>CM063465.1:0-10000000 GCA_032191425.1 Lymantria dispar | reverse complement strand
GTCCGGCTGAGGGCCCTCTTGAGGCGACCACAGAGGGTCATGGCGGTCAGGGCCATACGCGGTTACCGCACGGTGTCGACGGAGGCAGCGTGCCTCCTGGCCGGAACTCCCCCTTGGGACCTGGAGGCGGAGATGCTCGCCGAGATTTATCGGCGGGTGTCGGAGACGCGCACCCGCGGCGGCATGGTCTCCCTGCAGGAGATCACCGCCTGGCAGGTCAACGCCCGCCGAGGAGTCATTGCCCGTTGGGCAGTCCGGCTGGAGAGTCCTCGGTACGGTGTCAGGACCGTCGAGGCCTTCCGGCCGGTGCTGATGGAGTGGTTGGAGCGGACGCACGGGGTGCTTTCCTTCCAACTGGCGCAGGTGCTTACAGGGCACGGGTGTTTTGGGAAGTACCTGCACAAGATTGTCAGGAGGGAGAGCACACCGTCCTGCCACCATTGCTGTTGCGACGAGGACACGGCGCAGCACACGCTCGATGAGTGTGCTGCATGGGAGGGGGAGCGCCGTGAACTCGTCGCGATTATCGGTGCCGACCTGGCGCTGCCGACCATCGTCAGGGAGATGCTCGACAGCGTCAGGAACTGGGACGCGGTCGCCGCCTTCTGTGAGGCCGTAATCTCACGGAAGGAGGCGGCTGATCGTGTGCGAGTAGAGCTCCTATTTGGCGACACGTTCCGCCGCCGGCGACTCGGGCGGCGCAGGCGCGAGTATCTGCGCCTAATGCCGCCCTAGCCGAGGCCGCGGGTGATCGGACCGGGGAATTGTCCGTCACCCGCAGAGAGGCTGACCGCGCGATGGCGACCGACGTCCCAGGACCTCGAGAGGTGAGGGTACCCGAAAGGGTATTCCGTCGGGCCGACCACTGACGACAAGTCACCCTGCTCCGGTGGTCAGCCCAACAACGAGGTGACGTGGGTACGGGTGGATTATGGGCCCTCGCGCCGTCCTTTTATCGCCCCGGACGGAACGGACCGCGCGTGCGCTTACCATAGCCCACCCATAAAAAAAAAATCCTTACTAATATTATCAACGCGAAAGTTTGTGAAGATGTTTGTTGCTCTTTCACGCAAAAACTACTGAATGGATTTTGAAGAAACTTCACAATAACATAGCTTATATATCTAGAATAACATATCTTTTGAATATATATAAATTACGTGTCACGTTGTTTGTCCGCGATGGACTCCTAAACTACTTAACCGATTTTAATCAAATTTGCACACCGTGTGCAGTGTGATCCAACTTAAAAGATAGGGTTTTTTTTTTTTTTTTTGTTTATTGCCGATGGTGACAAACGAGCAAGCAGCACATCTGATGGTAAGTGAAACTGCTGCACATGGACCTTTGCAATACCAGGGGCACAGCTAGGCCGCTGCCTACCATGAAGGAAATACTCTTCTTAAACCTCGTTTAAAGAAGGACATGTCATACCGCTCGGGAAACACAGCAGCAGATAGTTCATTCCAGAGCTTGCACGTACGTGGGAGAAATGATCGCTGGAAATGTACAGTTGAAGACCATATCGTTTCCAGGTGAAATGGATGAACCTGTGGCGACTATTCGCCACTAAGATAACTTGGACCGCAACCCAACAATGCGAAGCAATCCGCTTCGCTAATCAAGATTGGCCCATACAAGAAGACGCAGGTGCGAGGCAGCTGGCGTGCACAGCTGACAGATGTGCGACACACCTGACACCTGCATTCGCACCTGCGGTGATATCATTTGCACCTGTGTGGAACACGTGCACATTCGGACCACACGCAGACTGAAGGCTAGTATATATATACCGCCTTTAGCTGTCTATTCATTTCAACGACATTCCGCGTCGGAGACCCGTAGCGTACGGACGTACGCCTCGTTGCTCTCCACTGCCGCGCTCTCCCCGCACCCGCCCCCTGCGGTCGTGCGATCTCGCTCCGTCTCGCTCGCTCTCGCAGCGTACCTCGCGTCGCGTCGCGCCGCCATTTTGTTGACGTCTGTGGCCGTTCAGTGGCCCGCTCCGAGTGGCCGTGTATACGGTTGTCTGTGGCAGTTTCGCTGTTTGGACGCAGGTGTTGCCGGATCCCAACTGCACGAGTCGACTTTTTCAAGACGTCGAGTGCAGATTTTTACCGTTGGTAGATAAAAAGTCAACCCATTTTGGCCCCCTCAGGGCAGAAAACCATATTGTTTGGTCCCCGGCGGAAACCTCACGGTGTTAACGAAGCCGGGTGAGGCAAGGCCCCGATTTGCCTGCCGAGCCCTTTCAGGGCAGAGCTAACAATCGGAAGGGGTTAGAGCATCCGGCCTTGGGGGATCTCCTAGTCGGACCTAATCTACGGCTTTTCATCATTTTTCTGCGAAGGCCTAACGGCCCGAGCAGCTAGGAACCTATCGCACATTAAGATTGGCGAAGGAGTACAAGCTTAGGGCACATTAGTTAAGTCCCACATCCTCCCAACCTGCACCCGGTTGGGAGGGACACACACTATACACAACCCAGGGTTTACCCCACCCAGGGCGATAGGACACATTCCTGCGAACGTTTTTCCCGCCAGCCCACGATGGCGGAAAAAACTATCACTATCGACGCCCTTCTGGCGATCCCCGAAATAAAAGCCTACATCGCTCAACATTATGGAGCGATAACTATTCTCCCACCGCAACCCTACGCGCTCACTCCACCGTCCTGCCACTCAAACCGGAATTACCGGCCACCGGCACGGCGATGGATACGGAATCGGTTCCCTCCTCAGCCTCAGCTTCATCTTCCTCCGAGTCGGAAGATTCGCCCAATGAGGGCTCCTTCATCGAAGTTCGCTCCCGTAAGCGTACTAAGAAGGCAAAAGCCAACAAAGAGGCCCCCTCTAAGGCCCCTAAAATAAAGCCAACCGAATCGGCCATAACTCCAGCCACAATCCCGTCTGAAACGACAGCTACGACCGCCTCGGCCCTCCCTGTCGTCTCGCAGACAGCCCCAATCTCTGTCCCATCCACTACGGACAGCAACACCGTCGCCCCACAGACGGTCAAAAAACCATTGGCTCCGCCGCCCCTATACATTAGGAATAAAGAGAAGTGGCTAGCCATCTCCGCGTGGCTAAACACCAACAGGATTTCGTACAAATCTGCGAAATCCACCCCCCAAGGCATACGAGTGGACCTTCACTCGTCAGCTGACCACCGCTCCGTGTCAAGCATGCTAGGGAATCAACAGATTCCCTACCATACATACACCCTCCCCGAAGCCAAACTTCTGCGTGCAGTAATACGCAATGTCCCGAGGGAAATTGACACCAAAGAGATCTTAGAATCTCTTAAAGCCCAGGATCTGCCGGTTGTAGAAGTACATCGGATGATCCGAGGCAAGGGTCGTTACCCTCTCAATATGATATTGGTCTGCCTAGCAAATACCCCTGAGGGTAAAGGCATTTTCAAAATCAAGGCATCATATGTGATCTATCCGGGGTCTCAGTAGAGCCCCCACACAAAAATGGCAACTTGGCACAGTGCCACAAGTGCCAAATGTATGGACACTCGTCCAAGAACTGCTTCGCCCGTCCTAGGTGTGTCAAGTGCCTAGGTGACCATCACACCTCTCAGTGTGAACGGCCATAAGACATCTCCCTCTGCAAAGAGCCACCAGCGTGTGTTCTCTGTGGAGAATACGGCCACCCGGCTAACTATCGCGGCTGCCCAAGAGCGCCGAGAAGAATAGTCCGCCAACCCAACTCAAATGGCAAGGCCTTGTATTATAACAAGACCTTCGTCCCAGCCCCCTTACCAACCCACAATGCGTGGGCTCGCCCCCTGCTAACCAGCAAGGAGATTTGCCCAACCCTGCCCAACAGGCAGCCCGCTGCCCCACCCGCACCATCTCAGCCCAAACCACCAATGATCGGGGCAAACCAGCCCACCGGTGGTAATCCCAAGCCCCCTCAGGGCGCTCCCCTTCCCATCGTCGTCGCTAAAAGCGCGCCCCCAAAAGCCCCCCAAGGACTAGATCCAGATCTAGCCCTGGTGGCCTACTACGCGGATTTCCGCGAAATTGCAGTCGATCTTAGAAAGAACGCGGGAAACAACCTCGCCCTCCTTAATATAGCGATCAAATTCGCCCCCACGTTAGAGCGTCTAGGCTCACTCAAATTCAACTAAAATGGATAGGTACACTCCCGGCAGAGTTAAACCCAGACACCTCAAAGTAGGGACATTCAACGCTAATAGCCTTACCCAACAGAGGGATGAAGTAGGCACATTCCTTCGGGAACACCAGCTCGACATCTTGTTAGTACAAGAAACGTTCTTAAAACCATTCAACAGGGACCCTAGAATCGCGAACTATAATATAGTTCGCAATGATAGGACAACCTCACCAATGGGTGGAACGCTCATTTACTACAAAAGGTCGCTGCATTGCACACCTGTGGATCCGCCCCCTCTGATGTACATTGAAGCTTCAATTTGCAGGCTAGCACTCTCAGGCCATCAGCCTATCACCCTTGTAGCCCATTCGAAACAGTTGGTTGAAAAAGATCTAAAAGCCTTGCTAGAATTGGGAGGCGCCGTCATCATTGGCGGTGACCTTAACGCCAAGAACACCTCTTGGAGCTGTCAAAGTTCCAATACGAGGGGCAAGACTTTAGAGCTATTCGCTGACAGACTGGGATTTGATGTCATAGCGCCCATAGAGCCAACACACTTCCCCTTTAACGTTTCGCACAGGCCGGACATACTCGATATCTTTCTTCTCAAAAACATAAACCTTCGTTTATGTTCAATAGAAGTTCAACACGAGTTAGACTCAGATCACCGCCCGGTGACTCTGGAATTAGCCTCCCACACCCCCGGCCCCTCAGGCCACAACAACGAAAGGACCAAGATAGCGACTGACTGGGCACGGCTAGAGAAAAATCTCAAGTCAACCTCGTCGGTCCACCTTGATCAAATTCCCAATGACATTACGTCTAAGGAACATACCTCTCAGGCGATCGAGTCGCTTACAAGTCACGTGCAGTCGATAATGGACGACTGCTCGCGGCCGGTACCAGATACGAGCGATCGTAAATGGCGCCTGCCAGACGACGTCCGTGACTTGTTAAGACGTAAAAACGCAGCGACACGCGCTTATGACCGCTACCCCACGGAGGACAACTGTACCTGCCTACGGTCACTCCAGAGGGAGGTTAAACAAGCTATTAATGAATTGAGACAGAGCAAATGGGACGCCATGCTCGAGGAGCTAGAGCCCTCTCACACAGCCTTTTGGCAGCTTTCCCGCTCACTCAAAAAAGACATCGTGTCCACTCTCCCTCCTCTCACCAGACCCAACCAGCCACCGGCGTTTATGGACGACGAAAAGTCAGAATGCCTGGCCGACTGCTTGGAGCTTCAGTGTACGCCGAGTACACTACACCCCGACGCCGCGAATCACCGCTTCATCGCCGACGAAGTGGAACGTCGTACCACTCTCTCGCGCTCGTTACGAAACGACAACCCCGATCAGCCTATCCCAGTAGTAACCACCGATGAGGTCGAATCGTTAGTCAGGGGTCTTAAAACCAGAAAAGCCCCAGGTTCGGACGGAATCTCAAATAAAGTCATTAAATTATTCCCCGCCCACTTGATAGTCCTGTTGTGCTGCATCTTCAATGCAGCACTAAATAATAACATCTTTCCCGCGCAATGGAAAGAGGCCGTGGTAATAGGAATCCACAAACCCGGCAAGCGCCGTACCGAACCCAGTAGTTACCGCCCGATTAGTCTACTAAAAGGTCTAGGTAAGATCTACGAACGAATAGTTCTCAGTAGACTACGCACATTCGCCGAGGCTAACAACCTCGTTCCCGACGCACAGTTTGGTTTCCGAGCTAAACACAGCTGCGTACAACAAGTTCACCGCTTGGTAGAATACACAAGTAGTCAGTTCATCATGAACAGATATACGGGTGTATTATTCCTAGACGTAGCGAAAGCATTCGACAAGGTTTGGCATGAAGGCCTAATCTACAAACTCTATCTCCTCAAGATCCCTCACTACTTAATTCTCATTATACATGACTACTTAAGTCATCGCAGCTTTCGCTACAGGGTGGAAGGGACGTTGTCGACCTCCCACCCTATCAAGGCCGGCGTCCCTCAGGGGTCGGTCCTCTCCCCATTTCTCTTCACGCTATACACAAGCGATATGCCCAAATTCAACCGGGTACATAAAGCGCTTTACGCTGATGACACCGCACTCTTTTGTGCTGGTAGATCCCCGACAACAGTAGCGAAGACTCTCCAAACAGCGGCTACCACCCTAGCCAATTGGTTTAGGAAATGGAGATTAGAAATCAACCCCGAGAAGAGTCAGGCGGTCATGTTCACTAGACGAACTGCCCGTTCCTACTCTATCGACAGCATTCCCTCCCTTAAAATTTTCAACAAGCCGGTCACTTGGACCAGCAGGCCAAATACTTGGGTGTGACCCTTGACGATCGACTCAGCTTCGCCCCTCACATAAAGCAAGTCCGCGCACGGGCAGCCTTTGTGATGGGCCGTCTCCACTGTCTACTCAACTCTAGGTCGCGTATGCCCCTGAGTAGCAAAGTCCGACTTTACACCACCTGCATACGGCCTATCATGACCTATGCCAGCGTGGTATTCGCGCATGTTAAGCCACACAGGATCCACAGGCTACAGACACTTCAAAATCGTTTCATGCGCCGAGCTACGGGAGCACCGTGGTTCATACGAAACGTCGATCTCCACATCGACCTCGAACTGCCGACCGTCAAGCAGTTTATGAAACGGTGCTCTCAGAGCTACTTTGACTCTGCCATGACACACCCCAACCAACTAGTGGTTGGGGCGGCTTCCTATAGACCCTCCAAAATCTCCTCCATCCGACGTCCTCGTCACGTCCTCGACGAAGAGGACGACAATATCACACTCGCTCAACAAAGAGCCTACACGGCCCGCGAGGCCTTAACAAATAAATATCCGCGGTTCCGCCCTCGCCGTCGAGGTGCGAAACCGCGCCGCGCAAAAGTCACTACTAAAAACGTGGGAGCCCTTGGGCGATGTCGCTTAGCATACTTTTCTCCGGGTTGAGAGCCCTCAGCGCTCACCCATAGTCCGCGTCAAGCTGTCAAGGCCATCTGCGGCCAACAGCTGTATACACAAAAAAAAAAATGTCTATTCATTTATAGTCCGCGTCAAGCTGTCAAGGCCATCTGCGGCCAACAGCTGTACACACACAAAAAAAAAAAAAAAATGTCAATTCATTCAGCCGACATACGATATCAGCTCGCACACTTATACGGTCGTCACTAGTTCTATTATCAATTTATTGTACGTAATTTGTGAAATGTAAATAAATCGTCAGTCTTAGAAATAACTCTCTTCATTCTTCTTCGCTGTCTCTTCACATCTTCATTCGCCAACCACAACATAATTGTAGGGTGGCTTATCTCCGCACGCCATTCTACAAACCCTGCTACGATGTCGAGTGGTACGTTGGTAGAATGGTGACGTACCACCGTCACCATTCCATCCATATTTGTCTATTATTTGACATTCACAATTATCTGTTAATTCCAAACGACTTTAACAGATGGCGATATGGGTTGACTGGATTGAGTAATTAATTAATAGATGGCACTGCTATGTCAAACCTACAAACGTGTCATATACGATTTTAACTTGCTTTTTTACATACATGCCATTTATAAAAAAAAATATGACGACCTCCATGACAGATGTTCTCCTAGAGTTCCACTTAAATAGTTTAATAAACTGTAATATAACAAAAATATTAGCCACAGCAACGCATGGCCGGGTCTGCTAGTAGGCTATAATTTATTCCGATATTCCCATGGGAAGAGAAACTGCGGGTGAAACCGCAGGGCGCTGCTAGTTCGAAATAAAACCTTATATCAACTCGTCTAACTAGCGTAGTACAGTAGACCAATTTCCCTTCTATTATGAGCTGAAATGATAATGATGTACGCGTAAGAGAAACTTTCATCCATCAATGGAACATCACCTTCATCACAGCTCATATCCGTCCCACTATGAGTTTGAGCCTCCTGAATGAAAGAAAAGAAAGAAAAATAGTTTATTTCTCCCTCGCAGGGGGATACATATTTGTACAACTTGTTTAATATGTGCATAGATGTCTAGGATTAGGAAATGCTAGGATCTAAGGGCTAGGATCCCATCCGCAAGCGAGTAAAAGGATCGCTACTCAGCTTTATGTTGTGGAAACACCACAACGCTGTTTTTCAGTAGCGGGCTATGGTGTGACGATTGACAGCAAACTCAACGCTTATTACTTAATTAGAACAGTATTTTTGTTTTGTTGAGAATACCTAAAACTAAAATAAGTACGTACTACACGTGCAAATATAAACAATAACAACAGTAAAAAATCAAACATCAACAGTGGAAGTGGAACTCCTCAACATTGGAGGAAAAATTGACTTAATATGCCAAGTTGTCAGGCGGGTTGGTATAAGATTTTATTTCGAGATTTTCTTCTCTTAAACAAGCTCCGCGGGCGGGCCCCCCCCACTCACCGAGACTCTCCAGCCCAGCCTCCTCACCAGAGTTGTCGAGGACCTCTTTCCACGGCGGGTGGAGCACACGCCCCCGATCATGGCTTCGCCGGACAGCGACCGGGAGGCCGACGATGAAAGTGCTCCGCCCATCACGGAGCCGGAAATGGGGGCGGCGGTGGCGCGTATGCGAATCAAATCATACACACTCGTCACAGCCCGGGGTGGGACGCTAGAGGAGGCGGCACGCCTGGCAACTCTCGACACCGAGGAGATTGTCAGGCGGATCGAAGCGTTGGGGTTAAGGGTGGCCCTAGAAAAGACGGAGGCCCTTTTAATCCATGGCCTCCGTACCGCCGGGCCACCCGCCGGCGCTTCGATCACCGTGAAGTCGGTTACCATCAGCACGGCTACCATCAGCATCCAGGCCCACATGAAGTACTTGAGCCTGGTGCTCGACGGGCATTTTTGGTTCCGGGAGCATCTCCATCGACTTGTTCCCCGGCTTGTCGGCGCGGCGTCCGCCCTTTCGCGGCTGATGCCGAACGTGGGCGGACCCAGCGCTACGTGCCGACAGCTGTACGTGGGGGTGATCCGGTCAATGGCCCTGTACGGCGCACTGGTGTGGGCGGGGTCCCTGACCGTCCGGCTGAGGGCCCTCTTGAGGCGACCACAGAGGGTCATGGCGATCAGGGCCATACGTGGTTACCGCACGGTGGCGACGGAGGCAGCGTGCCTCCTGGCCGGAACCCCCCCGTGGGACCTGGAGGCGGAGATGCTCGCCGACATTTATCGGCGGGCGTCGGAGACGCGCGCCCGCGGCGGTATGGCCTCCATCAAAGAGATCACCGCCTGGCGGGTCGACGCCCGCCGGGAAGTCATTGCCCGTTGGGCAGTCCGGCTGGAGAGTCCTCGGTACGGTGTCAGGACCGTCGAGGCCTTCCGGCCGGTGCTGATGGAGTGGTTGGAGCGGGGCGGGAGCACGGGGTGCTTTCCTTCCGACTGGTGCAGGTGCTTACGGGGCACGGTTGCTTCGCAAAGTACCTACACAAGATTGTCAGGAGGGAGAGCACACCGTCCTGCCACCACTGCAATTGCGACGAGGACACGGCGCAGCACACGCTCGAGGTGTGTGCTGCGTGGGAGGGGGAGCGTCGTGAACTCGTCGCGATTATCGGTGCCGACCTGACGCTGCCGACCATCGCCAGGGAGATGCTCGACAGCGTCAGGAACTGGGACGCGGTCGCCGCCTTCTGTGAGGCCATAGTCTCACGGAAGGAGGCGGTGGATCGCATGCCAGTAGAGCTCCTATTCGGCGACACGTTCCGCCGCCGGCGACTCGGGCAGCGGCGCGAGTATCTGCGCCTAATGCCGCCCTAGCCGAGGCCGCGGGTGATCAGACCGGGGAATTGTCCGTCACCCGCAGAGAGGCTGACCGCGCGATGGCGACCGACGTCCCAGGACCTCGAGAGGTGAGGGTACCCGAAAGGGTATGCCGTCGGGCCGACCACTGACGACAAGTCACCCTGCTCCGGTGGTCAGCCCAACAACGAGGTGACGTGGGTACGGGTGGGTTATGGGCCCTCACGCCGTCCTTTCATCGCCCCGGACGGATTGGACCGCCCGTGTGCTTACCATAGCCCACCCATAAAAATAAAAATAAAAAAAAAGGGATATAAAACGCATATGGGCATTTTCAGGCCTGTCCCTCTAAAACATTACCTTTTTTAAACAATTAATTCTATTTGAAACTAGCACAAAATTTTACATTAGGTTTATTATACATATAAGTAATATTTTATAATATTATTTAAGCCAATTATAGTATAATTTTTCGATTAAAAATTAATATAACAACAGATTGCTATCATTTTATCGTGTCCCTTTGTAGCCAGACGATATTTCAACACTGAATTTACATATTAGTTGTAATAATTTACTCAGTGCCGTATTTTATTTTTCTGGTAGATAGTGTAGGGTCAATTTAATAAAAATATATATGTATTAACTAGACGTGAAATAAATAAATTAAATAGAATTTGATTACCTTAGTGCGTTTTTAAAAATCCTGACACATCAGTTTTGTTACCACATTTTCTCAGAAATACTACTCTTTTTATAGATGTTTTATGTAATAATAACACTATTAGTGCCCGAAAATGCCCATATAACATCTATGCAAGAGAAGGAAAACTCGAAATAAAACACCATACTAACATATCTGACTAGCATGATGTAGTAGATCAAATTTCCTCCCATTATGGAGGAGGCCCGAGCCCAACAGTGGGATGTATGTGGGCTGCGATGATAATGATGATGAAGTATAAAAATTAACTAAAACAACATTTATTATCACGTTGACTAAATTAAATTCTAAACATGCGGAATACGCGCGCAATGTATTCTACACGGCCTGAAAAGAAAAATAATAACTAGTAATCTATCCCACAGTCCGTCACCCGCCGATAGGCCGACCACGTGAGGAAAAACTAACGTCCTCCCCGAGGGGGGAGAGGGGACGTCGGTCGATGGGAGGGTATCCCAAATGTTCCCAAATGTACCCCAAGTGTTCGAAAAGTCGGGCAATCAAAAATCAAATACAAACGCGATAAAATCCGTAAAGTAGTTTTATTTAAAATGGTAATGTATTGTTTGGCTGTGTGGTAGCGGCTTCGAATACTACCAACCCTTGCTTTGCTCGTGGGTGTCGTAAAAGACGACTAAGAGCCCTAGATTGACCCGGACCAACTCCATCTGGTACCATTTGGGTCAACGATTACATTCCCAAGGAGGGTTGACGTCAGGCAGGCGGCCGGTCATAAAAGTCATTGCCGAAACTTTTTGCAATATGTCAAAACAGATGACATATTGCGTCGACCCCAAGTAATTGGGATAAGAGCAAGATGATGATGAATGTATTGTTTAAACGTCAGAACGGATGAGGGTAATAACTCTAAGTGTATTGTATATAGGTATGTATAAAATTTACAAGGATGACATGATCGCTTCCTTTCGTGTACCAAGTCCTTAATAAAGATTAAAAAAATAAAACAATTCAGCCAATCGCCTACATAAATCATTGAACCCACACGACAGTGTAAAAATTTCACTTCAAAACTGCAATAAAAATAAATAGACCTTACTTACAACGATCTGTCTCCATTCATATACCTATTAACAAAAGGGATTTTTAAACTGACTAAACTTTTGACATCACCATGAACCGGCTACATTTAAGTATTAGTGACAAACTTTTCACATTTACATGAATAATTGCCAAGAGGGCATGTCTTTGTACAGTTTCAAATTTTCATACTCTTATTTCTCCCTTCATACATTTTTAATTACGACGATGATTTGTATCTTTATAGATATATTTCTTGTGTACGTATGTATGTCACTGAACTCCTCCTAAACGGCTGACCGAGGTGATTTTTTTGTGTGCGTTCAAGAGGATTCAAGAATGGTTTAGATTCACAATTGGAACCGGTAGGTGGCGCTGCTGTTGCCTTTTATTTTATTTTATTTGAATAGAACAACGTCTGTTGGGTCAGCTAGTTATATATACAGATTTCTTAATTATCTGCATCTTCGATATATGTTTGTGTTTAGTATTCATCTCAACTTATCTACATCCCACTATTGGGCGCGGGCCTTCTCTACAATAAGAGGAAAAGTGATCTACTATACCAGAATCGAAGTTGTGGATCATTATGTTGACCTAGGACAAGCAGTCCAGTTAGGTAGATCCAATTTCGAGAAAGAGGTCAGCCGACGAATCCAACTCGGCTGGGCAGCGTTTGGGAAACTTAAGAGGATCTTCTCGTCCAATATTCCGCAGTGTCTGAAAACAATGGTTTATAACCAGTGTGTGTTACCAGCGATGACTTACGGCACTGAAACGTGGTCTCTAAATGTCGGCCTCATAAAAATGCTCAAAGTCGCTCAGCGTGCTATGGTGAGGGCTATGCTCGGTATTTCTCTACGTGATAAAATCCGGAACACGTAAATCCGTAGAAGAACGGGTGTAACCGACATAGCCCGCAGAATTAGCACGTTGAAATGGCAAAGGGCAGGCCACATCGCTCGTCGAACCGATAACCGTTGGGGAAGAAAGGTTCTTGAGTGGCGACCACGAATCGGACGGTGCAGCGTAGGACGACCCCCCACTAGGTGGACTGACTACATTCTCAAAGTCGCAGGGAACCGTTGGATGCAAGTGGCGCAGGACCGTTCCGAGTGGCATTCTCGTGGGGAGGCCTATGTCCAACAGTGGACGTCCGTAGGCTGATGGATGGATGGATGGATGGATATCAGAATGGTCAAACGTGTTGTCCTTCCTTTGTATAGATATTATATTCATATTTAATCCCTTTTTTTGGTGGTGGGTCGCGGTCGGCGCACTCCTCGTACCACTCCGTTCGGGGCGACAAAGGGGCATAAGCACGCACATCCGCAACCCACCCGAACACCACGTCGCCTTCGTCGTTAGACCGACCACCGGAGCAGGGTTACTTGTCGTCAGTGGTCGGCCCGACAGAATACCCCCTAGTGGAGTACCCTACCGTCGGGGATGACGTCGGTCTTTCCTCGCGCGGTCGGCCTCTCGGCGGGTGACGGACTAATTCCCTGGTCACGTCACCCGCGCGGCCTCGGCTAGGGCAGCATGAGGCGCAGGTAATCGCCCCTACACCATCCTAGTCGCCGGCAGCGAGTCGCTTTGTCGAGGCTGCGTTCTTCGCGCGTGCGACCCGCCGCTTCCTTCCGCAAGACTACTGCCTCGCAGAAGGCTGCGACCGCGCCCTAGTTCCTGACGCTGTCAGGATATTTAATCCCTTAGTCGTCTTTTAGGACACTCACGGACAAGACAAGGGGGTGATGAATTGTATTCTTACTCCGTCACCACGCGAAAAGGATGTTATAAAAACGGATTTTATCACTAATTGTTAATTATTATTTATAATTAACGATTAGTGGTAACATATAATTTTATAACAAGTTTTCATTCTCTTTCAATCATTTTTAGAACCCTTTTTCATCTACTCGAGAGTAAAAAGAAGGGATGATGACACAATTTTTTATACCGTTATCATATACTTCAAATAAAGTAAAATATTAAAAAAAGGATCCACCCATTAACAGTACGTAAGACCTCGCTCAAGTATTGAATTTTATCAAACTCTCAACGTGAAATACTCTTTCAAATTGTAAGGATTTTCTATGGTTACATCCCTTATATTAAACGATTAATATACACAAGAAAGATACTTATAAGGTTTTTTCATGTTTACGATTGGGTCGTCCCTTTTTTACTGGTTTTAAAAAAGGATGTATTCCTCTTATATCTTATCGATCTTTACAGCTTATATACCTCCGAACCGCTAATGAATATATTTATGATTGTAACTGTTTATTTATTTGTTACATTTTTACGCCTGAACCACTTAACCGATTTTAAAAAGTCTCTCACCAAAGCAAAGCTACATTATCAACCTGTAATATAGACTCTATTTCAGTACCGTATTCCTACGGAAATGGGACCTACGCGGGTGACCGCGACCGCGGGGAACCGAATGCATTTTCTAGTCATATGTAATGCAAAGGTCAGTTTTCTTTTAAAACAACATCTTGCACTAAGGAACTAACAGCTTGCACACTGTATTGCGAGGGACTTCAAAAAGATGATTAACAGACACACATTACCTCCAGAAGACTGAGAACTACAATTTCTGGAATATGTATACTAGCAACCCGCCCTCGCTTCGCTTCGGTTTGAAGTCTTAGCCGCGTAGTTCCCGTACCCGTGAGAATACCGGGATAAAACATAGGCTATGTTACTCCCTGATAATATTGCTTTCCATTAGTGAAAGAATTTTTGAATACGATTCAGTGGTTTAAGCGTAAAAGCGTAACAAACAAACTTACTTTCGCATTTATAATATTAGTAAGGATACCTATTTCTCTATCTAGTTCAGAACCTACGTATAGAAAGTTACGTTCTTAGGGTACATATCTGTAAGGTAAATAAAATAAGACTTGCTTTCTTTCCTTAGAGTGACGAAGTAAGAATGTAATTCACCACCTCCTACATTAGTCAATATGCATATAACACCTATGCAAAAGAAGAAAAACTGAAAAGAAAACTATCAACCCTTCTGACCAGCGTGGAGTGGTAGTTTGATTTCCCTTCTATTCTGAAGAAAACTCTGGAAGAGGCTCACGGCCGCCAGTGGAACTTTTTTGAGCTAAGTTTTTTACTTATCATTCAACATTATAGGGTAAAAAAATATTCATAATCGCATATCAAACATTAAAATTGATGGAGTGTTATTAAAGATATTTCATGTAGACAAAAAATACTTGAGAAAAAATATATTACATAACTAGTAGACTATATTTTTACTCTAGAGACGAACTAGTCCAAAAAAGCTGAACTGTAGAGCAACATTGAAGAGCAATTATGTAAATATATCGCTCCAAGTCATACTAGACGCCAGCTGTGTGTAGTATATTAGTACCTAAGTAGACATAACTTTATTTAAAGAGACGATAACATAAGTATATATATTTTGATTGTCATTATATATAAATCATCATCGTCATTTCAGGTAATATATTTCATTGTTATATGAACAATAAATTTGTCTATTACAACAATAATCTGAGGTTAAACAACAATAGTATTCACTTTTACACAATTCAAATTCACAATAATTGCTTACTTTGTAAAATGAACACGAATCAGACTCTAAGAATGGCTTACATGACCCTCATGACGACCTACTTGTTTTAGAAGACTCCCGATTGCTACGTGCGCTAGCAAAACTGTGCCGGATTGGTCAATTCTATCGGCTTTTATAGACGGTGAAACGTTGGTCGGCGGTGTATGAGGGTAGTTCTTTATAAGACGTAGACGCATTGTCGGCGACGTAGGAAGGTAGTTCCTTACAATACATTACGACAGAGGGGCAGCGCGTGACTGCGTAACTCACCCATGTACATAGCACGTCGCCTTCGTCGTTGGGCCGACCACCAGTGCAGAGTTCCTTGACTTCAGTGGTCGGGCCGACGGAATACCCCGAGGGAGTACCCTGTCCCGTCGGCGTCCCCTTCCCGGAACGCCGATCGCCGTCAGGAGGCTAACTTCTCCGCGGGTGCCGGACTAAATACCCGGTCCGGATATATTATACCATACTGGTGCAGTAAATTGATATAGCATTTCAATTTCATTTATTTTTTGTATATAAAGTGTTCCGCGTGGTGATCGAATCTATGATACTAAGAGCGGCTGATAATTACTGCCATCAGTGCAGCCATTGGGATAAGGATAGGATTATGATTGGATTTTTTAGGAGTAATCAATGAATTAAGGGTTTACCTACAAGTTAATAAGATCAAAGGCACATCGAAAATACACACATGAGTGCTAATTTAGAAAATTAAATATCTGTAGAACAAGTTATTGTTTATTCAAAAAAATCTTCCGTGTGGAGACGTTAGAATAAAATTCACGTTAGAATAAAGACGTTAGAATAAAATAGAGAGTTAGAATAAAATTCACCACTCTCTCTCTCTCTTGCCTGTGGCTGTCGTAAAAGATGACTAGGGAAGGAAAACTCGACGTAAAACGCTATGCAAACACTTCTGTCGAGTGTGGTATAGTAGATCAAGTTCCTTCCTATTATGGAGGAGGCCGGAGCCCAACAGTGAGACGTGTAGCCTGAGATGAGATAAGATGAAAAATAAATTTAATATCTACAGAAATAGATTTTTTAAACTAAATAATTGTTATTATTAGCTATTAATTGTTGATGTATCCAGTGTTCCCATTTTGTTTCCTTTTTTAATTAAAAAATAGTCCGAGAGATAAATCCAAATCTCTTTTGGTGTGATATGAAATGGAAAATATTTCATACATATTTTCATTTGTTCACTGTTCTAATATCATAAATGCTGGTGAATCTAGATTTAGCAACAATACCGTGTGGATCCTAATATTCCATCAGGAATAAAAACAAAATTCCCCACTGCCCTTACTTACCTGATTAAAGCAGATATGCAGATAATATCTATGGAAGGAAAGTCTGAACAAAACTCTATACCAACACCTTTGGCCAGCGCGGTAGAATAGGTCTATTTCCCTCTTACTGTTGAAGAGGCTTGAGCCCAGTATTGGGACGTATATAAGCTGTCATGATGATGATGACAGCTCATAACGAGTACGGAAAAATAGGTAATTGCGAGCCTGAAAGGATCCCACATGAACTGAAAATTTTTCATTTTTAAGTAATAAAAGCTTGTTGAAAACTTTTTTCTAAAACTAAAAATGTAAACACACTATCTTCGACCGGCGTGCGTATTGAGTTTAGTATGAAGTTATTAATTTTATTGTTTTTTAGTTAAATAAAAACACTTTATAGCTTCATAGCCGTAGTAAAGAGTTTGAAAAGAAAAATATGATCCACCATTTTGGAACGGCAGCCATTCTGAAATTATTAAGATTTGTGAGGAGTTTATTCAAAATTTTCAAAATTAATAATTTTTTAGCAAGCCGCCTTCGCTTCGTTTCGGTTTCAGTCGCCTTACCCGCGTAGTTCCCGTTCCCATGGGAATACCGGGATAAAATATAGCCTATGTTACTCCAAGATATTATAGTTTTTCAACAGAGAAATAATTTGTGAAATCGGTTTGGTGAATTAAGCGTGAAAGCGTAACAAACAAACAAATTTACTTTCACATTTGTGATATTAAGTAAGGATAACAGATAAAATAAGGATATATTACTGAAATTCTATCGACACTACAAAATGTAGAATATTTAGTTCTCTAGCAAGCTCTGCAATACGAAATACAACGTCGCCATTATATATGCACATTTCTAACAGGCCAAATTCAAGGTGTTGATTCTGAAGTACGGTTGGCAACCTTTGGCAGGCTTGCGCAAATCAAATCAATATACGAGGCAGCCAAACATTTTTCGATATTTTCTGCGGCAAATATTCCACGAGGGGTACGTTGGGCTCCCAGATTATGGAGCATAGTTTTTGTAGAGTAGTTTTGTAGTTTTGTTTTTTTTTTTTTTTTTTTTATTGCAAACGGTGGCAAACGAGCAAACAGTCCTGATGGTAAGTGTTGCTGCCGCTCATGGACCTTTACAAGGCCGTTGCCTACCGCGAAGAAAGTGAAGGGAGTGTGAATGCGTGCATTGAGGCTCGGTAATACCAAGGGCACCACCAAAACCCTCCACACGCAAACACCCTCAGGAAGTTGGGCTTCCGGCTCTCTCGCTCACCGAACGAAGCGCAGTAACAAATCGCTACTACTCAGACGTCGATTTTCTGCGAGAGTGTGGTACTGCCCCGGATGGACCGGCCCGCGGCTGTAGACAGATAACTGTCGACAGTGTGGTCCTACCACTCTTTTTCGTGTAGTAACGTCAGTTAGAATAAAAATGATAACCTCTTTTTAGACACAAGTATTGTAAAAGATTACTTAATGTTATTTATTATCTTAAGAGAAGTAAAATTCCCGAGCACTATTATATGTTCTTTTTTAAACGAGGTTTAAGAAGAGTATTTTCTTCACGGTAGGCAACGGCCTGGCTGTGCCCCTGGTATTGCAAAGGTCCATGTGCGGCAGTATCACTTACCATCAGATGTGCTGTTTACTCGTTTGCCACCGTTGGCAATAAAAAAAAAAAAAAAAAAAAAAAAAACTCAAAATAAAACTTTATATATATTTATCTCAGCCCACGCAAAGCCTAGTTAGCTTTTTCTTTTGTGTGAGCTACGGTCAGCACACATGCCGTCCGTTTCATCTGAGTTAAAAAAAAAAAAAAAAAAAAACAAAGATGGCGAATGGCTCCATAACTTACTGTATTTACCTACCGTAACTACCGAAGGAGATATCCTTCACCATTGGACCAGTCACTCGTACGAATTTTCTTAACATCCATGGCCAACCCGGCCACTGTTGGACTGGGCCTTCTTCCACAATGGGAGGCAATTTGACTTCTTATACCGCGTTGGTCAGATGTGTTGACGTAAGAATTTACGTCGAGTTTTCCTTCTCTTGCATGGATGCTATTTACATATCATTCCTTAGTCGTCTTTTACGAAATCCATAGACAAAAGAGGGTTGGTGACTCATATTCTTTATCCATCACCACATGACAAACACATTTGATCAGTGCAGGTCAATTTCTCTTCCATTTTAAAAAACCCTGGTGCTGTTAACACTCGTTATATGTTTCTTCAATTAAAACTAGTTTTTTCACTAGTTTTTTGTTTGTATTTTGTTTTTCGATTGCCCGACGTGTCGAAGACTTTTCAACGCTAAAAAGTGTACCACTGAAGACAAGGAACTCTGAGCCGGTGGTCAGCCCAACGACGAAGGTGACGTTCTATCGGGGGGTTACGGAGCCGCGCGCCGCCCTCCTGTAAGCCCGGATGGAGCCGGGCGGTGGGTGCACTGACCGTAGGCCACACAAAAGAAAAACAAAAACGCTAAAAAGTAGTTTTATTTATAATGTACACATTATAAATAAAACTACACTATTTACCCGCTTAAACATCAGAAATCATTATGTTTCTTCAAATTATAATGGAAATTCATCTGCAGTATTCAGAGAGAGTATTTCATCATCATCAGTAGAGAAATTCATCATCATCATAGCTCATATACGTTCCACTGCTAGGCTAGAGTCTCCTCCACAATGGGAAGGCAATTGACCTACTATACCACGCTGGTCAGACGGGTTGGTATAGGGTTTTGTTTCGAGGTTTCCTTCTCTTCTATAGATGTTGTATGCATATTAATCGGGAAGACCGATGTCCCCCCCTCGGGGAGGACATTGATCTTCGCTCACGCGGTCGGCCTCTCGGCGGGTGACGGACTAATTCCTCGGTCACGTCACCCGCGGCCTCGGCTAGGGCGGCATGAGGTGCAGGTAATCGCGCCTACGCCGCCCCTGTCGAATATCAATATTAATTAATCCCTTAGCCGTCTTTGGGTATCGTACCCACGGGCAATAAAGGGCGTGGTGAATTGTATTCTTACGCCATCACTACAAGGACAATTTCTATGTATTTTAATTTTTTTCATAGTCTCTTTGTCTTTCTCTGTCCTTAGTGGCAATCATGTATGTGTACTAGTGACACTCGGAATTATTTTTATTCCGACTTTCCGCAAGTTCTGTTTATTTTTGCGGCCTGGATTGTTACCACTGATTTTATCTTGTAAATTTAATGTTGAAGTATTTTACTTCAATAGGTCTGATGTATATTTTTATCCTAAGCTTGTTTTAGAGTCCGGTTTTCATTTTTTTCAGTTGTTCATCGCAGTTTTTTTATTTCAATGTTAGGCATGGGCTAGCTCAACACGCCGGTGAGGTGAGTTGACATATTTTTATGTTTTTGAAATGAAAACTTCTAACCTACCCAGGTTTAGCTGGAGTATAAATTCATGTAAGTCGTCATTGACATAGTCACGTGATGCGTTAACACAAACACTATATCTATAGATATGTCAAAGTCACTATACCTGTGCTGATTGATGTCAAAGCAAGATAGATGCAAAAGACAACCAAATTACGATTCCTCTGGGAATTTTGGTAGAATATAAATATGCACGCAACTCACTATTAATATCGTTTCACTACATTTTAGCATTTTATCTGCATTATTTTACATAAAATACCAGCAAAATAATTCAATATAACTCTGTAAATATGTATTTCATAATTTTAGTGTTTTAAATTGTTATATTAAATATTTTTTCTGATATTTATAATACAGATGAAATGCTGAAATGTAGTGAATACGATATAATTTTCACATTCTGCCAGAATTCCTAGACAATTTCCTCTAGTTTGGTTGTCAACACCAAGTCAATGGAAGCGACTGACTAAAATACGAAGACTAAAGACGGGAATAATCAATGCTATAATTCGTCACTGGCACCAATAGCTCATATTATTGTAGCTTATTGCCATTAAACAAAGTGGATATAATTATTTTTCGTGCATTTTCATGTTCTGCAGAATTTCCAGAAAATACATTGATTTGGCTATCAGCTTCCGATCAACAGCAACGACTAAGACTAATATGACTATTGTATATATAAAGACGTAGGTATTAATTTGTATTTAACTTGACACTGGCACCAATAGCTCATATTATTGTAGCTTATTGCCAATAAAAAAGAAGAAGAAGAAGCTTTGACGGTAATGTCAAAATGTTATGTAGCGCTTTTAAATGTTAGTCATTATTTTAGTGTTTTACAGTGTTATATTCATAGAGTTATATGTATAGAGAAGCTATCCCGAATAAATATTTTGTTCCATTTTGATAACAGTTATTAATTACACTAAAGATCGCTGCAGCGCTGAAACAATAAATAGTAGTCTAACCCAAACATTGAGGCACACAGCGCTAGGTCGCTTTAAAGTTGTGTAACGTGTGGTTACTATAGTAACTACACGTTACACAACGATTTTACACTATAGACGTGACAATCTTTGTACCTACATTCATAAAAAAACACATACTCTATTCCAATGGGGCACGTTGTCGTATTTTCACAAATAAGTATTAATTGATAATATATACTATAGAAAAAAGAATATAAGCAATCAAAATAGTTTGGTGGAACATCATGTTAAGTCTGTTTTTAGTCATATATATTTTTACCTCAAAGAGTTGTGGAATTAAATATCTGCGTGTTTTAGTCTATGATCAAAGATGGTGTGACATTTAAATGTATAATACTTACATTTGAATATTTTGTTTTTATTGTGTTATTTCGATATAATTACCTATTTATTCGCTTTAACAACAAAACGTTTTACATAAAGGAGTAAAGAATTTTTATTCACATCCAGGTTCACGTTTTGATTCGAATCATCCGAGTTTTCGTATTAATACCGCTGCTCTGTATGCATCCACACTACATGAAGGTCGTGGGCACACTAAAGTAAGGTGTACGGATTGCAGTACAGTTCAGTCGAACAAAACAAGTATTCGGATTGCGAAATCTAGTACGTAGTACATATATATCGATGGTTATATTGAATAATTTTGCTGATATTTTATGTAATATAATACGGATAAAATTCTGAAATGTAGTGAATATGATATAATAGTGAATTGCGTGCATTTTGACATTCTGCCAAAATTCCCAGAGAAGGAATAACTTGGTTATCAGTTCTAAATCATGTTAACAACTGACTGAAAGACGAAGACTTAAAGACGTGAATAACTGATATATAATACTCGACACTGGCACCAATAGCTCATATTATTGTAGCTCATTGCCATTAAATAAGAAGAAGAATGTCAAAATGTCACGTAGCGCTTTTATATTTTTTTATTTTAGTGTTTTGAAGTGTTATATTGAATAATTTTGCTGATATTTTATGTAATATAATGCAGATAAAATTCTGAAATGTAGTGAATATGATATAATAGTGAATTGCGTGCATTTTGACATTCTGCCAAAATTCCCAGAGAAGTCATGACTTGGATATCAGCACCAAATCATGCTAACGACTGACTGAAAGACTTAGACTAAACACGTGAATAATCAATATAATAACTCAACACTGGCACCAATAGCTCATATTATTGTAGCTCATTGCCATTAAATAAGAAGAAGAATGCTATTCATTATTTTAATGTTTTATGTATTTTACGAAGACAAAAGACGTAAATAATCAATATTATAATTCGATATTGGCACCAACACCTCATATTATTGTAGCTTATTACCATATATAACAACAAGACGAAGAATGTTAATATGTCACTTGAGCATGTCGATGACTTATAAGAATCTACTTCCCATCTAAACCTCTCTAAAGAAGTTTACACTTTAAAACAACTGAAGGCCAGGTGTACCCAATAAAATAATATTCTCAACAAATGTTGTGAAAGTGATTGATGGCCCAGAATAAAGTTCAGAGGACGCATAATGGCGCTCCTAGATCTTTTCTAGCGGGCTTAACGTCACTTTGAGATAAGCTTATCCCTAACACTTTATAATTCTATAAGCTCTTGCTACTTCGTGTCACAATAGTTTGTGATAATAATAAATTACTATATTTTGTTATTTTGATGAAACATCTATAGACTAGGGTGAACCTAATCGTTAACGTGGCGTTAACGCCAGGTTTGCCAGCATTTGAGTAACGAAACCATAACCTGTTTTAGAATTTTATACAACGTCATTTAGTGAGCTCAAAATAAATTATTAACCTAAACACATACCTTGTTAAATGCACATTGAACATGCAACGCAGCAAATTCAAAAGTAGAGCATGTCAACATACAAGTAAAGCATGTCAACATACAAATGTGCAAAATTAGCACTGACATGATTAAAGACACTGCGTTATACTTTACACTTACCGAAGCCGGGACGGTCTCCCGAGTCAGCCTCGGCCTACAGGCCCATCGTGCTGCTCGATGATGCGGGCAAGCTGCTGGAGAGGGTGTTGGCTGCCCGCATCGAGCGGCACCTCGTCGGGGACGGGCCCGATTTGTCGGACGCCCAGTTTGGTTTTCGGAGGGGGCGTTCGACGATCGCGGCCCTGCTGCGCTTGAAGGCCGTGGTAGCGGAGGCCGTCACCGGCGGAGGAGTCCTGTTGGCGGTGTCCCTGGACATCGCCAACGCCTTCAACAGTCTGCCATTCAGCTGCATCAGGGAGGGGCTGAGGTATCACGGGGTGCCCGTGTACCTCAGGCGGCTAGTGGCAGACTACTTGGAGGGGCGCAGCGTCCTCTACGTTGACCGAGTAGGGGACGTTGTGCGAACGCCCATGACGTGTGGTGTCCCACAGGGGTCGGTTCTGGGTCCGACCCTGTGGAACATCGGCTACGACTGGGCGTTGAGAGGAAGCCTCCCACCCGGGCTGGGTGTAATTTGCTACGCCGACGATACACTCGTCACAGCCCGGGGTGGGACGCTAGAGGAGGCGGCACGCCTGGCAACTCTCGGCACCGAGGAGATTGTCAGGCGGATCGAAGCGCTGGGGTTGAGGGTAGCCCTGGAAAAGACGGAGGCCCTTTTGTTCCATGGCCTCCGTACCGCCGGGCCTCCCGCCGGCGCTTCGATCACCGTGAAGTCGGTCACCATCAGCATCCAGGCTCACATGAAGTACTTGGGCCTGGTGCTCGACGGGCATTTTTGGTTCCGGGAGCATCTCCACCGACTTGTTCCCCGGCTTGTCGGCGCGGCGTCCGCCCTTTCGCGGCTGATGCCGAATGTGGGCGGACCCAGCGCTACGTGCCGACAGCTGTACGCGGGGGTGATCCGGTCGATGGCTCTGTACGGCGCACCGGTGTGGGCGGGGTCCCTGACCGTCCGGCTGAGGGCCCTCTTGAGGCGACCACAGAGGGTAATGGCGGTCAGGGCCATACGCGGTTACCGCACCATGTCGACGGAGGCAGCGTGCCTCTTGGCCGGAACTCCCCCGTGGGACCTGGAGGCGGAGATGCTCGCCGACATTTATCGGCGGGTGTCGGAGACGCGCGCCCGCGGCGGTATGGTCTCCCTGCAGGAGATCACCGCCTGGCGGGTCGACGCCCGCCGTGGAGTCATTGCCCGTTGGGCAGTCCGGCTGGAGAGTCCTCGGTACGGTGTCAGGACCGTCGAGGCCTTCCGGCCGGTGCTGATGGAGTGGTTGGAGCGGACGCACGGGGTGCTTTCCTTCCGACTGGTGCAGGTGCTGACGGGGCACGGATGCTTCGCAAAGTACCTGCACAAGATTGTCAGGAGGGAGAGCACACCGTCCTGCCACCACTGCAGTTGCGACGAGGACACGGCGCAGCACACGCTCGAGGAGTGTGCTGCGTGGGAGGGGGAGCGCCGTGAACTCGTCGCGATTATCGGTGCCGACCTGGCGCTGCCGACCATCGCCAGGGAGATGCTCGTCAGCGTCAGGAACTGGGACGCGGTCGCCGCCTTCTGTGAGGCCGTTATCTCACGGAAGGAGGCGGCGGATCGTGTGCGAGTAGAGATCCTATTCGGCGACACGTTCCGCCGCCGGCGACTCGGGCGGCGCAGGCGCGAGTATCTGCGCCTAATGCCGCCCTAGCCGAGGCCGCGGGTGATCGGACCGGGGAATTGTCCGTCACCCGCAGTGTGGCTAACCGCGCGATGGCGACCGACGTCCCAGGATGTCGAGAGGTGAGGGTACCTGAAAGGGTATTCCGTCGGGCCGACCACTGACGACAAGTCACATCTGCTCCGGTGGTCGGCCCAACAACGAGGTGACGTGGGTACGGGTGGGTTATGGGCCCGCGCGCCGTCCTTTCATCGCCCCGGACGGACTGGACCGCGCGTGCGCTTACCATAGCCCACCCATAAAAAAAAAAAAAAAAAAAAAAAAAAAAAATACTTTACACTTACGACACACTAACACAAAATGGTATATGTGTGTATTAGCAATAAGTAGTATATAAGGTGTACATTGTGTAAAATAAATCAGATTTGAATTTATTCATCTCTCATTTACATCCCTCTCACTGTGGCCAAGACACCCTTAGCCGTCAGTTCTGACCAGTCCTGTGAGTCTGCTTGACTGGCAGTGAGAGTTACCAATCCTCCACCCAAACCTCCATCTCACTGTGGCCAAGACACCCTTAGCCGTCAGTTCTGACCGGTCCTGTGAGTCTGCTTGACCGGCAGTGAGAATTACCAATCCTCCACCCAACATCCATCTCACATCTACCTGTCACCTTAGGTAGCGCGGTGCAGGTATCCCATCATATAGGCTAGGAACTTAAGGGCTTTAGGTACATCAAACTATAACCTTAGGTTCTTCTGTCAAACACGGCGTTAGTCCATAGCCCAGACTACGCCTGTACATACCTATATTGTATACTAATGAAAATAAATGTTTATTGAATGAATATCATCATTTTCGGGGAAAAAAAATCGTAATATTTTATTAATAATTTATGCCATATTAGTTCCTGTCCGTCAGGCCGACCACTGACGACAAGTCACATCTGCTCCGGTGGTCGGCCCAACAACGAGGTGACGTGGGTACGGGTGGGTTATGGGCCCGCGCGCCGTCCTTTCATCGCCCCGGAGCCTTTCGGAGCCCACCCATAAAAAAAAAATAATAATATTAGTTCCTGTCGTAATCTGTTATTTTATGCATATATACTTGTAAAAAATAATTTCGATATTTTACGTATGCCAGGCATCCTGAGCGACGGCTCCTTTTTTTTATTTATCTTGAACTGTTTCTTTCATCATTGGCGTCATTTCAGCTTATATATATTCCATACGCTGGGCTCGAGACGCCCTCATAATACAAGGGATATTGACCAACTATAAACACGCTAGTCAGACGTGTTGCTATAGTGTTTTATTTCGAGTTTTTTTTTTCTCTCGCTTAGATGTTATATGCATCACTCACTCACTTTAGCTCATATATGTATCACTGTTGGGCTCGAGCTTCCTCCACAATTAGAGGGAAATTGACCTTACTATATGATGCCAATCAGATAAATTTGGTATAGGAATTATATTATCTCCTAATCTTGTATTACGACACCGACGGGTAATGTATTCTGATTACGTCACCCTTAGAATAAGAACGTATAAAAGCTATCCTTTTAGTCAGTACTTCGAACGTTCGAAACATGAATCTAAAAATACTAATGGCGCGCAGACGATTACACACTTACACACGCACACCGCTATATAAATTATGAAATCAAATTTTGTTTTTATTAACATAAATCATCGAAATACTTTTAAAAGTAATGTTAAAAACCTTTTTAAGTTTTTCAAATATGTTATGACTCCTTTCGAATGCACAAACCGTCATAATTACCTATTTATTTTTTAAGAGTTTCGTACATACGTACAGTACAATGACTTGTACATTACGGAACGGTTCCGGCGTAAGCTCCATTAGGCTCCAATTGAAATGTTTCACTTTTTGTGCGCGAACTTACTTTCTATACGTTATTATTCTAAGGCGTCACCACACAGATAACAGTTTCTTTAGCTTCTAGTTCTAATTTCGCATGTCATCATCATCATCACAGCTAATAACTTCCCACAGCTCAGCTCAAGCCTACATTGGCAGGTAAATTGACTGTACCAAGCCGTACTACGCTGATCAGAGTTGGTATAGAGTTTTATTTCAAGTTTTCCATCTCTTACATAGTTGTTAGATGTACCTATAATATACCACGTAGTCGTTTTCTACGATACCCACG
The DNA here is from genome assembly GCA_032191425.1 of Lymantria dispar. Classification (NCBI taxonomy): domain Eukaryota; kingdom Metazoa; phylum Arthropoda; class Insecta; order Lepidoptera; family Erebidae; genus Lymantria; species Lymantria dispar. The sequence goes on along the minus strand of CM063465.1, from coordinate 9,973,242 downwards.
GGCAAGATAGGGTGTGGTAAATTGTATTTCTACTCCGTCACCCCACGGCAATTTTACATATACATCTATACCAATAAATAAAATTGGAGTGTCTGTTTGTAATGTCAAAATAATAGGCTTTTTTCATGCTCACACGGTTATTTGCACGACACCTATGCCTAAAATAGCAATTAAAAAATTTTTGTCTGTTTGTTCCGGGTAATCTTCAAAACGGCTGGAACGATTTCAAAAATTCTTTCACCAATGGAAAGTTATAATATCAGGGCGTAAACTAGGCTATATTTTATCCCGGTATTCCCACGGGAACGGGAACTACGCGGGTAAAACGACTATAACCTATAACCGAAGCGAAGCGAGGGCGGGTTGCTAGTTTCAAATAAAACTACTTTACGGATTTTATCGCGTTTGTATTTGATATTGTTTTATTAACTAATTTCTGTATCGGGTAGATAATTATAAATTTTCTGCGATAACGATGACTTGTTGGATGTGAAACATCTTAGTACGACCGTGACCATGAATGCTGCAAAGTGTTCGAATAGTCGGACAATCAAAATTCAAATAAAAACGCGATAAAATCCGTAAAGTAGTTTTATTTAAAATGTGTAATACTCGCGTAAACATCAGAAATCATTACTTTACATAAACTTCTTAAAATTAAACGCATAGCTTCACACTTCATTGATTACACAGATGGCGTAGTGATTAAGAACCGACCTACTGTGCCAGAGTCATGGGTTCGAATCCAGGACAACACTTTGTGCGGTCTACAAATTGTTATTCTCAGTCTGAATAAAAAATTTGTGTAAAGAAATAATTTGTGTCCGTCAATTATATTTGTAAAGTCCATGCAACATAAGGATTAGTTCTTCAGGGTGTAATCATTTGAAAATAAACTTTGTATCCATAGATAACGAATATAAAATATTCGTTCTTGTCCATGTATTGTTTTATGGAAGCTAGGTCGTAAAAACCGAGTTCTAAATTTCACAAAAGCCGGCTAGCATTTTTTTAACTGCGAACGACGAAGCTAGGTTTCCACGCACGTCTGAATACATTACCCATTCAGTTTCACTAACAAGATTCGACAAGTCAACTAAAATTGGGAGAGTGAATGTACAAGTTTATTTTCAGTGACAGTATTACGTGAATGTATAATTGTAATTTTTTAATATTTACAGTTCACTAGCTGACTCAACAGACGTTGGAAGTTCAAATATAATAAAATAGTAGAAGGAATTCTTCTTGAAATCGATCGCAGCGCCACCTACCAGTTCCAATTATTAATCTAAACTATTCTCATATCCATCGGAATAGTCACAAAAATAGCATCAAAATCGGTCTAGCCGATAAAGATTTGGAATATGTCTGTAATTTTTAATATCTCATATACGTCCCGCTGTTGACCTCCAGCCTCCTTCACAATAGAAGGGTTGACCCACTGTTTCTTAGGGTTACGTACCCAAAGGGTAACAAAGGAGCCCTATTACTAAGACTTCGCTGTCTGTCCGTCCGTCTGTCTGTCACCAGGCTGTATCTCAAGAACCGCGATAGCTAGACAGTTGAAATTTTTACAAATTGTGTATTTCTGTTGTCTAACAACAAATACTAAAAACGAAATAAAATAAGAGGGGGTTCCTATACAACAAATGCGATTTTTTTGCCCTTTTTATAAATAATAGTACGGAACCCTTCGTGCGCGACTCCCACTCGCAGTTTTTTTTTCAGTTCGATCAGACGGATTCATACAGGGTTCCAATGTAAGTTTTAAAAGTAGCTATTTGAGCCTTTACGTTTTTGTTAATATTTAAATAAATTCTTGTGCACTGCCAAGCATGTAAATAAATAAAAAATAAGCCTGAAAATTTATTCCTTTCTACTAAACCATTTTTTTTCCATTTGCTGTTATGTTTAATATTATCTGCTTTTAGGGTTCCGTACCCAAAGGGTAAAAACAGTACCCTATTACTAAGACTTCGCTGTCTGTCCGTCCGTCTGTCTGCCACCAGGCTGTATCTCAAGACCCGCGATAGCTAGATGGTTGAAATTTTACAAATTATGTATTTATTTTGCCGCTATAACAACAAATACTAAAAACAAACATTTAAGAGGGTTCCTATACAACAAACGCGTGTTTTATAAAAAATGGTACGGAACCCTACGTACGGGAGTTCGACTCGTACTTAGCCGGTTTTTAAATATTTTGTTAACATTACTTGCGTGTTATACGCTACACTTGTTTATACAACTGCGTTACATGCCGATGCAACATAAATTTAGAGTTGGTTATTTATAGTCCGTACAGATCTAGCTTAGGATCGTATTGTGGTATAAATTTACACTAAAGATGATCTATCTTATTTTAGTTATTATTTAACGATTTCTGATATTTACGCGAGAATTTCACATTTTAAATAAAACTACTTTACGGATTTTATCGCGTTTGTATTTGATTTTTGATTGCCCGACGTTTCGAACACTTTGCAGCGAGTCCGTCCGTGACCATGAATAAAAACGCTATAAAATCTGTAAAGTAGTTTTATTTAAAATTAGTTATTATTTCACAAAATTTGTGATCAAAGAGTTTGTTTTGAAAAGGCAATCATCATCATCATCTCAGCTCATATACGTCCCACTGCTGGGCTCGAGCCTCCTCCACAATAGGAGGAAAATTGATCCTACTACACCATGCTGGTCAGCCGTATTGGTATAACGTTTTGTTTCGAGTTTTCCATCTTTTGCATAGATAATATATGCATATTTAAACCCTTAGTCGTCTTTTACGACACTGGTTGTCAATTGTATTCTTACTCCTTCCAAATATGGACTATAGAGACTTAATTTACGACGTCACCTTTATTGAATCTGATATTAATCATCATTAATGTAATCAATCATTTATCGATCTCATTCAATTCATTTGGATGTTCGCTAGCTATTATTCAAAACTTTAAGTAGGACGGGCGTGTTTCAAATTTAAGAATTTACAATAAACCCAAGCATATCTGAGATTAGGACTAATACAGAGTTTTAGACTGGTTATTATCGATTTTGAAAGTATTAAACGTTGAATTTCTAAATAGCAAACGTATTATTGTCCTTGTGATGACGGAGTAAGAATACAATTTTCCATCATCTTGCTCGAAGATGTGATAAAAGACGACTAAGGGATATAATTTGCATATAACATCTATGCAAGAGATGGAAAAATCAAAGTGAAACCCTATAACAAATCGTCAGACCAACGTAAGTCAATTTCACGCCTATTGTGAAGTAGGCTTAAGCCCAGTAGTGGAATGTATATAAGCTGTTATGATAATGATGATTAAAACGTATCATTACAAATTATTAATGTTTTGTAGTATTCAGTATGATATTAACTAAGATTATAATGTGTTACCATCCCTTTTGTATTTGTATTTGTTATGTAGGCTATAATCTGATCCTGTGATCAGCCACAGCCAATGATTGCTGTGGAGATTTGGTTATGGATAGATGGATATCAATCCGACAATTTATGTTCTTGAGGACGTAATCTCAGGGCCCGCCATTGAACTCTGCACCGGTGGTCAGCCTAACGACGAAGGCGACGTGCCATCGGGTGGGTTATGGGGCCGCGCACCGCCCCTCTATCGTCCCAGACGGATTCGGGCGGCGGATGTGATGACCGTAGCCCACCCCAAAAAAAGGACGGGGCAGTACCATGCTCTCGCAGAAAATCGACGTCTGAGTAGTAGCAATTTGTTACTGCGCTTCGTTCGGTGAGCGAGAGAGCCGGAAGCCCAACTTTCTGAGGGTGATTGCGTGTGGAGGGTTTTGGTGGTGCCCTTGGTATCACCGAGCCTCAATGCACGCACTCACACTCCCTTCGCGGTAGGCAACGGCCTTGTAAAGGTCCATGAGCGGCAGCAACACTTACCAGCAGGTGTACTGTTTGCTCGTTTGACACCGTTTGCATAAAAAAAAAAAAATACTCTGCAACATTGCATCTGTCGTCAACTCTTAAAACGCTCTTCATATTTTTAAATATTTTATTATTTTATATAAGTACTAGCTGACCCAACAGACGTTGTTCTGTTCAAATCTAAAAAAATTGTAAAAGGAATTCTCCGTGAAAACGATTATAGCGCCACTTACCGGTTCCAATTATTAATCCAAAATATTCTCATATCCATCGAAATAGCCAGAAAAAAATCATTAAAATCGGTCCAGCCGTTTAAAAGGAGTTCAATTACAAACACACGATCAGAAGATTTATATATATAAAGATAGAAAAGTTTATATAGTCGAAAAAAAGGTTACCAAAAAAACTTTATCTAGTCGTTAAGTTTTCTTAATTTTTTTAATTTTCTGCGCAACTTTCTTAATATTTTTTTTCCGTAAAAGCCTCTTACAAAGTATTAGAAAACTTAAAAAAATATGGACGAAATCGGTAAAGTCGTTCTCAAGTTATATTATTGTTCTGCCCGAACAGCGCCACCTACCGAGTCCAATTGTAAATCTAAACTATCCTCAAATCCCCTTGGATACACACAAAAATTTTCGTCAACATCTGTCCAGCTGTATAAGAGGAGTTCAGTGGCATACACACGTACGCTAGAAATTTATATAATTAGTAGATTAAATAAAAATAGTACTAACAAACATTTTCAACTTAGGTCCGATAGATCTTAGTAACTATTTGCTTACAAACCAGTATTAGTATATGTGTACATACATATTAATGGTATGGTTTTTTTAAAGCGAGAATATTTATTCTCAACCTGAAAGAAATGATGAACATACCTCTTTGTATCACTTTTACTCAATATAAGTAATAACATGATCCCTTTTCGGACAAACTGTCCCCAGTTTATTCTAAAACCCAGTAAATGTATCTTCTCAATCGCATTGTAAACCAATAAATTATTTATACTGCACTTAACAAATAAAACGAACGTGTCCATTCATGTTTGTTCCGCAATTGCTTAAAGGTTCGAAGGGTCGGACTTGTTCCTGAATAGCTATCGTGTAATGAAACTTGCCGAAATGCGACAGAAAATTGTCTCCATTCGACACTTTCTATTCAACCGAAAGAGATATGCTATAATTTGAGAAATGTTACTTACGGACCGGGGATATTAAGATTAGTTCATCGAGAATCGTTACAGATATGTATAATAATAATAGCTTAAGAAATTTATATGTTTTTAAAGTGCAATACAAGGATCATTTCTTTAGTGCAGACTGTGGTCTTTTTTTTAAAGAATAAAAACAGTGTTTTAAGCCAGGATCTACAATGGTCTCCTTAAAAGACACCAAAATTCCACCCTTAGGAAGTCCCTGGAAATTCTTTTCATTGTCTTGAGACTAATAATAAATTTAATTAGAAAAAAAGGAAGAGTTGGGGAAATTCTATTTCCCTCCTATGGTTTTCCCTCCTATTATTTGGCTCAGGCTGAAAATCAACGGCTGGGGTACGCTCGCATTCCCAGTCATAAATCGAGCCCAATTCGATTTCATGTTTACTTTATGTTTTTTTTTTTTAGACTATTTTGTTATTGTGTAAACAATTAAATATCTTTTCCTTATTTCTTTCTTTCTATGAAAAGCGAGACATAAATCAATACATTAAAGCATATACAGCTACGTGAAGCGTAACAGTATGAATATACGGATATTGGAGAGCTTAAAGAGCGTAACGTAGTCTATCTCGGATTGGATGCATTATTTATTTTCTACATACATATGGTGGCTTCTGATGATAAAAAATCCTTTTGGCCCTTCTCTATGTATCCCTATCACGTGATTTAATTATTATAACAAGTCGAGTTAAGTCGAAATTAAATCCTACATGTCTACAACAACACGCCTAACCAACGTGGTTTGTTCAAATTCCTCCCTACAGTGGAGGAGGCCCGAGCCCAGCAGTGGGATGTATTTCATATGAGATGATACTAGAATTTAAATAGTAGTCCACTAGCCGAGGCCGCGGGTGTCGTGACCTGGGAGTTAGTCCGTCACCCGCCAAGAGGCTGACCGCATGAGGAATGACCGACGTCCTCCCCGAGGGGGGGACGTCGGTCGATGAGAGGGTACCCCAAGTAGGGGGTATTCCGTCGGGCCGACCCCTGATGACAAGTAACCCTGCTCCGGTGGTTGGCCCAACGACGAAGGCGACGTGGTGTTCGGGTGGGTTGCGGGTGTGCGTGCTTACGCCCCTCTGTCGCCCCAGGCGGAGTAGTGCGAGGAGTGCGCCGACCGCAGCCCACCCCAAAAAAAAAAGAATTTAAATAGTATATGTTAATAATATCACAACGGCAATATATATTCACTTATTAACCAAGCTTCTATGTCCAACTTACCAGCAATAAATCCATTCGTTCGTCTATGAACCATCCATCTATCAATTATTCGTTTAAAGTGATAAAACAAAAATATATATTTCGTTCGTCACAGCCCTTGTGGGTTATTTTTTTTCTGAAGATCACTTCCACCTTAACCCGTTTCTGTGAATTACACCTTAATTGTGTAAAAGTGAGGAATGAAACATCATTTTACAGTTTGCCGTCAAATCAACATGAATATTTAAATAAAAATATTTTTAAAGTACTCGTTTAGCTTTTTAATTTCTTTTTCTTTTTACTTTATCAAAGACGTTAATATCACTTTGAGAAGATAATGTTAATGAACAAATTTAGATAGTTATATAAACAGGCAATAGTCACGATGCAGGATGAGTTGAAATCATTGTGCAAACTTTATGGCAATTAAAAGGTATGTAGGCATAAATTTTAAATAGCATATAAAAGAAGCGCCAAACACACATGAGTTTCATTAAATTTTGTGATTGAAGCCCAACTGTAACTCGTTTTAGAAGCTCAATCTTTACCGAGAGAGCACTAGGAAGGATAGAAATCGAAATAGGACTGCTAGTCGTTTATTACAACAAACACTGTAAAATTTTACTTACTTTACTTTGATATGGAAAATAGAAGCAATTAGTTGACACGCAATATATGAAATAGTGTAATAAAATGTGCAAGGTACAATAATATATGTGTTCATGAGTAAACAAAATAGTAAAAAAAAGGAAGCAAAAAAATATGGGCACTTTCTCCCCTTGAAAGTCGTCGGTTCTGCAACAGCAGCAACATAATAATTAAGTAAACCGTATATAATAAAACAAAATATCCTATTTTATGTATTCAAAATGAAACGCTCTAAATTTTCTGACTATATATAAATAACATTTTCCGTATGGTAGCGGACTTAGAATACAATTTACTATCCCCTCTCTTACCCGTGGGTTCTTAAAAGACGACTAAGGGATATATTATGCAGATGATATATATGCGAGAGAAGGAAAACTCGTCATAAAACCCTATGCCAACACATTTGACCAGCGAATAGGTCAATTTGCCCCATATTGTGGAGGAGGCTCGAGCCAAACATCACCATCTTCCTAGATGATTTGGGCGGAGCGTAGCTAACCTATAACCTGTCCAATTTGCTTTAATTCAAAAAAATCTTTGATTTCTGTATTAGTTCGAACTCTAGATATCTGTGTACCTTAATATCCATACTAAGCTATCGCTTTTACCATCGCCGCCCATAATAATGTATAAAATTACGTATCATAGCAATATAATTACAAAACTTGTCGCCCCAGAGTGAGATCGTGTCCGAAAAATTCATTTCGGGCGATGACATTGTACTTTCCTTTCAAAGACACTGTTATTCTACTATTAAAACTGACGTGTAGTTAGGGGTGTATATATATTTACGAGCATGATCTATTATACCCTTAAAGGTCATCAATTCATAATATATGTATATAAATCATCATCGTTGGACTCCACTTTTTGTGCTCAATCCATTCTTTAATATACAATGTTCTGAAGGACTATTTGACCGGGTACTAATGTCTCCACCATCGTGCCACTCAGTATTGCAATACAATTCACCCATGACATACGGAAACGATTTTCTGTGCGGTGAAGGAGTAAGAATACAATTCACCACCTCCTTGCCTATGGGTAACGTAGACGACTAAGGGATAAATTATGCAGATAATATCTATGCAAGAGAAGAAAAACTTACTATACAACTCTATAACAACCCCTCTGGCAGTGTGGTATAATAGATCAATTTGCTTGCTATTGCTAGCAATAGGATATATATTAGCCGTGATAATGATGAATATAAATAGATTACTATAAATTATATTACCATAAATATATAACTAAATTATTAAGAAATAATACTTAATAGATTATACATTTAATTTACAAGCGTTTATAGATAGTTTATACTTAATAGATTATACATTTAATTTACCGTAGAAGAACGGGTATAACCGACATAGTCCGCAGAATTAGCACGTTAAAATGGCAATGGGCAGGCCACATCGCTCGTCGAACCGACAACCGTTGGGGAAGAAAGGTTCTTGAGTGGCGACCACGAATCGGATGGCATAGCGTAGGACGACCCCCCACTAGGTGGACTGACGACATTCTCAAAGTCGCAGGGAACCGTAGGATGCAGGTGGCGCAGGATCCTTCCAAGTGGCATTCTCGTGGGGAGGCCTATGTCCAGCAGTGGACGTCTGTAGGCTGATGGTTGGATGGATTACAAGCGTTTTTAATTTAGGTTATATGTTCAAGGAAAATCTTGCAACAAAATTTTCAATGCATAGTGAATTAAATGACTTCATTCTAGATCCTATATGGCGGATGGTCCAAGATGGAAGTCCAGCTATTTATGTGCACTCCTTTACTATGAGATGGGTATCAAATGAAAGTATTGGTAAATAAGAATACGAAAATTGAAATTACTTTTCTCTAATACTAGTATGGTGGATGATAAATATGAAAACCCTATCGTCTTCAACTGTTAGTTGGTTCAACGTTCATGTCTCTCAAACGCGTGAAGGCTTTGAAACTACTTGCTGTGATGTTACCCGAATACTATGTTGTCCATCATTAAAGGATATTCAAGTAGAGCTCTTTTCGCACAGTAACGGCAACGATTTGGATGTAACTTTAGTATTATGGAGGTCCAATAAACTGCACACTGTGAAAAGGCTAGTTTGCACTTTTTTGCAATGTCCCATATGGATCTGTCTTGAAGCTGACTCCGTAGAACGTGAGCGTTGCCATGTAGAGAGTCTGGGCGTAATTTATTACGAATACGATACGCTCGGGGTGAAATGCTTAAAGGCGCGTCCACCAGACAAATTTTTTGTGCTGAGGAAGTGTTCCGGCAGATTCAATAGCAGGCAACTCATCTCATTGTCATCTCAGCCCACATAAGTCTTACTATTGGGCTCAGGCTTTCTTCAAAATGAGAGGAAAATTGACCTACTATACGACGCTGGTCAGACGTGTTGGCATAGGGTTTTGTGTCGAGTTTTTATTATGCTCTTGCATAGATGTTATCTTCATATCATATCCCTTATTCGTATCTTACAACACGCACGTGCAAAAGTTGAGGTAGTCAATTCTTACTCCATTATCACAAGGAGGAGATTAGGGTGACCTTAAATATCGTGTAGGTCCTGTTGATTTACAGGTCACGCGACAGCCAATTTGTCAGCGCTTAGATCTGCGTCAATCTTATCTCCATCTAGACTCGGATAAAATATCTAAGCTCGCAATGTAGAGGAGCTTTAAGGCTAAGAGTGAGACGTACATGAGCTCTGATGATTGCTATCCATTTAGCAGATTTGTGTCAAACAGTGGGACAAGCTTTAAGGTTTATAAAGAAGAAAAAAAATCTAATAGTTTTTTTTAAGACAACACATTGTACTAAGGAAATAATCCTTGTGTTCTTCTTAAGTCCTCCACTTTAAAAACATATAATTAACGGACACAAATTATATCCAGACTCAGAACAACAATTTGTGGATCGCACAGAATATTATTCTGCGCGGTATTCGAACTCGCGACACTGATACGGTAGGTTGGTATCTTACTCCACTACGCCATCTGTGGTATCAAATTATTGTTCCTTCAAAAGGAAGAGTAGATAGAGACTGAATAGACAAATGTAATTTAGAATCCCCTACCACGATATACTCCCAGAATTACAGATATTCGCGAAACACCAGCGGTGCTTGAAATAATAGAGATTCCGCCCTCGTCGTTAAGAAGACACGGCGCAGATATATATTCCTTTAGTTTCATCTTTCACCACACCTACCCTACCCATTTGGTCAGTGTATGAGAATAATCAATAGGATTCCAATATACATATGTTTACCAAGCCATTGGCATTTCGACTTGATATTTTATTTACGTCTACTACATTCGGTACAGAGAGGTGTAGATACTGAGTTTTTTTTTCACTACTTTCATACCCGTTTTAGTACAATCATCATCATCATCTTATTCTTAGCCCAAATACTTAGAGTTGACGCAATAAGTATTCTTTTTCTGTCGTATATATTGCAAAAGTTTCGACAATAGTTTTATGATCTGTCGCCCGCTTAACATCAACCACTAATGAGAATGTAATTAATTTATTGACCAGACAGCATCAGATGGGCCTGATCATTGAAAATCTCTTGTTCTTGATCAAAGCACATGTTGGGTTGAAAGGCAATGAACGTGCAAATACCCTTGCCAAAGAAGCAGCAGTTCATTTAAAAACTCTGTCAAATTACGACAAATGCCCGGTGTCATTCATTAAGCGACAAATCCGTAAAGAGGTGCTTGGTGAATGGAATCGGCAGTATAGAGAGGGGGTTGCAGGAGTTACCAAGATGTTCTTTCCGGATGCGATAGATACCTACCTGTCCAATCGTTAAGAAAATAGAAATGAAGCAGATACTAACACAAGTCCTAACAGGACATGAGGGACTCTCACACTATCTCCATAGCTTTAAACATAAAAGCAGTCCTGCGTGTGCATGTGAGTTGTGACCCTGAAAAAGAAGAAATAATAACACATATACTCAAAGCAAGATTTAATGTAGAAACAGAGATAAACAAATATTGATTAAATATATAAAGAAAATAATAAAAATAGTTATAGATAGAAATAAGATATAAATAGTGTTGTAAAATCAATACATTATATATATTAAGTTAAGAAGTATGTAAATGTTCTAAAATATATTATAAAGAATAATGTAAATATCGTATTTAAAAATTGAATTGCATTAGGAATTGGAATAAGTAATATAAAGACGATTGGCCAAACGGCCACAGAAAAACTTACTGCCCAGATAGAAAAATAGTGAGATACAAGGTCTCTGGTCATGCCAGAGGATTCCGCGGTCCATGTGCTATAGCACCTGGACAAAAAAAAAGAAAAATCTCTTGTTCATAATGATTTTTGATGTTTACGCGAGTATATTATTTTATTTATTCATATTTTTAGTCGATTGACTCGCTGTAACGTAACTTTTAGTACATATTTTTATCACATATTTTAATTTGAGAAAGATAAACATCGAAAATTGTCAAGGTCTTTTTAGCATCGAAACAACTGACACGAACATAACGATTTCACCTATGGTTATTACATATCTGAACCCCTAGTACGAGCCTCACTCAAGAGTACCGTTCAACTAAAAGACAGTAATACATTAAGGGCTGTGACGTCACGTCTGTTGCAGTTTCCGAGTGACCTGGTTGTCTGCTGTCACCTGTTATGCGAGCTAAACATTGTCTTTTGGATATTAACAAGCTTTGGTCATGCAAAATTTATTATGAAACTAAAATGTGCATTGTACAGATGCCTTAGTAGATAAATATCGATATACCGTGCCAGTCTTTGTGATTTAGAGATAGACTCGATTCCCACGCGGGACAATGTATTGTGAGCTACAAATTATTGTAGTGAGTGCAGGAGTAATTTGGGTGTGCTGAAACAAAGATGTGATTTCTCAAAATAATAATAAACAAAACTACTTTTACAAATTTTATCGCGTTTGTATTTGATGTATGATTGCCCGACGTTTTGATCACTTTACTGCTCCAGTGGTGCCGACCACTACAAATCTAATATACTAACATCGGATCGGAACGCGACCACACTAAGAAAATTCCAGCAAGAAAATTCAGAGAACATAATGCTAATTATATTATATACAACACTTAACAAATTACACAAAAATTGTAAGCATAACAAAGTATGGAACGAGGTCAGCATACATATCACCAACCTCTTTTTAGGCGTAAGCAACGACTAAGGAATAATATGTCAATTTTCTATCTTTTGCGGAAGAGGCTCTATCCCATTAGTGGGACCTATATAAGTTTATAACAATTCCGTGTGGTAACGAAGTAAGAATTATAATCACCACCCCCTCTCTTATCCGTAGGTGTCGCAAAAAACGACTACGAATTAAATATACATATAAAAGGAAAACTCGAACTAAAACCCTATAGCAACATGTCTGACCAGCATGATATAGTACGTCAATTGCCCACCAATTGAAAAAGAGGCTTGAGCCCAACAGTGGGACGTTTATAAGCTGAAATTATAGAACTACAAACTGAACGACAAGATATTATCAATTTGATAGATAATATAATTAATCACATATCATACACAGATGATCTATTTAATCCGAATATTAATTCTTGATTGCATACCACAAGTTATTGTTGATTACAGTAATTTGCTTTGAAACTCCACAATAATATTATAGAGACGCACGCTCGTTCGTAGAAGAGCAAGCAGAGATTATGGATTACCACAAACTCTGTAGCCCACATCACCACAATCATCATAGTCTTAATCTATGCTACATCATCATCGTCATCACAAATCATATAGGTCCTACTGCTGGGCTCTAGCCTCCTCCACAATAGCAGGCAGTCTTCGATAGGGTCTGGCACTGAGCCCTTCTTTCGAAACTACTATGAAATCGAGGGACTCTGTAATTGGATCGTCATTTTCTGGATGGTCAGAATATGAAAATCCAAGTTGATAGTTCCTACTCTGAGACTATGACCATTAAATTACTATGACTATGACCATTGCAAAGGTGACACAGCGGATCTCGGTTAGACTCTATTTTAAGTCACTGCGAACATTCACTCTGCCTTCAATCGTAATTTTTTCGATTGTTCTTTTTGTGAGGCAAATTATTCGTTCATTTAGAACTCGCAGAGACAACTCCAATGGCTACAACACACGCGGTAACATGCAACGCTGAGGTGCCTCGCAGACTTGCTAAGTCTGACAAATTAACACATGTGATAGGCCGCACTTTGTATAATCAGCTGCCAAACTATATTACTGATGCACCGAGCTTGACGCCGTTTAAACTAAGATTAAAATCATGGCTTATAAAAAATGCCCTCTACCGTATTGACAATTTTGTTCCTAAAATAAAATGAAAAAAAAAACTACATATCCACATTTTCTGAATGTACGTAGTTATAAGACAAGCTATTTAAAATATTTTGAAAATAATTATTCTAAAATCAATTTATTCACAATTTATATTTAATGAAATTATTATGATTAATTTGAATATATTTTATATTTATTTATTATCTTATACGTTAATATTAAACTACATGTTTTATGATAATCTTAAACTACTGTCTACTATATTAATAGTATTAATAAAATTATTGGTTATATGTTTCACTGTACTATACATAGACCTGACTTGTAAATATTATATTTACTAATAAATGGATTATTCAGATTAATGCTAGACTGATAGACCTAGACTTCTTTTATCCTGCATATCAACGACATGCCCTCTATAGCGATCATGTTTTGCTATGTGGATGATGATACGAGTGACGAACGATGTATCGATATGCCGATACTCGATCGGCATCATCAACATCTCTCGAAGTTATGTTATATCCTGATGTTAGAGGAAAGACTGGCTCAACTTGGGTCTAAACTCGAGCGCTCCTTGAGAAGAGCCTCGAAATAGGGTTAATAAAATTTAGTTTAATTCAATCCCACAACGCCAACGTATTCAATGGAAAGAAGGACACATTTATCATAACGGTTCTGAGCAAAGTAGTAACTTTCTACATCTTCAAGAACATTTGGATCTATGTCGTCAAATTATTGAACAAATTCCAATTAATCTAGTCCAAAGATCCCTAAATTGGCAAACAGAAAGCTGAGTATCCTGAACAGAGACAGGTGGTGCTAAATCACAATTTCGTCTTCACGTGAAATACAGTGATCTGAGCAAGTGCACCTAAATATTAGCCAGACCCACTTGACTCCCTGCAAAGACCTACTATTGCAATCATCGGTGAATCCAATGTCACGGACAGATCGCAATCGCTGGAGCGGCGGAGATATGTCACTTTATGTACGCTTTTGGCACTTTCATTTACTGTAAAGAAATGTTTGACTTAGCACCACTGTCGCATTTTTACCACCGCATCCACTCAACACTGCTGGAAACGTTATGACCTTCAACTGTACGTTTCAGCAAGCATTATTTCCACGTACGACCTGCACGTATCTAGAATGTACTACCTGCCATTATGATTTCCGGCTGCTATGACATGTCCTTTTTGAGTCAGAATTTAAAAGAGCACTTTCTTGACGGTAGACAACGGTCTAAATGTACCTTTCGTATTGCAATCATTAGTCTATTGAGGTCCACAGACGGACAAGCTTCCCCAGGTAAACGTAGCTGATGTTGAACTCAGAGTTTTCCAGGAGTATGCTGCAGCTAATCTCTTGATGTTTTATTAGGGAACTTTTACTACGTAGATGGTCAGCAAGAATCACCGATACATTGTATTATATCAAACGGGGAAAATTATCAATATCACAAAACTCTACTCGTTTCATAAAAATCGGTTTTAAAATAGAATTTCATTTATTCCCAATTCAAATAACACCAAAAATGACTGCGTATGCCTCAATAGGTATCGTAAGAAACCATTCAGCCACAAATCTGTTACAAAAAAATCTTATAACGAAGCTAATAAGGAAGTTGGATTGACAAATGGATGGAAGCTGTCGGCATTATTCTCTTTAACAATGTAATGGACGAACGCGTCTAATTATCGCTATATCGGCAATTCTTTTCATCGGCCTCCATTGAATTGAGGATATTGTCGGAATTAATTTGTCCTTATTTTTAATTTGCACTGATTTTCGTAAATATTCTTATTAATTCAAATAAATGAATATAATCTTCTAAAGAACAACGTGGTTTGTATTATGGTCGCGTCTACGAATATTAGCAACTCTTACATTGCTCGTGGGTGTATTAAAACATAACTCTAAGCTTTGGAATTAACCTAAGCCAGCACCATCAGATATCGTTTGGTCTACAATTACCATTCTAAGAAGGGTCAGGCAAATGGCTATACATAAAACTATTGTCATAATTTTTGGAATATGTATGATGGAAGAAGAATCCATATTGGAATATATAAGTATACCCAATTACTTGGGATTGATAGATCCAATCGACTGATGATTCTGTTTAGGAACAGGATTCAATTGTGTTTAACTCTTAAAAATTGGAGAAGGAGACCAACCTGCTAATTTGGCACCGCTCCAATGGCTAAAATTCGACAAATCTCCTATGTGCAAAATAGTACGCCTACGTAATCCTGATCCTGTGCTAGTAATAGGTCCTGCAGTTAATTTAATGAAGGCGTTAAGTCTGCAACACAGTCCAATTATTAGGGTCACGCAAATTAATACCACAATTTTAAGCGCATCTTTTTGTGGGTCAAGTCTACAGAAACAACACCACAACTCTCCCCTGCGGACTTATTTCTAATCATTTAATGATGGCTGCATATACGCCAATTGATATGCTGACATTATAGTGTGACTTCAAATACATAGCATAGCATTTATTCTTTGGTGCAAATATGTTAATTACTTGTATAGCCTAGGCGACTGAGTCAAGATGGTTTCACAGGATGAACACTAGATGTCGTCAAATGATACATAATTTGACGTTACGCATTCTAGTCGATGAAGAGCTGAGCTAAGGGTAGCGGCAATAAAAATACACTATTAAACATTTTCATCAATCAATGTAATAAAATACATTCTCCGTTCCATTCTCCAAATGCTCCGTCTAACGATTAAATTGTATACTCGTGTAAAATAAAACTATAGTTATGAATTTTATCAGTCACATATTATATTTTGGGAACGCTTTTAGGTATAGAAACTCATAAAGGAAATAATATCGTATATATAATAGGAAATATACGTTTGTATTCATGTGTTTGATAAAAGCATACTAGTGGCTACACAATACAGATCCATACTATTAATTTACACAAAGGTATCCTGTAGGTATATTCACAGACTGCTGCCCCTCAAAGGCGGCAATCTAAAGGCTATTTTAGACTGAGTCTACGTATATCTTGAAGAGGCATTATTGGTCTAAGATACCGCTATACAACGACCTTCACCGAGATGCTTATTTGATGAAACTTATTTTTTATGTAATTTAATATGTCAATAAATATATTGCATATGGGTTGCCTAACAAATTTTAGTCCAGAGTATGATTAATTAATAACCCGTAACCCATCTGTGACACGTCGCCTTCGTCGTTGGGTCGACCACCGGAGCAGGATGACTTAACGTCAGTGGTCCGACGGAATAACCCCTTGAGGGGTTCCCTCCCATCGATCAACATCCCCCACTCGGGAAGGACGTCGGTCTTTCCTCACGAATAACAGGGGTGTAGCAGATCGTGGTATCCTGTACCACACTGCTATTATTCCAGTCGAATGGGCTAAGTGCGATCGCATCCTAGTCAAACTACAAAAAATGTTTCAAACGTATAATAGCACATAATAAACGTATACACACAATAAACTTGAATGCCATTTCATCTTGCTTGAGTGATATAATAATTGAATTCATTCTCTATTCTATTGTGAAATTACTTGGGCGATAATAATCTTTATATGTAGATATAAGTGATGATGAAAGGAACCTTAATAAGTGAAAGTTTATGTCACCACACGGAACGTATGCTGGAATATAACTACTTTTTCGGCATTGATACTATCCAAATAGATGAAACTACGTCAGGTTTTGAATTATGATCATTAATTATAAATTGTAAAATAATAAGAATAATACTTAGAATAATAACGTATAGAAGGTAAGTCCGCGCACAAAAAATGAACCATTTCAGTTGGAGTCTAATAGAGCTTACGCCGGAACCGCTCCGTAATGTACAAGGTCACTGTACTGCACGTACGTACGCAACTCTTAAAAAATAAATACGTAATTATGACGGTTTGTGCATTCAAATAGTGTTACAATACTTTTGAAAAACATAAAAAGGTTTTTAACATCACTTTTAAAAGTATTTCGACGATTTATATTAATAAAAACAAAATTTGATTTCGTAATCGTTTGCGCGTAGTACTTTTGGCTTCATATTTTCGATTGCTCGAAGTACCGACACTATCCTTTTATGCGTTATTATTCTAAGGAATAATAGTTATACAATCCTCAAAACTATATTATTTTTTATAAACACGTTTTGACATTTAAGCCACATGGACTCCCTAAAGCCTCGTTCACAGTGCCCGACCAAGATAAAACTACCAGAGCGAATAATGTAACATTACAATGCATTGGGTGTCACGTTAGGATTACACGAATGTGTGTAATGGCCCGAAGACGGGGCGGGAATACTGTGGATATGAACTTCTCTGGGAATAGTATTGTTTAGTGGCAAAGTTTTAAGTTCTGATGTAATTCTTGTAATTAGTAGGTTATTGGATTGAACAGATACAATTGTGGTGTAAATGTTTATTTCTGTTGGGTTTATAGAGCTTTATGACCGAAAATCCTTCTATTTTCATGTCTGGTGTTTATGCGTGTATTATAGCTACATATAAATAAATATTTTTACGTATTTTATTGCATTTACACCCATATAAACTACGATTTGTGAATCACGCAAAGGATATACTATTTGAGAATTGAAAGCAACCAATAGAGATCGCTTTGGAAGTCCCTTTCGACCATAAAGCCACCTTTACAGTCAACAGTCTGATATCTAGAGCTAGTATTTTTTATAGCCTAAGAACCTAATATTTCACATAAAAGGTCATCAGGTACAAGTTTTAATATGTATTAGCACCCTCTTGGTAAATAAAATTCTTGTGTATTTGGTGCACTATCTCTTTCTCCTTCATCATAAATGGAGAAAATGTAAACACACCGCATAAGATTTTGGTTCAAACGGTCTGCTCAATGTCAAATCTTATAGGTAATGCAGTTGACTAATAATTGACATAAAGCTTGAAGCTCTTATTCGCCTTCCAAAAGAAGATTTAGTTATCTTTATTATCTGCTATTTAATAGCGGTATTATATCTGCACTATATTTGATTGATTGTAAGAAAGAAGATTGTAAAAAAGGTTTGAGCTTTCTCCACAATGAGAGGGAAATTGACCAATTATGCCACGTTGGTCAAGCGGGTTGACATAGTTTTATTTCAAGTTTGGCTTCTCTCACATAGATATTATCTACATAATTATATCCCTTAATCGTCGAGCGGTGGATCTTACTCCGTCACCACATGAAGCCCCCTGCTATGTAATTGTTATTATTCAGCCTTTCGCTGTCTACTGCTGGAACCTCCTCATAGAATACCAGTTGCAATCATTAACTATAGGGATTAGGGCCTAAACACCACGATTAGTAAACATGTTAGTGACCACGCAGTAATTAAGATGTTATATATTTTCTATGAGAGTGCCACTACTCTTTTTCTTGCTAAACTCTTAGCTGACTTCGGGATTGCTCCGATTATGCGGTGACTATAATTATGACAGACAGACAATTATGTTTCCGTGTGGTGACGAAGTAAGAATACAATTCACCACTCCCTATCTATATTATATCCCTATGTCGTACAAGACGACTAAGGGATATAATATACACATAAGATCTGTGCAAGAGAAGGAAAACTCGAAATGAAACCCTATACCAACATGTCTGACCAGCATGGTATAGTAGGTCAAATTCCCTCCTATTGTGGAAGAGGCCCGAGCCCAACAGTGGGACGTATGTGGGCTGTGATGATGATGATGATGATAATTATGGTCTGATCTCGTCACCACGCTGTGAAATGGTGGATGAATAGTTACAGCGATAGTAATGAGATCTAGACTGATGCAGGACTTGACTAATCAAGTTTGTTTTAAGAAATATCTTTACTTGGTCTTTAGGGAAGGACCAGCCTTATGCTGCCACTAGGTACTGCAATTGCAGTGTATAGTCGGGCCAACGTCGTGAACTCGTCGCATCGTCGCTGACCATCTTCATAGTGATGACGGGCAGTTTTAGACACTAGAAAGAGGTGACCACCATTTGTGAAATAATAATATTAAAGATGGTGGCGAAGTGAGCCAAAGAGCTTAACCTGCTCCAATTTGCATAAAAAAGATTTTGTTTCGAATTTATCCTCTTTTGTAATATTGTATTGCATGTTTTATTACGCGTGCTTATATCGCTTATATCGTCTCAGCTCATACACAGCCCGCTACTGACCTCGAGCACGGTAATATAATCTACCAGTAATCCAACTTCATACAAACGGACGAAACGCAAGCTATACCTACGCGCCTCGATCTCGGCATGCGCTCGGCATGTAGACAGTCGCGACTGTGCTGCAGTGACGAACGAACGGTGTGTTGTTTTTTTAACAATAACTGCGCGAATTTTTCACTAAAATACATAATTATACACATATTTAATATGACAAGTAGGGTATATTGTGTTGTTTTTGGTTGCATGAATTCGTCAATTACGAATCCAGAGATAACTTTTTTTAGATTACCTGCAAACTCTGAAATCTTACCTATTATAAAATAATGTTACTTACTAGTAGGTAGGTACATAATATGTGTCGTTTTAATGTATAAGTATTTCCTTTTTCTCCCGAAAAAAAGTTGTCTGGATTAATAAATAAAGTGAATAAAGTGATTGACACGAGTGAAATATGTAGTTTAGGCGGTTCATAAATCATGTTATGGTAGGTACGCTTGTGTTAAAACTCATTATGTGTTTTGTTTTGTTAGTTTATATAATTCAAAGTAAAGACGTGGTATTTTATTATTAATAATAATAGATGTTTAGTGTACTGTGTGTATGAATAGTACTAGAAAAAAATAATTTGACCGTCTGTCTGTCACTAGATAATTTAAATTTATAGACCGATTTGTTATTTAAACATAAACATGTTTTTTTTAATTAAAACTACCAATCAAAAATCAACACGCATTCTTATTGAACACTTCCTATTCAATTCACAAAGTATTTTATTTGTTTATATAAGAAAAGTATATACAAAACTAAATGGAAACACAAAGTAGCCAAATGTAATTAAAATGCTGGAGGCGGGCAGCCCTTTTTTTTTTATGGGTGTGCTATGGTAAGCGCACGCGCGGTCCTGTCCGTCCGGGGCGATGAAAGGACGGCGTGCGGGCCCATAACTTACCCGTACCCACGTCACTTCGTTGTTGGGCCGACCACCGGAGCAGATGTGACTTGTCATCAGTGGTCGGCCCGACGGAATACCCTTTCGGGTAACCTCACCTCTCGACGTACTGGGACGTCGGTCGCCATCGTGCGGTCAGCCTCTCTGCGGGTGACGGACAATTCCCCGGTCCGATCACCCGCGGCCTTGGCTAGGGCGGCATTAGGTGCAGATACTCGCGCCTGATCCGCCGCCTCCTTCCGTGAGATTACGGCCTCACAGAAAGCGGCGACCGCGTCCCAGTTCCTGACGCTGTCGAGCATCTCCCTGGCGATGGTCGGCAGCGCCAGGTCGGCACCGATAATCGCGACGAGTTCACGGTGCTCCCCCTCCCATGCAGCACACTCCTCGAGCGTGTGCTGCGCCGTGTCCTCGTCGCAACTGCAGTGGTGGCAGGACGGTGTGCTCTCCCTCCTGACAATCTTGTGCAGGTACTTCCCAAAACGCCCGTGCCCCGTAAGCACCTGCACCAGTCGGAACGAAGGCACCCCGTGCGTCCGCTCCAACCACTCCATCAGCACCGGCCGGAAGGCCTCGACGGTCCTGATACCGTACCGAGGACTGTCCAGCCGGACTGCCCAACGGGCAATGACTCCTCGGCAGGCGTCGACCCGCCAGGCGGTGATCTCCTGCAGGGAGACCATGCCGCCGCGGGCGCGCATCTCCGACACCCGCCGATAAATGTCGGCGAGCATCTCCGCCTCCAGGTCCCACGGGGGAGTTCCGGCCAGGAGGCACGCTGCCTCCGTCGCCACCGTGCGGTAACCCCGTATGGCCCTGATCGCCATGACCCTCTGTGGTCGCCACAGGAGGGCCCTAAGACGGACGGTCAGGGACCCCGCCCACACCGGTGCGCCATACAGGGCCATCGACCGGATCACCCCCGTGTACAGCTGTCGGCACGTAGAGCTGGGTCCGCCCACATTCGGCATCAGCCGCGAAAGGGCGGACGTCGTGCCGACAAGCCGGGGAACAAGTCGATGGAGATGCTCCCGGAACCAAAAATGCCCGTCGAGCACCAGGTCCAAGTACTTCATGTGGGCCTGGATGCTGATGGTGACCGACTTCACGGTGATCGAAGCGCCGGCGGGAGGCCCGGCGGTACGGAGGCCATGGAATAAAAGGGCCTCCATCTTTTCCAGGGCTACCCTCAACCCCAGCGCTTCGATCCGCCTGACAATCTCCTCGGTGCCGAGAGTTGTCAGGCGTGCCGCCTCCTCTAGCGTCCCACCCCGGGCTGTGACGAGTGTATCGTCGGTGTAGCAAATTACGCCCAGCCCGGATGGGAGGCTTCCTCTCAACGCCCAGTCCTAGCCGATGTTCCACAGGGTCGGACCCAGAACCGACCCCTGCGGGATACCGCACGTCATGGGCGTTCGCACAACGTCCCCTACTCGGTCAACGTACGCTGCGCCCCTCCAAGTAGTCTGCCACCAGCCGCCTGAGGTACACGGGCACCCCGTGATATCTCAGCCCCTCCCTGATGCAGCTGAATGGCAGACTGTTGAAGGCGTTGGCGATGTCCAGGGACACCGCCAACAGGACTCCTCCGCCGGTGACGGCCTCCGCTACCACGGCCTTCAGGCGCAGCAGGGCCGCGATCGTCGAACGCCCTCGCCGAAAACCAAACTGGGCGTCCGACAAATCGGGCCGACCCCGATGAGGTTCCGCTCGATGCGGGCAGCCAACACCCAGCAGCTTGCCCGCATCATCGAGCAGCACGATGGGCCTATAGGCCGAGGCCGACTTGGGAGACTGTCCCGGCTTCGGCAGGAGAACCAGCCTCCCCTCTTTCCAGCACCCAGGGAACTGCCCGGACGTCAAACAAGCGTCGAACAGTCCCCTGAGGCGTGGTCCCAGGTGCTCGAAGACAAGGGCCAGCACACGGTTCGGAATACCGTCGGGCCCGGGGGCGGTGGATTTGACTCGCATACGCAGCCCTATCACATGTTTACGTTTAGGCATTTAATTCAAGGTTACGGCCGAGATACATTACTGGATAGATGACTATACTGTGCCTCGAGCCTCCTCCTCGTTAAAAGGGAATTTGACCTACTATACCATGCTGGTCAGACATGTCGGCATAGAATTTTATTTCGAGTTTTGCTTTTCTTGCACTGCTATTATATGCATAGTATATCCCTTAGTTGTCTCTAAAGACATCCACGTAAAAGACATTCACGTTTATTTGTGACAGGACCACTGTTGAAAGTTGTTTTTCTACAGCCAACGGCCGGTCCGTCAAGGGTAGTACCACACTGAGCAGAAAATCGACGTCCAAGTAGTAGCAATTTGTTACTGTTCTTCGTTCGGTGAACGAGAGAGCCGGTAGCCCAACTTTCTAAGGGTGTTTGCGTGTGGTGGGATTTGGTGATGCCTTTAGTATCGCCGAACCTCATTACACGCATTCACATTCCCTTCATTTTCTTTGCAGTAGGCGGCGGCCTTGCAAAGGTCCATGAGCAGCAGCAACACTTACCATCAGCTGTTTGCTCGTTTGCTACCGTTTGCAACAAAAAAAGGATAGGGAGTGGTGAATTGTATTCTTACCCCATCACCACACAGAATTTGCTTATATGTCTTAATCTTATCCTGCGATACCTAGAACAGACCTCATTGTCTGAAAACACAGGTCTACGACCAGTGTGTGTTACCAGTGATGACTTACGGCACGGAAACGTGGTCCCTAAATGTAGGCCTCATAACAAGGCTCAAAGTCGCTCAGCATGCTATGGAGCGGGCTATGCTCGGGATTTCTCTGCGAGATAGAATCCGGAATACGGAAATCCGCAGAAGAACGGGTGTAACCGACATAGCACGAAGAATTAGCACGCTGAAGTGGCAATGGGCAGGCCACATCGCTCGACGAACCGACAACCGCTGGAGAAGAAAGGTTCTCGAGTGGCGACCACGTATCGGACGACGCAGTGTAGGACGCCCCCCACTAGGTGGACCGATGACCTAGTGAAAGTTGCTGGGCGTCGTTGGATGCAAGCGGCACAGGATCGCACATTGTGGCACAACATGAGGGAGGCCTACATCCAGCAGTGGATGGCTATAGGCTGAAATGATGATGATGATACCTAGAAGGTGGTGCCACATTGTTTTTATAGTTCGTTTCTAAACAATAAGAAATATATACACATATCGTATCCATACTACTCCTCTCACAATGATTACATGGACATTGAAATCTCCGTTGACCAATCCGGAACCATAGTTCTAATTGGACGAATTATATAATCTGTTCTTGGTTCGTTTTGTGATCTGAATTTATTGTATGAGTAATGAAAATAGATATATAGAAAAATCAAAAGTATACAGACGTACCGTCCCTTCCGCCCGGGGTGAAGAAAGGGCTGTCTGTGGCTCCATTGAGACCTCCCCTTCACCATTGAGCCGATACCGATACCTTAACGTCTACTATTCCCTGATCTAGTCACCTATGGCCTCGTCTAGGGAAACTAACCTATCTGAAGAAGTGGGAGAATAAATAAATCATAACACCATTAGGGAAGAGAGTCATATCTTAATATATTAATGACAGAATACTTATTTTATCCCCTTTTTACACACCTGTGGTAGTCATAAAAATCAGCCAGGAGATCATGCCATGCACGAGCAGTTCTCCTGGTCATAAACACATAAAACCCACTACGATTGCCAAGATGCCTATCAAGTGTGATTTTGCCATTAACTCCACTTTATTTCAGCACCTATACGTCTCACTATTAGGCTTAAGCCTCCTCCATAATAAGAGTGATATTGACCTTCCTATACTATTGAGGTCAGACAAGTTGTTATAGGGTTTTATTTCGAGATTTTCTTTTCTTGCATAGATGTTATATGCGTATTATATCCCTTACGTCTTTTACGATATCCACGGACAAGACAGGGAGGAAGGGCGAGTTGTATTCTTATTCCATCACCACACGGAAATAATGATGAAATTAATAAACGAGTAAAGAAAATTTATATATATCTTATAACTTGTTCTATACGTAATTGTTTTTGTTAGAATAATCATTTGGGCTCGAGCCCTTTCTCTATTGTACTCCATTTATTTAAAAGTTAAAGTAAGATAAGGGTATAATCGTCTAGATAAGAAGATATCTGTTCCCATAATAAGTTATCGTTAAACTTGATGGAGATTGTGATCGTTGAATAGATATGTAATAACCAATCTTGCGAAATTATTCGGATATTCTAGTATTTGTTGGTTTTGTGGTGGCAATCTATGCTCTATACAAATAAATAAAATTGATTAAGTGCGAGTCGGAGTCGCGCACCAAGGGTTCCGTACCATTATCCATAGAAAGTGCAAAGAAATCACGTTTGTTGTGAGGGAGCCCCCTTAGACATTTATTTTATTTATTACCTATATAAAACTTTCAACATATTTTTTACAATTATAACAGACAGTGAATAAAAGTTACAAGTCAATTAATATTAAATGACAAGGAAGCCACGAGTCAAACTTAAAAACTAAATGACCCCACGTACGGACCCCGCCCCAAAAGTACCCATTAAACTGGCTGCGTTACCGCGCTGGATTGCCAGCGAGACCTGTTGGACAATAAACCACCCAGAGCGCGGATCCCGCCCCTTTCCCCGCAGGCGCCTCCCAAGCTCCTGCACCAGTGTCTTAGCTTCAGAGCCCCACGATCCAACCGTCTCAACAGCAAACTATATTAACGTATTTTATTTTGTATTTAGTATTTGTTGTTATAGCGGCAACAGAAATACATAAGTTGTAAAAATTTAAACTGTCTAGCTATCGCGGTTCTTGAGATACAGCCTGGTGACAGACAGACGGACGGATAGACGGATGGACAGACAGACGAACAGACAGCGAAGTCTTGGTAATAGAGTCCCGTTTTTACCCTTTAGGTACGGAACCCTAAAAAATTTAAGCGTCTGTAATGTCAAAAGACTGGGCTTTATTCATCGTGTGAGCACACGGCTATATTCACGACACCTATGCCTAAAATACAGTTTAAAATTTTTTATATGTCTGTTTATTTGAGGTAATGTTCAAAACGGCTAGACAAATTTTGATAATATTTTACTACCAGGTTTCTATAAGGAGTAACTTAGGCTATATGTAGATTGTGGTGAGTTGTGGAGGTTAGGGCACTATATGGGTAAGCCGACTGAAACCCAAGTAAGTAAGAATACATTGCCCGTCAATGTCTATGTTTGAGAGCTTCACATCGACCTGGGCCATTTGATGCCGTCTGGTCAATGATTATTTTTTCAAGAAGAGGAGACGTTAGACGGGTGGGTTATGGGCCCGCGCACCCTCCTTTCATCGCCCCGGTCGGACTGAATCACGCGTGCGCTTACCATAGCCCACCCATAAAAAAAGAGGCAGGAGGCCAGTCTATTTCTAAAACTTTTACAATATGTACTATAGAAGAAGAATACATATCAAGCCAACCCCAAATAATTGGGATTCTTATCTCGATCTCATACTTAGGATGGTCACAAGAATAACTGTAATAACGAAGACTTGTTGGATGTGAGACGTCTTAGTCAGCCCGTGACTATGGGCGCTGCAAAGTGTTCGAAACATCGGACAATCAAATATTAAAAACAAACGCGAAAAAATGAGTAAAGTAGTTTTATTTACAACTAGTAACCCGCCCTCGCTTTGCTTCGGTTTGAGTCGCTTTACCTGCGTAGTTCTCGTTCCCATGGGAATATCGGGATAAAATGTAGCCTATGTTATTCCCTGATAATATAACTTTCCATTGGTGAAAGAATTTTTGAAATCGATTCGGTGGTTTAAGCGTGAAAGTGTAACAAACAAACTTACTTTCGCATTTATAATATTACTAGCAACCCGCCCTCGCTTCGCTTCGGGTTCAGTCGCTTTACTCACGTAGCTCCCATTTCCTTGGGAACGCCGGGATAAAATATAGCCTATGTTACTCCCTGATATTATAGCTTACCCTTGGCGAAAGAATTTTTTGAAATCGATTCAGTGGTTTAAGCGTGAAAGCGTAACAAACAAATTACTTTCGCATTTATAATATTAATAAGGATATGTAATACTCGCATAAACATCAGAAGTCATTATGGAAAATGTTGTTTTATCGGTGTTTTTAACTAATCAATACAATGACATAAAATGTCAATTGAATATGAATTCAAGCTCAGCTCAGTTGGGAAGTTGTCCAGTCGCATTCAAACAGCGTGAGATCTCTCAGAGATTATTCTCTTTTTGTAATTTTTAATATTTTTTCATTATTTCCACATTTTTATATGTCTAAATAAGTTGAGCAAAAATACAAAAAAAATATACCGAGCAAAGCTCGGTCAACCAGATATTTAACATTAATTGTGAACGACAGTAACATACTAACTTGTCACCACATCAAAAATTGATATAGGCTAATATTTATTTTTTAGAATAAGTTAATTATCTCATACTTACGTGACGTACTTACGTCACTCAAGGGTCGTCTACTAAACGTACTATAGTAATATTGGCAATAACCTCTCGTAGATAATTGAGTGGGGTTCCATCCGATCCCATTAAGGGTTCTGTCAAGATACGTAGTCGATAATCGTCTAGGCGCGTCTCTATTTCTACTTATACTATCTTACTTAAGTAGGGCTACTAAAACAGCGGATTGTTGAAACTATTTATATAAATAGCATTTTTTTTTCAGTTTTCACGTAAATAAATTTCACATAAATTTCTGATATTTATACAAACACATCAAATAATATACAATACTAGCTGAGCCAACAAACATTGTTCTGTTCAAATAAAATAAAAGAAATTCTCCTTGAAATCAACAGCAGCGCCACCTACCGCGTCCATTGTGAATCTAAACCATTCTCGAATCCGAATTTTTGAATTTCGAACTTTATTCAAGGAATACATACAAAAAAAATCATCAATATCGGTCTAGCCGTTTAGGAGTTCAGTGACATACACCCGTACACAAATTAAAAATATATTTGTAAAGATATGAAATATTCTATATGAAATAAATTAAAATCAAAATCAAATCACATAATTATACTATACTACTAGCAGACCAGGCCACGCGTTGCTGTGGTTAATGTTTTTGTTATATTATTTAAGTGGAACTGTAGGAGAACATCTGTCATGGAGATCGTCATATTTTTTTACAAATGGCATCTATGTAAAAAAGCAAGTTAAAATCGTATATGACACGTTTGTAGGTTTGACTCAGCAGCGCCATCTATTAATTAATTACTCAATCCAGTCAACAGATATCGCCATCTGTGAAAATCGTTTGGAGTTAACAGATAATTGTGAATGTCAAATAATAGACAAATAATTTGCAATAAAATAATATTGCGACTATAAATTAAAATGTAAGCTATCCTATCTTTCAAGTTGGATCAAACTGCACACGGTGTGCAAATTTGATTAAAATCGGTTAAGTAGTTTAGGAGTCCATCGCGGACAAACAACGTGACACGTAATTTATATATATTAAGATTATATACAATATATTTAGTAACAATTAACTCTAATGTGATGTCTTTTGAACCAGGATATAATATTTCCAAAGTACACGTAATTTATATATATTAAGATATGTATACAATTTTGCGATCGTGCAAAAAAGTGTTTCAGCTTTTTTTCATATATAATTGCTGGATAATTTTCAGCTGTGTAAATCCTTGGTGAAATAAGTCCACAAGTAGAGGGTGGATAAATAACAAAATTTGAAATGAGCTGACAAACTACATGTGAAATCAGACTACATGAGTTCAATTTTATGATACATTGATACAACTAACTAAAATGTGTCATTGTATAAAAAATATTAAATTGTACCATTATATAACTAATTGGCCGTGTGGCGACGGTTTGAGAATACATGTGTCGCCACCCCTTACTTGCCCGTGGGAGTCGTAAAAATCGGCTGAGGGTTCACCAGGAGAGTGGGCAGCAGCTCTCTCCTGGGAAACGTAAAACATCCATACTGCGATCGCCAACCCGCCTGCCAAGCGTGGCGATTACGGCAATATCCCCTTTTTGCACAGGACCGCACATTGTGGCGCAATATGAGGGAGGCCTACGTCCAGCAGTGGACGGCAATAGGCTGAAATGATGAATGATGATGATGATGATAACTAATTTTCAGTGTGAAGACGGAGTAAGAATGCATTTCACCACTCTCTTTCTAGCCCGAGGGTATCGTAAAAGACACCTAAGTGATATATCACTTAGTTGTCTACTATTGTATGCATATAATATCTATGCAAGAGAAGGTAAACTCGACACAAAATCTTACACCAACCTATCTGACCAGTATGGTATAGTAAGGTCAATTGCCCTCCTATTGTGGAGGAGGCTCAAGCGAAACAGTGAAACGTATATGGGCGGCAATTATGTGTAACAATTTTTCTGTGTGATTATGGAGTGAGAATACAATTCACCGCCCTTTTTAGAAAAAGGGACTTGCGACACCCTCGAGCTAGAGCTCGAGGGTGTCGCAAGAGTTGACTCAGAAATTGATGCTGATAATATTTATGCAAGAAAATAAAAACTCGAAATATAATCCTATACCAACCCGCCTAACCAGTGTAATATTTTGTTCGGTTCAATTTACTATAACTAAATTTATTATATTAGAATGACCTTAACATACATCCATCTAAAATTAATAAATGTAGACTTAATCGATTCTTAAATATGATTAATTTTTGATTAATGCCGTGAATTATACGTTCCTACCTTCCAATTGCTAAGTCTATTGGAATGGCTTTCCAATAGATGAGTGCTGGTATGTTTTTATAAATAACCTAGCATATCAAATGTTAAATCAACAAAAAATAGATTAACCTCTTGTTCTAAGGCCTCACTGTTACAATATTGGTATACAGAAAGGCAATAATATACAATTACAAATTCAATTGCATTATATGAAATAATAACAATATAATAATTTTGCTATTATCGAAATAACGATAATAAATAGAATAAACGTATAAATAAATAACGTTTTAATAAATATTAGGTACATATTTTATCTATTTAATATATATTTATATATAAAAATATTCAAAATTAATTACATCCTTACGTAGCCACACAAACATACACACATTCAGATTCGCATACTAGTAAAGTTATGATAATGATTTTTAAAATATATACCAGGCGTTAGCAGAATACCAGCGTTATTTCTTTAAAGAGAAGTAGCACAAGCTGAGCTAATGGCCTTTTTTGTGTCAATAGCCTTTCTCGTTAAAATTAAATAACGGAATAAATGTTTTTCTTTCTTCTTTCTTTCTTTAATATTATCTATATTATCAAATTTTTAAAGACGAATTTATTGTCGTGGTGGTATTTTTCGTAATTTTATGTACGACGGATTGAATGTAAAAATGTACGTAGATCAAATTTAAAAATATCACAAACTACATTATTGCTAAATTTTATAGTCTGTATTCCATTTATGATATGGTTTCTAAATTCTATTTATGATATTTATGCGAGTATCGTCATCATCATCGTCATCATCTTCATCATCATCACCCTACTCTTATCCCAATTACTTTTGGTCGACTCAATATGTACTCTTCCTTCTTTCATAGAAAATTCCACATTCCATTTCACATTGGAAAAGGTATTGGCAATAGTTTTATAATCTCCTTGGGAATGTAATAGTTAACATGGCAACATCAGATGAAATAGGCCCAGAGCAATGAAACATTCTTAGTCGTCTTTTACG
The DNA here is from genome assembly GCA_032191425.1 of Lymantria dispar. Taxonomy (NCBI): domain Eukaryota; kingdom Metazoa; phylum Arthropoda; class Insecta; order Lepidoptera; family Erebidae; genus Lymantria; species Lymantria dispar. The sequence continues at coordinate 9,943,044 of CM063465.1, read as the reverse complement.
ACACCCACAAACAATGTATGGTATACTCATAGGTGGGCACAGTTAATCCAAAAGTTAACTTCGTTAATCTGTTAATAAAAATGTTAACTTCAATAATCGTTAAAGCGTTAAATTGGCTAAAATTTAACGCAAGTTAAAATTAATCATTAAAAGCTAAACATTTAAAATTTATACCGCTTTTAGACTGAGAGTAATAAATTCTACAGCATGTAGTGGAATTATGTTGGCTTGCATCTGTCCACACTAGCTTGGGACATGCTACTGCGGGTAGTCTTGGTACCAAAAGATTCACCAATACTGTAAGACAATTTTTGATAAAACAACCACATGAAGGGCGGGTGGAGAGTGGCTTAGTCTCGTTTATCGAGATGGCCGCCTGGCGGGACGACGCCCGCCGTGATATCATTGTCGGTTGGGCAGTCTGGTTGGACAGGCCTCGATACGATGTTTGTACCGGCTTTCCGGTCAATGCTGGTGATTGGGTCGGGGCGGCACGGGGTGCTTTCCTTTCGACTGGTGCAGGTGGCAAAGTACTTGCACACGGTCGTAAGGAAGGTGAGTACACCGTTCTGCCACCATTGCGGTTGCGACAGGGACACGATACAGTACACGCTTGCGGTGTGTGCCGCGTGGACAGAGCAGCACCTTGAACTCGTCGCAATCATCGGTGCCGTCGTCAAGCTGCCGACTATCGCTAGGGCAATGTTCCACGGCCTCGAGAAATGGGATGCAGTCGCCGCCTTCTGTGTGGTAGTTATATCACGGCAAGAGAGGGCGGCTCGTGCATGGGAAGAATTCCTCTACGGCACGATCCACCGCGCACAACTTGTGCGGCACAGGCGTCATGGCACTTACGAGCGTGGCGCCTAATTCAAACAAACAAAATAACAGCATGTCAACAAATGACTAATGTAACGGACTAAAGTTAACGGAAGTTTAATTTAATGGAAGTTAACAAGAGCATTAATATTTTTTGAAGTTAACTTAAAAGTCCGTTAAGCAGATTGTTAACTTCGTTAATTAATGATTAACGGATTAACGAGTTAATGCCCACCTTTGGGTATACTACATATTATGTAGCCGCCAACATGCAGCAAACCAAAAATATGAACTGGATAGCTAAGAATAAACAAGGACATGAAAATGCCGGCAATATTAATTAAAAATATTCAAATTCAAATCATTTAATATGTATAAACCCCGCGGGGGCACTTACATATTGTCATTTTTTTTACATTTTTCTTAAAGTTTCTCTAAAAGATCCGGCAGTAATTACATTACTGCCGGATCGGAACGCGACCACACTGAGAAGATCCGGCAAGAAACTCAGCGGGATTGTCTATTTTTTATTTATTTTGTTTTGCATTTGTTACGGCTTTAGGGCCAATAGGACAGACAGCCTAAAAACGGGCAAGTGCCATCAAGAACGAACGTATGCTCATGTTAGGCTAAACAGACGGTTAAAGAACGGCAGCGATATTATGTGCTTACTTACTCGTAGCAGTCAATTGTTCTCTTACCACACTGGCAGGAAAGAAAAGGTTAGTCGAAACGTCATCCATCAATCAACCCTTTTTTTTTTTTGTGTGACTAATAGCTGTTAGCCGCAAATTGTTTTGACAGCTTAACCCGGACTGTGAGTGAGCGCTGGGGGCTCTTAACCCGACATCCATCAACCCATTAATATCCACTATTTAACATAAGCCTCCTCACGCATGGATATTAGTCCTAAAAATAACTAGAGGTAACCAGTTTGGAGATCAGTTGATGTTAAGTTATATATGATGAAAAGTTTTCAAGAAGACTGACATTTGTCACCACCCTACAGCCTTGGACAATTTTTATAGGAACCTAAGGTTTGATGCGGTCGTGTCGTCGTTGACGTTAGGCACGTAAAGTTTCCATATGGTGACCTCTCCGCGGGTGTCGTGAAAGTCGACAAAGGGATATAAGATACATATAACACCTTTGCAAGAAAAGACAATCTCAAAATATATCTCTGTACCAACTCGTCTCAACAGCTTTGTATAGTAGGTCTATTTCCCTCCAATTGTGAAGGAAGCTCGAGCCCAGTAGTGGGACGCATATTAGCTAAAATCTCTCTTGCCCGTGGGTGTCATAAAATACGACTAGGTGATATAATATATTTATATATTTATGCAAGAGAAACTCGAAACAAAGCCCTATAAACGCTATACCAACAAGTATGACCAACGTGGTATAGTAGGTCAATTTCCCTCCCCTAATGGAGGAGGCCCGAGCCCGAGTGAGACATGTATGGACTGAGATGATGATAATGGTGATGAATGGCAATGAAATCAGTAAGAAAACACCCTGTGTTAAGTAAGCAACTCTTGTATTTTGAGGGACTTCACAAACATAAATTATCAGACACAAATTACAACCAGACTTTTCTAGTGGTAGGACCACACTGTCGACAGTTATCTGTTTACAGCCTAAGGCCGGTCCGTCCGGGGCAGTACCACGCTCTCGCAGAAAATCGACGTCTGAGTTGTAGCAATTTGTTACTGCGCTTCGTTCGGTAAGCGAGAGAGCCGACAGCCCAACTTCCCGAGGATGTTTGCGTGTGGAGGGTTTTGATGGTGCCTTTAGTATCACCGAGCCTCAATGCACGCATTCACACTCCCTTCACTTTCTTCGCGGTAGGCAGCGGCCTTGTAAAGGTCCATGAGCGGCAGCAACACTTACCATCAGGTGTACTGTTTGCTCGTTTGCCACTGCTTGCAATGAAAAAAAAAAGAAAAGACTCAGAACAACAAATATGTGTATCGCATTAAGTATAGTCCTGTATAAATCGAACCTGTTGTAGGTTCGACTGGCATGGTAGATCGCTCTCTTATCCACTACGTCATCTATGCAGTCATACATACATACGTAAATATATGCAAACATAAAATCTAATTAATAACATCTTTTGAAAACGGTGAAAATAAATATACTTAATACGTTAGCACGAAATATTTATCGCTAAAAGTTTTCAATACAAACACGTTATTTTTGCCGCTGAAAATACTGGCTAAGTACTTCAGTCACACGCCATATTATGTCGTTACCAGTAACAAAAAGCGCTATAAATCATATCACAAAAGGTTTCGCAATAAGCCGTCGATAAATAAAAAAACAGAAAAAAAAGCTATTTATTGAAACAGGGCAAATAAATTAAAGAACAAAAGGCCGGGCAGGTTTTCATTCGTTTGATCCGTTTAGCCACAACGCAAAGTGAAAAAGCCGAAATTGCTACCACACCATACACTCCGAATGTTACGTTCAATAGGACTTTTAATTAAAAACTGTAAATGTAAAATATAACGTAAACATGAGTATAATGGAGATATGAATAGAAAGAACGTAATAAAGCTTTGATTTTTAATTTTATCTAATTGATCAAAGGAAGTTTTAATAAAATGATCACAGAATTTAAAACGAAAGAAAAATCTATACTGGTAAAAAATTTCATATATTAAAAGCAAAATTCTAATATTATTAAAAATGTCAGGGGTGATTAAAAAAGTATATTGTATTACAAAGATGATTTGTGAATTCTCCGCTCATATTTTGATAGAAACAAATATTAATATTAACAAGCTGTTCCCAGCAACTCAGACGTTTGATTTAGCATCGATATCAGCGACCCTCTTCTATATTTTACAAAATATTTTAATGTGTATAATGCCTACACATTATTTTTATTCGTATGCCATCATTCAGCCCATCGCCGTCTACTACTAGACCCTCCGTCATGTTTTACCACAAAGTGCCCTCTTGTACCGCCTGCATCCAACGACGCTCACCAACTTTCATTAGGTCGTCCGTCCACCCAGTCGAAGTTTCCTGCACTACGTCGTCCCGTAAGTGATCCCCACTCGGGAACCTTTCTTCCCCAGCCGTTGTCGGTTTGTCGAGCGAGGTAGCCTTTCCATAGCCACTTCAGCATGTTAATTCTTCGTGCTATGTTGGTTTCACCCGTTCTCCCACGGATTACCGAATTTCGGATTCTATCTCGCAGAGAAATCGCTAGCATAGTCCACTTCATAGCACGCTTAGCAACGTTGACCTCAGGGTCAAAATTGCTGCGAGGCTCACATTTAGGAACCACGCAGTGCCGTAATCCATCATTATACTACACGCTGGTCGTAGACCTGTCTTTTCAGACATTATGGTATTTCGGAATAGAAGATCCTCTTAATATGTCTACTCTTAATATTTTTATCATTTTCTCATATTATTTGGCCGTATATTCTCTTCTGTGTTTCTTCTTCTTCTTGAGTAATGGCAATAAGCTACAATTAGCTATTGGTGCTAGTGTCGAGTTATAATATACATATATTCTTCTCGTATTCAGTCTTCGTCTTTTAGTCTTAGTCGTTACAATGGTTTAGGTGCTGAGAACCAATCCATGGTTCCTCTGGGCATTTTGACAGAATACAAAAATGCACGCAATTCACGATTATATCCTATTCACTATATTTCAACATTTTGTCCGCATTATATTACATAAATTATCAGCAAAATTATTTAAGTAAAACACTAAAATATTTAAAAAATATAAAAGCGCTACATGACATTTTGATATTCGCGTCAAAAGTCCTCTCTTTCCTGTGTTTTTTGTGGTATGAGTACTGCCAACTGTCATATTTGTCCAGCCTTCTCACCCGGGTCATCGAGGACCTGTTCCCGCGGCGGGCGGAATACACGCCCCCGGTCATGGCTCCGCCAGACACTGACCGGGAGGCCGACGACGACAGTGTTCCGCCCATCACGGAACCCGAGATGGGAGTGGCGGTGGCGCGCATGTGCGCAAAGTCCACCGCCCCCGGGCCCGACGGTGTTCCTAACCGTGTGCTGGGCCTGGTCCTGGTCCTCGACCACCTGGGTCCCCGCCTCAGGGAGCTGTTCGACGCGTGTTTAGCGTCCGGACGGTTCCCTGGGTGCTGGAAGGAGGGAAGGCTGGTGCTCCTGCCGAAGCCGGGACGGTCTCCAGGGTCGCCTTCGGCCTACAGGCCTATCGTGCTGCTCGATGACACGGGCAAGCTACTGGAGAGGGTGGTAGCTGCCCGCATCGAGCGGCACCTCGTCGGCACGGGGCCCGATCTGTCGGACGCCCAGTTTGGATTTAGGAGGGGTCGTTCGACGATCGCGGCTCTGTTGCGCCTGAGGGCCGTGGCGACTGAGGCCGTCACCGGTGGGGGAGTGCTGTTGGCGGTGTCCCTAGACATCGCCAACGCATTCAATAGTCTGCCATTCAGCTGCATCAGGGAGGCGCTCCGGTATCACGGAGTGCCAGCTTACCTGAGGCGGCTAGTGGCAGACTATTTGGAGGAGCGCAGCGTCCTCTGTACCTACCGAGCAGGGGACGTTGTGCGAACGCCCATGTCGTGCGGTGTCCCACAGGGGTCGGTGCTCGTACCCACCCTGTGGAACATCGGCTACGACTGGGCGTTGCGGGGGAGCCTCCCGCCCGGGCTGGGCGTGATTTGTTACGCCGACGACACGCTCGTCACAGCCCGCGGTGGGACGCTAGCAGAGGCGGTAAGCCTGGCGACCTATGGTACCGAGGAGGTCGTCAGGCGGATCGAGGCGCTGGGGTTGAGGGTCGCCCTGGACAAGACGGAGGCCCTCTTGTTCCATGGGCGCCGTATGAGCCCTCCCATCGGCGTCTCGATCACCGTCCACTCGATTGACATCAGCATCCGGGCCCATATGAGGTACTTGGGCCTGGTGCTCGACGGGCAATGGTGGTTCCGGGAGCATTTCCGCAGGCTCGCTCCACGGCTCGTCGGCGCGGCGTCCGCTCTATCGTGGCTTATGCCGAACGTGGGCGGACCGAGCGCCACGTGCCGACAACTGTACGCGGGGGTCATCCGGTCGATGGCCCTGTACGGCGCACCGGTGTGGGCGGGGTCCTTGACCGTCCGACTTAGGGCCCTTCTGTGGCGACCACAGAGGGTCATGGCGGTCAGGACCATCCGCGGATACCGCACGGTGGCAACGGAGGCAGCGTGCCTATTGGCCGGGACTCCCCCGTGGGACCTGGAGGCGGAAATGCTCGCCGAGTTGTATCGGCGGGTGTGGGGGGTGCGCGGGGAGGGCGGTGTTGTTTTCTTGAGGGAGATCACCGCCTGGCGCGTCAACGCCCGCCGAGACGTCATTGCCGTTGGGCAGTCCGGCTGGAGAGGCCTCGGTTCGGGGTGCGAATCGTGGAGGCCTTCCGGCCGGTGCTGATGCAGTGGTTGGAAAGGCGGCACGGGGTGCTCTCCTTCCGACTAGTGCAGGTGTTGACGGGGCATGGGAGCTTCGCCAAATACCTGCACAAGGTCGTAAGGAGGGAGAGTACACCGTCCTGCCACCACTACGATTGCGACGAGGACACGGCGCAGCATACGCTCGAGGCCTGCGCCGCTTGGGCCACGCAGCGCCGTGAACTCGTCGCAATCATCGGTGCCGACCTGACGCTGCCGGCCATCGCTAGGGCGATGGTCGACAGCGTCGGGACTTGGGACGCGGTCGCAGCCTTCTGCGAGACAGTAATCTCGCAGAAGGAGGCGGCGGATCGTCTGCGCCAGGAGCGCAGCCTCGATGAGGAGATCCGCCGCCGGCGAATGGGGCAGCGCAGGCGCAACTACCTGCGCCTCATGCCGCCCTAGCCGAGGCCGCGGGTGACGTGACCGGGGATTAGTCCGTCACCCGCCGAGAGGCCCACCGCGTGAGGAAAGACCGACGTCCCCCCCTCGATGGGAGGGTACCCCACGTAGGGGGTATTCCGTCGGGCCGACCACTGACGACAAGTAAACCTGCTCCGGTCGTCGGCCCAACGACGAAGGCGAGGTGGTTTTCGGGTGGGTTGCGGGAGTTGCGTGCTTAAGCCTCTCTGTCGCCCCGGACGGAGTGGTGCGGAGGCGCGCCGACCGCAGCCCACCCACAAAAAAAAAACTGTCATATTTGTCAAGGACGTCATAACAGATGACTTAAACCTGGTTCAACTAGCATCTAATGCTGCCTGATTACGTTTTCGGGTAGCATCAGACAGGCGGCCAATCGTAAAACTATTACTAAAACTTTTACTATATGTACATTGAGAAAAGTGTACACATTGCGTCAACACCAAACAATTGGAAAAATAATAAGATAATAATATAGCACAATATTTTTTACATTAAACACGTTACCTACTTCAAGTCACATTATTAGTTCCTAACAGTAGGACCATCAAAAAGGTGGCATTAATCGAGTCCATTGGATTTACTAATCCATCCATCCATCAGCCTACAGACGTCCACTGCTGGACATAGGCCTCCCCACGAGAATGCCACTCGGAACGGTCCTGCGCCACTTGCATCCAACGGTTCCCTGCGACTTTGAGAATGTCGTCAGTCCACCTGGTAGGGGGTCGTCCTACGCTGCGCCGTCCAATTCGTGGTCGCCACTCAAGAACCTTTCTTCCCCAACGGTTGTCGGTTCGACGAGCGATGTAGCCTGCCCATTGCCATTTCAACGTGCTAATTCTGCGGGCTATGTCGGTTACACTCGTTCTTCTACGGATTTCCGTGTTCCGAATTTTATCACGTAGAGAAATACCGAGCATAGCCCTCTCCATAGCACGCTGAGCGACTTTGAACTTTTTTATGAGGCCGACATTTAGAGACCACGTTTCAGTGCCGTAAGTCATCACTTTACTAATAAATAAAGTCATGGATTTATTAATAGATAGCGCTATTTCATACTCTTTTTACTTAATGTAATAATTAAATAGAAGATTTTTACCAGATTATATGTTGTCTTGTAAGACGGTAATTTTCAAGGAAAATATAAACTTATTTTCATATTTAATAATGTTGTTATATATTTAATAATGTGAAAATAATCCGATATGCGGCAACCGTATCAGAACGGGTGTAACCGACATAGCACGAAGAATTAGCACGCTGATGGCAATGGGCAGGCCAAATGACTCCACGAACCGACAACCGAAGGATAAAAAAAGGTTCTCGAGTAGCGTCCACGTATCGGACGACGCAGTGTAGGACGCCCAACCAAGTGGACCAACGACCTAATTAAAATTGCTGGTCTATGTTGAATGCAGGCGGCACATGACTATACTTTGTAGCAAAACATAAGGGAGGCTTTTTTTTTGGGGTGGGTCGTGGTCGGCGCAGTCCTCGCACCACTTCATCCGGGGCGACAGAGGGGCGTAAGCACGCACATCCGCAACCCACCCGAACGCCACGTTGCCTTCGTCGTTGGACCGACCACCGGAGCAGGGTTACTTGTCCTCAGTGGTCGGCCCGACGGAATAAGGGAGGCCTAAGTGGAAGTCGAAAGACTGAATAATGATGATGAATATGTAGATAGCGTATCATTTCATCATTTCGGCTCATATACGTCCCACTATTGGGCTTGAACCTCCTCCATAATAAGAGAGAAATTGACCTGAGAATTGTGGAGGCGACTCGAGCCCAGTCATCATCATTATCATTTCAGCACACATACGTTCTACTACTGGGCTCGAACCTCCTCCATAATGGGAGAGAAATTGTCTAGACTATACCATACTGGTCAGACAGGTTGGTATTTTTTTTTTTTTTTTTTTTTTTTATGGGTGGGCTATGGTAAGCGCACGCGCGGTCCAGTCCGTCCGGGGCGATGAAAGGACGGCGCGCGGGCCCATAACCCACCCGTACCCACGTCACCTCGTTGTTGGGCCGACCACCGGAGCAGATGTGACTTGTCGTCAGTGGTCGGCCCGACGGAATACCCTTTCAGGTACCCTCACCTCTCGACATCCTGGGACGTCGGTCGCCATCGCGCGGTTAGCCACACTGCGGGTGACGGACAATTCCCCGGTCCGATCACCCGCGGCCTCGGCTAGGGCGGCATTAGGCGCAGATACTCGCGCCTGCGCCGCCCAAGTCGCCGGCGGCGGAACGTGTCGCCGAATAGGAGCTCTACTCGCACACGATCCGCCGCCTCCTTCCGTGAGATAACGGCCTCACAGAAGGCGGCGACCGCGTCCCAGTTCCTGACGCTGACGAGCATCTCCATGGCGATGGTCGGCAGCGCCAGTTCGGCACCGATAATCGCGACGAGTTCACGGCGCTCTCCCTCCCACGCAGCACACTCCTCGAGCGTGTGCTGCGCCGTGTCCTCGTCGCAACTGCAGTGGTGGCAGGACGGTGTGCTCTCCCTCCTGACAATCTTGTGCAGGTACTTTGCGAAGCATCCGTGCCCCGTCAGCACCTGCACCAGTCGGAAAGAAAGCACCCCGTGCGTCCGCTCCAACCACTCCATCAGCACCGGCCGGAAGGCCTCGACGGTCCTGACACCGTACCGAGGACTCTCCAGCCGGACTGCCCAACGGGCAATGACTCCACGGCGGGCGTCGACCCGCCAGGCAGTGATCTCCTGCAGGGAGACCATACCGCCGCGGGCGCGCGTCTCCGACACCCGCCGATAAATGTCGGCGAGCATCTCTGCCTCCAGGTCCCACGGGGGAGTTCCGGCCAAGAGGCACGCTGCCTCCGTCGACATGGTGCGGTAACCGCGTATGGCCCTGACCGCCATTACCCTCTGTGGTCGCCTCAAGAGGGCCCTCAGCCGGACGGTCAGGGACCCCGCCCACACCGGTGCGCCGTACAGAGCCATCGACCGGATCACCCCCGCGTACAGCTGTCGGCACGTAGCGCTGGGTCCGCCCACATTCGGCATCAGCCGCGAAAGGGCGGACGCCGCGCCGACAAGCCGGGGAACAAGTCGGTGGAGATGCTCCCGGAACCAAAAATGCCCGTCGAGCACAAGGCCTGAAGTACTTGGGCTTCATGTGGGCCTGGATGCTGATGGTGACCGACTTCACGGTGATCGAAGCGCCGGCGGGAGGCCCGGCGGTACGGAGGCCATGGAACAAAAGGGCCTCCGTCTTTTCCAGGGCTACCCTTAACCCCAGCGCTTCGATCCGCCTGACAATCTCCTCGGTGCCGAGAGTTGCCAGGCGTGCCGCCTCCTCTAGCGTCCCACCCCGGGCTGTGACGAGTGTATCGTCGGCGTAGCAAATTACACCCAGCCCGGGTGGGAGGCTTCCTCTCAACGCCCAGTCGTAGCCGATGTTCCACAGGGTCGGACCCAGAACCGACCCCTGTGGGACACCGCACGTCATAGGCGTTCGCACAACGTCCCCTACTCGGTCAACGTAGAGGACGCTGCGCCCCTCCAAGTAGTCTGCCACCAGCCGCCTGAGGTACACGGGCACCCCGTGATACCTCAGCCCCTCCCTAATGCAGCTGAATGGCAGACTGTTGAAGGCGTTGGCGATGTCCAGGGACACCGCCAACAGGACTCCTCCGCCGGTGACGGCCTCCGCTACCACAGCCTTCAGGCGCAGCAGGACCGCGATCGTCGAACGCCCTCTCCGAAAACCAAACTGGGCGTCCGACAAATCGGGCTCGTCCCCGACGAGGTGCCGCTCGATGCGGGCAGCCAACACCCTCTCCAGCAGCTTGCCCACATCATCGAGCAGCACGATGGGCCTGTAGGCCGAGGCCGACTCGGGAGACCGTCCCGGCTTCGGCAGGAGAACCAGCCTCCCCTCTTTCCAGCACCCAGGGAACTGTCCGGACGACATACAAGCGTCGAACAGTCCCCTGAGGCGTGATCCCAGGTGTTCGAGGACCAGGGCCAGCACACGGTTCGGAATACCGTCGGGCCCGGGGGCGGTGGATTTGACTCGCATACGCGCCACCGCCGCCCCCATTTCCGGCTCCGTGATGGGCGGAGCACTTTCATCGTCGGCCTCCCGGTCGCTGTCCGGCGAAGCCATGACCGGGGGCGTGTGCTCCGCCCGCCGTGGAAAGAGGTCCTCGACAACTCTGGTGAGGAGGCTGGGCTGGAGAGTCTCGGTGAGGGGGGCCCCGCCCGCGGAGCTTGTTCAGCGCCGCGAGGTAGGGGCGACCCCAGGGGTCATGCTCGAGACTGTCCAGCATCTCCCGCCGACTAACGTCCTTGGCGGTACGGACGGCCAGCCTGAAGGCAGACCGCGCACTGCGGTAAGCCTCGTACAGCTGGCCCTCCCGCTCAGCGTCGCGGTGACGCGCTCGGCTGCGGGTGTAGGCCCTCCGGACACGTATGCACGCGGCCCGAAGGTCCGCCAATTCTCGGGACCACCAGGGGACCGCACTCTTCGGGGGCAGGCGCCGCACACGGGGCATGGCCGCATCGCAGATCTGCGTTAAGGCACAGCGGATGCGGCCAGCCTCGGCATCCACCCCGTCCGCCTGGGGCGGTGAGGACAGCCATGACTGAACGATGGCTGCCTCGGCCAACAGGTCCCGATCCAATCGACCCACAGCCCACCGCGGAAACGCGGGAGCTCCGTCCGCCGTGTGACCGCTGCTGGGCTGCAGGAGGGTCCGGGTGACCTCTATCCGGATGTATCGGTGGTCGGATAGGGTCTCAACCTCCTCCTGGACGCACCAGCTCCTCACACGTGCTGCGACATTAGGGCTAGCGAACGACAAGTCCACTATCGACCCGCCCTGCTGCCGCACGCACGTTTGCACCGAGCCCCTGTTCAGCAAACAGAGGCCCAGTGCCGCCGCCCACTCTTCGACCGCCCGCCCGCGGGCATTCGTCCTGGGGGACCCCCACGCCGTGGACTTGGCGTTGTAGTCCCCCATGACGAAGACCTGGCGCGGTGCCAGTCGCCGTATCGAGGCCCCCAGGATGGTGAGGAAGGCCCCGAAATCCGTCGCGCTCCTGTTAGGGGAGAAGTAAACACCAAATAGCGTAACCTCTCCCCATTCCGCCGCGACATACCCATCGCCCCTGTCCTTGAGTAACAAGGGCGGGGAATGCCACGACGTGGAGGCGACGATTGCCACAGAGCCGTCACTGCTGCCCAGCCAGTTGGGCCGGTCAGGCACCACGTACGGCTCCGCGGCTACGGCTGCACCGATCAACCACTCCGCCATGGCTTGCAGGAAAACGTCCTGTGCCTCGGCGGCGTGGTTGAGGTTGGCCTGCAGGAGGTGGTAGGATTCGGCCGCCATTAGTGGGCCGTATCCATTACCTCCTCCACGCTGGCGGGCGATCGGGTCGCGCTAGGGGCGGGAGCGGCCGGGGTCGTCGGGCCGCTCCGCCCCTTTGGGGCCGAAGCCGGGGGTCTGCACTCCCTGCCCCCCATGCGGTGCTTGGCGGGCCTATTGCCTGCCGCACACGCGGGGCAGTGGGGAGTGGCGGCGCACGATGCCGCCTTATGCCCGGGTTGACCGCAGCGGAAACAAAGGTCGCTGCAGTCAAAGCAGTTAGTGCATGTCGGCCGAGTGTGTCCGACCGCCATGCACTTGTAGCACCTCGCAGGCCGGGACTCCAGCACGGTCACCCGCGCCGAGCTCCAGCCCACGAGGAGCCTGCCTGAGCCGGCCAATTGCTTGGCCGACTCCACCGGGCACTGCACCCAGGCAGCACCGACGCCGCCCGGACCAGGGCGGATGGCGCCAATTCGGACGGTGTCCACGGGACATCCGGTTTTCGAGACGATAGCCTCCCGGATGTCATCCACCGTCACGGAGTCGTCCAGACCCGTGATCCGCAGTTCCGCACACTTGACGGGTCTGGCGATCTTGACGCCATCCTCCACAGCAAACAGACCCCTCAGCTTGGCGGCCATGCTATCGGCCGTCTTGGCGCCCTCGGCCCCAGGGAACTCTAAAATTCGAGCCCCTGTCCGGGCCTTGCGGGTCCTGGCTTCGACGCCTCCTAAGTCGGAGACGTCAAGCTCCCGTCGGGCGCGACGTAAGACGGCCTCATAGCTGAGGCCGTTTTCGGCCGCCTCTGGCAGCACGGTGATCACTACCGCGGCTGACTTCGGCGGCCGGAGCCTCCTGCGCGACCTCTTCTTACCGGCTCCTGCCTTGGGAGCGGAGGCTTTGGCGGCGCTTTTGGCCTCCGCTCTCCTCTTTTGACCGCGACTCTTCCGGCTGCGCTCAGCCGTCTGCCAGCCCCCTTCGGGCGCAACAGTCGCGTCGCTAGGCGCAGCAGTTGCCGTCGCGGCTGCGTTGGCCGCCGCCGACGGTGCAGATGCCGGCGGCGGCTTGGGTCCGGTCTTGGCAGGTGCCTGTGCCACCTTCTTCTTGGCGGCGGGCCCCTTCGGCTTCGGACCAGCAGCGGCCGCAGCGTAGCTCCCTACGCGCCCACCCTGGCAGGGTAGCGCGGCAGGGGCTGACGCCACGGCCTTCGGCCTGTCCGCAGCAAGCGGCGGCCGGAGACGGGGCTCCGGAGGCAGTCTTGACTCAAGAGCCGCCATGCGCGCGTCAAGCATTTTTCCGAAGACGTCCACCATGGCGCGCATGGTCTGGTCTGGCACACCGTCCACTGCGGGCAGTGGAATTGGTGCTGCCGGCTGGGCCTCTTTGGGACTCGCCGCAGCGCGAGACGGAGCAGCAGGGGCGGCGGCAGCATCAACCCTCGTCGTCGGCGTCCGTGGCACTGTCGACGGTGGTAGCCCAGTTGTCGTAATCGGCGCGGCCGGCGACAGCCGCGCGAACTGGGCTCGCAGGTCAGCCATTTCTTAAGCCAACCTGCGGTTCTCCCTCTTCACCGCCCCCAGTTCCGCCTCCAGTTTCTTATTTTGGTCCTGCAGGCCTGATACCTCGCCACTAAGGCGGGCATTTTCAGCCTGCAGGGCTGCCACTCCCGTCATTGGGGGGTCGTTGCGCGCCGCGGACTCAGCAGCCGCCGCGCTGGTGGGAGGGATGTCTTCCAACACCCTCAACATCCTTGCGGCCGCCGCCTCATTCGCCCGCTTACGGGCCTCGGCCTCTCGCACCTGGATTACTGGAGACGGGGTCCCGGTCCTCGCCGCCACCGTAGCCCCACGCCCTCTGTGTCCCCTGCGTGAGGTCGCCACCTTGGGAGGAGGCATAATGTCTCCACTCCCCTCCGACTCAGATGCGGAGCTGCCACTCTTGTGCAGAGGGCGCTTCCGCACCTGTGGGGGGAGGGCCTCCTCCCTCGCTGTTTTGGCCGCCGCCTGGATTGAGTTGGACGGCCCTGCGGCATTGCCGCCCTCGTCCATCGACTGCTCCGCAGTCGCATCTGTCTCCATGGTCGCGGAACTGTCTACCTCATAGGCACCACCATCGCTGGGCGGAACGTCGGCAGCCTCCAGTAACTTCTGCTCCGCCCGTCGCAGCCTTGCAATGCGTCGTCTAGAGCGGGCCGTTTCCGGGCCGATTTTCCGGCCACTTTTCTTCTTACGGGCCCCTATTTTCGCCGGGCCCTCGGCTGACTTTGGAGCCTCAAGTGCCAGACTAGCAGCAGAGCTGCAGTCGGACGAGGCATCTCCCTCCTCTGGGCCAGTTTTGCCGTAGCATGGCCGGGCTGTAGTGTGGGAACTAGTAGGCTCCCTGCTATTAGTGGTTTTGGGCGTCTCACCCCTCCTATCAACATTCAAATTGTGCAAAGAATCCATTCGGTTCCCACGAGTATGGAAGAAATAAAAGGTCGACCCGGGCAGAGATCCCGATACCCGGGCAAGCGTACATTTGTATCCCAACACAGGGGGTCCGCTGGTACCCTGGCTGGGGGCGCGCTAACGACTGAACAACCCATCAGCCATGCATCCTCTCGCCGCGCGCCAGAACTTAGGATTCTGGGTGATTGTTTTATAGAGGTTTTCTTCCTCGCGGTCCAGGCGGTTAAGCCAAGACCCTCGCTCCTGAATAATAATATAATAATAGGCCTCAAGACAAATGTCCCGAAGCAAGAATCAGGTCTACGATTTGTCGCGGTTGGCAAATGCCTGCCCAGTCCTCAAACGAATGAGTGACTGGGCCCGTCGAATTTTCGCGTCCAATACCCTCTACAATTAGAGGGCATGGAGCGAATTTGGGGCATCCCACAAACTGGGCCCCCCCTCGGGCCAGATATTTGCCACGAGCGACAATTCCAGAGAGCAGTCCAAGGGATTGTCGCTCGTGCCCAGGGTACACCACGCGGAGGTTTCTGGCGTAGCACCCCGACAGGTTGGTATAGGGTTTCGTTTCGAGTGTTCCCTATCTTGCATATATGTTATATGCATTTTTAATCTTGTCGTCTTTTATGATACCCACGGGTAAAATAGGGGAAGGTAAATTGTATTCTTTGCGAGGAGTACAAGGCGCAGCACACGCTCGAGGTTTGTGCCGCTTGGGCAGAGCAGCGTCGTGAACTCATCGCAATCATCGGTGCCGACCTGACGCTGCCGACCATCGCCAGGACGATACTCGACAGCGTCAGGAACTGGCACGCGGTCACAGCCTTCTGCGCGGCCGCGGGTGACCGAACCGGGGAGTTAGTCCATCACTCGCCGAGAAGCCGATTGCACGAGGACAGACCAACGTCCTCCCCGAGGGGGGGACGTCGGTCGATGGGAGGGTACTCCTCAAGGAGTATTTCGTTGGGCCGACCACTGACGACAAATCACCTTGCTCCGGTGGTCGGTCCAACGATGAAGACGACGTATCACGGGTGAGTTATGGGTGTGCGTGCTTACGCCCCTCTGTCGCCCCGGACGGAGTGATGCGAGGAGCGCGCTGACCTTAGCCCACCCCCAAAAAAAAGGTAGATTGTATTTTTACTAGGACAACACACAGATAATGTATAATTTTCTTCAATTATTATGGCAGTGTTATGCGCCATATTATTATATCCGATAGATACTTAAGAATGTAACAATGTGTTCAATTAATTAAAACAGGAGTTGTATGTTGAGTGAGATCAGAATTAGTACTATCATCTATCAACATTGTATAATTATAACCAGACTTCTGAATGACTTTTTAACACACACTGTATAAGTGAATGACGAATAAATTATATTCTTATTGTTTATCCCATATCATCTTCACAGCCTATTTATGTCCCACTGTTGGACTCCACGCGTCCTCCACTATAAGAATGAAATTAATTTACGCTGGTCAGACGTGTTGGTATAGGGTTTCATTTCGAATTTTCCTTAGATGTTATCTTATATCTTTAAACGAACAATTCTCGAAAGAATCTCGGAAACGGCTCAAATGATTTTTATGAAATTTAACATACTAGAGGTTTCAGAGCCAAAAAAAATCGATCTAGCTACGTTTTATTTATAGAATTTTTTTTTGTCGGTATTTTTAGCTAATCAATACAATGACATAAAATGTCAATAGAATAGGAATTTAAATTTAGCCGTCGCCGTCAAAATAGCTCGACAGTTGAGAAGTTATCCAGTCGCATTCAAAGAGCGTGAGATCGAACCTCGGTGTTATTATTATTCAGTTTTTGTATTGTTTGATATTTATTTCATTATTTCATCATTTTTAGTTTTTTATTAATATATATCCTAAATATGTTAGTTAAAAATACCAGTTACAAAAAAAAATTATACCGAGCAATGCTCGATCAACCAGTTATTATGCATATTATATCTCATAGTCGTCTACGTTACAACACTCATGGGTAAGATATGATGATGGTGAATTCTTACTACGTCACCACAAGAATAAATATTATCCCATAATTTGGTTTAGATTTTCTCCAAAATGTCAGGATATCGTGGGATAAAAGGCCTACTACCCCATACTGACTGGATGAGTAAGTTTTGTTTTAAGTTTATTTACTCTTGCAGCGATTTGGTTTGATGTCTTAATCGATTTTTACGATATTCATGTGGAAAGTAGACTAATTCAATAATACCTTACTTTTTGCCTACAATAGCTTATTTTAAAACAAAACTACACCAACTACATCCATAGGTACTTATATCCTCGATGTGACTTACATGTCTGCATAATAGTAGCATTTAAGGCATAGACTCTTTAGACACTTTTTTGAAATCACTATAACTATTATGTTTTATTGTTTGTTTTTTTTTATATAATATGCATTCTAATTACGATCCACGAATGTTCAACTACAATATACTCGAACAGCTATTTCATAACTTGAGAGATCCTTTTTTTTGTTCACGCTGCCGCGCTGTGGAAATGCATTTACGCACTGTCCCCCGCCAGTGACGGACGGGGGGGCCGAGTGGGACTCGCCGACCACATCCGCGGCCGGAATACCTACTAAAACCACAACGGCCCTTTCCGCGCTTTTACGGGGTGCCAGAGAGGTCGTCTGATGACATTCAATCCCCGACACCTCAACGCATGGCTGTCTGGCCACGACCTGTCATTACTATTCAGGGCGGTGGGAGTAGGTGGGCATATTGTCGCCTCCTTCTCCCGGGTCGCCGGCGACGAAGCGAGTCAGCAGACGAACTTGAGAGGAGATCCTATACATTTATACAAATAAATAAAATTGAAGTGTCTGTTTGTAATGTCTAAATACTGGGCTTTTTTCATGCTGATACGATTATTTGTACGACATCTATGCCTAAAATACAGTTTAAACATTTTTTGTCTGTTGTTTGAAGTAATCTTCAAAACGGCTAGACCGATTTTTATAATATTTTACTACCAGGTCCATATAAGGAGTAACTCAGGCTATAGTTAGCCCTAGTGTTCCCACGGGAATGGGCACTGTGCGGGTAAGGCGACTGAAACCGAAACAAAGCGAGGGCGGATTGCTAATCTATATATCTATATATATATATATATATATATATATATATATATATATATATATATATATATATATATATATATATGTATATATATGTATATATATATATATATATAAAAGAAAGTCGTGTTAGTTACACTATTTATAACTCCAGAACGGCTGTACTGATTTGGCTGAAAATTGGTGAGGAGGTAGCTTAGAACCAGGAGACAGACATAGGATACTTTTTATCCCGTTTCTTTTTTAATTCTGTTTACAAGATTTCGCCAATAACTCTTTTATCCTGTTAGATCGCATTCCCGTGTGACGTGACATAAAATGTCAAAGAGAATGCAAGTCACTATGAAACGTAGTATAAAAAAACGCATTTTATATGTAATAACAAAACGCAAATGACAGCTAAACGTAATTTTGTCTATAGTTAAGTATGGTTGAAAATTTTGATAATTTAATTTTGTAAGAAATCAGTAATGAGTAATTTGTATTCTCTTTGAATCATCATTAACAATGCCGCGACCAAGACGATCGAATCTTGCCCGACAAAGTTGTAATATTATACTATTAGAGACTATATTTTTGGAAATTTAGAAAATATATGTATTTACGAAAAAAATTATGGCGGTACGAAGTTCGCCGGGTCAGCTAGTATATCAAAAATTGATTGTAGGATAGACAGTTGCATGTCTGCTGAGGCAGTGTGTGTCATCAAAGTGTTTATAGGAATATCGCTTTCCGAATATACGTTTATAACAATTCATAGATGATTAATGTTTACGAAATTGATATTTAATTGCTGGTAAACATCGTGTATCGCGGCGGTGGCGCCGCGTTGCGGTGTTTAATGGTGTAATTTATGACGTGCGATACTTATACTTGTATTAATGGGCTCGTTGAATTACAGTACTCACTGGATTTATGTGTTAAACCCTCCTTTAAGTCTAACTGCTATGTCTGTTAAACAATTATAGATTATTATGAGCTTCTAATGCTCTACATTTTAATGAATTCTGCCTTGTTGTTTAATATTAGGAGAACTTTGGCAAGGAACGTGGGAAGGAAGATATGCACTTATATCTTATGTACTGTTATAAGCGCCAAACACATAAATAATCTCACCACTGCTGGGCTCAAGCCTCCTCTACAATATGAGGGAAATCGACCTATTATGCCACACTGATCAGGCGTGTTGGCACAAGGTATTACTTAGTTTTTCGTCTCTTGTAATCTAAGAACCTAATATTAAAGCATAGGGAAATATAAAAGGAATACAATTTCATTCCGTCACACAGTGTATGTAGAAGTGTTTTATAATAAAGAGCGAGATCTTTTTACTGAGATGCTATGGGGCCGTCCATTAATCACGTGATCTTTTTTAAGCATTTTAACCCCCAACCTTGGTGATACGTGATGAGATTTAAAACTAAAACATCACGTGTATTTTTAGTACCTATAAATAATCTTAAATTTTTTAGAATATTATCTTTAAATACAGGTATAAAGTATAATCTTATTTTACTCTGAAATTAAGGACCATGATAAAAATGTCTAGACATCATGTCTATCGGTTTAAAAATCGCGCGTTTGACGAAAAACTAAATACACGTGATATCTTACTACAACCCTTGTGATATTTCGTGATTTTTGTCAAACAAAAGGCCAACCACTGACGTCAAGTGATTTTGCTCCGATGGTCGGCCCAACGGCGAAGGCGACGTGTCACGGGTGGGTTACGGGTGTGCGCGCTTACGCCCCTCTGTCGCCCTGGACGGAGTGGTGCGAGGAGTTCGCTGACCGTAACCCAGCCCAAAATATATATAATATATACATATATGCTTTTTTATGTTTGTTCACGGATAAATTCGTCGTTTATGAACCGATTTTGATGATTCTTTTTTTGTTGAAGGATATACTTCCCAAATAGTCCCATGCAACTATTGTCAAAATCAGATAAGTGATTTATGAAAAATGAACAAAAATCTAAAAATGTAATATACATTGTCTACATTATTAAAGGCGGTTTCTTTTTTTACAAAAAATGATCTCGCTTATATACTTAAATTCAGGATTTTAAATCACCAATTAAAGAATAGAATAAAAGAGCCTCTAATATTTTAACATTGAGTGTCAGATTTGAAGCGGTTAACTTATACATATTTAACGATCGTCGTTTAGGCGGTATTTTATGAGTAACGCTAATTGCACCAGTCACTTAACACCAAAGAATTTATTCCACAGTACTGTTTGAGAAGCACGATGATAGATGTCGTATAAGTTGGCTAAAATGCGTCCTTGACCTTCGAGTACGTCAAAACAGTTGTATATACACCGTGGAATCTAATTGGCTGTTTTCACGAAACTTACATACTCAGCAAATGATATAGAACCGTACATAGCATTTATTCAATAAAATAAAAACATAAATTCTTGTCAAATACAATCCCGGACGTTTCCTTAAACTATCATTTTTTCATAACTGTAACATGTGGTAAAGGGCATTGACCATAGATAGGGTAGCATGCTAACTGACCTATTATAACATAAACAAAGGTCACGCGACTCGGGCGCGTCACAAAAGAAGAATGGGGTGCGGGACGCGAGCGGGTGATGTGCGACACCGAGCTCCGAGGCACGGTAATATTATCAATCAGTAATCCAACTTCATACAAACGGACGAAACGCGAGCTATACCTACGCGCCTCGATCTCGGCATGCGCTCGGCATGCAGACAGTCGCGACTGTGCTGCAGTGACGAGCGAATGGTGTGTTGTTTTTTTAACAATAACTGCGCGAATTTTTCACTAAAATTCATAATTATACACATATTTAATATGACAAGTAGGGTATATTATGCTGTTTTTGGTTGCATGAATTCGTCAATAACGAATCCAGGGATAACTTTATTTTAGATTACCTGCAAACTGTGAAATCTTATCTATTATAAAATAATTTTACTTACTATTACATTATGTACCTACCTAAGGTACATAATGTGTGTCATTTTAATGTATAAGTATTTCCTTTATTCTCCCGAAAAAAAGTTGTCTGGATTAATAAATAAAGTGAATAAAGTGATTGACATGAGTAAAATAGGTAGTTATAGGCGGTTCATGAATCATGTTACGGTAGGTACACTTGTGTTAAAACTCATGTGTTTTGTTTTGTTAGTTTATATAATTCAAAGTAAAGACGTGGTATTTTATTATTAATAATAATAGATGTCTATTGTACTGTGTGTATCAATAGTACTAGACAAACATATTTTGACAGTCTATCTGTTACTAGATTTTGTTATTTAAACATAAACATGTTTTTTTTTTAATTAAAAACTACCAATCAAAAATCAACATGCATTCTTATTGAACACTTCCTATTCAATTCACAAAGTATGTTATTTGTTTATATAAGAAAAGTATATACAAAACTAAATGGAAACACAAAGTAGGCAAATATAATTAAAATGCTGGAGGCGGGCAGCCCTATCACATGTTTACATACCGCATGGATGTAGGCATTTAATTCAAGGTTACGGCCGAGATCCATTTCTGATAGATGACAATACTGTGTCCGAGGTGTTATGCCTAAAATTATTTTATTTTACCTATTATTGCGATTTAATACGAATGCTATGTCGTAGGCATGTTGGGATCAATACCGTTGCATGTCAGGCAAACTTAAGAATGTCTAATTATCAGTCTTTTTTTCTAATTGTATTATGTTATTAGTTATGTGGGGATATTAAGAATGATTAACTGAGTATAGTATATATATATATATATATTTCACGTTCACGTCAAAATATATTCCCGATTTAATGCAAGATTTTAAATTTCATCACAGCTCATGTACGTCCCACCGTTGGGCTTAAGCCTCCTCCACAATGGGACGGAAATTGACCTATATAGCACGCTAGTGAGACGTGTTTGTATAGGGTGTTAGTTCGAGTTTGTCTTCTCTTGCATAGATGTTATGTGCATATTATATCCCTTAGTTGTCTTTTACAACACCCACGGGGGTGGTGAATTTTATTCTTACTCCGTCACCACGCGTCATCATCATCTGGGCTCATATATACACGGCCCGAACCTCTTCCATAAGAGAATGGAAACTGAGCTACTCAGCCACGTTGGCAAGAAGAGTATGGTATAAGGTTATAATCTGCATGCAATAAACATTGCTCACAGACTTCAGCTATACCAAGGATTCAGCCAAATACCGCATCATCCATCATTAATAGTGAGAGATGCAAAGTTGGAGGGAATGAAACGAGGACAGGAATCCTTCCAGCTCACTTACTTACCAATTGAAGCGCAGTATTGCTACTAAATTCACTCCTAAAGTGTACCTACTATAAGGTTATAGCATCTACCCATATAATATAGAGATTTAATGTTCAATACAATTTTTATTTATTTTTATCTATTCATGTTTCATGTTGTGCAAATATTTTAAAATTATCTACTACAATTATCCTTTATAAATAATAGTTAGCATATATGTATATCTTATCTATACTTAATATTATAAAGCTGAAGAGTTTGTTTGTTTGAACGCGCTAATCTCAGGAACCGCTAATCCAATTTGAAAAAATATTTCAGTGTTGGATAGTCTATTTATCGAGGAAGGCTATAGACTTTATTATATTTTCAAAAATATTAGGGATCCGTACTAAAAGTCCAATAATGTAACCCGAGGTGTAAAAAAATGACCCGAAAAAATCCTTACATCGCGTGTGCTGCAAAAACTATTGATTTGATTATTGATTGTCTACAAAAATATCGCGACACCATATGTCTAACTATTGTAGTTATCTGACAATAAGTGTATTTTTTTTATTTATTTTTTTACATAATTAAAATTCCGTCGGTTAAAATCTCTTTATTACCTTGGTATAAATCCTTATCAATTTTTTTCTTCATATTCAAGACGAATTCAATACCTTTCTAGAATTTTTTGAACCATTAAATTCGAATATTTCATTCAAAAGATGTCGCGAAATTAAAAATGTAAGTATTAGTGTTGTAGCCAAATAAATATTAAGTATCGCGCGCGCATGTACCATATGAAGTGGCGGGCGGTCATGAGGAGCGGGAAAGCGGTAGCCTCTACGAGATACCATGCTGCGCGACTCATTAGGGATGGGCGATCTTTCTGAAAAAGATCGATTTGAATCGTCATCCAAAGAATCAATTCACAAGAAAATCGAGGTCTGAAGGATTGATTTCCGATTAATCGATCTATCGTTCTTTTTTCTACGGGAGCTTTTTCTTTTTAGGACATCTGGAGAGTAAGTCTGTGTGAGAGTAAATCTGTGATCGTACCGATATCGCAGAGTAAATCTGTGATGTCGGTACGAAGTGGCAGGTGGACGGACCGGGGATTACTCAACCACCCGCAGAGAGCCCGACCGGGTGAGGGTGACGCCCTGGTCGGCAACACTGAAATGTTGCCGGGGCGTCAAAGGGGACGGTCCCCACCCGAAAGGATAGGCCGCTGGGCCGGCCACGGATGTCAAGGTCCGCCACGCACCGATGGACGGCCCAATGGCGATGCCCTTTCCATCGCCAATACGGTGTGTTATGGAGTCGCGCGCCGCTCATCAGTCGCCCCGAACCGTTAGGGTGGGGTGTGTCCAGACCATAACTTACCAAAAAAAAAACAAAAAATAAAGGCGATATGAAGTTCGCCGGGTCGGCTAGTATTTAAAATAAAATAATATAATTTATTTTTACACGTAAGTCTTTGTCTATAACACTTAACACTTTATCCGTCCGGGGTAGTACCACGCTCTCGCAGAAAATTGACGTCTGAGTAGTAGCAATTTGTCACTGCGTTTCGTTCGGTCAGCGAGAGAGCCGGAAGCTCAACTTTCTGAGGGTGTTTGCGTGTGGAGGGTTTTGGTGGTGCCTTTGGTATCACCGAGCCTCATTGTACGTATTCACACTCCCTTCACCTTCTTCTCGATAGGCAGCGGCCTTATAAGGGTCCATGAGCGGCAGCAACATTTACCATCAGGTGTACTGTTTGCTCGTTTGCCACTGCTTACAATAAAAAAAAAAAATTGGCATAAGTGACTTCACTGACACGGATCTGTCAGAATATCAGCGCTAGGGTAACCATATTGCCTCATCAATAGCTGAGACAGATACCATATTTTGGCCTCATACACATACATGTATGAGGCCAAAATGTAACAGTTGTATAAAAATTCATTGCTTAAGGATAATGTAAAGTTGCAAAATAAAACTATTTTCTTTCTTTCTCTCTTCTTTCTAGTGCCGGGCTGGCCACGGACGTTAAGGATTCGGTACCAGTAACCGACTTAATGAGGAAATAGAGGGAATACGATTATGATAACCCACTATGCAGCAGCGCGCCTTTTATCGCCCCGAATCGAACGGACTACGTGTCCAAAAAAAAAAGTCGTACTACTACTCAAACTTCTATTTTCATCAAGAGCGTACTCTAAAACTATCTAATTATAACTGCAATAATCATTTTTATTGCAAACATTCAAATATAAACGCATCACCTACTTGCACAAAAGTCAAAATGTACAAGAATCATTAATGTTATATTGGCTTTTAGCCTTCGTTTTACTACGAATTTAAATTTCATTATTGTAATAAAAACGCAGTAAAACCTCCCCGTGTATTATAAAACATACACATTAATTTTACGGTCGAATATTAACTGTACAAATGCATTAACAAAAAGCGTTGAGAATACCTCGTTAATATTAAAATTCCGTGTGGTGACGGAGTAAGAATACAATTTACCACCCTCTTTCTTGCCCCTGGCTGTCGTAAAAGGCGATTAAATAAATAATCATAATCGCAATCAATATACGTCCCACTCTTGGGCTCGGGCCTCCTCTACAATGGGACGAAATTTAACCTACTATACGATGCTAGTCAGACATGTTGGTATAGGGTTTTATTTCCTTCTCTTGCAAATATTATGTGCATATAATATCCCATAGTCATCTTTTACGACATCCACGGGCAAGATAGGGAGTGGTGAATTGTATCCTTTTGCCGTCACCATACGGAAAATAATCACATAATCAGACAAAATCATACAACATCTATGCCCTAGTAGAAAAGCTGAAAATAAAACCCTATACCAACACGTCTGACCAGCGCGGTGTAGTATTTTGAAGGAAGCTCGAGCTCAATAGTGGAACGTATATGTCGGCGTTTCGCCAGGAATATGGGCGTCCATAATGAAATACTGATTACGCCGTCACTGTATTTATTACAAGTTATTGCCGGAGAAGTGAGTGAAGTAAAACTGTCCTCTATTCTAATCTTACAATGTTTTTATAACCTCCGCTTTACAATGAAACGGTCTAGTCTTAGTAACTACAATTACTTTTTATATCAAACAAATAAAACAACTATTTTGAACTATCTGAATATAGCTAAATAATTATGATTAATATTCTAATGCATTTAACATAATTCCAAATAGTCAATTTTACACAATTTACATTAATGTAATTAAAGGAAATATTGTTCTCATATATTGTTCAACAGACGGCGCTCTAACTAGAAATAAATTACAATCTTTATTGTGTAAAAACAACTAAATATGGTTACAAATAATTACATTAATTCTAATCGATTTTAATTTGATCAATTATATAAATATTTAAACAATTAAATCAAAGATTTCTAGAAATACATTCAAAAAGTGTCTTAAATATCATAGCATGGTAAATAGCAGTGTTGTTACTACAAATAATTATTTAAATATTAGTTGCAAATATTTCAAACATGTTTATAACTATAATTGATAACACACACATCAACAATTTACAAATATTGCCGATAGAGGGCGATATGCGCCCATATATATGAGTTGAAACGATGAGACGATTAAACATGTGACTCGATTTTGAGACCTGGGTTCGAATCCTTATGTCTAGTTGTCTATCGACATCTGTGTAGCCTGTCCTCTCAGGCCATATACGTTCCACTGCATTTCACATGGCACTTTCACAATAGAAAGATAATTGACCTACTATAATGCTGATCAAAACTGTCTCAAAACTCTGGGATATATATCTTTCTAAGGGGATGATACCATAATCGCTACACTTAGCAGGCAGAATGGTGATCGCAGTTGGTAATAAAAGTTTGCCAGGAAATTGTTTCATTTATCTTTTGATCGCTCAGTCAGTTTTATGTTTCCTACGGAAAACCTTGATGACGCATTGTATTTTTGACTTATCAACAAATGGAATTACCATAAAAATATAACTTCCTGTTACATTTTTATGACAGATATATAGAAAACCGGCAAAGTGCGAGTCGGAGTCGCGCACAAAGGGTTCCGTCCCATTATCTATAAAAAAATCGAGTTTGTTGTATGGGAGCCACCTTAAATATTTATTTTATTTTGTTTTTTCTGTTTGTTGTTATAGCGGCAACACAAATACATAATTTGTGAAAATTTCAACTATCTATCACGGTTCTTGAGATACAGCCTGGTGACAGACAGACGGACGGACAGACAGCGAAGTCTTAGTAATAGGGTCCCGTTTTTACCCTTTGAGTACGAAACCTTAAAAATCTGTATTATCAACAGAACTTGTCTCTGTTTTTCGATGCGCTTAAGGTTGATATCATCATCATCATCACAGCCCACATACGTCCCACTGTTCAGCTCGGGCTTCCTCCACTATGGGAGGGAATTTGACCTACTGTACCACGCTGGTCAGACATGTTGGTATAGGGTTTCCTTTTGATTTTTCCTTCTCTTGCACAGATTTTATGTACATATAACATCACTTATTCGTCTTTTACGAAATCCATGGCCAAGACAGGAAATGATGAATTGTATTCTTACTCCGTCACCACACGGAAAAGGTTGAGGTTGAGGTGGATATATGAGTGTGTAAACACGAAGATTCTCTTAAAATTATAGTGTTCTGTTCTTTTCCAAAATTAGTCAACCAAGCTGTCCCCATACTACTTTGTGAACTTTATAAGCCATTAAGAAAATCTCTCAGGAGTACGTTTCATCACGCCTTCCTTTACCATTAAAAGAAGAATTAAATTACACACAACTATGTAACTATAATTCTTATCCTTATTAATATTATAAATGCGAAAGTAAGTTTGTTTGTTTTTACCCTTTCACGCTTAAACCACTGATTTCAAAAATTCTTTCACCAATGGAAAGCAGAAGAAATAATATCAGGGAGTAACATAGGCTATATTTTGTCCCGGTATTCCCAGAGGAACGGGCACTACGCGGGTAAGGCGACTGAAACCGAGGCGAAGCTAGGGTGGGTTGCTAGTAACAAATAAATATTCTTCTTAGGTTATTCACAGTTGGTCACCGGTCCCTATAGGATGAGAGAAACAACTTTACTATACTACACTGGACAGACGAGTTGGCATTGAGTTAAAGTTGAAGTTTTTTCACTGTTAGGCTGGAAGCCTCCTTCACTATAGGAAGGAAATTGACCTTACTGTACCATGCTGGTCAAAGATATTTTTTTTTTATTTTTTTATGGGTGGGCTATGGTAAGCGCACGCGCGGTCCAGTTCGTCCGGGGCGATGAAAGGACGGCGCGCGGGCCCATAACCCACCCGTACCCACGTCACCTCGTTGTTAGGCCGACTACCGGAGCAGATGTGACTAGTCGTCAGTGGTCGGCCCGACGGAATACCCTTTCGGGTAACCTCACCTCTCGACGTCCTGGGACGTCGGTCGCCGTCGCACGGTCAGCCTCTCTGCGGGTAACGGACAATTCCCCGGTCCGATCACCCGTGGCCTCGGCTAGGGCGGCATTAGGCGCAGATACTCGCGCCTGCGCCGCCCGAGTCGCCGGCAGCAGAACGTGTCGCCGAATAGAAGCTCTACTCGCACACGATCCGCCGCCTCCTTCCGTGAGATAACGGCCTCACGGCGTCAGTTCCTGACGCTGACGAGCATGTCCCTGGCGATGGTCGGCAGCGCCAGGTCGGCACCGATAATTGCGACGAGTTCACGGCGATCACCCTCCCATGCAGCACACTCCTCGTGCGTGTGCTGCGCCGTGTCCTCGTCGCAACTGCAGTGGTGGCAGGACGGTGTGCTCCCCCTCCTGATGGTCAGAGAGATATAGAGTTTTATTTCGAAATTTCCTTCTTTTATATTAATGTTACATGCGTATTATATTCCTTAATAGTCTTTTACAACAGCCACGGGAAAGAAATGGGTTGATGAATTGTATATTTACTCTTATATGAGTATTATCTCTCAGTCGTCTTTTACGACATCCACGGGCAAGATAGGATAGCTTATATCCAATCAACCAGCTAAGCAAAAAGGTGGCAGTAACCATTATATCCTTGCCGGGACACCATACGAACAATAGAAATTGACATTTACTATGATAGGAAATCCTTATAAAGATAGGAAATCTTTATACTACGACTAAAACTTGAACACTTCAAAGATCTATTTGAAAGAACAATCTGCAGTTTAATAATATAACAATAAACTTAACAAAGTTAAAACACACATAAAACAATACTAAAATATACTGGGATAAACTCCGGTATGAATAATATAGAATTTTGTAGTAGGTACTTCGCCTATTAGTTACAGAACTTTATTTCGTCTGGTAGATCACTGCCGAGTTTATGATTTAATAAATTTACACCTTATATTCGAACTAATATTTTGTAATGAGATGGTTTTTAGGGTTTCGTAACCAAAGGATAAAAACCGGCAAAGTACGAGTCGGTGTCGCGCTCGTAGGGTTCCGTACCATTATCTATAAAAATCATGTTTGTTGTATGGGAACCCCCTTAAATATTTGTTTTTAATATTTGTTGTTATAGCGGCAACAAAAATACACAATTTGTAAAAATTTCAACCGTCTAGCTATCGTGGTTCTTGAGATACCTATACAACAACGCGATTTTTTTGCCCTTTTTATAAATAATGATACAGAATCCTTCGTGCGTGACTCCGACTTGCACTTAACTGTTTTTTTTTTTATTTATTTTCCAATTTTGTACTATTATTATTAACGCTATGTGGACGTGGCTACGAATACTACCAACACTTACGTTACTCGTTGGTATCGTAAGAGCTTAACATAGACCTAGGCCAATTGCATCTGATGCCGTCTGATCAATAATTACATTTACAAGGAGGATTGACGTCAGCCAGGAGGCCAGTTATAAAACCAATTTGCCAATAACTTTCGCAATATAAACTATGAAATAAGAGTATATATTGAATTGATACCAAGTAATTAGGATAGAGATAGAATCCGGAATACGGAAATCCGCAGAAGAACGGGTGTAACTGACATAGCACGGAGAATTATCACGCTGAAGTGGCAATAGGCAGGCCACATCGCTTGACCAACCAACAACTGCTGGGGAAGAAAGGTTCTCGAGTGGCGACCACGTATCGGACGACGCAGTGTAAGACGCCCCCAACCAGGTGGACCGACGATCTGGTGAAAGTTGCTGGGCATCGTTGGATGCAGGTAGCATAAGACCGCACTTTGTGGCGTAACATGAGGGAAGCCTACGTCCAGCAGTGGACGGCGATAGGCTGAAATGATAATATTGATGAATTGGGATAAGATGATGATGTTTATTACTTAATAGTAATAGTAAAGGGGTCTTTTAGTTAATTCTAAACGATACCTTTTTTTGGGGTAAACTATGATCAGCGCACCCGTCATGCGGCTCCGTCCGGGGCAACAAAGAGCCGGTGCGCGGACCCTAAACCCACCGTACCCTAAACCCACCCTTCCTCTCCTTCGCCGTTGGGTACTAATATACCCCTTTTATTAACCGTAACCCACCCGTGACACGTTGCCTTCGTCGTTGGGCCAACCACAGGTGTAGGGTGACTTGTCGTCAGTGATCGGCCCAACGGAATACCCCTTGAGGGGTACCCTCGCCTCGACCGACGTTCCCCCCTCGGGGAGGACGTCGGTCTTCCTCGTGCGGTCGGCCTCTCGGCGGGTGACGGACTAACTCCCCGGCCCAGTCACCCGCGGCCTCGGCTAGGACGGCATCAGGCGCAACCCCTGCGAATACTTCTTTAGTTTTTCCTCTACTATTTTATTTGAAATATTAGTTAGGTACTAAACAAGATTGCCGTGTGGTGACGGAGTAAGAATACATTTCACCACTCCCTATCTTGCCCGTGGATGTCATATAAGACGACTAAGCACTATAATATGCACATAAGATCTGTGTAAGAGAAGGAAAACTCTAAATGAAACTTTATGCCACCATGTCTGACCAACATGGTTTAGTAGGGCAGATTCCCTGCCATTGTGGAGGAGGCCCGAACCCAATATTGGGATGTATGTGGCCTGCGATGATGATGATGATGACTAAACAAGAACAGCCGAGGATGGGGGACTATCAAAGAAATGCGTGGCAGCATTCTTCTTGGTAATTTATACCATTATATTAACTGCAATCACCTGCCCATCTGGCGGAATCAGCCCTTTTGCCTTTAGTTAGTGCATTAACATTTCTCATATAAGAGACCAGTGGGCTTAGCACGAATATTTGCGTCAAAATATTCGTAATGAGATCGAAACCAATTTGCATGGTTTTGGAGTGGTGCGTTTATTGTTCGATAGAGGCGCTGCACCAAATTTCATACAAATTGGTCTCGATAACAATACGAACACATGGACTGAAATTTTTTTCTGCAAAGCCCATTGAGCGCAATGATGGATGATGGACTTCTTCTTTTTGTTTTGGGCTACAGTTGGCGCACCCGTCGCCCGGCTCCGCCCAGGACGACAGAGGGGCGTAAGCACGCACACCCGTAACCCACTCGGGACACGTCGCCTTCATCGTTGGCTCGACCACCGGTGCAGGGTGACTTGTCGTCAGTGGTCGGACGGACGGAATACCCCTGAGGAGTACCCTCTCCTCGACCGACGTCCCCCACACCAGGAGGACGTCAATCTTTCCTCGCGTGGTCGGCCTCTCGGCGGGTAATGGACTAACTCCCCGGTCCAGTCACCCGCGGCCTCGGCTGGGGTGGCATCAGCGCAACCCCTGCGAAAACTTCTTTAGTTTTTCCTCTACTATATTCCCTTATCAATTACTACTTAAGTTTTTAGGCGCAGGTAATCGCGCCTGTCAACGATGCACTCAGGGATACATGTAACTCTATATACCGTGTCGACGATTATAAATTTGACTGAAAGAGCACAAAACATGATCCATGTGATTTTTTTTACTACATTGTATGTTTGTGTATTTTTCGGTGGTAATCCTAAAAATAAATAAATAAATTATAGTATAATACTAATCCTGTTAGCAATAACATTAGTTACAGAACTCTATTTCGCGTCTGGCTGATAAAAGCATTGTCGCATCCGTTATTAACGTTAGTAACACACCACGTTATTTTTATACAGAAATTCTTTTAATGCATATATAGTATTCTATTCATATTTATTTTTAGTTGATTCGAAGTAAAACTAAATATAATGTCACTATCACCTTCTTTTACCGCGAGTATTTCAAGACAAGGTATACAGTAATCTCCAAGCGAAACATCGAAGTTAAAAGATCGATACGAATGGTCCCATAAATGGTGATGCGGTATCCCTCCGCCGCTTCAGCTGGTCTTGATAAGGTGTGACAAGCACCATAGCTTATTCCCAAAAACCAACGTGCACAATAATGTGATCAATGTATGTGATTATCCGTGTGGTGACAGAGTAAGAATACAATTCACCACCCCTTCCGCGGGTGTCTAAAAATACGACTAAGGGATATATTACCCATATGACATCTATTCAAGAGATGGTAAACTTCAAACAAAACTCTATACCAACCTGTCTCCTAGCCGAGGCCGCGGGTGGTCGGACCGGGGAATTGTCCGTCACCCGCAGAGAGGCTGACCGCGCGACGGCGACCGACGTCCTAGGACGTCGAGAGGTGAGGTTACCCGAAAGGGTATTCCGTCAGGCCGGACACAGTCACATCTGCTCCGGTGATCAGCCCAACAACGAGGTGACGTGGGTACGGGTGGGTTATGGGCCCGCGCGCCGTCCTTTCATCGCCCCGGACGCACTAGACCGCACGTGCGCATACCATAGCCCACCCATTAAAAAAAAAAAATACCTGTCTGATTAGCACGGTATAGTAAGGTCAATTTCCCTCCGGTTACGGAGGAGGCTCGAGCTCAGCAGTGGGACATATATGAGCCGAAACGAATGAATAAATATATCCTATCGGCCAGAGTGGTAGGACCACACTGTCGACAGTTATCTGTCTACAGCCACGGGCCGGTCCGTCCGGGGTAGTATCACACTCTCGCAGAAAATCGACGTCTGAGTAGTAGCGATTTGTTACTGCGCTTCGTTCGGTGAGCGAGAGAGCCGGAAGCCCAACTTTCTGAGGGTGTTTGCGTGTGGAGGGTTTTGGTGGTGCCCTTGGTATCACCGAGCTTCAATGCACGCATTCACACTCCCTTCACTTTCTTCTCGGTAGGCAGCGGCCTTGTAAAGGTCCATAAGCGGCAGCAACACTTACCATCAGTTGTAATGTTTGCTCGTTTGCCACTGTTTGCAATTTAAAAAAAAAACTATATTTTATACTTGGGTATCTCTAGTTTCTGTTATTTTCATCACAAAAACACTTTTGTATGTATTACTAGCAGCGCCCTGCGGTTTCACCCGCAGTTCCTCTTCCCATGGGAATTGTCGGAATAAATTATAGCCTCTGTGTTATTCTGATGGGCCGACCACTGAAGACAAGGAACTCGGCACTGGTGGTCGGCCCAACGACGAAGGCCCAAGGACAACGTCCTTTCATCGTCCCGGACGGAATGGATGGCGTGTGCGCTTACCCATAGCCCAACCATAAAAAAAGTGTTATTATGATATGTAAGCTATATTATTGTGAAGTTTCATCAAATTCCATTCAGTAGTTTTTGCGTGAAAGAGCAATAAACATCTTCACATTTTCACATCTTCACATACTCACAAACTTTCGCATTTATAATATTAGTAACTAGCAATCCGCCCTCGCTTCGCTTCAGTTATAGGTTATAGTCGTTTTACCCGCGTAGTTCCCGTTCCCGTGGGAATACCGGGATAAAATATAGCCTAGTTTACGCCCTGATATTAGAGCTTTCCATTGGTGAAAGAATTTTTGGAATCGGTCCAGCCGTTTTGAAGATTACTCCGGGTAATCTTCAAAACGGCAAATCAACAAACAGACAGACAGACAAAAATTTTTTAATTGCTATTTTAGGCATAGGTGTCGTGCAAATAACCGTGTGAGCATGAAAAAAGCCTATTATTTTGACATTACAAACAGACACTCCAATTTTATTTATTGGTATAGATGATACATCAATATTATAAATACTTTTATTTTAACCTCGACTCATTTCCTGAATGGAAGATAATAGGTAGTACACAGTAGGTTTTAATTTTAACATCAAAACAGTACAGTTAGTGGTTGTATATAGACCACACGTTTTATACATTTTCGTTATATCATAAGTTCCATTCTATATTATCAAATAGTGTAATAAGTTTTCAGTGAAAATGAGACCGGTTATTCTATTCGTGATTTATTTGTTTACATGCGTCGATGCTTATAATCGTTCTATCTATACAACTGAAAGTAAGATTCTTATTTTGTTTGTTTTAAATTAGTATTTGTCCGTTTGGGGACAGAATAAGAATTCTAGGATGAGTATTTGTTCATTTCTTACGGGTATCGTAAAAAAAGGATAAAGAAAACAAAAGTACAACCTTCTCTCCCTTAATATTTTTATAACACTGCTCACAAGCAGTATTGTGTAACGATTACTGATTGATTAGGCCGCTATACGTAGGTGGCCGTCCGGTATAGGATTAATCTGGTAGGCGCCTCATCGATAGACTACAAGGAATCAGTTTTAGTAGCCGGCTCAATAAACAAATTTTGTACGGAAATTTAGGTGTGTGCCAATCTTTCATCACCCCGGACATTTGGGCTGGGAATGCTAGCTCATAAACTAACAGGAAAGAGATCATAGTCACCCTGCTCTTTTCTCAATTATTTGAAGTCGAGTACATATGTACGATTTTCACAAAATTTTGTATACAGAGGATTTCGGGGGCGATAAATCGATCTAGCTAGGTTTTATTTATAAAAAATGTTGTTTTGTTGATGTTTTTAGCTAATCAATACAATTATATAAAATGCCATTAGAATAGGAATTTAAATTTAGCCGTCGCCGTCAAGAGTCACAATAGCTCACTTGGGAAGTTGTACAGTCGTATTCAAACAGCGTGAGATCGAATCTTGGCGTTATTATTATTGTTTATTAATTTTTGATATTTCATTATTGCATCATTTTTAGTTTTTTATTAATATACTAGCAACCCGCCCTCGCTTCGCTTCTGTTTTAGTCGTTTTACCCGCGTAGTTCCCGTTCCCGTGGGAATACCGGAATAAAATATAGCCTAGTTTACGCCCTGATATTATAGCTTCCCATTGGTGAAAGAATTTTTGAAATCGGTCCAGCCGTTTTGAAGATTACCCGGCACAAACAGGCAGACAGACAGACAAAAAATTTTTAATCGCTATTTTAGGCATAGATGTCGTGCAAATAACCGTGTGAGCATAAAAAAGCCTATTATTTTGACATTACAAACGGACACTCCAATTTTATTTATTGGTATAGTTAGATATCCTAAATATGTTCGCTAAAAATAATATTTACTTACAAAAAAAATTACACCGAGCAAAGCTTGGTCAACCAGATAATACGAGAACATATATATACGAGAATTGCTCGTTAAAGATATAAGAGTTATTAGAAATAATTTTGAGTTCCTGTCTGAGCTTAATTCTCCTTGGGAATTAATGCAATTTGTGATCAGGCGGATTAGATGGAGTTGGTCTAGGTCCAGGTAAAACTCTTAATCACCCACGAACAATATAACGGTTGGTGAAATTCATGAATAATATCATTGTCCATGTGGTGACGGAGTAAAATTACAATTCACCAACTCCTTTCTTGCCCGTGGGTGTCGAAAAAGACGACTAAGGGATTAATTATACATACAAAATCTATGCAAGAGAAGGAATACTCAAAATAAAACCCTATGCCAACTCACCTGACCAGCATGAGATAGTAGGTCAATTTCCCTCCCAGTGCGGAGGAGGCTGGAGCCCAACAGTGAGACGTATATGAGCTAGCTATGATGATGTTGATGATATTTGAATATTTATTGTCTGTATGTCAGTCAAAGTTACGTTAAGAAGACATTGGACTTTTGACACTATTAAAGCCAACATCAAATTCTGTCAAATAATCATTTATATGTTTATTTACAGTGGCCAGAAGTTGCAAAGAATACATTTGCAGGGACGGCTACACTTATCCAACGATGTACAGTGTTGACAGCGAGGAACTAAAGCAGATAAGAAAGGACTCTAATATCGCATTTGAGATGCACGTAGCTATACAGGCTACGAGTAATGGTCATATTCTCTTATCATCTATACCCAGGCCTACATATAGCGATCCTGTTTATGAGATTGGTTAGAAAAATTTTTTTTACTCGTTATCACTTTCCATTATTTCTCTATGGTGATAGAGTAAGAATGCAATTCACCATCACCCTCTCTTGCCCGTGGGTATCGTAAAAGACGACTAAGGGATGTAATATCATGCTACTCGATGATGCGGGTAAGTTGTTGGAGAGGGTGGTGGCTGCTCGCATCCAGCGGCACCTCATCGGCACCAGGCTCGATCTGTCGGATGCTCAGTTTGGGTTTAGGACGGGGCGTTCGACGATCGCAGCTCTGCTACGCCTGAGGGACGTGGTGACTGAGGCCCTCACCGGCGGAGGAGTGCTGTTGGTGGTCTCCTTAGACATTGCCAACGCATTCAACAGTCTGCCATTCAGCTGCACCAGAGAGGCGCTCCGGTATCACGGAGTGCCCGTTTATCTGAGGCGGCTGGTGGCAGACTATATGGAGGATCGCAGCGTCCTCTACACCAATCGTCTAGAGGACGTTGTGCGAACGCCTATGACGTGCAATGTCCCACAGGGCTCGGTCCTCGATCCAACCCTGTGGAACATCGGCTATGACTGGGCGTTGACCTCTCAACGCCCAGTGGCAGTCGAGCACCCGGGCTGGGCATAATTCGTTACGCCAACGATACGCTCGTCACAGCCCGTGGTGCGACATTGGAGGAGGCTGCAAACCTGGCGACTCTCGGCACCAAGGAGATAGTCAGGCGGATCGAGGTGCTGGGGTTGAGGGTGGCCCTGGCCAAGACGGAGGCCCTCTTGTTCCACGAGCCCCGTCTGGGTCCTCCCAGCGGTGTGTCGATCACCATCGAGTCGGTTGACATCAGCATCCGGTATATTTTCAAAACAGATTTCACGAATATCTTATGTATGTAGTCAGTAAATCAGTTCTCTTTGAAATTCGTGGCTTATATGGAAAGCTCAATGGACATATTCTTTGACAATTCACCACCCCCTTTCATGCCCGCGGGTGTCGTAAATGACAACTAAGGAATTAAATATGCATGTAACATCTATGCAAGAGCTCTTTACCGACACGACTGAACGGCGAGTATAATATATCAATTTCCATTCTATTGTGGAGGAGGCTCGAACCCAACAATGGAAGGTGTATGAGCTGAAATGATGATGATGACGAATGGACATATTCTGTGATAAATGAAATGATATACAAACTTAAAGGGGATTTTTTTAATTAAATGATTCAAAATTTGGAAAGATCTTTAAAATCCTTCCATTTAGTGAAAAAGTAATAATACAATGTGTTAACATCGCTATAAAAAGAAGAAAACTCGACATAAATCTTTATACCGTCTCACCATGATATAATAGATCAGGGTTCCCTGCTATTGGTGGAGGAAGCTCGAGCTATAGTGAGACTTATATGATCTGAAATTATGCTGTCTTTGTCTACGAGATTTTTTACTTGTAGTAACCCTGCCACGCGCTACGCGCTAATCATATCGTACAAGTATTTCAGAGTTAAAAAGAAAGAAGCGATGTTGGCGTCTCGCTCTATGCCTTCGCGTTACCCGTGTCACATTTCAATATCATACTTGTCCGTGCGCGCGCAGCGTTCGCACAAGGAAAAATAATACATCAATGTGTAACGGCCTGGTTACGACTTTGGTCTTAGCGGTGCGCGGCGCGGCATTTAGGGCGGCGTTGGTAAGCGGTGCATTTTGCACGCCACGTACCCTCAGCAGCGGTTTGTTGAAGCAGCCGCAGTGGACGTATTTAGGTAGTCAAAACGTGTTCAAAATCATGGCATTATCAAAATTATCCCTTCTCTGTTTAGAAAGCAGTACATTTTTAAAACAAGATATTCTTAATATGAGAAAAGGAGTGCACGAACTAAATAAAGATCGGTATTTAAATAGCGAATTTCGTGACCTATACCTACCTAAAACCTTCGTTTTTATATTCATGTTGGGGATTTTTGACATCCATATAGGAGGTCGATTTAAAATTTCCGTGATAAATGCCTCGGTATCAATTACCGCCACAAAATCGTCTAAATTTGTTTGTTTTTATCTACGCCGCTGAGTTTATCACTGCCACACCGCTGGCCGCGCCACTCTGTTTCGTGGCGTCGCACTCATTCACTTGTACGTTGTTGTCACTTGTTCGTGCCGCTCCCGGCACCGCGCGCCGCTGCAGCGATTCGCTGGAATAAAACCGCGGACGTTTTCGCTATGTGCGGCGTCTCGTGGCGTGCTTCAAACATTTTCATACCTTTGATCTTACCGCTCGCCGCCCCGCGCTTAGCTGCCGCTCACAGCGGCAAGGTCGTGAGCGGGCCGTAATAATATTAATACTTAAACGTTCTCATGACGAGTCCAAAAAATAAAGAAATATTAACAAAAATTGGAAATCAAATTTCAAACGATATTTACGAATCATAAAAGTAATGTGCAAATTGAAGATGCATTATTTTTAAATCAAAAGTTTCATTTATCAGCAGTTGTGATCTCGTTGCATTCATCGAGAGTCACTTTATATTTCTTTAAAAATCTGTTATATTCTTCGGATTGTAATATTTTTCGGATTCCGTTGTATTCATCGGAAATAACTATATGTACATATTTTATCTGTTGTATTCTTCAGATAACAAGAACTGTATAACAAGAAGCAAGCAATATTTTTTTGCATTATTTTATCCTCTAGCATTCGCGAGGACAACACCTAATTTACTATTTACTTAGTAATTAGGTCAAGCTGCGTATGTCAATAGGGGTTTTTAAAGTTATATATTTATCTACCTACATGCTTATTTAAAATATTTATTTTACTGAAGTAGCTTCTCCTAATAGATCTGATGGAGTGATTAACTTAATTTTAAGCTTTAAAAAACGCCACACGGCAGTTACGTCTGAGTTTGGGACGTCAGATATAAAGTAGTTTATCCGACTGCGGCATTGACACTGTACTCTTCAAGCCACACAGACACGACTTAGTTTCCGCCGCCTCCCACGCCAGAGTCAGCGTAGACATTATAAATCAATATGTTAGTTGGTCTGCTCAATCAGCAGTCTTCACCAATTTTTATATCAGACTTATTCCTGATTCAAGAACTAATCCTTTAGAACATCTACTTTAAAATATATACTTATAACTAATTTGTAATTAGCTCATGTAAGCCGGGGATTTGAGTTACCTATTATCTAATTTTGTGATTGAGTATTTATATTTTGTGTATTTAATTATATTTATTGTAGTTTACTTTTATATTCAGAGCGAAATTGTTCATAAACTCTAAATATCTAAAAGTAAAAAATCTCGTATACAAAGACAGCATAATTAAGATCGAACTTCACTTAGTTAAGTTCGTTTGATCATCTAATAATACTGATAATTATGTTTAAAATTAAGAAAAAAACGTGTGCGACTCGGAACGTCCGATAGGAGTGATACCCTTAAAATAATCTAAATTGAAACTGATTTCAACATTAAATAATTCAATTTAGTCAATCACACTTTCCGTGTGGTGATGGTGTAAGAATACAATTCACCACCCCCTCTCATACTCGTGGGTGTCGTAAAAGACTACTAAGGAATATATTACGCATATGAAATCTATGCAAGAGATGAAAAACTCGAAACAAAACCCTATACCAACCTGTCTCACCAGCATGATGTAGTAAGGTCATTTTCCCTTCTATTATGGAGGCGGCTCGAGCCCAGCAGTGGGACGCATATGAGCCGAAATGATGATGAATGATGAATATTGAAATTATTTAACCTGAGAAAAGATCTTAAATATGTACATAACAATTTAGTGTATGTACATAATTAATATCAATATTTAATTCTATAAAAGTAACAATATATTAAATATATCATATATTGACGCTGTTACGCGTTACGTAACGAAACAATTTACCCTCGCATAAGAGTTATCACTTCAAAACTTTTATGTTTACTAATAAATGTACATAATTTTTTTTCAGTGATTGGACGCGATCGTAATCGTTTTACAGAATTACGAAACCGTCTTGAGGGTGATGTAAGGAGTGCCATCGAAACTCCGAATATATTATCTGCTTCTGAACTGAGAGGTTTTTATGTTAAGATTGGACAAGGTAATTTATTTGGATCACGCCATTTTTGATGTTTAACGTCAAAAGAAGGAAATTGTTATTTTTTTATACACCCGCCATCCGGCAATCGCTGTATTGCGGGCTACTTTCCAAATATACTATTAATGAATATGAATTATATCCAGGCTTAAAATCACTAGGCCATCTATTCAGTCATGCAATGCAGTTATATTTGCAGTGTAGTGACGTTAGTCACAATATATTTTGAGAAATATATTTTTCTTTCAATTGATATGTATTACATTACAATCCTAGTGTATTACGATTTCGGCGGACTTTAATTTTATGTGTTACGCTAAAAAGAACATAATGGCGGTTTGATTCAAATCCAAAGATTATTATATAAAACTGGTTGAACCAAGGGACGTTGTTCTGTTCAAATGAAATAAAAGGAATTCTCCTTGAAATCGACAGCAGTGCCACCTACCGGGTCCAATTGTAAATCTAAACCATTCTCAAATCCCCTTGAACACACAAAAAAATTCATTAACATCGGTCCAGCCGTTTAGGAGGAGTTCAGTGATATACACACGTACACAAGAAATAAATATATATGGCATAGTCACGCGTATACACATACACATAAACAGACGTACATGCACAATTACCCTAATATCACACTCACACATCACCATCACACAAATATCATCATCTTCATCATCATCGCCATGATCACCACATACACCATCATCATCACATTCGTGCAATTACACACAAACAATACATTACTAGTTACGACACTAATAATATAAAATATCAGGTTGACTGAGCTTCGCTCGGAATATTTTAGTAGAATTTATTTAGGGATATATTAATAAAAAATAAATAATGAAAAATATATAAAAAATTACAAAAAGAGATTAATAATAACACCGAGATTCGATCCGACGCTGTTTGACACACAAAAACTAAAATTAAAACCGGTCAATGTCTCACCTGAGCTACCGTAACTCTTCACGTTGAAAACGAAATTTGAATTCATATTCTTTTAAAATCTAATGTCATTGTAACGTTTTGCTAAAAACACCGACAAAAGAACATTTTCTATACATAAAACCTAGCTAGATCGATTTTTTGGACCCGAATCCTCTAGTATGCCAAGTTTCATCAAAATCGTTGGTGCCGTTTCCGAGATCCTGAAAATATATATATTTACAAGAATTGCTCGTTTAAAGATATAAGACATTAAAAACATAATTTTACTAAAAATATTTTTTTCTATTAAAAACACGATTCATCATCATCATCATCTCAGCCCATATACGTCCCACTGTTGGGCTCGGGCCTCCTCCATAATAGAAGGGTAATTGACCTACTATACCACGCTGGTCAGACGTGTTGGTATAGGGTTTTATTTCGAATTTTCCTTCTCTCGCATAGATGTTATATGCGAAAAAAAAAATAAAAAAAAACACGATTAAAAATGCAATATTACGATTGCGCAATCCCGGACGGCTAATTGATATTTTCGGTTTTTTAAGGATTCACGAGCGATGCGAGGGGTACAAGGGAGTCGGCGTGTGCGTTGATTGGCTCGGCTCAGCACGAAGTCCGTCGGCATATTTACCTAATAACTAGTTTAATATCACGCAACTTTTTAGTACATGTGCGTTGACTTTTAAATAGGTACCTATATACAGGTAGGTATATCAGCAATGTCCATAGCTAAATATTTTTATAAAATACATAGTTGGTTCAATATTTAAGTACCAATTTTTTACATATTCGGTATCACAATCGAGTACTGAATAGCCTCCTTCAATATGTACAATCTTTTACCAGTCACCCTGTATAAATCTTCTGTTCGCGTCATGAATTTAACACCTTCTAAACGGCTGGACCGATTTTGATGTTTTTTTTTCTGGCTGTTCCGATCAATTTGAGAATGGTTTAGTTTAATAATTGCAACCAATAGGTGGCACTGCGATCGATTTAAATGAGAATTTCTTTTACTATTGTTTTAGACTTGAACAGAACAACGTCTGTTGGGTCAGCTAGTAGGTATATACTGATAATATAAAAATTAAGTAGTGGTGTTCCTTAGGTATCAAGAGTTCAATCCCTAAGCAAACCATTTTTTTTAACCATGAGTATTTTTTTGTTCTTGGATGGATGAATCCAGCCATTATAATTCTATAAAATCGGATAACACAATATTCTTTAAAGTCGAGTTATATTAATAATTTTATTCTTTACATATACAGATGGTAAAATAGAATTCTTCAGAGAAGGTGAAACTCTACCACTAATATCTTACACAGACGTAAATCCTATTGAAATCAATTACTTTGGATTCGCATCTTGGAAGTATGTGGAAGTAAAAATCTTATTTGATTGCCCTATAACAGATGGCAACGGTAGCGAAAGTGAGTTTCAAGTACATTTCATTATAATTGGCAGTAATTAAAAAGTAGCATATACATCTTTTCTTCGGTCTTCCTTACCCCTAAAGCATAATATGTTCATACTACAACTTTTCATGCCACCTTATCGCATGTTCATATAACGTAAAGCGTCTGCTTAACTTTTCCGTCCTTCCTAGCCGAGAAAGCAGGGGACTGGGCATAATCCATCTAATATAATCCAGAATAATACTAACTGCGTGAGGATGATGCCCTGGGGGATATACCCGAAAGGGTATCTCGCCAGGCTGGCACGGCATTCAAGGACTCGGTACCAGTGGTCGATCCAATGATGAAAGGGAGAGAATACGGTGGTTTATGAAGCCGCACCTCGCCCTTTGATTATCCCTAAAGGAACGGACGCCGTGTATTACGTATGCAGTACACCGACATTACCCCACCAAAAACAATAGCGTGAGTACTAAATACGCATGTCAGAAGTGAAACTTCTTTGGTTACATGTGGTTTTTTATCAGTATTAAAAAAAATTTAAACGTCTCGATTTTTCTCACTCGCTTGCTCCCTACTCTAGCCCCATGGCTGTGCTTCGTGCTATGTTCGCCCTTTCTCACTCTCTCTCAATCGCTCTCTCCCGCTTCTTCAACAAAAACGCTGCACATCTTCGTGACGATAAATTGCGTTTAATCCGTAAAAAAATTTACCCTCATGCGTGCAAAGAAGTTTCACTTCAAAAAACTTTTCCGTCAGTGGCGCAACTTTCAAATGTTCTCTGATACGTTCATCCCTTATTTTCATCATTCATGTCACATTATACATCCATCTCAACATTCACATCTGCTGTAGACACAGTGGTTTCTTATAACGAGCATTAATAGTTAATATTTCTAGATAGACATTATTTTAATGAAGAAGTTAATATAATATCACATTTTTCAAGATCCAAGTGATTAGAGTTACCAAACATAAATTTCATATTTGTTATATGCTTGTGAATATACTGTCAAATATTATATACCATAGGATGTTACTACAAACCAGAGTGGTGGATCTCATTTTAACGAGGTACAACAAAGGCTTAGCTTGTGCTACTTCTCCTTAAAGAAATAGCGCTGATATCCTACCCACACCTGATATTTACATTTTAAAAGTAATTGTCAAAAATTATTATGTATGTGTGTGTGTGTGTTTATATTAAGTAATTAATTTTAAATATTTAGCATAAATTGCCATGTAGTGACAGAGGAAGAATACAATTCATCACTCCCTATCTCGCCCCTGGATGTAAAAGACGACTATGTGATATGACATGCACATAACATCTGTGCAAGAGAAGGAAAATTCGAAATGAAACCCTATACCAACATGTCTGAACAGCATGGTACAGTAGGTCAAATTCCTTCCCATTGTGGAGGAGGCCCGAGTCCAACAGTGGGACGTATATAGACTGCGATGATGATGATGATGATTTTGCAAACATATATGATATAAATAAAATGTATAATGATAAATACTGAGTAGCGATCCTTCTTGCTCGCTTGCGAATGAGGCTACAATTGTATACTATGTATTCCCCTGCGAGGAAGAATTAAACTTTCCCTTCTTTCTTATCCTATATTCCTATTTTTAATTCAATTCTTCAAGATATGTGGAACGCACCTTGAAATTCTTCATCGTATGGAACGTCAAGCTATTTCAAAAGTCCTAATTTTGTTAATGAGTAGTGGCTTGAATAATTTTATAGTTACACCGGACTCCCAGGCAGTTGAACGTCAGTTGTCTGTCTCCGATCAGTTAAAAAAGCAGCTTTTGATGTACAAGTCCCCGTGGATGTCGCCAAAGCCAGATATGTTTGTAAAATTGGGAATCAAAGTTACTAGTGTGAAATATGACCCATTCAAAACTACACTGTATACAGGAATATCCGTTGTAGTGGTAAGTCATTATCATCCTACTTTTATCTTCAATAAAAAATCTAGTTTATTATAATAATATCTGATTGACTGATAATTTTTTCGTAAATTGTATTTTTGACGAACTTGTTTTATTAATAAAATATTATTAATAAAAAATAATGAAAAAATATCAATAATAACAAAAACAGAATAATAATAACACCGAGATTCGATCTCACGCTGTTTGAGTGCGACTGGACATCTTCCCAACTGAGCTATTGTCACTCTTGACGGTGATAGCGAAATTTAAATTCCTATTCTATTGACATTTTATGTTATTGTATTGATTAGCTAAAAACACCGACAAAACAACATTTTCTATAAATAAAACCTAGCTAGATCGAATTTTGGCCCCGAAACCTCTAGTATGCTAAATTTTATGAAAATCGTTGGAGCCGTTGCCGAGATTCTATAAATATATATATATATATATATATATACAAGAATTGCTCGTTTAAAGATATAAGATGTATTATTTTTGAGGCATATTGTGTTTTCATGCGATGTAAAGTCAATCTGTTTATTTAAAACATAAAATATATTTAATATTGATATAGTCCCTATATGGTTTTATTCTAGGTAGGAAAGGCTAGGTACCTGTAATGTTCTTCGATAACTCACTGGTCGTAGCAATCCGTAATTTCCTTCGGCTCGCTGTTCTTATTGTTCCCACACAAAGTTCATCATAAATTACACATCACATACAATATTGATTATTTAATAAGTTTAAGCGTACGGTGCGGGCGCAATTGCGTTTTTTAGATTTTACAACTCGACTTTTATGAAAGCGTAGCGATTTGCGAGGCGACCATATTTCTTGTTCTTCATTTTTTTTTATTAAGATAAGCGGATATAAGAGATGAGAGAATGTAAGAAGGATTGTGTATCTTTGTAATGCGTGAAATGTAAAGTATTTTTTAATATTTGATTTAAATTATAAAGGGCGGATATAGTCACTATAAGAAGTTGTTAGGTTAGCTAATTATGCAATAAATTAAGTCAGAAGGTCCCCTAAGTAGGGACTGAATAAATTAA
The DNA here is from genome assembly GCA_032191425.1 of Lymantria dispar. Lineage (NCBI taxonomy): Eukaryota > Metazoa > Arthropoda > Insecta > Lepidoptera > Erebidae > Lymantria > Lymantria dispar. The sequence goes on along the minus strand of CM063465.1, from coordinate 9,898,460 downwards.
CCGACTTAGTATTACATGGATCTCACAACTTTTTATGGTAGAACTGCGTTGCGAAAGTTGGGTTTTTTTACAAGTCATGTTTTTGATAGCATGTCAATTACTTGGGATCAACGTAATACATACTCCTCTTTTATCTATCTGAGGAACTGTTTGACTTATCACCATCACCGTTTTATCAATGTACTTAACACCGTAGCAATAGTAGGTACGTTTCGAGCGAGCATTTCTCCTACGTACGTGCTGACTCTGGAATGAACTATCTGCTGCTGGGTTTCCTGAGCGCTATGACATGTCCTTATTTAAGCAAGATTTAGGAAGGATATTTTCTTCAAGGTAGGCAATGGCCTAGTTGTGCCCCTGGTATTGCAACTTAATGTGTACTACTTGCTCGTTTGCCACCATTGCTAATAAAAAAAATAGAAATAAATAAAATTGGAGTATCTGTTTGTGATGTCATGTAGGTTTTCTCATGCTTACATAGTTATTTACACGATACCTATATCTAAAAAGCAGTTTAAATGTTTTTTGTCTATCTATCTGATTATTCCGCGTAATCTTCAAAACGGCTGGATCGATTTTTATAATATTTTACCAACTATTTATACAAAGAGTAACTTAGACTATATTACATCCCGGTATTCCCACAGGAACGGGAACTACGCGGAAGAAAACGTGAGAATTTACTAATCGAACATTTTGCTAAAGTTATTGGCAATAGTTTTATTAACGGCCGTCTGCCTAACGTCAACCCTCCTAGAGTGTGTAATTATTGACCAAATGGACTAAATAGAATTGGACATCGACCTGGCCAATTTCATCTGTTTTAACTCTTAGTTATCTTTTACAACATTCATAAGCCAATGGAAGAGTTAGTAGTATTCGTAATCGCCACCACAAAGTATTGATAAGTCTTATATCTTTAAACGAGCAATTCTTGTATATAAATATATTTTCAGGATCTCGACAACGGCTCCAACGATTTTGATGAAACTTGGCATACTAGAGGTTTCGGGTCCAAAAAAATCGATCTAGCTAGGTTTTATTCATAGAAAATGTTGTTTTGTCCGTGTTTTTAGCAAAACAATACATGACATTAAATTTTAAAAGAATATGAATTCAAATTTCGTTGTCAACGTCATGAGTTACAATAGCTCAACTGGGAAGTTGACCGGTTCTAATTTTGGTTTTTTTGGCATTTAAACAGCGTCGGTTCGAATCTCGGTGTTATTATTATTCTCTTTTAGTATTTTTTTATATATTTTTCATTATTTATTTTTTTTTTATTAATATATCGATCTAAATAAATTCGACAAAAATATTCCGAGTGAAGCTCGGTCAACCAGATATTATTAATGATGAGAGCAAATTTCTAGGCTGCGCGCGCACTTCGTCAAAAAAAACCAACACCCTGAAGTTAGCTTGTCATCTTTTCTTCGATGCGCGCGCACACCGTCACAAATGTGAACTAGATAATGCATTATAATAAAACTTTCAATGTATTAAATACCTTTTCTTCCATTATATTACAGTCGTTTTTTCTACAAATCGCTACTTTGCATGAATAATGACACAAATAAAAATTACTGATTTTAGGGAAGGCCAGTTTTAAATTGTTTTATAAATGTTTTAGTGCATACCTTAATATTTAAATAATTTATTGACTATACTGATCAATGGAAAAGTCCTCAATTCACGATAAAATACCAGAGTGTTTAGATATTAAAGATCATTTGGCATACAATATTCAATTTTACATAATTTTGAGTTATTTTGAGTTTTTTTTTATTTTGAGTTGTCGATATTCTTGCAAACCAGCGAAATGTAAAACGCAAGGGTAAATTTTTTTGAATTTTTTATATTGTAACGCCAAAGAAGTAAAACTCTTTACGTCCATACATAAATACACGCTTTTTAATGATAATAATAGTAAAGATAATAAAGTAATGTGACTGCACAGATGGCGTAGTGGCTAAGATAAGTGGTTAATACCTACAGCGCCAGTGTCGGGGGTTCGAATCCCACGCGGGATAACACTTTGTGCGATCCACAAATTGTTGTTCTGAGTCTGGATGTAATTTGTGTCCGTTAATTATATGTTTGTAAAGTCCCCCGCAATACAAGGATTATTTCCTTAGTGCAGGGTGTTGTCTTAAATAAATAAATAATAAATCCTTGTGAGGAAAATCCTTGGAGAATTTTACAAATTTACAAATGACGGACACAAACAATATTGAAAACAATCATTTGCATATCGCAGATGTGATGACTACAAATAATCATGGCTATGGTCAAGTAATACTAATCCCACCACACATTCCCACCATTGTAACTCCTGTAAGCCAGGATCCACAATGGTCTCCATAAATGACACCGAGATTTGACCCTCAGGCAGTCCCGGGATATGATTTTAACTGTCTTGGGACCCGCACAAATTTAATTAGAAAAAATTAAAGAGGAGGAGTTGGAAAGAGAGATTCCACTTGGTCAAGTAAGTATGGTCAAGTAAGTTAATTTACCGCCCACCGTGAAGGTACAGGTGAAGAAAACTTGACATGAAACCCTATGCCAACACACCACTGACGACAAGTCACCCTGCTCGTCTCCCCGGACGGAATGGACCGCGTGTGCGCTTGCCCACCCATAAAAAAAATGCCAACACGTCTGACCAGCGCGTTATAGTAGGTTAAGTTTCTTCTCATTGTGAAGGAGGCCCGAGCCCAAAATTGTAACTTGTATTCGCTGTGATGATGATGATTGTGATGTAGAAGCTATATTAATCATTTATTGTGTCCTTTGCCATAATTTTAGAGCTGGAGAGACGAAAGCATGGCATGGTATCCGGAAAAATTCAATGGTACAAAAAGCTTGAAATTTAGACCAGGCCTTATTTGGAGGCCAAAGTTTTATATCTTCAAGTAAGTATTTGCAAATAATATATTTTTTGAATTCTTTGATATTTGACTAGATTTTTAGCCATCTATCCTCTTTTTGTAAATCCATAAACGTCTCAATATAGGTCACAAGTTGTATATTTTAAGCAGTTATTAGAGAAATGTATTTTTTCTTAATCTCTCTCTCTCTCTGTCTGTCTGCCTGTCTCTCTCTCTCTCTCGGAGCGAGTCAGCGGACGCAAGCGCCTCGCGTGCCCGCTCCGCGGCCTTCTTCCTTGTCATGACAGCCTCACAGAAGGAGGTCATCGACGACCAGTAGCTGTCGCTGCCGAGCATCTTGGAGATGATGGTCGGCAACGACAGGTCTGTTGTTCCCATGTCTGTTGACAGGACATGGCGCTGAGGTCCCCAGGCGGAGCATACTTCCAGTGTGTGGCGCGCATCGTCAATTGCCGTGCCACACTCATGACATCCTGGGGCCTCTTCTCTTCCAATTTTGTGCTGGTACTTACCGAAGACTCCATGTCCGGTAAGCACCTGCACCATCCTAAATGTAAGGCTGCCGTGCCTTCTCCTGAGCCAGCGGTGGAGATGTGGCGCGACCGCCTCCACAGTCCCCCGCCCTGTTACGGGAGACTCCAGATCTTCCCTCCACCGCCGGATTACTTTCCTTCGGGCCACTTCCTGGGCTCTGCCCAGTCCCCTTATGGACACATGCTCTCCGTTGAGTAGAAGTGTACCTAAATATTACATCGATCCAAAGTAATTAGGATAAGAGCAAGATAATGATGATGTATAGGCTGGGTGTCATCGACTATATGCTTTTCACCTCTTTGGCGTAGCTGAAAATTATTTCTTAGTGGGCGCTTACCCCAAAAAAACAGATGATATACAAAAATTCACATTCCTAGGCGCGGTGCAGTATCTTTGGCTATACATTTTTCACCCTCTTAGGGGTCGAGTTTCCAAAAATTCTTTGCTCGCTTATCCCAAAACACAACTGTATACTAATTTTAACGTTCCTTGGACCATTATTTTAGGTTACACACTTTGCACCCCACCTAGGGGTGGGATTGCCAAAAATTCTTTCATAGTCTCATAAGCGAGCACTAAGAAAAAAACTTGAGGTACCCAAGAAAGCTGATCATACGCTTTTCACCCCCTTAGAGGTAAAATTGCAAAAACTTCTTTTTTAGTGAGAACTTTCCCCAAGAAAGAAAACTTTATACAAAATTTTACGTTCCTAGTTTTTTTTCACTCACATGGAATAGAATTTCAAGAAATAATTTCTTAGTGCTCACTTACCCCAAAAGAAAGAGAATCTCATACAAAGTTCACATCACGTCACTTTCCTAGCCGCAATAGTTCGGCTATACACTGTGAAAAATATTTTGTTAGTGCTCGCGTATCCCCAAGAAATACGACTGTGTAAAAAAAAATACGTTTCTAGACCCAGTGGTTTCCGCTATAAGCTGTTTGGTCTTTTAGGGATTAAATTTCATCCCCATGTAAGTTAAATTTCCAAAACGTTAGAACGAAAATTTATTTATTTATTATCAAGAGCCTTAATACAAAGATTCATGGTTTTATCGTCGAAAATGACGAATTTCCATGCAAAATGTCATCCCCTATTTCAAACTCTTACACCCATTTTTCGCGAAAAAAGGAGCCTATGTACTTTCTCAAGCTTTAGTCCATCTTTGTACCAAATTTCATCTAAATCGGTTCAGTGGTTTAGACGTGAAAGCGTAACAGACAGACAGAGTTACTTTCGCATTTATAATATTAGGAAGGATAAGTATTTAGCTTTTATGATATATTGCCGACCCGTCATACTCGGAGACGTACACCACAAATTGGTAAATAAGAAATACTTATAAGATTAATTTTACAGCACTCCAGATAAGGGTATGCTCGAGACCAAAAGCTCAGAGTTAATATCTATGTCGTATACCGGCGAAGCTACCCTTCATTTCCAAACCAAAATATCTTCAACGTGCAGTGGCAGTCTCGCCAAGCTTAGCAAGTAAGATTTACATTATTGTCCGTATTATTTGATTTCGGCTTATTACGTCCCACTGTTGGGCTTGAGCCTCCTCTACTATACGAGGGAAATTGACCTACAATTCCACGCTGGTCAGACGTGTTTTAACAAGGTTTTGTGTCGAGCTTTCATTCTCTTGCACAGATGTTATATGCTTATTATGTCCCTTAATCGTCTTTTACGAAACCTACTGGCAAGATAGGGAGTGGTGAATTGTATTCTTACTCCGTTACACACGGAAGGTGTAGTGTAGTATTAGTCAATATTAAGTTTTTATTTTCAGATGGCCTCGCGATGAGTACACCTGTTTAATAATACTTCAACCTTGGGAGATTCACGATAAAATCTCTATAGACCTTATGGATCAAAATAGCGGCCATATGAAAACTGTAAGTTCATGATCTTAACTCATCATCATCTTAATATCGGCTTATATACGTCCCACTGCTTGGCTCGAGCCTCCTCCACAATGGAAAGGAAATTGACCTACTATATCACGCTGGTCAATCGAGTTGCTATAGTGTTTTATTTCGAGGTTTCCTTCTCTTACATAGATGTTATAAGCATATTATATCCCTTAGTCGTCTTTTACGACACCTACGGGCAGGACAGAGGGTGCATTGTATTCTTATTCAGTCACCACACGGAAAATATTTATCCATCAGCCTATAGACCTATACTGCTAGACATAGGCCTTCCCACAAGAATGCCACTCGGAACGATCCTGCACCACTTGCATCCAACGGTTCCCTGCGAGTTTTAAGATGTCGTCAGTCCACCTAGTAGGGGGTCATCCTACGCTGCGTCGTCCGGTTCGTGGTCGCCACTCGAGAACCTTTCTTCCCCAACGGTTGTCGGGTCGATGAGCGATGAGGCCCATTGCCATTTCAACGTGCTTATTCTGCAAACTATGTCGGTTACACCCGTTCCTCTACGGATTGCCGTGTTCCGGCTTTTATCACGTAGAGAAATACCAAGCATAGCCCCTCCATAGTACGTTGAGCAACTTTGAGCTTTTTTCTAAGGCCAACATTTAGAGACCACGTTTCAAACTATTTGCATTAATATATTAGTAGTACTGATTGCAAAGATGGCGTAGTGGTTAAGATACCAACCTACCATGCCAGTGTCGCGGGTTCGAATCCTCCGACCCACAAGTTGTTGTTCTGAATCGAGGGTGTAATTTTTGTCCGTTAATTATAGATTTGTAAAGTCCCCCGCAACACAAGGATTATTTCCTTAGTGGATGTAAAAAAACAAATAGTGTGAGTACTAAGTACGCATGTCAGAAGTGAAACTTCTTTAGTTCTATGTGTTTTTATCAGCATTAAAAAAAAATATCGCTCGATCTTTCTCACTCGCTTGCTCTCTCCCTCTCGCCCTGTGGCTGTGCTTCATGCTATATTCGCCCTTTCTCACTCTCTCTCTCAATCGGTCTCAATCGCTCTCTCCCTGTTCTTCGACAAAAACGCTGCACATCTTCGTGACGCTAAATTGCGTTTCATCCCTAAAAAATTTACCCTCATGCGCGCAAAGAAGTTTCACTTCCAAAATAATTAATAATTATAATATTTATATTAATAATTATCAATTCATAGTTTGCAAACATAGATGATATGGTACAAAATGAATGGGAGTTGGAAATGGAACAGTACACCGTTACGCCTACAGTATGGAGTAATATTTGGGATAGACCCGGAGACAACAGGAGTCACCAGAGCGATCATGTTTTTATCAAAATCGAAATTAAAAGGAGAGCTACGCCATACAATATTGTATTTTATACACCTCTGTTAGGTAATTGTTTGTTTTATTAAAAATATCAGGTTGACCGAGCTTTGCTCGGTATATTTTTGTTGTATTTTTGCCGATTTTATTTAGATATATATAAATAAAAAATAAAAATTCAATAATGAAAAAAATATCAAAAATTACAAAAAGAGAATAATAATAACACCGAGATTCGATCCGACGCTGTTTGAATGCCAAAACAAAACTAAAACCGGACAACTGCCCGACTGAGCTATCGTAACTCATGACATTGACGGCGAAATTTGAATTCATATTCTTTTAAAATTTAATGTCATTGTATTGTTTTGCTAAAAACACAGACAAAACAACATTTTCTATAAATAAAACCTAGCTAGATCGATTTTTTAGCCTCGAAACCTCTAGTATGCCAAGTTTCATCAAAATCGTTGGTGCCGTTTCCGAGATCCTGAGAATATATATATATATATATAATATCAGGTTGACCGAGCTTCGCTCGGAGTACGCTCATTGAAGCGTTTGCGCAATTCTAGGTATAAATGAATAAAATTATACTGTCGAAGCTTTACATGCCTACATGTATTCTGTCTGTACATGCTTACATAATACGTAACATTTAAGGCATAGACTCTTAGATACATTTTTTTGAAATCACTATAACTTTTATGTTATATTGTTTTTTGTGTAATGTACATTCTAATTACGATCTATGACCGTTAAACTACAACATATTCGAACAGTTGTCCCATAACCTGATACACCCTGTATACATCGGTATATATATATATATATATATATATATAAGAATTGCTCGTTTAAAGATATAAGATTATCATTATCAATAGGACATTCATTCATCATCATCATAGATCATATAATAGGAGAGATCTATTATATCACGCTGGTCAGACGTGTTGGTACAAAGTTATATTACAGGTTTATCTTCTCTTGCATAGATGTAATCAAGCGCTCAAGCCTCCTCCACAATCATCATCATTTCAGCCCATCGCCGTCCACTGCTGGACGTAGGCTTCCCTCATGTTACGCCACAAAGTGCGGTCCTGTGCCGCCTGCATCCGACGACGCCCAGTAACTTTCACCAGGTCGTCGTCCACCTGGTGGGGGGCGTCCTACACTGCGTCGTCCGATACGTGGTCGCCACTCGAGAAGCTTTCTTCCCCAGTGGTTGTCGGTTCGTCAAGAGATGTGGCCTGCCCATTGCCACTTCAGCGTGCTAATTCTTTGTGCTATGTCGGTTACACCCGTTCTTCTGCGGATTTCCGTATTCCAGATTCTATCTCACAGAGAAATCCCGAGCATAGCCCGCTCCATAGCACGCTGAACGACTTTGAGCCTTGTTATGAGGCCTACATAAAGGCCACACAATAGAAGGGATTATTTATTTATTTTTATTTTTTTTCTATTGCAAACGAGCAAACAGTACACCTGATGCTAAGTGTTGCTGCCGCTCATGACCTTTACAAGGCCGCTACCTACCGCGAAGAAAGTGAAGCGACCGTGAATGCGTGCATTGACTTCGGTGATATTAAAAGCATCACTAAAACCCACCATACACAAACACCCTCAGAAAGTTGGGCTTCCTACTACTCAAGCTATATGCTACTACTTGGACGTCGATTTTTTGCGAGAGTGTGGTACTACCCCGGGTGGACCGGCCCGCGGCTGTAGACAGACAACTGTCAACAGTGTGGTCCTACCACTATTAAATTGACTAAAAATTGACCTTACTAAATATACCATGCTGGTCAAACAGGTTAGTATAGGATTTTGTTTCGAGTTTACTCTCTCTTGGATAGATGTTATATGCGTATTGTATCTCTAAGTCGTTTTTAACGATATCCACCTGGCAAGATAGGGAGCGGTGAATTGTAGTATTATTTTGTTAACACACGGATATAGATGTTATATTCCTCTTAAATTTCTTTAGTCTTCTTTCATGTGTCGTGAAACGGGCAAGATAGGCGTGTTAAATTGTATTTTTACTCTATTGTCACACGGAAAGTAGAAGGCACATCGATCTTTCCTTAACAAGCTGCTCAATCTTATTTTTATAGAGTTTAATTTCGAGATTCACTTCTCTTGATTAGATATTATATAGGATGTAACAGGTTATGGGGCAACTGGTCAAACAGGAGTTAGGAAATGGTGGTAGGAACCAAAATATCGATTCGTTAATGAATTAGAGACATATAAATTTTTCAATGTTGTCATTGCTTTTTCGTGTAAATCTGATTGAAATGTATAAATTCAGTGATTACTTAATCTGCCACATATTCGTACTTTGTTAAATGTTCATTATAAATTGAATAAATCAATTATTACGTTCACATGAGCAAGACAAACTTCGCTTTAAATCAGCTGATCGGCCGATGACCGTCGCCTTTTTACCTACGTTACCATTGAAGCGTTCGCGGAAATCATACCTATTTATTCTGTCGAAGCTTTACATGCCTACATAATACGTAACATTTAAGGCATAGATTCTTAGACACACATTTTTGTAATCATTATAACTTTTATGTTCTATTATTTTTTTGTATAATATACATTCTAATTATGATCTATGACCGTTGAACTACAACATACTCTAACAGTTGCCCCATAACCTGATACACTTTGTATACATATTATATGTTTTGTATATCCTTCATTCGTCTATTAAGACACCCAATGTTAATAAATTATGTGGTTAATTGTATTCTTGCTTCGTCACCATACAGAATGGTAGATCATTCCGTGTGGTGGGGTGGTATCGAAGTATTGCTTATTTTGAGTTGTATCGCCCCTAATGCGGTTGGCCGCGTGGTGCCGGATTAGTCGGGACATAATTACAATCTGTCAATCCCCTTTTTATTTCGAGTGTTCCTAGGCCGGCAGTAATGTTATATGCTTTTGGGCCTTGGTCGTCCATTACGGTCACCCATGGGCAAGGGGCTGTGACCATAGTATTCTTACTTTGTCACCGCACGGATAAACGTTACTTGTAAATAAAACTATTTTTGCGGATTTTATCACGTTTATATTTGATTTTTGGACTAAATCACCTTAGCCCGCCCATGACCATGATCGTTGTAAAGTTATCGAAACGTCGGACAATCAAAAAAATCAAATACAAACGCGATAAAAATGGTTTTATTTATGACCAGCAATCTGCCCTCGCTTCGCTTCGGATTCAGTCGTCTTACCCGCGTAGTTCGAGTTCCTGTGGGAATACCGATATAAAATATAGCCTATGTTACTCTCTGACATTACAGCATTCCATTATTAAAAGAATTTTTGAAATCGGTTCGGTGGTTTAAGCGTGAAAGCGTAACAAACAAACAAACTTACTTTCGCATTTATAATATTAGTAAAGATGTGTAATACTCGCGTTGTTTACGCCATTGTCAGGTATCATTGTGTAAACGTTATTATGACTTTATTATTTATTTTTTTCAGTGCTGGTAATATTCGTTCTGTTTTCATTTTGGAGCGAAGCAATGACTATGAGTAGAGTTTGGTTTTACGCTGGCTGCAGCATCGTCATTTCAATGGGACTCTGTTATATCGACTACTTGGTAACATGTCATAACATACCGTCCATATGTAAGTATAACTGTATAGACAACACAAATGGCGTAGTGCTTAAGATTCTGACCTATCAAGTGTCGTGGATGCGATTCCCACGTAGGACACTATTTTGTGCGACCTGATCTACGACACCCACGGTAAGATGAGGAGCGGTAAATTGTATTCTGAAAACACAGGTCTTCGACCAGTGTGTGTTATCAGTGATGACTTACGGCACGGCAAAGTGGTCTCTAAATGTGAGCCTCATAACTAGGCTCAATGTGGCTCAGCGTGCTATGAAACGGGCTATGCTCGGGATTTCTCTGCGAGATAGAATACGGAATACGGAAATCCGCAGAAGAACGGGTGTAACCGACATAGCATGAAGAATTACCATGCTAAAGTGGCAATGGGCAGGCCACATCGCTTGACGAACCGACAACCGCTGGGGAAGAAAAGTTCTCGAGTGGCGACCACGTATCGGTCGACGCACTGTAGAACGCGCCCCAACCAGGTGGACCGACGACCTACTGAAAAAATGTTGGGCGTCGTTGGATGCAGGCGGCACAGAACCGCACTTTTTAGTGTAACATGAGGTAGGTCTACGTCCAGCAGTGGACGGCGATAGGCTGAAATGATGAATGATGATGATGAAGTTGTATTCTTACTCCGTCGCCACATGTTTTTTTATATAGATTAATATTCATTATTCATCACATTCTGCGTGTGGTGATGGAGTAAGAATACAATTCGCCATCCCCCGTGGGTATCGTAAAAGACGACTAAGGAATATGATATCCACATATATATGAAAGAGAATGAAAACTCGACATAAAACCCTATGGGAATACGCCTAACCAGCGCGGAATAGGTAATGGGTAGTAGGTCCCTTCCATTGTGGAGTGAGTGGGCTCGAATTCCACGTAGAACAGATACTTTGAGAGATCCACAAATTCTTGTTCTGAATTTGGATGTAATTTGTGCCCTTTCAATTATATGTTTTTAAAGTTCTCTGCAGTGTAAGGATTATTTCCTTAACACAGGGTCTTTAAAACGATGAAGTAAAAAATCTTTTTATGTTTGCAGTGGTTCTCTACACAGTGGTATTAGGTGGTGTACTCCTAGCTATGTTCACGCAGATTCTACTAATGACATCATTTATGAAGAAACTCTGTGATAGTAACCCAACTCGTATTATATTCACCTGGCATTTACTGAGATGCATCCTCTGTTTACCTCCTGTTAAGGTAATTTTACGTTTTTTTTTCTCTACCCAATATCTCTCACCAAGGCTGTCTTAAGTTACCTGCGCCTGATGCCGCTCTAGCCTAGGCCACGGGTGACGGATTATGTCGCGGTTCGGCCACAGAAAGGCTGATCGCATCAGGGCGAAACCCCGTGATGCATTGGGGAAGCAGTGTCCCCAAAAGGGTATCATTTTCACGGCTTTTATGGCGTTAGTACTTCATTTTTACTTTCCCGACTGACGGACCGTCAATACGTGACCATGAACACTAAATAGTATTCGAAAGATAAGTAAATATCAAATACTAACTCCATAAAATTCCTAAATACAGATTTAATTCATATATATATAATACTCGCGTAAATATCGGTTTTTTTTTTTTTTTTTTTGTGTGACTTAGTTGTTAGCCTCAGATGGCTGTGACAACTTTACCCGGACTGGTGGGTGAGCGCTGAGGGCTCTCAACCCGTTGTAAATATCGGTAATCACGAAATTTATTATGCTTCTTCGAAGAGACTTGGACCGATTTAGAAAATTCTTTTTTATTCGATAGGGTATACTTTTCCGGTGGTCATATGACCATTAGGTCGGGATCTGATGATAAGATCGACAATTAAAAGTAAAGGAAAATATTTAACAAAAACAAAAAAAAAACGCCCTCAAAAAACACCGTGGAACTAAAAAAAAGAAAAAAAAGCTTTGAAGTTGGTACGGGATGATATAGAGTTTTATTTCAAGTTTTCCTTCTCTTGCATAGATATTATATGCATTTCATATTCATTAGTCGTCTACTCCGTTACCACATGGAAAAAAAACCTACATATACCATTTACATATTTTTTCAATATTTGTAATTTTGAATTGCGTTGTTTGTTGTTATTATTCCTTTACCACACGCGGCAAAATATTTATAATTTATTAATTAAACTGCATTATTCCAATTATAATATATTCATTAACACAGGCTACCATTAATGGAGGCTACATATATCATGAAGACGAGGAACCAAGCACCTTCAGGGGAGAAGACGTAAAAGAAATGGAAAATGATAAAGAAGCAAAACAGTGCAAAAGAAAAGAATTAGCAGAAGTTATTGACAGAGTTTTCTTTGTTGTATACTCTATAATTTTCGCTGCGATGTTGGCAGCACATTTCTAAAATAAATGTAGAAACTTTAATAATAACTCTTGAATAATAAAACTATATCTTGCAATATTAAGGATATTATAGATATCTTTTATTACTCTCATATTCTTCATGATCACACTGCTCCTATCCCGATTACCTGAGGTCGACTCAATATGTAATTTTCTTTCATAGTATTTATTGCATTCATTTTTAGCATAGTTTTATACCAGCTGCCAGCCTGACATCAGCCCTACTTGAGAATGTAATTGTTAATCAAACGACATTAACTAGCTTTGATCAATATAAAGATAGATAGATAATTCTTTATTTGTACACCAATTACAAAAACAAAATGCAAAATCTTAAATACTAACATAACCCATAACGTACAAAGGGTAGCCTATCGCTATAAGCGATCTCTTCCAGGCAATCTTAGGATGGCAATGGCAGAACAGAGAGATGGTAGGTAGTTTACGGCTGGTGGTAATGGAAATCAGTGTAAATAATATTTATAAGTCATAGATAAAGACTATCTTTTAAATTGTATAACCTATTGTAAAAATAAAAACAATATAAAACAATAAATAGTAGATAATAAGATACATAAATATATATAAATATACATATTACACACATATATATATATACACATAATGCATACATATGCAGACATTCACATACATATATATCGCGGACAAACAACGTGACACGTAATTTTAATATTTAAACTAGCAGACCCGGCCACGCGTTGCTGTGGCTAATATTTTTGTTATATTACATTTTACTAAACTATTTAAGTGGAACTGTAGGAGAACATCAGTCACGGGGATCACCATGCTTTTTTACATAGATGCCATTTGTAAAACAAATATGACGACCTCCATGACAGATTTAAAATAAATTTAACTTATACTTTAGCCTCAACAACACGTGGTGGTTAAGCTATTGAATTGTAGCTTATATGACACGTTTCTAGGTTTGACATAGCAGTGCCATCTATTAATTAAATACTCAATCCAGTCAACAGATATCGCCATCTGTTAAAATTTTTTGGAGTTAACAGATAATTTTGAATGTCAAATACCTAATAGACAAATAATTTGCAATAATATAATATTGTGACTATAAATTAAGATATAAGCTATCCTATCTTTCAAGTTGAATCAAACTGCACACGGTATGCAAATTTGATTATAATCGGTTAAGTAGTTTAGGAGTCCATCGCGGACGAACAACATGACACGTAATTTATATATGTATATATATATATATATATATATATATATATATATATATATTGGGAACCCGCATAATGGGTGCCTAAAAAAATTTTACAGCGACAAGTAGTGATCGAAGATCTTGTTCGTCTTTTAAGACACCCACGAACGATGTTAAAATTTGTAGTATTCGTTCCAGCTGCCACATAGTACAGCTTTTTTAAACGGTTTTATTTAGCTTACTCCGTTTGTGAATTTTTAATAAAATACCCATAAATATTTTAAAGATGCCTGAACTACCTAATTTTAAAAATGAATTGCAGAAATTTTTAATTAAGAAAACTTATTATAATTTTAACGATTTTTTGAATGATAATACTATTTAATTAATCCATCATGTTCCTATATATAAGACATTAATATTGTATGCTCATTGCAGCAGGACATAGAGAATCCTACCAATAATGTACAATCTATATGTTAACCTATGCCCACAATAAATAAATTTGAATTTGTTTTTTTTCTTCGGTCAAATTTACTAATTGAAATTTCACCCTCTTCCTCACAACTGATTGATCTGAAATTTGGTATACGCCTTTGGATCTGGTAACAATACAATTATGTATACTAAAATTTATTATAAATTCAAGATGGGTGCCGCTACAAAATGGCGGATATCCTATTTTTTTTTCAATCCCATCAATATGGGTATCAAATGAAAAGGCTTGACAAGTAGAATACAGTGCACTATACAAAATCAATATAAAAACTAAAAACTTGAAAATAAAAAAAGAAGCCCCGGACGGAGTGGTGCGGAGGCGCGCCGACCGCAGCCCACCCCAAAAAAGAAAAAAAAATATATCAAAATTTTTAAGTTAAACGTTTATATTGTAAACAAACGGTAAAATAAAATCGTGGGGCTCATCAAATATCTACAATCGTCGATTAAAATGTTCGTTTTGTAGTGTCTCGAGATTTTATTTTTACTGTTTGTTTATAATAAAATCGTTTAACTTAATTTTTTTATTTTTATTTTATTACTGTAAATGTGTAAATTGTTACTTTTCATACGAGTATGAGGAAAACTAAAAAAGCAACGACAACGCTCTGAACATCACGGTGTTAAATATTTTTGTATTTAATACTTTGTAAAGAGTAATTTGTTGGTGTTTGGTATACTTCTTTCCTTTTAGTGACAATCAGATACTAATACGAGCCCATTCTTCCAGCGTTGAGTCATAATCTTCTTCACAAATTATTAATTATTTTTTTACAATCATTGTCTGTCAACGAGATCTCGAATCAGTGATGAATGATCAATGTCAAATCGTCACCTTCAACTTTATGGTCCATCATAAATTACCATGAACACTTTGTTAAGCACTTCTATATCATATTCACTACACCCCAGCAGTCAACCATATCACATTACATAAAATGCCAAAATTATTTAATACTAGCTGACCCGACAGATGTTGTCATGTCTTAACAATGAATTGGTATAATTAAAAAAAAAATCCAATAGCAACAATTTAGTTCAAATCTAATAGATTACTATATTATAATTAAATGTATCCGTATGGTGACGGAGTAAGAATACAATTTAACACCCCCTCTCTTGTCCGTAAGTGTCGTAATAGACGACTTTTTTTTAGGGGGTGGGTTGCGGTCGGCGCACTCCTCGCACCACTCCGTCCGGGGCGACAGAGGGGCGTAAGCACGCACACCCGCAACCCACCCACATACACGTTGCCTTCGTCGTTGGGCCGACCACCGGAGCAGGGTTACTTGTCATTAGTGGTCGGCCCGACGGAATACCCCCTATTTGCGGTACCCTCCCATCGACCGCCGTCCCCCCTCGGGGAGGACATTGGTCTTTCCTCACGCGGTTGGCCTCTCAGCGGGTGATGGACTAATCCCCGGTCAAGTAACCTCGTAATAAACGACTAAGGGATTTATTTCTCGACGGCGACCACCCCGATGCTCACGCCGATACCGAAACGACGACGCGAACACCGGTTTAGTGTTCATCGGCAGCTGAGGTTGGAAGTTCGGCCGGTATCAACACGGTAGGCTCACGAACAAACACTGTCGTGTAAACGTGCAGAGGCGATCCTGCCTAGGGACACGAAAAAAGTATCGATATTTTTAGGTATCGAGTACAAAAGTATCGGTTTCGAAACTGTACTTCAGTTTTATACTTTTACTCAATGAGTATTTTTTGGCAGGTATCGTATCGACAATTTTTTATAAATTATCCATGTTAAGCTTGACCTTATGGCTCACGTTTATGGTGACACCATCTAGTTCAAACGTAACGATCCTTCTAAAACGTGGCTAGAAATATTTTAATCCGTTCACAGACGATCAAATTCCTAAAAAAAAAGCTCATCAGGACACAGATTCTAGGAAAAATACTCAGTACTCGATACTTTGAAGTATCGATACTTTTATTTCGATACTTTATTGAGTACGATACTTTTTCTTCGATACTATTCATGAGTACAGTATCGATACTTTCTTTTCTATATCGTGTCCCTAATCCTGCCTCCACGGCCCACTACAGTATACGTCAGCATCGGGTCGACCACTGAAGGCAAGGAACTCTGCACTGGTGGTCGGCCCAACGACGAAAGCGACGTGCAATATGGGTGGGTTACGGGTGTGCGTGCTTACGCCCCTCTGTCGCTTACTCCGGTGCCGAGCGAGGAGCACGCCGATCGTAAACCAACTCCAAAAAAAAACAGTGTATGTTAGTACATGAGGCAGTTTAATAATCAGAAATGTTAAAATGTTTTGGCGATAAAGGTTATCTAAATTTAATTACAAGAGGCAGATAAATATAGGTAACTAATTAACATAGGTTTTTATAATTATATTGTTTTATATGAAATGTTATAAGTATCAGTTGGCTGCTTCAAATTATCAATTTATTCAAAATTTAAGTTACATATTTTAACACGGCCATACTGAGATTACTTCGCTCTCGAAGTACACACAACTAGACCGAAGCTGCCAACATCAACAGTCTAAACCTAAGCATAGCCAAAGAGTTATGTAAACTGTTAAATGTAACTTAAATGTCTTCCACAGCATACCATCGTCAGTCAATTGAAGCTTTAGAAAGACTCCAATCTGATAATAATTCTATATATTGGAGTACATGGTTACTATATATTTGTTTTGCTTATAATACAACTGTCCACCCTGAAACGAAGTACACACCGTTTGCATTTGTTTTTGGTAAAAACTATAATATACCAAATAATTTGAATTCCGGAATTGTAGAACCTTTGTATAATGATAATGACTATGTTAAACAATTAAAGTACATGTTTCCTAAAATGATGCAAAATGTAATTTAATTAGTAGTAAAAATAAACGTAAGTCTGTTTTATGATATGTACACAAAACCAGTAATATACGAAATTGGTGATATGTTATTAGTAAAAAGTGAAAAGTATAATAAATTTGAACCAGTGTATTTAGGACCTTTTAAAGTAATTGAAGATTTGAATTGTAATGTAAAAATAGGAAGAGATTAAGAAGTTTGTGTAAACGCTACAGTTATAAGTCCCTAGAACCTATAAATATTGTTGACACCTTAATATGTGAGCAGTAATAAACGAGATTTCGCAAGTTATAAACGTCTTTGATTGCACTCCCTCAGGAAATTTTTCAAATCAATAAACGATTGCAATATGTACTATGAAGAAGAGTACATATTAAGTCGATCTCGAGTAATAAAAGCAGGATGATAATGTGTATTATTATCTAAACCCTTTTGCCGTGTGGTGACGGAGTAAGAGTACAATTCACCTTTTTTGCTCGTGGGTGTCGTAAAAGACGACTAAGGGATATAATATGCATATAACATCTATGCAAGAAAAGGAAAACTCGAAATAAAACTCTATATCAACACGTCTGACCTAGCAGCAAACAGACTATTATTTTCTAGAAGCTGTTTGTGATTTTGAATATTGGTTACATACTAAACAAGAAGAACTAAGGCTGAGGAATTATCAGTATAATACGTGGCAGTATTTTTCTGGGCAATTTATAACTAGCTAATACACTAACTGCAATCCGTCTGGTGTCATAGTAAAAATACAATTCACCACTCCCTCTCTTGCCCGTGGATATTGTAGAAGACGAGTAAGGAATTACTATGCTTATAACATCTGTACAAGAAAAGAAAAATCGAAATTAAACCCTATACCCGCCTAACCAGCATAGTAAGTCAATTTCCCTCTTATTGTGGAGGAGGCTTGAGCCCAGCAGTGGGACGTATATGAGCGCAGATGATGATGATGAATCGCCAGCCTATCTGCCAAGGTATCAGCCCTTCTGCCTACATTTAACGCATTAACATTTCTCACATAGAGACTTATTGGTTTAGCACGAATATTTGCTTCAAAGTATTCGTAATGTGATCGAGAACAATTTGCATAGATTTGGCGTAGTGCCCCTATCGTCCAATAGAAGCGCTGTTCCAAATCTCATACAAATTGGTCTCGATATTATATTTTTTCAAAGGTCGCTGAACGCAACAATGGACGATGGACTAGGGATGCATATAATTCTACGTACCGTGTCAACGATTATAAATTATAGTTTAATACTGTTAGCAATAATATTAGTTACAGAAATTTATCTCGCGTCCGGCTGATAAAAGCAATGTCGCATCCGTTTCATCTAATATAATAAATACAACACGTTATTTTTATATAGAAAATCTTGTGATACATATATAGTATTTTATTTATATTTAGTCAATTTAAAACGAAACTAAAAATAATGTCTTCATACGATTCCTTTACCGCGAGTATTTTAAGACAGGTTAGGCAGTAATTCTTGAAATAGGCATTGCAGTCAAACAATTGATACCGGTGGCCCCAATAAATGGTAATAGAAAGCTAAAGTTTGTGGTAATGTGCGACCAGCCCAATATCTTATCCCCTAAAACAAAGGTGCCCAATAGTATAATTATGTATGTACGTAATTATCCGTATGGTCATGGAGTAAGAATACAATATTAACGCCATTTCTTGTCGGTGGATGCCGTAAAAGTCGACTAAGGGATCTAATATGCATATAAGATCTATGCGAGAGAAGGAAAGCTCAATATTAAACCCTATAACAACCCACCTGATCAAAGTGGTATAGTAAGTCAATTTCCCTCCCAATATGGAGGAAACTCGAGCCCAGTAGTGGGACGTATATGAGCTGTGAATGCATGAATAAAAATACATAAATATTATTAGTAGTCCACTATATCAGTTTCACTAACATGTATTTTATCTCGACTCATTTCCTGAATGGAAGATCATTGTAGCTTTTAATTTAAACATCTAAACAGTACAGTTAGTGGTTGTATATAGACCACACGTTTTACATAAATCTTTTATCTTATAAGTTCTATGTTATATTATCAACTAGTGTAACAGGTTTTTAGTGAAAATGAGACCAGTTATTCTGTTCGTGATTTATTTGTTTACATGCGTCGATGCTTATAATCGTTCAATCTATACAACTGAAAGTAAGATTGTTATTTTGTTTGTTTTGAATTAGTGTTTGTCCGTTTGGGGACGGAATAAGAATTCTAGGCTCAGTATTTGTTCATTTCTTACGGGTATCGTAAAAAAGGATAAAAAACAAAAGTACATCTTTCTTAAATCTTTTCACAACTGCTTACCAGTAGTACTGTGTACCGATTGCAGGTTAATTAGGTTGCCACCCGTGCAGTGGCCTACCACCAACCGACTACAAAAAGAGTAATCTACTAAATTACTCTTTTTGTGTGGTACTTATCGAAAGGAGGGAAACAAGAAATCAGTTCTAGTAGCCCCCATAATAAGCGTAAAGATGTTACCAACTTTCTGTTGCCCTGGATGGTTTGGACTGAGAGGACCAGCTCATAAGATAACAAGAAAGAGATGATCATCCTCCTGCTCTTATGCCAATTACTTGAGGTCGAATCAGTATGTATTCAAATCAAATCATTTATTCTGCATAGGCCCCTTAAGGACACTTACATATAGTCAAATTACACGTTTGAACACAATACAATAATCTACCACCGGATCGGAACGCGGCCACAAACTGAGAAGATCCGGGAAGAAACTCAGCGGGCAGTAATTTTTTCTTTAATCTTTTAAATATACTTAATTTTATGCTTCGTACAACATATATGGTATTAGCTCCAGTGTGATGCCCTTCGAAATTGTATATACCTATGTATAAATTTTCAAAATTTAGTACAAGACAAAAAAAATTAACGCATTAAAGAAAGGAAGAAAATATGGCTGGACCAGATCCCACAAGCAGCACCCGATCACGAGTTAACTACTAGAGCAGCCATCACTCTCCTCAACCAAATTAGAGGGAAGGGAGCGACCCGCCCCACATAGCTACCGCAAGCAGAACCTTATTCAGTGAGCATGACCAAACCATAAATAAAAATATAAAACGAACTACAACTACTACTATACCTACTATAAAAAACTACTACTATAAAATAAACTACGAACTATAACAGGTATGCTAAAAGAGATCAAAACCAAAATTCGACAGGCAAAACATGCTACGCTGTACAATCACAAGAGTAAGAAAATAAAAATAATAAAAACCTGTGAATTCATACAAGTTAGGAGTACCTTAAAGCTGTAACAATTACAATAACATTAATTGCTGAATAAGAAGCTGCTCATAACCACTCTGTATTATCATTTAAATAATCCGAAATTTTGTAATAGCCTTTGCTTCAAAGCCTACTCTT
This sequence comes from Lymantria dispar, assembly GCA_032191425.1. Classification (NCBI taxonomy): domain Eukaryota; kingdom Metazoa; phylum Arthropoda; class Insecta; order Lepidoptera; family Erebidae; genus Lymantria; species Lymantria dispar. The sequence goes on along the minus strand of CM063465.1, from coordinate 9,877,815 downwards.
AATAGCTTTTTAAACATGTTAATTGGCATGCCTCGGATATTTTTAGGTAGTTTATTGTAAAAACGTATACATTGCCCCATGAAAGACCTACTAATTCTTTGTAGAGGATTCTTTGGAGTCAACAGTCTTTTTAGGTATCACCATAGATGCTAAACTTCAGTGGGGACCTCATATTGAAAAGTTGTCGAGTAGGCTTAGCTCAGCGGCTTATGCAGTAAAAAAAATAAGAATGTTAACAGATACTGAAACAGCTAGAATGGTTTATTTCGCTTATTTCCATAGTCTTATGTCTTACGGTATATTACTGTGGGGATGCTCCGCGGACTTTAATAGAATCTTTGTTCTCCAAAAAAGGGCTGTCCGTGCAATTTATAATCTAGGCCCAAGAATCTCACTTCGGGAGAAATTCAAAGAAATAAATATTCTAACTGCTGTATCACAATATATATACGAAAATATATTATATGTCAAAAAAAATATCGCTAACTTTAAGAGATATTGTGACATTCATGAAATGAATACTCGTAATAAGGACAGATTAGTTGTACACACTACTCGTCTCCAAAAAGTTAACAAATCATTCATGGGGCAATGTATACGCTTTTACAATAGATTACCTAAAGATATCCGAGACCTGCCTATGAAAAAGTTTAAAAAAGTCATCAAGAATAGACTTTGTAAAAAAGCTTATTATAAAATCTCGGATTATGTAGATGATAATACAGATTGGTTGTGAGCAGCTCCTCATTCAGCAATTTCCTTGTTATTTTAAATATACTGTTTGTAAATGTACTTTTAACTTTTATTGTAAAGTGTAGCGTGTTTTGCCTAACGAATTTTTGTATTTTCAGCGTTTGTTACATATTGTGGTGTTGGTCATGCTCACATAAGGATCTACTTGCGGTAGCTGCGTGGAGCGGGTCTCTCCCTTCCCTCCATAGTGGTTGAGGGGAGTGATGGCTGCTCTAGTAGTTAACTCGTGATCGGGTGCCGCTTGTGGGATCTGGTCCAGCCATAATCGTTTAAATTATATTAAGTGTCTTGCGGTTCGAAGGGCATCACACTGGAGCTTGTTCTTACAAAACATGTACACAATTGTATAACTAGTAAGAAGAAAAAAAAAAAAAGAAATTAAAAATAGTGACAAGCCCGCTGAGTTTCTTGCCGGATCTTCTCAGTAGCGGTCGCGTTCCGATCCGGTGGTAGTATATTTTTTTTGGAAATTGTAAACCTGACAATATGTAAGTGCCCTCTCAGGGTTTATGCATAATAAAATAATTTGAATTTGAATTTGAGACGAGTAGTATTGATATAGATTATAAAAAATAACTACATATATTGTTATTGCAATACTATGAACAATATTCATAGTATTGCAATAGTTTTATGCCTGACCTCCTGCCTAAGTCAACTCTTCTTGGGAATGCATGCAATAGTTGACCAGGTGGCCTCAGAAGGAGTTGTCCCAGGTCTAGGTAAAGCTTTTAATTGCCCACGAACAATGTAACTATTGGTAGTATTCATAGGACGGAGTAAGAATACAATTCAGCTCTCCCTTTTTGCCCGCGGGTGTTGTAAAAGACGACTAAGGGATTATAAATAATTAAATAAATAATATATAGATAACATCTATGCTAGAGAAGGAAGACTCGAAATACCCTATACCAACCCTTCTGACCAGCGCTGCATAGTAGGTCAATTACCCTCCGATTGCGAAGAAGGCTTGAACCCAGCAGTGGGACATATATGAGTTATAATGATGATGATGAAATGTCAATATTTATTGTCTGTATGTCATTAAAAGTTATATGTTAAGAAGATATTGGACTTTTGACACTATTATCACCAACATCAAACTCTTCCAAATAATTATTTATACGTTTATTTACAGTGGCCAGAAGTTGCAAAGAATACATTTGCAGGGACGGCTACAGTTATCCAAAGATGTATAGTGTTGACAGTGAGGAACTAAAGCAGATAAGAAAGGACTCTAATATCGCATTTGAGATGCACATAGCTATACAGGCTATGAGTAATGGTCATATTCTTTTATCATCTGTGCCCAAGCCTGGATATAGCGATCCTGTTTATGAGATCGGTGAGAAAAATATTTTTATTCTCGTCATCATTATTTAGATCTTCGCCATCCATCGCTTGACATGAGATTTCCCCATTGAATACCGCATGGTTCTGACATTCTTTAGTAGCATTATTACTATTTTTTTTTTTAATTGCAAGCGAGCAGACAGTATACCTGATGGTAAGTGTTACAGTCGCTCATTGACCTTTGCAAGGCCGCTGCCTACCGTGATGAAAGTGAAGGGAATGTGAATATGCATTGCATGCGCAATGAGGTTCGGTGATACTAAAACCCACCACACGCAGAAACCCTCAGAAAGTTTGGCTGCCGGCTCTCTCGTTCACCGAACGAAGCGCAGTAACAAATTGCTACTACTTGGACGTGGATTTTCTGCGAGATTGTGATACTATCTCGGACGAACTGACCCGTGGTTGTAGATAGACAACTGTTAACAATTTGGTCCTACCACTGGGTGTCGTAAAAGATGACTACGGGATGTAATATACAAATAATATTTATAGTCAATTGAAATGTTACAATTTTACGACCTAATATTGCATTTTTTTAGAGGACGCAATTTTATTCTTGGGAAATCTGTGGGGGGTCAATAGAAGCTTAACCCCAAGTTTGTGGGGTTGCTGTCCTTGTCCCCCAGCCGCCATCTGGGAAAAAGGGGTGCAAACACCTTTATCGTGATATCTCGGCAACTATGAGTCCTACAAAAATTCGTAAAGACATAATTTGTAACAAATCGCTTTGCCTACAAATAAATATATTCATAAAACTTTCTGCCCTAAATTTAAAATTAAAGAAGTTATATGCATGCCCTTTTTCCAAGATAGCGGCCGCGAGACAAGGGCGGCAACCCCACAAACTTGGGGTTAAGCTTCTATTGAATAAGTCCCAAAAATAAAATTGGGTCCTCTAAAAAATCCAAAGCTCTTGTAACATTTCAATGGACTATTATGAAAGAAAAGGAAAACTTGTAATAAAATCCTATACCAACACGTCTGACCAGCGTAGTATAATATGTCAAATTCCTTCCTACAATACAATGGAGGAGGCTTGAGCACAACAGTGAGACGTACCTGGGCTGTAATGGTGATGATGACTAAATATTTAGAATTTCGCCGTCCACTGCTGAACGTAGGCCTTCCCCATAGCATGGGCTATAGGGAAGGCCTATGCACATGGTTCAGTAATTCTTTGGTGGCGTTATTTCTATAGTATCCACGCATCGGCTATTAAAATAAGGTATTATAAAATCCACAATCTCTTGGTGAACCTTCAGCCCCATTTTTACAACTCCCACGGTCAAAGAGGTGAGGATAACTGTATTCTTATCCCATTGCTACACGCTACTATTTTTCTACGCAGAAAAGTATACTTTCAAAACAAATTTCAGGAATAGCTTGCCAGTTCACTTTGGAGTCCCAATGGACATGTTCTGTGATAATTCACCACCGAGAGGGTGGTGGTTTTGTCCATTATTGTCGTAAAAGACAATTATGGAATTAACTATGCATGAAACATCGACGCAAGAGAAGAAAAACTTGAAATGAAACCCTATACCAAAACGTCTCCCTAGCCGAGGCCGCGGGTGACCGGACCGGGGATTTTAGTCCGTAAGGCTAACCGTGCGACGGTGGCTGACGTCCCGGGACATGGACGTCGAGAGGTGAGGGTACCCGAAAGGGTATTCCGTCGGGCCGGCCACTGACGACAAGTCACCCTGCTCCGATGGTCGGCCCAACGACGAAGGTGACGTGGGTACGGGTGGGTTATGGGTCCACACGCCGTCCTTTCGTCGCCCCGGACGGAATGGACCGCGTGTGCGTTTACCATAGCCCACCTATAAAAAAAAATACCAACACGTCTGACCAGTGATGTATGTCAATTATCCTTCTATTATGGAGAGGCTCGAGCCCAACAATGGGACGTGTATGAGTAGAAATGATGATTTATGGTGGTGAATGGGCATATTCTGTGATATATACGAAGTTAATAGGCCTGTTTTTAAATTAAATGATATAAAATGTGGTAAGAATTTTAAAATCCTTCCATTTGATGACGGAGTAATGATACATTGTGATAACATCGCTGCAAGAAGAAGAAAAGTCGACATAAAACTTTTACCGTCTCACCATGGTATAGTAAGTCAAGGTTCCCTATCATTTTGGAGGAGACTCGAGCATGGTAACAGGACTTACATGTTTTGAAATAATACTGATAATTATCTTTAATAATTAAGAAAAATACGTGTGCGTCTCAGGACGCCCGGCAATAGTCATACCCTCAAACTAATCTAAATAATATTGAAATTATTAAACTTGAGAAAAGCTTAAATTTTATGCATATTAATATGATAATGTAAGGAAAGTTATTAATAAAATCTTTTATTGAATAAAAATATATTTTATTCTTAATTACAATTCTTAAATATGTACATTAGATTTTTGTGTATGTACAATGTACATAACTAGTAATAGTATTTAATTCTATAAAAGTAACAATATTCTTACTAATATTATAAATGCGAAAGTAAGGATATATGTTTGTTTATTTGTTACGCTTTCACGCTTAAACCACCAAACCGATTTCAAGAATTCTTTCACCATTAAAAGCTAAAATATCAGGGAGTAACATAGGCTATATTTTATCCCGGTATTCCCACGGGAACGGGAACTACGCGGGTAAGGCGACTGAAACCGAAGCGAAGCGAGGGCGGGTTGCTAGTATTACATATATGACTGACGCTGTTACGCGTTACGTAATGATGCGATTTAGCCTCCCATAAGAAATTATCACTTCAAAACTTTTATGTTCACTAATAAATGTACATAATTTTTTTTTCAGTGGTTGGTGGCGGTAGTAATCGTTTTACAGAATTAAGACGCCATCTTAAGAGAGATGCAAAGAGTTCCATCAAAACTCCGAATATATTATCTACTTTTGAACTCAGAGGTTTTTATATTAAGATTGAACAAGGTAATTTATTTGATCACACCATTTGTGATTTTTAATATTTTACGTTAAAACACGAGAGCTATATTCATTTTTTTATTCACTCTACCACTAATAAAAAGATTTTTGATTGCCTGACGTTTTTAACACTTTACAACGTGATAGTGTTATTACCGATGTGTAAAACTTTAATGAAAAAATTTTTGATAGCCCAACGTTTTGAATACTTTACAGCGTGGTAGTTTTATTATCAATGGTTATGGTTTTACACTCGCATAAACATCAGGAATCATTACCCATCATACATTTACTTCATATATCTTCAATGACTTTGTCTCCCTACTTTGTTATATGTATAGTAAATTTCGTGTTTCTGTTTAGTGATTCATTGCATTTACACTTACATCGATTTATTTACATATTTGGTGGCTTATCTGTTGGTAATTTGATCTAAGCTGTCTAAAGAGGTACATATCCCTTTGCGAAAGAAAAAGAAAAGTTTTCCTGTCTTACTTTCATTGCTATTTATTTTCTGAGTGTATTTTTTTGATTTAACCAAGTTTCTCGCGGGTAAAAGGCAATATTTTTCTTTTTCCTTATTCCTTTTAATTTTCGAAGAGCACTAATGTATTACACAGCAGATAATACAAAAATCAAAGTAGTTGCTTACCTTCTGTGCCATGTCTTCGATCCCAAAGTAATTTTGTTAAGAATGAATAAGTTTTTGATCTCGGATGGATAAATCTAGCCATTGTTTTAATATAAATATATTTCTTGTATACGTGTGTATGTCACTGAACTCCTCTTAAATGGCTGGATCGATGTTGATGAAATTTTTTGTGTGTGTTCAAGTGGATTTTAGAATGGTTTAGATTTACAATTGGACACGGTGGGTGGCGCTGCTGTTAATTTCAAGAATTCCTTTTATTTTATTTGAACAGAACAATATCTGTTGGGTCAGCTAGTAATTCTACAAAATTCGGATAACATAATATTCTTTAAAGTGGCGTTTTATTAATAATCTTATTTCTTCTACATATACAGATGGGATAATAGAATTCGGCAGAGAAGGTGAAACTCTACCACTGATGACTTACATAGACGTAGATCCTATTGAAATCAAATACTTTGGATTCGCCGCTTGGAGTGGTGTGGAGGCCAAATTCTTATTTGATTGTCCTATAACAGATAACAACGGTAGCGAAAGTGAGTTTCAAGCACATTTCATTATAAATATCTGGTTGACCGAGCTTCGCTCGGAATATTTTTGATGTATTTTTGTCGTATTTATTTAAATATATATTAATAAAAAATAAAAATTAAATGATGAAAAAAATATAAAAAATTACAAAAAGAGAATAATAATAACACCGAGATTCGATCCGACGCTGTTTGAATCAAAACAAAACAAAAAACTGGAAGACTTCCCAACTGAGCTATCGTCACTCATGATGTCAACAGCGAAATTTGAATCCATATTCTAGTGACATTTTAGGTCATTGTATTGATTAGCTAAAAACACCGACAAAACAACATTTTCTATAAATAAAACCTAGCTAGATCGATTTTTTGGCCCTGAAACCTCTAGTATACCAAATTTCATCAAAATCATTGCAGCGGTTGCCGAGATCCTGAAAATATATATATATACAAGAATTGCTCGTTTAAAGATATAAGATTGACAGTAGTTAAGAAGTAGCCCATACAGCTTTTCTTCGGTCTTACCTACCCCTAAAGCATTAAATCATTCAACTATTAATGCTAGGACTACACAGTTGTCTGTCTACAGCCGCGGGCCGGTCCGTCCGGAATAGTACCACACTCTCGCAGAAAATCGACATCAGAGTAGTCGCAATTTGTTACTGTGATTCGTTCATTCAGAGAGAACCGAAAGCACAACTTTCTGAGGGTATTTATGTATGGTAGGTTTTGGTGATGCCTTTGGTTTCATGTTTGCAAGCATTCACACTCCTTTCAATGTCTTCATGGTAGGCAGCAGCCAAAGAAAGGTCCATGAGTGGCAGCAACACTTACCATCAGGTGAACTGTTTTCTCGTTTGCCACCGTTCGTAATACAAAAAATATATACATACTAAAACTTTTCATTCGATGTCCATATAACATCAAGCGTTCACTCCTTAACTTTGCCGTCATTCTTAGCCGAGACTGCGGGTGACTGGGAATAATCCGTCACATGCAGAGAGACTAGTTAATCTCAGTTATGTGAAAGCGACGCCCTGAGCGGGAAAGTAACGAAAGGGTATCTTGCTAGACTGGCACGACAGTTAAGGACTCGATACCAGTGGTGAGCTCAATTCCGAAGGGAAGGGAATACGCAGCAACCCTTTTGGTTTGCTTGCAAATGTAACTACAGATATTCTGTTTACAAATAATTTTAACTTAATAAGTTATTCAAACTATGTGTCCCTTGGCGAGGGCGTAATAAACTTTTGTTCTTCCCTTCTTTCTTATCCATAACTATTATATACTTTCTATTGCTATTTTTAATTCATTTTATCAAGGGTCTAAATACCTCCGTGTGGTGACAGAGTAAGGATACAATTCACCACTCACTATCTTGCCCGTGGATGTCGTAAAAGACGACCAATGGATATAATAAGCATATAACATCTGTGCAAGAGACGGAAACAAAACCCTATGGACCGGCATGGAATAGCAGGTCAATATAGAGGCGGCCTCAGCCCAGCAGCAGGATGTCCTGCTGCTGGGCAGCAGGCAGGCCGGGCAGCATATACATAGGCTGAGATGAAGCTATTTAGAACATAACTTGAAGTTCTTCATCGTTTGAAGCATCAACCTTTTTCATTAGACGTCCTAATATTATTACTGGATAAAGGCTCGTATAATTTTACAGTTACACCGGACTCCCAAGAAGTAGAACGTCAGTTGTCTGCTTCTGATCAATTAAAGAGGCAGCTTTTGTTGTACAAATACCCGTGGATGTCTCCAAAGCCAGATATGTTTGTAAAATTGGGGATTAAAGTTACTAGTGTGAAATACGACCCATTCAAAACGGTACTTTATACGGGCATGTCAGTTGTAGTGGTAAGTCGTCGTATTCATTTTACTTTTATTTCAAATACTTGAGGTTGATGGAATAGAGGAGTACCTCTTCTATCTATCTGAGGAACTGTTTCAGTTACCACCGTCACCGTTTTGTCGACGTACCACTCGATACCGCAGTAACTGTACGTTTCTAGCGAACATTTCTCCTACGTACATACTTGCTCTGGAATGAACTACCTGCTGCTGTTTTTCGAGCGCTATGACATGTCCTTGTTTAAGCGAGATTTAGGAAGAGTATTTTCTTCAAGGTAGGCCATTGGCACATGGACCATCCCAATACTATTATATTGTCCTATTGCCCAATACTAAATATTGTCAATAAAAAATAGTAATAAATAAAATTGGAGTATATGTTAGTGATGTCTAAATAATAGGTTTTTTCATGTTTACACGGTTATTTACTTATACCTAAAAACCAGTTCGAATATTTTTGTCTGCCTATATGATTGTTCCGGGCTGTTTTCATAAAGGCTGTACCGATTTTGATAACATTTTACTAGCTGTCTGTTTAAGGAGTAACTTAGGCTATATTATATTCCGGTATTCCTACGGGAACGATAATTACGTGGGTGAAAACGCGGTAATTTGGTTGAAGTATATAATGAGGAGAAGTGCATAAAACTGAAATTTCATATAATAATGGATTAGAAATGCATTAGCTTAATTAAAAAAGGCATTACACACACTACAACGCAATTGCTACACACACACACACACACGTTTGTGTGAGTGTGTTGCGTAGCAACGCTTATACACTTTTGTTTACGGTTAAAATCTTTGGTCGAACTGATTGTCAAACAATCATAATTTCATAATTATGATGACAATGTCTAACAGAGATTTGTGCTTATATATACATATATATTAGTTATTAGTGAAATACAGCTTGCTCAATTTACAATTATACATAAATAAAATTAAAGAAAATTGTGTAGCAGAAAAATTAATGTAAATGAATTATGGCCGAATTTCGACCACACGGCGATCACTAATCATAATAAAACTTTCAATATAATACCTTTTTTATTCTACTATTTGTACCATTTTTTTCTACAAATGTAGGATAAGGCGTATAAACTAATATTCCACCCACTATAGAGAAACAAGTGAAGAAAAACTCGACATGAAATCCTATGCCAGCACGTCTGACCAGCGTGCTATAGTAGGTCAAGTTCCTCCTCATTGTGGAAGAGGCCTAAGCCCAAAAGTGGGACTTGTATGGGCTGAGATGATGATGATGATGTACACTATATTAAGTTATTATGTCTTTTGCCATAATTTTAGAGCTGGAGAGACGAAAGCATGGCATGGTATCCGGAAAAATTCAATGGTACAAAAAGCCTGAAATTTAGGCAAGGTTATATTTGGAGGCCAAAGTTTTACATATACAAGTAAGAATTTGCCTATTTTTTTGCAGTACTTTGACATTTTGCTTCGACTTTTTAGCTATCAATTCTTTTTTTTGTGAGCCCATAAATCTGCGCTTAATCTTTCACTCTAATCATGACGAACTTTTTGTTTGTCAGATTATGAAAGTGAAGTAAAACATACCTACAACTGACTAGTTGTCTGGTGTTAATCCCCTTCATGGGATCAGCCTATCAACGTTCCCTCTTGTACATGGAAGAGGCCTCTTCAAAGATATTAATGGCCACACCAAAAGAATGCTGTCTTCTATTGATTTTTCGAAACGAAATGCTATATCGATTTTTTTAATCTTCAAACAATTTTTAAACAGTATTATTTACCTTGCCCTGTTTCTTATTTTTTCATTTCCTTCTCTTAGATGTTATATGTAAGTATATTTAATCACTTATTCGTCTTTTATGACACCCACGGATGAAACATAGGGTAGTGAATAGTATTCTTACTCTGTCACCAAATGGCAATCTTAAAGCATCACCCGACGAAAAAAAAATTAGTTCAAGATTAAATAATTAAATTTAATCTCCAAAAATAACAAGTGTTTGTTCATAGTTTTAAGTTTTTTCTTCTGGCAGTCCTTATGATTGCTTTTTTATTATTTTATTTAGCTTTTATGACATATTGGATTCTTGAGCCGTCATACTCGGAGACATTCACCACAAATTGTAAAAAAAAAATATTATTAAATTAATTTTTCAGTGCGCCAGATAAGGGAATGCTCGAGACCAAAAGCTCAGAGTTAATATCTATGTCGTATACCGGCGAAGCTACCCTTCATTTCCAAACCAAAATATCTTCATCATGCAGTGGCAGTCTCTCGAAGCTTAGCAAGTAAGATTTACATTAATCTAACATTATATGTTTCATATAAGGGGAAATATCGGATACTTTTTGAAAATTAGGTAAAAAATATATTAAATGTATGAGTTAAATAGAAATTTTTGTACGTAGTCTCTAATTCATATACTATAAGAAAATTAAACGAATCACAAGACAACAGTGTTAAATTATACACAAATATTAAAAAATCAACTTAGTAAGAAAATCAGGGCTTGACCAAGTAGGCTCCTAATATCGGACACCTAATAATATCTCAATATCGGTTCCCCGATATTACCTACCCTAAATAAAATAGTTTATAATAAACCTTGAAACACTTTTACGTTTAAAATCTTGAAGATATTTAAAGAGAGAAATATTAATGTTGAAGAGATTTTTACAAAAAATAAGTATTAAGTTATAAACGCAGTATTAATTAGCCAAGGTAGCTTAAATTTTATAATTTTTAACAGAATACAAAATAAATGAACAGTTGTTCGAGTTTAACAAATTCTTATGATTTATATATTTAAAACAAAATCCATCAATTTATTTTTTATTTAAATCAGATAACTGATATTGAGCTATGCTATGTATCCGATATCAGGTATTCGCAAATGTAAATGAAAACATAAAAATATTGAAAACATTGTCTCAGTTTTTCAATAAAATTTTAAGTAGGTAATATAGCAATTATTAAATTACAAGAAAGACATAACATCATAAATCACTTGCGTGCTCAAAATACTGCCTTAAAAGCCACTACGTAATATTTTATGCGACAAAAATCAAAGTTGTATCGGTTTTGTCGCCATTTTGATAAAGAGGTCAATGAAAGCGCTGTAGTGCTTCTATCTAGTTTTAAACTAATAATGACTATGCTGTTCGGTACATAACGTTGCTTTGTTTAGAAAATATTGATATATCCGAAATTAGGAAACCATCCGATGTTCGGTTCCTTTCCCCTACTAATGTTATAATGGAATGTAAGGCACCTTTCTTCTAGAAAACGCATAACACCTCACTGCGATTGCGAACTGCCCTGTCAACCGGGATTACGGTTTTATCTCCTCATTCGAGGGCTCCACAGCCCATGCCTGTCCCGCTGTTGGGTTCAGGCCTCCTCCATAATGGGAGAAAATTGACCTAATATTACATGCAGTTCAGACGTGATGGTATAGGGTTTTGTTTCGAATTTTCCTTCTCTAGCATCAATTTTATATGCATCTTATACTTCTTTGACGTCTTTTACGACATCCATTGGCAAGATAAGGAGTGGTGAATTGTATTCTAACTCCGTCACCACACGCAAGATGTAATATTGTGTAGTAATATATGAAGTCAATATTAAGCTTTATTTTCAGATGGCCTCGCGATGAGTACACCTGTTTAATAGTACTTCAACCTTGGGAGGTTCACGATAAAATCTCTATAGACCTTATGGATCAAAATAGCAGCCATATGAAAACTGTGAGTTTATGATCTTGACTCATCACCATAATCATAGCGGCTCATATACGTCCAACTGCTGGGCTCAACAGCACACAGTTATCTAGATTTAAGTAATTAAAAGTATTTGATTGTGACTGTCCGTGATTCCACTCTAGGTCTTAGCAGAATATCAGCGTTGCTTCTACACAATGAAGTAACACTAGCTGAGCTAAGATCCTGTTTTGTCTCTCAAGCATATATTATGCTCAATTGTTTTTTTGTTATTTATGAAATGTATGAGAGCAAAATAAATGATTTTTCTTTCTTTCTTTCTTACTATATCACGCTAATCAATCTGATTGCTATAGGGTTTAATTTTAAGATTTCCTTCGCTTACATAAATGTTATGTGCGTATTATATCCCTTAGTCGTCTTTTACGACACCTATGGGCAACAAAGGGGGTGCATTGTATTTTTACTCCGTCACCACACGGAAATTTATATTAATAGTGCCAGTGTCGCGAGTTTCAAACCCACAATCCACAAAACGTTGTTGTGAATCTGTGTATAATTTTTGTCCGTTAATTATATGTTTGTAAAGTCCTTCGCAACAAATCGATTATTTCCTTAGTGCAGAGCGTTGTCTTTTAAAAAAATATACCTACTATATTAATAATTGTAATAATTAAATTAATAATTGTCAATCCATAGTTCGCAAACATAGATGATATGGTCCAAAACGAATGGGCATTAGAAATGGAGCAGTATACCGTAACGCCTACAGTGTGGAGTGACATTTGGGATAGTCCCGGAGACAACAGGACCCAGCAGAGCGACCGTGTTTTTATCAACATCGAAATTAAAAGGAGAGCTACGCCATACAATATTGTATTTTATACACCTCTGCTAGGTAATTGCCTGTTCTTTTAAAATCATCATTATCAATAGGAAAGACATTCATTCATCGTCATCATGCGAATTTAATGGTTCACAGCTGAACATAGAGCTTTTCGACAGAACATAATGACTCAAGATCCTGTGCTGCTCTCATCCAACACCTTGGAACCAAGTAGTCAGTCTCTTCAGTGGAAAGGCTTCTGTAATGCATCGTCCATTACACAGTCACCACTGATAAACCTTTCTTCCCTAGCCATTGTTGGTTCGTCGAAAATACTCTGCCCATTGCTGTTAAAGCTTGCTGATTGTAACTATATTACTTAGTAGCCAGTACTCGTATCCCAGTATTCTGTATTTCGGTCTCTACCGCGCAGAGAAATTTGGCCCTGGTACCTATGTGATGCAGGGTTAGACATGATTACAATCTGTACAATACCTCTTTTTTATTTCGACTTTTCTTATTCTTGCAGTTAAGCTATAAGCTTGTGGGCCTTAGTCGTCTATAACAATCACCCAAGGGAAAGCAAGATCCACGAAAACCATAGTATTCTTACATTGTCACCGAACGGATAAACATTACTTGTAAATAAAACTATTTTTACGGATTTTACCGCTTTTGTATTTAATTTTTGGACTAAAACATGTTAGCCCGCCCATAACCATAAACGTTATGAAGACTTCGAAACGTCGGGCATTCAAATATCAATAACAAATGCGATAAAATCCGTAAAAATTATTTTATTTGCAATGTGTAATACTCGCGTGAACATCAGTAATCATTATATAAAAGTGTATTTATCATTATCACAGCCCACGTACATCCCACTGTTGGGCTCGGGCCTCCTCCACAATGGGAGGGATTTTGATCTACTATACCATGCCGGTCAAACATGTTGGTACAGGGTTTTATTTCGAGTTTGCCTTCTCTTGCCTAGATGTTGTGTGCATATTATATCCCGTAGTCGTCTTTACATGCATCGTAGATCTCCACGGGCAAGATAAGAAGTGACGAATTGTATTCTTACTCCGTCACCACACGGCAATTTTAAACGTTATTATTAATTTGTTATTACTTCTTTTTCAGTGCTGGTTATATTCGTTCTGTTTTCATTCTGGAGTGAAGCAATGACTATGAGTAGAGTTTGGTTCTACGCTGGCTGCAGCATCGTTATTTCTATGGGACTTTGTTATATCGACTACTTGGTAACATGTCATAATCTACCATCCATATGTAAGTATATACTGCACAGATGGCCTAAACATCTGTTTCACAGTTTCAACTGTCTTGGTTTCGATTCCCACGCAAAAATTATAAAATAGAACGACCCTGTGGGTGGGGCAGGCGTGCCGTAATTTGGCTATGTGGGTAGTTAGAAATGTGACGATACTGATTTTAGGACAAAATACGACCTTACTAAATTATTATTATTAATTATTCATTATATATAAATAAAAATTATTTATTATTATTATTTTATTGACTGCAGAAATGGCGTAGTAGTTAAGATACCGACCTTCCATAACAGTGTTATGGGCTCGATTTCCACGTAGAATAATGCTTTGAAGGATCCACAACTTCTTTTTCTGAGCCAGAATGTAATTGCGCCCTATAAATTATATGTTTGTAAAGTCCTTTACAATTTAAGGATTATTTCCTTAACACAGGTCTTTAAAATAATGAGGTAAAAAAAAGTCTCTTTATGTTTGCAGTGGTTCTCTACACAGTGGTGTTAGGTGGTGTACTCCTAGCGATGATGACCCAGGTTCTACTAATGACATCGTTTATGAAGAAACTCTGTGAAAGTAACCCAATCCATATTATATTCACCTGGCATTTACTTAGATGCATCTTCTGTTTACCTCCTGTTAAGGTATTTTTTTATTCTTTTCTCTACTCAATATTATGTTACTCTCACCAGGATTGTCTTAGGTTATAAACGGGGTCATTGAGCGTACAAGAATATGTAGTACAATGCAAAATAAAAAAGAATTAAATACTTGAATTTCCTATGCGAAAAGACTATTTTTAAGGTTTTGATGGTGTTTGTATTTAATTTTTACTTTCCTGACTGTTAATTCCTAACCATGAACGCTAAAAAGTGTTCGAAACGTAAGTAAATATCAAATACAAACTCCATAAAATCACTAAATATAGTTTTATTTCATACTAGCAACCCGCCCTCGCTTCGCTTCGGTTTCAGTTGCTTTACCCGCGGCGTAGGTCCCGTTCCTGTGGGAATACCGGAATAAAATATAGCCTATGTTACTCCCTGATATTATAGCTTTCCATTGGTGAAAGAATTTTTGAAATCGGTTTGGTGGTTTAAGCGTGAAAGCGTTACAAACAAACAAACATCCTTACTTTCGCATTTATAATATTAGTATGGATATGTAATATTCGCGTAATAAAATGTCAGAAATCATGAAATTTATTATGCTTACTCTAAAACGCTTGAAACGATTTGGAAAATTATTTTTTTATTTAATACGATATACTTTCTAGTTGGTCTCATAACCATGGTTGGAATCTGGCGATGAGATCATTACAAAGCAAAAACAAATATGTTCAAGTAAAAAAACCGCCCTCAAAAAACACCTATGAAGTAAAAAGCAAAAAATAATACGTTTTGAATAAACCACCACTTAACTTATATGAACTCCCATGTAAAGAATCGGCTTCAAAAGGTTTTTTTTTTTGCTTCTTATTACGTAGGTACTACTTACTACTCACTACTTCTTACTTCTGCATATATACGTCTCACTGCTGGGTTAGAGCCTACCCTTTGATAGGAGTGAAATAGACATACTGCACCACGCCAGTCAGAAAGGTTTATATAGGATTTTATTTAGAGTTTTCCTTTTCTTGTATAGATATTATATGCGTATTATATCCCTTTTTTGGGGTGAGCTACGGTCGGCGTACTCCTCGCACTACTCCGTCCGGGGCGACAGAGATGCGTAAGCACGCACACCCGCAACCCACCCGTATAGCACGTCGCCTTCGTCGTTAAGTCGACCACCGGTGCAGAGTTTCTTGACTTCAGTGGTTAACCCGAATGTGTATTATATCCCTTAGTCGTCTTTTACAACACCATTGGAAATGGAAAACATTATTCTTGATGGCAGTAGTTAATCTAATTTACATATTTCATTTATATTTTTTTACATTATATGTAATTTTGAAATGCGTTGTTCGTTATTCCTACTTCTTTACCACACACTGAAAAATATTTATAATTTATTAATTTAAACTACATTTTCCAATTATAATATTTTCATTAACACAGATTTCCATTAATGGAGGCTACATATACCAAGAAGACGAAGAACCAAGTACCTCCAGAGGAGAAGACGTAGAAGAAATGGAAAATGATAAAGAAGCAAACTTATGCAAAAGAAAAGAATTAGCAGAAGTTATTGACAGAGTTTTCTTTGTTGTATACTCTATAACTTTCGCCGCGATGTTGGCAGCGCACTTCTAATATAAATGTAGAAACTTTAATAATAACTCTTGCATAATAAAACTGTATCTTGCAAAATTGTGTATATTATAGATATCTTTTATTACACTTATATTCTTCATGACCACATTCCTCCTATCCCGATTACCTGAGGTCGTAATATGTACTTTTCTTTCATAGTGAAATTCCCAATCCAATCCTATAATGTTTTTAGGTGAAAACTTCTATAGATAGATTTAGACGGGGACTAAATACATGCTATTGTCATCCACACGGTTATGTGACGTGTTAACACTAGCACTATGTCCGTGGTTATGTCCATGGCGAAAAAAAATAATTTACAAATCTTACTTTATAAAATTTTCCGTGTAGTGACGGAGTAAGAATACAATTCACCACTCCTTATCTTGCCCGTGGATGTCGTAAAAGACGACTATGGAATATAATATGTATATAGCATTTGTGCAAAAGAAGGAAAATTCAAAATGAAACCCTGTACCAGCCTGTCTGATCAACATGGTATAGTAGGTCAAATTCCCTCCTATTGTAGAGGAGGCCCGAGCCCAACAGTGGGATGTATGTGGGCTGCTACGATGATGATGATGACGATGATGACTTTAAAATATAAGACCAAATAATTAATTTGAATATCCAAAAAGAACAACTGTTTCTCCATAGTTTTAAGTTTTCACTTCTGTCGGCAGTCCTCATGGCTGTGTATTTTTTTTTCTTTTTCTTTTTTTAATGATAAAAACGTAATATTCTCGAGGAATAAAATATTAATTAACAAAATTTTAATTTATGAAAGCGTAGCTGTTGGCATAGCTAATATATAAAATTCCTTACAAATTACTTTAGAATGAAATACAAAAAGGAAAACAGTTTCTTTTTTCAAATGCCTACTGTTTTAAACACTAACTCCTCCAAACATAAAATACCTATTCTGCTAACATGTGCACAATTGTCTTAATAAAAGTTATAAACGGGACATCTGTCAACGGCTAGAAAGTTACGGTCGTTAAGTAAATAAAAATAAAACAAAAAATAACTTTATATAGTCTATAACATTTTACTATAAAATAACCTTCCAAAAACTACAAGCGCAAAACGCAGCGTTCTTAAATGTACAAAAAAAATTAAATAAAACATTGCTAGAGTGTAATAAAGAACAAAAGCCAAGCTCGCATTTTTTTTTTGTTTCTGTCGTGAAAAGAAAAATCTTAACAGAACTACATTTTTAAATTCTCATTATTTCGCTAAGTTGAAGCACATTATGTTTTCATCCACCTTTTTGATTGTTTACAAACACTTTGAGCCGTGAAATTGATTACTAAAATCCAAACAGAACCTTGCGAATGGCGAGAGAAAATTGAATTTTTAAAGCTATACAAGGCTTTTAAGTGAGGGTATGGTATAGTTTTATTTGGAAAAACATTGCGGTAATAATTTAGAGAGGCCGACGCCCGACCGTTCAAATAAAAGTCGAAAAATGTCCTCCACGCAACCCATGCGTTTTTTCAGCCTAGCTGAGTATTTTTTCACATGTATGGTTCTACCATTGCGGTAACGGCTAAATGGATTCCGTGTGGATTTCAAAGTTCTTTGTTCCTATGCTGACTGAAGTGTTTTGTATTACTTTTTACCAACGCTGCGCAATGCTGGTGTCGTAATTTTAAATCAATTGCAAACTTCCACATACAGCTCATTGTTCTATACTGAAAAGTTTTAACACTTCTAGAAACCAAGTTGTTAAAAAAACCTTTTGTTTAGAATCTTGTTATGCGATTTTGTTGATTTTTTATCATTGTCTTTACATAAACTCACATAACAAAGAGAAATGGAAAGTATTTAATCTAAGTATACATGGAAACCGAATTAATTTATGACTTATATCATTATGAGTGTCTTATATCAAGTGAGTTGTACGAAAAAATTTGGTTAAGAAATTATTATTATTGTATAACGGTATTTCTTTTTCCGTGTGGTGACGGAGTAAGAATACAATTCACCTCTCCATCTTGCCCATGGAAGTCGTAAAAAATGACTAAGAGATATAATATGCACATAACATCTGAGCAAGATAAGGAAAACTAGAAATGAAACCCTATACCAACATGTCTGACCAGCATGGTATAGTAGGTCAAATTCCCTCTCATTGTGGAGGAGGCTCGAGCCCAACAGTGGGACATATGTGGACTGCGATGATGATGATGATTTTCTTTTGGTGATGAAGTAATAATACAATTCACCTCTACCTTTCTTACCCGCGCGTGTCGTACAAGAAGATTAAGGAATATAATATGCATATAACATCTACGTAAGACAAATAAACCTTGAAATGAAATTGTATACCAACAAGCTTGACCAGCGTGGTATAGTAGTTCATTCTTTCTACTATGACTGAGACTCTTAAGACGTATATGAGCTGATAATAAAGCAGCATTATTAACTATATGTTTGAAAAGTGAAAGGCGACTAAGGGATATAATATGCATATAATATCTATGCAAGAGAAGGCAAACTCGAAACACAACCCTATACCCACACATATGAGCATATCCCTTCCATAATGGAGGAGGCCCGAGCCCAACAGTGGGACCTGTATGGGCTGAGAAGATGATAATGAAAATGGTTATTATTATGGTTATTAGAGTACATTTGATATTTTCAAAATTATGATATAATAAATCGAAGCTATAAGGCATAACCGAAATAAACGCAGTTTGTGACCCAAACCATTTAATGTAGAGTTTCTTCGTCTTGAAATAACTCTGCGACGGACAGTTCAATTTGTTGAAAACCTATTTATGTGGTTTTAAAAATGTTTTATTCGCCAATAACATTTTATCATACTAATATTAAAAAGACGTAAGATTGTGAGTGTGTATGTATGTTGGTTACATTTTCACGTTTAACGGCTAGACTAATTTTAACAAAATTTGGCATCGAGGTAGCTGACACCCTGGATTAAAACACAAGCTTTTTTAACCTGATATTCCTACAGGATCGATAACTACGCGGGTGAACAAAAATCTGCTGATTGATGGACTTACGATGAGCTCACCGTTAATAATAGAGGCATGATACTTGGTGGCGACATAGCTAAGTTAACTCTAAAATTCCCATTGCAATAAGGGGAACAAGAATTAGGGCTAGAAATCCATTAGTTACTTTGTAAAATCTTAACTTTTGAGTTTAGAAAGTAAAAATTGGACTGTGGGTTTTATAGAACCCAAAGCCTTAGGGGACAACGTGCATTAAAGGAGTTTCCTTAGCAGAAGTAACTGTGGCCAGAAAGCCTTTACCTTTTTTTTTGGGTGGGCTACGGTCAATGCACCCTCCGCCCGACTCCGTCTGGGGCGACAGAGGGGCGGCGCGCGGCCCCGTAACCCACCCAATAGCACGTTGCCTTCGTCGTTGGGCCGACCATCGGTGCAGAGTTCCTTGACTTCAGTGGTCGGCCCTACGGAATACGCCAAGGGAGTACTCTCGCCCGTCGACATCCCCTTCCCGGGATGCCGATCGCCGTCGCAACGCTAACCTCTCCGCGGGTGTCGAACTAAATCCCCGGGCCGGTCACCCGCAACCACAGAAATATTAATACTTTAGAAAGGCCATTCCCCTGATTTTATTCGAAAACCAGCGTGGCATAATTACTCCCTCCCGCTAATGTTAACACATATGCAAGGTCTATGCTTACAATAATTTCACACACTAACATAACACACACACATCAATCTCGAAGCTGCAGTTGGTACACAAACTATAACTAAGTTCTGTAGGCAACGTATACTCACATATAAAAAAGCACATGTACGCTAGTGCTTGCCATGGTCGATATACCACACGATATTTATTTAGCCTGTTTTATCGAAACAAAAATATTAATGCCTTTAAATTAAGCACTTACTTGTGTGATGTGTTGAAGTTATTTGTAATGCAAGTCAGTAATTTAACAGTAAAATCATGCAAATGAAATCCTCCTCACTATACTCTGTATAGGTGACAGAAAATTTAAGTGCTATAATAAATTACGTAAGCGAGTAGCGATTTTTATATTATAATATTGTTTCCATATGTGGTACACACCGGTACACAAGATACAATTAAAACATATTAATAAGAGACCACAGTCACAGTCAAATTTATAAACTCCTGCATCTTGTAGAGGGCATCTGGCGGGTATTTGGCACTTGACAGGTGATACGAATTGACTAATCCTCTTGAGTGGCTTAAAATAAGTTTTTATGGAAGCCCGTTTCAGGATGAAGCCAATCTTGTCAGTGACTCCTTTCACATAAGGTAGTACTGCAGGGAGGCGCTCCAACTGTGGGCGCTTTCACACGGTCTCTGCGACGGCGGCATCGACGTTTATAATAACGTTGACTTGTTTGGACGTCAGACATCTTAGACCGCCCGTGAATCTGAATGCTGTAAAGTATTCGAAACGTCGAGCAATCCTAAATCAAATACAAACGCGATATAATCCGTATAAGTAGTTTTATTTACAATGCTCGCGTAAGCATCAGATATCATTCTTAAAATATGTTAAAATATTATTGTTTATTGAAATTCGGTTTATTTTTATTGGTGTTATTATTTAACTTAAAAAACAAAACAGTTATTTAATTTTTTTTATATACTGCTACTTGTTAGTACATTTTTGTTTATTGTAAACAAAAATATACTAACATTATCCGTGTTGTGACGGAATAAGAATACCAATCACCACTCCGTATCTTAGCCGCGGATGTCCCATCCTAATATATTGAGACGACTAAGAGATATAGTAAGCATATAACATCTATGCAAGAGAAGAAAAACTCAAAACAAAACCCTATACTAACCTGTCTGACTACTATAGTATAGTAAGGTAAATTTGCCTATTATTGCGGAGGAGGCTCGGGCCCAGCAGTGGAACGTATATGAGCCGAGATGATGACTATCATGTCAACATTTCTTGTAATAAAAATTCAACACTTATGAAAAGTTAGAAATCAACACATATAATAACTAGTAATGAATAACCAGTCTCAAGAAATTCATTCTTATCATAAATTATTCCATCTTAAGGAAGAATAGAACAATTATTTTGCACGACAACTAAATACCTACTTAATTAAACATTTAGTTTTCCAATAAAAATGTACTACAATACTATTTGATCACTTTACCATTATTTTTAGTACTCTACAAAATGTTGTGAACAAATTGTGCTAAATTTAGTTGGTATTTAGTTAACTATCAGTTGCCTTAATCCATAGTTTTCTAATACTTGAATTTCATGGACATCTAAAATTAAAATGTACCTATTTACCATAAAATATTAAACTTCAAATAATATATATATATTTAGTGATTGGTCCCGAACATAGATATTTTATTACTATTATTTTGTTATTTCTATTTTATTAAATGCTAAAGAGTGCTAATGAGCACTATGAAATTTGTACAATAGATCATCATCATCGCAGCCCACATACGTCCCACTGTTGAGCTCGGGCCTCCTCCACAATGAGAGCGAATTTGACCTACTATACTATGCTGGTCAGACATGTTGGTATAGGGTTTTATTTCAAGTTTTTCCTCTCTTGCACAGATGTTATGCGGATATTATATCCCATAGTCGTCTTTTATGACATCCAGGGGCAAGATAGGGAGTGGTGAATTATATTCTTACTCCTTCACCACACGGAAAATATACAAGAATGTACTATAGATATACAAGATAAATTAAGTAGGTAATGTATATCAGAATAATTGATTTTTAAATACCTATTTAAATATTGTTAATATAACTAAATAAAACGATTACTAAATTAAAAGTGTTAAAATATTTATTTATATGATAAAATTAACACATAGGTAATTATTGAAATCGATAACTTATAGTATGTTGGACAACACTATCGATACGCGTGGATCAACGTCAATGTTTTGAATGAAAACGTATACTACCACGCTAGTAAGGCGGTTCTTAGTGATATCGCATTGAACGCAGTACATTGCGCGGTTGCTGGACTAATAAAAAGTGATATCCATGTATGGCAGACGATGCATAATGTTTGGCTCTTTTTGCGATTTAATAATTGATTGTTGTAAAAGACATAATACTCTCATAAAATTACGAAATATCACTGAATTAATTAGTTTATGGACTTAATGAGGAAAAGAAATGCCTTCTTAGACTATAACTATGCAATTGACTTCGTTTTCGACACGTTGTAACAGTGCAAGACGGCATATTTCTCTTTTTTGTCGGAGCTTCGTTCAAGGTCACTATATGAGCGCAACTAAGAGCCGGTAAAACGAATTTCGTCAATATTAAGACCGTTTGATCGTAATTGTGGCACGCTTGCCCCGCTCACATAGCCGTTCTATCTTATTCATTTTTCTGTGCCCGCAGCCTCTGTTAGGATGGCATCAGACGCAACAAATCCGTACCATGGCAATACTCAACTATTAAGTATAGTAGGTTATACTAGGCTTGAAGATTATTAATAAAAATTAAATTTCACTTGAACGATCACTCCTTTAATCTTAGAATAATAACGTATAGAAGGATAGTGTCGCTACTTCGAACGTTCCAAACATGAATCTAAAAATACTACATGCGCGCAGACGATTACACACGTACACACGCACACCACTATACAAATTATGAAATCAAATTTTGTTTTTATTACCATAAATCGTCGATATAATTTTAAAAGTAATGTTAAAAACCTTTTTAAGCTTTTCAAATGTATTGTGACACCATTTGAATGCACAAACCGTCATAATTACCTATTTATTTTTTAAGAGTTACGTACGTACGTGCAATACAGTGACCTTGTACATTATGGAATGGTTCCGGCGTAAGTTCCATTAGGCTCCAATTGAAATGCTTCACTTTTTGTGTGCGAACTTACATTCTATACGTTATTATTCTAAGCCTTTAATACTATTTACTCCTGTTATTATAAATACGAAAGTTGTAAAGTGTGGATATTTGTTACTCTCTCATGCAAAAATTATGTATTTATTTATTTATTTAAGGAAACTCAACAGCTTTTTAACACACACAGTTTCACATATATAAATATGCAAACAGACTCAGCTGTTTGCATTAACAATTAACAGAGCCAATTACAGAGTTCCACGACAAGAAAATTTAAGGTGATACATACATCAATTTGTTAGTTATAATAATTCTTCAAAAAAATTAAAAAAGCAAACAATAAACAAAATCAATAAGAAAAACAGAAATATATACATGTATACTTACAACCTATTCTTGGATTATGGGTTGGCGGTTAGATCTCGAAGAATATGTTTTTTGAAACTATTTTTGGGCAACTGGAATATGTCAACATTGTCAAACCTGTTATTATAAGTGCCAAGTATTTTGTAACGGATTTTGATGAAATTTTACAACAACACTAGCAACCCGCCCTCGCTTCGCTTCGGTTTCAGTCGTCTTTCTTACGTAGTTCCCGTTCCCGTGGGATCACCGGGATAAAATATAGCCTAGTTTACTCCCTGATATCATAGCTTTCCATTAGTGAAAGAACTTTTGAAATCGGTCCAGCCGTTTTGAAGATTACCCGGAACAAACAGACAGACAGGCAAACAGACAAAAAAAATAAAAAGTGTATTTTAGGCATATATATAGTGCAAATAACCGCGTGAGCATGAAAAAAACCCATTAGTTTGACATTACAAACAGACACTCAAATTTTATTTATTGGTAGAGATAGCTTACTTACACATAAGAATAATCCAGTTTGTTCCATACAAACTGGATTATTCTACAATTTTTAAAGATTTTATTTAATTTAAACGTAATATTATGGTACGTATCAAACAACTTGAAAAAAATCGGCCCTCTGAGAACTTTTACGGTATGCGGAGTTGGAGTTAAACAAAATTAATGTACCATGAGATTGTTTGTCTTAAATAAGTCTAAACGAAAGTCCGCGACAGCATATAACTTTTTATATGCAAGCTTATATAAAATATGAGCCATAAATATAGCCATATGGAGTAAGAATACAATTACAGAAAGTAGCTCGTAAATACCTTTGTGTCAGAAAAAAAAAAAAAAACAATTATCACCCCGCGCGTCACATGCCCATGAATATTGTGCAAGAGAAGGCAAACGTGGCATAAAATCCTATACCAACATGTCTGACCAGCGCAGTATAGAAGGTCAAATTCTCACTCATTGTGAAGGAGGCCTGAACTCAACAGTGGGACTTCTGTGGCCTAAGATACTGATGCAAATAAAAAGCGCGCATACAAAGTACTCATTTCAGAAGTGAAAATTCTTTGCTTGACGTGCTTTTGTCAATATTTAAAAAAAAATGTTCTCTCTCTCTTTCTCTCTTTATCATTCTCACTCACTTGCCGCTCCATGGCTATGTGCTTCGTGCTATGTTCGCCCTTTCTCACTCTCTCTCTCAATTGGTCACAATCGCTCTCTTTTTCTTCTTGGATAAAAATGTTCCACATTTACGTGTCACTAAATTGTATTTAATCTGTAAAAAAATTACCCTTATTCGCGCAAAGAAGTTTCACTTCAAAAAAAATATGAGCCATAGATATATTTAAATTTGATATTTTTTCTACAATATACATTTTACAGTAATTCATCATCATCGCAGCTCCCATACGTCCCACTGTTGGACTCAGGCCTCCTCCACAATGAGAAGGAATTTGACCTACTATACCATGCTGGTCAAACATGTTGGTATAGGGTTTCATTTCGAGTCTTCCTTCTATTGTACAGATGTTATGTGCATATTATATCCCACAGTCGTCTTTTACGACATCCAGGGGCAAGATAGGGAGTGGTGAATTGTATTCTTACTCCGTCACCACACAGAACAGTACAGTAATTAGCTCATTCTTCATCATCATCATTTCAGCCTATCGTCGTCCACTGCTGGACGTAGGCCTCCCTCATGTTACGCCACAAAGTGCGGTCCGCCTGCATCCAACGACGTCCAGCAACTTTCACCAGGTCATCGATCCACCTAGTGGGGGGGCATCCTACACTGCGTCGTCCTATACGTTGTGGCGTTACTATATAAACACTTCAACGCTTCGATATAAGGATGGTCGATTTGGCACCGCCCAAGCTGAAGGGACTGCAGCACCGTCCAAGTTTTGACTGAATCAAAGGCTTTCTCATAGTCCACAAACGCTAAACATAGGGGTCGATTATACTCCTCGGTCTTTTATAAACTCATTTGCAAAAAAAACGGGCGGTTTTGATTTTCATTCATATTTAAAAAGATACAATACCAAAAAGGTTTCAATCGTTTGTACACGTTACTGGCCGGTTTTAAAAATGCTGTGGTATTTAAAAAAGTACGTTCTAAATTCAATTTTTCATTTGATGTTCATTTTTACAGAAAACCCCTTTTTATCCTACATTTTTGGCGCGAAGTTCCAGAAGTTAACATCGACTTTCATAACTTTTATTCAATTTTTATCGATTAATTTCATATCCTTGACTGTCAAAGCTTTACTTAATGCTGTTTGGCTGTATCAAAAATGGTAGATAAAGTGGTAAAAGCTACCAAAATTATCGCGCTGCTTGAAGAGGGTTGCAGCCAATGTTTCGTGGCTAGGAGGCTAAATGTTAGTCGCTCGACAGTCCAAAGGACCTGGCAGCGATATCAGGAGACTGGTTCCGTCGAGAGAAGGCCTGGTTCTGGAAGAAAACCATGTACCCAACCACGGGATGATCGTTTTCTTGTGAGTCGCGCATTGAGAAATCGCAAATCTTCGTATGTGGATCTAAAGAACAACCTCCAAGAAGTAAGAAATGTGCATATTAGTCTATGGACGGTCAGGAGGAGGCTTCTCGCTGCCAATATACGCAGTCACCGCCCGGCCCGCGGCCCCAAATTACTCCGTGAGCACAGAGTTCACAGGCTTAGGTTCGATAGAAATTGTGAATCATGGACTCAAGACGATTGGAATAGGGTTTTGTTCTCTGATGAAGCCAGGATATCTCTGTTCGGTGAAGATCGACGTCGGCGAGTGCTAAGAAGACAAGGAGAACGCTTTGCAGAGGCATGTTTCGAAGAAATCACACCTTATGGTGGGGGCTCTGTTATGTTTTGGGCAGGAATAAATTCAATGGATCGTACAGAGTTAGTCTTCATTGAAAACGGCTCACTGACTGGGCATCGATACATAACGGAAGTTCTAATTTCTCATGCACAACCCGCATTGGCCGCTCTAGGTGAAGACTCGATTTTTATGGACGACAATGCTCGCGCCCACCGATCCCGCGATGTTAATGCGTATGTGCAAGAGGTCGGCATTCGTCGTTTGGATTGGCCAGCTCGAAGTCCCGACCTCAATCCCATAGAGCATGTCTGGGACGTTCTGAAACGGCGTGTGAGATCAGTACACCCGGCTCCGCAGACCATCAGAGAGCTGAAGAATGTGATTACTGCGGAGTGGGAACGTATTCCGCAAGCAAGTATCCGGGATATACTCGCTAGCATGCCCAGACGAATTCAAGCTGTGATTTTAGCTAGAGGGGGTCACACTCGATACTAAACATTTATCTGCTTTTACTTTATTAAAGAAAAACAAACAAAAAAACTTTTTTATTTTTACTTCATGAGCATATGCACTACTAGCGAATATACACTACTAGCGAGGTTTAGCATTATTTCCCATAAATTGTATCTAAATTTTATGAAATACTGATGAAAACGATTATTTTCTTATTAATTTAGCAAATTGTGTGGATAAAACTACCTATAATTATCAAACAAAGAAATATTAACATTTGAAATGGTTCATTGCTTAGGTGCCCGTTTTTTTTGCAAATGAGTGTATAATCTGCCTAAGCGTGAGGATATGGTCTATAGTGCTATAGCCTTTTCGGAAGCCGGCTTGTTCGGGCGGCTGGAAGTCATCGAGCTTGCACGTGAGTCGATTGGTAATGACCCTCGAAAACAACTTGTAAACGTGGCTCAGGAGTGAGATGGGTCTGTAGTTCTTTAGAAGAGCTTTGTCACCCTTCTTGAAGAACAGCACCACTACACTCCTGGTCCACGACTCTGGAACGTCACCCCCAAAGATAACGGAATTGAATAGCTTTTGAAGGACTTTTAAGACTGGCTTGCCGCCTGCGTTCAGAAGCTCTGACGTAATTTCGTCATCTCCCGGTGCCTTACCGTTACGTAGTTGTTTGAGAGCCATTCTGATCTCGTACAAAATGATGTCCGGTATTTCTTCGGTATAGTGCTGAGTTAGCTTGGATCTGGGATCTTGGACCATGCCGACGACAGGATTTCGGGACGATTTATATAACTGTCCAAAGAACCTTTCGACCTCTCCCAATATTTCACTTTGGGATGAAATGACAGTGCCGTCATTGGTCTTCAGCTTAGTCATTTGGCTTTGCCCAATGGACAGATCTTGTGCGAACACTTTTGAGCCACGATTCCGCTCTATCGCTTCTTTAATACGGAGCGTATTAAAGTGGCGAATATCGCGACGCACAGACCTGGAGATTTGCCTATTCAGCTGCATATGTTCGGATCAATCGGCTGAAGACTGTACCGTCATTTCTTTTCTCCGCTCCATGAGCTCGAGAGTTGGTCAGAAATTTCGACCCAACCGCGTGGACAGTTTCCACGAACCTGTTACTCATTTCGTTTGGAGATTCGCACTCGTCCAGACATTGGAAGTGATTGTGTAGTTCGAGTTGAAAGCTTTCGAGGTTCTGGTATTGGACAGATGTAGCTCATTCTTATCACAATATAAACATAAGTCCCTTACATTAAGAGATTTGTACGGACAGTTTAAAAAAATCACTATGAAATTGACTGAAGTGAAACGCCATTAAGCACCTGCTATTCAAGTCGGCGGCTTAGATTGAGAAATGAACAACAACCGTCGTCAGTCTAAGTAATCACGCGCCATGACAGAATGCGGGGCTAAAGACTGGGCTAAGCAATTTTTTTATCAATAAACTAAGCGGGCGAAGTTGCTAGTGAAGGCTAGTTATAAATAAAATAATTGAAGCGGGTTTAAACCAAGTGTTTAAAGGTTCTCATAGTGGTTTATAATTAAATAGTCTAGGCTAGGCATCCATATATTTCCACGAGCTATTTTTATAACACTAAAAATTAATATTCTAGAAAGTCGTATAATTAATACGACTTTTTAAGACATTTATGTTATATTGTAAACAAAACTACTTTACGGATTTTATCGCGTTTGTATTTGATTTTTGATTGTCCGACATTTCGAACACTTTGCAACGTTCCGATCCGATGGTAGTATACTACATTTGTTTAGGTTTTTTAAATTAATAAATTATCATAATAATTTACCATTACATTATATAGTCTTCCTAATATAGTCTGCCTTATATTATATAGTCTTCCTCAATAAACGGGCTATTCATCAATCAGACAACTTATCAATTCGAACCAGTAGTTTCTGAGATTAATATATTCAACCAGACACACTCTTCAACTTAATATTAGCATAGATACTAGCGAAATGCAATATTTGAAGTCTTTACCTGACTTTTGTAATTAGACCTAGAATCAAATACGCTCAGATACATCTGATTAGTCCTATGCTCAGGTATATCTCTAAAGACGGGTGTGCATTACCACTCCAAAAGAAACCATTCAGGCATCTATTACGACAGTCCCGGTACAAAGAGGTACCGCTAGTTACAAAACAATCTCTTCCCATCACCATATAAACCAGTACGAAGAGCAGGCTGCTTAAATTCAAAACCAATGAATTTTATCATTTAGAATCATTATGACACAGCGAGTTTGTTGGTTGGTCAGTTGGCGAGATGGTTGCTGGACAAATCTATAGCCGTTCAAAAATGCAATGGAACTCCATAGCGTGCATTATTTTCAGAAGAATTAAAAAAGAAAGAACGAAACTCTAGCATTCAAACGATTATAAAATTCAGATAACTTTAAAACGTTTCCTCCGTTGAAACAGAAAAACTCCAGTTTGAAAACTCCTCTCGCAGTTGCGGATGAAACGAGGGATCAGTGAAGTACTCAACCGTAAGTTTCTTCAAATGATAATGGTATTAATGGCAGAGGAAAACTTCCTCCGATCATAGTGAACTTTTGTGACGTCACAATTTTGCTATAGTTTTAACAAATTCTTTTAACGAAAACTGTAAGTAGAAGTACTGTAATCATACCATTTAACTTATATATATATGCACGTTAGTTGAGAAGAGATTAAGAATAAAATGTGGCAATTCCTTTTTTTTTACGGTTATATATCTTAAAAAACGATCCAGAGATCTAAGCATATGTAATCATATAATTAATAATAATATCCATAGGCCAATTGCTTCCTAATGTAGAAGAGCTTCATAAATGAAACCTATTTATATAATCTATACTAATAAATAAAATTGGAGTATCTGTTTGTAATGTCAAAATAATAGGCTTTTTTCAAGCACACACGGTTATTTGCACGACACCTATGCCTAAAATACAGATTAAAAAATTTTTGTCTGTCTGTTTGTTCCGGGTAATCTTCAAAACGGCTAGACCGATTTCAAAAATTCTTTCACCAATGGAAAGCTATAATATCAGGGAGTAACCTAGGCTATATTTTATCCCGGTATTCCCATGCGAACGGGAACTACGCGGGTAAAACGACTAAAACTGAAGCGAAGCGAGGGCGAGTTGCTAGTCTATACCAATAAATAAAATTGGAGTGTCTGTTTGTAATGTCAAAATAACAGGTTTTTCTCATGCTCACACGGTTATTTGCACGACACCTATGCCTAATATACAAATTAAAAAATTTTTGTCTGTCTGTCTGTCGGTCTGTCTGTCTGTCTGTCTGTTTGTTCCGGGTAATCTTCAAAACGGCTGGACCGATTTCAAAAATTCTTTCACCAATGGGAAGCTATAACACCAGGGCGTAAACTAGGCTATATTTTATTCCGGTATTCCCACGGGCACGGAAACTACGCGGGTAAAACGACTATAACCTATAACCGAAGCGAAGCGAGGGCGGGTTGCTAGTTAATTATAAAACTGTTTAGATAATTATCACACTATAATCGTCATAATCCCAGCTCATATAAGTCCCACTCCTGGACTCGAGCCTCCTTTTTATTAATGAGCAAACCATAAATAAAAAAAGGATTCATTCTATGAAGAAGTGCCTAATAACCGGTTTGATTTTATTTTTATTAGAAAGAAAACTATTTTAGCGGATTTTATCGAGTTTGAGAACTAGTCCAGCCTTGATCATAAATGCCGAAACGTGCTGACGTCGCGATAGTAAAACTCAAATACAATTGCAATAAAATCAATAAAAATAGTTTAATGTTATATGAGAAATACTTGCGTAAACTTCAGATGTTCTTTATTGTTTAAAAAAAGTATATTAAAAAAAGAATCGTACAAATTTCAACTGTACAAATGGCATAATGGTTTAAATATATACCGTCCGGTTCGACTGCCGTGACTGCAATTCCAACACAGGACAATTTCCACATTTGTGGAATCCTTAAATATCTATTCTAAGTGTATGTGCAATCTAGGTCTATATCTAAAAGATGCCCATAGGCTGAGAAATGGATTAAACAATAATAATAAAATAGTGGTTTTTTTTTTTTGTGGGTGGGCTGCGGTCGGCGCGCCTGCGCACCACTCCGTCCGGGGCGACAGAGGGGCTTAAGCACGCAACTCCCGCAACCCACCCAAAAACCACCTCGCCTTCGTTATTGGGCCGACCACCGGAGCAGGTTTACTTGTCGTCAATGGTCGGCCCGACGGAATACTCCCTACGCGGGGTACCCTCCCATCGACCGACGTCCCCCCCTCGGGGAGGACGTCGGTCTTTCCTCACGCGGTCAGCCTCTCGGCGGGTGACGGACTAATCCCCGGTCACGTCACCCGCGGCCTCGGCTAGGGCGGCGCAGGTAGTTGCGCCTGCGCCGCCCCAGTCGCCGGCGGCGGATCTCCTCATCGAGGCTGCGCTCCACGCGCAGACGATCCGCCGCCTCCTTCTGCGAGATCACTGTCTCGCAGAAGGCTGCGACCGCGTCCCAATTCCCGACGCTGTCGACCATCGCCCTAGCGATGGCCGGCAGCGTCAGGTCGGCACCGATGATTGCGACGAGTTCACGGCGCTGCACTGCCCAAGCCGCGCAGGCCTCGAGCGTGTGGCGCGCCGTGTCCTCGTCGCAATCGCAGTGGTGGCAGTACGGTGTACTCTCCCTCCTTGCGACCTTGTGCAGGTATTTGGCGAAGCTCCCGTGCCCCGTCAACACCTGCACTAGTCGGAAGGAGAGCACCCCGTGCCGCCTTTCCAACCACTGCATCAGCACCGGCCGGAAGGCCTCCACGGTTCGCACCCCGAACCGAGGCCTCTCCAGCCGGACTGCCCAACGGGCAATGACGTCTCGGCGGGCGTCGACGCGCCAGGCGGTGAGCTCCCTTAACGAGATCTCACCGCCCTCCGCTCGCACCCCCGTCACCCGCCGATACAATCCGGCGAGCATCTCCGCCTCCAGGTCCCACGGGAGAGTCCCGGCCAATAGGCACGCTGCCTCCGTCGCCACCGTGCGGTGTCCGCGGATGGCCCTGACCGCCATGACCCTCTGTGGTCGCCACAGAAGGGCCCTAAGTCGGACGGTCAAGGACCCCGCCCACACCGGTGCGCCGTACAGGGCCATCGACCGGATGACCCCCGTACAGCCGTCGGCACGTAGCGCTCGGTCCGCCCACGTTCGGCATAAGCCACGATAGGGCGGACGCCGCGCCGACGAGCCGCGGAGCGAGCCTGCGGAAATGCTCCCGGAACCACCATTGCCCGTCGAGCACCAGGCCCAAGTACCTCATATGGGCCCGGATGCTGATGTCAACCGATCGGACGGTGATCGAGACGCCGATGGGAGAGCTCATAAGGCGCCCATGGAACAAGAGGGCCTCCGTCTTGTCCAGGGCGACCCTCAACCCCAGCGCCTCGATCCGCCTGACGACCTCTTCGGTGCCATAGGTCGCCAGGCTTACCGCCTCTTCTAGCGTCCCACCGCGGGCTGTGACGAGCGTGTCGTCGGCGTAACAAATCACGCCCAGCCCGGGCGGGAGGCTCCCCCGCAACGCCCAGTCGTAGCCGATGTTCCACAGGGTGAGTCCGAGGACCGACCCCTGTGGGACACCACACGTCATGGGCGTTCGCACAACGTCCCCTGCTCGGTTGGTACAGAGGACGCTGCGCCCCACCGAATAGTCTGCCATTAGCCGCCTCAGGTAAGCTGGCACTCCGTGATACCGGAGCGCCTCCCTGATGCAGCTGAATGGCAGACTATTGAATGCGTTGGCGATGTCTAGGGACACCGCCAACAGCACTCCCCCACTGGTGACGGCCTCAGTCGCCACGGCCCTCAGGCGCAACAGAGCCGCGATCGTCGAACGACCCCTCCTAAACCCAAACTGGGCGTCCGACAGATCGGGCCCCGTGCCGACGAGGTGCCGCTCGATGCGGGCAGCTACCACCCTCTCTAGTAGCTTGCCCGTGTCATCGAGCAGCACGATAGGCCTGTAGACCGAAGGCGACCCCGGAGACCGTCCCGGCTTCGGCAGGAGCACCAGCCTTCCCTACTTCCAGTACCCAGGGAACCGTCCGGACGCTAAACACGCGTCGAACAGCTCCCTGAGGCGGGGACCCAGGTGGTCGAGGACCAGGCCCAACACGCGGTTAGGAACACCGTCGAGCCCCGGGGCGGTGGACTTTGCGCACATGCGCGCCACCGCCACTCCCATCTCGGGTTCCGTGATGGGCGGAACACTGTCGTCGTCGGCCTCCCGGTCAGTGTCTGGCGGAGCCATGACCGGGGGCGTGTGTTCCGCCCGCCGCGGGAACAGGTCCTCGACGACCCGGGTGAGAAGGCTGGGCTGGAGAGTCTCGGTGAGGGGAAGGCCCCGCGCGCGGAGCTTATTCAGCACCGCGCGATAGGGGCGTCCCCAGGGGTCACGGTCGAGACCGTCCAGCATCTCCTGCCGACTGACGTCCTTGGCGGAGCGGACGGCCAGCCTGAAGGCCGACCGCGCATTGCGGTAGCCCTCATACAGCAAGGCCTACCGCTCCGCGTCGCGTTGGCGCCGCCGGCTGGCCCTCCGGGCGCGAATGCACGCGGCCCGGAGATCTGCCAGCTCCCGGGACCACCAGTAGACCGCCCTCCTCGGGGGCGGACGCCGTACCCGGGGCATGGCCGCATCGCAGATCTGCGTCAACGCACTGCGGATGCGGCCAGCCTCGGCGTCCACCCTGTCCGACTGGTTGGCAGAGGACAGCCACGAGTAAACGATGGCTGTCTCCGCCAGCTGGTCCCGGTCTAAGCGACCCACAGCCCATCGCGGGAACGCAGGACGTCCATCCGCCCCGTGACCCCTGCTGGGCGTCGGGATTGCCGGGGAGACCTCCATCCGGATATACCGGTGGTCCGACAAGGTCTCCACCTCCTCCACGACGCGCCAGCTCCCCACGCGTGCGGCGACCTCGGGGCTAGCGAACGAAAGGTCCACTATCGACCCGCCCCGTTGTCGCACGCACGTATGCACCGAGCCCCTGTTCAGCAAACAGAGGCCCAGTGCCGCTGCCCACTCCTCGATCGCCCGTCCTCGGTCGTTCGTCCGGGGAGACCCCCACGCCACGGACTTGGCGTTGAAGCCCCCCAAGACGAAGACCTTGCGCGATGCCATTCGCCGTAACGAGGCCTCCATGATGGTGAGGGAGGCCTCGAAATCGGTCACACTCCAGTTAGGGGAGAGATAGACTCCGAGGAGCGTAATCTCCCCCCAGTCCGCCGCGACGTATCCGACGCCCCTGTCCCTAAGGGTCAGAGGCGACGAAGGCCACGACGTGGAGGCGACGATTGCCACGGTGCCATCGGTGCTACCCAACCAGTTAGGCCGGTCGGGCACCACGTACGGCTCCGCGGCTACGGCTACTCCTATCAACCACTCCGCCATGGCTTGCAGGAACACGTCCTGCGCACCGGCGGTGTGGTTGAGGTTGGCCTGGAGGAGACGAATGGATACGGGGTCCATTAACGGTCCGTATCCATCGTCACCTCCTCCACGCTGACGGGCGATCGGGCCGCGCTCGGAGCGGGGACTGGCCCGGTCGATGGGCCGTCCCGTCCCTTCGGGGCCAATGCCGGGGGTCTGCAGTCCCCAGAGCCCATGCGGTGTTTGGCAGGCCTATTGCCTGCCGCACACGCGGGGCAGTGGGGCACCGCAGAGCACGATGCCGCCTGGTGTCCGGTCTGACCGCAACGGAAACATAGCCCGCTGCAGTCAAAGCAGTTTTTGCATGTCGGTCGGGTATGCCCGACCGCCATGCATTTGTAACACCTCGCGGGCCGGGGCTCTAGCACGGCTACCCGCGCCGAGCTCCAGCCCACGAGGAGCCTGCCTGAGTCGGCCAATTGCTTGACCGACTCCACCGGACACTGCACCCAGGCAGCACCGACGCCGCCCGGACCAGTGCGGATGGTGCCAATCCGGACGGTGTCCGAGGCACATCCGGTACGCGCCATAATGGCCTCCCGGACGTCCTCCACCGTCACGGAATCGTCCAAGCCCGTCAGGCGCATCTCTGCGCACTTGACAGGCCTGGCGATTCGGACACCATCCGCCGGCCCGAACAGCCCCCTCAACATCGTGGCCAAACTATCGGCCGTCTTCGCGCCCTCGGCCCCAGGGAACTCGAGTATTCGAGCCCCTGTCCGGGTCTTGCGGGTCCTCTCCTCGACGCCCCCGATGTCGGAGACGTCCAGCTCCCGCCGGGCGCGTTTTAGGACGGCCTCATAGTTGAGGCCCCTCTCAGCCACCTCAGGCAGCACGGTGATGACCACCGCGGCCGTCTTAATAGTGGTGATGGAGTAAAAATGCAACGTAAAAGACGACTAAGGGATATAATATGCATTTATCATCTGTGTAAGAGAAGGAAAACTCAAAATAAAACCCAATATCAACAAGTCTGATCAGCATGGTATAGTGGGTCAATTTCCCTCCTATTAGGAAGAAGGCTCGAACCCAGCAGTGGGACGTGTATGAGCTGAGATAACGAAGAAAATAGATTGAATATACTGTTTTTAATAATTATAACAAGCTTCTTTAATATAACACATTTTTATTACAGATGTTTAGATATAATAAGCACAATGATATAGGACATGGCTGGTCCGTGGGCCACGGTGACTGGACATAACTCTCCCTTACACAAAGGAAAAGGCATTAACGACAATGTAGTTATAGAGAATTTATTTACGGTCGACCTAGTATTACATTATTGGATAAGTAAGTAAATTATAATTAAAATATAAACGAATGACGTATTTTATAACGTATATACATATGTTATTTTCTGAGAAGTTTATTGTGGCCATCTGTTGAAACTCCGTGTGATGACGGAGTTAGGATACAATTTACCACTCCCTATCTTGCCCTTGGATGTCGTAAAAAACGACTAAGGGATATAATAAGCATATAATATCTGTTCAAGAGAGAGAGAGAGTGAGAGCTGGGTATGGCAGAAGAATCATGAAAGTAGAATAAATGCTGTGGAAATGATTGGTGTAAAACTGAGTGATAAAATTAAGAATAGTTTAATCAGTGACCGTTGTGGTATGAATGTTGATGTAGTTACAAGGATTGAGAAAGGTATATTAAGTTGGTTTGGACATATAGAAAGAATAAATGAAAGGAGATAACCAAAAAGAATTTATAAAGCGAATCTGAGTGGAAGTGTTAGAAGAGGAAGACAAAGGCGGACGGTCCACGGTCAAATCGGGGACGTTCTTAAGAAAGGCCAGGTTAGAAGTACCCTAAACCGAAGAATATGCATGAAGAGATTAATGAATGTGGAGGAGGCGAAAGTGGTATGTCAAGATCGTAGCAAGTGGAAGGAAGTGGTCTCTGCCTACCCCTATGGGAAAAAGGCGTGAATATATGTATGAATGTATCTGTTCAAGAGAAGGAAAATTCGAAACAAAACACTATTCCAATATATCTAACCAGCGTGTTCAATTCCCCTCCCATTATGGAGAACACCAGAGTCCAACAGTGGGATATATAAAGGCTGAGATGATAATGATGATAATCTTTTAATAATATATATTTCTTCATCGATTAAAAATAAAATATGCTACCACCTCTTTTTTCCGCAAAGCTCTTAATAAAAACCCAAGTCTACCTAGCTTACCAGCATGTCTTTATGTCTCCGGGGCCGAGAATAGTTTAAGGAACACAAGGCTTTGAAGTCTTTAGCCCCACTTAAATTCTATCCACTTGTATTACCATGCAGGAGTCTTCAAAACCCATTGAGGGTTCATCAACTGAATAGATAGTAGCATTCTACTGGAAAGCTTATTGACTACTACAATCACTAAACTGGCTACGAATATCATTAACCCGCCTTGGGCAGGCCTATGTCCAACCGTAAATATTGATAGAATAGAGCGATGGGAAGAAATATAATCTTATACTCATAAACAATCCTATTTTATTAACTGCAACGGTAAACGGGCAAGCAGTACACTTGATGGTAAGTGATACTGCCGCACATGGATCTCAGCAATACCAGGGATCGCTGTGAAAAACCCACCACGGCCCACCGTGAAAAAAAAGTGCTATCTTTAAACCTCGCTTCAAGAAAAACTGCAGCAGCAAGTTTATATCAGATCTTGCACGAACGTGGGAGAAATCATCTCTGAAAACGTACGATCGAACCATAAGGTTTCCAGATGAGATGGAACCGACTACGGTGTCAATTAGTACGGTGGTAAAGAAGTACTGGTGGTATCAAATCAGACAGTTCTTCAGAGCACTCCTCGTAAAGAAACGGTAAATTTTTAGGATAAACTAAGTTCTCGGCGCCGCTCCAGTGACTCCAATCTATCTGAGTGATTGGGATCACCGGCAATTTGAATAGCACGTTTCTGAGCAGTGATTTAAGCAGTAATCCACCTAAGAGCGGACTTGGGCTTTGTACAAGACAAATAGCTGTTTAGATTGAAGTACTGGCTCTGTTCAGGTCGAGCTTTTAGCTTAGCCCTCCCAACAAAACCAACACACATCGAAGCTGATTAATGAAATGCCTTCGTGGTTCTTGCAGGACTTACAAAATTATCCGCGTGAGGAAAGACCAACGTCCTCCCCGAGGGGGGGATGTCGGTCGATGGGAGGGTACCCCAAATAGGGGGTATTCCGTCAGGCCGACCACTGACGTCAAGTCACCCTGCTCCAGTGGTCGGCCCAACGACGAAGGCGACATATCGCGCGGGTGGGTTACGGGTGTGCGTGCTTACGCCCCTCTGTCGCCCCGGACGGAGTGGTGCGAAGAGCGCGCCGACCGTAACCCATCCCAAAAAAAAGGCCTTACAAAATTATAAAATCATGACTGGTGGTGTAGCTGTGTTTTAGCTAAGAAGTCATCATCATTACAGCTTATATACGTCTCACAGCTGGGCTCGAGCTTCCTCCACAATGGCAGGGAAATTGACTTACTATATCATCAAGTTTAATCAAGTTATTCATCTCATTGATAAATATTATATGGATATTATAATTCCTCAGTCGCCTTTAACGTCGCCAGTGATTTATTCACCAGTGGTTTATTCTTACTCCGTCACCACATAGAAAATGTATGATTTATATCATACGCAAAACATATTCTATATATTTACTTATTCATATTTCCGTGTGGTAACGGATTAAGAATACAATTCTCCACTCCCTATTATAACCGTGGATGTAGTAAAAGACGACTAAGGGATATAATATGCAGATAACATCTATGCAGGAAAAGGAAAACTCGATACAAAACCCTATACCAACCTGTCTGACCAGCATGGTATAGTAAGATCAATTTCTCTCCCATAATGGAGGAGGCCGAGCCCAACAGTGGGACGTATATAGGCTGAGATGACTTATTCATCTATACTAGTAAGATCTTTATTATTTTTATATAAATGTAGCGTACATCTTTTAAAGGGCTTGCTACAACGACGTAATACAAATATTAGAACTAAAAAATCGCAAACCAGGTAACTGTTTTCAGTCCTTCATACGTCCTTCCTTCATATTGCTTGCCTAACCGATTGCATGAACACCATATATTACTTAAACCTTGCACGTATATATGTATATTCCAAACCTTTTCAAAATTAAACTCATTTCCATTATTTGTGATTATTGTCAGTAGACAGCTTTGCTATATATTTCTATGAAAATACTTTTCACTACATTGCGCGTTTAAAATATGCACTGATAAGACATTTTGCCCAAATTTGACCCACTTACGGTTGACCTACCTGAATCGGATGTAGCTAAGAAGCAAGTCCAGACACATGTGAACAATTATCATACTTGAACACCCAGATCGGTCAAACAATTCGGCCACACTGAGTGAACAAAGATGTGTGCACCGCTCAAACAATATTTCTACGTCCGTTATAGAATTATAAACTACTAGCAACCCGCCCTCGCTTCGCTTCGGTTTCAGTCACCTTACCCGCGTAGTTCCCGTTCCCGTGGGAATATCGGGATAGTATATAGCCTATGTTACTCCCTGATATTATAGGTTTCCATTGGTGAAAGAATTTTTGAAATCGGTTCAGTAGTTTGAGCGTGAAAACGTAACAAACAAACAAACATCCTTACTTTCGCATTTGTAATATTAGTAAGGATTCAACGTATGTGCTCCATACCAGTTTCAGTTTAGAAAAGTAATAAACGATACGAAGATGGTTTTATGCTCCTAAAACAATGCTTTAGGATCCGGTAAGTGATGCTGTAATGGTTTTCTTTCAAGTATTTTTTTTTTTTAATTTTAATCGTTTTCAAAAAAAAGGAGGTGGTTCTCAATTCAGCTGTATTCTTTTTATGTTTGATACCTCAGAACTGTCGACTGGATAAACCGATTTTGATGATTCTTTTGTTTATTTGTAGACTGATGTTTTCTGTGTGGTGACGAAGTAAGAATACAATTCACCACTCCCTATCTTGCCCGTGGATGTTGTAAAAGACAACTAAGGGATATAATATGCACATAACATCTATTGCAAGAGAAGAAAAACTCGAAATGAAACCCTATACCAACATATCTGACCACCATGGTGTAGTAGATCAAATTCCCTCCCAATGTGGAGGAGGCCTGGGCTCAACAGTGGGACATAGGTGGACTGCGATGATGATAATGCTTTCTGTGTAGTCCCATTTCAATTCGGTCAAGTTAAAGTCGGTTTATTTTTAACTATTATATTAATAAGCAGCACCTATTATTATTATCATATACCTATCTCCGATACCCGGTCCTTTGAAAAGCTTACATGGAGATATGGATCCAACACGCAGAGGCCTTTGGAGAAATTTAATCTAAAAACGGGATGAGACATCTACCGCAGACACTCCACGTCTGCACATAACACCCGTGGACTGCCAGCGGTAGGTGTAAAACTATTGTGTGATGATGGTACCTAATAACTGTTTATGGGGTTGGAGGTTTGATGGACTGGTTAAACTAAAAATTATTGATTAAAAAACTGTCGTCTGCCTTCAATACCTTTATCGTCTTGAATTTTGGAAGACGGTGACTCTCCAACTCACTGAATGGGCCCCTCCAAACGGTCGCCACAGATACGCAGGCCATACGGGCAACAGGGAGGGCAACATTAGTGCAAGTGGCTTGGGGTGTCGAGCGGTGCGGCGCCGGTTTCACCGTCGATATTCTATTATTATTGTTTTTAATATTTGCACGTGTGTTAGTACGTACTTATTTTAGTTTAATTCTTAACACAAAATATGTTATAAATAAGTAGTCTGCCGTTGAATTTGCTGACAATTATCACACAATAGGCCGCTACTGAAAAACTGCGTTGTGGTGTTACTACAAACGTTAAGCTGAGTAACGTTCTTTTTACTCACTTACGGGTGGGATCCTAGTTCTTAGATATATCTACATGTAAACTATGTTATACAAATATGTATTCCCCTGCAAGGGAGAAATAAACTATATTTCTTTATTTCTTTCATTGGTTGTGACAGTTATTTGTTTTAAGACAAAATAACTTATTTAAAAATAATAATATAATCCAAGGAATGTATCCTCTGATAGACTATATTATAAATTATAAATACCAAATACCAATAAATAAAATTGGAGTGTCTGTTTGTAATGTCAAAATAATAGGCTTTTTTCATGCTCACACGATTATTTGCACGACACCTATGCCTAAAATAGCAATTAAAAAATGTTTGTCTGTCTGGCTGTCTGTCTGTTTGTTCCGAGTAATCTTCAAAACGGCTGGACCGATTTCAAAAATTCTTTCACCAATGGAAAGCTATAATATCAGGGCGTAAACTAGGCTATATTTTATCCCGGTATTCCCACGGGAACAGGAACTACGCGGGTAAAATGACTATAACCTATAACCGAAGCGAAGCGAGGGCGGGTTGCTAGTAAATTATAAATCTATACCAATAAATAAAATTGGAGTGTCTGTTTGTAATGTCAAAATAATAGGCTTTTTTCATGCTCACACGGTTATTTGCACGACACCTATGCCTAAAATAGCAATTAAAAAAATTTTGTCTGTCTGTCTGTTCCGGGTAATCTTCAAAACGGCTGGACCGATTTCAAAAATTCTTTCACCAATAGAAAGCTATAATATCAGGGCGTAAACTAGGCTATATTTTATCCCGGTATTCCCACGGGAACGGGCACTACGCGGGTAAAACGACTATAACCTATAACCGAAGCGAAGCGAAGCGAGGGCGGGTTGCTAGTTATAACTAAATTAATTATTAACAAAGAAGCATAGCTTGGTATGATACTAGAATATGCTTCTACCATTAATGAACAAAGACGTAAAGTTGTAAGGCAACACACCAAAGTTTCTATTTAACTTATCTCAAGAACAACTGACACTCAGTTCGAGTTACTTCACTCGACGAAACTACGCTTGCCTCAAATTAAATCTCTGTATTTCATAGTACGTGGTATATTAGGGCTTTGATGTGTAATCAGGGATGTTCTTGTTTGATTTGTTCTGTCTTTGTAGCCAATTTCAAGTTTATATATATTTCCTCTTTATATTTAATATCTTTAAACGTGCAATGCTTGTATATTTCTATATTTACATAATTCTATTTACTTTGTATATGGAATTCTTCTATGCGTGTATTTGCACCTAACTCCTCTTAAACAGCTTTATTGATATACATGTATTTTTATCTATATATTTTAATAGGTTCCTGGATGATTTGAAAATATAGAAGGGGTAGGTGGCGTAAATGTCGATATATTTAAAAATATACAATTTTGTTGCAGGGCCTTTAAAAAATGTATGTATTAATTGATTGTACAGATCGGAAAGCTCAGGAGGATCTTTTCGCAGTGACTGAAAACGAAGGTTTATAACCAGCGTATATTATTATCAGCGATGACATACGGCAATGAAACGTGATCTTAAAATGTCAGCCTCGTAACAATGCTCAAAGTCTCAACGTGGTATAAAGATGTTATTCTCGGTATTTCTCTACGTAATAAAATCAGAAAAAAGAATATATTAGAATGGGTATAACCGATATAACCCGAAGAATTATCACGTTGAAGTTAAAATGAGTAGGCCACATCGCTCGTTGAGCGGACAACCTTTGGGAAACAAAGGTTCTCAAGTAGCGACCACGAACTGGATGGCACAGTGTAGAATGACCCCTCCCCCACTAGGTAAATTGATGACATTTTAAAAATTGCAGGTAGGCATTGGATGCAGATGGCACAAGACTGATCTGAATGGCATTCTCGTCGGGAGGCCAATGTCCAACAGTGGACTTTTACGAGCTGATGGATGTACAGATATAATAGTCTAATTGAAAATGCCGAATGGAGCGGATTCGATACCCAAGCAGGACAGTGCTTTTTACGATCTACAAAGAGTTATTCTAAGTCTGAACGTTTTGGTGAAAGTTGCTGGGCGTCGTTGGATGCAGGTGGCACAGGACTGCACTTTGTGGCGAACCGTTAGGAAGGTCTACGTCCAGCAGTAGACGGCGATAGGCTGATTGATGATGATAATGAGTTTTATTTGTCTCCTTTAATGTTTGTAAAGTCCCTTGCGACATAAGGACTCAGTGGTGGAAGGATTTTTAAAAAAATATTTATAGTTTCACATCTTAATATACAAAGGGCTTATTCAAGAATCAAGATTCGAACCCATAACTTCACTATTGTAGTAACATACTTATATCAGGGATCTAACAAGACTCTCGTTAGTTCCGTTCCGATTGCACAGATGGCGTAGTGGTGTGATTTGGTTTCGTTTATTATATGTTTGTAAAGTCCCCTACAGCACAAGGATTATTTCCTTAGTGCTCTCATTCGTCTTTTGAAAAAAAAAATATAACCCTTAGTACACAAGAGAAATATCGTGCTCAGACAGCCAAAATATATAAGTAGGCTATCGATAGATGCTATAAGCGATGTTAGTTTACCTTATAAAAACAGAAACAAAACAATAACAAAAAAAAAACGTTACACTTTAATACACACAACAACAAAAAATATCAACTACATCAGTAATTCTCTTTAATACCGTTAAACACCCACTATCCGCGCTTAACTTTGACACACCCTAAAATCCCTCAATCCCCAAACTTTACGATCTCAGCTTCTCCGCAAACAGCCCTTTGTTGGATGTACATAATCCGTGATGTTTGCTGTGTTATACCTCGAATCTGTTTCTCAACAACTTTGAGTACATGCTCTTTAAGTCAATAACATGACTGTTTCAATTTTTTAGTTGTATTTGAAGTGCCACACTTGATAGTTATGAAAGAAGCTATAATTCCGAACTGAATCTTTTTGAAAGTTTGACGAAATTTGGGGTAAACACCTGGTAAAATGTCTGGTAGAATGAAAATGATATAGTATTTCTTTAGTGGTAGGACCATACTGTTGACAGTTGCCTGTCTACAGTCGCGGGCCGGTCCGTCCGCGGTAGTAACACACTGAGCAGAAAATTGACTGAGTAGTAGCAATTTGTTACTGCGCTTCGTTCGGTGAGCGAGAGGGCCGGCAGCATAACTTTCTGAGGGTGTTCTCCTGTGATGGGTTTTGGTGATATCTAGTATCACAGAATCTCATTGCGCACATTCACCCTCTCTTCACCTTCTTCTCGGTAGGCAGCGGCCTAGCAAAAGTCTATGAGCGGCAGTTAAACTTATTATCAGTACTGTTTGCGCGTTTGCCACCGTTTCCAATAACAAAAAAATATTAAGTTGATTTACTAATTTGAAATATTGTAATGAAATTTTACCAAGCATTTTTCACTTACCTACCTAGTATTTTTAGGATTACCGACAAAACTTTCAATCTCTAGGATTAATGAAGAAACCTTATGTCTATCTTCTTTATGATAGGCTATAATCTGGACACATCCCGCCTAATCTTTTAGTCGTCTTTTACAACACCCATGGGTAAAAGAAAAAGTGGTGAATTGCATTTTTAGTCCATCACTACGCGAAGAGATATAAATTAAAAAAATACAAGATATAAATAAGTCATTTTAGCTCTAAAAAAAGAATGATAATTTCAAAGTACAGATAAATTTATTTTCTTTAATTTATTTTCATATATGTATATTAATAAACGGTACTAAATATTTGAGAGATATTCTAGATGTGTTCAAAACATATTTTCCTTCCGTTACATATAATATTTCGTACATGTAGTATTTCGTATTCCCGATCATTAAACCAAAACAAAGAACCATTTCAAATACGTCACACAAAACGCATTATTAGATACTTATTTGTTTCGCAACTGTATAAAGGAAAAGCATCACGTAGAACAAATTTGTCTCTGGTAAAATTTAGACGGTGCTACCAGTAAAAAAATGTTGGCAATAAAACAAGCATTTGTAAGACTTCGCGACTTATAAGAGTCAAGTTTGTGAATTTTGTGATCCATGTATAAATGGCCCTACTAAAGATTTCAATAATATTTTTACGTACTCGCTAATTAAAACATTAAAATTTCACACCATC
This sequence comes from Lymantria dispar, assembly GCA_032191425.1. Lineage (NCBI taxonomy): Eukaryota > Metazoa > Arthropoda > Insecta > Lepidoptera > Erebidae > Lymantria > Lymantria dispar. The sequence goes on along the minus strand of CM063465.1, from coordinate 9,833,572 downwards.
ATTTATCATCATTACAGCCTATCGTTGCCCACTGCTAGACGTTGGCGCCCTCATATTACGCCATAGAGTGCGGTCCTGTGCCGCCTGCATCTAACGACGTCCAGCAACTTTCAACAGGTCATCGGTCCACCTAGTGAGGAGACGTCCTACTGCGTCATCTAAAACGTGGTCGCCACTCGAGAACCTTTCTTCCCCAGCAAATGTCAGTTCATCGAGGGATGTGACCTGCCCATTGCCATTTCAGCGTGCTAATCCTTCGTGCTATGTCGGTTTCACCCGTTCTTCTGAGGATTTCCGTATTTCGAATTCTATCTCGCAGAGAAATCCCGAGCGTAGGTTGCTCCATAGCACGCTGAGTGATTATGAGCTTGGTTTTAAGGCCTACATTTAGAGACCACGGTTCTGTGCCGTAAGCTATCACTGGTCACACATACTGGTAAGGCAATACATAGTGAATATAAATTATAAGTATGAAGGCAATTCCGTGTGGTGACGGAGTAAGAATACAATTCACCACAACCCTATCTTGCTCGTGGATATCGTAAAAGACGACTATGGGATTTAATATGCACATAACATCTGTGCATGTGAAGAAAAACTCGAAATGAAACCCTATACCAACATGTCTGACCAGCAAAGTATATTAGGTCAAATTGCCTCCCATTGCGGAGGAGGCCCGAGCCCAACAGTGGGACGCATGTGGGCTGCGATGATGATGAAGTCAATTCCGTGTGCTAACGGAATACGAATACAGTTCATCTCTCTTACCCGTGGGTATCATAAAAAACAGTGGACGGCGATAGGCTGAAATGATGAAAATGTTCATGAGGATATAAGAAATGCAGAGGGAAAAAGGACCTATATTATGAGTAACTACTATTAAAAGTACAAGCTAAACGCACCCTAAACGCAAAATACGGTTCGGTTCGGTCCTCTATCAGAATAAAACCTGGTTATGGCATAGGATATCGTTAATTCAGTCATTATTAGACCATAACTATTAGAAATCCATCAAAGATTTCTTGCCACTAGTCACATTGGTAGGGGACGCCGAGTTTGCAACAACTTATGAGCCAGTGAGTGAGTTTTGAAGAGTTCACTGACAGAGTTAGAGCCTGTTGTCTTGTTGTTTCTGACGGCTCGTGATTAAGTGCCTCCGGTCTCACAAGTCATGAATGATTGAGAGAGATTGAGAGGGTCCTCAAGACAGGTGGCAATATTTCTGTTTAAATTTAATTTATTTACATTTTAAGATATAGGTGAGATACGATGAGCAAAGTAATTTTAAATCAATGCATAGCTGGAGCTTCTGTATTCTTACTTAATATTATAAATGCGAAAGTAAGTCCGTTTGTGTGTTTGTTACGCTTTCACGCTTAAACCACCGAACCGATTACGAAAAATTCTTTCACTAATGGAAAGCTATAATATCAGGGAGTAACATAGGCTGTATTTTATCTCGGTATTCCCAGAGGAACGGGAACTACGCGGTTAAGGCGAGTGAAACCAATGCAAAACGAGGCCTGGTTGCTAATTCAAAATATAATACAAATATAATTTGCTACTTTCTGTAGAAGATGAGGAATCTGAAACTAGTGTTAGGACCACACTGTCGACCGTTGTCTGTGTCCAGCCGCTGGTCTGACCGTACGAGGTAGTACCACACTCTCGCAGAAAATCAACGTCTGAGTAGTAGCAATTTGTTACTGCACTTCGTTCAGTTAGAGATAGATCCGAACGCCCAACTTTCTGAGGGTATTTGCATGTGGTGAGTATTGATGATGCCTTTAGTATTACCGAAACTTATTGCACGCATTCAGGCTCTCTTTCCTTTCTTCATGGTAGGCAGTGGCCTAGTAAAGGTCCATGAGCGGCAGCAACACTTACCATCAGGAGTACTATTTGCTCATTTACCACCGTCTACTATATAAAAAAACTGTATAAAAGAATCTTGCATAAAATCCCTATACTAAAAGACCAGCAGCCTGCCCCTTGAATAGTTTCCATAACCTGCAAAGGAGTTTATAAAATTCATAGCAACTTTGGATTACCTATTCTCAAATTATTCGTTCCTTAGAAGTCCCCTAAAGTCATTTGGAGTTTACGAGCAATTGGTTTTGATAAAGTACTACATTACAAGACCTTTATTAGTAGCAATTTCATTAATTTGCAATGAAGAATTTAAAGTTAATCGTCTTCTTTCTTATATGGTTAAAATCTAGATAAGCACCCTATCCATATAATTATTATTTCTCAAACATGCTTGGAAATTTAAGCATTATTTTGACAACCCTCTTCGACATAAATCGAAATTACTGTACTGCGCGAGCAACAGCCAGCAAAAAACGTAGGAAAAGCCATATCTGTCGTGTTTTAGCGGCCAAATAAATATATATGTAAATTCATATCTATCGTATATTTTAAAAATGGAACGATTTGTTACTCCAACATATGGCAACCAAGGAAGCAACTTATCAGAGTTTTATTTAAATTTCGAACTGGCTTGAAAAGAAACCTGTTTGATAATGAAGAAAAAACGAATGGACCCATTATTTGAGAAAAGTCCTATACAAGCCTAGGTCACAATTAAGCATTGAGGGACTTACGTATGTGTGCCTCGGCTTCGCCTCAGCCCACATTTACCCGTTCATCCGTCACTGCCTCTTTTGCTGGCCGCTGCAGTAATGTACTAATTTTTGTATTATATATAAAGTTGTGTTGTAGCGGCTATTAATACTACCAACCCTTATATTGCTTGCAAGTGGCGTAAAAAACAACTAAGGGCTACGCAAACTCCCTAATATCTTGTCAATGCTCTTGCATAGAATTTAATATGATAAAATATCATATTATGAATAATGATGACTTGTTGGACGTGAGACACCTTAGTCCGTCCGTGACCATGAATGCTGCAAAGTGTTCGAAACGTCAGGCAATCATAATTCAAATACAAACGCGATATAATCCGTAAAAGTAGTTTTATTTATAATATTGAAATTTTGTAACTTGAGAAAGTTTAGGTTGTTACTTAAATTTTATTTATATTAACATGATAATGTAATAAAAGGTTTTTTATTAATAAAATCTTTTATAGATTATAAATTTTATTCTTAGTTACAATTCTTAAACATTTACATTAGAATTACCAGGCATACTGGCATCGTAACGCGTTACATAAGGAAGCGGTTAACCCTACAATAAGGAGTTAGCATTTTGATAAAAAAAAATTGAATAATAGCAAACTTAATTAAGTAATCGAAATGTATCACCTGTAATACTAGTCCTTTTTATTCTAATGATCCTCCTTACCGTATAAGCTAATAGGCTTCGAAGCGACCCGTCAAATGGTGTATGAAATTGCTTTAATCTGTTAAATAATACTATTATTTAAATAAATATGTCTGTATATAGAAGTCATTTGGAGAACAAAAGCTAAATTGGCGAAGAAAAAGCTGGGTGTCCTGAACAGAAACAACGACTTACCTTGTATAAACATCATCATTTCAGCTCATATACGTCCCGCTGCTGGGCTCAGGCCTCCTTCACATTAGGAGGGAAATTGACCTTACTATATACCTACTTACCATGCTGGTCAGATAGGTTGGTATAGGGTTTTATTTCCAGTTTTCTTTCTCTTGCGTTATTAATGTTATACGCGTATTATACCTATCCTTTAGTCGTCTTTTACGACATCCACGGGCAAGATAGGAAATGGTGAATTCTTATTCCGTCATCACGCGGCAAATTTTGTAATTTTGATAAAAAAAATGTCTTCAACCATTTTCTAATGGGTGTCATTATCAGAAATAGACCAGAACGTCAGCCGACTCAATGTTACTAATTTTCAATCGTTGTATAGCGAAAGGCATCTTTCCTCGGCTATGGCGTCGCGGGTTTATACGTATAATACCGAAACACGGTGATAAGCCACCGGACGACCCGAAGTCATATCGACCAATTACTCTACTGCCGTCACTAGGAAAACTCTTAGAACGTCTGATTGTTCCCCGTTTGTTACCGGGTGGCCCCACATTCAATCGTAGTCAGTTTGGATTTACCCCGTGGAAATCGACTGTCGACGCGGTCATTGCCGTTAGAAAAATTGTTTCCCTATCAGATTTTAAATATATACTAGGTATTTTCTAGATATCTCAGGTGCTTTTGATAACGCATGGTGGCCGATGCTACTTCTTAAACTGAAGGCTCGTGGATGCTTTAGGAACATCTACCAACTCGTACAGTCATACTTTCTACAAGGTTCAACCACACTGAAACTCGGTCACCATGCCGTGTCTAAATCACTGACGTTGGGCTGTCCTCAAGGATCAGTGTTAAGCCCATACTTGTGGAATCTAGGGTTTGATGACCTTCTTGAGCTACCTCTACCGCAAAACTGCTCATTGATTGGCTATGCTAACGACGGTCTCCTACTTATACAGTCAAACACTAGAGACGGACTGGAGAAATTGGCGGATATATGTCTCAACTCAATACAAAAATGGGGCATACAAAATCGACTTACTTTCGCCCCCCACAAAACGTATCATCTTTTACTGAAAGGTAATTTACAGTCGAGCCCCCGTATAAAATTTAACAACACTGTAGTTAAAAAGAAGGAGTCAGTATGTTACCTCGGCCTGGTCCTAGAGAAAAATTTTTCGTTCATTGAACATATTAAAACTGTAGGTGAAAAAGCCAAACGAAATTTCTATGCGCTTACCAGAATTTCAACTTCTACCTGGAGCCTTCGTTTTAACACACTTAAAATTATATATACAGCCACATATCTGGGCTGTATCTGTTATGGTGCACCGGCCTGGGCTGATCGTACTACCATAGGCGCGGCTCGGCGTAAGTTACTACAGAGTCTACGATTAGCGCTAATATTTCTGTCTAAGGCATACCGAACAGTTAGCACCGAAGCCTTACCAGTACTTGCAGATGTACTTCCGGTCGACTTAGAGATACAAAAACGTGCGTCCATGTATTATTCCACTAGGGAAAACATGACTAACAATTTTCTTTTACCACGCGATCGTAATAAAATTACTAGAATTTTTGCACCGCAATCCGTCGTTAACGATAAGCTCCTGACCGAATGGCAGGCAAGATGGGATTCGTCAATAAAAGGTCGTCATCTATATCTATTCTTTCCATCTGTTCGTGAACGTTTGGAGAGAACTTGGCTAGAAATTGACCACTATGTAGCCCAATTCCTCACAGGCCATGGGAATTTTAGAAGTAAATTATTCTATTTTATACTAGTAGATTCACCATTTTGTCAACGTTCGACCTCAAACTCCAATTTTGAACAAACAGCTCATCACATCCTTTGAGAGTGCATTCTCTGGCGCAACGAGCGGAACGTCATGTTAGATAATATGCATGTCACGTCTGGGGTAGTATACTATTCGGATCTTGTAGCAACTCGAGAAAATTTCCGTGCGTTTAGGCGCTTTTGCCATACCTATTACTGTAATCAAACCTAAAGCTCACAAATAGGTCCATTAAGCTTTGTCCAATCCGTGGTGCTGTACCGTTGCGTTTCACGTAGTTGTACAAACTCTTATTTACTGGCTTATCAGCCAACTTTGCTTCATGTCTCCCGCTTTGCATAGGAGGGAAGTGGAATCTTTCGACTTGGTGCTGATACAAGTCATGCGTCTCAGGAAATTTGGGCAGAATGTCAAAATGCACGTAATTCACTTATCATTTTCACTACATTTCAGAATTTTATCTGCATTATATTACATAAAATATCAGCAAAATTATTGAATATAACACTTTAAAACACTAAATAATGAAAAGAATATAAAAGCGCTACATGACATTTTGACAATCGCGTCAAAAGTCCATAAAATGTCAAATAGAATATAAGTCACTATGAAACGTAGTATGGACTTTTGATGCGAATGTCAAAATGTCACGTAGCGCTTTTATATTTTTTTCATTATTTTAGTGTTTTGAAGTGTTATATTGAATAATTTAGCTGATATTTTATGTAATATAATGCCGATAAACTTCTGAAATGTAGTGAATATGATATAATAGTGAATTGCGTGTATTTTGACAAAATTCCCAGAGAAGCCTTGACTTGGATATCAGCACTAAGTCATGCTAACGACTGACTAACGAAAGACGATGACTGAAGACGTGAATAATAAATATAATAACTTGACACTGGCACCAGTAGCTCATATTATTCTAGCTCATTGCCATCAAATAAGAAGAAGAAGAAGAAACGTAATATAAAAAAACGCATTTGATATGTAATAACAAAATGCAAATGACAGCTAAACGAAATTTTGTCTATAGTTAAGTACATAATAGTTGAAAATTTGATAATCATAATTTTGTCAGAAATCAATAATAAGTAATTTGTATTTTCTTTGAATCATCATTAACAATGCCGCGACCAAAACTATCGAGTCTTTCCCGACAAAGCTCATTCATTAGAGACTATATTTTCGGAAATTTAGAAAATATATTTACGAAAAAAATTATGGCGTTACGAAGTTCGCCGGGTCAGCTAGTCTTTATATAGATTCGAATCGATTCGAGTTGAATACGTAATGAGGCTACCACATATTTTTACTCTTTATCACATTCTTACTCCCTTCACGATAGGCAGCGGCCTAGCAAAGGTCTAAAAGCAGCAGGATCGCTTACCATCAGGAGTACTGGTTACTCATTTGCCATCGTTTTCAATAAAAAATAAATAGATGGTCCACCATTGTGGAAAAGAAATTGACCGACTATACTAGGTACCCGTTATGTCGAATTTTCTTTCTCTTGCACTGATGTTATGCTGCATATCATATCCCTTAGTTGTTTTATTCGACACACACGCTCAAGAGAGGGGTTGGTGAATTGTATTTTTACTCCGTCACCACACGGAATTTATATAACATACATACCTACAATCCATAAAAACATTTCCGCTACGCAACTTGGGGTAAGTCGTAAAAAAATTGATCTCGTGAAATAAAATATTTCATATTCATGAACTGAAAATAATTCTTACGCAGGTAGAACAAATTACATAAGTAGCGAGTATTTTAAGATAAGGGTTCTTGAAATTTACTTGCATTGCACGTAGCCATTACAGGAGGGTTACAAAAGAAGACGTTTATTTAAACTGGGGTGCAGTAAGGATGAGAGAAAGTGTGCCATTTCTATTTAGCCCATGTCTCACAGATTACATACAGCGGGGTTGACGAGTAATTTTATGTATAATGTTTGATTGATTGATGATTTTACGTACGACTACCAGCGCCCTGCGGTTTCACCCGCAGTTCATCTTCCTGTGGATATATCGGGATAAATTATAGCCTATGTGTTATTCTGATATGTAAGCTATATTATTGTGAAGTTTCATCAAAATCCATTCAGTAGTTCTTGCGTGAAAGAGCGAAAAACATCTTCACATTTTCACATCTTCACATCTTCACAAACTTTCGTGTTTACAATACTATTATCCTTCCTTAGTAGGAATAGGATATTTAATGTGATCGCAACTTCGGTCACCCAGATTTTATATTTATGGTTATTTTCTACATTCATCTTTATTATTTTTCCCTTCCAATTTGGATTGATATAATACAGAGCTATTTCCTTTAGAATACGAAATATTAATAACATTAAATTCTAAAAATATATTTATTCTGTGACAGGGGTAATAAAGAAACAAATTAATTCTTAATAATATCAAATATTATCCGGGTTGGGTACAGGATAATAATACGATTGTCATCCTTACTTGTTTGTGGGATTCAGGTTAGACATCAGCAAGAGAATGGGTTCTACTGGGAAATGAAAGTCAATCATCTAAAGAATGACTGCACTGTATAGCATTTTATGAGAAAGCTTTATTGAATTTTTTATTGCATACGTTGGCAAATGAGCAATCAGTATACCTGATAACAAGTGTTATTGTCGCTCATAGACCTTTGCTAGGCCGCCGCCTACCGTGAAGAAAATGAAGGGAGTGGAGAGCGTTAACAAAACCCACCACACGCAAACACCCTCAGAAAATTGGACTTCCGACTCCCTCGCTCACTGAAGCGCAGTAACAAGTTGCTACTACTCGGACGTTGATTTTCTGCGAGAGTGTGGTACTACCCCGAACCGACCCGCGGTTGTGGACCGACTACTATTTACAGTGTGGTCTTACCACTAATAATCTACGTCTACGTCCAACAATAGACAGCAAAAGGTTGAATGATAAATCATCTTCTATACCAATAAATAAAATTGGAGTGTCTGTTTGTAATGTCTAAATAATAGGCTTTTTTCATGCTCACACGGTTATTTGCACGACACCTATGCCTAAAATAGCAATTAAAAAATTTTTGTCTGTCTGTCTGTCTGTTTGTTCCAGGTAATCTTCAAAACGGCTGGACCGATTTCAAAAATTCTTTCACCAATGGAAAGCTATAATATCAGGGCGTAAACTAGGCTATATTTTATCCTGGTATTCCCACGGGAACGGGAACTACGCGGGTAAAACCACTATAACCTATAACCGAAGCGAAGCGAGGGCGGATTGCTAGTATCAAAATAAAGTTTTTATTTATTCATTTTATCAGCGAGAACCGCTCCAGAAAAGCGGTTTCATCTCATCTCAGCCCACATAAATCAAACTTTTGGACTCGGGCCACCTCTGAAATATGAGGGAAACTGACCTACTATACCGCGCTGGTCAGACATATTAGCATAGGATCCTATGTCAAATTTTGCTTTTCTTGCATAGATATTATCTGCATATCATTTCCCTGAGCCGTCTTTTATGACACACACGGTCAAAAGAGGGTGTGAATTGTATTCTTACTCCTTTAATAAATCGCTTTTCTTGAGCGGGGAGGCATATGCTTTCCAGTAACAAACGAGAGTAGATAAATTATACAGAGTCTATAAAAACAAATTGTGTGGATATTAACTAAATTATGTAAAGCTTGGTTCTCGGTTTATAGTCCGGATTATTAGTCTAAATAACAGAACCTTTACGTTATTCTTCACAGTAAAACAAATTCAATTCCAGAATCATTTATTATGCAAAACCCTGAGGACGCACTTTTTTAAGACTAATCACACCACATATTCCCACCACTGTTACTCCTATAAGCCAGGATCCACAAGGGGCTCCGTATAAGACACCGAAGTTTGACTCTTATGAAGTCCCGAGAAACGCTTTTAATTGTTTTGAGACCCACAACAAATTTAATAAGAAAATAAAAAATAAGAGTTGGAAAATCTCTCTTATGCAAAGCGGGAGATATGAAGCAAAATTGGCTAAGAAGTATGCAGCACCACGGATTTAGCAGCGCGTGAGCTTTAGAAATGATTACAATAGTAGATATGGTAAAAACGACTGCATGCAGGGATATTTTCTCGAAATGTTACAAGGTCCGTATTCCCAGACGTAACTTGCAGACGGTCAAACACAAGGAGGCCATATTGTCAATTTTAACTTAAATTAATCCAACAAAAAATACCACCAAATCAAAAGCGACCACCATTGAGAAGAAGAAGCAAGAAAATCAACTGTTTTAACGATTTCTTTTTTATGAAATTGTATTTAACAATATGTTTAGTAGTGTGATGCTCTTAGAAACACAATTTAGACATTACATTCAAACTCAGAAGAACAATTTGTGGATCATACAAAGTATTATCCTAGATGTGATCCATAACACTGTCACTGTAGGTCGGTCTCTTAATCATTATGCCACATATATACTATACTAGCAACCTCCGGCCTCGCTTCGCTTCGGTTTCAGTCGCCTTATCCGCGTAGTTCTCGTTCCCGTGGGAATACTGGGATAAAATATAGTCTATGTTACTCACTGATATTATAGCTTTTCATTGGTGAAAGAATTTTTGAAATCGGCGCCATGGTATAAGCGTGAAAGCGTAACAAACAAATAAATAAATAAACAAACTTATTTTCGCATTTATAATATTAGTAAGGATTAGAGCAATATAGTAATATTTCGGACTGATGCGATAGGTGGGACCGAGCGATAATCGCGTAAGTCGAATTCGCGTAAGTCGGAATTTAATTTTGCTTATATTATATTAAATGTAAAAAAAAAAATGGTCATTTGGAACTAGTTCAAAGAAGACAATAATTTTAAAATAATATGGTTTAAATCTATACCAATAAATAAAATTGGAGTGTCTGTTTGTAATGTCAAAATAAAGTTTTTAAAATGTGTCTAAAAATCACTTTATTTTTTTTTGTCTGTCTGTCTGTTTGTTCCGGGTAATCTTCAAAACGGCTGGACCGATTTCAAAAATTCTTTCACTAATGGAAAGCTATAATATCAGGGCGTAAACTAGGCTATATTTTATCCCGGTATTCCCACGGGAACGGGAACTACGCGGGTAAAACGACTATAACCTATAACCGAAGCGAAGCGAGGGCGGGTTGCTAGTGTTAAATAAAAATAATTGAAATTTTATGAATAAAAAATAAACCTAGAGCCTAAGTGGTCAAAGAGAAAACCACGTATCTTTGAATTCGCGTAAATCGGGGTATTACTGTACTGCAAAAATATTGTAAGTTTAATTAACACTGACCTATATAAATAAACTTTCAGTTCCTAGATCTTACATTCTTTTACTCAGGCCACAGAAATTTCATCTGTTTCGTATAGTAGGACACACATCCTCCAGGTAAGGCAGATTAGTCTACCCTGCTCCGGTGGTTGGCCCAGCGACGAAGGCGACGTGCACGTGGGTGGGTTGCGCGTGTGCGTGCTTACGCCCCTCTGTCGCCCCGGACGGAGTGGTGTGAGGAGCTCGAAAAAAAAAAGAAAAAAGGCAGATTAGTCTAATATACCAGGCAGCCCAGACGAGTTAGTATAAGAGTTTTATGATCATCATCATCATATCGGCTCAAATAGGCCCCACTACTGGGCTCGAACCTCCTCCATAATAGGAGGGAATTGACCTTACTATACCATGTTAGTCAGACAGATAAGTATAGGGTTTTGTTTCGAGTTTTCCTTTTCTTTTATAGACATTATATGCGCATTATATCCCTTAGTTGTCTCTTACGACATCCAGAGGCAAGAGCAAGATAGAGAATGGTGAATGATATTCTTACTCCGTCACCGCATGGATATGTAGTATGGAGTTTATAGCGAATTATTTTTCTTTCAGTGATATTACAAACTTTTTTTTGGGATGGATTACGGTCGGCGCACTCCTGGCCCGGCTCCGTCCGGGGCGACAGAGGGGCGTAAGCACGCACACCCGTAACCCACCCGTATAGCACGACGCCTTCGTCGTTGGGCGGACCACCGGTGCAGAGTTTCTTGACTTATACCCCGACGGTATACCCCGAGAGAGTACCCTCTCCCGTCAACGTCCCCTATCAAATCAAATTATTTATTTTGCGAAATATGTGTGTGGTATGGGTGGTATTAGTAATTACAGGTAAACAATGTATCACCATATTTGACCATCACGGCATGCAAAAGTAGTTTCCTATTCTAAGAATAATGGCTTCATAACAAATAGCCAATTAAAGAAATTAATTTATTCGTAACATGATTTTAGTTAAACACAATAAAGTCATATCTAAACTTGTTAATAATCATTTAATTATATAATGTCAATAATAATTATAATGTCAGATTAATTGATTGATTAATTTATATCATAAGATTATTTCATAGATTAAATTAATTCATTAAAATTATAGAAGACTGATTATATAATTAATTATAATTTGTCACTTAAAAATTCGTCAATAGAATAACAACATTTACAAATTAATAGTTTATTAAGGACATTCTTAAATTTTATAAAAGGCATGTTTTTAATATTATAGGGTATTTTATTGTATATTCTTGAGGAAACACCAAAGAAGCTCTTCTCCATCAAAGATGTTTTACATTTTATTTGGCAAAGTTGGTATTTATATTGAGCACGTATGGGGCCTTGTTCTTACCGTCGACAATTTTCTAAATAGATGGGAATTTGCCTTCACAAGTAGAGCAGTATATTTTTAGGGACTTAAAATAAGGTATACAACTGTCTGTTGTTTTTAAACCACACATTAATCTTATGCAGCGTTTTTGAATTTAAAAACAAGATCCCTATCAATAGATCGACCCCAAAAAATAACTCCATAATGGAGAACTGAAGCACCCAGCCCATGATAAGCTTTCAGTAGCGTTTCGGGACGCCGATCGCCGTCGCGAGGCTAACCTCTCTGCGGTTGCCGCACTAAATCCCCGGTCCGGTCAGGCGCAGTCTCTGCTAGAGCGGCATCAGGCGCAGGTGATATTACATACTCGGAATATTATAGTGTTCTGTAACGTCAACCGAAACTATCGGATATCCAAATGAAAATCTGTGGGAGATACGTTATGACAGATTTACATTCAACTAGCCGAACTAACAGCCCAAATGAAAGTCTCTCCAAAGTCGAATAGTCTGACGCTTCGCATTTCTCTTTTAAAATTCTCTAAAAATCTAATTAATTGACTGAAATTATCTGACATTGTCGGATAATCTGAAATAATTTGGTATTTCCGGATACCAAATTATTTGAAACCGGTATACTATAATTCAAATATCCATACCCGGAGTAATGTTACAATTCACAACCCCCTCCCTTGTCGTAAAAGTCGACGATACGCATATATCATCTATACAAAGGAAGCAGATCTCGAAATAAAACCGAAATATACTAACACGTCTGACCAGCATAGTTATATTTGGTTTATTGCCCTTCTATTGTGGAGGGGCTTGAGCCCAACAGTGGGATGTATATGAGCTGAAATGATGATGATGATTCGTACCGGTATCTAGATTCCAAACCTCATATCTCCAACATCGTTATTTACCCAAGAGGATGAAAGTAAGTTACCATTGGTTCCCTACTCTATCATCAGGTGGAAGGATTTAGCTTAAGCTAAAACTTCATTTCATCATCATCTCAGCCCACATAAGTGCCACTATTGTGCTCGGGCCTCCTCCACAATTGGAGGGTAATTGACCTACTATATTTTCTTCTCTTGCGTAAATGTAAGCAGTTTAGTTAAGCAGTCGTCTTTTGTCAATATAAAATCAAATACAAACGCGATAAAATTCATTAAAATAGTTTTAAATCGTAAAATGTTATCAATGAAATCTTTGTATAATACTGTTTTTCCGTGTGTTTGACGGAGTAAGGATACAGTTCACCACTCCCTAAAATGCATATAACATCTGTCCAAGAAAAGAAAAACTCAAAATAAAACCATATACCAATATGTTTAAACAACGTTGTTTAGGAGTTCAATTTCCCTCCTATTGGGAAGGAGGCTGGAGTCAACAGTGGGTGCCCTGCTATACCACACTACCATGATACAACGCTAGTCAAACTTGTTGGTTTAGAGTTTCTTTTCGAGATCGCCTTTTCTTGCATAGATATTATCTGCATAACATATCCCTTAGTCGAGTTTAACTACACCTATGGGTAAGAAAAGGGCTGGTGAATTGTATTCTTACTCCGTCATCACACGGAGCTAAAACTAACTTCTTATTTTAAGACGTCCAAAATACATAATATTGTCTGGTACGTTACCTAATCTTGTCTCGTACACAAGATTGATGATACTTATGAACTTCAATCTATATTTCTATAATAAATCTGCAAAATGTCGTTTCTTTTAACCCTCTAAAATCTAAAAAAACGTTGAATAACCTGTTTACAAAGAAAGTTTTTAAGGTTATAATTAACTTAAGTATCAAAAGAGTGATCATGAATGTAAACAGATGGCGTAGTGTTTAAGATACCGACCAATCGTGTCAGTGTCGTGGGTACAAATCCCACGCAGGACAACACTTTGTGGGCCGATCACTGACGTCAAGTCACCCTGCTGCGGTGGTCGGCCCAACGACGAAGGCGACGTGTCACAGGTGGGTTACGGGTGGGCGTGCTTACGCCCTTCTGTCGCCACGGACGGAGTAGTGCAAGGATTGCGCCGACTGTAACCCACCCCAAAAAAAGGACAACACTTTGTGCGATCCACGTATTGTTATTCTGAGTCTAGATGTACTTTGTGTCAGTTACTTATATGTTTGTAAAGTTCCCCGCAACATAAGGATTATTTCCTTAGTGCAGAGTATTATCTTTTGCAAAAAAAAAACAGTCCGCAGTATTTTGAATAACAATGGAATATCGGCGTTTCGTGAAATATCAATTATAAAAGTTACAATTATTTAATTTAACGCGTGCCATTAAAATCCTCGTGCGATGACGGGTTAAGTGTCACCGCGCCTATTTTCCTTTGAGTGTCGTAAAGTTGACTCAAAGACCACTCACTGGTCGAACCATGATCGGCTCCAGCCTTCTCCATGAATAGGCAACAACAATTTTCTGCAAAACTAATAACATCAACTGCGATCACCAAACCCCCTACGTACTCGTAACAAAAAAATTATATGACATAATGCCTCCTCCCGTCGGTGGACTGTCTTCAAAAATAAACGTTTTAGACCCGTGGACGGATGAATGGAAAAGATAGGCGCAGCTAATTTTGTCCATAATAACGATAAACATTTAATTACAATAATAAGTAAAGGGAATAAGTGTACACTATTCTATCCTATAAGGACTTATTTTAAGTAGTGTGCGAGAGTTTTCGCGGGAGCGTGAAAGCGTCATGTGGAAGGTCTTGTATTATTTTCAATATCTTACGTTTTAACATGACGGAGTAAATTCTGGAATGTAAAGTAATGATACGACAGCGTCTTATATCTGTTTTAATTTTCCACCAAAATTCCCAGAAGATACCATGGACAATGAAGTCCTGACGCTGTTGAAAGTGATGATTTGATTTATAAATTGACAATTACATACTTTAAATTAAGTGATATGTTATAAATAAAGACTCACACAAATCTTAATAACCATGCCTTAAAAATCCTTAAAAAATAAGTAGATATTCTGTGCTCTTTAGATGAGTCCGATTAAACATACAAGTATATGTCTATCCAATATTTTCTCACGGAACATTACCAAAGGGACTCCGAAAGTGCACTTTATGCTATAAGCACCGGTCTATAAGTATTACAAGTGAGCAGTTATCAGGGCGTTCCACTTGGATGAAGACAAGATGCATGACCAACGCGATTGTCGGGTCGATCGGGGGCAATTTGTTACGTTGTTCTGCACGAGTTGTTCTTAATGTCTCCACTTTGGGATACTTTGAATTTGCTACCTTCATGAAGCTACACATACCTAGTACGAAAATTACGTCGGCACCAGTTTGATTTATTTTCATGGGGTTTGGATAACAAAAATACACAATATATGGTATTGCTAACTGCTACTACTAACTTCTGCCCACGGCTTCGCCAGCGTAGAAAGTAATTTGTCCAGCAAGAAATTTAGCAAATCAGTTCAATGAATTTAAGCCTAATTAAGTAAATTCTTTCTTTGTTTTTTGGCTGTCTATGGTAAGGATGCACACCATCTGCTTCGTCCAAGGTGACGAAAGGGTGGCCTGCGACCACATAACCCACCTTATTCTTTCCCCTTCGCCATTGGACCAATCACTTATACCGAATTCTTTACTTCCACGACCAGCCCGGCGGAATATCCTTTCGGGTATCCTCTTTCCCTGACGGCCCCCGGGTCGTCGCCCTCACGTGGTCAGCCTCTCTGCGGGTGAAGACCTATTCCGCAGTCCAAATACCTGCGGCCTCGGCTAGGGCAGCATCAGGCGCAGGTACTCACGCCTTCACCGCTCAAGTAGCCGGAAAGGATTTCTTCTCGTAACGGATTATGCTTGATTGTGTAAAAAGTAAAGATAAACTATTATCCTAAGTAAAATCGAGAGGTTTACGCGTGGTTAAGTAATAAATATCCAAACGTCAGCGACCTAACCTCTAGCTGACCTCCCCCCGCGTATGGAAGTGTTACTTTCGTGGTAAACCATACTATGGGTGGCGAATAGTCGTCTGTGCATCCACATGAACAAAGACAACATTAAGTCATTTGGACTTAATGTTGTCTATTGTTCTGTATCTGTTGGTTATTCGCATCTTTACATCCTAAAAACGGATGCCGAATTGAGTTATGTGAGAATTGTCTTCTCTAATTCTGAAAGAATGATGTCAATAATGATGGCGACCATAGTTCAATTTGTCAATCAGCCACTATCGCTCTGACAGCCCATAATGAAGTTTCATAAATATAACGGCCTGTCTAAGTCGTATCAACTCTGTATAAAGTCATTTATGGAAACAACCTGCAAAGACCACCTACACTTTTTAGAAGAAAAAGAACTCTTCGCTGCTGCCCCATTCACATTATTAGCACCATTAAATCTATAATCCGAAAAGTACATCCAAGGTGCTAGGTCGCATTCTACAATAAGCCATTATACCAAGGCGCGATATCTATTATCATTGCCATCACCTCGGCTTATATCTGTCCCGCTGCTGAGCTAGAGTTTCCTTCTCAATAGGAAGGCATATCATCTACTATATCATACTTGGTCAGATGGGTTGGTATTAGGTCCTCCTTTAATATCAGCTACAGGCAAGGAAGGTAAAGTGGATAATTTTGTAAGTGATACTAATTTTATACCTATTTAAACACTGAAAAAAAAAAAGTAAGCAAGGAATTAGCGAAACAATTAACTCAAAAGAAAATTACTACATAATCAAATTATGTACTAGATTCCTGAGTTAAGAAATAATTAAAGAAATATAAAATCTAGCAAAACAAAACTTATCACGAAGTTATATATATAAAAAGTATTTGTATATGATGAAGTATCACAAAACATAATAAAAATCAATGCGCAGGGTACAACCGTGCCGTAGAGAGCCGACCACGCGCTTGATGGACCTCAAAGAGTTACTGGCGGCAGTAGGCCAGCGCATGCACACTCCTGCATGATCGCCCGTCTTATCACATCATGAATGTGCAGGCGGTACTTGATTAAAACTATTATATCTATTAAGATATTCGTTAAACTTAAATGATGTCAAGGGCAATTATGTTCAAAATAAAATATGTACATATGACACATTACATATTTATTTGGATAAGGATTAATGTCAAATTTATAAAAACATCCTCTTAAATAATATATTATTTTAGAACGAATTTGATTAGCTAGCCTAGCCTATCCGCTAGGATAGGCTAGGCTAGCTAGCTAGTGGCTACACTATAATAGTGAGTTAGCCTTAAAAAATAAATATGATTATGATGCCATGGATTCTATTTAGAATTTTTAAAGAGATACAATTCCGTCATACATAATGTTTGCCGTCTCCGCGGCGCACGCAAAGAAAGCTCTCAAAAGGAATTTCTCTTCCTGTTTTTGCCACACCACGCTATTGGTCGTAGAGTGATGTACGTTATAGCTGATAGCCATCCTCGATAAATGGACTACCTATTCAATATAATTAAAACAAGCAATACTTATATATAATTCTAAACAGCAGTCTTTGAGATTAGCGCGAGCAACCAAACAAGCATAAAAAATTTTCAGCTTTATGATATTAAGTAGCATAGATTTAATTTTCAGAAAGTGCTGAATCGCAAATTTTGTTAGCCCCTATACAGTGTAAATTGCCGACAGTAGGTACATGTAGATTTTATATATGTGCGATATGATATATAACGATCTAATTTGTATATGTTTGATACCTACTTACAAAATCAAATTATACAATAGTGTAAAATATCTGAGATTTGCTGAATTTGCGGCATAATTATACCAAACATATGTTATAATACCAACTTTAGTAAAATTATAGATTGTTATTAATCCATTTGTTACTTAACGTAACAAATGAATGATTTATTTATTTTAAATGAATGAATGAAAATAATTACCATACATAGGACTCGCTCAAGGAACTCCCAACCATTAGTCAATATAATATTATAATTATTTTTATAATTCAGCGTTAAGTTTTATAATTTCTAAAAAAATATTGATCTCGCGCATCTTTGCGACATCGATTAGCAATTATTGGCTTTTTAAACAACCTCATCATCATCATCTCAGCCTATATACGTCCCACTGTTGGGCTCGGGCCTCGTCCATAATAGAAAGGTAATTGATCTACTATACCACGCTGGTCAGACGTGTTAGTATAGGGTTTTATTTCGAGTTTTCCTTCTCTCGCATAGATGTTATATGCGTTTTATATCCCTTAGTCGTCTCGTACGATCACCCACGGATAAAATAGGAGGTGGTGAATTGTCTTCTTAATACGTCACCACACGGAACATTCTTACCTACACCACAAGAAACTTACTCACTATTTATTTTCAAACAACAAAGAACTGTATTATAAAAAATGTATGTGCTTAAAACTGGACAAAAGAACTGAAAACTTCATTGGCAATCGTAATTTAAAATTATTATTTTTTATTAGTACGATAAACCATGGGCGTACCCAGGTAGGGGCAGGGGGGGGCAGCTGCCCCCCCCCCCCCCTAGAAAATAAAATGTTAAGAGATGAATTTTCGAAAATCCTTTCTTAGTGCTCCCGTACGCTATAAAGGGAACCCCTGTGCAAAATTTCAAGGTTCTAGCTCTTATATTTTAGACTCTGCGTTGATATGTTAGTCAGCTTCTCCTTTTATATGTATAGATAAGCACCTAGCGTATAAAAAATCTGACTTGCCCCCCCCTGGCCCAGAACCTGGGTACGCCCCTGCGATAAACCACTAACTACATAACCTCATAATATAAACCAAATGATTGGTAAAACAATTATTATTAACGTATCAATAATAACTGCCCCTGTGGTGACGGAGTAAAAATACAAATAACCCCCTATCTTGCCCGTGGATGTCGTAAAAGTCCTCCCAAAGACCTTACGTCAATTTCCCTCCTATTGTGGAGGAGACTCGAGCCCAACAGTGGGACATATATGAGCTGAAACGAACGAACGAAACGACTTAATAATAATTATATGGAAAACTATTAATAATCTAAATAAACTATTGATAATCTATTGATAAATAAAATTGAAGTGTCTGTTTGTAATGTCAAAATAATGGCATTTTTTCATGCTGATACAGTTATTTGCACGATAATTATGCCTAAAAACTGGTTTATAAAATTTTTGTCTGTTTGTTTTGGGTAATCTTCGAATCAGCTGGGCGGATTTTGATAATATTTTACTAACAGGTTGCTGTCTATATAAGGAGTAACTTAGGCTATATTTTATCCTGTCCAACCTAGTAACCACTAATTTAAAATCGATTCTTTATTGAAGCGAATTGTAACAAACAAGCAGATAAATAAGAAAATTTGACCACTTGATCACAGATCCAATCCCTTAGTCGATTTACACGAAACCCGCGGGAAAAGAAGGGTGAGTGATATTTTATGGTTATTATCAAAACAGCACTTTTGCTAATAATAACTAGTGGGTGTGGAGCGGGTCTCTCCCTTCCCTCCATAGTGGTTGAGGGGAGTGATGGCTGCTCTAGTAGTTAACTCGTGATCAGGTGCCGCTTGTGGGATCTGCTCCAGCCATAATCATTTGAACTATATTAAGTATCTTGCAGTTCGAAGGGCATCACACTGGAGCTGGGTCTTACAAAACATGTACACAATTTTATATCTAGAAAGACGAAAAAAAAAAATATAATAGACAAGCCCTGAGTTTCTTGCCAGATCTTCTCAGTAGCGGTCGCTTTTCGATCCGGTGGTAGTTTATTTTTATTGGATAATTTAATTTTATTTTGTAAAATTGTCAATATGTAAGTGCCCTCTTGGGGTCTATGCATAATAAATGATTTTTTTTTTTTTTTTTGTTTGAATCGCCCTTACGGGCAGGCTAAAGTCTTTTCGACCATACTGCCTTTTCTTACGTAGCTTATTTTTTTACATATTATTTATTTCTTCATAATGTATAACTTATTAACAGTCATTGTCCGTCAGTAAGTCAAGTCGTTATCATTAATTAGGCGCTGAGAACCTAATTAGATGATTTCTCTGGGAATTTCGGTTGAATATGAAAATACACGTAAACCACTCTTATATCACATTCACCACACTTCAGCACCTTAATTATATTATATTACATAAAAGATCAGCAAAATTATACAATATAACACTATAAAACACTAAAAAAATGAATATAATACAAGAGCTTAGCAAGACATTTCCATATTCGCGCCGAAACTCCGCATAATAAATGATTTGAATTTGTGATAAAATATCAAATCTTGAAATATATAATAATTGAACCTGGTGGCAACATTTATCATTATATGCTAAAAACGTCAGACGTCAATTTGACAAATCAACTCTATGTTCCATTTATTATTACAAAAAAATGCATGAAAGAGAGATGCCGCTATATGTTTATATGTGCGCAACAGGGATGCTATATTAGTTATCTCATTACCCGTCCTTGTTAAACTAGACCATTCAACTTATAAATACTGTGTTTATTTATATGTCGTATTGCAGATATATATTTTTAAGGCCATTAAAAGAAGAAGATATATATTTTTTTATTTCATTCTATTTCTAAGAGTTACTGAAAATTAGTTTAAAATGGCTTCAACGTCTGAAGATAGCATTCCTACGACTAACATCCAGGATAACCCACCAGATGACTTAGAACCAGGAGCATGTTACGATAGTATTTTAAACCCTACAGATTCATTTGAAGAGTTTGCATCTGAGATGAGTTCTAGTTTACAAGAAAGAAATATATCTTTAAACATCAAAAACAGTACTATTTCCGAAATACAAAGTGAAATCGCCGAGAGTACCAAAGAAAGCACGCAATTAAATCCTACTAAATCTAGTGATGATTTACAAAGTAAAGATGTGAGTACTTAGTTTTACCTCCCCTTATGAACTATTAGAATGTTAGACAGTAAATTACCCTGTTGTTTTTTTATTAAAGTATTAAATATGAACATAAACTTATTTAGTTATGTCCAACATAAATTGTTATGTTTTTTACTTTTACATTCAATATTAATCAAACTCAAATCTTTCCGTGTTGTGGCGGAGTAAGAATACATTTCACCACTTCCTATCTTCCCCGTGAATATTATAAAAGACGACTAAGAGATATAATAAGCATATAACATCTATAAAAGAGAGAAAAAACTCGAAATGACACCCAATACCAACCTGTCTGACCAGCATGGTATAGTAAGGTCAATTTCCCTCCTATTATGGAGGAGGCTCGAACCCAGTAGTGTGACGGTTCGAGCCTGTATATAAGCCAAAATGAATGAATTAATTAATTAATCAAATGTCTATACCTAGGAATCTATATCATCATCGGCAAGTAATTGCAATTTAACAGAAGAGAATGGAGATGACACTGATAATGAGAAAGATGATTATTTACAATCACCTGAATTAATAAACAAAGAGAAACATGTATTTATATTGAGTTCAGCTGGGAAACCTATTTATTCACGGTATGTTAAAGATTTTTCACAATTCCATAGATTTATTATGTGTAACACATAAGTAGGCATATTTTACTTCCAGATTATCATTTAGCAGCGAGTATACAGCTATTGTTTTTTTTTGTGGTGATGAAATAAAAATACAATTCACCATCCCCTATTATGCTGCTGAGTGTTCTAAAATATGACTAAATAAAAGATTTAACATATTTATACAGTCTATACTTGTATAGGAAAACTCAAAATAAAACCCTATACCAGTGGTGGGAAAACTTTTTTCATGGCGGGCCACAAACTTTAAGAAATTCTAGAGGAGGGCCAGAATTATAGAAAAATGCATTTTATATTAAAGCGACTGATTTCACTTGGCCCCGCGACCCGCGCCTCTTATTTCACCACGCTTTGCGCCCTGTATTTTCCAACACATGAACTACGCGGCTAGTTTAGTTTCTCCCATAAGTGAATAGAATGGAATTTTCCAATAAATAAACTGATACCTGTGACAGAATGCCGAGATAATTATAATTATGGCAAGTTAATTTTGAGATAATGAAAGCTTTTCAATTATAAATGTCAGAATTTAATGTACGCCAAAATGCTGACTAGAATATTTAGGATGGATGGACTCTCGGCGGGCCGGAGTTGGCCCGCGGGCCGTACTTTGCCCACCACTGCCCTATACCAATGGTTCTGCTCGGTGTGGCATAGTAAATCAATTTCTCCCTTATTGTGGAGGAGATTTAAGCCTAATAGTGAGACTTATATGAGCAGATATGAAAACAACTATTGTATCCAAATAAACAAAACATTTCAGATTTATTTAATATTGATGAAGTCAAAGATACACATTTTGTACTGCATGCAGTGCTGTAATACATTATGCTTATGCTATTTTATTTTATTATACAATTGTTACTCTTTTAGATATGGTAATGAGGACAAACTGGCTGGTTTGTGTGGTGTAATACAAGCATTAGTAAGTGTGGTAGAAGAACAAAACCAGGATATATTAAGGTCCATAACCACAAACGATTGCAAGTCTGTCTTCTTAGTGAAAGGTCCATTAATACTTGTTGCAGTTTCTAAATCAAATGAGAGTGAGACCCAATTGGTATTACAATTAACGTAAGTAATTTTTATTGTTTAACATCACATTACACATCTTCTCTGTGGGGTGACTGAGTAAGAATACAGTTCACCACTCTCTCTATATTGCCAGTGGATGTCGTAAAAGACGACTAAAGGATATAATATGCATATAACATCTGTGGGAGAGAAAAGAAACTCGAAATAAAATCTATACCAACATGGTGTAGTAGGTCAATTTTCCTTCTATTGGGAAGGGTGCTCGAGCCCAGCAGTGGGATGTTTATGACCTTAGATGACGATGAACATCACAGATCACCCAAGAATATTATGTGTGTCATTTGATTTCAAGAATTATGTACCAACCATGTAGTAAAATCATTTGAAACTAAACTTCCACTTATATCTTCCTCCATATGTTGTGCAGTGTCGGTACAGTTGCAAGTTATGAATATACTAGGTGACCAACCCTTCTTTGAGTATTGTTAGATACAATTATGTAACAACATAAGATTATTTTAAAAGAAGGTAAACTCCAAATAAGTCCCTCTCTCACTCACCAACTACCCTGACCAGTATACATTTTTTATTGGCCAAGTCCCTTTCCAGTTATTATTATCTTCACTCTTATCCCAATTACTTGAGCTTGACACGACATGTATTCTTCCATCATACATATTGAAAGTTTTGATAAAATTTTATGACCAGTCTTGCCTGACACCAACCCTCCTTGAAAATGTATAAAAATTATTTAGATGCCATCAGATTTGCCTTTCGATATTAAGATCTCAGTTGTCTTTTATGATACTCTTAAGTAATGTAAGGGTTGATAGAAGTCATAGCCACTACCACACAGCCAATTCCTTTCATTGGGAAATTTGTGTTAGGCTGAGGCCGCACTACGGTGAAACCGCGGCGAATTTTAACCGCGTGAGTTTGTGAAACAGGAAAACGAATGCAAGCGGCCGCACTTGCGGTTTTTATCCGCGACTGATTTAAAAACCGTGAATTGTTGCAAAATTGTCGCGGTAAAAAACCGCAGCAAAATTTGTAATCTATAGAACTAAGCGGACGCACACGCGCTATGCGTTAACCGCGGGCGGGTTTTTTAGCTAGTATTCCACCTACCGCCGCGAAGAATAGTTGTGGTGTCGTCCCGTTGCAATTAAATAATTATATTTTCTATCCATGAAGGTGGTAAGGTGTGTATCCATGTATGGACGCACATTGCATTAATTTTTTATCGAACTGCCTACTGTCTGAATTCGATAGTAGTTGAAAAATTTATTTGAATATTCTCTTAAAATTATATATTTCTTTTGAAAAAAAAAAAATATTCTTAAATCTACGGCTAGTAAGTGAATGGGCCCAATATTTGCGAAATTGACGTCTTTTTCTTCTATTTTTTAGAACAATACATACTGCTCGTTTGAAATCCATCTTTAAACTGTGCAAATCGTAGGCGGTTTTGCGGTTTAAAATCGTAGTGTGTGCGTCTCGAGCGGTTTCGCGGTTACAGCGATTAACCGCTCGCGGATAAAAACCGTAGTGCGGCCTCAGCCTTAAACTGTAGAGTCATCATCATCATCTCGGCTCATAAAGGTCCCACTACTACTCGAGCCTCCTCCACAATAGGAAAATGACCTTACCATATCATGGGGGTCATGCAGGTTGATGTAGGGTTTTGTTTCGAGCTGTCCTTCTGCATAGATATTATATGCTTACTATATCTCTTAGTCCTTTTTTACGACATTGACGGGTAAGATAAGGAGTGGTGAATTGTATTCTTATTCTGTCACCACACGGAAAAACTAGAGTGAGAACAAAATATGGTAAGATGTTCACAAAATAATAATTCTGTATCAATATTTTCAGGTATGCATTTAATCAAATTGTCTCAGTACTTACTTTAACACAACTGAATAGAATATTTGAACAGAGAAGAAATTATGATTTAAGAAGATTATTATCAGGAGCTGAAAGACTTATTGATCACTTACTTATATTCATGGAAAAAGATCCTGCATTTTTATTGGGTAAGATTTTTGCTGTTTCTAAAGCAATGAGCCGGTAGCCCAACTTTCTGAAGGTGTTTGCGTGTGGTGGGCTTTGGTGGTTGCACGAATTGCACGCATTCACACTTTCTTCACAGTAGACATAGTCCATTGAAATGTTACATTTTTTAGGCCTTACCTTGCGTTTTTTAGAGGACGCAATTTTATTGTTTTGATGTGTAGGGGGGGGGGGGTCAGTGTAAAGCTAAAACCAAGTTAGTGGGATCGCCACTCTTGTCCCACGGCTGGCATCTTGAAAATAGGAGTTGAAATGGTTTTTACAATATATCTCTTAAACTATTTATCTGATAAAAAAAAATTGTTAACATTTTTTGTTGCAAATTAAATTCTCTACAACTTGTGTACTTCTCTACAACTAATAACATAAGTAGAATTATAATTTCATGAACGTTAAGGGTGTCTGGCAAGGGGTTGCCACCATGTTTAGTGTCTGGCAATGAATAACGTGATTTTTAATAACGTTCTGAAGGTAATATCAAAAAACCCTGCTTAATAATTTGATGAAAATAGATCGGTATTTTACCACCTTTGGTACCTTTTATCTGCCAAAGCCACTGTAACCCAAACTTTATAATGGGACACCGTTCTCACCTGTGTTAGGAGCATGCGCTGACAAAATTTCAGCCTTAATAAAATCACGAAGGTCTGGTGTCCACAGGCTCTTGTGTTATTACATGTCAAACCTGTTGAGATATAGTTTCCTGTCGAATTTCCATGCTTTATTATCGATTTTATTGTATACTATACTCGTTCCAACCATTTATTTTACTTTTGGCAGGTCGAATTCTGATCAATTAGTGTTGTACCAATGTATTACGGATACTATGTTTTGTAATAATCGATTTTAGTCAGGAAGAACTTTTAATCGATTTAACACGGATATTTTATTTTTGCTTAAATACATATTTCATATTATTTAAAAACTTCACTTCTGTAAATATATTTGTTATTTGGGCACATTAATTTTTGCATACCCACTAATTCAGTCCTACCAAAATATTTTACTTTGTACTTTGCAAAATAAAAAATAACTACTTTATGAAGCATTTTTCCATTAAGCGGGGTCCGCTGCTCCAAACTTTACTTAGAGACAATGGCGCCCTCGTCTGCGGTAGTAAATCACTAATTTTCTCATCCAGCCTACCCCTTTTTTTTTAAGCCGAATTGGCAACACTGAACGGCGCGCCGGCGACGCCATTTTGTTGTGTTGTCTGTCACTCGCAACAAGACTCCCGTGCTAGTCACATTTCTGTTCGCTGAGTGCTCTTTCATATTTTTCATACGCTGTGTTGAGTATTTATATTCCACCGTATTGATTTCATTGTTCTTACTTTGGTTGAGTTGAGCGTATCGTTCCTCCCAGTAAGATTTTACTTGCAAAATGCCGAAAGGTATGGTGCTTAAAGGACAATCCAGAGAGTTAGTGCTGCGGCTTCGTGAATTTTTTGAAAAGGAAAGCCGCAATGGCGGATTCCTTATACCAGTAACCCAAGTTAGAGACCGTGTTGCAGCAGCATTAGGTATTAGTGCTCCAACGGTGGCGAAAATCACTAAAGAAGCCTATACTAGTAGTGGTATTGAACAGAACAAGCTATCTACGCCTAAGAAAAAACGTCAGCCCCGTAAAGTGACAGCAATTGACAGTTTTGATACTGATGCTATTCGTCGTCATATATACAATTATTACACAAGCAAAGAGATTCCTACTTTGAAAAAATTAGTAGCGTCTCTACGAAATTGTGGCTTGTTTCGTGGTCAAAAATCTTCTTTGTCAAAGGTGCTGCACCAAATCGGGTTCTTGTATAAGAAATCCGACAAAAGAAAAATTTTAATGGAACGTCGTGATATAGCCTTGTCTCGCTGTGAATTTTTAAGACAAGCGAAGAAAATAGAAGACTGGTCGAATGTCGTTTTCACAGATGAAACTTGGCTCAATGCCAATCATTCCATACCAAAAGGTTGGACTGACGATACTGCTGCTTCTACTTCTGCAGTGCCAATGGGGAAAGGTGAACGCCTCATCATTTGCCATGCGGGAACTACAAAGGGATTTGTACCAGACGCTCTGTTAGCGTTCAAATAAAAAAAAACAGGAGACTATCATGAGGAGATGAATGCGGACGTGTATGAAAAGTGGTTCAGAGAAATGCTTACATCACTTGAAGAGCCATCAACAATATTTATTGATAATGCACCCTATCACTCTCGCCAAATTAATAAAATGCCAACAAAAACACAAGATTATAAACTGGCTTCGTGATAATGGGGAAGATGTGGACGAATCCCTACTAAAAGTAGAATTACTTAAAATATTAAAAAGTAAAAAGCAGCCAAAACGATATGTCATCGACGAAATGGCAGCAGAATATGGGCATGTTGTAATCAGAATTCCTCCGTACCACTGTCAATATAATCCATTTGAAATGATCTGGGCACAAGTCAAAGGACACGCCGCAAGAAACAATACAACTCCTCCTTTCACAGCAAATAAAATGCTTGAACTTTTAAAAAACGCATGTGCTAGTGTGACGCCTGAAAACTGGGCGAGTGTCGTCAACAAGACAAAAAATATAATATTCTCTGATTGGGATCGGGAAATTGAATTTGACAACATACCTACACAAGAGTTAATAATAAACACTGCAGATGATTCAAGCGACGATTCGAGTTCGTATGAAGAATCCGACGATTCGTTATAATAAAATAATATTAAAATATTTTGGTTGTTTTATTTCATGTTATAGGTATGATGAGAAGATTTTTATATCTCCCTGATACAATTTTAACGTGTTGTCTATTACAACAATTCAAAACTCAGTTGTCAGCTGACTTAACTGCAAATAAGTGTAATCGATTATTTGCGATTCATTAGTTTGCACCGAATACTTTTGATCCTGTCACTAGATGCGATAGAACGTAACTTTTTTTATAACGGAAATGAATTATCACTTAAATTTTATGAATAGAGCTATTTACGGCATATTAATGTATTTAGTGGGTAATAATTAAGATATATAAATATTATTGGGCAGTTTATATATTTCTCTGTTCACTCGTTTCAAAGTTAATAATTGCGTATAATGAAACAGTTACGTCCTAAAGCATGTGTCAAAAGTAAAATAAATGGTTGGAACGAGTATAGCAACCCGCCCTCGCTTCGCTTCGGTTTTAGTCGTTTTACCCGCGTAGTTCCCGTTCCCGTGGGAATACCGGGATAAAATATAGTCTAGTTTACGCCCTGATATTATAGCTTGCCATTGGTGAAAGAATTTTTGAAATCGGTCCAGCCGTTATGAAGATTACCCGGAACAAACAGACAGACAAAAATTTTTTCCTCTGTATTTTAGGCATAGGTGTCGTGCAAATAACCGTGTGAGCATATAAAAGCCTATTATTTTGACATTACAAACAGACACTCGAATTTTATTTATTGGTATAGACTAGCAACCTGCCCTCGCTTCGCTTTCATTCGCTTTACTCGCGTAGTTCCCAATCCCGTGAGAATACCGGAATAAAATATAGCTTAAGTTACTCCTTATATAGAGAGCTACCCGATAGTAAAATTTTGTCAAAATCCATCCAGCCATTTTGAAGGTTACCCAAAACAAACAGATAGACAGACAAAAATTGTATAAATCGGTTTTTAGGCATGTGTATGTGCAATTAACCGTATGAGCATGAAAAAAGGCCATTATTTTGACATTACAAACAGACACTTTTATTTATTTGTATAGATAGATAATCGTACTATACGACATCCACAGGCAAAAGATTGGGGGTGGTGAATTCTGGGTCACGACAAGAAAACTTTAGGTAACAAGAAGTAGTTTAATAATACACTTTTGATAAGCGCTACAGCTGTCGTTGCGGAGCGCTTTCACGAGCAACCTGCCACACCAGCAGCACACCTGATTGTAAATGATACTGTCACTCATAGACCTCGGCTAGAAAGTTACAATGAAAAAATTAAAGGAGTGTAAATGTGTGCAATGAGGTTCGGTAATACTAAAGGCAAAACCAAAACCTATCATACGCAATCATCCGCAGAAGTAACACTTGATATATTGTTACTACTCAAACGTTGATTTTCTGCGAGAGTGTAGTACCACCCCAGACGAACCGGTCAGCGGCTGTAGTCAAAAGACTATCGACTGTGTGGTCATGTCCGGATAAGGCAGATTAGGCAACTGCCTAGGGGTCCCGAGCATGCACCAAGATTGGCAAGTATTGTGGCGAAGAGGTCGGTTTCATTGCCGGATTTAACGTGATGAACTTATCATCAATTTTATTTTAGCCACTCTGGCAGGCATGAAATTGATGAATTCTTGTCTTCCTTCTTAGATTACAAAAAAAAAGCTCATCAATCACAGTCCCGCCACGAATATATCTCGTATTTGATAGACTCCATGTAAAATGCTCGATACTTTAAAAACAATTCGATACCGGTAATAAGGAAAAAGTTAATGAAAAGGGGCCCCCAGAATGGCATTGCCTAGGGGCTCTGATTGAGTTAATCTGGCCCTGAGTGTGATCCTATCACATATTGGAATTTATTTACGAGCTTGGAAGTAGATTATGTATAGAACTATATAAATAATTCTTTAATTCCAGGGGCAGTGAGATGTCTGCCTTTACCCGAAAAGGCTCGCGAGAATATTACAAGCGCTATACAATCCACTTGTAATAAAATCAGAGATCTGGTCTTCGCTATTATGTTAGCTGGTAATCAATTAATTACGTTAGTTAGGATGAAGAAATATACACTACATCCATCCGATATACATCTACTATTCAACCTTGTACGAAGTTCTGAATCGTTTAAAACTGCTGAGAGTTGGACGCCGATTTGTCTACCGAAGTTTGATTCCACGTAAGTATTTATCTTTTCCAAGTGGTGACGGAATAAGAATACAATCTCCAGGCCCGTGGGTGTCGTACAAGACAAATATGGGATAAAATATGCATATAACATCTGTGCAAGAGAAGGAAAACTCAAAATAAAACCCTATACCAAAACGTCTGACCAGTATGTTATAGTGGTCGACTTACAATACCACGCTGGTCAGACGTGTTGGCATAGAGTTTTGTTTAAAGTTTTCCTTCTCTTGCATAGATGTATTATGTATATTATATCCATTAGTTGTCATTTACGACACCCACGAGTAAGTAAGGAGTGGTGGATTTTATTCTTACTCCGTCACCACATGGCAATACGGAGCCACTGTGGTATTTAAACAATTTTATTCTAAAACACAGCGCATTGCTCGACAAGTATAAATTGTCCTTTGTAAATTCTAATTAACTGAGTAGGTACTTAAAATGGAGACTCCCACTCACAGATACCACAGCTTAATTATAAATGAAAGATGTTTAATTTTTTTGTATTTGTAAATATCCATTAGGATTGCCATCCTAGGGTGACGCTCCGGCAAAACTCTTCCTTGCCGGGGCATCGAAGAAGCGGTATCTAAAAGGGTAACCCGCCGCGGTAGTCAAGGAGTAAGTAAGGGTGAACCGGCCACGGTAGTCAAGGAGTAGGTACCGTGGTCGGCGATGGGGAGGAAATAGGTTATGGGGTATGGGACGATAAGTTATGGGACCGCACGCCGCTCATTCGTCGCCCGGGACAGATTAGGTGGGATGTACCCTTGCTTACCAAAAAAAAAGTATTGCCATCCTTAATTTAATGATTTCTGATGTTTACGCGATTATTACAAATTTGAAATAAAACTATTTTTTGGATTTAATTGCGTTCGTATTTGATATTTTATTTTTCAACGTTTCAACCACTTTTCAGCATTTAGGGTTATGGGAGGACTGATTAAGGAAGATGTTATTTATTTTAGATTATCGTTCTAATGATTAATTTTAAGAACGTCTGATTCACTCAATTAAATATAAACATTTGCACAATAATGTATTTAACTGACCAATCCATAAATTAAATTTGCAGAGGATTCCTTCACGGCCACGTGTCGTACATTTCAGAGGACTGTCAGGCCTGTCTCCTACTTCTTACAGTACAAAGGGATGCGTTCTTCCCTCTCTCACAAGCGAAACACACAATCGCCGAAAAACTTAGACGATCCAACTGTTTGGTCGCTATAAACGACGCTTTGAACAGAAACGCAGAACTTCCAACGACAAACCCTTTGAAACATATCGGAATACCAGAAATAAGACATTTTATGTACAAATGTAAGTCTACGGCCCAGCTGTTTACCTCAGATCCAATCTGTCTGGATAAGTTACAGGATTACAGATTGAGACATAAGGAAGGTGGCGATGTTACCGTGAAGAAAATAGAGAAACTGTCGGATATAGATTATGTGAGAAATTACAGACAGTTTTGCAGTCAAGTTCATTGTACTTCAACTCCTGCGAAGTTGATTTTTAGATCAAATTCAGAGGACACAATTTTGGCTTGGGTAAGTCTTCTATACAAATAAATAAAATTGAAGTGTCTGTTTGTAATGTCAAAATAATGGGCATTTTTCACACTGATAGTTATTTGCACAATACCTATGCCAGAAACTGGTTTAAAAAATTTTTGTCTGTCTGTTTTGGGTAATCTTCAAAACGGCTGGACCGATTTTGATTATATTTTACTACCAGGTAGCTGTCTATATAAGGAGTAACTTAGGCTATATTTTATCCCGGTCGCCCCACGGGAACTACGTAGGTCAGGCAACTAAAACCGAAGCGAAGCGAGAGCGGGTTGCTAGTTATGTATATAAATCTATATAAACCTTGTTTTTAATTGAACTCCTTCTAAACGGCTGGATCGATTTTGATGTTTTTGTGGCTGTTCCGATGGATATGAGAATGGATTAGATTAATAATTTGAACCGGTAGATGGCGCTGCGATCGATTTAAAAAAGAATTCCTTTTACTATTTTTTAGATTGAACAGAATAACGTCTGTTGGGTTAGCTAGTTTCTTATATTTTTAAGTGTTCGATTATTATAATGCTGTATCGTTGATGGTCTTTAAAACAAAGTGCTGCTGGGCGCGAGTCTCCTCATCAATGGGAGGGAAATTGACCTACTATATAGAATTGACCACAATGGTCAGAAGGCTTGGTACAGGGTTTTATTTCGAGAAAAAAAAGAAGGGAGTGGTGAACTGTCTTCTTACTCCGTCACCACTCGGAAAAGTGTCACCATCCCTAAACTTGCTGCTGGTCTTGTAAGAATTACTAGGTCAAAATCGAAAAATCTTCCACGTCAACTTTGAATCTGAACAACGTGACATAGTAGGCTATAGAGGAAAGCTAGTATCTATCAGTGAGCATAGAAGAAAAATTATTCGCTAATAATTAAGTATTCCTAATAGGCTGAAGGTATTAAACAATCTGCATGTCACGTCTGGGGTAATATACTATTCGGACCTTGTAGCAACTCGAGAAAATTGTCGTGCGTTCTGGCGCATTTGCTACTGCCTACTATTGTAACCAAACCTAAAGCTCACAAATAGATCCATTAAGCTCTGTTCAATCCGTGGTGCTGTATCGCTGCGTTTCACTTAGTTGTATAAATTCTTATTTACTGACTTATTAGCCAACTTTGCTTCATATCTCCCGCTTTGCATATGAGGGAAGTGGAATCTTTATAACTCCTGTTTTTCTTTTCTAATTAAATTTGTTGCGGCTCCCAAGACAATGAAAATCCTTGCCCGGGATTTCCTGAGGGTCAAACCTCAGTGTCTTATACGGAGACCATTGTGGATCCTGGCTTACAGGAGTTACAGTGGTGGGAATGTGTGGTGGGATTAGTACCATTAAAAAAAAGGTTGACTATTAGCAACTCAAGAAAAACTTGCGTGCGTTCAGATGTTTCTGGTATACTTAGTATTGCAGTCAATCTTAATGCTGATAGGCAGGTACTTAGCCTATATGGCGATGGCGTCGTAATACACCATCATACGGCTATAGGGCTACACATCAGGTAAACGGACCGAGGATTTAGTCCGTCACCCGCGGAGAGGCTGATCTCGCGACGGCGACCGACGTCCCGGGTAGGGGACGTCGATGGGAGAGGGTACTCCCTCGGGGTATTCCGTCGGGCCGATCACTGAAATCAAGGAATACTACACCGATGGTCGACCTAACGACGAAGGCGACGTGCTATCATGTGGGGCCGCGTGCCGCCCTTCTGTCGCCCCTGACGGAGCCGGGAGGCGGGTGCGCTTACCGTAGCAACCCCAAAAAAAAAATGGGCTACACCTCGCTCTGCTGGTGGCCCAAACGCATCAGGCGGGGTTGTGACAGATTATAGTTTGTCAAAAAAGTCTATCACCAGTCCTTATTACATTCTCAAACGATTTATTTAATTAAAAATACTACTTACAGGTGACCCATGGCTTCGAACTATACGTTACTTTCGATCCTCTAATGGAGAAAGATCATGCTATAAAAGCAGTAGACCGTCTACTCAAATGGATCAAGAAAGAAGAGCAGAGAATATTCATAATGAATGCGCCGACATTCTAGCCAGAGTCAACTGTGATTTCTTTCAGAGACTTGTTAATGAACTCAATTAATCGCAACACTAGTTTCGATGAATAGTGTTGTCGCAACACTAGTTTCGATAAATATTCATATATCCGGTGATAAATATTGCACATCGGCCGTTAGAAAGAGACAATCGACTAAGTTCGGTTTCGTAGAGCGTTGTTTCTGTCGCACACACCTCTGTGACGTCGCTCGAGGTTTTATCAGTCTGGTATCTATTAGGAATTGTATTACTATTATACTCTTCTTTTTCTAAATTTTTGCGATTCTAACATCTTTAAATATATTTCTGAACTAAAATTGCACTCTCTTGTTGCACTTGTGTAACAACTAATAAAGTTATGAGGGATGAAAATAGTATCGATACTATTGCAAATCACCAATATCAAATTTGTTCTAACGATACTAGCAATAGTATCGATATTCTAACTGATTTTCGAGATCAACTATCGACAGGTCGACATCACTAATGACAAACGTCCTACTGATGTGCGACAGAGATAACGCTCTACGAAGCCGTAAATAGCCGATCGTCTCTTTCCAAAAACCGATATGCAATATTTATCATCGGGTACTGTATCTGTAGATATATTCATATGTATACTATAATTATTCCAATTGCTCTAAACTACATGCATATTATTGCTGCTATTTGCGTCGTAGATCTAGTGGTATAAGCATATGGCTGTTACGTCTCAGAAATTCTCAGATCGATAGTTGTGTTGGGTATTGCTATCAATCGTATGAATATATACCAACATTTGATAATATGCTCAACTGATGACAGTAGCCTTTCCTATGTAGATCAAGTTATAATACTATAATTAGATTTCTGCCTACTCCTTGAAAATAGAGGTATGAATATTTAAAAACAGTAGAAACCCGATTAACCGGACTAATTGTTGTCGTTAGGCATACGGATAATCGAATGTATGAAAAACCTCATTTGGTTTTTACGCATATGTAGTGTAGTATGTACATAATTTTATGCGTTTATTAATAAACGAATACATATCCCGCGGGCCACGCACGTCAGAGCGGAGTAACAATTACTAACTAAAACCATAATAAAACGCGTGAGGCAGCGATCCCGCAAGGCCCGGGCGGTACATGCCATTTCAGATACGTTCAGACTTGCATAAATTCGATTTGTAAGTACAATACATAGGTTGCGGTTAATGGTCCGGATAATCGCGAATCTGTATAACTGAGGGCCGAATAATCGAGTTTCTACTATATATAGAAAATATTTTGATAGAGAGCGTTGTGGCCTATGTTTCGCTTCTTTCTATAAGGAGCCCTGTCTGCGGCATTTACAAACATACAATTTTATATATCTTACCTTATATACGTCCGACTGCTGGACTCGAGCCTCCTCTATACTAGGAGGGCAATACCATGCTGGTCAGGTAGCTTGGAAACTGGTGCATCAAGCGAAATAAAATTGACTAAGCCTGACCCAGTACGGGTCATGGGCGTAAAACACCCGCTGGATCGGACTAAACATCAAAAATGTTGATTGAAGTTTGTTTTGTAAAATGGGATTATGAATATTAACCCAAATTATTTCCAATTATTAAATGTGATTTGCCAGGTGGGGACAGAGTAAGAATACAATTCACCAACCTCTATCCTGCCCGTAGGTATCGTAAAAGACGAATATGGGATATAATATTTTCATATAACACCTATACAAGATAAGGAAAACTCGATATAAAACCCTATACCAACCCGTCTGACTAGAGTGGCATACTTAATAGGTCTAATTCCCTCCTATTGTGGAGGAGGCTCGAGCCTAACTATGGGATGTACATGAACTGAAATGAAAATGATTATGAATTAAAATGTATTTGTTACGTTATCGATCAATCATGTTACTTATAAAATTAATTAAAGTTAAAATTGTGAATATTAAACTGTTTCATATATATATAAATACTAATTTATAGTAATTAAGACATATTGTTGGTATTATGATTCAATATGATAAATATATACAATCTTAGTTGTAAATAAATCAAAGTATAATCTATACTAGACTGGGCCAAAAAAAAATTAAACAATTTTTTATATTAACGGTACTGTGAAAATATTGTTCATGATGACAAAAGAAAATTATTCTGAAAACTTGAGCCCTTAATATTAATATTAAGAGGTGCATCATTATGATTATCGATTTTTGAACAGCTACTGAATTTTTCACACAAAATTCAGACATCATGAATTTTAAATTTTTTTCCATTTCATATCTTTGAAGGAAACTAAATTCCCTACAAAAAAGCTCTCTTAATAAATTAACGTAGGACGAGCCGTTCCCCTGTAATCAAGCCTTAATTAAACAGTGATATATTTTTTTAATTTGGATTCTGGATTTTTTTAACCACTATAAATATCAATATTTTTATATAGCAAATAATTATTCTTAAATAAAATTTCATGCTCTACAAAAAAGGTCTCTTAACATTTTTTATCAAATTCACTCCTTTCAAAGTCATTCGACTTTAAAATTAAATTCAAAAGTAATTAACCGTTTATTTTTTGTAGGGAATTTAATTTCCTTCAAAGATATGAAATGGAAAAATTTTTAAAATTCATGATGTCCGAATTTTGTGTGAAAAATTCAGTAGCTGTTCAAAAATCGATAATCATAATGATGCACCTCTTAATATTAATATTATGGGCTCAAGTTTTCAGAATAATTTTCTTTTGTCATCATGAACAATATTTTCACAGTACCGTTAATAAAAAAAATTGTTCGTTTTTTTGGCCCAGTCTAATCTATACTAATATGTAAAGCTGAAGATTTTCTTTGTTTGAACGCGCTAATCTCAGAAAGTACTGGTCCGATTTGAAAAGTTCTTTCAGTGTTAGATAGCCCATTTATTGTGGAAGTTTATAGGCTTTACATCATCACGCTAAGACCAACAGGAGCAGAGCACCAATGAAGAATGTTTCAATACCGGGTTTTTTTTCCTTTTGACAGTTTCCGCTGCGTAAACAGCAAAATTTTCGCAAAAATCTTGTGCGACAGAATCGTATTATTAAAAAATATTTTCACCTACGTAAACAGTCTTAGGTTAAAGTTAGCACTAGCCCAAAGTTCTATACCACGCGAACGAAGTCGCGAGCAGAAACTAGTATTTAATATCCATGAGATACGGAGTAAGAATACAATTAACCACCCACCTTTTTGCCCGTGTGTCGTAAAACACGACCGAGGGGTATATGCAGGTAACATTGCTGTAATATAAGGTAAACTCAATACAAAACTATACCAACACGTTTGACCAGCGTGGAATAGTGGATCAATTTCCCTCCCATTGTGAAAGAGGCCTGAGCCGAACAGTGGGAGTTATATAGGCTAAGATGATGATGATAATATTTAAATAAAACTATTTTTACGGATTTTATCTAAGTTCATGGTCACGGGCAAACACTTCTCCGAGGATTCTTCCCGTGAAACATTCAAAGCATTGGAATGAAATAATAAATCAAATACATATGCTCGAAAATGCGTAAAAAATATTTTATTTCAAATATGTAAATGCTCGCGTAAACTTAGAAACTATTATATTAATCTTGTATAATATTTAGATACCAGAATGTCTAATAGATCTTTGTTTTTAGTAAAAAGTCTTGAAAAAACATATTGAAATCGAAGTAAAAGTTCATAATTTGCCGCTTGCCTGGTAAATGGCGCTAAAGTAGCCTAGTAATATTTGAATTTAACTGATAAAATTGTTTTTTATTAAATTTCAATAAACTTAAGAACCCTGCCACATATGACATATTCTATGCATGGTCCCTAATTAGGAAATAATTAGTTACCTATTCCTCGCCTTCATAGCCCAAGAGACAAACAATCCAATACAGAGGCCGGTGGATCTACGCATGTCGCCACTCGACTTAAATACTTTTAGGCGGTCACCCTTCTACCTATAAAGTAATCGTAATAAGGTTGCTTTACTTATGACTAGATTAGCGGGCTAAATGCATCAAAGCTCGTCCTAAACGCTGCTATGCAAGATTTAATTCTCAAAATATATTATAAAAATATATATTGAAACTAAAAAAATTCTAGATTTAGATGTACTGTGCGCTCATTAAATAGTGTAAATAATACTAATTATTTAAAATTAAAATATAGTTTATACTCGGAAAATAATTGTTCAAAAAGAGTATTATTTTTATGCCACTGTTATATCCTAGCGAAATATTTTGAAATATACACATGAATCCATTAGTCTTTGTATTTATTTATAAAAATTCCTTATATTAGAAACTACATTCCTAATGTTTTTTTTTTATTGCCAATCGTGGCAAACCCGCTAGCAGCATACCTGATGGTAAGTGATACTGCCACAGATAGACCTTTGCAATACCAGGGGTACAGCTAGGCTGTTGCTTACCGTAAAGAAAATGTAAGAACATTTTCTTTACCTCGTATAAAGGACATACCATAGCGCTCGCGAAACAGCAGCAGGTAGATCATTCCAGAGCCTGCATGTACGTGAGAGAAATGATCGCAAGAAACGTACAGTTGAAGACCATAACGTTTCCAGGTGACCCTGCTATGGTGTCGAATGGTACGTTGGTAAAAAGGTGACAGTGGTACCAAATTAAACAGTTCCTCAGAGCACTCCCCATGAAAGATCCGGTAGAGTACACAAAGTGACCCAAAGTCTCCGCCGCTCCAGTGACTCCCAGTCTGTCCACTAACCACACTTTTATTATCTACTGGGTGTGTCGTAAATAGTGGTCCACCGTTAAGGATTCGATAAACCAGATAATTTACTATAACAAATTCCATTTTTAACCATTTTTAGCCGAGGGTTCCGTAAATATTAATTTTTAGTTATTTATTTACCAAATTTCTACCTCTTGTAACAAATTTGGTTGTAGTTTTATCAAAAACCATTATATTTTCATTTTGATTACTGTTAATTACTGCTGAATACAAGAGCTATCGTTTATTAACATGTTATTTAATGTAGATTTAGATCTTCTGCAAAAAAAAATGATTGTACTCGAATTTTAACGGATTTTTTTAACATATGCTAATTCAAAAGCGATTTATGTAAAAAAAATGTACTACACTGTCAGTGCCCATTAATTTAATAATATGCCTATTTAATACCAATTTCAAAATGGTATCATAATACCAGATCCCTATAAAAAACAGCAAGATATCTAATTTTAATTGAAGAAAGTAAGATTTTCATTAAAATTAATTTTAAAATTTATTGCTATAATACTTACGATTTTTGTAAAAAAAAAAACTTTACTATCAGTGCCTACTTATTTAATTATATTCCTACTTAATACCGATTCTAAAAGGTTTACTATCCCATTAATAAAACAAGTAATGAAATTTTAGTTAAAAACGACTATTAAAAGACAACTTTTTACTATTGTTGCAAAGTGATCTAGACCTAACTTGTAAATTACAACAAGGCATTGAAAAAAAACAAGTCATACATCATCATACATCATTTATTATTATTCTTTAACATTTAAATTACACCAAGTGCTCGAAATGGCCCCCATTTGTTGTTTTGTTGTAAAATTAATGCAACAAAATGTTTAAATTAATTTTAATGAAAATCTTACTTTCTTCAATTAAAATTAGATATCTTGCTGTTTTTTATAGGGATCTGGTATTATGATACCATTTTGAAATTGGTATTAAATATGCATATTATTAAATTAATGGGCACTGACAGTGTAGTACATTTTTTTTACATAAATCGCTTTTGAATTAGCATGATATGTTAAAAAAATCCGTTAAAATTCGAGTACAATCATTTTTTTTTGCAGAAGATCTAAATCTACATTAAATAACATGTTAATAAACGATAGCTCTTGTATTCAGCAGTAATTAACAGTAATCAAAATGAAAATATAATGGTTTTTGATAAAACTACAACCAAATTTGTTACAAGAGGTAGAAATTTGGTAAATAAATAACTAAAAATTAATATTTACGGAACCCTCGGCTAAAAATGGTTAAAAATGGAATTTGTTATAGTAAATTATCTGGTTTATCGAATCCTTAACGGTGGACCACTATTTACGACACACCCTGTATATGGTGATAGTGTATACAATACACTACCCCTTTTCTTGGCCGTGGATGTAGTAAAGACAGAAAATGAAAATTTGAAATAAAACCCTAAGCCAAGGGATCTGACTAGTGTGGTATAGTATGTCAATTTCCCTTCTATTGTGGAGGAGTCTTGTACCCAACATTGGGACGTATACGGGCTGTGATGAGATGATGATAAAAATATAATCCGTCCCTACCACTTACTTTTTGTTGGAATTTCTAAAATCTGCTGAAGGCTGAAGTATCTCCAGAGATCTCTCCAAAAAATCTTACATCGACTCAGTGGCGTAGCGTATGTCACTGTCGCCCGGGGCGGAGTTATAATTTGCCGCCCTTTTGACATCGTAAAAATAATAATTGTTGGTGTTGGTAAGAAAAAACGCAACGAAATGAAAGAATTG
The DNA here is from genome assembly GCA_032191425.1 of Lymantria dispar. Lineage (NCBI taxonomy): Eukaryota > Metazoa > Arthropoda > Insecta > Lepidoptera > Erebidae > Lymantria > Lymantria dispar. The sequence goes on along the minus strand of CM063465.1, from coordinate 9,793,971 downwards.
AGTGAAAAATATTTATTTCAAAACTATGTAAGTACATGTGTAAGTAACATGACTGTGTTAAAACTTTAATAATTTACACTATTTTTTTTTCGGGTGGGTTGCGGTCGGCGCGCTCCTCGCACCACTCCGTCCGGGGCGACAGAGGGGCGTAACGCACGCACACCCGCAACCCACCCACGTGCACGTCGCCTTCGTTGTTGGGCCGACCACAATAATTTACACTATAAAATTAATGTTTAATAAAGTCTAAACAGTCTAAAACTCTACTTTTCACGACTTACGCGCAGCGAAATCATTTTTCCGGTCCTTGGACCCACCCTGTGTAACATCGGGTACGACTGGGCGTTGGAGGGGGAGCCTCCCGCCCGGGTTGGGCGTGATTTGGCGGGCTCGTCACAGCCCGCGGTGGGACGCTAGAGGAGGCGGCAAGCCTGGCGACTCTAGGCACCAAAGAAATCGTCAGGCGGAGGCCATCCTGTTCCAAAGGCCCCGCAAAGGCCCTCCCATCGACGTCTCGATCACCGCCAATTCGGTTGATATCAGCATCCGGGCGCATATGAAGTATTTGGGCCTGGTGTTCGACGGGCATTGGTGGTTCCGAGAGCATTTCCGTAGGCTTGCTCTACGGCTCATCGGCGCGGCGTCCGCCCTATCGTGGCATATGCCGAACGTGGGTGGACTGAACACTACGTGTCGACGGCTGTACGCGAAGGTCATCTGGTCGATGGCCCTGTATGGCGCGCCGGTGTGGGCGGGGTAGCTGATCGTCCGACTCAGGGCTCTACTGTGGCGACCACAAAGAGCCATGGCGGCCAGGGCCATACGTGGATACCGCACGGTGTCGACGGAGGCAGCGTGCCTGTTGGCCGTGACTCCCCCGTGGGACCTGGAGGCGGAAATGCTCGCCGGTTTGTATCGGCGGGTGTCGGGGGTGCGAGTGGAGGGCGGTGTGATCTCTTTGAGGGAGCTCAGCGCCTGGCGCGCCGACACCCGCTGAGACGTCATTACCCGTTGGGCAGTCCGGCTGGAGAGGCCTCGGTTCGGTGTGTGGACCATGGAGGCCTTCCAGCCGGTGTTGATGCAGTGGTTAAAACGGCGGCACGGGGTGCTCTCCTTCCGACTGGTGCAGGTTTTGACGGGGCAGGGATGCATCGCCAAATACCTGTACACGGTCGTTAGGAGGGAGAGTACACCGTCCTGCCACCACTGCGATTGCGACGAGGACACGGCGCAGCATGCGCTCGAGATTTGTGAGTTTGTGTTCGGTGCTGGGTAAACTAAGACGCGGTCTCAGCCTTTGCGAGGCAGTAGTCTCGCGGAAGGGGGCGGCGGAGCGCGTGCGCGAGGAGCGTCTCCTCGACGACGCGAACCGCCGGCGGTGACTGGGGCGGCGTAGGCGCGACTACCTGCGGCTCATGTCGCCCCAGTCGAGGCCACGGGTGACTGGACCGGGGATTTAGTCCGTCACGGTCATGGGTTACGGGTGTACGTGCTTATGCCCCTATGGCGCCCTGGACGGAGTGGTGCGAGGAGTGCGCCGACCGTAACTCACCCAAAAATAAAAAAGTGTCCGCACAAAATATTTTTCTTCCAATTTTGCCGCCCTTCTAATAGTGGCGCCCGGGGCGGACCGCCGCTCCGCAATTGCTACGCCACTGCATCGACTATAATAGGCCTACCAGGTGTACCATCCTCAGACTACTAATCTGAAGCCAACGACCAACCCCGCCGGGGTGTATGGGCGTATCCATATCATGTCCTGCTATATAAAGAAAGGAGAAAGGACTTGCAAAAATTCTTTAATACTCTTTTACCTTAAAAAAACCGTGTACCTACGAAATTTCATGTACTTTTACAGGCCAGTAATTCCGCTATATGCGTTTCACCCCTTAAGTTCAGTTTACAAAACTTCTTTCTTAGAATTCGTTCACCACAAAAAGACTACTATATAGAAAATTCTCTCCATCTCTCAATGCCTGGGCCTTAGTTTCGGCTAAACGCTTTTCATCCCCTTAAGGATTGAATCGCCAAAACTTCTTTCTTAGTGCTCACTTACCCCAAAGACATCCGGGTACAAACTTTTACGTTTCTAGCTCAGTTATATCAGCTATGCTTTTCACCCCCCTTAGGGCTTGAATTTCCAACAATTATTTCTGCACGCTGAAAATGTTTTGCAACGAAAGAAAAGAGTATACTCTAGCACTTGTACGACTAATAAACGTCACACAGGTGGTGTGCGACAGAAACAACGCTCTGCAAATGTCAAATTAACCAGTAACTTCTTTTGAAAGAAATCTCTAATGAATTAGACATGTAAAGTTTTAAATTTTGACATCGCTTTTTCGTGTAAATCTGATTGAAACGTATAAAGTCAGTGATACTTAATCTGCGACATATTCGCACTTTGTTAAATGTTCATTAGAAATTGAATAAATCAATGATTACGTTCGCATAAGCAAGACAAACTTCGCTTTAAATCAGCTAATCCGGCCGATGACCGTTGGCGAACCGCCTTTGTACCTACGCTATCATTGAAGAGTTTGCGCAATTCTAGGTATGAATGAATGAAATTATACTGTCGAAGCTTTACGGGCCTACATGTAGCCTGTCCGTACATGCCTACATAATACGTAACATTAAAGGCATAGACGCTTAGACACACATTTTTGTAATGACTATAACTTTTATGTTATATTGTTTTTTGTGTAATATACTTTATAATTATGATCTATGACCGTTGAACTACAACATACTCGAACAGTTGCGCCATAACCTGATACACCCTGTTAATACAATGGGATAAAATTTTGATACAGTAAATAAAAAGCTCACAGCTTAACCTACACACATTTAATCTTATCAATATCGTCCTCTATCTCTTCTCCTATCGCCATCATGTCTATCTCTTCTGTCCTTGTCCCTATCTCTTTCTCTTTGATCCCTCGATCTCTCTTTCTCCCTCTCCTTATCACGTTCTCTCTCCTTTTCACGTTCTCTCTCCTTCTCACGTTCCCTTTCCTTCTCACGTTCCCTTTCCTTATCACGTTCCCTTTCTTTATCACGTTCCCTTTCCTTATCACGCTCTCTCTCCCGTTCTCGCTCTCTTCTACGATCGCGTTCACGACTACGAGACCTTTCGCGTTTCCGTTCTTTGTCACGTCTGTCGCGTTCTCTTGATCTGAAAAATAAATATTTTATGTAGAAAAAATTGTTCAGCATTACATTTATCTTAATTACCTATTAAAAAAACCCTCACTAAGGAATAAATTTCTGTGTGGTGACAGAGTAAGAATATAATTCCTACCCCCTCTCTTGCCCGTGGGCCTCGTTAAAAACGACTAAGGGATATAATCTTTATATATACATATATTTCTTGTGTATGTATGTAACTGAACTTCTTCTAAACAGCTGGACCAATGTTGATGAAGTTTTTCATGTGTGTTCAAGGGGATTCGAGATTCTCAGTTGGACCCGGTAGGTGGCGGTGCTGTCAATTTCAAAGAGAATTTCTTTTATTTTATTTGAACAGGACAACGTCTGTTGGGTCAGCTAGTATGTATATTATATCTTTGCAAGAGAAACTCCAATCAAAACCCTATACCAATACGTCTGACTAGCATGGTATAGTAGGTCAATTTCTCTCCCATTATGGAGGAAGCCCGGGCCCAGCAGACGTGTGTGGGCTGTAATGATGATGATAAATAATTATGTAAAAACATTATGAATACACAGCAGATACACATAATATACATACACATGAACCGGAAGCCCAACTTTCTGAGGGTGTTTGCGTGTGGAGGGTTTTGGTATCACCGAGCCTCAATGCACGCATTCACACTCCCTTCACTTTCTTCGCGGTAGGCAGCGGCCTTGTAAAGGTCTATGAGCGGCAGCAACACTTACTATCAGGTGTACTGTCTGCTCGTTTGCCACCGTTTGCAATAAAAAAAAAAAACAACTTTATGGTGGCAGTTATAAATATTATGAACCCTTACATTGTTGCTTGTGGGAAAAAACGACTAAGAGTTTTACATCAAACTAGACCAATTCCAATGGACGTCATCTGATCAACAATTACATTTTCAAGGAGGTTAACATCAGGCAGACAGCTGGCCATAAAATAGTTGCAATATGTATAAAAGAAGAGTAGTAGTAGTAGTTATTGAGACAAGCCCAAGTAGTTAGGTTCAGATTAGGGCAATGATGAGGACTTAGCATTAGACATAAAATTTGTGTCCCCTAGGACGGATGACCGAGAACGGGCGATCGAGGAGTGGGCGGCGGCACTGGGCCTCTGTTTGTTGAACAGGGGCTCGGTGCATACGTGCGTGCGACAACGGGGCGGGTCGATAGTGGACCTTTCGTTCGCTAGCCCCGGAGTCGCCGCACGCGTGGGGAGCTGGCGCGTCGTGGAGGAGGTCGAGACCTTGTCGGACCACCGGTATATCCGGATGGAGGTCTCCCCGGCAATCCCGACGCCCAGCAGGGGTCACGGGGCGGATAGGCGTCCTGCGTTCCCGCGATGGGCTGTGGGTCGCTTTGACCGGGACCAGCTGGCGGAGACAGCCATCGTACACTCGTGGCTGTCCTCTGCCCACCAGTCGGACGGGGTGGACGCCGAGGCTGGCCGCATCCGCAGTGCGTTGACGCAGATCTGCGATGCGGCCATGCCCCGAGTACGGCATCTGCCCCCGAGGAGGGGGGTCCACTGGTGGTCCCGGGTGCTGGCGGATCTCCGGGCCGCGTGTATCCGCGCCCGGAGGGCCTACACCCGCAGCCAGCGGTGGTCTCGTTAAGGGAACTCACCGCCTGGCGCGTCGACGCCCGCCGAGACGTCATCGCCCGTTGGGCAGTCCGGCTGGAGAGGCCTCGGTTCGGGGTGCGAACCGTGGAGGCCTTCCGGCCGGTGCTGATGCAGTGGTTGGAGAGGCGGCACGGGGTGCTCGCCTTCCGACTGGTGCAGGTTTTGACGGGGCATGGGTGCTTCGCCAAATACCTACAAGGTCGTTAGGAGGGAGAGTACACCGTCCTGCCACAACTGCGATTGCGACGAGGACACGGCGCGCCATACGCTCGAGGCCTGCGGGGCTTGGGCAGTGCAGCGCTGTGAACTCGTCGCAATCATCGGTACGGACCTGACGCTGCCAGCTATCGCTAGGGCGATGGTCGACAGCGTCGGGAATTGGGACGCGGTCGCAGCCTTCTGCGAGACAGTGATCTCGCGGAAGGAGGCGGCGGATCGCCTGCGCGAGGAGCGCAGCCTCGATGAGGAGATCCGCCGCCGGCGACTGGGGCGGCGTAGGCGCAACTACCTGCGCCTCATGCCGCCCTAGCCGAGGCCGCGGGTGACGTGACCGGGGATTAGTCCGTCACCCGCCGAGAGGCCGACCGCGTGAGGTAAGACCGACGTCCTCCCCGAGGGGGGGACGTCGGTCGATGGGAGGGTACCCCAATAGGGGGTATTCCGTCGGGCCGACCACTGACGACAAGTTAACGCTGCTCCAGTGGTCGGCCCAACGACGAAGGCGACGTGGTTTTTGGGTGGATCGCGGGAGTTGCGTGCTTAAGCCCCTCTGTCGCCCCGGACGGAGTGGTGCGGAGGCGCGCCGACCGCGACCCACCCACAAAAAAAAAAAGAGATAAAATTTGTAAAATGTACATTCTGCTGTTTGAATTAATGTCAGCTAGAATAGGAAGTCGCTATATAAATCACTGCGTAACTGTGTATGTATTATAAAACCATTCCTTTCATAATAGAAATTAATATTATTATTATTCAAGTCATACATCTATACCAATAAATAAAATTGGAGTGTCTGTTTGTAATGTCAAAATAATAGGCTTTTTTTATGCTCACACGGTTATTTGCACGACACCTATGCCTAAAATAGCAATTAAAAAATTTTTGTCTGTCTGTCTGTTTGTTCCGGGTAATCTTCAAAACGGCTGGACCGATTTCAAAAATTCTTTCACCAATGGAAAGCTATAATATCAGGGCGTAAACTAGGCTATATTTTATCCTGGTATTCCCACGGGAACTACGCGGGTAAAACGACTATAACCTATAACCGAAGCGAAGTGAGGGCGGGTTGCTAGTTATACATAAACCCCACAGGGGCACTTACATATTGTCAATTTTTACATTTTACTTTAAATAAAAATCAGGGGATTGTCTATTTTTTTTCTACTGACTCCTTTTAAATAAAATTTCAAACAACATGCCTAGTAATAGTGGCAATGTGGTGGCTTTTGAAAGATTATTATCATTCTCAAATATATATATTTTTTTTTTTTTTATTTACTACAATCTGTCTCCTTCGTGGGACATTCAGAAGTATGTTGGTTGGTGCTATCGCTGGCTTGCTCGGTATATGACCTGTCACATCCTCATTGTCTAACAGTAGTTATATTTACTGTGATTGGATTAGGTCTTGAGGCATTTTGCGCTTCGGTGGACGCGCTTTGTTGTGATTCTCCATTAGTGACTGAGCCAAAGTATTTGGGTGTTGTTGGATTCGTTCTTTATAGGACTTGGTATAGCGTACGATTTCCTGCTTCACAGTGGGCATTCCTAGGTCACGGTGTAGAAGTTCGTTGGGTACAAACCACGGCGCGTTAGTTATCATGCGCAGAGCTTTGTTTTGAAACCTCTGTATGATTTCTATGTTTGAGTGAGATGCGGTGCCCCATAATTGGATCCCATACGTCCAGATGGGCTTCAGTATAGCCTTGTACAGGAGTATTTTGTTTTCGAGAGAAAGCTGAGACTTTCGCCCTATGAGCCAGTAAAGTTTTCTTGTTTGGATACCAAGTTGCTTCCTCTTAGTAAAAATATGTTTTTGCCAGGTAAGTCTTTTGTCCAAGTGCAACCCAAGATATCTCACATGATCTGCTTGTGGGACTTCAATGTTATTTAGTGTGACTGGTGGACAGGATCCTCTTCTTAAAGTAAATGTAACATTGACTGTTTTGGTTTCGTTGGCTCTTATCCGCCACTTTTTAAGCCAGTCTGATATGTCATTTAGTCCTTCTTGGAGTATTTGTGAGGCAATTTTTGGGTCACTATGTGCAGCTAGTATAGCGGTATCGTCAGCAAAGGTCCCAGTCGTTAGTGATTCGGATGTCGGCAAATCTGTAGTGAACAGTAAGTAGAGTATGGGACCCAGTACGCTACCCTGTGGCACCCCTTCCTGTATGGGATAAAGATCAGACAGTGCTTCCCCACTTTGTATTATGAAGTGGCTTTGTATTATGAATGATTTTAGTATTCCGTAAAGGTGATCTGGTAGGGCGTTTTTTAATTTAAAGAGCAGACCTGTATGCCAAACGCGATCAAACGCTTGAGATATGTCCAAAAATGCACTGGTACAGTAAGACTTTGCCTCCAGTGATTCCATGATCTTATTTGCTAGTCTGTGTACTTGGTCGACAGTGGCATGCTTACTGCGGAACCCAAACTGATGGTCTGGAATTAGCCCTTTTTCTTTGAGTATGGGTAGAATTCGTTGCAGCAGTAGAGATTCAAATATTTTGGACGGGATAGGTTAGGTTAGCAGGCTTATAGGTCTATATGATTTTGCTTCTTCTGGTTGTTTGTCTGGTTTCAGCAGCATTATGATTTGCGCAACCTTCCACTCCAGGGGGAAGAACTGCAGTCTTGTCATGGCGTTAAATAATGACGTCAGGAGAGTTATGCCAGATTCGGGTAGTTCTTGTAATATGCGGTTTATAATAAGGTCGTATCCTGGTGACTTTTTTGAGTCTGATTTTTTTATGATTCGGGCAACTTCAGTCTTTGTAAATTTTAAAGGCATTTCCTTCGTATTTTTAGGAGTATTCAAATAGTCAGTAATTTCTGCGGCATCTACTGGAGAGCCTTCATATAGATGAGGAATAAAGACTTTTGAGAGATGTTCTGAGAAGGTTTCGGCTTTCTCTTGGTCCGTCCGTACCCAGGAACCATCAGATTTCCTTATAGGAGGAGACTACACTAACAGGCCGTTTCAATCTTCTGGTGGCTTTCCATAATGAATAATCTGAGGAAGCAGTAGCATCTAGGCCAGTGAGGTAATTTTGAAATCCGTCACTACGATCCTTGTCTAAAATGTGTTTCAGCAGTCTGTTGATGTAATAGAGTTGTTTTTTCACACCGGGGTCTCTGCTTTGCTGCCAATGCTTCCTCATTCTTCTTTTTGGGTTATTTTATCTAATATACGTTTCGCTACATAGTTGTCCGTGCTTCTGTGTGGTTGAAGACCAGGCTGCATCCTGCACACTGTTATTAAAATATAGAACAGCTTTTGTTATTTCGTCTTCAGTTTTTAGACTCACTGGTTCCTGGAATGCTTTGTCAATAAGCTCTCGAAATAGGGCCCAATTCGTTTTTTTGGTATGCAGAACGCATTTTTTGGCGCATCCTTGGGCGGTCGTGTGTAGTTCTACTATAATTGGAGAGTGGTCTGAGGACAAATCCCAGCAACTCCGACACTATATATTGTTATTTACAATTCCTTTGCTGACACAAAAATCGATAACATCTGGGATTTTTCTTTTGTCTGTTGGCCAGTAAGTGGGTTGACCAGACGATATCACTTTCATATTTCTTTTTTGGATGCATTTAAGGAGTTCACGCCCTCTGGGTAGAACAAGCCTAGAACCCCAAAACGTGTGCTTGGCATTATAGTCACCTCCCGCAATAAATCTGTCTCCAAGGGATTGAAAAAAGTCATTAAACTCCGTTTCCTTGATAGTAAATCTCGGCGGACAGTATAGAGCCGACACTGTAATGTCACTGATCCAGTCCGTTATTACGACATTTGTTGCTTGGATGTAGTTTTTACAGTAGTCTTGTAGTACATGATGCTTGATGTTAGCCCTGATGAGTACAGCAGATCCTCCATGTGCTTTGTTGTCAAGGTGGTTAGTGTGGTACATTCTCAAATATAATGCAAAAAATTATGATTGGACCAGTTGCCCCAAATGGCACCTTATTGCCTAATAAAACTATTTTTAACGTTTTTATGATTTTGAAACATGATAAAACCCACAGATAGTCTTATTTCGTATCAATAGCCAGCCTAAGTATATCATCATCATCATTTCAGCCGATCGCCGTCCACTACTGGACGTAGGCCTCCCTCATGTTACACCACAAAGTGCGGTCCTGTGCTGCCTGCATCCAACGACGCCCAGCAACTTTCACCAGGTCATCGATCCACCTAGCTAATTCTTCGTGCTATGTCGGTTACACCCGTTCTTCTGCGGATTTCCATATTTCGGTTTCTATCTTGCTGAAAAATGCCGAGCATGGCCCATTCCATAGCATGCTGAACGACTTTGAGCCTTGTTATGAGGCCTACGTTTAGGGACCACGTTTTAGGGACTAAGTATATCGCCTCATCCTAAATACAATTAAAGGAAATTGACAGGCTATACCACTCAAGCCAGACGTGATCTGAAGATTTGTTTTGTAGATTTTTACTCTTGCAATGTTATTACCTAATAATATCCTAAAATGAATAAAAAAGAAGACAAGCCCACTGAGTTTCTTGCCAGATCTTCTCAGTGCGGTCGCGTTCCGATCCGGTAGTAGTGCAAGGTAAAATGTAAAAAAGTGACCATATGTAAGTGCCCCTGCGGGGTTTATTCATAATAAAGTATTTGAATTTATCATTTATAGTCCATAAAATATAGCTTGATCTCTGTGATAGATGTCAACGAAACAGATTAAATAAGTTTGAACGAGCGACATGTGTACAATTTTATTTTGTATCACATATATTTTCATTATTTACGTGCCAGTTTTATTGCTTCTGAAGTGCAATCAATGTATTATAAATTCAACAATATTAAAATTAGTGCCTAAAATGTATGTCATAAGTTCTGAAATACTAGGTATTTACATAGCAAACATTTTATAGAAAAATTACGCTTACACATGAACAAGGTCATACTGGACTGAAAATAAAAAAGCGATGCAACAGTTCATATACGCAAATTGATAACCTATCTTTATTAAAATCTTCATAAAAGAAATAAACCCAATAAGGTACCTATATAAAACTTTCAACATTAAAAGAGACAAGTAAAGGAGACAGTTACATTATAAAATACATGAATTAATTTAGTATTAAAAAAGTACTTTTGTCTCAGAGTAAATGATAATATTATGTATGCATTATTGTCAATAAATTATATATGATTATTCATAAAACAGTTGCAATTGATCAATTGATGTAACAACTGTCCACATTATAGCAAAAAAATGATAAATGTTCTAGCAGGAACGCTGCAGCAATGATGAGAACAGTGACGTTGACTTTGAATGTACTCCTATCAAATAATTAAAACAGTCTAAAAACAGTTTTTGATTTAAAGTCAAAAAGGTTTTTATTAATTGTATTTCAAATACAATGGAAAATCACATTTATAAAAATAAAGAATTTTATCTATAAAAAAATATGAACCATATCAGAAGAATGACTGCACTAATGACAACTGTCACAGAGTTCAGGCTATATTTTAAGCGCTATAGTAACCTTTAACACGTACCTGATTGTCCAAATCATTAATGGTGACAGAATTAATATTTAAATATTAATTACAATTAGATATACAGAGTATCAGGTTATGGGACAACTGATCGAGTATGTTGTAGTTTAACGGTCATAGATCGTAATTAGAATGTACATTACACAAAAAACAATATAACATAAAAGTTATAGTGATTTCAAAAAAATGTGTCTAAGAGTTTATGCCTTAAATGTTACGTATTATGTAGGCATGTACAGACAGAATACATGTAGGCATGTAAAGCTTCGACAGTATAATTTCATTCATTCATACCTAGAATTGCACAAACGCTTCAATGAGCGTAGGTAACAACGGCGAGCCGTCAAGTAATCAGCCGATCAGCTGTTTTAAAGCGAAGTTTGTCTTGCTTATGCGAACGTAATCATTGATTTATTCAATTTCTAATGAACATTTAACAGAGTATGAATATGTTGCATATTAATTATCACTGACTTTATACATTTCAATTGGATTTACACGAAAATACAAACATGACAAAATTGAAAACTTTACATGTCTCTAATTCCTTAACGAATCGATATTTTTCGTTCAAATTTTTTTCATGGGTTCCTACCACCATTGCCTAGCTCCGTTATGACCAGTTGCCCCATAACCTGATACACCCCTGTATATTATCACAGACTAACCGTTCTCTTTTTCTATCTCTGTCTTTCCTATCCTTTTCTCGCCTATTTTCCTTTACTTCAGTATCAATATTCTCATCCTCAGAAGGCATATCTTCATCCAAATCATCATCAAGGGCTGAAACTTTTGGCTCCAGTTCATTGTTTTCTTCTAGAATAGGTCGCTTTTGTACTCTAGGTAATATAACATCACAAAGGCGTTCTTCTCGCAATAACTCGTCAATAAACTCATCCACGTGAACTATTTCAAATTGACCGTCGCGGTTTTGCCGCCTCAATTTGCGATTATCATTATAAAGAGGTTCTAAATACTTGTAGCAATCTACTGAAGTGCCAGTAAGTCTCATATAAAAAGCGCCTAATGCTCGTACATATTTAAATTCCTCATTTTTAATAAATTCAACAACTATATCTTTTTCAGGCTGAATTTGTAACATTTTTAACACTAAACACAGAAACGGCGTTGGGTATATGAAGCCGCCATGCACGCCTCCGATATATCGTAACTCCATAGCCTTGTCCACCATTAACTCTGCAGTTAAAGCGAAACATTCTTCCTTCCAATACTTAGAATCGTATATACGGGATCTAATAATCTTTTCTATCAAATACTGAGGATTTGTACCTCGTATTGACTTTGCATCCTTCACCGTTCGATTCGCCATTTTCGTTTTGACAGTAATATTCAAGTGCTGCCATTACCAATATATTGCTGGGCTGACATTGGCATCAATTTATTCCAGCACTAGCTTTTGCCCACGACTACGTCTGCGTAAGATAATGTGTGACCTAAACCTGCCTGATGTAGTCCACAGATTAAAGGATACTACGTGCCGCGATGTAGTCTTAAAACTGCCAATGGGAGACGTAATATGTCTGGTTACTAATGATGAGTTCGATATATCAAAACGTAACTTATATCGGATATGTTTTAGATATCATACCATATCGATATCTATGTCAATATAGCTGATATCAAAAAACCGTATCGAGTCAAAACTTCTACTAACATGCGAGAACTATTAAGTCAAAACTTAAAACTATATCGATACGAACAAAACACAAACTACACAAACGATATTGAGATATGAACCATATTCGTTCCTCTCGTTCTAAGTATATATTCTTTTATTAGTATAAAAGATATAAAGAGAATATGAAATAATTTTAGCCATGTTTGCGTGGTTAATATATCTTACCATACTAGCAATAAGGTTTAGTTTCCATTGTATAGTTATAGTTATGATAACGTTTCTGGCGGCTACGGCTACTCGATATTAGTGAGACACTTACTCTACAAAATGGAACTAAATGTCGAAGTTATAAGGTTGAATTTGAGTTGTTACAATATAGACACAGTAGGTAATTATAATAATTGTTGTTGTTTCGTGCATTATGTTGATTTGAAAAACAAATTTTGTGTTGTTTGTGATAGTTTTTAAATGCACTATATATAATAATTGTAAATATATCAATTTTCAAATGCGTCAGAGAAGTAATCTCAGTTAACAATTTTTAACATTTACTAGTCAAAAACTTTTCTGCTAGTTCTAAGCCTAATAAAGCATGAAGGGAAATCGCCGTAGTTACAATTAGCTAATTATTAAATAACTTTAGGTAAATACCTACACCTAAGAACTGCATCGATGTATCGCTGACAGCTTAACTGTAAATGTGAGAGTTTGTGTTAGTTCGCATTCATAGTTAGTATTCTCATTTTAATATCAATGTTAACGTTTCAAAACTGTACTACTGATATCGATATCAGAAAACCGTTTTCGATATCAATATGCAAACTGTATATCGGATACATAACCGTTTGTGACACAAAACGAAAACGCCCATATCTACCTACTGGTTACCAGTGGTATCGAAAGTCAAAGTGCGAAATCGGTAGAACTGGCCTCAAAAATCGGTATATATATAAAAAAACAATATAGAATCAAATTCATTTATTTATTTTTACCTTAGATTATTACAAACAATTTTTTTATTATATATTATCTTACAGGTTAAAATATACTTATTTTTTTAATCATACCAATGTTTTTTGGCCATAGCCGCAGTCATCTCTGGTTTGATTAAAGTTGTAACAATTAGAAATGGTAAAAAAAACGTTTTGAATGCAACAAACCAGAGATTCACTTATTATAATTTAAGATTATTTATTTTGAATTTGATTATTTCACATTATCTCTAAAGACGCTACTCTGCGTCTATATCCTGTAAATTAATGCTCTGAGAAATTCTAGGAAAGAGTCTTGTAATAGGAACAATTGTTGCCGTTCTACCATTTTTAACATTTATTGGATCAATTATGTCTAAACCTTTTATTGGATTCGCGTAGTTATCTGCTTACAAAATTCTAAATAAAAATCTAGGCACATGCATTTAAATAAATTTACTTAATCTGCGTTTAGATCTCCTGTAGTCAGTGCCGGCTGTACCTTAAGTGCACTCGTGCGCTGAACCACCAAATTAAAATGTTAAAAATTACAAAATGTTATCTTTATTTTTAAATTACTACTTAATATTTATTCTTTGAACATACAAAAACATATAACAAATAAAATTTCAAATTATGACGAAACAATTTAAGCCCTTTACCAAACTATTATAACTTATTTTCTCTGTAAAAAAATCTCGTGCGCTTAGGCGAGCGCACGGGGACTTCCCATACAACTTGTATTAGATAAGAGTTAAAACGCCTGGCGCATGAGACAGAAGATAGTTTATAGAAATATACTGAAAAGTGAGTCTGTTTCCGTGCGACGTACGAGCGAACCGAACATTGCCGAGAGAACTCGACTTTCGACGAAATTCGCCGATAACGTAAGTAGGTATAGTTTCGATGTATCTTCGACGCGTTAAATATGGTTTGTTTACATTAAGTAATAGTTTTTTTATATTTTGGTCTTAGTTCTATGTATACTGCATTTGTGTGGTGTGAGTTAAAATGAGCGTAAATATAGGCTATATTCAAGACCATAACAAAACTTTTCAATATAAAATTGATATAAATTTGCGGGACCGCCGAGGCCCTCTTTTATAAATATTTTTTGAAGCGTGAAAACAAAAAGAAAATATTTTTCGTCAAAGTACACCTACTAAATGCAATAAAAAAATAAAAAAGTTACATTTTCTACGTAAATTGTATTTTCCTTGCAATTTCTGATCTTAGTGCTTAGTGAGCAAGTAAAGTGCACCACCACTTTGATAACCCACCAGCCGCCAGTGCCTGTAGTAATAAGTAGTGTAGCAGCACCACAGTATATAGTAGTGTAGCAGCACCACAGTATATAGTAGTGATGTAACGAATGTCGTATTTTGGACATTCACGAATGTGAATGCGAATATCTGCTGCCAACATTCGCGAACGCGAATATTCAGTTTTTGTTTAAATTGGGCGTCATTTGTCTATATGGCTTAATGACTTTAGTGGCAGTCCCATTCGAACGAAGTGCGTTCCGTCTGTTTTTCGTTCAGAGAATAGCCGAGTTGTGTGACTGTCGGCCATAACAGTCACACGAGAAATATCATAAGAGAAAAAATATGGTCAACATCTTCTTCACCTAATCCCAACTTTCACAGTGCTATTTTACTGATTCTATGTTTGTAAGGACAGAAAGGAAACAGATGTACTGAAATAACTCGGTCTCAACAACTGACACGGAAGTAGTTTTCTTATAAGGATTTCGGCACTTAAAAAAATGCTATGGGATTTGAAGAGTATCTGGGCTGCTTTAATATTATACAGACCTTAGAATAATAACGTATAGAAGGTAAGTTCGCGCACAAAACGTGAAGCATTTCAATTGAAGCCTAATGGAGCTTACGCCGCACAGTGGGTCGAAAGCAAGATTTTAGTGACTTAGGTTAAAATAACAAGATAATAAAGTATGAAGTAAGAAATATTTACCGATCTGAAGTAAGCATTCCATGCATCTCATCTAGGCATGTAAAGATGAAATTCCGTACTGGAACATTTCTTCGTTCCTTTCTCTATGAGCAAGTGATTCCAGATTGTTCATCTCTGTCGGTTTTGCTTTACAAATATCACAGACAGCTGAGGATGTGTCTGACAAACACGAAGTTATTTTGCCGTCTATCATTGTCATGAGCAATTGATGCCTAATTTCAACTTGACTAATTCTTGATGGCTGAAGTTTTTCTATTTCTTCTGTTATGCCAGCTTTTATAGTTGCCACTGTTGACTGCGTTTCTTTGGTAAATTTAAACATAATCGGACGGCAATAGAAAGTCGAAGAAGGTCGGTCGTTTTCCCAATCAATTGTTCCATCACAGTGTTGAAGCCTAATAGGAACTAGACTGGCCATAAAAATAGATGAATCTGTTGAGGTGCAACCTATTTGTAGGTCGATTGCCTATAAGTAAAGCTGGCAGTAAAAAAAAGACAATAAGAAAAAGGAATATTTTTGAATATTGTATAAAAATTCGGTCGGTGTGTCAAGTCCATGTAAATTATTATTACCTTTGTACAAAAACGTATTAAACTATATTCTATATTTTTAATTGATTTATTTCTACACTGTTTCTGCAAGCGTTTACAAATTCTAAACCCTCTAACAGAATCATCAAACTCTGTTTCAGTCTTTTGTTTGTAATTACTTTGACCCGAGGCTCCACCAAAGCCCCATTTGCTTATAAGCAGAAAATCTGTTGCCGAGTTTAAATCCAAAGCAATTACATCTTCCGTGTGGTGACGGAGTAAGAATACAATTCACCACCCCCTATCTTACCCGTGGGTGATCGTACGAGACGACTAAGGGAGATAAAACGCATATAACATCTATGCGAGAGAAGGCAAACTCGAAATAAAACCCTATACCAAGACGTCTGACCAGCGTGGTATAGTAGGTCAATTACCCTTCCGTTATGGAGGAGGCCCGAGCCCAACAGTGGGACGTATATGGGCTGAAATGATGATGATGATGAATTACATCTAAAAGTCTTGAGACTGTCGAGTAAAGCTTACAGTTTAATAGCAGATCCTTCTTCAGCTATAATTATATCTTCTTTCCCTGGATAACATCTTGGCTTCGCTTGTTTCATTTTATAATAAGAAGGATATAAGTCAGACCCATTTTCATTAGCTGCCTCTCTTAGGTTTATATACTGCCACCTACTTAATTTAAGTGAAATTGATAAAGACAGGGCCTTATTGGGTGAATATGTACTACTTTTCGCTTTACTTGTACTTAAACACTCCTTAACTTTTTCCAGATCTTCTGAGTGATTTAACAAATGGTTAATTATTTTTTCCTACATCCTCATTTCCGGTGCTTCTTAAACTAGCAATTGTAGCAGCTTTCACTTCATCGGGGGATAACGAAAGCGATTTTTAAATTTTTTCTACGCGTCTTCGTTTTTGCCTGGAGCCCAATTCTTCGAAAGGTTTTCAAGGTGTAAATGTATATAAGTGTCGAAACTTCTATTGTAGATGGTGGTAAATTTTCAACATTATTAGTATCACAAATCTCGACCCCTTCCTGTTCAGTGTTCACAGCTTCAGGTATCACTCCTTCGGGCCAGATTATTGCACGTTCTAACCAATCACCATTTTTTCTTATAAACTGTGATAATGTGCGACTACTTCGTTCTCATATTGCACTTATATTTGAACAATATCGCGTACAAAATTTTTGTTCTCTTCTGCCACATTGATTTTATGTTGTAGGAATTGGAAAAGTTTTTTACTATCCGACAATGATTATATATATAATAAATAATATGGATAATATATAATAAATATGGTAATTTTATACTTGCAGTAAGATTTTTTTCTACTACCCTCATTAACTAATCATCCGCATTAAAATTACAGTAATGGCTAAAAGTGACAACACATTTTTTTTAATATGAAAGGTTAAACTAATTACAGTCATTAAACGGACAATTAGAATTTTCTAGATAAATATTCACACATTTTTAAAAGCTAATTAGGAACCTTTTAAATGTATTATTATTAGTTGTTAAGTAATTATGCGTATTATCACGTGCTTACACTTACTAATCCATATTAAATTTAACTTAAAATAACTTAAGAAAATAAAAATAAAGCTTTTTAAATTAATATATTTTTTCATTTTTTTGATCCAATTATTTCGGCGAAATCCAACTTTAAGCACATTTTAATAGCATCAAATGATAGTAGACTAGACAAGGTTTAAGGAACAAAAGGTTTAAAAGCGGGATCTAACGATACTTAGCAGAAATTTAACTTTATCTGATCAGCTCCATACAAAAAAAATCAAAATATTTTTTTCTGCCCAAACCATCAAGTTTAGGAAAAATCTTCTAAGGGCAATTATTATTGACGTTAACGAGCTCTATCCATCCGCACTAAGAAAAACATAAAAAACCATAGTTGGTCCCTAAGTCACTAAAATCTTGCTTTCGACCCACTGTGCGCCGGAACCGTTCCGTTATGTACAAGGTCACTGTACTGCATACGTACGCAACTCTTAAAAAATAAATAGGTAATTATGACGGTTTGTGCATTGAAATGGTGTCATAACACATTTATAAAACTTAAAAAGGTTTTTAACATTACTTTTAAAAGTATTTCGACGATTTATGTTTATAAAAACAAAATTTGATTTCATAATTTGTATAGTGGTTTGCGTGTGTACGTGTGTAATCGTCTGCGCGCATGTAGTATTTTTAGATTCATGTTTCGAACGATGCAAGTACCGACACTATCCTTCTATATGTTATTATTCTAAGATATAGACATTGTTCACGTGTTCGATTTTGACCAATTTGGAAGTATTACCGACAGACTTACATATCTTAGAAAGCAAAGTTTTTATGATGATGTATAGAAGTGACTGATTACACGAGTACTATTTCAATCAAATTAACGGAACAATTTGTGGAAATTCCTGAATGACCAGCTATTATTTGTTGGACGTGAGACATCTTAGTCCCCTGTGATCATGAACGCTGAAAAGTGTTCGAAAAGAAATCAAATATAAACGAGATAATATCTCTAAAAATAGTTTTACTGCAAAAGCACTTCATTTATATTATTAATTGCCAATCTATAAAGGATTCTCCGATTTTAAGCATTATTAAAAAAATTATAAGATGGAGTTATTAAAATGATGAGTATAATGAAGAGTAAACACTACACTAAAGGAGAAAAATCAATACTGTACTGTAACACTAACAAACTGTTTGTCAACTTGACATGCAAATGTCAGTCGCGCGTAACTTAGTGATTTCCTACTCTGTGGTCGCGCGCGTGTAAACGGTTATTGTTTAAACATTCGCTATTTACAACAATTATTGCTGAACAAGTATTTCAGACTTTTTAAAAATTAAGCGAACAAGTTCACATACCATGCAAAAACCAAAAAAGAAACGAGGACAAGAGCAGCCGATGGATGTTGACGATGAACCTGTTGCTGGACCGTCAAATTCTGAGTACTTGATAAATGGCGACATAGATCACATATCCGACGAAGAGGAAGGTGGAATTCGTATCGGCGATATCTACATACCCCCAGCGCCAGCTCCAGCATTGACATTTGATTCCACTGGTCCAAGGTTGATAATAACCCATATTGTGAATGTAAACTTCAAAAGTTATGCAGGTGAACAAACCTTAGGTCCATTTCATAAGGTAAATAATATTTAATTATTGTGTTCTTTTTTTAATAATTATTTTCTAGTTAAATATTGAATTTGAGTAGAAATAGTAAGATATTGGATTAATACATATATAATTTTAATATAAGTAGATCATTTAGGAAGAGGCTTCAATTATAATTAAGAGTTGATCATATCTAGTTTTATTATAGAAAATGGTTTTATGATATACCAGTTAAAGTTTCAAAATATTTTCAAATTTTAATTTAGAATGTATATGTAAACTTTTTATAACATTGTAAGTATGCTCTATGATAGTTTTGTTTCCAAAAAATAATTTAGAATTATCAACTGTTCAAGAGAAGTTCAAAGGCAGTTCTATGTTTATTAATACTAGTGGTCGCTGTGTGGTCGAAATTCGACCATACTTCATTTTAATTAATTTTTGTGCTACACAATTTTCTTTAATTTTATATATGTATAATTGTAAATTGAGCAAGCTGTATTTCACTAATAACTAATATATATATAAGCACATATCTCTATTAGACATTGTCATGATAATTATGATTCTTTGACATTCAGTTCGACCAGAGATTTTAACCGTAAAAAAACTGTGTAAGCGTGCACATGTATGCGTGTGTGTGTGTAGCGATTGCATTGTAGTGTGCGTAATGCCTTTTTTAATGAATTTAATGTATTTCTAATCCATTATTATATGAAATTTCAGTTTTATGCACTTCTCCTTATTATATACTTCATCTGTGCCAAATTTCACACTTGTCCATCCACGTAATTTTCGTAAAAAGGGGTACAAAGTTTTCGCTTCATGTATTAATATATAGATTTCTCTGTAAACCACCATTTTTTAATGTACAGTGTTATAATTCTATAAGGGTACAGCTGGTGGCCTAGTAGATGCTGGTTATAAGAAATTAATTAATTAATGATGATTATAATTCTTTTATGTTGGAATAAAAATGTTTTTATTTTATTACAAGAATTTTTTTCCTACAAGTTTTATTATTCTACTTTGTATTTTGATTTTAGAATTATATTTTATGTGTTACTTTAAGAAAAAGACGTCAAGTGTGTCACTGCATGAATAAAATTGGCTTATAAAGTTTTATCAAACTTTGATTTATTCTCATAAAACCAATTTTTTTGATACTATGGATAAAGTCTGAGAGTTGATAGGTCGTAAAGAGTCACCCCACTAACATTCTTTTATATAACCTACTTGTTTCCAGAGTTTTACAGCAATAATTGGACCAAATGGAAGCGGAAAGAGCAATGTTATTGACTCAATGTTATTTGTGTTTGGTTACCGAGCATCAAAAATCAGGTCTAAAAAGATTTCTGTACTCATCCATTCATCTAGCAAGCATCCTAATATCAATAGTGCGAATGTTGCTGTACATTTTTGTCAAATAATTGATGGGGTATGTTTATGTTCTATATTTTTGAAATTATGATAGAGATTAGTTACAATTATCTTTGTCTGTGTTTTGTCTGCCTCTTATGAATAGATAAATCAAGCATAATTATTGGGTGGATTATGTGAATGCAATTTTGTCTCATTTAGGGGCAAAGTACTGTAGCTTTCTTCAGTTGCAAATGAAATGGCCATAACATGGATTATAGGTACATGAACATGGATATTAGGCCACTTTACTGCTCACCAGTTATCCTTATGCTGGGCAGTGCATGTTCAGATCATAGTTTACCAAAAGAAAAGAATAACCTAAAATTTAATAATAACACACTTCTAATATTTTACTTACACTACTGTTAGGTTGGGTTCATACGACATTGTCCTGCACATTTATTAGTTGGGTTCATACTGCATTGTCCTGCACATTTATTTGCAGTATACATCCTACTAAGTGATTAGTAGCACATACATTGTACAAAAATGTCATTTGTACTGCAAAAAATTGTACACCCCTTATGCGATTAAACGAATATTCAATGGACTTTTCAAGCATGATGATTTCAAAATGAACTTTAACATATTCAGCTCACAGCGGCGCATAGTATAGCTCTGTCTCGTTCACACGGCATGACGTTTTTACCTTTTTATACAACTGTGTCGCCGCAGTCTTCAGACTACAGCGATTGGTTTTTACACAAATGAAAATGTACCATATGAACACCCAGGTGATTGTACATTAAAATAACGAATACAAAGAAAACGTGTAGGACAATGCCGTGTGAACCCAACCTTATATTACCACTATTGTTCCATTTACTAGGTTAATTAAGATATGCCTGATGATGGATAAAAAGATCTCTTTGAAACACACTTCAATATGCCTCAACATGGCATAGTGTGTTTATAAAGAGGGCGACTAACGGGCATATGGGAAGGATGAAAGGAGGGTATGAGGGAGTGCATGGAGGGTGGGGGTTAGGGAGGCGAAACCCGGAGGGCGAAATTTTATTGCAGGCTGCATCAGCTTTCGATTTGGCTATTGCCAACACATTCTTCGAAAAGCGAGACGAACACCTCATAACATATAAAAGTGGAAACCATCGCACCCAAATAGATTATTTCCTTCTCAGAAGAAATAACCTACGCACTGTTGTCGACTGTAAGGTAATCCCGGGTGAGCCTTTAACTTCCCAACATCGCTTATTGCTGCTGGAAATTAAAATCGTAGGCCAAATAGCTAAGTTTAAACCTAAGCCCCCACCAAAAATTAAATGGTACAGGATAGAAGAAGAAGATTGTGCGAATGAATTCCGGAAGAGAGTGGCTGACAAAATGATTGAGATGAAAAATAGTATGAGTATAAAATCGGTAAATGAATGTTGGAACGAGATGGCTTCGTATGTAAGGGAAGTGGCGAAGGATATTCTGGGTGAGACGAAAGGTAAAGGTGTGATTGCAAAAGAAACATGGTGGTGGGATGATAGTATCCAAAAGGTCTTGAAAGAAAAGAAGAATGCTTTCAAAGAATGGAAATGTGTGAATGACGACAACCCGCTATTGAAAGAACAGAAGAGAATAAGTTATATGGAATGCAAGAAGAAGAGTAAGAAAGGTGTAGCTATTGCTAGAGGTAGGGTACAAGATAGACTATACCAAAGTCTTGAGAGTCCCAAGGGGCAGAAAGAATTGTACCGTATAGCAAAAGTGAGAGAAAAGAATGCTAGAGATATTTTGCATGTTAAATGTATAAAAGATGGTAATGGAAGAGTTAATGAACGATGAAGAAATAAAAGGCCGCTGGAAGAGTTACTTTGAAAATTTAATGAATGAGGAGAATATTTGGAGTGGTGAGATAGTGGATCAACCAACTAATTTGGCTTTGGTAGGAGAAATAAGTGTAGAGGAAGTAAGAATGGCTGTGCAGAAGATGAAAAAAGGGAAGGCAGTTGGCCCAGATCGTATACCTGTAGAGGTATGGAAGGTTTTGAAAGCTGAGGGATGGACGTGGCTGACTTTATTCTTCAATAAGTTGTTGCATGAAGAGTCGATCCCGAAAGAATGGTGTACCAGTTCACTGGTGCCCATCTTTAAAAGAAAGGGTGATGTACAAGAATGTAACAACTACCGAGGAATAAAGCTCATGTCACACAGCATGAAGATTTGGGAGAAAGTGATAGAGAAGAGAATAAGAGGAAAGTAGAATAACCCAGAACCAGTTTGGTTTTATGCCAGGACTGGGAACCACAGATGCAATTTTTGCATTACGTCAACTCATGGAAAAATACCAAAGTGCGCGTAAAAACCTGCACATGGTATTTATCGACCTAGAGAAGGCGTACGACCGAGTTCCCAGGGAGGTTCTGTGGTGGGCTATGAAAGAACGAAGAGTGCCAGGGAAGTATGTAAAATTAGTGAAAGCTATGTATGCAGGAGCGTGCACGAATGTCCGGTCGGAAGCCGGAGTCACTGATGAGTTCAATGTCACTGTAGGCTTGCACCAGGGTTCGGCATTGAGCCCCTACTTATTCCTCCTGGTGATGGATGCGCAGACATCGGTAATACAGGAGGAAGCCCCGTGGTGCATACTATTTGCAGATGACATTGTCCTCGTCAGGGAAGAGGCAGCTGAGGTACAGAGCAGACTGGAGCAATGGCGTGAGAGGTTGGAAAGAGTAGGCCTTAAGATCAGCCGCACCAAGACTGAACATATGTTCTGTAACTTCGGTGGCCCTTCCAAATTCTCTCACATTGCGCTAGATGGGGTATCCCTACCGGTTTGCTCCGATTTCAAGTATCTAGGCTCGCTTCTCCAAGACGATGGAAACATTGACCGAGAGATTAATAGTAGAATGAATGCAGGATGGATGAAGTGGCGGCAGGTCTCGGGGACAATTTGTGACACCCGGTTGCCTCTCAAACTTAAGGGGAAAATATACAAGAGTGTCATCAGACCTGTTGCTATGTATGGATAAAGGTTAGATAAAGTAAGAAATGAGTATATTAGGGGAAGTCTAAAAGTGGCACCAGTGATAGAGAAGATTAGGAGCGCTAGATTGTCATGGTATGGACATGTGATGAGGAGGGATGAAAGGCATGTGACAAGGAGGGTTGTCAATATGATTGTGGATGGACGAAAAAAGCGTGGGAGACCCAAAAAGAGATGGATGGACTGCGTGAATGAAGATATGCGTATGAAAGCAGTGAGTGCACATATGACGGCTGATAGGAGGCTATGGAAGGTAAAAACATGTTGTGCCGACCCCACTTAGCGTGGGATGAGGGCAGGAAAATGATGATGATGGCATAGTGTGTTTCATTATTTACTTTACCGCATACCAGATTGTGTGAAGTGTTGTAGTCTAAAAAAGTATGTAATTAAAAAAAAAGTAACACCTGATTTCATTACAGGAGGGTGAAGAATTTACTGTAGTCCCTAACTCTGAACTTGTAGTATCAAGAACAGCGTTTAAAGATAATTCTTCATATTACACACTGAATGGTAAAAGAGTTCAATTTAAAGAGGTAGCCAAAACACTAAGATCTCATGGAATTGATCTGGATCACAATCGGTTTCTTATATTGCAGGTATTTATAAGCTTCTATAACACCATTATCATCATTTCAACTCGCATATTTCAGTGGACCTCCTCTATAATGGGAGGGAAAATTACCTACAATACTGCTCCTGACCAGACGTGTTGGTATAGGGTTTTATTTTGAGTTTTACTTCTGTTAAATAGATGTTATCTGCATAGCCATTAGTCATCTTTATGACTTCCACAGATAACACAGAGTTAGAATTAAAAGTACAAAATAAATCTATTTTTATAGAATTTATGGCAGTCCTGTGATCTGAATGCCAAAAAGTGTCCAAGGATTGGACAATTAACAATATAATACAAATGCAATATTAATAAAAATTGCTGTATATCATATAATGATTTTACTTTTAAATTAAGACAGTAGACAGTAAAAACAAAACGCATGAAACGGGATGGTAAATAAATTTGTCTACGATATATGTATTTTGATGATGTCCAGTCAAAAACATAGTCCTTCTACACACAGCTTAACTAACACATTTGCATACTGTAGACAGATTATTTGGAAATGAACAAGATATAGTCATATATCTGCACAGATACTTTGAATATTTTTTTGCAAACAGTAGTCTTACAGCGTGTTATGGGTTTAAAATAAATGAATCATTCCCTTTGACAATTGTTGTATTATTACAGGGGGAAGTTGAACAGATTGCCATGATGAAGCCCAAAGGTCAATCTGAGCATGAATCAGGAATGTTAGAATATCTCGAAGATATTGTTGGTACTGGCAGATATAAGGTATGTGGTATCTTTTAATTTCTTAATTTTAGCCCGTATATCATCATTGAGCATGAGATTCTTTTGCAGTGGAAAGAAAATTTACTATACCATGTTGATTGCCATGAAGTTAGTAATGATTTGTATGTGAAAGAATCAAACCCTCTTGTACTCACATAAATACTTTATTCACACTCTGTACTAGAGTCTCGGTTTGTAACTCGAGACCACTTTGATCGCCGGTAGCCGATAATTGAATACCCGTCTGTAGATCTTTAAATATTCATGAAATCTCCCTCTGTGTTGCCAGTACTAGTTTTAAAATGTCCTTATTAACAATGTGTGGCTATACGCAAATATGGTTCTCTTTGTGATTATATATGCTAACATATGTATGTATGAAATAATGAATGTAGGCAAATGCCTACATCCATTATTTCATAATGTTCAAAGGGAGGTGCAGTTCATTATAAGTTTGTGAAGGTATCTATGAAAAAAATTTGCCTTAAACGCAGAAGAGGTGTCATAAAATCATCCAACTATCACATAGTAAAATTATAATCAATTACAAAGACCAAATCTGAGCATTCTTGTAGCTTTATATTCCAATTTATTATAGTACACAGCCAAGACATATCAAGGTGCATATATGTGTGTATATGCATATATACATAAATGCTATATTTGGATAACCAAATTTTACAAATCATCGCTTACGTTGAATTGCACCTGCCTAAATAATTTCTGCTCCACTCTAGGTTGACTGGTTGAAAATGCCTAAGGCATTAAGTCCGCCTGGTGTAAAATGAGGTCATTTTGTGTGCATAAGTTTAAATAAATAAATAATAAGATGTAATGATTTCCCTCGATCTATGTATTACTATTTGCATTTTAGGCAATATATTTCATAAAAGAAGAGAAACAAGAAATATATGTTTGCTAACAATAATATTAGCATTGCAAAGTAACAAACAGTTGACACAAATTACCATAAGCCTTAGGCTTCAATCTAACATGTTTAGATTCTACATTACAATAAATTGAATTTAGAGAATCATTTTATCACCATCTCAGCCCATACACATCCCACAATAGGCGTGACGAAAGATTTTGAAATCCTTTTCCGTAATGTGGGCACACACTATTTACGAAACAACCTATATTTCGGTAATAAATTTATGTTTAAAGAAGTTTAAAACAATTTTTCCAATATTTTTTAAATATTGCGCGAAAACGGTGTAGTGAATTGTATTCGTACAAAGTGACCACACTGAAATTCAAAGAATTGTGTCATTAGTTTTAAATCTTGAGCAACGTATCTGTTTATTGTTGTCAATGTTAGTACCTGAAAAGGCTCGCTAGGCCCGCCGAGACAAGTACTTTATAACAGTGGTCAGGTCAAATGTCTATAGTTAGGTAATGGAGTTGGAGGCAGAGTGTAGTTGATGCGGGTCAGAGTTTAACCAGATCATAGCCTGAAAAAATTGTCAAATCAAATCAATTGATTTGATTTGATTTGAAAAAATTGTCATAGTTAAAGAAAACCGGAATGAGTCTATGGACTCTATGTCACTAATTAACTATTTTAAATTTTGGAATGGATTGTTATATTTTTTACTAATGTTTTGTTCTTATAAGGAACCCTTGCGGCAATTAATGGAGAAAGTAGAAGAATACAGTGCTTTGCGCAAGGAGAAGCTGAACCGTGTCCGTCTTGTAGAACAAGAGAAGCTAAAATTAGAGGAGCCAATGAGAGAAGCTGTTGAGTTGATGAACCTTACAAATACTGCTACAAGAACTAGGAATATGTTGTTGCAGAAGTACATGTAAGTTATTATAGGCAATTCTGTTCTATTGAAAAATAAATATGATTAACAAAATAAATATGATTAACATGTTCATTCAACTCGCATTATAGAATAGAATAATAGAATAGAATACTTTATTTGTTAAACATAGGTACATAAGTCGTCTTATATTAATAGTTGTTTCACTATGTTTTGCCTCTAGGGCATACAAATTAAATAAAACAAATTCAGTTATACATTGAAATGAAGCAATACAAATAGGAGTTATTACTAAAACTAATAACACACAATTATAATAATAATAAAAAAAGAATACGTTAATCAGATTTAATTACTAAAAGCTATTCTAGGTAGATAGGTATTTTAGGTATATTGTAGGTAGATAGAATTAAAATAAACTCATTTGCAAAAAAAACGGGCGGTTTTGATTTTCATTCATATTTAAAAAGATACAATACCAAAAAGGTTTCAATCGTTTGTACACGTTACTGGCCGGTTTTAAAAATGCTGTGGTATTTAAAAAAGTACGTTCTAAATTCAATTTTTCATTTGATGTTCATTTTTACAGAAAACCCCTTTTTATCCTACATTTTTGGCGTGAAGTTCCAGAAGTTAACATCGACTTTCATAACTTTTATTCAATTTTTATCGATTAATTTCATATCCTTGACTGTCAAAGCTTTTTTTAATGCTGTTTGGCTGTATCAAAAATGGTAGATAAAGTGGTAAAAGCTACCAAAATTATCGCGCTGCTTGAAGAGGGTTGCAGCCAATGTTTCGTGGCTAGGAGGCTAAATGTTAGTCGCTCGACAGTCCAAAGGACCTGGCAGCGATATCAGGAGACTGGTTCCGTCGAGAGAAGGCCTGGTTCTGGAAGAAAACCATGTACCCAACCACGGGATGATCGTTTTCTTGTGAGTCGCGCATTGAGAAATCGCAAATCTTCGTATGTGGATCTTAAGAACAACCTCCAAGAAGTAAGAAATGTGCATATTAGTCTATGGACGGTCAGGAGGAGGCTTCTCGCTGCCAATATACGCAGTCACCGCCCGGCCCGCGGCCCCAAATTACTCCGTGAGCACAGAGTTCACAGGCTTAGGTTCGCTAGAAATTGTGAATCATGGACTCAAGACGATTGGAATAGGGTTTTGTTCTCTGATGAAGCCAGGATATCTCTGTTCGGTGAAGATCGACGTCGGCGAGTGCTAAGAAGACAAGGAGAACGCTTTGCAGAGGCATGTTTCGAAGAAATCACACCTTATGGTGGGGGCTCTGTTATGTTTTGGGCAGGAATAAATTCAATGGATCGTACAGAGTTAGTCTTCATTGAAAACGGCTCACTGACTGGGCATCGATACATAACGGAAGTTCTAATTTCTCATGCACAACCCGCATTGGCCGCTCTAGGTGAAGACTCGATTTTTATGGACGACAATGCTCGCGCCCACCGATCCCGCGATGTTAATGCGTATGTGCAAGAGGTCGGCATTCGTCGTTTGGATTGGCCAGCTCGAAGTCCCGACCTCAATCCCATAGAGCATGTCTGGGACGTTCTGAAACGGCGTGTGAGATCAGTACACCCGGCTCCGCAGACCATCAGAGAGCTGAAGAATGTGATTACTGCGGAGTGGGAACGTATTCCGCAAGCAAGTATCCGGGATATACTCGCTAGCATGCCCAGACGAATTCAAGCTGTGATTTTAGCTAGAGGGGGTCACACTCGATACTAAACATTTATCTGCTTTTACTTTATTAAAGAAAAACAAACAAAAAAACTTTTTTATTTTTACTTCATGAGCATATGCACTACTAGCGAATATACACTACTAGCGAGGTTTAGCATTATTTCCCATAAATTGTATCTAAATTTTATGAAATACTGATGAAAACGATTATTTTCTTATTAATTTAGCAAATTGTGTGGATAAAACTACCTATAATTATCAAACAAAGAAATATTAACATTTGAAATGGTTCATTGCTTAGGTGCCCGTTTTTTTTGCAAATGAGTTTATATTAAATTAAATTTGCAATATAAGAATTAAAAAATAATAATAATAATACTAATAATTTACACCTACCGTTGGCAGTCCACGTGTGTTATGTGCAGACATGGAGTGTCATCGGTAGACGTCCCATCCCATTTTTAGATTAAATTTCTCCAAAGGCCTCTGCGTGTTGGATCCATATCCCCATGTAAGCCTTTCAAAGGACCGGGTATCTTCCCTTGGAAGATAGCCGTGAATCGGAGATAATACTAAAAATATCAATAATCATCCAATTATACAATGTCAATAATAATTATAATGTCAGATTAATTGATTAATTAGTTAATATAAGATTATTTCATAGGTTAAATTAATTCATTAAAATTATAAAAGACTTATTATATAATTAATTATAATTTGTCACTTAAAAATTCGTCAATAGAATAACACATTTAGAGATTAATAGTTTATTAAGGACATTCTTAAATTTTATAGAAGGCAGATTTTTAATATTATCTGGTATTTTATTGTATATGCTTGAGGAAACACCAAAGAAGCTCTTCTCCATCAAAGATGTTTTACATTTTATTTGTGTTGTGTATAAACATTGCAGGTACTTTAATATCTTTTTGTTAAATAAGATTATTATGAAGTACCCACTTATTTGATATGTGTTTGTCATGTCTTGTCATTATCACTACGTGATGTGTGCTACCTAGTACAAGTTCAATTAATAAACAATATTACCTAATCATTGTTTTAATGGACATAATAATTTGGCAAAGTTGGTATTTATATTGAGCACGTATGGGGTTTGTTCTTGCCGTCGACAATTTTCTGAATAGATGAGAATTTGCCTTCACAAATAGAGCAGTTTCCAGGATGTACAATGATGGCAAGGTTAATATTTTTAGGGACTTAAAATAAGGTTTACAACTGTCTGTTGTTTTTAGACCACACATTGATCTTATGCAGCGTTTTTGAATTTTAAAGACAAGATCTCGATCTGTATATCGACCCCAAAAAATAACTCCGTAACGGAGAACAGAAGCAACCAGCCCATGATAAGCTTTCAGTAGCGTTTCACTATTAACCCTTTTAGATAGCTGAAAAAATGCATTTGTCCATTATGTAATTGTCCCAGTTTATCATATTCTTTCTGTATGACTATACAGAGGTGTATAAGGTTATGGGGCAACTGGTCAAACGGGCGTTAGGCAATGGTGGTAGGAACCAATGAAAAAAATTTAAAAGAAAAATATTGATTCGTTAATGAATCAAAGACATGTAAACTTTTCAATTTTGTTATCGCTTTTTCGTGTGAATCTGATTAAAATGTATAAAGTCAGTGTACTTAATCTGTAACATATGTGTTCGTACTTTGTTAAATGTCCATTAGAAATTGAATAAATCAATGATTACGTTCGCATAAGCAAGACAAACTTTGCTTTAAATCATCTGATCGGCCAATGACCGTTTGCGAGCCTTTGTACCTACGTTACCATTTAAGCGTTTGCGCAAGTCACACCTATTTATACTGTCGAAGCTTTACATGCCTACATGTATCCTGTCTAAAATCACTATAACTTTTATGTTATACTAGCAACCCGCCCTCGCTTCGGTTATAGGTTATAGTCGTTTTACCCGCGTAGTGCCCGTTCCCGTGGGAATACCGGGATAAAACATAGCTTAGTTTACGCCCTGATATTATAGCTTTCCATTGGTGAAAGAATTTTTGAAATCGGTCCAGCCGTTTTGAAGATTACCCGAAACAAACAGACAGACACAAAAATTTTTTAATTGCTATTTTAGGCATAGGTGTCGTGCAAATAACCGTGTAAGCATGAAAAAGGCCTATTATTTTGACATTACAAACAGACACTCCAATTTTATTTATTGGTATAGATTGTTTTTTGTGTAATATACATTCTATTTACGATCTATGACCGTTAAACTACAACATTCTCCAACAGTTGCCCCATAACCTGATTTGAAATTCCTCGTCTAATCTTTTTAAATGCCTTCTTTTAAATTAGAACAGTATCAAGTTGTAGTAGTTATCTCTGTTACTAAAACGTAATAAAACTTTCTTTTAACTATTTTTTACATTGTCTTTCATTAAGGGTGTAGATTGTTGGCCTGAGTTCTCGATTTCGAGCGACCGCAGCGCCAAAGTTTAATGTAACATCCGACGGGGCGGATGAATGACCTAGAGAGCGCGATTTTCAAAATGTTTTGCAACAAACGTTCCACGTTGAGAAATTGTTATTGAACTTGAATATTTACAGCATAACAATAACGTTGAATTTTTGGAAACTAGCTGTTGATTCTTTTTAATAGATTAATAAGAGTAGTTGAGACACAATTTTTATGTTTTTCTATCATTACATTACATAGTATAAAACAAAGTCGCTATCCGCCGTCTGTCTGTCCCTATGTATGCTTAGATCTTTAAAACTACGCAACGGATTTTGATGGAGTTTTTTTTAATAAATAGAATGATTCTTAAGGAAGGTTTATATGTATAATACATGCATAATATAGTAGAGAAACGCTGATTAATTTAGAGGTTTCTAATGTGATGTCGTAAATAAGCACGTTTTTGCGCTTATATTGCAAACGTTGGCTGAACCCTACGAGATAGACCAAAATAATGTACTACAGTATTATCCATCTTAAAAAGTTCAACAAAAAAGTCCACGATGGCATATGTCTATCCCTTAGGGATAACCCACCATAACCATTTTTTATCCTCTACTAAAAAATGATTATTTACTAAGTGATTTTATACAATACAGCATTAATCCTTATCCAATTAAGTACCTTAAATAAATTGTGCATTTATTATAGATCAATATGCTTTTTATAGTATGTAATGTGAAGTGAATATTGCCGAAGATAGCGAAGATAGCGAGGGCGGGTTACTAGTTTATAATATAATATACAATCAAGAGTAGGTCCGGACTGACATTTTTGTATTCTACTTACCTAAAATTCCAACTATTTATTTATTTGTAATTTCACTACCAAAGTTTATTCTAATTCGTAAAGTATTCATTCAATAAAATAATTGCAAATTCAGTAGGAAGTGTGTTTATCTCTACGCAAGGAAATGTGCCTATTGCGTAAACTCAAATACTTACTTTTTGTTTACGATCACCTCGTCGATATCTAAAAAAAAATCCTAGGGTTTTAAAAAAAATGTCAATAAATGAAATACAAGTATAAAAATGATTTATTTACTACACAATAACAAATATGAGTCGCCATTACTCGCTATCCTAAAAGCGTGCTAGGGTTGTACAAAAATTAGTAAATAATTCATTTATTTACTAAATTTAACAGAAGTTTGTAAATTATTAATATACTAATTAAAAGTATGTAATTAAACAATAACGAAATATGAGTTCAAAATTCTAATGGTTTTTCATTCGATTACGGATCAAGTTCTGATTTCTGCTAATTTGATGATAAAATCAATGGCTATCACAAAACCTATCAGAATGAAAACGTTACCAGCTGCCCGATTCACGTAAGTAATAAAAACCGTAGCGCAGTGACGTCACTTCGTTTTGTGCAAATTTAGCCCTTTTAACCGACTTAAAAAAAGGAGAATTCTCAATTCGCTGTATTTTTGAACCAATTTTTATGATTCTTTACACCAGGTAACTCAGAAATTGTATAGTAATTGAGCTATTGGAAGATTTATGACAATCCAAGACTAGATAAGTAAGTGCGTTTAAAACAGAAAACCAAAAGGCGATTTCTAAATTCCTACGTTAAAACGACTTTTGGACTGGCGTGTTTACGTGAATCGACTGGCTGGGTAGTTAAGTTACCTGTATCTTTCAAAATCATTAGGCGTTCTTCCCTTTCATAACATGTAAAGCTCTTTCTTTCCTCTCTTTCATAGCCTCTATGATACTGGGCGCGTCACGAATGGGCATGCTTCGTGACTGCCGAGGATCAACTAATTCTGGAAGTAGGCAATCGTAATAAAACCTAACTAATTTCATCTCCATTTTCTCCTCCCAAAATATGTCGTCCTTTTCTATAATATAAACTTTCATAGGTACAGTAGCACCAAACCAGATGCCAAGCATGCAAACGTTTCTTTTAGTAATATGTACCTGTCCCTGAATTTGGAAATACCAGTTATGATTTTTATTTATGACATAACCCTTGGAAGCCTTGTCCTTAACCCAAAAGGTATGTTTGGCCATTGCTTCATCAAGAGTCATGCCAGCTAAAGAATGTGGGCACTTAATTTCAATTAAACCGTTTGCATAAATGCCATCTGGTGTAGTACCAAGAAATTCATATTGATCGTCGACGAACAAACCGCAACCTTGTATACTAATATTCTCTTGAATTTCTAACTGTTTAATTGCGGTTTCTTCGTTTTCGATACCGTACCGTACAGCAGGCAAACTGGAGATATTACTACCATAAACGATTTTACGAACAAGAACAGCACAACTTGTGCTCTCTCGTTTTTTACAAACTTCCCCGAACGATGATGAGGTTAGTAATTTTCTCCTTGTACTCATCCACTCAGAACTACTTCTTTGCAAATGGGTCGACCTTTCAAGCTCCTCTCTTTCAGCACAAGACAACTTTAAATCGGCTAAAAAAGATGACTTGGCTTTCTCATATAATTCTGGACTCAGATCAGGTTTTTCGCAGTTTGGTCCATAGTGAGCGTCTTTCGATATAGCGCTGTGGCTCTTTTTCAATCTTAATTTAGGTTTAGCAATTAAACGGATTCTACGATTACAATTTTCCACTTTCGCGATCAAAGGATTAGGACTAGATTTAAATATTACTTCATGAGTTTTACTATGAATCGATCCTGTATTAAAAGACACAACAGCAGCTGCGCATCGGCCCGCATAAGAACCACGGGAAGAATAATTTACACGCTTACCCCCTACTAATTTGGCAATCACTGCGTTAAAACTTTCAACTATATTACTTGTACAATTATGAATTAAACTTCTAGAATGATATGACAGTCTTTTACTTAAAATGTGTACCGCGTCCATTAATCCGCATCCAACAATTGCTGGAAGCAACCCAACAGGTTCTATTCGACGAGTATCAGGTCTACAGAAATACTCTTTGCAATATTGGTGATTACCAAATACGTGTTGTGGACCATTTAGGATATCTTCACTAAGATTTTTTATTTTTTCTTCGAGTGACTGATTTTGATCGCCCCAATATTTAATAGCGCATTTTACACCCGTTCTTAAACGCAAATACCTTTCTTTTAGGAATTTCCGCAATTCGCAAGGATACTTAGTGTCTTTCGACAGTTTCTCCAAGCTATTGCAGTAGTTTCGTAAAAGATGATTTTTGCATTCAATTTTCTCTACTGTTAAATTACCGTACGGTCGCGAATCTAATATTTTTTTATAAGTACTGGAATCGCCGTCTGCTACAAATTTATTATAAATTACACCGTGATCAACAATGGAACGTTTAAACCCCTCAACTATTATGGTCGATTCCATACCGGTAGATGATCCCGAATAATTCTTGAAACAACGGTGTTCCGAGGGCTGACTGTCGTTCTTTGCGGCTCGTGCACAAACTACGCAGTATTTATTTTTAACTCCAAAAAACAATACTTTATTAGTTTTAATGCCAATTATCGCAGCTGCGCCGGACAAGGCGGAAAAATTCTTACCATAAGATCTCTTGCTCCAACAACCGTCAACAGCAACAGATATTAATGGTGTACCATTTTTATCAACACTACCTATAGACACTGCGTACTCCGCTTCTTCCTTGACAGCTTCTGCCATGGAATGTGCTGCTGTCTTTTCCCACCAATCGCATGCTGCTGTCTTTTCCCACCAATCGCAAACCGTATTATTAATTTCATTGTATAATGAAGGTGACATGATTGGTAGGGCTACTGCGGCAGTTAATGTTTTTAACTGATAGTAGCTCCCACCAGATGATATGATACCAGATACAATTTGATGATTCACTTCCATTCTATCTTCTTTCTTTTCAATCAAACACACAGTAAATTTCATACTACACATACTACATTTCATGATGAGTTTTGAGTCCAGACCAACTTTTACTTCACCTATTATACTGAGGTAACTTAACTTACAATCCATTGGACCGTGGTCCCCTATGGCCTGAAGAGCTTTAAAAAAAAAAGAAACGTCTACAACTCTACGCCCAACTTCCATTTCATCCACCTTTCCCTCTTGGTCGTTTTCAATAACTAGTTCCTGTAAAGAAAGATAATGGCTTGATTTTTTTTATAAAAAATAATTAAAAATTTAAAAAAATGCAAAAGAATTTAATACAATATTAGGTTCCTGATGAATAGAAATTATAATTTCTTTACGCATTAGGTATTGTTTTTTTATGACGTCACCTATTTGAACGTAAATTTTCTTTTGAGAAAGTAATTGAGAAGTATTTCGGTACTAAGGTGTTTGTCTCTCGATGAAAATAATAAATATTGCAAGAAAAAATCTATAGGTAGGTATTGAGATTTTGTCTTCGCCCATCACTAACTAAGTAGTTTGTTTATTTATGTAACAAGTCTACAAGAATTACGTATAACAACTTACCTCTATACAGCGCGTAGCATTGTTGCTCAGTCTCGGCCCCAAGGTTTTCTTTATTTTCAATACTGGAAATATTATTCATCAATATTATCCACTTTTTATTTATTTTGTACAACCCTAAGCCAGACGCTAGGCGCCTCGCGTCTGTTTGGTGGTATAGGTATGTCGACCAAGTTGCGCTGTCGCCTACCTACTTTCACATTTTGATATTTAGACAATACTAGCCGACCCGGCGAACTCCGTATCGCCTTTTTTTTTTTTTAAAATCCTATTATTTTGATATTACATACAGATACTTCAATTTTATTTATCAGTATAGATATAGATAATACAAACCAATATTTACATGTTATTGTAGGTATATGTCTGAATCGGGCGATCTAAATCATATGACATATTGTATTAGCTTTGTAATGTACCCTGTTCAAATGCGATAATAAATAAGTAGGGAGGAACTTACATTTTATTCCGAGATCTTTTGGCTTTCATATTTTTATAATGCGTACAAAACTTTCTTTTCCCTGGCATGACACTCAAATTCAATCAGTCCTGCGAAAAAAATAGCCTATGTTACTCAGTGATAATGTAGCTTTCGAATGATAAAAGAATTATTAAAATCGGTCCAGTACTTTTTGAGTTTATTCGTTACATACAAAAATCCAAATCTTTCCTCTTTATAATACCTATTAGTGTAGATATTGTATTTTTTACGATTTATATCTAGTTCCATCATGGTTTTCTTTCAGACATTCATTATATCGATACTTTCTAATAACTGAAAATAAATTAATTATAAAAATGTTATACTTACAATTTTTTACAAAAAACACAAATTCACAATACGTAATTCTGCTGTCTGCAGCCGACAAGCGTGGTGTCGCGTTCACTTACAGAAAGGAACTGCCGCTTTTGACCACCGAGATTGCACGAATGAAACGAACGTTTTACCCATACATTTTTGTATGAAAAATTTACCTTAAAATATATCTAGATTTTAGGGCTTTAAAAGAGGAAGTCTTTGTTTGTAAAGGTATAAAAAGAAGTATACAGCTATACTTATTGGTTTCTTCAGTGTTCAAAAAGTGTTTCTTTTTATCAATTTGTGTTGATTTATGGGGTTAAATCTGAAAAATACGAAGTCATGTTTTTGCATTTTTACTCAATTTTGTGCGTTTGTTGACGTTTATTATATAACAACTATTAGGTTTAAGAGTTTAATATAAGCATGAACATACTTATTGGTCTTTGATTGTAATATATACAAATTATCATTGATATCAATCATATGTAAATAGGTTAAATTTGAAAAATCGTAACACTCTTTTCGGTGATTTTCACGATCTACACCCTTAAGTATTGTCCTAACAATCATTCCTTAAATTAACCATTCTGAAAATAAAACTATTTTACGGCTTTTAACCCCGTTTGCATTTAATATTTAATCCGACGTTTCGAACATTTTACAGTGTTCATGGTCACGGGCGAACCGCGACAGTTTTATTTACAACTAGCAACCCGCCCTCGCTTCGGTTTCAGTCGCCTTACCTGCGTAGTTCCTGTGGGAATACGGGGATAAAATATAGCCTATGTTACTACCTGATATTGTAGCTTTCCATTGATGAAAGAATTTTTGAAATCGGTTCGGTGGTTTAAGCGTGAAATCGCAACAAACAAATAAACAAACAAACAACCTTACTTTCGCATTTATAATATTAAGTAAGGATGTTTATTAATGTTATGTTTTGTATTTATATACAAAACATTGATTTCATTTATTTTTGCTTCAGCCACGAAACCAACAAGATAATAGCGGAAAAAGAAAACGAATTGGGTGAGCTTAAACAGAACATGGCAAGGATTGATGAGAATTTGAATAGGATCAGTGAAGAGCTGTTAGAGAGAACTAATGTCCTCAAGGCTGGTATGCAGTAAGTATAAAATTACATATGTTAAACTACAGTAAGCCAAATCATAATGTAGGAAGACAACGATTCACAAAAAGGTGTGCTTGTGGTAGCTGGGCATTTTCATAAAAATGTACAAGGGCGTGTTCAGGTCTGTCCCTCTAAAACATTACCTTTTTTAGACAATTAATTCTATTTGAAACTAGCACAAAGTTTTACATTAGGTTTATTGTACATTTAAGTAATATTTTATAATATTATTTAAGTCAATTATAGTATAATTTTTCGATTAAAAATAATATAACAACAGATTGCTATCATTTTATCGTGTCCCTTTGTAGCCAGACGATATTTCAATACTGAATTTACATATTATATAAAATAATAATAATATATTAAAATAAAATACGGCATTTTATTTTTCTGGTAGATAGTGTAGGGTCAATTTATTAAGAATATATATTAACTAGACGTAAAATAAATAAATTAAATAGAATTTGATTACCGTAGTGCGTTTTTAAAAACCCTGACACATCAGTTTTATTACCACAATTTCTCCGAAATACTACTCTTTTTGTAGATGTTTTATGTAATAATAACACGTTAGTCTTCTATTCAGCGGCTGATTTGTAAATATTGTTTAGTTTCTTCCAAAATTTCGTGTTAGGTGCACGTTTGATTCAGTGCTTCGCGCGGACGTACATTTTTTGTCAAGGTAAGTTACCAATATTTCTTAATGCATTAATTAGTAAACATATTTTTGTGGTTATTTTCAAAATATTTATCATCTAATGCATTATCAAACTCGTGATGAGTCGTCACCACAATCGTATATTTTTTAAATAATTAATCATCTTGCGAGGGTAAGATAATGTTACATCAGTTTTGTATGGTAACATATAGTATGACCTAAAAAGTAACAAAAATGACCATAAAGAAAACTGGACATTACATTTTTTACCAACTTACCAAAAAAGGTACCTATGTATGCCTACCATTTTATTTTATTATAGAGATTTTAAAACTTATTATTGGATTCTGATGAGAATGTAAATGTTTCTTTACAATTTTGTTACCATCAGTATTGTTACTGTCCCCCAAATATTTCAACTTAAATTCTGGCTATTTTCTATATTTCGGGCTTTAATACCGTAATTTAACTTAAGTTCAGAAATATGATAACTGTTTTATTATTATAATTATATTAAAAGAACCATAGCTTTACATAAAAAAAAAATTAAAGTGTTCCTTTTGTTACTAACGGTAACACAATTTTGAATTTATGTGTCATATTTTTAGTATTTTTTTAAGTTTCTTTGACGAATCTATATAGGTAGTTCAACCATGTTCTTTTCGTTTTTTATTAAAAAAAAAAAGGTATTCCATTTATTGTTTCATTTTAATCATGTTATAAAAAAGTATCAAACCTGACATCTTTTTGTCTGACTAGGCCCACATTTTTGCTTATTTTTAATAAATTATGCAATGAATCCAAGTTAAAAATTTAATTTCGTTAAATATATAAATTAGACCATTTCTAACATACATAATACCAACTAGAAATGAAAGTTAAAAAAATTCACAAGTTTTTTTTGTACTGCTTATTTTTGTGAAAATGCCCAGCTACGAGAAGCGGATCTCTCCCTTCCCTCCAAGGTGGTTGAGGAAAGTGATGGCTGGTCTAGTAATGAACTCGTGATCGGGTGCCGCTTGTGAGATCTGGTAGATCCATTACCTTTTCCATTATATTTGAGAATTATATCGTTCATAGGGTATGGAGCTAATACTAGCCATGTGTGCATTTTTATTGAAAATCGCTAAAAAATTTGAAATGGACAAACCTGCTGAGTATTTTGCAGAATCTTCTCAGTGCGGTAGTTATTTGGATTAATTTATAGTAAAATGTAAAAATCGACAATAGGTCGAACGCGAGGTTTATTCGTAAAAATGGTTGGATTTTGAAAATTTGAATTTGAGCAGAAATTGTTTTGAAGGATATTCTTACATTAAAATGAAACCAATTTAATAGCATCGAATTAAAAAATATATATAATAATACTATGAATTTAAACAATAAGCTCTTTTTTGTCTTAATATCACATACGAACGCAAGAACGCAGGCAAAAGTGTACATATGCATTTTTCAATAAGTTTATATTTTGGTGTTTCTTTTTTAATAGTTTTTTTTTAATAATTTGACCGGCTCTTTGCGATGTAGTTCCGCCTAATTTTCTTTCATTTTTCTTATTAATTCTCTAATCTTGTATTACGGAGAACTTTACATAACGTATAATTAACGGACAAACTATATTTGATGCGGTAGATCGGTATGTTATCGTTCAGCCTTTTACGGATTTCCGTATTTTGGATTCTATCTCGCAGGGCAATTCCGAGGACAGCCGGCTCTATAGCACGTTGAGCGACTTTGAGCTTGCTTCGGTATACCACTAGGCATCTCTGTACTTTAATACAAGCGCCACACGAATTTCATCATTTTATCATCATCGTTTCACCTCATATGCGTTCCACTGTTGGGCTCGAGCCTCCTCCACAATAGGAGGGTAATTGACCTTACCATACTGGTCCGACAGGTTGGTATTTCTTTTTTATGGATGGGCTATGGTAAGCGCACGCGCGGTCCATTCCGTCCGGGGTGACGAAAGGACGGCGCGCGAGCCCATAACCCACCCGTACCCACGTCACCTCGTTCATGGGCCGACCACCGACAGGTTGGTATAGGGTTTTATTTCATCGTCATCTATATCTATTCTTTCCATCTGTTCGTGAACGTTTGGAGAGAACTTGGCTAGAAATTGACCACTATGTAGCCCAATTCCTCACAGGCCATGGGAATTTTAGAAGTAAATTATTATTACATTTTTATTACATATTAATTATTATTGTAAGGTGAATATCTACAGCATGAAGGAAAGAGAGATGAATGTTTGAATGATGTGTGTGTAAGAAGAGTTAAGACAACAGATAATGTGTGATTGAGATAGTATGACAGAATTAGAATAAGTTGAAAGCGAAACAATAAAAAAGAATTAACATCAACCATCTTGTTTTACTTACATGGCGCTGTGAAAATTGGAAAGAAAAAAAATTATATAAAAAGTTCAATATAAGTTTTGGCCTGGTAGTTTACGAAATTTGTGTAGTATACGTTACATACTATAAAATATATTGGAGGCAATACGTAGATTGCAACCAGTATCTCGTGATTACCGAAATAAGTTTCGATACGCGTCACGACAAGACAGCGTGTTAGGTAGGCTTTTTATATATTTCAGATTGATTGTATTTTACAAGAAGCAAGCCAAAAACAAAATGGAAAGCATAGAAAAAGAAGTATTGGAAAGTTTTAATGTATCCCAACTGAAGGATGAACTGAAAACACGTTATTTGTCAACGGGTGGATTAAAGGTAGACCTCGTTGAACGTTTAAGAAAAGATAATTTAGCTAAGGTGGAGCAGGGTATAATGGATGAATTTAAGAAAGAAAAAAATAGAAGAATGTCAGAACAAATGGAATTAAAAAATTTAAAATTAGAAATTGAAATGATGAAACAAAAGGAGAATGATGAAGAGATGCAAGCAGGTATGTCTAAGTCCGATTCAACTTCACATTATGATCCTGTGTTACTCCATATTCTTCAGACACAATCAGAACTGTTGACAAAGACGGCTAACCTTTCAAATAGTAATTGTGGTATACAAGTATTTTCAACATCGGATACTAGTCAGGCTATCCCTCTGTTTGGTGGTAATCGAAAAGATAATGTACATGATTGGGTTAAACAAGTTGAAAGGGTATCAGCTTTGGCAAATTGGTCAGAAAATTTAACATTAGTTAATGCATCGATGAGGCTTAGGGGTCCAGCTGGTGATTGGCATAAAGCTTATGGCAAAAAGATTTATAAATGGGAGGATTACAAAAATAAACTTATAGAAAGATTTTCAAATAAAATGACATTTGCAGAATTTATATGTTATCAATCTAAAAGAGTACTAAGGGCAACTGAAACGATAACCGAGTATATATATGGTAAAAATGCAATGTTTGAAAGATGTCCTACAGTTATTTCAGATGCAGACAAGGTGTCACTCATTTTGGAAGGTATTGTGGATCATCGTTGGTCGATTCCGTTGGCTACACACTGTTGCACAGATGTAGAAGACTTGTTAACGCATGCAACAGCCTTAGACAACATCCGCAAGATACATTTTAAGGACAAATATACGAAGAACACTGAAAATGTAAGTAGAGATACTAAAAGTTCATTTAATTGGTCGGATTCAAAGAGGAATACTTTTATACCAAAGTATAACCCCGCCACAGATAAAGAAGAAGAACAGACTTGTTTCCGTTGTAAAAATAAGGGCCATATTTCATATAATTGTACAGTTGAACCTAAAGAAAGCACATCCTCGTCAAATACTTTGCAAAGTACACCATTAAAACATAAAGTAACTTCTAAAAGTCATGTAACCAACAACAACAATAAAATTGAAAGGAAACATGTAAGCTGTATTCAAAATGAGAGTCCAAATGTAACTTTGATACCAGTAACAGTAAATAACAATATTCAGCTAACAGCACTTCCAGACTCAGGCTCAGTTTTAACTATTATTGATAAATCATATTTACCTAATGATACACAACTATATGCATGGCAGAAAGGAGACTATAAAGTAGCAGGCAGTAATTTTACGCCCATAGGATGGTTCTCATCTCGATTGCAAATTGGTAAAATAGATTATGTAATGCCGCAGATAGCTGTTTGTGAAAATTTACCTGTCCCAATGATTTTAGGCAAAGATTGGCAATTTGCAGTATATGCTAGAATAATACATGAACCTGATGGTAAAGTATGCATCATTACACCTACTCATACTGAATATTTCCCTTCAAATTGTAAAGAAATAGATTCAATTGCTTGTTGTGTTCAAGTTAAGTCAATTGTAAAGGAGGATCAAGATAAAGTTATGAAGTTAGTGTCAGAATTTGATGATATATTCAAAAATGATTGTAATGACATAGGAAAGTTCACAGACTTTGAAATGGAAATTAAGTTAAAGAATAATAAACCCATAAGTTGCAAACCATACAGACTACCAGAACCTGAACGAAAATTTTTGAAAGATACTGTTGAAAAATGGTTAGAACAAAAGATATGTAGATTATCGTCTTCACCATATGCAGCTCCAATGTTTGTAGTTCAACAGCTGTTACATGAATCATCTCCATATAGACCAGTTGTAGATTACTCTAAAACCATAAATCCTATAACAATATTAGATGCCCAACCAATAGAGAGAATGGAGGACATTATTTTGACAGTCTCACAGTTTGTTTACAAGTTCAAATTAGATATTTACCATGCTTACCATAATATTTGTATCAAAGAGGAGGAT
This sequence comes from Lymantria dispar, assembly GCA_032191425.1. Taxonomy (NCBI): domain Eukaryota; kingdom Metazoa; phylum Arthropoda; class Insecta; order Lepidoptera; family Erebidae; genus Lymantria; species Lymantria dispar. Next base: position 9,751,667 of record CM063465.1, on the reverse strand, counting down.
ATATACAAAACTGCAGTGATAACACAAGATTACCATATTGAGTTTATGAGAGTTATGTTTGGTTTAGTCGGAGGTCCAGCAATAATGTCAAAAGTTATAAAAACAACATATGGAAATTTATATAATCAAGGAGTAAGGGCATACTTCGATGACATTACCGGAGGTAGTAACAATATTGAAAACCTTCTTTATATACTAAGAAAAGTGTTTGAATTAACAAGAGAAAAGTGTTTAAAATTAAATAGAGAAAAATGTATTTTCATAGCTAGTGAAATACCTTTATTTGGCAAATTAGTAGGTTTCAAACAGGAAAGAACAGATCCTAAACGAATAGCCGCAGTTGAACAATATAAAACATTGTCCACACTCACAGAAATAAGATCATTTCTTGGTTTTGTTGGTTCATTTAGAAAGTATATAAAAAATTTTGCCTGCATTGCCAAACCTTTACAAGAATTATTAAAGAAAAATAAAAAAGAGGATATAGAATCACAAAGAAGTCAGAAAAAGAAGAGAATAAACCTTTCAGTAGAACAACAAAAATCATTTGAAACATTAAGAAATTCATTAATTACAGCACCAGTGTTAGCAAATTTTCAACAAGAGGCAGAGACTATAGTGGAAACAGATAGTAGCTATCAAGGATTAGGGGCATGTTTGGTTCAAATACAAAATGGAGAAAGGAAAGTCATAGAATATGCTAGCAGATGCTTAAAAGATGCAGAATTACGATACCATATAAATGAACTTGAAGTTACAGCAGTGCATTGGGCTATTGTAAGTAAATTTAGAATATATTTATTAGGCCACAAGTTTACATTGATAACTGACAGTTATTCTACAGCATACATTATTGACAGAGCGAAGATAAATAGAAAATTCGCTCGATATGTTGTTGATTTGGCTTCATTTGACTTTACACCAGTTCATAGACCAGGAAAACAGAATGTTATAGCAGATCATCTTTCACGATATCCCCTTGAAGACATGTGTATGTTAGTTATTAGTAGTAATTTAGATAAATTAAAGTTAGCACAGAAGAAAGACCCATTTACTCAACAAATAATCAATAAATTGTCAAAAGAATCATCGTCACAACATATAAAACAGATGAAGGAATCATATGAAATCTCAGAAGGTATCTTATTACATGTTAGCAATCAAGAGTTATTTAATCAGAAAAAGATTGTTATTCCACAAAGTTTAAGAGAAAATGTTATAAGAATTGCACACAATGATAATGGTCACTTGGATTACAACACAACGCTTAACAAAATCAAAAGCAAATATTGGTGGAAAACTATACGTCAAGATGTAAAGGCGTATGTAGCTGCATGTTTAGTTTGTGCAAAGACCAACAGAAGAACAAAATTTGCTTATGGACAAGTGGGACAACGACCTATACCAGAAACACCTATGCAAGTAATTTCATCAGATCATATTATAGCATTGCCAGAAACACAATCAGGTTACACATATATATTTGTTCATGTAGACCATGCTACAAGATGTATTTTTGCAAAGCCTACATATTCTTTATCTGCACAAATCGTCATAGATACTATTGAAAATGACATTATTTATGTCTATGGACCACCACTGACATATATTTCAGACAGTGCACCATGTTTTACAAGCCAGAAGACTCAAAATTTTTTTTCAAAATTTGGAATAGAACATATACCCACAACACCATATACAGCACAAAGTAATGGATTGGTGGAGCGTGCCAATGCGACAATCGTAGCCACATTGACAAAATTCGCAATGGAAAACAAGGATGATTGGGATAGATTGTTGCCAAAAGCCATATTAGCCATAAATATTTCGAAACAGAAAACTACAGGATATTCTCCATTTTATTTAATGTTTGGTTATGAACCCAGAATACCGCCTAATGAAATACATTTTGGAACTATTTTTGAAGACTTCAATAGAGAAAATCAATTGGATTTATTGTCACATGCCAGAGGAACAGCATTGTCGAATATAATCAGTATACATTTGAGTAATAAGAAGAAATTTGATATGAGACGCCTAGAATATGAATTCAAGCCGGATGACTATGTAGTGTATGAATGGTATAAGCCCACAGATACAAAGTTAACCTCAAGATATAAAGGACCATTCAAGATCATAAGAAAAATAGGATCAGTATGTTATGAAATACAAGACATTCAAAAACCCACAGTGAAGAAAATAGTTCATGTTCAGTATATTAAACCATTACATTCGTTGCCAGATTTGCATTCTTTTTCAGCCTTTTCAGATGATAACACACAGAATAATGATGAAAGTTTTACTCATATAATACAAAGGAACCAATTGGAAGAACAGTCGGATTCAGTTAAAATTCAGGATAAATCTAGTAATGAGAATAATACAATAGATTCTGGAAAGCAGTATAAACAGCAGTACATCACTACTAAAGGTCGGAAAACATATGTACCTATATCATATAAATTGTAAATTTTTTCAGGTTAGTGTTTGTTTGCAATAAAAACTCGAATATTCATTTTTAAAATTATAATTAAAAGTAGTTCTGCGTACATTTTACAGTTAAAATTCTACATATAGTATGTTAACAGGGATTAACACACATCAATATTAAAGTAAAACAGGTTTTTAAATAATTAATGTTGTTATAATAACTTAGTTTACACATAGATTTTTTATTGTTAAGTAGTTCAGCATACCTAAATATTAGATTCACAGTTTGATAGTCATAAGTAAATTCTATCCTTAGTATGTTAACAGGGATTAACATACATCATTATTGAATAAAAATTGTTTTAAGAATAAAGATGTCACAAATAAATCTTGTTAAATAAGTTAGTTTCATATAAATATAAAGTCAAGTAGTTCAGTATCAACAACAATATGTTGATTAATATTGTTTGTTTTTAATCAATTGTTACAAGATTAATGTAAGATTTGAAATAAGTTTCAAATTTAAGTTTTTATATATATATATGTAGTAATAGGTCAGCAAGATATAGACATAGGTAAACCTAAGCATACATTCATTATGTAATTATAATAAATTGATATGCACCACTAGGTAATAATAGTATTAGTTCAGTTTTGCTTGGTTTTAATTTTATAAGTTTTATAAAATTTAAAATTCATTATTGTTAAGTACAAAGTAGTTCTGTATAAGTTAGTTTTTTAAGTATAAATATATTATTGTAAAGTTAGTACCAGAGCATGTAAGGGATTGTATGGAAGTGAAATTAAAATTAATATAAGTATGTAATCATAAAATTTGTAATTTCAAAGGGCATGTAAGGTGAATATCTACAGCATGAAGGAAAGAGAGATGAATGTTTGAATGATGTGTGTGTAAGAAGAGTTAAGACAACAGATAATGTGTGATTGAGATAGTATGACAGAATTAGAATAAGTTGAAAGCGAAACAATAAAAAAGAATTAACATCAACCATCTTGTTTTACTTACATTATTACACTAGTAGATTCACCATTTTGTCAATGTTCGACCTCAAACTCCAATTTTGAACAAACAGCTCATCACATCCTTTGGGAGTGCATTCTCTGGCGCAACGAGCGGAACGTCATGTTAGATAATATGCATGTCACGTCTGGGGTAGTATACTATTCGGATCTTGTAGCAACTCGAGAAAATTTCCGTGCGTTTAGGCGCTTTTGCCATACCTATTACTGTAATCAAACCTAAAGCTCACAAATAGGTCCATTAAGCTTTGTCCAATCCGTAGTGCTGTACCGCTGCGTTTCACGTAGTTGTACAAACTCTTATTTACTGGCTTATCAGCCAACTTTGCTTCATGTCTCCCGCTTTGCATAGGAGGGAAGTGGAATCTTTCCAACTCCTCCTGTTTTCTTTTCTAATTAAATTTGTTGCGGGTCCCAAGACAATTAAAAGCGATTCCCGGGACTTCCTGAGGGTCAAACCTCAGTGTCTTATACGGAGACCATTGTGGATCCTGGCTTACAGGAGTTACAGTGGTGGGAATGTGTGGTGGGATTAGTCCCATATATAAAAAAAAAAAAAAAGGCTTTTATTTCGAGTTTGCCTTCTCTCGCGTTGATGTTATATGCATATTATATCCCTAAGTCGTCTTTTACAACGTTCACAGGCAAGATAAGGAATGGTAATTTTTTTACTCCATCACCACACGGAAACACGAATTTAGTTTTCATAAAATTGCTATCCGTATTTTCAGATAGTATTGCAATAATATTTTTTCAGGCGATATGATGCCCTGAAACAACAGAAAGAGACTGCGGCACAAAAGTTACTGAGCTGCAAGAAGAAGACTGTGTCTGCTCAGGCTGACATCACGCAGGGTAATAAAAAGAAGAAGAACTTAGATCAGTTATTGGAGCAGGAAAAAGGCAAACTTATTGATTTAGAGCTTGTGAGTTAACTTATTATTATGAAATTTCGACGATCACATACTTGTTTAAAGGCGGAAGAATACCTCTGTCAACTCGAAGCTCCTGAATTTGAATCTTCTGTTGGATAAATCTGTGTAATTAGAAGTTTTGACTAATTTTTCTGTATCCATCCATCAGCCTACGGACGTCCACTGCTGGACATAGGCCTCCCCTGCTTTTCTTTATAATTTTAGGGTAATTGGCAATAGCGACTTCGAAGTTCGACTGTGCCTGATTAACAGTAATAGTCGAATCCCCTATTACTTAGGCGGAATTCAAACCTATGTGACGGAATTTAAAACTTGATATTCAATGAAGACTACCTTATTGCTGCTGTCAGCGATGAACCGTACGCGTAATCCTATCATTATCATCACAGTTCATATATGTCCAACTGTTGGGCTCGAGCCTTCTTCACAATGGGAGGGAAATTGACCTCATTATACAACGCTGGTCAGACATGTTGGTGTAGGATTTTATATTGAGTTATTCTTTTGCATAGATATTATATGCGTATTTATATCCCTTAGTCGTCTTTTACGAACCCACAGGCAAGAAGGGGGTTCGTAAAAGGCGTCGAATTGTATTCTTGCTCTGTCACCACACAGAGAGAGTAATTCTATAGTTCACAATAATCAGGTCATGCCTATTTTGTTTTATAGATACCAGAGAAGAATAAGAGAGAAATAGAAGACTGCGAGAAGCTACTCATTAAACATAAAGAAAATAAGAAATTAGCAGAGGACGAGCTACAGACAGTGGTAGCTAGTGTAAGGTAATGTATTTTCATCCCAATATATATTAAGATGATGATTTATGAAGTGAAACTGTTTAGGTTCTCAACCTTCACTGAAACAAATGTTAAGCGGGGCTATTCTTGATTGTTAGTATCCCAGATTCATCATCATCATTTCAGCTCATATATATCCCACTGTTGGGCTTTAGCCTCTCCACAATAGTAGGGAAATTAACCTACTATACCATGCTGGTCAGACAGGTTTGTATAGGTTATTATTTCGAGTTTTCTTTCTCATTATTATGCATCGCTTATTCGTCGCCCTGGACAAATTGGGCGGAGTGTGTCCTGGCCATAGCCTACTCCAAAAGAAAAGGTTATTAAATGATAAGATAAAATCAATTTCTACATTAGTAGAGAATCGCGGATCCGATCAGGCTATTTATATTATATATTAAGTTCTGATATGGATAGAAGTACACAGGCCAAAAATTCAAATTTATAAATTATAATTGAGCGGAATTAGCCTGTTTTTATTGAATGTTAGCAGCGTCCCACGGTTTTACCCGCATATTTCCCCTTCCCGTCGGAATATAGAGATAGATTATAGCCTATGTCTTATTCTGATATGTAGCTATATTATTGTGAAGTTTCATCAAAATCTATTCAGTGGTTTTTGCGTGAAACAGCAACGAACATCGTCACACACATATTCAAAAACTTTCGAATTTATAATATTAGTAGGATAACGTTTGATTTCTAGCGTAATCAGGGTGGCAGTATCTATCTCAGCTCATATACGTCCTACCGCTGGGTTTGAAACTCCGGAAATCGACCTACTATACCAAAGTTGGTCAGACGTGTTGGCATAGGGATTTATTTCGAGATTATTCTCTGGCATAGATTTTATGTGTGCCTGGCATAGATTACATGTTACTTTGTCGTCTTTTACGACACCCATGGGCAGATGGAGGTGTCGGTGGCAGTTTACAAAACTAAATTCTTTATTGTACTTTATAGAGCTCAAACTCAAGGCCTTCAAGAACAGAAAGACAAGTTTCAAGCAAAATTGATTGATCTGAAAAAGATTGTTGACGAATCAAACAAGGATTTTAAACTAGCCGAATCCGAACTGAAGATCTATTTAAGTAATCAGGCAAAAGAAATGGAGAAATTAGAGAAAATGAAAGAAACCTACGAAAAAGCTGCTGCCGATTTAGAAGAGAAAAAGCCGTAAGTTTGTGTAATACATTGAGCACAATTCAGCTTATACCTATATCCTATCCGATACAAGAATAAGTTTGTAAAGTATTTTTATGATCTCTATTTTGCGCTATTAGGCAATTGGAAGCTGAAAAGAAATACATTTCTCCGTTTTTGCAACATTTACCATTGTTGCTCCGCTCCTTTTAGTGGTAGCGTGATGTTATATGGCTTATAGCCTCTCTCTTTGAATCAGTAGTGCCTGAGATTAGTGCGTTCAACCAAACAAACTCTTCAGCTTTATAATACATACATAGATTCACGTCTCTTTCCCATAGGGCTAGGCAGAGACCAATTTCCCTTCACTTGCAACAATCTTGACATACCACTTTCGCCTCCTCCACATTCATTAAGTTGCTCATTCATGTTCTCCAGCTTTTTTTTTTTTTATGTGTGGGTTATGGTAAGCGCACGCGTGGTCCAGTCCGTTCGGGGCGATGAAAGGACGGCGCGCGGTCCCATAACCCACCCGTATCCACGTCACCTCGTTGTTGGGCTGACCACCGGAGCAGATGTGACTTGTCGACAGTGGTCGGCTTAACGGAATACCCTTTCGGGTAACCTCACCTCTCAACGTCCTGGGACGTCGGGCGCCGTCGCGCGGTCAGCCTCTCTGCGGGTGACGGACAATTCCCCGGTCCGAACACCCGCGGCCTCGGTTAGGGCGGCATTAGGCGCAGATACTCGTGCCTGCGCCGCCCGAGTCGCCGGCGGCGGAACGTGTCGCCGAATAGGAGCTCTACTCGCACACGATCCGCCGCCTCCTTCCGTGAAATTACGCCCTCATAGAAGGCGGCGACCGCGTCCCAGTTCGTGACGCTGACGAGCATCTCCCTGGCGATGGTCGGCAGCGCCAGGTCGGCACCGATAATCGCGACGAGTTCACGGCGCTCCCCCTCCCATGCAGCACACTCCTCGAGCGTGTGTTGCGCCGTGTCCTCGTCGCAACTGTAGTGGTGGCAGGACGATGTGCTCTCCCTCCTGACAATCTTGTGCAGATACTTCCCGAAGCAACCGTGCCCCGTAAGCACCTGCACCAGTCGGAAGGAAAGCACCCCGTGCGTCCGCGCCAACCACTCCATCAGCACCGGCTGGAGGACCTCGATGGTCGTGACACCGTACCGAGGACTCTCCAGCCGGACTGCCCAACGGGCAATGACTTCTCGGCGGGCGTCGACCCGCCAGGCGGTGATCTCTTTGATGGAGACCATACCGCCGCGGGCGCGCGTCTCCGACGCTCGCCGATAAATGTCGGCGAGGATCTCCGCCTCCAGGTCCCACGAGGGATTTCCGGCCAGTAGGCACGCTGCCTGCGTCGCCACCGTGCGGTAACCCCGTATGGCCCTGATCGCCATGACCCTCTGGGGTCGCCACAGGAGTGTGGTCGCCACAGGAATATGTCGCCACATGTTCTCCAGTTTGGGGTACTTTTAACTTGGCCTTTCTTAAGAATGTCCCCAATTTGATTGTGGTTTTCCCCTTCCAGCAAGTATAGCTTTATAATATTAGTATAGATAATATTATCTGCAACTATTTCAGAATGCAAGAACAATTATCCTCCACACTGCCAGCCAATGAGAAAAAATTAGTAGGAATACAAGCAAAACTGCAAGCATTGAAAAAGGAGGAATCTAAAGTATCAAGTGAAGCTAGATCTTTAAGGTATGTATGACCTTTGCCAATAAAGAACAAATCATAAGTTGTTAATCATTGCTTATCGCATGTTATGTCTATTTTTACTCATAAACGTTAGAGACAGTAAACAAATAAATAATCAGATGGGAATTCCTATTTCAAAATTCATTCTTCATCATCATCATCATCATCACAGCTCATATACGTCCCACTACTGGGCCCGAGTCTCCTCCATATTGGGAGGGAAAGTCACCATGCTGGTCAGGCAGGTTGGTGTAGGATTTTATTTCGAACTAGCAACCCGCCCTCGCTTCGCTTCGGTTTTAGTCGTTTTACCCGTGTAGTGCACGTTTCCGTGGGAATACCGGGATAAAAATAGCCTAGGTTACTCCCTGATATTATAGGTTTCCATTGGTGAAAGAATTTTTGAAATCGGTCCAGCTGTTTTGAAGATTACCCGGAACAAACAGACAGACAGACACAAAAATTTTTTAATCTGTATTTTAGGCATAGGTGTCGTGTAAATAACTGTGAGCATGAAAAATGCCTATTATTTTGACATTACAAACAGACACTCCAATTTTATTTATTGGTATAGATTTCCCTTCTCTTGAATAGTTGCATATGCACGAAATATCCCTCAGTCGCCTTTTACGACACCCATGGGCAAGAAGATTCTTACTCAGTCACTACACAAAAAAATCATTATTAAATTGTTATTTGTTATTGTTTCTTTTTCAGCTCATATACGTCCCACTGTTGGGCTCGAGCCTCCTCCATGATAGGAGGGAGATTGACCTTACTATATCATGCTGGTCAGACAGGTTGATATAGGGTTCTGTTTTGAGTTTTTTTTCTCTTGCATAGATGTTATATGCGTATTATATATCCCTTAGTCGTCTTTTACGACATCCACGGGCAAGATAGTGACTGGTGAATTGTATTCTTACTCCATCACCACACGTCGTTGTTGTTTATTATTCACTAGCGTACCCAGCCCGCTTCACCGGGCTAGATTTTGCTTTATTTTATTCAAAACACAGTTCAAAAATAATTTCTTTGCTTTTTAGAAAATACTCAGCGCTAGTGCTATACGTTCTAGAAATGAGCTGAATCCGCGATTTTTCGCGATTTCGATTACGACGATACTTGTTACCGTTTTAAATACCTTGCTTACTATTTATTATCAAACGACAAAGGTCTATATTAAAAAAAATATCACTTAAATGCTGTTTTGTTGACGGTCCAACTTGTTGTTCCAAGTAGTAACCGCCAGTTTAGATATGTTTCTTTATTGGTGCAGATGATAACGTTTTTTATCGATGTTCTCATGCCACGCCTCATGTCGAAAAGAATAAATAAGGGTTATATGCTCGTATTTATCAATGGCTTCTTTTGCCTTAGGTGTAACATAAAATTATTTTTTTATTTATATTAATTAAAAATGTCTTTCTGGTCGCATAGTAAGAATAGAATTCACCATTTCCTATCTCACCAAGATAAATAAATAATATTTATTTCTAGAGCACAACTAGAAGAATCACGTCAAGCCATGACAGCCAATCGTTCACGCGGACGTGTACTCGACGCGTTAATGAAGGAAAAGAAGAATGGAAAACTACCGGGCATTTTTGGCAGATTGGTAAGATACTTCATTTTCACAGCCTATAAACATATGACTTTTGGGGGTACTTAGTGGTAGGTTATGCTACTCTCAGCCTTCAGCCTCAGTACTACGCTCTCAGAAATTCGACGTCAGAGCAGTTTACTACGACGTTTCGATGTTGGAGTTCTACCAATTTGTTCTAGTAATTTCTGCATTACGTTTGGTGAACAAGAGAGTTAAGAGTGATGAACAAGAGCCTTCATGCCATTTCCTCTAATTCTGCACCTGCATTAAGTAACTACTTATTTGTACTCCTGGTATTGCTTAAATCCATGAGCTGCATTGCCACTTACCATCAGGTGTACTCCTTGCAAGTCTGCCGCTAAATACGATGGCTTCAATAATTTGCGAAAATATAGCCTACTGTACCATGTTGATTATACGAATTGATTTAGAGTTGCCAGCCTTTTCTTATAGTGATTGCTATCTAATTAAGTCCCTTAATTATCTCTTACGTTCCCCAGGGAGTGCTGAAGCCATTGTATTCTTACACTGAGACTGCTACAAGAGCAGTAAGGAATCGGCTAGTGTTTTGCCTCTAAGATTTTTCCTTTATAACCGACCTCAATAAAAGGAGGAGATTCTCAATTCAACTGTATTTTTATGTGGATCTCAGAACTATGTGGAACTATTTTAAGGATCAAAATCTGACCTAAAGTTAATAATGCGTTTTTAGTCTACTCCGATCTGTGTGGTGACGGAGTAAGAATACCGTTTACCATCGCTTTTCTTGTCCGTGGGTGTCGTAAATGACGACTAAGGGAATATGCATATGACATCTATGCATGAGTAAGAAAATTGAAATAAAACCCTATACCAACACGTCTGACTAGCGTGGTATATTAGGTAAATTTCCTTCCCACTGTGGAGGAGGATCAAACCCAACAGTGGGGCGTATATGAGCTGTGATGATTATGATGATGACGAGTCTACCTTGACTTCATAGAAGGTGATTTCGACAGATTCATTTATTTTATTACTTGTCAACGTTAATTTTTTACTTTTTTTGCATCTTTTGATTTTAGAATATTTTGAAGTAGATTTTTGCTTATAATTTTGTATTGTTCGTCTACAGGGTGACCTAGGAGGCATTGATTTAAAATACGATGTCGCCATATCGACTTGTTGTGGAGCCTTGGATAATATAGTTGTGGATACAGTGGAGACGGCCCAGGCTTGCGTGGAACATCTCAAACGTCACGACATAGGAAGGGCAACCTTCATAGCCCTTGATAAACAACATCATTTGATGCAACATATTAATAAATCTACTCAATAGTAAGTTAATCATTCCTTTATTATCAGTTGGAGACATCTTTTAGAAATAGAGAGACTTATACCAGCAATAATAATAATATTAGTATAGAAATATAATATTAGTATAGAAATATAATATTAATATAAAAGTATAGATAGCGAATCAAGGAGTTGGTAGTTTTTTTTTTATCACAAGCTATAAGGTTATGAATGATTTTGCTTTTATAACAGTCCAGAAAACGCCGCCCGTTTATTCGATCTGGTGAAAGTGAAGGACGATCGTGTACGTCCAGCATTCTACTACGCCTTGCGTGACACCCTTGTTGCTAAGGATCTGGAGCAAGCGTCGCGTATCGCTTATGGTCATACTCGCTATAGGGTTGTCACCCTCAACGGTGATGTGATTGAAATAGCTGGTGAGTAATATTTCTTTAGCCATCCGACTACACAAAGGGCGTAGTGGTTTAAGTAAGGAATGCCCAATTATATGGGTTCGATTCCCACTTAGAGTAGTTCTTGAGATCAACAAATTATTTTTCTTTATAAGTATTACTTATGGTATTTTTTAAATAGTCAACTTAAATATATTATTTAAAAATATTTTTTTTTTATATAAGAGATACATTTTCATGCATCGTCATCCACTTCTAAGCTATGGTCCAAATTTCAAGGATCTAGCTCATTGGGAAGTTAGTTTAAAATCAATTATAACATCAACTAAGACAGATATACAAAAAAGCGTGTTAATAAACATATGTTTTGGTGAAATTATTAAAAAAAATAATTATAGTATGAAAAAAGTAATTAAAATAAAATATGTTATGCCATAGACCCATTAGGTAAGGGGGAGACCCCCTCAATTTTGTTCAAGAAGTGTTACGGTTATTTTATTTAATTCACAGACCAGCGTAACCTTTATTATGATCTCAGGTACTATGTCGGGTGGTGGTAAAACAACAATGCGTGGTAGAATGTCCAGTTCTGTGCAACAGGATACAAGTGACCAGGATCCTCGTGTGATACAGGAGAATGAAAGGAAACTAGAGGCTATGGAACAAAGGTATTGTGATTGCCGACTTACTTCATCATCATCTAGGCTCATATAAGTATATATGAGTGGTAGGACCACACTGTCAACAGTTATCTGTCTACAGCCGCGGGCCGGTCCGTCCGGGGTAGTACCACACTCTCGCAGAAAATCGACGTCTGAGTAGTAGCAATTAGTTACTGCGCTTCGTTCGGTGAGCGAGAGAGCCGGAAGCACAACTTTCTGAGGGTGTTTGTGTGTGGAGGGTTTTGGTGGTGCCCTTGGTATCACCGAGCCTCAATGCACGCATTCACACTCCCTTCACTTTCTTCGCGGTAGGCAGTGACCCTGTAAAGGTCCATGAGCTGCAGCAACACTTACCATCAGGTGTACCGTTTGCTCGTTTACCACCGTTTGCAATAAAATTAAATATATATATATATATATATATATATATATATATAGGGCTCTGGCCTTTGCAATAGGAGAAGAATTTACCTAATATACGGCGGGTTATGGGGTCCGGCCCGGAAGGAACGGACGGCGTGTGTCTGCACCATGGTCTGTAAAAATAAAAAACACGGGTAGTTTATGGTGCAGTCTTACCGCCATTCCGGACGTATTGCGCGTTAATTCTATAGAATCCAGCTGTGGGTCCACGTGCCAAAATAATCTAAAAGTATCGGACTCGGTATTATTATTCTAAGGGTACTCATTGGTTGGTCATTCTCCTGGGATAACCCAGGATTCTTAACCCAGCATCTATGCAAATAAATAAAATTGAAGTGTCTGTCTCTAATGTCAAAATAATGGGCTATTTTCATGCTGATACGGCGGTTGTACAATACTTATGCCTAAAACCCGGTTTAAAAGTTTTTCGTCTGTCTGTCTGTTTGTTTTGGGTAATCTTCCAAACGGCTGCACCGATTTTGCTAATATTTTAATACCAGGTAGTAAAGTTTATATAAAGAGGATCTTAGGCTATACTTTATCCTGATATTCCTACGGGAACTACGCGGGTAAATGAAGCGAGGGCGGGTTGCTAGTCACACTTACGAATAAAATATTGATGTACGTATGGATCGAGCGTTAATAAATATTGATTATGAATCTTCACAGATTAACAGATCTACGCACAGAGCAATCTGAGTTAGAAGAAAATTCTATATCATTGCAACGGATGATCAAGGAGGGGAAAGTCCAATTGAATAAGTTAAACATTGAATTGAAAAGTTTGGCAGAACAGGTGCCGGTGATGCAAGTACGTTTTATTTCTATCTTTCTTTTAAAAAACTATACCTAATACTAAATCATTATATCGCTTTCTTTGCAATTGTTTTTAGCAAAAGATTAAAATTACCTCTATTACTTCTTATTATAATCATTTTTTAATTTTATTTTTAAAATTGTTTTTAAGACATACCACTTCAACATGTCCTATATTTATATACTAATAACGTTCTTCCTCTTGTATTTGCACGACAGACTCAAATTAAACAACAAGAAGCTAAAGCGGCGAAGTGCCGTGTGGATCCGGCGCGGAAAGCTGAACTGGAAGGTGTTCTGCAGACGGCACAAGAGAAACTTGACAAAGCAAAACATGATGCTGCTCAGGTAAGATAGGAGTCGGTAACATATTTATGCCGCCTGGAAGACGCTCTGTACGAAAACAGTTTTTTGTCAAAAGACAGCAGTTATGTTATGTTGGGCAGCTATTCTCGTGGCTTCGCTCGCATAAATGTAGATTGTGTTAGTTAATTTCCTATCTTGCGGGCATATAACCTTTTTATAATTATTGGAAGAAATAATAAAAACGCTTTTCTATTTAGACGATCTCTACCAAACTTCACGACTACTCCTTCCTGAAAATTTAATCAAAAGCCGTCCAGCTGTTTCATTATATTTTATTACTGTTGGTGGCTAACGAGCAAACAGCATACCTGATGGTAGTGATACTACCGCTCATAAACCTTTGCTAGGCTGCTGCCTGTCGTGAAGAAATTTAAGGCAGTGTGAATAGGTGCAATAATTTTCAGTGATAGTAAAGGTATCACCAAAACGACTCGCAAACACGCTCAGAAAGTTGGGGTGCCGGTTTTCTCGCTCACCGAATGAAGTGCAGTAGCAAATTGTCACTACTTAAACGTCGTTTGTTTTGCAAAGAGTGTGGACTACTCCAAACGGACTGGCCCGCGGCTGTAGACAGGCGACGATCGACTGTGGTCCTAGCACAAAAAAATTTATAGACGCCAAAGCGAACTTTACCTCGCAGAGTGAATTGCGATGCGACCTGCCAGGTGGCGAAAGTTTCAACAGGTATGCTACGGTCTAAGAGCAGCAAGACTACTGCAAGAGATACCTTAGATAACGCTGATACAATCTAAAGCCCCTGTTGTCCCTTCTTGTGCTCATACAAATCTCTCTAATCCTGAATTCTTTTCTGTTATGGTAAGCAGCGATTTGGCTTTGCTCTTAATATTACTTAAGACAGGCAGCTTACTTGTCTATAAAAAAGTCTGGCAATGTGGAACACTGTCTTGAGATATAGTGTGCTCAGAGGGTTATTGCGTTAACCACTATGGCTGGTCCCGTTATCGGCTATTACCTTCCATAATTGTGAATACGAGGCCGATAATTTTTAGGTGGAGGAACAAGTGAGAGAAGTTGATAGCAAAATATCCGCCATAGCCGGCGGGAAAGTAAAGGATCTTCAGAAGAACGTCGACGATTTAACTAAGAAGATCGACAAAGTAACTTCTGAGATCACTAAATTAAGGGTCTCGATTAACACTAGCATAAGGTACAGTTTCACTCGCTTTCTTAGATTTCAAATTTAGATAAATATTTTGATCATCACGTCAGGCTCAATGCTGGGCTCGAGCCTGTTCCACAATAGAAAGGAAATTGATCTACTATATTACGCTGGTCAGACAGGTTGGTATAGGATTTAATTTTAAGTTTTCATTCTCTAGATGTTATATGCATATTTAATCCTTTAGACGTCTTTTACGACACCCACGGGAAGAGAGGTGAATTATATTCTTATTCCGTCACCACGCATAAAAGATGCTGTTTATAAAAAAATACTTACAAATATGTATTAGAGGAAAGTGATGTAGTAAATTTTACTTTATTAGGATACAAAAATACTTTTGTAAAAGGTAGAACCTTTGTTAACCAATGTGCTTCATTTACACAAGAAAAAGGTTGTAACACTAATTATGGATGTCCTCCTGATCTTCATAAATATAAATTGAATTTACTTTTAGAAATGCAAAGAAATCCAAAGACAAGATCAATCAGATGGAAGCGGATTTAAAGGAAACGGAGAAGAATCTCGAAAATCTCAATAGTCAGAAGAAGCAGCTCATTCTGGATAGTCAACAATTTACAAGAGAAGTGGAAGAGGTAAGTTTTAATACGTTATCTATGGACCTGTGTAATGACAATAAGATGGCTAACTACTAGACATGTGTAACACTGCGCTGCGCCGCGCAATTGCGCCAACTCAGTTCACTGCGCTGGAAGTATCAACTCACTTCTAGAAAATGTGTTAGCGCACGGCACAATCGTCGCAGCGCCGGCGAATCGGTACAATTTTTTTATTTATGCGCCTATAAGGCAGGCTATAGTCGACCTTACTGCTTTGTCTTACGTAGCTTACACATAATTTTCTTTACATATAATTTATTATTAGCGTAAGAGATAAGTAACATCCGTCAGTAAGTCGTTACCATTAATTGGGTGCTGAAAACCAAATACACTATTATACATATTTACGTAAATCACTATTATATGATATTCACAACACTTCAACTGTATTACATATTAAACTAGCTGGCTCAATACAGATGTTGTTCTGTTCAAAAAAAATAAAGGAATGCTCTTTGAAATCGACAGCAGCGCTACCTACCGAGTCCAGTTGTGAATCTAAACCATTCTCGTATCCTTTTGAACATACACAAAACATTTCATCAACACTGGTCCAGCCGTTTAAGAGGAGTTTCAGTGACGTACACAACAAATATATATAATGTAAATAAAGATAAAATATCAGCAAAATTATTTAAAACATAAAACTAAAAACAATAATTCATTCAAGAGCGTAACATGACATTCCCATATTCCCGCCGAAAAACTCAAGTGCGAACAACTCTGTGAAGTGTAAATAACTCTTTTAAAAATTGAGTTATACCTAGGTGCGCATTTAGTTGCTCATTCGGTTGTTTCATGTGTTGCGCCATGACGCAATGAGTTAGAAATGGAGTTATACCTGCAGTGGCGCAGATGGCGCATATTTCATTCGTAGCTCACTCGGTCGTGTTTACATTTTGTTGTGCCATGGCGCAATTTTGAGTTAGCGCAATGAGCCGGCGCAGTCTACTGCGCCTGAGTTACTGAGTTAACGCAAGGATTATCGTTGAGTTACCCATGCCTACTAACTACATAAGGTCTACTAATAAGGAACTAAATAAGGTCTAGGGATTCTGTGAGAAAATAAACTCTTTTGATGTAATCTATAGGTGAGGGTGTACCAGATCGTTGGCGTGGCGTTAACGCCATGCTTGGATATGTACATTTGTGTAATGAAACTATTGTTGACCACAACCTGTTTTAGAACTTTGTACAACACCATCTAGTGAGCTCAAAATAAATTTTAACCTAAACACATATCTATAGTGTATACTAATGAATGAAAAATAAATGTATATTGAATAATAGTCATCGTCTGGAAAAAAAATCCTATTACTTTATGCCATATTAGTTCCTGTCATAATCTGTTCTTTTATGCATATAGACTTGTACAAAATAATTTCGATGTTGCCTATCTGCCAGGCGTTCTGTGCGACGGCTCCCTTTCTTTTTCATTAGTGTTTTTTTTTATAAGAACTATTTATTTAAGATTTCTCCTCCTCACAGCTTGAAGAACAGTTGTCGGAAGGTGGAAATGAATTCACTGAGCTCAAACAAGAGATATCCGTATTGCATGGCAAAGAAAACAAAGTAAAGAGTGAACGGCTAGAAGTTAATAATTCTGTTCATAAAGTCGAGAAGTCTATAAACGATTGTAAGAGCAAGACACCTTCGTGGGAGAGGGAGGTATGTATTTGATCAATCTATACTAATATCATCTATGTTAAGCATATAACGTTTGGGAAACTTACGAGGATCTTCTCGTCCAATATTCCGCAGTGTCTGAAAACAAAGGTTTATAACCAGTGTGTGTTACCAGCGATGACTTACGGCACTGAAACGTGGTCTCTAAATGTCGGCCTCATAAAAAGGCTCAAAGTCGCTCAGTGTGCTATGGAGAGGGCTATGCTCGGTATTTCTCTACGTGAAAAAATCCGGAACGCGGAAATACGTAGAAGAACAGGTGTAACTGACATAGCCCGCAGAATTAGCACGTTGAAATGGCAATGGGCAGGCCACATCGCTCGTCGAACCGAGAACCGTTGGGGAAGAAAGGTTCTTGAGTGGCGACCACGAATCGGACGGCGCAGCGTAGGACGACCCCCCACTAGGTGGACTGACGACATTCTCAAAGTAGCAGGGAACCGTTGGATGCAAGTGGCGCAGGACCGTTCCGAGTGGCATTCTTGTGGGGAGGCCTATGTCCAGCAGTGGACGTTCGTAGGCTGATGGATGGATGGATAAGCATATAAACAGCTTAAAAATTTTATTTTTCCATGGAAATCGTAAAAATCAGCTGCAGCAGCTCTAAGCGCGCTTTTAATGGCTGCCTTTTGCGTAGCTATTTGCAAAATGGAGCCCAGTTCTTCTTGTCATATCTACGCTGTAGCCTCATGGGTTACAGGGAGCCACGGCTACAGCTTGCTTTTATAAATCATTACCATCTTAGCTCTTCATATACGGTCCACTGGGAAGGCCAAGTGAACTACTATACCACGTTGCTCACACGGTTTTGTATTGGGTATCATTTCCATATTACCTTCTCGTGTATAGATGTAATGTGCATTATACCTTAATCGACTTTTGCGGTAACCACAAGCAAGAAAGGGAGTAGTGAAGTGATTTCTTATTCCGTCATCACACGGAAATATCTCATACTTAATATAAGCGTATCAAAATTTTACCATTTTATCTTTCTCACATAGCTTGCATCCCTCAAACTAGAAGATCCAGGCCTTGAAGGTATTCCGGGTGTGGAGCCAGTGGTTCCTCTAGCACGTCACACAGCCGAGGAGTTGGAAGAAGTCACAGTGGAAGAACTGCGTAATAGATTGAACGTACAAAAATCCAGGATTGGAGATGCGAAACCTAATATACAAGCGATCTTAGTGAGTGAGCTTAGTGTGACTAGTTTTAGTTTTATAAGCGACTATTCTGCTCGCGACTTCGTCCGCGTGGTATAGATACTTTGGGCAAACGCTAACTTTAACCTAAGACTTTGTTTATGTTAAAGGTGAAAATATTTTTTAATAATACGATTCTGTCACACATGATTTTTGCGAAAATTTTGCTGTTTACGCAGCGGAAGCTCTCAAAAGAAAAAAAAAAACCTCGATTTAAAAACGTTCTTCATTGGTGCTCCTGTTGGCCTTAGGGTGATGATATATAGCCTTCTTCGATAAATGAAATCGGACCAGTAGTTTCTGAGATTAGCGCATTCAAACAAACAAACTCTTCAGCTTTATATATTAGTATAAATAGTGCTTAATAAATTACCACCTAATTCGTGACATTGACTGGTGATAAAACTTTTCTTTTAATGGAAATAATCTTTGTATTGCGGGAGACTTTACAAACACAATTAACGGACACAAATCACAGTCAGACTCGGAGCAACATATTGTGGCTCGGCTATAGTATTGTCATGGGTGGGAATCGAATCTAGGCTTGCTTTGTCGATGGAGGAGGTCTACGTTGCGTAATTGGCACAGTAGGCACTTGAATTGGTGGTGTGTGAACAATTTTGGTGTGGTTTACGAAACAAAAAAACTTGTAATATAAATAGGTGCCAAGTTCTGTAGATTATTTAGAAATGTATTTATTAGGAAATTTAAAAAAAAGAATTGTCCGTTTTTCATCTACTAAAAAAATGTTTGCTATTTATAAATGTGACTTAAATTGTGATATTATTTACATAAAACAAACAACTTATGATCTATTGAATCTCAATGCTTAGGCATGCAGTCAAATTTCACAGATCATTTTAAAAATCATTGCTTGTATGTTTTTAAATTCTTTAACTAAGCAAGGATATATATTTTTATTGTGTGATGTTCTTTAAGAAAAAAGGGCGCAAATGGAAGAAAATAATAAGTAAAGTATGTAAAAGATGAATTTTTCTCCAGTTGTTGAGGAGGATTTTGTCTAATAATCAGCCATATTTGAATCGTACAAATAGAAAAAAAAATGGATAATACCCACACAGTCCCTTTTAGATCCACTAAATTAAAGATAATATTTAACCTTTTTAGGATTACAAAGCCAAAGAGGAGTTATATATAAGACGAGCAGCGGAATTAGACGAAATAACACAGAAGAGAAACGAGTTGAGACAACTGCATGCAGATTTAAAGAAGAGAAGGTGTGATGACTTCTTAGCAGGTAACATTATCAAATATTATATTTAGACGTAATACTTCCCCAGGTGTTAATACCATATGCTTGGCAGGCGAGTCAATGAGATCGCCATTGAAATATCGTTATAAATTTTCGAGGTGAGTGTTGCTGCCTACACTCTTGATATTCTCTTAATCGGTTTTTACGACTCCTACGGAAAAACAATTAAGGCATTGTCCCATTTGAAGGGTTTTATGTTCAACAATAGGTTCTTAAGCTGATGGAGGATGGAGTTACTCAATAGGTAATGCATATCCAGGATTTAATCTCGTTACCTATCGTTCGTCAGTATTTATGTATTTAAGTAACTATACTATTTCCATTTCTTTATTTTCTCGATAACAGTTCTAATTTGATAGTTGTAGTGTGGTGACCAAATAAGTAATGATATCGATCGCATATATGTTTTGAACAAAGACAAATTCAACAAAAACATTCAAAGATATTTTTTCAAGCTGGGAACACTCAATGACCCACCGCCATTTTGTATTTGTTTTAATCTGTCACTCGCAACAAGACGGTCGTGCTATATGGTCACTACATTTCTGTTCGCTGAGATTTTTCACATTATCCATACGTTACGTTGTGTATTTTGTGTTCCTCCGTGTTGATTGCTGCCCAGCTGTCAAATATCAAAATGCCTAAAGGATCTGTTCTGAAAAGTCAGGCGAGAGAACTGGTGATCAAGGTTCGTAATTACTTTGAAGCAGAATATCAAAATGGTGGCCCGCTATTACCACTGTCGCAAGTGCGAGAGCGTGTTGCGGCCGCATTAGGAATTAGTGGACCTACTGTTTCAAAAATTACTACCGAAGCTTACGGTACAAGCGGCATGCAAGCAAATAAGCTTCGTACGCCGAAGAAGAAACGCCAACCACGTCGTGTGACATCGGTTGACAACTTCGACGCTGACGCTATTCGTCGTCATATATATGACTATTACTTGCGCAAAGAAATTCCAACACTTAAAAAACTTGTTGTTTCTTTACGTGAACGTGGTTTGTTCCATGGCCAAAAATCGCCATTAAGCTTAGTTTTGAAAGAAATTGGATTTTCTTATAAAAAATCGGACAAACATAAAATATTGATGGAGCGTCACGACGTTGCTATGGGCCGCTGCGAATTTTTGAGCGAAGCCAAAAAGATATCAGATTGGTCAAATGTTATTTTCACTGACGAGACTTTGTTAAATGCAAACCACATAGTATCGAAGAACTGGACCGACGACACCGCCGCTTCCACTAGTTCAGTGCCAATGGGAAAAGGTGAACGCCTTATCATATGCCATGCAGGGTCTACGAAAGGATTTGTGTCAGATGCTTTACTGGCCTTTAAATCCAAGAAAACAGTGGACTACCACAAAGAAATGAACGCGGAGATTTACGAAGGATGGTTCAAAGAAATGGTGCAATCTCTGGAAGAACCGTCGATAACTATTATGGACAACGCTACATATCACTCTAGACAAATTGATAAAATGCCGACGCAGGCCAATAAAAAACAAGAGATAATTGACTGGCTCAAACCTCATGGCGAAAATGTGGATGATACTTTATTAAAAGTACAATTAGTGAATATTTTAAAATCTAAAAAAGCCTTCCTAAAAGATATATTACCGACGAAATAGCTGCTGAATGTGGTCATTGGGTTCTTCGACTTCCCCCGTATCATTGCCAGTACAATGCTATAAAACTAATATGGGCACAAATCAAAGGACACGCCGCTCGAAACAATACTCATCCCCCTTTTACGGCAAACAAGATGTTAGATTTATTAAAAAATGCATGTGCGGAAGTAACCGCCGAACACTGGGAAAAAATTGTGAGAAGAACCCAAAACATTATAGCGTCGGATTGGGAAATTCATGTGGCATTAGATAATATAGAAATACAGGAACTTATAATAAATGTTGAGGAGAGCTCATCGAGTGATAGTGGCGATTCATCAGATTTTGATTAAAATAAATAAATGAACAATCAACATAATATAATTACATCTTGTAATGAAATGTAATATTAGTTAATAAATTTGTATAAAATTATCCGGCAATAGTTTAGTTTCTTACACTTTGTAAAAAAATATCGGGTCTCTTATCGTGTTACGTTTATCGATAGCTCCATCCCTATCAGTTTCTCCGACTCTGCTATGACCTTGTACGCGCGTAAGCGTCATATTTTTATTAAATAATGTATACATAATGTAAAAAAGACGCTCGTTCAAGTTTCCACAGGAGCTGTCATCGAGAAAATAAAGAAATGGAAATGGTATAGTGGCTGCTACGAATAGCAATGAAATCAATGATTTGTTTAGTTCTTATACAGTATGACTGGTAAAAGATTGTACATATTCAAGGAAACGATAGATAATGGCCACATGTAACTAATAAAAGTGTAAAAAGAAGATAATATTAATTAACTACATAGTAAACATCAACAATATTAGTGTTACAAGACTTCCAAAAATATTGTCACCCTACTGGCGATACACCGATATCGAAATCGAGTAACAGTTTTGTTAGCACTGTTGTCAAGATTTTGGATATTTATTACTAGAATTACTTAAACTAAGAATAATGTCATAAAACACTAAAGTTATTTGCAGATTCATAACTCTTACCAATCCTGAGATAAAGTGATTTGTTTCTAATCAAAACAATAGGTTTGCCAGCGTACGTTGACCTCTGTCTGCGGCCCGCGACGAAAAAAAACACCTACTGGGTACTAGTCGCATAGGTAGAATATTTACCTAAAATGTAATTAGTTCAATGCGCGAACTGTTTAGTACCTACAATTGCTGACGTACGTGGACCTATCCCATGTGTCCATAACTAAATATTTTTATAAGATAATTAGTTCAAAATTGAAGTACCAATTTTTTTTATATATTCGGTATCAGAATCGAGTACTGAATACCCTCCTTCAATATGTACAATCTTTTACCAGTCACCCTGTATATTTGGTTTATTCATTTTTAGGTTTTAACACAATCTCAAGCAAACTGAAAGAAATGTACCAGATGATTACATTGGGAGGTGATGCTGAATTAGAACTTCTGGATTCAATGGATCCGTTCTTAGAAGGCGTCATATTTAGGTAAAAATCTCTTCTTTCAGTCTTAGTAATATTTTTTTAGTAATATGTTCCAGACTGGATACAAAGACCTTCAATCGAATAAATTGGTCACTTAACATCCTGAACAGAACCTATAAAGTCCTGTATAATATTGTTTATAACTTCTAGCATGATTTTCAACTTATTAAATAGCTTGTTCGTAATCACTGTCTGTTAGTACGTCGAGTCATTACCATTAATCGGCGTTGATACTCTAATTAAAGATTTTTTGAAGAGAAAGAAGAGTAATTACACGTATAGCACTGTAATATCATATTGAATACATTAGCACTTTCGCTGTATTACGTTATATAAAATACAGCTCGCTCGTATCACTGCTGGGATTGCAATTATAATGGAGCGAATTGACCTACAATATAATACTGTTCAAACAGAAGAGCATAGAGTTATATTTCGACTTTTTCTTTTTTTACAATGATCGTTTTTACGACACCCAAGCAAAGGCAAGTAAGGGTTAAATTATATTGCTGCTCCATTACAGCATGGTTAAATGACAGTCAAAGGCAACTTAATATTTACTCCATTATTTTTCAGTGTCCGTCCACCTAACAAGTCATGGAAGAACATATCAAACTTGTCTGGTGGGGAGAAAACTCTATCCTCTTTAGCGTTGGTTTTCGCTTTACACTATTACAAACCTACACCGCTGTACGTGATGGACGAAATAGATGCCGCTTTGGACTTCAAAAACGTGTCTATTGTCGCTAATTATATTAAGGTATGTACTACATTATTTTATAGAGTAATTAATTCATTTGATTGTGACGCACTAATGGGCTCGAGCCTCCTCCAAAATGGGAGTGGAAATGACCTAGTATACCACGCTGGTCAGACGTATTGGTATATGGTTTTATTTAAAGTTTTCCTTTTGTTGCATACATGTTATTTGCATATTATATCCCTTAGTCATCTTTTACGACAGCCATGCGCAAGAAAGGGCCCCAAACGGATACCACCATATAGGTACCATTAATGTTATTTTTTATAAGCTGTGTGGTAGTGGCTACGAATACTACCAACCCATACCTTGCTCGTGGGTATCGTAAAAGGTGATTTAGGGGTTATTATCGACCTGGGCCAACTAAATCTAATGTCGTCTGGTCAATAATTCCATTCCCATGGAGGGTTGACGTCAGTTCAGCGACCTGTCATAAAACTAAACTTTTGCAATATGTACTATGAAAGAAGGGTCGACTCAATATGTACTCTACTCTACATATTGAGTCATTCATTCATCATCATTACAGCCTATTGCCGTCCACTGCTGGACGTGGGCCTATTTCGACGGTCCCTACGTAGGGACACGATATCGAAACGAAAGTATCGATACTGTACTCATGAGTAGTATCAAAGAAAAAGTATCGTACTCCTAGAATCTAGGTCGTGATGAGCTTTTTTTTTAGGAATTTGTCTATGTTCGGATTAAAATATGTCGAGCCACTTTTTAGAAGATTCGTTACGCTTTAACTAGATGGTTATGTTATCATAAGCATGAACCGTAAGGTCAAGTTTAACAGGATACTTTCTACAATTTGTTCGATACGATACCTGCCGAAAGGTCGTATTGAGTAAAAGTGTCGAATAGAAAGTATCGATACTTTTTTTGTGTCCCTATCCCTACGTACATAAATACATGTCAAAAATGGCATTTTTTTGTATTCTTTAGGCTTTTTTATTTTTCGTATTGTACGTACATATGCAGTAAGAAATGTGTGTATTGAAAATCTAAAGCCTTAAGAATACAATAAAAAAATGCTATTTTTGACATGTCTCGTAGGGACCGTCGATTTATTGAGTCGAACCCAGGTAATTGTGATAAGAGCCGGATAATGATTATCATCATCATCTGAGCCTATATACGCCCAGGGTTGGGCTGATTAAAATCAAGTGATTAAAATCAAGTGATTAAAATCACGATTAAAATCATGATTTAAATCGCTTGATTTTTAAAATTAAAATCATGATTTAAATCAATTTTTTTTCCTTTTTATTCAGAACCAGATAACAACATAACATAAAAGTTTTCTCAAAAATCAAAAGAAGTATCTGCTTTTAGCAAAAACAACAAAAAAGAAGTACATAATTCCAAATTCTTAAACTAAACGTAACACCTAAATTTTATTACCGTATATTTTCAGTCTATTCATTTTCGTTATACAATTTAAACAAAAACACAAGTTTTCCTCCTTTTTCTATGCCTAATCTGTTTCTAATATCCGAGTGTACAAGACCAAAAGAGCTAAATACGCGTTCTACTGAAGCTGAAGAAGCAGTTGCACACAGGAACTGTTTTATTATTGGCAACTGTTTCAAGATTTCCGGCTCATCATTTTGTGATAACCACCATTGTAGTCCGTTTACATTTTTTATTACTTCGTCCGAAAACAACTTGCTTAAATGGAGCACTGCGGGCATTTAACTTTTTTACTAAAGGTAACAGTCCATTGTTTTCATGTAACTCTTTAATTGTTTCTAAAGCTATATTCTTTTCTTCTGGTGTTAACTGGTATTTTGTTTTTTGTGGATTCAACATATACGCTATAAAATGATATGTCGTTAGTGCTTGCTTATATCGATTATTAAATTGTTGTGTTTTTTGTAATTGTAATTCCACAGATTCATCAAAGATATATTGTAAATGTTTCCACTGCTCTACAGTATCTGCGATAGTAGCATTTTTCCTCTGCACAGTATCAAGAGCAACTGATATAGGTTTTAAAATGTTTAAATAATCTTGCGCTGCATGTTTAATCGCAATATTTGAAACTTTTCGGTAAATAGTGGAATCAATCTCGTTTTTATTTTCTTCGCAGATTTTTAATATGATGTCCCACTGAGTGACATACATCTCTAAGCAGTTGCCAAGGCTATTCCATCTCACATCGCTTGGAAGGACTAAAGCGCTGCCTCCTGCTTGACTGAATTTAGCTCTAGCCAAATGGTTATTTCGAAAATATTTAACAATTTAGACCACATGTTCTATAACGTCTTTAACTTGAAAGTCCTTGCACAGTAAATTAAAAATATGCGCAGAGCAGCCATAAGTTATAACTTTTGCGTTCGTTTTTTCTTCTAATGTTTTTCTCATAAGTATCATATTTGCGGCATTGTCTGTCACAAAAGATTTTACGGTACACTTGTATTTTAATTCACATGAAGAAATCAGGTCACAAACTATTTGAGTTAAATATTCTGAAGTATGTGGATTTCCTGATGTGTCTATAGTTTCGTATAGGAGGGCTTGTCCATCTTCAGTGGTTATCGTTGCGCATATCACTGGTTCGTTGTGCACGTTTGACCACCCATCAATTGACATATTTACGGACTGTCCTGAAAGGGAGGAGAAATATTTTTCTTTTTCCTCTTCATAGATTTCGTCCAAAAGACTTGTTGCTACCGTTTTTCTCGAGGGTGGTGTATAACCAGGCCTTAATAACTGAATGGCTTTTTTCACCTCTAAATTCTCAATACATCTGAAGCTCGAATTAGTAGCAAAATAGCCTTTGCTATTTGTTTGTCAATTTTATGTTTTTCAGCAGTTGAAGTCCGCATTACAAAACTACTCATGGTACTCATGGTAGGCTGAGTTTCGATAGCTTTCTTTTTTTGGACTGGCTCAAAAGTTGTTGGACTTGTTGGTGTTGGTACTTTCGTCATGAGTGAACTACAACTTGAGGCAGATGATGTGCTAGCAAAACTGTCAAGCAACATTCGACTCTGGAAAGAGAAAAAACATAACTGAAAATTGAAATTGATTAATTATAATTGATGATATATTGATATAGTATTGAATTATTGATTTTAAAATAAAGTTAAAATGTTCAATAGAGATGTAAAAGCAAATTTATTTTTTTAAGTTGAAAAAATTAAAAATTAAGTAAGTATAGAAGAGTAAAGATAATCTTTAATAATTAACCTGGGAAAGGTCGCGTTAAAAAAGTTACATTAAAGGCCACGCCACGTGTTAGATTTCACCTAACATTTAAAAATAAAAAACAATCATGTATACCTAAAATATAAATAAAATAAAATTAATAATTTAATTACCTGTATTCCTCTCTTGATAATTACAAACATCGTGGTGTGCTTTAAGTCTCTGGACTAACCCTTGAATATCTTTCTTGCACTTTCTACAAATAGCCCTACACCCCAATTTATTTGGATTTGTTGTCTTAATATAGAACTGCCATATTGGGTCCTCTTTTCTTCCACTCATTTTACTTTATTTATATGTTTTCACTTCACTTAACTAACTTAACTAAACTAGCAACTCGAAGTCTTCACGACGTCCTCCTTTTTGGGGGGAGACGTGGACGCAGTTCCGGGCCTGTAGGCCCCTGCCTGCGGTGTATAATCGCCAGCTGTAGAATTGCAGCTGGGTGATCGGGGTAGGCCTTTCCTGCCTATAGTCTTTTCTTGTTTTCTTCATTTGGTCTTGTTGCCGCGTTGCTGTTCTTGGTGTCGTCGCTGTGTCTTGCACATACGCACATACACATACGTCCAAAAAGAAAAATCAGAAGGAAGGGAAAGTCTGCGGTGAGGGGCAGCGACTGATCTTCACACCCCCGTGGGCGGTCTGCCCGAGCAGAGTGAGACCCCGGTTGCCCCGGGGGAGGCCCCGCTCCGAGCGACACGCATCCTAAGGGTGACTCGGCAGCCGCCGCCTCTCAGAACAAGTGACTCTCCCTCCGAGGAGGGTGGGATTTTTGAGAGTGATAAACTTCTTTTTAATATGTTAATTTGAATTTCATAATTAATAATTGGGATGTATAAATTTATTGGAGTGGCATAGATTATAATATGTATTAATACATTAATACATGTGATGAGATGGGATTGAATTATTAGATATACAAATAGCTTAACTAAATTAAGCTATTGGTTACATTTGGATTGAATTAATTGATTAATTGATTTAATTTCTGACTACTTAGTCAGTGAAGATGGATGAAGGTGAGATGTGAGAGGTTTGTAGATAAGATGGGGTATGATGATGGGAGTATGGGTCGTCCTTGGGTTTGGGCTGACCCCGGCCGGTCCAGGTTGTCCTCATCAGGCCCGGGCAGGTCTTGACACGCTGGTTCAGGCTGGTCTGGGCCGGTCCGGGATGGTTCCGGTTGGTCCCGGCGGGTCCGGGCTGGTGGCTACGGCGTCTTCGGGGCACCCGACGGTCGTGTCCAGGGGCTGTCCTGGAATGTTAGGAGAAGGAATGCAGATGAGTGAGCTGTAACTACTACTGCTGGGCTTGCTAGTGATGACGGGACGTGTCAGAATCCCCCGTGGGATAGGTCGCTTAGCATCTGGTGGTCTAGTATGTAATGGGGCAATGTCTTTGATATGGGCCAGTTCCGATGCGTCCGCCCTTTCGAACATGTTCAGGGCGAGGCGGTGGATAAAGTCTTCTAGGGCCTCCACCCCCAGATCTCGCTGGATTGTGAGGTTCCTCACCATACGCGGGGCCCCGGCGACTTGGCGAAGAGCGATGGATTGCTGCGCTATCATGCGTTTGCGGTCTCCGGCGTGCGTATAGACGTACCATGCCGGGGTCGCGTAGGTGAGACGGGATCTAATGTATAGTTTGTAAATGCTAAGTTTGATTCTTAGGGGGATGGAGGGGGCCGAAATGATTGGCCTGAGCAGCATCCTGGCGGTCTTAGTTTGTTGCAGTACTTGTTTCACGTGTGTGTTCATTTTTAAGCGTCTTTCGATTTGGACTCCAAGGTATTTGACTTCCCGTGCCCAGGGAATCGCCTCGCCCTGGAACGTTAGGGGTAGTGGAAGTTTCCTGGATGGGGTGAACGCGATTATTTGCGTCTTCTTCGCGTTTACCACCAGGCGCCATTTGTCTAGCCATTCTGGCAGTAGGTTTAGGGTTCTCTGCATTTTAATCGCGGAGTACCTAACATTCCTGTTTGACACGACGTAGGCTGCATCGTCCGCGTAAAGGGCCAACATGGCTTCTGCTGGGGCCGGGATGTCATCAGTGTATACCGCGTACAAGTTTGGGGACAGGCAGCTACCTTGCGGGACTCCCGCTGTTATCTGCCTAGGTTGGGAGACGACATCTTCCACCGCCACCCTAATCGTGCGGTTCGACAGGAATGATGCGATGATCAGGAGGATTCTTTTGGGAAGGGTGGTCCGAGATAGCTTATATAGCAGTCCGGTGTGCCATACCCTATCGAACGCCTTTTCCATGTCCAGTAGGGCGGCGATGGGAAACTCTTTGTTGTTGACTGCAGACGCTATGTGGTGTAGGACCCTTGTGAGCTGTAGCGTGGTCGAGTGCTCAGCCCTAAATCCAAACTGCTCTGGTCTAGGAGTGATATGAGGTCTGATGCGTATTAGGAGAAGCTGTTCAAAGACCTTCGACAGTGTAGGAAGCAGGGTGATGGGACGGTAGCCGTCGGGACGTGCGCAGTTTTTCCCCGGTTTGGGGATCATCACGACGCGGCCCTCCTTCCAGGCAGTTGGGAATTCTCTTGTCCGCAGAATGCCATTGTAGAGACGTGTGATTGCAACAATGGTCTTAGGAGGCAGGTGTTGTAGGGCCGCGTTCGTAATGCCGTCCGCGCCTGGTGCCTTTCTGGGCTTTAGTTTTTTAATTATGTTCGCCACTTGGCGTGGGGAGACGAACATGGGATCCTCATCCGCCGCCATCGAAGACGACAGAATCTCCCCTACTCGCTCCACTACTATTCTGGTGTGTTCAGCGTCTTTGCAGGGAAAGGGAGTAAATACCTCCGCCTGGTAGTTTGCCAGCAGTTCCGCTCTGTCTTCTGCGCGGTATCTAGGGGTGCCATCCGGGTGGATTAGAGGTCGTGTGGGGGCTGGGGTTTGTGTCAGGCTCCTGCAAACCCTGTGCATAGCCGGCCACTCATCGCTCGAGGTCTCGATGTGTTGGACCCAACTCTCAGTGATTTGGGAGCGTATCTCTGATTGAATTTTGGTGCTCAGGTGATTTAGCTGCATCTTGAGAGTTGGGCAGCGGTTAAATTGCCAGAGTTTTCTTAACCTCCTCTTCTGTTGCAACATCATCCGGATGTCCCTGGGGAGGCGTGGCAGTCTCACTTCGTCTGGGCGCTTGTTTCTCTGCGGGGTTGAAGAGATCAGGGCCTCCTGGATGGCGGCGGTGATCGTCTCCACTGATCGATTTACCTCTTCTGGGGTTTGTGCTGGGGCCGAGATAGTGCGGCGTTCCATCTCTTTCTTGAAATTTGCCCAGTTTGGAACTGGGTGGGAACGGCGCAGTGAGACTCTCGTTGGAATCTGGTCCAAGACGACGAGGACCGGCAGATGGTCAGACTGCAGCTCCTCCTCCAGGACTTGCTGTGTAATCTGGCAAGGGACGTTTTGATGTATGATCACGTCAATGACGTCCGGCATGTGCGTGTGACCGTCCGGGTAGTGTGTCGGGGCCTCAGGTCCGCACACACTATACCCCCTCTTTTCCGCGTCCCGGAACAGTCGTCCACCGTTTCTGTCTTGGCGGCTGCTGTTCCACGCTGGGTGTTTCACATTAAGGTCGCCTGCGATAATAATCGGGTGTGTGGAATTTAAGATAGTATGCACATCTTGGATGTTAAGTTTCTTACCGGGGGGTCTATAGGCCGCATATAATTGTAGGTGTTCCTCCCCCAGCTGCAGTTCTACACCCAGCGTGTCGAAGCTTTGAAGCTCTTGCAGTGGTAGGGGTTGGTGGACGGTGCTTCTTCTAACCAGGATTGCCAGACCACGGAAGGACCTCCCCTGCTCGGAGGTCTCGTCCCTTCTGTAGGTTAGGAAACCCGGTATCTTCAGGCGGTCTGCCGCTCCCAAGAAGGTTTCGCTGATTAGCGCTATGTCTATGTTCTGTTCTTGTAGCAGATACCGTAGGGACTGTATTTTCCTTTTCAGGCCCCTGGCGTTCCAATGAATAAAGCGCAAGGTGTTATCCATTGCAAGAGATTATTTTTCTTAAAAAAAGGGAAGAAGGAGGGCTCTTGCAGGTGCTCAAACGATCGTCATTTGTTTCATTTGTCTTCCTGCATCGTATCTCATAAAAGTAGGGTTGCCCACTTTTAGTCCCACTAGTGGGCTTGGGTTTCCTGGGCTGTTCCTGCGGAGTTGGTGCGCTGGGGTTGTCCCTGGGCCGAGAGATGGGTGTCCTCTTCTCGGAGAAAGCATTTCTGTCCGTTGGTGGGACTGGTGATGATTCGTGGTAATTCCCACCGGAGGTGGGAGCATTACACGAGAGGAATTTTGTGGAAGACGGTTGGGTCGCTTCAGTCTGTGATTTTTCTCCAAGCCCACTTTTTTGCCCACTAGTGGGCGTAGCTTCTATAATTGGGCACTTTCCCTTAATAGAATTTCTTTTGAAGGATGTCCTTTGGGTAGTGGTACGTCTTATCATGGTCAACGCGATATTTTTCGCATTTGGTTTGACCAGCGTGGACCATCTCGCCGGTGGTTGAGAGAAAGTTAGGTAGTGAGGACCTCGATTTTGGGTGGGTATGATCCTAATGGGCATGGGATCTTCACAGGGCCGTTGCCTTTGTCATGTTTGGGTCCCACCATTGGCCCCAGCTGTGGGCATGAGGTTCGTTTCCCCTTCCGTGCGTCCATAATCAGGGGGTTTTGTGCCCCTTTTCTCTAGGGTACAAGGGAAAGTTTGTTTTTGGGGCATGTAGTTGCTTAAGAACGGCGAGTTGACCAGTGTGGTATCTGCACCGGAAAAGAGTAAGGATCGGCGGTGTATTTGTTTGTCCCGCGGGATAGGCTTGTCACTAGGAATCCAAGGCATAACATCTGAAGACAGAGGGCACTTGTGGTCAAGCCCACTTTTTGCCCCCATTAGTGGGCTTAATTTTTATTGGCTGTCGTCGGGCTGGTGCGGCCCAGTGGTTTACGAGGGGTTTGTCCCCTTTGTGATTGATAATTTCCCAGTTTGGGGCAGGCCCACAACTTATCCCAGTAGTGGGGTTTGGGTTGATGCTGAGCATTTCTTTTATAATTGGGCACTTTCCCTTAATAGAATTTCTTTTGAAGGATGTCCTTTGGGTAGTGGTACGTCTTATCATGGTCAACGCGATGTTTTTCGCATTTGGTATGACCAGCGTGGACCATCTCGCCGGTGGTTGAGAGAAAGTTAGGTAGTGAGGACCTCGATTTTGGGTGGGTATGATCCTAATGAGCATGGGATCTTTACAGGGCCGTTGCCTTTGTCATGTTTGGGTCCCACCATTGGCCCCAGCTGTGGGCATGAGGTTCGTTTCCCCTTCCGTGCGTCCATAATCAGGGGGTTTTGTGCCCCTTTTCTCTAGGGTACAAGGGAAAGTTTGTTTTTGGGGCATGTAGTTGCTTAAGAACGGCGAGTTGACCAGTGTGGTATCTGCACCGGAAAAGAGTAAGGATCGGCGGTGTATTTGTTTGTCCCGCGGGATAGGCTTGTCACTAGGAATCCAAGGCATAACATCTGAAGACAGAGGGCACTTGTGGTCAAGCCCACTTTTTGCCCCAATAGTGGGCTTAATTTTTATTGGCTGTCGTCGGGCTGGTGCGGCCCAGTGGTTTACGAGGGGTTTGTCCCCTTTGTGATTGATAATTTCCCAGTTTGGGGCAGGCCCACAACTTATCCCAGTAGTGGGGTTTGGGTTGATGCTGAGCATTTCTTTTATAATTGGGCACTTTCCCTTAATAGAATTTCTTTTGAAGGATGTCCTTTGGGTAGTGGTACGTCTTATCATGGTCAACGCGATGTTTTTCGCATTTGGTATGACCAGCGTGGACCATCTCGCCGGTGGTTGAGAGAAAGTTAGGTAGTGAGGACCTCGATTTTGGGTGGGTATGATCCTAATGAGCATGGGATCTTTACAGGGCCGTTGCCTTTGTCCTGTTTGGGTCCCACCATTGGCCCCAGCTGTGGGCATGAGGTTCGTTTCCCCTTCCGGGCGTCCATAATCATGGGGTTTTGTGCCCCTTTTCTCTAGGGTACAAGGGAAAGTTTGTTTTTGGGGCATGGAGTTGTTTAAGAACGGCGAGTTGACCAGTGTGGTATCTGCACCGGAAAAGAGTAAGGATGGGCGGTGTATTTGTTTGTCCCGCGGGATAGGCTTGTCACTAGGAGTCCAAGGCATAACATCTGAGGACAGAGGGCACTTGTGGTCAAGCCCACTTTTTGCCCCAATAGTGGGCTTAATTTTTATTGGCTGTCGTCGGGCTAGTGCGGCCCAGTGGTTTACAAGGGGTTTGACTCCTCTGTAGTTGGTAGTTTCTAAGTTTGGGGCAAGCCCACATCCTATCCCACTGGTGGGGTCTGGGTTGGGTTTGAATTTTTTAAATGTGCTGAGCCATATGATTCGTTGGTAGTTAGTAGGGACCTGGGCACGACGTGCCTCAGTCATTTTTGGGCCTATTCCGTCCATTGAGGGATAAAGTGCGTCATTAGGCTCTTGGCCATAGTAATGATGCCCTCTTTTAGGCCAGGAAATTTATTTATGGCATTTAGGGCTGCCATAAGGGCCGAGAAAAGGTTGCCCAGTATGGCCGGAATGCTGTCCCCCGAATTTGGGGGGCAGGAAAAGTGGAAATTTCCTTGCCCACTGGTGGGCATAAAGTTTGAGTAAGGCTCGTTTGAATTTTGCGACCTTAACTCAACTGGAGGGTGGTCCTGGGCTTGCCCACGGGCGTTCTCACTAGTGGGCTTGGTGCCGTGTGCAGTTTCTTGCACATGTTTAGGCTGCAAATGTTGGGGTTTGTGGGGTTGGTCTGTCCTCTGGGTATCATGCCCTATTTCCCCAGGCGGTCTGTTCCCACTGTTGGGCATAGGCGGAAAAGCGTCATCTTGTACTTTAATCTTCTTCTTCTTATTCTTCCTGGGTTTTTTGACTATGCCCTCGGGTTTCGTTGGTTTTTGGGTGCCCTCTCCACCCCTCATCGTGGCTGGGTTGGCTGCAGCCATTAATGTTGTGCTAGGCGGTTCATCCTTATCTGTGTCGCTAATCTGGGCCGTATGGGGTACTCGTGGTGCGTTCGAGAGGGCGACTGTGCCCGCCCTTTTGTTCCTTGTTTCCTCGATGAAGACAGGACATTTGGTGTAGTTTGCGGGGTGCTCCCCCCCGCAATTTGCGCAGTGCGCGGGCGCCTCTCTGGGGTGTGGGCATTCTCTGGCAAGGTGATTGCCCCCACATCTTACACAGGTGATTGTCCTGTGACACTGGTGGGAGCTGTGCCTAAACTTTTGGCACCTATGACACTGTGCCGGCCTTTTCTTTCCTCTCCAGGCCTCAATTTTCACTCCGGGGAAACCTAGTAATTCATTAGTCTCATATAGGGAGGGGAAGATGTTTGGCGTCCTTTTAATTATTGCGAACAAGACGCAGCCCGGTCTGCCCTTCCTCGCTTTAATATTTCTAGCATACTCGGGTTCGAACCCCAGCTCGCTCAGGCCTTCTATTACCTCTTCTGGCTCAGTGTTGACCGGAAGACCTCGAATTGCCACTTTTAGGCTTTTCTCAGCCGGCAGAGAATATGAAAACCACGATATATTTTCGTGTTTTTCTAGATGGGTGAGGTATCGTTGTATTAC
This sequence comes from Lymantria dispar, assembly GCA_032191425.1. NCBI lineage: Eukaryota > Metazoa > Arthropoda > Insecta > Lepidoptera > Erebidae > Lymantria > Lymantria dispar. The sequence continues at coordinate 9,717,380 of CM063465.1, read as the reverse complement.
CCGGTATTCATTTTCGTCGGCGGGGGTGAATCGAACACCCTTGCCAAACGGTCTGGCATTCGCCACTCTGCCTAATAACTTTCTAATTTCCTTCATGTGAGACGTCCAATTTGGAAAGTGCTCAAGAATAAGAGGAGGGTACCTTACCTTTTTAATTATTGGGTTACCCTCTGTTTCGGCGGTCCCGGTATTTTGTGTCGTAGTGGCCCCGATACCTCCCTGCTGTTGCTGATATGGCGGCAGCGGCGGCAGCTGCGTAACTCTGCGGCTGGTCTCGTGAGGTTCCAGGTTGCGGGCTGGGGTGATCATCCCCAGGGGCATAGGGCTTCTTCACGTTCAGTGCGTCGTCTTCCGAGAAGTCGGGACTGCGTTGCCTCCTCTGACGTTGTGGCAGGGGAGCGGGGGTGGTGGGGGGCGTGAATTCCCCCCTTGATTCTATTACCTTGCACGTTCGCGTACCACGACGCCGCGTGATTTTCAGTACGCATTCCGGCCTGTCAAGGTCAGAGTCGCTGGATGCGATGGATCCTATAGACCCGTGGCGAAAGGAAGCAGAGGTGAATGTTTCCTCAGCGTAACGACGCGGGGAACGGGCTTCATTTTCTGATTTTGAGCTATTATGTGCATCGTTATTCTTCTTGCCGTATCTACTTGTTTGCGGAGTGCTAAACAAGTCCGGCTCGGGTTTGTTTGTGGTTTGCCTGATATTTTTTTCACTTTTCCTGAGGTCGCTTTCGGCGGCGATCGGGCGCGGTGCCTGTTCGGGGTCGGCTCGCGACGCACTAGCCTTACCCCGAGCGGTGTGGGACGCACTCGCCTCTCCTACCGAGGGGTAGGGGGGTGCAGGGGTGGAGGACACGGGCGCAGCCTGACGGGGCGCGCTTGGCGCGTTTGCTGATGACGACGCGCTATACACGGGCGCCTGCTTCGGAGCGGCGCGAGTCGCACTCGACGCTCTCAACGGCGCCTGAGCTGGTGCGTGATGGGCAGGATCCGCCTGCACTGGGTGATGCGCGGGCGCAGACCTCGGGGTCGCGCCGGTGACGGGCGCCCGCGGCACGTTGGCGCTGGCTTTGTCCATTGCCGAATTTCGCGGTCGCGGGTGCGCGGTGAGGTAGGGTCCGCCTTTTGAGATTTCCTGGCCCTAAAAAGGGCCTTTTTAAAGATGTCTGCAAGCCTCTGATGTTCTAATGTACCTCGTCGTAACGGTAGTATATGATTTCAAGGCGATTTGCGCGACCAATAACTACGATATTCGTCTGGTTTTCCCACAGAAATATTAATACTTTAGAAAGGCCATTCGGCTGATTTTGTTCGAAAACCAGTGTGGCATAATTGCCCCCTCCCGCTAATGTTAACACATATGCAAGGTCTATGCTTACAACAATTTTACACACTAACATAACACACACACATCAATCTCGAAGCTGCAGTTGGTACACAAACTATAACTAAGTTCTGTAGGCAACGTATACTCACATATAAAAAAGCACATGTACGCTAGTGCTTGCCATGATCGATATACTACACGATATTTATTTAGCCTGTTTTATCGAAACAAAAATATTAATGTCTTTAAATTAAGCACTTGTGTGATGTGTTGAAGTTATTTGTAATGCAAGTCAGTAATTTAATAGTAAAATCATGCAAATAAAATACTCCTCACTACACTCTGTATAGGTAACAGAAAATTTAAGTGCTATAATTACGTAAGCGAATAGCGATTTGTATATTATATTGTTCCCATATATGGTACACACCAGTACACAAGATACAATTAAAATGTATTAAAAAGAGACCACAGTCAAGTTTATAAACTCCTGCATCTTGTAGAGGGCTCTGGCACTTGACAGGTGGCAAGAATTGCCTATTCCTCTTGAGTGGTTTAAAATTTGTTTTTATGGAAGCCCGTTTCAGGATGAAGCCAATCTTGTCAGTGACTCCTTTCACATAAGGTAGTACTGCAGGGAGGCGCTCAACTGTGGATGGTTTCAGACGGTCTCTGCGACGGGGGCCATGGACGTCTGTAATAACGTTGACTTGTTTGGACGTCAGACATCTTAGACCGCCCGTGACTAGGAATGCTGTAAAGTATTCGAAACATCGGGCAATCCTAAATCAAATACAAACGTGATATAATCCGTATAAGTAGTTTTATTTACAATGTGTAGTGCTCGCGTAAGCATCAGATATCACTCTTAAAATATGTTAAAATATTATTTTTTATTGAAATTCGATTTATTTTTATTGGTGATATTATTTAACTTAAAAAACAAAACAGTTATTTATTTTTTTAGATATACTGGTACTGCTACTTGTTAGTACATTTTTGTTTATTGTACACAAAAATGTACTAACATTGTCCGTGTGGTGACGGAATAAGAATACCAATCACCACTCCGTATCTTACCCGCGGATGTCCCATCCTAATATATTGAGACGACTAAGAGATATAGTAAGCATATAACATCTATGCAAGAGAAGAAAAACTCAAAACAAAACCCTATACTAACCTGTCTGACTACTATAGTATAGTAAGGTAAATTTGCCTATAATTGCGGAGGAGGCTCAAGCGCAGCAGTGGAACTTATATAAGCCGAGATGATTACTATCATGTCAACATTTCTTGGAATAAAAATTCAACACTTACGAAAAGTTAGAAATCAACACTTATAGTGATAATAACTAGTAATGAATGACCAGTCTCAAGAAATTCATTCTTGTCATAAATTATTCCATCTTAAGGAAGAATAGAACAATTATTTTGTACGACAATTAAATAACTACTTAATTAAACATTTAGTTTGCCAATAAAAATGAAATACAATAACATTTGATCACTTTACCATTATTTTTAGTATTCTACAAAACGTTGTGAACAAATTGTGCTAGATTAGTTGGTATTTAGTTAACTACCAGTTGCCTTAATCCATAGTTTTAAATGTAAGATCTTTTGTTCAAAGATAATTTTATTAATAGAGTCTGGCTATCGGTTCTCTGCACTGAACTGTTTTTTTAAATCTATACATGGCAATATTTTTGAATTGTCATGTCACTGTCAAACGGATTGTCCCGTTTTTGTGTTTAGTGTTTTTCAATCATTATTCTTTTGAAATTATTGAAAAATAATGCCGAAAGCTATCAAAGGCGTAGTTAGAAAGTTGATATTTACCATGATCGGCAAGTATCAAGACATAAAACTTGATAATGAACGAATCCGGAACGAAAAAATACATCGCTTAGACGAAATCCTTATAGCTGCTGGTAAGTAGTCTTGATAGTTGGCTTGATATTTATGTCCGGGTATTATGTGAATACTATTTACAATTTTTTTTCTTGTATGTGTTTTAGAAGGTGACATGGCGAGAGTCAAGACGTTAGTGAAAGAGTTAAAATGTTTTGAGGAAAAGGAAGCGTTGAACTCTGAAACGAAATATTTGGATACAATTTCTATTATGACAGGTAAATTAATTATAGCATTGTAAAATATCTTAAAATCTTTGTACGATTATTTTCAATGTTTGCTTACAAGTTTATCTTTCTTCATAGTGTAGTGGAACAGTTAAATTATTGTTAGGCTTTTATATTTTTTACATTCAATTACATTTTAATATTTTTCCTTTGCAGAAATATCTGTTAGAACTATTAAAATGATCAAGAAGGAGGGTTCTATAAACCAAGGAGAATGGAATACACCCGGCAAGAAACGCCCTCGTCCGGGAACGGTGTCAAATCTGGATGATTTTGATTTAACGGCTATCAGGAATAAGATTAATGAATTTTACTGTGTAAAAAAACAGGTTCCTACTCTACGGAATTTACTTGTTGAACTCAGAGAGTCAATTGGCTTCACTGGCTGTCGTGAAACATTACGGCAGGTATTGAAAAGAATTGGTTTCGAGTTTAAGAAAAACCAGAATGAAAGGTCTTTGCTCATAGAGAACTTTGAACTAGCAGCTTGGAGACACAGATATCTTCGAACAATTGCTGAAAAACGACAACAAGGGAAACCAATAATTTATCTTGATGAAACCTATGTTCACCAAAATTATAAGGTAAAAAAATCATGGCAAGGTCCTTCCACTAGTGGAGTGATAGACAAAATGTCGTCTGGCAAGAGACATATTTTAGTACATGCTGGATCGGATAAGGGTTTTGTGCCCAATGCACTGTTAGTATTTAGTACCAAATCAAAAACAGCTGACTATCATGATGACATGAACACACAAAATTTTATGAAGTGGTTAGGTGAGAAATTGATTCCAAATTTGACAGAGCCTAGTGTGATTGTGATGGACAATGCTAGTTATCATGTTACACAAATAAATAAACCACCAACAATGCAGAACTTAAAAAGTGACATACAGAAATGGCTTAGGGAAAATGACATTCCGTTTGAAGAAATTTATACTAAAGATGAATTAATGTGCCTCGTTAAAGAGAATAAGCCTGAACCCTTGTATAAAGCAGAAGAACTTCTAAAACAACATGGCCACGAAGTGCTTAAACTACCTCCATACCACTGTGATTTAAATGCTATTGAGCTCATATGGAGTTTAGCTAAACGAAAAGTGGCTAGCAAAAATATAGGAGTACCAGGGGCAGAAATGGAAAATTTAATTAAAGAGTCATTTCTTAGTATAACAGCTGATGATTGGAAGAAATGCACAGATCACGTCATTAACGTCGAAAATGAATACAAATTAAGAGATGGAATCACAGAAACAGCACTGGAACGATTTATAATAAATGTACGTGATGATGATGACGACAGTGACAGTTCATTTTCAGGTGTTGAATTTATAGAATCAGACTTTGATTATGAATCATAACAAAATTATAAATATTAATGACTTGTAATTATTTTTTTCTTGTATCCTGGACATGATCATTATTTTGCATGACGAGAAACCATGTACCTATGTTAACTTTATGTGTAAGTGGGATATTTCTTTTTTAATAACAGCATACTAGCAACTGAAATTACTAGTATAAAACTGCTTGTGTGGTGTGTGGGTTTGGGTTCATGCCGGTAGTGTACAATGACTGGGGATCGAAACTGCAACCTCGACATTGTATGTCCAACGCCATAACTATTAGGCTACAGTCACCGTTAATTCATAAATACCGGAGTGCAAGTTTGGGCCACAAACGGGACTAAACGCTATGATGATGATATCTAAGCTAATTTTAAAGTTTGTGCAGCTTATCCAACTCAGTTTGTTATATATGTACAGGTATGATAACACATAATAAATAAAAATGTATAAAATAACTTTAATTGAATATAAAAATTAAAAGTATCAAACGCATTTTTTCAGTCTATAGTCGGTGTTGTCACCCCTTGTTTTTTTTGAATTTACCGCTCTTTTCTTGTGCAAAGAACCGATGGCCAGACTTTATATATATATATATATATATATATATATATATATATATATATATATATATATATATATATATATATATATATATATATATATATATATATATATATATATTATTGGTGATTGGTCCCGAACATAGATATTTTATTACTATTATTTTGTTATTTCTATTTTATTAATTACTAAAGAGCACTATGAAGTTTGTACTATAGATCATCATCATCGCAGCCCACATACGACCCACTGTTGAGCTCGGGCCTCCTCCACAATGGGAGACAATTTGACCTACTAAACCATGCTGGTCAGACGTGTTGGTATAGGGTTTCATTTCAAGTTTTCCCTCTCTTGCACAGATGTTATGCGCATATTATATACCATAGTCGTATTTTACAACATCCACGGGCAAGATAGGGAGTGGTGAATTGTATTCTTACTCCGTCACCACGCGGAAAATATACAAGAATGTACTATAGATATACAAGATAAATTAAGTAGGTAATGTATACCAGAATAATTGATTTTTAAATACCTATTTCAATATTGTTAATATAATTATATAAAACGATCACTAAATTAAAAGTGTTAAAAATATTTATTAATATGATAAAATTAACCCATAGCTAATTATTGAAATCGATAACTTATAGTATGTTGGACAGCACTATCGATACGCGTGGATCGACGTCAATGTTTTGAATGAAAACGTATACTACCACGCTAGTAAGGCGGTTCTTAGTGATATCGCATTGAACGCAGTACATTGCGCGGTTGCTGGACTTATAAAAGGTGATATCCATGTGTGGCAGACGATGTATAATGTTTGGCTCTTTTTGCGATTTCATAATTTTTCTTTATTAACGACATAATACTTTCATAAAATTAAGAAATATCACGAATTAATAAGTTTATGGACTTAACGATGAAAATAAATGCCTTCTTAGACTATAACTACGCAACTGACTTCTTTTTCGACGCGTTGTAACAGCGCAAGACGGCATATTTCTCTTTTTTGTCGGAGCTTCGTTCAAGGTCACTATATGAGCGCAACTAAGAAGCGGTAAAACGAATTTCGTCAATATTAAGACCGTTTGATCGCAATTGTGGCACGCTTGCCCCGCCCACATGGCCGTTCTATCTTATTAATTTTTCTGTGGGTTTTCCTATGCTGAACAGGTCTTCTCATGGCCCCGATGTACACGTCGACGGCTAGGACGCCAACGTAGACACCGGAGCTGGTTCCGGCTTGTTCCGCGGTGCTGGTCCGGGCGCGATCACTTTTTCGTAATATTTCACAAGAATTCACTTATACACGTCTTACTACTTGAGCGTTCGCCGACTATCCACTAAACTAGCGAAATGCGCGAACGTCAATTTATAGGTTGAAAAGGAAAACAAGCCTCGACACGACACGACAGGAATATTCTTGCAAAAAGCACAACAAACGCGTTCGTGCCTCACTCGGCACTGTATAGTGAGTGAGTGTATAGGACAGAAGGGAAACAAATTGCGACAAGAATTTTCTTGCAAGAAGCAAGAAGCGCGACAAATGCGTTGTCACAAGTTTTTGAGGCGCAAATTGTATTATAATTTTTAGACTTATACATTAAAATAATTAACAATAATTTCAAAGAATCAAAATGTTCACATTTTATGTTCAAATTTAAAAAAATCAAAAAAAAAATCAAATAAATCATGATTTTTATTAAAAAAATCAAAAACCATTGATTTTTTTAATAAAAATCAGATTTTGCCCAACCCTGTATACGCCCCTACTGTTGGCCTTGGGCCTCCTCTACTATGGGAGAGAAATTGCCCTTAGCTAGTTAGACAGGTTGGTACGGGGTTTTATATTGAGTTTTCTTTCTCTTGCATCGATATTATTGCATATTATATCGCATAGTCGTCTTTTACGACATCCACTGGCAAGATAGGGAGTGGTGAATTGTATTATTATCCATCACCAGACGAATGGATAATGATGATAAATGGTTTTTTTTATTTTCAGGAACGTACCAAAAACGCCCAGTTCATAATAATATCACTAAGATACAATATGTTCGAAGTGTCTAACCGTCTAGTGGGTATTTACAAGACCGAGGACTGTACAAAATCTGTGACGCTTGAGAACAAATTACCACAAAATTGTAAGGATATTGTCGTTTCATAATTATATTTAAATAAGATTGTTTATTTGACTTGTGTATTAGAATACATTATTATGATTAGAGAAATAATATATGGAGTAAGATTTTTTTTTACCTCTTTATGCAATGGAGTAAGGATGTAATAGAGCTCCGTAACCGTAACCGAAATTATCGGATATCCAAAATGAAAATAACCGAAACCGATATAAAAGTTTTGGATATTTTCGAATAGGGTCGGGTGTCTGTATGAGACAGGTTATGACAGGTTTTCTATCTACCAGCCGACCTGACAGCCTGAGCATATGTAGAGTCTAAAAGGAAATAATATAATGATTAATACCATTAGCTAAATTCTTTTACAATTCCCTAAAAAATCAGTATCCGTAACCGAAATTATCTCAAACTGTCAAATAATCCAAAGTAATTACATATCCGTAACCCTAATCAATATAATGTTATCCTAATATCCATAACCATATGCAGATCCGTAACTTCATATCCATAACATTCCTATTATGGAGCTATATTCATGGCTGGAGTTGTTCTATCGTTGGGTATTTTTTATTGTCTTGCATTTTTCACTTGTTCTTGACTTTCTTCCTACTAGTTTCTATACACCCCGGTGGAAGTCTTCACCTGATCTGTGGTGACATAATATCACTCGACTAGTATATTTAATCCACATATTATATTTAGGCTCTAACAGATAAGCTGTTTTTTTTTATAATTCCTTTCAGTTAAAAGACATTTTGATATACTACGATGCATTATTTTAGTAGATGTAGTTGTTTAACAATTGTAATAAAAAATAAATTGAAATTTATCATTGTTTTATTTATTGGAGCCCTGAAAATCTTGATATCTTCATTATCACAACTCATATACAGCCCACTTCTGGGCTCAATCCTTTTCCACAATGGGAGAGAAATACCAACTAAACTGCGCTGCTTAGACGTGTTGGTCTATACCAGTGGTGGTCAAACTTTTATAAAGGCGGGCCACAAACTTTAAGAAATTCTAGAGGAGGACCAGAATTATAGAAGAAATGCATTTTATATTAAAGCAACTAATTTCACTCGTCCTCACCGCCCGCGCCTCACATTTCACCCCGCTTTGCGCCCCGTAAATACGGAAAGTTGGGAAATCCCAACACAATTACTACGCGACTAGTTTAGCTTCACCGATAGGTGAATAGAATGGAATTTTCCAATAAATAAACTAATACCTCTAATACCTGTAACAGACTGACGAGATAATTATGGCAAGTTAATTATATCTCATAACTAGCAGCCCGCCCTCGCTTCGCTTCGGTTTTAGTCGTTTTACCCGTGTAGTTCCCTTTCTCGGGGGAATACCGGGATAAAATATAGCCTAGTGTATGCCCTGATATTATATTGGTGAAAGAATTTTTGAAATCGGTCCAGCCGTTTTGAAGATTACCCGGAAGAAAAAGACAGACAAAAAAATATGAAGTTTTAGGCATGTGTATAGTGCAAATAACCGTGTGAGCATGAAAAAAGGCTATTATATGTATAGATTATTATTTTCCTCGCTAGAAAGCTCCAATAATAAACGCGTCCGATCGCTGCTAAATTCAAAGTGCTATAAGGAGAACCGCGGTTTGCCGCAAACGCTACATCCCGCAATTTTTAAGGCTGTCGTCCTCGAGCGTGGGAACTTTTGATAGAGCACACATTGACATTTTCTACTCACACGGACGCATCGCTCAGTATTAGTACACACACCCTAAAAACAAATAAATCTAATTTCGATGCTTGCACTAGTACGTATTAATTACGCGCTTGTCTTAATAGGATGTTCAAAGTGTCACAAAAATAATGCAATGATTTAGGCATTAGCATATCGCATCGTGACGTAGACGTACCGTAGACAGTGCCATAGTGAATAGCCGGTGGCAAAGGGTGGGGTCAGTGTGTGTGTACGCTTTCTGGGTATTATATTTACTATTTATTTTTTATGGAGAAATCGCAGTAACATTATAAATCCGAATGTTTTCTGGTAAATGCTAAAATAATTAGACCATGGTACCATTAGACAATAATGGTAACGGTTAGATATTTTTTTTAGATACATAAATAGATGAACATAGGCTTTATATTTTGGAAATAGCTCGGAGCGCAGGTAGTTTAACGTATATGAGCTACAATGATGAATGAAAATTATGAAAATAAGTCATCATCATCATTTCACCTATCGCCCTCCACTGCTGAACGTAGACCTCCCTCATATTACAGAGTGCAGGCCTGTGTCGCCTGCATCTAATGACGCCCAGCAACTTTCACCAGGTCGTCGTACCACCTAGTGTTCATCCTACACTGTGTTGTTTGATACTTGATCGCCACTCGAGAACCTCACACCAGCGGCTGTTGGTTCGTCGAGCTATGTGGCCTACCTATTGCCAATTCAGCGTGCTAATTGTTCATGATATGTCGGTTACAATCGTTCTTCTGTGGCTTCTATGACGCAGAGAATTCCCGGGCATAGACCGCTCCATAGCACGCTGAACTACTTTGAGCTTGGTTATGAGGCTTACATTTAGGGATCACGTTTCCGTGCCATAAGTCATCATCGGTAAAACACAATGGTCCTAGACCTGTGTTTTTAGAAACTGAGGTACGTTGGACGAGAAGATCCTCTTAAGTTCATTTAGATGCATCCGCCTCGTAGGCGGAATAAAAACCAAGCTGTGTCAAGTTAATATAAATATATAAATTTAATTATGAATGATCTTTTTTCATTAAAACGCTTAATAGGGCTTAAAATAATCACAGAGAATTTGACAACAATTATTTTTAATTTACTTTTTTGTGGGGGATGAATTATTCTATCCCTGTCATAACCGTTTCAGTAACGTAGTTCGCACAGACGCCAGGGTTCCCAGAGGCGAAGTAAAGTCGCTTCCATGGGTAGGATGCGTAATACTCGCGAAGTCCATCCCAATCTGCTGACTTATTTTGCCAGACTCTGCGAGTCTCAGTTGTCTTAGAGCGACTTGGCCTTGGACAGGAGCTCTGTTAGGGACCAAGCAGTAGTCAGATGACCGAAGTGGCACTTCGACCACTACCTGGTATCCATGTTAGTATATAATCAGCAGAATATCCAGAAGAGAAGACTTATAGCTCTCAATACCTGGAACACAGGTGGGCTGTGTCACCACTTGTGAGACACCATAGGCCGAGGCATATTGAAGAGATGTTGTTCCTGGTGGTCAGTGGTTCGGGACCCCAGCCTCTTTTTATGATGACCATTGAAGTCTTCAAAAACCACCACCTCCGCTGATGTACACTGCTCCAATATTTCATCAATCCCCCATTGGACGTTCTCAAATAATTGAATTGAGCCCGAACCATAGAATTGACAGATCACGATGGTCAATGGCCGTAGAGGCAGCGACAACAGATATCGCTCCGTATGAATATGTACACCCCGGCTTTGAGGTTGCTATATAAACCTAAATGATATTATAAAAATCCACATCAAATGTGGAAAAAAGGGGCCCGCAGTAAATAAACTTTTCTATTTAACATTCGTCATCATGAGTTTTTTTAAGAAGAGAAGGAAGGAAGTGTGAATGGGTATAATGGGATTCTGTGATACAAAAAAAGGGCGGAGCATAGTGAGTATTTGAGGGGTGAGTTTTGGGAGGCGCTTTTGTGACGAAGCACGGAAGGCTCCGGGGCTCCAGGCGAAGCCGCTGAGGTTCACTCCGGTTTCCCACTCCGGCATGATGAGATTTATGCTAGTTGGTAGGACAGCCTCCCAAGGGGGATAATCCTGAACTCGGGTCCCCTGTTTACCGGCATGTGGCCGGCAGTGACCATTTCCATCGGGTCTCCCTGTACACCATGTCAGTCCCTCATGCTCAGTGCCCCGACCAAGACTACCGCAAATTTCAGATATCACTAAAATCCACCACATAGAAATACACCCAGAAATTTAGGCTTCTGGCTCTCTCGAAGTACATCGAATCAAGCGCTGCATCAAATTGCTACTTAGGTGTCGATCTTCTGCGAGAGTATAGTACTACCCCAGACGGATCGTCCCATAGCTGCAATCAGAAGACTATCGACAGTGTGGTCCTACCACTCAAAAAGTTCTGATATGCTTTGCTCCGACATTGCCTGAAATGAATAACGTTTAATATTACTACTACACGGTTATGATTTGAATATATAAGGATTTCAACGTGTTATTTTTTTGGATTGAAACTTCTTGTACCCTGAAACAATAATTAAAAGGAATTTATTGGTAATAATTTTTTGCTCTCATACCATTCCCAGCTTACTTTCATCCCATTCTTACTTCGCACCTATTTCGCTCGCATCATGGTTTTATCTCACTCTCATCCCATGAACATCATTTCATCAATTCTTCTCTTACTTCATTTATGAAATAGCTTAATAGTTCTGTGCTTTAAAACCATCTTCATTTATTAGTTAATTAAAATCGGGTACCTAAAATACTACATTTCAATTTGAGTTAAAAAGTAAAAGATTTGAAAATTGAATAAAAAAAGCTTCTACTACAATATCTGACTCTCATTTCTGCACCTTATTTCATCTCTGATGTATTATTATTTGCATATTCATTATTAACCTAAATATGAATTATAAAATCTCTAACCTTACATTAAAAGCAAATGTTCCATATAAGTTCTCAACTCCATTTTGGCAATTTTTACCAGTAAAAAGATGAAAAACTTACTGTATTAACATATACTTACTGCTTTTTCTTTCTGTCTCTAATTTTCTTTCTGTTTCCCCTTATTTACTCGAAATTCGATTTTAATGAATACCTACATTGATTTTTGATAACTAATCTGATGAAAAAAAAACATATAATTAAACTTGCATATTGCTCTTTTATTTACTCGAAAAATACAAATTAGTAGTCGTGTCCAACACTCGGGACCCACCTTTAGCTAGTGCAATGACATATGTCGCGGAGCAACTGACGGACGTGCATTCACCTTGCATACTGAGGCGGTACTGATATTTTTCTTATAGTCCATAAAATATAGCTTGATCTCTGTGACAGATGTCAACGAAACCAACGAAGTAAGTTTGAACGAGCGACATGTTTACAATTTCATTTTGTCTCAAATATATTTTCATTCTTCTCGTGCCAGTTTTATTGCAACTAAATTGCAATATATTATAAATATTAATATTCATGCCTAAAATGTACCTGATAAGTACTGAAATACCTAGTAATTATTTTATACATAAATGACACTTACACACGTACAAGGTCTTACTGGACTGAAAATAAAAAAGAGATGGGACAGTCGATATACGTAAACCGATAACCGATCTGTATTAAATTATTCGTAAAAGAAATAAACCCAATACAGTACCTATATAAAACGTTCAACATATTTTTTACAATTAAAACAGACAGTTACATTATAAAAATTGAATTAATTAAACATTAAAAAACTACTTTTCGTCTTAGAGTAGATAATAATATTATGTGCGCATTATTATCAATAAACTAGACATATTTATTTATAAAACAGTCGTAATTGATTGATTGATCTAACGACTGTCCCCATTTGGCAAAAAATTATAAATATTCTAGCAGAAACGCTCCAGTGATGACGATAATAGTGACTTAGACCTTGATTGTACTCCTTTTGAATAATTAAAACAGTCAAAAAACACTTTTTATTTGAAATAAATTCAATATGATTTTCATTGATTGTATTTTAATTATAATAGAAAATCACAATTATAAAAATAAAGAGTTTTATCGATAAAAAACTACGTACTTTATCGTAAGCGTCACAGAACTAGGGACAACTGTCACAGAGATCAAGCTATATTTTATGGACTATAGTGTAGATTTTATGACAAATCTAATTACGAGACGCTTTTATTTCACAGTAAAATGTACGGACAACGGGGGACGATTTCGGCTAAAAAAAATTTATGAGGTTTAGGATTAAATAATTATTTTTTGTTATGAATTAGTAAAAAAATTGAACGGTGAATCTATTATTTCGACTTTCGTCATATGATTCACCTAAAAATATTTTCAAATATAACAATGAAATAGCCTAGACATTTAAAACGGCAAAGGTCGATTTCGATGTTTTTGATCAATGTTTCGGATTTTTTTTTCGGCAACTAACAATTATTTTAGAATTATAACACGGTGTCTTAATAGGCCCATTCGTTAAGCAGTTGAGATATTTTTTTCGTGACATTTAATGCAGAGAGTTCCTAAATATTTTTAAAACCGTAAGTGTCCATTTGCGCGTTTTTTAGGGACGCGCCTCTTAAATCTGTAATAACTTCGAAAATATTCATTTAAATCATATGCTGTAAAGGGCCATATATTAAATCAACAATGTATTTAAGGTATTTAATTGGATAAGGAATAATACTGTACTGGTTAAAATCGCTTCGAAAATTAGCCATTATTTGTCGTAAAAAGTAAATGACAAAAAAATGTTATTGTGGGATATCCATAAGAGATAGACATATACCATCGCGGAGTTTTCTGTAGACCTTTTCAATGTGTAAGTACAATACTTAGTACATTATTTTGATAACTCTCGTAGGGTTCAGCCAGCGTTTGCAATGTAAGCGGAAAAAATGTAATTATTTACGACATCACATTAGAAATCTCAAAAATAACAGTACTTCTCCACTATTTAATGGATGTTATTATACATATAAACCTTCCCCTTTAATCACTCTATCTATTAAAAAAACCGCATCAAAATCTGTTGCGTAGTTTTAAAGATTTAAGTATACATAGGGACATGGGGACAGAGAAAGAGACTTTGTTTTATACTATGTAGTGATTGAAAGCTTTTCAATTATAAACCTCAGATTTTATTTTACGCCCCAAAATGCTGACTAGAATATTTATGATGGCTGGACTCTTTTTTTTTGTGTGTATTTAGCTGTTGGTCGCAGATGACCTTGACAGCTTAACGCGGGCAATGGGCGAGCGGAAGGCTCTCAACCCGGTATATGGCTGGACTCACGGCGGGCCGGCTTAAATACTTTCGCGGGACGGAGTTGGCCCGCGGGCCGTACTTTGCCCATCACTGGTCTATACCAACACGTCTAAGGTTTTATTTCGAGTTCTTGCATAGATATTATCTGCATATAATAATCTTTTAGTCGTCTTTTACGACACCAACGGGAAAAGAGCGGGGTGGTGAATTGTTTTTTTACTCTATGGCTACGTAGAAAATGTAAGTAAATGTTTATATTTGCCCCTAATGTCTACATGTTGGCCGAGTGCAGGCGAGCGATGGCGAACGCCAACGTGTGTACACCCGATTTGTCTTAGTTGGCCAACGCTCGCCTAGTTGGCCGAGTGAACACAAGCGCCAACGTGTGGACAGCTGATTTGTCTTCACTCGCCGTCGCTCGTGATCACTTGCCTCACTTCGCCTCGGTGTCGGTTTTTGTGCACAAATCAAAGGCACTCGTCTACGCTCGGCCAATGCCGTCTACTCGTTGGCCGAGTCATCATTACACGGTTGACATCCATCGCGGTTAGACGTGTTTAATGTGATATTGTCGCTCAATATAAATGATTATATTTTCAAATTTGCATCACTACTTCTAGATATGCGACGTAAATAATTAGATCCAAGTCACCCTATATGTTACCTATAGTATCAAAAAGTATCTTAATCGTTCATCATCATTTCAGCTCATATACGTCCCACTGTTGGGCTCGAGCCTCCTCCACAATAGGGAAACTGACTTTAGTATTCCATGCTAGTCAGACAGGTTGGTATAGGGTTTTATTTCGAGGTTTCCTTCTCTTGCATAGATGTTATATGCTTATTATTTATTATATCCCTTAGTTGTCTTTTACGACATTCACAGACAAGATAGGGACTGGTGAATTTTTTTCTTACTCCGTCACTGCACTACTTACATTGTTCTATTTCTGTGAATACTCAGTATCAAATATCTCCTTTTTTTTCCACTTTACTGCGGTATACACTGAGATAATAGTTATATACGCTCATTAAATAAATAGTCGAAGCTGCAGCAACGTTAATGTCAACGTCCGTAGTGATTCAGTGCACAATGAACACTGACATCGGCCAACGTGTAGACGCTTCTACTAACGCTCGTCTACGTTGGCCACTCGCGTTGGCGTTCACCGCACTCGGCCAACGTGTAGACACTAGCACTCGCCTTGTACCTATTTGCCGACGCTCGCGTTGGCCTAGGCTTGGCCAACGTCTGTATGGGCTATAAGCAGATAATATTTGACGCAATTCGCTTATTAGTCTTGGGTGTTACACACGACATTAGACATTCAATGCTTTTTTTAAAGAACATCCCGCACTAAGTATCTCCAGTATTGCGGGGGACTTTACAAAAGTATAATTAACGGACAAAAATAACTTCAAGACTCGAGTGTTGTCCTGTGTGGGATTCGAACCCGTGACATTGGGACGGTAGGTGGTCTCCTACGCCGTCTGTGTCGTAAAAACTTGGTTACCTTTCTACATTGTATTTGTTGGTAAAATATACCACATATAATAAAAAATACTTTGATCAACGACTTTCGCGAACTTTTTTTTTTCCAATGGAAAGAGGACAGCACACCTCCAGTAGGCCAAAAGATAAGTTTTATCATTTCACCTCGCGAAGATGCGCTCCATAATACATCCTACAAAACGTGGTCGCCAATCGAGAACCTTCTTGCCCCAGTGGTTATAAGTTCGTCCAGCGATGTGGCCTACCCATTGACACTAGAACGTGCGTGCAGAACCTATGGAGCTTCATAATCTAGCATGCTAATTCTATTTTTTTTAAGTGAACCAAGTGCGAACACTTATTTCGAATGCGGTTTGTTCTATTTACCTATTACTCAAAAAGTGAGACAGCCATAGGTTAATGTTTTTGAAACAATAAAAGAATAAATCTTGTCCAATAATATATATTTTTAACAATCTTTCAACACCTAATTTATAATAAAAATATAACGTAAATATGACGGGAAGTTTCTTTTACAAATTGGACATTTGTTTTGCGATCAAGTGTATAATTATCAGTTGGATTGTGGACAAAAAGTGTGCTTGAAGAATGTTTTATAACAATCCATGAAAATTCTCATAAATTATCTTACAATTAATGGAAATAATAAATAGCGTTTTAATTACTAGTATGTAGTAGTAATATACCATAGTAGAACAACACAATACATATATCATGGTATTTATAAAATATATATAGGTTTTGTCCATAGCTTAACAAATGACTAAGCGTTCTGACTTTTTCACCAACGACGTCTAAATTGATGTTATATTTTTTAACTGCAAAAAAAAACCTATAAACCCCACGCCAATAAAGAAACGAAACATAAATGGCGATCCTAATTATTCCCTCTCCCTCGCACGTTATGTCTGTCTTTACTCACACACGTCGGTACAGTATACAAATAAATAATCAGATCAAGCAGTCTGGATCTAATCTTTCTAAATTCGTTACTAAATATTTGTTTTTTATTTCATAAAGTTAATTTCTTGTCTTCTTGTTTAAAAGTTGTAATAATGCAGTGGCATAAAATATTTAAAATAACATATGTACTAGACACTGACCAAGTCTCACGCGAAAAATTTCGACCATTATTCAATTTTAATTATGTACTCATCTTTTATATATTCTAGAGAAGTAGCGAACTCTTCTTCGCGACTTGACTAGCACCTGTTGACTTTTTAAAAAACCTTGCTTACTATCTTATTATCAAACAAAGGTTTATATTAAATAAATATTACCTATCTGGCAATTCTGCTTTGCTGACGTTACAGTCTGCCATTAGAAGTCGTAGCCAACATTTTAGATTCATTAATTGGCACGAGTTGTACGAACTTAATTGACCAGTGTGATAAAATAAGACCTACTGTGGAGAATTTTCGAGCCCAAGAGAGATATTTTTGATGTTAAATATAACTAAAATATTAGGTAACACATAAGGTATATTTAAATAATACATATTATGTGTTGTTTATATTAGTAGATCTAAGTTAGGTGTCGTTGGTGTAAACGGATATTACATAACTAAGTTGGACGACATGTTAAATATCAATACACGTATTCAAAATTTTATTGCTTTGGTAATGCTTCTATATTAAGTTATCACCCCTTTTATTTCTTTATATAAAAATAATACGCCAAACTATCCACGTCCGGTTCTTTGTTCGCCAATTTGGTATAAAGCCTAGACTTGAAATCATAAATAATGCCGCCTCAACTTAACCATAGACAATACTATTGTACAGCCTCGGCTTAAAGCCATAGACAAAACCTAGTTTGTACATTTAAAGATATAAAGCAAAATATATATAAACAATTTTAATAGCATTTATTATACCTCTTGCACCAATACCATTATTTCTGGCTTTAAATATACATCTTTATTCGGACTATTATTTATTTGTTCAGCAACAGAGGAATGCCAAGCGAATGTAAGCACTGTTGCCGGTACTAGTCTAAGGTCGATAAGGGTTTTATTCGCATCCTCTTCTAAAATTAATTTATGACCTGTAGGCGTGTTTAGAATGAAGGGTAGGCCGCTATGTTCTAGGTTTTCTTGAACGAATTCATGGATCTCGTTGTAGCGTTCGTAAACTGAGAAAGTGCCCTGAGGACAAAAATGAAACAGATTATTATAAATGCGATTGTGAGTTTTTCGTTTGTCTATTATACTTTCAAACCTACTAAACCGGTTATAAAAATTCTTTAAAAAATATCGTTAAGTAAAGAGTATTAGTATTCGAAACATCGTAATACTCAACACATAAATTCAAATCATTTATTATGCATAAACCTCGAGAGGGCATGAGATATTGTGAAGTTAACAAAATTAAATCAAATTGTCCAAAAAAATAAACTACACTGGATCGGAACGCGACCGCTATTGAGAAGATCCGGCAAGAAACTCGGCGGAAACAAGCGGCACCCAAACTACTAGAACAGCTATCACTCCCCTCAACCACTCAATTCATCACAGCTAATTTACATATCATTGTTGGGTTGGAGCCTACTCCACAATTAGGGATGCAAACGATACATTGATGTTTTTGAAATATCGATGTTTCAGTAAAAAACATCGATGTTTCAATAAAAGAACCGCGATGTTCATTATTGTAAAACATCGATGTATCGATGTTATTTTATACGATATTTTGACATCGATTTAAAATGTATGGTACTTTTAGCAGTCTGCAAAACAAAGGTCCTCACATCACGCAAATGTTGGTGTTTCATGTATCATCGATGTTTCGATACATGGATGTTTTCAGGGCGATGTTTTCTGTACATCGATGTATGTTATCAAACAAACAAACAAATTTCTATTGTGAAGGAAACTTGAGCCTAATAGAGTCGAGATTATGAAAAGCTACACGCTCAGACATGTTTGGTGCGCAAGAATCCCTTAGGCGGTGAAAAAAGTTATGAGATGATTATTATAAAGAATAGTTTACCTGTAAAAGTATGCCATCAGGAAAACGGACTCTTATTATGGCAAATTTGTATTTACGCATCTCCCTTATTTCATCCTTCTCCCTCATAGCTTTAGTTCTTAACATTTGACTCCTCTCTATAGCTTCAGTTCTGTAGATAAATAAACATTATTAGACTTATAATATTAATGGTGTAGTGACAGTGTAAGAATACAATTCATTGGCCCCATTACTTGTTCATGGGTGTCGTAAAAGATGACTAAGAGATGCAAGCAGATTAAATCACTGCAAGAGAATGAAAACTCGAAATAAAACCTTATATAAACACATTTCATTAATTTTTTTTAATTTTCAACTTCTATACGTTCCACTGTTGGGCCCGAGCCTCTTCCACAATAGGAGGTATATTGACTTACCACACTGGTCAGACGTGTTGGAATAGAGTTTCATTTCAAGTTTTTCTCCATGTGCATGTTTTACGACGGCTATGGTAAGAGGAGGAGAGGGGTTGGTGAATTATATTCTTACTCCGTCACCCTATGGAATAAGACATCTCACCAGTTGATATAGACCATTCCACCCCTTTCCGACTAAAGAAAACTGGAGCCCATCAATTCAGTGGGACGTATATGAGACGAAGTAAGAATACAATTCACCACTCATTATCTTATCCGTGGGTGTCGTAAAAGACTACTAAGGGATACAATATTCAAATAACATCTATGCAAAGAGAAGGAAAACTCGTAATAAAACCTTATGTCTGTTGGCATAAGGTTTTATTACGAGTCGGTCACACCAGCACGGTAAAGTTGGTCAATTTTTTCCCATTTGGAGGAGGCTCGAGCAGGGCCGGGTTATCCATAAGACAGGCTAGGCCTAGCATGGACCAAGACTTCATGAAACATGTTTTTGCAAATTTGTATCATCATCATCATTCATTCATTCATCATTTCAGCCTATCGCCATCCACTGCTGGACGTAGGCCTCCCTCATGTTGCGCCACAATGAGCGGTCCTGTGCCGCCTGCATCCAACGACGCCCAGCTACTTTCACTAGGTCATCGGTCCACCTAGTGGGGGGGCGTCCTACACTGCGTCGTCCGATACGTGGTCGCCACTCGAGAACCTTTCTTCCCCAGCGGTTGTCGGTTCGTCGAGCGATGTGGCCTGCCCATTGCCACTTCAGCGTGCTAATTCTTCGTGCTATGTCGGTTACACCCGTTCTTCTGCGGATTTCCGTATTCCGGATTCTATCTCGCAGAGAAATCCCGAGCATAGCCCGCTCCATAGCACGCTGAGCGACTTTGAGCCTTGATATGAGGCCTACATTTAAGGACCACGTTTCCGTGCCGTAAGTCATCACTGGTAACACACACTGGTCAAAGACCTGTGTTTTCAGACACTGCGGTATGTTGGACGAGAAGATCCTCTTAAGTTTCCCGAACGCTGCCCAACCGAGTTGGATTCGTCGGCTGATCTCTTTCTCGAAATTGGATCTACCTAACTGGACTGTTTGTCCTAGGTAAACATAGTGATCGACAACTTCAAGAATCGCATTGCCAATTAAGAGCGGTACAGGAATGACATGGGCATTTGACATGACTTTCGTCTTGTCCATGTTCATTAGTAAACCCACTAGTTGGGATACCCTGCTGAGATCATTGAGCATTGTGCCAAGGTCCTCCATGGATTCTGCCATAACGACTATATCGTCCGCAAATCGAAGGTGAGTGATGTATTCGCCGTTAATGTTGATGCCGAGTCCAGTCCAGTCAAAGAACTTGAAGACATCTTCCAGTGCAGTGGTGAACAGTTTCATAGAGATGACATCTCCCTGTCTCACGCCTTTCTGCAACTGGATCGGTTTCGTACTCTCATCCCGGATACGGACTGACATTGTGGCGTTCCTATACAAACACTTCAGCACTTCGATATAGCGATAGTCGATTTGGCACCGCTGAAGGGACTGCAGCACCGCCCAAGTTTCGACTGAATCAAAGGCTTTCTCATAGTCCACAAACGCTAAGCACAGGGGCCGATTATACTCCTCGGTCTTTTGTATAATCTGCCGAAGCGTGAGGATATGGTCTATGGTGCTATAGCCTTTTCGGAAGCCGGCTTGTTCGGGCGGCTGGAAGTCATCGAGCTTGCGCGAGAGTCGATTGGTAATGACCCTCGAAAACAACTTATAAACGTGGCTCAGGCGTGAGATGGGTCTATAGTTTTTCAAGAGAGCTTTGTCACCCTTCTTGAAGAACAGCACCACCACACTCCTGGTCCACGACTCTGGAACGTCGCCCCCGAGGATAACGGAATTAAATAGTTTCTGAAGGGCTGTTAAGACCAGCTTGCCGCCCACCTTCAGAAGCTCTGCCGTAATTCCGTCATCTCCCGGTGCCTTACCGTTACGTAGTTGTTTGAGAGCCATTCTGATCTCGTACAAGCTGATGTCCGGGATTTCTTCGGTATAGTGCCGAGTAAGCTTGGATCTGGGATCTTGAACCAAGCCGACAACAGGATTTCGTGATGATTTGTATAACTGTCCATAGAACCTTTCGACCTCTCCCAAGATCTCACTTTGGGATGAAATGACAGTGCCATCGTCGGTCTTCAGCTTAGTCATTTGGCTTTGCCCAATAGACAGATCTTGTGCGAACACTTTTGAGCCACGATTCCGTAATTCCGTAAATTTGTATATTCCCTCGATATTAATCATTTTTTATTGGTATTGGTGGCAAAAGAGAAAACAGCACACCCGATAATAAGTGATAGTGGCCATGGACCCAAGAATTGCATTGCCTAGGGGCCCTAGGGTTAATCCGGCCGTGGGCTCGAGCCCAGCAGTGGAACGTGTATGAGTTGAGATGAATGAGCAAACCTCAATTGCTGTTCTTTTTTGATCTCTTCTGGAGTCATCGCGTAGAAAGACAGCGGCAGCTGGACTTTATTAGCGGCTTGAGATGGTAGCAATACTTGTAGGTTCCGATCCAGTTCCAATTGTATCGGCTCTGCAGACCGTAATGCGTCGATTAACGTCTGTGGAATAAATAATATATTTTTTTAATTGTTAGAAGTACCGCCTCTTTCGTGTGATGACTGAGTAGGAATTTACTTCAACACTCCCATTTCGGCCGTGGGTGTCGTAAAAGACCACTAGAGGATTAATATACAAACAAAGACGTTCCATTTTTTATTGCTATTCGACAAACGAGCAAACAGCACACCTGATGGTAAGTGATCCGGCCGCTTATGCATGTTTGCTAGGCCGCTGGGTACTGTGAAGAAAGTGAAGCGAGTGTGAATGCATACAGCGAGGCTCGGTAATACTAAAGGCTTCAACAAATGCCGCCATACGCAAATACGCTCAGAAAACAAAACTCTCTCGCTGACCAAACGAGGTCTTAACAAATTGCTACTACTCAGCCGTCGATTTTCTACGAGTCTAGTACTACCTTCGAGAAAACAGAATTAAAAAATCAGGACGCCTGGCAGATGTGAAACATCGAAATTACTTTGTACAAGTATATGTGCATAAAAGAACAGATTACGACAGGAACTAATATGGCATTTTTTTTTGTTTTTTTTTTACGGACGGCGCACTCCTCGCTCCACTCCGTCCGGGGCGACAGAGGGGCGTAAGCACGCACACCCGTAACACACCCGTATAGCACGTCGCCTTCGTCGTTGGGCCGACCACCGGTGCAGAGTTCCTCGACTTCAGTGGTCGGCCCGAAACTAATATGGCATAAAGTATGAATAAAATATTATTGTTACTTTCCAGAAACTGATGATTTTTATTCAATAAACATTTATTTTCATTAGTATACATTATAGGTAAGCGAGCTCAGTGCGGCGAGAGATAGCGCACAACATCGCCTCGCTCCGTCTCACTCACACGCTACTGCGTATAGACTACGTATGTACATATAAAGCCACGCTACAACAATCAGGTTTACCCTCGTATATTCCGTCATATAGTGTGACGTGACGTCACGCCAACAGTCAGGTTCGCCTATATGTTTCACATCAAAAAAAATTCACTCTTATAACGCAAAGATGGTTGATTACTCTTGGATATCGGTAATGTGAAAAAAACTTACCGTTAAACTTTCTACAGAAGGTACATTTTCTTTATGGAACACCAGAAACTCTTCTTCAACCCCATCTGCATTGGGCAACTTCTCTTGTATGAAGCCAGCTGCTAGCAGTAACTCCATAGAACCTTCAATGGGCTGTACTCTATCGGTAAATACTCTGAAATAAAAAAATTGTCCCTAAATGTCCACACGCTCAAGACTGCGATTTTTGCAGTACACTATGCACTTTTGTTTTTTTTTTGTGAAAAGACAGCAGAATGGACCTAAATTTCAAACAAAGCGGAGATAGAGGAAACGCTGGTCAATCGACATCAAAAATACTGCGGGTCCGTTATAGTACAGAATAACTTAAACACGACCCCCTTGGAAAGAACTGGAGGAGGCCTTCGTGTCGCAAAGACACACTGATGACCAATTTGCAAAAATTTCGTACTATATTAGTTTCAATTTTGTAGTTTTATAATATTTAATTCCAAAAAATCATTGTTTAGCAAAATTATGTCGGCAATAAAGGCTTATACTCCGGGCGCTCTGAGTTTGCGTTCCTGACAGGTCATGACAGAATGGGCGATGTAACTTTGAACTGGCGTACTATTTACGGCACAATTTTAAATATATTATATTTAATATCTGATGTTTACGCGAGCACTACACATTGTAAATAAAACGGACGTGAGACACCTTAGTCCGCCCGTGACCATGAATGCTGCAAAGTATTCGAAACGTCGGGCAATCATAAATCAAATACAAACGCGATATAATCCGTAAAAGTAGTTTTATTTACAATCTTATATTTACCTTATTAACGAGTAATAACATTAAAAATTTAATAATTATGCCAACTTACAATAAACGTATTAATTTTCGGCTAAAATTATTAACAATTACTCAATTAACAAATAAAAAACAATAGTTTTAAAAATCAAAACACGTCAAACTGCACTGTTTCAAGGTTTTGTCTTATGTTTGTTTTTGTAGTGATGGGACAAAATAACGAGACAATTGTAATCGCATATTTTTATAACCTTAATATAATCTGTCGGTATAATATTAATAAAACGTTATAATTTTATATTATAATATATAATTTATTTACTATTTAATAAAGTTAGTATTACAAAGGTACGCCCAATCAAAACTTAAGAAAATAAATATCGTGTTAACAATCAGATCTATTAAAAACAATAAAATGACTTACTACTTTAGATTACTAGTGAAAAATGACTACCCGTAATAGCGTTGTGGGGACCGCCATTTTATGACAGTCACAAAGAGTCATTTCTTGTCGTCTCGCGCGCATAGACTACGTTCTCCAGTGTCTCTTAATATGTATTTTCTCGTGACTGTTATTGTTGTTTATTTGACTGTCATATAACATATAACAAGGAGAGCCTCTGCGCTAATCTAGTATTTTGTTCTGTATCGTATATTACTGTTTCGCACTTTCGGTGCAAAATAATAATGCCGAAACACGGTTAAATATTGAAAAGTGAAACACGAGAACTAATTATCAAGCTTCAATATTACCTTGAGGTTGAAAGACAAAATGGCGGACCCCATAATTATAACAAGACAAGGGCGCATCTCTCAAGAGTTTAGAATAAGCGAACGGACAATAACAAATATTAATACAGAAAAGTTTGGCTCCTCGGGCACTGGAGAAAATATTTTACGAACACCAAAAAAGGAAATGCAGAAATGAATCTATAACAGACAATGATAGCTTTGAGGTTGATGCTATAAGGAATCACATTCATTTATCACCACTCACCACAGTTCATAAACATCCAAGTACTAAGTTCGAGCCTCCTCCACAATGGGAGGGAAATTGACCAACTGCACCACGCTAGTTAGACGTATTGGTATAGGGTTTTATTTCGAATTTTCCTTCTCTTGCTTAGATATTGTATGCATATTATAATCCTTTAATCGTCTTTTACGACACCCACGGGCAGTAAAGGGGGGCGGTGAATTGTATTATTATTTTGTCATCACACGGAAGCATATACATATATAATAGTTATTATCCCAGAAGTGAATACCTTAATAGGTCGTCGGTTCTAGCATCTTTGAAAGCAGCTGATTTGTTTCTTCTGGAAAATTCTTTTAGAAAGGAATAACATAATTTTAAAAAGAATTAACTTTTTGAAAGAAGCGAAAAAAATTGATAATTGGGACAATACCGTTTTCATCGACGAGACAAGGCTAAACCCCAACCACACGCTTTCTCGTTCTTGGATAAATGACACTCAAGTGTCATCGTCGAAAGTGCCAATGGGTAAAGGAACACGACTCATAATATGCCACGCTGGTTGTGCGAAGTACGGTTTTGTGGAAAACGGTTTATTGGTGTTTGAGTCAAAAACTACTGCTGACTACCATGAAGAAATGAATGCGACTGCATTCAAGGAGTGGTTCCAGGATGTGTTGCTACCTGGCCTCCCAGAGCTTTTAGTTATGTTAATGGATAACGGTCCCTAATCATTCGGTGCAATTAAATAAAGCACCTACCAAAGCTAATAAAAAGAGGAATCGGTGGCTGCAAAGACGTGGCAATGATGAAAATATGTCTAAGCTAAAAGCAGAGTTGATAAAATTAGGCAATGACCATAAGCCGGCATAAGTTCGTTATGTTTTAGATGAGCTGGCTCTGGAGAACGCTTATTGCGTTCTTCGAATTCCCTCATTCCACTGCCAGTACAATACCATAGAGCTACTCTGGGCTCCAATTAAAGATTATGGAGCCAGCCATAATACTTCTTCACCGTATGGCATAAAAAAGATAAAGGCACTTTAAAAAAAAAACATGCGAAATAATTCCTATAAATTTAACAAAATCTATATTGAATTGAATAAATATGCATTGTGAATGCAATAAATAACATTATTAAATATAATGAATGTTATTTATTGTACATCACTAGTTATGACGAATTGACATGTGTCAGGAAGGCAAACTCAGAGCAGCAGGAGTATAATAATAATAATTTGTACATTAAAAAATTGAAGAAATCAATGATTACGTTCACATAAGCGAAACAAACTTCGCTTTAAAACAGCTGATCGGCCTATGAGCGTTGACCGCTTGCCGTTGTACCTACATGTCATTGAAGCGTTTGCGCAATTCTAGGTATAAATGAATGAAATTATACTGTCGAAGCTTTACATGCCTACATATATTGTCTGTACATGCCTACATAATACGTAACATTTAAGGCATAGACTCTTAGACACATTTTTTTGAAATCACTATAACTTTTATGTTATATTGCTTTTTGTGTAATGTACACTCTAATTATGATCTATGACCGTTAAACTACAACATACTCGAACAGTTGTCCCATAACCTGATACATCCTGTATTTTATCCCGGTATTCCCACGGGAACTATGCGGATAAGGCCACTGAAATGGAAGCGAAGTGAAACAGGTTGCTAGTTCAATATATTAATGTTCTCATATGTTATAATTACTAATTTTTAAAGCATTTTATGTAACGAACTCTTATCGTATATCCATACTAATATTATAAATGCGAAAGTAAGGATGTTTGTTTGTTTGTATCGCTTTCACGCTTAAACCACCGAACCGATTTCAAAAATTCTTTCACCAATGGAAAGTTATAATATCAGGGAGTAACATAGGCTATATTTTATCCCGGTATTCTCACAGGATCGGGACCTACGCCGCGGGTAAAGCGACTGAAACCGAAGCGAAACGAGGGCGGGTTGCTAGTTAGAAATAAAATTATTCAATCATCGTCTTACCTATTACTCATTCTTATTTTCTGATATTTCTCTTCTTCTGGATAAGTAATTATATTTTCTAGATACTTGCACAATGTCTCGACGCATGTGTCAATCTAAAAATACAATAATAATTGAAATACACATGAGGTATATGAACTCCATGATTATTGTATGGATAGTATTTTCTACCAAAGATGTAATAGCTAAGAGCCTCTACCAGCATCTTAAGAGGTTTACATTAGGAGGTTGATTGGAGGTTTGATGCAGTTATTTGAATACGGAGCGTACCATGAGGCAGTTTCTTTTTTGAACGCTAAACACAAACAGCGTCATCCTTGTCATATGGCATATTATAGTTTTATATTATATGAAAAAAAAAAATGGTAGTAGTAGACTTTTCCCTGGTGACGAAGTTAGAATACAACTCACCACCCGTGGGGATTAAGGGATTAAATATGTATATAACATCTATGCAAGAGAAGGAACACTCGAAACAAAATCTTATACCAAAAGACTGACCAGCGTGGCGTATAGTAGGTCAATTTCCCTCCCATACTGGAGGAGGCCTGAGAGTAATAGTGGGACGTTTATGGGCTGAGATGACGATGATAGTAATAGAGTAGGCGGACTTATAAATATTTGAAATAGAAAAAACGCATTTTATACACCTATATTCTGTAAATACACGCTTTGTAATATTACATGATATTGTTTTAACATTAAAAGTTAAATACATTCTTATATATAGTTGTTAGCGAAATTTAACAAAACAAACTGTCCCAGAGAAAACTTTTTAAGACTTGGATACAAATTATACTACGAGTTGGAGTTATAAAGAAATTGCTACACAATAATTATAATATTCTTACCTTGCTACACAAATACATAAACTATTAAGTATTCAGAAGACACTAAAAATATTTGAATGGCTTTACGGATTTTTGGAGGCAAAAAAATTAAAACATTTTTTTATTACTAACGGTGAACAAGCAAACAGTACACTTGATGGTAAGTGTTGCTGCATGGACCTTTATTAGGCCGCTGCCTACCGTGAAGAAAGTGAAAGGAGTGTGAATATGTGCAATGAGGTTCGCTGAAACTAAAGGCATCATCAAAACTCTACACACAAACTTCCTCAGAAAGTTAGCATTCTGGCTCTCTCGCTCACCGAACGAAGCGCAGTAACAAATTGCTACTACTCAGACGTCGATCTGCGAGAGTGTGGTACTACTATCCTGGGCGGATCAGCTCGTGGCTGTAGACAGACAACTGTCAGTGTGATCCTACCACCCTCATAATATTGTAAACTTTTTATTAAGATACGTAAACAAATATTACTATTATTCTTACCGTTATGAAATCAACATCGACATTCAGCTTGAATGTATACTAAAACAAATATAACCCAGGCATGGTGTTGGAATAGAATACTAAGTAAGAAATAGTGTCCAACGGACGAGGAGCCAGAATGACTTGATAAATAAAATTTAAAAAACAATTTAATATCTAGTAGGCGCAAGAATTTATTACTCAAAGAATAATGTAATTGATTACTAAACATACCTTTTCTCTATTGTTGTTACAAGACTGTAATATAAGACAGGCTGTGAGGCCCCTCTCTTCTTCCAATTGCTCATATAGAAATGTCTTAATATTTCTCTTCCATTCATCCCGAGGAAGAATGTCATTGCTGATTAGTGGACATCTAAAATTAAGTCAAAATTAATTGTATGATTATAAAATAACCACAGTAATGTATTTAATCAACAATACAATAATATCAAAACCATGTATTGTCATTCAAAATTCTAATAATTAAAAAGGCAATGTGCAATATTAAAATATAAAATAACTTGTGCGAAAATATGTATACCTATATAGATGTCCCAAAATTAACGCAAAATTTAAATTTGCCACCAGTAAATGCAGTAAAGTGTTGGCAACCCTAAAAAAAACACAAATTGACAGCTGACAGTTTAGGGTTAGTAAAAATGGAACGTTACACGATAGAACAACGTATCTTCATTATTGAACAACATTTCCATTATTGCACGAGACATTTCCAGGTTGTGTACTCTGTTGTTTCGGGGATCAAAATTGGCCCCCTAGATCATGTGATTTAACACCATTAGATTTCTCTTTATGGGGTTATTTAAAACCACAAGTCTATGTCAACAACCCCACGACCACGCGTGTATTAAAAGAGGAGATTCAACGCTGTATCAACAAAATTTAGCCACACTTTTGCAGAATGGTCATGGAAAATTTCGACATTCCAGTACATACATATATGTATGCAAATCCGTGAAGGCCATTTGCCCGATTTGTTATTCCATAAAGAATCCTATCTTATGTACTTTATGATTCAATAAAAAAATCACAATTTAAAGACTAAAAATTGCGTTTTCTATTTAATTCAAATCTTGCGTTAATTTTGAGACAATATATTTACTGCATTATAATAAACATTAAAATTAGTAATAGCTTCAAAATGTAAAATATTTGTCAAACTGGAAAACAAATAATTATATAACCTCCTCCATAATAGGAGGGAAATTGACCAACTATATCACACTGAGGTCAATTTCTGTTTTTTCTTCTCTTGATATATCTGAATATCATATCCCTCAGTCATATTTTACGACACTATTGGGTAAGTTGGGGGTAAATTGTATTCTTACTGCACCACCACACGAAAAAGTTGAAGATTGTACAATGTCATACATAAACTCGTTACATTGAATATATTTCGACGCACAGATTGCCTATAAGGGTCTCTTAAATAATCTAATTAGTAATAAAAACAACTTACTTGAAATATACACCTGCCGCAGCAAAGTTTTTAGGAATATCCAATACTTCCTCATGTTTAATCTCTGGAGTAGAAACAGTAGGTTGGGAAGCACATGCTTTTTCATTTTCTAACTCCTTTTTTACTTGGGCCTGAATAAGAATCATGATTTCTGATTAATTTTAAGCATTAAAATTATCTCTATTTAATAATCTTTATACTTTAATCAAAATCATCATTGTTCATTATCATCATCATTTCAGCTCATATACGTCCCAGTGTTTGGCTCAAGCCTGCTCTACAATAGTTTTCCATCTTTTCCATAGATGTTATATGCATATTATATCCCTTAGTCATCTTTTACGACATCCGCTGACAAGATAGGGAATGGTGAATTGTATTCATACTCCATTACCACACTGAACTTTTTAATAATCTTTAAACAAAATCATCATCATTACAGTTCATATATTTCCTACTGTTGGGCTCGAGCTTGCTCTACAATAAAAGAGAAATTGACTTAGTATACCCACTGGTTGGATGTGGTGGTATATAGTTTTATTTCGAGTCCTTCCCATATAAATAACATCTATGCCATATTTAATCCCTTAATCGTCTTATAACACTCGGAGAGCTAGAGAGACGGCGGTGAACTATATTCTTACTCCGTCATCACACAGAAAAAATTAAAATGTTAAAGAAAAATTATAATCTAGAACATGTATTACCTGTATGGCTGCCAGAGAAGTATTGAAGGATGGATTCTCCCTCTTCAGCGAGAGTCTAGATAATGCAGCTTCAGCTGCTACTTTACTTTCCTCAGATAAGCCGGAACGTTTTATTGGTATTTCTCTTTTTGATGCATTTGAACTTTGAGCACTAATAGTAGCTTCACTCAATTTGTGGCCTGGTCCAGCTAATTTAAACTTTGCATCTACCTTCTTCTTTTGAAAGAATTTTTTAATTCTATCAGCCATATTTTTAGATTCTCGGTGTGTGTTCTTTTGGTAGTTTAAGTTTAGACACAGACTCTTTGAGTTGTTCAATTGTAGCCGATGTAGCTGTGAAAACAAAAAATCTCTCGTAAATTTATTAGAAAATTATATTAGCAGACATTGTTCTGTTCAAATAAAATAGAAGGAATTCTCCTTGAAATCGGCAGCAGCGCCACCTATCCAATTGTGAATCTAAACCATTCTCGAATCCCCTTGAACACTTACAAAAAAATTTCATCAACATCGGTCCAGCAGTTTAGGAGGAGTTCAGTGACATACACAAGAAATATATATAAAGATTTAAATAAATTAAATTTGAATAGAAAATGATATAATATTTTATCATCATCATCAATATCACAGCTCACATCCCATTATTGAGCTGGAGTCTCCTCTACAGTGGGAAGGAAGTTGATCTACTATAGCCACACTGGTCAGACAAGTTGGTAAAGGATTTATCTTGAGTTTCCCTTCTCTTGCATAGATGCTGTATGCATATTATAATCCCTTAGTCGTTTTTAACGACATCCACGGGTGGGTAAGTAAGGGACTGGTGAATTGTATTTTTCATTCATCATTGCACAGAAATTAAAATTTGTATATACAGTCAAACCTGGATAAGTGACAACTGGATAAGTGAGAAAACTCTATAAGTGAGAGTAATAGCCAGGACCCGTCATTTTAAGCTCCCAAAACCTCTATTAGCGAGAAACAGAAACCTCTGTAAGAGAGAGTCGTTTTTCCCTCATGGACCTCCGTAAGTGAGACTGCTACTTATCTATACCTCTATAAGCGACAGTCGAGCTTTATTTATTTATATTATTTAGGAGGAACTATAGCTACAATAAAAATATACACACATACAGGAACAAATGACAAAAAAAATTTAACATCTGCTATTTTATGACTCTTTCTTAACTTTCGTGGCACTTCCTACCATTGTTTTTTAATTGTTTTCTCGTCAATATTGTACCTATTCTATTTCGTGGAACTAAATAACGTTGTTATTTTATCGCATTCTTTTGGAATGGACACATGTGCCTGTGTACCGTCCTGCTTGTCGGACTTACTCAGTTTATAGTTAATCAATTGCGAAGGAAAGTTCTGTTCTGCATCATGTCAAAACGGAAAATTAATGTACTGTCATTAAGTGATAAACTTAAAATAGTGAATGCGTTTTAATCCGGAAAATGGCGAAATGAAATTCAAAGGGAGTTTAATTTACCAGAATCCACCTATTATAAAATTATAAAATCCTATAAAGTCCGAGTGCTCTCATGGACATGGTAATATTAAGAGGACTAGAGTTTCTGCATTTACCAATATCGAAAAGTGTCTTTTGAAATGGATAAAACAAACTCTTGATAAGAACATTCCTATAGATGGACCTTTGTTGAAAGAAAAATCAAAAGAGTTTGCTACAAAACTGGGAATCCAGAACTTTTCTGCTAGCAACGGCTGGTTAGAGGGTTTTAAAAGGCGTCATGATATAGCTTTTAAAAAAGCGGCTGGGGAAAGTAAATTTGTGGACCAAGGTGTGTGCAACCACTGGACTGAAGATCTGCCAAATCTTTTAGAAGGGTATGGACCAGACGATATTTATAACGCGAATGAAACTGCTTTGCTTTTCAAGTGCCTTCCGGATAAAACATTTACGTTTAAAGGCGAAAAATGCCATGGAGGAAAACAACGCAAGGAACGCCTTACACTTCTCCAGTGTGTAAACATGAGTGGTACGGACAAACTCCCACTTCTCATCATCGGGAAATCAAAGCGACCTAGATGTTTTAAAGGTGTTAAGACTCTACTCGTTGATTATGCCAATAATACAAAGGCTTGTATGACCAAGATATTATTTAAAGATTGGTTGAAAAAAGTTGACAAACAAATGAAGATAAACCGAAAAAAAAATCTGCTATTCATTGACAACTGTGCTGCCCATACGGAGTTACTAACACTTGCAAACGTAAAATTAATGTTTTTACCTGCTAACACCACTAGTAAACTTCAACTATTAGATCAAGGTATCATTCACACTTTTAAATGCTTTTATTGCAGAGAAGTCGTTAAATATATTCTTACGAGTCTGGAAGAAAACAGTAGCCCTGACATTAACGTACTTCTAGCTATGAAATTTGCTAGAAAAGCATGGTACTTAGTCAGTGACGTTACTGTCAAAAACTGCTTCAAGAAAGCTGGGTTTTGGAAAAGTACAGATGAGCAAGACCTGCCAGAGGAAAATGATGTTGAAATTGGGCCTAGCAGCGAGGAATGGACTAAGCTTGTGTCTCACGAATCCAATATGTTAATGCCGAGCTTCGAAGATTTCGTTCAAATGGACGACGACGTAACTACCGCTGGAGAACAAACCGACGACGATATCGTTAAGAATTGTGTGAACACCTGTATTGATGGAAATGACAGTGAAGACGAGGCACAGATTCCGGAAACAGAAGTAAAGATCATTCCAATGAAGCTAGCTTTAAATGCGTTGGAGACGGTCCATCAGTACTTTGAATACGCGGCGGTTGTTGATCAAGCAATATTCGACAAAATTTATGAGTTAGAGAAAAATATTCAAAATACAAAAACAAAAACCCAAACGAAATTGACGCATTTTTTTAAATGTAAATAAGTTCTAAATAAAATAAAATTACATGGTGCATGAATTTTTGTTTTGTTTTCGTAAGCATTTTGTTACCTACCCTTATAAAGTACTTATATGTTAAAATCTAATGAACGTAACCTACACACACTATTAAAAATATATATGTACATAATATATGTTGTGCATATTATGCACATAATTTTATCATATTACATATTTACTACATTCGTACTTGCTGTCTCTTGTTATTGCTGCGTACCTCTATAAGAGAGAAACGCTACCCATGTACCTGCATTATTGAGAAACTCGGGTTAGTGAGAAACCTCTATAAGCGAGAATGAGATTGTGCTCCCTTGAACTCTCGCTTATCCAGGTTTGACTGTACTTTAAATGGTAATCTATCATCATAGGGGCCTTTATGAAAAAAACTAGCAGCATCTTGCGGTTTCACCCGCAGTTCCTTTTCCCATTGGAATATTGGGGTAAATTATAGGCTATGTGTTATTTTGATATGTAAGCTATATTATTGTGAAGTTTCATTAAAATCCATTGAGTAGTTTTTGTGTGAAAGCAACAAACATCTTCATATCCTCACATACAAACTTTCGCGTTTATAATATTAGTAGGCAAAACTTATTTTATAAATAGGAATATTCATTCATTCATTAAAATAGCAAACTTTAGAAACCAATATCTATAAAACCTCATCAACCACATTTGAATGTGGATTAATTTATTACATACCACAAACTCTTATGACATTGTGGTGTATTTGGCGATAGTGAAATGTGTGATTATAAGTACTATATAAAATATTAGTGTAAATGTGGGTAATTGGAAGAGATCTGTTCCATCAACCTTCAAGCAGTCTTGATTAACCTAGTAAGTACTTAACAGTGGCGACTGAAGAAGTAATAGAATGCTAAGATTTTTTATACTTTATGAAACATACTATGTGACCTGTTTAGGGACTTAAGGGTTTTCTAATACACTTGGTCACAATTGGGTCTATGAGGTCACCGATTGGGGGAAATATTACTAAATATTATGGGTATAATCCCTTATGTTTGAGCAAAAATTATATCCTACTAATATTATAAACGTGAAAGTATATGAGGATGTTTGTTGCCTTTGCCCGCAAAAACTACTGAATGGATTTTGATGTAATTTCATAATAATGCAGCTTATATATCAGAATAACACATAGTTGCAATGTATTCCGATATACCCACAGGAAGAGGAATTATGCGGGTAAAACCGTAGGGCGCTGCTAGTAGGTATATATTGTTAGTAAATAACTTGATCTATTAAGCTGTTGATGAATCATGATAATTAATAAGCAATCAACAAATAAATTTACAGTTTTCCAATAATCTTAAATTACTCTAGATATACACAAATTCTCATTTCTTTTTAATAATTATACTTTTGCTATAAATGAGTAGGTTAAACTTTCCATTATGGTATGGGAACTTTAAAAAATTATATCTCGTAAACCGTGATGTTCCGCAACTTGAAAATTTGTAAGAAGCCTTCTATTTAGGAGTACTATCTATAAAAAAAAATTAACTTCGAAATAAATGGCCCATAATGGAAAGTTTAGCCAATGAGTAGTATAAGCAAGCAAAGAGAAGGAAAACTTGATACAAAATCCTATTCCAACACGTCTGATCATCATGGAATAGTAGGTCAATTCCACCTCTCATTGTGGAGGAGGCCTGAGCCCAACAGTGGGACACATATAAGCTGAGATAATGATAAACAAATCTGAAATAGCAGTATATGTAAAAGTTTCTTTTTTAATATTTAATTTTTGACTTTTGTAATTAAAATTTTAATGAACTAAGCTACAACATTTGTACATTAATAGCATAGATATCTCTTACATTAATTTGTATCCATTATCTACCTGTTTGAATAAAAAACCGATACGAATGAAAATTATGCAACAGAATGCAATATTGATCTTATAAGTATAGTGTTACAGATCTCATCCTTGTGCATTACGCAAATAATAAAATATATTTCAAATTATAGGTAGTGAATAATAAAAAAAACGTATAAATAATGACTCACCTGGCTTCATAAACCTTTCAGATATTCGTTTACCGTAAACACGCCACGAAACAAAAATCAATAATAGGGTGAACAATAAAATAAGACTAAAGGTCTTCAGAAGAAGAAATTGAAACTCGTTGAAGTAAAAGACTTCAGCTAGATCTTCATAGAAAGATAATTCTGAGAAATTAACAATAGATTTTGGTAAATTTTCGATCGGCAAAGATGATACGCACGATTCGAAAAAATATCTTGCAAAAGACAAAGTATCCTCGATCTGAAGACACAGAGCTTCGAAAAGCGTGGAATTAAAAACGGTGTCGTCGAATAACGACATTACACATAAATTCTGCTATTTTAATTTCAGAGGATTTGAAAAATAATTAAAATTAACATACTAAAATCGGTAAACTTTAGGTGACACATGTCATTTTATATTGACACTTGACAGTTCTAATTTTTTATCATAAAACAGACTTTTGTTTAATACTGAGGTCTTTAGCTCATATTATCTCTGCTTAACGTTATAAAATATAAATCATCATTATCGGGACAAGTTGCGTTGGCCTCTTTTTATTTCAGAGTTAATAATCTGCTTCGCTCTATTTGATACAACAGTTTCTAATAAACTATTTAAAAACGTAATGTCCCTATTTTATTTGCTCGGAAAATTTTAGATCAAAAAAAAATGGAACATAAAATTGAGTGTCCGTTATTTAAAGTACACAATCCAATTAGAGTAATTCAATGATTCGTAAGAAAATACAACGTTGAAATTGATAATTTTTTTTACAATCAATTTAATCTTAGTATATAGGTAATAATTTAATCGGATCCATAATTTCAAGGCTATACACATTTCTATTGTATGTGGCACCGTATCTTTAATTTAACTAGTGGACACGTATATTTTTGTCCGACAGAGGCACTGCTACAAATTGGTCTCGATTAACGTTACGAATAATTTGACGCAAATATTCGTGCTAAGCCCACAAAATAGTTCGATGTAGATATTTGTGAATGAAGTGTGTCCCGACATTAAGTGCATTAATCAAAATAATAGCTGATTGCCAAGACAAAAAAGAAGAAGAAGATCTGGGTGTGCTATTGCTGAAGTCAGTTGGTTCCCTATTTCTTACACTTCTATTCTTTAACGCAATCGTAGTGCCTATGATATGCCGTTGTAACCTCGAAGCAACCCCGAAACTCCTATCTCTTGTGTAGATGTCATATGCGAAATATATTTCTTAGTCATTTTTTACGACGCCCACGGGCAAGGGAGGGTGTGGTGAATTGTATCCGTCACACATACAATACCTACCCACGATAAAATTACCATAGTGTTACCATTGTGAATAGCAAGCGATTTTCTTAACGATTTTATCCCTCACAGTTATAGGAAACGTTAAATAATCAACTACTCGATAATATGTAGCTACCTACCTACATGAGTATTACACATGTGATATGAAATTATTTTTAAGAATTTTGTCACGTTTTCACTTGCACTCATGAAAATAGATATGAATCTCGAAAACATTTCACGTATCATCACGTTCACGAGTTTCGGTATATTTACGTATGATGGCGGAGTAAGAATAAAATTCATCACCCCCTCTTTTTCCGTTGGTGTCCTAAGAGACGACGACGAAGAGCTTACAATATATAGATAATATCTATACAACAGAAGGAAAACTCGAAATAAAACCCTATGCCAATCCCTCTGACCTGTGTGGTATAATCGCTCAATTTCCCTTCCAATATGGAGGAGGTTAGAGCCCAGCCGTGAGACATATATAAGCCGTGAAGATATTTTGATTTACGATTGTGAAAAGTTTCAATTCGAATATTTTCTCAATTTCGAAATCTAATTCTATTGCCCTACGTGTGACGGTTGTGAATGATAAATTTGTAATAAAGATATCAAGGTACATACGTTGCTGCTGGACCTAGGTACAACAGACTTCAAGCATGCAGAGGAGACAAGTGGCCAATCGCGAAACATTGTATATGGTTTCTGAAGTAAAAGCGATATTATCTATACTACGAGACCTAGTAATATGTGAGATCATAATTCATTCCAAAATGTTTCATTACAAAACCAACTCTAAAATATATTTCGCCGTGTCTTAGCAGGTCCCAAATTCAATGTCGATATTTCTTACTATTTCATGAGAGTTATAAAGACCAGCTGTGGAGTCAAAAAGAAAATGGACAAAAGCAGTCTTTTGGGAAGCTTACATCAACCAGTGCAACCGCAATCTATCTGCCAACCGTAGCGATTATAACATTATCCTCCTTCAAGATGGCTTTGTTTAACGATAGACTTCGAATTTGATGGTGGGACTGCGGTACAAAAGGTTTTTTTTATTGCAAACCGTACCAAGCGAGCAAACACCAGTATAGTACCTTGAGAATCACCAGCTGATCAGTGATCGCCAATACGGCTTTCGTCGCGGGCGATCAGCTGGTGATCTTCTTGTGTACCTCACTCACCGTTGGGCAGTGGCCTTGGAGAGCAAGGGCGAGGCGCTAGCATTCAGCCTAGACATCGCAAAGGCGTTCGATAGGGTCTGGCACAGGGCACTTCTATCGAAGCTACCATCATACGGAATCCCCGAGGGACTCTGTAATTGGATCGCCAGCTTTCTGGATGGTCGGAGTATAAAAGTCGTCGTAGATGGCTCCTGCTCCGATACCATGACCACTAATGCTGGTGTACCACAAGGCTCTGTGCTCTCCCCGACGTTGTTTATCCTGCATATCAACGACATGCTCTCTATCGAGAATATGCGTTGATATGCGGATGACAGCACGGGTGACGAACGGTATACCGAGCAACGGAATGTCCCTCGGAGTACTCAGGAAAGAAGGGTTCAACTTGTGTCTGAAGTCGAGCGCTCTCTAGGGCGGGCCGCGGAATGGGGTGAACAGAACCTAGTCCAGTTCAACCCCACAAAGACACAAGTTTGCGCGTTAACTGCAAAGAAGTACCCGTTTGTCATGGTGCCTCAGTTCCAAGAAGTAACTTTTCGAATTTCCGACAGTATTTGGATCCTCGGCGTCGAAATATCGAGCAAAGTACAGTTTGGGAGTCATTTGGAGGACAAAGCCAAATTGGCTAGCAAAAAGTTGGGCGTCCTGAACAGAGCCAGGCGGTACTTTACACCGAGACAGCTTCTTGTACTGTACAAAGCGCAAGTTCGTCCTCATGTGGAGTACTGCTCACATCTTTGGGCAGGCGCGCCCAAATATCAGCTGGACCCACTTGACTCCTTCCAAAGGCGTGCTGTTCGAATCGTCGGGGATACCAATCTCCTGGACGGATTGGAGTCGCTGGAGCGGCGGAGAGACTTTGGGTCACTCTGTGTACTCTACCGACTCTTTCACGGGGAGTGCTCCAAGGAGCTGTTTGACTTGGTACCACCGTCACCGTTTTACCAACGTACCACTCGATACCGCAGCAGGGTTCATCCATTTCACTTGGAAACGATATGGTCTTCAACTGTACGTTACCATCAGGTGTGCTGCCTGCTCGTTTGCCGTTTGATATGGTTTTCATGATTGTGACAAAAATATTGGCTTATATTTATAGAAATCTTAACCATACAGCAATTTCAAACCATGTCTCTATATATTTTGATTATATTGGCAAGTTTAAGATTTGCCAAATCTCAATGTGGTGACGATTTGATGGCCTTCCTAAAGTGAGGGTCCAGGTCAACCTCTTGTTTTTCGTGGCAATCAATGGTCTGGATACACCTCGTGCAATCGGTCAGGGGCTACGGAAGTGCTGCGTGCGGCTTCATAACCTACTGTATCGCCTCCCCTTCGCCATTGGACGGATCATGGGTACTAATTCCTTGACCCCGGTGGTCAACCCAGCGGATTAGTCTTTTGGGTACCGTTCACGCCAATGCCACGGCAGCAACACCAGTGTTGCTGGAGCGTGCTCCTCCTGCGGTTGGTATTTTGTAGGTGGTGGACTAATCTCCGGTTCCTCCACTCGTGACTAGGTTTAGGCACTTAAGTCTCACCACAAAGGAAGTTTATACTTGCCACGTTTGAAGACAGTTGGTACTATGGATTGTCCACTCACACTTATCGTCCCGGTAATCGCCGTCACACGATCAGCCACTTAATGGGTGACCGACGAATTCCTGGACCGTCCACAAGAAGCATCTCGCTGCTACCGCCTCTTATACCACTTCTGGCGTTGCTAAGTGCATAAGCATTAGTTATCACTTACCATCATGGAAGTCTCTGACTCGTCTGTCAGCTATTATAAACATTTTCGACAAGTACATAAGTGATTTTATCATTTTTGTTTCTAGATTAACATTGACATCTAAAAGTAAATGTCACGACCAAGATATTGTGATATCGACGTACTGACAAGATACATCATATCTTATCAAATAAACTGAGAAAAAGTAAGAAAAATGTTTCAGTATATTTATTTACCTTAAGACGGTCTAATGTTTCTAAAATTTGTTGTTGTGTTGTGAATTCTTTGAGAAGAATCGCTGATATCGAGGTAAGTAATATTAATACAGATGCTATTGCCTTTTTATATTTTTAAAGTGAAATCTTCTTTAAGTGCGCTGTGCTCTTTATATTATCGTTATTAAATGAGATTTAGCCGTCACGCTCGGTAATGTAACGCTCGTTCGACTAAAGTCGGCTTTTGTCGACTAAAGAAACATTTTTAGAGTAAGATACAAATGACGATTACTTAGTACAAAATTTACTAGAGTAATTTATACACAATTTTATTGCATACTAGCAATCCGCCCTCGCTTCGCTTTGGTTATAGATTATAGTCGTTTTACCCGCGTAGTTCCCGTTCCCGTGGGAATACCGGGATAAAATATAGCCTAGTTTACACCCTGATATTATAGCTTTCCATTGGTGAAAGAATTTTTGAAATCGGTCCAGCCGTTTTGAAGATTACTCGGAACAAACAGACAGACAGACAGACAAAATTTTTTTAATTGCTATTTTAGGCATAGGTGTCGTGCAAATAACCGTGTGAGCATGAAAAAAGCCTATTATTTTGACATTACAAACAGACACTCCAATTTTATTTATTGGTATAGATATTGTAAATGTTCATTCTAGGTGTGATGACAGAGTAAGAATACAGTTCACCACTTTATTCCTCTCTCGTGGCTGTCGTATAAGACGACTATTGGATGTAATACGCATATAACATCTGTACAAGAGAAGAAAATCTCGGAATAAAACCCTATACTAACTCGTCTGACGACATAGTAGGTCAATTTCACTCCCAGTATAGAGGAGGCTCGAGCCCAGTAGTGGTATGAGTAGGGGCAAGTTATTTTTATACGATAGCCACGGGCAGAAGCTATTTAAGGAGTATGCCTATTAAAAATAAAATATGTACTCTTTGTATTTCTGTGTATATTTTTTTTTGCACGGTAATCTTTATTATCATACTAGCAACCCGCCCTCGCTTCGGTTCGGTTTCTGTCGCCTTACCCGCATAGTGCCCGTTCCCGTGGGAATATCGGGATAAAATATGACCTATGTTACTCCCTGAATTCAGCAATTTCCTTGTTATTTTAAATACATATACTGTTTGTAAATGTACTTTTAACTTTTATTGTAAAGTGTAGCGTGTTTTGCCTAACAAATTTTTGTATTTTCAGCGTTTGTAACATATTGTGGTGTTGGTCATGCTCACATAAGGATCTACTTGCGGTAGCTGCGTGGAGCGGGTCTCTCCCTTCCCTCCATAGTGGTTGAGGGGAGTGATGGCTGCTCTAGTAGTTAACTCGTGATAGGGTGCCGCTTGTGGGATCTGGTCCAGCCATAATCGTTTAAATTATATTAAGTGTCTTGCGGTTCGAAGGGCATCACACTGGAGCTAGTTCTTACAAAACATGTACACAATTGTATAACTAGTAAGAAGAAAAAAAAATTAAAAATAATGACAAGCCCGCTGAGTTTCTTGCCGGATCTTCTCAGTAGCGGTCGCGTTCCGATCCGGTGGTAGTATATTTTTTTTTGGAAATTGTAAACATGACAATATGTAAGTGCCCTCTCGGGGTTTATGCATAATAAAATAATTTGAATTGAATTTGAATTTGATATCATAGCTTTCCATTGGTGACAGAATTTTTGAAATCGGTTCGGTGGTTTAAGCGTGAAAGTGTAACAAACAAAATTACTTTCGCAGTTATAATATAAATAAGGATAGTTAACATACACAAATCATATTTAAGCCGGGAACAATTATTTTGTATCTTTCTAGGATTCGGAACAAGCGTATTCGTTAAATATAAGGATTTATTATATTCTGCAGTATTTCAAGGTGTAGTAATAAAAAGAAAAAAAAATCTCTTCGTGAAACAGTAAAATAAGCTATTATCGAGGTCAACGAGCTTTGATTTATAACGTGTAGTAATTTCCACCTGTTCACAATTGTTTCACTGTATTGCCATAAATCAAAATATTGATAAACATAAAACGAACCGTTTCCTTTCAACAAATAATAAACGAA
Organism: Lymantria dispar; assembly: GCA_032191425.1. NCBI lineage: Eukaryota > Metazoa > Arthropoda > Insecta > Lepidoptera > Erebidae > Lymantria > Lymantria dispar. The sequence continues at coordinate 9,675,554 of CM063465.1, read as the reverse complement.
CATAATTTCAAAATGGATAGAATTATATTATTTTATAGTCTACTGCTAAAACTATAGCTATATTTCCGTGTGGTGACGGAGTAAGAATACAATTCACCACTCCTTGTCCGTGGGTATTGTAAAAGGCAACTAAGGGATATCTTGTGCAAATAACTACTATGAAAGAGCAAAAAATTCGAAATAAAACTCTATAACAACCCGCCTGACCAGTTTGGCTCTTTCCCTCCTAATATGGAGGAGGCTCGAGGCCAATATATAATCTGTGATGATGATGATGATGAAGACTGCTAAATGGTGTTTAAAATGGAATAGAAGGTGATAAAATATAGCCTATGTTACTCCCTGATATTATATCTTTCCATTGGTGCAATAATTTTTGAAATCAAATCGGTGATTTTAGCGTGAAAAAGTAACAAACAAACAAACAAACTTACTTTCGTATTTATAATATTAGTAAGGACTAGCAACCCGCCCTTGCTTCGCTTCGGTTTTAGTCGTTTTACCCGCGTAGTTCCCGTTCCCGTGGGAATACCGGGATAAAATATAGCCTAGTTTACGCCTTGATCTTATAGCTTTCCATTCGTGAAAGAATTTTTGAAATCGGTCCAGCCGTTTTGAAAATTACCCGGAACAAACAGATAGACAGACAGAAAAAAAAAATTAATCGCTCTTTTAGGCATAGCTGTCGTGCAAATAACCGTGTGAGCACGAAAAAAGCCTATTATTTTGACATTACAAACAGACACTCCAATTTTATTTATTGGTATAGATTTACATTATTTGTGAGATCTAATGTAAAAAGAAAAAAAATCACGTGGTGAAGGAGTAAGAATATTATTTACCACTATTTCATTATTACCCTATCTTACCCATGGCTGTCGTAAAAGACGACTAAGTAATATAATATACATATAACATTTGCTGGAGAAGGAAAACTCGAAATAAAATCGTATATCAACATGTCTGATTAGCGTTTTATAGTTGGTCAATTTCCTTCCTATTGAGGAGGAGGCTCGAAGCCCAGCCGTATGACGTTTGTGAGCTGAGATGACGAATGCAAAAAAAGTCTCTGAGTGATGCAAATACTCTCCATATCAGTGCATATAAATTTACAAAGGGCATAGCCGGATTAATATGGGCATTCTACCATCATGGCTGTTTGGCTCGTACTTAGGGGGTCGATTTGGTGTCTAATGAAAATAAATCACCTCAATTTTTATTATTAAAAGCTTTTATTTAACTTGCACTGTTAGTATGTTATAAATCTTGCAAGTTAAATTAGAACCACTTCCTGTAGTTAGATTAGGTTGAAATATGGTTTACTTACGTAACTTCGGTTACAATGCAATAATATGGCACTATGAAGCTGGTTTCAAGATGGCGTCGGAAGGTGACTAGAAGTTCCTATAACTTCTAAACTAAACAAGATAAAACCCTCGAGTTTGGACTCCTTTGAATAGTCTTGACAAGCACTCATGTGCTACATGACAGCTAGGGTCTTTAAATAAAAGATTATTAAAAAAAAAATTTGCTCTTTAACTTAAAGTGTCAGGTTAGGTCTTTTTTTTTGATATTCTCGAATACCGTTACCGCGCAAAGGAGTTAAATTAAGGTGAAATATTTTCATTCAACATCAAATCGATCCTCTTTTCTTTGGGGTGGGCTATGGTCAGCGTATCCGCCGCCCGGCTTCGTCCGGAGCGCGGCCCCATAATCCACCGTAGCTCGCCTATTCCGTCGTTGGGCTGACCACCGGTACTGAGTTCCTTGTTCTCCGAGCCCGGCCCGAAAATCGACCTCTTGAGTCAAAACAAGCTATAGGGGCAAAATTCCCCATTTTTATAAAAAAAAAAATCAATTCTGAAGCGGAACATCTGTGCCTACTCTGGAAATCCATTCTAATTTCGAATCGGATTCAATTTCAATCTCACCAAACTTATATTTGGCACTCTTGAACAAAATAGAGAATGAATTCTTCGCGTTCGGCGTTGTTATTTTCACCAAATGTGTGTCATATTTTCGTATTTTAAATTAATAACGTTATCGAACTCGATCACTACAAAGATGATTTCTTGCAATTGTGCAACAATAACGATTTTAAACTACGTCAAAATCGCGTCGGGAGTAGCAAATATTTGATTTAATCGACGAGAGTCGAATTCATTTAGTTCAAAAATATTCCACCGAATTTGATTCCAATCGTGCACTATATAGTGTCGCTTTCAAGAGTACCAAATTTGCTCAAATTCGAGCTGCGATTGGATTTAGGATTGGAATCGATATTCAAGAGTAGGCACACTGATCTGTACTAAAAAGATCCAGCCAAAAACTAGATTTTGGCTTATTTAAACTATCTTGTATACCCTTCATATATCAAATAAAATAAAAAGTTTAATGTTGTAAATAAAATGCAATATAACCCTAGTCCGTCAACTAAAAGCCACCTGAGCATTTTAAAATGTTTTGGTCTATTTAGTGTTGCCATAATTTTACTACTGAAAACGTTTAACGTATTATGGCTTCGTAAAAAGCTAGGGTCGTATCACGATAACCTTACACTACGTGTGTGAACATTAGCTACAGTAAATGTACGAGCTTGGGGAGATAGTAGTTTAACGTGCAAAGATACGGTGACGATAACTTGGTGTTACTTTATGGGGTACTGTAAAGATATTATGTATGTATATATCTTAGTAGATATAGTAATAGTCGTCCATTAGAGAATATGCTACTGTTTTTCGTATTATTTTTTCATGTGATGGTGGAGTATGAATCTAGATACGCGGTAGCGTGTCAAGAAAGAACACGGCTATGCATATTTACACGAACCATTTTGCGCCTCTTTTGACCGCTACGTAACTCAAAAGCTTCGTAAAAAGTTATGATTTCTCATATTTACGCGAGTATTATAGATTAGAAATAAAACTATTTTACCTTACCTTTCGTAGTCTCAGAAGTTCCCGTTAATATAAAATCAAATACAAACGCGATAAAATCCGTAAAAATAGTTTCAAATCGTAAAAAGTTATCAATGAAATCTTTATATAATCTGTTTTTCTGTATAGGGACGGAGTAAGCATATAGTTAGATAGCGAGCTATCTAACCCGTGGATGACGTAAAATACTAAGAGATATAATATGCATATAACATCTGTGCAGGAAAGGAAAAACACAAAAGAAAACCATATACCAATATGTCTAAACAACAAGGTTTCAGTTTCGTTTTCATTTTTTAGTTATTCACACACATTACTTAGTTCAATTTCCCTCCTATTGGGAAGGAGGCTGGAGCCCAACAGTGGGTCATATATGAGCTGACATGATGAATGACCAGTTGTTTTTTTTTTTTGTGTGGATAATGGTAAGCGCACATGCCTTCCATTCCGTTCGGGGCGATGAAAGGACAGCGCGCACGCCCATAACCACAGAAAAATTAAGTATTAATATTTCTGTGCCCATAACCCACCCGTACCCACGTCGCCTTCATCGTTGGGCCGACCATCAGTGCCGAGTTCCTTGTCCTCAGTGGTCGGCCCGACATGATACCACGCTAGTCAAACTTGTTGGATTTGCGTTTCATTTCGAGATGAAACTCTCTTGTATAGATGTTAGTTGCATATATGTTAGATGCATATTCTATTCCTTAGTCGTATTTTACGACACCCACAGCCAAGAGAAGGGGTGGTGAATTGTATTTTTACTCCGTCATCACAGCGACAATCAAAGTATAATACCGTTTAATCCTTTTAGGATAAACGCGTGATAATTTACATATTGTAAATCAACAGTCTCACTTAATCCTCTAACCGCATCAAATGTTAATTTATTTGTATAACACTACCTATTAATGTAAATCGCAAGTCATAACATGATGTTAAGTTCATTACACTACATTTACCGATGGGTACAAGCAGTATGTACAAGTATTTAGTAGTTATGTATAGTATTCAGATGAACGAGTTAGCTCGGTGTATTTTTTTGATAGAATGAGGTTTTTGTCGAAAATTTATTTAGAGAATATATTTTGGATATATGGGTATGTTCCGTGTGATGACGGAGTAAGAATACAATTCACCATTCCCTATCTTACCAGTGGATGTCGTAAAAGACGACTAAGGGATTTAATATGCACATAACATCTGTGCAAGAGAAGGAAAACTCGAAATGAAACCCTATACCAACATATCTGATCAGCATGGTATAATAGGTCAAATTGCCTCCTATTGTGGAGGAAGCCTGAGTTCAACAGTGTGACATAAATAGGCTAAGATGATTTTGGATACAGATTTTATTATAATTATTTTTATCATTATTGGATGCAGGCGGCACAGGACCGCACTTTGTGGGGTAACATGAGGAAGGTCGTCGTCCAGCAGTGGGCGGCTGAAATGATGCTGATGATATTTATATAATAATTCTCTCAAAAGAAGATATTTTTCTCACAAAATGCAAATGAAGAAAATGGAAAACCAAGGATTGAAGCCTGTCTAGATTAATGGACTGGTCGGTTGAACTGAGCCATCTTTCTTCTTAATGGCACTGATTAAATTCAACTTCATATACTAATTAATTTCTTATTACACCAGAAATTGAGATGTTTTATAAATGAAACCTAGTTAGATTGATTTATCGCCCTTGAAAATCTCCTGCATACCAAACTTTACGAAAATCGTTGGAGTAATTTCCGAGGTTCTGAAAATATAAAAATACTAGCTTTTGCCCGCGGCTTCGCCCGCGTAAAAATTAACTTGCATATTGAACTATTATTGCAAAGAATATTATCAGCATAAAAAGTATTCTATTTCTTAATTTAAGAAATACTCTATGTGTCGATTTTCATCCAAATCTGCTCAACAGTTTACGCGTGATTAAGTAACAAACATCCAAATATCTTCACAAACTTTCACATTTGAATATTACTTCCAGCCTTGTAGTTCAGATTCCCGTGGAAAAACGTTGATAAATATGTCTTTTGTCTTTCTTTTGTCCCAGATAATGTAGCTTTCCATTGGTGAAAAAAAAAAATATATATCGATCAAACTCCCGCAGTTTTACCCATGTAGACCCCATTCCCAGAATGCCGAGGTAAAAAATGCCTATTTACTCACTAAAATTATAAGTTTACAAGGTTGTAAAAAGATATTTATGAAATCCCATAGAAATATCCGAGATAAAAATTGCCTGTGTTACTCGCCGATAACGTAACTTTCCATTGGTGAAAGAATTTTAAAAATTGGTCAACATCCCCCGGCTTAGTTCTTCTTCCCGGGAAAATACCGGGATGGAAATAGCATTTACCTATATGTTATTCACTGATGTAGCTTTCCATTCGTGAATAAATTTGAAATCCATTAAATTCTTGCGATTTCACCAGCGTTGTGCCCGGTCCCGTAGGAATATAGGGATAAAAATAGCTTAAATATGTTACTCGCTTAAAATAGCTTTTCATTAGTTAAATAATTTTAAAATCGACTAAATTCTTACAGTTGTTCCAGCCACATCGGGATAAAATATAGCCTAAGTATTGTGCAAATATGCAAGTGAATATACGTTTTTTGTTTGTTAATAAACAATGTCATCGAGAATACCAATCGTTACCTAATATGGCGAGTCTTCCTCTCGTTTCCCACATATGGCGCAGTTAGGGTTATGTTAGTAACGTGAAAAATAGATAAAAACAATCTTTGGAGCGATGTACATCATGGTAAAATTTTAGCTGAATCACTGCAGAACATTTCGAGTTTTTGAAGCATACACAAACCAACTTAACATTTTTATATATATAGATATCCTTATACGTGCCACTGTTGAGCTTGGTCCTCCTCCACTATGAGAGGAAAATTTCCATATTATACCATGCTCGTTAGACGTGTTGGCATAAGATTTTGTTTCGAGTTGTCCTTCTCTTGCATATATGTTATGTACATATCGCGGGGAAGAGAGGGGTTTGAAATTGTTACTTACTTCGTCACCAGACAATGAATAAAATTGGTCTGAACTCAATAATAGGACTTATATAAGCTCAGATGAAAATTATACTTAGCTTCGCCATCATATCGAAACAGTAGCAGCATGCGCGACTAGGTCGCCGGTGAGTCGTGCTCGTAATAGCTGTTCTTTGACCTAAGAGAGGGGTGATGAATTCTTACTCCATAACCACACGAATTATTATTATTATTTATGTCTCCTTTTGACGGGATATTCCTTACGAAAGATGCTCGATTATTTATGAGACTTACACGGGGACAAGGCTCCAACACGCTGACGCCTATAAAGGAATTTAATCTAAAGATTAGGATGGCAAATAGAAGTATGATTCCAATTATTCTAGTGTATTTTTAAATTACTTTAATAAATATAAGTATTGAGATAAACTAAATTTCTTTTGTTTATAAAATCTGAATATTTATAATGATTTTCTGCATTTTTTAATTGTTCAATATAAGTTCTACAAGAATGTAAATAATGTCTAAATAAGCGGAGTTGGCGTATTGATTATATAGACCAGGGTCGATAATTTCTGAAACTAAAAAACATAATAGTAGGATGAAACCTGTTGCAAAAGGAAGAAAATATAACAAAAATGAAAGGAAAAATACATTTACTTTTCCTTTTATTTTTGTTATATTCTCTTCCTTTTCCAACAAGTTTCATCCTACTATTATTTTTTTCACTTTTTACCATTTTCAAAGGCAAAGCTCTGGTCTAATGAAATAGCCTATTTTAGATAATTCAATCCGTTCCGTGCGGTGAAGGTATAAGAATACAATTCACCATTCTCTATCTTGCCCGTGGAATATCCACGTAAAAGACGATGTAATATGCATATAGGTACCGATATACCTAACATCTTTGCAAGAGAAGATTATTGATATAGTTGGTACATGTCTGACCAGCATGGTATAGTAAGGTCAATATCCCTCCTATTGTAGAGGAGGCTCGAGCCCAGCAAGATGTATATAATCTGAAATGATAGTACCTAACTACCTACCATTTAATTATATCTTACATGCAAGAATCATTAGCGAAAAAATTTAACACGAATAAATTTTATTAATTAGTGAATAATTTAAATTTAGTTTAATTTTAAGTGCTATGTGGTAAGTAATTAGGATCAAATCAGGATAATGATGATATTTCGGACAAATTTTATGAAATTTAAAAATAGAATGCAATTTAAAAAATTTTTGCCCGTGTAGTGACCGAGTAAGAATACAATTCACCACTATCTATCCATGTCCATGGATGTCGTAAAAGACGACTAAGGGATATATAATAGGCATATAACATCTATGCAAGAGAAAGAAATCTTGAAATACAATCCACCAATATACCAGACTAATTTCCCTCCTAATCTCCTATTGGGCAGGAGGCTCGAACCCGGCAGCGGGACGTGTGTGAGCTGAGCCGATCTATACCTTTATTCTATGGAGGTTAGAGGTAAGGAGAACCGTCTCTGTGTGTGAAAAAGTGTCCGTTAAAATCTGCTAAATAAGGGTGGCGCTACAGTAGCGACAGGGTAAATTTAAAATAAAGGCGATGAAAGTTATTAGAATAAGATAGAGAAAAAAAAAAACCCTAGCGCACATCTTCCCGGAACTGAAATTAAGGCTGGAGCGGCGGCTGAATCAGCAGAGAATCTCAAAAGGCGCAAATACTGTACTCTAGACAGTGTATACATATTTGAGCCTTTTGGGGAAGAAACTTTGGGACCGTGGGGGCCTGGCGCCCATAATATATTTAAAGATTTAAATAAATGGCTTAATGAAGCGACACGTGACCGGAATGCTGGGCTTTACTTGGCACAGAGGTTAAGCATTGCCATCCAACGTGGCAATGCTGCCAGCATTCTGGGCACGTTACCTACTGGCAGCGGTTTATTTGAATAAATATTTGTCTCCTATTTTGAGTTATTAGTATAATTGATTATTGAAATAGAAGATGGAGAAATAAAAAAGGACGAAAGAACTTCCGTCTCGTTATGGCGCACTTTTCAAAATAAGAATAAAATGAAAACCGAACTTTTATAATTAATTGTGTGCTTATCATTTCTTAACGCTTGATCAATATAACATTTAGGAAGTAATACATAAATAAACTTTGCGAATTGCAGTTGCAAAAGTAGAAAACAAAAGTTCTTAAAAAGCAAAATAATAAAAGTAAATTTCATAAATGTCAGTTTTAAAATAGATGTAAAAATTCATATTAATAATTAATGAAGAATATAAAAAGAATTGATATTTAAAAACATTTAGGCTTGCATTAAAAAATAATGAGTCACTGTCACAGCTGTCACTACCTTAACTCAGCATACTTCAATCAGTTAACAACTGCTCAATTCATATCATACCCTGTGCCTATGCTAGCGCCATTCTGGAGGATTTTTGAACTGTTATTTAGTGCTGAAAGTGGGACACTTTTTCAAGCTTCCTCCGATATGAGACGGTTCTCCTTACCTCTACACTCCATACTTTATTCTAGTTAATTTTACGGTGTCCATCCTATATTATTATTATCCATTTTTATTACATTATATCCATTATTATTACATGGGGCACCGTTTAATTTTATTCCATAGACAAAACTAGAGCATCATAAATACATGTCCTTTATATGTCAATATTAATAAATATAGCTGGTCCTCTCCCTTAGAGCTATATAACGAGAAACTCAATTGGAACATAATTTTTACCTTGTCTTTATCAACTGCCAAGGCAAGATAGCTGGGTAGCGTGGTTCGGTGGTTTAAGCGTGAAAGCGTAACAAACAAACAAATAAACAAACAAACAAACATCCTTACTTTCGCATTTATAATATTAGTAAGGATGATTATTAACAAGTTTAGATATGACTTTATTGTGTTTAACTAAAATCATGTTACGAATAATAATTTCTTAAATTGGCTATTTGTTATGAAGCCATTATTCTTAGTTTAGGAAACTACTTTTGCATGCCGTGATGGTCAAATATGGTGATACATTGTTTACCTGTAATTACTTATACCACCCATACCACACCCATATTTCGCAAAATAAATGATTTGATTTGATAGGAATAGTTGGAAAGTTACATCAGTAATAGAAAAATTAAAGAGCGAATGTGATGTGAAACTGACGTAGTGTGAAGAGACGGGCTAAATGTAATATTGTGAGGAAAGTTTTCAGTATGGATCTTGATGGGTTTAAGGGTAAGAAAAGACCGAAGAAGGGATGAATGGATTGCGTGAAACATGACATGGATAGAAAGGGAGTAAACTCAAAGATAACATCTGATAGGGTTGTGTAAAAGAAGAGGACACATTGCTCATTAGTGATTAGGAAAACAGCAGAGTGATGATGATGATGATGAATAGCTGATGTCATGCTGCCATGATGGCGAGCTACAATGCTACAGATAGATACACATACACTTCAAACTTATTACTCTTTTTGCATCGAAGGTTAAAAATAGTAAGCCGATGACAGTCGATGTTATAAGTTGTCCAGGAGAATGATGCTGCTTGTGGCGACTATCCGCCACTAAGACAACTTGGACCGCAACCCAACAGTGCGAAGCAATCCGCTTCGCTAATGAACATTGGGCCATACAACAAGATGCAGGTGCGACGCAGCTGGGGTTTGCACCTGACAGCTGCGGTTGCAGCTGCGACCCGCACGTGCTATCGTTCAGACCATACGCAGACTGAATGCTAGTATATATACCGCTTTTGGCTGCCTATTCATTCGAAAGAGTTCGGGAAAGAGGAGATCTTAGAATCCCTCAAGGCCCAGAACCTACCTGAAAAGGAGGTACACCGCATGGTGCGCGGCAAGGGACGCTAAACATGATAATGGCATGCCTGCAAAACACCCAAGAGGGTAAACAGGTATTCTGCCTGACGCATGTATGCGGACTATCGGGGCCTCTGTAGAGGCCCCATACAAGACCGGCATAATGGTCCAGTGCCACAAATGTCAGTTATATATATATATAACTGTTATGCCCATCCGAGGTGCGTCATGTGCCTCGGCAACCACCACACCAGTGAGTGTGAGAGGCCCAAGGACCTCTCCCTCTGCACTGAGCCGCCCTCGTGCGTGCTGTGCGGGGAGATGGGCCACCCGGCCAACTTCCGCGGGTGTCCACAGGCGCCCAAAAGGACGATTCGTCCAACGGGCCCGGCCCGCTACTACAATAAGGCCTTCGGCCCGCCTTACTCAAAGTAGGGAGGCGTTCCCCTTCATTCGATATTCGCTCGCACACTCGTACGGTCGTCACTAGTTTATTACCAAATTATTGTATATCAGTTAGAACTATGTGATTAAATCTTCAGTCTTATAAATAACACTCGTCATTCTTCTTCGCCTTCTCTTCACATTTTCCTGCGCCGACCACAATACAATTGTAGGATGGTTAATCTCCACACGCCATCCTACGCTGCTCGTTCTCCAGGTGATTCCTCAGCCGGCTTTCATAATCCCACCGGAATAGAAGTAGTGATGACGCACTTGCATTCTTAAAATCGACGTCTGAGTAGTAGCGATTTGTTACTGCGCTTCGTTCGGTGAGCAAGAGATCCGGAAGCCCAAATTTCTGAGGGTGTTTGCGTGTGGAGGGTTTTGGTGGTGCCCGTGGTATCACCGAGCCTCAATGCACGCATTCACACTCCCTTCACTTTCTTCGCGGTAGGCAGCGGCCTTGTAAAGGTCCATGAGCGGCAGCAACACTTACCATCAGGTGTACTGTTTGCTCGTTTGCCACCGTTTGCAATAAAAAAAAAAAAAATGGTTAACACAGGTCATCATCATGATCATCATTTCAGTTTATTTACGTGTCACTGTTGAGCTCGAGCCTCTTCTGCGATAGGAGGGAAATTGACTTTACTATACCATTCTGGTCAGACCGGTTGGTATAGGGTTTTATTTCGAGTTTTCCTTCTCTTGCCTAGATGTTATATGCATATGATATCCCTTAGTCGTCTTTTACGATACCCACGGGCAAGATACGGAGTGGTGAATTGTATTCTTATTCTATCACCACATGGACGTATAAACCTTTTTTTTTGTAGGCTATGGTCTGGACACACCCCACCCAATCTGTCCGGGGCGACGAGTGGGTGGTGCGCGTCCCCATAACCTACCGTGTTCCCTACCTATCGACTATTGGTACCGATTCCTTGACATCCGTGGCTGACCGAGGCCTAGCCAGCTGGACTGCCCAACCCTATACTTGTAAACCTAACTTATTTACTAGCTGACGTTGTTCTGTTCAAATAAAATAAAATCAGCGCCACCTACCGGGTTCGATTGTGAATCCAAACCATTCTCGAATTCCCTTGAATACACCCAAAAAAGTTTATACACATCGGTCCAGCCGTTTAGGAGTTCAGTGACATACGTATACAAGAAATTTATATAATAAAGACTAGCTGACGCAACAGATGTTGTTCTGTTCAAATTAGCGGCATCTAACGGGTCCAATTGTGAAACTAAACCATTCTCGAATCCCCTTGATAACACACAAAAAAATTCATCAACATCGGTCCAGCCGTTTACGAGGAGTTCAGTGACATACACACGTACACAAGAAACATACGAGTATATAACGAGGGGTCTCGTACGTATCGAAATAATACTTCGGATGACTTTTAATGAATACAGTATTCAACAACTAGCTGACCCGGCGAACTTCGTAATGCCATATATTTTTGTAAATGTATTTTCTAAATGTCCGAAAATATAGTCTCTAATGGAAGAACGATTATAGCTTTATCGGGAAAGATTCGATAGTTTTGGTCGCGGCATTGTTAATGATGATTCAAAGAGAACACAAATACCTCAATATTGATTTCTGACCAAAATATAATTATCAAATTTTCAACCAAACTTAACTATAGACAAAATTTCGTTTAGCTGTCATTTGCATTTTGTTATTACATATCAAATGCGTTTTTTTATACTATATTTCATAGTGACTTGTATTCTGTTTGACATTTTATGTCAAGTCACACGGGAACGCGATTGAACGGGATAAAAGAGTTATTGGCAAAATCTTGTAAACACCATTAAAAAAAGAAGAAGAAGTTATAAATAGTGTAACTAACACGACTTTCTTTTATAGATATAGATTAGCGACGACAATGTTCTATTATAACCAGTAATTACACGGATGCCGACTGATAAATTACAAGTTAGGGCAACGCGGTGATTTCGATGCAACGTGGCAGCAACGACATCCGATCGCTCTCTACCCTCGTTCCCATCTCAATATTCACAGGACCGCCTTAAAACAAACTCTCATAATAACATTCCAAATGTAAACGGTCATGTCAAGAGGTCATAATTTATTGCCAATCGTTGTATTGACTCCACCAAAGTATAGCACTTTACTTTTCCATAATCGAGTATTAAGAATGACCCTGCGACATATACAGAATGTATCAGGTTATGGGGCAACTGGTCAAAAGGGAGCTAGGCAATGGTGGTAGGAACCCATGAAAAAAATTTGAACGAAAAATATCGATTCGTTAAGGAATTAAGAGACATGTAAAGTTTTCAATTTTGTCATCGCTTTTTCGTGTAAATCTGATAGAAATGTATAAAGTCACTGATAATTAATACGTAACAAATTCATACTTTGTTAAATGTTCATTAGAAATTGAATAAATCAATGATTACATTCACATAAGCAAGACAAACTTCGCTTTAAAACAGCTGATCGGCCTATGACCGTTGACCGCACGCCGTTGTACCTACGATGTCATTGAAACGTTTGCGCAATTCTAGGTATGAATGAATGAAATTATACTGTCAAAGCTTTACATGCCTACATGTATTTTGTCTGTACATGCCTAAATACGTAACATTTAAGGCATAGACTTTTAGACACATTTTTTTGAAATCACTAACTTTTATGTTATATTGTTTTTTGTTTAATGTACATTCTAATTACGATCTATGACCGTTAAAGTACAACATACTCGAATAGTTGCCCCATAACCTGACACCTGTATATAAAGATTGTTTATTTTCTTATGCAATAGATATGAAATAGTCGTTTTCTCCTCGTGAGTCTTATTATTCATCTGATAAAATATATCTTATCATTGTATTTTAAGTCAATCTAATATCTCACTTATCTAACAAAACTTTACAATCATATATTAAAACACTTCTGTGTACTATCAAGCACGTGACGATGCGAAATTTTTCTTGTGGGATTTGGTCCAGCCATATTTTCTTTCTTATTTGTACTAAATTAGGAATATATCCTTACTAATATTATAAATGCAAAAGTATGTTTGTTTGTTACGCTTTCAGGCTTAAACCACCGAACCGATTTCAAAATTTTTTTTTTCACCAATTGAATATACTAGCAACTTGCCTTCGCTTCGCTTTCAGTCGCCTTACCCGCGTAGTTCCCGTTCCCGTGGGAATACCAGGATAAAATATAGCTTATATTACTCCCTGATATTATAGGTTTCTAATGGTGAAAGAATTTTTGAAATCGGTTTGGTGGTTTAAGCGTGAAAGCATAACAAACATACCAACTTACTTTCGTATTAATACTATTACTAGCAACCCGCCCTCGCTTCGCTTCGGTTTCAGTCGCCTTACCCGCATAGTTGCCGTTACCGTGGGAATACCGAGATAAAATATAGCTTATGTTACTCCCTGATATTATAGCTTTCCATTGGTGAAAGAATTTTTGAAATCGGTTCGGTGGTTTAAGCGTGAAAGAAAAGAGGAAGAAAAGTGAAAGAAAAGAAATACGTCATCAACTCAGCCTATACACGTCCCACTGTTAGGCTCGAGCCTCCTCCACGATAGGAGGGAAATTGACCTTACTATACAATGCTGGTCAGACAGGTTAGTATAGGGTTTTGTTTAGAGTTTTCTTTGCCCTGCATAGAGAGGGAGAGCTAATACTATTTGTTGTATTATAGCTTTTGGTCGCGTATCCTACTAATATTACAAACGCGAAAGTTTGTGAGTAATCATGTGAGGATGTTTGTTGCTCTTTCACGCAAAAACTAATAAATGGATTTTGATGAAATTTCACAATAATATAGCTTACGTATCAGAATAACACATAGGCAATAACATATAAAACCGCAGCGCGCTGCTAATATACAATAATGGGATTAATACTACCATTTACTGGATGTAATTTGTGTCCGTTAATTATTTGTAATGTCCATCGCAATACAAGGATTATTGAAATGAATCTTCTTTAGAATTGTTGTGATTTCAAACTAGACGAAACGAAAAAAGCGAGTCCATGGAGACACAAACACATAAATGGATTCAGCCGCCGAGAGAATGAGATAAAGGATGTATTTTTTTTTTTTATGGGTGGGCGGGCCATGGTAAGCGCTCGCGCGGTCCAGTTCGTCCGGGGCGATGAAAGGACGGTGCGCGGGCCTATAACCCACCCGTACCCACGTTACCTCGTTGTTGGGCCGACCACCGGAGCAGAGGTGACTTGTCATCAGTGGTCAGCCCGACGGAATACCCTTTCGGGTACCCTCACCTCTCGACGTCCTGGGACGTCGGTCGCCGTCGCGCGATCAGCCTCTCTGCGGGTGACGGACAATTCCCCAGTCCGATCACCCGCGGCCTCGGCTAGAATGAGATAAAGGATAAAGAAGTTTCACTTCTGCCATGCGTACTGTGTATTCACGTCCTTTTTTTTCCTTAGTGCAGTGAGTTGACTTTAAAAAAATATTGCAGTTCTGTAAGCCAGGATCCATAATGGTCTTTGACACCGAGTTGAGACCGAGTTTTGACTCACAGTTTGTCCCAGCAAAAAACTTGTTGAAACACACAGTAAATTAAAAACTTATACAATAGTAGCTTGAAACAGATTATATTTCCCTTCAATGTAATACAATTCCGAATTCCGTATGGTGATGGAGTAAGAATACAATTCACCACTTCCTATCTTGCCTGTGGATGTCGTAAAAGACGACTATGGGATATAATATGCACATATCTGTGCAAGAGAAAGAAACCTTGAAATAAAACCCTATATAAACACCTCTGACCAGAATGGTATAGTAGGTCAAATTCCCTTCCATTGTGGAGGAGGCCCGACTCCAACAGTGGGACCGATGATGATGACATGAGACAAGAAGTAAAATTTATTGCTCAGTTTATAATAAGTACAGCAGTATAGTACTTAACAAAGCCTACGTTTGAACCTTAAGAACGGTAAAGATAGCAGAAATGATACAGAAAATTATCCGTGTGGTGACGGAGTAAGAATACTATTCACCACTCCCTATCTTGCCTGTGGGTGGCCTAAACGACCAAGGAATATAGTTCTAGTTTCTACAAAAACCTTATAATATGTTATATGTAATTTGCTAACTACCGAACATAAGGTCGCGCTCATGACGCTAGAGATCGCACTTGTAGATATAGAACAGTGGCACAATGGAGAGGATAAAAGTTTAAAAGAAACTAATAGCTTAATCTTATTATTACAGGCGAATAGGACAAATGTCTGACATGTTTCTCGTATACATGATTAAGAACTAAGGATTCCGTTTTCTTAGCATTGGGTCTTTTTTTGGCAAGCTATGGTGCACGTCGTCCGTCTCGTCCAGGGTGACGAAAGGGTGGCTTCCAACCCCATAACCTGCCATATTCCCTCACCTTCACCATTGGCCCGATCAGTAGTAGGTATACCAGTGGTACTGAATACTTGAATTCCATGGACCGCTCGGCGGGATACCCTTTCGGGTATCCTTCCTCTCCTTTCCCTGGCAGTGTCACATCACAAGCTAGGTTTAGCTAGCGTTAGGTTTTAACACTTATCCAATCTTTATATATAAATTTTTTGTGTACGTGTGTATGTCATTGAACTCCGCCAAACGGCTGGACCGATGTTAATTAAATTTATTGTGTGTCCTTGAGAGGATTCGAGAATAGTTTAGATTCACAATTGGACCCGGTAGGTGGCGCTGCTGAGAATTCCTTTTATTTTATTTGAATAGAACAACGTCTGTTGGGTCAGCTATTATATGATAAATTAATATACTTTGTTTTTTTTTTAATATTTTATATCTGTATCCACAATTATAAAGAATAATACTTTCCTTTAACGAGAAAGAATAAAATTTAAAGAATATCAAAATAAAATAAGAAAAGCAATACGAAATTAAATTTAATTAGAAATAATAGCATCGAATGTATTTTCAGCAAGCTATATAAATCTTTTAATAGTTGTAGAGTTTGTCTTTCATATAAGATTTTAATTAGTGTAAGTAAATAATTTAAGTTCAGTCCTGATAATATGTACTAAAATTATAATCTTCACTATCTTGGGTAATTATATACCCTCACAAGTTTAGAAGATGAAGCCATTAAATGACTTAGAATATTAGTAACTAACATGAAACCGGAACTGAATTTATAGCTGCTTCTAATACTAAGCGTAAATTAATAATTAAACTCATATTGTTTTAACCCCTCAATGTCATTCTCCTTCCACAACACATGTAGACATGTCGTCTGATATGAAATATAGAATATATAGTCATCTTGAATTATTAAGATGAATATTTGTCGACTAAAACGTGTCCAAGCTCAGTCACGTACGGAGATCGCGTGGGCATAGATGCTCTACGATATACTACGTACCAATCACACCATTAAAGGCTAATTTTCCAATAGAAATAAATAATACACAGTTGAGAAACGGTTAAAATAACTACCTACCACTTAACTGTTTCCGTACGGTAGTCGCCGCCATTTTAGTTGCCATAATATATTTTTTTAAATTTTATCGCGTAAACCAATGTAATGGCCTCATATATTGGTGTGGCGCGCGGTGTATTAAAAAAGTGATTTTTTTCCTTTACTGTTAGATTGCAGCTGAAATTTTTAAGCTAAGCACGGTGGATCCATTTGTGAAAAGAAAAATGAAAGTTTTTAAGAAGAAACTGCGTTTTTCGATAGCTTCAAGTTACTTGTAGACTATACTAAAATTGTACTCGAAAGTTTTATTTTATTTGGTGTTGTTAAAAGTTCTCTCAATATCAATAAAGGGAGTGTTTGTTATATTTTGGTGTATAACATTGAAGGTAAGATTTAGCCAGTTATTTTTTACATATTGTATTAATGACAGTATTCGTCAAGCTAACAGCTCAGTATCAGTGTTCGCCAATGGCGAAGGGAAGGGATTATAAATAGTTATGGCTTAATAAAAGTGAACTTAAAGACTTACTTGAGAAGACCACTGTCACATATTTTTAGGCAAATCAATGGTTAAGCGTATTCTTTATTGTATTATAACATTTGTGCTATGGAATCTTAAGACAGTCGTTCCGTGGAATGACTTATTCAAAACTAGAATAGCCTATACCCAATAGATAGTCAAAGTATGATTGAAAAAAAGGCACGTCAAATAATTACGCGAATATTAACAATATTATTATGATAAATCTTCTAAATGTATGGATTTTCAATCCATCCATTCATCAGTCTATAGACGTCTACTCTTCAAAGTAGGCCTCCCCACGAGAATTCCACTCAGAACGGTCATGTGTCACTTACATCCAACGATTCCCTGCGACTTTGAAAATGTCTTCAGTCCACCTAGTAGCGGATCGTCCTGCGCTGCGTTGTCGGATTCGTAGTTGCCTCTCGAGAACCTTTTCTCTCCAACGGTTGTCAGTTTGAGAAGCGATGTGGCCTGTCCATAGCCATTTCAACGTTCTAATTCTGCGGGCTATGTCGGTTACACCTGGTTTTGTTGAAGAGTGTTTATGCAAAATGAAAAGTAAATTTGACCAAGGAATCACTTTGTGCCATACAGAATTGGCCGCCTTTTTCACTCTCCAAGTTTTGCGTCGCTATGATCAGCGGTTTACGAGTAACGGATCAGAATTTTGATCCGTCAGTCATTCAGGACAAAGCATTTGCAATTTCCAGAGCATACTTTACATAAC
The DNA here is from genome assembly GCA_032191425.1 of Lymantria dispar. Taxonomy (NCBI): domain Eukaryota; kingdom Metazoa; phylum Arthropoda; class Insecta; order Lepidoptera; family Erebidae; genus Lymantria; species Lymantria dispar. The sequence goes on along the minus strand of CM063465.1, from coordinate 9,657,619 downwards.
GATTTCTGATGTTTAGGCGAGTAATCATCATCTTTATCACCATCTCAGCCCACATATGTCCTTTTGTTGAGCTCGAACATCCTCCATAATGGAAGTTGACCTATTATACCACGCTGGTCAGTCGTGTTGGCATAGGGTTTTAAGTCGAGTTTTCCCTCTTTTGCATAGGAATATGTGATCTGCATAAAATATCCTATAGTCATCTTTTACGACATCCACGGGCAAGGCCGGTAGGGAGTGGTGGCATACGGAAAGCGCGTATTACACATTTGAAATTTCTATTTGCAAACTTTTTTTTCAGCGCTTATTGACAGGAATCCTCCCGTGACCATGAACGCTAAAAAAAACGTAGGGAAATCATAAATTAAATAGAAGCGCGATAAAATTCGCAACAATAAGTTTTATTTCAAATAATCGCGTAAACATCAGAAATTATCATGTGGATTCCGTGTGCTGACGGAATTAGAATAAAATTCACCGCTCTTTATCTTGCTCGTGGATGTCGTACAAGACGACTAAGGTATATCATCATCATCTTGCTCTTATCCCAATTACTTGGGGTCGACGCAATATGTCATCTGTTTTGACATATTGCAAAAAGTTTCGGCAATGACTTTTATGACCGGCCACCTGCCTGACGTCAATCCTCCTTGGGAATGTAATCGTTGACCCAAATGGTACCAGATGGAGTTGATCCGGGTCAATCTAGGGCTGTTAGTCATCTTTTACGACATCCACGAGCAAAGCAAGGGTTGGTAGTATTCGAAGCCGCTACCACACAGCTATATAATGCGTATATAAAATCTATGAAAGAGAAGAAAACTCGAAATAAAACTCTATACCAGCCTGTCTGACCAGCATGGTATATAGTATATAGTATATAGTAAGGTCCAGCAGTAGGAGACGATCATGACCGGAGATAATAATGATATGACGTAGAATACGGGCAAGAAAGAGTATTCTTAATTCATCCCCTCGCGGAAATAAATATTGCGGGTGATCATTATCATCATCATCACAATGAGGTGTCAAACGTCTCACTTCTGGGACTCTAGCCTCTTCCCCAATGGGAGGGAGATTGACCTACTATACCACGCTGGTCGGACGTGATGGTATAGGATTTATTTCACGTTTTCTTGGATAGATGTTATATTCATATCATAATCCCGTAGTCGTCTTCTACGACACCCACGGGCAAGAAAGAGGGTGGTGAATTGTGTTTTTACTCCGTCACCACACGGAGATTGCGGGTGATATTTATTTAATACTAGCTAATCCAACAGAAGTTGTTCTGTATAAATCTAAAAAAATTTTAAAGGAATTCTCATTGAAATTGATTGCAGCGCCACCTATTGGTTCCAATTATTAATCTAAACCATTCTCATATGCATCAGAACAGCACCATCAAAATCGGTCTAGCCGCTTAGAAGGGGTTCAATTACAAACACATGAACAGAAGATTTATATATAAAAACATCTATATCTATACCAATAAATAAAATTGGAGTTCTCTATCTGTTTGTAATGTCAAAATAATAGGTTTTTTTCATGCTCACACGGTTATTTGCACGACACCTATGCCTAAAATAGCAATTAAAAAATTTTTGTCTGTCTGTCTGTCTGTCTGTCTGTCTGTCTGTCTGTTTGTTCCGGGTAATCTTCAAAACGGCTGGACCGATTTCAAAAATTCTTTCACCAATGGAAAGCTATAATATCAGGGCGTAAACTAGGCTATATTTTATCCCGGTATTCCCACGGGAACGGGAACTACGCGGGTAAAACGACTATAACCTATAACCGAAGCGAAGCGAGGGCGGATTGCTAGTTTGTAAATAAAACTGTTTTACGGATTTTATGGCGTTTGTATTTGATTGCCTAACGTTTCGAACACTTTATAGCGTTCATGATCACGGGCGAACTATTTAATATTTGTTAACGAAGAATTTCTTTATATAAATAATATTCCATTCAAGGCATTCACCTGATATTAAGAATGAAATGTCTTTTGAATTAACTCGCCTCATGCGACATCCGCAGGAAGTAAAGGGGATCTATTCTTAGCACTTCGCAGTGTAATGAGTTAAGTACTCTGTGCCACGTGATAATAAACACGAAGCATTATATGAATTAAATAAAACATTTGACGGCTTTTGGCGGGAATGTGAAAATGTCATGTGTTCTTGTATTATAATCAATATCTTAGTGTTTTAACGTTTAATCTCTACGTCTATACTCTATACAAATCTATACCAATAAATAAAATTGGAGTGTCTGTTTGTAATGTCAAAATAATAGGCTTTTTTCATGCTCACACGGTTATTTGCACGACACTTATGCCTAAAACACAGATTAAAATTTTTTTGTGTCTGTCTGTCTGTTTGTTCCGGGTAATCTTCAAAACGGCTTGACCGATTTCAAAAATTCTTTCACCAATGGAATGTTATAATATCAGGGAGTAACCTAGGCTACATTTTATCCCGGTATTCCCACGGGAACGGGAACTACGCGGGTAAAACGACTAAAACCAAAGCGAAGCGAGGGCGGGTTGCTAGTACTTAAATAAAATTAAAGTGTCTGTTTGTCAAAATACTGGGCTTTTTTATGCTTACACATAGTTATTTGCCCATAACCTATGCCTAAAATACTGTTAAAATTTTTGTCTGTCTGTTTGAGGTAATCTTCAAAACCGCTAGACCGATTTTGATAATATTTTATTACCAGGTAGCTGACTATATAAGGAGAAACTTAGGCTATACTTTATCTCGGTATTTCCAAGGGAATGGAAACGTCGAATTTCTGTGAGGGTGTGGTAGTACTCGGGACGGACCGGTCCGTGGTTGTAGACAGTGGACTGTTTTCACTGTGGTCCTACCGCATAAATAATAGCTTACCGACGATTAGAGTATCGAAAAACGGTTTACTAAATTAGGTAATAGAAGGCAATTTCTCGTCTAACTAGCACAGGTGCTAATACTAGTTATTATCACTTATCATAATTCACAGACATTACGTTAAAATAATAGGCTCTTAATGGAATATAATAGCTACTGATTCATCATCATTTCAGATCATTTACGTCCCACTGTTGGGATCGAACCTTCTCCACAATAGGCGAGAAATTGACCTTATTATACCATGCTGGTCAAATAGGTTGGTATAGGGTTTTATCATGTTTTTTTTCCTTGCATAGATATATGCATATTATATCTTTTAGTCGTCTTTTACGACATCCATGGGCAAGGTAGAGTCGTGAATTGTATTCTTATTACGTAACTACACGAATAAATAGCCACTAACTCGTACATAAAAAATATTAGCAAGTATTTGTTCATTTACAAAATTCTACTTTCGAGATGAGCCACAGAGCCATTTATCTATACGAGGGTTTGTGGCTAAAGCTCTTTTATCAACGAAGCTAAAACACATGTGCCAAAATGAATGGGAAAAACACCATAAAATATAACATACCATAATGATAGGCAGCGATACGAATCTTATCTATTTCTAAAATCTTAATCCGTAATCTTCTGTGTGGTGACGGAGTAAGAATACAATTCACCACTTCTTCATCTTGCCTGTGGATGTCGTGAAAGACGACTGAGGGATATGATATGCAAATAATATCTATGTAAGAAATAGGAAACTCCAAATAAACGCTTATATCAACCCGCCTTGGTGTAACAGGTCCATTCCCCTCCCATTGTGGAGAAAGCTCAGTAGTGGGACGTAATTAAGTTGTGATACGTTATTTTGAAGTGAAACTTCTTTATCGGCGTTGGAAAAAAAATTACCGTCACATTTTTTGGTTACGCGTCACATTTTTTCGTTACGTGCCATCTTTTTCTCGTCCGCACCACGGTCGATTCGAATAAAGAGTACTTTCTCCAGTGGAGTAGGGATAGCATGTCGTTTAAGCGGATATAAAGGGATAAAGGTATAAAGAGATAAAGTGATAAAGGGATAAAGGGATAAGGGACAAAGAGACAAAGGAACAACGGGACAAAGGGACAAAGGATAAAGAAGTTTCACTTCTGCTATGCGTACTTTGTACACACGTTAATTTTTTTTATTTTTATTTTATTGTACACCTAAATTAATACCTTATAGTTAAAATTTCTGAGTCTCCCAATCTACCAAACGACATATAATACAAACACACTCTTAACACATACACATCTAACGCACACTAACACAATCATAACTATATAAGTATATACATACTACATGCACTTGAGCGTGGTGTGCACGCATTCAAACGCATGTATATTTATTTACATAAACACACCAGACCAACAATCAATAATAAAATAATATACAATAAATAGAATACAATACAACACATAGCAATACAATATGATACAAAGCCACGTAATAAAATACAATGCAATACAATATTAAAATTACAAACATAATATAAAGGAACACGAACCAAATACAAACTCACAAAACAAAACATAAACACAACACAATTACTTACACACAATGCAAATAATATCAAATACAACAATACACTGCAAATTAAAGTACATATGAAATAGTAACTGAATAGAAAACTGTGATCATTGATAATCAATATATCACAAGTTTCTAGAAACAACAAATAGTAATGAAAATAATAGTAATGAACCCCTATAGCAACATATTACACATACAACAGAAGACACACACAATATAAGGTAAGGAATGCTATTATGCAAATAGTAAACCTACAGCAATCACACAGCGCAAACCAACACGCAAATACACACAGACATTCAACACATAACAACAACAACACACGCAAACGAAGACCCTGGAAATTATACAAATGAAGGAACAAAGATAAAAGGTATTTCCTTTTATCCTTGGTTCATTCATTAATAAATAATAAATATCGAATATAAATAAGAAAAAGGCACACGCCACGATGACCAATTAATATATATATACGTATACGAAAGTAATAAAAGGCACGAAAATAATACTCAGCAATTAAAAATCTATATTCCAAACCAACACAAATATCATATTCAAAACAAACACACACGTAACAAAGGTAGAAAGAAGCTCTTGGAAATTATGTAAATAAACAAATAAATCAAATACAACTATAATATATAACAAACAAGATAATGTAATCGTCAAATTATTTATTTAAACTAAATTAAAAAGTATGCAACAGAGGATACGGCCAATCTCTGATCATGTTAGAGGACTCGCGGTTCAGACCTGAAGTGTCTGAACACCCATTAAAAAAAAAAAAAAAAAATTAATACCTTTTTTTTGGGGTGTGGCTTACGGTCGGCGCATTCCTCACACCACTCCGTCCGGGGCGACAGAGGGGCGTAAGCACGCACACCCGTAACCCACCCGTGACACTACTACACACTTACTATATCATGCTGGTCCGACAGGTTGATATAGGGTTTCATTTCGAGTTTTCCTTCTCTTGCACAGATCTTATGTACATATTATATCCCTTAGTCGTCTTTTACGACATCCACGGGTAAGATAGGGAGTGGTGAATTGTATTCTTAATCCGTCACTACACGGAAAGGTGTGAATTGTAAAATATAAAAATTATACTAAGGTTAAATATTGTACTGTAGATTGAAAACCTGACTGACTATGGTCTGTCTCCGCAGGTATAAAGGAATGCGTTCTTTCCTTCTGTCTCAGGCCCCTCCTCTCCTTTCAAAGAAACATCTGACCCTAGCGGAGCTCAATAGATGTATTTAGTCTGAGTCATCAATAGATGTTTATCATTTCAGTGTCGTTTACATTTATAGAGCCATGGCCTCTAATGAAGTAAACTGTTTTATTTGTGGTGATATATTGCAAGAAGTTATTGAAGTGAAGGAAAAAGTATTGAACACAGTAGAAACTTTCGACTTTGATATTTCAATCAATACTGAACATGATGAAAGTACAACTAACATTTGGTCCGTCAACAACAATTAAGCGACGGAGATTGAACTAGTGGCAGTGGTCTGGCAAAGGCTATCAGCGGCAATATCACTTACCATCAGGTGTATTGTTTGTTGGTTTGCCACTGATTGCAATTAAAAAAAAAATACCTTTTCTACTCGAATAAATTCGTGGGCAAAAGCAGAAAGATTTCTGAACAAAAAACGACTTGAACCGTTTTCTCATGGATGCGATTGTCAGTCAATTGAAATGGAACCGCATTGAAAGCACCAGCTTTTGAATAAAATAATTATTAAAATCGGACCCAGTCGAAAGTTCTGAGGTAACAAACATAAAAAAAAGGCAAATAACCTTCGAATTGATATTATTTTTACCGTTTGGTGACGGGGTGAGAATACATTTCACCACCCCCTCTCTTACCCGTAGGTATCGTAAAATACGACTAAGAGAAGGAAAACTCGAAATAAAACTCTATACCAAACCGCCTGACCAGCGTAGTATAGTAGGTAAATTTTCTTCCTTTTGTGGAGCTGAAATTATGAAATGATGAGATCCTTTTTGAAGTCTGTTAAAAACAAAACAATTCATTTATATAAAAGGTAATAATTGATCGAATATATTATTCTCATTAAAACGTTTTCATTTCTAATGCTAATACAATGTCTGTTGGAGAGTAAACCGATAATTACATCCCTAAAACCACTTAACGATGCACAATTAGAACACGTGTGCACAATGGGCTTGACATTCATTAGCAACCGTTCTCTTTGGTTGGAATTCACACAAATATACCTGAAAGAAATATATGGAGATGATTATTGGACATTTTTGTGTATATATTTGATGTTTTTCTTTTGATCCTTTCTAGTCTTATGTAATGACTAGCAACCCGTCCTCGCTTCGCTTCGGTTATAGGTTATAGTCGTTTTACCCGCGTAGTTCCCGTTCCCGTAGGAATATCGGGATAAAATATAGCTTAGTTTACGCCCTGATATTATAGCTTTCCATTGGTGAAAGAATTTTTGAAATCGGTCCAGCCGTTTTGAAGATTACCCGGAACAAACAGACAGACAGACAAAAATTTTTTAATTGCTATTTTAGGCATAGGTGTCGTGCAAATAACCGTGTGAGCATGAAAAAAGCCTATTATTTTGACATTACAAACAGACACTCCAATTTTATTTATTGGTATAGAAGATTAAAACTTTTAAGGCGCGTCTGGTGTGACTTCGCTCTTTATTACGTAAATTTGTATACATGAATAATGTTGTGAGATATATTTTTTATAAATTAATACTTTATGGTCCTTTTTAGGGTTCTGTACCCAAAGGGTAAAAACGGGACCCTATTACTAAGACTCCGCTGTCTGTCCGTCCGTCTGTCCGTCCGTCTGTCCATCCGTCTGTCCGTCCGTCTGTCTGTCACCAGGCTGTATCTCAAAAACCGCGATGGACAGCTGCAATTTTTACAAATTATGTATTTCTGTTGCCGCTATAATAAAAAATACTAAAAACAAAATAAAATAAAATTTAAAGGAGGCTCCCATACAACAAACGCGAAATTTGTGCTCTTTTTATAGATAATGATACTAAACCCTTAGTGCGCGTCTGCGATTCGCACTTAGCCGGTTTTTTTATTATTACCGATGATAATTTTATATTTTAAACAATTAATTCCGTTATTATTACCGGGTTTTTCAGGATTAGCGTTTTCTTTGAATCTGATATCCGGTAGTGCCTTTGCGCTCTGAAAGAAGGGAGACTTCGTCACTTCTTTCTCGGATAAGTTACCGACTTTGAATAAGATACAATTTTCATGACACTGAACTGAGAACCGGCTATCTCATCTAAGGTCATCCATCTCATCTTGGTCGTCCATCCGTTTAAAGGTAGAGAGCGGTAGAGTGGTGAATTATGCTGCTCCGTATAATGCTCTTCTAAAGTCATACTAATATTATAAATGCGAAAGTAAGGATGTTTGTTTGTTTGTTTGTAACGCTTTTACGCTTAAACCACCAAACCGATTTCAAAAATTCTTTCACCAATGGAATGCTATAATATCAGGGAGTAACATAGGCTATATTTTATCTCGTTATTCCCACAGGAACTGGAACTACGTCGCGGGTAAAGCGACTGAAACCGAAGCGAAGCGAGGGCGGGTTGCTAGTTGTAAAAATAAATAAATATAAAAATAACGACACATTGTATACAAAACTACTTTACGAATTTTATCGCGTTTGTAGGTATTTGATTTGTGATTGCCTGACTTTTCCAACACGTTCAGCGTTTACGGGTGGACTGCATCAGATATAAACGCGATAAAATTCGTAAAGTAGTTTTATTTACAATGTGTAATGCTCGGGTAAACATTAGAAGTAAGGGCCTGTGCACACCACGTTTTTTAAACGCGCCGTCGACGCGCGTTTGTAGCGGTTCAGACGCGATACGCACGCAAGTCAGACGCAGCCTGTAGACCTTTGCACACCTGTATAAATTCAAATACGCGTTTGAATTGATACAGACGCGTGAGTACAGCGATACAGACGCGATGCAAACGCACGTGTATATCGATACAAACAAAATTGCTCGATTGCTACTAGAGTAGATTCACACTTCCCTCGTTGTGGGGGAAACCCCGCCCGTAGGAAAAGCGCGCGCGCTAGCGGTCACATCGGTGCCGCGCGTTTGAATCGATACAAACGATAACAAATTGCTCTGTAGGATAAAACGCGCCGTCAACGCGCGTTTATAAAACGTGGTGTGCACAGGCCCTTACGGTACAGCTGAAAACGGGTAAGTTTAAATCATAGTTGCACGCAAGAAAGACTTTAGTTTAAAGATAGGTGATAAGAATGTGAAAGTAGATAAAGAAGTGGCGGCTGAATTTGAAACCCATTTCACAAATGTGCCTGTACTGATTACAAAATCATTAGTGTCATCTCCTATTATAGCTGAATCGCTCCTTAAGCAATGTATTGTAAAATGCGACATAACCTTTGAATTTTCAGATGTCACTGTGAAAGATATTTTACGCTCTTTTAAATCCCTTAATATTAAAAAAACAGTTGATCTGTGGGGTTTATCAGTAAAGACAGTTAATTATATAATTAATATTATTGCCCCCCACTTGACTTCTGTGTTTAATGGTTGTGTTGCTCGAGGTGTGTTTCCTGAGCTCATGAAAATGAGTAGAGTAATTCCTTTGTTTAAATCGGGTAGTATGTCAGATATTAATAATTTTCGACCGATATCCATACTACCTACACTTAGTAAAGTATTTGAGAAAATTATACTTGTTCAGATGTTGAGTTATTTTAACAACCATGGTATTTTTCATAAAAATCAATTTGGTTTTACTAAGAATTGCTCTACTATTGATGCGGGTGTAGAATTATTAAAAAACATTTTTTCAGCCTGGGAGGAATCGCATGAGGCGTTGGGCATCTTTTGCGATTTATCTAAGGCATTTGATTGCGTAAACCACGAAACTCTCATCAAGAAATTACACCACTATGGGATCAGGAAAAACGCTCTGGAACTTATAATTTCCTACCTAAGCAACAGAATTCAGAGAGTCGATGTTAACGGTGCACGATCATCTGGTTCTGTTATCAAAATGGGCGTTCCGCAAGGGTCAATACTGGGGCCATTTCTGTTCCTTGTATATATCAATGACTTACCCTATTATGTAGGGGACAATCAAAACATTGTGTTGTTCGCAGATGATACCTCTTTACTGTTTAAGATTAAGCGACAAATGCTCAACTATGACGATGTGAACAATGCACTGTCTAACGTTGTTCATTGGTTTCATTCTAATAATTTAGTTCTAAATGAGACAAAAACTAAATGTATTAAATTTACTACTCCCAATGTGAGACAAGTGGAAACCAATGTTCAAATGAATGGGGTGGCTCTGGACCTTGTGGAATCAACCACCTTTTTAGGCATCACTATAGATAATAGACTCCAATGGGGGCCTCATATTGAGAAACTGTCAAATAGGCTCAGCTCAGCGGCTTATGCGGTAAAAAAAATTCGCGCATTAACCGATGTTGAAACAGCCAGAATAGTTTATTTCGCATACTTTCATAGTCTCATGTCATACGGCATATTACTTTGGGGCTGCTCCGCGGAATTGAATAGAATTTTTATTCTACAAAAAAGGGCGGTCCGCGCGATATATAATTTAGGCCCAAGAGTGTCACTAAGAGAGAAATTTAAAGAGATAAATATTCTGACTGTTATATCTCAATATATATACGAAAATGTATTTTATGTAAAGAAAAATATCGGTAACTTTGAAAAATATAGTGACATTCATCATGTAAATACTCGGAATAAGGATAAATTAGTTGTACACAGTACTCGTCTTCAACGAGTTAACAGATCCTTCATGGGGCAATGTATACGCTTCTACAACAAATTACCTATTAATATTCGAGATATGCCACTTAAAAAGTTTAAAAAAGCAATCAAGAGTAGATTTTGTAGAAAAGGTTATTATAAAATCTCGGATTATCTTGATGATAATACAGACTGGTTATGAGCAGCTCCTCATTCAGGCATTTTCTCATTATTTCAAAAGGTGTTACATACATGTTTATTCTGTTGCTGTTAATATAATTGTAAAGCGTAGCGTGTTTTGCCAAACGAATTTGTTGTTTAATCTGTGTTTTATGTTTGTGGCCCATGGTATTGGTCATGCTCACTGAAGGGTCTGCTTGCGGTAGCTACGAGGAGCGGGTCACTCCCTTCCCTCCATTGTGGTTGAGGGGAGTGATGGCTGCTCTAGTGGTTAACTCGTGATCGGGTGCCGCTTGCGGGATCTGGTCCAGCCATGGTACTTTTTCGTTATATTTAATAACTGTATTGTATGATGATTCGAAAGGCATCACACTGGAGCTATTAATAGACATGTTGTTGTATATTATCTTATTAAAAAAAAAAAAAAGTAAATTAATAAAAAAGAAGACAAGCCCACTGAGTTTCTTGCCGGATCTTCTCAGTGCGGTCGCGTTCCGATCCGGTAGTAGTGTAAGGTAAAAATGTAAAAAAGTGACCATATGTAAGTGCCCCCGCGGGGTTTATGCATAATAAAGTATTTGAATTTGAATTTGAATTTGAATAGTTATTGAAAAAGCCAATATACATAAGAAATTCTAAAGAAGCTAGTAAATTATTTCGAAACAGTAATTGTAATTGATATATTTTTAAAATATAATTAGATGTAATCAATGTATTATCATGGCAAGAGTATGGTCTTGTAATTTAACCCACAAACATGCTAAGGGTCCATATAATTATAGTTTTTTTCTTTTCATTATAAAGATACTACACCGGACATCCTTACTAATATTATAAATGCGAAAGTAAGGATGTTTGTTTGTTACGCTTTCACGTTTAAACCACTGAACCGATTTCAAAAATTATTTCACCAATGGAAAGCTATAATATCAGGGAGTAATATAGGCTATATTTTATCCCGGTATTCCCACGGGAATGGGAACTACGCCGCGGATAAGGCGACTCAAACCGAAGCGAAGCGAGGGCGGGTTGCTAGTTAAGGAATGAAGACACAAGTCAAATCAAATCAAATCATTTATTCTGCATAGGCCCCTTGAGGGCACTTACATATTGTCAAATTTATACATCGTTTGAATATAATACAATATCTACCACCTGATCGGAACGCGGCCACAAGCTGAGAAGATCTGGCAAGAAACTCAGCAGGCTGTAATTTTTTTTATCATCTTTTGAATACAATTACGTATACAACATATAGTCTTAGCTCCAGTGTGATGCCCTTCGAGATAGGATATAACTATTTTCTTTTTTTAATTTAGTTCAAATAAAAAAGGAACGGAAAACATGGTTGGACCAGATCCCACAAGCAGCACCCGATCACGAGTTAACTACTAGAGCAGCCATCACTCCCCTCAACCACATTGGAGGGAAGGGAGTGACCCGCCCCACATAGCTACTGCAAGCAGAACCTTCGCGCGCGTCGTGACGAAATCCACAGACATACGATTAACGGATACAAATAACACTTATACATTTTTGGATCATAGAAAGAGCTGCCCCTTTTTTTGGGTGGGCCATAAACCATAGTCCGCGCACACGCCGTCCGTTTCGTCCGGGGTGAGGAAAGGGCGGCGTGCGGTCTCATAACTCACCGTTTTCCCTCTTCTTCGCCATTGGGCCAACCACCAGTACCGAGTTCGTTATCGTCCGTGGCCAGCCCAGCGGGATACCCTTTCGGGTATCTTCCCTTCCTAACGCCCCTCCCGGGACGTCGGTTGCCCTCGCACGGTCAGCCTCTCTGCGGTTGATGGACTATTTCCCAGTCTAATCACCGGCGGCCTCGTGCTGTTAAAATAGATAAATTTATGATGTTACTTACACTTTTTTATATTGTATAGTGGCGGCTACTAATACCCTAAAATGCTCGTGGGTGTCGTAAAAGAGGACTAGATAGACCACGCCCATCTGATATCGTCTGCTACAATTGTATTCCGAAAAAGGGTTGCCGTGGCCAGCTCGGCGCGTTACCCTTTTGAGGGAAGGTACCCCATCCTTCATTTGCGCGCCTCCCGAATTGTCGCCTTCACACGGTCAGCTTCTTTACGGCTGACGGTAAGGATGGACAATTCCTCAGGCCAGTCACCCGCAACCTCAGTTAAGGGTAAACGGTACCCTAAGGGTAACCCGTTGGGCTGGCCACTGAGGTCAAAAATTCGGTACCAGGGCCCAAGATTATAGCCTAAAATAAGAAAAATAAATAGATATATTCATTTTTATTTAAATCACAAAGTTGATATTTTTAACAATGTAGAAATAAGTAGGTACATGTATTCTAGTATTCAGTATAATATGTATAAATTAGAAGCTATAGAAGGGACTGTTATCGTGTCAGTCCTGTATGTAGGGACAATTCCTAAGGGAATATTGTTAATGAACAATAGAAATTGCTGTCCGACCCCTATGGTTATGTGTGAGGTTGAGATTACTGCTAACATTTTCTTATATTGCCTATATTCATTATTGGTGAAACGCCTTATCGAATATTGTTATTGTAATGCTTATGATTTTAGTTTATGAGTGTTTACAATTTGCTATTAATATTTGATAAGGCGTTACATTATTATGTTCTTTTGGACACGCTACAAATATGAGCCTTTCGTTCCAGTGTCGAGTTATATTTTTCTTCACAAATTGTTAGCTTTTGCACGTCTTTATTCTCTTTATTTTAGTCACAGCCGTTACCATTGTATGGTTGACAACCAAATCATGATTCCTCAGTTTCAATTTTGGCAGTTTATGAAAAAGCACAATTCATTATTATGCAATTCCCTATTCTATCATATTCACAGCACTTTTTTTCTGCTTTATATTACATAAAATACCAGCAAAATTATTCATTGGAACACTGAAAAACATTAAAATTATGAAATTTAAAAGCGCAACATGACATTTTTCATTATTATTTGAGCAGGGTTTTATTTAATACATAATTTACAGTTATTGAATTAAAAAACATATTTAATTATTTCGTTAGCGTCGAGACGTTAATGAAATAGATTAATAATAATTAATTAATATTGAATTTGGTTTAAAATAAATAAATTTATAATAAACTAGCAACCCGCCCTCGGTTCGCGTCGGTTTCAGTCGTCTTACCTGCGTAGTTGTCGTTGCCGTGGGAATACCGGGATAAAATATAGCCTATGTTACTCCCTGATATTATAGCTTTTCATTGGTGAAAGAATTTTTGAAATCGGTCCAGCCGTTTTGGAGATTACCCGGAACAAACAGACAGACAGACAGACAAAAAAATATAAAGTATATTTTAGGCATATGTATAGTGCAAATAACCGTGTGAGCATGAAAAAAGCCTATTATTGTGACATTACAAACAGACACTCCAATTTTATTTATTGGTATAGAATAGATACAATTCATATAACTCTACGTCTATGAAGTAATTGAGAAGAATTCATCTCGGCTTATATACGTCCCACTGGTGGGCTCGAGCCTCCTTCATAATAGATTTCTTTCTCTTTCATAGATGTTATACGAATATTTAATCCCTTAGTCGTCTTTTACGACATCCACGGGCAAGACAGGCGCTGGTGAATTGTATTCTTACTCTATCACTATACGGAAATGTACCTACAATACATGCAATTAATACTTTGAATATTATAATATCATGTATTCGCATTTACGTTCGATAGCAATTATCTTAATTAATCAGATTGTCATACAATCCAATTAAGATAATGTAATATTAATTGTATGTGATAACAATGGTATTTGATATTACCTGTATTAAACTAATACTTGCGGTGACAGAGTAATAATTCATTACTCTCTTTCTTGGTCATGGTTGATATAGAAAACGCCTAAGGATTATGATACGTAGCAGGTAACCAATATGCAAAAGAACATAAAACCTTATGATAACACATTTAACACTGTTGGGCTTAAGCTCCCGCCGTAATAGGAGGGAAACTGACTTACTGTACCATGCTGCTCAGATGAGTTGGTATAGGATTTTATTTCAAGTTTTCTTTCTCTTCCACATATGTAATACGCATATTAAATCCCTTAGTCGTTTTTTTACGATATTCTTAAGTACTTTAACCTTGGGTTGGTGAATTATTATTCCTTTGCCATAAGTAAATATTCTTCTTGTTAGGGAGGAGCTCAACAGTGAGAAGCTGAACTATATGGAAAAAAACTTTTCATTCGTTCGTTTCAGCTTATATGGGTTCCACTGTTGGGCCTAGCCTAGGGACACGATATCGAACAGAAAGTATCGATACTGTACTCATGAATACTATCGAAGAAAAAGTACGTATCTACTCAATAAAGTATCGAAACAAAAATATCGATACTCCAAAGTATCGAGTACTGAGTAAGTACTTTTCCTAGAATCTGTCGTGATGAGCTTGTTTTTTAGGAATTTTGATCGTCTGTGAACGAATTAAAATATTGCGAGCCACATTATAGAAGGTAAAGGACCTTTGAACTAGATGGCGTTACCATAAATATAAGCTGTAAGGTCAAGTGGCACATGAATACTCACTACTATTTATTCGATACGATACCTGCCAAAAAGTTCTCATTTAATAAAAGTATCGAAAGCAAAGTATCGAGTACAAAAGTATCGGTATCGAAAGAAAAGTACTTGATACCTAAAAGTATCGATGCTTTTTTCGTGTCCCTACTGAAGCCTGCATAATAGGAAGGAAATTAAACAATGTTATTTGATTCTTGTATCCTTTAGTCGTTCTTTACGACACTCACGGGTATGATAGGGAGTGGTGTATTCTTACTCCATCACCACACTGTTCTATTCTTACTCAGGCATCATTCAAAAATAAACAGCTACTGACGACTAATAAGGCTCAAAGTCGCTCAGCGTGTTATGGAACGAGCTATGCTCGGGATTTCTTTGCGAGATAGAATTGGAAATACGGAAATCCGCAGAAGAACGGGTGTAACCGACATAGCACGAAAAATTAGCACGCTGAAGTGGCAATGGGCAGGCCACATCGCTCGAAGAACCGTCAACCGCTGGGAAAGAAGGGTTCTCGAGTGGCGACCACGTATTGGACGATGCAGTGTGGGAGGCCCCTCCACTAGGTGGACCGACGACCTGGTAAAAGTTGCTGGGCGTCGTTGGATGCACGCGGCACAGGACCGCACTTTGTGGCGTAACATGAGGGAGGCATAAGTCCAGCAGTGGACGGCGATAGGCTGAAATGATGATGACGATGAATGATGATGACTGATGGCTTTATTTTTTGTAAATTCACTAACATGTACAAAAAAGTGTTTATTATTTAAGAGCTTCATCAATACGATCCGGAATCATGATTAATCAATTACACGATCCAACTTTATGTACTTCAATCTCAGTCACGCGATTTTACATCCTGCTAGTAACGTGAATGATTAAATCTTCGAGCATTTTATATATACTCATTCTGTATCCTGGTTTTTATCCAGATAGGCTTCGATATATAATGTTCTATAACTTTTTCATCATTATCACAGCCCATATACGTCCCACTGTTGGGTTCGAGCCTCGTTTACAATGGGAGGGAAATTGACTTACTATACTACGCTGCTCGACGTATTGGTATAGGATTTTAAGGCGATATTACCTTTGCTTGTCTAGGCGTTATCTGCAATAAACCTTTAGGCTGGTTTTAGAGTCACGCTGACCGTTCGCTGACCGTCGGCGCTGATAGCCAAAATGTATGAACTTCTAGGAAGCGTTTTAGAATAACGCGTAGGTATCAGCGCGTGCGGTGGTCCGCGCTGACAGGTCAGCGGCAGTACGCGTCGCGCGTCGGCGCCGCGTAGCTATCGGTGCTGACCGCCGCACACGCGCCTCTGCCTTCAGAGAGCGTTTTCGCGCCTTCTTGTTTTTCTTAGATAATCATCATCTCATCATCTCAGCCCATATATGTCCCACTGTTGGGCTCGGGCCTCCTCCATAATGGAAGGGTAATTGACCTACTATACTACGCTGGTCAGACGTGTTGATATAGGGTTTTATTTCAAGATTTCCTTCTCTCGCATAGATGTTATATGCGTTTTATATCCCTTAGTCGTCTCGTACGATCACCCACGGGTAAGATAGGGGGTGGTGAATTGTATTCTTACTCCGTCACCACACGGAAAATTTTTAGATAACACAAAGCAGCAACAATTAACGCACTTCGCATTTTTGTGCATCTGTACTAAGTAGTGGTCAGCACGATAATGGAACGTCATGCGCTGAACTTTAACGCTGACTAGCGATGCGCTGAGCTGTCGGCGCCGACAGCGTGATTCTAAAACTAGCCTTAGACGTATTTTATGACACTTGCCCGTGGCAAGACAGAGCGTAGTGAATTGAATTATTATTCTCTCACCACACGAAGAATATAACTTTTTAATTCCATGTAATAGGGAAAGCACAGTGATTCATCCATACAATAATAATTGCTTTGTCATCATCACCGTCTCAGTCTATATACTCGTAAGTTCTACTGCTGAGCTGAGCTTACTCCACCAAGGGAGGAAAATTTACCTTTTATAATGGTATTGTACAACATTAGCTGGAGAACACGTGTTGAGATAGGATTTCGAGATGTCCTGCTCTTGAATCGAGATGAGTGAGGTTACGAGATAAGGTGTTTTAGTACAATTCTGGACTAAAATAATAGTAATTACGTAGGAATTCTCCTTGAAATCGACAGTAGTGCCACCTACCGGGTCCAATTGTAAATGTAAACCATTCTCATTCCTTGAACACACACAAAAAATGCATCAATATCGGTCCAGCCGTTTAGGAGGAGTTCAGTGACATGCACACGTACAAAAGAAATTTATATATAAAGATATTTTATTTGGGAATAATCCCACCACATAGTCACGACCACTGTAATATCTGTAAGCAGGATCTACAAAATAAAAGTCGTTCAGTTTAGAGCAGGCATTTTGTTAGGTCAATTAGTCCATTGAAATGTTACATTTTTTAGGCCTTACCTTGCGTTTTTTAGAGGACGCAATTTTATTTTTTAGATGTGTAGGTCAGTGTGGAGGGTCAGTGTAAAGCTAAAACCAAGTTTGTGGGGTCGCCACCCTTGTCCCACGGCCGCCATCTTGAAAATAGGGGTTGAAATGGTTTTTACGATATATCTCTTAAACTATTAATCTGATAAAAAAAAATTGTTAACATTTTTTGTTGAAAATTAAATTCTCTACAACATTGGTCAAGTAAATTTTTGTCGTAGAACTATAAATAAAAAAGTTATAAGCGCAAATGTTCAGAAATTAGAAAAAAAGATTATATTTTTCGATATAACTTTTTTTTATCATATTACGAAAAAATGATATCAGACCATTGTTGTAGATTGTTTTTTAAGGAACAACTTTTATAGGTAACATTTTTTCATTAAGTCAATAGCTAAGGTTTCACAGCGCTTCGAAGTGAGTACTATTTTTCAGTACTCTTAACTATTCATACTACTTGTGTACTAATAATCATCAGTTTTTGTATTTTTTTTTGTTATTATAATTTTTTTAATTATTATTTTGCAGTATTATTAATAATTAATTATTGACTCTTCCCCACCACCCACGAGGTAGAGTTTGGAGTTCATACTTTCCGAGTCTACCATCAGGTCCAGTCGTGGCTTGGTAATAATAATGATCCTGAAGACTGGGGCTGGAAAAAATGTGGAAAATTATTGATACCAGTGTAGAGCCCTAAACCTCCAGCACCCTCTGAGCTTCTAAAATTGATCTTTTGCAAATTCAAAGGAAACTGTGGAGCGATATGTGGATGTCGAAAAGCAGGCCTGAAATGTTCTGCAGTGTGCTTCCATTGTTCTAGAGAGACTTGCAGCAACGTAATGGAGCTGTCCGAATTAATAAATGAAAATGACTTTGATGATGAACCCCCGACATTAACACCTGAAGGGGTGTTCTCCAGTTCTCCCACCGATATTTAATTCAAAAAGCCGATCAGATGCTGGGCCACAGCTTGGTCCATCGAAAAGACTGAGGACGGAGTAGTTCAAATTACAAAATCACCGTGGATTATGCCTCTTGGGGATACCACGTAAAAGAAAACGCGCCTCCAGTACTCACTTCGGAGCGCTGTAAAACCTTTGGACTTAATGAAAAAATGTTGCTTACAAAAGTTGTTCCTTAAAAACGATCTACAAAAATGGTCTGATATCATTTTTTCGTAGAATGATAAATAAAAAGATATATCGAAAAATATAAATTTATTTCTCGAATTTCTGAACATTTTCGCTTATAACTTTTTTATTTATAGTTCTACGACAAAAAGTTACGGAAGCAAAGTTGTAGCGAATTTAATTTTTTTTTATCAGATAAATAGTTTAAGAGATATATTGCAAAAACCATTTCAACCCCTATTTTCAAGATGGCGGCCGTGGGACAAGGGTGGCGATCCCACAAACTTGGTTTTAGCTTTACACTAACCCCCCCTATACATCAAAAAAATAAAATTGCGTCCTCTAAAAAACGCAATCCCAAATGTCACTTTTCAATGGACTAAATCTTATATCTTTAAACGAGCAATTCTTATATATATATTAAGGATCTCGGAAACGGCTCCAACGATTTTGATGAAATTTCGCACACCTAATAGATATTTCGGGGCCAAAAAATCGATCTAGCTATGTTTTATTTATAGAAAATGTTGTTTTGTCGGTGTTTTTAGCTAATCAATACAATGACATAAAATGTCAATAGAATATGGATTCAAATTTCGCCGTCAACGTCAAGAGTGGCGGTAGCTCAGTTGGGAAGTTGTCCAGTTTTTTTGTTTTGTTTTGGTATTCAAACAGCGTGGCATCGAATCTCGATGTTATTATTATTCTCTTTTTGTAATTTTTGATATTTCTTTCATTATTTAATTTTCATTTTTTATTAATATATATCTAAATAAATTCAACAAGCATACAACAAAAATATACCGAGCAAAGCTCGGTCAACCAGATATTTATGGTTTAACCGATAAAAAAATGTTGTCTATCCATCCAGTGGTATGGCTCACCATAAGCCACCATATTTCTGATTGCCACCTACACAGCGGGACAACGCGCTCATTCAGTGAAATTATATCGCACTATGATCTGGCTACAACCCCAAAATCTTTCGCGTTGACCCCATACAGCTTTAAATTTACCGGTCTGCCATAATCAATTCCTTGAGTATGCAGGCGTATCTATATTAGAATAACCATTTTTGTTCTCACTGTGTAAATGCATTTACGTACTATTCCCCGCCGGTTACAGATGGGGGAGTGTGCGTGGGACTCGCCGGCCAGAAAAGTGACCGAAATACCCACTAAAACCACAGTGGCCCCTTCTATTTTTTACGAGGTGCCGGAGAGATCGTCTGATGACATTCTATCCCCGACACCCCATCGCTTGGCCGCCTGGCCACGTCCTATCATCATTCAGGGCGGTGGGAGGAGGAGCGCATAGCGGCGACTCCTTCCCCCTAGTCGCCGCTGGCGGAGCGAGTCAGCGGACGCAAGCGCCTCGCGTGCGCGCTCCGCGGCCTCCTTCCTTGTCATGACAGCCTTACAGAAGGAGGCCATCGACAAGCAACAGCTGTCACTGCCGAGCATCTTGGAGATGATATTAGAATAATCATTGCTCTACTAAGGCAAAATACTGACTTACTGACAAAGACCAAGCGTAGTAGTGAGTGATAAACAAAGATTTCTTGAAGATGTTCGCCAAACTAGACCATAGAATTCTTATAAAAATCAATCATAAACGAGTGTACGTACTAGACTTGAGTTCGCATCGTTAGCACAAAGGCAGGTTCAAATGCACAGCCTCCAATTACAACACTCAGTCACTGGCCTCTCACAGTTGATTAATGCTGTTCAGACATACTCAAGTGATAATTCTAGTATAATTATGACAGAAACTAATCTAATTATTCGTTATTTGATTCAATTGCATCAAAATAATGATTTAGCAAATTGCGCACAAATTAAGATCAAGATTTCGTTTAATTATAGTTAATAATGCAATAGAGACTATTGTATATCCTTGTTATATTTTATTTATTTTGATGTTAGTATTAAAATTGAAACCCTTTTATTTTTTCTTTTTTTTGGGGGTGGGCTACGGTCAGCGCACCCGTCGCCCGACTCCATCAGAGGCGACAGAGGGGCGGCGCGCAGCCCCGTAACCCACGAACTAACGATACGATCGTAACTACTGATATGCTGATCTTGGCCGCACTTTTTCAAAAATGGCATCCATTTCATCAGTGACAGGACGACCAGAGCGAGATGCACCTTTGACATCAAAATTCCAGAATTAAAAACGTTTAAATCAACTTTATGTTACTCCTATTAGGTCTTTGTTACTCTTACAGTACTCACATTAGGTCCATAAACGTCACAATTTTTTTTACAGCTTGCGTTGCAATTTTTCCACTATAGTACCTTTTTTTTGGGGGTGGGCTACGGTCAGCGTACCCACCGCCCAGCTCCTGGGCGATAAAGGAGCGGCGCACGGCCCCGTAACCCACCCGTGGCGACGCCTTCGTCGTTGGGCCGACCACAGGTACAGGATGACTTGTGTTGGTCTTGTGACTATCAGTGGTCGGCCCGGCGGAATACCCCTTGAGGAATACCCTCTCCTCAACCGACGTCCCCCCCTCAGGGAGGACGTCGGTTGTCGTCGCGCGGTCGGTCTCTCGGCGGGTGCTGGACTAACTCCCCGGTCCAGTCATCCATGGCCTCGCCCACGGAAAATTGGAACCTTATAGCAACATGTCTAATCAGCATGGTATAGTAGGTCAAATTCCTTCCCATTGTGGACGAGGCCCGAGCCCAACCGTGGGACGTATATGTGCTGCGATAAAGATAATGATTAAAATTTTTGTACTTAGATTTTTTTGAAGTTATACTTCCTTTTTTGGTCTGATCCGTGTGGTGACGGAGTAAGAATACAATTCACCACACCCCATCTTGCCCGTGGATGTCGTAAAAGACGACTGAGGGATATAATATGCATATAACAATATCCCTCCTATTATGGAGGAGACTCGAGCCCAATAGTGGGACGAGTATGAATTGAAATGATAAATGATGATGATGATCTTTTGGCTTGTTAGGGAAAATGATGAGAGTAAAGGTTTACGATGCGCGCGCGCACACCGTCACACAATACAGACACCCTGAAGTTAGCTAGTCAATGGGTTTTTTTTACGAAGCACGCGCACACCCCCTCAAATGTCAATTAGATAATGACTTATAATAAAACTATCAGTGTATTAAATACCTTTTCTTCTTTTATTAGTCTCGTTTTTTCGTTTATTCTACAAACGTAGGATAGCGCGAAGGATAAAATTTTTAGAAAGACTTTTAACCTGTTACGCCAAAGAAGTATAATTCTTACGTGCGTACATACATAAGTACACACAAACTTTTATATAAAAAATCTAATTGTTGTAAGTCAATTAATTTTATTCACTGGCCATAGTGCTATTTGATTATAATATTTTATTTTCAAATCAATAGTTCTGGAAATTACAGAAATAAATTTTTCCACTATAATTGCGTGAAAATTTTAATATTTATCTGGGTATCGCATATATATTTTATTATGATATATATATAATATAAATTTTTGAAAAAAAAAAATCATAAGAATCAAAGTTGTAGGCAATTTAATGATCTACAACTTTGATTCTATAATTTTTTTAGCTTAATTCGATAATAATCGAGATACAGGCGAATTATACATTGACCTCTTTTTTGGAATTATTTCCGTAAATATTGATTGTACGATGAAAATTATAAGAAAAAAAGTTGTAGAGAATCAAATTTGCAACAACTTTGGTTCTTATCATTTTTGTAAAAAAATAAAAAATAAAGGAGATATAGCTAAAAAAATGTTTGACCTTCAAACAAATATGGCGGCTAACTCACCAGTCGGATTTGGTCGAGTTTTTGGTTTTAAGCTATTTATAACGCGCCCTAAACATTGGCGCAAAAAAATTTCTGACTATAATTAATTCCAGGTTAACCCCTATTTTTGAGATAACCCGACTGGGCTAATAATTTATGCCACGATCCGTAAAATGGGCAGTGCTCTTTCTTATTCCCAGTGACGAGTTAATAATACAATTTGTCACCACCCCTTATGTATTTGTGAAAGACAACAAAAAACAAAAAAATATACTTCTATAGGACTTAGATGTGCTGATGCCTGGAATTTCGCTGCTAATTAGAAACAATATCAATTTTCGAGCTTGTTTTGAGATTTTCTCGACCTTTCAGCGACCTTGATATTCGAGAAAATCTGGAGATAACTACAACAATACTTACGTCTTTTTTATTCGATCCTAGTTCCGAACCTAGAATCTCACGATTTTAGTATCATATTTAATATAAATATATACTAGAGCCTTGAGGCAGTAAATTACAAAAAAATACAGTCGCGCTTTTTATTAGCAGTCTCGAAGCTAAGAAAAGATTTACTTTTTGTTGCAATTGAAGTGTATTTTTTGTTTTAACATCTAAAAATATACTGAGAATCATTACGCACCGTATTTATTTAATTTGACATCCGTTTTTAAACATCTATTGTGTCAGTTACTAGAGTAGAACTTGGTTTAAAAAGATTTTTTGAAGTGAAACTTCTTTGCGCGTATGAGGGTAAATTTTTTATGGATGAAATGCAATTTAGTGTCACGAAAATGTGCAGCGTTTTTGTCGAAGAAGAGGGAAAGAGCGATTGAGACCGATTGAGAGAGTGAGAAAGGGCGAACATAGCACGAAGCACAGCCATGGGGTGAGAGTAGGGAGCAAGTGAGTGAGAAAGATCGAGAGATTTTTTTTTTTAATATTAATAAAAAACACATGGAACCAAAGAACTTCTGATACTTAGTACTCACGCTATTTTTTTTGTTACTGTTTGTGGCAAACGAGAAAATAGCACACCTGATTTGCTAGGCCGCGGCTTACCGTGAAGAAAGTGAATGGAGAGTGAATGCATGCCACGAGATTCGGTGATACGAAAAGCAGCGCCAAAACACACTACACCGTAAACACCCTCAGAAAGTTGGGCTTCCTACTCTCTGCTCACCGATCAAAGTGTAATAACAAATTGTTACTACTCAGACATCGATTTTCTGCGTGAGTATGGTACTACCCCGGATGGTACGGCCCACGGGTGTTGGTGTGTTGGTGCCCACTGGTTACTCGATTGTCACCGTTTGCAGTAAAAAAAATATACAAAACCTATACGTATATTCTCATATACAATTTTTCTTAATCGTTTAAAAATATAATTTAATATATGCAGACAGTCATTAAAACAATTAATAGCAAAAACACTTCAATAATCACGAAATTTTCTTAAAACTCAATTTAAATTTAATCAGTCAGTGCAATCTTCATCATTTAATTAACATTAGAGTCAATTATTTTTGATTAGTCTATCCTAATCGCTTTTAATAATTGGAGACTAAATAGTTGCACGCCATTTATAAATTAAGGATAATCTAAATAAATTATCCTTATGATGACGGAGTATGAATATAATCTACCAAAGCTTGTCTCGCCTGAGTGTCGCAAGGATTTGTATATAAAATCTATGTTAGAAAATGAAAATACGAAATAAAACCCTATAATAATAATAATAAAGCTCTTTTATTCCCAATTTTATACAGTTTTAACATTTTTGTTTTATTAATTTTCTTATAGTATATCTCGCAGTTCGGCGTGCCTCCTGGCATATTCCTCCTCCAGCTCTCTCCATTGACTTCGATCTTCTGTAACTCTGGTCCAATATGGTCCTAGGGTTAGGCGGATATCGTCACTCCATCTTTTTTTGGGACGCTCCTTTTTCCTGGTGTCCCCTCTTGGGTACCATAAGGATACTTGTTTGCTCCATTTATTTATTTTGCAACGTAGCATGTGCCCTGTCCAACTCCATTTTAGATGGTCTATGCGAGTTGTTATATAATAAAACCCTATACCAATAGCTTAATTTTTTAGGTCAATTTCTTTCCTGTTGTGGACGAGGCTTATGCCTAGCAATACGTCAATTTAATTCAATTAATTTAGTTATTTTTACCAAATCAATAGATATTCACTATGTAATATGTTAGGAATGCAATGTATCACCAACCCCCTTCCTGTCGTGGTAGTCGTAAAAGTCAGTCAGTTAAGTAAGGCTTATTGCTGAGGCTTATGATTAGTAAAATATAATTGTCTAGTTGAACAAAACTACTTTTACAAATTTAATAGCGTTTGTATTTGATTTTTGATTGTCCAACGTTTTGAACACTTTTCAGCGTTCATGTTCTCGGAAGGACTAAAGTATCTTACGTCCAACAATCGCTAGTACAGATAAATACATAAAAATACAGTTAAATCAGCGTAATCAAAAAAAAAAACCATAACATCCGTAAAAATAGTTTTATTTTAAAAGAAATTGTAAGTATTGGGTTCTTCTATTAGGTTTCTCTTGTGACTTAAATTTGGAGTCCCTTTACGTCGGAGGCTGCTGTCTGCATTTTGAACACTCCACCCTCTTACTATACCTCTGATTACACAGCTCTCATGCCTTTTTGGTCATCGCCCTTTAGCGCATTAAACTGGCGTCTTCATCTTAAATTAAAAAGACTCCTGACATTTACAGATATGAATGAACTGTTTCCTCTGAAAGATAACTCGAATGACTCATAAAATTTGTTTTCTTTTTTTAATGCTGTTGGTGGTAAACCAGCCAACAGTACACCTGAAAGTAAGCGATACTATCACTCATGGACTTTTGCTAGGCCGCTGCTTACCATGAAGAAAGCGACGGGAATGTGAATACGTGCAATGAGGTTCGATGATACTAAAGGCATCATTAAAATACACCACACGCAAACATTTTCAGAAAGTTGGTCTTCCAGCTGACCATTTCTGCCAGATTTCCATTCTCTGTTAGAGTGTGATACTGCCCCGGCGTGATCGGCTCAGGGCTATAGACAGACTGTCGACTCTTATTTTTATAGTGAATTATCTATGCTGTCGACAGAGTGATTCCACCACATACACTATGTCAAAGACGAGAAATCACAAACTAAAATCGTTAAAATCTTCATACTCCATCTGAACGAAATAAAGATTATTGTACGAGGAATATGATACTCTAACAACTTCAAAAACTTGGAACGACTTTGTCTACATTTTTTGATTATTACTGCGCAGTTTTTCTTTAATTTAATTCATTCTTTAATTTAATTCATTCTTTAATTTATTAGAATAATTTAATATTTTAATCGTAATCGAATATGCAAGTTGTTTTGTTGAAAGTTTGGCATATTTGTTGTTCTATAAATAATATTCGGTGTGGTGACGAAGTGAGAAAGCAATTCACTACCCCTTCTCCTATCTGTGGGTATCGTAAAAAACGGCCAAGGGATATAATAAACATATAACATCAAGGCAAGAGAAGAAAAGCTCAAAATAAAACCCCATTTTTTTTCTTGGGGTGGGTTGCAGTCGGCGCATTCCTCGCACCACTCCGTTCGGGGCGACAGAGGGGTGTAAGCACGCACACCCGCAACCCACCCGCGATGCATGTCGCCTTCATCATTGGGCCGACCACCGGAGCAGGGTGTCTTGACGTTAGTGGTTGGCCCGACGGAATACCCCCTATCTGGGGTACCCTCCCATCGACCGACGTCCCCCCCCCCTCGGGGAGGACGTCGGTCTTTCCCCACGCGGTCGGCCTCTCGGCGGGTGACGTAATTCCCCCGTCACGTCACCAAAGTAAAATCTTATGCCAACATGTCTGATTAGCGCAGCACAGTAGGTTAATTTCATTATCATGTTCGGTCCATCGTCATCCAATTTTGAATATAGGCCTCCTCGTGAGGGCTAACCCCATTCTCACCACCCTTGGCAAACGGGTTGGAGATTTTAGTGCTAAAAGTTTTTCAGGAGAACACAGCTGATCATTCTCCTTGGCTCGGCTAAGGGGATCCCCCTTAGCCGAGTTTGCCAACTCACATTGGCAAGTAACATGTTGTAATCTAATTCGTCATAATACCGGTTTTATTTTTTAAAACAAAATCTTATAGCATAAACAGGTATTAAAAAATATTTTTTAAACAAGTACCATAGTTCTTGAGATAGACGTATTTATATAAAGAAATTCTTAAGGTTTTTAAACCTTTTAATAGTAACACTTTTTAATATGCTTAACATAAAGTTAAGTAAAATTTTCGCTAAAAGTTTCACTCTATCATTTTTCTGTGTAGGGACGAATTAAAAAAAATACTTATCTGTAAGTATTGTAAAAGTCGACTACGGGATGTAACATGCTGTTTACATCTATGCAAGAGAAAACCTCGAAATAAAATCCTATAGAAATCAATCTAGCGTGGTCAGTCAATTGCTTTCTTATTGTGTAGGAATCTCGAGTCCAGCAGTACAATTTACCGGGAGGCCGACGACGACAGTGTTCCGCCCATCACGGAACCCGAGATGGGGGTGGCGGTGACGCGCATGCGCGCAAAGTCTACCGCCCCCGGGCCCGACGGTGTTCCTAACCGCGTGCTGGCCCTGGTCCTCGAACACCTGGGACCCCGCCTCAGGGAGCTGTTCGACGCGTGTTTAGCGTCCGGACGGTTCCCTGGGTGCTGGAAGGAGGGAAGGCTGGTGCTCCTGCCGAAGCCGGGACGGTCTCCGGAGTCGCCTTCGGCCTACAGGCCTATCGTGCTGCTCGATGACACGGGCAAGCTACTGGAGAGGGTGGTAGCTGCCCGCATCGAGCGGCACCTCGTCGGCACGGGGCCCGATCTGTCGGACGCCCAGTTTGGGTTTAGGAGGGGTCGTTCGACGATCGCGGCTCTGTTGCGCCTGAGGGCCGTGGCGACTGAGGCCGTCACCGGCGGGGGAGTGCTGTTGGTGGTGTCCCTAGACATCGCCAACGCATTCAATAGTCTGCCATTCAGCTGCATCAGGGAGGCGCTCCGGTATCACGGGGTGCCAATTTACCTGAGGCGGCTAGTGGCAGACTATTTGGAGGGGCGCAGCGTCCTCTGCACCGACCGAGCAGGGGACGTTGTGCGGACGCCCATGACGTGCGGTGTCCCACAGGGGTCGGTCCTCGGACCCACCCTGTGGAACATCGGCTACGACTGGGCGTTGAGGGAGAGCCTCCCGCCCGGGCTGGGCGTGATTTGTTACGCCGACGACACGCTCGTCACAGCCCGCGGTGGGACGCTAGAAGAGGCGGTAAGCCTGGCGACCTCGGGTACCGAGGAGGTCGTCAGACGGATCGAGGCGCTGGGGTTGAGGGTCGCCCTGGACAAGACGGAGGCCCTCTTGTTCCATGGGCGCACTATGAGCCCTCCCATCGGCGTCTCGATCACCGTCCACTCGGTCGACATCAGCATTCGGGCCCATATGAGGTACTTGGGCCTGGTGCTCGACGGGCGATGGTGGTTCCGGGAGCATTTCCGTAGGCTCGCTCCGCGGCTCGTCGGCACGGCGTCCGCCCTATTGTGGCTTATGCCGAACGTGGGCGGACCGAGCGCTGCGTGCCGACGGCTGTACGCGGGGGTCATCCGGTCGATGGCCCTGTACGGCGCACCGGTGTGGGCGGGGTCCATGACCGCCCGACTTAGGGCCCTTCTGTGGCGACCACAGAGGGTCATGGCGGTCAGGGCCATCCGCGGATACCGCACGGTGGCGACGGAGGCAGCGTGCCTATTGGCCGGGACTCCCCCGTGGGACCTGGAGGCGGAGATGCTCGCCGAACTATATCGGCGGGTGACGGGGGTGCGAGCGGAGGGCGGTGTGGTCTCGTTAAGGGATCTCACCGCCTGGCGCGTCGACGCCCGCCGAGACGTCATCGCCCGTTGGGCAGTCCGGCTGGAGAGGCCTCGGTTCGGGGTGCGAACCGTGGAGGCCTTCCGGCCGGTGCTGATGCAGTGGTTGGAGAGGCGGCACGGGGTGCTCTCCTTCCGACTGGTGCAGGTTTTGACGGGGCATGGGTGCTTCGCCAAATACCTGCACAAGGTCGTTAGGAGGGAGAGTACACCGTCCTGCCACCACTGCGATTGCGACGAGGACACGGCGCGCCATACGCTCGAGGCCTGCGGGGCTTGGGCAGTGCAGCGCTGTGAACTCGTCGCAATCATCGGTACGGACCTGACGCTGCCGGCTATCGCTAGGGCGATGGTCGACAGCGTCAGGAATTGGGACGCGGTCGCAGCCTTCTGCGAGACAGTGATCTCGCGGAAGGAGGCGGCGGATCGCCTGCGTGAGGAGCGCAGCCTCGATGAGGAGATCCGCCGCCGGCGACTGGGGCGGCGCAGGCGCAACTATCTGCGCCTCATGCCGCCTTAGCCGAGGCCGCGGGTGACGTGACCGGGGATTAGTCCGTCACCCGCCAAGAGGCCGACCGCGTGAGGAAAGACCGACGTCCCCCCCGAGGGGGGGACGTCGGTCGATGGGAGGGTACCCCAATAGGGGGTATTCCGTCGGGCCGACCACTGACGACAAGTTAACGCTGCTCCAGTGGTCGGCCCAACGACGAAGGCGACGTGGTTTTCGGGTGGGTCGCGGGAGTTGCGTGCTTAAGCCCCTCTGTCGCCCCGGACGGAGTGGTGCGGAGGCGCGCCGACCGCGGCCCACCCACAAAAAAAAAAAAAAAAAAAGCAGTACAATTTACCTTATTGTTTCAAATAGAAACCTGTTGCAGAAGAATTCTATTGATGCAACAAGCTTCATCTAAAAACATCATTAAAGAAATAGTAACCATCTTAAGCTCAAGGTAAATATGGTATTTATTATTTACTAGCAACTGCCCTCGCTTTGCTTCGGTTTCAGTCGCCTTACCCGCGGCGTAGTTGCCGTTCCCGTGGGGATACCGGGATAAAATATAGCCTATGTTACTCCCTGATATTATAGCTATCCATTGGTGAAATAATTCTTTAAATCGGTTCAGTGGTTTAAACGTGAAAGCGTAACAAACAAACAAACAACCAAACAAACAAACAAACATCCTTACTTTCGCAAATATAATATTAGTAAGGATGACAAGCCATAGCAACCCGCCCTCGCTTCGCTTCGGTTTCAGTCGCAATTCCACAAAATCCTTTCTTAGTGGATTTCTAAGTAATGCAAAGAAACTACTGTCAAAATTTCATATTTCTGGCGTCAGTAGTTTTGGCTCTGTTATAAATTAGTAAACTGACATCTTTCTGCCTACACTACACCCTTAGAGGATGAAAATGGACAAACGCTGAAACACGTGTTTATTTATTTTATTAAAGAGGATGCGTAGGATTTGAATATATTTTTTAATATGAAAAAAATTCTTATTGTTATATAACTAATTTAGTTAGACATATGCTGCCACGATTTTTTTTTTGTAGACAATTATATGTTCTGCAAAGTCGTAGTACATTATTTTGTTCTATAATCAATAGTTTTCGCAGCGCATGCTATTTAAGGAAGTTTTTAGGTTTTTTTTTCACTCCTTGGATTACATTATTGGAGTTTTAGTATGAATCTCTAACTTTTTTGAAAATTTAATATAGCCTATGTTCACCGGGGATAGTGTAGCTTCCAAACAGTGAAAGAATTTTTCAAATCGGTCACGTAGTTTCGGGGCCTATTCAATTCAAACAAACAAACAAACAATCAAATCTTTCCTCGTTATAATATTAGTATAGGATTATAGATGACGTAATATTATTATTCTGAATGTATGTATTATTGTGTTGAAATTGTTATATATGTACAATGTACATTCATTTCGTTTGTTGAGGAAGTAAGAACATAGTTCACAGTTCAAAGGGGGTACCCTTTCTTACCCGTGGATGTCGTAAAAGACAACTAAGGGATTAAATATGCATATAACATTGATTCAAGAGAAGTAAAACTCGAAACTCTTTCCGTGTGGTGACGGAGTAAGAATACAATTCACCACCCCCTATCTTACCCGTGGGTGATCGTACGAGACGACTAGGGGATATAAAACGCATTTAACATCTATGCTAAAGAAGGAAAACTCGAAATAAAACCCTATACCAACACGTCTGAACAGCGTGGTATAGTAGGTCAATTATCCTTCCATTATGGAGGAGGCCCGAGCCCAATAGTGGGACGTATATGGGCTGAGATGATGAGATGAAGATGATGAAAACTCGAAATAAAACCCTATACCAACATGTTTGATCAGCGTGGTATAGTAGGTTTCCCTCCGATTATGGAGGAGGCTCGAGCCCAACAGTGGGACGTACCTATATGAGCTGAGATGATGGTGATGACATGGAATAACAATAATAATACAATCCTTTATCATCATCATCATCTCAGCTCATATACGTGCCACTATTGGGCTTCAATCTCCTCCTTAATAGTAGGGAAATTTACCACGTACGTGCAGGCTCTGGAATTAACTATCTGCTGCTGTTTCCCGAGCGCTATGACATGTCCTTCTTTAAACGAGGTTTAAGAAGAGCATTTTCTTCACGGTAGGCAACGGCCTAGCTGAGCCCCTGGTATTGCAAAGGTCCATGTGCGGCAGTATGACTTACCATCAGGTGTATTGTTTGCTCGTTTGCCATCATCGGCAAAAAAACTACAATTTTTACTACGTCATCATAAGGAAAGAACAATTTTTACTCCCACGTAGATAAAAGGTCCGAATCCTGCTATTCGGGCTTTCTATCATTAAATAGGTATAGCTCCAAACTCCAAGCTCGCTTCTGAGAATTTACAGAAAAACTCACAAAAATTGAAGAAATTTGCAAAAAACCCCAACAATATTTTTTATTTGATCAAAGATTCGTAATTCACGATTATAGTATTGTTTTATCAATGGACCAATGAAGTAATTTTTTAAGGTAATTCGACGCGTATAAATCTCATTATACTAAGTATTGGACCAAGACCCTAAACGTGCCAGACTTTTATTTTCTGAGCGATGAAATGTGGGGCTTCGTATAGCGTTCTTATGCTCAAATGTACATTGAAAACCAGCAAAATTGATTTAATGGTCGTTTTTTTAAAGACAACACACTACGCTAAGGAAATAAGTCTTGTGTTGCGGGGGACTTTACAAACATTTAATTAACAGACATAAATTACATACAGACTCAGAACAACAATTTGTGGATCGCACAAAATGTGCACTGTTGAACTGCTGAACCTTTTCGTTACGCTTGCCAAGGTTAGCAAGTACGGTTTTGCGTGGAATTCGAACCCTTGACACTGGCACGGTAGGTATCTTAACCACTGCGCCATCTGTGCAGTAGACTTATTCGCTTAAATACACCATAATTTTATATAATTTAAGATGTAAAATAAGCAATGATGCATAAATACATTCCTATCCTGTCCTTCATATTCATTCAATTTAAATTGAAAATACAAAATTACAAATACCGTTGCTAAAATACTTCTAACATTTTTCACCTGCGATAAGTGATGGTTTCTTCCTGTTCTTAACTGTACATTAAAATTTGCACGAGTATTTTCGTAGGTAGATCACAATAGACCAATTGGTACATACTTTG
The DNA here is from genome assembly GCA_032191425.1 of Lymantria dispar. Lineage (NCBI taxonomy): Eukaryota > Metazoa > Arthropoda > Insecta > Lepidoptera > Erebidae > Lymantria > Lymantria dispar. Next base: position 9,625,610 of record CM063465.1, on the reverse strand, counting down.
ATTGGTATACAAAGCCCCTGTGTAGGTATGAAGATTTTTACACATAGACGATTCGATTTAATCTTCATATACGATAATAGTAACTAGATGGCGTAGTGGTTATGACACCGACTTATCGTGCCAGTATCGAGGGTTCAGCACAGAAGTCCAGTCAATCAGATCGACTTCTTTAGTATTCTGTTACTTGAATCGCTTATGGCAACAACATATCGCTGGTTTGCGAGAATATCGACATAACTCAAAATTATGTAAAATTGAATTTTGTATGCCAAATGATCTTAATATCTAAAATCCTTGATATTTTATCGTGAATTGAGGAAATTTCTATTAATCAGTATAGTCGCAACCTCAATAAATCATTTAAATATTATGGTATGTACTAAAACATTTATAAAAACAATTTAAGAACGCCCTTCGCTAAAATCAGTAATTTTTATTTCTGTCACTATTCTTGCAAAGCAGCGATATATCACCTTGAGCTGATGGTATAGCATCACCCCACATGCCTGACTCATTTCTTTTTACTTTTATTGAAATTATCATAATGAATAGGTTATAGTTGTAGTTAAATGATGATCCAGGTCTCATGATGGAGTAGGCAAGAGAAATGAATATTTTCAAAAAAAAAACTACGAATTAATCTAAATGAATTGAATTTTTTCCTTGGTGCTTTCTCAGGGCCCCTAGTCGATGCTAGGAAGGTAGTTGCCTAATCTGCCTTATGGACAATCCGGCCCTATCTGCGATCCACATTTAATTGTTTTGAGTCAAAAAAAAAAGGATGTAATTTGTGTCTGTTAATTCTATGTTTATAAAGTCTCCCGCAATACAAGAATTATTTTGTTAGTGGGGAGTGTTGCCTTTAAAAAAAAAAAAAACATTGGAAAAGATATCGGGATATCTAAAATTAAATACAAACGCGGTACCATAATAATATTTTTATTTAAAATGTGTAATGCTTACGTAAACATCGGAAACCATTACTAAAACAATTTTTCAATTCGATTTGAGAATTTCACCAAATCTACTCTTTCATCATCTTTATAATCTCAACCTATATAAGTCCCACTATTAGTCTCGGGCCTCCTTCATATTGGAGAAAAAATTTACCTATAATACCACACTGGTCAGACTTGGTGGCATAGGATGTCGGATTTTCTTTTTCTTACATAGACATTATCTGCATATCGTATATCTTGTCGGGCCGACCACGGAGGACCAGGCACTCGGCACTGCTGGTCGGACTAATGACGAAGGCGACGTGCTGCGGTGGGTTATGGGGACGTGCGTCGCCCCTCTGTCGCCCCGGACTGAGCCGGGTGGCGCGTATGCTAACCATAGCCCATTCAAAAAAAAAAAATATCATAGTCGACTTTCCACACCCACGGGTAAGAGAGAGGGTGGTGAACTGTATTCTTAATATCATGTACATAAGTACATCCTTACTAAAATTATAAATGCGAAAGTAAGTTTATTTGTTTGTTTATTTGTTTGTTTGTTACGCTTTCACGCTTAAACTACCGAAACGATTTCAAAAATTCTTTCACCAATGGAAAGCTATAATATCAGGGAGTAACATAGGCTATATTATATCCCGGTATTCCCACGGGAACAGAAACTACGCGGGTTAGACGACTGAAACCGAAGCAAAGCGAGGGCGGGTTCCTAGTCGTACATATGCTAAAGAACAAATTCTTTCATTTTTATTTTGCTTCATTATCATTATCTCAACTCAAGGTGGTGAATTGTATTCTTAATCCGTCACTACGCCTCTTTTATCTTCTTTACCTTTTTAGAGCTAAACATGCTCGTATATAATTATCGGTATTGTATAGCCTCTATTTTGTAATTCACAAAGGTATGTATCAAATTTGCTAAAACAGCTAATGAGCAAGTAATGCTAATTAGTGTGGTATTTCTTTTGTTTCGAAGCTTGTTATATGTTAAGGTAAAGTCGTATTGTATTTTCTTTTTTTTCACAATAATCAGTTTATTATTATATTGCAATGTTTGTATTAATATATCGGGGAAAAAGACTTTTCGCATACACTCTGTATAAGCTTTTAATAAAATCTCTTTGGCTATATTAGTTCTATCTGGCTGTTTTTAATAACATTAAAAAGGTTCCATTTCAAAAAAGAATTAGGTATGTAAAATGATGCCTCCCACCGTTTTTTTATTTGTTTTTAATTTTGTCAAAATGAGCGAATCTAATGAAGAAATTCGATATATTTCAAAATTTTATTAGGCACTAAGGCGGAAAAATTGCAGCGCAAGCCGCGAAAATAATTTTTGAGTTTTATGGACCTAATGCAGAGTCAATAAGAGTAGCACAAAGTTGGTTTAAACGTATTTAATCCTGGAATTTTGATGATAAAAACCAACTCGATGGGCATTCTTGATGGACATTCATATTCTTAGGACGTTTTGTTTACTATTAAGAAGATAATTCCTTGGTAGTGCGTAAAATGGAAAATTTTGAATACCCCCCTACACAAACTAAAATCATCGGCTCATATACGTCCCACTGTTGGGCTCGGGCCTCCTCCACTATGGGAGGGAAATTGACCTACTATACCACGTTAGTCAGACGTATTGATATAGGGTTTTGTTTTAAGTTTTCCTTCTCTTAGATAGATACTATATGCATGTTATATTCCTTAGTCGTCTTTTGTGACACGAGCAAGAGAGGGGGTGGTGAATTGTATTCTTACTCCGTCACCACACGGCAGATTGTTTACTATTAAGAAGTGAATTTCTCAGTAAAAATACAACAGTTAGCCGTACATCTCCAAGAAACTGGGACTTCAAAACAACATATAAAAATATTGATCAGCATGATTTTTGGTGGTTACGCGAGTATTCGGCCTCATAAAAAAGCTCAAAGTCGCTCAGCGTGCTATGGAGAGGGCTATGCTCGGTATTTCTCTACGTGATAAAATCCGGAACACGGAAATCCGTAGAACGGGTGTAACCGACAAAGCCCGCAGAATTGGCACGTTGAAATGGCAATGGGCAGGCCACATCGCTCGTCGAACCGACAACCGTTGGGGAAGAAAGGTTCTTGAGTGGCTACCACGAATTGGACGGCGCAGCGTAGGACCACCCCCCACCAGGTGGACTGACGACATTCTCAAAGTCGCAGGGAACCGTTGGATGCAAGTGGCGCAGGACCGTTCCGAGTGGCATTCTCGTGGGGAGGCCTATGTCCAGCAGTGGACGTCTATTGGCTGATGGATGGATGGTCGCGAGTATTATACGTTTTAAATAAAACTACGGATTTTATCGCGTTTGTATTTGATTTATGATTGCCCGACTTTTCGAACACTTTGCAGTGTTCATGGTCACAGGTAGACTAAGATGTCTTACGTCCAACAAGTCATCGTTATAATCGTCATCGTTTCTTGAAGATGTACGGCTAACTGTTGTATTTTTACTGAGAAATTCTCTTCTTAATAGTAAACAATCTCTGAGGACTTGGTACCACCATCACCATTCTACCAACGTACCACTCGACATCGTAGCAGGGTTCATCCATTTCACCTGGAAACGTTATGGTCTTCAACTGTACGTTTCCAGCGATCATTTCTCCTACGTACGTGCAAGCTCTGGAATGAACTACCTGTGGCTGTGTTTCCCGAGCGCTATGACATGTCCTTCTTTAAACGAAGTTTAAGAAGAGTATTTTCTTCACGGTAGGCAACGGCCTGGCTGTGCCCCTGGTATTGCAAAGGTCCATGTGCGGCAGTGTCACTTACCATCAGGTGTGATGCTTGCTCGTTTGCCACCGTTGGCAATAAAAAAAAAAGAAAAGTTATTCCTATTTCGTCACCACACGGCAAATTCTTAATTAAAAATAATTATTTCTCAATAACATAATATTAATAATTTTGATACAAGTCTGACTTAATATCAACCTTATATGCTTACACGTTTTGCATTTTCCTTATATTTTAACAAAACAACTTGGTAATCAATAAATAAATTTTGAAATTATTTAATACTAGCAACCCGCCCTCGCTTCGCTTCGGTTTCAGTCGCTTAAACCCGCGTAGTTCCCGTTCCTGTGGGAATACCGGGATAAAATATAGCCTATGTTACTCCTTGATATTATAGCTTTCCATTGGTGAAAGAATTTTTGAAATCGGTTCGGTGGTTTAACCCTAGAAAGATAACCATACTGCATATTACGTAAAGGATAACCATACGCTTCAGAGGCGCACACTTTTCAAATGCGTGTTTTTATTCCAATTATTTATATTTATTTACACTAATTTAAAAATATGAAAGGTTAGTGTGGGGTTTTTAAAAATAAAATATCTATATTAATACATTTTATATTATAGTAATTTTTAACTTATAATTACGAAACCTCTATGAAAAATAACAAAAATTAGCAGTCTTCTGTTTATAGGAACAAATTATTATGAAATATCACAAATCAACATTTTATTTTCGTATTAACTAATAGACTATAGAGTATTAACTCCAAAAAAACATTAAACTTTCGTATGATTGGCTTTGGAGGCAATCAGAGCAAACGTCTTTCTTGTGTTCGCCACAAATAGGTTTTTTACATTTCGCGCAGTTCATTTTTGACATTCTCTTCTTTTTCGACGTGCAGTAGCTGCAATATTGCCTGTTTTTGCCTGGAGGCTCCCCTTCGTCATCTGCAGAAGCTAGTGCAGGAGATCTTGGAAGAATATTATCAATATTACTTCGCACAAAGCGTCTTGGCAAAGTAGGAGCTTCAAGTCTTTGGGTCATCCACTGATGGGTCAACTGGGTACTGAGCTTTTTCATTGAAAAAAGAAAGTGATAGCAAGATAGATCTCGCTATCACTTTCTTGAGTATCACCATTCTCATCTTCTTGGGCCAATAATAGCCCTATTACGTCTTCTGCAAGTGCCCTTCTACTTGTCATGGTCTACGCTAATAATGTTTGCTGTAAACAAAAATAAAACATGTATAAATAAATTTTCATATCCATAAATTAAAAGTACCAAACAACACTAAAAGTTACATAAAAGATAACCATACGCCTCGCGAGCGCATAAAAATTCATAACTTCAAAAATATAGTACTCACCGCTTAGAACCAGCCGTCCCGCGATAGGCCTGGCCGATGACTGAGTTGGCTGAGAAGGACAAGTTAATACACGCGCAGAATGAGAAGAGACAACAATATTATTGTGGCACGGGCGCCTCTGCGGCGTAGGTTATCTTTCTAGGGTTAAGCGTGAAAGCGTTACAAACAAACAAACAAACATCCTTACTTTTGCATTTATAATATTAGTATGGAATAAAATATAGCCTATGTTACTCCTTGATATTATAGCTTTCCATTGGTGAAAGAATTTTTGAAATCGGTTCGGTGGTTTAAGCGTGAAAGCGTTACAAACAAACAAATAAACAAACAAACAAACAAACATCCTTACTTTCGCATTTATAATATTAGTATGGATAATCGTTTGCGAAATGTATTGGATTCCTCATGTAATTATTTAACATAAAAACTCATGTTGGATTTCATTGTTTTTATTTTCAAACGATGATTTATATAGATTAAATCTATTTTTCAATATCTATGGACATTGAATTCTTAAAATATATTCTCAAAAAGTCAGTTCAGGTTTTATTATTTGTTTCCAAGCGATGATTTGTATATATTAATTAAATTTTTCCATATTTTTGAATGTTGAATTCTTAAAAAAAGTTTGATATGTGCTTTTTAAATCACAATTTTTATAGATGAAATTTGAAAGTGACATTTGTGGGTAGATGTGTTTTGCTCACGACGAGGCAGATTTGCAATATGGCGTAAGCTAATTTAGCCTGTCTACCTACATACTACTCATTTGGCTTAGCGCCGATGTCAAATCGATCAGTAGGTCATCGTGTGGATTTAACCTGTATCTAGTTATCTTTTGCTTTGTTGTTAGTGAAAACGGTTAAAATATCTATACAAATAAATAAAATTGAAGTGTCTGTTTGTAATGTCAAAATACTAGGCTTTCTCATGTTCACACGGTTATTTGCGTGACACTTATGCCTTTTTTTTTTTTTTTTATGGGTGGGCTAAGCGCACGCGCGGTCCTGTCCGTCCGGGGCGATGAAAGAACGGCGCGCGGGCCCATAACCCACCCGTACTCACGTCACCTCGTTGTTGGGCCGACCACCGGAGCAGATGTGACTTGTCATCAGTGGTCGGCCCGACGGAATACCCTTTCGGGTAACCTCTCGCCTCTCGACGTACTGGGACGTCGGTCGCCGTCGCGCGGTCAGCCTCTCTGCGGGTGACGGACAAATCCCCGGTCCGATCACCCGCGACCTCGGCTAGGGCGGCATTAGGCGCAGATACTCGCGCCTGCGCCGCCCGAGTCGCCAGCGGCGGAACGTGTCGCCGAATAGGAGCTCTACTCGCACACGATCCGCCGCCTCCTTCCGTGAGATTATGGCCTCACAGAAGGCGGCGACCGCGTCCCAATTCCTGACGCTGACGAGCATCTCCCTGGCGATGGTCGGCAGCGCCAGGTCGGCACCGATAATTGCGACGAGTTCACGGCGATCCCCCTCCCATGCAGCACACTCCTCGAGCGTGTGCTGCGCCGTGTCCTCATCGCAACTGCAGTGGTGGCAGGACGGTGTGCTCTCCCTCCTGACAATCTTGTGCAGGTACTTCCCGAAGCAACCGTGCCCCGTCAGCACCTGCACCAGTCGGAAGGAAAGCACCCCGTGCGTCCGCTCCAACCACTCCATCAGCACCGGCCGGAGGGCCTCGACGGTCCTGACACCGTACCGAGGACTCTCCAGCCGGACTGCCCAACGGGCAATGACTTCTCGGCGGTCGTCACGGAGTCGTCCAGACCCGTGACCCGCAGTTCCGCACACTTGACGGGTCTGGCGATCTTGACGCCATCCTCCGCAGCAAACAAACCCCTCAGCTTCGCGGCCATGCTATCGGCTGTCTTGGCGCCCTCGGCCCCAGGGAACTCTAAAATTCGAGCCCCTGTCCGGGCCTTGCGGGTCCTGGCTTCGACGCCTCCTAAATCGGAGACGTCAAGCTCCCGCCGGGCGCGACGTAAGACGGCCTCATAGCTGAGGCCGTTCTCGGCCACCTCAGGCAGGACGGTGATCACCACCGCGGCTGACTTTGGCGGCCGGAGCCTCCTGCGCGACCTCTTGTTACCGGCTTCTGCCTTGGGAGCGGAGGCTTTGGCGGCGCTTTTGGCCTCCGCTCTCCTCTTCTGGCCGCGACTTTTTCGGCTGCGCTCGGCCGTCTGCCAACCCTCTTCAGAAGCGGCAGGGGTGCCGGGCACAGCAGTCACGGCCGCGGCTGCGTTGGCCGCCACCGACGGTGCATTTGCCGGCAGCGGCTGGGGTCCGGCCTTAGCAGGAGCCGGTGCCACCTTCTTTTTCGCGGCGGGTCCCTTGGGCTTCGGCCCAGCAACGGCCGTAGCGTAGTTTCCTACGCGCCCGCCCTGGCAGGGTAGCGCGGCAGGGGTTGACGTCACGGCTTTCGGCCTATCCGCAGCAAGCGGCGGCCGGAGTCGGGGCTCCGGGGGCAGTCTCGCCTCCAGAGCCGCCATGCGCGCGTCGAGCATCTCGCCGCAGCGCAAGTTGTCGCAACGGGGACGACGGGGGCGGCGGCAGGGCCGGGACTTGTAGGTGGCGCGGTCCTCGCCAGCTGCGCGATCTGGCTGCGCAAGTCGGCCATTTGCTTGGCCAACTCGCGGTTCGCCTTCTACACCGCCGACAGCTCCTTTTGCAGGGCCTTATTCTTCTCCTGCAGGCCTGAAACCTTGCCACTAAGGCGGGCATTTTCGGCCTGCAGGGTTGCCACATCGGTAGGTGGGGGGTCGACACCTACAGCGGGCTCTGTAGCTGCCGCGCTGGTGGGAGGGATGTCCGCTAACACCCTCATCATCCTCGCGACAGCCGCCTCATTCGCCCGCTTTTGGGCATCAGTCCCCCGCACATGGCTGATCGACGCCGGAGTTGCTGACCTCGCCGCCACCACTGCAGCCCCTCGTCCCCTACGAGAGGCCGGAACCTTGGGAGGAGGCATGATAGCGCCACTCCCCTCAGAGGCGGACTCTGAGCTGCCACCCATATTCAGGGGGCGCTTCCGCACCGTCGCGGGGAGAGCCTCCTCCCCAACCTCTAGGGCTGCCGTCAGGGCCGATGCCGGAGACCGGGATGACCCGCCGACGGTTTCAGCATCCGACATGTCGGCGTCCGACGGCTCTGCGGCAGTACTGCCGCCCTCGTCAGCAGTCGGAGTGGCTGCAGCGGCCTCCCTAGCCAGCCGCTCCTGCCTGGCCAACTCGCGCCTTTTGACGCTGGTGGCCTTCCCCGTCCCCATGTTCTTTCTCTTCTTCCTCTTTTTAGGGGCCTCTATTTTTGGCGGGCCCTCGGCTAATCTTGGAGCCTCAAGTGCCAGACTAGCAGCAGAGCTGCAGTCGGACGAGGCATCTCCCTCCTCTGTGCCAGTTTTGCTGTAGCATGGCAAGGCTTTAATGTGGGAACTAGAATGCCCGTTCCTGTGGATGGTATTGGGCGTTTCACCCCTCCTATCTGCAACGTCGTTTGAGAAACAAGTATCCATAACAGTTCCCACGAGTATGGGAGAAAAGAGGTCGACCCGGGCAGAGATCCCGATACCCGGGCAAGCGTACATTTGTATCCCAATACAGGGGGTCCGCAGGTACCCTGGCTGGGGGCGCGCTAACGACTGAACAACCCATCAGCCATGCATCCTCTCGCCGCGCGCCAGAACTTAGGATTCTGGGTGATTGTTTTATAGAGGTTTTATTCCTCGCGGTCCAGGCGGTTAAGCCAAGACCCTCGCTCCTGAATAATAATATAATAATAGGCCTCAAGACAAATGTCCCGAAGCAAGAATCAGGTCTACGATTTGTCGCGGTTGGCAAATGCCTGCCCAGTCCTCAAACGAATGAGTGACTGGACCCGTCGAATTTTCGCGTCCAATACCCTCTACAATTAGAAGGCATGGAGCGAATTTGGGGCATCCCACAAACTGAACCCAAACGGGCCAGATATTTGCCACGAGCGACAATTCCAGAGAGCAGTCCAAGGAATTGTCGCTCGTGCCCAGGGTACACCACGCGGAGGTTTCTGGCGTAGCACCCCGTGACACTTATGCCTAAAAACCAGTTTAAACCTTTTTTGTCTGTCTACCTAAGGTAATCTTTATAACGGTTGGACCGATTTTGATAATATTTTACTACCAGGTAGCCGTCTATATAATAAGTAACTTAGGCTACCTATATATTTTATCCCGGTTTTCCCAAGAATAAACTACGAACGAACGAAAATTATGGGGTTAGGCGACAGAAACTGAAGTGAAGTGATGGCGGGTTGCTAGTTTTAAATAAATTCGAATATTTGCCGAAGTTTTCGAAGGTTTTGTGGTGACAGAGTAAGAATACAATTCACCTCCATTCTGTCCATGGGAATCATATAGGCGATTAAGAGATATTATATGCATATAATATCTGTGCAAGAGAAGGACATTTCGAAATAAGACCCTACATAAACCCGCCTGAGCAAAGAAATTCTTGTCGAAGCATTTTTGTCTGATCCAAGCCAATTAATTTTAGCAGGTTTAGATAATGTTTTGAACATTAAAAACTGTAGTTAAACTTTCCTTCTGCTATTTATAACAAAATTACTTGAATACTTTGACAGTTGTTGTTGATAACCCTAATTAATTTAAAGAGCAGGTAAAGCTGAACCTTCTTATTAAACAGCGTTCATATTGTTAATAGTTTGAAAATTATTCTTCTAAGAATTATAGATTCTCTTCTTCCCTGTGGTGACTGAGTACGAATACACTTAATTAGAAAGAAAAAAGAAAGGGAGAGAGAAAATTCGACATAAAACCCTATACCAACCCGTCTGACCAGCGTGGTATAGTAAGTTAATTTCACTCCCATTGTAGAGGAAGCTGCAGCCTAGCAGTAGTGTATAAGCTGAGGTGATAGAATCTATGTCTGTATAATGTGACTTGCAAATATGGCGTGGTGGTTAAGATACCAAATTTTGTGTGATCCACAAATTGTTGTTCTGAGTCTGGATTGGTTGTGTCTATTAATTATATGTTTGTAAAGTACCCCGCAATACAAGGGTTATTCCTTAGTGCCCCCCGACTTTAAAAGCTTCTCCTATTCTTATTCTAACGAAGGACTTACTGCGTGATGATGAAGTAAGAAAACAATTCAATACCATCTGGCCAGTAAACTTGTTGCGGATCCCAAGACAATTAAAAGCATTTCCTGGGACTTCCTGAGGGTCAAACCTCGGTATTTTGTGCCTACGGAGACCATTGTGGATCCTGGCTTACAGGAGTTACAGTGGTGGGAATGTGTGGTGGGATTAGTCACAAAAACATCTGACCAGTGAGTATCGTGAAGGCGATTAAGGCATATAATATACAGATAACATTCATACAAGGTTTGAGCCCAATAGTGGGCAATATATGAGCTTAAATGAGAATATTAATGAAATTCGAAAGTATGTACGTTTTTATACGTAAACTAGCAACCCGCCCTTACTTCGCTTCGGTTTCAGTCGCCTCGTAGTTGCCGTTCCCTTGGGAATACCAGGATAAAATATAGCCTATGTTACTCCCTGATATTATAGCTTTCCATTTTTTTCCACTAATTTTTTAAATTGGTCCAGTAGTTTCGTCCTTATTCAATACAAACAAACACACATTTTCTCTTTATAATCTTAATTAATATATATAAATTACGTGTCATGTCGTTTGTCCGCGATGGACTCCTAAACTACTTAACCGATTTTAATCAAATTTGCACACTGATTGCGCAGGTCTTCTCGCGAGGACTTAGGAATGATACTCCGAACTATTTGTATATTTGGTTTATTCCTTGTTTAACAGTAATTTATGATAATATAATGTTGACTAGTCGGTAGCTCATTACGCACTGAATATAAGACGAAATCGAAGTAATAACTACACACACGCAGGCGACACATTGCTCTTTTTACTTGAGAAGGCGCTGATCCTAAACACACACCGTGTGCAGTTTGATCCAACTTGAAAGATAGGATAGCTTTACATCTTAATTTATAGTCGCAATATTATTTTATTGCAAATTATTTGTCTATTATTTGACATGCACAATTATCTGTTAACTCCAAACGATTTTAACAGATGGTGATATCTGTTGACTGGATTGAGTAATTAATTAATAGATGGCGCTGCTATGTCAAACCTACAAACGTGTCACATACGATTTTAACTTGCTTTTTTACATAGATACCATTTGTAAAAAAATATGACGACCTCCATGACAGATGGTCTCTTACAGTTCCACTTAAATAGTTTAATAAACTGTAATATAACAAAAACATTAGCCACAGCAACGCGTGGCCAGGTCTGCTAGTATTAGTATAGATACCAAAATTAATATCCTTTGCCTTAAATATAATAGTGGTTATTTTTTTTTATAATAAAAACAAGCCAACGTTCATTTAGTTACGCGTGTCTGGCCATGTGTCTAGAGACTCGTGCGTGTATGTTAATTCCATTTGTTTGTAAATATTTTACTCATTGCTATTCATCATCGTCATCTTAACTGTAATAATAGAGAATGCTAGAATACCAGCGCTATTTCTATAAAGAGAAGTAGCACGTGCTAAGCTAATAAATAGCCTTTTACGTTTCTCATTAAAATTAAATTATACTATGCAAGTTCTTTTCTTTAGCTATTATTGTGGTTTATTTTTTACTAGCTTCTGCTCGTGACTTCGTCCGCGTGGTATAGATACTTTGGGCTAACGCTAACTTTCACCTAAGACTTTGTTTACGTAGAACGTGAAAATATTTTTTAATAATACGATTTTGTCACACATGATGTTTGCGAAAATTTAGCCGTTTACTCAGTGAAAGCTCTCAAAATGGCAAAAAACCTCGATTTTGAAACATTCTTCATTGGTGATCCGCTCTTGTTGGTCTTAGCATGATGATATATAGCCTATAGCCTTCCTCGATAAATTGGCTATCTAACACGGAAAGAATTTTTCAAATAGGACCAGTAGTTCCTGAGATTAGCGTGTTCAAACAAACAAACTCTTCAGCTTTATATATTACTAGTAGACCCGGCCACGCGTTGCTGTGGCTAAGATTTTTGTTGTATTACATTTTAGTAAACTATTTATGCTATTGAATTGTAGCTTATATGACACGATTGTAGGTTTGAAATAGCAGCGCCATCTGTTAATTACTTACTCAATCCAGTCAACAGATATCGCCATCTGTTAAAATCGTTTGGAGTTAACAGATAATTGCGAATGTCAAATAATAGACAAATAATTTGCAATACAATAATATTGCGATTATATATTAAGATGTAAGCTATTCTATCTTTCAAGTTGGATCAAACTGCACATGGTGTGCAAATTTGATTAAAATCGGTTAAGTAGTTTAGGAGTCCATCGCGGACAAACAACGTGACACGTAATTTATATATATTAAGATTATAGATAGAGTCTAGATTAGATTTAACGAGAACAATGAGAAATATTTTCTTTCTTTCCATATAAGACCCACTGCTGGGTTTTAACTTCCTCCCATAATAGGAGGGATATTATCCTACTGTACCATACTGGTCAAACGCGTTATATGGTTTTATTTTGAGTTAGCATAGACGTTATATGCACATTGTATCCTTTAGCCAATTTTTCGCCACCCAGGATAAGAGAAAGGGTGGTAATTGTATTCTTATTTCGTTACCACATAAAAAGCTGTTAACATGCTTTTATTAGTTTCTTTTGTATGTTTTTTGTTTGTAACCGACTCCTTTGTACTCGATTTTGAACCACTTAAAATACCACCCACCACTTTAAATAGTCAGATTTCATTTGAACGTTGTAGAGTTATAAAGGACCATTAACAATATAATAAATTGATAAGATTTTCTTATTATCCTGATTAGGATCGCCAGCATTAATCATTTTCTCACAAATCCTTTGTGTGACAGTGAGAGATATAGCGCGTAGTCTATGCATGAAACGGGTTTCAGACTACGCTATAATATGATAGCATATGGGCATTTTCATAAAAATGTACAAGGGCTTTTTCTACTACTAACTAGACGTAAAATAAATAAATTAAATAGAATTTGATCACCGTAGTGCGTTTTTAAAAATCCTGACACATCAGTTTTGTTACCACATTTTCTCCGAAATACTACTCTTTTTGTAGATGTTTATGTAATAATAACACTATTAGTTAATATATATATTTAATAAATTGACCCTACACTATCTACCAGAAAAATAAAATACGGCACCGAGCAAATTATTACAACTAATATGTAAATTCAGTGTTGAAATATCGTCTGGCTACAAAGGGACACGATAAAATGATAGCAATCTGTTGTTATATTATTTTTTAATCGAAAAATTATACTATAATTGGCTTAAATAATATTATAAAATATTACTTAAATGTACAATAAACCTAATGTAAAATTTTGTGCTAGTTTCAAATAGAATTAATTAATGATTTCTGATGTTTACGCGAGTATTATACATTTTAAATAAAACTACTTTACGGATTTTATCGCGTTTGTATTTGATTTTTGATTACCCGACGTTTCGAACACTTTACAGCGTTCATGATCACGGGTGGACTAAGATGTCTCACGTCCAACAAGTCATCGTTACTGCAGAAAATTTTTATAATTATCTACCCGATACAGAAATTAGTTATTAAATATTGACCCACATTTTGATACAAAATTTATTGCCAGTGTAAGAAGAAAATGATTCTATATGAAAAAATTATATTGTTTATGGTCAGTAATAATTAAACATTAAAATTAATAGTAATTATATTTAAAAAAACTAACTAATAATCTAGTATACTACCACCGGATCGGAACACGGTTACACTGAGAAAGATCCGGCAAGAAAACTCAGGTAACATGATGCTAAATTAAAGTTAATTTTGAAGGCGGCTTACTTTATGTTACTAAAAAGGTTTTAATTTATAAAATTATCTTTAGTTATTATTATTGTGGGTCAAATCTATACAATATGAGCTCACGGTGTCTTGCAGTGTTGTGGTGGTCTTTTTGGATTTCTTTTTAATAATGTTTATAACAGGATCCCAGCTTGATGGTAACACCCAGCCATCCTCTCTATTGAAATTTTTGTGTTTTTTAATCTCAATAGCCTCGCGTACCATTCTAGGCAGGTATCGGTGTTCTTTTGCGAGGATTTGTGGTTTATCAAACCTGATGTTATGGTGGGCGCGGTCCTGACTATGTTCACAGACTGCAGACCTAGTGTCCCGGCGGTGCTTCACATCGGCTATGTGTTCTTTGATCCGAGTTCTTATGGATCTCTTTGTTTGTCCAATGTAAGAGAGACCACAGTCACAGTCAAGTTTATATACTCCTGCATCTTGTAAAGGGATCTGGCACTTGACAGGTGGTAAGAATTGGCTAATCCTCTTCAGTGGCTTAAAATAAGTTTTAATGGAAGAGCGTTTCAGGATGTAGCCAATCTTGTCAGTGACTCCTTTGACATAAGGTAGTATTGCAGGAAGGCGCTCAACTGTGGGTGGTTTCACTCGGTCTCTGCGACGGGGGCGAGGAACTGGCAGCTTGTTTGCACGTAGCACCTGCTTGACATGCTGCAGCTCCCCAGCCAGGTGTTCATCGTCACAGATTCCTCGTGCTCTCTGCAACAAAGATTTACACACGGTAGCTAACTGTGAAGGGGGATGATGAGAATCACCGTTCAAGTATCTGTCTGTATGTGTTGCTTTACGATACACTGTATGACTCAAGGTGTTATTAGGGTAGAATTAATTGTTTAAAAAAGGTAATGTTTTAGAGGGGCAGGCCTGAAAACGCCCTTGTACATTTTTATGAAAATGCCCATATAGTATATAGCTCATAGCACAACAATATCGCGCACCATACATTGTTAAGGACACGTTCACACTGTACTGTACTATATTTTATGTATGGTGCGCGATATTGTTGTGCTACAAGCTATATACTATATGCTATTATATTATAGCGTAGTTTGAAACCCGCTTAAGTAGGTACCGCGTCGGACCAACATTCCGAACTAAAATGTGAGAAAAAAAATATAAATCGTACTAAAAAGTGAAAAATAGTTAATAATATAGGAATAAAATAATGAACGAAGAATATTTGTTGAATAGTAAAAAAAATGGGGTTTAATAAATCAGTTTACAGAAATAATCGCAGTACGATTCGTCAAAAATGATTTTTTTTGGGCGGGCTATGGTCATCACGCATGCCGTCCATTCCATCTGGGGTGACGAAAGGGTAGCGCGCAGCCTCATAACCCACCTTATTATCTCCCTTTTGCTTTTGGGCCGGCCACTTGGTACCAAATTCTTAAGGTCTGTGAAAGTCAAAAAATTATACGAAATATATGGCATAAAGCACCCCACGTGTAATAATGAAAATAATAACAGATCACCGCATCGTATCGCCTAATTCAATCAGTTATATCAAAAAATGATTTAACGTCAATATTATTCATATTATTCATAATAATGAATAATGTTATCTTGGGATAATATTATTCATTATTATGATTGGATTTATATTGTCTTGGGAGTCCTCTTTAAATTTTGGAGTTGTCAGTGAAAACGGGCATAAGAATCGTCATCATTTCAGCCTATATATGTCTCAGTGTTGGGTTTAGACCTCCACAATGTGTCCCTCCAATTGGTGACCTACCACTCCACGCTGGTCAGACATGTTGAAATAGGGTTTTGTTACGAGTTTTCCTTTACTCACACAGATGTTATACGCATATTATAAGATATCCCTTAGTCGTTCCCTACGGCATCTACGGGCAAGATAAGGAATCGTGAATTGTATTCTTACTAAGTCACCACATGTAAATATATGTGAAATACATAAAAATACATAAGAATACTCATTTTTTTCGTTTAAGAAGTAAATTTCATATTGCAAAAGTTTTGGTAATACTTTTAAGAGCTGCCGCCTGCCTGACCTCGACCATCCTTGACAATCCTTGGTAGCGAACAGGACATTTTATGATAAGTAAATGATACGCTCATTAACCATTGCTAGGCCGCTGCCTACCGTGAAGAGAGTGAAGGGAGTGTGAATGCGAGCAATGATGTTCAGTGATACTAAAAGCTTCACCAAAAACTGACAATATGCGAAAATCCTCAGAAAGTTTTCCCCAGTCACGGTAAAAGCAATAAAAGTACGGGTGGTAAATATATTCTTACTCCATCACCACATCGATAAATAATGTAGATTAAAGAAATAAAATATTAATTAAAAAAAGTTTTTAAAAACAAGCTTTTATTTAAATGCTCTAAAACGAAGAAATCAAGATAGTTAAACGAGTCCAAACTCGACGGTTTCATCTTGTTTAGTTTAGGAGCTCCTATAGCCACCTTCCAACGCCATCTTGAGACCAGCTTCATGGTACCATATTATTGCATTGTCACCGCAATTACGTAAGTAAACCAAACAACTTAATCTAACGACAGGAAGTGATTCTAATTTAACTCGCAAGATTTGTCCCATACTAACAGGGCAAGTTAAATAAAAGCTTTAAAAAGAAAGCAACGCTCTGCACTAAGGAAATAATACTTGTATTGAGGGGACTTTACAAACATAAAATTTAATGAACACAAATTACATCCAGATTCAGAACAATAATTTGTGGATCGTACAGTGTTGTCCTGCGTGGGATTCGAACCTATGACACTGACACTGTAGGTCGATATCTTAACCACTACGTAATCTGTGCAATCAAAGAAATGTAACGAAGTCATTAAAGATATCTTTTCAGTGCTGT
Organism: Lymantria dispar; assembly: GCA_032191425.1. Classification (NCBI taxonomy): domain Eukaryota; kingdom Metazoa; phylum Arthropoda; class Insecta; order Lepidoptera; family Erebidae; genus Lymantria; species Lymantria dispar. Next base: position 9,608,732 of record CM063465.1, on the reverse strand, counting down.
TCTCTCCCACGTTTGGATTTGCCCCTGTATGGTTAGTGTGAGTCTCAAAATCAACTAGTTCTTTGCTATATAATTCATGTCTCTTTTAGGTAGCAAGTTAATGAAACGGTAAAATTTTGTACAAGTCTAGATATTTTGTAGTGAGAAGTTATAGGCAAGTTTGGATGGCGAGCAAATTCATGAAAGGTTTTTTATTTTACGAGCAAACAGCACACCTTTACTAGGCCGCTGTAGGTAGGCCGGCACGATATGTAGTTATGACAGACCGGGCAGAAAGTTAGGGAGTGTTACTGCGTGTAATAAATTTCGGTGATACTGAAGACCATTACCGAAACCCGCTACACGCAAGCATTCTCAAAAAGTTGCGCTTCCACCTCCCTCGCTCACTAAATTAAATGCAGTAACAGGTTGCTATTACTCAGACGTTGATTTTGGGCGACAGTGTGGTACTATCTCGGACGAACGGGTCCGCGGTTGTAGACAGTCGACTGTCAACAGTATGGTCCTACCACATAAGAAGTCCTATCATATAAGAAATGTTGGTGTACTTAGAAAACATTATACACTTCGATTTTTAATAAAATAAATGAAATTAACGCTTCAAACAAACCAAAAAACTCTTCAGCTTTATTATAGTATTACTTATAGGATGACGCTAAACAAATATTGTTTGCCGATAAATTTTATTACAAGCACTTCTGCATGATTCTATTGAGTATTTCCCCACAATCGTGTTCTTTTAATGCGATTATGATTTACATTATGAGTCATAGATGTTTTTATTTTCTATTTTCCTCCTTCTAAGGTTATCCTTGTAAGGTTAAGGATGTTTCTGATCAGCCTAATAGAGATGTCGTCGTCGTGTCAGCTCATATACGAGCCTACTCTATAATAAGAGGGCATTGACCTATTATACCATGCTGTCTTATGTAGGTGGATTGATATAGGATTTTGCTTCGAATTTTTCATGTCTTGCATAGATGTTGAATACTAATGATATTCCCCAATCGCGTTTTAAGATACTCATCGATAAAAGAAGAGGCGGTGAATTGTATTCTTACTCCGTAACCACACGAATAATATTAACAGAACCATCTCTGGTTATGTGATATTGTCAATTATGAGGATGAATAGAGCCATTCCGTTGCCCCAGAGGGTACGGACAGTAAGTGTTTTTTTTTCTTGTTTTATTGCCAACGGTGGCAATCAAGCATAATAACCACATAAACAGTACACCTGATTGTAAGTGTTGCTGCCGCTCATGGATTTTTGCTATGCCGCATCCTAAATGCATGCGTAAATGCGTGCAATGAGGTTCGACGATACTAATGGCATCATTTTAAAATCCACCACGCATCCTCAGAAAGTTGGGTTTCCGGCTCGCTTGCACATTGAACGAAGCGCGGTAACAAATTGCTACTACTCAGACGTCGACTTTCTGGTACTACTAGCCGAGGCCGCGGGTGGCGTGACCGAGGAGTTAGTCCGTCACCCGCCGAGAGGTCGACCGCGTGAAGAATGGCCGACATCCTCCCCGAGGGGGAGACGTCGGTCGATGGGAGGGTACCCCACTAGGGCGTATTCCGTCGCGCCGACCACTGATGACAAGTAACCCTGCTCCGGTAGCCGGCCCAACGACGAAGGCGACGTGGTGTTCGGGTCTCTGTCGCCACAGACGGAGTGGTGCGAGGAGTGCGAAAAAAAAAATAAGTCTGGTACGACCCCGGACGGACCGGTCCTCTACTGTAGACAGATAACTCAACAGTCTGGTACTACCACTTAGCGAGGTGGTGGTGTCTGATCTGGCCAGGTGTCTGCTCTAGACAATAGTTTGTCATAAAAAAAGACTTGTGAGTAATCTCAATTCATTATCGAATACTTAATGCTTGAAAACGAAAGTAGAAACAGCACATTCCAAGGCTTTGGCTATATTTTACGACTAGCCATGTGTTAACATAAGTACTAATGGTCGCCTTAAAAGCGATTATTACTTAAATCTGCGGAAATTAAAACATGTTTTAATTAAGTTTTGGCGCCAAGACATTGCGGTTTCATAACTGATTCGTTAACGAGAGCATAATGTGTTTTGTATGTGATAAATTTATTTATTACTAGCAACCCACCCTCGCTTCGCTTCGGTTTCAGTCGCTTTACCCGCGTAGTGTCCGTTCCCAAGGGAATACCGGGATAAAATATAACCTATGTTACCCCCTGACATTATAGCTTTCCATTGGTGGAAGAATTTTTGAAATCGGTTCCGTGGCTTAAGCGTGAAAGCGTAACAAACAAACAAATAAACAAACAAACATAGTTTCGCATTTATAATATTAGTAAGGATAGACATTTTTTCTTTCTGTCTGGTGACGGAATGCTATTCGCCACCTTCTTTCTTGTCCGTGGGTGTCGTAAAAGACAGTTAAGGGATCAAATATGCATTTATAACATCTATGCAAGAGAAGGAAAATTCGTAAGAAAACTTTATACCAACATGTCTGATCAGCGTGGTGTAGTAGATCAATTTCCTTCCTTCAATAGGCTGGAGCTCAATAGTGGGTCGTATATGAGCTGAAATGATAAAACATTTTTTCTGTATTGAAGTATGCCTTAAAATGGAAATATGTGGTTTTATATATGGATTTATTCCACCAGACTTTCTGACTTGGCCATGGGTGTCTTAAAATATGACGAAGGATGGATAATAAGCAGATAATATCCATGCAAGAGAAGAAAAACTCGATATAAAACCCTGTACCAACACACTGACTTACTATTATGGTATAGTAGGTCAGTTTCCCTTCTAGAGGGAGGATTCAGCACTGGGACGTATATGATGATGATGATTTCACTAGAGAAGCCCGCTAGATGGTGATATTGTGGATATAAAAAGAAAAGCAATCCCCACTCTAATAATCTTATGTGAACCCTATATTTCTACGGACTTGGATGCTTTCAACAGAATGTGACCAGACTAAAGCATGGCAAAAATCCTTAGAATAATAACGTATAGAAGGTAAGTTCGCGCACAAAAAGTAAAGCATTTCAATTGGAGCCTAATGGAACTTACGCCGGAACCGTTCCGTAACGTACAAGGTCACTGTACTGCATATACGTTCAACTCAACTCTTAAAAAATAAATAGGTAATAATGACGGTTTGTGCATATAAATGGTGTCATAACACATTTGAAAAACTTAAAAAGGTTTTTAACATTACTTTTAAAAGTGTTTCTACGATTTATGTTAATAAAAACAAACTTTAATTTCATAATTTGTGTAGTAGTGTGCGTGTGTACGTGTGTAATCGTCTGCGCGCATGTAGTATTTTTAGATTCATGTTTCGAACCTTCGAAGTACCGACACTATCCTTCTATACGTTATTATTCTAAGCATAAATCGTTATTAATTCTTTTTCTCTTTTCTTTATTTACACCCTATAAATGTATCGCTATTGGCTTCAAATATCTTCAAAATATCATCATCATCACTATCGCAGCCCACATACGTCCCACTGTTGGGCTCTGGTTTTCTCCACAATGGGAGAGAAATTGACCTACTATAACATGTTGGTCAGACGTGTTGGTATAGTTTATTTTGTTGCGAGTTTTGCTTGTCTTGCATAAGTAGATGTTATATGCATATTATATCCCTTAGTCGTCTATTACGACATCCGCGGGCAAGACAGAGAGTGGTGTATTGTATTCTTTTTCCGTCACCCCATGGATTATAGGATGATATAGGTATTTAAGATTACAGTTCCTCTATCAAAACGCCCGCACAAAGAAAAAAACATTTTCATCCTATTAAAAAATATCACAATCATACATGATAAAAAATTATCACAGCAAAAATGACTTGTGAATTGCAAGCGGCCTCTTCATCTATTGAGGTATTTGTTAAAAGATAAAATTGACGTAAATATACAGCAAATAATTCCTATTCAACAAGTATTTTCACAGTAATTTATCACGTGTGTTATAAAACAAACATCAATGCATACAGATAAAATTGATAACAGTATATTGTACACACTTGTAAGAAATGATTATGCTAGGATTTAATATGATATATATCATCATCTCGGCTCATAATGTCCCACTGCTGGGCTCGAGCCCCTTACATAAAGTGAGGGAAAACCGTTGATCACGTTGGTTAGTAAGATTGTTATAGAGTTTTATTTCGAGTGGTAGATTTAGAAAAAGACAAGTGGTAAATTTTAAGAATAGAAAAGTAGTAAATTTTAAGAATAGAAAAGTAGTAAATTTTATGCCTTACAACTTTCAGCAGCTTATTGGTCCACCTGGTGGGTAGACGTCCTACACTGACGTAGTGTGAGACGTGGTCGCCACTCAAGCAGTGACAGCTGGTGGGTCAACAAAGTGATGGTGAACTTTACTATGGAACAACAGTTTATAAAAAAAATAACATTTTTTATTATTATCGAACTCATTACATTTTGTAGGCATACATAGAAACATGTGGTTTTATTTGGTTTTCACACTTAAAAAAATATTTATAAAAGAGTGCAAATCAAAAAATATTTCGATTTGAACTCTTTTATTAAATTTAACGACGGCCTTGGCGGTCCCGCCAATTTTATATCAACTTTATTTTGAAAAGTTTTATCATTCTAGGCTCATTTACATTCATACCACACACGGTACACGAAGTATAGAATAGAACTAAGACCAAAATAAAAAAACAATTACTTAATGTAAACAAACAATATTTAACGCGTCACAGGATATATCGAAACTATATCTACTTACGTCGCCGCCGGCCGCCAGGCAAATTTCGTCGAAAGTCGAGTGCTCTCGGTAATGTTCGGTTCGCACGTGCTCCAGCAGACTCATTTTTCGGTATATTTCTATGAACTATCTTCTGTCTCACGCGCCAGGCGTTTTTTTTAACTCGTAACTAATACAAGTTGTATTAGCAGTCCCAGTGCGCTCGCCTCAGCGCACGAGTTTTTTTTTTACAGGGAAAATAAGTTTTAATAGTTTAGTAAAGCGTTTAAATTGTTTCGTCTTAATTTGAAATTATATTTGTTATATGTTATGTTTAAATAATAATAATATTTATTATATTATTTATATATAGTAATTTAAAATATAAAGATGAACTAACATTGTAATTATTAAATCTTTTGAATTGGTGGTTCAGCGCACGAGCGCACTTAAGGTACAGCCGCCACTGCACTCAAGAACTTTTGTTGCCCAGCTTGTCGGCTTATCAAACGATGTAGCCAACCCACTTCTATCACGTAGAGACATGCCGAGCCCAAGAGAAAAATGCATTACAAATGACTGCTTTGTTGTGATGTAGAAATGGTTAAGTAAACAGATAACATCATTGCAAAAGAAGGAAAACGCGAACTAAAACAATATACCAACCTAACGATTGCCGTATAATAGAAGATTGATACATCAATAGAATAAATAGAATTTTCTTAACTATCGTTCAGTACGTGGTGACGGAGTAAGAATACAGTTCAGCACCCCTCTCTTATCCGTGGGTATCGTAAAAGACGGCTAAGGGATTAATAATGCATATAACATCTATGTATGAGAAGGGAAACTCGAAATAAAACCCTATACGAACCCGCCTGACCGGCGTGGTATAGTGGGTCATTTTTCCTCCTATTATGGAGGAGGCTCGAGCCCAACAATTGGACGTATTATGAGCTGAAATGATGATGATGATTGTTCATTATTACCATTCTCAAGCAACACACCTGATGGTAAGTGATGCTGCCGCACATGGACCTTTGCAATACCAGGGGCACAGCCAGGCCGTTGCCTAACGTGAAGTAAATACTCTTCTTAAACCTTGTTTAAAGAAGGACATGTCATAGCGCTCGGGAAGCACATCATCTCTGCTTATATTCCTTTACAGGGATAAGCTAGTAAAATGCGTTGACATAAAGTTTTGTTTCGAGTGTTCCTTCTCTTGTATAGTGTTATTTACATATAACCCTTAATGCCTGCATAGATGGCGCAGTAGTTATGATATCGATCTACGGTGCTAATGTCTTGAGTTCGATTCCCATGCAGGGCAACGTTTTATACGATCCATAGATTATTTATTATTATGAGTCTGGGTGTAATTTGTCTGTTAAATTGTATGTTTGTTAAGTCCGCAACAAGACAAGGATATATCCCTTAGTGCAGGGTGTTGTCAAAGTTATTTATAAAATAGGCATTATGATATCCACGGGCAAGAAAAGTCGCAAATTGTTTTTTTACTTAGTAACCACACGGAAGTCAACGAAAATACAAATTTAATTTTTACCAAAAATAAATACGGTGAAAATGGAAACACAATTTCTTTCTAAAAATATATTTAGATACTTAAGTTAAGATTAAATTTGGATCAACGGGATGATATCCTGTTTCAATTAGATTCAGTACAATATTACGAAATGTAAACAACATTTATTTCAAATATCTCTATATTGAATTTTTAAAAGAATCTATACCAATAAATAAAATTGGAGTGTCTGTTTGTAATGTCAAAATAATAGGCTTTTTTCATGCTCACACGGTTATTTGCACGACACCTGTGCCTAAAATTGCAATTAAAAAATTTTTGTCTGTCTGTCTGTCTGTTTGTTCCGGGTAATCTTCAAAACGGCTGGACCGATTTCAAAAATTCTTTCACCAATGGAAAGCTATAATATCAGGGCGTAAACTAGGCTATACTTTAACCCGGTATTCCCACGGGAACGGAAACTACGCGGGTAAAACGACTATAACCTATAACCGAAGCGAAGCGAGGGCGGGTTGCTAGTCTTTTTATATAACTAGTAGCAGTAGTACCTTTCTTTTTTTTAAGACTTGGAAATGCAATTTACGCACTATCCTCCGTCGGTTACAGACGAGGGGGTGTGTGGGACTCACCAGTCTCCTATGCAACCGGAATACCCACTAAAACCAACAGCGCTCCCTTCCGCGCTTTTACGGAGTGCCGGAGAGATCGTCTAGTTACAATCGATCCCCGACACTCCTACGCAAGGCCGTCGGGCTACGTCCTGTCGCCATTCAAGGCGGTGGGAGGAGATGCGCGTATCGGCGCTTTCCTCTTCCTGGTCACCGTCTACGGAGTGAGTTAGCGGACGTAAGTGTCTCACGTTCTCGCTCCGTGACCCCCTTCCGAGCGATGACCTCCTCGCAGAAAGAGGCCATCGACGACCAGCACCTGTCGCTGTAGAGCATGTTTAATGTGATGCTTAACAACGACAGGTCATTTCCTATAACCGCCGATAGGTCGTGGCGCTGAGGTCCTCAGGCGGGACATACCTCCAGCTAGTAGCTTACCTGGCAGATTACGTTCTACCCGGAAAAATAGCACCAAATTAAAAATGACATTTAAAAATTTAACTGTAAATTACTTAATTTTTTAATTCCATAATTATGTACTATGTTCCACGTGGTGACGGAGTAAGAGTACAAGTCACCACCGCTTGCACGTGATTGTGTTAAAAGATGTCTAAGGGACTAAATATGCGTATAAGATCTATGCAACAGAAGAAAAACTGGCAACAAAACCCTATGCCAACCCACTTCCCCTGTACGGCGCACCGGTGTGGGCGGGGTCCCTGACCGTCCGGCTGAGGGCCCTCTTGAGGCGACCACAGAGGGTCATGGCGATCAGGGCCATACGTGGTTACCGCACGGTGGCGACGGAGGCAGCGTGCCTCCTGGCCGGAACCCCCCCATGGGACCTGGAGGCGGAGATGCTTGCCGACATTTATCGGCGGGTGTCGGAGACGCGCGCCCACGGCGGTATGGTTTCCATCAAAGAGATCACCACCTGGCGGGTCGACGCCCGCCGGGAAGTCATTGCCCGTTGGGCAGTCTGGCTGGAGAGTCCTCGGTACGGTGTCAGGACCGTCGAGGCCTTCCGGCCGGTGCTGATGGAGTGGTTGGAGCGGACGCACGGGGTGCTTTCCTTCCGACTGGTGCAGGTGCTTACGGGGCACGGTTGCTTCGCGAAGTACCTGCACAAGATTGTCAGGAGGGAGAGCACACCGTCCTGCCACCACTGCAGTTGCGACGAGGACACGGCGCAGCACACGCTCGAGGTGTGTGCTGCGTGGGAGGGGGAGCGCCGCGAACTCGTCGCGATTATCGGTGCCGACCTGACGCTGCCGACCATCGCCAGGGAGATGCTCGTCAGCGTCAGGAACTGGGACGCGGTCGCCGCCTTCTGTGAGGCCGTAATCTCACGGAAGGAGGCGGCGGATCGTGCGAGTAGAGCTCCTATTCGGCGACACGTTCCGCCGCCGGCGACTCGGGCGGCGTAGGCGCGAGTATCTGCGCCTAATGCCGCCCTAGCCGAGGCCGCGGGTGATCGGACTGGGGAATTGTCCGTCACCCACAGAGAGGCTGACCGCGCGACGGCGACCGACGTCCCAGGACGTCGAGAGGTGACGTTACCCGAAAGGGTATTCCGTCGGGCCGACCACTGACGATAAGTCATATCTGCTCCGGTCGTCGGCCCAACAACGAGGTGACGTGGGTACGGGTGGGTTATGGGCCCGCGCGCCGTCCTTTCATCGCCCCGGATGGATTGGACCGCGCGTGCGCATACCATAGCCCAACCATAAAAAAAAAAAAAAAGAAATGCCAACCCACTTCCCTAGCCGAGGCCGCGGGTGACCGGACCGGGAATTTAGTCCGTTACCCGCAGAGAGGCTGACCGCGAGTATCTGCGCCTAATGCCGCCCTAGCCGAGGCCGCGGGTGATCGGACTGGGGAATTGTCCGTCACCCACAGAGAGGCTGACCGCGCGACGGCGACCGACGTTCCAGGACGTCGAGAGGTGACGTTACCCGAAAGGGTATTCCGTCGGGCCGATCACTGACGACAAGTCACCCTGCTCCGGTGGTCGGTCCAACGACGAAGGCGACATGGGTACGGGTGGGTTATGGTCCCGCGCGCCGTCCTTTCGTCGCCCCGGACGGAATGGACCGCGTGTGCGTTTCCCATAGCCCACCCATAAAAAAAAATGCCAACCCATTTGATAAACCTGATATAGTAGGTCAATTTCCCCCCAATAGTTCCTCCAATAGTAGTACTAGTGATAGAGGAAATTCAAGTTCAATGCTGGGAGGTGTATAGGTTGAGATGAGATACAGCTATACCACGCTGGTCAGACGTGTTGGTATAGAGTTTTGTTTCGAATTTTCCATCTTTTGCATAAATGTTATATGCGTATAATATTCCTTAGTCGTTTTTTATGCGGGCACGGGCAAGAGAGGTGGTGGTGAATTGTATTCTTACTCCGTCATCACACGGACACCACACTTTAATTCATTTAGTGTTAAATATTAAATGGATAAATGAATAAGAATATGTAAATTTATTTAACACAGATAAATTTATGATAATTAATTACTGAAGGCCAAAAGCATCTTGAGTGTTAATTTTATTTGTTAAAATAATACAACGCTAAGATAAATAAATACCTATATAGCCTCACGCCTGCTTCCCAGAGGGGTAGGCAGAGGCTATGGATTGCCACCAGCTACGATCCTGACTTACTTCCATCGCTTCACTCACACTCATTAAAGTCTTTATGCATTCTCTACGGTTATGCATACCTTAACATGACCTTCCACTAGCACATCTCGAATTTTATCCAGAAACGTACGCTGTGGTCTTCCTCTTCCAACAGGATAAACATTTTTAATATACAAAATTACAAGTCAAAACTGTTCTGATTACATAATTATCATTTACAAAGAACTGTGTGGTGACGGAGTAAGAATATTCACCAAATTCACCACTTCCTATCTTGCCCGTGGATGTCGTAAAAGACGACTACGGGATATAATGTGCACATAACATCTGTGCTAGAGAAGGAAAACTCGAAATGAGATCCTATACCAACATGACTGACCAGCATGGTATAGTAGGTCAAATTCCCTCCCATTGTGGAGGAGGCCTGAGCCCAACAGTGGGACGTATGTGGTTGCGATGATGACGGTGATGATAACAAAGAACTAATGTCATTACAATAATTTAGCATTTTATAAAAACAAAAGGAAAAAAAATATGAAAGTTTCTATTGATAATTGACCTATTCATTAATTCGTCAATCGCATAAAAGGCATTTTGAGTGAGCCAGCGCCGAGTTTAGTTTTAAACGCTGTTAGCGTAGCAGCCGAAGTACCTGTCGCTGGCAATCTGTTATATATTTGAGGGTCCACAATATGTGTCAATTTGGTAGACTTTGCCAGACGATGTGGCAGTGACGCGATGTTGTTAGCCTGGCGAGTGGTATAGTCATGTCCGTCTCCTCACCAACCATGTCATTCTCTTTACTCATTCTTTCTATATGTCCAAACCACCTCAACATACCTTTTTTAATCTTTGTCACTACTTCTTCGTTCACTCCACAGCTAAGATACCCATATCAATAAAACAATATTTTTACAAATTTTATCGCGTTTGATCAATTTTTGAATGTCCGATGTTTAGAACAATTTATAGCGGTCATGGTCACAGGCGGACTAAGATGTCTCAAGTCAAAGAACTTATCGTTATAACAGAGATTTATTTATTTACCCGTTACAGAATTAGATATTAAATTTTGACCTACATTTTGATACAAATTTATTGCTAGCACAAAGAGAAACGGACGTGTGACATTGGTACCTACTAGCAACCCGCCCGCTTTGCTTCGGTTTCAGTCGTCTTAACCGCGTAATTCCCGCTCCCATGGGAATACCGAGATAAAATTTAGGTTATGTTACTCCCTGATATTATTATAGCTTTGCATTGATAAAAGAATTTTTGAAATCGGTTTGGTGGTTTAAGCGTGAAAGTGTATCAAACAAATAAACTTACTTTCGCATTTATAATATAAGTAAGGATTTCTAAAACAAACGTTACAATCATCCTTCAGTTTATCTTTTAGGAATATTCATTCGACTGTAGATATCCGTTAGAATTTCTGGACACTATCCGTGTATAGTGACAATTAGTTTGTTAAAACGTGTATATATATATATATATGTAAGTACGAGTCGATTACTCAAGCGATGACCGGCGCCAAATATCGTTTGCCTCTCACACTGCAAGGTCATTTAACGTACGGCCTAAGATGCATTATATAGGGCTCTCATGTTTTCATTCGTTTTAAACATGTAGTAGGCGACATTCAAAACAGCGAATGTGTGAATATTATATCTATACAAATAAATGAAATTGTAATGTCCGTTGTTAATGTCAAAATAAAAGGTTTTTCATGCTCGCATGGTTATTTACACGATGCCTACACTTAAAACCAGTTTTAAACGTTTTTGTTTATCTGTATGTCTCTTTGTTCCGGGTAATCTTCCAAATGGCTCCAGTGATTTTGATAATATTTTACTGCAACATATAAAGTGTAATTTAGGCTAATTGCCTCTCAGAAAAACCCTATAAAGTTTTGGTCGGTCAGGGAATCGAACCCGAGCCCTTATGGATTGCAATCACGTATTGTATCTTAAAAGATATTGGCGATTTAAAATGCTATATGATTGACTAGCAACTCGCCCTCGCTTCGCTTCCGTTTCAGTCGCCTTTCCGCGTAGTGCCCGTTCCCGTGGGTATACCAAAATAAAATATAGCCCAAATTACTTCTTGTATAAACAGCTACCTAGTAGTAAAATATTATCCAAATCGGTCCAATCGTTTTGAAGATTACCCAAAACAAACATACAGACAGACAAAACATTTTTAAACTGGTTTAGGCAAATAACCATATCAGCATGAAAAAAGCCCATTAGTTTGACCTTAAAAACAGACACTTCAATTTTATTTATTCGTATAGATGTATAGATTTGTTTAGAATTTATTTTCATTATTATCATTGTCATCTCAGTGTGCCTATCCTGGAAATCCATTCTAATTTCGAATCCGATTCAATTCCAATCTCACCAAACTTATATTTGGTACTCTTGAACAAAATCGAGAATGAATTCTTCGCGTTTGGCGGTGTTATTTTTACTAAATGTGTCGTATTTTCTTATTTTAAATTAATAACGTTATCGAAATTGATCACTACAAAGACGCTTTCTTGCAATTGTGCAACATTAACGATTTTAAACTACGTCAAAATCGCGTCGGGAGTAGCAAATATTTGATTGAATCGACGAGAGTCGAATTCATTTAGTTCAAAAATATTCCACCGAATTTGATTCCAATCGTGCGCTAGTGTCGCTTTCAAGACTACCAAATTTGCTCAAATTCGAGCTGCGATTGGATTTAGGATTGGAATCGAGATTCAAGAGTGCCTACTCTTTACACATGTCTCACTATTGGGTTTGAGCATCCTCCACAATAAATACAGGCAATTTAACCACTATATTACGCTGGTCAAATGAATTGGTCATCATCATAGAGCCTTTCTTTGTCTAGTCTACTGCTGAATCATCTCGTCACGCTTGGCAAGGTTGTCAATGTGACTCAAGAGAGAACTGCTGTCCATTACCCCGGTTTACCCCTGATCAATTTCTACAACTGCCAAGGGCAAATATTTTTTTATTGCTAACGGTTACAAAGAGTAAACAATACACCTGATGGGAAGCGATGCTGCCACTCATGGACTTTTCTAGGCCACTGCTTACCGTGAAGAAAGTGAAGGCTGGGTGAATGCGTGCATTAAAAGGTCAGTCATACTAAAGGCATCACCAAAATTCAAAACACGCAATCACCCTCAGAATGGGCTTCCGGCTTTCTCGCTTACCCAACGAAGCGTAGTAACAAATTGCTACTACTCAGACGTCGATTTTCTGCGAGAGTGTGGTACTACCCCGGACGGACTGGCTCGCAGCTGTAGATAGACAGCAGTCAGCAGTGTGATCCTATCACTGGGGTGGCGAGAACTGTATTTTCATTCCGTTGCCACATGGTACCCTCTCTTCTCAACATTCTCGCTCGGGGACGTCGGTCGCCGTCGCGCGGTCTGCCTCTCTGCAGGTGATGGATTGAATTTCCAGTCCAGTCACCCGCGGTTTCGGTTCCTTTTTTTGCCTAAGAGTTATATGCATATTACTTTGTTTTTGTAATATCCACGGATAATATAAGGGTTGATGAATTCTATTCTTTCTTCATTATCATACAGTAAAGCATCTTACTACAGAATTTATGGTTACCGACGGCCTCTTTTATAAATACGCTTCTTAATGCCATAATCGCCACGTTTGACTGGCGATCGCAGTTAGCGTTATAAGTTTCCTATTTCAAAAATATTCCGAGAAAAAAGAGAAAAAAGATTCCGAGAGTGCTACTGACCTTTTCACTCATTCAGTCAGTTTTTCTACTCCTGCATTAAAGTTTTTTCTACTATTATAGTAGAATAATCTTAAGCCAAGGTTGTTTTTTATTGTTACTGTATAAACATTATTTACGGTAATTGCATCAAATCAATTTGAAATGGTATGATAACGTTTTGTCTAATTCCTATTTCGAATTTGAGTTAAGAGCTTTTTAAGACATCACGTGCATGGTATACTAATGGCTTTCCGTGTGGTGACGGAGTAAGAGTACCTACAATTCACCCTCCGTGGATATCATAAAAGATCACGAAGGATATGTTAATAACATCAGTGCAAGAATATACCTCAAGTGTCTGAAATCACAGGTCTAATTCAAATTCAAATTCAAATACTTTATTATGCATAAACCCCGCGGGGGCACTTACATATGGTCACTTTTTTACATTTTTACCTTACACTACTACCGGATCGGAACGCGACCGCACTGAGAAGATCCGGCAAGAAACTCAGTGGGCTTGTCTTCTTTTTTATTCATTTACTATTTTTTTTTTTAATAAGATAATATACAACAAATAGGTCTAGGACCAGTGTATGTTACCAGTGATGACTTACGGCACGGAAACTTGATCCCTAAATGTAGGCCTCATAATCAAGCTCAAAGTCGCTTAGTGTGCTATGGATCGGGCTATGCTCGGGATTTCTTTGCGAGATAGGACCCAAAATACGGCAATCCGCAGATGAACCGTGTAACCGACATAGCATGAAGAATTAGCATCCTGAAGTGGCAATGGGCAGGCCACATCGCTCGACGAACCGGCAACCCGCTGCGGGAGACAGGTTCTTGAGTGGCGACGCAGTGTAAGACGCCCCCAACTACGTGGACCCACGACCTAGTAAAAGTTGCTGAGCGTCGTTGGATGCAAGCGGCACAGGTTCGTACTCTGCGGCGTAACATGAGGGAGAGTGTAATTTAGAATTGAATAGGTAATTGTATCGTTGGTTAATTTCCCTCCTATACTTGAGAAGGCTCGTTCCCAGTAGTTGGACGTATAAGAGCTAAGATGAGAGTGGTAGGACCACACTGTCGACAGTCATCTGTCTACAGCCGCGGGCCGGTCCGTCCGGGGTAGCACCACACTCTCGCAGAAAATCGACGTCTCAGTAGTAGCAATTTGTTACTGCGCTTCGTTCGGTGAGCGAGAGAGCCGGGAGCCCAACTTTCTGGGGGTGTTTGCGTGTGGAGGGTTTTTGTGGTGCCCTTGGTATCACCGAGCCTCAATGCACGCATTCACACTCCCTTCATTTTCTCCGCGGTAGGCAGCGCCCTTGTAAAGGTCCATGAGCGGCAGCAACACTTACCATCAGGTGTACTGTTTGCTCGTTTGCCACCGTTTGCAATAAAAAAATAAGTGAGCCGTCGCTCAGGACGCCTCACAGATGTGAAACATTGAAACTATTTTGTACGAGTAGAGACACGGTATCGAATATAAAGTATCGATACTGAACTCATGAATAGTATCAAAAGATAAGTAACGTACTGTTTAAAGTATCGAGTACTTTTATTTACTTTATCTTTAGGTATCGAGTACTTTTCTTTCGATACCGATACTTTTGTATTCGATATTTTAGTCAATAAGTACTTTTTGGTAGTTATCATATCGAATAAATTATCCCATTTTAAAATTGACTTTACGACTCATATTTATGGTAACGTCATTTAGTACAAACGAAATAAACCTTCTAAAACATAGCTTGAAATAATTTGCGATTTATAAACCAGAAATAGCGCCATCTATCGAGCAAACGACCAACTCTAAGCTACAATATATTTTATAAAAAACTCTCTAATCCTGTAATGATAATAAGACAAGCTGTTTAAAGTGAGTCAAAATCCAATTCTTAAGGAGTTGGTGACATACAAATAAATAAATACACAGCTGAAACTAATAAAAGCCTATAAAAAATGAAATGCTTTCATCCGTTCACAGACATTCTTTCCGCACGAAGAGTGTGATTTAGGAAACAGAAATGGCGGCATTTATCGAGCTAACGACCAACTCACAGCTACAATATATTTAATAAAGAAATTTTTAATCTTGTAATGATAATAAGACAAGCTATCTAAATAATTGTAACGTCATTGGTCCTCCTTAAATTTTCAACTTTTAAATGAAATTTGACTGTTTAAAGTGAGTCAAAATCCAATTCCTATGAAGTCGGTAATATACAAAGAAATAAATATATAATTATACACCCGAAACTAATAAATCCTATAAAAAACGGTTCTCCAGTTTTCGTAGCTGAAAGTAAACTAAATACCATACCTACTGGTATATTTATATTACTAAGTTAGAGAATTTTATATTAATTTATAAAACAAGTATATATGCATAAAAGAACATTAGATTACGACAGGAACTAATACGATAAAACTAAGGCATAAAGTATTAATAAAATATCACGATTTTTTTTTCCAAAAAATGATGATTTTTATTCAATAAACAATTATTTTCATTAATATACATTATAAGTAACAATTTACTTTGAGTTCACTAGATGGCGTTGTACAAAATTTTAAATCGCACCATGGTTTCGTTACAAAAATGTAAGTATATGCATCCATATAATTATTTAATATATAATGGTTGAGAGCCCTCAGCGCTCACCCACCAGTCCGGGTAAAGTTGTCACAGCCATCTGAGGCTAACAACTAAGTCACACAAAAAAAAAAAAAAAAGAAAAATTTAATATATAATTAATAGGGGACCGCGAGGCGTGGCGTTAAACGCCACGCGACGATCACGGTCACCCTCGCCTATAGATGTTTCACATCAAAAAGATGTTTTCTAATCGCTTAGTGATTAAGACTTTATGGTACTAGGGGTTACAGGTACATTGTTCAAACTTTTTTGTTGATTTTTTTTTTGCTAACTTAGGGTTTCTATAATTGCAATATTCTCTTTTATTAATCTTGGTGGTAAACAAGCAAACAGCATACCTGATGGTAAGTGATACTGCCTTTCATAGCCTTTGCCTAGTCACTGCCTACCGTGAAGGAAGTGTGAATGCATGCAATGAGGTTCGGTGACTCTAAATCACCAAAAATATTACAAAAACTCAACACATAAACCTCTCGCTTAGAGAAGGAAATGTAGTAATAAATTGCAATTACTCAGACGTCGATTTTCTGCGAGAGTGTGATGTGATACTACTTCGGAAGGACTAGCTCGCGGTTGTAGACAGAAAACTGTAGACAGTGAGGTTCTACTACCTATAATTATATTCCTACTAGTTAATATCTGTATATTAAGCGAAGTAATATTAAACGAACAAAAATCTGCATTTTCTTTTTCTTAAAAGCACATTATAACTAGGTCTCTGAATGTTTATTCGGTCGAGCTACAAAATCTGGTTTAAGAATTCGCCATTTAATTCACGACGCTGTTAGTATAAGGAATGGATAAATACCTACCGTTTGAACTTATATGATAACCTGTTCACTCCCAATTTAATTAACAAGTCGAGCCGGCAAAAGTATTTCCCTGTACGAGGAAGATGTCTTAAAAATAAACGTAAAAATTTATTGAAAACTGTGACCGGTTATATAAATGCATATGACTCATTCAAATTGGAATCCTGTTTAAAAATATAATAGGCATTTTCAGTAATTTTTTTTTATCGTCAACAGCTCATATACGTCTCCTTAGTGGGCTTGAGTTGCCTCCACAATGGAAGGTAAACTATAACATAGCTAGTCAGGCGGTTTGGCATTTTTTTTATGAGTGGGCTATGGTAAGCCCACACGCGGTCCATTCCGTCCGGGGCGACGAAAGGACGGCGCGCGGACCCATAACCCACGTCGCCTTCGTCGTTGGGTCGACCACCGGAGCAGGGTGACTTGTCGTCAGTGGTAGACGGTTTGGTGTAGGGTTTTATTTCAAGATTTATTTCTCTTGCATAGATATTATCTGCGTATTGTGATAATTATTATATTTGTGAATTGTATCATGTAATAATTTTATTTAAGTGAAATTAGAAAATAAATAAAAAATAGACAATCCCGCCGAGTTCCTTGCCGGCTCTTCTCAGTGTGGTATGTACTTACATATTGTCATTTTTTTCAACCCCTGCCTCCGCGGGGATTATGCATAATAGATGAATTGGAATTTGATTTATTAGTCTTTTACGCCAGCTTAGCTACAGAAATTAGTTATAAAATTTTTAGCAACATTTTAGTACAACTTTATTGGCCGTACAAGAAGGTTTCAAAGTAAAAGTTATCACAAAATAAAACATCCGCCTGATGAGTGATATCGTAGCTAGTTTTTTTTTCAAAAAGACCACATCTTGCACTAAGAAAATAATTCTTGAATAACGGGCGATATTACAAATATACAATTAATGGTTACAAATTATACCCAGACTCAACAATTTTCTGAATCGCACAAATTTTTATCCTGCATTTTTTTTATTGCAAACTGTGGAAAACGATCTAACAGTACATCTGATGGTAAGTGTTGCTACCTTTGCTAGGCTGCTGCCTGCCGCGAAGGAAGTGGTGGGAGTATGAATGCGTGTAATGAGGTTCGGTGATACTACTAAAGGCATCACTAAAACCCACCACACGCAAACACCCTCAGAAAATTGGGCTTCCGGCTCTCTCGCTCACCGAATAAAGTGCAGTAATAAATTACTATTACTCGAACGTCGATTTTCTGCGAGAGTGTGGTACTACCCCAGACGGACCGGCCCGCGGCTGTAGACAGACAACTGTCAACAGTGTGATCCTACCACAAATAACTGGGATAGAATCCATGACACTTAGCAAGGTAGATCGATCAACTAAAGATTAGTGATACATTTTATTCATGACCAGAAGTCAAATCACAAGACTACACGTGATTTTGAAATTAACCTTTATTTTGGAGGCCATCATAAAATAATTTAAATAAAACGCATATTATTGAAGTACTAGCAACCCGCCCTCGCTTCGCTTCGGTTTCTGTCGCCTTATCCCCGTAGTTCCCGTTCCCGTGGGAATACCGAGATAAAATATAGCCTAGTTTACTCCCTGATATTATAGCTTTCCATTGGTGAAAGAATTTTTTAAATCGGTCCAGCCGTTTTGAAGATTACCCGGAACAAACTGACAGACAGACAGACAGACAGGCAGACAGACAGACAAAAAAATATAAAGTGTATTTTAGGCATATGTATAGTGCAAATAACCGTGTGAGCATGAAAAAAGCCTATTATTTTGATGTTACAAACAGACACTCCAAATTTATTTATTGGTATAGATTAGATTTGTTAAAAAAGTATATATTTACATTTGCAATACCTAAATATGATATCATCATAAACGTCATCATTAGCCTATCAAGGTCCTCGTTTATGGTCTGTGGTGTACAGTTAGTGGAGATTAAGAGACAGTTTGGTGATCTTAGTGTTACCAGTTATACAGGAAATAGGTGTTGTTTATTTTTCTGATAATCTCTTAGCCGATTTCTTACGACTGTCTGTCTACAGCCGCGGGCCGGTCCGTCCGGGATAGTACCACACTCGCGCAGAAAATCGACGTCTGAGTAGTAGCAATTTGTTACTGCACTTCGTTCGGTAAACGAGAGAGCCGGAAGCCCAATTTTCTGAGGGTGATTGCGTGTAGTGGGTTTTGGTGATGCTTTTAGTTTTACCGCACCTCATTGCACGCATTCACACTCCCTTCACTTTCTTCACGGTAGGCAGCGGCCTAGCAAAAGTCTATGAGCGGCAGCAACACTTACCATCATGTGTACTGTTTGCTCGTTTGCCACCGTGTGCAATAATAAAGAAAAAAAAAGACTCGCTCCAGAAAGAGTCCTAAAGGGTTGTGACCTTAGAATAATAACGTATAGAAGGATAGTGTCAATACTTCGAACTTTCAAAATTTGAATCTAAAAATACTAATGGCGCGCAGACGATTACACACGTACACACACAAACCACTATACAAATTATGAAGTAAAATTTTGTTTTTATTAACATAAATCGTCGAAATACTTTTAAAAGTAACGTTAAAAACCTTTTTAAGTTTTTCAAATGTGTTGTGATACCATTTGAATACACAAACCGTCATAATTATCAATTTATTTTTTAAGAGTTGCGTACGTACCTGCACAAGTACAATGACTTGTACATTACGGCACGGTTCCGGCGTAAGCTCCATTAGGCTCCAATTGAAATGCCTCACTTTTTGAGCGTGAACTTACCTTCTATACGTTATTATTCTAAGGTTGTGACATTATTTTCTAACTCGACAATAAACGGAAAATGTGTGCGTAAAATAGCGTTATGTATTTTCTAGTTTTTCGCTAATAGACGATGGACTTTTTAATTTTCATAAGAGCCTTTTGTCAATATTCATCGTTTATTCATTCATCACAGCTTATATACGTCCCACTACTGGGCTCGAGTCTCCTCCATATTGGGAGGAAAATTTACTTATTATACGTTGGTCATGCGAGTCTTCTATTGCATTGTTCTTGTTTGGACAAGATATCTCTTAGTTGATTTATATGACGCCTACGGGCAAGAAAGGAGTTGGTGAATTGTATTCTGACCAATCATCATCATCATCATTTGCCTGCCCTCATCCCACTCTAAGTGGGGTCGGCACAACATGTACTTAAGTCTATGTTGTCTACAGTTACGGCTATATGTTTTATGACCGGCCGCCTGCCTGACGTCAACCCTCCTCAGGCATTTTCGTTGATAGGAAAGGGATGGGGATATGGCGGATGTATATGGTGGGAACTGGGTTAGGGGACACTACTGCCATTAGATATAGGATAGGAAAATGACAGGAGCAGCTGGAGCAGTCCGGGATCGCGTGTCCGTAGCGACACTAATCAGTTAACGGACAATCAACTGGTAGTGGCACCCTCTGAACGGTCTGTCAATATATTTCTTAATAAATAATACTGAATGTCACAGGATAAATTCTGTTATCTGTGACTCAATACTAACCTTGCATCTGTGCCATTAATATTGTTATAATTACTACTTCTTTAAATCACGCAACCCTCGTTCCGACGAGGGAAATTAATTTCATTTGGTATAGGGATTCATTTCGAGTTTTACTTCTCTTATAGTGATATTATCTGTTTAAATATACGAATCGATTTTTCTAAACCCACCAAAAAGGAAGAGGTGGATCATTGTATTCATCAGAAGAAAAATTGGTTTACGCATAAACCCCAAAGCCGATTTGAAAAATTTCTTTACTAACGATAGGCTACATTATCAGTGAGTAACATTGGCTATATTTTATCTCGGTACTTCAACAGGAATGGGAATTATACGAGTGAAGATTGGAGAATAATTTGACCAATTTAAAAAATTCTTTTCTCAAAGGAAAGCTAAATTCAAAAGCTAAATCAAATCAGCGTAGACTATATTTTATCCTCATATTGCCATGGAAATGAGAATTATGCGGATGAAATCGAGAGAATTTGCAAGTGTAAATTATACTTTTATCCTGAAATTGATAGACGCATTATACCTATCTATATTTATTATGAACGGGTGTAACCGACATAGCACGAAGAACCGACAACCGCTGGGGAAGAAAGGTTCTCGAGTGGTGACCACGTATCGGACGACGCAGTGTAGGTCGCTCCCCCACTAGATGAACCGACGACCTGGTGAAAGTTGCTGGGCGTTGTTGGATGCAGGTGGCACAAGACCGCACTTTGTGGCGTAACATGAGGGAGGCCTAAGTCCAGCAGTGGACGGCGATGGGCTGAAATGATGGTGATATTTCTTAATCTCTTGTAATAGAAGGCGAGCCTATCTTTCTTTCGGAGACAGTTTTAGATTTTGGACTTACTATTGTGAATTTCCTCGTAAAAAAATCCACTAACACTTTTCATCATCGCCATTAATTTTCTTATTCTTATACTACCCAAACAATAAAGCAGTTAATAATTAAGTGTTATTTTATCACGCTTTGTTTAATTTAAAAAAAAAGTACATAATTACATTTTAAATTTGTACGATAATTAAATAAAGTCGTTACATTGAATGCGGGACTTGTTTCGCTATTCGATAAAACACTAAAACGTCATTTACGTTTGACAACCCTAACAACAACAGGTGATATAAAACGATTCAATGGTCATTTACTGTCTACCAACCATGTGTAGCGTTCGCGGGCGCGTTTGAATTTCGAAGTGTTCGCTAGTGATGAGATCGCTCGATTATAATCGTTAAATTAAAAAAAGCAAGTGACATTATTGTTGTTTTAAATTTTAATTATGTTCGAGTGAGTGCTTCTCTAGTTGTTCTCTATTTAAATAAATAAAGTAAGTCTTATTTGGATTTTTTACGCTTAATTTAACTATATTTGAATAATTAAATTTTTAATTAAAACTATATATTACTATATATTAAATTGTAGACAGACAGTTAATATTTATAGTGTATTTGACTAATATCAAACAGAATATTGTAGATTGGTTTATTCTAATTAATATTTACATTATTTTATGTATTTTTATGTAGGTACTTAATTGAATACTTTATCGATGAAATTCTAATTTGTACGTAAAATTTCATTTCAAATTTCACAAGTTTGATTAGTGGGGATAGCAATATACATGGGGATCACTCTGGAGAGGTTTTCCGTCTGAAATCCTTTTCACATATTTAATTAGAAGGAGGAGGAAATAGCCCTACTATACCACGCTGGTCAGGTGGTTTAGTATAGGGTTTTATTTCGAGTTTTCCTTCTCGTGCATAGATGTTATCTGCAATAATCCCTAAGTCGTTTACGACACCCATGGGCAAGAAAAGGGGTGGAGAATTGTATTCTTACTCTGTTACCACACGTTATAAGCTTATTAACTTACAATTACATATCATACTTATCTGAGAGGTCCGGGACGACAGAGGGGCTTAAGCACACAACTCCCGCAACCCACCCGAACACCACGTCGCCTTCGTCGTTGGGCCGACCACTGGAGCAGGGTTATTTATCATCAGTGTTCGGCCCGATGGAATACCCCCTACCCAGGGTACCCTCCCATTGACCGACGTCCCCCCCTCGGGGAGGACGTCGGTCTTTCCTCACGCGGTCGGCCTCTCGGCGGGTGACGGACTAATCCCCGGTCACGTCACCCGCGGCCTCGGCTAGGGCTGACTAACTAATTTTACGATAGGCAACGACCTGGGTATGATCTTGGTATTGTACAGGTTCAGGAACAGTTATTAACACTTACAATCAGGTAAACTGCATGTTCGTCTGTTACCAAAGGTGAAATAATTGCAATATAACTTTATGTTAAACTAGCAATCCGCCCTCGCTTCGCTTCGGTTATAGGTTATAGTCGTTTTACCCGCGTAGTTCCCGTTCCCGTGGGAATACCGGGATAAAATATAGCCTAGTTTACGCCCTGATATTATAGCTTTCCATTGGTGAAAGTATTTTTGAAATTGGTCCAGCCGTTTTGAAGATTACCCGGAACAAACAGACAGACAGACGGACAACATTTTTTTAATTGCTATTTTAGGCATAGATGTCGTGCAAATAACCGTGTGAGCATGAAAAAAGCCTATTATTTTGACATTACAAACAGACACTTCAATTTTATTTATTGGTATAGATTGTAGGTCCAAGCTGATAGGAATATCAATAACATTCGATATTCAAATAGTCTCAATTAACCAGACTTTTGGGATAATGGAGGACAGACTGTCTTCCCGTGAACATAAATGCTAGGAAATCCGAATAAAAATGCAAATCGCGCTAGAAAATCCGAATACAAGTCCATAAGAATAATTTTATTGAAATACTTGTATCCTCATCATTATCTTACCCTTCATAAGTCCGACTGTTGAGCTCGGGCCTCCTCCAAAATGGGAGGGAAATTGACCTACTATACCGCGCTGGTAAGAGGTGTTGATATAGGGTTTTGTGTCGAGATTTCGTTCTCTTTTATAAATATTATCTACATATCCTTAGTCGTCTTTTACGATACCCACCGGCAAGAGAGGGGGTGGTGAATTGTATTTTTACTCCGTGTAAACATCAGAAATAATTTGGGCTAATCTTAGGATGACGTTATTCCATTTGATAGCTGATTATAAAGCCGATTCTCATCTCATCGTCATCTTAACTCGCAGAAGTACCACTGTTAGGCTCGGGCCCTTTCAATACCTTGAGAGAAATTGATCCATACCGCGCTCGTCAGACGTGTTACCATAATGTTTTAAGCCGTTTTTTTTTTGCATAGATGCTATCTCTATTAAATTCCTAAGCCGTCTTTTACAAGACCTACCAGCAAGACAGGAGGTAGAGAATTGTAAACTTACTCCATCACTACACGAAATTCGATTATAATTTAATTAAAATAATCAAAATACACCTACACATCTTCCGTGTGGTGACGGAGTAAGAATACAATTCACCACCCCCTATCTTACCCGTGGGTGATCATACGAGACGACTAAGGGAGATAAAACGCATATAACATCTATGCGAGAGAAGGCAAACTCGAAATAAAACCCTATACCAACACGTCTGACCAGCGTGGTATAATAGGTCAATTACCCTTCCGTTATGGAGGAGGCCCAAGCCCAACAGTGGGACGTATATGGGCTGAAATGAATGATGAATCAAAATACAAGGTTACCATACCTATACTTTAATAACACAACAATTTTTTTCATTCATCAACGTCATTATTAACCATAAGTCTCTCGATCAATCACATAGACCTTTTTTTTGTGGGGGGTTGCGGTCGGCGCACTCCTCGCACCATTCCGTCCGGGGCGACAGAGGGCCGTAAGCACGCACATCCGCAACCCACCCGAACACCACGTCGCCTTCGTTGTTGGACCGACCAACGGAGCAGGGTGACTTGACGTCAGTGATCGGCCCGATGGAATATCCCCTGAGGAGTACCCTCCCATCGACCGACGTCCCTCCCTCGGGGAGGACGTTGGTCTTTCCTCACGTGATCGGTCTCTTGGCGGATCACGGACTAATTCCCTGATCCAGTCACCCGCGGCCTAATCACATAGACCTAGCAGTAGTACATATTTTTCCTTTGCTAAAAAAAATAGAACCAGTATTTTTACTGCAAAAATTAAAACAGATGAATCTATACCAATAAATAAAATTGGAGTGTCTGTTTGTAATGTCAAAATAATAGGCTTTTTTCATACTCACACGGTTATTTGCACGACACCTATGCCTAAAATACAGATTAAAAATTTTTTGTCTGTCTGTTTGTCTGTTTGTTCCGGGTAATCTCCAAAACGGCTGGACCGATATCAAAAATTCTTTCACCAATGGAAAGCTATAATATCAGGGCGTAAACTAGACTATATTTTATCCCGGTATTCCCACGGGAACGGGAACTACGCGGGTAAAACGACTAAAACCGAAGCGAAGCGAGGGCGGGTTGCTAGTTTTAAATAAAAAAATAAACTAATTCCAAATTTATTAACAAGTTTAAACTTAAGAGTCCACTCTCACTTTTAACGTAATCTAATATCAGTATATTATATTCTTAGCAGTTCATAGTCTTGCTTAATTCAAGAATCCTTGACCGTACATAATATATTACGTTGAACCGAGCTAAGTGGCTTGCAACGAAACTAACCATAAACCAGTCCTGCGTATAGAGCAAATACATGTAATTTTTTTTTAACTATGAATCGTGACTGATTATATTTTTTATATCTCAGAGTAATTCACTATTGCGTTCATATTGTTTTATCAAAAATCAAATACAAATGCGACAAAATCCTTACAAAGAGCTATAGTTATAACTAGCAACCCGCCCTCGCTTCGCTTCGGTTATAGTCGTTTTACCCGCGTAGTTCCCGTTCCCGTGGGAATACCGGGATAAAATATAGCCTAGTTTACGCCCTGATATTATAGCTTTCCATTGGTGAAAGAATTTTTGAAATCGGTCCAGCCGTTTTGAAGATTACCCGGAACAAACAGACAGACAGACAGACAGACAAAAATTTTTTAATTGCTAATTTAGGCATAGGTGTCGTGCAAATAACCGTGTGAGTATGAAAAAAGCTTATTATTTTGACATTACAAACAGACACTCCAATTTTATTTATTGGTATAGACTAGCAACCCGCCCTCGCCTCGCTTCGGTTATAATCGTTTTACCTGCGTAGTTCCCGTTCCCGTGGGAATACCGGGATAAAATATAGCCTAGTTTACGCCCTGAAATTATAGCTTTCCATTGGTGAAAGAATTTTTGAAATCGGTCCAGCCGTTTTGAAGATTACCCGGATCAAACAGACAGACAGACAGACAAAAATTTTTTAATCGCTATTTTAGGCATAGGTGTCGTGCAAATACCGTGTGAGCATGAAAAAAGCCTATTATTTTGACATTACAAACAGACACTCCAATTTTATTTATTGGTATAGATACACATTGGTGGTTTAATGGATGGATGGGAAACACTCTATAAATAGCACTTTATTTTTGACCTTTTTCATGCTCACACGGTTGTTTGTACGACACCTATGCCTAAAATAGTTTAAAAAATTGTTATCTGTCTGTTTGTTCCGGGTAATCTTCAAAATAGTTGGACCGATTTTAATAATATTTGACTACCAGGTAGCTGTCTATGTAAGGAGTAACTTGGGCTATATTTTATCTCGGTATTCCCACGGGAACGGGAACTATGCGGGCTAGTTTTTTCATATTTTTATCTTTTATTCCAAATAGATGTTATGCTTTTTTAATTAAATTGTGGCAGTAAGTCAAAGAATTATAATATTTAAAAAAAAAAGGGAAAAAAATGAGGATATCAGGCAAAAATTTTTGCCGCGTTACTGTCAACTGGTAATGTTTTCGCAAAGATAATATAAATTTTAAAATTGAACTATCCATAAAGCAGATTCCCAATTTTCTTTTATTCATTCTTTTATTCATTTACTTTTTCTTAAATTAGTTTCTGAATTAGATAAAATGATTAACCCAGATAAATTTTTAACCTTAAAAAGTATTTTTTAATATTAACTCTAGCAATTTTAGCATGATATCTTATTAGATTCGTCCTCGTTTTTTTTTAATTTAAAATGGAAGTGGAGATTATATTTATTAATAATGTTTATGCTAATAAAAAATTAATGATTCAAAATATGCAAATACAAAAAAGTTTACATAAACCTGAAAACACAGTTACCTTGATTTTATTGAGAATATAAACGGTCGTCATTAGTTTAAAATTTATATTTAATATAAAGATTTTATTAATTTGATGCGTTCGTTAAATACTGATTTAGTAAATGAGTGTTGTATACATATTAATGAGCTAGAAAATGTGTTTAGACTACTATATAGATTTGTACATGGCAACACAGATATTATTTTATATTCATACTAGCTGACCCAACAGACGTTGTTCTGTTCAAATAAGCGCCACCGGGTCCAATTATGCATTTAAACCAATCTCGAATCCCCTTGAACATGCACAAGAAATTTCATCAACATCGGATCAGCCGTTTAGGAGGAGTTCAGTGACATACACACGTACACAAGAAATTTATATATAAAGATTAATATCGTAAATAATTGTAAATAAATCTACTTTTACGGATTATATCGCGTTGTAAAAACTTGTCATAAAACCCTATGCCAACGCATCTGACCAGCGTGGTGTATTAGGTTAATTACGCTCCTATTGTGGAAGAGGCTCAAGTTAAGTAGTAGGACGTAAATGAGTGGAGATGATAATAATTATGAAACGGAAATCATGAAATGCGATAATTCAGTAAGGATAATCAAATTTCAAATTATCTATACCAATAAAAAAATGGGAGTGTCTGTTTGTAATGTCAAAATAATAGGCTTTTTTCATGCTCACACGGTTATTTGCACGACACCTATGCCTAAAATAGCAATTAAAAAATTTTTGTCTGTCTGTCTGTCTGTCTGTTTGTTCCGGGTAATCTTCAAAACGGCTGGATCGATTTCAAAAATTCTTTCACCAATGGAAAGCTATAATATCAGGGCGTAAACTAGGCTATATTTTATACCGGTATTACCTATAACCTATAACCGAAGCGAAGCGAGGGCGGATTGCTAGTCACAAATAAAACTATTTTTATGGATTTTATCGCGTTTGTATTTGATTTTCCACCCGTGACCATGAACGCTGTAAAGTTTTCGAAACGTCGAGCAATCAAAAATCAAATATTAATGCGATAAAACCTGTAAAAATAATTTTATTCACAATATGTAATACTCGCGTAAACATTAGATGTAATTTCAAATTATGTCTATATTTATTTATCCTTGCGGTGAAGGAGTAAGAATACAATTCACCACTCCCTATCTTGCTCGTGTATGTCGTAAAAGACGACTAAAGAATACATTATGCATGTAACATCTATGTAAGGGAAGAAAAACTCGAAATAAAACCCTATATCAACACGTCAAGCCAGTATAGTAGGTCAATTTCTCATGGTGGAGGATGATGGAGCGATAGTTGGATGTATGTGAACTGTGATGATGATGATGATGATATTGTCTTTAATAACTTTGTTCACGAAGGAATCTTTATCTTATTTTGCTCTATTATATTCTAGCCCTGTCCAGACTGAGACAAATGAAATAGGTCATTATTGAACCTACGCAAAACGGTTACATCCTTTTGATTCATCGCTTGTTATAACGTTGTCTGCATTGTTTATTAAGTGATATTGAGATTCGAAAATTTCCTCATACTCTAAATCTATACCAATAAATAAAATTGGAGTGTCTGTTTGTAATGTCAAAATAATAGGCTTTTTTCATGCTCACACGGTTATTTGCACGACACCTATGCCTAAAATAGCAATTAAAAAAATTTTGTCTGTCTGTCTGGGTAATCTTCAAAACGGCTGGACCGATTTCAAAAATTCTTTCACCAATGGAAAGCTATAATATCAGGGCGTAAAATAGGCTATATTTTATCCCGGTATTTCCACGGGAACGGGAACTACGCGGGTAAAACGGCTATAACCTATAACCGAAGCGAAGCGAGGGCGGGTTGTTAGTGGTATAATACAAATTAACTGCATAGATCGATTTGTTTAAGTGAAGATCTCCCATTCCAAGTTTTGTGGGTTCGATTCTGCAGGACAGTATTTTCTTCGATCTATTTTCTTGTTCTATGTTATCATCATTCATCATCATTTCAGCTTATATACGTCCCCCTGCTGGGCTCGATCCTCCACCACAATAGGAGGGAAATTGATCTTACTATACCATGCTGGTCAGCCAGGTAGTTATAGAGTTTTATTCCGAGTTTTCCTTCTCTTGCATAGATGTTTATGCGTATTATATTCATTAGTCGTCTTTTACGACATCCACGGGTGAGATAGGGAGTGATTGTATTCTTACACCATTACCATACGGTTTTTCTATGTACGATTTTTATTTATGTAAACGAATGAATTATTGTTACGACCAAAATTTACATAAAAATATAGATTACACCGTGTAAATACATTAATTGCTCGTCACAAAACAACCCTGACTCTGTATGCTGCAGAAAAAATCTGCACTGATCTTCCACGGTCTCGTCATAATGACGCTACGAAGAAGAGCGACTTACACAAAAAGAAAAAGATAGAAAAGAAAATAAAATACAGTATTAAGAATATGCCTGTTAATTGTGCTTTTACATTTATGCCTAATAATTAAGTTGCTGTTCGCATCTGTTTCTTCGGTAACTTCTATGTCGTGAATCATGTAGTTGATTTTGATACTTTCACTATTGTTTCGAGGTATTGTTATTGTCTTCTGATTTTTCAGCACATAGATTTCCCAGAATTAGTAAAAGCATCCTTCAAAATGGGAAGCAAATTGACATTACTTGATAGTGAGATGGGTTTATAGGATTACAGAATAAATAGGTAGCTAAACAGACGGACACAATGATTTTATATAAGTAAGATAGATTCCGTGTGGTGACGGAGTAAGAATACAGTTACCACCCTATTTCTTATCCGTGGATGTCGTAAAAGACGTCCAAATGATTAAATAAGCAAATAAAATCTGTACAAGAAAAGGTAAATTCGTAAAATAAAATCATATACCAAGTTATCTGACCACCATCGTATAGTAAGGTCATTTTCCCTCCTATTGTGGAGGAGGCTCAAGCCCAATAGTGGGACGTATATGAGCTGAAATGATGATGAATGAAAGTACAATATTTGGAATTTCATAAAAATAAATTTATTAATATTCCATCCAACAGCCTACAGACATCCACTGCTGGACATAGGCCTCCCCACGAGAATTCCACTCGGAACGATCCTGCGCTACTTGCATCCATCGGTTCCCTGCGACTTTGAGAATGTCATCAGTCCACCTAGTGGGATTAATATTACAAATAAAGAGTGGTAGGACCACACTGTCGACAGTTATCTGTCTACAGCCGCGGGTCGGTCCGTCCGGGGCAGTACCACACTCTCGCAGTAAATCGACGTCTGAGTAGTAGCAATTTGTTACTGCGCTTCGTTCGGTGAGCGAGAGAGTCAGCATCCCAACTTTCTGAGGCTGTTTGTGTGTGGAGAGTTTTGGTGGTGACCTTGGTATCACCGAGCCTCAATACACGTATTCACACTCCCTTCACTTTCTTCGCGGTAGGCAGCGACCCTGTAAAGATCCATGAGCAGCAGCAACACTTACCATCAGGTGTACTGTTTGCTCGTTTGCCACCGTTTGCAATAAAAAAAAAACAATTCAATCTTATTTATCTATTTAAATTAAAATATAAAAAATGTGAATAAAAATAACTACGTATTGTCCATATGCAAGGGGTCAAGGACCCAGTCATTCAGTTAATCTGTGCGACACCCGCGCGAAATGAATTTGCCGTTACAAAGCAACATCTTCAAATATATAATACCTGTATGCCGTAATTTTTTATCTTTTAAACGGCGACCGACATTTATGATTTGTTTTTGTATAATATTCATATTCAGTGCATGCTACAGAGATGCGTATGCTAAGATAGATGTGTATGGTTATAAGGTTAGATAAAATTATAAATGAGTATATATAGTTTTTTTTAGGGAGGAGGAGGCCCGATTCCATCAGTGGGACGTATGTGGGCTGCGAAGATGACGATAAAAAATCTAAATTTAAACATCCAAAGCGAATAGGATTAGAAAATATTAAAAAAAAAATCGAACAAAATGCACTCTTAAATTTTCAATTCACGTTTCGAACCCACGAATTTAGCACGTAGTTAGAGATATCGAGAGAAATTCTAGTCATTACACTTTTCTTTGATCCAGGGCAATTAAGTCTACCAGACTTAGACAAGGTTATCAACATTCAAAAACTGTTGTTGAACTTTACTTTCCTTTAAAACAAAAGTACTGTATATTTTGACAGGATTATTGTTGTTGATAGCCCTCATTAACTTGAAGAGCGGGTAAAGCTAAACATTTTTATTAGATACTAGCAACCCGCTCTCGCTTCGGTTATAGTCGTTTTACCCGCGTAGTTCCCGTTTCCGTGGGAATACCGGGATAAAATATACCCTAGTTTACGCCCTGATATTATAGCTTTCCATTGGTGAAAGAATTTTTGGAATCGGTCCAGCCGTTTTAAAGATTACCCGGAACAAACAGACAGACAGACAGACACAAATATTTTTTCTATATTTAAGGCATAGGTGTCGTGCAAATAACCGTGTGAGCATGAAAAAAGCCCATTATTTTGACATTACAAACAGACACTACAATTTTTCTTTATTGGTATAGATCAGATTTTTTTAGATATTTAATGTAAATAATTTAAAATTAATCTTCTAAGAATCTACATCTTCCGTGTGATGACGCAGTAAGAATAAAATTTATCATCCTCTTATTTACCCATGGGCATTGTATTAGACTATTAAGGGATATAATATGGTGACTGGATCGGGGAATTAGTCCGGCACCCACGGAGAGAATAGCCTCACGAAAGTGATCGACGTCCTGGGAAGGGGACGTCGATCGGAGAGGAAATTCCCTCGGGGTAGTCCGTCGGGCCGACCACTGAAGACAAGGAACTCTGCACCGGTGGTCGGCTGAACGACGAAGGCGACGTGCAATAGGGTGGGTTACGGGGCTGCGCGCTGCCCTTCTGTCGTCCCAGACGGAGACGGGTGGCAGGTGCGCTGACCGTAGCCCACCCCTAAAAAAAAGGGACATAATATGCAGAAAAACAGCAAGAGAAGAAAAATTTATTAAAGCACTAGCAATCCGCCCTCGCTTCGCTTCGGTTTTAGTCGTTTTACCCGCGTAGTTCCCGTTCCCGTGGGAATACCAGGATAAAATATAGCCTAGTTTACGTGCTATTATTATAACTTTCCATTGGTGAAAGAATTTTTGAAATTGGTCCAGCCGTTTTGTAGATTACTCGGAACAAACAGACAGACAGACAAAAAAATATGAAATGATTTTTAGCCATGTGTTTAGTGCAAATAACCGTGTGAGCATGAAAAAAGCCTATTATTTTGACATTACAAACAGACACTTCAATTTTATTTATTGGTATAGATAAAACTATAAAACCAATCCATCAGCCCAGCGTGGTATAGTGAGTCAATTTCCCTTTCGTTTTGGAGAATCAAATTTAGTGGGACGTGTATGGGCTATAATGATGAAGAATCTGCAATGAAAAACTGAACTATCTAACATCGATGTCGAACAATGCGGTCCGAGTTCGTGGTAATAATTATTAAAGAAGCGTGACTATATATCCTATTACAAACTAATCACGTGATCACGCATTACATTATTATTAATATTTCTATGTATTCAGCCTGTCATTATTTAATTTTATTACACGGATCTCTTCTTACAATCAAGATTTTTTTTTTACTTATTACGTAACTATACTTTGATTTTTTAAACTTTTTATGTCATAAAAGACTGAGTACACTGTTTAATAACTGTCAGAAACTGCCGGATAATTCGAAATGACATTACATATGTCTAATCTATACCAATAAATAAAATTGGAGTGTCTGTTTGTAATGTCAAAATAATAGGCTTTTTTCATGCTCACACGGTTATTTGCACGACACCTATGCCTAAAATAGCAATTAAAAAATTTTTGTCTGTCTGTCTGTCTGTCTATCTGTCTGTCTGTCTGTCTGTTTGTTCCGGGTAATCTTCAAAACGGCTGGACCGATTTCAAAAATTCTTTCACCAATGAAAAGCTATAATATCAGGGCATAAACTAGGCTATATTTTATCCCGGTATTCCCACGGGAACGGGAACTACGCGGGTAAAACGACTATAACCTATAACCGAAGCGAAGTGAGGGCGGGTTGCTAGTCTATAATGTAATTCTAATATTCGTCTGTGTAGTGATGGAATAATAATACAATTTACCACTCCTTATCTTGCCCATGGATGTCGTAAAAGACGACTAAGGGATATAAAGCGCTTACATCTATGCAAGAGATGGAAAACTCGAAACAGAAATCTATACCAATCTGTCTGACCAGTATGGTATAGCAAGGTCAATTTATCTCCTATTGTGGAGGAAGCTCGAGCCCAGCAGTGGGACGTATATAAGCCAAGACGATGATGAATATTCGTATCTGTATCTATGTCTGACCTTTACAATATTTTACATTTTCTCTATTTACAAATACGATAACATGTTATCAAATTGAACCTGTACTTCTGGGGAGTAACTCTAGTCATCTCAATCAATATTCGAGTAAGGCCCAATCCAGTTTATGAAAAGTTCGAATTATGAAATTGGGATAAAATTATGATGACAGGCTTTTTTTAATTTTTTTTTTATATAAAAGACCACATCAATCCTGGACTAAGGGAATATTCCTTATATTATGAAGCACTTTACAAACATATAACTCATCACCTTCATCATTACCATCATCACAGCTCATATAAATCTCACTGCTGGGCTCGAATCTCCTCCACAAAGGAGGTCAATTGGCTTACTATACCACACTGATCAGACGGGTTGGTACAGGCATTTCTTTTGAGCTTTCCTTCTCTTGTATAGATGTCATATTATCTCCCTTAATCGTCTTTCTAACCGACTTCAAAAAATTCAAAAAATTCCCAATTCGTCGGAATATTTTTTTTTATGTATGTTCACCGATTACTCAAAGATGCCTGGACCGATTTGCATAATTCTTTTTTTGTTTGATAGGGTATACTTCCCAGGTGGTCCCATAGTCATCAGGTCAGGATCTGATGATAGTATCCTTGAGAAATTGGTGGAATTCTTAAAATTTTATAGACAATTTTAATGTTTTTCTTATACTTCGTAAAGCTATTTAGATATTTGCGCCTGGTAGTCATCATCTCGTTGCAGAGCTGATGATGGGAGATTCAATTTGAAGGTGGTTTTTTTTTTAATTAAAAATTATAGATTATACAACAGATAGGGACTGGTGAATTGTATTCTTACTCCGTCACAACACGGCCTATGCCTCTTAAACTGCCATATAAAATCTCTGTGAATCAAGGATGCGATTCAAATTCTAACCGTTTTAGTTAACGATCTACCTACAAAAACATCATTGATATTTACGACATATTGTATTAAAACTAATGTGTTCATTTATCGATCATATTTTAATTTTCTCACGTACCTAGTCTGTGACTTCGAATGCTCATGCCGGATCTTAATGGGAAAAACACAAAGTAATTAAGAGCATTATTACAAGTATTGATGTCATACCGATAGTGTACATACAATGATTTTTTTTATTACACTTCTTAGTAGATAATAAATAAAATACTTCATAAATATAATTTCTATAAATCTATACTAATATATAAAGCTGAAGAATTTGATTGAACGCTCTAATCTCAGGAACTACTGGTACGATTTGAAAAATTATTTCAGTGTTAGATAGCACATTTGTCGAGGAAGGATATAGGCCACATTTATTATCACGCTAAGACTAAAAGGAGCGGAGCACCAATGAAGAATGTTTCAAAATCGTTTTTTTTTTGCTTTTGAGAGCTTCTGTTACGTAAACGACTAAATTTTCATAAATATCACGTGTAACAGAATCATATTATTAAAAAATATTTTCACCTTCTACGTAAACAAAGTTTTAGGTTAAAGTTAGCGTTAGCCCAAAGTATCTATACTACGCGGACGAAGTCGCGAGCAGAAGCTACTATTTTATAAGAGTATAAATAGATTATTCAATAAATATTTTTTGTTTGTACTCTTGATAAGCTGTGTTGTGACTTGTGTGTGCTGTGAAAGAAACATACAACTTACTTGATTGTTTTTCCATAATGTACCCAAGGTTACAGGAAACAGATCTACGGCCAGTGTGTATTACTAGTGATGACTTATGACACGGAATCGTGGTCCCTAAATGTAAGCCAAGGTGTGCGTGCGCATCGTAAAAATGGTTGACTAGCTAAGGGGGGCGTTCATAAAATACGTGAGATGTTTAAGGGGGGAGGGGGTCGAGTCAAATCTCATCTAATCTTACGTTGGAGAGAGGGGGGTCTCGACAAATAACACGCAATTTTTTTTCTGATTAAAACAAAAAAAATAATACTATTTTGGTCCATTTAATCCAGATTGTACATGCTTAAGATTTAATCTTAAGCGTCATTCACTAATTCGTTCGAAAGAAAATATTATTAAACATTTTGAAAAATCTCACGTGAGATTGGGGGATGGGGTTGAATAAAATCTCACGACATCTCACCAGGGGGGGAGGGAGGTACAGAAAATTTCAAAATACACCGTACGTAATTTATGGACGCCCCCTAACATCAGATTGTCAGTTTTTGGTGACGTTGTGCGCGCGCATCGTAAAAATTTACTCCCTTCATTCCATAACGCATTACAAGGAGTATAACTCCAAAAAAAAAAATTGCAAATTTTGTAGTTTTCTTGTCGCGCTTACCTTGATGTAAATAAATAGGTGACATAAATTCAATAGATAACTAATTGAATTTAAATTCTTTCACTTTAATACTCATTGCCAAATAATGTTGATTGTTGATTACATACATTACAGGGCCAGTTCCATCTTGTCTACAGTTACATTCCCAAGTAACGACAGGCAGGGGCCAGTCATAAAATTATTGTCAATACTTTTATAATATGTACTATAAAAGAAATGTACATATTGAGTCGACTCTAAGTAATTGGAATAACAGCAGGTTGATAATGATGATTTTCCGTGTGGAAACGCAGTAAGAATTCAATTCAACACTACCTATCTTGCCAGTGGATGTCGGAAAAGACGAATAAGGGATATAATATGCGTATAAAATCTGCGCATGAGAAGGAAAACTCAAACTAAAAGCCTATATGTCTGACCAGCATGGTACAGTGGGTCACTTACCCTAATATAAAGTATTTCATCTTGAAATATCTTTACTTTTAATAATTTAATTTTAATACTTATGTATTTTTTTATGTTCATTATCGTCATTTTATACTTTATGTGTTTAATTATAACAATTAAAATGTCACTTTTTTGTAGATTTGCGTAATATTAAAAAAAATGTTAGTTGCTATTCTTTTGACATTGATATAGTATAACGACTCATTTTTTAGCTCATTATGAAAACGTGACTGCCTATACTTAATACCAGCGACTCGCCCTTGCTTCACTTCGATTTCAGTCGCTTTGCGATCTTACGAAACACGTTCATGGGGCCTCAGTGCCTATTCCCAGATAGGGCAAAATTTTATAGGATTTTCCCAGAAAAAACTTTAATTTACGTCTTACATAGACAGCTACGTGATAGTAAAATATTATCAAAATTAATCCAGTCGATTTGAAGATTATTCGGCACAAACAGACAGACAAATGGTGACGGAGTAAGAATACAATTCTCCACTCCTCTTGCTTGTGGATTTCGTCACAGATGTCTAAGCGATATTATATACAGATAACATCTATGCAAGAGAAGAAAAACTCGACATAAAACCCTATGCTAATAATTTTGAACAGCGTGGCATATTAGATCTATTTCCCTCTTGCAGAGGGAAACTTGTAGTGGACTCGGGTCGTCCAATAGTGGGGTGTATGTGAGCCGAGATGATGATGATAAGTCATTCATTATCATGTTTAGTCCATCGCCGTCCACTATTGAATACGGCCTGTATTGTACGGCCTGTAACAGATCTAACCAGCTCGGCGATATAGTAGGTCAATTTTCCTCCCATTATGGAGGAGGCCCGAGCCCAACAGTGAGACTTATGTGGGCTGAGATGATGATGATTATATTTAAAAAAATATACAGGGTGTATCAGGTTATGGGGCAACTGGTCAAACGGGAGCTAGGCAATGGTGGTAGGTACCCATGAAAAAAATTTGAAATAAAATATCGATTAGTTAATGAATTAGAGAAATGTAAAATTTTCAATTTTGTCATCGCTTTTTCGTGTAAATCTGATTGAAATGTATAAAGTAAATGATACTTAATCTGCAACATATTCGTACTTTGTTAAATGTTCATTAGAAACTGAATACATCAATGATTAAGTTCGCATAAGCAGACAAACTTCGCTTTAAATCAGCTGATCGGCCGATGACCGTTGATGAGTCGCCTTTATA
The DNA here is from genome assembly GCA_032191425.1 of Lymantria dispar. Lineage (NCBI taxonomy): Eukaryota > Metazoa > Arthropoda > Insecta > Lepidoptera > Erebidae > Lymantria > Lymantria dispar. The sequence goes on along the minus strand of CM063465.1, from coordinate 9,571,878 downwards.
CCTACGTTACCATTGAAGCGTTCGCGCAACCTACCATACCTATTTATACTGTCGAAGTTGTACATGCCTACATAATACGTAACATTTAAGGCACAGACTCATAGACTCACATTTTTGTAATCACTATAACTTTTATGTTATCTTGTTTTTGTGTAAAATACATTCTAATTACGATCTATGACCGTTAAACTACAACATACTCGAACAGTTGCCCTATAACCTGATACAGCCTGTAAATTAAAGAAAAACCTTTACAGAGTAAATAACTATATGGTTTTGTGTCTATAGATTATTATAATTGTTCTATAAGCAATTAAGCAGTCTTTATAACGGCTACATTGAACATATCTACACAACAATCTTATCGAATAATTATTAATAACTAAATTAACGGTAATAGTAATTTATGCTTTATTCATTACTAGTAACCTGCCCTCGCTTCGCTTCGGTATCAGTCGCCTTAACCGCGTAGTTCCCGTATCCGTGGGAATACCGGAATAAGATATAGTCTTTGCTTTCAATCGGTGAAAGAATTTTTGAAATGGGTGCCGTGGTTTATCGTTAAAGCGTAACAAACAAACTTACTTTCACATTTATAATATTAGTAAGAACTAGCAACCCGACCTCGCTCCGCTTCGGTTTCAGTCGCCTTGCCTGCGTAGTGCCCGTTCCCGTGGAAATACTGGAATAAAATATAGCCTATGTTACTTCCTGATATTATAGCTTTTTATTGGTGAAAGAAGTTTTGAAATCGGTTCGGTAGTTTAAGCGTAAAAGCGTAACAAACAAACAAACTTTCGCATTTATAATATTTGTAAGAATGTGTAACACTTGCGTAAACATCAGAAATCTTTAAACGAATCCATGTTACATATCTATACCAATAAATAAAATTGGAGTGTTTGTTTGTAATGTCAAAATAATAGGCTTTTTTCATGCTCACACGGTTATTTGCACGACACCTATGCCTAAAATACAGATTAAAAAAAATTTCTCTGTCTGTCTGTCTGTTTGTTCCGGGTAATCTTCAAAACGGCTGGACCGATTTCAAAAATTCTTTCACTAATGGAAAGTTATAATATCAGCGCGTAAACTAGGCTATATTTTATCCCGGTATTCCCACGGGAACGGGAACTACGGGGGTAAAACAACTAAAACCGTAGCGAAGCGAGGGCGGGTTGCTAGTAATAAATAAAAATAAAATGTTATAAAATCAGAACCAGGAAGTATATGATTGAATAATGGCCGTTAGTCTTCAACGAACTGTATGATTTACTCTTTTTAAGATGTATTCCTCGGCCCAGTGGGCACTGTTGCTGATAATTTTTTAAACCCATTAAAAATGATAGATGCATTGCAATTCCTAAGTAAATTATGCTTCACTGCAAGTTTTTGCTTTTATGTAAATATTAAAGATAACTAACGGGATATTGATTTAATCAAGTCCATACCAATTACTCTATGGACTGTGTAATTTTGCATTGACCGATGCTTAATCATCATGTAAGTTAACATAATTAGCTTTTGCCTTTTTTTGAAGTTATATTATACTTCTTTTAGCGCATTAGGGGCAAAATGATGATAGTTTTGTCCGATACGCGTGCACGCCGTCGCAAAAGTCAACTAGATAATGCGTTATAATAAATCTTTCAATGTATTAAACACCTTTTTTATATTTTCAGTTTCGTTTTTCCTACACGAGAGATAAAATTTTGAGAAAGATTTGTCGAACGATTTTTATCTTGTTACGCCAAAGGCTTTACTTTTTTTTTAAATTATAATCCTAATCATAGATTTACGCAGTTTATCAAAATTTTTCACCGTTTTCCAACAAATTCTAAACATTCATTAACAATTCTTTAACAATGAACCATCGTTACGCGTCACTGCATCCTTTTACCAATGTCTTTGGCAAGGTGTCGCCCTTGAATTTATTGACCTTGAAAGTATAATTCGGTTTTTCCTCTATCGATATTCTATTGTTTATTTATATTTCTATTGATTACATGAAGAGTTTGTCTGTTTGAACTTGCTAATTTCACTAGCCAGGTGGATTTCAAATAATCATTTACTCGATCTCTAATAACCTATTTATCGAGAAAAGTCATAGGTTCATCATTCATCATCATCATCATTTCAGATCATATACGTCCCACTGTTGGGCTCGAGCCTCATCCTCAATAGGAGAGAAATTGACCTTATTATACCATGCTAGTCAGACAGGTTGGTATAGGATTTTATTTAGAGTTTTCCTGCTCTTGCATGATTGTTATATGCGTATGTTATCCCTTAATCGTCTTTTACGACATCCACGGGAAAAATAGGTAGTGATGATTTGTATTCTTACTCCGTCACCACAGGGACAAAGGTCATAAATATATAATGCTAGATAAACCAGAGCTGAGTATTGTCTTAAATATGATAAAATTCGGCTAAATATTGTTGATGTGAAACATCTATAGGCGAGCGTGAACCTGATTGTTGGCGTGGCGTTAAAACCACGCTTCGATATGTACATTTGTGTAACGAAACCATAATCTGTTTTAGAATTTTGTTCAATGCCATCTAGTGAGCTCACAATAAATTATTAACCTAAACACATACCTACATATAGTGTATACTAATAAAAATAAATGTTTATTGATTAAAAATCATCGTTTTCTAGAAAAATAAAACGTATTTTAATAATACTTTATGCTATATTAGCTCCTGTTCTTCTATGCATAAGTATATACTAGTACAAAATAATTTCGATGTTTCACATCTGCCAGGCGTCCTGAGCGACGGCTCCCTTTTTTTGATCATTCATTATTATCTTTTTTAATCATCCACACGAAAAATAACAATAATAATAATAAGCCAGACATCGTGGTTATAGATCGGCTAGAGCGCCATGCAATGATTGTTGATGTCACTATTCCGCATGACGGGAATCTCGTGAAGGCTGTGAAAGATAAACAAATAAAATATCAAGACTTAGCTCACGAGATTGTCGACATGTGGGATGTGGAAACGGCAATCGTTATACCGATAGTCATTTCGACCAATGGGATAATAGCCAAGAGCCTCCATCAATACCTAAAGAGACTCGCGTTAGGTAGTTGGATTGCGGGTCTGATGCAGAAGGCGGTACTATTGGACACGGCGCGCATAGTGAGGAAGTTCCTCTCTTTGTAGCCCTAACCGCCGGTGGCTTGGTTCTTGTATTCGCTGCCGGTGGGTCAATACGCTTTTTATATTTTTAAATATTTTATTTTTTATATCATATTTAAAAATGTATTAGGTAGTTTTTAAGTTGAATAAATGTTATAATAATAAAATAAGAGAATAATGTAAAATAATATATATTTTAATTAGCACTCTTAAAAACAATAGTCCATTTAAATTGAATTATATTTTTTATTAGGTAATAAATAAAATGTTGCCAAAGTTCAATTTAGATTTCGCCCTAGCCGAGGCCGCGGGTGACGTGACCGGGGATTAGTCCGTCATCCGCCGAGAGGCCGACCGCGTGAGGAAAGACCGACGTCTTCCCCGAGGGGGGGACGTCGGTCGATGGGAGGGTACCCCAAGTAAGGGGGTATTCCGTCGGGCCGACCACTGACGACAAGTAAACCTGCTCCGGTGGTCGGCCCAACGACGAAGGCGAGGTGGTTTTCGGGTGGGTTGCGGGAGTTGCGTGCTTAAGCCCCTCTGTCGCCCCGGACGGAGTGGTGCGGAGGCGCGCCGACCGCAGCCCACCCACAAAAAAAAAAAAAGTTCAATTTCAAGTTCAATGTAGTAAATCAAGACCCTCACAATAACTCAATCTATAAGACAGCGTTTCTAAAATAGTTCATATCATGATTTCTGATGTTTATGCGAGTATTAAACATTGTAAATAAAACTAGCAGATCTGTCCATTCGACGTCCTCGTCACCTCCTGGACGAAGAGGACGACAATATCACACTCGCTCAACATAGAGCCTACACGGCCCGCGAGGCTTTAACACGTAAATACCCGCGGTTCCGCCCACGCCGTCGAGGTGCGAAACCGCGCCGCGCAAAAGTCAGGAAGCAAAACGTGGGCACGACCACTTTGCCTCCAGCGACGCCCCAAGCCGAGGTTTGTTTCCCACAGGGGGAGCCCTTGGGCGATGTCGCTTAGCATACTTTATCCGGGTTGAGAGGCCTCAGCCCTCACCCATAGTCCGCGTCAAGCTATCAAAGTGATCTGCGGCTAAGAGCGGTACACACACACACACACACACACACACACACACAAAAAAAAAGAAACTAACAGATCTGTAATAACAATGACTTGTTGGACGTGAGATATCTTAGTCCGCCCGTGATCATGAACGCTGTAAAATTTTCGAAACGTCGGGCAATTTAAAATGAAATAAATAATGCGATAAAAGCCTTAAAGTAGTTTTATTTATAATAGTTAATATTAATAACATATTTTAAAGTATACTCCTTCTAAAAAAGATGTGTGAATACTACCAACCCACACCTACATTGCTCGTGGGTATCGCAAAAGACGACTAAGGTTTTTCCAAGGACCTGGAACAATTCCATATGATGTCGTAAACTCAACAGTTACATTTCCGACGAAGATCAGGGCATTCATCATGACCTACAGAGTTTGATCGCCTGGGGACGACTGCCCGGGGGTATCGAGCAGAGTTTGTACCCGGTAGGGTATCACGCCAGACTTGCGAAGGCGAGGGAATAAGGTGGGTTATGCGGTTGCGAGCCGACCTTTCGTCGGCATGGACGAAATGAATGGCGTGTGTCTAAACCAGTGGTGGGCAAACTTTTTAATGGGGGGCCACAAAGTTTAAGAAATTCTAGAGGAGGGCCGGAATTATAGGTTCCATCTGTGACGAAGCAACTGTCAGCAGTGCGAAAAGGTGTTGATCAGTCAATCAGTTTCTAATTGAGTTTTTCCGTTCTCGCTCCCGCCGCTTGCGCCTCAAATTTCACCACGCTTCGCGCCCCGGTTTTCCCAACACATGAACTACGCGGCTAGTTAAGCTTCACCGATAGGTGAATAGAATGGAATTTTCCAATAAATAAACTAATACCTGTGACAAACTGCCGAAATAATTATAATTATGGCAAGTTAATTATGAGATAACGAATGCTCAAAACACCGCGGACGAATTGGAGCTTTCATAAAAAATTCGGAGATTTTCAATAATAAACGTCAAATTTAATTTTTCGCGCCAAAATGCTGACAGAATATTTAGGATGGATGTACTCTCGGCGGGCCGGGTTAAATACTTTCGCGAGCCGGAGTTGGCCCGCGGGCCGTACTTTGCCCATCACTGGTCTAAACCATAGCCCTCCCAAGAAAAAAAGATAAACGCTGAATAGCATTAAAAAAAAAACAGACGAATTTTCATATCGTGATCGTCGTTATCGTTTCACTATTATAATAATTTGACTTCTTCAATCGTTCAATTAAAAATATGTTATTTAACAATCACTAACTTAGTCTTTCAATTCATTATTTATTAATCTTGACTGGCATTATTTATTAAATTTTACTAGAACAGTTATTGTATACTACTTAGCGGCCTATAGCATTGTTAACTTTTTGAAGTGGACTCTAACCTTACTTTGAGAATCACTGTCGTAAGGTGTACTTGAATGGTTTTTACATCGAGCTATCAACAATGTTCGTTTGAATATATTTTAAGTGTACTTCAGATGTGCCAAACTCTTTTTAGATATCTTTATTGAAACTATTTTCGTGAAGTGTCTAAGGTCGAATGAGACGTATCGAGTCAAACGATTTTAGTTCAATAGTAAGAATGGGTCGCGGAATAAAATTGATTTGCTTTTGGGGATTCCTTTAATCATGACAGGAAAATAGAAGAGGTATTATTTTCTTTTTTTGTAAGTTAAGAATTATTTGAATTTGTAATTTAAGAATTTGAAAACAACTCGCACACGAGTTGTTTTCAAATTATTGTTTAATAAATACTCGATTAAATTAAAAAGAAACCTCTAAATAATACAATCAATATAGACAGCGTTGTGTAGTCAACTAATTTATTGTCAATTTGAAGAAGTTTTATATATCGGCTGTAAAACAAAATCGTTTTTAATCTTGAAATGAATAATAACAAGACGGTGGATTATAGCGCCGCGCGTTGTACTTTCGTAACTCCAAACGAAATGGATGGCGTGCGTGAACACCGTCATCATCATCATCATCATCATCAAGTTCTTGTAGGTCCTATTGTTGGGATTCACCTACTTACCACGTTGGCAAACGGGTTAGTATAGGGTTTTCTTTAGCTATCTTTCTCTTGTGTAGATGTTTTATGTATATTATATTCCTTAGTTGTCCATTTTAAATAAAACTCCTTTACGGATTTTATCACGTTTCTATTTGATTTTTGATTACCCGACGTTTCGAACACTTTGCAGCATTCATGGTCACGGGCGGACTAAGATGTCTCACGTCCAACAAGTCATCGTTACTGCAGAATATTTATAATTATCTACCCGATACAGAAATTAGTTATTAAATATTGACCCACATTTTGATACAAATTTATTGCTAGTGTAAGAAGAAAATGATTCTATATGAAAAAAATATATTGTTTATGGTTAGTAATTATTTAACATTAAAATTAATAGTAATTATATTTAAAAAAACCTAACAATCTAGTATACCACCACCAGATCGGAACACGGTCACACTGAGAAAGATCCGGCAAGAAAACTCAGGTGACATGATGCTGTATTAATATTAATTTTGAAGGCGGCTTACTTTATGTTATTAAGAGGTTTTAATTTATAAAATTATCTTTAGTTATAATTATTGTGGGTCAAATCTATACAATATGAGCTCACAGTGTCTTGCGGTCTTGTGGTGGTCTTTTTGGATTTGTTTTTAATAATGTTTATAACAGGATCCCAGCTTGATGGTAACACTCAGCCATCCTCTCTATTGAAATTTTTGTGTTTTTTAATCCCAATAGCCTCGCGTACCATTCTAGGCAGGTATCGGTGTTCTTTTGCGAGAAATCATTACCTTAGTTGTCCTTTACGATACACACAGGCAAGAAAGGGGATGGTGAATTGTATTTTTACTCCGTCACCATACGGAAAGTGTGAAGACCCTAGCCCGCCCAAAGAAGAAGGTTTAGATACATTCCAATCTATTCGGAGGGACAGTAGGGCAGCGTGTGACTCTATAGCCCACCTTCACTTTGCTAATGGAGCTGACCATCTGTACCGATTTTTTATTTCAGTGGCCCACCTGGCGAACAGTTCAATAATGTTCTAATAATATCCGCGGGAAAAGAAGATTGAGTAAATTGATTCAGTCGCCGGTTCTTGACCCTCACGCTATATATAATCCATCCGCTCGCTTCCTAGACATTTAATAGTATATAATTCAAAATATATACAAGACTGCACAGATGGCGTAGTGGTTAAGATACCGAACTACCGTGCCAGTGTCGTGCGTTCGAATCCCAAGCAGGACAACACTCTGTGCGATCCACAATTTGCTGTTCTGAGTCTGGATGTTTTTTGTGTTTGTTAATTATATGTTTGTAAAGTCCCCCGCAACACAAGGATTATTTCCTTAGTGCAGGGTGTATGTGTGTGTATTTAATAAGAAATAAAATAAATAATCGCGAGAAAGAATTGTCTGTATAACTCTTGCACTTGATTGGGTGTAACTGTAGTTAATTCTTAATTAATAATACAATACTGTATTTGTTTTAGAAAGGGTGATAAATTGATAATCTTGATGATTTCTGATGTTTACGCGAGTATTACACATTTTAAATAAAACTACTTTACCGATTTTATTGCGTTTGTATTTGATTTTTGATTACCCGACGTTTCGAACATTTTGCAGCATTTATGGTCACGGGCGGACTAAGATGTCTCACGTCCAACAAGTCATCGTTACTGCAGAAAATGTATAATTATCTACCCGATACAGAAATTAGTTACTAAATATTGACCCACATTTTGATACAAATTTATTGCCAATGTATACAAATTTATTGCCCGCCCGTGACCATGAACGCTGCAAAGTATTCGAAACGTCGGGTAATCAAAAATCAAATACAAACGCGATAAAATCCGTAGTTTTATTTAATATTGATAATCTTGCTTCGTCATTATACAATAAAGCTAACCAAATCTATCGCCACTCTCATTTTGATATTCCAAACTCTTAGATTAGCTCTGTAACCCTTGATAAGTTCATCACCATCACAGCTCACAAATCCCACAGCTGGGCTCGAACCTTCTTCACAATGGGCTGGCAATTGACCTACTATACTACTACGCTAGTCAGACGAGTTGGTATAGTGTTTTATTTCGAGTTTTCCTCCTCTTGCATTGATATCGTCTGTATATTATAATCCCGTTTTTCCGTGTGGTGACGGAGTAAGAATACAATTCACCACTCCCTATCTTACCCGTGAATGTCGTAAAAGACAACTAAGGAATATAATATACATAAAACATTTTTACACAGTTTTCCTTGTCTTGCATAGGCTCGAAACTAAACTAAACTCGAAATAAAACCTTATACAAACCTGTCTGACCAGTGTAGTATAGTGAGGTCAAAATCCCTCCTATTTTGGAGGAGGCTCGAGCCCAACAGTGGGACGTATATGAACTGAAATGATGATAGTGATGATGAGAAAGGGGTTGGTGATTTGAATTCTTACTCGGTCACCACACGGCTTGATAAGTCAATGGGCACTGTTGATACTGGATGAAACATTATTTCCTTTGCCATAAATTTAATGAAAAGGATGAAAATAAAATTCACTTTCTTATTCGCCATCATCAATCGTTCGTGCTAGAATTAGGCAGTACATAGAACACTCTTTCATTGCCAAACTTGGCAGGCGGGTTGGCGATCACAATAGGTATTGTACGCTGATTCTTACTCTTCTGGCAATCATCATCGTCATCATCGCAGGCCATATACGTCCAACTGTTGGGCTCGGGCTTCCTCTACAATGGGAGGGAATTTGACCTAATATACCATGCTGGTTAGACATGTTGGTATAGGGTTTCATTTCGAGTTTTCCATCTCTTGCACAGACTTTATGTGCATATTATATCTCTTAGTCGTCTTTTACGACATCCACGGGCTAGATAGGGAGTGGTGATTTGTATTCTTACTCCATCACCACACCGAAACTTCTGGCAATACATTTAGACAATGTTCATGACTTCCAAGAGTAAGCCAGGTGTGGTAATAATTGTATTCCTGTCCTGTTCTGTATGGGTATAGAACCTGCGACATTTGGTAAATAGATTCAGTAGGTAGACATTATATTATTATATCACTAGTAACCCACCTTCGCTTCGCTTCGGTTTCAGTCACCTTACCCGCGTAGTTTCCGCTCCCGTGAGAATACTGGGATAAAATATAGCCTATGTTACTCCCTGATATTATAGCTTTCCATTGGTGAAAGAATTTTTTAAATCGGTTCGGTGGTTTAAGTGTGAAAGCGTAATAAACAAACAAACTTATTTTCGCATTTATAATATATATTATAAATCAAATCAAATTATTTATTCTGCATAGGCCTCTTAAGGGCACTTACATATTGTCAAATTTATAAATCGTTTGAACACAATACGATATTTACCACCGGATCGGAACGCGCCCACAAGCTGAGAAGATCCAGCAAGAAACTCAGTAGGCTGTAATTTTTTTTCCCATCTTTTGAATAAAATTACACGTATACAACATATAGTATTAGCTCCAGTGTGATGCCCTTCAAGATAGGATTATAGTAAGGACTAGCAATCCGCCCTCGCTTCGCTTCGATTATAGGTTATAGTCGTTTTACCAGAACTATCTCGTGGGAATACTGGGATAAAATATAGCCTAGTTTACGCCCTGATATTATAGCTTTCCATTGGTGAAAGAATTTTTGAAATCGGTTAGGTGGTTTAAGCATGAAAGCGTGACAAACAAACAAACGTAATTTTGCATTTATAATATTTGTGTAATACTCGCGTAAACATCAGTGTGCCTATAGTCTAACTTTTTATTAGCTGCAGTAAAATGACGATTTGTGGGTTGCCGGTTTTTGAAGAAAAATAAATAGGGATGTAGCTAAATGAGTGAATCATAAATGAATAATCAGTTTGGTTTTTTTTTTGAGATTTAATATTAAGTTGTAATGTATTTTTTTAACCTATTATTATTACTATACTAGAGGATTGATCTTTTTTAGTGGAAGTATAGGGAGGTACATTCAATATGAAACAAAAACGTCATAATAATGTTATTTAATTAATATTTTCGAAATCACTCTCGCTGTCGCTTTCGGTCACACTAATAACAAATCTATCTGTCACTTCATCTATAATATGATCGAGGTGGCACATTTTATCTTCCTCTTTAATAGTGTGAGACACACAGTCACTCCACTTAGCCGGTGTCCCTTCTTGATTCCTTCTTGGAATAAAGTTTTCACTTCTTGCATTTTATACGTCTTATTATTGTTTGCGACGTGACTCTTTACCTGCGCCCATACTAACTCAATGGGGTTCAATTCACAGTGATAAGGGGGCAGTCTTAAAAGTGTGATACCTTTTTGTGCAGCCATCTCGTCTACGGCATATTTCTCAGTATGATTTTGTTGTTTCACAATATCTATGAGAGTGGCCTTGACCATATTTGGTTCAAACGCAATATTTTTAGTAGTCAGCCACTCTTGAATTCGTGCTTTCGTCCACGACATCTTCGGGATTGTTTCGATCTTCTGAGAGTGATAGAGCGCATTGTCCATTACGACTACTGCATTCGGCTTGAGTTTAGGTAGAATACCGCCGAACCAATCCTCGAAACACTCCGCGTTCATTTCATCATGGTAGTCTTCTGTACCTTTCTTTGCTTCAAACATAAGAAGTCCGTCGACCAGGAAGCCTTCTTCTCCGCCTATGTGACTAATTATGAGTCGTTTGCCCTTTCCTGTGGGATTTTTTAATCCCGTAGTCAGGCCGTCTAAAAATGCCTGTCGAGAAGATTTAATACTTCCGTCAATCCAGGTTTTTTTTGTAGTATGACCTGAAAAGAACAAAAAAGAATCATAAGTTTCGACATCAAAACAAAAAGGGAACAAATAGAAGAAACTAAGAGATGACACGTACCAGCGTTGACCCAGGTCTCGTCTTGATAATATATGTATTTTCCCTCCCTACGATATTGTTTAATTAAACGCAGGTAGCGCTGGCGCCATGATATGATATCTTGTCTATCAATAAGCACACTCTTGCGTGATCGAGTAGCGAATTCGAAATTAAGATGCTTCATAATTTTCTCAATGTCTCTTTCGAGTATTTGGGCAATCCTGGGTCATCATTTACAACTTGCAGCACCTAAAAATGATTAAAGTTATTACCTAATTGGTTAAGATTACACATGGGATGGGAGAAAACATACATAACGTATAATAAAAAGATGAGTGACGACATGTGTAAACTAACTTTTGCGATGGTGGGTATTTCATTTCTATGAAAGAACTGATGTACAATTCGTCTAACAGCAGTGAATGTGAAATCATCAAGTTTATCTTTAAATGTAAGTTTTGGGCCCGTTTTTCCGGGAGGTTTTGGTGATTCGCTGTCGTTCTCCTTGTGCTCCTTTAAAACGGAATATAGTGTGCGGACGGATATTCTCAAGACTTCAGCCACCTTGTTAACGCATTCACTTGTTTTTGGAACTTCAATGTTTGATTCTGAAGATTTCACTTCAAACACATATGTGTTGTAAACGTTTTGGACCCAAAGTTTTTCAGTTGCACTTAGAGCTATACGTGGCCTTTTTTTCTTAGGAGATAAAAATGTGTCTCCATGTTGCGATGTGCTCGGCAGAGCATCCATGTCTTCAATGTATCAAACAAAAAAAAACTAACACGATTAACGAAAACAGGTAATGAAAAACAAACACAACGTAACATAAGTTTAACAACAATGATAACAAAAACAACGCGCAGTGGGCAAATCAAAGTTATTCATGCACTCAAAACAGAAGTATGAAGCCGAATGAGCGAATGACAACCGAAACAAAATGGCGGTCAAGCGTCATCGTAGCACCGTAACCAAAAACCAGTACTACCAACTTGAGAGAGCGTTTTCTTGAGTGTTACCTTGTATATGTCTAAAAGGATCAACGTTTATACAGCCTTTTATTTACATTAATATTAAATAGAATTTAGTATGATCATTATGAGTCTGCTATGGAACGATTAGATATTCTGTAAACTTTTGTGAACTGAATCACATCCCTATTGAGATTAGGCTGTCAACATTATTTTACGGAATGACATTTAGAAACATCATTTTACTGCAGCTAATAAAAAGTTAGACTTTACTCTTGAATCTCGATTCCAATCCTAAATCCAATCGCAGCTCGAATTTGAGCAAATTTGGTACTCTTAAAAGCGACACTAGCGCCCGATTGGAATCAAATTAGGTGGAACGTTTCTAAACTAAATGAATTTGACTCTCGTCGATTAAGTCAAATATTTGCTACTCCCGACGTGATTTTGATGTAGATTAAAATCGTTAATGTTGCACAATTTCAAGAAAGCGTCTTTGTGGTGATAGTTCGATAACGTTATTAATTTATAGTACGAAAATATGGCACATTTGGTGAAAATAACAAGGACGGACGCGAAAAATTCATTATCGATTTTATTCAAGAGTACCAAATATAAGTTTGGTGAGATTGAAATCAAATCGGATTCGAAATTAGAATTGATTTCAAGCGTGGGCCCACAGAAATTATGTTAAAAAAATGGTATAGTAGGTCTATTTTCCGCCTATTGTGGAAGAGGCTCGATCCCAGCAGGGGGACGTATATGAGCTATGATGGAGTTGTGCAGGATTACACTTTGAGCGACTTACACAGCAATTCTGTTTATAATTTGTAAATGTTAATTGCATTTAATGACATTCGCAATATAGTACCGAAGAGCACGCTGTCTCTTCAAAAAGGCAAAAACTCTATACCATCTGGTCGAGTTTATTGTGGTTATTATTTATTTCTATCTAAGGGTGAAAGGGAATTAATAGGGCATCTGGATATTCAGAGCTTGTTGAACAGTGAAGAATGGGCTAATGATGTCTATCTGAGCGAACACACATTATTTAATCAAGCGAACATGCTATGCGTTTAGTATGAAATGAGTCCTAATATAATAATATCTTTGTATATATAAATCTTCTGTTCGTGTGTTTCTAATTGAACCCCTTCTAAACAGCTGGATCGATTTTAATGAAACTTTTGTGTGTGTGTGTGTGTGTGTGTTTAAGTGGGTTCGACAATGGTTTAGATGAATATTTGGACCCGGTAGGTGGCGCTACGATCTATTTCAAAGAGAATTCCTTTTTTGAACAGAACAGCGTCTGTTGGATCAGCTAGTTAGTTATCAAAATAGATATTGCTGTACTGATAACAGCTATAAATATACCATTACTAGCTAATTCCTGTGATTTCACCTGCACAGTTTCCGATCTCATGAGAATACAAAGTTAGTCTTGCTGCGGTTTTACAACCCGATCCGAATTGTCGGTACAAACTAGGATCGTCAAAGACGGTGAGCGAAGTTAAACATCCTGTTATTATTAAACTTTAAATTCTGGGGATGTTTCATGGCATTATCATCGTCGGAATCAACATATGTCCCACAGTTGGGCTCGGGCCTCTTCCACAATCGGAAGAAATTTGACCTACTATACCATCCGGTCAGACATGTTGGTATAGTTTCATTTTGATTTTTCCTTCTCTTGCACTGATGTTATATGCATATTATATCCCATAGTCAGTTTTTACGACATTCACGGGCAAGATAGGGAGTGATGAATTGTATTCTTACTCCGCCACCACACGCAATGCCGAGTAAACGAAAAGATCACTGTAGACAGTGTAGATAAATTTGTGTTGATTTTTTAAAAACCGCTTGTCCGATTTCGATAAAATTTTCATGGGGCCATTTGGAAAGTATATCCTTTCCAACAAAAAAATATTTTTCAAATCAGTTGGCAAGCGACGGAGTTATGCGAGATAAATATAAAAAAAATACAAACAGCAACATTTTTTCAGAAGTCTGTTTAAAAAATATTCGAATATATCGATAATATCCGTAAAAATATCTTTACTTCATACCATATAGTTTATACGTAAAACATTAAATTAAACAAAGAAACTGTGTCAATTAGTTGAGTGTAAGGCAAGGTCGCTTTATCTATGCAATGGTACCAACAAAATTAGTAAATACTCTTCTTTTAATTACTGCATTTTAACATGTGTGACCCTAATCTTATTCTATAATTTCATTCCATTCCAACAGCCCATAGAGCTCCAATGTTGGATATAGGGTTCCCCACGATAATGCCGTTTACAATGGTCCTATACAACTTGCATTCAACGGTTCCATGTGATTTTTAAGATGAGTCAGTCAGTCCACTTAGTAGGGGGCCATCCAACGCTGCGTCGTTCGATTCGTGGTCGCCATTCCAAAGTCTTTCTTCCTAACGGTTGGCGGTTTAACGAGCGATGTGGTCTGCCCATTGCTATTCTATAATGTTATTCCTAATGTTATATATTTTATGGTGTATGGTCATCAACATTTCAGCTCATATATGCCCCTCTGTTGGGTTCAGGCCTCCTCCTTTATGAGAGGGAGTTTGACCTACTATACCACGCTGGGCAGACGTATAGGCATAAGCATAAGGGTATGCATGGGGTTTTATTTCGAGATTTTCTTTTCGTGCATACCTTACATATCTTAGTCGTCTTTTACGACACCCACGGGCAAGAGAGGCCTTATATTAGCCCGTGATATGATGTGCATATCAAAACATTGGAGGCGAAGAAAAACTTAATATAAAAGCGTATAATAATCCGTGCTGTGTGGTAGCGGCTTCGAATACTACCAACCCTTGCTTTGCTCGTGGGTGTCGTAAAAGACGACTAAGAGCCCTAGATTGACCCGGACCAACTCCATCTGGTACCATTTGGGTCAACGATTACATTCCCAAGGAGGGTTGACGTCAGGCAGGCGGCCGGTCATAAAAGTCATTGCCGAAACTTTTTGCAATATGTCAAAACAGATGACATATTGCGTCGACTCCAAGTAATTGGGATAAGAGCAAGATGATGATGATGATGATGAATAATCCTATACTAAGCATGTTCTAGTAGGTCAACTTTACATTATGGACGAGGTTTGATGCCACCCTAGCCGAGGCAGCGGGTGATCAGATCGGGGAGGCTGACCGCGGCCACCGACGTCCCGGGGAAGTGACGTCGGAAGGAGAGGGTACCCCTTCAGAGAATTCCGTCGGGTCGATCACTGACGACAAGGAACACGGCACTGGTGGTCGGCCCAACGATGAAGGCGACGTTCTATGGTGGGTTATGAGGCCCTCAGGTGCAGGGTCGTCGATGGCCTCATTTTGGGAGGCCGTCATATCAAGGAAGGAAGCGGCGGAGCGGGAATGCGAGGCGCTTGCGTCTGCTGACTCGCTTCGTTGCCGACCCGGGAGGAGGAGGCGACAATATGCCCACCTACTCCCACCGCTCTGACTAGTAATGTCAGGACGTGGCCAGACGGCCATGGGGGTGTCGGGGGTTGAATGTCATCAGACGACCTCTCCGGCACCCCGTAAAAGCGCGGAAGGGGCCGCTGTGGTATTCCGGCCGCGGATGTGGTCGGCGAGTCCCATACAATCGTGTTATGAGGCCGGGCAGGTGCGCAGACCATAGCCCATCCTAAAAAAAAAAAACGGATGAGATTCGAACCCGGCACGTCTCACTGGACCTATACTAACTGTGACGACGAAGTAACGTAAGCATAGAACATCCCTGCAATATAAGGCAAAGACAATGAAAACGCAAAATAAAATAATATATCAACACATTTGACTAATGTATAATAGCAATGAACCTGTAAGGCCTAGTTACGAAATAATGCTTAAAAAAAAACTACCATGTCAATGTCAACGTGATTCTTTTTTTTTTGTTGTATAACACAGGGTAATACTCATATACAGCCAGCCATACACTCAAAACAGTAATCAACGCAACGTCATTGACATACATAGAGATTGACGTAATGATGACACTAGAGTATGCTACAGTTAAACAATAATACAGAGATAATAGGCCTTAGTTATATTAACAGCTATATTTCCCCCCATAGATTCGTTAACGTTTAAAGTCAATAATTTTTACCAAGTCTTTATTAGGTTGTTATTATATTATTTTCTTTATTCTTTATTATTTTTTTTAATTATTTTTTATTGACATTTATTTGACTTAAAAACGTACCTAATACATTTACAAAAATTATATAAAAATAAAATATTTAAAACTATAAATAGTGTGTTAACCCACCGACAGCGAATATAATTATTTTATTTATTACTAGCTGACCCGGCGAACTTCGCACCGCCTTCTTCGTAATTATTTTGTTTTAGTATTTATCAGTTTGGTTTTAGTATTATCCGTGCGGTGACGGAGTAAGAATACAATTCACCACCCGTGTGTGTCGTAAAAAACGACTAAGGGACATACCGCCTTTTCTTATCGATTCCAAAACTTTTTTTAATCTAGATCTACACGTAATTATGCCAAAAATGCCGAACCGACGGGACGAATATCAAATGTTTGACAGGTAAGAACAGTTTGTATGGGAAAATAAAATTATTGATTTTCGTATTTTACTCACAATTTACCATATTTTCTCGCCGTATAAACCTTCCCTGAACTTCCACAAATAATTCAAGACTAAAATTAGCCAAATCGGTCAGGCCGTTCTCGAGTTTTAGCGAGACTAACGAACAGCAATTCATTTTTATATATATAGACTAGCAACCCGCCCTTGCTTCGCTTCGGTTATAAGTTATAGTCGTTTTACCCGCGTAGTTCCCGTTCCCGTGGGAATACCGGGATAAAATATAGCCTAGTCTACGCCCTGATATTATAGCTTTCCATTGGTGAAAGAATTTTTGAAATCGGTCCAGCCGTTTTGGAGATTACCCGGAACAAACAGACAGACAGACAGACAGACAAAAATTTTTTAATTGCTATTTTGGGCATAGGTGTCGTGCAAATAACCGTGTGAGCATGAAAAAAGCCTATTATTTTGACATTACAAACAGACACTCCAATTTTATTTATTGGTATAGATTATTATCTTTATCTCACATCATGTCCTCTTGGAGAGGCTACATCTCTCTTATTTCTAACATTTGTCTTTGATAAGCTGATGATGATTACATAGTATCAGTTATTAAAAGAAAGTCACATAATTTTAATTCGCGCGATAAAATTTAAATATGAAAGTTAAATGATAGTTTATGCGTTTAGACAAGGACAGTTAAGCACACCGGGTAAATGAACTTTCTGAATACTGTAGCCTAAGTTCTATATTGAAGAAGCTTCAATAGCCAATTTAGAAATATGTGACGTTTTAATACCGCTATAAAAATTTATATGCTTATATTAAACCTCTCATTATCTTGACTGCACAGATGGCGTAGTGGTTAAGATACCGACCTACAGTGCCAGTGTCGTAGGTTCGAATTCCATGGTTGAGGAGAGGGTACTCCTCAGGGGGTATTCCGTTGGGCCGACCACTGACGTCGACTGAGTGGGTTACGGGTGTGCGCGCTTACGTCCCTCTGTCGTCCCGGACGGAGCGGGCGAGGAGTGCGCCGACCATAACCCACCCCCAAAAAAAAACGATACCACTTTGTGCGTTCCATTAATTGCTATTCTTAATCTGTATGTAATTTGAGTATCTTAATAATATGTTAATAAGTCCTCCGCAAAACAAGACTTATTTCCTTAGTGTGTGTGTCTTTTATAAAAAAAAACAAAGTAATAATTTATGGCTTTGGTATTTTATATGATATGTCATTTAATATCATCATCATTACTTCAGCCTATTACCGTCCAGTGCTGGACGTAGGCATCTCTCATGTTATGCCACAGAGTGTGGTCTTATGCTGTCTGCATCCAACGACGTCCAGCTACTCCAAAATCACTCACTGTGTTTTTTTAAATTCAATGAATGAACTTAAAATATAAAGGTTTGCTGAATGCCAGTACAATAATAAACTAAAATTTTATTCTTGTACGGCTACACATTAACATGTTGCACGCCATGGGGGACATAGGTGACCTTTATATAGTCTTTTGACCTCCTTGGCGTTCAACGTGCTAAAGAGACAGAATTTTGTACAAGACGATAAGATGCACGGTGTTGTCATTTACAATAAATTAAAAAAGAAATTGTAAAACAAAACTATTTAATAGATTTTGCGGTAAAATTTTCCGTGTAATGACGGAGTATGAACACAATTTACTATCCCCTATCTTGCCCGGGGATGTCATAAAAGACGAGATAGGCATATGATATGAATATAAGACCTGTAGCAGAGAAGGAAAACTCGAAATAAATCAGCATGTCCGACTAGCATAGTGTAGGTTAATTTCCCTCCAAAGAACGTGTATAAACTGAGACGGAAAAACAAACACAAACGCGAAAAATGTCTGCAATACTCACGGAAACATTATGCATACATATGCATACAATAAGATAAAAATATGACCGTGTTGAGGACATGTATATATATTACGTTTAGAACAAGACCGCGTTAAAAACTACAGGCATAATTACTTTAAAGACGCATTTTATGTTCTCAAACTACTCACTAACACGTTTGCTTAAAATTTCATAATGTCTTAAGTTTCTGTACATATTAAGTAGGTTAATTAGAATAATAATTTATAAAAGGTAAGTCCACGCATAAAAAATGAAGCATTTAAACTGGAGCTTAATGGAGCTTACGCCGGACCGTTCCGTAGTGTACAAGGTCACTGTACTGCTCGTACGTACACAACTCTTAAAAAATAAATAGATAATTATGACGGTTTGTGTATTCAAATGGTGTCACAACACATTTGATAAACATAAAAAGTGTATTGACATTACTTTTAAAAGTATCTCGACGATTTATGTTAATAAAAACAAAATTTGATTTCATAATTTGTATAGTTTTTTTTTTAAAGGGATGGGTTGCGGTCGGCGCACTCCTTGCATCGCTTCGTCCGGGGCGACAGAGGGGCGTAGGCACGCACACCCGCAACCCACCCCATAATTTGTATAGTGGTGTGCGTATGTACGTGTGTAATCGCCTGCGCGCATGTAGTATTTTTGGTTTCATGTTTTTGATCGCTTTAAGTACCGACACTATGCTTTTATGTGTATTATTCTACAGTTAATTACCTGATATTTCATTTCAGCTTATATTCGTTCCACTATTGGGCTGGAGTTTCCTCCACCATAAGAGGGAATAATAATATATCACACAGGTCACTGGTCAGGCATGCTGCTATAGGGTTTTATTTCAAATTTCACTTTTCTTGTATTGATATTATACGCATTAATGCAAGAGATGGATTTTATTAATAATAGGACCACACTGTTGTCAGTGGTCTGTCTACAGCGGCGGGCCGGTCCATCCAGGGTAGTACCACACTCTCGCAGAAAATCGACGTCTGAGTAGTAGCAATTTGTTACTGCGCTTCGTTCGGTGAGCGAGAGAGTCGGAAGCCCAATTTTCTGAGTATGTTTGCGTTTGGTTTTGGCCTTTAGTTTCATCGAACCTCATTGCACGCATTCACACTCCGTTCACTTTCTTCATGGTAGGCATCGGCCTAGGAAAGGTCAGAGCAGCAGCAACACTTACCATCAGGTGTACTGTTTGCTCATTTACCAACGTTTGCAATGAAAATATGGAAAACTCTAAATAAAAAACTATACTAACACGTCTGACCAGTGTGGTAGGTTTTCTTTATATTGTGAAGGAGGCTCGAACCAAGCAGTGGTATGTGCTGAGATGAGGATGAATTCATCATCATCATCATCGTGTCAGCCTACATACTTCCCACTGTTGGGCTCCGCCCTCCTCCACAGTGGGAGGGTAATGGAAATTGCGAGGGTTAGACATGTTGGTATAGGGTTTCAGTTCGAGTTTTGCTTCTCTTGTTTAGGACTCTCAGGTGTTATGGACATATTATATACCGACGTCCTCACCGAGGGGGGGACGTCGGTCGATGGGAGGGTACCCCAAGTAGGGGTTATTCCGTCGGGCCGATCACTGAGTAACCTGCGTAAGTAACCCTGCTCCGGTGGTCGGCCCAACGACGAAGGCGGCGTGCATCGTGGGTGGGTTGCGGAAATTGCGTGCTTACGCCCCTCTATCGCCCCGGACGGAGTGGTGCGAGGAGCGCGCCGAGCGCAACCCACCCAAAAAAAAAAATGGACATATTATATCCCTTAGTCGTCTTTTATGACATCCACGGGCAAGATGTAGTGAATTGTATTCTTACTCTGTCATCACACAGAAAATGATGAATTAAAAAATATAAAAAAAATATATATGTTTGAATTTAAAAATCAAAGAGAAATATTGTAAAACAAACAAGTATTCATTGTTTCATATAAAAAAGTCATACACGAATTCAATAAATAAAATTTGCTACAATTCATTCTCTAAATCGTTGATTCGACTTTTATGCCCACAATATGCAGTGATTGTTAATTCGTCAAACTTTTTTGTTAGTTGACATGACATGACTGATATTCAGTGTGGCAATTAAAAAAATATAGTTGTTATTCTAGCATTTACAACCATTTCAGGCTTTTTAATATAGATTGCTACACTTTTTGTCTACAACGTGTTTGAATCTCTTTATTTATTTATTTTATATATTTATTTTACATATTTATTTAAACTTCTGCATACAAAAAGGTACAAGGCGGAGATAATGCTTTAGGCATTTTCTACCATCGAGACCGCAGGTGACTGGACCGGGGAGTTAGTCCATCACCCCGCGAGAGGCCGACCGCGTGAGGAGAGACCGACGTCCTTCCCTTGGGGGGCGGCGGCGGTCGATGGGCGGGCACTCCTCAAGGAGTATTCTGTCGGACCGACCATTGACGACAAGTCATCCTGCTCCAGTGGTCGGTCGAACGACGAAGGTGACGTGTCACGGGTGGGTTACGGGTGTGCGTGCTTATGCCCCTCTGTCGCCCCAGACGGAGTGGTGCGAGGAGTGCGCCGACCGTAACCCACCCCCAAAAAAAAAAGACATTTTCTACCAGTCGTCCTAGGATGGAGCAGAAATAATTTAGGCAGGCGCAATGCAATGTGAGATTTGGTTATCTAAATAAAGAAAATATGTTATGCACATGTATATATATATATATAGCCATCATCGATGAGTTGACTTCGTTAGAAAATCTATGTATATACGTTTGACTATAGCTTTAAAACTATTTCGACTAGGGGTCATTTTGATCTCTAATGGTAACGCATCATTATCCTGCCTCCCAATTACTTGGACTAGTTGTAATATGTACTCCTCTACCATCGTATATATTGCAAAAGTTACTAACAATAGTCTTATGATCGGTCGCTACCTGATGCCAGTCCTCTTTGGAAATATAAGTGTTGAATCCATCCATCAGTCTACTGACGTTCACTGCTGGACATAGGCCTCACCACGAGAATGCAACTCGGAACGGTCCTGCGCCACTTGCATCCAACGGTTCCCTGCGACTTTGTGAATGTCATCAGAAACCTAGTGGGGGCTCGGCCTACGCTGCGCCGTCCGATTCGTGGTTGCCACTCAAGAATCTTTCTTCCCTAACGATTGTTGGTTCGACGAGCGATGTGGCCTGCCCATTACCATTTCAACGTGCTAATTCTGCGGGCCATGTCGGTTACACCCGTTCTCCTACGGATTTCCATGTTCCGGATTTTATCACGTAGAGAAATACCGATCATAGCCCTCTCAGCACGCTGAGCGACTTTGGCCGACATTTAGAGACCACGTTTCAGTGCCATAAGTCATCGCTGCTAACACACACTGGTTATAAACCTTTGTTTTCAGATACTGCGGCATAAAGTGTCGTAGTAGGTATATACATAGCTCTAAGTTCTCTTACGATATCTCTCTTTCACGACATCAACGATCTTGTTTTTTACGTTAACTACTGGAAATATTGGGGTTAGTTGTATTTCTAGCTTCCCCATAGTAAGATCTCTATAGGTAGTAATGCCACAAACCCACACAGACTCATTACCCCACCGCACAAACTATTTAAGTCGGAGAAGTCCGTTTAAATCATGAGACCACCTGTGTACAACAGACTGCCTGCGGATATCGTCGATGCAACTACAATATTTAGCTTTAAACGTAAACTAAAGGCCTGGTTATTAGAGCATAGTTTCTATAGTACTGACAAATTTTACATGTTGCCTGAAATATAATATATTACTACGGCGTATTCAATAATGACATAATTTGTAGTATTTCAAAATATAAATTATTCTAATTTATACACATATAATTTTTTATTATTGTAAAGGTATTATTGAATTATTTTTAAAATGTTTTTTTATGTTTTTTGTATTATTTATTATTATTACTGCAATTAAAATTAAATGGATATGGAGATGTATGTAACTCAGCACTGATTTGTAACTCTGTTATCAATAAAGAATACTATACTATATTACGTGCGGTGTCGGATTAAGAATACAATTCACCACTCCCTATCTTGCCCGTGGATGTCGTAAAAGACGACTAAGGGATATAATATGCACATAAGAACTGTGCAAGAGAAGGAAAACTCGTAATAAAACCCTATGCCAACATGTCTTACCAGCACGGTATAGTAGGTTAAATTGTGGAGGAGGCCCGAGCCCAACAGTGGGACGTATGTGGGCTGCGATGATGATGATGATAATGCTATACTACTATACTAATAATTAAGAAAATTTTTAGTACCCAGACGTAAATTATACATCTGTACTTTTTTTTTTGTAGGACTAATCTCACCGCACATTCCCATTACCATAACTCCTGTAAGCCAGGATCCGCAATGGTCTCCGTATACTGAGGTTTAACCTACAGGAAGTCCCGGGAAACGCTTTTAACTGTCTTGGAACCAGCAATAAATTTAATTAGAAAAGAAAAACAGGAGGTGTTGGAAAAAGATCCATCTATACTTAGTAACAATTGAGAAAAATTACCATACCAAGATGTTCCGTGAAAAAAAAAAGAACGGGGTCTCCTCCACAAAAGGAGGGAAATTCACGTATTGTACTACCTTAGTCAGACGTAACACGTCTGACTATATCGTATAGGGTTTTGTTTCAAGATTTCCTTCTTTTACATAGATGTTATTTGCATATTTATTCTCTTAGTCATCTTTTACGACATCCATGGGCAAGAGAAGGGGTCGTGAATTGTATTCTTACTCCGCCATCACACGGAAAAGCATTCATTATAGTATAAGTAATTTATACATATAATAATATAAACTTCACAAGTCATTATTAGGCATACAGAAATTATTAATAGGTTCATCCAAATTACAAGCTTATTTACTCAGGCAAGTAGTTTGCTAGTTAAATAGCTTCAAACTCATAGAACGAGTAAACTCGTTACCCCTATTTCCTTGACACGATGATTCTCAGAATAGATTTTAGTAATTACTTAACAATTATGTTATTATTTCCTTTTTCGAAGTGTTATGTGTGTTAGTATTTTAAAAATCAAATACGGAAAATTACCTAAAATTTTTTATGTATTTGTTGGATATTATTAGTTGAATATTTTCTTTATTACTTACTATTGGTGGTAAACGAGCAAAGAACACACTTGATCGTGATACTGCTGCTTATGGAATTTTACTTGCCTCTGTCTGTCGTGAAGAAAGTGATGGGAGTGTAAAGGCATACAATAAGTTTCGTTGGTGCTAACGGCACGAAAACTCATCATACGCAACACAAAGTTAGGCTTTCGTTTCTCTTGCTCACCAAACGAAACGCAACAATAAATTGCTAGTACTCAGACGTTGATTTTCTGCGAGTGTGGTACTACTCCGGATGGACCGGCCCGCGGCTGTAGACAAAAACTGTCGACAGTGTGGTCAATCATATAAGCGATATAAATAATCCTACACATTTATGAATAATTTGCTTTTATTTATTTCAGATATATCACAATGCATCAACAAAATTACAAGTTCTTTTGGTCAACGGTATTCGGCGTTTTAATCCGTAAGTATAATACTATATCCTTAGAATAATAACGTATAGAAGGTAAGTTCACGCTCAAAAAGTGAGGCATTTCAATTGGAGCCTAATTGAGCTTACGCCGGAACCGTTCCGTAATGTACAAGTCATTGTACTGCACGAACGTACGCAACTCTTAAAAAATAAATTGATAATTATGACGGTTTGTGCATTCAAATGGTGTCACAACACATTTGAAAAATATAAAAAGATTATTAACATTACTTTTAAAGGTAATACGACGATTTATGTTAATAAAAACAAAATTTGATTTCATAATTTTTATAGTGGTGTGCGTGTGTACGTGTGTAATCGTTTGCGCGCCATTAGTATTTTTAGATTCAAATTTTGAAAGTTCGAAGTATTGACACTATCCTTCTATACGTTATTATTCTAAGACTATATCAATATATTGTAGTGGATTCGAGTTTACTTCTCCGTCTTAATTAATCTTTTTAAGTCTGTTGGACAAAGACTTTTTCAATGGCAATAAACTCTTGACTGCCACATTTAACATGCGGGTGGACGAATATAGGAGTTTGAAGAGAATGTAGTATGTTTTCTAAGAAAGATCAGCTGCTTATGTGATGAGTGAGATGAGTATCACCGAACCTCATTGCATGCGTTCAATCTCCCTCCACTTTCTTCGTGGTAGGCAGTGGCCTAGTAAAGGTCCATGCACGGCAGTATCACTTACCATCAGCTATGCTGTTTGTTACTAATCAAAAACAATATATATTTTTCATATAGAACTAAACATTTTTGTCTTGAACTGGCAATAAAAATAAAATCTCGGATTATCTTGATCATAATACAGACTGGTTATGAGCAACTCCTCATTCAGGCATTTTATCATTATTTCAAAAGGTGTTACATACATGTTTATTCTGTTGTTGTTACTATAATTGTAAAGCGTAGCGTGTTTTGCCAAACGAATTTGTTATTTAATCTGTGTTTTATGTTTGTGGCACATGGTATTGGCCATGCTCACTGAAGGGTCTGCTTGCGGTAGCTACGAGAAGCGGGTCACTTCCTTCCCTCCATTGTGATTGAGGGGAGTGATGGCTGCTCTAGTGGTTAACTCGTGATCGGGTGTTGCTTGCGGGATCTGGTCCAGCCATGGTACTTTTTCGTTATATTTAATAACTGTATTGTATGATGGTTCGAAAGGCATCACACTGGAGCTATTCATAGACATGCTGTTGTATATTATCTTATTTAAAAAAAATAGTAAATGAATAAAAAAGAAGACAATCCCACTGAGTTTCTCGCCGGATCTTCTCAGTGCGGTCGCATTCCGATCCGGTAGTAATTTAAGGTAAAATGTAAAAAAGTGACCATATGTAAGTGCCCCCGCGGGGTTTATGCATAATAAAGGATTTGAATTTGAATAAATTTCTATTAAAATGTGGGTCAACATTTTATAACTAATTCTGTAGCTAGATATAAATCTTTGTAATAACGCTGATGTGTTTGACGTGTTACATCTTAGCCCATCCGTGACCACGAACGCTGTAAAATGTTCGAAACATCGGGCAATCAGAAATCAATTAAACGCGATAAAATCCGTAAAATAATTTTAGTGGACTATGTTCGGTATTTCTCTACGTGATAAAATCCAGTATACGGAAATCCGTAGAAGAACAGGTGTAACTGACATAGCCCGCAGAATTACCACATTGAAATGGCAATTGGCAGGCCAAATTGCTTGTTGAACCGACAACCGTTGGGGAAGAAAGGTTCTCGAGTGGGGATCACGTATCAGATGACGCAGAGTAGGACGACCCCCTATTAGATGGACTGACGAAATCTTGAATATTGCAGGGAACCGTTGGATGAGAGTGGCATGGGACCATTCCAAGCAGCATTCTCGGGTGGCGGCCTATGCCCAACAGTGGACGTCTATGGACTAATGGATGGATGGATGTAATACTCCCATATCGTCTATAATTAAGTTACTAATAAACATTGAGAATTTATTCAACTAAAATAATCTTTGAATGTTATATAAAAACAACAATAAGAAAAAAAAAAAACATAAAACTTACAAATTCAGGCGTAATTACAGCAAGTTAAGATTTAAAAATACTAAAATATATTTTATGCAATCTATACCAATAAATAAAATTGGAGTGTCTGTTTGTAATGTCAAAATAATAGGCTCTTTTCTTGCTCACACGGCTCTTTGCACGACACCTATGCCTAAAATAGCAATAAAAAAATTTTTGTCTGTCTGTCTGTTTGTTCCGGGTAATCTTCAAAACGGCTGGACCGATTTCAAAAATTCTTTCACCAATAGAAAGCTATAATATCAGGGCGTAAACTAGGCTATATTTTATCCCGGTATTCCCACGGGAACGGGAACTACGCGGGTAAAACGACTATAACCTATAACCGAAGCGAAGCGAGGGCGGGTTGCTAGTAGCTAATAAATTTTTCTTCTAGTTATATTGAGTACATAAATGGTTTAAGTTACATATTTGCATACGAAACCAAAAATTATATTGACGCAGTTGTTAAAACATTCAAAAGAAATAATTTAAATATTATTAATACGAATGTCATGTGTATTTTTATAGCTTTATTGATCATGTCACGTTTTAGATTTGTTCATCTGAACAAATCTAGCGGTAGTAGTTGAGATACCTTTTATCCTAATGCCAAGGGTTCAATATCCAGGGCAATAATTTTTGCGATGCACAAATTGTTGTTCTGATTGTGGATGTAATTTGTGCAATTGAACTTCAAGAGATAATGGTAATAGACTGATGTAAAGGATTCGAACTAAAAATCCTTCATCATCTCAACTACTCCCCACTGCTGGGGCCTTCTCTATTATGGGAGGCTAATTAAGCTATTATACCACGCTGGTCAGACGTATTAGCTAGGGTTTTGTTTCAAGTTTTCCTTCTAGTCGTCTTTTACAACACCCAAGGGCAAGAGAGGGGTTGGTGAATTATGTTCTTACTCCGTCATCACACGGATCACACAGACCTAAGAAACCTTATTATTATTACTATAAACAGTATTATCTCAAATGAATTGTTTTAATAGCAACAGTAGATAAAAATAGCAAAATATTTTCAGTATAGGATTTTTTAATTATTAAAAAATCCTCTTGATACTGGGTCAAGGAGCGACTCAACTTGTATTCACGTTTCTCCATAGAAACAACTCCGTAAGATTAAGGGAGCAAATTGAGATAAATATAGTGAATGGCGAATTGCTGTATGGCGACGAAGTAGACATTTATTAACCCCCCCTTCATAATACAATTAACCATCCCCTCTCGTACCCGTGGGTGTCGTAAAAGATGACTAAGAGATATAATATGCAGATATCATCGATACAAGAGATGGAAAATTCGAAATGAAACACTATGCCATCACGCCTGAACAGCGTGGAATACCACGCTGTTCAGGCGTGATGGCATAGTGTTTCATTGACATCAACGTGTTTCATCAACAAATGATAATAATCATTTCATCATTTTGGTCCATCAGTCCCACTGCTGGACTCGCGCCTCATCTAGAATAAGGGGGAAATTGATTTTACTATACCATGCTGGTCAGACAGGTTCGTATAGGGTTTTGTTTGGTGTTTTCCATCTTTTGCATAGATGTCATATGCGTATTATATCCCTTAGCCGCCTTTTACGGGTACGGGTATGAGAGGGGGTGGTGAATCGTATTCTTACTCCGTCACTACACGGAGCGTGGTATAGTAGGTCAAATTCCCTCCCACAATTGAGGGTGTTAGTGGGTTGAGAGGATGATGATAGCGATACTATACTTATGTCGAATTTAACTAAAATAAACTGCGCATTTTATTAATAGTAGGTCACGTATCAAAAACTTTTCAACATCCAATTAGTAACAAACATATGGGGTTGATCCAACACCGTCTGATTCCGATTGGTCAATAAGTATATTCCCAAGGAGGGTTGAAATCAGGCAGGCGGCCGGTTTTGTTACCGCCTTCTGTGCGGCAGTCATCTCACGGAAGGAGGCAGCGGAGCGTGCGTCAGAGGAACTCTCTACGGCGACATGGTCCGCCACCGGTGACTCGAGCGACTTAGGCGCGAGTATCTGCGTCTGATGCCGCCCTAGCCGAGGCTGCGGGTGACTGGACTGAGGATTAGTCCATCCCAGAGAGGCTGATCACGCAAGGGCGACCGACGTCCTGGGAGGGGCGTTAGGGAGGAAGCGTACCCGGAAGGATATCCCGCCGGGCTGGCCACATGGCCACAGACGATGCGGATGGCGTGTGGCTGACCACAGCCTATCGAAAAAAAAAGCCATCCGGTTATAAAAGTAATGCCCAAAATTATGTAATCTACGTAGATGGAAGAAAGTACATGATTCGATCTTAAGTAATTAGGATAAGAGCCAGATGATGATGATGTTTCGTTCAGTGAGTTAAAGAGCTGTAGGAGCATTCGTCCTCCATGAACAGAAGAAGGAAGGTTCTCTTCTCCGTATTCTATTTCCTCCAATATTGTACCTACATGATTAGCAGCGACTTGGTTATTCCTATGATATTACTGAAATCCATAAGCGGAAGTTACCGGCCATCATCAGATAGGACGCTTGCTTGTCTACTATCAAAATCCGGTTTTCCTACGGGAACAGGAACTATGCGCGTAAAATCACGGATATTTGGGAGTTTGAAATATAAATAGTATCTAATCTTTTATTCATTCCATTTTTCATTTACCCATTGGCATTGGCATATGAAAAATGTATATATTCTGTTTAGATTCGATAGCATTTAGAAATTTCCAATCGTATTTTTTGCATAAGAGCAAGAGAGATAGAGCTAGTGTGCGAACTACGCATGCGCGAAATTCCAAACTACTATGATTCGGGCTGTCAGCTAAACACAATGCGGGCAAGACTATCTAACGATTCGAAACTTGTAAAATGAAAGGAAAATACTAGTAACTACTTGACTTGTAACTTGTAAACGTGTTTTTTAGCTTTTTTAACCTATAATTTATTTATATAAATAATATTGTCATTCGAAGTATTCATTTATTGAAATCACAGTGAAATCTAAAATTCATCATATTTGAATAAACAAAAGCATTGAAGTTATATTCCCAACATGAAATTATCTTCACAATGCAATAATATATCTCCAACGGTTGACATTTCCATTAGTTGTTTATTCCCAAATGAGACTTCAGCACAAATTCACTATGACTATATAAGCAAGGAAGAAATCCAATGCATAGGAATTTAGTAACTTTTGCTGTAATGTGAATAAAATGTTTGGATCTTATTTATCACATTTATAGACCATATACGGTACATATTTATAGACAACTAGCAACCCGCCCTCGCATCGCTTCGCTTTCAGTCACCGTTCCTGCGTAGTGCCCGTTCCCGTGGGAATACTGGGATAAAATATAGCCTAGTTTACTCCCTGATATTATAGCTTTCCATTGGTGACAGAATTTTTGAAATCTGTCCAGCCATTTTGAAGATTACCCGGAACAAACAGACAGACAGAGAGACAAAAAAAATATAAAGTGTATTTGAGGCATATGTATAGTGCAAATAACTGTGTGAGTATGAAAAAAGCCCATTATTTTGACATTACAAACAGACACTCCAATTTTATTTATTGGTATAGATATAGGTGTCCTTTTTTAAACGAGGTTTAAGACGAGCATTTTCTTCATTCCTAAGTGGAACAGTAACATACATAACATAGTTGTAGGACCACACTGTCGACGGTTGTCTGTCTACAGCCACGGGCCAGTCCGTCTGGAGTAGTACCACACTCTCGCAGAAAATCGACGTCCGAGCAGTAGCAATTTGTTACTGCGCTTCGTTCGGTGAACAAGAGAGTCGGCAGCCCAACTTTCTGAGGTTGTTTGTGTATGGTGGGTTTTGGTGATGCCTTTAGTATCACCAAGTTGCACTCATTCACACTCCCTTTACTTACTTTGCTGTAGGCAGCGGCCCAGCTGTACTCCTGGTATTGCAAAGATCCATGAGCAGCAACAGCACTTATCATCAGTTGTACTGTTTGCTCGTTTGTCACGGTACGCATTAAAAAAACACTATAGCTTGCAATGATCTGTGAGCAATCTGTGCCGTGTGGTAGTTGCACTGTGGTAGATGGCTATAAATACTGTCAACCCTAACATCGCTCGTGAGTGTCGTAAAATATGACTAAGAGCATCGACTTGGGCTGATTTTACCCGACGGTATCTGGTCAACAATTAAATATCCAAGGAGAGTAGACGTCAGGCAGGCGGCCGGTCATAAGACTAATGCTAAAGAAAACTACTTTACGATTTGTATTTGATTATTGATCGACGTTTTGCGGCACGCGACACTTTGCAGCGTTCATGGTCACGGGTGGACCAAGATGTCTCATGTCCAACAGTCATCGTAATTATAGAGATTTATAATTAACTACTCGCTACAGAAATTAGTTATATAAGAAGTATAAGAAGCCAGTATAAGAAGAAAATTATTCTTTATAATAAAAACATCAGAAATCATTATTGCTAAATGCTATTATAATATGTACGATGGAAGATGAGTATTTATGGTATCGAATAGAAGTAATTAGGATAAAAACAGGATGATGATGAATCTGTGACTGATCATTCATTCGATTGTTCATCCATTTATGGTAGAATCACACTCTCGACAGTTGTCTGTCTTAGCCGCTGGCCGGTCCGTTCGAAGTAATAATACACTCTTGCAGAAAATTGACGTCAGAGTAGTAGTAATTTGTTACTGCACTTCGTTCGGTGAGTGAGAGAACCGAAAGCCTAAATTTCTAAGAGTGTTTGTATGTGGTGGGTTTTAGTATCAGTGAATCTCATTGCATGCATTTACACTCTATTTATTGATGTGACAACGTCTAATAAATCGATGAACGCTGGCTGCATGCACGAAAAAGTGTCCCGTTACGCTCATTGTCCCGTTGCGCTCATTGTCTCGTTACGCTGATTCAATTTTATTCATAAAAGTATGCAGTCATTTCATCAATGTTTTGTTATGACGTTGTCACGTTAAACTATCGTCCGTAA
Source organism: Lymantria dispar (assembly GCA_032191425.1). Taxonomy (NCBI): domain Eukaryota; kingdom Metazoa; phylum Arthropoda; class Insecta; order Lepidoptera; family Erebidae; genus Lymantria; species Lymantria dispar. Next base: position 9,540,665 of record CM063465.1, on the reverse strand, counting down.
ACCGACTTTATAGACAACCATGTTTTTTTTTATAGTAAGCAGTGGCATAGCAAAAGTCCATTAGCGGCAGTATCTCTTACCATCAGATTGCTGTTTGCTTCTTTGCCGCAAACAGCAATAAAAAGAAATTAATACACTCTGTCCCTTCATACTCACAAGGTTTTCTAACCATCCTAGATAAACCAACAGTTTTTTTTAGGGGTGGGTTGCGGTCGGCGCGCTCCTCGCACCACTCCGTCCGGGGCGACAGAGGGGCGTAAGCACGCACACCCACAACCCACCCACGATGCACGTCGCCTTCATCGTTGGGCCGACCACCGGAGCAGGGTTACTTGTCATCAGTGGTCTGCCCCACGGAATACCCCCTATTTGGGGTACCCTCCCATCGACCGACGTCCCCCCCGCCCTCGGGGAGGACGTCGGTCTTTCCTCACGCGGTCGGCCTCTCGGCGGGTGACGGACAAATCCCCAGTCACGTCACCCGCGGCCTCGGCTAGGGCGGCATGAGGCGCAGGTATTCGCGCCTACGCCGCCCCAGTCGCCGGCGGCGGATCGCCTCATCGAGACCGCAGACGATCCGCCGCCTCAGATAAACCAACAGTAAAAAAAAAAAGATATCTAATATTATTAGAAAGACTTTCTTCCTTAATATGTCGAGCTAAGCATAATCTGTTAAGTATAAGTTGATAATAATTCTTTATCATGTACTATATAGTGCAGCTATCGGAATACCGTGTGTAGATATCACCGCTCTGTTAATGTATGGCGAAAACTATAAATTAATGGAACTAATAATCTTGATACTTCGTTTATTATCATTTGTGTTAGACTAGCCTTCCGTGTAGTAACTGAGTATCTTGTCTGCGGGTGTCGTAAAAGACGACTGAAGGATATAATATGCCTATAACATCTGTGTAAAATAAGGAAAACTCGAAATAAAATACAGCATGATATAGTCAATTTCCCTCGACGCTCGACAGTTTTGTATTCGGAAGTTTATACTTATGCATGTGATGTGCATAATTAGTTAGCAGAGTTATACTCAAGTTATTTAATGAATTTCATTATTAATATGTCTGTTTTTTAAATATTCTAAATCAGATACATTGTACATTACAATAGTGCCATAACTTGGAAACTGAATTTTGTACCCATTTACTTATTATTTGCATTATGTCCCCATTTTCATATAGTTAAATTCTATGTATACCCATGTATTAGAAGTAAATAGTTTGAAATGCTATCCTTACTTATAATATAAATGCGAAAGTAAGTTTGTTTGTTACGCTTTCACGCTTAAACCACCGACCCATTTCTTAATTCTTTGACCAATGGAAAGCTATAATATCAGGGAGTATAGGCTATATTTTATCCCAGTATTCCCACTGGAATGGGAACTACGCGGGTAAGGTGACTAAAACTAAAGCGAAGTGAGGGCGGGTTGCTAGTATAAATACATAGCATTCATTGCACAAATTTATTTTTATCGCTTCATATTAATGATTTCTGATGTTTACGTGAGTATTACATATTTTAAATAAAACTAATTTATGGATTTTATTGCGTTTGCAATTGATTTTTGTTTGCCCGATGTTATGAACACTTAAAGCCCACGGCCATGAACGCTGCAATGTATTCGAAACGTCGGGCAATCAAAAATCAAATACAAACGCGATAAAAGCTTCAAATTAATTTTATATACAGTACCTAGGTATTTTAAAAATATCTTTTCTTATTAACCGATGATATTATGGTTACATTTCAATGTTAAGAGCAATACATAGTGTTACTCTATGGTTAAGAGCTATAACCAATAGCAATCAATGATCAGGTGTAACAGTAAATTATAGTTTGAAATTTAAATTAGTAATGATCGTATCATTATCATGAAGACAGGCTTATGATGATGAATATTCAAATTTATTGACACTACAATATGTGTAGAAATTATATTTAATGTGTTTGCTATATGTAAAAAAATCATAAAGATTTTTACGAGACATTGTTTTCAGAGATGATAGTAAACAAGTTTATAGTTCTGCTAAGCAATGAACGAATGACAATTAGTCTTAAATCTGTCACGTAGACCCGTATATTAAATCATTTAGATTAGATAAAATGGATCATTTGGTTAGATATGGTTAATTAAGAGTATTGCTTTGTCGAGTCGTAATTGTGACGTAATTTTAGATATTAGTCATCATTGCATATTATATTCTTCGAATAGAAAAATTTAAAGAATAATAATTTGGCGGCAGGGCGTTTTCGTTTGGTGGCGGAATAAAAATACAATTCACCACCCCCTCTCTTGCCTGTGGGTGTCGTAAAAGACGACTAAGGGATATAATTTGCGTATAAAATCTATGTAAGAGATTGAAAATTTGATTCTATCCGACGTCCTCGTCACGTCCTCGACGAAGAGGACGACATTATCACACTCGCTCAACAAAGAGCCTACACGGCCCGCGAGGCCTTAACAAATAAATATCCGCGGTTCCGCCCTCGCCGTCGAGGTGCGAAACCGCGCCGCGCAAAAGTCACTATTAAAAACGTGGGCACGCCCACTTTGCCTCCAGCGACGCCCCAGGCCGAGGTCCGTTCCCCACAGGGGGAGCCCTTGGGCGATGTCGCTTAGCATACTTTTCTCCGGGTTGAGAGCCCTCAGCGCTCACCCATAGTCCGCGTCAAGCTGTCAAGGCCATCTGCGGCCAACAGCTGTACACACAAAAAAAAAAAAAAAAAAAAAAAAAAAAAAAAAATGAAAATTTGACATTAAACCCTATATCAATACGTCTGACCAGCGTGTTATAGTAGGTCAATTTTTCTTCCAATATGGAGGAGACTCGAGTCCAATAAGTGGGACGTGTATGTGCTGAGATGATGAGGAATTTGGGGGCACCATAATGCCTCCGCCAAGACTAACCAAACAAAGCGCAAGGGTACTACTACCTAGCCGAGGACGCGGGTGTCTGGACCGGGGATTTAGTCCATCACACGCCGAGAGATCGACCGCGTGACGGCGGTTCCCGAGTGGGGACGTCGAGAGGAGAGGGTACCCCGCGATCGCAGTATTCCGTCGGACCGACCACTGAAGATAAGGAACTCTGCACCGGTGGCCGGCCCAACGACGAAGGTGACGTGCTACGGGTAGGTTATGGGGCTGCGCGGCGCCCTCTGTCACGTAAGGGGCCGTCCATTAATCACGTGATCTTTTTTTAAGCATTTTTAACCCCCCCTCTCCCTTGGTCATACGTGGTGAGATTTAAAACTAGCCCCCCACCCCCCCACTCAACATCACGTGTATTTTTAGCACCTACAAAGAATCTTAAAATTTTTAGAGTATTATCTTTAAGTACAGGTATAAAGTATAATCTTATTTTATGCTGAAATTAAGGACCATGATAAAAATGTCTAGACATCATGTCTATCGGTTTAAAAATCGTGCGTTAGACGAAAAAATAAATACACGTGATATCTTACTACAATCCTTGTGATATTTCGTGATTTTTTCAAACCCCTCCCTCGCCCTTTCAAGCCTCATGTGATTAATGGATGGCCCCTAAGACGGAGCCGTATGGCGAGTGCGCCGATCATGGACTACCCAAAAAAAAGGTACAACTACATTTTCTCGAAGCATTTTGTCGATTTATTGTAAACAAAGTCTGCGAGTTATGACATCAATAGTAGCATTATTAAAAATTTAAAGTGTCAATAGCTTATATACTTTAGATTTTATTGATGTCTAAAAACCCCCGATTACATCACTGACTCACTGATCATCATTTTCAAAAGGTCATTCATACTCATGCCTAAAAACCAGTTTCTTTTTATCTGTCGATTTTTCCGTGTAATCTTCAAAACGGCTATTGAAAATGTTTTATTACCAAATCTATATCTGTATAAGGCTATATCTGATCTCGCTATTATTATAGGAATAGAAACTACGTGGGTGGAACCGTGGGAATATGCTAGTAATAAATACGAATCCTTGTATTTAAGTTCATATCTTGAAATAACCTATTACTACAAAAAACTTGATATTTTATAAAAAAAAATCTTTTATTATGAAAGAACACTGTTATAAAAATTTAATCTCTTTATTAACTAACTAGTTATCCGCTCTTGCACCGTTTCGATTGCAGCCATTTTGTCCCGGCAGTTTTATCATTTCAGTTCATAATACGTCCCATTGTTATTCGAGGCTCCTCTGTAGAAAGAAAATTAATCTACTATACCTCACTGGTCAGATGGTTTGATGCAGGGTTATATTTCGAGTTTGCCATCTCTTGCATAGATGTTATCTGCAATCCCTTAGTCGTCTTTTACGATACCCACGGGCAAGAAAAGGGATGGTGAATTGTATTCTAACTCCATCATCACACGGCAGTTTAATTCTCCAATATCTCCTAAGATAATGAAGGCCTCGGATTCGAATCCCGGATCGGGCAAAATTTTATAGAGTTTTCTAAGAGAAAAAAAAAAACAGCTTAAGTTATTCCTTATATAGACAGCTACCTGGTAGAAAAATATTATCAGAATTAGTCCAGCGTTTTTGAAGATTACCTGGAACAAACAGACAGACCCACAAACAATGTTTAAACTTTTTAAGTATAGGTGCAAATAACTGTGTAAGCATAAAAAATACTTAATATTTTGGCATTACAAACATACACTTCAATTTTATTTATTTGTATAGATAAAAAAAATCTAACATCATTTATAATTATTTTTAACCTTGTTCATTGCATTAACTCTGCATAAATCGAGGAATGATTAAAAAAAACGTAATATACCAATTAATTATATTGTTGTAAGCTAATGAATCAGACGTGTAACTCGGTTAATAAAAATAAAACTACATTTTAAATTCAATAAATAGTAATTGTAGATTTTTTGTTACCTTGGTATCGTCAATACTCACAAATACAAGTCATTATTCAAACCTATTAGAAGTAAAGATGCTTTTACTAAGGTTATTCAAATTAATTTATGCAAAGAGTTATTTTAAAGCCTAATAACATATCACCTTGAGCTGTTGCTTTCAATGTTTTAGTGTATTTTAAAGGAGTTTCCATTTTAATTTTTTTTTCTAAGAAAAATATAGTAATTGTTTACGAGTAGTGACGGAGTAAGAATACAATTCACTGTTAGAATAGGGATCCTAGCAGTAACATCGCAGTAATTAATTATAGCAACCATATTAGGTTATCTTTGTATTTTTTTTTATTGCAAGCAGTGGCAAACGAGCAAACAGTACACTTGATGGCAAGTGTTGCTGTCGTTCATGGACCTTTACAAGGCCGCTGCATACCGCGAAGAAAGTGAAAGGCATGTGAATGCATGCATTGAGGCTCGGTGATACCAAAGGCACCACCAAAACACTCCATACGCAAACACCCTCAGAAATTTAGGCTTCCGGCTCTCTCGCTCACCGAACGAAGCGCAGTAACAAATTGCTACTACGCAGACGTCAATTTTGTGCGAGAGCGTGGTACTACCCCGGACGGACCAGCCCGCGGCTTTAGACAGATAACTGTCGACAGTGTGGTCCTACCACTAGGAATATTTATATTTAAGTTTAGGGTACGGTGGGCCTTACATATTCATAAAGAATAAAGTACCAAATAAATAAAAAAACCCTGTCCGTCTCTTTCTATATCCTAGTCGTTTTTAACAATACCCATAGATAGGTATGGGTATTATAAAAAATAACTAAGGGATATAATATGCATATAATATCTATGTAAAAGAAAGAAATTTGAAAGAAAATTCAATACAAACCAGTCTGACCAGCGTGGTATAATAGGTCTGTTTCATTCTTATTGGAGGAGGCCCGTGCCCAACAGTGGGACGTTTATACGCTGAAATGATGATGACCAAACCAAAAATCAATATTTTATGATGTCTAAAACACAAAATTAAACAACACAATAATTATGAAAAAAAAATAAAGGTTTTCATCGCATCTGTATTTGCTTTTAAATTCCTTTCGAATACTTCTCACCGTTTAAGGAAAGAGAAAAGAATTTGAAACGTCAAGAAAATAATTAAATTCAAATTCGATAAAATCTGTAAACAAATAGTGTCATTTCACAAATCTAATACTAGCGTATATATCATAAGTCATTATCTAAATAATCTATACTACTATATAAAGCTGAAGAGTATGTTTGTTTGAACGCGCTAATCTCAGGAACTACGGGTCCGATTTGAAAAATTCTTTGAGTTAAATAGGCCATTTAACGAGGAAGGCTATAGGCTATATATCATCAGGCTAAGACCAACAGGACCGGAGCACCAATGAAGTATGTTTCAAAATCGGGGTATTTTTCCCTTTTGAGAGCTTCCGCTGCGTAAACGGCAAAATTTTCGCAAAAATCATGTGAGAGTGTGACAGAATCGTATTATTAAAAAATATTTTCACCTTCTACGTAAACAAAGTCTTAGGTTAAAGTTAGCTTTAATCTAAAGTATCTATACCACGCGGATGAAGTCGCGAGCGGATGCTAGTTAAAAATTAACGACCTCATAACACTAACGTTATTTCATAACCAAATTAATTAAATCCTTCACATTTCATCAAGGATCAAAACATTCAAATCTAACTACAGAGATGAATAGAGCGATTAACTTCAGAACAACATTGATCTGTGGTTCGATGATTGTCGTGCAACAAACGTACGATGGAATTGCGACATAACGTAAACAGACTTTGATTATTTCGTAATGCAGAATTCTGGTTTGGAGTTATCTATTACGAACAGAACTGGGGATTCATTCACCACTCGTAAAAATGTTCACCACACGAGAGCCGTGTTCCGGCAGCAAACAATAACGGGAGATGATACCCGCCTTTCTGTGTGGTGACGGAGTAAGAATACAATTCATGACTCCCTCTCTTGCCCGTGGTTGTCGTATAAGACGATTAAGGGATAAAATATGCATATAACATCTATGCCAGAAAAAGAAAACTGGAAATTTAACCATATACCAACACGTATGATCAGCGTGGTATGGTAGGTCAATTTTTCTCCCATTGTGAAGGAGGCTCGAGCTCAGCAGTAGAACGTAAATGAGCTGTGATAATAATGATGATGAGAGAAGGTCACTATAGGAGGGCGATGCACCGGCAGCAAAGAATAATGACATATAATACCCGCCGAACGGACCACCAAGAATTAGGACTCGGTATCGATGGTTCGCCTAAGGCTGAGGCCGTACTACGGTGAAACCACGGCGATTTTTAACCGCGTGATTTTGTGAAACAGGAAAATGAATACAAGCGGCCGCACTTGCGATTTTTACCCACGACTGATTTTAAAACCGCGAAATGTTACAGAATTGTCGCGGTGAAAACCGTAGAAAAATTTGTAATCTATAGAAGTAAGTGGGCGCACACACACTATGCGTTAACCGCGGGTGGTTTTTTGGCTAGTATTCGGCCTACCGCCGCAAAAAATAGTTGTGTTGTCGTCTCGTTGCAGTTAAATTAATTATATTTTGTATCCATGAAGTTGGTAAGGTTTGTATTATGTATGGACGCACATTGTGCAAAATTTTTACAGAAGCTGGCTACTGACTGAATTCAATCGTAGTTGAAAATTTCTCTGGATGTTCTCTTAAAATTTATAACTTCTTCTGAAAAAAAAAAACTTTTCTCAAATCTACGGCTAGTGAGGGCATGGACCCAATTTTCGCGGTTTAAAATCGTAGTGTGTGCGTCTCGAGCGGTTTCGCGGTTACAGCGGTTAACCGCTCGCGGACAAAAACCGTAGTGCGGCCTCTGCCTAAATGGTAATGGACTACGGGGTTGTACATCATCTATACTGCCGTCCCGGGTGGTATAGGCGAGATATGATTCCAAACAAGGAATTATTTGTTACTCATTATCATCTCAGCTCATATATGTCCCACTGTTGGATTCGAGCCGCCTTCACAATGGGGGATAAATTGCACCGCTGGTCAGACGAATTGGTATTTTTTTTTTTTTTTTTTTTTATGGGTGGGCTATGGTAAGCTCACGCGCGGTCCTGTCCGTCCGGGGCGATGAAAGAACGGCGCGCGAGCCCATAACCCACCCGTACTCACGTCACCTCGTTGTTGGGCCGACCACCGGAGCAGATGTGACTTGTCATCAGTGGTCGGCCCGACGGAATACCCTTTCGGGTAACCTCTCACCTCTCGACGTACTGGGACGTCGGTCGCCGTCGCGCAAACAGCCTCTCTGCGGGTGACGGACAATTCCCCGGTCCGATTACCCGCGACCTCGGCTAGGGCGGCATTAGGCGCCTGCGCCGCCCGAGTCGCCGGCGGCGGAACGTGTCGCCGAATAGGAGCTCTACTCGCACACGATCCGCCGCCTCCTTCCGTGAGATTACGGCCTCACAGAAGGCGGCGACCGCGTCCCAGATCCTGACGCTGACGAGCATCTCCCTGGCGATGGTCGGCAGCGCCAGGTCGGCACCGATAATTGCGACGAGTTCACGGCGATCCCCCTCCCATGCAGCACACTCCTCGAACGTGTGCTGCGCCGTGTCCTCGTCGCAACTGCAGTGGTGGCAGGACGGTGTGCTCTCCCTCCTGACAATCTTGTGCAGGTACTTTCCGAAGCAACAGTGCCCCGTCAGCACCTGCATCAGTCGGAAGGAAAGCACCCCGTGCATCCGCTCCAACCACTCCATCAGCACCGGCCGGAGGGCCTCGACGGTCCTGACACGGTACCGAGGACTCTCCAGCCGGACTGCCCAACGGGCAATGACTTCTCGGCGGGCGTTGACGCGCCAGGCGGTGATCTCTTTGATGGAGACCATGCCGCTGCGGGCGCACGTCTCCGACGCCCGCCGATAAATGTCGGCGAGCATCTCTGCCTCCAGGTCCCACGGGGGGGTTCCGGCCAAGAGGTACGCTGCCTCCGTCGCCACCGTGCGGTAACCCCGTATGGCCCTGATCGCCATGACCCTCTGTGGTCGCCACAGGAGGGCCCTAAGACGGACGGTAAGGGACCCCGCCCACACCGGTGCGCCGTACAGGGCCATCGACCGGATCACCCCCACGTACAGCTGTCGGCACGTAGCACTGGGTCCGCCCACATTCGGCATCAGCCGCGAAAAGGCGGACGCCGCGCCGACAAGCCGGGGAACAAGTCGATGGAGATGCTCCCGGAACCAAAAATGCCCGTCGAGCACCAGGCCCAAGTACTTCATGTGGGCCTGGATGCTGATGGTGACCGACTTCACGGTGATCGAAGTGCCGGCGGGAGGCCTGGCGGTACGGAGGCCATGGAACAAAAGGGCCTCCGTCTTTTCCAGGGCTACCCTCAACCCTAGCGTTTCGATCCGCCTGACAATCTCCTCGATGCCGAGAGTTGCCAGGCGTGCCGCCTCCTCTAGCGTCCCACCCCGAGCTGTGACGAGTGTATCGTCGGCGTAGCAAATTACGCCCAGCCCGGGTGGAAGGCTTCCTCTCAACGCCCAGTCGTAGCCGATGTTCCACAGGGTCGGACCCAGAACCGACCCCTGCGGGACACCGCACGTCATGGGCGTTCGCACAACGTCCCCTACTCGGTCAACGTAGAGGACGCTGCGCCCCTCCAAGTAGTCTGCCACCAGCCGCCTGAGGTACACGGGCACCCCGTGATACCTCAGCCCCTCCCTGATGCAGCTGAATGGCAGACTGTTGAAGGCGTTGGCGATGTCCAGGGACACCGCCAACAGGACTCCTCCGCCGGTGACGGCCCCCGCTACCACGGCCTTCAGGCGCAGTAAGGCCGCGACCGTCGAACGCCCTCTCCGAAAACCAAACTGAGCGTCCGACAGATCGGGCCCGACCCCGACGAGATGCCGCTCGATGCGGGCAGCCAACACCCTCTCCAGCAACTTGCCCGCATCATCGAGCAGCACGATGGGCCTGTAGGCCGAGGCCTGGGAGACCGTCCCGGCTTCGGCAGGAGAACCAGCCTCCCCTCTTTCCAGCACCCAGGGAACTGCCCAGACGTCAAACAAGCGTCGAACAGTTCCCTGAGGCGTGGTCCCAGGTGCTCGAGGACCAGGGCCGGCACACGGTTCGGAATACCGTCGGGCCCGGGGGCGGTGGATTTAACTCGCATACGCGCCACCGCCACCCCCATTTCCGGCTCCGTGATGGGCGGAGCACTTTCATCGTTGGCCTCCCAGTCGCTGTCCGGCGTAGCCATGACCGGGGGCGTGTGCTCCGCCCGCCGTGGAAAGAGGTCCTCGACAACTCTGGTGAGGAGGCTGGGCTGGAGAGTCTCGGTGAGGGGGGGGGGCTCGCCCGCGGAGCTTATTCAGCGCCTCGAGGTAGGGGCGACCCCAGGGTTCACGCTCGAGACTGTCCAGCATCTCCCGCCGACTAACGTCCTTTGCGGTACGGACGGCCAGCCTGAAGGCAGACCGCGCACTGCGGTAAGCCTCGTACAGCTGGCCCTCCCGCTCAGCGTCGCGGTGGCGCGCTCGGCTGCGGGTGTAGGCCCTCCGGGCACGTATGCACGCGGCCCGAAGGTCCGCTAATTCTCGGGACCACTAGGGGACCGCACTCTTCGGGGGCAGACGCCACACACGGGGCATGGCCGCATCGCAGATCTGCGTTAACGCACAGCGGATGCGGCCAGCCTTGGCATCCATCCCGTCCGCCTGGGGTGGTGAGGACAGCCACGACTGAACGATGACTGCCTCCGCCAACAGGTCCCGATCCAATCGACCCACAGCCCACACAGTCGGGCCGCTCCGCTCTTTTGGGGCCGAAGCCGGGGGTTTGCACTCCTTGCCCCCCATGCGGTGCTTGGCGAGCCTATTGCCCGCCGCATACGCGGGGCAGTGGGGAGTGGCGGCGCACGATGCCGCCTTATGCCCGGGTTGACCGCAGCGGAAACAAAAGTCGCTGCAGTCAAAGCAGTTAGTGCATGTCGGCCGAGTGTGTCTGACCGCCATGCACTTGTAGCACCTCACAGGCCGGGACTCCAGCACGGTCACCCGCGCTGAGTTCCAGCCCACAAGGAGCCTGCCTGAGCCGGCCAATTGCTTGGCCGACTCCACCGGGCACTGCACCCAGGCAGCACCGACGCCGCCCGGACCAGGGCGGATAGCGCCAATTCGGACGGTGTCCACGGGACATCCGCTTTTCGAGACGATGGCCTCCCGGATGTCATCCACCGTCACGGAGTCGTTCAGACCCGTGACCCGCAGTTCCGCACACTTGACGGGTCTGGCGATCTTGACGCCATCCTCCGCAGCAAACAAACCCCTCAGCTTCGCGGCCATGCTATCGGCCGTCTTGGCGCCCTCGGCCCCAGGGAACTCTAAAATTCGAGCCCCTGTCCGGGCCTTGCGGGTCCTGGCTTCGACGCCTCCTAAATCTGAGACGTCAAGCTCCCGCCGGGCGCGACGTAAGACGGCCTCATGGCTGAGGCCGTTCTCGGCCGCCTCAGGTAGGACGGTGATCACCACCGCGGCTGACTTTGGCGGCCGGAGCCTCCTGCGCGACCTCTTGTTACCGGCTCCTGCCTTGGGAGCGGAGGCTTTGGCGGCGCTTTTGGCCTCTGCTCTCCTCTTCTGGCCGCGACTTTTTCGGCTGCGCTCGGCCGTCTGCCAACCCTCTTCAGACGCGGCAGGGGTGCCGGGCACAGCAGTCACGGCCGCGGCTGCGTTAGCCGCCACCGACGGTGCATTTGCCGGCAGCGGCTGGGGTCCGGCCTTAGCAGGAGCCGGTGCCACCTTCTTTTTCGCGGCGGGTCCCTTGGGCTTCGGCCCAGCAACGGCCGCAGCGTAGTTTCCTACGCGCCCGCCCTGGCAGGGTAGCGCAGCAGAGGTTGACGTCACGGCTTTCGGCCTATCCGCAGCAAGCGGCGGCCGTAGTCGGGGCTCCGGGGGCAGTCTCGCTTCCAGAGCCGCCATGCGCGCGTCGAGCATCTTGCCGAAAACATCCACCATGGCGCGCATGGTCTGGTCCGACACGCCGTCCACTGCGAGCAGCGGGACCGCTTCGGCCAGCTGGTCGGCGCGGTCCTCGCCAGCTGCGCGACCTGGCTCCGCAAGTCGGCCATTTGCTTGGCCAACTCGCGGTTCGCCTTCTGCACCGCCGACAGCTCCTTTTGCAGGGCCTTATTCTTCTCCTGCAGGCCTAAAACCTCGCCACTAAGGCGGGCATTTTCGGCCTGCAGGGTTGCCACATCGGTAGGTGGGGGGTCGACACCTACAGCGGGCTCTGTAGCTGCCGCGCTGGTGGGAGGGATGTCCGCTAACACCCTCATCATCCTCGCGGCAGCCGCCTCATTCGCCCGCTTTTGGGCATCAGTCCCCCGCACATGGCTGATCGACGCCGGAGTTGCTGACCTCGCCGCCACCACTGCAGCCCCTCGTCCCCTACGAGAGGCTGGAACCTTGGGAGGAGGCATGATAGCGCCACTCCCCTCAGAGGCGGACTCTGAGCTGCCACCCATATTCAGGGGGCGCTTCCGCACCGTCGCGGGGAGAGCCTCCTCCCCAACCTCTAGGGCTGCCGTCAGGGCCGATGCCGGAGACTGGGATGACCCGCCGACGGTTTCAGCAGCCGACAGGTCGGCGTCCGACGGCTCTGCGGCAGTACTGCCGCCCTCGTCAGCAGTCGGAGTGGCTGCAGCGGCCTCCCTAGCCAGCCGCTCCTGCCTGGCAACTCGCGCCTTTTGACGCTGGTGGCCTTCCCCGTCCCCATGTTCTTTCTCTTCTTCCTCTTTTTAGGGGCCTCTATTTTTGGCGGGCCCTCGGCTAATCTTGGAGCCTCAAGTGCCAGACTAGCAGCAGAGCTGCAGTCGGACGAGGCATCTCCCTCCTCTGTACCAGTTTTGCTGTAGCATGGCAAGGCTTTAATGTGGGAACTAGAATTCCCGTTCCTGTGGATGGTATTGGGCGTCTCAACCCTCCTATCTGCAACGTCGTTTGAGAAACAAGTATCCATAACAGTTCCCACGAGTATGGGAGAAAAGAGGTCGATCCGGGCAGAGATCCCGATACCCGGGCAAGCGTACATTTGTATCCCAACACAGGGGGTCCGCAGGTACCCTGGCTGGGGGCGCGCTAATGACTGAACAACCCATCAGCCATGCATCCTCTCGCCGCGCGCCAGAACTTAGGATTCTGGGTGATTGTTTTATAGAGGTTTTCTTCCTTGCGGTCCAGGCAGTTAAGCCAAGACCCTCGCTCCTGAATCTAGGCCTCAAGACAAATGTCCCGAAGCAAGAATCAGGTCTACGATTTGTCGCGGTTGGCAAATGCCTGCCCAGTCCTCAAACGAATGAGTGACTGGTCCCGTCGAATTTTCGCGTCCAATACCCTCTACAATTAGAGGGCATGGAGCGAATTTGGGGCATTCCACAAACTGGGCCCCCCCCTCGGGCCAGATATTTGCCACGAGCGACAATTCCAGAGAGCAGTCCAAGGAATTGTCGCTCGTGCCCAGGGTACACCACGCGGAGGTTTCTGGCGTAGCACCCCCAGACGAATTGGTATAGGGTTTTGTTTCGAGTTTACCTTCATTTGCTTTGATGTATCGTGATGATGTGTCATCTTTTACGACAGTTACTGGCAATAGGTGGTGATGAATTGTATTCTTATTGCATCACCACGCAGAAAACCTACTCTAAATTAATAATTTCAATTAAATATTTAGTGAGATTTCATTTGCATCTATCAACCATTTAGATAGGCTTTAAATCTTTTAGCACTTTTCGACCGTCAGTGCATCTCTTATGGGATGGGAGGCTGGTAGTTTTGTCCCATTTGGACTACTACAGCATCTGTTGTGCTCCTTGACCATGGGCTGCAAGTTCTCCAATACGACTAATTCAAAATATGGTGTCATTTAAGATAAAATATTTATAATAATAAATATCACAATAATTCTCAAAATATTAAAAGTCTAAGTAGTAAATGGAAAGAAAACAAGCGTTTTTTGTCATAATCATCCTTTTCTTATCCCAATTAGTTGGGGTAAAGGAAGGTGTATATATTGCAAAAGTTTTGGCAATAGTTTTCTTATTGACCGTCTGCCTGAAGTCAACCCTTTTTGTGAATATAATTGTGGACCAGACGACATAAGACGTATTTAGTTCATCGCGATGTAAATCGTCTAAGCCTTCCGGCCGGTGCTGTTGGAGTGATGGGTTGGCGACACGATGTCCTTTCCTTTTGACTGGTGCAGGTTTTGTCGGGGCATAGTTGTTTCGGGTAGTAGCTGCGCAAGGTCGCAAGGAGGGAGCGGTCACCATCCTGCCACCACTGCGATTGCATCGAGGACACGGCACAATGGGAGTGGAACACAGTCGCTGCCTTCTGCGCGACATCTGCCTCGCGGCGGAGCGGGTCCGGAAGGAATGCCTCTACCACGACACGCTCTGCCACCGGCGCGTTGGGTAGCGCAGGCGTGACTAACTGCGTCTGATGTCACTCTAGCCGAGGTCGCAGGTGGAGAGACCGGGCCATTAGTCCGCCACCCGCAGAGAGGCCGACCGTGAGAGCGACGCCCCGGGGCGTCGAAGGAGACACTATCCGAAAGGGTAACCCGCCAGGCCAGCTACGGATATCGCTACCAGTGGTCGGTCCATTGGCGATGAATAGAGATGAAGGTTATGTAGCCGCACGCCGCCAATTTGTCGCCCCAGATAGGTTGGGCGGGGTGCATCCAGATCGTAGTCTACCATAAAAAAAGGTTTTATGTTCTCCTGCTCGAAAGTTAACTATGCGGTTCAGTTTTTTGATATTCTAATGTTCTATATGTATATTTAATATTCTAAACGAGATTCGACATTGAATGTTTAATTTAATCGCAAAATATGAATTCAATCATTTAAAAATAGAGAAAATTTAGCTATTTATAATCGCCTTCCGTGACCATGAACGCTACAATGTGTTTGAAACGTCGGGTAATTAAAAATAAATTACAAATGCCCTAAATGTACATGTAGACTCACGTAAAATCTGAAATCCTTACTAATATTATAAATGCGAAAGTAAGTTTGTTTGTTTATTTGTTTGTTACGCTTTCACGTTTAAACTACTGAACCGATTTCAAAAATTCTTTCACCAATGGAAAGCTATAACACCAGGGAGTAACATAGGCTATATTTTATCCCGGTATTCCTACGGGAACTACGCGGGTATGGCGATTGAAACCGAAGCGAAGCGAGGGCGGGATGCTAGTTATTATATAAACCCCAATATGCCGCAATATCTACTGGGTTATATTGTTAATATAAGCCACATGGCTTAAGGCTAAGGACTATCCAACAGATAAATTCATCAAATATTCTGATATATCATTCGCATAGGAGCAATTTAATTAGATAGATAAGCACAAAACAATTATAAAATATCTTCTATGAAGTTTACAAAGTATTTAAAAATAAAAGATATGTAAATACTTTATCCCTGTAAAAGTTTATATTCCCACAGAAATAATAAAAGTAAGAAAGTCTTAAGGGTCAAATTTCTGTTTGTTGGTATCAAACAATAGCACTAAGTCGACAACAAATTATATAAACACCTGCACTAATGCCTTTCAAAAGTGTTATAGCAAAGTCACATACTTGCAAAAATTTTCAATTTTTATTTTACGTCGATAAGTGGAATTTTGTTAAGTATTTTGCTGTCACGTATATCGTTTTAGCTATGAGTTTTGGGATTAAGGGATCAGCAGCTTATCTTTACTGAGACGCATTATAAATTCAAAACAATTTTATTAGTGAAATATCATAGTATTTTTACAGTAATACCTTCCATCTGGCTAACATATATATATATATATATATATATATATATATATATATATATATATATATGTTAAATCTATACCAATAAATAAAATTAGAGTGTCTGTTTGTAATGTCAAAATAATAGGCTTTTTTCATGCTCACACAGTTATTTGCACGACACCTATGCCTAAAATACAGATTAAATTTTTTTGTCTGTCTGTCTGCTTGTTCCGGGTAATCTTCAAAACGGCTGGACCGATTTCAAAAATTCTTTCACCAATGGAAAGCTATAATATCAGGGCGTAAACTAGGCTATATTTTATCCCGGTATTCCCACGGGAACGGGAACTAAGCGGGTAAAACGACTATAACCTATAACCGAAGGGAAGCGAGGGCGGGTTGCTAGTTATACTATACAACTATTCAATAAGTGTAATATTAATTTTTACAGTCAACTACTAAGCTTTGGTCACGTTAATTGGATGATCTGTCTATAATACCCAAAAAATAAAGTTTACATCAACCAACTTCAGCTATACAATTAGGCTCGAGATTCGAAACGGAAACCGCATCTCGAGCCACCTAACTTGAGCTTTTGGAGACCACAATACTCATTCACCAGCGTGCAATTCAAACAAACTTGCCTAAGATGTTTGACCGACTTTTAAAACTTAATCAAGAGTAAAAACCTTGATTATAATTATTTAATTAAACTGTTCAAAACGACGCCATCCTTTGGTCTGTGAAAGTTAGTCTATACTAATAAATAAAATTGAAGTGTCTGTTTGTAATGTCAAAATAATAGGCTTTTTTCATGCTCACACGGTTATTTGCACGACACCTATGCCTAAAATACAGATTAAAAAATGTTGGTCTGTCTGTCTGTCTGTTTGTTCCGGGTAATCCTCAAAACGGCTGGACTGATTTCAAAAATTCTTTCACCAATAGTAAGCTATAATATCAGGGAGTAAACTAGGCTATATTTTATCCCGGTATTCCCACGGGAACGGGAACTACGCGGGTAAAACGATTAAAACCGAAGCGAAGCGAAGGCGGGTTGCTAGTATCTTAATATTATCGGTACTTATTTAACTTTAAATGCAAATTTGCTTAAGCTTTTACAGTATATTTTATCTTGATGTATTATTTTGCTGTTTTGTAAATACAAACGCTTTCTCTGTGTGAAGATAAGAATACAATTCACTACCCTCTTTTTTGCCCGTAGTTATGATAAAAGATAATCAAGGGATATCATATGCAAATAATAACAAACTGGAAACAAAACATTATACCACTTATTGGGAAGCCTAGCACTTACCAGTGTTAAGGAATAATAATTTTACGGTTTCCTCATGTAATAACGGGTTAAGAATGTATATTTCAGCACTCCTTACTTTCCCTTGGGAGTTGTCGAGGGGTGACTAGAAAGTTAAGTAGCAACATTCCCCTGGGCAAACTTATATCATAAACTTCGATCGCCAACTCGTTAGCAATGCCAGCAATTTTGACACTAACCTTAACATGGCATATAAGCCTTGGTGAAGAATATGTTCGACAGTGGACGTCCATGATTTTTTTTTTATGTCAAACGGTGGCAAACGAGCAAACAGTACACGTGATGGTAAGTGTTGCTGCCGCTCATGGATCTTGCAAGGCCGCTGCCTACCGCGGCGAAAGTGAAGGTAGTATGAATGCGTGCAATGAGGTTTGGTGATACTAAAAGCATCACCAAAAGTCCAAAACCCACCACACGCAAACACCCTCAGAAAGTTGGGCTTCCGGTTCTCTCACTCAGCGAACGAAGCGCAGTAACAAATTGCTACTACTCAGACGTCGATTTTCTGCGAGAGTGTGGTACTTACTACCCCGGACGGACCGACCCGCGGCTGTAGACAGATAACTGTCGACAGTGTGGTCCTACCACTGACAATTATGTCGATTATGTTTCGAATTTTTATCTTGTTACGCGAAAGAAGTATAACTTCTTGCCTGCGTACAAAGTATATGTGTGTGCATACATACCTTTTCTTATAAAATGCATCATTCTCGTCAATATACTTTAGATATACTACCCTTCAGACATTATTAATTACCTACAATTCAACTAATGTGATTTCGTTATCTTCCAATAAGGTTAAATTTATTTGGCTGCTAAATACCTCTTTAAACAACTGATGGGATATCATGAGACAGCTTAACTGAACTGAATAATATCGGATTTACAATTCAAATGTTACCATAATGACTGTTGATCGGGTTGAACATTTTTTCTCATGTCGTACGTAATTGATTTCGGGAACTTAATGGAAATCTGTCAAATAGGGCTTTGGGTCGTTTTATTTGAATAAAAGTGTTGAAGAATGGAATTTCTAATATATTTGAGAGCAAAGATATCGCAAAAAAGAAACGTAGAATTAAAGGCTTTCATTTTCAATATCAATAAATCTTTGAGTCTTGGAAACGACTCACCAGAAATATTCTTCGAAACATAATTTTTGTGCTATATATTTCTTTGCTATGGTCTACTTATTGTAATCAAAACTACTTCACGGATTTTATCGCGTTTGTATTTGATTTTTAGTTGCCCGATATTTCGAGCACTTTTTTTTTATTGCAACCAGTGGTAAACGAGCAAACAGCACACCTGATGGTAAGTGTTGCTGCCGCTCATGGACCTTTACAAGGCCGCTGCCTACCGCGAAGAAAGTGAAGGGAGTGTGAATGTGTGAATTGAGGCTCAATGATACCAAAGGCACTACCATAACCTTCCACACGCAAACACCCTTTATACAGCGTTCATGGTCACGGGCGGGGAACACGGCCACGCTGGAAAAAAGATCCGGCAAGAAAACTCGGGGGACATGATGTTAAATTAATATTAATTTTTAAGGCGGCTTACTTTATCTTACTAAGAGGTTTTGATTTATAAAATTATCTTTAACTGTGATTGTTAATTGTGAGTCAAATCTATACAATAAGTGTTCGCGGTGTCGTGCAATCTTGTGGTGGTTTTGGATTTATTTTTAAATAATGTTAATAAAAAGATTCGAGCTTGAAGGTAACACCAAGCCATCCTCTCTATTAAAATTTTTGTGTTTTTTGATCTCAATAACTATAAACGCGATAAAAACTGTAGTTTTATTTACAATGTGTAGGTAATACTCGCGTAAACATCAGACATAATTATGCTCTACTTATGTAAATTAAAATAAACATTAGTTTATTTTTTTATATTATCACATTATTTATTACATACTAGCAACCCGCCCTCGCTTTGCTTCGGTTTCAGTCGTCTTTCCTGCGTAGTTGCCGTTGGAATATCGGGATAAAATATAGCCTATGTTACTCCCTGATATTATAGCTTTCCATTGGTGAAAGAATTTTTGAAATCGGTCCAGCTGTTTTGAAGATTACCCGGAACAAACAGACAGACAGACAGACAAAAAAAATATAAGGTGTATTTTAGGCATATGTATAGTGTAAATAACCGTGTGAGCATGAAAAAAGCTCATTATTTTGACATTACAAACAGACACACCAATTTTATTTATTGGTATAGATTAGCATACCCGGCAGACTTGGTCTTGCCCGGTAAAGTAGAGCCACATTAAATATGGTAGTTTATGTTGTCAATTGTACAGTCAAATTGGTGATACAATGGCAGCAGCGCTATCTTATCATTCCATCATATTCTCAGCCCATACACGTCCTACTGCTGGACTCGGGCCTCCTGCACCACGGGTGGGAAATTGATCTACTACACCGCGCTGGTCAGATGTGTAGATATAGGCTTTTGTTTCGAGTTTTCCTTCTCTGGTACAGATATTGTATGCATATTATATTCCATAGTAGTCTTTTACGACACACATGGGTAAGAGAGGGAGTGGTGAACTGTATTCTTACTCCGTCACCACATGGACGCAGCGCCACCTAACGGCTCCTATAAACGAGTAAGGGGGTATAATATGCTTAAATATTTATGCAAAAGAACTAGAAATAAAACCCTATATCAACCGATCGAACCAGCGTGGTATAGTAGATCAATTTTCCAACCTATTGTAAGGAGGCTCGAGCCCGATATTGGAGCACATATAAGCTAATGATGATTCATAATTAGTTTAATTTTAGTAAGATTTTAATTAATTTTTATTTTAATCATTTGTATTTTATTTTACTTTACGCAACATTTAAAAGTTTTCATTTACAGTATTACATCATTAATATTAAATGACAGAATTATATAATTAATAGTCTCCCCAACAGACGTTGTTCTATTCAAATAAGCGCCACCTACCGGGTCCAATTATGAATCTAAACCATTCTCCAATCTCCTTGAATATGCACAAAAATTTCAACATCGGATCAGTCTTTAAGAAGGAGTTCAGTGACATACACACGTACACAAGAAAATATATAAAGATAATAATAACATATAATAAAGTCATTATAAATTTATTTAAAAATGTGAGAATTAATTTGTAGATTATTTTAAAATTCATAACAAATTCTCTCGTTACAGATATAAATGCAATAAACTCACAGGTGGAACCGTCGCAATCAGTTGAAGTACCAACACTTAATAGTAATCCCTTAGAGAGTACACTATCTAGAAATATAAGTAATCAAAATATAAGTTCAAATTTAGATAAATTGGAAGAACCCAATGATAAAATTTTTAATGAACTTAAACCGCATGAATCTATACAAAGTGCATCTAGAGTACTCGTAGCAGAAAAACCTAATAGTACAGTTAACGAACTCCCACTTGAAACAATACAGAAAAATGTTTCAAGTCCTGTAAAGCAACCTGTAAAAGAATTAAGTTTAGAAAAAGCGAGTGAAGTAATAAGTAGAAATGTTAATAATGCAAAAATAAGGGCACATGTTAGATATGATGAAGTTACCGGAGAATTAGTTGAAGGCGATCATCCTTGTCATAGAGAATGTATTGAAGGAGAAGAACCTATGATTTGTTACTATCATTTTGTACTAGAATGGTATCAAACTATGAGCAAGGCATGTTACGACTGCCCATATAATTTAACAGATTGCTCTAGACCTGATTGTATACCCGCTGATGGGATGAATCGGCCTCTAAACGTGATAAATAGAAAAATGCCTGGTCCAGCTTTAGAGGTGAGTTATACATTTTAATCGTATATCTGGCGTATCATGCATGACATTGATTTTTTAGCTTGACTACGATCTTACGAATTTGATTGTAGTATTTATATTAATACACAATAAGAATTGTAATTTATATTTGAAGTACATGGCATAGGCAATGCAGACAATCGTAATATAAGTTAGCTTTCGTCATTATTCGACTACGAATCGATAATCTATATAAGCGGGCTTTCGCTGAAAATGTATATTTCCATAAACTAAATTTCTAATAAAAAGATATAGAAATAATATTATCGCGTAATTGGTTTGGATTTTTTATTTGTTGTCTTTTAAAACAGCTGTTTTCATTATCAATGCTGAAGCAAGGGGGACAACTTTATTCTAAATCTGTTAGGAAAATATATAATAGGACTATTTGAAAATAAATATTGTATACTAGCAACCGCCCTCGCTTCGCTTCGGTTTCAGTCGGCTTATACGCGGCGTAGTTCCCGTGGAGATACCGGGATAAAATATAGCCTATGTTACTCCCTGATATTATAGCTTTCCATTGGTGAAAGAATTTTTAGTTTAAAGTTTTTTTTTGTTTCTTAATTTTTATGTTTTCAAGCACTAAAAACAAATAAAGATCTTTTCTTTCTTTCTTCTTTCTTTCTTCTTTTTGAAATCAGTTCAGTGGTTTAAACGTGAAAGCGTAACAAACAAACAAACAAACAAACAAACATCCTTACTTTCACATTTATAATATTAGTAAGGATACTGTGCTGTGTGGTAGCGGCTTCGAATACTACCAACCCTTGCTTTGCTCGTGGGTGTCGTAAAAGACGACTAAGAGCCCTAGATTGACCCGGACCAACTCCATCTGGTACCATTTGGGTCAACGATTACATTCCCAAACAGGGTTGACGTCAGGCAGGCGGCCGGTCATAAAAGTCATTGCCGAAACTTTTTGCAATATGTCAAAATAGATGACATATTGCGTCGACCCCAAGTAATTGGGATAAGAGCAAGATGATGATGATGATGAATATTAGTAAGGATACTCTTAAGTGCTATCATTTATTACGTCACATCCTAAATCGTATCATCCGTAATGATTTAAAATCTGGAAATTTTAGGTTTGCCAACATGACCGCGTGATTGTGGATGTAGAAAATGACCTGATGACGGAGGGTACTACTGTACATTGGCATGGACAGCATCAGAAAGGCACACCTTATATGGACGGCACGCCTTATGTGACTCAGTGTCCTATATTACCTGAAACGACATTTAGGTAGGTATTTATATATTTTTCCGTCGGCCCGACCACTGACGACAAGTCACCCTGCTCCGGTGGTAGGTCCAACGACGAAGGCGACGTGTCGCGCGGATGGGTTACGGGTGTGCGTGTAAATGCCCCTCTGTCACCCCGGATGCCCCAAAAAGAAAAAAAAAAGCGACAACTTTTTGATGTGAAACATCTATAGGCGAGGGTGAACGCGATCGTCGCGTGGCGTTTAACGCCACGCTTCACGGACCCATCTTATTTTATTATTAAATAAAAAATTCGAATACATATATCTACAATTTTGTAATAAAACCATAGCGCGATTTAGAATTTTGTACAACGCCATCTAGTAAGCTTAAAATAAATGGTTACCTTTAATGTATACTAATGAAAATAAATGTTTATTGAAAAAAAGTGAGCCGCCGCTCAGGAGCCTGGCAGATGTGAAACATCAAAATTATTTTGTACTTGTGTAATCCGTTCTTTTATGCATATATACTTGAACATAATAATTTCGATGTTTCACATCCGCCAGGCGTCCTGAGCGACGGCTCACTTTTTTCAGTAGGTATTTATATATTTAATAGTAGTTTCCGTGTGGTGACGGAGTAAGAATACAATTCACCACTCCCTTTCTTACCCGTGGATGTCGTAAAAGACGACTAAGGGATATAGTATGCATATAACGTCTATGTAAAAAAAGGAAAACCCGAAATAAAACCCTATACCAACCCGTCTGACCAGCGTGGTATAGTAGGTCAATAACCGTCCTATTACGAAGGATGCTCTAGCCCACCAGTGTGCGTATATGAGTCAAAATGATGATCACTTAATAGTAAAATCATTTGGAAGATATCCAGAGAATTATGCAGTAGTTTAAAATTTAAATCGATAGAACATACGTCGATTTTTATGACTTAGTGTCATAAAAATCGACGTATGTTCTAATTGACGTATGTTCGGGGCTCCAGTTCTTTCGCCATCTTTGCAGTCATTGTATTCATAATCTGAGTTTATATATATCTTTTATATAGAAATTGACCTAGAATATCACGCTGATTAGACAGGTTGATATAGGATTTTATTTCGAATTCTTCTCCTCTTGCAGTGATTCTATCTGCTTGTATGCCTTACTCGTCCGTTTTTATGATTACTTACGGAAAAAAAGAGAAGATTGTTGTATTCATACTCCACCATCCCACGGTAAGTTATTGTGTACGTTGTATTATAGTTGGATTGTTTACTAAAAGTATGTCAACTGTTTCTAGATATCAGTTTAATGCAACACATGCAGGCACACACTTCTGGCATTCTCATTCTGGGATGCAGAGGGCAGACGGCGCGGCTGGTGCATTTATTATAAGAAAACCAAAATCTCAGGACTATCATGGCAATTTATATGATTATGACAGGTAAAAGATTTTTTTATTAACAAAAATGTAATCACGATAATGTCTGATAATCAGTCATTGTTTCAGTAACATAAGATTACGATTGCAGACTCTGGAATTGAACTTAAATCGGCTAATAAAAGTGTTTTCAGTGTATTTTGCAGAATTTTTCTATGTTACTCGGAACAAATATTCTGTCGATCATTTCCATAATCTTATGAGCTCTTTTATTCAATAAACAACGTCGATTACCGCAAACTGATTCAACATTGGATGATTCGTTTGTGAGATATCAAAACTGAAGAAATGAATAGTAAAAAAATGTATAGCTAACTCGAAGAACTCAAATATTTGCAATTTTGAACGTTACTTAAACGATATAAACTTAACTATAACTGGAAGTTCCAGAGTTGTTTGTCTGCTATTTTTTAGATTGTTTTAGATTTAAATTCGACTAATATTGGTGGTGCATTATAACATATATTTCGTATAATAAACACCTTTAAGAAAAAACACAAAACAAACTTTGTTAAAAGAGTTAAGCCAACCGCCTGAAGAATATACACGATTTTATTGTACATGTCTTCCAATAAAACAGTATAGTCGTCAAATCTTATTAGGTGCAGTAACTTTCTGTGGCACGTGTTCAGTCTGAGTCAATATTTATTGAACACAACTGGCGAGCTATATTTGCCCGTATAAGTCTGATGAGATAGATATTTTTATTTGAAGATACAATATTTCTATTCAGGTTTTTTTTTTAATTGCTGTTGGTGGTAAATGAGGAAACAGCACACTTGTGGTAAGCAATACTGTTGCTGATAGACCTTTGCTAAGCCGCTGCCCATCGTGAAGTAAATGCAGGGAGTGTGATTAATTGCGTGCAATGAGGTTCGGCGATACTTTAAACATCACCTAAACCACACACAAACATACTCAGAAAATTGGACTGCCGACTCTCTCATTCACCGAACGAAGGGTAGTAACAAATTGTTGCTATTCAGACCTAAGATAACAGTAACAAACTGCTACTATTCAGACCCATAAACGAGCGTATTGTACCATAATTGCCACACAAGTAGACGATTACAGTGAGGTGTTATAAATTTCCCCAGAAAGAGCTGCTACCCACTTGACTGGATAGACCATTGGCTGGTGTTTATGACTTCCACAGTCGTATAACATTTTTTTTTGCAATGAGTGGGCTATAGTCAGCGCACATGTCGTCCATTCTGTCCAGGGCGACGAAAGGGTGGCACAGGCTCATAACCCACCCGTACCCACGTCGCCTTCGTATAGGCATTTAACGGGCATATAACAGGTATATACCTGGCAACTTCATCGTAATATAATACCGTCTCGTCAACAATTAATTTGCCAAGAAGGGTTGAAATCAGGTGGTCGGTTATAAAACTATTGTCAAAATTGCAATATGTACTGTGAAAGAAGTATATTGATTCTTTTTTTTTTTATTTTTTTTATTTCTATTTCTATTAGGAGTTTTGTCGGTAACCGACCATGCCACTCCCATATTAAAATTATCTTATTATGCTAACTTAACCTAAGATATTTAAATAAATACCCATGAGGATCCTGGCTTCATCTGATGCAGGTGAAGCCAGAAGGCTATTACACTGGCCCACATTCATCTCAATATTGCTGTCATGTAGAAAACTATTATTACGTAGGGCATCGCCCCGGGCACATTCCATCAACAGATGTTGTGCGTCTTCAACCGAGTTACAATACTCACAATTTGGTGAATCCACCTTGCCCATTAGGTATTTAAACACATTAGACGGAATGTGACCAGAGCGGACCCTCATCATGGCAACTACCTGCTTTCTGTTCATGGGTATCTTTTCGAACCATGGGTGACGAGGAGGCTCACACACTATTGTTCTGTACCATATTCCCTTAAATCGTGATCGTTCATCGAAATATTCTCGCCATAGCTGTTGACATTTAATTTTGACTTGGCCCAACAATTCACTGTGTGTCGGGAGATGATGACACAAAATCCCATCAGTTATCGTATATTGATTTGAATCCCCAAGTAATTGTGATCAGAGTAGGTTGATGATGAATAAGGGTACATGTTAGAATAGTGCCGTTTTTTTTTCTTTTTTTTTTTAAGTTATGTTTTTCTATTACAGATCCGAACATGTAATGATAGTGACAGATTGGATCCATGACTTATCTATAGGTATGTTCACTGATCACCATAACTCGAGAGGAGATAATAAACCACCTACACTTCTCATCAATGGCGTTGGTAGATTTAAGGTCTTCAATAATGATACAGAGAAACCACTGCATATGAGAGCTGCAAGATTTAATGTGGAACAGGTCAGTATTGTGATCGCTGATCAAGAAACCATCAACTCCTTAATCGATCTTTATGTTATCTACAGGAAAGAAAGTTGGAATGTTCTTTGTAATTTTTTACGCAGCTGGTTTTAGAGGCTGAATACATTATTATTTATCTTTTATCTTTATATATAAATTTCTCTTATTTACTGGCTTATCAGCCAACTTTGCTTCATGTCTCCCGCTTTGCATAGGAGGGAAGTGGAATCTTTCCAACTCCTCCTGTTTTCTTTTCTAATTAAATTTGTTGCGGGTCCCAAGACAATTAAAAGCGATTCCCGGGACTTCTTGAGGGTCAAACCTCAGTGTTTTATACGGAGACCATTGTGGATCCTGGCTTACAGGAGTTACAGTGGTGGGAATGTCCTCCACACCGAGGTTTGACTCTCAGGCAGTCCCGGGAAATGATTTTAATTGTCTTGGGACCCGCGACAAATTTAATTAGCAAAAGTTAAACAGGAGGAGTTGGAGGCGATTGATTCCACTTCCCCTCCTACGCAATGCGGGAGACATGAAGCAAAATTGACTACAACTAAGATATATAAAATGCATGTAACTATAGTATAACTTCAGTGTGGTGACGGATTAAGAATACAATTCACCACTCCCTATCCTGCCTGTGGATGTCGTAAAAGACGACTAAGGCATATAATATACATATAACATCAATGCAAGAGAAGGAAAATTCGAAACAAAACCCTATACCAACCTGTTTGACCAGCTTGGCATAGTAAGGTCAGTTTCCCTCCTATTGTGGAGTGGCTCGAACCCAACAGTGGGACGTATATGAGCCGAAATGATGATGATGAATGATGTAACTTCTAATCAAGAAAAGGAAAACTTAAAATAGAGCTTCAAGCCAACCGATCTGACAAGCATGGTATAGTATCCATTTCTTTCATATTATGGAGTAGGCTCGCGCCAAACAGTGTAACGTGTATGTTCTCAGACGATCTTATATCTTTAAACGAGCAACTCTTGTATATATACATATATATATATATATATATATATATATATATATATATATATATATATATATATATATATATATATATATATATATATATATATATTAGACTAGGCCAAAAAAACGAACAATTTTTTTTATTAACGGTACTGTGAAAATATTGTTCATGATGACAAAAGAAAATTATTCTGAAAACTTGAGCCCTTAATATTAATATTAAGAGGTGCATCATTATGATTATCGATTTTTGAACAGCTACTGAATTGTTCACACATAAATCGGACATCATGAATTTTAAAAATTTTTCCATTTCATATCTTTGAAGGAAATTAAATTCCCTACAAAAAAGCTCTCTTAATAAATTAACGTAGGACGAGCCGTTCCCTTGTAAATTAATAATTAAATTCAAAAGTAATTAACCGTTTATTTTAAAGTCGAATAACTTTGAAAGGAGTGAATTTGATAAAAAATGTTAAGAGACCTTTTTTGTAGAGCATGAAATTTTACTTAAGAGTAATTATTTGTTATATAAAATATTGATATTTATAGTGGTTAAAAAAATCCAGAATCCAAATTAAAAAATTAAAAAAATATATCAATGTTTAAGGCTTGATTACAAGGGAACGGCTCGTCCTACGTTAATTTATTAAAAGAGCTTTTTTGTAGGGAATTTGATTTCCTTCAAAGATATGAAATGGAAAATTTTTTTAAATTCATGATGTCCGAATTTTGTGTGAAAAATTCAGTAGCTGTTCAAAAATCGATAATCATAATGATGCACCTCTTAATATTAATATTAAGGGCTTAAGTTTTCAGAATAATTTTCTTTTGTCATTATGAACAATATTTCACAGTACCGTTAATAAAAAAAATTGTTCGTTTTTTTTGGCCCAGTCTAATATATATGTATATATATTTATATTGAGGATCTCGGCAACGGCTCCAACGATTTTGATGAAACTTGGCATACTACAGGTTTCGGGTCCAAAAAATCGATCTAGCTAGGTTTTATTTATAGAAAATGTTGTTTTGTCGGTGTTTTTGGCAAAACAATACAATGACATTCAATTTTAAAAGAATATGAATTCAAATTTCGTTGTCAACGTCATGAGTTACGATAGCTCAGTTGGGAAGTTGTTCAGTTCTCTTTTTGTATTTTTTGGCATTCAAACAGCGTCGGATCGAATCTCGGTGTTATTATTATTCTCTTTTTGTAATTGTTGATATTTTTTTCATTATTTAATTTTTATTCTTTATTAATATATACCTAAATAAATACGACAAAAATACAACAAAAATATTCCGAGCGAAGCTCGGTCAACCAGATATAGATGTGTTAATTAAGAAAAAAATATAAACGGTTAATAGACCTCGCTTATGATCATTAACAATAAAATGGGTCTAGAATGGACAATCAGTCATGTTTATCCTAAGTATAACCTAAAGTACCATCATCAACTACCCAGTACCCTCTAACGCTGCATACATACGTTAAGATATTGTACCCAACATAATAATTATTATGCAGATAACCGAGCTTAACTCAGTTTTTTTTGATAAATTGTGTTATTTTGGCAAATGTATCTAGATAATATTAGTTTTTTCCTATAAGAAGAATCTTTATCTCATCAAAAAGAATCTTGGAAAAAGTGAAAACCACTAACAGTAGAAGTGGTATGGCAGTTCCATTCCGTGGGAATGTCGGAATAAAATATAGCCAATTTTACTCCCTGATATTATAGCTTTTCATTGGTGAAAGAATTTTTGAAATCGGTTGAGTGGTTTAAGCGTGAAAGCGTAACAAACAAACAAACTTACTTTCGCATTTATAATATTAGTAAGGATGATGATAATTAGATTTTTTTACTTATGCGTATTTTAAATTGAACTTACGGATATCTATACAAATAAATAAGATTGAAATATCTATTTGTAATGTCAAATTAATACATGTATTTCATGCTCATACGGTTATCTGCACAATACTTATGCCTAAAAACCAGATTAATTTCTTTTAGTCTGTCTGTTTGTGCCGGATAATTTTCAAAACAGCTGAATCGATATTTATAATATTTTACCACTAGATAGCTGAGTGAGTAAGGTTATAAGACGATCAGAAGTCAATAATTGGGCTAAATTAGGTTAAATAAAAACCTTATAAAATTTCGCCTAGTACGAGACTTGAAATCGAGCCCATATTTTAGGAGTCAGTCTAAGATTTAGGATGCGGGGAAAAGACAGCTGGAATCGAAACGCAAAGGGGGCATTTCGCTAGCTAATAATAAGTACTAGCGAATCGCACTGCAAAGTAGGTAATTGGATTAAAAAACTATCAAGATGCCATTGATTGCTTCAATTTGTTGGACACTATAAAGTTGTGTAAATACTCTCTCTAAGTATCATTTACCCACTCAGACGAAAACCTAATGACTTTATAAAGTTTGTTATTAAAAATTGATCTTTATTTACAGGGATACAAGTATCGTTTCCGAGTGATCAATGCTGAATTCTTGAACTGTCCTATTGAGCTTTCAGTGGACGATCATAATATCACTGTTATTGCTTCAGATGGTTATGACCTGCAGCCTATTACTAGTAAGTGATCATTATTCATGTTATTATTAATTTATTAGGAACAGGCATTTGCTATTAGCATATCATCAACCCAATGGCGTTGACTTCACAGATGGCGTGTTAAGATAACTACCTACAGTGCCCACGTCGCGAGTTCGAATCACACGCAGGACAACACTTTGAGTGATCCACGAATTGTTGTTCCGAGTCTGGATATAATTTATGTTCGTTAGTTAAATGTTCGTAAATTTTAAAAGGATTACAAGGATTATTTCTTTAGGGCAGGGTATTGTGTGGTCGGTCCAACGACGAAGGCGACGTGGTGTTCGGGTGGGTTGCGGGTGTTGCGTGCTTACGCCCATCTGTCGCCCCGGATGGAGTGGTGCGAGGAGCGCGGCGACCGCAGCCCACCCCAAAAAAAAAGGGCAGGGTATTGTCTATTAAAAAAATCTGTTTAGAATTGGTAGAATATCTAAGGTGTAATTTTTTTGTGTGGTGACCGAGTGAGAGTACAATTTACAACCCGCTCTCTTGCCCGTGGGTACAGTAAAAGAAGGTATATAACAGCTTTGGAAGAAAAGGAAAATTGGATATAAATTCTATAGTAAACGTCTGACCAGCGTGTTATGGTAGATCAATTCTACTCCTATTGCGGTTGAGGCTCGAGCTCAACAGTGGGAAGTATGTGAACTGATGATGATTTTTTTTTATGGGTGGGCTATGGTAAGCGCACGCGCGGTCCAGTCCGTCCGGGGCGATAAAAGGACGGCGCGCGGGCCCATAACCTACCCGTACCCACGTCACCTCGTTGTTGGTTCGACCACCGGTGCAGATGTGACTTGTCGTCAGTGGTCGGCCCGACGGAATACCCTTTCGGGTAACCTCACCTCTCGACGTCCTGGGACGTCGGTCGCCGTCGCGCGGTTAACCACACTGCGGGTGACGGACAATTCCCCGGTCCGATCACCCGCGGCCTCGGCTAGGGAACTGATGATGATAATCATTTTTTTCTAGAGTGCATTTATAAATAAAACTATTTTTACGTTTGTATTTGATTTTTGTGTGGTGACGGAGTAAGAATACAATTCATCACACCTCTCTCTAGCCCGTGGGTATTGTAAAAGATGACTAAGGAATTAAATATGCATATGACATCTATTCAAAAGTAGGATAACTCGAAAAAAAACCTTATACCAACACGACTGACCAGCGTCGTGTAGTAGGTAAATTTTCCTCCAACAATGGTGAAGGCTCGAGCCCAATAATGGGATGTATATCAGCTGAAATGATGATGATGATTTAATTTTGATTGCCCGGCGGTTCGAGCACTTTTCAGTGTTCATGTTCACAGGCAGACTAAGATGTGCAACAAGTTTTTTGGTCACTAAAAATATAATTTTCTCATATAGAATCATCTTTTTGTACAGGAACTAAATTTCTATCAAAATGTGGGTCAAAATTTAATAATTAATTTCTGTAGCGGGTAGATATAACAATGTAATAATGATGACTTGTTGGACGCGAGTGATCTTAGTCTGCCCGTGACCATAAACGCCGAAAAGTGTTTGAAACGCCGGGTAATCAAAAATCACATATAAACAGGATAAAGTCAGTAAAATAGTTTTATTTACAATGTGTAATACTCGCGTAAATATCAGGAGTTATCATAAAAAATAAATATACATAAACATTAAATCAATTAAAAATAAATACGCTGTGCTGTAAATGTAAAATTATGTGCATGGGTAAAAAGGCAACCCTAAACCAGGCGATATACGTATAATAAATTGAAATACATAACAAAGCAAAAAGTTAGAAACGAATTGCTTTGATATTTTTCATTTTCGTATTCATTTTAATTCAAATCTCTGGATCCTTTTGTCGTTTGGTTTCTGACGTAATTGAGATACGAACAGAATTCTAACTCTGAGTTTTGAAAGTTATACATCCATTTACCCATCAATGAGAGTTGTTGTCAGTCTGTTATTTTTATAAAACAGGTACACGATCCCAAAATTCTATTAAAACTTTGGCATGCTATTCTTTGAAATGTTGTTAATGAAAATGTATGTATTAGCCTATGGTCTGGACACACCCTGTCTAATCTCTCTGGGGCTACTGATGAGCGGCATATGGCCTCATAATCTGCCGTATTCCATCCCCATCGCCATTAAACCGACCACTGGTACCGATTCCTCGACATACATGGCCGGCTCAGCGGGTTACCCTTTCGGGTACCGTCCCCTTCGATGCCCCGGCAACAAAACAATGTTGCCGAGGCGTCGTCTTCACGCAGTCGGTAGACTGTTCCCCGTTCCATCTACCCATGACTTGATCAGGCTAGGGCGGCATCAGATGCAAATACTCGCGCCTGCGCCTCCCAACGCGCCGTTGGCGGAGCGTGTCAAGGCAGTTGCCTCAGCGAAGGCGGCAACCGCGTCCCAATTCGTTAGAGTTTACGGCGCTGCTCTGCCCAGGCTAAGCAGCCCTCGAGCGTGTGCTGCGCCGTGTCTTTGTCGGAATAGCAGTGGTAGCAGAACGGCGTCCTCTACCTCCTCGTGACCTTGTGGCATTTCGCTATAGTGTGTAGGCAATTGAACGTCTATACCACGCTAGTACAACGGGTATAAAGTTTTATTTTAAGTTCCCTTTCTTTTGCATAGATGCATTTCCATATTACATCATTTGTATCTATACCACGTGGACGAAGTCGCGAGCAGAAGCTAGTCAAATATAAACGTGATAAAATCTAAAATAGTTTTATTTAAAATATGTAATACTCGCGTAAACATTAGAAATTATTATAAAAAATATACATAAACATTAATCAATTAAAAATAAATACGCTATATTGTAAATGTATTATTATTATATCCCTTTGTGGTCTTTTATGATACTCACGAGCAAAAATGGGGGTAGTGAACCGTATTGTTATGCCGTCACCACACGGAAATCCTACGGATAGGCAATATAATAGTGCGGTTTCTTACATTATTTTTGTTATTATACTGTTTAATATCTGCGATGCGGCAGACATTATATTTTTTTTTTGCCCATTACCCACCTACTATCTCTTCATTTTTGACGCTACCTCATTGTAACCACAATAAGTTCGAATTCTGATGGGGACACCCCATCAGAATTCGAATCTATTGTGGTTACAATTGTTGCCTTTTAATCGTTTGAGAATACCACGACTTTATATTTAGAATTTTGACGTTTTAGGTCGAGTGATTGCTCAGAAATTACGAAAATAAAATCATCTTTGTACCAACTAGAGCATTAGATTAAAGAACCTAGAGATCACCCACCCACAATTATTTATTCCTTCTTATAAGGGAGCGAGCTTAATTATTAGAAAAATGATTAGAAGAAAGGTCCAGGAAGGACATTCAACATCTTCTATCTGAAAATCAAGAAAATTTACAAAGAACTCAAACAATATTTTTCGCAGAACCTAAATTCAAAATCACTTTTTGAAAACATACACCCGTGTATTTGAATGAATGGAATGATCTTGGTTTAGTGTGAAGAACCAGGATCTCTGATACAAAGTCAAATTCGAGACAACACTAATTTAGAAGAAAATATCAAAAATATGTTTCTGTACATGTTATTTATTGTCATTATGAAATAACTCTCGTAACGCAGAAATCAATATAAATGCTTGATATCATTATCATCGTTCGAGTTGAGAGCCCTCAGCGCTCACCCAACAATTCGAGGTAAAGTTGTCACAGCCATCTGAGGCTAACAACTAATTGTAAGTCGTCATCATCGCAACCCACATACGTCCCACTATTGGACTCGAGCCTGTTCCACAATGGAAGGGAATTTGACCTACCATGCTGATCAGACATGTTGTATATCAACGGTTTCATCTCGAGTTTTCCTTATTTTGCACAAAAGTTACGTGTATAGCTGGCACCGTAGTATGTGGTGGCAAAGCTTGCAAGTGTAGGCAGGAAAAATAGAAATAAGTATGCGAAGAAACAGTTTATTACACAGCACAATAAGAATAGTTTTTACACAGAATAGACAAGCACTTAGAACGTTGAAATATAGAAGGAGTGATAGAGTGATAGCGATAGACAGTTTATAGGTAAGATTTACGTATATGCGATCGTTACTCGGAGCGTATGAGTTGAATTTATAAAGCGACACAGGCACCCTTAATAACGGCTCTGTGCCGACTCCTGCCAGGCATGGCCGTCTGAGCACATCGTATGATCGAGGTCCCGTTAGCTGGCGTGAGTCCACAGCTATATGAGCATGTTTGCACGGTTCTTTAAAATAGGCGGTGTTATGTATTTTATGTTGTAAATAATGTTGTGCAAGATAGCAAGTGAGGAATTGTATTCTTACTCCATCACCACACGGAAATGCTTGATATGCTATCTTGAAAATTATTTTTCTTCCTAATGATGAAAAGTAAATATTTTAATACTAAAGGAACACAAAAAAATTACTTAAATTCTCTCTCTGTCTCATACTTTAAGAACATAAGTCTATCAAAGTAAACATATGTTTATTAAACAATAGTTTTACATTTATATATGTAATAAATCCTTTGTTAATTAATGATGCAGTCTATAATAGGAAAATTTCTTTGTTACAGCCACTTCACTGGTAACGTATGCGGGTGAGAGGTTTGACTTCGTATTAGAGGCTAACAAGGAAATTGATAACTATTGGATCAGGTACCGTGGTCTAATGGATTGTGGTGAAGTGTAAGTACGGATTGTTTTAATTATTGGAATAAAGTTTTCTGATATATCTAAATTACGTGTCACGTTGTTTGTCTGCGATGGACTCTTAAACTACTTAACCGATTTTAATCAAATTTGCACACCGTGTGCAGTTTGATCCAACTTGAAAGATAGGATAGCTTACATCTTAATTTATAGTCGCAATATTATTTTATTGCAAATAAACTCATTTGCAAAAAAAACGGGCGGTTTTGATTTTCATTCATATTTAAAAAGATACAATACCAAAAAGGTTTCAATCGTTTGTACACGTTACTGGCCGGTTTTAAAAATGCTGTGGTATTTAAAAAAGTACGTTCTAAATTCAATTTTTCATTTGATGTTCATTTTTACAGAAAACCCCTTTTTATCCTACATTTTTGGCGCGAAGTTCCAGAAGTTAACATCGACTTTCATAACTTTTATTCAATTTTTATCGATTAATTTCATATCCTTGACTGTCAAAGCTTTATTTAATGCTGTTTGGCTGTATCAAAAATGGTAGATAAAGTGGTAAAAGCTACCAAAATTATCGCGCTGCTTGAAGAGGGTTGCAGCCAATGTTTCGTGGCTAGGAGGCTAAATGTTAGTCGCTCGACAGTCCAAAGGACCTGGCAGCGATATCAGGAGACTGGTTCCGTCGAGAGAAGGCCTGGTTCTGGAAGAAAACCATGTACCCAACCACGGGATGATCGTTTTCTTGTGAGTCGCGCATTGAGAAATCGCAAATCTTCGTATGTGGATCTTAAGAACAACCTCCAAGAAGTAAGAAATGTGCATATTAGTCTATGGACGGTCAGGAGGAGGCTTCTCGCTGCCAATATACGCAGTCACCGCCCGGCCCGCGGCCCCAAATTACTCCGTGAGCACAGAGTTCACAGGCTTAGGTTCGCTAGAAATTGTGAATCATGGACTCAAGACGATTGGAATAGGGTTTTGTTCTCTGATGAAGCCAGGATATCTCTGTTCGGTGAAGATCGACGTCGGCGAGTGCTAAGAAGACAAGGAGAACGCTTTGCAGAGGCATGTTTCGAAGAAATCACACCTTATGGTGGGGGCTCTGTTATGTTTTGGGCAGGAATAAATTCAATGGATCGTACAGAGTTAGTCTTCATTGAAAACGGCTCACTGACTGGGCATCGATACATAACGGAAGTTCTAATTTCTCATGCACAACCCGCATTGGCCGCTCTAGGTGAAGACTCGATTTTTATGGACGACAATGCTCGCGCCCACCGATCCCGCGATGTTAATGCGTATGTGCAAGAGGTCGGCATTCGTCGTTTGGATTGGCCAGCTCGAAGTCCCGACCTCAATCCCATAGAGCATGTCTGGGACGTTCTGAAACGGCGTGTGAGATCAGTACACCCGGCTCCGCAGACCATCAGAGAGCTGAAGAATGTGATTACTGCGGAGTGGGAACGTATTCCGCAAGCAAGTATCCGGGATATACTCGCTAGCATGCCCAGACGAATTCAAGCTGTGATTTTAGCTAGAGGGGGTCACACTCGATACTAAACATTTATCTGCTTTTACTTTATTAAAGAAAAACAAACAAAAAAACTTTTTTATTTTTACTTCATGAGCATATGCACTACTAGCGAATATACACTACTAGCGAGGTTTAGCATTATTTC
Organism: Lymantria dispar; assembly: GCA_032191425.1. Classification (NCBI taxonomy): domain Eukaryota; kingdom Metazoa; phylum Arthropoda; class Insecta; order Lepidoptera; family Erebidae; genus Lymantria; species Lymantria dispar. The sequence continues at coordinate 9,504,839 of CM063465.1, read as the reverse complement.
CCATAAATTGTATCTAAATTTTATGAAATACTGATGAAAACGATTATTTTCTTATTAATTTAGCAAATTGTGTGGATAAAACTACCTATAATTATCAAACAAAGAAATATTAACATTTGAAATGGTTCATTGCTTAGGTGCCCGTTTTTTTTGCAAATGAGTGTATATGCAGATGCTGTTATTTTGAAACGACTTCAAAAAAGGGGGAGGTTCTCAACTCGACTGTATTTTTTATGTTTGTTACCTCAGATCTTTCGGCTGGGTGAACCGATTTTGATGATTCTTTTTTATTGAATAGCTGGTGCTTCCCATATGGTTCATCTATTTCCGTGTCCAGTTTTGACAATGGCATCCATGAGAAAAAGGCTGAAGTTGCTTTTTTTCAGAATATTAAATGTACCTCCACTTATAGGTTGTTAATATAAATCACTCTTCAATCGAACTAAAGACTTACAAAAATGTTATCAAAATCGATTTACCCATGTAGAAGGAGTTCAGTTACATAAACGCGCATATAAGAATTATATATTTAACGATATCATTATTCAGTCTATGGCCATCCAGTGCTGGCCGAAGGCGGCCTCGGGTCATTGCAAAATGAGCCCGTGGGATATGTGAGCGGCCGTGACTGGAGGTCCATCATATAAGGGGATTATGTGATGTGTGTCTGGTCTGACCGTGACTGGAGGCACAGGGTCGTAAGGAGGGAGAGTACACCGTCCTGCCACCACTGCGATTGCGACGAGGACACGGCGCGCCACACGCTCGAGGCCTGCGCGGCTTGGGCAGTGCAGCGCCGTGAACTCGTCGCAATCATCGGTGCCGACCTGACGCTGCCGGCCATCGCTAGGGCGATGGTCGACAGCGTCGGGAATTGGGACGCGGTCGCAGCCTTCTGCGAGACAGTGATCGTCGAGGCAAATCGATCGACAGAGGCGGCGGATCGTCTGCGCGTGGAGCGCAGCCTCGATGAGGAGATCCGCCGCCGGCGACTGGGGCGGCGCAGGCGCAACTATCTGCGCCTCATGCCGCCCTAGCCGAGGCCGCGGGTGACGTGACCGGGGATTAGTCCGTCACCCGCCGAGAGGCCGACCGCGTGAGGAAAGACCGACGTCCTCCCCGAGGGGGGGACGTCGGTCGATGGGAGGGTACCCCGCGTAGGGGGTATTCCGTCGGGCCGACCACTGACGACAAGTAAATCTGCTCCGGTAGTCGGCCCAATGACGAAGGCGAGGTGGTTTTCGGGTGGGTTGCGGGAGTTGCGTGCTTAAGCCCCTCTGTCGCCCCGGACGGAGTGGTGCGGAGGCGCGCCGACCGCAGCCCACCCACCAAAAAAAAAAAAAAAATATAAGGGGATTATACTGTAATCACCACACATGGCGGGCGGATTGGCTATCATAGTGAGGTATGCATTGCCCAGCAGAGTGCTGCTGTCCGCAGCTTTGAACGAACAGATTTTATTTAAACTTTGCACACTCATCAAAGGCCCATGACAATGCAATAATTCGATCAACATAGCGGAATATCCTGATTAGATTCGCTAGGATTTAGAAATTTCTATTCATATCCTTTGGATAAGAGCAACAGAGATAGACCTAACGTGCGAACTACGCATGCGCGAAATTGGAAACTACTATGATTCGGGCTGTCAGCTTGTAAGCGTGTTTTTTAATTTTTTAAACTATAATTTTCTATTTTTTTCAACAGATTCACACAAGCAAAGCAGGTTGGTGTTTTACATTATGAGGGTGCTATGGATTTAGAACCGCCCGGTGATCCAACATGGTTTGAATCGTATAATGAAGGATTGGTTAGTATCTATCATTAAATACACTAATTTTTGAAGTAAAATTCTACCATTTTTTTGGGGTGAGCTACGGTCAACGCACCCGCCGCCCGGCTAGGCCCGACGCTAGGCGACTAAGAAATAAGGAAAACTTGAAATAAAATCCTATACCAATACGTCTGTCTGACTAGCGTGGTATGGTAGGTCTTTTAGATTTCCCTCCCATTGTGGAGGAGGCCCGAACCCACGTATGTCAACTGCGACGATGCGATTGCTGGCCAGACAGGCATAGGGTTTTATTTCAAGTTTTCCTTCTGTTGCATAGATGTTATTTGCGTATTATATCCCTTAGTCATCCCTTAGGACATCCACGGGCAAGATATGGAGTGGAGAACTGTATTCTTACTCCATCACCACATGAAGATTATTGCATTATTATTGTATTGCTTAATGTGAATGAATAATTTATATTTGCAGCAATTGAATGCGCTAAATAAAGGCGAGGAAGAGGATGAAACTATAAGTGTTGCTGAGATGAGATCAATTGATGGTTATGATGACAGCTTGAAAGAAGTAGCAGATTATCAGTTCTATGTGGCTTATGATTTTTATGCGAAGAACAATTCACATTTCCACAGGATGCCTTATTACGGATTTTACCAAGGTGAATTATTTACAACGAATCATTATTATTTTATTAGCAGCGCCCTGACGTTTCACCCACAGTTCCTCTTCCCGTGGGAATATCGGGTTAAATTATAGCTTATGGATTATTCTGATATTTAAGCTATATTATTGTGAAATTTCATCAAAATCCATTTTTGTGTGAAAGAGCAACAAACATCTTCACATACTCACAAACTTTTGCGTTTATAATATTAGTAAGGATTCTCACTCTTATTTACTGACAGTTAATAAGAGTGAGAATAAAATAATAGTGATCGCCGCGTCGTTTTGTACCTAGTTATACCGTCGATGAGTCGTTTCGTACCTACTTATACTGGCGACGCAACTTACATGCCTACATGTATGTTCCATAGCATATAGCATTTAAGGCATATTGGTTTTCTTCAATTATTTTTAACCCCCGACAAAAAAGAGGGGCGTTATAAGTTTGACGTCCATGTCTATCTGTCTGTGCGTGTGTCTGTTTGTGACATCGTAGCTCTCAAACGGATGGACCGATTTCGATGCGGTTTCTTTCATTTAAAAGCCAGTTTCCTGGCGGTGGTTCTTAGCTATGTTTAGTTAATATCGGTCCGGTAGTGTCTTTACACTATATACTCTTGTATTGGCTCTAAAATCATGTAATGGCGTATGACTTTTCGATTATGTGCTTCATGGGTGCCAGTATAGTGGTTAAATGACAATCAATTGATAATTCATTTTGAAGATAATGTAATTTTTTATTATTTTAGTTTGTTTCGGAGTTATTCAAAATTTTCAATTTTACTGATTATTATTGCAAACCGTCGACGACAGTCAATCTTCTTTGAGAATGTATTGTTGACTAAACGTTATCAGGTGTAATCGGCCAAAACATTAAACTCTTAGTAGTCTGTCAGGAAACCCACGAGCAGTGTTAGAAACTGCCACCATCACACAATTTTTAAATATTTTTCATTTCGAAGCTAATTACTTTTTGAACAACCAGAAGATCGATTACCTTAATAATTTTAAACAAACCAAATAGGTAGGCTCTCATAAACTTAGAAGGCTATACAGATAATAAATATTCTTAATTGATGTCATTTATTGAAGGACGCCCAAAGATTAATGGATTATTTTAGTCAGAAACTTCTAGAGAAAGAAATTAAAGTAACTTATATACTTGGGCCTTTTGGTCCCGACGGTTGTTATTGTAATATAAAATGAAAACTTATTTATTACTGTAATAACTTGATAATAAATGTTTTTGAAATAGGTGAGCGATGAAGATATTAAATTTATAGTAACAAATTTTAAGGGAAGGATTCGAAATAAAACTCGTCTGACTAGAGTAGTATAGTAGGTCGATTTCTCTCCCATTTTGGAGGAGATTCGAGCCCAGCAGTGGATATATATGAGCTAATATGATTTTCTTTCAATTTATTAATCTCGTCAAATAGCCTAACAATCGTTATTCTAACTTTATGATAAGAATATGAAATAATTATTTTTTCCTGAATCTTCTAAATTTCTTCTTCATTTACAGTTCCCGAAAAAACAAATCGACTCTACACTCCACAGCTCAACCACATCAGCATGAAACTGCCTTCAAGTCCACTCATGATGGCCAGACCATCGTTAGATAACTTTTGTAATTCTTCAAGTATTAGCGAATCTTGTAAAGAAGGCTACTGTGAGTGTTCTCATGTATTAGCCGTAAAACTTAACTCTGTAGTTGAATTAATCATTGTTGATGAAGGAGTTACATTTGATGCCAATCATCCTTTCCACCTTCACGGACATAGTTTCAGAGTAGTTGGTCTTCGACGTTTAGCTACAGAAATTACAGTAGATGAAATAAAAGCTTACGACCGAGCTGGACTGCTTAAAAGAAATTTAAAAAATGCTCCTATCAAGGATACAGTTACTGTACCAGACGGAGGTTACACTGTTATTAGATTCAAAGCTGATAATCCAGGTTATTGGTTATTCCATTGTCATATTGAATTTCATGTTGAAATTGGAATGGCTCTAGTGTTTAAAGTTGGTGAACATGAAGATATGGCGCCAGTGCCAAAAGATTTTCCTATGTGTGGAAGTTACTTACCGGATAATATGTTAGAACATGCTACCACAGCGAAGCCAGAGAGTGGTAAGGATGTTATATCTATATCAAATTGGTGGCCAGTAGTTGTTATAAATAAGGACTCTCCTTCATCGAGTTGTAAATCAAGTGTTTCTAACCTTGCAGTATTATTTAGTATTTGGATTGTAGTGAGAAATTTGATATAGTAGGTTCAAATTAGGAATTAAAAATGGGAAATGCAATGCTTGTACGAAAATATGGAGTAAATTTTACGAACTTTGTAACGGCGAGCTCAGTATTGAAATTGTACTTATTTGTATGTTATTTATTTCATAATAAAAGTGTTTTAAGTTTGTATAGTTTTTTTAATATTATTTATTAATTTTAAAAATACCTTGATATTTTCTTGCAAAATATTATATTACAAGTAGAAAAAAGACATCTACATGAAAAGGCCTGAAATCTTTAAATGAAAGAAAACACAAATGTGTTTGTGTACATTACAATTTTAACCCCGTACTAATTGTTATAAGGGTAATAAATAAAAATATATAATCTTTTTCATTGAATATAATGTCAAGTAATGTGTATTATTAAAATAAAAATATCAGGGTCCATTCGTAGTTAATATAATCTATTTAACATAAGATTAGAATAAAATTATTCAGGTGCCTCTGTTTTTATCATACTTTTTATGACGGTAAATGCAATATACATTTTAAATGACATGTTTAGCGTTAATTAAATTCATAATACATCCTTTTTAACACTAGATTGTCCGAGGAAGTCATTTTGACTGCTTTTCGATTTCAAAATAAAAAGAGGCGAGTAAAGTGTGACACAAATTAAAAAAAGTGTTTTTTTTTGTATAACATATATTTCTTTTGACTAATAAAATATCCGTGTCAAATCTTCCGTGTGGTGACGGAGTAAGAATACAATTCACCACCCCTATCTTACCCGTGGGTGATCGTACGAGACGACTAAGGGGTATAAGACGCATATAACATCTATGCGAGAGAAGGAAAACTCGAAATAAAACCCTATACCAACACGTCTGACCAGCGTGGTATAGTAGGTCAATTACCCTTCCATTATGAAGGAGGCCCGAGCCCAACAGTGGGACATATATGGGCTGAGATGATGATGAATAAAATATATTAATTAACCTATTACTTTATCAGCAGTAGCAATTGCCTTTTTTATCATATCCGGAGTATAAATATGTTTTATATTACCTATATTTTTTATCTATACTACCTATATGCAGTCATTTTGCCGGCTTTTAGGCAACGTGTGTACAAAAATTCGGGCAATCTAGTGTAATTAATGGTAATAATATGTCTTTTGTACATTGTTAGCTTTCTGTATACTAAATAGTCATCATCATCATCATCTCAGCCCATATATGTCCCATTGTTGGGCTCGGGCCTCCTCCATAATGGAAGGGTAATTGACCTACTATACCACGCTGGTCAGACGTGTTGATATAGGGTTTTATTTCAAGTTTTCCTTCTCTCGCATAGATATTATATGCGTTTTATATCCCTTAGTCGTCTCGTACGATCACCCACGGGTAAGATAGGGGGTGGTGAATTGTATTCTTACTCCGTCACCACACGGAAATACTAAATAGTACTTACGTTAAATTGGTCTTTATATGTATATTACTTCATGATATTTATTTATAAGTTTGATGTAAAACGTTTAATGATTCATTCAGCAAGGGATATGTAGCACTAAGTATTTATAACCTTTCGTGGAACACTATAACACTAGGTCCAAAGTATACGGATTGGAGGAAAATGTTATTCTTGCCTTTCAAAATATAACTTCAAATAATAACTCAACCGAATTGATATTTTTTTAAATTAAGAATATATTGTGGTTGAAAACCAGATGTAATTTGATTTGGACTTGGCATTTGAGAAATCTATGATTTACAGTAGACGATTTGTAATTAATCTGTGATTGCTTTCATATGTGACCAAAAAGTATTATACATTTTTAAAATGTATACGTTTTGATAAATGCGTCATTGATGATATGTGATATTATTTAGATTAGTATAATGTATATTAATAATAAGCACGTTATAAAAACAAAATGAGTACACTTACCTAATACATGCTGTTGTTTTATTTTGGAATTCCGGCATTCATAGTCACTAGAAGATTAAGAGACGTGACGTCTTTTTGAACTGAATATTATTTTATATTCTTTGAGCACTTTTTTGAGTGATTTCTTCATGGAACTTGCGTCATTATCACCGAACGCCTGTCTCGAGAAACGATATAAAAAGCATGCGTGCCTGCTTTTTTGCTTTCAAATCCACAAACAATAAGTGTTAAATTTGAAATGTTATTCAATTTTTGTTGAAAATATTGCACTACACATTTTCTAAATAAATGATTAGCCTATAATTTAGATTATTATTATCGAATTATTTTTGGTTTATAAAGAAGTTTATGATCAAGGATTAAATTTCAAATTGGTTAGTAAGATAAACCAAAAACAATTCGAAATTAATAATCTAATAGCTGCACAATAAAATTCATAAGTTACATAGATTTCACTTCTATCGGCAGTCTCAGAAGAATGCCCTACATATTTTTTGGGCAGGTTATAGTCTGGACGCACACCGTCCGTTACGACCTGGCTGATAATAGAGCGGCTGGGGCACCATAACTCATCGTATTCCCTCCCTTTGGCCATTGAGCTGAGCCCTGGTGTCGAGTCCTTATACCAATCTATACCAATAAATAAAATTGGAGTGTCTATTTGTAATGTCAAAATAATAGGCCTTTTTCATGCTCACATGGTTATTTGCACTATACATATGACTAAAAATCACTTTATATTTTTTTGTCTGTCTGTCTGTTTGTTCCGGGTAATCTTTAAAATGGCTGGACCGATTTAAAAAAATCTTTCACCAATGGCAAGCTATAATATCAGGGAGTAAACTAGGCTATATTTTATCCCGATATTCCCACGGGAACGGGGACTATGGGGATAAGGCGACAGAAACCGAAGCGAAGCGAGGGCGGGTTGCTAGTTCAAAATAAAAGCCTACACTAACACGTCAGATCAGTGTTGTTTACCTTCATTTCAGCCTATATAAGTCCTACTCTCTCTTTAGGTTTAGGACTCCTCCATAATAAGAGGCAAATTGAGCTGCTGCTGGTCAGGTATGTTGGAATAGGGTTTTGCATCGAGCTATCCTTCTCTTGCATAAATGTTATATGCCTATTATATCCCTTAGTCGTTTTACGACATCCACGGACAAGACAAGGGAGTGGCCAATTGTATTCTTACTCCGTAACCACACGGATGGAGCGTGGTATAGCGGACAATTTTCTTCCCACTGTGGAAGAGGCTAGAGCTCAGTAGTGGGACTTTTATTATTTATTTTATACTAGCAGCGCCCTGCGGTTTTATCAGCATAGTTCCTCTTCCCGTGGGAATATCGAGATAAATTGTAACCAATATCGACGTCTGAGTAGTAGCAATTTGTTACTGTGTAATAATTTGTCTGTGTGATAATTTGTACGGTGAGCGAGAGAGCCGGAAGCCCAACTTTCTGAGGGTGTTTGCGTGTGGAGGGTTTTGGAGGTGCCTTTGGTATCACCGAGCCTCAATGCACGCATTCATACTCCCTTCACATTCTTCACGGTAGGCAGCGGCCTTGTAAAGGTCCATGAGCGGCAGCAACACTTACCATCAGGTGTACTGTTTGATCGTTTGCCACTGCTTGGAATTAAAAAAAAATGTTATTCTGATATATAAGCTATATTATTGTGAAGATTCATCAATATCCATTCAGTAGTTTTTGCTTGAAAGAGCAACAAACATACTCACAAACTTTCGTGTTTATAATACTAGTAGGACAAAATTAAAGACTAGTACGATTCAAATCAGTTTGTTAACGATTAGTGGCTTTGAAAAATAATGTATGAAAACATTTTCATTTAAAGTTGGGAACCAATCGTAGCTCTTTGATCCTCGCACATTTGAATATGTAAATTAGTAAAGGTTGGATGAGAGTAACAGTCGGCTATCTTATGATCCCGCACTATCTAATGTTGATTTTAATTCTAGTATTAGTTCAGGATGTTCAGTAGTCTTTGTTCAAACATACGCTTTTAATTTCCCTTTGAAATGTTTTGATAGTGATAGAAGGTGTTTTCATTTTCACGAAGTTGAATAATAGTTGGGGTATCCTAATGTAATTTGATTTCTATGTGACGGTATATATTAAGACTGTTTGTTCTTATGATAATATTTTTTCGATATCTAGTTCGCATCTTTATTAGAGTTAAAGCTACAGAGCGAGTTTGCGTTGTCATTACAGATTTAATTATAACATTGTAAATAAAACTACTTTTTAAGGTACCGTACCCAAAGGGTAAAAACGGGACCCTATTACTAAGACTTCGCTGTCTATCCATCTGTCTGTCTGTCACCAGGCTGTATCTCAAGAACCGCGATAGCTAGACATTAGAAATTTTTACAAATTATGTAATTCTGTTGTCGCTATAACAACAAATACTAAGAACAAAACAAAATAAAATCGCACTTAGCCGGTTTTTTTTAGATTTTATCGCGTTTGTATTTGATTTTTAAGTGCCTGATTTTTCGAATACTTTACAGTATTCATGATCATGCGCGGTCTAAGATGTCTCATATCCAACAAGTCATGGTTATTACAGAGATTTACATATACCCGGTACAGAGTTAGTTATTTTAAATTTTGATCCACATTTAATGTTTAAATTGAAAATGATTCTATATGAGAAATATGTAGTGTTTTGGTCAGTAATTATTAAAAATTAAATTTGAAGTAATTACTATATTATGACAATTTCTTAATATACTACCACCGGATCGAAACGCAGCCACATTGAGAAAGATCTGGCAAGAAACGTTGGGTGATTTAAAATCGAATACAAACTTTATACAATTTTTAAAAATAGCTTTATTTACAATTATTTATATGGGACTAATCCCACCACTGTAACTCCTGTAAGCCAAGATCCACAATGGTCTCCGTATAAGACACTGAGGTTTGACCCTCAGGAAGTCCCGGGAATCGCTTTTAATTGTCTTGGGACCCGCAACAAATTTAATTAGAAAAGAAAACAGGAGGAGTTGGAAAGATTCCACTTCCCTCCTATGCAAAGCGGGAGACATGAAGCAAAGTTGGCTGATAAGCCAGTAAATAAGAGTTTGTACAACTACGTGAAACGCAGCGGTACAGCACCACGGATTGGACAAAGCTTAATGGACCTATTTGTGAGCTTTAGGTTTGATTACAGTAATAGGTATGGCAAAAGCGCCTAAACGCACGGAAATTTTCTCGAGTTGCTACAAGATCCGAATAGTATACTACCCCAGACGTGACATGCATATTATCTAACATGACGTTCCGCTCATTGCGCCAGAGAATGCACTCCCAAAGGATGTGATGAGCTGTTTGTTCAAAATTGGAGTTTGAGGTCGAACATTGACAAAATGGTGAATCTACTAGTGTAAAATAGAATAATTTACTTCTAAAATTCCCATGGCCTGTGAGGAATTGGGCTACATAGTGGTCAATTTCTAGCCAAGTTCTCTCCAAACGTTCACGAACAGATGGAAAGAATAGATATAGATTTTGTTGACGAATCCCATCTTAACTGCCATTCGGTCAGGAGCTTTATTTACAATGTGTAATACTTTGGAAGAAATTGGAAGTCCATTTATTATAAATTAAATCGAGGGAAAACCACAACTTTTTTCATTGGCTCATGCCCAACAACCACATAGCATACTAACGAAGTATAATATTTCTTTTCCACAATTGCAAAAATTCTAGAATATGCCATCAAATACAAAATATTATGGAGAGTTTTTGATGCGAATGACAGTTCGAGTTTCCCGCTTGAAGTTTCGAGAACGTTTGAAGATGGAAAATTTTACATACTCGTTGGAAAACTAACTCATTTGTATTTTAAAATCAGATAAAGTTATCAAAACATGAATATACACAACTAATGTAGTTACAAGTATAAAATAAGAGTTAGAATACATTAATAAGAATATACGTTTAAAAACAGTATAGACAAATAATATGTGAGCTTATTACCCATATCCAACTCTGTCCACATAAGTTCCACTGTTCAGCTCGGGCCTTCTTCACAATGAGAGGGATATTGACCTACCATACCTCGAAGGTCAGACATATTGGCATAGGGTTTTATGTCGAGTTTTCCTTCTCTTACATAGATGTTATTTGCATATCGTATTCCATAGTGGTCTTTTACGACACCTAAGGGAGTGGTGAATGGTATTCTTATTCTGCCACCATACGGATAATTCAAATGAAAAAATTACATGAAACTGCCGAATATACAAATTACACATATCGTTTGCAAAAGAAGGCCATTCTATTATTCATATAAGTAATATAATAAAAGAGAAAATAACATAAAAAGAAATCCAAATAATTCTAATAAACAAGACTGTCAATAAACACGCAAAAGTACCTTTGTAAAACTTTGTGTCCCATCCAAAACTTTGTGTTAGTATACTGTTATCATCTGCATGGCCTATCACAAAGGATACAATCCAATCAGGGTAAAAAGAAAGTCCTGTACAAAGACGAGTTATCTTTTGAGATTATCAACTATAGTGATGGGATTTTGTTGTTTGGAATTTCAGTAATATGGAATGATTTTGATGTTTATTCGATATTTATGATAGTTTAGCACTACATATCTATACTTCTATACTAATATATAGAGCGGAAGAATTTGTTTGAACGCGCTTATCTCATGAACTATTGGTCTGATTTAAAAAAATTCTTTCAGTGTTAGATAGCCCATTTATCGAGGAAGGCTATCATGCTAAGACCAATAGGAGCGGAGTAACAATGTATAATGTTTCACAATCGTTTTTTTTTCCTTTTGAGAACTTTCGCTGCGTGCAATACATAAACGGTTAGGTTTCGTAAAAATCATGTGTGACAGAATTGTATTATTTAAAAATATTTTCACCTTCTACATTAACAAAGTCGCGGGTTAAAATTGTTGCCCAAAGTAACTGTTTTATGCGTACGAAGTGGCGGGCATAAGCTAGTTGTGAATAAAACTATTTTTACGGCGGACTAAGATGTCTGAGATGTCCGCCCGTGGCCATGAATGCTGTAAAGTCAAATACAAACGTGATAAAATCCGTAAAAATAGTTTTATATACAATCATCATCATCGCAGTCCACATAGGTCCCACTGTTAGGCTCGGGCATCCTCCACAACGGAAAAGAATTTGACACCCCCATACCACGCTGGTCAGAAATGTTGGTATAGGGTTTTATTTCGAGTTTACCTTCTCTTGCACGGATTTTATTTACATAATGTATCACTTAGTCGTCTTTTACGACATCCACGGGTAAGGGAGTGGTGAATTCTTACTCCATTACCACACGGAAAATATCACTAACAATTTATAATCAATAATATATTTTCTTTTATTATTTATGATTTGAGGATATTATCTATTTGAGCTGAGATACAACATATTGGGCTAAAACCTTCTCCGCAATAGAGGGAAAATTAATCTACTATATCATATTGGTGAGATGTGTTGTCATAGAGTTTTATTGCGAGTTTTACTACCAATGCATAGATTTTATATACATATCATATCCCTGAGTCACCATTGACGATACACGCGCAAAGTGGGGTGGTAAATTATGTTCTTACTCATAATAAGTTTTATATAAAACGTATAATTTTGATGTAATACATATCAAAAATTAATGTCCCTTCCCTATTTCAAGAGCCATTGTGTATGTCTCTACACGTAAAATTTATTTTGCTAGCTACAAATTATTATCTCTTATGGAAGAGACGAATAAGACCTCTATATCAACATGGCCAACGCCATCAGAACGAGCAATTCTTATATATATACGAGCAACCCGCCCTCGCTTCGCTTCGGTTTTAGTCGTTTTAGCCGCGTAGTTCCTGTTCTCGTGGGAATACCGGGATAAAATATAGCCTAGTTTACGCCCTAATATCATAGCTTTCCATTGGTGAAAGAATTTTTGAAATCGGTGCAGCCGTTTTGAAGATTACCCGGAACGAACAGACAGACAGACAAAAAAAAATATAAAGTGTATTTTAGGCATATGTATAGTGCAAACGAGCAACCCGCCCTCGCTTCGCTTCGGTTTTAGTCGTTTTACTTGCGTAGTTCCTGTTCTCGTGGGAATACCGGGATAAAATATAGCCTAGTTTACGCCCTGATATTATAGCTTTCCATTGGTGAAAGAATTTTTGAAATCGGTCCAGCCATTTTGAAGATTACCCGGAACAAACAGACAGACAGACAGACAAATTTTTTTTAATCTGTATTTTAGGCATAGGTGTCGTGCAAATAACCGTGTGAGCTTGAAAAAAGTCTATTATTTTGACATTACAAACAGACATTCCAATTTTATTTATTAGTATAGATTAATATAAGCTCGTCAAAAATACAATTTACAAAAAAAAAAATTATAGTCAACCAGATATTTTCAAATATATGATATCAAAAATACACATCGCTAAAACCTAATTATGTGTTAAAATCCGTAAATAAGTTTTATATAAAACGTATAATTTTGATGTCATACATATCAAAAATTAATGTCCCTTCCCTATTTCAAGAGCCATTGTGTATGTCTCTACACGTAAAATTTATTTTGCTAACTACAAATTGAACGAAGAGCATAAGAATTAATTAGTTGGGAGCACTAGTTACTCTGTGAAAATAAACAGTACTTATACGTAACATATTAAAGTAGCGCGAAGACTAATTTTGTCGTTATAGTGAAATTTGTTTTGGTGACTTAGTTTTATTTCATTTTTATTTGTTATCCTGAAATTAGATTTTCTGATCGCCTTGTTATCATCATCATCAAAGCTCATATACGTCCCACTACTGGGCTCGAGCTTTCTCTACATTGGGAGGAAAAATAACATTTATGCTGTGTGGTAGCGGCTTCGAATACTACCAACCCTTGCTTTGCTCGTGGGTGTCGTAAAAGACGACTAAGAGCCCTAGATTGACCCGGACCAACTCCATCTGGTACCATTTGGGTCAACGATTACATTCTCAAGGAGGGTTGACGTCAGGCAGGCGGCCGGTCATAAAAGTCATTGCCGAAACTTTTTGCAATATGTCAAAACAGATGACATATTGCGTCGACCCCAAGTAATTGGGATAAGAGCAAGATGATGATGGGACGAAAAATAACTACTATATCTCACTGAACAGGGGGGTTGGTATTGGGTTTTATTCCGAGTTTTCCTTCTCTTGCATAGATATTATATGCACAAGATATCTTGTATAGTACCTATCACAATTATTACTGCTGATAAAAAGCTCACGAGTTTGGTTTCCGGTTCTAAGTACTCGTATAGCGTTTGGTACTAGGTTCGATAGCTGGAATACGTTTTGTCTCTACTAATACTGATATTTACAAATTATCAATATATTAGAAACAATGGCCACCGTGGGACACAGTCCTTCCCATAAGGGGATAATACTATTATCGTTACGCCTGGCAGGCTGATTGGCAATAGTTATTTGTGTTATATATTATCGAGGGGCAAAGAAAACTTTCATTTTATACCAAGGACTACCATTATATTATTTTCATTTTTAAATGAAAATATATTCAAAATTTGAATTAAATACATTTTTGGATGGTAAGTGGAAATATAAGTCAAATTTGACAATGAAAGATATTCCACGGGCACCTTTTACGGGAACATATCCAGATATAAAAAATATGCTCAGTGCTATGCCAGACTATAATCTGTCGATGGCTATGCTAGGGGGTGATCCGATCGATGGCCCAGTGCGGTGCACCGGTGTATGTGGCATCCGGCTGGAGTATGCTGGTGTGTATCTGCATGTGTAGAGGAGCGCCATGAACTTGTCACAATTATTATTGGTGCCGATTTGACACTACCGACCATTGTTAGGATCATGCTCGACGGTGGAACTGGAACATGGTCGCCGCCTTCTGCGAGGTGGTACTATCGCAGAAGGAAGCAGCACAGTGGTCCAGGGTCAAAATGGACCAAGCTGACACACTCCGGCGCCAAGGACAGCGCATATGGGAATACTTGCGACTGAGTGACGAAGAAGTGAAGAACGGGGGTGACTGGACCAGGGAATAGGCCGTCACTCGCAGAGAGGCAGACCGCGCGATGGCGACGCCCCGGTGACACTATTGGTTGCCCCATGGACGGGAAAAAGTACCCAAAATTGTAACCTGCTGTGCTAGACACGGACCATAAGGATTCGATAATAGTGGTTAGTCCAATAGATTATAGAACCGCTTATCGTCCTTTCGTTGCCATGGACGGAACGCACAGCATGTGTCCAGACCATCGCCAACAAAAAAAAAATATAACGTTTCTATGCCAAAATTTCATTTAGATTTATTTAACCGTTCTGATGTGATTGAGTAAACTAAACTTTCGAATTTCAAATAGTAGTGCCCGTTCAAATTGCATTTTGAATGTTTCGAATTCGATTCCCTATTCTCAGTTGCGTTGGTTATCTATACAATCACCATTTTCATATATCAAAGGTCTACATATATGTCATTTGAAGGTGTTGTAAGCTAGCTGAACTAATTGTACACGACAAAGCAAGAGGGACCGCAGTGGCTACGGTTTTGTGCACGGTTAGACATTATAGACGTCCGCCTTTAGATTACGTCACGTTTTCAGAACACTGGTATTAACTGAAATTGCCGAGGTTTCGAATTGAATATCTCCTTTATCCGATTACTTCGTTGTGTACCATAAATTGGGACCGCATCTAAAAAGAATTCTATTTTTCTTTTTCAAATATATTTATTGGATAATTCATATAACAACTTATCCATAATCCCAATCCTCATTAATATTGATGCGAAAGTAAGTTTGTTCCGTGTGGTGACGGAATAAGAATACAATTCACCACTCCCTATCTTACTCGTGGATGTCATAAAAGAACGTCGACTAATGGATAATTATAATAAGCATATGAAATCTAGGCAAGAGAAGAAAAACTTGAAACAAAACCCTATACCAAACTGTCTGACCAGTATGGTATAGTAAGTCAATTTCCCTCCTATTGTAGGATCGAGCCTAGTAGTGGGACGTTTATGAGCTTGATGAAGTTTGTTTGTTTGTTTGTTACGCTTTCACGTTTAAACCACTTAACCGATGTTAAAAATTCTTTCATCAATGGAAAGTTACGTTGTCAGAGAGTAAATTATATGTAGACTATTTACATCCCGCTATTTTTACGAGAAAAAGAACTACGGCAGGGAAACCACAGAATGTTAACCATTTTTAAAATAGCCTTCTTGCTAGATCAAATTTTTATCCTTTTATCTCTTTGGCCTTTAGGGTTAGATGTTGGAAGTGGAGTGCAAAAGTAGAAGCAATATAAAAATAGTATCATCAATTTATTCAATCTTGAAGAAAAATAAAACTTAAATACCTAAATAATGGTAGTTAAAATATACACCCTAATATTATAAATGCGAAAGTAAGTTGTTTGTTTGTTACGCTTTCACCCTTTCACCGAACCGATTTCAAAAATTATTTTACTAATGGAAAGCTCTAACATCAGGGAGTAACATAGGCTAAACCAAGCCATAAGCATTCATATTTCACAAGATACCGTGATAACTTATCAGCCGTAGCAAGAACACTCACTAAGTCAGAGAAGACAACTCATGTTATGGGCCCAGCGGTGTACAATAAACTGCCTACACCGATAGCTTCCGCTCCTAGCCTCCAAACCTTCAAGGTCCGACTAAAGCGGTGGCTCGTCAGGCAGGCATTCTATACGTTTGACGAATTTTTGAAAATGTAGACAGTACTCAACGCGGATATTGTTTACGTTTCTTTATTTGACATTTCTTTGACATTGTTACTTATCCTATTATAATTGCTGGTAACCTAATATTGTTAAAATGTAATCATCTTTACCATATTTATAATGACATGTAAGAAACCCTTACCAATAAATGAGTTATGAGTTATGAGTTATGAGCTATATTTTATCCCGGTATTCCCACGGAAACGGGAACTACGTGGGTAAAGCGACTGAAACCGAAGCGAAGTGAGGGCGGGTTGCTAGTTAATAATAAAACAAGCTTTGATTGATAAGGCAATATTAATTTATTACTAATGTGGCCACATTTTTTTACGTCATAACGGAACGCTCGCATAATGCAACCATAATTTTTTTTTGTCAAAACGGGCAACTTACAGAAATAGACGATAACACGAACTGAAAAGTTATGAAAAACAAGGACACATTAAAATTGACGCAGAAATAGGTAAAAATATAAACTTAAAACCTATACAAAAAAAAGTAAGACCACGTCTATTTGTAAAAAACTGACTAAGTGCGAGTCGGAGTCGCGCACGAAGGGTTCCGTACCATTATCTATAAAAAGGGGCAAAAAAATCGCATTTGTTGTATAGGAGCACCCCTTATATATTTATTTTATTTTGTTTTTAGTATTTGTTGTTATAGCCGCAACAGAAATACATAATTTGTTAAAATTTCAACTGTCTAGCTATCACAGTTCTTGAGATGTATCTCATGAGATGTATCTCGCCTGGTTATAGATAGACGGATGGACAGACGGACGGACAGACAGCGAAATCTTAGTAATGGGGTCCCGTTTTTACACTTTCAGTACGGAACCTTAAAAAGGCTTCATTTTGTTATCGCAATGGGCACAACGGGTGAGACAGACTGAAAACACATTCGACTGTCCCGTTCAGAACGGTGTGTATGGTCACGTTAGTTAGTCTATTAAAGTATTATGAATATTTGAACCGTTCGCAACTTTGAAATTTTTCAATTCTGATCTTATATCTTTAAACGAGCAATTCTTGTAAATATATATATTTTCAGAATCTCGGAAACGGCTCCAACGATTTTGTTGAAACTTGGCATACTAGAGGATTCGGGCCCAAAAAATCGATCTAGCTAGGTTTTATGTATAGAAAATGTTGTTTTGTCAGTGTTTTTGGCAGACAATATAATGACATTAAATTTTAAAAGAATATGAATTCAAATTTTGCCATCAATGTCATGAGTTACGATAGCTCAGTGGCGAAGTAGTCAGGTTTCAATTTATTTTTGACATCGGCGATAAACGGCGTCGGATCGAATCTCGGTGTTATTATTATTCTTTTTTTGTAATTTTTTATATAATTTTCATTATTTATTTTTTATTTTTTATTAATATATATCTAAATAAATGCTACAAAAATACTCCGAGCGAATATATTCCGTGTGGTGACGGAGTAAGAATACAATTCACCACTCCCTATCTTGCCCGTGGATGTCGTATAAGACGACTATGGGATATAATATGCACATAACATCTGTGCAAGAGAAGGAAAACTCGAAATGAAACCCTATACCAACATGTCTGACCAGCATGGTATAGTAGGTCAAATTCCCTCCTATTGTGGAGGAGGCCCGAGCCCAACAGTGGGACCTATGTGGGCTGCAATGATGATGATGATGATGAAGCTCGGTCAACCTGATATTATAAATTAAACGAGAGTAGAATTAAACGAGATAAATATGTGACGTATTTATTTTTTATTGCAAACGGTGGCAAACGAGCAAACAGTATACCAGATGATAAGTGTTGCTGCCGCTCATGGACCTTTGTTAGACAACGGGTCTATCGTTAAAAAAGAGAAGAGAATGTTAATGCGTGCACTGGGATTCGGTGAAAATAAAGGCATCACCAAAACACGCGCAAAAACCCTCAGAAAGTCGGGCTTGCAGCTTTTTCGCTCATCGAACGAAGCGCAGTAACAAATTGCTGATTTTCTGCGAGAGTGTGGTACTACCTCGGACGGGCCGGCCCATGATTGTAGACAGACAACTCTCAACAGTGTGATCCTACCACTAAAACAACCATCGGTTAAATTGAAAAAAAATTAAAATGAATGCATGCATTCTTTAGTATAAGTATTCTGTCTTTCTTTTTCATTTCTTCAATATTTGCGCTTATGTATGTATGTATCGTATGCGAGTGCTTTCTCCTCACTGTCGACTGATGAATTTTCTAATGTAATAAGATATCTATCTGTCATCATCTCAGCCCATATACGTCCCACTGTTGGGCTCGGGCCTCCTCCATAATGGAAGGGTCGTTGACCTACTATACCACGCTGGTCAGACGTGTTGGTATAGGGTTTTATTTCGAGTTTTCCTTCTCTCGCATAGATGTTATATGCGTTTTATATCCCTTAGTCGTCTCGTACGATCACCCACGGGTAAGATTGGGGGTGGTGAATTGTATTCTTACTCCGTCACCACACGGAAGTATCTATCTATCTGTAAGAACCTATAATTGGCTATTTGTTATTATTTTATTGTTAAATATTATATGTAAACTGGTTCTTTTTTAAATAAACAACTATGAATCATCAATTTAAAATCAACGATTCATAACGAGAAGAAAAAGTGTCATTCAATTAACTTTTTTCGTATTTATCTTTTCTCTTTTAACGAGATGTATGCGTACTCGTTCTGTGAAACAATTCGTTATGCAAATTTTATTGCCCTTCGCTAGTTTTCAATTTTATTATTTTCTGTAATAATTTTCCTCCATTTCCATTTCCATTCAACGTCGAAAAGATCGGCATTTGTCGGCTTATTGAGCTTAAAAGTCATTTTATTTTTAATGCCAGAGAATACATGAAAAATAATATAAATATTTTTGCTGTTCATTTGTGAATGTTTGCGTGTTTGTAAATACATTCAAGCTGTAAAGTTTTCATTAAATTGAAGAATGTGTTTTAGATAGATATTTTATCAAATATTTTGAATACAGATTGCTTTATTTTGTTTTTAGGGCAAACACCGTTCTCTACGGCAAACCTTGTATTGCAAGGCACTTATATCTATACTACTATGTAAAGCTGAAAAGTTTGTTTGTTTGAACACATTAATCTCAGGAACTAGTGGTCCGATTTGAAAAATTCTTTCAGTGTTAAATAGCTCATTTATCAAGAAAGGCTATAGACTATATCATCATGCTAAGACCAATGGGAGCGAAGCACCCATGAAGAGTGTTTCAAAATCGGAGTTTTTTCGTTTGAGGGCTACCACTGCGTGCGCTGCTTAAACGGCAGGGTTTCGCAAAAATCACGTGTGACTGAATCGTATTATTTAAAAATATTTTTACCTTATACATAAACAAAGTCGCGGGTTAACGTTAGTGTTAAGCCCAAAGTAACTATTCCACGCGGACGAAGTCGCGGGCAAAAGCTAGTAAATTATAAATCGCACAAAGTATTAGCCAGTATTATCTTACTTAAGTTCTATAACGTACGACACTAACATGACAGATAAGTTTTATTAAGTTTTATTACAAATATTATTAATCATCATCATCATCATCATCATCTCAGCCCATATATGTCCCACTGTTGGGCACGGGCCTCCTCCATAATGGAAGGGTAATTGACCTACTATACCACGCTGGTCAGACGTGTTGATATAGGGTTTTATTTCAAGATTTCCTTCTCTCGCATAGATGTTATATGCGTTTTATATCCCTTAGTCGTCTCGTACGATCACCCACGGGTAAGATAGGGGGTGATGAATTGTATTCTTACTCCGTCACCACACGGAAAATTATTATTAATATTCTGTTACAAATAAATAAAACTGAAAGGTCTGTTTGTAATGTCAAAATAATAGGGTTGTCATGCTCACACGGCTACTTGCACAATCGTCTGCCTAAAAACCAGTATATAATTATTTTGTGTCTGTCTGTCTATTTTCCAGGTAATCTTCAAATAAACTGGACCAATTTTGATAATCTTTTATTACCAGGTAGCTATCTGTATAAGGAGTAACTTAGAAAACTCAGAAAATTCTATAAAATGCCTGATCCGAGACTCTAACCCAAGGCCATATCTTAGGAGATATTACATTTTTAAAATAAGGGACGAAAACATCTCGAACTGCAGCTAAGCGCGGGTCACTAGTAACTACTATATCAGTGTTATCGAATACAAACTACTAAAATTGCTTTTAATATCATTAAAACTATTCCTGTCGTGAGTTAGTGGCTTCCAAAACTTCTTACAACTTCACATTTGAAGCCGAAACATCGTGAAAATACCTCGCTTAGAGGCGAAACACGTGCCGAATCTATATTCGAAGTTCTGTGGAAAATTGCAAGTTGAAGTTCTAGAAGCTGCTCATTACATAAGAATAAGAAGTCTTCCTTATATCCTATTTCACCTTTATTCCTGTTTTCCTTGCTTGAAGTTGGGTATGATTAACCGTGGCAAAGTGGTTGGTCTACCTTCCTTCCTTCCATTTTAAAATAATAATTAATTTCTCCCATAGATCGGCTAATGTATTGTTAGAACCCGTATTTGGCAAGTCAGCTCTAGTCTCTTCTGTGAGCTAAAGTGACCTACTACCCTGGTTAGACGTGTTGGCCCCAGGATGCAGCAGTTTCATGTGTGAAGTTCCATCTCTTCGATATTACTGCAAATCATATCCCAACATCTTTTATGATACCAGAGTGTGTAAGAGGTGGTAAATTGTGTTTTCACTCCGTCATCACACGAAAATTTGACTTCAATAGGTCGATAAAAATGGATAGAAATGTTATGTTGATACTATGAATATCACAGAGTATATTAGTCTTTAGCCTTTTCTCTCAGAGTTGGTGGAAATGCGGCTTATTTTTATGGATTCTCATTACTATCGTTGAGGGTTAACTGAGTAGCAGTGGAGTATATAGGTTAGGTCAAGTCATAATGCACTGGCCTCCCCCTTCTTCTAAATTAATTTCTAACCTTCCTATTTGACCAATGGCATTTTTGAACCAAAAATGTAAACGAATAAAAATCATTAAATGTTGTTACTTAAGCCTTCAAAGCGCAAATTGGGGTTTTATAAAATGCTTTCATTAAAACTTTTTTCGTTTGCTAAATGTTTGTACGTTTTGGATTTTTTTTATTATAAAAAATATTAGTACGGAAGTTTTAAACTTCTATCAATGTATAATAAGTAAATAAACCATAGAAATATGAATAAAACTATTGTTACGGATTTACGGAAAAGTGTTCGAAACGTGGTGTAATCAAAAATCAAATACAAACACAATAGAAGCCATAAAAATAGATTTATGTGATGTGATCAATGTGTAATATTCGTGCAAACGTCAGAAATCATTAAAAAATAGAAATATTTATCCATCTGATTAAGGTATATATTATCCTCATCGTCTCGGCTCATATACGTTTCAGTGGTGGGTTCGAGCCTTTTCCACAATAGGAGAGAAAATTGATCTTCAAACTGACTTCGCGGTCAGCCTCTCTGCAGGTAAAGGACTCTTCCCTGATCCAGTTACCAGAAAGAACCATATGATGAAAAAAGAAGAAATAACATAAGGGTAGATAATCTATTAGCTATAAGTTACTATGCAAATAACATTAATAGAATTAAGAAATAAAATATTAAGGAGATCTTAGCGGTATTAAATAATAGTTCCAGGAAAGAGTAGTGACATATCATATTAGGCTAAGCTCTTTCCATTGTGACCTTTTCCTTTATGGAAAGCAACATTAAAAGCAAAATGAAGCTTCGTAATAATAATATTATATAACAAGTATATACTTGATACCATCCTTTTCCTTTCGCAAATTAAATTTCGCCACGCGGAACTGTTTTCCGGAAGAAAAAAATACTTGGAAATTTAAAATATTTGGTACTCGAACGAAAAGTTACGTACTTTGAACTTTAGAATGAAGCTTGCCTTTTGTTGAAAAATCGTTTTAAACTATGTAACAAACTTGCTGAAAATTTATGTAACTATGTGTATGTACAAGTTTTGTATAACAACTTCTTGTATACTCAATGTACCTTATTAAATATACAAGAAATTATTAAAAAGATAGCTTTTTTTTTTTATTGCCAACGTGGCAAACGAGCAAGCAGCACACCTGATGGTAAGTGAAACTGCTGCACATGGACCTTTGCAATACTAGGGGAACAGCTAGGCCGCTACCTACCATGAAGGAAATACTCTTCTTAAACCTCGTTTAAAGAAGGACATGTCATAGCGCTCGGGAAACACAGCAGCAGGTAGTTCATTCCAGAGCTTGCACGTACGTGGGAGAAATGATCGCTGGAAACGTACAGTTGAAGACCATAACGTTTCCAGGTGAAATGGATGAACCCTGCTACGATGTCGAGTGGTACGTTGGTAGAATGGTGACGGTGGTACCAAGTCAAACAGTTCCTCAGAGCACTCCCCGTGAAAGAGTCGGTAGAGTACACAGAGTTACCCAAAGTCTCTCCGCTGCTCCAGCGACTCCAATCTGTCCGTAAGATTGGGATCCCCGACGATTCGAACAGCCCGTCTTTGCAGGGAGTCAAGTGGGTCTAGCTGATATTTGGGCGCACCTGCTCAGAGCAGTACTTCATAGCTGATATAATTTTAGTATTTCATTCCACAAACGCTTATTAATGCACGATTAAAAGCTAACATATCATTATCATCATCTCAGCCCATACACGTCCCACAGTTGGGCCTCCGGGCCTCCTCCACTATGAAAGGGAAATTGACCTACTTATACCACGCTGGTCAGGACGTGTTGTTATAGGTTTTTGTTTCGAATTTTCTTACTCTTGGATAGATATTAAATACTTATTATACCCCTTAGTCGTTTTTTACGACCCCCATGGGTAAGAGAGGGAGTGGTGAATTGTATTCTTACTCCATCACCACATGGAAGGCACATATTGAATCATTTTGTGATGATAAAATTACAATACATAGGATCGCCATATTTTTTTTATTAACCGTGTCGTAATATATGAAAAGTATATATAAGCACTAACTTTCATTCACGATTTCGCCTTTGCGATTATTTGATAAGGTTTTTTTTCCTTTGGTGCGGGCTATGGTAAACACACCCGCCGCCCGGCGTCATCCGAGGCGACAGAGGGGCGGTGCGCGGTCCCATAACCCACCGTAGCACGTCGCCTTCGTCGTTGGACTGACCACATTTACAGAGTTTCTCGTCTTCCGTGGTCGGCCCGACAAGAAGGTATCCTGGCCTAGGCTTCAACCGCGCACTCAATCACGGCACATGAAAAACGATGACAAAATTGAAAACTTTACATGTCCCGTCAAACGAATATTTTTAATATTTTTTTTCTTTTTCTTCATGGGTTCCTACCCGCACCCGTGGAGAGGATAGCATCGCGACAGCGATCGGCGTCCTGGAGGGGGACATCGATGGGAGAGGGTACTCCTTCGGGGTATTTCGTCGGCCCGACCATTGAAGTTAAGGAACTCTGCATCAGTGGTCGGCCCAACGGCAAAGGCGACGTGCTATAGGGTGGGTTAGGGGCCGCGCGCAGCCCCTCTGTCGCCCCGGACGGAGCTGGGCGGTGGGTGCGGTGACTGCAACCCAGCCCAAAAAAAAAATCCATCATTGCCTAACTCCCGTTTGACCAATTGCACCCGAACCTGATACATCCTGTAAATTATAAAACTACTAGCACCCCGTCCTCTCTTCGCTTCGGTTTGAGTCGCTTTACCCGCGTAGTTCCCGTTTCCGTGGAAATAACGGGATAAAAGCCTATGTTACTCCCTGATATTATAGCTTTGCAATGGTGAAAGAATTTTAAATCGTTTTGGTGGTTCATGCGTGAAAGCGTAACAAACAAACAAATAAACAAACAAACAACCTTACTTTCGCATTTATAATATTAGTAAGGACTAGCAACCCGCCCTCGCTTCGCTTCGGTTATAGTCGTTTTACCCGCGTAGTTTCCGTTCCCGTGGGAATACCGGGATAAAATATAGCCTAGTTTACGCCCTGATATTATAGCTTTCCATTGGTGAAAGAATTTTTGAAATCGGTTTAGCCGTTTTGAAGATTACCCGGAACAAACAGACAGACAGACAGATAGACACAAAAATTTTTTATTCGCTATTTTAGGTATAGGTGTCGTGCAAATAACCGTGTGAGCATGAAAAAGGCCTATTATTTTGACATTACAAACAGACACTCCAATTTTATTTATTGGTATAGACTACCAAAACTTAGTAATATGAGTTTGTACCTATACGAAAAGAACAGTTCATATTTTGTTGTTTGCAATTAATCGGAAGAAGAGCAAAATGATGAATAACATTCATTAAACAAGGTATTTTTTTTTTTTTTTGTGGGTGGGTCGTGGTTGGCGCGCCTCCGCACCACTCCGTCCGGGGCGACAGAGGGGCTTAAGCACGCAACTCCCGCAACCCACCCGAAAACCACCTCGCCTTCGTCATTGGGCCGACCACCGGAGCAGGTTTACTTGTCGTCAGTGGTCAGCCCGACGGAATACCCCCTACGCGGGGTACCCTCCCATCGACCGACGTCCCCCCCTCGGGAAGGGCGTCGGTCTTTCCTCACGCGGTCGGCCTCTCGGAGGGTGACGGACTAATCCCCGGTCACGTCACCCGCGGCCTCGGCTAGGGCATTAAACAAGGTTTAAGAAGACTATTTCCTTCACTGTAGGCGAGAGCTAAGCTGTACCCATGGTTATTGCAAAGGTCCATGTGCCGCAGTATCATTTACCATCATGTATGCTGCTTGTTCGTTTGCCACCATTGGAAATATAAGAAAAAAAAATATGATCAGTTGAAACAACGAAGTAATAAGTAAACACAAAACATGATTAATTTTAAATGCAATATTTTATTATGGGCATAGCTGTGAATTACAATGATAGTTTGGAGTTTATGTATTATTATCAAGTAACACTTCCGGCCTTATATACTTAAACGGTTAATTCGGGTTATACGGGGGTTCGGGAACTTAATTTAAATTGGTCGTAACGAAGAACTTAGTCTAATTTGGTCTAGGCGCACAATTGAGCTAAATAAATACTAGTAAAATTCTACTGAAACCTTAATAGTTTTGTGTTTATTACCACTTAAAGTGCTCGTTATTTTGCAACATATTATTTATTTAGTTTCTACCGACAAACTTACTAGTTAAAAAGTAAGTTTAAAATAATAACATTATGGTTTTCTGATTAGATTTTGGTTTATCTCAAGAATTTTACAATCAAATTAAGATGTATGAAATATTTGGTGCAAGAAAGAAAAACATTTATTCTACTCTCGTTAAATCTAATAAAAAAAGCACATACATAATTAAAGAAAATATTTTTTTATATAAATTATCTAAATTTAACGAAGCACAAAAAGGCTTAGTGCGTGCTACTTCTCTTTAAAAGAAATAGCGCTGATATTCTGCCAACACCTGGTATATACATTTTAAACATAATTATCAAAACTTAACTAGCGTGCGAATGTGTATTTATGTACATTTCTGCGTAGGTGTTTATGTGTCTGTATAAGATTACACTGTTAATATTAATATAATAATAATTTATAATAATAATTTGAAGACAACACCATGCACTAAGGAAATAATCCTTGTATTGGTGGGAACTTTACAAACATATAAATTAAGGACACAAATTACATTCAGACTCAGAACAACAAGTTGTGGATCACACAAAGTGTTGTCCCGCGTGGGATTCGAACCCCCGACACTGGCGTTGTAAGTCGCTATCTTAACCACTACGCCACCTGTGCAGTCAATATATATATAATATAAAATTAAAATTATATTAAATAAATAATAATTTTCAATATTTTTGCATACATATATATGATATAGATAAAATGTATAATATTTAATAAAATATATATGATATTTTGACTCATTTAATTTTCGTTTTAACAATTTCGGCCTAACGGTACTTCAGACCTTGACATGAATACTGACAAAGTGAAAAGAATTCAAATTAAAACCTATTACAATTGATGTAGATTTTACAAGCATACACTTATCGGACGCACGTTGCATTTAGATTCGGTATGACAATTTGTGGCCCAAGAACGTCGGTCCACCTAGTAAGAGGGCGTCCTACACTGCGTCGTCCGATACGTAACTTAAACTGTCCGATAAAGTATTTATTTAAGAAAAATGCTGAATAATAATCATCGCACCTTACATACCTCTTTACGTGAAAAAATGTTTAATGAAAGATTAACACTAAACATTAAAAGTTGGAAAAACGTTAAACGATAAAAGTTAAAATACGTTAAATGTATTTATTGATTTTAGAATCATATTCAAAAATCTTATGCAGAAACTACTATTGTTATGTTTGAATAACTAATAAAAATGATGTGTTTTATCTCGCGCTTAATGATCTAAAAATAAATAATATTAATACGTAAAGCAAAAACTTTGTACCCCTTTTTACGAAAATTACGTGGATGGACAAATATATAATATGAAATTAAATATATATATAAATATGAAATTTGACACAGTTGATGTATATAATGAGGAGAAGTGCATAAAACTGAAATTTCATATAATAATGGATTAGAAATGCATTAAATTCATTAAAAAAGGCATTATGCACACTACAATGCAATCGCTACACACACACACACACATACACACGTTTGTGTGAATGTGTTGCGTAGCAACGCCTATACACTTTTGTTTACAGTCAAAATCTCTGGTCGAACTGAATGTCAAACTATCATAATTATGATGACAATATCTAATAAAGATTAAGCACAAATCTTTATTAGATATTGTATATATTAGTTATTAGTGAAATACAGCTTGCTCAATATACAATTATATATAAATACTAGCAACCCGCCCTCGCTTCGCTTCGATTATAGGTTATAGTCGTTTTACCCGCATAGTTCCCGTTCCCGTGGGAATACCGGGATAAAATATAGCCTAGTTTACGCCCTGATATTATAGCTTTCCATTGGTGAAAGAATTTTTGAAATCGGTCCAGCCGTTTTGAAGATTACCCGGAACAAACAGACAAGATAGACAAAAATTTTTTAATTGCTATTTTAGGCTTAGGTGTCGTGCAAATAACCGCGTGAGCATGAATAAAGCCTATTATTTTGACATTACAAACAGACACTCCAATTTTATTTATTGGTATAGATAATTAAAAGAAAATTGTGTGGCAGAAAAATTAATTTAAATGAATTATGGCCGAATTTCGACCATTCAGCGACCACTAGTATATATAATTACTTATCCGCTCTGTAATGGAAATGGAACGGATTGAATTCCAACACCACTTTTTCCTTATCTTGCGACATTAAGAGAAATGATCATGTATTCCTCATCATCTTAGCCCATATATGTCCGACTGTTGGACTCGGGCCTCCTCCACTATGGGAGGGAAGTTGTCCTAATATGCCACGCTGGTCAAACGCGTTAGTACAGAGTTTTATAACAACTTTTCCTTCTGTTGCCTATGCAATACCTATGGTTATAACATCTATGGTGTTATATGCATATTTTTGATTTTTATTTTTGAACACAACACATTGCACTAAGGCAATGATCCTTATATTGTGGGGGACTTTACAAACATATAATTAATGGACACAAATTCCATTCAGACTCAGAACAACAATTTGTAGATCACACAGTGTTGTTCTGCGTGCGATTCGAGCTCACGACATTGGCACGGTAGGTTGGTAGTTTAACCACTAAGCCATCTGTGCAGTCATATTATAATTCCTTAGTAATTCTTTACCACATTCAAGATTAGGAGAGTGGTGAATTGTATTCTTATTCCATCACTACACAGAATAACTACCTACGTATTCGTCATCATTTTAGCCTATCGCCGTCCACTGTTGGACGTAGGCCTCCTTTATGTTACGCAACAAAGTGCGGTTCTTTGCCGCCTGCATGTAACGACGTCCAGCACCTTTCCCCAGGTCATCGGTCCACCTTGAGATGGCTTCATACATTGCGTCGTCCGATACGTGGTTGCCACTCGAGAACCTTTCTCTCCCACCGGTTGTTGGTTTGTCGAGCGATGTGGCCTGCCCATTGCCCCTTCAGTCTACGATATAAAAGTATGTATTATAATGACACAATTGCAATTGAAAAAAAAAACACAATACAAAATCCTATACTGTTGTCATTTATAAGTCGAAGGCGTGATGGACATCACATTTTATTATTAGACTCATAAACATATATGGTATTTCGGAAGTAATGCCGTAGAGCCTACCCCAAACCTATGAAGCTAAAAATATAAATAGGTAACAGCGCTCATAAAAGAACCACAACTGCTATAAAAGGGCCTTTCATGCAAATGTATTAATAATAAATTCTGGGCGTTGGTATCATATCATTGTATATTCAACAAAGGGCTAGCTGTCGCCGATAGTGACTATGTAACTATGTATTTAATGCCCTATACGCTGATACTTTTTATCGTACATTTGTGGGTAATAAAGCCCAAGCAATGGTGGATCTTTTTAGGTATTTTTAAGTGAAATATTCTTTAGGTGCGTTGAGCACTTTTTGGGTGAACGAAAATCATGGAACTCGCGTCATCGTCACCGAACGCTTTCCATGAGTTATACGTGTACTGTGTACATGTGTGTACATTTTGTGTGAACAAAAAGCGTGAAACTCGCGTAAAAAATAAGTACCTAACTTGTTAATTGTATCGTCAAGCTATGAGATAATTATTATCGTTTTATTTTAGTTTTTTTTTGGCATTAATCCCACCTCACATTCCCACCACTGTAATTCCTGTAAGCTAGGAGCCACAATGGTCTCCGAGGTTTGACCCTCAGAAAGGCCCGGGAAACGCCTTTAATTGTCTTGGGCGCTGCAACAAATTTAATTAGAAAAAAACAGGAGAAGTTGGAAAGATTCCATTTCCCTCGTATGCTAAGCGGGAGATATGAAACGAAGTAGGCTAACAGGCCAGTAAGTATGAGGATGTACAACTACGTGAAGCACAGCAGTACAGCACCACGAGTTAAACAGAGCTTAAGGGACTTATGTGAGCTTTAGGATTGGTTGCAATAGTAGAAATGGCAAAAACGTCTGAACACACGGAAATTTTCTGAAGTTGTTACAAGGTCCGTATAGTGTACTACCCCAGACGTGACTTGCAGACTATTTAATGTGAGGTCCCACTCGATACGCCAGAGAATGCACTCCTAAAGGGTATGGTGAGCTGTTTGTTCAAAATCGTAATTATTTTGGTTTTATAAAAAAAGTGTTTATGATCAATAATTAAAATTTTAATTGGTACAATTCACAAGTTACTTAGTTTTCACTTCTATCGGCAGTCCCCTAAGACTGCCCCTTTTTAAAAAGATACATTATCAGCTCTTATTTGGGGTTGACTCAATAGATACTCTGCTTTTATATTGCAAGGGTTTAGGCAATAGTGTTATAACTGGCTGCCTGCCTAATATTTACACTCCTTGGGAATGTAATTGTTGACCAGACGGCGTCACATGGTGTTGGCCTAGGTTGATGTAAAACTCATAGTTATCTTTTACGACACCTACGAGCAACAAATATTTCTAAACCCTTACTTTAAGGGATTAGAATTATTTGTAGCCGCCATTATACATCAAAATACTAATATTGTTTTTAAAGATACATTATAAGTTAAATATTAGGAGGTAGTTTTTTGATAAGCGGGTGACTGAACCGGGGAATTAGTCCATTACCCACCGAGAAGCCGACCGTGCGAGGAAAGACCGACATCCTCC
Source organism: Lymantria dispar (assembly GCA_032191425.1). NCBI lineage: Eukaryota > Metazoa > Arthropoda > Insecta > Lepidoptera > Erebidae > Lymantria > Lymantria dispar. The sequence goes on along the minus strand of CM063465.1, from coordinate 9,474,623 downwards.
TCAAGGGGGGGGACGTCGGTCGATGGGAGAGTACTCCTCAGGGGATATTTCGTCGGGCCGACCACTGACGTCAAGTCACTCTGCTCCGGTGGTAATGACCCAAAGACAAAGGCGACGTGTCACGGGTGGGTTGCGGGTGTGTCTGCTTACGCCCCTCTGTCGCCCTGGACAGAGTGGTGCGAGGAGCGCGCCGATCGTAACCCAACCCCAAAAAAAGGGGGGAGTTTTTTGATATTCAATCAATGCAAGAGATCACCCATCAGCCTATCAACATTTCATCATCATCATCAACTCAGCTTGTACCTATACGTCCCATTACTGGGCTTCGAGCCTTCCCCACAATACGAGGAAAATTGAAGTACTATACTACGTTAGTCAGACGTGTTGGTATAGGGTTTTATTTCGTGTTTACATTCTCTGACATAGATGTTACATGCATATTATATCCCTTAGTCGTATTTCACGACACCCAAGCACAAGTCTCCGGTAAAGTTAGTTATAGATTTATTATTTTTGATATCTTTAAAAAAATAATTATCGCGAATAATTAAACGAAGTCAAATTATTAGCATCTCGATTCAAAGACACTTTATTAATAACAGTTTATTGAAGTGTTTATTTTATTACATAGCTTTTTTATCCATCTATTGCATGTCGCGTGACGGTCGGCCGCGGTCTACGTGTAAAGTGAAAGGCGCTCGACAGAGCAGCCGAGGCCAATATGGCGGAGTTCGCATCAGCTGACCGTGTGGTGTATAGACTATTACTCATTTGTGCCAATGCTCCACGTTATTTGTTTGTTTTTATCAGTGTTTAATGTAAATGAAGCTATTTTTTTATAATGCGAATAAAAGTTTCACTTTTGCCGTGGTTTAATAAAACCACACAATTAATATTTTTTAATTATAAGTTCAATAAATTTATATAAGCACGCAATCCTATAGTGTTTTAATTGAAGTGAAATTGGAGTGAAATAAAAGTAAATTATATTAAATTCTAAAAGGTACGCTAGAGGAAAAATCCGAGTTTAATAAAAAATCTCCTAAACAATCTACGAGGTACAAAAAAACTCGAACCGTTTTTTCGTTAATTTCATACGTTTTAATTAACAGACTCGAGCGTTATAACATTGATGACAAAATTTGATTAAATTATAATTTGTGTTTCTGTTTCATTATGGGAATATTAATTTTATATATAACTACTTCGCACTAGATCTTTGTTCATAGATATCATCTAAGCCGACTAAGTATTCTACGATTTTTTTTTTGGCGTGGGTTGCGGTCGGCGCGTTCCTCGCACCACTCCATCCGGGGCGACAGAGGGGCGTAAGTACACACTCCCGCAAACCACCCGCGATGCACGTCGCCTTCGTCGTTGAGCCGACCACCAGAGCAGGGTTACTTGACATCAGTGGTCGGCCCGACGGAATACCCCCTATTTGAAAGAAATGAAAGAAAGAAAGAAGAAAGAATGGTCAAGAATTACATTCTAAAACTCTCTTATTACTCCTGTATTATAAGCTAAATAGCCAATTTAAGTATATTATTATTTTCATTAGTCCGCGTGGTGACGGAGGTAAAAATCAAGTTACCACCCCCTTGTCCCTGGGTGAAGTAAAAAACGACTAAGAAATATAATGTGCATATAATATCTATATGATAAAAGGAAAACTTAAAATAAAATTCTATGGGTATATATCTATGTATATATGTCTGTATGTATTAGGTATAAGGTTATATAAATTTACTTGATTCGGATAACTGAATACCAGAAATCATTGCTCACACTGAATTGCACCTGCCTAATTTATTTTTGCTCCACCCCAGGTCGACTGGTAGAAAATGCCTAAGGCATTAAGTTCGCCGTGTACCTTTTTTGTGTGCAGAAGATTTAAATAAATAAATAAAAATATATCAACATGTTTGACCGGCGCGGTCTAGTTCAATCTCCCTCCTATTGTGGGAGAGGCCGAAGCCCAACATTGGGACTTAAGTAAGCTGGGATGAATAAAGGCATGAATGTTTTTTTTTTATTGTATGTAGCATTTTTAGAATATTATATAAATTATTTCCGTGTGGTGACGGAGTAAGAATACAAATCACCACTATCTTGCCCGTGGATGTCGTAAAAGACGACTAAGGGATTTAATATGCATATATCTATGTAATAGAAGGAAAACTTAAAAAAAATCCTGTATCAATACGATTGACCGGCGCGGTATGGTAGATCAATCTCTCCCCTATTGTGACAGAGGCCCGAGCCCAACGGTGGGACTTATGTGCGCTGAGATGAATGAATGACTAAATTAATGAATTTTCATTTTAATGGATTTAATTTATAAGGCTACTACTAGCTATACCCTGTGTGCGTTGCTACGCCACGACAGGATATGAAATTCATTGAAATGATAGTGGCGCCATCTGTCGAAGATTGTTCGTACCAATTCAGAAACCTTCGTGGGCTCAACGTGGTCACAACACTTTGCTGTAGATCATTACATGATCAAATGCATAGTTTACGATTCCATAAATGATATACAGATATTTTTTTTTTCTCCAGGTTGATTGCCATTAGCGCTCACCCATAGTCCGGGTTAAGCTGTCAAGGTCATCTGCGACCAACAGCTATATACACACAAAAAAAAACTTTCATTTATATTAGGTCTTTACCTATGAAATTGCCGTTATGTATGAAAAATTTTTTTTTTTTTTTTTAACATTTTCTCTCCTTGCAATCTGTCTTATGACATTCAGCAATTTTTGGTAGTATTTTCCTATGTCTTGCGTGGAATGAGTCCATTGACCCACCCACCTTCCTGCTATTAATCTGCTGTTACAGATCTTGTGGGATTTTTCTTTTCAAACGCCGTCGCACAGTTGGGTCATTCATTAGATATTTTGCAAGTCTGTTAGGATGCTGCTTCAATCGATTTCTGTAAGTCTCCATTCTGTCTGTAATTTCTTGTTTAATCGTTTTTATATTTAAATCCCGATGCAGTCGATCATTTGTTATATACCACGGTGCATCAGTTATCATGCGTAGTATTTTCGATTGAAATCGTTGTAATATTTCAATGTTTGAGTTGGCTGATGTGCCCCACAGTTGTAGGCCGTAAGTCCAGACTGGTTTGATTATGCATTTATATAGCAGTAATTTATTTGCCAGTGAAAGCTGCGACTGCCTTCCAATCATCCAGTACATTTTGCGTATTTGCAGGCCCATTGCGAGGCGCTTTGTAAAAATGTGCTTTCGCCAAGTCAATCGTCTATCAAGGTACATTCCCAGATACTTAACCTCATTAGCTTGAGTAATTGGAACACCATTTAAAGCTACAGATGGGCATGTGTTTCTACGCGTGGTGAAAGTAACTTGAATTGACTTAGATTCGTTAGCTTTAATGCGCCAATCTTTAAGCCAGACTGCAATCTCATTTAAGCTATTTTGTAATTTGTGTGATGCAATATCTGGAGAATCGTCCATCGCCAATACAGCTGTATCATCGGCAAAAGTGCCTGTAATAACTCCATCCGTTGAAGGTAAATCGGCAGTATAAAGAAGGTACAAGGTAGGGCCCAAAACGCTGCCCTGCGGTACTCCTGCCTGTATCGTGTATAACGGCGTCATATATTCATCTTCTTTAACGTAGAAGTGTCTTTTTTCTAAATATGATTTTAGAAACAAGTAGTAATTTATTGGGACAGCTTTTTTGATTTTATATAGGAGGCCATCATGCCACACACGATCAAAAGCCTGTGCTATATCTAAGAAAGCTCCTGTACAGTAAGTACTGCTTAGTTTCAAAGGCTACGTTAATATTATCAACGAGCCTGTGGACTTGTTCTATAGTACCATGCCTTTGCCGGAACCCAAACTGATGGTCAGGAATAAGACGCTTGCTTTCTATTATTGGCGTAAGCCTGCTCAGGAATAAAATCTCCATTATTTTTGATGCAACTGGCAGCAAACTTATAGGTCTATAAGATTTAACGTCTTCTGGGCTTTTACCAGGTTTGCCACCCATTTTAATTTCTGCAACTTTCCACTGAGACGGGACTGATGCTCTCTGCACTATAGAGTTATAAATATATGTCAAAAACAGTATTCCTTGTTCAGGTAATTCTCGCAATATCTTAGCTGTAATCAGGTCATATCCAGGTGCTTTATGTTGATCGAGTTTATGTATCGCTTGTCTTATTTCATGTTTGGAGAATCTTTTTATTGGGAGATCCAACTGATGTGTTTGATTTAGGTAAAGAGTAATTTTTTCGTTCTGAGTAGATCCCAGATCAGGGTTTGGCACGAAAACAGCTTTCAAATGTTCGGCAAAGATCTCAGCCTTTTCATTACCATTTACAGCCCAAGAGTTATCCATTTTTCGTATAGGTGGATGAGATGTTATAGGACGTTTCAAATGTTTCGTCGCCTTCCAAAGAGAGTAATCCGATGCAGCTGTGATATCCAAGCCTCGCAGATATGTTTCAATGTTCTGATTTCGATTTTCACTTAGCAGTTCTTTCAATTGGGTTGTTAGCGAATTTAAAAATGTCTTATCAGCTGGATATCGAGTTTGTTGCCATCGTTGCCGAGCTTTACGTTTTAGAGCCAAGAGTTCCCTTATTGCAATTGGATATTTGAAACCATTGGAATAGAAATCAATTTCAGGAGTGGCAGTCTAGGCTGCTTCCTGAATGCAGTGATTAAAATGTTCGATAGCCTCCTCTATTTCATCATCTGTTTTTAGTGAAATATTCATGTTGAGATGTGCTATTACCAGTTCTCGGAATTGTATCCAGTTTGTCTTACGATTATGAAGCCGACAGAATTGTTTACTTCGTACTATGTTTTTGGCTAACAGTACCTCCACAGGTGAATGATCGGAAGAGAGCTCAAATCTTGAAGTACATGTAAAGTATGGGGCTTAATAGACTTTTCTTTAGGCTGTTGAAGGGGCTCAACATCTAGTTGTGCAAAGCTATTAGTTGTGACGATCGGTTGTGATTGGGAAAGCCAGTATGTACTACGTTTTGATTGTGTTGCTGGATCTCTAGTATCATTATCTGGGCTTCTTGGTCGTTTCTTACTACTAATTAAACGCCAATTGTCAGTGTCCATGTCGTGTGTATCTTGAGTTGTTTGGCTTTCAGATAGATGTCCTGATGTAATTGGTATTTCGCTAATTGAATTTGAACGGGGTCTACTGTCGAACATTCCTTTGTGGAAGATTTGTTGAGTTAAGGTTTTAGGTCCGGAGTTGTTATTTTTGTTTATTTGGTTTTTGTTAATAGGGTCATTCATATTGGTCCCACGAGTAGGGTCGATTTCAACGGTCGCTCCTGGGGTGACGCCCATTCCCAGTGAGAAGGCTATATATAACGACGGTTCGCCTGGGCCATCGAGATTGGTACGCTTGTAACTGACTAACCTGTCAGTCATTCATCCCCTTGGCACGCCCCGCACCGTGGGATTAGGGGATTTTTTAAAGAGGTTACCTTCCTCGCAGTCCAAGTGGCGAAGCTCAGACCCCCGTTCCTGTAAGACATAACCACAGGTTTACGGTACTGGGGTGACCCCTTCGGATCACACGCTGGTTTTTCTGTCAGGGTTGTCTCCCTTAGCTAGATTTTCGGTTTTAAGGCGCCGAAGACTCGCCTGTGCCCTTCTTACTTTGCTATCAAGATCACGAGGTATTAGTAGAGCAAGACTCGATTTGATCAAGACATTGCCCGGGGGATGGGACGATCCACATATCGTGGATCCCCTATCAATCCGCGGCGGCAGATTGATAGGGGCGTGGACGTGTAAGATAGGACTTTATGGTGCGTGTCTAATAGCTCAAGCTTGCACCTTTGAGCGTAAACTAACAGCTATGAGTCAGCTTTTTTTAGATTTATACCTACTAGCAAAAGTATAAACCACCGACGCTAAACACCAACTCCCTCCCCAAAAAAATTAAACAATTTTTTTCATGTATTTTTTAATTGTATTAATCGAAGTAACCACCCATGCAATCAATGCATCTTTGCCAACGCAGCGGCAGTTTATTGATGCCCTTCTTAAAGAAATCAGCTGGACGGGAGGCAACAAATTCTTCAAAGGCATTTTGTACTGTCTCTCGGGTACAAAATAGATTTATACGACGGGCAACGGGAGCACCGTGGTTCATTCGCAATGTCGATCTACACATCGACCTCGAATGGCCGACCATCAGGCAGTACATGAAGCGTTGCTCCCAACGCTATTTTGACTCTGCCACGACTCACTCCAATCCACTAGTGGTTGGGGCGGTAAATTACGTCCCCTCAAAAATATCCGCGGTCCGACGTCCTCGTCATCTTCTTGAAGAAGAGGATGACGCTATTACGATCGCCCAAGAAAGGGCCTACACAGCTCGCGCAGCGAAAACGAATAAAACTCCGCGGTGTCGGCCTCGCCGTCAAGGTCGAAAACCGCGCCGCGTAAAAGTCATTAACATTAACCTAAACGTGGCCACATCCACTTTGCACTCAGCGACGCCTCGAGCCGAGGTCCGTTCCCCACAGGGGGAGCCCTCGGGCGATGTTCGCTTAACTTACTTACCGGGTTGAGAGCCATCTGCGCTCACCCATTGACCGCGTTAAGCTGTCAAGGTCATCTGCGACTAACAGCTACACACACATAAAAAAAAAGCCTCGGGTATTGAATTTCTTTCCCGCCAAAAAGTTATCCAAATTCTGGAAAAAGAAGTAGTCTGTAGGCGCAAGGTCTGGTGAGCATGGCGGATGACGGAGAGCTTCCAACCCCAGTTCTTGCAACTTGGAGACCATCTGTTGTGCAGTATGAGGTCGCGCATTGTCGTGCACGAGCAGCGGAGACGAGCGATTGACCAATGCTGGTTGGAGATGTGCCAGCTTCTTCATCATTGTGTTCAGTTCTTCACAGTACACATCTGCAGTAATGCTCACCCTGTTTGGTAAGAAGCTGTGATGAATCACACCGGCGCTAGACCACCAAACAGTGACAATCACTTTTCTAGGGGCAAGTTTTCGTTTAGGGCATTGTTTAGGTGCTTGCTGAACCAGGATCCAACCAACTTGCTGAGCGCTTGCGGTTATCAAACAGAATCCATTTTTCATCACAAGTAACAATGCGTTTCAAAATTCCTTCATTTGTGTGTCTGTTGAGCAATGCAAGGCATGTCTCGACGCGTACTTCGCGCTGGCGATCATTGAGTTCGTGGGGCACCCATTTGTCAAGCTTTCTTACCTTGCCAATTTAATGCAAATGGACCAATATTGTTTTGACGCTAACGTCGAAAGCTGCTGCTAATTCAGCCGTAGATTGTGTATCATCGGCTTCCACAATCGCCTTTAATTCGTCATTGTCGACCAAAGTCTTCGGACGACCGCGAGGTTAATTTTTCAGGTCGAAATTACCAGAACAGAAGCGAGCAAACCAATAACAGGCGGTGCGTTGGTTTGTAGTGTTAGCTCCGTAAACGTCGTTGATGTTGCGTGCCGCTTGTGCCGCGTTGCTGCCACGACGATACTCATATTCCATAATTACTCGAATTTTTAACGTATCCATGATGACGAAAAATATTGAAATGCGATGAAAACGTAACACTAATCAATAAACAAATGACTACTTTTGGAAAATGAATCCCAATGTTTTAAAATAAAATTAATTTGAGATTAGAATTCTTAACCAAACAAAAATTATTTTTATTTCAAATAACCAGTACTGCAGAACGGCAATTACATAGGTAAAGACCTATTATATATATATAGATTGGCTAATAATTGTCTAATATTATACTATTTCTTTTTCATGTGGTGTAAGAATACAATTCACCACCCCTTTCTCTTGTGCGTGGGTGTCGTATAAGACAACTAAGGAATATATTCATCATCATTACTTCAGCTCATATATGTCCCACTATTGGGCTCGAGCCTCCTTCACAATAGGAGGGAAATTGACCTTATTATACCATGCTAGTCAGACAGGTTAGTATAGGGTTTAATTTCAAATTTTCCTTCTCTTGCATAGAAATTATATGTGTATTATATCCGTTCGCAACCATCTGAGCTAACTTGTAAGTCAGTGTGACAATCTGAATTACTATTGGTCGCAGCGGAAGCAGTCTCTTTTACATTGGCCAAACAAAGAGATCCATAAGAACTCAAATCAGAGAACACATAACCGATGTGAAGCACCAGTCTGTGAACATACTCAGGACCGCACCCGCCATAACATCAGGTTTGATAAACCACAAATCCTCGCAAAAGAACACCGATACCTGCCTAGAATGGTAAGCGAGGCTATTGAAATCAAAAACACAAAAATTTCAATAGAGAGGATGGCTGGGTATTACCATCAAGCTGGGATCCTGTTGTAAAAATAATTAAAAATAGAAACATAAAGACCATTACAAGACTGCAAGACACTGTAAGCACTTATTGTATAGATTTGACCCACACTAGTAATAGTTGAAGATTATATTATAAATCCAAAACCTTTTAGTAAGATAAAGTAAGCCGCCTTTTAAAATTAATAATAATTTAGTATCAAGCCCTCCTTTTTCTTAAGTTTTCTTGCCGGATCTTTCTCAGTGAGGCCGCGTTCCGATCCGGTGGTAGTATATTAGATTTGTTACGTTTAAATTAATAAACTGTCATAATAATTACTACAAATTTAATGTTTAATAATTACTAACCATAAAGAATATAATTTTCTCATATAGAATCATTTTCTTCTTGTACGGGCACTAAATTTGTAACAAAATGTGGGACAAAATTTAATAACAAATTTCTATAGCGGATAGATAATTATAAATATCTGCAATAACGATGACGTGTGGGACGTCAGACATCTTAGTCCGCCCGTGACCATGAATGCTGTAAAGTTTTAAAAACATCAGGTAATCAAAAATCAAATGCAAACGCGATAAAATCCGTAAAGTAGTTCTATTTATAATAATATTATTACTATAATATTTTATAATTTACATTTAAAAGGTATAAATTTTACATTTACCATCCTTAGGACTTTTACTCCATTAGGTTCTTAGATCTTATTCTTAGACCATTTCTACAAAAAAAGTCTCAATATTAAGCCCAAAGTTTAGAATCGTGCCAGGTCAAAAGCTCAACTATATTGCGTAGATTAAAAAATACCTGGCGATATGTGAATTTTGTTTATGATATTGCTTATGATATAAAACGCATATAACATCTATGCGAGAGAAGGAAAACTCGAAATAAAACCCTATACCAACACGTCTGACCAGCGTGGTATAGTAGGTCAATTACCCTTCCATTATGGAGGAGGCCCGAGCCCAACAGTGGGACGTATGTGGGCTGAGATGATGATGATGATTGCTTACGATATAGAAACATGAAACTCAAAATTTATCCTTTCATATTTTTTATACTTAATTTAAAGTTAGTATTATAGTTAATTTAATTTAATTCAATATAATTTGATTTAATTTGATCTTATTTTATTTAATGTGATTATTTTTTTTTAAATTAATTTAAGTAACATTAACATACTGTTAATGTTACTAACACTAGCTTTTAAGTTTTTATTAATACGAACAAAATATAGAGTCAAATAATTCTGAAATGAACAATTATTATTATTAGTCCTTTTTTAAAAATAGCGCAAATCATTGCAAGAATACATTTCTTTCCAAACGAAATTTCAAAGGAATTAATCTTTAAATTGCTGGCACATAATTTAACTAGACTTTTTTACATTAATTACTTCACCCTTGCGAACTTCGCGGCTGACTTTTTTACTTTGTGCCAAGACTGTAAAGAGCTAGTGGCAGCTGATTCAGTAGAGAAAGTTTATAATTTAGTACCGCAACTTGTCACATTACCCTTTAGTGGACTTTCATCTAATGGACTTAAATCTTTAAATATCAAATGGGCTGATAAATCTTGAAATATCGATTAAAAATGTCTGTATAGTATGTAGGTAGTTGATAATTTTTAAAAAGCGTCGTTTGATGTGGGTTTAAGGATTTAATGTATCATCACCCGTTCTTCTCTCATGAGAATCTTAAAAACCAATTGAGAGCTAACTAGCAGATGCCACAACCATTACATTTGGTGTTGTAGTTCTCTTTTATACTTTTTTAAATAGGTACATATTTAACACACACTAATTACTGAATTATCATACCAAAAAATCTATTGAAATTGAAAAAAAGTTGTTAATTTTTAATTTTTATCTACTATGCAAGATATGGAAACTCGAAACAAAACCCTATACCAACCGGTTTGACCAGTATGGTATCGTAAGGTCAATTGCCCTCCTATTGCAAAGGAGGCTCAAGCCCAACAGTGGGACGTATATGAGCTGAGATGATGAGAGGAGTATTGTTACTAGTTTATTATGCAATGATTGCATACGTATAAAATATACAACCTTTTTTAAAGTGCGTAATGTATAATGCTTTAAAATTTGCAAATTCAGTAGTAATTTTTGTTTTAAATTGCTGTTAGGGGCAAACGATTATACAGCATACCTAATAGTTGGTGATACTACTGCTCATGATCTTTTGCTAGGTCGCTGCCTACTGTGAAGAAAGTAAAAGGAGTGTGAATGCGCCCAATGAGGTTTACTTATACTAGGCATCACCAAAACCTATCACTCGCAAACAATCTCAAAAAGTTGGGCTCCCGGGTTTCTTGTTCACCAAACGAAGTGCGATAACAAATTATTATTACTCAGACAATGATTTTCTGCGAGAGTGTGTTACTACCTTGGACAGATCGAAAACTGTAGAAAGTCCATTACATATTTAAATATTTACTGATATATTTGATCCTAAAATAGAGTCGGTATATTATCAAAATAAAAAATTATTTTACTGCCATAAGACATATAGTCAAGCATTATTGAAACATTTGAGGATAGAACATAGTCATTGGTAAAGAACAGGGAACCAATACGATAGTCAACTGCCGAACTCTTTAACCCAATGCAATCTAATCTCCATAATTAGGTACGAGTTCTCTATCGTAATCGCTAAGCAATAATAGCTATAATGCCAACACTATTTCTCACATCCACATTTATTTCTTGCTCTTGTAAGTTGTAGTACTATGGTCTCATCACTCTATAGCAGGGGCTCCCAGCCTTTTTTTGGTCAGGGACCACGTTTGTATTAATATTGTTAGCAGGGACCACTATTTAGGTGTAATAAAAATAAACTGTAATAATCAAACTGAAAATTTAATTAAAAACCCTTTTGGAAATTACATAAAAAGAAATAATAATATTTTTAAGATAAACTTCTTTTATATTAGTGTGATTTTTGAGCTTGCATCTCAACACCTGCGCTCTTCTCACTGCACGGCGACCAAAGGCTCACCGCTGCTAAATATAAAATCATTCGTGGACCATATTTTAGCTTCTGCGGACCACTGGTTGGGAACCATTGCTCTATAGGATATACGTTACATCGATTGACGAATCGACAAATGATAAGAACGAAAGAAGTCTCGCGTTCGGGCGCCGCGTATAGAATCTGTTCTAGCCACACTTGCATTATATTCGAGAATTATATTATATTGTAGTTCGATGGTCATTACGCTGGAACTAGCTACTTACTAAGCCTATGTATGCAATTTAAATAAAATATGTTAGTAAAAAAAAAATAGACAAATCCGCTGACTTCCTTGCTGGATCTTCTCAGTGAGGTCACGTTCCGTTCCGGTGGTGATTAATTTAAGTTAGTGTAAACATTAATAATAAGTGCCCCCGCAAAATAAATGCTTTGAATTTGACGAGCATGGATTAGATAACGCTGTGTACCTTTCATTACGTGTACTTTTGACATAGATAAAAGTTAAGTTGAAAACAAAGCTAAAAGCAGACTTTGAGCCTATGCTCTTCTGCTATCACTAGAAACTGTCGGGGAAACAACGTTCTAAATGTAACCTGCCAGTAATAAAAGGACACCGTGTAGTGATGGATTGAGAAAAAAAATCAATGTGGTGACGTTTTAATATTACAATGTGATGTAGCACCATCTCTTAATTACTTTTATCTGGAAGTAGTAAAATTTTATTAGCTAACGGATCAAGAAAATCGAATGGCCAGCAACACTCTCTTAGGAAATTCATAACAAGAATTGTCGCCTTTCATGGGCAGGCCTGAGTCCAGCAGGGGATGACTATTAGACTCATGATGACGATGATAAAAAAAGTACTAGTTCACCACTTTTTTATAAATTCTCGATTTCTCGACTTTCCAAAAATATTTTAGTAAAAGCACTATATTATTCTAATCTTCGCATGCAAAGCCTTCGTCGTTGATAGCTTGGCATACAGCCAGCCCTGCGCTACGGCGTCGTTATTCTGAAGGGATAATTTTACCGCATCTGCAAGCTATTTGATTTTGTGACTTGTCGTAAAATTGTTGGTCTGCTGATAAAGGGCTAAGCTTATATTTTCCAGCATTTAAAATTTGTTCACGTCATCGTTATTATTCAATACATATATATTCTTTACTTCTATATTTATAAGTAACTAGTTTTATCCGAATTCGATCAACTAATTGTTTTTTTTTTTTTTCAAAATAACCATAATATATGTACGAAATAGTGTAAATATAATCCTAGTATGACAACAATTATATAATTAGAAATATTTTAAAAGTTAGATGATTTATTAAAAAGTTACTAAACAAAAATGATTAAAATACAAGTATGAGTTAAGTAGGTAAACATTAGTTAGAAGTGAGACGTTGATGCTAATAAACTGTAGAAAAGAGACTTACTTTACGCAAATATACACTCATTTGCAAAAAAAACGGGCACCTAAGCAATGAACCATTTCAAATGTTAATATTTCTTTGTTTGATAATTATAGGTAGTTTTATCCACACAATTTGCTAAATTAATAAGAAAATAATCGTTTTCATCAGTATTTCATAAAATTTAGATACAATTTATGGGAAATAATGCTAAACCTCGCTAGTAGTGTATATTCGCTAGTAGTGCATATGCTCATGAAGTAAAAATAAAAAACTTTTTTTGTTTGTTTTTCTTTAATAAAGTAAAAGCAGATAAATGTTTAGTATCGAGTGTGACCCCCTCTAGCTAAAATCACAGCTTGAATTCGTCTGGGCATGCTAGCGAGTATATCCCGGATACTTGTTTGCGGAATACGTTCCCACTCCGCAGTAATCACATTCTTCAGCTCTCTGATGGTCTGCGGAGCCGGGTGTACTGATCTCACACGCCGTTTCAGAACGTCCCAGACATGCTCTATGGGATTGAGGTCGGGACTTCGAGCTGGCCAATCCAAACGACGAATGCCGACCTCTTGCACATACGCATTAACATCGCGGGATCGGTGGGCGCGAGCATTGTCGTCCATAAAAATCGAGTCTTCACCTAGAGCGGCCAATGCGGGTTGTGCATGAGAAATTAGAACTTCCGTTATGTATCGATGCCCAGTCAGTGAGCCGTTTTCAATGAAGACTAACTCTGTACGATCCATTGAATTTATTCCTGCCCAAAACATAACAGAGCCCCCACCATAAGGTGTGATTTCTTCGAAACATGCCTCTGCAAAGCGTTCTCCTTGTCTTCTTAGCACTCGCCGACGTCGATCTTCACCGAACAGAGATATCCTGGCTTCATCAGAGAACAAAACCCTATTCCAATCGTCTTGAGTCCATGATTCACAATTTCTAGCGAACCTAAGCCTGTGAACTCTGTGCTCACGGAGTAATTTGGGGCCGCGGGCCGGGCGGTGACTGCGTATATTGGCAGCGAGAAGCCTCCTCCTGACCGTCCATAGACGAATATGCACATTTCTTACTTCTTGGAGGTTGTTCTTAAGATCCACATACGAAGATTTGCGATTTCTCAATGCGCGACTCACAAGAAAACGATCATCCCGTGGTTGGGTACATGGTTTTCTTCCAGAACCAGGCCTTCTCTCGACGGAACCAGTCTCCTGATATCGCTGCCAGGTCCTTTGGACTGTCGAGCGACTAACATTTAGCCTCCTAGCCACGAAACATTGGCTGCAACCCTCTTCAAGCAGCGCGATAATTTTGGTAGCTTTTACCACTTTATCTACCATTTTTGATACAGCCAAACAGCATTAAATAAAGCTTTGACAGTCAAGGATATGAAATTAATCGATAAAAATTGAATAAAAGTTATGAAAGTCGATGTTAACTTCTGGAACTTCGCGCCAAAAATGTAGGATAAAAAGGGGTTTTCTGTAAAAATGAACATCAAATGAAAAATTGAATTTAGAACGTACTTTTTTAAATACCACAGCATTTTTAAAACCGGCCAGTAACGTGTACAAACGATTGAAACCTTTTTGGTATTGTATCTTTTTAAATATGAATGAAAATCAAAACCGCCCGTTTTTTTTGCAAATGAGTTTATTATAAATTTAAGAATATATACGGCGGTGAAAGTGAAAGAAATTTTTGACTACAGTAACAAACAACAAGAACCGGTCAGAATCATGCAGTGATCACAGCGAAAGCGAATCACCCGCGCACGTTACGAACGCACGTTGACGGTATGCTTAATTGAATAATTTCTGATTACCCGACGTTTCGAACACTTTGCAGCGTTCATGGTCACGGACTAAGATGTCCAGAAGATTAAAAACAAATCCAAAAAGACCACCACAAGACTGCAAGACACTGTGAGCTCATATTGTATAGATTTGACCCACAATAATAATAACTAAAGATAATTTTATAAATTAAAACCTTAGTAACATAAAATAAGCCGCCTTCAAAATTAATATTAATTTAGCATCATATCACCTGAGTTTTCTTGCCGGATCTTTCTCTGTGTGGCCGTGTTCCAATCCGGTGGTAGTACACTAGATTGTTAGGTGTTTTAAATATAATTATTATTAATTTAAATATTAAATAGTCACTAACCATAAACAATATAATTTTTTCATATAGAATCATTTTCTTCTTACACTGGCAATAAATTTGTTTCAAAATGTGGGTCAATATTTAATAACTAATTTCTGTATCGGGTAGATAATTACAAAAAAAAAATCTGCAGTAACGATGACTTGTTGGACGTGAGACATCTTAGTCCGCCCGTAACCATGAACGCTGCAAAGTGTTCGAAACGTCGGGTAATCAAAAATCTAATGCAAACGCGATAAAATCCGTAAAGTAGTTTTATTTAAAATGTGTAATACTCGCGTAAACATCAGAAATCATTATGAAAAATTTCTGTATGGTGCCTGTGGGTGTCGTAAAAGACGGCTAAGGGATTATATGTACATAACATCTATGTGAGAGAAGGCAAACTAGAATAAAACCATGCATGAAGACGCGTACTCTTAACATGACTTTTCGCAGTCTTCAATTTAGTCCAAAAATGTACGGCATTGTCTTCCTCTTATAACCATTCCACTCTCATCATCCTCATCATCATCATCGCAGCCCACATACGTCCCAGTGTTGGGATTGGGCCTCCTCCACAATGGGAGGGAATTTGACCTACCATACCATGCTGGTCAGACATGTTGGTATAGGGCTTCATTTCGAGGTTTCCTTCTCTTGCACAGATGTTATGTGAATGTTCCACTCTCACTCGTTTTGTATACTTGTTTCATCACAATCTCTTCACTCCTTCTTTCTAGGTGTCCAAACTGCATACGGTATTAATTTTTAAAGAAATCCTAACACGTATTTTGATTACAAAAGAATAAAAACAATTAAATTTTACATAAATTAGATATATAAAATATTTCATTAATAAAAGTTTAAAACGACTTTAAATCAAATTCTATAGAACAAAATTTACTCGCTCTACAAATCCACCCTAATTTTTAATTCAATCAGTCCTTAAACTAATCAGAAGCAGTTTATAGCCACGAATTAAATACCTACAAACTTCATCGGGTGTCCCTTTAGTCGTTCGTTTTATTTCGTTTTGGCATAACGTTTAAATAACGCTTCATTGATGCTTCAAACATAACCAACTTCTAGGAAAAACTTCGTAGAGTTGAGTAGTATTTGAACTGTGCTTAAAATTTTCGTCCGTTGGTTGGAGTGAAGTTAATATTTATTTTAATGACGTTTTCTTCACAATATTATCTTTTTTTTTTTGCCTTAATTCTGATTTAATAAATGATACGAGTCGAGCGGTAAGAAATTAGATTATTTTATTCTAGAAGACAATATCTCACATTAAAGCATTACAATATTTTGTATCCCAGCGGATCTAATTAATCCAAACTTACAATAATCTTTAGCAAATCGATCAAAGAATTGGCCTTTATAGAAATACTTGCAGCACGCCCTCACTTCGTTTCGGTTTCAGTTGTCTCATTCGTTCCTGTGGGTATACATAAAATATAGTCTATGTTACTCAGGATGAACGTAGCTTTCCAATGGCGAAAGAATTTTTGAAATCGGCACAGTACTTTTTGAGTTTATTCATTACAAACATACACAAAAATACAAAATTTTCCTTTTTAAAATATTAGTGTAGATAACCCATGACATTCAAGTTCATAAACTCATTGAGCATCCTTATCATCATGTAAGAGCTTTAGAATAAAAATTCTAATAACATGAAGTCAACGCAACATATACTTCTTTTCTATCGTAAATATTGCCAAAGTTATTGTTAATAGTTTCATGACCGGTCGCCTACCTGACAACCTTGGAATATAATTTTTGACCAGTTGGCATTAGATGAAGTAAGCCCGGGTCAATGAAAAGTTTGCTGAGAATTAGCATAGAATACTGAAAATCCGCTAAACGCATTTAAGTTGCATACGAATTCGAATTAAAACTGCAACAGTGTAAAGCCAACTAAACTCATTAAGTCCGGGACAATTTCTATCCGAAAAGACGACTAAATTTAGCAGTCTAATTTGAAACTAGCAAAAAATGGCAGCATGAAAATAAAAAATTAACTATTATTTGTTTTAAAATTGTATAAATTATTTATTGTAAAGATTATTTAGATACTGCCTTTCGAGGTGATCAATATATAATTTATGGTTTTTAAACAAATATTATTAATTATAAATTTCATTTCTTTTATTAATTATAACTTTTCAATAAATATCACGATAAACGATTATTAGGACAGTAATTTATTATCTTTACATATAAAATTCTTCTGCACGTATGTATGTGACGTAATTCCTCCTAAACCTCTGGGCCGATTTTGATAATTTTTTTTCTATGTATTCAAGTAATTTCAAGAATAGTTTTCCCTTAATAATTGGACTTGATAGGGGGAGATGCAATCGATTTCAAAGTATTATATTTTAATATGTACAGAACAGGGTCTGCTGGTAAGGTTAATAAAGAAAGGTCATTAAAAGTGCTTTTATCCAACAACTGCTTTGTGCTATGTGAATTATCAACTTATCGATATTCTCTATTAGCTACAGACTTCCTCAAGGTGGCATAATTTCATGATCGCTATAAATGACAAGCAACATGGCAATTATCGTTAGTATTAAAAGTTTCCCTGGAGAGTGCTGCTATTCAATCTCCTAGTGATCCCTTAAACAGTTTTTACAATTGCCACGAAAGTAAGCGGTGGTGACATATTGTATTTCTAACCCATCATTAAACGGGCACTAAGGGCGAATAAACTCTTGTGTGTTTAATGATCACCAATAACAGAAAAACTCCGGATAATATAGTGTTGAACATAGAATTATTTCTTGAGGGTTTCGAATCCATAACGCTGTTTAGATCTTATGGTGACGGGATAAGAATACAATTCGCCACTCCCTATCTTGCCGGTGGATGTCGTAAAAGACGACTAAGGGATATAATGCGCATATAGTATCTATGCCAGAGAAGGAAAATTTGAAACAAACCCCTATACCAACCTGTCTGATCAGCATGGAATAGTAAGGTCAATTTCCCTCCTATTGTGGAGGAAGCTCGAACCCAGCAGTGGGACGTATATGAGCCGAAATGATGATGAATGAACGATAATTAATCACGAACATCGGTACATAACTACGTATGCGTGTATTAGATCATTATGCCACCTGAATAGCCATTTGTGATAAAAATTATAATTTCAAAGTAAATTTCAAAACTTTTTATTAACCGGCACTTTCAGCGTCATTTATACTAATAGAATATATATTGAATTTTATAACGTTAATATAGCTAAATTTCCTCACTCCAGCACTCCAACTTTGTCTCGTTTGCTAATAAAAGCAAGTTGAATTTTCCAATAAACATTTTAAAATTTCGTATCTGTTGGAGATTGTAAAAAGTTGGACGTTGGGGGAAGGAATACACAATGCGTGTGAACTAGGGACCTATATTAGTTGTCCACAGTTTGTTAGTAGTTTGCCGCATTATAGTTTGGTAGACAGCGTCAAGCATTTTATAATATGATCGATACCCTAAAAATTATAAAACAATAATGGACAATAATTGACAAAACTACTATTAACCGATTTCAAAAAAGAAGAAGGATCTCAATTTAACTGTATTTTTGTCAAAAATTACGAGGTAACAATACCTCAAAACTTTCATCATCATAATCATCATTATCGCAGCCCACATACGTCCGACTATTGGGCTCGAGCCTCCTCCACAATGAGTAGGAATTTAACCTACTATACCATGCTGGTCAGACATGTTGGTATAGGGTTTCATTTCGATTTTTCATCGTGTTTCATACCTCAGTCGTCTTTCACGACATCCTTGCGTAAGGTGGATGGTCATCCAAGGAAGTGGTGAATTGTATTCTTACTCCATCACTACACGGAAAACCTTATTAATAACATAACGTATGTTATCTTTATATATAAATGTCTTGTGTACGTGTGTATGTCACTGAACTCCTCCTAAACGACTGGACCGATGTTGATAAAACTTTTTATGTGTATTGCAGGGGATTCGAGAATAGTTTAGATTCACAATTGGACCCGGTAGGTAGTGCTGCGATCGACTTCAAGGGGAATTCCTTTTACTATTTTTTAAGATTTAAAAAGAACAACGTCTGTTGGATCTGCTAGTTTATATATAAGATTCTTACTCCAAAATATTATATTTTCTGTTGACTTAAATGTCGTAGTAGTTTCAATAACAAATTTTCGTGTTCGAAACTTTGATTCCTATGCTCAATCCAGGCATTATTTGTGTCTGTTTATTGTATTTTTATATCCCTTGGAATACGAATATTACTGCTTAAATGCCGGTCTATAATGCTTATCAATCAAGTATCAATATAATAATATCTTTAATGCTTATCAATCAAGACCATGCCTTTAAGAACCAAACTAAGCAATACTTAAAACAGTTATTACTTTATGAAAGCTAATGTATAACTATTTTATCTTAGAACAATAACGTATAGAATGTAAGTATGCGCACAAGAAATGAAGCATTTCAATTGGAGCCTAATGGAGCTTACGCTGGAACTGTTCCGTAATGTACAAGGTCACGATACTACACGTACGTTCGCAACTTTTAAAAAATAAATAGGTAATTATGACAGTTTGTGCATTTAAATGGTGTCACAACACATTTGAAAAACTTAAAAGGTTTTTAACATTACTTTTAAAAGTATTTCGACGATTTATGTTATTAAAAACAACATTTGATTTCATAATTTGTATAGCGGTGTGCGTGTGTACGTGTGTAATCGCTGTCGCGCATGTAGTATTTTTAGCTTCATGTTTTCGGCCGCTCGAAGTACTGACACTATTCTTCTATACGTTATTAATCTAAATATTTTATAAATTAAGTCTTAATTATGCATTGGAAAAAAATAACGTAAACTTTAGTATGCAAATTATTTGCACAAATTAAATGAAGAAAAACAAGTTTTTTATTACTTGAAGCTTAAGTAATAAGTTCAAACTATCTCTAAAGCGTAATTAATTTTAATTGTCTGAATTTCGCAAACTATTTCCGCGAGGAAACTCTTTCACTATCTGGAAATATAAAACGGATTGTTAAATGTAATTTGTAGATGTCAGCACGACTTTCGTTATATAAAACGCGATGAAACAGAAATAATCGTTAAAATGAAATAGAAATACTTGTTAAAAGCCAGAGGAAAGATTTTATCTCTTATGCAGCGTGGCCATTCTTAACGAAAATAAAGATTATTTACTTTGTAAAATTAGTTTAAGAATAAAAAGAAGCAAATGAATGTTTTATATTCACTAATCTATTATTGATTATGTTGTCTCCTAAGGGGGGATATTTATAATTGCATCGCTTGTCAGATGTGTTGGCGATTGCGGTTGGTGTTTTAAGTTTCCAAGGTATTGCTGGACATTCTTTGTTAATCCCTCCACCAGTTGTTACGATTCCTACAAGAACTTAAGGGTTGGTGAAATATAGTATTCTTCATATATTACCATACGGATAAATAAAAATGAATTATTTTTCAAGTCGTGTTTTCGCGTTGTGTAGGAATACAGAATTAAAATAGTTTCAACTCCTTTCATGAAAATATCGTTAGCTTATCAACCTATGCAAGTGACTATAAAAGACGATTATGGAGTTACCAAGTTATTTATTCTGTACTTAAAGTTCGTAGTATTTACCAAGTTAAGTACAACTGCTTTCTCGTATTAAGGCTTTCTGTAAGTTTTAATATTAACTTATAACAAAGCTTGTAATAGAATACGTGATATACTTGTAAAAAAAATGTGATATTTTTTTGGACTTAGTACACCCATGCCGTCCCACCACTGTAACTTCTGTAAGGCAGGATCCACAATGGTGTCCTTAAAAGACTATGAAGTTTGACCTTTAGGAAGTTCCGAGAAATGCTTTTAATTGTCTTGGTACCCGCAATAAATTAAATTAGAAAAGAAAAAACCAGGAGTTGAAACGATTCCACTCCAACCTATGCAAAGCAGGAGATATAAAAATTGGCTAATACACCAATAGAAAAAGACCACTAAGGGATATAATACGCATATAAATTCCATGCAAGAGAATGCAAACTCGAAATAAAACTCTATACCAACCTGTCTGACCAGCATGGTAAGGTCAATTTCCCTTCTATTGTGGAAGAGGCTCGAGCCCAACATTGGGAAGTCTATGAGCTGAAATGATGAATGATGATAACATTAATAAATAGGTGGATGCATAGCTACGTGAGGTGTAGCTGTACAGCAGCACCGACACCCGCCGAGAGGCCGACCGCGCGAGGAAAGATCAACGTCCTCCCCGAAGAGGGTACGTCGGTTGATGGGAGGGTACTCCTCAGGGGGTATTCCATCGGGCCGACCACTGACGTCAAGTCACCCTGCTCTGGTGGTCGGCCCAATTACGAAGGTAATGTGTCACGGGTGGGTTGCGGGTGTGCGTGCTTACGCCCCTCTGTCGCCCCGGACGGAGTGCTGCGAGGAGCGCGCCGACCGTAAACCACCTCCAAAAAAAAATGCAATAATTTCATTCACTGCGCATGTGACTTTTATGCTCTTGGAGGCGGCTACGCGGTTCCCACCCATCGATGAAGGTACGCCCGAGAGGCTCGAAAAACACATTGAATTAGGTATGTTTTATTGGTCATATAGTCCGACAAGGCGTAAATGATACATTTATTTATCGGACATATAGCCTGACATGGCAGCTAACGTGTTAAGCGACCTATGTGTGAATCTTAAGATTAATTACAATAGTAGGTATGGCAGCATCTAATAAATATAATAATTTACGGACGGAATAAGTATACAATTCACCATTCCCTATCTTACCCGTGGATGTCGTAAAAGACGACCAAGGGATTATAATAAGCATAATTATAACATCTATGCAAGAGATGGAAAATTCGAAACAAAACCCTATACCAATCTGTCTGACCAGCATGGTATAGTAGAATTCCTTCTATTGTGGAGTCTCGAGCCCAGCAGTGGGACGTTTATGAGGCAAGATGATGATGATAATTCTCATATATGTTACCTTTGTGGTGACGAAGTAAGAATACAGTTCACCACCCCCTTTTTTATCTGTGGGTATCGTAAAAAACGACTAAGGGATATGATATGTAGATCATATCTATGCAAGAGAAAGAAAGCTCAACATTATACTCTTACGCCAATACGTGTGACCAGTGCGGTAAAGGTTAATTTCCTTTCCATTATGGAAGAGGCCTGAGCCCAACAGTGGGACTTATATGGCCTGAGATGATGATGATATGTTCTTATGTTAGTTAAGTCAAATCCAATCAAATCAAATCATTTATTCTGCATATGCCACTTAAGGCCACTTAAATATTTTCAAACTTATACAAAGTTAGAAACAGTACTATAATCTACCACCGGATCGGAACACGGCCCTAAGCTGAGAAGATACGACAGGAAACTCGGCAAGCTGTAATTTCTTTTTAATTTATATAAAATTGCAAGTATACAACATATAGTCCAGTGTGTTGCCCTTCGAGATAGGAGATGTACATTTTCTTTGTTTTAAATTTAGTGCAAATAAAAAAAAGAGCCGTCGCTCAGGACGCATGGCAGTTGTGAAACATCGACTTTATTTTGTACAAGTATATATGCAAAAAAGAACAGATTACGACAGGAACTAATATGCCATAAAGTATTAATAAAATATTACGTTTTTTTGTTCAGTAAATGATGATTTTTATTCAATAAACATTTATTTTCATTAGTAGGTAGTATTTCATAGGTAGTATATTTAGTAGGTAGTATTTCATACAGGTAGGTATGTGTTTAGGTTAATAATTTATTTTGAGTTCACTAGAAGGCGTTGTAAAAAAATCTAAAACGGCTTATGGTTTCGGTACATAAATATACATATCGAAGCGAGGCGTTAACGCCACGTTGACGATCATGTCAGGTCACCCTCGCCTCTAGATGTTTCACATCAAAAAGAAAGGAAAATATGGTAGGATCACATCACACAAGCAGCACCTGATCATAAATGAACTGCTAGAGCAGCCATCACTCCCCACAACTGCATTGGAGGGAAGGGAGTGACCCGCTCCACGTAGGTTAAGAGCTTCGTTATCATCACTATAGCACGCGACCAGGTGGGATAGCATTGAGTTTTGCAAGAATATTATCTTTGTATGTTTCTAAGTCTCTTTTACAACATCCGCGAGTAAGATGGTCATGCAAGTCTTATGGTGATGGGTTAAACATACAATGTGGTATGTTCCTTAGTCTCTTTAAAAACCTTCGAGTAAGTTGGTGATGTGATCCTCATGGTAATGAATGATGAATTCAAGATCAAATAATTTAATTATCCAAAAATAACAACTGTTTGTTCATGGCTTTAAAGTTTTTACTTCGGTAGACAATCTTTGCCTTCTTTTATTAGTCTATAGCAGGTAAGTTATTCACATTAAAAGCCATTAATCCAACAACACGATCCTTCGGAAATTTTAAAGCAAAAAACATATGCCAATTTGTGGTTACCCAAAGGTCAACCTTAAAAAGGTTGTAAATATTCAAGGTTTTTTCATGTTTGACCTTTGATTACTTTCGTTAGCTTATTTGTGTGCCCTCGGGATAGGCCGGTGTTTAACCTTGAGTTGATCCAATGACAGGTAGAAATAGATTGCGTAAAGATTGTGACGGATTTGCCACGTTCGAATGCGAATTTTTTACATGTGATTTTGAATAGATGTAATATTGAGAAGTAATCATTAATAGATCAAACAAAATTTTCTTTTGTGTGATATTCGAACTTATTCATTGTAATAGGTCCTGTTGCTTATGTATTCTTCGTAAATTATTCAGCCCAACAATTCCAACTATTGTGGGCGGATATTATTCGAAATGAGACAAGAATAGTTAATATATGTGTTATTGTAGAGGTTTATTTACTGCTGCTGCACAGATAGCGTAGTGGTTAAGATACCGACCTACCGTGCCAATGTCGCGGGTTCAAATCCCGTGCAGGACAACACTTTGTGCGATCCACAAATTGTTGTTCTGAGTCAGGATGTAATTTGTGACTGTTAATTATTAGTGCAGGACGTTGTCTTTTAGTCCCGAATGAAGAACCATAGCCCACCCCAAAAAGACGTATTTTTATAATAATAAAAGAAATATTTTTTTTACCTCGCAGTAATGCATATAACAATTCCTAGCTTATATTCCCTTAGTCGAAATTCGTAGGTAAGTAAATAGTAAGTGGTGAATTGAGTTGTGGAAAGAGCGCCGTATACGAGTACTTACCTCACTAATACCTTGTGGGCAGGCATTAGACCATAGAACTTATTTTCGTCCAAGGATGTTAATTTCAGCTCATATACGTCCCACTATTAGGCTTGAGCTTCCACCACAATAGGAAATTGTTCAACTATTACCATATTGGTCAGACGTGTTACTATAGGGTTATATTTCGATTTTCCCTTCCCTTGCATAGATTTTATGTAATATATGTACTAGAAACTTGCTCTCATTTCGCTACGGTTTGAGTCCACTTACCCGCATAGTTCCCGTTCCTGTGGGAATACCGGGATAAAAATAGCCTATGTTACTCCCTGATATTATAGCTTTTCATTGGTGAAAGAATTTTTGAAATCGGTTCAGTGCTTTAAGCGTGAAACCGTAACAAACAAATTTTCGCATTTATAATATTGGTAAGGATAAGGATTTAATCCCTTAGTCGTCTCTTACGACAAGAACGGGCAAGAGGGATTTCTCTACTACTTCATATTTAAAATCGAAAATAAACTCTTTCAACTAATTGCTCCAAGTTCCAAATATGTTTACATTACCGCAACAGCTAGGTAAGACTTGTGAATAATCAATGAGCCCGATCAGAATTGCTTGTAGGTGCAAGTATAACCTAATAAAGCAAAAGTGGGCCGCCTCTTAATGGAAATACGGTTGGTGCTCGCTAAATGCAAATGACCGAACTAATGGATATTGCAGATGTTGAAGTTATGCTACTGACTGAAATTCTAGTTAATTTTAGCATGATTGAGAATATTATACGTAGTTTGACAAACGATATCATAATTAAAATTTATTGTTACTATTTGATTTGAATTCTAATGACAAGATAAGAATACAATGAGCAATCATGTCTTTCGTAATCGTAGATACATTAAAATCGACTGACAAATTACCAAGAGACTGGGTAGGTGCACTCTCCTTTTTTTGTAGTATATGGTCTGGACACACCTCGCTCAATCTGTAATCGTAGATACATTAAAATCGACTGACAAATTACCAAAAGACTGGGTAGGTGCATTCTCCCTTTTTTGTAGTATATGGTCTGGACTCACCTCGCCCAATCTGTCCGGAGCGACGGATGAGCGGCGTGAGTCCCCATAACCTACCGTATTCCCTCCCCATTGGGCTGATCACCGGTACCGATTCCTTGATATCCAAGGCCGGCACGTCGGGTTACTCTTTCGAGTATCGTCCGGTTTGACGCCTCGGCAACATTGCGGTGTTGCTGGCTAGGGCGTCACCCTCACGCTGATTAATCTTCGGTCTGTCCACCCGTGATCTCAGCTAGAGAGGAGCACTCTCCTGGTAAACTTAAAAAGATAGTGCAATATAAGATTGCCTAATTGAACCATCATCTTCATCGTCTTAGTCCACATAAATCCTATTGCTGGGTGCGTTCATAATAGGAGGGAAACTGATCTACTAGGTATACCGCGCTGGTTAGACGTTTCGATTCTATGTCGAGTTTTCCTTCTCTTGCATAGATGTTATTCGACCTGACGCTGCCGACTATCGCCAGGGGGATGGTCGGCAGTGTCAGGAATTGGGACCCGATCGCAGCCTTCTGCGAGACAGTGATCTCGCAGAAGGAGACGGCGGATCGCCTGCGCGAGGAGCGCAGCCTCGATGAGGCGATTCGGCGCCGGCGACTGGGGCAGCGTAGGCGCGAATACCTGCGCTTCATGCCGCCCTAGCCGAGGCCGCGGGTGACGTGACCGGGGAATTAGTCCGTCACCCGCTGAGAGGCCGACCGCGTGAGGAAAGACTGACGTCCTCCCCGAGGGGAGGACGTCGTCGGTCGATGGGAGGGTACCCCAAATTGGGGGTATTCCGTCGGGCCGACCACTGGCGTCAAGTAACCCTGCTCCGGTGGTCGGCCCAACGACGAAGGCGACGTTTATTGTGGGTGGGTTGCGGGTGTGCGTGCTTACGCCCCTCTATCGCCCCAGATGGAGTGGTGCGAGGAGCGCGCCGACCGCAGCCCACCCCCAAAAAAAAATAAAAAATTAGATGTTATATGCATATTATTTTCCTTAGTCCTCTCTTACAATACCTACGAGCAAGATAGAGGGTGGTGCATTGTTAAAAGCTATTATTTAACTTGCTCTGTTAGTATGGGACAAATCTTGCGAGTTAAATTAGAATCACTTCCGATTGTTAGATTAGGTTGAAATTTGGTTTACTTACGTAAATTCGGTGACAATGCAATAATATGGTACCATGAAGCTGCCCTCAAGATGGCGTCGGAAGGTGGCCATAGGAACTCCTAAACTAAACGAGATAAAACTTTTTTTTTTTTTTTTTATTTTTTTTTTATTGCAAACGGTGGCAAACGAGCAAACACGTACACCTGATGGTAAGTATTGCTGTCACTCATGGACCTTTACAAGGCCGTTGCCTACCGCGAAGAAAGCGAAGGGAGTGTGAATTGAGTGTATTGAGGCTCGGTGATACCAAGGGCACCACCAAAACCCTCCACACGCAATCACCCTCAAAAAGTTGGGCTTCCGGCTCTCTCGCTCACCGAACGAAGCGCAGTAACAAATTGCTACTACTCAGACGTCGATTTTGTTGAAACTGTCGAGTTTCGACTCGTTTGAGTAGTCTTCACAAGTTTTCTTCATTTTAGAGCATTTAAATAAAAGTGTGTTTTTAAACATTATTGTAATTAATATATATTTTTTTATTTGTAGGGCATCTAATAATCATGAAGCTCTTCTATAACAAAAGAAAATTAGCCTATCATGTTGCGCTTACTGGGCGGGTTCGTATAAGATTTTATTTTGAAAATGCCTTTTCTTACCGTAATGTTGTTTGCTTACACCGATTAATCTTCGCTTATGATATCCGCGGGAATTAAGGGTACGGCGACATATTGATTTTTTAATTCTTGTCTTCACGGATAAGGCGATATACAGAAACATTGTGAAAATTAAAAAAATCAACAGTATACATTTTTATTCAATACTATTATGCAATTGAAACATGTAATAATAATTAAAACGGAAATTATAATGCGAAAATAAATCCATATTAGTAGTTGAAAATCAACGTCAACCATATTAAATCAGTATTTAGTAGAAAATAAAGGCCTATCTTATATATATCTAGCCTGTGGATGTCGTAAAAGATGTCTAAGGGATATAATAATCGGGCCGACCACTGACGATGAGTCACCCTGCTCCGGTGGTCGGCCCAACGACAAAGGTGACGTGGGTACGGGTGGGTTATGGGCCCACGCGCCGTCCTTTCGTCGGCCCGGACGGAATGGACTGCGTGTGCGCTTACCATAGCCCACCTATAAAAAAAGGGATATAATAAGCATATAACATCTATTCAAGAGAAGGAAAACTGGAAACAAAACGCTATACCAACCTGTCAAACTAGCATGGTATAGTAAGGTCAATTTTCCCCCCAATGTGAAGGAGGCTCGAGCCCAGCAGTGGGACGTATATGAGTTTCTATGATGATTTAGTAGAAGATTAATCTCTGTATGGTGACGGAGTAAGAATACAATTCAACACCCCTTTACTCTCCTATGGGTGTCGTAAAAGACGATTAAGGGATATAATATGTATATAACACCTGTGCAAGAGA
The DNA here is from genome assembly GCA_032191425.1 of Lymantria dispar. Classification (NCBI taxonomy): domain Eukaryota; kingdom Metazoa; phylum Arthropoda; class Insecta; order Lepidoptera; family Erebidae; genus Lymantria; species Lymantria dispar. The sequence goes on along the minus strand of CM063465.1, from coordinate 9,446,859 downwards.
AGGAAAACTGGAAATACTACCTTATACTGCTGGTATCATATACCGTTTGACCAGCGTGGTATAGTAGGTCAATTTCCCTTCCATTGTGGTGGAGCCTCAAGCCCAATAGTGGGACGTATACGAACTGTGATGATAATGATTTAGAAGATTGTATAGACATCATTATAGTCAAAGTAATATTTGAATGGTTTATCATGATTTTAATTCTATAGCAGCTACTTATACCATCAATATTTTTTTTGCTGTTGATAGTAGACTAGCAAGCAGCAGAACTGATGGTCATGCTACTGCTCATGGACTTTTCAATAACAGGGGCACAGCTAGGCCGCTGGTTACCGTGAACAAGATCCTCTTAAACCTCGTTTAAAGAAGGATAAAATTTGAAATTAGTTAAACTAAAACCCTTCAACGGATGTTAGAAACAAATTCGTTTCGTTCTACTATACATTATTATGTATAGTAGAACGAAACGTTATTATTATAACTATAATATATATACTGGTCGCAAAAATTAAGGGATAGAAAAAATTCAAATTTTGAGCTGATTTTCAAAAGGCTGTAACTCCGAGGGAAATGATTGTACAACAATTAAAAAAAAAGGAAATTGTAGCGCTAAGTGTCTACTTTTTGAACATGAAATTCAATAATTTTTATAGACGGCAGTTTTTGAGTAGTCATAAGAAAATTACCGGAAAAATTATTTCCTAATTGTTGCCTGTCTTTAAAATGATCTGTGGACAAAAATATATTTTTTTAAAACGCGGCCTTAAACCTCATGTAGAAAATTTAATTTCGGTTAATTTCACTACCAAAAAAGCTCAATACGATGATTTGGCGCGGAGTTATCCTTGATTAAAGAAAAAGTAATTTAAAGCAAAAAACTTGTAAAAATATTTTCAAAAACATTTGATTTGTTTTTCTCAAATTTCTTGAAAAATCGCTCTCTTTAATGGAGATAATTAAACTTTTTTGTGAAAAAATAGTGATAATTGAAAAAAAAAATCTATAAATTGCCTATTGAAAATGACCCCAAAATTTGTATTTTTTTTCTATACCTTAAATTTTGCGACTAGTGTATAGTAAAAGTAGTAGTACTATAAATAATGATAGTAATAGAGAAGGCATTATACTATACCTTATGACTGCCTTCTCTATATTTTCAATACCATTTTATGTGATAGAACAGTTCTGTCGATAACCGTTTGTCTACATCTGCAGGCTGGTCTATCCGAGGTAAAACCAAACTCTTGCGCCTTAATTCGACGCCTGAGTAGTAGCAATTGTTACTTCACTTCGTCTTGTGAGCGAGAAAGCCATCAGCGCACCTTTTTGAGGGTGCTTGCATATGGTGGGTTTTGGCGATGCCTTTAGTGTCACCAAACCACCGAGCATGCATTCACATTTCATTCGCCTTCTTTATATTAGGTAGCGACCCCTAGAAAAGGTTCATGAGCAGGCAATATCACTCACCAGGGTGCTGTTTGCTTGTTTATTACCGACTAAAAAAAAATACATAGAACGATTAAATGACAATCCGATGCTATTGAAGTGAGATCATTAAATAATGATATCTAATGTTTACGAGAGCACTTACACATTGTATCTAAATAAAAACTATTTTTACGGATTTTATCGCGTTTGTATTTCATCTATGATTGCTCGACGTTTCGAATACTTTACAGCATTCATGGTCACGCGTGGAGATCTTAGTCCGCCCGTGTAGTTTTCATTTACATTTTTAACTAAAGTAGTTTTTATTTACAAGATCATTAAATAGTTCTATATATTTATTCAAACACAGAACGTAAGATAATTTTAAGCATTACCTATGACTATCATATTAGTACCTACCATACTGGTAAACAATGGAGATATTTTCTGCTTACAAATTCAGTTTTATAATGAAGAAGAATCTTAAATGAGATAGCTGTTAGATTAGGTTAGCTGTTAGGTTGGATTATATATACAAAAATATACCTAATTTGTACAAATAGAACATTCAGAGTTTCATCATTCTTAATGGAGCCCTATTTACCTTTTCAATTTACGATAAAAACTAAAAAAGTGCGTGAATGGAGATCAGTGAGGAATCTCAGGGGAACTTAGCCAATTAAGATAACAGGGAAGGGCCTAAATCAAGTCACAAAGAGAAAGGTTAGGCCAATAAATATACGAGAAAGATGGGTGGTCGCTCTTTAGGGTTGGATGAGAGAAAAATAGCCTATGTTGCCTGTTATCTCCGATCTTTCCTTGCTTATATTACGAGTTAGGGGAGTATGTTACACCGATATGAGAATTTTTACGAATATTTCACTGCAAACATTTTATTGTCAAGCGTTTAAATGTTTAAGTGTTTTAAGAATATAAAATAAATAGTATACATGGCCAGTTTTAGTTTTTGAAGTAAAACTTCACTAGGCGCGATTTATGAGTAACTTAGGTGCTTTTCCGGACGGAAGTAACAGTTTTCGAACCGAAGTGACGTACCGTTTCCCATATGGTAGTAGTCTGGTTATAGTGCGAGCACAGGGTATTATTTATATATAGTTTCTAATCAAACTTTAATAATAATAAACATTTTAAAATTGTTTTTGGGGGTGCGTTGCGTTCGGCGCGCTCCTCGGACCACTTCGTCCGGGGCGACAGAGGGGCGTAAGCACGCACACCCGCAACCCACCCACGGTGCACGTCGGTCGCCTTCATCGTTGGGCCGACCACCGGAGCAGGGTGACTTGACGTCAGTGGTCGGCCCGACGGAATACCCCCTATTGACCGACGTCCCCCCATCGGGGAGGACGTCGGTCTTTCCTCACGCGGTCGGCCTTTCGGCGGGTGGCGGACTAATTCGCCGGTTACGTCACCCACGGCCTCGGCTAGGGTGGCATGAGGCGCAGGTATTCGCGCCTACGCCGCCCCAGTCGCCGGCGGCGGCTCTGCCCAAGCGGCACAGAGCGTATGCTCTGTGGTCGCCACAGAAGACCCCGAGTCGGACGGTCAGGGACTCCGCCTACACCGGTGCGGCGTACAAGGCCATCGACCGGATAATAATAAGACACTAATAATGATTGAGTTAGTTAATTGTAGTTTATCTAATGTATACTAATATTACAAAGCTGAAGAGTTTGTTTGTTTGTTTGTTTGAACGCGCTAATCTCAGGAACCGCTGGTCCGATTCGAAAAATTCTTTCAGTGTTGGATAGTCCATTTATCGAGAAAGGCTACAGGTTATATTACATTTTCAAAAAAATTAGGGATGCAATTATGGGAGGGCAATTAGAGACAAACCAGTTTCTTCAAAATTTTTTTCAATTACAATTTAATATTTCAGATGTCATTCGTTAGCTGAAAAGTAATTAATATTTAATATTTCCATCTTCTTATTTTTTGCACTGTTATAATTCTGTGAGCCCAAAAATCATTGGCATTATTTCAGCTCATAGCCATCCCACTGCTGGGCTCAAACTTCAAAATGAGAGGATTTTTAAGACCTTCATTAAGGAAATATTTTTTGCAGAGCGGGGGACAGTTACAAATATGCTACTAACAGACACAAATTACACTCGGATTCAAAAAAAATTTCGTGGATCGCACAAAGTATTGGTTGAAAATCCACTCCACGACACCTGACTCGGTAGGACGCTCTTACTTACTAAAGAGGTGATGGTAATTGATCCTCCGTTTTTATACAAAATAATAAATAGTCATGAAATTTAATAAGTTTTAAAAGGATTTAAGAGGAGGATAAGATGTCAGTGACCTTTCCCGATAAATATAGCATAACTCGCTCAAGAAAATGTATATATTAACATCCATCCTCTTTTAACATATAATTGAAAGATAAATGTAATTATTAGTTGTTTAGATACCTTAATGCAGCCAAACATATGGTAATTTACTTATCTTACATAAGTTAGAGAGCTTAAACTTGCACAAGTAAATTACTGTTATCAGTTGATTCACCGATAATAACCGTTGTCAGTTGAATCACAGATAACAACCGCTATCAGTTGAGTCACTGATAACGAACGTTATAAGTTGAGTCACTGATGACAACCGTTATCAGTTAAGTCACCGATAACAACCTTTATCAGTAGAGTCACCAATGATAATCGTTATCAGTTGAGTCACCGATGACAACCGTTATCAGTTGAGTCACTGATAACAACCGTTATCAGTTGAGTCACCGATGATGACCTTTATTAGTTGAGTCACCGATGACAACCGTTATCAGTTAAGTCACCGCTGACAACCGTTGTCAGTGGAGTCACTGATAACAACCGTTATCAATTGGGTCATCGATGACTACCGTTATCAGTTGAGTCACTGATGACAACAGTTATCAGTTGAGTCACTGATAACAACCGTCATCAGTTGAGTCACCAATGACAACCGTTATCAGTTGAGTCACTGATAACAACCGTTATCAGTTGGGTTACCGATAACAACCATTATCAGTTGAGTCACCGATGACCACCGTTATCAGTTGAGTCACCGATGACAACCGTTATCAGTTGAGTCACCGATAACAACCAGTGTCAGTTGAGTCACCGATAACAACCAGTGTCAGTTGAGTCACCAATGGCAACCGTTATCAGTTGAGTCACCGATAACAGCCGTTATCAGTTGAGTTACCGATAACAACCGTTATCTGTTGAGTCACCGATGACAAACGTTATCAGTTGAGTCACCGATAACAACAGTTATCAGTTGAGTCACTGATAACAACCGTTATCAGTTGAGTCACCGATAACAGCCGTTATCAATTGAGTCACCGATAACAAACGTTATTAGTTGAGTCATCGATAACAACCGTTATAAATTGAGTCACCGATAACAAACGTCATCAGTTGAGTCACCGATGACAACCGTTATCAGTTGATTCACCGATAATAAACGTTATCAGTTGAGTCACCGATAACGAGACAACGGGAATCAAGTGCTCAAGGTTCTCAACGTTTGGCCACAGAAGTTTTAAAATAAATAAATAAATCCTGAAAGTCACTATACCCCCCAAAGTCACTATTCCACGCGGATGAAGTTGCAGACACTGCTAGTACTTTAATATAATATTAAATTTACTCCCATAATTTTCTCTAATGCACCAAAAGAAGTATATTTTCAAAAATTACACACGTAAGAGATTTTTTTTAATATGCCTTTCTGTGTGATGACGGACTAAGAATACAAATCGCCGTTCTCTATCTTACCTGTGGATGTCGTAAAAGACGACTAAGGGATGTACCTAATAAGCATTTAACATCTATGCAAGAGAAGAAAACTTGAAACAAAACCCAGTTCTAACATGTCTGATCAGCGTGGAATAGTAGGTCAATTTCCCTACAATTATGAAGGAGGCCTCAGCCCAGCAGTGGGATATGTATAGGCTGAGATGATGATGATGTGAGGTAGAATTCTTTCTTTCTGAGAGTTATACCTGCAACTACAAAGTATGATGCAATTTTATTGTATGAAATACTAGCGTACCCAGCCCGCTTCGCCGGGCTAGATTTTGCTTTATTTTATTTAAACAACTAGCAACCCGACCTCGGTTCGCTTCAGTTTTAGTCGTTTTACCCGCATAGTTCCCGTTCCCGTGGGAATACCGGCATAAAATATAGCCTAGTTTACGCGCTGATATTATAGCTTTCTATTGGTGAAAGAATTTTTCAAATAGCTCCAGCCGTTTTGAAGATTGCCTGGAACAAACAGACAGACAGACAGACAAAAAAGCCTATTATTTTGACATTACAAACAGACACTCTAATTTTATTTATTGGTATAGATAAACTTACATCATTTGACAGTTCAAAAAGAGGAGTGCTCCGATCGTCATCAAACTTTACAGGATTACTCGCCAGGTCAATCTGGAGATTCCCTGAAAGTTTTTTTGAAATCGGTCCAGCCGTTTCTGAGCCTATATGGAACATACCCACACACTTTCTCTTTTATATATATAGATAGATAGATGTGTCTAAAAATGTTCTCCGTTCATTTCAGTGTAATTGTGATCCTTGTAAATCACGTTTTCTTTGGGGTTGGTAAATAGATATATTAGCGTTGATGGAATTGAAAGATATTGATTATATTATGCCATCATTTCAAGACAAGCTTTAAACGTATTAACGATGACCTATCTTATCTGTTTCGTTGTTGTTTTCAGCTCCTATATGACCCAGTGTTGGGCTCGAGCATTCTTTACAATAGGACGGAAATTTAGCTACTGTGCCGCGCTAGTTAGACGTGTTGATATAGGATTTTATACTGAGTTTTTCTTCTCTTGCACAGATGTTATATAAATATTTAATCCCATAGTTGTCTTATACCCTACCCACGAGCAAGAAAAATCAGAAATACTGCAGTAAACTTTTATAACTATATTCTCAGTTATATTATGAATCCGTATGTGAATTTGTTTGTCAAGCTTTCATGCCTTAACTACTAAACTATATTTAAAACTTCTTCTCCCAGTGGAAAGCTACATTTTCAGCGTGTAACAAGACTATATTTCATCGCGATATTCCTGCGGGAATGAGGACTATGCGGGCGAAACCGTAGGAAATTGGGGATTTTGCTAATTACTATTATAAAGCTGAAGAGTTTGTTTATTTGAACGCTTTAATCTTAGGAACGACTTCTTAAATTTAAAAAAAATCTTATTGTATAAAATATGTAGATTCCTTATCGAGACAGATTACATGTATACTAGCTGACCCAACAGATATTGTTCTGTTTAAATTTAAAAATATGGTAATATGGATTCTCTTTGAACTCGATCGCAGCGCCATCCGCTAGGCCCAATTGAGAATTTAAACCATTCTCGAATCCCTTTGAACAGACACAGGAGGCGTTCAGTGACATACATACGTACACAAGAAATATACATTTAAAGATACTTAGAACCAGTGTACCGTTTTACCAACGTGCTATTCGACATCGTAGCAGAGTTCATTCATTTCATCTGCGAATGTGGACATTCCCATGTAGCTGTTCAACCAAAACAATAATAATAATTCGGTATGCAATACACATAAGTTTGCTTTGCTCGTGGGTGTCGTAAAAGACGACTAAGAGCCCTAGATTGACCCGGACCAACTCCATCTGGTACCATTTGGGTCAACGATTACATTCCCAAGGAGGGTTTACGTCACGCAGGCGGCCAGTCATAAAAGTCATTGCCGAAACTTTTTGCAATATGTCAAAGCAGATGACATATTGCGTCGACCCCAAGTAATTGGGATAAGAGCAAGATGATGATGATGATGCAATACACATAAGCGAAGCTCTTTGCATACTTCTACACCTTCTACTTGGTATTTCAAATAATAATTTTTATTTTTCTCCTTACAACCATTATCTTATAGCCCTTATCGCTTTATAGCACTTAGTCATGTTTTACGAATCCCACGGGTAAGATAAGGGGTGGTGAATTGTATTTATACTCTATCACCACACAAAAAACACGTTTGATTAAATTAAAATTTATAATAAAAAATAATAATATGTAAACACAACTAATTTCATTTTTTTTTTATTGCAAATAGTAGCAAACGAGCAAACAGTACACCTGATGGTAAATGTTGCTGCCGCTCATGGACCTTGCAAGGCCGCTGCCTACCGCGGCAAAATTGAAGGTAGTACGAATGCGTGCAATGAGGTTCTTGATACTAAAAGCATCACCAAAAGTCCAAAACCCTCCACACGCAAACACCCTCAGAAAGTTGAGTTTCCGGTTCTCTCGCTCAGCGAACGAAGCGCAGTAACAAATTGCTACTACTTGGACGTCGATTTTCTGCGAGAATGTGGTACTGCCCCGGACGGCCCAGCCCACGGCTGGAGACAGACAACTGTCAACTGGTTCCTACCACTATATATATTTAAAAGAAATTAAACATATTTAGTCCTTCTTTGACTGACTAGTGATTGACAACATTCCACCCTAACTTCTATGGTGACAGCAGAGTGGTATACGCCCCATAATTCCTGTAACCTCTCTACTTTTAGAGTGGATCGGATCCTGAGCATTTGACTTTAGTTGAATTTACCTTTTCTTATTCTAAGGGCAACAAAGATTAGCGTACAAATAAATAAGCAGAAAAAAATAAGTAATAAATAAATTGTATAAAAAAATTCAAAACGTCCAAAACCGTCGTTCCCAAGAAAATAGTAACTTATTATTAACGTTTGAAAGAATTCGATATAGAGTTTTATAACATAACTTTTGTAAAATTTATTTAAAATAATAAGTTTTGCGCAATAAATTATGGTTTACCTTCCCTTCAATATATTAATAAATAAACTTTATTGCTTGAAATATACCAATACAGTTGGCGTAACAAAATATTTAGCTAATTTAAACTTGATTTAGTTTGGAAATTTCAATTCGAATTGGAACTTAGGATTGTTTTGATGAAACAAATCTATAGACTTTCAGAGAATGAAACAATTTAATGATATAATAAGACAATTGTTAACCTTGAAGAAGTTAGGCAATTATTAAAATGGAATAAAATAGTGAGAATTTAGATTCTTCATTTCGTTCATACTATTAAGTAGGTACTAATGCTTAGAATAATAACCTATAGAAGGATACTCTCGGTACTAAAGCGAGCAAAAACATGAAGCCAAAATTCTAGATGTGCTCAGGTGATTATACATGTACACGCGCACACCACTATATAAATTATGATAAAAATTTTGTTTTTATTTACATAAATCGTTGAAATACTTTTAAAAGTAATGTTAATACACTTTTTATGTTTTTCAAATGTGTTGTGACACCATTTGAATGCACAAACCATATTAATTACCCATTAATTTTTAAGAGTTGCGCACGTACGTGCAGTACAGTGACCTTGTACACTACGGAACGATCCAGCGTGAACTCCATTAGGCTCCAAATTCAATGCTTCATTTTTATGAGCGAACTTATCTTCTATATGTTATTATTCTAAGTACTAATGTTAAATAGTCTTGCCGTCGTCGTCTAACTCATACATATCCCACTGCTGGGCTCGAGCCTCCTCCACAATAGGAGAGAAATTCTTATGTCATGCTGATCAGACATGTTGCTACAGAGTTTTATTGCGAGAGCGCCGTCTCTTGCACAGGTGTTATATGTATATTATATTCCTTACTCATCTTTTACGACATATACAAGGAAAATACGAGAGAAAAAGAAAATATATATTTTCAGTTAAATAAGTATCTATTATTCAGCATTTCACTTTCCATTGTTAAATGTAAGGCTTTCCAACAAATGACGGCATAGTGCCGTAATCACTTGGATGGTGTCTAGGCGATGTCAGTGAGATTTTATGTTTTCCAGGAGACAGCTGCTGTCCACTCTCCTGGTAAGGATATCAACAAATTATTAAGACTCCCACGAACAAGGAAGAGGTAACGAGAATTGTATTCATACCAGGTCACCACACAGAGTATTTTAATTATACATATAAGTGTTTTAAACATATTGATTTATTCTTTCCTTGCCTTAGTTTCAAAATTATAATGGATTTCCTTGTGGTAACGGAGTAAGAATACTATTCCCCACCTCGTATCTTGCCTGTCGGTGTCATCAGAGGTGACAACACTTATATAATATCTATGCAAGAGAAGGAAAACTCGAAATAAAACCCTATACCAACCTGTCTTATCTAATGATAAATCAATCTAATGATACTATACCATAATTGGTATAGTAAGGTCAATTTCCCTCCTATTATGGAGGAGGTTCGAGCCCAGAAGTGGGACGTATGATGAGCTGAAATGATGATGAATATATATGTAAGAAAAGAAAAATTCGAAATAAAACCTTATACCAATTCGTCTGACGAATGAAGTCAATTTCTCTCCCATTTTGAATCATGATGCGATGAATTTCTTGTAAAGTCCACAGCTCGATTTATTTCTTAGAGAGGATCGTTGGTCCCTTTATAATAAAAATCATTTCATTTAAAATAAAAAAAATTGTGGTTGCGTCTCCGCTTTCTTCATAAAACCTGTAATAAATTCTTGTCGTCTCACAGATTTTAATAAATAAGGTCTTAATTAATCATCCTCGTTAGAACATAGAAAAATAAAGTAAAATCACTTTAAGCTGATAATGAGGCTGGCTCATTTTATGTTATAATTAGAAGCCATACTAGTATTTCCTTTAATATATATATATATATATATATATTTATAAAAGAATTATTATATTTATAAAAAATAATTAATAATTTTATTTTTGATACGTTGGCCCAAAAAGGTTTTAAGAGGAACAACATTATATTTTGGGAAAAAGAGAAATTAAAAGCACTCATTTTTTTTTTTTTTGTGGGCTGCGGTCGGCGCGCTCCTCGCACCACTCCGTCTAGGGCGACAGAGGGGCGTAAGCACGCAACACCCGCAATCCACCCGAAAACCACGTCGCCTTCGTCGTTGGGCCGACCACCGGAGCAGGGTTACTTGACATCGGTGGTCGGCCCGACGGAATACCTCCTATTGGGATACCCTCCCATCGACCGACGTCCCCCCCTCGGGGAGGACGTTGGTCTTTCCTCACGCGGTCGGCCTCTCAGCGATGCGGACTAATCCACGGTCACGTCACCCGCGGCCTCGGCTAGGGCGGCATAAGGCGCAGGTAGTTGCGCCGGCGGCGGATCTCCTCATCGAGGCCACTCTCCTCGCGCAGGCGATCTACCGCCTCCTTCCGCGAGATCACTGTCTCGCAGAAGGCTGCGACCGCGTCCCAATTCCCGACGCTGTCGACCATTGCCCTAGCGATAGCCGGCAGCGTCAGGCCTGCACCGATGATTGCGTACCTCGTGGTGGCAGGACGGTGTACTCTCCCTCCTTACGACCTTGTGCAGGTATTTGGCGAAGCACCCATGCCCCGTCAAAACCCTCACCAGTCGGAAGGAGAGCACCCCGTGCCGACTTTCCAACCACTTCATCAGCACCAGCCGGGAGGCCTCCACGGTTCGCAACCCGGACCGAGGCCGCTCCAGCCGGACTGCCCAACGGGCAATTACGTCTCGGCGGGCGTCGACGTGCCAGGCGGTGAGCTCCCTGAACGAGATCACACCGCCCTCCGCTCGCACCCCCGTCACCCGCCGATACAATCCGGCGAGCATCTCCGCCTCCAGGTCCCACGGGGGAGTCCCGGCCAACAGGCACGCTGCCTCCGTCGCCACCGTACGGTATCCGTGGATGGCCCTGACCGCCGTGACCCTCTGTGGTCGCCACAGAAGGGCCCTAAGTCGGACGGTCATGGACCTCGCCCACACCGGTGCGCCGTACAGGGCCATCGACCGGATAATTAAAAGTACTCATAAGGATTGCCGACAGAAGTGAAAACTTAAAACTATGAACGAACAGTTGTTATTCTTGGATATTCAAATTGTTTGATTTTGTATTAAAATACTAGCAACCCGCCCTCGCTTCGCTTCGGTTTCAGTAGTCTTACCATCGTAGTTCATGTTCCCAAGGCAATATCGGGATAAAATATAGCCTATGTTACTCCCTGTTATTATGGCTTTCCATTGGTAAAAGAATTTTTGAAATCGGCTCGGTGGGTTAACCGTGAAAGCGTAACAAACAGACAAACTTACTTTCGCATTTATAATATTAGTAAGGTTTAAAATATGACTTTTTATCTGATTTTGACATGTGTTTTGAGCGTTAATACGCCATATGGCCATGTCAATGACGACTTTGTCAAATTTACTTGCCACCTAAACCTGCCTTTAATAATTTTTACTTCAAAAATACATCCAGGTTGAAAGGACATTCTACAGGAGCCGATATTCATAAAACTATTTCATTTAAAATGAAATAATTTAAAGAAATATGACAAGATCATCGTCGTTGAGCCGGATTTTCTTGGTGGCGGTCGCAATTCTATCCGGCGGTAGAGTATTAAATTCAAATTCAAATCCTTACTTAATATTAAAAAAAAAACATGCGAAAATATATTTGTTACGCTTTCACGCTTAAACCACTGAACCGATTTTAAAAATACTTTGCCCAATTGGAAAGCTTTACTTTTAGGGAGTAACATAGGCTATATTTTATACCGGTATCCCCACGGGAACGGGAACTACGCGGGTAAGGCGACTGAAACTGCAGCGAAGTGAGGGTGGGAAGCGGGGCGAACTAATAATATAATAAGTTCAAATAGAATAACTTTTATATTTAAAATTGGGATGCATATTGTCTGAGGAGAATAACGTTTTAATCATCATTCGCCTGTTCTTACCCCAATTGCTTGGGGTCGATACATTATGTACTTCTACTTCCATCGTACACATTGCAAAACTGGTAATTTTTGACACGCTTTTATTAGTTTCACCTGTATGTATGTATTTATGTCGCGGGTGACGTGACCGGGGATTAGTCCGTCATCCGCCGACAGGTCGACCGCGTGAGGAAAGACCAACGTGCTCCCCGAGGGGGGACGTCGGTCGATGGGAGGATACCCCAATAGGGGGTATTCCGTCGGGCCGACTACTGATGTCAAGTAACCCTGCTCCGGTGGTCGGCCCAACGACGAAGGCGACCTGGTTTTCGGGTAGGTTGCGGGAGTTGCGTGCTTAAGCCCCTCTGTCGCCCCGGACGGAGTGATACGGAGGCGCGCCGACCGCAGCTGACACACAAAAAAAAAAAAAATGTATGTATTTATGTATGTAACATCATCTTTGAACGTCAGGAGCGCCTCAGTACCATTGTTTTTCAACGTTTTTCGCTGTAAACAAAAGTGTTCGGACTCCACGGTTCGCCGTCTGTAGCTTCTTCGGTGTTTGTGTTGGCGTCTCGGCGTCAGCATAGGCATCGGAGCGGTTGCCGACGAGCGACCAGCATTCATCGCAGTCGCACGGCTACTGACCCAACTGCTTTCTCACCATGCGTCCTCGGAGGGGCTACCCCATGCGGGGTATTCACCGCACCAAGGAGCCGTCAGCCGCCGGTCCATCATCGAGCGCCACAGGGGTGCGCCATCAGGCATCCCCACGTTTGCCCACGCCGCCGCAACCTACACCGCCGTAACCTACACCGCCGCAGCCGCAGCGCGTGTCAACGCGCGCGCCGCTCAAATCACCGCGCAAATCGCCGCCATCCGCGGGTGTGAGCACGGGTGATCCCACCCTGCTGCCCTCCGCGCCAGCCGCCTTCACCTCCCCGCCGCCCTATGAGGAGGGCAGTCGCCGGTTCTCGCTGGTGCGCTCGTCGTCAACTCGTTCGATGACGATTTACCGCAGCCGCGAGAACATCGCAGCAGCCACCACACCCACTACCAGCCCGCAGCAGCCGACGTCGCGTGCGTCGTCGTACGACGACCGCAGCGACGACTCCGATTCGTCTGACGCTTCAATGTCGGACGACTCGCAGGAGGACCCTTCTCCCCAAAGGGGGAAAAAGAAGACGCCACCACTACCGATGACGCCTGTCACCCCGGCGCCCGACTCCCTTGCGGGTGTTAGACGCCGGCGCAGCGCTGAAGACGTCGACGACCCGGCGAAGCGCATATGCGCTGCCGGGCCCGCTTCGCCGCCTACGCACTTGCGGTGTGAGAACCCGCAGGGCGCTTCTGCGCCTGTGAAGGCTTCCACCCTGCCTGGAGCCGCACCTATGGTGCCCTTTAGCGGCCAATCGCCGCGGCCAATCGCCGCGGCTAAGGCCGCGATCGCCAACGCCGACGCCTGCGCCGCGATCATACGCGAGCGCGGTCGCCAAGCACGCACCGAACATCGCTTCCGACGTGCCCATGCCGTCTACCAGCGCCCAGAGAGACGCCGTGCAACCCCCAACTTCATAATCGAAGCCCAAATATCCCCCCATAGTGGTTGAGGTCCTACCAAACTGGATCCACCACTTGGCGGCGATCAAGCAGCAGCTCGGGCGAACAGCGAATGCTCGCCCATTCGGCAAGGGCATTCGTTTTACGCCCGCTGACGATGAAGAGTACCGTTTGCGGCAACGGTATTTCAGTATACTGGAGCAGACAGAGAAGGTCCCATGGTACTCTTACACGATGCCGGAACAACAAGATTTCAAAATCGCCATCAGGGGTCTTCCCAGTGACTCCCCTCCTGAGCTGATCGCCCAAGAACTGACATCACTAGGTTTCGTAGTGACCTATGTTCGTCCCATACATACCAGGGGTGGTCGCCCTGTCTGCATTCACCATGCTATGTTACAGCGCAACCCGAACAATGAAGATGTCTACAAAGTGACGGAGCTGCTAGGCCTCACTGGTGTAGTGGTGCAGGGCTGGCGCGGCAAAGGGCGCCCTGCCCCATGTCATGTCACCGCTGCCAGCACTTTCGTCACAGCAGCCATAACTGCCATCGCCCGCTAGCCTGCGTGCGATGTGGCGGTCCGCATCCTGCTAGAGAGTGCAGCCGCCCCCGCGAGACACCAGCGACGTGCGTCAACTGCGGGGGGCCACACCCCGCCAACTATTCCGGTTGCTCCGTCTTACGACGAGAGGCCCGTAATCGTCAGGCGGGCACAGAAGCCGTCTCAACGCAACGTAGGCGCCCGCAAGCGCCTGAGCAGCCCAGCGTGGCCGCTGATCTGCAGGCGACTAGCCTGATGGCGCCGGCGAACCCCGCCCCGCAGCAACCGAAAATCATCAAAAAGAAGAAAAACAAAAAGAAAAAGAAAGCCGCCAGCGTCGTGACGCCCATAGTGAACGTCGCGACGCCCATAGCTGCCGTCGCGACGCCCGTAGCGCCGGCGGCGACGATAACGGAGCCGCTCACGCAGCCGCTTTCAGAGCGCCCTCTGCCGCCAACAGCAAGTTTCGAGATCCATACACCAATATCAACTGTGATGTTGGTGTTACAGAGCGTCCTCGCAGCACTAGACGCCGGCAAGCCCTACGAAGACATCGCAGACGTCGTCGCTAAGGGCTTGTCGGTAATCATGTCAAGATCAAAGCCCTGCCCTTAAGAAGAATAAACCGCCGCGACGCAATCGCCCTGCTTAAACCAAACACTTCTGCATACTTCTCGTAAGTATACAGTTGTTGTTGGTGTCCGCGGGGCGGCGACACCGGCGGTTTATACACATAAACAGAAGAAATTAATTTCACAAGATACTATGACCAGCGTGGGACGGTGTTCGACGTGTCAGTCACCCTAGGGTCGCTGGTCGTTCGGAGCGGGGCCTCCTCCGAGGTAACCGGGGGTCTTACCCTGCTCGTCCTGACCGCCCCTATGGTGTGAAGACCGTCCACCGTCCCCCCAAACACCATCATTAAACCTCATGACACGGTATTCTTCAATACCGGCGACGGCAACCACGGGCAGAGGGGTAATCCCTGGAACCGTTTCACCCACCCACAAGCGGGTGGAGTGCAAAAGCGAATGTGTGAACGTCATTTTCCCTCACTTTGAACTGATTTTATTTAAAATTTTAACACTCGTCAAAGGCCTACGACAATGCAATAATTTGATCAAAATAGCCGAAAACTTGTACACAAATTATATCTAGTAAGAAGAAAAAATAAATTAAAATAATAGACATGCCCGCTGAGTTTCTTGCCGGATCTTCTCAGTAGCGGTCGCGTTTCGATCCGGTGGTAGTTTATTTTTATTGGATAATTTAATTTTATTTTGTAAAATTGACAATATGTAAGTGCCCTCTCGGGTTCTATGCATAATAAATGATTTGAATTTGAATATACTGATCAGATTCGCCAGGATTTAGATTTTTTTTATCGTATCCTTTGCATAAGAGCAAGAGAGATAGAGCTAGTGTGCGAATTACACATGCATCAAATTCGAAACTTCTATGATTCGGGCTGTCAGCTTAGCAAAATACAGCAAAGACTATCTCAAAGTTCAAAACTTGTAAGATGAAAGGAAACTACTAGTAAATACTTGACTTATAACTTGTAAGCGTGTTTTTAAATTATAATATTTATTTTATAACCGGGCGCCTGCCTAAACAAAAACCCTCCTTAGGGATATAATTATTAACCAGACAACATCCGTTGGAGTTGATCTAAGTAGATGTAAAGCACTTGACTGCACAGATAGCGTAGTGGTTAAGATACCGACCTACGGTTCGAATGCCATGCAGGACAACATTTTGTGCGATCCACATATTGTTGTTCTGAGTTTGGATAACTTGTGTCCGTCAGTTATAGGTTTGTAAAGTCCCCAGCAGTACATGGATCCTTGATAGATACAGGATGTTATCTTAAAAAAAAAATAGGTCTTAGGTGTCTCTTAAGACACACACTAGCAATGTAACGGTTGGTGGTACTCCGAGCCGTCATCACACAGGCCATAACATACATAGTCAGGGAATAACATTTTAATACGAAAAATATTTAAAAATTAAAGCAAAACATCGTCTGTGTGGTGATGGAGTATAAATACATTTCACCACCCCCTCTCTTGCCCGTGGGTGATCGTAAAAGACGACTTACGGATATAATATGCATATAATATATTTTAAAAAAGGAAGCTTGAAAATCCTATCCTACCCTACTCTATCAACAAATCTGACCAGAGTGGTCATCTCAGCTCCTATACGCCCTATTGTTAAATTCTTGCCTTCTCCATAATAGGAGGGAAATTGACCTACGCTGGTTACACGGGTTGGTATAGGGTTTATTTCGAGTATCCCTTACCTTGCTAGATAGATGTCATCTGCATATGTTTGCGTCATCTTCTATAGTTAGGATTTTTTTTGCGCTGTGGCAATTGCATTTACTAGTGGTGGTCGTTGAATAAACGAACAGTTTTTTCGACTGTTTCTTTGCCGTGAACTAATAAACCAGTTTATAGTTGACTGATAAACATGTTTACGTATGAACGGCTTCGCGAAACGGTCGTCGCAATTCGCATCAACGAATGACACGAACGCGACGACTTGCGACTATTCGAAAGCGCCCGAATCGGCCCGAACTTGGAAGACGAGATGCGCGCGCGCTCGCACGGCTCGCTACGCTTTTTACCCGCCCCGCAAACCTCACCGCCCGTAGGCGTGAGTTGAGCCGAAATCATAACGCATAGATAGATTGATTGTAATTCATTGAACTCTGCTATCATGTGATGGGACTATCATTACACATTGAAGCGTCAATGTATATTGTACAATGAAACTGTTGTCTAATAAAATTCATTGAAGTTTCGTTGTCCTTTACCAATGGACGATCAACGTACGTCATAATATAAACTAAACGTCTCGTCTTGTCTAAGCGTCTACGACGTAAACTAATCGAAAATTAGACTGTTTATTCAACTAAAATCGTCGACGACCCACTACTAGCATTTACGCATACCCATTGTCGGTAACAGCAAGGGGGTATGTAGGATTCGCTCACGTGGTATGGTTTACTACGTCAGAATACCTAATAAAAACCACAGCGGCCCTGCGTCTTCGCCTTTTGTGGGACGCCAGAGGTTCGCCTTTTGGGCATACGACTCTAACGTCCAGGCGGTTAGCTTAATGCTTACATCTTAGGTCAATCATGCCTGAGAGAAAAGAAGCGCGTAACGTCTCTTCCTCCTCCCCAGACGTTGCCTCCGCGGTGGATCAGCATGGGCATCCGCCTCACGTGCTCAACCTGCTGCCTCCTTTTGCACTATTTCTATAGTTAGGATATCAATCCATAAATCACGCAAAAAATCCATCACCAACATCTCAACTTATATACTATTGCTGGGCTCGATCCTCTTCCACAATAGAAGAGAAATTGACCTACTATACCACGCCGTTCAGACATGTTGGTATAGGATTTTATTTTAAGTTTTCCTTCTCTTGCATAAACAGAAATGTAAATTACAACCTTAGTTGTCTTTAGCAATATTCGCGAGCACGAAAGGGAATGTGAATTGTATTCTTACTTCGTCACCGCACGGAATACCAGAGTGGCATATTAGGTCAACTGTTTTCCTATTGTGGGAGCCGCATGAGCCCAGCACAGGAACGTATATAATCTAAGATAATAATGATAGTAAAACGCTAAAATTTCATATAAAGATCTATCCTATAAATTCCATTTTGAAGTTAAATCTGCATTCAACAAATTGCTAAAAGTTTTACATGGAAAAAGTTTAAGGTTTTTCTCGTGTCCGCAATCACCTACAGTTAGGGCTGGAATTCTTCGTTCATAATGTCCTTATAACAAAGAAGTGACCTCTATAAGGAAAAGGACCAACAATGGGTACAAAAGACTGCAGCCCTCTTTTGTGTTAAACTGAATTTGTCAGAGGAATGCCACTAAGTCAAGGTATTTCAGTAAATATATATACCGAAGTATCACCATTTTAACGGTGACTAAAAGAACTTTATTCGTTTTATAGTGACAAATCTTTACATAGAATAAAACAAAGTAGCTTTTCGTCGTCGTATACGACGAAAATCTACTTTGTTTTATTAACTACACAATTTAATGTAGTTTTCGTTAATAGATAGACTGAATCAAGAGAAAAGTTTTTATGCTTAATGTATGTACAATATAGTAGAGAATAGTAATGTGAAGTTGTGAGAGATATGTTTTCGTGCTACATTGCAAACGCTGGCTAAGCCTTACTAAATAATGTACTACGAAATTATATTAATTATGTACAGTGACAAGATAAACATACAATGTGTCGCACACTCTCTATGGGAGTAATTAAAACTACTTGAGAAATCATCAAGAGATTGTAGAACAGCACTCTTCTGAGAAACTCAAAATATACAAGTATTTTTGGAGTTTTCAAGATTTTCTTCAGTTCCTCCAGTTCTCCAGTTTCTTCAGTTCCATTGATTTTATCAGAAATATTTTAACACGTTCACTGCGTCATCATTTTCAAAGAACTTTCAGCTGGTGCTTTGGAGACCTATAAGATCTCGTAACTAATTTATCCTTCGGTGCGTTGGAGACCTAACCAGTCTCCTAAAAATACAATTTTTAATATAATTTATATCTTCCAAAATTCAATGACATTTATTTTGAAATTTTTGTGGGTCAAAGATAACCTATTGCTCTATATATTGCTAGGTAAGCATGCAGTTATGACATCAGAATAAACTACAAATACCAAAAAGAAACTAGGTATCGATTGTATCTCGTACCGCAAGCGAAGATAGTTCAATATGTGTAGTAAGTAGTGAAGGGAATAAAATAATTTCTCAGTTGTCGATTGATAAACTTTTGTTAAAGAAGTTTATTCATAAAATACGCAAAGTATTTTTCATTGAAACATGGTAAGCACATTGATTGTTTGCATTGCGTGCAAATAACAACTCTTTTATCTTTTTTAGAGGCGTCAGTGCTGTTTAATGTGCATGGTAATGCAACACCACAACGTCTTTTTTTGTGGCCACGTTGGGGACATTATCTGTATATCATCCTTCAGGGTATTCAGTAATAAAATGCATTATATAAATAAACAGCATGCAACCACATCAGTGAAGTAAATGAAATGGAATCTAATAGTTTTTCTAATAATGAAAAGTTATCCGAGTATCTTACGTGTATTTTTTTTCTTAAGCTGTTGTTGCTTTAAAAAAATATATAGTGGTATTCAATTAATGACCTATTTTGAAATAGGAAGTACAGAAGCAATAATTGAATACGTTCTGAATATTTAAAAGTCAAAATTGAAAGTTTTTTTCGACTTTTGTATGGCGGCATAGGGCAGAATAACAGACTATCAACAACAAACTCAATTTTTTAAATATATTTTATTTCGTATTGTGTTCAGTTATCGCTTTTATACTCCCTATTTCAAAAAGGGATGTTAATTTAATTCCATCCTATATGCATCCATTGCCATGGGATACCTGTATAGTTCACATATTAAAGCTGGATTTCACAGGTCACTTGTAAGTTTACTATAGCAACGTTTTTGTTATAATAATCAAAATTTATTTATTTTATTTATCTTATTTATTTTATTATTTATTTTATTATAAAAATTATTTATTTTATTATTTTCCGTGTGGTGACGGAGTAAGAATACAATTCACCACTCCCTATCTTGCCCGTGGATGTCGTATAAGACGACTATGGGATATAATGTGCACATAACATCTGTGCAAGAGAAGGAAAACTCGAAATAAAACCCTATACCAACATGTCTGACCAGCATGGTATAGTAGGTCAAATTCCCTCCCATTGTGGAGGAGGTCCGAGCCCAACAGTGGGACGTGTATGGGCTGCGATGATGATGATGATGATGAATCAAAATTTAGGCTACCAGAAACTAACCAGGCAGATGTGCAACCCCAAAGCCCAGCAGAAATGCTATTAAGCTAAGACAATCTATCCCGACTCTTATTCTCTCTCTCTCATTACCCCTCCTTGAAATTAACCTCTATATCAAACCTTCTGACCAGTGTAGTAACATGATAATAATTGACCCAATTAATATTTAAATTTAGTAGTATATAAACTAAAAGTAAAATTCTAATAATTAAAAATATTATTAATCTTTGCTATCCTTGCAAGTGTTTTTCATGATACCGATATTATGTGTATCATACCGTTGCTCACTGCAAGTGACAAAATTGTACGGATACCCACATTCATATTTAATTATTCTTATAACATTTTTAAGTAGTTAATGGTGTTGTATAAAGTACTAGCAACTCGCCCTCGCTTCGCTTTGGTTTCAGTCGCCTTACCCGCGTAGTTCCCGTGGGAATACCGGGATAAAATATAGCCTATGTTACTTCCTGATACTATAGCTTTCCATTGGTGAAAGAATTTTTGAAATCGGTCCGGTAGTTCCGGAGCCAATTTGTTACAAACATACATACAAACCTTTCCTCTTTATAATATTAGTATCCTTACTAATATTATAGATGCGAAAGTAAGGATGTTTGTTTGTTTGTTTCTTTGTTACGCTTTCACGTCATTTCAAAAATTCTTTCACCAATGGAAAGCCATAATATCAGGGAGTAACATAGGCTATATTTTATCCCAGTATTCCCACGGGATTGGGAACTACGTGGGTAAGGCGACTGAAACCGAATCGAAGCGAGGGCGGGTTGCTAGTAGATTATAAAAATGTAAATATGTGATTGTATTTATTTAGTTATATTATTTTAGTGTTGTTTGCATTGCGCAATGTAGCATGTAAGTAAATATTTCTTTTGTTATTGCTAATGTAATTTTAAGGTATTGCAATCATCATCACCATCATCATCTCAGCCCATATACATCCCACTGTTGGGCTCGGGTCTCCTCCATAATGGAAGGGAAATTGTCCTACTATATCGCGCTGGTGAGACGTGTTGGTATAAGGTTTTGTTTCAAGTTTTCCATTGCTTGCATAGATGTTATATGCAACTTATATCTCTTAGTCGTCTTTTACGACACCCATGGACAAGAGGGGGGTGGTGAATCATATTCTTACTCCGTCACCACACATTGCAATATTGAATAAATAAAAAATTTAAATATTTGTCTCCTATTGTGGAGGAGGCCAGCGAGCCCAGCAATAGGAAGTACGTGAGCCGAGATGATATATAAATCTAAATAACTATTAAAATCTACAGCAGTCCATAAAAATTAAAGTGTAAACATTATATAAGACGTATACGAAGTCAAAGTTCAAACTGTGGCTTGAGATCTGTTTCATAATATTATGCTAAGCACGGTCTCGTATTCCCAGTTGGTATGCAGATCTTTTGACAGAATATTTTACAAGTTGTGAGTTTAAATAAATAAAGTTGAGGTATACGGGTAGATGTAAAATTTAAAATTTCTTTTGATATGTAAGCTTAAATTTAAAACTAGCATAGGTAACGTTAGATGAGGGTGGCCTTTAGCTGTTTAAAACCTGTAATTGCAATATTAATACGTGAAGCTAAAACTTTGTACACCTTTTTACGAGAATCGTGCAGATGCAAAAATATGAAATTTCACATAGTTGAAGAATATATTTGAGAGAAGTGCAGAAAACTAAAATTTGATATAATAATGGATTAGAAATACATTAAATTCATTGAAATAGGCGTTACGCATACTACTGTGCAATCGATAAACACTTATACACTTTTGTGAAGTTAAAATGTCTCATCATCATCATCATTTCAGCCTATTGCCGTCCACTACTGGACGTAGGCCTCCCTCATATTGCGCCACAATGTGCGGTCCTGTGCCGCCTGCATCCAACGACGCCCAGCAACTTTCACTAGGTCATCGGTCCACCTAGTTCGTCCTACACTGCGTCGTCTGATACGTGGTCGCCACTCGAGAACCTTTCCTTTCCCAGCGGTTGTCGGTTCGTCGAGCGATGTGGCCTGCCCATTGCCACTTCAGCGTGCTAATTCTTCATGCTATGTCGGTTACACCCGTTCTTCTGCGGATTTCTGTATTCCGGATTCTATCTCGCAGAGAAATCCCGAGCATAGCCCGCTCCATAGCACGCTGAGCGACTTTGAGCCTTGATATGAGGCCTACATTTAGGGACCACGTTTCCGTGCCGTGCCGTGCCGTAAAATGTCTGGTCGAACTTAATTTCAAACAATCATAATTATGATGACAATGTTTAATTGACATTTGTAGTTATATATTAGACTAGCTGACCCAACAGACGTTGCTCTGCTCAAATCCAATAAAAGAAATTCTCCTTGAAATCGACAGCAGCGCCACCTACCGGGTCCAATAATAAATCTAAACCATTCTTGAATCCCCTTAAACACACAAAATATTTAATTAACATCGGTCCAGCCGTTTAGGAGGAGTTCAGTGACATACACATTTACGCTAGAAATTTATACATATACTAGCTGACCCAACAGGCGTAGTTCTGTTCAAATCTGTAAAAAAATAGAAAATTGAATTTTTCTTGAAATCGATTGCAGCGCCACCTACCGATTCCAATTATTATTCTAAACCGAATGGATGTTCCACGGATGTTTGGATGTTCCAAATGGCTTTTCCGATGGATATGAATTCTCTTATTCATTGGAATGGCCACAAAAAAATCATCAAAATTGGTCCAGGCGTTTAGAATTAGTTCAATTACAAACACACGAACAGAAGAGTTTATATATATATTTATATATATACATAGAATTTATATATTCAAAGATAAAAAGTTTATATAGTCAAAAAAGGTTATATTAGAAAAGTACATATAAACGTTCAGTTTTCTTAAATTTTATAATTTTCTGCGCAACTTTATTTTTTTTTCGTAAAGGTCTTTTTTAAAATATTAGAAAACTTAAAAAAACGATGAAAGAAATCGGTAAAGTCGTTCTCAAGTTATGTTATTGTCCTGCCCGAACAGCGCCACCTACCGGGTCCAATTATGAATCTAAACCATCCTCGAATCCCCTTGAACACACACAAATAATTTCGTCAACATTGGTCCAGCTGTTTAGGAGGAGTTCAGTGACATACACACGTACGCTAGAAATTTATATATAAGATAAGATATTAGTGAAATACAGCTTGCCAATATATAATATACAATATATAATACATATTTATAATTAAAAAAAGTTGTGTAGCAGATAAAATAATTGAAAGGAATTATGGCCGAATTTCGACCACTCGGCGATCACTAGTAATTATAAATAAATCATGTTGAGTGTCCAAGCTTCAGTTCATCATCCCTTCACGATGAGGGGGAAATTGACCTACTATACCTCGCTGGTCAGACATGTTAGAGTTGAGCTTTATTTATTATCCTTTTCTGGCATATATATTATCTGCATATTATAATTCTTTAGTGTTTTACGACACCCACGGGTAAGATATGAGCTGGTGAATTCTATTTTTACTCTGTCACCACACGAAAAATAAAACAAACTATATTTGTTGGAGGCAGATGTGCAAACCAGTACACCTAATAGTAAGCGGTAGCCATCATTTATCTCTATAGACCTCAGCACTGAGTTTGAATTTGGACAAAACACTAAGCTTGAATTTGGACTCTCGACAACACGAACCGCCGCCGACGACTGGGGCGGCGTAGGCAAGGCCGCGGGTGACGTGACCGGGAAATTAGTCCGTCACCCGCCGAGAGGCCCACCGCGTGAGGAAAGACCGACGTCCTCCCCGAGGGGGGGACGTCGGTCGATGGGAGGGTACCCCTAAATAGGGGGTATTCCGTCGGTCCAACTACTGACGTCAAATCACCCTGCTCCGGTGGTCGATCCAACGACGAAGGCGACGTGTCACGGGTGGGTTACGGGTGCGTGCTTACGCCCAGCTATCGCCCCGGACGGAGTGGTGCGAGGAGTGCGCCAACCGTAACCCACCCCAAAAAAAAAAGTTGGAATTGAACTAAGGGGTTAAATAAACATAAAACATCTATGAAACAGAAGAAAAATCGTTATAAAGCCCTATATCAACACGTCTGACCAGTGTAGTATAGTGCGTTAATTTCTTTCCTATAGGGGAAGAGGTGCGATCCAGAGCCCAGCAGTGGAACGTATATATTATGTGATGATGAATAATATATTTGTATATTACCTAGCGATGTAAAAGTTTATTTGCTAGTGGATTTTTTTTATTGAGGTTGGTCGCGGTCGGCGCCCTCTTCGCACCACTCCGTCCGGGGCGACAGAGGGGCGTAAGCACGCACACCCATAACCCACCCGAACATCGCTTCGCCTTCATCGTTGGACCGACTACCGGAGCAGGGTTAGTTGACGTCAGTGGTTGACCCGACGGACACCCGCCTGAAGAGTACCCTCCCGTCGACCGACGTCCTCCCCGAGGGGTGGACGTTGGTCGGTTGTCAGTCGGTTTCCTCACGCGGTTGGCCTCTCGACGGGTCACGGACTAAGTTCTCAGTCACGTCACCCGCGGCCTCAGCTAGGGCGGCATGAGGCGCAGATAGTCGCGCCTACGCCATCAAAGCTGTGTGACCAATCAAAGTAATCCTATCCCGTACTCCTTCACTTGTGGTGTGCGGTATATTGATTACCGTTCGAAAGTGGTGGGTCTCCCTTCTCTCTCTTCCTTCCTTCCATTTTTAAAATTAAAACATAGTGTTTTTGAAAAACAGGCTTTTTGAATTAAGATATTAAGACATTTATTAAGTCCATGCTGTATTATGAAATGAGACATCCAATTCAGAATTCAGTCAGCTACTAAAATAAGCCCAAGTACGGAGCATTTAAATTGATATTGACGAGAGCACCCTTTTTATACGAACGATTTCCTCAGGTAAGGAGGGTTGAACATATTATTAGCACGATTGACTTCATATGAATATAGTTACTTATATGTTTAGCATCTTACCTGCAAAGATTTAAAACGAAAAAGATTTTTAACCGATTTCAAAAAGGAGGATTTTTTTGTGTTTGTTCGCGGATAACTTCGTCGTTTATGAAACGATTTTGATGATTATTTTTTTTTGTGGAAAGCTATGGTGGAGGGATTGGTGGATTCCCAAATTGTCCCATGAAAATTGTATCGAAATCGGACAAGCGACTTTTGAAAAATCAACATAAATGTAAAAGTTTATCTACGTTGTCTACATTATTGATGACGGATTCTTTTTTGCAAAAAATATTTTTTGAAAATTGGATTTACTTTATACTAGCAACCCGCCCTCGCTTCACTTCGTTTTCAGTCGTCTTACCCGCGTAGTTTCTGTTCCTGTGAGAATACCTGGATAAAAAATAGCCTTTGTTACTCCCTGATATTATAGCTTTCCATTGGTGAAAGCATTTTTGAATTCTGTTAGGTGGTTTAAGCGTGAAAGCGTAACAAACAAACAAATTAACAAACAAACAAACTTACTTTCGCAATTATAATATTAGTAAGGATGTTGGGATTTTTACAATGTGCATGTACACCGTCACGAAAAACCATCATCATCGTCATCTTGCTCTTATCCCAATTACTTGGGGTCGACGCAATATGTCATCTGTTTTGACATATTGCAAAAAGTTTCGGCAATGACTTTTATGACCGGCCGCCTGCTTGACGTCAACCCTCCTTGGGAATGTAATCGTTGACCCAAATGGTACCAGATGGAGTTGGTCCGGGTCAATCTAGGGCTCTTAGTCGTCTTTTACGACACCCACGAGCAAAGCAAGGGTTGGTAGTATTCGAAGCCGCTACCACACAGCAAACCGTCACGATAAACCGATACCCTGAAATTAGCTAGTAAATATTTTTGAAGTTGTACATCTTTTAACGCGTTAAGGAGAAATTATGATAGTAAATTTTGACAATGCGCGTGCACACCGTCACGAATAACTGACACACTGAAGTTAGCTGGTAACATTTTTGAAGTTATAAATCTTTTGGTGCATTAGGGAAAATTGTGAGGGTAAATTTTTACAATGCGCGTGTACACCGTCACGGAAAACCGATACCCTGAAATTAGCTAGTAAATATTTTCGAAGTTGTACATCTTTTGACGCGTTAAGGAGAAATTATGATAGTAAATTTTGACAATGCACGTGCACACCGTCACGAATAACAGACACACTGAAGTTAGCTGGTAACATTTATGAAGGTAATACATCTTTTGGCGCGTTAAGGAAAAACTATATCAATAAATTTTTAAAATGAGTGCACACCGTCACGGAAAACCGACCCTCCAAAGTTAGCTATTCAACATTTATTACGATGCGCGCGCACACCGTCACAACTGTCAACTAGATAAAGCGTTATAATAAAACTTTCAATGTAATAAATATCTTTTTTTCTATTATTTGAGTCGTTTTTTCTACAGAAGTAGGATAACACGAAGGATAATAATTTTAAAAAGACTTTTATCTTGTTACGTCAAAGAAGTTTAACTTCTTATGTGCGTACATAAGTACTACAGACATTTTTTGAGTAGGTACAATTAAGTTCGATCGACTTTGTATGTATGTAGAGTTACTAGAAGCTAGCTAGCTGACCCAAATATAAGTTGATCTGTGCATATTTAAAAAAAAAGGGGAGCCGTCATTCAGGGGACGATAATGTATAAATAAATACTTGGCATAAAGGTTTTAGTAACCATGCCATATAAATAAAATACATAGTTAGTAGTAGTGTAGTTTAAACTTACCTGGATAAGTTTTAAGCGAGCGTTTTAAATAAGAATGTATAAAAGTTCTTTTATATTTCTTGAATATTTTTAGAGTACATACTGGCACACAATATTTTGTAGAAATTGTTATTGTGTAATTGTCTCAATGTTGTGATCTCTAAAAACGTCTTTTAGTAATAAAGATAATCTGATCACATATACAAGAAAAAAAAGGGAGCCGTCGCTCAGGACGCCTGGCAGATGTGAAGCATCGAAATTATTTTGTACAAGTATATGCATAAAAGAACAGATTACGGCAGGAACTAATACGATTTTTTCCAGAATATCATGATTTTTATTCAATAAACATTTATTTTCCTTAGTATACACTAAAGGTATGTGTTTAGGTTAATAATTTATTTTGCACTCACTAGATAGCGTTGTAGAAAATTTTAAAAAAGGTTATGCTTTCGTTACATAAATGTACATATCCAAGCGTGGCGTTAACGCCACGCCAACGATCAGGTTCACCCTCGCCTATACATCGTACTCACATCAATATGAAATTCATAGAGTCTGAGCGCAGCGTTACGTGTCGCCTAACCTCTCCAAATACTGATTGCATAGATGGAGGATAGATGGAGGATGGTTAATGTACGGGCCTACCGTCCCAAGTGTTACGGTTTCGATTCCCACACAGGGCAATACTTATTGCGATCAAAAATTTATTTCTTATAGTGGAATTTTATGTTAAAAATAATTTTATGATAAAATATACAGTGATTATTAATAAAATAGTATTTAAGCGTTTCATTTTGAATTAAAAACAATTCATCGTTTTCATGTCAGCTCATTTACGTCTCGCGTTGCTAGGTTTTGAGTCAATTTATAAGACTACTTGCTGACCCAACAGACGTTGTTCTATTCAAATAAAATAAAGCGCCACCTACCGAGTCTAATTGTGAATTTAAACCATTCTCGTAACCCCTTGAACACACACGAAAATTGACATCAACATCGGTCCGGCCGTTTAAGAGGAATTCAGTGATATACATACGCAAGAAATTTATATATAAGACTAGCTGACCCAACAGACGTTCTGTTTAACTCTAAAAAAATAGTAAAAGGAATCCTCCTTGAAATCGACAGCGCCACCTACCGGGTCCAATTGTGAATCTAAACCATTCTCAAATTCCTTTGAATACACACAAAATATTTCGTCAACATCTGTCCAGCCGTTTAGGAGTTCAGTGACATACACAGGTAAACAAGAAATTTATATATAAAGATTAATCACACATCCACGAGAAACTTCAATTAAAGAAAACAGAATTAAAATACTTTAAAACCAATCAGAATAGGATAATGACAAAACGCCTTTCCAATTTTTTTTTTATTATTGCTAACTTTAGCTTTTTTTTTAGTATAACTAGTAAGAAGAAAAAAAAAAAAAAAATTAATAATAATGACAAGCCCGCCGAGTTTCTTGCCGGATCTTCTCAGTAGCGGTCGCGTTCCGATCCGGTGGTAGTATATTTTTTTTGGAAATTGTAAACCTGACAATATGTAAGTGCCCTCTCAGGGTTTATGCATAATAAAATAATTTGAATTTGAATTAGCAGTGGCAAACGAGCAAACAGTACACCAGATGGTAAGTGTTGCTGCCGCTCATGGACCTTTACAAGGCCGCTTCCTACCGCGAAGAAAGTGAAGGGAGTGTGAATGCGTGCATTGAGGCTCGGTGATACCAAAGGCACCACCAAAACCCACACACACACGCGAACACCCTCAGAAAGTTGGGCTTACGGCTGTCTCGCTCACCGAACGAAGCGCAGTAACAAAATGCTACTACTCAGACGTCGATTTTCTGCGAGAGCGTGGTACTACCCCGGACGGACCGGCCCGCGGCTGTAGACAGATAACTGTCGTCAGTGAGGTCCTACCACTATTTTTCCTAGATAGTTTCAACAAAAACAATATATTTTCATTACTGTTATTCTTTCCCGCTATTGAATTTTGCAAGCATTTCTTGGCACTTAAATTCACATACAATTTCTACGGGAAAGTAAGTGCTGTTGACATTTTGTTGTCTTAACATGTCACCATACGCGAGTAAAACTTATTGCCGGTTATATATCTATTGAGAATGAAATGTCTACGGAGAAATTTTCATGAGATTTACATAAAAAATCATATAACATTTGCTCGACCGCGAATTCGAAGAAGACGTTATGTCGGAAAAAAATGTGTGGCTGTACTGTGTATGTACGTAAGAAGTTATATTTATTTGGCTAAAGAAAATAGTCTTTCTAAAAATTTTACTTTTCAAATTCAAATTATTTTATTATGCATAAACCCCGAGAGGACACTTACATATTGTCAGGTTTACAATTTCCAAAAAAAATATACTACCACTGGATCGGAACGCGACCGCTACTGAGAAGATCCGGCAAGAAACTCAGCGGGCTTGTCATTATTTTAAATTTTTTTTTTCTTCTTACTAGTTATACAATTGTGTACATGTTTTGTAAGAACTAGCTCCAGTGTGATGCCCTTCGAACCGCAAGACACTTAATATAATTTAAACGATTATGGCTGGACCAGATCCCACAAGCGTTACTCTTCGCGTTATCCTACGTTTGTAGAAATAACAAGACTAAAAAAGGGAATCGTCGCTCAGGACGCCTGGCAGATGTGAAATATCGATATTATTTTGTACAAGTATATGCATAAAATAATAGAATACGACAGGAACTAATATGGCATAAAGTGTTAATAAAATATTACGATTTTTTTTCCAGAAAATGATGATTTTTATTTAATTAAGATTTAATTAGTGTAAACTTTAGGTATGTGTTTAGATTAATGATTTATTTTGAGCTCACTAGATGGTGTTGTACAACATTCTAAATCCCGTTACAGTTTCGTTTCACATAGGTATGTACATATATATATCCGGCTGTTTAAATAATGTACAAAGTAGCGCGAGGCGTGGCGTTAACGCCACGAGTTGTTTTCGCCATGCCAACGAGCAGGCCACCCTCACCTATAAATGTAGAAGAAAAGGTATTTAATACATTGAACGTTTTATTATAACGCATTATCTAGTTGACATTTGTGACGGTTTTCCGTAAGAGAGTGTGCGCGCATTGTAACAATTTACTCTCATCATTTTCTTTAACGTGCCAAAAGAAGTATGTTAGCTAAACTTACTTATCTATACTATATATAAAGCTGAAGAGTTTGTTTGTTTGAACGCGCTAATCCCAGGTACTACTGGTAGGGATAAATCAATACCATCTAGGTATCGATAGTTTTAATCGATCCAGTATCGATTGAAAAGTATCGATACTTATTGGTATCGTTATCGAATCAATTGTGAAAGCCGCACGCCCCTCAAATACGATATAAGTTTCCGACGGGAATGTTTGTGATGAGCTTTTTTTAGGAAATCGAAACCAATCGATACTGGATTCAAAAGTATCGATACTTTTTCCTGGTATCGCATTGTTTTTATAGTATCGATAACTTTTCTTCTGGTATGAATTGTGATGACTGTTTTTTCTTTTTTTAGTAAATCGGAACCCTGTCATTCCATACTGAATTCAAAAAGTATTGATATCTAGTATCGCACGGTGATGACCTTTTTTTTTAGTGGTACTACATAAGTCCAGTCTTGGCAGCGTGAAATTAACACGGCACCTACCAACTACTACCATTCTTGTCATTCGATACCGATACCATAGTTTTCATTCGATACTAGACTTCTCACAAAAATTAAGGGAGCAAGATAAAATCCAAATTTTGGGGAATTTAACTGTAACTTAGCTGTAACTTATACAAAAATGATTGTACAGCAAAAAAAAATGCAAATTGTAGCTGTAAGTGTCTAGTTTTTGGATCCGAGTTTGAAAATTCATGTAATGCTTGAAAAAAAATTTTTTACAAAAATCAATAGCCAGTCCTTGTAGAGAATTTATTCAAGTTTTTAAACCAACCTTAAAATTTCTGTGCAATCATTGGTTGCTGAGATATTGGTAATCAAAGACAAAATGATCTTTTTCCGTTTAAACATCGATATCTCAGTGAGAAATGGTTGTATTGAGATTTTTAAAAACTAAATTAAAGCTGAATAAACAAGCTATCTGGTTCATATAAAGGTTAAGTCCAAAAATTTATATTTATATTAAAAAAAAAAACCAAAAAAATTTCGATTATTTTTTTTCGGTGGTTTTCTTAAGATTACTCGAAAAAAAATTAAAAAAAATTTTCAAATTCGTATCCATAAACTAGACACTTAGAGCTATAATTTGCATTTTTTTTTTGCTGTACGACCATATTTGTATAAGTTACAGCCTGTTGAAAATCCCCCAAAAATTTGGATTTTTTTCTTGCTCCCTTAATTTTTGTGAGAAGGGTAGTACTCCGTATCGAATGGACTAACATTCGTTACTGAGTACTAGCATCGAATGGAAACTATCGATACCATATGAGTACTCATTAGTATCGATTCATCCCTAACTACTGGTCCGATTTGAAAATTTTTCAGTGATAGATAGCCCATTTATCGAGGAAGGCTATAGGCTATATATCATCACGCTAAGACCAACAAAAGCGGAGCACCAATGAAGAATGTTTCAAAATCGGGGTATTTTTTCCTTTTAAGAGCTTTAGCTGCGTATACCACTAAATTTTCGCACAAATCATGTGTGACAGAATCGTATTATTAAAAAATGAAGAATAAATTAGGCTAACGGTCGTTAAACTTAGACTGAGGTTTTTCGTAATCTTTTGAATGTCACAATAAGGTGATTATCCTTATATTTAGGTCACAAAATAATAAGCTCTTCTAAAATAAAAGTTTAATATTTAATAGAAAATCTGAATAATATTTTTCCTTCGTAATAAATTCAAACCAAACTTGATTTTAATATTAAGTACTTGTCAGGTCTATAATTTCTGATTGAATCACTCAAATTTATATCTTCAAATAAATTTTTGCGGTGACATAATTTTTTAGATAAATCTTAAGTATTTAAGTCTATTCTATTTTAAAATCTATTCATGACGGAGAATTTAAATAAGAATTATCATTAATTGTGATTTTCACAATATCATTTACATTTAGTAATTCTATTTCTTTTTATTTCTTACTAGCAACCAGGCTTCGCTTCGCTTCGGTTTCAGTCGCCTTATCCGCATAGTTCCCGTGGGAATACCGTGATAAAATATAGCCTATGTTACTCCTGTAGCTTTTGAAATCTGTTTGGTGGTTTAAGCATGAAAGCGTAACAAACGAACAAACAAACTTATTTTTGCATTTATAATATTAGTAAGGATTATGATTTCTGTTTGAAGTGTTAATGGAGTCAGAATACAATTCCCCATATTTGCGTGACGTAAAAGACAACTAAACAACAATAACATCACCGAGAAGAGTTCAAAATAAATAGCAATCCTGGTGATCAGAGAGTGTGATAGAAACTTAGTCGGAAAAAAAAGGCTTTATTCCTATGGCCCTTGGTACAAAATAAATATAGCATATAATTATATGGATTCGTCGTCTCAGCTCTCATAAGTGCCACTGCTGGGCTCGAGTCACCTCCACTCATCATTATCCTGCTCTTATCCTAATTAATTCGGGGTTGGCTCAATATATAATCTTCTTCCATAGTACATATTGCATAGCGTCTACCTAACGTCAGGATGGAGGAGGCTCCTTAGGAATGTTATTTTTAGCCAGACGGCATAAGGTGGATTTCGCCAGATCTATGTAAAAATGTTATTATTTTTTTGTTGTTTTTATTGCAAACGATGGCAAACGAGTAAACAGTACACCTGGTGCTAAGTGTTGCTGCGGCTCATGGACCTTTGCAAGGCCGCAGCCTACCGCGAAGAAAGTGAAGGGAGTGTGAATACGTGCAATGAGTTTCGGTGATACTAAAGGCATCACCAAAACCCACTACACGCAAATACCCTCAGAAATTTAGGCTTTGGGGTTTCTCGCTCACCGAACGAAGTGCAATAACACATTTCTACTACTTAGACATCGAATTTCTGCGAGAGTGTGGTGCTACCTCGGACGGATCGGCCCGCGACTATAGACAGACAACTGTGAACAGTGTGGTCCTACCACTATTAAATTTTGTACCAAGTTCTATAGAATTAAATTTATAAACTGTAAGGTTCTATTAAAAACTAAATACCTACTAATATCTGTTTTATATACTAGCAACCCGCCCTCGCTTCGCTTCGGTTATAGGTTATAGTCGTTTTACCCGCGTAGTTCCCGTTCCCGTGGGAATACCGGGATAAAATATAACCTAGTTTACGCCCTGATATTATAGCTTTCCATTGGTGAAAGAATTTTTGAAATCGGTCCAGCCGTTTTTAAGATTACCCGGAACAAACAGACAGACAAAAATTTTTTAATTGCTATTTTTGGCATAGGTATCGTGCAAATAACCGTGTGAGCATGAAAAAAGCCTATTATTTTGACATTACAAACAGACACTCCAATTTTATTTATTGGTATAGATATAGGTCGTCTCTTAACATATTCACGACAGAAAAGCGGTGGTAAATATATTAATTTCCTTAGATGTCACCTTATATGCGATTTATGATGACGAATTAAAAATATACTCATCATCATCATCATCATTCAGGCTTGGGCCTCCCCCCCCCCCCAATAGGGGGGATATTGACTATGTTAGTCAGACATGTTGGTATAGGATTTTATTTTAAGTTTTAATTTTTCTGCACAGATATTATATGCATATTATATACCATAGCCACCTTTCACGAAATCCAAGGATACAATAGAGTGTATCGATGCAATAAAGTTATAATGTGTGTAGGGATATAGTATCGAATAGAAAGTATCGATACTGTACTCATGAGTAGTATCGAAAGAAAAGTATCGTACTCACAAAAGTATCGAAACGAAAGTATCGGTACTTCAAAGTATCGAGTACTGAGTACTTTTCATAGAACCTATGCCCTTGATGAGCTTTTTTTCGTTTAGGAAATGAACGTCTGTGAACGGATGAAAATATTTCAAGCCACATTTTGGAAGGTTTATTACGTTTGAACTAGATGGTGTTACTATAAATATGAGCCTTAAAGTCAATTTTAAAATGGTCAATTTTCTATAATTTATTTGATACTATACCTACCAAAAAATACTCATTGAGTAAAAATATTGAATACAAAGTATAGAGTACAAAAGTATTGATATCGAAGGGAAAGTACTCGATACCTAAATGTATCAATATTTTTTTCGTGACTCTATGTACGGCTAACGTGTCACTGAAGATTAGATTCCTTTGAGCATTGTACATTATAAGCGTTGGTCGAAAAATATTGTAAACTATATAATATTTCAGTATATATATTCATTCTGTTTTCTGAGCTGGAGATCTTTGATCGTTCACTTGCAATCTGCGCAGTACTCTCGTTTCCGTTTATATTGTTGTTCATTTGATTGCGAGATTGCATAAACGAAAGAAAGACGTGTTATTTCGTGACCCATTTTGCGTAATCCATTTTTATAGTTTCATCATCATCATCATCGTCTCGGCTCATATAAGTCTTTGGGCTCGAGTCTTCTCCACAATAGGAGGGAATTTGATTTACTACACCACGTTGGTCAGATGTCTTAGTATAGGGTTTTATTTCGAGTTTTTCTTCTCTTGCATCGATGTTATATACATATTATAACCCTTTTTAGGGGTGGGATATGGTAAGCGCACGCGCGGTTCATTCTGTCCGGGGCGATGAAAGGACGGCGCGCGGGCCCATAACCCACCCGTACCCACGTCACCTCGTTGTTGGGCCGACCACCGGAGCAGGGTGACTTGTCGTCAGTAGTCGTCCCGACGGAATACCCTTTCGGGTACCCTCACCTCTCGACGTCCTGGGACGTCGGTCGCCGTCGCGCGGTCAGCCTCTCTGCGGATGATATTATAACCCTTAGTCGTCTTTTACGACACCCACAGGCAAGATAGGGAGTGGTGAATTGTATTCTTACTCCGTCAGCAACACGGTAATAGATTATGTGAACGATAATATAGATGCAAAAATTATGACTGCAAACTGGTGTTCATGTTGAACCGATTAGATATCCGATACTTCAATTACTTATGGACGCAATTATAAGTGCACCATAATATTGAAAACTACACTCTTAAAGCTTATTCATTCATGCTTTTATGTTACGTCTCATTGTAAAATTTAAATAAATATATTCTCAGCTAATGTGCATACTGTATTGCAAAATGAGACGAACTTGGGGTCAAGATTGGCTTAGATTAGACGATAATAATACTATAGGTACCATACGTATCACAGCGTTCGCGCATCTTCCACTGTGGGAGGGAAATTGACCTACTATCCCACGCTGGTCCGGTAGGTTGACGGGTTGGTATAGGGTTTTATTTCGAGTATTCTTTCTTGCATAGATGATATGTGCATATATTGTAATCCTTCAGTCATCTTTTGCTATACCCATGGGCGAAATAGGGGGTGGTGAATTGTATTCTTACTTCGTCACCATACGGAGTGAAATAAAAAAAAATTCTAACTTTGTAAAAGCCGATCAATATCGATTAGAAACGCGCAATATTTTTGTTGGAGCCGTTTAAGCTTATTTATTATTGATTCCTTAACCTTGGCTGCTTATTCTTTCGGGTACCGTTCTCAACGACGCCCTAGCAACAAATTTAGATTATTGAAAAAATCAAAGTGGAATTTTGTAAGAAAACTTTTTTGATAACCATTTAGTAGATTTTTACTCTGTAGTAAAGTGTCATAATGCGTGCCAGGATAATTTCATCCATCCATTAGCCTATAGACGTTCACACTTAGACATAGGCCTCCCCACGAGAATATCACTCGGAACGGTCCTGTGCCACTTGCATCCAACAGTTCCCTGCGACTTTCAAGATGTCGTCAGTCCACCTAGTAGAAGGTCGTCCTAGGCTGCGTCATCTGATTCGTGGTAGCCACTCGAGACTTTTTTTTCGCCAGCGGTTGTCAACAAGCGATGTGGCCTACCCATTGCTATTTCAAAGTGCTAATTCTGCGGGCTATGTCGGTTACATCCGTTCTTTTACTGATTTACCTATGCCGGATTTTATCACGTAGAGAAATACTGAGCATAACCCTTTCCATGGCATGTTGAGCGACTTTAAGCCTTTTTATGAGGCCGACATGCTGTGTGGTAGCGGCTTCGAATACTACCAACCCTTGCTTTGCTCGTGGGTGTCGTAAAAGACGACTAAGAGCCCTAGATTGACCCGGACCAACTCCATTTGGTACTACTTGGGTCAACGATTACATTCCCAAGGAGGGTTGACGTCAGACAGGCGGCCGGTCATAAAAGTCATTGCCGAAACTTTAAGCAATATGTCAAAACAGATGACATATTGCGTCGACCCCAAGTAATTGGGATAAGAGCAAGATGATGATGATGAGGCCGACATTTAGAGACCGTGTTTCAGTGCCGTGTGTCTTGTTGGTAATATGCACTAGTAAAAAACCTTTGTTTTTAGATACTGCGGTTAGTGTAATTACTGAACCTTAATCGTTTCAATGAAATTATAATCAAAACTAGAATTGGTAAAATCATATAAATTTACCTTAATGGATAATAAAAATGTAGGTGCAATTAAAACTTTTATCTCCAGCTCGATATCTCATTAATAACGTGGAATGAGTATCATAAATTTTTATTACTCTAACAATATAAGCAGTAAAATAAAATATTCCTTTTATAATCTTACACCTTTAGCTCCGAAGGGTTAATCAAAGAGTTTAATCAAATTTTTCTACGTTATTTTTAACCCAAGTAACAGGGAACAAGTCGGAAAGGACACCGACTAAATTTTTAGAGTTTGTGATTGTGAATTATTTGATAAATCTTAGAAACTCAAAGAAACTAATAAAAAACGAACTATTCAAAATCTATTTACTATTTATAATATATAATTTATCTGTTTATGTGATTCTCCTGTTCTTCAGCCCATCAATGGGCACGGGCCTCTTCTAGATGAGCCAATCAAACCTACTAGTGTATGCCGGCCAAACGTATTGGCGTACGAATTCAAGTGATTTTCACTATATTAACAAGCAAGCAGAAATAAATATAGCTAAAATGATACTTCTTAAATCGTCTATTTTAGGCATACATTTATTTGTAATTTAAAGATATACGTTCCACTTTAAAGATACACGGACGATGCAGTGTAGGACGTTCTTGCACTAGGTGGACCGACGACCTGGTGAAAGTTGCTGGGCGTCGTTGGATGCAGGCGGCACAGGACCGCTCTTTGTGGCGTAACATGAGGGAGGCCTACATCCAGCAGTGGACAGCGATAGGCTGAAATGATAATGAATGATGACAGAACAAACAAACAAATTTGTATGTAAATTATGTAGAAATGTCTTTAACAAAAACAAGACAGATAGTACGTACATATATTTATTACAATCTTGTAAAAAATGTATTTAATTACATCATTATAACATAAAATAAATGTTGTAAGGTAAATTTTGTATTCTATTTAAAAGTGACGATAAACACGTTTAACACAACTGCCAGGCAAATTTTGGCGGGAGTGAGAAAGTGTCATATGACAGATACAATATAATATAATATATATATACAGATATAATATAACAGTGCTTCACGTATATTTTCGTTAACTTTCAAAATTCCTAGAATATATTTAAGAATTAATATAAAAAAATAAATAATAGTTTAAAAAAACTAAAAAATCACGCTTTTATAGAAAATCTAACTAAAAAATAAAAAATAAAATTGATAAATTTAGATTAAGAATAGTGTAAATGAAAAATAAATGTTTATTATTGTAAAAAAGCGTGGGGTGCATAGTGTCAATAGTTATAAACATTTAATGGCAGATATGAGAAGGATCATAACTTTGAAAATATCTTAAAAAGCACTTTAAACGAAATCTAACCGTTTGAAGTGGATCATAATCAAATCCACTGGAGTCAGTTACATACAATCAAACGTACAAGTGAAGACACTGCACCCCACGCTTTTTTACAATAATAAACATTTATTTTTCATTTACACTATTCTTAATTTATATTTATCAAATTTTATTTTTTAGTTAGATTTTCTATAAAAGCGTGATTTTTTTAGTTTTTTTAAACTATTATTTATTTTCCATTTTTTAGTTGAATTTTCTATAAAAGTGTGTTTTTTAGTTTTTTAATTTAAATTGAATCACTTTGTTATCATAATTTAGAATAGTTAAATAGCAATTACCATTTTTAATCTTGTGAATACCAATCTCTATGTTGTAGTTAGGACGATAACCATTTTCAACAAAAATGAAGCCACTAAAATTTGTATCAGTGAATACTCTCAAAGTTATACAACCGTCAGCCGTGACGGCCATAAGTGATCTTAGGACAAGCTGTGTATTATCTATTATTCGTTTATCGGTAATCATCAAATTTTTATCGGATTTGATCACCCATATGTGGGATTGTTCTGTTGCAGTTTGGCCAATGAGCAAATCGTAACTCAAATAATTATCAGGGACGATTATCGTCTCAACAAGAATTGTAACATTGTCAATTACTAATGAAACCTCTGTTTTGTCTAATGCATTTACATATGTATTACCGAATCCTCTTAAAGAGGGCAATTTATTAATTTGCCATTTTTCTCTCTCTCTTCTCTCTCTCTTTTATAACAGATTCTTTTATTAAAGTACAATGGCTACCAAAATCTACGTATCCTGTCAATTGAACATTATTAATACTCACACCTTTTATGAACTTATTGTCTACTCTTAACATACTATCATCTAGTCATAATGTCTTAATTTCGGCATTTGCACTCCATGCGCTTCTATTGCATTCAGGGTTATCATGACCAAAACGTTTACACTTTTGACATTTAATAATAGGCTTTTTACAGCTAGATACTACATGACCTATTTCGTGGCAATTATAATATTTCAAAATTTTATTAAAATCATTTCTTACAGGCTTACGGGAACCTTCAATTATAGGAAGCAGTAACCTCTTATTAGATTTATTGAATTGTTCATGTTTCACACTCCTTAAGTAACCTAATAACTTATCAACATTTTCAAAACCTACTGCCTCCGCTCCATACCGAACTGACCTGTCCTCTATTCCATACACAATACAATCAATTGCGTTCCTACCTACTATACCACATCGATTCAAGGCTATTAATTTATCATAATAATACTCTTCCAAATCATCACCAAACTTTGCCCTTTTCTCTAACATTTCCGTGAGCAAGTCTCGTACGTTGGAAATGCACATTTAAGTTTATCTGTCCATTCTTCCCATGTAAGTAATATAGAAGGTTGTCCCTCGTACCACCTTCTTACAGTGCCAACTAACTTTGGGAGGGCATAGTGCGCAGTTTGCTTACTATCCCAACCGTAAATTTCAGAGCATTCTTTAACTTTATTTAACCATGTAACAATCGTTTGGTTTTTTGATTTAGTATCAAATTCTGGCACTACGTTACTGTTAGTGAACCTTTCTCTACTCTGTGGATTTACAGATGTGGTAAGTTGTAAATACTCCTTAAGATATTTCAGTAATTCAGAATTCACTATATCAACAGATGAAGGCTGCGGCGTCACAGGTGAAGACTCCCTGTCGATCTGCGTTTGGACTGGGCTACGTGACCTTACAACGCTCGCATCACGGGTAGTCTGAACTCTGTCACGCCTCTGCCTAGTACCTCTACAGTGTAGAGTCTACACTCTCTACGGTTACAATCTATTTTATCCTTTGATGACATAAACGATACCTGACCCTGCAAAGGCAGTGTTACAACTACCTTATATCTACGCTTTTCATAGGACTCGATTCGTTCGGGTGATATTCTCGATCCTTGTTGTTTAGCATCATGATCTTTGGCATAACGTGTTACTGGCGTACTATTTCCGTACCTAGAGACATCGTCTCGCGTTCGGGGTCGGCTGCGTCTCGAGGCTTTTCCAAAATCAGGGCTTAAATGCTGTCCAATAGGCCTTTGCCTACTTGTGGACCGGTTACTCGACATCCTCACTCAATATAAATATATAATTTCAATTTATTGTCCAATGTCCTGGAATTGAAATTCAAACAACGAGTATCTTTTTCCGCCAAAACATAGCAATCAGTGTTTTAATACAAACGTAATTGCATTATCGAGAAACTACATAACCACAGTGGTTATGCAACACCTAAGCTTTTCATTGTTTTAAATAAAACCAGTAATATGAGAAAAGAGTGTAGGAGTGCTAGGAGCACACTGTCGACAGTTATCCGTCTACAGCTGCGGGCCGGTCCGTCCGGGGCAGTACCATGCTCTCGCAGAAAATCGACGTCTGAGTAATAGCAATTTGTTATTGCGCTTCGTTCGGTGAGCGAGAGAGCCGGAAGCCCAACTTTCTGAGGGTGATTGCGTGTGGAGGGCTTTGGTGGTGCCCTTGGTATCACCGAGCCTCAATGCACGCATTCACACTCCCTTCGTTTTCTTCGCGGTAGGCAACGGCCTTGTAAAGGTCCATGAGCGGCAGCAACACTTACCATCAGGTGTACTGTTTGCTCGTTTGCCACCGTTTGCAATAGAAAAAAAAAAAAAAAAGAAATGTGCCCGAGTTAGTAGTTTTATTTAATTAACACCTTTTCTTTTTACAATACCTATTGTAACGAATTTGTTAGCGAAAGATGAACAATATTTTAAAATTGTTACGATAACCAGAGATGATATGTATTTCACATTCTTATGGTGAACCCAGACTTAATAGATAATATTAAAAATAAAATATTTTAATCGTTCTAATAATTATTTACGAGCAAATATGTTACAAGATATGTCATACTAAATATTTATTACGTAGGAAGCTGACACGCAAGGGCGTCCATTGTGTGAAAGTTATATCAACTTACACAAATATGAGTCAACCATTTACTCGCTTATGAAATTATCAATTAAATTACAAAACAATAATAAAGTCGGTTGACAAATTAAAATGTAAGTATCCGAACTAGCCGTATATGTAAGGTCGTAAGTGTTACTTGATAACATTTATACAACACTATACCATAACATACGTAGAATAAAGTTGATTATAAGATTATTACATACCTCACTGTGGGCATACGTTCACACAAAGGTGGTATGATACACCTGAATTCCTTGGTGTTATCCCAGCTTCGGAATTGTTACAATTTGCCAATTGAAATATAAACGTGCTAGATAAACTTTTATTCATTCTCTGTATAATGCAGGATACAATTCTCTATTGATGATTTACAATTTGGTTGTAGACAATTCGCTATTAATCAATATAGAACACAATTTTGAAAATACAGTAACGTAGAATGGCGACCGTCTTCTCTTATTTCTTAAAACCACACAAAAGAAGTACCGGCTGCCGGAAATGTATACAAAAGAGCGACATCTTTTTTAAATATTGCCGGAAGTCATTATTGAGCCACTTACTTACAATAATAAAGTATAATAGTTATTAATATAATAGTTATCTAAAAATATAAACCAATATTCTAGAATTAGGTATCAAAATTAACATGTTTTATAATAGCTTAAACAACGAACAATACTTCAATTTAGATAAAATATTCGAGCGTAGCGGCAGTTTATTACAATTAATGATGAATTTTTATTAAGTGTGAAATACTAATTATACATTTATTTTAAACATTATTTTCGTGTCATGCTTAAACATGCGTAGTTCGCGCACTAGTCCTATCTCTCTTATACTCATTCAAAGGATGCGGAAAGAAATTGATGAATCCTGGCGAATTTAATAAGGATAATGGGATATTTTAATCGAATTATTGCATTGTCATCAGTCTTTGACAGGTGTGCAAAGTTTGAATTAAATCTGATCGTTCAAAGTAGGACAAAATCGAGCCCAAAGGAGTCGGTTACAAACAAGCAAACATACATACATACATACAGGTGAAACTAGTAAAAGCGTGTTAAAAAGCGTGTTAAAACATTAGCAGTGTAGTCATGGCGCTGTTAAAGGCGACAATAATGTATAAATAAATACTTGGCATAAAGGTCTTAGTAACCATGCCATATATATAAAATATATATACAAGAAAATATATATAAAAGTAATATAAAAATATATAATATATATATATATATATATATACAAGAAAAAAAGGGAGTCGTCACTCAGGACGCCTGCCAAGTATATATGCATAATAGATTACGACAGAAGCTAATATGGCATAAAGTATTAATAAAATATTAATATATACGTTTTTTATCTGGAAAATGATGATTTTTATTCAATAAACATTTATTTACATTAGTATACAACATAGGTATGTATTTAGATTAATAATTTATTTGAGCTCATTAGATGGTGTTGTACAAAATTCAAAAACAGGTTATGGTTTTGTTACACAAATGTACATATCCAAGCGTGGCGTTATCGCGCCACGTCAACGATCAGGTTTGCCCTTGCCTATAGATGTTTCACATCAAAAAGGGTGCAAGGCTGCTGATTCTTTTTTTGGCAGAATATGATGCGGATGGAACGCCGTCCATCACGTCCGGGGTGATGACAGATTCTGGACGTCCGTCGCCAGCCCAGCGGATTTGTTGTTGACCAGTAGTACTTTACATTCCAATATTGTAGTTTTATAAATAACTAGCTGACCCAACAGACGTTGTTCTGTTCAAATAAAAACATCTGGCTGACCGAGCTTTGCTCGGTATATTTTTGTTGTATTTTTGCCAAATTTGTTTAGATATATATTAATAAAAAATAAATATGAAATAATGAAAAAAATATCAAAAATTATAAAAAGAGAATAATAATAACACCGAGATTCGATCCCACGCTGTTTGAATGCCAAAACAAAACAAAAAAAGAACTTGTCACTCATAACAACGACGACGAAATTCGAATTCCTATTCAGAAAATGTCAAGAACATTTTATGTCATTGTATTGATTACCTAAAAGCACCGACGAAACAATATTTTCTATAAATAAAACATGAGCTATGTTCGATCGATTTTTGACCCCGAAACCTGTAGGATACCAAATTTCATCAAAATCGTTGGAGCCGTTTCCGAGATCCTGAATATATATATCTTAATATATATAAATTACATGTCACGTTGTTTGTCCGCGATGGACTCCTGAACTACTTAACCGATGTTAATCAAATTTGCACACCATGTGCAGTTTGATCCAACTTGAAAGATAGGATAGCTAGAAAGATAGATCTTAATTTATAGTCGCAATATTATTTTATTGCAAATTATTTGTCTATTATTTGACATTCACAATTATCTGTTAACTCCAAACGATTTTAACAGATGGCTATATCTGTTGATTGGATTGAGTAAGTAATTAATAGATAATGTAATATAACAAAAACATTAGCCACATTAGTTTAAAGATGTAAGATAAAAGGAATTCTTCTTGAAATCGACAGCAGCTCACCTACTGGGTCTGTGAATCTTAATTATTTTCGGATCCCATGGAACACACACCAAACATTGCAATCAATATCGGTCGAGCCGTTCAGGAAGAGTTCAGTGACATACAGACATACACAAGAAATATATACACATACTAGCTGACCCAACAGACGTTGTTCTGTTCAATTAAGCGCCACCTACTGGGTCCAATTGTGAATCTAAACCATTCTTGAATCCCCTTGAACATGCACAAAAAATTTCATCAACGTCGGTCCAGCGGTTTAGGAGGGGTTCAGTGACATACACACGTACACAAGAAATTTGTATATAAGGATATAGCATTAGTATTGGGAAGGTCAAATAATGCATTATACTAAATTGTGAAAAGTGTCTCAATTACAGGATGTTTAATACATGCATAGCAATACAAATTGCGGTAGTTAATTAAAAATTCAGGCAAGATTTAATTACTTTTAACCCTTGTAAATTATGATGCTAAATATTTCACGCATTATAAACCTTTTACTTCCTGATTTTGGCGATTCATTATTTATAT
This sequence comes from Lymantria dispar, assembly GCA_032191425.1. Classification (NCBI taxonomy): domain Eukaryota; kingdom Metazoa; phylum Arthropoda; class Insecta; order Lepidoptera; family Erebidae; genus Lymantria; species Lymantria dispar. Next base: position 9,402,892 of record CM063465.1, on the reverse strand, counting down.
TAAAATAATTTTATAAACTTATTCGTTGGTAGATTACTGACCGCACTGACCACAGATGTCATAGGATACCGATTCCTTGACATCCTCATATCATAACACTGATAAGTGATCGGCTCTATGGCGATGGAGAGAGAATATAGCAGTTAATGGGTCGCGCAGTCCTTTAATTACCACGAACGGCATACGTCCAGTCCATCGCCATGCCAAAAAAAGGGTTGATTACTAAACCGAATCCGTATTTACAAGGAAGTAAGGAAGGAAAATTCCAATCATCATCATCGCAGCCCACATACGTCCCACTGTTGGCTCGGGCCTTCTCCGCAATAGGAGGGAATTTAATCTACTATACCATGCTGGTCAGATATGTTGGTCTAGGGTTTCATTTCGAGTTTTCCTTCTCTTGCACAGATGTCATGTGCATATTATATCCCGTAGTCGTCTTTTACGACATCTACGGGCAAGATTGGGAGTGGTGAATTGTATCTTACTCCGTCTTACAATACTGCAGCATTCAGGGAGTGTTTCAAATATGCAGCTACGCACTGTTGGAACGGCTTAGACCCTCCTTTAAGATCCATAAAAACAAAAGGTACTTTCAGATTTCACATGAAAAGACTATTACTTTATGAACAGAAATCGGATGTTACTTATATGTGAAATGAACAACATTACCTTTATACACCAATACACTTCCTTCTTTACTCAATTTTGATGTACATATATATGTGCACTTGTGCAGATTATTAATACGTATCATATTGCATTGTATTATATGTCTATTTATATTGAATAGGATGTATTATTTAGGTATTTATATATATATATATATATATATATATATATATATAAATATATAAATATATATTATATACATAACAATTAACTTATACTACTATAATTACTATAATTTTATTTGATATTGTATACGACTACTACTATTCACTTTTTATTATTATTAACATTTTGCCTTCATACATTAGTTAAGTAAAGTTGTTATATAATTGTACCCCGTAAGTCACTTGAGGTTGACACTGAAAACCAGCGCTGTGTTGTGTCCTCATAACGCAGCATTATGCTGAGTGTACGCCTCGTTGACACGGTGACGACACATGCAATTGCCAACGGATTTTAGATAAGTATTAACTGTGTTTAATATTGCTGCTTTGTTGTTGTGTGTCGAGACGGTGGTAATAAAAGTATTTTCTTTCTTTCTTTCTTTCTTACTCCGTCATTGCACGGAATAAAAAAATTAACAATAACCAAGAAGTCTTACATAGCACATTTCCAGATAATTGTTTATATAATTAATTGTTAATTTCAGCCAATGAGGTTCGAGCCAATAACAGCACAATTTGAGCCAATAATAGCACAGATACTGGAATATGACACCACCTTGTACAGTGTTACGAATTTAACAGGGTTTTAAAACAGTTGTTTGTAGAAAACAAGAAGGATTGTCTGCTTGCTTTATGAATTTCAGCTGCTGGGCAAACTAAAATATTATGCAGGAATTCTAATATTCGTTCAATATATTAAAATCCCTTCATGAGGGCTTGAGTAATTTCTAAAAGCTTCATTTCTTTTGAAGTACCTGACTTTCCTTCAAAAAGAGCTGCGTGCGGTGAAACACACGTGTGAATTGCGTGCTCAAGCTTGTTTCTATTACAGCTAAAACTGTATGCCGCAAGGTTTGCATGCCTTCTTTTTGGTGCTAGCCATGGAGCATATTACACCGTCCGGTCGATACGTGGTCCATAGGTCACCGGGTCTTTCAAGCGAAAATAGGGCGGCTACCGGTATCCGACCTTGTTAGTGGCCGGTTTTGCATGCCCTGTACTTGTTTTAGGGGCAAAACATTAATTCAGGTCATCATTAACTTTATAGTTGATTTTTTTATGTGACAAATGTTTGTTTTCGTCAGTACTGCCTCTATTATATAGTAAAGTTCTTTTTTCAATATTTTTATAGAATGTTGTTTTTCTACAGTATAAAATCATTTTACAAACATTAAGTTAAACATTTTAACTTTTAGTATAAGTTATCATGATTCCTATGACACAAAAGTTAAGGCTTACGCTGGCTTTTTAGTTGGGTCATGGGTATACGACCTTGTTGTCTCTTCAAATAGTAGAATGTGTATATAGGCACATTTACCTGTCACCGAAAGGAAAAGCCACCTATTTTTACACATTATTTTTTTAAACAGTTCTTATATTGCATAGATGACCATATTTTTAATTTATGTATCTCATATGCGTCCTAATGCTGAGCTTGAACCTCCTTTCTAGTAGAAGACAAAATTGATCCCGTGTATGAACATGGATCTATAGGGATCCTGGATGTTAATTCCCTACGTTCCTAAGGAGGTTTGACGTAGACAGGACGCCAGTCAATAAAATAATGCCATAATATTTTCAATACATAGGATAGGGGAAGAATGTATTTTACGTTAATCCGAAGTAATTGGGATTAGAGCAGAGTATGGATGATGACATTATCCGTGTGGTGATGGAGTAAGAATACAATTCACCACACCCCGTCTTGTCCATGGATATCGTAAAAGATGACTGAAGAATACAATATGTATATAACATGTACAGGAAAATCGGCATAAAACCTTATATCAACCCGTTGACGACGATGACAATAACGATTTACTCCGCGGCTTGTTGGTGCAGCGTCCGCCCTTTCCTGGCTGATGCTGAATGCAGTGCTATGTGCCGACTTTATGCGGAAGTAATCCATACGATAACTCTGTACCACGCACCGGTGTGGGCGAGGTCCCTGACCGTTGGTTTGAGGCACAACTTGTGTCGTCTGCAGAGGGCTATGGCAATCAGGGCCGTACGTGGAAAATGCAACGTTCTGAGTGACAGAGTCGAAGTTCCAAGCCTTTGCGATATGCGATATTGTAAAATTCCATGAGCAGTAGTTACCATAAAATCACTGCTACCTATTCGTTTACCTTCAAAGACCTTACCTTTAAAATAAGATATCCGAAAGGGATCTCCAAATGAAACCTTCAATTTCCTCAAATTGATATCAATATTAAGTGGTCTAAAATACAATTTACCACGCATATTCATGATCAAATAATATTTCAAAGGCAAATCAATAGCGTGCTTTTAATCAATTTTATGAACAATATTAAATCGGATCCAAATGGATTTTCACACCAACGACAATTAATTCCAGTGAGGCTTCATTTTGGTGCCAATTACAAGATTTTAATAAACAATCTGTTTATTAAAATGTTATAGCACATTTACAAAATTGTTAGGTATATTTAGTGGTTATTCAAGCATGACCGCTCTACTTTTGCATGGATATTCAATGTGCCTCGTACCATCCGGTGATCGCTCCCAGTTTTAATCCTGCTGATCACTGAGACATCATTGAATATCTGTCGTTTGTCTGACAAGATGAAGTCTATCTCGTTTTTTGTTGAACCATCGGGGCTAATCCAGGTCCAGTTCCTTTGTGGCTGCTTCCTGAAAAAGGAATTCATCGTAAAGAGGCTTTCCCTCTCCAGAAAATCAGCCAGTTTCTGGCCCCTCTGGTTACTCTGTCCATATCCATGTTTCCCCACTCTCAACTCATCATCACTCCCTTTGTCTAGTTTTGCGTTAAAGTCTGTCATAACCACCGTGAAGTAGGGTTTGGACGCGTGTATGGCTTTCGAGATGTCCTCATAAAATGCCTCCACCTCGTCGTCGGAGTATGTCGAGGTTGGTGCGTATACCTGTATAACCTTCAGCGAATACCTCTTGGTAATTCTGAGTATAAGGTACGCTACCCTTGTCAACACACACTCGATCCTCTCCACGTTGTCTACGAGAGACTTACGAACGATAAACCCCATACCACATTGGGACGGGTGATCGCCCTCCCGGTAGAAGAGCAAGTTTCCAGATTGGAGGATTATCGTGCACTCGCCCTCTCTTCGCACTTCTGATAATCCTACAATGTCCCAGCGGATTTTGCTCAATTCCTCTTCCAGCTCGATGACCCTCTCGTCAGTCCCGAGTATCCGAATGTTGTATGTTACCAGGGCCAAGGGTCGTTTTTGTTGGTAGCCGCATCCCTGCCGGAGATTCCTCGCACCCCCCGCCCACCAGTACTGGGCCGCCCGCCAAGTTTTAAATTTATATGTCTATAATTATGGTTAATTTTCAAAATGACAAGCCCTATTTTGAAACTTAATTTAGTTTACAAAGATACAATAAAATTTATATAAAATAGCTTAATTAAATAGTAAAAGTAATGTGATACATTTTCTAAATATTGTTAGTTATTATTAGTATGTCTAAAATTTAAGCGTGTCGTCGAAAATATATAAAACTAGCAACCCGCCCTCGCTTCGCTTCGGTTTCAGTCGCTTAAACCCGCGTAGTTCCCGTTCCTGTGGGAATACCGGGATAAAATATAGCCTATGTTACTCCCTGATATTATAGCTTTCCATTAGTGAAAGAATTTTTGAAATCGGTTCGGTGGTTTAAACGTGAAAGCGTTACAAACAAACAAACAAACAAACAAACATCCTTACTTTCGCATTTGTAATATTAGTATGGATTCTACACATATTTTTTTATTTGTGTAATTAAAAAGTCCCCCGCAAAGACTACTGCCTTAACTGACAAAGATTATTGCCTTAGTGCAGGATGTTACCTTAAGACTGAGTAGGGCAATAAAAACGGCCTGAAGGATAGTTATCCGCCGCTGGAGGGAGGAACTGGAATCCCCTGTAGCAGGGCGGGGGACTGTAGAGGCGATTGCGCCCCACCTCTACCGCTGGATGAAACGAAAGAACGGCAACCTGACCTTCCGGATGACGCAGGTACTTACTGGACATGGGGTCTTCGGTAAGTACCTGCTCAGAATCAGACGTGAGGAGGCCCCTGGATGCTATGAGTGTGGCGCGCCAAATGATGACGTGCGTCACACCCTGGAGGTACGTCCCGCCTGGGGGCCTCAGCGCCGCGACCTGTCGGCGGTCATAGAAACAGACCTATCATTGTTGACCATCACAACAAAGATGCTCGACAGCGACAGGTGCTGGTCGTCGATGGCCTCTTTTTGTGAGGAGGTCATCGCCCGGAAAGAGGCCGCGAAACGGGAACGCGAGGCACTTGCGTCCACTAACTCGCTCCGTAGGCGGCGACCAGGGAGGGGGAGGCGCCGATATGCCCATCTCTTCCCACCGCCTTGAGTGGCGACGGAACGTGGCCCGACGGCCTTGCGTAGGAATGTCGAGGATCGAATGTCATTGGACGATCTCTCCGGCACTCCGCAAAAGCGCGGAAGGGACCGCTGTTGGTTTTAGTGGGTATTCCGGTTGCATAGGCGACCGGCGAGTCCCACACACCCCCTCGTCTGGTACCGGTGCGGGGTAGTGCGTAAATTGCATTTCCACAGCGTTATAAAAAAAGAAAAGGATGTTACCTTAAAATAAAGTGTTCTAAATTCTGCTCGTGCCATCATACTGAGACTTTTTACTTTTAGACTCTCTCTTTTAGACTCTTTTTTCTTTTAGTCCATGGGTTCTTTAAATTATCATGTCACTACAAAAATATTCAACTAATGTTTTTAAAATATTTCTAACCGTAAATTAAGAGATAGGTACCTATATCACGGAACGTATTCTAGATGTTTTTTTTTTTTTTATTGCAAACGGTGGCAAACGAGCAAACAGTACATCTGATGGTAAGTGTTGCTGCCGCTCATGGACCTTTACAAGGCCGTTGCCTACCGCGAAGAAAGCGAAGGGAGTGTGAATGCGTGCATTGAGGCTCGGTGATACCAAGGGCACCACCAAAACCCTCCACACGCAATCACCCTCAGAAAGTTGGGCTTCCGGCTCTCTCGCTCACCGAACGAAGCGCAGTAAAATATTGCTACTACTCAGACGTCGATTTTCTGCGAGAGCATGGTACTGTCCCGGACGGACCGGCCCGCAGCTGTAGACAGATAAGTGTCGACAGTGTGGTCCTACCACTCCAAAATGTTATTATTGAAACATAAATCATGTGAGAAAATAAGCAACATCTGCAAAACTTCATCTTGATTCATATTCTCATTTCACTACTTAATTAATATAGCGAGTGCGCATTTGAAGTAAAGACTGAACTATTTAAGTAATATTATATGAATTCGAAACTGTATAAAACCGGTAAGAAGTTAAATTTCATACACTTTATTAACCAGTAACGTTTTAACGTACAATGTGAGGGATGGGTTAAGATTCATCTTTACAAATAAATAAAATTGAAGTGTCTGTTTGAAAGGTTAAAATAATGGGCTTTTTCCATTCCAACACGGTTATTTGCATGATATCTATGCCTAAAAATAAAAAAAATCTTGCCTTTCTGTCTGTTTGTTTTGAATAATCTTCAAAATGGTTAGACGGATTTTGATAATATTTTACTACCAGGCAGCTGTCTATATAATGAGTAACTTAGACTCTATTTTATCCAGATATTCCTACAGGAACGGAAACTATGCGAATAAGTCGACTGAAACCGAAGCGAAGCCAGGTTGCTAGTATAAAATATTATGATTCTCACTTTGTGTCACGTGTAAATATGGCTGAAGGATCTTCAAGAGACTGAACCCTTACATAGAATGTGTAATAAAAAGTAATCTGCCAGTCTGGTTACCATTTGTGGCAATCATGGATTTGTGGAGTTCGATACTGTTATGGACGTATAGATGGTGGTTTCCGTGTGGCGACGAAGTAAGAATACAATTCACCACCCCCTCTCTTCTTAAAATACGACTAAGGCATTAAATATGCATATAACATCTTTACAAGAAAAGAAGAACTTGTAATCCTATACCAACACGTCTGACCAGCGTGGTATAGTAGAACAAATTTCCCCCTATTGTGGAGGATACTTGACTGTCAACAACAGTGGGATATGTATAGGCTGAAATGATGATGATGATTATGAAAGAAATGGTTGTAATGGTATGTTTGAGTCTACGTGACACACAGATTTTCTATGACCCAGGCTGTATGTAATCTTTTAAAAGATATATTTACTTATTTTTAACAATAGATATACAAACTTCAATCGAAGTAAGTTTATCCTTTTCTTCCAGCAATTCATTTTATCACTTTACCAATAAATTTATAGGCAAAGAGATGGTATACTTACGTCTTAAAGCCGTGTTGAAACTTTTTACAACTTAATCGCTATGGGTTAAATTTATTGCATAACCATAAAAAGACAATTCAAGTCGACTTCGAAGCCATTTCACTTCGTTAAACTTAAGTATACTTAAATATCGTAAAACGACTGATGATGTGGCGGAAAAGATAGGTTTATTGAAAAGCAAAACATAAATAAATTGTAATGACGAAGTTGTGAGATTTTTGAAGTTGTACTTTTGGAGCGTTAGGGAAAAAAATGAAATAAATGTTTACTATGCGCGCGCACATCGTCACTTTAAAACCGACACCCAGAAGTGAGCTAGTCAATATTTTAACGATGCGCGCGGACACTGTCACAAAAAACCGACCCTCTAAAGTGAGCTAGTCAACATTTTTTAGAATGCGTGTGGACGTCATAAATATCAACTAGATTTAGTGTTGCCCAAATGCAAGACCAAGACGAGACTTGGACCGGTCTTGGTCTTGGTCTTGCAACATCACACCTGGTCTCGTCTTGGTCTTGGTCTTGCGCACCCGAGTCTTGGTCTTGGTCTTGCGCACCCGAGTCTTGGTATTGCAGCAAGAGTCTCGCAAAGTTTTGCAGTTAGAAAAACGTAACAGTAATTTATCATGGCAATGAAAAATCCAACTAAATTAATCAAATATCCTATCCTATCTATCCATCTGCTAGCCTATAGTTCACTATTGAATAAAATACTTACCACTGGAGAAAATTACTCTTCTATTCCCCTGGTGTTCCATTAGATAGCGTTACTACTCTTATGACAGGACTTTCGACCCTATTTTCTTAAGACGTCACCACACGAGGCAGTTGATACAATAAATTTTATGTCATTTTATAATCAATGCGATATTTTACAATTAATGCGATTGTTTATATTTCCCTTCAAGTTAAGTGGTATGTATCTATTGTATTTCCAGTTTAGTTACTGATACTCTGGATACTTGAAAAAACCTGTTGCTCTATTGCCTATATAAATACTTTGGCCGCTGGATCCATGTAGCTCTTAATATATTATTTATTCAAGAACATATAAAACTGATTTAAAATTTTATGGTTTTAATACTTGTAAAATGTATGATATTCGTCGTCATCGTCACAGCTCATAAAAGTGCCACTGCTGGGCTTAAGCTTCCTTCCAGTAAGAGGAAAATTGATCTACTATACCACGCTGGTCAGACATGTTGGTACAGGGTTTTCTTTCTAGTTTCACTTCTCTTGCACATATGTTATATACACAGGGTGTATCAGGTTATGGGACAACTGTTCATGTATGTTGTAGTTCAACAGTCATAAATCATAATTAGAATGTATATTACACAAAAACAATATAACGTAAAAGTTATAGTGATTACAAAAATGTGTGTCTAAGAGTTTATGCCTTAAATTTTATGCATTATGTAGGTATGTACAGACAGGATATATGTAAGCATGTAAAATTTCGACAGTATAAATAGGTATTAGATTTGCGCGAACCTTTCAATGGTTACGTAGGTACAAAGGCGACTCATCAACGGTCATCGGCCGATCAGCTGATTTATGTTAAAGCGAAGTTTGTCTTGCTTATGCAAAAGTAATCATTGATTTATTCAAATTATAATGAACATTTAACAAAATACGAATATGTTGTAGATTAAGTATCATTCCTTTATACATTTTAATCAATTTACACGAAAAAACGATGACAAAATTGAAAACTTACATGTCTCTCAATTCATTAACAGATAGATATTTTTATTTCAATTTTTTTTCATGGGTTCCTAACACCATTGCCCGATCCGATTTGATACGACATCCACGGGTAAGAGAGTGGTGAATTATATTCGTACGCTGTCTTTTTTTTTGTGTGTGTGTAGCTGTTGGTCGCAGATGACCTTGACAGCATAACGCGGTCAATGGGTGAGCGCTGATGGCTCTCAACCCGATAAGTAAGTTAAGCGAACATCGCCCGAGGGCTCCCCCCCTGTGGAGAACGGACCTCGGCTCGGGGCGTCGCTGAGAGCAAAGTGGGCGTGGCCAAGTTTAGGTTAATGACTTTTACGCAGCGCGGTTTTCGACCTCGACGGCGAGGCCGATACCGCGGTGTTTTATCTGTTATCGCTGCGCGAGCTGTGTAGGTCCTTTCTTGGGCGATCATAATAGCGTCATCTTCTTCTTCAAGAAGATGACGAGGACGTCGGACCGCGGATATTTTTGAGGGGACGTAGTTTACCGCCCCAACCACTAGTGGATTGGGGTGAGTCGTGGCAGAGGCAAAATAGCGCTGGGAGCAACGCTTCATGTACTGCCTGATGGTGATCGTACTCTGTCCCTACATGGACATTTATATAGATTAATTGTAGGCATATTTCTATGTCCAACAGTGAACGTCGTTGGGCTAATGAATAAACGGATATATAAATATGTATAATGGGCAAGAGCACTCTCGTGATTACGGTATTTTTGTCCTTAAGCCTTTCCGAAGAGTAATTCTGAAAAGCCAACCCCAACATTGGGAATCGATTGGCCAATAGATGGATATCTCAAGACTGATTTGACTTGTCGTGTAGTGACGGAGTAAGAATATAATTCATCACCCCCTATTTTACCCGTGACTGCGAACCCACAACTAAGGGCTATAATATATAACATCGGTGCAAGAGAAGGAAAACTTGACATGTATGACCTGTAACAACACGGCCGATCACCGTGGCGATTCCCCTCCGGCCACGGCCGATTCTCCTCCTGTTATGTAGAAGACACACGAGCTCAACCGTATATAAGCTGAAATGGTGATTTGAATTAAATGCAAGACCGCGAGACTCTTGCAGGCCCAGTCTTGGTCTTGCTCAAGTCTTGCAGGGCCAGTCTTGGTCTTGGTCTTGCAAAAATTAAGCGGTCTTGGTCTTGGTCTCGGTCTCGAATTTCTCGCAAGACCAAGACCAAGACCGCAAGACCAAGACTTTTTTGGGCAACACTAACTAGATTATACGTCCATACTAATACTATAAATGCGAAAGTAAGGATGTTTGTTTGTTTGTTTGTTTGTAACGCTTTCACGCTTAAACCACTGAACCGATTTCAAAAATTCTTTCAGCAATGGAAAGCTATAATATCAGGGAGTAACATAGGCTATATTTTATCCCGGTATTCCCACAGGAACGGGCACTACGCCGCGGGTAAAGCGACTGAAACCGAAGCGAAGCGAGGGCGGCTTGCTAGTTATATAATAAAACCTTCAATGCATTAAATACCTTTTTTTCTATTATTATTGTCGTTTTCTCTACAAACGTTGGATAACGCGAAGAATAAAACTATAAAGATTTTTATCTTGTTACGCCAAAGAAGTACGACTTATTATTCATAAGTATACATACACTTTTTTCAGGTCAACTATGTTGCAGATCTTGCTACGTTTTCTTAGGCAAGTACCAGTTTGCCTTGAATAATGACGACAGGTCGTGGCCAGAGGGCCATGCGTTGAGGTGTGGGGGATTGAATGTCATCAGACGATCTCTCTGGCACCCCGTAAAAGCGCGGAGGGGGCCACTGTGGTTTCAGTGGGTATTCCGGCCACGGATGTGGCCGATGAGCCCCACATATCCCCTTCCTCCCGTCATCACTGACGGGGGACAGTGCGTAAATGAATTTCCACAGCTGAAAAAAAATTTTAGAATCAAAAATTAATATTAATTTAACATTATGTCCCCTTAGTTTTCTTGCCGGATCTTTCTCAGTGTGGCCGCGTTCCGACCCGGTGGTAGTATATTAGTTTTGTTAAGTTTAAATTAACAAATTATAGTAATAATTGCTACTAATTTAGGTATTAATAATTACTAACCATAAACAATATATTTTTTTTATATAGAATCATTTTCTTCTTATACTGGCAATAAATTTGTACTAAAATGTGGATCAAAAGTTAATAAATTTAATAACTAATTTTCTGTATCAGGTAGATAATTATAAATGTCTGTAATAACGATGACTTGTTGGACATGAGACACCTTAGTCCGCCCATGATCATGAATGCTGCAAAGTGTTCGAAACATCGGGCAATCATAAATGAAATACATACATGATATAATACGTAAAAGTAGTTTTATTTACAATACCACTTAGCTATTCATATAAGGATAACTTAAATATTTCATCTACCTTGTTTTTTATAAAATATTACATGTTTTTTTTTAATCTATAAAATCTATATAAAAGTTTAGATGTAAAGCGTATAATAAGTTTTACAAGAAATACGAAGATTACCCCAGTTTTTTTGTATTCTGTGGAGTTTGCAAAGTTGATTGTAGGAAATGACTTGTTAGAGTTCTCTCGAGTGATGAGCAAGCAATTTGTCACAACGAGTTTCAACAGTTTGTTTTCTTTTGTGTATTTACTTTACATCCATTATTGTTTCATTAAAGTATATATGAATGACTTAATTATTAAACAACAGAAGAAGGTTACTTTTCATAATATTTGACAGAATAAGTAAAAAACATTCTACGGTAATTTTATTACGGAAATACTGTTTTAACGCGATAAATGCTGAAAACATATTATATGTATCTAATTAGAAAACCCACAAAATGTAATGATTTCTGATGTTCACGTGAGTATTATATATTTGAAATAAAATAATTTTTACAGATTTTATCGCGTTTGTATTTGATTTTTGAATTTTCGATGTTTGAAACGTTTGCCAGTCAGCCAGTGGTCGTGAACGCTGAAAAATTTTCGGAAATTTAGATAATCAAAAATGAAATGTAAAATCCGTAAAATAGTTTTCAATTCAACCTATAAAACGTATTTTTTACTTATTAAAGTTATTTACTCATTTTACAATTACTACTATTACTACCATAAGATTGTTATTGCTATTATGTAAATTGGTGACATTTATAATATTTATTATTGCCATTAGATAGTAACATTAATTTTTCTTAATGCTGTTGTAGTTATGATTATAAATGTATTTTAAGACTTATTACTATAAAAACTTTAATTTTGAGACTAACTTTAAAGAGTAGGCAAAATAATCTACAAAATGGCGCATCAGATATTAATATTGTTGTTTTATGGAAGTAATTTCATAAATCCAAAAAAAAAATATTTCTGAAATAATACAATAGGTAGTTTTATAATATAGAAGTATTCATTAGCATTCTTCTAACTATGACATTCTTTTAAGTTACGCCAAAGCGTATTTGTTTTCTCAGCAGTTAAGACAATTAGAGATACGTAAGAGCGACATTTGCACGATGTCTCATTGTTACTAAGCATTATCATCATCATCATTTCGGCTCATATACGTCCCATTGCTGGGCTGGAGTCTCCTCCATAATGGGAGGAAAATTGACCTTATTATACTATGGTGGTCAGACAGATTGATATAGGGTTTTGTTTCGAATTCCCTTCTTTTGGATTAATGTTATTTGCATATTATATCCCTTAGTCGTCTTTTACGCGACATCCACGAGCAAGATAGGGAGTGATGAACTATATTCTTAATCCTTCACCACACCGAAATTTGTTATTTATAATCACTTCTGCCCTGTTATTTTTAAATATAACTTGTAATTTTTGACAGTTGCCCGTTCAAATTGAAATACTTATAAATACATATATTATTCTTTCGGCGTAATAATACAAACTTCTGCTTTATTCGTTCTTTAAAACGTTTTGATGAAGATTATTTATTGATGGAGTACAATCCTTCACCGATTCGTTTTGTGCGATTGGTGTCAAAGACGACTAAGAGACAGATCCTTGAAGGAGGCCGAAAGATAGAAATAATTATCATCAATATTTTGATATTAATAATAATTATTTCTATGTGTTTGATAATTATTTCTACGTCTACGTGCCACTGGGATCAAGCATCCTCTACATTTTGCTGGTTTGCGAGAATATCGACGTAATTCAAGATCACTTCAAATTGTTGATAGTAATAAAATAATAAAAAAAAAGATAATTCTTGATTTTTATCGTGAACAGAGAAATTTTTCCTTGTGGTAACGGAGTAATAATACAATTCACCGTCTTACGACATCCACGGACAAGATAGGGTGGGTAGTGAATTGTGTTTTTACGTCATCACATGGAAAATAGAAATATTACTTTAGAAATTGATTTGATTACTAGATGGAAATAATACTTTATGCCAACTCGTCTAGGTATAATACTAGTCCATTTTATTTCTATTTGTCAAAACGATAATTATTTATGACTTTCACAAAAACAGTCCCCGCGTGGATTTCGATCCATCTATCTATGCTACATAGACCCACGCTAATCGTACGTAATCTTACGCGTAATCTTAAAATAATCGTAAATAAATAACATTTAAAAATAAATAACTATATTTCTTTAATCGTAAGTATTTGCTTGTAACTGTTGAACTAACTTATGTAACAATGGGGTCGACATTGGAGTTCGCTTGTTCACCTAAAAATACCTGTTGTATTTACTCTTGGCTCAAGAATGTCTGGCAAAGAATTTCACACTTTTGTCGTATATAAAATAAAGGTACAAGAGAAACGCTATTTGTATTTTCATACTTATATCTTGTCTTGTAAATTGAAGCCTTATGTAATAAGAATATCACACATACCGTGTTAGTGATTTTTTGATCGAGAATCGAATTGACTTTCTAATTTTTTTATATTTTAATATGAGAGTTACAGGTACTATGGCTCGTATAACCACTTGGGACAGCTTTTCGCCATATGAATTTTGTACCTTGTACCTTTTTTTTGTTGGATAGGCTATGGTCAGCGCATATGTCGTCCATTCCATCCAAGGCGACGAAAGGACAGCGCGCGATCTCATAACCCACCGTCATCCCTCTCGTCCGCCATTGGGCCGGCCACGGGTACCGACTTCCTTGTCGTCCTTGGCCAGCCCGATGGGATACACTTTCGGGGTACCCTCCGCGCATTTGAAGTTGAATCGTCCTGAGGAGGTCTCGTTTAGAGGCGGAACACGTGTCAAATAAATATTCGAAGTTCTGCTGAAAATTGCAAGGTGATGTTCTAGAAGGTGCTCATCACGTGAGAGTAAGATTTCCTTATTTCCTAGTCTACCTATCCCGTATTCCTTCTATTGTGGTGTGCGGTATATTGATTACCGTGGGAAAGTGGTGGGTCTCCCTTCATTCCTTCCATTTTAAAATGATTCATGACTTCCTAACTTGTCCGTGGTTATCTTAAAAGTCAACCACAGACTACATGCATTACATCTAAAATCTGTGCAAGAGAAGGAATATTCTAAATAAAACCTTAGACTAAACTGTTTGATCTACATAGTATAGTAGGCCAATTTTCCTTCTATTGTGGAGGAGGCTCGAGTCCTCGGGTGTATACGAGATGAGATCAAGATGAACCACATATCTAGCTCGTAGGTGATGTAAAAGACATCTAAGGGATATAATATGCACATAATATCTATGCACTACTGTGTGGTGACGAAGTAAGAAAACAAATCATCTGTTATTATCTTGCCCGTGGATGTCGTAAAAGACGACTAAGGGATATTAATACGCATATACTTATTATTTATGCAAGAGAAAGAAAACTCGAAATAAAACCTTATACCAACTTGTCTCCTAGTCGAGGCCGCGGGTGACCGGACCGGGGAATTTAGTCCGTCACCCGCGGAGAGGCTGACCGCGCGACGGCGACCGACGTCCCGGGACAGGGACGTCGAGAGGTAAGTCACCCTGCTCCAGTGATCGGCCCAACGACGAAGGCGACGTGGGTACGGGTGGGTCATGGGCCCGCGCGCCGTCCTTTCATCGCCCCGGACGGAATGGACCGCGTGTGCGCTTCCCATAGCCCACGCATATAAAAAAAAGAATTCAAACCTGTCTGACCGGCATGGTCAATTTCCCTCTCACTGTGGAGGAGGCTCGAGGCCCAACAGTGGGACGTATATGAGCTGAAATGGTGATGATGAATACCTATGCCCGAGAAGTAAAATTCGAAACAAAATACTTGTCAAAACGTCTGACCAGCGTGGCATAGTAGGTCAACTTCCCTGCCATAGTGGAGGAAGCTCAAACTCAGCAATAGGAAGTGTAAGAGCTGAGATGATGACAAATGTCCAGCAGATCTTTCTGCAGATATTGTTGCCGGTGTATTGCTTTTAACTCTATCCAGGCTTTGAACTTGATTTATTACGATAGGCAGTTGTATACTTATACTACTTGATCAATAATAAATATTTAATATCCACTCTAAAAGAACTTCATAAAAGTCAAAAAACCCTATATATTAAATATTCTCTTAGAACGTCTGATTGTTCCCCGTTTGTTACCGGGTAGCCCCACATTCAATCGTAGTCATTTTAGATTTACCCCGGGGAAATCGACTGTCGACGCGGTCATTGCCGTTAGAAAAATTGTTTTCCTATCAGAATTTAAATATATACTAGGTATTTTTCTAGATATCTCAGGTGCTTTTGATAATGCATGGTGGCCGATGCTACTTCTTAAACTGAAGGCTCGTGGATGCTTTAGGAACATCTACCAACTCGTACAGTCATACTTTCTACAAGGTTCAACCACACTGAAACTCGGTCACCATGCCGTGTCTAAATCACTGACGTTGGGCTGTCCTCAAGGATCAGTGTTAAGCCCATACTTGTGGAATCTAGGGTTTGATGACCTTCTTGAGCTACCTCTACCGCAAAACTGCTCATTGATTGGCTATGCTGACGATGGTCTCCTACTTATACAGTCAAACACTAAAGACGGACTGGAGAAATTGGCGGATATATGTCTCAACTCAATACAAAAATGGGGCATACAAAATCGACTTACTTTCGCCCCCCACAAAACGTATCATCTTTTACTGAAAGGTAATTTACAGTCGAGCCCCCGTATAAAATTTAACAACACTGTAGTTAAAAAGAAGGAGTCAGTATGTTACCTCGGCCTGGTCCTAGAGAAAAAATTTTCCTTCATTGAACATATTAAAACTGTAGGTGAAAAAGCCATACGAAATTTCTATGCGCTTACCAGAATTTCAACTGGGGCCTTCGTTTTAACACACTTAAAATTATATATATAGCCACATATCTGGGCTGTATCTGTTATGGTGCACCGGCCTGGGCTGATCGTACTACCATAGGCGCGGCTCGGCGTAAGTTACTACAGAGTCAACGATTAGCGCTAATATTTCTGTGTAAGGCATACCGAACAGTTAGCACCGAAGCCTTACCAGTACTTGCAGGTGTACTTCCAGTCGACTTAGAGATACAAAAACGTGCGTCCATGTATTATTCCACTAGGGAAAACATGACTAACAATTTTCTTTTACCACGCGATCGTAATAAAATTACTAGACTTTTTGCGCCGCAATCCGTCGTTAACGATAAGCTCCTGACCAAATGGCAGGAAAGATGGGCTTCGTCAACAATAGGTCGTCATCTATATCTATTCTTTCCATCTGTTCGTGAACGTTTGGAGAGAACTTGGCTAGAAATTGACCACTATGTAGCCCAATTCCTCACAGGCCATGGGAATTTTAGGAGTAAATTATTCTATTTTATACTAGTAGATTCACCATTTTGTCAATGTTCGACCTCAAACTCCAATTTTGAACAAACAGCTCATCACATCCTTTGGGAGTGCATTCTTTGGCGCAACGAGCGGAAAGTCATGTTAGATAATATGCATGTCACGTCTGGGGTAGTATACTATTCGGATCTTGTAGCAACTCGAGAAAATTTCCGTGCGTTAAGGCGCTTTTGCCATACCTATTACTGTAATCAAACCTAAAGCTCACAAATAGGTCCATTAAGCTTTGTCCAATCCGTGGTGCTGTACCGCTGCATTTCACGTAGTTGTACAAACTCTTATTTACTGGCTTATCAGCCAACTTTGCTTCATGTCTCCCGCTTTGCATAGGAGGGAAGTGGAATCTTTCCAACTCCTCTTGTTTTCTTTTCTAATTAAATTCGTTGCGGGTCCCAAGACAATTAAAAGCGATTCCCGGGACTTCCTGAGGGTCAAACCTCAGTGTTTTATACGGAGACCATTGTGGATCCTAGCTTACAGGAGTTACAGTGGTGGGAATGTCTGGTGGGATTAGTACCAATAAAAAAAAAAAAATATTAAATATATTTTGCTAAACTTCGCCAGAGAAAACAAGAAAAGTAAGAAAACTTAGAATAAAATATTCTATGAATAAAACAATAGAATTATTATCCGCCTATTCTAAGTATTTGCGGGTGGTACCTAAAATTAGCTTATAGTCGAAAACTCAAAACTTTTCTGTACATATGTCTATTTGCAGTAAAGTCAAGGACCTAGGAGTAGGGAATTACTTTTAGTCACCTTAGATGATATCTTTCTGACTTATGATATTTAAGCGAGTATTACACATAATAAATAAAATATTTTTAATAGTGTTCGAAACGTTGGGCAATCAAAAATCAAATACAAACACGATAAAATCCGGCAAAATAGTTTTATTTATAACGTTATACTTTTTTTTTGATATTTAAGATGCAAGTCTCAGACTATACAATAAAAACATCTAGTTCGACTAGTGGGCGCACAACAAAGTAGGCCTTATAACCTACTATATACTACTATACCCTACTATACCTCCTCTCGCTACCTTTTAGGAAAATCATATTCACCTTGTGTAAGCAATTTGATTGCCCTGATCGGTGGAGGTTTCACCTACGTAGAAGCCGTTCTCGTAGAATTATGGGGATAAAATATAGCCTATGTTACTCGCTGATAATATGGCTTTCCGTCAGTGAAAGAATTCTTAAAATAATTTAGTGTTTTACGAGTGAAAGCCTAAAAAACAAAGAAGCAAACTCATATTCGCATTTATAATATTAATTTGTATGTGAAACTTTGTGAAGATGTTTGGATGTCTGTTAATCAATCAGCCGTAAAACATTGAACATATTTGAATGAAAATTAGCACATTTAATGAATTCATGGATTAACCTATGGGTATCTTTTATCCCGGTAATGTGGTCCTTTGAGATTTTTTTTATTTTCTTTTATAACTGTTGGTGGCAAAGGAGAAAACAGCACACCTGATGTTCAGTAATACTGCCGTTCCCATGACCTTTGATAGGCGCTGCCTATAATAAAAAAGGGGAATTGAATGCACAATGAGGTTCGCGTTCGGTGATACTAAAAGTACACTACACGCAAACGCTCTTAGAAAGTTGGGTTGCCAGCACTCTCGCTCATAGTCCAGTAACAAATTGCTACTGTTCAGACGTTGGTTTTCTACGAGAGTGTAGTATTACTCCAGACGGACCGTCCCACGGCTGTAGACAGACGACTGCCAACAGTGTGATCCAACCATATGTTAAAATCAACGTTCCTCTCAACTATTAAGTTTAACTTTAGTTTT
Source organism: Lymantria dispar (assembly GCA_032191425.1). Classification (NCBI taxonomy): domain Eukaryota; kingdom Metazoa; phylum Arthropoda; class Insecta; order Lepidoptera; family Erebidae; genus Lymantria; species Lymantria dispar. Next base: position 9,384,354 of record CM063465.1, on the reverse strand, counting down.
TAACTCAATCAAGCATATCCCTTAACCGGTTGGGGATAGTTACTTTTTAAAATACTTAATAACTCAAATTATAAATTAATTATCATTTAACGATTAAGTATACTCGCACGTGTGATGCACTTAACCGAGTAATCATTAGCAAAACATCATTTGGACTAAGAGTTGCTACTCTTACACTGCTGGACTGATATTAACCTAACATACATAGGTAAGAACCACCGTCAAATCAAATGATAAAAGCTGCATCGAAATCAGTCCATCCATTTGAGAGCTACGATGCCACAGACTGACACATACACACAGACAGACAGACATCGAAGTCAAACTCATAACACCCTTCATTTTCCGTCGGAGGTTAAAAACGAAGAGGTTCTCAATTCGACAGTTTCGATTCTATTTTTTTTTTATGTTTGCCACCTCAAAACTTTCGTTTGGGTGAAGCGATTTTGATGATTTTTATTTAAAAACTAGTGACCCTATCTATTCCTAATTCAATTTAGTTCAATCCTGATAATGGTATCCATGAGAAAACCATTATATTTTATTGGAGTCGGTTTTTTATTATAACTTTAGATTATTACATAGGCAAATCCACGGGTGAAGCTAGTGTGTTATATGGATCGTCTTACGTGTTATCTAACATTTAGGTGTCGCTAGTGGAAACAGTATAGATCGTGGAGTTATAATATACAAAATTAGATAGGTATTTCATCTATTTCAATTAATTGAAGCCGTCAGGCGCAAGGGTTTTAGTATGCATTAATTACTACAGTATGAATTTACACATCGGATATTTCCATAGAGAGTACCCTCGTCCATATCTTTCGGTTGTAGTTCAGGTAGGATGATTACGTAGTATTCATTATAGAGTTAGGTATTGCCAGGGAGGTTTGCGGTATAATTTTGAATGATTTACCTTCATGCAGGCTTAGAAATAATAGTTTGTATTCTCTGTTTATTTAAGATGAACATTTATATAACTTGCCGATATCAACGTCATATTTTTTATCCTTTATTTAATTGTTTCGGAAGCTTTCTAATGTAATCGGATTATCGCGGTAGTTCAGTGACATGCACATCTGTCACCATTAAAATTATGGATTTAAAACTTGAGTCGACAATTATATCTTACTACATGGCGCTGTAAGGAGACGTGTCCGTGTGGTGACGGAGTAAGAACACAATTCACCAGCCACTTTTCTACCCGTAGGTGTCGTAAAAGAAGTCTAATGGATAAAATATCCGTATAACAAAAACCTATACTAACTCATATGAGATAGATAAGTAGGTCAATTTCCCTCCTATTGTGGAGGAGGCTCAAGCCAGTAGTGGAATGTATATGAGCTGTAATGATGATGAATCTGTGTCACAGAATTTTATTATTTTTTTATTTATACAGATTAGTGTCAGTTGTGTCAGCTAATTAATTTTAAATAGAGAATTGTGCAACTTGAAAACCACGATAACAATTCTATTGTTCAATATGTTAAGCAATCCTTTTATATTTCAATCCATTCATTAATTAGCCCGTAAACATATCCTTGTCCATGAGAATGCCACTCGTAACGGTCCTATGCCATTTGCATTCAACGGTTCCCTACAACTTTCAAGAAGTCGTCAGTTCACCTAGTAGGCGGTCGACCGCTTCGTAGTCGTCACTCTAGAATCTTTCTTCGCCAACTGTTGTCGGTTTAGTTCGACGAGTAATGTGGTCTACTCATTGACGTTTCGCCGTACTAATTCTGCGGCTATGTTGGTGACACTAGTTTCCTACAGATTTTCATATTCTGGATTCCATCACATAGAGCAATATCGAGCACAAACTTCTCCATAACACGCTGAGCGAGTTTGAGCCTTCTTGTGAGGCTGATATTTAGAGATCACGTTTCAGTGCCATAAGTCGTCGCTGGTATTACACTGTTTATATTTCTATTACCTGCACAAGGTCGTAAGGAGGGAGAGTACACCGTCCTGCCACCACTGCGATTGCGACGAGGACACGGCGACGCATACGCTCGAGGCCTGCGCCGCTTGGGCCACGCAGCGCCGTGAACTCGTCGCAATCATCGGTGCCGACCCGACGCTGCCGGCCATCGCTAGGGCGATGGTCGACAGCGTCAGGAATTGGGACGCGGTCGCAGCCTTCTGCGAGACAGTGATCTCGCAGAAGGAGGCGGCGGATCGTCAACGCGAGTAGCGCAGCCTCGATGAGGAGATCTGCCGCCGGCGAATGGGGCGGCGCAGGCACAACTGCGCCTCATGCCGCCCTAGCCGAGGCCGCAGGTGACGTGACCGGGGATTAGTCCGTCACCCGCCGAGAAGCCGACCGCGTGAGGAAAGACCGACGTCCCCCCCTCGGGGAGGACGTCGGTCTTTCCTCACGCGGTCGCGGTCGATGGGAGGGTACCCCACGTAGGGGGTAATCCGTCGGGCCGACCACTGACGACAAGTAAACCTGCTCCGGTGGTCGGCCCAACGACGAAGGCGAGGTGGTTTTTGGGTGGGTTGCGGGAGTTGTGTGCTTAAGCCCCTCTGTCGCCCCGGACGGAGTGGTGCGGAGGCGCGCCGACCGCAGCCCACCCACAAAAAAAAAAAATATTTCTATATTTTTATACATCGTAACAATCTACACAGATTTTATTTCAATACTAGCAATCCGCCCTCGCTTCGCTTCGGTTATAGTTTTCGTTTTACCCACGTAGTTCCCGTTCCCGTGGGAATACCGGGATAAAATATAGTTTAGTTTACGCCCTGATATTATAGCTTTCCATTGGTGAAAGAATTTTTGAAATCGGTCCAGCCGTTTTGAAGATTACCCGGAACAAACAGACAGTCAGACAAAAATTTTTTAATTGCTATTTTAGGCATAGGTGTCGTGCAAATAACCGTGTGAGCATGAAAAAAGCCTATTATTTTGACATTACAATCAGACACTCCAATTTTATTTATTGGTATAGATAAAAAAAAACTGCTAGCAGCCATTTTTTGATAGCGAAAATGTATTCTCACACTTATTGTTATAAATAATTGCATTTTGCTTAAATCCTCACGAAGATAATAATCTTGCAGTCAGATCCAAGACTATTAATTTCAAACATTAGTTGACATAAAAAGGAGGAATTGCCTTTTAAAATCAAAACTTTTTTGATCGAAGAAAATCTCTTATCTTAAATGTGCTAAAAGTTTGTAAAAGAATTAGTGTCATCATTCCATTCACATAAATTCCACTGCTAGGCTTGGGCCTCCTCCACAATGGGAGGAAAATCGACCTACTGCATTAGTCAATTGTGTTGGTATTGGGTTACATGCCAAGTTTTCCTTCTCTTGAATATATATTAATTGTATATTATATCTCTTAGTTGTCTTTTACGACACCCACGAACAAGAGGAGGAGATTGTATTCTTACTCCGTCACCACACGGAGAATTTTTAAGATAAAGTAAAAATCCGTGTGGTATCGGAGTAAGAATATAATTCACCATATAACATCTATGCAAGAGAAGGAAACCTCGAAATGAAACCCAACACTAACACGTCTGACCAGCGTGGTATAATAGTTCAATTTCCTTCTCACTGTGGAAGACGCTTGAGCCTAACAATGCGACGTATAAGGGCTGTGATAACAAGGGAAAAGGTGATATTTTTAAGGATAGAAATAGACGAAAATAGTTCGATTACTCCACTATTTATACGTGCAAATTAATTAATATTATCTAATACAATCTTGTTAACGTATCTGTGTCACACGATTACAATCTGACCTATATAAAGAATACCTCTAGGTCACATCGTGATGACGTTGCCTAATAAATCATGCATTGTTGTTGACGACAAAAGAAGTCATTTTTGGACGGCAAGTACCCTATTCAAGGAGCTGGGGATTATTGGTATTTGTATACAAAATGGTGGCTTTTTCACTAAGGTCAGGTTTGACAGTATAATGGGCGAGGTTTTAAAAGATTCTTTATTTCTTTATAAGGTTTTATTATATTCGCATATTTATTCGTAAATTTTTTGGTTGCAATATAACTAATATAAATATGTTTACTTCCCCTGAGGACGCCCCTACCGCGCGGTGCTGAATAGACTACACGCGCGGGGCCCTCCCCTCACCGAGACTCTCCAGCCCGGCCTTCTCACCCGGGTCATCGAGGACCTGTTCCCGCGGCGGGCGGAACACACGCCCCCGGTCATGGCTCCGCCAGACACTGACCGGGAGGCCGACGACGACAGTGTTCCGCTCATCACCGAGCCCGAGATGGGGGTGGCGGTGGCGTGCATGCGCGCAAAGTCTACCGCCCCCGGGCCCGACGGTGTTCCTAACCGCGTGCTGGCCCTGGTCCTCGAACACCTGGGACCCCGCCTCAGGGAGCTGTTCGACGCGTGTTTAGCGTCCGGACGGTTCCCTGGGTGCTGGAAGGAGGGAAGGCTGGTGCTCCTGCCGAAGCCGGGACGGTCTCCGGAGTCGCCTTCGGCCTACAGGCCTATCGTGCTGCTCGATGACACGGGCAAGCTACTGGAGAGGGTGGTAGTTGCCCGCATCGAGCGGCACCTCGTCGGCACGGGGCCCGATCTGTCGGACGCCCAGTTTGGGTTTAGGAGGGGTCGTTCGACGATCGCGGCTCTGTTGCGCCTGAGGGCCGTGGCGACTGAGGCCGTCACCGGCGGGGGAGTGCTGTTGGTGGTGTCCCTAGACATCGCCAACGCATTCAATAGTCTGCCATTCAGCTGCATCAGGGAGGCGCTCCGGTATCACGGGGTGCCAGTTTACCTGAGGCGGCTAGTGGCAGACTATTTGGAGGGGCGCAGCGTCCTCTGCACCGACCGAGCAGGGGACGTCATGCGAACGCCCATGACGTGCGGTGTCCCACAGGGGTCGGTCCTCGGACCCACCCTGTGGAACATCGGCTACGACTGGGCGTTGAGGGGGAGTCTCCCGCCCGGGCTGGGCGTGATTTGTTACGCCGACGACACGCTCGTCACAGCCCGCGGTGGGACGCTAGAAGAGGCGGTAAGCCTGGCGACCTCGGGTACCGAGGAGGTCGTCAGACGGATCGAGGCGCTAGGGTTGAGGGTCGCCCTGGACAAGACGGAGGCCCTCTTGTTCCATGGGCGCACTATGAGCCCTCCCATCGGCGTCTCGATCACCGTCCACTCGGTCGACATCAGCATCCGGGCCCATATGAGGTACTTGGGCCTGGTGCTCGACGGGCGATGGTGGTTCCGGGAGCATTTCCGCAGGCTCGCTCCGCGGCTCGTCGGCGCGGCGTCCGCCCTATCGTGGCTTATGCCGAACGTGGGCGGACCGAGCGCTGCGTGCCGACGGCTGTACGCGGAGGTCATCCGGTCGATGGCCCTGTACGGCGCACCGGTGTGGGCGGGGTCCATGACCGCCCGACTTAGGGCCCTTCTGTGGCGACCACAGAGGGTCACGGCGGTCAGGGCCATCCGCGGATACCGCACGGTGGCGACGGAGGCAGCGTGCCTATTGGCCGGGACTCCCCCGTGGGACCTGGAGGCGGAGATGCTCGCCGGACTATATCGGCGGGTGACGGGGGTGCGAGCGGAGGGCGGTGTGGTCTCGTTAAGGGATCTCACCGCCTGGCGCGTCGACGCCCGCCAAGACGTCATCGCCTGTTGGGCAGTCCGGCTGGAGAGGCCTCGGTTCGGGGTGCGAACCGTGGAGGCCTTCCGGCCGGTGCTGATGCAGTAGTTGGAGAGGCGGCACGCGATGCTCTCCTTCCGACTGGTGCAGGTTTTGACGGGGCATGGGTGCTTCGCCAAATACCTGCACAAGATCGTTAGGAGGGAGAGTACACCGTCCTGCCACCACTGCGATTGCGACGAGGACACGGCGCGCCATACGCTCGAGGCCTGCGGGGCTTGGGCAGTGCAGCGCTGTGAACTCGTCGCAATCATCGGTACGGACCTGACGCTGCCGGCTATCGCTAGGGCGATGGTCGACAGCGTCGGGAATTGGGACGCGGTCGCAGCCTTCTGCGAGACGGTGATCTCGCGGAAGGAGGCGGCGGATCGCCTGCGTGAGGAGCGCAGCCTCGATGAGGAGATCCGCCGCCGGCGACTGGGGCGGCGCAGGCGCAACTATCTGCGCCTCATGCCGCCCTAGCCGAGGCCGCGGGTGACGTGACCGGGGATTAGTCCGTCACCCGCCGAGAGGCCGACCGCGTGAGGAAAGACCGACGTCCTCCCCGAAGGGGGGACGTCGGTCGATGGGAGGGTACCCCAATAGGGGGTATTCCATCGGGCCGACCACTGACGACAAGTTAACGCTGCTCCAGTGGTCGGCCCAACGACGAAGGCGACGTGGTTTTCGGTTTTGGGGTGGGTCGCGGGAGTTGCGTGCTTAAGCCCCTCTGTCGCCCCGGACGGAGTGGTGCGGAGGCGCGCCGACCGCGGCCCACCCACAAAAAAAAAAAAAAAAAGGTATATGTTTACTTCATAAATGGCGTAGTGATTAAGTTACCGATCTACCATGCCAGTGTCGTGGATTCGATGGACGCACTACAATATCTTTTGCGAGAATTCGCTGAAGAAGAATTCGTTGTTTTATTTTTTTTTCTTGTTTTTGGTCTTGTGTTTGTCTTGTGTTTTTCTTAACAGCGTAGCGTGTTTTGCCTGACGAATTTAGGTTTTGGTCTTTTTAGCATACCTGTCATAGTTCGCAATTTATAGTTTGGTCATGCTCACTGAACAAGGTTCTGCTTGCGGTAGCTATGTGAGATGGGTCCCATTTAGCTACAGCAAGCAGAAATCTAATGTGGTTAAGGAGAGTAATGGCTGCTCTAGTGGCTTAACTCGTGATCGGGTGCTGCTTGTGGGATCTGTCCCTCAAGGGGCCTATGCACAATAAATGATTTGATTTGCGAGACTTTCCTTTCCATAGTAGAGGACACCTGAGCACTCTAGTGCGCCGTATGCGGGCTGAGATGATGCTCATGAAAATATACGTTTCAGATCTTCACTCAGGATCATTGAGAACTATGTGTCAGCCTTAGATTGATTCCAAAAGCATTGGCATTTAAACAAATTTTGTCTGCAGTGACTAATTCTAAGTAGGTTAATTCTAAGTTACTGTCTCACTTCTTTTTAATAACAGCATTTTACTAAGGAAATAAGCATTTGTATTATGGGGTACTTTACAACCATATAATTCATCATCATCATCACAGCCCGCACGACCGCTCGAGCCCAACACGTCCCGCTGTTGGGCTCAAGCCTCTTCCACAATAGGAGGGAATTTGACCTACTATACTATACTGGTCAGACATGTTGGTATAGGGTTTCATTTCAAGATGTCTTTCTCTTGTATTCTTAATCCGTCTGTAAATTGTATTTTTAATCCGTCACCACACGGTAAAACTAGATAGTTAACGTTAACAAATTACGTCCAGACTCAGAATAACTATTTGTGGATCGCACAAAGTATTGTTCTGCATGGGAATCGAATTCATAATTCTTGGCACTGCATGTCAGTATCTAAACTACGCCATCAAGCCTAGCCATCCACATAAGCTAAGGAGGAAAAAAAAATGTAACGGAAACATTCGGATTCATATACACTATTTGTTTATACAAACGCGTGAGTAAGTTCATAAAATTTACGTAAAGAACAGTCCTTAAAAGTAATTTTGGTAAATTGGCGCTTTACCGAATCTAATATTCGAATATTATCCTCCGTTCTATTTAAATACAGCGTTATAGATACTTTAAAGATAAAGATACAAAATGTTAAGGATTGAAAATTGAATAGGAAATGAATTGAGATCCCACTTTTGCTTGATAATGGTGATAAAATTACGATAATCGAGTCTAACGATGGACAAGATAATCATCTTAAAGCCTATTTGGTTCACGTTAATGAATTGATTATTTTAAATTATTGAACAGCAGTAGTAGGTTAGTAGAAAGAAAGAAAAGATGAAGTTAATATAAAGATACATATATTATTAATTTACTTTCGCATTTATAATATTAGTAAGGATTAAGACGTGGTTAGATGTGTTGCTATAGGGTTTTATGTTGAGTTTTCCTTCTCTTGCATAGATATTAACTGATTTATCGTCTTATAGCGGGGGTGGTGAATTGTATCCATACTCCATCACCACACACGGAGAACGTGGAAATACTCGTTACTCGTTAATAATGTAATTTTTCATTGATCAAAGAATTTTTTAAATTCGCCAATCTCTTGTGGTTTCATTCGCATAGTTCCCCTTTCTGTGGGCATATTGGAGTAAAATATAGCCTATTTTACTCGGTGATTATATAGCTTTCTATTGGTGAAGGAATTTTTAAAATCAGTTTAGTGTCTTAAAGCGCGAAAGCGGAATAAATAAAGAAACTTTTCGCATTTGTAATATTAGTTAGGATTAGGGTAGTTAGGGTTTCAAAGGGAACAAATATTATTATCATCACCATCTCAGCCCCTAAACACTCCTCTGTAGGGCTCGGCCTTCTTCGATTGTAGGAGGGAAATTGACCTATTTACGTATTACCACGCTGGTCAGACGTGTAGGCATAGGGTTATATGTCGAGTTTCCCATCTTTTGCGTCGATATTAGCCGAATATTATGATTATTTTTTTTTTATCTTTATTGCAAACGGTGGCAAACGAATCAATAGTACCCCTGATGGTAACGAATGCTGCCGCTGTCCTTTGCTACAGACCTTTGCTAAGCCTCTTCTTACAGCGATGAAAGTAAAGGGAGTATGAATGCGTGCAATAAAGTTCGGTGATACTAAAGGCATCACCATAATCCACCACATGCAAACACCCTCAGATAATTGGGCTGGCGGCTATCTCGCTCACCAAACGGTGCGCAGTAACAAATTGCCACGATTGAGACGTCGATTTTCTGCAAGAGTGTAATACTAACCCTGCCGGACTGGCTCGCGGCTTTAAACAGACATCTGTCAATAGTGTGGTCCTGCCATATGGCTGCCTTAGTCTTCTTTTACGACATCTACGGGTAAAATGTGAGTTGATGAATTGTATTTTTATTGCGTCACCACATAGAAAATAGATTATACGAAAATATTAATTTTATATTAATGATATCTGATGTTTACGCGAGCACTACACATTGTAAATAAAACTACTTTTACGGATTATATCGCGTTTGTATTTGATTTATGATTGCCCGACGTTTCGAACACTTTGCAGCATTCATGGTCACGGGCGGACTAAGGTGTCTCACGTCCAACAAGTAATCGTTATTACAGACATTTACAATTATCTACCCGATACAGAAAATAGTTATAAATTTATTAAATTGTTACCCACATTTTAGTACAAATTTATTGCCAGTGTAAGAAGAAAATGAATCTATATGAAAAAATTATATTGTTTATGGTTAGTAATTATTAATTATTAAATTTGTAGCAATTATTATTACAATTTGTTGATTTAAAACTAACAAAACTAATATACTACCACCGGATCGGAACGCGGCCACACTGAGAAAGATCCGGCAAGAAAACTCAGGGGACATGATGCTAAATTAATATTGATTTTTAATTTTAGATGCGGCTTACTAAAAGATTTTTGATTTATAAAATTATCTTTAACCATTATTATTGTGGGTCAAATCTATACAATAAGTGCTCACAGTATCATGCAGTCTTGTGGTGGTCTCTTTGGATTTATTTTTAATTATGTTTATAACAGGATCCCAGCTTGATGGTAATACCCAGCCATCCTCTCTATTGAAATTTTTGTGTTTTTTTATATCAATAGCCTCGCGTACCATTCTAGGCAGGTATCGGTGTTCCTTTGCGAGGACTTGAGGTTTATCAAACCTAATATTATATACCTAATAAAATCAATATTAATTTAGCATCATGTCCCCTGAGTTTTCTTGCCGGATCTTTCTCAGTGTGGCCGCGTTCCGATCCGGTGGTAGTATATTAGTTTTGTTAGTTTTAAATCAACAAATTGTAATAATAATTGCTACAAATTTAATAATTAATAATTACTAACCATAAACAATATAATTTTTTCATATAGATTCATTTTCTTCTTACACTGGCAATAAATTTGTACTAAAATGTGGGTAACAATTTAATAAATTTATAACTATTTTCTGTATCGGGTAGATAATTGTAAATGTCTGTAATAACGATTACTTGTTGGACGTGAGACACCTTAGTCCGCCCGTGACCATGAATGCTGCAAAGTGTTCGAAACGTCGGGCAATCATAAATCAAATACAAACGCGATATAATCCGTAAAAGTAGTTTTATTTACAATTTTATATTACTTCATACCTGTAATATACCTACAATATACATACAATATACATACTATAATACACTAACGAAGCATATACAGGATGTATCAGGTTATGGCGCAACTGATCGAGTATATTGTAATTTGTAGTTTAACGGTCATAGATAGGGTTGCCACCTTTTTTTCGTGTAAATAAAGTACATTGGTTAATGAAATTAGAAAAATAAAGTAGATTGTGTCAAAATAAAGTACGATTGATTTTATTTCATAATTTTCGTCAAAAACATAATTACCACAAATAGACATCTGCATATGCTGTGCAGATGTCTATTTGTGATAATTATTTATCTTTGCCCTATTTATTTAAGTGAAACTAAATAATATATTGTACATCACATGCAAATCTCTCCATATGAACGCTGCCGTGGCAGGAATCGCCATTAAATATGTAACTATTTTATACAAATTAAAAAATAATGTCTTTAGTTTTTATCTCAAGAAATCAGTTCCTGCGAAATAAAGTATTTTCGCGTACTTTATCCCTTACATAAAGTATAAAGTACAATTAATAAAAATAACGTACAATACTTTATAATAAAGTACGGGTGGCAACCCTAGTCATAGATCATAATTAGAATGTACATTACACAAAGAACAATATAACATAAAAGTTATAGTGATTTCAAAAAAATGTGTCTAAGAGTCTATGCTTTAAATGTTACGTATTATGTAGGCATGTACAGACAGAATACATGTAGGCATGTAAAGCTTCGACAGTATAATTTCATTCATTAATACCTAGAATTGTGCAAAAGTTTCAATGACATCGTAGGTACAATGGTGAGCGGTCAACGGTAATAGGCCGATCAGATGTTTTAAAGCGAAGTTTGTCTTGCTTATGTGAATGTAATCATTGATTTATTCAATTTCTAATAAACATTTAACAAAGTATGAATATGTTGCGTAATAAGTATCATTGACTTTATACATTTTAATCAGATTTACACGAAAAAGCGATGACAAAATTGAAAACTTTACATGTCTCTAATGCCTTAACGAATCGATATTTTTCGTTCAAATTCCTTTCATGGGTTCCTCCTACCACCATTGCCTAGCTCCCTTTTGACCAGTTGCCCCATTACCTGATACACCCTGTATTATGTGTGAATACATCATCACCCCGCTTTTATCCCAATTACTTAGAGTCGAAACAATATGTATGTATATATCTTTATAAACAATATGTGTATATCTTTCACAGTGCATATTGAACATTTTTGGGAATAATTTTATGACTGGCCGCTTGCCTACGTCAATCCTCCTTAGGAATGTTATTGTTGACCTGACGGTATTAAATGATTGGCCCAGGTCAATGATAAAATTTTAGTTGTCTTTTACGACACCCACGAAAAAGCAGTATTCATAGCCGTAGTACTATCTAGGTATATTTTATAACTCATGAAAATAGGCGGCGGAGCGTGCATGTGAGTAAATCCTCTACGGCGAGACGATCCGCCACCGGCGACTTGGGCGGCGCAGGCACTAGTATCTGCGCCTGATGCCGTCCTAGCCCAGATCGCGAGTGACTGGATCGGGGAATAGTCTGTCACTCGCAAAAAGGATGACCGCGCGAGGGTGACCGACGTCCCTGGATGGGATACCTTACGATGGGTATCCCACAGGGTATATCAATATCCCATCAGGGATACCCCTTTGGCTATCCCACTGGGTATATCAATATCCCATCAGGGATACCCTTTTGGGTATCCCACTGGGTATTCCCAGTGGGATACCCAAAAGGGTATCCCACCGGGCTGGCCACGGACGACGAAGAACTCAGTACCGGTGGTTGGCCCAATGGCGAAGGGGAGGGAATATGGTGGGTTATGTGGCCGAACGCTGTCCTTTCGTCACCCCGCATGAATTAGACGGCGTGTAGCTGACCATAGACCTCCTAGAAAAAAAAAAGGTATTAAACATATTAATTATTTCGATTGGCTTATATCCACAGTGCTCGATTTCTGATGTATGTTATTTTCTTGTTTACTTAATCCATCATGAGATTATTTCTTCGGCCTATATTGCATTATCGTCGAAGTTGTAAGCCTCAATGATATATGGATGCAAAATAAAGGCCATTATTTTACAACCATACATCATTAAGGCTTATAGTTAACAGGGAAGAAAAAATGCTAAGTCGGTTTTGAATTGAAATTATAGGTCTATTCTTTCGATGAATTAGCTAATAGTGCTCACTGCTGGACATGATTGGCAATTTACCAGGTGTTGACAGAATACCAGCGCTGCTTATCAGCAGTGCAGAATACCAGCTTTAAAGACAAGGAGAAGTAACACGAGCAGAGATGTTAGCTGTTTGTTCCTCGTTAAAATTAAATTATTTGATGTACGAGGTTCTTTTTTTATTTTATTATCATCATCATTTCAGCCTATCGCCGTCCACTGCTGTACGTAGGCCTCCCTCATGTTACGCCACAAAGTGCGGTCCTGTGCCGCCTGCATCCCAGCAACTCTCACCAGGTCGTCGGTCCACCTGATGGGGGCGCGTCCTACACTGCGTCGTCCGATACGTAGTCGCCACTTGAGAACCTTTCTTCCCCAGCGATTGTCGGTTCGTCAAGCGATGTGGCCTGCCCATTGCCACTTCAGCGTGCTAATTCGTCGTGCTATGTCCGTTCCATAGCAGGCTGAGCGACTTTGAGCCTTGTTATGATGCCTATATTTAGGGACTACGTTTCTGTGCCGTAAGTCATCACTGGTAACACACACTGGTCTTGGACCTGTGTTTTCAGACACTGAGGTATGTTGGACGAGAAGATCCTCTTAAGATTCCCGAACGCTGCCCAACCGAGTTGGATTCGTCTGCTGATCTCTTTCTCGAAATTGGATCCACCTAACTGGACTGTTTGTCCTAGGTAAACTTAATGATCGACAACTTCGAGAATAGCATTGCCAGCTAGGACCGGTACAGGAATGGCATGGACATTTGACATGAATTTCGTCTTGTCCATGTTCATTCGTACACCCACTAGTTGGGATACCCTTCTGAGATCATTGAGCATGGTGCCAATGTCCTCTATGCATTCTGCCATAACGACGATATCGTCTGCAAATTGAAGGTGAGTGATGTATTCGCCGTTAATATTGATGCCGAGTCCAGTCCAGTCTAAGAGCTTGAAGACATCTTCCAGTGCAGTGGTGAACAGTTTCGGAGAGATCACAGCTCCCTGTCTCACGCCTTTCTGCAACTGGATCGGTTTCGTACTCTTATCCCGGATACGGACTGACATTGTGGCGTCCCTATACAAACATTTCAGCACTTCGATATAACGATGGTCGATTTGGCACAGCTGATGGGACTGCAGGACTTTTTTTTAGTTATGTTTGTGTTTTTTAATAGATTCAACGTGAATAAATGTTATTCTTTTTTCTTTCTTTCAATTTGCTTTCATATTTACCTTTATATTTTAGTCTTACATTTAAACGAAATAGCAATACATTGACAACTTTTTTAAGAAACATTTCGCCTAATAGTGAAAATCGTACGAAAATCCGTTTGATAGTTTTCGAGTTTACAGCGTTTATATGACAGATGCGATTGGGGATTTTATAATACGTAGTCTCCATAAACGCTCAAATCAAATGCTATATTTTCTAGAGTTTATGATATTTCGAGACGTCCAAACAAGTCAACGTTATTACAGATTTATATAATAATCTACAGCTGTGTGGTAGCGGCTTCGAATACTACCCCTAACCCTTGCTTTGCTCGTGGGTGTCGTAAAAGACGACTAAGAGCTCTAGATTGACCCTGACCAACTCCATCTGGTACCATTTGGGTCAACGATTACATTCCCAAGGAGGGTTGACGTCAGGCAGGCGGCCGGTCATAAAAGTCATTGCCGAAACTTTTTGCAATATGTCAAAACAGATGACATATTGCGTCGACCCCAAGTAATTGGGATAAGAGCAAGATGATGATGATATAATTATCTACCCGCTACCGAAAATTAGTTATTAAGTTTTGATCCACATTTTGTGTACAAATTTATTGGCAGTACACAAAGAAAATGATTCTATATGAAAAAGCGTCAGACATCTTAGTCCGCCCGTGACTATGAATGCTGTGAAGTGTTCGAAAAGTCGAGCAATCATAAATCAAATACAAACGCCATAAAACCCGTAAGAGTATTTTTATTTACAATACTACTTCGGATGTCTATACCACGCTGGTCAGACAAGTTGGTATAGGGTTTTTTTTTTAGATTCCTTTCTCTTGTGTAGATGTTATTTGATTATTACATCCTTTCGCCGTTTCACTCTGTCACTACATCGAAAACGTAGGTATTTATTTATTCTTAATCTTGAAGTGAAACTCCTATAGGCATATTGGATGGAATAAATTCATGTAAGTAAATCGTCATTGATCTCATCACATTACGTGTTAACGTTAACACTACATCTGTAGCTATTTCAATGTTACTATATCTACGCCGAAAGATATTAAAACCAGATAAACGTAAAAAGTTTTAATTTGCCAATTTTAATTTAAGATCAAGCAATTGATTTGAATTTCCAACTAATAACTTGTTTATAATTTTAAGTTTTCACTTCTGTCGGCAGTCTTCACGACTTCTTTGTGTTCTTCTTTTGATCTTATATAGGTAATCGGTGAAAACTGTACACAATTATAATATAATATGCAGTAGAGAGACCAGACTAGAATTGTAATTATTGTTTCTTTGCTAAAGACTCCATCTATAATGCAGAGACATTTATAATTTTATTATATGTTCCTACATGTAAATGAATTTTATAATATATATTAAGGATATTTTTAAGATGATCACTCAATACAAATAGTATATTAATGTTGCCGAAATGGTTTGCGAACATTCAAGGGAACATACACAAAAACTTGTTAAGAATTTAATACTATAACACTGTAAATTATGAATAAGCTTGAGTATAAAAAAGAGGTTAAATTGCAAAATAATTACGAAAACATTTAATTTAAAAAAATCCAACCACAAAATTCACTCCAGTAATCCTTTCGCAAAAACGAATCATCGTTCATTTTACAGCAAGTTCCGGTCCCTTGTATACCGTTAGTTAGCCAAAAACTCCGTACATTAATCTACGTTCAATTCAGATTTCGCAAAGTTTTGGGGGCTAATTTCTGCGTAAAATTGGTAACAATTTGCAAATAACAACAAGATTCATAATTTTGCTGCTCTACCTTTGGCTTTATTATCGGGGTTCAAAGTGTTTATAATTTCACTTATTTAATTTATCACTGGAGTTGACTTTTAATTCTTTCTAATAATTAAACTATCATCTAATGAGCGATTTAGTTACTGAAAGTATTTTTTTTGTTCGAATTATTCCTTTACAATTAATACTTTTCAATGGATTTGTTTCCGTGTGGTGACGGAGTAAGAATACAATTCATCACTCCCTATATTGCCCGTGAATGTCGTAAAAGACAACTAATGAATATAATATGCATAAAATAGCATCTTCTATGCAAGAGAAGGAAAACTCGAAACAAGACTCTATACCAAACTGTTTATAGTAAGGTCAATTGCCTTCCTATTATGGAGGAGGCTTGAGCCCAACAATGTGATGTATATGAGCCGATACGATTAGATTTGTTTTATACTAGGCAGCTGTCAATAAAAGGAATAAATTAAGCTATTTTTCCTTTCAGAACAACCCTATAAAATTTTGCCCGGTCCGGAACTCGAACTCGTATATCTCAGGAGATATTGCAGATTTATAATGCGGGGACAAAGCGAAGAATGTAATGTTTTGCTTAGCCGTGTGATGCAAAGAGTTTAAGGGAATAATGCATCTGATGGTAAGTGATGCTGTCGCTCATGGACCTTTACTAGGCCGTTCCCCAGTTAAGGGAGTATGACTGCGTGTCATTACACGCATTCATACTCCCTTAACTGTTCGGTGATACTAAAGGCATCATCGAAAACCACCACATGCAAACACCGTCAGACAGTTGGGCTTTCGGTTCTCTCGCTCACCGAACAAAGCGCAGTATCAAATTGTTACTACTCATACGTCGATTTTCTGCGAGAGTGTGGTACTACCCCGAAAGGACCGGCCCGCGGCTGTAGACAGACAACTGTCAACAGTGTGGTACTACTACAAATGCTAGGCGGGTGGGCTGTATAGCATGGCCGATTATGAGGTTGCACGTCCTGCGATCCGCTGCGATTTAGGCAGAACGTGACCGGGTAGCTGGTCCCCCAAAAACCCGAATAATAATAGGATAAAGGTCAAAATTTAATAACTAATTCTGTAGTGGGTACATATAAATCTCAGTAATAACGATGACTTGTTAGAGTGAGATACCTTAGTCCTCCCGTGAACACTGAAAAGTATTCAAAACGTCGGCATATCATAAATCAAAATACAAACGCGATAAAATTTGGAAAATAGTTTTATTTAAAGTAAATAATATCCGGCAAACCATCAGAAATCATTAAATAACAGGACAGTAAAAGATAGTTTGGTAAAACCTAAAATAAATCATAAAACACTTCCTATGCATCAGAAACACTTGGGTATTTGCTCGAACTTGAAATCGCTACGCCAAGTAGAAATTGTTAGTATTCAAGAAGTAGAAGGTACCGGAAGGGAAAATTAATATTGATATGGTCACTATAAAAAGTTGTTAGGTTATCTAATTAAGTAATAACTTAAGACAGAAGGTCCCTTGAGTAGGGACTGAACAAATTAACCGACTTGGTGGTACATGGATCTCACAATTTTTTATAACAAAAGAACTAAGTTGCAAGAATTGGTTATTTTTACAAGTTATATTTATGATGGCATCTTGTTGTCTTGAACAATTGAGATCAAATAAGTTATCTACCATCTATTTGCTGACTGTACCATGCAACAATTTATTCTCCAACAATCAGATTGCCTTAAAAATAATATACTTAAGTATGAGAGAATATTAATACTATTGAATAAATTTTGGAGTTTGATAAATTAAAACATAAACTATCATAGTGTTCCTCTACGATGTAAAGCCTCAAGGCTACGAAATTTAAACAGATGTTTCCGAAAAATACGCCGGGATAGGCTTTGAGGGTTTTCCCCAGTTGTATGTTAACGTCAATAAATGAGGGTTAGATGTACCGACATTTCGGCCCTTATAATGTCGATATGTCAACATATTGGAACGCTGGGCTCTCCATGATAAAACTGAACGGTTATATTGTCTAAAGAAATTTAGCGTAGGCATTTATGAATGAGTGTTTTATATTCACTTTAGATTGTCATCACCCTACTCTTCCATCCGTCACTCTAAAGACACCTATGTTAAACAAAGGCCTCTTCAAGAAGGAATTGTCGTCACGAATTTTTTCTTGTGTGGGCTACAGTCAGCGGCCCCGTCGCCCAGCTTCGTCCGGGGCGACAGAGGGGCAGCGCGGGGGCCCCGTAACCCACCCGACAGCGCGTCGCCTTCGTCGTTGAGCCGACCACTGGTGTAGTTCCTTGACTTCAGTGGTCAGCCTGAATCGTCAGGCATAAGGAGCGTTGACATAAGATTATCCATGTGACGGTTCTGTAGATTTGCGTTTGTGTAAAAAACATAATAAAATGATTACCATTGATAAAATTATAACAATTAATAAAAATGTTCCTCTCTTTTACTGTTGCCGTGCCCTACAGGGTTCATAATTGATACATAATTTAGTTGTTAAGACCTTTTACACATTTTGTAGTGAAATAAAGTTTGAAATTGAAATAATTCACCACGCCCACTCTTGTCTGCAGGTGTCGTAAAAGATGACTAAGGGATATAATATGCATATAACATCTATGTGAGAGAAGGAAAGCTCGACATAAAACCCTATTCCAGCACATCTGTAGGTCAAATTCCCTTCCAGTGCGGAGGAGGTTCGAGCTCAACAGTGGGACGTATATGATATGATATGAGCTGTGATAATGATGATAAGGGTCTTATTTGATATAATAAGTTTCCCAAAGAAAGAAGATGATAATCCTTCACCTAATTTTTAAGTTTTTAAGACTACTTCCTGATAATAAGGGTTGGTGACATATTGTATTTAGCTAGTCTTCGTACGGGCTATGTCTGAAGTATTCAAACCGAATTATAATACATAGAATTTTAAATGAAAATAACGTGTAAAATATTAAATAAGCAATAAGTACGGCGAATTTCGATAAAATTTCTACATTTTATGATTCTCTTTTACCAACCTCTTCATACAGATTACAATAAAAGTCAATTACTATGAATCATAATAATAACCTGACTTTGCAAACTGGAAGTAGCTAATGAAAAAACTTTTTTCTTGGTTGGAAGTGATCGGCTCTTGTTACGAAAAGTTTGTGAAATCCTTTAAGCTTTTTACAGAATACCAGTGTTAATTTATTCTGCATGACATTTGAAAAAAAAAAAGAAAATTATAGGCAGAAAATAAATTTAACTTATATTTAATTTATTCAGGGGTAACGCAATAAGAATACAATTCACCACCCCCTCTTTTACCCGTTGGTGTCGTAAAAGAGGACTAAGGAATATATTATGCAAATAACAACTATGCAAGGGAAGGAATATTCGACATATAATTCTATGGTAACATGTTTGACCAGCGTGGTATAGTCAATCAATTTCTTTCCCATTATGGAGGAGGAGCCCTACAGTGGGATTTATGAGGGCTGAGATGATGACGATGATGATGTGTGGTACCAGTTACGAATTCTACCAATCCTTGCAACGCCGTGGGTGTCGTAATAGACCACTAACACAACAAAGACACAACTTTGCATAGACCAAGCTCAACGCAAAGGTCAACGCAAACGCCGTCTAGCTCCGTCCGAGGCGACGAAGAGGCGACGCGTGGCCCTATAACCCACCGTCTCCTCTCCTTCGTCATTGGGCCGAACACCGGTACCGAGTTCCTTGTCGGCCGTGGTCAGCCCGGCCCAAAACTTTACACCGACCTAGGACAACTTTATCTGATGCGATATAGTAAACAAATACATTCCTAAGGAGGGTTGGCGTCAGGCAGGCGGGCGGATATAAAACTATTGCAATATATATGCTGGAAGAGGAGTATACAATGTGTCTACTCCAAGGAATTTTGAAGTGGTAGGACCACGCTGTTGACAGTTCTGTCTACAGACGCGGGCCGGTCTTTCCAGGGTAGTACCACACCCTCATACAAGATCGACGTCTGAGTAGTAGCAATTTGTTACTGCGCTTCGTTCAGTGAGCAAAAAAGCTGGCAACCCAAATTTCTGATGGTGTTTGCGTATGTTAGGTTTTGGTGAAGCCTTTAGTAGCACTGAACATTTTGAGCACGCATTCACACTCCCTTCGCATTAATCACAGTAAGCAATGGCCTAACGAAGGTCTAGTGGCAGCATTATTTACCATCAGGTGTACCGTTTCCGCGTTTGCTACCGTTTACAGTACAAAAAATAAATTGGATATGCACAATACGATGATAATGATGAAATTTAATGTACTGTCACGGCTATATACATAAAATAATTGCTATTTCACTATTTTTTACGACTTTCACGTGCAAGCAAGGGATAGCAACAATTATATTCTTATCCCGCCGCCACAGACTGAATTAGTACTACTTAACTATTTGTTACGACTTCCATGGGCAAGGAAAGTGCGACGAAAATTATATTTTTAACAAGTCAAAATTTCTGTGGTTCAAGAATAAGAACACAATTGACGGTACTGGAATGATAAAGAAAGGAATTATAATTCATTCCGTGTGGTGATGGATTAAGAATTAAATACAATTCACCACCTCTTTTCTTGCCCATGGATGTCGTAAAAGATGACTACGGGATTCTAATATGCATACAACATCTATGCAAGAGAAAACTCGTAATAAATCCCTATACCGATCTATCTGACAAGCATGACTGACCAGCAAGGTATAAGTAAGGTCAATTTCCCTCCTATTGTGCAGGAGGCTCGAGCCCAGCAGTGGGATATATATGAGCTGTGATGACGATAATGAATTATTTGTTACGACTTCCACGTGTAAGCAAAGTGCGGCAAAAATTGTATTTTTAAAACACAAAAGACAAAAAGAAAAATATCTGTGGCGTCGGAATAAGGACATAATTTACGATACTGGAATAAAGGAAGGAATTGTGACGCATTGTATACTGCCTATCATCGCCTGTATAACATAGAGCCCATAATCCACTTGTTGAAGAGAATGCACCAATTTTGTCACCGAAATGATGGATGGCATGCAAGTTTACTCGATACACTTCTAACGTACATATTATGTATATTCAGGTTGATATATCGCAACAAACGATATTATTCTACCACTAGTATAGTAAAAAAATCTTTTGTAGTTTTTGAATAGTAAAATATATGTGTTTTTAAATGGTCGGTATTATTTTATATTTTCAAGCCCTTTTAAACTTGCATCATCATCATCAGCCCACATATGTCCCACTGTTAGGCTTGGGCCTCCTACACAATGGGAAGGAATTTGACTTACTGTACTGGTCAGGCATGTTGGTACAGGGTTTCATTTCAAGTTTTTCTTGCATAGATGCTATGTGCATATTATATCCCATAGTCGTCTTTCACGACATCTACGAGCAAGATGTGTGAATTGTATTCTTACTCCGTCACCACACGGCAAATCTTTAGTTTGGTGGAATCAAAAAATGAAAGCATCCACTGTGGTTATGTTCGTCTGTCCCTTCATCTTTCTCAGCGAACATTTATCATCGGCCCATCTACGTCCACTATTGAATGAGAGCCTCTTCATAACGAGGATAGTGCCATAATCACTGGGCTACCCTCTACGAAATAAGCTTCCCTGTGTAGCAATTGGTTAAGAATATGTGTTAGTCTTTTTATTTTTTCGCCTGCTAACTCTTTAAACTAATAGCAATTCGCCTACCAAGAGTAAAGCATGTGACATTATATCTACCTTCCATACGATGTATTCTATTTTCAATAGTGAATGAATCACGTTACCCAATCAGTTCAATTTAAAATTAACTATAGTTTTCACAAAATAAGAGGCCCGTTTTGACACTTGGTTTTACCGATGTATTTAGTGATGCACCATACGAGACAGTACTCGATACTCAAGATAAATCGAATCAAGTTTATATGAGTATATAATCGATTTGAATATGTATTGTAAAGTACATTGGATTCAAGTTCTGATTTGAAAATTTTACTTAAACTGTGGTATTGTAGATATTTTGAAATGATACAATGTTACGAATGGTCATTTTTCTATCATTTAATGTTTTTGTTACAATAACATTCACTCAATCACAAAAATGTCTGACTGTGCTATGTCCAGGTCTGAATCCAGACTGCAATGGGCTTAAAATATTATTGGCGTAAATAAATTGGGATAATTGTTTATGAGCACAGGCCTCGAGCACTTTAGATAGGAAAGGTAAGATAGAAATTGGACGATAGTGTTTAGGAAGAGAAGGACTAGGTATTTTAGGTAAGGGAATGACATACGCCCTACGCCATAACGTAGGAAATGTGCCAGAGTGAAGGGAGAAGTTAAGAATATATGTGATAGGCAGTAAGACTTGATCGAGAATAGTCATGACCATGCGACGGCTGATTTCATCACAACCAACAGCCTTAGATTTGATGGAAACGAGTATCTTTCTAACCTCATCGGATGCTACCGGAGAAAAAGAAAAGGGATTAATGTCGAGATTTGGTAAGTTGGTAATGTACTTTACCGTTTGGCACTTGATGTCATCGC
Organism: Lymantria dispar; assembly: GCA_032191425.1. Classification (NCBI taxonomy): domain Eukaryota; kingdom Metazoa; phylum Arthropoda; class Insecta; order Lepidoptera; family Erebidae; genus Lymantria; species Lymantria dispar. The sequence goes on along the minus strand of CM063465.1, from coordinate 9,362,295 downwards.
CTAGAGCGACTGAGGTTTTGAAAAATTTATTAAGACCGTCAAGCGTAATGCAGTTAGGTAAATCAACCCAACCCAAATCATTACCCGATTTCTTACACGTAGGTATCGCAAAAGACGACTAAGGGATCTAATCTGCATATAACATCTGTAAAATAGAAAGAAAACTCGTAATAAAAACCTATATCAAGCCATCTGATCAGCGTGGTATAGTAGGTCAATATTCCTCCAACCTCAAAGGATGCTCGAAGCCAATAGGATTAAGTGGGATATATATGGGCTGAAAAAAAGAAGAACTTAAATAATATTTAGTATTATATTTGCAGTGTGGTGACGGAGTAAGAATATAATTCACCACTTCCTAACTGGCCGTGGATGTCGTAAAAGACGACTATGGTATATAATATGCACATAGGAGCAAGAGAAGGAAAATTCGAAATTAAACCCTATACCAACATGTCTGACCAGCATGGTATAGTAGATCAAAATCACTTCCATTGTGGAGGCCCGAGCCCAACAATGGAATATATGTGGTCTGTGATGATGATGATGATTATATAATATTACATTACTACAATGAGTACTTTGTGTAACGATAACTAGAAGCCATATACCAGTTTAGCAGTTTCTACTTTTTATTATTTAATTTTATGACAAAAAAGTAGAAACCGTAAAGTCTATTCGTATTACGTCACCTTAAGTCCGCCATTTCATACCTTCCAGATGGATGGTTTCCATCTCTATACCTGCTTTTTTGTATGATTATATGTTCGTCCTTTTTAGTTATTCAATTTTTGTTTTTAAACAATATACAACAAATTATTCACTGTGTGAAAAGAAGAAACTGGTGTATTAGCAACGCATTCTTGATATCATAAAAGACCATGGTAGGAAAAAAAGCAGAAAATATAATTGCAAAAGAAGTAAAAAATAAAATAAACCCTATTCCAATCCATCTCACCGGTATCATATAGTAGATCGAATAGCTTTTTTTTTATTTTAACATCGTGAATATTACGCTGTCATACATATTTATTACATCAAAGGAATAAAGTCTGGTTCTGACGCGGCAAGTAACTGATTTGCAATAGAAAGCCATTACTGTTGATATAGCCACTTGCCCTTTAAGAAGCATTAAAGCAACAAAGTTAGTTTGAATATAATTTGTGTCCGATAATTGTTGTTAAATTCGTAGATCTGCACATTGACTGCACAGATGGCGTAGTGGTTAAGATAGCGACCTACATTGCCAGTGTTGGGGGTTCGAATCCCACGCGGGACAACACTTTGTGCGATCCACAAATTGTTGTTCTGAGTCTGGATGTAATTTGTGTCCGTTGATTATATGTTTGTAAAGTCCCCCGGAATACAAGGATTATTTCCTTAGTGCAGAGTGTTGTCTTAAAATAAATAAATAAAATAAATAGATCAACAGGAGATCTTTTTTTCAAGTGCCTTGCGTTGTTTAAAAAAAATTGACACTCGTCTGTTTGCGTGGTCTTAACAGTTATGTTGCGGCGATGCTGTAAGAGAAAGAGAATAAAGACTACAAATAGTGCCGAATGATGTGGCGGTAAGTACCAGTGTTACCAGTTAAAAATAATGTGGGTTATTAGTCTCAAACTCAAAACAACTACTTCTATCCAACCCTTTTGTTAAGCGTGACAATTATGATAATATCCTTTTAAGAAGATGCCTATATCCAATACAAAGCAAATATGAGTAATGATCTGCACCTAGGACCTCACTCGCCGATCAATTAGGCGCACCAAATAGCTAGATCTGTATATCACCAAACGGTTCATTAAACGAATGGCAAGACATGAATTTTGGTATAAAATATAAAGGTACTATCAAAAATTATTGATTAGTTCCAAAATAAGCAGTGATCAGTTTACAGAGTTCATATTCACGCAGAAGGCAGTCCCCCTGTAAACATAAACATTGAATAATATTTAACGAATTAATGAATACTATTAATATAATAGTATTTACTGTTACTATCCAATGACAATTGGATCAGCCTGAAACCGACGCTATGAGAACCAGAATTAATGTAATCAAATATTCAAAAATAAAAACATTAGGACGGTGTAGCTTTTTAATATGCGATATAAAATATTCAAAAATGTTAAAATGTTATACATTTTCTAAAATGTAAAATAGGAGTGACTTTTTACACTGCTGTTCATCGAAAAATGGAAAGCTTCCTTCCATCTATCTTGGATATTGCAGTTTTTTTTTTAATATTTCTCACAACACAGCTTCAAATAAGTACCTAAAGCGTTTTATTTAAAGATTTATTTTTCGAAGAATATACTTATTTAACCTATCTTATCTGTAGGTGCAGGAAAAGGCAACTAAGCGATATAATATACAGATACTAATCTTATAAATGCGAAAGTAAGTTTGTTTGTTTATCTATTTGTTTGTTACGCTTTCACGCTTAAACCGATAAAGCCATAATATCAGGGAGAAACATAGGCTCTATTGAACGGGTACTACTTCAGTAAGGCAACTGAAGCGATTGGGTTGCTAGTACAGATATATGCAAGAGAGGAATAACCGTGTACCAATCGGTCTGAATAGCTTTATATAGTACTAGCAACCCGCCCTCGCTTCGCTTCGGTTTTAGTGGAGTTACTCGCGTAATTCCCGTTCCCGTGAGAATACTGGGATAAAATATAGCCTAGTTTACTCCCTGATATTATAGCTTTCAATTGGTGAAAGAATTTTAAAATCGGTCCAGCCGTTTTGAAGATTACCCGGAACAAACAGACAGACAAAAATTTTTTAATCTGTATTTTAGGCATAGGTGTCGTGCAAAAAACCCTGTGAGCATGAAAAAAGCCTATTATTTTGACATTACAAACAGACACTAATTTTATTTATTGGTATAGATTGTTATTTTTCTCGCAAACGCTACGTCCCGTAATTTTTAAATCTGTAATATCTTCGAAAATATTCATTTAAATCAGATGCTGTAAAGGGCCATATTGATCTATATTAAATCAACAATGTATTTAAGGTATTTAATTGGATAAGGATTAATGCTGTGTTGGTTAAAATCGCTTCGAAAATTAACCATTATTTGTCGTAAAAAGTAAATAACAAAAAATGTTATTGTGGGATATCCATAAGAAATGGACATATACCATCGCGGAGTTTTCTGTAGATCTTTTCAATGTGACCCTACAATACTTAGGACATTATTTTGATAAATCTCGTAGGGTTCAGCCTGCGTTTGCAATGCAAGCGAAAAAAAAAATGAAATTATTTACGACATCACATTAGAAACCTCAAAAATAACAGTATTTCTCCACTATTTAATGGATGTTATTATACAAAAAAAAAACCACATCAAAATCCGTTGCGTAGTTTTAAAGATTTAAGCATACATAGGGACATGGGGACAGAGAAAGCGACTTTGTTTTATAATATGTAGTGATGTCAATTTCTCTCCTGTTGCGGAGGAGTCTTAAATCTAATAGTGGATATATATGAGCTCATATGATGATAATGGTGATGAAAATTACTTAAATAAACCAAAACATAAAACATTATATACGCTTATATTCAACAACACAAACCAGCGTAGTGACCGGTTAAGAACGAAATATATTGGCACCCCTTAATTAAGGAGCTATATAATCATATGGACTTCCGTGTGGTGACGGAGTAAAAATACAATTCACCACCCCCTATCTTACCCGTGGGTGATCGTACGAGACGACTAAGGGATATAAAACGCATATAACATCTATGTATATTATCTAATTAAAAAAAAAATAGTAAATGAATAAAAAAGAAGACAAGCCCACTGAGTTTCTTGCCGGATCTTCTCAGTGCGGTCGCGTTCCGATCCGGTAGTAGTGTAAGGTAAAATGTAAAAAAGTGACCATATGGAAGTGCTCCCGCGGGGTTTATGCATAATAAAGTATTTGAATTTGAATATGCGAGAGAAGGAAAACTCGAAATAAAACCCTATATCAACACGTCTGACTAGCGTGGTATAGTAGGTCAATTACCCTTCCATCATGGAGGAGTCCGAAGCCCAACAGTGGGACGTATATGGGCTGAGATGATGATGAGGATGATAATCATATGGAGCTATAAAAATCAACAAGGGATTGGCCATCCCTCCTGGAAAACTCTCTCTTTATCAGGTAAAGTGATTATGACGTTATGACTGCTTGTAGGATCGTTTACGTTCAGCATAGAGGCATAATGGCTTATATAATAAATTTTTGTATTGAGTGTCTGCATTGGATTTCACACAAGATAATTCTTTTGTGATCCACAAACTGCTGTTCTGAGACTATGCGTAATTTTCTATTATATTTTTTGAACACCAATTTCCATTACTTTTTTTGAACACCATCAGAAACGTCAACTAAATAATCTATATATAAAATATATATAAAAGAAAGTCGTGTTAGTTACACTATTTATAACTCAAGAACGGCTGTACAGATTTGGCTGAAAATTGGTGGGAAGGTAGCTTAGAACCAGAAGACGGACATAGGGTACTTTTTATCTCGTCTTTTTTTGTAATGGTTTCTTAAGATTTCGCCAATAACTCTTTTATTCCGTTCGATCACGTAATCGTGTGACATGACATAAAATGTCAAAGAGAATATAAGTCACTATGAAACGTAGTATAAAAAAAACGCATTTGATATATAATACACAGCTAAACGTAATTTTGTCTATAGTTAAGTATGGTTGAAAATTTTGATAATTATAATTTTGTCAGAAATCAATAATAAGTAATTTGTATTCTCTTTGAATCATTCCCGATAAAGCTGTAGTGGCTCTTCCATTTGACTATATTTTCAGAAATTTAGAAAATATATTTACGAAAAAAATTATGGCGGTACGAAGTTCGCCGGGTCAGCTAGTGCTTTATAATAAGACTTTTAATATATTAAATACCTTTTATTAACCCCCAACGAAAATGAGGGGTGTTATAAGTTTAACGTCGATGTCTGTCTATCTGTGTGTGTGTGTGTCTGTCTATGGCATTGTAGCTCTCACATGGACGGATAGATTTTGATGCGGCTTTTTTCATTTCAAAGCCAGTTTCCTGGCGGTGGTTCTTAGCTATGTTTGGTTAATATCGGTCCAGTTGTGTAAGAGTATAATGTAATGGCGTATAATGTTTCGATTAAGTGCTTTACGCGTGCCAGCATAATCGTCAAATGACAATTAATTGATAATTCCTGTTGAAAAGCACGTAATACTTTTTTAATATTTTAGTTTGTTTCGGGGGTTATTTAAAATTTTCAATTTAACTGATTATCTATTATTAGTGTTGCCTTTTCTACAAAAGTAGAATAACACGAAGGATATGTTTTTAGAAAGATATTTATCTTGTTACGCCAAAGAAATATAACTTACATGCGTACATAAGTATACACACACACACAAACACTATTTTTTTTTTATTGTTTGCAATACAATGGTAATTCTTTATCGTGAAGTTTCATCTGGTATTCAGCGAGACAAGACGATATCATGTGGGCCTAACAAACTACCCGTGTACTCATACGCCCCGCCTTTCCTTATGTTACGAATACTTCAACTACTTCAACCCAGCACTAGTAAAGCGAGGGTCCCTCGTTATTTCCACAAACATTCTTTACATTTCCGGGTAGATAAATAATTCACGAGACCCGTAACAAATAACTAGAGAATAATAATTTTGAAATAATTTAAGCCGTTTGAATACATTTTTTTTTGCTCGTATTTGGACCGGTCTTAACCCGCTCGCAACAAAACCATTTACACTGTACAATCATATTTCCTACTTAAATGATTTTACTTAATTTATTTTTAACCGACTACGGAGGTTATGACTTTGAAAGGCTATGTAAGTACATTCATCTGTTCCCTCATAGCTCCTCAGCTACTTATTAGAATCGGACAAATGAGGTATCGTTCTTGATCAAGCATCTTGATCGTCCGCTAGTATATAGGCTATATGATGTGTCATTGAATCTAATATGGCGCCCTTTAGAGGTTTTAAAATACAGTGTTAAAAATAAATTTGAGAAATATATGACGTATTTCATATCATTCGAAAGGGCGTTATTTGTATATTTCAAAAATATGTATATATATTATTAGCATTTATTTAGATTTTTTTGGGGTTGGTTGCGGCCGGCGCACTCCTCGCACCACTCCGTCCGGGGCGACAGAGGGGCGTAAGCATGCACACTCGAACACCACGTCGGCTTCGCCGTTGGACCGACCACCGGAGCAGGGTTACTTGTCATCAGTGGTCGGCCCGAATTCGTATACGATAATGATAACTCGTTTTTTGTCGTAGTTAGGTTTTTTGTTTTTACTTTTTATTTTATTGTATTCACCTATTAACATAAACAGTCAACGTACCTAAGTTTAAATTTGGAAGACTTAACTTTTTCCGTATGGTGACAAAGTAAGAACCAACCACTCCCTATCTTGTTCGTGTCTTAAAGGACTACTAAGGGTTCTAATATAACATCTATTCAAGAGAAGGCAAACTCTTAATAAAATTCTATACCAACTCATCTGACTAGCGTGGTATAGTAGGTCAATTTCCCTCTTGTTACTGAGGAGGCTCGAGCCCGCATTGTTTGTCAGAATATTAAATTCTGCCTTATTAGAGCGATGCGTGCGTCAACTAGGTTTTTATGGGCTTGTAGCATATTATTTTAGCATAGTATTTAACTTTAAAGTTAACTTTAAAGTTAAATACTATGCTAGCCAGCTGCCAATTCCTCGCCCCCGTCACAGAGACCGAGTAAAACCACCCACAGTTGAGCGCCTCCCTGCAGTACTACCTTATGTCAAAGGAGTCAGTCACTGACAAGATTGGTTACATCCTGAAACGCTCTTCCATTAAAACTTATTTTAAGACACTGAAGAGGATTAGCCAATTCTTACCACCTGTCAAGTGCCAGATCCCTCTACAAGATGCAGGAGTATATAAACTTGACTGTGGTCTCTCTTATATTGGGCAAATAAAGAGATCCATAAGAACTCGGATCAAAGAACACATAGCCGATGTGAAGCACCTCCGTGACACTAGGTTTGCAGTCTGTGAACATAGTCAGGCCCGCGCCCACCATAACATCAGGTTTGATAAACCACAAATCCTCGCAAAAGAACACCAATACCTACCTAGAATGGTACGCGAGGCTATTGAGATTAAAAAACACAAAAATTTCAATAGAGAAGATGGCTGGGTGTTACCGTCAAACTGGGATCCTGTTATAAACATTATTAAAAACAAATCCAAAAAGACCACCACAAGACTTCAAGACACTGTGAGCTCATATTGTATAGATTTGACCCACAATAATAATAACTAAAGAGAATTTTATAAATTAAAACCTCTTAGTAACATAAAGTAAGCCGCCTTCAAAATTAATATTAATTCAGCATCATTGTCACCTGAGTTTTCTTGCCGAATCTTTCTCAGTGTGGCGGTGTTCCGATCCGGTGGTAGTATACTAGATTATTAGTTAGTCTATACCAATAAATAAAATTGGAGTGTCTGTTTGTAATGTCAAAATAATAGGCTTTTTTCATGCTCACACGGTTATTTGCACGACACCTATGCCTAAAATAGCAATTAAAAATTTTTTGTCTGTCTGTCTGTTTGTTCCGGGTAATCTTCAAAACGGCTGGACCGATTTCAAAAATTCTTTCACCAATGGAAAGCTATAATATCAGGGCGTAAATTAGGCTATATTTTATCCCGGTGTTCCCACGGGAACGGGAACTACGCGGGTAAAACGACTATAACCTATAACCGAAGCGAAGCGAGGGCGGGTTGCTAGTTTTTAAATATAATTAGTAACAATAATTATATGGTTAGTAATTATTTAATTTAATATTAAATAATTACTAACCATAAACAATATAATTTTTTCATATAGAATGATTTTCTTCTTACACTGGCAATAAATTTTGTATCAAAATGTGGGTCAATATTTAATAACTAATTTTTATATCGGGTAGATAATTATAAATTGTCTGCAGTAACGATGACTTGTTGGACGTGAGACATAGTCCACCCGTGACCATGAACGCTGTAAGTGTTCGAAACGTCGGGTAATCAAAAATTAAATACAAACGCGATAAAATCCGTAAAGTAGTTTTATTTAAAATTCAAAAATACTTTCATCAATGGAAAGCTATAATATCAGGGAGTAATATAGGCTATATTTTATCGCGGTATTCCCACAGGATCGAGAACTACGTGGGTAAGGCGACTGAAGCCGAAGCGAAGCGAGGGCGGATTGCTAGTCTATATATACATAAAGCTTCTGTCCGTATGTTTGTAATTGAACTCTTTCTAAACACCTGAACCGACTTTGATGATATATTTGTGGCTTCGGATAAGGTACAAAAAAATGGATATGAGAATAGATTGATTAATAATTGGAACCGGTAGATGGCACCGTGATAGATTTCAAGGAGAATTCATTTACTGTTTTTTTTTTAGATTAAAAACACAACAACGTTTATTAAGTGAGCTAGTTCATTATAAAATGGTACTAAATGTTATAAATGTTACTTAATATTATAAATGTTACTTAAGCTTAAATTATTATAAACTAGCAACCCGCCCTCACTTCGCTTCAGTTTCAGTCGCTTTACCCGCGGCGTAGTTCCCGTTGTTGTATCTTTAGAGGATACACTGGTGCCAAATAAAAGTCCCAAATAAGTTTAAATCTAGTATATTACAAAATTACGTGTTACAACTTGTGAGTTCTGTGGGTAAGTGAGTTCAAGTGAGTATTTGTTATATTAAATTTAATAACACCTAGTGTGTTGCGCACATCACTACACTATAGCTTAGGGAACTAAATAAATACATCCAGGCTCTATGGTTCTCTTTGGTTTCTGGCTCAAACATCTTCCCGCCCATTGGAAAGTCAACTTTCCAATCTTTGAAGTTCTTCTGCTGTCGGAAGTTTGCAGAGCCGCACCAAGGAACGGCGTACGCATCCCTTGCTAGTTAAAATATCAGCCACCCGGACTAATCCATCCTTTCCAGGGATTAAGTGTAGAACACGGCCCAGTCTCCAAGTAAGAGGTGGTGCATTAGGGTCTGCTAATAGGACCATGTCTCCAACCTTCAAGCTTGCCTTATTCGTCTTCCATTTAGTCCTCTGCTGTAGCTCACATAAGTATTCTTTCTGCCACTTTTGCCAGAAGTGCTGCCTTATTTTCTCGACGCGCATATAACGTTGCAACTGGCTTTCCTTAATTTGTTCCAAGTTCGGTATCGGTGTAGCAGTTAGTGGTCTACCAATTATAAAATGTCCTGGGGATAAAGGGAGGAGATCGGTAGGAGAGGAAAAGAGTGGGCACAAAGGACGACTATTCAAAATTGCTTCCACTTGTGCAAACAAGGTAGAGATTTCTTCAAATGTAAGATGGCTGTGGCCAATAACGCGTCTTATGTGAAATTTTGCCGATTTTACCCCGGCCTCCCAAATGCCACCGAAGTGAGGTGAATAAGCTGGTATGAAATTAAATTTAATCGATTGTTGACTTGCAAAGTCAGACAGAGGTTTGTGAGCTTCCCGGAGAAATGTTCCTACTTCCTTAGCACCAGCCACAAAATTACCTCCGTTTTCGCAAAATATTTCAACGGGTTTTTCACGACGCGCAATAAAACGCCTAAGTGTCACATAAATAGATCCTTAGATAGACCGCTAATAGCTTCTAAGTATAAACATTTATAGCGTAAACATATAAAAAGACACAAATAAATTTTTATCAAGCGACTTCCACGACCCTTCCGATCTACTATACTAAAGGGACCAGCGAAGTCCAAGCCAACCGATAAAAAGGGATAGTCTGCATTTACGCGTTGCCGTGGTAGGTCACCCATTTTATGCCTTGCAAACGTCTGCAGCGCAGGCAGTTATTGACTACTCGTCTAGCAAGATAACGACCATTGATTGGCCATATTGTCTCTCTTACTGTCGCTAGTAACAGCTGTGGACCAGCATGCAAGTTTTTAATATGCTCTCTTTCAATATATAGTTTAGTTAACCTATGTGAAGCGTGAAATAAGATTGGGTGCTTCTGATCATAAGGTTGTGTAGACGCGCTGATACGACCGCCTACATGAATTAATTTATTTTCATCGAAAAATGGAGATAGTGATGCTATTTTGCTTTTATTTTTAATAGGTTTGTCCAATTTAAGAAATTCGTATTCATTAGGAAAACATTGACGTTGAGCAATAACACATAATGCGTGTAATGAATCACGAAGTTCTTCAACGGTTAGTATACCTACGCATTTATTGTGTGACTTTCGAATATCTAAACCAATAAATAAAATTGGAGTGTCTGTTTGTAATGTCAAAATAATAGGCTTTTTTCATGCTCACACGGTTATTTGCACGACACCTATGCCTAAAATAGTAATTAAAAAATTTTTGTCTGTCTGTCTGTCTGTTTGTTCCGGGTAATCTACAAAACGGCTGGACCGATTTCAAAAATTATTTCACCAATGAAAAGCTATAATATCAGGGCGTAAACTAGGCTATATTTTATCCCGGTATTCCCACGGGAACGGGAACTACGCGGGAGAAACTACTATAATCTATAAACGAAGCGAAGCGAGGGCGGATTGCTAGTTATATATAAACCGATGAACAAAGGCATATGTTCTTTGGAGTCTCGTTATAGAAGAATATTTATTGAAATCAACGATATATTCACCCTCCATTGCAATAGCACTGTGTGCTTTTAATTCTGTCAGTTCTGTCGAATCTCTACTATTTAGAACTGGCCATTCGGATTCATTCTTGCGTAAAAAACTAGGACCAGACTACCACAGTGGCATGGAAACAAATTGTTTTATGTCTACACCTCTCGAAACTAGATCAGCTGGATTGACGTCCGTTGGTACGTACCGTATTGAGGATAATATATAATAATAGTAATGTGGAGTTGCGCTATGAATAAAATGCTTAGTAGACACTGACAGATGACCTGCTTCAGTATATTCGTTAATAAATTTACTGTATTCTATCTTTAAATTAGGATTTCTTCTGAATAGTTTTTCTAAACTAATAAAACTTGCCCTAGCTAAATCAAAAGTTTCACCTAAACAATCAGCAGAGTCTTTCAACGGTAATTTCGCACAGTCTACCACTATTTTCTCTCGTTGTGTTTGTAAGGTAATGCCTTTCACATTCAAGATCATTTACACTCATACTATTTTTTATGGGATCATCCTCTATGTCCCAAAATTTTGTTAGCAGTTGCTCAATATTTTCACTATCTGATTGAGATAATATCGCATTGTTACAGTGTGTAAATTTAGACGGAACAGGTATAGGACCCGATATCAACCAACCGAATTAAGAATTAATTAATTTAGTACCTTTCATTTATAATGATAAACAATTACCAACCAATATATCCCAAAATATATCTGCTCCTATTAACACTTCTACTGGAACTGGTTGATGAAGAATATGATCAGCTAACTGAATATTGTCAGGCAATTTGAGTTGACTTATATTGAATGGAAGTCTTGGTAACTGACCTGTTAGCTGTGGTAAAACAAAACATTGTAAACTGACATTAAATTTAGTGCATAAAGATTGCACTTTTATAGTACAGATTTCAGTAGTTTTATTATTGACTAAATTGCCTATTCCAATGATATTTAAAGCCTCAATAGGTTGAGTTTTCAATGATAATTTATTTTTTAGTGATTCAGTAATAAAAGATCATTGGCTACCACAATCTAAGAGTGCACGAACTTTGATCTTTTGCGAACCAAATGGATTCGAGACTTCAATCATGGCGGTGGATAATAAAATTCGACTTGTTTCTTTATTAGAATGATTGACCATTAAATTAGGTGGCTCAATAACATCGACAAGGGTTGACGTTGATGACGGACGATGCAGTAAACTATTATGTCTTTCTGAGCAGCCATGTATTCGATATAGCCCCATGCGACACTCGCTAACAGCATGACCCTACCTAAGACAATTAATACATAATTTATACTTTTCTACGTTTGTCATTCTTTCATCGATACCCTTGGCCTTAAAGGTAGGACAATCATATATTCGATGACGTCCATTACAAATTATACATACAAATGTATTTTCAATTTTATTAGATTTTTTATAATTACTAATGCTCGTAAAAGATTTAACATTTTTATTTTCAACTGGCTTAGAATAAGTGGTTTTATTATAATTAGTTTGTGATTACATCAATGACCTTGCGTTATGATGGTCATAATTATTATTACGACCAAGAGATTCGAGTACATTAGCCCGATCAGTGAGAAATTTAAAAAATTGAAGCAACGTGGGTGCTTCATCGGACTCCCTACTACGATGTTCTTCCCACTTTAGTAACGTATGGGTATCTAGGATTTTAGAGAGCATAAATACAATTAATACATCCCATTTATCAGTTGGCTGACCCAAACTGGATAAGGCGCGTAGGTTTTTTGTCACGTGATCTACTATAAATCTCAATGATCGCTCCGATTCACGTGAAAGTGGCTTGATAGCGAATAGAGAATTTAAGTGATGATTAATTAACATTCTTTTGTTATTGTATCGTCCTCATAGTAACTGCCAAGCCTCAGGACAATTGTTGGCAGATATCTCGAGATTTGAAATAACCCTAGCAGCGTCACCTTGTAAATATGAATTCAAGTAATGAAATGTTTGGAATGCGCTCATTTTTATGAATTAAACTATCAAATGTGTCTCTAAATTCTAACCAGCAAAAATATTCACCACTAAATTGTGCTATTTGTATCTGAGGAAGTTTAAGACCTATATCAACATCATGATGAGCATCACACACAGAGAGAAGTATTTTGCAAAGACTGTCGTCTTTGTTCATATTCGTTACATTTAGAAAACTTTACAATTAAATTCTTTGCCGTAGCAATGCTCATTATGATGTCTTTTTCCATATTATCACGTTCATTAAGCTCAATATCCATATTTGCGGTACTCAAAACCTCTATTTCACTCTGCAAATCATCTACTTTAACTGATAATGATTCAAATTTGGCAAGCTTTAAATTCAACATTGTTAACTGAATGTCACTTAATTCCTTTTCTTTAGAAATACTATTTAAATAATTTTTAAATCTTGTAATTTGTCCTTTGGCTGACGTTATTTTAGCAAATAACTCTTTATAACGCTCTTCAGCCATTGTGTAATTTAAGTTAAGCACTTATCTAGCTAATTTGTTTTATAATAATTATAAAAAGGACAAATAAAAATGATTAAATAAGCTCACGTCACTCCCTTCGGTGTCACCTGCTAGTTGGAAGACTGGGGCTGGCGTGCTACACGTCTGAGGAGCTCGTTGTTGCAGTTATTGTCTGGAATTAGTCGGCAAACATAATGAGAATTTGCTAGCAATAAATTATCATGGAATGGATATTGGTGATTACTTTAAATCATTTAATAGTTTGTTTCTATTGAATTGTTATTAATAATTTATCTTCTCAAGGCATATGATCCAAAAATATGAGTGCAATATACTGCTTATATGCTGTTTAAAATGATAAAATAGTGGAAAAGAATGTAACTTAACAGAAATATCCAATTATCGATAGTTAAATCTATGATTCTTGCACAGATTAGCAAGATTTCTCTTTATAATGTATTATTTACTTTTATTTTATAGCAAGACGCTTATATTTCTGAGAAATAATAGACTGTCTTTGAAATTTGTTCGTTAATTTTCTTAAATCAGCACAGAAAATTAATAATAAAAAAAGTGGGTAGAAAATAATCTGATTTTGTACGAATTTTTTGTAAGAATTGGGACATTTACCGTTATGACTTACCACAAAATCCCTGTTTACACAAATTAGTTATAATTAAGAATATATAAGGTGTACGAGGTATATTGGATGATTAGGATTAATATTGTGTTTGTAGGAGGACACTTATCTTTTTGATGCAGATGTCGAAGTAATACTTTTGCTATATTACTGCTCGAACTTAGCTTCTGAATTGCTCTGGAATTAGTATATCTTCGTCTGGAACCCGTGGCTTTAGTCCATCCACTGCAAGGCTCCAACCTTTCAAGTAATCCGATTCGGAAATGGTCAACCGTCTTGACGAACTTTGTCCTTTTTAATGTCTCGAAATTTTTTGTATTTCTTGGAATTTGCGCGGATTTCTAATTTTCCCCTCATGGGCCACCAATGTTGTATCTTTAGAGGATACACTGGTGCCAAATAAAAGTCCCAAATAAGTTTAAATATAGTATATTACAAAATTACGTGTTACAACTTGTGAGTTCTGTGGGTAAGTGAGTTCAAGTGAGTATTTGTTATATTAAACTTAATAACGCCTAGTGTATTGCGCACATCACTACACTATAGCTTAGGGAACTAAATAAATACGTCCAGGCTCTATGATTCTCTTTGGTTTCTGGCTCGAACACCCGTTCCTGTGGGAATACCGGGATAAAATATAGCCTATGTTACTTCCTGATATTATAGCTTTCCATTGGTGAAAGAATTTTTGAAATCGGTTCGGTGGTTTAAGCGTGAAAGCGTTACAAACAAACAAACAAACATCCTTACTTTCACATTTATAATATTAGTATAGATATTACTTAAGCTTAGACACTTAAGTTTAAATCGTTCTGAGATGTTGCCTGTAAGTTTAATATAAATTAGTAAATAGATTTTAGTATATTTGAGTATCTACGTCTCGTTTTAAAATAATAAATTACAACCTGAATGTAGATAAGGTTTTCAATTTGATGGACATACTTTCGAAAGTATGTCGACGGAGTTCAGTATGCTTTTTAGTTTAAATATTGAAATTGGAACATTGCCAAATGACAAAGAGCAGTTACGGTTGATGTTTTGACACAATATACTGAATAAAAATGTACATTTACTTGTCGAATATTTTAATCTGTTTTTCATTGATAGTATTTGAAATTATTGATATTAAAATTTGATAATATTGCATAAAATAGATTTATTTGTTAATGGTTTATTAGATTACACTTATTATACTAGTTATGCCTGCGGGTAAGACTATATTCTTGTAGATTTATATTTATCTATATCTATCAGTCTCGGCCCGACCATGGAGGACAAGGAAATTGGTACCGGTGGTCGGCCCAAAGACGAAGCTGACGTGCTACGGCCCCTCTGTCGTCCCGGACGGAGCCGCGCTGACCATAGCCCAGCCAAAAAAAGAAGTATCTACCAGTCTATAATATCATCATTGAAATTGACTTACCATGCCTTGCTGGTCAGGCGTGTTGGCATAGGATTTCATTTCGAGTTTTCCTTCTCTTGCATAGATGTTATATGCATATTATACCTCTTAGTCGTCTTTTAAGACACTTACGAGCGAGAAAGTGGATGGTGAATTGTATTCTTATTTCATCACCACACGGACAGTCAGTCAAATTCAATTTTTTTATTTGCTTAATAATAGGGTGTATATATTTAGAAATATTTGAAATTGGATCACCTATTTGGCAATTAAATAATAGCCTGCAAATATAAATACTTAAAAACTATTTAAAACTACATGCCTCCATATTACTCTTTATACATCAAAAATTGATTAATTGAGTAAAAGGCCTTTTCTAAGAGGCATTCTTTTAGTGTTACCTTAAAAAAACTAAGTATCAGTAATCTAATTTTTTCTGGAATGTTATTTTAAATATTCCTACACATCACGTAATAGTTTTTTTTTGCATTCGTCTACTTTTCGGCAACTCTTCTAGTAACAATCGATTTGGATTTCGAATATTTTTTCTAATACATCCCGCTGACGTATATACCTCTATATTCACTTTGATAAATACTGCATTTTCAAAAATATATATACAGTGTTGATAATTTTATTTTTCTAAAATAGGGCTGATATATCTGTACCAATTCCCTACATCACTATAGCATTATCTTAGTACGGATTCTACATCATCATCATCATCATCTTGCTCTTATCCCAATTACTTGGGGTCGACGCAATATGTCATCTGTTTTGACATATTGCAAAAAGTTTCGGCAATGACTTTTATGACCGGCCGCCTGCCTGACGTCAACCCTCCTTGGGAATGTAATCGTTGACCCAAATGGTACCAGATGGAGTTGGTCCGGGTCAATCTAGGGCTCTTAGTCGTCTTTTACGACACCCACGAACAAAGCAAGGATTCTACATATGGGAATCTAAATATTAATACGTGAAGTAAAACCTTTGTACCCCTTTTTACGAAAATTACCTGGATGGACAAGTATGAAATTTGACACAGTTAAAGTATATAATAAGGAGAAGTGCATGAAACTGAAATTTCATATAATAATGGATTAGAAATTCAATTTAAAAAGGCATTACGCACACTACAACGCAATCGCTACACACACACGCACACATGCGCGCGCTTATACACTTTGGTTTACGGTTCTTCTTCTTGATTATTGGCAATGAGCTGCAATAATATTGGTGCCATGCGCTATTGGTGCCAATGTCGAGTTATAATTAATTAATTAATTAGTCACGTCTTTAGTCTTCGTAAGTAGTCCGTCGTTAGCATTGATTTGGTGTTGATAGCCAAATCAAGCTTCTTCTGGGAAATTTGGCAGAATGTGAAAATGCACGCAATTCGCTATTATATCATATTCACTATATATCAGCATTCTATCAACATTATATTATATAAAATATCAACAAAATTATTCAATATAACACCGTAAAATAATGAAAAAAATATAAAAGCGCTACATGACATTTTGACGTTCGCGTCAAAAGTCCTGGTTTACGGTTACAATCTCTGGTCAAACCGAATGTCAAATAATCATAATTATGATGACAATGTCTAACAGACATTTGTATTTAGTACTTTGTATATTAGTTATTAGTGAAATACAACTTGTTCAATTTACAATTATACATAAATAAAATTAAAAGAAAATTGTGTAGCATAAAAATTAGTTAAATTGAATTATGGCCAATTTTCGACCACACGGCGACCACTAGTAGAGTTTAAATGTGGGTTTAAAATAATACCGAGAAATGTTATCTTGTTTCTATTTCTTAAAATTTGTCGATCAATAGCTACTCGTATATCTACATTATATTGTTTAAAATTGTTAAAACTCATTCAATTTGTTTTAGATAGGTTAGTCTATAATATTCAAGTCCCCAATGGCGAAGGAGATAGAATACGGTGGATTACGGGGCCGAGCGTTGCCCTTTCCTCTCCCCTGACGGAGCGGATGGCGTGTGCGCTGAACATAGCCCACCCAAAAAGAAAAAAAAGAAAGGGTGCTTTACTGCGGTGAACGTTAGACGTGGTGTGTAGTTTGGTGATCACAGTTGGGCATTTCTCTTGGAGAATTATCAGCTAGGATATAAAACTACGGAAGTGCGGGCTCGAGCCTCCTCCACAATTGGCGGGCAATTAATTGACTTTACGATGCTTGCTAGACGTCTTGGTATAGGATTTTATTTCGAATATTGCAACTCGTCAATAGATAAATATGCATATTTAATCTAGGGATGTGAAAAAATAATCGATTTGTATATTAATCGATTATTTTTTGGTAATAATCGATTTTAATAATCGATGATCAACATAATATTTTTTTATATTAAAATTAATCGATTATTTTAGTATTTGCTTTTTTGATTAAAATTAAATCACTGCCAGATAAAAAAGGTCATCACGTTACTGCCAGGTGTGGGCCAAAAGTGCTCGATGGAATGTCAGTGTTTCATACTATAGGTATTTAGACTCTCACATTTCCTAAAAAAAAGGTCATCATAATCCTGTTGCCAGAAAAATCGATTATAAAATAATCGATTATTTATTAATCGATAAAATAATCGATTATTTATTAATCGATTATTTTCCCTCCAAGTTACATCCCTAATTTAATCCCTTCGTCGTTACAACACCCATGGACAAGATAGGGGTTGGTGAATCGTATTCTTACTCAGTCACCACACGAAACAATTTAATATTTAGTAAGGTTACTCAGAGGTCTGCAACATAATCCGGGTGTGTTGCAAAACTTATGTTTGTACGTACTGGATCGCTATGTATGGAGGCGTAGGCGCCCACCACTGCTTGTCCTACCAACGGCTAGAACTAACCTGCTAGCCAGAACGCCAATAACGCAAGCACTTAGTACCACGCATTTACACAAAAATTGATATTTTCACATATCAATTAAGTGAATTCAATAAGACACTTGTTTTTATACTATGTTATAGATTAAGTTAAAAGTAGGTATAGATTAATTGTAAATTATAGAAGTAAGCCCTAAGATTAATGTATGTAGTATCGTATTAGGTTTTTAGTATGTAAATAGATAGTCGAGTTATATTAAATAAATAAATAAATATCACCATGTAATAATAGCTTAATACCTTCAGTAATAATTTCTGTGAAGTAATTACTGTCGATACTGAATATAGAAGAAATATTCAACAGAATATTGCCATAGAAGATTCAATAGAACATTTCTTAAAAAAACTTGTATTTAAACTAATTAAAGCATTTTTCGGACGCACGATTTCAGGAAACCATTAAAGTATATGAACAAGTTTGAAATAAACTAGCAACCCGCCCTCGCTTCGCTTCGGTTTAATTTGCTTTACCCGCGTAGTTCCCGTTTCCGTGGGAATACCGGGACAAAATATAGCCTATGTTACTCCCTGATATTATAGCTTTCTATTGGTGAAAGAATGTTTGAAATCTATTCAGCGGTTTAAGCGTGAAAGCGTAATAAATAAACAAACATACTTTCGCATTGATAATATTAGTAAGGATAAATTCATTTTCAACAATATTCCGTTTAGTATCGGAATAAGAATACAATTCACCATCCAAAGATGATTAACGGATTACAATATGCATACAACATCTATGCAAGAGAAGGAAAACTTGTAATAAAACCCTGTATTAATCCGTCTGACTGGCGTGGTATTGTAGTTCAATTTCCATCCTATTGTAAACGACGCTCGAGCTTACCAATGGGACGTAGCTGTGCTGATAATGATGAAATAAATTCATTTATTTTAAAACGGGCTATTAACTTTCTAAAACGTTTTCATAAGCCAAGTGTTTAATCAACAAGTTGTACAATTAACAACACCCGAAGATGTACAAAAGAATCTCTTTAATATAGAAGAGTGCCTACTTTGAAGATGCTCATTACTGATAATTTTCTTCAAAGTCTGTGAAAAATTGAGGCTGTTATGTTAAAGAAAAACTCGCTTCTTTTTGTTCGAAGTGCTTTGATCGTTAGATAAAATCCAAATGGAACACTTATTTAAAACGTTTGCCAATTATCATTTATAAGCAGCAATTTTAAATTCAATACATTTTTAAATACACTAATAATAGTTCATCATCAACCATATTAATTCCGTGTAATGACGGAGTAGCAATACAATTCACCAACCCCTTCCCTTGCCCGTGGGTGTCGTAAAAGATGACTATGGGATTGTTGCAGATGACATCTATGCTAAAGACGGAAAGCTTGAAATAAAACCCTATACCAACCTATCTGGATGTGAGGGTACCCGAAAGGGTATTCCGTTGGACCGACCGCTGAGGACAAGGAACTCGGCACTGGTGGTCGGCCCAATGACGAAGGCGACGTGGGTACGGGTGAGTTATGGGCCCGCGCGCCGTCCTTTCGTCGCCTTGGATGGAATCGACGGCGTGTGCGCTTACCATAGCTCACCTATAAAAAATACCAACTTATCTGATAAGCGTGGTATAGTAGATCAATTTCCCTCCCATTGAGGAGGAGGCTTAAGCCAAGCAGTGGGACGTATGTGAGCTGTGATGATGATGATGATGAACCATATTTCTATATTGTTTTATATATAATACTAGCAACCCGCCCTCGCTTCGCTTCGGTTTCTGTCGCCTTATCCCCGTAGTTCCCGTTTCCGTGGGAATACTGGGATAGAATATAGCCTAGTTTACTCCCTGATATTATAGTATTCCATTGGTGAAAGAATTTTTTAAATCGGTCCAGCCGTTTTGAAGATTACTCTGAACAAACAGACAGACAGACAAAAAAAATATAAAGTGATTTTTGGGTATATGTATAGTGCAAATAACCGTGTGAGCATGAAAAAAGTCTATTCTTTTGACATTACAAACAGGCACCCCCATTTTATTTATTGGTATAGATTATAAGCTATTAGAAACTATTACTAAATCTATACCAATAAATAAAATTGGAGTGTCTGTTTGTAATGTCAAAATAATAGGCTTTTTTCATGCTCACACGGTTATTTGCACGACACCTATGCCTAAAATAGCAATTAAAAAATTTTTGTCTGTCTGCCTGTCTGACTGTCTGTCTGTCTGTCTGTTTGTTCCGGGTAATCTTCAAAACGGCTGGACTGATTTCAAAAATTCTTTCACCAATGGAAAGCTATAATATCAGGGCGTAAACTAAGCTATATTTTATCCCGGTTTTCCCACGGGAACTACGCGGGTAAAACAACTATCTATACCAATAAATAAAATTGGAGTGTCTGTTTGTAATGTCAAAATTATAGGCTTATTTCATGCTCACACGGTTATTTGCACGACACCTATGCTTAAAATAGCAATTAAAAAATTTTTGTCTGTCTGTCTGTCTGTTTGTTCCGGGTAATCTTCAAAACGGCTGGACCGATTTCAAAAATTTTTTCACCAATGGAAAGCTATAATATCAGGGCGTAAACTAGGCTATATTTTATCCCAGTATTCCCACGGGAACGGGAACTACGCGGGTAAAACGACTATAACCTATAACCGAAGCGAAGCGAGGGCGGGTTGCCAGTAACCTATAACCGAAGCGAAGCGAGGGCGGGTTGCTAGTATAGAATAAAAAAAAAAATTTTCATAGTAATATAATTCTGGATTATATTTCATCATCATCATCATCTGAGTCCACACCAGTCCCATTGCTCGGACCTTCTCCACAATGAGAGGTAATTGACTTATTATTCTACACTGGTCAGACGTGTTGGGATAGGGTTTTATATCGAGTTTTCCAACTCTTGCATAGATATTATCAGCGTATTAAAATCTCTTAGCCGTTTTATACTATACCCACGAGCAAGATAGAGGATTAATTTTTTTGGGGTGCACCCGCGCCCGGCTCCATCTGGGGCGACAGAGGGGCGGTGCGCGGCCCCGTAACCCACTCATAAAGCACGTCGCCTTCATCATTGGGCTGACCACCGGTGCAGAGTTCCTTGACTTCAGTGGTCGAACCGACTGCAAGATAGGAGATGGTGAATTGTATTCTTAATCCGTCACCACACGACATTGAAATCAAGGGTATGGTTATGGTTCCTTCTTTATTAAGTGGTTTAATCCGTTAGATCATGGATCCTCAAATAGTTCTTCCATTAAACGGTAGGGATAGACCTTCATCTCGGGTCATAATATCCCACCACTCGAGCTTCCTCTATAATGATGGAGAAATTGACCTACTATACCTAGTCCATTGAAATGTTACATGAGCTTTGCATTTTTTTGAGGACGCACTTTTATTTTTGGGATATGTGTGGGGAGTCAATAAAAGCTTAACCCCATGTTTGTGGGGTTGCCGCCCTTGTCCCCCGGCCGCCATTTTGGAAAAAAGGGTGCAAACACCTTTTTCACTATATCTCGTGTAACTAACGTAACTATGCGTCCTACAAAAAATTCGTGAAAACATAATTTGTAGCAAATCGCTTTGCCTACAAATATATTTATATTACTTATTATCCTAAATTTAAAATTAAAGAAGTTATAAGTACAAAAGTGAAAAAAATTCAATAATTTTTTTTTTTTTGCTCTTTAACTATTTTTTATACATTTTACAAACGAATTACCTCAAACCAATCTTATAGATGGTTTTTTGAGGAAAATTTTTCTCCACAATTTTTTTTAATTTTATTCATTTAAAACGCTGTTACAGCTCCAAAGTTGAGTTCGATAATGTCCAATGTCGGGTTCGACAATGTCCATGAGAATCCGGTCAAAACAAACTGTTTAACTTAGTTTTATGATCTTTTTCATTTATTGTAAATAAAAGAAGATTTAACTTAAAGATTTTTGTTCAATCCATCAATAAATGAGAGGGTTAAGCCAATTGACCGGCCCTAATAACATTTCAATGGACTAACCATACTGAGTTACAAACTTTGTTTCAATTTTTTCTGTCTGTTACATGCTTGCTTACAAATGAATCAATAACACTTTTTAACCTACTTAGTTTAAAATGCAGCATGTTATCTTCCGCAACTAACACTGGGAAAACGGGTCAGTCACAATAATAACGATTTTGAAAAATAAATGGGGAGCAGGTAAGGTCCCTGTAGATGTTCTGTGTCTTTGAATAATTAATTTCAGTACGGAATGACGAAGAATGTGGAATGAGGCAAACAGATTAACCAACTAACTTATTCATTACATGCGTCAACGAAATACTCATAGTATACAGAAATAATTCAGTCAACAATACAAGTCTGTTGTTTAAATGTCCTCAGTTTTGAGCGAGACATTAAATATCATTGAATTCGTGAAACTCCATGATAAACAGAAAGATCCTTCAATAACAAAACCTGCTGGTTTATTTAAATCTAATAATTTATGTGGGGTTCTTACCCAGATGGACTCGTCAAACTCATTGTATCAAGGCGCATTACTAGTACTACAAACAAGAGTAGAGATTCACTAGAAAAGTATATTTGAAAAATCAATCCCTTTTTTTTGTTTTTTTTTTTTGGGGTGAGCTGCGGTCGGCGCGCTCCACGCACCACTCCGTCCGGGGCGACAGAGGGGCGTATAGCACGCAACACCCACAACCCACCCGATCACCACGTCGCCTTCGTCGTTGGGCCGATCACCGGAGCAAGGTTACTTGTCATCAGTGGTCGGCCCGATGGAATACCCCCTACCTGGATTACCCTCCCATCGATCAACGTCCCCCCCTCGGGGAGGACGTTCCCCCTCGGGGAGGACGTCGGTCTTTTCTCACACGGTCGGCCTCTTGGCGGGTGACGGACTAATCTCCGGTCACGTCACCCGCGGCCTCGGCTAGGACGGCATGGCACGCAGGTAATCCCGCCTGCGCCGCCCCAGTCGCTGGCGGCGGGTCGCTTCGTCGAGGCTGTGCTCCTCACGCTCGCGACCCGCCGCCTCCTTCTGCGAGATGACTGCCTCGCAGAAGGCTGCGACCGCGTCCCAATTCCTGATGCTGCTGAGCATCTCCGTAGCGATGGTCGGCAGCGTCAGGTCAGCACCGATGATTGCGACGAGTTCAAGACGCGGCTCTGCCCAAGCGGCACAGACCTCGAGCGTATGCTGCGCCGTGTCCTCGTCGCAATCGCAGTGGTGGCAGGACAGAGTTCTCTCCCTCCTAGCGACCCTGTACAGGTACTTGTCGAAGCATTCATGCCCCGTCAAGACCTGTACCAGTCGGAATGAGAGCACCCCGTACCGCCTTTCCAACCACTGCATCAGCACCGGCCGGAAGGCCTCCACGGTCCAAACACCGTATCGAGGCCTCTCCAGCCGGTCTGCCCAACGGGCGATGACGTTTCGGCGGGCGTCGACGCGCCAGGCGGTGAGCTCCCTTAAGGAAACAACACCGCCCTCCCCGCGCACCCCCGACACCCGCCGATACAAGTCGGCGAGCATTTCCACCTCCAGGTCCCACGGGGGAGTCCTGGCCAGTAGGCACGCCGCCTCCGTCGCCACCGTGTGGTACCCGCGGATGATCCTGACCGCCATGACCTGCTGTGGACGCCACAGAAGGGCCCTAAGTCGGGCGGTCATAGATGCCGCCCACACCGGTGCGCCGTACAGGGCCATCGTTAGGATGACCCTCGCGTACAGCTGTCGACATGCCGCGCTCGGTCCGCCCACATTCGGCATCAGCCATTGTAGGGCGGACGCCACGCCGACGAGCCGCGAGACGAGTCTGCGGAAATGCTCCCGAAACCACCAGCGCCCGTCACCAGGCCCAAGTACTTCATATGGGCCTGGATGCTGATCCCAACCGAATGGACGGTGGTTGAGACGCCGATGGGAGGGTCCGAAATCAATCCCTTGTAGAATTTATTCATACATAAGGGTGTAAAATGGTGAATTTTGCTTTAGTATTTTTCACCTTATAACACAAATAATGAAAAATATATTTAACGGGAATCATTGATTTGCCTGCCCTCATCCCACGCTAAGTGGGGTCGGCACAACATGAACTTACCTTCCATAATATACTATCAGCCGTCATATCTGCACCCACTCTTTTCATACGCATATCCTCATTCATAGTCCATCCATCTCTTTTTGGGTCTTCCACGCTTCTTACGTCCATACTCAATCATATCGATAACCCGCCTTGTCACATGCCTTTCATATATTTAACGGGAATATCACATATGATTTCCTGGATAAAAGTTAATTAGAAATTTAGAATTATTATAGGCACGAATTTCTCTACGGGGGCTTGCAACTAAAGTGATTTTGTAGCGATTGTCACATAATGAAAGGTGATGGGTTTTTTTTTGTTTTTGGAAGTGGGTTACGGTCGGTGCACTCCTTGCACCACTCCATCTGGGGCGACAGAGGGGCGTAAGCATGCACACCCGTATCCCTCCCGTATAGCACTTCGCCTTCGTCGTTGGATCGACCATCGGTGCAGAGTTTCTTGACTTCAGTGGTCAAGGTGATGTGTTGTGGGTGTATTTGCAAACATTTAGCAGACCAAAATATACAGTCATTACGTTGAATCTCTAAAAATTGATACAAGTAACACTAGTTTATTTTTTTATCATATAAAGGTAATATAGAAAAAACAGGTATATATAAAATTTTAAACCGGTTTTTAGGCATCGTGCAAATAATCGTATCAACATGAATAAAAGCCAATTATTTTGACATTACCAACACACACTTCAATTTTATTTAATTGTATAGATTAAAAAATTAAAATTACTGAAAGAGAGATTATCTATAAAATTATAATGGCAGTGGGACGTTAAAGTATAATATTGTGAACAAACTATCAGAAAATTCCTTTGAAAAAATACTTGTTAGCGAAATTGCTTATCCTGCTAAGTTTCCATGGACTATACACCTTTTAATTTTGTCATTAAAATTGTCCACCCAAGAGTAAAATATAAAAGTATTAAGATTAAAATCTGCTAATCCGGCTCCTTCAAGAGGGATTGTGATAAAACCGTTAAAATTTCTGGCCCCTGTTATCTTTATTAAGTAAAAAAATTAAACGAAGAGATACTTGAAATGCTAAAGAAGAGGTTTTTATATTTATAGTACTAGTGGCTTGTCTCGACTTTGTTTAATGCAAGTATCTACACTTGAATGATGATTATTTTGAAAAATATATAAATATTTTCATCATTTACATTTCAGCATATGGCACACTGCTAGGCTCGAGCCTGCTCCACAATAGGAGGGAAAATGAATATATCTACTATACCAATAAATAAAATTGGAGTGTCTGTTTGTAATGTCAAAATAATAGGCTTTTTTCATGCTCACACGGTTATTTGCACTATACACATGCCTAAAAATCACTTTATAATTTTTTGTCTGTCTGTCTGTTTGTTCCGGGTAATCTTCAAAACAGCTAGACCGATTTAAAAAATTCTTTCACCAATGGAAAGCTATAATATTCGGGAGTAAACTAGTCTATATTTTATCCCGGTATTCCCACGGGAACGGGAACTACAGGGATAAGGCGACAGAAACCGAAGCGAAGCGAGGGCGGATTGCTAGTTTTAAATAAAACTACGGATTTTATCGTGATTGTACTTGATTTTTAATTGCCCGACGTTTCGAACACTTTGCATCATTCATGGTCACGGGCGGACTAAGATGTCTCACGTCCAACAAGGCATCGTTATTACATACATTTATAAATTTATAAACATTTATATAAACATAAACATTTTTATAAACATTTAGCTTGCAAGTATTGTTCAAGCCAACTAATAGTTTTCATACAGGAAGACTATTAGTCGGCATGAACGATACTTGCAAGCATTATAATGTTTTAAGTAATGAAAATAAATATAAAGGAATGTTAGGTTTAGAGTAGGTAGACAACGTTAGAGGAAAATTGAAAACAAAATGTAATACGGTTGGTATTATGTCCGACTTGCTTGGTATAACAAGTCGGTTTTCCTTTAAATTTAGAGGTGTATCTATCTTGGTAGTCTATATCAATAAATAAAATTGGAGTGTCTGTTTGTAATGTCAAAATAATAGACTTTTTTCATGCTCACACGGTTATTTGCACGACACCTATGCCTAAAATAGCAATTAAAAAGTTGTTGTCTGTCTGTCTATTTGTTCCGGGTAATCTTCAAAACGGCTGGACCGATTTCAAAAATTCTTTCACCAATGGGAAGCTATAATATCAGGGAGTACACTAGACTATATTTTATCCCGATATTCCCACGGGAATTACGGGGACAAGGCGATAGAAACAGAAGCGAAGCGAGTTGCTAGTATAGTAGCTTTTTCTAATAGTATAATAGCTTTCCATTGGTGAAATAATTTTTGAAATCGGTCCAGCCGTTTTGAAGATTACCCGGATCAAACAGACAGACAGACAAAAAATTTTTAATTGCTATTTTAGGCATAGGTGTCGTGCAAATAACCGTGTGAGCATGAAAAAAGTCTATTATTTTGACATTACAAACAGACACTCCAATTTTATTTATTGGTATAGATATATGTCAATTAAGCAAGCTGATCAAATAGGTTGTTTTTTTTTTTTTTTTTTATTTATGGGTGGGCTATGGTAAGAGCACGCGCGGTCCTGTCCATCCGGGGCGATGAAAGAACGGCGCGCGGGCCCATAACCCACCCGTACTCACGTCACCTCGTTGTTGGGCCGACCACCGGAGCAGATGTGACTTGTGGTCAGTGGTCGGCCCAACGGAATACCCTTTCGGGTAACCTCACCTCTCGACGTCCTGGGACGTCGGTCGCCGTCGCGCGGTCAGCCTCTCCGCGGGTGACGGACAATTCCCCGGTCCGATCACCCGCGGCCTCGGCTAGGGCGGCATTAGGCGCAGATACTCGCGCCTGCGTCGCCCGAGTCGCCGGCGGCGGAACGTGTCGCCGAATAGGAGCTCTACTCGCACACGATCCGCCGCCTCTTTCCGTGAGATTACGGCCTCACAGAAGGTGGCGACCGCGTCCCAGTTCCTGACGCTGACGAGCATCTCCCTGGCGATGGTCGGCAGCGCCAAGTCGGCACCGATAATTGCGACGAGCTCACGGCGATCCCCCTCCCATGCAGCACACTCCTCGAGGGTGTGCTGCGCCGTGTCCTCGTCGCAACTGCAGTGGTGGCAGGACAGTGTGCTCCTGACAATCTTGTACAGGCACTTCCCGAAGCAACCGTGTCCCGTCAGCACCTGCACCATGATCAAATAGGTATAGGGATTTATTTCAAGTTTTATTTGTCTTGCATAAATGTTATATGGTTATGATATTCATTAGTCACCTTTTACGGGAATACCCACGGTCATGAAAGGGGGTGGTGTATTGTATACTTACTCCATCACCACACAGACACAAAAGAATTAAATTCTGTTTGCTATAATAATAGTAAATCAAATATTAAGCGCGTTTCTTTGCACATAAAGAGGATAAGAGTGCCTGTATATTAGGCAGTTAGACCGCAACTACATGGCTGCTGCGATTAGTGGGCTAAGCATGAGTATTTTCGTCAAAGTATTCGCAAAGTCGATAGTCGACTCACCTGCAGCCTCGGCTAGGGCGGCATCAGTCGCAGGTAATCGCGCCTGCGCCGCCTGAGTCATCGGCGACGGATCGCGTCGTCGTGGAGGCGTTCCTCCTGCGCGCCCTCCGCCGCCTTCTACCGCGAGACGACTACTTCGCAGAAGGCGGCGACCGGTCGTCTCTAAACAGGTTACTATAGGGTTTTGTTTCGAGTTTTCCTTCTATTACATCGTGTTATATGCTTACTATATCTTGTAGAAAAACATAGGACGAGAGCGGTGGCAATTATAATGAAGACACGTTGTACTTTTTAAGTTGTGTAATTCACCTTATAGCTGTTATAATACGAATAATCTAAGATGTTCTAACTGACGGTATTTTTTACACACACGTGGCCTGAGCTAATACTAAATTTATACACTTAATAGATAATATTAATTATTAAATATCCAAATTATTCTAAAAATTATTTACGTGACAATATTATACATGATTGCGTAACAATAAATATTTATTACGTTGGAAATTGACACGCAGGTGTCAGTATGATGA
This sequence comes from Lymantria dispar, assembly GCA_032191425.1. Classification (NCBI taxonomy): domain Eukaryota; kingdom Metazoa; phylum Arthropoda; class Insecta; order Lepidoptera; family Erebidae; genus Lymantria; species Lymantria dispar. The sequence continues at coordinate 9,333,966 of CM063465.1, read as the reverse complement.
AATCATAAATCACTAAAATAAGAATCTAATATACCTATCTAGTAAAACATAATGAGTTTCGAATTGATTAATCGGCATATTGTAAGTACCGAAGTCTATAACAATACGTACTATTTTGTAGTCGCGCCGGAAGTTGACCGAGCTGTTATTCGTCTTTTACGACATCCACGGAATGGATAGGGAGTGGTGAATTGTTCTTATTCCATCCTCACATCGAAAATCGTAGAATTGACCGGCCTCAACTCCTTGACCACGCGACCAACCCGCTTAACGCGTGGCAGAGATAAGTTTACTCATTCTTTACTGTATATTTTTGCCTTGGAGACATCAGGTGACACTGTTCTTCTATTTGTGTGCCACTAGAGAATAAAATAAAATATAGTACCTACTAATAATATAGATGGTATTAAATTTTCGGAGTAATTTTATTTTCCAGTCTTTGAATAGAAAGGAATAAAAATTGCTTTCAACTTTGTGAAAACTTCTAAAGGCAGGTTTGGATGGGGAGTAAATTCATGTAAGTCATCATTAACATGATTACATGACGTATTAATGCTAACACTATATTTGTAGCAATCAAGGTCACTATATCTGTGCCGATAGACGTCCAAACCAGATAAATAAAAAACCTTTAAAAGGAAAACAAAAGGTATCTACATTCTTTTAAGTCTATAATATTTCAAGTTTTTTATTAAATAGTAAATAAACACGGTTAATGAGAATGCCTTTTTTTGGGGTTGGGCTACAGTCAGCGCAGCCGTCGCCCGGCTCCGTCTGGGACGACAGAGGGGCGGCGCGCACGGCTCCGTAACCCACCCATGACACGTCGCCTTCGTCATTGGGCCGACCACCAGTGCAGGGTGATTTGTCGTCAGTGGTCGGTCCGACGGAATATCTCTTAAGGAGTACCCTCTCCTCAACCAACGTTCCCCCGCTGTTTGGGAACGTTGGTCGTCGCCGCGCGGTCGTCCTCTTGGCAGCACATCAACGACGTCACAGCAAGCGTCGACCCGCCAGGAGGTTAGTTCCCTCAAGCAAACCATACCATCCCCCGCTCGTGTCTCCAACACGCAGTTCGAAACAGCGAAAGTATGAGAGATAATGCCCGTTACACTTAACATAAAATATCTGGTTGACCGAGCTTCGCTCGGCATATTTTTGTTGTATTTTTGTCGAATTTATTTAGATATACATTAATAAAAAATAAAAATTAATTAATGGAAAAAATATAAAAAATTACAAAAAGGGAATAATAATAACACCGAGATTCGATCCGACGCTGTTTGAATGCCAAAACAAAACTAAAAAGAAACTGGACGACTTCCCAACTGAGCTATCGTAACTCATGACGTTGACGGCGAAATTTAAATTCATATTATTCTTTTAAAATTTAATGTCATTGTATTGTTTTGCTAAAAACCTCGAAACCTCTAGTATGCCAAGTTTCATCAAAATCGTTGGAGCCGTTTCCGAAATCCTGAAAATATATATATATATACAAGAATTGCTCGTTTAAAGATATAAGATACTACTTTCAAATTACATGTCTGGAGAAACAAAATCCTTTAGTAACACAGAAGTATTTTTGTTATTAAATAAACACAGAATAGAAATGAAGATCGAATATCGAAAAACAAAACTAAAGTAAGAAAAAATTTTACGTAACAATAAGCAAGAGATAAACTTTGCTATTACAATTTCATGAAAATAAAACTCCCACAAGGACACGCCTAATGTACTCATATTTTGCTAACGTTATTTTTTAAGATATGTTTTTTTGCTGTTTCAAGAATATAAGCGTGAGATCTCGAGTTCAAATTCACGGTCATACAAAATGTGACTGCCGATTGACTGCAAACATTACTGATTTAATTCTCTAAGTAAACTAAATTTACTATTCTATATAAGAAACAAAAAGACGGTTAGAAAGAGGGTGTCTTGGCAATTACAATAACGACTTTCAGCGCAGGCAACGGAAGATCTCAAAAGGAATGAAAATTCTCCATTTTTGTGAAATAATCTAATTGTCTTAGAATAATAACGTATAGAAGGATAGTGTCAATACTTCGAACTTTCAAAATTTGAATCTAAATATACTAATGGCGCGCAGATGATTACACACGTACACACGCAAACCACTATACAAATTATGAAATCAAATTTTGTTTTTATTAACATAAATGGTCGAAATACTTTTAAAAGTAATGTTAAAAACCTTTTAAGGTTTTCAAATGTGTTGTGACACTATTTGAATGCACAAACCGTCATAATTATCAATTTATTTTTTAAGAGTTGCGTACGTACGTGCAGTACAATGACTTGTACATTACGGAACGGTTCCGGCGTAAGCTCCATTAGGCTCCAATTGAAATGCCTCACTTTTTGAGCGTGAACTTACCTTCTATACGTAATTATTCTAAGCTAATTGTATTGTAAAAAAATCCTAAATAATTAAAGATATTAAAGTTTTCACAACAGTCATTAAACACAAGTTACGATCAAAATGGTTGCTATAGCAACGTTTAAAATATTAACGGTTACAATATCAAGCGCTACCAAGGCATGGGCATGGGCAAATTATTCGTAATAATAGATATAAAACTTATTTTCCTATCCTCCTATCTCGAAGGGCATCACACTGGAGCTAAGACTATACCTATGTTGTATACGTAATTGTATTCAAAAGATTGTAAAAAAATGACAGCCCGCTGAGCTTCTTGCCGGAGCTTCTGAGCGTTCCGATCCGGTGGTAGATATTGTATTGTATTCAAACGATGTATAAATTAGGCAATATGTAAGTGCACTCAAGGGGCCGATGCAGAATAAATGATTTGATTTGATTTTATACAGGATTTTCGTAAAATATATATACTCGAATAAATATGCAAATATTACTTATGCAAGAAAATTATCTATACCAATAAATAAAATTGGAGTGTCTGTTTGAAATGTCAAAATAATAGGCTTGTTTCATGCTCACACGGTTATTTTCTAGTGCAAATAACGCGCCTCCGCACCATTCCGTCCGGGGCGACAGAGGGGCTTAAGCACGCAACTCCCGCGACCCACCCGAAAACCACGTCGCCTTCGTCGTTGGGCTGACCACTGGAGCAGCGTTAACTTGTCGTCAGTGGTCGGTCCGACGGAATACCCCCTATTGGGGTACCCTCCCATCGACCGACGTCCCCCCCTCGGGGAGGACGTCGGTCTTTCCTCACGCGGTCGGCCTCTCGGCGGGTGACGGACTAATCCCCGGTCACGTCACCCGCGGCCTCGGCTAGGGCGGCATGAGGCGCAGATAGTTGCGCCTGCGCCGCCCCAGTCGCCGGCGGCGGATCTCCTCATCGAGGCTGCGCTCCTCACGCAGGCGATCCGCCGCCATTTAATCCCGGTATATCATACTATCAACTCGCCCTTGCTTCGCTTCGGTTTCTGTCACCTTATCCCCGTAGTTCCCGTTCCCGTGGGAATACCGGGATAAAATATAGTCTAGTTTACTCCCTGATATTATAGCTTTCCGTTGGTGAAAGAATTCGGTCCAGCCGTTTTGAAGATTACCCGGAATGAACAGACGGACAGACAAACGGACAAAAAAATATAAAGTTATTTTAGGCATATATATATAGTGCTCATAACCACATGGTTACTTACCATACATACACATACTCACATGAGCATGAAAAGGGCCTATTATTTTGACATTACAAACAGACACTCCAATTTTATTTATTGGTAAAGATTGTCACCCTTTTACGAAATTCACGGATAAGAAACTCGCTAGGGAATAGAATTCTTGGGGACGTCGGTTGATGGGACGGTACCCCACTAGGGGGTATTTCGTCGGGCCGACCACTGATGTCAAGTAACCCTGCTCCGGTGCTCGGTCCAACGACGAAAGTGACGTGGTGTTTCGGGTGGGTTGCGGGTGTGCGTGCTTACGCCCCTCGGTCGCCCGGATGGAGTGGTGCGAGGAGAGCGTCGACCGCGGCCCACCAAAAAAAAAAAAAGCCAGGAACACCTGAAATATAAAAAGGGAATAGAATTCCTACACCAACACCACACGGATAAACAATTTTTAAAACATTTCTAATGCCTCACAAGCTTGGTATGCGGCCACATCAAATATGATATCGTTCAAGTAATAATTAAATTGATGTGGCGTAATAATAATATTCACCTAAACTTTAATAGTTATATCCGCGTCTCAAATTTAAATGCACATAAATTATATTTGATTTCAGCATCCATCAGCAAGGCAAATCAAATTTCGTTCCATCTTTTACTACGATTTGCAATTTCTGTATTCGCTAACGTCTATAGTTTCTCTTTTAGGGTTCCGTATCGAAAGGGTAAAAACGGGACCCTATTACTAAGACTTTGCCGTCTGACTATCCGTTTGTCTGTCATCAGGCTGTATCTCAAAAATGGCGATAGTTAGACAGTTGAAATTTTTAGAAATTATTTTTTTTATTTATTAATCTTCATGCAACGAGTATAATGGCGGACTTAATGCCAGAGGCATTCTCTACCAGTCAACCATAGGTGATACAGAGATGAAAAAAGGTAGGTGCATGTTCCGAGATAGTTAACTTGTTATAAAATGAAAAAGAAAATACATTTTGCATAGATAAATAGGTATTTACAAAAATATATAATACATTACATACAATATCTGGTTGACCGAGCTTCGCTCGGAAAATTTTAGTCAAATTTATTTAGATATATATTAATAAAAAATAAATAATGAAAATTATATAAAAAACTACAAAAAGAGAATAATAATAACACCGAGATTCGAACCGACGCTGTTTAAATGTCACATAATCCAAAATTAAAACCGCCCGTCTCCCCAACTGAGCTATCGTAACTCATGACGTTGACAATGAAATTTGAATTCATATTCTTTTAAAATTTAATGTCATTGTTTGTTTTGCTAAAAACACGGACAAAATAATATTTTAAACCTAGCTAGATCGATTTTTTGGACCCGAAACCTCTAGTATGCCAAGTTTCAACAAAGCGTTGGAGCCGTTTCCGAGATCCTGAATATATATATACATATATATATATATATATATATATATATATACATATACATATATATATATATATACATATACATATATATATATATATATATACAAGAATTGCTCGTTTAAAGATATTAGATAATACATACAATATAATACAACAAATTATGTGTTTCTTTTGCCGCTATAACAACAAGTACTAAATAATTATTTAAGGGGGGTTCCCATACAAGAAACGCGATATTTTGCTATTTTTTGGTCGATATCAATAATGGCAACAGGTAGGCTGTTGAAATATTCGAAAAATACTCAGTTGTATTTTTACTTTAATAATAAGCAATAAAATTAAAATAAAATAAATATTATCGCCCATATGAAAAACGGCATTTTTGCCCATTTTTGCTCAATATTTTAGATAATGGTACGCAACCCTTCATGCGTGACTCTGACTCGCACTTAGCCAGTTTTTCATTTTTATTATCCTGCTTACCTTATCATAACAGATTAAGAATACAGTTTGAGAACTACTTCCCAGCTAGTAGCTGGCGTAAAAGATAATATAGAGATATGATATGCAGGTAACATCTATATACGAGGATTTTTCGTGTGGTGACGGAGTAAGAATACAACTCACTATTCCTTATTCCGCCTGTGAGTGTCATAAAAAAAGGAGCATAACATTAATATCTATGCAAAAGAAGGAAAATTTGAAATAAAACACTACACCTGCGTAGCTAATTCTAATGTTATGTTTAGGTACATTTTAAATCACCATTGCGATTTTATTAATCAATAATCGTCAGCATGATCCTGCTCTTATCTCAGTCAGTCGACGCAATATGTACGCTTCTTTCATATTACATATTGCAATAATGTTATGACCGGCCATCTGCCTGATGTCAACCGTCATTGTGAATGTAATTATTAGCCAAATAAAATAAGATGTACTTGAGCAAGGTCTACGTTCAGCTATTAGTTTTTTTTTTATTTATGATATAACTTAACAGTTGTCTCATAATGACTAGTTACAATCTAACCCTAAGGCTAATAAATAATTTAAATCTAACTTAATTTGCTAAGATTTACAGAATAAGAATGTGTCCATTGGCACTTTTCTTATAGTTTCTAGTAATAATAAAAAACACTTTGTTGTTGTGTGGCACTACTTTCTAGTTTTTTCAATATTTGATCAAAGGAAGTTAAAATATTTATACTCGTTCCAACCATTTATTTTACTTTTGACACATGCTTTAGGACGTAACTGTTTCATTATACGCAATTATTAACTTTGAAACGAGTGAACAGAGAAATATATAAACTGCCCAATAATATTTATATATCTTAATTATTACCCACTAAATACATTAATATGCCGTAAATAGCTCTATTCATAAAATTTAAGTGATAATTCATTTCCGTTATAAAAAAAGTTACGTTCTATCGCATCTAGTGACAGGATCAAAAGTATTCGGTGCAAACTAATGAATCGCAAATAATCGATTACACTTATTTGCAGTTAAGTTAGCTGACAACTGAGTTTTGAATTGTTGTAATAGACAACACGTTAAAATTGTATCAGGGAGATATAAAAATCTTCTCATCATACCTATAACATGAAATAAAACAACCAAAATATTTTAATATTATTTTATTATAACGAATCGTCGGATTCTTCATACGAACTCGAATCGTCGCTTGAATCATCTGCAGTGTTTATTATTAACTCTTGTGTAGGTATGTTGTCAAATTCAATTTCCCGATCCCAATCAGAGAATATTATATTTTTTGTCTTGTTGACGACACTCACCCAGTTTTCAGGCGTCACACTAGCACATGCGTTTTTTAAAAGTTCAAGCATTTTATTTGCTGTGAAAGGAGGAGTTGTATTGTTTCTTGCGGCGTGTCCTTTGACTTGTGCCCAGATCATTTCAATTGGATTATATTGACAGTGGTACGGAGGAATTCTGATTACAACATGCCCATATTCTGCTGCCATTTCGTCGATGACATATCGTTTTGGCTGCTTTTTACTTTTTAATATTTTAAGTAATTCTACTTTTAGTAGGGATTCGTCCACATCTTCCCCATTATCACGAAGCCAGTTTATAATCTCGTGTTTTTTGTTGGCCTGTGTTGGCATTTTATTAATTTGGCGAGAGTGATAGGGTGCATTATCAATAAATATTGTTGATGGCTCTTCAAGTGATGTAAGCATTTCTCTGAACCACTTTTCATACACGTCCGCATTCATCTCCTCATGATAGTCTCCTGTTTTTTTTGATTTGAACGCTAACAGAGCGTCTGGTACAAATCCCTTTGTAGTTCCCGCATGGCAAATGATGAGGCGTTCACCTTTCCCCATTGGCACTGCAGAAGTAGAAGCAGCACTATCGTCAGTCCAACCTTTTGGTATGGAATGATTGGCATTGAGCCAAGTTTCATCTGTGAAAACGACATTCGACCAGTCTTCTATTTTCTTCGCTTGTCTTAAAAATTCACAGCGAGACAAGGCTATATCACGACGTTCCATTAAAATTTTTCTTTTGTCGGATTTCTTATACAAGAACCCGATTTGGTGCAGCACCTTTGACAAAGAAGATTTTCGACCACGAAACAAGCCACAATTTCGTAGAGACGCTACTAATTTTTTCAAAGTAGGAATCTCTTTGCTTGTGTAATAATTGTATATATGACGACGAATAGCATCAGTATCAAAACTGTCAATTGCTGTCACTTTACGGGGCTGACGTTTTTTCTTAGGCGTAGATAGCTTGTTCTGTTCAATACCACTACTACCATAGGCTTCTTTAGTGATTTTCGCCACCGTTGGAGCACTAATACCTAATGCTGCTGCAACACGGTCTCTAACTTGGGTTACTGGTATAAGGAATCCGCCATTGCGGCTTTCCTTTTCAAAAAATTCACGAAGCCGCAGCACTAACTCTCTGGATTGTCCTTTAAGCACCATACCTTTCGGCATTTTGCAAGTAAAATCTTACTGGGAGGAACGATACGCTCAACTCAATCAAAGTAAGAACAATGAAATCAATACGGTGGAATATAAATACTCAACACAGCGTATGAAAAATATGAAAGAGCACTCAGCGAACAGAAATGTGACTAGTACGGGAGTTTTGTTGCGAGTGACAGACAACACAACAAAATGGCGTCGCCGGCGCGCCGTTCATTGTTGCCAATTCGGCTTAAAAAAAAGGGTTAGGCTGGATGAGAAAATTAGTGATTTACTACCGCAGACGAGGGCGCCATTGTCTCTAAGTAAAGTTTAGAGCAGCGGACCCCGCTTAATGGAAAAATGCTTCATAAAGTAGTTATTTTTTATTTTGCAAAGTACAAAGTAAAATATTTTGGGAGGACTGAATTAGTGGGTATGCAAAAATTAATGTGCCCAAATAACAAATATATTTACAGAAGTGAAGTTTTTAAATAATATGAAATATGTATTTAAACAAAAATAAAATATCCGTGTTAAATCGATTAAAAGTTCTTCCTGACTAAAATCGATTATTACAAAACATAGTATCTGTAATACATTGGTACAACACTAATTGATCAGAATTCGACCTGCCAAAAGTAAAATAAATGGTTGGAACGAGTATAATATTTTATTTAAATTGTCATTTAAATCGGAGTCTCCCATCTTGAGAGATTATGTATCGTGTACCAGTGTTTGTATATGTGGCTGCTGTGCTTTCGTGGCTTGGGCATATGATACATTTGTGTGTGTAAAACGTATCGAATGATTTTCTAGCCGAGGCCGCGGGTTACGTGACCGGGGAATTAGCCTGTCACCCGCTGAGAGGCCGACCACGTGAGGAAAGACCGACGTCCTCCCCGAGAGGGAGACGTTGGTCGATGGGAGGGTACCACAAATAGGGAGTATTCTGTCGGGCCGACCACTGACGTCAAGTCACCCAGTTCTGGTGGTCGCCTCAACGACGAAGGCGACGTGCATCGTGGGTGGGTTGCGGGTGTGCGTGCTTACGCCCCTCTGTTGCCCCGAACGTAGTGGTGCGAGGAGCGCGCCGACTGCAACCCATCCCCAATAAAAAAAAATCGAATGATTTTTATTAAATCTAGGCGCCTAGGTGGTGGGCGTAGTAACTTTTTTTTAGAGTTTTTGGTCTTAACTGTTGTAGTTCTTTAGCGACCATACATTCCTGTAGTTAGCCGGACGTGACTCACCGCAATGAGTATCTGTAGCGCACCTATTAGTAGTTTCATTTTTACAATACTCATGAGCATTGTAAGGATTCATTGGCCACTGCACAATATATTTTTTTATAATAAACCTAATAGTTTATTACCCATAATAAAATCTCAATTCATAGATTCATTATCATCATTTCAGCTCATATACGTCCCACTGTTGGGCTATAGCCTCCTCCTCAATAGATGAGCAATTGACCTTGATATACTATGCTGGTCAGACAGGTTGGTATAGGGATTTATATCGAGTTTTCCTTCTCTTGCATGGATGTTATATGCATATTATATCCCTTAGTCGTCTTTTACGGAGTGGTGAATTGTATTCTTACTCCGTAATTCATAGATTATTTCAGTCACCCCTAATAGTAACGAAAATTGTAAGTTTGTAGTCAAACTTCAGCTTAAAATATATAAAACTAGCTTTCTGACATACTTATATTAACTTGATTTGTATATATCGAATTCTTTGAACGTAATTTTCACCCCCGTCTAAACATCGGCTTAATTTGAAACTTTGCACACTAATCAAGAACCGACGACAATGCAATAATTTAATTAGTCTATTCCATTATTCGAGTAGGATTATTGGTTTTTATTGGTAATTCAGATTTTGGCGTGAGATTGAGGTGTTTTAAGTTATGTATTTTCTTGCGCTTGATGCCGCCCTAGCAGAGGTTGTGGGTTACCGGACCGGGGAATTTAGTCTATCACCCGCAGATGGATGACCTCGCGACGGCGATCAACGTCTCGGGAAGGGGACGTCGATGGGAGAGAGTATCCCCTCTGGGTATTCCGTCGGGCTGACCACTGAAGACAAGGAACTCTGTGCCGGTGGTCGGTCCAACGACGAAGGCAACGTACTATGGGGTGGGTTACGCAGCCGCGCGCCGCTCCTCTGTCGCCCCGAAAGGAGCCGGGCGGTGGGTTGACCCTAGACCACCGCAAAAAAAGGTATGTATTTTCTAATGATCTTCGTCAGTATTTCATATTGTATATTTCGTCACAGTAAACTAAATACGAGTATTATTTTATAGTTCGGTGCTGGCAGATGTGAGAATAATAATAGTTCCTTCTTGTAGAGTTTCGTAAAAATAGTATATCTCTACGATATATAAGTAACAGCCGGTACTTAATAAAATAGTCTACGATGATTATTCTATACTAGCAACCCCTCCTTGCTTCGGTTCCAGTCACCTTACTCGTGTAATGCCCGTCCCCATAGGAATACTGGGATAAAATATAGCCTATGCTACTCCCTGATAGCTTGCCATTGGTGAAAACATTTTTGAAATCGGTTCGGTGGTTTAAACGTGAAAGCGTTACAAACAAACAAACTTACTTTCGCATTTATAATATTAATAAGGATTATATCATCTTGCTAATTATTGGATAACTATAATAGTTAACTAATGTATACTATTCATACAGTACTGGCAATCGGAGTACTGACTCTATGACTGAATATTGACTCAAATTCGATTTCGATACATATCACGAGCTATTTTGTAGCAAATGATGTATAATAATGCAGTTTACTTGTAAACGATATTGCGGTTAGCGACACATACATCAATTTTTCTATAAATAAATGACGTTATAATAATTTTCATAGGTACTACTGTTATCGCCCATCGAAAGGTGAAACAGTGTGCTGTGGCAACATTCGTAGCTGCGGATAGCGATCAATGGGTATAAATAGCGATCTCGAACGTATAGAACATATATATGCGTGCGGCTGGGCGACGGCATCATCGGCTTTTTAGTTGTCCACCATCATGGCGCCAGCCGCAAGCCGCTACTCCTACAGGAAGAGCCTTAGACCTCATCAATGATTTCCTCCAAACAAATAGAGATGCAGACATGTTCTTTGATGGGGTAGATCAAATGATGCAAAATCTATCACTGTACTTAAATAATTACTTTTTTAAAATTATCAGTCATCTTAAATTGTATATATAATGTTGTGTATATTTAGTTTATTTTAAGAATTAATATTTATTATAAATTGATATAATTGTTTGTTTCATAAATTGTATCGTTAATAGTATAGCATGTAAGCGATTTGGTGTATACTGTAAGCTAATTATGTTCTTTCATTTAATAAATAAATAAATAAATAGAAGGCCTATCTAAGTACTAACTACGCCCAATGTTACTTAACTTCGGTGATCGGACGAGAACCAGTATACTCAACATAGTATGAATGAGAGCCCTCAGCGCCGGGTTGAGAGCCCTCAGCACTCACCCATAGACCGGGCTAAGCTGTGAAAACCATCTGCAGCTAACAGCTAAAAACACACATAAATAGTGTAGAAGGTATCCAGCAGTAATACACACATCGTAGATAAGCAAATGCTAGGCAATAGTGTAATAGTCGGATATTGTAAGTGCATATTAAGGTTATGTTAATAAATTATTTATAACTAGCTGACCCAGCAGACGTTGTTTTGTTCAAAGAAAATAAAAGGAATTCTCCTTGAAATCGACAGTACCCGCCACTTACCGGATCCAATTCTGAATCTAAACCATTTTCAAATCCTCTTAAACACACACAAAAAATTTCATGAACATCGGTCCAGCCGTTTAGGAGTAGTTCAGTGATATTCGCACGTACACAAGATATATATATATATATATATATATATATATATATATATATATATATATATATATATAAGATTATGAAGATGTAGTCGTGGGGACAGATGTAACGAATATTATATTTTTAACTGGTTTAATTATTAAAAACCTTAAATTAAAAAAATATTGGATTATTATCCATGATGGATAACAATTTTTTGATGACACTTCTATTATTAAGATTATTTTTTTAAAGAAACGTCCACATTTTATTTTTTAGTAAATGCTGTGTCCGCTCTCTACATATCTCTGTTTTCTCTTCGTTATTTCATTCTAATACTTGTAGTTCTTTTCTTCTTTCAGGATCATTATACATATGACATATCGCACATAATATTGCAAGACAAGAAAAAATCTCAATGCCAATTTGTTTCGACAACCTTGAATAACATGGCCATGAATACTATATGGATTTAAAGTAGATTCTTCTATACTGAGTCATCATAATCTCAGGTCATATATTACCTACTGCTGTGGGTCTCCTCTTGAAATCAATTCTAATTTCGAATCCGATTCAATTCCAATCTCAACAAACTTATATTTGGTACTCTTAAACAAAATCGAGAATGAATGCTTCTTATTTGCCGTTGTTATTTTCAACAAATATGCCGTATTTTACTACTTTAAATTAATAACGTTACCGAACTCGATCACCACAAAGACGCTTTATTGAAATTGTGCAACATTAACGATTTTAAACTACGTCAAAATCACGTCGGGAATAGCTAATATTTGACTTAATTGACAAGAGTCGATTTCATTTAGTTTAAGAAAAATTCACCGAATTTGATTCCAATCGTGCGCTAGTGTCGCTTTCAGAGTACCAAATTGCTTAAATTCGAGCTGTGATTGGATTTAGGATTGGAATCGAGATGCAAAAGTACACTGGGCACACTGGGCTCGAGAGTTTTTTATTTCGAGTTTACCTTCTCTAGCATAGATATTACGTTCATTTTATATCCCTTAGTCGTCTTTTACGATATCCACAGCAAGGTAGAGTGATAAATTGTATTCTTATTCCATCACTACCGGAAAATTATATCAGAAATATTATTCGCTATGATTGCGAAGATTCGCAGAAAGTCAAATGTAAGACGGAATTTGTGAACACACTTTTATTTTTTTTATTTATTTAAGACAACACCCTGCACTAAGGAAATAATCCTTGTATTGCGGGGGACTTTACAAACATATAATTAACGGACACAAATTACATCCAGACTCAGAACAACAATTTGTGGTTCGCACAAAGTGTTGTCCCGCGTGGGATTCGAACCCCCGACACTGGCGCTGTAGGTCGCTATCTTAACCACTACGCCATCTGTGCACTCTGTCTTAACTAAAACCATTTCAGTCAACCACGCAGATATCGAAACTAGTTTACGTGAGCAAATTAGAGCCCTGACCCGACAAAATTCGGTAAATTAGTTTTCTCTAATATTAGAGAAATGAATGATGTTTAAATGTATATACATTTAAACATCAAAAAACGATAACTTTATTGAATGAAACAAAATAAGCGTAAGGTCTTTTCAACTGTTGTGTTTCTTTGTAAAATTATATACTTCAGTGTAGGATATTAACACTCGACTAGTCCATATGGATGTGTAATCGAAAGGCACGACCCAATGCTTTGATATTCAGTCTCCTTTTATCTGTAAAGGAAGCCTTCTATTAATGATGAGATTATGAATGGATGGGTGGCTCGTTATTTGTTGTGTGTATCGGTTCTTGAGCACAGTTAACCGTTCCTTTTGATGTAATTTGAAAGGCGCGAACAGTATTGTGTTTGCTTACTAAATTAACGTTCTCTATTTCTACGTTATTAAAATTAAATATTTTTTACAGAGACGCTCGGCTTAGTTCATTATATTCATCTTCAGGTTCAGGGTGACAAGTTAGACATATTTTGTCACAGTATAAGTCTTGGTCGCTACTTTCTAACTCGATTTCACTTAGTACATAATACACACGCGAAATTTTGTTTTACGCTACTAGTTTCTACGGCATCAAAACTGACCCCCTTTTTATTTTTTATTTTTTCTTGGAGGTGTGGGTCACGGTCGACGTACTCCTCGCACCACTCCGTCTGGGGCGACAGAGGGGCGTAAGCACGCACACCCGTAACCCACCCGCGACACGGCGCCTTCGTTGTTCGGCCGACCACCGAAGCAGGGTGACTTGTCGTCATACCCCTTGAGGAGTACCCTCCCGTCGACCGACCTCCTTCCCTTGGGGAGGACGTTGGCCTTTTTATCATGCGGTCGGCCTCTCGGCGGGTGACGCACTAATTCCCCGGTCCAGTCACCCGCGGCCTCGGCTAGGGATCAAAACTGACCCTAGTTTAAATTTGACGATTCCTTATATTTTATACATGCAACGGTAAAACGTTAAAGATACGAGGCATGCTCTTTAAGTTTTTTGTTTGAAGAAAAAAAACACAACTAGAACCTTATAGTACTTTTTATTGTTTTTCAAAGTATTCACCACGTAGCTTAATACACTTTTCCATTCGCTCAAACCAGTTATTATAACATTTATTCCACTCTAAAGTGGGGGTGTTCAAAATGGCTGATTTGAAAGCGTCGACTGCGTCTTCACCGGACTGGAACTTTTGACCACGAAGACTTTTCTTAATTTTAGAAAATGTAAAGTAATCGTTAGGGCTTAGGTCAGGACTGTATGGAGGATGGTCAAGAATTTCTACTTTTCCTGCTTCAAATACTCAATCGTTTGACGAGCGCTGTGTGAGCTTGCGTTGTCGTGGTGCAGGATCATGCGTCGCTTTGAGTTACAAATTTATAGTTTACCTATAATGAGATACAATACTAATGTTAGGTACAATATTATAATTCACAATTGGAACTGGCTTGAAAAAAAAATCTGTTTGAAAATGAAGAAAAAAACGAATGAACCCTTTGGCGTGTGAAAAATGTTGTTTGTTGTTCGTCATTGATTTTGGAAAGATATTGTAGTTGACTTAAAATGAGTTCAAGTGTCTTCACAGTGAGTGTAATGAACTTACTTTAACGTCACCCGAAATTCAAGAAGCGGCTAAATCTATAATAGAAATGTAAATGTAATTCATATCTATTTTCAAATAAAAAGTTCTATTTCGTACTACTTAGTTTTAGTTACCGTGTCTTATTTGAGAAAAGTACTATACAAGCCTTGGCCATAACTAGGCATTGATAGACTTACGTATGTGTGCCTCGGCTTCGCCTCGGGCCACGTACATACGTTCGTCCATCAATGCCTTTTTTGCTGGCCGCTGCAGTAATGTTCTATTTCTCAAACATGCTTGGAAATTTAAGCATTAATTTGACAAACTTCATCGAGATAAATTGGAATTGCTGTACTGACCAAATACAGGCGAGCAGCGGCCGGCAAAAAATGTAAGAAAATATGTGTCGTGATGTAGCGAACGATTTGTTGCTTTAAAACATGGCAACCAAGAATATAACTTATCAGTTTTATTAAAATTTCGAACTGGCTTGAAAAAGAAACCTGTTTGATAATGAAAAAAAAAAAAACAAATGAAACCTTTGGCGCGTGAAAAATGCTGTTGTTCGTCATTGATTTTGAAAAGTGAAAGTATTTGCCTTAAAATGAGTCAAGACAGTGAGTAGGTATAATGAACTTACTTTAAGGCTACCTGACATTCAAAGGGCGGCAAGAGCTCTAATAGAAAAATGTAATTCGTATCTATTTTCTTGTAAATTTCTATTATTACTTGTAAATGTAGTTCGTATCTATTTTCAAATAAAAAGTTGTACTTAGTATTCATCATCATGTTAGCTTATATACGTCCCATTATTGAGCTCGAGCCTTCTCCACGATAGGAGGGAAATTGACCTTACTATACCACGCTGGTCAGACAGGTTAGTATAGGGTTTTATTTAGAGTTTTCCCTATCTTGCTATATGTATGTGATTTATAATATCTATATATTATATGCGTATTATATCCCTTAGACGTCTTTTACGATATCCACGGGCAAGATAAGGGGTGGTGAATTGTATACTTACTCCGTCACCACACGGATACTTAGTATTACTTGGTTTTAAATTTAACGCATCATTTAAGAAAAGTATCATACAAGCCTTGGCCACAAGTAGGCATTTATGGACTTATGCATGTATGCCTCGCCTTTGCCTCGGTCTATATTTACACGTTTGTCCACCAATGCCTGTTTTGCTGGTCGCTACAGTAATGTACTATTTCTCAAACATGCTTGGAAATTTGAGCATTATTTTGACAATCTTCTTCAAGATAAATCGAAATTGCCGTCCTGGGCGCCCAGCGGCCGGCAAAGAATGTATGAAAATCCATATCTGTCGTGTTTTAGCGGCCAAATAAAATATATATTTGAAAATTCATAACTGTCGTGTATTTTAAAAATTTAACGATTTTTTACTCCAACACATGGCAACCAAGGAGGCAACTTATCAGTTTTATTTATATTTCGAACTGGCTTGAAAGAGAAACCTGTTTGATAAAGAAGAAAAAAACATATGAACCCTTGGGCGCGTGATAAATGGTGTGCGATGTTTGTCATTGATTTTGAAGAGTAATTGTATTTGACTTAAAATGAGTTCAAGTGAAGACAGTGAGTGTAATGAACTTACTTTAACGCGACCTGAAATTCAAGAGATAGTTAAAGCTATAATAGAAAGCTGGTAAATGTAATCCGTATATATTTTCATAAAAAAGTGCTACTTAATACTACTAGTTTTAATTTCCGCGCATTATTTGAGAAAAGCACTATACAAGCCTTGGCCACAACTAGGCATTGATGGAATTACGTATGAGTGCCTCGGTTTCGCCTCGGCCCACATTCACACGTTCGTCCATCAATGCCTCTTTTACTGGCCGCTGCAGCAATGTACTATTACATTGCCTTAGTGTCGTAGGAAAATTAGTAGAGGCACATGAGGACTAGGTGTTTTCAACGCACGACTTCAAGACACACACCTCATAGGGAACCATCGAGCCCGCTCTCGCGACTAACCTAGTAGATGGCCCCCTTCTTGCTTAGTCTATAGATGAATCTGTTATCGTATTTTGTGATGGGGTTGTAGTTTGATTGGATTCATAGCACTTGAAAAACTTTGACGAATGGTCAAAATGCGTGATTCTCGGCGGGATAACTCTCTGTTTGTCCGCCACTTCTGCCAATATACTTCATTTTGGCTCTTATAATAGTCCTCTTACTAAATCTATAAGCATGATTAAGTGTTCGTATCTCCGCATTAGTGGACTGTGGGCCAGTTAGATCGGCAGACACCACGGCAGCCATCATGCAAAGATGGATGTTTCACCATCGACGGAGAGGTAGAACATTGACATTGGTGGATCTTAAAGTAGTAAGTAGAATAACCCAATCTGCTTACGGCAGTAAATGGTTTTAGTATCCTTGTTATCCTCGATATTAAGTCCATAGATCACTAATCACCAAGTGAGTATGCCTGCCCGCCTGATGACATAAGCAAAAATGCAAGTAAATTTCACAATCGAGTATAAATTGAAAGTGTATGCAATGATTTATCCAATGATTTACATAAAAAATCCGTATTGGAATTATACCTATAATTCTAATACGGATAAAATCTCTTACAAATTATTTACTAAAACGTTGATTCAATTTTATGCATACACCACGCAATAGCGTTAATCCGTCAAAATTGTTAACAGTTTTGCACGCATGACTGACATTCAGCGTAACAATTCAAAATAAAATATTGTTGTTGGTTTAAAAGTTAGCACCATTTTAGTATTTTTGGTACAAATAGCCATATAGTTTTACATATATTTTATCTGTATCTTTGGAAAATTATTTAAATATTATCTGTAGCTTTTTCTTTATTTTTGTTCGGGAGCAGTGTCTCAGCCCGCGAGTTCGTATTATTATCTCGAGTTGTCTATGCTTATGAGTTTTCGGCGCGAATTTGGAGATGTCATGTTAAGCTCTTGTATTATATTCATTCTTTTAGTGTTTTATAGTGTTATATTGAATAATTTTGCTGATATTTTATGTAATATAATATAATTAAGGTGCTGAAGTGTGGTGAATGTGATATAAGAGTGGTTTATGTGTATTTTCATATTCAACCGGAATTCCCAGAGAAATCATCTAATTAGGTTTTCAGCGCCTAATTAATGATAACGACTGACGGACAATGACTATTATAAATAAGTTATACAATATGAAGAAGTAAATAATATGTAAAGAAAAATTGTATCAGACTTGGCTGTATGGGCTTTGATCCCTTTGCTTGTCCGTATGGACAAACAGAATCAAAAAAAAAAAAATGTCTATGCTTATTTTATAGCTATGGTGAATAAGTTCGTCATATCCCTTTCAGAGATTATTTGTATTAGCTATACTATTATTTCTATAGGTCATCTTAATTTTTATTTATAATTCTTACATACTATTTATGCATATATTGCTTATTTGATTTCAACATAATATGTACTTATATTTGTGGCTGTCGTATTTAATTTGATTTACATGTTTAGCTTTAGAGCAAGTTTGCTTATTTGTTTTAGTTTAGTCGTTGACTATGGTTTCATTTTCTTGGTATATATACAGTAAAATCTATCCGAATCCGACCCGAGCAAAAACGCGTCTTAGGCGGGAAAGCGTATTATGCGGGAAAGGGAAAAACGTTGCATTATTATTTATTATATTCTACTATTATTTTGAATACCTACGTATTGAATTTAACATTTAAAAAATACCTAAAATAAAATAATCACTTATTTTAGTTAGACAAAAAGATTTTGAGACATTAGCAATTACAAGATTTTCAACGTAATTTAATTTTCGCAGTGCATTTTCGTTTTGATTAAAAGTTACATAGCGTCTTAAATCATTAACTGCTAATAATGCCTGGGCATGTGACAAAATCGGAGTTGACTCATCTTCTTCTTGGTCATCATCACTTAGGGTCGCTCGACAGTCGTCACTTCGTCATCGCTGGCGGTTGCCGCAAGGGGTAATATGTGTATTTGAGTGGCACGTGTTGGCGTATTAAACGGGATAACGATCGTATTAAGCGTTAAGAAATGTATGAAAAGATGTCTCAAGTTGGTGGGTGTGACGCAAAATGGCGTATTATGCGGGAAATCGTATTAAACGGGTTCTACTGTACTGTTTCTGTATTGTGCAGTTGCTTTGTTTCGTCTAATTTTTGTTCAATTCATTGTATTGTTAACCTATGGTTTTTTTTCGGACCGTGTGCGAGAGGAAAGATTCCACGCGAACACAGTCCTACGCCGGCGACTGGGGCGGCGCGGCGCAGGCGCGAGTACCTGCACGTGATGCCACCCTAGCAGAGTCATAATTTACTGTATAAGCCATTGCCATGAAATACCTACTAATTCTTTAGAAACTTGTAGTATGGATAACTAGATTGTCATTATTCCTAGTGTTTACATGATAAATGTGACAGTATGTTCCATATATTTTTAAGTTTTTTACATAATGATGATGAATATTAACAGGCTTAAATAATGTTTTTCGAATTCTCATAGAAAATAATAATACTGAAAATGAATTTTTAACCTCTTTTGTTAATAACAATTGTTATTTCTCTTATTGATTCAATGGTCACAATCTAGACACAAAAGTAACTGAATATAGGCACAAAAGTGATAAGGAATATTTTTTGTATTTTTAAATTTTCTTGACAGAAAATAAACGCACCAATATTTCTTCATGTAAATTGAAGACTTTTTGATGTGAAACATCTATAGACGAGGGTGAAGGTGAACTCGATTGTCGCGTGGCGTTTAACGCCACGCTTTGCGGCCCTATTTTATTTTATCTATTAATTTAAATCCGTATACGTATATCTACAATTTTGTAACGAAACCATAGCGCGATTTAGAATTTTGCACAACGCCATCTAGTAAGCGTAGAATAAATTGTTATCTTTAATGTGTACTAATGAAAATAAATGTTTATTGAATAAAAACATCATTTTCTGGAAAAAAATCTAAATATTATTTTTATTAATACTTTATGCTATATGTCGTCGTATGGCATGTCCTGTCGTAATCTGTTCTTTTATGCATATATACCTGTACAATAACCTGTGTAATAATAATTTCGATGTTTCAAATCTGCCAGGCGTCCTGAGTGACGGCTCGCTTTTTTTTTTTTTTTGTGGATGGGCTGCGGTCGGCGCGCCTCCGCACCACTCCGTCCGGGAAGACAGAGGGGCTTAAGCATGCAACTCCCGCAACCCACACGAAAACCACGTCGCCTTCGTCGTTGGGCCGACCACCGGAGTAGAGTTAACTTGTCGTCAGTGGTCAGCCCGACGGAATACCCCCTACTTGGGGTACCCTCCCATCGACCGACGTCCCCCTCTCGGGGAGGATGTCGGTCTTTCCTCACGCGGTCGGCCTCTCGGCGGGTGACGGACTAATCCCCGGTCACGTCACCCGCGGCCTCGGCTAGGGCGGCATGAGGCGCAGGTAGTTGCGCCTGCGCCGCCCCATTCGCCGGCGGTGGATCTCCTCATCGAGGCTGCGCTCCTCGCGCGGGTGATCCGCCGCCTCCTTCTGCGAGATCACTGTCTCGCAGAAGGTTGCGACCGCGTCCCAATTCCCGACGCTGTCGACCGTCGCCCTAGCGATGGCCGGCAGCGTCAGGTCGGCACTGATGATTGCGACGAGTTCACGGCGCTGCGTGGCCCAAGCCTAATTTGAAGACTTATGTAATACATCTTAAGTCTGTTAACATTTGCTAGGCACAGTATCAGACATTGTATGTCCCTAAATAAATATTGCTTATGTTTTGAAATGGATTGATTTCACTATATCCAACCAAATACATTAACAATTAATTTAAGTAAATACAACTATGTATTTGTTTAACGTTCGAGAGAGCTTTGTCTTATATTTGTTGTTTGAATGTTTGCTATACGATGATTTAATAATGTCTGAGATATATTATGTTAGATAAATATTATAGTTGTAAATAGTGTTCTTTGTTTCAGATTTATCAGTATGTATCAACCACAGAAAAATGAATAAGATAGAACGGCCATGTGGGCGGGGCAAGCGTGCCACAATTACGATCAAACGGTCTTAATATTGACTAAATTCGTTTTACCGGCTCTTAGTTGCGCTCATATAGTGACCTTGAACGAAGCTCCGACAAAAAAGAGAAATATGCCGTCTTGCGCTGTTACAACGTGTCGAAAACGAAGTCAGTTGCGTAGTTATAGTCTAAGAAGGCATTTCTTTTCATCATTAAGTCCATAAACTAATTAATTCAGTGATATTTCGTAATTTTATGGGAGTATTATGTCGTTTACAACAATCAATTATTAAATCGCAAAAAGAGCCAAACATTATGCATCGTCTGCCGTACATGGATATCACCTTTTATTAGTCCAGCAACCGCGCAATGTACTGCGTTCAATGCGATATCACTAAGAACCGCCTTACTAGCGTGGTAGTATACGTTTTCATTCAAAACATTGACGTTGATCCACGCGTATCGATAGTGTTGTCCAACATACTATAAGTTATCGATTTCAATAATTACCTTTGTGTTAATTTTATCATATAAATAAATATATTAACACTTTTAATTTAGTAATCGTTTTATTTAGTTATATTAACAATATTTAAATAGGTATTTAAAAATCAATTATTCTGATATACATTACCTACTTAATTTATCTTGTATATCTATAGTACATTCTTGTATATTTTCCGTGTGGTGACGGAGTAAGAATATTCACCACTCCCTATCTTGCCCGTGGATGTCGTAAAAGACGACTATGGGTTATAATATCCGCATAACATCTGTGCAAGAGAGGGAAAACTTGAAATAAAACCCTATACCAACATGTCTGACCAGCATAGTATAGTAGGTCAAATTCCCTCTCATTGTGGAGGAGGCCCGAGCTCAACAGTGGGACGTATGTGGGCTGCCATGATGATGATGATCTATTGTACAAACTTCATAGTGCTCATTAGTACTTACACTTTAGCATTTAATAAAATAGAAATAACAAAATAATAGTAATAAAATATCTATGTTCGGGACCAATCACTAAATATATATATATATATATTATTTGAAGTTTAATATTTTATGGTAAATAGGTACATTTTAATTTTAGATGCCCATGAAATTCAAGTATTAGAAAACTATGGATTAAGGCAACTGGTAGTTAACTAAATACCAACTAAATCGAGCACAATTTGTTCACAACATTTTGTAGAGTACTAAAAATAATGGTAAAGTGATCAAATAGTATTGTATTTAATTTTTATTGGAAAACTAAATGTTTAATTAAGTAGGTATTTAGTTGTCGTATAAAATAATTGTTCTATTCTTCCTTAAGATGGAACAATTTATGATAAGAATGAATTTCTTGAGACTGGTTATTCATTACTAGTTATTATATGTGTTGATTTCTAACTTTTCATAAGTGTTGAATTTTTATTACAAGAAATGTTGACATGATAGTCATCATCTCGGCTCATATACGTTCCACTGCTGGGCCCGAGCCTCCTCCGCAATAATAGGCAAATTTACCTTACTATACTATAGTAGTCAGACAGGTTAGTATAGGGTTTTCTTTTGGGTTTTTCTTCTCTTGCATAGATGTTATATGCTTACTATATCTCTTAGTCGTCTCAATATATTAGGATGGGATATCCGCGGCTAAGATACGGAGTGGTGATTGGTATTCTTATTCCGTCACAACACGGATAATGTTAGTATATTTTTGTTTACAATAAACAAAAATGTATTAACAAGTAGCAGTATATCAAAAAAATTAAATAACTGTTTTGTTTTTTAAGTTAAATAATAACACCAATAAAAATAAACCGAATTTCAATAAACAATAATATTTTAACATATTTTAAGAATGATATCTGATGCTTACGCGAGCATTGTAAATAAAACTACTTATAAGGATTATATCGCGTTTGTATTTGATTTAGGATTGCTCGACGTTTCGAATACTTTACAGCATTCAGGGTCACGGGCGGTCTAAGATGTCTGACGTCCAAACAAGTCAACGTTATTATAAACGTCCATGCCCCCGTCGCAGAGACCGTGTGAAAGCGCCCACAGTTGGAGTGCCTCCCTGCAGTACTACCTTATGTGAAAGGAGTCACTGACAAGATTGGCTTCATCCTGAAACGGGCTTCCATAAAAACTTATTTTAAGGCACTCAAGAGGATAAGTCAATTCGTGCCACCTGTCAAGTGCCAGATCCCTCTACAAGATGAAAGAGTTTATAAATTTGACTGTGACTGTGGTCTCTTATTAATATGTTTTAATTGTATCTTGTGTACCGGTGTGTACCATATATGGGAACAATATAATATACTCGCTTACGTAATTTATTATAGCACTTAAATTTTCTGTCACACATACAGAGTGTAGTGAGGAGTATTTCATTTGCATGATTTTACTGTTAAATTACTGACTTGCATTACAAATAACTTCAACACATCACACAAGTAAGTGCTTAATTTAAAGGCATTAATATTTTTTTTTCGATAAAACAGGCTAAATAAATATCGTGTAGTATATCGACCATGGCAAGCACTAGTGTACATGTGTTTTTTTATATGTGAGTATACGTTGCCTACAGAACTTAGTTATACTTTGTGTACCAACTGCAACTTCGAAATTGATGTGTGTGTGTTATGTTAGTGTGTGAAATTATTGTAAGCATAGACCTTGCATATGTGTTAACATTAGCGGGAGGGAGTAATTATGCCACGCTGGTTTTCGAACAAAATCAGGGGAATAGCCTTTCTAAAGTATTAATATTTCTGTGGTATCAACCGTATTACAAGTTCCATTTAGCAACGGTTTTCGTCGTTTTAATTCGTAAGTTATTACATTGTTCAGATACTTAATGCTTATATAAAAATCAATATATGGTTGACCGAGTTTCGCTCGGAATATTTTTGTTGTATTTTTGTCGAATTTATTTAGATATATATTAATAAAAAATAAAAATTAAATAATGAAAAAAATTAAAAAAAAAACAATAAGAGAATAATAATAACACCGAGATTCGATCTGACGCCGTTTGAATGGCAAAACAATACTAAAATGAAACTGCACTACTTCCCAACTGAGCTATCGTAACTCATGACGTTGACGGCAAAATTTGAATTCATATTCTTTTAAAATTTAATGTCATTATATTGTTTTGCTAAAACACTGATAAAACAACATTTTCTATAAATAAAACCTAGCTAGATCGATTTTTTGGCCTCGAAACTTCTAGTATGCCAAGTTTCATCAAAATCGTTGGTGCCGTTTCCGAGATCCTGAATATACATATATATATATATATATATATATACATATATATATATATATATATATATATACATATATATATATATATAATATCAGGTTGACCGAGCTTCGCTCGGAATATTTTTGTAGAATTTAATTAGATATATATTAATAAAAAATAAATAATGAAAAATATATAAAAAATTACAAAAATAGAATAATAATAACACCGAGATTCGCTGGTCAAAGCACGTTTATCGAACTGGAAAGAGCCCAAAGAGCAGTTATAAAAGTAGCTTTGAAAAAACTCTTCAATTACTCCACCGACTTGCTTTACAAGGAATTCGGTATACTAAGAGTAAGGCAACTTTTCATAAAGTCAATAGACACTGTAACATATACAAAAATCCAATTATTGCTGTCAAAAATTAATCAAAGAATGGTTATTGACCCTTACATATGACGAAACAGAATTAATTATTAATAAGTAATATACACATATACACACACACACATATACAAACACGCGTACGCACACACCCACGCACACAAACACACACAACCAACACACAAACACTGTTGCACGCACACACGCAAATACAAACACACATACAACGCAGGCAAATATTCATGTACGCACACACACGTATCTATAGAAACACGCACACACAACAATTATCCCAAGTTCAGAAAGCCACTTTGTTCATGTTGCTTATTATTTCTGAAATTAAATGCAGCTCTGATTCTCAAGATACAGGCTACGGCCTAGTTTGAGAGTCGAAACTTAGTTTACTAAAATAATGTTAATATAGGCATAATCTTAAGAACACATTTTTGGTAAACAGCAATTGTAAAACAACTTGGTAAATAAATATATTATTATTATTATAATTTGAATCGTATGCAGCTGACTTGCAATAATCGCTAATTAAGGTCAATAGAAATAAGTAAATCAGCAATAACCGACTATATAAACCCATAATGTACTAAATATTCATAATCAGCTCAGCTCAGCTATGCCTCAGCTACTGTTAGGCTTGAACCTCCTTCCTAATAGGAAGGAAATTGACCTATTATAGCACGCTGAGGGTACCCGAAAGGGTATTCCGTCGAGCCGACCACTGACGACAAGACAACTTACTCCGGTGGACGGCCCAACGACGAAGGCGACGTGGGTACGGGTGGGCTATGGCCCCGCGCGCCGTCCTTCCTTCGCCCCGGACGGAATGGACCTCGTGTGCGCTTACCATAGCTCACCCATAAAAAAATATAGCAAGCTGGTAAGACGGGTTGGTACAGAGTTTTAATTCGAGTTGGCTTTTTTTTACTAGATTTTATGAGTATGCCTGAATGTTGTATTCTTTAGTCGTCTTTTATTGTCATAAAATAAATGGCACAGGCCAATGCCACAGGCAATAAAAGGAGTGGTGAATTATATTCTTACTCCGTCGCCATAAATAATTTATTCATATCCACTACTAAATGTCATTCAAATAGTATTTCATTAGCTAAGTGCCAGCCAAGGACCTATTTTCTGCCTGCTGGTCTCGTCTAAAGCATCAGACTAATAAAATGATATAGATAAAAAATAAAATAGCAAAATTTATTCATTGAACCACCAAATGAATATTTATTACAAAATTTGTAATTAAAAGTATTAACAGAAATAATAAATTTAAAGTAGAATTCAAACAGAGCAGTTTAAAGATTGAATCAAGTGATGAATAAACTGACATTCACAGCAGTTAAACGCGCCCAATAAAGGCGAAGAAGAGAATGAGACCATCTGTGTTGCAGAAATGAGGTCAATTGAAGGTTACGACGATAGTCTGTAAGAAGTAGCAGATTACCAGTTCTACGTATCCTATGACTTTTATATAATGAATAAGCCACATTTTTACATATCTCTTTATTATAAATTTTACGAAGGTGAGTTTTTACAGTTCTTCCATTATTTTTACAAGTTTTTATTTAACTTACCATATTAGTTAATTTTTTTGGATTAAATCGTCACAATATGAATTATATTAAATGCCTCATTGCTTTCCAATTGTGTATACTTAGACAGCTACCACCGTACAGGACCTACCACTAGCTTTTATGAAATAACTAGCTACTCTTGAATAATCTGATTTTAGACGCAAAATGGGTACTTGCAAACATAGGTGATCCATGCATGATGCTACCATAAAGCTATTCTGATGATGGAGCTTGAACGTAATAGAAAAATCCTGGGTTGCTTATTATTTAACCAATCAAGTTTGAACTCATTGTACTTATCTTAACTAGTTCTGTTCAAGTTTTCTAATGACAGGGATCTTTGTTTCTTGATATTCACTAAATATGTTTCTTTGTTCACAGTTCCTGGAATAATTAATAATGTATCTATACCTCAGCTTAATCACATCAGCGTAAAATTTCCTAAAAGTCCTTTTCTGGTAGCTAAACCTTCGTCAAACAACTTTTGCAACTCCTCAAATATCAGCGACGCCTGTAAAGTAGACTATTGTGAATGTTCTCATGTATTAGTCGTGAAACTCAACTCTGTAGCCGAATTGATCATTGTTGATGAAGGCGTTAAGTATGACCTTGCTCACCCTTTTCACCTTCATGGCTCAAGTTTCAGAGTAGTTGGTCTTCGGCGTTTATCTACAAACACTACTGTAGATGACATAAAAGCTTACGACCAAAAAGGTCTTCTTAAAAGAAATCTAAAAAATGCTCCAATAAAAGACACAGTTACTGTACCAGACGGGGGTTACACTGTTATAAGATTTAAAGCTAATAATCCTGGTTATTGGTTATTCCATTGTCATTTTGAGTTTCATGTCCGAATGGGAATGGCTCTAGTATTCAAGGTTGGTGAACATGAGGATATGGCACCGGTTCCTAAGGACTTTCCTATGTGTGAAAATTACTTACCTGATGTTTTAGAATATACCACAACTAAAAAGTCAATCAGTATCAAGAATTCTATCCATATCACATTTGTATCCTGTTAATGATGAAAATAATATTTCCGCCTCATCAAGTTGTAGATTAAATATTGCCAGCATTACTGTACTATTTATTATTCGGATTGTAGTAAATAATCTATTTATTAACATATTCTCAAATTGAAATTTTATGTAAATAATCAATAATTACCAGCGATGACTTACGGCACTGAAACGTGGTCTCTAAATGTCGGCCTCATAAAAAAGCTCAAAGTCACTCAGCGTGCTATGGAGAGGGCTATGCTCGGTATTTCTCTACGTGATAAAATCCGGAATACGGAAATCCGTAGAAGAACGGGTGTAACCGACGTAGCCCGCAGAATTAGCACGTTAAAATGGCAATGGGCAGGCCACATCGCTCGTCGAACCGACAACCGTTGGGGAAGAAAAGTTCTTGAGTGGCGACCACGAATCGGACGGCGCAGCGTAGGACGATCCCCCACTAGGTGGACTGCCGACATTCTCAAAGTCGCAGGGAACCGTTGGATGCAAGTGGCGCAGGACCGTTCCGAGTGGCATTCTTGTGGGGAGGCCTATGTCCAGCAGTGGACGTCCGTAGACTGATGGATGGATGGATGGATGGAATCAACACTATTAAAAGAGCTTATACTACTTTAGACGTATTTTTTATTGTAAAACTCATCAGTAAAATACATATTTGTTTCAAGTTTCACCATTGGACTAGAGAGAAAATTTGGCCTAGTATATAGAGGTTGGAGTTTCAAATATGAGTAGTGTGATAATTATTTAATGTCTTTTTAATATGGATATTAATTTTTCATCATCGTCATTCAGCCCTTCGCCGTACTCTGCTGGATGAAGGCCTTGCTCATGTGGTGACATGAGTCATATGATGATACCGTAATTGCCACGCAGTTTAGCGATCGTAGTAAGGTGTTACATGGTTCATAGGGAAAACCTGCTCCCTGCTCTCCTAATGAACCCTTAGCCAACCTTTACGATTTCTACAGTCAAGTGGGGTGCGACAATGGTATTCTTGTGTCGAGGTCATACTTATTTTTTAATGAATGTAATTAATTAATATAGGTAAGTATAACAATATCTGATTTATTTAAATGAAACTTGAAGTATTTTTATTTTTTTTTTAATTTTTTTTTATGCGTGGGCTGCGGTCGGCGCACCTCCGCACCACTCCGTCCGGGGCGACAGAGGGGCTTAAGCACGCAACTCCCACAACCCACCCGAAAACTACGTCGCCTTCGTCGTTGGGCCGACCACCGGAGCAGAGTTAACTTGTCGTCAGTGGTCGGCCCGACGGAATACCTCCTACTTGGGGTACCCTCCCATCGACCGGAAATAAATTTACTTGAGATTATTTCATCATGCTGTATCGCTATACGGCTTAATAATACAATTCAACATTCCCTTTCTGGCCTGTGGATGTTGATGAGGACGACTAAGGGTATGATATGCAGATATAGATGTTCAATGCAAGAGAAGGAAAACTCGACCAAAAACCTATATCAACACGCCTAACCAGCGCGGTATAGTAGATCAATTTTCCTTTCAATGTGGAATAGAGTCGAGCCCAACAGTGGGAATTACGTAGACTGAGATAATTTTAATAAAGACTTTTCTTGTATGTGCATTTTAAAATTTATTTCATTTGTCTTGTATGGAGTACACATAGTAGGTCTGTAGGATACTATATTTTATTTGACTATTTTTAGGTAACATAATTATTACTGCAATAGATAGGTATAAGACGGAGGAATTAAAGCACAACGTGGTGGTTCTTGACAGCACCGCTAAATAAAACCAAAAAAAAAACCAATAAATTGCTATTAAATATAAAAAGGGAGCCGTCGCTCATGACGCCTGGCAGATGTGAAACATCGAAATTATTTTGTGCTAGTACGAGTATTTATGCATAAAGGGACAGATTACGTCAAGAATTAATATGGCATAAAGTATTAATAAAATAGTACGATTTTCTAATATTCGATTCAGAAAATGATTTTTATTCAATAAACATTTATTTTCATTAGTGGGTATGGGTATGTATTTAGGTTAATAATTTATTTTGAGCTCACTAGATGGCGTTGTACAAAATTCTAAAACAGGTTATGGTTTCGTTACACAAATATACAAATCAAGCGTGGCGATAACGCCACGCCAACGATCAAGTTCACCCTCGGCTATAGATGTTTCACATCAATAATACCGTCCACTTTAAATCGCGTAACACATATTAAAGTACATTTTTACTATCCGAAAAATAGAAAAGAATTGTTGGCGTACTAGTGGTAAAATAATGTTGTTGGCAGTCATATATCACCCTGGATATATTTGTTATACCGTTGGTTCGTATTGTATCGAGCGAACTTGCACGCTATCTATCATTTCACTGACAAAACTGGTGCATTCACTTCAACAAGTGGGTTGGGATCAAACGTTATTGCTATGAACAATATTTCATTGAGTAATAACAGACTATAAGTATACAAATACGTCACAATTTGTCATGGAAATTTTAAGAAATGTTGAAGGAAGATTATTATTCACTGTGAAGAATTTATGTTAAGCATAGGGTTAGTCAACCATAGAAGAATTTAGCAAGGAATTATTTTTTTCATTATTTTATAAAGGTCCAATAGACATACATATTTTTTCTTCTTTGCACTTTGCTACAGTTTCTCTTTTTCTTCTACCAATAGATTGTCAAATCTATTGATAGAAGAAAAAGAACAACTGTTATTCTCTCAAACCTTTTATCCATGAAGAGCAAGCAAAGAAGGTAGGCATTCGGTAATAGTGAACGATCTGACTGCTGGCTAAAGTTCCTGACTAGAAAGAAGAGAAGTTGAAAAATCAATTAAGTCTGAGTAATTCTTGACTGACACAAAAGACCAAAAGCCAAAGTCGGTAGTTAAGTTCTGATATCAAGAAAACAGTAATGTAGTCTGCAAAAAATATGTAGATAAATATTTTTTATTATAATTGTGTCTATGAAAGATGATATATTTTCTTGAATTAATATGCAAAAAAATATCACTATTAACATCATAATATAGCAAAAAAATCGATCAGTATAATATGCCAGTGTCTATTACGGTAATTCATTTCTTGGGTTTAATTAAACGGATGCTTCATCTCAGCTGATATACGTTCCACTACTGGACTTGAGCCTCCTCTACAATAGGAGGTACAAACTTTACCACGCTAATCGGACGTGTTGGTATATGGTTTTCTTTCGAGGATTTCTTCTCTTGTATACATGCTGCATATAAATTTAATCCACTAGTCGTCTTTTATGACGACACCCATGGGAAAGGGAGATGGTGGTGAATTGTATTCTTACGTTGAGTAAATTTACACTAAATAAAAGTTTTTTCATCGGCTATTTCCAGTTTGCAATATCAGGATATCATTATGATTCATAATAATTGACTTTAATTGTAATCGGTATGAAAAGGTTGGCAAGAGGAAATCATAAAATGTACAAATTTTATTGGAATACCTTCATGAAGTTATTGGTTATTACTTATTTCTTTATTTTATTTAATTCTTTTTTATATAGGTACAGTTATGGTCTTTTTTTACAACTTCGACGTACTAATTCTTCGGGCTATATCTCTTACACCCATTCTTCTACGGATTGCCGTATTCTGGATTCGATTGCCGACTTTGAGCTTTTTTATGTGGCCGATATTTAGAGACCACGTTTCAATGCCGTAGGTCATCTGACCGATAAGTTTAAGTACTGTGATCCTCTCGTAGTACGAAATTTTATTATTGGGTGGAATTAATTGCTTTGAGAGATGATAGTTGCTCGCCGGATGGCAATCCGCGAAAATAAAGAGGCATCAATGTACCAAATACATATTGAAAATTTAAATAAAATCTTGGTTTAATATTAGCTTTATTTTTTATTTTTGTCTAATTTAAATTTACATAATTTATCAATTATTTTACATAAACCCGTAGAGTCTTCTTACATATTGTCAATTTCAACACAAATCATATGAATCCAAAAAACTACCGCCGGATCGGCATGTGACCGCTACTGAGAAGATTCCACAAGAAACTCAGCAGTCTTGTCTATTATTTTAATTAAATTTAATATCATACTAGCCTTATATAAAACTAATGTATAATGTAATTTGTTTTTCCAATTTCTATGTAGGGTCTGTCTGTAGGTACCTAAGACTTGAAAACTATAAATCCTCGATGCCAGTATGCTGTGTGATTACGGAGGAAAAATACAATTCACCACACCTTTTCTGGCCCGTAGGTGTCGTAAAAGACGATTGAGGGATGTAGCGTACACGTAAGAACTAGGCAAAAGGAGGAAAAATCGAAATAAAAGTCTATACCGACATGTTTGCTCAGCGTGGTACAATAGATCAATTATCCCTCATATCTCAGAATGACGTCCTCCCCGAGGGGGGGACGTCGGTCGATGGGAAGGTACCCCAAGTAGATTCCGTCGGGCCGACCACTGATGACAAGTAACCCTGCTCCGGTGGTCGGCCCAACGAGGAAGGCGACGTGGTATTCGGGTGGGTTGCGTGTGTTGCGTGCTTACACCCCTCTGTCACCCCGGACGGAGGGTGCGGGGAGCACGCCGACCGCAGCCCACCCAAAAAAAAAAGCCTAACGATCGGCATCACTAGCTCGAGCCAAATAGTGGGAATTATGTGAGCTGAGACAAAGACGGCAGTAAGAAATCTGTTTTGCATGTTTATTTTCCTATAACTATTTTACGGAGAAAGAAATGATTGACATCTTTTATAGCGGCAATAAATCAAATAAGTGGGTTCATATAAATTTAGAAGCGAATGAAGACAATAAATATTCTTAATTAATGTAATTTATTACTAGACAACTGAAAATTAATGGACTGTTTTAATCGCGAACTTATAAATAAATAATAGTTCATTTATATTTTTTTAATCATAACAGTATTAGAAGAAGCTTGTATAGTCTTTCTGTGTAGTGACGTAGTAAGAATACAATTCACCATCTCATGTCCTACTCGTGGGTATCACAAATTTTGAATACAATACTGACCACTTCTTCCTTTACCATGAGTACAGTAAAACTCTATGCATATGCTTAGAAGCAAGCTCTACGCATATGCGAAGAGGAAGAAAAAAAGAAGAAAACGTATTATTAATTTTTCAGAAACATTCCCAAATTAACGTATTTTTTATTTGTAATGGATTTGTTACAAATAAAAAAAATATAACAAAAATAATACAGAAAGTTGGCAACGTAAATTACATCGCTCTTGCACATTTTATTTATGGAAAACAAAACAAATTTCTTATGATCGTAATGTTTGTGGAAATTCAATACTCATTGCAAAGTTTCGCCAAGCAAATTTGCTGTTAGAAGATTTATTGCAAATTTCGCAGTAGTACCTAAATGGCTGTATGTCACGATACGTCGATTTTTCATAATCTGCAACTGCCTCGATTGCAATATTGTTATGATATGTACTACATTGGGTAAAATCAAAAGAAATTGTTTCTTTTTGACACGATTTGGAAGTCAATTTCATAAGCCGTACCAGGAGACAGGGAAAAGAAAAATTATAAAAAATATAAAAATGACAAATAATTTCTAATCCATATATACACCGACCGACGTCCTCCCCGAGGGGGGGACGTCGGTCGATGGGAGGGTACCCCAAGTAGAGGGTATTCCGTCGGGCCGACCACTGATGACAAGTAACCCTGCTCCGGTGGTCGGCCCAACGAGGAAGGCGACGTGGTTTTCGGGTGGGTTGCGGGAGTTGCGTGCTTAAGCCCCTCTGTCGCCCCGGATGGAGTGGTGCGGAGGCGCGCCGACCGCAGCCCACCCACAAAAAAAAAAAATCCATATATACAGGAGATGAAATGGTAATTGAGTTTTAAAACAAATATTTAGTTTCACCTTTCATGATATTAAATATTGCTTATTAAATTTGCTGTAATCTTAGTTTAATTTTTAGCTCTAATGATAATGTAATAGGGGCTCGGACCTGCTCCACTATGGGAGGCAAATTGACCTACTTTACCACGCTGGTCACATATATTGGTATAGAGTTTAGTTTTAAGTTTTATTAAGGGATATCTCTTAGTCTTCTTTTACAATACCCACAGGAAAGAGAGGGTGTGAATTGTATTCTTACTCTACTTTACTACACGGAAGAAGATAATGCAATGTGCAATACCAAATATTACAATAATTTCAATATGTTCATCAACATCATCATCATCACAGCCCACATTCGTCCCACTGTTGGGCTCGGGCCTCCTCCACAATGGAAGGGAATTTGACCTACTATACCATGCTGGTCAGACATGTTGGTATAGGGTTTCTTTCGAGTTTTCCTTCTCTTGCACAAATGTTATGTACATATTACATCCCATAGTCGTCTTTTACGACATCCACGGGCAAGATAGGGAGTGGTGAAATGTATTCTTACTCCGTCACCACACCGAAATCAGTATGTTCGCCATGCTAAAATAGCGACTAATATTTTGTTTTCAACCTCCTTAATATATGTATCAAATGAAAGGCGAGAAAGAGATGAAAATGATAAAGTCTTACACAAAGGCAATATGGACACAGATCCAAGATGATGGGCCACGTCTTTCTTTTCGCCCCCTTCACACAATATGGGTATCAAATACAAGGTATTGAAAAATAAAAAAAAAAACAATTATACACTTGGTAGACGGGATGCTTCCACTTAAGAATAAAAAGAAGACTAAAAAGTCATGAGTATATAACAACAGATTTAAAACAATCTTCAATATATTTAAGAATGAAATAAATATGGCACGTATATTTTATTCTTATGTCATACGCTTCTGTAAATTTTAACCAGTATATTGAGAAAACCCAATACCCGTATTTCTTAAAGAAACTAATAACAAAGAACCCAAAATTTTTGTTCCACAAAAATGGTTATAAATATTGATATAGAGTGCTTATATATTTGACAATATTAAACCTAAGCAAAGTTATTCAAGCAATACATAACGCGGCGGTACCTTTCAGATTCATTAAAATAAATGTCGCATGCAAGTAACTTTTATAAATATCCAAGCGTTTTGAACCTTATTCCTATGGAACAAGAAGCTATACGTTTTAATATTTTGTTAAATTAGATTTTTGCCACCGTGTTTAACGAAAAAAAAACTCAGCCTAATCTCCAATATTCAACCTGAAAGAGAAATTATCATATAAATAGCTTATTAGTCCGGTTTTGTCATTTCTTAGACGTTTTGCGAAAACTCAATATCTGTTAAAAGTAAAACTTAGTTACGTACAATGTTATTTTTTATATTTACAACAAAGCTCATCTTTTGCTATTCTTAACTAGCCTAAAGACTTAGTACACTAAAGTGGCAATAAGTAGACCACATGACTCGTCAAATCGATAAATGTTGAAGAAGAAAGGTTCTCGACTAACTACTACGAATTAGACAATGAAGATGAGCAGGCAGACGTACTAAATGAAATAAAATTCGCAGGGAACCGTTGAAATCAAGCATCATAAGACCGTTATATATAGCATACTCGTGAAGAGGTTTATATTAAAAGTAAACAGCAATATATTAATAAATAGAAAGGTACATGTAGGGACGAATATTGTAATTAGGTCAACAATAGCTCTGGTGTCTAATTAGGCCAGATAATTTTGGCATGAGCCTTTTAAGAGATGTCTTTGATAAGCAGATAGAAAAATCTAATCTACTGATGGACTGTATAGATGGTTGAATAATCTAAGTAACATCCTCGTGTGGCAATATAGTAGTTAATGTTAAGTTGTGTGACAAACATATTATAACTACTACTTAGGCATACGTTCATTTCCCAGCCGAAGCCGCGGGTGGCTGGACCGGGGAATTGGTCTGTCATCCGCCGAATGGCCGACCGCGTGAGGAAAGACCAACGTCCTCCCCGAGAACGTCGGTCGATGGGAGGGTACTCCTCAAGGAGTATTCCGTCGGGCTGATCACTGACGACAAGTCACCCTGCTCCGGTGGTCGGTCCAACGACGAAGGCGACGTGTCGCGGCTGGGTTGCGGGTGTACGTGCTTACGCCCCTCTGTCGACCCTGACGGAGTGATGCGAGAAGTGCGCTGACCGTAACCCACCCAAAAAAAAAAGGCATACGTTCATTATTTCCGACCACTGACGACAAGTTAACGCTGCTCCAGTGGTCGGCCCAACGACGAAGGTGACGTGGTTTTTGGATGGGTCGCGGGAGTTGCGTGCTTAAGCCCCTCTGTCGCCCCGGACGGAGTAGTGCGGAGGCGCGCCGACCGCAGCCCATCCACAAAAAAAATATAACAAAAAATACGTTCATTATTTATATCCTAACGGTTAAATGAATGACAATCCAAGATGATGGGGAATAAATGAAAGGAATAAAATATTAATTAAAAAATAATTAATTCAAATTCAAAACCTTTATTATGTATAAACCCCGCGGGGGCACTTACATATTGATATTTTTTTTTCTTAAAATTACCGCTGGATCGGAACGCGACCGCACTGAAGAGATCCGGCAAGAAACTCAGCGGGCATGTCTATTTGTTATTAATTTTTCTAATTTAAAAACCAGCTTTTATTTAAATGCTCTAAAACGAAGAAAAGTTTAGGAGTTCCTATGGCCACCTTTCGACGCCATCTTAAGACCCTGGCTGTCATGTAGCACAACAGTGCTTATCAAGACTACTCGTATTCAAACGAGTCCAAACTCGACGATTTTATCTTGTTTAGTTTAGGAGTTCCTATAGCCTTCCGACGCCACCTTGAGACCAGCTTCATGATACAATATTATTGCATTGTCACCGAAGTTACATAAGTAAATCAAATTTCAACCTAATCTAACGACAGGAAGTGGTTCTAATTTAACTCGCAAGATTTGTCCCATACTAACATACTAAAAGGGCAAGTTAAATAAAAACTTTTAAAAAGTGACTATTTAATGTTACCTTCAGAGCATAGAAAGCATATTAAAATTACGAATAAATACGCATATATTTTCGAAATTGGATTTAAATTTAAAACTCTGATGGAAGAACTAACGTGATGCTTATATATAAACATTCCACAGTCGACACTGGGTTATCAATTCCACAATTTTAATATACAAATGTGAATTTAATGTAAAATTATCCGCCTAGATAAAAAGTTAGAAAACAATTAACTACCCCCTCTTACCGGTGGATGTCGTAAAAGACGACTAACGGATGTATTGCAGGTGAGATGTGGGGGAAGGAAAACTCGATAAAAAATCCCTATTCCAACACATCTGACTAGCGTTGTAAAAAAATTAAAATGAATAGATAAAAGTGAATTTATGTACAATTATAAATGTTAAGAACGTTACGTATTAAGAATATAATTAACCACCCCCTCTCTTGCCCGTGGGTATCGTAAAAGACGACTAACGAATATATGCAAGTAATGGCCTTACTTGCGTGGAATAGTAGGTCAATTCCCCTCTCATTGTGGGGAGGCCTACATCCAACAGTGGACGTCTATATACAGATGGAGGGATGGATAGAATTATTGACATATTTTTATCATCATCATCATCCAAGTCTATATAAGTCCCGCTGTTGGTCTCCAATCTTCAAAAATGCCAATCGGAACGATCCTGTGCCACTTACATCCAACGGTTCCCTGTGACTTTCAAAACGTTGTCGTAGCAAATGATTACATAGAATATATTTAGCTTATTAATATCGAAAGTAATGAAATCAAAGTTAATGTTAAGAAAAAATTAATAACCCGTTTACCACTGAAAATAATTCTTAACAACATAAAATTAAACAAAATTTTAGTAAATCATCTTCCCCCCCCATTCATTATCACGAAATTCTTATCAGAGCGGGGTATAATTTTGTTATTTATTACGTTACTCCGCGATCAAAATTTGATAACGTCATTTAGTTAAATGTTCTACGTAATAACCGAGTAACAGACTATAACGCGTACAAGTTACAAGTCATTTACGCAATAAAGATTAGTATCGCTTATGTTTTTCGTATCCAGTTCAGCCCGTTGCATGTTAATGTAATAAAAATAAATTACTTACACGTTGCTTTTATGTATTTCGATTCGAAGGTTATACAAAGAATATTATGGTATTCTTGTGTGATATTTTAAGATACCTTAAATTATTTTTAAAACTGATCACTCACAAATTAAATTATTTAATAGATAACTGTAAATAAAACTACCGACTAAGATTTTAGTCCGCCCGTGACCATGAAATGGTTCGGCAATCAAAAATCAAATGCAAATGCGATATGTAAAAAGAGTTTTATTTAAAATATGTAATACTTGCGTAAACATCAGAACTCATTAATAGATAATGATAGTGGCAAATCATCATCATCATTTTAGCCTATCGCCGGCCACTGCTGGACGTAGGCCTCCCTCATGTTACGCCACAAAGTGCGGTCCTGTGCCGCCTGCATCCAACGATGCCCAGCAACTTTCACCAGGTCGTTGATCCGCCTAGTTTTGGCATCATACACTGCGTCGTCCGATACGTGGTCGCCACCCGAGTACCTTTCTTCCCCAGTGGTTGTCGGTTCGTTGAGCGATGTGGCCGAGGAGTGAAAAATAATACACTATGAGTGGAAAAATAATAGAATTTCAATATTTATATACGGTATACAGGCACCCACGGACAAGAGGGGGAGAGAGAGAGAGAGAGAGAGAGAGAGAGAGAGAGAGAGAGCGAGAGCGAGAGAGAGAGAGAGAGAGAGAGAGAGAGAGAGAGAGAGAGAGAGAGAGGTGAATAGATGGTAGATGGCGCCAGTCGCTGCATAAACATTAGCTCCGTGATTTTTAAATCGATTAAAATATTTAGTGTTCACAATAACTCCTATAATTACATATATTTGTTGCTCTAAATGTATTCATCACCTACCATTATTCGAGGAACTCAATACAGTGTGAATAAATATATATGTGCTAAATCAGTTACAACAACAAAAAGTGTTTTCTTAATCAATAATAAACTAAAACTATACACAATACCATTATAAACCTTAATTAAAATCATAAAAACTAATAAATAAACAGTGCCAAACCTTTTAAAATAGAATTAGTGCAATCAATTTTGTTGGACAAAATAAGTTCGTTAATTTTATTTGAACATGTAACAATAATATCAACAAATGAAGTCATTCGCATATTTTCTAATCAATTAGCTACTGAAGATAAATTTCAACAAAGTTGTGACTTTTTGCTATTCTTATTGCCCTTCTAAATTTTAAAAGTATATTTTTTTGACATTTTTCTTATTTTTCATCGAATTATTAAAGTTGTTCTAGAAGAAATATGAATTTTTTGGAAAACATAACTTTTCGACGTACACGCACTAATTCGGACACTATGCTAAATAATAGTGACATAACAACCAATTATACTTTTAACGATTCAGCCACTAGTGTACCTGACTTGTCAGATGATGAGGATAATGAATTGTGAAAGTTGCAAGAACAGGTTACAAAATTAACATTTGAACTTCAAGGTGCCCATTCGGAAATTGATACGTTGACATTAGAAAACAATAAACTTAAATTATTAAACGAAAATCTGATTAAAAAGAATGAATTATATAAAAAGGTAACCATTAGCCCAGTTAAGGGCAAGTCTACCAGCACCAAAAAGAAGTTTAATAAAAATCAAATATGTAATAAAGAAACTCAAACAAAGCCACCCAATATTCAAGAGAATCTAAGTGTAAATCCTAACAATCAATTAGACGCTAATAGTTTACATCAAAACCACAGCAAAAGATGCAATATATGTATTGTGAGTACAGATAATAAAAATAACATTCTAAATATTGCTGAAACGGCCCTTAATAGAACCAAACTTTGTCATTACATAACACCTCACGGGAATACACGTTTGTTGTTAAAAGGTATACAAGAGAAACTATGTAACTTTACTCTAAATGACTATTGCATAATTCTATTAGGCGAAGAAGATTTTAAATCGACAAATAACTATTTTAACACCATAATACATATAAGAAAAGTGTTACAAGAAATAAAACATACTAACTTAATCGTATGCACACCGACATATGTTCGTAAGTACTATAAAAACCTATATAATTCGAGAGTAGAAACATTTAATAATTTACTTTATCTTGATATTTTAACGCATGAATACGCATACCTTTTGGATAGTAATAGAAATCTAAGTTACGAATACCCACTATACAACAAATGGACTGGCGCAATAAATAATGCAGGTCTACGAATAATTTTTAATGACCTAGTTAAATTAATAAGTGATATTCAATATAATAATGACATGACAAGTTTAATTTCGGCACAAACAATGATTGTAATATAGCGAAAACGAACTGCAACGATCTTTTTCGTCACTAAACATATTTATGTACTGCATCAAAACATAGCGGGTTTATTAAATAAAGCTAATGCGCTTACAGTTTGCTTAAATGAACTTTCTAATAAAAGAATACAGGTGGATTTAATAGGCATCACTGAACATTTTATGATGGAAGGCTATGAAAAACAATTAAATATACCGAATTATTCTATAGCCGCCCATTACAGTCGTCAGAATGCTAAGAGAGGTGGATCATGTATGCTTATAAAAAATGGACACGAATGGAAAGAGTTAACAAGTATTTCAAAAATGTCAACAGTGTCAACATTTGAATGCTGTGCCGTCGAGCTGACTAAATTCAATATTGCTTTTGTGTGTGTATATAGGGTACCAAATACATCCAACCTTATTGCCTTCTTCCATAAACTTGAAATGGTACTAAATGTATTAGTGACTAAGCGCTATAATAATATTATTATAGCTGGCGATTTTAATATAGACAGGCTAATAAGAAATTATCAGTCTTTGGAGTTTGAATGCCTTCTACTAAATTTCAATTTAAAACTCGCGATAAATAAACCAACTAGAATAATGAGCCAAAGTTGTATTGATAATTTTGCACATGATTATATTAAAAATTGTAAAGTAGACATATTGGAATTTGCCCTCTCTGACCATACAGCACAGTTACTAAAATGCCCAGTAAATAAAGTATGTACTATTGATAAATATTATACAGTTAGACGTAATTATAACAAGGAAAACGTATCTAAGTTTAAACAGTGTATCGGCAAACTCTCCTTCTCTGAAATATATGAAACAGATGACCCTAATATGGCTTATAAGAAATTTATTGATACATTTCTGCTATTCTATAACCTATGTTTCCCTAAAGTTAAGAATACGGTAAAAATAATTATAAAGCCTAAGTGGGTATCAAAAGGTATTAGAGCCTGTAGTAAGAAAAAAAGAGAACTTCTGTGGATATATAGGTTAAAGCCAAATAACTTGAATAAAACTCGTCTTAAAAACTACTCAAAATTATTCAAAAAAATAATGATTTTGACACAGCGCTCTCAAAATAATTTCAGAGTAAGGACATCACGTGATAAATGTAAGACTGCCTGGCAAATAATAAATCATGCAAAATTTCATGCCCCTAAAAACTATATATTACGAATTAAAACTAATAATACTACTATTACGGACCCAAATCAAATTGCTAATGAATTTAATAGTTATTTTATAAATAAAATACAGCCAATAGCACATTCTGGTAAAAAACCTACATTATATATTTTGAATAAGAAAAACTCAATGTTCATGGCTCCCTCTACACCACAACAGATATTTACAATCATTATGGCTCTAAAGAATACAAATAGTGTCGGCTATGATGACATATCCACAAAAATGCTTAAAGCTGTTGCACATGAAGTTTGCCATCACTTGTATTATATTATTAATATATCAATTATTTCGGGTACATTTCCTGACGCATTAAAAATAGCTATTATTAAGCCTATTTTCAAAAGAGAGAATAAAGAGATGATGGAATATTATAGACCAATCTCACTTATTCCTGTTATATCTAAAGTGTTTGAAAAATTTATACACAATGAATTAAATAATTATATAGCAAAAAATAGTATATTATGTCACGAACAAAAAGGATTTCGTGAACATAGAACCATAAATATGGCCATTTATGATTTTGTCTACACGATATTAACAAAAGTGGATAAAAGGACGCCCGTTTGTGCCATCTTTTGTGACATGACACAAGCATTTGACTACGTAAAACATGACATTCTAATTAATAAACTTGATGCTTATGGTATAAGGGGTAATGTATTAAACTTAATGAGATCGTATCTGGAAAATAGGATACAAAAGACAACAATCACTAGGATTAACATAACTACAAAAACGGAAGAGATACATTTGTCAAACGAATGTCCTGTACAGTTTGGCGTACCCCAAGGTAGTGTATTGGGCCCTCTTTTGTTTGTTTTGTATATCAACGATCTGCCAAAGTCAACTAAATATCCTATGACGTTATTCGCGGACGATAGTACTGTGACTGTTTCAAATGATAATAATGACCTAATTCAATACAAATTTGACATTTACAACTGTATAAAATCAATAATACAATGGTTAGATAGTAATAATTTAAAGATTAATTTAGACAAAACTGAAATAATGCATTTTAGTCAGAGACTTGCGCCAGATAATATAGATATTAATATCAACAACAAAAAAATTGACAATGTGGAGGATAGTAAATTTCTTGGCTTAATAATTGACAGAAAATTGAACTGAAAATCACACATAGAGGCTCTTAGCAAAAAAATTAGCAAATCTGCTTTTGCATTGCATTCCCTTAGTGCAATTGTCAACTTAGATACCCTAATAATGGCCTATCACGGACTAGCAGGGACACATTTAAGATACGGCATTATCTTTTGGGGCAATTCCACAGATTTTGACGTCGCATTTAAAGCCCAAAAAATATGCATTAGATCTATGTTCGGGTTGAAATCAATAGAAACATGCAAACCATATTTTAAAAAATACAAATTATTGACTTTGCCCTGTATTTATATCCTGGAAACTGCAATGTTCGTAAAGAATAATCCTAATATATTTCCTCGCATACAAAACACGGTTACGCGTAATAGACGCGATATTACCAGAGTCTGTGTACACCCAGCTAGAACTGCACTCATGCAAAAAAGTATTGTTTGTATGGCTCCAAATATATTCAATAAATTCCCTAAACTTTGGAGGGAGCTGAGCGGCAAGGCATTCAAACGTCTCGTAATACAATTTTTAGTACATAAAATATATTATAATGTTGCTGAATTTCTAGCCGAAAAAGACTGGACTTGACCGAATTAAATTGACTACTATAATAAAACTAATGGACATATTTGTAAAATTTAAATAAGTATGATTTGACAATTTTCTATTTTCTAATATGACATTTGTAAAAATTAATTACTTATTTGACATGTAACATTAATATTCTTGACTTTGACATTTATATTATTTTATTATTATTTTTTTATTTAATTAGGGAATAGTAATTTATTTAGACTGATTTATTTAGTGTTCTACTTGTATTAAAGCCATTGATGGTATAATTAATGTAGATAATAATTAATACCGAAATGAAATATTTGTACGCCGATACAAACGGCCAAACATGAATGGACTCTCTACTAATTCCATCTTGCATGCTTTGTTGTATGTATACACGTGTTTGATCAAATAAAATTTTATTATTATTATTATTATTATTATTGTTTTATTTCTTTTTGTTTCTCTCTTTTCCAAGAGGTAATTTCTACACTTTCGTGCGGGCCTTAGCCAAGCACGATGGTAGTAGGTGCATCGATTGATAAGAATTTCCTAACAATTCTGCATGTGTTTAAAATAACTGCTTTCTGTAAATTTATATATGTGAGTGGATGAATGTCTAAGAGTTTTAGGCTTGTATGTAAAGTGTAAGGTATGACTCCGGTGGTGGAAAGGATGATAGGTATTGTTTTAACCGCTTTAACCTTCCACTGAGTTTTTAATTCAATGGCTAAATCTGTATATTTTGTGATCTTCTCAGTATGTGAAGTGGAAAGGTTGTGTGTATTAGGTATAGCTATGTCTATTAAATATACTATTTCTTGTTTCTTGTCGTGTAAGGTTATATCTGGTCTGTTGCAGTGTACTGTTTTGTCTGTTAGAATCGTTCGGTCCCAGTAAAGTTTATATTCTGCTGTATCTAAAACGGTTTGGGGAGTGTACTTATAGTAAGCTACTTTTTCTGATATTAATTTGTATTTCAGTGCAAGTGTTTGGTGAATAATTGCTGCTACTTGATCGTGTCGGTGTTTATAGTCGGTTTGTACTATTGCTCTACAGGCTCCAGTTACGTGCTGAATAGTTTCTGCGGAACTTTTGCATTTTCTGCAAGAGTCATCGGAAGAATTGCCTAATTTCATAATATA
Organism: Lymantria dispar; assembly: GCA_032191425.1. Taxonomy (NCBI): domain Eukaryota; kingdom Metazoa; phylum Arthropoda; class Insecta; order Lepidoptera; family Erebidae; genus Lymantria; species Lymantria dispar. The sequence goes on along the minus strand of CM063465.1, from coordinate 9,290,411 downwards.
CTTTCTGTAATTTTTAGTTTCTATTATTTGGTCTTGTATAGCGAGCATAAATCCTTCAGTTTCTGGGAACAATTCTCCACGCTTTAGCCATTCGTTCGATGCTATTTTATCGACGTTAGGTTGGTTCAAGTCGTGGATATGTCGTCCATGTAGTGCTTTTTGTGTCCATTCATTTAACTTTATTTGGTTATTAATCTGTATTTCGTTTCTTTGTTGTACTTTATCAGTCAAATTGAGAGGAGTAATTTTATTATCGTTGAATACTATTGCTTTGTGTAGGCTAGAAGTTAAGGCTTTTCTGTGAAAGTAAGACCGTAAGTTGGTGATTTGTTTGTTGTGCAGGTTTAAAATATCAATAAGGCCACGGCCTCCATCCTTTCGTGTTAATGTCATTCTTTGAATACAAGACCTTGGGTGATGTTTTCTGTACTGAGTCATGGTGGTATTGATAGTTCGCTGCAAGGATTTTAATTCATTTTTTCTCCAATTGAGTATGCCAAATGAATAAGTGAGAATGGGGATTGCAAATGTGTTAATAGCTTTCGAGGTATTTTTAGAATTGAGATAGTTTTTTAAGATTGTATTTAGTCTATGTTTAAAGTCTTTAGTCAAGGAATCTTTTACGTCTTTGTGTGCTATCTCTAGAGCTTGATTATAGCCTAAATATTTGTATACTTCGCCTTCGGATAGCGCCTCTATAAGTGATCCAGTCTGCATATGGTATTGGTGCTGATACCGTTGTCCGTTCTTTATTGAATTCGTTTTACACTTATCAATGCCGAACTCCATACATATATCCTGAGAGAAATTTTCAGTGACTTTAACTAAGTCTTGTAGTTCCTGTTGTGTGCTTCCATATAATTTGATGTCGTCCATATATAAAAGGTGATTTAATTTATAGTTTGAAAATTCTGTCCTTATCTCAGTATTATTTTCTTTGTAGGGTAGATTATATCCTTTGTTTAGTGAATTCAGCATATGTGAGAGTGGATTCAAGGCAAGGCAAAACCAAAGCGGACTTAAAGCATCCCCTTGAAAAATCCCTCTTTGTACATGGATGGGTTCTGTAATGATTGTATTTGTGTTTTGAGTCAACCTAAGCCGTGTCGTCCATTTTGTCATGGTGTTTTTAAGAAAAGAAATAATCTGGGGGTGTATGCAATGAATTTCTAATGTTTTTATTAACCAGCTGTGCGGGACGGAGTCAAAAGCTTTTTTATAATCTATATACATTGTATAAATATCGGACTTTTTTTTCAGTGTTTGTTTGAGGAGGACTGAATCTATTGTAAGTTGCTCTTTACATCCCTGACTATATTTGCGACAACCTTTTTGTTGTTCTGCTAGCATATTGTTTTTATCTATATAACCTAAAATAATTCTGGATAAGCAAGATGTAATTATTTTGTAAATAGTCTGTAAACAAGTTATTGGCCTGTATTTGGCTGGATCTGACAATCTATTTGCATCTTTTGGTATCATAAACGTAGTTCCGGTGGCAATATAGTCAGGTAATGTGTGGGGATATTCTATAAATTTATTTATGTATTTGTAAATGACCGGGTGAATGTAGGTAAATTTCTTATACCAGAAGTTGTGGATGTTATCTGACCCTGGAGCTTTCCAGTTCTGAAGATTTTTCAGTGCATCGTGGAAAACTTCTACGGGTATGCCTTGAAAATTCATGGGTTCTAAATTTAGGTATCTAGTTTGCTCGATTTGTAACCAGTTAGCGTTATCGTCATGATGAACTGGATTTTCCCAGACTCTTGCCCAAAATTTGCGAAGATCATTAGCATTTGGCGCACTAATATTAACTCTATTATTTTGTGAAGTGGTTTGAAACGTAGAAGTTGCACGTGGTCTACTGTCATTATGCGTCATGTCATAAGGATTTAGAGTAGCTGATTTTAATGTACGATAAAATTGTTTTTCGTTACTTACGAACTGTTTATTTTGTGTCTGGCGTAGAGTAGAAGTTTTATATCTTCTCAATCTATTGCTAACAGACGTAAGTTTTTGTTTCAACGTATCTAAAAACTCATATAAGTGCGTGTTTGGGGTTTCGTGTGTAGCGTGTATCTTGTATTGTTTTTGAATGAGTGTTATGTGTTTTAGTAACTTCAGACTCCTATTGCCTTTGATATAATGCGTTAGTCGGCCTATTTGTGCTCTTAATACGCTTATTTTATTCTCTAGTCTTGTTTGCCATTTCGGTTTTATTTTCTTATTATTGTTGTTGCTTTCTACTCCTGGTGATATTTCTATATTAGATCCATTACATTTTGCTGCTGTCCATGCAGCACAGTATAAAACAGTTTGTAAAGTACTGAATTCAGTATCATCATTGACATGTTTAGGCAGTATATTATGGTTGATGTACTGTATTATAATGGCTAGTTTTCTTGAAGATTTTTGTTTCGGGATATAACATCTTAATGTGGGGTCTATATTAACAAAATAGGCGTAAGCTTCTGTATAAAAACGCTCTATATTTGTGGGTTCTTGACTTGCATGTAATATTGGTGATTCTTGTGCATTGTTTGTTGGGACGCGTGTTTCAATATTATTAAAATATGTGTTCTGTGTATCATTATGTTCGATTTGTGTGGGCACTAGGTTTATGTATTCCCTATTGTTATTATAATGGGACTCAGATGCTACTTCATCTCTAATGGCTTGCAATCTTTCTTCATTTATATATTTATTACGAATGATTAATCGCCTTTGGTCAGCTATTCTTTGTTCAGTTATGTGATTTAAATGTGGGAATGTAGTTATGAATGTTTCGTGTAGTGGGCCTCTATAGCCAGAAATATTTGATTCTAGTTGGGTTATTTTGTAATAATTTCGTATTATTGTTTCATTGTGTTCTGCAGTCCAGCGTATTCGTTGGTTAGTTTGATTTTTGCTTTGCATACTATTATGGTGTGAGAAGTTATGTGTAGGTGTATCTGTTTGTGAATTATTGTATATGTCGTTTTTCATACTGTGTATTTCTTTTCGGACTTCATTGTAAATGTGTTTTATTGTGGCTTGTGGAAGAAGTTTTTTATTGATAATAGCTCTTCTCTGATCCCCTACTCTTTGCCGGCTAATTGTATTCATATCTGGGAACCTTTCAATGAATTTGATGTGTAGTGGTGGTAGATAACCGTTTGTGTCAGTTTCCATTAAGGTAAGCTGAAGGTATGTGCGTAGGATAAATTCGTTCATTTCTTGACTCCATTTTTTACGCATTTTTAGGCTGCTGGTGGTGGGTGCAAGTATGGCAACTGATTCAGTTTCTTGCACAACATCCCTCAGTAGCATACTACTAACTGTTGATGATGAATCAGATGGCTGACAAGAATATGTATTGCTTGATGTAACAGATGGGAAACTGGTAATTGAGGATGATTCGTGATGATGATGATGGTCTGCAACAGCTTGGGGCTGGGCAGAAGTTGATGTTTGCGATACGGTGTCCCCCCCAGAATACGTGGGACAGCTCGAGCTTGGGAGCTCGAGACGGGATTCTCCATCGTGGTTAACTCCGGTACCCGCCTGGGGTAGTTGATATCCGCTTCTTAGTTGCATCGCATTGTGTATACTATAGCTTCGTTGGTCTTTAGTAAGTAACTAGCTAAAAGCTGCTAAAGTCCGCCCCCCACGTGGCCACAGATGTTCGGGCCGGACGTGAAGTTAGATTTATGAGGGGCTTATTATTATTATTATTAATAATATTCTTACTCCTTCCCCATACGGAGCTTTGTTTCATCTAGGTAAAATTCGCTTAAATACCAGAAATAATTATACCAAGTATTTCTAACGTTTAGATGATTTATTGTTGTATTGATCGCAGTTATTAGCCGTTAATTTTCAATTACAAATCGTAAGTTTACGCATTTATATAACGTTACGTCTAAATGAATTAATTTATATACTATTGCACGAACTGCTAATTTATAACTGCTTCTCCAAAATATAGATTAAATTCACACTAAATAATAAAACATTATTTGACAGACGTAATTTATTGTATTATCTTTCTTAAAGACAGTAATATTATTATTATATAAGTATTAAATAAACTTATCTCATTATTAATTACTTCATGATTTCTTTGTATTGAAAACTATTATCACAGAATTGACATCAGATTGTTTTTGATACAGTTGATTACTTATTTACAAATGCTAGGCGCTCTAAAGTCCGCGGGTGACGTGACCGGGGAATTAGTCCGTCACCCGCCGAGAGGGCGACCGCGTGAGGAAAGACTGACGTCCTCCCCGATGGGCGGTCGTCGGTCGATGGGAGGGTACTCCTCAGGGGGTATTCCGTCGGGCCGACCACTGACGACAAGTAACCCTGGTGGTCGGTCCAACGACGAAGGCGACGTGGTGTTCGGATGGGTTGCAGGTGTGCGTGATTACGCCCCTCTGTCGCCCCGGACGGAGTGGTGCGTGGAGTTAATCCCACACAGGACAACATTTTATGCCATCCGTGTGTTGTTCTGAGTGTGGATGTAGTTTGTGTCCATTAATTATGTTTGTGAAGTCAAGTATACAAGTATTAACGTGTGGTAATGTACTAAGAATATAAAACTCTTTTTACCGTTAATTATGTCTTTTTACTTTTATGGGGTGGTCTACGGTCAGCGCACCTGCCGCCTGGCTCGGTTCGGGGCGACAGAGGGGCGGTGCGCGGCCCCGTAACCCACCCGTGGCACGTTGCCTTCGTCGTTGGGCTGACCACCGGTGCAGAGTGACTTGGCGTTAGTGATCGGCCCGACGGAATACCCCTGAGGAGTACCCTCCCCCTCGGGGACGTCAGTCGCCGTCGCGTGGTCGGCCTCTTGACAGATGACGGACTAACTCCCCGGTCCAGTCACCTAACCGCGCCGTCGGCTAACCGTAAATTATGCCTAAGAGATATCAACAAATAATATTACTGCAAATTTTCAGTGTGTTGATGGAGTAAACTTAAATACTTCTACTATTATGTCCATTTATATTTCACTATTTGGACATTAAACAATAGAGAAGAGGTAGAAGATAAGCGTTTATTGTTATCATTGAGGGTTTTGGAATATGTACCGAAACTCACAATTTTTAAAACGTACATTCACGTTATACAATAACATATTAAGTGATTCATAAATAATGAAGAGCGCCAATCACGTATTTTAATTGTGCTTATTGAATAATTAAATGGTGAAATTAAATTTATCGGCACAAAATCTCATTTTAATACCACGTAAATATTACTATACTGTTAATTATAGATGATTTTAAAAGCCTTGCTGAGAATTTAAATTACAGCTTATTTCACCGTTGTAAAGTTTTATAGAATTGTTAGCTCTTTTAGGAAGAAAGAAAGTCGCACCAAGACTGAACATTTGATGTGTAACTTCGGTGACTCTTCCCAATTCTCTCACATTGCTTTAGATGGGTTATCCCTATCGATTTCCTCAGACTTTAACTATCTGAGCTCCCATCTCCAAGATAATGACATTGCTTTAGATGAGTTATCCCTACCGATTTTCTCCGACTTTAACTACCTGGACTCCCATCTCCAAGATGATGACATTGCTTTAGATGGGTTATCCCTACCGATTTGCTCCGACTTTAACTACCTGGGCTCCCATCTCCAAGATGATGAAATTCCTTTAGATGGGTTATCCCTACCGATTTGCTCCAACTTTAATGAACTGGGCTCCCATCTCCAAGAGGATGACATTACTTTAGATGGGCTATCGATACCGATTTGCTCCGACTTTATCTACCTGGGCTACCATCTCCAAGATGATGACATTGCTTTAGATGAGTTATCCCTAACGATATGCGCCGACTTGAACTACCTGGGCTTCCATCTCCAAGCTGATGACATTGCTTTAGATGGGTTGTCCCTACCGATTTGCTCTGACTTTAACTACCTGGGCTCTCATCTCCAAGATGATGAAAACATTGACCGTGAGGTAAATAGTAGAATGACTACAGGAAAGATGAAATGGTGACAGATCTCGGGAACAATTTGTAACACACGGATGCCTGTTAAATTTAAATGCACTCGGAGTCTATCTCGAATTATTACAAATTTAGATACTAACGACATAGCATATACTTATTATTAAAATGCTGATACGTGGTCACAATACCGACCATGTCTACCCATTTCGTAAGAAGACCACTCCCACATCTAGTCGTTTAACTATCTATATGATCGCAATCGCGGATCTATCATCGAGTTATTACAGATGGACAAGGACGACAAGGTACTCAGTACCGATGGTTGGCCCAGGGGGGAGGGGAGAATACGGTGGTTTATGGGGCAGCGCGCCAGCCGTTTGTCGCCCCGGGCGGAACGGACGGCGTGTGCGCTCACCATAGCCTATCCAAATTAAAAAAAATGCCAGTCTGGCTAACAGATATAGTCTGACATAACAGGACTGTCTGTCAATTTGTGATTTATAATTTGACTCATCGTCATCATCATCATCATCATTTCAGCTCATCGCCGTCCACTGCTGGACGTAGCTGGACCTCCCTCATGTTACGCCACAAAGCGCGGTCCTGTGCCGCCTGCATCCAACGACGCCCAGCAACTTTCACCAGGTCGTCGGTCTACCTGGTGAGGGGGTGTCCTACACTGCGTCGTCCGATACGTGGTCGCACTCGAGAACCTTTCTTCCCCAGTGGTTGTCAGTTCGTCGCGCGATATGGCCTGTCCATTGCCACTTCAGCGTGCTAATTCTTCGTGCTATGTTGGTTACACCCGTTCTTCTGCGGATTTCCGTATTTCGGATTCTATCTCGCAGAGAAATCCCGAGCATAGCTCGCTCCATAGCACGCTGAGCGACTTTGAGTCTTGTTATTAGGCCTACATTTAGGGACCACGTTTCCGTGCCGTAAGTCATTACTGGTAACACACACTGATCGTAGACCTGTGTTTTCAGACACTGAGGTATGTTGGACGAGAAGATTCTCTTAAGTTTCCCGAACGCTGCCGAACCAAGTAATTATTATTATTTATTTATTTATTTATTTACTATAAAACTTACATCTATCATTACAGGCAACAAGCCCAATGCGACAGAGTAGTGAACTATCTTAATCTATATTATACCTAGTGTTATGTTCTCATTATCTAAAGAAAAAAAAATAAATAAACAAGTCACTCTAAACAACAGAGGAAGTAAGCGGCCTTTGTGAATACGTTCAGTGAACACGAGAACAAATCTATTTGGTGGGAGAGTGTGTTAAGCACACGCAGCGCCCGCACCAGCGGTGTGCACTGCAGGAGTTTGGTGCGCGCGCGGGGCACCGCCAGCAACGGCGGCCGCCAGCGACGACCTATGTATTCGTCCGGAACGCACAGCTGAACCTCCGACAAGATACCCGGATTGTGGATCTTACCGCGCATTACACCGAATATGTAGGTAGCAAGAGCTACTTCCCTTCTTACTTCGAGCCTGTTATATCCCACCATTCCCAGAATAAATAATGAAGGATACAGCAATAATACAGTTAATAATAGCTACCCAACCGAGCTAAAAATAATTTAATTAGTAAATTATAAAATGGACATGGCGCATGGCGTACTATTTTTATTTTTATAATAACCAGATTCAATGATCTTCTATTATTTGCTTTAAATGGTACACACTATCTTTCTTATGTCGTTATTTTATTGTAGCTGACCCAACAGAAGAATCTAAACCATCCTCGGATCCCCTTGAACACACCAAAAATTTCGTCAACATCGATCCAGCCGTTTAGGAGGAGTTCAGTGACATACACACGTACACAAAAATATATATATATATATATAAGGACTAGCTGACCCGGCGAACTTCATACCGCCTTTTTTCGTAATTATTTTGTTTTAGTATTTATCAGTTTGGTTTTAGTATTATCCGTGCGGTGACGGAGTAAGAATACAATTCACCACCCGTGGGTATTGTAAAAGACGATTAAGGGATATAAGTCTGACCAGCGTGGTATAGTAGGTCGGTTTCCCTTCCATAGTGGAGGAGGCCCGAGCCCAACAGTAAGTCGTGTATGGGTTGAGATGATGATGATGATTTATCAGCCTCCTACAAATGGCGTAAAGTTGCGGACTAAGGATATATAGCACTGTCCGTAAATTCATTTCAGTTAGATTGTCATTAATACCATTATACATGTCAAATGTTTGTGGCCGAGGCCGGAGACCGTTCCATCTTCGGCAGGAGCACCAGCCTCTCCTCCTTCCAACATCCAGGGAACTGGCCAAACACTATTCAAGCGTGGTATAGACCCGTGAGATATGGTACCAGGTGCTCAAGGACCAGTGCCAGCACCCATTAGGGTAAATCGTCTGGCCGGAGAGTGATAGATTTAACACGCATATGCGCCACTGCCGCCCCATCTCCATGTCCGTAGCGGGGCGGTTCTCTGTTACAGTCTAGCAAAGCAAAGATTGGAGGGGCTTTCCGCGGTGGCAACAGGTCCTCGACAGCCCTGATGGGGAGGTCGGGTTGGAAAATTTCGGTGAGGGGAGAAGGGCGTAGTTTATTCAGCGCTGCACGATAACGGTGACCCCGGGGGTCACATTCAAGACTGTCCAGAATTTCCTACTGATTAATCTGAAGAAGAAGTGAAATCTCTACTTTGTGCCGCACAATAAGAACGATCCCAGGAATCACGTTCGACACTCCTCAGCATCTCCTGATGGGTGCTAGTGCTGGTCTTTAAACAGCTGGTACCTTGACTGTACAACGCTTGAATAGCATTTGGCCAGTTCCCTGGATGTTGAAAGAAGGGGAGGCTGGTGCTCCTGCTGAAGCTGGGGTGGTCTACGGACGCGTTCTCAAACGTATCAATGTAATAGAATTATTGATCATCCAACTGAATTGAATTTATGGAAGTGTTATATTTCCTTAGTACGCAACTTTACACTATTTATGGGAGGTTAAAAATCATCATCATCATCTCAGCCCATACACGTCCAACTATTGGACTCACACCTCCTCCACAATGGGAGAGAAATAGACCACCTATACCACGTTGGTCAGACTTGTTAATATAGGGTTTTGTTTCGAGTTTTCCTTCTCTTGTATAGATATTATATGCATATTATATCCCTTAGTCGTCTTTTACGATACCCACGGGTGGGGAATTGTATTCTATCTATTTAATATGCCACCTTTTTTTATCGATTCCAAAACCTTTTTAAATCTAGATCTACATCTATTTATGCCAAAAATACCGAACTGACGGGACGAATATTAAATGTTTGACAGGTAAGTCCAGTTTGTATGGGAAAATAAAAGTGTTGTTTTTAGTATTTTATTCGCAATTTTTTTATATTTTTCACCGTATAAACCTTCCCTGGACTTTCACAAATAATTCAAGACAAAATTAGCCAAATTGGTCCTGCCGTTCTCGACTTTTAGCGAGACTAACGAACAGCAATTCATTTTTATGTATATAGATTAAATAAAAGGACAATAATAAAAGCAATAATTTTAATGTTTTATATGTTTTTTGAAGTTGACAATAGGAGAAGAATAAAAATATTTTCGCACGAATAAATTACCTACAAATTTTATGGTGTAATATAATTCTTAGAAATATAATTCTCAGAAACCAGACCTTTTTACCCTCATTCAAAAAACTTTGCGAACATTTTAGTTTGACGACTGAAATCATATTTCATTACAACTGACAACACACTGAAAAAGTCATTCAAACAAAATGTTCATTCCCAGTTTAATAGATTTTACACTCGAGAAAGAAGTGTGACCAATGCTTGCAGAGCTCTGACAGAGACGGTAAAATTATTTTTTATTACAAAACGTCTCGAATGAGTAGGGTGGAGGGAGGTCAAGTAATAATAGTCATTTTTAATAACGATCAGAAAGTCTTGTCAAGCAGACTCTGGGTATAATGGTGAAAGTTGGATGAAACTTGCACCATCAATAACTGATGGTTGAAGTTGTCGTCATTTTTTACTTATAGGGGGATGGATAATAAAGGATAATATAATTTATTTTAATATACATGATACATTAATTTCGTAATTATATCTACTAGTGGTCGGCGTGTGGTCGAAATTCGGCCATAATTCATTTTAATTAATTTTTCTGCTACACAATTTGCTTTAATTTTATTTATGTACTAGCAACCCGCCCTCGCTTCGCTTCGGTTTTATTCGTTTTACCAGCGTAGTTCCCATTCTCGTGGGAATACCGGGATAAAATATAGCCTAGTTTACGCCCTGATATTATAGCTTTCCATTGGTGAAGGAATTTTTGAAGTCGGTCCAGCCGTTTTAAAGATTACCCGGAACAAACAGACAGACAGACAAACATTTTTTAATCGCTATTTTAGGCATAGGTGTCGTGCAAATAACCGTGTGAGCATGAAAAAAGTCTATTATTTTGACATTACAAACAGACACTCCAATTTTATTTATTGGTATAGATAATTGTAAATTGAGCAAGCTGTATTTCACTAATAACTAATATAACTTCAACTTCTTATTATGGTTTCAGCGGCGTAGGGTTGCCACAAATTTGCTAGTGTCGAATAACTAATATATAAGCACAAATCTTTAGTAGACATTGTCATCATTATTATGATTGTTTGACTTTCAGTTCGACCAGAGATTTTAACCGTAAACAAAAGTCTATAAGCGTTGCTACGCAATACACTCACACACGCGTGTGTGTGTGTGTGTAGAGATTGCGTTGTAGTGTGCGTAATGCCTTTTTTAATGAATTTAATATATTTATAATCCATTATTATATGAAATTTCAGTTCTATGCACTTTTCCTCATTATATACTTCAACTGTGCCCAATTCCATACTTGTCCAACCACGTAATTTTCGTAAAAAAGGGTACAAAGATTTTGCTTCACGTATTTATATATAGATATATTAATATGTAAAGCAAAATCTTTGTACCCCTTTTTACGAAAATTACGTTGATTTATAAATATCTGTAATAACGATGACTTGTTGGATGTGAGACACCTTAGTCCGCCCGTGACCACGAATGCTACAAAGTGTTCGAAACCTCGGGCAATCATAAATCAAATAGAAACGCAATAGGAGAGCAGGTAGGATTCGTACATATTTTACATTAGGTCATATAAAAGCAAAACCAATCGCTATTTCCAGATAAATGTAATGGTACTGAATTGTCTACCTATCTGGCTTTAACAGTAATGTAGTTCAGATTTGATATAATGTAACATGACAAAGCTATGAAAAAAATTGCGAAAAATGGAAATCGTACGAAAGCACCCCACACGCGGGGTAGCTTCGTAAAGTGAAGAGGGTACATTCGTACATAGTGGGGAGCTTCCGTACAGAGAAATTGAGAACGCTATTTGTATGAAATTAAACTTTTATTGAGATCCAAATTACGACAGAATACACCTTAAATGTCGTAATAATTAACAATAAGTATAAGTTACTTATATTCTTTAACAAACAGCTTTTTAAAATGTACGTCATAAAATCAATATTTAAATTAACGATTAGGGTAATATTACAATCACATAAAAAATCTAATGCACATTGTACAACATAGTAAGATCTTTTTAAATACATAAATATTAGCTGTTTTTGCTGTAGCAGCACAATTTTGCAGCGGCAATACATAGACCACGTCTGATAAGTATACTGTGCTGTCGTCTTGGTATCAGGAAAAACAAATTTCCTAGCACAATTCTTTCTCAAAAATGAAACTTTATATTCCATGGAACTGTATTTTATTAGAACCTGTCCTATATAATGTAAAACAGTCTTTTTCTTCTCAAATTTACCCAAAACAAAGCTTTTTTTTAATATTTACCGTCATAACTGGCTTTTCGTTCTCAATATCAAAACCTTCAGACATTTCTTCGAAGAAATAACACTAACATTCTCTCAAACTTATATCTATCTGGTCTTCACTGTCATTTTCTATAGTTTTTTATGCTTCTTTGGTTTGGTTTCTTTATTATCCAATAGCAAATTCAGCGCTCGTTTCATTTTCTTAGCCTTAGCTTTTCTCTCTTGCTCCTGTTTCTTCATCGCTTCTGATTTTTTTATTTCTATTAGTCTATTTTTCTCAGGAGTGTCTGTATATATCCTGGCATGATCCTAAAATGATAATATTTTAACTTAACGAATTTTCTGAACTAACGCAGGGTGCATTCGTACAGTACGAATCCACCCCATTTACGCTGTACGAAGGTACCTCAAACGAAACATTCATAATATAATTTCAAAATAAAAATAACAATTGAAGTTACTACAAAATTTATGTTTACATATTACTCTAAGGTACTTATTCAAAATTTATTATAAACTAGCAACCCGCCCTCGCTTCGCTTCGGTTATAGGTTATAGTCGTTTTACCCGCGTAGTTCCCGTTCCCGTGGGAATATCGGGATAAAATATAGCCTAGTTTACGCCCTGATATTATAGCTTTCCATTGGTGAAAGAATTTTTGAAATCGGTCCAGCCGTTTTGAAGATTACCCGGAACAAACAGACAGTCAGACAGACAGACAAAAATTTTTTAATTGCTATTTTAGGCATAGGTGTCGTGCAAATAATCGTGTGCGCATGAAAAAAGCCTATTATTTTGACATTACAAACAGACACTGCAATTTTATTTATTGGTATAGATATGAAACTTATATAACAAAAATCGATTACACCCATTAAGTTAGAAGAAATTTTTTCATTAGCTTCATCCAGTCTACGAAGTTAAGATTGTTCCGAAGAATGCTTGCTGCAATAACTACATATGGCTAAATTGGTAGAAAGATTCTTATAGACTTGTAGAAATTTGCCTTATTAGGCCCTTTTTTGGGATATTATTATTATTTTTTTTTTATTGCAACCAGTGGCAAACGAGCAAACAGTACACCTAATGGTAAGTGTTGCTGCCGCTCATGGTCCTTTACAAGGCCGCTGCCTACCGCAAAGAAAGTGAAGGGAGTGTGAATGCGTGCATTAAGGCTCGGTGATACCAAAGGCACTACCATAACCTTCCACACGCAAACACCCTCAGAAAGTTGGGCTTCCGGCTCTCTTGCTCACCGAACGAAGCACAGTAACAAATTGCTACTACTCAGACGTCGATTTTCTGCGAGAGCGTGGTACTACCCCGAACGGACCGGCCCGCGGCTGTAAACAGACAACTGTCGACAGTGTGGTCCTACCACCTAAAAAAATTATTAGGTTTTACTTTAGTTATTATTTTTTTCTTCAGTATAACGGGGATCCTTTTTTGTCCCGTATCTTTACATTACTCGTCAGTCTTGTGAAAGACGACTAAGATTTTTATATTAATACTAGCTGACCCAACAGATGTTGTTCTGTTCAAATAAAATTAAAGGAATTTCCCTTAAAATCGACAGCAGCGCAACCTACGGGGTCTAATTGTGAATCTAAACCATTCTCGAACCCTCTTGAAATACACAAAAATTTTCATCAACATCGGTTTAACCGTTTAGGAGGAGTTCATTGACATACACAGGTACACAAGAAATTTATACATAAGATATAAAGAAATTCCCTCTAATCACGTCAGGTCAATACCTATACATTCCCAAGAAGGGTAAACGTTAGACAGGCGACCAGTTATAATCATAATTATCATCATCTTAGCTCATATACTACTGCTGAGTTCGAGCCTCTTTCACATTAGGAGAGTAATTGAGCTTACTATGTATGCTGGTCAAATAGGTTGATACAGGGCTTTGTTTCGCGTTTTCCTTCTCTTACATAGATGTTATATGCGTATTGTGTCCCTCAGTCGTCTTTTAGTATGCACGGGCAAGTTAACGAGTGGGGAATTGTATTCTTATTACGTCACCACACAGATAACCACCGGCCATATAGCTATCTTGCCCGTGGATAGCGTAAAAGACGACTAAGGGATATAATACGCAAAGAGAAAGAAAACTCGAAAAAAACCCTATACCAACCTGTCTGACCAGAATGGTATAGTAAGGTCAATTTCCCTCCTATTGTGGAGGAGACTCGAGCCCAACAGTGGGACGTATATGAGCTGAAAAGATGATGAAATGATATAACTATTGCAATATTATGATGGAAGAGGAGTACATACTACGTCGATTTCAAATTATTGTGATACTAGCAGGATGATGATGAGAGAAACTTTTTTTTAGATTTCCGGGTCCAACGCATTAGGATGTCCCAAAAGGATGTATACCTTCATTCCATAGCATTTAAGTTGAGAAACCCAGTTATTTAAAAGTATCCCAGAGGAGTTCTCCTGATAATCCTCTGGGCGATTGCTAACTCTGTTTTTACGTCTCCTATAAGATAGCGAGAGATGGTCCATTGCATACTTAACCTATTAACACAGTATTAATATGTTATTCAGCTAAAAATTCGGCCTTTAAATTCATGTACAAATACGTATTTGTGAGTAGATTAGTATCAACTTTTCGCTCCTGGAATACTCGTGAGAGTACTTTTCGTCTGACTTCGTATTTATGAATATTATCCTTTCTTTTGAGCAAATAAATTTCCTCTTTGCATGTCAGAATTTAATCCTGTTGAATTACATCGTAATTTTTTATTTTTTATTCATTTCTACCTGATAAAGTCTGCTCATAATATACCATTACTCTCAGTATATATAATTGTATTCCACCCAGCGTAAATTTTATTTGCGTGGGGTGTTTGGGTTTAAACCAGGGTTATTCACTAAGATAGCTATTATGCGTATGCAGCGAATCGTTTAATGTAATACCCGTAGAAAAACATCGTATAATGCACGTTTCTTAGATTGTCACGGTGGTTTGAGATGGAATCTTCTAAGTATAAGTTCAGTAAGGAAAGGAAAATCAACAACGAGGTAACAGCCTTCCTTAAATACTGTTAAACCAACTAGACCTTCTTCAGGAAGCAGCCACAAAGGAAATGGACCTGGATTAGCCCCGATGGTTCAACAAAAAACGAGATAGACTTCATCTTGTCAGACAAACGACAGATATTCAATGATGTCTCAGTGATCAGCAGAATTAAAACTGGGAGCGATCACCGGATGGTACGAGGCACATTGAATATCCATACAAAAGTCGAGCGGTCACGCTTGATGAAGTCTACACTCCGACCTACATCTGTCCAATACCAGAACCTCGAAAACTTTCAACTCGAACTACATAATCGCTTCCAATGTCTGGACGAGTGCGAATCTCCGAACGATATGAACAACAGGTTCGTGGAAACTGTCCACGCGGTTGGGTCGAAATTTTTCAAGGCCCACCGCGTTAATAGACCTAAAAAACTTTCTGACCAGACTCTCGAGCTCATGGAGCGGAGAAAAGAGATGACGGTGCAGTCTGCAGCCGATTGGTCCAAACATAGGCAGCTAAATAGACAGATCTCCAGGTCTGTGCGTCGCGATATTCGCCGATTTAATACGTTCCGTATTAAAGAAGCGATAGAGCGGAATCGTGGCTCGAAAGTGTTCGCACAAGATCTGTCTATTGGGAAAAGCCAAATGACTAAGCTGAAGACCGATGACGGCACTGTCATTTCATCCCAAAGTGAGATCTTGGGAGAGGTCGAAAGGTTCTATGGACAGTTATACAAATCATCCCGAAATCCTGTTGTCGGCTTGGTCCAAGATCCCAGATCCAAGCTAACTCGGCACTATACCGAAGAAATCCCGGACATCAGCTTGTACGAGATCAGAATGGCTCTCAAACAACTACGTAACGGTAAGGCACCGGGAGATGACGGAATTACGGCAGAGCTTTTGAAGGCGGGCGGCAAGCCGGTATTAATAGCCCTTCAGAAGCTATTTAATTCCGTTATCCTCGGGGGCGACGTTCCAGAGTCGTGGACCAGGAGTGTGGTGGTGCTGTTCTTCAAGAAGGGTGACAAAGCTCTTTTAAAGAACTACAGACCCATCTCACTCCTGAGCCATGTTTATAAGTTGTTTTCGAGGGTCATTACCAATCGACTCACGCGCAAGCTCGATGACTTCCAGCCGCCCGAACAAGCCGGCTTCCGAAAAGGCTATAGCACCATAGACCATATCCTCACGCTTCGGCAGATTATACAAAAGACCGAGGAGTATAATCGGCCCCTGTGCTTAGCGTTTGTGGACTATGAGAAAGCCTTTGATTCAGTCGAAACTTGGGCGGTGCTGCAGTCCCTTCAGCGGTGCCAAATCGACCATCGCTATATCGAAGTGCTGAAGTGTTTGTATAGGAACGCCACAATGTCAGTCCGTATCCGGGATAAGAGTACGAAACCGATCCAGTTGCAGAAAGGCGTGAGACAGGGAGATGTCATCTCTCCGAAACTGTTCACCACTGCACTGGAAGATGTCTTCAAGCTCTTAGACTGGACTGGACTCGGCATCAACATTAACGGCGAATACATCACTCACCTTCGATTCGCAGACGATATCGTCGTTATGGCAGAATCCATGGAGGACCTTGGCACTATGCTCAATGATCTCAGCAGGGTATCCCAACTAGTGGGTCTACGAATGAACATGGACAAGACGAAAGTCATGTCAAATACCCATGTCATTCCTGTACCGGTCCTAGTTGGCAATGCGATTCTCGAAGTTGTCAATCACTATGTTTACCTAGGACAAACAGTCCAGTTAGGTAGATCCAATTTCGAGAAAGAGATCAGCCGACGAATCCAACTCGGTTGGGCAGCGTTCGGGAAACTTAAGAGGATCTTCTCGTCCAACATACCTCAGTGTCTGAAAACACAGGTCTACGACCAGTGTGTGTTACCAGTGATGACTTACGGCACGGAAACGTGGTCCCTAAATGTAGGCCTCATATCAAGGCTCAAAGTCGCTCAGCGTGCTATGGAACGGGCTATGCTCGGGATTTCTCTGCGAGATAGAATCCGGAATACAGAAATCTGCAGAAGAACGGGTGTAACCGACATAGCACGAAGAATTAGCACGCTGAAGTGGCAATGGGCAGGCCACATCGCTCGACGAACCGACAACCGCTGGAGAAGAAAGGTTCTCGAGTGGCGACCACGCATCGGACGACGCAGTGTAGGACGCCCCCCCACTAGGTGGACCGACGACCTAGTGAAAGTTGCTGGGCGTCGTTGGATGCAGGCGGCACAGGACCGCACATTGTGGCGCAATATGAGGGAGGCCTACGTCCAGCAGTGGACGGCAATAGGCTGAAATGATGATGATGATGATGATGAACTAGACCAATCCTAGCCGATGAGCAGGAAAAAAATGTGATACTTCTCCCGGTTGGATTGTAGAGTGAGATAGGATGATTACTTTACCTCGTCTATTTAACCAAAATCAGGAGCCATATCGATGGCATATATCTGAACAATATTAGTTACGCAGACGATATGGTTTTGTTAAGTTCTTCGGTTGATGCTTGCCAGAAAGGCTCCATAGCTCTCCTTAGGAAAAGTTGCGCCTTTCTGTTAGTTATACAGCCGAAGTACCCGCACATACATTTTGAAAGATTATATGGTCCGGGCGATTTCTCACCGCCTATTGCATTAATTGGTTTACCGTAGTAATTCTTCCTTTTGAATAATTACTATCTTGGGTAAAAACCTCCTCTGATACCGTAATCGTGAGTTACCGGGGCGTCAACCTCACATGGTCTGCCTCTCCACAAATAGCTGAATAAGCCCCGGTCAGATCATCTGCGGCTCCGGTCAGATCATCTGCGGCCCCGGTTATGACGACATTAGACGTTGATATTCACGCCGGTGTCGCCGTGTCGGTGACGGCGTATATTCTCGTCCAGGTAATCCTCTCTGGCCTTCTATGCCTCCTTCTCACGGAGGACAGTTCCCAGAAAGCAGTTCAGGCACTGACGTTTTTAAAGCATATTAATTTTACATTTTCATTATTCATTCATATATTTCTCAGCTTATACTGTTTCTGAAGGTTTTTTTTATAAGCTTTAGGTAGGTATAGACACAAAAATAAAATGAAAGAAGATGAATGAATACTTATTATAATACTAATGAATGAATACTTATTATAATACTTTTATAATAAGTATTCATTCATCTTCTTTCATTTTATTTATTTAATACAAACTAGCTGACCCAGCGAACTTCATATCGCCATGTTTTTTTCGTAAATATATTTTTTAAATTTCCAAAGATCTCTAATAGAAAAACCATTACTGCCAGGAAAGGTTCAATCGTCTTGGTCGCGGCGTTATTAATGATAATTAAAAGAGAATACAAATTACTGATTATTGATTTCTGACAAAATTCTTCTTCTTCTTTTTTAATGGCAATAAGCTACAATATTATGAGCTATTCGTGTCAGTGTCAAATTACAAACACATTAATACGGCTTTATATAAATAATAGTTATAATAGTCTTAGTCATTGCCATTAATCGGGAGGTGATATCCAAATCAATGTTTTCTGGAAATTTTGCAGAACATGAAAATGCACGCAATTCACACACAAATTAAATCATATTCATTACACTTCCGAATTTCTCTTCGTTATATTACATAAAGTACCAGCAAAATTATTCAATATAGCACTGTAAAATACCAACGTAATAAATAAAATTTAAGAGCACTAAATGACATTTTGACTTTCCGTATAATCTCGAATAATGACTGACAAAATCATAATAAACAAATTTTTATAGACAAAATTACGTTTAGCTGTCATTTGCGTTTTGATATTACATATCAAATGCGTTTTTGTTATAATACCACGTTTCATAGTAACTTGTATACTCTTTGACGTCTTATGTCACGTCCCACGGGAACGCGATCAAACGGAATAATATCCTATGTCCTTCTCCTAGTTCTAAGGTACCTCCCCACCAATTTTCAGCCAAATCGGTACAGCCATTCTTGAGTTATAAATAGTGTAACTAACACGACTTTCTTTTATTTATATAGACTAGCTGACGCGGCGAACTTTGTACAGCCATAAATTTTTTCGTAAATGTGTATACATATTTTCTAAATTTCTGAAAATATAGTCTCTAATAGAAGAACCATTACAGATTTGTCGGAAAAGATTTGATCATCTTGATCGCGCCATTGTTAATAATAATTCAAAGAGAATACAAATTACTGATTTCTGAGAAAATTATAATTATCAAATTTTCAACCATATTTAACTATAGACAAAATTACGTTTAGCTGTCATTTGCGTTTTGTTACTACATATCAAATGCGTTTTTGTTATACTACGTTTCATAGTGACTTATATTCTCGTTGACATTTTATGTCACGTCACACGGGAACGTGATGGAACGGGATAAAAAGTATCCTATGTCCGTCTCCTGGTTCTAAGCTAGCTTCCCACCAATTTTCAGCCAAATCGGTACCGAAATTCTTGAGTTATAAATAGTGAAACTAACACGACTTTTTTTTTATATATATAGATTTATAAACAACATACGATTTATTTCCTATAACAATGTCAGCAGTCGACCGATGAATCAAAAGTGACTTCTCTAAGTATCGCTACATACAGTGTCCGAAATCTCACGTAATGCTGATTCAGTTCCCTGAAGTCGTCTCCGTAATCGCTACTGTGCCAATATTGTGAAATGGATGTATGAGAAAATGAAGAAAAGAAATGTAGGTACTGAAATTTTTATAACAGGTTTTACACATCACGCCTAATTTTATATAACAACAGAAGGCAAAACATTTATTTTTTTTTTAAATTGTGTGTAATTTTTGCATGACATATGTACAAACATACAGATATGTTTGTACACATATCATGCAAAAATTAGCTAATTTATTGCTAGGGATCTAATTTAAAATATGGTGTCATCTAGGTTAATAAATAATATTAAATTTAAAAATAATAAATATGCAGGTAATCATCAAAATCATACCCGTGGGTATCATAAAATACGACTAAGAGATATATTTGTTTCAAAATTGGTTACGGCTTCATACCGAATTTTAAAAATATGTATGCATATACTAACACTAGTTCTTAAGTCAATTGTTACTAACACCTATATTTTTTTTAGGTGTGGGCCTTGGTCAGCGCACCCGCTGCCCGGATCCGTCTGGGGCAGAGGGGTGGCGCGCGGCCCCATGACCCACCCGTGACACGTCGCTTTCGTTGTTGGGCCGACCACCGGTACAGGGTAACTTGTCTTCAGTGGTCGGCCCGCCGGAATACCCCGGTCGCGGGGTACTCTCTCATCTCGACGTTCCCTCTCGGGGACGTCGGTCGCCGTCGCGCGGTCAGCATCTCTGCGGGAAACGGACTAAATCCCTAGTCCAGTCACCCGCGACCTTGGCTAGGGCGGCATTAGGCGCAGATACTCGCACCTGTGCCGCCCGAGTTGCCGGTGACAGATTCCATCGTCGTGGAGGCGTTCCTCCCGATGAACCTTGCCTGGAATAAATGTTTATTATGACATCTATGCAAGAAATGGAAAACACGAAACAAAACCTGTCCTGGTCAGCATGGTATAGTAAGGTCAATTTCCCTCCTATTATGGAGGAGGCTTGAGCCCAGCGGTGGAACGTATATAAGCCGAAATGAATCAATGTCATTAAAGTAACAAAACCAGTTTATTGTCATCATCATCATCATAGTTCATATACGTCGGATTGCTGGGCTCGAGCCTTTTTATAATGAGAGGCCACAATGGTTGGACGGGTTCGTAAAGGGTTTTATATCAAGTTTTTCTTCTCTTGCAGTTTTTGTATGAACAATATATTGTTACGGGCTATAGCCCGTAGTCATATCTTACGATGAACCTTGCCTGAAATAAATGTTTATTATTATTATGACATCTATGCAAGAAATGGAAAACACGAAACAAAACCTGTCCTGGTCAGCATGGTATAGTAAGGTCAATTTCCCTCCTATTATGGAGGAGGCTTGAGCCCAGCGGTGGAACGTATATAAGCCGAAATGAATCAATGTCATTAAAGTAACAAAACCAGTTTATTGTCATCATCATCATCATCATAGTTCATATACGTCGGATTGCTGGGCTCGAGCCTTTTTATAATGAGAGGCCACAATGGTTGGACGGGTTCGTAAAGGGTTTTATATCAAGTTTTTCTTCTCTTGCAGTTTTTGTATGAACAATATATTGTTACGGGCTATAGCCCGTAGACATATCTTACGACTCCCACCACGGGTAAGTGGTGAATTGTGTTCTTACTCTATCACCACACAGGAAATTTTATTATATACATAATATATACGTTTAAAGACAACTCCCTGCACTAATCAAATAATCCATAAGGATTATTGCGGGGGACTTTACAAAGATATAATTATTAACAGACACAAATTACATCCAAACTCAGAACAGCAATTTGTGGATCGTACAAAGTATTGTCTTGTGTGGGATTCGAACCTATGACACTAGCACTGTAGGTCAATATCTTAACTAGTACGCCATCTGTGGAGTCAAAGTTACTATAGTAACACTAGCTGACCCAATAGACGTTGTTCTATTCAAATAAAATAAAAGGAATTCTCCTTGAAATCGTCAACAGCGCCACCTACCGAGTCCAATTGTAAATCTAAATCATTCTTGAAACCCTTTGAACAAACACAAAAAATTTCATCAACATTGGTCCAGCCGTTTAGGAGCATTTCAGTGACATACACATGTACCCAAGAAATATATATAGGTCTGGGAAAAAGTTCGTGGCGTTTTTCCCGATAGATGGCATTGGTTACAGATAACTAAAGAACAACAAGTCACAGCGACACCACTGAGGCCTCGTTTTATAGGTGACCTCTCCCCAACGTTAGTTTGAGCACAGAAACATTGTAATCAGTGCAGTGGTTGGAAAGTTATTCGCACTCGAAAATGGAGAAGAATAATGAGAAATTTCGCTATCTTCTACAATATTATTATGATAAGGGGAAGAACGCTGCGTAGGCTTCTGATAAAATTTGTACTGTGTACGGTGAAGGTACTTTATCGAAATCTGTTGCGCGGAAATGGTTCGCTCACTTTCGTTCTGGTAATTATAATGTGAAAGATGAGTCACGCTGCGGTCGTCCAATTACAGAAAAATCTAATGAAATTCTTGAAAAAGTCCAAAAAAATAAGCATATCAGCAGTGTCGATATTGGTGTGGACATTGACCACAAAACTGTTTTGAACCATTTACACAAAGCTGGTTACATATAAAAGCTTAACATATGGGTTCCTCAAGAGTTGAGCGCGAAAAACATGATGGACCGAATTAACATCTGCGATGCGCTGCTGAAACGGAATGAAATCAAGCCGTTTCTGAAACGTTTAATAACCGGAGGCGAAAAATGGATTACATATGATAATTGGAGGTGTAAAAAATCATGGATAATGGATGGTGAGCCGTCACATGCGTTTGATAAGCCAACATTGACGCCAAAAAAAGTGATGCTGTGTGTGTGGTGGGACTGGAGGGGAATCATCCACCATGAGCTACTCCCAACTGGTCAGAAGATTGATTTTCAACTCTACTGTGTACAACTAGAGAGATTACGCCAGGCGATTGCAAGAAAATGGCCCGAATTGATTAATAGGAAAGGTATTGTCTTCCATCATAACAATGCCTGACCACACATTTCTTTGATGACCTATCAAAAATTGAGAGAGTTTGATTGGAAAGTTTTGATGCACCCACCTTACCGTCCAGATATAGCACCCTCTGACTATCATCTGTTACGATCTCTGCAGAACTCTCGCAATGGAATTAAGTTGGTTTCAAAAGAAGCCTTTGAAAACTACTTGATTCAGTTCTTCAACCAGAGACCACAGAAGTTTTTCATCGATGTAATCATGGATCTGCCAAAAAAATGGCGAAATATTGTCGATAATAATGGAGCATATTCGGTTTAAATAAATACATCCACGCGCCTAAGGGGACCAGTCGAATTTTACTGAAAAAACGCCACGAACTTTTTCCAGACCCAATATAAAGAATAAAGATAATAACTGAATATTCTCCTTTATATTGCACGATATCCATTTTAAATTGAAATTCTTAATGTGTTTTTCCATTTTATTTCAATATATATAAAAATATATATAATATTAAGCAATCAATTATATGTCAATATGGATAAATACTAAAACTTTTGAAAGTGCTTCAAATCACGATAGGAAATCGACAAAGGGAACAGTAAAATTATGAGGCTTATTGTTATTTGTAAATTGTTAACGGCTTTATGATGAAATTGATGTCAAACTTCAAGAAATTTGAGCTAAAAGTAGATTAATGTTGTTAATTTAAACTAGCTAACAGTGTATGAAGCTTTTAAATTTGTGATAACATAAAAGATTATACTCAAAATTTTACGTATTAGATGATACACCACATTGGAAGTAAAATTGTTTATTCAGAGAACATAAATGTGCTTGTGTAGTGACGGAGTAGGAATACTATTCACCACCCCCTCTCTTGCCCATAGGTGTCATAAAAGTCGACTAAGGTATTATAATATGCATACAACATCTATGTAAGAGAAAGAAATTTCGAAATAAAGCCCGTCTGAACAGCGTAGTACAGGTGGTCAATTTTCCTTTTACTGTGGAGGAGGCTCAATCTCAGTAGCCCAAGCTAAGTATAATGATATAAATATGTAAACTACATGGTTTTGAAGCAGGCAATGCAAATTATGTATCAATATTATATGAATTCTAATGTAGCCGTTTCTGAAAGTTTATTTATAGCAATGTTTTGTAATAATAATAATAATAATAATGCTTAAAGACTAATTAAAATAATGATTCTAAACGAGTGAGAATCATCATCATCATCATTTCAGCCTATCGCCGTCTGCTGCTGAACGTAGGCCTCCCTGACGTTACGCCACAGAAAGCAGTACTGTGCCGCCTGCATCCAACGACGCCCAGCAACTGTCACCAGATCGTCGGTCCACCTAATAGGGTGTTCTATACTGCATCGTCCGATACGTGGTCTCCACTCGAGAACCGTTCTTCCCCAACGGCTGTCGGTTCGTCAAGCGAAGTGGCTTGCCAATTGACGTTTCAGCGTGCTAATTATTCGTGCTATGTCGGTTACACCCGTTCTTCTGCGGATTTTCGTATTTCGAGATACTATTTCGCAGAAAAATCCCGAGCATAGCCCGCTCCATAGCACGCTGAGCTGCTTTAAGCTTGGTTATGAGACCTACATTTAGAGACCACGTTGCCGAGCCATAAGTCATCACTGATAACACTGGACCTGTGTTTTCAGACATTGAGGTATGGGAGTGAGAATGGCACACTGATTTTGCTGGTTGCCCTATTTTATCCTAAAATGAAATTCATGTAAGCTAACAGATACTAATTAATTAATCTTGACTGGTACAAACTAGTGATGTAAGGAATGTTAGGATTGAGATATTCGCGAATGCGAATGTGAGTGCGAATATTTATCTCCAAAATTCGCGAATGCGAATGCGAATATGCGAATATAATATATATGAATGTTGACTTTCAAATAAAGCGCGTGCAAAATATCATACGGGTTTAACATTTCGTACCAGCCATGTTTAAGCCAAATATAGCAAAGGTTAACCGTTACAAGTTGAACGAATGAAACTAATCAGATTCGTTCGAAAATATTCGTTGTAATTTGAGATTAGTTTATTATTATTATTGTATTTGTCAAATTTACAAACATGAGTAAAGCACGTGTTACTGAAGTGTGGAGTTATTTCACAATTTGTGACGCTGAGAGTGTTAAATGCATGGTATGTCAAAAAGTTTAATGATTACTTAACAAAAATAATGTAATTTTTTCATAAAGAATCATGTTCTTTTTTTATTGGCAAAATTCATTATTCATTCACACAAGAAATCAGTTGTCTATAAAGTCGGTTTACTGACGATAGTTGAACGTGACAACGTCATAAAAAAATACTGATGGAATGGTTTCATTTTTCAAAAGAAAATTTTAATTTTATTTGTTTGATAGATATTTTGTATGGCAAGCCTTAAATGGAACAGGAGGCAGAAGTGCTCGCCGAAGTGTATCGGCGGGTGTCGGGGGTGCGAGGGGAGGGCGGTGTTGTTTCCTTAAGGGAGCTCACCGCCTAGCGCGTCGACGCCCGCCGAGATGTGATCGCCCGTTGGGCAGACCGGCCGGAGAGACCTCGATACGGTGTCTGGACCGTGGAGGCCTTCCGGCCGCTGCTGATGCAGTGGTTGGAACGGCGGCACGGTGTGCTCTCCTTCCGACTCGTGCAGGTCTTGACGGGGCATGGATGCTTCGGCAAGTACCTGTACAGGGTCGCTAGGAGGGAGAGAACACCGTCCTGCCACCACTGCGATTGCGACGAGGACACGGCGCAGCATACGCTCGAGGTCTATGCCGCTTGGGCAGAGCAGCGCCGTGAACTCGTCGCAATCATCGGTGCCGACCTGACGCTGCCGACCATCGCTAGGGAGATGCTCGGCAGCATCAGGAACTGGGACGCGGTCGCATCCTTCTGCGAGGCAGTTATCTCGCAGAAGGAGGCGGCGGGTCGCGAACGTGAGGAGCACAGCCTCGACGAAGCGACCCGCCGCCAGCGACTGGGGCGGCGCAGGCACGACTACCTGCGTCCCATGCCGCTCTAGCCGAGGCCGCGGGTGACGTGACCGGGGAATTAGTCCGTCACCCGCCGAGAGGCCGACCGCGTGAGGAAAGACTGACGTCCTCCCCGAGCGGGGGACGTCGGTCGATGGGAGGGTACCCCTGGTAGGGGGTATTCCGTCGGGCCGACCACTGATGACAAGTAACCCTGCTCCGGTGGTCGGTCCAACGATGAAGGCGACGTGGTGTTCGGGTGGGTTGCGGGTGTTGCGTGCTTAAGCCCCTCTGTCGCCCCGGACAGAGTGGTGCGGAAGCGCGCCAACCGCAGCCCACCCCAAAAAAAAGGCTTTAATGGAACGCCTCAGAGCAAGGTAACGCCGCATACGTCATGTTTTTTCGTGTGTGCAGCCGGCTCCATCGAATTATAAGACGTTGTCACTTCAAAAACAAATATAAATTCCGGATAAGTATTCACCAACATATCATATACTAAATCTTTCTCCGAAACATGCTGCATCTTATGGTATAAATATTATTCTGATCGTTCAGTGGTCTTCGCAGTATAACCGAACAAAAAACCGGCTCCCCATTAATTAGTTTATATTAGACTGACAAAAATAAGAGAGACAGTATTACTACTGTCTACTAATTTAGTTGCCAACCTGAGTGTTCCATAATATTGTTTTATTCAAATATTATGAGTAAATAAAAATAATAAATATTATCATATCATTACACAATTACATATATAATTTGCTTTTAGTTTGTCAAATATATTCGCCAAACATTCGCATCGTTCCTTGCGAATGCGAATGCGATTGCGAATGTCAGAAACATATGCGAATATTCGCGATGCGAATGCGAATATTCGTTACATCACTAGTACAGACATATTACGAATTGTTAAATGCTGTATGGTGACGGATAAGAATACTTGTCATTTCTTTTTTTTTTGTCAAGCATAGAATAGTAGGTTAGTAAGGAGGAGGCTCTTATACTATAATAGCACGTAAGTAGTCTGCCAAGAAGAAAAAGAATAAGTCTAGGAGCATAAGTAAAAGTTTATATATGATGTTGGGATTTATGAAATACTAGCAACCCGCCCTTGCTCCGCTTCGGTTTCAGTTGCCTAACCCGCGTAGTTCCCATTCCCGTGGGAATATCCGGATAAAATGTAGCTTATGTTACTCCTTGATATTATTTCTTCTCCTTTCCATCGGTGAAAGAATTTTTGAAATCGGATCCGTGGTTTAAGCGTGAAAGCGTAACAAACAAACTTACTTTCGCATTTATAATATTAGTAAGGATTATAAAAGTCAATATAATAAGAAACTTATTATTTAGATAATGGAGAAAATTATACACCAGGTTTTACAGCAGCATAGAGGATTACCAAGCAGATCAGTGATCGCCATTACGGCTTTCATTATAGTCAGTCGGCTGTTGATCTTCTTGTCTACCTCACACACCGTTGGGCAGAGGCCTTGGATGGTAAGGATGAGGCGCTCGCTTTCAGCCTAGATATCACCTAGTTGTTTAATAGGATCTGGCACAGGGTACTTTTATAGCTACCATCATACGGAATCCCCAAGAGACTCTGTCATTGGATCGTCAGCTTTCTGGAATGACGGAGTATAAAAATCGTCTTTGATAACACCTGCTCTCTTACGACATCTATCAATGCTAGTGTATCACAGGGTTCGGTACTCTTCGCGACGTTGTTTATTCTGCATCTGAAGGACTTGCTCTTCATAGGGTATATGGGTTGCTTTGTAGATGATAGACATCACGAGTGATGAGCGGTATACCGAACAACAGAATGTGCTTCGGAGTATACAGGAAAGAAGATGTTTGTGTCTGAAGTCAAGCGATCTCTTGAGCGGGCTTCACAATGAAGTGAATAGAACTTAGTCCAGTTCAATATCACAAATACACTAGTTTACTTGTTTACTGTAAAAGCATCGCTGCAAAGGTCATGATACCTCAGTTCTAAAGAGTAAATCTCCAAATTATCGGCAATACTGGGATCCTCGGCATCGAAATATCCAGCGTATAGTTTTGGGTAGGGTATGGTCAGCGCACACACCGTTTATTCCATCCGGGATAACGAAAGGCCAGCGCGTGGCCCCAATACCCACCGTATTCCCTCTTCTTCGCCATTGGGCCAACTACCAGTACCGAGTTCCTTGTCGTCCGTCACCAACTCGTCGGGATACCCTTTCGGATACCTTCCCTTTGTAACGCCCCACCCAGGACATCGGTCACCCTCACGTGGTAACTTCTCTACGGGTGATGGACTATTCCCCAGTCCAGTTACCCGCGGTCTCGGCTAGGGCGGCATTCTTGCAACCTATAGTTTGGAATTCATTTGAGGTACAAAGATAAATTGGTAAGAAAGCCGTCCTGAAGGTCACTTCGTCTTTCACGTCCATCCTTCACATCAAGACAAAGTGTTGTGCTATAAAGTACAAGTTCATCCCCATCTTGACTACTACTCACGTCTTTGGGTAGGTGCACTTAAGTATAAATTAGAACCAAATGACTGAGGTGTCATTCGAATCGTCGGTGATTGGAATCTTATATACAGATTGGAATCGCTTAAGAGGTGGCATGATTATTTCACCTACGTACGTACAGGATCCCTGATGAACTAAATGGTTACTGAGTAGCCCGAGCACTATAACATGTTCTTCTTTAAAGATTTAGCCAAAACTAGCATTTTTTTTTAGCAACCGAGCACCACTAACGCGCAAGCAGCACTGCTACTGCCGCCATGTAATATCAGAAATTCTGCTAAGCAGCGACCTAATTGTGCCTCTGATATTACAAGAATGAGAGGAGGGGAGGTCTTCTTAAACCATTTTTAAATATATATATTCCACTGACTCATCTAGCAAGTTAAGATAACTCTATCATGCATTTACTCACTGAAAGTTCAGCACTCCAGCGCATTATGGAATATTGATCTAATGAAGTTTCCGGCCATCCACCACACAGCTTTGAATAGAGCGGTATCGGGCATAGGTGCTTACTCTTTCATAATATATATATATATATATATATATATATATATATATATATATATGTGTATATATATATAAATAATACTCGAAATTAAACAAAATATAGAACCAGTTTTTTTGCATTTGCACTTAAATAACCTCTAAATTCGAAAGGAGACTTACAAAACAAGCTTACACTAACCCTTGACCCGATAGCTAACAAGCGCAGACAAAGCTTACTACATCTTCGTCCACTTAAAACTACAACGCGAACTCAATTAACCAACCACCATTAAGTTTGGGGCCCCACAGGTAGCGGAGATTTATGGGATAATTTTGGAGCGAGGCTGTTTTAGCAGTGAAAAATTTATGTATTCTACGCGAAAAGTACGTGCTATAATAGGATTTATTTTCAATCTGAACTATATTTGTGACTTGGTTTTATAAGTATGGGCTATTTAAAACTATGAACTAAAAAGTTGACTCAAATTAAAATATTTTGATGAAATGAATGATAAGTTCAAGCAAGCAAAAACTGTAATAATAAACTTAGTAAGAACTTTAGTAAGAACTTTAGTAAGAGGTTAATTGAGTTTATCAAGTCATTGTAATTTTAATTTATTTAGGCGCAGTTGTGACTCCCAAATCTCTTTCACAATAAGAGAAATTGGCCTAATATACCACGCTGGTCACGCAGATGTTATTTCGGATTTTCTTCTTCGGATTTTCTTTTCTTTCTCTTAAATAGAACATCTATTACTGTATATATTTAATCCGTTGCTCGTTTTTTACACACGGGTAAAATAAGGAATAGTGAATTGTATTCTTACACCGGCATCACATGGCACATCTACTTGAATGGGATCTGGAATGTATGTAATTTTTTTACTAATTTAGACTTTAAAATACTATACTTTTTATAAACCTCAATTATGAAGTGAAAGTACCAGAATCACTACAATTAGGACTTGGCAATTTGTTCCAAATACTTTAGCAATTAAGCTAATGTGTTATTCTTTAGAGGATAATTTTGAATAAAGTACTATTATTACTTCAATAATTTTAGTCATTAATCATTTCATCATCATCATCATCGCATCTCACATACGTCCCACTGTTGGGCTCGGGCCTCCTCCACAATGGGAGGGCATTTGACTTACTATACCATGCTGGTCAGATATGTTGGTATAGGGTTTCATTTCGAGTTTTCCTTCTCTTGTACAGATGTTATGTGCATATTATATCCCTTAGTCGTCTTGTACGACATTCACGGGCAAGATGGGGAGTGCTGAATTGTATTCTTACTCCGTCACCACACGGATAATCATTTAAGCCAAGGAGAATTGGAAATACAACCAACCAACATCTCTGACTAGCGTGGTATAGTATGGTTACCGTCCCATGGTGAAGAAGGCTTGAGCTCGAATAATGGGACATACGAATATATGAGCTGTGATGATGATGATGATTTAATCGTTTAAAGGTGATAGGTATTTATAATCAAATCCTGTGACTGTTTCGAGCTTCGTGCCGTTAGGTAAAAAAAAAATGTTCTTTTTGAAAAAAAAAAAGTTGCGATTTGTTGATTTTCGTTTATGATTTTTTATTTCAACTCTGTGTATCATCCAGCAGTAGCCCACCAAAATATTAACGTCCCGATGGCCTTGAAAGCTTCTTTCCATCTCTTTTATATGCTGATGAAACCGTTCACCTTGTTCTTCACTATTCGCCTAGATTTTTTGAGAAACAATTAATGTGAGACTTCATAAAATGAATTTTCAGACTCATATTACAATCTAAATTTTTATAGGCGCTGAATATATCCTGGACAATACAGTTACAGTCAGGATCTTTTGTGTTGCCTAGAAACATCGATACGATATTTTTAAAGACATGCCTTTCCAAGTTTGTCACTTTCTCAAATTCTGTACCCCTAATCAGTTTCCTGATTTCAGGTCTCGTGGATATTACCTCTTTCAATTTCGCGTCAGATAAGTTAAGGAAACATGAACAAAGATACATGAAAGTATTTCCATTTTGCGGTAATGCCTTTACAGACTGTTTAATCAAACAAGTTTGATGTGAAGTAGTGGAAACAGGGGTCTGGATCTATCAAACTCGGACTGATCATATTTTATATTCCAACTTTCAATTACATTCTAATTTTCCAACCATTTTTTCAATGTGAGTTTCTTGCTATACTATCCCATTCACAAATATAACAGGGGAATTATTTTAAGCAATGCTGTTGACCAAGAAGCATGTATATGATTTTAACCGCAAACTAACCATTTGTGTTCGGTGTACTTTATTTTCTCCAAAACATTTTTCATGTTTTCGTAACTTTCGTTAAGATAAACTGAATGAGCTACAGGTATCGATGCAAAAAAATAATAGGCAATCTATGTGCCAAAAGACAGCTTTTAAGCTTCTGTTTGAAGAATATGTAAAGGGTATGTTTTGTACCAAATCGTCAATAACACAGCAAAATACTAAATTATCCTCTTTCTTAAAATACTCTACAAATTCTTGTTCTTTGCTTCGATTCCAATAAAATGTAGTTGCAGCATCTAATAAATTGTTTTCTTATAGTTAAAAAGTTCTGTAGCGTCCTTAGGTAATCCAAGATCCCGTATTAAATCATTCAGTTTTTGCTGTCTTAAAGGTCATTTGTAGAGTGAAAATTTTTGTCGCTGTTTTGCCAATGATCACTGTATTCTGGATTTTGTGATAAAGGCGTTTCGAAGTTGCTCGTGTTAGTAGATACTGGTATGGGTAATTCGGGCACTAACGAAACTGGCTTTTTTACAGACAAAACATCAGGATACACAATTTTGGCGCGGTTTTTAGAATTGTATCTTATTTCATTCGTCAAACAAAAAATAACAATTTATTTATTTTTTTTTTATTTATTGTACACCATGTTAAATACAAAAGTAGAAACTTATAATAATAATAGTAAGTACAATAGGCGGCCTTAGTTAGTAATAGTAGTTTAGTGGGTTAGTAAAAATACTTACCAATCTAACGAACTATTATTTATTTATCTATATGCTAAAAGAATGTGACGTAATTCATGAAAAAAAAGTTTTTATCTGCTATAGTCTAAATGTTTGCGATGAATTTATTTAAAAAACTCTTTCATCGCAGACCTTTGTAATCAATATGTAATCAAAATTCGATGTTCCACCACCATGCGAATCGAAAACCTGTCTAAAGAAGTAAGTCACTGGGCAATCATGTCCTCCTTAAAAACTCATAAAACCAACGCCAAATCGCCAAGACACTTGCCAAGAGTAACGATTGTGACACTCCCTTTATATCCAATCATCATCATCATCATCATCGCAGCCTACATACGTCCCACTGTTGGGTTCGGGCTTTTTCCACAATAGGAGGGAATTTGACCTACTATACCATGCTGGTCAGACATGTTGGCATAGGGTTTTATATCGAGTTTTCCTTCTCTTGCATATATCTTATGTGCATATTATATCCCTTAATCGTCTTTTACGACATCCACGGGTAGGGAGTGGTGAATTGTATTCTTACTCCGTGTGACGGAATAAGAATACAATTCACCATCATATCCTATTGTGAATATTAATAGACTGAGAATAGAAACATTACTATGATACAGTAAATATTTTGCATAATTTTTCTAGAGCAAATAAGCGTATTAAAAAATACATTACGTTTTATGAGATTGCGTGATACGATGGTAACGGAAATTTTATTACTCAATGTTTTATAGCTTTCAATCAGTTAAAAGCGTGTATCACCATCGTAATAGAGACTTGTTTTTATACGCATTTTATAAACATGCTCGCTTATTTCATGGCCACACACTTTCAAACCTTTGAAACTTTCATTTGTCTTCGTCTATACACTCTATTAAGATTCGCAACATAATATTTTGGTGGCGTAAATTTTTATTACGTATACTTTATACTAAAATTAAGCTCACTCATCATCCCATCTCATCATCATTGCCCGTGTGGTGAAAGAGTAAAGATATAATTCAGCATCTCCTATCTTGCCCGTGGGTGTCGTAAAAGCTTTTTTTTTATTGCAAACGGTGTCAAACGAGCAAACAGTACACCTGGATGGTGAGTCTTGCTGTCGCTCGTGGACATATGCTAGTCCGCTGCCTACCGCGAAGAAAGTCAAGGGAGTGTGAATGCGTGCAATGAGGTTCGGTGAAACTAAAGACATCACCAAAACCCACCACACGCAAATACTCTCAGAAAATTGGGCTGCCGGCTCTCTCGCTCACCGAACGAAGTGCATTAACAAATTGCTACTACTCAGACGTCGATTTTCTGCGCGAGTGTGGTACTACCCCGGACGGACCGGCCCGCGGCTGTAGACAGACAACTGTCAACAGTGTGGTCCTACAACTACTAAATAAAGCTTACTAAGGGATGTAATATGCATATAACATCTATGCAAGACATGGAAAACTCGAAATAAAACTCTATACCAACACGTTCGACGTGGTATAGTAGGATAAATTTCCTCATATTGTGGAGTAGGCTCGAACTCAGCAATGGAACCGACCACTGACGACAAGTAACCCTGCTCCGGTGGTCGGTCCAACGACGAAGGCGACGTGGTGGTCGGGGGCGTTGCGGGTGTACGTGCTTACGCCCCTCATCGCCCCGGACGGAGTGGTGCGAGGAGTGCGCTGACCGCGATCCACCCAAAAAAAAAAAGCAGTGGAACATAAAAGAGCTGTGATGATGAAGATGAATAAAGTATAATTTTCTTTAAAAATACATGCCTATTTCAAAATGAACTTACAAAAATATAAAATCAATTACAAAGAAATGAGTTGCTAAATTGGGTATAAAATAAAATAGAATATATTATATAGAAATATTATTGAATAAATGAATTGACACTCAAGCGTAAAATAAATAAATTGAATATAAATAAATAAACCGAGACACGAGAGCGATCGGTCGTTGTTGCTGCCGTGTTGTATCAAATTCACCGCGTTTCCCTAACTTGTAAGTTAGCTGTCGGTATCTGTGTAATTAGTGGCTATGATAGAAAAGTGTTAACGCTAATTGTTGAATACAGTTTAAGAGTAGCCATCCGAAATATTTTTTTTTTTACACTGATGGAAAATGCTTTTATGCATGTCCCCCTTTGGTGGTATCGGGGGGGAGGGATATGTGGGACTCACCGGATGGCGTAACCTCCCGGAATACCCACTAAAAACCATCAGCGGCTCTACTACCCCGTCATTCTGGGGACGTCAGAGGGTCGCCTTTTGGCATTCAACTCGGACGCCCCGACGGTCTGTTAGCCTCATCTTTGTGCCAAGCTATGAAGGAAGAAGGCGCGCATACTGCTAGCGCCGTCTACCTGGCCTTCGTCTACGCAGAGGGTCAACAGTGGCATGAGCCTCGCGTTGCCGCTCTGCGGCCTCCTTTTGCGAGATCACGGCTTCGCAGAAGGATGCCATGGCCGCCCAGCATGCGGGGTCATCAAGCATTTTGTTTATGACAGCCACCAGCGACAGGTCCTCGCCGATCTCAGTCACTAAGTCGTGTCGCTAGGACTCCCACGTGGAGCATATCTCTAAGGTGTGACGCGCGTCGTCAGTTGGCGCGCCACACTCATGGCAGCTAGGGGCCGTTTCCCGCCTCACGATTTGATACAAGTACTTACCGAAACATCCGTGTCCAGTAAGTACTTGCGTCAACCTAAAACTCATGTTGCCATGCTTCCTGTTTAGCCACCGGTGCAGGTGGGGGGGCAACCGCGGTTACTGTTACTCGACCTGCTGCAGGGGAGTCAAGGTCCTCACTCCATCGGCGGGTTAAAGCCCTATGGGCCGTCATGTGCATCCTCCTAAAGACCGCGTGAGAGATTTGTTCGCTTTGGCCTCGCATCATGGCACGAAAACCATATATCTCTGCCTGGAGCTCCGCCTGTAGCTCCCAGGGTGGATCACTAGCCAATAACGTAGCAGCCGTCCATGACACTGTCCGGTAGCCCCTGATTACTCTCACCGCTATGGCCCTTTGCGGTTTTCGCAAAAGGGTCTTAGAGGCTTAAGGCCTTAGCCTTATGAGCAGTGAGCGAATCCGCCCAGATAGGAGCTCCATACAGTGCCATGGACCGTAAGATTCCTAAATAAACTCGCCGGCAAGCAGTGGCGGCTGTACCTTAAGTGCGCTCGTGCACTGAACCACCAAATCAAAATATTTAAAAACTACAAAATTTAACTTCATATTTATTTTTAAATTACCATTAATATTTATTCTTTGAACATAAAAAAACATAACAATTAAAATTTCAAATTATGACGAAACAATATAAGCGCTTTACTAAACTATTAAAACTTATATTCCTTGTAAAAAAAATCTCGTGCGCTGAGGCGAGCGCAGGGGGACTGCCCAACTTGTATTAGAAATGAGTTAAAACGCCTGGCGCGTGAGACAGAAGATAGTTCATAGAAATATGTTGAAAAATGAGTCTGTTCCCGTACGGCGCACGGGCGAACCGAACATTGCCGAGAGAACTCGACTTACGACGAAATTCGCTGATGATGTCTCGTTAAGTACAGTAAGTAGGTATAGTTTCGATGTATCTGTGACGAGTTAAATATGGTTTGTTTACATTAATTGTTTTTTTTTTATTTTGGTCTTAGTTCTATTTTATACTGCGTATACAGTGGGTGAAAATGAGCATAAATATAGACTATATTAAAGACAATAACAAAACTTTTTAAAATAAAGTTGATATAAATTGGCGGGACCGCCAAGGCCCTCTTTTATAAATATTTTTGAAGTGTGAAAAACAAATAAAATACCTATTTTTCTTCGCAAGTACATCTACAAAATGTAATGCGTTCAAAAATCATCATCATCATCTTGCTCTTATCCCAATCTTGGGGTCGACGCAATATGTCATCTGTTTTGACATATTGCAAAAAGTTTCGGCAATGACTTTTATGACCGGCCGCCTGCCTGACATCAACCCTCCTTGGGAATGTAATCGTTGACCCAAATGGTACCAGATGGAGTTGGTCCGGGTCAATCTAGGTAATGCGTTCAAAAATAATTAAAAAAAATTTTTTTACATAAATTGTTGTTCTATTGAAATTTCTGATCTTAATACTTAGTGAGGAAGTAAAGTGAACTACCACTTTGATGACCCACCAGCCGCCACTGCCGGCAAGGTGATCTCGGTCCTCTCAGGTTAGGCAAGAGTCCAGACAGGGCCGCAGCCGTCTTTAGGAGTCATGGGGCGAGTTGTGCGAAGTGCGGTCTAAAGAACCATCTCCCGTCGAGGTGTAGGCCCAAATACTTCATCTTGGCTCTCACCGGCACGACTATTCCCTGCACGTTTATGCGTGCTCCACGAGGGGGACCTCGGCGAGGGCCGTGGAAAAGGAGAGCCTCCGTTTTGTGTACAGAGACCCTCAGGCCTAGCATGCCAATTCTGTCTACGGTGAGCGCCGTTCCGATCTCTGCCAAACGAGCTGACTCCTCGAAATTACTCCCCCTCGCTGTGATGAGGGTGTCATCTGCATAGTAGATCACCCCCATTCCGGGCAGAAGAGAGCCCCGAAGGAGCTAGTCGTATCCGATGTTCCACAGTACCGGGCCTAGTACCGAGCCCTGTGGAATACCGCACTCCATGCGTCATCGGAACAGACGAAAAAGCACGTACCTATTTTCGAGGTATGCCTCCAATGTCCTCCGAAGGTACAAGGGTACCTGATGATAAAGCAACGCCTCCTTCAAGGTCTCGTATGGGAGACTATTGAAGGCGTTACTGGTGTCAAGTGAGACTGCGAGTACCACCTGCCTCCTGGCCACCGCCTCAGTGGCAAGGGATTTCAAGGCAGCCAGAACATCGATTGTAGACCGGCCCGCCCTGAATCCGAATTGTGCATCTGATAGCCCCGGCCCAACTTCCTCGAGGTGCTGAACGAGACGCCCGGCGAGAACTTTTTCAAACAGTTTGGCTGTCTCGTTCAGCAGCATTAACGGCCTATAGGTGGAGGGAGAGTTGATTGGGCGACCCTCCTTCCGTAGAAGACAAAGTCTGCCACCCTTCCAATTTGACGGAAATAGCCTGGACCGAAGGCAGACGTCAAGCAGTAGCTGGAGCTCTTCCTTTATTATCGGGGCGATGATACCAAGCACCTATCCCGGAATACCGTCAGGGCCAGGGCCTTTTTTTTTCCGCAGAGGCGGGTAAAGGCTCTGTCCAATTCAGTGTCAGTGACGCAAGGGATTGCTCCTTCTTCTTCCGATGCCGAACGTGGTGCCATCACAGGGGGTAAGTGATTTGATGAGTGTGGGAACAAATCTCCCACCAATCCCGACACGAAATCCGCATCCATGGTCTCAATAATGGGTATGTTATGGGCACGGAGCTTGTTCCTGGCCTGCAAGTAGGGGCGCCCCCATGGATTCCAGTCAAGAGCCGTCAGGAACTTCCCCTCGGGCTCTTACCTTGGCCTGGCTGATGGCCTGCTGCAGCTCCTTCTTTCTGCTGCGGTAATCCTGCCACAGCTGATCCACTGTGACGCCCGCCCTAGGTCTCGGCCTATTACAGGATCGCACGTAGGCACGCCGCGCGTGATTACTGGACACCCGAAGATCGGCAATCTCAGACGACCACCAGTATACCTGGCGGCGCGGCGGGCCTCGTCGGGCTCTCGGCATCGCCGCATCGCATACAGCGGTGAGTCCCCTCTCCATTTGGTCTGCTAGGGCCTTGACATCTTGCTCGTCCCGTCCAGCTGCGGAGCTCCAGCGGAACACTATCACCGCCTCGAGAGCCATTTCCCGATTCAATTGGCCGAGAGCCCATCGAGGAAGTCCAGCGTTATTCCGCCGGTGTCCAACTGGTCCAGGGATGAGATATTTCAGGATCTCGGAAACGGCTCCAACGATTTTGATGAAACTTGGCATACTTGAGGTTTCGGGTCCAAAAAATCGATCTAGCTAGGTTTTATTTATAGAAAATGTTGTTTTGTCGGTGTTTTTAGCAAAACAATACAATGACATTAAATTTTAAACGAATATGAATTCAAATTTCGTTGTCAACGTCATGAGTTACGCTCAGTTGGGAAGTTGTCCAGTTCTCTTTTTGTTTTGTTTTGGCATTCAACCAGCGTCGGATCGAATCTCAGTGTTATTATTATTCTCTTTTTGTAATTTTTATATTTTTTCATTATTTAATTTTTATTTTTCATTAATATATATATATATATATATATATATATATATATATATATATATATATATATAGTATATATATTTCTAAATAAATTCGACAAAAATACAATAAAAATATTCCGAGTGAAGCTCGGTCAACCAGATATTTACATTATAAGCTTTCATCTCAGAATTCTGTACTTAAAGTTAAACATTACAAAAACTCCTGAGAAGCCTCTGAAAGTAAAATTTAATAGATAGGCGATTTTTATACGGAGCGAAGGTATCGAAAAAAAACGAAAATAGGGTACTTCGTTTTCATTTTAGTATCTTCCTATATCACGCGTAATTTAAACTTGATACCGATGTCTCAATTGAACAAAAATCGCAAAGGTAAATCCTAAAAGACAGGAGGCTTTACGTATCAGTGAAACTGAATTGTCAATATTGTACAACGTAAGGCTTGTGAATATATTTTTATTTGCAAGTCATTTTATTTTCAATTCAGATTTTTATTTATGTTTCCTACAATTGTATTCATTATTAGTTATTCTTATTGAAATATTGGCAATATTTTTATTGAAAATTTCCTAGTATATCGCATTAAGAAGATTGGGCAAGAATGAATAAAATCTACAAAGGTTTTTGAAAATCTTCGTAAGGATTTTAGTTCGAGCATTTCTTCTATTTCAGTAGGCGTTATTATTATTATCTTATTTCTTTAGTTTGCAGCTCATAAAAGTCTCTACGTTATTGTTTCTTTATTATCGGACACGGGCATCCTCTTGGTAAAGGAAATTAGTCCACTACGTCACCCTGCCCACACAAGTTGCCATGTTAGCTGTTTGTATCTTTTAATACATTGTTGCTATGTCCGTGCGAAATGAAGTGCTACCTATTATTTTCCCCACAAAAAAGTCTCAAAAAGAAAGCAGTGTTGGCTGTTATCCGCATGGTACCGGTATGAGAATACACCACTTCCTATTTGAAATGAAATGAAATGAAATAATTTATTTCACACAAAATAGAGTACATTAGGTGTTTAGTGTGTTAGTTTGGCTCATCTATCTTGCCTGTAGAGGCATGTGAAAGTAATTGCACCATTTTAAATGGTTATGTCAATCATAATAAGAATTACAACAATAATAATGACCTTAATACACACATTTCTTGTAATTCGTAATAATTCTTGTCTAGTAACCATGATTTTAAATGTTTTTTTAAATTGTGGAAGAGGAAGTGTCTTAATATATTCTGGTAATTCGTTATAAATTAATATATAATTTTTCATTAACTTGGTAGTACGTGGTCGAGATTCTAGAACTAATCTGTGCGGATTTCTGGTATTGCGCGGAAATTTATCCTTTGCAGTATAGAATAAGTCCCTATTACATTTTACGAATGTGCTTATTTTATCCGTAGATATCGTAAAAGACAACTAGAGATATGATATACATATAACATTTATGCAAGAGAAGGAAAGCTCGAAATGAAACCCTATACCAACTTGTCTGACCAGCACGGTATAGCTAGGCCAATTTCCCTCCTATTATAAAGCAGGTTTAATTCGAGGAGCGTGACGTATATGATGTAGATGATCATGATTATTTAATTGATTGCTGGATCACTGAAGATACGGACTA
Source organism: Lymantria dispar (assembly GCA_032191425.1). Lineage (NCBI taxonomy): Eukaryota > Metazoa > Arthropoda > Insecta > Lepidoptera > Erebidae > Lymantria > Lymantria dispar. The sequence continues at coordinate 9,251,069 of CM063465.1, read as the reverse complement.
TACCGATTGCCTCCTCATATGGCGATAGAGGGATTTGTGTACGGCAAGGTGGCGTGCCGACATTTTTGTCGCCATGGATGATCTGGATAGAATATAAATGGATAATAGCCTGTCCTTAAAAATTATAATAGCAGTGTGACACAAAATTCACTATAGGAGTCCAATCCGCCTGATGCGGGAAGCACTGATGGTGTGGACGGTCGTTGATCCGCTAAGCAGATTATCCCAGTCCTTCGCGTACTCTGCAATGACGCACCGATGAGAATCCATTCATCTAAACCAAATTACATTTAGAAGTTAAGCAATGTTTAACAATAATATCTCAATTATTCTTTCACTTCTTAATTCACATGTAATGTTAAACGTTTTGGAACGACGATGTATTGTAATGAGAAACATTGAAGTTTATTTGCACATATGTATATTGTTTAAGTTTGATTGAAAAAGTTTTATTTGTGTTACAACAATGTTCTATAGATTGTCGTAAGGTAACAGCTTTTTTTTTGGCAGGTTATGGTGCGAACGCATGCCTTTCGTTCCATCCGGGGTGATGAGAGTTCGACGCATGACTCCATAACCCACCGCAATCCCTACCTTTCACTATTGAGCCGAACACTGGTACCGCATTCTTGACTTCCGTGGCCGGTCCGGCGTACTAATCTTCCCGGACCCTGCTATCCCAATGCTCTCTGGGGCATCGCCCGTACGCGTCAGCTACTCTGTGGGTGACGGACCAGTCTGCGGTTTAGTCACCCGTATAAGGTAACAGCTACAGGTAATAGCAACACTTAAATTAGCCATATCTTCAAATTCGCCTATGAACTTTAAATAGCTCTTGCACTACTCCATCTCATGACATCTGGTTAACCAGACCATAAAACTATATCTCAATCTTTTGTGATATGTAATCTACATATTGTGATCCTAAGTAGGGCCGTTGATAAAATATTGATATATTGAAATATCGATATTATTATATACAGTATCGATACTTATAACCAATATTTTTGTGGGCGTTATTTTGATAGTTAGATACTAAAAAGTAAATATCGAGGGTCGATATTTATTTGAATAAATTTGTTGTTTTATCGTTTTTTTTTTGTTTTTTTTTATGTATTCTACAAAATAACCGTAAACTTAATCTACTGTAAAACTGCCGGCATGAAATTGATTATAAGTTTTCACTTACGCCTAGAATTTAGCACACATACGCGCACGCGCGCATACACACATACACACACACACGCACGCACGCACACACGCACGCACGCACTCACACACACACACATATGTACTTAGGTAAGTAAATAGACTAAGTTCACTTCCAACGCACTGCAATATTCTCTCATTGCAAGCAAAACAACCTAAAGCCTACAGTCATCGTTAACCTTGAGCAACATCTGCATGCTTTAGCCTTTAAATAAAAACAATTAGACGAATAGAAACCACTAAGCAAATAGAAACCACTCGGAGAATAGAAACCACTAAGCGAATAACCAGTCCTAGGCGAATAGATTACGACTTCCACAAAAAAGCAAAGGGTTAAGAACGTAATGTTAAAATTTTACATTCTTAACTCGGTATCGATAATTTGTTTCGTTTATTGTATACTAGCAACCCGCCCTCGCTTCGCTTCGGTTATAGGTTATGGTCGTTTTACCCTCGTAGTTCCCGTTCCCGTAGGAATACCGGGATAAAATATAGTCTAGTTTACGCCCTGATATTATAGCTTTCCATTGGTGAAAGAATTTTCGAAATCGGTCCAGCCGTTTTGAAGATTACAAACAGACAGACAGACAAAAAATTTTTATTTGCTATTTTAGGCATAGGTGTCGTGCAAATAACCGTGTGAGCATGAAAAAAGCCTATTATTTTGACATTACAAACAGACACTCCAATTTTATTTATTGGTATAGACTAGCAACCCGCCGCGTTACATTCACCTTACCCGTGTAGTTCTCGTTCCCGTGGGAATACGGGTATAAAATATAGCTTATATTACTCAGGGATAATGAAGCTTTCAAATGGTGAAAGATTTTTTGAAATCGGCATTGTAGTTTTTGAGTTTATTCATTACAAACACACACACACACACACGCACACACACGTACACGCACGCACACGCGCACGCGCACACGCACGCACGCACGCACGCATGCCCGCACTCTTTCCTCTTTATAATATTAGTGTAGATTTAAAAATTCCCTCTTAATATATTTGTTTTTATTTTTAAAAGTGATGTATAATTTTATATTAAAAGTACCTGTTTAATTATGAGAACTGTGCCAAATTATGAGAAATATATAAATTGAGAAGGTAAAATTAATATTATTACTCTGTTTACAAAATGTAGGCTATACGGTTATTAAGTGTCTATTCAGTATCAATAATTGCCTAATTCTAATGTAAATTTGGAAACATTCGTTTGAGTTAACCAAACGGCGCAGTACTAATGAATTGGCTACATTATTTGTAGCATGTGCTACAAGAGCTTACCTCTACGACGTAGCAATTTATGTCCAATTAAATTTAGTTTGATATTATAGACTATTTTGGTTATATATTGATTATATTATTATTATTCTAAGTAAAATATTTATAATTGCTGCAGCTCATATGCATCCTATTGCTAGGGTCGAGCCTCTTCAAGAATAGGAACACATTTTCTTATACAACTCTGGTCAGATGGGCTGATAGCAGATTGGGCACACCTGATTGTAAGAGATATTGCCGCCCATGGACTTTTGCTAGATTGCTGCCTACCGTGAATAAAGTGACAGAAGTATGAATGTGTGCAATGAGATTCTGTGATACGAAAGACAATACCAAAACCCACCACGCGCAAACATTTTTAGAAAGATAGGCTTCCGGCTTTCTTACTCACTAAACGAAGTGCAGTAACAAACTGCTACTACTCACACGTCGATTTTCTGCGAGTGTGGTCTTTTCACATAAAATAAAAGCTTATTCTTATTTATTATTGTCCGTTTTAGAACCGAGTGACAACAATGAGTGGGTGGGCCAATTACCAGATTGAATTTCTGAGAAATGCAGCACGTCTTTATATTTGACTGCACAGATGGCGTAGTGGTTAAGATAGCGACCTACAGCGCCAGTGTCGGGGGTTCGAATCCCACGCGGGACAACACTTTGTGCGATCCACAAATTGTTGTTCTGAATCTGGATGTAATTTGAGTCCGTTAATTATATGTTTGTAAAGTCCCCCGCAATACAAGGATTATTTCCTTAGTGCAGGGTGTTGTCTTAAATAAAAAAACAAAAAAAAATAAATTTCTTGTATACGCGTGTATGTCACTGAACTCCTCCTTAACGGTTGGACTGATGTTGGTGAAATTATTTGTGTGTATTCAAGGGGATTCGACAATGATTTAGATTCACAATTGGACCTGCGCTGCAATTGGCATTGCTGTCAATTTCAAGGAGAATTCCTTTTATTTTATTTGAACAGAACAACGTTTGTTGGGTCAGCTAGTCTTTATATATAAACTTCTTGTGTAACTACGTCTGTATGTCACTGAACTCCTCCTAAACGGCTGGACCGATGTTGATGAAATTTTTTGTGTGTATTCAAGGGGATTCGAGAATGGTTTAGATTTATAATTGGACTCGGTAGGTGGCGTTACTTTATTTGAACAGAACAAAGTTGGGTCAGCTCGTTATCATATAAATTTCTCTCTGAACGTATAGTGCTATAATCACCGTGCCTAAAAGATTAGTTGGCGATCAAAGATGTTATAGATTTCCTGCTGTCTATTCTTTTGGTCATTCCTTAGTTCACTTTTAAGAAATCTACGAATAAATAAGCGGTGGTGGCATATTTTCTTAACCCACCACCTTAATGATTATAACAGAAGCGTATTGTAGCTTTATATTATCACTAGCAATCCGCCCTCGCTTCGCTTCGGATTCAGTCGCCTTACGCGCGTAGTTCCCGTTCCCGTGGGAATACCAGGATAAAATATAGTCTATGTTACTCCCTGATATTATAGCTTTCCAATGGTGAAAGAATTTTTAAAATTGGTCCAGTACTTTTTGAGTTTATTCGTTACATACAAAAATACAAATCTTTCCTCTTTATAATGTTATATAGTGTAGAAGTGTAGATGTAGATTGCCGATAGTTACAATTAAGTTCCAACCTTGAATTTAGGAATAGTGGCAATTAATTTATATCTTGAACGTATGTAATATATATAGTATTCAAGAACTTCAAACGCTCTTGCATCCATATTCGCCATAACCAAACAAATACTTAACACGATTAAAATATGATTTCGTTATAATAGTAGTTTGTAGTATACGCTGGTTTTTTTTTCGTTTTGGCAAACAATAGTGCGAACGGACGCCGTCCATTTCGTCTGAGGTGACCAGAGAGCGGCGCGCGATCCTATAACCCATCGTATTCTCTCCTCATCACCATTGAGCTGATCACTGGTACCGAATCCTTGACATCTGTGGACAGTCCAGCGGGATACCCTTTCGGGTACCCTCCCTCTCAGACGTCCCCGGGCCATCGCCCTCACACGGGCAGCCTCTTTGCGGGTGACAGACTATTCCTCGGTCGGTCACGCACAGCCTGGGCTAAAGCAGCATCAGGCGCAGGTATTCGCTGTGATGAAATTTTGAAAATTTTGCTATCTCTATTACTTAAGAAGTTATATAAAACTATGCTATAATGATGTTTTATCTCATTATCTAATTATGTTAAATTATGTGTATTTTAGTTGTTTTCTTATTCCGTTACTACACAGAGGTGATTTGGTATAATAGTAATTTATATTTTGCAGTAATATAATATTATTGTGTGATCATTAGATGCCAAAAATAACATAATAAATGGCACATTTTAATTGATAAATTAAAAATACAATTTGCTTTTCATAATGAATATACTGGAACCTTAACTGTAGCCTGTCGTAATTCATTTCTTAAATTCCATTTGTTCAACGCATTACAGAAACGGAGCAATTCATGTTAATTATTTAACGTTACAACATACAATGTTGATATTGCTGCAAATGATATAATGATAATACGTAATGTAAATTCTCATATGTTAATGTGGAGTACGGTACTGACATAATTAATAGCATAGCAGTTATTTAAATTAAATATACTTAATGATAATATTATTTTTTTAGTAATTAAAAAACTATTTTTGTTGATTTTACGCATTTGCTCCAAAGCAAATTATTCGAAACGTCGGGAAATGGAAAATCAAATATTTTTTTCATTTTTCTCGCTGTCAAAGGACTCGGTTCTCTGAATATCGTATTTACCAATAAGTCATTGTTATTACAGAAATTTCGTCCGTCACCCGCCGAGAGGCCGACCGCGTGAGGAAAGACCGACGTCCTCCCCGAGGGGGGACGTTGGTCGATGGGAGGGTACCCCAATAGGGGGTATTCCTTCGGGCCGACCACTGACGACAAGTTAACGCTGCTCCAGTGGTCGGCCCAACGACGAAGGCGACGTGGTTTTCGGGTGGGTCGCGGGAGTTGCGTGCTTAAGCTCCTCTGTCGCCCCGGACGGAGTCGTGCGGAGGCGCGCCGACCGCGACCCACCCACAAAAAAAAAAAATAAAAATTACAGAAATTTATATCGCGCTACAGTTTTTCTATTAAATTTTAATCCAGATTTTTGTTGCAAATTCCTTGCCAGAAGAAGAAGAAAATTATTTTATATATTTGGCGAGTATTATTTAATATTTATATTGTGATAATTTATTAATATAACATAAGAAATCTAAATCTAACATGTTGCTACCGGATTGGAAGGCGGCCACATTGATTAGATCCGGCAACAAAACGCAAAAGGATACTAATGTTTTATTGACCTTAAAGAGACTTTGTTTATCCTACTAATATTTAAAATGTAAAAGTAGTGGGGCCATACTTATAGCAGTTGTATGTTTACAGCCACGAGTCAGTCCACCCGGTGTCCACATATCGCAGAAAAACGACGTCCGAGTAGTAGCAATTTGTTACTGCACTGGATTCGGTAAGCGAGAGAGTCGGTATATATGTTGGGACTAAACCCACCACACATTTTCACCATTGTAACTCCTGTAAGCCAGGATCCACAATGGTCTCCATAAATGATACCGAGGTTTGACCCTCAGGCAGTCCCGGGACATATCCCATATTTTAATTGTCTTGGGACCCGCAACAAATTTAATTAGAAAAGATTAAAGAGGAGGAGTTGGAAAGAGAGATTCCACTTCCCTCCTAGGCAAAGCGGGAGACAGAAAAACAAAATGACTAGTCAGCCAATAAGTAAAAAGGTGTACAGCTACAACAGCGCAGCAGTACGGCACCACGGATACGGAAGAGCTTAACGGGGCCTATATGTGAGCGTTAAGATTGATTGCTACAGTAGGTATGGCAGAAACGCATGAACGCACGGCAATTTTCTCGAGTTGCTACAAGGTCCGTATTATACTACTCCACAGGTGACTTGCAAACTGTTTAACATAAGGTTACGCTCGTTTCGCCAGAGATCGCACTCCCAGAGAATGTGATGTGCTGAGAGAGTCTGTAGCCCAAATTTCTGAGGGTGTTTGCATGTGATGGGTTTTGATGATGCCTTTAGTATCATTGAACCCCATTGCACACATTTGTACTCCTATCACACTTCTTCTTCACAGCAAGTCGTGGCCTGGAAAAGGTCGATGAGCGGCAGCATCACTTACCATCAGTGTAAAGTTTGCTCGTTTGCGACCGTTCGCAATAAAAAAAAAGGAAGATGTTTAATACTTGATCACACGTAGACCGCTGAACAGATTTAAATGAAAATTAACATAGATGGATCATTGCCTGGATTAACACATCACCATCATCTTGCTCTTCATCCCAATTACTTGGGGTCGACGCAATATGTCATCTGTTTTGACATATTGCAAAAAGTTTCGGCAATGACTTTTATGACCGGCCGCCTGCCTTATGTACACCCTCCTTGGGAATGTAATCGTTGACCCAAATGGTACCAGATAGAGTTGGTCCGGGTCAATCTAGGGCTCTTAGCCGTCTTTTACGACACCCACGAGCATAGCAAGGGTTGGTAGTATTCGAAGCCGCTACCACACAGCACAGCCGCTACCACACAACACAGCCGCTACCACACAGCACAGCCGCTACCACACAGCACAGCCGCTACCACACAGCACAGCCGCTACCACATAGCACTGCCTGGATTAACACATACGATACTTTTTTTGTAATAATATGTTCCCTTGGAATAATAGTTCAACTTCACTTTTTTACTCAGTGAAATATAATCCGTTAAATGGATTTGGATAACATTTTATATTGGGAAAGTTATTTTATAGACGGACAAAGCCACAGGCGGCAACTAGGATAGAATAATCCTCCCGTAGTCGTAGATGTCCAGTAGCCGCTCTATATAGTACCCTTTTGTCACCGAGGAATTCAGAGGTTATTAATTCTGCTTCTAGTAAAAACATGTATTATGTGTCACTGACAAGAATTATCCTATATGGGAAAATCAAACCCACAACATTCAGTATCAATACTCGTTCTTTAAATATTACGCATTATGCGCAGCCAGTTTAACATTTTAAATAAAAATAATATAATGGATTAAAATTGTTAGTCCTAATTTTCTTTCAATATTGTTTCTAATATCAAACAAAAATATCTCGTTATCACAGAACTTCAAAATCGCCGTACCGAAGTTTCCATGACAGGGGTACAAATTCTCAAAGAGAACCGCATTTAAGCGCACGTTAACGAGAATTTGATTACAAATGATGTTCGCTAATTGTACCTTGTTTAAATGTAATTGAAACATGTCGCTGCTGTTCTAAGTCTTCCTTTATATAAGCTCTACCTCCTTGAGCCTTAGAACTTCTTTTAATATACTAAAAAAATCTCATTATACTAAACAAAAAATCTTAAGCCTTAGGGATATAATATACACATAAGATCTGTGCAAGAGATGGAAAACTCGAAATGAAACCCTATACCAACATGTCTCACCAGCAAGGTATCGGAGGTCAAAATCACAACTGACGACAAGTCACCCTGCTCCGGTGGTCGACCCAACAACGAGGCGACGTGGGTACGGGTGGGTTATGGGTCTGCACGCCATCCTTTCGTCGCCCCTGACGAAATGGACCACGTGTGCGCTTACCATAGCCCACCCATAAAAAAAAACATGTCTGACCAGCATGGAATAGTAGGACAAATTCCCTCCCATTGTGGAGGAGGCCTAGCCCAATAGTGGGACGTATGTGGGCTGCAGTGATGAGGATGATGAATTATTTGAATCCATACTAATATTATAAATGCGAAAGTAAGGATGTTTGTTTGTTTGTAACGCTTTCACACTTAAACCACCGAACCGATTTCAAAAGTTCTTTCACCAATGGAAAGCTATAATATCAGGGAGTAACATAGGCTATATATTATCCCGGTATTCCCACAGGAACGGGAACTACGCCGCGGGTAAAGCGACTGAAACCGAAGTGAAGCGCGGGCGGGTTGCTAGTATAATATAAAGAAAGAGTTAAATGAATTGTTTTTTCAATAAATTAACAAATAAATGTTAAGTTGCGCTCGATGTTACTCAAATATTTTTTTGAAGAGAGATAGATGTGTCACAAGTTGGACGGCGGGTTTTAGACTATGCTATAATATAATAGAATATAGTATATAGCTCATAGTGCTGTGTGGTAGCGGCTTCGAATACTACCAACCCTTGCTTTGCTCGTGGGTGTCGTAAAAAACGACTAAGAGCCCTAGATTGACCCGGACCAACTCCATCTGGTACCATTTGGGTCAACGATTACATTCCGAAGGAGGGTTGACGTCAGGAAGGCGGCCGGTCATAAAAGTCATTGCCGAAACTTTTTGCAATATGTCAAAACAGATGACATATTGCGTCGACCCGAAGTAATTGGGATAACAGCAAGATGATGATGATAATGATAGTATATAGCTCATAGCATAACAATATCGCGCACCATACATTGGTACGGACACGTTCACACTGTACTGTACTATGTATTATTGGCCTACTATACACTATAAATTAGTGCGATGTGCTGAGTTCATGCTGTGCTATATCACGCGCTGCCCTCCTTTTCCTCCCTCACCTCCGGCCGTCCCGCGAGCTCTTCAGGGAACTGAGCTTGCTATATCCTTAATTGCTATATACTGATCTCCTTCTTTGCTATACTATATAGCACAATAGTATAGCGTAGTCTGAAACCCGCTTTAGACTGATCGAGCTTCTCTACTGCTTGTTAGCGCGCTTTCGCTTACACACTCCGCTCAGGCGGAACGTGATATTGAGTCGTGCTTTTTCGTGCGTGCAGCTGGCATTCATCTATTTATAAGACGTCAAAAACTATTTGAAAATGTTAGTGAGCAAATATTTCAATAATGTTTTTGCCTCGAATAAAAAGTCCCGAAAATATAGAATACAAAACTAAGATGTTTCAAACGATGCTGCCCTTTACCAAATTCAATATTTGTTCATGTTATTAAAAATTAATGTAGCCATTACATGATCTAAATAATGTAAACCTTTTTTTTAAATTCTGTATTTATTATCTGTATATATTAAAGCCCAACTTTCTGAGGGTGATTGCGTGTGGAGGGTTTTGGTGGTGCCCTTGGTATCACCGAGCCTCAATGCACGCATTCACACTCCCTTCGCTTTCTTCGCGGTAGGCAACGGCCTTGTAAAGGTCCATGAGCGGCAGCAACACTTACCATCAGGTGTACTGTTTGCTGGTTTGCCACCGTTTGAAGAAAAAAAAAAAAAAAAAATTCAAACTAATAAGGTTATTTGTATAGTAAAAATATCTGAATTTCGACGACAAAGCTAATAACCCTAATTATATCTAACTATAGTAACAAATTAACTATAATATCATAATAACTATGTAAGTAAAACCATAATTACATAAAAGGTAAATGTTGATTGAACCGTTTAGATATTTAAATACCGAAATAATATATACTGGTACTTTTTTGTATGGCAATAGAATTTTAGTAAATTATGACAAGATCATTTTAAATGCTAGAATTCATTTTCAGACAAGATCGGGTATTCAATATACGTATAGGTTACTTTATAATGTTTATGTTAAATCACAACTTGAAATCCACAGCCGAAATATTGATAAAATAGAGTTAAAAATTCAATAAACGCATGGAATATAGAAATATATTAGATCGCAAATTTAACTTTCTCTTTCAAATTATTTGACATGTTTAGTTTCTTTGAACAAATAATTGATAACGGTTCTTCTGTACTGACGTTACAAGTATTATATCATATCATAGAAATAAAAAAAAAATACTTTGAAAACTTCCAACCGATGTACCTCAGACCAGTTTTACAAGAAAGACATAATGAAATGAATAATGCTAAAATGCTTTTAGATCACTAAAACAGTGCATTGAGGTGCTGAATTTGGCACTGTGATTAATTTCAAGAAATTCTATTGCTTTTTTGAATTGTCAATCAGCATTTGTTGTTGTCATCTAGGATGAAAAAATATTTTTTAAAAATTATATCGTGGATTTTTAATTACCTATGGTAAGGCGACTTTTTTAAATACTTAAATATATTTAATTAACTAGCAACCCGCCCTCGCTTCGCTTCGGCTATAGGTTATAGTCGTTTTACCCGCGTAGTTTCCGTTCCCGTGGGTATACCGGGATAAAATATAGCCTAGTTTACGCCCTGATATTATAGCTTACCATTGGTGAAAGAATTTTTGAAATCAGTCCAGCCGTTTTGAAGATTACCCGGAATAAATAGACAGACAGACAGACAAAAATTTTTAATTGCTATTTTAGGCATAGGTGTCGTGCAAATTACCGTGTGAGCATGAAAAAAGCCTATTATTTTGACATTACAAACAGACACTCCAATTTTATTTATTGGTATAGATATATAATTGAATTAACAGAATTAGATATACAATTAACATTGAATATTCTACGATGTAATTAAACGCTATTGTACAAAAAACGTCCATTAATAGCTAAAATTAAATGTAGCCATATCATTAGCTCGCCTTATGTGAATTAATATGTTATTATAATAATGACTGTATATTTTAAACAGGAGTAGACCCTCTGAGAATAGACGGTGACGTAAGGTCGAATCAACGATATAGACCTCAAAATCTTCAAGCTTATGTATTCAGTTCAAAATTAAATTTACGTATGATCTTTTATTTCAGTTCTTAGTTCAGTTATGGATTTCAATGTGCCGGATATTATCACGTAAAGAAATACCGAGCATAGCCCTCTCCATAGGATTATTTTATTAGTGTAGGATCTAGGATAGTAGGTATTATATACTAGGAGACTACTCTAGAATCCACATATATTCGCAGTCACCGTGTTCTACGAGTTGTCTCGCAGAAAGAGGCAGCGGGGCGTGCTCGAAACCCTCTACCTGCACGCACTGCCGCACGTTGGGTGGTGCAGGCGGGTCTGATGCCCACTTAGCTGAGGCAGCGGATGATCAGATCGGAGATTAGTTCGGCCACACTATGATAAGCTACCGCGTAAGGGCGACGCGCCGACGGCGACAGTCGCCGGGATGTCGACTTGAGATAGCCGAAAAGGTAAGACGGGTTACTGATGACAATGACGTGTACCTTAATATTTGATTTGACTAGTTTCAGATACTATACAGTAATGTTATATTCAGCTAATCAAATTGTATTATTTAAGTGGTATGGAAATTATTGTTTTATATTTTATGCTGAAGAGAAGAATAGATCTAAATAGTTCTGTGTGGTGACGGAGTAAGAATACAATTCACCACTCCCTATCTTGCCCGTGGATGTCGTAAAAGACGACTAAGGGGTGCATGAGAAGGAAAACTTGAAATGAAACCCTATACTATCATGTCTAACCAACATGGTATTGTAGATCAAATTCCCTCCCATTGTGAAGAAGGGGCTGAGCCCAAAAGTGGGATGTAAATGGGCTGCGATGTTGATGATGATTTGATTTACAGGTAAAAAATTATTTGTACGGAACTTGGTGCGGCTATGTTCAACAGGTCAAAGGTGGTTTGAAATGGTTCGTGTATACGCACGGTGCGAGTCGCCAGTTCTATTTGTCTGAACTTGGCATGATACGCTATCGAGTACATATGTCTAATTATATGTACTGGTATAATGCAGTGATGTCTTTTTATGCTCTTTAATCATACCTTACAATATCAAACGGAACTGAAGAGGTGAAATGCATATTCTTTTTTACCACCATATGGCTTTTCAATTAGTTACTTCTCGTTTAATTTAACGGTGAAATCACAACAAGAATTCTCGGTGAGTAATGGTATTAATTTGCAAAAATTAGTGCCTAATGAAAACTTAATGAAATGAGAAGAGCGCTAAAGGAGAAATTGTAGGAACAAAATTAAATATAAAGGAATTCATCATAGTACCTCTCTAATACTGATGTTAATTTAAAAAATAAAGATCATGATTTTTTTGTAGTGAAAACAAAATTATGTAGACTAGTTTTGGATGGGGAGTCAATTACATGTAAGTCGGAATCGACATGGTCACGTGACTTGTTAAGGCCAAAATTATATCTGTAGCTATTTCATTGTTACTATACCTATGCCGAATCAGATAAACTATCGACTTACAAATTATATTTAAAACTAGCAACCCGCCCTCGCTTCGGTTTTAGTCTTTCCTGTGTAGTTCCCGTTCCCGTAGGAATACCGGGATAAAATATAGCCCAGGTTACGCCCTGATATTATAGATTTCCATTGGTGAAAGAATTTTTGAAATCGGTCCAGCTGTTTTGAAGATTACCTGGAACAAACAGACAGACAAACAAAAAAATATAAAGTGTATTTTAGGCATATGTATAGTGCAAATAACCGTGTGAGTATGAAAAGGTCTATTATTTTGACATTACAAACAGATACTCCAATTTTATTTATTGGTATATATATAGATATTTTAGTATAAGAGCAAACAATCAATTTATATATTCATAACTAAAATAGAAAGTTTTGAATAATCCCCGACACAACTAAAATAATAAAACAAAAGTATTACGTTCTCTTAAACAGAAATTATCAATTAATTATCATTTAACGATTATACTGGCACGCGTGGAACACTTAATTAACTAATCATACACCATTACATAATAGTGAAAAAAAAAAACTGATACACTTACACGGTTGGACTGATATTAACCAAACATAGCTAAGAACTACCGCAAGGGAACTGGCTTTCAAATGGAAAAAAAACGCTTTTAAATCGGTTCATACGTCTGAGAGCTGCACTGCCACTGCAGATGCCACACACACACACATGCACGCACGCACGCAAGCATGCACGCACGCAAGCACGCAAGCACGCACGCACGCAAACACGCACGCTAGCACGCACGCACCATGTGCACGCACGCACTCACGCACGCACGCACACACGCACGCACGTACTCACGCACGCAAGTACTCACTACCAGCAGTTCTCATGATTCCTTTATCTTCTCTTTTTTTATATTTTTGTAATAGCAATAGACAATTGTGTTGATATCGGCTATTAATCTAAAGTGTTACGGGATAATATCATTTTTCACACTACGAGTTTGCCATAATCTAAAGCGTCATAAGTCATTTAAATAAAACTTAAAAGAAAATCTTTTTGTAGCTCTTTTATTTAAAGGAAAGATTTTTTGTAGCTCTGTTTCTATATATAACATCATTTATATTATTTTTGTTTATTACAAGAATAATAATATCATAATCCAAAGTTATATACAACACAAAATTTGCAACAATTTTTGTTAAACATTTTTCATAGCTTAACAACTTAGATAAAGTTTTTCCTCCTCAAAGAAAGTCTAACGTATTTTTTTTTTTGGGGTGGGTTACGGTCAGTGCTCCCGCCGTTCGGCTCGGGAATGTCTCGGGAAGGGGACGTCGGTGCAAGAGGGTACCCTTTCAGTGTATTTCGTCGGATCGACCACTAAAGACGAGGAACTCGGCTCCGGTAGTCGGCCCAACGATGAAGGCGACGTGCTATGGGTGGGTTACGGGGCCACACACCACCCCTCTATCGCCCCGAACGGAGCCGGGCGGTGGGTGCGCTAATCGTAGCCCAAAAAATAGCGTTTAGTATATTATTCACATAATTATTTTAAATAAAACCATTTAACTATTTAGTTTTTAATTTTGATTTTATTACTTAATTTTTCTTATTCTAATTAGTTTATTTATCATCTTCATGATTATTTTCATTCAGCTTTTGTTGTCCACAGCTGGACGTGGACCTCCCTCAAATTTCACCATAAAGTACAGTCCTGTGCCGCCAACGACGCCTAGTAACTTACATCAGGTCCTCAGTCCAGCTGTTGGAGGGCATCCTACACAGCATCATCTGTTACATGGTCGCCCCTCGAGAACCTCTCTTCTTCAGCAATTGTTGATTACATAGTTTATTTAGACTAATTCTTATAAGGTTATATTGGAGGAAATATGAAAACTGGCATTTTGTGCTATTCGCCTTTTTAATTTGCCGTAGTATACATTAAAATACTAGTCACACTAACTTGCTCGTAGGTGTCGTAAAAAACAACTAAGGCAATAACATCTCTGCAACAGAAGAATGGTTTGAAATAAAACCCTTTACCAATCCGTCTGACCAGCGTGGTATGGTAGTCAATTTGCCTCCTATTGTAAAAGAAATAGGGTCCCCGTAGTGAGACGTTAATGAGCTGAAATGAACATTAAATAGAAAACTTGCAACCGCCCTCGCTTCGCTTCGGTTTTAGTCGTTTTACCCGCGTAGTTCTCGTTCCCGTGGGAATACCGGGATAAAATATAGCCTAAGTTACTCCCTGATATTATAGCTTTCCAATGGTGAAAGACTTTTTGAAATGAGTCCAGCCGTTTTGAAGATTACCCGGAACAAACAGACAGACAGACAGACAAAAAAATATAAAATGAATTTTAAGCATGTGTACGACGAGTATAGTGCAAATAATCGTGTAAACATGAAAAAAGCCTATTATCATGACATTACAAACTGATACTCCAATTTTATTTATTGGTATAGATATAGATAGATATGAAAGTTGTTGAACCCGATCTTCTTAAACTTGAAAGGCTCAAAGCACTCAATGTTACAATAGCTCCCATCATAAACTATCTCCGTCTGTCAACTACAACCCACGCTTGCCAAACCTAATTTTATAATTTAGTGTTTCAATTTAATATTAATTTTAATAACATTCTGTACATCATTTTCATTATATTAACTACTAGCAATCCGCCCTCGCTTCGCTTCGGTTATAGGTTATAGTCGTTTTACCCGCGTAGTTCCCGTTCCCGTGGGAATACCGGGATAAAATATAGCCTAGTTTACGCCCTGATATTATAGCTTTCCATTGGTGAAAGAATTTTTGAAATCGGTCCAGCCGTTTTGAAGATTACCCGGAACAAACAGACAGACAGACAGACGGACAAAAATTTTTTAATTGCTATTTTAGGCATAGGTGTCGTGCAAATAACCGTGTGAGCATGAAAAAAGCCTATTATTTTGACATTACAAACAGACACTCCAATTTTATTTATTGGTATAGATTTATATATTACTCTTGATATAATCTGATGTTAAATCTTGATATTAAGAAGCTTTTAATCAAAATTCGTTTAATAATGAGCTACGCAGTTATTTAATAATGTCTAAACTAGTCTTGTATATTAAGTGATTATACAAAGGTAACTTAACATTTTAATTATTATTTACCAAATAGATATTTCTAGCTGATACAATCAAATCATTTATTATGTATAAACCCCGCGGGGGCACTTACATATAGTCATATTTTTTTATATTTTGACTTAAATTACTACCGGATCGGAACGAGACCGCACTGAAAATATCCGGCACGAAACTCAATGAGATTGTCTTCTTTTTAATTAATTATACTAGTTTTTTTTTAATAAAATTACAAACAACAACGTGCCTATTAATAGCTCCAGCGTGATGTCTTCTGAACCATGATCATCATCATCATCATCATCTTGCTCTTATCCCAATTACTTGGGGTCGACGCAATATGTCATCTGTTTTGACATATTGCAAAAAGTTTCGGCAATGCCGCTACCACACAGCACTTTTGAACCATGATATAGTTATTAAACATAATAAAAAGTACCATGGCTGGCCCAGATCCCGCAAGCGGCACCCGATTACGAGTTAACCATTAGAGGAGACATCACTCCCCTCAACCACAATGGAGGAAAGGGAGTGACCCGCTCATCATAGCTACCGCAAACAGACACAGTAAACACTATCTTACTTTCTTTTTAAACTGCACAGATGACGTAGCGGTTAAGATACTAACCTACCGTGCCGGTGTATTGGGTTCGAATCCCACGCAGAACAACACTGTGTGATCCACAAATTGTTGTTCTGAGTCTGGATGTAGTTTGTGTCCGTTAATTATATGTTTGTAAAGTCCTCAGCAATACAAGGATTATTTCCTTAGTGCAGGATTCTGTCTTAAAAAAAAAAACAAACAAAAAAACTTTCTTTTTAAAGACTGCGCTAAAGAACCTTTGTATTGCCTTCCCTTGCACATATGTTTTCATCATAATCATCATCTCAGTCCATATATCTCCCACTGTTGGGCTCAGACTTCCTCCATAATAGGAGGGCAATCGACTTACTATGCCAGGCTGATCAGACGTGTTGGAAAAGGGTATTGTTTCAAGTTTTCCTTCTCTTGTATAGATGTTACATGTTTATTATATCCCTTAGTCGTCTTTTACGACATCAACGGGTAAGGGAGAGGTGAATTGTATTCGTATTCCGTCACCATATGGAAAATCAGATAAATAGTTTACATAAAATATAACATTCTATGGTTAGCGTTGTCATTGATCGGCGTCCTGATAGGGGACGTCGATGGAGAGGGTACTCCTTCGGGGTATTCCGTCGGGTCAACCACTGAAGTTAAGGAACTCTGCACCGGTGGTCGGCCCAACGACGAAGGCAACGTGCTAAATGCGTGGGTTACGGGGCCGCGCGCCGCCCTTCTGACGCCCCGGACGGAGCCGGGTGGCGGGTGTGCTAAACGTAGCCCACCCGAAAAACAAAAAAAAAGTAGTTTTATTTAAAACTAGCAACCCGCCCTCGCTTCGCTTCGGTTATAGGTTATAGTCGTTTTACCCGCGTAGTTCCCGTTCCCGTGGGAATACCGGGATAAAATATAGCCTAGTTTATGCCCTGATATTATAGCTTTCCATTGGTGAAAGAATTTTTGAAATCGGTCCAGCCGTTTTGAAGATTACCCGGAACAAACAGACAGACAGACAGACAAAAATTTTTTAATTGCTATTTTAGGCATAGGTGTCGTGCAAATAACCGTGTGAGCATAAAAAAAGCCTATTATTTTGACATTACAAACAGACACTCCAATTTTATTTATTGGTATAGAAGATAAATAGTTTACAAAAATATAAACAGCATTCTATGGTTAGTATTTTTATTTCCATACGTATATTATTATAGTTGAATGCGTTATAAGATCAAGATAGTAGAATATCGTGTTCCATTGCTGACAGTGAAAAGCTTTTTACGTTTTATTTACATATAACGATATGAGTAATATGAAGCTACAAGGTCATATACACAAAAGGAGATATATATAAACACTAGCAACCCGCCCTCGCTTCGCTTCGGTTATAGGTTATAGGTTATAGTCGTTTTACCCGCGTAGTACCCGTTCCCGTGGGAATACCGGGATAAAATATAGCCTAGTTTACGCCTTGATATTATAGCTTTCCATTGGTGAAAGAATTTTTGAAATCGGTCCAGCCGTTTTGAAGATTACCCGGAACAAACAGACAGACAGACAGACAAAAATTTTTTAATTGCTATTTTAGGCATAGGTGTCGTGCAAATAACCGTGTGAGCATGAAAAAAGCCTATTATTTTGACATTACAAACAGACACTCCAATTTTATTTATTGGTATAGATTTAACATCGTATGTCAGAGTTAAATAAATATAATAATAAAGGTTGGCTTCCTGTAATATTAAATTTTCTTTTGATCGTTTTGTAGGTATTTATAGGTATTTATTCAAATCTATGCAATCGTAATTATTCCAAACTAGCAATCTGCTCTCGCTTCGCTTCGGTTTCAGTCGTCTTACCCGCGTAGTTCCCGTTCCCGTGGAAATACCGAAATTAAATATAGCCTATATTACTCCCTGATATTATAGCTTTCCATTAGTGAAAAAAAAAAAATAAATCAGTAGTTTTGGAGCCTATTCAATACAAACAAACAAATCTCTCTCCTTTAAAATATTAATATAAATGAAGGAAAAGAGGAACCACAATTTTCTAATGGTTTGATTAACCATACCAACACGTCTGACCAGCATGATCGTTGGTCAATTTCCAGCTCATTGTGGAGGAAGATGGAATCCAGTAGTAGGACTTTAATGAGCTGTGACGATGATGATGAATCAATATACAGCACACTTAAAGAAAGGAATATTGGATAGAATTAAAGTGAAATAGGATATAATGTAATCTATATATATAAATACGTGAAGCAAAAACTTTGAACCCCTTTTTACGAAAATTACGTGGATGGACAAGTATGAAAAATGACACAGTTAAAGTATACTTCATTATAATGAGGAAAAGTGCATAAAACTGAAATTTCATACAATAATGGATTAGAAATACATTGAATTCATTAAGAAAGGCATTACGCACACTACACCGTAACCGCTACATACACACACACACACACACGCACGCACGCACGTACGAACGCACGCACGCACGCACACACACATACACACACGTTTGTGTGAGTGTGTTGCGTAGCAACGCTTATACACTTTTGTTTACGGTTAAAATCTCTGGTCGAACTGAATGTCAAACAATCATAATAAAATTATGATGACAATTACTAATAGAGATTTGTGCGTATATATTAGTTATTAGTGCAATACAGCTTGCTTAATTTCAATTATACATAAATAAAATTAAAGAAAATTGTGTAGCGAAAAAATTAAATAAAATGAATTATGGCCGAATTTCGACCACGCGGCGACCACTGTCTTAATAAAGCCTTCAGACGTTCAACTTGCAATTTACCGCAGAACTTCGAATAGTGCGGCAAGTGTTACGCCTCTAAATGACGCATTATCAGGATGGTGCAGCTTCATATGTGTATTTATGTAACCACTGGGTAGTTATCATACAGTTACCAGGAATGCTGAAAAATGTTCGAAAGAATGTGAAAGTAAAAATTAAATACAACAGCGATGAAATCCGTAGTGTTTTTCACAGTTTATGTATATTCCGTTGCTGGGCTAGAGCCAATGGGGGAAAGTTCGACCTGTATACCACGCTAGTCAAACCGGCAGCCCTGCTAAAAAAATATTTGAACACCGTCACTTGAAAAATAAAAATACAAAAATACCCTATTATTAATATCATGATGATACAATTATGTCTAACATTTTTAAGATCGTAACATACTAATGTTCCGTGCGGCGTAGGAGTAAGAATACAATTCTCCATCTCCTCTCTTACTCAGGAGTATCCTAAAAGACTACTAAGGGATTAAATATGCATATAACATCAGTGGAAGAGAAGGAAAACTTTAAACGAAACCTTATACTAAGGCGTCTGACCAGCACGGTATATATAGTAAGAATTGCCTTTCTATTATGAAGGAGGCTCAAGCCCAACAGTGGGACGTGTATAAGCTGAAATGATGATAATTATGCAGAATAATATCGAGATCATAATACTGGTTTGACTAGAAAACCTATCCTGAAGTAATTAGGATTTTTTTTGGGGGGCGAGTTACGGTTGGCGCATTCCCCGCTCCACTCCATTCGGGGCGACAGAGGGGCGTAAGCACGCACACCCGTAACCTACCCGTGACGCATCGCCTTCGTCGTTGGGCCAACCACCGGAGCAGAGTGACTTGTTGTCAGTGGTCGGCCGGACGGAATATCCCCTGAGGAGTACCCTCTCCTCGACCGACGTCCCTCACTCGGAGAGGTTGTCGGTCTTTCCTTGCGAAGTAATTAGGAATATGGGATGATTGGTTAAATAAGTAAAACAAACATACTTGGCACGTTAAATTCAAAATCAATTATTTATTCTTAACTACAAATGACAGATAATTACATTTTTTTATTATAATATCTTAAATATTTATGAATACATTTCGCGTTACAATTATTTACATTTAAAATTATTGTACTTGATCAGTATACCTTTTCATATTTATCAATTGTGATAAATTTAAATATTTAATTTAATTTTTAGCTGTAGATAAAAATATGTGATGTCATAATTAATCCGCATATCCTAACAAATATTATACAGGTGACCGAGCAGGAATGCACTTCTTCTTTTTTCGTGAATGTGGTAAAAGCCGACTAAGGTATTATTGCAGATAACAACTATACATGGGAAGGTATACTCGAAAATACCTTATACCTACCTGCGGCTGGTGCCGCCCTAGCCGAGGCCGCGGGTGACCGGACCGGGGACTTTAGTCTGTCACCCGCAGAGAGGCTGACAGCGTGACGGCAATCGATGTCCAGGGACAGAGGACGTCGAGAGATGAGGGTACCCGAAAGGGTTTTCTATTCCATCGGGCCGACCACTGAGGACGAGGAACTCGGCACTGGTGGTCGGCCCAACGACGAAGGCAACGTGGGTACGGGTGGGATATGAACCCGCGCACCGTCCTTTCCTCGCCCCGGATGGAATGGACGGCGTGTGAGCTTACCATAGCCCACCCATAAAAAAAAACCATCCTGTCTAATGAGCATGGTATAGTAATTCAATTTCACTCCTGTTGTGGAACAGGCTCCAGCCCAACAGTGAGATATAAGAGTTGTGATGATAATGACGACGGTGAACAAAAATTATAGATATGCTTTCGCACCTTGACTCGCTTATTCTTTTTGTAATTTACCATACAGGTTATCAGGGATACAAAAAAGGCTGTAAGTTAACTTTATCCCAGCAGAAGTACTGTCCCCGAGAGATGAAAAATTTGTTATGTATAATTGTTAATCCCTCTTTGGTTTAGTGAATAATAAATCAAACGTTTTAAGGTTTCAATCTATTATTGCAAAGATTTCCAATAGAAAATATGACAAACAAATATAGCTTTCATATGTATAGACATGGCGAGTAATCTTTTATGGTAAATCCTTAGCCAAGTGGTCCTAGAGGCTCAATAATTAATTATCGTTATGAATTATTAATTAAATATGTTACAGCGTAGGGCGGTAATAAAGTTTTTTTGTAAGACCATAATAGACATGAAGCAAGCCGTGAAACCAGCAAATGAGACCAATACATATAAAACCGGTGTCCAGGTGAGGGTATAGGACAGACGTTATCCCTTTCATTTTGCTCCTCTATGATACGCGTATTTAAAAATGTCTGCACTGAAGTAAATGTTTACTTTTACAAGAAAACTTATCATTCATCATTTCAGCTCATATACGCCACAATTTTGGGTTTCCAGCTTCCTCCACAATAGGAGGGAAAATTGACTCACTGCACCACGCTGGTCAGACAGGGTGCTGCAAGGTTTTATTTCAAGTTTTCCTTCACTTGCATAGATGTTATATGTATATTTCATCCCTTAGTCGTCTTTCAAGTCACTCACGAGGAAAATTGTATTATATTCTTTCTTCGTTACCACATGGAAACTATTACAGCCAAATTAAAAGTTATGAAAATAATTTATTTGCATTTGCAAAACCCGGCTTTTACTAAAACTACATAAAACATTTTCATGAAACAGGCTTTCATTCATAAACCAGAATACGTGTTTATATAAGTCGCATAAAACTGTATAACCAACCTGGCCCAATTTGACGCAGCATTTTGTCAAAGCGGCCGTCACGTTTCTAAACGTTCTTAATGTATTGTGCCTGAACCCTATTATACCAAACGAGTAGCTATCAGAATTGCTGTTTTTTCACTTGCTACTCGAGTGTTGGCCTTATTTTGCAACCCAGTTATAGCTCATATTTTTAAAGAGTTAATAAGCCTTTCAAAGAGATTGAATTGACTTTACTAATTATTTGTTGAAGTGGAGTTATATTTAGAGATAATAATTCGCGTTACCAAGTAATTACAAATTCTACTTAAATATAAAAGGAAATCGTAGAGTAAACAGTGAATTGCTTTGAGGAAATTGAACTCGTGACCCAGTATGAGAGCTTATCGCTAATACGTAGTAAATGCGTATTAATTATATTTCAATACTGTTTCCAATCCAGTTTTCCGTATGGTGACGGAGTAAGAATACAAATCACCAATCCCTATCTTGCCCGTGGATGTCGTAAAAGATGACGAAAGCATATAATACGCATATAACATCTATGACAGAGAAGAAAAACTCGGTCTAACAAGCATGGTATAGTTAGGTCAATTTCCCTCCTATTGTGCAGGATATCTGAGCTAAAATGATGATGATGATGACTGTATCCATATCATGAATCTCACCATTACTACTAATATTAATATGTATACTGTATTAATATGGCATTTATATATTGCACTCCAGCGATTCAATAACAAACAACACCATGATCTTAGGTCATAATGATCTCAGAAAACAATATGATTTTATTTATCTCACTGCATGAACCTTCTCGAAGCTCGAAATTTAACTACCACGCTAATCAAATAGGTTGATTTAGTATTTTATTTCATGATTTTCTACTATTGTAGTGATTTTATCCGCTCGAGTCCCTTAGTCGCCATTTACAATTACCCACGGGATAAGAATGGTTACTAGGATATTCATACTTCGCCATGACATGCACGTCAAAAGGAACGAAACGAAAACAAAATATTTTATTAATATTTTATTAATAGATTCATAGTGATATACAAATATGAATATTTGCTGTATAGTGGCGGCTACGAATACTACCAATCTTTATAGTCATTGTGGGTGTCGTAAAAGACGCCTAAAAGATCTAAAGGATCTAAGGTTGACACTGAAAATCAGCGCCGTGTTGTGCCCTCACAACGCAGCATCATGCTGAGTGTACGCCTCGTTGACACGCTCACGACACATGCAATTGCCAACTTTTTTTTTTTTTTATTTAAGCATAATCTGTGTTTAGGAGTGTTGCTATTGTTGTTGTGTCGAGACCGTGAAAATAAAAGCTTTTTCTTTCTTTCTTTCAAATCAGTCACCACATGGACTTCAAACGGAACGAAACAAAACAAAAGTATTTTTTTTATTCATGTTTTTCATAACAGTCTTAAATTGGCATGCAAATATGTATATGTAATATTTACTGTATGATGGCAGCTACGAATATTGCCAGCCGTTATAATGCTTGTGGATGTTATAAAAGACGCGTTTATTTTTTTTTTTCGAGGTGTGGGTTACGGTCGGTGCACTCCTCGCATCACTCCGTCCGGGGCGACAGAGGGGCATAAGCAAGCACACCCGTAACCCACCCGTATAGCACATCGCCTTCGTCATTGGGTCGACCATCGCGGCAGAGTTCCTTGACTTCAGTGGTCGACCCGACGGAATACCTCGAGGGAGTAACCTCTCCCGTCGAAGTCCGCTACTGGGATGCCGAACGCCCTCGCGAGGCCAACCTCTCCGCGGGTGCCCGAAGTAAAGCCCCGGTCCGAACACCCGCAGCCTTTGCTAGGGAGGCATAAAAGACGCCTAAAAGATCTATATCAACATGAGCCAAATATATCCCATGCTATTTGTTCCACAATTATATTTTCAAGGAGGATTGATGTCAGGCCAACTGGTCAGGAAACTATTGTGAAAACAATTTCCAATATGTACAATACGAAAGAATACATATTGCGTCAAACCCAAGTAATTAGGATTAGGGCAGCATGATCATGATGATGCAAATATAAATATCAACCAGCCATCTATCAGCCCGTAGACGTTCATTTCTGGACATAAGCTCACCTTTTGAATGACATTCAGAACGATCCTATGCTACCTGTGTACGGTAGCGGTAACCTCAACTTTTAAAACATCGTCAGTTCATTCTTTGGGGGGTTGTCCTATTGTGCGTTATCTGATTTGTGGTCACTCAAAAATCTTTCTTCTCCAGCCGTTGTTGGTTTGATGTAGGATGTAGCTTGGCCATTGCCACTTCAACGTGCTAATTTTTTGGATTTTGACCATTACACCTATTCTGCTAGGGATTGACGTATTTCAGATGTACGTACGTAGAGTAATACCCAACAAAGCACGATGAGCGACTTTGAGCCTTTTTATGAGGTTGATATTTAGAAATCACTTTTCTATACCATAGGTTATCGCTGATAACACACGCTGGTTTTATAACCACTCTTTGTTTGCACTGCTTTGTTTTCAGATACTGTGGAATATTGAATCAACGAATGTCGCGTTTCATGAGACTTAGAAATTTGTCTTTTTAACTGCGTATATACCAATTAGCTGAAATCTGTACCGTCATTTCTTATCTCCGCATCATGAACTTTAGAGTTTGGTCTAAAAGGTCTTTTTTATAATAATAATATATATATTTTTTCCGTGTGGTGACGTAGTAAGAATAAAATTCAGCACTTCCTTTCTTACACGTGGATATCCTAAAAGACGACTAAGGGATAATATGCGTATAATGTCTATGCAAGGAAAAGAAAACCCGAAATAAAACACTCTACCAACCCGTCTGACCAGCGAGGTACAGTAGGTCAATATCACTCCTATCACGGAGGAAGCTCGAGAAACGAATGAATAAATGTGATACATTATGATATAACTAAATATGAATATAATGATACCAATGTATTTAATATAATGTAGTTAAATAATAATCTACAAATTTTAAATATTTTAAATTTTAATTACCTCAAAAAAACATAAATCCTCAAATGTGAAAACAAAATTAGATAAGATAAGAAATGAGTATAGTTGAGGAAGTCTGAAATTTACATTTAAAATAGTTATAATTAAACCGGTACTAAGTTAAATAGCACCACCTCCTTTAACCATATACAGAAAGTTCTTTAGGTTTATTAAAAAAAAACCTTTGTTTTTTTTTTGTCTATTACCTATTTGAACTTGACAAAAGTTCAGATTATATATTTGAAAATGTCTATGTATCCTCAAATGAGCCTCAATTGGCCGTGTGGCGACGGTTTGAGAATACATGTGTCGCCACCCCTTACTTGCCCGTGGGAGTCGTAAAAATCGGCTGAGGGTTCACCAGGAGAGTGGGCAGCAGCTCTCTCCTGGGAAACGTAAAACATCCATACTGCGATCGCCAACCCGCCTGCCAAGCATGGCGATTACGGCAATATCCCCTTTTTAAAAATGGCGTACAACAAAAAAATGGCCCCCAGTCACGGCGGCTCCGGTACCCTACGGGCTCATTTTGTTGGCGGGCCCAGTAGTGGTGGAGCGGGGGGTGCGAGGAATCTCCGGCAGCGATCCGGCTACCAACAAAAACGACCCTTGGCCCTGGTAACACACAACATTCGGACACTCAGGACTGACGAGAGGGTCATCGAGCTGGAAGAGGAATTGAGCAAAATCCGCTGGGATATTGTAGGATTATCAGAAGTGCGAAGAGAGGGCGAAGGCACGATAATCCTCCAGTCTGGAAACTTGCTCTTCTACCGGGAGGGCGATCACCCGTCCCAAGGTGGTATAGGGTTTATCGTTCGTAAGTCTCTCATAGACAACGTGGAGAGGATCGAGAGTGTGTCGACAAGGGTAGCGTACCTTATACTCAGAATTACCAAGAGGTATTCGCTGAAGGTTATACAGGTATACGCACCGACCTCGACATACACCGACGACGAGGTGGAGGCATTTTACGAGGACATCTCGAAAGCCATACACGCATCCAAAACCCACTTCACGGTGGTTATGGGAGACTTTAACGCGAAACTAGGCAAAGGGAGTGATGATGAGTTGAGAGTGGGGAAACATGGATATGGACAGAGAAACCAGAGGGGCCAGAAACTGGCTGATTTTCTGGAGAAGGAAAGCCTCTTTATGATGAATTCCTTCTTCAGGAAGCAGCCACAAAGGAAATGGACCTGGATTAGCCCCGATGGTTCAACAAAAAACGAGATAGACTTCATCTTGTCAGACAAACGCCAGATATTCAATGATGTCTCAGTGATCAGCAGAATTAAAACTGGGAGCGATCACCGGATGGTACGAGGCACATTGAATATCCATACAAAAGTCGAGCGGTCACGCTTGATGAAGTCTACACTCCGACCTACATCTGTCCAATACCAGAACCTCGAAAACTTTCAACTCGAACTACATAATCGCTTCCAATGTCTGGACGAGTGCGAATCTCCGAACGATATGAACAACAGGTTCGTGGAAACTGTCCACGCGGTTGGGTCGAAATTTTTCAAGGCTCACCGCGTTAATAGACCTAAAAATCTTTCTGACCAGACTCTCGAGCTCATGGAGCGGAGAAAAGAGATGACGGTGCAGTCTGCAGCCGATTGGTCCAAACATAGGCAGCTAAATAGACAGATCTCCAGATCTGTGCGTCGCGATATTCGCCGATTTAATACGTTCCGTATTAAAGAAGCGATAGAGCAGAATCGTGGCTCGAAAGTGTTCGCACAAGATCTGTCTATTGGGAAAAGCCAAATGACTAAGCTGAAGACCGATGACGGCACTGTCATTTCATCCCAAAGTGAGATCTTGGGAGAGGTCGAAAGGTTCTATGGACAGTTATACAAATCATCCCGAAATCCTGTTGTCGGCTTGGTCCAAGATCCCAGATCCAAGCTAACTCGGCACTATACCGAAGAAATCCCGGACATCAGCTTGTACGAGATCAGAATGGCTCTCAAACAACTACGTAACGGTAAGGCACCGGGAGATGACGGAATTACGGCAGAGCTTTTGAAGGCGGGCGGCAAGCCGGTATTAATAGCCCTTCAGAAGCTATTTAATTCTGTTATCCTCGGGTTCGACGTTCCAGAGTCGTGGACCAGGAGTGTGGTGGTGCTGTTCTTCAAGAAGGGTGACAAAGCTCTTTTAAAGAACTACAGACCCATCTCACTCCTGAGCCATGTTTATAAGTTGTTTTCGAGGGTCATTACCAATCGACTCACGCGCAAGCTCGATGACTTCCAGCCGCCCGAACAAGCCGGCTTCCGAAAAGGCTATAGCACCATAGACCATATTCTCACGCTTCGGCAGATTATACAAAAGACCGAGGAGTATAATCGGCCCCTGTGCTTAGCGTTTGTGGACTATGAGAAAGCCTTTGATTCAATCGAAACTTGGGCGGTGCTGCAGTCCTTTCAGCGGTGCCAAATCGACCATCGCTATATCGAAGTGCTGAAGTGTTTGTATAGGAACGCCACAATGTCAGTCCGTATCCGGGATAAGAGTACGAAACCGATCCAGTTGCAGAAAGGCGTGAGACAGGGAGATGTCATCTCTCCGAAACTGTTCACCACTGCACTGGAAGATGTCTTCAAGCTCTTAGACTGGACTGGACTCGGCATCAACATTAACGGCGAATACATCACTCACCTTCGATTCGCAGACGATATCGTCGTTATGGCAGAATCCATGGAGGACCTTGGCACTATGCTCAATGATCTCAGCAGGGTATCCCAACTAGTGGGTCTACGAATGAACATGGACAAGACGAAAGTCATGTCAAATACCCATGTCATTCCTGTACCGGTCCTAGTTGGCAATGCGATTCTCGAAGTTGTCGATCACTATGTTTACCTAGGACAAACAGTCCAGTTAGGTAGATCCAATTTCGAGAAAGAGATCAGCCGACGAATCCAACTCGGTTGGGCAGCGTTCGGGAAAGTTAAGAGGATCTTCTCGTCCAACATACCTCAGTGTCTGAAAACACAGGTCTACGACCAGTGTGTGTTACCAATGATGACTTACGGCACGGAAACGTGGTCCCTAAATGTAGGCCTGATATCAAGGCTCAAAGTCGCTCAGCGTGCTATGGAACGGGCTATGCTCGGGATTTCTCTGCGAGATAGAATCCGGAATACAGAAATCCGCAGAAGAACGGGTGTAACCGACATAGCACGAAGAATTAGCACGTTGAAGTGGCAATGGGCAGGCCACATCGCTCGACGAACCGATAACCGCTGGGGAAGAAAGGTTCTCGAGTGGCGACCACGCATCGGACGACGCAGTGTAGGACGCCCCCCCACTAGGTGGACCGACGACCTAGTGAAAGTTGCTGGGCGTCGTTGGATGCAGGCGGCACAGGACCGCACATTGTGGCGCAATATGAGGGAGGCCTACGTCCAGCAGTGGACGGCAATAGGCTGAAATGATGATGAATGATGATCCTCAAATGATATAAAACCTTTAACACAAATATGTTTCATAAATTATAAAAAAAAATATTATGTTTTTCCATCTACAGCTAAAAACGTTTAACATCAGAGAGTACTGCTTACAATAAGTTAAATAAATACAAATATGAAACTATACGTGTTACGTTATCCAAACTCTTGATGGTGTGTGATAAGCATCCTTACTGTTAGAAGAACGATGATTGTGAAAATGAAGGTTTGGACTTCTTGTGTGTTCGCTGAAGAATTATTACCATGTTGCATGGCTGCAGGAGTCTCACCTGTTAAATAAATACAATATATTAAATAATTATCTAAAATAATCTACACTATTATTATAAAGAGGAAAAATTTGTATTTTTGTATGTTTGTAATGAATAAACTCAAAAACTACTGTACCGATTTCAAAAATTCTTTCATCATTGGAAAGCTAGATTCACCCTGAGTAACATAGGCTATATTTTATACCGGTATTACCATGGGAACGGGAACTACGCGGGTAATGCGACTGAAACCGAAGCGAAGCGAGGACGCGTTGCCGGTAAAATTATTTTGAACCCATTACTACAAATGGCTAATGAAATAATGCCGTATGCAGATCTCTATGTTATGTGAAATATAACACATAGACAAACAGTAATTAATACGCAGCGTAGGACGACCTCCTACTAGATGGATTAGTGACATCTTGAAAGTCGTGGAAAACCCTGGGATGCAAGCGGCACAGGTCTGTACCGAATGGCATTTTCGTGGGGAGGCCTATGTCTAATAGTGGGCGTCTATAGGCTGATGGATGGATGAAATTTTCTGTTGCATTGAATATGTGTTCACAAATGTTAGAGAAAGGAAATTTGATATAAAACCCTATACCAAACCGTCTGACCAGCATGGTATAGTAGGTCAATTTTCCTCCCATAGTGGAGGAGGCCCGAACCCAACAGTGGGACGTATATGGGCTGCGATGATGATGATAACAACTTCAAAATTTTTAAAGCATTTAAGTTGCTCAACTAATTCATACTCTATCACTTCGCAATTCATAGCTCTTTTTCAGTAGTACAAGTTTTCGATGTGTCACTATCTAATTATTGGGTCATGAAGTAATTCAGTTCTATATATAAATAACTAGCTTTTGCCCGCGGCTTCGCCCGCGTAAAAATTTACTTGCATATTGAACTATTATCGCAAAGAATATTATCGGCATATTACATTTCTTAATTTAAGAAATACTCTATCTACGTGTCAATTTTCATCCAAATCTGCTCAACAGTTTAAGCGTGATTGAGTAACAAACATCCAAATATCTTCACAAACTTTCACATTTGAATATTACTTCCAGCCTTGTAGTTCAGATTGCCGTGCAAATACGATGATAAATATGCCTTTCTTTAGTCTCTGATAACGTACTTTTCCATTGGTGAAAAAAAAAATTATATCAATCAAACATCCGCAGTTTCATTCACGTAGAAATTCCCATGCCAATACGGAGATAAAAAAATGCCTATGTTACTCGCTGATATTATAAATTTACACACATACCAAAAAAAAAAAATATAAATCCCAGAAATATCAGAGATATAAATTGCCTATGTTACTCGCTGACAATATAAATAGCTTTCCATTGGTGAAAGAATTTTAAAAATTGCTCGACATCCCTCGGTATAGTTCTCGTTCCTGGGCAAATACCGGGATGAAAATAGCCTTTCACTGATAATATAGCTTTTCATTAGTGAATTAATTTTTAAAACCATTAAATTCCCGTGATTTCACCGACATTATACCCGATCCCGTAGGAATATCGGGATAAAAATAGCTTAAATATGTTACTCGCTTATAAATAGCTTTCCATTAGTGAAATAATTTTAAAATCGACTTAATTCAGCCGCACCGGGATAAAATATAACCTGGGATAAAATATAGTCTAAGTTATTCCTTATGTACGACTGGTAGACCTGATGGTAAAATATAATCAATATCGGTCCAGCCATTTTGAAGATTACCTGTAACGAATAGACAGACAGATAAAAAAATTTGGACCGTATTGTGTGAGCATAAATAAAACCTATTATTTTGATAGACAAACAGACGCTTCAAATTTATTTATTTGTAGAGATAGAAAATTGTAATAATATCTTGATTGTAACTTACTGTCTGGTAGCTGCTAGAAATATTACCACGCTTTCATTGTTCGTGGGTATCGCAAAATACTACTAAGACAAAGATTTACATCGACCTGGACCGGTGATGCCGTCTGGCCATCAATGTCGGGCGCCAGGTCATAAAATGTTGCTAGAACCTTTGCAATATATCTACGATGGCAGAAGAGTACCTACATATCGCGTCGATCCAAAGTAATTAGGATAAGAGCAAGATAATCATGAAATATCATTGGCTGGGTGTCTTCGACTATATGTGTTTTATCCTTTTGGGGCAGCCCAAAATTGTTTCTTAGTGAGTGCTTACCCCAAATAACTGATCGGTATACAAAATTTCACATTCTTAGGCCCGGTATCTTTGGCTATACACTTTCACCCTCTTAGGGGTTGAATTTCCAAAAATTCTTTGTTAGCGCTCGCTTATCCTTGCCAAAAATTTTTTCATAGTGCTTGGTAAGTGAGCACTAAGAAAATCTGGGGGTAATCCAAGAAAGCCGACCGTGTACTAAAATGATCCTTCCTAGGCTCAGTGATTTCGGTTAAACACTTTTCACCCCCTTAGGGCTAAAATTTCAAAAATCTCTCTTTCCCCAAGAAAGGAAACTTTATTCAAATTCCATGTTTCTAGGCCTAATGATTTCGGCTATATATTTTGCACCCCTTTAGGAGTTGATTTTAATAAAATAATTTCTTAGAGCTCACTTACAACAAAAGAAAGAGAATTGCATAGAAAGTTTTACGTTCCTAGCTACAAGAGTTTCGTCTATACGCTTTTCACCCACTTAAGGGGGTGATTTTCCAAAAATCCTTTGCTAGTGCTCGTGTACCCCAAAAAATAAGACGACGTAAAAAGAAAATACTTTCCCCTATTTCAACCCCTTATACCTATTTTTTTGCGATAAAAAGTAGCCTTATATCCTTTCTCAAGCTTTAGTTCATCTCTGTACCAAATTTCATCAAAATCGGTTAAGTTTCGACGTGAAAGGCTATATGCTTTTCAACCCCCTTTTTTTGGGTTGGGCTGCGGTTGGCGCGCTCCTCGCACCACTCCGTCCGGGCACCCCAAGAATTACGATGGTGTAAAAAAAAAATACGTTTCTAGGCCCAGTGGTTTCGGCTGTATGCTTTTTGGTATTTTAGGGGTTGATTTTCCTCCCCATGTAAATGGAATTTCCAAAACGCTTGAGCGAGTATTTATTTATTTATTATTAGGTGCCTCAATACAAAGATTCGTGGTTCGATCATCGAAAATGACGAATTTCCATACAAAATGTCATCCCCTATTTCAACCCCTTATACCCATTTTTTGCGATAAAAAGTAGCCTATATCCTTTTTCAAGCTTTAGTCCATCTCTGTACCCAATTTCATCAAAATCGATTTGGACGTGAAAGAATATGTTTTTCACCCCCTTAAGGGGGTGAATGCCCAAAAATCCTTTGCTAGTGCTCGTGCACCCCAAGAAATACGATGGTGTAAAAAAAATACGTTTCTAGGTCCAGTGGTTTCGGCTGTATGCTTTTTGGTATTTTAGGGGTTGAATTTCATCCCCATGTAAATGGAATTTCCAAAACGCTTGAGCGAATATTTATTTATTTATTATTAGGTGCCTCAATACAAAGATTCGTGGTTCGATCATCGAAAATGACGAATTTCCATACAAAATGACATCCCCTATTTCAACCCCTTATACACATTTTTTGCGATAAAAAGTAGCCTATATCTTTTCTCAAGCTTTAGTCCATCTCTGTACCAAATTTCATCAAAATCGGTTTAGACGTGAAAGACTATGTTTTTCACCCCCTTAAGGGGGTGAATTTCCAAAAATCCTTTGCTAGTGCTCGTGCACCACAAGAAATACGATGGTGTTAAAAAAAAATACGTTTCTAGGCCCAGTGGTTTCGGCTGTATGCTTTTTGTTATTTTAGGGGTTGAATTTCATCCCCATGTAAATAAAATTTCCAAAATGCTTGAACAAATACTTATTTATTTATTATTAGGTGTCTTAATACAAAGATTCGTGGTTCTATCATCGAAAATGACGAATTTCCATACAAAATGTCATCCCTTATTCCAACCCCTTATACCCATTTTTTCGCGATAAAAAATAGCCTATGTCCTTTCTCAAGCTTTAGTCCATCTCTGTACCAAATTTCATCAAAATCGGTCCAGTGGTTTAGACGTGAAAGCGTAGCAGACAGACAGACAGACAGACAGACAGACAGACAGACAGTCAGACAGACAGAGTTACTTTCGCATTTATAATATTAGTAATGATGTATGAGAAATTCTCGATACATATTATTAGACAGGATTATATTTATCGTTTCATTGAAATTACGAGCTATTGAATAGACTATACTGAATAGAAATACTATTAGAGGTTTGGTTTGAATAATAATTTGAGTGAACAGATGGCGCAGTGCTTAAGATACTGACCTGCCGTGCCAGTATCGCAAAATCCCAAACAGTACAACATTTTGTGCGATTTACAAATTAATGTTCTGAGTCTGGGTGTAATCCTTACTAATATTATAAATGCGAAAGTAAGTTTGTTTGTTTGTTACGCTTTCACGCTTAAACCACCAAACCGATTTTAAAAATTCTTTCACCAATGGAAAGTTATAATATTAGGGAGTAAAATAGGCCATATTTTATGCCCGTATGCCCACGGCAACGGGCACTACGCGGGTAAAACGACTGAAACCGAACTGAAGCGAGGGCGGCTTGCTAGTTATATCTATAAAATTCCTTGCAATATAAAGATTATTTGTTGTTTCAGGGTGTGGTCATTAAAGAAATTAAATTAAGCTAACTATAATTAAATTACCTGATACATATGTTTAGTATTTCATTAAACAATAAGTTAAATTATTCACAAGGTTGTGGGTTCATTGCAAAGAAGGACTCGTTTGTCATGGCGCCTCAGTTCCAAGGAGTAACTCTCCAAATTTCCGACAGTATGGGGATCCTCGGTATCGAAATATCGAACAAAGTCTCAGTTTGGGAGTCATTTGGAAGACAGAGCGAAATTGGCTAGAAAAAAGTTGGGCATCCTGAATAGAGCCAGGCGGTACTTCACACCGAAATAGGGTTTTATACTATACAAAGCACAAGTTCGTCCTCATGTGGAATACTGCTCACATTTCTGGGCAGGCGCGTCCAAATATGAGCTAGACCCACTTGACTCCTTCCAAAAGCGTGCTGTTCGAATCATCGGAGATCCCAATCATACGGACAGATTGGAGTCACTGGAGCGGCGGAGACTTTGGGTCACTCTGCGTACTCTATTGGCTCTTTCATGGGGAGTGCTCTGAGGAACTCTTTGACTTGGTAATACCGTCACCGTTTTTCCAACGTACCTACCATTCGATACCGCGACAGGGTTTATACATTTCATCTAGAAACGTTATGGTCTTCAACTGTACGTTTCCAGTGACCATTTCTCCCACGTACGTGCAGGCTCTGGAATGAACTACCTGATGCTGTGTTTCCTGAGCGCTATGACATGCCCTTCTTTAAAATAGGTTTAAGAAGAGTATTTATTTTACGGTAGGCAAAGGCCTGGTATTGCAGAAGTCCATGTGCGGCAGTATCACGTACCATCAGGTGTGCTGCCGGCTCGTTTGCCACCATCGGCAATAGAAAAAAGAAAACATTCAATTTAACTTAAACTCAGCTCATACGTCACATTGCGAAGCTCGAGCCTCTTCCCCAATGGCCTACTATATCATGCATGTGAAACATGTTGGTATAGGGTTTTATTTCGTATTTTCCTTCTCTTGAACAGACGTTATATGCATATTATATTCCTAAGTCGACTTTACGACACCCACGAGTACGATAAGGAGTTGTGAATTGTATTCTTATTTTGTCACCATACGAAAATCAATTTGAATTTACATATATTAAATTCTTTTTCCATAAAAAAAACCAAATCAGGCCTGGGGACTACTTATTTATTATTCAAATTAATTGTTTGATCATCTCATCCTTAACATCCATACACGTCCCACTGTTGGGCTCAGAACTCCTCCCTTATGGGAGGGATATTAACCTACTATACCCCGCTGGTCAGACGTGTTGATTTAGGTTTTGTTTAAATTTTTTCTTCTTTGGCATAGATATTACATGCATATTACATGCCTTAGTCGTCTTTTACGACACCTACGGGCAAGAGAGGGGAAAATTGTATTCTTTCTCCGTCACCACACGGAAAAATTGATATTAAATTAAAATATGTAAATAAAACTTTACATTTATCTGGTTTTGATATCTAATACAAGGTTGATCGAGCTTCGCTCGGAGTATTTTTGTAGCACTTATTTAGATATATATTAATAAAAAATAAAAAAATAAATAATGAAAATTATATAAAAAATTACAAAAAGAGAATAATAATAACACCGAGATTCGATCCGACGCCCTTTGTCGCCGATGTCAAAAATAAAATGAAACGTGACTACTTCGCCACTGAGCTATCGTAACTCATGACATTGATGGCAAAATTTGAATTCATATTCTTTTAAAATTTAATGTCATTACATTGTCTGCCAAAAACACTGACAAAACAACATTTTCTATACATAAAACCTAACTAGATCGATTTTTTGGGCCCGAATCCTCTAGTATGCCAAGTTTCAACAAAATCGTTGGAGCCGTTTCCGAGATCCTGAAAATATATATATTTACAAGAATTGCTCGTTTAAAGATATAAGATAAGATTAGCATTTAGACATTGACATAGCTATAGATACAATGACAGCGTTAACACGTCTCGTGACTAAATCGACGATGACTTTCATGAATTCACTCCCCTACAAACGTGTCTATAGAAATTTTCCCTAACTATCCCTGTGGTCACGGAATAAGAATACAATTACCACTCCCTATTTTACCGATAGATGTCGTAAAAGGTGACTAAGAGATATTATACATATACTAGCTGACCCGGCAAACGTTGTTTTGCCATGTAAATAATTTCTAGAGAATTTCTAGTGTAGAAAGAAAATAACTAACTTATATGAGTGAAAAAGGCATGAAGCGCTGTGAACAATGAGGGAACATAAAAATAACAAAACATCAATCATTAATTTTTTAATTTATTATAATTTATTTTAAGTAATAATTATTTATATCATTAAATCTTTACATAATCTTAATCTCTCTATGCTACAGCGTGAAAAATATTTTTTGTTAGCCAGTCTTCAGCTAATACCTATAAACTTGATGGTTTACCCACTGGAGAGCATGCAACGACATAATTGTCAGTGTGAAAAACATGGTGTGCTCAAATCTAAGGCACAAACAGACATTGTTTAGCTTTGGGATTTATAGTAATAGTCATTGTAAATGCCAATCTAATCGGAAATTGAATTGGCACATCTGTGAATATAATAGGTATTCGTGGTATTAATATATGTTCACCTCGAAACTTGCCATTTAAAATGGTGGCTTCGCGAAAACTGTAGAGGGAGTGAGAGAAGGCTTATTATTTGAGAGAAATAGGAGACCATCTTCATTGACATCCCTACTCCATGCTGTTTACTGGGTGAGAAGTGACACTTGCAGACACATGGAGGGGATAGCTTACCAAGTGATAATAATAATTGATGTTATCGAGCGGGCTGCGCCGCAATCATCGGTGCTGACCTGACGCGGCCGACTATCGCCAGGGCGATGGTCGGCAGCGTCAGGAATTGGGACGCGGTTGCAGCCTTCTGCGAGACAGTGCTCTCGCAGAAGGAGGCGGCGGCTCGTCTGCGCGAGGAACGCAGCCTCATAAAATTTAGTATACGAGAGGTTTCGGGGACAAAAAATCGATCTAGCTAGGTCTTATTTATAGGGTCGGGCCGACCACTGAAGTCGAGGAACTCTGCACCGGTGGTCAGCCCAACGACGAAGGCGACGTGCTATACGGGTGGGTTACGGGTGTGCGTGCTTACGCCCCTCTGTCGCCCCGGACGGAGTGAAGCGAAGAGTGCGGCGATCGTAACACACCTCCAAAAAATAAAAAAAAATATTAACAGAAAATGACGTCTTGTTAGTGTTTTTACATAATAAAATGTCATTAGAATAGGAACGTAAATTTAGCCGTCGCTGTCAAGAGTGACAATAGCTCAGTTGGGAAGTTGTCTAGTCGCATTCAAACAGCCTGAGATCGGATCTCAGTGTTATTATTATACTGTTTTTATATGGTATTTTTTTCATTATTTCGTCATTTAAATTTTTTATTAATATATATCTAAATATGTTTGTCAAAAATATTATTTACAAAAAAAAATATACCGAATAAAGCTCGGTCAACCGGATATTAATTATTATGTTCCCAATTTAGCTCCGACAAAATTGAGTGTTAATTTTTATACTTTTTACGACTCGTAGAACTAAAGGATTGTATAAAATTCAATTACAATGAAAAGGGACTTGTTCCTGTGTTTTCTATTTTGTAAATGTCATTTTACCTTTTCTGTCTATTATATTACTTTCATTAGCCTTTATCAAAGTGTCTCTTAAATCCTTTAAAGTACTTGTAGCAGAAACAATATTATGTTTATAATATTAATTTTCTAACTTATCTTTTATGCCCCAAGTATTTAATCAAGTTTGGGAAAGTCGGGTTAAGGATTATTCAATAAATTCTTGTTGGTTCAAGTTCTCGTTGGATTTTTTATTGTAATTCGGACGGATAATTAAGTAACTTTGAAGATTATTAAGATGATCGAAATATTTAATAATTCGATCATCTTAATAATCCTTAACCTTTATCCTAACCTTGTGGTAATGGCGTAAAAATATCCGAGACGTCATTGCCCGTTGGGCAGTCTGGCTGGAGAGGCCTCGGCTTAGCCTCCTGATGCTGCCGACTATCGCCAGGGCGATGGTCGGCGGCGTCAGGAACTGGGACGCGGTCGCAGCTTTCTGCGAGGCAGTGATCTCGCAGAAGGAGGCGGCGGATCGCCTGCGCGAGGAGTGCAGCCTTGATGAGGCGATCCGCCGCCGGCGACTGGGGCGGCGCAGGCGCGAGTACTTGCGCATCATGCCACCCTAGCTGAGGCCTCGGGTGTGCGTGCTTACGCCCCTCTGTCGCCCCGGACGGAATGGTGCGAGGAGCGCGCCGACCGCAACCCATCCACAAAAAAAATAGCGTAAAAATATAATTCATCACAGTCTTTCTTGTTGGGTGCCATATAGGTGACTAAGGGATATCTTGCGTATGTAAAAATTATGCAAAGAAGGAAAACTCGATATAAAACATATACCAACCCGTCTGATCAGCGTGGTATAGTAGGTCAATTTCCCTCCCAGTGTGGAGAAGGTTCAAGTTCAACAGTGGGACGTATATGAGCTATGATGATTAATAGCAAAAACCATTAAATTATTTATGTATTGTATTAAAATATTATAAAATGTTTTTTTTTTATAAAATTTGCCGTGTAATAACTGATAACACAAGAGCCTGTGGACCCCAGACTTTCGTTATTTTATTAAAGCTGAAAGTTTGTCAGCGCATGCTTCCAACACAGGTAAGAACGGTGGCCCATTATGAAGTTTGGGTTACAGTGGCTTTGGAAGATAAAAGGTACTAAAGATGTGTAAAATACCGATATATTTTCGTCAAATTATTAAGCGTGATTTTTTTATATTACCTTCAGGACATTATTAAAAATCACGTTATTCATTGCCAGACACTTAACATAGTGGCAACCCCTTGCCAGACACCCTTAACGTTCATGAAATTATAATTCTACTTAAGTTATAGTATAAAAGCAGCCCGTCCCGTTCCCAAGGAGAGGATGTCAGGTATTTGGTCTGTCATAAAGCTATTGTCATTCAATTTTGCAATATGTACTATGAAATAAGAGACTATGAATAAGACCCTAATAAATTGACTTTTGAGTAGAATATCAAAAATATATTATACGAAAATATATTATATGTCAAAAAAATATAGCTAACTTTAAAAAATATTGTGACATTAATGAAATTAATACTCGGGATAAGGACATACTAGTTGTACATACTGCTCGTCTCCAAAAAATTAGCAAATCATTCATGGGGCAATGTATGCGTTTCTACAATAGATTACCTAAAGACCTGCCAACGAAAAAGTTTAAAAAAACCATCAAGAATAGACTTTGTAAAAAAGCTTATTATAAAATCTTGGATTAAGTAGATGATAATACAGATTAGTTGTGAGCAGCTCCTCATTCAGCAATTTCCTTGTTATTTTAAATAACTTTTTTTTTTATTAACTCTTATTGTAAAGCGTAGCGTGTTTTGCCTAACGAAATTTTTATTTTCATCGTTTGTAACATATGGCTCACCATGACCAACAGGTCATGCTCACTGAAGGATCTACTTGCGGTAGCTGCGGGCTCTCTCCCTTCCCTCCAAAGTGGTTTAGGGGAGTGATGGCTGCTCTAGTAATTAACTCGTGATCGGGTGCCGCTTGTGGAATCTGGTCCAGCCATAACCGTTTGGATTATATTAAGTATCTTGCGATTCGAAGGGCATCACACTGGAGCTAGTTCTTACAATACATGTACACAATTGTATATCTAGTATGAAGAAAAAAAAAATTAAAAATAATAGACAAGCTCGCTGAGTTTTTTGCCGGATCTTCTCAGTAGCGGTCGCGTTCCGATCCGGTGATAGTTTATTTTTTTTGGATAATTTAATTTTATTTTGTAAACTTGACAATATGTAAGTGCCCTCTCGGGGTCTATGCATAATAAATGATTTGAATTTGATACTTACTTTGTACAATATGTACAGTGACTGATGCAGCTTTTGCGTTGGCAGGCACGCAGGTATAGTTTCCAGCATGACGGGGCTCTGCCTTGCCAATTACTAACTCACTGGTCTGTCGACCATTATATACGGTCACGCCATCTGGTTTAACAAATCAACTATGAGAAAAAACTTAATTAATATACACCAAATTGTAGCATAATTTGGACCTTTTTAACTCAATAGGAGATTATTAACAGATGTTCTGGTGGTCTAAGAAGCAGCAATCCATGCAGAGCGTCGTGGATTTCACGCAGGTTCACACCTCATAAATGATTGTGCCGAGTTTGGGTGTTATTTGTGTTTCTTAATTGTATGTAAGTTCCTTTTTTAAAAAACTCAACATCCAATAATCCTCGAAAAGTAATTTGCAGATACAACAAAGTATTGACCTACATCAGATGCAAATCCATGATACTGATCCTGTAAGTTACTTAACTTATATATCATCTGTGCAGAATTTTCCATCTTTCCATATATATTATCTGCATATCATATCCCTTAGTCGTCATTAACGACACCCACGGGTAAAAGAGGCTGGTGAACCGTATTCTTACTCTATCACCACACGGAAAACTCGATAGCAGTAGCCATTTCAAATGAAGATAAACAGGTACAGAATGGCAGTTAATGGGAACCCCATTTTTTTTACTGCATTGGGTGGTTTATAATTATCCACAAAAAGGGTGGATATTTAAATATGACCTCCTAGTAGTTTCTCCATGTGGTGAAGGAGTAAGAATACAATTCACCACTCCCTATATTGCACGTCGATGTCGTAAAAAACGACTAAAAGATAAAATATATACATCTGTGCAAGAGAAGAAAAACTCGAAATAAAACCCTATTCCAAAATGTCTGACCGACATGGTATAGTAGGTCAATTTCCTTTCTATTGGAGATGAGGCTCGAGTCCAACAGTGAAACGTGTATGAACGGAGACGACGAGTAGATTGAACTGTTTGAAGTCAGGATCTTAGGAAACTTATTTACCTTAGCTTATTCAATTTCATACCACTTATTTTATTACATTTTTATCTTCTTCCTTGTAGTGTTTATCGGCATAGTATCCGATTATTTAAATTATGAGACAAAATCAAATAAAACATTTAATTTTAAATATAACATTATCCAGTATTATCTAAAAAAAATGTCATTTTATCTAAAACATTTGCCACAACTTTTTGCATTGTTTCACCAGGGAAATAAAGTACAATATTACTTTTTACTTTTCCTTTGCTACTTACCTGGATGTCGAGCTACGGTGCTCAGGGGATTACTGAAGCTTTTAGCGTTCTAAAATCTTCGCCAAAGTAGCGTAAGACCTTATAAAAGAAATAGTTTCGTCTCTAGATACTTATTGGGACGTGCTATTTAATCGTTAATTTCGTGTATAAATTATTACGTCGTGTTTAATGTAACAGTCTTATAAAAATATATTTATAATTATATTTTTAGCATAATAGAGGAAATATCTATTTATCAGAGAAAAGTCATGTAGAGATAATTTAATAAAAGTATGGCCAAATTTGAACTAAAAATACTTTCAATATTTTAAGTTCTTGCTTAAGCCAGTGAACAATTACGAATTTATCTTACGACTGGGTGAATTTTATAAATATTAATAGGAGAAAAATTCTTACTTTTGTGCTCCTTATTACATTTGTACAACTTTATTCGTATAAATTCAATATTTTAAAGATAACAGGGTTATATTTAGGGTATTACAAAGTTATTACAAAAAAATGGACGCAGATTTGATGTTTTTCAAATTTTAATGTAGAACGGATTTTTGTAGCTAGTTATGTTTTTTTAAATAGCAAGCAGTTTATCTAATAATTAGTGGTAGCTGCTGATTAGTGGCCTCGGTTACAACCTGATTTGTGGTAGACAGCTATCTACCTGTATCTCTGGATAGTTAGGTAAGCTATCTAGGTCTACTCAAATATCGATTTATTGCAAGTGTGTGACCTGCAGACGTGCAGCAGAACTGTTAGCAGTGTGAAGCTACCACTATCAAACATTTACATCAAAAGTAATATGTTAATGACAAGCAAATTTCTATAATCATCTTGAATGATTATGTTCACTGGTGTATAAAAATATACTAGCTAACAAAAACTAAAAAGAAAAGCGGGAACCCCTTTTCATTTTAGTAAAAAATATCTTTTGACTACGTAATACTTTTTATTATTTTAAGGTACATATAAATTAAAGATTGAGTAACTATCTCCAATGGAATAAAAATACCTATATTTATTATAAAGTAGACGGCTCTGGCTGAATCAGGCCGTACGTGCGGGACTTTATCACGATAACTATCAGAGTAATTATTACTCTCATGAATCGTATTGTAAAGAATAGAGAAACACGCTCCACCTACCTTATGTAAGCAAATAATATATGTAAGTCTCATTCTGTCTCTTCAATTAACACGTTATCCTATTCTAAGACTCTTGGGTCTAGGCTTAACAAGTTTCTTCTATATTACTTAAGCTAATGAGATTCATGTGCATTCTCATCGAAGTTTACTCACATAGGGACATTGTATGCTACAAACAGAAAGTGCTATTTCTGTAAGTATATCATTTGGGACTAAATATAACTCGTATATACATATAATGGAAATACACTTACATGTGTTTAGAATTGGATCAAGAATTAAATATATTCTAAGTAATGTTTTACTCTGAACGAGAACTGAACGAACGGACTCTGAAGAAGAATTTAATAAATATTAGTTCAAAAAAACTAAAATAATACACTTTTAAAGAAAATCCAAGTAAAAAATAGAAAATAAATTTTTAAAAATTTGAATTAAGAATAGTGTATATAAGAAAAAAATATTTTTATTGTAAAAAAAGCGTGGGGTGTATGTTGTCAATAGTTATAAATATTTTATTGACAGATATGAGTAGAAGGATTATCATTTTGATAATATCTTAAAAAGCACCCCACGCTTTTTTTACAATAAAATTTTTTTTTCATATATACACTATTCTTAATTCAATTTTTAAAAAAATTCTTTTCTATTTTTTAGTTGGATTTTCTTTAGAAGCGTATTTTTTTAGTTTTTTTAAACTATTATTTATTTTTCATATTTTAGTTGAATTGTCGCTAATCCTGATTATCCTAGTAAGGATAACGGGTCAAAGTGTTTAAAATATTAAATTGTCATCGGTCCTTAATAAGTATGTCAAATTTCGAGTTAATTCGACGTTTTTAAGGGGGTCAAAATTATGTTCAAAGATTCCGTTACATACTAACATACATACGTCTAAAGCTAATAAAAGCGTATTAA
Organism: Lymantria dispar; assembly: GCA_032191425.1. Lineage (NCBI taxonomy): Eukaryota > Metazoa > Arthropoda > Insecta > Lepidoptera > Erebidae > Lymantria > Lymantria dispar. The sequence goes on along the minus strand of CM063465.1, from coordinate 9,208,422 downwards.
AAATCATACGATGTATTGTCCTGCGTGGCAATTGAACTCGCGACACTTGACGTGATTCGAGGGTATTTTACCCATTACGATATCTGGGAAATATTTGCCCAGGGTTTAAAACCCGTATCCGGTCGATGGCTCTGTACGACGCACCGGTGTGGGCGGGGTCCCTGACCGTCCGGCTGAGGGCCCTCTTGAGGCGACCACAGAGGGTCATGGCGGTCAGGGCCATACGCGGTTACCGCACGGTGTCGACGGAGGCAGCGTGCCTCCTGGCCGGAACTCCCCCTTGGGACCTGGAGGCGGAGATGCTCGCCGAGATTTATCGCCGGGTGTCGGAGACGCGCGCCCGCGGCGGTATGGTCTCCCTGCAGAAGATCACCGCCTGGCGGGTCGACGCCCGCTGAGGGGTCATCGCCCGTTGGGCAGTCCGGCTGGAGAGTCCTTGGTACGGTATCAGGACCGTCGAGGCCTTCCCGCCGGTGCTGATGGAGTGGTTGGAGCGGACGCACGGGGTGCTTTCCTTCCGACTGGTGCAGGTGCTTACGGGGCACGGGTGTTTTGGGAAGTACCTGCACAAGATTGTCAGGAGGGAGAGCACACCGTCCTGCCACCATTGCAGTTGTGACGAGGACACGGCGCAGCACACGCTCGAGGAGTGTGCTGCGTGGGAGGTGGAGCGCCGTGAACTCGTCGCGATTATCGGTGCCGACCTGGCGCTGCCGACCATCGCCAGGGAGATGCTCGACAGCGTCAGGAACTGGGACGCGGTCGCCGCCTTCTGTGAGGGCGTAATCTCACGGAAGGAAGCGGCGGATTGTGTGCGAGTAGAGCTCCTATTCGGCGACACGTTCCGCCGCCGGCGACTCGGGCGGCGCAGGCGCGAGTATCTGCGCCTAATGCCGCCCTAGCCGAGGCCGCGGGTGATCGGACCGGGGAATTGTCCGTCACCCGCAGAGAAGCTGACCGCGCGACGGTGACCGACGTCCCAGTACGTCGAGAGGTGAGAGGTTACCCGAAAGGGTATTCCGTCGGGCCGACCACTGATGACAAGTCACATCTGCTCCGGTGGTCGGCCCAACAACGAGGTGACGTAGGTACGGGTGGGTTATGGGCCCGCGCGCCGTCCTTTCATCGCCCCGGACGGACTGGACCGCGCGTGCACTTACCATAGCCCACCCATAAAAAAAAAAAAAAAAGTGTTTAAAACCCGTTCGTTCTTATAATATCCAACAACATGGACACCCAGTGCTGACGAAAATTCTATAATCTTCTACCATACGAATGTTAGAAGTACGCTTCTTTTTTTTCTCAGCTCATACACGCCTCACCGCTGGGCTTGAGCCTCAACAATAACGAAATTGACCTACTATACTATGCTGGTCAGACATGTTGGTATAGGGTTTTATTTAGAGCTTCCCTTCAGTTGCACATGTAAAATGCATATTATTTTCCTCGGTCGTCCTTTACGACATCCACGGGTTAGTGATGAGCTATATTCTTACTCCATTACCACACAGAATATTAGATAATACTTCTATTAAAAAGAGATAGAATAATAAATATACTTACTCAAATCATAATTGATCATTCTGTTCTCGAAGTACCAGAACACGTATGAAGGCGGCTCGGTAGATCTCTTCACTACGCACACAAGTCTAAGCATGGAACCTTCGTGAATTATCTTCTCGGATTCACCCACTATCTCCGCGTAAGCCGCTGTATAAGAAATAATAAATTATATATCAAAATTAGTTATAAAATGAAAATTATGGTTCTTTTTGCGCAGATATTTTTTAAGTTAAGTTGATATATTAGAAAGTACTGGATTTAAATGTATTTCTTCATCATCGTCTCGACTCATATACGTCTTAGTGCTGGGCTCGAGTTTCTTCCATAATAGTAATTGACCTTACTATACCTTGCTGGTCAGGCAGGTTAGCATATCGATGTATTTATCATTATAATTAACAAAGAAAAAATACAAACGCCATAGAGATCTAAGAAGGGAGCTTCTGAGCTGAGAGTGGTGGGATCTAAGACCATACGGGTCTTTTGAGCTATTTACAAATGACTGCCTGGGTCTTATTTATGTCCATTAAAGTGACATTGACATGGGTACAGATTAAGTTTTAGTATTAACGACATGGCCACGTGGCCATGTCGATGAGCTTAGACATAAATTTTCTCTCCATCCAAACCTTGCAACATTTAATTTTCACTTTAAAAACTTAACAACTTTGTTTATCAAAATAAAGGTGTAATAACTTTATGTTACCATGAAACCTTTAATTTGTTAGTTAATCGGTTAAAAATATTATCAAACAATTTTAATAAGATATATGTTTACAAGATAGAATCCGAAATACGGCAATCCGCAGAAGAACGGGGGTTACCGACATAGCACGAAGCATTAGCACGCTGAAGTGGCAATGGGCAGGCCACATCGCGCGACGAACCGACAACCGCTGGGGAAGAAAGGTTCTCGAGTGGCGACGGCGTATCGGACAATGCAGTGTGGGACGCCCTCCCACTAGGTGGACCGACGACCTGGTGAAAGTTGCTGGGCCTCGTTGGATGCAGGCAGCACAGAACTGCACTTAGTGGCGTAACATAAGAGAGGCCTACATCCAGCAGTGGACGGCGATAGGCTGAAATGATGATGATGATGATATGTTTACTCAGACACAATTATGTAAATGCTTAGTTAATAAATTTTATTTACTATATAATCATTGAACTTTCTAGTTATAAGGTATAAAGTCCGTAGTATGGATTTTCTTATCTAAGCAGATTCGATAAAATACTATTATCTAACCTTTATAATTTATAGAAACAACGGTATCATAGGAATGGATAAATATTTGAGGATAATGAGCACTATATATCAACTGACTTTGATTTTATTAAAAGCCAAGATCAAGGGTTTAAGGTACCTTAGTTAAGCAAAGACTCATCTTTGAGATATTCTTATAATATTATAAGAAATATAGATTATCTTATGATATTCTCTATACATTAATACAATATTATGATTTAATGTGCACATATCTTAGAAAAATCTAAAGTATTATTCATGGGAGATTCAGTAACAGAATTATGATTATTTTTAGTATGACAATTTTGCGACTATTTGAGTACATATACATGAGACTTAGAATAAAATACGATCTTACCACCGAAACCGACCTTTGTATACAACGTAAGTGGCCAACATAATGCTTATTTATGGCATCAAACTACTAAAAAGAGTTTACATGCCCGATCCCGGTTACTGAAAGTATTAGGGCCAAGCCCTAAATAAATAGTAGTAAAAAAATACTTACCAACAAGGACCAACTTGAAAAATATACTGTTAGGCGGGTGTGTAGGGACCTGGCACTCGTAGTAACCACCGTCTGCTGACGTGGCGAATCTTATATGTAACGCCCAGTCCTGGTAAAAATAAATCACGTGAAAGCTTTCTAAAGAGAGCGGTAGATTGAAAATAGGGTCATAAGGTTCTGAATAACATTGAATTTTGCTTGAACAAGCAACCATATTGCTAAAGGATTTCATTAGCGTTAATATAATATATATATATTTCAATGCTTTGGTAGTCTAAGCTTACTATCACTGAAGGGGATTCATGAATTCTTTTTAATGACAGTACTTTTTATTGACAGTAATATGTCTAGATTATGCTTGGTTGATATCATCAATACTTACAATTTATTACGTAGGTTTAAGAAGTTCAAGGTTTGTTCGTATGGTGACGGAATAAAAATACAATTCACCACCCCTTATCTTGCCAATGAAGATCGTATAACACAACTAAAGGATATAATGATATTTGTTTGACTAGCATGGTATAGTAAGGTTAATCCCCTCCTATCATTAATGAGGCTCGAAACCAGTAGTGGGACGTATATAAGCCGAGACAAATGAAAAGAACTATGCATATGCGTTTGCTTGCTTAATTTTTAACTAACGTGTCACACACCGTCTAATTTTCTGGTGCAACGTAAGAGTTGCATAAATTCTCATCACCGACCATATTTAACTGTACACCGAATAAGCAAGCCACTGGAAAATATTCGTGACTTCAGTGACTCACCCAGTTGTATACTCTATCGGGAACCGCGTTGGAATACCAGCAACAAGGCGTTGGGACGTTATGTTCACACGGTCTATGTATCTGCGGGCAGTAGACTAATCCCTGTATTGTCTGACGATTACTTATCCCTTTGAGGGTGAAAATGTAAAACTATTTTTACCTTTATATTTAGTATTCTAACTGCATATATACAGGGATGGGGATTGATTAAAACATTAAAGGCAAAATGAAGGCAACTTTGCTTAGCAGGCATTAAATTACTATTGCAAATTATTTCACTATCTCTGTTCAACTAGTAAAGTCAAAATAATCGAATCCATTTACCTCTCTATCCATCAATATCAGCCCATTAACGTCCGCTATAGAACAAGCCGTCTAATGAAGAGAGGATTTTACCACAGTTACACATTTGGACGGCAACATGACAATCGCAGTTGGAATTATGATTTTTTTAGGAGTGCTGTTGACTACTACCTTGGTGATGCTTTAAACAGTTTCTATAACTTGTACAGAAAATTGAAAAGATATCTTGTATTCCATACATGTCCCCCACAGAGGCAATACTAAAATATTGACTGAGGTTAGTAAAGTTTATTCAAAATTATTTTTAAACTTCTAATTGCATTTACGTGTTCAATAATATCTCTGGCCAATAAATATTTGGGTATCTAAAATAAATAAACAACTGTAAAGACTAATAGCTCTAAGATACAATTCCGAAAGATTTAACCAAACAAATAGCAAAACAATTTTCCATTTCAATCCAAATCCGGTGAACTGTTTTGTAATCAGTAAATTAAACAGAAGACTTTGGAAACAAACCGCAAGAAACAATTGTGAGGAATTTGACAATAATCGATACTAAACTCTATCTCTCCTGTTAAATCAACAGAATTGTTTACTTTGTTTTCACTTTCTTACGTGTATCTCTTCGATGTACTTGTGCAAATATTGCATATTTTAATAGTGAAAGATTTGTCTTTTAAAGATCTTTACACTTTTGGATCACGATTCGAGTTTTGTATTTATAGTAAAATGTAAAGTCTCTTATATATAGATCAGATATAGTCTCAGATATTTATAAAAATAAATGCGTAACTGCCGTGGAATTGCTCGGATTGAACGAAGCTTCTTCTCTAATATATTATTTTTGATGAACGTAAAATATTGTTGGTTAAAAAATATAAATACATTATTTAATAGCGTCAAAGAGCAATTAAATTAAACGAAAATTTACTAATGAATTGAAGGCGAAAAGCACTCCATGCCGCAGATTTAACCACTCCATCAGCAACGGCCGGAAGGCCTCGACGGTCCTGACACCGAATCGAGACCCCTCCAGTTGAACTGCCCAACGGGCAGTGACGTCTCGGCGGGCGGCCGCCAGGCGGCAATCTCCTTGATCAAGACGATACCGCCTCCGTCTTGTATCTCGCACACCCACCGGTATAACTCGGCGAGCATCTCCGCCTCCGAGTCCTACGGGGGAGTCCCAGCCAACAGGCACGCTGTTCTCGTCAAATAAACATTTTATTGAGAGATCATTCAATACTAGGTGTATTAATTATAAACTTCATTAGTACATTCTCCACCGAACTTATACTTAAGACAGCCAGTCTTGAATCAATAAACACGCAAATAGCATACCCGCTATGGATAACCGTCTACACTATAAAAATGGTCGCCACGAAAAAATCTTACTTTTTTCATTTAACCTCTGGCCGCCGAGCCAAGAATTCTGTACCAAAACCAATTCTTATACTAATTTGTAAAATCTCTCAAAAGCAAGATAAATCAGTGCCTGTTTTTAATTACATCTATACAATCGCAGTTATTATAGGAAGTTTTTAAATATCTTTTTCAGTGCTGGAGGTAAAATATCAATGCCCCAATAAACAGAAAAAAACACTTTATCGTATTCGATTAGACTTGACAACTTGAATACAATTAGGTTTCCCAATTAGAAAGAGAAGAAGGAAGGAAGATTATGATAGAAAACATCGACTACCTACACAGATTCCAATCATATGAATTTTATTTTATTTTTTGTTCATATTATGTATTATCGGTATTACTTATTCGATTAGACTAAACTCAGTGCTTTTTTAGTAACTTTGTTTTTTAAATATATTTAGATAATAATAGATTTAGTCATAGGAGAAGATTTTCCATAAAAAAGAAACTTGAGAAAAAGGTAAAACCATGAATCGAACTAGGACTGTCTGAATTATGGGACTGTTAGATTTGCTAACTGAGCTATCTTTATTATCGTTGGCAGTGGTTTAATCGACCTTTACATTCTTATTAGAGATTTTACTTTAAATCAGTGTCTCGTTCTTGAAACCTCCCGCATACTAAATTTCATGGAAATCAATGGAAAATCATTTCCGAGATTCTTATTATACAGAAATACTAGCAACCCGCCCTTGCTTCGCTTCGGTTTCAGTCGCCTTACCCGCGTAGTTATCGTTCCCGTGGGAATACCGTGATAAAATATAGCCTATGTTACTCCCTGATATTATAGCTTTTCATTGGTGAAAGAATTTTTGAAATCGGTTCGGTTGTTTAAGCGTGAAAGCGTAACAAACTTACTTTCGCATTTATAATATTACTAGCAACCCGCCCTCGCTTCGCTTCAGTTTCAGTCGCCTTACCCGCGTCGTTCCCGTTCCCGTGGGAATACCAGGATAAAATATAGCCTTCCTGCCGAAGCCAGGACGGTCTCCGGGGTCGCCTTCGGCCTACAGGCCTATCGTGCTGCTCGATGACACGGGCAAGCTACTGGAGAGGGTGGTAGCTGCCCGCATCGAGCGGCACCTCGTCGGCACGGGGCCCGATCTGTCGGACGCCCAGTTTGGGTTTAGGAGGGGTCGTTCGATGATCGCGGCTCTGTTGCGCCTGAGAGCCGTGGCGACTGAGGCCGTCACTGGTGGGGGAGTGCTGTTGGCGGTGTCCCTAGACATCGCATTCAATAGTCTGCCATTCAGCTGCATCAGGGAGGCGCTCCGGTATCACGGAGTGCCAGCTTACCTGAGGCGGCTAGTGGCAGACTATTTGGTGGGGCGCAGCGTCCTCTGTACCAACCGAGCAGGGGACGTTGTGCGAACGCCTATGACGTGCGGTGTCCCACAGAGGTCGGTCCTCGGACCCACCCTGTGGAACATCGGCTACGACTGGGCGTTGCGGGGGAGCCTCCCGCCCGGGCTGGGCGTGATTTGTTACGCCGACGACACGCTCGTCACAGCCCGCGGTGGGACGCTAGAAGAGGCGGTAAGCCTGGCGACCTATGGCACCGAAGAGGTCGTCAGGCGGCAATGGTGGTTCCGGGAGCATTTCCGCAGGCTCGCTCCGCAGCTCGTCGGCGCGGCGTCCGCCCTATCGTGGCTTATGCCGAACGTGGGCGGACCGAGCGCTACGTGCCGACGGCTGTACACGGGGGTCATCCGGTCGATGGCCCTGTATGGCGCACCGGTGTGGGCGGGGTCCTTGACCGTCCGACTTAGGGCCCTTCTGTGGCGACCACAGAGGGTCATGGCGGTCAGGGCCATCCGCGGATACCGCACGGTGGCGACGGAGGCAGCGTGCCTATTGGCCGGGACTCCCTCGTGGGACCTGGAGGCGGAGATGCTCGCCTGATTATATCGGCGGGTGACGGGGGTGCGAGCGGAGGGCGGTGAGATCTCGTTAATGGAGCTCACCGCCTGGCGCGTCGACGCCCGCCGAGACGTCATTGCCCGTTGGGCAGTCCGGCTGGAGAGGCCTTGGTTCGGGGTGCGAACCGTGGAGGCCTTCCGGCCGGTGCTGATGCAGTGGTTGGAAAGGCGGCACGGGGTGCTCTCCTTCCGACTAGTGCAGGTGTTGACGGGGCACAGGAGCTTCGCCAAATACCTGCACAGGGTCGTAAGGAGGGAGAGTACACCGTCCTGCCACCACTGCGATTGCGACGAGGACACGGCGCGCCACACGCTCGAGGCCTGCGCGGCTTGGGCAGTGCAGCGCCGTGAACTCGCCGCAATCATCGGTGCCGACCTGACGCTGCCGGCCATCGCTAGAGCGATGGTCGACAGCGTCGGGAATTGGGACGCGGTCGCAGCCTTCTGCGAGACAGTGATCTCGCAGAAGGAGGCGGCGGATCATCTGCGCGTGGAGCGCAGCCTCGATGAGGAGATCCGCCGTCGGCGACTCTGGCGGCGCAGGCGCAACTACCTGCGCCTCATGCCGCCCTAGCCGAGGCCGCGGGTGACGTGACCGGGGATTAGTCCGTTACCCGCCGAGAGGCCGACCGCGTGAGGAAAGACCGACGTCCTCCCCGAGGGGGGGACGTTGGTCGATGGGAGGGTACCCCGCGTAGGGGGTATTCCGTCGGGCCGACCACTGACGACAAGTAAACCTGCTCCGGTGGTCGGCCCAACGACGAAGGCGAGGTGGTTTTCGGGTGGGTTGCGGGAGTTGCGTGCTTAAGCCCCTCTGTCGCCCCGGACGGAGTGGTGCGGAGGCGCGCCGACCGCAGCCCACCCACAAAAAAAAAAAGGATAAAATATAGCCTATGTTACTCCCTGATATTATAGCTTTCCATTAGTGAAAGAAATTTTGAAATCGGTTCGGTGGTTTAAACGTGGAACAAATAAACAAACTTACTTTCACATTTATTAATATTATAAATGCGAAAGTAAGTTTGGACTAGTAAGGATATAAGAATAGTAAGGACTAGTAAGGATTTAAGAATCGCGCGTTTAAAGTTAATAGATTCCAACATTCTATTGATGTCGACTATTGAATAAAGGCCTACTAAAAGTGATATAGGTTCCTAGGGGAGTACCCCTAGGAACCTATATCATAATTATCATACTTTTTTTCTTTTTTTTTTATGGGTGGGCTATATTATGCGCACGCGCGGTCCAGTGCGTCCGGGCCTATGAAAGGACGGCGCGCGGTCCCATAACCCACCCGTACCCACGTCACCTCGTTGTTGGGCCGACCACCGGAGCAGATGTGACTTGTCGTCAGTGGTTGGTCTGACGGAATACCCTTTCGGGTAACCTCACCTCTCGACGTCCTGGGACGTCGGTCACCGTCGTGCGGTCAGCCTCTCTGCATAATTGTCCTACTTAGCAAACGAGTTAGTGGGCGTAGTAATTATCAAAAGTTATCCATGAAAATGCTACTACCCATTATTGTAGCGTTACCCTTATCTATTTTTAAGCTTCTAATGACTGTGAAATAAGATCCGTGTGGTGAAGGAGTAAGAATACAATTCACCACTCCCTCTCTTGCCAATGAGCGTCGTAAGATATGCATATAATATCGATGCAAGAGAACGAAAACTCGAAATGAAACCCTTTGCCAAAGAGTCAGACCAGTGTGGTATAATAGATTGTTCCCTCCCACACTGGAGGAGGCCCGAGCCCAACAGTGGGACATATACGGGTAGAGATGAAAATAAGAGATGTTGACAAGTTGTATTATTAACGCCACTAAAATTTTAAATATTATTCGCTAAATATGAAGAGATTAGATAATCTAATAACACTGAAATAAAGAAATAACATTGAAATAAATAGTACTGCCTGCAGAATAATTTACATCACTTAGAACTTTCTTGTTTCTTTAACTTAACGGTATAAATTGAAGTCTGCCATAATTATACTCTAGGTTTCTTAATTTCATGCGCGTTATCTTAAATTTCAGCATCCTATTCATTATAATAAACAGAGTTTCATGCTTTAATTTTCAGCAACGTTTTTAAAGCTAAATTTTGAGAGCAGCACAAACAAAGACTTTGTTCAAAATCCCGACTCATTATTTTGGTCCCAGAGAATGGAGCTGGGAAATTCAAATGTATATTTTGTTCCAAATGAAAGTGATCAAAACATGAATAAAACGTAATTTTAATTATTCATTACACATGTCAGATATATATTGTGTTACTTTAACTATATATTTATAAACAGGATAAAAGAATACACGCTCTACACTTTTATGGTACTTATATTAAAATTAAAGATTAATAAAAAATATATATTTTCTCTTGAAAGTTCTTTGCTCGCATGAGGGAAGTTTTTTTTACGGATGAATTGCAATTTAGTGACAAGAAAATGTGGGACGTTTTTGTCCAAGAAGAGGGAGAAAGCGATTGGGACCGATTGAGAGAGAGTGAGAAAGGGCGAACATAACACGAAGCACATAGCCATGGAGTGAGAGTAGGGAGCAAGCGTCTGAAAAAATCGAGAGAGAGAGAACGTTTTTTTATTTTTTTTTTATTATTTACTAGCAACCCGTCCTCGCTTTGCTTCGGTTTTAGTCGCTTTACCCGCGTAGCTCCCGTTTCCGTGGGAATAGCAGGATAAAATATAGCCTAGTTTACTCCCTGATATTATAGCTTTCCATTGGTGAAAAATGTTTGAACTGACACACACAACAGACAGACAGACAGACGGACAAAAAAAAAATATAAAATGATTTTTAGGCATATGTATAGTGCAAATAACCGTGTGAGCATGAAAAAAGCCTATTATATTGACATTACAAACAGACACTTCAATTTTATTTATTGGAATAGATTTGTCTTTTTTGTTTTTTTTTTTTAATATTGACAAAAACACGAGGCACCAAAGAAGTTTCACTTCTGACATGCTTCCTTTGTACGCACGCAATTTTTTGTATTATTTTTTGCGCAACTTAATTTAGAACGTTAATTTTAGAAATGGCCGGATGAGATCGACATATGAAGATTAATTTAATCGCGAGTACTCCACTCCGGTTGTCGAGTATGCTCGTACCTCGCGTTTATGACACGAGATGTTTGAAGTACAAAAAGTGTTTGTGCAAAGGATCCATGTTGATGACTTTAATCAGGGTATACGGGGTTGGGTGTATGTAATTATTACGTAGACAGCCATGTTATATGTTTATCTAGTGCTGTGCTGAATTTCAATTGCTTAGGCTCCTAATTTATTTTGTTTGCGTGTTGAAATCATAATTTATGTACAAATGTAATTTTGCCAGTTGCAATAAATTATTTTAACGAATATAAGGCTCATTTGACGCTCCTGTATAAAGGGATTAACCTACTATACCTTATGAGCCAGACAGTTTGTTATAGGGTTATACTTCAGGGAGAGTACCCAAAAGGCCAAAAGGGTATCCCGCCGGGCTAGTCGCGGATGACCGACAACTCGATACCGGTCGGCCGAATAGCGAGGGAGAAGGAATGCGATGGGTTATAGTACCGCACGCTGCCTTTTTGTCGCCCCGAACAGAACGGACAGCGTGTCCGCTGACCATAGACCACCTCAAAAAAAAAAACAAGGCTATACTTGTAGTTCTATTTCTTTTGCGATGATGCAATCCGTGTTCTTTAGTCGTTTCTTACGGTCATTCACCTTCAAGAAAGGGGGTGGTGTATTGTATTTTTACGTCATCCTACATCATCATTTGCCTGCCCTTATCCCACGCTAAGTGGGGTCGGCACAACATGTACTTACCTTCTATAACCTCCTATCGGCCGTCATGTCTGCACTTACCCTTTTCATACGCATGTCCTCATTCACACAGTCTATCCATCTCTTTTTGGGTCACCCACGCTTCTTTCGTCCATCCACATTCATATCGATAACCCGCCTTGTCACATGGCTTTCATCCCTCCTCATCACATGTCCATGCCAAGACAACCTCGCGCTCCTAATCTTCTCTATCACTGGTGCTACTTTCAGGCTTCCCCTAATATACTCATTTCTTATCTTATCTAACCTTGTGACCCCACACATCTTAGCATACGCATCTCTGTGGCATGCAATCTTCTCTCATCCGTCTTTTTCATTGCCCAACATTCAGATCCATACATAGCAACAGGTCTGATGACACTCTTTTATATTTTCCCCTTAAGTTTAAGCGGCATCCGTGCATCGCAAATTGTTCCCGAGACCTATCGCCACTTTATCCATCCTGCATTCATTCTACGATTTACCTCCCGGTCGATGTTGCCGTCGTCTTTACGTCATCCTACATGAATTTAATAAAACATTAAATTGTGTCTATATAATAATTTTAGTTAATAGTCTATATAATATTTTCCGTGTGGTGACGGAGTAAGAATACAATTCACCACCCCCTGTCTTACCCGTGGGTGATCGTACGAGACGACTAAGGGATATAAAACGCATATAACATCTATGCGAGAGAAGGAAAACTCGAAACAAAACCCTATACCAACACGTCTGACCAGCGTGGTATAGTAGGTCAATTACCCTTCCATTATGGAGGAGGCCCGAGCCCAACAGTGGGACGTATGTGGGCTGAGATGATGATGATGATGATGATATAATAATTATTAGATACATATAGTTCTAACCTTTCATTTACTCATAGATACGTAATTTGCACACGAGGATTAGGACAATAAATTTTAATCGACGAAAGTAATCTATTGTACCATTATCTATATTTTGATATTATTCATTTCGGTTCATATATATCCCACTGCTGGGCTACGAATTCCTCCACAGGGAGGGAAATTGATATATTATGCCGGTCAGATAGGTTCGTATACTTTTTTATTTTTTTATTGCAAACTGTGGCAAACGAGCAAACAGTACACCTGATGGTAAGTGTTGCTGCCGCTCATGGACCTTTACAAGGCCGCTGTCTACTGCTGAAGAAAGTGAAGGGAGTGTAAATGCATGCATTGAGGCTTGGTGATACCAAACGTACCACCAAAACCACCAGAAAGTTGCGCTTCCGGCTCTCTCGCTCACCGAACGAAGCGCAGTAACAAATTGCTACTACTCAGACGTCGATTTTCTGCTCAGTGTGGTACTACCCCGGACGGACCGACCCGCGGCTGTAGACAGATAACTGTCGACAGTGTGGTCCTACCAGTGACAAATGGTATGTGGTTTTGTTTCGAGTTTTCATTTTCCTGTATGGAAGTTATATGTTTATTATATTCCTTAATCGTCTTTGATATTGTAAATAAAACTATTTTATAGATATTATTGCGTTTGCACTGGATTTTTTATTACCCGACTTTTTGAACACTTTACAGCGTTCACGCTAGAGTGTTACAACGTGTAATACTCGCGTAAGCATTAAATATCAATATTTTTTCATATATGTGTGTATATTTTCTTTGTACATGTATATATGACTAAACTCCTAAACGCCTGAACCCAATTTGATGATATTTCGTGGGTGTGTTCAGATTGATTCAAGAATGATTTTGAATTTTCGTTGCTGTTGGTAGCAAACGAACAAACGGTATACCTGATGGTAAGTGATACTACCGCTCATATGGACTTTTCCTATACTATCCGTGAAGAAAGTGAAAGGAGTGGGTAAGCGTGCAATGAGATTCGGTGATACTGAAGGTGCCATATTCACAAAAAGTTGGGCTTCCGTCTCGATATCGACAAGGACTCGACATAAAGCCTAGGCCAAGACGTTTTTACCAGCATGATATAGTCCCCCGAAGGGGAGACGTTGGTCGATAGGAGGGTATTCTTCAGGAGGTATTCCGTCTGGCCGACCACTGACGTCAAGTAACCCTGCTCCGGTGTTCGGTCCAACGGCGAAGGTGACGTGGTGTTCGGGTGGGTTGCAGGTGTGCGTGCTTACGCCTCTCTGTCGCCCCGGACAGAGTGGTTGGAGTAGTGCGTCGACCGCAACCCACCCCAAAAAAAGAAAGGCTTGGTATGGGGTAAGCTTGGTGGTAAATCAATATCCCTCCCATTGAGAAAGTGGCCGGAGCCCAACAGTGAGACATATGTGCACTAGGATGATACTCATGATGAAGAAAATGGTAAATTGTATTCTTGCTCCGTCACCACACGGGTATTAACCACATAAGTAGTAAATAAAATTAAGTAATAAGTAAAATTGAAAATTTCGAATAACACTACACAAACTAAAATCTATACCAATAAATAAAATTGGAGTGTCTGTTTGTAATGTCAAAATAATAGGCTTTTTTCATACTCACACGGTTATTTGCACGACACCTATGCCTAAAATAGCAATTAAAAAATTTTTGTCTGTCTGTCTGTCTGTTTGTTCCGGGTAATCTTCAAAACGGCTGGACCGATTTCAAAAATTCTTTCACCAATGGAAATCTATAATATCAGGGCGTAAACTAGGCTATATTTTATCCCGGTATTCCCACGGGAACGGGAACTACGCGGGTAAAACCACTATAACCTATAACCGAAGCGAAGCGAGAGCGGATTGCTAGTACCTAATAAAAAAGGGTGACGTTTTCTTCAACTGGAATTATTAATTAATTGTCTTTTAACGTTTATACTGGCACGCGTGAAGCACTTAATCGAACAATACGCAATCACATCATTTTGGAAAAGAGCTGATACCCTTACACTACTAGACCGATATTAACCAAACATTGCTAAGAAACAACGCAAGGAAACTGGCTATGAAAAAAAAAACCGCATCTAAATCGATCCATCCGTTTGAGAGCTACGGAACCGCAAATATATTGAATATTTAATGTGTGCTTATCTTAGAAGACCCACAAAGACTTTCTGTAATATTCATGCACAAAGGAAGGCCAATGTTAACGTTTAACTTGGGCTTTCTATATTGTGAAGATAACAGCAGATATTAAATCAAACGACACATTATTTATTTTTAGCATTTTTAGAAAAAAAAAAAAAAGAAACTAACTAATACAATGATTTTTGATGTTTACAGGCAAGAGAAAATATCAAACCAGTGAAATATGTAGGTATATAATCTGTTACACGTTATCACCATCATCATCATCTCCTATATGTCCCACTACTGGGCTCGAGCCTCCTCCACTATGGGAAGGAAATTAAAATATTATACCATGCAGGTCAGGTGGGTTGGTATAAGGTTTTTATTTAAGTTTCCCGTCTCTTGCATAGTTGTTATATCTATACTAATTAGAAAGCGAAGGTCCATGGTCTTCACTATATCGCGAGTTTAAAGCGAATCGATCAGTCGACTTAGCGTACATACAAAATATTAAAGTAAACGGTAAACACACTACGGGTATTGAGGAGACCACGGAAGTTTTATTAAATACGTTAATCCCAGACGATGACATCTCAGTCGACAGCGAACATCATAAACAAATACGTGCATGGGCCGCCGAGCCACCTCTCGCCCCTATGTCTGACCTTTCATCTCTTGCCGAATTTATAAATACTGTTAGAGCTCTTCTCCTCAACAAGGCTGTTGACGAAGATAAAATATCAAGTAAAATGATCAAAAAAGCTACTCAAGCATCGGGCGACTCAATGTTAATAATTTTTAATCGTTGCATAACTGAAGGCATTTTTCCTCGTATATGGCGGCGCGGTTATATACGTATAATTCCTAAAGGCGGTGATAAGCCACCAGACGACCCGAAGTCATATCGACCAATCACCTTACTGCCTTCATTAGGCAAGCTCTTAGAACGTCTCATTGTTCCTCGTTTATTGCCGGGTGGACCAACGTTCAATCATAAACAATTCGGCTTCACTCACGGTAAATCAACTATCAACCCGGCCATTGCGGTAAGACGTGTCATTGGCACATCCATTTTTAAATACGTACTAAGTGTCTTCCTGGACATCTCAGGTGCTTTCGATAAAGCCTGGTGGCCAATGCTACTTCTTAAATTAAAGGCTCGTGGTTGCTGTAGAAATATCTACCAAATCATACAGTCGTACTTTTTAAATGGCTCGACTAAATTGAAACTTGGTCACCATGCTGTGTCGAAGCCACTGACGATGGGCTGCCCTCAAGGTTCGGTATTAAGTCCATATCTATGGAATTTAGGTTTTGACGATTTTCTCGAGTTACCTCTACCGAAGAATTGTCTACTGATCGGCTATGCAGACGACGGACTTTTACTTATACAATCGAACACTAGGGATGGTTTAGAGAAATTAGTGGAAACATGCCTCAATGATATATTCGATTGGGGTACACGAAACTGGCTTGCCTTCGCACCACAAAAAACATATCATCTTTTACTAAAAGAATATACGCGGCGCCGATTGTAAATTGGTATAAAATTCAATAATATGACTGTCAAAAAGAAAGAATCAGTTTGCTATCTCGGCCTAGTCTTAGAAAAAAAATTTCATTTATTCAGCATATTAAAACTGTAGGCGATAAAGCGAAACGGAATTTCTACACGCTTACTAGAATATCCACATCTACTTGGGGCCTTCGTTTTTAAGAACCATACCAACTTAAAACCATATACATGGCTACATATTTGGGGTGTATTTGTTACGCTGCACCTGTATGGGCCGATAGGGCCACCATAGGGGCGGCTCGCCTTAAATTACTTAAGAGCCAACGATTGGCCCTAATATTTTTATGTAAAGCCTATAGAACGGTTAGTACCGAGGCCTTGTCAGTACTCGCGAGTGTACTTCTGGTTGATTTGGAGATTCAGCGATGAGCGTCAATGTATTACACCACAAAGGAAACTATGAATACAGATTTCCTTCTATCGCGCGACTGAAATAAAATTGCTAGATAGTTTGCAGCACAATCCATTGTCTATGAAGAGCTTTTAACTGAATGGCAAGAAAGATGGGATTCATCATCGAAAGGTCGTCATCTTTATCTCTTTTTTTCATGCATTCGGGAGCGCTTGAAGAAGGTGTGGCTGGAGGTTGGCCACTTTGTGGCCCAATATTTAACTGGCCATGGCAACTTTAAAGGTAAATTATTTTCTTTTAAACTCACACTATCACCATTATGTCAATGTTCCACATCTGACCGCGAGTATGAACAATCAGGACATCACATCTCTGGGAGTGCGATCTCTGGTGAAACGAGCGTAACTTTATGTTAAACAGTTTGCAAGTCACCTGTGGGTTAGTATACTATACGGACCTTGTAGCAACTCGAGAAAATTACCGTACGTTCATGCGTTTCTGCCATACATACTGCAGCAATCAATGTTTACGCTCACATATGCCCCGTTAAGCTCTTCCGTATCCATGGTTCCGTACTGCTGCGCTATCGTAGCTGTACACCTTTTTACTTATTGGCTGACTAGTCATGGAGGGAAGTGGAATCTCTCTTTCCAACTCCTCCTCTTTAATCTTTTCTTATTAAATTTGTTGTGGGTCCCAAGACAATTAAAATCATATCCCGAGACTGCCTGAGGGTCAAACCTCGGTGTCATTTATGGAGAACATTGTGGATCATGGCTTACAGGAGTTATAATGGTGGGAATGTGTGGGTGATTAGTCCCAAAAAAAAAATATCTATACTAATATTATAAAGAGGAAATATTTGTTTGTTGGCAATACAAATAGGCTCCGAAACTACTGAGCTGGTTTCAAAAATTCTTTCACCAATGGTAAGCTATAATAAGTTAGGGGATGGAGAATTGTATTCTTACTCCGTCACCGCACGGATAGGGATAATTATTAACCATTCATCCATATAATCTGAAGCAGAAATAAACTATATATTAAATTATTTTTTATTACAACCTCTCGCCATCAAATGGAGCTCCATCCAGTTCTCGTTACACGTAACATACATAGATATACAGAGTCACGTCTCTTACCCGTAGGGGTAGGCAGAGACAACCCTCCACTTGCTACGATCTTGACATATTAGTTTCGCCTCATCCATATTAATTTATCTCCTCATGCATATTCTTCGGTTTATCCGTCACCCGCCGAGAGGCCGACAGCGTGAGGAAAGACCGACGTCCTCCCCGAGGGGGGGACGTTGGTCGATGGGAGGGTACCCCAATAGGGGGTATTCCGTCGGGCCGACCACTGACGACAAGTTAACGCTGCTCCAGTGGTCGGCCCAACGACGAAGGCGACGTGGTTTTCGGGTGGGTCGCGGGAGTTGCGTGCTTAAGCCCCTCTGTCGCCCCGGACGGAGTGGTGCGGAGGCGCGCCGACCGCGGCCCACCCACAAAAAAAAAAGAAAAAAAAAAGAGTATTTTTAACCTGGCCTTTCTTAAGAACGTCCCCGATTTGATCGTGGAACGTCCGCTTTGGTCTTCCCCTTCCAACACTTCCGTTCACATTCGCCCTATAAATTCTCCGTTAGTCTCCTTTCATTCATTTTCTCTACACGCAAATCTCCATAATTATATCTCTATATCTTACTAACATAACCTTTATATATACTGGATATAAACAACTAGCTATACACTACTGGCTAACGAGGATTACAACCGAATACTGTTTACCCCTTCGAACCCGGTATTTATACCCGTTTTGTCGCTACAAAGCTACTCAAGCGTGACGCGTATTATCACAATACATGTTCTAATTTGCCACTATTCAATGGGCAATAACATCCTTACTCATCATCATCATCATCTTGCTCTTATCCCAATTACTTGTGGTCGACGCATTATGTCATCTGTTTTGACATATTGCAAAAAGTTTCGGCAATGACTTTTATGACCGGCCGCCTGCCTGACGTCAACCCTCCTTGGGAATGTAATCGTTGACCCAAATGGTACCAGATGGAGTTTGTCCGGGTCAATCTAGGGCTCTTAGTCGTCTTTTACGACACCCACGAGCAAAGCAAGGGTTGGTAGTATTCGAAGCCGCTACCACACAGCACTAACAGCAATAACATCCTTACTAATATTATAAATGCGAAAGTGAGTTTGTTTGATTGTTTATTTGTTTGTTTGTTACGCTTTCACGCTTAAACTACCGAACCGATTTCAAAAATTCTTTCACTAATGGAAATCTATAACATCAGGGAGTAACATAGGCTATATTTTATCCCGGTATTCCGATGGGAACGGGATCTACGCGGGTAAGGCCACTGAAATTGAAGCGAAGCGAAGCGAGGGCGAGTTGCTAGTACATATATAAAATAAAGTCATGACTAGTTGAATTAAAATATCTTAGTCCTTCTATAAGCATGGGAGGGTACTCCTCAAGAGGTATTCCGTCGGGTCGACCACTGACGACAAGTCAGCCTGCTCCAGTGGTCGTTCCAATGACGAAGGCGACGTGTCGCGGGTGGGCTACGGGTATGCGTGCTTACGCCCCTCTGTTGCCCCGGATGGAGTGGTGCAAAGTGCGCCAAACGTAACCCACCCCAAAAAAAAAAAGTCTTTCTATAAGCACTACGTTAGTCTCGTGTATTATACATACTCCATTACACGTATATCTCCATAATTACATCTTCATAAATACACACTTAGCAACATAACCTTACTATGCAATTACAATATCTATTTCATTGCTTCTTTACTTTTGGTGACTCCGACCAGCGAATATTCTCTACTCATTTGAGACTGTCTATTTATACCGTTTTCTTGCCATTAAAACATCCAACTGTGACGAACCACAGCCACGAATGTTGCCAGATTATACATTTCAGTTACCACCTTCCGATATGCGATAACAGTTCATTGATCGTCATCTGATATACGTTCTATTGAAGGAGTCAAGTCTCCTCTATGCTGATCATATAGTAGAAGGTTTTATTTCAACTTTTCTTTCTCTTGCATAGATAATTTATTTCTTTTTTTAAAACAACAGCCCATGCTATGGAAATAGTAGTATTTCTACTTCATCACCACATGGTTAATGAATGCCGAAAATTGTTCGTTTGAAACATTGGCAAACTAAAAATCAAATACAAATGCGACAAAATCCATAAAAATAGTTTTATTTCAAACACATGAATAGGTAATTAAATTTCAATCCCATATTTTTCTTGGGGTTTAAGAATTCAAATTCAAATCATTTATTATGCATAATAAATCATTTATTTTCCATGTAGTGACGGTGTAAGAATACAAATCACCACTCCATATCTCGCCTGTGGAAGTCATAAGAGACGACTAAGGGATATAATACGCATATAACATCTATGCAAGAGAAGAAAAACTCGAAATGAAACCCTGTCTGACCAGCATGGTATAGTAAGGTCAGTTGCCCTCCTATTGTGGAGGAGGCTCGAGCCCAACAGAAAGACGTATATGAGCGATGACGATAATGTACATCGAACCTATTATTCAATAAGAAACACATATACTACTGAGCTATCTTTATTGTGAAGCTTGTGCATTAAATTTTAATCACGGATGGAATGTTATGATTTCTCATGTTTACGCGAGTATTACACATTTTAAATAAAATTACTTTACGGATTTTATTGCGTATCTTAGTCCACCCGTGACCATGAACGCTGGAAAATGTTCGAAACGTCGGGCAATCAAAAATTAAACACAAACGCGATAAAATCCATAAAGTAGTTTTATTTAAAACGGATGCAATATCTTCTATTTTCACTTCACAAATAATAAGAATAAAACTCTCAGCTGTTTGGAACGTTTATTTATTGAGCATTTCTTTTAACGAATGTTTATTAAGTTTATTTAACGAACGTGTATTAAACAATTTTAACGTTTATTTAACAAATGTTTATTAAGCATTTCTTTAAAAGAACGTTAATTAAGCGTTTCTAATGAGAAAATCTATTTAACCGCGTACATGTCCAGTTCGCCCGTTGCGTCAAGTCGTTGAACAAAAGAACAATAACGATTAACTTTAACTTTTTTAATATCACTGAAATAAACTTGTACAGGTGGAAATATTTGTAAAAAAAAGGGAATTCTAATTTTCAGACACGCGTTGATGTTACTTCACTAAGAGGAACGTAATCATAGATTAGTTTTTTTGTCAGGAAACCATACTACAATTAGTATAATTATACCTCTCATAATCTCTTGTCTATTAGAAAAACAGGCTAAGTGTGAGTTGGAGTTGCGTACGAAGGGTTCCGTACCATTATCTATAAAAAATCGCGTTCATTGTATGGGATCTCCCCATAAATATTTATTTTATTTCGTTTTTAGTATTTGCTGTTATAGCAGCAACAGGAATACGTAATTTGTAAAAAATTCAACCGTCTAGCTATCACGGTGCTAGAGATACGGCCTGGTAACCGACAAACGGGTGGACAAACGGACGGACAGAGAGTCAAGTCTCAATAATAGGGTCCCGTTTTACCCTTTGGGTACGGAACCCTAAAAAAGAAAATCAGTCGCAGTCTAAGACTAAATTATTTATTAGACTTCCAATCATAAAGACTAAGGTCTCGCTGGCTCGCCTAAATGTCGACAAAGAGATTCAAAACAGTGGTTTATGACTGCACAGGTGGCTTAGTGGTTAAAATACCTTGCCGAGTTACGTGTCGCAGGTTTGATTTCATACAGTATAATACTTTGTGTAACCCACAAGGTGCTATCCCGAGTCTGAATGTAATTTATATTTGTAAAATATATGCTATTAAAGTCCACCGCAATACAAGAATTACTCCCATAGTGCAAGATTTATCTTTAAAAAAAAGATGAGTAAAGTCTAAAAACTCTCAATCATCCACCGAAGACTAGAACTTGATAACAGCGATCCGCTTTAATTGGCTACTAAGAAATTTAACACTTTCTAATACTTGGATTTGGACAAAAATTATCTTTAAATTACTTTTTACATAGGTGAAACCATTTGCAGAAGCTGGTTTATTATACAAATCTAGTAGCACTTAGGAAAATTTCATCGCATCCATGTGTGTTTGCTCTAGCTTTTACTGTAATAAAGCGTATGGCTTACGTATAGGCCCTGTTAAGCTTTGTCGTATCCGTAGTTTTTTACTGCTATGGTTATCGTTGCATATCCATTTCTTTATCAGTTGATCAGCTAATTATATGTGGCGTACTCACACACAGACACACTCATATCTATATATAAACTACAGCTACACTCTTTATTATTATTTATTTACATCATATATACTTATATACATTACTACTGCATACACCACACAAAACAATTACATACAACATTATTTACAACATAAAACACATAACACCACTTATTTTAAACAACCGTGGAAACATGCTCATATAGCTGTGGACACACGCCAGCTAACGGGACCTCGATCATACGAAGTGCGCGGACGGCCGTGCCTGACACGAGTCGGCACGGAGCCGTTGTTAAGGGCGCCCGTGTCGCTTAGTACATATTCAACTCATACGCTCCCAGTAGCGATCACGCTTACCTAAATCTTACCTATAAACTGTCTGTCGCTATCACTCTGTCACTCCTTCTGTATTTCATTGTTCTAAGTGCTTGCCTATTCTGTGTAAAAACTTATTGTGCCGTGCAATAAACTGTTTCTTCGCATACTTATTTCTACTTTGCCTGCCTACACCTGCAAGTTTCGCCACTATATACCGTTGTGACCGCTATATATATATATATATATATATATATATATATATATATATATATTTAAATATTCAAAACAAATGATATTCATTTATTTCATTATTATTACAGTTCACATATGTCCCACTGTTGGGCCTATTCCTTTTTTTTTATTGCAAGTGGTGGCAAACGAGCAAACAGTACACCTAATGGTAAGTGTTGCTGTCGCAAAGATCTATATCTTTGCAAGTCCACTGCCTACTGCCAAGAAAGTGAAGGGAGTGTAAATGCGCGCGGTTCGGGGTTCGGTGATAATATAGGCACCACTAAAACCCACCACACGCAAACACCCTCAGAAACTTGGGCTTCCGGCTCCCTCGCTCACCGAACGAAACGCAGTAACAAATTGCTACTACTCGGACGTTGATTTTCAGCGAGAGTATGGTACTATCCCGGACGAATCGGCCCGCGACTGTAGACAGACAGCTATTGGCAGCTGTCTGTCTACAGTCTAGTCCTACCACAATGGGAGGGAAACTTCGCATGGCCCCATAACCCGCTGTACTCCCTCGTCTTCGCCATTAAACCGACCACTGGTACTGAATTTCTTGTCGTCCGTGGCGAGCGCGGCGGGTACCGTCCCTCCCTAACGCCTCTCCCAGGACGTCAGTCGGCCTTGTACACTCAGCTTCAGCGGGTCACGGACAATTCCCTGATTCAGTTACCCTCGGCCTCGGCTAGGGCGGCATTAGCAAAGGCACCTGCTTCCAAGCTATGTCATATTCTCGAATAAATTTACATCTCTTCTAGGTACATTATGATGTCCCAGCAAATGATAAACCCTGATATTGGCTAGAGCAACCGAAAACATTCAAGAATATATTAAACGTTATTATATCGTTTAAATATTTATCGGCTTAAGTAAAACATTCATTTTGGTAGAACGTTATTAAATGCGGGCACATTAACAATTTACGCAGTGGTCAGTTGAAAATCCTATTCTGTTGTGTTGAGTGTTAATTATAAATATGTGGTCATGTTGTAAATCATTATTGGTTACTATTTTATTCATTTAAGTGTTACAAATGAAATGAGGAGTTTATTTTTAAAAAAGACTACTAAGCAAAAAAATATCATGGTAGTTTTTAATTAAATATAGAAGGAACGTAGTAATATACATAAAAATATATTAAGGTAGGGTTTAAATTAAAACGTGGTGGCTTTTAATTTACTAAAGAAAGGCAACTAATAAGATATATAAAAATACTAGCAACCCGCCCTCGCTTCGCTTCGGTTATAGTCGTTTTACCCGCGTAGTTCCCGTTCCCGTTGGAATACCGGGATAAAATATAGCCTAGTTTATGCCCTGATATTATAGCTTTCCATTGGTGAAAGAATTTTTGAAATCGGTCCAGCTGTTAAGAAGATTACCCGGAACAAACAGACAGACAGACAGACAAACTTTTTTTAATCGCTATTTTAGGCATAGGTGTCGTGCAAATAACCATGTGAGCATGAAAAAAGCCTATTATTTTGACATTACAAACAGACACTCCAATTTTATTTATTGGTATAGATACAAAGTTAATTAAAGTTAAGAATAAAAAGTAATTCACAAACGTGGCAAACGAGCGCTTGCTCGTTTGTCACGTTAAAATCTCGTCTTAAATCTCTTATAAAGAAGGACATGTCATGGCGCTCGGGAAACACAGCAGCAAGTAGTGAATTCCAGAGCCTGCACGTACATATATGGGAGAAATCAAGTGTTCGATAGGTTGGGCAATTAAAATTCAAATTTAAATGCAAAAAATGTGTAAAAATTATTATTTTTTTTTTTCATAAGGAAATGAATTTTAGACCATGAATACTTTATTGAAAAAATTAACAGCAGCTTCAAATAATTGTTTTGAAAATCCGTCTTTAAAAGTTGGTTAGTTGTTATTCAATTATTTAAAAACTTTTATATTAATATAATCTAGACACGCGGCAGCAAGTTAAGTTAAGCCAAGTGTAAGCAAAGAGCGTGCCGATATGTGTATACACGAACCATTTTGGGCTACTTTTGACCCCCTCAAGAGCAATTCAATGGACGCACCAATTTCTCAAGGCAAATATTGTTTGTTTTATGTAATTTGATAGTTACAGTTAGAACATAAAACTTCATAATTATAAAGTGCAAACACCTTCGTAGTAAAAGAACTATAAGAAAATGTGTTTAGAATTTACCTACGATAAATAACTTTCAGGATAATCTACAGAACTTGGCACTTAATTATATCTAAAGTCTTTTGTCGATGAAATCTACCACTACACCATAATTACCATAATATAGAACTTGGCTGTCTTTTTCGCATTTATGTCTTTACCGGGATTAAATTTACAATTTATAGCTTTACACCATTTCGTGTTACTTTTTTAACATGTTTTTATCTATAACTTTAATGGTTGACTTTGATCTAGTTATTTTAAAATACCCAAATTTAAATATAGAGGAATAAATATGTTTTCAAAACTCTGTAACGAAATAAAGTTATCCAAAAAAAGTAGAATTGACGCAGTATTTGAATGTGCGTGTTCAACAGGAGTTAAGTGTCTGCAGCAATTTTATAACTTTGACGTCTATCGATTTGATTGTCCCTGATTGGCATGTAATATTGCAATTGGAATCGAATACTCATCTTTACTATTAATCAATTACAATGTCACTTTAATAAACATTTCCCATTTTAAATGAATATGTTCTATAATAATCATCATTCAACATCATTTCAGCTTATATATGTCCCACTGCTGGGCTCAAGCCTCCGCCACAATAGGTGGGAAATTTATTTACTATAACCACGTTGGTCAGGCGTGTTGGGTTTTCTTTCGAGTTTTCCTTCTCTTGCATAGATGTCATATTCATATTTAATCTCTTGGTTTTATTTCGAGTTTTCTTACTCTGTCATGGATTTTATCCGCATATAACGCTTAGTCGACTTCTACGAGAACCACGGGCCAGAGGGGGGCTGTTGAATTGTATTCTTACCTTCTTACCATACGGCAAATATTACTAAAAGAATAAAAATCAAAACAAAAACTATGCCATTCTCTTTATCTAGCATAGTACAGAAGTGTTCTCATCTAAATCGGCCCATAACCAGCGTTGTCTTGTATATGATCTGTAAAATTAATTGCCTCAAAGTGTGTGTTTCTAATGAATATAGCATTAGAAATTAACAAATAATGTTGAAAACTAATACTAATAAACTAAGATAATAAGAAAGTTGTTTTAGAAATAAATTATGTGTACAAATAGCTGGCAATAAAAGTTCGAAAACTTTTAAATAAACCTATTTATTATTGTAAAGCAGTAATTTAGACGCTATTGTTATTTAAGTTCTACACTTTGGTTTGAGTTTCTTTGTAAATACAAGTATTCAAAACACATAATAAAACTCGTTATGATATATGAAGGCAGGTGGTTCGCTTCTCATATTTTTCATAAGAAGCAAGTTAATTGAAAACGCGGCAATCAGGCAAATATACAACTAATGAAAATGTAAGGAAGTACTGGAATATTTATAAAAGGAAACCCTTAGTACTGGATAGAAAACAAAGGACTATGTGATTGTCCTCGACGGAAAAAGAGGGGCGTTATAAGTTTGACATCGATGTCTGACTGTCTGTTTCTAGCATCGTAGCTCGCAAATAGATGGACCGATATCATCGATCTTTTTAATTTTAAGCGCGGAATCGTATTCAGCGACCTAGAAAACCAGCGAATACCCAATTTTCGAGGTGTGTACCACGTGGACCGATAGCGTCCAAAACTCGTCGCAATCATCGGTGCCGACCTGACACTGCCAACCATCGCTAGGGAGATGCTTGAAAGCTTCAGGAACTATAGTTTTCTAGAAGTCCATTAGCGTTAATTAACGGTGTACTAGTTGCTCGTCTTTCACCAAAGTCAATAAACTATCTATCCCATCTCTTTGATTTATTTAGATTGACAGCTTTTTGCGGCACCTGATATTATTTACCTTATAATATACTATTTTATGTAGATTATGTATATTCTACCTTTACATGACGGCCATGTGCTGAGAAAAACCTGCTGTCTGCGCTGTAAGTGACGAGACCCACTGATAGCAGAGAATAGTCCTTTCTTCTTATCCATGTCACCTGTACATAAAGAGTATTTCATTATAGAATAACAGTTTGCTAAGAAGAATTTTTCCATGTGATGATAGAGTAAAGACGCAATTTACCAAGCAAGTAAGGGCCGTGAGTGTCATAAAAGATGATTCAGGGATCATAATGTACTGATAAAATATATCAAAAAAAAGAAAACTCGAAATAAAACCCTGTACCAACCCATCTCTGTTGTAGAGGCGGCTTGAGCCGAACAGTGGGACGTGTGTAAGCTCTGACGATGATGATGATGATAAAAAAGAAGAATTAAATTCTTTATTATATTTTTTCATACTACTGACAAGACGATTAGGGGCCAAGTTCAAGTTCACGAAGCTGCTAATTAGACAGGTGTAAAAATGTTCCTTATTGCCCACTCCTTTTTCATACTATGCATTTCATTGTTTTCATTCTGTTTCGAGATATAGTATAGATATAGTGGCATATAATTAAAATGTGGAAAAATGATAGATTTTAGTCTCTATACTGGAGAATTAGAGGAAAAGCTTATTAATAAAAGTTACGTGATTCAAACAAGCGAAAGCAAATCCATTTGGTAAAAAAGAATACAATATGTCATCATATCTTGGAGAGGGCATTCTCTACAGCTGTTAAGATATGAAACATTGGATATAGATTCTCTACAATTGTTAAGATATGAAACAATGGACATAGATAAGGAAAATAAGGACAGGACATTTACTATGTAAACGATTATATGAATTATTTGTTAAACTTATGAAGTTTCATAAGAATTTATTTCATTTCATTTTCTGCCATTCCCGTTGTGAGAGAGTGGTGGTATTTTGCAATTCTTATTTCATCATCTAATAATATTCCGAGTTTATCACTAAGGTTCACTGCTCACATTAGGAATTGGATTCACGATTTTCAAAAAAAAAATTACTTTGCACCGCAGTTAAAAGATGATTACATTGCTCTGGTTCTTTTATTTTATCTTCTGTAGTATCGGTGACATTTTCAAACGTACCCGACGATGCTATCATGCTCGCCCAGATCCCAGTAAACCCAACCCGCGAAGCCCTTTTTTTATAAAGGTAGAAAATCTCACATTGCCAACGACCAACCGAAGCCACATGGAATGCCTTCGGAACAAGACGCTTAAATTTTTGGGTTGAGAACTGTCAGTGCTCATTCAAGAGTGTAAACCCGGATAAAGTTATCAAAGCTACCTGCGGCTAACAAATATAGCCACTAAAAATAAAAATAAATAAAGTGACGGATATGATGATAAGAATATGATGATGATAAGAATACAATGCATGATCCATTTTATTGCTCGTGGGTGTTCTGTAAAAAAACACCTAAAGAATATGATATACAGATAACATTGATGCGGTAGAAGAGAACTTGAGATAATTCTTATACCAACTCATATCACTAGTAGGTCAATTACTCTTCCATTACGGTGCAGGCCCGAGAACAAAAATGACATAGAAATATACAAAGCCTGATAACCAGAAGGGTGGGCAGAAACTATGGATTGCCACAGGTCACGATACTCACATACTTCCATTGCTTCACTTACATTCATCAAAGTCTTCATGCATTCTCTACGGTTACGCAAACTTCTAACATGACCTTTCTCCAGTACGTCACAAATTTTACGTACGGCGTAGTCTTCCTCTTGCAACCGTCCCATGCACACTTGCGATCAAGCAATATTTCTTTCATTCTCATCTCTTCACTCATAATGATATCTGATGTTTACACGAGTATTACACATCTTATCTTAATATATATAAATTACGTGTCACGTTGTTTGCCCGCGATGGACTCCTAAACTACTTAACCGATTTTAATCAAATTTGCATACCGTGTGCAGTTTGATCCAACTTGAAAGATCTTAGCTTACATCTTAATTTATAGTCGCAATATTATTTTATTGCAAATTATTTGTCTATTATTTGACATTCACAATTATCTGTTAACTCCAAACGATTTTAACAGATGGCGATATCTGTTGACTGAATTGAGTAATTAATTAACAGATGGCGCTGCTCTGTCAAACCTACAAACGAGTCATATACGATTTTAACTTCCTTTTTTAAATAGATGCCATTTGTAAAAAAATATGACGACCTCCATGATGATGTTCTCCTACAGTTCCACTTAAATAGTTTAATAAAATGTAATATAACAAAAACATTAGCCACAGCAACGCGTGGCTGGGTCTGCTAGTATTTAGTAAATAAAACTACGAATTTTATCGCGTTTGTATTTAAAAGGTTTACTTTAAAATTAATAATAATTTAGCGTCATGCCCTCCTGAGTTTTCTTGCCGGATATTTCTCAGTGAGGCCGCGTTCCGATCTGGTACTAGTATATTAGATTTGTTAAGTTTAAATTAATAAACTGTCATAATAATTACTACACATTTTATGTTTAATAATTGCTAATCATAAAGAATATAATTTTCTCATATAGCATCATTTTCTTCTTGTACTGGCAATAAATTTGTAACAAAATGTGGGTCAAAATTTAATAACTAATATCTATCATCTCATCTCAACCCATATACGTCCCACTGTTCGGCTAGGGCCTCCTCCATAATGGGAGGGAATTTGACCTACATGCTGGTCAGACATGTTGGTATAGGGTTTCATTTCGAGTTTTCCTTCTTTTGCACAGATGTTATGTGCCTATTATATCCCATAGTCGTCTTGTACGACATCCACAGGCAAGATAGGGAGTGGTGAATTGTATTCTTACTCCGTCACCACACGGAAAGCTAATATCTATAGCGGGTAGATAATTATAAATATCTGCAATAACGATGACTTGTTGGACGCCGGATATCTTAGTCCGACCGTGATTATAAACGCTGCAAAGTGTTCGAAACGTCGTGTAATCAAAAATCAAATACAAACGCGATAAAATCCGTAAAGAAGTTTTATCTCTTCACTCATTCTTTCTAAATGACCTAACCACCTCAACATACTTTTTTTGATCTTTATCACCATTTCTTCATTCAGTCCACAGCGTTCAGCGTCACGTCCCCGAACAGCGGGGCTATGTCTTGGGCTTCCGTCTTGACATCGACAAGGACTCGACATAAAGTCTAGGCCAAGACGTTTTTACCAGCATGGTATAGTCCCCGAGGAGAGGACGTCGCTCAAGGAGAGGGCCCTCCTCAAGGGGTATTCCGTCGGGCCGACCGGTCCGGTCCAACGACGAAGGCGAAGTGCCACGAATGGGTTACGGGGCCGCGCGCCACCCCTCTGTTGCCCCGGACGGAGCCAGGCGGTGGATGCGCTGACCCACCGCCCGGCGATCTCGAAAAAAAACACCACATATGTTATGTAGATCTTACATCAAACATACGTCTTACTTCTACAGCATTTATTCTACTTTTATGTCTTCCCTGCCAATTCCAGATCACTGCATGTGGGTGGCTACTAACTAAAAATGACGTCTCATTTTAACAAGAGTTGTTTCATTTCAAAGAAATGTATTAATATGTACCCAATGTAATTTTTTCTATGGCGCATAGCATTTCGATAAAATTAATTATTAAAGTTAATTATTAATAATATACGACATCCATATGGTAAAGTTAATAAAATGCTCAACAGAACTCAGCCAATTTCAATACGGAGAGCTCTATTTCATGACGTAGGATTTTCACTATGTAGTCTTTGGTCCATCACTATTTGTACGTTGATATTTAACATACGTTGTTCTTATTTTAATTTAACAAGAATTATTATCACACTGTTGTGTTCTACAACAATGTAATATTTAACAACGAATTTAACTCCCTAAAACATTTTTTTTTAATTTCCACATTGTGTTAAAACACAAACACATTGTTCAAAATTTTAGAAGTCATTTCACGAAGTTATACGACTCAAGTTTTGTGTTTGAACGCGGCCATGTCACGAGCAACTTTTCAAGGAATTCACATTAGATTGTTTGTTTTTGTTTTAGGTTAGGTGTGTGATATTTTTTCCTTTTTAATAATCTATATTTGAAACAAAGAAAATTTGGAAACTTAATTATAAACGTAATATAATGTTTATAACTGATCTTTTTTATGATGACGGTGATTAAAATATTTAGTATAATTTTTATGGTGTTATTAGTTTAAAATGATTTGAATAGCATAATCGTCTGCGTAAAGGAAAATAAAAGATTGCCTAAACTTTGGTTCGATGTATTTGGGAACAATAATTAACTAGCAAAATGTTGGTTAGGTTCTCTTTTTGACCCCCTTTGCCGATATATTTATGTCATGATAACATGGAATTGTGAGCGTTGAGAAGCATGATTGATGTAAATTTGAGTGATAAAATTAAGATCAGAGTGATCAGGGAAAGTTGTGTTATGAATGTAAATGTAGTGACAAGAATTGAGAAAGGTATGTTAAGTTAGTTCGGTCATGTAGTGAGAATAAATGAAAGGAGACTAACAAAGAGAATTTATAGGGCGAATTTGAACGGAATTGTTGTAAGGGGCAGACCAAGGCGGATGTTCCACGATCAAATCGGAGACGTTCTTAAGAGAGGCCAGATTATAAGTACCTTGAACCGAAGAACATGCCTGAGGAGATTAATGAATGTGGAGGAGGCGAAAGTGATCAAGATCGTAGCAAGTGGAAGAACGTGGTTTCTGTCTACCCCTATGAGAAAGAGTCGTGAGTATATTCATGTATGTATATAAAAAGAGTTTAAGATATTATTATATGTAATTTATCATAGATCATCTTTTCATTCCTTAACTTTTAATCCAATTACGTCATTCTTCCCGCGCCATTAAAAAATCTTCAAAATTATGGTAATAAAATTACTCTTAACTATTTTGTACGTGTTTTTCCGTGTGGTAACAGAGTAAGAATACAATTTGCCACCCCTTCTTTTATCCGTGAGTGCTGTAAAAGGCTACTAAGGGATAAAATATGCAGATGAAGTCTATAAAGGGAAGGAAAACTCGAAATAAAATCCTACATCAAAATGTCTGAACAGCGAGGCATAGTAGGTTAGTTTCCCTTACATTATGGAGGAGGTACGAGCCCAACAGTGGGACATACAGGAGCTGAAATGATGATGGTTTTCAAGTATGAAGATTGCTGAATTTATAAAAAATACTTTATGAGAATATTTCATGTACACAATTTTATTTTATTGTCTTAATGAAGAAGAAGTAGAGGACAGGTGAAGTAATATTAAAATATGTTTTGATTTACGTACAATATCTTAGTATTAAAGTTTGTTATGATTTATGATAGCAATAAATTGTAAGCAAACAAATATTACTGTAGGTACATTTATTTTTATTGAAAATTCATACCGCAATATTTTATTGTGAGCATTTCATTAAATATCTAGATGTAAACAATATTTCATCTTATAACCTAAATTCTTATATTGTGAAAAGTTTTAGGAACATAAAGATAAGATATTTTATATTTTATAAGGAAGACGGTTTAGCTACTTTGCTGAACGATAATGCGGTTGCTACTATGGAATATTTTGAGAATACAGAAAGTTTAAACTTATTCTTAGATATTTGTAAGACTGACCGATAGTATGATTTTATTTTATATTAGCGACCTGCCCTCACTTCTCTTCGATTTCAGTCGCCTTACCCGCGTAGGTTTCGTTTCTTTGGGAATACCAGGATAAAATATAGCCTATGTTACTCCCTGATATTATAGCTTTCCGTTGGTGAAAGAATTTTTGAAATCTGTTTGGTGGTTTAAGCGTGAAAGCGTAACAAACAAACAATCTTACTTTCGCATTTATAATATTAGTAAGGATTTCATTATCTGTTATCGCCTTAAAAAAGGACAAATGACACTTTAAAAATAATATACCAGGTATGCGGTCTGCTAGACGTCAACCGTCTTTGGTAATGTAATTTTTTTATTTAAAAAGAACACCCTGCAGTAAAGATGTAATCCTTGTAGTGCGGGGGACTTTACAAACATATAAATAACGGACACAAATTTCATCCAGACTCAGAACAACAATTTGTGGATCGCACAAAGTGTTGTCCTGCGTGGGATTTCACCCGCGACACTGGTAGTGCACTATAGGCCAGTATCTTAACCACTACGCCATTTGTGCAGTCATTAACTAAACACTATCAGATGAAGGTAGCCCAGGTGGAGGATAAAGCTCGCTTAACTGAGCTGCGGGTGACCGGATCGGAGATTTTATTCCTTCACCCGCAGAGAGGCTGACCATGCGAGGGCGACTAAGGTCCCCAGAGGAGCGTTGGAGATAGGGAGAATACCCGAAAGGATATCCCACCGGGCTGGCTACGGACGACAAGAAACTTGGTACCGGTAGTCGGCCCAATGGCAAAGGAGAAGAATTACGGCGGGTTATGGGCCCGCGTGCCGTCCTTTCATCGACCCGAACGGAATGGACGGCATGGACTGCGTGTGCGCTGACCATAGCCCACCCAAAAAAAAAGGTCGATATAAAGCTCCTAATCGATATAAAGTCGATATAAAGCTGCTGTGTGGTAGCGGCTTCGAATACTACCAACCCTTGGGTGTCGTAAAAGACGACTAAGAGCCCTAGATTGACCCGAACCAACTCCATCTGGTACCATTTGGGTCAACGATTACATTCCCAAGGAGGGTTGACGTCAGGCAGGCGGCCGGTCATAAAAGTCATTGCCGAAACTTTTTGCAATTTGTCAAAACAGATGACATATTGCGTCAACCCCAAGTAATTGGGATAAGAGCAAGATGATGATGATGATAAAGCTCCTAATTGTTTTTTTACGACACACATGAGTAATGTAAGGGTTGGTATTATAAATGGACGCTACCATATAGCTCTAATCTCCAAAAAATATAAAACTTATTTTCATAATACATATTATGGCGTATATATGAAACAAAACTATTTAAGGATACATGATCCTGCACGTGCTTAGTTCTCTTTTTAGAAATTATTATGATAGTGTAAATGACTTATGAATTTATAGGGCGAATATGACCGCAAGTGTTGGAAGGAGAAGACCAAGGCGGACGTTCCGCGTTGAAATCTAGGATGTTCTTAGAAGTACCCTAAATTGCAGAATTTGCCCAATGTCCTCATGGACATTAATGAATGTGGAGGAGGCTAAAGTGGCAGGTATGTCAAGATCGTAGCAAGTTAAGAGAAGTGGTCTCTGCCTACCACTATGGGAAAGAGGCGTGAATGTATGAATGTATGTAAATGACTGTAATTGTATTATTAGTGCTTCTAAAATAATTTTAGACACAATAAGGAATTATAAGGATAAATGAAGTTAAAATCTATTCGTTTTCGTTGAATGATAGACAGTTTGAAGTGTCACGCGAGATATTAGTTTAATTATTAAACAAAATAAAACCATTACTTACCGTATTTTCAGTGATATCACTAACTTCACAATGGAGTATCGCCGTCGTTCCTATTTGAGCTATAACTGTTGTACAGTTCTCAGTTAAAAATATACCATTTTTACTGCCTTTTCCACTTAACTTATTAACGGTCGAAGCCGCTGAGTCTCTGTACATTTTCTTAACTTTATTCATAGAATTAACTAACGAAGATTCATCTAATTCTTGTATAATTTCTTTATCTGTTGTTCTGTCATGTTTAGTATGTCTGCCTCTTATCATAACTTCATCAATAATATTATCTACGTTATATACATCATCATTATAATCTTTATCTAATAGTGATGACAGACGAAGTGCTTTGGGGAGTTTTGGATATGTTGTAACAATATATTCTGTTGTTGTGTATTCAACTGTTGTTTCGTCTCCTTTAAGTGTTGTGTAGGTTACTGTTGTGGGAGTTGATGATGTTGTTGTTGTTCTTCTTCTGTGACCTGCCAACAAAAATTTACGTTAAAATCTATACTTGCAAGGTTATGTAATATTCACAATTTGGGAAAGATTAATTTTATTACACCCATAGACTGTATCGAGTTATTTATTAAGGTAATTCTTTTGAATTTCATTTAAATTTAAATTAAAAGTTTTGTCTTTGCTCTTTTTAAATAAATGTTCAAATATGTCGTCATCTTTATCATCATCTCTGATTCTAATTATTTGGTATCGACTCAATACGTATTCTTCTTTAATAGTTCATATTGCAAAAGTTTTGGTAATAATTATATGACTAGCCGTCAACTCTCCTTAGAAATCTAATTGTTGAACTGACTGCAAGTTAGCCCAGGTTGATATAAAGCTCTTGGTGGTATTTTACGACACCCACAGTCAATATAAAGGTGCGTAACCGCCACTTATATATAATCATACAATATGTGATACAATATAATGATACAGCGGTAGGATCATACTGTTGACAATTATTTCTCTGCTGCCGTGGGCCAATCCGTCAGGGGTAGTACCACACTCTCCCAGAAAATCGACGTCAGAGTAGTAGCAATTTGTTACTGCACCTTGTTCGGTGAGCGAGAGAGCCGGAAGCCAAATTTCTGAGGGTGTTTGCGTATGGTGGTCTTTATCGCCGAACCTCATTGCTCGCATTCACACTCCCTTCACTTTCTTCGCGGTAGGCAGCGGCCTTGCAAAGGTCCATGAACGACAGCAACATTTACATATACTGTTTGCTCGTTTGCAATAAAAAAAATGTGCTCACTTATTATTATCTCTAAAGATAGAAACACCGAGAGGATAGGAAGCTGAGGACAAATTACATTTTTAAATCTTTACTATAAGGAAAGAGGATATTTTATATATTTGATTCTTACACCCCTGTCGAGGTTAAAAAATATCATCATAA
Source organism: Lymantria dispar (assembly GCA_032191425.1). NCBI lineage: Eukaryota > Metazoa > Arthropoda > Insecta > Lepidoptera > Erebidae > Lymantria > Lymantria dispar. Next base: position 9,173,218 of record CM063465.1, on the reverse strand, counting down.
ATGTTTATATAATAACCGTCTTTGAAAGCTTAACGTGTTTTCTAGTTATAGAGGAAACTAGACACAATAGGTATCTACAAGGAGAGCGGCCGTCGTATACGTTTTAATAGTTTACGTTATATTATACTAGCAACCCGCCCTCGCTTCGTTTCGGTTTCAGTTGTCTTACCTGCATAGTTCCCGTTCCCGTGAGAGTAACGGGATAAAATATAGCTTATGTTAATCCCTGATATTATAGCTTTCCATTGGTGTTTTTTTTTTAAATCACTTCGGTGGTTTAAGCACGAAAGTGTAACGAACAAACAAACTTATTTTCGCATTTATAATATTAGTAAGGATCTATGCGTATCGATGCTGGTGCTCTTTTTTAAAGAAAATATCGTATTAATTTGTTGTCTTATCTAAAAAAGAATACATGCAATTAATTGACGGATATTAGGTATAAGCATAGATGTTACGAATACATAATGGATTGTGCAACGATTTTTGAAGTTACGATACTCGGCACCAGAGTAGGCTTTCCTTTCTTTCTATTCATTCTTTAGTGAATACGTTCTTTGGGTTGATTAGGTACTGGGATACTTACCTGCATCTATATGCAGGCATAACACTGTGTGTTATGTAGGTAAGTAAATTATAACTGCAAGAATTACTAATATGTTGTATAATATCAGAAAGCTTACATTACAGTTACATGTATTTGTTACAAGGCTCTAGCAACTATTAAAATATTATGGCGGGCGGTGTGCGGCTCGGCGTAATGTACACATAACAACATCAATTATAATATCGATCAATTAACATTGTTTAGTTGCAGTCATTACAATTTGAATAAATTTTAAAGGAGATTAATTTTGCTTTGAGCTGTATTGGAGGTATACAATTATTCTATAATTTTTTTTATGTGTCATAACTTTTTTCTATGTGAAGCGATTTTAATAATATTTTTTTTCTTTTCCTTCTCAAACCTAGAATATCTGCATTTTCCTTAGTCATCTTTTACAACATTCACGGGTAAGTTATGGAGTGGTGAATTGTGTTCTTATTCCGTCACCACAAACCACATGGTTGGATTGATGCGAGGATTTTTTTTTCATATTTTCTTCGTTTGCAGTTTTATTATTTGTTTGTATTTCTTAGTCGTATTTTATGATCCTCCATATCAAGGAAAGGATTGGTAACTATTGCATTCTCACTACACCACCGCAAGGATAAGTTGAAACATCTATTCTGATTATAATGTATTATTTCATCAAAGTAATTTTTGTATTTAAATTATAATTTATCGACGAGAGTTATGTAAATAATTTGATATTAGATACCTAACTTGAGAACAGAAATTTCTTGAATACAAATTAATCATAAGAATAAATTTTAATATTGAGATAGCATATTTTTATAATTAAATATCTACTGTTATAAATTTAAGTTGAAAATAATTAATTAAAACTAAATGAGCTAAGAATTTACTAATTATCTCTTTCATATTAATAAAGTCTAACTTTAATAAAGATTTAGGTGAAAATAAGAAGAATGAAATATATTTTGTCAATTTATAAATATCGGTGTCGTTATTCAGATTTTATTGTAATAAATTAACTTTTATTATGTTTAATTTTAAATGTTATTTTCGTTATTTAGACATTATTATAATCTGTATATATAAAATGCTTTGTCCTAATGATGGATCAACGCACAGCCTAGACCACTGATTGTAGAGACCTGTAACTTCGAGGGTGTGTTCTAGAAAGGACTTTTTTTAAGTTATACTAAGAAGGGGGTTGCCGATTGCCTCTGCACATATGATTCGGACAAAGTCGCGGGAAAAAGCTAGTAACTTATAATAAATTAACTTTGTGTAAGTACCCTCAATTTCAAATGTTTCAAAATTTTAAAGCATTCTTACATATGTTAATCATTCCTATGAGTTTGGAGATAACTTTTCCTTCCCATCCATTCCCCTAGAGTCACATGGAATATGTTAGACTATAATACCTTTATTGTCACGCTCGACAGGCGAGTTGGAGATAGCAGTTGCTCTTATAAATATCTCAGGAAAGTATCTATCATCATTTCAACCCACATAATTTTCACTAATTGGTCTTTATTTATTTGGACAACCAAGAATTGCTATAATTACATATACAAACTTAATAAACATTATTACGAAAAGTAAACTCGATTAGTTCCACAGTTTTTAAAGGTGCAACATCATACACAATAAAAAGGTAGGTACATTATTTCAATACTTATAGGTAATTAACATTATATTTAAATATAAGGGAAAAAAAAATAAAGTGGGAATATGGGGAGAAAAGAAAGAAATTACTAACTAAATTGAAATTGAAAAAATAATTAATACTACGTCGTACATGCACACACACATAATTTTTTTTTTCGTATCGATATAATCATTTACTTCCAGTACAGTTTTCGTAACATTCTCAGTACTGTAATTTTAAATTTGGAAAACTTATCTGCAAATATATCCACATTAAGGTTTATAGTATTTATGCCTACATAATCTAGAAATGGTAGAAAATTGTTTTGAAATTGGTTTTTGCCCGGGGTTGTTGTAATAATGCGAGTTTAGTAACGCGCCTAGGTGTGCATCTAGGAATGTATTTATAAATATAAATACACGTACATATACCACATAGGTCAGAAGTTAGGTCAGACTTACGATGCCACAGAAAAACACACACACAGAGACAGACAGACATCAATATCAAATTCAAATTCAAATCATTTATTATGTATAAACCCCGCGGGGGCACTTACATATTGTCATTTTTTTTACAATTTTCTTAAAGTTATAATTACCGCCGGATCGGCACGTGACCGCACTGAGGAGATCCGGCAAGAAACTCAGCGGGATTATCCATTTTTTGTTTTTTTTTAATTTCTTTTAAATAAAATTACATCTTACAACATGCTTATTAATAGTTCCAGTATAATGCCATTCGCAATATTATATAATATAGTTCACAAATATAATAATAATCACAAATGTAATGAAAAAAATTATGGTTGAACCAGATCCCGCAAGCGGCACCCGATCACGAGTTAACTACTAGAGCAGCCATCACTCCCCTCAACCATAATGGAGGAAAGGGAGTGACCCGCTCCTCATATATCAAACTTATAAAACCCCTCTTTCTGCGTCGGGGGTTTAAAATATCATTATCTTAGTATATCTTTATCATCAATATTAAGTTAAGCATGATACTACAGCGATTGTCACCTAACGATAAATTAAACATGTAACGATTCTCTACATCTATTATTTAGACATAAAATGACCTACAAATGACCTCACAATACACGTTTATGTTACACCCAATAGCATAACAGCGTACAAAGGTAGGTTCTTAGGTAAATCCGACTAGCAATTGGACCGGGATTATTATAAGCTACGGTCGGATATATGTACGAGTATAATACAATTTATACAATATATATTTGTGCTTCTAACGAAATCTTGAGGGTATGCTTGGGATTTTAAGTGTATATTTGGGAATGATAACGATTGTAAAAATAAACCTTTTAGGTGTCAATGATTATTGTTTATGTTGAAAAAGATTTTTAGTCGCTTATTGAATATGATATAAATAATGCATGTTTTTATTCCCTACTAAGAGAATTGACAAGATCTTAAAAATCGCAGAGAGTCGTCGTAGGCAATCGGCGTAAGACAGTTTTGAGTAGGTTTTCGTGGCCTATATCCGATAGTGGACGTTTACAGATTGATAGATAAATAGCATGAATTTTTATTCTGTATGATGACGAATACTATCAATCCTTACAATCTTAGATTCTGTAAAAGATGACTAAGATATTATGGCACTCCAACCTCATCAACAATTACATTCTCAGGAATGATTGGCATCAAGCAAGCGGCCGATCATGAAACTATGGCCAAAATTTTGGCAATAGTTTCATCGTGGCAGTATTGCCAAGTCAATCTATTTATTTAAAACATAAAAGATCTTTAATATTGATATGATCACTATAAGAAGTTGTTAGGTTAGCTAATTACGTAATAACTTAAGACAGAAGGTTCCTTAAGTTGGAACTGAATAAATTAATCGACTTGGTATTACATGGATCTCACAACTTTTTATGGTAGAAGAACTGAGTTGCGAGACTTGGTTTTTAATGGAATCTCATTTCTTTTTTTAGATTGTCCTACTTACTTTACCTTCCGGTACCTTCTAGTTCTTGAATGCCAACAACAAATTTTCTTAAACCCATTCTCTAAAAAATGAGACATCTTTCCTTTCCGCTTAAGTCATTTCCACCAAAGGTAAGCGGAGAGATGTGGAAATAAAGAAATTTGATTGGTTTATTCAAACACATCTCCTCTAGTCTCCTTTCCGCTTTGGTGGCAATTGAGCCTTACGATGATGTTCTTTCTTTCATGTCAATTTCAGGCAAATTATTCTGCTTAATACTTTGGGAGATTTTGATACAACTTCGTAAGACATGTCCCATTCTTGCTTTTTCACTCCGTTGATTGACCATTTTACAAGTTTTAGACGCGTGTATGGCTTTTGTGATATCCTCGTAAAACCCCATCGTCGGAGTTTATCGAGGTCGATGGGTAAACCTGTATGACCTTCAAAGAATACTGTTTTGGTAATTTTAGTACGCTACGCTTATTGACACACTCTCGATCCTTTCCACGTTGTACACGAGAGACTTGCGATCGATAAACTTTAAACCGCCCTAGGACGGGTGATCGCCCAACGTAGAAGAGCAGGTTTCTGATAATCCTCAATTTTCCGCCGAAGTTTGCTCAATACCTCTTCCAGCTCGATTATTTCATCAATCCTGAGTGTCCAAGTGCTGTGTGCTACCAGGGCCAAAGGTCGTTTTGGTTAGTAGCTGGATCGCTGCTAGAGATTCTTCGCACCCCGTGCTCCACCACTACTAGGCCCGCCACCAAAATGAGCCTGTAGGGTAGCAGAGCTGCCATAACTAGGACCCATTTCTGTTCGCTATATGAGGAATAATGCCGTAATCACCACGTTTGGTAGGGTTGGCTATTGCATTTAGATATCATACATTTCTCCGAAAAGAGCTGCTGCACACGCTCCTGGCGAATCTTTTTTTTTAAGTGACAATGAATTGCACTATGGAAATAATCCTTGTATTACGGGGGACCTTACAAACATATAAATAACTGACATAAATTACATCCAGACTCGGAACAATAATTTGTGTATCCTACAAAGTGTTGTCCTGCGTGGTATTTGAACCCGTGACACTAAGACGTTAGGTGGGTATCTTAATCACTACGTTATCTGTACAGTCCTTAGCCGATTGTTACGACTCCCATAGGAAAGCATGGAATGGCGACAATTGTATTCTTATCCCGTTACATTAACTGCAAATGTAACTTTGTAATTCTACATATTTATATGGGATTACAATATTATTTATGCAGTTAGTGTATCTAAGAAACAGAACCCAATTTCCAAAATGTTATAATTTTGCCTTCATTTATACACTAAACACTAATTGTATTCTAATTTTGAATCTTCTATGTCTGCTAGAAGTGCCTCAATTTCCTCAGTTATAATTCTTAAACCATTAGTTCAAATTGAATGAAATTTGAAATATACCGTGTGAATATAATGCCTGCTAGGTTACTAAAAATTCAGGCTCCTAGTTTTATTCACAACGAAGTTATAGGGCGTCGAAAATGGCCTGAATTGGTTCGAGAAAAGGATGTTACGGCGTTTTTGCTCGACTTGGCGGGGGCACTGCCGAGCCCCCAGATTATGATCCTCTATTACATAAAAGTAAAAGGTTACCTGGCTTTTCAACATTGATTCGAATTTTTGTGAAATCCACAAAAGTTTAAGCTTTATTATTCTGAAAGCTACATTATGAGCAAAATTATTCTTATTTCAGATCTATACTTTAAGCAAGTATGTTAGACGACCTTATGCAGGGAATATTAACCATTGGTACTTGTATTCTTTGCAAGCTGACGCAGACATAATGTGAAGCAGGTTCGTAAATTTTCTATTCTCTTATTAATATAGTTCAATGGCACTGAAATGATACACTGATATAACATACTTGGATATAAGAAAATCAGTAACATATCTATACCAATAAATAAAATTGGAGTGTCTATTTGTAATGTCAAAATAATAGGCTTTTTTCATGCTCACACGGTTATTTGCACGACAGCTATGCCTAAAATAGCAATTAAAAATTTTTTGTCTGTCTGTCTGTTTGTTCCGGGTAATCTTCAAAACGGCTGGACCGATTTCAAAAATTCTTTCACCAATGGAAAGCTATAATATCAGGGCGTAAACTAGGCTATATTTTATCCCGGTATTCAAACGGGAACGGGAACTACGCGGGTAAAATGACTATAACCTGTAACCGAAGCGAAGCGAGGGCGGGTTGCTAGTAATTTAAATATTATCAAAATAGTTGATTTAAAACATGATATGAATTCAAGTTTGGGAACTTAGGCTAGAGATTTTATACACTATTTTAATATTTTCCATCAAAATCTTACCATCATCTCTCTTATAAACAGTGGTCCACTCAAAAGGGAGAATAAGCATACAGCGTTTAGTAGAGCCTCCAAGTACCATGCTTATAAAATTGAAAATGTATTATTTTCAGTATTTCGTTAAATCATAATTCACGTATTTAATCGCCAACATATAATCTAAGCTAATAGTATACATCCATACATAAGTTTGTCTACGTATTTGTTTTCGGTTAATGTATAATACTTTCATTCTGAATGATTCGTTCAACTTTAAATTTTACATGTCAGGGATATAAAAATAATATAGAGTATATTTTAACTAGCAAAAGAGAGAACAAAAAAGAAATATAAAATAAAATTTACTGTAAGCCCAGCAAAACCGCCGGTATGGATAATATTCTACCTGCACCTGATGCCGCCCTAGCAGAGGCTGTGGGTGACCGGACCGGGGATTTAGTCAGGAATCCGCGGAGAGGTTAGCCTCGCGACGACGATCGGCATCCCGGGGGGACGTCGATAGCAGAGGGTACTCCCTCGGGGTATTCCGTCGGACCAACCACTGAAATCGGGGAAATCTACACCAGTGGTCGACCCAACGACGAAGGCGACGTGCTACATGGGTGGGTTACGGGGCGTCGCCCCTCTGTCGCCCCAGACAGAGCCGGGTGGCGGGTCCACTGACCGTAGCTCACCCCAAAAAAATCTATAATATTCTATATATCATTAATATTCTTTTAATTTTATTTTTGATCCATAATCATTACCGACGATACTAGAAATCATTCGAAAAGTCGACACATTAAACACTTTCACAAATTATAATTAATTTAAATGAAAAATAGCTTGCGATCAGGTAATGCTCGTGCCCTATCTTGCCCGTGCATGTCGTAAAAGACGACTAAAGGATGCACATATAACATCTACGCAAAAGATGAAAAACTCGAAACGAAACCCTACACCAACCTGTCTGACCAGCATGGTATCATCATCATCATCATCTCAGCCCATATACGTCCCACTGTTGGGCTAGGGCCTCCTCCATAATGGGAGGGAATTTGACCTACTATACCATGCTGGTCAGACATGTTGGTATAGGGTTTCATTTCGAGTTTTCCTTCTCTTGCACAGATGTTATGTGCCTATTATATCCCATAGTCGTCTTGTACGATATCCACGGGCAAGATAGGGAGTGGTGAATTGTATTCTTACTCCGTCACCACACGGAATGGTATAGTAAGGTCAATTACCCTCCTATTGTGAAGGAGACTTGAACCCAGCAGTGGGACGTATTCATATACGTCGCCGAGATGAGATAATAATATTAGAAAATAAGGTACCTAGTGTTACTACCTAATAAAACATTTATAACTGGTGATGAAAAGTGGATCACGTATGATAAGAACGTGCGAGAAAGGTCGTGGTCAAAAGTCTGTCAGGCATCACAGACTTTGGTAGAATCTGGGCTAACTCTCAATATGGTGAAGACTATGTATACATTATGGTGGCTCTGGAAGGGTATTGCCCTTTATGGTATTTTACCGCCAGGCATAAACATCGATTCAGATCTCTACTGCCAAAAACTGATGAGCTTAAAACAAGAAATTGAGGAAAAGTGGCCAGAATTAATCAACAAAAAGGGTGTGGTCTTTCATCACGATGACTAGCCATACACATGTTTACTCCATCCATCCAGCCATCTGCCTACAGACGTCCACTGCTGGACATAGGCCTCCTCACGAGAATGCCACTCGGAATGGTCCTGCGCTACTTGCATCCAACATGTTTACTCACTCAGTAAAAATGAAGAGAGTTTGGCTGGGAGGTGTTAATACATCCACTATATAGCGCTGACCTTGCACCTTCATATTTTCACCTATTACCGTCTTTTCAGAATTATTTAGACAGTATCAAGTTAACATCAAGAAAGGTCTGCCAAAACTATTAGTCGCGTTTTTTTTTCCATCAGAAGTCTCAAAATTTCTAGAGCAACAAGATCAACGATAGTGCCTATAAGATGGCAAACAATCTTCGAACAAACTAACACATATAACATATATGTTATTCGCAAAAATTAAGGGAGAGAAAATAAAAATATTGCAAATTTTGGGGTGATTTTAAACAGGCTAATTCGGAGAGAAATGATCGTACAACAATAAAAAAGTGAGCCGTCGCTCAGGACGCCTGACAGATGTGAAACATTGAAATTATTTTGTACGAGTAGAGACACGGTATCGAATATAAAGTATCCATACTGAACTCATGAATAGTATAGAAAGATAAGTAACGTACTGTTTAAAGTATCGAGTACTTTTATTTACTTTATCTTTAGGTATCGAGTACTTTTCTTTCGATACCGATACTTTTGTACTCGATATTTTAGTCAATAAGTACTTTTTGGTAGGTATCGTATCGAATAAATTATCCATTTTAAAATTGACTTTACGACTCATATTTATGGTAACGTCATTTAATACAAACGAAATGAACCTTCTAAAACGTAGCTTGAAATAATTTGCGATTTATAAACTAGAAATAGCGGCATCTATCGAGCAAACGACTAATTCTAAGCTACAAAATATTTTATAAAGAACTCTCTAATCCTGTAATGATAATAAGACAAGCTGTTTAAAGTAAGTCAAAATCCAATTCTTAAGGAGTTGGTGACATACAAACAAATAAATACACAGCTGAAACTAATAAAAGCCTATAAAAAATGAAATGCTTTCATCCGTTCACAGACATTTTTTTCGCACGAAGAGTGTGATTTAGGAAACAGAAATGGCGGCATTTATCGAGCTAACCGCGAGCGACCAACTCTCAGCTTCAATATATTTAATAAAGAAATTTTTAATCCTGTAATGATAATAAGACAAGCTATCTAAATAATTTTAACGTCTTTGGTCCTCCTTAAATTTTCAACTTTTAAATGAAATTTGACTGTTTAAAGTGAGTCAAAATCCAATTCCTATGAAGTCGGTAATTTAGAAAGAAATAAATATATGTATACACCTGAAACTAATAAAAGCCTATAAAAAAACGGTTCTCCAGTTCTCGTAGCTGAAAGTAAACTAAATACCGTACCTACTGGTATATTTATATTACTAAGTTAGAGAATTTTGCATTAATTTATAAAACAAGTATATATGCATAAAAGAACATTAGATTAGGAACTAATACGATAAAACTAAGGCATAAAGTATTAATAAAATATCGCGATTTTATTTCCAAAAAATGATGATTTTTATTCAATAAACATTTATTTTCATTAATATACACTATAAGTAATGTTTTCTGTCTGCTCAAAAAATCATATTTATTGTGCATGTGGTGTTTACCTTTAATTAGATGTTACATTGCCATTTGTATTTTAATATGTATATTGTTAAGTATCTATGTAAACAATCTGTTGGTGAACCAAATAAATAAATAAATAAATAAAAAAAAAGTAACAATTTACTTTGAGTTCACCAGAGTGAACTCAAAGTAAACACTAGTCACTAGTCACACAAAAAAAAAAAGTTAATAATTAATTAATAGGGGACTGCCAGGCGTGGCGTTAAACGCCACGCGACGATCACGGTCACCCTCGCCTATAGATGTTTCACATCAAAAAAGAAAGTAGGAGCTACTAAGTGTGTAGTTTTTGAATATGAACTTCAATATAATTTTTATACATAGCAGTTTTTGAGTAATCAGCGGCTTTTTTTCCAAATTTTTGCGTGGCAATGAAACTCTTATAGAGAATTTAATTCCAATTAATTTGACCACCAAAAAGCTCTGTACAATGATTTGGCGTGTAGTTATCCTTGATCAAAGAAAAAGAGTACTTTTTAATTTTAACTTTTCATAATTTACATGCGAATATGACGTACATTAAGAGTTTCCAAATTAAATATAAAGGAAAAGTAGGAACTATGTGGAAATGTAATCCGAGTTGGTGAACGACAATATTTTTCGTGTATTTTCAATATAACCCTAAAGGTAGTCATTAGACTGTGATAATATGAGACTACCGCCATTGGTAAATTATTGCTTATTATAAAAGTAACGTATTTTGGGGCTAGAATAAATTATAAGACAACAACAAAATTTCTCTAGAAGGAAATCTTATATCTTTAAACGAGCAATTCTTGTATATATATATATATACCTATGTATATATTCAGGATCTCGGAAACGGCACCAACAATTTTGATGAAACTTGGCATACTAGAGGTTTCGGGTCCAAAAAATCGATCTAGCTAGGTTTTATTTATAGAAAATGTTGTTTTATCCGTGTTTTTAGCAAAACAATACAATGACATTAAATTTTAAAAGAATATGAATTAAAAATTTCATTGTCAACGTCATGAGTTACGATAGCTCAGTTGGGAAGTTGACCGGTTTTAATTTTGGTTTTTTTGGCATTCAAACAACATCGGTTCGAATCTCGGTGTTATTATTATTCTCTTTTTGTATTTTTTATATAATTTACATTATTTATTTTTTATTTTTTATTCATATATAACTAAATAAACTCGACAAAAATATTCCGAGCGAAGCTCGGTCAACCAGATATTTTCTTATTAAAAAACAAAGTAAAAATTTATCGTGCCTACATCATATTAAATTTTCTTTTGTATAACAGTTCAAATAATAGACATTTAATATGATTATTTTAGTGAGGACATGAATCTACTAACGTATTCGGACCGTGATCGAAGATCAATAGGTCAACGTTAGCTGACACAAGGGTTATATTAATAAACTTGTAAAGCATTATATTAAGTCGTTAATAATGCATTATAATATTATTTGATAATTTTGTTGTTTTCATGTGGTGAAGGAGTAAGAACACAATTCACCAACCCCTCCCATGCCTCAGATATCGTAAAAGACGACTAAGGGAAATATTACGCATATGACATCTATGCAAGAGAGGGAAACGCGAAACAAAACCCTATACCAACTTGTCTGACCAGCATGGTATGGTCAATTTCTCTTCTATTATGAAGGAGGCTCAAGCCCAGTAGTGGAACATATATGAGCCGAAATGATGAGAAATTAATTTTGTTAGGCAATTATTATAAGAATGACAATAAAAATGAAAATAAAGAGATTAGCTCATCATCATCAAAAAAATAATTATAGGATTGGCAATAAATCATTTGGGTCGTACATTCATTCATAATCTCATCATCTTGGTTCAAATACATTCCATTGTCAGGCTTGAAGTCTTCGCTTCTATGAAAAGGAATTGGAAATGTCTCAATGCCACTAAACCATGCGGGTGACGTGACCGGGGAGTTAATCCGTCACCCGCCGAGAGGCCGACCGCGTGAGGAAAGACCGACGTCCTCCCCGAGGAGGGGGCGTCGGTCGATGGGCCCTACCATCGACTTCCCAACGACGAAGGCGACGTGGTGTTCGGGTGGGTTGTGGGTGTTGCATGCATAAGCCCCTCTGTCGCCCCGGACAGAGTGGTGCGGAAGCGCACCGACCGCAGCCCACCCCAAAAAAAAAAATGGCACTAAACCACGCTTATCATCTGTAGTATTGGGTTTTGTTTCTCCTAAATGTATATGCGGCCTTAGTCACATTTTACGGCGCCCATAGGCAAGTAAGGCAGTGAACTGTATTCTTACTTTTTAAATAAAACTACTTTACGGATTTTATCGCGTTTGTATTTGATTTTTGATTACCCGACGTTTCGAACACTTTACAAGTCATCTTTACTGCGTTGTTGTTGTTGGACGTGAGACATCTTAGTCCACCCGTGATCATGAACGCTGTAAAGTGTTCGAAACGTCGGGTAATCAAAAATCAAATACAAACGCGATAAAATCCGTAAAGTAGTTTTATTTAAAATGTATAATATTCGCGTAAACATCAGAAATCATTATGTATTCTTACTCCCATCATTACACGGAAATAATATATTTTTAACATCAATTTATTCTAAATTAATGCCTGTAATAGCCAACAAAAAGATTATCATTGCCTGTATTACAAGCAAAATTAAATAAACTGATAATTTCGCAATCCGTGATGTAAAGTACATGTATGTCATGTCAAACGCTAATAACTACCTTTATCCCAACTGATGTTGATGCCAAAACTTCACTATATAGATGACGTAGTAGTTAAAATACCGACCTACAGTGCTAGTGCCAGGGTTCGAATCCCATGCAGGACAACACTTTGTTGTACAAGAGTTATTTCCTTAGTGCAGGGTGTTGAGGTTTACCTGAGTCTGATGCCACCTTAGCCGAGGCCACTAGTCTGGTCTGGGGAATAGTACGTCACCCGCAGAGAGGCTGACCACGTGAAGCCAGCCGACGTCTAAGAAGGGGTGTTAGGGAGGGGATATCCCGCTGGGCTGGCCACGGACGACAAGAAACTCTATACTGGGGGTCGGCCCGGTGGAAGGGGAGAGAACACGGTAGGCTATGGGGCCGCGCTTCGCCCTTTAGTCACTGCGGATGGAGGGGACGACGCGTGTGCTGACCAAAGCCCACCCAAACAACTAAAAAAATGGTATAGGGATTTTACTCGATTTTATTTTTATTATTGCGTAATTATGTGAGTAAAATATATAACCAACAAGTAAATATGTGGCATATTCTACTGGTGATAACATTAAACTTATTATATTAGCAGGAAACTAGGCGTGTAGTTTTTCTTTATTTGACCATTGGCATTATGGACATTTTATTTTAGTAACTGGTTTGTCTCGTATTCTTCATTCCAAGCAGTCAATTATGAAGGTACACACTTCCCTACGTACATATATAATCAAAACTTTTTGATGTAATATTTATATGTAAGCCTACTTAACATATAACTATTTAAAAAAAAATTAACCCCATATCCTTACTTCATTACTAATATTATAAATGCGAAAATAAGTTTGTTTGCTACGCTTTAATGCTTAAACTACCGAACCGATTTCTTAAATTTTTTCACTAATGGAAAGCTATAATATCAGGGGGTAACATAGGCTATATTTACCGCGACATTCCCACGGGAACGGAAACTAAACGAGTAAAGCGACTGAAACTAAAGCGAAGCGAGAGCGAGCTGCTAGTAATTTAATAAAAATATCTCTATATTATATTCAAATGAATAAAGTTAGTTTTCATATTTAATATAAAGTATATAAGCATAATCATTTTACCTTTTTTGTGATGCCTGGTGAAGTTGCCAAATACACTGCCAAGCCTCTGCTGATTTCTCGTCGTACACAATTCCAAAGACTTCAAATCATCCGCATTTTGCGTAACCAAAATGGAAGACCTCTTCGACTCCATAGCACCAGTGTTCACTAACAACTCGGCTTCAAGTAATAGAACAATAGTGGCGTAGAGTAGTTTCAGTTCTCTACAGCAAAGCATTGTTTTGGCACTAATTATATTTATGGTCACATTTGGAACGCGTAACAGGTTGCACTTAAATTAATAGTCATTGTTTTGCTGTTATCTTCTCGTGTTTAATTCAGGTTGAAAGGGATGGTGTAGCATTCTGTAAAAAAAGAAAAGAATTCTTACTGAATACTCATTATGAACTTGAATGTTTGCACTGTCCTTTGTTATAGAGACTCAGGGTTTCTAATGAAAACGTGGCGAGTCTTGTGTTGTTTAACTGTTCTATTTTCATTCAAATGTGGAAGTAACTCAGATATATTTCCTTTTGCAGTGACATTAAGAGTTAGAATTAATCTCAAAAGTAAATTTATTTAATATGCCGTCTATTCAATGTGTTGTTTGCCATCTTATATCTAAATCCAAATGCACTCACAATTTGCTATAACATATAATCTCTAGTTACGTGTTATGGCGAAATAAGTTAGTAATGCTTAAGATTTCTGATATTTCCATGGATTTTATCGCATTTGTATTTCATATATAAAAAATGTATAATATTAAGCATTAAGAATGTGCGTTAAAAATTAATAACTTATTCTATAGCGGGTAGATATAAATCTTTGTAAAAACGAGGAAATTTTGAATGTGAAACTCCTTAATCCTTCCGTCAACATCGACGCTGAAAATTGTTAGAAACGTAGAAAAATCATACCGCAAATAATAACGCGATAAAATCTCTAAAAATAGTTTTATTAAAAGGTAGTATAATACCTGCTACTAATGATAATTTCCATGGAAAGGGAAGTAATCAATTGTTGGTCTGTCTGCAGATATTTAGATCGGCGTTAATCAGTATTATGATGATTAATAATATACAGAAATTATAGATGTAATGATGTATAAATAACGACCACACAAAAAGTAATGCTTCATTTGTATCTGTAGAAAATAGTTCACCTCTAACTTTACTTATTCGACAAAAGAAGCTAAGATAGTCCTTCTCCATAATGGGAGGACGATTGACATATTATATTCGGCTGCTTCCCCTTTTCTTACAATATCCATTGCCTAAAAAGCTAGTGACAAATTGTATTCTTACTTCATCATCAAAAAGAAAATAAAACATGGTCCCGTATGGTACCACTAGTCTATAATGGGTTAAAACCGAAATCTCTGAATAGATTAATACTTTAACTCTGAAATATGTCAATTAGTATTGTCCAATACGGAAATAATGAATTGATAAAGATTGTCTAAAGAATTACGCATGTAATTTTGTTACAAGGTCCAACGAAATTACGGGAAGACCTTCGTATAATAGATTAAGGTTGCTCAAACCCTCATTCTCGTCTAGCTTAAATCAATATGCCGGCGAAACTAGTATTTAGGTATTCAGGCCAATGTCTGTACAATTTGTGAAAGCGGTAAAATTTAAATAATTTAAAAACAAACTTCCAAGGTCAATTTATCTGTTCAAATTGAAGAAAAGCGTGTAGAAATTGAATTGGACCTTTGTGAATAATTTAACGAAAGATGTTCAGATTTTATTATGGGACTGAATATTTGTAAAAACGATACTGAAGACCGTTTACTTTTTCCAAATCGAAATTGACATTTCAGATAAGGATAACGTTAAAAATGTTTTATAAATATTGCATCGTTATTTACTGATAAAAGAGAATTAAATATTTAGAAGGAAAGCTGATTCAATCATTATAGCACTGAATTCTAACCAAGATAAAAACATAGTGGTAGGACTACACTGTTGACAATTGTCTGTCCACAGCCGCGAGCCGGTCCACCCGGGGCAGTACCACACTCTTTTTTTTTTTTTGGGGTGGGTCGCGGTCAGCGCACTCCTTGCACCACTCCGTCTGGGGCGACAGAGGGGCGTAAGCACACACACCCGCAACCCACCCAAACTCGTTGAACCGACAACCGGAGCAGGGTTGCTTGACATCAGTGGTCGGCCCGACGAAATACCCCCTAGTACGGTACAATCCCATCGACCGACGTCCCCCCCTCGGGGAGGACGTCGGTGTTTCCTCATGCAGTCGGCCTCTCGGCGGGTGACAGACTAATTCACCGGTCACATCACCCGCGGCCTCGGCTAGGGCGGCATGACGCGCAGGTAGTCGCGCCTACGCCGCCCCAGTCGCTGGCGGCGGGTCGCTTCGTCGAGACCGCGCGCGACCAGTCGCCTCCTTCTGCAAAATCACTGCCTCGTAGAAGGCTGCGACCGCGTTCCAGTCCTGACACTGTCGATAGTACCACACTCTCGCAGAAAATCGATGCCCGAGTAGTAGAAATTTATTACTGCGCTTCGTTCGGTGAGCGAGGGAGCCGGCAACCCAACTTTCTGAGGATGTTTGCGTGTGGTGGGTTTTAGTGATGCCTTTAGTATTTTTTTTTTGGAGTGGGCTGCGGTCGCCGCGTCTACGCACCACTCCGTCCGGGCCGACAGAGGGGCTTAAGCACGCAACACCCGCAACCCACCCGAACACCCGCCTTCGTCATTGGACCGACCACTGGAGCAGGGTTACTTGTCATCAGTGGTCGGCCCGACAGAATACCCCCTACCCGGAGTACCCTCCCATCGACCGACGTCCCCCCCTCGGGGAGGACGTCGGTCTTTCCTCACGCGGTCGGCCTTTCGGCGGGTGACGGACTAATCCCCGGTCACGGTGCCTTTAGTATTACTAAACCTCATTGCAGACATTCATAATCCCTTTACTTTTTTCGTGGTAGTCAGCGGCCTTACAAAGGTCCATGAACGGTAGTAAAACTTACCATCAGGTGTACTGTCTCCCGTCTGCCATCGTTTGCAATAAAAAAAAAATGTCAGGGACGTGTAACCATTCGGGCTGTCACACTCCACCCAAAAGAGCCAAGGCAACGGCAAGTTAGGCAAACCCATAGCCTCCTTTACCTCTCAATCACCGCTTAGGCGGCCCACCGGCACCGAGTATTTGTCTCCGATGCTTTATTTGACGAGTTACTCTTTCGGGTAGCATATTTTCTCAATGCTCTGGCAACTTCTGAAAATATTGCTGAAGCCTCGCCCTTACCTTGGTCTTTCTGCGTATGATGGACTATCAAGCGGTCCGTTTACCCGAAAATATATAATTCATCATCATTTTTATCATTTTAGCTCAGCAACGTCCTACTACTGGGCTCAAACCTCAAACCACAAGGGGAATACTGCATATTTTCTTGAGAAAATGATCGCGTTTTCGAATATCTTCTCAGGAAAATTTCCATAACCCCCTGGTTGTTTAGTACTGTGTTGTCAATAAGATTGTATGAGACTAAACGATATTGTGAAATATGAGTACATTACAAGTCTTCTTAACCCTTTGTGCTAAAAGTGTGAAATAATTAATAAAAAAATAAAATACTCCTCTTGGACAGATGGTATCTATAGGTCTCTTAGTCGTTTTTTTTTACAATAATATAATATCTAAGTGCTAGAAAGTGGGCGTTGAATTGTATTCTTACTCAGTCACAACACGCAACAAAAACCTGTGTAAAACATTCATGTACCTTGTAAAACATTTATTTTATACGCAAAATTATATGGAAAAAATATCAGGTATTACCTATACCTATTTTTAGATATTAAACATTCTATTTATAAAAAGAACTTTCTTTTGAAATAAAACATTCTATTTATATGAAACAAGACCGTTCTTACATTCTCATTTCTATTGAGTCCTATCTCAGCGGCGAATCAGTCTCATTGTTTAAGTCTCGCCATATTTCCGTCACCGGTCACTATGACGTCATATTTTATACCAGTCCTCATCTAATTTAAGCTCCACAAGTCTCATCAGTCAACAAAAGCTTTCTATATGAATGCTATCTACCAACATTTTTGCCTCTGTCCTTTTACGTTATCGAAAATATTTACCCCCGCAATATTACAAGAGCTTTTATACTAAATATAATTCATTTTGTTATTCCACTCACACGTCCATATAACGCCCCATTTATACACAATTACATTTATTTTGAAATAGAATAAAAAAATCTTATATGTACTACATGTGTTGGGAATAAAAATTCACTGGTCTTTGACTTGCGAAGAAACACAATCAAGATTTCTATCAAGGTCGAGGAACCATGTTCGTAGAAAAAAAAAATTGTTGGTCGTTGGGAATATCCTTATGAATAATTCATGCGCGGTAGTAAGATGAGGAAATATGAGTCAAACATATTCGAGTGCCATTTCGTGCGTGATACAAGTTGGGTATACGTACAGTTGTGACAAATAAATTGAAAATATCAAGAGACAGTTTTTTATTTTATTACTAGGTGACCCGGCGAACTTCGTACCGCCATAATTTTTTTTTTGAGATGGGAGTGGCGGTGGCGCGCATGTGTGCAAAGTCCACCGCCCCCGGGCCCGATGGTGTTCCTAACCGCGTGTTGGGCCTGGTCCTCGACCACCTGGGTCTCCGCCTCAGGGAGCTGTTCGACGCGTGTTTAGCGTCCGGACGGTTCCCTGGGTTCTGGAAGGAGGGAAGGCTGGTGCTCCTGCCGAAGCCGGGACGGTCTCCGGGGTCGCCTTCAGCCTACAGGCCTATCGTGCTGCTCGATGACACGGGCAAGCTACTGGAGAGGGTAGTAGCTGCCCGCATTGAGCGGCACCTCGTCGGCACGGGGCCCGATCTGTCGGACGCCCAGTTTGGGTTTAGGAGGGGTCGTTCGACGATCGCGGCTCTATTGCGCCTGAGGGCCGTGGCGACTGAGGCCGTCACTGGTGGGGGAGTGCTGTTGGCGGTGTCCCTAGACATCGCCAACGCATTCAATAGTCTGCCATTCAGCTGCATCAGGGAGGCGCTCCGGTATCACGGAGTGCCAGCTTACCTGAGGCGGCTAGTGGCAGACTATTTGGTGGGGCGCAGCGTCCTCTGTACCAACCGAGCAGGGGACGTTGTGCGAACGCCCATGACGTGCGGTGTCCCACAGGGGTCGGTCCTCGGACCCACCCTGTGGATCATCGGCTACGACTGGGCGTTGCGGGGGAGCCTCCCGCCCGGGCTGGGCGTGATTTGTTACGCCGACGACACGTTCGTCACAGCCCGCGGTGGGACGCTAGAAGAGGCGGTAAGCCTGGCGACCTATGGCACCGAAGAGGTCGTCAGGCGGATCGAGGCGCTGGGGTTGAGGGTCGCTCTGGACAAGACGGAGGCCCTCTTGTTCCATGGGCGCCTTATGAGCCCTCCCATCGGCGTCTCGATCACCGTCCGATCGGTTGACATCAGCATCCGGACCCATATGAGGTACTTGGGCCTGGTGCTCGACGGGCAATGGTGGTTCCGGGAGCATTTCCGCAGGCTCGCTCCGCGGCTCGTCGGCGCGGCGTCCGCCCTATCGTGGCTTATGCCGAACGTGGGCGGACCGAGCGCTACGTGCCGACGGCTGTACACGGGGGTCATCCGGTCGATGGCCCTGTACGGCGCACCGGTGTGGGCGGGGTCCTAGACCGTCCGACTTAGGGCCCTTCTGTGGCGACCACAGAGGGTCATGGTGGTCAGGGCCATCCACGGATACCGCACGGTGGCGACGGAGGCAGCGTGCCTATTGGCCGGGACTCCCCCGTGGGACCTAGAGGCGGAGATGCTCGCCGGATTGTATCGGCGGGTGGCGGGGGTGCGAGCGGGGGGCGGTGAGATCTCGTTAAGGGGCTCACCGCCTAGCGCGTCGACGCCCGCCGAGACGTCATTGCCCGTTGGGCAGTCCGGCTGGAGAGGCCTCGGTTCGGGGTGCGAACCGTGGAGGCCTTCCGGCCGGTGCTGATGCAGTGGTTGGAAAGGCGGCATGGGGTGCTCTCCTTCCGACTAGTGCAGGTGTTGACGGGGCATGGGAGCTTCGCCAAATACCTGCACAGGGTCGTGAGGAGGGAGAGCTCACAGTCCTGCCACCACTGCGATTGCGACGAGGACACGGCGCGCCACACGCTCGAGGCCTGCGCGGCTTGGGCAGTGCAGCGCCGTGAACTCGTCGCAATCATCGGTGCCGACCTGACGCTGCCGGCCATCGCTAGGGCGATAGTCGACAGCGTCGGGAATTGGGACGCGGTCGCAGCCTTCTGCGAGACAGTGATCTCGCAGAAGGAGGCGGCGGATCGTCTGCGCGTGGAGCGCAGCCTCGATAAGGAGATCCGCCGCCGGCGACTGGGGCGGCGTAGGCGCAACTCTCTGCGCCTCATGCCGCCCTAGCCGAGGCCGCGGGTGACGTGACCGGGGATTAGTCCGTCACCCGCCGAGAGGCCGACCGCGTGTGGAAAGACCGACGTTCTCCCCGAGGGGGGGACGTCGGTCGATGGGAGGGTACCCCACGTAGGGGGTATTCCGTCGGGCCGACCACTGACGACAAGTAAACCTGCTCCGGTGGTCGGCCCAATGACGAAGGCGAGGTGGTTTTCGGGTGGGTTGCGGGAGTTGTGTGCTTAAGACCCTCTGTCGCCCCGGATGGAGTGGTGAAGAGCCGACCGCAGCCCACCCACAAAAAAAAAAACAAAACCTATAGATATAATTAATAGCTAGCTATAATTTTTTCGTAAATATATTTTCTAAATTTCCGAAAATATAGTTTCTAATGGAAGAACCATTACACCTTCGTCGGGAAAGATTCGATCGTCTTGGTCGCGGCATTGTTAATGAGGATCAAAGAGAATACAAATTACTGCTTTTATTGATTTCTGACAAAATTATACATAATTATCAAATTTTCAACCATACTTAACTATAGACAAAATTACTCTTAGCTGTCATTTACGTTTTTTTTTTATACTACGTTTCATAAGTGACTTGCATTCCCTTTGACATTTTATGTCACGTCACACGGGAACGCGATCGAACGGGATAAAAGAGTGGGCAAAATCTTGTAAATTCCATAATAAAAAAAACGGGATAAAAAGTATCCTATGTCCGTCTCCTGGTTCTAAGCTACTTCCCCATCAATTTTCAGTGAAATTCATACAGCCATTCTTGAGTTATAAATGTAGTAACTAACATAACTTTCTTTTATATATATAGATTTATTGTTATCTATACCAATAAATAAAATTGAAGTGTCTGTTTGTAATGTCAAAATAATAGGCTTTTTTCATGCTCACACGGTTATTTGCAACATACGTATGCCTAAAAATCACTTTATATATATTTTTTGTCTGTCTGTCTGTTTGTTCCGGATAATCTTCAAAACAGCTGGACCGATTTCAAAAATTCTTTCACCAATGGAAAGCTATAATATCAGGGAGTAATATAGGCTATATTATATCCTGGTATTCCTACGGGAACGGGAACTACGCAGGCAAGGCGACTGCAACCTAACCGAAGCAAGGGCGGGTTGCTAGTATAAGAATAAAATTGAATGTATATTTTAATAACACAAATTATTAAATATTGTGTTGCTATAGTTATTACTTACATATATTATGTATACAGGCGTAGTCTGGGCTAGTGGACTAACGCCGTGTTTGACAGAAGAACCTAAGGTTATAGTTTGAAGTACCTAAAGCCCTTAAGTTCCTAGCCTATATGATGGGATACCTGCACCGTGCTACCTAAGGTGACAGGTGGATGTGAGATGGATGTTGGGTGGAGGATTGGTTATTCTCACTGCCAGTCAAGCAGACTCACTCGACTAATCAGAACTGACGGCTAAGGGTGTCTTGGCCACAGTGAGATGGAGCTTTGGGTGGAGGATTGGTAACTCTCACTGCCAGTCAAGCAGACTCACTCGACTAATCAGAACTGACGGCTAAGGGTGTCTTGGCCGCAGTGAGAGGGATGTAACTGAGAGATGAATAAATTCAAATCTGATTTATTTTACACAATGTACACCTTATATACTACTTATTGCTAATACACACATATACCATTTTGTGTTAGTGTGTCGTACGTGTAAAGTATAACGCAGTGTCTTTAAATCATGTCAGTGCTAATTTTGCACATTTGTATGTTGACATGCTTTACTTGTATGTTGACATGCTCTACTTTTGAGTTTGCTGCGTTGCATGTTCAATGTGCATTGAACATTCTGGGGTCTCTCAGGAACACGACTGCAAGTCGTATAATTCGATAACCTCATATGGTCCAATGTGTCCTTCCGTCGTTTGTGGTGTTTGGACTGTAGTCTGGGGACGAGGTTTCCCATACCGTGGCCGTGGTTGTGGTGGAGCTGCCCGCTGTTTGTTTGTCTCTGTGGCTTGTGTTGTAGTTGTCTCCTTGTTTTGTCTTCTCGTAAGTCTATCTCGACATTGTTTGAGTGGTCTGAAATAAATTAAAAGACAAGCTAATACTATTAAAGAAAGAGATGTCACGGTGCTAACCACATAGGAATGAGACTCTATTCGCCTCCATATTGTGTTATCTAATCTTGTTTTTAGCTTTGCTTCTGAAGCGGCTAAGTGGTCAAATATACTGGTGGAGCTATCTAATACTTCCTCCTTCGGTATGTCTGGTATCTCTGATTGGACTACTTGTGTGTCTAGAGTAAAATTACTCCTTTTAAAATATGATGCTTGCACAGTTGTTGTTGTTATTCGTTTAGCTGCAAGAATGTTGTTCAACGTCTTTACTACACAGCTTTCTGAAATGTGTAGTACTCCTATATCCTCTAGGTTAATTTCTTGTCTTTGTCCATCACATATTATCGAAGCTGATTGTGTTTTTGTAGTGATAAACATCCACGTATTTTGCATGTAAAGTTGTTTCCATAGAATTGTAGATTGAATGTTGTATCTTCTTGATGTGCATTGTGATTTAGTGTTATTATTGTTGCTGAATAGCTGGTCAACAATGCAATTCTTGTTCAATTGCATGTTCTTAACAGCCACGGGATAGCAAACAAACTCCGATTTTTTGTGTAAACAATCTTTGAACTCGTCTTTACTTAATTCAAAGTATCGTTCATTGTTATAGTCGAAGCCTATGAATGCTCTTGGGATTGACAAGCATTCAAAAGAACTCCCGGTCAACCTTTGAGGAATCGCCGTTATGTGTATTAGCGTATATTTTCTTATGTCATGAATAGGATAGTACGCAAATACGTTTATATGTGTTGCATTTATTTCCATGTTAGTCTGTATTAATTGATCCTGAATTATTCTTAAGTTTCCAGGTAACTTTTGATTGGTTGTTTGTATTATATCATTAGCGTATTTAGGACTCAAAATCGTGTATATCGATGCGTTATTTAGGTATATCTCAAGTAACCCGTTGTAATAGTGAATAATCTCTGTTATGTAATTGCTCGCTAATTGATACGTTTGTATTACTTGTATTTTCACATTGTTAGCGTCTACCATCTTATACCATACGTCGTTATCGTACATGAATGCTATAGCTTCATTTAACTTCTTTTCAAAATTCTCTAACTTTTTCTTAATCCGCTCCTCGGTTTGGTTTACAGCGGATACTGTAGATATCATTATGTTTGTTTGATGATTGGCGGCGTTTATAAGTTCTTGTTGATTGCTACTCAATGAGTCAATACTTCTGTATACTTCATCGTTTACTCCGAACACGTATGTTAACATTTGTCCTAATAATCCACGTCTCCTTCTAGAAATCTTTATCCCAGTAAGGTAGTCCTTTATCTTCTCAAATCGTGCTTTCTCTTCGTTCAAATGATAATAAAATTCTGCACAATGGGTGTCTTTTGTATACTGTTGTGTGTCAGTGCATAACTTTTGAAACTGATTAGTTATTTTTATCGTATTATTTAAATTCAGTTCCAAATCACTCCTTTCGTAATTAGTTTCTATTCTAAAACTCCCTCTGTTTATTGTTGAAGTACATATTTGTTCTACATATAGGCCTGGATTTAAATGTTTCATAGTAAACATTGATGTACTTGTTACTTGTCCGATACACAATAATAATGTAGTATAGAGTAACACGCCTGACTTAAGTGTCTTAGACTTTTTATTTATGTTATTTGCTATGTTACTATTCACAGGCGTTTCGGTATTTTTTCTTAATGTATTCGTGTTAGTCATTAATTCTTCCTGATATACGGGTAAAGGAATTAATGTATGTATTGATCGTTTTTGACATAAACCTGTCGATTTTTTGAGTGTCACTACTCTTATCACCCCGTCGCTTCCTGGGTGAACGCTTTCCACTTTTGCCAAGGGCCACTTACTTGGACTTATGTTTTCATCTTTTATTAGTACTATGGTTCCAATTTTGATATTTTCTTGAGTTTCTTTCCACTTGTATCTTTGTTGAAGTTGATGTAAATAATCAGATGACCAGGCTTTCCAGAAATCTTTCTTCATTCTTTGAATTTGTTTCCATCTATTTATTAAATCAGTATTTATGTTTGATAACGGATCTGGGATTCCAACTGCTTCCCGACCAATTAAAAAGTGACTAGGCGTTAGTATTGTATTATCATTGATGTCTTCGCTTTGTGCACATAACGGCCTCGAGTTTAGGCAAGCTTCAATTTGATGTAAAAATGTTATCATTTCTTCGTACGTTAATGTCGATTCTCCAATTACTCGACGTAAATGGTACTTTACTGATTTTACGCTGCTCTCCCAAATCCCACCAAAATGGGGGGTTGCTGGCGGATTAAAATGCCACTGTGTACCTATACTGGTCATCGTATTTTGGAATCCAGGTGACTGTGTTATTTGCAATAATTCTTGTTCCAAAAATTTCGCTGCGCCTACGAAGTTCGTGCCATTGTCACTATACATATGTGACACGTGTCCTCGTCTGGCCATGAACCTCCGCAGTGCCGCAATAAATGTTTCAGTTGTCAAATCTCCCACTAATTCTAGATGAATTGCTTTTGTTGCTAAGCATACAAATACAGCAATATATGATTTGTAGGACTTGTGACCTCTTCCTTTCATTGTTCTTGTTTGTATTGGTCCCGCATAATCCACTCCAGTGTGACTAAATGGATATGATTGCGTGACTCTTGCTTTTGGAAGTATCCCCATTTTCTGTACTTTCGTTTCGGACCTGTATCTCGCGCATTTGACGCACTTTTTTAGTATACCTTTGACAACTTGTTTTCCACCTATAATCCAGTATTTTTGTCGTAGGACAGCTGTAGTTAGTTTATTTCCTCCATGTAATGTTTTCATGTGTGCGTTTTGTATTATTAATGACGTTATATGATGTCGGCGTGGTAATAGTATAGGATGTTTTTGATTATATGGCAAGTCAGCGTTTTCTATTCGACCTCCAACTCGTAATAATCCATCGTTATCAATAAATGGATCTAGTGTGGATAATTTACTGTTTTTCTGCAGTGATTTTTTCTTTCGAATAATTTCTTTTTCATCGTAAAATTCTTCTTGTTGCAATATGCATAGAATTCGTTTCTCTGTTTCTTCTAGTTCCGTACAGGATAATGGTTCGTGCTTTTTGCGCTTGCTGATAAATCTGTAGCAATACGCTAATGTTCTTATCATTTTATTGTAGTTAGAAAATCGACTCCAGATGTCATACTTTTCATTCGTAGTATTAATTGTTGTTGATAAACAGTACTTGGCTTCTTCATTTGGCTGTGGTGCTGTTGTTGTAATAGGTATATCACTCGTCTGTAACCATGGTGGGCCGTTCCACCATAAGGAACAGTTTATTAATTTTTCTGGCTCCAATCCTCTTGATATAATGTCCGCTGGGTTTTCAGACGATATGACATGATTCCATTGAGCGTTAGGTATTATGCTGTTAATTTCTGACACTCTGTTGGCCACGAACGTATGCCATCGCCCAGGATCTCCTTTTATCCATCCCAACGTGATCATAGAATCCGTCCAGCATGAAATCACGGTATTGTTATCACCGTTTAGAGCATTTTTTATTTTTTCTATTAAATTAGCCAATAATACTGCGGCGCATAGCTCAAGACGCGGTAATGTTGTTTTTTGTTTTTTCGGTGCAACTTTTGACTTAGCTTGGAGCAATGTTATGTAGTAACTGTTATTCACCATTACTCTGCTATAGACGACAGCCCCGTATGCTTTTTCTGAGGCGTCGCAGAATCCATACAGCTCAAACTTTGTCCTGTCTATCGTGTGACACCATCGTGGTACTTGTATATTTTCTATGTTTTTTAACTGTTTTTGTATTTCTGTCCATTTATTTCGTATTATGTCATTTACTGGTTGGTCCCATTCCATCCCAGACGTCCACAGTTGTTGTACTAGTAATTTTAGTGTTATGATGATGGGGGCCAACCAGCCCAACGGATCAAATATTTTCGCCACCTCTGACATAATGAACCGTTTAGTGGGTTTTGTGTTTTCTGTTGTAGTTATTTGAAAACAGAATTTATCTTCGCCTGGAGACCATATAATTCCCAACGACTTTCTTGTTTCGTCTAAGGGAAGTTTCAGCATCCGACTTTCTTCTTTATCGCATGTTAAATTGTTCAACAATTCCGAACTATTTGAAGACCATTTTCGTAGTTGGAAACCACCTTTGTTTAACATTGCTATTAATTGTTCTTGTAATTCCTTGACGGAGCTTTCCTGGGATTCTCCTGACAAAATATCGTCAACATAGAAATCCTGTAACGTTACTCTACTGGCGATAGGGTAATTGTCTTGTTCGTCTAATGCTAGTTGTTGTAATGTTCTCACGGCCAGATAAGGCGCGCTTGTTGTGCCATAAGTGACCGTTGTTAGTTCGTATTCACTAATGGCCTTTTTTGGAGAAAATCTCCATAAAATTCTTTGATATTTATAGTCTTCTTGGTTTATTTTTATGAACCGGTACATTTTCATAATGTCGGCCATGAAAGCAATCTTATGCGTTCTCCAGCGTAATAATATGTTTGATAAATCTTGTTGAAGTCGTGGTCCTTTATGTAAATTTTCATTAAGGCTTATTTTACTACTTGTTTTACTACTAGCGTCAAATACCACTCGTAGTTTTGTTGTAAGAGAGTCTTCTTTTATTACCGCTTGGTGGGGAATATAATACTCTCCTGTGTAATATTCTGGTTTAGGTACTTTTCTCATATGACCCATATTTAGGTACTCGTACATAAATTCCTTGTATTGTTGGCGTAAATTTTCATTTTTTTCGAACTGACGTTCTAGTTGTAATAGTCGAGCCACGGCTTTTTTCCTTGACTCGCCATATTTTATGTTCGCGTCCTTAAACGGTAGTCGTACCGTATAAGTGCCGTCGAAACTTCGTATTGTAGTATTTGTATAGTAATTTTCACACAACTCATCATCTTTGGTGAGTGCATAGTGTCGTGGAATTTCTTCTAATTCCCAAAATTTTGTTAATTGTTGTATGTCGTCGGTGCGAGTCATCATGCTTAATACTTTGATGCCACCGTTTGTGTCTTGCGGATATAACCCGGATAAAATCCAACCCAATTCTGTTTCTTGAGCGATTATACCGCCTTGTAGTCGTTTAAAACCTTGTAATAGTATTTTACTATATTCTTGGGCACCTAAAATTATGTCTATAGGTCCCTTTTTGTTGTACGTTGGGTCTGCCAATAGAACATTGTCCAACTCTTGTAATTGTTGTAAGTTACTTCTTGGTAACGAGTTTGTAAGCTTTGGTAGTACTATAAGTGTTACAGGTAGTCTGTACTCACTAGAGTACCTTGGTTGTAGGTTTATGTTAATTGTATATTTCGATGTCTTAGGTTCGTTGTCTCCAATGCCTTTTATTTCGGCTCGAACCTTTTGTCTTGGATACGACAGCAGTTGTGCTACTTCTTCCGTGCAAAATGACGCTTCTGAACCTTGGTCACACAATACTCTTAATAATTGTGGTGTTCCATCATACGACGTGGTTTGTAATAGCGCTGTGGCTAATAAGACCGTATTTTTTGCCTCTAAATTGGTAGCTGATAAGTTCGATAACGTTGTGTTTTGTTTTTTATCACTCATAGTTGGTTTAGGAGTGAACTTTTTCGTATACTCAGAAGACTCTGGTTGTCTTTTAATTGAATCGAATGTTCGGTGTAATAGTGTGTTATGACCTTTATGTTGACATATTTCACATTTTGTATAAAACTCGCTCGTGCATTTTATTTGTTTATCATGATTTAAGCAGCGTTTGCACATTTCTTTGTCTGAGACTTCCTTATATCGTTGCGTCACGTTCAAGGCTTTAAAACTAGGGCATTTATTTATATTATGTTCTGTGCTTTTGCAGTACCAGCAATGTTTACTTTTTGATGATTCTGCTATTGGTACGAGTGTTCCCCGGTATTTATTTATTGTATGATTCACCGAGTTATTACTCAGGTGATTGTACGTAATTTTTTGCTGATCGTAGGACTTTAAACTTTTAAATCTTTTTTCTAAAAACTGTAACATTTCTTCAAACGATTCCAATTTGTTTGGGTGTTGTAACTGATCCTCGTATTTTGAATCAGTTTGTTGGTCCCATTTCCTGGCCAAAAGTCTAGCCAAAATAGGGTCCCATGTTGAAATGTCAATTCCTTGATGTTTTAAAGATTCCAAACATTCTTTTATGGTGTCGTGCATGTCTCTTAAACCCGCTGCATTCGCAACATTTAGCTTGGGTAAATCTAATAATTTATCGATGAATTTAATTGATATCATTCGTTCGTCTTCATAACGTTGCGTAAGCAATTTCCACGCGGTTTCATAGTTCGATTCACTTATCGTTAGATGACGTATAATTTTTGCTGCGTCACCTTTTACATTTGTCTTTAAATATTGCATCTTTTCTACCAATGAAATATTTTTATCTTCATGAATAATTTTTTTGAATAAATCATGAAAAGTATACCATGAGTCATAACTCCCAGTAAAAGTTGGAATAGAGATACGGGGTAGTTTTCCTGATGACTGTGTTAAGGTTATTTTTTCGCTGGAACTGTCATGGATTTTTTCTTCCAGCATCTCCATTGTAGTATCGAACTCAATTTGGGTGTTTTCAAAATATTTATTTTTGAAGTAAAGGTGTCCCGATGTATCCTCCTCCAATAATAATTCAATGTGTGTTTCTTCAATATCCTGCCATCGTTTTTGTAAATTGTTTATTGTAGTTTGTAAATGCCATATAGGTTTGTTTTCAGTGACTGATTCTTTCGCCTGAATTAGCCTTTTTGACATCTGGGATATCCTGAACATTTGTATAAACGTCTTGGGATTCCCTCTCCCTTCTTCTTCGTTTGTGTTTTGTTCTTCAGGTTCATATATCGCCTGAACAAGTTGAAGTCTTGCTTCATAGTTTTGTAGGTGGGCTAAGCCCTCGTTGTATTGTTTTTGGATATTTCCAAAGTAATTTGTAGTGATATATTTGTGAGATGATAACATCTCTTGTTTTTCCAGTTTCGAGTGATTCTCTTGCACCCGTTGGAAAATAGTAGTTAGTGTTTGTCTTTTTTCGTCAATGTATTTTTGTGTTCTTCGGCTCACGGAGTCCTTTTTAATGTTTGTAATTATCCTCCTGATCTCGTTATAATCTTCCTCCTGGCTCCTGATTGCTGTGTTTATTTCTTGTATGTCCATAGTGCTTCTTTTGTCTTCTTCCCTAATAGCCCTACCCTAACTTCCCTACTACTAATGTTTTAAGTCAATACTTATCGTACCTGCGCTCTCGCTATAACACGTCCCTGAAGGTGCGACTTCTCAATCAGCTGGTGAGTCCCGCTTGTGGGAGGCCAGTGACCGAACCGCAACGAGAGGCTTTCTGACAGAGTACGTAAGTAAAAGTCCTTCAGTCAATTCCGAAACTGATGCTTTGTTGAGTACACCAGCCCGTTCTTAACTGATTCGTATGTCTGTTATGTCAAACCTACGGGGGGGTTAGAGGGAGGAAAATCTTTACTTTTACTCGAAGGACCAAATGTATACAGGCG
Source organism: Lymantria dispar (assembly GCA_032191425.1). NCBI lineage: Eukaryota > Metazoa > Arthropoda > Insecta > Lepidoptera > Erebidae > Lymantria > Lymantria dispar. Next base: position 9,143,512 of record CM063465.1, on the reverse strand, counting down.
TAGTCTGGGCTAGTGGACTAACGCCGTGTTTGACAGAAGAACCTAAGGTTATAGTTTGAAGTACCTAAAGCCCTTAAGTTCCTAGCCTATATGATGGGATACCTGCACCGTGCTACCTAAGGTGACAGGTGGATGTGAGATGGATGTTGGGTGGAGGATTGGTTATTCTCACTGCCAGTCAAGCAGACTCACTCGACTAATCAGAACTGACGGCTAAGGGTGTCTTGGCCACAGTGAGATGGAGCTTTGGGTGGAGGATTGGTAACTCTCACTGCCAGTCAAGCAGACTCACTCGACTAATCAGAACTGACGGCTAAGGGTGTCTTGGCCGCAGTGAGAGGGATGTAACTGAGAGATGAATAAATTCAAATCTGATTTATTTTACACAATGTACACCTTATATACTACTTATTGCTAATACACACATATACCATTTTGTGTTAGTGTGTCGTACGTGTAAAGTATAACGCAGTGTCTTTAAATCATGTCAGTGCTAATTTTGCACATTTGTATGTTGACATGCTTTACTTGTATGTTGACATGCTCTACTTTTGAGTTTGCTGCGTTGCATGTTCAATGTGCATTGAACATATTATGAACATTGCTGTTTGAACTAAACCACTTTTGAAGTTCTAAATAGAATGAAAGACATTGTCATGTTTGAGCGTTTTAGCTAGAAGCAATCCTTTTGATGTGTAAACAGACGTAAAATATTAATGATGTAAATTACTATTTAAGACGTAATTATATACGTGAAATTAAGTTATAATTGTCATCACTTTCTGTGATTAAAATATTGTTTGATTAAAGTTATAGTTCTTTTTGGGAAAAATTATGAGAGTAATTTCTTACGATGAGCGCGCACATCGTCACGAAAAACCGGCACCCCTAAGTTAGCTCCGACGTCCTCAAGGGGGGACGTTGTGAGAAGAAGGTCGTCGTCGTGACCCGATGGAATACCTCTCGGGGTATTTCGTCGGGTCAACCACTGAAGACATGGAACTCGGCTCCTGTGGTCGGCCCAACGACGAAGGCGACGTGCTATGGGTGGGTTACGTTGCCGCGCGCCGGACGGAGCTGGGCAGCGGGTGCGCTGCCCACAGCCCACCCTCCAAAAAACACCTCCTAAGTTATCTAGTCAACATTTTTTGTCATCGCGCGCGTCACAAAGGTTAACTAGATAATGCGTTATAAGAAAATTTTCAATGTGTTAAATACCTTTTTTCTATTATTAGCGTATTTTTTTCTACAAACGATGGATAGCGCGACAGATAAAATTATTACGCCAAAAAATACGTCTACGTGCGTACATAATACACATACACTATTTTTATCTTTTTTTTTTATAAAACAAATAATACAAAATTCTAAGATATAAAAACTGCTTTCAAAACCAACTAAGTAAGTATTATTAAATATACTTCAAAAATAACTGATCAGATCTCGATCATATTTATATTGGATCACCTTTATTGCATTTGTATTTGATTTTACAAATATTTCTGAACTTCAGCATTTATTTGAAGTACACACGTACTTCAAATAAACACCGAAGTATTTGAAGTACTGGCAAAGTAAAAATCGCGAGAAAATCTGTCAAAATGATTCTATTTCTTATATAAATATTCGCGTAAACGTAAGATATCAAAAATTGTTGTTATTATTAATATTTTTGTGTGATGATGGGTTAAAAACAGATTGCAACCTATTACTTTCTTTGCGGAATCGTCAAAGCCAGGTTACGTCTTAGCTGGTTTTTATGATTCCACTCTTCTAGGAAATACGAAATAACTACTAAATTCTGCAAAGATGGATTAATAATTATTTCTGATGTTTACGCCAATATTACACATTGTAAATAAAACTACTTTACGAATTTTATCGCGTTTGTATTTGGTTTTTAATTGCCCGTCGTTTCGAACACTTTGCAGCGTTCATGGTCACGGGCGGTTTAAGAATTGGATTAAGAATGGAACTTAATATTCCTGTATACTATACGATGAATTATTTTTATGTGGATTCAAGAATAGTTTAAATTAATAATTTTTCCTGGTAGGTAGCGATACTATCGGTATGTCTTCAAATTTGATCTACTGTACAATTGACAAGATAATTCTAAGCGATACTTTTTATGGCCTAGATAGAAAGAATAAAAATTCATAACAAACACATTTTATTTCAAAATATCATCAAATATGTTGTTACTACTTTGCGTAGGAAGATAATAAAGATATAGAGATAGCTGGATGAAGATTAACAAAAAATTAAAAAAAAAATATCCTATCAATTGAAATGTTTGCAATGTACCAAATAATAATATTTTATATAGAATTTCGTAGGCGACTGTACAAACAATTTCTGAAAGGCAAAGCAAAAACGTAGTAGATTACAGGATAAAAATATTTGTATATTTACGCAAACCCTGCAGTTCTGAATGTGCTTTTATTATTGAAAATACTGATAAAGATAAAGGTTTTTGCGATTGAATAATGACTACCTCACTTAAAAATTCAATCCACATCTATTGGAAATCTGTTTCAATCATCATCATCTTGCTTTTAATACAATTACTCGGGATCGACGCAATATGTACTTTTCTTTCATGAAATATGTTGTAATAACTTTTTGTAATCCGCGTTATCCGTGGGTGTCATAAAAGATGACTAAGGGATATAATATGCACCTAATATCTTTTCAAGAGAAGAAAACTTCCAAATAAACCCTATACTAATACGTCTGATCAACACGATATTGTAGGTTAATTTCTCTTCTATGTTGAAGGAGGCCCGAGCCAAACCATGAAACATGTATTGGCTGAGATAATGATGATGAGGATGAACTTTTTGTAATAGTTTATAACCATTACTTGCCACTATAGTTACGGTACTTTTTTTTACAGCGTGGTGTATGAGTCAAATGATTAACGTTTTCTTCCAAAAAATTAAGGAATAGCCATAACAAATGTATATTTTTTTATATTATTGTAACATGTCTAGTTTTAATTGTAATTGTGGTCGATAGTGCAGTTATCTGCGCTTCCAACAAGAAATATCCGATGGCAAAAATAGCCTATTTTTCGATATAGTACTTGAAAATATCATACAAGGTCTGATTTTTCACCATTTTTAGTAATATGCTCATATAAAAAAAAAGTGTCATGGAATTTTTTTTTCATAGCTGTCATAAAGTCATCTACCACCCACTTATGGACACAGTAATGGATCAACGGGTAATGAGGGATAGCGGCACTCCGGAGACCCGGGAATTACTTCAACAAACAATAATAACGGGATAGAGTAAAACACGCGTTTAGTTCCGAGCTATGAGTAACTTACTGAAGAAAGTGTGAGTTGAAGATAGTGAGAGGGGATTCGAGTATCATCTATGATAAGTCCGAAAAAGAATTCTACCACCATATTGTGCAATAATTCTTGGAATTACATAATGAGTTGACCACCTGAAAACTGCTAGAATTTAGCGTCCTATGCTAATTTAACCATTTTAAAAATACTTTGAACTATTTATGTAATTAGTATTAGATGTAGATGTTTTTAAAATACAGTCCCTGAAGGCTGTAATACATTTTTTTTACACCAGCTTGGTTCAAATTTAACGCAAAATATTTTAAATTTATAATATGCAATTGTTGTATGTTTTAATGGTCATGTAATTAATAATTACGCCTGAATATCGTTGAATTAGGAAGACCTATGTATTCTTAACTACCTTAAACAAAAAATAACAATAACTTATAAAAGTTTTTGTAAAATTTAATATTTAGCATACATGGATGACATTTTCATCACATTTAATAAAAAAATCCTGAATATCTAAACCATTCTCGAATCCTCTCGAACACACACACAAAATTTCATCAACATCAAGCCAGCCGTTTAGGAGGAGTTCAGTGGCATACACGCACACAAAAAAATTATATATAAAGGTTTACCAGAAATTGTTTGAGTACATATTATTATTTAAATTTTTTCCTTGCTGTTGTTGGTAAGCGAGCAAATAGTCTGATAATAAGTGATATGCTGCCTACCGTAAAAGAATTGAAGGGAGTATGACTGCGTGCAATGAGGTTCGATGACGAATCACGAAAATCCACCATACGCAAACACCCTACGCAAGTTTGGCTACCGGATCTCTCGCTCACTGTATAAAGTGCTGTAACAAATGTTTACTTGGACGACGATTATCTGCGAGAGTGTAGTACTACCCTGGACGATCTGACCCGCGGTATAGACAAACGACTTCAGACAGACGAGACGAGGTAAACGTTTTTGTTGGCGGATATCTTTTTACAAATAACATAGCAGCATGTCACATATTAAAATTTTTGTAATTTAGATAACTAGGAATTTACAAAAATTATGGAGGTAGTTAAATGCTGCCTGGTAGTGATTATGAATACTATCAAGCCTTAGATTGCTTATGTGTGACGTAGAAACATATATTCTTAGAATAATAACGTATAGAAGGATAGTGTGGGAACTTAAGCGATCAAAAACATGAAGCCAAAAATACTACATGCGTGCAAGCGATTACACACGTACACACGCACACCACTATACAAATAATGAAATCAAATTTTGTTTTTATTAACATAAATCGTCGAAATGCTTTTAAAAGTAATGTTAATACACTTATGTTTTTCAAATGTGTTGTGTCATCATTTGAATGCACAAATCGTCATAATTATCCATTTATTTTTCAAGAGTTGCGTACGTACGTGCAGTACCTACAGTGATCTTGTATACTATGGAACGGTCCGGCGCGGCGGTGTAAGCTTCGTTAGGTTACAATTTAAATGCTTCATTTTTTGTACGTGGACTTACCTTCGTTACGTTATTATTCTAACCATACATCATAACTTAACAGTGAACACAATTTTTTTCTAAAAGAAGTTAAATTGAATCGGTTTCTGAGAGACAGACTTAGGAACGATAGGGACCCTAGTTAATCTGACGCCCAAATATAAATAAATTCTCCATGAAGTAACGGCGCGGCGTAAGAATAAAATTCATCAACCCTTCTCTTGTCCGCAGGTGTCATAAAGGCGACTAAAGGATATGATATGCAGATAGATTTCTGCCATGTTCGTGCAGGCTCTGGAATGAATTACCTGCTGCTGTTTCCCGAGCGATATGACATGTCCTTTAAACAAGGTTTAAGAAGAGTATTTTCTTCACGGTAGGCAACGGCCTGGCTGTGCCCCTAGTATTATAATGGTCCATGTGCGGTAGTATCACTTACCATCAGGTGTGCTGCTTGCTCGTTTACCACCATCGGCAATAAAAAAAACTTGAGGTACTCGGGCACTACCGCGATAAAGCTATTGCATAGCATTTTTTATCAACTTATGCAATTATAATTACTTATTTATTTTTTATTTATGCAGTATTTTTTTTCTTTGAAATTAATTCAAGTTACACTTTTTGAGAGTGGTGACCGATAAGAAAATAAATGTACTATATGTATAACAATAAAGGCGATTTGGATTACCACTGTCGTCCGCTGAAGATCGTTGGGACCGTTAGAAAACGCGCGAAAACACTTTTTGACCTAAGCTAGCTTTCAACATCAATGTTGAAAGGAAAAACATCGATGTTGCTATAGGCAAAACATTGTAACATCGATGTTAACTGTTTTTAACATCGATGTTGAAAGGAAAACATCGATATTGAAATAGAAACATCGATGTTGAAAGGAAAACACATCGATGTTGCTATGGGCAGAACGAAATTTCCTAAAAAAAATAAAAATCATCAAAATTTGCCTGGAAGATTTTACTTCATCGTCGTAACATCGCTGTCAAAAACATTCGACAGATATCCTAAAAAAAAAACGTAACATCGATGTTCGACGATATCGATATTTCTGTCACATCGATGATTTCCTAACATCGATGTTCGGTGTGCGATAAACATCGAACATCGATGTTGAGCTTTCGATGTTGACATCGATATTAGCATCGATATTTTTCTAACATCGATCACCCCTAGGACGAACGCAGAATGTTGACGACCGTCACACCGAATGCTCAGCCGAGCTACATGATGGGCGGGTGTTAGGTTTTATTTTCGTTACGGAATTCCTTGATTCAATCGCCGCGCTCAAAGCACACGATAAAAGCTATACAATAGCTTAAAAATAAAAAAAAGATAACATTACAAAAGAAGGAAAACTCGCAACAAAACCCCTATACTAACACATCTGACCAACGTAGCTATCGAAAGTTTTTCTCTCTTGAGTAGAATGCTCGATCCCAACAGTGAGGCGTATATGAGCTGAAATGAACATACAATAATAACGAAAATTTATTTAGTACATAATATTAATTATAATACAACCTTTAAAATGGTGCCGTTTAACGGCAAGAGCAGAATAAAAAAAATGAACGTGTGTACAAAGTATGCATAGCAGAAGTGAAACTTCTTTATCCTTTGTCCCTTTGTTCCTTTGTCCCTTTATCCCCTTATGACCTTATCCCTTTATCACTTTATCCTTTTATCCCCTTACCCCCTTATCACCTTATCCCTTTATCACTTTATCCCTTTATGCCTTTATCACTTTATACCTTTATCCCCTTATCCCTTTATCCCCTTATCACCTTATCCCTTTATCTCTTTATCCCTTTATCCCCTTACCCCCTTATCCCCTTATCACCTTACCCCTTTATCACTTTATCCCTTTATCACTTTATCCCTTTATCCCCTTATCCCTTTATTAAGAAGTGTCACTTCAAAAAGCAATAAAATTTGTTTTAATAATAAGTGGCAATAAATCGATTTAATATTTTAGCAATTTAAAATTATGGCAACCCTTAAAATTTAACCATCCTTGGCCCAGACTCGCGAAACTAAGCCTAAAGCCGTAATTCTCTGCATTTCTTGGGATAAATGATAAGTTTGAAGTGCTGTTGAGTGGTCTCGGTTCGCTGAACTTATTTATGAGTTCAGTGTTCGTGTCGATATACATGGTTAATTGTAATACATCTATGCAAAGTGACGCTTTCAGAAGCAAACACTTGTCGAAGTAACTGCGTTCTCACCTCCTTGACATCTCCAACTTATAAATAAATCTTTTTTACGGATTTTATCGCGTTTGTACTTATTTTTTGACGTTTCGATACAAAAAACCGACTAAGTGCGAGTCAAAGTCGCGCACGAAGGGTTCCGTATCATTATCTGTAAAAAAATCGCATTTGTTGTATAGAACTCCCCTTAAATATTTATTTAATTTTTAGTATTTGTTGTTATAGCGGCAACAGAAATACATAATTTGTTAAAATTTCAACTGTCTAGCTATCGCGGTTCTTGAGATATAACCTGGTGACAGACAGACGGACGGACAGGCAGCGATGTCTTAGTAATAGGGTCCCGTTTTTACCCTTTGGATACGGAACCCTAAAAAAACGTAACAAAATCCGTTAAAATACTTTTATTTACATAAGATACCCGCGTCAACATCAGAAATCATTATATGTCTCCAGTTGAATGGAGGATATTAGATTAACAAACTGCTTACTTTATTAGTACCCCACTTATTTTATTTTATGTAAATTAGTTATTCTCTGTGGAATGCAGGGTTAAGTGTACAATTTACCACTCCTTTTCTTTCCGTTGTATGATCGTAAAAGACGATTAAGGGTCGTAAGTAGATAACATTACTACAAGAGAAGGAAAACTCGCAATAAAACTCTATACGAATCCGCCTAACCAGCATGATATAATAGATTAATTTCTTTTACATTATGTAGAAGGCTCGAGCCCAACAGTGGGACGTATGTATGATTTGTTTTTTTTAAGACAACACCCTGCACTAAGGAAATCTCCCTTGTGTTACGGTAAGCTTTACAAACATAACTAATGGACATAAATTATATTTAGACTTGGAACAAGTACCCTCGACACTGGCACTGTAGGTCGGTATCTTAATCACTTCGCCATATGTGCGGTTGAAACTAGATATAATAATAAGTTTACAATGTTAACTTTTTACTACGTACACAATTTCTTATATGGTGATGGTTTAGGAACATTACATCTACTTTTAATGTTGGAGTTATAAATACCTACTAGTTTATAATACCGTGGCAATAGTCAGCAGCATCTTTTCTATAATTAACGCCACGCTTGACGCCGGATTTGCAATCGTAGTAAATATTATAAGGTTTCTACATGAGTGCTGCTACATCTTCAGTCCGAAGTCGGAAGTCCGTTTCTACTCAGTAAAATAGTTTAGGTATAACTGTACTATATCTACCGTCAGCGTAGGCCATCGTCACGTAATTCTCAGGTCCTAGCGCCAATTCGATTCCTACTACGAGATAGCAAGGCTCTCTGAGGACTAATAATCTCATATTTGGATTTTATGCCCCTGTAAGATAACATGTTATTCTTAAACCATTACAAGATACAGCGTATAATACTCAAGAAAATTTCCATGCGTTCATGCGTTTTTGCCATATCTACTATTGCAACCAATCATAAAGTTCACATATTAAGCTCTGTCATATTTGTATTTCTGTACTGCTGCTTCTCACATAGCTGTATATACCCTTAACTGGTGGCTTATTAGCCAATTTGGCTTGAGGTCCTCCACGTTGCATATAGGAAATCTTTTCTAATTAAATTTTTCGCAGATCCAAAGGCTATTAAAAGCGTATCCCACGATTTCCTGAGGGTCTAACCTCGATGTCTTATACGGAGACCATGGTTCCTCACTTGCAGGAGTAACAGTGGCGGGAATGTGGTATTCGTCTCAAAAAATATAATAAATAACAACACTGAATAACAATAGGTATACTCGTATGTATATATCTTAATATATGCAACAAGATTTTACAAGCCACCTAATCATATTTTTTTGTTCCATATTAAAATCTCTGTGTATTAGAGCAAAAATCAAGCCTAATCCCTAATGAAAAGGCATAATAAATTGAACTGAAGCGAAAAATATGCACACTGGCAGATCTCATCGCTGAAACCGTAATCCCGATGGCCTCATTCAAATATCATCTATACGATAGCAACACAAGCTGAATTTGAATGTAGGAAAGAATTTTCCAAGTCAGTCAGTGGCAATTTTTACAATCTTTTGTTTAATTTGCAAAGTTTTTTAGTGGGTAGCATTTATTAGTTTATTGGTCAACTCTTGAAAGTTTAATTAGAGCCAGTTCTTTTTGACTTGCGATTAGGTAAGCTCGTATAGTATAAGTGATTGTATAGTGTAGAAAAATATATTATAATCATCATTTTAGCTCATATACGTCCCACTGATTGGCTCGAACCTCCTTTATAATAGGAGGGGAATTGACCTACTATATTACGCTGGTCAGATAAGCATAGTTAATATTATTATATGTATTATAAGCATAGTCAATATTAGAAGCATAGCAAAATTATTAATAATAAGGTGGACTGTCCTCGTTTACTCTTCTTTCTTTCAACTTTCGTGCTCCCGCAAGAATCCCACGCAACTCGATTACACCGCTTTATCCACCACACAGAACGGTTTTAGGTGCTAGTTCTCCACTTGCTAGGTTTTGTAAAATTATCAACGGTTGTAGTGATGTGATTGATATACACTCTGACTCTCTGTTTCGAGTGAAAAGCCAAGTTTCTACCCGTCTGTCTGATGGTTTTTTAAATATTTCCTAGTACTAATAAGCTATGAAGTTATGAAGCGCTTATAAGTTTAAATAAACCGAATGTTATGCGACAGCGTATGTTGGATGTGTGTTACTTTGTGTATATTGTCTGGTATGTCGTAAAGGGTGCAGGGTAATCTTATAAGTTTTATGTTTTCTGTCTGCTCAAAAAATCATATTAATTGTGCATGTGGTGTTTACCTTTAATTAGATGTTACATTGCCATTTGTATTTTAATATGTATATTGTTAAGTATCTATGTAAACAATCTGTTGGTGAACCAAATAAATAAATAAATGGTCTTGTATTTCGAGTTTCCTTCTCTTCTATAGATTTTATATGCACATTTTAATCCCTTAGTCGCCTTTTATGACACCACGGTTAAAAAAAATGAGTTGCATTCTTACTCCGTAAGCACACGGGCAATACTCTGGTCCAATTGTTACAATTGCCAAAATAAAACGATTTATTTTTTTATAAAAAAATGTCAATAACACTATAACCTATCTAATACTTTCATCTTATAGATAAGCTTGTAATAATAATACCGAACGAAAGAAATGCTTACAGAAAAAATGAAGAAAGGAACTAAGAATCCGTCTTCGATCCAATTTCTATATTCATTGATGCAAAGACGCCTGTTCCGCTTTTCGTATCAAAAACTTATCGGACATTTCTCGACATATTTTAACAAGACTTTGATCTAGTACTTTTAATAGAATGTGACGATATAAAATTTTTGCTCAATTGCTTTCTCGTTCCTGTTGATAATTGGTTTTTTACTTATCAGTGCATTTACGTAGCTTTTATTATTTCGGGAGGGTACCCCAATAGTAGGGGTATTCCATCGGGCCGACCACTGACGACAAGTTAACGCTGCTCCGGTGGTTGGCCCAATGACGAAGGCGACGTGGTTTTTGGGTGGGTCGCGGGAGTTGCGTGCTTAAGCCCCTCTGTCGCCCCGGACGGAGCGGTGCGGAGGAGCGCCGACCGCGACCCACCCACTACAAAAAAAAAAAGCTTTTATTATTTCAAACAGTAATAGTCTATAGACTCGGAATTTATTTAACAGAAAATATCTATACAAATAAATAAAATTAAAGTGTCTATAATGTCAAATTATGTTTTTTTTTATGTTGATACGGTTATTTGCATGATACATATGCCTAAAAATTGGTTTACAAATTTTTTGTCTGTCTGTCCGTCTGTTTATTTTGGGTAAGCTTCAAAACTGCCGGGCCGAATTTGATAGTATTTTACTACCAGATCGCCGTCTATATATGGAGTAACGTAGACTATCCCGGTATTCCCACGGGAATGGGAGCTACGTAGGTAAGAGGACTAAAAGCAAAATGAAGCAGGTTTCTAGTCTGAAATATAACCGAATCGATGTTTCCGAACTCGACACATCGGTAAAGTTTCTTGTTGAAATGTATTAAATGAGGCAGCGTAGGTAGTCCTCCACTAAATAGAGTGAAGGTCTGGTGAAAATTGCTAGGTGTCATTGGATCAAGTAACCCTGCTCCAATGGTCGGCCCAACGACGAAGGCAACGTGGTGTTCGGGTGGGTTGCGGTAGTTGCGTGGTTAACCCCCTCTGTCGCCCCGGACGGAGTGGTGCGGAGGAGCGTCGACCGCGGCTCACCTCCAAAAAAAAAAAAAAAAACAAAGGTGTCATTGGATTCGGGGTCGACATGGGGAAAATATGAGGAAACTTTCATCCAGCAATGGATGACAAAGGGCTGAAGGATAACGATGATGACAGAATTATTACATTAACAGCAATTTGCACTTTACCTAAATAAACTTTAACCTTATTTTCTTAGTTAAACAAAAACAATATATGAAAAACATTTTAAATTTAAGTAACATCTGATATCATAAAGAAATTTGGGATATTATCTTTATATCTTTATTCTTATATATCAATTTCTAGCGTACGTGTGTATGTCACTCAACTCCTCCTAAACGGCTGGACCGATGTTGACGAAATTTTTTGTGTGTGTTCAAGGGGATTTGAGGATGGTTTAGATTCACAATTGGACCCGGTAGGTAGCGCTGATCGGACAGGACAATAACATAATTTGAGAAAGACTTCACCGATTTCGTCTATCTTTCTATTTAATGTTTCTAATAGTTTGAAAAAGGCATTGCCGGAAAAAGAAATAAGAAATTTGAGCAAAAAAATTGGGAACCTTAAGAAAACTTAACGTTTACATATACTTTTCTAATGTAAACTTTTTTCGACTATATAAACTTTTTTAACTTTATATATATATACATAAATCTTGTGTTCGTGTGTTTGTTATTGATGTCCTTCTAAGCGGCTGAACCAATATTGATGATTATTTGTAGCCATTTCGGAATAGCCATTCGGAACATCCAAACCATTCGGTTTAGATTAATATTGGAACTGGTATATTCTCTCAACTGATTTTTCCATTGGATTATACTTTCACCGTATGGTGATGAAGTAAAAATATAGTTCACCACTTCCTCTCTTTCCCGTGAGTGTCGTAAAAGACGAGTAATGGATGTAATACGTAGATAATATCGATGCAAAAAAGGAAAACTCGAAACAAAACTCTATTTCAACACGTCTGACCAGCGTGATATAGTAGGTCAGATTCCTTTCCATAATGTAAGAGGCCTCCTCACAATGGGAGAGAAATTGGCCTTACTATATCATGCTGGTTAGACAAGTTGGTATTTTATTTTGAATTTTTCTTCTCTTGCATAGATGTTTTATGCGTATCCCTTAGTCGTCTTTTATGAGATTGAACTGATGATATTATTCCTGCTCAGTTTTCCTTGAGACTACCAAAATATTTCATCATCATCATCATCGCAGCCCACATACGTCCCACTGTTGGGCTCGGGCCTCCTCCACAATGGGAGGGAATTTGACCTACTATACCATGCTGGTCAGACATGTTAGTATAGGGTTTCATTTCGAGTTTTCCTTCTCTTGCACAGATGTTATGTGCACATTATATCCCACAGTCGTCTTATACGACATCCACGGGCAAGATAGGGAGTGGTGAATTGTATTCTTACTCCGTCACCACACGGACAAATATTTACACAATTTAAATTATCTATTTATTAATACGTGAAGTAAAAACTTGGTTCCTCTTTTTACGAAAATTACGCTCATGGAAAAGTATAAAATTTGGCATAACCAACCGGTCCAATTGTGAATCTAAACCATTCTCGAATCCCCTAGAACACACACAAAAAAAAATCATCAACATCGGTCCAGCCGTTTAGGAGGAGTTCAGTGACATACACATACACATGTACATAAAAAAATTATATATAAAGATTAATACATAAAAACATGACGCACAAAGAATATATGCATACACTTTTGTTTATAATTAAAATCCATTTCAACCCTCAGCTCGAACGGAATGTTTTATTTGTTTTATTATTGCAACCGGTAGCTGACGAGCAAGCAGTGCATATGATGATAAGTGTTGCTGCCACTCATGGAACTTTGTAAGGCCGCTGTCTACCGCGATGAAAGTGAAGGGAATGTGAAAGCTTACAATGAGTTTCGGTGATACTAAAGGCATTACTTAAACTGACCACACGCAAACACCCTCAGAAAGTTAGGCTTCCGGCTCTCTTGCTCACCGAACGAAGCGCAGTAACAAATTGCTACTACTCGGTCGTCCGATTTGCTGCGAGAGTCTGTAGTTGTATATGTCTTTATTAAATAACTAGCAACCCGCCCTCGCTTCGCTTCGGTTATAGGTTATAGTAGTTTTACCCGCGTAGTTCCCGTTCCCGTGGGAATACCGAGATAAAATATAGCCTAGTTTACGCCCTGATATTATAGCTTTCCATTGGTGAAAGAATTTTTGAAATCGGTCCAGCCGTTTTGAAGATTACCCGGAACAAACAGACAGACAGACAGACAAAAATTTTTTAATTGCTATTTTAGGCATAGGTGTCGTGCAAATAACCGTGTGAGCATGAAAAAAAGCCTATTATTTTGACATTACAAACAGACACTCCAATTTTATTTATTGGTATAGATTTGTTTCTTTTACTTAAGCTATTCTATGTGATATGATATTTTTTACAAACTAGAATATGATATAGTATAGAATTAATTTATTTTATTCTTAATTTAATGTTACTGTTTCAAATATTACTGTTTAACTTTTTTTAAATATATTTGTTTTGCTGTTGTTTGTATTGTTGCTTCCGCGACTTGATTGTACGGGCCCATCAGAATATCAGCGGTGTAGTATCATATTTACTGTACCATAAGCTGAGATGGGCACCATATTTTGGCCTCACATATTCGACTCCTTGTTTTTAGTTAGTAGTTCTTATATCTTTCGTTGGTGTCTATATTGTGTGAGGTATACAAAATAAAATTTCTTTCTTTCTGTCTTTAGTACTACCGCGGACAGACCGGCCCGCGACTGTAGACAGACAACTGTCAATATTGTGGTCCTACCACAAAAATGTCAAACATTCATAATTACGATGACAATATCTAATAGATATTTGTACTTATGTATTAATTATTAGTGAAATACAACTTGCTAAATATACAATATTCATTTAAACTTATATTTAATTAAAAAGAAAATTGTGGAGCAGAAAAGTAGATTTAAATGAATTATGGTCGAATTACGACCACTCGGCGACCACTAGTAATGAATGAATGTGCTACTTTTACTTGAGGTACCTTTAATTGGCCACGTAATTATTTGAGTACCTCTACTTAAGACATTTACTTTTACAAGGTACAAGTTTTTATTTTTTCTTTTACAAAGTACAATATTCTTTCGGATAAGTACTCTGCACGTGTACAAAAATGTATACCTACATTTCGTCTTATGTATCTTGTATATAACATATTATATACAATACAAATAAGACTCTTGTCCTTACTAATATTATAAATGCGAAAGTACGTTTTTGTTACGCTTTCACGCTTAAAGTACCGAACCGATTTCAAAACTTCTTTCACCAATGGAAAGCTATAATATCAGGGAATAACATAGGCTATATTTTATCTCGGTATTTCCACGGGAACACGGGTAGGGCGACTGTAACCGAAGCGAAGCAAGGGCGTGTTGCTGATATGTACATTTTGAAGCCGAGGGGGTGTCTTCTCGTATTTCGTCACTATCAGAATGGGTTAGACATCTCGATGTAACCGAAATAATACTTCGGATGGCTTTTACACTGTATTCTACAATTAGTGTTAACAATGTTCTATTATAACCAGTAATTACACGGATGCCGGCGGATAAATCACAAGTTAAGGAAACGCGGTGATTTCGACGCAACATGGCAACAACTACAACCGATCGCCTTAGAGTATCATTCCCATCTGAATATTCATAGGACCGTCTTAAAACAAACTCTCATAATAACATTCTAAATGTAAACGGTCATGTCAAGTGGTCATAAATTATTGGCAATCGCTGTATCGACTCCACCAAAGTGTAGCATTTTTCGTTTCCATAATCAAGTGTTTCTTAAGTGTTACGAATGACGCTGCGACATACATATATTGTTGTCTTATGTTATTGAACGAGTCAAAATTCGTATATTATTTATTCTGAAACCTACCGAGTTGTCCGAGTGTGATATTATTTATTTACAAGGCCGGGTGTTTACTTATTCTTGACCTACGCGTTCAATTATTTACAATTCTACCTGGCTAAACATCTTTATATTATTCATTCATTATCTCTGCTCATATACATCCCACTGATGGGCTCTAGCCTTCTCTGCAATAGGAGGGAAATTGACCTTTCTATACTATTCTGGTCAGACAGATTGATGTAGGTATTTGTTTAGAGCTTTCCTTTTCTTGCATATATGTTATATGTATATTATATCACTTAGTCGTCTTTTACGATATACTTGGGTAAGATAGGGAGTAGTGATTTGTATTCTTATTCCGTCACCATACAGCATAAATTTGAATGGTTAATTGTATTCTTATTAAATCATCACACGGATTCTATCCTTTTTTCTTATTCATTACGTCCTTCTAATTTATCAATAAAACCTAGTATAGACTTATATATATAATAAAACCTAGTATAGACCTAATAAAACCAAGTAAAGACTTGAGTATATGTATTAAGACGGTGTGTATTGCTGATTTTATAGATAGATAGGTGTGTTCGAGAAGGTCCTGGACCACTGCTGACAAGGAGGTGTACCGGTGGCCTACTCACATGGTTTTAGAGAGGTAAATATACGGCAGATTATGTCCCGCGCCGCATATTATCCCTTCCATTGCCTCAGACAGATCGGACGGGTTGTGGTCATATCATAGCCGGGGCTAAAAATAAAATAATTTAATATTTTAAATTGGAAGGAAGGAAGAGAGATCCACTATTTTCCACTGTTTATACTGCTCAGAAATTCGTGTTTGAAACCAAACCGTCCTGAGGATACCTTGTTCAGAGGCGAAACACTTTCTGTGGAGAATTGCAAGTTGACCTTCTGTAGGTCATTCCTCTCACCTTTCCTTTCCCTCCATCACGCATTCCTTTCACCCTATTATGGTGTGTGGTATATTTATTAACTGTGGAACAGTGGTGGGTTTCATTTCTATCTCTTCATTTAAAAAAATATATACTGTAGTCACCATGTATCGTCTAATTCAATCAATTTGAATTTAATAGGTTATTTGAATTATAAAATTAAACTTAAATCTTCAAATAAACCCTCGGTTCCATGTGGTGACAGAGTACAAATACAATTCACCACTCCCTATCTTGCCCGTGGATGTCGTACAAGACGACTAAGGGATAATAGAAGGGACAATATGCACATAACATCTGTGTAAGAGAAGGAAAACTCGAAATAAAACCCTATACCAACACGTCTGACCAGCATGGTATAGTAGGTCAAATTCCCTCCCCTTTTGGAGAAGGCCCGAGCCCAACAATGAAACGTATGTGGGCTGCGATGATGATGATGAAACCCTTGGTACACTAGTGAATTTTATAAATAGAGATTTGAGAACAATAATCTATTAATCACGAAAGTAATTACCCTGAGTGAGAATCAAAATCAAAACATCTCTCAAAGGAGTAGGAGGTTGAAGGTTAATATTGATTAAAAAATAATAAACCCCTTTTGACCTCATTACAATATCAATAAAAACTTTAGAAACCAATTTTTTACGATTCCAATTACGATTCAGATAAACCAAAGCAACGTATGAGAAAGCCGGTATGTTTTAATTTGCTTACGGAAAATTACAAACTGCCTTATTTGTAAGGGTAAATAATTAATCAGATTATTAACTTTGCTATTTATGGTTTATTTAATCATTACGTAGAAAACGTATACGCAATAATGATTTGAGAAGCCAGTTCTGGCACAAAAATTCTGTACAGATAACGTCTACTACGTTATCTGTACAGAATATTTATTTTTCTAAGTGCCGATTTCACATGCCGAATGTTATGGGTTCGATCGTTATGCAGCGTTTTATTTATGCGGTCCACTAATTATAGGTCTAAATTTGGCTTATGTTATGTGGGCAAATATCATTATATTTGTAAATATATCACAAAATCTTACATCCAAAAATGGCGATTATAATTCTGTTTCCCTTGGACCTATGATATCCAGTGGACGTCGATGAACTCAAGGATGGGTGAGGAATTAATTTTTGCAAAATATCAAAAAATTCCATGTTACATTCCAATAAAAATGGAACACAGTAAAATAATATTTATATACGCGTAACCTCAATATTTTAAATATACTTTAAGTGGATCTGGCAGAGCTAAGTTAAAGTTTAGAAAAAGTAAAGTCTGCACCTGCAAATATAATCTCACCAAATAGTATTACCCTATAAATTAGATGTAATTCTGACGTAACGCCATGTGTATTATCTGAGCTCATATGACTTTCATTATGAAAGACTAATGGATGGTTGGTAATAAGGTGACTTCTGCTTTTACAACATCCACGGACAGGAACGGGGGGTGGTGAATTGTATTCTTATTCCGTCACCACACGGAAATCTGTGTATATGAATGTCCATTAGGGAGGCCTATGTCCAACAGTGAAGTTCGAAAGACTATTGGATGATTGGCACTAGGGCAATTTCTGCTTTTACGACATCCACAGAAAAGGGTTGGCCAATTGTATTCTTACTCCGTTACCACAAGAAAATCTGTCTGGAAGACATGTCCGTGAAACCGTGTCAGTGAAGTTCAAAAGACTAATGAATGATTGATAATAATGTGACTCACGCTTTTACGACACTCATGAATAGGAAAAAGGGTGGTGAATTGTAATCTTACACTGTCACCATAAAGAGATCTGTAAATATGAGTGTTCCTTATCAAACAGCTCGAAAGACTAATGGGTGATTGGTAGCATAAGCAAGTATAAGCAACTAAAAAGAGCAATATCTTACTACATTAATAAATTAATGTCCAGTGAAACGTTTTAGGTCTACATTCGATATCAAACCTTTCACCGGACCAACAAGATCGGTTCCAAAATCTCATTCATAGTGTATTAAAGCATGCACATTTGCACAATAAACAATCTGAACGAGTTTTGCAGCTAAATTGCTAGTGCCACTATTGGCACTACTGTCAAGGAAATCAAATGTAGAGAAATAGAAAGGGAATTAGATTTGAGAATTTCAAGGCTATACGTTTATTCCTCCCCGAGGGGGGACGTCGATCAATGGGAGGGTACCCCCATGGAAGGGTATTCCGTCGGGCCGACCACTGATGTCAAGTAAAGACGACGTGCAGGTGGGTGGGTTGCGGGAGTTGCGTGCTTACGCCCCTCTTTCGCCCCGGACGGAGTGGTGGGAGGAGCGCGCCGACCGCAACCCAACCAAAAAAAAAAAAAAAGGCGTTTACGTTTATGTTAACTGGAAACCCACCCTCACTTCGGTTTCAGTCGCCTTACCCACGTAGTTGCCGTTCCCGTGGGAATATCGGGATAAAATATAGCCTATTATAGCTTTCTATTGGTGAAAGAATTTTTGAAATTGGTTCGGTGGTTTAAGCGTGAAAGCGTAACAAACAAACAAACAAACTTACTTTCGGAATTTACAATATTAGTAAGGACTAGCATCCCGCCCTCTCTTTGGTTTCAGTCGCCTTACCCGCGTAGTTCCCGTTCCCGTGGGAATACCAGGATAAAACATAGCCTATATTACTCCCTGATATTATACCTTTCTGTTGGTTATAGAATTTTTGAAAATGGTTCGGTGGTTTACACGAAAGCGTAACAAACAAACAAACTTACTTTCGCATTTATAATATTAGTACAGATATGTTGATAAGCAAAAACAGCAGTAGACGAGCAAAAGACTAATAGAGTTATATGCAGAGGTTTGGAAAAAGCAATTTGGGTATTTCCGTGTGGTGACGGAGGATGAATATAATTCGCTATCCACTCTCATGCCCGTGGGTGTCGTAAAAAGCGACTAAGGGATTGTGCATATAACACCAATACAAGAGAAGGGAAACTCAAAATAAAACCCTATACCAACCCGCCAGCGTGGGGGTGATCCAGTCGATGGCCCTGTATGGCGCACCGGTGTGGGCGGGGTCCCTAACCGTCCGTCTTAGGGCCCTCCTGTGGCGACCACAGATGGTCATGGCGATCAGGGCCATACGGGGTTACCGCACGGTGGCGACGGAGGCAGCGTGCCTCCTGGCCGGAACTCCCCCGTGGGACCTGGAGGCGGAGATGCTCGCCGACATTTATCGGCGGGTGTCAGAGACGCGCGCCCGCGGCGGCATGGTCTCCATCAAAGAGATCACCGCCTGGCGGGTCGACGCTCGCCGAGAAGTCATTGCCCGTTGGGCAGTCCGGCTGGAGAGTCCTTGGTACGGTGTCAGGACCGTCGAGGCCCTCCGGCCGGTGCTGATGGAGTGGTTGGAGCGGACGCACGGGGTGCTTTCCTTCCGACTGGTGCAGGTGCTGACGGGGCACGGTTGCTTCGAGAAGTACCCGCACAAGATTGTCAGGAGGGAGAGCACACCGTCCTGCCACCACTGCAGTTGCGACGAGGACACGGTGCAGCACACGCTCGAGGAGTGTGCTGCATGGGAGGGGAATCGCCGTGAACTCGTCGCAATTATCGGTGCCGACCTGGCGCTGCCGACCATCGCCAGGGAGATGCTCGACAGCGTCAGGAACTGGGATGCGGTCGCCGCCTTCTGTGAGGTCGTAATCTCACGGAAGGAGGCGACGGATATTATGGCAAATCAAAAACAATTCCATATGTCTCACACGCCCAACAAGGCGTAAAAGTAAAAGGTATTTTGTTTATAGAAGCTTTAATACATTTTTTTTTCTATATATGGCCTTGCTCTAGAATTTCTTAAACTTTGTGGCCCGCCATTAAAAAAGTTTGCTCACCACTGATCTAGGTTCATATACGTGCCACTTCTGGGCTCGAGCCTCCTCTACATTAGGAGGGAAGTAGAATTTACTATACGATGCTGGTCAGACAGGTTGGTATAGGGATTTTTTTTAATTTTTCTTCTCTTGCTATATGCGTTTTATATACCATAGTCGTCTTTTACGATGTCCACGGGCAAGATAGGGAGTGCATAATTCTATTCTTATTTTGTTTGTATTTGATTGTTGGTTGCCCGAGGTTTCGAATACTTTACAGCGCTCATGGTCACGGGTGGACCAAGATACCTCACATTCAAAGAGTCATCATTATTACAGAGATTTATGTCTACCCGCTGCAGATATTAGTTATTAAATTTAGACCCACATTCTTGTACAAAAAGAAAATGATTCTATATGAAAAAAAATATATTGTTTTTCATCATCATCATCATCATCTCAGCCCATATACGTCCCACTGTTGAGTTCGGGCCTCCTCCATAATGGAAGGGTAATTGACCTACTATACCAAGCTGGTCAGACGTGTTGGTATAGGGTTTTATTTCGAGTTTTCCTTCTCTCGCATAGATGTTTTATGCGTTTTATATCCCTTAGTCGTCTCGTACGATCACACACGGGTAAGATAGGGGGTGGTGAATTGTATTCTTACTCCGTCACCACACGGAAAATATTGTTTTTTAATTAGTAATATTGTTTTTAATTAGTAATTATTAAACATAAATTTTTCAGTAAATAATATGATAATTTATTAATTTAAAACTAATAAACCACCACCGGATCGGACCTGGCAAGAAAAGTCAGAGTGCATGATGCTAAAGTAGTATTTATTTAAAAATGGCAACTACTAAACGAAGCTAGAACATAATAAAACAGAACTATGTTGAAAATGCACTTCGCAGAACACTATCACAATACTTTGAAAGCATTCACCCATGACGTTTGACTGGAAAATCCAAATAAGTCATTTAATAAGATTGCAAACCTGATTCTGGCAAGTTTGCCAAGTTTTCTAGACTTCAATTGTGCTCTACTTAGTTTGTTAGTGATACGTGACTTTTTACTTTAGCTAAAAGGTTAGCCTCTTCACTGAATAGAAATAAAAATAGATTATTATATTATAACATATCTCTATTCATTACTTTCTCGTGAGAGTTGTAGAACTGTGAAACTATTACGCAGATGATCGCCAGCAGGCTCCTAGAAACTACGCAGCACCTGAAGTCAAGGATCCGGTACCAGTGATCACCACAAATAGCGATAGAAAGGAACAATAACGTTATGTAGCTGTCGTCATAACTAAGATCATCTGGCCCTGCTGCATGCCCTCACCTCTGCCGCCCCGGTTCTTTTGGGATTGGGTCACCTATAATCACATAGGCGACACCCTAGTTAGACGGCAAAGTGTCTTATTTCGAATATTACTACTCTTGTATCGATGTTATCTATATACTATATCCCTTAAATCGTTATCTATCTATATATATATATATATATATATATATATATATATATATATATATATATATATATATATATATATATAAATGAATTGCTGTTCATTAGTCTCGCTAAAACTCGAGAGCGGACAGATTTGGTCTTGATTTGGCCAATTTTGGTCTTGAATTACTTGTGGAAGTCCAGGGAAGGTTTATACGACGAGAAAATATGGCAAAATTGCGAGTAAATCAAAGTCTCTAATACTTCGTGTTTGGAATTCATTATCGATTTCCGGCTTCTTGTATTACTATACGTCTTATTCCTATCTCTATTATCGATCGAAAGAAGGCTATTCTTTTAATAATTAATAAACAGCAGTCATCATCAGCATCATCATCATCATCGCAGCCCATATACGTCCCACTGTTGGGCTTGGGCCTCCTCCACAATAGGAGGGAATCTGACCTACTATACTATGCTAGTCAGACATGTTGGTATAGGGTTTCATTTCGAGTATGCCTCCTCTTACATAGAGGTTATGTGAATTTTAAACGTCTTCCATAGTCGTCTTTTACGACATCCACAGGCAAGATTGGTATGTGGCAAGGTGTTTAAGTAATTGTCATGTTGTTACTAGCTTTAAGAATTTTGTTTAGTGTTAAACTTTAATGTGAACAATTGTTGGTAAACCTTAATAAAATAAATAAATAGATCACCCCTTAGAATAATAACGTATACAACGTAAGTTCGCGCACAAAAATTGAAGCATTTCAATTGGAGCCTAATGGAGCTTACGCCGGAACCGTTCCGTAATGCACAAGGTCACTGTACTGCACATACGTACGCAACTCTTAAAAGATAAATAGATAATTATGACGGCTTGTGCATTCAAATGGTGTCACAACATATTTGAAAAACATAAAAAGTATATTAACCTTACTTTTAAAAGTATTCCGACGATTTATATTAATAAAAACAAAATATGATTTCGTAATTTGTATAGTGGTGTGCGTGTGTACGTGTGTAATCGCTTGCACGCATGTAGTATTGTTTGCTTCAAATTTTTAATGGCTGACGTATGAGCACTATCCTTCTATACGTTATTATTATAAGAGATCGCCCATTCATATTTTAAGATATCCATATGGAAGATAGGGGGTTGTAAATTGTAGTCTTAATCCACCACCACACCCAAAATACCTGTGCGTAGAATGAGTAAGCATGCATGAAATGTATATGCATGTGTATGCTATCAATAATATCCAATTCCAGGTCTTGGCATTTTCACGTGAAAACGAAACCTGAATTTAGATATACAAGAATCCTTTTTTTTTTGTGGGTGGGCTGCGGTTGGCGCGCCTCCGCACCACTCTGTCCGGGGCGACAGAGGGGCTTAAGCACGCAACTCCCGCAACCCACCCGAAAACCACGTCGCCTTCGTCGTTGGGCCGACCATCGGAGCAGGGTTACTTGACATCAGTGGTCGGCCCGACGGAATACCCCCTATTGGGGTACCCTCCCATCGACCGACGTCCCCCCTCAGAGAGGACGTCGATCTTTCCTCACGCGGTCGGCCTCTCGGCGGGTGACGGACTAATCCCTGGTCACGTCACCCGCGGCCTCGGCTAGGGCGGCATGAGGCGCAGGTAGTTGCGCCTACGCCGCCCCAGTCGCCAGCGGCGGATCTCCTCATCGAGGCTGCGCTCCTCGCGCAGGCGATCCGCCGCCTCCTTCCGCGAGATCACTGTCTCGCAGAAGGCTGCGACCGCGTCCCCATAAAAGAATCCCTACTAATATTATAAATGCCAAAGTAAGTTTGTTTGTTTGTAATGCTTTCACGCTTAAACCACCGAACCGATTTCAAAAAATCTTTCACTAGTGGAAAGCTACAATATCAGGGAGTAACATAGCCTATATTTTATCCCAGTATTCCCACGGGAACGGGAATTACGCGCGTAAAGCGACTGAAACCGAAGCGAAGCGAGGGCGAGTTGCTAGCTACTTATATATTAGAAAAAATCATTACAAGTTAGATCCCTAATTATTATTTGGGCCAAATCCATCCATTAGCCTGTAGATGTCCACTGTTAGACATAGGCCTTCCCACGAGACTACCACTCAGAAAGGTCCTGTGCCACTTGGATCCAATGGTTTAGTGCGACTTTCAAGATATAGTCAGTCTATATAGTAGAAGTTTGTCCTACGCTGCGTCATCCGATTCGTGGTCGCCACCCGAGAACCTTTCTTCCCCAATAGCTGTCCGTTCAAAGATCGATAGGGCCTGCTTATTGCCATTTCAATGTGCTAATTCTGCGGGCTATGGCGGTTACACCCGTTCTTCTACAGATTTTCATATTGCGGATTTTATAACGTAGAGATAAGTCGAGCGTAGCTCTTTCCATAGCACGTTGAGTGACTCTGAGCCTTTTTATGAGGCTGACATTTAGAGGCCATTTCAGAGGCATATAGATTGCCAAATATTTCGAGTTTCTTTCTAAATATTTGTTGCTAAAAATAATATATAATATTTATCAAATATTATGTTTATAATTTAGACTTGATTTAATCAATCAAAAGCATTAAAAAACGCTTAAGTTACCCAGCAAACATTATCTTTAATAGCGGCTACAATAAAGAAAAGTTTTATTTTCAATTGCTGTATTCCTTTGTGTAGTTAAACAAGGTTACTCAGGTATCTACAATTTACAGGTCAATAAATCTTCAAACATCATCTTGACCTTTATTATTTCCAATTGTGATATAATTTGGGATTCATTCTTATTCAATTCTGCAGATTTTTTTGGTAAGAGGAGATACTCATTGAGTACTAATCTTACGTAGATTTATCCTACTAAAATTATTAACGCGAAAGTTTGTGAGTATGTGAGGATGTTTGTTGCTCTTCCACGCAAAAACTACTAAATGGATTTTGATGAAACTTCATAATAATATAGCTTATATATCAGGATAACACATAATCTATAATTTACCTCGATATTCGCACGGGAGGGGGAACTATGCGAGTAAAACCGCAAGGTGCTGCTATTATGTTTATATAATATTTGAGCTTTGCAGTCCATAAAGTGGTGTCCCTGCATGGCAACGGGTCAAGAATACAACTGTTATGATCCTATACTTGTTTACGGGAGTCATATAAAACAGCAGAAGGTTCGTCAGAAGAATAGACTGCAGCGCTTCCTGTGATATAGTAAACATCATAGCGTGATCGCCATCCCACTTGCTAAGCATGAAGATCATGTTATAACCCCTTGAATGAATGATCGCGCTGGGACCTTCAATGTTGGGGACTTACGTTCAGCAGTGAACGTTGTAAAGCTTAACGATGATGATGATAAGCTATAAAGGTATTATATATTAAACGTAATCCTTGTTAATGTTATAAATGCGAAAGTAAGTTTGTTTGTTGTTTGTTATACTTTCACGCTTAAATCACTGAGGCGATTTCAAAAATTCTTTTACCAATGGAGTAATATAGGTAATATTTTATCGCGGCATTCCCATGGGAACAGGAACTACGCAGGTGAGGCGACTGAAACTGAAGCGAAGCGAGAGAGGTTTGCTAGTAATTCATGAAACTAACAACTCACATGGACCATTCAAAACAGCAAGACCTCAGGCTTCTATGTTAAGCCTGAGGTCTTGGAGATACAGCTTCCTAAAAATTATTTGCCAATTAATTGACTGTAAAGATGGAGATGTTCTGATTAAATTACAAAAAAAAAGGAATTCACTTTGAAATCGATCGTAGCGCCACCCAGCGGGTCCAAATATTAATGAAACCCATTCTCGAGTCCACTTGAATACACATAAATAATTTCATCAACATCGTATCAGCCGTTTAGGAAGAGTTCAGTGACGTACACACTTACACAAGAAATTTATATATAAAGGTAAAGATATAAAAATTAACTATATTATGTAAGTACCCCGCGGGGTTTATGTATAATAAATAAGTTGAATTTGAATTGTATTTCTTTCTATGTACGTTTTAGTTTTTTTTAACATCTGATTATTAGAAAACGTGTGGTTACGGAGTAAGAATACAATTCACCACTCCCTATCTTGCCCGTGGATCTCGTAAAAGACGACTAAGGGATATAATATGCATTATCATCTATGCAAGAGATGGTAAACTCGCAATAAAACCCTATACCAACCTGTCTGACCAGTATAGTTATAGTAAGGTCAATTTGCGGTTGTCGGTTCGTCGTGCGATGTAGCCTGCCCATTGCCACTTCAGCGTGCTAATTCTTCTTGCAATGTCGGTTACACCCGTTTTTCTGCGGATTTCCATATTTCGGATTATATCTCGCAGAGAAATCCCGAGCATAGCCCGATCCATAGCACGCTGAGCGTCTTTGAGCTTCGTTATGAGACCTCGTAAGTCATTACTGGTAACACACACTGATTGTAGACCTACGAGTACGTTTTCAGACGCTGAAGTATGTTGGACGAGAAAATCCTCTTAAAATGATGATGATTATAAAATTTAAATCAAAATTTTGAATTTTGATTCTCAATTATATAATCGGTAGGGATTAACGCGTTTTCGTAGCAGTTAAACCCAAGATTAGTATGATAAGTCAAAAACAATGGTGTTATCCTATCCCATATTTTAGGCTGCGATTTAATCCTAGCATTAGTGTCGTACGCTGAGATAAATAGAGGCGTAATGACGCAATCTGTTTCCGACAGGAGGTTACGCACTAAGGCAGAATGTTGAAACATGACTAATTAGGGAGTCTCATTTCAAAGCATTCATGGTGGCTGCTTAAATATTTTATGTGTCATTGTTATTCTTTATGAAGGGATTTCATTATATACTAGCTGTTTGAGTGCGTCATATATACGTAGGTATGTATATAAAAAATGTAAGGCGTCGCTCAGGATGTCTGACAGATGCGAAACATCGAAAATATTTTGTAGAAGTATATACGCATAAAAGATTACGACAGGAATTAATATGGCATAAAGTATTAATTAATTTCTGTGTGGTGACGGAGTAAGAATACAATTCACCACCCCCTATCCTACCCGTGGGTGATCGTACGAGACGACTAAGGGATATAAAACGCATATAACATCTATGCGAGAGAAGGAAAACTCGAAATAAAACCCTATACCAACACGTCTGACCAGCGTGGTATAGTAGGTCAATTACCCTTCCATTATGGAGGAGGCCCGAGCCCAACGGTGGGACGTATGTGGGCTGAGATGAAAGTATTAATAATATATTACGATTTATTTTTTTTTCAGAAAATGATGATTTTCATTCAATAAACATTTATTATCATTAGTATACACTATGGGTATTAATGTGTTTAGGTTAATAATTTATTTTGAGCTCATTATGTTGTGTTGTACAAAATTCTAAAACAGTTATACATCAAAACATATTGAACTTTGTTCATTCATTACAGTTTATATACGTCCCACTGCTGGTCTCGGGCCTCCACCACACAGGGAGGTCAATTAACCTACTATGACATGCTGGTCAGACAGGTCGGTATAAGGTTTTATTTCGAGTACTTCTTCTCTTACATAGATGTTATATGCACATTATATCCCTCAGTCATCTTTTACCACACACGGAGAGGATAGGAGAGGTGAATTGAATCCATACTCCGTCATCACCATCATCATCATCATCACAGCTCATATATGTCCCACTACTGGTTTCTGGAAAATTGACCTACTGTACCACGCTGGTCAGACGGGTTGGTGTAGGGTTTTATTTCGAGGTTTTCTTCTCTTGTATAGTTTATATATGCATGAGATATCCCTTAGTCGTCTTATATGACACCCACCGGCAAGAGAGGGGGTGGTGAATTGTATTCTACTACACGATAAATTAATCTTTTAAAATTAACTAGCTGACCCGGTGAACTTCGTACCGCCATAATTTTTTTAGTAAATATATTGCCAAAATTGCCGAAAATATTACTATATTTTCGGCAATTCAGAGACTCTGGAAGAACTATTACAGCTTTGTCCGGAAAGATTCGATCGTCTTAGTGGCGGCAGTGTTAAAGATGATTCAAAGAGAATACAAATTATTGATTTCTGACAAAATTATAATTATCAAATTTTCAACCATACTTAACTATAGACAAAATTACGTTTAGCTGTCATTTGCGTTTTGTTATTACATATCAAATGTATATAGATAAGATATAATAGTAAAAAAGCTGTCATGTTTATATAACTACCCCAAAACAAATCTTGAAACCTTACACTTACACATAAGCCAAGCGTTATCTTGAAAATAAAGGGATTATAACGCTTTCTTTGAAAATACGATATCACTACTCCTATCTACGTTTGTGTCAAAATTTTGCGTTTAGGTGAAATAATATGGTTGATATTTAAGTTTTTTAGACATGCGAGATTTTCTTTATACACTAATGAACACCAATCAACCAATCCTTAAGTTTTAGGCAACATTTAAGGCAATATAAAATGGATCAAATATTTAGTGAGTCATTCACATTATTAAAATATGTTTCTAAATTTGAATCTATTCCATATAGAGAGGAGAAGCTAAGGTCTAGTCACGCCTAGCTTAGTTCATTCATTCATTTTAGATCATATACATCTCACTGGTGGGCTCGAGCCTCCTCTTGTATAGAAATTAAATTAACCTACTGACCTACGCTGGTCAGACGGATTTGTATTGGGTTTTATTTCGAGTTTTCCATCTCTTGCGTAGATACGTGTTATATCCCTTAGACATCTTTTACAACAAGATAGTGGATGAAATGAATAAATAATATTTTTCATCATCATCATTATTGCAGCCTATCGCCGTCCACTGTTGGACGTGGGCCTCCCTCATATTACGCCACAAAGTGCGGTTCTATGCCGCCTGCTTCCAATGACGCCCAGCAACTTTCACCAGGTCGTCGGTCCACCTAGTGGGGTGGCGTCCTACACTGCGTCGTCCGATACGTGGTCGCCACTCCCCAGCGGTTGTCAGTTCGTTGAGCGATGTGGCCTGCCCATTGCCACTTCATCGTGCTAATTCTTCGTGCTATGTCGGTTACACCCGTTCTTCTGTGGATTGCCGTATTCCGGGTTCTATCTCGCAGAGAAATCCCGAGCATAGCTCGCTCCATAGCACGCTGAGCGACTTTGAGCCTTGTTATGAGGCCTACATTTAGGGACCACGTTTCCGTGCCGTAAGTCATCACTGGTAACACACACTGGTCGTAGACCTGTGTTTTCAGACACTGAGGTATGTTGGATGAGAAGATCCTCTTAAGTTTCCCGAACGCTGCCCAACCGAGTTGGATTCATCGGCTGATCTTTTTCTTGAAATTGGATCCACCTAACTGGACTGTTTGTCCTAGGTAAACATAATGATCGACAATTTCGGGAATCGCATTGCCAACTAGGACCGGTACAAGAATGACATGGGCATTTGACACGACTTTCATCTTGTCTATGTTCATTCATAAACCCACTAGTTGGGATACCCTGCTGAGATCGTTGAGAATGGTGCCAAGGTCCTCCATGGATTCTGTCATAACGACGATAATAATATTTTTACTCATTGTAAATAAAACTACTTTTACGGATTATATCATGTTTGTATTTTATTTATGATTGCTCAACGTTTCGAACACTTTGCAGCATTCATGATCACGGGCGGACTAAAGTGTCTCACGTCCAACAAGTCATCGTTATTATAGACATGATACATAGCTGTAATAACGATGACTCACTCAGGTGTCTCACTTCCAACAAGTCATCGTAAAATACAAACGCGATATAATCCGTAAAACTAGTTTCATTTACAATGTGTAGTGCTCGCGTAAACATCAGATATCATTATATTTTTACTCCGTTACCACACGGCTAATAATTGTCACACGTCTTTGATGCTTCGCTACATAGCCCTCATTGAACGGACTGGTATAAAGTTTTATTAATAGTTTTCCATTTTTTTAAAGTGTTGATGGTATCCCATAGTCCTTTAGTTATCTTTTTTGACTTCACAATAGAAGCAAGTTATTTTCTACCATTACATGAAAAATAATATTAAAACTAAAGTTTAAAAAAATCTCAAAATATTTTTCTATTTTAAATAAAACTACTTTATTTTTACGGATTTTATCGCGTTTGCATTTGATTTTTGATTACCCGACGTTTTTTCATATAGAATCATTTTCTTGTTACACTGGTAATAAATTTGTTTCAAAATGTGGGTCAATATTTAATAACTAATTTCTGTATCGGGTAGATAATTATAAATTTTCTGCAATAACGCTGACTTGTGAGACGTGAGACATCTTAGTCCGTCTATTACCAGGAACGCTGCAAAGTGTTCGAAACGTCGGGCAACCAAAAATCAAATACAAACGCGATAAAATCCGTAAAGTAGTTTTATTTAAAATGTGTAATACTCGCGTAAATATCAGAAATCATTATATCATAAAAGTGGCATAATATAATAAATTCTACTTTAATTTAGTAAAATACAATACCCTCAAACCAAAGTAAAAGAAGACAATTTTAGATTTACAGCATAACCTGTAAATCTAAAATTTTCGGCACCTAATTATTCTAGTCCGAAAATAATGAAATTATTTCTCAACGATAGCTATAGATACATATATAAGACATCGAAATTTTAAAAATAATTAGTCTTTATGAAATTTTTGGGAATGAGAAAAGGTTTTTTAGATAAATAATAATTATGTTGTTAATAAACATTAAATTAGTTGGGCTCGAGCCACCCCTACAATGGGAGGGAATTTGACCTACTATACCATGCTGATCAGACATGTTGGTATAATGTTTCATTTCGAGTTTTCCTTCTCTTGCACAGATATTATGTACATATTATATCCCTTAGTCATCTTTTACGAAATCCACAGGCAAGATAGGGAGTGGTGAATTATATTCTTACTCCGTCACTACACAGAATCTTTCATAGTACATATTGCATATGTTAAAGCAATATTGTAAATGAGACTTCTTTAGGGTTTTATCGCGTTTGTATTTGAGTTTTGTTCGCCCGACGTATCGAACACTTTGTAGCGTTCATGGTCACGGGCAGACTAAGATGTCACACGTCCATCAAGTCATCATTATTACATAGATTTATAATTATCTACCCGATACAGAAAATTAGTTATAAAATTTTGACCCACATTTTGATACAAATTTATTGCCAGTATAAGAAGAAAATGATTCTATATGAAAAAAAATATTATATCTGGTTAATAATTATTAAACATTAAATTTGTAATAGTTATTATGATAATATATTAATTTAAATAACCAAATACAAACGCGATAAAATCCGAAAGTACTTTTATTTACAACGTGTAATGCTCGCGTATACATCAGAAATCATATGACCGGGTGCCCGTCTGATCCACCCTACTTGGGAAATGTAAGTATTGACTAGACGGCATCGGATAGAGTTGGCTCAGGGTTATGTAAAGCTCTTAGTTATCTGTTACGATATCTACGAGCAAAATAACGGTTGATAGAATTAGTAACCACTAATAACAGCATTGTTATTCGTAACCACACAGCAAAATACTCAAAATCAACAATAACTAAAAAAATATATTTCAATAAATATATTGTAGCAAAAAATACAGGCTAAAAGTGGTACCTATGTGTTTTTTTTTTATTTTCACGAAGCAACAAGTAACTTTAAATTAAAATGTTTCGCAATTGTATTTTTGTGAATTCATTCCCGTTTTTTTTTTCTGAGAATAGTTATTTTAAGCAATGTAATACCCTAGTTGCCTAATGCATCATGAACTTAGCTCATACATGTGCCTAATGATAGAGACCTTTGGAAAACAGTAGAGAGAGAGATTGACTTCCTATACTTTGTTGGTAAGAGTTATAACGTTTTATTTCTCTTCATCACAGCTCAACTACGTCCCATTGGTGAACTCGAGTCTCCTACTTAATGGAAGGGAAATGAACTACAATATCATGCTGTACAGATGGGTTGGTATAAGATTTTATTTCGTGTTTTCCTTTTCTTGCATAGATGTTTTAAGCATAATAAATCCGTTAGTCATGTTTTACGACGCCCAAGAGTAAGAGAAATGGTGGTGAATTGTATTCTTACTCTGTCACCACACGGAAAGCTTTTATCTACAAAGGGATGAATAAAAATACCTTTTACTA
Source organism: Lymantria dispar (assembly GCA_032191425.1). Taxonomy (NCBI): domain Eukaryota; kingdom Metazoa; phylum Arthropoda; class Insecta; order Lepidoptera; family Erebidae; genus Lymantria; species Lymantria dispar. The sequence goes on along the minus strand of CM063465.1, from coordinate 9,111,841 downwards.
TTGAAAACTTATCGAACTAATATTAAAAAAAATTAGATATCTCTAGAAAATCCCATATTTCTTTAAAATATGTAAAATCTTGCGTATTTAAAGTGTCCTATTTAGAAGTTTCTAGTTAATTTTAGTTTCACAGAATTATCATTTTCTACTAGATACGAACGGGTACATAAAGTATAAACAGGCTTGAAGCACATCAATTTAATATATCTCTATAAAAAGCGTATTCGCTAAGAAAATCTTAACGGCTCAATCAACTTTATGAGTTGACTTTACACTCGAAACGATGAAGTCATCCTTAAGTCTACGAGCATAAACATAAGTTATGCATATTATGTAAGGACCTTAATAAATCGTAAGCGGATTTCATTTTGGTAAAGTACCTACGTAAGCTCATTATAAGATTAAGACGAATGTGTATATGCATTTCTTTTTAATTTCACACTGATTTAAACGTTTAAGTTTTATTTTAAAGTATATTTAATTTTTTAAGACAACTGAACTGATACTTTTAGAGTTTACCCGGTTTCTGATATACTACCGATCCGCCCTCGTTTCTCTTCTGTTCCAGGCGCTTTACCCCCGTATTTTAAATCTGCAATACCTCGTAAGATGTGGCCTCAGGTTCATGACCTGGACCGGGTAAAATTATAGAAGGTTTCTGGGTGAAGGTTTCTGGGAGAAAAACCATAATAAATATAGTTCTTTCTGTCGGAGGCAAAGAAAGTATGCTGCCCTATGACTCCGCTGTATTCCCTCCCCATTGCCATTGGTTTAACCGCTGGTACCGAATCCTCGACTACCGTGGCGAGCCGGAACGGTCATATAATAAATATTACTTAGATATTTTATAGTAATTTCCGTGTGGTGACGGAGTAAGAATACAATTCACCACTCTCTATCTTACTCGTGGATCTCGTAAAAGACGACTGAGGCATATAATACGCATATAACATGTAGATGTTGCAAGAAAAGGAAAACTCGAAATATTACCCTATATCAACCTGTCTGACCAGCATGGTATAGTAAGGTCAATTTCTCTCCTATTGTGGAGGAGGCTTGAGCCCAATAGTGGGACGTATATAAGCTGAAATGATGATGATGATTCTATAGTAATATGGTTAACAATTAAAATTATAAATAACAGTTATAATTTTAATGCTCACTAGGTTTCTTTTAGAATTTCTGACAGATTAGGGAGAGTTTTAATCGAGGAATATCCATGATAAATGTGTGGAAATAAAGAAAAAGGTATGTCAAGAACATGGTATACCTCTTTCTCTATTTCTTTCTTTATTTTAGAAAAGTGTTGCCCTTAGATCTGCCATTGCGAATCAAGCAGAATAAATTAATGTATATACTCTCAAAATTAGATGTAAATAGTCTTTAAATCACTGTAAATAGTCTAGTCTGTAAATTAATGTGAATAGTCTCTAAATAACACATCCCTACAATTTTAAAACATCTTTAAAAATGTGTTACTTCAGAAATTTAAGGACACATACTTAATAGAGGCATAAATCTCTTGACATCGTAAAAGTCGTGGAAGGAAAAGGGTTTGCTTCTTGCGGGTTAAAGGACGTAATAAACTTGGGACCAAAAACCATTATTGTAAAGTTTTAGTTAAGGAGACTCTGAAAGTCAAGTTATCTGTGTATTTAGATAGAATGAGTCAGCAAGTGTGTTCCCTTCAGATTTAGTGAGATCAAGCACTTTAATACTTATAAAGAACAATAAGAAACATTAGCAATTTGAAGAAAAAAATGTGAGTGTACTTACGCACGTAAGAAGTTATAACTTCTTTCGTGTTACAAGGTAAAAATCTTTCTAAAATTGTATCTTTCGTGTTATCCTACGTTTTTAGAAGAAAACGACGCTAATAAAAGAAAAAAAGCTACTAAATAAATTGAAACTTTTATTATAACACTAGCTGACCCGGCGAACTTCGCATCGCCTTTTTCGTAATTATTTTGTTTTAGTATTTATCAGTTTGGTTTTAGTAGTTATTATCCGTGCGGTGACGGGGTAAGAATACAATTCACCACCCGTGTGTGTCGTAAAAGATGACTTAGGGATATACCCCCTTCTTATCGATTTCAAAACCTTTTTTTTAATCTAGATCTACATGTAATTATGTCAAAAATGCCGAACCGACCGACGAGATGACCATCAAATGTTGGACAGGTAACAGTTAGTATGGGAAAATAAAATTACTATTTTTAGTATTTTACTCGCAATTTTCCATATTTTCTCATCGTATAAATCTTCTTTGAACTTCCACAAATAATTCAAGACCAGAATTAGCCAAATCAATCCAGCCGTTCTCGAGTTTTAGCGAGACTAACGAACAGCAATTCATTTATATATATTTAGATATTATTTAGTTGACATTTGTGACTGTCAGCGTACGCACCACACCCTCACAGAAAACTGACGTCTAAGTGGTAGCAATTTGTTACTGCAACTACTTTGGTGACCGAGAGAGTCGCATGCCCAAGTTTTTGAGAGTGTTTGATTATGATGATGCCTTAGTGTCACCGAACCTCATTGCACGCATTCATCCTCATTTAACTTACTTCACAGTAAGCAGCGGCCTAGGAAAGTTCCATCATTTGCCATCGACTATTTTCCATTTGCTAGATTAGCATCAAGAGCAATAAAAGAAACGTAAGTAACTAGCTTGGGTTTTATTTTTCTCCTATCGTAACATAGTTTTCTCTTACGACATCGTCAACAAAAACAGAGATTCCATTTTTAACACAGTATTAACTTGATTTGAATGTAATGAAATCTTTGAGCGTGATTTTCACCCCCTTCTCAACGTCATGAATTTGAAAGTTTGTGCACTTAGCAAGGACCGCTGGCAATGCGATAATTTAAAGTTTGGCTCATCTCCTTACAAGATTAGCGATTTTCTTATTGCCATTGCTGGGATTTTGAATCGTTAAATCTCGCTCTCCCTATTTTCTGCATCGCACTTAAGAACACAGTTTATCACCCCCTTTTTGGCCCGTGGGTGTCGTGAAAGACGACTAAGTGATATAACATGAGTATCATAGTTATGCAAGAGAGGGACAGCTCGAAATAAAACCCCATACCAACCCGTCTGACCAGCGTGCTAGTAGGTCAATTTCCTTCCCATTGCGAAGGAGGCTCGAACCCAGTAGTGAGAATATGAGTTGAGATGATGATGATAATGATGATTATTATATTTTAATCTATAATTTCTCTTACACAAACATATCTTTGAATTCCTTTGTAGTATAACATCTATAACGGCAAAACACGTACTGAGATCGATTACGTTGATCCGGGTTTCAAGCATAACCCGGGTGTCGAGCGAGGCCCTGGCGTACCCTGAGTGTACACCAAAGCAAGATGATGAGCATCGGAAATGTTCGAAACACGGGTCAACGTAATCGATCTCAATACATGAGTTTTTTGCCGTTATAGATATTATAATATATTATGTATCAATCTCACGATAATTTCAGTGCTAAAATTCCTTTGTAGGTCTGAATTTGGTTCATACATGATAAAACATTTATATGTAACTCTTGCTGTTGATGTGCCTCGACCATACTCTTACTTTCTTTATATTTATGCAAACTTTTAAAAATGTAGAATTTATTTTAGTGCATTATAAAATAAGACTGTATCAAATAATACGAGTTGGAGATTCATATAGTCGAATGAGTTAAAAGAGCATAGGTATTTATTTTAAATAAGTTTGTTTTGGACATATTCGTAATTAATTTTTATTTTTAAAGCTACTGTCTACCAATTTAATCATTTTATAATTTTAATATATGATTTTTTTTTGGACACCACTCCGTCCGGGGCGACAGAGGGGCGTAAGCACGCAACTCCCGCAACCCACCCACGATGCCCGTCGCCTTCGTCGTTGGACCGACCACCGGAGCGATGTTACTTGTCATCAGTGGTCGGCCCGATGAAATACCCCCTACTTGGAGTACCCTCCCATCGACCGTCGTTTCCCCCTCGGGGAGGACGTCGGTCTTCCCTCACGCGGTTGGCCTCTCGGCAGGTGACAGACTAATTCCCCGGTCACGTCACCCGCGGTCTCGGCTAGGGTGGCATGAAGCGCAGGTATTCGCGCCTACGCCGCCCCAGTCGCTGGCGGCGGGTCGCCTCATCGAGGCTGCGCTCCTCGCGCAGGCGATCCGCCGCCTCCTTCTGCAAGATCACTGTCTCGCACAAGGCTGCAACTGCGTCCCAATTCTTGACGCTGCCGACCATCGCCCTAGCGATAGTCGGCAGCGTCAGATCGGCACCTATGATTGCGACGAGTTCACGGCGCTGCGCTGCCCAAGCGGTGCAGGCCTCAAGCGTATGCTGCGCCGTGTCCTCGTCGCAATCGCTGTGGTGGCAGGATGGTGTACTCTCCCTCCTAACGATCTTGTGCAGGTATTTGGCGAAGCACCCATGCCCCGTCAACACCTGCACTAGTCGTAAGGAGAGCACCCCGTGTCTCCTTTCCAACCACTGCATTAGCACCGGCTGGAAGGCCTCCACGGTTTGCACCCCGAACCGAGCCCTCTCCAGCCGGACTAACCAACGGGCAATGACGTCTCGGCGGGCGTCGACGCGCCAGGCGGTGAGCTCCCTCAACGAAATTTTAATATATGATAGGCAATTTATGAACGAATAAGATGTATTTTTTCATCATCATCATCATTTTAGCACTAAAAAATGACCTACTATACCACGCTGGTCAGACATATTGGCATAGGGTTTTGTTTGGATTTTTCCTTCTCTTATATATACATGTTATATTTATGTATAAGTATGTATGTATGTTATATGTATGTAGTGGCAATGGGCAGGCCACATCTCTCGATGAACCGACAACCGCTGGGGAAGAAAGGTTCTCGAGTGGCGACCACGGACCACGTATTGGACGACGCAGTGTAGGACGAACTAGGTGGACTGACGACCTGGTGAAAGTTGCTGGGCGTCGTTGGATGCAGGCGGCACTTGACCTCACTTTGTGGCGTAACATGAGGGAGGCCTACGTCCAGCAGTGGATGGCGATAGGCTGAATTGATGATGATGATAACTTATGTATATTTTATCTCCTTACTAGGGGTTAAGATCATGAGATTAATTATATAGCCATTCTAGACGAAGAACAATAAAAATAAGTTAAGAACTCTTCATCTGCATTGCATAGATGGATTGACGACATACTGAAAGTCACAGAGAACTGTCGGATCAAGTGGCATAGGACCATTCTAAGTGGCATTCTCATAGGGAGGTCTATGTATGTCAGTGGACATCTACAGGCTGATGGATGGAAGAACTTTTTCACAGATGCGAAGGCAGTTTTCAAATGCTTATCCCGCTAGACTTATTATGGTTAATGTGTATATGTTTTTCGTGTAAGAATACAATCTCCGCTGCCCTTTCTTTTTTTCATTGGTATCGTAAAATTGGTTGAGCAATATAAACAAATGAAATCTGTTCAAGACTAGTAAAAATCGAAATTGATACCTGCGCCCGTACCCTTTTTATGTGGTGACGGAGTAAGAATACAATTCACCACCCCTTCTTATATAAAGTTGAACAAAGTTTCAGTTCTCACTCAAGTGCTAACTTGACTGAGAAATGTGAGCGTAAATTCAAAGAAGATTTTCTTTAATTTTCACATAGCAAACAGTCATCTGTCAGCCAAAGCTGTTATGTGAATATGATAATATAAATTTCACCATTATCACAAGCCACACAAACCTTATTAGGTCTCTTCAATAATAGGAGAATAATCGACATATACCTTACTGCTCAGCCAGATTGATAAGGTCCGCCGCACATGCCCACACTCGCTCTCGTTCAAGACACTGCCAATGTCGCTTTGACATTGGTGGGCACGTGTGTGTCCGCAATTGCTTTCACAAGTCGTACATCAGTCAGAGTCTCTACCGAACAGCTTCAATAAGTTTTTCCATTTTGTAAATACTCGCGACACTGCCACTCGAAAACAATGTCTTGGTAACCTAGCCGACACGCGCGTACACGCTCATGTACGTGCCTGCGTCGACACGTGAGAGCAAATGCGGAGTTTGGTACTGCGCCATTAGTTTTAAATAATGTCACTAGCACACGGCTTGTGACGGCCAATGCGAGTGTGGGCATATGCGGCGGGGTTAAATGTTTTTGTGTCGAATTATCCATTGATATTATATGCATACCAAAGTCTTATGTTGCATCATTTAATTGACTTTTACAAAATCCACGGGCTCAAGAGGGATTGGTCAATTGTATTACTAAATCATTACCACATGGAAATAAATGAAAGAATTCAAATAAATTATGATTCAGTGATAAGAAAATTCTACGTGTTTTTTATTTTGATCACAACTTCTCTCGTGTAACTTTTTGTCGGCACAACAGATTTTCTTTTAAGATACCATTGATCCTTCCCACCTTTTCCCTTTGCTGTACTGCAGCACATCAAGATAGAGGGTACAATTTATTAATGTCAGTAAGTCGTGTTGTTACAACAAACGATCGCCTAAAAGTTATTGTATATCCCTCGGTAAAAGCTTTTTTAATATATAAATTAGATACTCATTGTGAATAAAACTTACGGATTTTATGGCATTTGTATTAGATTTTTGATTGGTCGACCTTTTAAATACTTTGCAGGGTTCACGAAAGAAATCCGTACAGTAGTTTTATTTACAATGTGTAATGCGTAAATATCAGAAATTATTACATAAATTACTCTTATGTCTTTTTTGCGCATCTATCATTATGCGTATGTAAGATTTCATGATGAAGAATTAAGCAATTAAAATGTGAACACGCCAAACACGTTCAAATTATTTTTTTTTTAAATAAGAACTTATCATTAAATATTTAAATTCTTTTATTTATTTATTTATTTAGGGAAAATAAATAGATACACATTCTTATTATTAAATAACAAAGTTGTATAAATATAAATAGGCCAAATGTGTAGCTCACTACGTTATCCACATATTTTAAACTAAGTTATAGCTGACTTGTTGAGTACATGCGAAACAGACAATGAGATTTCCTATTCTAGTCATTTTGTTGTTTTTTTTTTCAATATAAAATTCTAGATAATACTGTATAACAAAATTACTAATAAAGTATAAGAGTTCAACAAACATCTTCATGCAATTTAATAATATATCAAATATATTTAAATTTCTCCATTACAGCCTTTCTAAACCTACTAATAGACATTGTAAATATATCTAAATCAATAAAATGTTCGTTATAATTTTTGGTTATTCTATGAAGTGGTGTGCGTTCGCCGGTACGTATACTTCACGTACAAACGTGTACGTGAAGTTGAAACAGCGAAAAGGGGACGACCATGCACCTCTCGCTTGAATACAGTTCTAGGCACCAGATAGTACAAATTATTTATTAAATCGGTACAGTCCTATTTATTTCTACATAAGTCAAAAAGGAACATTGTTTCTAAAAAGAGGCGCCTAGATTTTAAGCTCAACAGACCACAGTCTTGCTCTTATGCTTGGTTGCTTGTGTAAAATAATTTCGACAGCGATAATTCATGGTTGTATTGTGAAGGATTTCCCTATGGTGATGAAGTAAGAATACAATTCATCATTCTTTTTTTACTGGTGAGTGTCGTTAAAGAGGACTATGAAATTATTGTATACAATACCTATACAAGAGAAGGAAGACTCAAATTAAAACCATATTTTAACCCGTCTGACCAGCTTGGTATAATAGGTCAAGTCAAAAATTTTGGTGAAGGACTGAGCAGTGAGACTTAAATGAGCTGTGATGATTGCGAAGAACTTTGCAAACAAACAATTTTTACAAACACAAAAATATCTCAGAATAAAAACTCTTTTTTTTTGGTGGGGTGGGTTACGGTCGGCGCACTCCTTGCACCACTCCGGCCGGGGCGACAGAGGGGCATAAGCACGCACACCCGTAACCCACCCGTGACACGTCGCCTTGGTCGTTGGGCCGACCACCGGAGTAGGATAACTTGTCGTCAGAGGTCGGCCCGACGGAATACTCCTTGAGAAGTACCCTCCCCGAGGGGAGGACGTCGGTCTTTCCTCACGCGGTAGGTCTCTCAGCGGGTGACGGACTAATTCCCCGATCCAGTCACCCGCGGCCTCGGCTAGGGTGAGAATTAGAACCTGGCATGGGAATCGAACTCACGACACTAGGCTCGGTTGGTGATCTTAACTATTATACCATTTATGCACTCATTTATAGTCATCATTATCTCAGCTTATATACGCGCACCATCGCTGGGCTTGACCCTCTGCCACAATAATATCAAGTAGTAGTATGTTTATCGGACGGATGTAACCGACATGCCCGCAGAATTAACACATTGAAATGGCAATGGGCAGATCATATTGCTCGTCGAACCGACAACCGTTGCAGAAGGAGGGTTCTCGAATGATAATCATGAATCGGAAGGCGCAGCGTAAGACGATCCCCTACTAGGTGTATTGACGAAATCTGGAAAGTTGCAGGGAACCGTTAGATGTAAGTGGCACAGGACCTTACGGAGTGGCATTTTCAAGGGGAGTCCTATGTCTAACAGTGTACGTCTACAGGCTAATAGATGGATGCATGGACTACGCTAATCAGCTGAGTTAGTATAGCGCTATATTTCGACGTTTTCGTCTCTTGAATAGATGTAATGTGTATAATATATCCCTTAGCCGTCTTTTTGAAATAACTAAGGGTAATAAAAGGTTTAGGGAATTGTATTCCTAATTCCTTACTAGGCAGATAAGCCACAAAAATTGAATTGACCTTATTATACTACGCTGGTCATGTTAGTATAGGATTTTATTGCAAGTTTTCCTTTTTTTGCACAGATGTTTTGTACGTATTATATCCCTTCATCCCGTATATACGCATTTATTTCTTTAGCCTTCTTTTATGGCATCCTCGAGCAAGATAGAGAGTGGTGAATTGTATTCTTACTCCGTTACCATACAGAAATAATAACAATATAAACAAAAACAATACAACGATTTTAAAATAATATAAATTTAATAAAGTAATACGTGTATCTTATATCTTTAAACGAGCAATTCTTGTATATATCATCATCATCATCATCATTTCAGCCTATCGCCGTCCACTGCTGGACGTAGGCCTCCCTCATGTTGCGCCACAATGAGCGGTCCTGTGCCGCCTGCATCCAATGACGCCCAGCTACTTTCACTAGGTCATCGGTCCACCTAGTGGAGGGGCGTCCTACACTGCGTCGTCCGATACGTGGTCGCTACTCGAGAACCTTTCTTCCCCAGCGGTTGTCGGTTCGTCGAGCGATGTGGCCTGCCCATTGCCACTTCAGCATGCTAATTCTTCGTGCTATGTCGGTTACACCCGTTCTTCTGCGGATTTCCGTATGCCGGATTCTATCTCGCAGAGAAATCCCGAGCATAGCCCGCTCCATAGCACGCTGAGCGACTTTGAGCCTTGATATGAGGCCTACATTTAGGGACCACGTTTCCGTGCCGTAAGTCATCACTGGTAATACACACTGGTCAAAGACCTGTGTTTTCAGACACTGAGGTATGTTGGACGAAAAGATCCTCTTAAGTTTCCCGAACGCTGCCCAACCGAGTTGGATTCGTCGGCTGATCTCTTTCTCGAAATTGGATCTACCTAACTGGACTGTTTGTCCTAGGTAAACATAGTGATCGACAACTTCAAGAATCGCATTGCCAACTAGGACCGGTACAGGAATGACATGGGCATTTGACATGACTTTCGTCTTGTCCATGTTCATTCGTAAACCCACTAGTTGGGATACCCTGCTGAGATCATTGAGCATTGTGCCAAGGTCCTCCATGGATTCTGCCATAACGACTATTTCGTCCGCAAATCGAAGGTGAGTGATGTATTCGCCGTTAATGTTGATGCCGAGTCCAGTCCAGTCTAAGAGCTTGAAGACATCTTCCAGTGCAGTGGTGAACAGTTTCGGAGAGATAACATCTCCCTGTCTCACACCTTTCTGCAACTGGATCGGTTTCGTACTCTTATCCCGGATACGAACTGACATTGTGGCGTTCCTATACAAACACTTCAGCACTTCGATATAGCGATAGTCGATTTGGCACCGCTGAAGGGACTGCAGCACCGCCCACACCTTGTATATATATACCTATATATTCAGGATCTCGGAAACGGCTCCAACGATTTTGTTGAAACTTGGCATACTAGAGGTTTCGGGTCCAAAAAATCGATCTAGCTAGGTTTTATTTATAGAAAATGTTGTTTTGTCCGTGTTTTTAGCAAAACAAACAATGACATTAAATTTTAAAAGAATATGAATTCAAATTTCGTTGTCAACGTCATGAGTTACGATAGCTCAGATGGGAAGTTGACAGGTTCTAATTTTGATTTTGTTGACATTCAAACAGCGTCGGTTCGAATCTCGGTGTTATTATTATTCTCTTTTTGTAATTTTTTATATATTTTTCATTATTTATTTTTTATTAATATATATCTAAATAAATTCGATAAAAATATTCCGAGCGAAGCTCGGTCAACCATGTATTACATATTTATTTACCGTAATTCAATAATAGCTTTAATAATTTGAATTCAATTTTGTGCTTAGTTTCCGTGTAGTAATGCAGTAAGAATACAATTCATCACATTCGTTTTTGCCAGTAGATATCGCGAAAGATGATTAAGGGATATGGTATGCAGATAACGTCGATGCAAAAATGGGAAAACTTTTTTCTCTCTCCCCGCACCACTCCGTCCGGGGCGACAGAGGGGCGTAAGCACGCTCACCCGCAACCCACCCGAACACCACGTCGTCTGCGTCGTTGGACCGACCACTGGAGCAGGGTTACTTGTCGTCAGTGGTCGCCCCGATGGAATACCCCCTGAGGAGTACCCTCCCATCGACCGACATCCCCCCTCTCGGGGAGGACGTCAGTCTTTTCTCACGCAGTTGGCTTCTCGGCGGGTGACGAACTAACTCCCCGGTCCAGTCACCCACGGCCTCGGCTAAGGGAAATGGGAAATCTTGACATTAAATCTTATATCAACACGTCTGACTGGCGCAGTATAATAAATTAATTTCCCCCCTATTGTGGAGCAGACCAGAGCCGAGAGTCCTATGGGAGCTAAGACAATGAAGACATGATTTGTTTTTTTATAAGAATTTACTTTAATGTTAAATTGTGATTTTATTTATACATGTCTACTAGCAACCCGCCCTCGTTTCGTTACGGTTTCAGAAGCCTTACCCACGTAGTTCCCGTTTCCGTAATAACGGGATAAAATAAAGCCTATGTTACTCCCTAATATTATAGCTTTCCATTAGTGAAAGAATTTTTGCAATCGGTTCTATGATTTAAGCGTGAAAGCGTAACAAACAAACATACTTTCACATTTATATTATTAATAAGGATAAGGATATACGTCTTTTTTGAAAAACACTATATTATACAATGATTTTAACAAAAATAAACCGACTTCAAGTGGACCAAATTTCAAATAAAAAACAAGAATCATCAAAATTGATTCACCCAGTCGAAAGTTCGGCGATAACAAATAAAAAAATATATAGTCGAATTGAGAACCTGCTCGTTTTTTAAATCTGTCCAAAAATTTACGCCATCTAGTAACTCTTTAAAATAGTTTCATAGTTGCTATTGGCCTTTCTAGTCTATCTATATCTTGACAGTTAAAACATACTGAGAGGAACACAAGACAAAAGGGAAGAAACTAAATTCTCATATTTAAAAAAATAATGTCTAAATAATAGTAAAATATGACCAAATTATGAAGGAGTAAGCATATTTTACATGTAGGATATTAAAATCGTAAAGCTTACATGTTATCGTTTTACCCGGACCACGTTTCAGAAAACGTGACCGAAGTAAATCGGGTAATAATTTCACCTTCCTATCCGAATCTGTTCGATTTAAAATAATGAGCAAAATATAATATGTGATATTTATCAAAAGAATTTAAAGGTTTTTTAAAGATCACGTTGCAGTAAAGAACAAAATCTTGCATAGCTAGACTTTCCAAATATCATTCATCATCATTACAGCTCATATATGTCCCACTGTTGGTCTCGAGCCACCTCCACAAGGGGAGAGAAATTGACCGACTACACTACGCTAGTCAGATAGATTGGTATAGTGTTTTATTTCAACTTTTCCTTCTCTGATGTATGTCTATGATTATAGTCTCTTATTGTTTCTTTCAACACCTACAGGCAAGAGAGGGGATGATGAAGTTTATTTTTCTTCTTCTCCACTGATACCATGTCATGTCAAACCCCCGTGGAAATATAATTCTTGCAGACGATACCAGGAAAGTAGGAACGCCACATTGTCAGTCCGTATCCGGGATAAGAATACGAAACCGATCCAGTTGCAGAAAGGCGTGAGACAGGGAGATGTCATCTCTCCGAAACTGTTCACCACTGCACTGGAAGATGTCTTCAAGCTCTTAGACTGGACTGGACTCGGCATCAATATTAACGGCGAATAGCGTATATTCAATAACATACGCAAAAATTGATATAAGGTTACATTTAAAGTTATAACATATTCCCAAGAATAATTTATATGTTCTGAAAACTTCTGGAAACTACGTCTATATTTTCAGGAAGCAATCTAACTTATTACAAAATTTCGGCAATATTGGGATGATTCACTATACAATATGATGGTATCTTTCCAGGTATTCAATTTTCATAATATTATTTGTGTGATTTTGTTTATACATCTTCCTCTAGAAGGTTGTGTATATACATAAATATGTATATTCACGCTTCTTTCCTATAGGGGCAGCCAGAGACTACTTCCCTCCACTAGCTACGATCTTGATATACGACTTTCGCCTCCTCCACATTCATTAATCTCTTTATGGATCTTCTTTAGTTAAAGGTACTTCTGAACTGGCCTTTCTTAAGGATGTCCCCGATTTGGACGTAGAACGTCCACCTTGGTCTTCTCTTTTCCACACTTCTCTTACATTCGCATGTTGTATGCGTGTGAGCTGTATATCTTTATATATATATATATATATAATTGGACCCAGTAGGTGGCGCTTATTTGAACAGAACAACGTCTGTTGGGTCAGCTAGTTTTTACATATAAATTTCTTGTGTACGTGTGTATGTCACTAAACTCCTCCTAAACAGCTGCACTGATGTTGAAATTTTTTATGTGTGTTCAAGGATTCGAAATGAATTGGATGAAGGATTCGAAGGATTCAAAAATGGTTTAGATTTCCAATTGGACTCGGTAGGTGGCGTTATTTTATTTGAACAGAACAACGTCTGTTGGGTCAGCTAGTTATTTATTATTTTATTTATTACCTGTACAGATTCATGAAAATTTATTGTATTCCAACTTTATGATTTATTTATGAGGATAAGGGAAATGCGATTAAAGCCAGTACACGTGATACTTCAGTGTGAGTAGTCTTTCATATGAATAAAAAATGCTAAAGGCTTTGTAAAATAATAATTTGTGTGTTAAACCCATGTTTCTCCATTTGTTAAATCCCGCTTTGGCCATTCTGTTTGTACTCATACCGTCATTGATCTATATTCTACCGGTTTTGTTGACTTTTATCTTTCCGCTCTGCTTTTAATCACTTAGCTTAGTAATTTTTTTGAATCCACTTACGACGACGCCCCCGAATATTGGTCCATCTCACCGGCATTCCAGCGAAATCAAACCCTTAGATCGAAGCAACTAATAAGCTGCGGTGTTGCAGTGGAAATCAGAGCGGACATCCGGCACGAAGGACCAATAATCGGGCGAGTCGTCGTAATTAGATCAAAAAAAATTACTCTCGAGTTCGATGCCGATCATTAGGAATAAATCATAATTATTTCAGCTCATATACGTCCGATTGTTGGGCTCAAGCCTCCTTTACAATAGGAGGGAGATTGACCTTACTATACCATGCTGGTCAGACAAGTTGGTATAGGGTTTTGTTTCGAGTTTTTCTTCTCTTGCATACATGTTATATGTGTATTATATCCCTTAGTGGTCTTTTAAGACCTCCACGGGCAAGATAAGGAATGGTGAATTGTTTTCTTACGTCACCACATGCAAAGGAATGAAATTATATAATTTGTTGTATGACGTATGATTACAGTCGAATCTAGCGAACGAGTGTTAGGCGATGTTTGTTAAAGCCACAAATTACTATGCGTGCATCTGTATGCGTTTGACACACACATATGCAGGCATAGTTCGCGTCAACATATAATATTTCTCAAATTACAGTTTATGCAGACCTAACTAAAACCTGGTATTTCCTAATAGCCTAATGCAGGTTGAAATAAATAGACAATTAACCTCTTAAACTTAACATAAATTTAATGACGTTCAAAATTGAAGCGAAGTCACGGCTTTCTAACAACCAATACTCAGAGTTACTTTAGAAAGCTATTAATCAAAAGTTACAGTAACATTGAAAGTGAAACGTCCAAATTAATTTGTAAATCACCTCATAGAAGACAAAAGGTATAGAAAATACAGACACAATTCAAATTTGTGAACTCCATAGAGTTGGGTAAAGTTCAATACCCTTCGACTTCAAAAGTTTTAGAATTTATTATTGTTATATCAAAATGAAGAATATCAAGAAAAATTCTGTCTTTATAGCGTACTAGCTGACCCAACAGACATTGTTCTGGTCAAATAAAATAAAGGGAATTTGCCTTGAAATCGATAGCAGTGCCACCTACCGAGTCAATTGTGTGTGTCCAATCTCATCAATTCTTGAATCCCCTTGAACACACACAAAAAATTTCATCAACATCAAGGAGTTCAGTACCCACGTACACTCTTGTGTATTTCTTAATTTATATATAAAGATTTACAGATATTAGGTGTTCTTTTATTATTATTTGGTAAACGAGCAAACAGCACACCTGATCATAAGTGATATTGCTGTCATGGACCTTTGCTAGGGGATTGCTGTAAGCAAATCATCACATCTATGCAAGAGGGAGGTCAAGTTTCCTCTCGTTGTGGAGGAGGTTCGAGCCCAGCAGTGGGACGGATCTGATCCATGAGAATACGAGGAGGAAGAATGTAATATTAATAAATAATAAATGCACACTAATATAATAAGATTTATTGATAATTATACTAATAAATTAACACTGAAATTTATAATAATAAATTATTTAAATGCATTTGCGAGGCTTTAACTCTGTACAATTCAACGAAATTCTAGTCGAAAACTAACGTAGCTTTGTAATATGAAGAATATAATAGTTCACACTCCTTACTTGCCCATGGGAGTCGTTAATATGGTTAAAGGATTACCAAGAGAATGGGCATCAGCAATCTGCTGGTAACGCCAATAATACCAACTGTCTTAAACCTGGCCGTCATGCATATAGATAATGAAAATTTCGACCACTATCTCCTATATTAGGTTAGGCATATGTTCAATAGAGTTCATAATGTACAGATTTTGTAGTTGTTAAGATACCAATCTACCGTGCCAGTGTCTTGGGTTTGATTCCCATGCAGGGCTATACAATCTAGACACTGACCGGGAGATCGATGATGAAAGTGTTCTGCCCATCACGGAACCCGGGATGGAGGTGGCGGTGGCGCGCATGCAGGGCATATCCATCGCCCCCGGGCCCGACGGTGTTCCCAACCGTGTGCTGGCCCTGGTCCTCGACCATCTGGGTCCCCGCCTCAGGGGGCTGTTCGACGCGTGTTTAGCGTCCGAGCGGTTCCTTGGGTGCTGGAAGGAGGAAAGGCTGGTGCTCCTGCCGAAGCCGGGACGGTCTCCACAGTCAGCCTCGGCCTACAGGCCCATAGTGCTGCTTGACGATACGGGCAAGCTACTGGAGAGGGAGGTAGCTACCCGCATCGAACAGCACCTTGTCGGCACGGGGCCCGACCTGTCGAACGCCCAGATTGGGTTTAGCAGGGGTCGTTCAATGATCGCGGCTCAGTTGCGCCTGAAGGCCATGGCGACTGAGGTCGTCACTGGCGGGGGAGTGCTGTTGGCGGTGTTCCTGGACATCGCCAATGCATTCAATAGTCTTCCATTTAGCTGCGTCAGGGAGGCGCTCCGGTATCACGGGGTGCCAGCTTACCTGATGCGGCTAGTGGCAGACTATTTGGAGGGGCGCAGCGTTCTCTGCACCAACCGAGCAGGGGACGTTGTGCAAAAGCCCATGACGTGCGGTTGCATGCATCGGCTACGACTGGGTGTTGCGGGGTAGCCTTCCGCCCGGGCTGGGTGTTATTTGCTACGCCGACGACACGCTCGTCACAGCCCGCGGTGGGACGCTAGAAGAGGCGGCAAGCCTGGCGACTCTAGGCACCGAAGAGGTCGTCAGGCGGATCGAGGCGTTGGGGGTTGAGGATCGCCCTGGACAAGACGGTGGGCCTCTTGTTCCATGGGCGCCGTATGAGCCCTCCCATCGGCGTCTCGATCACCGTCCATTCGGTTGATATCAGCATCCGGGCCCATATGAAGTATTTGGGCCTGGTGCTCGACGGCAATGGTGGTTCCGGGAGCATTTCCACAGGCTCGCTCCACGGCTCGTCGGCGCGGTGTCGGCCCTATCGTGGCTTATGCCGAACGTGGGCGGACCGAGCGCTCCGTGCCAACAGCTGTGCGCGGGGGTCATCCAGTCGATGGCTTTGTACGGCGCACCGGTGTGGGCGGGGTCCATGACCGTCTGACTTAGGGCTCTTCTGTGGCGACCACAGAGGGCCATGGCGGTCAGGGCCATACGCGGATACCGCACGGTGGCGACGGAGGCAGCGTGCTTGTTGGCCGGGACTCCCCCGTGGGACCTGGAGGCGGAAATGCCCGCCGCTTTGTATCGGCGGGTGTCGGGGGTGCGAGCGGAGGGCGGTGTGGTCTCGTTGAGGGAGCTCACCGCCTGGCGCGTCGACGCCCGCCGAGACGTCATTGCCCGTTGGGCAGTCCGGCTGGAGAGGCCTTGGTTCGGGGTGCGAATCGTGGAGGCCTTCCGGCCGGTGCTGATGCAGTGGTTGGAACGGCAGCACAGGGTGCTCTCCTTTCGACTGGTGCAGGTGTTAACGGGACATGGATGCTTCGCCAAATACTGCACAAGGTCGTTAGGAGGGAGAGTACACCGTCCAGCCACCACTGCGATTGCGATGAGGACACGGTGCAGCATACGCTCGAGGTCTGTGACGCTTGGGCAGAGCAGCGCCGTGAACTCGTCGCAATCATCGGTGCCGACCTAACGCTGCCGACTATTGCCAGGGCGATGGTCGGCAGCGTCAGGAAATGGGACGCAGTCACAGCCTTCTGCGAGACTAGTCTCCCATCGACCGACGTCCTCCCCGAGAGTGGGACATCGGTCGATGGGAGGGTACCCCAAATAGGGTGTATTCCGTCGGGCCGACCACTGACGTCAAGTCACCCTGCTCCGGTGGTCGGCCCAACGACGAAGGCGACGTGCATCGTGGGTGGGTTGTGGGTGTGCGTGCTTACGCCCCTCTTTCGCCCCGGACGGTGTGGTGCGAGGAGCGCGCCGACCGCAACCCACCCCCCAAAAAAAAAGGCCTGTACGATCTACAAATTATTATTCTAAATATTTTGTATTTTTTGTCCGTTACATTATATAATTTGTAAAGTACCCTGTAACATAAGGATTATTTCCTTGATGCTCGGTGTTGTCTTTAAAAAAATGTGGATGTGGTTTATAGCTAGATGGAATAGTCTCAATAACTTCCAAATATCCTAATAAAAACAGTATTCAAACATGTATTTATAAAATTTAAGCCCACATTGCCACTTTAACCTTGCATGAATTTTCACGTAGGTAATATAAATGGCAGTTAGAGACATTTCAGAAGCTATTAAATATATTTCTATTAATTTAGGGGCATTTGTAACTTTAAATGAAAACCGTAAACTGTTGGATATAATGGCTACACAACGTTAATATTGTTAAAATGTGTGAGGTATAACGCAATTATATTAATAACTGTTTTGCATAATATTTTTGATAAAATAGCAGCTTATTTCACTACCCTATTAAACTGATGTAATGTATGAAACCAGTACTTGCTGTATTTCTTTAATAATAAAGCAACTACAACATTCAGGGAATAAATGCCTTTTTTTGCTATCATGACAAAGGAGCAAATAGTACACCTGATGGTAATGGAATACCGTGGATCTTCACGTGCAAATACCCTCAAAAAGTTGAGCGTCTGGCTATCTCGCTCACCGAACAAAGTATAGTAACAAATTGCTGCTATTCAGACCTTTATTTTCTGCGACAATATAATACTAGCCCGGCTGGCCCCTTTGCGGCTGTAAACAGAAAACTATCGACAGTGTGGTCCTATAGAAATAGGTCGCAGATACATAGGTTACATATCTAGGTCGTAGATCTTAATAAAATATACGACATCATACTAGGCCATGTAAATATCACTTATAGAGATCTCTCTCATCCATTATAGGAGGAAATTTGACCTACTATATCACGCTGGCCAGTCGTATTGGTATAAGTTTAATTTCAAGTTTTCCTCACTCTCAACATACTTATTATAGGAACTTATTATTAAACTCATTAATAATCATATATCTAGTATTAAATATTGGCAACCTATTGATCGAGAGGCTGCTTTTAATTTTTAACTTGGATGCAGCGATATTATCTTTTTTATTTGAATGTCTAATTATTATCGCCATGTCAACAGGCATAATCTGAATTAGTTCTCAATAACTGGCAATAGGGTTAACACTAAGGAGTCTCAATCTTTCATTACGAATTGCTTACATGTTACGCCTTACAAAGGATTAAGACCAAAGTTCATGAAAAAAAGTATTCAACCTACTACATCTTAGATCATGTGCAAACAATTCGGTAAACTATGTTGAAAATTGCTTAGTCGAATAAAATGTTGTAAATATATTGTAAGGCATAGGCTTTTCTACGAGAATGTTATGGAAGGTTTCTTTGCTACCCGTATGCAGCGGTTTTTTTGCGGATTCCATAATGATGCCAATCTCATACAAAAGATTATAAAATAATATTCATGTTTTCTTTCTATAATTCGTTTTGTGAGGGGCCTGAGGCGGCGGATCGCGCGCGCGAGGAGCGCAGCCTCGACGAAGCGGTCCGCCGCCGGCAACTGAGGCGATGTAGGCGCGATTACCTGCACCTCATGCAGCCCCAGCTGAGGCCGCAGGTGACGGGACCAGGGAATTAGTCCGTCACCCGCCGAGAGGCCAACCGCGTGAGGCAAGATCGACGTCGGTCGATGGGAGGGTACTCCCCAAGGAGTATTCTGTCGGGTCAACCACTGACATCAAGTCACCCTGCTTCGGTGGACGGCCCAACGACAAAGGCGACATGTCGCGCGGGTGGGTTACGGGTGTGTGTGCTTACGCCCCTCTGTCGCCACGGACGGAGTGATGCGAGGAGTGCGCCGACCGTAACCCACCCAAAAAAAAGGTGTCGTAAAAGACGACTAAAGGGTATAACAGGCAAATAACATCTATGCTAGAGAAGGAAAACTGGAAATAAAATCTTATACCACGAATACATCTAAACAGCGTGATATAGTAGGTCAATTGCCTACCTGTTTTAGAGGAGGGTCGCCTCCAACAGTGACTGAAATGATAATGATTAATATTTAACATAGTAAATAAAACTCCATACCTAAGTGTACTATAAGAGCACTACTATCTTTATGTAAGTGAGGCACAGTAAATGCGCCATTTTGTATCTCTTATATAACGTCTGTGTTTTTTGTAACATATAATTTACTTTGCGAACAGAAATGTTTTTGTAGAGCCCATGTTCAACGCAAATGCTTTTAAGTAGGTCTCACAATTTTGCAAAGGAAACAAGCGTAGCTTTAAATGGAGCAAGATAAATGCTTTCACTGACGAATAAAAATTTAGTTGATACTACGAAGTTTAAAATTAATGGTAAACATTTATAGCGTAACAGTGTACATCGTTTTAAAAGTAAAGTTTGTAATAAGATTCTATAGCAAAAGGTCTGGCCAGTGTGCGTTTCTTGTTTCTCGATAAATAGGCTAACAAATATAAGTTTTTTTAGTATCATCATACACCTGCTGAATTCAAGTTTCCTCCATGTTGCGAGGGAAATTGACATACTATATTATGGTCAAACGGCTTGGCGTAGGCTTTTATTTCGAGTTACCTTTTTCTTGCAGAGATTTTATCTGCATATTATATCCCTTAGTTAGTTTTTGTTATACCTAGCCTGTAATAATTAGCCACATGCTATGGTGTTTTTGAGTAATAGTTATCCCAGAAACATTTATCCTTGAAATTAAGTTTTGATGAATATATGCTAAAAAAATCAGAAATATTTTTATTCGTTTATATATATATATAGCATATAGTTAAGCCAGATGCCATCCAAAGTATCCGAAGTAACGGTATGAGGGTCCATAACTTAAGTTCTTTTTTGTATGGTCTTTGGTCAGCGCACGTGCCGTCCACTTCGTCAGGGGCGACGATAGGGCGGAGAGCGGCCCCATACCCCCACGTATTGCCTTCCCCTTGCCGTTGAGGCAACCACTGGTAACGAGTTCCTTGTCGTACGCTTCCAGCCCGGCGGGATACCTTTTTAGGTATCCGTCCTTCCTGACCAACCTTCTCTGGACGTCGGTCGCTCTCACGCAGTCACACTCTGCGGTTGACGAACTATTTCCCGGTCCAGTCACCAGCGGCCTCGGTTAGGGCGGCATGAGGCACGGGTAGGTTCCATTACCTGCCATATTGCCGCTTTCTCCCTATTTTTGAATTTAATTTATTTACCAGAACTAATATCTTAACTACACTGGCTCACTAAGCAGATTATACTTTTAGGTACCTACTTCTAATTTATATTAACTTAAATGTTTTAGAAATTTGCTCACTATATTCTTATAAAATTATATAAGCCATATACAATTCGATTATCACCCTCAAGAAGGGTCTACGTCCCATTATTGGGCTCGAGCCTTCTTCACTATAGCAAGGAAATTAACTTACTTTACCACGCTGGTCAGATGAGTTGGTATAGGGCTTTTTTCAAGTTTTGCTTCTCTTGCATAGATGCTAACTGCATATGATATCCCTTATTCGTGTTTTACGATAGCCACGAGCAAGTTAAGGGATGGTGAATTGTAATTCTAATCCGTCACCTTAGGGAAATGTAGTTTCTATACATATATACAATTCTCAAAAATAAAATCGTGAAACTATAAAAATGTAGTTTTATTTATTCAAATGTAGTTTATTAAATATGTAGTTTTATTTATTACTAGCAACCCGCCCTCGCTTCGCTTCGGTTTCAGGCGGTTTACCCGCGGCGTAGTTCCCGTTCCTGTGGGAATACCGGGATAAAATATAGCCTATGTTACTCCCTGATATTATTTATAGCTTTCCATCGGTGAAAGAATTTTTGAAGTCGGTTCGGTGGTTTAAGCGTGAAAGCGTTACAAACAAACAAACAAACAAACAAACATCCTTACTTTCACATTTATAATATTAGTATTCCATGTGGTTACGGAGTAAGGGTACCACCCCTTCTCTTGCCCGTGGGTATACTAAAAGCCGACTAAGGGATATACGCATTTAGCGTTAACGTTAGAGAAGGAAAACTCGATACAAACCTTATTCCAAAATGTCTGACCAGCCTGGAATAGTAGGTCAATTTCCTTCCTATTGCGGAGGAGGCTCGAGCCCAGTAGTGAGAAATATATGGACCGAAATAATAATAATATTTTACCTAGTGATATCGGTTTTAATTAAATATTATCTAAAAAAATACTTTTAATAGATGATAAAAATCACAAAGGAGCACTTAATTAGTGAATAAGTAATGTTTAAAAAGTTTTGTGAAACAGAGGCATTATAATTATATTATACGGGCAGAGGTCACGCAATGTTCACAGTTTATTTAGCTTATATTTAAAGCTTTATATTTGAAGTTTCAGTGGAAAGGGTTTAGTGAAAGTCTATTACGAATCAAACAGGAAAGTTTTGCTATCAAAGTGGTTTCCTTTTTCTAAATTTAGTTTAGATGGGCGCGACAGCGTTATATTCTTCAAGTAATTTACTTCTACAAAGGCTTCCTTGGAAATCCTTTTATTTTGTCTTTCATAGTAAATGAAAGTAGATGAAGGTAAATTTTCTTTTTATTTTCTGTCTTACATTTGGAGTTCATAAACAATATTATTATGAAGTAATAATGTTTATTCTCTTATAATTTGTCTTTTTATTTAATAAACGTGAGTGGTTGAAAACATTTTATCTTTAGAAAATAGAGGAAAAGTTTATCATTTATTCATTTTCTGATTATAGCGTTTATTTTGAAATATAAATATATCCATACTAATATTATAAATGCGAAAGTAAGGATGTTTGTTTGTTTGTTTGTTTGTTTGTAACGCTTTCACCCTTAAACCACCGAACCGATTTCAAAAATTCTTTCACCAATGAAAAGCTAAAATATCAGAGAGTAACATAGGCTATATTTTATCCCGGTATTCCCACAGGAACGGGCACTACGCGGGTTTAAGCGACTGAAACTGAAGCGAAGCGAGGGCGGGTTGCTAGTATACTATAATGCCACAATTGCGGAGGATATATAGAAATCATCATCAACGCAGCCTATATACGTCCCACTTCTGGGCTTGGATCTCCTCCACCATAGAAGGGAAATTGACCTACTATACCCCGCTACTCAGATGTATTGGCGTAGGGTTTTATTTTCAGTTTTCCTTCTCTTGCATCGACGTTATTAGCATATTATATCCCTTAGTTGTCTTTTAAGATACCCCCCCGTGAGAGTGGCAAGAGAGGAGTTGGTACATTGCATTCTTACTCCGTCCCCATACGGAAAAATAGATGTAAAAATACTTTCACTCAATTATAGACAACTTCCAAAGCTTAATGATATAAGTATTGCCCAGAATATAATAGATACAACTTCGGTGGATTTTTGTCACCAAACGAGACACTTTTAGGACTGCTGCCTGGCTTAGGGCAATTGTCAGCTGTGCTCGAAGTCAGTTTAAACCTTAAATCGGACAAAAGTACTTGCTGTAAATTTACTCTACATATACATTCCACTTCTTCCACTTCTGGCGTCAACCCTCCTCCACACTTGAAGGGAACTGACTACAGTCCATGCTGTTCAGACATGTTTGTTTAGGGTTTCATTTTAAGTTTTTCTTTTCTTCATATATGCGTATTATATTCTTTAATATACTTCTAGAACATTCATAGGCAAGATAGGGAGTGGTGAATTGTGTTCTTATTCCGTCACCACAAGAAGTAGTATTATTCATAACAATAAAATATTTGTTCTTGCTTTGAGGCTGTGCGGTAGCATCTTCGAATATTTGCGCCTCATGCCGCCCTAGCCGAGGCCGGGGAACGGAACGGTGACGTGACCGGGGAACTAGTACGTCACCCGCCGAGAGGCCGACCGCGCGAGGCAAAACCGACGTCCTCCCCGAGGGGAGGATGTCGGTCGATAGGAGGGCACTCCTCAGGGGGTATTCCGTCGGGCCGACCACTGACGACAAGTAACCCTGCTCCGGTGGTCGGTCCAACGACGAAGGCGATGTGGTGTTCGAGTAGGTTACGGGTGTGCGTACTTGCGCCCCTCTGTCGCCTCGGACGGAGTGGTGCGAGGAGTGCGCCGTACTAATGAATAAAAATAATAAAATAATGAAAAAATATAAAAAAAAATACAAAAACAGAATAATGATAACACCGTGATTCGATCTCACGCTGTTTGAATGCGACTGGATAACTTCTCAACCGAGCTATTGTCACTCTTGACGGCGAGGGCTAAATTTAAATTCCTATTCTATTGATAGTTTATGTCATTGTATTGATTAGCTAAAACACCGACAAAACAACATTTTCTATAAATAAAACCTAGCTAGATCGATTTTTTGGCCCCGAAACATCTAGTAATTCTAGTATGCTAAATTTCATGAAAATCGTTGGAACCGTTTCCGAGATTTTGAAGAAAAGAAGAAATTGATTGAGAAGAATTGATCGTTTAGAGATATAATATCTAGATGACCGAGCTTCGGTTGGTATATTTTTGTTGTATTTTTGCCGAACTTATTTAGATATATATTAATAAAAAATAAAAATAAAATAACGAAAAAAATATCAAAAATTACAAAAAGAGAATAATAATAACACCGAGATTCGATCCCACGTTGTTTAAATGCCAAAACAAAAAGAAAACTGGACAATTTCCCAACTGAGCTATTGTAACTCTTGACGTTGACGCCGCAATTTGAATTCATATTCTTTTAAAATTTAATGTCATTGTATTGTTTTGCTAAAAACACCGACAAAACAACATTTTCTATAAATAAAACCTAGCTAGATCGATTTTTTGCCCCGAAACCTCTAGTATGCTAAATTCCATGTATATATAGGTATATATATACAAGAATTGCTCGTTTAAAGATATAAGAAAATATAAGATTTATAGAGACAGAATAGATTCAGTAACATATTGGTCAAGATCCCGCTATACAACGACCTTCACCGAGATGTTTATTTGATGAAACTTATTTTTATTTAATTTAATATGTCAATAAATATATTGCATATGGGTTTCCTAACAAATTTTAGTCCAGAGTATGATTAATTAATAATTATTTTTATTTTTTTATACATTTGATTATTAGACAAATTCTATAAAAGTATGAAGCCCCTAGAATATGCAATCGTCAATCGGACCGGTGCAAAATGCTAGTATCGATTTATTTGTTTATACCTGGCTACCCGAGAGTTGTGACTGGAAAAGAATAGGCAATCTAACGTTTACATTGCACATGTTAAAAAAAAAATATTAATTAATCATACTCTGGACTAAAATTTGTTAGGCAATCCATATGCAATATATTTATTGACATATTAAATTAAATAAAAAATAACTTTCATCAAATAAACATCTCGGTGAAGAACGTTTTATAGCGGGATCCTATACTATATAGAGCTAGAAAATTTGTGAGACACGCAAACGTAAAATTTTTTCACGATAGAATCCTAGGAATGCACATGAATACAAATACCACTTGTATATATTCTAGAAGTCATAGCCTTTACCTGGAACGGTCAGTTACTACTAAACTTGTATAATACGTCTATCAAAAGAAAACGTTTTAGAGATCTTTTACATATAATACTCGTTTATTTTCATACCTCATCGTGAGTAAACTTTTAAGAGTTGAAGTGATCGCATTGAATTTCCTAAGATACTATAGGTAGGACAGCTATAAAGTCATAACTCGATTATCGTATGAAGCAACAGTCTTTTGTATAATAAAGTCTTCGCATAGAACTTTATTTTGTGAGGGCATAGAAATTTACAGGTCTATAAACAATGCTGGTTTTCGCTCAAGATACGGTTATATACGATTTAGAGTTTTATCTTACGGTTGCATTTATTCAGACACTGAATGATGCTTTAGAGTTTAATAGTGTTTTAAAGCTTAAGGCGGTGCAAATGTGGTTTATTATCGGTTGAAATAAATTTTGAAGTTAAAACTTCTATAAGGGGGTGTGTATGGATAGTAAATTCATGTAATAGTCCCATGATATGTTAACGTTATCAATGTATGTATTTGTATATGTCAATGTCTCTATATTTGTGTCGATAAATGTTCCGGTCAGAAAAAAAATTAAAAAAATTAATCATCAAACTTTACGATCAAACAATAAATTTGAATATTCAAAAACAGCTATGAATAATTTTAAATTTTCACTTCTGTCAGCAGTCTTCATGATTGCTTTGTGTTCTTTTTTATCACCTGTCAATGTAAATCTTATCAACAAGGGCTCAATTTGAGGCGGTGGATCGCCTGCGCGATGAGCGCAGCCTCGATGAGGAGATCCGCCGCCGGCGACTGGGGCGGCGTAGGCGCAACTACCTGCGCCTCATGCCGCCCTAGCCGAGGCCGCGGGTGACGTGACCGGAGATTAGTCCGTCACCCGCCGAGAGGCCGACCGCGTGAGGAAAGACCGACGTCCTCCCCGAGGAGGGGACGTCGGTCGATGGGAGTGTACCCTACGTAGGGGGTATTCCGTCGGGCCGACCACTGATGTCAAGTAACCCTGCTCTGGTGGTCGGCCCAACGACGAAGGCAACGTGGTTTTCGGGTGGGTTGGGGAAGTTGCGTGCTTAAGCCCCTCTGTCGCCCCGGACGGAGTGGTGCGGAGGCGCGCCGAACGCAGCCCACCCACATATAAAAAAAGGGCTCAATTTAACACTATGGTTAAAGATTATAACGACATTTGGTATAGTTTTTATAAGCGTTTTGAATAAAGCATTATGATGGATAATATTAAATGATAATTATGTTTACAGAGTAAATCGTCATTCTTTACTAAACGATGCTGTAGGTCTATAGAGGGTCGGGTGACTGGACCGGGGAGTTAGTCCGTCACCCGCCGAGAGACCGACGAGCGACGTCCCCAAACAGCGGGGGGGTATCGGTCGAGGTGAGGGGGTATTCCGTCGGGCCGACCACTGACGACAAGTCACTGCACCGGTGCTCGGCCCAACGATGAAGGCGACGTGTCACGGGTGAGTTGCGGGGCCGCGCACCGCCCCCCTCTGTCGCCCCGGACGGATCCGGGCGGTGGGTGTTGTGACGATTTCGAGTTTTCCTTCTCTTACACAGATGTTATGTGCATATTATATCCCATAGTCATACAACATCCACGGGTAAGATAGGGAGTGGTGAATTGTATTCTTACTCCGTCACCACACGGAAAATTTTCATATAATCATGAAGAATGTTCATTTTCAATACATGTGATGTTTATTCCTTAACATCCACACTTCAACATAATTCACCAAGCGAAGATAGTACCATGATTACTGTGCTTGTTGGGTGTCTTGCCAAACGCTGTTAGTGTTGCAAGTTTCCCGGCAAAGAGCTCCTACTAATTTTTCCAGTGATTCCTTTGTGTATACAAAATTACACCAATAATTTTAAATATTTATTGAAAATTTATCAAGATTTATCTTATATCTTTAAACGAGCAATTCTTGTATATATATATTCAGGATCTCGGAAACGGCTCCAACGATTTCGTTGAAACTTGGCATACTAGAGGATTCGGGCCCAAAAAATCGATCTAGCTAGGTTTTATGTATAGAAAATGTTGTTTTGTCAGTGTTTTTGGCAGACAATATAATGACATTAAATTTTAAAAGAATATGAATTCAAATTTTGCCGTCAATGTCATGAGTTACGATAGCTCAGTGGCGAAGTAGTCAGGTTTCATTTTATTTTTGACATAGGCGACAAACGGCGTCGGATCGAATCTCGGTGTTATTATTATTCTCTTTTTGTAATTTTTTATATAATTGTCATTATTAATTTTTTATTTTTTATTAATATATATCTGAATAAATGCTACAAAAATACCCCGAGCGAAGCTCGGTCAACCTGATATTACTGAATTAATTACACATCAAGTACGGTAAATAGTAACCAAAGTACTAAAATTTCCGTTTTTATAACAGCAGCTACATAAATTGCTAGTATCTAATAGCATTTATGAAAACAATACCTATCATTATACCGAACCAACGAAACGAACTAAATGTTCGACAAATTTAGTTCGTTTCAAAGAAATTACTTTAACTACTGGCAATTGTCTTTCTCTGTTGATCCTATCGTGTAATTTTAGTCCACTTAACATAATTAAATACTGTTATTAAGCTATTTCTTTTAAACGATGTAAAACTGCGTAATAACAATGTCCAAAGGAATTAATATGTCGTTTTTAGTTTACAAAATTTTTATTTTATATAACACTAGTTGACGAAATAGATGCTGTTCTGTTCCAATAAAATAAAAGCAGCGCCACCTACCGGGTCCAATTGTGAATCTAAACCATCCTTTGATCCCCTTGAACACACAAAAAAATTCGTCAACATCGGTTTAGCGGTTTAGGAGGAGTTAAGTGACATACACACGTACAAAAGAAATTTATATATAAGACTAGCAACCCACTCTTTCTTCACTTCAGTTTCAGCAGCTTTACCCCTGTAATTCCCGTTCCCGTGGGAATACCTGGATAAAGTAAAGCCTATGTTACTCCCTGATATTATAACTTTCCATTGGTGAAAGAATTTTTGAAATCAGTTCAGTGGTTTAATCGTGAAAGCGTAACAAACAAACTTATTTGCCCATTTTTAATATTAGTAAGGATTATTTTCGTCGTCTATCTCAGCTCATATAAGTTCCACTGCTGGGGTCAAGCCTCCTCCAGAACAAGAGAGAATATTGACCTACTGGACCACTCTGGTCAAACGTGTTGGGTTTCAATTGGAATTTTTATCTTGCATATTTTTCGGATATAAGGGATTCTGAAAAGCTTCTGCAAAAGCTTTGCGTTAATCCTACACAGTGATTACATTATTTCTACATTTTCCGTGTGATGACGTAGTAAGAACACAATTCGCCACTCCCTACGGGCAAGATGCCCGTGGATATCGTACAAGACGACTAAGGGATATCATATGCACCTAATATCTGTGCAAGAGAAGGAAAACTCAAAATGAAACCCTATACCAACATGTCTGACCAGCATAGTATAGTAGGTCAAATTCCCTCCCATTTTGTAGGAGGCCCGAGCCCAACGGTGGGATGTATGTGGGCTGTGATGATGATGAACTATATTATTAATCAGATTACCAGCTGGGATTGACCTAAGACTTGTATACTTGTAGTTGGCTTTTACCACAGCCCCGAGCAAAATTAGGGTTACTAGTATCCCCTAATACACACAATAATAACACGTACACCAAACTTCTGATATAATTATTATGAAAATTATGTTGCCTATTTCGTCTCACACCTTTCGGGAAAGGTCTATTTAAGACCGCATGTTTATTTTGTAGGCGACAAAATTTCACAGTTCCCTTTAACTAAGAAGGACACAAAGGGTTTAGATACTTGTGTAAATTGTTAAGTAAAGGTCGACAGCGTTAGCAGTGAATACATATAATATACATTTAAAATTTATCATAGAGAATAAATTTTCTAGGCACGTCTTAGTCCAACGTTAGAATAATGTAAGTATAATTGCAAAAGCTTTATAATATGCAAAATGCATTACTTTCTTAACCATTGTGCTGAAGGCCTCTGTGTGGTGATGGAATAACAATACAATACAGAACCCAGTTTCTTGTCCATAGTTGTTACAAAAAATGACTAACTGAAGTGGTAAGGACATCTAATGCAAGAGAAAGAAAACTCGAATCGAAACCATAAAATTGTCAAAAAAATCTTGCGCCCAGTGTGGAATACTAAGCCATTTTTTCTGCTATTGTGGGGAAGATTCTACCCCAGCATTACATGATATAGGTACTGAGGTGTCGAAGGCTTAAAATAATTATATTTTATATAATACATTAGTATTAGGCTTATAATAATACATTAGTATTATTACTACTTTTCGCGTGAGAGTCGCGTCGGAGGCAAATTTATATTGTGATCTGTCGACTAGCTATCTGTTAGCGTAGTAACTACGCCATTATCCATCTTGGGATGGCTTATTTCGACTTTGTTTTTTTTTTTTTTGTGGGTGGGTCGCAGTTGGCGCGCCTCCGCACTACTCAATCCGGGGCGACAGAGGGGCTTAAGCACGCAACTCTCGCGACCCACCCAAAAACCACGTCGCCTTCGTCGTTGGGCCGACCACTGGAGCAGCGTTAACTTGTCGTCAGTGGTCGGCCCGACGGAATACCCCCTATTGGGGTACCCTCCCATCGACCGACGTCCCCCCCTCGGGGAGGACGTCGGTCTTTCCTCACGCGGTCGGCCTCCCAGCGGGTGACGGACTAATCCCCGGTCACGTCACCCGCGGCCTCGGCTTATTTCGACTTAGGGAGGTCGATGCGCTGTATAATTACTTTCTTCTTATTAACTCCTGATTCCATAGGAATATAAGTAATTTTCTTAATACCTTTCTGCATTGACATCATTAGCTTGCTCTTATCTCAATTACTTGGGGTCCACTCACTTCATATACTTTTTATTCATGGTAAATATTGTAACTATTTTAAAACCAATAACTTTTATTGGTTTTAAAATAGTTTTATGATCGGTTGCCTGCGTAAGTCAATCCTCTTTGGGATTGTAATTGTTGAATACACGGTATCGGATAGAGTTGTAGGTCTATGTACCACTTAGTCATCTTTTACGATACCCACGAATAACCATCTGCAGTAGGCTTTATATAAGCTATAACAAAATAGCTAACTTTTTTCTAATAGTACTAATTTAACTATTACGTATGTTAAGTTTGAAAAATATGAAGCCTAAAAATATTTCAACAAAAAAAAACTTCTTCAAAAAAGAAAGATCGCTAATGTAGATAATTTTTTTGATTTTTGTTAATTTTTAAAAAACCGCTGGTCCAATTTTGATATAATTTTCATGGGCCAATTCCCTTTCTAAAAAAAAAAAAAATTTTTTAAATCGTTTGGCAAGCGTCGAGGTTATGCGCGAACAATAATTAAAAAAAATATACAAACATCCGAATTGAGAACCTCTTCCTTTTTTAGAAGTCGATTTTTCTCTTTTTCCAGTTTATATACACATACTTCGGAACTTGTTAATTATGGAAAGCAAAATTAACAGCAAGCAGGAAGAGATTCCACCCTCTCACTTACCTGTGATTCCCATAAAAGATGACTGAGATATAATATGCAGATAACATCGATTCAAGAGTCATTATGTCTGACCAGCGTGGTAAATCAAACTCCCTCCCATAATGGAGAAGGCCCAAGCCCAACATTAGTACGTATGAGCTGTGATTATGATGATGAAAACGTGGTTACAAATATCGTTTAATCAAATACCCTCATAGTTTTTTTAGCTCATAATTGTTTGACTGCCCAGATGACGAAGTGGCTAAGATACCGATCTACGATGCCAGTTTCGTGGGGTCGTATTCCACGCAGGGCAACACTTTGTGCGATCCACAAATTGTTGTTCTTAGTCTGGATGTAATCTGTGTCCGTTAATTATATGTTTGTAAAAGCCCTGCAATACAAGAATTATTTCGTTAGTGCAGTGGCTTTTAAAAATGAAATAAAAAAAATGTAGCATAGTAGGCTATTTGAAGTATTTTAAAATAATACATAAACATCTATATTTATACCCATCTACCTATTCTGTCTATCGATTGTTGATTTTCATCAAAACATAGTTCATACTGAACTATGTTTTGATGTTATCATTTATGATGAACTCTCTGGAGATTTAATGGTATGATTGGTTAGTATGATTGTATATGATAACATTCGTATGTCCCTTGAGTGTTGTAGAGTTGGCTACGGGCGAGACAAAACAAATATATAGTTTACTAGTGCTCGTTTCTGTAGGCATTCTTAAATTTAATAATAATCTGTGTTTACATAATGATTTCTGATGTTTACGCGAGTATTACACAACCTTACTAATGTTATAAATGCGAAAGTAAGTTTATTTGTGTGTTACGCTTTCACGCTTAAACCACCGAACCGATTTCAAAAATTCTTTCACCAATAGAAAGCTATAATATCAGGATACTCCCGGGGATACTCCCACGGGAACGGCCACTACTCGGGTAAGACGACTGACACTGAAGCGAAGCGAAGGCGGGTTGTTTGTTGTAAATAAAACTATTTTACGAATTTTGTCGAGTTTGTATTTGATTTTTGATTACCCGTCGTTTCGTAAACTTTACAGGGTTCGTGGTAACTGGCGGACTAAGCCGTTTACAGATATTTATATCTACGCATTACAGAAGTAGTTATTAAATATTTTGACCCGCATTTTGCTAAAAATTTTTTACCAGTATTAGAAGAAAATTATTCTATATGAAAAATTATACTGTTTATTAGTAATTATTAAACATTTCTTTTTAGCGATTATTATGATAATTTAGTAATTTAAACCTAACAAATCTAATACAAAAATAGTTTATTAGCGAAAAATAGTTTTAAAAAAGTTTAATCGCGAACATCGCGCATAAATGGACGGTCTCGAATGAGTATAGGGCGTTTAGTGGTCATACATAGGTCGTAGTTAAGCAAATGTTAAGGAAAAAGTGTAATAGGTGTAGTGTAGGATACTATAAGTTCATATTAAGGTTATGTTACTAAGTATGTATTTATGCAGATGTAATTGGGGAGACACGTGTGACAAATTATATCTTGGTATATATTTCACTGGATTGACGTTAAGCGCTTACATATTTTAGTGAGAAGTAAACTGTATTAAAAAAAGTAGACTGTATTAAATTATAATTGTTTATGCATCTATCCGGACAGTGACGTATATACTTATCATTTTATATAATGATTTCTGATGTTTACGCGAGTGTTACATATTTTGAATAAAACTACGATTTTAACGCGTTTGTATTTGATTTTTGATTGTCCGACGTTTCGAACACTTTGCAGCATTCATGGTTACGGACGGACTAAAATGTCTCACGTCCAACAAGTCATCGTTATTACAGAATATTTATAATTATCTACCAGATACAGAAAATTAGTTATTAAATATTGACCCATATTTTGATACAATTCTATTGCTAGTGTAAGCAGAAATACACAATACAATTCACCATCTTTTCTCTTGCCCGTGGGTATCGTAAAAGACGACTAAGGGATATATTATACTTATAACATCTATGCAAAAGAAGAAAATCTCGCAACAAAA
Source organism: Lymantria dispar (assembly GCA_032191425.1). Taxonomy (NCBI): domain Eukaryota; kingdom Metazoa; phylum Arthropoda; class Insecta; order Lepidoptera; family Erebidae; genus Lymantria; species Lymantria dispar. Next base: position 9,079,094 of record CM063465.1, on the reverse strand, counting down.
CCAATACGTCTGACCAGCGGTTAAATAATAGGTCAATTTTCTTCCCAATGTGAAGGAGGCCCGGGCCCAATAATGGGACATATGTGGGCAGAGATGATGATAATTTTTATAAAGAATTATTTAGAGTCAAACGAATACATAATATGTCCATATGGGATTATAATTAAAAGTGTTAACTAACTATGGGATTTTAGTCGGCAATTCGAAGCAATTAAAACAATTTAATATACAGCCTACAATATTCGTTGGCGCAATCATCTTAGTAAACAACAAAAACAAACCTTAGTTAAAGAGTTCAGATGAACAGATTTTTTTTTTAATTTTTAGTTGCCTTTATTTTCTATCTACTTTATTCCCGAAAGCGTAAGCAGAGGCGTAAAAAATATCCGCTTATATTTTTCTATATAATAGGGGGAGAGCTTATGGATGCCAATAAATACAAACCTACCTACACCAATACAGGCCTAATCCTTGAATATCCAAGAAATGCAAGGCTTTCTTATGTTTACGAGTAATACACATAAATAAAATTATTTTTACGGATTTTGTCGATAAAATCCGTAAAAATAGATTGATTTATAATATCCTAGAAATGTGCAGAAATTACTCAAAAATCTAGGAAAGGAAAAATCTCAAAAGTTGGTTCGCCCGTGACCATGAACGCTGTAAAGTGTTCGAAACGTCGGGTAAACAAAAATCAAATACAAACGCGATAAAACCCGTAGTTTTATTTAGAATATGCCTTCCTTAGTTTAACCTAGGATTTGAGCTTAACTGTAGTTTAGTATATTAACGTCACTCAACCAATGGCGACAATAAAGGGGGGAAAAGTATTAAATAAAAATATCCCTTAATATTCAACATTTTATCATTATCTTTATCTTTGTTTGTGTCCAGAACACTTATCTTGAGTAGATACTCATTTTCTTTTTCATCTGCTTCATGAAGAGCCTTTGGTAATCTTTTTTATCTCAAACAATTAATCTCTGATCTAATTAGTGGTGAAAGCTAAGATAAATCAGCTTCCAAAGGACATAGTGGATTAAAAAGACCGATAGCAGAAGGGAATTGAGCGTAATCAGTCCTAATTATTATTATAGCCATCTATGTGGTTAAGGTAATGGAATAGTTTTTTTTCAAACAATTCACTCCATATTTAAAAGAAATAATTTGAAGAGTAGGATCACGGAATCATACAGTTCATTTTTAACCGACTTCTAAAAAGGAGGAGGTTCTCAATTCGGATGTTTGGAATTTTTTTTTTATGTTTGTTTGCGCATATCGCCGTCGCTTGCCAACCGATTTGAAAACTTCTTTTTTTGTTAGAAAGGGTATACTACCCAAATGGTACCATGAAAATTGTATCGAAATCGGACAAGCGGTTTATGAAAATCAACAAAAATCTAATAATTTATCTATATTGTTTACATTAACGATCTTCTTTCTTTAAAGTCGGTTTTTTTTGTTAATAATTTTGTTATTATTATTATTAGTGCAGAACTCCATGTGGTGAAGAAATTAGAATAAAATTTATCTATTCTTGTCTTGCCTGTGGATATCGTAAGAAACGACTTAGGGATGTAATGCGCATGTAACATCTTACAAGAGAGGGAAAACTAGAAAGGAACCATGGTATAATATGGCATGGTCTAACCTGTCTGACCAGCATGGTATAGTAAGGTCGGTTTCTCTCCTATTATGGAGGAGGCATGAGCCCAGCACTGGGGACTTACATGAGTCCAAATCATGAAATGATGATTAGTACAGAAAATTATCAATTTTGTCTTTTCTCATACACTTTCCTACGTTAAAATAAATAGTGACTGTACAGTTATGTAGTAGTAACTAAATACATGTTGTATTTTAAAATTCTATTCCGATTGCACAGATGGCGTAGTAGTTAAGATAACCAAAATGCCAGTATCGTTGGTTCGATTCCCACGCAGGACAACATTTTATTGTTTTGAGTCTATATGTACTCGTAATTTGTGTTCTTTAATTATATGTTTGTAAAATCTCACGCAATACAAGAATTATTTCCTTATAGCAGGTTGATTGTTTTTTTTTTAAAAATACATGCAGTAAAAAGTTCAAATATTTGCAATGTTTTGGCCTTAGAATAAGTATAGAAGGATAGTGTCGGTACTTCGAACGTTCGAAACGAAAATCTCAAAATACTACATGCGCGCAGACGATTACACACGTACACACGCACACCACCAACCACCACCCACCCACCACCTATACAAATTGCGAATCAAATTTTGTTTTTATTAACATAAATCGTCGAAATAATTTTAAAAGTAATGTTAAAAGCCGTTTTAAGTTTTTCAAATGTGTTATGACACCATTTGAATACACAAACCGTCATAATTACCTATTTATCTTTTAAGAGTTGCGTACGTACGTGCAGTACAGTGACCTTGTATATTACTCAACGGTTCCGGCCTAAGCTCCATGAGGCTCCAATTGAAATGCTTCACTTTTTGTGCGCGAACTTACCTTCTATATGTTATTATTCTACGGTTTTGTCAAATAATATCGTAAACTCAAAAGTGTATTTTATGAATAAAGTGTGTTTATAAAACCTGAATAATACCTACAAAATTTAACAAAGGAACCTTGTTCAGGAATATAAAAGAAAAGCCAACAAAACATACCAAAAAATCCCAAAACACACATTATTCGTTGAACAAATAAAATGTTTGAATTTTATACGCATACATACATTGAATTCTTTACTCGGTATTGAAGCTGAAAGGTACGATAAAAATATTCCACATAAAATAAAACATATAGAACATTTACCTAGGTAATAAACAATCAAGAAAAACGTACAAAAGTAAAAATTGAACGCGGATATAAATTGAAAAAGTGGAAAAATCAGCGATCCGTGATTCGAACGCACGATGGTTCAATACACGGTCTGTCCGAGCGAATGCTTCTGGATTATTCTTTTTGATTATTTTCATGACGACATAAATTTATAACAATTTTTATGATAAGGCTGTGGCTCACAAATTAATGTATTCATTGGCCCGTTATTTAACGTACCCTCAACCTTATATACGAGATATTTTTGTAATCTTACTCCCGAAATATTTTCAATTTCACTGTCTTTTTTTTTCTTATTAAGCTGTCTGTCAATAAAGACTTGCTTATAAAGAAAGATATTGCTTTGTTCGCCGGCCCATCTGATTGTTCTACATATGTATTAGGTAATCCTTATTTATTGATCAGCCGTGTTAAATTAGATATTCTGTACCTAGGCAAGCGTACTAACACTCTCGGTTTATCACATAATATCATACTATATCTATGTACACAGTAATCAGATCGCTCGGATCGGATTTAATAATTTAATTTTAGATTTAGTAATATTCAGTAAGCACTAGAATATTCTGTAAGCATATGCCGTGTGATGACGGAGTGAGAATACAATTCATCATCTCCCTTCTTGCTTAGGATGTAGTAAAGGACGACTAAAGTATTAAATATACCTACAATACTTATGCAAGTGAAGGAAAACTCGAAATAAATCCTAACAATGGTTCGTTTTGTTTAATATATGTATACATAATACATAAGCGTTTCCGAGTAAGAATCATTCACCACTCCCTATCTTGCCTGTGGATGTTGTAAAAGACGACTAAGGGATATAATATGCAAATAACATCTGTGCAAGAGAAGGAAAACTCGAAATGAAACCCTGTACCAACATGTCTGACCAGCATGGTATAGTAGGTCAAATTCTCTCCCATTGTGGAGGAGGCCCGAGCCCAACAGCGGGATGTATGCGGGTTGTGATGATGATGATGACATAAGCGTTTCCATGTAGTGACGTAGTAAGAATACTCTAGTCACGACCCTCTTTCTTGCTCATGGGTGTTGTAAGAGACGAGTAAGGGATTATTGCAGATAAGATCTATGCAAGACAAGGAAAACTTGACATAAAATTATACCAACATGTCTGTCCAGCATGGTGTTTTGGGTCAATTACCCTCCCACTGTGGAGGAGGCTCGAACCCGATAGTGGGACGTTTTTGAGCTGATACATAAGCCATTTTATCAGAGTATTTAAAATGTAAATGAATAGGTTTGTCTTGCTTACACAGTGAAGATAATTTTATTAAATTAGGTAATTTTAAGACAAGACAAGTATTTTACATTTCGAGGTCGTTTAAATAAATGTATATATTCTAACCTTACGCCTTTTGTTTTAGACTTGTAGAGTTAATACTCATTTTTTTTAAGACACTAAGGAAAGCACGAAGGAAATAATGTATTGCGGGAGACTTTACAAACATACACAAATTACACCCAGACTCAGAACAAGAATTTGTGGATCGCTCTAAGTGTTGTCCTGCATGGGAATTAAATCCATGACACTGGCAGTTAGGTATCTTAACCACTAAGCCATGTGTGGTTCACTAATAATTGTGCAGAAACTAGAAATAATTCATGTTTTTAAGTTGTTGATTCAATTCCATTGCAATACAAAATTTGTATAAAATAAATATGTGGTATAAGGGTGTAACGGACATAGCACGAAGAATGAGCATGTTGAAATGGCAATGGACAGGCCACATCGCTCGACGAACCGACAACCGCTGGGGAAGAAATGTTCTCGAGTGGCGACCACGTATCTGACGACGCAATGTAGGACGCCCCATTAGGTGGACCGACGACCTGGTGAAAGTTGCTGGGCGTCGTTGGATGCAGGCGGCACAGGACCGCACTTTGTGGCGTAGCATGAGGGAGGTCTACGTCCAGCAGTGGATAGCAATAGGCTGAAATTATGTTAATGAAGTATTTATACTTATTTTTTAATATGTTCTGAGCCAGTGTCGTGAGTTCGAATCCCATGCAGGACAATATTTTGTGCGATCCACAAATTGTCATTTTTACTCCAGATGTAATCCGTGTCCGTTAATTATATATTTGTATAGTCCCCCATATTACAAGGATTATTTCCTTATTTGCATCGTGTTGTCTTAAAAAAATGATGTAAGTGGGAATCAAAGCTGGAACTGTCCATAGGTACGCAAATTTTATACTTAAACGAGGCTATGTGTGTATTTTTATTCGTGTCTTATATCTATATTTTACTTACATACATTTTATTTCAATGACAAAATTTAATTTGAAAGGGTACGGCAAATTTCAGAAAATTATAGAAATGACTTCAGAGTAACTTAAGCTCCCAAATTACTACAGTATATTTACTTTACTGAGTCAAGCTGATGAATTTTTGAATATTTAACTGTGTTAGGTCGTTAAGACCGGCATTGGGTGTGGCGCAATAAACGGGTTAGGCCCGTCGTTGAAAATGTCCGCAAGGCCCAATAGGCCGCCTTTATTACCAGGCAGTTTTTATTGCCTAACAGAATTTGCCTTGAACATGCCGATTAGGGAAAATTTCGTTTCAAAAAACATGAAAGATCCAATGAAAATCTGGTATATGTAAATACGAACTCATTACGCGCTTGTTGTACGAGATTAATTAACCGAGGTATATGTTCTATAGATGCAGATGTCTGTAGTCTAATTTGACCTTTAAGGTCAAATTAGACTACAGACTGCGCTGGTCAGATGTGTATATATAGGGTTTTATGTCGAGTTTTCCTTTCCTTGCATAAATATTATCTGCATATCATATCCCTTAGTCATCTTTTACGACACCCAAAGGCAAGAGAGGGGGTGGTGAATTGTATTCTTGCTCTATCACCACACAGAAATTTGAAATGTTTTAGATATTTAGAATAAACATAACATTCTAACAATTAAAATATCCAAGTCGTCTTATATGATATTCTGTGCAAAAATAAATAAAATCACAATATTTAATCGAAATCCTCTGAGGAAAATATCTTGAACTTTCATTAGATAGTAAGCTATCATAAGAAAACACATATTGAACGAATGAGATCCACAATTATTTCGCTCACTGGAGTCCTTCGCAGAACTAATGGATGCATTCCAATTCCTGTTTGCCGTACAATCTATAAAGCACTGTTAAATCCGCACCGTATTTATTAGATGGGGCTGTGCTACCAAAACTTATTTAAAATGCTTACTGTACAAAAATAAGGCAATGAAAATGTTATTTAATTGTGATTCTTACTGCAAAAACTGAATCTATAAATATTATAAATGCGAAAATAAGCTCATTTGTTTGTTTCATGCTTAAACCACCGAACCGAAATTCTTTCACCAATGGAAAGTTATAATATCAGGGAGTAACATATGCTATATTTTATTACAGTATTCCCACGGCAACGGGAACTACGCGGGTAAGGTGACTGAAACCGAAGCGAAGCGAGAACGCGTTGCTAGTCATCTATAAATATGAAGAAAACGATTTTTACAAGGTGTTATAGCATTTTAATTTGATTTGTTATCCTGACATTTTATATAGCAAACGTCGCGATAGATGGACCTGAAATTAGTCCTCCATCTGTAGAGAGGCTGACCATATAAGGGGGAGTCCCAGAAACACTGTTTTGTTGCCGGGGCGTCGAAGCGGATGGTATCCGAAAGACTAATCTGTCGGGCCAGCCACGGACATCGAGGTATCGGTCCCAATGGTTGGCCCAATGGTGATGGGGAGAAAACACAGTAGGTTATGGGGTCTCACCCCGGACAGATTGGGTAAGATGTACCCAGACCATAGTTTCTCGGAAAAAGTAAAAAAGCATAAGAATCGTGCAAGTAACCGTGTTAGGAAAAAAATTCTCTACAATTTTGATATAAAAAGACACTTCAATTGCATTTATTTGTATACCTATTCGTTTCGCTCGTATAGCAAACAGATAAGATACTATTGTCGCCACTCCATACTTGTCCACTGGCGAACTTACACATTGCTGGGAAAGGAATGCGGTGGGTTATGAGGGCCACAGACCACCCTTCTGTCTCCCTGGATAGAAGGGTAGTCGAGCCTCCAGACCATAACACATAAAAAAACCTCCTTGATTAAGTGTTTCAATAGTAGAGTGGGCAGAAAATCTTTCCTGGGAAATGTATAACACCTCACTGTAAATACCATCTTACTCGCAAAGCGTGGCAATTATGGCAATATTAATCTTACGCGGGCGCCATAAGTTTAGCTATGAACACTGAAAGCCTGAATGAATAAAAAATATTCTTTAAAATATTTAAGTGTTCGAATTTAAAAATCTGCTGCTTTATTTTTTAAGCTTGGCATTAGCCAATTTATTCTACAACGCCTAGAAACATTTCATTCATATAATTTTGTACCCAAATTTTGGTAAACTTTTTCTCACTCAACAAAAAGTTTAATAAACGCGCTCGCACTTTACCAACCCCTTCGTCACATTTATCTTGACAATTTGTGAATTGTCTACTATAATGAATGTACAATATGGTGCCTTCTTTTTGCTTGGCTATGTTTTCACTCATAGCGCCAAATGCACAGCCTTTATGAGTTTTTGTCGCCACGTTTCGCTATTTACGTCTACCCAACAAAATGGGACTGACTAGCAATAACACCACAATCGTATAAATGGTACTGTGAAGATGAATATTTTTGATTTATTTTCACGATTTTACAACATTTTGGGGATAGGGTTTCAAAACGATTTCATAACAACATGAAGGGCATATAATACAATTTCTCTAACATTGTGAATAAGGCCCCGTACCCAAAAAGAAATTCTCAAATACAAATACATTTTATCGAATATGATTTTTTTTTTATTAAAGCCCGTACTGATTGAGACTAGCCTCCTTCCCAACGGAAAGAAATTGGCTAACTATAAGCTGGACGAGTTGAAATATGTTATAATTTAGAATTTTCTTTTTGTTGTAGTGATATTCCACCTTACTCCTTAACCGACTATCTTTCAATAGAAGACTCGAGTCCAATAGGGGACCATATATAGATGGAATACATTAAGAGAACGTAGTATATTCCCTGTGGTGAAGAATAGATCCGTGGATGCCGTAAAAAGCGATTGAAGGATATAACATCTGTGTATATAAAATCAGTGCACAAGAAGATAAACTCTAAATAAAACCTTATCCAAACATGTCTAACCAGCATGATATAATAGATTTTCCTCCTATTAGGGAGGAGGTTCCATCCCTGTAGTGAGGCGTTTGAGTTTAGGCGAGACGAGTGTGTAGAAATTGATAGACTTCACAGTATAGTTAGTGGTCAAACTGATACAGAATTCAACTTAAAATCCGAGCCCAATGATAGAAGATAATAAATAATCAGCGACATTTTGATAACAGGAAAAGTTTGAAATACGAAGATTATTTGCCTGCATGTAAACTAACAATTATAAAACCTTACTTTTAATAAAGATGACTATGCCTCGTACTAAATGCCCCGTGTATTTACAAATAAAATGTGTCCCCCTCTCTTTTATTTTTCCCATGAAAATCATAAAAATCGACTATGGGATCATCAGGAAAATGAACAGTAGTAGTATTTTTTTCTCATGGAAGTAAGTATACAATTTGCTACCCCCTTTATTGCCCGCAGGGTAACGTAAAAGAAAACTAAGAGATTATTGCAGAACACATCTATGCAAGAGGAGAATATTTCAAATAAAACCCTATACCAATTCATAGCTAACAGCAGCAGGGTATAGAAGGTTAATTACCGTCACATTGTGGAGAAGAGTTAAGTTCAGCAGTGGATATATGAGCTGGGGTGATGATAGTAATAACTCTTCTGATAAATTCATAACAGTCATTGCGACCGTCAGATTATCCTACAGGATAACCCGCCATACCTCGACCTCGAATAAAAAAGTGGTAGAATAATAATTTGTTAGGCGTCATACTGCGCTTGTGTTACTACAAATAGCAGAGGGGGATGGGGTTAGACCATAGCTTATTAAAAAAAGGATTTAGGTCAAATACCTACGTAGTCTAATATTATTAAGCACTGACTCCATTAGATAGAAAAAGGTAATATTGCCAAAAGTTAGATGATGGACACGGAAAATGAGCAAAGCAAACCTACAAGAACCATTACAGGGGCTCGAGGGTTCCCAAATCAAATTATAAGGGTCTGGAAGCTGGTTTACAGCGTCATTATTAGTTATTTTTTGTGAGATACAAGAAATCATATATTTTCCATCGCGTTTATTTCAAGAGAAATATTAAAAGTCCTGTTACGTAATAGATTTATATTTAAGTTATCTTATAGTTGAAATAGATGCTTTAGAAGATAAATATATCTATTTCGGGCTCATATATTTCGTATTCGTGGATCGTGGATCATGTATTTCTTACACGTGAATTGTATTCTTACTCCATCACGTGACGGAGTAAGAATACAATTCACCATCCTCTTTCATGCCCGTAGGTATCATAAAAGACGACTAAGGAATATAATAGCACCGTGAACTCGTCGCAATCATCGGTACCGACCTGACGCTGCCGACCATCGCTAGGTAGATGGTCGCCAGCGTCAGGAACAGGGACGCCGTTGCCGCCTTTTGCGAAGCTGTCATCTCGCGGAAGGAGGCCGTGGACTATGGCCACCTTTCCGTGTGGTGACGGAGTGAGATTATAATTCACCAGTCCCTATCTTGCCCGTGGATGTCGTAAAAGACGACTAGGGGATATAATATGCATTTAACATCTGTGCCAGAGAAGGCAAACTCGAAATGAAACCCTATACAAGCATGTTTGACCATCATGGTATAGTAGATCAAATGCCTTCCATTGGGGAGGAGGCCTGAGCCCAACAGTGGGACGTATGTGGACTGCTATGATGATGATGGCCACCTACCCACAAGACTAGCATTATAATTCTGAACACTTATTTCGTTACTTAATAATAACGTATTTATATTAATAAATTAGTTTAATTCAGAAAAGAAATGCCCTAATAAATAACAACAATAAATCTCTTGGCAGACTACTATTACGAATTGTGGAAAATATTAAACAGGCCGTGAAAAATATTATATTGTATACAATAATATATTTTATCTACAAAATGATTGGTAATTCAAGATATTAATTACTTTTTTTTTAATAAAATCGTCCGTGTGTTGACGGAGTAAGAATACAATTCATCACCCCCTCTCTTGTTCATGGGTACAGTAAAAGACGACTGGGACATACAATATGCTTCTAACATCTATGCACGAGATAGAAACCTGGCAATAAATTCCTATGCCAACAACTCTAACCAGCATGGCATAATAAGTCAATTTCCCTTCTATTGTAGAGCAAGGCCAAGCCCAGCAGTGCGATGTATATGGGCTGAGATAATGATGATGAAATATTAATTTTATTATATTGAAGAACTGCCATGTAGTGGCGGTTACGAATACCTCTTACGTTGCTCTCATTGCATCGCATTGCTCGTGGGTGTCGTAAAATACTACTATAAACTTTACATAGACCTTGGCCATTTAACCGACATAGCCCACAAAAATAACGCGTTGAAATGGCAATGGGCAAGCCCCATCGCTAGTCGAACTGACAACCGTTGGGGAAGAAAGGTTCTTGAGTGGCGACCACGAATCGGACAACGCAACGTAGGACGACCCTCCACTAGGTGGACTGACGACATTTTCAAAGTCGCAGGGAACCGTTGGATGTAAGTGGCACCGGACCGTGGCATTCTCGTGGGTAGGCCAGCAGTGGACGTCTGTAACCTGATGGATGGATGGATAAATATTGATAAAGATATAAAATACATCTTCTTTCTCCCTTGTTTAGAGTGCTGCGGTATGCTAATATTGAGAAAACTATGAATACCATTAATCGGTATTAAGCAAATGTGTTAAATTATTACCTTAATAAACTAAACTCGTAACCAATTCAAATCGACAAGGTAATAAATCTGTTAAATAACTAATTTCATTTATTCAGAAAGGTCAAACTATGATGAAAAAGACAGAAATCAAATACGGAAATAAAAGTGAAAGAGCTGTCAGCTCGGCGTTGACATAAAGAATGGTGTTTAATAAAATTGCCGACCCATTTCACGCCAGCCTTTCAACTCATCTGTGTATTTCCTTTACATAAAACTTATATATAATGTAGTTCTTTTGATCAACTAACTTTTACTTTTCATTTATTGTTTTACTTCATAAAATTTATATATTTAACTAGCTAACCCGGCGAACTTCTTACCGTCATAATTTTTTTCGTAAATATATTTTATAAATTACCGAAAATATAGTCTCTGGAAGAACCATTGCAGCTTTTTCCAGAAAGAGTCCATCGTCGCAGCATTGTTAATGATGATTCAAAGAGAATACAAATTACTGATTATTGATATCTGAGAAAATTATAATGATCAAATTTTCAACCATACTTAACTATTATACTCAAACAAAATTACGTTTAGCCGTCATTTGAGTTTTGTTATTACATATCAAATGCGTTTTTGATATACTATGTTTCTTTGAAATTTTATTGAACGGAAAACGGGAACGCGATCGAACGGGATAAAAAGTATCCTATGTCCGTCTCCTAGTTCTAAGCTACCTCCCCACCAATTTTCAGCCAAATCGGTACAGCCATTCTTGAGTTATAAATAGTGTAACTAACACGACTTTCTTTTATATATATAGATAGATGTTTACGCGAGTATTCTGTGTGGTGACGGAGTTAGAATACAATTCACACATCTTACCCGTGGATGTCGTAAAACGACTACGGAATCCATTATGCACATAACATCTGTGCAAGAGAAGGAAAACTCGAAATGAAATCCTATACCAACATGTCTGACCAGCATGGTATAGTAGGTCGAATTCCCTCCCATTGTGAAGGAGGCCCGAGCCCAACAGTGGGACGTATATAGGCTGCGATGATGAGTATTATAAATCTATATCTATACCAATAAATAAAATGGGAGTGTCTGTTTGTAATGTCAAAATAATAGGCTTTTTTCATGCTCACACGGTTATTTGCATGACACCTATGCCTAAAAAAGAAATTAAAAAAAATTTGTATGTCTGTCTGTCTGTCTGTTTGTTCCGGGTAATCTTCAAAACGGCTGCACTAATTTCAAAAATTATTTCACCAATGGAAAGCTATAATATCAGGGCGTAAACTAGGCTATATTTTATCCCGGTATTCCCACGGGAACGGGAACTACGCGGGTAAAACGACTATAACCTATAACCGAAGCAAAGCGAGGGCGGATTGCTAGTAGTAAATAAAACTAAGAATTTTATAGCGTTTGTTTTTTGATTGCCCGACGTTTCGAACACTTTCACGTTCATGGTCACGAGGTAGTTTTATTTGCAACTAGCAATCCACCCTCGCTTCGCTTCGATTTCAGTGGCCTTACCCGCGTGGTGCCCGATCCCGTGGGAATACCGGGATAAAATATAGCCTAGTTTACGCGCTGATAACATATCTTTCTATAGGTGAAAGAATTTTTTAAATCGGTCCAGCCGTTTTGAAGATTACCCGGAACAAACAGACTAATAGACAGACAGACAAAAAAATATAAAGTGTATTTTAGGCATATGTATAGTGCAAATAACTGTGCGAGTATGAAAAAAGCCCATTATTTTGACATTACAAACAGACACTCCAATTCTATTTATTGGTATAGATTTATATATTTTTGAAATTTATTCTGCAAGATGTTTCGCTCTAACTAGGTTTTATTTTTATTCTGTAAGGTTACGGAGTAAGAATACGGTTTACCAGCCCCTCTCCTAGTTGTGGGTGTCAAAGACGACTAAGGTATATAATAATCAGATAATATCTATGCAAGAGAAGGAAAATTCAACATAAAACCCTATGACAACACGTCTGACCAGCGTGGTATAATAGGTCACTTTCCCTTCTATTGTGGAGAAGGCCCGAGCCCAACAGTGGGACTTATAAGGAATGAGATGATGAGGTGAGGTTTTATTAATAAAAAAATTGATTTATCGATATTTTTAGGCAATAAAAAAATATAATTATTATATAATGCTTGATGTAGTCACTACCATCGAAATTAAAAATATTTCAGTTGGAAAATCGAGCAGTCTCTTAATTCAAGCTGCTATAATTCAATTATTGATTTTTTTCCTCAAATTTCTTGTGTTCGAAACAGTTTCTACATAGACAATTATCTAACAATATTTTCAAGAAAAACTATATCTTCGTCATCATCCATAGCTCTAACACGCCAATGTTAGGCTCTATAATAGAAGAACAATTGATCTACTATACTACGCTGGTCAGAGGGGTTGGTACAGAGTTCATTTTGAGTGTTTCTTACATAGACGTTACCTGCATAATTAAATCACTAATAAGTTTTCTTCGACGCCTACATACAGGAGAGAAACGATGCGTGAAATGTATTCTTACTCTGACACCAAACGAGAAAAAAAACTACAATTTACTAAAAAAAAATCCAGGTCAGCGGTCATCAAGCAGACATTCGGATACTAAAAACCTAATCGCGAAGCAAGTTGGTTAACGATCGTGGATGGTGTTGTAAATGCGCCAGAAACGTGCTGTAGCCTATTCAGCTGGTGATCCCTTAACCACTTTTTACCTAGCTTTGTATTCTTAACTTACGTATTAAGAAGATAAGACTCAACAGACTTAAAGCCAAGCTGAGTACACTTGATATCTGGTAACCAATTGCCTAAAAGAAATATGTAAAACACTCTTTTTACTCTTTTTAGCAGCCAGTGCTGTATGGACACTCGCTGTATGGCACACACACAGGCAGTATGCATACAAGCTGTCTGATCCATCTGAAACGGCAAAAGGGTTGCTTCCGGCTCTAAAACTCACAGTATTCCCTTCACATCACCATTGGGCCGAGCACTGGTGCCTAATATTTGACGTACGTGGCCAATTTTTTATTGGATTAATTGCAATCTATTATCTACTATTCATTAATTTATATTGTTTTATTTTACATTATTAGGGTTACAGATATTAACACAATGTTTATTAGTTACATAGTCATAATGTTATTTAGACTTGATTTTCAGTACCACCAGCAATAAATTACCTACCATCTCTCTTTTCTGTTATATCTATCCTAAGGTTGCCCTTTGTACATTATGGGTTATAATTATTATTTAAGTTTTTCTTGTAATTGGTGTACAAATAAAAAATTATCTATCTATACGTATACTCGCGTAAATATCAGATCATTAAGTATAAAACCTAAGCTAAAACATAATAAAAAATCTTGTTACGAGTGTACGACTAAAGATTGTGACTAAGTCGCAAGATTAAGGAAACTTTTATAGCAAAGGCTAAAATTACGGTAATAATACCTTACTTAACGTTGAATACTTCAATGCTTAAAAATGTCCCTAAAAATTTGAGATTTTTACTTTTACCATTTCACGTTTAATTTCAATCTCTATGATGTTTGCCATCATCATTGTAGCCTGTATACGTGTTGGGCTCGGGTCTCCGGTATCGTGGGAGAGAAATTGACCTACCTACCACGCTATTCAGATGGGTTTGGTATACGGTTTCATATCTAATTTTCCTTCTCTTACATAGATGTCAAATGCATCATTATCAGCTCATATATGTCCCATTGTTGAGCTCGAGTCTCCTCCAGAACAGGAGGGAAATTGACCTTACTGACCATGCTGGTCAGACAGGTTGATATAGGGTTTTATTACGAGTTTAGCTTCTCTTGCATAGATGACATATGTATATAATATATCCCTTAGTCGTCTTTTATGACATCCACGGGCAAGAAAAGGCGTGGTGAATTGTATTCTTACTCCGTCACTACACGGATTGTCAAACGCATATGCACCCCTTTTTATAGTGGTAGGACCACACTGCTGAGAGTTGTTTGTCTAAAGCCGCGGGCCGGTTCGTTCAGTACCACACTCTCGCAGAAAATCGACGTCTGAGTAGTAACAATTTGTTACTGCACTTCGTTCGGTGAGCGAAAGCACAAAACCCCAACTTTCTGAGAGTATTTTTCGTGTGGTGGGTTTTCGTGATGCTTTTAGTATCACCGAACTTCATTGAACGTATTCACACTCCCTTCACTTCCTTCGCGGTAGGCAGCGGCCTTGCAAAGGTCCATGAGCGGCAGCAATACTTTACCATCAGGTGTATTGTTTGCCCGTTTGCCACCATTTGAAATAAAAAAATAGTCTTGTTTTGTGACATCCACAGCTAAGAGAAAGGGTGTTGAATTGTATTCTTACTGTGTCACCACACGGATGTCACAGCATAGAATTTCAGTACCCTTCAAGGCCAAATTTTATAATAATTACTAGTTAAGATTGTGTGCCCAATGTTTGCAATACTTATACATTTTAATAATACCTCCTAAAAATATTTGCAGAACAACTTTGCAAGGAGTGGTAAACTTTTTAATAGGTATATTTAAATACATTTAATATTTAAAGTTCAATTAACATTCTTTGAAGAAATATGATTAAAGAAAGTGTTTTTTTTGGGCTTAAGAAATTGTTCATTAAAGTTATATTAGGTTTGTTAAATATACTAACTTTTGTCTTATGACTAATATGGTATAATATCTGGTTGACCGAGCTTCGCTCGGAATATTTTTGTCGAATTTATTTAGATATATATTAATAAAAAATAAATAATGAAAATTATATAAAAAATACAAAAAGAGAATAATAATAACACCGAGAATCGAACCGACGTTGTTTGAATGCCACAAAACCCAAAATTAAAACCGGCCGTCACCCCAACTGAGCTATCGGAACTCATGACGTTGACAACGAAATTTGAATTCATATTCTTTTAAAATTTAATGTCATTATATTGTTTTACTAAAAACACGGACAAAACAACATTTTCTATAAATAAAACCTAGCTAGATCGATTTTTTGGACCCGAAACCTCTAGTATGCCAAGTTTCAACAAAATCGTTGGAGCCGTTTCCGAGATCCTGAATATATATATATATATATATATATATATATGTGTGTATATATACAAGAAAGATATAAGATATTATTATATAATAAATAAATATTTTATAATTAATAGTAATAGAAAACTAAGCGGTCTAAAAACGCAAAATAGGAGACAAATACTTATTCAAATAAACCGCTGCCAGTAGGTAACGTGCCCAGAATGCTGGCAGCATTGCCACGTTGGATGGCTATGCTTAACCTCTGTGCCAAGTAAAGCCCAGCATTCCGGTCATGTGTCACTTCATTAAGGCGTTTACTTAAATCTTTAAATATATTATGGGCGCCAGGCCCCCACGGTCCCAAAGTTTCTACACCAAAAGGCTCAAATATGTATACACTGTCTAGAGTACAGTATATTTTGAGGTTCTTTGCTGATTCAGCTGCCGCTCCAGCCTCAATTTCAGTTCCGGGAAGATGTGACGGCGTTAGGGTATCAACACAAGTTGCATCCCATACCAAAGGTCAACCCATCTTCCACGGAATTAATGTCATACCATCGGGCCTCTTACCATCAGCGCGAACTAGGCCGGTAAGATTCTAAAACAGCGGCATAGTTCACGCTGGTAAAAGCCCGACGGAGAATATCATTGAGACTGGCATGGCGAGCAATTCTACCTGCACTCTTTAAGCAGGAGAGGCCGTTGTGCCCGAGCCGGTCGACGACAAAACCACACTGGCAACGGTGTGGTGCACAACAAGATGCACCCAAGCGTAGACAAGCTGCAATACGGAAAGTAGAGCCTGTAACTATAGACCCGATTCCCACTCACCAACAGCTAATAGACGGGCGCGATCCGCAGAGCTTGAGCACGTATTCAAAAGTTTCTTCCGTACAAGCTTGCATAGCGGCCCATCCCACAGCCGCTGAGATGACGGGTCCGTGGGGAGATTTTTATTAAAATTGCAAGTCAACCACGCATTTCTGGCCTCATTAAAAGAAGGAATTTCTATATTTTGTAAAGAGGGTCCTAGAATTTTGTAGATTAAATTTTGAGTGCTATAACTGAGGACAGAAATGCGGGCAACGCCACACTAGAAATTGAGCAAATGCCCAAACCTCCAAAACGTACTGGAAGTGATGCCTGAAGCCACTCTCGTTCTTCTAAATTTATATTCAAAATTGATTCCAAAGTATCTCTAACTATTTTGTCTAAGCTTTGGAGAATTTCTTTATGCTTCCAAAGTTGACAACAACGAATAGTATACATGAATTTATGCATAAAAAGGCAATGTCGAAAAATAGTAAAGGCCATATGGGTATTGATTTTAAATAAACGGTCTGAACATTCTATAAAATTTTGAATTTTTTCTTCGAAAAAATGAGGGAATGATTCGTCATAAATAGGGGCACCCAATAAATGAAGGGAACGTTTGTCAATGATTTTTATATTAGGAGCCATTGTATTGAATTTTTGTATTATTTGATCTTTTTGTAAATTATCTAATATAAAAAGTTCACACTTTGAAAAATTATTATTATTATATTAGTAATTTATTAAACAGCGCTTGTTCAAGGTTTGTTTTTACAAGCTTTTATTTAGTTTCACCTAACGTTGTCTGTAATCAAATCTTGCAAGTTAAATTTGATCCACTTCCCGGTTTCTGATTGAGCTGTAATTTTGCATGCATGTATAAATTGGATGACAGTGTAATTTTATTGTGAGTTAGATCTGATCTGATGATGGAACTGGAAGCTGGCTATAGGAACTCCGTAATTAAACGACGCAACCCCATCGAGTTTGGGTTCATTTGAATCGACTTGACGAGTATCTTCATACTATATACAGGGTCTGATGATGAACCTGGATTTTTAACTTTTTAGTTCATTTTATTAACAAATAATAAAAGTTTGTTTTTAAAAAAGGCGTTTTTTCTGTAAATTAATAAACAATATCATTAACATCATTACAGCTCATAGACATCCCACGGTTGGGCTCAAGCTTCTTGGGAGGGAAATTGTCCTACTATACTATGCTGGTCAGACGTGTTGGTCTAGGGTTTTTGATTTTACCTTCTCTTGCATAGATTTTATCCGCATATTATAATCCCTTAGTCGTCTTTATGACACCCACGAACAAAGGAAGTGGTGAATTGTATTCTTACTCCATCACCACACGGAGAATAATAATAAATGAATGAAAATCTTTTCGTGTGGTGACGGAGTAAGAATTCAACCCACCCTTTCTTGCCCTTGGAGGTCTTAAAAGACGACTAAGGGATATAATATGCATAAAACATCTATGCAAGAGAAGGTAAACTTGAAATAAAACCCTATACCAACCTGTCTGACCAGCATGGTGTAGTAAGGTCAATTTCCCTCCTATTGTGGAGGAAGCTCGAGCCAACGGTGGGACTTACATAATCTGAAATTATGTTTAACTTTATATGCTATTCACTATAACATCTTGTCAATGAAAGTCATAAAAACCCACTAACACTTGTAAACACTAGGAAAATAAGTAATAGCAATTTTCAGAAAACCTAAAAGTATAAAATGTGCTTTCTGTTTGGTGACAGAGTAAGATTACAACTCCCTACCCTCTCTTACCCGTGGGTGTCGTAAAAGACGACTAAAGGATTATAATATGCATACAGCATCTATGCAAGGGAAGGAAAACTCAAAACAAAACCAACAATTCTGACCAACATGGTATAGTAAGTTAATTTCCCTTCCATAGTAGGAGGGGTCCGTGCCCAACAGTGGGACGTATATGGGCTGAGATGATGATGATGTTGGTACTCCTTCTCTTATGATAATTTTATTTAAGAACTTTTTCTCTTGTAAATAAAACTATTTTTACATATTTAATCGCGTTTGTATTTGATTTTATTTACAGCATTCATGGTCATGGGTAGTCCAGGTCCACCCGTGATCATGAACGCTGTTTAGTGTTCGAAACGTCGGGCAATCAAAAATAAAAAAAAGTGAAATAAATCGTAAAAAATCGGCTAAGTGCGAGTTGGAGTCGCGCACGAAGTGTTCCGTACCATTATCTATAAAAAGGCCAAAAAATCGCGTTTGTTGTACGGGAGCCCCCCTTAAATGTTTATTTTATTTTTAGTATTTGTTGTTATAGCGGCAACAGAAATACTTAATTTGTAAAAAATTCAACTGTCTAGCTATCGCGGTTCTTGAAATACAGCCTGGTGACAGACAGACGGACGGACAGACAGCAAAGTCTTACTAATAGCGTCCCGCTTTTACCCTTTAGGATAATTTGTAATAAATTTCAACTGTCTAACTATCGCGGTTCTTGAAATACAGCCTAGTGACAGATAGACAGCAAAGTCTTAGTAATAGGGTCCCGTTTCTACCCTTTGGGTACGGAACCCTAAAATGGTTTTATTTACAACTCTTACTTGCTGGTAGTGTTGTTATAACTCACTTACGTCTTTTAATATGCGTCTCAGAAAAATACTGGAGGAGAATAGTATAATTGTATTCTTTCCATTTAACGTAAAATGGACAGGATTTCTTTATATATAGAAATCTTCCGTTCATGTGTTTGTAATTGTACTCCTAAATGGCTGGACCGATTTTGATGAAATTTTTTGTGTGTATCAAACAGTTTCGATAATGGTTTAGATCAGTTATGTTAAAGATACGGCCCGCGGGCCGCATCCGGCCCCTGGGCCGTATCAATAAGGTCCCCTTTGATATAATTTTAACAACTGTGTATTATATACTATATCCTTACTAATATTATAAATGTGAAAGTAAAGTTGTTTGTTTGTTTGTTACGCTTTCACGCTTAAACCACGGAACCGATTTCAAAAATTCTTTCACCAATGGAAAGCTATAATATCTGAGAGTAACATAGGCTATATTTTATCCCGATATTCCTACGGGAACGGCAACTACGCCGCGGGTAAGGCGACTGAAACCGAAGCGAAGTGTGGGCGGGTTGCTAGTAATTTAATAAATATAATGTTATAATAATTCAGTTCATTTGTTTTTATTTTCAATCTGGCCCGCTCTCTGTAAAGTTGAGTTTGACACCTCTGGTTTAGATTAATATTTGGACCCTGTAGATGGCGCTGCGATCGATTTCAAAGAGAATTCATTTTTTATTTGAACAGAACAGCGTTTGTTGGGTCAACTAGTTACTTTTTAAATACCTGACACTGATTTCATCTTAAAGTAATTAATTTAATGGAGTACCTAATAATTGAAATGGCAAATTTATTACTAATTAAGTCGAATAATATTGGCTTCGTGGAAAAACAGTATTCTGTTAAACCTGATTAAGCTAGAAACTCTACTTCAATTAATTATGACAAACGTCATCTAGGCTTTAAATGAAATAATAATTCTCTTAGACATTGCTGATATTAAATTGTTTCAGTAAATATAGTATCCGTGTAGTCAAGAATTTATAATCAAATCAAATCATTTATTCTGTATAAATAAGCCCGAGGACACTTAGATACCGATAAGTTAATATTACATTTTAAAATATATCTATTTATACTACCAGA
The DNA here is from genome assembly GCA_032191425.1 of Lymantria dispar. NCBI lineage: Eukaryota > Metazoa > Arthropoda > Insecta > Lepidoptera > Erebidae > Lymantria > Lymantria dispar. The sequence goes on along the minus strand of CM063465.1, from coordinate 9,058,722 downwards.
ACACCGTCACAACCTGAGAACATCCGGCAAGAAACTCAGCGGACTCGTCATTTTTTAAAATAGTTCTATTAAATAAAATTGTATACATACATTTTTTAGAGTCCTTGTAGTAAGAAAATAATTCTTGTATTGCGGGGGACTTTATAAACATATAATTAAAGGACACAAATTACATACAGACTCGAAACGACAATATGTAGATTGCACAAAGTATTGCTCTGCGTCGGATTCAAACGCGCGACACTGTCCAGTAGTTTCGGTGCCTATTCCATACAAACAAACAAATAAATTTTCTTTATAATATATGACAGAAAAAAAAGTTGGACTACATCCCACAAGCGGCACGCGATTGCAAGTTAACAAAATACGAACCTTTGAAGTAGCAATTTGTTACATTTACGAACAATCTATCGCTAATGCTTTTGATTGTATTTCAGCTCATGTATGCCCCGCTGGACTCGAACCTACTCCGTAGTAGGAGGGGAATTGTCCTACTTTACCACATGGATCAGACGTTTTGGAATAGCAATTTAATTTGAGTTGTTAACCAACTCATACAAAAGGAGAAGGTTTTCAATTCGGATGTTAGTATTTTTTATTTTTATGTTCCCGCATAACTTCGTCGCTTGCCAACTGATTTGAAAATTCTTTTTTTCTGGAAAGGGTATACTTCCCAAATGGTCCCATGAAAATTTTATCGTAATCTAACAAAATTTTTGAAAACTCAACAAAAATCTAAAAATTTATCTACATTGTCTACATAAAAGATCTGTTCGTTTACTCTGTATTGCGTTATGAAGTGTAGTTTTTTTCTTAGCAAAAATATTTTTTTCTTTCTCTTGCGTCTCTTAGTTATTTCTTCTAATCACACACGACTAAAGTTGGCGTTGAATTGTGTTCTTACTCCGTCACCACACGGAAGAATTTTAAGTTTGATATGTGGATAAAATTTACCACGAACTCGATTAAAATTCACGTTGAATTTAATAAAATGGAGGTCGTTTATAAGCAATCTATCACACTCAAGACCACCATTTACGTCACCTCTAGCTATATAATTACTAGCGTTAGACCCAAAAGCCTAGTTAAACCACAAAGGTTTGATTAAACGCCTTCATTCTAATAAATTAATTGCATAAAATTATGTTCGTACACGAACACATATATCATCATCATCGCAGTCCACATACATCCCACTGTTGGGCTCGGGCCTCCTCCTCAATGGGAGGGAATTTGACCTACTATACCATGCTGGTCAGACAAAGGGTTTGATTTCGAGTTTTCTTTCTCTCGCACACATGTTATGTGCATATTATTTCACTTAGTCGTCTCTTACGATATCCACGGGTAAGATAGAGAGTGGTGAATTGTATTCTTACTCTGTCACCGACTTTGCAGCGATCATCTACATTGTCTACATAAAAGATCTGTTCGTTTACTCTGTATTGCGTTATGAAGTGTAGTTTTTTTCTTAGCAAAAATATTTTTTTCTTTCTCTTGCGTCTCTTAGTTATTTCTTCTAATCACACACGACTAAAGTTGGCGTTGAATTGTGTTCTTACTCCGTCACCACACGGAAGAATTTTAAGTTTGATATGTGGATAAAATTTACCACGAACTCGATTAAAATTCACGTTGAATTTAATAAAATGGAGGTCGTTTATAAGCAATCTATCACACTCAAGACCACCATTTACGTCACCTCTAGCTATATAATTACTAGCGTTAGACCCAAAAGCCTAGTTAAACCACAAAGGTTTGATTAAACGCCTTCATTCTAATAAATTAATTGCATAAAATTATGTTCGTACACGAACACATATATCATCATCATCGCAGTCCACATACATCCCACTGTTGGGCTCGGGCCTCCTCCTCAATGGGAGGGAATTTGACCTACTATACCATGCTGGTCAGACAAAGGGTTTGATTTCGAGTTTTCTTTCTCTCGCACACATGTTATGTGCATATTATTTCACTTAGTCGTCTCTTACGATATCCACGGGTAAGATAGAGAGTGGTGAATTGTATTCTTACTCTGTCACCGACTTTGCAGCGATCATAGTCACGGGGGGACTAAGATGTCTCACGTCCAACAAATCATCGTTATCACAGACATTTTTATCTATACCAATAAATAAAATTGGAGTGTCTATTTGTAATGTTAAAATAATAGGCTTTTTTCTTGCTCATACGGTTATTTGCACGACACCTATGTTCTTTTTTTGGAAAAATGTAAGTTTGTTTTATATAGTTTATTCTTTTTTCATATTTTACTCCATTAGCAAACATTACATAATTTTTCTAATATTTTTCTTTGTACTATATCATGTAACTCAAGTTTTGTTCTGTTATAAGCTGTCTATAAAGCCTGCTAGCTTAATATTACCTTTTAAATTATGCTACATCTTATATTGTTATAGAGTATTTGTGTGTTTTTTTATTGCAATATGTATGTTTCCACGGTTTGTAATTTTCGTCATATATGCTTCTTTATACCCGAACTACCCGAAAGCATTGAACATTTATGACAAAACATATAGTAAAAATTTTATAAAGTATTTATGTATGTCTATTTTAATTGATAAAGATGACTGTCAATAAATTCCTAAAAGTTGGTTTATTTAATGCGGGGTCACTCGGAACAGGTCAAGATGAATTCTTAATGGGGGGCGGGGCCGGAGCACCTCCACGTGGTGCTCCCTGGAAACGTCCATTTGGACGTCACGCGTCCATTTGGACGGCCAAGATTCCGGCAGGAGGGGGTCTCCGCGTGCGGCTCTGATGGCAGAGCGTACGACGGATCTGACCCGGGGCCAATGGGGCGGATGTGCCTCATGGCACTCCGTCGCCAGAGACGGTGGCGTCACGGCCCGGGGGCGTGACGGGTTGGTCGCTCGCGAGCGGCCAGACCCGGAAGGCCCAAACCGTAACCCTGAGTGTGACTGCGGCTGAAGCTCAGGGCCGGGGGTCTTCGGACCGCGGGGAAGAAAACCCCTATAAAAAATCACCCCAATCTTAAGTTTGGACACTCGACGAGGAGATGTATGGCTGGTGGGTTAAGAAGCGCGCGAGCGTCCAGTCGTTAGAGTGGTAGTCAAGGCAAGACTTAAAAATGTTCCAAGAATGGCAGAGATTAAAACGAGCGTAGCTACTCCAGAGGGTCCCGGCCAAGCCGGGGAATCCCTCACTGTGCCGGTGTCTGAGCGCGAGATGCGCACAAACACCGGCACGGTCAGTCTCCGATCGTATGGGAGGGAGACAATCGCTGCTGTAGTTGCCGAGAGCCTGGCAAAACACCCGGAGGCTCCGAAGGTGAGGAAGAAGCGGTCTCCTCTTCCGCTTCTTCCTCACCTTCTGCTGATCCTGCTGATCGCCACCACCGTACACTCCAACATGGTGCGTGCGCGAAAGGAGGCGGCTAAGAAGGAGGCGGCGCGGCAGGCGCAACTAGCTGCCGCCGCGGCCGCGAGCGACGAGGGCGGTGTGTCCGCAGCCACCGCAGAGCCGTCGCAGAAAATGGACGCCGGTACTGCCCGGCTGTCAGGCGGAGAGGAGAGCGACGAGGGCGGATCAGCCGCAGGACCGTCGCGGGACGAGGGCGGGAAAGCCGCAGAGCCGTCCCCAAAGAGGCGCGGAGGAAGGAACAGCTTGACGGGGCTGTCGAGCGACGAGGGCGGCACCGCCGCAGAGCCGTCGCAGGACGAGGGCGGCAGTGCTGCAGGGCCGTCCAAACCAATGCGCAGAATAGACAGCTCGACGGGGCTGTCTGACAAATCCGGGAGCGACATCGCCTATATGCTGTCGACCGACGAGGGCGGCAGTGCCGCAGGCCCGTCGGAAGAGGAGACCAAGACGGCCTCGAATATGTCGGCGGACGAGGGCGGCAATGCCACAGAGCCGTCCGCCGACGTAAACACCATCCAACGGCTGCAGGTCGACCGGAGGAGGGACAAGGGCGGTGTATGCGCGGGTCCGTCCGAAGTTGGTAGAGTTGGTAGGAGTAGGGAAGGCAGGCCGTCAGTTGAGGAGAGTTTGGTTAGGCCGTCGTCCAGGAAGAAGGAGATAGGTAGGAGAGAGAAGAAGCAGACAGGTAGGGAGGCTGCTGAGGAGGCTCTAACGGCAGCCCCAAGTGTGAAGGAGAGGGAGGAGGCCCCCCGCCCAAGCGTCCGGAAGCGCCCCATGCAAAAGGGTGGCGGTGCGAACTCCGACTCGGACGGGAGTTTCATCGTGCCTCCTCCCAAGGTCTTGACCACGCGCCGTGGGCGCAGGGTAGGGGATCGGCGGTGGCGGCGAGGCCGGGGACCCCAGGTCCGGCCGGTCAGAGCGGCGAGGTTGCGGCCCTGCAGGCCAAGAAAACCCGCCTCAGTAAGGAGATTTCCGGCCTGCGGGAGCGCAACCGGAAGCTCGAGTCGGTGCTGTTGGTGGTGCGGAAGGAGACCCGCGGGTTGGCCAAAGACGTGGCTGACCTGCGGTCTCAATTCGCACTATTAGTGCCAGCCGCACCGCCGACGCCGGCCTCGCCGCCGAAATGGGCTGCGCCGGAGAGGCCGGGCCCGTCGACTGCGCCCGTGGCGCCGCCTGCGCCTGTGGTGCCTGCCGCACTGGTGGCGCCCACCGCGCCGGCCGTGGGCGCCGCCAAAAAGCGCGGCGGGCTCCAAAAGGAGGCAGAGCCGCTTCCCGTGGTGCACGGCGTGCCGGAGGCATCGATGCGCGTCATCTTTGCTAAGCTTGAGCTTATGATGGATACGCGCATCAAGGCTTTGGTGGATCGCCTTCCGCCCGAGCCACCCCTCCGGCCGCCGCTCGCCACGGATAGAGCGAGGCGGCCGCAAGCGTCGGCTCCCACCCCGCTGCCCTGTCAGGGTGGCCGCGTGGTGAGCTACGCTGTGGCCGCCGCTGGGCCCAAGGGGGCCAAGAAGGCCGGCAAGGTGCTGGCTCCCGCCAAGGCCGGACCGCGGCCGGCGCCAGCGGCTGCACCGCAGGTGTCGGCCAGCGTACCCGCGACCGCTCCTCCTGCGCTCAGCGCTGCTGCCAGGCTCAAACAGGGCTGGCAGGTGGCTGAGCGGAGCAGGAAGGCACGCGGTCAGAAGCGGAGAGCAGCGGCCAAGAGTGCCGCCGTGGCCGTCGCTCCCCAGGCGGGAGCCGGCAGAAAGGGGAAAAGGTCGCGCAGGGGCCTCAAGTCGCCAAAGACGGCCGCAGTGGTCATCACCGTGCTGCCTGAGGCGGCTGAGAGGGGCCTCAACTATGAGGCCGTCCTAAAACACGCCCGGCGGGAGCTGGACGTCTCCGACATCGGAGGCGTCGAGGCTAGGATCCGCAAGGCCCGGACAGGGGCTCGAATCCTCGAGTTCCCTGGGGCCGAGGGCGCAAAGACGGCCGATAGTGTGGCTTCGAAGCTGCGGGGGCTGTTCGGGCCAGAGGATGGCGTCCGAATCGCCAGGCCTGTCAAGTGCGCAGAGATGCGCCTGACGGGCTTGGACGGTTCCGTGACGGTGGAGGACGTCCGGGACGCCATTATAGCGCGTACCGGATGTTCTTCGGACACCGTCCGGATTGGAACCATCCGCCCTGGTCCGGGCGGCGTCGGTGCTGTCTGGGTGCAGTGCCCAGTGGAGTCGGTCAAGCAATTGGCCGACTCAGGCAGGCTCCTCGTGGGCTGGAGTTCAGCGCGGGTAACCGTGCTGGAGCCCCGGCCCGCGAGGTGTTACAAATGGCGGTCGGGCATACCCGACCGACATGCAAAAACTGCTTTGACTGCAGCGGGCTATGCTTCCGTTGCGGTCAAACTGGACACCAGGCGGCATCGTGCTCTGCGGTGCCCCACTGCCCCGCGTGTGCGGCAGGCAATAGGCCTGCCAAACACCGCATGGGCTCTGGGGAGTGCAGACCCCCGGCATCGGCCCCAAAGGGGTGGGGCGGCCCATCGACCGGGCCAGCCTCCGCTCCGAGCGCGACCCGATCGCCCGTTAGCGCGGAGGAGGTGACGATGGATACGGACCGTTAATGGACCTCGTATCCATCCGTCTCCTCCAAGCCAATCTCAACCACTCCGCCGGTGCGCAGGACGTATTCCTGCAAGCCATGGCGGAGTGGTTGATAGGAGTAGCCGTAGCCGCGGAGCCGTACGCGGTGCTCGACCGGCCAAATTGGCTGGGCAGCACCGACGGTACCGTGGCAATCGTCGCCTCCACGTCGTGGCCTTCGTCGCCTCTGATCCTTAGGGACAGGGGCGTTGGATACGTCGCGGCGAACTGGGGAGAGATTACGCTCCTCGGAGTATATCTCTCCCCTGCCTGGAGAGCGGCTGATTTCGGGGTCTCCCTTACCATCTTGGGAGCCTCGTTACGGCGATTGGCACCGCGTCAGGTGATCGTATTGGGGGACTTCAACGCCAAGTCCGTGGCGTGGGGGTCCTCCCGTACGGACGACCGAGGACGGGCGGTCGAGGATTGGGCGGCGGCACTGGGCCTCTGTTTGCTGAACAGAGGCTCGGTGCATACGTGCGTGCGACCTCAGGGCAGGTCGATAGTGGACTTTTCGTTTGCTAGCCCTGAGGTCGCTGCACGCATGGGGAGCTGGTGCGTCGAGGAGGAGGTTGAGACCTTGTCGGACCACCGGTATATCCGGATGGAGGTCTCCCAGACAATCTCGGCGCCTGGCAGGGGTCACGGGGGGGGCGGTAGGGCGTCCTGCGTTCCGGCGATGGGCTGTGGGTCGCTTAGACCGGGACCTGCTGGCGGAGGCAGCCATCGTTCACTCGTTGCTGTCCTCTGCCAACCAGTTGGACGGGGTGGACGCCGAAGCTGGCCGCATCCGCAGTGCGTTGACGCAGATCTGCGATGCGGCCATGCCCCGGGTACGGCGTCTGCCCCCGAGGAGGGCTGTCCACTGGTGGTCCCGGGATGCTCTCGGGGATACATCGCGACGGAGAAGGTCCGGTATACTACACGGATCTCGTGGCTTCGGAGGCGAACTACCGGCAGTTACGGGAATTCGCGCACGCCTGGTACAAGGCCCGCCGGCTTGAAGACCAGGTTGGCAGGATAAGCCAAGATGGCAGCCAGAGTAGCGGGTAAATGTGGCTAGCTAGCAGGAATACCGCGGACGACGAAGTTCGTACCGTGTGCTGTCCGCCCTAGTTATACAGGGAGAAGGACACAGGGCAAAGGATGAAGAAAGTTAAATAACTTGTAGAGATTCAAGAAGCATGTGCATACTTACGCAAAGAGCATGGTGTGCACATGTATCTCGATGATTCGGCCTGTATGACCAAGATGTCGAAAAGGCCATGGGTGGTTAGAGGGATTTGGTGGTCCCGGGAGCTGGCGGATCTCCGGGCCGCGTGTATTCGCGCCCGGAGGGCCTACACCCGCAGCCGGCGGCGCAATCGCAGTGCGGAACTGGAGGGCCAGCTTTACGAGGGCTACCGCAATGCACGGTCGGCCTTCAGGCTGGCCGTCCGTTCCGCCAAGGACGCCAGTCGGCGGGAGATGCTGGAGAGTCTCGACCGTGACCCCTGGGGTCGCCCCTATGGCGCGGCGCTGAGTAAGCTCCGCGCACGGGGCCCGTCCCTCACCCGGGTCGTCGAGGACCTGTTCCCACGACGGGCGGAATACACGCCCCCGGTCATGGCGCCGCCAGACAATGACCGGGAGGGCGATGGTGGCAGTGTTACGCCCATCACGGAACCGGAGATGGGGGCGGCAGTGGTGCGCATGCGCGGCAAATCCACCGCCCCCGGGCCCGACGGTATTCCAAACCGTGTGTTGGCTCTGGTCCTCGACCATCTGGGTCCCCGCCTCAGGGAGCTGTTCGACGCGTGTTTAGCGTCCGGGCGGTTACCTGGGTGCTGGAAGGAGGGGAGGCTGGTTCTCCTGCCGAAGCCGGGATGGCCTCCGGAGTCGCCATCGGCATACAGGCCTATCATGCTGCTTGATGATATGGGGAAGCTACTGGAGAGGGTAGTAGCTGCCCGCATCGAGCAGCACCTCGTCGGCACGGGGCCCGATCTGTCGGACGCCCAGTTTGGGTTTAGGAGGGGTCGTTCGACGATCGAGGCCCTGTTGCGCCTGAGGGCCGAGGCGACTGAGGCCGTCACCGGCGGGGGAGTGCAGTTGGTGGTGTCCCTAGACATCGCCAACGCATTCAATAGTCTGCCATTCAGCTGCGTCAGGGAGGCGCTCCGTTACCACGGAGTGCCAGCTTACCTGAAGCGGCTGGTGGCAGACTATTTGGAGGGGCGCAGCGTCCTCTACGCCAACCGAGTAGGGGACGTTGTGCGAACGCCCATGACGTGCGGTGTTCCGCAGGGGTCGGTCCTCGGACCCACCCTGTGGAACATCGGCTACGACTGGGCGTTGCGGGGAAGCCTCCCACCCGGGCTGGGCGTGATTTGTTACGCCGACGACACGCTCGTCACAGCCCGCGGTGGGACGCTACAAGAGGCGGTAAGCCTGGCGACCTCAGGCACCGAAGGTCGTCAGGCGGATCGAGGCGCTGGGGTTGAGGGTGGCCCTGGACAAGACGGAGGCCCTCTTGTTCCATGGGCCCCGTATGGACCCTCCCATCGGCGTCTCGATCACCGTCAATTCGGTTGGGATCAGCATCCAGGCCCATATGAGGTACTTGGGCCTGGTGCTCGACGGGCGTTGGTGGTTTCGGGAGCATTTCCGCAGGCTCGTCCCGCGGCTCGTCGGCGTGGCGTCCGCCCCACAATGGCTGATGCCGAATGTGGGCGGACCGAGCGCGGCATGTCGACAGCTGTACCCGGGGGTCATCCGGTCGATGGCCCTGTACGGCGCACCGGTGTGGGCGGGATCCATGACCGCCCGACTTAGGGTCCTTCTGTGGCGTCCACAGAAGGTCATGGCGGTCAGGATCATCCGCGGGTACCGCACGGTGGCGACGGAGGCGGCGTGCCTATTGGTCGGGACTCCCCCGTGGGACCTGGAGGCGGAAATGCTCACCGACTTGTATCGGCGGGTGTCGGAGGTGCGCGGGGGGGGCGGTGTGGTTTCCTTGAAGGAGCTCACCGCCTGGCGCGTCGACGCCCGCCGGGACGTCATCGCCCGTTGGGCAGACCGGCTGGAGAGGCCTCGATACGGTGTTTGGACCGTGGAGGCCTTCCGGCCGGTGCTGATGCAGTGGTTGGAAAGGCGGCATGGGGTGCTCTCCTTCCGACTCGTACAGGTCTTGACGGGGCATGGATGCTTCGGCAAGTACCTGTACAGGGTCGCTAGGAGGGAGAGAACTCCGTCCTGCCACCACTGCGATTGCGACGAGGACACGGCGCAGCATACGCTCGAGGTCTGTGCCGCTTGGGCAGAGCCGCGTCGTAAACTCGTCGCAATCATCGGTGCCGACCTGACTCTGCCGACCATCGCTAGGGAGATGCTCGGCAGCGTCAGGAACTGGGACGCGGTCGCATCCTTCTGCGAGGCAGTTATCTCGCAGAAGGAGGCGGCGGGTCGCGAACGCGAGGAGCACAGCCTCGTCGAAGCGACCCGCCGCCAGCGACTGGGGCGGTGCAGGCGGTATTATCTGCGTGCAATGCCGCCCTAGCCGAGGCCGTGGGTGACGTGGCCGGGGATTAGTCCGTCACCCGCCGAGAGGCTGACCGCGTGAGGAAAAACCGACGTCTTCCCCGAGGGGGGGACGTTGGTCGATGGGAGGGTACCCCGGGTAGGGGGTATTCCGTCGGGCCGGCCACTGATGACAAGTAACCCTGCTCCAGTGGTCGGCCCAACGACGAAGGCGACGTGGTGTTCGGGTGGGTTGCGGGAGTTGCGTGCTTAAGCCCCTCTTTCGCCCTGGACGGAGTGGTGCGGTGGCACGCCGACCGCGGCCCACCCCTAAAAAAAAAAAAAAGATGAATTTTTAATAGCAATGAACCATCACTCTGCAGATATAGTAGCTATTAATGAGACATGGTTAAGAGCTGGTGAAGAAGGTCTAGCACCTATTGTCTTAGGCTATCACTTGAAACATGTACCGCGCCCCGTGTCTGTACGCGGGGGACGAGGAGGAGGAGTAGCATTTTATATAAAAACAGGTCTACACGTGCGAATTAAACCACATCCGCAGCAAGATGACATAGAGCAACTATGGATGACGGTAACATTATGCAAACAAAAAATACTTATTGGTACAGCGTATCGTCCACCGTGGCTGGATTTAAATAAATTCCTTGACGCTATGACAGAAAGTGTTAACGCACTTGCACCATATGACAATATTATTTTACTTGGAGATTACAACGTCAATCTTTTAGATTTATGTAATTCAAAATCGATGAAACTCATAGATTTTTTAAATTATAGTAATCTCAGACAAATTGTCAACCAACCTACTCATTTTATAGGTGATAACTGCTCGCTTATCGATATAATTTGTACTGACTCTAAGTACAGGAACTTAATAGTAGATAGTAATAATGACCTAGGGCATCATTCCTTTATAACATGCCAATTTTTATTTAAAAAACATATAGATAAACCTAAGAATATCCTATATCGCGCTATTAACAATATAGTATTCCAAGATTTTGAAAGGGATCTGAACTTAATTCCATGGGACTCTATATGTGACTTAGAGAATGTTAATATAATGGTGAACTGTTTTAGTAATAATGTTATACAACTATTTGACATACATGCTCCAATTATTCGTAAAATGTTTAAAAGTCCTCCTACTCCATGGATAACACACAATATAAAACTAATGTTTAAACTGAGAAATAAAGCAAGGTTACGTTATCGGTCCACAAAACAAGATCACCATAAAGACTACTACATTCAACTTAGAAATTTAGCTAAAAATGCCTTGCGTTGTGAAAAGACAGCATATTTCACTAAATACATTAATAATAATTTAAAAGATAATAAAACTTTATGGCATAATCTGAAACAGCATGTACAATTTAAATGCAATGACTTTGTACTTCCAATTCACCTACGTAATCCAGAAGAGTTAAACAAGATCTTTTTAAATGTACCAGGCAATCCTAATGTTACCATTTCCCAACTATCATATTTTGAGTACCATAAACACGGATCTACTACATTTACATTAAAGGAGGTAGAAAGTGAAACTATCATGAAAATAATAAACAATATTTCTACAAATGCACAAGGAATTGATGGTATAACTAAAACCATGGTGCAATTAACACTCCCACAATCCTTAAAAGCGATAACTGCCATTGTAAATAAATCTATAGCCACTAACAGTTTTCCGAATTCAAGGCGTTGTGCAATTGTTCACCCATTACCAAAAAAAAGTAATCCAGTAGATTTTAAAGATTTAAGACCCAATAATATTCTCCCGTGTTTATCAAAGGTGCTAGAGCGGGTGGTCTACACTCAAGTTATAGCATACTTAGAGGAGAACAATATTTTACCTGATTTGCAATCAGGATTTCGGTCGGGACGTACTCGTAGCACAGCCACTGCTTTGGCTGACATAGTAAATAATATCTTAGAAGCCCGAGATCGTGGCGAAGGTACAATACTTACTTTGCTCGATTACTCCAGGGCATTCGATGCAATAAATATATCCTTATTATTGTCGATGTTAGCATACTATGGTTTCGATGTAAATGCTATTAAATGGTTTGACAGTTATCTGCAACATAGAACGCAGTACGTGCAAATACACGCAGATGATGGTTCCAATATATGTTCAACAATAGAGCCTGTAACTAGAGGTATTCCTCAGGGATCTTTGCTTGGGCCTTTATTATACATCCTCTATAGCGCGGATGTAGTTAACTTTATACTAGAGTGCAAATATCATATGTATGCAGATGATACACAAGTATATTTGTCTTTCAAACCTAGTGAAACGTTGTCAGCTGTAAGCAAGATCAATGAACAGCTTGAAAAAATAGTAACATGGTCTGACCAGAATTCTCTTGTCTTAAACCCTGATAAGACTAAATATCTTATAGTGGGAAGCAAAAAGCAAGTAAAATCTATTTTATCAGCGAACCCAGATATAAAGTTAATGGGTAAGTTAATTGCCCGTGTTGAATCAGCGAACAGCCTTGGGCTAATTTTAGATCCTGAATTACACTTTGAAGCATATATTAATAATATAGTAAAAAACTGTTTTTATAGATTAAAATTATTATACAAACTTAGGCAATATCTTAGTGTCGAAATAAGGAAACGATTGGTTGAGAGCCTAATATTGGTAAAATTTAATTATTGTGATATTGTATACGGTCCATGTATTTTTTCGCGAACTGAGAAGCTCATACAACGTGTACAAAACGCTTGTGCAAGGTTCTGTTTTGACATTCCACGCCGTAACCACGTAACACCTTACCTTAATGATGCCAACGCTTTAAAAATGACAGCCAGATGCGAAGTTCATCTTGCAACTTTGCTGTTTAGTATTATTAGAAGTAAATTGCCTAGATATCTATATGACAAACTCGGTTGGCGTCATGACAACTCTAATTATGCACCTCGATCCGTAACCTTTCCGCTATCTATACCGCGATTTAAAACTACAGCTTTCAGGGGATGTTTCAAATTTGCTGCAACTAAGTGTTGGAATTCTATTCCCCCACCGTGTCAAAATAAAACTAGCAAATTTTCTTTTAAATTATACTTTAAAAGATATCATCTTAAAAAGCAGCAAAACATGTGACATATATTTATAAAATTGTGGCTACACGTTTGGACTTATGTTCGGGACTCGGTGATTAAATTAAATAATATATTATAACTATGAATGATGTTCAACATAGTAATACTTTTGGCTAAAACCAATCAATATACCTAATTCTTATAATTACATTCTTCTTTTGTATTAAATTGTTATTAAAATATACTTCTTATTTATTAAATTCTTATTATGTATCTGTATATTTATGTAACTGCTATCTTGTCGCTTAGGCTTTTTGTTCGTTTGATTAATTCGTACGTCATTAAGGTACCCATTGAAAATCAGCGTTGCAGTGTAGCATATTGCACTGTAGCATTATTGCTGAATGGGAACCTCATTGACACTTATCATATTTTGTTTTTCTTCTTTGTGTTGTATTTATAGTTAAGTTTAGCTATTATTTTAATTTTCTTATAAAACCTTTATATTTCATTCGACTTACTGTAATATCTAAATTTAAGCTAAGTGTCAATAAAACAGTTTTATCTTTATCTTTATCTTTATCTTTATCTTTATCTATCTATGCCTAAAATAGCGATTAAAAAATTGTTGTCTGTCTGTCTGTTCCGGGTAATCTTCAAAACGGCTGGACCGATTTCATAAATTCTTTGACCAATGGAAAGCTATAATATCAGGGCGTAAACTAGGCTATATTTTATCCCGGTATTCCCACGGGAACGGGAACTACGCGGGTAAAACGACTAAAACCGAAGCGAAGTGAGGGCGGGTTGCTAGTCTGTAATAAAATCAAATACAAATGCGATAAAACCTGTTTTATTAAAATGTGTAAATACTCGCGTAAATATCAGAAATCATTATTAAATTTATATGAATTAAAGTAATAGTTTACTTTTATTTAAAAGCTATAACAATATGACCGTTTTGTGTGTGTCTGCCAGTGGACACGCCATCCCCTCCATCCCGGGTGACGAATTATCGGAACCCAGCCTTATGACCCACCATTTTTCCTCCCCTGCGCCATTGGGCCGACCACCGTTACCGAGTTCCTTATTATCCGCGGCCAGCCCAGAGGGATACCCTTTCGTGTAACTTCCTTACCTAACGCCCCTCCAGGGACCTCGTGAGGGAGACCTCACGCGGTCAACCTTTTTACGGATCTATATGACTATCTATTTGATCTTTATGACTGTAATCATAAATCATCAAGAGTATCCTACTAATATTATAAACGCGAAAGTTTTGTATGTGAGGATGTGAAAATGTTTGTTGCTCTTTCACGCAAAAACTACTGATTGGATTTTGATGAAATTTCACAATAATATAGCTTACATATCAGGATAACACATAGGCTATAATTTATCTCGCATAAGCGGCTAGTTAACTATAATTAAAGATTATTGTTTGAAAGAAGTTTAAAGTTTTAACTTCTCAAAAATGAATCAAATTAAATGCCGCTAGTGATGGAGTAAGAATATAATTCATCACCGAGGGGGTGGTGTGGTGGTCATACATTTTATTACTATTCTCCCCCAATCTCCATCGGGCCGCCCACTGGTGCCGATTCCTTGACATCCGTGGAAAATAAAACCCAACCACTAAATAAAAACCAACGTGTCTAACTAGCGTGGTACAGTATGTCAATTTCCCTCCTATTGTGGAGAAGGCTCGAGCCTAACAGTAGTACGTATATGAGTTAAAATGTAGAATAATGATAACAAGATAAAAGTAAAAACTAAAACCCAACTACGATAAAAAACGAGTTATCGGATAAATACGTATAAAGTCACAAGCAATATATATATATATATATATATATATATATATATCTTAATATATATAAATTAAGTGTCACGTTGTTTGTCTGCGATGGACTCCTAAACTACTTAACCGATTTTAATCAAATTTGCACACCGTGTGCAGTTTGATCCAACTTGAAAGATAGCTTACATCTTAATTTATAGTCGCAATATTATTTTATTGCAAATTATTTGTATTACCTATATATACCTATTATTTGACATTCACAATTATCTGTTAACTCCAAACGATTTTAACAGATGGCGATATCTGTTGACTGGACTGAGTAATTAATTAATAGATTTCGCTGCTATGTCAAACCTACAAACGTGTCATATACGATTATAACTTGCTTTTTTACATAGATGCCATTTGTAAAAAAATATGACGACCTCCATGACAGATGTTCTCCTACAGTTCCACTTAGATAGTTTAATAAAACGATACCTCATTTGTCCGGTTCTAATAAGTAGTTGAGGAGCAATGAGGGAACAGATGAACATACATACATATATAGCCAAAATCATAACCCTCCGTAGTTGGATAAAAATTAAACATCTTGTAAATATCACAGGTAAATTTATGGACCACCATTGCCGAAACGATATTCTCGGTTCAAATAAATAATTTGATATTAATTCACAACGGACGGTAGAGTCGTTATATTATTCATAGAAATGAACTTTAAATTGAATATTCAACATATGAAAATATCTAATTATGTAAAAAAAATAACAATTTAATTCAGTTATTTAATTCTCAAAGGGTTGAGTTTGTGACTGTGTTTTCAGATATAATAGAGTCGGTTTATATTAATCGAGCAAAGAAAGAAAAACAAAATGTAATAAATAAACGAAAGCGTTAAAAAGAAAAAGTGCCCTCTTTATAATCAAATAAATCATCTCTGAAATTAGATTGTTATCTATCCAATTCTAATAAAAAAAAATTCATCTATATTTTAATTCCATATTATTTTAAATTCAATCTATATTTTTATTCGATATTATTTTCAATTGAATTTTCTAGGTGGTAATAGAGTAAGAATACAATTCATCACTCCTTATTATGCCCATGAAGGTCATAAAAGATGGTCTGATAGACGATCTTTTAGATAGATAGATATGTATATAAAATACATTTATGATCTTCGGATCATAAATGTATTATATTTCGGATCATAAATGTATTGTATTATATTAAATATATTATATATTATCATAAATGTATAAAATACATTTATGATCTTCGGATCATAAATGTATTTTACTCGAAATAAAACCGTATATCAAAATGCCAGCATGGTATAGTATGTCAATTTCTCTCCTATTAGAGAAGAGGCTCGAGCTCAGCAGTGGGACCATTATAAGCTGAGACGACGATTATTTTAAATTTCTATCGCTATCTTCATAATAAAGTAAGGGATTTTGATCGCTAAGACTCCATTTCTGAATGTTATGAGATCTTGTTTTTACTTTCTTGCTATTACTATAAAAATAATGAATTGCAGCTCTTCTATGAAATATATTTATTTATTTATTATTGCTGTTGATAGCAAACCAACAAACAGCACATGTTCAATGCACATTGAACATGCAACGCAGCAAACTCAAAAGTAGAGCATGTCAACATACAAGTAAAGCATGTCAACATAATGTGCAAAATTAGCACTGACATGATTTAAAGACACTGCGTTATACTTTACACGTACGACACACTAACACAAAATGGTATATGTGTGTATTAGCAATAAGTAGTATATAAGGTGTACATTGTGTAAAATAAATCAGATTTGAATTTATTCATCTCTCAGTTACATCCCTCTCACTGCGGCCAAGACACCCTTAGCCGTCAGTTCTGATTAGTCGAGTGAGTCTGCTTGACTGGCAGTGAGAGTTACCAATCCTCCACCCAAAGCTCCATCTCACTGTGGCCAAGACACCCTTAGCCGTCAGTTCTGATTAGTCGAGTGAGTCTGCTTGACTGGCAGTGAGAATAACCAATCCTCCACCCAACATCCATCTCACATCCACCTGTCACCTTAGGTAGCACGGTGCAGGTATCCCATCATATAGGCTAGGAACTTAAGGGCTTTAGGTACTTCAAACTATAACCTTAGGTTCTTCTGTCAAACACGGCGTTAGTCCACTAGCCCAGACTACGCCCTTACATTTGGTCCTTCGAGTAAAAGTAAAGATTTTTCCTCCCTCTAACCCCCCCGTAGGTTTGACATAACAGACATACGAATCAGTTAAGAACGGGCTGGTGTACTCAACAAAGCATCAGTTTCGGAATTGACTGAAAGACTTTTACTTACGTACTCTGTCAGAAAGCCTCTCGTTGCGGTTCGGTCACTGGCCTCCCACAAGCGGGACTCACCAGCTGATTGAGAAGTCGCACCTTCAGGGACGTGTTATAGCGAGAGCGCAGGTACGATAAGTATTGACTTAAAACATTAGTAGTAGGGAAGTTAGGGTAGGGCTATTAGGGAAGAAGACAAAAGAAGCACTATGGACATACAAGAAATAAACACAGCAATCAGAAGCCAGGAGGAAGATTATAACGAGATCAGGAGGATAATTACAAACATTAAAAAGGACTCCGTGAGCCGAAGAACACAAAAATACATTGACGAAAAAAGACAAACACTAACTACTATTTTCCAACGGGTGCAAGAGAATCACTCGAAACTGGAGAAACAAGAGATGTTATCATCTCACAAATATATCACTACAAATTACTTTGGAAATATCCAAAAACAATACAACGAGGGCTTAGCCCACCTACAAAACTATGAAGCAAGACTTCAACTTGTTCAGGCGATATATGAACCTGAAGAACAAAACACAAACGAAGAAGAAGGGAGAGGGAATCCCAAGACGTTTATACAAATGTTCAGGATATCCCAGATGTCAAAAAGGCTAATTCAGGCAAAAGAATCAGTCACTGAAAACAAACCTATATGGCATTTACAAACTACAATAAACAATTTACAAAAACGATGGCAGGATATTGAAGAAACACACATTGAATTATTATTGGAGGAGGATACATCGGGACACCTTTACTTCAAAAATAAATATTTTGAAAACACCCAAATTGAGTTCGATACTACAATGGAGATGCTGGAAGAAAAAATCCATGACAGTTCCAGCGAAAAAATAACCTTAACACAGTCGTCAGGAAAACTACCCCGTATCTCTATTCCAACTTTTACTGGGAGTTATGACTCATGGTATACTTTTCATGATTTATTCAAAAAAATTATTCATGAAGATAAAAATATTTCATTGGTAGAAAAGATGCAATATTTAAAGACAAATGTAAAAGGTGACGCAGCAAAAATTATACGTCATCTAACGATAAGTGAATCGAACTATGAAACCGCGTGGAAATTGCTTACGCAACGTTATGAAGACGAACGAATGATATCAATTAAATTCATCGATAAATTATTAGATTTACCCAAGCTAAATGTTGCGAATGCAGCGGGTTTAAGAGACATGCACGACACCATAAAAGAATGTTTGGAATCTTTAAAACATCAAGGAATTGACATTTCAACATGGGACCCTATTTTGGCTAGACTTTTGGCCAGGAAATGGGACCAACAAACTGATTCAAAATACGAGGATCAGTTACAACACCCAAACAAATTGGAATCGTTTGAAGAAATGTTACAGTTTTTAGAAAAAAGATTTAAAAGTTTAAAGTCCTACGATCAGCAAAAAATTACGTATAATCACCTGAGTAATAACTCGGTGAATCATACAATAAATAAATACCGGGGAACACTCATACCAATAGCAGAATCATCAAAAAGTAAGCATTGCTGGTACTGCAAAAGCACAGAACATAATATAAATAAATGCCCTAGTTTTAAAACCTTGAACGTGACGCAACGATATAAGGAAGTCTCAGACAAAGAAATGTGCAAACGCTGCTTAAATCATGATAAACAAATAAAATGCACGAGCGAGTTTTATACAAAATGTGAAATATGTCAACATAAAGGTCATAACACACTATTACACCGAACATTCGATTCAATTAAAAGACAACCAGAGTCTTCTGAGTATACGAAAAAGTTCACTCCTAAACCAACTATGAGTGATAAAAAACAAAACACAACGTTATCGAACTTATCAGCTACCAATTTAGAGGCAAAAAATACGGTCTTATTAGCCACAGCGCTATTACAAACCACGTCGTATGATGGAACACCACAATTATTAAGAGTATTGTGTGACCAAGGTTCAGAAGCGTCATTTTGCACGGAAGAAGTAGCACAACTGCTGTCGTATCCAAGACAAAAGGTTCGAGCCGAAATAAAAGGCATTGGAGACAACGAACCTAAGACATCGAAATATACAATTAACATAAACCTACAACCAAGGTACTCTAGTGAGTACAGACTACCTGTAACACTTATAGTACTACCAAAGCTTACAAACTCGTTACCAAGAAGTAACTTACAACAATTACAAGAGTTGGACAATGTTCTATTGGCAGACCCAACGTACAACAAAAAGGGACCTATAGACATAATTTTAGGTGCCCAAGAATATAGTAAAATACTATTACAAGGTTTTAAACGACTACAAGGCGGTATAATCGCTCAAGAAACAGAATTGGGTTGGATTTTATCCGGGTTATATCCGCAAGACACAAACGGTGGCATCAAAGTATTAAGCATGATGACTCGCACCGACGACATACAACAATTAACAAAATTTTGGGAATTAGAAGAAATTCCACGACACTATGCACTCACCAAAGATGATGAGTTGTGTGAAAATTACTATACAAATACTACAATACGAAGTTTCGACGGCACTTATACGGTACGACTGCCGTTTAAGGACGCGAACATAAAATATGGCGAGTCAAGGAAAAAAGCCGTGGCTCGACTATTACAACTAGAACGTCAGTTCGAAAAAAATGACAATTTACGCCAACAATACAAGGAATTTATGTACGAATACCTAAATATGGGTCATATGAGAAAAGTACCTAAACCAGAATATTACACAGGAGAGTATTATATTCCCCACCAAGCGGTAATAAAAGAAGACTCTCTTACAACAAAACTACGAGTGGTATTTGACGCTAGTAGTAAAACAAGTAGTAAAATAAGCCTAAATGAAAATTTACATAAAGGACCACGACTTCAACAAGACTTATCAAACATATTATTACGCTGGAGAACGCATAAGATTGCTTTCATGGCCGACATTATGAAAATGTACCGGTTCATAAAAATAAACCAAGAAGACTATAAATATCAAAGAATTTTATGGAGATTTTCTCCAAAAAAGGCCATTAGTGAATACGAACTAACAACGGTCACTTATGGCACAACAAGCGCGCCTTATCTGGCCGTGAGAACATTACAACAACTAGCATTAGACGAACAAGACAATTACCCTATCGCCAGTAGAGTAACGTTACAGGATTTCTATGTTGACGATATTTTGTCAGGAGAATCCCAGGAAAGCTCCGTCAAGGAATTACAAGAACAATTAATAGCAATGTTAAACAAAGGTGGTTTCCAACTACGAAAATGGTCTTCAAATAGTTCGGAATTGTTGAACAATTTAACATGCGATAAAGAAGAAAGTCGGATGCTGAAACTTCCCTTAGACGAAACAAGAAAGTCGTTGGGAATTATATGGTCTCCAGGCGAAGATAAATTCTGTTTTCAAATAACTATAACAGAAAACACAAAACCCACCAAACGGTTCATTATGTCAGAGGTGGCGAAAATATTTGATCCGTTGGGCTGGTTGGCCCCCATCATCATAACACTAAAATTACTAGTACAACAACTGTGGACGTCTGGGATGGAATGGGACCAACCAGTAAATGACATAATACGAAATAAATGGACAGAAATACAAAAACAGTTAAAAAACATAGAAAGTATACAAGTACCACGATGGTGTCACACGATAGACAGGACAAAGTTTGAGCTGTATGGATTCTGCGACGCCTCAGAAAAAGCATACGGGGCTGTCGTCTATAGCAGAGTAATGGTGAATAACAGTTACTACATAACATTGCTCCAAGCTAAGTCAAAAGTTGCACCGAAAAAACAAAAAACAACATTACCGCGTCTTGAGCTATGCGCCGCAGTATTATTGGCTAATTTAATAGAAAAAATAAAAAATGCTCTAAACGGTGATAACAATACCGTGATTTCATGCTGGACGGATTCTATGATCACGTTGGGATGGATAAAAGGAGATCCTGGGCGATGGCATACGTTCGTGGCCAACAGAGTGTCAGAAATTAACAGCATAATACCTAACGCTCAATGGAATCATGTCATATCGTCTGAAAACCCAGCGGACATTATATCAAGAGGATTGGAGCCAGAAAAATTAATTAACTGTTCCTTATGGTGGAACGGCCCACCATGGTTACAGACGAGTGAAATACCTATTACAACAACAGCACCACAGCCAAATGAAGAAGCCAAGTACTGTTTATCAACAACAATTAATACTACGAATGAAAAGTATGACATCTGGAGTCGATTTTCTAACTACAATAAAATGATAAGAACATTAGCGTATTGCTACAGATTTATCAGCAAGCGCAAAAAGCACGAACCATTATCCTGTACGGAACTAGAAGAAACAGAGAAACGAATTCTATGCATATTGCAACAAGAAGAATTTTACGATGAAAAAGAAATTATTCGAAAGAAAAAATCACTGCAGAAAAACAGTAAATTATCCACACTAGATCCATTTATTGATAACGATGGATTATTACGAGTTGGAGGTCGAATAGAAAACGCTGACTTGCCATATAATCAAAAACATCCTATACTATTACCACGCCGACATCATATAACGTCATTAATAATACAAAACGCACACATGAAAACATTACATGGAGGAAATAAACTAACTACAGCTGTCCTACGACAAAAATACTGGATTATAGGTGGAAAACAAGTTGTCAAAGGTACACTAAAAAAGTGCGTCAAATGCGCGAGATATAGGTCCGAAACGAAAGTACAGAAAATGGGGATACTTCCAAAAGCAAGAGTCACGCAATCATATCCATTTAGTCACACTGGAGTGGATTATGCGGGACCAATACAAACAAGAACAATGAAAGGAAGAGGTCACAAGTCCTACAAATCATATATTGCTGTATTTGTATGCTTAGCAACAAAAGCAATTCATCTAGAATTAGTGGGAGATTTGACAACTGAAACATTTATTGCGGCACTGCGGAGGTTCATGGCCAGACGAGGACACGTGTCACATATGTATAGTGACAATGGCACGAACTTCGTAGGCGCAGCGAAATTTTTGGAACAAGAATTATTGCAAATAACACAGTCACCTGGATTCCAAAATACGATGACCAGTATAGGTACTCAGTGGCATTTTAATCCGCCAGCAACCCCCCATTTTGGTGGGATTTGGGAGAGCAGCGTAAAATCAGTAAAGTACCATTTACGTCGAGTAATTGGAGAATCGACATTAACGTACGAAGAAATGATAACATTTTTACATCAAATTGAAGCTTGCCTAAACTCGAGGCCGTTATGTGCACAAAGCGAAGACATCAATGATAATACAATACTAACGCCTAGTCACTTTTTAATTGGTCGGGAAGCAGTTGGAATCCCAGATCCGTTATCAAACATAAATACTGATTTAATAAATAGATGGAAACAAATTCAAAGAATGAAGAAAGATTTCTGGAAAGCCTGGTCATCTGATTATTTACATCAACTTCAACAAAGATACAAGTGGAAAGAAACTCAAGAAAATATCAAAATTGGAACCATAGTACTAATAAAAGATGAAAACATAAGTCCAAGTAAGTGGCCCTTGGCAAAAGTGGAAAGCGTTCACCCAGGAAGCGACGGGGTGATAAGAGTAGTGACACTCAAAAAATCGACAGGTTTATGTCAAAAACGATCAATACATACATTAATTCCTTTACCCGTATATCAGGAAGAATTAATGACTAACACGAATACGTTAAGAAAAAATACCGAAACGCCTGTGAATAGTAACATAGCAAATAACATAAATAAAAAGTCTAAGACACTTAAGTCAGGCGTGTTACTCTATACTACATTATTATTGTGTATCGGACAAGTAACAAGTACATCAATGTTTACTATGAAACATTTAAATCCAGGCCTATATGTAGAACAAATAGGTACTTCAACAATAAACAGAGGAAGTTTTAGAATAGAAACTAATTACGAAAGGAGTGATTTGGAACTGAATTTAAATAATACGATAAAAATAACTAATCAGTTTCAAAAGTTATGCACTGACACACAACAGTATACAAAAGACACCCATTGTGCAGAATTTTATTATCATTTGAACGAAGAGAAAGCACGATTTGAGAAGATAAAGGATTACCTTACTGGGATAAAGATTTCTAGAAGGAGACGTGGATTATTAGGACAAATGTTAACATACGTGTTCGGAGTTAACGATGAAGTATACAGAAGTATTGACTCATTGAGTAGCAATCAACAAGAACTTATAAACGCCGCCAATCATCAAACAAACATAATGATATCTACAGTATCCGCTGTAAACCAAACCGAGGAGCGGATTAAGAAAAAGTTAGAGAATTTTGAAAAGAAGTTAAATGAAGCTATAGCATTCATGTACGATAACGACGTATGGTATAAGATGGTAGACGCTAACAATGTGAAAATACAAGTAATACAAACGTATCAATTAGCGAGCAATTACATAACAGAGATTATTCACTATTACAACGGGTTACTTGAGATATACCTAAATAACGCATCGATATACACGATTTTGAGTCCTAAATACGCTAATTATATAATACAAACAACCAATCAAAAGTTACCTGGAAACTTAAGAATAATTCAGGATCAATTAATACAGACTAACATGGAAATAAATGCAACACATATAAACGTATTTGCGTACTATCCTATTCATGACATAAGAAAATATACACTAATACACATAACGGCGATTCCTCAAAAGTTGACCGGGAGTTCTTTTGAATGCTTGTCAATCCCAAGAGCATTCATAGGCTTCGACTATAACAATGAACGATACTTTGAATTAAGTAAAGACGAGTTCAAAGATTGTTTACACAAAAAATCGGAGTTTGTTTGCTATCCCGTGGCTGTTAAGAACATGCAATTGAACAAGAATTGCATTGTTGACCAGCTATTCAGCAACAATAATAACACTAAATCACAATGCACATCAAGAAGATACAACATTCAATCTACAATTCTATGGAAACAACTTTACATGCAGAATACGTGGATGTTTATCACTACAAAAACACAATCAGCTTCGATAATATGTGATGGACAAAGACAAGAGATTAACCTAGAGGATATAGGAGTACTACACATTTCAGAAAGCTGTGTAGTAAAGACGTTGAACAACATTCTTGCAGCTAAACGAATAACAACAACAACTGTGCAAGCATCATATTTTAAAAGGAGTAATTTTACTCTAGACACACAAGTAGTCCAATCAGAGATACCAGACATACCGAAGGAGGAAGTATTAGATAGCTCCACCAGTATATTTGACCACTTAGCCGCTTCAGAAGCAAAGCTAAAAACAAGATTAGATAACACAATATGGAGGCGAATAGAGTCTCATTCCTATGTGGTTAGCACCGTGACATCTCTTTCTTTAATAGTATTAGCTTGTCTTTTAATTTATTTCAGACCACTCAAACAATGTCGAGATAGACTTACGAGAAGACAAGACAAGGAGACAACTACAACACAAGCCACAGAGACAGACAAACAGCGGGCAGCTCCACCACAACCACGGCCACGGTATGGGAAACCTCGTCCCCAGACTACAGTCCAAACACCACAAACGACGGAAGGACACATTGGACCATATGAGGTTATCGAATTATACGACTTGCAGTCGTGTTCCTGAGAGACCCCAGAATGTTCAATGCACATTGAACATGCAACGCAGCAAACTCAAAAGTAGAGCATGTCAACATACAAGTAAAGCATGTCAACATAATGTGCAAAATTAGCACTGACATGATTTAAAGACACTGCGTTATACTTTACACGTACGACACACTAACACAAAATGGTATATGTGTGTATTAGCAATAAGTAGTATATAAGGTGTACATTGTGTAAAATAAATCAGATTTGAATTTATTCATCTCTCAGTTACATCCCTCTCACTGCGGCCAAGACACCCTTAGCCGTCAGTTCTGATTAGTCGAGTGAGTCTGCTTGACTGGCAGTGAGAGTTACCAATCCTCCACCCAAAGCTCCATCTCACTGTGGCCAAGACACCCTTAGCCGTCAGTTCTGATTAGTCGAGTGAGTCTGCTTGACTGGCAGTGAGAATAACCAATCCTCCACCCAACATCCATCTCACATCCACCTGTCACCTTAGGTAGCACGGTGCAGGTATCCCATCATATAGGCTAGGAACTTAAGGGCTTTAGGTACTTCAAACTATAACCTTAGGTTCTTCTGTCAAACACGGCGTTAGTCCACTAGCCCAGACTACGCCTGTACAGCACACCTGATGGTAAGCAATGTTATGGACCTTTGCACTGCCTCCGTGATGAAAATAAAGGGAGATGCATTGAGGTTTGCTAAAAGCATCATCAATACCCACTACAAAATCTTCCATGTAGTATATAACAAGTAAATATTCACGTTTCCGCCCCCGCCGACGGGGACGGAAAGCGTGTCGCGTTAAAATCATAAACGTGGGAATGCCCACATTATCAGCGACCCCCCGAGCCGAGGTCCGTACCCCACAGGGGGTGCCCTCGGGATCGGTCGCTTAACTTTAAACGGGTTGAGAGCCCTCAGCGCTCACCCACCAGTCCGGGTAAAAGACAGCCATCTGAGGCTAACAACTAAGTCACACAAAAAAAAGATGTGTAGAATTAAAAGTGGTAGGATCACACTGATAACAGTTGTCTGTCTACAGCCGCGGGCCTGTCCGCCCGGGGTGGTACCACACTCTCACAGAAAATCGACGTCCGAGTAGTAGCTATTTGTTACTGCGTTTCGTTCGATGAGCGAGAGAGTCGAAAGCCCTACTTTCTGAGGATGTTTGCGTGTGGTGGGTTTTAGTGACGTTTTTAGTATCACCGAACCTCAATGCACGCATTCACACTCCCTTCACTTCCTTGGCGGTCAGCACCTGCCTTGCGATGGTCCATGAGCGGCAGCAACACTTACCACCAGGTGTACGGTTTGCTCATTTGCCATCGTTAGATTGAAAGTTGCTAGGCGTCGTTAGATGCAAGCGGCATAGAACCGCACTTTATTGTGAAATAAGAAGCCTACGTGTGTAAGTGGGCGGAGATAGCCTCATTGATGATGACGATGAAGATTAACAAAAAAAATATTTGTTACGTAAAACATTGCATGATGTGACGGTTTAAAAATATAATGTTATCGCTCCTACCTTTGACGGGGATTAGAAAAGATAATTAAAGAATAATATCGGGTTGGCCGAACTTCGCTCGTAATATTTTTGTTGTATTTTTGTCGAATTTATTTAGATATATATTAATAAAAAATAAAAATTAAATAGTTAAAAAAAATATTAAAAAAATACAAAAAGAGAATAATAATAACACCGAGATTCAATCCGACGCTGTTTGAATGCCAAAACAATACCTACTAAAAGAAAACTGGACGACTTCCCAACTGAGCTATCGTAACTCATGACGTTGACAGCGAAATTTGAATTCATATTCTTTTAAAATTTAATGTCATTGTTTTGTTTTGCTAAACACACCGACAAAATAACATTTTCTATAAATAAAACCTAGCTATATCGATTTTTTGTCCTCGAAACCTCTAGTATGCCAAGTTTCATCAAAATCGTTGGTGCCGTTGCCGAGATCCTGAATATATACAAGAATTGCTCGTTTAAAGATATAAGATAAAAGTGACTATAGCAAAAGAAAAACGTGGTATGACGCCCATCCTACTTTCATTTTGCTAGTATGGTATCGCAGAACAATTTACCTACCAGGCTACCATTTCAGAGAAATTCATGCAGTCATATATAGTCAAAGAAGTAGAAAATAAAATTATTTTTGTATTTGTTTTAAGAGTGGTAAGACCACACTGTCAACAGTTATCTGTCTACAGCCGCGGACCGGTCCGTCCGGGGTAGTACCACACTCTCGCAGAAAATTGACGTCTGAGTAGTAGCAATTAGTTACTGCGCTTCGTTCGGTGAGCGAGAGAGCCGGAAGCCCAACTTTGTGAAGGTGTTTGCGTGTGAAGGGTTTTGGTAGTGCCCTTGATATCACCGAGCCTTAATGCACGCATTCACATTCCCTTCACTTTCTTCGCGGTAGGTAGCGGCCTTGTAAAGGTCCATGAGCGGCAGCAACACTTACCATCAGGTGTACTGTTTGCTCGTTTGCCACCGTTGGCAATAAAAAAAAATTAAAATATTATTAAAAGAAATATTATTATATCAATTATTAAAAATATCATCATCATCGCAGTCCTCATACGTCCCATTGTTGGGGTCGGGCCTCCTCCACAACGAGAGGGAATTTGACCTACTATACCATGCTGATCAGACATTTCGAGTTTTCCTTCTCTTGCACGGATATTACGTGCATATTATATGCCATAGTCGTCTTATACGACCTCTATAGGCAAGATAAGGGAGTGGTAAAGTCTATTCTTACTCCGTCACTACACGGAAATAAAAAAAGTATAAAATAAAAAGAAAAAGGAGTATAAAATAAAATCATTTTAGTATTTATTTAAAAATTAAATATAATAAAAAATGAAATATGATTATATCAATGAATTGTTAAAAATATAATTCATATAAATTTATTATTTATTTGAGATATTTTGGTGGCCGTCGGAATTGAATCTACTAAAAGGAAGGAAAACGGAAGAAAAATAGTTTACTCATTCACCTGTCGAATCATCGCACTACTACTGTGGATAAAAATTCATGGATAATAAAGAATTATCCGAAAAAAAAACAAAAAGAACTCCTTGTAATTCCTTTTAAAAGATTTTTGTCAGTCAACTCTAGTCTCGAGAAATACTTAAATTGCGCAATTTTTTTATTGCATAAAACCTTTCCATCTACCCATAATAGATTGAATATTAAAACACTATTAATAAATAAATAATAAATGTAATAATATAAAAATAATTTTAATAAATATACACACTCAAATTATTTTTAGTTTCGTAATAAGATTTAATCATTACCAAATAAAAATAAAAGTTAAACATCACTTGTGCATTTAATTACCTAAAAAAAATTCCACTTTAATTTACACAATATTATATTATTCACTTTTTATTAAATTATACCTAAGTTAATCCTAACTGTTGTTATTTTGAAATGAATTAAAACAGAAATATTTAAAATATTCATACACTTAATTATATAATATCCAACTCTCCTTCTTACAGAAGAATAAAAAAAATGAGTATTATTTAAAATCTTAATAAGAAAATAAATTAACAATTTACCTTAAATCCAACTATATTTTCACTTAACCACAATAGTCTATCACTAAAAGAAGTAACACTGATATTTTATAAGTTATATTACTAAAAGCACTTAACACTCATAATAATAATTCAGCCAACATCACAATTCGTTATAACAAAATTTATTCTATATGTCACAGGTCTCGTGCTAAAAATTTAATCGCGATCTTTCTGGGAGTCGAGTTATCGTCCACAAAGCAACCACCCGCAATGACGAACGAAAACGCACTGGGGTGTCTTTACGTATAAACGTGCGAAAGAGACAACAATATTGAAGCAAGAGGGGTAGCCAGTGAAATCTATATGAAGCTTATAAACTGGCCACGAAAATACTACGGAAGTCTCAGGCCATTCAGCGTGGACATCAATAGCTTCTTGAAAGAATATTTGGCAAGTCAAGTGCTAATGGCATCCAGTATTATATAGGATTTTTTTCATGAAAGGTTTCTCTGAGTCATTAAATATATTTAAGGGGAAATGAGTTGTAATGTTTCCGTTTACCAATACCATTGTTAGAAATCTGAAATCTTACTGAATAAATTGAATGAATTCGTATGAATAAATTTTCGTGTGATGACGGACTAAGAATACAATTCACCACCCCCCTTACCCATAGGTGTCGTAAAAGACGACTAAGGTTTTATGTTTATTCTCCATGTAGTGACGGAGTAAGAATACAATTCATCACGCCCTCTCTTGCCCGTGGATGTTGTAAAAGACGATTATGGGATATGATATAACTTATGGAAGAGAAAGAAATTCGATACAAAACCCATTATCAGACCGTCTGACCATTGTGGTGTAGCTCTGTGATGAAGTTGATGGTGGTTGAAGAATTAAAAGATCTACTTTTTGTAGGGTTTTATTTCGAGTAGAATATTTTCCCTCCTATTGTGGAGGAGGCTCGAGCTAAGCAGTGGGACGTATGTGATAAAATGATTATTGATCCCTTCCCGTGAATGTTGTCCAGTCAATAATATCATCATCATCATCGTGATTTCAGCTCATGTTCCACTGTTAGGCTAGAGCCTCCTTCACAATAGGAGGGAAATTGACCTTACTGTACCATGCTGGTCAGACAGGTTGTTTTTGTTCTCTTGCATAGATGTTTTATGCGTATTATATCCCTTAGTCGTCTTTTACAACTTCCACGGGCAAGGTAGGGAGTGGTGAATTGTATTAGAAGTATAGTATAGATAATAATGTAGGGAGTAGTAATTTTTAAAAAAGAAATAAATTTTGCTGCACAGATGGCGTAGTGGTTAATGCTAGTGACCTACAGCGCCAGTGTCGGGGGTTCGAATCCCACGCAGGACAACACTTTGTGCGATCCACAAATTGTTGTTCTGAGTCTGGATGTAATTTGTGTCCGTTAATTATATATGTGTATGTATTTCTCGCGGAAACGCAATGAGTTTCAAAAATTAAAAAACTGTACGAATGGCGGCGATGTGGCTCGCGACACGTCACGTCTCGTTTCCGTCGGGGGCGAAAAGTGGCCCACAGAGAACCGCTTTGCTACGCTGAATATGTCAAAGATCGTAGCAGGTGGAGGGCAGTGGACTCTGCCTACCCCTATGGGAAAAAGGCGTGAATATATAAAAAAAAAAAAAAAAATAAAATAAATTTTGAAATATTTACAGAACAGGTTTAGAAGTGTAAATATAATAAAATTCGTCAGAGCTATTACTAAGACATTGGGTAAGCATATTCATAAATCTTAACACCTACTGCTATTGCAAATTAAAACATAATTCTTCCCATATTTTTTATGGCAGTTTATGGTCTGGACACATTTCATTTAATCCATTTATAGCGATGGAGTATGCACCCCTCCATAATCTATCTTATTAGGTACCTACATCTAGCTATTAGACTGATCATTAGTACCGATTCCTCCACTCCCATGACCAGTTCAGAACGCTTCTCTTTGAGAAAACTATATCCAAAAGAGGGTGTCGTTGCATAGATTAATGGTTCGTTAGACATGTTT
Organism: Lymantria dispar; assembly: GCA_032191425.1. Classification (NCBI taxonomy): domain Eukaryota; kingdom Metazoa; phylum Arthropoda; class Insecta; order Lepidoptera; family Erebidae; genus Lymantria; species Lymantria dispar. The sequence continues at coordinate 9,028,759 of CM063465.1, read as the reverse complement.
GTAATACATAAAATTGATTGTCTCTTTAATGTAATAGTTTTCTTATAGTGAATCTTTATATGTCCGTGTGGTGACGGAATAAGAATACGATTCACCACTCCCTATCTTGTCCGTGGATGTCGTAAAAGACGACTAAGGGATATAATATGCAATAATATCTATGCAAAAGAAGAAAGACTCGATACAAAACCCTCTGCCAACCTGCTTGACCAGCATGATATAGTAAGGTCAATTTCTCTCCCATAGTGGAAGAGGCCCGAGCCCAACAGAGGAACGTTTATGGACTGAGATAATGAATCTTTATATACAAATTTCTTGTGTACGTGTGTATATGACTGAACTCCTAAACGGCTGAACCGATGTTTACAAAATTTTTGTATGTGTTCAACGGGTTTCGAGAACAGTTTTGATTCACAATTGGTTTCGGTAGGTGGCGCTGCGATCGATTTCAAGGAGAATTCCTTTTACTATTTTTTTAGATTTAAACAGGTCAACGTCTGTTGGGTCAGTTAGTATTATATTAAAAAAAGCTATAAAGTTACTCAGACAGGTCTAATAAGGTTGAGAATTGGCCTTGTTTTTCTCAAAGTAATCAATCACATTTGATTAGAGTTCTCTATGTGATTTATAAATTACAATTCCAATTTCCTTAAGTAAAACCTAATCAAGCATGAATTTGCTTTGTTGTTATTTGAAAGATCTTATTATTGCCTTTTTTTAATAGCACAAGGTCTGCCTGGACTGAAAATAAAATCGTTAAGTGATCTAGGCAGATTACTGAACTGTAAGAAAAGGGAAATTTGAAACAAAACCAACCAGGACTGCCCTGTTTGATTAGGGTTTGCGATTTGGAATTGTATCAGCGTGACTTTTTTTATTGTCGTTTGAGGCAAACGAGCAACCGGCACACCTGATGGTAAGTGATACTGACGCATCTTTGCAATACCTTTTTTTTATTTTTTTTTATGGGTGGGCTATGGTAAGCGCATGCGCGGTCCAGTCCGTCCGGGACGATGAAAGGACGGCACGCGGGCCCATAACCCACCCGTACCCACGTCACCTCGTTGTTGGGCCGACCACCGGAGCAGATGTGACTTGTAGTCAGTGGTCGGCCCGACAGAATACCCTTTCGGGTAACCTCACCTTTCGACGTCCTGGGACGGCAGCCCTTTGCAATACCTAGGGCACAGCTAGGCCGTTGCCTACCTTGAAGAAAATACTCTTCATAAACTCCGTTTAAAGAATGACATGTCATAAGGTTCGGGCAACATTAGCAGCAGGTAGTTAATTGCATTCTCCACGTACGGACGAAAGAAATTATCGCTGGAAACGTATTCATCTCCCATTTTGTCGGCGAATCGAACGTAATCATCGTTGTTCTTTCATACGTTATTAATACTTATATTTATTCTTAAAAAGGTCCTAATGAAGTCGACCCTTTTCCGTGTGGTGTCGGAGTAAGAATTCAATTCACCACACCCTCTCTTGCTGGTGGGTATTATAAAAGACGACTAAGGGATATAATATGCATATAATACCTATGCAAGAGGAAAACTCGAAACAAAACCCTATACAACGCGTCTGACCAGCGTGGTATAGTAGGTCAATATCCCTCCCATCGTGGAAGAGGCTTGAGCCCAACAGTGGGACGTGTATGGGTTGAGATGATGAGGTCGAGGCGTCAACTTTAAGAGAAGAAAAAATAGAAATAAAATTCTGTGCCAAGTTGTCTAACCAGCGTGGTATATTATCTCTAATGTCCACCATCCATAATGGTGCACATTAGAAGGCTAGAGTTCAGCAGTGGAACGTATATGAAGCTCTGATGATGATAGGGTCGAGCCTCCTCCACACTAGAATGGAAATTGATCTACTAGATTACTGACAAGACTGGTTAATTTGATGATATTATTTGCTTGCGGGTCCTTAATCTTCTTTTATGATTACACGCGAGAAAGAAGGATCAAAGACACATAGTATTTGTACTTCATTACCGGACGGAAGGAAATCCAGGCACATAGTAACGGGGCGTAAAAGGATTGATTGAAATAGTGATACTATCTATTGGGGGTTAAAATATGCCATTATAGATTTGCACTAACATATTTAAAGAAATACAATTACATATTTTAATAGCGTCAGAAAACATAGATTATTTTGAATGTTAAGAAAGCAAAAGAAATAAACGTAAATATTGACTTGGTTATATCATTATTAGGTTGTTTCCACTGTTGGACATAGATCTTCCCGCATGGGTCATAATGTTATAATAATCACACTTATCAGGCAAGTTGGTGATTCCAAGTGTTATAAGATTCCCCGGTAAGTGCTAGGAGCCAAAAAGATGAGGCATTCTAACCCAATAACCACACGGAGAATTTATTTCATAACACTTTAAAGACTACTAATATTAAATAAGTAACACTTAAGATAAATTTACGTTTGACCTAATTCTAAACTAGGCCGAACTTCTGCCTTAAATATTAGTTCGTTCCGGTGGTGGTAAAGGAACAAACACAGTGTTTATGTTAGCAAAAGTTCTAATATTTATTTGTCTATTTTTCATAAGGAGAGAATATGTAAAAAGTAATTCAACACTATGCAAGCGAAAAATATGTTGGACGTGTAAGGTATTATTATTAATGATCTATTTAGACATGCACTGTATCCTAGCGGTTACAAAATACCAACACTTACATTCCTCGTAGATGTCATTAGATGAATAATATGGCCTGTTATTCTACTTTGTTTCATGTGTCCCGCTTTGCATAGGAGGAATGTGGAATCCCTACAACTCCTCCTGTATTTCTTTTCTTATTAAATTTATTGCGTGTCCCAAGACAATTAAAAGCGTTTCCAGCGACTTCCTGAGGTTCAAACATCCGAGTCTTTTACAGAGACTACTGTGGATCCTAGCTTACAGGAGTTACAGTGATGGGATTGTGTGGTGTGATTAGTCCCAAAAAAAAAGATGAAAAAGAGCTGTAAATCGTCCTGTGTCAACACTATCTCATGCCATCTAGTTAACAATTACATTGCAAACAATTACATTGACTGTTGTGATCAAGCAGCCAGCCGGTCATAAAACAATTGCAAGAAACTTTTACAATATGTATGAATGATAAGAAGTACATACTGCGTGGACGTTTTCCGTGTGGTGACGGAGTAATAATACAAATCACCATTTCCTATCTTGCCCCCGGATGTCGTAAAAGGCGACTGAGGTATATAATACGCATATAACATCTATGCAAGTGAAGAAAAACTGGAAGCAAAACCCTGTACTAAACTATCTGACTAGCATGGTATAGTAAGGTCAATTTCTCTCCTATTGTGGAGGAGGCTCGAGCCCAAGAATGGGACGTATATGGTCTGAAATGATGATGATGATTGCACGGACCCCAAGTAATTGGGATAAGAATTGGATGACGATGTTAGTTCTACATAGACATGTGGATTTTATCATTATTTGCCATCAAACTATCGACGTTCAATATTGCAAAAGAGTGGCAAATAATAAACGAATTTCATCGCAATCGAGCAATGGGTATTGGTCAAATTAAACGGACAAGATTTGATTGTAGCCTGACGAACATCGGGATAGGTGAAGCAAAATAAAAACTTATAAATTGTAAAAAATCTTGTGTCTGGTATGTAGTCATTACTGGTTGTTGGTGACTATGAAACTACCAATTTTTACATCACACCATTGCCATCACCACAGATCATATGTATCCCACTGCTGGGTTCGAACCTCCTCCACAAGACAGACACCTGTCAACAGTGTGGTCTTACTACTATTGAAACCTATGGTATCGTAATTATCATCATTCAGACTATCACCAGCCACTGTTGGGCGTAGGCCTCCTCATGTATCGCCACAAAATACGGTCCTATATCGCCTGCAGCCAACGACGCCCAGCAATTTTCACCAGATCTTTGGTCTATCTGGTCATCCTACACTGCTTCTTTCGATACGGGGTCGCCATCTGAGAACCTTTCTTCCCAGCGGTTGCCGATTCGTTGCGCGATGTGACCTATCCATTATCACTTTAGCGTGTTAACTGTTGGTGCTGTGTCGATTACATTCGTTCTTATACGGATTTCCTTATTTGGGCATGTATATCACATAAAAATCTCGAGCATATTTCGGTCCATAGTACACTGTGCGATTTTAAGTTTTGTTATGAGTAGGAACATTCATTCCCGAATGACAAAAGGCGTTTTGGAGTTCTATAAACCACCGCTCTTCAGATTACCCCTTTCCTCACTATATGGTCATGGATCCGCCATACATCAGCTAAGAAGCCTAATTATCCTTGTGAGCTCCTAATTATCATCACAACTCATAATCAGTCCCACTGCTAGGTAAGCCCTACTGCTAGCATTATCACTTTGAGAAATCTCACATCGGACAGAAATTTATCTATTGATACAACTTTACGGATTTTATCGCGTTTGTATTTGATTTTTGATTGCCCGACTATACAGACAATGTCTGTAATAACGATGACTTGTTGAACGTGAGACATCTTAGTCTGCCCGTGACCGTGAATGCTGCAAAGTATTCGAAACGTCGGACAAGCAAAAGTCAAATACATAAGCGATAAAAACCGTAAAGTAGTTTTATCTAAAATGTGTAATACTCGCGTAAACATCAGAAATCATTATATATTGATGCTGATCAGGCAGGTAAATATAGTTTTGAGTTCTTATTTTGTATACAATGATGTTATCGCCCCTTTCCTTAGTTATGTTTATGATCATTCAAGGGCAAAGAAGGAATTGTAGTCATTGTACATTTCCCTAAATAAACACGAAATAAAACAATAGTTTGTATCAGTTTGATTTTAATTACCAAGCTGATAAAGCGCCCGTCAATTAAAATTCTGAAATTGCTGAAGCTTTATGTTCTAATATTTGTTGATAATTATATTCTGGTTAGTGTTTTTTTTATTTTAGGATTTTTAATGGCTAAGGTATTATTTTTAATGAAGATTAAAAATATATAACTTGGCTTCTATATTCTTTCTTATGGCTGTCGTAAAAAATGACTAGCGACAAGAGCATTATGAAAAGATAAAGAAAACTCGAAATAAAATCAGGCTGAGAACTATTTTTATGGCCTGAAAACAAAGATATGATCTTATTATTTTATAAACGAATGTATTAAAGTCTTTTGGTTGGATTAAGACACTAAATGACTTTTTAAATATTTATTGCATACTTATTGAGTGATGACGGAGTAAGAATAGATACAATTCAACCCCTTATCTAGAAAAATATCAAAAACTGGAGTTTTATTTTCCTATAAAAATATTTTCAATGCTCATAGAATGTCATCATAAAAAGTTTTACAACAATAAAAAAATAACGAGATTTAAGAAGAGTACTTTCTTCACGGTAGACTGCGGCTTAGCTGTGCTTTTGGTACTGCAAATGTCTGTATCACTTATCATAAGGTGTGCTATTTTCTCATGTTCCACCATCAGTAATAAAAAACGTAAACCTAAAATAGGTTTTTAAAGTTCTATTTAACGTAGTCCACCGGGCGTAGGTCTCCCGTTTGAAAGACGGTTTTACGATCGTAGTTCATCATCATCCTGCTCTCATCCCAATTATTTGGGATCGAAGGATTAAGTACTCATCTCCCAATATGCATATTAAGTACGACTGATGGCGTAGCGATTAAGCTACCGACCTGGTGTGTCAGGGTTATATTATGTTCAATCGAAACTAATTTAAAAAAGCAAGTCTTTTGAAGTGAAACTTTTTTGTGCGCATGAGGGTAAAATTTTTACGGATGAAACGCAATTTAATGACACGAAAATTTGGGACGTTTTTGTTCAAGAAGAGGGAGAGAGCGATTAAGACCGATCGAGAGAGAGTGAGGAAGGGCGAACATAGCACGAAGCCATGGAGCGAGAGTACGAAGCAAGCGAGTGATAAAGATCGAGAAAGAGGGTGAGAGAGTACAACTTTTTTTTTATTGGTTTTTTTTTTTTTTAAATTGGCAAAAACACGTGGCACCAAAGAAGTTTTATTTCTGACATTCATATTTTGTACGCACGCTCTTTTATATTTTAACTATCATGGTTATTAATAATAGTATTAAGACGATAGTGGCAATAGTTTTATGACCAGCCGCCTGACATCAACCCTCTTTGAAAATGTAATTGTCACACAGACGACATCAGATGCAGTTGATTCAAGTCACTGAAAAACTGTGAGTCATTTTTAAGGACAGTGAAACAAAAAAAGGAACAGTGAAAAACCGAAGTAAGAATACAATTCACCACTCCTTATCTTATCCGTGGATGTAGTAAAAGACGCCTAAGGTATATAATATGCATAAAAAATTGTGTAAAACAAGCAAATACCGAAATAAAACCCTATACTAATATGCCTGATCAGCCTGATATAGTAGGTCAATTGCCCTCCTCTTGGAAGAGAGTCCAGCTCGTCGTCTCGAGCACATCCAGACGACGATTAATTAATGCAAGTAAATTAAATTAATTCAACGTTCATACATACCTATTATTACGCTTACAGAAATATCCAACGCCTGCTATTATATTAACCAAAATTGGTTAGTTTAAATTGGATAATTGATATCCAATTTACTTTTACTATATTCCAACTTTGGAAAACGACGTTTCATTTCTAACAAATGACCACCATTATATAGTGTTATAGATATAAAGTGTGTTTTATTTGTTTTCATTATATTAGATTTATGTTTAGAGATGTTCTTTCAACTATAAACCTGCGATGTCTATTTTTAATATAGAAGTCCCAACAAAAGAAAAATACTGTGATTATCACCATACTTAAGTCGTGGCATTGGTATGACATCCGTGGGAAAGTGGGATATTGACATTATTAAAACGTCATTACATGAGTAACTTCTGTGATTTAAATATAAAGACATATTTTATAATTATTTTGTTGAATATTTCCGGGTGGTGACAAAGTAAATTATAAAATACACCATCCCCTTTCTTGCCCGTGAACGTAGTAAATATTGGCCAAGGGATAATAATTTGCAACTAACATCTCTGTAAGAGATGGAAAACTCGAAATAAAACCCTTTACCTATCTATCTGAGCAGCGTGGTATAGAATTTTAATTTCATTCCCATTTTGTAGGAGGCTCGAGGCCCGAGCCCAGTGGGTGGTCATGATGCTTTTTGAAGACCTTTGCCCGGTAATTAATTTTACTATCTTGACTGTATTTTTGAATCGTTTTGTCTTAATGTAATACCATTAATACATATATTTTGAACTACAGAAATTGAACATATTAACAGTATTAAGTTACTGCAACATTCAAGTAATAATAGCTTAATATAATTTTAAATATCAACATTAAAAAAATATCGTCAAATACTTAACATTTTATCTCCGGATTCCGGAACGCTCATGGTTCATTAGAGCCTTTAGGAAAATCTTGAACAAAAGATACTCTGTGATATTTTTTCTGGCCCCGTGCCGGAACTCAAAAAACTCCTATATACAATTGCTTCGAAACGGGGTCTTCTGATGCAATTACTTTTTATTGTACAAAAGGGGAATGTATTTTTGTCTTATTTTCAGAGTTTTGTCCGCTCCAAACTCGGCATTTTTGGACAAAAGTTTGCATTCGCCTGATCTGTATTTTGTTGCTTTTTTTACTGCTACAGTTTGTAGGCTGTATTTCTGCGTTCGTATTTTGAGCGATGTTCCATGCTTGTTTTATTTTACAAGAATTGCTGGAATGTTTTGTTTTCTTATAATAAGAAATAAAAACTTTGTAGTACTAATCAGCAAAATATACCGGCTACATTGTTTCTTGTTTTATTTTATGTAAAAGAGATGGACAGATTTGTAATACAGTCAAATTCAGTATGTTTTTTTGGTATTCAAGGATTTTTCGGGGAGTACACTAGGTACGAATGAATAGTTATATAGTTATAAGATATACACAAGTATCTAAATATATTAATCATCAACATAGTTCAGGAAACTTAAGAGGATCTTCTCGTGCAGTATACCTCAGTGTCTGAAAACACAGGTCTACGACCAGTGTGTGTTACCAGTGATGACTTACGGCACGGAAACGTGGTACCTAAATATAGGCCTCATTACAAGGCTCAAAGTCGCTCAGCGGGCTATGCTTGGGATTTCTCTGCGAGATAGAATCTGGAATACAGAAATCCGCAGAAGAACGGGTGTAACTACCATAGCACGAAGAATTAGCACACTGAAGTAGCAATGGGCAGGCCACATCGCTCGTCGAACCGACAACAGCTGGGGAAGAAAGGTTCTCTTCTCTCCCAAAGGTTGCTGGGCGTCGTTTAATGCAGGCGGCACAGTACCGCATATTGTGGCGTAACATGAAGGAGGCCTACGTCCAGCAGTGGATGGCGATAGGCTGAAATGATGATGATGATGATGATGAAATATATTAATACACAAATATCTCACAGTAGATAGTGACCAGGAATATGACCAAGTCACTATCTCATCATCATCAATGATGAATGATGATGATGAGATAGTGACTTAGTCATATTCCTGGATCCAAGATCTATGCCCAAAAGTTACTATTATATATCAGCGAAAGTTACCATTATTTCAGGTAGGGTTCTTGCTTGTCTACCACCAACTGCCCATAAGAAGCTGAAGACTGTTAAGAAAAGAAAGATTCTTTTCTTTGGTCTTTTAGATGCGTTAAATAACAGATATTCATAAGTTTAATGTGTAGTGTAATTAATAAATTGGCGAATCTTCTTCATAGTGAATAGACATTGGTCTAGAATGTCAAGTCGGCCTGTTCAGTTTTTCTTCTTTACTGTGATATTATCTACATATTTGATTAAGTTTGATATTACTTGCAAGTTTCCGTGCAGTGGCGGAGTAAGTATTCAATTCACAACCTGTATAGGCGTAGTCTGGGCTAGTGGACTAACGCCGTGTTTGACAGAAGAACCTAAGGTTATAGTTTGATGTACCTAAAGCCCTTAAGTTCCTAGCCTATATGATGGGATACCTGCACCGCGCTACCTAAGGTGACAGGTAGATGTGAGATGGATGTTTGGGTGGAGGATTGGTAATTCTCACTGCCGGTCAAGCAGACTCACAGGACCGGTCAGAACTGACGGCTAAGGGTGTCTTGGCCACAGTGAGATGGAGGTTTGGGTGGAGGATTGGTAACTCTCACTGCCAGTCAAGCAGACTCACAGGACTGGTCAGAACTGACGGCTAAGGGTGTCTTGGCCACAGTGAGAGGGATGTAAATGAGAGATGAATAAATTCAAATCTGATTTATTTTACACAATGTACACCTTATATACTACTTATTGCTAATACACACATATACCATTTTGTGTTAGTGTGTCGTACGTGTAAAGTATAACGCAGTGTCTTTAAATCATGTCAGTGCTAATTTTGCACATTATGTTGACATGCTTTACTTGTATGTTGACATGCTCTACTTTTGAGTTTGCTGCGTTGCATGTTCAATGTGCATTGAACATTCTGGGGTCTCTCAGGAACACGACTGCAAGTCGTATAATTCGATAACCTCATATGGTCCAATGTGTCCTTCCGTCGTTTGTGGTGTTTGGACTGTAGTCTGGGGACGAGGTTTCCCATACCGTGGCCGTGGTTGTGGTGGAGCTACCCGCTGTTTGTCTGTCTCTGTGGCTTGTGTTGTAGTTGTCTCCTTGTTTTGTCTTCTCGTAAGTCTATCTCGACATTGTTTGAGTGGTCTGAAATAAATTAAAAGACAAGCTAATACTATTAAAGAAAGAGATGTCACGGTGCTAACCACATAGGAATGAGACTCTATTCGCCTCCATATTGTGTTATCTAATCTTGTTTTTAGCTTTGCTTCTGAAGCGGCTAAGTGGTCAAATATACTGGTGGAGCTATCTAATACTTCCTCCTTCGGTATGTCTGGTATCTCTGATTGGACTACTTGTGTGTCTAGAGTAAAATTACTCCTTTTAAAATATGATGCTTGCACAGTTGTTGTTGTTATTCGTTTAGCTGCAAGAATGTTGTTCAACGTCTTTACTACACAGCTTTCTGAAATGTGTAGTACTCCTATATCCTCTAGGTTAATTTCTTGTCTTTGTCCATCACATATTATCGAAGCTGATTGTGTTTTTGTAGTGATAAACATCCACGTATTCTGCATGTAAAGTTGTTTCCATAGAATTGTAGATTGAATGTTGTATCTTCTTGATGTGCATTGTGATTTAGTGTTATTATTGTTGCTGAATAGCTGGTCAACAATGCAATTCTTGTTCAATTGCATGTTCTTAACAGCCACGGGATAGCAAACAAACTCCGATTTTTTGTGTAAACAATCTTTGAACTCGTCTTTACTTAATTCAAAGTATCGTTCATTGTTATAGTCGAAGCCTATGAATGCTCTTGGGATTGACAAGCATTCAAAAGAACTCCCGGTCAACTTTTGAGGAATCGCCGTTATGTGTATTAGCGTATATTTTCTTATGTCATGAATAGGATAGTACGCAAATACGTTTATATGTGTTGCATTTATTTCCATGTTAGTCTGTATTAATTGATCCTGAATTATTCTTAAGTTTCCAGGTAACTTTTGATTGGTTGTTTGTATTATATCATTAGCGTATTTAGGACTCAAAATCGTGTATATCGATGCGTTATTTAGGTATATCTCAAGTAACCCGTTGTAATAGTGAATAATCTCTGTTATGTAATTGCTCGCTAATTGATACGTTTGTATTACTTGTATTTTCACATTGTTAGCGTCTACCATCTTATACCATACGTCGTTATCGTACATGAATGCTATAGCTTCATTTAACTTCTTTTCAAAATTCTCTAACTTTTTCTTAATCCGCTCCTCGGTTTGGTTTACAGCGGATACTGTAGATATCATTATGTTTGTTTGATGATTGGCGGCGTTTATAAGTTCTTGTTGATTGCTACTCAATGAGTCAATACTTCTGTATACTTCATCGTTAACTCCGAACACGTATGTTAACATTTGTCCTAATAATCCACGTCTCCTTCTAGAAATCTTTATCCCAGTAAGGTAATCCTTTATCTTCTCAAATCGTGCTTTCTCTTCGTTCAAATGATAATAAAATTCTGCACAATGGGTGTCTTTTGTATACTGTTGCGTGTCAGTGCATAACTTTTGAAACTGATTAGTTATTTTTATCGTATTATTTAAATTCAGTTCCAAATCACTCCTTTCGTAATTAGTTTCTATTCTAAAACTCCCTCTGTTTATTGTTGAAGTACCTATTTGTTCTACATATAGGCCTGGATTTAAATGTTTCATAGTAAACATTGATGTACTTGTTACTTGTCCGATACACAATAATAATGTAGTATAGAGTAACACGCCTGACTTAAGTGTCTTAGACTTTTTATTTATGTTATTTGCTATGTTACTATTCACAGGCGTTTCGGTATTTTTTCTTAACGTATTCGTGTTAGTCATTAATTCTTCCTGATATACGGGTAAAGGAATTAATGTATGTATTGATCGTTTTTGACATAAACCTGTCGATTTTTTGAGTGTCACTACTCTTATCACCCCGTCGCTTCCTGGGTGAACGCTTTCCACTTTTGCCAAGGGCCACTTACTTGGACTTATGTTTTCATCTTTTATTAGTACTATGGTTCCAATTTTGATATTTTCTTGAGTTTCTTTCCACTTGTATCTTTGTTGAAGTTGATGTAAATAATCAGATGACCAGGCTTTCCAGAAATCTTTCTTCATTCTTTGAATTTGTTTCCATCTATTTATTAAATCAGTATTTATGTTTGATAACGGATCTGGGATTCCAACTGCTTCCCGACCAATTAAAAAGTGACTAGGCGTTAGTATTGTATTATCATTGATGTCTTTGCTTTGTGCACATAACGGCCTCGAGTTTAGGCAAGCTTCAATTTGATGTAAAAATGTTATCATTTCTTCGTACGTTAATGTCGATTCTCCAATTACTCGACGTAAATGGTACTTTACTGATTTTACGCTGCTCTCCCAAATCCCACCAAAATGGGGGGTTGCTGGCGGATTAAAATGCCACTGAGTACCTATACTGGTCATCGTATTTTGGAATCCAGGTGACTGTGTTATTTGCAATAATTCTTGTTCCAAAAATTTCGCTGCGCCTACGAAGTTCGTGCCATTGTCACTATACATATGTGACACGTGTCCTCGTCTGGCCATGAACCTCCGCAGTGCCGCAATAAATGTTTCAGTTGTCAAATCTCCCACTAATTCTAGATGAATTGCTTTTGTTGCTAAGCATACAAATACAGCAATATATGATTTGTAGGACTTGTGACCTCTTCCTTTCATTGTTCTTGTTTGTATTGGTCCCGCATAATCCACTCCAGTGTGACTAAATGGATATGATTGCGTGACTCTTGCTTTCGGAAGTATCCCCATTTTCTGTACTTTCGTTTCGGACCTGTATCTCGCGCATTTGACGCACTTTTTTAGTATACCTTTGACAACTTGTTTTCCACCTATAATCCAGTATTTTTGTCGTAGGACAGCTGTAGTTAGTTTATTTCCTCCATGTAATGTTTTCATGTGTGCGTTTTGTATTATTAATGACGTTATATGATGTCGGCGTGGTAATAGTATAGGATGTTTTTGATTATATGGCAAGTCAGCGTTTTCTATTCGACCTCCAACTCGTAATAATCCATCGTTATCAATAAATGGATCTAGTGTGGATAATTTACTGTTTTTCTGCAGTGATTTTTTCTTTCGAATAATTTCTTTTTCATCGTAAAATTCTTCTTGTTGCAATATGCATAGAATTCGTTTCTCTGTTTCTTCTAGTTCCGTACAGGATAATGGTTCGTGCTTTTTGCGCTTGCTGATAAATCTGTAGCAATACGCTAATGTTCTTATCATTTTATTGTAGTTAGAAAATCGACTCCAGATGTCATACTTTTCATTCGTAGTATTAATTGTTGTTGATAAACAGTACTTGGCTTCTTCATTTGGCTGTGGTGCTGTTGTTGTAATAGGTATATCACTCGTCTGTAACCATGGTGGGCCGTTCCACCATAAGGAACAGTTTATTAATTTTTCTGGCTCCAATCCTCTTGATATAATGTCCGCTGGGTTTTCAGACGATATGACATGATTCCATTGAGCGTTAGGTATTATGCTGTTAATTTCTGACACTCTGTTGGCCACGAACGTATGCCATCGCCCAGGATCTCCTTTTATCCATCCCAACGTGATCATAGAATCCGTCCAGCATGAAATCACGGTATTGTTATCACCGTTTAGAGCATTTTTTATTTTTTCTATTAAATTAGCCAATAATACTGCGGCGCATAGCTCAAGACGCGGTAATGTTGTTTTTTGTTTTTTCGGTGCAACTTTTGACTTAGCTTGGAGCAATGTTATGTAGTAACTGTTATTCACCATTACTCTGCTATAGACGACAGCCCCGTATGCTTTTTCTGAGGCGTCGCAGAATCCATACAGCTCAAACTTTGTCCTGTCTATCGTGTGACACCATCGTGGTACTTGTATATTTTCTATGTTTTTTAACTGTTTTTGTATTTCTGTCCATTTATTTCGTATTATGTCATTTACTGGTTGGTCCCATTCCATCCCAGACGTCCACAGTTGTTGTACTAGTAATTTTAGTGTTATGATGATGGGGGCCAACCAGCCCAACGGATCAAATATTTTCGCCACCTCTGACATAATGAACCGTTTAGTGGGTTTTGTGTTTTCTGTTGTAGTTATTTGAAAACAGAATTTATCTTCGCCTGGAGACCATATAATTCCCAACGACTTTCTTGTTTCGTCTAAGGGAAGTTTCAGCATCCGACTTTCTTCTTTATCGCATGTTAAATTGTTCAATAATTCCGAACTATTTGAAGACCATTTTCGTAGTTGGAAACCACCTTTGTTTAACATTGCTATTAATTGTTCTTGTAATTCCTTGACGGAGCTTTCCTGGGATTCTCCTGACAAAATATCGTCAACATAGAAATCCTGTAACGTTACTCTACTGGCGATAGGGTAATTGTCTTGTTCGTCTAATGCTAGTTGTTGTAATGTTCTCACGGCCAGATAAGGCGCGCTTGTTGTGCCATACGTGACCGTTGTTAGTTCGTATTCACTAATGGCCTTTTTTGGAGAAAATCTCCATAAAATTCTTTGATATTTATAGTCTTCTTGGTTTATTTTTATGAACCGGTACATTTTCATAATGTCGGCCATGAAAGCAATCTTATGCGTTCTCCAGCGTAATAATATGTTTGATAAGTCTTGTTGAAGTCGTGGTCCTTTATGTAAATTTTCATTAAGGCTTATTTTACTACTTGTTTTACTACTAGCGTCAAATACCACTTGTAGTTTTGTTGTAAGAGAGTCTTCTTTTATTACCGCTTGGTGGGGAATATAATACTCTCCTGTGTAATATTCTGGTTTAGGTACTTTTCTCATATGACCCATATTTAGGTATTCGTACATAAATTCCTTGTATTGTTGGCGTAAATTTTCATTTTTTTCGAACTGACGTTCTAGTTGTAATAGTCGAGCCACGGCTTTTTTCCTTGACTCGCCATATTTTATGTTCGCGTCCTTAAACGGCAGTCGTACCGTATAAGTGCCGTCGAAACTTCGTATTGTAGTATTTGTATAGTAATTTTCACACAACTCATCATCTTTGGTGAGTGCATAGTGTCGTGGAATTTCTTCTAATTCCCAAAATTTTGTTAATTGTTGTATGTCGTCGGTGCGAGTCATCATGCTTAATACTTTGATGCCACCGTTTGTGTCTTGCGGATATAACCCGGATAAAATCCAACCCAATTCTGTTTCTTGAGCGATTATACCGCCTTGTAGTCGTTTAAAACCTTGTAATAGTATTTTACTATATTCTTGGGCACCTAAAATTATGTCTATAGGTCCCTTTTTGTTGTACGTTGGGTCTGCCAATAGAACATTGTCCAACTCTTGTAATTGTTGTAAGTTACTTCTTGGTAACGAGTTTGTAAGCTTTGGTAGTACTATAAGTGTTACAGGTAGTCTGTACTCACTAGAGTACCTTGGTTGTAGGTTTATGTTAATTGTATATTTCGATGTCTTAGGTTCGTTGTCTCCAATGCCTTTTATTTCGGCTCGAACCTTTTGTCTTGGATACGACAGCAGTTGTGCTACTTCTTCCGTGCAAAATGACGCTTCTGAACCTTGGTCACACAATACTCTTAATAATTGTGGTGTTCCATCATACGACGTGGTTTGTAATAGCGCTGTGGCTAATAAGACCGTATTTTTTGCCTCTAAATTGGTAGCTGATAAGTTCGATAACGTTGTGTTTTGTTTTTTATCACTCATAGTTGGTTTAGGAGTGAACTTTTTCGTATACTCAGAAGACTCTGGTTGTCTTTTAATTGAATCGAATGTTCGGTGTAATAGTGTGTTATGACCTTTATGTTGACATATTTCACATTTTGTATAAAACTCGCTCGTGCATTTTATTTGTTTATCATGATTTAAGCAGCGTTTGCACATTTCTTTGTCTGAGACTTCCTTATATCGTTGCGTCACGTTCAAGGTTTTAAAACTAGGGCATTTATTTATATTATGTTCTGTGCTTTTGCAGTACCAGCAATGTTTACTTTTTGATGATTCTGCTATTGGTACGAGTGTTCCCCGGTATTTATTTATTGTATGATTCACCGAGTTATTACTCAGGTGATTATACGTAATTTTTTGCTGATCGTAGGACTTTAAACTTTTAAATCTTTTTTCTAAAAACTGTAACATTTCTTCAAACGATTCCAATTTGTTTGGGTGTTGTAACTGATCCTCGTATTTTGAGTCAGTTTGTTGGTCCCATTTCCTGGCCAAAAGTCTAGCCAAAATAGGGTCCCATGTTGAAATGTCAATTCCTTGATGTTTTAAAGATTCCAAACATTCTTTTATGGTGTCGTGCATGTCTCTTAAACCCGCTGCATTCGCAACATTTAGCTTGGGTAAATCTAATAATTTATCGATGAATTTAATTGATATCATTCGTTCGTCTTCATAACGTTGCGTAAGCAATTTCCACGCGGTTTCATAGTTCGATTCACTTATCGTTAGATGACGTATAATTTTTGCTGCGTCACCTTTTACATTTGTCTTTAAATATTGCATCTTTTCTACCAATGAAATATTTTTATCTTCATGAATAATTTTTTTGAATAAATCATGAAAAGTATACCATGAGTCATAACTCCCAGTAAAAGTTGGAATAGAGATACGGGGTAGTTTTCCTGACGACTGTGTTAAGGTTTCGCTGGAACTGTCATGGATTTTTTCTTCCAGCATCTCCATTGTAGTATCGAACTCAATTTGGGTGTTTTCAAAATATTTATTTTTGAAGTAAAGGTGTCCCGATGTATCCTCCTCCAATAATAATTCAATGTGTGTTTCTTCAATATCCTGCCATCGTTTTTGTAAGTTGTTTATTGTAGTTTGTAAATGCCATATAGGTTTGTTTTCAGTGACTGATTCTTTTGCCTGAATTAGCCTTTTTGACATCTGGGATATCCTGAACATTTGTATAAACGTCTTGGGATTCCCTCTCCCTTCTTCTTCGTTTGTGTTTTGTTCTTCAGGTTCATATATCGCCTGAACAAGTTGAAGTCTTGCTTCATAGTTTTGTAGGTGGGCTAAGCCCTCGTTGTATTGTTTCTGGATATTTCCAAAGTAATTTGTAGTGATATATTTGTGAGATGATAACATCTCTTGTTTTTCCAGTTTCGAGTGATTCTCTTGCACCCGTTGGAAAATAGTAGTTAGTGTTTGTCTTTTTTCGTCAATGTATTTTTGTGTTCTTCGGCTCACGGAGTCCTTTTTAATGTTTGTAATTATCCTCCTGATCTCGTTATAATCTTCCTCCTGGCTCCTGATTGCTGTGTTTATTTCTTGTATGTCCATAGTGCTTCTTTTGTCTTCTTCCCTAATAGCCCTACCCTAACTTCCCTACTACTAATGTTTTAAGTCAATACTTATCGTACCTGCGCTCTCGCTATAACACGTCCCTGAAGGTGCGACTTCTCAATCAGCTGGTGAGTCCCGCTTGTGGGAGGCCAGTGACCGAACCGCAACGAGAGGCTTTCTGACAGAGTACGTAAGTAAAAGTCCTTCAGTCAATTCCGAAACTGATGCTTTGTTGAGTACACCAGCCCGTTCTTAACTGATTCGTATGTCTGTTATGTCAAACCTACGGGGGGGTTAGAGGGAGGAAAATCTTTACTTTTACTCGAAGGACCAAATGTATAGGCGTAGTCTGGGCTAGTGGACTAACGCCGTGTTTGACAGAAGAACCTAAGGTTATAGTTTGATGTACCTAAAGCCCTTAAGTTCCTAGCCTATATGATGGGATACCTGCACCGCGCTACCTAAGGTGACAGGTAGATGTGAGATGGATGTTTGGGTGGAGGATTGGTAATTCTCACTGCCGGTCAAGCAGACTCACAGGACCGGTCAGAACTGACGGCTAAGGGTGTCTTGGCCACAGTGAGATGGAGGTTTGGGTGGAGGATTGGTAACTCTCACTGCCAGTCAAGCAGACTCACAGGACTGGTCAGAACTGACGGCTAAGGGTGTCTTGGCCACAGTGAGAGGGATGTAAATGAGAGATGAATAAATTCAAATCTGATTTATTTTACACAATGTACACCTTATATACTACTTATTGCTAATACACACATATACCATTTTGTGTTAGTGTGTCGTACGTGTAAAGTATAACGCAGTGTCTTTAAATCATGTCAGTGCTAATTTTGCACATTATGTTGACATGCTTTACTTGTATGTTGACATGCTCTACTTTTGAGTTTGCTGCGTTGCATGTTCAATGTGCATTGAACACAACCCTTTTTTTACACTTTGTTGTCGTGATGGACGTTTAAGGGCTTATAATACGTATACAATATGTGCTATTGAAGAAAAACTCAAAATACAACCCTGTACCAAACCGTCTGACCAGCATGGTATAGTAAATTCAATTTCTCTTCTATTGTGGAGGACGATTGAGCCCACCAGTGGGATGCATATGAAAGAGATAAAAAAAACTATCAAACTGAGTAACAATAGAACTTCACTAATTGATTTTCATACATTTCCACTGTCAAGTCAGTAAACCACAGTAATTAGTTATAAACAATAGAGTAAGTTAAATTGTGTCAAGTTGTGTGTTATGTTTAAATTAGGTCGACGTTTATGTTGCATTGGGTAACAGAACAAGTATTCTATTGTTGAATACTGAAGCAACAATAGACAATACACGCTGTCACTTTCTTTATGACTATTCTAGAATGTATTTTCAAATAATAATTTTTATAAACTGCACATCACAATCGAAGATTAAATGGTTAACTTGTGATGATTTTGTATGTACTCTACATTCAATACTTTTCTGAGAAAAAAATTATCGACTTTAGCTCACATACGTTCCACTGTTGGGTTTAATTGATCCACGCTGGACAGACTGCCATAGGGTTTTGCTAAGTTTTTCTTCTCTTGTATATTATCTGCATATTATATCCCCAAGTCGTTTTTGTGAGGGGGGCGTGGCCAGAGCACCTCCATGTGGTGCTCCCTGGAAACGTCCATTTGGACGTCACGCGTCCATTTGGACGTCACGCGTCCATTTGGACGACACGCGTCCATTTGGACGACCAAGATTCCGGCAGGAGGGGGTCTCCGCGTGCGGCTCTGGTGGCAGAAGCGCACGGCGGATCTGACCCGGGGCCAATGCGGCGGATGTGCCTCATGGCACTCCGTCGCCAGGGACGGTTGCGTCACGGCCCGGGGGCGTGACGGGTCGGTCGCTCGCGAGCAGCCAGACCCGGAAGGCCCAAACCGTAACCCTGCGGCTTAAGCTCAGGGCCGGGGGTCTTTGGACCGCGGGGAAGAACACCCCTATAAAAAATTACCCCTAATCCTAAGTTTGGCCACTGGGCGAGGGGATGAATGGTTGGTGGGTTAAAAAGCGCGCGAGCGTCCAGCCGTTAGAGTGGTAGTCAAGGCGAGACTTAAAAACGACCAAACCATGACAGGAGTTGAAACACACGTAACTACTCCCGAGGGTCCCGGCCACGCCGGGGAATCCCTCACTGTGCCGGTGTCTGAGCGCGAGGGGCGCACAAACACCGGCACAGTCAGTCTCCAGTCGTATGGGAGGGAGACAACGACTGTCCTTGTTGCCGAGAGCCTGGCAAAACATCAGGAGGCTTCGAAGGGTGTAAGAAAAAAGAGGAAGAGGAGGAAACTAATCGCCACCACCGTACATTCCAACAAGGTGCGTGCGCGGGGGAAGGCAGCGAAGAAGGAGGCGGCGCGGCAGATGCAACTAGCTGCCGCCGCGGCCGTGAGCGACGAGGGCGGTGTGACCGCAACCACTGCAGAGCCGTCGCAGAAAATGGACGCCGGTACTGCCCGGCTGTCAGGCGGAGAAGAGAGCGACGAGGGCGGATCAGCCGCAGGACCGTCGCAGGACGAGGGCGCCACCGCCGCAGAGCCGTCGCAGGACGAGGGCGGCGGTGCTGCAGGGCCATCCAAAGCAATGCGCAGAATAGATAGATCGACGGGGCTGTCTGACAAATCCGGTAGCGACATCGCTTATGTGCTGTCGACTGACGAGGGCGGCAGTGCCGCAGGTCCGTCGGAAGAGGAGACCGACACGGCCTTGGAGATGTCGGCGGACGAGGGCGGTAATACCACAGAGCCGTCCGCTGACGAAAACACCATACAACGACTGCAGGTCGACCGGAGGAGGGACAAGGGCGGTGGATGCGCGGATCCGTCCGAAGTTGGTAGGAGTAGGGAAGGCAGGCTGTCAGTTGAGGAGAGTCTGGTTAGGCCGTCGTCCAGGATAGGTAGGAGGGAGCAGCAGAAAGGTAGGGGGGCTGCCGAGGAGGCTCTAACGGCAGCCCCAAGTATGAAGGAGAGGGAGAAGGCCCTCGCCCCGAGCGTCCGGAAGCGCCACCTGCAAAAGGGTGGCGGTGCGAGCTCCGACTCGGACGGGAGTTTCATCATGCCTCTTCCCAAGGTCTCAACCACGCGCCGTGGGCACAGGGGTAGAGGGTCGGCGGTGGCGGCGAGGCCAGGGACCCCAGATCCAGCCGACCAGAGCAGTGAGGTTGCGGCCCTGCAGGCCGCGAATGCCCGCCTCAGTAAGGAGGTTTCTGGCCTGCGGGAGCGCAACCGGAAGCTCGAGTCGGAGCTGTCGGTGGTGCGGAAGGAGAACCGCGGGTTGGCCAAAGACGTGGCTGACTTGCGGTCTCAATTCGCACTTTTAGTGCCAGCCGCACCTCCGACGCCAGCCTCGCCGCCGAAACGGGCTGCGCCGGAGAGGGCGGGCCCGTCGACTGCGCCCGTGGCGCCGCCTGCGCCTGTGGTGCCTGCCGTGGGCGCCGCCAAGAAGCGCGGCGGGCCCCGAAAGGAAGCAGAGCCGCTGCCCGTGGTGCACGGCGTGCCGGAGGGGTCGATGCGTGTCATCTTTGCTAAGCTTGAGCTTATGCTGGATGCGCGCATCAAGGCCTTGGTGGATCGCCTTCCGCCCGAGCCACCCCTCCGGCCGCCACTCGCCACGGATAGAGCGAGTCGGCCGCAAGCGTTGGCTCCCACCCCGCTGCCCTGTCAGGGTGGCCGCGTGGTGAGCTACGCTGCGGCTGCCGCTGGGCCCAAGGGGGCCAAGAAGGCCGGCAAGGTGCCGGCTCTCGCCAAGGCCGGGCCGCGGCCGGCGCCAGCGGCTGCACCGCAGGCGTCGGCCAGCGCACCCGCGACCGCTCCTGCTGCGCTCAGCGCTGCTGCCAGGCTCGAACAGGGCTGGCAGGTGGCTGAGCGGAGCAGGAAGGCACGCGGCCAGAAGCGGAGAGCGGCGGCCAAGAGTGCCGCCGTGGCCGTCGCTCCCCAGGCGGGAGCCGGCAGCAAGGGGAAAAGGTCGCGCAGGGGCTTCAAGTCGCCGAAGACGGCCGCGGTGGTCATCACCGTACTGCCTGAGGCGGCTGAGAGGGGCCTCAACTATGAGGCCGACCTAAAACGCGCCCGGCGGGAGCTGGACGTCTCCGACATCGGAGGCGTCAAGGCTAGGACCCGCAAGGCCCGGACAAGGGCTCGAATTCTCGAGTTCCTTGGGGCCGAGGGCGCGAAGACGGCCGATAGTGTGGCTTCGAAGCTGCGGGGTCTGTTTGGGTCAGAGGATGGTGTCCGAAGCGCCAGGCCTGTCAAGTGCGCAGAGATGCGCCTGACGGGCTTGGATGATTCCGTGACGGTGGAGGACGTCCGGGAGGCCATTATGGAGCGTACCGGATGTGCCTTGGACACCGTCCGGATTGGCACCATCCGCCCTGGTCCAGGCGGCGTCGGTGCTGCCTAGGTGCAGTGTCCGGTGGAGTCGGTCAAGCAATTGGCCGACTCAGGCAGGCTCCTCGTGGGCCAGCTCGGCGCGGGTAAGCGTGCTAGAGCCCCGGCCCGCGAGGTGTTATAAATGCATGGCGGTCGGGCATACCCGACCAACATGCAAAAACTGCTTTGACTGCAGCGGGCTATGTTTCCGTTGCGGTCAGACCGGACACCAGGCGGCATCGTGCTCTGCGGCGCCCCACTGCCCCGCGTGTGCGGCAGGCAACAGGCCTGCCAAACATCGCATGGGCTCTGGGGACTGCAGACCCCCGGCATCGGCCCCAAAGGGGCGGGGCGGCACATCGACCGGGCCAACCCCCGCTCCGAGCGCGACCCGATCGCCCGTTAGCGCGGAGGAGGTGACGATGGATACGGACCGTAAATGGACCCCGTATCCATCCGTCTCCTCCAAGCCAATCTCAACCACTCCGCCGGTGCGCAGGACGTTTTCCTGCAAGCCATGGCAGAGTGGTTGATAGGAGTAGCCGTAGCCGCGGAGCCGTACGCGGTGCCCGACCGGACAAATTGGCTGGGCAGCACCGACGGTACCGTGGCAATCGTCGCCTCCACGTCGTGGCCTTCGTCGCCTCTGATCCTTAGGGACAGGGGCGTCGGATACGTCGCGGCGGACTGGGGAGAGATTACGCTCCTCGGAGTATATCTCTCCCCTGCCTGGAGAGCGGCTGATTTCGGGGTCTCCCTTACCATCTTGGGAGCCTCGTTACGGCGATTGCCACCGCGCCAGGTGATCGTATTGGTGGACTTCAACGCCAAGTCCGTGGCGTGGGGGTCCTCCCGTACGGACGACCGAGGACGGGCGGTCGAGGATTGGGCGGCGGCACTGGGCCTCTGTTTGCTGAACAGAGGCTCGGTGCATACGTGCGTGCGACCTCAGGGCAGGTGGATAGTGGACCTTTCGTTCGCTAGTCCTGAGGTCGCTGCACGCGTGGGAAGCTGGTGCGTCGAGGAGGAGGTTGAGACCTTGTCGGACCACCGGTATATCCAGATGGAGGTCTCCCTGAGAAGCCCGGCGCCCGGCAGGGGTCACGGGGGGGCGGTAGGGCGTCCTGCGTTCCCGCGATGGGCTGTGGGTCACCTAGACCGGGACCTGCTGGCGGAGGCAGCCATCGTTCACTCGTGGCTGTCCTCTGCCAACCAGTTGGACGGGGTGGACGCCGAGGCTGGCCGCATCCGCATTGCGTTGACGCAGATCTGCGATGCGGCCATGCCCCGGGTACGGCGTCTGCCCCCGAGTAGGGCTGTCCACCGGGAGCTGGCGGATCTCCGGGCCACGTGTATTCGCGCCTGGAGGGCCTACACCCGCAGCCGGCGGCGCAATCGCAGCGCGGAACTGGAGCGCCAGCTTTATGAGGGCTACCGCAATGTGCGGTCGGCCTTCAGGCTGGCCGTCCGTTCCGCCAAGGACGCCAGTCGGCGGGAGATGCTGGAGAGTCTCGACCGTGACCCCTGGGGTCGCTCCTATGGTGCGGCGCTGAGTTAGTTCCGCGCACGGGGCCCGCCCCTCACCGAGACTCTCCAGCCCAGCCTCCTCACCCGGGTCGTCGAGGACCTGTTCTCACGACGGGCGGAACACACGCCCCCGGTCATGGCGCCGCCAGACAATGACCGGGAGGGCGATGGTGGCAGTGTTCCGCTCATCACGGAACCGGAGGTGGGGGCAGCGGTGGCGCGCATGCGCGGTAAAACCACCGCCCCCGGGCCCGACGGTATTCCAAACCGTGTGTTGGCCCTGGTCTTCGACCATCTAGGTCCCCGCCTCAGGGAGCTGTTCGACGCGTGTTTAGCGTCCGGGCGGTTCCCTGGATGCTGGAAGGAGGGGAGGCTGGTTTTCCTGCCGAAGCCGGGACGGCCTCCGGAGTCGCCATCGGCCTATATGCCTATCGTGCTGCTCGATGATATGAGCAAGCTACTGCAGAGGATAGTAGCTGCCCGCATCGAGCGGCACCTCGTCGGCACGGGGCCCGATCTGTCGGACGCCCAGTTTGGGTTTAGGAGAGGTCGTTCGACGATCGAGGCCCTGTTGCGCCTGAGGGCCGTGGCGACTGAGGCCGTCACCGGCGGGGGAGTGTTGTTGGTGGTGTCCCTAGACATCGCCAACCCATTCAATAGTCTGCCATTCAGCTGCGTCAGGGAGGCGCTCCGTTACCACGGAGTGCCAGCTTACCTGAGGCGGCTGGTGGCAGACTATTTAGAGGGGCGCAGCGTCCTCTACGCCAACCGAGTAGGGGACGTTGTGCGAACGCCCATGACGTGCGGTGTTCCACAGGGGTCGGTCCTCGGACCCACCCTGTGGAACATCGGCTGCGACTGGGCGTTGCGGGGGAGGCTCCCACCCGGACTGGGCGTGATTTGTTACGCCGACGACACGCTCGTCACAGCCCGCGGTGGGACGCTACAAGAGGCGGTAAGCCTGGCGACCTCAGGCACTGAAGAGGTCGTCAGGCGGCCTGGTGCTCGACGGGCGATGGTGGTTTTGGGAGCATTTCCGCAGGCTCGTCCCGCGGCTCGTTGGCGCGGCGTCCGCCCTACAATGGCTGATGCCGAATGTGGGCGGACCGAGCGCGGCATGTCGACAGCTGTACGCGGGGGTCATCCGGTCGATGGCCCTGTACGGCGCACCGTTGTGGGCGGGATCCATGACCGCCCGACTTCGGGCCCTTCTGTGGCGTCCACAAAAGGTCATGGCGGTCAGGATCATCCGCGGGTACCGCACGGTGGCGACGGAGGCGGCGTGCCTATTGGCCGGGACTCCCCCGTGGGACCTGGGGGCGGAAATGCTCGCCGACTTGTATCGGCGCGTGTCGGGGGTGCGCGGGGGGCGGTGTTGTTTCCTTGAAGGAACGCCTGGCGCGTCGACGCCCGCCGGGACGTCATCGCCCTTTGGGCAGACCGGCTGGAGAGGCCTCGATACGGTGTTTGGACCGTGGTGGCCTTCTGGCCGGTGCTGATGCAGTGGTTAGAAAGGCGGCACGGGGTGCTCTCCTTCCGACTCGTACAGATCTTGACGGGGCATGGATGCTTCAGCAAGTACCTGTACAGGGTCGCTAGGAGGGAGAGAACTCCATCCTGCCACCACTGCGATTGCGACGAGGACACGGCGCAGCACACGCTCGAGGTCTGTGCCGCTTGGGCAGAGCCGCGACGTGAACTCGTCGCAATCATCGGTGCAGACCTGACGCTGCCGACCATCGCTAGGGAAATGCTCGGCAGCATCAGGAATTGGGACGCGGTCGCAGCCTTCTGCGAGGCAGTTATCTCGCAGAAGGAGGCGGCGGGTCGCGAGCGCGAGGAGCACAGCCTCGATGATGCAACCCGCCGTCAGCGACTGGGGCGACGCAGGCGGGAGTTCCTGCGTGCAATGCCGCCCTAGCCGAGGCCGCGGGTGACGTGACTGGGGATTAGTCCGTTACCCGCCGAGAGGCCGACCGTGTGAAGAAAGACTGACGTCCTCCCCGAGGCGGGGACGTCTGTCGATGGGAGGGTACCCCAAGTAGGGGGTATTTCATCGGGCTGACCACTGATGACAAGTAACCCTGCTCCAGTGGTCGGCCCAACGACGAAGGCGACGTGGTGTTCGGATGGGTTGCGGGAGTTGCGTGCTTAAGCCCCTCTGTCGCCCCGGACGGAGTGGTGCGGAGGCGCGCCAACCGCAGCCCAACCAAAAAAAAAAAAAAAAAGTTGTTTTTGTGACATTCACGTGCAAGACAGTGGGGTGGCGAATTGTGTTCTTACTTCGTCACCACGCATAATTATGCTTATATTAAATTATTGAGATTTTGTATTTGGCGTGCTAGGTTATTATCTTCTTCTTAATATATAAATTTCTTGTGTACGTGTGTTTGTCACTGAACTCTTGCTAAACAGCTGGACTGATGTCGATAAATTTTTTTGTGCGTGTTCATGGGGATTCAAGAATAGTTTATATTCACAATTGGACCCGGTAGGTGGCGCTTATTTGAACAAAACAATGTCTGTCTGCTAGTAAATTATAAAAATACTAGCTTTTGCCCGCGGCTTCGCCCGCGTTAAAATTAACTTGCATATTGAACTATTATCGCAAAGAATATTATCGGCATAAAAAGTATTCTATTTCTTAATTTAAGAAATACTCTATCTATGTGTCCATTTTCATCCAAATCTGCTCAACAGTTTACGCATGATTAAGTAACAAACATCTAAATATCTTCACAAACTTTCACATTTGAATATTACTTCCAGACTTGTAGTTCAGATTCCCGTTGAAATACGATGATAAATATGTCTTTCCTTAGTCCCTGATAATGTAGCTATCCATTGGTGAAAAAAATTATATCGATTAAATTCCCGCAGTTTCACCTACGTAGACCTCATTCCCATGCGAATGCCGAGATAAAAAATGCCTATGTGACTCACAACACAAAAACAAAAAAAAAATTAACAATTTTTTAGTTATAGGTATCGTGCAAATAATTGTGTGCATAAATAAAACCTATTATTTTGATAGACAGACGCTTCAAATTTATTTATTTGTAGAGATAGAAAATTGACTTAATATCTCGACTTACTGTCTGGTAGCGGCTAGGAATATTACCACGCTTTCATTGTTTGTGGGGTGTCCCAAAATACTACTAAGACAAAGATTTACATCGATCTGGACCAATTGGTGATGCCGTCTGGCCAACAATGTCGTCCGTCAGGCAGCCGGTCATAAAATGTTGCTAGAACCTTTGCGATATATCTACGATGGGAGAAGAGTACCTACATATTGCGTCGATCCAAAGTAATTAGGATAAGAGCAAAATAATGATGATATGTAGGCTGGGTGTCTTCGACTATATACGTTTCACTCTTTTAGGGCTGCCTAAAATTATTCCTTAGTGAGCTTACCCCAAAAAACAGATCGGTATACAAAATTTCACACATCTTTGGCTATGCACTTTTCACCCTCTTAGGGGTTGAATTTCCAAAAATTCTTTGTTAGTACTCATCATTATCATCATCATCATCTCAGCCCATATACGTCCCGTGGTTGGGCTCGGGCCTCCTCCATAATGGAAGGGTAATTGACCTACTATACCACGCTGGTCAGACGTGTTGGTATAGGATTTTATTTTGAGTTATCCTGCTCTCGCATAGATGTTATATGCGTTTTATATCCCTTAGTCGTCTCGTACGATCACCCACGGGCAAGATAGGGGGATGGTGAATTGTATTCTTACTCCGTCACCACACGGACAATGTAAGTACTCGCTTATCCCAAAACAGAACTTTTACGTTCCTAGGACCATTATTTTAGGTTATACACTTTTCATGCCCTTAGGGGTGAGACTGCCAGAAGTTCTTTCATAGTGCTTGGTAAGCGAGCACTAAGAAAAAATCTTAGGATAATCCAAGAGAGCCGACCGTGTACTAAAATGACCGTTCCTCGGCTCACTGATTTCGGATAAACGCTTTTCACCCCCTTATGGGTAAAATTGCAAAAAACTCTTTTTTAGTGAGCACTTTCCCCAAGAAAGACAACTTCATACAAAATGTTACGTTTCTAGGCCTAATGATTTCAGCTATATATTTTCACCCCCTTAGGGGTTGAGGTTTAAAAAATAATTTCTTAGAGCTCACATATAACAAAAGAAAGTGAATCGCATACAAAGTTTTACGTGCCTGGCCCCAATAGTTTCGTCTATACGCTTTTCACCCCCTTAAGGGGCTGATTTTTCAAAAATTCTTTGCTAGTGTTCGTGTACCCCAAGAAATATGACGGTGTAAAAAAAAAAAAATATGTTCCTAGGCCCAGTGGTTTCGCCTGTATGCTTTTTGGTCTTTTAGGGGTTGAATTTCATCCCCACGTAAGCGAATTTTCCAAAACGCTAGAATGAATATTTATTTGTTCAATATCAAGTGCCTTAATACAAAGATTCATGGTTTTATCATCGAAAATGACGAATTTCCATACAAAATGTCATCCCCTATTTCTACCCCTTACACACAATGTTTTGGGATAAAAGTAGCTTATGTCCTGTCTTAAGCTATAGTTCATCTCTGTACCAAATTTCATTAAAATCGATTCAGTAATTTAGACGTGAAAGATTACGGTGTTTTCATCCCCTTAAGGGGGTGATTTACCAAAAAACCTTTGCTAGTGCTCGTGTACTCCAAGAAATACGACGGTGTAAAAAATACGTTTCTAGGCTCAGTGGTTTTGGCTGTATGCTTTTTGGTGTTTTAGGGGTTGAATTTCATCCCCATGTAAGTGAAATTGCCAAAACGCTAGAACGAATATTTATTTATTTATTATCTAGTAGGTAAGTACCTTAAAACAAAGATTCATGGTTCTATCATCAAAAATGACGAATTTCCATACAAAATGTCATCCCCTATTTCAACCCCTTATACCCATTTTTTCGCGATTTCTTTGCTAGAGCTCGTGTACCCCAAGAAATACTACAGTGTAAAAAAATTACGTTTCTAGGCCCAGTGGTTTCGGCTGTATGCTTTTTGTCTTTTAGGGGTTGAATTTCATCCCCATATAAATTAAATTTCCAAAACGCTAGCACGAATATTTATTTATTTATTATAAAGTGCCTTAATACAAAGATTCATGGTTCTATCATCAAAAATGACGAATTTCCATACAAAATGTCATCCTCTATTTCAACCCCTTATACCCATTTATTCGCGATAAAAAGTAGCCTATGTCCTTTCTCAAGCTTTATTCCATCTCTGTACCAAATTTGATCAAAATCGGCTCAGTGGTTTAGACGTGAAAGCGTAGCAGACAGACAGACAGACAGACAGAGTTACTTTCGCATTTATAATATTAGTAAGGAAGTAAGGATTATCGCAAAGAATATTATCGGCATAAAGAGTATTACATTTCTTAATTTAAGAAGTACTCTATCTACGTGTCAATTTTCATCCAAATCTGCTCAACAGTTTAAGCGTGATTGAGTAACAAAGATCCAAAAATCTTCACAAACTTTCACATTTGAATATTACTTCCAGCCTTATAGTTCAGATTGCCGTGCAAATACGATGATAAATATGCCTTTCTTTAGTCTCTGATAACGTACTTTTCCATTGGTGAAAAAAAAATTATATCAATCAAACACCCGCAGTTTCATTCACGTAGAAATTCCCATGCCAATACCGAGATAAAAAATGCCTATGTTACTCGCTGATATTATAAATTTACACACATACCAAAAAAAAAATAATATGAATCCCAGAAATATCAGAGATATAAATTGCCTATGTTACTCGCTGACAACATAGATAGCTTTCCATTGGTGAAAGAATTTTAAAAATTGCTCGACATCCCCCGGTATAGTTCTCGTTCCTGGGCAAATACCGGAATGAAAATAGCCTTTCACTGATAATATAGCTTTTTATTAGTGAATTAATTTTTAAAACCATTAAATTCCCGTGATTTCATCGACATTGTACCCGATCCCGTAGGAATATCGGGATAAAAATAGCTTAAATATGTTACTCGCTTAAAAATAGCTTTCCATTAGTGAAATAATTTTAAAATCGACTTAATTCAGCCACACCGGGATAAAATATAACCTGGGATAAAATATAGTCTAAGTTATTCCTTATGTACGACTGGTAGACCTGATGGTAAAATATAATCAATATCGGTCCAGACATTTTGAAGATTACCTGTAACGAATAGACAGACAGACAAAAAAATTTGGACCGTATTGTGTGAGCATAAATAAAACCTATTATTTTGATAGACAAACAGACGCTTCAAATTTATTTATTTGTAGAGATAGAAAATTGGAATAATATCTTGATTGTAACTTACTGTCTGGTAGCTGCTAGAAATATTACCACGCTTTCATTGTTCGTGGGTATCGCAAAATACTACTAAGACAAAGATTTACATCGACCTGGACCGGTGATGCCGTCTGGCCAACAATGTCGTGCGCCAGGTCATAAAATGTTGCTAGAACCTTTGCAATATATCTACGATGGCAGAAGAGTACCTACATATCGCGTCGATCCAAAGTAATTAGGATAAGAGCAAGATAATGATGATATATCATTGGCTGGGTGTCTTCGACTATATGAGTTTTATCCTTTTGGGGCAGCCCAAAATTGTTTCTTAGTGAGTGCTTACCCCAAATAACCGATCGGTATACAAAATTTCACATTCTTAGGCCCGTTATCTTTCGCTATACACTTTCACCCTCTTAGGGGTTGAATATCCAAAAATTCTTTGTTAGAGCTCGCTTATCCTTGCCAAAAATTGTTTCATAGTACTTGGTAAGTGAGCACTAAGAAAATCTGGGGGTAATCCAAGAAAGCCGACCGTGTATTAAAATGATCCTTCCTAGGCTCAGTGATTTCGGTTAAACACTTTTCACCCCCTTAGGGCTAAAATTGCAAAAATCTCTTTCCCCAAGAAAGGAAACTTTATACAAAATTCCATGTTTCTAGGCCTAATGATTTCGGCTATATATTTTGCACCCCTTTAGGAGTTGATTTTAATAAAATAATTTCTTAGAGTTCACTTACAACAAAAGAAAGAGAATTGCATAGAAAGTTTTACGTTCCTAGCTCCAAGAGTTTCGTCTATACGCTTTTCACCCACTTAAGGGGGTGATTTTCCAAAAATCCTTTGCTAGTGCTCGTGTACCCCAAGAAATAAGACGACGTAAAAAGAAAATACTTTCCCCTATTTCAACCCCTTATACCTATTTTTTCGCGATAAAAAGTAGCCTTATATCCTTTCCCAAGCTTTAGTTCATCTCTGTACCAAATTTCATCAAAATCGGTTAAGTGGTTTCGACGTGAAAGGCTATATGCTTTTCAACCCCCTTTTTTTTTGGGTTGGGCTGCGGTTGGCGCGCTCCTCGCACCACTCCGTCCGGGCACCCCAAGAAATACGATGGTGTAAAAAAAAATACGTTTCCAGGCCCAGTGGTTTCGGCTGTATGCTTTTTGGTATTTTAGGGGTTGAATTTCATCCCCATGTAAATGGAATTTCCAAAACGCTTGAGCGAATATTTATTTATTTATTATTAGGTGCCTCAATACAAAGATTCGTGGTTCAATCATCGAAAATGACGAATTTCCATACAAAATGTCATCCCCTATTTCAACCCCTTATACCCATTTTTTTGCGACAAAAAGTAGCCTATATCCTTTCTCAAGCTTTAGTCCATCTCTGTACCAAATTTCATCAAAATCGGTTTAGACGTGAAAGACTATATGTTTTTCACCCCCCTTAAGGGGGTGAATGCCCAAAAATCCTTTGCTAGTGCTCGTGCACCCCAAGAAATACGATGGTGTAAAAAAAAATACGTTTCTAGGCCCAGTGGTTTCGGCTGTATGCTTTTTGGTATTTTAGGGGTTGAATTTCATCCCTATGTAAGTGAAACTACCAAAACGCTTGAACAAATATTTATTTATTTATTATCAGGTGCCTTAATACAAAGATTCACGGTTCTATCATCAAAAATGACGAATTTCCATACAAAATATCATCCCCTATTTCAACCCCTTATACCCATTTTTTTGCGACAAAAGTAGCCTATATCCTTTCTCAAGCTTTAGTCCATCTCTGTACCAAATTTCATCAAAATCGGTTTAGACGTGAAAGACTATATGTTTTTCACCCCCTTAAGGGGGTGAATTTCCAAAAATCCTTTGCTAGTGCTCGTGCACCCCAAGAAATACGATGGTGTAAAAAAAAATACGTTTCTAGGCCCAGTGGTTTCGGCTGTATGCTTTTTTGTATTTTAGGGGTTGAATTTCATCCCCATGTAAATGAAATTTCCAAAACGCTTGAACAAATATTTATTTATTTATTATTAGGTGTCTTAATACAAAGATTCGTGGTTCTATCATCGAAAATGACGATTTTCCATACAAAATGTCATCCCCTATTTCAACCCCTTGTACCCATTTTTTCGCGATAAAAAGTAGCCTATGTCCTTTCTCAAGCTTTAGTCCATCTCTGTACCAAATTTCATCAAAATCGGTCCAGTGGTTTAGACGTGAAAGCGTAGCAGACAGACAGACAGACAGACAGACAGACAGACAGACAGACAGACAGACAGACAGAGTTACTTTCGCATTTATAATATTAGTAAGGATATTTGTGAGCAAAAAAATACCATATGAGGGACTTGAATTTCAGCTCATATACTTCCCCGTTGGTATAGGGTTTTATTTCGAGTTTTCCTTCTCTTGCATAAATGTTGTATGCGTATTATATCCTTTAGTCGTTTTTACGACACCCACGGGTAAGAGAGATGGTCATCACATATTAAAAATCTGAGAGGCAGTTAGAACAATTAAAGGTGTGTTTATATGGACTGATATGATAACATGACAATAATTATGTAGTAAAATAATTATGTGCAGTTTTATTTTATAGAAATTGCATTCGTGTGGTGAAGGAAACGATTTTTTTTATATTACTAAAGTTGGCAAACGAGCAAGCAGTACACCTGATGGTAAGTGTTGCTGCCGCTCAGGGACCCTTGCAAGGCCGCTGTCTACCGCGAAGAAAGTGAAAAAAGTGTGAATGTGTGCAATGAGGTTTAATGAGACTAAAGGCATCACTAAAACCCATCACACGCAAACGCACAAAGCGCAGTAACAAATTACTACTACTCGAACGTGGATTTTGTGCGAGAGTGTGGTACTACCCCGGACGGACCGGCCCACGGCTGTAACAGACAATTTTCAACATTGTGGCCCTATCAATATGTATTGTTCTCCGTTCCTTTCTCACGAGTGTCGCGAAATATTCCTAAGGAACCTGTAACGTTTTCACAACACGATAAAAGAATGTAATTTCAATGTCCAACTCTATATTAATATGTCTGTATAGCGGTATAGTAACCCAATTTTGCTTCTGTAGACCATTCAACGCTACTGTGATATAACGCACCACTGAAACTATGTTTTTTCTGTGAGTTTAATGAGATCAAAATAAAGGTCGTGTTATATTGTCCATATTATTCGTCATGTCAAAATTACAGTAAGGGTAGTCAAGTCTATTTATATACGAGTCTATTAGAAGCATAGAAGCTTGTTGAAGTGATACTTGTCGGTAAGGTAAAAAATACTTTGTTATAAAGTTCGCAGTAATTACTAGCACGTTACTAATTACTGCGTACTTTTATAATAAAGTATTTTATAGTTTCTATGGAACTAGAATAAACATTAACAAAGTGATGCAATACCGAAGCTAAGCTTAAAACGTAGGTTAGCTAAGGTTTTCAGTGTGGTGAAGGAGTAAGAATTAGGGATGTGACCTGGAGGGAAAATAATCGATTTTTTGTTCGTTAAAATAAATCAATTATAAAATAATCGATTTTTCTGCCAACAGGATTGTGATGACCTTTTTTTTTTAGGAAATGTAAGCTTTATTTTCTAATATACTATGAAAAACGATTCTGATGACCTTTTTTTAGGAAATGTGAGCTTTATTTTGTAATATAGAATGAAAACATACCTGAAACAATCCTGATGACCTTTCTTTTTTTTTTTAGGAAATCTGGCCATGAATAATCGCTTAATTTCGAATAGTAAAAAATCGATTAATAATCGATTATTCTCATTTTCATAATCGATTATAAAAATCGATTATTACAAAAAAATAATCGAATAATCGATTTTTCTAAAAATCGATTATTTTTCACATCCCTAGTAAGAATACTATTCACCACACCTTTCTTGCCCGTGGGTGTCGTAACGACTAAGGGATATAATATCCATATTACATCAATGCAAGAGAAGGAAAACTTGAAATGAAGCCCTAGACCAACACATATAACCAGCGTGGTATACTAGATCAATCTCCCCGCTATTGTGGAGGGGGCACGAACCCTACAGTGTGATGTGTATGAGCTGAAATGAGGAATGATGAAAAATTTTTAGGAATATTTGAGACTATTATCATCATCACCATCATCATCACAGCTCATTTAGGTCCTACTATTAGACTCGAGCCTACTCCACAATAGGAGGGAAACTAACCTACTATGTTAGTGATCTACAGGGCGGGTTATCCTTTTAGTTGTCAAGCAATTGTTATTATTTTTTATAACTGTTGATGGCAAACGAGAAAATAGCACACCGTTTTTTTTGAGTTGGGCCATGGTCACCTCGCTCACCGCGGGGCTCCGTCCGGTGCGACAGAGGGGCGCCGCGCGGCCCCATGACCCACCCGTGGCACATCGCCTTCGTCGTTGGGCCGACCACCGGTGTAAAGTTCCTTGTCTTCAGTGGTCGGAACGACGAAGTATCCCTGCGGAGTATCCTCTCCTCTCGACGTCCATCCCTCAGGGACGTCGGTCACCGTCGCGCGGTCGGCCTGTTGGCGGGTGACAGACTAAAACCCCGGTCCAGCCGTCAAAAAAAATAACAGCTGATAATACGTCATATTGCCGCTTATGAATCTTTGCTAGGTCACCTATCATGAAGAAACTGAAGGGAATGTGAATGCATGCAATGAGCTTCGGCAATACCATATCAGCATCACCAAAACCCATCACATGCAAACACCCTTAAATAAGTTCCTACTAATAGCATGATAAGACGAAAATAAATTCTTGCAATGAGAAGACCTCACTTTGTAAAAGGTTAATAACCTTTCCCTTATACGAAAGATTGTCTTAACAAATACGACTTGTAGGTATATCCGTACATATCTATTTTCCTTAATACATAATAATATTATTAAACCAAATAAACTCCCAGAAATATTTACATTGACAGTATAAAGGATACATTCGAATGTATTTTTACAGTTAATTACTACACCCATTTGCACTAATCTAAGAGTAGTTTACGAGAAAACATTCCACACATCTGGCGGGATCCAAAGAGATATTTGAGTGAAGATTAGGGTATATTTATGTGCGAGCTATCTTGATTGTGGGCTTCGAAAACAGCGTTTATAGTATTTGTGATTATCACCAACGGCTCCTAACTTTTAAGTAACATCTAAGGCAATTTACATCAAAAAATCAATATTTTATGTCATTTATTATGACTTATGTGTTGCCTTAATTATAAGGAGTGTTGCTGAAAACTAACTATAGCTTTTTTTAATGACTAAAAAAACATAATTCTGAAATTAATTCCAATTTTATGGCTCTTTTTGTGTGATACTACTTTTTATGATATACGAAGCAATAAAGATTATTGAAGTGAAAATGACAGCACAGGCAGGTTTGAATGGGAAGAAAATTCATGTAGATCATCATCGATGTGGTTGTTGTTCATTTGAGCTGGACTAAGTTTCGAAGATATATTAATTCTGTTATTAATAGGTTTATAAATATAACAAACGTGATGTATTTTTTTTATTGCTAAAGGTGGCAAATGGGCAGACAATTCACCTGATGGTAAGTGTTGCCGCCGCTCAAGGACCTTTGTTACGCTGCTGCCTACCGCGAAGAAAGTGAACGGAATGTGAAGGCATCACTAAAACCCACCACACGCAAATACCCTCAGAAAATTGGGCTGCTGGCTTTCTTGCTAAATTATGTTTTACTTTTTCTTCATTAAAACACTTCGCTTTCTGTGACAGTCGTGGTATTAATATTTGTAATGAAAACGCTGCTTTAGGCGCCCAAGCCCGACACTCGCTGCCGAAACAGTAAAAAGTAAACGCATCCAAATCTTGCCTATACGTTTTATTACAGTTGACCGCGAAAACGTAAATTCATTTTATGTCCTTTTAGATTGCGTTGAGATATATTTATTATGCTGGTTCTGAGAATAATAATAATATTCTTTGAATGTACTAATTTTATATCGAGTAGGGGCAGTTTTAAAATGTCGTCAAACGCAATTAAATAAACATGGATTTTCAGAAGTATCTGTGTTTTAAATAGTTCGCTTTGCCTTCTGCGACAATTTATTTTATTAATAACTTAAAATGTGGTATACAAAATTGGAGAAGTAGATTGGATTTTAGTAATATTTATTACTGAGCTCACTGTAATTTAAGAGGCAAGACATATTGTTTTTTTTTAAACATAACATCTATCTAAGCCTATGTTTTTTTTTTGCGCCTCATGCCGCCCTAGCCGAGGCCGCGGGTGACGTGACAGGGGAATTAGTTCGTCACCCGCCGAGAGGCCGACCGCGTGAGGAAAAACCGACGTCCTCCCCGAGGGTGGGACGTCGGTCGATGGGAGGGTACCCCACGTAGGGGGTATTCCGTCGGGCCCACCACTGATGTCAAGTAACCTTGGTCCGATGGTCGGCCCAACGACGAAGGTGACGTGCATCGTGGGTGGGTTGCGGGTGTTGCGTGCTTACGCCCCTCTGTCGCCCCGGACGGAGGTGGTGCGAGGAGCGCGATGACCGCAACCCACCACCAAAAAAAAAAAAAACCTATTTTTTTTAGAAGAAGCACGTAACAATATAATGATTTTTGTCGTCTCTTATGACAACCACGAGCAAGAGGGGCGGCGAATTGCATTCTTACTCCATCCCCACACCAAAGTACACAAAATTAATGAAAAGTATTATTTTATATATGACTAGCAATCCGCCCTCGCTTCGCTTCGGATTCAGTCGCCTTACGCGCGTAGTTCCCGTTCCCGTGGGAATACCGGGATAAAATATAGCCTATGTTACTCCCTGATATTATAGCTTTCCAATGGTGAAAGAATTTTTAAAATCGGTCCAGTACTTTTTGAGTTTATTCGTTACATACAAACTTACAAATTTTACCTCTTTATAATATTAGTATAGACTAATGCAATGGGAATTGAACGAAAAAGTTGATATAAGTTATAAATTTTATATTTCTTATCAGAATCAGATTACGAAAAATTGTCTTAATAAAAGTACGATCGCTTGAATTCTCGCTGAATCATACCATCATAATTAGAGAGAATTTTCCATTTACTTATGTAACACACACGCATCTGTACGCCTGTGAATTGTTAAAAATTCGTACAAAAATGTCGCTGTAAATAAAAGTACGGATTTTATCGCGTTTATATTTGACTAGCTTTTGCCCGCGGCTTCGCCCGCGTTAAAATTAACTTGCATATTGAACTATTATCGCAAAGAATATTATCGGCATAAAAAGTATTCTATTTCTTAATTTAAGAAATACTCTATCTATGTGTCCATTTTCATCCAAATCTGCTCAACAGTTTACGCATGATTAAGTAACAAACATCTAAATATCTTCACAAACTTTCACATTTGAATATTACTTCCAGACTTGTAGTTCAGATTCCCGTTGAAATACGATGATAAATATGTCTTTCCTTAGTCCCTGATAATGTAGCTATCCATTGGTGAAAAAAATTATATCGATTAAATTCCCGCAGTTTCACCTACGTAGACCTCATTCCCATGCGAATGCCGAGATAAAAAATGCCTATGTGACTCACAACACAAAAACAAAAAAAAAATTAACAATTTTTTAGTTATAGGTATCGTGCAAATAATTGTGTGCATAAATAAAACCTATTATTTTGATAGACAGACGCTTCAAATTTATTTATTTGTAGAGATAGAAAATTGACTTAATATCTCGACTTACTGTCTGGTAGCGGCTAGGAATATTACCACGCTTTCATTGTTTGTGGGGTGTCCCAAAATACTACTAAGACAAAGATTTACATCGATCTGGACCAATTGGTGATGCCGTCTGGCCAACAATGTCGTCCGTCAGGCAGCCGGTCATAAAATGTTGCTAGAACCTTTGCGATATATCTACGATGGGAGAAGAGTACCTACATATTGCGTCGATCCAAAGTAATTAGGATAAGAGCAAAATAATGATGATATGTAGGCTGGGTGTCTTCGACTATATACGTTTCACTCTTTTAGGGCTGCCTAAAATTATTCCTTAGTGAGCTTACCCCAAAAAACAGATCGGTATACAAAATTTCACACATCTTTGGCTATGCACTTTTCACCCTCTTAGGGGTTGAATTTCCAAAAATTCTTTGTTAGTACTCATCATTATCATCATCATCATCTCAGCCCATATACGTCCCGTGGTTGGGCTCGGGCCTCCTCCATAATGGAAGGGTAATTGACCTACTATACCACGCTGGTCAGACGTGTTGGTATAGGATTTTATTTTGAGTTATCCTGCTCTCGCATAGATGTTATATGCGTTTTATATCCCTTAGTCGTCTCGTACGATCACCCACGGGCAAGATAGGGGGATGGTGAATTGTATTCTTACTCCGTCACCACACGGACAATGTAAGTACTCGCTTATCCCAAAACAGAACTTTTACGTTCCTAGGACCATTATTTTAGGTTATACACTTTTCATGCCCTTAGGGGTGAGACTGCCAGAAGTTCTTTCATAGTGCTTGGTAAGCGAGCACTAAGAAAAAATCTTAGGATAATCCAAGAGAGCCGACCGTGTACTAAAATGACCGTTCCTCGGCTCACTGATTTCGGATAAACGCTTTTCACCCCCTTATGGGTAAAATTGCAAAAAACTCTTTTTTAGTGAGCACTTTCCCCAAGAAAGACAACTTCATACAAAATGTTACGTTTCTAGGCCTAATGATTTCAGCTATATATTTTCACCCCCTTAGGGGTTGAGGTTTAAAAAATAATTTCTTAGAGCTCACATATAACAAAAGAAAGTGAATCGCATACAAAGTTTTACGTGCCTGGCCCCAATAGTTTCGTCTATACGCTTTTCACCCCCTTAAGGGGCTGATTTTTCAAAAATTCTTTGCTAGTGTTCGTGTACCCCAAGAAATATGACGGTGTAAAAAAAAAAAAATATGTTCCTAGGCCCAGTGGTTTCGCCTGTATGCTTTTTGGTCTTTTAGGGGTTGAATTTCATCCCCACGTAAGCGAATTTTCCAAAACGCTAGAATGAATATTTATTTGTTCAATATCAAGTGCCTTAATACAAAGATTCATGGTTTTATCATCGAAAATGACGAATTTCCATACAAAATGTCATCCCCTATTTCTACCCCTTACACACAATGTTTTGGGATAAAAGTAGCTTATGTCCTGTCTTAAGCTATAGTTCATCTCTGTACCAAATTTCATTAAAATCGATTCAGTAATTTAGACGTGAAAGATTACGGTGTTTTCATCCCCTTAAGGGGGTGATTTACCAAAAAACCTTTGCTAGTGCTCGTGTACTCCAAGAAATACGACGGTGTAAAAAATACGTTTCTAGGCTCAGTGGTTTTGGCTGTATGCTTTTTGGTGTTTTAGGGGTTGAATTTCATCCCCATGTAAGTGAAATTGCCAAAACGCTAGAACGAATATTTATTTATTTATTATCTAGTAGGTAAGTACCTTAAAACAAAGATTCATGGTTCTATCATCAAAAATGACGAATTTCCATACAAAATGTCATCCCCTATTTCAACCCCTTATACCCATTTTTTCGCGATTTCTTTGCTAGAGCTCGTGTACCCCAAGAAATACTACAGTGTAAAAAAATTACGTTTCTAGGCCCAGTGGTTTCGGCTGTATGCTTTTTGTCTTTTAGGGGTTGAATTTCATCCCCATATAAATTAAATTTCCAAAACGCTAGCACGAATATTTATTTATTTATTATAAAGTGCCTTAATACAAAGATTCATGGTTCTATCATCAAAAATGACGAATTTCCATACAAAATGTCATCCTCTATTTCAACCCCTTATACCCATTTATTCGCGATAAAAAGTAGCCTATGTCCTTTCTCAAGCTTTATTCCATCTCTGTACCAAATTTGATCAAAATCGGCTCAGTGGTTTAGACGTGAAAGCGTAGCAGACAGACAGACAGACAGACAGAGTTACTTTCGCATTTATAATATTAGTAAGGAAGTAAGGATTATCGCAAAGAATATTATCGGCATAAAGAGTATTACATTTCTTAATTTAAGAAGTACTCTATCTACGTGTCAATTTTCATCCAAATCTGCTCAACAGTTTAAGCGTGATTGAGTAACAAAGATCCAAAAATCTTCACAAACTTTCACATTTGAATATTACTTCCAGCCTTATAGTTCAGATTGCCGTGCAAATACGATGATAAATATGCCTTTCTTTAGTCTCTGATAACGTACTTTTCCATTGGTGAAAAAAAAATTATATCAATCAAACACCCGCAGTTTCATTCACGTAGAAATTCCCATGCCAATACCGAGATAAAAAATGCCTATGTTACTCGCTGATATTATAAATTTACACACATACCAAAAAAAAAATAATATGAATCCCAGAAATATCAGAGATATAAATTGCCTATGTTACTCGCTGACAACATAGATAGCTTTCCATTGGTGAAAGAATTTTAAAAATTGCTCGACATCCCCCGGTATAGTTCTCGTTCCTGGGCAAATACCGGAATGAAAATAGCCTTTCACTGATAATATAGCTTTTTATTAGTGAATTAATTTTTAAAACCATTAAATTCCCGTGATTTCATCGACATTGTACCCGATCCCGTAGGAATATCGGGATAAAAATAGCTTAAATATGTTACTCGCTTAAAAATAGCTTTCCATTAGTGAAATAATTTTAAAATCGACTTAATTCAGCCACACCGGGATAAAATATAACCTGGGATAAAATATAGTCTAAGTTATTCCTTATGTACGACTGGTAGACCTGATGGTAAAATATAATCAATATCGGTCCAGACATTTTGAAGATTACCTGTAACGAATAGACAGACAGACAAAAAAATTTGGACCGTATTGTGTGAGCATAAATAAAACCTATTATTTTGATAGACAAACAGACGCTTCAAATTTATTTATTTGTAGAGATAGAAAATTGGAATAATATCTTGATTGTAACTTACTGTCTGGTAGCTGCTAGAAATATTACCACGCTTTCATTGTTCGTGGGTATCGCAAAATACTACTAAGACAAAGATTTACATCGACCTGGACCGGTGATGCCGTCTGGCCAACAATGTCGTGCGCCAGGTCATAAAATGTTGCTAGAACCTTTGCAATATATCTACGATGGCAGAAGAGTACCTACATATCGCGTCGATCCAAAGTAATTAGGATAAGAGCAAGATAATGATGATATATCATTGGCTGGGTGTCTTCGACTATATGAGTTTTATCCTTTTGGGGCAGCCCAAAATTGTTTCTTAGTGAGTGCTTACCCCAAATAACCGATCGGTATACAAAATTTCACATTCTTAGGCCCGTTATCTTTCGCTATACACTTTCACCCTCTTAGGGGTTGAATATCCAAAAATTCTTTGTTAGAGCTCGCTTATCCTTGCCAAAAATTGTTTCATAGTACTTGGTAAGTGAGCACTAAGAAAATCTGGGGGTAATCCAAGAAAGCCGACCGTGTATTAAAATGATCCTTCCTAGGCTCAGTGATTTCGGTTAAACACTTTTCACCCCCTTAGGGCTAAAATTGCAAAAATCTCTTTCCCCAAGAAAGGAAACTTTATACAAAATTCCATGTTTCTAGGCCTAATGATTTCGGCTATATATTTTGCACCCCTTTAGGAGTTGATTTTAATAAAATAATTTCTTAGAGTTCACTTACAACAAAAGAAAGAGAATTGCATAGAAAGTTTTACGTTCCTAGCTCCAAGAGTTTCGTCTATACGCTTTTCACCCACTTAAGGGGGTGATTTTCCAAAAATCCTTTGCTAGTGCTCGTGTACCCCAAGAAATAAGACGACGTAAAAAGAAAATACTTTCCCCTATTTCAACCCCTTATACCTATTTTTTCGCGATAAAAAGTAGCCTTATATCCTTTCCCAAGCTTTAGTTCATCTCTGTACCAAATTTCATCAAAATCGGTTAAGTGGTTTCGACGTGAAAGGCTATATGCTTTTCAACCCCCTTTTTTTTTGGGTTGGGCTGCGGTTGGCGCGCTCCTCGCACCACTCCGTCCGGGCACCCCAAGAAATACGATGGTGTAAAAAAAAATACGTTTCCAGGCCCAGTGGTTTCGGCTGTATGCTTTTTGGTATTTTAGGGGTTGAATTTCATCCCCATGTAAATGGAATTTCCAAAACGCTTGAGCGAATATTTATTTATTTATTATTAGGTGCCTCAATACAAAGATTCGTGGTTCAATCATCGAAAATGACGAATTTCCATACAAAATGTCATCCCCTATTTCAACCCCTTATACCCATTTTTTTGCGACAAAAAGTAGCCTATATCCTTTCTCAAGCTTTAGTCCATCTCTGTACCAAATTTCATCAAAATCGGTTTAGACGTGAAAGACTATATGTTTTTCACCCCCCTTAAGGGGGTGAATGCCCAAAAATCCTTTGCTAGTGCTCGTGCACCCCAAGAAATACGATGGTGTAAAAAAAAATACGTTTCTAGGCCCAGTGGTTTCGGCTGTATGCTTTTTGGTATTTTAGGGGTTGAATTTCATCCCTATGTAAGTGAAACTACCAAAACGCTTGAACAAATATTTATTTATTTATTATCAGGTGCCTTAATACAAAGATTCACGGTTCTATCATCAAAAATGACGAATTTCCATACAAAATATCATCCCCTATTTCAACCCCTTATACCCATTTTTTTGCGACAAAAGTAGCCTATATCCTTTCTCAAGCTTTAGTCCATCTCTGTACCAAATTTCATCAAAATCGGTTTAGACGTGAAAGACTATATGTTTTTCACCCCCTTAAGGGGGTGAATTTCCAAAAATCCTTTGCTAGTGCTCGTGCACCCCAAGAAATACGATGGTGTAAAAAAAAATACGTTTCTAGGCCCAGTGGTTTCGGCTGTATGCTTTTTTGTATTTTAGGGGTTGAATTTCATCCCCATGTAAATGAAATTTCCAAAACGCTTGAACAAATATTTATTTATTTATTATTAGGTGTCTTAATACAAAGATTCGTGGTTCTATCATCGAAAATGACGATTTTCCATACAAAATGTCATCCCCTATTTCAACCCCTTGTACCCATTTTTTCGCGATAAAAAGTAGCCTATGTCCTTTCTCAAGCTTTAGTCCATCTCTGTACCAAATTTCATCAAAATCGGTCCAGTGGTTTAGACGTGAAAGCGTAGCAGACAGACAGACAGACAGACAGACAGACAGACAGACAGACAGACAGACAGAGTTACTTTCGCATTTATAATATTAGTAAGGATTTTTGATTGCCAGACCTTTCGAATACTTTATAGTATTCATGGTCCATGTGTAAGTACAGTACCATGAATGACCATAAATGTAAGTAAAGTAGTTTTATTTACAATGTGTAATACTCGCGTAAATATCGGGAATCTATATATTAATACGCGAAGCAAAAACTTGTTACGTTTACGTGGATGGACAAGTATGAAATTTGGCACAGTTGAAGTATATAATGAGAAGAAGGCTATAAAACTGAATTTTCATATAATAATGGATAAGAAATACATTAAATTCATTAAAAAGAGGCCATGTAATCGCTACATAGACACACACACCAACGCCTATACACTTCTGTTTACAGTTAAAATCTCTGGTCGAACTGAATGTCAAACAATCATAATTATGATGACAATGTCTAATAGACATTTATACTTATTTATTAGTTACTAGCAACCCGCCCTCGCTTCGCTTCGGTTTCAGTCGCTTTACCCGCGGCGTAGTTCCCGTTCCTATGGGAATACCGGGATAAAATATAGCCTAT
This sequence comes from Lymantria dispar, assembly GCA_032191425.1. Taxonomy (NCBI): domain Eukaryota; kingdom Metazoa; phylum Arthropoda; class Insecta; order Lepidoptera; family Erebidae; genus Lymantria; species Lymantria dispar. Next base: position 8,985,730 of record CM063465.1, on the reverse strand, counting down.
GTTACTCCCTGATATTATAGCTTTCCATTGGTGAAAGAATTTTTGAAATCGGTTCTGTGGTTTAAGCGTGAAAGCATTACAAACTAACAAACAAACAAACATCCTTACTTTCGCATTTATAATATTAGTATGGATTAGTAGAATACAGCTTGCTCAATATACAATTATACTCACATAAATATAATTAAATTAACGATAGGATAGTGGTACTCTTTTGAGAAAATGATATTATCAATTGCAATTCTCGACACACTGATCAATTATAATAATTATTATTTAATTTTACCGTTATATCTCTTTAATATAAGGATTATATTCAGGAGTAAGCGTTTACAGACTAATTATATATAAAAGAATTTTTACCAAAAAATTAACCTACTCCTCACTTTAACGGTGAGAAAACTCCTTAAAACTGAGAGATTTTTTTGATTTTCTACCTTATCAGCTTCTACATCCTTCACTCTTAGGGTTGGGCGAACCAGATGAGGGGCAATTAGTTTACGACTCCACCCTGTGCAAACGATCGACGATGCTAAACTGGCATAGAGATTCATTTCGATTTTTAATTCTACTTAAAAATAAACACTATTTGTCTTTTAATCGTTTTTTTTTTCGATACTCACAGCAACGGAACTTTCTGTTCTTACTTATTTGCCACATAGATTTAGGTGAAAAATTTTAATTTTCTATAATAGCACAGTTTTTTGTTATGATAATATGTTTTCTGAATATAAATAAGGACAGAAAACAAACTGTAGTGACGCCATTTAGATTCATTCGATTAAACTAATAATTATTAATACATATTTCAATATTGCCCACTGAGAATGGGTTAATCGTGACGATGTGAATACAACGTTACATTAAATTCTTTCATCCATCAAAATACGACCACATCTGTTATTCATCTTTCATAATAACTTATGTTAGGGGTTCGCTATAGTGGTCGATATTCGATTATTCCTACAGCCCGCCTGTTGGGAATTTATTCCGTCTTTATATTTCAGGAAATACGTGTACAAATGATATTTACATTTTGTTACAAAGGCGATATATTATATAGCTGTCTTATTCACAAAATATTAATCTATGTCTACTATAGTGTATATTTTAACTATAATGTTACTTTGATGAAACTTTATTGATTTTCATGTTTCATAACCTCATTGAGTTATTAATTAGACTGCACAAATGGTATAGTGGTCGGTGTGGTGACGGAGTAAGAATACAAATCACTATCTTACCCGTGGATGTCGTAAAAGGCGACTAAGGGAAATATTATGCAGATAACATCTATGCAACCCAACTTTAGGAGGGTGTTTGTATGTGGAGGGTTTTGGTGGTGACCTTGGTATCACCGAGTCTCAATGCACGCATTCACATTCCCTTCACTTTCTTCGCGGTAGGCAGCGACCCTGTAAAGATCCATGAGCGGATGCAACACTTACCATCAGGTGTACTGTTTGCTCGTTTTCCACCGTTTGCAATAAAAAAAAAAGAAAAGCAAGACTCGAAATAAAACTGTATACCAAACTATCCGACTAGTACGGTATAGTAAAATCAATTTTATTCCCATTGTGGAGGAGGCTCAAGCCCAGTAGTGGGAGGTATATGAGCCGAGATGATCATGCTAATTATCTTCTGAAAAATGAACGCGATCATAAAATAAAAATTAACGAAATATTATTCTATATTATTATTTACATTTATTTATAATAATACGTAAAGAAAATGACATTACATTACAAAAAAATATCAACTTATAACAAAACCAGATAAGAGGCAGGATGCCATTAAACAATCCCATATTTGTAGCGAAATATTTAAGGAATTTAATAAGATTTTCCTCCTCGATGTGCTTCAAATGCAATATAATATAATTTTAATATATTTTTAGCTTTTTATGTACTCTTATTTCAATGATACGTTAGATATTTTATTTAATACTTACTGGACTTTTTTTTATGTGTGTGTATAGCTGTTAGCCTCAGATGGCTTTCACAGCTTAGCCGGGACTATGGGTGAGCGCTGATGGCTCTCAACCCGGACTTTACTGGATTACGTCTTTTTTTTGGAAGGTTGGGTCATGGTCAGCGCATTCGCGCGGGCGGCGGCCGCGTGCGGCCGCTCGTTTCGTCCGGGGCGACAGAAAGGCGTCGCGCGGGTTCAAAATGATGATTATTTACTTAATTAACATTTATTTTCATGAGTAATACACTATATGTGTTTAGGTTAATAATTTATTTTGAGTTCACTAGATGGCGCTGTTCAAAATTCTAAAACACGTTATGGTTTCATTACACAAATGTATACATATATGCGCTACGCGTGGCGTTAACGCCACGCCAGGGTCAGGTTCACCCTCACCTATAGATGTTTCACATCAAACAACTAAGTAAATTGTTAATTACAATTAATATACTTGACATTACTAAAGGTACATAAATATAAAACCGCAGAAACCAAATAGTTAATTAACACTGAAATAGTCTTAATTAGATTCTCTTCTAACTAAATTTTCAAACAAAATATTAAAGTAAGTTTGTCTTCGAAGGGTTTCCAATTTTAATAATAGTGTCTGGCAAGTACAAAATTATAGTCAGTGCCCTATATTAAATTTTGATTATAGTTTGATACAGCATAAATTTATTAATACCTGGGATAATAGCGTTCCTAGTTTTAAATATGTTCACTTGTGAGGGTTTTATAATTGCTACCTATTTCAAACAATATATCTACTTCATATATTTAAAATAACATAAAAATAAAATAAGTCTTCCGTGTGGTGACGGAATAAGAATACAATTCACCATATTATCCCATGGGTCTCATAAAAGACGACTAAGGGTTATAGTATGCATGTACCATCTATGCAAGAATAGAAAAACTCGATATAAAACCCTATACCAACCCGTTTGACCAGCGTGGTTTAGTAGGTCAATATCCCTCCCACAGTGGAGGAGGTCCGAGTCCAATACGTCCCACACGTATATGTACTGTGAAGATAATTTAAATCAACGAGGACTAAATCTACTTCTAACGTTTATTTTGTATTTGGCAAAAGATGTGAATGAAACCTTATTTCTAAAACGTAGCCCGTTCATTCGTATGTCTCTTTGTTGCAGATAGTAACTTATGGCTACAAAATTTGAGAATATATTATTAATTTGCCGTAAAAACAACTAATAATTTTATGAAGCTTACCAAAAAATAAGGTGGCACATTATAAATTTCTTAACCCTAAATCAAAACTATCACGTGAGATTAACAATAAGCAAAAACATATCCTTCACGTTATTAGAATAATAACGTATAGAAGATAAGTCCACGCACAAAAAATTAAGCATTTTAATTAGTGCCTAATGGAGCTTACGCCGAAACCGTTCTGTACTGCACGCACGTATCATCATCATCATCTTGCTCTTATCCCAATTACTTGGGGTCGACGCAATATGTCATCTGTTTTGACATATTGCAAAAAGTTTCGGCAATGACTTTTATGACCGGCCACCTGCCTGACGTCAACCCTCCTTGGGAATGTAATCGTTGACCCAAATGGTACCAGATGGAGTTGGTTCGTGTCAATCTAGGGCTCTTAGTCGTCTCTTACGACACCCACGAGCTAAGCAAGGGTTGGTAGTATTCGAAGCCGCTACCACACAGCAACGCACGTATGCAACTCTTAAAAAATAAATAGGTAATTATGACGGTTTGTGCATTCAAATTGTGTCACAACACATTTGAAAAACATAAAAAGTGTATTAACATTACTTTTAAAAGTATTTCGAGGATTTATGTTAATAAAAACAAAATTTGATTTCATAATTTGTGTAGTGGTGTACGTGTGTAATCGCCTGCGCGCATGTAGTATTTTTGGCTTCACGTTTATGATCGCTCGAAGTACCAACACCATCCTTCTAAACGTTATTATTCTAAGTTCACGTTATTATATTTTTATCTATAGAAATGATTTTGTTCAAATTTTCAAGATTAATCTACGTAACTTGTCCTGTATAATAACTTCCCTCCACGCAAGTTTAATACATATTGATACTACTACAATGAATTATAGGCTAAATCACGTAATACAAAACGTCTAACACCTTCTTACGGTATTAAACCCGTAATGTAAATGAACTTACAAATTAATTGTTAACGAAGCGATGACCCTTGCAAATTATAACCCTATAACTTCTGTCCTTTGGACTCAAAACTACCCTCAACTTAACAACGGACCCATCGGAGTAATAAGGCAGTCGCTATATATAATTAAGTATAAGTAATATACATGTTAAAGTAACAAAAATCAAATTTTAATATAATTTATAAGATTAAAGAAATGATGACTTATTGGAGAGGGCCTCTTTGAAAAGCAAATATAATGAAAAACTAAAAAAAATAATAAAAATAGGGATACCGAGCATGATTTCCCAACTGGTCCGTTTTTGTTCTGGTCGGCAGTGGCAAACATTGCTTTTATATTCAAATTATTTTTCAATCCCTGAAAGTACTGATAAAATGAGGTTTTCTATAAATGAAAGCTAGATCGATTTATCGCGCCCGAAACGTTCTGCATACTAAATTTCATGGAAATCATTGAAACCGTCGCCGAGATTTTGAATATATAGAAATGTAGGTATAAAAAGTGCTCGTTTAAATGTATTAGATAAATAAATAATCACCGTCGCAGCTCATATACGTCCCACTGTTGGCTCGGGCCTCCTCCACAGTGGGAGGGAATTTGATCTACTATACCACGCTGGTCAGACATGTTGGTATAGGGTTTCATTTCGAGTTTTATTTCTCTTTCACAGATGTTATGTGCATATTATATCCCATAGTCGTCTATTACGATATCCACGGGCAAGATAGGGACTAGTAAATTGTATTCTTACTCCGTCTCCACACGGCAAAAATACGAGATACATTCATCTTTTTATTAAGTGTAGGGTAGTCAAATAATTAAAAAATAATAAATGGTTTCATTAAACCTTCATATGGTAATGTATTAAACATATATGCAATGTGTAATCCCATATTGTATAAACATTTAGAGGACCAATCAGTAATATCGTGAAATTACAGAGTAAGAATACAATTCATTTTCTATACTCCCTTTCTTGCCTACGCGTGCCTATCGTTAAAGTCGACTAAGGGCAATAATATGCAAATAACATTTGTGAAAGAAAAGGAAAACTCTAAACGAAACTCTATACGAAAATGTCTGACCAGTATGGTATAGCAGGTCAAATTCCTTTCCGTTATGGAGGAAAATCGAGCTATTCGTACTCGATATGCAGATAACATCTATGCAAGAGAAGAAAAACTTGCAATAACGTCATATCTCAACGCGTCTCATCAGCGTGGTAGGTCAATTTCTGTAGGACAATTTCTTTTTGTGCAGAAGACTAGAGTTCAGCATTGGAACGGAAACGAGCCATGGGAGGAATTAAATTATTATATCAGTTATGGATCTTTCGTGTTATAAAATATTTTCAAGTAGCCCACCCGAGAACCGCTTTTAAAAAACGTGGCGAAACTGTAAGCAAAAAATATACCTTTTGAAGTTGGAGCCTTCTATAAACTAGCCTAAGCTATACGAACTTCTATCTAAAGCACCGATTCTAAAAGGTATCATCATCATCATCATCATCATCTCAGCCCACATACGTCACACTGTTGGGCTCGGGCCTCCTCTACAATGGGAGGGAATTTGACCGTTAATACCATGCTGGTCAGACATGTTGGTATAGGATTTCATTTCGAGTTTTCCTTCTCTTGCACAGATGTTACTGCATGCATATTATATCCCTTAGTCGTCTTTTACGACATCCACGGGAAAGAAAAGGAGTGGTGCATTGTATTCTTATTCTGTCACCACACGGAAAAGGTATTATTTTTTCTATTTGATTTCGCGATGTTTTTTTAAAGCGGTTATCTTTTTTTACCAAAAAAATAATAATTTATTTTTTGCTTATAAGTGATTACACTACACCATAAAATTGTACCCAATGTTCAAGTGTTCATATAAAATTTTAATGTTACCCGCGATTTTTACAGGATATCATTATTTCGTGATAGGGAGGTCCCGTGGGACCGCACTCTGCTCATTCGTCACCATGGATAGATCAGGCGGGGTATGTTCAGACTATAATCTATCACAAAAATAATATCATTATTGGATCCTAATTTGTTGACCATGGGACTGGTGAAAAAAAAAAATTCCAAATCCGTTTTAGCAATTTCGAGTATTCGGTGACAATATATGAAATTAAAAGATTCCGAAGAATTGAAAATGTTATGTTTTGAAGTGTGTTAAAATCAGCATTTATTAGATCCACTAACTTATTAAAAATCTTGACACCTTCAAGAATTCTCGCATATAAGAATATGAATTAATATATTATTACATTCTCTCGATCTCAATAAAGAGGCTTGGAAGACTTAAGCATTGCCATTATTGCACGCTCCCAACTAAGTAGGAAAGCTCAAAATTTAGTGTGAGCTGCATAGTTAATAGGAATGTCGATACGGCTGAAGAATACTAATTTTCCTTTTCATAAGTAAGATAATGGTCATTGAACTATGATTTGCCGAACTTTAGGCTAGCTGGTATTGGTAACCAAAACTAATTACTAATTTGCTACTGTGGTTTAAATGATGGCTGTTCTCATAGTTAACCTTGTGATTGGGTGCTGATTATGCGATCAAATCTAACCGTAATCATTAGAAATGTATCCTGATTCGAAGGACGTCACACTAAAGTTGAATTTCATAACTATATTATAAAAAAAGAAAAAACTTCTAATTTTCATATCCGATTTTTCCAGTTATGATCTCGTTTCGATTCCGTAGTAAGATTTACCTAGCGAGGTATGGTAATATCACGCTAGTCATACGGGTTTGCATAGGTTTTTATTCAAATTTTTCCTATTCTAGAATAAATGTTATCTGCATAATATATTCTTTAAGTCGTCTTTTACAGCAAACCTTGGCCAAGAAAAGGCATGGTGAATGGTATTCTTTTTCCGAAACGTCATGAAAACTAATAACTTAACATTAATATATCCTATTTTGTAATAAATATATTGTAAGATAACGAAGGGATTTAAAACTAGAAACTGCAAACGAAGAAAATTTCAAAAGAGAACTCCATACCAGTCCAGTCTCCAGACTGAGCATACTCCTAGTGTACCAATTTCCATATCTTTATGGCAATGGCTGTAGTACTCAGTTTTAATGGCTGTAGTAGCAATATTAGAAGCAAAGAAAATAATAAATACTAATGATTTGTGATATTTACGCAAATACTAAATTGTAAATAAAATTATTTTTATGCATTTTATCGCTCTTTTTCTTTTTGGCTATATTTTTTTATCAAAATATTATATATTATAAAATTCTGTAGCGGTAGATATAAATTTCTGTAATAACGATGACTTGTTGGATGTGAGAGTCGGAGCCCGTCCGCGACCATGAACGCTGTAAAATGTTCGAAATGTCGGGTAATCAAAAATCAAATACAAATCAAAAATCCGTAAAAGTAGTTTTATTTACAATCATCACAGCCCATATACGTCCCACCACTGGGCTCGAAACTCCTCCACAATGGAAGGGAAATAGGGATTGATATACGGTTTTATTTCGAGTCCTGCACAGTTGTTATATGCATAATGAATTCCTTAGTTATATTTTACTACACCCATGGGTAAGATAAGAGGTCATTTAAGATCTGTGGAAATTTACAATAATAATTACTAATCTTAACTTCTCTAACCAGTCGCATTATTAAACAAGGATTATGGTGGCTTATCTCGAGAAGTCAGTCGGACGGTAACATCGTGGGCGGTCGTTTGTGCAAAAACTATCCACGTAATTAGTGAATATATAGTTAAAAACTTACTTGACTAAGTTTGGCAAAGAACCAAATGGATATAGGTACTTACTGTGATAAATACAGTTACTGTGGTAAATTTATATTTTTAATTATTTTTCCATGTGGTGACGAAATAAGATTAGATTTACCACTCCCTATCTTGCCCACGAATGTCATAAAAGACGACTAAGGGATATAAGAAACATATATCACTTTTTCTAGAGAAGGAAAACTAAAAATGAAACCCAACCAGTCTGACCAGCATATCATCATCATCATCATCATCACAGCTCATATACGCCCTACTGTTGGGCTCGAGCCTCCTCCATAACAGGCGGGCAATTGATCTTGATATACCACGCTGGTCAGACATGTTGGTATAAGGTTTTATTTCGAGTTTTCCTTCTCTTGCACAGATGTGCATGTGCATTGTGCATATTATATACCTTAGTCGTGTTTTACGACATCCACAGGCAAGATAGGGAGAGGTGAATTGTATTCTTACTCCGTCACCACACAGATTAGCATATAAAGTAGGTCAATTTCCCTCCTACTGTGGAGGAGGCTTAAGCCCAGCAGTGGGACGTGTATGAGCCAAGATGATGATTATGGGTTATTTTTCCAGAATCATGTAACTGCCCGATTCTTTGAAAATCATAAATCAGAAGCAATAAAATTGTCAATGCACATCGCAAATTAGTTCGTTTGTCGAGTTAAAAATACATGGAATTTATTTGGTCATATTTGATGACGATAGAAATTGCACATGTATGAAAAATATACGAATCAAAGTCCAATATTGCACTACAAATTTGACCGTTTTATTAAAATATTTGTATTCGCTATTTAGTAAAAGAACCACAAAAAAAAAAAAAAAAAATAAAAGCTTTATCTCTAGAACGTTATTATCTTTATATATAAATTTCTTGTGTACGTATGTATGTCACTGAACTCCTCCTAAACGACTGGATAGAGCTTCCAATCCCGCAATATCGAGATCTCGGTATTGCAGGGTTTTTGTGATAAATAAACGGAGTAAGAGAAGGAAAACTCGAAACAAAACCCTATGCCAACCTGTCTGACCAGCATGGTATAGTGAGGTCAATTTCCCTCCTATTGTGGAGGAGGCTGGAGCCCAATAGTGGGACGTATATGAGCTGAAATGAAACGGTGTAATTTCATTGATCTCATACTCTATTAGTATGAGATAATACTTTAATAAACATACACGTTAGTGGATTAATTCTTTTTTTTTTGTTACAAATAAACGGTGTAATTCGATTGATCTCATATTAATAGTAATATGTACGTAAATAAATATGGAATTGATTAATTCATTGTTTTATTTGCCTCATATAAATGTGAATATTTTCGATATGCGAGATCCCGTAAATACCGAGATCCCGCGGGATTGAGAATTCGTAATCCCGCAAATAACGAGATTGAATTCAGGCTGCGGGATTGCAAGTCCTACGACTGGACCAATGTTGACAAAAAATTTTGTGTGTGTTCAAGGGAGTTAGAGAATGGTTTAGATTCACAATTGGACCCGGTAGGTGGCGCTTTATTAGAACAACGTCTGTTGGGTCAGCTAGTATATATATAAGATATTTTTTTGTTGTAATTATCATCATCATCACAACTGGGCTGGGCTCAAGTCTCTTCCCTAATAGGGGAAAGGGCAATAGATCTACTACACGATGCTTGAAAATTGCTCAGACATGCTGGTATAGGGTATACATATATATATATATATATATATATATATATATATATATATGAGATTTATTTCTGTTCCTATGTGGCAATGAAAATTAATAAGAAAAAAAAAACGACAGGATCGTTAATTAACCGACTTCCAATGTAGACAATGCAGATATTTTTTTGGATTATTGTTGTATTTTCAAAAACCGCTTTTCCGATTTCCGAAAATTTTCATAGGACCATTTGGGAAGTATTTCTCTTCCCTTCCCTTTCCAACAAAATAATGATTTTCAAATCGGTTGGTAAGCAACGGCGAAACATGACCCAAACATTTATAAACATAACATAGCGCGAAAAAACATAAAAAAAATATAAACATCTGAATTGAGAACCTCCTCCTTTCTTAGAAATCGGTTAATAATATACATCATCGGTGACGGTTAAAAATATACATCATCGGTCGGTGACGGAGTAAGAATACAATTCACCACTGCCTTTCTCGTTCGTGGGTGTCTAATAAAGATCTAAATCTAAGCAAGACAAGGACAACACGAAATAAAACCCTATGCTATTACGTCTGCCGACCACTGACGACAAGTCACCCTGCTCTGGTGGTCGGCCCAACGACGAAGGCGACGTGGGTACGGATGGGTTATGGGCCCGCGCGCCGTCTTTTCGTCGCCCCGGACGGAATGGACCGCGTGGGCGCTTACCATAGCCGACTCATTAAAAAAAAAATGCTATTCAGTCTGACTAGCGTAGTTAAGTAGATAAATTGTACTTCCATAGTGGAGGATGCCCAAGTCCAACAGTGGGACGTACATGAGCTGAAATGATGTTGATGCTGACTGTTTATCATGGTCTAATTTAATTTTAGATATTAGCTACCTTCACTCTTCAAAGAGTGTAAGATAATGCTCTATATTTAAACGTATTTTTTAATAAAATCATAGAATTTCAATAACTGAACAGGAATAAGCTGTTAAATCACTTGTATTGAGGCAATTTCTTCAGCTAGAGCTCGGAATATTAATATTTTGCATAATCTATACTATTCTATTCGTAGAATTGTATTGAACTATTAACTATTTGAAAATTGCTACAGGAGTGAAACGGTTTCAAATTTAATATTTGTTAAATTTATTAAGATTTTGTAACTATTTGCTGATTATATAAATATTTCTCGTTAACTTAGTCGTGAGGTAGACTTTTAGAAATCTATGACCTGGTTTTATAAATATAATAGCATTTTAACTAAGTCAAAAATTTATATTAAACATTTTGGATAGAAAAAAGTCTGAGAAATGTTTGCTGCTTTGTTTCTACTCACCGCGTATAAATGGCCTCGGTAGCTCACCTTCAGTGTTTGATTAGTAAACTTCAATTTCACTATTTGGTTAGAAAGAAATTTCGTTTAATATTTATTAATATACTCTCTTAAACAACGTAATAGGTATAGGACTTTGTTACAGCTCATAAACTGTTGACCTCGAGCCTCCTCCATAATCGGAGTGAATTCGACTTACTATAGATGTGATACATGTTGTTCAGACAGCTTGGTTTAGGGTTTCATTTCGAGTTTTTCTTTTGCATAGATGTTATCTCCATATTACATCCCTAAGTCGTCTTTTACGACACTCAAGGGTAAAGAGGGAGTGGTAAATTGTATTCTTACTCCGTCATTATACGGCAGATATTATCAGTTAGAGATTATGTTTCACGTATTTCTTTAAGTTACTGATTATTTTATATAGGTGCAAAAGTAGTTAACTGTTATACAAAAACTCAACATTCACGTTGAATGGCTCGTATGCTTCCACCAGGAAAAATAAAAGGGATAATAAATGTTCCATAGTTCCCATACTATGTAAAAGTTGTCCGCTAGATAACCCAAAAAGAGCATTTAACAAACAACCAGCCAAAAGTATTACCACATTTATCAAATCTATAAGTACTGTTAGAAGTAAAAAAAAGCCATTCAACTCTATAGATTTCCCTAAAGTGCGATCGATGGCGCATTACGATGAGTTATTATCGTCACCTTCCCCCCATCTGTCATAATAACCACAGAATGGCGGGTTTATTATGCACAGACAATAAAACAATAAGGCGCGACTATTACGATAAATGTGCCACAATTAAGGTTTATTTTAAGAAGTCCAACTAGTATTAAAGGAATAAGGAATAATGAACTTTGTTTTAATCGTCTTATATTTCATCAATCTTTAAAAAAAAAATAGAATTTAATCAAAATGTTGTTATTTAGTTATTTACAGAAACAAATGGAAGATCAATAGCAGGTTTAGACAAAATATAAATAATATATCTTTGTTTTTTATTTTTACAATAAATGGTATCATGATTCCCTGTTGAACATCAATGTTATTTATCATTCAGTCTATCCTCTCCCAAGCAAATGAAAACTCTGTGAAAAATAATATTAGTCACCTAGCACGCCTCCTCACCGACAGAAGTCGATGATGATTGCTAATAAAGAAGATGGAAACGTAACGAATGAAGGACGTAGTAACATTTATATAAGGAGTGGATAACAAAAGAAAGACCCTATGAAAAGCCAATTGTGCAGCTTGGTGTTAGTACTTAAGCTAATTCATTCCGTTTTGTGAAAAAAATTCGTACGTAACTTTTGTTTGCATAGGTACGATAAAAGTAGAGATACCTAGGTTGAAAAAATCTAATTGTAGCCAGGTTAGTTTACGTAGAATACCTACCTCATATCTTCATATTAAAATAGTTTTCTATAAAAAGAAGTATCTATTTATTCCAAAATAACAATCCATGAACTAACTATCCAGGATTGCAATCGAGTCTGTTGAAGCTGGTGATGGAGTAAGAATACAATTCACCACTCCGTATCCCGCCCGTTGCTATCGTAAAAGACGACTAAGGGATATAATTTGTACATAACATCTATGCAAGAGAACTAAATCTCGAAATAAAACCTCATACCAATATGTCTGACGAGCATGATATAGTAGATCAATTTTACTCCTATTACGAAGGAAACTGGCCTAGCTGCGTATATGAGCTAAGAGCTCAATGTTGATGAAGATTTTCTTTAAGAAGAGAAAATTATCAGTTAAATAGTTCGCATGGCCAATAATATCAACGTTCGATGTTGGATTTCTGCGTTATTAATGTATAATAAAGTTTACTACTGGCGTGAATGACATTTCCTTTTAATAAATCCTTGGCCTATTTTTGTTTATATCAACAGATCTTTTTATATCTATCATAATGTCATCAACTTAGTTTCATATAATTTTAGATATATATTGACATATCGTATAATAATATCCTTATCATTTCGGCTCATATACCTCCCACTGCTGAGCACGAGCCTTCTCCATAATAGAAGGCACATTGATCTTACTATATCATGCTGATCGGACAGGTTGGTACAGGGTTTTCTTTCGAATTGACCATCTCTTGTATTGATGTTATATGCATAATATATCCCTTTTTTTTGGTGGTGGGTTGCGGTCGGCGCGCTCCTCGCACCACTCCGTCAAAGGCGACAGAGGGGCGTAAGCACGCACTCCCGCAACCCACCCGCGATGCACGTCGCCTTCGTCGTTGGGCCGACCACCGGAGCAGGGTGACTTGACGTTGGTCGGCCCCACGCAATACCCCTATTTGGGGTACCCTCCCATCGACCGACGTCCCCCCCTTGGGGAGGACGTCGGTCTTTCCTCACGCGGTTGGCCTCTCAGCGGGTGACGGACTAATTCCCCAGTCACATCACCCGCGGCCTCAGCTAGCGCAGCATGAGGGGCAGGTATTCGCGCCTACGCCGCCCCAGTCGCCGGCGGCGGATCCCTTCATCGAGGCTGCGCTCCTCGCGCAATCGATCCACCGCCTCCTTCCGCGAGATTACTGCCCCACAGAAAGCTGCGACCGCGTCCCAGTTCCTGACGCTGTCGAGCATCGCCCTGGAGATGGTCGGCAGCGTCAGGTCGGCACTTACGATTGCGACGAGTTCACGACGCTGCTCTGCCCGAGCAGCATAGATCTCGAGCGTATGCTGTGCCGTGTCCTCGTCGCAATCGCAGTGGTGGCAGGACGGTGTACTCTTCCTCCTAACAACCTTGTGTAAGTATTTGGCGAAACATCCATGCCCCGTCAACACCTGCACCAGTCGGAAGGAGAGCACCCCGTGCCGCCGTTTCAACCACTGCATCACCACCGGCCGGAAGGCCTCCACGATCCGCACCCCGAACCGACGCCTCTCCAGACGGACTGCCCAACGGGCAATGACGTCTCGGCGGGCGTCGACGCGCCATAATATATCCCTTAGTCGTCTTTTATGGCATCCACGGGTAAGACAGGAGGTGGTGAATGGTATTCTTACTCTGTCACCACACGGAAAACAAAAACATGTTTACCCATATTAAAATCCGTCCATATATTCATCGTCGACGTCCACTGTTGGATATAGGCCTCCGTAAAATATGAAAATAAAAGCTGTAATCGCAACGATTGGTAGAGAGGTCTTGCTGATTTTATATTACTTGGAAAAGCGATCTCTATTCTTCTGATGATTCTTGAGGCTATTTTTGTCCCTACTGAGGCCAAGTAATCAGTACCATTGGTCAATTTAATGACGCTATAGCGCCTTAACAGTACGCCGTCCTTCCGTCATGGACCGTTGTAAGGCCGCGGCCTACCGCGAAGAAAGTGAAGGGAGTATGAATGCGTGCAATGAGGTTTAGTGATACTAAAAGCATCACAAAAACCCATCACACTCAAACACTCTCAGAAAGTTGAGCTTCCGGCTCTCTCATTCGCCGAATGAGGCACAGTAACAAATTGCTACTACTTGGACGTCGATTTTCTGCGAGAGTGGGACCCCGGACGGAGCGGCCCGCGGCTGCAGACAGACAACTGTCAACAGTGTGGTCCTACCACATGTAAATTCTTTTTTGGCAATGTAGAATAATAGGTTCTTATGATAACACCTTGCAGGAAGAATCTAATCCTTATATTATAGGGATTTAACAAATAAAGATACAAGCAATCAGCAAAAATTCAGAACAAAAATTTATTGATCGTTGAAGCGTTGTTCTACTTGTGGTTTGAACCCACGATATTTAATACAATAGATCGATATTTTAACCACTATGCTATGAACACAAGTTGCTTTATATACTTTAATAGCTTGTTTCAAACACTTCGCCATATATGCAGTCAAGTCGCTAATTTGTATTTTAATCACTTGCTTTAAGTTTGGAGTATATAATCTCCAAAGTACTCCCAGCGTTTCGTTGATGTATACACTGTTTATTTCCTACGTGTGACGATCGAATCAATTAAGGAATTGTGTCAGAGAATTGAATTTCAGCTTGTACATGTGGCGTAGTACTGATTATAAATCTATCGTACAAACATACATTAGCGGTTAGCATTTCAATCAATGTTTCAAAGTACATATTCTTCTATAAAATAATAATGTAAGTATTATGGATGATTGTCGTAATATAGAAAGAAATTTAGATATACTATCATATAAAATGTAACGAAAAGCATTTGTCTTAAAAGAAATTAAATTTTTAGCCGTGGATAATCGGACTGGCGATTAGTTAATCTTGTCCGTCATTCGCAGGGAGACTGACCATGTAATATATATATATATATATATATATATATATATATATATATTTATATCAGCATCATCACTTATATACGTCCCACTCCAGCCCAGCCCATACATGTCCCGCTGTTGGGTTCGGACCTTGTACACTATGGGAGAGAATCTACCACGTTGGTCAGTCGTGTTGGCATAAGGTTTTATTACAATACTAGCTTCTGCTCGCGACTTCGTCCGCGTGGTATAGATACTTTGGGCTAACGCTAACGTTAACCTAAGACTTTGTTTACGTAGAAGGTGAAAATATTGTAAATTAGCCGTTTCCGCTGCGGAAACTCTCAAAAAGAAAAAAACTCCGATTTTGAAACATTCTTCATTGGTACTTCGCTTCTGTTGGTCTTAGCGTGATGATATATAGCCTATAGCTTTCCTCGATAAATAAGCTATCTAACATTGAAATAATTTTTCAAATCGGAGCAGTAGTTCCTGAGATTAGCGCGTTCAAACAAACAAACTCTTCAGCTTTATATATAAGTATAGATTTTCCTTTCTCCTGCATTGATGTTATCTGCAGATTAAATCCCATAGTCGTCTTTTATGACAGCCACGACCAAGAGAGGGTTTGGTGAATTGTATTCTTATTCCGACACGACACGGCATTAATTGTTTCGACGCAATAGATGCTCTTCTACTATCGCAAACATAGCAAAATTTTGGCTATAGTTTTATGACGGGTCCCCTACCTAATGTCAACTTTTGCGAATGTTATTATATACAGATGCAATTGGCCCAGGTCGATTAAAACTTTTAATTTAATTGATTAAATTAGGCGAAAATGGATCTTATATAGCGGAGATCCATTTTTATTTTAAAATGGAAGGAAGGAAGGGAGACCCACCACTTTCTCACGATAATTAATATACCACACACCACAATAAATGGAATACGGGATAGGATTAAGGTGGACTAGGAAATAAGGAAATCTTACTCTCACGTGATTAGTACCTTCCAGAACATCAACTTGCAATTTACCGCAGAACTTCGAATATTCATTCTTAATTGTTTAAACTTTTAATTGTTTTTACGACACCCATAAGCATAGGTTGGTAATATTCGTAACCAGCACCATACAATGCTATTAGCCCGCAACATATGGGTACAAATAAATAAAGAGGGAATTAGGAATGAAAAAATAAATACTACACACTCATGAAATGAATACTCGGAATAAGGACAAACTAGTTGTACATACTACTCGTCTCCAAAAAATTAGCAAATCATTCATGGGGCAATGTATACGTTTCTACAATAGATTACCTAAAGATATCCGAGACCTGCCAACAAAAAAGTTTAAAAAAGCTATCAAGAATAGACTTTGTAAGAAAGCTTATTATAAAATCTCGGATTATGTAGATGATAATACAGATTGGTTGTGAGCAGCTCCTCATTATGCAATTTCCTTGTTATTTTAAATAAACTCTTTTTTAATAACTCTAATATTGTAAAGCGTAGTGTGTTTTGCCTAACGAAATTTTGCATTTTCGTCGTTTGTAACATGTTTGTAACATATGGTCTTGGTCACTGAAAGATCTACTTGCGGTAGCTGCGTGGAGCGGGTCTCTCCCTTCCCTCCATAGTGGTTGAGGGGAGTGATGGCTGCTCTAGTAGTTAACTCGTGATCGTGTGCCGCTTGTGGGATCTGGTCCAGCCATAATCATTTGAATTATATTAAGTATCTTGCAGTTCGAAGGGCATCACACTGGAGCTAGGTCTTACAAAACTTGTACACAAATTATAACTAGTAAAAAGAAAAAAAAAATAAAATAATAGACACGCCCGCTGAGTTTCTTGCCGGATCTTCTCAGTAGCGGTCGCGTTCCGATCCGGTGGTAGTTTATTTTTATTGGATAAATTTAATTTTATTTTGTAAAATTGACAATATGTAAGTGCCCTCTCGGGGTCTATGCATAATAAATGATTTGAATTTGAATTTGACTACAACACAGATGGCGTAGTGGCTAAGATACCTATCGTACCAATGTCGTGGGTTCGAATCCCATGCAGAACAATATTTTGTGCAATCCACAAATTGTTGTTCTGGGTGTAATTTGTGTCGGTTAAATTATAATATATGTTTCCAAAATCCTCCACAGTAGAAGGATTATTTAGTCCGTCACCCACCGAGAGACGGACCGCGCGAGGAAAGACCGACATCCTTCCCGAGGGCGGGACGTTGGTCGATGGGAGGGTACTCCTCAAGGAGTAATCCGTCGGGCCGACCGTTGATGACAAGTCGCCCTGCTTCGGTGGTCGGTCCAACGACGAAGGCGACGTGTCACGGGTGGGTTACGGGTGCGCGTGCTTACGCCCCTCTGTCGCCCTGGACAGAGTGGTGCGAGGAGTGCGCCGACCGTAAGTCAGACCCCCCAAAAAAAAAAGAAAAAAGTGAAAGGATTATTTCCTTAGTGCGCGGTGTTGTCTTTGTAAAACAAAAACAAAGTGTGTGTGTACTTATAAATACGCACGAAAGAATTTATACTTTTTTGGCGTAGCAAGATAAAAATCTTTCTAAAAATGGTGTCCTTAACGTTACGCCTGTAGAAAAAACTATACTAACAACGGCAATAATAGAAAAAAAAGCTATTTAATACATTAAAAGTTTTATCATTTATTATTTAGTTGACATTTTTGACGGTGTTCGCGCACATTATAAAACGCGTTGACTAGCTAATTTCAGGGTGTCGATTTTTGTGACGGTACGCGCACGCGTCGTAAAAATTTACTCTCATATTTTTTCCCTAACGCGCCAAAAAATATAACTTAAAAAAATGCAATATAAGTTAGTATTTATTCGTTTTTAATGACTTTTTATAGTAAAAACATATTGTAAAAATTATCTTATTTTATATTCAGTTCATAAAAGGCTATCATTTTCAGCCATTATCGAGTTGACGTACATATAATGAACTTAATTTGAATAACCAATACAAGGGCGGTCTCTGTTGAATATTTTTCGTTTGGTGACCGAAAATTGATCCGGTACTTAATCGTTCTCAATTTACGAGCCAACTGCGGTTTACATTTACGATTTCCGAATAATAAAACCAAGGCCTGGGTTAAAAGGAGTTTTTTCAGACAGTATTTTTGTAGCAAAATATCCGTACATAAATTATATTAACAAGATTTGTTCTTAAAAGAAATAAATATGCTTTACATGAAAACTACGGAATACATTTTAACAGGATAAAAACAAAATCTTGTACAATATTTATCTGCCGCATGGAGACGCCCATTAAGAAATAGGTAGCAATAAAGTATTAATCATTATTGTTATCATAATCGTTTCATCTCATATAGGTCCCACTGTTGGGCTTGTGATTCTTTCGTTGCCAGAAATAATTTGAACTACGATACTATGCTGGTCAGTTAGCAAATGATGTGTTAGAAGAGGGTTTAATTCCGAATTTTTCTTTTCTAGCATCAAAATTAACTACATATATCTCTTAGTTACGGCCCGCCCGTCCACCCGTGAACTCAGCTAGAGCGGTATCAGATGCAGGTAGTCGCGCCTGCGCCGTCAAACGCGTCTTTCTGGATGATCGGCAGCGTCAGGACGGCACCGATGATTGCAATGAATTCACGGCGCTGCTCTTACCAGGCCACGCAGACCTCGAGCGTGTGCTGCGCCGTGTCCTAGTCGCAATCGCAGTGGTAGTAGGACGGCGTCCTCTCCCTCTCCGCGACCTTGCGCAGGTACTTGCCGAAACAATAATCTTATACGACACCTACGGTCAAAAGATAGGGTGATAAATTTTATTTTTAAACTGTCAACACACAGAAAAGGGTTAATTTAAAAATGATAAAATATTTTAAAATTTATAAATATATCTGTCTATATATTCTCCAAGCGATTACTGAGTCAGCTTTTACAATTCCCAATGTAAGAGATTTAGAAGATGCAACATGGCTGTGTCTTCATGATGAAGGAGCGGAGGAGGAAAGAGACGCGTCAACCGATAAAGCTTACCCACTGATTCGCTCGCTAACATCTCGCGAACTAAATTGTATTGCATTGCTATAAATTATTATATTCATTTTTCATTTATTAAATTTTATGCATCGAGTACAATGGTGGACTTAATGCCAGAAGCATTCTCTACCAGTCAACCATAGGTGGTGCCGAGATAATAATAGGTAAGTAAACGTGCAGAAAAAGTTTTATGATTGTAAAATGAAAATAAATACATTTACATAAATTGCGATGATTTTGCTAATTCATTGAGGAGATTTAAACAAATTTTCTTCTTGAATGTGTGACGGCTGGTGGATATCCTGATATCATACTATACATTAATATCATCATTATACATTATCTGATACATTTTTTGTATTAAATATTGTTTTAACGAAGTACAAGTATATAAAGTTTGTTGTTGGAATTTATTCTGTCTCCAACAGAGATGGTGGATAAGCTTTTCAGTAGATAGCGGAAAAGGTTAACGGGAAAGCTAGTAATATAATGTATTAGCTATCCGCCCTCGCTTCGTTTCGGTTTCAGTCGCCTTACACGCGTAGTTTTCGTTCACATGGGAATAAAATATACCGGGATAAAATATAGCTTATGTTACTGCCTGATAATGTAGCTATCCATTGGTGAAAGAAGTTTTGAAATCGTATCGGTGGTTTAAGCGTGAAATCGTAACAAACAAACAAACCTACTTTCGCATTTATAATATTAGTAAAGATATCTATTTTGCGTGTGGTGACGGAGTAAGAATACCGTTCGTCACCCCTTTTCTTGCCCGTGTGTATCATAAAAGTCGACTAAGGTATATAAAACGCACATATGTATGTAACAATATATAAACTCCAAATAAAATCCTATATCAACACGTCTGACCAGCGTGGTATAGTAAGTCAATTTCCCTCAGATGTTGGAGGAGACTCGAGCCCAACAGTGGGACGTATATGATGATAATGATGACGATGATAGTGTATATAATTTTATATTTGCCCATTCGGTAAAAAGTAAGGTTTGAATTGAATAAACATACGCTTTTGCCATATAGTTGTTTCACGACTCGCGAAAAAGTTGATTACTACTTGACCCAAATCGCAGTTTGCAGTTCCACTAAATTTTTATGAACGACCTCTTTTTATAGCTAGACGAGTACCGGTTCCGTGATATAAGCCGAACTTATTGATTAAAAATGAGCTCCTCGAATAACGCACTGTTTTGCTTATTGCTATAATTTATTAAATTTTGAGCAGGATTTTGTCCGCACAAAAATAATTTGCGAAAGGAAGCCAAACAGGGAAAGGCGTGACTTTTAGATATTTACGGCTTTTCATCGCTCTAGACCAACCTCATCTATCAGGACAATAATTACATTACATATACACAAAAATATGACCTAAGTACTAACTGGTTGTTTATTTGTTAAAATATTTTTTTTAAATAATTTAGATAATTATCTGTATGTAGCGTGCTGTGTGGTAGCGGCTTCGAATACTACCAACCCTTGCTTTGCTCGTGGGTGTCGTAAAAGACGACTAAGAGCCCTAGATTGACCCGGACCAACTCCATCTGGTACCATTTGGGTCAACGATTACATTCCCAAGGAGGGTTGACGTCAGGCAGGCGGCCGGTCATAAAAGTCATTGCCGAAAATTTTTGCAATATGTCAAAACAGATGACATATTGCGTCGACCCCAAGTAATTGGGATAAGAGCAAGATGATGATGAATTTAGATAATTATCTTGAGATTTAAAATAAAAACATTCAGTCACCAAATGAACATATTTTATCCTTGCTACCTCTGTTACCTACCACAACGAGAGTTTTAGTACGGGTATTGTTGGACGTCTTATCAAAATAAAGAAAATTAGCTTGATAGTAATCAAGTGCAAAAATGGACCGTGGATCCTGGACTATATTGTTAAAACTTTGCAATCGAAACATAAAGTAAAAGAGTAGGGTATGAAGATATTTATATTTTTTTTTTTGTGGGTAGGCTGTGGTCGGCACGCCTCCGCACCACTCCGTCCAGGGCGACAGAGGGGCTTAAGCACGCAACTCCCGCAACCCACCCGAAAACCACGTCGCCTTCGTCGTTGGGCCAACCACCGGAGCAGGGTTACTTGACATCAGTGGTCGGCCCGACGGAATACCCACTATTGGGGTACCCTCCCATCGACCAACATTCCCGCCCTCGGGGAGGATGTCGGTCTTTCCTCACGCGGTTGGCCTCTCGGCGGGTGACGGACTAATCCCCGGTCACGTCACCCGCGGCCTCGGCTAAGATATTTATATATTAAGCCTCGTTTTCACTTGCTTGTTATGCCCGAAGACAAGCAATACTTTTCTCTGATTGAAAGTACGCAATATCTTTTTCTGATAAATATAAAGCCTATTTCTAATAAATAAACAGAAAATAAACAGCCTTTTATCTCTTGCGAGTCAATATTTACAATAAATGTCTGTATTAATATATTTCTTACTAAACTAATTTTACAATTACGAGCTACGATAAATATTGTCTCTCTCAGCTCTTACACGTCCCACTACTAGGCTTAACCTCCATAACAGGAAAAAAATGATTTGCAATATCATGCCGGTCATATATTTATGTTGGTATAGGATTTTATTTCGAATTTTCCTTCTCTTGCACATATATAACAATATATTCTTTTTTTTCCTTTTACGACATCTACAGGCAAGATAGGAAGTGGTGAACTGTATTCTTACCGTCATCACACGGCAAAGAAAAATATTTGATAAATAATAATACCTGTGCAAAACACCTTCACAGGTGAAGAACTCTTATAGGAATTTTCAGGTTTTATTTTTTGCTATTACTAGCTTGAACTAGCTACGTTAGTAAAGTCATCCGTCCATCTTTAGATGTCATCTGTTTGCATCTATTTATATTTTTCAATCAACCACGAGAAGAAAGGAGTGATAACACATGGCACTAGACGATATTGCAATACATATCCATAGGGCCTTCTTCATAATGGGATGGAAAATAATCTACTAGGTTATACCACCCTGGTTAGACAACTTACTATAACGTTTTCTAATTTACTTACATATATTACTTGACAGTATATTTCGACATTACCATTATCCCTAGATGAGATCTCTCTCTAAATGTCGAGGCTATCCAAGCTTCTTGACACCGCGGACTTAGTAAGGAGACTGAAAAGAACTAAGCCTTTTGAGTTAGTTTAGTGAAATTGGTGATTAGTAGTGCAGTGAGTGCTATCCTTGAGGAACACAAGAACAAAGTGTATTTTATTATTATTAGAGACAATAAGAAAAGTGCCAATGGACACATTCTTACTCTGTAAGTCTTAGCAAATTAAGTTAGATTTAAATTACTTATTAGCCTCATAGCTAGATTGTAATTATTATGAGGTAACTGTTAAGTTATATCATAGTAAGAAAAAAAAAAAACAAAAAACTATTACTGCACGGATGGCGTAGTAGTTGAGATGTAGACCTACTGCGCCAGTGTCGGGGGTTCGAATCTCGCGCAGGACAACACTGTGCGATCCACAAATTGTTGTTCTGAGTCTGGATGTGATTCGTGTCCGTTAATTTTCATGTTTGTAAAGTCCCTCGCAATTAAAGGATAAATTACCTTCGTGCAGGGATATGTCTTTAAAAAAAAAAAATTATCTCAGCTCACATTTAAAGTCAATTGATCTACTATACCACGTTAGTCAAACGTGTTGGCATAGGGTTTTTACCTTGTCTTGCATCGATATTGTCTGTATATTATACGACACCCACGGGCAAGAGAGGGGATGATATACTGTATCCTTATTTCGTCATACATATGGAATATATTATATACATCTATGAAAGAGAAGAAAAATTCGAAATAAAACCCTGTACCAACACGTCTGTCCAGCGTGGTATAGTAGGAGAATTTCCCTTCCGTCGTGAAAAGGACTCGAGCCCACCAGTGGGTCGTCTACAAGCTGTGATGATGATGAATTTATATTTTAAAATATATAATATTTCAAACTACCTTAAATTGAAAAAATATTGGTTTCAAGGTAGATCATGTCGTGTTATGTAGGATTCATTAATTTAATAATACTTTAATTACAACCTTTAAAGATACGGTGAAGCTATATAGGTATAAAAAGTTCTAACTCTCAGATATAATGAATAGATGGTCTATCTCAAACAATTTATGTTAAACAAACTTTTGTTCAGGGATTGGCAATTTGAAATGAAGCCTGCGAATTGGACAAATGGTTATACGGGGCATTTAATCATCACAACTTTAACAATACAGAACGGAACACGGCTTTAATAATTATGACCAGTTGAAATATCCGTAACTGCCTTTGTATGTACATAAGCGGTAATTATGTTATACCTTCGACTAAAGTATAATTTAATTAAAAACTTATCGATATTTATAAAACACATCTCCATACATCTATGGGAGGATATTCTCATAACATCCTAGATTAGTAGAAATATTTGTTTCCATGAGGTACTTCACACATATACAAATATCAGACACATGTTAGCTTAAAACTCAGAACATTAATTTGTGCATTGCATGAGCCGTTACGCTCTGTTTTATATGATACTAACTTGTGCTCGCGACTTCGTCAGCGTGGAACAGTTACTTTGGGCTAATGCTAACTTTAACCCACAACTTTGTTTGTGTTGAAGGTGAAAATATTTATAATAATACGAAATTATCACACATGATTTGTGCAAAAATTTTGCTGTTTACGCAGCGGAAGCTGTCAAAAGAAAAAAAACAATTCTGCAACATTTTTCATTGTTGCTCTGCTCCTATTGGTCTTAGCGTGATGATATATAGCCCATAGCCTTCCTTGATAAATGGGCTATCTAACATTGAAATATTTTTTCAAATCGGATCAGTAGTTCATGAGATAGGTTTTATCATTATCATGGTACCTATATTACTACTACTGACTTTGAAAATAAGCGTATAACTCATTTAAAATTGGAGATGGGTTGGAAATTTAAAACAAAACCTTCTCTTGCATAATTGTTATACTGCATTATATATCCCATAGTTTTCTTTCACGACACCAACATGCAGGATTGAGAGTAATGAAATACGTTACTATGTACTCCGTCTTCACGTAATTTAAATGTTTCTTTTCAATTTAAAATACTATTCCTTTGCGATACGTTTATTCATTTGCAATATAGATTATTGTACTTTCTAACTTAAAATCATACTAAGCCTTTTATTGCATACGGTGGCAAACGAACCAACAGTACACCTGATGGTGTTTCTGCTGCTCCTAGACCTTTGCTAGGCTGCTGCCTACCGTGAGGAAAGTGAATGCGTGCAATGAGGTTCGGTGACACTAAAGGCATCATCAAAACCCACCACATACAGACACCCTCAGAAAGTTGGGCTTTCGGCTCTCTCGCTCACCGAACGAAGCACAGTAACAAATTGCTACTACTTAGACGTCGATTTTCTGCGAGAGTATTGTACTATACAGCTGTAGACAGACAATTGTCAACAGTGTGGTCCTACCATTATAATATAACTAGCTGACCCGGCGACTTTCATACCGCCATAATTGATTTCGTAAAAATATTTTTTAAATTGCCGAATATGTAGTCTGTCTATAACTGTCATTTGCGTTTGGTTATTACATGTCAGATGCGTTTTTGTTATACCACGTTTCATAGTGACTTGTATTCTATTTGACATTTTATGTTACGACACAAGGGAACACGATTTAACGGGGTAAAAAGTATCCTATGTCCGTCTCATAGTTCTAAGCTACCTCCCCATCAATTTTCAGCCAAATCGGTACAGTCATTCTTGAGTTATAAATAGTGTAACTAACACGAATTTCTTTTATATATATAGATATAAAGAAATTGATAACAATTTTTCCATAGTGTAGCAAGAAATTAAATTAAGACGAAATAGTTTAGATTTAGCACATCATAATAGGCACATAGGCGAGGGCTATTTATTCATTCTATTGGAGAAGCGGTTCGGCTCACCAAAACACGAATAGATTCAAGCGATCGCCGTACACTTGCACGTGACTGGAATGACAGATAGCGGCCAATGTCTGTGTCTGAAAGCTTCTGAATCAACGCAGATAGTTGGTTTTGTTTTATTATTCACTTGATGACCATGTGAAAGTAATTTATGGAGAAAATATTTTGGATATTGGATTACTTTTTCATTATAACCTATACTAATAACCCGCCCTCGCTTTGCTTCGGGTTCAGTCGCCTTACCCGCGTAATTCCCGTTTCCGTGGGAATGCCGGGATAAAATATAGCCTTTCCGAAAATACTTCCCGAAATTATAGCTTTCCATTGGTATAATAATTTTTGAAATGGGTTTGGTGGTTTAAGCGTGAAAGCGCAACGAACCATCAAACTTACTTTGGTATTTATAATATTAGTAAAAATTATATATTGTTATTGTATACAATATATAATTTTTATATAAGATGTATTCAAGTTCAAAGTCTATTGATGGAGGCTATGTCAAGTTAATATATGAAAGTATAGCTTAGATCATCAAACATTATTTAAGATAACGTCTAAAAATTATGAATGTAAGCAATTGAAAGCCATATAAACTAGATGCAAGATCTTTATTTGATTTTAATAGTTTCTTAAATTAGTACATTTTACCTGCGAGTACATTTTACAAGTAGGTATATATTTATATCCGATTTTTAAGGCGAAATTGAGCCAAATTATTACCATTGATATCGATTGCCGGGGAAATGTAATACGAATAGTTATTATTGTTATTAGAAAGAAATCGTTCCCAATATGATGATTTACGCCTATTACGCCTACGAAAGCATCCTATTAAATAGCATTAAGTCATTACATAAAACATCTGCTATCTTCTAGTGAAAATTGTGTCAATTTGGTGCAGATATTTATAAAATTATCACACCCTCTATTATGCCATATTTCCTGTGAATACCATAAGAGTGCTGTGTGGTAGCGGCTTCGAATACTACCAACCCTTGCTTTGCTCGTGGGTGTCGTAAAAGACGACTAAGAGCCCTAGATTGACCCGGACCAACTCCATCTGGTACCATTTGGGTCAACGATTAAATTCCCAAGTAGGGTTGACGTCAGGCAGGCGGCCGGTCATAAAAGTCATTGCCGAAACTTTTTGCAATATGTCAAAACAGATGACATATTGCGTCGACCCCAAGTAATTGGGATAAGAGCAAGATGATGATGATGATGATGATGACCATAAGAGTGATAGAAGTAAGTAGAGAATCCAATGTGTATCAATTACCATAAGCAGTGATCGGGTTGTTGCCTTAGTCATCCAGGGATCCATAAGCAGTAGCTTCAAGTGGGCTATTTGCTGGTCTGCCACCAAAGGCGATTAAAATTAAAATCATATATTTTAGTTGTTTATTCTAATTATGTTTCGGAATTTGACTCGTTAGCTAGAAACTGGTGCACGAAGTTAATATCAGTGGAATGGCTTAGAAAACAAACATTTCAACTCGTACAAATTGTGTTAGGTTTAGTTTTGCTAATATATTGTGGTTGTTGAGGATTTTATGTTGTGTGAATATTGAGGAACATGTGGATAGGTTTACAAGCACGTTGGAAATATTGATTATGTCTATTAATTTTGGATTTATGCTGTGACATAGCTTTAATTTTTTATGTGAAAAATTCTTTATACTATGCCTTTTATTTTGTGGTTTGTGTATTGAATGAAAGTGAGTCGTCGGCTCGACTGTGTAACGATCCTTCAAATAAAGTCGGCTCTTATCGTCTTAAGGCCGGTGTTTATTTACTTCACGAGATCACGCGTGATGGCACGGCAAGAGTTATTTTTAAGAGAAAATTATTATGAATCTTATTTTCATACTCTTGTCACACGCATTTCGTTGAAAGCGTTACAAACAGACTAAGTATACCACGACATGCAATGCATGGGATACCGTGGTAGCTTGCATGACAGTCTGGTTTGTCATTATAGGCTTCGTGACGATACGGCGGGGTGTAGTACGCCTTGATGTACATACAGAGGCGACCAAGAATAGCACGATATGGAGAAAGGGTCAAAACATGTGAGTATTTCTCGTTTCACTAGTCAACTATGTATATGCTCTGGTATGCCACGGGCTGCCTCGGCGGTTAGATGATACTTTGCTGTGGCATCCCGCGCCATTTTGTCAAGTGAACACCGATCCTAAGAGTTAGGGAGACATTTTACCACAGTAATTAACTTGTTTCGACTTTTCCTTCTCTTGCATAAATGTTACTTATCCCGCTTACTATATCCCTTAGCTTTTACGACATCCATGAGTAAGATAGGGAGTGGTAGATAGTATTGTTATTCCTTCACATGGAAAATTCATTTACTTATTAGCAATTAATAAACTTTTAAATAAGGGTATTTATTATATTATTTTTAAAAAGCATTTATTTGACTGGAATTTATAATTCAGATATTAGGTAGATCAGGTGTATAAGTTTAGTTTTTTACGGGTGTTTAAGGTTCAGACCCACGTCAACTTGAGGATAATGCTATGACAGCTTGTCAACCAAGTGTCTCACCATAATCCTTGTTTCGTTTGCTATGTCCATATGTTTTAGGCTTTCATTAAAAGTATATTTTTAGTAGACAACACATATATTCCTAAATTAAACCTGTATAAATAAAGGGTTTTTCAACAAGAACTTTGTTTTCTAAAACAAAATAAAACAAGAAATTTAGATGAAGATGATTCAAATTTTATTGTATTACGAAGAGAAAAGTTCGGCAATTATGAATGAAAAATGATATCTGGCAAATGTCCACCACGACCACGCTGACAGATGTCGATTCTTTCATCAAAGTTTTTAATCACTTTTTAGCAAAATGGCGGGTCTATTTCGTTAATCACATCACGGATTTTGAGTTTTAAGGCTGCAATCGATTCGATTGGCTCCGTACAGACTCTGTCCTTAACATAGCCCCACAAAAAATAATCCAATGGTGTTAAATCACACGATCTGGCTGGCCACATAACAGCTGATTTTCGTGAAATTATGCGATCGGGAAATTTGGTTTGCAATAAATTGATCGTTTCATGGGATGTGTGACATGTGGCACCGTCCTGTTGAAACCACATGTCGGTGATATCCACGTCATCAATAATAGGCCAAAATTGAGTTGCTAACATCTCGCGATAGCGTGATCCATTGACCGTTACCCCATTTCCAGCCCCATCTTCGAAAAAAAACAGCCCAATCACGCCTCCAGACCACATAGCGCACCATACAGTGACACGTTGAGCATGCAAAGGCTTCTCAATAATCGCTCTAGGATTTTAGAAGCCCAAATGCGGCAATTTTGCTTGTTGACGTACCCTGACAAGTGAAAATGAGCTTCGTCTAAAAAAATGATTTTTTCAGAAAAACCAGCGGGTTGTTCCTGAATGAATTGAGCGAATCTACGGCGATGTGAATGGTCAGTCGGCTTCAATTCCTGCACCAGTTGAATCTTGTAAGGCTTCAAAGCTAAATCCTTATGCAAAATTCGCCATGTGGTGGTTTTGGATAAAATTGACAAATTTGGATCTTCTTCAACACGGTGGCTCACGGCTGCGATGTTTTCAATTGAACGACTCGGTCGAACACGCGTTGATGTTGGCACATTTTGTATCGAGCCTGTCGACTCAAATTTAAGGACCAAATTCTTAATAGCGGTCTCAGAAGGACGATTATGTTGTCCGAAAATATCACGAATTTTACGAAATGTAACTTTAACAGAACCACCATTTTCATAGTGGATTTTAATTATTTTGATGCGATTTTCGAGCGAAATTGAATTCATTGTAACAATTGCCAATGCATCTACTACGAATACATCAAAAAACTAAATGCCAAAACTATCATGTGGTTGGTGTTGCCACAATTGAAAAACAAAGTTCTTGTTGAAAAACCCTTTAGAATTGGCCTGGGATAAAATTTTGCTGGGGATAAAATTATACATACATACATATATTCACGCCTCTTTCCCATAGGGGTAGGCAGAGACCACTTCCCTTCACTTGCTACGATCTTGACATACCACTTTTGCCTCTTCCACATTCTTTCTCTCTCTGAATCTCTTCATGCATATTATTCGGTTAGGGCTTAAGGCTGGGTTAAAAGTACCCTAAGTGCTTTTAACCCAGCCTTTCTTAAGAAGGTCCCCGATTTTATCGTGAAACGTCCACCTTGGTCTTCCCCTCCCAACACTTCCGTTCACATTCACCCTATAAATTCCTCTTGTTAGTCTTCTTTCATTCATTTTCTCTACATGCCCGAACCAACTTAACATACCTTTCTCAATCCTTGTCACTAGATCTACATTCATACCACAACGTTCTCTGATCACACTGATCTTAATTCTATCACTTAATTTTCTTGTTGTGACGCAATTACAATTCACCAACCACATTCTTGAGAATATATATCATAAAATACAGAAGAGGACTACAATTTTCAGATAATAATATATAATAATATCTTGCATAGAGCAAGAGAAGGAAATCTTGAAATAAAATCCGTCTGATGAACACGATATGGTAATCTATTATCTCTGGTATTTCTGAGAAGGCTCGAGCCTAATATAGGGTATATGTTGGAGATGATGACATTCCCAGACTGAACTAAATTTATCTATAAATGATTTCTTTATTAATTATCAAGGTTTTATCTAGTCACTTCATCATTTCAGCTCGTATACGTACCGTATAATTCCTGGGCTCGAGCCTCCTCCATAATATGAGGGAAATTGTTCTACTATACCACGCTGGTCAGACGTGTTGGTATAGGGTTTTATTTCGAGCTTCTCTTGAATAGATGTTATATGCATATTTAATCCCTAAGTCATCTTTAATGGTGGGAGGGTACCCCACGTAGGGGGTATTCCGTCGGGCCGACCACCGATGACAAGTAACCCTGCTCCGGTGGTCGGCCCAACGACGAAGGCGACGTGGTTTTTGGGTGGGTTGCGGGTGTTGCGTGCTTACATTCCTCTGTCGCCCTGGACGGAGTGGTGCGAGGAGCGCGCCGACCGCAGCCCACCCCAAAAAAAAAAGAAAAGAAGTTATCTTTAATGACACCCACGGACAATAGAGCGGGTGGTGAATTACATTCTTACCACCACACGGCAAATCACTTAGACTTGAATAACTTTTGCGACATTGATAATTATTTATAAATCAGTTTCATCGGCTATATATTAGGTTTGGTAAATTTCATAAGAATTGTTTATAATAGCTATATCTAAAGAGATGAACTTTAAACTGTAGGTATAACATAATACATTTGATATTTATACAAATTAATTAAATTATAAAATGAAAATTAAGAGGTTTATTGTCTTTTATTAAATTGTTTAGTATTTTGGCATTTTCCTATTTAAATAAATAGTTTATTTGAAGAAGATATATGTATACATAAATTAGAAAACCAAAATGTTAATTACTCTACAAAAACTAACTAATTCGACACAAAGGACAGCCGCTGGGGTAGAAAGGTTCATGAGTAACGACCACGTATCCGGATGAAGTAGATAGTGTAGGATGCCCCCCCCACTAGATGAACCGATGTCGTTAGATGCAAGCATCACAAGACCACACTTTGAGGCGAAACGTGAGGGAGGCCTACGACCAACAGTGGACGGCGATAGGCTGAATGATGACAATGATAACTAAACTTGTGCCACTATATCATATATACACTAAATCTTTCTAAAGAAAATCTCAAAAGAAAATTCCTCAGATTCTATCATCGAACTCAATATCTTAATTCTCCGACAATAGATGGTCTTGAACAAAAGCTTTCGATTTGAAATATCGTCTACACCTATTGTCCGATCGATTGATATATTGACTTCTATCAGTAGGCTCTACAGACACCAGTTTTACATAGAATGAATTATGACTAGCGATTCCGTTTCTACGCCTTTGTATTTTATACCTTGTAAAAGTTATAGTATCAAATAAGGCAATAATTAAAATATCTAAATTTTAATTTGCTATTCGCCTGTCATAATATATTAAACTTCTCAGATAAATTCCAAAAAGGTAGGAAATTTAATTTATGTCATTTACTTTTATCCACATAAGAACGGGTGTAACCGACATAGCACAAAGAATTACCACACTGAAGTGGCAATAGGCAAGCCACATCGCTTGATGAACCGATAATCACTGGGGAAGAAAGATTCTCGAGTGGCGACCACGTATCGGACGACGCAGTGTAGGACGTCCCCCTTCTGGTGGACCAACGACTTGGTGAAAGTTGCTGGGAATCGTTGGATACAGGCGGCACAAAAATGCACTCTGTGGGCATAACACGAGGGAGGTCTATATTCAGAAGTGGACGGCGATAGACTGAAATGATGTTGATGATGATACTTTTATTAATTATTTGTCACGGGGCATTAAGTTTCGTTTTAGGTGTTAAGGTTGTAAGAAAACCGAAAGGGTATTCCGTCGGGCTGACCACCGAGGACAAGGAACTTGGCACTGGTGGTCGGCCCGACGGAATACCCTTTCGGATACCCTCACCTCCCAACGTCAATCCCGGGACGTCGGTCGCCACCGCGCGATCAGCCTCTCTGCGGGTGAGGGACTAAAATCCTCGGTCCAGTCACCCGCGGCCTCGGCTAGGGCGGCATCAGGTGCAGGTACTCGCGCCTGCGTCGCCCGAGTCGCAACACGGAACGTGTCACCGAGGAGGAGCTCCTCTGGCGCACGATCCACCGCATTCTTCCGTGCGATGACGGCCTCACAGAAGGCGGTGACCGCGTCCCAGTTCCTGACGCTGTCGAGCATCTCTGTGGCGATGGTCAGGTCGGCACCGAAGATCGCAAGGAGTTCACGGCGCTCCCCCGTCCACGCGGCACACATCTCGAGCGTGTGCTGCGCCGCAATCGCAATGGTGGCAGGACGGTGTGCTCTTCCTCCTGACAATCTTGTGCAGGTACTTGGCGAAGCAACCATGCCCCGTCAGCACCTACACCAGTCGGAAGAAAAGCACCCCGTGCGTCCGCTCCAACCACTCCATCAGCAACAGCCCATCATAAAAAATAGCTTATTAGAAATCCATGGTAACCTCAGTTCCAAGAGTAATTATAAAAATATCAATTTTGTCTGTGTGTTGACTGATTAAGAATAGAGTGTGTTGCTTGCTTGTCAAGTGTGTATTATCCCCCATTACTTGGGGAGGCCTATAGCCCACAGCGGACGTTGATGGATTGATAGGTGGATGGATCATGGTAAAATAAATTATTTTTCTTTTAAGGACTTGACACACAAGATTTATTAATTATTAGGTATGTGTATAACATTTCGCCTTGTACTATTTTTAGTTCATAGAAGCACATCGCCTCTAATGTATCCCCCTTAGTTATTGGCATAATAAGAAGGTAGCCTGGGGCTTTATATTTATAATTCACTATACCAACCTCTGTTTTCACATAGAAACAAGAAGAAGGTTTATAACCAGTGTTTATTACCAGCGATGGCTTACGGCGCTGAAATGTGGTCTCTAAATATGGGCCTCATAAAAAAGCTCAAAGTCACTCAACGTGCTATGGAGAGGACTATGATCGGTATTTCTCTTCGTGATAAAATCCGGAACAGAAATCCGTAGAAGAACGGGTGTAACCGACATAGCCCGCAGAATTAGCACGTTGAAATGGCAATGGGCAGGCCACATCGCTCGTCGAACCGACAACCATTGGGGCAGAAAGGTTCTTGAGTGGCAACCACGAATCGGACGACTCAGCATAGACTTGGTGGATTGACGAAATTTTCAAAGTCGCAGGGAACCGTTGGATGTAAGTGGTGCGACACCGTTCCGAGAGGCATTCCCGTGGGGAGGCCTATGTTCAGCATCTTTCAACCGACCATCTGTACCATGAGTATTTATCTTCATTAGCCTGAACCGCACAGCGGTCCACTCCAGTATATTATACGTACATATTAGGCCTTAGTAGTATAAAACCCCCGATTTGTCCATCATCGATTCGCCTAGTGTGGCATCAGGTGCAGACACTAGCGATATTATGATTGTTGATTAATCAAATTTAAGTTAACCTTCAAGGTCTGCTGTTATTTTGGGACGCGGTCGCAGCCTTCTGCGAGACAGTGATCTCGCGGAAGGAGGCGGCGGATCGCCTGCGTGAGGAGCGCAGCCTCGATGAGTAGATCCGCCGCCGGCGACTGGGGCGGCGCAGGCGCAACTATCTGCGCCTCATGCCGCCCTAGCCGAGGCTGCGGGTGACGTGACCGGGGATTAGTCCGTCACCCGCCGAGAGGCCGACCGCGTGAGGAAAGACCGACGTCCTCCCCGAGGGGGGGACGTCGGTCGATGGGAGGGTACCCCAACAGGGGGTATTCCGTCGGGCCGACCATTGACGACAAGTTAACGCTGCTCCAGTGGTCGGCCCAACGACGAAGGCGACGTGGTTTTCGGGTGGGTCGCGGGAGTTGCGTGCTTAAGCCCCTCTGTCGCCCCGGACGGAGTGGTGCGGAGGCGCGCCGACCGCGGCCCACCCACAAAAAAAAAAAATAAAGGTCTGCTGTTATTGACTCACAGAAGGTGACCCTTTCCTATCACTGCTTATGTGTGAGAATTTTAATATAACTTGTTTTCATACTTAGGCCCATAATATTTGTAATTTTGTATAGGAATGGAATAAGTTTTTTATGGTAAAAGGGCACTACTATATGCACATAACATCTGTGCAAGAGAAGGAAAACTCGAAATGAAACCGTATACCAACATGTCTGACCAGCATGGTATAGTAGGTCAAATTCCCTCCCATTGTGGAGGAGGCCCGAGCCCAACATTGGGACGTATGTGGGCTGCAATGATGATGATGATGAGGGCACTAAATAGACAAATCATATATGTTATTAATTAAAATTATGAAAATAATAAGAATTACGCATAGTGCCTATTTTCAACACATACTCAACATTTTTTCCGTGTGGTGACGGAGTAAGAATACAGTTTACCATTCCCTGTCTTGTCTGATAGATGTCGTAAAAGACGACTAAGGGATGTAATATGCATATAACATAAAATCTTATACCAACCTATCTGACCAGCATGGTATAGAAAGTTCAATTTTCCTCCTATTGTGGAGGAGACTCGAGCCCAACAGTGGGACGCTCATATACGAGCTGAAATGATGATCACACAACATTTTGCCCGATCTGGGACTCGAACTCGATGTTTTAAGTGCGTGGGCCACGCGAATGAAACCGAAGCGAGGCGAATGCAGATTGCTAATTTTTAAAAATTTTGTGACAGCACTGGTGTCTATTTTTAAATTTTATAATTCTTGATTCGCATTACTACTTGTTTCGTATTTTAACGGTAACAACTTCATATTTAATGGTACTTTCGAATTTTGACCTACTCGCATCATTATTTGATTGATAGTTCGTACTGGTTTTTCTATATTAAACTTAATTATGAATCAGTCAATAACTACGAAATACTGTATTGTTTGGTTTTGATAATTCTAAAATTATAAAATTTTGAAAGAATGAGAAAAAAATTAACAAATAAATGATGTACGAATGATTTTCTGACTATAGAAGTATTAATAAAACTATTTACCAAACCCATGTACTAAACGTGATCACGGATGGACTCACCATTAACGCAGAAAAGTGTTCGAAATTTTGGACAATCAAAAATCAAATACAAACTACAAATTCGTAAAAAATATTTTTATTTATAATGTGTAAGTAATACCCCGAGTATTACTTACACATTATAAATAAAAATATTTTACAAATTAAATATTAAATATTAAACATCAGAAATCATTATAGATCTATTAAGTTAAGTCTCCTTGGGGTGCGGCGTTTGAACTGTACAAACAATCATTAGGAAAAAAAAAACCGCCTAAAACTTTATAGTCAGTGACACCATAATTATTTTACTAGATCAATGAGAAAATCATTTCGAACCTATTCCATTCTTCTGTATTCGTTTTGATGTCACAAAGGAATGTTCAATTTTATTTATATACTTCTATAAAATATGACTTCCAATGCACTAGATGAATTATGAATGCCATTTATCTTACGTAGAGTCCCCTACATAGATAGACCCTTTCAGAAAAGAAGTCCCACATGACTTTATTTCTTACCATATTTTATTCTGTGCCTTTTTATGATTGGATGTCATGGGTATTTTCGTGTATACATATACGTATAGAACGTCTACAGGTAAATTTCTTAGAATAAATTGGAAGGTAACCAAAAATATTCCTCGGGATAATATTACGTTTTAAATAAAACTACTTTACGGATTTTACCGCATTTGTATTTGATTTTTGATTGCCCGACATTTCGAACCCTTTGCAGAGTTAATGATCACGGGTGGACTCCACCCGTGACCATGAATGCTAGTTTTATTTAAAACTAGCAACCCGCCCTCGCTTCGCTTCGGTTTCAGTCGTCTTTCCTGCGTAGTTCTCGTTCCCGTGGAAATACCGGGATAAAATATAGCTTAGTTTACTCCCTGATATTATAGCTTTCCATTGGTGAAAGAATTTTTGAAATCGGTGCAGCCGTTTTGAAGATTATCCGGAACAAACAGACAGACAGACAAAAATTTTTTAATTGCTATTTTAGGCATAGGTGTCGTGCAAATAACCGTGTGAGCATGAAAAAAGCCCATTATTTTGACATTACAAACAGACACTCCAATTTTATTTATTGGTATATATGTGTAATACTCGCGTAAACATCAGAACTGATTATTACGTTTTGAGTTTAAAATTATAGTATTTTGGTATGTGGAAATGTGTTGTGTGTGGTATTTGCATGTGATGTGGTAGTAAGAATACAATTCATCACCCTCCTAACTTGCCTGTGAGTATCGTCAAACACAACTAAGGGATAAAATATGAATATAGCATCTATGCAAGAGAATGAAAGCTTGACATAAAGTAATCTGACCAGCGTGGTATAACAGGGCAATTTCGCTCCTACTGTAGTTTGAGCCCAGCAATGGGATGTATATGAGCTCCACCTTTGAGCTATCATCACCTGGATAAGATAAATATGATAAGAACATCATTATCATCTCAGCCCATATACGTCCCACTGTTGGGCTCGGGCCTCCTCCATAATGGAAGGGTAATTGACCTACTATACCACGCTGGCCAGATGTATTGGTATAGGGTTTTATTTCGAGTTTTCCTTCTCTCGCATAGATGTTATATGCATTTTATATCCCTTAGTCGTCTCGTACGATCACCCACGGGTAAGATAGGGGGTGGTGAATTGTATTCTTACTCCGTCACCACACGGACTTATAAGAATATAGTATGTTAAAATTTTTCCTTCCTCATGAGAGTCATAAAAAATGATTAAGCGTATGAGCGTAGATACCAGTAATTGCCTGGAAACTTTTAGGACCTGTTGGTCCTGTTGGTTGGTGGTTAGTGCTGTTGCACTCACAAAGTTGTTGTCTAGTATTGGATGCCGATAAGTTGATGGATGGATAGATTCTAGAGTGCTTGAATTTCCATTTGAATGTGCTTACCTTGATTGTCATCTAGAAACGCATTGTAGTTTACCGTTAGTTAGAATGAATAATGAAAGATTATGAAATAGATTGTCTACAATAGTATAGAAAATAATCTATACTGATATAATCTTCTCCGTGTGGTGACGGAGTAAGAATACAATTCACCACCCCCTATCTTACCCGTGGGTGATCGTACGAGACGACTAAGGGATATAAAACGCATATAACATCTATGCGAGAGAAGGAAAACTCGAAATAAAACCCTATACCAACACGTCTGACCAGCGTGGTATAATAGTAGGTCAATTACCCTTCCATTGTGGAGGAGGCCCGAGCCCAACAGTGGGACGTATGTGGGCTGAGATGATGATATAATCTTATAGCTTTAAACAAGCAATTCTTGTATATTTCTGCGTATATTTTCAGAATCTCGAAAACGATTTTTGGTAGGTTCCAGGAACGATAAATGGATCTATTTAGGTTTTATTTATAGCAAATGTCGTTTTGTCGGCATTCCCAACGACATAATGAAATATCATTAGAATATTAATCGTCCCTGTCAAGAGCGAAAATAGTTTGATTGGGAAGTTGATAGGGTTCAATCATTCGTATTATTAGTTTTTCTTTTTAATTATTATGTATTTTTTATTTCGTCCATTAATTTTTTTTATTGATTATATCAATAACACTACATCGATAGGATAATATCAATAGGGTATAAAAAATATTCATATTTATTCAGTCAGTAATTTGTATTATGCTGTGTGGTAGCGGCTTCGAATACTATCAACCCTTGCTTTGCTCGTGGGTGTCGTAAAAGACGACTAAGAGTCCTAGATTGACCCGGACCAACTTCATCTGGTACCATTTGGGTCAACGATTACATTCCCAAGGAGGGTTGATGTCAGGCAGGCGGCCGGTCATAAAAGTCATTGCCGAAACTTTTTGCAATATGTCAAAACAGATGACATATTGCGTCGACCCCAAGTAATTGGGATAAGAGCAAGATGATGATAATGAGTAATTAGTATTTCATTTAGACAACCGGATTCAATCTTTGGTATTATTATTTTTCCTATTTTTAATTTTTTGATTTTTTTTATTTATTGATGTGAAATATCTATTGGCGAGGGTAAACCTGAACGTGGCCGTGGCGTAAAGCTACGCGTGATACAATTAGAAATATGTATGTTTGAATTTTAAATTCTTGTATTTAGATTTGACCCACAATAATAATAGCTAAAGATACGTGTGGTGACGGAGTAAGAATAAAATTCACCACTCCCTATCTTGCCCGTGGATGTCGTAGAAGACGACTATGGGATATAATATGCACATAACATCTGTGCAAGAGAAGGAAACTCGAAATGAAACCCTATACCAACATGTCTGACCAGCATGGTATAGTAGGTCAAATTCCCTCCTATTATGGAGGAGGCCCTAGCCCAACACTGGGTTCCCTCCTATTGTGGGGGAGGCTTGAGCTCTATAGTGGGACGTATATGAGCTGAAAGGAAATGATGACGGAGTAAGTATACAATTTACCTCCCGTGGATGTCGTAAATAACAACATCTATGCAAAAGAATGAATACCATTTCATTTTCAAAATGAATACCAACACGTCTGAATAGCACGTACTGTAAGTTAAGTTCCGTTCCATTGTGGAGGAGGCCCAAGCCCAACCGCGGTCCGGTGTTCGGCCCAACGACGAAGGCGACGTGGTGTTCGGGTGGGTTGCGGTAGTGCGTGCTTACCGACCGCAGCCCACCTCCAAAAAAAAAAAAAGCCCAAATATATATATATATATATATATATATATATATATATATATATATATATATATATATATATATATATATATATATAGACCTCATCAAGCCTAACCATTTGATATTTATATGGATATTCAACTCACACAATGTAGTGATCACTCCTAGTGTTAATCCTGTTAATGAGACTGAACTGAGACATCATCCAATATCTATCGTTTCTCCAACAAGATGAAGTCTATCTTGTTTTTAGCTAAACTATCAAAGCTAGTATATCCATATTTTTTGCGGCTGTTTGCTGAATAAGGAATTCATATTAAAGAGGTTTTCAGTCTCCAGATAAGCCACCTTTTGAATGATCTAGTTTCTGTATTAAAACCCATATCGGCTCACCCTCAACTCTTCATAATTTCGCGTTAAATTCTGCTATAATAACCGTGAAGAGGGCTTTGACGCATGTATGGCTTTGAATATAGCTAATAATTCTGTAAATTTGGATTTAGATAGTAGCTCTGTAGTTACTACTTTTACAAATGAATTAATTGAGAAGAAGCTCAATTTTACCTGGGGACTAAATGACTACGTCTATTTATTCCTGTGTAAAAGCGCCTGGACAGATGGTTTAAAAAAACTATTTTCAGATACTTTATTAAGTTTTAATTGTTAAATAGGAAGTTGATTAACCTTCTATATAAATATAATATCAAATTACGTAAACAAATAATTAAAAATGCATTTGTATCAAATAAATTAATCCTTTCGTGTTCATAAACGTTCTAATCATTCGAAACGTTATTACAATGGATTTTATTGTATTATAATATTATTTCCATTATATGTATATAGTGGAAACAAAATCAAAATACGATAAAATCTGTCATCATCAATGACGCAAATACTGCAGTTTTTTTTTGGGGGGTGGGTTGCGGTCGGCGCGCTCCTCGCACCACTCCGTCCGGGGCGACAGAGGGGCG
This sequence comes from Lymantria dispar, assembly GCA_032191425.1. Lineage (NCBI taxonomy): Eukaryota > Metazoa > Arthropoda > Insecta > Lepidoptera > Erebidae > Lymantria > Lymantria dispar. The sequence continues at coordinate 8,946,220 of CM063465.1, read as the reverse complement.
TAAGTACGCACACCCACAACCCACCCACGATGCACGTCGCCTTCGTCGTTGGGACGACCACCAGGGCAGGGTGACTTGACGTCAGTGGTCGGCCCGACGGAATACCCCCCGCGGTTGGCCTCACGGCGGGTGACGGACTAATTCCCCGGTCGCATCACCCGCGGCCTCGGCTAGGGCGGCATGAGGCGCAGGTATTAGGGCCTACGCCGCCCCAGTCACCGGCGGCGGATCGCCTCATCGAGGCTACGCTCCTCGCGCAGGCGATCCGCCGCCTCCTTCCGCGAGACTACTGCGTCGCAGAAGGCTGCGACCGCGTCCCGGTTCCTGACGCTGCCGACCATCGCCCTGGCCAAAGCCTCTGGACCAGTCGTTATCTCACCATGACAATAACGTAAACCTCGGAGGAACATTATATGACTCTCTAATTTCTTTTTTTTATATAAAAGAAAATATGTATCACAAGATTTATAAGCAAAGCCAATAAACCGCAGGGCAGCTTGTGGCGTGCTAAATGTGAGCGGCGACACTGCGGTCCTGAGTGCCCCAGAGAGTCGGTCTGGGCCTCGTATCCAGTTCGCCTTTATTGGCTGGCTGGAGTGGAAACCAAAGATTGCCCGTAGGATTCCCAACTCTGGCTTGCCTTAAACAGCTGGTCAGAGAGGGGTCGCCAGAGCTATATACTCGGGGGTGGAAGTGTCATTTTTAAGGGCATAACTACGGGGAAACCACTGTGGGTCTCTGTTTATCGGGGAGTTGCTATGGTGAAACCGGCGCCGCACCGATCGACACCCCAAGCTACTTGCACCAATGTTGCCCCACTGTTGCCCGTATGGCCTGCGTATCTGCGGCGACCGTTTGGGGGGGTCCATTCAGTGAGTTGGCGAGTCACCGTCTGCCACCGTTCAATACGATGCAAGGAATTGAAGGCAGACGACAGGTTAAAATCAATAGTTTTAAGTAAAATAGTCCACCAAACCTCACAAGCCTATAAGCAGGTTTTAGATATCATCATTGTACAATAGTTTTACACCTACCGTTCGCAGTCCACGAGTGTTACATGCAAACGTGGAGTGTCATCGGTAGATGTCCCATCCCATATTAATATTAAATTCCTCCAAAGGCCTCTGCGTGTTGGATCCATATCCCCATGTAAGCCTACCAAAGGACCGGGTATCTTCCTTTGTAAGATACCCATGACACTGAGATACATGATAATAATAATAATAAGGAAACCGAAGAGTGCCCGCAGGATTCTCAACTCTGGCTTGCCTTAAACGGCTGGTCAGAGAGGGGTCGCCAGAGCTATATGCTCGGGGGTGGAAGTGTCATTTTCAAGGGCATAACTACGGGTAAACCACTGCGATGGTGGAACCGGCGCCGCACCGCTCGACACCCCAAGCCACTTGCACCAATGTTGCCCTCCTGTTGCCCGTATGGGCTGTGTGCCTGTGGCGACCGTTTGGGGGGGCCCATTCAGTGAGTTGGCGAGTCATCGTCTGCCAAAGTTCAAGACGATAAAGGTATTGAAGGCAGACGACAGTTTTTAAATCAATAGCATTAAGTTAGACCAGTCCATCGAACCTCCAACCCCATAATCATATATTAGATACTATAATCAACAACAGTTTTACACCTACCGTTGGCAGTCCACGTGTGTTATGTGCAGACGTAGAGTGTCATCGGTAGACGTCCCATCCCATTTTAAGATTAAATTTCTCCAAAGGCCTCTGCGTGTTGGATCTATATCCTCATGTAAGCCTTTCAAAGGACCGGGTATCTTTCCTAGGAAGATCCCGTGAACAAGGAGATACATAATAATAATAATGTCATTCATCATCATCATCACCATTGCACCCCATATACATCCCACAGTTGGGCTCAAGCCTCTTTAAATAGGACAGAATTTGACTCACTATACCACGCTGGTCAGACGTGTTGGCATAGTATTTTGTTTCAAGTTTTACTTCTCTTGCATAGATGCTATATGCATAATGTCTTTATTAAATTTAAAAAAAATCCTTACTAATATTATACATGCGAAAGTATGTTTGTTTGTTGCGCTTTCACGCATAAGCCACTAAACTGGTTTCAAAAATTCTTTCATCAATGGAAAGCTCGAATATCAGGGCGTAACATAGGCTATATTTTATCCCGGTATTCTCACGAGAACTGGAAATACGCGGGTAAGGCGATTGAAAGCGAAGCGAGGGCGGGTTGCTAGTTATTTTATAAGTAGCACATTGTTGACAGTTGATTATCTACAACCGCGGGCCGGTCTGTCCAGGGTAGTACCAAACTCTCGCAGAAAATCGATATCTGAGTAGTAGTAATTTGTTCCTGCGCTTCGTTCGGTGAGCGAGAGAGCCGAAGCCCAAATTTCTGAGGTGTTTGCGTGTGGTGGGTTTTAGTGATGCCTTTAGTATGACCGAATCTCATTGCATGCATTCACACTCCATTCATTCTCTTCGCGGTAGGCAGCAGCCTTGCAAAGGTCCATGTGCGGCAGCAACACTTACCATCAGGTGTATTTGTTTTGCTGTTTGCTCGTTTGTCATCATTTGCAATAAAAAACAAATATCGCAATAAGTATTTTTAACCTGTAAGATTGATGGAAATAAATCTATAACATCTCAGTTCGTATTCCTCCCACTGCTGGGCTGGGACCTCCCTTGCAATAGGGGAAAACTTATTGACTGTATCGATATAGTTTTTCATTGCGTTGTGCTTCTCTGATGATGTTAGTCCTCTACCACTTGGATTATTTAAAAAATAATTCCTTTGAAATAATTTTAATACCGTCTTATAACTCCGTCACTATTAATAACTTTAGTAATTTTTCCATACATGTCACAACGCACGGTAGCAATCTCGAAACAGACGTGTATTACATATTCTATCGAGATAGAACTCCTCCATGCGATTAACTATTCATGAGTCAATAAATTTAGTGATGTGTAGAGACGTCGCGATGTGAAACAGAACAAATACAACAATATATGTCTTTATATATCTAACAAAAATAATGACAATATTGACGGTTTAATAATGTAAATAAGGATATCTTATGTCCAGTTGTCTTTACACTACTAATAAAAATAAGACAACTTCTTATCTAGATGTAGGCTCATCACTGTTAGACGTAGGATTATCATTTTTTTTTTTTTTTCGGTGGGTCATGATCAGCGCACACGCCATCTATTCCGTCCGGGGCGACGAAAAGATGGCGCGCGTGCTCATAACCCACCCGTAGCCACGTCGCCTTCGTCATTGGGTTGACGACCAGTGCCGAGTTTCTTGTCCTTAATGGTCGGCCGAATGGAATACCCTTTCGGGTACCCTCACCTCTCGATGTCTCTGTCCCGGGACGCCCGTCGCCGTCACGTGGTCAGCCTCTCTGCGGGTGATCGACTAAAGTAAAGATTCCCATAATAAGGAATAGTGTCGTAATTGCCACGCTTAATAGGTTGATTGGCAATTTTTGGTGTTACAAGTTTTCAGAACAGTATTCTGTCCATTCTTTTGGTGATCTTATAGAGTGTTTTAGCTACTGCTTTAAGGAAATTAGGCGTAGTAACATTCTTAACACCACATATATAAAAAAGTAGTAATATATTACAACGATCTTTTCCCGAATATATTGTAAGAAATAATTAAAAATAATAAGACTATAAGAAGAGAAAGTTTATGTGTATAGTGAGCTTAGTATTGACTACAAATAAACTCGTAACTAAAGAACGCAAGAGCCTCTTACCCATGTGATTATGCGTTCAGAGTATAAAGTATCCAAATAATCAAAATTTTTACTGAAAAAGCAGTCGGTAGATCTGTAGGAAAACTGACAGCAGCAATATCTTGAACATCTTATAACATCAATTACTAGTTCACCAAATGTATTTTTTATGGTATCATCCCTCTAAAGAATAGAAGTCCAAAAGTGGAAGCATGGATGGATGGGGAAAACGGTTTGTTCTCAAAGGAATTGCGTATATAGACGGTGACGGAATAAGAATACAATTCACATAACAACATGGGTGTCGTAAAAGACAACTAAGGGATAAAATAACATCTATGCAAGAGATGGAAAAACTCGAAATAAAACTCTATACTAATATGTTTGATCAGCGTGGTATAATACGTGAATTTCCCTCTTATAGTGGAGGAGGCTCAAGCCCAGCAGTGGGACGTCTATGGGCTAATATGATGATGATATAAATTGAGAAGTAAAAGAACAAGATATTAACATGCCTTATTTCTTCATTAAATATAATTGACTGAAACATTATATACTTTACATTGCCTTAATTTTGTCGTGTTTGCCTGTCTTATCCGTTCAACCTTCAATAACGAATTTAAGTATTATAACTCTGTTACTAAATTCATAGTCACGTTCTGTTCCTTAATTCTCTAATAAATACAAGTGCTCTTGTTTACTTGGATTATTACATCTAACTATGAAATTGAATTTTAATTAAGATTTACATTATCATTAAGCCATTATGATTGTATATTTTGGTACAGATTTAATTATAATATAGTATATCTTTTAGTAATAGTTGAACTATGATGATTTCTGATGTTTATGCGAGTATTACGCGTTATAAATAAAACTATTTATACGGATATTATCGAGTTTGTTGATTATATTGATCGCCCGATGTTTCGAACACTACAGTGTTCATGGTCACGGGCGGACTAAGATGTCTCACGTCCAACAAGTTATCATTATTACAAAGATCTACACGCTCCATAATTAGTTGTTAAATTTTGACACAAATTTATTGCCAGTACAAAAAAGAAAGATAATATATAAAAAAAAATATATTTTGTTTTTGGTCAGTTATTATTAAACGTTAAATTTGTAGTAATCATTATACTATGAACATGTATTGATATAAACCTAACTGTTGTTAAACTATTATTGCAATAATAGTTATAAAGTTAAACCTTATTTTCTGAACAGTAATATAAACATTTTTCGATATATAGCGTAGTAAAACATATCTCGTAAAACGAGAAAATTAACGCAAAATTAGTTGTTATACATACCTGCCGTGCTAGCTTAATTGATTTGTTTTGACTTCATACATAGCGAAATGGTTAACATTGCATTTATATTGAATACCGCAGGCTTACGGTGGATATTAGATATCAGGCATTGTAGCCTACGGGTTGCCTTCAGAATATTATTGCTAGCGTGCGTCCTGACTATATGTCGCTCAAAAAATTAGACTCTTATTGCTTGTATTTATGTAAATAATGGATTAAATTATGAATAATTAAAATTATCTTCCAATATCATTACAGCTCATATACGGCTGAGCTTTCTCTGCAATAAGAGAGAAGGTGATCCATTATACCACGCTGGTCAGACGTTCTAGTATAGGGTTTTATTTGAAGTTGCTCGTTCCATGCCTTAGTCGTCTATTAGGATACCCACGGGTAATATAACAAAAGATGAAGTGGAGAATCGTATTCTTCCTCCATCACCACACGCACATTCTATGAATTTATTTACATTTTGCCAAATATATATAACAAATATTTTATAAACATTATTATATATAAAACTATATTTAAAGAATCTGAAGTTTAAGTTAGTAATTATAAGCATTTGTAATCAAATACCATTTATTGAAAATAGGGAAGAATGGCTCTGAATAAGAAAATGTTTATGATGCCGGATTAAACAGTCTAAAGAGTTTCGTACCCAAAGGGTAAAAACGGGACCCTATTACTAAGACTTCGTTGTCCGTCCGTCCGTCTGTCACCAGGCTGTATCTCAAGATCGGTGATAGCTAGACAGTTGAAATTTTCACAAATAATGTATTTCTATTGCCGCTATAACAACACATACTAAAATAATATAAAATAAATATTTAAGGGGGGCTTTCATACAACAAACTTGTTATAGATACGGAACCCTTCGTGCGTGACTCCGACTCGCACTTAGCCGTTTTTTTTGACCAGCTATGCTCTGTACACCCTCCACTGAATAGCTGTCTGTGTATACGAAAGTTTATAGGAGCCAACTTCAAAAGATATTATATTTTACATTTTAGTAACTCCGTTTTGTTAAAGCAGCATTATTTTAAGAATATATTTTATAACTATCAAACATGTATATTACTCATAATATTTGATCATTTATTGTACATAAACCCCACGAAGAAGAATTATTCCAATTATCCTTTCCATGTGGTGACGCAGTAAGAATACAATTCACCACTCCCTATCTTGCCCTTGGATGTCGTAAAAGACGACTAAGGGATACAATATGCATGAAACTTTTGTGCAAGAATAGGACAACTCGAAATAAAACCCTATACCAACATGTCTGATCAGCTTGGTAAATATAAGGTCAAATTCCAATTGTGGAGGAGGCGTGAACTCAAAAATGGGACGTATGTGGAATATGATGATGATTTCAATAAAATACCAGCGGATCGTATTCTAACTTCTACTAAGAAGATTCGGCAAGAAACATACCTGCTTGTTTTTTTGGCTTGTCTTTTTTACATTAATTTATCTTTCTACTCACTTTTTTATATACAATTGTAAACAAAATGCAGCAACTTCAGTGTGATGGCCTTAAAACATAATTCAACAGAATATGTTTGAACCAGATCCTACAGGTAGCACCAAATATTTTTTTTTGTGACACCGATGGAAAATGCATTTATGCATGTCCCCCCCCCTTCAAGGTATTGGGTGGTTTATATGGGACTCACCGGATGGCATAATCTCCCGGAATACCCACTAAAAACCATCAGCGGCTCCACTACCCCGTCATCCTAGGAACGTCAGAAGGTCGCATTTCGGCATTCAACTCGGACGCCCCGACGGTAGGTCTATTGGCCTCACCTTTGTGCCACGCTACAGAGGAAGAAGGCGCGCATACTGCTGGCGCCGTCTACCTGGACGTCGTCTACGCAGAGGGTCAGCAGTGGCATCTGCCTCACGTTGTCGCTCCGCGGCCTCTTTTTGCGACATCACGGCTTCACAGAAGGATGCCATGGTCACCCAGCATACGGGGTCATCGAGCATTTTATTTATGACAGCCACCAGCGACAAAGTAGCACCAAATAATGGGTTAACTATAAGAGCGGCCATCACTCCTCTCAACCAATATAGATGGATAGGAGCGGCCCGCTCCACGCATAAATTTGTAGACTAGTAATAATTAATAGCACTTATATCGTATGTGGAAAAGGAGTTTTAGTACAGTTAATATGGTAGGCTGATTGACTGAAATGCTTACAGAATCCTTCAAGATATAACTTATACTTAATGCTGAATAGACTTTAGTAGTTTAGGAAACTGAAATACTCTCAAACACATACATTACTACACATACACTAACTAACGTATTCGGGCTATATATATATTTACAGAAACACTTGAGAGATTTCATATTGAAACACGCAAATGGCGTCGAGAAATCCATATCAACTCAATATAACCCTGATATGATAGGTTTCCTTGTGGTTATGGTACCTTTCCCTATCTTGCTGGTGTCGCAAAAGAAGACTAAGATACGTAATATACATACTCGTATAACACGTATGCAAGAGAATGAAAACTATAAATAAAACTCTATACCAAAATGTTAGTCCAGAATGGTATAGAAGGTCAGTTTCCCTCCTATTGTGGAGGAGGCTAGAGCCCAACAGTGGGACATATATGTATGAGCTGAAATTATGAAATGATGATGATGTATGTACCTAATATCTAATTTTGTACAATGGACTTACGGAAAAATAAACTAATTATAAATGAAATTTAACAAAACTTTAATTTAGGCAACTAAAATATTATTTTAGAATCCTTTTTTGTCCATGCAGTAACTAAGTAAGATCGAAATGCCTACCACCCTTCTTGACAATAGGTGCCGTAAATAAAAGACGAGAAAAACTCCAAATAAAACCCGATATCAATATGTCTTACCAGCGTAACATAGTAGGTAATTTTCACCTTCATTTTTGAAGTGATAGTCAGACAAGTTGGTACAGGGTTTTATTTCGAGTTTTCCTTCTCTTGCATAGATGTTATATACGTATTATATCCCTTAGTAGTCTTTTACGACATTCACGGGCAAGATAGGGAATGGTGAATTGTATTCTTACTCCGTCACCACACGGACAGTATTATGTATAATATATTATGTACATATTTTTGGACTATTCTTCAGTTTATCTACATGGAATTTTTGCTAAATATTTAGTTTAGAATTATTGAAACTTAATGTTTAACTTCTAACCAACTGGAAACAAATAGTGCGGGTCTGAAGTAGTTCACATAGAGTCAAAGGGTAGTTTACATACTCAAATTACCAAGAGAATATTTGATTTCGAGCCTACTGAGGAATGAGCAAATAGTATTGTATATACACGTTAAGTTTTTGCACAATTTAATAGCGAAGTACATTATATCTAATGTACTAAGTTCCGTGCCTGCGGTGCCCCCATCATTGAGACTCTGGACTCGTCTCTCCTGTCGAGGCTAATGGGGGAACTGTTTCCGCACTCCGTGCGACATATCCCCCCCCAAATGGCTCCTCGGTTGGTGGTGGAGGTGGAGACACCAATTCCCCCCATCACTGACGTTGAATTAGAAGTGGCCCTCTCCCGACTTCGGGCGGTCCGGACGGGGTCCCGGGAGTGGTACTCGGCATCGTCGCTAAATACTGGAAGAATACGCTCCGGGAATTGCTCAATGAGTGTTTGAGGTCCGGGCAGTTCCCGGAGCTATGGAAAAGCGGAAGGCTATGCTTGATGCGGAAGGAGGGTCGCTCAGTCGAATCTCCTTCTGCCTACAAACCACTGGTGCTGCTGGACGAGACGGCAAAGTTGTTTGAAAGGGTACTTGTGGACCGTCTCGTCCAGCACCTCGAGGTTGTCGGGCCGGGGCTGTCAGAAAAACAGTACGGGTTCAGGCGCGGCCGGTCAACTATTGACGCGCTGGCCGCCCTGAAAACCCTGGCCAACGAAGCGGTGGCCCAAAAGGAAGTAGTACTGGCAGTCTCGCTTGACATTAAAAATGCCTTCAACAGTCTCCCACATGAGACGCTGAAGGAGGCGCTCAAATTTCATGAGGTGCCTCTGTACCTCCGGAGGCTGTTGGAGGCGTACCTCGAAGGGAGGCACGTGCTCTGGGAGGGGGACGACGGGCGCATACGACATCATCGGGTAGAGTGCGGCGTTTCACAGGGTTCGGTCCTTGGTCCGACCTTGTGGAACGTCGGGTTTGACTGGCTTCTCCGGGGTCAGCTCCTTCCCGGGATGGGGGTTATCTGTTATGCAGATGACACCCTCATCACGGTGAGGGGGGCTGATTTCCGGGGGGCCGCCCGACTAGCAAGGATTGGAGTAGCGCTCGTCGTCGACCGGATAGGCATGTTGGGTCTCTCAGGTCTCACGGGCGAAGACAGAGGCCCTCCTCTTTTATGGTCCAAGCCGAGGTCTCCCCCGCAGAGCACAGATCAGTGTGTCTTGGGTTGCCGTGCCGGTGCAGACTCGGATGAAGTACCTGGGTCTGCACCTAGATAGTAGATGGAGCTTCGGGCCGCACTTTGCCCAGCTAGTCCCTCGACTCGCCAAGGCAGCCGCGGCGTTAGGTAGGCTTCTGCCAAATACTGGAGGCCCTGGATCATCCTGCCGGCGTCTATATGCCGGTATCTTGCGGTCTATGTCACTGTACGGTGCCCCTATCTGGGCGGAGTCTCTCACCGCCTCCAATAAGGCTAAATTGCGAAAGGCGCAGAGAGCCATGGCGGTGAGAACAATACGAGGATACCGTACGGTGTCCTGGACTGCAGCCACACTGCTGGCGGGCGATCCTCCCTGGCCTCTACAAGCTAGGGCGCTTGCAGAGGTCTACCGACTCTGCGCAGCGGCGCGGGTCAGTGGCGGAGGTATCACCACAAGGGGACTGAGTAGGGCAACAAAAACGGCCCGAAGGATAGTTATCCGGCGCTGAAGGGAGGAATTGGAGTCCCCTGTAGCAGGACGGGGGACTGTAGAGGCGATTGCGCCCCACCTCCACCGCTGGATGAAACGAAAGCACGGCAACCTGACCTTCCGGATGACGCAGGTACTTACCGGACACGGGGTCTTTGGTAAGTACCTGCATAGAATCAGGCGTGAGGAGGCCCCCGGATGCCATGAGTGTGGCGCGCCAAATGATGATGTGCGTCACACCCTGGAGATATGTCCCGCCTGGGGGCCTCAGCGCCGCGACCTGTCGGCGGTCATAGGAACGGGCCTGTCGTTGTTGACCATCATAACAAAGATGCTCGACAGCGACAGGTGCTGGTCGGCGATGGCCTCTTTTTGCGAGGAGGTCATTGGCCGGAAGGAGGCCGCGGAGCGGGAACGCGAGGCATTTGCGTCCGCTAACTCACTCCGTAGGCGGCGGCCAGGGAGGGGGAGGCGTCGATATGCGCGTCTCCTGCCACCGCCTTGAGTGACGACAGGACGTGGCCCGACGGCCTTGCGTAGGAGTGTCGGGGATCGAATGTCATTAGACGATCTCTCCGGCACTCCGTAAAAGCGCGGTAGGGATCGCTGTTGGTTTTAGTGGGTATTCCGGTTGCATAGGCGACTGGTGAGTCCCACACACCCCCCTCGTCTGTTACCGGCGAGGGGTAGTGCGTAAATTGCATTTCCACAGCGTTAACAAAAAAAAAAAAAAAAAGGATTGAAATTGTAAAAAAAATATAAAGAGATTTGTTTATCGCATAATAACTTGGGCCATGTATTAAACGTAATTAGATTACCTTCAAAAGTTCCATAAAAATCAGTTTAACTGTTTCAAAAATTATACAAAACTAGCTGACCCAACAGACGTTGTTATGTTTAAATAAAATAAAAGGAATTCTCCTCGAAATCGACAGCAGCGCCACCTACTGGGTCCAATTGTGAATCTAAACCATTCTCGAATCCTCTTGAATACACACAAAAAATATTATCAACATCGGTCCAACCGTTTAGGAGGAGTTCAATGAAATACACACATACACAAGAAATTTGTGTATAAAGATAAACAGAGAACGATAAAATTCTTGCTCTCCAAGATAATGGAAAACCACCAAATATATAAACCACCAGCTTCTGCAGTACCTTGAGAATCACCAGCTCAGTGATCGCCAATACGACTTTTGTCGTGGCCAGTCGGTGATTTTTTTGTCTACCTCGCACACCGTTGGCTAAGCCACGTCTCCCCTTGCCCTTGAGACGTTAGCGTTTAACCTAGATATCGCAAAGGCATTCCATAGGGTCTGGCATAGGGCACGTCTATCAAAGCTTTTATTACTTTCACTCAGAGACTGTATGATGGTTCATGCGGAGTCTCCGAGGAAGGTTTAGTCATTATCAAGCTATTCTTGAAAAAAAATTTGATTTTCCAGTTATTATTTAGTTTAAATGACACTTATGATAATCAATTAATTTCATTATTATAAATAGCTCTTGACAGTCCTCGATTCCCCAAATATCAAACTGATAATTAACATAACCGATAGAATTAAAATGACATTCAAATATAATAAATTTAATTACAATAAAAATGTATTATTTCTAAGTCAAAAAAAATATAGATGTCGGTTAAGTACCTCATCACCAACGTATGATACGTTATAATAATAAACTACTATTACTAACCCCCGCCAAAACACGCTGTATGTTATGTTTTAAGTATTGTTCCGATCGTTTCAGTAATTTTTGTCGCAGTATAACTGAACAAAAAATCCAGCTCTCCATTTATTAGTATAGATATCAAAAAAGTAATTGGCAATCCTTACTAATATTATAAATGCGAAAGTATGTTTGTTTGTTACGCTTTCACGCTTAAACCACGGCACCGATTTCAAAAATTTTCACCAATTGAAAGCTATAATATCAGGCAGTAACATAGGTTATATTTTATCCCGGTATTGCCACGGGAACGGGAACTATGCGGGTATGGTGATTGAAACCGAAGCGAAGCGATGGCGGGTTGCTCGTAGTTTTGTAACCGGCTGCCTGCCGGACGTCAACTTTGAGGTTGCAATTATTAACCAGACGCCATCAGATGAAGTTGGCTCAAGTTTATGCAAAGCTCTTAATCGTCTTTTACGCAACTTCGAGTATTAGTAGTGTTCGTAACCGCTATCACATAGCGTTTAGTCATTGAAAATGTATGTCAACATCAAATTTATTTTATATAAGTTTTAATGTAGTTAGAAGAATTAGATAAAATCTATAGTACTGTTTCTCATTCTACTAAGGCTGGAACTATTTTATGTGCCCTTCTCACACTTGACCGGTTTTATTATAACTATCGTGTTACGTCAGTCACATCCGCTGATAGATAAACCAAACCATCCATAAATCGTAATGGTTTCCTATCCCATTTATCAGGGTGATCGTTATTGAATCCGGACTCGTTGCAGACGAGCAATTCTTTATTAATCTTTCTCTATATATTATACTATTTGTGTGGAATGGTTTAAAAAGGTATCACAACCCCTTACATTTTTTGTTGGAGTAATAAAATCTGACTACGGAACCACAAGAAAAGCCACATTCCTGGAAATGAAGAACATTGTTTTGATTAATGTTCGGTAGAAGAATGATATAATTGAATTGATAATGGCAAAATTTCGCCTGAAGAGTGCTATTGCTTATTTTTACAAGCTTTTATTTAGTTTCGTGGTCCCTAAATGTGGACCTCATAACAAGGCTCAAAGTCGCTCAGCGTGCTATGGAGCGGGCTATGCTCGGAATTTCTCTGCGAGATAGAATCCGGAATACGAAAATCCGCAGAAGAACGGGTGTAACTGACATAGCACGAAGAATTAGCACGCTGAAGTGGCAATGGGCAGGCCACATCGCTCAACGAACCGACAACCGCTGGGGAAGGAAAGTTCTCGAGTGGCGACCACGTATCGGACGATGCAGTGTAGAATGCCCCCCCACTAGGTGGACCGACGACCTGGTGAAAGTTTCTGGGCGTCGTTGGATGCAGGCGGCACAGATCCGCACTTTGTGGTGTAACATGAGAGAGGCCTACGTCCAGCAGTGGACGGCGATAGGCTGAAATGATGATGATGATTATTTAGTTTCACCTGTCCCCTTGTCTGTAATCAAATCTTGCAAGTTAAATTTGATCCACTTCCCGGTTTCTCATTGAGCTGAAATTTTCCATGCATATACAAATCTGGTGACAATGCAATATTATTGTAACATAGAGCTGATCTGATGATGAATCTGGAAGCTGGCCATAAGAACTCCGTAATTAAAAGAGGCAACCCCATCGAATTTGGGCTCATTTCATTCGTCTTGACGAGTACTTTGATACTATATGGTGATCAGGGTCTGATGATGGATCTGGATTTTTTACTTTTTAGTTCATTTTATTTATAAATACTTAAATGCTTGTTTTTAAAAAAGGTTTTTTTTTAACTTATTTATATTGGTTTTCAATAAATGTTTACAACATCCTTGGAATAGTATTGGTGGCGATAAGTTGTATACATTTATTTGTTACACTAGATTGATAAAATTATTGAAATTAAAATTCATCACTATCATCATATTGTAAAGTTATTAGTAAATGTTATATGGCAATAGTTGAATGACCGGCTGTTTACGTGACCTCAACCGCAACCCTCCTTGGGAATGTAATTCTTACCCAAACGGCACCAAATAGAGTTGTCATAGGTCTATGTAATCATCTTGGTTGTCTTTTACAAAATCGACGAGCTATGTAAATATTGGAAGTATTCTTAGCCGCTATCGCACAGCAATTGGCTTCTAAAATTTTGGGATATTAAAAATGTTGAATACGTTCAACGTATTAAATGTTAAAATTGTTGAATGTTAAAATGGTTAAATGTTAAAATTGTTGGATGTTAAAATTGATGAATGTATTTAACATTGTTGTAGTTAACATGTTGAATGTTACAACTGTTGAATATTAAAATTGTTGGATGCTGAAACTATTGAACGATCAAATTGTTGAATATAAACATTGTTGAATGTTAAAATTGTTGAATGTTAAAATTGTTGAATGTTAAAATTGTTGAATGTTAAAATTTTTCAATGTTAAGGTTGATGAATGTTAAAATTTTTCAATGATAAGGTTGATGAATGTTAAAATTTTGGAATGTTAAAATTCTTGAATTTTAAAATATTTATATTATTGCTCGTTAAAAGCGTTAAATGTTAAACATAAGTTAGTTTCGTTTATCTTTTGAGTTTTGTCTAAATATATATCGCTAAAAATAAGTAACCAAACTTATTTCCATAATTAACACGATAAGCATGAACATTACTGCTATCACTAACGTACTATTAGCTTACCAGGCAAACACTGCTGCCCATTCTTCTGGTAAATCCTTTAGTAAAGTTTTACTAGTCTCATGGGGAAGTAAAGGATGGCGACTTTATTTACCCGTCTCTGCGCGGAAAAAATTATATAAAGTGGCAAGACCATATTAAACGCCTGTCTGTTATGGTGGACATAATCCACACCGCATAGTCAAACACGCGTCTAGGGCCCTACAACAAGTGACATAACGCGTTAGCAATCCGATACACAATGTTATTTATCTGAAATAGAGTAAGGAGTCCAATGTAATCTATTAGAATTGATACCGCCGAACGTAAGGGGCATCGATAATAGAATTTTGTTATTTTTCTTATAAATCTACTAACGTATAATAGTTATGTATAGTGAACAATGAGCCTTTTTACTTTAATTTTAAATAGTCTGCCCAATAACGAATAATTATTTATATTTATTGGAGAAGAGCAATTTTAAATTTCATTCCTTCATTCATTTTGGCTCACATATTATGTTCCACTGCTGGGCTCGAGCCTTCTCTGTAATTGGAGGGAAATTGAGCTCACTATACCATGCTGGTCTGACAGGTTGGTGTAGGATTTTTTTTTCAGTTTTCCTTCTCTTGTATAGATTTCATATGCGTTATATATCTCTTAGTCGTCTTTTAAGATACCCATGGGTAAGAGAGTGGGTGGTGAATTGTATTCTTACTCCGTTACCATACGGAAAGTTTCTAAATATATGATATTTAATCTATTACTTATAATAATCATTCTTATCATCATCTCAGCTCATATACGTCTCCCTGCATGGCTCGAGCCTCCTCAAACCTCCACCGTTGGAGAGAAATTGACTTACTATACCACGCTGTTAGACGAGTTGCTATTGGAATTTATTTCGAGTTTTCCTTCTCCTACAATAGATGTTTATGTAGATTATATATATCTCTTAGTCATCATTTATGACACTTACGGGCCAGACAGAAGGTGGGAATTGTATTGCTATTCCGTAACTTTTTTTCGAAATGACGAGATTTCGAAATCGGACGACGTAGCGTAGGACGACCCCCCCACTAGGTGTACTGACGACATTCTCAAAGTCGCAGGGAACCGTTGGATGCAAGTGGCATTCTCGTGGGGAGGCCGATGTCCAGCAGTGGACGTCCGTAGGCTGATGGATGGATGGAACCTTTTTTTTTGGGCACGCTTATGTCTGGACACACGCCCTCCGTTCCACCCGGGGTGACGAAAGGGTAGAGCGGATCCATTAACCACCGTATTCGTTGCCTTTGGCTATTGGGTCGACCACTGGTACTGAGTTCCTCGACGTCCGTGAGCAGCCCCGGGCTCCGCTATAATGTAAATCTGGTAGGATCATAGGTAGGATCACTGTCTACAGCCGCGGATCCCTCCGTCCGGGGTAGTAGGTACTAAAACTCTTGCGTAAAATCGATAACTGAGTAGTAGCAATTTCCCTCTTATTGTGGAGGAGGCTCGAGCCCAGCAGTGGGACTTACATGAGCTGAAATGATGATGCGCCTGCGCTTATTGTACATAGGCGCGTGCAGCTGCACCTAATGCCGCCCTAGCCAAGGCCGCAGGTAACTAAATCGTGGAACAGTCCATCACTCACAGAGAGGCTGACCGCATAAAAACGGAGGGATAGTACCCGAAAAGATAACCCGCCGAGTTGGCCACGGATGTAAGGGACTCTCATCACCCCGGACAGAACGAACGACAGGCGTCCAAAGCACAATTCGCCCAAAAAAACAAAAATTAACCTGCCTATGATGGATGAAAATGCTATGATATCGATTGTTCGTAAGGCTACCTACAAGGCAAGATTATTATTAAGGACTAGCAACCCGCCCTCGCTTCGCTTCGGTTTTAGTCGTTTTACCCGCGTAGTTCCCGTTCCCGTAGGAATACCAGGATAAAATATAGCCTAGTTTACTCCCTGATATTACAGCTTTACATTGGTTAAAGAATTTTTGAAATCGGTCCAGCCGTTTTGAAGATTACCCGGAACAAACAGACAGACAGACAGACAAAAAAAATTATAAAATGATTTTTAGGCATATGTATAGTGCAAATAACCGTTTGAGTATGAAAAAAGCCTATTATTTTGACATTACAAACAGACACTCCAATTTTATTCGCACTTCGCACCGCCTTTTTCATAATTATTTTGTTTTAGTATTTATCACTTTGGTTTTAGTATTATCCGTGCGGTGATGGAGTAAGAATATAATTCACCACCCGTGTGTGTCGTAAACGACGACTAAGTTATATACCGCCTTTTCTTATCGATTCCAAAACCTTTTTAAAATCTAGATCTACATGTAATTATGCCAAAAATGCCGGACCTACGGGACGAACATCAAATGTTTAACAGGAAAGTACAGTTTGTATGGGCAAATAAAATTGTTGTTTTTAGTATTTCACTCGCAATTTTCCATATTTTCTCACCGTATAAACCTTCCCTGGACTCCCACAAATAATTCAGGAGCAAAATTAACCAAATCCAGTCGTTCTAGAGTTTTAGCGAGACTAACGAACAGCAATTCATTTTTATATAAATAGATTATTAAAAATTAAATTTATTTTATTTTATTAGATTGTATTAATATACGGGTTTAGCGTAGGCCTACCTACGAAGGATGATATTAGTGGTAGGACCACACTGTTGACAGTTGCTTCTACAGCCCTGGGCGGGTCCGTCCGGGGTAGTACCACAGAAGTTTGTTACTGCGCTTCGTTTGGTGAGCGAGAGAGCCTGCAGCCCAATTGGGCTGCAGGCTCTCTCAGATAATTGTCTGTCCTCAGATAATTATCTGAGGGTGTATGCGTGTGGTGGGTAGTCGCCGAACATCATTGTACGCATTCAAACTCCCTTCACTTTCTTCATGGTAGCGGCCTTGCAAAGGTCCCTGAGCAGCAGCAACTCTTACCATTAGGTGTACTGTTTGCTCATTTACCACAGTTTGCAATAAAAAAAAGATAATCCTATAATACTTACACTTGGTAGTTGTAGTTAGTGTTATAGGTATCTCTGATGATGAAGGAAAAGGTTACACACTTAACCAATCACTATATGGAGAGCCCTACTTTGAATAATACGATTAATTAATAATACATACATACATACATATATTCACGCCTTTTTCCCATAGGGGTAGGCAGAGTCCACTGCCCTCCACCTGCTACGATCTTTGACATATTCAGCGTAGCAAAGCGGTTCTCTGTGGGCCACTTTTCGCCCCCGACGGAAACGAGACGTGACGTGTCGCGAACCACATCGCCTAATTAATAATAATAATATAAAATAAAGTATTCCTTTATTTTAGAATATTTGGATTTGCTAAAGTGAACCTTTTATTTCATCGTCTCAAACTTTTTCGTCCATCCATTGCATTTCGCGTGACGGTCGGACGCGGAGTAGGGGTAAAGTGAAAGGCGCTTGACAGAGCAGCCGAGGCCAATATGGCGGCGTTCGCGTCAGCTGTGTAGTGTATAGATTATTACTCATTTGTGCCAGTGCTCCACGCTATTTGTTTCTTTTTATTAATGTCGTGTCAAAAAAAGTTTCACCTTTACCGTGGTTTTATAAAATCACACATTTAATTAATTTATTTTTTAAATAATGCCTCATAAATTTGAATTTTGAAATACTTACTTTTAATTTTATTCTTAGCGTGTAATAGATCGAATTATACATGATTTTTATCCAAAACACACGCTCGGCAATAAATAAAACCCACAGCATACCTTAAATCTTGAACATGATTCTTAGAATAAGTAAACTACAAGAACATCCCTGGAATTCTTCTTGTAAGATTTAATCTCGGTTTATACCGGTCAGAAAATACAGGTAAGGAAATTTTCATTACGGATACTTTCTTGGATAAAACATAAATTACAAGCCGGGACTCTACTGTAAGTGATAAATGGTGAGGTTGCCCTTTATCTTCGTTCATACAATGAAGGTGTACCGTGGTATATCCCTATTTAATTCTTCAGAAATCTCTATGTCGGAGATCTGCGTTATTAAATGCGTATCTTAATATTGGATTGGTAATAAAATTGACTTTTATTTCATTTTTTATTATGTTTTTATAGCTGTGGATGGAAAATAAACAAACAGCATACTTGATATGAAGTTACACAGCCACTCATGCACCTTTGTTAGGCCAATGGCTACCATGAAGAAAGCAATGAGAGTGTAAATGCGTGCAATGAAATTTGGTGATACTAAAGGCTGATGCTAGCCAGATTCCAGCCAGACGCCAGCCAGATGCCAGATGATCAGCAAAACACACCACAAGTAAACAATCTCAAGACGGTTGGGCAACAGAAAGCTCGGCGAGCGGCGAATAGCTAGTAAATCTTCTTTTTAAAGACCACTGATTGATTGATTAATTTGAGACTACTTTGAACATTTTTCCGTGTGGTAACGGAGTAAGAATACAATTCATCGCCGTCTCTCTTGCCCGTGAAGGAAAACTCGAAACTAAACCAATACGTCTGGTGGCGACGGAGGCAGCGTGCCTCCTGGCCGGAACTCCCCCGTGGGACTTGAAGGCGGAGATGCTCGCCGGAATTCACCGGCGGGTGTCGGAGACGCGCGCCCGCGGTGGTATGGTCTCCATCAAAGAGATCACCGCTTAGCGGGTCGACGCCTGCCGAGACGTCATTGCCCGTTGGGCAGTCTGGCTGAAGAGCCCTCGGTACGGTGTCAGGACCGTCGAGGCCTTCTGGCCGATGCTGATGGAGTGGTTGGAGCGGACGCACGGGGTGCTTTCCTTCCGACTGGCGCAGGTGCTGACGGGTCACGGTTGCTTCGCTAAGTACTTGCACAAGATTGTCAGGAGGGAGAGCACACCGTCCTGCCACCACTGCAATTGCGACGAGGGCACGGCGCAGCACACGCTCGAGGTGTATGCCCCGTGGACGAGGGCGCGCCGTGAACTCATCGCGATTATCGTTGCTGACCTGGCACTGCCAACCATCGCCAGGGAGATGCGCGACAGCGTCAGGAATTGGGACGCGGTCGCCGCCTTCTGTGAGGCCGTAATCTCACGGAAGGAGGCGGCGGATCGTGTGCAAGTAGAGCTCCTCTTCGGCGACACGTTCCGCTGCCGGCGACTCGGGCGGCGCAGGCGCGAGTATCTGCGCCTAATGCCGCCCTAGCCGAGGCCGCGGATGATTGGACCGGGGAATTGTCCGTCACCCGCGGAGAGGCTGACCCCGCGATGGCGACTAACGTCCCAGGACGTCGAGAGGTGAGGGTGCCCGAAAGGGTATTCCGTTGGGCCGACCACTGACGACAAGTCACCCTGCTCCGGTGGTCGGCCCAACAACGAGGTGACGTTTCCCGCGCGCCGTCCTTTCGCCCCGGACGGAATGGACTGCACGTGCGCTTACCATAGCCCACCCATAAAAAAAAAATTGGTTGCCTGTAAAGTCGGTATACGGGCGAAAGTTTTACGTGACAACGACTTTGAGTGGTAAAATAATTTTAATGTGAATATTCATTCGTATAGTAGGAAGAAGGATGAAATAATAGTAACAATTTAAAACATTTATTTATACAAAGAATTATATTTAAAACATTTATGTCTGTCTCTCTCGCTCTTAGGCGGGCTAACCATGCCCGAGTGGAAGGGACGCGTGCCTCTCACTCGCTCTCATTGTGAGCGCATAACGTGAGCGGAGCGTAACGCAGTTTCTTGAAGTGTCACCCGGCAAACCAATTTATAAGACGTTGTCACGTCAAAAAAAACCAACACGTCTGACCAGCGTGGTATTATAGGTCATTTTCCCTCTCATCGAGCCCAATAGTGGGACGTGTATGGGCTGAGATGATGATAGTGAACATTATTATATTAAATTCTAAGCCTTCTCGTCATTTTTTTTTAATTTGAGCACTTTTTTAAATCAAACTAAATATAAACAGTTATTAGGTAACCTTATAAATAAAATAAAAAAACATGTTCTTGACACGAAGTTCCTATTCAATTTTAATTTACCTTTATTTTCTTCTACATAATTATAATGTAGAGTAGCTAAATGTTTCTGTTTTCAGTTTTGTAATAGAGTGTTATTAGGTAACCCAATTGCGGTCTAAATCTTTCCAGATTTAATGTAAGCTGCTTAGCAAGATATAACAATAAAGAGTTTCACGGGCACCCAAGGACACCCCTCATATAACAGTGGGGTGAACTAACGCAAAACGACGTCAAGGGGTGCTATAGGCGATGATCTCCCAACGGAATTCTCCTACTACATACTGTATACGTTCGTTGCTAATATAACTTGATCCTCGATACGCAAGTTGTAGTTAACATAAAACTATAACTGAAAGTTCTTGATAATCTGGCTATCTACCCCAACTTGATTCAGTGAATATTACATTACTTATTGGTATAAGTAAGAATCACAAATGTAGATTTTGTAGAATACGTTTACGCTTGTCTCAATATGGTTTTGGGAGCTTACGATTTGAAATATTTTCGTAATAGAAAAAACACAATATGGTTTCGATATTGATGATTGTGAAAAAGGAAATCGAATATTTCATAAGCTAAAAATATACGGAAGGATATTGTATACTTTTCAATTATAATATTTTCTCAAACATTCTTGAAAATTTGAGCATTATTTTGACAACTTTCTTCTGGATAAATCGAAATTGCTTTACTGAACAAATAAATGCAAGCAGCGGAGGGCAAAAAATGTAAGACAATACATATCTGTCGTCTTTTAGCAGCCAAATAAATATACATGTAAATTAATATCTATCGTGTATTTTAAAAATGGAACGATTTGTTACTCCAACACGTGGTAACCAAGGAGGCAATTTATCAGAAATTTATTTAAATTTCGAAATGGCTTCAAAAAGAAACCTATTAGATAATGAAAAAAGAAAACTCGAACCCTTTGGCACGTGAAAAATGTTATTCGTTATTCGTCATTGATTTTGTCAATCACAAGGAAGAGGCTACTATGCAACAAACTTCAGCCTCGTTAGAATTATCCCAAACCAACATAATCCCCAGAAAGTCCGCTTTACATTTTAATAATTGTACATTCAATAACTGTATTTTCAAATAAAAAAATCTACTTACTTAGTTTTAATGGCCGCGCATTATTATTATTGAGAAAAGTGTTATACAAGCCTTGGCCACAACTAGGTATTGATGGTCTTACGTATGTATGCCTCGGCTTCGCCTGGGCCCACGTTTACACATTCGTCCATCAATGCCTCTTTTGCTGGCCGCTACATTATTGTATTATTTATTTATATCATTCTTCCATAGGATAATGGAGTAATACCATCCTCATTCTTGCTCGTATGTGTCTTATCATCATTATTATCATCAGCACAGCTCATACAAGTTTCACTGTTAGGCTCAAGCGTCCTCCATAATAGGAGAGATATTGACTTATTATACCATGGGTCATGGGTTTCCCTCCATTGTGGAGGAAGCTCGAGCCACGTAACGAGACGTATAGAGCTGAGATAATGATTATAATGTTCACTCATTGTAATATATATTTTTTTTTTATTACTATTATCAATAATACAAAAATGACAACTGTTTGCTTACAATCTAAAAATCACTAAGATTTGTCCAGATTGCAATAATATTCTGCTTTATCGAACCAACAACAATCATTTAAAGAAACCAAACCACTCAATCGTAATTAAATAACCTACCTACATTTGTTATATTGTGTACATGATGTTGTATTACTCATTTCAAGACATCAAAAGGAAAAGCTAAATACGTACTCGTAGTACAGACCTATGTTCAACTGACCACGTGTAAGTCTCACAACTAAATACGTATAAGATCACCGAAACCTCATCGAGATTTCTCTAAGAAATATGTGTTAGGAACAAAAAATCTTTTAATTTTCATCTAAATTATTATTGTAATAACAATTAATAAAATAATCTGCATTTGAAAAATATTACTTTAGGAATTTATTTATGTCTTTCTTATTTACGGACGCTTGGCTAAGCTTAAAAGATACGGCTTCTCCTTTACATTCTTCATACCATAACTCAATCAAATCATATAAGCCTCCAAAATATTCAAAGACATAATCTACCATGCAGAAACTCCGAAGAGAATAAGTAAGAAAATAAATACGTAAGCAGAGAAAAACAAAAAGGACTATTTTCTTTTAGATATGTTCCGTTTGTTTCGCAATAAATCCTTTTGCACATGCTGCCTCACTCAAATTATAGATTGACATAATATGACGCTATAGTAAGCTTGATATTGAGCCTATGTATTGAATACTATATCGTTCACTATTTTGAAGACTATACTTGCCCCTGTAAAAAGAAAATTGTTATTATTTGCTATTACTATTGGTCTTCAGGTAATAAATAAATTCTGGTTTTATTGAAATACCAAAACGTATTTCGTATCTATTTGTGATGTCTAACATTTTGTTTCTCAGTTGCTGGATATTTTTATTGGCAGTGATTTTAATAAAGGGACAGAAGAGTGTTAAAGGAAACCGGGGAAGCGCGCGCTATTCGATTTGACCAATGACCGAGCGCGGTGGTAGAGTGATGGTGCCAACCCATTTTGCGTGAGGTACGACGTACTATCGGCCAACATACGATCACTTTTTTTCAGGATGTAGGTTACTATTACGTATTACATTAGTAGAACCACACTGATGACAGTTGTCTGTCCACAGCCGCAGGCCGGTCCGTCCGGGGTAGTACCACACTCTCGCAGAAAATCGACATCCGAATAGTAGCAATTTGTTACTGCGCTTCGTTCGGTGAGCGAGAGAACCGGAAGCACAAGTTTCTGAGGGTGTTTGCGTGAGTTTCGGTGATCCCTTTAGTATCACCAAACCTCATGGCACGCTTTCACAATCCCTTCACTTTCTTTGCGGTAGGCAGCCGCCTTGCAAAGGACCATAAGCGGCAGCGACACTTACCATCAGGTGTACTGTTTGCTCGTTTGCCACCGTATGCAATTGAAGGAAAAAATATAATCACGCCTATAATTAAAATTGTGCGGGCAAGCGCGCGTCTTATTAGTTACATATATTTTAATCCTTAGAATACATACTATCAATAATATGATAAATAAATTGCCTTCACCTATTTATCATAATATGATAAATAAATTGCCTAAAATATATATCTCAATTTCACCTAATCGTTTTGTACGATATACACGGCCAAGGAAGAAGTAGTGATTGGTATACTTACTCTGTTACCATGCTTAATATCTTAGTTCATATGTATACCATTGCTAGACTCGAGCCTGGAAGATTAGATAGAAAATTGGCCTACTATGCTTCGCTAGTCAGATGGATTATTTTATTGCGAGTCTTCCTTTTTTATATAGATGCTGTGTCCATATTATATCTCTTAGTCGTCTTTTACACCTTTAGCAAGATAAATTATGAATTTTGTTCTTACTCCATCATCATATGGTAAGTCATTTTAATAAAATGAAATCAAGTTTCCCTCCATAGCTTTTTACGGAGCCTAATTTGACGAGGGTTTATTTTCACAAAAGAAATATGAACCATGACAACATTTTTTATGATAACTTTTGAGCTCTATTTTACATTAAACAACCTGTTTAATACGTCTTTATATAACATAAAAATCATGAACAATTTTTCTTACGACGTGCTCCTATTTTTATTTAGGTCAACGTTTACGTTCTCATCTTTAAGAAATCAGTGAAAGCCTGTTGAGGCGGCAAATGTTCCTTCTATATTCAAAGGTTTTTCAGCTATTCGCACTTCTAAGAAAATAATTCTTGGATGAATGTGATGATTATTTTTTTATTATTTAGTTTTTTTTTTATAATTGCATCATTGACATGGAATAACGCATTCACATTACAATAGGCTATTTTACGGGTCCATAGTGTATTAAGTTTTCTAATATTTCTTTCCAGATTGGGTTGTATTATAATTATTTCTTTCCCCTCTACATAGTAATAATTAGTTGGCGGATCATAGGAGGAATGGTTAGGAGCCCTTTTTTGGGAAATTATAACACCAACTCGATCGCCAAGTTACCTGCCAATGGTCAGGCCATTTGCTAAGCTAAAATATTACGACATCACGCCGTTTATGAGGTAACCAAGGTGAAGGTCGATAGATTGTGAGATAGATGGACAAAAAAAAAACTAAATTTATATATATAAATATATATCCCATTATTTTCACAGGAACGGGGTCTACGCGGGTAAAACCGCTGGATGTTGATATAAAAAATCTTTTATTATTGGAAAGCTACATTATCAGCTAGTAACAAGGCAATTTTTATACCACCGTGACTACAGACGTAATAGGGCTGTATGGAAGAAGGGGATATATTGCGTCGAAATTATATATTGCGGGATATATTGCGGTTTAAGAGTAGGATGATGATGATGAATTAAGATTTAAACGAGCGTAAAACTACAGACATAATAATTACATACATACATAACTTCACGTAGAGACAGGTTGCGACAAGCCTGATATACTACCGTCACTTCAGTCACACTTATCAAAGACTTCATGCATTCTCTACGGTGGCACATACTTTTAACATGACCTTTCACCAGCACGTGTCCAATTTAATCCAAAAACGCACGGTCCTACTTTTGTACCCGTTCTACTCACACTTGCTTTCTTACTTCGTCCATTTCGGTCGATGGAGGGGTACCCCAAATAGGGAGTATTCCGTCGGGCCGAACACTGATGACAAGTAACCCTGCTCCGGTGGTCGGCTCAACGAAGAAGGCGACGTACATTGTGGGTGGGTTGCGGGTGTGCGTGCTTACGCCCTTCTGTCGCCCCGGACGGAGTGGTGCGAGGAGCACGCCGACCGCAACCCACCCCCAAAAAAAGAAATGTCCAAACTAATAATTATAGCAAAGTAATATCATCCTGTAAAAAAATACGCCATTCTTCTTTTATTGATATAACAAAAACCAGTAGGAATCGTGTAAATACAATTTTTGCGACATAATTTATTGATCGGAAGAACGAGGTGGCATTGAAGTATAAATTCACCTCTTTTTCAGGCTTTTTGTCACCTGAATAGGTCAGATGAATCGTAAATTTTGATGTGAAATATTTAATATGAATTGGTTTCAATGTAAAATGTTATTTTTGTAATTATATAAAATTGTCAAAATTAATATTTTAAGCATTTGTTTATTATTTATTGTTGCTGTTGATTTAGAAACTTTTAAAGATGTATATTTTCTTTTCCAATAAATATAACTTTTGCTTAGAATAATAACGTATAGAAGGTAAGTTCGCGCACAATAAATGAAGCATTTAAATTGGAACCTAATAGAGCTTACGCCGGCACCGTTCCGTAATGTACAATTTCACTGTACTGATTTCCGATGTTTACGCGAGTATTACACATTTTAAATAAAACTACTTTACGGATTTTATCGCGTTTGTATTTGACTTTTGACTGCACTGCACGTATGTACGCAACTCTTAAAAAATAAATAGGTAATTATGACGATTTGTGCATTTAAATGGCGTCACAACACATTTGAAAAACATGAGAAGTATGTTAATATAGGTAACATTACTTTTAAAAATATTACGACGATTTATGTTAATAAAAACAAAATTTGATTTAAGAATTTGTATAGTGGCGTACGTGTGTACGTGTGTAATCGCCTGTGCGCATGTATTATTTTTGGCTTCCCGTTTTTGATAGCTTAAGTACTGACACTATCCTTCTATACGTTATTATTCTAAGAAGTTTTGTTTATTGTCATTGGTAATACATATGCAAAAGCAAATTAAGGTAATAGGCAAGTTAAGGTAAAACTTATTGTATAGTTACGATTACCTACATAATTACAGCGATAGTATGTTACAGCTATTTTTTTAACAGATACTTAAAAACCGTGCTATAAACAAAATAATCAATCTGTGTATCTCATAATCTAACATTACAAAAATTTATATACAATTACAGTGATAGTATTGTATAGTAAATTTTTGAACAGATACTTAGAAACCGCACTATACACAAAATAAATAATCTGTGTATCGTTTAAAAAAAATCTACATTTAAAAAATAAGATAGGCTTCCAAAGATAAAACAATTGTTAGATATAAATTGTATTAATGCTTCACAATTGTCCCAGATCAAGACAAATCGCCTTGTCTCTAAATCTAGATTAAATGCGTTGAGACAGTGACTCGGTTGGTTTGGTTCCATTATAGCGCCTGCCAACAACCATTGTTCGTTTGAATTGTAATAATTTTTCTAATTACTCTATGGCCGTTTTAATTTTAGAAAATCTTACTGCTATTGTTACAGTTAAATGACGCGCTATTTGATATAATCTGTAAAGAAATGTCCATGGAATATTTTAATTAAAATTTAATATTTATTCTTCTAGTACCTATTTGAGTAATTTTTTTTTATTTTTCATATGTGATGTTATTTTCTTCAACTTCAAGTAATAATAGTGGAATGAGAATATGTTGTACCATTCTCTATCGTTAAGATCTTACTTAAATTATTATTGTATATTATAAAATAATATACAATAATAATTTAAGTAGAATTTAAGTATTATATATATTTCCTTTCATCTCAGGCCAAATAGGTCCCACTATTGGGCTCGGACCCCCTTAAAAAATAGGAGCGAAATTAAACTATTATACCGCGCTTGATAAACATGCTGGCAAAGGTTTATATGTCGAGTTTTCTTTCTTTCGCGTAGATCTGTATATCAAATTAATATTAATCTAAGGGATCTGCTCTTACTCCTCTTTTTCGACACCCAGGGGCAAGAGACGGAGCGGCGAATCGTATTCTCATTTCGTGACCACACGGAAGAATTTATTACTATTAATATTCAGTAATAAATGGGCAGACCACATATCTCGTCCAACCGTCAACTATTGAGGAAGGAAGGGTCTCGAGTGGCGACCACAATTCGGAAGACGTAGTCTAGAATCAGCTCCCGCTAAGTAAATCGATGACATCTTGAAAGTCACACGCAGTCGTTGGATGCAAGTGGCACTGGATCGTTGTGAGTGGCATTCTCTTGGGGAGACTTATATTCAATAGCGGATGACAAGGATGGATAGATAAAAAATATTTGTATCCAGACTTACAACAATAATCTATTCATTACACAAAAAAATATGCATGGAAATTAAACCAACATCAATGATATTAATGAAAAAAAATAATAATACCTCTGGTTTCACATGAATGTATTAAAAGTTATCTTTTATCTAAAGAAGATAAGCTAGCGGAAGAAGATAATGTTATATCATAAGGAAAAGAAAACTCGAAATGAAACCGTCAAAATCTCTTCATTCAATGTTGCATAAACGTAGAAAGTACGTAATTTTCTTGCCGTTTTGGAGGCTCCTCGTATGCATCAATGGGACGTATATGGGCTGTAAAGGGATGAAAGGTTAATTCCTTACAATTTCACGCCTGTTAGTAACAGCCAATGTGGGTCTTAAATAGTAAAACCCATGAAATTTGTATCTTTTTGCCCTTAGAAGAAAATAACCAAGTGAAAACATGGATGCTACCAAATTTTATATACCTTCATTGTATGCGTTAGAAATAATGACGAGAATATTAGATTCAGGTAAATATGATTTTTTTAAATACTATTCACGAGGTTAATTATATAAGTGGCCCAAGTCTTAAGAATACAAAACAATATAATACAAAGCTTTTTGGCTTTCTTTTGAAAGAAAGTTTTAAGACATACAAAGATCCGTTCTTAGAAACCACGTCAAAAATTTTAGTGATAATAAAACTACATATATATGTCGGAGAAACATAGTTTCCATTGACTTCGTCATGAGCACAGTTTTACAGTAATTTGATTTGGTTTAAACAATATTATTTTAATAACACAAACATTATACTACAATATTAATACTATCACAAGCACTAAACTGAACAATTAAGACCGAGCAGCGAGTTCGGGGCACCGATCTTACTTACACCGTCCAATGCACTATTGACAACTGTCCAACTCACTCCGTGTCTCGCACACAACTGTGGCGCTATTTTTTTTTTGTGTGTGTACAGCTGTTGGCCGCAGATGGCCTTGACAGCTTGACGCGGACTATGGGTGAGCGCTGAGGGCTCTCAACCCGGAGAAAACTATGTGTCGCTAAAGCTATCGGCCTCTCTAAAGATGGTGTCCGACCTCGCTCGAGGCACGTGCTCTGCTCTGATTGATCGTTACGTAAACTACAATATTCATAGCTTTTTATTTGATCCGTAAGTAGATAAATATAACAGAAGAAATTAAAAATCAAATTAAGAATTTTAAAAGTAAAAGGAAAACAAATAAATTATTATACGTCATGCATGCAATCAAAGATCAACTAGTCATCCAACTCTCTCCGACATATAAATAAATAAAAGCTTCTATTTAGTTCGAGAATCGAAGTCGGAACAGATACAAAATGCAATAGTATAATGTTACCTAAACGAGTTGAATGTTGTAATGCAGAAATGGTTATCAAATGAATTAAATTAATTTGATTTTGAATTATTGGCCCATTTGAATTAAATTTGGTGGAAATATAACGCATTTTATTCCTTTCAGTTATTATGTTTCATAAAATTATTTACTGTTTATAATCATTAGCTTAGCCTACATAAGCCCCACAGTTAAACTCGGGCCTCCGCCACCAAGGCCAGTAAATTGACCTACCTATTATACTGCGCTGCTTAGAATTTTTGGCATAGGGTTTTATATCGCCGCCGACGACTGGGGCGGCGTAGGCGCGAATACCTGCGGCTCATGCCGCCCTAGCCGAGGCCGCGGTTGACGTGACCGGGGAATTAGTGCGTCATCTGTCGAAAGGCCGACCGCGTGAGGAAAGACCGACGTCCTCCCCGAGGGGGGTACGTCGGTCGATGGGAGGGTACCCCAAATAGGGAGTATTCCGTCGGGTCGACCACTGACGTTAAGTCACCCTGCTCCCGTGGTCGGTCCAACGACAAAGGTGACGTGCATCGTGGGTGGGTTGCGGATGTGCGTGCATACGCCCCTCTGTCGCCCCGGACGGAGTGGTGCGAGGAGTGCGCCGACGGCAACCCACCCAAAAAGAAAGGTTTTATATCGATATTTCCTTCTCTTGCATAGATGTTATGTGTTTACTATCAACAAAATCGATATTCAAATAAAAATAATGGTTAATAATACGGTAAGGTAAATAATTACAAACTCTATGGTGATGAATTAAGAGTACATTGAGTCACCACTCCTTAATATCTTGTGCAAATTGCAAGCATTGTCTTAAGTCAGAGCAGTAATATTCTCCAGAAATATATAACACCAACTGCAATCGCCAATCCATCTACCATCCATGGTGACCATAACTTTATCCCTCTATGGGAGGCCACTTCAACAGAGGACGTGGAGAGAACAATAATGATAACAGCGAAAAGATATAGATTTGCGCTGTCAACCAAACTAAAACCTTTACATAGTTGTCTATTGATTTCCTACTCAGCCATAATAACTCAATTACGTATAGCAATATACCTATTAAAAATTATCGCTTTGCAATTACAATATCTAGCTTAATTACCGCAAAATACACATATTACAATTGCTGTGTTACAATTACTGTGTAAATATCACACCCCTCGCAAGTATTCTTGTGATAGCATACGTTAAACCTATAATTTTAAACCCTTGCTTTGTTATTCTCCCTTTATTAGGATCCCCTTTACATACCACGACATAAATTATTGTTGGTATTTATACACTACGCCTTTAATCTCAAAATAATATAAACCACCCAATACTGCAGACATGTGTTTAAGATAAGATACCGATCTGCCGTGCCAATCTCTTGTATTCAATGCCCATGCCTTTTTTTTGTGTGGGTGGGCTGCGGTCGGCGCGCCTCCGCACCACTCCGTCCGGGGCGACAGAGGGGCTTAAGCACGCAACTCCCGCAACCCACCCGAAAACCACGTCGCCTTCGTCGTTGGGCCGACCATCGGAGCAGGTTTACTTGTCGTCAGTGGTCGGCCCGACGGAATACTCCCTACGTGGGGTACCCTCCCATCGACCGATGTCCAATTCAATGCCCATGTCTGACAACACTTTGAGCGATCTTTTTTTTTTTATTGGGACTAATCCCACCACACATTCCCACCACTGTAACTCCTATAAGCCAGGATCCACAATGGTCTCCGTATAAGACACTGAGGTTTGACCCTCAGGAAGTCCCGAGAATCGCTTTTAACTGTCTTGGGACCCGCAACAAATTTAATTTGAAAAGAAAACAGGAGGAGTTGGAAAGATTCCACTTCCCTCCTATGCAAAGCGGGAGACATGAAGCAAAGTTGGCTGATAAGCCAGTAAATAAGAGTTTGTACAACTACGTGAAACGCAGCGGTACAGCACCATGGATTGGACAAAGCTTAATGGACCTATTTGTGAGCTTTAGGTTTGATTACAGTAATAGGTATGGCAAAAGCGCCTAAACGCACGGAATTTTTCTCGAGTTGCTACAAGATCCGAATAGTATACTACCCCAGACGTGACATGCATATTACCTAACATGACGTTCCGCTCGTTGCGCCAAAGAATGCACTCCCAAAGGATGTGATGAGCTGTTTGTTCAAAATTGAAGTTTGAGGTCGAACATTGACGAAATGGTGAATCTACTAGTGTAAAATAGAATAATTTACTTCTAAAATTCCCATGGCCTGTGAGGAATTGGGCTACATAGTGGTCAATTTCTAGCCAAGTTCTTTCCAAACGTTCACGAACAGATGGAAAGAATAGATATAGATGACGACCTTTTGTTGACGAATCCCATCTTTCCTGCCATTCGGTCAGGAGCTTATCGTTAGCGACGGATTGCGGCGCAAAAAGTCTAGTAATTTTATTACGATTGCGTGGTAAAAGAAAATTGTTAGTCATGTTTTCCCTAGTGGAATAATACATGGACGCACGTTTTTGTATCTCTAAGTCGACCGGAAGTACACCTGCAAGTACTGGTAAGGCTTCGGTGCTAACTGTTCAGTATGCCTTAGACAGAAATATTAGCGCTAATCGTTGACTCTGTAGTAACTTACGCCGAGCCGCGCCTATGGTAGTACGATCAGCCCAGGCCGGTGCACCATAACAGATACAGCCCAGATATGTGGCTGTATATATAATTTTAAGTGTGTTAAAACGAAGGCCCCAGGTGGAAGTTGAAATTCTGGTAAGCGCATAGAAATTTCGTTTGGCTTTTTCACCTACAGTTTTAATATTTTCAATGAACGAAAAACTTTCAGCGATCTACATATGTTTTGCCGAGTCTCGGTGTAATTTATGTCCGTTAAATTATATGCTTTGTAAAGTCCACCACAATGCAAGGATTATTTCCCTGCTGCTGGATGATGTCATTTTATAAAAAAAAGGAATCTCTACAAATTTGCCGCTGTCATCATTATCATCATATCTCACTGGTTGTGCCTATTTGTATGACTGTCTGTGATACTATTTATTATACTGTTTGTCTCACTGTTTGTGTTACTATTTGATTCATTGTTTGTCTCACTGTCTGTGTCGCTGTTTGTCTCACCGTTTATTTCACTGTTTGTCACAATTTGTGCCACTGTTTATGTCATAGTTTGTGTCAATGTTTGTGTCAATGTTTGTGTAATTATTTGTGTCACTGTTTATGTCACTATTTATGTCACTATTTATGTCACTGTTTGTGTCACTCTTTGTGTCACTCTTTGTGTCACTCTTTGTGTCACTCTTTGTGTCACTCTTTGTGTCACTCTTTATGTTACTCTTTGTGGCACTGTTTGTATCACTCTTTGTGTCACTGTTTCCGTCATTATTTGTGTCACTGTTTGTGTTGCAGCTGGTTTCACTGTTTGTGTCACTGTTTGTGTCACTCTTTGTGTTACTCTTTATGTCACTCTTTCCATTTTCTTTTTTCTCTTTCCATATTGGAAGAAAATTATCCCACAGCGTACTACAGCACGCTCTTCAGTCGGGGTGATATAGAATTATATTTAGAGTTTTCCTTGTCTTGCATAGATTTTATATGCATATTTAATACTTTAGTCGTCTTATATCACACCCCCGGACAAAATAGTAGGTGGTAAATTTTATTATTACTTAATTTAAGCCTTTCAATCAGCCAGCCAGTGTAAAAATTTTATCTATCTATGTCATAAAACAATTATTTCAAATCGTCGTCTGTAAACGCTATACAGAATTATGTTTGCTTAAAAGGCGCCATACTGACTGTGAAATTGCAGTTCATGGTGTGTTTTATATAATTATTGCTGGATGCATCACTGGGGTTGGTTATGTTCGACTTTATTAGAGGGAAGCGAAATAATTTATATTTGAAATTTAATCATGGACCCCACGTCTGTACTGATTAGATTGTTAACCCTCGATATATGTACAACCGAACCGTGTTATTATCTTTTAAAGATAGGTGTTGGGCATGTAATTATAGAATATTAGTTATATGGGTATTACTGCCGCTATTAGCTATAGAGTATTTTCCGGTGGGTTACTCTAAAATAAAACTTTTACCATATAGGTATATATTATCTGGTTGAAAATATATAGGTATATTTTTTTTTGTATTTTTGCCGAACTTATTTAAATATATATGAATAAAAAATAAAAATGAAGAAATAATAAGCACACCGAAATTTGATCTCACGCTGTTTGAATGCGACTGGACAACTCCACAACTGAGCTATTGTCACTCTTTACAGCGACGGCGAAATTTGAATTTTCATTCTATTAACATTTTACGTCATTGTATTGATTAGCTAAAAACACCGACAAAACAACATTTTTTATACATAAAACCTAGATAGATTTTTTGACCCCGAAACCTCTAGTATGGAACCCTCTAGTATATAACCTATATATAATATAGGTATATATATACAAGAATTGCTTCTTTAAAGATATAAGATTATATTTTATTATCGTTTTTCTGTAAATAATGAGATAAAAAATTAATAATTAGGTTAACTGATTAGGTATACAAAATACCACCATCTTGCTCGTGATGATTATGGTGTCGTAAAAGACGACTAAGGAATATGATATATCATATTCTGTTCTGTATACAGAACATCTATACAAGAGAAGAAAAACTCAAAATAAAACTCTATGCCAACTTGTCTGATACGTGTGATATAAAAGATTAAATATCTGGTTGACCGAGCTTCGCTCGGAATATTTTTATCGAATTTATTTAGATATATATTAATAATTAGGAGTAATTATAAAAATAATTTAGGAGTGGTAGGACCACACTGTCGACAGTTATCTGTCTACAGCCGCGGGCCGGTCCGTCCGGGGCAGTACCATGCTCTCGCAGAAAATCGACGTCTGAGTAGTAGCAATTTGTTACTGCGCTTCGTTCGGTAAGCGAGAGAGCCGGGAGCCCAACTTTCTGAGGGTGATTGCGTGTGGAGGGTTTTGGTGGTGTCCTTGGTATCACCGAGCCTCGATGCACGCATTTACACTCCCTTCGTTTTCTTCGCGGTAGACAACGGCCTTGTAAAGGTCCATGAGCTGCAGCAACACTTACCATCAGGTGTACTGTTTGCTCGTTTGCCGCCGTTTGCAATAAAAAAAAGAAAAAATAAATAATGAAAAAATATAAAAAAATACAAAAAGAGAATAATTATAACACCGAGATTCGATCCGACGCTGTTTGAATTCAAAAACAAAAAGCGAACTCGATGACTTCCCAACTGAGCTACCGTAACTCGTGACAATGAATCAACGAAATTTGAACTCATATTTTTTTTAAATTTAATGTCATTTATTGTTATGCTTAAAACACCGACAAAAAAACATTTTCTATAAATAAAACCTAGCTAGATCGATTTTTTGGACTCGAAACCTCCAGTATGCCAAGTTTCATCAAAATCGTTGGTGCCGTTTCCGAGATCCGTATATATATATATATACAAGAATTGCTCGTTTAAAGATATAAGATTTCTTTCTCACTATGAAGGAGAATCGAGCTCAGCAGTGGGGACGTATATGAACTGAGATGATGAAGAGGAACTGTGTATATCTATACCAATATATAAAATTGGAGTCTCTGTTTGTAATGTGAAAATAATAAGCCTTTTTCATGCTCACACGGTTATTTGCACTATGTATATACCTAAAAATCACTTTATTTTTTTTTGTCTGTTTGTCTGTTTGTTCCGGGTAATCTTCAAAACGGCTGGACCGATTTAAAAAATTCTTTCACCAATGGAAAGCTATAATATCAGGGAGTAAATTAGGCTAAATTTCATCCCAGTATTCTCACGGGAACGGGAACTACGGGGATAAGACGACAGAAACCGAAGCGAAGCGAGGGCGATTTGCTAGTAATAACATAAAGTAAGTCGTCAAAATTACAACATCCTGGTCTCATTTCAATTACTTGCTGTTGACACAATATGCACACTTTATCGCACAGACTGCAAAAAAAAAAATTGGGCAATAGTTTTACTACGGCCACCTGCTGACCTCTTTGAGCAATCAGTTATTGACCCGACGCTATGAAATGGAATTTGTCAAGATCGATGCTCTTTGTTATTTTTTACGATTCCTTCAAGCAATGTAAGTTTTCGTAGCTGCCACGACATAATATCGACTTCGTCGTTTGTTTCTTTTTTCTTCGCATAGTGACGGAATAAAAATACAATTCACCACCCTGTTTTGCCCTTGGATGACATAAAAGACGACTAAGGGATAAAATATGCATATACCATCTATTCAAGAGAAGGAAAACCTGAAATATAATCCTATACCGACACGTTCGACTAGTGTAGTATAATAGGTCAATTACCTTCTCATAGTGAAGCGCAGCAGTGGGACATTTATGGGATAATATGATGATGATGATAATGAATATTGACTTCGTGGTGATTTTTTTTAATATCTCCTTTTTTTTTTTTTTTTGTGGGTGGGCCGCGGTCGGTGCGCCTCCGCACCACTCCGTCCGGGGCGACAGAGGGGCTTAAGCACGCAACTCCCGCGACCCACCCGAAAACCACGTCGCCTTCGTCGTTGGGCCGACAATATTGATCTCCTGGTATGTTACTGCAATGCCGTCATAGGCGATAAAGTTTGAGAGAGCCGGAAGCCCAACTTTCTGAGGGTGATTGCATGTGGTGGGTTTTGATGATGGCTTTAGTTTCACCGAACCTCATTGCGAGCATTCATACTCCCATCACTTTCTTCACAGTAGGCAGTGGCCTAGCAAAGGTCCATGAGTGGCAGCAACACTTACCATCAGGTGTACTCTTTGCTCGTTTGCCACCGTTAGCAATGAATAAAAATACAACTATTTCGAGTCTTGGGTTTGAGCTGTCATTGAAGTCATTTGATGGCTTCATTTAGTATCTTATAAGTAAAATGACTTTTCTTTTTGTTATTGCTATTATTAGCAAACAAGCAAATAGCACACCTGATGATAAATGATACTGCCGCTTATGAACCTTCACCGTGAAGACACTAAAGGGAGTGTCAATGCGTGCAATGAGTTTCCCTATATTAAAGGCATCACAATCACCCCAGAAAGTTGGACTTCTGACTCTCTCACTCCCAAACGAACTGCAGTAACAAATCGCTACTACTCACACCTCTATTTTCTGCGGACTGTGGTATTACACCAGACGGACCATCCCGCTGCTATAGAAAGAAGACCGTCGACAATGTGGTCGTCAAATATAACTTATTTTAATATAGACTATAATATTATTAAACTAAATGTATTAAATTTATTGCAGAATTTTTAACATAAAAACAATAATAAACAGAAACGTTATCAGATATAATAATATAATAATCATCATCATCATCTTGCTCTTATCCCAATTACTTGGGGTCGACGCAATATGTCATCTGTTTTGACATATTGCAAAAAGTTTCGGCAATGACTTTTATGACCGGCCGCCTGCCTGACGTCAACCCTCCTTGGGAATGTACTCGTTGACCCAAATGGTACCAGATGGAGTTGGTCCGGGTCAATCTAGGGCTCTTAGTCGTCTTTTACGACACCCACGAGCGAAGCAAGGGTTGGTAGTATTCGAAGCCGCTACCACACAGAATATAATAATATAATAATAATATATTTATTATTATTTTTTAATGATATTGAAACGGTCGTAAACGCTTCTAAAAAGAGTGAGTGCTCGCAACCCACCTGAACACTACGTCGCCTTCGTCGTTGGACCGACCACCGGAGCAGGGTTACTTGTCGTCAGTGGTCAGCCCGACGGAATACCCCCCGAGGAGTACCCTCCAATCGACCGACGGCCCCCCCTTGGGGAAGACGTCGGTCTTTCCTCACGCGGTCGGCCTCTCGGTGGGTGACGGACTAATTCCCCGGTCACGTCTCCTGCGGCCTCAGCTAGGGCGGTATGAGGCGCAGATAGTCGCGCGTATCTGCCCCAGTCACCGGCGGCGGGTCGCTTCGTTGAGGCTGCGCTCCTAGCGCGCGCGCCCCGACGCCGCCTTCTGCGAGATTACTACCTCGCAGAAGGCTGCGACCGCGTCCCAGTGCCGACCATCGCCAGGGCGATGCTCGACAGCGTAAGGTTGCGTGCCTTCTAGCTAGAAGGTTCTAGGTATGTTCTTAGGTATGCGATCCATTGAAGTCTTGCTGCCGCTCTGCTGCAGAGGATAATTCAATAATAGTACCTTTCCGATGGGTATCATGGGCCTGCAAATCGAAAAACAAAAACTTGCGACATAAATACTTTGGCAAGATCTTGTACATGATTACAAGGGGAAATCTGACTTCGTTCGGCCGTTGTTGTAATTGCAGCGTGGACACAGCACAGCAACCCTTGAAATATACATGACCTAGGCAAAGTAACGTCTATAATTAATACACTTTTTTGAAATCTTCTTTATAAATTAATCGGCGATTAAATATAGTTGGCAAAAAGCATTGTTTAAGTGAAATTACTTCAAGAGCCTAAAATAAAATCCTAGGCGTCACCCGCCGAGAGGCCGACTGCGCGACGGTGACCGAAGTCCCCGAGGAGGAGACGTCGAGAGGAGAGAATACCCGGCAGGGGTGTTCCGTCGGGTCGAACACGGAAAACAAGTCACCTCGCATCAGTGATCGGCCCAACGACGAAGGCGACGTGCCACGGGTGGGTTTGCGCGGTGCCCCTCTGTCGCCCCAGACGGAGCCGGGCCGCGGGTGCGCTGACTGTAGCCCACCCCAAAAAAACGGGCGATTTTTTGCGATTACCATAAAAGACAATAATATTTAATCAGATAACTACAAGAGAAGTAAAGCTTAAAACATCAAACCCATCTGTCTAGCCATAACAATTTATTTGACCCGCGTGGTATAGTTGGTCAATCCTGAGAGATTCCCTTATAGGGAAAGCTTGTACTCAATAGTATTACATGTATCAGATAAATACGAAGAAAAAGTGAAAAACAAATTTAAAAGAAAATTTTTGAAAGGAATGTTAATGGGAGAGGTTACAAAGCTTTTCTGAAATTCCATAAAGCAGTAGAGCAAGATTTAAATAGTTTTCACGGAATTCACTGTCTCAGCGTTCTCGTAAAGCTTTTAAAAGAGTCACGCTTAGTCATCGTTATATATATAAGCGCATGTCTCCATACCTTTCTAGTATTCATTCGTCTATTAAATGTGCAAAATTCAGCCGTCTAAATGAAATATCAGCCGTCATATCGCACCTTTAATCATAAACTGAATTAATTCAAAATTTACGTTTTTTGAGATTTCAATAAAAACCGAAATAACTTCGTCAGTAGAATACGTACAATCTAACAGATAAATCAATACCAGGTAAATAACAGAGATAAAAGATTGTCGTTCTCTTTTCCATTAACTCATGAGTACATGTCGATACTTTACTTTATTCAAAAGCTGCATGTATTCATACTTATTTCATTTTATTAGAAAATTACATGTATGTTTTATTAACACTTTATGATTTAATTCAGTTTTTTATAAATTATATTGTACAATTATGGCATCATTTTGAATTAATGCAATTTAATACTAAAACATTTATGCAGAACTTTAATAACTAAGTTTTATTTCAGTTTTGTACTATAAATAAAAAAAATTATTCAGGTACATATTTTAGTGAAAAGAGAAATAAGTACGAACTTTTTTTAAACTGCTGTCTAAGGTGTATTCTTCCTTTAATAGTATAATTTTGTATCTTATTCCAATAATAGACTAATTACGTTACAGTTATCTTTTTTTTTAAATACCTAGTCCTACTATTCATTTCTTTATAATTTTTTGAAGTCATCAATCTAAATATGTCAAACTTTAAATGCGATTTCCCACAAAATTGAAATTTTGTGTTAATTCAGTTTATGAATAAAGGTGCGATATGTGCACTCAATGTCTTCCTACACATACCCTCATTCACACAATTCATCCACACCCCTTTATGGGTCTCCCACGATTCTTACGTCCATTCACCATCATAATGACAACCTTCTTTGTCACATGCCTTTCATTCCTCCTTATCACATATTCATACCAAGACATCTGTGCAAGAGAAGGAAAACTCGAAATAAAACCCTATACCAACATGTCTGACCAGCACGGTGTAGTAGGTTAAATTCCCTCCCATTGTGGAGGAGGCCCGAGCCCAACAGTGGGACGTTTGTGGGCTGCGATGATGATGATACCAAGACAACCTCACGCTCCTAATCGTCTCTATCAAAAAAAATCTATTAAATGCTGCAGGGAAATACCGACATTTAAATTGAAACAAAATTAAACTTGCTCATTCCTAATGATTTCTGATGTTTACGCGAGTATTATACATTTTAAATAAAAATACTTTACGGATTTTATCGCGTTTGTATTTGATTTTTGATTACCCGACGTTTCGAAGACTTTACAGCGTTCATGGTCACGGGTGGACTAAGATGTCGCACGTCCAACAAGTCATCGTTACTGCAGAAAATTTATAATTATCTACCCGATACAGAAATTAGTTATTAAATATTGACCCACATTTTGATACAAAATTTATTGCCAGTGTAAGAAGAAAATGATTCTATATGAAAAAATTATATTGTTTATGGTTAGTAATAATTAAACATTAAAATTAATAGTAATTATATTTAAAAAACTAACTAATAATCTAGTATACTACCACCGGATCGGAACACGGTCACACTGAGAAAGATCCGGCAAGCAAACTCAGGTGACATGATGCTAAATTAATATTAATTTTGAAGGCGGCTTACTTTATGTTACTGAAAGGTTTTAATTTATAAAAATTATCTTTAGTTATTATTGTGGGTCAAATCTATACAATATGAGCTCACAGTGTCTTGCAGTCTTGTGGTGGTCTTTTTGGATTTGATTTTAATAATGTTTATAACAGGATCCCAGCTTGATGGTAACACCTCATTCCTACTTGCTCCTTCCTACCATTAGTTTTCAAAGAAAATCAACAGATTCAAAACTATGAAACATGTAATACATCGGAAACATAACTCACTTCAACATAACATGTCAGGAATAATATTTTGCGTTTTATTACAATGATTAATGGCAGTCATTTGTTTTATTTACGATGATATTTTCAATGTCTTGTTATAAATGTTTAGACCGCGTTTATAGATGATCTGAGCGTTTATCATAGCTTGATTACTTTGTTATTCTTTTTACAATTTCTTTCCGTGCCATAGTTTTAATTGTAGTATGAAGTGGTATAATAAAATTTACATTTCAACTCACATTTTACATTCAAAGTCTACGAGAAGAGAAGACTGCTTTAGTCTTCAGAATACCGCTATATTAGTATAAAATATTAAATGTTTTTTTAATTTGCACAAATTGTATCAAGTCAAACAAAACAATTGAACTACGTGTGGGAAAAGTAAATATAAACACCAAGGTGACAGTAGAGTAACATAAAAACGTATAAACTACTGGAAATAGTGACGATTTAACTACAGTAGCCCACCGCATAAGTTACTCTTTCAAGTATCTATTTATGGCGAAAATAAAAAAAAATACCGCCGCACTTTACGACGACAAAATCTTCGCTTAATTCGGATTGACTCTGATGATATCAATCCATTGAAACCTTTCCATCTAACCATTCATCAGCTCAACAGCGTTCACTATTAGACATAAGTTTACTACGACATAAGTTTCAAGTTTTCTCAAAAGTGACATAATACCACGATGGGGTGGATTGTATGCCGTCGGTAGATTGTACAGCTGCGCACCAAACTGCCGTCGTCCTGGACGCATGGGACGGGGTATCCATAGCATACCCAAGAAAAGGGGGGGAATTTATTTTGTTGTTTTTCAATGGATCCTTTAAGCGGTTTCCACGACCCTCACGGTAAAGTAAGGGTTATATTCTGAATCATTAGTCCATATTATATTAACAAACTATTCCCACAAACAACTCCTCATATCATCATCTTCTCAGCCCGTATATGTCCCACTTTTGGACTTAGGTCTCCTCCATTAAGGATAGGAAATTGACCTACAATACCACGCCCTACTCTTGCTTAGATTTTATATGCGTATTATATCCCTTAGTCGTTTTTATGATACCCATGGCCAAAAGACGGGGGTGGTGAATTGTATTCTTACTCCATCACCACACAGAAAATATTCTCATATATTCTCAGTATATTACCGATAGCGATTACAACGTTATAATATTTAGAAGGCTTAAATTAGATATCGTTGTTTATACGAGGACAGTATTCAGCTCAGCTAAATATAAGCTTCACAGATTAGGTACTAAATTAGTGCTAAGCTAATTGCTCCCGCAACAGTATTAGCTATGGCACAGGGCTTTAAACCTGAAGGCTTTTCATGTAATTTATTATAGTTATAGTTTTATATCTTAGCAAAAACTTTAGTAATATTTGAATCGATAATATATCAATAATACTAGCTGTCCCCCGCTCGCTTCACTGGGCTCAAATTGAAATTTTATGTTTAGTTATTAACAAATTATTCATGAAAAACAAGAAACTTTCCTGTTATTATTTAATTTAAATGACAGTTATGATAAATAAAGAATTTCATTCATCGTCAATCGTCATCCTTAGCACAGCTTATATAAGTACCACTGTTGACCTCGAGGCTCTTCCAAAATGGAAGAAAACTTGACCTAAGTAATACCACGCTGGTCAGATATGTTGTATAGAGTTTTATTTCAAGATTTCCTTTTCTGGCATAGGTGTTATATGCATATTTAATTCCTTTATCATCTTTTACGATACTCATGGGCAAGATAGAGAGTTGTGAATTATAATTCTTACTGCGTCACCACACAAAGGACATACATTGCTCTGAACATATTTATCATTTATTGATCTGACAATCTGAGACGCTGTGAATAAAACTATCATCAGAAGAACATCGA
This sequence comes from Lymantria dispar, assembly GCA_032191425.1. NCBI lineage: Eukaryota > Metazoa > Arthropoda > Insecta > Lepidoptera > Erebidae > Lymantria > Lymantria dispar. The sequence goes on along the minus strand of CM063465.1, from coordinate 8,904,466 downwards.
TAGGTTACACATTTATCAAATGTGGATTATAAAAGTAAAAATACAAGCGTACAAAATAAATAGCGATATTAAACAAACAGCTAAACCACCACCGCAAGATCCACCACAAGGAAACTGGCTTTCAAATGAAAAAAAACGAATCGAAATCACTCCATCCGTTTGAGAGCTACACTGCCACAGTCAGACACATAAACATACACACGCACACACACGCAGAAACCTTCTTTTTGCATTGGGGGTTAAAAATATAAAACAAAAGAAATCTGAAATAAAATAAACGCAAAATACATCCGCCTCGCTATGTTCGTGCGTATAGAACATATGTTTTTCAAGTGTTTCAAGAACCGCGAAATACTTCAACACTACGCCTCTTATGATGTATCACCGTTTCATATTTTATTAATGTTCTTTGCTACAATAATATCTTCGTGGAGTTAAATAGGGTGAATAACTGAGAGACATGTGTTTTACACATCGTAAAAAAATAGGTGTTGGATATTAATTTTGATATAAATAGAGACTTGGTATACTATAACTTTGTTAATAAAATGGTGTATCTCTGTATATGTAGTATACGCTATTAATTAATAATGTTAAAATTATTTTGTTAGATACAAAATTACAAAAATATGTTTTTTTTTTGCGATTTATCTATTTAGACAGACAAAAGGAATGTGCTTTATACAGCCAAATCACATTCAAATATTGGCAGTTTTTTTTTTTTTTTTTTTGGGGGTGGGTCGCGGTCGGCGCGCCTCCGCACCACTCCGTCCGGGGCGACAGAGGGGCTTAAGCACGCAACTCCCGCGACCCACCCAAATATTGGCAGTTAAACTATTTAAGCAGTGCAGATGAAAAAAGAAATTGTTAGACACTAGATGTAATAAACAAGGTAGGATATATCTATACTCTATACTAATATATAAAGTGGAACAGTTTGTTTGTTTAAACGCACTAATCTCATGGACTACTGTTCCAAATTGAAAAAATCTGTCAGTGTTAGATAGCCCATTTATCAAGGAAGCCTATATATCATCCCGCTAAGACCAATATACTCTCCGTGTGGTGACGGAGTAAGAATACAATTCACCACCCCCTATCTTACCCGTGGGTGATCGTACGAGACGACTAAGGGATATAAAACGCATATAACATCTATGCGAGAGAAGGAAAACTCGAAATAAAACCCTATACCAACACGTCTGACCAGCGTGGTATAATAGTAGGTCAATTACCCTTCCATTGTGGAGGAGGCCCGAGCCCAACAGTGGGACGTATGTGGGCTGAGATGAGATGATGAAGACCAATATGAGCGGAGCAACAATGAAAAATGTTTCAGACTCGTTTTTTTTTCTTCTTCCTTTTTCCTAAAAAATTCCACTGCGTGCATTACACAAACGGTTAGGTTTCGCAAAAATCGTGTGACAGAATTGTATTATTTAAAAATATTTTCACCTTCTTCCTGAACAAAGTCGCGGTTTAAAGTTAGCATTAACCCAAAGTGACTGTTCCACGCAAACAAAATCGCGGGGTATAATCTAGTTTCAATATATTAGTAGTATTTATTATCATTATGATCATCGTCTCAGCTCGCATAAGTCCTATTTTTAGGCTTCAAGTTCCTCCACAATGGGAGCCAGGTTAAGTATTGTTAGAGCTGGCCAGAGGAATTAACTTAGGATTTTATGTCGCGCTAACCTTCGCAGATATGTCATCTGCTTGAATATTTTAGTCGTCTTTTATATGATGATGAGAATGATCCGACCGATTTCGGCCATGGCGACTGCTTCAGCTCCGCCGTAATATTCGATCATGCGCTCGCATATGACTGAGGAAGCCAATTTTATTACAAAAGGACCTTGCACATTGCGGGCATATAAGAACGTTATTGATGTAGTTATATCTTATTGCCACAGGTGGTGGGGCTTTCAATTCATCTCGCTTGATGTCTAGTTCAAAGCGTCGCTTCAATTCAAAATTAAGGACTTTGGTTTTCACTGAAGCTATCCATTCTTGTCGATTAGCGGCTCGCTGTCTCGCTCGTCTTTTATAATTACCTACAAGAAAAGAAGAGACAGGGGAAGTGGTGACAGACTAAGAATACAGAGGTCATCGTTTGTATTCTTAGTCTATCACCACGCGGATAAAAGGTGACTAGCATCTTGGTAAATTAAATTTAAATACAAAATCTTTCGTTATCCTAGTAACCGAATCTGATAAAACGATTTCAAAAAGAAAATTGGTGGGAATGTTTCTGGTTTAAAATATAGGATTTAATATCGTCCGAAGTTGAGAGAGATTAGTTTATATATTACTTCATCACAGTTTATATACGTCCACTGTTGGGCTCGGGCCTCCTCCAAAATGGGAGAGAAATTGGCCTACTATACTACGCTGGTCAGACGTGTTGTTATAGGATTCTAGTTTGAGTTTTCCTTCTATTGTATAAATGTTACATGCATTATATAATCCTTAAGTAATTTTTTATGACGTCCACGGGCAAGAAAGGGGTGATGACTTATATTCTTAACCAGACTCAGACGGTATTCTTAACGGAATATTACATTATATATTACTTAATATAATATATTATACTAGGAACCCACCCTCGCTTCACTTCGATTTTAGTCTCCTTACCCGCGTATTTTCCATTCCCGTGGGAATACCTGGATAAAATATAGCCTATGTTACTCCCTGGTATTATAGCGTTCTATAGCTGAAAGAATTTTTGAAATCGGTTTGGTGGTTTAAGTGTGAAAGCGTCACAAATAAAGAAACAAACTTACTTTCGCATTAATAATATTAGTAAGGACTAGCAGTGCCTTGCGGTTTTACCCGCATGGTTCCCCTTCCCGTGGGAATATCGAGATAAATTATAGCCTAAGTGTTATTCTGATATGTAAGCTATATTATTGTGAAGTTTCATCAAAATCCATTCAGTAGTTTTTGTGTGAAAGAGCAACAAACATCTTCACATCCTCACATACGAAATTTCGCGTTTATAATATTAGTAGGACATTTTTTAGTAGGACTAACAGTCTCGTGCGGTTTTACCCGTATAGTTTCCCTTACTGTGGGAATATCGGGATAAATTATAGCCTATGTGTTATTCTGATATGTAAGCTATATTATTGTGAAGTTTCATCAACATCCATTCAGTAGTTTTTGCGTGAAAGAGCAACAAACATCCTCACATGCATCCTCACATACAACCTTTCGCGTTTATAATATTAGTAGGATATATACCTATTACTAATTTATACTTTAAAAGTGATCACAACATATTTCTAAAAGTTTCAAAACGTATTTATTATTCTGTATTTTCAAATAATAATACAATATTATACATACAAGCTGAGGAAATAATTCAGGACAATATTTATCCAATAGAGCATAATTACACCAGACCTAAACAAACATGAAACAACTTTATTTCATCTGGGCACGCAAACATTAGTTGGAACAAACAGATTCAAAGCTTTTTAGTTTATGAATTATGTAATAAGGGCAATGTCCTTGAAAGTTTTTAAAATATCTCTATGTGTATAATTACATAATCTATAAAGTCTAAAAGTCACATCTGGTGATGAAGATATCCATGCGGAGACGGGGTAAGAGCACACCTCACCACCTTCTATCTATACATATAACGTCAATGCAAGAGAAGGAAAACTCGAAATAAAACCGTATACCAGCCTATCAGTAAGGTCAATTACCCTCCTATTATGGAGGAGACCCGAGCCCAGCAGTGGGACATGTAAGAGTCAAAATGATAGTGAAATGATGAATAACGAAATTATCCCCTCTTTTTTTTTTGGGTGGGTTACGCTCGGCGTGCTCCTCGCTCCGCTCTGTCCGGGGCGACAAAGGGGCGTAAGTACGCACACCCGTAGCCCACCCGCGACACGTCGCCTTCATCGTTGGACCGACCACCGGAGCAGGGTGACTTATCGTCAGTGGTCAGTCTGACGGAATACCCCTTGAGAAGTACCCTCTCCTCGACCGACGTCCCCCCTCGGAGAGGACATCGGTTTTTCCTCACGCGGTCAGCCTCTCGGCGGGTGACGGACTAACTCCCCGGTCCAGTCACCCGCGGCCTCGGCTAGGGCGGCATCAGGTGCAAAATTATCTCCCGTGTCCCTCGGGGGAATTTGTAAACATATACATAATTATCGAACAAAAATCACACCCAGTTACAAAACAGCTTATGCATCGCACAAAACATTGTTCTGTCTAGGAATCGAAATGTCACGGTACGTCTGCATTTTAAGCACTACGCCATATGCGCAGTCCATTGGTGTCCAGCAGTAATGGATATAGTGGGTTCGGCGACAATACGCCAGTCTTGCGCCATCTCAGACGATTTGGGTTGGGTGTAGCGAAACCGACGATGCACGCCACACACTGGAAGTATGTCCTGCTTGGAGGCCTCAGCGCCACATCTTGTCAACGGAAATGGGAACAACGGACCTGTTGTTGCCAACCATTATCTACAAGATGCTCGGGAGCGACAGCTGTTGGTCGTCGATGGCCTGCTTTTGTGAAGCCGTCATGATAAGGCAGGAGGCTGCGGAGCGACCATGCGAGGCGCTTGCGTCCGTTAGTGCGCTCCGCCAGCGGCGTCCAGGGAGGAGAAGCTGCTATGAGCTCTTCCTCCCACCGCCCTGAATGATGACAGAACGTGGCCAGTCAGCCAAGCATTGGGGTGTTAGGGATAGAATATCATCAGAGAATCTCGCCGGCACCCCGTAAAAGCTCAGAAGGGGCCGCTGTAGTTTTAGTAGCTATTTCAGTCACTTTTGTGGCCAACGAGTCCCACCCACTTTCCGGTCTGTAACCGGCAGCGCATAGTGCGTAAAGGCATTCCCACAGCGTGAACAAAAAATCTATGTACAAATCAATCAATACCTATCAAAGTAAACTTTGCAATTCTATAATTACCATACCAGCGAAACATAAGAACGGAAAGTTTGTCACATATTTAAATATTTATCTTACCTCCAAATTACATTTAAAACTTAAATAGAAATCGATAGATCATTCGTAGTATTCACTTCTCCCTGCTTAACAGTTGCTGAATCATCAATCATAAAGCATGACAAGTGCCTTACTGCGGGGTGGAAATTATATGAATATTCGAATGATTCAGTGAGAGTTCGTTGACACTTTATGTCATCAATCACACAATTGTCATATGACTTTGAGAAACTACCGTGATTGTCTCCAGAATGAATTCTTTTATGACTGAAAAAGTTTGAGTGTTTCCGTTGCCGTTAAAAATATATGAAATATTATTTTACCATATTTTTTTAAGTTATACTTCTTTTGGCGCATCAGGGAAAATGATGACAATATTTTTTTACGATGCGCGTGCACCGTCACAAAAAACCGACACCCTGGAGTTTTACGATGCGCACGCACACTATCACAATTGTCAACTAGATAATGCGTTATAATAAATCTTTCAATGTATTAAATACCTTTTTTTTCTATTATTAGTGTCGTTTTTTCTACAAATGTACGATAACGCGAAGGATAAAATTTGTAGAAAGATTTTTCTCTTGTTCGCCATAGACATATAACTTTTTACGTGCGTACATAAGTTCACATACACTTTTTTTCTATTATTAGTGTAGTTTTCCCTACAAACTTAGGATAACGTGAAGGATAACATTTTTAAAAGCTTTTATTTAACTTATCCTGTACGGGACAAATATCGTGAGTTAAATTAGAACCACTTTCTGTCGTTAGATTAGGTTGAAATTTGGTTTACTTACGTAACTTCAGTGACAATGTGATAATATGGTACTATGAAGCTGGTCTCAAGATGGCGTCGGAAAGTGGCTCTAGGAACTCCTAAACTAAATAAGATAAAACCGTTGAGTTTGGACTTGTTTGAATAGTCTTGACGAACACTCTTGTTTAGAGCATTTAAATAAAATCTTGTTTTCATTTTTTTAATCAATATTTATTATAAAGATTTTTGTCTTAATACGCTAATGAAGTATAACTTTTTACATATTTACATAAGTATAAAGACACTTTTTTAACTCGTTTTGAGTCGATATAGTTTTTTAATATTTTAAGTTAGATGAGCCACTAGTTCTCTGGATGATTGATTACTATAAATATGACATCGACATTAGTCACCGTCAGAAGACATCCTCTACAGAATATAATATAACATGGTCTCGTACTGCTTATGTTAAATAGTTTTAACTACTTTGACCAAGTTGTTAGTCCTAGTAGAAACCCACGCCAGACTGAGTCATCTAATACGGGATCACCACTCGAAAATTTTCTTCTGTAATGGTCGTCAATTCCTTGATCGATAGGGTTGAATACCCCAGTGATTTTTCGCATACACAATACGTAAAGCATGTAGCGACTCAGTTTATAAAAGTTAGGCATAATATCCCCTTTTGTGAGGTAGGCTATAGTCATCGCACTGGCTGGGCGCGATGTTTGACAACAAAAATCGATGTACAAAAAACATTTCCCTGAAAACATCGATGTTTTCTAGAAATCTATGCGGTGAGCTTTTGTTTTAGCTAAATCAAGCATATTTTTTATTTGAAACACCAAAATTTGTTTGATGTGAAGACCTTTTTTGCAGGCTTAACTAAAAGTACCATTCATTTTAAATCATGCAGGCAAAACATCTATGTCTAAACATCGTATAAAATAACATCGATATATCGATGTTTTACAATAATGAACATCGATGGCAAACATCGATGTTTTTTTATTGAAACATCGATGTTTCAAAAATATCAATGTATCGTTTGCATCCCTAATCGATACCAATTTCTTAGTGTAAAGTTGTTGTGGAATAACTTGGACTACGGCCAAAGTTTCATGATCATACGAGTACATATTGCATTAGCAACGGCGATTGAAATCCTAACGGAAGGCAATTTTGAATAAGTGAATTATAATGTGGCATGTCATTAGTTTATATTTACGTATGGTGACGCAGTAAGAAAACAATTCACCTCCCCTTTTTCTTACTTGTGGTGGCCAATGACTAAGGGATTATTGCAGATAATATCTAGAGAAACAAAATTTGAAATAAAACGGTATACCAACGTCTAAACAACGTGGTCAACATTATTTCAGCTTATATACGCCCACTGCACGGCTCGAGACACCTTCACAATAGGAGAGAAATTGAACTTACTACACCATGCTGATCAGATAGGTTGGTATAGGGTTTTATTTCAAGTTTTCCTTCTCTTACCTATGTAAGTGTATGTGTCATATGCATATTAAATACACATCGTAGCATCATTTTCCGTATGGTGATAGACTAGGTTTTGTGTGTACCCATTATTTCCCACAGCAAAATAAAGAATAATACGAAAAGAAAATAAAAACTTAAAATAATAACCTTTTGACCACAAGGTTCAAAACATTGGTAAGTTGCCAACAATAGCAAAACACACACCTCGTATATTTTTTAAATGATAAAACAAGAATAAGTAAACGTTAAAATCTATAAACTCCATTCAGATAATGTTAGTTTGAAATGACTGTAGTTAATAAGTGTAGAGTTAAGACAGAGGTCGATACATATAGAATTCTTCTTATGGATACTTGTAATAACCGAAAATATCAACATTTATATTAAACTCAATAAAATCCATAATTACAGTGTGATGAAGGAGGGAGAATACAACTCACCACCCCCCCCGTTTTGTCCGTGGGTATCGTAAAAGACGACTGAGGGATATATTGTGCATATAACAAAGACACAATAGAAAAAAAAAAACCTAAATAACATCATAAACCACCGAGTGGTGGTCGGCCCAACAACGAGGTGACGTGGGTACGGGTGGGTTATGGGCCCGCGCGCCGTCTTTTCATCACCCCGGACGGAACGGACCGCGCGTGCGCTTACCATAACCCAACCATAAAAAAAAACCACCGTGGTAACGGAGCAAGAATACAATTTACCACCCTCTCTCATACGCGTGGGTGTCGTAAAAGATGACTAAGGGATATATCACGCATATGACATCTATACAAGAGATAGAAAACTCGAAACAAAACCCTATACCAACCTGTCTGACCAGCATGATGGTAAGGTCAATTTCTCTCCTATTATGAAGGAGACTTAAGCCTAACAGTGGGACGTATATGAGATGAAATGATGATGATGAAAATCCTAAACCAATCTGTCTGATCAGCGTGGTAGCGTGATATAGCATGTCAAATTCTCTCCCATTATGGAGAAGACACGAGCAACGGGACATATACGAACTGTGATGACGATGATGATAATGAACACCCATAAAATTCTTTTATTTTATTAAATTTAATACCATTATAAATAATAATATAAAATTAATAGCGAATAATATAAATGGACAACAATAAAGATCATTCCACTATATTTCAATATGAAAATCTAATACAATTTAATACTACCCAAATTCTGTATCAACTCTGGTAGCCATAACTCAATGTCAAACACAGGACGTATTCCACAAACCTGCCAAATAAGTTATGCGTAATTTCACTTGGAATATTAGTCTATAGATGTAATCTAGGGCGATATTAATTTCTTTTGGTGACTTTCATTAAATTCTAACCATAGCAAAACTAATGAATATTAATTTTAATGTGAAATACAATTATTTAAAAGTGAGACTATTTTTAGGGTACCGTACTTAAAGGGTAAAAAACGGACCCCTATTACTAAGACTTCGTTGTGTGTCCGTTCGTCTGTCTGTCTGTCACCAGGCTGTATCTCAAGAACCGCGATAACTAGACAGTTGAAATTTTTACAAATTATGTATTTCTGTTGCTGCTTTAACAACAAATACTAAGAACAAAATAAAATAAATATTTAAGGGGGACTCCCATACAACAAATGCGATTTTTATAGATAATGGTACGGAACCCTTCTTGCACGACTCCGATTCGCACTTAGCCGGTTTTTAAGGATTTTATCGCATTTGTATTTGATTGTTTGATTATCCGACGTTTCGAACGGAATATTCACGGCGTTCATTAAGTAATTTTTTTCTGGCTATTAATGAAACTGGTAATAAATTTGTATCAAAATGTGGGTCAAAATTGATTAACTAATTCTGTAGTAGATATAAATTTATACAATAAGGGTGACTTGTAGAACGCGACACAACTTAGTCCGTCTGTGACCATGAGCGCTGTAAAGTGTTCGAAACGTCGGGCAATTGAAAATCACAAACGAGTTAAAATCTGTAAACTTTTACTAGATTTTTAGCATATAATAATGGGTTAAGAATTGTATAGATTGCCTTCTCTCATTTTCTCATCATCTCAGTTCATTTATATATCCTATTGCTGGGTTCTAGACTCCACAATGATATGAAGGTTCTATAATATGCTAGTCAGACAGATTCATCATCATCATTATCGCAGCCCACATACGTCCCACTATTGGGCTCGGGCCTCCTCCATAATGGGAGGGAATTTGACCTACTATACCATGGTCAGACATGTTGGTATAGGGTTTCATTTTGAGTTTTCCTTCTATTACACAGATGTTATGTGCATTTTATATCACTTAGTCGTCTTTTACGACATCCACGGGCAAAATAGAGAGTGGTGAATTGTTTCTTACTCCGTCACCACACAGACAGGTATAAAGCTGTATTTCGAGATTTCTTATTTTACATAGATGCATGTTAAAACATTTAATCATCTTTTACGACATACTCAAGCTAGATTATCTCAATGTAAATATCAATAAGACTAGCATGGTACAATTCTAGACATACAACAGCCATCCCATTAAATTATATATCAGATATAATGAAAACAAATTAGAATTAGCGGCAACTTCTACTTTCTTAGGTTTAGTAATTGACAAACATTTTAATTGGAAAAAAAATATATCGAGAAACTCTGCGTTCAATTAAATCTATATGTATATGTCTTAAGCTAATTAAGACACGTTGCCACAATAGAATCGTCCCTAACTACATACCACGGTTATGTTTCCTCATTGTTACGGTATGGCCGGATCATATGGGATAACTCTGTTGACCAAATGAGAATATTTAGAGTACAAAAGAAATGCATTAGAACGATCTGTGGTGCTGGTTACCTGGACAGCTGTAAGCCATTTTTCAAAAAACTCGAAATTTTGCCCTTACCCAGTTTATAAGTTATATATACACGAAATGTGACTTTATGTCTATAAACATCGTAATCACTTCCAATTACGTAATGACGTCGTATGTAGACAAAGTCGCCATAAACATAAGCTGTATGTTCCTAAGCAAAGAATAAATTTATTCAGTGAGAATATCTACTGTATGGCAATACGCGTATATAATAAAGTGCCAGACTCTTTTAAAGACCTGTGTTTAAGCAAATTTAAATGTGCAATTTTTAATTTCTTAATAAGTGCTATTACTCAATTAACGAATTTATGGACGATAAACTTTAATAATGTTATTTAAAAATATTTTTATATAATATTACTTTGACATATCAATTGGTTTCTATTTTATCGCAACCCATGACATTGTACTTCAAATTATTACTATTTCTGTTTAACTGTTTTCTATTTCGATTTATATACTATACAACATATTTGTACACCGGAAACGGTAGAATATTTGAAACTTTATTTAAGATAACACTAACTAATATGACAACATTCTGACAAATAAATTATTTTGATTTGATTTGATAGGAGTAATAAGTTGTATTCTTACTCTATTACAACACGTAAAACTCACTTTCCCATGGGCGTCGTAAAATACTAACTTATAATATTAAATACCAACTGCTATCTTTAATCCGCCCTCTAAGCTTAAAGATTACGGTATTATCCTCCGTCGTTGAAAGCTTTATTGTCATACTGGAATGATAGGCTAATACTATAAGACTGTGCCCAACAGTCAAAAATGTTTACGCGTTTATATACAAATATTCTTGAAATTTGCTTATCTATGTTAGATATTACATAGTTCTATTGCAATAGTTGGCTTTTAATTTGATTTCTAAAGATAAGAAAGGATCATCTAAACAAGAAGAATTATAAATAAAACAATTTTTACGGATTAATCAATATTATTTATTGTAAATACAAACGCGATTAAATCCGTAAAAATAGTTTTATTTGTGTAATACTCGCGTAAACATCAGTAATCATTAAGAAGAATTATGTCGAAAATGCATAGATTTATAATTTCATTTATGCGAATACGTATAAGTATTATATATTTTAACTATAAAATCAACAATCTAACAGAAACGTCCATAAAACCCACATAGCTTCAGTATTCATTTCTACAATGGGTTTCGCAATTGTCCTAGTTTAATATACCTCTACCTATTCACAGAATTCATTTGTTAATACAAGGGTGACAATAAGCGAGGCGACAATAACACGACCATTATAAAGAGATCTGCAAATCATAACCAGATCCGGCAACCGATATAAATTATTGTCACCATAGTGAATGGTTGTAGGTCAATTTATGATAGCTCACGTTTATATTGTTGAATTATAGAGCATAAAATTACAAATGCAAACTAATATTTTGTTAAAATTTATAAAGTTTGTTCGCAAATGTAATATTGTTAATAGTTTTAATTGTTATTGTGATTTTATTGTCCATTAAATTTGAGGGGCAAATCTACAAGAGTCATTAGACTCTCTGTACTCTACCGCCTCTTTAATAAAAAGTATTCTCAGGAACTACTCGGCTTGTTACCACTGTCATCTTTTTACTGACATACGATTCGACACTGTGGCAAGGTTCATCCATTTCATCTGAAAATGTATGGTCTTCCGTGACAGGCTTCATGTATTTCACCTGGAAATATTTACAACTGTACGTATCCAGCTACCATTTTTGTCATGTACTTACAAAATCTGCAATGAGCTACCTGCATCTGCAATGAGCTACCAGTCATAGCGCTATGACTGGTCCATCTTTAAATGAGGTTTAAGAAGAGCACTTCTTCACGCTAGGGCTGGAAAGGTCCATGCGTGGCAGTATCACTTACCTTCAGCTACTCGTTTACCACCGTCAATAGTAAAAAAAAAAAAAGATGATATGTAAATTTGCAGTTCGGTTACGTACATAGTTAAAGGGTGTTTTTTGGGTGGCCTATGGTCTGGACGCATGTTGTCCTTTCCGTCCGGGGTGACGAAAGGGCGCCGCGTAACCTCATATTCCCCTTTCGTCATTGTAGCGACCACTGATACCGAGTATTTTCCATACGTGGCCAGCCTGGTAATAGTTAAAGGAAAAAATCGTCATAAAGTTGGGCTTTCGGCTCTCTCGCTTACCGAATGAAATGCAGTAATAAATTGCTACTACTTAGATGTCGATTTTCTGTAGTCTGTGAGAGAGTGGTACTACCCCGGACGGACTGGCCCGTGGCTATATTATAAATAGCTATGTGCATTTGTTTGTCTATTACGTAGGTAGTTTACCCTTTAACTATGTCCGGGCTGCCAACGACGTCAAGGACTTGACACCAGTGGTCGGTATAATGGCAAAGAAGAGTTATTAGGCCGCACGGTGCCTATTCATCATCCCGGATGGAACGGACGGCGTGTATCTAGAGCATAGCCTAATCAAAAACTAACCCTTTAATTATATACTTAATCGAAATTCATGTAATGTTTTTATCAAAAAGAATTTAGCATCATGCCCTCTGAGTTTTCTTGCCGGAAATTTCTCAGTGTGCATTCAGATCTCTCATTCAGATCCAATGCTAGTAGATTTGTTAATTTTAAATTAATAAATTGTCATAATAATTACTACAAATTTAATATATAATAATTATTAACCAAACACACCCATCATCAAACAGACCCATCTCACTCCTGAGCCATGTTTATAAGTTGTTCTCGAGGGTCATTACCAATCGACTCTCGCGCAAGCTCGATGACTTCCGCCGCCCGAACAAGCCGGCTTCTGAAAAGGCTATAGCACCATAGACCATATCCTCACGCTTCGGCAAATTATACAAAAGACCGAGGAGTATAATCGGCCCCTGTGCTTAGCATTTGTGGACTATGAGAAAGCCTTTGATTCAGTCGAAACTTGGGCGGTGCTGCAGTCCTTTTAGTGGTGCCAAATCGACTATCGCTATATCGAAGTGCTGAAGTGTTTGTATAGGAACACCACAATGTCAGTCCGTATCCAGGATAGGAGTACGAAACCGATCCAGTTGCAGAAAGGCGTGAGACAGGGAGATGTCATCTCTCCGAAACTGTTCACCACTGCACTGGAAGATGTCTTCAAGCTCTTAGACTGGACTAGACTCGGCATCAAAATTAACGGCGAATACATCACTCACCTTCGATTTGCGGACGATATAGTCGTTATGGCAGAATCCATGGAGGACCTTGGCACAATGCTCAATGATCTCAGCAGGGTATCCCAACTAGTGGCTTTACGAATGAACATGGACAAGACGAAAGTCATGTCAAATGCCCATGTCATTCCTGTACCGGTCCTTGTTGGCAATGCGATTCTCGAAGTTGTCGATTACTATGTTTACCTTGGACAAACAGTCCAGTTAGGTAGATCCAATTTCGAGAAAGAGATCAGCCGACGAATCCAACTCGGTTGGGCAGCGTTCGGGAAACTTAAGAGGATTTTCTCGTCCAACATACCTCAGTGTCTGAAAACACAGGTCTACGACCAGTGTGTGTTACCAGTGATGACTTACGGCACGGAAACGTGGTCCCTAAATGTAGGCCTTATATCAAGGCTCAAAGTCGCTCAGCGTGCTATGGAGCGGGCTATGCTCGGGATTTCTCTGCGAGATAGAATCCGGAATACGGAAATCCGCAGAAGAACGGGTGTAACCGACATAGCACGAAGAATTAGCATGCTGAAGTGGCAATGGGCAGGCCACATCGCTCGACGAACCGACAACCGCTGGGGAAGAAAGGTTCTCGAGTGGCGACCACGTATCGGATGACGCAGTGTAGGACGCCCCCCCACTAGGTGGACCGATGACCTAGTGAAAGTTGCTGGGCGTCGTTGGATGCAGGCGGCACAGGACCGCACATTGTGGCGTAACATGAGGGAGGCCTACGTCCAGCAGTGGACGGCTGTAGGCTGAAATGATGATGATGATGATATTCTTTTTCAAACAGAATCATTTTTTTCTTTTACAGGTAATTAATTTCTATTAAAATGTGGGTCTCAATTTAATAACTATTTCTGTAGCGGATAGAAATAAATCTCTGTAATAACGACTTGTTGAACGTGAGACATCTTAGTCCGCTCGTGATCATGAACGCTGTAAAGTGTTTCAAAATTTTGGGCAATAAAAATCAAATACACACGTGATAAAATCCATAAAATAACTTTATTTTCAACAATAAAGACTGTAATGTGCATTTTAACATCGAAAAATAACTGTTTCGAACGCGAAAAGATTTAAAAAGTTTGTTTATTACAACAGGCAAAAAACATAGATGACAAAGCTGAAAAATCTGAGAAATAAATTCATAAACCTTCAGCATATTATACTTTTTGTTAGATAATAGGCTCATTCACTTTGTCCGAAAAATTGTTGATGAAACTAAAGTGCTAGCATTAAAGTCTATGGTTCATTTTATACCCCTATGATCCCTACATGACAAGCCATAAAATTAATCCTTGATAAATTATTAAATCGTCCCTCTATAAATCTGACTATACAATAATATAAGACATATTGAACTTTATATATAAGGAAAAAGAGTTCTTTATTCATCAATATTATGAAGATGTCACTTGTGACGATATAAAGAATACAAATTTAAGGGGGAATACACATTAATAGATTAATAGATGTACGAATGGACCCCACATTATTATACCCCACAGAGTATGGGGACGTGGCTTATTTTAATTTTAAATCAACCTTAACTTATGTAAATGAATCAGAGGTTATTTCATAAGGAAATTGTAACAACTGTTATATTTTGAGATTTAAATTTAATTAGCAGTAATCCTAATGCCGTGACAGATATATAATACAATGGGACATATTTTTTCCTTCATTTAAAATATGGGATACCATTTATAAAACCAACGATTGAGGCAGAAGAAAATAAATACCAATATTTTTATATAAAGATTCTCTTTTGAGAGAAGAATGCCAAACTTTGATTAAACTATACACCATTTTATAGGATAATATAGCGCAAAGGACTGCGTGCGAACGTGCTTCTTGTGGGATCTAGTCTAGCCATCATGTTTGCCATTATATTTGAGAATTTATAAAAAAAAATAAATATGGCGCTGCGAAGGGCTTTACACTGGAGCTAATACGTACACGTTCTAGGTATGATGTATGCAATGTTATATAAAGTCAGAAACTTGCTGGGTTTCTTGCCAGAACTTCGCAGTGCGGTCGGGCTTCTATCCAGTGGTGGTTTTTTGGATTAATTTAAAGGAAATATGAGAAGATAGAAGAAGTGACAATATTTAGATATTATAGCTTCTTCTATCTTCTGCTGTCTTCTTCTTCTGCGGGGGGTTTAGGCATAAAAATAATTTAAATTTGCAACAACAACACTTAGCACGAAAGTTCACTATTTACAATATTACTACACCATCTGCACAATCATTTTAATACACATAATTTTTATCAAAAGACGTAATTGGAAAAGTAATTTCAAGACTAGGCGAAGCAAATAGTTGGGCTTTCAGTATAAGTTGAATACGATTCTAACGAATGTATTTGTTCATCATTGAGGCGATAATTAAATAATGTTGTAGCTGATTGCATTATACGTATTTATTTGATTCATAAATGTTAACGTCTGAATGAGGACTGTTGATCTATTTCACGTTAAAACAATTTATGCTTTAGTTTTGTATTCAATCTGATAGAAGAACTGTTCAAACGACGTGTAAAATTGCATGAATAATTTATTATAAACTAGTAATCCGCCCTCGCTTCGCTTCGGGTTTCATTCGCCTTATCTGCGTAGTTCCCATGGGAATACCGCCACAAAATATAGCCTTAGTTACTCCTTATATATACTACTTATATATACTACTTATATATGCTACCTGGTAATAAAATATTATCCAAATCGGTCCAGCCGTTTTGAAGATTACCCAAAACAAACAGACAGACAAGAAAAAAATTAACTAGTTTTTAGTCTGCCAATAACCGTGTGTGCATGAAAGAAGCCATGTATTGTGATATTACAAAAGACACTTCAACTTATTTATTTGTATAGATACTAACGACAGTCAATTGTTTTGCCTTCCCGGAACCTCTTTACTAACACTTGAACTCTACCATATGGTATTAAAGTTCAAATTGACTCTTAAGTATTATTACGAATCATTTGCATGGGAGTATAGAAAATTATTGTTTTTCGACCTTTTCAGGCAATTTTCAAAACTTTTCATTCTCAGTATGGATGTAATTTAATGTCTTTTAATTCATCATCATCTCGGTTTATATACATCCTACTGTTAGGCTTGGGCCACTTCCATGATAAGAGGGAAATTGACCAACTATACCACGTTAATCAGACGGATTGCTATGGCGTTAATTTTGTCTCGCAGAAGGAGACGGCAGAGCGCGTGCGCGAGGAGTGTCTCCTCGACGACGCCAGCCGCCGCCGGCGACTGGGGCGGCGCAGGCGCGATTCCCTGCGCCTGATGGGAGGGTACCCCTCAAGGGGTATTCCGTCAGACCGACCACTGACGACAAGTCATCCTCCTCCTGCTTGGACTGATCCAACGACGAAGGCGACGTGTCGCGGGTGGGTTACGGGTGTGTCTGTCGCCCCGGACGGAGTGGTGCGAGGAGTGAGCCGACCGTAACCCATCCCCCAAAAAAAAAAAATATGGGGTTAATTTTCCTAGCTGAGGCCGCGGGTGACTGGACCGGGAATTTAGTCTGTCACCTGCCGAGAGGCTGGCCACGCGATGACCAACGACGTCCCCGAGGACCGACGACGTCGAGAGGAGAGAGTACCCCGCGACCAGGGTATTCTGTTGAGCCGACCACTGATCACAAGGAACTCTGTACCGGTGATCGGCTTAACGACGAAGGTAATGTGCTACGGATGGGTCATGGGGCCGCGCGGCGCCCCTCTATCGCCCTTGACGGAGCCGGACGGCGTGTGCGTGACCATGGCCCACCTCAAAAAAAGAGGTTAACTCTGATTTTCCCTTCTTTTGCATAGATGTTATATGAACACCGTATTCATCCCTTAGTGGTCTTTTACGATACTCTCGGGCGAGATCTGATTACAATTGTATTCTTACACAATCGCAGTACAAAAAAGTCCAATTATTGTATGTTTATAAAGTCGAATACAAGGATTATTTCAACAAAAGAAATAAACAGAGTGACTTTATATTATAAATAAAATATAAATAAAAAAAGACAACCTTCTATTTAAACGTTCTAGTACCTATGGCCACCTTCCGATGCCGTCTTGAGACCCTTGCTGTCATGTAGCACAAGAGTGCTTGTTAAGACTATTCATACGAGTCCAAATTGGACGGTTTTATCTTGTTTAGTTTAGGAGTTCCTATAGCCACCTTCCGACGCCATCTTGAGTCTAGATTCATGGTACAATATTATTGTATTGTTACTGAAGTTACACAAGTAAACCAAATTTCAACCTAATCCAATGACAGGAAGTGGTTCTAGTTTAACTCGCAAGATTTGTCCCATACTAACATACTGAACCTGCGCCTGATGCCGCCCTAGCCGAGGCCGCGCGTGACCGGACCGAAGATTTTAGTCCCTCACCCGCAGAGAGGCAGACCGCGTGACGGCGACCGACGTCCCGGGACAGCGACGTCGAGAGGTGAGGGTATCCGAAAAGGTATACCGTCGGGCCGACCACTGACGACAAGTCACCCTGCTCCGTCGTCGGCCCAACGACGAAGGCGACGTGGGTACGGGTGGGCTATAGCCCCGCGTGCCATCCTTCCGTCGTCCCGGATAGAATGGACCGCGTGTGTGCTCACCATAGCCTACCCATAAAAAAAATACTAACATACTAACAGGACAAGTTAAAAGCTTTTAAAAAGAAATTAAAGGATGAAATATTCAATACTGGACAATAGTATTAACCAACAGTTGGATTTACAAAAGAACAGTTGTTACATGTTATCTACTCGTGCATGTGTGGTTGGATTATTGTGTTTCTATTATTGGTGGGCTTTGCATAATATGCTCTTTCGGCTGATAATGTTTTACGTATGTTTCCCTATTGATGCTTCATAGAGCGTAATAAAAAATGAATGGGAATAAAATGTTGAAGAAACATTTTTTTGTTATTTATTTACCATAAGCTATGTTATATTATACTTCAGACTGCCAGCTTTTAAATATTTATTAGAAGCTTTAACACGCTATAAAAAATAATTTTCAAGCTTATATTCTTTTAATTTTCTGTGCGGTAACGGAGTAAAAACACAATTCACCACTCCCTGTCTTGCCCGTGGATGTCTTAAAAGACGATTAAGGGATATAATATCCACATAACATCTGTGCAAGAGAAGGAAAACTCGAAATGAAACCCTATATTAATATGTTTCCCAGGCGGACGGGGTGGATGCCGAGGCTGGCCGCATCCGCTGTGCGTTAACGCAGATCTGCGATGCGGCCATGCCCCGCGTGCGGCGTCTGCCCCCGAAGAGTGCGGTCCCCTGGTGGTCCCGAGAATTGGCGGATTTCCGGGCCGCGTGCATACGTGCCCGGAGGTCCTCTACGTTAACCGAGTAGGGGACGTTGTGCGAACGCCCATGACGTGCGGTGTCCCACAGGGGTCGGTTCTGGGTCCGACCCTGTGGAACATCGGCTACGACTGGGCGTTGAGAGGAAGCCTCCCACCCGGGCTGGGCGTAATTTGCTACGCCGACGATACACTCGTCACAGCCCGGGGTGGGACGCTAGAGGAGGCGGCACGCCTGGCAACTCTCGGCACCGAGGAGATTGTCAGGCGGATCGAAGCATTGGGGTTGAGGGTGGCCCTGGAAAAGACGGAGGCCCTTTTGTTCCATGGCCTCCGTACCGCCGGGCCACCCGCCGGCGCTTCGATCACCGTGAAGTCGGTTACCATCAGCATTGGGCATACTTGGGCCTGGTGCTCGACGGGCATTTTTGGTTCCGGGAGCATCTCCATCGACTTGTTCCCCGGCTTGTCGGCGCGGCGTCCGCCCTTTCGCGGCTGATGCCGAACGTGGGCGGACCCAGCGCTACGTGCCGACAGCTGTACGTGGGGGTGATCCGGTCGATGGCCCTGTATGGCGCACCGGTGTGGGCGGGGTCCCTGACCGTCCGGCTGAGGGCCTTCTTGAGGCGACCACAGAGGGTCATGGCGATCAGGGTCATACGTGGTTACCGCACGGTGGCGACGGAGGCAGCGTGCCTCCTGGCCGGAACCCCCCCGTGGGACCTGGAGGCGGAGATGCTCGCCGACATTTATCGGCGGGTGTCGGAGACGCGCGCCCGCGGCGGTATGGTCTCCATCAAAGAGGTCACCGCCTGGCGGGTCGACGCCAACCGGGAAGTCATTGCTCGTTGGGCAGTCCGGCTGGAGAGTCCTCGGTACGGTGTCAGGACCGTCGAGGCCTTCCGGCCGGTGCTGATGGAGTGGTTGGAGCGGATGCACGGGGTGCTTTCCTTCCGACTGGTGCAGGTGCTTGCGGGGCACGGTTACTTCGCGAAGTACTAGCACAAGATTGTCAGGAGGGAGAGCACACCGTCCTGCCACCACTGCAATTGCGACTAGGACACGGCGCAGCACACGCTCGAGGTGTGTGCTGCGTGGGAGGGGGAGCGCCGTGAACTCGTCGCGATTATCGGTGCCGACCTGACGCTGCCGACCATCGCCAGGGAGATACTCGACAGCGTCAGGAACTGGGACGCGGTCGCCGCCTTCTGTGAGGCCGTAATCTCACGGAAGGACGCGGCGATCGTGCTCGTGTGTGCGAGTAGAGCTCCTATTCGGCGACACGTTCCGCCGCCGGCGACTCGGGCGGCGTAGGCGCGAGTATCTGCGCCTAATGCCGCCCTAGCCGAGGCCGCGGGTGATCGGACCGGGGAATTGTCCGTCACCCGCGAAGAGGCTGACCGCGCGACGGCGACCGACGTCCCAGGATGTCGAGAGGTGACGTTACCCGAAAGGGTATTCCGTCGGGCTGACCACTGACGACACGTCACATCTGCTCCGGTGGTCGGCCCAACAACGAGGTGACGTGGGTACGGGTGGGTTATGGGCCCGCGCGCCGTTCTTTCATCGCCCCGGATGGATTGGACCGCGCGTGCGCATACCATAGCCCACCCATAAAAAAAAAAAAATACTTATATGTTTGACCAGCATGGTATAGTAGGTCAAATTTCCTCCCATTGTGAATGAGGCTCGAGTGCTACAGTTTGACGTATATGAGCTGTGAGGATGATGATGATGATGATTCTTTTATTATACTGCATTTATGTATGGTAAGATCACACTGTCAACAGTCATCTCTTTGAAGCCGGCGTAGTACCATAAACTCGCAGAAAATCGACGTCTAAGTAGTAGTGATTTGTTACTGCACTCCGTTCAATGAGCGAGAGAGCTGGAAGAACAACTTTTTGGAGGTGTTTGTGCGTGGTGGGTTTTTTTGATGCCTTTAGCTAGCTCAATGTTTAAAATTGATTTAGTTTTTTAACCTTGAAAGCGTTCTAAACAAATAAACTCACGTTCATATTTATAATATTAGTTTATCTCATCATCATCACAGCTATATACTGTTAGGTTTGAGCCTCCTCCATAATGGGAGCGAAATTAAACTACTATACCAAGCTGATTAGACGTGTTGGTATAGGCTTAGCTTTCCTTCTCTCGCATAGTTGTTTATATGCATATTATATCCCTTAGTCGTCTTTTAGGACACCTATGGGCAAGAAAGGGGCTGATGAATTTTTTTATTTATTTATTTATTTTTTATTTTTTTTTATAAGACAACACCCTGCACTAAGGAAATAATCCTTGTATTGCGGGGGACTTTACAAACATATAATTACATCCAGACTCAGAACAACAATTTGTGGATCGCACAAAGCGTTGTCTCGCGTGGGATTCGAACCCCCGACACTGGCGCTGTAGGTGGCTATCTTAACCACTACGCCATCTGTGCAGTGCAATTTGTATTCTTACTCCAACACCACACGGAGAATATATGTGATCATCATCATCTCAGACTATATATATACCGCAAGGAAAGACCGTCGTCCTCCCCGAGAGGGGGGACTTCGGTCGAGGAGAGGGTACTCCTCAAGGGGTATTCTGTCGGGCCGAGCACTGACGACAAATCATCCCGCTCCGGTGGTCGGTCCAACGACGAAGGCGACGAGTCACGGGTGGGTTACGGGTGTGCGTGCTTATGCCCCTCTGTCGCCCCGGACGGAGTGAAGCGAGGAGTGCGCCGACCGTAACTCACCCCCAAAAAAAAAGGCTATATATATCCCACTGTTGAGCTCAGGCCTCCTCTATAATGAGAGGGGAATTGGCCTACTATTCCATGCTGGTCAATATTACATGTATTTGAATCGAAGATTATCTATTAACCTTTTTTATTTTATATGAATCTATTGCAACGATTGCCGACATTATTCTATTGTAGATATGCGTAGTATTTGAAATATTCCCAGCTACAGGTTGCCTACGAAGTCACGTACATCAAGAATACTACTACCATAATCTTGCTCTTTTGAGCAAATATGTGATCTATGTATTATATTTATATTATAAATATGAGTTTATTGCGTTTATGTTACGCCATCATGAAGAACTACTCAACTGGCTATTATGAAATCTATACCAATAAATAAAATTGGAGTGTCTGTTTGTAATGTCAAAATAATAGGCTTTTTTCATGCTCACACGGTTATTTGCACGACACCTATGCCTAAAATAGCAATTAAAAAATTTTTGTCTGTCTGTCTGTTTGTTCCGGGTAATCTTCAAAACGGCTGGACCGATTTCAAAAATTCTTTCACCAATGGAAAGCTATAATATCAGGGCGTAAACTAGGCTATATTTTATCCCGGTATTCCCACGGGAACGGGAACTACGCGGGTAAAACTACTATAACCTATAACCGAAGCGAAGCGAGGGCGGGTTGCTAGTTTTGTATATGCTTTGTGAAGACTTTAAAAAAGTCTTAGAAATCTCCCATCCTCACTGAAAAATCCACGGTCAAAAACAATTCTAATACAAGCCTATTTATTTTGATAAGAATAGTTCTGTATTACTTATTTTTCTATTCCACTATTATTCAGTGTTTTTTGGTTTTTCATTGTCTTGCAGTATCTACTTATATAACTTAATTCATTCTTACGTTATCCACGACAAAGTAAAGTTTGGTGACATTGTATTCTTAACTTCATCATCTCATCATCATCATCTCGGCTCATATACGCCTCACTGCTTGGCTCGAGCCTCCTCTGCAATAGGAGGGAAATAGAGGTTTATTTCAGGCTGGTTTTACTACTAGAAGAGGCCCCGAGATGCCATGAGTGTGGCGCGCTAATCGACGATGCGCGCCACACACTAGAAGTATGCCCCGCCTGGGGGCCTCAGCGCCATGTCCTGTCAACGGACATGGGAACAGCGGACCTGTCGTTGTCGACCATCATCTCGAAGATGCTCGGCAGCGACAGCTGTTGGTCGTCGATGGCCTCCTTCTGTGAGGCTGTCATTACAAGGAAGGAGGACGCGGAGCGGGCACGCGAGGCACTTGCGTCCGCAGACTCGCTCCGCCGGCGGCGACCAGGGAGGAGGAGACGCCGTTATGCGCTCCTCCTCCCATCGCCCTGAATGATGACAGGACGTGGCCAGACGGCCAAGCGTTGGGGTGTCAGGGATAGAATGTCATCAGACGATCTCTCCGGCACCTCGTAAAAGCGCGGAAGAGGCCGCTGTGGTTTTAGTGGGTATTTCGGTCACTTCTATGGCCGGCGAGTCCCACACACAGTCCCCTGTCTGTAAGCGGCGGGGGATAGTGCGTAAATGCATTTCCACAGCGTGAAAAAAAAAAAAAAAAAAAAAAAAGGCTGGTTTTACTATAACAGACTGGTCAGATAGGTTGCTATAGAGTTTTGTTACAAGTTTGCTATCTCTTGATGATATAAGCGTATTATATCCCTTAGTCGTCTTTTACGATATCCACGAGTAAGATAACGAGTAGTGAATAGTATTCTTATTCCGTCACCCCACGGATTTTTTTTTAATTTATCACTACACAAACACTGGAACTTATTGATATACCTATACAACTAATCTAAAACCCATGCGTACCGGGGGCTTGTAGACAATCTAAGGCGATAGAAGGCAAGCATATCTCTTATCTTATATCTTTAAACGAGCAATTCTTGTATATATATATATTATATATACACTCCCCTCCACATGCTTTTGCCATCCCTAAGCAAAATAGTGCAGAGCTAAAAGTTTTATATCTTCTAGAGGGTTCATCGCAACTCAAAAATTCTAACGGGATCTTAATCTACGAACCAAAACCTTCATTAAATGATATGGTCGATTGCAAAAAATTAAGAATTTATTTTTTAATCAATAATTAAAGACTAAAAAAATTCGAAATTTTCAATGCGCATGAAAGTTCCCACAGTTTTAAAAGCACTTATCTTATATTAAAATATCCAACGTCATTTGATAGCTAATGCCAAAACCTTCAAATTGGGCGATCGGACGATTTTTTATAAGTATATTAAATGAAATAATGGTCATTTTAGTGAAAAAAATGGTGTTTTCTTTGATCGCTCATATCTCGAAAACTAAAAATGGTAAAAAAAATTCCTCAAGAAAAAAAGATGTATTTTCACACTATTTATTTATTTATATCTCGATGACTTTCATCTATTATAGCGATGTATTTTTGTGTAAAAATAGACATATACTGGTAAGATATTCAGAATTGTATTTAATAAACATCAGAGTATCGACATCTTCATAAAACCTCAAAAAAAATTTCACTCCCAAAACCCAAATATCGCCTTGAATTTAATATATTCTACATGTGAAAATACATCTTTTTTTTCTTGAGAATTTTTTTTTACCATTTTTAGTTTTCGAGATATGAGCGATCAAAGAAAACACCATTTTTTTCACTAAAATGACCATAATTTCATTTAAAATACTTATAAAAAATCGTCCGACCGCTCAATTTGAAGGTTTTGGCATTAGCTATCAAATGACGTTGGATATTTTAATGTAAGATAAGTGCTTCTAAAACTGTGGGAACTTTCATGCGCATTGAAAATTTCGAATTTTTAGTCTTTAATTATTGATTAAAAAAATAAATTCTTCATTTTTTGAAATCGACCATATCATTTTTTGAAGGTTTTGGTTTGTAGATTAAGATCCCATTGGAATTTTTGAGCTGCGATGAATCCTCTAGAAGATATAAAACTTTTAGCGCTGCACTATTTTGCTTAGGGATGGTAAAAGCATGTAGAGGGGAGTGTATATATACATATATTCAGGATCTCGGAAACGGCTCTAACGATTTTGTTGAAACTTGGCATACTAGAGGTTTCGGGTCCAAAAAAAAAATCGATCTAGCTAGATTTTATTTATAGAAAATGTTATTTTGTCCGTGTTTTTAGCAAAACAATACAATGACATTAAATTTTAAAAGAATATGATTTCAAATTTCGTTGTCAACGTCATGAGTTACGATAGCTCAGTTGGGAAGTTGACCGGTTCTAATTTTGGTTTTTTTGGCATTCAAACAGCGTCGGTTTGAATCTCGGTGTTATTATTATTCTCTTTTTATAATTTTTTATATATTTTTCATTATTTATTTTTTATTTTTTATTAATATAGGTATATCTAAATAAATTCGACAAAAATATTCCAAGCGTGGCTCGGTCAACCAGATATTAGCTAATTTAACGTAATACATATCTACCCTTCTTTAGTTTAAACAGATTACCGAGACAGATACCTTGATTTTGCTGCGCTGAGCTTTCGCCCTGATGATAAGCATTGCCTATGCTCAAGATTCGGGTCAACGTAATCGATCGTGTGTTAATTGTAGCTTGCCTTAATTAATCTATGAAAATGAATAAAATAGAAGTGTCTGTTTGTAATGTCAAAGGAGTTATAAATATTTGATGTTTACGTATTACACATTTTAAATAAAAATAAAACTGATTTACGGATTTTATTGCGTTTGTATTTGATTTTTGATTGCCCAACGTTTCGAACACTTTGCAGTATTCATGGATATTTGTGTCAAAACGATGTCTGTAATAACGATGACTTGTTGGACATGAGACATCTTAGTCCACCCGTGACCATGAATGCTGCAAAGTGTTTCAAACGTCGGGCAATCAAAAATCAAATACAAACGCCATAAAATCCGTAAAGTTGAATAAAACATTCAAAAGATTTAGTTTTTTCATGCTCACACTGGTTATTTGCACGATACCTATGTATGTCTAAAACAGTCTAAATAGTTTTTGTTTGTCAGACAGGTAATTCTGTCTCTTTGTTCTGGGTAATCTATAAAATGGCAGGACCGATATTTGACAGACGTTTAAATAAAATTGTATATCCGTTTGTAATGACAAAATGGTAAGGCTTTTTCATGATCATACTGTTACTTATGTCTAAAGACCAGTTTAAAACTTTTTATCTGCCTCATATACGTCCCACTGTTGGGCTCGAGCCACCTCCACAATAAAAGCGAAATTGACCTATGATATCACGCTGGTCGGATGAGTAGGCATAGGCTTTCATTTCAAGGTTTTCTTCTCTTGAATAAATGTTATTTGTAATAGTCCTTTAGTCATCTTTTACGATACTTACGGGCAAGAAAGGGGTTGATTTTAATTGTATTGTTACTCCATCACAACACGGAAATAACTAAGATACATAGTTTTTTTTAAGGCAATACTCTGCCCTAAGAGGTATAGATATATGCCTTGTGTTGCGGGGGACATTACAAATATATAATTAACGAATACAAATTACATTCAAACTCAGAACAAGAGTTTGTGGATAGTACAAATTGTTGTCCTGCGTAGGATTCGAACCCACGACCACAGTGTGGGTCGTTATCTTAACCATGACACCGTCTATGCAAATATGTGTAGGTACAACTTTCGATAATTTTAATATTAAAATAATCAAATCACTTTGTATCACTATTGTATTACTATTGTATTTAAAGCCTTACAGCATTCCATATAAGGCTAAACAAAGATTTTCATTTAGTTCAACATAACACTGCACTCCTAATAATTGCAATTCACTGAAGCTTCTAGCGATTTAAGCTGGATTTATATAAGGCCACATGACAAAACGACGTAATCAAAGAAAACCGTTGATATTTCCTCATAAAGCACTCTGCGTTGGATCTTCAAATGACAATATTGGTGTAATTAATGTTTATAGATACTTACAAGCTTATTATTTCGTAATACAGCTTTATTAATTCCAGGAATTTATATTATTTCTTAAAAAAGTAGGTAGTCTTCACATTACAAAAATTACGAATATTAAGTAAATACAAACACACAAGGAAGTTAATGGAATTGTATTAATAATACATTTTTTTAAGGTATATTAAAATCAACATTGTCGTTGTCATCATTTTACATTAAGTCCTGCTACTATCCCTACCGGATGTGAAAAAATAATAGATTTTTATAATAATCGATTATTAATCAAGAAAAATAAATCGATTACTTATTAATCGATTATTTTCCCTCCAAGTCACATCCCTAGCTACTGGGCTCGATCCTTCTACACAATAGACGGGAAAATGACCTACTACTACGCTGCTCAAACGGGTTGATATGAGGTTTAATTTTTGACCTGGCGCTGCCAACTATCGCCAGGGCGATGGTCGGCACCGTCAGGAATTGGGACGCGGTCCCAGCCTTCTGCGAGGCAGTGATCTCGCAGAAGGAGGCGGCGGAGTACTTGCGCCTCATGCCGCCCTAGCCGAGACCGCGGGTAACGTGACCGGGGAATTAGTCCGTCACCCGCCGAGAGGCCGACTGCGTGAGGAAAGGCCGACGTCCTCCCCGAGGGGGGGACGTCGGTCGATGGGAGTGTAACCCAAATAGGGGGTATTCCGTCGGGCCGACCACTGATGACAAGTAACCCTGCTCCGGTGGTTGACCCAACGACGAAGGCGACGTGCATCGTGGGTGGGTTGCGGGTGTGCGTACTTACGCCCCTCTGTCGCCCCGGACGGAGTGGTGCGAGGAGCGCGCCGACAGCAACCCACCCCAAAAAAAAGAGGTTTAATTTCGACCTTTATTCCCTTACATTGATGTAATATGCATATTACATCTCTTGCTGGTCTTTTACGATACCCGCTTGATACGGTACGTAGGGTACATTACTTCCTCACAACAATGAAATATATTATATACATTATACTAAAAAAATGCATTTTATTAAACAACTAGCAATCCGCCCTCGCTTCGCTTCGGTTATAGGTTATAGTCGTTTTACCCGCGTAGTTCCCGTTCCCGTGGGAATACCGAGATAAAATATAGCCTTGTTTACGCCCTGATATTATAGCTTTCCCTTGGTGAAATAATTTTTGAAATCGGTCCAGCCGTTTTGAAGATTACCCGGAACAAACAGACAGACAGACAGACAGACAAAAATTTTTTAATTGCTATTTTAGGCATAGGTGTCGTGCAAATAACTGTGTGAGCATGAAAGTAGCCTATTATTTTGCCATTACAAACAGACACCCTAATTTTATTTATTGATATAGATAGGTACCTTGCGCTTGTAAAATAATTCTGTTTTTTTCTTTTTTTTGCGGTGGGCTACGGTCAGCGCACCCGTCGCCCGGCTCCGTCAGGGGTGACAGAGGGGCATAAGCGCGCATACCCGTAACCCACCCGTGACACGTCGCTTTCGTCGTTGGGCTGACCACCGGTGCAGGGTGATTTGTCGTCAGTGATCGGCCCGACGCTAATTCTTGTATTAAGATAGACTTTAGAAACATATAACAAAGCGACGTAAATTACACCTAGACAGAACAAAAATTTGTGAATCGGGCAAATTGAATCCTGTGCAAGAATCAAAGCCATCTTACTGGTACTCTAGATCGGTATATAAACCTCTACGCACTTATTACTACACATTTATTTTCCTTAGTTTATAAAAAATAATTAATTAAATTATTCATCAAAGTATTTCCTCTTCAAAGATACTTATATTAATAAAGTCATTTTATGAATAAATATTTATCATTTGACATTTCCTCTTAAAAGCAATATATTGAATTATTTACTGATTTAATTACGTAAAATATTTAATTTCAGAACTTTGATCAATGTTTTTCATGTGGTAATGGAATAAGAATACAGTTCACCACCCCCAGGTGGACTGAATGATATGATACAAGTATAACATCTATGCAAGAGAAGGAAATTTCGAAATAAAAACTTATAGTAGGAGAGCTGGCACCAATTATTGGGTAGGTATTTGAGGCAAGTTGAAAACTTGTCACATACCTCACCTATTATACCCCAATACGGAACTGCAGACCTGGCTGGTGAGAAAAGGGCTTAAATCGACCCCTGAATTTTTAAAAATATAATTTTTTTCCTCAAAAATATATTTGTGGCAATACGCAATTTCTATATGTTTCAGTCTAATACTTAATGAATACGAAAAGCAATAAACCAGACGATTTAATCGCGGCTTTAGCATTGCCAGAAGCGTGCAAAAATATTTTCAAAAAATTATAATAAATGTATTTGAGACAGCTTGAAATTATTATGGAGTATTATTTATAACTGAAAAATAAAGAGTCCCAGAAAGACCGATCATTTTGGTGGGACTTTCTACATGCCAGGTGATCAAACAAATAATGGATAGGTACGAGCCTGTAGTGCTATACACAAGCTGTAGTGTGAGAGAGAGCGCATATCCACAGCTCTCTTCGTTTTGACTTGCCGCGTACTATTGGCTTTGGCGAGGCCACGTGACTTACAATAGCCATGAGGTTTCTACTTGGAATTTCATTATACATATTAGACTGCAACATATAGAAATTGCGCATTGCCTCAAATATATTTTTGGGGAAAATAAAATAATATTTTTCAAAATTCAGGGATCGATTTAGCCCCGCTACTCACCAGCTAGATCTGCAGTTACATATTGGGGTATAATAGGAGAGGTATGTGACAAGTTTTCAGCTTGCCTCAAATACCTATCCAAAAATTAGTGCCAGCTCTCGGACGATTATACCAACTCACTTGAATAGCGTGATATATTAGGTCAGGGTTTGCTTCATATTATGGAGGGTTTTTAAGTTCAGCAGTGTGACGTATATGAGATGCTGATGATGATTAGATTGTTGGTTGGATTTTTTTACCTTATATATTTGTTGAGCCATCCATAAAAGTAAACTAGCTGATTTGATGCCAGTTTATCAAACTGTATGGTATTTTGAAAATAGGTTTCCGTGTGGTAACGGAGGAAGAATAAAATTCACCATCCCCTTTCTTACCCGTGGGTGTCGTAAAAGACATCTAAGGGATTGTAAAATGCAGATAAGATCTATGCATGAGAAGTAAGCTCGAAATAAAACCCTATGCCAACCCGTGTAACCAGCGTGGTTATAGTAGATCAATATCCCTCCACCTATGGAGGGGGCTCTAGCCCAACAATGAGACATATATGAGCTGTAACGATAATGATGAGGTTTTTTTTGTGACACAGCCTCACTAGGAAAGGATTTCTCGAAAATGCCCTTATAAACTAGTAGAAATGTTATTAAATGAGTATAAAAACTTTATCCGTCTCGCAGTCTCAGCTCATACCCATCCACATGCCCACCACCACCCACATCCCACTGCTGGGCTCGAGCCTCCTCCCCAATAGAAGAGTTATTAACCTACTATACCATGCTAGTCAGACATGTTTTGAGTTTTCCATCACTTGTACAAATGTTGTATGCATATTATATTCCTTAGGCGTCTTTAACGACATCCACTAATAAGATAGGGATGGCGAATTATATTCTTAACCCGTCACCACATGGAAACTTTTAAGCTATTGCATAGCTTTTATCGCGGGCTTTAAGTGCGGCGATCGAATCAAGAAATTCAGTAACGAAAATCGAAAAACCTAACACCCTCCACTCCGCTTACCATGTAGCTCGGCCGAGCGTTCGCTTAATGTGAATGTATATGGTACGACTGTACGAAGCTCGCACGGATCGAGAGGTGCTTCAAAATCGGACGAATACGTAAGCAGCTGTTTGTAAAAATATTTTAAACGATATTAACTTCTCATTTATTCAATAAAAGAAAAAAAAATGTTTTCTTATCGGTCACCACGCTTAAAAAGTGTAACCTGAATTAATATCAAAGAAAAAAAAATACTGCATAAAAAATAAATAAATAGTTATAATTGCATAAGTGGTTAAAAAATGCTATGCAATAGCTTTACCGCGGCAGTCCCCGAGTGCCACACGTTTTTTTATTAATTATTCTTTTATTAATACTGTACAACAGAACTAATTAAATACATGCGTTCACCATTTGTCAATTTTCATCTTCTAAGGTTAAATTATGTAGTGCTAATTTTACTAGATTTCGTAGTCAGGTTTGTTTATTATTAAATTTCTTAAGACCAGCAGTGGAAGGTATATGAATTGCGATTACGATCTCTACAATTGTGGAGGAGATTTCTACTCAACAATAGGGCCTATAGAAGCTAAAATGAAAAAGAATAATCCTGATTAGATTTACGAGATGAATGCATTTTATTTAAGTTGCACTTTTTTATCACGTTAGAGAAAAATGCTGAGAGTGAATTTTTACGATGCGCTCATACCGTCACGAAAAACCGATACCCTGAAGTTAGCCAGTCAAAATTTAAACGATGCGCGCGTACACCGTTACATATTTTAGCTAGATAATGCGTTATATAAAACTTTCTATGTATTAAATAACTTTTTTCTATTATTAATGTCGTTCTTCTGTGCTGTGTGGTGGCGGCTTCGAATACTACCAACCCTTGCTTTGCTCGTGGGTGTCGTAAAAGACGACTAAGAGCCCTAGATTGACCCGGACCAACTCCATCTGGTACCATTTGGGTTAACGATTACATTCCCAAGGAGGGTTGACGTCAGGCAGGCGGCCGGTCATAAAAATCATTGCCGAAACTTTTTGCAATATGTCAAAACAGATGACATATTGCGTCGACCCCAAGTAATTGGGATAAGAGCAGGATGATGATGATGAGTGTCGTTCTTCTAAAAACGTAGGATACCGCCAAGGACAAAATTTTTAGAAACATTTTTATCTTACGCCAAAGAAGTACAACTTCTTACGTGCGTAGATTAGTACACGCTTACTTTTTTTTGTGTGTTACGCTACGTCGTCCAACGTTAATCCGCTACAAAGTAAACCATAAATTACCCAAAAGTGTAGGGTTTCACACAAAGACCAAACAATAGATTCACCCTCATGGTGTTACTCGCATGGCGCGGCACGTGACATAAGCGTGACGTCAAATCTGCCGACAAAACCGTGACGAACGATAACTACTCATAAATTGTGTTCAGCTGTCGCTTCCATGTGTTACACTTATTGTGATATTAAGTTCTATAAGATTAACTTAACTATTCCGGAGTGTCGCATACGCTCGTAAAAGAATTTAAGTAAAATAAAACTATTTCTACGGATTTTGTCGTGTTTATATTTGATTTTTAGCTACTTTGAGCGTGAATGCTAGTGTTTGCAGCATCTGGAAGAGTAAGATTTAAAATATAAACGCCATAAGATTTTTAAATCAACTTCTATCATAATGATTTCTGATGTTTACGCGAGAAATACACTCTTAATTATTTTACGGATTTTATCGTGTTTGTATTTGATTTTTGATTACCCGACGTTTCGAACCCTGTAGGTATAGCATTCATGATAACGAGTGGACTAAAATGTCTCATGTCCACAAAGTTATCGTTATTACAAAGATTCTGACGGAGGCCCGAGCTTAACAGTGGGAGTTATGTGGGGTTAGATGATAATGATGAAGACCCTAAAATAGTATCTTTACTAATATTATAAATGCAAAAGTAAGTTTGTTTGTTTGTTTATTTGTTTGTAACGCTTTCAGGCTTAAACCACTGAACCGATTTAAAAATTCTTTCACCAATGGGAAGCTATAATATCAGGGAGTAACATGGGCTATATTTAATCCTGGTATTTCAACGGGAACGGGATCTACGCCGATAAGGCGACTTAAACCGAAGCGAAACGAGGGCGGGTTGCTAGTTATTTCATAAGTATAACCTCTCGTAAAAATAAGAAATTATTAAGTCAGTGACAAGAAGTTAGTTAGAAGTTTATAACAAGGACTTTAGTTTAACTACATCTATGTGGCGACTATATAAAAATACAAGTCGTCAGCCCTTGCTTGCTAGTGGACGCGTAAAAATTAATGGTGTACCAGGAGAGTGAGTAGTAGTTCTGTTTTGGGAAATCTATAACACTACTCTGCGATCGCAAACCCGCCTGCCAAGCGTGGTGATTAATGCACTGTAGCCTGATATGACTACTGGACCATGAAAAGTTGATTCATCATCATCATCATTTCAGCCTATTGCCGTCCACTGCTGGACGTAGGCCTCCCTCATGTTGCGCCACAATGGGCGGTCTTGTGCCGCCTGCAGCCAACGACGCCCAGCAACTTTCACTAGGTCATCGGTCCACCTAGTGGGGGGCGGTCCTACACTGCGTCGTCCGATACGTGGTCACCACTCGAGAACCTTTCTTCCCTTTCCTTCAGCGGTTGTCGGTTCGTCGAGCGATGTGGCCTGCCCATTGCAACTTCAGCGTGCTAATTCTTCGTGCTATGTCGGTTACACCCGTTTTTCTGCGGATTTCCGTATTCTGGATTCTATCTCGCAGAGAAATCCCGAGCATAGCCCTCTCCATAGCACGCTGGGCGACTTTGAGCCTTGATATGAGGCCTACATTTAGGGACCACGTTTGACGTTTGAAAGTTTGACGTTGAAAAGTTGATTAATGATAATGAACCTTTAACTAATATTATAAGCCAAACGTGGGCGGACCGAGCGCTACGTGCCGACGGCTGTACATGGGGGTCATCCGGGGGGGTCATCATCATCGATGGCCCTGTACGGCGCACCGGTGTGGGCGGGGTCCTTGACCGTCCGACTTAGGGCCCTTCTGTGGCGACCACAGAGAGTCATGGCGGTCAGGGCCATCCGTGGATACCGCACGGTGGCGACGGAGGCAGCGTGCCTATTGGCCGGGACTCCCTCGTGGGACCTGGAGGCGGAGATGCTCGCCGGATTGTATCGGCGGGTGACGGGGGTGCGAGCGGAGGGCGGTGAGATCTCGTTAATGGAGCTCACCGCCTGGCGCGTCGACGCCCGCCGAGACGTCATTGCCCGTTGGGCAGTCCGGCTGGAGAGGCCTCGGTTCGGGGTGCGAACCGTGGAGGCCTTCCGGCCGGTGCTGATGCAGTGGTTGGAAAGGCGGCACGGTGTGCTCTCCTTCCGACTAGTGCAGGTGTTGACGGGGCACGGGAGCTTCGCCAAATACCTGCACAGGGTCGTAAGGAGGGAGAGTACACCGTCCTGCCACCACTGCGATTGCGACAAGGACACGGCGCGCCACACGCTCGAGGCCTGCGCGGCTTGGGCAGTGCAGCGCCGTGAACTCGTCGCGCAATCATCGGTGCCGACCTGACGCTGCCGGCCATCGCTAGGGCGATGGTCGAAAGCGTCGGGAATTGGGACGCGGTCGCAGCCTTCTGCGAGACAGTGATCTCGCAGAAGGGGGCGGCGGATCGTCTGCGCGTGGAGCGCAGCCTCGATGAGGAGATCCGCCGCCGGCGACTGGGGCGGCGCAGGCGCAACTACCTGCGCCTCATGCCGCCCTAGCCGAGGCCGTGGGTGACGTGACCGGGGATTAGTCCGTCACCCGCCGAGAGGCCGACCGCGTGAGGAAAGACCGACGTCCTCCCCGAGGGGGGGACGTCGGTCGATGGGAGGGTGCCCCGCGTAGGGGGTATTCCGTCGGGCCGACCACTGACGACAAGTAAACCTGCTCCGGTGGTCGGCCCAACGACGAAGGCGAGGTGGTTTTCGGGTGGGTTGCGGGAGTTGCGTGCTTAAGCCCCGGACGGAGTGTTGCGGAGGCGCGCCGACCGCCCTGACCTGACCTGACCTATTGGGGTACCCTCCCATCGACCGACGTCCCCTCCTCGGGGAGGACGTCGGTCTTTCCTCACGTGGTCGGCCTCTCGGCGGGTGACGGACTAGTCCCCGGTCACTTCACCCGTGGCCTCGGCTAGGGCGGCATGAGGCGCAGGTAGCTGCGCCGACGCCGCCCCAGTCGCCGGCGGCGGATCTCCTCATCGAGGCTGCGCTCCTCAAGCAGGCGATCCACCGCCTCCTTCCGCGAGACTGCGTCCCAATTCCCGACGCTGTCGACCGTCACCCTAGCGATAGCCGACAGCGTCAGGTCGGCACCGATGATTGCGACGAGTTCACAGCGCTGCACTGCCCAAGCCGCGCAGGCCTCGAGATATATTACGCATATGACATCTATGCAAGAGATGGAAAACTCGAAACAAAACCCTATACCAACTTGAGCCCAGCAATGGAACGTATATAACGAAATGAATAATTTAATTGAGAAAGACGTAGAGAAATTATAGCAGACCATACAAACCTTAGTTTTGCGTTCCATGTCATAAGTAGCTACCTTTTTACACATAATTGAACATACTCTGTAAACCTTCGAGTTTTATTGAACATTTCTGAAGATAATTCTTTGATTTATCTGACCCAGTATTACAGCCCAGGCTTGAGTAAACTTACCTGCGCCTAATGCCGCTCTAGCTGAGGTCGCGGTTGGATGTAACGGGCATTAGTCCGCCACCCGCAGAGAGACCGAAGCCAAGATGCCGGGGCATCAAAGGGGATGGTACTTGAAAGGGCAACCAGCTGGGCCAGAGACGGATGTCGAGGAATCGGTACCAGTGGTCAGCCAAATGATGATGTGGAGGTAATACGTTAGAATATGGGACCGCACGCTGCACATCCGTCGCCCGCGGTAAGATTAGGCGAGGTATATCCAGGCCTACCAAATAAAAATGGTAGAGTAAATTCAATAAATCAATAAGTATTCCGTCTAAGGAAAAATACTAGTAAACTAAATTAGTAGTTTCTTAATTTAACATAGTCAAACAACAAACCAAAAAAAAAGAACAAGAGAAGGAAATCTCGAAATAAAACCGCCTGACTAGCATGTTATAGTAGGTCAATTTCTCTCCCAATATGAAGGAGGCTCGAGCCCAGTAGTGGGACGTATATAAGCTGTGATGAATGAATGAATAAAATAAACTGTTTAGCTTTACATTTATAATAAACTAACTTAAAGGAAACAAAGTAGCTATGATTAAAAACTTATAACCTCTAAAGGAAAGCAATAAGCTGAACTCTCCCCCCAACCATTCTAGTCGACCACATATATAGCGGCGCTGTGGCGCTGTGTCGCCCGTAACCTTAATCACATTTCAATCTAACAATACTGCCATAATATATCGATTTTCAAGCGCTTAGCGGGCAACGTGTCGGTGAAAACTGTCTTTATTATACTATGGTATTAAAAATTGCACATTTTTCACCTCGCACTAACAAAACAATCTTTGTTTTACGGGTGACTATACAAAAATATAATTAACGGACACAAATTACATCCAGATTTATAATAATAATTTGTGGATAGCACAAAGTGTTGTCCTGCATGGGATTCCAAGCCACGACACTACGGTAGGTCGGATTATAAACCACTACGCCACTACGCCATGCAATCAATTTAATTATAGAGGTGTGTGCACCTTCTCTAATAGACGATATGCAATTTTTTTTTAACTGTTTATATAGAGCATGTAGTGGCCTAAATGTTTCACACAGGCTAATTCTTTTTTTTTTTATTGATGGAGAGGGGACATGGTGAGTTATAGAACGTCCCGCCGCTCTTCTGTCTCCCGACGGATTGAACGGGGTTTATCCAAATCGTTGACTGTGTTTTAAGATATCACTGACAAAAAAAAATTTAGTCTTTAGGTAGTAAAAATTTTAAAACATATTTTCCATTCCATTATGCCGAGTGCGCGACTAGCTCTATCTCTCTTACTCTGATGCAAAGGATACGCAAAAAGAAGTTGATGAATCCTGGCGAATCTAATTAGAACAATCGATTTTTTTTAAGCTGATTATTGCATCTGACCACTGAAGTCAAGTCACCTGCGGGTGGGTTACGGATGCGCGCTTACGTCCCTCTGTCGCCCCGGACGTAACGGACAAGGAGTGCGCCGACCGTAACCCAACTCAAAAAAACCAATCCAAAAAAAGCGGATTATTGCATTGTCATCGGTCCCTGACAGGTGCGCAAAGTTTAAATAAAATCGAATCGCTCAAAGTAGGAGAAAATCAAGCTCAAAAAGTTTGATTACAAGCATACATACAGGTGAAACTAATAAAAGCGTGTTAATGAAGGAGGCGCGAACCTCACAGTGAGATATATTGTATAATCTAGTAGTTTAATCCAAGAGTTATCAATCCAACTCTTGACAGTTCATGTCTTTTTCTTACCTTTCTTACCTTAAACGGTTTATAAACATAGACAAAATAATTCAAAACTCAATCATTATTGCTTCCCATCATTCTTCCGAGCATGTTTTTGAACTTTTATATGCAGAATCTATGGACAAACATAGATAGAGGTCATACATCAGCCTTTGTGTTTAATAAAGCAACGCGTTTAGAATGCTAATGACGCTACCTCGCTTCCATAGTAGGCAAGCATACTCTTATATAACAGGTATATAGGGTGCAGACCCAAAACTACATAGGTATTTGCAATTTAGCTGGATTATGTTTAAGGCTAACTTTATTCTATTTCTCAAACGGTAAATCTGTCGAAGTTGCATGTAGTAACAGAGTAAGAATACAATTTATAATATTGCCTGGAATTTTCGTAAGACAACTAAATGATATGCATGTAACGTCTATGCAAGAGAAGGTTAACTCTGAATAAAACCCTATACCATTTCATCTAATCGGCGTGGTATAGTTGTTCAACTACCTTTCTATTACGAAGGAGACTCTCTAGCCTCAGTGGAACGTGTATAAGCCAAGATGTTGATGATTCTGAGGGAATCTGTGTGGTATTCAAATTAGCTTGTTATTGTAATGATTCCTGATGTTGTACGCGAGTTCTGATATGTACGCGAGTATTACACATTGTAAATAAAACTACGGATTTTATTGAGTTTGTATTTGATTTTTGATTGCCCGAGATTTCAAACA
Organism: Lymantria dispar; assembly: GCA_032191425.1. NCBI lineage: Eukaryota > Metazoa > Arthropoda > Insecta > Lepidoptera > Erebidae > Lymantria > Lymantria dispar. The sequence continues at coordinate 8,867,114 of CM063465.1, read as the reverse complement.
CTTTACAGCGTTCATGGTCACGAGTGGACTAAGATGTCTGATGTCCAACAAGTCATCGTTATTGCAGATATTTAAAATTATCTATAGTTATTAACTTTTGACCCACTTTTTGTTACAAATTTGTTGCCAATGTTTTTATATGAAAAAAATATATTCTTTATGGTTAGTAATTATTAAACATTAAATCTATAGTAATTATTATGATAGTTTATTAATTTAAACGTTTAAACCTAACAACAAATAGCTTGTTATTGGTTTGTATGGCCTTTTATTCCATTAAAATATTTGCATCTTGGTTACTTGACCAGAGACAAATTCATTAATATTACGGAACTTTTTTAATTCCAATAATTATATCATATGTTTCTACAGTTATATATTCTTCATTAATATACGTCCCACTTTTGGGCTCGAGCCTCTTCCACAATAGGAGGTAAATTGAACTTACTACAATGCTGGTCAAATAGGTTGATATAAGGTTTTATTTCAAGTTTTCCTTCTCTTGCATAGATGTCATACGTGTATCCCTTATATCCCGTATATCCCTTAATCATCTTTTACATCATCCATGGTCAAGATAGGGAGTAGTGATTTGTATTCTTACTCCGTCACCATTATGTTTATCCATAAAATGTATGAATATATAATTAAAATTTATTTTGAATGCAATTTTGATTATTTTGTAGCTATATCAACAAATGTTCGGGTTGTGAACAAGAATGTAATTAGTGCAGAATTTTAAATGATCGAATGTAATTAAGCTTGACTAGATAGGTAATATAGTTGTATGCTATTTGCAAACATCGCTTGGAGCGTATTCTTAAGTATCTAAAAGATTAATGCACATTTTCACCTATGACTCCTAATTTTAAGGTGGCTTCTAAGGAATTTGTTAGTCATTTAGATTAATAGTACCTTAAATTGTAGATAATTAAATTTCAAAATATTAATTGATATCAAATAACCTTAAAATTTATAACACCTAAAAGCTATATAAATAATACATAATATCAATATATATTTTATTTTAATGGTTTTAAATGATGTTTTTTTTTTGGGAGAAGGTTACGGTCGGTGCACTCCTCGCACCACTCCATCCGGGGCGACAGAGGGGCGGAAGCACGCACACCCGTAACCCACCCATGACACGTCGCCGCCGTCGTTGGGCCGACCACCGGAGCAGGGTGACTTGACGCCAGTGGTCGGCATGATTTTAAATGTTACCTCAACTTTAGAGATCATTGGGAGTCAAAGCTATACAATAGAAAGTCCACACACATATGGACTAATAAATGCCACAGCCACCCTCTCCCTTGCCCTTGGGTGTCTTACGACTAAATGATTAAATATGCATATAACATCTATGCAAGAGAAAGAGAACTCAAAATAAAACCCTATACTAACCCTTCTCACCAGCCTGGTATAATAACGTCAATATCCCTCCTATTACGAAGCAGGCTCGAGCCCAGCAGTGTGACGTATGTTGGCATCAATATTTATACCATTATGCCTAAATTGGTATTTTATACTAGCAACCCGCCCTCGCTTCGCTTTGGTTTCAGTCGCTTATACCCGCGTAGTTCCCGTTCTTGTGGGAATACCGGGATAAAATATAGCCTATGTTACTCCCTGATGTTATAGCTTTCCATTGGCGGAAGAATTTTTGAAATCGGTTCGGTGGTTTAAGCGTGAAAGCGTTACAAACAAACAAACATCTTTACTTTCGCATTTATAATATTAGTATGGATATTGTCACTAGCTAACCTAACAGACGTTGTTCTGTTCAAATAAAATAAAAGGAATTCTCCTTGAAATAAAAAGAAATGAAGTTTATAATTAACCAATGCAAAATAAGGGTTGATCGTAGAAGGGTGAAAATTTAGGGTTTTATGACAACAAAAATTTTAGTCTGAAAAATAAAAATTAAATGGTGGACCACTTTTAACATTTAGGGGGATGAAAAATAGATGTTAACCGATTCGCAGACCTACCCGATATGCACACGAAATTGCATGATAATCGGTCGAGTCATTTCGGAGGAGTTTAATTACAAACACCGTGACACGAGAATTTTATATATTAGATTAATGTTATGTATAAAACCTGCCAAAAATGAAACTTTAACGTTGCTGTCTCGTTGAAGTACTTTTGCCTCTGCAACAGACTTGTTCTACTATATTATTAAAGTTCTTGGTCTATTTTAACCGTTCACAGTAGTTCTGTACTATCTTGGGTCCGACTTTGTTACTTTAATATCGACATCTGACCACTGAAATAAACTTTTCATAATAATCTTGTAAAATAGCAAAAACTTGTAAATCAACAACAATATTGTAAAACTAGCAACCCGCCCTCGCTTCGCTTCGGTTATAGGTTATAGTCGTTTTACCCGCGTAGTTCCCGTTCCCGTGGGAATACCGAGATAAAATAGAGCCTAGTTTACGCCCTGATATTATAGCTTTCCATTGGTGAAAGAATTTTTGAAATCAGTCCAGCCGTTTTGAAGATTACCCGGAACAAACAGACAGACAGACAGACAAAAATTTTTAAATTGCTATTTTAGGCATAGGTGTCGTGCAAATAACCGTGTGAGCATGAAAAAAGACTATTATTTTGACATTACAAACAGACACTCCAATTTTATTTATTGGTATAGATAATAGCAATCTTAGAAAATCATCATCTCGTTTCATATGGCCTCTACTGGGCTCAATCCTCTTTCATAATAGAATGAAAATTAAACTAAATATACCATGCTGGTCAGACGGATGGGCATAGAGTTTATTTCGAAATTCCCATCTCTTGCATAGATATTATCTGTATAAAATCCCTTAGTTATTCGTTACAAAATTCAGCATAGATTGCAGTATTACTTCATTACCATACGGTAGATTGAAGTGATAATGGAGAACTCTTAGAAGTCTGTGCAATAGACTATTACATAGCCCAACTTTCTTAGAGTGTTTGCATGTGGTAGGTTTTGGTGATGCCTTTAGCTTCTCCGAACCTCAATGCATCCGCACTCCCTTCACTTTCTTCACGCTAGGCAGCGGCCTAGCAAACGTCCATAAGCAGCAACAACACTTACCATCAGGTGTACTATTTGCTAGTTTGCCACCGTTTGCGATAAAAAAAAACATGTCCCGATGTCCATGGGCTAAGAAGAAAATAATGTATCATTGTTATTTCAGCTGTTATTTCACCAACAATGAACATAATATAAAACGTTCATTGCTGGTCTCGGGTGTCCTTCAAAATAGGAGAGAAATTAATCTACTAAAATACGCCGATCTGAGGTGTCAATATAGGGTTTTATATCGAGTTTGTCACTTCTCGCATAGGCGTAGCATCCCTTTGTCATCTTTTACGACACACTCATCTTTGGCCACCAAGTGCGGTCCTGTGCCGCTAGCGTTCAACGACGTCCAGCAACCCTCAGCGGGTCTTCGGTTCTCAGTAGTGGGAGGTAGGTCGTCGGTAGTGGGAGGATGTCCTACACTACGTCGTCTGATACGTGGTCACCACTGGAGAACCTTTCTTCCCCAGCGTTTATTGGTTCGTCGAGCGATGTGCCCTGCCTATTGCTACTTCAATGTGTTAATTTTTTTTTATTGCAAACCTTGGCAGATAAGCAAACAGTACGCCTGATGGTAAGTGTTGCTGCCGCTCATGGACCTTTGTAATACCAGGGGTACAGTTAGGCTGCTGCATGCCGCGAAGAAATTGAAGGGAGTATGAATGTGTGCAATGAGGTTCTGTGATACTAAAGACATCATTAAAACCCACCACATGCAAACACCCTCAGAGAGTTGGGCTGTCGGATCTCTCGCTCACCAAACGAAGCGCAGTAATAAATTGCTACTACTCAGACGTCGATTTCCTGCAAAAGTGTGGTACTACCCCGTCTGGACCAGCCCATGGCTGTAGAAAACTATCAAAAGTGTGGTCCTACCACTAATTCTTCATGCTATGTCGATTACACAAGTTCTTCTATGGAAACTGATATAACTAAATTTTTTTTTTTTTTTTTTTATTGCAAACGGTGGCAAACGAGCAAACAGTACACCTGATGGTAAGTGTTGCTGCCGCTCATGGACCTTTACAAGGCCGTTGCCTACCGCGAAGAAAGCGAAGGGAGTGTGAATGCGTGCATTGAGGCTTGGTGATACCAAGGGCACCACCAAAACCCTCCACACGCAATCACCCTCAGAAAGTTGGGCTTCCGGCTCTCTCGCTCACCGAACGAAGCGCAGTAACAAATTGCTACTACTCAGACGTCGATTTTCTGCGAGAGCATGGTACTGCCCCGGACGGACCGGCCCGCGGCTGTAGACAGATAACTGTCGACAGTGTGGTCCTACCACTCCTATTTAAGGGATTTTATCCTCCTATTTACTCCTAAATTAAGAGTATTTCAGTTATATCGTCCATCATAAAAGGGGAATGCCCAAGTGACTAAGAAAAATAGTATCGGTATAAATATTACAGTGACAAGACGAAAACCACTGTCTAAGATTCATATTAGTACGTAGTTTAAGTAATAATAAACATCGTATGCGTAATTTGCCGGGTTTCTGAGAAATCGATGGGTGAACTTTGTAGTTAAAAAAGTATGAAACTTATTACTTATCTTTTAAGAACACGAAAAAATAACGTAAACCGCAATTATACCATATTCACTACACTTCAGCACTTTAACTCTATCATATTCCATAAAATACCAGCAAAATTATTCAATATAACACTACAAAACACTAAAGAAATGAATATAATACAAGAGCATGACATGACATTTCCATATTCGCGCCAATCTGTTTAGCTACGAACAACAAGCATGATAAGATTGACAAGTAAGGTTACAGTGTTACTAAAAAAACAAAAAATACATCAAAAATCGATAACGATTAATTATTTCGATTTTTCTTACTGATGTAAAAACACAAGTTTTCACTCACAATAAGACAGAAGGCGAAATATTTTTGTAAGTTTTTCTGTTTATGATAATACGATCTCAAATCTCACCTAGTTTTTAGTGTTTCAAAGCTAATGTTTTGTTACATTGGCTAACTAAAAGCTGTGTCTAGTTTCGTACAGTTGTTTGTCAACTGTACGAAACTTAATTAAAATTACATTTTAATAAACACATTTTTTTTCGTTGAATAAAAATATTATTGTTGTTTTGAACTGTTAATAATCACAAATAATTACGTTTAATCGATATTTTATTATATCAGTAGAACATCGATTAATCATAATTATCTGTGTAATAATGTTGCTACAACAAATCTATTCAACGGAAAACTACGATCCAAAAAAAGACTATTATTACACGTAATAAACCCGGCAAATCTGAAACTCCACAACACGTGATAAAATTATTTTAATAATAAACTAAGATAATGCATTTCATGAACTCGTGTCACAGTTTAAAATTAGATGCATCAAGCGATACTGAAAATGTACATTCCCCTTTTATAAGAATAAATTTCATATAAACTGCCATATCCAAAATGCTCACATCTCCTCAGTCGATAGCACACGTTGCCCCCTAGGTATTCCTGGATCATAAATTATGAATCTTGTCACACGATACAATCTCCACCGATGGGAGTATTATGCCGCGATCCTATCTCCCTCGTACGAATGTTTTCAAATTTTCATTCTACCATCCAATATCGACGTGTGCGAATAATTTGAATATGCAGATGTTTTAAAACAGTACAATTTTTCCAAATGAAATTTCGTTAAAATTACAAAGTAAATTTAAATAAAAAACTCATTTGCGAATCATAAAGTGATTATCACGCGTGGGGCTTGAACCCACACTTATCGACAATCCGTTCTAATTGATGTGAGTTCAAGTCTCGGATTCGATTAATTTTTCGTTCGCTTTTATAAATTACCTACTATGTCAAATGCTAAATAAATGAAAAGTAATGTTAAATTTAAATTTCTAATTTAAATAAAAGCTTATTGCAAATTTAATGTAGTTATTAAAATCTGATTGAATTAGCCAATGTAGCGGCGAGAATCCATTATTATTTTAAGAAGGAAAATAAACAGGGAGAATCACTATTTTCTCACGATTAATCAATATACCGTACAACTCAAGAAAGAAAAGAATATGGAATAGTATACGAGAGGGTGGAATAATAAGGAAGACCTCTTACTATTTCAACTTGCAATTTGCAGCAAAAATTTGAATATTGTTTCGACACGTGTTTCGTTTCTAAGCGATCCGTACTCAGAATGATTCTAATAGCAATATATTGACCACGATAGATCGTAGGTGCTGTTTCAATGCAGGTAAATACTTATATAATACGGGATCAACAAAGTTTTTTTTCTAAGTCTGGGTGTAATTTGTGTCCGCTAATTACATGTTTATAAATTTCTTCGTTAAATAACGATTATTGCCCGTTTAAGCGAAAAAATGTGTATGTGTGTGTGCTTATGTACGCATTTATACTTCTTTGACGTAACAAGATAAAAATCGTCCTAAAAATTATATTCTTTGCGTTATCCCATCCCAAAAAAAGGACATTGAAAGTTTTATTATAACGCACTATCTAGTTGACATTTGTGAAAATTTCCTCTCATCATTTATCCCTTACGCACCAAAAGAACTATAACTGCAAAAATATTTTATACGTCATATACATCCCCTTATCCGTATGATTACGTAGTAAGAATACAGTAAACAACCTCTCTCTCACTCGTAGGTATCGTATGAGACGTTCAAAGTATTATAATATGTAGATAAAATATATGCAAAAAAGGAAAACGCGATATAAACCCTATTCCTTTGACCAATTGACATAAGTTTGACCAACATGGAACAAATTTAATTTTTCCTCCTAATATGGAGGAATCCTGAGCCCAACAATTGGACTTATTTTGGCTGAGATAATGATGATAGGTTCCTTTGACATGTCCCGTATCTGCAGTAAATCTATTGTCGTTGTACGTGCTATTGTCCTCCAATGACCTTTTTTTATTGTGGCTATGGTCTGTACATACCCCGACCAATTTGTCCGCGGCGACGGATGGGTGGCATGCGGCATCATCTACCGTATTCCCTCACCATCGGCATTGGATCGACCATTGGTATCGATTCTTTAACATCGATGGCCTGGCAGATTATTCTTTCTGATACCGTTCCCTTCGACGCGTCGTCCTTAGACGGTGAACCTCTCTACGGGTGGCGGAATAATAGCCAGTCCATCCACCCGCGACCTCATTTAGGGTGGCATCAAGTGTAGATATTATCCAAAATGACCTGAGAGATAGTTCTAATACATTGTTTGAGATTTTCTCAAACGTAAGGTCTAAACAACTCTTCGTATTTTAGTAATATCACTATACGGATTAATATTATATTTTCAGTATATAGCGTGCTATGCTAATATTAAAATGGTCTCATTAGCGATATTGCTTAATGGTGTCGCAGCGATAAAGCATTATATTGAAGTTAGCTGTGGCAGTTCTAATGACACACATTACATGATCTATATTTTTATAATACTTTCGATGTCGTGAAGGTATTATGCTGAAAAGTTTTCATTGAAGTAAATAGAAAACTGAAGCAAATAGAATAACTTCTGTTGAAACAAATAGATATAAAATAATAAATTTAATTGAATATAATTATTTCTTTTTTTATCTTTCAGTGTATTCACGAAGTAAAAATACGGTTCACCAGACCCTCTCTTACCTGTGGGTGTCATACAAGATGATTAAGAGATGCACATTGCATATAACATCTATGCAAAAGAAGGAAAACTCAAAATAATACTCTATAACAAACCGTTTGATCAACGCAGCTCCAAAAGTACTATAAACATTACATGTCATAGTCGTTTTAAGAAATACTTTGATTAAATGAGTAGAGATAAGGGAATTTGGTACGGGACAATACAACGTGAACCACCTTGGATTCCTTGGTTTGTGCAAGGTGAATTAAACAAAACTAACATTGTGTTGGCACATAGGATATATTCAGGTCACATTCCATCTAGAAAGTTTGGATATCTTATAAAAAAAGTTAATTCACCTAATTGTAAACTCTAGTAAAATTCATGAAAGAACAAGGGTGAAAGAGAACTGCTGATAGATAATCTGGATATTAATAGAGTTGATGTGAGAGTTTTTAGCTGAATCTATATCAAAATCAGCATAGCAGGTTTTTCAATTGATTTCGGCACCTTTATTTCATTCTTTACCTTAATTTTAAAATGTAGAAGTCGTCCCCTATACACACACTTTAGGGTATGATGAGGCTGACTTGCTATAAGAGCCAAAAGCCTCCATAATATATTAAGAATAAAAATAAATTAACATAACATATTGTATCGACCCCAAGTAATTAAGATATAATTTTTTCATATAGAATCATTTTCTTCTTACACTGGCAATAAATTTGTACTAAAATGTGGGTCACAATTTAATAAATTTATAACTATTTTTCTGTATCGGATAGATAATTATAAATGTCTGTAATAACGATTACTTGTTGGACGTGAGACACCTTAGTCCGCCCGTGACCATGAATGCTGCAAAGTGTTCGAAACGTCAGGCAATCATAAATCAAATACAAACGTGATATAATCCGTAAAAGTAGTTTTATTTACAACTAGCAACCCGCCCTCGCTTCGCTTCGGTTATAGGTTATAGTCGTTTTACCCGCATAGTTCCCGTTGCCGTGGGAATACCGGGATAAAATATAGCCTAGTTTACGCCCTGATATTATAGCTTTCCATTGGTGAAAGAATTTTTGAAATCGGTCCAGCCGTTTTGAAGATTACCCGGAACAAACAGACAGACAGACAGACAGACAGACAGACAGACAGACAGACAGACAGACAGACACAGACAGACAGACAAAAATTTTTTAATTGCTATTTTAGGCATAGGTGTCGTGCAAATAACCGTGTGAGCATGAAAAAAAAAGCCTATTATTTTGACATTACAAACAGACACTCCAATTTTATTTAGTGGTATAGATATACATAATCACTTAAATTAAAAGCTACGATTTTAGCCATTTTAAATTAAGCTATTCGTCAAAGTACGTTTGCAATTCTAAACACTATAAGAAGCCTTGAGCTCCATGAAACAATAAGCGGTACGGAATAGCTCTTAATCCTTGCGGTTTTGTAGTCTCAGACTTGTGAACAGATTTGTATACACAGAGTTTCTCAGTTAATAGACTAAATTGCAGACATTTGTTATATAGTCCGTATTTTGTCGAGTTAGTTATGAGTGTAAGAGAATACGTAACAGCTTTGATAAGAGCAAAGACGCTATTACTGGAGTTTCAAGTTTGAAACTTAATCTGAGATCACGAATTAGGATACACGCTCGGTACATGTAGTTTTATGAGTTTTTATTTTCTGTGTGATGGCAGATTGTAATTCATAACCTTCTTTCTTGACCGTGGATGTCGTAAAAGAAGAACATGGGATGAAATTTCCAAATAATATCTACGCAAGAGAAGGGAAATTCAAAATAAAACCCGATATCCACGCGCAAGCTAAGCAGTAGTGAATTGTATTTTTATTCCATCACTACACGAAAAAAATCGCTGATAAAGTAATCATCATCGTCATTTCAGCTCATATACGTTCCACTCTTGGGCTCAAGCCTCCTCCACAATAGGAGGGAAATTGACCTTACTATACCATGCTGGTCAGACAGGTTGATATAGGGTTTTTTATTCGAGTTTTCTTTCTCTTGCATAGGTGTTGTATGCATATTACACCTCTTAGTCGTCTTTTATGACATCCACAGGTAAGATAGGGAGTGGTGAATTGTATTCATACTCCGTCACCACACGGAAGATAATATAGTAGTTGAATGTAATTAAGGTGCCCAATTTTCTAGTTCTAGATGTAAAATATTCATACCACTTTTTTTTTTGGGGTGGGGTGCGGTCGGCGCACTCCTCGCACCACTCCGTCCGGGGCGACAGAGGGGCGTAAGCACGCACACCCGCAACCCACCCGCGATGCACGTCGCCTTCGTCGTTGGGCCGACCACCGGAGCAGGGTGACTTGACGTCAGTGGGCGGTCCGACGGAATACCCCCTATTTGGGGTACCCTCCTATCGGGGACGACGTAGGTCTTTCCTCACGCAGTCGGCCTCTCGGCGGGTAACAAACAAATTCCCCGATCACGTCACCCGCGGCCTCGGCTAGGGCGGCATGAGGCGAAGGTATTCGCGTCTACACCGCCCCAGTCGCCGGCGGCGGATCACCTCATCGAGGCTGCGCTCCTCGCGCAAGCTCTCCGCCGCCTCCTTCCGCGAGACTACTGTCTCGCAGAAGGCTGCGACCGCGTCCCAGTTCCTGACGCTGCCGACCATCCAGCCAGGGTGATGTCAGGTCGGCACCGATGATTGCAACGAGTTCACGATGCTACTCTGCCAAACGGCACAGACCTCGAGCGTATGCTGCGCCGTGTCTTCGTCGCAATCACAGTGGTGGCAGGACGGTGTACTCTCCCTCCTAACGACCTTGTGCAGGTAAAATATTCATGCCATTGCTAGAATTGAGCGTCCTTCACAGTTTAGGGGAATTAATCTACAGACATGAACCATATAGATTGGTATAGGTTTCTACATCGAGTTATTCTTCCTTATAGTGATGTGATCTATTTGCGTCCCTTATTTTATAATTAGTCACGCGTAAGAAAGGCGTTGATGAATTGTGTTCTTACTCATTCACCACACAGAAAAATCCTAACTAGAACCATAAATGCGAATGCGAGTCTTACGCCTGAGGCCCTAAACCGATTTAAAAATTATTTCACTAATGGAAAGCTACGTTATCATCGACTAACACAGGCTAATTTTATCACTGTATTCATACGGGAACTATGTGTATGAAGCTATGAAAGAATCATCAATTTTAAAAATTCTTTGAACAATGGAAAGCTACATTACCAGCGAGTAACAGAGGATATATTTTTACCACGTATTACTACTAATACTAAGAACTATGTCATTACCGGAGTAAAGCTGCTTAATTTGTTAGTATATAATGTACTAATATACTAATTGTAATGTTATAACGAATATTTCTATGGTTAGTTGCAAGGAAATGCTACCAAACTAACTAGGCTTTGAAATTATATGCGCATAATATTAACATAAATTATCTCGTACTGGCCGTAATTTGGAAGGCACGTAAAGTGGTTCATGTTATGTCTGATCTCTTGGCCGTGTCAGCGTTTCGTTTTATAATAAAATATATCTTAAGTTTGAAATACTGTTTGCCTTCTAAACGTGTTATAAAATCCTGTATCTAGCTGATGATATAATGTTAAAAAGGTAGCCCGAGGGCACTTTTATATAATTTATATTGTAAATTTAACATACGTTCTCCTTAATTAAACTCGAGAATTTCCTAGAATAAGACGGAAATTGACTTTACTAATTATCTGCGTATGACAGACAGATATTTTGGGATTTATTTCTATTTATATCTATTTACGTTTCTTAAATATGACTTAAAAATTCATAGATATAAATATAGCATTTATTATTATAAATAAATGCTGAAAAGTGTTCGAAACGTTGAACAATCAAAACTCAAATACAAACGCGATAAAATCCGTAAAGTAATTTTATTTACACTAACTGTTCTCAAGGTAAACGAAACACATACAAAAGCATTTCTCGTTAAAAGATATTTGCTAGACTTGACACGCTACCACGTGTCTAAATTAGTTGTATTCACAAGCAATTCTTTCTGTTATTTACATTCCTAACTCGAATTAGCTGCAGCACTATCGTGAAATATATGTTACAATATGAAAATTATCTGAAACCAAACTAATACTGTCACAATTATTTATATGCGCAGATGTGCCCGATGTCATCATTTCAAAGGAATGTGCGGCACGAACATCAGAGTTAAAAGTGATTTAGAATTTATTTTGTTTGAATTCTAGTGGTATTGAAAGCGTTTTTAAAATTTATTAGATAGTTGAAGACTATCATCATCTCGGCTTATTCATATTCCACTGCTGGGCTCGAGCTTTCTCCACAATTAGAGGGCAATTGGCCTTACTATACCATACTGGTCAGACAATTTGGTATAAGGTTTTATTTCAAGTTTTCCTTTTCTTGTTATTTGCATATTATATCAATTAGTCGTCTTTTAAATAAAACTACTTTACGGATATTATCGCGTTTGTATTAGATTTTTGATTACCCAACGTTTCGAACACTTTGCAGCGTTCATGGTCATGGGCGGACTGTTGTATGTCGTCTTTTACGACATTCAAGGGCAAGATAGGGAGTGGTGAATTGTATTCTTATTCCGTCACCACACGGAGTTGAAGACTATAGAGAAGTAATAAGTGTACATGATTAATGAAGCGACAACTATCCACGTGGCGAGGGATTAAAGAGAATGCAATTATGTGTAAAATCTGGCAAACGGATTACCAAGAGAATAGTCAGCCGCACTTGTATAGGCAAATTACAATATAAGCTACGATAAGCTCACTCATATTTTAAGCAGATACCAGAATCCAGCGATCCATGCCGATAGAGGATGGATGAATTGGCAGATTGTATTTCAGTAGGACTCACAATAGGTTAATCTTCTGGGTGGCAGGCTCATGTTACACCACACTCTGATTCAATACTTACTATTTTCTATCCGCCGCTTCTCTGGCGTAAAATGTAACTTGCCCAAGATGAATGATGATATTTCCAATAGTGATGATGTATCCAAATCTGCTAAACGAAATATACTTGAGTGAGGAGAAATAGTAAAATCTTATGTGTTCATCCAGGGCATCAGCAAATTATATTATCATTCGTTTTATTATCAAACAACAAACAAATATTCGCATTAAAACTATCATACTCACAAACTTTCGCTCTAAAAACGTTACTGTAATGAGATAGTTTGATACTGAGCTTCCGTAATAAAAGCGTAAGCCTAAAAAAACAAAATTACAATACCTACTATTTATTTCTTAAAGTAAGACGAATAGCCAAAGTTGTTCCTTGATTTCTAAAAGAAAAGTGATACAGCTTTTACTTTTCTTACACAACTAATGCAAATCTGGATAATCTTACTCAACAATTCAAAGTTAGAAACAGATCTTAATGTTTTAGGGATGTTTGAGCTTATTTTGTATTTGTTACATAAACAAAATCATGATTATGTTTGTAATATGGATTTATTGTTGCTTTTTTATAAAGACAACAACCTGTACTAAGGAAATAATCCTTGTGTTGCGGGGGACTTTATCTTATATCTTTAAACGAGCAATTCCTGTATATATATATATATATATATATATATATATATATATATACATATATATATATATATATACCTATATATATATACCTATATATATTCAGGATCTCGGAAACGGCTCCAACGATTTTGTTGAAACTGGGCATACTGGAGGATTCGGGCCCAAAAAATCGATCTAGCTAGGTTTTATGTATAGAAAATGTTGTGTTGTCAGTGTTTTTGGCAGACAATATAATGACATTAAATTTTAAAAGAATATGAATTCAAATTTTGCCATCAATGTCATGAGTTACGATAGCTCAGTGGCGAAGTAGTCAGGTTTCATTTTATTATTAACATCGGTGACAAACGGCGTCGGATCGAATTCCGGTGTTATTATTATTCTCTTTTTGAAATTTTTTATATAATTTTCATTATTTATTTTTTATTAATATATATCTAAATAAATTCGACAAAAATATTCCGAGCGAAGCTCGGTCAACCAGATATTAAATATATAATTAATGGACACAAATTACATCCAGACTCATAACAACAATTCGTGGATCACACAAAATGTAGTCTTTTTTTTTTGGGGGTGGGTTACTGTCGGCGCTAGTGTTGCCCAAATGCAAGACCAAGACGAGACTTGGACCGGTCTTGGTCTTGGTCTTGCAACATCACACCTGGTCTCGTCTTGGTCTTGGTCTTGCGCACCCGAGTCTTGGTCTTGGTCTTGGTCTTGCGCACCCGAGTCTTGGTATTGCAGCAAGAGTCTCGCAAAGTTTTGCAGTTAGAATAACGTAACAGTAATTTATCATGCCAATGAAAAATCCAACTAAATTAATCAAATATCCTATCCTACCTATCCATCTGCTAGCCTATAGTTCACTATTGAATACAATACTTACCACTGGAGAAAATTACTCTTCTATTCCCCTGGTGTTCCATTAGACAGCGTTACTACTCTTATGACAGGACTTTCGACCCTATTTTCTTAAGACGTCACCACACGATGCAGTTGATACAATAAATTTTATGTCATTTTATAATCAATGCGATATTTTACAATTAATGCGATTGTTTATATTTCCCTTCAAGTTAAGTGGTATGTATCTATTGTATTTCCAGTTTAGTTACTGATACTCTGGATACTTGAAAAAACCTGTTGCTCTATTGCCTATATAAATACTTTGGCCGCTGGATCCATGTAGCTCTTAATATACTATTTATTCAAGAACATATAAAACTGATTTAAAATTTTATGGTTTTAATACTTGTAAAATGTATGATATTCGTCGTCATCGTCACAGCTCATAAAAGTGCCACTGCTGGGCTTAAGCTTCCTTCCAGTAAGAGGAAAATTGATCTACTATACCACGCTGGTCAGACATGTTGGTACAGGGTTTTCTTTCTAGTTTCACTTCTCTTGCACATATGTTATATACACAGGGTGTATCAGGTTATGGGACAACTGTTCATGTATGTTGTAGTTCAACAGTCATAGATCATAATTAGAATGTATATTACACAAAAACAATATAACGTAAAAGTTATAGTGATTACAAAAATGTGTCTAAGAGTTTATGCCTTAAATTTTATGCATTATGTAGGTATGTACAGACAGGATATATGTAAGCATGTAAAATTTCGACAGTATAAATAGGTATTAGATTTGCGCGAACCTTTCAATGGTTACGTAGGTACAAAGGCGACTCATCAACGATCATCGGCCGATCAGCTGATTTACGTTTAAAGCGAAGTTTGTCTTGCTTATGCAAACGTAATCATTGATTTATTCAAATTCTAATGAACATTTAACAAAATACGAATATGTTGTAGATTAAGTATCATTCCTTTATACATTTTAATCAAATTTACACGAAAAAACGATGACAAAATTGAGAACTTACATGTCTCTCAATTCATTAACGAATCGATATTTTTATTTCAATTTTTTTTCATGGGTTCCTAACACCATTGCCCGATCCGATTTGATACGACATCCACGGGTAAGAGAGTGGTGAATTATATTCGTACTCTGTCTTTTTTTTTGTGTGTAGCTGTTGGTCGCAGATGACCTTGACAGCTTAACGCGGTCAATGGGTGAGCGCTGATGGCTCTCAACCCGGTAAGTAAGTTAAGCGAACATCGCCCGAGGGCTCCCCCCTGTGGGGAACGAACCTCGGCTCGGGGCGTCGCTGAGAGCAAAGTGGGCGTGGCCAAGTTTAGGTTAATGACTTTTACGCGGCGCGATTTTCGACCTCGACGGCGAGGCCGATACCGCGGAGTTTTATCTGTTATCGCTGCGTGAGCTGTGTAGGTCCTTTCTTGGGCGATCATAATAGCGTCATCTTCTTCTTCAAGAAGATGACGAGGACGTCGGACCGCGGATATTTTTGAGGGGACGTAGTTTACCGCCCCAACCACTAGTGGATTGGGGTGAGTCGTGGCAGAGGCAAAATAGCGCTGGGAGTAACGCTTCATGTACTGCCTGATGGTGATCGTACTCTGTCCCTACATGGACATTAATATAGATTAATTGTAGGCATATTTCTATGTCCAACAGTGAACGTCGTTGGGCTAAGGAATAAACGGATATATAAATATGTATAATGGGCAAGAGCACTCTCGTGATTACGGTATTTTTGTCCTTAAGCCTTTCCGAAGAGTAATTCTGAAAATCCAACACCAACATTGGGAATCGATTGGCCAATAGATGGATATCTCAAGACTGATTTGACTTGCCGTGTAGTGACGGAGTAAGAATATAATTCATCACCCCCTATTTTACCCGTGACTGCGAACCCACGACTAAGGGCTATAATATATAACATTGGTGCAAGAGAAGGAAAACTTGACATGTATGACCTGTAACAACACGGCCGATCACCGTGGCGATTCCCCTCTGGCCACGGCCGATTCTCCTCCTGTTATGTAGAAGACACGAGCTCAACCGTATATAAGCTGAAATGGCGATTTGAATTAAATGCAAGACCGCGAGACTCTTGCAGGCCCAGTCTTGGTCTTGCTCAAGTCTTGCAGGGCCAGTCTTGGTCTTGGTCTTGCAAAAATTAAGCGGTCTTGGTCTTGGTCTCGGTCTCGCATTTCTCGCAAGACCAAGACCAAGACCGCAAGACCAAGACTTTTTTGGGCAACACTAGTCGGCGCTCTCTTCGCACCACTCCGTCCGGGGCGACAGAGGGGCGTAAGCACGTACACCCGTAACCCCACCCGTGACACGTCGCCTTCGTCGGTGGGCCGACCATCGGAGCAGGGTGACTTGACGTCAGTGGTCGGCCCAACGGAATACCCCATGAGGAGTACCCGCCCATCGTCCGCGGTCTCGGCTAGGGCAGCATCAGGTGCAGGTAAACGCGCCTGCACCGCCCCAGTCGCCGGCGGCGGTTCGACTAAATATGGTCCTGGATGGGATTTGAACCCATGACATTGGCATGGTAGGTCGGTGTCTTAATTATCGCCATCTGTGTAGTCATTATGATATAGATGACGGTTTTAACATTAAATACTTAGGTTATTAAATGGTCATCATTATCGTTATCACAGCTCATATAAACAACACAAGGATTATCATATTAGCAACACAAGGATTATTTCCTTAGTAAAGGTTGTTGTCTTTATAAAAAAACGGCTAAGTCGAGTCGGAATAGCGCATGATGGGTTCCGTACCATTATCTATAAAAAGGGCTAAGAAATCGCGTTTTTTGTATGACAGCCCCGCTTAAATATTTATTTTGTTTTGTTTTTAGTGTTTATTGTTATAGCGGCAACAGAAATACATAATCTATAAAAATTTCAACTCTCTAGTTATCGCGGTTCTTGGGATACAGTCTGGTGACAGACAGACGGACAGACAGACAGTGCAGTCTTAGTAATAGGGTCCCGTTTCTACCCTTTGGGTACGGAACCCTAAAAAAATATGCCATTTATATCATGATTTTAATTTTAAATAGACAAAATATTATTAAAGAAATATAAAATGTGCTTTGTAATATCACACTTGTAAAATATCAAATATGGCTAGAAGATATTGAAATAACCACTGCCTGTGGAAAGATCAAAAGTGCTCACGAATAAAGAAAACGATTACCACGTACTATTGTTAAAGTTAGCACGTATCTTCAAGTGTATTGGTCAGCAAGTTTCTTGAAAATTTCTAACATAGACAGACGTTGGTTGTGCTACATATAGAATAATAAATATTAGGTACGTGACATCTAGGGTAGTCATTTCAGACTTAGCTTTACCGAGAACCGAATTCACTGTCCCATTCTATTAGTGTCTAATATCATTAAGTACGTGATCAAATTAAATAGGTTTTTTTTTTGTTAGAAAACCTAAACATATAATTCATCATCATCATCATCATATACACCCCACTATTGGCCTCGGGCCTCCACTATGGGAAATTAATTATACCACGCTGGTCAGACGTGTTGACATAGGGTTTTGTTATGAGTCTTATTTCTCTTGGATAGATGTTATATGTATATTATATCCCTTAGTCGTCTTTTACAACACCCACGGGCAAGAGAAGGGGTAGTGAATTGCATTTTTACAACACACGGAAAGGAAAAACAAATAATATATAATTATAAATATTTATTTTTGATTTACCAAGAATAAGACTGGTAAATAATTATTTATTTTTTATTTACATTAAAAGATTTTTTATTTACGCAATAAAACAATGATGACTAACAAAATTGTTCCAAACTTTTTCATTTATTCACTGACCTTCTTCAAACGTTTTCAGAGACTTTTTTATGTTTAGTTCATACTATTTCAAAGTATTCTTATTTGTGTATGTAGGTTACAACAGAACCAACAAAGAAGATTATTACAGTATTAAAATTGAACAATGACAATGCACTACAAAAATAATATAACTTTTAAATATTGCTATTATTTACACTTTAAAAATCAATATTCCAGAAATTTCAATTGCTTATTTATTCTCATATACATATTCTATATGAAAAAATCATTTTCTTCTTACACTGGCAATAAATTTTGTATCAAAATGTGGGTCAATATTTAATAACTAATTTCTGTATCGGGTAGATAATTATAAAATTTTCTGCAGTAACGATGACTTGTTGGACGTGAGACATCTTAGTCCACCCGTGATCATGAACGCTGTAAAGTATTCGAAACGTCGGGTAATCAAAAATCAAATACAATAATAATAATAATAATAATAATAATAATAATAATAATAATAATAATTTTTATTTGTCAGAATACGGGTACATAAAGTTGACAGTTCCTTACATTTAAGCACTAGCCATATTCTACCATTTACTGGTGTACAAAATATTTATTTAGTTTACAAAGTTTTTAGTAACATTAGCATGTAGTCATTTTATAAATTAGTAAAATTAGCGAATTAGTAAAATTAGCGAGTTAGTCATTTTATAATGTAATTTAGTTTATATCTCTTTGCACATTATAATTCCTTGTCATTTAAAAAATCCTTTATACAGTAATAGCATTTGTCTAATAACAGTCTGAATAATTGTAATTTATAAGTCCTTAATGTATTAATTGTCTTAAATCTATTTGGTAACTTATTATATATGAGTATTGCCATGCAGTAAACATTTTTGCTGAAGACACTCAATCTTTGCTTGGGTACTAACAGTTTGTGTGTATGTCTACTTGGTCTGGTGACAGCATCGTTGTGCTTACAAAATAAATAAAGATGTTTGCGTACGAAAATACAAATTTCATAAATGTACAAACTCGGCAGGGGCAAAATATCATATTTCTTAAAATATTCTTTACAGCTTTCCATTTGCTGTAGTCCAAACAGAGCTCGTATGCATTTTTTTTGTAAAATAAAAGCTCTATTTATGTCTACTGAGTTAACCCATAATATTATAGCGTATCTTAATTTTGAGGAAACATACCCATGATATGCATTTAAAGCTGTTTCTATTGTTGATATTCGCCTCAAGTTATATAACGCATAGACAAATCTGTCTAGACTTGAACAAAGGTGCTCGATATGTGGCTTCCAGTTAATATATTTATCTATTACGATGCCTAAAAAGGACGTCGCATCTACCTCCTCCACAATTTTATCATTATATTCTATATTAAATTCGATTGATTTACTATTATAGGTCTGAAAATGTATAATTTTCGTTTTAGCTATATTAATTTTTAAATAGTTATGATCTAACCATTTAATAATCTTGTCTAGTGCTTCGTTTATTTGATATTCAACATTACTTTTATTGCTTCTTTCTTCTTCTTCATCTTTTATTATAAGGGTAATGTCATCAGCATAAAGTACGCAGTTGTGCTCTGTTATCCTAGGCAAGTCATTGATATAAATTAAAAATAACAATGGGCCAAGAATACTCCCCTGGGGCACTCCAGTGCCACTCATTAATTCAAAGTTTGAACGTACAGATGAATTGTATTTACGTGTCATAGTATTAATTTCTACACATTGATAACGATCCTCCAAATAGCTACCGAGCCAATCAAGTGCTTTACCGCGAATGCCATATTTTTCAAGTTTAAATAATAAAATTTTGTGATTTACAAAGTCAAATGCTTTAGTCATATCCAGGAATATAGAACTTATATTGTTTTTTTCGTTTATACCCTCAGTAATTATTTTAGTCAGATTAAAACCAGCCAAGGTGGTTGAACAATTTTTTCTGAAACCAGTTTGATCAGGTGTTAAAATTTTATTTTTTTCCAAGAAATTATAAATTTTGTTGTGCATTATTCTTTCAAATATTTTTGATAATATTGGTATTAAAGTAATTGGCCTATAATTGCTCATGTCATTAGCATTACCCTTCTTATGCAGAGGTTTGACTACCGAAAATTTTAATCTAGCAGGAAAGTGCCCTTGCATAAGAGATAAATTAATAATGTGACATAAAGGATTAGATACTAATTCAGCACATAATTTTAAAATGTCAGATCTAATATAGTCGTAACCAGTCGATTTTGTATTATTTAAAGAATTAATAGTTTTCAAAATGTCAAAATTATTTACAGGAGTCAAAAATATAGTGTCAAAGGTTTTCGGAATTACATTCGGGTAGGTTGTCATATTTATAAAATCAAGATCATGTCCAATATTATTATTATTTGATGTCATATTTAAAAAAAAAAATCATTAAAGTGCTGGGCTATTAACATAGGATTATTACATTCAATGTCATTAATTTTGATTCTGTCTATATATTTGACGGTCTTTTGTTGTGATACATTATTTTTTATAATATTCCAAGCAGCTCTGCATTTATTTTTGGATTTTTTAATATATTTTAGGCTTTCAATTTTTTGAGCTTTATCTATACATTTTTTTAAGAGTTTGTTATAATTCACGTAATTTTCTTTATTTAGTTTTGATCTAGTTACTTTGTATCGCAAGTATAGGTAGCGTTTTTGTTTACATGATTTTATCAGGCCTTTTGAGATCCATTTGCTTTTTGCAGGCTTCTTTGTAATTTTTACAGTAATTGCAGGGAAACATAAATCGTAAAACAATGTAACGATTTCATGAAGCATGCTAAAAGCCTCTTCTGTATCATTAGAATTCAAGACATCATTAAATGTGAGAGCCGACAGACAGTTGATAAATTTATCTAGATTAGGTTTGCAATAATCTCTTTTCTTCTCAAACCAAAACGGCCTTTGTATTTTTGGACTTTCATTTAGTTTAAAAGATACAGTTTGTGCAGTTTCGTGATCAGATAATGCTAGCGTAAATAATTGAGATTTAACGTCAGTGAGATTGCTAGCTATTAAGTCAATGCAAGATCTTTGACGTGTTGGGCCTAGTATGTGATTTTTAAGGTTATAATTAGACAGTATAGATATCAATTCTTTCGCATTTTCATTATTTTTTAATAAGTCAATATTCCAATCACCACATAATATTATATTTTTTAATGTTCGTTTGCATACTATATTTAACAGATTTGTTAAGGTTTCGAGAAATAAGCTGGCATTATAATTTGGTATCCGATATATACATATTACCATTACTTTAAGTGGTAATATTTCAGTTGCGCAGTATTCAAAATGCAACGGTATGGGCTGTACACTAAATGTAGGGATTTTACACTCAAAATGTTTTTTTACTAAAATGCATGATCCTCCTCTACGTTGGTTTATTCTAGAGTAGGAAGCAGCTAACTTGTACTGTTTAAAAAATAAATTTGATTCCGTACCTCTTTTCATAAATGTTTCGGTAAGGCATATTATGTCTATATTACAATTTATGTCATTCAAGCTAATTTCAAACATGTCTTTTTTTCGGAGAATACCGGCTATGTTTTGATGTAAAAGGGTATATTCCTTTCTATTAGTGACGAAAAAGTTTAGATATATTTGTCGAATTACGATCTTTTTTATTTGATATTCTGTGGTTAGTGTCATAATCTTTAAAAGTATTGTTTGCGTATAACGAAATGTCATCAGAAATATAGTATTTTAAGCTGTCAAATATAATTGTCATTCCATAGTTATTGAGTATGCCGCTATGCTCTGAAAACATGCTATAATCATTTATTAACTTCAGATTAGAGTCTACCAACATTGCATAATTGTATATTTGTATGTCATGATAAAGCAAATTGTTGAATATCTCAACACGCCAGTTAAACAGTGCAGAGAAGTTTGTACATTTGTATGTCGGTAAACATAGCACTATATTGGTGTGATTAATCTCAATTAGGGCATCACGTAGGAAGGATACTAGTGCTGAGTAGTTTTGTGTCATTGTGAAATCATTATAACCTATTAAAATAACGCAATAATCATCCAAAGTATAGTTCTGTAGTTTTACATCGAGATTACTGATGAGTTTTTTTATACCACAATTAGTAGATAAATAATGACATAAATTGTGGTTAGGAAAGGTATTCTCAGCTATAGATAAGATATCATTGTACTTATTACTACTAATAATACATAATTTACTTTTTACTAGTCTTCTTTGTTCCTGTAAGTGTGTCAATGTAGATGGTGATGATGTTGTCAGCGGCTCTGTATATATTTTATGACAATGTAGTGACTGTGTTAACAACTCTATTCGTTTTGTAAGGGATTTTATTTCCTGGTGTGCGTCTTCAAGTTGCTGTTGTAAATGTGTGATCTTCTGTTGCAGTGATGATATCCTATTCTTATGGTGCTGATCAGAATTAGAGTTAAGAGTTAAGGATGAAGGAGTGGAGAATGCATTGTGAAATCTTTGAGATCTTCCTTTTTTTGCACTGCTGTATGAACTACACTCAATTATTGAGGACGAGTTGCATAGTGATTTCAGTACTGTTATCTCCTTGCATAACTTTTCTACTTGCTTGTTAAGTTCATTATTTTCTAGAATTTTATTTTCTAATTCATTCTCTGTACTGTCAAGTTTACTAGTAAGTTCAGATATTTTTTCTTTCATTTCCGGAATGCACAGTGTGTCAGTTATTATGCAATCTGTACTTTTAGAAAGTTTTTTGGGTGAATTATATGATTCATATGACAATTCAAGATCAGTATCCATTTGAGTATCGGTTAAATTAGAATCACTGTGGGTTCTCTCTCTCTCTTGTATATTGTCCCCGAGTTCAGATCTCTTTATATTGTCTGGTGTTGAAAGTGTGAGTGTTGAAAGGGTAGGACTTGAAAGAGTGGGTGCGGCTTTGACATTATTAGGTTTTCTTCTGGTAGTGATGTTAGTTGAATCATTGGTACATAATTTTGCATTTTTATGAATACATGATTTGCATTTCCAGTTTTTCTTCGATTCCCGGTTCATCTGGCGATAAGTATGTTCTGAATATCCTTCACAACTCAATTCATAACTGTGTTTACAAATTAAACACATTACAGTATTTTTTATATTCACTGTTTTTTTGCATTTAAAGCAAGATACAAAGGTCGCCATCTTGCGGTCACGTATATCTTTATATTATACTTGAAAACAATTCGCCGATTTTAGTCGCTAGATGTCGCTGTTCTCAATATAAAATGATCTCAAGTTTTCATAAGTTTTAAATTAACGGTAGCAGACGGTTATCACTTTTTGTTGTTCTATGTTTAAAAAGTTATAGTTTTGTTATAGAATATGTTATAATATAAAGTTATAGTATTTTATAAAGTAGGTCAGGTGTATGATAACACTGAGGCATTAATATTATCATTTAAATTGTTTTTTATCCACTTACACTTTTTCGATGTTTTTGTCATAGTTCGTATAGTTTTCTTAAAGATAACATTACACGGTCATGGTTCGTTCATATTACACACAACCATCATACGTACAACTTATAAAACACACTTTTACTATTTATTTTTCTAGATTTATACAATATACGATACACGGATATAAGATTTTTTTTTTTTTTTTTTTTTTCAAACACAAACAAACGCGATAAAATCCGTAAAGTAGTTTTATTTAAAATGTATAATACTCGCGTAAACATCAGAAATCATTACTTAAAAGATGCCTTCGTATGTTTATGTTTACAAAAAATTGTAGCCCTTGAGGAAATGTAGAAATATTTTTACGATTGTTCTCAAAGAAGATTTTCTAATTAAATTATAAACTGTAATAAGGCTGTCATTACCATTTAAACAAGTAGGTTATTGATTTTGCTCCCTTATATATGTATACTAGCAACCCGCCCTCGCTTCGCTTCGGTTTCAGTCACTTAAACCCGCGTAGTTCCTGTTCCCGTGGGAATACTGGGATAAAATGTAGCCTATGTTACTCCCTGATATTATAGCTTTCCATTGATGAAAGAATTTTTGAAATCGGTTCGGTGGTTTAAGCGTGAAAGCGTTACAAACAAACAAACAAACAAACATCCTTACTTTCGCATTTATAATATTAGTATGGATTAAATACGCTTCTAAGTATATGGAGTCACTTGTGTGGTCCAGTCACACGCCATCCCTTCCGTCCTGGCGGTCCTGGGCGATGAAATGGCAGTGCGCAGCTCCGTAACTTCCTTTCGTGATAGGTAACGAATTCTTCCGCGATTAGCCCGGTGCGATACCTTTTTGTCCCTACCTAATGCACTCGGGGGCATTATCTTCACGTGGTCCGCCTCTCTGCTGAGACGGACTATTGCCCGGTACAGTTACCCGTGGCTTCAGCTAGGGCAACATTATGAGCAGGTAATCCCGCTTGCACCAGACTAGGCGCTTTCGGCGGAGTATGTCAGCATGACCTGACTTGGCTCTGAACCACTTCGTCACCTCCTTCCGCAATTCTACTGCCTCGCAGAAGGCGGCGACCGCATCCCAATTCGTGACGCTATCGAGCTTCATTCTAGCGATGATTGTTCACGCCGCTGCTCTGCTCATTACACACACCTCGTGTGGTGTGCCACGTTCTCGTCGCAATTGCAGTGGTGGCAGCAATGTAAGGACTTGGTGAAACAATCATGCCCCGTTCATACCTGTACTAGTCGGAAGGAAAGCACCCCGTGCTGCCGACCCAACCACTCTACCGGCACCGGCTGGATGGCCTATACGCGCTTTGGATCGAAAATTTCAGGGACATAGGAACTTATTTTTTAAAACGACGGTTTATGTATAATGTTATGCTGAAATTTATAATGGGATAATATTTGGTATGTAAATTGGTGACTCAAAACTTAAAAAAAAAAGTGGGGGAACGAGTCCTCAAAACCGCTAGGATAACCTTCTATATCCTTGTAGACAATTGTAGTATAATTATTTATGATGTTTAACATAATTACGGGTTCTATTGCACGTTTTTTTTAAACTCGAAAAATCTATATTTTTCCTTGTTTAGCCAATTTAGTTGTTAGGCTAATTTACTGCTGAATACAGTAACAGACACGTTTTATTTCCTATATCTAGCTAATTGAAAATACAAAATTCAAGCAATTAACACGTTAAACGCCGGCCTGATTTTTCAGTTTTTCATTTGGCCAGAAGGTACACCATATAGCCGACATGCAGTTGTTCCATTGGAGCCATGGAGAACACCATATGACCACGAATCAGGGGGCATTTCTTTGGTGTTTACTATGGGATTCACCACATTTTAAAGACCCTAAAGCAATAAAAAATTATCATTAAAATTTTAGAAACAAGGGATTCTATGCTGGCTCCATATACTAGATAAGTGAGGCCCACATGGAGACTCCCATGGCGTTCAACGTACTAACAATATTAGGTCAGGTGAAATTTATAATACACCATATCTTACTAAAACAAATACTAAAACTTTTTTATATAATCTGCAAAATTTAAATAAAAAAGAGTAGTAATTAAGTGGTTATAAAGGAACTACTAATAACCTCATATTAATTTATCAACTCTAAATCACATTTTCCCGAAAATATTCAAAGATATTAACACAACATCAATACCCTATAGAGATTAATAAAAGAAATTATTTATTAATAAGGGTTAGTTAACAAAGGAGCTATTAATTACTTGATATTATGATATGTTACGTACACGGTCGATGTGTATATACATACGTCCATGTAGTAACGAACGAAGTAAGAATACAATTCACCACTCCCTCTACGAGTTGAGAGCCCTCAGCGCTCACCCACCAGTCCGGGTAAAGTTGTCATAGCCATCTGAGGCTAACAACTAAGTCACACAAAAATAAAAATAAAAAAACCACTTCCTCTCTTGCCCGTAGGTGTCGTAAAAGATGACTCAGAGATATGATATGCATATAATATCTATGCAAGAGAAGGCAAACTCGAATCAAAACCCTATACCAACACGTCTGACCAGCGTGGTATAGTAGGTTAATTTCTCTCCCATAGTGGAGGAGGCCCGAGCCCAACAGTGGAACGTGTATGGGCTGAGATGATGATGATGATGGTCGATAAATTATTTTTTACTTCATTTTATACTGAACGTTTTTTATAAATTCTCTTAGCGAATAAACGTCCCACTACTGGGCGCGAGCCTCCTCCCCAGCAAGAAGAAAATTTACCTATTATGGTTAAGTAAAATCAACATGTCGGTATTTTTTTTTATGGGTGGGCTATGGTAAGCGCACGCGCGGTGCAATCCGTCCGGGGCGATGAAAGGACGGCGCGTGGTCGGCCCGACGGAATACCCTCACCTTTTGTCAGCCTCTCTGCGGGTGACGGACAATTCCCCGGTCCGATCACCCGCGGCCTCGGCTAGGGCGGCATTAGGCGCAGATACTCGCGCCTGCGCCGTCCGAGTCGCCGGCGGCGGAACGTGTCGCCGAATAGGAACTCTACTCGCACACGATCCGCCACCTCCTTCCGTGACATGTCGGTATAGGGTTTTATTGAACGTTTACCTTCTTCTACATAGATACTATAATGCATATGATATCCCTTAGTCGTCTTTTACGATATTCACGAGCAAGATACTTTGTTACCACACGGAAATGCCCTTCACTAAATTTTTTGGATTTTGAGATCTCTGCTTTCACCATTAGTATGTATAAAGAAGTATCTATCTGAGACTAATACTTCTCATCTCATCTCAGACCATCTACGGCCCACTGTTGGACTCGGGCCTCCTCCATTATCTAATTGACTACTATACCACGCTGGTCAGGCGTATTGGCATAGGGTTCTATTTCAAGTTTTACCTCTCTTGCATAGATATTGTATGCATATTTAATCCCTTAGTCATATTTTATAATACTCACGAGCAAGAGAGGGGGTGGTGAATTGTATTCTTACTCCGTCACCACACAGGTCATAATGATGTATGCCGCATATGTCATTATCAATTTTCCTGTGTGTGTGTGTGTGCCGCATTATCAATTTCCCTGTGTGTACATTCCTTTGAAGTATAATATAAGTTGTGTGTATTTATAACTGGTTTTAGTCTATACCAATAAATGAAATTGGAGTGTCTGTTTGTAATGTCAAAATAATAGGATTTTTTCATGCTCACACGGTTATTTACACGACACCTATGCCTAAAATACAGATCAAAATTTTTTGTCTGTCTATCTGTCTGTCCGTCTTTTTGTTCCGGGTAATCTTAAAAACGGCTGGACCAATTTCAAAAATTCTTTCACCAATGGTAAGCTATAATTTCGGGGAGTAACCTAGGCTATATTTTATTTCAGTTTCAGTACGATAAAATCGTTCGAGGTTTTGACTTGTTTGATACAATTGCTATTTCCTTAGCCATAAATGACATTTATGACGTATTTGAATTAAATGGTAAAAAATATTATGTTATTTCCTTTACGACAATTTGGGAAAGGAAAAAAGTATCCTAAAAAGGAATTCAGGATGATATATTATATTCTTTAATCAATCGTGTAAATGTATTTGTAATTATGCCGTGCGTGATTAACTAGTAAAATATCGGATTGATCAAGCTTTGCTCGGTATAATAAACAAACATATTTAGGACTAGCAACCCGACCTCGCTTCGCTTCGGATTTAGTCATTTACCCGCGTAGTTCCCGTTCCCGTGGGAATACCGGGATAAAATATAGCCTAGTTTACGCCCTGATATTATAGCTTTCTATTGGTGAAAGAATTTTTGAAATCGGTCCAGCCGTTTTGAAGATTACCCGGAACAAACAGACAGACAGATAGACAGACAGACAAAAATTTTTTAATCTGTATTTTAGGCATAGGTGTCATGCAGATAACCGTGTGAGTATGAAAAAAGCCTATTATTTTGACATTACAAACAAACACTCCAATTTTATTTATTGGTATAGATATATATTATCAGAAAACTAAAAATGATGAAATAATGAAGAAAAATCAAAATATATCAAAAATTAAAATAACAGATTAATAATAACACCGAGATTCGATCTCACGCTGTTTGAGTGCGACTGGACAACTTCCCAACTAAGCTATTATCACTCTTGACGGCGATGGCAAAATTTACATTCCTATTCCAATGACATTTTATGTCATTGTATTTATTAGCTAAAACACTGACAAAATAACATTTTCTATAAATAATACCTAGTTAGATCGATTTTTTGGACCCGAAACCTCTACTATAGACAACTATAGACATAAATCTAACAATCATATGCACTGTCAATTTTAACACTTCCTATGCATTTTTCTTAAATATCTTTAATGTAATTATCCATGTGATAACGAATTCACCACCCTCTCATAGCTGTGGGTGTAGGAAAAGACGACTAAGGTATATAATATGCATAAAACATCTATGCAAGAGAAGGAAAACTCGATAAAACCCAGCACGATTGTTCAGCGCCGTCATCATCGCAGCCCACATAGGTCCCACTGTTGGGCTCGGGCCTCCTCCACAATGGGAGAGAATTTGACCTACTATACCATGCTGGTTAGACATGTTGGTATTGGGTTTCATTTCGAGATTTCCTTCTCTTGCACAGATGTTATGTACATATTACATCCCATAGTCGTCTTATACGACATCCACGGGCAAGATAGGGAGTGGTGAATGGTATTCTTACTCCGTCACCACACGGAAAGTTCAGCGCCGTATAGTAAGTCGATTTCCCTTCCATTGTGTAGGAGGTCCCAGTCTAAAAGTGGTACTTATATAGACCGAGGTATGTTTAATGTAGGTATAGATTTTGCCACTATTATATCGTAAGCTAAATTTACTACCTTGTATGTCAAATTGTTACATTCAAAATGTACATCCTTGAGTCTGATTGTGACATTGTTTAATAGTAATTAGACATCTGATAATGGAATGTAATATATAGTAGGAACTTAAGAACTATTCAGAAGTTATGAACAAATGGTTGAATGTATCTCATATAAATCTCAACATTAAGCTCGGGTCTCCTACACAATAGGAGGAATATTGATCTACTATAGCACGCTGGTCAGACAGATTGATAGTTTTAATTCGAATTTTCCTTCTTTTATAATAATGTAATGTACATATCATGTCATAGGGGGCAAGAGAGAGACTAGTGAATTGTATTTTTACTCCTTCACCATATGTAATGCGAATATTCATTCGAATTCATACTGCACTGAATTACAGTAATCAATATTTTAGGTTTTTCCGTGTGGTGACGGAGTACAAATACAATTCACCACTCTTTATCTTGCTCGTAGATGTCGTAAAAGATAATATTTTTTTTGGGGTGGGTTGCGGTCGTCGCCCTCCTCGCACCACTCCGTTCGGGGCGACAGAGGGGCGTAGGCACACACACTGCGAGTATGCGTGCTTACGCCCCTCTGTCGCCACCCACCTACAATGCACGTCGCCTTCGTCGTTGGGTCGACCACCAGAGCAGGGTGACTTGACGTCAGTGGTCAATAAAAGATAGTATAGTAGGTTAATTGCCCTCTTATTGGGAAGGAGGCTCGAGCCCAGCAGTGGGACGTGTATGAGCTGAGATTAGACGACAACGACGAGAACTATAAAATAATACCTGTGCAATGATCTATCATTCTAATAATAATATAATGTATTACCTATTCTACGTGTGTCATAATAGATGGTAGTAATAATCAATGCAAAAGACGGCAAACGGTAAATAGATTCCTATGTCAATCTGTCTTAATTGCGTGACATTGAATAGCAAATTACATTACGATACGTTAGAGAATTGGACTGCACAGAAATACTGACGTTGATTTTAATAGTTAAAGACAGTATCGAAACATAACATAACATTGCAAACTTTAAACATTTTTAACTATAAATACACAATTTTAATAACTATAATATTCAAATGACTTTGAATTGTCTTAGGGTTGAAGTGGAGAACTTTGTAAGAAATACCACTGAACTATAATATTTTAATATTACAGTTCAGTGAAAACTACGTTCGGATCTCGATCATTCAGTATTAAAAATACAGAGAGAATTTTTAATTGCCAGTCGTTTTGCTAAGTCTTATTTTTTCATTTGATAGAACGGTTTGTTATAAATTTTATTGAAAAAAGAAAATATTAATTTTACCATGGTAGACGTAAAAATAGAATGCGAGTGAATAATGGCAAAGAAATGGACAGCAGCACTCTTCTAAATTTAAAGCATCAACAGCGATTCCACTGCCGACTACAACTTGCACAGAGTGTCAAATAGAAGATTATTCTTTTTGAGGAGTTTTATAGTGGTTATCAATATATGGGCAGTAAAGTAAATTTATAGATTGCATAATTTATAAATTGCATGGGTATGGCACCCATAACACTAGCGCGGTAGGTAGATAGTGGTTACACTACGGTATCTGCGCAGTCAACAAGTATGTAGAAAGTACTGCAAGGTTTTTTTGATGTGAAACATCTATAGGCGAGGGTGACCGTGATCATCGCGTGGCGTTTAACGCCACGCCTCGCGGTGCCCTATTAATTAAATATTAAATAAATATTTGGATGCATATACCTACATTTTTGTAACGAAACCATGGTGCGATTTAAAATTTTGTACATCGCCATCTAGTGAACTCAAAGTAAATTGTTACTTATAATGTATATTAGATAATGAAAATAAATGTTAATTGAATAAAAATCATCATTTTTTGGAAAAAAATCGCGATATTTTATTAATACTTTATGCCTTAGTTTTATCGTATTAGTTCCTGTCGTAATCTAATGTTCTTTTATGCATATATACTTGTTTTATAAATTAATGTAAAATTCTCTAACTTAGTAATATAAATATACCAGTAGGTATGGTATTTAGTATATAACGAAACCCGTTTTTTTATAGGCTTTTATTAGTTTCAGGTGTATATATATTTATTTCTTTGTATATTACCGACTTCACAGGAATTGGATTTTGACTCACTTTAAACAGTCAAATTTCATTTAAAAGTTGAAAATTTAAGGAGGACCATGACGATAAAATTATTTAGATAGCTTGTCTTATTATCATTACAGATTTAAAAATTTCTTTATTAAATATATTGAAGCTGAGAGTTGGTCGTTAGCTCGATAAATGCCGCCATTTCTGTTTCCTAAATCACACTCTTCGTGCGAAAAGAATGTCTGTGAACGGATGAAAGCATTTCATTTTTTATAGGCTTTTATTAGTTTCAGCTGTATATTTATTTGTTTGTATGTCACCAAATCCTTATGAATTGGATTTTGAGTCGCTTTAAACAGCTTGTCTTATTATTATTACAGGATTAGAGAGTTCTTTATAAAATATATTGTAGCTTAGAGTTGGTCGTTTGCTCGATAGATGCCGCTATTTCTGGTTTATAAATCGCAAATTATTTCAAGCTACGTTTTAGAAGGTTCATTTCGTTTGTACTAAATGACGTTACCATAAATATGAGTCGTAAAGTCAATTTTAAAATGGATAATTTATTCGATAGTAGTAATACCTACCAAATACTAATACCTACCAAATATACTATAGTATATATAGTACTAATACCTACCAAAAAGTACTTATTGACTAAAATATCGAAATCCAAATGTAACGGTATCGAAAGAAAAGTACTCGATACCTAAAGATAAAGTAAATAAAAGTACTCGATACTTTAAACAGTACGTTACTTATCTTTCGATACTATTCATGAGTTCAGTATCGATACTTTATATTCGATACCGTGTCTCGACTCATACAAAATAGTTTCGATGTTTCACATCTGTCAGGCGTCCTGAGCGACGGCTCACTTTTTTTACAATTTATTTTTCTGTCTTCTTCAGTCTCTTTTAAGGTTCATTTCCGTGCATCGCGACTGATCGCGGCGGCGTGCGACAGTCGTGAGCGATCGGCCGCGCGCGGCCGATGCGACAACAGTCAATGTATGAAAATGTATGGCGCCATTTCCGAGGTACGCGACAGTCGCGGTCAACGACAGGGATGGCGCGCGCAGGATGCAGGACGTAGGCCTCCCTCATGTTACGCCACAAAGTGCAGTCCTGTGCCGCCTGCATCCAACGACGCCCAGCAACTTTCACCAGGTCGTCGGTCCACCTAGTCGTCCTACACTGCATCGTCCGATACGTGGTCGCCACTCGAGAACCTTTCTTCCCCAGGGGTTGTCGGTTCATCGAGCGATGTGGCCTGCTCGTTGCCACTTCAGCGAGCTAATTCTTCGTGCTATGTCAGTTACACCCATTCTTCTGCGGATTTCCGTATTCCGAATTCTATCTCGCAGAGAAATCCCGAGCATAGCCCGCTCCGCGCGCTGAGTGACTTGGAGCCTTGTTCTGAGGCCTACATATAGGGACCACGTTTTCGTGCTGTAAGTCATCACTGGTAAACACACTGATTGTAGACCTGTGTTTTCAGACACTGAAGTATGTCAGACGAGAAGATCCTCTTAAGTTTCCCGAATGCTGCCCATTATTTATATCATTTTTATTTTCTTAAGCCATGATTAATTTTTGCAATGGATTATAAAAGAGATTTAATAGATACAAATTCGTTTTTTTTATTAGTTCATCACATTTCATATATGTCCCACTGCTGGACATGAGTCTCCTCCCAAATGTGAGTAAAATTGACCTACTGTACCACGCTGCTCAGATGTGTTGGTATTGGGTTTTATTTCCAGTTTTCCTTCTTTTGCCTAGTTGTTACTTGCATATTATATCCCTTAGTTGTCTTTTACGACCCCCAAGAGCAAGAAAGGGGGGTGTTAGTTATATTCTTACTCCGCCACCATACGAAGTTTTTACAGTCGAACGAGAAATAATATAATTTGGGTAATATTATCAAGTATTACGATATCCCGACAAAATATCCTTTAAAACCCGTTAAGGATCTAAGAAAATAACATTTAAGCACGGCTTTCTGGTGGTATGTTTTAGTATATTTTTTACTATCTTTATTTACCCGTAAACACTTCGTATCGAGATGTTTTGCAGTATTATGAATAATTCAGTTGCGAAAAACTCAATGCTCTACAGATAAAAAGGGTAGATACTCGTTGGTACACAAAAGTTAAAAACAATGGATAATATCATAATATACCCTATTTTTTTTTTTTTTTTTTTTTGTGGTTGGGCTGCGGTCGGCGCGCCTCCGCACCACTCCATCCGGGGCGACAGAGGGGCTTAAGCACGCACACTGCGAGTGTGCGTGCTTACGCCCCTCTGTCGCCACCCACCCACGATGCACGTCGCCTCCCGCAACCCACCCGAAAACCACCTCGCCTTCGTCGTTGGGCCGACCACCGGAGCAGGTTTACTTGTTGTCAGTGGTCGGCCCGACGGAATACCCCCTACGTGGGGTACCCTCCCATGGACCGACGTCCCCCCCCTCGGGGAGGATGTCGGTCTTTCCTCACGCGGTGGACCTTTCGGCGGGTGACGGACTAATCCCCGGTCACGTCACCCGCGGCCTCGGCTAGGGCAGCATGAGGCGCAGGTAGCTTTAGATTTCTCCTTTGCAGTCATCGATGTTTGCAGTATATATATATATATATATATATATCATACTGCCGTCCTACCGCCAGGCTTATTTCGAGGATTCCTTCTCTATCAATAGTCTGCTAAAAATAGATTTTAGGATGTTATGACTTTAATCGATTTTTCCATGTAGTGACAGAGTGAGAATACAATTCATTATCCCATTTCTTGCCTGTGCGTGTATAGAATTATTACAAAAACAACTATGCAAGAAAAGGAAATCCCAAAATACAACCCTAGGTTAGTTTAGTAGGTCAGTTTCTCTCATATTGCGCTGCTAACATAAATGGTGGTATTAATTATTGAACGGAACGTAAATTGAGAAAATTTCCATCTCTGGTCTGGGCACACCCCGCCCAATATGTCATTGGCAACCAATGAGCCGCGTGCGACTCCTTAACCTACCGTATTCTTTACCGATCGCCAATGAGACGACCACTGGTACCGATTCCTTCACATCCGTGGCCGGCCCAGCGCATGCAAATAACAGGAGTAAGAGGAGGAAAACTCGAAATAAAACCCTGTACCAACATGTTTGACCAGCGCGGTATAGTAGGTCAATTTCCCACCCATTGCGGAAGAAGCTCAAGCCCAACAGTGGGACGTATATGAGCTGTAACGATGTTGATAATGATGAAACAATTAATTTTAATAAAATGTAAATTAGAAATAAATATATTAGCAAAATAACCATCATTGTATAAACAATATAAAATATTAACATACTTATTCGGTTTTGGATACACGCTTCAGAGGCTGACTGAGCGTGACTTGTAATCAATCATGAGGGTGCCGAGCGAAGTTTCGATTAATTATAATACAATATGTACATATATTATATGTAATTATGTCTTTCACACTTTAATATGTATGACATTAATCGTTTTAAGATATAATCATTTCCGATGTTTACGCGAGAACTCATTCATTATTCACTCATCTAAACCTATATATGCCCCACGGTTAGGTTCAGATCTCCGTAACGGGAGGGGAACTGATCTACTATTTCACACTGGTCAGACATGTTAGAATAGGGTTTTGTATCGAGTTTTCCTTCACTTGCACAGATGTTATGTGCATATTATATCCCTTAGTCGTCTTTTATGACATCCACGGGCAAGATCGAGAGCGGTGAATTGTATTCTTATTCCGTCAAAATACGGAATATGCGAGTATAACACGTTATAATAACACTATTTTTAACCCTCGACACAAAAAGAGGGGTTTATAAGT
Organism: Lymantria dispar; assembly: GCA_032191425.1. NCBI lineage: Eukaryota > Metazoa > Arthropoda > Insecta > Lepidoptera > Erebidae > Lymantria > Lymantria dispar. The sequence continues at coordinate 8,832,286 of CM063465.1, read as the reverse complement.
TTGACGTCGATGTCTGTCTGTCTGTCTCTCTGTGTGTGTGTCTGACTGGGGCATTGTAGCTCTCAAAGGGATGGACCGATTTTGATGTGGTTTTTTTCACTTGAAAACCAGTTTCCTTGCTGTAGTTATTAGCTATGTTTGTTTAATATCGGTCCAGCAGTGTAAGAGTATCAGCTCTTTGCCATAATGATTTGAGTGCTTCGCGCGTGCCAGTATAAAGGTAGAAACACATTGTTAAAACGCGACGTGAAGCAACGTGTCGACACCCGATATCCACCGTGCAGATTACCAACACGTGACGCCACGACATACTAGCAATTTCTGAAAACAGTTAGCTAACAACAGTGGAAGTGTATGGTTATGTACTATGGATTTAATAAATAACGAGTCAGATGAAGACTTTGAAGAAGATTTGATTTCGTTTTACCAACTCAATGACCGACGAACTAACAGTTCGTCGGTCATTGAGACCTTCTTCTTCTGTTGCAACCAATCCTAGAGCTCACATATAGGCCCCTTAAGCACTGTCAAATCCATGGCGCTGTAATGCTGAATTTCATGTAGCTTTACAATCTCTTATAAAATGTCGTATTAGCCCATTTCACTTCATGTACCCACCTTTCATAAGAAGGAAAGGGAATCATTCCAACTACTACTGTTTTTTCTTTTCTAATGAAATTGGTTGTGGGTCCCAAGATAATAAAAATCGTTTTCCGGAACCTCCTGAGGATCAAACTTTAAGTGTCTTATATAGAGACTAGAGGTTTTTGAGTGGCGACCAAGAATCGGACGGTGCAACGTAGGAAGACTCCCCACTAGGTGGACTGACAACATTCTCAAAGTCACAGGGAACCGGTGGATGCAAGTGGCGCAGGACGGTTCCGAGTGGCATTCTTGTGGGGAGGCCTATGTCCAGCAGTGGACATCTGTAGGCTGGTGGATGGATGGATAGAGACTATTATGAAGCCTGGCTTTTAGGAGTGACCGTGGTCAGATTCTGTAGTGGGATTTGTCCCAAAAAATATAGGTACATAGAATTGGAACAAAAATTTCTAGACCTTAAATATATTTACCCTGTATGCGAATCCAATAAAGAACTATCAGCATGAATTATTATAATGTAAACCACAAACGGTGTAGTCATACATCCTTACTAGTATTGTAAATCTGAAAGTATGTTTGTTTGTTTATTCGTTACACTTTCACGCTTAAACCACAGAACCGATTTCAAAAAATCTTTCACCACTAGAAAGCTATAATATCAGGGAGAAACATAGGCTACATTTTATCCCGATATTCCCACGGGAACAGTACTTACGCGAATTAGGTGACTAAAAGCGAAGCGAGGGCGGATTGCTAGTACATCATAAATATACATACTGTAAATAGTAGTCGTAGTACTATAAATAGTAGTAATAGTAGTCATACATGAGTTAAAAAAGCAATAAACTAAATCGGAAACGACCAACATTCTTACACGTTTTATCATAATAAAAACATTTCAATGTGACAAAATGCTAAAAACATATACCACTAACGCTCCACGAATATATTAAATCATTTGATACACTAAAACTGTAAATGAATAAATAAATAACAAGAACATCAAAGCAAAGGACATTAAAAAACACTTTCATGTTTTTAAAAATACAAAAAATCCATAAACACACCCCGCTAATGGCTTCAAATATAATACTTTAAATAGCTCAAGCACCAAACGATTTTTCAAGTCATAAATTTATATGCTAATACTCGAAATCAGTGTGTCGTTTCTGACTTTCGTCTTTATACAAAATTGAATTTTCTTTGATTTAATATAAAGAACAATTTTGATTATCAGAGCACTTGTCAGTGCTATAATATTTATTGAAAACCAGGCGTGTTGAAATTACGTTTAAGTTCAATGTCAGCTGTCAGTTGGAAGTTTGTATCAAGCAAATAAATATAAAATTTTGTTGAAGACGAAAACTTTAGCGACAAAGTTAATTTATTTTTAATCCAAAATACTATACTAAGTATTTAATACAGAGATATATGTATATTTTTATACGCTGACGTACCCATATCAATAAATTATATATATTTTTTTTAATGTGATCATCGTTAATACGTAACGATCTTCATATAATGGTTTGTTTTCTTACATAAAATTTGCAATTTATCTTGGCCTTGGGCCTTTTCTATTGTGGGAGGGAATTTGACCTATTCTACTATGCTGGTTAGACATAGGATCGGCATAGGATTTTATTTTTAGTTTTTCCATGTTATCGCCATATCATGTGCCTTAGTCGTCTTTTACGACACCCCAGGCCAAGAGAGGGGAAACTTTTAACCAGTTTTGTTCGTTTTTCCCTAATGACGAGGACGTGATGAAAAGCAAGTTTTTAGAGGTTTGGTTGATATCGAAAATTATTATATATGTTTTTTTACTTTATATTTATCATTTACTAATCGTATCATGTAGACCTTGTTCATAAAATTTCTATCCTTTGGATAGAGTACTATTTTCTGGATCAAAATTAATCTATAGTCCTTTTTCTACATGTAAACACAACGCATATAAAATTTTAAGACTAGTTCGGTTGAATAGTTAAAACGTGAAATCCTATTAGCCAAAGAAATTGAATCGCATTCACAGTTAAAATATTAGTTAGGAATTCGTTGAGCGTCATTGGAAATACCCTCACCGCGCAAATTTTAATTCTATTTACTATGGAATCCATAGAAAATTCACTACAATGCAAGTAGACGAACAGCAAAGTCTAAACTATAAAGATTATTTTGAATTGGCATTTTTTGACTACGAAAACCAAAGAAAATACTGGGGTAAGTTACTAAAACTAAGTTAAACGTATATACCGAACCGACATCTGCATGATCATTTGTGGATCACGGAAATATGTTGCCGAATGAACATAAATGTATACCTTAATACTTAATATGTACATAGATTAACTTCGATACCCTGCTTATATATATATGTACTAGCAACCCGCCCTCGCTTCGCTTCGGTTTCAGTCGTCTTTCCTGCGTAGTTCCCGTTTCCGTGGGAATACCGGGATAAAATATAGCCTAGTTTACGCCCTGATATTATAGCTGTCCATTGGTGAAAGAATTTTTGAAATCGGTCCAGCCGTTTTGAAGATTACCCGGAACAAACAGACAGATAGACAGACAGACAGACAAACAGACAGACAGACAGACAAAATATTTTTAATTGCTATTTTAGGCATAGGTGTCGTGCAAATAACCGTGTGAGCATGAAAAAAGCCTATTATTTTGACATTACAAACAGACACTACAATTTTATTTATTGGTATAGATATGTATAAAGATTCAAGTTGTACGTGTGGTAGGAGGTTTTATAAAAACAAGGAAATGATTAATTTACATATTTTATGTTCTTAGATATAACGTAAACACAGTTAAATTTAAAGCTAGTTAAATTAAAAAAGAAAAAAGTCTTCCAGTAACTATTTCTCGAATTAAAATGAGAAGTTTATGCTAGAACAGTTTATGCTAATAGGCATAATTTAACAAACCTGTTCTTTTAAAAGGAAATATTCATTTGTATAGCCACTGTTATAAATTTAAAAGGCAAACGCAATTTATTTTATAATGAGTATATTCAGGCAAGCCTTATTTCTTATTACTTTTATATTTCAACTAGCTGCTGCCCACGACTTTATCAGCATGGAATAATTACTTTGGGCTAACGCTAACTTCAACCGGTGACTTTGTTTACGTAGAAGGTGAAAATATTTTTAAATTTAAACATTTACGCAGCGCACGCAGCGGAAGGTCTCTAAAGAAAACCCGATTTTGAAACATTCGTCATTGGTGCTGGTCCGCTTAGTCCACTCCTATTGGTTTAAGCGTGATAATGTATAGCCTATTCCTGGATAAATGGGCTATGTAACACTTAAAATATTATTCGTATCGGACCAGTAGTTCCTGAGATTAGCGCATTCAAATAAACAAACTATTCAGCTTTATATCTATACCAATAAAGAAAATTGGAGTGTCTTTTTGTAATATCAAAATAATAGGCTTTTTTCATGCTCACACGGTTATTTGCACGACACCTATGCCTAAAATAGCAATTAAAACATTTTTGGCTGTCTGTCTGTCTGTCTGTTTGTTCCGGGTAATCTCCAAAATGGCTGGACCGATTTCAAAAATTCTTTCACCAATGGAAAGCTATAATATCAGGGCGTAAACTAGGCTATATTTTATCCCGGTATTCCCACGGGAACGGGAACTATGCGGGTAAAACGACTATAACCTATAACCGAAGCGAAGCGAGGGCGGATTGCTAGTATTAAGTATAGATAATCCTATATTCATACTTGGTACTTCATAATGAGTAAATACATAATTTAGTCAAGGCTTTCTTAAGGTTCGTATTGCCATTATTGGTTTTCCGTACGTTACGAGTCACCTCCATTTATTTTTCAATGCAAAAAAAACGACTATCGTCCAAAAAAATTATTGGTTATTTTTTTTTTGGTAAGCTATGTATCTGTATACAGTCTGTGTGGAGTTATTCGCTGAAGCAACGACCATACGTCAAGACCTGTACCAGTCAGAAGGAAAGGACTCGGATTCGCGGGTCTCTCCCTTCCCTCCATAGTGGTTGAGGGGAGTGCTGGCTGCTCTAGTAGTCGACTCGTGATCGGGTGCCGTTTGTGGGATCTGGTCCAGCCATAAGCGTTTGAATTATATTAAGTATCTTGCATTGCGAAGAGCATCACACTGGAGCTAGTTCTTACAAAACATGTACACAGTTGTATATCTAGTATGAAGAAAAAAAATTAAAAATAATATACAAGCCCGCTGAGTTTCTTGCCGGATCTTCTCAGTAGCGGTCGCATTCCGATCCGATGGTAGTTTATTTTATTTTGGATAATTTAATTTTATTTTGTAAACTTGACAATATGTAAGTGCCCTCTCGGGGTCTATGCGTAGTAAATGATTTAAATTTGAATTTGAACTTCTATTATGGAGGTGACTCGAGCAAAGCAGTGGTATATATATATATATATATATTGGTTGAAATAATGATGATTATATGATGATAATATATGAAATTAAACTTTTTGCAATATGTCAAAACAGATGACATATTGCGTCGACCCCAAGTAATTGGGATAAAAGCAAGATGATGATGATTATATGAAATTAAACTTAACATGAGAAACAAACTTACCGTGTGGTGACGAGGTAATAATACAATTCACCAAACCAGAGATGGCATAGAGATAGGATTCAAATAACATCGCTGCAAGAGAAAGAAAACTCGAAATATAACCCTTTTGCCCATTCGTTTGACTAGCGTTGTAATTCATTTCATTCCTATTGCGAAGGACGCTCGAGGACTTCTAAGAGCCGAGATCAAAGAGAATCACATACTGAAAGAAGTATTGTATCATCTATCATCTCTGTAATAAAACATTTGTGGTTATACAAAATCCCACTTCAAGCGCTACGCATTGGCATAACACAAACCACAATACTGCGGTTGCCAGCTCGCCCGCATTTTTACGCTGATACAATATTATTTTTCTGTTATCAATAACAATGAAAGTCAGTCACATTCTTTAAAATATTTTTGTATATAATTTTTAATTTTCATACTGCTCTTATCTCTAAGGGTCGACTTAATATGTGTTCTTCTTTCATATATTACCAATAGTTTTATTACAGGCCACCTGCTTGACATTACTCCTCTTTGGGTAGGTAATTCTTGATCCGACGGCTCAGATGGAGTTAGCTCAGGTCGATAAAAACCTTTGGAATTCGGACCATAATTTTCCCAACTCATCCCCAGGCTCGTAAAATCAACCACACCGCTGAGTAGGCTATTGTCGAACATTGGCGGTTTATTTTTCTTTTTAGCTCAATTTCTAGGAGGAAGCGATAACTTATAATCATAACTTATATACATGCAAGTCTTTTGTGAGAAATCTTCACCCTTTCTTTGGGCCTTCAAATAATTTTGATACCAGGCCCCTCCAAGGTACGCTACGCCACTAGCCTTAGCGCCATGTCCTCTCAGCGGAAATTGGAGCGGACCTCCAACAGCCAACCCTCATCTACAAGTATTGTGAAGCCATCATGATAAAGAAGGAGACCGCGGAGCGACAACGTGAGGCGCTGGCATCCGCCGATTCGACGGCCGATACGGTAACCAAGAAGGAAGAAGCACCGCACCGGACCGCACATGATCGGACGGCCAAGCGTTGGGATGTCTGCGATTTAATATCATTAGATGATCTCTCCGGCACCAGAAGGGGTCCTGTTTGTCGTCTGTCAACAGCGGAGAAGAGCACGTGAATGCATTTTCACAATGTGAACAAAAAGTATGTCGATGAAAACCTCTTTGTTGTCTTGATAGGTCATTGTTTGATTTTTTGTATTGTACACGATCGTATATTGTATCCGTGTGGTGACGGAGTAAGAATACAATTCACCACTCCCTATCTTGCCCGTGGATGTCGTAAAAGACGTCTATGAGATATAATATGCACATAACATCTGTATCAGAGAAGGAAAACTCATTTCAAGTTTTCCTTCTCTGGTACAGATGAAACTCTAGTCTAACCAGCATGGTATAGTAGGTTCAAGTCCCTCCCACTGTGGAGGAGACTAGAACCCAACAGTGGGACGTATGTGGGCTGTCATGATGATGATGATGATGATGCCTGTGTTATGGCTAAAGTACATTTCAATTTGCTCCTGTTTTGTATCATAATTCATAAAGCCTCTTTTAAAGAAAGGGCAGGATTTGAGGCAACGTAGGCAGATAAAATATGCGAATGGCAAATTTAATATGCGAATGGTTAAAGTGTAAATAACTTACTTATGTTTTTACTGTAAAATATCTTCAAATATTTGCTTTTGAATTTATGATTTCACATTAAAAACAGCGTTTATTTAAATTAAATGAAATATGCGATCATAAAATTTGCCTTTCAAGTTCATTACTTAAAATGTATGATCATATTTTATTTAGTATATGAACGAGATTTGCAATGACGCCTATAATTAATGTCAAAGAGACAGAAGCTATATATGGCTCTGTTTAACATTGGTGACTGGACTTCAAATAGGTTATTTTAAGGCCTACTACTAATAATGAAGAGAAGTGCTTAAAACTGAAATTTCATATAATAATGGATTAGAAATATATTAAATTCATTAAAAAAGGCATTACGCAATGTCAACAATCATAATTATAATGACAATGTCTAATAGAGATTTGTGCTTATATATAATTATATTAGTTATTATATATATATATATATATATATATATATATATATATATATATATATATATATATATATATATATATATATATATATATATATATATATATTAGTGATGTAACGAATGTTAGGATTGAGACATTCGCGAATGCGAATGTGAGTGCGAATATTTATCTCCAACATTCCAATATAATACGGGTTTAACATTTCGTACCAGCCATGTTTAAGCCAAATATAGCAAAGGTTAACCGTTACAAGTTGAACGAATGAAACTAATCAGATTCGTTCGAAAATATTCGTTGTAATTTGAGATTAGTTTATTATTATTATTGTATTTGTCAAATTTACAAACATGAGTAAAGCACATGTTACTGAAGTGTGGAGTTATTTCACAATTTGTGACGCTGAGAGTGTTAAATGCATGGTATGTCAAAAAGTTTAATGATTACTTAACAAAAATAATGTAATTTTTTCATAAAGAATCATGTTCTTTTTTTATTGGCAAAATTCATTATTCATTCACACAAAAAATGGGTTGTCTGTAAAGTCGGTTTACTGACGACAGTTGAACGTGACAACGTCATAAGAAAATACTGATGGAATGGTTTCATTTTTAAAAGAAAATTTTAATTTTATTTGTTTGATAGATATTTTGTATGGCAAGCCTTAAATGGAACTAGAGGCAGAAGTGCTCGCCGAATTGTAACGGCGGGTGTCGGGGGTGCGAGGGGAGGGCGGTGTTGTTTCCTTAAGGGAGCTCACCACCTGGCGCGTCGACGCCCGCCGAGATGTGATCGCCCGTTGGGCAGACCGGCTGGAGAGGCCTCGATACGGTGTCTGGACCGTGGAGGCCTTCCGGCCGGTGCTGATGCAGTGGTTGGAACGGCGGCACGGTGTGCTCTCCTTCCGACTCGTGCAGGTCTTGACGGGGCATGGATGCTTCGGCAAGTACCTGTACAGGGTCGCTAGGAGGGAGAGAACACCGTCCTGCCATCACTGCGATTGCGACGAGGACACGGCGTAGCATACGCTCGAGGTCTGTGCCGCTTGGGCAGAGCAGCGCTGTGAACTCGTCGCAATCATCGGTGCCAACCTAACGCTGCCGACCATCGCTAGGGAGATGCTCGGCAGCATCAGGAACTGGGACGCGGCCGCATCCTTCTGCGAGGCAGTTATCTCGCAGAAGGAGGCGGCGGGTCGCGAACGCGAGGAGCACAGCCTCGACGAAGCGACCCACCGCCAGCGACTGGGGCAGCGCAGGCACGACTACCTGCGTCCGATGCCGCCCTAGCCGAGGCCGCGGGTGACGTGACCGGGGAGTTAGTCCGTCACCCGCCGAGAGGCCGACCGCGTGAGGAAAGACCGACGTCCTCCCCGAGCGGAGGACGTCGGACGATGGGAGGGTACCCCGGGTAGGGGGTATTCCATCGGGCTGACCACAGATGACAAGTAACCCTGCTCCGGTGGTCGGTCCAACGACGAAGGCGACGTGGTGTTCGGGTGGGTTGCGGGTGTTGCGTGCTTAAGCCCCTTTGTCGCCCCGGACAGAGTGGTGTGGAAGTGCGCCGACCGCAGCCCACTCCAAAAAAAAGCCTTAAATGGAACTCCTCAGAGCGAGGTAACGCCGCATAGGTCATGGTTTTTCGTGTGTGCAGCCGGCTCCATCGAATTATAAGATGTTGTCACGTCGAAAACAAATATAAATTTCGGATAAGTATTCACCAACATATCATATACTAAATCTTTCTCCGAAACATGCTGCATCTTATGGTATAAATATTATTCTGATCGTTCAGTGGTTTTTGCAGTATAACCGAACAAAAAACCGTCTCCCCATTCATTAGTTTATATTAGACTGACAAAAATAAGAGAGACAGTATTTCTAATTTAGTTGCCGACCTGAGTGTTCCATAATATTGTTTTATTCAAATATTATGACTAAATAAAAATAATAAATATTATCATATCATTACACAATTACATATATAAGTTGCTTTTAGTTTGTCAAATATATTCGCCAAACATTCGCATCGTTCCTTGCGAATGCGAATGCGATTGCGAATGTCAGAAAAATATGCGAATATTTGCGATGCGAATGCGAATATTCGTTACATCACTAATATATATATATATATATATATATTATATATATATATATATATATATATATATATATATATATATATATATATATATATATATATATATATATATATATATTAGTTATTAGTGAAATACAGCTTGCTCAATTTACAATTATACATAAATAAAATTAAAGAAAATTGTGTAGCAGAAAAATTAATTTAAATGAATTATGGCCGAATTTCGACCACTCAGCGACCACTAGTAAAAATAAAAGGGTTACGGTTTTATGACAAGTATTCCTTTTCGTACAAAAATATTATCTATAATAATAATAATAATAATAATACTTTATTGCTACCTAATAATACCTTATTCTATATATTATATACCTTGATTGTCTTTTATGACACCCACGAGTATGAATGGAGGGTAGTGAATTGTATTCTTACTCCGTCACCACACGGAGACTATATTACTTTTAATAACTATTACTGTAAACTTGTCCGTGTGGTGACGGAGTAAGAATACAATTCAACACCCCCTATCTTACCCGTGGGTGATCGTACGAGACGACTAAGGGATATAAAACGCATATAACATCTATGCGAGAGAAGGAAAACTCGAAATAAAACCCTATACCAACACGTCTGACCAGCGTGGTCTTCTTCTTTGGCGGTATCACTCTTGACAGAGTGGTCGTGGTCATCATTTCAGGTGTTGGTGGCAAGCTTCATAACACGCCGCCACTCCTCTCTGATGGTCGCTTTCCTCGAAACTGCAGTACTTTAGAGAAAAAAGAATATTCTCAATGGTAAGCACAAAATTTGAAAATATGGCCAATAGATGGCATAAGGTTTACTTCATCATCATGTCGGCTCATACTCATCCCACTGGTGGGCTCGGGCCTCCTCTACGATAAGAGGGACATCGACCTTACTATACTATGCTGGTTATGTTTGGTATAGGGTTTTGTTTCGAGTTTTCACTTATAAAATAAATAAATACATATTTACCAATCTTTATTCTGAAATTGTCAATCCTATCGCTGTCCACTGCTGATATAAGTCACCCTCATGTTTTTCCACAAAGCACCAGTGCTATGCCGCTGGCATCCTAGGACGCTCAGCAACTTTCATCACGTCGCGGCTGCACCTACTGTTAAGCGATCGCCATTCGATAAACTTTCTTCCCCACCGGTTGTCGATTCGTCAAGCGATCTGGCTTGCCCATTGCCACTTCATCGTGCTAATTGTTCATGCTATGTCGGTTACACCCGTTTTTCTATGGCTTACCGTATTTTGGGTTCTAGCTCGTAGAGAAATTGCCGATCATCATTACAAAACAAATTATTACACCATTACATTCGTAAGCCATATTATTATACAGAAAAATGTTTTCAATAGAAAAAAAAAACATCTAAATTATATATAAATATTTTCATTTTGAAATTCAAGTCATCTTTTATAATTTTATTTTATTTAACATTCAAAGTTATAGACAGATATAAAAAAGAAATTAAAAGCAATAATTAGTATTCCATGTGCGAACTCTCCTGTTAAATAAACTGATTGTACCAATTTTTACATCCAATTTCTGCTATCCAATCACCTGTCCCTACCCGTGTTATATCAAATCCCCTTATTTCCTTGGGGATTAGACGACTGTTTGCCACTGCCACCGATGTTTACCCAAAATGACAGAAGAGCTTTACACAAAGCGAATAAGTTTGGTTGCAAAAGACATTAAGCTGGCATTAAAAAAATATCTATGGTCATTTTTAAATTAATTTCATTTTATTAAGGAAACTCTGTTCATGCAGGAACATAAATAAAATTATATGAATAATCCTCCTCTCTTGCCCGTGGATGTTGTAAAAAACGACTAGGGGTATGTACACATTCGACGTCCTCCCCGAGGGGGGACGTCGGTCGATGAGAGGGTACCCCAAGTAGGTGGTATTCCATCGGGCCGACCACTGATGACAAGTATCCCTGCTCCGGTCGGCCTAACGACGAAGGCGACGTGGTGTTCGGGTGGGTTACGGGTGTGTGTGCTTATGCCTCTCTGTCGCCCTGGACGGAGTGGTGCGAGGAGCGCGTCGAACGCAGCCCACCCAAAAAAAAAAAGGTATGTATACATGCACATAACATCTATGCAAGAGAAGCAAAATTCGTAGCAAAACTATACCAATACGTCTGACTAGCGTGATATAGTAAGTCGATTTCTCTCCTACTGTGGAGGAGGCCCGAGCCTAACAGTGGCAGGTATATAAGCTGCAATGAAGATGATGATAAGAGTTAGTTGGTATATTTCAAATTATAGGAATGACACTATTATATTGGTAAGACCACACTGTTGACAGTTGTCTACAGCCGCGGGCCCTTCCGTCCGGGGTAGTACCATACTCTCACAGAAAATTGACGTTCGAGTAGTAGCAATTTGTTACTGCGCTTCGTTCGGTGAGCGAGAGAGCCGGAAGCCCAAGTTCCTGAGGGTGTTTACGTATGGTGGGTTTTAGTGATGCCTTTAGTATCACCAACCCTCATTGCATGCATTTACACTTCCTTCACTTTCTTCGCGGTAGTCAGCGGCCTTGCAAAGGTCCATGAGCGGCAGCAACACTTACCGCTGTACTGTTTGTTCGTTTGCCACGGTTTGCAAAAAAAAATATGGTATATAGTAAATAGGGGTTCCGTGCTGGTTCGGTCAAAGCTCCCCACGTCCCCTGTTAAATGCTAAAAGGCACTAACAACCTCATCACTAATATAAGTAAATATTTAGTATTTTAATATCTGCCTAATATTGAGTCTTAGACTAAACTGCATAACATATCTATAAGCATAACATATCTCACAAATCTATAAGCTTATTTTAATCAGCATACGTCTTTTAGATAGAAGACTCTTAAAAGATATTACTTCTCTCAATATATTTAAGGATAAACTTAAAAATATCTAACAGACAAATGCTACTATAATATAAACGATTATTTGACAGAATAGTACTAGCACTAGAATTTTTATTATTGTGTAATTTTATATTAGTTCTTAACAATGTAGATTAGTATTGTATTAAATAGTTACATATTAGCAATTTAGGATCGATAGTCCTTTTCAACAAATATTTGCATACCTATTTAAGGTTAAATATGACTGGATATATGTATATACTTATCAATCTGTATATTACTCATATTTCAGCAAATAAATATTTCTTATTCCTATTCCTACTCCTACTCTTACTCTGATTCTCACTCTCATTCTTATTCTTTTAATCTTCTTTTTCCTGTACTTAGACGATAATCTGATATTCATCGTCATCTCGGCTCATATATATGGGCGCATATCGCCCTCTATCGGCAATATTTATAAATTGTTGATGTATGTGTTATCAGTTATAGTTATAAACATGTTTGAACTATTTGCAACTAATATTTAAATAATTATTTGTAGTAACAACACTGCTATTTACCATGCTACGATATTTAAGACACTTTTTGAATGTATTTCTAGAAATCTTTGATTTAATTGTTTAAATATTTATTTATAATTGATCAAATTAAAATCGATTAGAATTAATGTAATTATTTGTAACCATATTTAGTTGTTTTTACATAATAAAGATTGTAATTTATTTCTAGTTAGAGCGCCGTCTGTTGAACAATATATGAGAACAATATTTCCTTTAATTACATTAATGTAAATTGTGTAAAATTGACTATTTGGAATTATGTTAAATGCATTAGAATATTTATCATTATTATTTAGTTATATTCAGATAGTTAACAATATTGTTTTATTGGTTTGTTATAAAAAGTAATTGTAGTTACTAAGACTAGACCGTTTCATTGTAAAGCGGAGGTTATAAAAACATTGTAAGATTAGAATAGAGGACAGTTTTACTTCACTCACTTCTCCGGCAATAACTTGTAATAAATACAGTGATTACATACTCGGTATTTTACTATCATCGTCCAAATTCCTGGCGGAACGCCGACAGCAGCGGTGGGATCACAGCCCCCAAAACTCTTCAAGATCTACGGTTGACCTTCACTATGGAGCAAGTGATGGATCTCCTGACCTCCATTACAAAATACTGCTGCAACAACAGCTGCGAGAGCCGCATTTTCTACGGAGGCTACAATGTAACGGCGGCACCAAAATTTTTATATACCGCCGTTCAACCCCGACGAGAGATCGCATCGATAATCATCGACATCGGGGGATTGGTGCGCAAATGTTAACGAGACTATCAAGCTTCAACATATAAGCCGCAAGAAGCAAGAATGGAAGCTATTCTTGAACTCGACGGTACGCCAGACACATGGGCGCTTCAATCAATTACATGGCAACAAGTGGAAGATGACGTCGTTAGAACCTTCGGCAAGGAGTTCCGGTATGCTGGCTACGCCCAGAGGTGGCGCAGCGGCATCTCTGAACAAGCGGACAGTTACGCAGACTACGCTACAACGGGCCGTTCTCTGTTCAAACGTTTGAGACGTGAAGCTACGGACTCCGAGGTGATCGACGCCTTAATAACAGATGTTGCAGGTAGAGGACGACGAACGGACAAAAGATTAAGCGTCTGTAAGAAAAGGATGGACGAGCGATCTTTTCTAGAGTTAATTGATTTGACAAAGGTAAAGCCAAAATAAATGTATTTTTTGGCAATTTTGTTTTCGTGCATCGTCATGATCGACGCACTCTCTTCGAGGGTCCCATGGCACTTTAGGAGGTATTGCCTAATGACCGATATATATTGAAGCATAATTATCGCCGCGGATGTGGTGTAAGTATCGCTAGCCATGACTTTTTATGACAAGCGCCTGTTGCAAAAACTGTTTTTTTTTTATCAAAGTAATGCCGTATGGGCGGGTGAATACTAATTTGGAAACATGCTTTTTATTTTTCCTATCCGAAACATCCTTCCTAAAGCGCTGACTGGCCACTATGCGTATCCTTAAACCTGGTCTTGTGTTGGCTAGATCCCAGGATGGGTGATGCCTTGTAGTTGGCTAGATCCCTTGGTGGGTGATGCCTTGTGGTTGGCTAGATCCCTTGGTGGGTGATGCCTTGCAAATGCTTTTTCTATCCAAAACATCCTTCCTAAAGCGCTGGCTGGCCATCATGCGTATCCTTAAACCTGGTCTTGTTGGCTAGATCCCGTGGTGGGTGATGCCTTGTGGTTGGCTAGATCCCTTGGTGGGTGACGCCTTAACAGCGCAAGGGACGCGCTGGAGTCAGTATGGCCGTATGGGCGCATATCGCCCTCTATCGGCAATATTTATAAATTGTTGATGTATGTGTTATCAGTTATAGTTATAAACATGTTTGAACTATTTGCAACTAATATTTAAATAATTATTTGTAGTAACAACACTGCTATTTACCATGCTACGATATTTAAGACACTTTTTGAATGTATTTCTAGAAATCTTTGATTTAATTGTTTAAATATTTATTTATAATTGATCAAATTAAAATCGATTAGAATTAATGTAATTATTTGTAACCATATTTAGTTGTTTTTACATAATAAAGATTGTAATTTATTTCTAGTTAGAGCGCCGTCTGTTGAACAATATATGAGAACAATATTTCCTTTAATTACATTAATGTAAATTGTGTAAAATTGACTATTTGGAATTATGTTAAATGCATTAGAATATTTATCATTATTATTTAGCTATATTCAGATAGTTAACAATATTGTTTTATTGGTTTGTTATAAAAAGTAATTGTAGTTACTAAGACTAGACCGTTTCATTGTAAAGCGGAGGTTATAAAAACATTGTAAGATTAGAATAGAGGACAGTTTTACTTCACTCACTTCTCCGGCAATAACTTGTAATAAATACAGTGATTACATACTCGGTATTTTACTATCATCGTCCAAATTCCTGGCGGAACGCCGACATATACGTCCCACTGCCGGCCTCGATTCTCCTCAACAATAGGAGGAAATTGAACTTACTATACCGTGCTGGTGAGATATATTGGTATAGGGTTTTAATTTGAGTTTTTCTTCTCTTACTTAGATGTTATATGCGTATCCCTTAGTCGTCTTTATTAGACATCCACGGGCAAAATAGGATTGTGAATTGTATTCTTATTCCGTCATCACACGGACAAATTATCTATAGCATAGTAGAAAAATAACTCTATAAGTCTAAAACGTCTAAACTTCGTCTTCTTTTAGTTATTTAACTTATTGACACCATGAATAATATACAAATAAATATACAAGTGTCTGTTTGTAATGTCATTTTGACATTTAATGGACTTTTATCATGCTAATATAATTATTTGCACGATACCTATGCCTAAAACAGATTTGATTTTTTTTGTCTGTCTGTCTGTCCGTCTGTCAAATGGACATCTGTCCTTCTGTCTGTTTGTTTTGGGTAATCATCAAAACTCCTAGACCGATTTTGATAATATTTTACTACCAGGTAGCTGTTCATATAAGAAGTAACTTTATATTTTATCACGGTATTCCCACGGGAACGGTAACTATGCGGGTAGAGCGACTGAAACCAAAGCGAAGCGAGGGCGGGTTGTTAGTATACAATAAAGATGTCAAATCTGTGTTTATATTTACGAAATTTTCAAAACCTTAACTAATACACCATTGATAGCTTCATTTTTGTTATTCATTCATCATTTCAGATAAGGTTATCTACAGATCTATCTACTATCAGAAAAGTTATCTACGTCTCACTGTCGCGCTCGAACCTTTTCCACAATTGGAGGGAAATTGGTGAAAATTATCCACGCTGGTCAAATGTATTGCTATAGAGTTTTGTTTCATGTTTTCCTTCTCACATAGAACGTCTATGTGAGTGATATAAGCATATTTAATCCCTTAGTCGTCTTTTACGACACCCACGGGCATGAGAACCCTCTCATGAATTGTATTTTTTCACCGTCACCACACGGAAAATTTTCTGTTCACGGATTGATTTAAATTATGCTTAAAAGCATTTTGAACGATTTTAAGTCGTAAATTTATATGCCGATATTCAGAAACAATATGTCACTACTGATTTTATTTAATTGTCAAAAGCTAACTTTATGATTGCCCTCATAAAAATGAAATTAGTTAACAGTGTCAATTTCCTTTTATATTTGAATGTCAGACACGAAAATGTTTTTAGTTTACAGGCAGAGAGCTGTCAATTATGATTTTATTGCAAGCAAATTCAAAGTTTTACTGGCGTCTCTTATCTGTTGCAAAGTTTTTAAATATACACTTTCGTTTAAATATGCTTTTGAGAAGTTTACATCTATTCCTTGTAATTACTACGTTTAAATTAGTTAAAAGCGGCTGAACTTATGAAAACAATTGTCTATATTTTTAATTATTTATCAAAAATGATAAAATGTGAAAAAATATAATAATAATTAAAAATAAAACATGCATACAACATCTATGCAAGAGAAGGAAAACTTAAAAAAAAACCCTATGCCAACACCTTTGTCCAGCGTGTTGTAGTAGGTCAGTTTCCTCCCACAATGGAGGAAGCCTGAGCCCAATAGTGGGACGTATATGGGCTAAGATGATGATGATGATGGTTCCAAAAAATTGCCGAAAGGAAGAATGTTTAGATTCGATATGGTCCCAAACACATTTAAGTAGTAATAAATAGACATTTTTTTTCGTGTGGTGAGGAAGTAAGAATACAATTCACCGCCCTCTTACCCGTGGGTGCCGTACAAGACGACTAAAGAATATAATATGCACATAATATCTATACAAGAGAAGGAAAACTTCACAGAAAACTCTATACCAACACATATCACCTGCGTGGTATAGTAGGTCAATTTCCCTCCCATTACGGAGGAGGCCCGAGCCCAGCAGTGGCATGTGGCACCTGACATTAGGCCGTACACACATTAGTCCGTCACCCGCAGAGAGGCTGACCGCGCGACGGCGACCGACGTCCCGGGACGGGGACGTCGAGAAGTGAGGGTACCGGAAAGGGTGTTCCGTTGGACCGACTACTGACGACAAGTGACCCTGCTCCTGCCGTCGGCCCAACGATGAAGGCGACGTTGCCACGCGCCGTCCTTTCGTCGCCCCGGACAGAATGGACAGCGTGCGTGCTTACCATAGCCCATACACATAAAAAGAAAAAGGGCGTACACACAAACTAATCAACTTTATAATAGTGATGTACGTAATAAACTAAGTTCATAGTGCATTAATTAATGTTTTGTGGTCACACAAAAGCCCAGTCCAATCACCTCATCGCCATTATACAAACCTCAACGCTGCGGTTGTTAGCCACATTACCAAACTTTCGTCACTTAGCAATCCTGATTACTGACTTTAATTATTTTTTTTAAATATCTTACAATTTTAGTACTGTTATGCAGTGGCGGCCTTAGGGGGTGGCGAACAGGGCAATCGCCCGGGGCCTCGCGCTTACAGGGGCCTCGCGCTTACAGCGGCCTCACGCAACAACCCAAGCAAATTTAAAAAAAATATAGATTTTAAATTACATTTTTACTTATTAATTATATTTTTCACTTTGTTTTCAATATTATAAAACTTAAATTTTATTTATTTGTACAACTTTAGTATTTTTCATCAAACATTATGACAAATCCCTAACCCAAACAACCACTTTGACCTACTTTCGTATCTCATACTTTTCACGAAGGACAAAGGGCCTCGCAAAGACCTGCCGCCCGGGGCCTCGCAAAGACCTGCCGCCCGGAGCCTCGCAATGGGTAAGGCCGCCGCTGCTGTTAAGCTACTAGACTGGCAAACATGAGGTAATAAAGAAATACGTTTATACGCAGACCGTGTCAAAAACGCTCGAAAAAACCACGAGGTCTTAAGTCCAAATCTCGCCTGCTGAAGGAATGTTATTTCGATAGTTGCAGCCGTAGACTGACTGGCTAATGCTTTGAATTGAGCCATTATTTTATTATTATTGACGATTGCAGAAATGGCGAATAAGTAGAGACTTCAATCATTGTTTCATTTTTGGAGGGCAAATTTGATTTAATGGTTACATTATCGACCTGCCGTGGCAAATGTTCTGGGCTCTATTTACACCTAGGATAATCTTTTGGGAGTGATGGCTGCTCTAGTAGTTAACTCATGATCGGGTGCTGCTTGTGGGATCTGGTCCAGCCACATTTTCTTATTTTCGTTATTATCTTTTTTTTTTGTTTTGTACTAATATTTGAAAATTTACACATGTATACAATTTCGAAGGGCATCACACTGGAGCTAATACTATATTATGTTGTAGTAGAAAAATAAATATATTTAAAAGATTAAAAAAAAGTGACATCCCGCTGAGTTTCTTGACGGATCTTTTCAGCTTGTGGCCACGTGCCGATCCGGTGGTAGATTATTGTATTGTGTTCAAACGATTTGTGACAATATGTAAGTGCCCTTAAGGGGCTTATGCACAATAAATGATTTGATTTGATTTGTGATCCACAAATTTTTGTTCTAGATCTGGGTGTAATTTATGTGCCTTAATTCTGTTTGGAGAGTCCCCCGCTTTACAAGGTTCATATCCTTGGTGAAAGTATTGTCTTTTAAAAAAGGATACAGGACAATAATGTTACAAATAAATTTTGTGAAATGCAAGACTGTTGAAATGCAAGACTTCTATATAAGAATAAATTGCTTAGTGCGAGATGTTATTTTTATTTATAAATTTTTGATAATATATACATTGCTGTCGTTTTCGTAATCCATACTAATATTATAAATGCAAAAGTAAGGATGTTTGTTTGTTTGTTTGTAACGCTTTCACGCTTAAACCACCGAACCGATTTCAAAAATTCTTTCACCAATGGAAAGCTATGATATCAGGGAGTAACATAGGCTACATTTTATCCCGGTATTCCCACGGGAACAGGAACTACGCGGGTTTAAGTGACTGAAACCGAAGCGAAGCGAGGGCGGGTTGCTAGTAATTAATAGTTTATCAAAGTAATTTATCCTAGGTGCTTAAATTTTCAACGAGTCATGTTAAAACAACGTGGCGTGTTAACACTAATTAAGATTGCACGGTAAAATCAAGATCTCAGTCAAGCTTCATTTAGTATGTAATTAATCATACAGCCCCTTATAATTATTATTTGTTTGTATGTTAATTAATGGGGTATCTTTTTTTTTTTTTTTTTTTTTTGGTGGGCTGCGGTCGGCGCGCTTCCGCACCACTCCGTCCGGGGCGACAGAGGGGCTTAAGCACGCAACTCCCGCAACCCACCCGAACACCACGTCGCCTTCGTCGTTGGGCCGACCACTGGAGCAGGGTTACTTGTCATCAGTGGTCGGCCCGACGGAATACCCCCTACCCGGGGTACCCTCCCATCGACCGACGTCCCCCCCTCGGGGAGGACGTCGGTCTTTCCTCACGCGGTCGGCCTCTCGGCGGGTGACGGACTAATCCCAGGTCACGTCACCCGCGGCCTCGGCTAGGGCGGCATTGCACGCAGGTACTCCCGCCTGCGCCGCCCCAGTCGCCGACGGCGGGTCGCATCATCGAGGCTGTGCTCCTCGCGCTCGCGACCCGCCGCCTCCTTCTGCGAGATAACTGCCTCGCAGAAGGCTGCGACCGCGTCCCAATTCCTGATGCTGCCGAGCATCTCCCTAGCGATGGTCGGCAGCGTCAGGTCTGCACCGATGACTGCGACGAGTTCACGACGCGGCTCAGCCCAAGCGGCACAGACCTCGAGCGTGTGCTGCGCCGTGTCCTCGTCGCAATCGCAGTGGTGGCAGGACGGAGTTCTCTCCCTCCTAGCGACCCTATACAGGTACTTGCCGAAGCATCCATGCCCCGTCAAGACCTGTACGAGTCGGAAGGAGAGCACCCCGTGCCGCCTTTCTAACCACTGCATCAGCACCGGCCGGAAGGCCTCCACGGTCCAAACACCGTATCGAGGCCTCTCCAGCCGGTCTGCCCAACGGGCGATGACGTCCCGGCGGGCGTCGACGCGCAAGGCGGTGAGCTCCTTCAAGGAAACAACACCGCCCCCCCCCCGCGCACCCCCGACACCCGCCGATACAAGTCGGCGAGCATTTCCGCCTCTAGGTCCCACGGGGGAGTCCCGGCCAATAGGCACGCCGCCTCCGTCGCCACCGTGCGGTATCCGCGGATGATCCTGACCGCCATGACCTTCTGTGGACGCCACAGAAGGGCCCTAAGTCGGGCGGTCATGGATCCCGCCCACAACGGTGCGCCGTACAGGGCCATCGACCGGATGACCCCCGCGTACAGCTGCCGACATGCCGCGCTCGGTCCGCCCACATTCGGCATCAGCCATTGTAGGGCGGACGCCACGCCGACGAGCCGCGGGACGAGCCTGCGGAAATGCTCCCGAAACCACCATCGCCCGTCGAGCACCAGGCCCAAGTACTTCATATGGGCCTGGATGCTGATCCCAACCGAATTGACGATGATCGAGACGCCGATGGGAGGGTCCATACGGGGCCCATGGAACAAGAGGGCCTCCGTCTTGTCCAGGGCCACCCTCAACCCCAGCGCCTCGATCCGCCTGACGACCTCTTCGGTGCCTGAGGTCGCCAGGCTTACCGCCTCTTGTAGCGTCCCACCGTGGGCTGTGACGAGCGTGTCGTCGGCGTAACAAATCACGCCCAGCCCGGGTGGGAGGCTCCCCCGCAACGCCCAGTCGTAGCCGATGTTCCACAGGGTGGGTCCGAGGACCGACCCCTGTGGAACACCGCACGTCATGGGCGTTCGCACAACGTCCCCTACTCGGTTGGCGTAGAGGACGCTGCGCCCCTCTAAATAGTCTGCCACCAGCCGCCTCAGGTAAGCTGGCACTCCGTGGTAACGGAGCGCCTCCCTGACGCAGCTGAATGGCAGACTATTGAATGCGTTGGCGATGTCTAGGGACACCACCAACAGCACTCCCCCGCCGGTGACGGCCTCAGTCGCCACGGCCCTCAGGCGCAACAGGGCCTCGATCGTCGAACGACCTCTCCTAAACCCAAACTGGGCGTCCGACAGATCGGGCCCCGTGCCGACGAGGTGCCGCTCGATGCGGGCAGCTACTATCCTCTCCAGTAGCTTGCCCATATCATCGAGCAGCACGATAGGCCTGTAGGCCGATGGCGACTCCGGAGGCCGTCCCGGCTTCGGCAGGAGAACCAGTCTCCCCTCCTTCCAGCACCCAGGGAACCGCCCGGACGCTAAACACGCGTCGAACAGCTCCCTGAGGCGGGGACCCAGATGGTCGAGGACCAGGGCCAACACACGGTTTGGAATACCGTCGGGCCCGGGGGCGGTGGATTTACCGCGCATGCGCGCCACCGCCGCCCCCATCTCCGGTTCCGTGATGAGCGGAACACTGCCACCATCGCCCTCCCGGTCATTATCTGGCGGCGCCATGACCGGGGGCGTGTGTTCCGCCCGTCGTGGGAACAGGTCCTCGACGACCCGGGTGAGGAGGCTGGGCTGGAGAGTCTCGGTGAGGGGCGGGCCCCGTGCGCGGAGCTTACTCAGCGCCGCACCATAGGGGCGACCCCAGGGGTCACGGTCGAGACTCTCCAGCATCTCCCGCCGACTGGCGTCCTTGGCGGAACGGACAGCCAGCCTGAAGGCAGACCGCGCATTGCGGTAGCCCTCGTAAAGCTGGCCCTCCAGTTCCGCGCTGCGATTGCGCCGCCGACTGCGGGTGTAGGCCCTCCGGGCGCGAATACACGCGGCCCGGAGATCCGCCAGCTCCCGGGACCACCAGTGGACAGCCCTCCTCGGGGGCAGACGCCGTACCCGGGGCATGGCCGCATCGCAGATCTGCGTCAACGCACTGCGGATGCGGCCAGCCTCGGCGTCCACCAATTAATGGGGTATCTAGATATATCTTTTTTTATTAAGAGTATTAATTGTAAATAAAACTACTTTACGAATTTTATCGCGTTTGTATTTGATTTTTGATTGCCCGACGTTTCGAATACTTTACAGCATTCATGTTCACGGGCTGACTAAGTTTCTTAGTCGGCCCGTGACCGTAAATCAAATACAAACGCGATATAATCCCTAAAAGTAGTTTTATTTACAAATTCCTCATCTCTTACGACCCGGTAAGAGAGAGGGTGATGAATTGTATTCTTAATTCGCCACCATAGTTCTTTGTATGTTATATTACATTAGTTTAAACTTAAAGGTTTTATCATTTTCAATTCTT
The DNA here is from genome assembly GCA_032191425.1 of Lymantria dispar. Taxonomy (NCBI): domain Eukaryota; kingdom Metazoa; phylum Arthropoda; class Insecta; order Lepidoptera; family Erebidae; genus Lymantria; species Lymantria dispar. The sequence continues at coordinate 8,809,749 of CM063465.1, read as the reverse complement.
TATTTGTTAGGGCTCCGTCCATTTGTTTGTCTGTTTGTTAAAATCATTCAACTCTTTGTCGTCCAGTATTGGACGCCTCCCAGTATATATGGCATATTGCCCTAATTGCCATACTTGGCAGGCGAGTTGGCGATCGCAGTAAGGTGTTGTACATTTTCCAGTAAAGAGCCACTGCCTTCTCTCTTGGTGAACTCTTACCCGAGTCGACTTACACGGGCAAGCAAGGGGGGGCGACAATAGTATTCTTAACCTAATTTTCCTCATAAAATACAGGTATGCGACTAAAATTATTATAAGCCTTACTTGTATTTGTATTGTCGTTATCAAAGTTATAAAGGGAAGTTAAAATTCATTAAAAACTCATACAAGAATCGTCTTTGGGAGATTGTCTTTAGCATTTTTTCATTATTTAAAAATACAAACTTTATTGTGTATTACTGCTTTAAATATACTAGAAAATTAATAACTTAAAAATATCTTTTGTGTTCCTTTGATTAAATAAAGACAAATGCCACTTGTTGGGTGGTAAGTTAAAAAGTAGAATCGTGTTTCCTTAAATAAAATAATTGTTCGTGACAAATGTAGAATACCGTGATAGTGCTTAAAAAAGGAACTGTAACATAATAGTGAATTTTGAAAAAGTATAGTGATAAGAGTATCGCGAAAATTAAGTAACTCAAAGTGTATTGACAGATAGGAGTGCGTAACGAATATCGACCAATCAGGGCGCTCCAAACACATAGCGAAAATCGTAAGATGTAAACACTACGAAAAAATGTGTACAGTGCTAAATAAACAATGTGAGCAATGAACATTAAAGTAGATTAATTATACGTTATATTGTAGTAAAAATTGTGTTAAAATAGCTTATAACTGTTTGTTTTTCTTAATTTATGTAAAAACATAATTGTACTTAGTTACGTTATAATTTTTGTTGTTTATATTGTCAAATTTGCAATAAACATAAATATTCTAGGTATTTTATTGAAATATATGCTAGGACCCATTGGACGCAGTAAGAACCAACGCCCTAGGTATTATAACTTGCGAGATATAGCCCAATAAAGATAGAAAAACAATGCTGATAGTATAAAATAATAGTTTTTAGTGCTTGTATAAAGCCTATTTCACTACCTAGGGTCGCGGCCACTACTGAAACAGATAGATGTATTTTAGATAAATAGAATAGTAAGTATATAGAATGTAAGCATATCTGTAATAGTCTTAGCGTTATAAGTAATTGTTCAATAAAATCATAGCACAAATCGGACGAATGCGACAACCGTTTACGCCAAAGCCTCGCGGCTCACGTTACGGTACAACTTCAAGATACTTAAGCTTTTCGTTTAATGAACACATCGTGAGCTACGGGAGCACCGTGGTTCATACGAAACGTCGATCTCCACATCGACCTCGAACTGCCGACCATCAAGCAGTTTATGAAACGGTGCTCTCAGAGCTACTTTGACTCTGCCATGACACACCCCAACCAACTAGTGGTTGGGGCGGCTTCCTATAGACCCTCCAAAATCTCCTCCATCCGACGTCCTCGTCACGTCCTCGACGAAGAGGACGACAATATCACACTCGCTCAACAAAGAGCCTACACGGCCCGCGAGGCCTTAACAAATAAATATCCGCGGTTCCGCCCTCGCCGTCGAGGTGCGAAACCGCGCCGCGTAAAAGTCACTACTAAAAACGTGGGCACGCCCACTTTGCCTCCAGCGACGCCCCAAGCCGAGGTCCGTTCCCCACAGGGGGAGCCCTTGGGCGATGTCGCTTAGCATACTTTTCTCCGGGTTGAGAGCCCTCAGCGCTCACCCATAGTCCGCGTCAAGCTGTCAAGGCCATCTGCGGCCAACAGCTGTACAAACACAAAAAAAAAAAAAAAAAGAACATCGTAGCATAGACTACCGAAGACACCTAGCGGCGCGCGATGGAAGCTTGAAACCATAGTATGAAGTAATGATATGAAGAAATAGTATGAAGAAATAGCGAACTTCAAGCATTAACATTCAGGGGCTAGGCAGCAACGGTGTAATATTCGTCCGATGTGCAAGTTACTTCAAAATCGATCGTTTTATTTCTTCACTGAAGCCCGCCAGTAGGGAACCGAACCCGAAGATACAGTCCACACATACAGTCCACATAAACCACCGAACCAGCGACCAACCGGGACGTCAGCCGACTACAACACATTTGTCTGGAGGCCCGTCCCGCACAATAATAAAATTACTCTTAGAATTTAATTTATATATCCAACAGATTTAGCCTAAGGTTATAAGATTACTTGGCCGGAAAATAATTTCTTAGCATTTAGTCAATATAAATTATGTTGTATGCCGATACTTAGTAAAAGCAACTTTTAAATTAAAGCAAGAAAATTTATTTGCCTAAATTATATTTCGATTACATGGAAAAACAATTTGTGTAACTAAATAATAAAAAATCTGTCTGTATATTATGAAATAAAATATGCCCACGGCTTCGCACGCCTTAAAATAAACTTCCTGTTAAAAAAATGGTAAAAAAGTAAATGAACTATTATCTCTTTTCATACGGTGACGGTATAAGAATATAATTCACCACTCCCTATCTTGCCCATGGGTGTCGTAAAAGACGACTAAGGGATATAATATGGATATAACATTTATACAAGAGAAGGTAAACCTCGAAATAACACTACACCAACATGTCTAATCGGCATGATTTAGTAGGTCAATTTCCCTCCTATTGGGGTGGCTTAAGCCCACCAGTGGGACGTTTATAAGTTGAGACTTGGGTGAATTGAAGGTTGCGAAGGAGATGTGTAGTGCATTGAGTAGGGAAAGAGATGACAGCGAAAGGGAGCTGTTAGACTTACTCAATTCAAATAAAAATTTAAAACTAGAAATGGCACAACTTAATGCAGAACTCAGTGAGGCTGTACAGGTTCGGGATAGCCTCCAAATTATTGTAAATGGATTTCAAGAGTGTAGTCTTGAATATGTAAATAATTTGAATCGCATAAATACACTGGAACATGAGCTACAAGAAGCTCACAATCAAATATCTGAAATGGAAAATTCTAAATATAATGTGACAGCCTCGCTGAAGCAAAGCTTATTTGATGAACTTGTCGATAGTGCCCCAAACTTAGTTTCTATTGCACCTGAGAATTCCTCTATGTCACATGACACAATTAATGAACTATTACCACCTTGTAATGAGGAGATGCCCAGGTGCAGTAGGAATAATACATGTAAAAAATATAAAATCTTTAAAAAGTTTGTTAACATAAACAAATATATTAAAAAAACTAAGAAACTTGTTAATAACCATAGATGTTTTATTAAAACTGTAAAATCTAAAAGGGAACGCTTACAGCTGATAGATAAGCTTGATTTTTATGTTAGTATGTTAGAAAATAAAACTAGAGAGCATAATGTAGATATTCATGACTTCCAATTAAAAATTGACTCTCTTCAAGATAAATTGGCAGATTTGACTATTAAGTACTCCAATTCAGAAAAACTGATAGCGGAGTATTCATCAGCAATTAATAAAATATCACTGGATAAATCTATTCAGTGCACTAAACAGTTTGATACCAATAACTACTCATCTGTAGAGTGTTCTCAGTTTTCCATCTCCCAGACTAAGCAATCTAATGTAAGCTTAGAAAATACTCCATTTTCTACTAACAGTTCCTTCTTAACAACTGTTGATTTAGTCTCAACTCTATCCACAGCTAAGTCATTTTTAAGTATTAAAAATGAAATTGTTATGTTTAGTGATGAAATTGGCAAGAATATGGGTGTCCTGCTGTCAGATAAAGGGCATTCAATTGTCAATTATTGCTCACCGGGTTTGTCATACCATGATATAATGGAAAAAATCTTTAATTATAAGTTTAAGCCTAGTACTACACTACTAGTCTTTATTGGCAATATGCGAAGTGTGAGCAAAAAGCAATTGCTAAAATATAATGACAAACTTTATAGATTAAATGTAGATAAAATTGTGTTGTTCACATTTCCTTATCGCACGTGTTTGACACAGATGGAAAATGAATCCATCTATAATTTAAATTTGACATTACATAATACTACTAATACTGACAACAAAATGCATGTAATTGACATTAACAATTTTGTTAAAAAAAAAATGTTTTTGACAAAAGATAGTTCTTATCTTTCAAAATTTTACAAAAAATTGATAGCTGATTCGCTATCTTATTATTTATTTACATCAGCCAAGAACTTGGCTACCAAAATTGCTTTTATTGAGCAATGTAATAACATATCCACTATTGTAAATAGTGATATTAATTCAAAAACTAATTTAAATTAGCTATTAAGACAATAGAGAACCCCTCTTGCCTTAGCATTTTAAGCACTAAGAATAATAATAAATCAATCAACCTGGTACATCAAAATATTCAGGGTATGTTAGGTAAAGATTTGGAAATTGAATTATTTTTGAATGATTATCAAATAGACATTTTATGTATTACTGAACACTGGCTCAAAGGTACTCAACTAATGTTCAATTTTCCTAATCACCAGGTTGTTAGCTCGTTCAATAGAGTCAATAGGATACGAGGCGGCTCATTGATAATTTTAAATAAGATGGTTAAATTTAAAGAAAGAAATGATATTGTGAGACTCTCTATTGAACGTGTTATAGAAATTGCTTGTATTGAGTCGGAGCAGTTCATAATTGTATGCGTATACAGACCTCCATGTTCACCATATGATAATTTTGAAAGATATATGGAGGATATTTTGTTCAAAATCTCTACCTCTAATAAAACAGTTATTATCTGTGGCCATTTTAATATTAATTTATTAGACCACAACAACATCACACAAAAATTTATAACTCTTATGAAATCATATGATTTATATAATGTCTTCTTGGAGCCTACTAGGATACCGTCTGGGAGTGCAACTTGTATTGATAATGTATTTACAACTGTTAAACCCATTGCTCACTCTATTCTGAGTGCTCTAGAATCGGATCATTGTGGTCAATTTGTTGTATTTCCTAGAACTAGTAGGGTTCAATGAGAAAGTATTAGCTTTGTTCCCATGACTGCTAGCCGCTTAGAGCAGTTTAAAGATGAACTGAGTATGAAGGTACCGCTGTTGCCTATTCATGACAGTCCTAATGAGCTATATACATCTTTATTTCACACAATTAATACCGAATTTAGTAAAATTTTTAAACCAAAAACATTAACATTTGGAGTGCCTGCTGGTTTTAGTGAATGGGCTACTTGTGGTATCTACAAGAGTAGAAGAAGGTTATATGATCTTTACAGTGAAAAATCTTATAACCATAACCCAGTATTTTTAGAGTATGTTAAAAATTATTCAAAAATTTTCAAACGTGCCTGTTCTAGTGCTAAATCCATTTATTTAAGGAGGAAAATTAAAGGATCTAGTGATATAATTAAAATGACTTGGACAGTGATTAATAGTGAAACCGGTAGGAACACTGTGCGGAAGAAGGACTTTAATTTAAAGATTGGTGATAAAAATGTGACAGTAAATAAAGAAGTGGCACATGAATTTGAAAACTATTTTACAAATGTGCTTGTATTAACAACAAAATCCTTAGCGTCGTGCCCTATTTTGGCTGAATCGCTCCTTAAACAAAGCATTGTAAAATGTGACACTTCCTTTGAATTTTCAGATGTAGGTGTGGATGATATTTTAAAGTCTTTTCAAAATCTTAGTATTAAGAAAACAGCAGATTTATGGGGTTTATCAGTAAAGACTATTGATTTTATAATACCTGTTATTGCTCCCCACCTGGCATTTGTATTTAATGGTTGTTGTTGCTCAGGGTGTGTTTCCTGATCTCATGAAAATTAGTAGAGTAATTCCTTTATTTAAATCTGGTAGTATGTCAGATATTAATAATTTTCGTCCTATTTCCATACTACCAACACTCAGTAAAGTATTCGAAAAAATTATGCTTAATCAGATGTTGATTCATTTTAAGAGACATGGTATTTTTCACAAAAATCAATTTGGCTTTACTAAGAATTGCTCTACTACTGATGCGGGCGTAGAGTTATTGAAAAATATTTTTGCAGCCTGGGAGGAATCACATGAGGCCTTAGGTGTTTTCTGTGATTTATCCAAGGCATTTGATTGTGTACGACATGAAACACTCATCAGAAAACTATACCACTATGGGATCAGGAATAACGCTCTTGAACTTGTAACTTCTTATTTAAGCAACAGAATCCAGAGGGTTGATGTTAATGGTGCACGATCATCTGGTTCTATTATAAAAATGGGCGTTCCACAAGGGTCCATTCTGGGGCCATTTCTGTTTCTTGTATATATTAATGACCTACCCTACCATATAGGGGACAATCTGGACATTGTGTTGTTCGCAGATGACACTTCTTTGTTATTTAAAATTAAAAGACAAATGTTGAATTATGACGATGTGAACAATGCACTGTCTAACGTTGTTCATTGGTTTAACACTAATAATTTGGTTCTCAATGAGAAAAAAACTAAATGTATCAAATTTACTACTCCTAATGTGAGGCAAGTGGAAACCAATGTCCAAATGAATGGTGTGGCTCTAGACCTTGTGGAGTCAACAGTCTTTTTAGGTATCACCATAGATGCTAAACTTCAGTGGGGACCTCATATTGAAAAGTTGTCGAGTAGGCTTAGCTCAGCGGCTTATGCAGTAAAAAAAATAAGAATGTTAACAGATACTGAAACAGCTAGAATGGTTTATTTCGCTTATTTCCATAGTCTTATGTCTTACGGTATATTACTGTGGGGATCCTCCGCGGACTTTAATAGAATCTTTGTTCTCCAAAAAAGGGCTGTCCGTGCAATTTATAATCTAGGCCCAAGAATCTCACTTCGGGAGAAATTCAAAGAAATAAATATTCTAACTGCTGTATCACAATATATATACGAAAATATATTATATGTCAAAAAAATATCGCTAACTTTAAGAGATATTGTGACATTCATGAAATGAATACTCGTAATAAGGACAGATTACTTGTACACACTACTCGTCTCCAAAAAGTTAACAAATCATTCATGGGGCAATGTATACGCTTTTACAATAGATTACCTAAAGATATCCGAGACCTGCCTATGAAAAAGTTTAAAAAAGCCATCAAGAATAGACTTTGTAAAAAAGCTTATTATAAAATCTCGGATTATGTAGATGATAATACAGATTGGTTGTGAGCAGCTCCTCATTCAGCAATTTCCTTGTTATTTTAAATATACTGTTTGTAAATGTACTTTTAACTTTTATTGTAAAGTGTAGCGTGTTTTGCCTAACGAATTTTTGTATTTTCAGCGTTTGTAACATATTGTGGTGTTGGTCATGCTCACATAAGGATCTACTTGCGGTAGCTGCGTGGAGCGGGTCTCTCCCTTCCCTCTATAGTGGTTGAGGGGAGTGATGGCTGCTCTAGTAGTTAACTCGTGATCGGGTGCCGCTTGTGGGATCTGGTCCAGCCATAATCGTTTAAATTATATTAAGTGTCTTGCGGTTCGAAGGGCATCACACTGGAGCTTGTTCTTACAAAACATGTACACAATTGTATAACTAGTAAGAAGAAAAAAAAAAATTAAAAATAATGACAAGCCCGCTGAGTTTCTTGCCGGATCTTCTCAGTAGCGGTCGCGTTCCGATCCGGTGGTAGTATATTTTTTTTGGAAATTGTAAACCTGACAATATGTAAGTGCCCTCTCAGGGTTTATGCATAATAAAATAATTTGAATTTGAATTTGAGACGATACGACAATGTTGACGATTATCTCAAGGGATCACATTACTATGATAAAAGTATCCTATGTTAATACAAGCAATAGGTTATTTGTCTCAATTTTCATCCAAATCTATCCAACGGTTAAAGCACGATTATGTAATAAACATCTAAACATTCAATTCATCATAAAGTTGCCAATTTATGATATTAGTAGGATAGGAAGAAGGATATTATAATTATAATTGCCCGCATGCTGATGTAATGAAAATGTAATTCTGGCTAAACCTTATATACCCGTGGGAACCGTAAAACTTGGCTAAAGTATCACCAACAAAATAGGTAGTAGCGCTCTTCTGGGAAACTTTTTAGACCTTAATATGATCATTGATCACCCAACCAGTTTGACAAGCGTAGCAAATATGACAACAATCCCTCGAATGTATAGCCACGCTATATAGAATTTTATGTGGAAAGCCTATGTTCAGCGATGAACAGTGAGATACTGAATTGTAGTTTTAATTATATTTAATTTATTTTAAATACCCTACAGTAAGAAAATAATCATTGTATTTGCGTAATGTAACGGACATAGGTTATACCCAAACTGAGAACAACAATTTGATCACACAAAGTATTTTTTTAACCAACGACGTACAATAAATTCGAATTATTTCTTAAAAAAGAAAATTATTGTGAACAAACATTACAAGTGTTTATTCTCCAGTATGGAGTTATTATTATCATTATTCTGATCTTATATCAATTAATTAGGGTTGACGCAAGATGTATTTCATTCGTATGTATTCCAAAAAAAATGTAGTAATAGTTTTATGGCCAGCTATCTATGTGACCTAAACCATAATGGAGCATATATATTGTTAATATAGAATATATATAATTGGGAATATATATTGTTAATATATATATTTTTTTGATGAGACGGCATCAAATAAAGTCGGCTCAGGTTTTAGTCGTTTATTACGACGAGCAATGTATGGGTTGGAGTATTCGTAGGCGCCACTACACAGCTATTTTGGCAGCGTCAGGAATTGGGACGCGGTCGCAGCCTTCTGCGAGGTGGTGATCTCACAGAAGGAGGCGGCGGATCGCCTGCGCGAGGAGCGCAGCCTCAATGAGGCGATCCGCCGCCGGCGACTGGGGCGGCGTAGGCGTGAATACCTGCGCCTCATGCCGCCCTAGCCGAGGCCGCGGGTGACGTGACTGGGGAATTAGTCCATCACTCGCCGAGAGGCCGACCGCGTGAGGAAAGACCGACGACCTCCTCGAGGGGGGGACGTCGGTCGATGGGAGGGTACCCCAAATAGGGGGTATTCCGTCGGGCCGACCACTGATGACAAGTAACTTTGCTCCGGTGGTCGGCCCAACGACGAAGGCGACGTGCATCGGGGGTGGGTTACGGGTGTGCGTGCTTACGCCCCTCTGTCGCCCCGGACGGAGTGGTGCGAGGAGCGCGCCGACTGCAACCCACCAAAAAAAAAAAAATAGCTATTTTTCTAGAGTGGAGTGTTATGTTTTAAATTTTAAAAAAAATATGTGTGTGTGTGCAAGTCACACACAGTGGAAGTAAAACTTGAAAAGTCCCTGATTAAAATACTCATTGAAAAGTATTGAAAAAATAAAAATTCGATTCATGTAAACAGTGTCGAAAATCATCTAAATAAAAAAATATGTGTGTGTGTGTGTTATTCGATTTATTATTAAGTTATTTAGCGTGACGCATTTTCGTGTAGTTTTAGGCTCACACCGTACCATAAGAAGTTTCACTTCAATGTGTGTGTTTTTCAATTTATTATTAATTTATTTAGCGTGACGCATTTTCGTGTCGTTTTAGGCTCACACCGTGCCATAAGAAGTTTCACTTCAAAAGAACATAAAGTAGTTATCAGGAGCGGCGACAGAAGTGAAAACTTAAAACTATGACCAAACAATTATTATTTTTGGATATTCAAATTGATTGTTAGATTTGAAATTAAAATGTATAATTTATTTTTATTTTGTTGTAACACGTAACGGCATAGGCATACTCGTAGTGAAATTGACTTAGTTTCAGATAAAGTGTTCGCGTTAATACGTCACGTGACCATGATGTCGACTTACATTCGTATTTGTAGGATTACACTGTCGTCAGTCTTTTGTCTACAAGGATAGTACAATAATCTCGCAGAAAATCGACGATTAAGTTGTAGGAGTCTGGGACTGCACTTCATTCGGTGAGCGAGAGAGCCGGCAACCCAATTCATGTAGTCGATTTTGGTGATGCCTTGAATATTACCGAATCTCTTTCCATGTATACACATTTTCTTCACATTAGACAGCTAAGCAAAATTCCATGTGTGGTAACATCACTTACCATCAGCTATGATGTTTCCTCGTTCTCTACCAACAGCAATATAAAAAATACTCTCTATTCAAGCCTGCCTGTAAAAGTTTTCACTATAAAAAAGGGTGTTTTTTCATAACGGTCTCATATATACCTAAAAATGTTACTGCTCTATAAATTTCTTTCGCTATTATTCAAGTCACTAGATTTTTACTAATGACATGTAAAACAGTTTGGCTCAAAGAAAACTGGGATATTACAAACAAAGGTCTAAATTACTATGTAAATATAATTTTAAAAACTTGTTTCGCGTAAATAATAAAAATAATGTAATACCTTTTTGTTTTTTGGGGGGTGGGTTACGGTCGGCGCACTCCTCGCCCGCTCAGTCCAGAGCGACAGAGGGACGTAAGCGTGCACACCCGTAACCTACCCACGATACGTTGCCTTCGCCGTTGGGCCAACCACCGGAACATCTGACTTGACGTCAGTGGTCGGCCCGACGGAATACTCCCTGAGGAGTACCCTCTCCCCGACCTACATCCCCCCTCTCGGGAAGAACGTCGGTCGTTCCTCGCGCAGTCGGCCTCTCGGCGGGTGACGGACTAATTCCCTGGTCCAGTCACCAAGTTATACCTGTCATTTGCCTGCATTAATGGCGTAGTAGTTGTAACTGAGACCTCCCAGGACTAGCGACATGGGTTCAGTTCCTTTTTTGTTATTCTTCTTCTAACATTGTAAAATATCTTCATACTTGTAACACACCTCCTCCACAGCAGTGATTGTTGCTATGACACCATGCGAGACAATTTGTATGGTCAATTCTTATGTTGGGTTATTAATGTGGAGCACCGGCCGGAAGGCCTCCACGGTCCGCACCCCGAACCGAGGCCGCTCCAGCCGGACTGCCCAACAGGCAATGACGTCTCGGCGGGCGTCGACGCGCCAGGCAGTGAGCTCCCTCAAAGAGACCATACCGCTCTCTGCTCGCACCCCCGACACCCGTCGATACAAACCGGCGAGCATTTCCGTCTCCAGGTCCCTAAATATTATCTGCATAACATATCCTTTAGTCGTCTTTTACAACATCAACATGGAAGATTGCGGTGAATTTTATTCTTGCTCGGTCACCGCATGGGGAACCACACGGATTTATTGTTACTCGGTGATTAATTCAAATAAAGATGCCTAAGAATGGTACTTAAGATAATTAGAATTTTAGCTTATATTCTGCAAACCTACTGATAATATTCTGTTTATGCAAATACTTCTTTTGAATGAAGGTAAAGTTTAAATAAATGAAATTGCTATAGTAGACTATATAGCAGTGGTAGTAGTTACTATTATGGTATTGAAACTTTAGTGTGGAAATGGCGAGGAATTAAATATGTTTTTTTTTTATTATTATTTTGATTATGTAGGATACAGGAGAAATATTAAAAAAAAAGTGACGTAACTTTTAGTTTTTTTTTTTATTGCCAACGGTGGCAAACGAGCAAGCAGCACACCTGATGGTAAGTAAAACTGCTGCACATGGACCTTTGCAATACCAGGGGCACAGCCAGGCCGCTGCCTACCGTGAAGGAAATACTCTTCTTAAACCTCGTTTAAAGAAGGACATGTCATAGCGCACGGGAAACACAGCAGCAGGTAGTTCATTCCAGAGCTTGCACGTACGTGGGAGAAATGATCGCTGGAAACGTACAGTTGAAGACCATAACGTTTCTAGGTGAAATGGATGAACCCTAAGCCTTTTTTAATGAATTATAGAGCAGATTTTTAATGCATTAATAATAGAGGTAGAATTAAAAAACGTCTAATTCTAAATCCAAATTCGGGTCTCGAATGGTCATGAACTGCTATTACCAGGAAATAGTTACTCATGCGGTAAGATTAAGGAAACAATTCATTCACATATATATTAATAATATACCCCGTATAATGAGAGATTAAAATACTATATATTCATCATCTCCGCCACATAGGTCTCACTGTTGGGCTCATAACTCCTGCGTAATGGCAGAAAAATATACCGCACTGGTCAGACGTGTTGGAATAGGATTTCATTTTGAGTTTTTCTGCCCTGCATATACGCCTTAGTCATCTTTTACGACACCCATGGGCACGCTAGATGGTATGAATGGTATTCTGACTCCGTTCACAAGGATAGGTAGAAAAGGATGTACATATATTAATATGATATTAATATTATATCATTTCCATGTGGTGACAGAGTAAGAAAACAATTCTCCACTCCCTATCTTGCCCATGGATGTCGTAAAAGACGACTATGGGATAAAAATATGCACATGAAACCTGTACAAGAGATGGAAAACTTGAAATGAAATCCTATACCAACATGTCTGACCAGCATGGTATAGTACCTAGGTCCAATTCCCTCGTCCTGGACTGCAGCCACACTGCTGGCGGGCGATCCACCCTGGCCTCTACAAGCTAGGGCGCTTGCAGAGGTCTACCGACTCTGCGCTGCGGCGCGGGTCAGTGGCGGAGGTATCACCACAAGAGGACTGAGTAGGGCAATAAAAACGGCCCGAAGGATAGTTATCCGGCGCTGGAGGGAGGAATTGGAGTCCCCTGTAGCAGGACGGGGGAATGTAGAGGCGATTGCGCCCCACCTCCACCGCTGGATGAAACGAAAGCACGGCAACCTAACCTTCCGGATGACGCAGGTACTTACCGGACACGGGGTATTTGGTAAGTACCTGCATAGAATCAGGCGTGAGGAGGCCCCAGGATGTCATGAGTGTGGCGCGGCAATTGACGATGCGCGCCACACACTGGAAGTATGTCCCGCCTGGGGGCCTCAGCGCCGCGACCTGTCGGCGGTCATAGGAACGGGCCTGTCGTTGTTGACCATCATAACAAAGATGCTTGACAGCGACAGGAGCTGGTCGGCGATGGCCTCTTTCTGCGAGGAAGTCATCGCCCGGAAGGAGGCCGCGGAGCGGGAACGCGAGGCACTTGAGTCCGCTAACTCGCTCCGTAGGCGGCGGCCCGGGAGGGGAAGGCGCCGATATGCGCGTCTCCTCCCACCACCTTGAGTGACGACAGGACGTGGCCCTACGGCCTTGCGTAGGAGTGTCGGGCATCGAATGTCATTAGACGATCTCTCTGGCACTCCGTAAAACCGCGGAAGGGACCGCTGTTGGTTTTAGTGGGTATTCCGGTTGCATAGGCAACTGGTGAGTCCCACACACCCCCCTCGTCAGTTACCGGCGAGGGGTAGTGCGTAAATTGCATTTCCACAGCGTTAACAAAAAAAAAAAGGTCCAATTCCCTCCCATTATGGAGGAGGCCCGAGCCCAACAGTGGGACGTATGTGGGCTGTGATGATGATTATAACGTGTACTATCAATGGCGAAGGACAGGGAATACGTTGGGTTATTTAGGCGCACGACGCCCACTCAAAAACAAAATGTACATAATATTTTACCGCCCCTCATTTCTTCATATAAATCATTAAGCGTTCGCCAAGAAAGTGCAGAACAGCGCTCTTCTGAGAAACTTATAATAACAACTGCATTCACCAATCCAAAATCTCTTTCATCATTCATCATCATTTCAGCTTATATACGTCCCACTTTTGGGCTCGAGCCTCCTCCATAATAGGACGGAAATTGACCTTACTATACCATTCTGGTCAGACAGGTTGGTTACAGGGTTCTATTTCGAGTTTTACTTCTCTTGCATAGATATTATATGCGTATTATATCCATTAGTCGTCTCTTACGACATCCACGAGCAAGATAGAGAGTGGTGAATTGTATTCTTACTCCGTCACTACACGGATAATCTCCGCCACCACCGAAATCTCTTTATAAAGACGTATTTTCTGCAGTGAGAATTAATAGGTTGATAGATCAGTGGATTAATGGTTATATAATAATAAATATAACAACCATATTATGAAATATTCATGCCACAGCTATAAATACGTGTCATGGAGACCAACATTCAATCTATATGATAATCAATCATTATAAGTGAGCCGTGTGAATTAACGATTAATAATGACATATGGATTCATTGTTCTTTCTTCATTATAATAATATTTCATTGTAATACATAATTTATTATTTACCATTGTAATCAAGTACGATTTAAAAGCTGGTAGCTCGAAAGATACATGTAATACGAACGTTTTTAATACTACTCTGGAGCAGTACCGGCATGTCAATGCCGATGGATGTGTGGAGTTACAAGGTTGGATAAAATAAGAAATGAGTATATTAGGGGATGTCTGAAAGTGGCACCAGTGATAGAGAAGATTAGGAGCGCGAGATTGTCTTAGTATGGATACGTGATGATTAGGGATGAAGGGCATGTGACGAGGAGGGTTGTCAATATGTTTGTAGATGGACGTAAGAATCGTGGGAGACCTAAAAAGAGATGGATGGATTATATGAAGTATGATATGCGTGTGAAAGTAGTGAGTATAGATATAGACGGCTGATAGAAGTTTATGGAAGGTAAAGACATGTTGTGCCGATCCGACTTAGCGTGGGACAGGGGCAGGCAAATGAATGATGATTGTAATCCAGTACAAGTTTACATTGTAATAAAGTTCCGTGTGATGACGGAGTAAGAATATAAATCATCATATATAATATAAATAATCATACAATATCTATACCAATAAATAAAATTGGAGTGTCTGTTTGTAATGTCAAAATAATAGGCTTTTTTCATGCTCACACGGTTATTTGCACGATACCTATGCCTAAAATAGCAATTAAAAAATTTTTGTCTGTCTATCTGTCTGTCTGTCTGTCTGTCTGTTTGTTTGTTCCGGGTAATCTTCAAAACGGCTGGACCGATTTCAAAAATTCTTTCGCCAATGGAAAGCTATAATATCAGGGCGTAAACTAAGCTATATTTTATCCCGATATTCCCATGGAAACGGGTACTACGCAGAAAAGACGACTGAAACCGTAGCGAAGCGAGGGTGGGTTGCTAGTTTCAAATATGATTCTATTCTATGACTTCATCCGTATTTATCATATAACTCGTTTTTTATCGTTGGGTTTTACTTTTGACTTTTATTTTGTTTATTCTCTATTAAATAATATATTGTGATAACCCAGTGAAAAGACCAATAGAGTAAGAGATGCCACCGTCAAGCATTTTACTACAAAGGTACTTAAGGAAAGGTACTTAAGGAGTACTACGCAAGGAACCAACGTTAACCTTACTATACCATGCTGGGCAGACAGGTTGGTATAGGGTTTATTTCGAGCTTTCCTTCTCCTGCATAGATGTTATATGCGTATTGTATCCCTTAGTCGACTTTTACGTCATTCACGGGCAAGATAAGGAGTGGTGAATTGTATTCTTACTCCGTCACCACACGGAAGCTTGAGCATATATACATAGCTTCATTCTTAATTTCTTAAAATAATCATAATTAAGGCAACACCGTATTTGGTACCAGAGCCTACACATGTAAGTAGAATTGAACACTGAAAACGTACAGTCGAAGAAGTTATCATTTCCAGTTGACATGAATCAATGTCTACCCTGTAAAGTGGTACGATGACATAATGGAGACGTGAGTACCAAGTCAAACAACTCTTCAAAGCACTCCCCATTAAAGAGTTGAAAGAGCACACAAAGAGACCCAAAGTCTCTCTGCTAGTCTAACGACTCTAATCCATCCATAAGATAACCATTAAACTAGACTTTAATTTTAGATATTGTGTCTGCAAGGACTAGTCTCTCGAGATTTGAATAGTTACTCTTTGAAACTGCGGCGTTTATAATAAATGGATTTGGTATAATAAAGGGATGTACCACACGGGCAGAAGAGAACAATTCTATATGTAATAATATATCTGAGTCTAGACTTTGAAGTCTATCTAGATACAGCAGACTGTAGATAGCGACTGGTCATTTGTATGCCACAACTCAAAGAGATAAAGATTATCTAAGATTTAGGTCCATCGAGCTATTTTATAATAGTAACTAACTACCCTTATCAACCGTCATATATTTTCATGATAGCCGGAACCGATTATTTAAGGTCCTCTTTGAAGCTCAGCTTTTAGATATCTAGAATAATATTATAAGGAATTCTAAGATATTTCTACGATATTCCAATAATAAAGCAAATTTAACGCTTACCAACATTGATTTTCTATATGGTGACGGAGTATGAATTGATCCACCAACCGTTGGGGAAGAAAGTTTCTCGAGTGACGACCACAAATGGACGACGAAGCGTATGACGACCGACTAGGTGAACTGACGACATTTTCAAAGTCGCAGGAAACCATTGGATACAAGTGGCATAGGACCGTTCCGAGTGGCATTCTCGTGAGGTATCCAGCAGTGGATGTCTGTAGGTTGATGAATGGGTTGGATGGATGGACGGAGGATGAATTAGTACCACATCCTTCTTGCCCGTGAGTATCGTAGAAAAATATTAAGGGATATGGTATGCGAATAGCACATATTTAAGGAAAAAAAAAACTGAAAATCAAACCCTAAACCAACCAGTTTGATTGGCATGCTATATACGTGAATTTGGCGCTTATTGAGGCATATATGAGCCCAGTAGTGGGACATATATGAGCTGAGATGCTGACAATGAGAACAGCTTTAATGTTTCAAAGATTTAAACTTATATTAAATATGCCTAAACTAAAATACCCATTATAAATCTAAAATCTTACGGTAACTAACAAAAAAGTGAGCCGTCGCTTAGGACGCCTGGCAGATGTTAAACATCGAAATTATTTTGCACAAGTATATATGCCTAAAAAAACAGATTACGATAGGCACTAATATGTAATAATGTATAAATAAAATATTACGATATTTTTTCAAAATATGTATAATGATTTTTATGTATAAACATTTATTTTCATTAAATACAAAATTCAAAAATATTTCAAATTGTGACAACTCATTTCTTTTAATCAGTGATTTCTGTAATATTAAATATAATATACTTAATTGTTATATTCGATACCTCTGACGATATTACTGTGCCAATTGGTCAGAACTACACTTAACTATCATATAGCGTGGCGAGGCCTGGCTACGGCATGCGTCGCTTTACGCCACGCCAATGATCAGGTTTACCCTCACCTGTAGATGTTTCACATCAAAATATTTGACTGCACAGATGACGCAGATCTTAAAATAGCAATGTACCGTGCCAGTATTGTGGGTTCGAATCCCACGCAGGACAGAACTTTGTGCGATACATAAATTGTTGTTATGAATCTGGATGTAATTTGTGTTCGTTACTTATTTGTCCATAAGTTCCCCTAAATAAAAGTAATATTTCCTGATTGCAGGGTATTAATTTTTTATAAATAAAATTAATAATAAGTAAAATTGAAGATTTTGAATAACACCCGATACAAATTAAAATTATAAAAAAAGTATTACGTTCTCTTCAACAGGAAATATCAATGAATTGTCATTTAATGATTATACGTGAGGCACTTAATCGAGTAATCATACGCCATTACATAATTTTGGAGCTGATACTCTTACATAGCTGTCGGATTAAAAATAATTACCTTGAAACGCCTAAACTATTTAAATTGTAGCTAAAATTCATCAACTATAGCTGAGAACCATCTCAATCGCATCAACTTTCCAACTGAAAAACCACATGATACTTGGCTATTTGTTTATTTAGGAACTACGATGCCATAGACACATAGACACGTCAAACTTATAACTACCTCTTTTTTGCTTTGAAGGCGATATTAACTTTTGGAGCCTACAAATTATTTAAAGTAACAACATTTTAGATATTATTAATACAAATTAGCAAACTAAATTATAACACTATTTATCATTTCCATTAATGATCATCGAATATGAAACACATATCAAAACAGCCAATAAATTCATTTAAATATGTCAAATATCAAAGTTGAAACCACTTTAAAACACTTTCATGTTTGTAAGAGTTTCTAAATTAGTATTTAATTAAGCATTTACAATAAATATGACTTATAACTTAAGTATCAAACGACTTTTCATGTCTTAAATATAGTCAGTAAAATATTTTTGAATTCGTGATTTTATGAATGATACAATTAATCACTACAATGGTTTTGAAGTTGTAAAATAAGTACAATTTCCATATGGTAGGAGAATAGAGTAAGAATACTATTTATTTTCCTTTAAAATTCATCACCTGTGGATGTTGTAAAAGACAAATAAGGGATTATAATATGCACTTAACACTTGTGCAAGAGAAGGACAACTCGAAATAAAACTGTCCCAACACATTTGACTAGCATGGAATTTCCCTCCCATTGTAGAGGAAATTCGTACCAACCGTGGGACGTATGTGGGCTGCGATGATGATACATTATCATCGTAATTTTTCGTGTGATGACGGAGTAAGAATACAATTCACCACCCCCTTATCTTGCATGTGTCATAATGTGTAAAAGGCTACTATGAGACATAATGTGCATATAACTATGCAAGAAAAGAAAGTATACGAATACAGTTCTATATCCTATCATCATCATCATCGCAGCCCACGTACGTCCCACTGATGAGCTCGGGCCTCTTCTATTCTACAATGAGAGGGTATTTGCCCTACTATACCACGCTGGATAGATATGTTGGTATAGGGTTTTTTTTATTTCAAGTTTTTCTTCTTTTGCACAGCTGTTATGTGCAAAAAATTTCATCAATATCGGTCCAGCCGTTTAGGAGGAGTTCATTGACATACACACGTTCACAAGAAATTTATATATAAAGATAAGATATACAATAATACTATAATGATTTCTGATGTATACGCGAGAATTACACATTGTAAATAAAACTAGTTCACGGATTTTAACTGGTTTATTTCGAAACTAACCGTTTACGTAACGCACCCAGCGGCGGCACTCACAAGGAAAAAAGACCCCAATTTCTAAACATTCTTCATTTCTGCTCCGCTCTTATTAGTCTTAGCGTGATGATATACAGTATGACTGGTAAAAGATTGTACATATTCAAGGAAACGATAGATAATGGCCACATGTAACTAATAAAAGTGTAAAAAGAAGATAATATTAATTAACTACATAGTAAACATCAACAATATTAGTGTTACAAGACTTCCAAAAATATTGTCACCCTACTGGCGATACAACGATACCGATATCGAGTAACAGTTTTGTTAGCACTGTTGTCAAGATTTTGGATATTTATTACTAGAATTACTTAAACTAGGTGTAAGAATAATGTCTTAAAACACTAAAGTTATTTGCAGATTCATAGCTCTTACCAATCCTGAGATAAAGTGATTTGTTTCTAATCACAACAATAGGTTTGCCAGCGTACGTTGACCTCTGTCTGCGGCCCGCGACGAAAAAAAATACCTACTGGGTCGAGTCGCATAGGTAGAATATTTACCTAAAATGTAACTAGTTCAATGCGCGAACTGTTTAGTACCTACAATTGCTGACGTACGTTGACCTATCCCATGTGGTCCATAACTAAATATTTTTATAAGATAATTAGTTCAAAATTTAAGTACAATTTTTTTTATATATTC
This sequence comes from Lymantria dispar, assembly GCA_032191425.1. Taxonomy (NCBI): domain Eukaryota; kingdom Metazoa; phylum Arthropoda; class Insecta; order Lepidoptera; family Erebidae; genus Lymantria; species Lymantria dispar. The sequence continues at coordinate 8,790,114 of CM063465.1, read as the reverse complement.
GGTATCAGAATCGAGTACTGAATACCCTCCTTCAATATGTACAATCTTTTACCAGTCACCCTGTATAACTTATAACCTTTCTTGAAAAATGGGCTATCTAACACTGAAAGAATTATTTAAAACGGACTAGTAGTTTCTGAGATTAGCGCGTTCAAGCAAACAAACTCTTCAGCTTTATATATTAGTTTAGATATAGATTTTAATTTTAAGTCAAAATACGCGTTTAAGCTAATATGGGATTTTGTCGTATTTATAAGTTCAATTGTTGAAGTAATTGTAAAACATTGTTATTAAATAAATAGAATAAAAATATATAGCTACGAGTAAAATCGAAATATGACAGTGTAAATGGAAATCCGTAGCTTCAGGCACGAGAAGAAAAATCCATTAGGGCCTACATGAATTTCCGTTTTGCCGTTTCCGTTTTGCCGTTCCGTTTTGCCGTTTTGCCGTCCGTGTTGCCGTTTCAAATTGTATATTTCAAAAATTTCATCTTTCAATACACATTAATCTAGTATAGATTAATGTGTGTTAATCTGTGTGACAATGCACGTTTAGGAATTTATGTGAACATAGTTATTTCCACAAATTGAGTAAGTTATGAGTTACTTTATTTTAAAAATGTAACAATATATGCATATGTTACACATTTTTAAAATAAAGGTAATGGTACCCATGACTGTATCTATTTAATTACTCTTTAGCTTTTAGTACATTTGTCTGCAAAATTACCATGACTGTTTACAATAAAATTTAACTTATTTTTTTTTTAATTTCAAGTTTTTACATTTTATTTCTCATTCTATTTAATTCATTCAGTGCCGCATTATTGCAAGGTTTCTTGCTCATTACATTCTGACTCCTTGATACATAATCTCTCCAAAGATCTCACTCTACTAAGAGCCACATAGGCTTGACCTTTTTCCAATAGTTTCACGCCTAAGTATACGACTGCGTGATCCACAGTGCTGCCCTGCATTTTATGCACCGTGGAAGTACATAACAATATTAAGGTCAACATTCGTATTTCAGCCGTTGTGTACAGCTAACGACGTATCATTTTTAGCCACCCTAACGCCACACAGTCCTCGACACGATACGAAATCTTGACTTGGGTGAGAGTTTCAGATATTGGTTTTGTATAGAGCACTGTGTTTTACTTGTCAAGCCTTTTCATTTAATGCCCATATTAATGGGATTGAAAAACAATAGAATATCCTCCATTTTGTAGCGTCGGCCATCTTAGATTTTGATTTTGTATAGTATACTGTATTTTACTTGTAAAACCCTTTTATTTGATACCCATATTGATTGGATTGAAAAATAACTAGATTATCCACTAATTTGTAGCGGTGGCCATCTTGAATTTACCATAAATTTTGGTATAAATTCAAATTCAAATTATTTTATTATGCATAAACACCGAGAGGGCACTTACATATTGTCAGGTTTACAATTTCTAAAAAAAATATACTACCACCGGATCGGAACGCGACCGCTACTAAGAAGATCCGGCAAAAAACTTGTCATGGGCTTGTCATTACTTTTATTTTTTTTTTTCTTCTTACTAGTTATACAATTGTGTACATGTTTTGTAAGAACTAACTCCAGTGTGATGCCCTTCGAACCGCAAGACACTTAATATAATTTAAACGATTATGGCTGGACCAGATCCCACAAGCGGCACCCGATCACGAGTTAACTACTAGAGCAGCCATTACTCCCCTCAACCACTATGGAGGGAAGGGAGAGACCCGCTCCAAGCAGCTACCGCAAGTAGATCCTTATGTGAGCATGACCAACACCACAATATGTTACAAACGCTGAAAATACAAAAATTCGTTAGGCAAAACACGCTACACTTTACAATAAAAGTTAAAAGTACATTTACAAACAGTATATTTAAAAACAGTATATTATATACATAATTGTATTGTCACCAGAACCAAACGCGTATACCAAATTTCAGATCAATCGGTTGTCAAGAAGAGAGTGAAATTTCAATTACTAAATTTGACCCAAGAAAAAAAAAAAACAGACAGAATAAGCTAAATAAAACCGTTTAATAAAAAGTCATTCTCCTTGAAATCGATCGCAGCGCCACCTACCAGGTCCAATTATGAATTTAAACCATTCTCGAACCCCCTTGAACACAGACAAAAATTTCATCAACATCGGTCCTGCCGTTTAGGAGCAGTTCGGTGACATACACACGTGCACAAGAAATTTATATATAAAGTTGTCTTTATATATAAATGTTTGATATTTATTTTTTGATTATTACTATTAACTATAAATTAACATTTTTACTAACATCATATCAACATAACCATCTCAACCCAGAAATTTTTCCGCCGGCGACTGGGGCGGCACAGGCGCAAGTATCTGCGCCTGATGCCGCCCTAGTTAGAGGCTGTGGGTGACCGGACCGGGGTTTTAGTCCGGGCACCCGCGGAGAGGTTAGCCTCGCGACGGTGATCGGCGCCGACGAGAGAGGGTACTCCCTCGGGGTATTCCGTCGGGTCGACCACTGAAGTCAACTACGTCCACTGAAGTCGACCACGGAACTCTGCACCGTGTTCCGCCCAACGACGAAGGCGACGTGCTATATGGGTGGGTTACGGGTGTGCGTGCTTACGCCCCTCTGTCACCCCGGACGGAGCCGGGCGAGGAGTGCGCCGACCGTAAAAAAAAAGCCAAAAAATTTTTATTAAGATTTTGTTTCACCAAAGCAGTTCTTCTACTAGAAAAATTGGGAACATGGATTTCACAACTTTTTATAGTAAAAGAACTTAGTAGCGAGACTTCGTTTTTTTACAAGTTTTGTTTCTGATGGCATGTTTATTATCAATCTCTATATTACTCATGGGTCTTGTTAAAGACGACTAAGAGTTAGATATAGAACAGGTCCAGCTCTATCTGATACCGTCTGCTTAACAATTATATACCCAAGGACGATTGACGATAAGCAGGCGGCTGGTCATAAAACTATTGCGAATAACTTTTGCTATATGTACTATTCAAGAACATATCGATTCGAGGCCGAGTCATTGGGAGACGCGGATGACTGGACCGGGGATTTAGTCCGTCACCCGCCGAGAGGCCGACCGCGTGACGGCGACCGAAGTCCCCGAGGGGGGGACGTCGAAAGGAGGGGGTACTCCGTGACTGGGGTTATCCGGCGGGCCGATCACTGAAGACAAGGAACTCTGCACTAGTGATTGGCCCACCGATGAAGGTGACGTGCCACGAGTGGGTCATAGGGCCGCGTGGCGCCCCTCTTTCGCCCCGGATGGAACCGGGCGGGGATTGCGCTGACCATGGCCTAACCCCCCAAAAAAAATCATTGGGATATAAGCAAGCTGATGATGATATTTTACAAAAAAATGCTGAACGTTATTGTGGTTTATAGTGTGACGTTTATTTAGTTCTTAGTATTGTTCAATCATAAAAGTTATATTATCAAGAGAACAGCAACTTTATTAACACCGTAATCTCTTTGTCTCATCTAATAAAATTTTCAATATAACATTCACTTGGGAAATATATTTCTATTTAATCAAGAATATATTGTAGACCAAATATTTCTGAGATTAAAACGGTGGCATTTAACTTGCGTAGAGAATTGACTGAGTAAATAATACTAGATAGGAAATTATATATATTATTATAAAGCGGAAGGGTTTGTTTGCTTAAATACATAAAATTCTGTTCTATTATTAGTCTTCTTATTTCTATTATATAATATTAGGATAGACTTTTTCGGGTGGACGGTTTGGGTCCCTCCACCCGCAGAAAGGCTGAGTGTGTGAGGGTGACGCCTTGGCCGGCAACACTGCCATGTTATCGAGGCGTCAACGGTGACAATACCCGAAAGGGTAACCCACCGGGCTGACCACGGATGTCAAGGAATCGCTACCAATAGTAGACTCAATGGCGACGGGATTAGAATACGGTAGGTTATGGGGTCGTACGCCGTCTATCCGTTGTCCCGGATAGATTGGATGGGGTGTGTTCAGACCATATCCTACCAAAAAAGGGTAGTCTTTGTCCATAAGGATTATGGGCTATATAATACAAATACATATCATGCACTGCCATAATTTATTTATCTTACCTATATATTGAAAAAAAATGTGCGCGCTGCGGACCCACGTCAGGAACGAATTTCACATTTACAATAAATAAATGTAAGCAGTAAATGCTCACGTCAAGATATACATTTTTATCAACTTACATTTTTAGATCTTTATTACATGCATTTATTGCAGTTTCCATTTATTCAAAATAATTTATTTCATTTTTTTTTAATTAATTGTTTCCAGTTTTTAACCTTAATTGCAATAGTAAAATATTCACGTATGATCTATCTATTCTTCCTGAAAGTCAAACCTCGGTGTCATTTATATAGACCATTATACAGAAGCGTTTGCGAGAATGCCAATATGGAGGTCACCTTCAGGCAATGACAGGAAAAACTTTTAATTGACTTGGGACATGCAATAAATTAAATTTGTAAAGAATTCAGGAGAGTTAGAAAAATCCACTTCCCTCATATGTTAACCGGGAGACATGATTCAAAATTGGATAAGCCAATAATAAGGGGAAGATAATGTACAGTTATGACAAGCACAACAATACAGCACCACGGATATAGTAAAACTCGAGTGACCTAAATATGAGCCTTAAAATTTATTACAATAATAGACATGACAGAAACGCCTCAATCCATGGAAATATATATCATATAGTTCGACTTTTTACATAAAATACTACTCTGTATTACATAAAATTTTTTTACATAAAATATTATATTTTATTACATATCATCATATGATATCATTATTTTATTACATAAAATATTACTCTGTGTTACTAGACTTATGTATAACATAAGTCTAGTAACATTAAGAATATTTTATTAAACACATCATGTAAGGCCCTGGCGTGCAGATGCCGCTGCACACTCTTCCTGATAATGAGCATCGGATATGCTCGAAAGCCGGGTTGACGTAATCGATTTCAGTACGTGAGTGTTTTGCCATTATAAATATTAAATATGTATGAATCTTACGATAATTTCAATACATCATATAAGTTCACAGAAAGCTCAAACTGGAATCTCGCATCTTAATTCTCCACCACAATAACATGCCCAACTATAAAATATTAATCTTTAATCTACGCTAGAATTACTCTAGCTAGGATTTATGTTTTAACAATAAACAATTTTAGTAATGCAAATTCTTGTTTAAAGTTAATCACTCACAATTCATGTTTTATTTTCAGTATTGTAAGGACTGCAGTATCTTGAATAAATAATATGAAAGACTCGAGCCGTGTGCGGTTTGCGTTCCTTGCTAATGTTTCAAACCATTATAATTTCTCTCGTTAGATTTAAATGGTTGAACATTAAACAGATTCTCCAACTAACAGAAATAAAAACTATATATGAAAATAAATGCACGCATTCACACTCCCTTCACTTTCTTCGCGGTAGGCAACGGCTTTGTAAAGGTCCATGAGCGGCAGCAACACTTACCATCAGGTGTACTGTTTGCTCGTGTGCCACCGTTAGCAATAAAAAAAAAAATAAAAAAAAATAAAGCCGGTTTTAATATGTTTTGTCTTTTTGTCAACCTATCTGATTGTGAATTTGTCTATCTGCCTATCAGTACGTTTGTTCCGGGTAATTTTAACTTGTTACGCCGAAGAGGTATAATATCTTACGTGCTTGCATAAGTATATACACATTTTTTAATGATCTACGATTAGATTACATACTTAATAAAGTTTAGCAAATATCATAAAATACTTTTACATGAAGACAGGCATACCTCATACTACATGTATTTTATATATGTTGGGAATCTACCATTAATTAGTTATAGGTGGGAGTAGTCCAAATCGTAACTTACCACACTAAATCTCGCGGCCGCAATTGCCACCTAAGCCAATTCCTTATGGGATCCGCAAATGATTGTTTTGTATATCGATATAATTGGTATCCCTAAATTGATATTCATAAAAGACTAGCTTCTTAGTATGAAAAGAAAGAAAGAAAGGAAACATTTACTCTGTTCTAGTTAATTCTATTAAAAAAAACACAAACATAGCTAAAGAAAATATCTTCTTACATAAAATAATTTAATTTTAACGTGGAACAAAAGGGCTATTGGCTCAGCTCGTATTACTTCTCAAAAAAACAGCATTGGTATTCTGACAATACCTGGGAGAGAGAATACACATTACCACAACTCACTAGTATGAGATAATTTCTTTAAATAAATAACAAACTACCATCTGTGTGTGTTAATATGCTTGAGTTCTCATTCCTTGGCCATAACAGCCGCTAGAGCGCTAGTTCTGTCCAGCAAACGCTGAGCGACGTCTGTTTAAGACAGTCGCGAGGTACATGAAGTTTAAATATACATGAATATATTATGCGTTAATTCTCTTCATTTTTTTTATTTAATCCTTTATTAGTTATGTTTTTTTTCCTGTTCTTGTAAGTTTTAATCTTTATATAGCTACCATCTGTGTTGCCTGGATTCTATCGCCAAATAAAGTATGTTTTTTTTTTGTTTCTACGAGCGCGATGAGGTGATGGATGACGAGGCGAAATAAAGTATACGAAGTTATTAATTAAGTTATAAATATGCCATAGCATAATAGCTAGAGTGCTAATGCACACACCAGTACTTGTACCATAATATGGATGGCTCTATAGAGCGTATCGCCTCTGTATGACTGAACTATTTTCCTAAACCTGACAGAAATATACACTTTTGAAATGATATACATTGTCTAATTTCGTTATTTATTTATTTATTTAAACTTCAGCACACAAAATAAGGTACAAGGCGGACTTAATGCCTTAGGCATTTTCTAACAATCGACCTAGAGTGGAGCAAAAATAATTTAGGCAGATGCAATTCGACGTAAACGATGAGTTGTAAAATTTGGTTATATTCGCTAATGATATATTTTACTTTATGAAATAAAATAGTTTTAATTAGCGTATGGTTTTTTGTAAATCACAAAAAAATATATCCAAATTAAAACTAATTTATTGGAGACATGCAATATTTTGTAATACGGCTTTACTTAGTCCTGGTAGGCTTCGACCACATATTTTAAATATTTTTATAATTTCGAAAATGTTACATATTTATAAGTCATCATAATCATCATTTCAGCTCATATACGTCCCACTGCTGGGCTCGAGCCTCCTCCTTAATAAGAGGGATATTGACCTTACTATACGATGCTGGTCAGACAAGTTGGTATAGGGTTTTGTTTCGAGTTTTCCATCTCTTGCATAGATATCGTACTCATGATTTATTTTTTAGTCATCTCTTAAGACACCCACAGGTAAGAGAGGGGGTGGTGAATTGTATTCTTATTCCGTCACCACACGGAAAATATATTATGAGTACCTACATATTTTTACATTTTACAATATAATGAGATATATAACACAGAAATAGCCGTCGAGAATTAGACTGTTGGTTTACTTTGAACGACAACATCAATCTTAGAATCTCACATCCTGGCTCCAGAATCAATTGTATTTATGTAAAAGTATGTCCTCTAAAATTGAATACTGGTTATGTGAAAATTCATGCTTTATGACTTAAGATTCAAAGCAATGCGGATTATACTTTACGAGTAGAGAAACCGTCACCAATCTCCGCGTATAATATAAAAAATTAAAAAATTACTTATGAAGACAATTAAGAGATTTTTATCAACCTTGAGCCGTCAGAACAACAGATACTTACATTCCCGAGGAGGGTTGACGTCATGCAGGTAGCTGGACGCTAATCAGAAGTGTCAGGGTTTAATTTCGAGATTGCCTTCGCTTGCATGGATGTTACATGCAAATTTAATCCCTTAGCCGTCTTGTAGGACATCCACGAACAAGAAAGCAGGTGGTGAATTGTATTATTGCTCCATCCTCATACGGAAAGAGGTAGTAAATTTATTTGAAAATAGCTATAAAATATATCAATCAAAATCACTTTTACGGATTTCATTTTTAAATTTGTACCTATTGGACTTTTATTTCACAAACGTTTCGAACTCTTTTCAGAGTTCATATGTGTAATTTATTAGAAACAATATCTACGATTTTATTCAACACTAGCAACCCGCCCTCGCTTCGCTTCGGTTTTAGTAGTTTTACCCGCGTAGTTCCCGTTCCCGTGGGAATATCGGGATAAAATATGGCCTAGTTTACGCCCTGATATTATAGCTTTCCATTGGTGAAAGAATTTTTGAAATTGGTCTAGTTGCTTTGAAGATTACCCGGAACAAACAGACAGACAGACAAAAATTTTTTAATCTGTATTTTAGGCATAGGTGTCGTGCAAATAACCGTGTGAGCATGAAAAACCCCTATTATTTTGACATTACAAACAGACACTCCAATTTTATTTATTGGTATAGATTTCATATCATGGACATCTCAGAATTCAAATAAGAATATTATTACTTTTCCATTCATACCGATGGTTACTGAACTATAATTTTATAAACCTGGCTCATTATTACGCTAACGCTAATACGTCTACGTATTAGCGTAATAATGAGCCAGGTCAAATAATGAGCTACGTCTCTTTACAATACATCAGGTTTTCGGCTATGATAAAAGGATAGCGAACGACCTCAAAATCCAAGTTGCACTAGCACTAATTCGTTACATTTTTAGTTACATACTAGATCATATATTTTTGGTTATTCACGACTTAAATATTGTTTCAATTAAATTCATCATCAACATATCATTATTTTAGCTCATATACGATATGCTGCTGGGCTCGAGCCTCCTCCAAATAGGAGGAAAATTGACCTTACTATATCGTGCTGGCAGACAGGTATAGGGTTTTATTTTGAGTTTACCTTTTCTTGCATAGATATTTTATGCGTATTGTATTTATTAGTCATCTTTTATAATAACCATGGGCAAGATAGGGAGTGGTTAACTGTATTCTTATTCCGTCACCACCCGGGTGGTTAAATTAAATTATTGCATTTAAAAGAAAATAGTCAACCTCCGTGTGAAGATATGAGAAGAACCCAACTATCTACCCCTTGCTTGCAAAATGGAATCGTGAAAAGCGGCCAGGCGCCTTGTTAGGACAGCAGATATCATCTCTTTTGGTAAATACGTAACACCTCATTATGATGGCCAGCCCACATACCAAGCTTAGCAATTTTGGTGTTTTCCTCACATATGGAGGGGAGGCCTACGCCTAGTAATGGGCGACGGGCTGTTTGATGATGATGATGATTCAACCTTTAAAAATGGGGTAAGTAATACAGTACTCGATAACCGCAGTTACTCAAAAAAATATTCATTATCATCATCGCAATCCACATAAATCCCACTGTTGGAGTCTGATATCTTCCATAAGGAAAGGGAAATTGAGCTAATATACCACGCTGGTCAGATGTGTGAGCATAGGATTCGATATCGAGTTTCCCTTCGTTAGTATAGATGTTATCTGCATATCATATCCCTTAGTCATTTTTTACGATATCCACGGGCAAGAGAGGGTTATGGTCAATAGTATTCTTACTCCGTCGCCACACGGAAAAATGTAGTCAAATAACTTTGCCTTTGATCTTGACTTTCATAGAGAATATTAACGGATAATGGATATTAGGTGCGTCATAATTTAAATAAATTATTTTTCGTGGGTCACAGTTTCTTTTTAAATGATGTTGGAGATATTTACCACAATAATTTGACATCGTATGTAGTTTTGAACGTAAGCGTTGGAAATAATCATATCAATCCCTTAGGAAATAAAAAGAATTTGAAAGGGAAACGAGAAATTAAATCTAAAATTTGATCCAATAGTCTATTTATTTAACGAGATATGTGATTTGAAAAGTCATGAATTTTTAATAATATTTTGATCCTTGCTTATGTAGTATAAAAAGGTTCGTCCCTCCATTAATATAAAGACATAGACCTCCCTACTTAAGGAAGATTATACAATAATCGTCACAATTAGCACGGGTTGGTGAAAAAGGTAAACGTAATAAAATTGATTTCATTTTTGCTAGATTATGCTTATTATCCCACGCTGGTCAGACGTGTTGGCGCAGTCAGGGCCGCGGGTGAATGGACCGTAGATTAGTCAGTCACCCGCAGAGATGCTGACCGTGCGACGGCTTCTGATATCTCAGGACAAGGACGTCGAGAGGAAAGGGTGCCCTCCCGGGGGTTTTCTATCGGGCCGATTACTGACGAACTCGAAACAAGGAACTCGGCACCCATGATTGGCCCAGCAACGAAAGCGACGTGCTACGGGTGGATCATGAGGCCGCGCGCTGCTCCTCTTTCACCCCCGGATGGAGCCGGGCGGCGGTTCGCCGACTATAGCCCAACCAAAAAAATATATATATCAAGGTTTAATTTAGAGTTTTCCTTTTTTTTGGTATAGAACTTCAATTAATATGCATATTTACGACATCTATAGGCAAAAAGTCCACAATTGAATTAAGACTGCCCCAAGAGAGATAATACTATAATGGGTACTAATACTATAAGTGGATAATTTTTACTGCCCATTTGATTATTACTGCCCATTCTCCTGGCCATCCTTCGGTATATCTTGACGTACATCTCCGACGAGAAAATAGAGATTGGTGAAACATTGTATTACTAAGCATTCACTATATAAGTCCCAACAGTTATTCCGTGGAATAAAATATATTATGCCTAAGAAATGTATATACAATTCTTTGTAAAATGACTTGTATTATCTTAGTCTTTGGTAAAAAAAGCAAACTTTTAAACTAGTGACTTGTACGTCGACGGTATACATTATAAAATAACCACTTTTGTTCAAAACTGAACTTTTAAAAAATATATTGTAAGAGAATTTTCTTATGAAAACTTTATCCGTTGTTCGTCATGACATTGAAATAATATAAAACATGTCGTGGGTATGGGCTGCCAGACATCTGTGTTGAATAAAAACTTTAAATTTATAAATGTTAGCCGTAATAGAGTGTATGCGTTATAGACAGGACAGAACACCCATATTTTGCTATACAACTTCTTAATCGTATGGAACAGGAATCAAACTTACTAACGTCCATCAGGTAGACTTCTAGAAAACCTCGAGCCTGTGGCTGAAAATTACCGAATGTACTCGAAAATTCCCTAAAAAATGTGACAATTTGGAGACATCCCAGTTACTCACTTTTCCTGTCATGTGAGTGCGGCAATATGAAGGGAAGAGAAGAAAAGAAAAGAGATGATAACGCATTGCAATGTTACTTTTTTTATTATAAAGCAATATTGCTTATTTACAAAGTAATATTGCGATCATATGATCAGGGCGATATTATCCGTATAGTGATGGAGCAAGAATACGATTCACCATTACCTATCTTACCCGTGGATGTCGTAAAAGATGATTGAGGGATATAAACTGCATATAACCTCTTTGTAAGAATAAAAAAACTTGAAATAAAACCCTACAGCAACCTGTCCGACTAGCATGGTATAGAAGAAGGTCAATATCCCCTCTAATATGGAGTAGACCCCGAGCCCAACAGTAGGACGTACATGAGATGTGATGATGATGATACACCTTGACGAATCGGTCCAGGGCCACGCAAATATGGCGTGCCGTCCTATAACCTACCATAAACCCTTCCTAACGCCATTGGACTGACTACAGGTACCGATTCCTTAAGTTCTGTAACCAGCCCTTTCGGGTAACATCCTCTTCACCCCAGCATTGAAAGTCCCGCAACAAGTTGTTATGTTGGTCAGCTTTGGTCGGGGATTGAATGTCATCAGACTCTCCGTCACCCCGTAAAAGCGCGACAGGGGCCGCTCTGGTGTTAGTGGGTATGCCGGTCACATTGTGGCGGCGAGTTCCACATACTCTTCCGTCTCCTATCGGCGGGGGATAGTGCGTAAATGCATTTCCACAGTGTGAACAAAAAGAAAATAAAAAAAAGGTAGAAAGGTAGTCAGCTTCTCTGTGGCTGAGGGACTAATTTTAAGTCCGTCCACTCCCGACCTCGGGTACGAATTTAAGCGCAGGTATTTTACCTTTACATATATTAAATTGCCCACCTTTTTGGTAATTGTAGAGAAACCTACCCAATATTAATAATTAGATACAAAAGTATGGATCCATGAGATCATTCTTAAATGAAATCGATGTTTGACTCTGAGAAAGTCTCAAGAAACGCTTTAAATTGTCTTGAAATTTGCAATATATTTTATTAGAAAGACAGGAGGAGTTGGAAAATTCCATGTCCATCCAATGAAAAGTGGGAGACATGAAGTAAAAAATATTGATGAGAAGCGCAACTTTAGCACAGAGCTTATATGCGAGCTAAAACTAACATTTAGGCCCTAGCCTAACCCTAATCCTAAAAGATTGATTGCGATAGTAGCGAAGACGTTGAGTTACTACAAGGCCCTTGTAGTATACTTCGTCACGCTTAGTAAACAGTTTTTTCTTAAAATATATATTTTGATAAGTCATGATAAGTGACGAGGGTAGCGTGCCAGTTATAATTAAGTTCCCGTGTTAAAATCAACACCTTATAACTTTGTTTTGTATGTAAATTTCTTGGGTACCGCGTACTATGTTGTAATTACAAACATAATTTATTTGGTTTTTTATTGTTATCTTAATTATTTAATTGCACATTTCTTTTAATTATGCTTATAAAATATTATTTGGTTTACAATTAACTTGTTATTTTATTTCTAATAATTTGAAACTCTGATAGCATCTCGCCGTGCCACGGTTCTTTATAACTTATTTTTATATTCTGCAATAAAAAAATAAAGGGAAATCTATCTTCGCAATAAGAATTAATCATTTTACTGTCGAAAATTTTACAAAGATACAATTAACAGACTCAAATTACATTCAGACTAAGAATACCAACTTCTGAATCGCAATTTGTTATACTATGAAGTAATCGAACCCGCGACATTTAGTTTCAATAATCGTTATCTTAACCACTAATCTCTTTGCGTAGATAAAATTCAAATTTACCTATGTGAGGATGGGTCAAGGTGTATACCACCCATTACTTTCATGTGGGCGTCGTAAAAACCACCTAAGGGTACACAGGGAAATGCGTAAAGGATAACTCCTAGGAAACTTATAACATCAACTGAGATGGGTCCAATTGTGAATCTAAGTTATCCTCGAATCCCCTTGAACTTACTCAAAAAAAAATCATGTATAAAGATATTCTTTTGAGATCTATACATTTTTAGAATCCCAGAATTTCAGTTGGTAAAACTATATATTTTATTTTCCAAAGGCGTTTTCTTTTCATAATGAAATACATGCATTTTATTGTTTTAAAAAAACTATTTTAATGAATACTATTTTCGCCTCTAACGATAAAAAAAAATGCTCAACGGTTTCTGATGTTTACGCGAGTGTTACATATCTATACCAATAAATAAAATTGGAGTGTCTGTTTGTAATGTCAAAATAATAGGTTTTTTTCATGCTCACACAGTTATTTGCACGACACCTATGCCTAAAATAGCAATTAAAAAATTTTTGTCTGTCTGTTTGTTCCGAGTAATCTTCAAAACGGCTAGACCGATTTCAAAAATTCTTTCACCAATGGAAAGCTCAGGGCATAAACTAGGCTATATTTTATCCCTCGGGAACGGGAACTACGCGGGTAAAACGACTATAACCTATAACCGAAGCGAAGCGAGGACGGATTGCTAGTTTTAAATAAAACTACATTACGGATTTACAGGCGGACTGCCCGTGGCCATGAATACTGCAAAATGTTCAAAACGTCGGGCAATCGAAAATCAAATACAAACGCGATAAAATCCGTAAAGTAGTTTTATTTAAAATGTTGAAATAATGAAATTAATAAAACGGCTAAAGCTCTTAGCTAATATTCTCTCAATCTTTAAAAATAGTGTAGAACGAACCATTACCATATTACATTAATATATGTAATAAACTCTCCATTAACTTTACAAAGTATTTTTCCAGCTTAGTTATCTATTTATTAAAACCTCACAATAAACTGTAAGTTTCTCGAAACAAACTACCTATAAATATATAGTTATGTGTGTGTTACGCTGTTGTGCTAACATCTGTATTTATGGTGTAGTTTAGCAAGTATCTAACAAGTAGAGCACCTGTGGCATTTCAAACTAGTGTAAAAGGCAGCGTATATTTCTACTAGTAATAAAGATTTTGCATTTAACCCTTCTTTAATCATTGGTGTCATAAAAGACTATCACAGAATGTAAGCAGATAACTGATCACTGAAATAGAAAGAAGAAAGAAAGAAAAGAAATTTATTTGTTTTTACTTAAAAAAAAACATAAAAATAAAATAAAGTATAAAAAAATGGAATTGGGCATGATAGCACACCCCAGCCGTTGATTTTCAGTCTAATACAAACTTCCAAACTATTGATATATATATATATATATATATATATATATATATATATATATATATATATATATATATATATATATATAAATAGCCAATATTACTGCCATCTTAACTAAAGGAAAACTTGACAAAAGCTTATATTAAATCAGCTCCCGAATACGTTTTAGTATTTTCAATCTAATAGAATCAATTTCTAATAGAATCAATCAATTCAATAGAAAGGAAATTCAAACTTAGTAATATAAACTAATATATGCTAAGAAGAAGAGAAAGACTTGTTCGCGTTTTAACGAACTAATTATATTACTTTTTTTTAGGGTGGGCTACGGTCAGCGCACCCGAAGCCCGCCTCCACCCGGGGCGACAGAGGGGCAGCGCGCGGCCCTGTAACCTACCCTATAACACGTCACCTTCGTCGTTGGGCCGACCAGCGGTGCAGAGTTCCTTGACTTCAGTGGTCGGCCCGACGGAATACCCCGGTCGCGGGGTGTCCTTTCCCATCGTCGTCTCCTGCCTGGGACGTCAGTCGCCGTCGCTATGTTAGCCTCTCCACGAATGACGAACTAAATTCCTAGTCCGGTCACCCGAAGCCTCTGCTAGACCGTCATCAGGCTCAGGTATTCGCGCCTGGGCTAACCCAGTCGCCGGCAACTAATTATATTACAACTACTTCCTCTGTCATGGATATTGTAAAAGTTTATCTTTACTTAACTTTCTAGCAAGATAACAGCTTATTGTTTCTCTACAGGAGAAGATAAATGCTAAGTGACATTCTACGGCAATATATGAGGCCAGAGTGGTATACTAGTCCAGTTTGCTCCCTATTATAGAAGAGACTTGACTCAAACATTGGGTTTTATACAGAGATGCAAACGATACATCGATATTTTAATAAAAAAACATCGATGCTTGTCATCGATGTTCATTATTATAAAACATCGATGTATCGATGTTTTGCCTCCATGATTTAAAGTGTATGGTACTTTTAGCAGAGCCTGCAAAAAAAGGTCCTCACATCAGGCAAATGTTGTGTATGTTTCATGTAAAATACATATGCTTGATTTAACTTAAAAAAAGATCCTTGGATATATTTCTAAAAAGCATCGATGTTTCGAAACATCGATATTTTTTGTATGTATTGTATATTGATATATCGATACATCAATGTTTTTGGTTTTGATATTTGCATCTTTAGTTTTATATGATCTAAAAAGAAGATAATGTTTCACACTCTTTGAATATTCAATAGTATGGGACTGCTATTATTTAACTTTATCTCCCCGTTGTGGCGGAGTAAGAATACAATTCACCACCCCTTTAATGGCCGTGGATGTCGTAAAAGACGACTGAGGAATATAATATACATATAACATCTATG
The DNA here is from genome assembly GCA_032191425.1 of Lymantria dispar. Classification (NCBI taxonomy): domain Eukaryota; kingdom Metazoa; phylum Arthropoda; class Insecta; order Lepidoptera; family Erebidae; genus Lymantria; species Lymantria dispar. The sequence continues at coordinate 8,774,295 of CM063465.1, read as the reverse complement.
CAAGAGAAGGTGTACTAGAAATAGAACCTATACCAATAAGTCTGACAAGCGTAGGTCAATTTTCGTCCCATTGTGGAGGAGGCTCGAACATAACAGTGGGACATATATTTGCTGCGATGATGATGATGATTATTTTATTTTGAATTTTAGAATACTTTTAATCCTTCTTGAAATTTTTATGCTTTTTAAATTATTTATGAGTTCGTTATATATTATTACCTTAGAATAATAACATATAGAAGGTAAGTTCATGCACAAAAATTGAGGCATTTCAATTGGAGCCTAATGGAGCTTACACCGGAATCGTTCCGTAATGTACAAGTCATTGTACTGCACGAACGTACGCAACTCTTAAAAAATAAATAGGTAATTATGACGGTTTGTGCATTCAAATGGTGTCACAACACATTTGAAAAATATAAAAAGATTAATTAACATTACTTTTAAAGGTAATTCGACGATGTATGTTAATAAAAACAAAATTTGATTTCATAATTTGTATAGTGGTGTGCGTGTGTACGTGTGCAGATGATTAACTGCGCGCCATTAGTATTTTTAGATTCAAATTTTGAAAGTTCGAAGTATTGACACTATCCTTCTATACGTTATTATTCTAAGATTTTTACTTGCCAATTTTTTACATATTATGAAAAAAGTGACATACATTACGGAATATAAGGAAATTCATATATCCGTTTGTTTGATATGGTAGGCTATGGTCGGGGAAAGCGGATGTTCGTCGGGCTGTGAAATCGCATACGCCCTGCTGTGTACAGTTGGACCAACAGACTTTCATGAAAATGTATCTAAAAAAGGAGCACATATTATTCACAGAGCTATTTGTTTTATAAAAATAGTTTATTCTATTTTTATAAGTACATTATAAATGCGAAGATGTTTATCAGTTTGTTTTGCTGTCACGCCTTACATATCTCGAAATTTCGAATATACTTTTTAAGCAAAAGGTAAGTAGTAGTATGTTTATATAATTTTTAATCAATGGCTTCTTAAAGCATTTCAAGTCAATAGACCGTCAGTTTTTAATATTTCCTTTTAGAGAAGGAAAACTTGAAATGAAAACCAGTTTGATATAGTAAGAAAATATTCCTCTCAAAGTGGAGAAGGCCCGAGCACAACAGTGGGACGTTTATGACCTGAGATGACGATGATTAGCTTGAATAAACAAAAAAATTTTTTTTTTCGTCTCTGCATCACCTATGGTTGACTGGTAGAGAATGCCTTTGGCATTAAGTCCGCCATTGCATTGTTGCATGAAGTTTAATAAATAAATAAATAAATAAAATGCAAATATAAAAGTATTTCACTACTACTGGGCTCGAGCCTCCTTCACAATAGGAAGGCAATTGACTTCTATGTCATGTTAGTCAGACAGGTTGGTATAGGATTTCGTATCGAGGATTTCTTCTTTTGCATAGATATTATATACATAATATGTCCCTTAGTCATCTTTTACTACATCCACGGGCAAGTTGTGAATTATATTCTTACTTTATTTTTTCATTGCAAGCAGTGGCAAATGAGCAAACAGTACACCCGATGGTAAGTGTTGCTGCCGCTCATGGACCTTTACAAGGCCACTATCTACCGCGAAGAAAGTGAAGGGAGTGTGAATGTGTGCATTGAGGCTCGGTGATACTAAAGGCAAAACTAAAGGCATCAAAACCCTCCACACGCAAACACCCTCAAAAAGTTGGGCTTTCGGCTCTCTCGCTCACCAAACGAAGCGCAGTAACAAATTGCTACTACTCAGACGTCGATTTTCTGCGAGAGCGTGGTACTACCGCCCGGGGCCGACCCGCGGCTGTAGACAGATAACTGTCGACAGTGTGGTCCTACCACTCCAATAACTACTTACCACTTCGTTACCACACGGAAAACATGTTATTTCTTTTATTAAAGATATTAATACATATTTGAACTAATCTGGTGACACATTTCGAAAGTCTGTTAGTATTTTCAAACAAAAAGTAATAGCAAATTGATGAATGTCTCTGTTGACATAAACATACATATGTCCATTCACGCGTTTCTTCCATAGGGTAATGCAAAAACTACTTCCCTCCACTTTGTATCTGTCTTTCTACTCCATCTTTAGATAGGTACCACTTTCGCCTCCTTCACGTTTATTAATCTCCACAGGCATGTACTTCGATTTGAGATACTTCTAACCTGGCCTTTTTTAAGAATACCCCCGATTTGAACGGAGAACGTCTGCCTTGGTCCTCTTCCAACACTTCCGTTTACATTTGCCCTATAGATGCTACTCGTTAGTCTCCTTTCATTCAATCTTACTACATGTCTACAATTAATTCCTCGCCGCTCTGTCATATGCCTTTTTCAAATCCACAAAAATGCAATAGATTTGGGTATTTACCCAGGAATGTATCGAATATGCAATGAAAAGAAAAACCTGACCGCACATCACATTTCCTTTCTGAACCCTGTTTGCACATCCCACACTCTTCCAAAATATTTTTTAAATGAAAGTATATGTATAAAAAAAATACTCTCATGCTATGGGCACTTTCCAAAATTGGAATACAAACACTTTTTCAAAATGCTAAATGGATAAAATTCTTCTCATATTTCACCTTGGTTTTTTTAGGTTAGTGGAGCAACTCAATACTACTGAAGGCGTTGGGTCTATATATATAGTGTAAGCAAAATTCAATGGGTGAAGTTACCTGTCACTTATCAAAAGGTGGGCTGCTTGCATTATAAGCAATAAAAAACCAATACATTGAGAATGGGGTTCGCTTACGAAGCATTTTGTATCGTTATTTACTTGACGTAAAAGGAAAAAGAAACGGCCATAACAGTTTCTTCTAAGGTATTTATTAACTTTATTTAATTCTCATGATATGGTCTTCTTCTGTATTTCATTCAACCCAGGTTGACTTTTAAATCTACGTTCTAAAGAAAGGAGACAATATTTCGCTTTCTGTTGAGATTCACCTAAATTAATTTGCGATTGTTTTAGAGGCGTTCTCACACAAAAACGACCATCATTCAGACGTGTAGTATTTTTAATAAAATGCTCTTCGCATATTTTTTCTTCATGTGAGTAAATTGATGACTGAAGGACAAGTTCCTCAAGTTGCCAAAAACGCATTAAAAGATTTTGAATGTCATCAGTACTCGCATTATTCGAAGTGATATCACAATAACTTACAGTACTTAAATTTGCGAAGATATGAGAAATATGCGGTGCTTGGTCGCTATTTAACATTGTACCTGAAGTTATCCAATCAAGTCTAGTTTCAAATAGCACCGGCATATTATGGCCAACATAATTTTTTTGTGTCCCGATAAGGTCCCAAAAAACATCTGCACCTATTCTACTGCACTAAATCTACTGGATGGAGTGTGAAGTAAGGATCAGCTAGACAAACATTACTAGGAATATTTATATTTTTGATTACTACTAGTTGATGACTTGGTACCTCATCAGTGATAGATGAGACAAAACAATAAATATTATTTGAGAAGTTTTTGTTTAACGATTTTACGGGCACACGATACATTTTACTAATCGGTGATTTACCATGATTTATTCCCATTACTGACTCATTAACTTTAACCGTTGGTAAATCCAATAATTTACATAATTTTTCTGTCATGAGGCATGAAGTACTTTCAAAAGATCCACTGAATTTTGGTAGCTTTATAGTAGGTAATTTAACGAGCCTACGACTATTAATTCTAGCTCGAGCCCTTATCACTACACGAAAGTTCATCCACTTTCGATTTACTGTTACGAGAGAGTAAATCTTGAGCTATCGACATGAGTCTATAATAAGTAGACTCACATTTACTCCGTTCGGCTATTTGACTATAAATATCTTCTGCTAAACATTCTATTCGTAACTATGCCTCGTTATATTGATTAATTAAATGTTCCAGCTTACCTAAGCGCAACTGCAATTCAGTGATCTGCGAAGGATTTAATGAATCTTCTAAATCATTTAACTAATTACCGAACGCCGCTAAACGTCCCTTATAACTTGCCCTTCTCTTTATTAACTATTTTTCCTCCTTATCAGTCATTCTGGGAAACCGGTATACTCTGAAATCCATAAAGTTAACAAATTAATAACTTTACAAAAAAACGTGTCTCCCAGCGCTATAATATAACAATGTTAACAATTTAAAAGTACCTAACAGATTGTATCTATGTAAATGTATATTTTACCATGATACATAAGCTAAACTAATATAATAATGGCTAATTATAATAACAATGCCTAGTTTTCTGCTTATTAACAATAATGTAAAATAATAACTGAATTTAATATTATAATTTACGGTTAACAATCAATAAAATGTAGGTGAGTACTAACTTTAACAATTATTGCCGTTAAAGATGCAATTTTACTTGTATAATAACCTAATTTAGAGTACTGGGTATCACAAATACGTTTTATGAACTGAATATCACGTATCCTACGGCCAAATCCTCAATCCAGTCTTAATTATTGCCTTAAAATTCAAAATTACCTTTGTACTGTGCGTCAGGTGAATAAATCAATGTTTTATTTTGTGATTCCAATACAAATCCGTAATATTCCTGTCTTCCACTGTAATTCCTTACTTAATCCGATTCGTTGGGATCATGTTGGGGGATTATTAGGCTTGAAAATTAAATAATCGCTTACAACAATATAAAAGTGATGTATTTCGTTCAATGACTGATTACGAAGAGAGATGAAAGTGCTTAAAATTTTTAATAAACGTGAACCGATTTTGTGGTTACTTCATAAATTTAGAATGGCGCCTTATTTAAATTGATTTCTTGTTAACGGTAACTAAACAGATATACATAACTGTCGTCGATTTTTATATAAATAGGGGAGTACTCTCTCTAAAGAAAGAACACTCGAAATAAAACCCAATACCAAACCGTCTGACCAATGTGGTACCAATACGTCAATTTCCCTCCTTATATGAAGAACTCAAGCCCAGTAATGGGACGTATACGATCTAATATCATCAAACAATATACTATTAAAAGGTCTGTAGTAACAATTATGTACATTGATAATCACACAAAATTATTTCGAACAGGAAACCGTAACAATTAGAATTAATTAATTCAATTTTAGATTAGGCACTGAAAATTATATGGTAATATAAACAGTTTGCGAAGATACAAAACGTAGATTATAACGTTATGAAGCAACTGAATAGTCATTTACATATTTACACTATTACTATTGGTGAATGGTTAACGCCTTGTTTTGAGTTACGCGTATATACTTTGGTTATATTTAGTTTATACCATCGTATTCCGTGTGATGACGGAGTCAGAATACAATTCATCTCTTCCTTTCTTGCCCGTGAATATCGTAAAGGACGACTAAGGGATTATTACAGATGACATTTATGAAAGATAAGAAAACCTCTAAATAAAACCCTTTATCATCCCGTCAATATATAGTCGTCGTCAGTATAGTATTCCATTTGCGCCGCATCTCCACCGCTGGCTCACAAGGAAGCTCGGCAACCTAACATTTAGGATGGCGCAGGTGCTTACCGGACACGGGGTCTTCGGTAAGTACCTGCATATAATTAGAAGAGAAGAGGCCCCCAGATGTCATGAGTGTGGCGCGCCAACTGATGATGCGCGTCACACATTGGAAGTATGCCCCGCCTGAGGGCCTCAGCGCCACGACCTGTCGGCGGTTCTCGGAGCGGATCTGTCGCTGCCGACCGTTATCACAAAGATGCTCGGCAGCGACAGGTGCTGGTCGTCGATGGCCTCATTTTGTGAAGCCGTCATATCCAGGAAGGAATCGGCGGAGCGGGAACGCGAGGCAAGCGCCTCTGCTGACTCGCTCCGTCGCCGGCGACCCGGGAGGAGGAGGCGACAATATGCGCACCTACTCCCACCGCCCTAAATAATGACGACAGGACGTGGCCAGACGGCCATGCGTTGGGGTGCCGGGGATTGAATGTCATCAGACGATCTCTCCGGCACCCCGTAAAAGCGCGGAAGCCGCTGCGGTTTTAGTGGGTATTTCGGCTGCGGACGTGGCCGGTGAATCCCACACAACATCCGCCCACTGGCGGGGGACTGTGCGTAAATGCATTTCCACGGCGTGAACGAAAAAAAAAAAAGGTCAATTTCCCATCCCATCGTGGAGAAAGCTTGACCCCTACAGTTGGAAGTACATATGTGAGCTGTGATGATGATAATGATAATTCTATTATATTTTCAACTAGCAACCCGCCCTCGCTTCGCTTCGGTTTTAGTCGTTTTACCCACATAGTTCCCGTTCCCGTGGGAATACCGGGATAAAATATAGCCTAGTTTACGCCGTGATATTATAGCTTTCCATTGGTGAAAGAATTTTTGAAATCGGTCCAGCCGTTTTGAAGATTACCCGGAACAAACAGACAGACAGACAAAAATTTTTTAATCTGTATTTTAGGCATAGGTGTCGTGCAAATAACCGTGTGAGCATGAAAAAAGCCTATTATTTTGACATTACAAACAGACACTCCAATTTTATTTATTGGTATAGATTATTGGTATAGATGTGGTAGCGAAGTAAGAATACAATTCAATACAAAGAATATAATTGTGGTAAGACCACACTGTCGACAGTTATCTGTCTACAGCCGCGGGCCGATCCGTCGGTAAGTACCACACTCCCGCAGAAAATCGACGTCTGGGTAGTAGCAATTTGTTACTGCGCTTCGTTTGGTGAGTGAGAGTCGGAAGCCCATCTTTATGAGGGTGTTTGCGTGTGGTGAGTTTTAATGATGCCTTTAGTATCGCCGAACCTCATTGCACGCATTCACACTCCCTTCACTTTCTTCGCGGTAGACAGCGGTCTTGCAAAGGTCCATGAGCGGCACAACATTTACCATCAGGTGTACTGTTTGCACATTTGCCACCGATTGCAATTAAAAAAAATTTATGCTAGAGAAGAAAACCTCGAAAAAAAAACCCTATACCATCCCATAGCGTAGTATAGTAGGTCAATTTCCCTCCCATTGTAGAGGAGGCTCAAGCCCAGCAGTAGGAAGTATGTGAGCTTTGATGATCATGATGAGGATGATAAGATACTTTTTATTAGAAACAATAGTTATTGGGATCGCGATAATTACATTAGGATCAGAATTATTATATTGGAGTAATTAAATTTTCCGTACAGTAACGGAGTAGGAATACAATTCAGCACCACATCTTGACCGTGGATGTCGTGAAAGACGACTAAGGGGTATAATACGCAGGTACCATTAGATAGTAGAGATGGCAAGAGAAGGGAAACTTAACATAAAATCTTATGTAAATCTGTGGGATCTGCGTCGCGTACAGAGTAGATCAACTTCCCTCCTATTGAGTAGGAGGGCCGAGCCCACCAGTGGCACGTATAAGGGCTGAGATGAGACGAATCTATTATAGAATAAAAAGGCGATCGTTTAATAATAAAGCTAGCACACTACCACATAGATATTCCAGGTTAAAAATCACACAAAAATACGTATCATCTATACCAATAAATAAAATTGGAGTGTCTGTTTGTAATGTCAAAATAATAGGCTTTTTTCATGCTCACACGGTTATTTGCACGACACCCATGCCTAAAATAGCAATTAAAAAATTTTTATCCGTCTGTCTGTCTGTTTGTTCCGGGTAATCTTCAAAACGGCTGGACCGTTTTCAAACATTATTTCACCAATGGAAAGCTATAATATCAGGGCGTAAACTAGGCTATATTTTATCCCGGTATTCCCACGGGAACGGGAACTACGCGGGTAAAACAACTATAACCTATAACCGAAGCGAAGCGAGGGCGGGTTGCTAGTTATAAAATAAATATGTATTACATTATTTTAAAATAAATATTATGCTTATAAATAAATATTGTGCTTATATATTGTGATATATGAAATATCATGACAATACCTCATACTTTAAAATAAGAAATCTCAGAATTCAAGACAAAATTTCTTATTTGTCTAATGGAATAGTCCTTAATACTTCGTTAAGAGTTTTATATCTAAACTTGGTTTTGGGACACTCTATAGAATATCGGCTATTAATGAGTGTTGCAAGGTAACCTTTCTATGGGCTTGGCGTAATTTGTTACGTGTACAAATTTGTTCAGTTTTATTTCCTTCAAATTAATACAGACATCCATATAGTCCAATAAATTTGCACATTTATCTATGAATTTATGTACTATTCCCGTGAGAATGTAGGGATAAACTGTAGTCCATGCTATTCGCTGATAATTAAGCTTTTTATCGCTGAAAGAATTATTAAGATCGATTTAGTTGTTTAGGCATGAAAGCCGAACAAACAAACAAAGTTACATTCGTATTTATAATATTAGTTAGGATTAATAGGATGTATTGCTTACCAAAATGTTTATCATGTATTAAGACTGTTTTAAAAGTCCTTCTCATTTCTTTTCCCTTAAATTAGTCAGAACATAATCATACACATTTTATTATATACACAGTTTATATACGTTCGAGCGACTCGAGCTTCCTTCACATTGGGAAGGAAAATCGACCTACTACATAACGCTGGTCTGATGGGTTAGTGTAGGGTTATATTTCGAGTTTTCCTCCTCTTGCACAGATGCTATATGCATATAATATCCCATAGACGTTTTCTAAGAGATCCATGGGTAAGCTAAAGGCTGGTGAATTGTATTTCTCCTCCTCTGTCACCACAGGGAATAAGTCAAATCATAATGCTCAAGGCAAAATTTTATCAAAATTTATGCTATGAAATAAGAATTCTATGTATCTATAAATTAGGAACAAGTATATGTTAGTCGGCTTTTGAATTTAAATTTCATATGAAATCAACGAAGACACTGAAATGCTAATATGAAGAGCTAATAAAACGAGATGGAAAAGTTTGAATTCGTTGGCGTTAAAATGGGTTTCTATGCTTTTAATATTTGATTACGAAGTGTAATTTACAAAATGTAATACATTATAGCCTCGCGTACCATTCTAGGCAGGTATCGATGTTCTTTTTCGAGGATTTGTGGTTTATCAAACCTGATGTTATGGCGGGCGCGGTCCTGACTATGTATTTCTCCTTGTCTACCATCAATGTTATCTGTATATTATGATATACTTTATTCGTTTTGACTCACGGACAACAAGAGAGGATGTGTTTTTTATTTATATTCCATTCATCATCATCATCATTCAGTCTTTTGCCGTCCACTGCTGTACGTGTGTCTTCCCATATTTCACTACAATCCGTAGCCAACGACGGCCGGCAACTATCATTTGGTCGTTGAAGGAGATTTGATGTTTTCGCCATTGTCGATGAGGCCGAGTCCGGTGTAGTCTAAGAACTTAAAGATGAGGTTTTAGTGGTAGGATCACGGTGTTGACAATTGTTTGTCTACTGCCGCGGGCCGCTCCGTCCGGGGTAGTACCACACTCTCGCAGAAAATCGACGTCTGAGTAGTAGTAAATTATTACTGCGCTTCTTTCGGTGAGCGAGAGAGCTGGAAGCCCAATTTTCTGAGTTTGTTTTCATGTGGTGGGTATTGGTGATGCCTTTAGTATCACCTAAATTCATTGCACGCATTCTCGTAATCCTACAATGGCCCATCGGATTATGTTCAATTCCTTCTCCAGCTCCATGACCTCATCAGTTCTGAGTGTCCGAATGCTGTAGGGCCAGGCGTCGTTTTGTGTGGTAACGGGATCACTGTCGGAGATTTTTCACGCCGCTACCGGGCCCACCACCAAAAGGAGTCCAAAGAATAGCGGAGCTGCTGTGACTGGGGGCCATTTGTTTTTTATTCGTCATATTTTATACTTCATTACTACTTTTGCAGATAGAAAAATCTAATTTATGGTTAATATTTTCCACCGTGTACCAAATAATTGTAATGAAGATATTTATGGAGTCTAAAAGTTATTTCTTTACTTCCACTATATTTTATCTACAGGGCAGAAATAAGATATTAATATTTATGATAGGCCTAAGCTAAGTTATTACTTGGCTTTATCTTTCGTATGACATAACTTACTATCGGGTAAGTATCAGGTCAGTAAGTCAAAAGTAAAGCCGGTAAGTAAAAAGTATGCTTATGAGCTGGATAATTTATGTTTATTCATACTTACACAACAATTTACTAGAAAATCTGGGAAAATTACACGTTTAGTTTATTAATTATTTTCTCTTTTTATTAGGGTTCCGTACCCAAAGGGTAAAAACGGGATCCTATTACTCAGACTTCGCTATCTGTCCATCCGTTTGTCTGTCACCAGGCTGTATCTCAAGAACCGTGATAGCTAGAGAGGTGACATTTTTACAAATTATGTATTTAAAAAAAAAAAAAAAGAAGACAATCCCACTTATTTCTTGCCGGATCTTCTCAATGCGATCGCGTTCCGATCCGGTGGTAATTTAAGTTAAAATGTAAAAAAGTGACCATATGTAAGTGCCCCGAGGGGTTTATGCATAATAAAGGATTTGAATTTGAATTTCTGTTGTCGTTATAATAAGAAATAATTAAAAAAAAAACATTTAAGAGGCCTCCCTTATAACATACTATCCCGTATAACAAATGCGATTTTTTTGTCCTTTATTGCACAACGGAACAGAACCCTTCGTGCGCGAGTCCAACTCATACTTGGCCGATTTTAATTACATACGTATATTTTTTTGGAAATGGTAGATTTACCACAATTATTGCTGTGAAAGTTATGGTTGCCGTGTGGTGACGGAGTAAGAATACAATTCACCATCTTCTATAGTCTCTCTTGCCCATGGGTGTCGTAAAAGACGACTAAGGGTTTTGATGTAGGTACATATTCCACCTATGCAAGAAAAGGGAAACTCGACATATAACCCTATGCCAACACGTCTGACCAGCGCCAATTTAGGTCAATTTTCCTCCCATTGTGACGGGGCCGGCGCCCAACAGTGGGAATTATGTGGGCTGTGATAGTGATATTATAATATATTTTACTTAATATTATTGACAACAGCTATAGTGAACAAATTCTTGCCATATGGCGGGTTATAATTTAAGCTTTGAATATATTTTTTTAATTCTTTTATGTTTATAAAATTACTTATTTTTCTTCATTAGAAGGGCATTTGATCGTAAAAAATTTGTAACACATATTGTCAATGCAATATTAAAGAGATATATCTTAACTACAAAAATATCTTCTAGGAATAATATACGCGTTCCATTTTGTACAAATTTTTATGGAAATTTTATTTCTTACAACATACGTTATAACTGAATACATAGAATCAAAATGACAGACATTCGACCTGCATCGATCACGGTAGACTGACGAGGTGAACCTTTCACCCTTTCACCATTCGCGATGTTGACATTTTACTTTAAGTATATTTTATCTTAATATATATAAATTACGTGTCACGTTGTTTGTCCGCGATGGACTCCTAAACTACTTAACCGATTTTAATCAAATTTGCACACCGTGTGCAGTTTTATCCAACTTGAAACATAGGATAACTTACATCTTAATTTATAGTCGCAATTTTATTTTATTACAAATTATTTGTCTATAATTAATTGACAGTCACAATTATCTGTTAACTCCAAAAGATTCTAACAGATGCCGATATCTGTTGACTGGATTTAAGTAATTTAAGTAATTTGTGTGTGCTCAATGAGATTCGAGAATGGTTTAGATTCACAACTGGACCCGGTAGATGGCGCTTTATTTGAACAGAACAACGTCTGTTGGGTCAGCTAGTCTTAATATATATAAATTACGTGTCACGTTGTTTGTCCGCGATGGACTCCTAAACTACTTAACCGATTTTAATCAAATTTGCACACCGTGTGCAGTTTGATTCAACTTGAAAGATAGGATAGCTTACATCTTAATTTATTGTCAATATTATTTTATTGCAAATTATTTGTCTATTATTTGACATTCACAATTATCTGTTAACTCCAAACGATCTTAACAGATGGCGATATCTGTTGACTGGATTGAGTAAGTAATTAATAGATAATGTAATATAACAAAAATATTAGCCACAGCAATACATGGCCGGGTCTGCTAGTTGGTATATATAACGTTTGGGTAAATTAACTGGTATATAATATTAGTGGCTTTTAGTTTCCACTACTAAGTGTAAATCAAAAAGATATGAATACGTAAGTGCCATTATAAAGTTGAAGATTCTATTTGTTTGTTTGAATACGCTAATCTCAACTCTCAGGATATCAAAATACTTTGTCTTATAGATTGTTTATTGAGAAATATAGGCAATATATAATAATAATGCTCATCAAAATTTCAGATGTGGAGCGGGTTTCCTACTGTAGAGGACGCTCGAACCAGTTTCTTTTTTAAAGACTTGCATATACTTAACGGACATAAATTACATCCAGACTCAAAAAAACAAATTGTAGATCGCACAAAGTGTTGTCCTTTTTTTGGGGGGTGGGTTGCGGTCGGCGCACTCCTCGCACCACTTCGTCCGGGGCGACAGAGGGGCGTAAGCACGTACACCCGTAACCCCCGGCGACACGTCGCCTTCGTCGTTGGACCGGCCACCGGAGCAGGGTGATTTGACGTCAGTGGTCGGCTCGACGGAATATCCTGAGGGAGTACCCTCTCCCTTCAACGTCCCCTACTGGGACGCCGATCGCCGTAGCGAGGCTAACCTTTCCGCGGGTGCCCGGACTAAATCCCCGGTCTGGTCACCCGCAGCCTCTGCTAGGGCGGCATCAGGCGCAGGTAGTGTTGTCCTGCATGGGATTCGAAACCACGACACTGGTAAGGTAGGCTAGTATCTTAATCACTACACCAACTGTGCAATCAATAGTTACACGTATATAAGCTGTGATGATGACGATGATGATGACATAAAAATTTAATATATAAATTCGTTTATTAAAAAAACATGAACAACAATAGGTATTATTTTCTTTGCGGGATCATCATCATCATTTCAGCTCATATACATCCCACTGTTGGGCTCAAGCCTCCTCCGCTGTAGGAGGGAAATTGACATACTATAATACACTGGTCAGACGTTTTGATATAGAGTTTTGTTTTGAGTTTTCCTTCTCTTGTATAGATTTTATATACATATTTAATCCTTTAGTCGTCTTTTACGATATCCACAAGCAAAAGAGGGTCTGGTGAATTGTATTCTTACTCTGTCACCACACGGAAATATTTTCGGGACAATGATTTGAAATTAAAAATGAGTATGAATAAATAAAACTCAAAGTATAGCTAATTTGTATGTAGAACGTAAAGAAAATTATCCATATTGACTTGAAGTGATTTGTAAACAAAATATTCCATTTCAACCTTCCACAAAGGAGCTAATTTTGATGAGAATATTATAATAACTGATTGAATTTAAAATTTTTTGTATTACCTATCATGTATAGGTAATACAAAAAATTTGCCCTGAAAAATTATTTTATGATTGATATTAAAATCAAATCTATTAAGGTGTTATATGCTTTAGAACTTACTTATTTTGAAAAATTGGTATTCATTTAATAACATTCAATTCCTTGTGATGACGCAGAAAGAATACAATCCACAATCTTGCCCGTGGATGTCGTAAAGGACGACTAAGGCATATAAAATATCTATACAAGAGAAGGAAAACTCGAAATATAATAGGTAAATAAAAGTACTTTTACGGACTATATCGCGTTTGTATGTACAAACGCGATATAATACATTGTCACCATCCGTGAACACGCAATAAATCATCAAGAATATATTCAGAAAGGCCACTTACAAGAGACGTAAATCTAAAATAAATAAAAGACAGTGTTTTAGGCAGTTATAACATGCACATGATCACCGATATAGGTCATCGTCATCATCATTTCGGCCTATTGCCGTCCACTGCTAGACGTAGGCCTCCCTCGTTACGTTACGCCACAAAGTGCTGTCCTGTGCCGCCTGCATCCAACGACGCCCAGCCACTTTCACCAGGTCGTCGATTCACCTAATTCATCCTACACTGCGTTGTCTGATACGTGGTCGCAGCAACCTTTTTCCCCCAGCGGTTATCGGTTCGTCGGGCGATGTGGCTTGCCCAATGCCACTTCAGCGTACTAATTCTTCGTGCTATGTCGGTTACACCCGTTCTTCTGTGGTTTTCTGTATTTCGGATTCTGTCTTGCAGAAAAATCCCGAGACTATCCCGCTCTATAGCACGCTGAGTGACTTTGAGCCTTGTTATGAGGCCTACATTTAGATATAGGTCACGCATCCAAATGGCTATATATATTTACTGTATGTTTGGTTACGGAGTCGCCACTGAATGGAATTACAAATTAATTTATTTTTGGACAGTGAGAAAAAATACACAAAATGCTTTTTACAAAGAAAAGTAATACAATGAATTTGTAAGTTATCATTGTGACGACACCGCACCAGGGCGTAATGCCAGACTCACTTCTGTGTAAGGCAGACAATATTTTCTTGTACAGTTGTAGACAGTTTTGTTTGAAATTATTTTTAACATAGGTATGTATTAATAAAACTATTTTTGTGGCTTTTATCATGTACGTATGCGATATTTGCTTGCAATTGATATCCTATCTTAGTATAATAATCACTAAATATATAATAGACTGAAGTCCAGGAACTCTGCACCGGTGGTCGGCCCAAGGACGAAGGCAACGTGCTATACGGGTGGGTTACGGGTGTGCGTGCTTACGCCCCTCTATCGCCCCGGACGGAGTGGAGCGAGAAGTGCGCCGGCTGTAACTCAAAAATATATAATTTGAATTATAACTGACCAAAAACAATATATTGTAAATAAAACTACTTTTACGCATTATATCGCGTTTGTATTTGATTTATGATTGCCCGACGTTTCGAACACTTTGCAGCATTCATGGTCACGGGCGGACTAAGGTGTCTCACGTCCAACAAGTAATCGTTATTACAGACATTTACAATTATCTACCCGATACAGAAAATAGTTATAAATTTATTAAATTGTTACCCACATTTTAGTACAAATTTATTGCCAGTGTAAGAAGAAAATGAATCTATATGAAAAAATTATATTGTTTATGGTTAGTAATTATTAATTATTAAATTTGTAGCAATTATTATTACAATTTGTTGATTTAAAACTAACAAAACTAATATACTACCACCGGATCGGAACGCGGTCACACTGTTCGAAACGTCGGGCAATCATAAATCAAATACAAACGCGATATAATCCGTAAAAGTAGTTTTATTTACAATGTGTAGTGCTCGCGTAAACATCAGATATCAAAAACAATATAATTTTGATGTAAATTTTTTTTTCAACTACGACAATGAATTTGTTTACATGTGGGTCAAACTTTTATAAAAAACTGACTTATTGAACGTGAAATACCGTACTCCTGCCGAGACCATGAATACTGAAAAGTGTTCGAAACGTCGAAAAAGTAATATTCAAATAAAATAGCAACAAATTCATCAATATCATAAATTACAATTTTAAACAAATTATGGAGAATTCAGATACAAAAAGTAAATTTAGTGAATCATGTTTCATAATACAAATTGAACAAACGATTGCTCAGCGAAAAAAACGCCATAATGATACACGGAGAATCATAATACGACGCGTCGTTATTGTACAGTTCTATAGAATACTACACGACTTCAATCATGTATGAGCGTTGTTTAAATGTCTCATGACATAATCTATAGAATAAACTCAGTATTAATAATGGATATAATAGGTGAAATAAATGCACAACTATAAGCTTTAATTTTTTTTTAAATATTTGTTACAATAATTGCTACTACTACCGACATTCAAAGAAATAATAAAGTAAAAAAATTAAAACCTGTCTACACAAATCGTTTACAAAATAAAAACCGGCTAAGTGCGGGTTGGAGTCGCGCACGAAGGGTTCGATACCAATATTTATAACGAGCAAAAAAATCGCGTTTGTTTATATTAGCACCCCTTAAATGTATATTTTATTTTGTTTTTAGTATTTGTTGTTACAGCCACAACATAAATACATAATTTGTAAAAATTTCAAGTGTCTAGCTCTCGCGGTTCTTGAGATACAGCCTGGTGATAGACGGACGGACGGACAGACAGCGAAGTCTTAGTAATAGGGTCCCGTTTTTACACTTTGGGTACGGAACCCGAAAAAAAAAATGATTTAAATAAGTTCGAAAGTGTGTATATTAGACTGGGCCAAAAAAAACGAAAATTTTTTTTTATTAACGGTACTGTGAAAATATTGTTCATGATGACAAAAGAAAATTATTCTGAAAACTAATATAATGAACTGTTAATTACTTTTGAATTTAATTTTAAAGTCGCATAACTTTGAAAGGAGTAAATTTGATAAAAAATGTTAAGAGACCTTTTTTGTAGAGCATGAAATTTTACTTAAGAATAATTATTAGCTATATAAAATATTGATATTTATAGTGGTTAAAAAAATCCAAATTAAAAAATTAAAAAAATATATCAATGTTTAAGGCTTGATTACAAGGGAACGGCTCGTCCTACGTTAATTTATTAAAAGAGCTTTTTTGTAGGGAATTTATTTTCCTTCAAAGATATGAAATGGAAAAACTTTTAAAATTCATGATGTACGAATTTTGTGTGAAAAATTCAGTAGCTGTTCAAAAATCGATAATCATAATGATGCACCTCTTACTATTAATATTAAGGGCTCAAGTTTTCAAAATAATTTTATTTTGTCATCATGAACAATATTTTCATAGTACCGTTAATAAAAAAAATGTTCGTTTTTTTTTGGCCCAGTCTAGTGTATATATAATATTAATATATTAAAGAAAATATTCTAGAAAACTTTTCCTGAGTCCGTTAATTTTTTATCAAACTATCGCAAAGGTATTGACTGCTAAACTTGTAAGTCTTGTAAAATTCAGCATACAACTTTTTCTCTTAGCTGTCCATATTTTTTTGTTCCCCGAGGAACGTCGAACGTGATATTTCTTATGTCTTCGATAAACTAGGTGATATTTTCTTAGTTCAGAAGTTATTTTATCGTTGTCTTCTAGTATCTTGTAATGTATTTGATTTTTTTTATTACTGTTGTGTTGAAATTGTCTTTAGAAATTGATGATTGAAAACATTTTTACATGAAATTATTATCTTGAGTAATTATACCATTAACATTTTCTTTTAAATAAAAATATGGATTTTATCGTATTTGTATTAGATTTTTGACTGCCTGACGTTTCAAGTTTTAGTTACGGGTGGACTAAAATGTCTCAAGTCCAACAAGTCATCGTTATTACAGAGATTTATACCTACCCGCTACAGAATTAGTTATTAAATTTTTACCCATATTTTGATACAAATTTATTGCCAGTATAAAAAGAAAAGGATTGTATATGAAAAAATATATTGTTTTTTGTTAATCCTATCAAACCTATAAACTGTCTGAATGTAAAATATTACATCTGCGTAAAATATAAGTTAAGTCTCTTAACCTATTCAACGAACAACGGTATAACGATTTTGGCAACATTAACTTTAATCTGGCTTCATTAATCTGCATATGCCCAGATCTATGATTTATTAACGCTTAGAAGCTGATTCAATTTGATGTACCAACTACTCTGCAAAAAAACACTCATTTTCCTTGCATTTATCTTTCAAGTTGAAGGTGAGACATCACTGCCTATTCTCCACAAGAGCTTGAAGATAAAATGCATAAAACTATATAGTAAATCATCTTATATTATATTTACTTTGCAATGTTTGGTAAATATCTATGGCACGAAAGCAAACAAACACACTATGCAGATCCACAAATATTTCTCGTGGGATAATGTTTGCAAACTCCAAACGTGCCATATTGTAGATAAAAGTTATCTCTATATTAAATACGTGGTTTTTTTATATTGTAAAAGTAACTATTTTTAAGTTAAACATATGAAATTGATAGAATTAATAACGTAGATTTAAATAGAGATTTGCCCACGAGTATTGTATTTTCGATTCTTATAAAAGACAGCTTATTGTGCGATGCATAGCCATACACAATATTGTTCAGATTCTGCTTGTAATTATTGTCCGTTCATCATCATCATCATTTCAGCCTATCGCCGTCCACTGCTAGAAGTAGGCCTCCCTCATGTTATGCCACAAAGTGCGGTCCTGTGCCGCCTGCATCCAACGACGCCCAGCAACTTTCAGCAGGTCGTCTGTCCACCAAGTTAGTCCTACACTGCATGTGATCGCCACTCGAGAACCTTTCTTCCTCAGCGGTTGTCGGTTCGTCGAGCGATACCCATTGCCACTTCAGCGTGCTAATTCTTCGTGCTATATCGGTTATACCCGTTCTTCTGCGGATTTCCATATTCCAGATTCGATTATTATTGTCCATTATTCGAGTATTTGTAAATTTCCCATGACATAAAATAAATTATATCTAATCGCGGGATGCTGTTTTAAAAAGATAAAAGGATAAGAAGAAATTAGAGTTAGTGAAAAAAATAAAGTGAGTGGTCCGAGACATAACACAAAGAAGGTTAAAGCATAAAAGGTTTAAATGTCATACTATATAAAGGTAGATAAATTGATATCTTCCGTGTAATGATGGAGTAGGTATATAGTTCACTACCCCTTCTCCTGTCCGTGGGTGTCGTACAAGACGGCTAGGGATACAATATGCCTCGGCCTTCTCACCCGGGTCGTCGAGGACCTGCTCCCACGGCGGGCGAAACACATGCCCCCGGTCATGGCTCCGCCAGACACTGACCGGGAGGCCGATGATGACAGTGCTCCGCCCATCACGGAACCCGAGATGGAGGTGGCGGTGGCGCGCATGCGCGGCAAATCCACCGCCCCCGGGCCCGACGGTGTTCCCAAACGTGTGCTGGCCCTAGTCCTCGAACACCTGGGTCCCAGCCTCAGGGGGCTGTTCGACGGGTGTTTAGCGTCCGGACGGTTCCCTGGGTGCTGGAAGGAGGGAAGACTGGTGTTCCTGCCAAAGCCAGGACGGTCTCCCGAGTCACCCTCGGCCTACTGGCCCATAGTGCTGCTCGACGATGCGGGCAAGCTACTAGAGAGGGTGCTAGCTGCCCGCATCGAGCGGCACCTCGTCAGCACGGGGCCGGATCTGTCGGACGCCCAGTTTGGGTTTAGGAGGGGTCGTTCGACGATCGCGGCTCTGTTGCGCCCAAGGGCCGTGGCGACTGAGGCCGTCGCCGGCGGGGGAGTGCTGTTGGTGGTGCCCCTGGACATCGCCAACGCATTCAATAGTCTGCCACTCAGCTGCATCAGGGAAGCGCTCCGGTATCACGGGGTGCCAGCTTACCTGAGGCGGCTAGTGGCAGACTATTTGGAGGGGCGCAGCGTCCTCTGCACCAATCGAGCAAGGGACGTTGTGCAAACGCCCATGACGTGCGGTGTCCCACAGGGGTCGGTCCTCAGACCCACTCTGTGGAACATCGGCTATGACTGGGCGTTGAGGGGGAGCCTCCCGCCCGGGCTGGGCGTGATTTGTTACGCTGACGACACGCTTGTCACAGCCCACGGTGGGACGCTAGAAGAGGCGGCAAGCCTGGCGACTCTAGGCACCGAAGAGACCGTCAGGCGGATCGAGGTGCTGGGATTGAGGGTTACCCTGGACAAGACGGAGGTCCTCTTGTTCCATGGGTGCCGTATGAGCCCTCCCATCGGCGTCTCGATCACCGTCCATTCGGTTGAGCTCAGCATCCGGGCCCATATGAGGTATTTCGTCCTGGTGCTCGATGGGCAATGTTGGTTCCGGGAGCATTTCCGCAGGCTCACTCCACGGCTCATCGGCGCGGCATCCGCCCTATCGTGGTTTATGCCGAACGGGGGCGGACCGAGCGTTACGTGTCGACGGCTATACGCGAGGGTCATCCGATCTATGGCCGTGTACGGCGCACCGGTGTGGGCGGGGTCACTGACCGTCCAACTCAGTGCTCTTCTGTGGCGACCACAGAGGGCCATGGCGGTCAGGGCCATCCGCGGATACCGCACGGTGGCGACAGAGGCAGCGTGCCTGTTGGCCGGGACTCCCCCGTGGGACCTGGAGGCAGAAATGTTCGCCGGTTTGTATCAGCGGGTGTCGAGGGTGCGAGCGGAGGGCGGTGTGGTCTCGTTGAGGGAGCTAACCAACTAGCGCGTCGACGCCCGCCGGGATGTCATTGCCCGTTGGGCAGTCCAGCTGGAGAGGCCTCGGTTCGGGGTGCGAATCGTGGAGGCCTTCCGGCCGGTGCTGATGCAGTGGTTGGAAAGGCAGCACGGGGTACTCTCCTTCCGACTAGTGCAGGTGTTGACGGGGCATGGGTCATCATCATCATCTTGCTCTTATCCCATTTACTTGGGGTCGACGCAATATGTCATCTGTTTTGACATATTGCAAAAAGTTTCGGCAATGACTTTTATGACCGGCCGCCTGCCTGACGTCAACCCTCCTTGGGAATGTAATCGTTGACCCAAATGGTACCAGATGGAGTTGGTCCGGGTCAATCTAGGGCTCTTAGTCGTCTTTTACGACACCCACGAGCAAAGCAAGGGTTGGTAGTATTTGAAGCCCCTATGGGTGCTTCGCCAAATACCTGCACAAGGTCGTTAGGAGGGAGAGTACACCGTCCTGCCACCACTGCGATTGCGACGAGGACACGGCGCAGCATACGCTCGAGGTCTGTGCCGCTTGGGCAGAGCAGCATCGTGAACTCGTCGCAATCATCGGTGTCGACTGGAACTTGGACGTGGTCGGAGCCTTCTGCGAGGCAGTGATCTTGCAGAAGGAGGCGGCGGATCGCCTGCGCGAGGAGCGCAGCCTTGATGAGGAAATCCACCGCCGGCGACTGGGTCGGCGTAGGCGAGTACTTGCGCCTCATGCCGCCCTAGCCGAGGCCGCGGGTGACGTGATCGGGAAATTAGACCGTCACCCACCGAAAGGCCGACCGCGTAAGGAAAGACCGACGTCCTCCCCGAGGGACGTCGGTCGATGGAAGGATACCCCAAATAGTGGGTATTTCGTCGGGCCGACCACTGATGACATGTAACCCTGCTCCCGTGGTCGGCCCAACGACGAAGGCGACGTGCATCGTGGGTGCATCGTGCATCCACGCCGCCTCTGTCACCCCGGACGGAGTGGTGCGAGGAACGCGTTGAAAACAAAAAGGGGATACAATATGCAGATAACATCGATGCAAGAAGAAGGAAAACTTGACAGAAAACCCAATAAAACACATCTGACCAGCCTGATATAATAGGTCAATTTCTGAAGGAAGAGGAGAAGGAAGTTCGAGCCCAACAGTGTGACGTATAAAAATAAAAATAGAATTGATCTAACGATTAAAATCTCGCAACAACAACAAATGTTATATTTTGTTACTATTACATATAATCCTTTTAGTGGGTGATACATCTGGCTACGGACGATAAGGAACTCGACACCGGTGGTAGGCTCAATGGCGAAGGAGAGGGATTACGGTGAGTTATGGGGCCGCATGCTGTCCTTTCGCCGTCCATTCCATTTGGAGCGACTAGAGGGGGCGGCGAACGAGCGCATGGCCGGCCGGGTGCGTACCTTCAAACGCCAAGTAGGCGGGCCACCGATACCCGACCTCATCATCAGTGGCGTGTGCGCTGACCATTGTCGATGAGAGTAACATTTGAAATGAATGAAATGAATGAAATATAGCCTAAGTTACTCCTTGTACAGACAGCTATTTGGTAGTAAAATATTATCTAAATCGCTCCAGAAGTTTTGGAGATTACCCGGTGCAATCAAATAGACAGACAACATTTTTTTTTAAACTGACTTTTAGGTATAGGTGTTATGTAAATAACTGTGTGAGCATAAAATAAAAACTATTATTTTGTATGTAAATACAGATACAATTCTTTTTATTCATATGAATTCACCGTGAGACTTATATCTTCTTTATGTATATATTTCTTGTTACGTCGGTCAATGGGAGGGTACCCCACGTAAGGGGTATTCCGTTGCGAGGAGCGCGCCGACCGCAACCCACCCCAAAAAAAAAATGTATATAACATATTTCCTGTGGACGTGTGTATGTAACTGAACTCCTCCTAAATAGCTGGATCGATGTTGATGAAATTTCTTATGTGTTCTAAGGGATTCGAGAATGGTCTTGATTCACAATTCGACTCGGTAGGTGGTGCTACTGTCGATTTCAAGGAGAATTTATTTTAATATTTTTTTAGATTTAAACAGAACAACGTCTGTTGGGTCAGCTAGTTATATTATAAAAACAGTTGCTTAAAGTTTTAGATTATATTTATTCTGTTCATTTGTTCTAAGCTTAATTTTATTTTATTAGTTTAGGACATAATATTAACATATACCAGCTTAAAAGCCTGTTTAAACTTTGTACAAACGTGTCTGTGCGTGAAAATAATTACTATTTACGTATTTAAATTATATGTATTCTTTTAATACTAAAATATTATCTACTAGGAATCCACCCTTGCTTCTCTTCAGTATTCGTCGCCATGTTCTGCCATTTTAAACCTCCAATATATTCTGAATTATTACAATACTCTACAGCAATCTATGACGTCTTGGGTTAGTCTCGCTTAACGAGATGGCCGCCTGGCGGGACGTCATCGCCCGTTGGGCAGACCTACTGGAGAGGCCTCAATACGGTCAATACGGTCTTTGGACCGTCGAGGGTTTCCGGGAGATACGGATGGAATGGTTGGGTAGGCAACAGGGGAGGTTTCCTTCCGACTGATGGAGGTTTTGACGTGGTATGGTTGCTTCGCCAATTACCTACAGTACACGTGTCGCATGGGCAGAGTAGCGATGAAAACTCACCGCAATCATCGGTACCAACCCGACACTGCCGGCTATTGCTAGGGACCAAGGGTAAAAGACATTTAAGATATAATATAACTAGCTT
The DNA here is from genome assembly GCA_032191425.1 of Lymantria dispar. Lineage (NCBI taxonomy): Eukaryota > Metazoa > Arthropoda > Insecta > Lepidoptera > Erebidae > Lymantria > Lymantria dispar. Next base: position 8,751,390 of record CM063465.1, on the reverse strand, counting down.
TAGCTAACGGCCGCCCTCGCTTCGCTTCGGTTTCAGTCGCGTACTCGCCTAGTTTCCGTTCCCGTCGGCATATCGAGATAAAGATATAGCCTATATTACTCCTTGATATTATAGCTTTCAATTGGTGAAAGAATTTTTGAAATCGGTTCAGTGGTTAAAGCGTGAAAGCGTAACAAACAAACAAATAAACAAACAAACACACTTACTTTCGCATTTATAATATTAGTAGTTATATCATTAGTTATGCTTATAACATAACAACTACGCAGAGAAAAGAAAACCTTCCATTACGAAGAGCGCTCGAGCTTTCATAACATAGTTGTTAAAACAACTTTGTCACCTCATTAAATTCAAGGAATTTCTTTCGATGATCTTCTCTCTATTATTAAAGAGTAAAACAGCAGGTATAGAGGACCCTGCTCTGTACTCCCCTTAGCTGAAGCTTTACCGGACTGGAAACCCTCAGCTTTCACCCATAGTCCAGGCAAAGCTGTGAAAACCATCTACGGCTAACAGCTATGCACACAAGAAAAAATCCCGTTATCTCGAGGGTATGAGTCGGTTATGGTCAGACCAGCCGTGACGAGCCATCGCGCTGTCATTGGTTCATGTTTGGCCAAATTATATGCTATAAAAAAATGAAACTTGTCTTTATAGATAAAAAACTAATTTATATATCAAAACTATTGAACCACAACACGCTCGAGGACACTCATGAAGAACATATTTACACAATTCCCTGAACTAAACAAACTATACGAATCGCGTAATAAATGCGGAATTTATATCGGCTACTTTTCTATTTCAAGAAAAGAAAAATATTTATGAACACAACACAGGATGAAGAATACAATGTTATTGGTGCTTAGAATTTCGATGTTAGAAATAATATATACATTCTTCATATTTCTTATGCCTTCAGGGGTTTGTAAACGGATTCTATTAGGACTTCTATCAGTTACTGTAACTTATTTTCAATTTCAAAGTTATATCAAAGAGTTTTCCGTGTGGTCTTTGAGTAAGAATATAATTCATTACTCCTTTTCTTGCCCGTGGGTATCATAAGCCATTAAATGCAGATAACATCTATGGAAACCAATGGTTCTAAAAAGCAAAACTCCCATGAGAAATTATGTCGGTAAAAACCGGCACGGAGCATAGGTTCTTGCGGTCTCCTAGGAAATTTACAATAAAAATCGCCAATCCGCCAGCCGGACCTGACTATTATATAGAAAGTTTTTTATGCAACAGTGGCTATACATAAGCTTATTAGCTTATGTATAGCCACTGTTATCTATTGATAGGTAGATTGTCTTCTGTGTTGGAGGATAAAATGTAATGCAACAGTGAGGCGAGGCGATGTCCTATAAAAAAGATTTAAGCTTGCCGTTGAGCCAACTACTATTAACCTGTGTAATTACCATGACTCATATTTCAACCATGTATAAATTTTTAAAGGCCTTTTTTATCTTGATATGGGAAATTTATTTATGCATCATTTAGAGTCTGATGGCGTAAAGTATGTGGGTTGACTTACTGACGCAAATAATTAATTCCAAATTGAATACTTACTAAAACTTAAAGCAGCTGCCCGTCTCCATATTTTGTAGATCATCAGAATTGCACCTTTAGCGTAATACCATTCTAACGCCCCTAGACTAAGCTTTTAAGTACATTATGATACATGTGAGGCAGACATTACTGGTATTAATTTACTCTGTGAGGCAGACATTACTGGACATTAACTGTCGCTGCTAAATGTTTTATTGATTATGGTCAATAGCCACAAGGGTCTGTCAATTACTACTACTAAGAAACAGCATTCTTTTAGAATGCCGTGTAGGAAAAAGATGTCAATTAATGCATGACCTCCGGAGCCTTTAACTCATCTAGGTAGTCGACGGCAGGAGGTATATTGCTGCAAATTTGACGAGTCACAGTTGTTTCACCCAGTACTTGCACAAGGTCGGAAGGAGGGTGAGCATACCATCCTGCTGTTACTGCGATTACGACAAGGATACGACGCATCATGGAAAGAGCAGGGGCACTACTCCAGAAACCTCCGCGTGGTGTACCCTGGGCACGAGCGACAATTCCTTGGACTGCTCTCTGGAATTGTCGCTCGTGGCAAATATCTGGCCCGAGGGGGGGGCCCAGTTTGTGGGATGCCCCTAATTCGCTCCATGCCCTCTAATTGTAGAGGGTATTGGACACGAAAATTCGACGGGCCCAGTCACTCATTCGTTTGAGGACTGGGCAGACATTTGCCAACCGCGACAAATCCTAAACCTAATTCTTGCTTCGGGACACTCATCTTGAGGCCTAGATTCAGGAGCGAGGGTCTTGGCTTAACCACCTGCACCGCGAGGAAGAAAACCTCTATAAAAAAATCACTCAGAATCCGAAGTTCTGGGGCGCGGCGAGAGGATGCATGGCTGATGGGTTGTTCAGTTGTTAGCGCGCTCCAGCCAGGGTACCTGCGGACCCCCTGTGTTGGGTGACAAATGTACGCTTGCCCGGGTATCGGGATCTCTGCCCGGGTGGACCGTTATTTCTCCCATACTCGTGGGAACAACATAGAAAACTCACAACAAACAACACAAAACTTAGAAAGGAGGGGTGTGACGGCCGATGACACCACCAAGAACGGGGATTCTATTAGTTCCCACATCAAAACCCTGCCACGCTACAGGAAAACTGGCACAGAGGCTGCTCCAACTGCAGCTCTGCTGCTAGTCCGGCACTTGAGGCCACAAGATCAGGCAAGGGGCCGGCGATACTCGAGGCCCCTAAGAAGAAGAAGAAGCGCAAGAACGTGGGGACGGGGAAGGCCTAGAGTGTCAAGAGGCACGAGTTGGCTAGGCAGGAGCGGCTGGCTACAGCCGCCACTGCAGCCGCTCCGACTGCTGACGAGGGCGGCAGTACTGCCGCAGAGCCGTCAGACACCGACATGTCGGCCGCTGAGAACGTTGGTGGGTCATCCCGGTCTCCGGCATCGGCCCTGGCGGCAGCCCTAGAGATTAGGGAGGAGGCCCTCCCGTCGATGGTGCGGAAACGCCTCCTGAATATGGGTGGCAGCTCAGGGTCCGCCTCCGAGGGGAGTGGCGCTATCATACCTCCTCCTAAAGTCCCGGCCTCTCGCAGGGGGCGAAGCGGCGTAGTAGTGGCGACAGGGTCGGCGACTCCATCGCCGATCGGCACGACACGGGGGACCGAGGCCCATAAACGGGCAAATGAGGCGGCTGCCGCAAGGATGATGAGGGGGTACGCGGTGCCTGACCGGCCCAATTGGCTGGGTAGCAGTGACGGCTCTGTGGCAATCGTCACCTCCACGTCGTGGCATTCTCCGCCCTTGTTGCTCAAGGACAGGGGCGATGGGAATGTCACGGCGGAATGGGGAGAGGTTACGCTATTTGGTGTTTACTTCTCCCCTAACAAGAGCGCGACGGATTTCGGGGCCTTCCTCACCATCCTGGGGGCCTCGATACGGCGACTGGCACCACGCCAAGTCTTTGTTTTGGGGGACTACAACGCCAAGGTCACCGCGTGGGGGTCCCCCAGGACGAAATACCGCGGGCGGGCAGTCGAAGGGTGGGCGGCGACACTGGGCCTCTTTTTGCTGAACAGGGGCTCGGTGCATATGTGCGTGCGACAACGGGGCGGGTCGATAGTGGACCTTTCGTTCGCTAGCCCCGAGGTCGCCCCATGCGTGGGGAGCTGCCGCGTCGTGGAGGAGGTTGAGACCTTATCGGACCACCGGTATATCCGGATGGAGGTCTCCCAGACTCTCACGACGCCCAGCAGGGGTCACATGGCGGACGGAGCTCCCGCGTTGCCGCGGTGGGCTGTCGGTCGATTGGATCGGGACCTGTTGGCGAAGGCAGCCATCGTTCAGGCGTGGATGTTCTCACCGCCCCAGGCGGATGGGGTAGATGCTGAGGCTGGCCGCATCGATGCGGCCATGCCCCGAGTGCGGCGGGTGCCCTGAAGAGTGCGGTCCTCTGGTGGCCTCGAGAATTGGCGGATCTCCGAGCCGCGTGCATATGTGCCCGTAGGTCCTACACCCGCAGCCGAACGCGTCACCGCGACGCTGAGCGGGAGGGCCAGCTGTACGAGGCCTACTGCAGTGCGCGGTCTGCCTTCAGGCTGGCCGTCCGTACCGCCAAGGACGTCAGTCGCCGGGAGATGCTGGACAGCCTCGAGCGTGACCCCTGGGGTCGCCCCTATCTAACGGAACTGAGCCTGCTCCGGTGGTCGGCCCAACATCGAGGTGACGTGGGTATGGGTGGGTTATGGGCCCGCGCGCAGTCCTTTCATTGCCCCGGACGGACTGGACCGCGCGTGCGCTTACCATAGCCCACCCATAAAAAAAAAAGCATGGAAAGAGTGGGGCTATGAATTTGACGACGCTGCCGACCATCGCTAGGTTCCCGCGGAAGGAGGCAGTACAGCGTGCGCGGAAGGAACTCCTCCAAAAAAATTAATATGTATACAAAAAAGACATTAATTTAAAAAAAGAGCATTCTTGAATTCCAAAGCTTATTTTTAGGCTACAAATAACTTACAGAAACTAATTTCCAAAAATTTATAATATACTTTTCTATCCTTTAATTGTTTTGTAATATATAAATATAAATTCTTAGTAAAATTAATATTTATATTAAGACTATGTATTAAGATCACTAACAAACAGCATTAAACTTTATGATCTATAAATATCAGCTAATTTCCCGTTTTCAGTCACACACCAACTCCTAAGTTTAATCAAACTACCGGCATCTCAGAAAATTGTCTTAGATAACATTCACAAAATCAAAGAACAATTCCATTTCCACAAACAGTATTTCTTTGACATTTACATCAACGACATAATTATTTTTGTTTCGATTTTTTATATTGAAATCTATTGAAATGAAGTAAATTACATTATTCAAAAATTCGTCAGAATATTCTGTTATGACCACGATAACAATAAACTATAGAAAATATATAGAACTGGAGATAGTAGCATTTTTTTGGAAAAATAGTTTTTATCATTCTGCCGAAGGCTTTAGAAGTAAGGGCAAATCAAAAAAAGGGTTGAAATGCGTGAATTAGGCCATGTATAACGGCGATTATTTCTGATAGGGTTGTATGGAAAGAGAGTGCATATTTCATTGACTCAGTAATTGAGAGAGAAACAGGATGAAAAATCGACGATGATGATGACGACTGCGACGACTGCCACGACGACAACGACAACGACGACTACGACGACTACGACGACTACGACGACTGCGACGACTGCGACGACTGCGACGACTGCGACGACTGCGACAACTGCGACGTCTGCGAAGGCTGCGTCGACTGCGTGTGACGACTGCGATAGCTGCGGCGACGACGACGATTATGAAGACTACTATGACTACCACGATATCGATGACGACCACGACGAACAACGAAGATGATTATGGTGAATTACACGGTGAAATTAAAATTTCACTTTTTTGTGTGTCTAAAGTTATTAGTCGCAGATGGTTGTGACACTTTACCCGGACTATTGGGTAAGCGCAGAGGGCTCTCAACCCGAGAAAATACACGTACATAACCTAGATAATGTCTATAAAAAATACTGAAACTTTTATTCTTTTGTTTTATTTAAAAATAACGAAAAAACCACCTGCATATCACTATTTTTTTGTTATCTTATAATATGAAAGTTTATTTTTATTTGTAAAATGTAGTTCCATAATTTTATAACGAAGATTTATATTAAAGATCTATAATAAGGTTTTCAAACCTAAAAATAAAAAAACCATCATTTTTATAACGATATAAACAGTATTTACAATAAAAGTTATCATCTAGTGCAAACAGCTTCTGACAGCGAAAATAATGTGTGACCTAGTTTTCAAACTCCAAAATAGTCATTGTTCTGTAAGTGATTTATACGACATTTAAACCACACTATTATTTAAAATTATATGCATGTTATTGTATAAACCCGTAGTATAAGTTTAACTTAGGCTTTACTAGTAATTCTGAAGATTTACAGTCATAAGTCCTGATAATGTTTTTTTTTTTAACTTCAAGTAATTTTTTTTCGATTTATGCTCATTATAATTTAGTCAACATCTTGACATTTCATCCCATGTACGTCCCCGTAATGGGCTTGGGCCTCATCTATGGAGAGAAATTGGTCTAACATATAAGGCTGATTCAGCGCATTGGTACGATTTCATGACGAGTTCATGTCGAGTCGAAAAAAGTAAACTTCTCTTGCAACGATGTTATCTACACATTGAATTCTTTGGTCGACAGCGTCGGGAATTGGGACGCGGTCGCAGCCTTCTGCGAGACAGTGATCTCGCGGAAGGAGGCGGCGGATCGCCTGCGCGAGGAGCGCAGCCTCGATGAGGAGATCCGCCGCCAGCGACTGGGGCAGCGCAGGCGCAACTATCTGCGCCTCATGCCGCCCTAGCCGAGGCCGCGGGTGACGTGACCGGGGATTAGTCCGTCACCCGCCGAGAGGCCAACCGCGTGAGGAAAGACCGACGTCCTCCCAGAGGAGGGGACGTCGGTCGATGGGAGGGTACCCCAATAGGGGGTATTCCGTCGGGCTGACCACTGACGACAAGTTAACGCTGCTCCAGTGGTCGGCCCAACGACGAAGGCGACGTGGTTTTCGGGTGGGTCGCGGGAGTTGCGTGCTTAAGCCCCTCTGTCGCCCCGGACGGAGTGGTGCGGAGGCGCGCCGACCGCGACCCACCCACAAAAAAAAGAAAAAAAACACATTGAATTCTTTAGGATGCCCACGAGCAGCAGATGTGATATTGAATTGTATTCTTACTCCATCACCATATGAATGATAAATGCTGCCACGTATTGTGATGGGTCCAGAACTACTTTTACTTTTATATGATCCTCTATGCCATTATTTCCTTTCGAAAGATAACGGACGTCAACAAGCTGATTGATGGATGAAAGAAACAAAGCATTAAAGTTATCCAGTTACTTAAATGTTTAATTGACGACGAATTAAATCATATACACATCTATTCATAAATAATTTCGAGACTATATAAATTAACAATACTCTTTCTTCTGGCTTAGGTCCTCACGAGGAGAGTAGGTAAGATCTGTCTCCTGAGCAAAATATAACACCTGGCAGAAATCGCTACCCTATCTGCTTAATTTAAAAATTAGGGCACTATGCTCACATTTGCGGGGTACAGACAAAAGCTCTTTTATAACCGGATTACATTTCTATTTGGCCCTCACGATACACGTGATATATTTACGTACACATTATTACAGAATTATCTAACAAGTCTCAAAAAATCATTATTCATTATTTTTGGTTGGCCATAAGAGCACGTCACGCTTCAGCCAAATTTCTTTAGCGACAGAAGTGTAATGTGGGACCTCATAAACCCTAGCACCTCATCTCTCTGCCCTTTTGTGCTTGACTTGCACCGTTGGTTAACCTATTGGATTCCTGTCGCTTCCATCATTCTTTGTGCAACTCACAAATGATTGTTCTAATCTAGGTATTATTTACATTTTTATTAAATCCCGTCGCTAAAAGGGTTTATAACGCTTAGTGTTTTAAACAAAAAAGAATATTAGATACAATACTATACAGCTACCTGTCGCTATCGTTATCAGGACAGCTTGAATCGACACATAAAATTTATACTCAGCACTCAGTAACTGATAAAGGTTAGGGAAAAGAAAAAGTTTTATTTCCTTCTTTGAGACTTTGTTTTTACTTTCGCTTTTTAGTTTTTGCCCATTTAACGAAAAATGTTTCAACTCAATAATACATTTATTTTTTACCAACTTCCTTGTGATAATAGTGTAAAAACGCGTAATCCATTTAAGTCAATTCAGCCTTTTCTGGCACTATTAACTATTACGTGGTTAGTTTATAGTGGTAGGATCACATCATCGAAAGTCTTCCGTCTACAGCCGAGTCTCGTACATAGCCTTGCACGAAGCAATAATGATTGCTACGCTTGTCAGGGAGTTTCAAAATCGCAGATGGTGTAATAAATTTCTTCGGAGACCACTGCTGTCTACTCCATGATATTTTCTTAACAAACTCCCTCGCAAAAAACGCTATTGAATAAGTACACGAGGAATTTTTATATTAACTGAAAAGCAACTTTTGGAATTGCAAATCGACGTTTTCATTGTTATTATAAAAAAAATATCCAATAATTTAATTTAAAGGCCACTCGTGAAATCAACGAGACTGTAAGTTGAGAGGCTTTCCAATTAGTTGACAATCTTCTTACCTATAGTTGAAATTGTCATTCGTGCAAGCTTGTTGCAAGTTTGTAATAATTTTCGCATAATTACATGTTGGATATACTCCTATGACTATACGACATCATCATACTGCTCTTTTCTCAATTACTTGGTAGCAATCCGATATAGTATTTTCTTTTACATTACATGACAATTTTTTTTTTTCATTTCAATATATACAATATAGCATATCTTGTTTACAATTACTTTCATTGTACATTTTGAAAAAAGTTTTGGCAATTGTTTTATATTCAGCCGCTGACTTGACGTCGAAATTTTTATTTTGACGGCAATATGGCCCAATTCTATGGGAAATTTTTTAATATTTAAAATGACACCCACAAGAAATGTAAGTATCGTTAGTATTCATAGGTACTAAAGAGAAACGAACCGCCCGTGACCATAAACGCTGTAAAATGTTTCGAAACATCGGACAATCAAAAATCAAATACAGACGTGATAAAATCCGATTTTTTTTCAGTTTTTTTTTTATTTATTTACATACAATGTGTGATAATCCCGTAAACATTAGAAATCATTAAAATACAATTATTATTGTTATTAGGCGTCCAGTTATAGATTAAGAAATAATATGTTTAACCGTTCTATACAATTTAAATTACAATTTAAATTTATTTTTAATGATTTCTGGTGTTTAAGCGAGTATTAGGTATATATTTTGAAATATTTTTATGGATCTATCAGGTTTATAAATATGAAAAGGATTCTATATAAAATATTATTATTATTGATTTTTATAGCATTATTTTCTTTTTGCACTGGATTTGAATATGTAATATTAACACCGGCACACAAAAAAAAAAAGTGGGATGTACTTTGGACCGGACCTACCTACCGACATGTTTTTCGACCCGCTGAATCTGAATTTCAAGTCCGTTTGGCCCGGTCACCCTCCAGTTTTGAGTAAAATGCAAAGTGTGCCGGTGTAATGAATTGTAGAATAACTATTAATTTAACAGTTAGATATCATTATCATCATTTCACCTCATAATGCCCTCATAGTGTCAAACAGTGCCCACGGTTGGGCTCGAGCCTCCTCCACAATGGGAGGGAATTTGACCTATTATACCATGCTGGTCAAACATGTTGGTATACGCTTTCAATTCGAGTTTTGTTTCTCTTGCACAGATGTTACGTGTATATCATATCCCATAGTCGTCTATTACGACATCCACGGCCAAGATAGGGAGTGGTGCATTGTATTCTTACTCCGTCACCATACGGAAAACTTTTAAGATAATATAAATCGTTTATTTTAAAGATTATTATCAATGCGAACAAATTCTAATCTTATAGATATTTTTTACCACAAATGTATCTCAATCACGCAATCACTTCACCCTAAAATGCTTTAGCCACAAGCTACGGCCAATCTTTGTACGTGTTTATACTTAAGATATTACAATCATCCCTTTCTTGAATACTTGAAACTCAAGGTTATTAAATCTAATGTAACATTCAAAGTTAACGCATAATGTACCATTGTTGCCTTAACAGTGATGTTATCTTCAATATACAATCAAATAATGATTATTTCATATTGTAATACACTAAAATAGATAAAAAAATGTGTTTTATCAGATTTATACGAATAAACATTCCGTGTGGTGACGAAGTAAAAATACAATTTATCTCTCCTGCTCGTGGATGTCATAAAGGACGACTAAGGCATTAAATATACATATAATATCTATGCAAGAGAAGGATAACTCTTAATAAAACCTTATAACAATTGCCTAGCGTGGTATAGTAGGTCAATTTCCCAACTATTCTGGAGGAGGCTCGAACCCAGCAGTGGGTCGTATGAGTTGTAATGAAGGTACGAATAGGCTAATAAATAGATACATATTTTATGTATAACTCATGTAAAACAAATAAAGGAAAAGTTAAAAATTAGCAAAATTTTTAGTTTGACTTTTATTAATTATTTTCCGCGTGTTTCTATACAAATAACACTCCCTCTTTCGCCCATGGGTGTCGTAAAAGACGACTAAGGGACATATGCAGGTAACATTTATGTAAGAGAAGGAAAACTCGTAACAAATTCCATGTAAGAGAAGGAAAACCCGTTATAATACTCCAATACGTAATATCAGTGATTTCAGGCAATGAAATAAAAATTACAATATTAAGCTGAATTTAGTCATCGGCATTAAGATAAGTAAGTATACATTGTAAATAAAACTACTTTTACGGATTATATCGCGTTTGTATTTGATTTATGATTGCCCGACGTTTCGAACACTTTGCAGCATTCATGGTCACGGGCGGACTAAGGTGTCTCACGTCCAACAAGTAATCGTTATTACAGACATTTACAATTATCTACCCGATACAGAAAATAGTTATAAACTTATTAAATTGTTACCCACATTTTAGTACAAATTTATTGCCAGTGTAAGAAGAAAATGAATCTATATGAAAAATTATATTGTTTATGGTTAGTAATTATTAATTATTAAATTTGTAGCAATTATTATTACAATTTGTTGATTTAAAACTAACAAAACAAATATACTACCACCGGATCGGAACGCGGCCACACTGAGAAAGATCCGGCAAGAAAACTCAGGGGACATGATGCTAAATTAATATTGATTTTTAATTTTAGATGCGGCTTACTAAAAGATTTTTGATTTATAAAATTATCTTTAACCATTATTATTGTGGGTCAAATCCGCGGTCCGTGGCTATGCTCGGGATTTCTCTGCGAAATAGAATCCGGAATACGGAAATCTGCAGAAGAACTGGTGTAACCGACATAGCACGAAGAATTAGCACGCTGAAGTGGCAATGAGCAGGCCACATCGCTCGACGAACCGACAACCGCTGGGGAAGAAAGGTTCTCGAGTGGCGACTACATATCGGACGAAGCAGTGTAGGACGCATAGGTGGACCGATGATCTAGTGAAAGTTACTGGGCGTCGTTGGATGCAGGCGGCACAGGACCGCACATTGTGGCGTAACATGAGGGAGGTCTACGTCCAGCAGTGGATGGCAATAGGCTGAAATAAATGAATGAATGAATACCCTTTACTATACATATAATAGAAAAGAGAGGGTAGGATAGTTATAAAACGTTTCTAAAAGAGCAGAATGTTTAATTGAGGGTAGCAATAAAACGATGTGACTATAGTATAATTCGTATATTCACAATAACTAGCAATTATTGTCATCAAAAACAGATTAAAAGAAGGAATACTCGAAACAAAACCCTATACTAACACATTTGACGAGGGCGGTGTAGTAGGTCAATTTCTCTCCTATAGTGGAGAAGGCCCGAGCTCAACAGTGATACGTATATGGGCTGAGATGATGATGATTGCCATCAACAAGTAAATACTATTATTTAAGAAGCAGTGTTTTAAGATCAATTACACATTACGATACAAAGAATATTTAGCTCTATTTTTAGTGCTCCGCTCCGCTGCCCGTGTAAGACTGCTCACTACAATTCGCTTTTACAACCTAGCATTACCATATCACAACGAGTCAGTTTAACAACTAGAAATGATTTGCCGACAATGGTTTATTTAAATTTAACTATAAGATGTGTATAATAGGTAATTAATTAATATAGGTTAGGTATTTTAACGTGCTTTTGTATGATTTTAAAGTTACTTTATGTTAAAATACTACCGCATTATATAAGGACCCAAATTTCGAGACGAAATTATACCTTTGAGTCATCTGAATGTGTGATTTAAACTTTTCACATCAACGCTTATAAACGCAATGTGTGTACACTAAAGGCTAAGCTACACCACCACAAAAAACTGGAAAATTAATAAGATCATCATCACCATTTCAGGTCATACATTCTCCGCTGTTAGGCACGAGCTTCCGCTATAATAGGAGGAAAATTGACCTACTATACAACACTGGTCAGACGTGTTGCTATTTTTTTTTACAAGTCATATCTGCTCCGGTTGTCGGCCCAACAACGAGGTGACGTGGGTATGGGTGGGTTATGAGTCCGCGCGCCGCCCTTTAATCGCCCCGGATGGACAGGGCCGCGCGTGCGCTTACCATAGCCCAACCATAAAAAAATAAAAAAAGAAAAAAAAAAGACGTGTTGGTAGAGAGTTTATTTTAAAATTTTCTCCTATCTTGTATAAATTTTATAGGTATATTAAACCTTTAGTCGTCTTTTACGACACCCACGAGTAAGACAGGGGTGGTGAATTGTATTAATACTCCGTCGCCGCACGGAATAAGATACCCAATTTCAATACATGTATTTAATTTCATGATAATTATGAATACTTCATTTGTATAAAGGGCTTATTTTAGTTAGTTTTCTGTTTAACTGTCTATATTTGGAAAGGGAAATTTAAATTGTCATCGATTTTGATTTCATAGTCAATCACTTTGAAATGCCTCGTGAACACATTTATTAACAACTCGAATCGACTTAGCACTCTAAGACAAGAAAATCTCGAAACTACACCCCTATATAACCACTATGGTAGAATAGATTATTTGGAGCCCAGCAGTGCGGTATACATAGATGTAAGAGTCGAGATGATGATGATTATAATGAAGTACTCTAAACCAACCTGAAACAAATGCACACCGTATGGTCAGTCGTGAGAAGGTTGACATCATAGAGGCCAGTCCAAAACTTCTTACAACTTTGTTATAGATTAGAGCCCAAAATATGTAGCCATTCACATGTAAATTTAAGTATTTAACGAGTGTACAACTTAAAAATTAAAACGTCTAAATTAAGTTAATAATTTAGTTTGGTCAATAAAAAAATAAAGTAAAAAAAAACCTTCAGCTAAGTATACGAGTGATTTCTGAAGTTTATGCCAGCATTGCACATTGTAAATAAAACCATTTTTACAGATTTTGCCGCGTTTGATTTTTGATTGCCTGACGTTTCAAATAGTTAACAGCGTTCGTGGTCACAGGCAAACTGTCCACAAACGCAATAAAATTCGTAAAAACAGTTTTATTTACAATAAGTACAAGAGTTTAAAGTTGGCGAAGACAAGACGCGTTAGATAGGAATTTGGGTCAAATTTGAATTATACATATTTTACACGTGACTCTGAAGCCGTGTCTTTGATGTCACACGTTATACGCAAAAGCTTTTTGGGCTTGAAAGTTATAATATTTTACTGGATTTGAAGACCGAAACGTAACTGCAAATATACGTGAAATAATACATAGTAAATTTATAAATACACCATCATTCATAGAAACATATAAAAAAGATTATAAATCTCTGTTATAACGATGACTTGTTTGACGTATGAAATATTAGTCCACCCATGACCATGAACGCTGCAAAGTGTTCAAAACGTTGGGCAATCAAAAATCAAATACAAACACGACAAAATCTATACAGTAGTTTTATTTACAATGATTGGTTGTAGCTGATAATTAATTCTTTATGCAGTTATTTATGATGCTCGTAAAGTGATTATGGCATTATACTCGTAAACTGTTATCATACCAGAATTTTCAGTTTTAGTTCGAAAGCATATTTGGGAAAGTCCAACCACACTGTATGTTCCTACACAAGAGCTAAAAATAGCCAGCCATTAACTAATGTGACAGGATAAGCTGTTCAACGTTCATCTATATACTATATTGTAAGGAACTATCCTCCTACGTCGCCGACAATGCGTCTATGTCTTATAAAGAACTACCCTCATACACCACCAACCAACGTTTCACCGTCTATAAAAGACGATAGAATGGAACCAATTCGGAACTTACTTACCGGGTTGAGAGCCTTCCGCCCATTCTCGCCCATTCTCGCCTCGCCCATTGACCGCGTTAAGCTGTCAAGGTCATCTGCGACCAACAGCTACACACACAACAAAAAAAAAAACCAATTCGGGACAGATTGCTAGCGCTCGTAGTAATCGGAAGTCTTCTAGAATCAGTTGTGGTCGTCGGTCGTCATGAAGGTCGTGTAAGCCATTCTTAGAGTGTAATTAGTGTTCATTTTACAAAGTAAGTAATTATTGTTTCATTGTGAGTTTGAATTGTGTAAAAGTGAATACTATTGTTGTTTAATCTCAGATTATTGCTGTAATAGACAAATTTATTGTTCATGTTTGTATTTTTTAAAGTAAATCTATCTCCATCCTAAAAATATATTATATTTACCTAATCGTAGCATACCTAGAAGTATAAAATTAAATATGCCTTCACATTCGCAATAATACTGTAGTAAGTACTCCCGGAACTAAAATTCTATAGAACATTAAAACCATAAAAACGAAAGACTGCAAATCCAAGAGTGTTCGTCATCTTTATCCGTGGCAACAGAACAGTCGGAGTTATAATATTTACAATCCGTTTGCTTTTTAATTCATCTTCATTGGTTACTATTTATTTTTTTAATTAATCCATTTTATTGTCTTTGACTTACGAATTTAAGAAGCAGTCGTTTTTAGCAATAGGAGGAGACCTCGAAATGATAGACTGTTTGGCCCGGAAGTTATAATAGGAAATTTTGTTGTTTAATTTTTATCTAAAGACTCCATGCATTTAGGGATAAATTCAAGGAATTTTATAAACATACAATTAATAGACACAAATAAAACCCATTATGCTTTCAAAATAATCATTTATGGATTCCGTAGGGGAGGCATAAAAAAGGGATAGCCCTTTGTGGGGATCGAAACCATGTTACTGCATGGGAGATCATAATTCAAACAATTACACTATCTATATAGGTATCTTATAAAGGAAGCTTATGTCCAACATTGGGATGCATTTGAATTACAAAAAAAAAGAGAAACGCAATTGGAAATGAAACCCTATGACAATATGTAATCCTTATTTTTTTCTTCAGGCGATATACGTTTCGTGTTTATATCAATGGAAGAAAAATTGTAATTCGCTCGCTAAAAGGTTGTAATTAGTACAGTCATTGGGTATTTTACTTGGAAAGTTTTCGGGGAGTTTTGAAAATTGGCAATTTTATAGATTTTGACGTGCTCTAACCGAATTTCAACTTTGCCATCTCGTATCTTTGCCGCTCGCGCCGCCCTATTAAAAAATGGCGGCTAAAAACAGTTTTTTGACAATAGCTCCTTTCTAACGCATTTTACAGGAATAACATATATACAAAATAATTGTAGAGAAAATTTCCTATAGTTTACGTCATGGGGTGCTACGCCAGAAACCTCCGCGTGGTGTACCCTAGGCACGAGCGACAATTCCTTGGACTGCTCTCTGGAATTGTCGCTCGTGGCAAATATCTGGCCCGAGGGGGGGCCCAGTTTGTGGGATGCCCCAAATTCGCTCCATGCCCTCTAAATGTAGAGGGTATTGGACGCGAAAATTCGACGGGCCCAGTCACTCATTAGTTTGAGGACTGGGCAGGCATTTGCCAACCGCGACAAATCGTAGACCTGATTCTTGCTTCGGGACATTTGTCTTGAGGCCTAGATTCAGGAGCGAGGGTCTTGGCTTAACCGCCTGGACCGCGAGGAAGAAAACCTCTATAAAACAATCACCCAGAATCCTAAGTTCTGGCGCGCGGCGAGAGGATGCATGGCTGATGGGTTGTTCAGTCGTTAGCGCGCCCCCAGCCAGGGTACCTGCGGACCCCCTGTGTTGGGAAACAAATGTACGCTTGCCCGGGTATCGGGATCTCTGCCCGGGTCGACATTTATTTCTCCCATACTCGTGGGAACTTGATGGATTATTGTTCACACACACCTGATGTAGATAGGAGGGGTGAGACGCCCAAAATTACCACCACAGAGGATCTAATTAGTTCCCACCCAAAAGCCCTGCCAAGCTACAGGAAAACTGGCACAGAGGAAGGAGAGGCCTCGTCCGACTGCAGCTCTGCTGCTAGTCTGACACTTGAGGCCCCAAGGTCAGCCGAGGGCCCGGCAAAAATAGTGGCCCCTAAGAAGAGAAAAAAGAGAAAGCACATGGGGACGGGGAAGGCCACGAGCGTCAAAAGGCGCGAGTTGGCCAAGCAGGAGCGGCTGGCTAGAGAGGCCGCGGCAGCCGCTCCGACTGCTGACGAGGGAGGCAGTACTGCCGCAGAGCCGTCGGACACCGACATGTCGGCAGTGGAGACCGTCGGGGGGTCATCCCGGTCGCCGGCATCGGCCTTGGCGGCAGCACTAGAGGTTGGGGAGGAGGCCCTCCCCTCGATGGTGCGGAAGCGCCCCCTAAATATGGGTGGCAGCTCAGAGTCCGCCTCCGAGGGGAGTGGCGCTATCATGCCTCCTCCCAAGGTTCCAGCCTCTCGTAGAGGACGAGGGGCTGCAGTGGTGGCGGCGAGGTCGACGGCTCCAGCGTCGATTGGTCATGTGCGGGGGACCGATGCCCAAAAGCGGGCGAATGAGGCGGCTGCCGCGAGGATGATGAGGGTGTTAGCGGACATCCCTCCCACCAGCGCGGCAGCTGCAGAGCCCGCTGTAGGTGTCGACCCCCCACCTACCGATGTGGCAACCCTGCAGGCCGAAAATGCCCGCCTTAGTGGTGAGGTCTCAGGCCTGCAGGAGAAGAATAAGGCCCTACAAAAGGAGTTGTCGGCGGTGCAGAAGGCGAACCGCGAGTTGGCCAAGCAAATGGCCGACTTGCGGCGCCAGGTCGCGCAACTGGCGAGGACCGCGCCGCCGACAAGCGCCGGCCCTACCGCCGCCCCCGCCGTTCCCATTGCGCCAACTCGCGCTGCGGCGAGTCCCCAGCCGGCCGAAGCGGTCCCGCTGCCCGCAGTGGACGGCGTGTCGGACCAGACCATGCGCGCCATGGTGGACGTCTTCGGCAAAATGCTAGACGCGCGCATGGCGGCTCTGGAGTCAAGACTGCCTCCGGAGCCCCGTCTTCGGCCGCCGCTGGCTGCGAACAGGCCCAAGGCCGCGGTGTCAGCCCCTGATGCGCTACCCTGTCAGGGCGGGCGCGTAGGGAGCTACGCTGCGGCCGTTGCTGGACCGAAGTCCAAAGGGCCCGTTGCGAGGAAGAAGGTGGCACCGGCTCCTGCTCAGGCCGCACCTCAGCCGCTGCCGGCAAATGCTCCGCCGGTAGCAGCCAACGCAGCCGCGGCCGTGACTGCTGTGCCCGGCCCCTCCGCTGCACCTGAAGAAGGTTGGCAGACAGCCGAGCGCAGCCGAAAAAGTCGCGGCCAGAAGAGGAGAGCGGAGGCCAAAAGTGCCGCCAAAGCCTCCGCTCCCAAAGCAGGAGCCGCAAATAAGAGGTCGCGCAGGAGGCTCCGGCCGCCAAAGTCAGCCGCGGTGGTGATCACCGTGCTGCCTGAGGCGGCCGAAAACGGCCTCAGCTATGAGGCCGTCTTACGTCGCGCCCGGCGGGAGCTTGACGTCTCCGATTTAGGAGGCGTCGAAGCCAGGACCCGCAAGGCCCGGACAGGGGCACGGATTCTAGAGTTCCCTGGGGCCGAGGGCGCCAAGACGGCCGATAGCATGGCGGCTAAGTTGAGGGGTCTGTTCGCAGAGGAGGGTGGCGTCAAAATCGCCAGACCCGTAAAGTGCGCAGAACTACGCGTCGTGGGTCTGGACGACTCCGTGACGGTGGATGACATCCGGGAGGCCATCGTCTCGAAAACCGGGTGTCCCGTGGACACCGTCCGAATTGGCGCCATCCGCCCTGGTCCGGGCGGCGTCGGTGCTGCCTGGGTGCAGTGCCCGGTGGAGTCGGCCAAGCAATTGGCCGACTCAGGCAGGCTCCTCGTGGGCTGGAGCTCGGCACGGGTGACCGTGCTGGAGTCCCGGCCTGCGAGGTGCTACAAGTGCATGGCGGTCGGACACACTCGGCCGACATGCACCAATTGCTTTGACTGCAGCGATCTCTGCTTCCGCTGTGGTCAACCCGGGCACAAGGCGGCATCCTGCGCCGCCACTCCCCACTGCCCCGCGTGTGCGGCGGGCAATAGGCCCGCCAAGCACCGCATGGGGGGCAGGGAGTGCAGACCCCCGGCTTCGGCTCCAAAGGGGCGGAGCGGCCCGACGACCCCGGCCGCTCCCGCCCCTAGCGCGACCCGATCGCCCGCCAGCGTGGAGGAGGTGATGGATACGGCCCAGTAATGGCGACCGAATCCTACCACCTCCTGCAGGCCAACCTCAACCACGCCGCCGAGGCACAGGACGTTTTCCTGCAAGCCATGGCGGAGTGGTTGATCGGTGCAGCCGTAGCCGCGGAGCCGTACGTGGTGCCTGACCGGCCCAATTGGCTGGGCAGCAGTGACGGCTCTGTGGCAATCGTGGCCTCCATGTCGTGGCATTCCCCGCCTTTGTTGCTCAAGGACAGGGGCGACGGGTATGTCGCGGCGGAATGGGGAGAGGTTACGCTATTTGGTGTTTACTTCTCCCCTAACAGGAGTGCGACGGATTTCGGGGCCTTCCTCACCATCCTGGGGGCCTCGATACGGCGACTGGCACCGCGCCAAATCTTCGTTCTGGGGGACTACAACGCCAAGTCCACGGCGTAGGGGTCCCCCAGGACGAATGACCGTGGGCGGGCGGTCGAAGAGTGGGCGGCGGCACTGGGCCTCTGTTTGCTGAACAGGGGCTCGGTGCAAACGTGCGTGCGGCAGCAGGGCGGGTCGATAGTGGACTTGTCGTTCGCTAGCCCTAATGTCGCAGCACGTGTGAGGAGCTGGTGCGTCCAGGAGGAGGTTGAGACCCTATCCGACCATTGATACATCCGGATAGAGGTCTCCCGGACCCTCCTGCAGCCCAGCAGGGGTCACATGGCGGACGGAGCTCCCGCGTTTCCGCGGTGGGCTGTGGGTCGATTGGATTGGGACCTGTTGGCGGAGGCAGCCATCGTTCAGTCGTGGCTGTCCTCACCGCCCCAGGCGGACGGGGTGGATGCCGAGGCTGGCCGCATCCGCTGTGCATTAACGCAAATCTGCGATGCGGCCATGCCCCGTGTGCGGCGTCTGCCCCCGAAGAGTGCGGTCCCCTGGTGGTCCCGAGAATTGGCGGACCTTCGGGCCGCGTGCATACGTGCCCGGAGGGCCTACACCCGCAGCCGAGCGCGTCACCGCGACGCTGAGCGGGAGGGCCAGCTGTACGAGGCTTACCGCAGTGCGCGGTCTGCCTTCAGGCTGGCCGTCCGTACCGCCAAGGACGTTAGTCGGCGGGAGATGCTGGACAGTCTCGAGCGTGACCCCTGGGGTCGCCCCTACCTCACGGCGCTGAACAAGCTCCGCGGGCGGGGCCCCCCCCTCACCGAGACTCTCCAGCCCAGCCTCCTCACCAGAGTTGTCGGGGACCTCTTTCCACGGCGGGCGGAGCACACGCCCCCGGTCATGGCTTCGCCGGACAGCGACCGGGAGGCCGAAGATGAAAGTGCTCCGCCCATCACGGAGCCGGAAATGGGAGCGGCGGTGGCGCGTATGCGAGTCAAATCCACCGCCCCCGGGCCCGACGGTATTCCGAACCGTGTGCTGGCCCTGGTCCTCGAGCACCTGGGACCACGCCTCAGGGGACTGTTCGACGCTTGTTTGACGTCCGGGCAGTTCCCTGGGTGCTGGAAAGAGGGGAGGCTGGTTCTCCTGCCGAAGCCGGGACGGTCTCCCGAGTCGGCCTTGGCCTACAGGCCCATCGTGCTGCTCGATGATGCGGGTAAGCTGCTAGAGAGGGTGTTGGCTGCCCGCATCGAGCGGCACCTCGTCGGGGTCGGGCCCGATCTGTCGGACGCCCAGTTTGGTTTTCGGAGAGGGCGTTCGACGATCGCGGCCCTGCTGCGCCTGAAGGCCGTGGTAGCGGACGCCGTCACCGGCAGAGGAGTCCTGTTGGCGGTGTCCCTGGACATCGCCAATGCCTTCAACAGTCTGCCATTCAGCTGCATCAGGGAGGGACTGAAGTATCACGGGGTGCCCGTGTACCTCAGGCGGCTGGTGGCAGACTACTTGGAGGGGCGCAGCGTCCTCTACGTTAACCAAGTAGGGGACGTTGTGCGAACGCCCATGACGTGCGGTGTCCCACAGGGGTCGGTTCTGGGTCCGACCCTGTGGAACATCGGCTACGACTGGGCGTTGAGAGGAAGTCTCCCACCCGGGCTGGGCGTAATTTGCTACGCCGACGATACACTCGTCACAGCCCGGGGTGGGACACTAGAGGAGGCGGCACGCCTGGCAACTCTCGGCACCGAGGAGATTGTCAGGCGGATCGAAGCGCTGGGGTTGAGTGTAGCCCTGGAAAAGACGGAGGCCCTTTTGTTCCATGGCCTCCGTACCGCCGGGCCTCCCGCCGGCGCTTCGATCACCGTGAAGTCGGTCACCATCAGCATCCAGGCCCACATGAAGTACTTGGGCCTGGTGCTCGACGGGCATTTTTGGTTCCGGGAGCATCTCCATCGACTTGTTCCCCGGCTTGTCGGCGCGGCGTCCGCCCTTTCGCGGCTGATGCCGAATGTGGGTGGACCCAGTGCTACGTGCCGACAGCTGTACACGGGGGTGATCCGGTCGATGGCCCTGTATGGCGCACCGGTGTGGGCGGGGTCCCTGACCGTCCGTCTTAGGGCCCTCCTGTGGCGACCACAGAGGGTCATGGCGATCAGGGCCATACGGGGTTACCGCACCGTGGCGACGGAGGCAGCGTGCCTCCTGGCCGGAACTCCCCCGTGGGACCTGGAGGCGGAGATGCTCGCCGACATTTATCGGCGGGTGTCGGAGACGCGCGCCCGCGGCGGTATGGTCTCCTTGCAGGAGATCACCGCCTGGCGGGTCGACGCCCGCCGAGGAGTCATTGCCCGTTGGGCAATCCGGCTGGAGAGTCCTCGGTACGGTGTCAGGACCGTCGAGGCCTTCCGGCCGGTGCTGATGGAGTGGTTGGAGCGGACGCACGGGGTGCTTTCCTTCCGACTTGTGCAGGTGCTGACGGGGCACGGGTGTTTTGGGAAGTACCTGCACAAGATTGTCAGGAGGGAGAGCACACCGTCCTGCCACTACTGCAGTTGCGACGAGGACACGGCGCAGCACACGCTCGAGGAGTGTACTGCGTGGGAAAGGGAGCGCCGTGAACTCGTCGCGATTATCGGTGCCGACCTGGCGCTGCCGACCATCGCCAGGGAGATGCTCGACAGCGTCAGGAACTGGGACGCGGTCGCCGCCTTCTGTGAGACCGTAATCTCACGGAAGGAGGCGGCGGATCGTGTGCGAGTAGAGCTCCTATTCGGCGACACGTTCCGCCGCCGGCGACTGGGGCGGCGCAGGCGCGAGTATCTGCGCCTAATGCCGCCCTAGCCGAGGCCGCGGGTGATCGGACCGGGGAATTGTCCATCACCCGCAGAGAGGCTGACCGCGCGATGGCGACCGACGTCCCAGTACGTCGAGACGTGAGGTTACCCGAAAGGGTATTCCGTCGGGCCGACCACTGATGACAAGTCATATCTGCTCCGGTGGTCGGCCCAACAAATAACGAGATGACGTGGGTACGGGTGGGTTATGGGCCCGCGCGCCGTCCTTTCATCACCCCGGACGGACAGGACCGCGCGTGCGCTTACCATAGCCCACCCAAAAAAAAAAAAAAAAAATAGTTTACGTCATAACCTTTTTTCCTAAAATCAATAGTTAGAACTATTGATTTGGAAAGAGCACGTCAAAATTTATAAAATTGCCAATTTTCAAAACTCCCGGAAGACTTTCGCGTACTAAATACGCTCTTATAGAATTTAGTTTCTCCTCACCTATAGAGGAACCCTATAGGTACTGTAAGCACATATAGAATTGCATTTCAGGTAATCTTCTTCTACTCTGTAGTATTGTTATCTGTGTATATTCTATAGTTCAATTTTCTTTGGTTTCTCTCCATGTAATGACTGAAGAAGAATACAGCCACCACTTCGAGACGTATATGGACATGTATTTATTATTTACATGTCGCAGCGGTTAAGTTGCCCACTTACTGTGCTAATGGATTCAGTTTCCACGCAGAAAAATAATATGTACGATCCACAAATTGTTGTTCTGAATCTAGGTGTAATTTGAGTCCATTAATTATTTGTTTGTAACGTCCCTCACAATGTGTATTATTTTCTTAGTGCAGTATTATATTAAAAAAAAAAATCAGCACCAAATAGAAAAATATAATTTTAGACTAAAAATTTGTAAATGAGAAAATACATTTTCGTGTTTCTATTTTTTTCTATTAGATATAATAAGCAAAGCGTATAACGCAATGAAATTCTATTCAAGGAATTATATAGAAGGAAATTGTTAACTAGAGTGCCCTGGTTGGTTAATCTCAGCAGATTATATATAGTAACAGTAAGAGGATTAAAATTCAACGTTAACTCGTCTCGCCAGAGTGCTAAAGTACACCTTTCAAAACTGTTCATCCACATGTAGAGATGTTCAATAATTAAAAAAGTAAATGTTATTTTCTTAGATGATTTGAGGCATTTATGCATTACTAGCTTCTGCTCGCGACTTTGTCCGCGTGGTATAGATAATTTGGGTTAACGCTAACTTTAACCTAAGACTTTGTTTACGTAGAAGGTGAAAATATTTTTTAATAATACGATTCTGTCACACATAATTATTGCGAAAATTTAGCCGTTTACGCAGCGGAAGCTCTCAACAGGAAAAAAAAACGATTTTGAAACATTCTTCATTGGTGCTCCGCTTGTGTTGGTCTTAGCGTAATGATATATAGCTTGTAGCCTTCCTCATTAAATGGGCTATCTAACACTGACAGAATTTTTCAAATCGGACCAACAGTTTCTGAGATTAGCGTGTTCAAACAAACAAACTTTTCAGCTTTATATGTATATTAGTTTAGATTTTTATTTTTAAATAAAACCATTTTGACGGATTTTATAAAGTTTGTATTCAGTGTTTGATTTCTCAACAATGCGAGCATGGCCAAGAATTCCCGTGACCATAAACCGAACTGAATATAAACATCTAAAATACAGTTATTAAATAAATCGAAACAGTAGATCTCTTCCTTACAAACTTAACGAAAGATAGTTTTTATTGAGTTTCCTTCAAGTTTCGTGACTTGTTCTATATATAGTTTACTTAGTTTATTTTAATTATATTATAAGTGATTTCGGAGTGATAAATCAAATATCTACACTATAGTGGAACAACGATTACCTCAAAGGGAGACCAGTTAAGCTTTAGCCCATTAATCTGGCCAAATGCTCTCCAAAATTTACACTGGGGAAACGAAAATTCTTAAATGATCATCCATCCATCCATCCATCAGCCTACAGACGTCCACTGCTGGACATAGGTCTCCCCACGAGAATGCCATTTGGAACGGTCCTGCGCCACTTGCATCCAACGGTTCCCTGTGACTTTGATTCTGGTTTTGTCATAAAAATGGGCGTTCCACAGGGATCCATTCTGGGGCCATTTCTGTTTCTTGTATATATTAATAACCTACCCTACCATATAGGAGACAATCAAAACATTGTGTTGTTCGCAGATGACACTTCTTTGTTATTTAAAATTAAAAGACAAATGCTCAATTATGACGATGTGAACAATGCACTGTATAACGTTGTTCATTGGTTTAACACTAATAATTTGGTTCTCAATGAGAAGAAAACTAAATGTATAAAATTTACTGCTCCCAATGTGAGGCAAGTGGAAACCAATGTCCAAATGAATGGTGTGGCTCTGGACCTTGTGGAATCGACCGTTTTTTTAGGTATCACCATAGATGCTAAACTTCAATGGGGACCTCATATTGAAAAGTTGTCGAGTAGGCTTAGCTCAGCGGCTTATGCAGTAAAAAAAATAAGAATGTTAACCGATATTGAAACAGCTAGAATGGTTTATTTCGCTTATTTCCATAGTCTGATGTCTTACGGCATATTAGTGTGGGGATGCTGCGCGGACTTGAATAGAATCTTTGTTCTTCACTGTCCGTGCAATTTATAATCTGGGCCCAAGAGTCTCACTTCGAGAGAAATTCAAAGAAATAAATATTCTAACTGTTATATCGCAATATATATACGAAAATATATTATATGTCAAAAAGAATATCGCTAACTTCAAAAGATATTGTGACATTCATGAAATGAATACTCGGAATAAGGACAAACTAGTTGTACATACTACTCGTCTCCAAAAAATTAGCAAATCATTCATGGGGCAATGTATACGTTTCTACAATAGATTACCTAAAGATATCCGAGACCTGCCAACAAAAAAGTTTAAAAAAGCTATCAAGAGTAGACTTTGTAAGAAAGCTTATTATAAAATCTCGGATTATGTAGATGATAATACTGATTGGTTGTGAGCAGCTCCTCATTATGCAATTTCCTTGTTATTTTAAATAAACCCTTTTTTAATAACTCTAATATTGTAAAGCGTAAACGAAATTTTGCATTTTCGTCGTTTGTAACATGTTTGTAACATATGGTCTTGGTCATGCTCACTGAAGGATCTACTTGCGGTAGTTGCGTGGAGCGGGTCTCTCCCTTCCCTCCATAATGGTTGAGGGGAGTGATAGCTGCTCTAGTAGTTAACTCGTGATCGGGTGCCGCTTGTGGGATCTGGTCCAGCCATAATCATTTGAATTATATTAAGTATCTTGCAGTTCGAAGGGCATCACACTGGTCTTACAAAACATGTACACAAATTTATATCTAGTAAGAAGAAAAAAAAAATTAAAATAATAGACAAGCCCGCTGAGTTTCTTGCCGGATCTCCTCAGTAGCGGTCGCGTTCCGATCCGGTGGTAGTTTATTTTTATTGGATAATCTAATTTTATTTTGTAAAATTGACAATATGTAAGTGCCCTCTCGGGGTCTATACATAATAAATTATTTGAATTTGAGAATTTCGTCAGTCCACCTAGTGGGGGTCGTCCTACGCTGCGCCGTCCGATTCGTGGTCGCCACTCGAGAACCTTTCTTTCCCAACGGTTGTCGGTTCGACGAGCGATGATAACAAATAATATTCTTTTTTAGTTAATTTATAGTGTTTTAGTAGTGGTAGCACTACACTGTTGACAGTTGTCTGTTTACAGCCGCGGTCCGGTCCGTCCGAGGTAGTACCACACTCTCGGCAGAAAATCGACGTCTAAGTAGAAGCAATTTATTCCTGCGCTTCGTTCGGTAAGCGAGAGAGCCGGCAGCCTAATATTCTGAGGGTGTTTGCGGGTGGTGGGTTTAGTTTCACCGAAACTCATTGCACGCATTCACACTTCCTTCACTTTTCACTTTTCATGGTAGGCATCGGCTTAGAAAAAGGTCCATGAATCAGGTATACTATTTGCACGTTTGCCACCGTTTGCTATAAAGTGAAAAAAAAAAGTGAGCCGTCGCTCAGGACGCCTGGCAGATGTGAAACTTCGAAATTATTTTGTACAAGTATATATTAGGCATGTTGAAAAAATATCGATATATCGATATATGGATATTTTTTGTTAGAAATATCGATATTTTTAACCGATATATTTTGAGCTGATATATCGATATTAAATATCCAATATCAAAATCGAATCAAAAACGATATTTTTCTTTGTTTGTGTAAATCAAGTCTAGAATCTAGAACCGTAAAAGATAGGAAATATAAAAGTATAACATTAACTGTATACATACTCTGTAATTAGTATGTTTTGATTGCCACTACATTAGTATGTTTTGATTGCCATTTGATTGTCACTTTTTATTAAGGACCGTTATTATTATTCACACTCATCATCATCATCATCTCAGCCCATATACGTCCCACTGTTGGGCTCGGGCCTCCTCCATAATGGAAGGGTAATTGACCTACTATACCACGCTGGTTAGACGTGTTGGTATAGGGTTTTATTTCGAGTTTTCCTTCTCTCGCATAGATGTTATATGCGTTTTATATCCCTTAGTCGTCTCGTACGATCACCCACGGGTAAGATAGGGGGTGGTGAATTGTATTCTTACTCCGTCACCACACGGACTTATTCACACTCATGATAATCGAATTATTCCAATACATATATCCAACTGTCGCTTAGAATTCAAATGATAAATCATTAACCGAATAGTTTTATATCACTTATTTTTTTCTATACAATTGACTTGTTATTAAAAAAAAAATAGACACAATTCCCCGGCAATTAAAGTGATTTCGTTTTTAGTACTTTGATCTTAACTAAGTTACGTATGGCGTCGGGTTAAGAATATAATTGTCACCACCCCTTTCGAGTCGTAAAAATCGTATAAGGGTTTACTAGGAGAGTGGGCAGTAGCTCTCTCCTGGGATATGTATAAATATATAATATAGGTATAAATATATAATATGGGATATGAATAAATATATAATATATAATAAGTTGAAAATATTGGTTCGAAAATAGCTTTTTTGTTTTTGATATTTTTGTAATTATTGCTTAATAAAAAAGAATTTTGATTGAACTAAATACATTATTATTTTAAAAACACAAAATCTTTTAAAAATTTGACCGATATATCGATATTTTTCCTTAATATATCGACGTCGATATTGATAGTTTGATAAATATAGATATATCTATATATTGATATGTTTTTCATTTCCGACATCCCTACTAAATACTGTACTATTTAATAAACGCATTTTTTTAAAGACCGATATATCGATATTTCTTTTTCGATATATCGACGTCGATATTGATATTTTTATAAATATCGATATTTCTTTTCACTTCCGACATCCCTAGTATATATTAGACATGTGTAACACTGCGCTGCGCCGCGCAATTGCGCCAACTCAGTTCACTGCGCTGGAAGTATCAACTCACTTCTAGAAAATGTGTTAGCGCACGGCGCAATCGTCGCAGCGCCGGCGAATCTGAACAATTTTTTTATTTATGCGCCTATAAGGCAGGCTATAGTCGACCTTACTGCCTTGTCTTACGTAGCTTACACATAATTTTCTTTACATATAATGTATTATTAGCGTAAGAGATAAGTAACACCCGTCAGTAAGCCGTTACCATTAATTGGGTGCTGAAAACCAAATACACTATTATACATATTAACGTAAATCACTATTATATGATATTGACAACATTTCAACTGTATTACATATAATTATTATATGTGTATGTAATTTAGAGAAATGAATATATAGATAGCCTTTTTATTTATTTATTTTTATTTATTTATTTAAGACAACACCCTGCACTAAGAAAATAATCCTTGTATTGCGGGGGACTTTACAAACATATAATTAACGGACACAAATTACATCCAGACTCAGAACAACAATTTGTGGATCGCACAAAGTGTTGTCCCGCGTGGGATTTGAACCCTCGACACTGGCGCTGTAGAGATGTTGTATGTATTGTATGTAGAGATACAGATGTTGTTCTGTTCAAATAAAATGAATGCTCTTTGAAATTGACAGCAGCGCCACCTACCGAGTCCAGTTGTGAATCTAAACCATTCTCGTATCCCTTTGAACATACACAAAACATTTCATCAACATCGGTCCAGTCGTTTAAGAGGAGTTTCAGTGACGTACACAACAAATATATATAATGTAAATAAAGATAAAATATCAGTAAAATTATTTAAAATATAAAACTAAAAACAATAATTCATTCAAGAGCGTAACATGACACTCCCATATTCCCGCCGAAAAACTCAAGGTCGAACAACTCTGTGAAGTGTAAATAACTCTTTTAAAAATTGAGTTATACCTAGGTGCGCATTCAGTTGCTCATTCGGTTGTTTCATGTGTTGCGCCAAGACGCAATGAGTTAGAAATGGAGTTATACCTGCAGTGGCGCAGATGGCGCACATTTCATTCGTAGCTCACTCGGTCATGTTTACATTTTGTTGCGCCATGGCGCAATTTTGAGTTAGCGCAATGAGCCGGCGCAGTCTACTGCGCCTGAGTTACTGAGTTAACGCAAGGATTATCGTTGAGTTACCCATGCCTAGTATATATGAATAAAAGCATAGATTACGATAGGAACTAATATGTAAAGTATTGAATAGAATAATACGATTTCTACTATTATCTAAGATATTACAAAGAAATGATATTAATTCACCGCTCGGCCGCTTACGACCTAACATAGCGTCGCTACGTCTCCCTCACACACTTCTGCGTAGTTCAAATCAAAAGGATCGGTTAAGAAAGTGTGATTTAGCAAACAAAAATAACGACATCTATCGAGCTAAGGCTAAATCTCAGCTACAAAATATATTTTATAAAGAAATCTCTAATCCTGTAATGATGATGATGATAATGAGACAAGCTATTTAAATTATTTTATCGTCATTGGTTCTTGTTAAATTAACAAATTTTAAATGAAATCTGTATGTTGAAAGTGGGTCAAGATCCAATTCCTAGGAGTCTGTAACATATAAACGAATAAATATACATCTGAAACTAATAAAACACCTATAAAAAGCGATTGTCCAGTTTTCGTACGTGAAAGTACTGTAAGTAGGTATGGTATACATACTTATATTGGCAAGTTAGAGAATTATATATTGTATAGAGAATATAATTATTTTAATAATATAATTATTTAATATATTGTATAGAATTGTATAGAGAATTATACATTATTTTATAGATTAAGTATATATGCATAAAAGAACAGATTACGACAGGCACTAAAATAGCACATTAATAAAAATAATATTACGATTTTTTTCCAAGAAAATGATGATTTTAATTTAATAAACATTTATTTTCATTAGTATACATTATAGGTAACAATTTACTTTAAGCGCACTAGATGGCGTTGTACAAATTTTAAATCGCACTATGGTTTCGTTACAAAAATGTACACACATGTATTCGGATATTTATATTTCGTTAATTAAAAGGGTGCCGCGAAGCGTGGCGTTAACGCCACGCGATGATCGGGATCACCCTCGCCTATAGATGTTTCACATCAAAAAAATGTCCATTGCGTGTCTCTCAAAGTAAGCAACTTTTTTTACGTTTCCGATGTGTACATGGTTAGTGTTTTTTGTTACTAATTCTGTCATGAAAGTATTCTTGTTTTTTTTTTTTGCACTATTTCTTGTTTGTGGCCTCACTGTACATCTAAGGCCCTTCGCACATGGAGCTACTCAAAAATGACGGCACTGATCAGTAATTACAATTACAAATTAGTTAGAAACTGTACCTCGCACATGACGCTACTTAAATTGCAAGGTTTCAGTGACTTCTGTTATTTCTGCTCTCACAAGCACACGATTA
The DNA here is from genome assembly GCA_032191425.1 of Lymantria dispar. Lineage (NCBI taxonomy): Eukaryota > Metazoa > Arthropoda > Insecta > Lepidoptera > Erebidae > Lymantria > Lymantria dispar. Next base: position 8,721,977 of record CM063465.1, on the reverse strand, counting down.
ACGAGGAAATATTAGGGAAAAAATCAAACATGTCGAGTGGGTCGAGCGAGGATGACGGTGATATTGTATTATACCACTTAATAGACGTCGAAGGAATCTGCGCAGGTTTTGGATTCACCCGTATATTCGAAATAATGTGAACTGCAGATTATTAGTTGAGTAATCTGACAACATCTTTCCTTAGGTAATCTGACAGTTTATAATTATATAAACATGGATACTTTTCCATCTCCTGCACAAATTTAATATTTAGGAGTTGATCGTTCATTTTTCGCAACAAAAATAAAACTGGTAACCAGTAGCGCGGCGACGGGCACGACGCGTCATGCGTGATCAGTTGTTAACGCGTTATTAACCAGTTGGTGACTAACAGCGTCGTGTGCGACCCTCAATGAGAACGTACGCGGTGACGCTCAAGCAACTCGTTAGTAATTTGAGTTTGAAACTAGTACTTTTTCAGTAGCTCCATGTGCGGAGGGCCTAACGCTTAAGCGAATAAATTCTATGCTAATGCCATTTCATTACTCAAATAAAAATCAATTAAAGTTTTCTTGTATGAGTCAAATATATCACTACATCAAACATTCATATTGTATGGTAAAGGCTTATAGAATACATTCCGTCGCAACTTCTAACTCTCCCGTGTAATTCGTAAAAACCGGCTAAGGGATATCTAGGGGAATAGGCAAGCAGTAACCCATCTGACAAATACAGCGATTATGATATCAAAGTTTACAACCTGTCGATTAAAACCTTTCTGCTTATTGAGCGGACTGCTTATGCTGCATTGATTTCTTTGGCCTCGATAGAAAGTATTTATTAAATAACCATGCCTTGCAAACACCTTGCAAAGTCAAAGCACAGAGCCTGAAATATGTAAGTAGTGAAATCGAAATTCGCCGTGGTGAGGGAGTAAGAATACAATTCACTACTCCCTATCCTGCTCGTGGAAGTCGTAAAAGATGCCTAAGGGATATATTGTGCATATAATATCGATGCACGAGGAGGAAATCTCGAAATAAAACCTTATATAAACACGTCTGTCCAGTATGGTGTAGTAGGTTAATTGCACGCTCATTGCGTAGAGATCAAGTAAAATACAGTAGGCAACGTTGTATAAAAATAGCCAACAATAACGTTCATACAACCCGAATAAAAATAACATACCTGTTAGTTTAAAACGGTCCAATTATGTTGAAATTTCAACTACTCTATTCCATTCACAACCATCGTCCGTTGTGTCGTTACGTAAATTTAAATTCAAAATGGCTATTGTTTAACGAAATGTTGGCAAAATTGTTTGGTAGCATGAGTTTTGTGTTACATTAGATTCCATCCTTAATATGTAAAGTTTATTTATGTATCACTTTAAAAAGTATAACTAAATAATATCTCTTTACGTCATGGTAGCCTTTACAAGCAATTGATTAACGGTCACAAGTCAAGTTACTGATATGAAATTGAAATTTGAAATATATAATATATCGCCGCTTAGTGCAGAATATGAATAATTATTAACAAATAATCATTAAAAAACGAATTTGATTTTATTTTTATTTATTTAAGACAACACCCTGCACTAAGGAAATAATCCTTGTATTTCGGGGGACTTTACAAACATATAATTAACTAAAATACAGATTAAAAAATTTTTGTCTGTCTGTCTGTTTGTTCCGGGTAATCTTCAAAACGGCTGGACCGATTTCAAAAATTCTTTCACCAATGGAAAGCTTTATCCTGGTATTCCCACGGGAACGGGAACTACGCGGGTAAAACGACTAAAACCGAAGCGAAGCGAGGGCGGGTTGCTAGTTAAATATAAAGATAAAGAAGATGACAACATATAAATGATCATTTGTAGTACGCCTACTACATTAATTCGGGACATTATTAATATCTCGAATTCAAATTACGTCCATCACGTTGTATATGTTCCCTCTAGGACTGCTCTGAATAAATTATGTTTCTTTTTATGTTTTTTTTATCCTTGTGGTGACGGAGTAAAAAAATAACTCACCACCTCCTTGCCCGTGGGTGCTGTAATCAACGACCAAGGGATATGATACCCAAATAACATCCCATCGATCTTATTTGCGTATGAGAAGGATAGCTTGATATAAAATCCTTAATTAATAGCTTGATATAAAATGAGAAGGATAGCTTTATATAAAACCCTACCCAACACGTCTGACCTGCGCGGTATAGTAAGTCAATTTAGCACCCATTGTGGAGGAGGCTCAAGTCCAATAAAGGGACTTGTATGAGCTAAGATGATGATGATGACTATGTTTGCACAACAGTTCAAACTAATGTTTGTACTAAATACATAATTTTTTTTTTTTTGGTTAGCTGCGGTCGCCGCGCTCCTCGCACCACTCCGTCCGGGGCAACAGAGGGGCGTAAGCACGCAACACCCGCAACCCACCCGAAAACCACGTCGCCTTCGTCGTTGGGCCGACCACCGGAGCAGGGTTACTTGGTACTAAATACATCATATCTATAAAAACTTGTGTTAGTTGGGGATATTAAAATATAATCCAACTTATATTTCAAACCTGTTCTATCTCCCCCACCCCCGAATTGCAAGCACACAATTAGCATCTATTCAAAATGTGTCTGTTTGCAAAGTTAAAATACTGGAGTTCTTTCATGCTCACGCGGTTATTTTCAGGACACCTATGCTTAAAACATAGTTTAAAATAATTTTGTCTGTCTGTCTCTTTGTTTGAGGTAATTTTCAAAACGGCTGAACCGATTTTGATAATATTTTACTACCAGGTAGCTGTTTATATACGGGCGGGTGGCAAGTTATATAAAAACTATTTTTACGGATAATCTATACATTAATACGTGAAGCAAAAACTTTGTACCCCTTTTTACGAAAATTACGTGGGTGGACAAGTATGAAATTTGGCACAGTTGTAGTATATAATGAGGAGAAGTGCATAAAACTGAAATTTCATATAATAATGGATTAGAAATACATTAAATTCATTAAAAAGGCATTACGCACACTACAACGCAATCGCTACACACACACGTTTGTGTGATTGTGTTGCGTAGCAACGCTTATACACTTTTGTTAAACGTTTGAACTAAATGTCAAACAATCATAATTACATATGGTGACAATATCTAATAGACATTTGTACCTATATACATTAGATATTAGTGAAATACAGCTTGCTCAATATACAAATTATACATAAATAAAATTAAAAGAAAATTGTGTATCAGAAAAATTAATATTAATGAATTATTGTCGAATTTCGACCATTCGGCGACCACTAAAGTCTAACTTTTTATTAGCTGCAGTAAAATAACGTTTCTAAAAGTCATTCCGTAAAATAATGTTGACAGCCTAATCTCAATAGGGATGTGATTCAGTTCAGGTGCTTACCGGACATGGGGTCTTCGGTAAGTACCTGCACAGAATTGGAAGAGAAGAGGCCCCAGGATGTCATGAGTGTGGCGCGCTAATCGACGATGCGCGCCACACACTGGAAGTATGCCCCGCCTGGGGGTCTCAGCGCCACGTCCTGTCAACGGAACTGGGAATAACAGACCTGTCGCTGCCGACCATCATCTCCAAGATGCTCGGCAGCGACAGCTGTTGGTCGTCGATGGCCTCCTTCTGTGAGGCTGTCATGACAAGGAAGGAGGCCGCGGAGCGGGCACGCGAGGCGCTTGCGTCCGCTGACTCGCTCCGCCGGCGACGACCAGGGAGGAGGAGACGCCGCTATGCGCTCCTCCACCCACCACTCTGAATGATGACAGGACGTGGCCAGACGGCCAAGTGTTGAGGTGTCGGGGATAGAATGTTGTCTGACGATCTCTCCGGCACCTCGTAAAAGCGCGGAAGGGGCCGCTGTGGTTTTAGTGGGTATTTCGGTCACTTCTGTGTCCGGCGAGTCCCACACACACTCCCCTGTCTGTAACCGGCGGGGGATAGTGCGTAAATGCATTTCCACAGCGTGAAAAAAAAAAAAAAAAAAAAAAAAAAAAGGGATGTGATTCAGTTCACAAAAGTTTACATAATATCTAATCGTTCCATAGCTGACTCATAATGATCATACTAAATTCTATTTAATATTAATGTAAATAAAAGGCTGTATAAACGTTGATCCTTTTAGACATATACAAGGTAACATTCAAGAAAACGCTCTCTCAAGTTGGTAGTACTGGTTTTTGGTTACGGTGCTACGATGACGCTTGACCGCCATTTTGTTTCGGTTGTCATTCGCTCATTCGGCTTCATACTTCTGTTTTGAGTGCATGAATAACTTTGATTTGCCCACTGCGCGTTGTTTTTGTTATCATTATTGTTAAACTTATGTTACGTTGTGTTTGTTTTTCATTACCTGTTTTCGTTAATCGTGTTAGTTTTTTTTTGTTTGATACATTGAAGACATGGATGCTCTGCCGAGCACATCGCAAGATGGAGACACATTTTTATCTCCTAAGAAAAAAAGGCCACGTGTAGCTCTAAGTGCAACTGAAAAACTTTGGGTCCAAAACGTTTACAAATATGTGTTTGAAGTGAAATCTTCAGAATCAAACATTGAAGTTCCAAAAACAAGTGAATGCGTTAACAATGTGGCTGAAGTCTTGGGAATATCCGTCCGCACAGTTTATTCCGTTTTAAAGGAGCACAAGGAGAACGACAGCGAATCACCAAAACCTCCCGAAAAAGCGGGCCCAAAACTTACATTTAAAGATAAACTTGATGATTTCACATTCACTGCTGTTAGACGAATTGTACATCAGTTCTTTCATAGAAATGAAATACCCACCATCGCAAAAGTTAGTTTACACATGTCGTCACTCATCTTTTTATTATACGTTATGTATGTTTTCTCCCATCCCATGTGTAATCTTAACCAATTAGGTAATAACTTTAATCATTTTTAGGTGCTGCAAGTTGTAAATGATGACCCAGGATTGCCCAACTTCTCGAAAGAGACATTGAGAAAAATTATGAAGCATCTTAATTTCGAATTCGCTACTCGATCACGCAAGAGTGTGCTTATTGATAGACAAGATATCATATCATGGCGCCAGCGCTACCTGCGTTTAATTAAACAATATCGTAGGGAGGGAAAATACATATATTATCAAGACGAGACCTGGGCCAACGCTGGTACGTGTCAACTCTTAGTTTCTTCTATTTGTTCCCTTTTTGTTTTGATGTCGAAACTTATGATTCTTTTTTTTTATTTTCAGGTCATACTACAAAAAAAACCTGGATTGACGGAAGTATTAAATCTTCTCGACAGGCATTTTTAGACGGCCTGACTACGGGATTAAAAGACTCATAATTAGTCACATAGACGGAGAAGAAGGCTTCCTGGTCGACAGACTTCTTATGTTTGAAGCAAAGAAAGGTACAGAAGACTACCATGATGAAATGAACGCGGAGTGTTTCGAGGATTGGTTCGGCGGTATTCTACCTAAACTCAAGCCGAATGCAGTAGTCGTAATGGACAATGCGCCCTATCACTCTCGGAAGATCGAAACAATCCCGAAGATGTCGTGGACGAAAGCACGAATTCAAGAGTGGCTGACTACTAAAAATATTGCGTTTGAACCAAATATGGTCAAGGCCACTCTCATAGATATTGTGAAACAACAAAATCATACTGAGAAATATGCCGTAGACGAGATGGCTGCACAAAAAGGTATCACACTTTTAAGACTGCCCCCTTATCACTGTGAATTGAACCCCATTGAGTTGGTATGGGCGCAGGTAAAGAGTCACGTCGCAAACAATAATAAGACGTATAAAATGCAAGAAGTGAAAACTTTATTCCAAGAAGGAATCAAGAAAGTGACACCGGCTAAGTGGAGTGACTGTGTGTCTCACACTATTAAAGAGGAAGATAAAATGTGCCACCTCGATCATATTATAGATGAAGTGACAGATAGATTTGTTATTAGTGTGACCGAAAGCGACAGCGACGGTGATTTCGAAAAAGATTAATTAAATAACATTATTATGACGTTTTTGTTTCATTTTGAATGTACCTCCCTATACTTCCACTAAAAAAGATCAATCCTCTAGTATAGTAATAATAATAGGTTAAAAAAATATATTACAACTTAATATTAAATCTCAAAAATAAAACCAAACTGATTATTCATTTATGATTCACTCATTTAGCTACATCCCTATTTATTTTTCTTCAAAAACCGGCAACCCACAAAATGTCATTTTACTGCAGCTAATAAAAAGTTAGACTATAGTAAGTAATAATCGTGTAGACACCGGAAATCATTACACAATTAACCGTAAATTAAATTATTTAAATATATTTTGTACAATCCTACATTGAAAAATTCGTTGGCCGATTGCCAATGATTAAAATCATACCACACTAGCAAAAATTGAAATTGAATATTATTTTCCAACCTGAAAAGCTCAGAAAGGATATATTATATTTGATTAGCAGCTTATCGGTTTAAATATGAATATGGATTTTAAGCCAAGGTAATTTTATTTATTAACAATTTCGTACTGATGAATTTATTTTTCTCTGTGTAGTAACAGCATTTTTTATATGGGTGGGCTATGGTAATCACACCGTCGCACGCCATCCATTCTGTCCGGAGCGACGAAAGGACGGCGCACGGGCCTATAACCCACCCATACCCACGTCACCTTCGTCGTTGGGCCGACCACCAATGCCGTGTTCCTTGTCCTCAGTGGTACCCTCACTTCTCAACGTCCCTGTCCCAGGACGTCGGTCACTGTCGCGCGGTCAGCCTCTCTGCGGGTGACGGACTAAAATCCCCGGTCCGGTCACCCGTGGTTTCGGCTAGGGCGGCATCAGGCACAGGTTCTCGCGCTTGTGCTGACCGAGTCGCCGGCGGCGGAACGTGTCACCGAAGAGGAGTTCCTCTCGCGCACGATCCGCCGCCTCCTTCCGTGAGATAACGGCCTCACAAAAGGCGGCGACCGCGTCGTATAGTAACAGCATAAAAATACATAATCATCAACATCATCATAATCATCATCAGCCTATTTACGTCTCACTATTGCACTCGGGCCTCCTCTATTATGGAAGGAAATTTGACCTACTATACCATGCTGGTCAGACGTGCTGAGCTATAGGCTTTCATTTCGAGGTTTCTTGCATCGATGTTGTCTGCATATTATATACCTTAGTCGTCTTTTACGACACCCACGGGCAAGAGAGGGAGCAGTGAACCGTATTCTTACTCCGTCACCACACAGAGAATATAATGCTTACTAATATTATAAATGCGAAAGTAAGCTTAAACCACCGAACCGATTTCAAAAATTCTCTCACCAATGGAAAGCTGTAATATCATGGAGTAACATAGGCTATATTTTATCCCGGTATTCCCACCGGAACGGGAACTGCGCGGGTAAGGCCACTGAAACCGAAGCGAAGCGAGGGCGGGTTGCTAGTATATAATAAAATAAGAATACGCTTCAGTGTCAAATACAATGCATTTCAAATTCAAATTATTTACATATTATTATGCATAAACCCCATATTGTTATTTTCCATTTCACCTTAAATTACCATCGTTTTAGAACGTGACTGCACTGAGAACATAGGGCAAGAAAATCAGTATTAATATTATAAGAATATTAATCTTTATCATCATCATCGCAGCCCACATAAGTCCCACTGTTGGGCTCGGGTCTCCTCCACAATGGGAGGGAAATTGACCTACCACACCATGCCGGTCAGACATATTGGAATATAATTTCATTTCGAGTTTTCCTTCCCTTTCACAGATGTTATGTGCATATTATATCCCTTAGTCGTCTTTTACGACCTCCACAGGCTAGTGAATTGTATTCTTACTCCGTCACTACACGGAAAAATCTTATAAAAATTGTATTATTAAAATAGGTCTATCGGACTTTGGAAGATTACCCGGATAAAGACAGACAATGATATTTCAATTAGTTTTTATGCATAGAAAAATACAGAAAACCCACTATTTTGACATTACAAACATATACTTTTTATTTACTTGTGACTAACTGATCTATCAAGCACTATTCAGAATAAATTTTAATGTAAACAAAAGTCTTTGTAAAAAATTCCTTGAAAATTTTTAATTGCATATAAGCGTCACCTAGCGGGTCCTAAAACATTGTAGTTTTAATGGTAAAAATGGTTTAATGGTTAAATTCGTTTTCCTTGCCCCCATACAAGATGGGGAGGACGTCGGTCAATGGGAGGGTTTCATGTTTCATTTTCCTTCAAATGAAACCAGTTTGAATTATGGTTGTGGCATCGTTTGAATAGTTTCATCTCTATAAACAGACATGAATTTTTTTTTGTTTTATGCATATAGATTATTATTTTTCTTACTCTCAATTTATTTACACTGTCATTCAATATTGGACTATGTTCAAAATGGCTTCTCTTAGTCACCAGGTCAGTTAGCTAAAAGTTAATTGAAAACTCCACTCAAGCAGACATTGTTCAAAACCAGTTAATAAATACGCGATGAAAATATAAATATCAAAGTAAGCATTCGCTATAAACCATTAATACGTGTATCCAAACCAAAATTTGCAGCGTATCGTATTGACCTATATATCATGGTTTAATAACTTCTGAACTCTCTCGAGTCATAAAGTTAAATGTTGTCATTTTATTGTTTAGATTATATAGTCGTCAAATCGAGTTTAGTTTATAATTGCTTAAACTTTAAAATGAAAATCAAGTCGAATAAATTTTAGATCATTGATAGAATTAGGTGATAGATGGCGGAAATCTGTTATTTTTTTAAAATGAAAAGTAGGAAATCCCACCATTTTCCTATGGTTAATCAATATACGACATACCACAATGAAATGGAAGGGACACGGGATTGGATCAAGGTGGAAGATGAGGTAAAGAAGTCTTCTTATTCTCACCTGATGAGCACCTTCCAGGTCAATAGGATCAAGGTGGAACATGAGATAAAGAAGTCTTCTTATTCTCACCTGACGAGCACCTTCCAGAACGTCAACTTGCAATTTGCCGCAAAACTTCGAATTTTATTCGATATATGTTTCATCTCTAAACGAGGCATCCTCACAATATCGGCTTCAAATGCGTATTTCATTATTAAATAATAATATATTTTATTATAATGTTAATTACCGAATGATCCCTCCAATTATTTACTCCACTTAATAGGTCAAGAAGTTTTCAGGGACCCTACGGAGTATTAGAAGTTATAATTGGGTAACAAGGTTAGCTTGTTGAGTTTGTCGATTATTGAAAATCGTTAAATAAATCTTATACATTTATAAGATGTTTTATTTGCTTTTGATATTAAATTAAAACTCGGTTTCTGGTTACTTATTGCCATCTTTGAGAGTGGTAGGACCACACTGTCGACAGTTGTGTCTACAGTCGCGGACCGATTCGTTCGGGGTATTACCACACTCTCGTAGAAAATCGACATCTGAGTAATAGCAATTTGTTACTGCGCTTCGTTCGATGAGCGAGAGAGCCGGAAGCCCAACTTTCGGAGGGTGTTTGCGTGAGGTGAGTTTTTGTGATGCCTTTAATTTCCCCAAACCTCATTGCACGCATTCACACTCCCTTGACTTTCTTTACGGTAGGCAGCGGCCTAGCAAAGGTCCATGAGCAGCAGCAACACTTACCACCAGATGTACTGTTTCCTCATTTATCACCGTTTGCAATAAAAAAGTAACAATTTACAACACAAAAAGGGGTATTATCGAGAAGTTATAAGTTTTAGGTTTATATTTATTTGTGTATTTGTGTGTGTCTATGTAGATCCTAAACGAATTAAGATACGCTTTTTTTGGAAGCCAGCGAGTATGAGATGAATCTTAAATACAATTTATGAATATCTGTTCAAACCTTTCAAGTACATCTGCTGTTTAGGAATCTTAGGCGCATCAAGCTATTTGTTTTACTATTAAATATGTATACATTTTAATATCAAATATGTGTATGTGCTTTTATATTTGAAACACCACCTGGTCTCATACACATTGGTATTGATCTACAGATGAGCTATTCAGAAGCTCGAAGGTAATAAATAGCCAATATTATGGATTGTCTAATAAATCCATTAAGTTTGGATTCTTTGGATTTATTTTAACTAGTTCTGTTAATTTTTACTGATGAAGAATACGCGAGGCTCATTTCTTATGGGTTTACAGTATTTTTTCTTTTTTAATTTTATTTATATATGTATTTGTTGTTTTGCCTCTAATTATTAGAATATCGTACAGAACTAGCGTTTATGAAGTAAATTATCAATTTTCATTATCTTTGGATAATTTTGAAAGCATATTATTTCATATTGTAAGTCATAATCATTTTATAAAACTATTTTATATTTATCATTAAGTTCATTTTTTGCGCGATAAACGCCGAAAATAATTTTTTCCATATTTATAATAGTGGGGGTTGAAAATACATTTACCTGCAAATTTACCTCCTGTATTTTATTCACATCATCAAATAGATTAGTGTAATTTCAATCCTTTTAATTGTCAAATAATTTTAGATCTCAATGAAATCACGAATATTAACTGAAGACATAAAATACAACTTATCTCGGCTCATATATATACGTCCCACTGCTGGGCTCGATCCTCTTTCTCATTAGAAGGGTAGCTGATCTAACATGCCACGCTGATCAGTTGGTATAACGTTTTATTTCGAAGTTTCCTTCTCTTGCATAGATATTATATGAATTTTATACACATTAGTTGTCTTTTAAGATACTTACGGGTAAGAGAGTGGGTGGTGCATCGTATTCTTACTCCATCACTACACAAGAGAAAAATAAAATAGAAGTATACTCGTTTAAATAAATAAAATACCCTGTACTAAAAAATCCTTGCATCGCCAGCCATTTGATAAAGATACAGAACGTCCTTTATTTGAATTAAACCCACTATGTTTGGTATCGTAATATGACTATTTAGAACACCGTTGACAGGACGAATAAAATTTTAGGATCTCTGCAATGGCTCCAACCATTTCGATGAAATTTGCATACTAGAGGTTTCGGGGCCAAAAAATCGATCTAGCTAGTTTTTATTTATAGAAAATGTTGTTTTGTCGGTGTTTTTAGCTAATCAATACAATGACATAAAATCATATTGACATTCTCTGAAAGGGCATTCGAATTTCGTCATCGTTGTAAAGAGTGACAATAGCTCAAATGGGAAGTAGTTCAATTTTCTTTTTGTTTTATTTTAGCATTCAAACAGCATGGGATCGAATCTCGGTGTTATTATTATTCTGTTTTTGTAATTTTTCATATTTTCTTCATTATTTAATTTTTATTTTTTATTAATATATATATCTAAATAAATTCGTCAAAAATACAACAAAAATATACCGAGCAAAGATCGGTCAACCAGATATTAGAGCTTTAAGTAACAAATTACTCTTGTTGACATTATACCTATCACTTTCTCTAATTATGTGATGTATAACTCGGAGCAGGTACGTAATTAAGAGCAATTTAATTCTACCTATTCTCAGATATTTAGCAAAGATTTTCCTGCCAACATCCCTCTTACGGTATAAGTGGGAGATTGCTAGATGAATAAAGTCTGGGTTTCACATGAAAATTTCAATTAAATTTAATGAATATAATAATGTATCATTTATGAGAGCATAGGTGAAAAATGAAATTCTCTTTGTGTCATAACTTTATTTCCTAAGAAATAAGTTTCTATCAGAATTATAAGGTTTTGAAGCCCATTAGTGGAATGTAAATTAGTCGCATAAAATATTATCTTGTATGAGAATCGAATCTGTGACATTTGGCATGATATGTCATTATTTTTAACATTACTTGGGACTGTCTTTCAGTCACACGGCTGAAGAATTTTATCTTCAAAGATAGAAATTGGATAACTTCCTTACTCCCAAGGCGCATGATATACATAAGTATGTATTATAATTCGAGTTTTCTTTCTCTTACACAGATGTTATATGCCTATAATATGCCTTCTTCTTTTACGATACCCACGGGTAAGACAGGGAGTGGTGAATTAAATCTGACTCTGTTACTACAGGAAAAAAATATAAATAAAATATCGCCAACGTTCATTTTTATTGCTTCACAGCAAAGTAAATATTCACTTGTTATAATATTTTTATTATATAAAATTAGAAAATTGAATTACAGAAGTGATCGCGTTCAAGGCCCAGAGATGTGTGGTTTCAATTATATCTCTTCAGTGACACGTGTAAATCTCAGGTTACGTTCTTGGAATTTTATAAATAAAATAACAAATTAAATATTTTTGTATCCACATAATAAGTGACAAAGATTATATCGTGTTACAATTATGGAAAATTTTAGCCTTTCTAATGATTAATCTTTAGTTGTATTAACGGAGCCAGAAAACTATTCAGTTCTCCTGGATGTCGTAGAAGCTGACTAAGGTATAATATAATATATCATCATCATAACTCACATGCTGGGTAAGCCTCCTCCACAATGGGAGGAAAATTGACCTACTATACCACGCTGGTTAGACAGGTAGGTATAGGGTTTTATTTCAAGTTTTCCTTCTCTTCCATAGATGTCATCTGCAATAATCCCTTAGAAGTCAGTTACGACGGCCATGGGCAACAAAAAAGGTGATGAATTGTATTCTTACTCCGTCACCATACGGAAAATATATACTTATACAAAATCTATGCAATAGAAGGAAAACTCAAAATAAAATTCTAAAACAACACGTTGTAAATCTCTTAACCATCTTTTTTGCATTCATATAATCTTACAGTAACTTGGTTTAATCTCATAGAACAACCGCAGGATAGGATAGTGTTGTAATCCAAAATGTCACGCTATCTCTCCTTATTTTAATTAAATAGTTATTTTTTATTGGAAATAAAATAACTATATTTGTAAAGCGTAGTGTCTTTTGTCTAACAAATATTTATTATTTTTACTTTGGTATACGTTTGTAGCATAGGGTTTTGGTCATGCTCACGGAATGATCTGCTTGCGGTAGTCACGTAGAGCGAGTCTCTCTCTTCCCTCCATTTTTTTTTTTTTTTAAGACAACACCATGCACTAAGGAAATAATCCTTGTATTGCTGGGAACTTTACAAACATATAATTAACGGACACAAATTACATCCAGACTCAGAACAACAAGTTGTGGATCACACAAAGTGTTGTCCCGCGTAGGATTCGAACCCCCGACACTGGCGTTGTAAGTCGCTATCTTATCCACTACGCCATCTGTGCAGTCTATAATGGATAAGGGTAATAATGAATGCTCTAGTAGTTAACTCGCGATCGGGTGCCACTTGTGAGGTCCAACAATTATAGTTTGATACATGTTGGACTTATTGTATACATTTTTATATAAAAGTATTTAAAAAAATAATTTAATAAAATCAACGAATGTGAATAACGATGAATCATGGCGGGCATTGTCAAGTAAGGCCTTTATTAATAATATATTGTAGCCTACTATGGATACATGCATTAACATACATTTCTTATGTTAATATTATAATGAATAATTTATGTAATATTAATTACAATATAGGTGGTTCTTGCATAAGGCGCAGACTGGTAGTACCTACGTCAAGTTTTCGAGTCTATATTAGAGATTGCAAACCGGGCCTGGCCGGGCTGGACACGCCCGCGCCCGGTGTCATTTTAGGCACCCATCGGGCCCGGCCATTCTTATCATTATCTTTTTCCATTCATATATAGAAAATTTTCATAAAATACTTTAAAGGTTTCATCGCTAATACAACCCGGCCAGGCCCGGCGGACCCGGCCGGGTTGAGAAACATACCGGATTGCTATCTCTAGTCTATATTGCTCTGTCAACATAACACACTGCTGTAATTAAGACCAAACACGCAATGTGGGTCGTCTGTTTAAGACCACTGAGAATAGAGTCAGTCTCCTTTCCATTTCTGGTCATTATATTCCTATTTTCATCGAGATGCTAACATGGATAGATACTATATGAAATATAATTACGAAACTTTATCAAACAGTAGTAAAGAACTGGCAAATATCAATCATTATTTTGTTGATACTCTTTTAATAAAATAATTTACATGTTGAAATAAGTATATAATTCATCACCCATTTTCTTGGTTGCAGATATCGAAAATAACCACTACGGGATATAATATACACATAACATCTATGTAAGAGAAGAAAACCTGGCAATAGAACACTATAAAAACCCATCTGAGCAGCGTGGTATAGTAGATCGATTTTTTTCCTATTGTGGAGGAGGTTTGAGCCCAACAGTATCATTTCAGCTCACATACTTCTCACTATTGGACTCGAGCTTTATCATTAAATTTATACCAATAAATAAAATTGGAGTGTCTGTTCGTAATGTCGAAATAATAGGCTTTTTTCATGCTCACACGGTTATTTGCACGACACCTATGCCTAAAATACAGATTAAAAAATTTTTGTCTGTCTGTCTGTTTGTTCCGGGTAATCTTCAAAACAGCTGGACCGATTTCAAAAATTTTTTCACCAATGGAAAGCTATAATATCAGGGCGTAAACTAGGCTATATTTTATCCCGGTATTCCTACGGGAACGGGGACTACGCGGGTAAAACGACTAAAACCGAAGCGAAGCGAGGGCGGGTTGCTAGTAAGATAAAGATAAAAGATAAAACTGTTTTATTGACACTTAGCTTAAATTCAGATATTACAGTAAGTCGAATGAAATATAAAAATGAAATATAAGAAAATTAAAATAATAGCTACACTTAACTGTAAATACAACACAAAGAAGAAAAACAAAATGTGATAACTGTCAATGAGGTTCCCATTCAGCAATAATGCTACAGTGCAATATGCTACACTGCAACGCTGATGAGTGAGTGAGTTAGCTAGTGAGTTATTAAATAGTAACGATAGTGGTAGGACCACACTGTTGATCGTTGACTGTCTACCGCCGTGGGCCGGTCCGCCCGAGACAGTACCATACTCTCGTAGAAAATCGACGTCCGAGTAGTAACAATTTGATACCGCGCTTCGTTCGGTGAACAAGAGAGCCGGAAGCCTAACTTTCTGAGGATGTTTGCTTGTGGTGGGTTTTGGTGATGTCTTTAGTATCACCGAAGCTCATTCACACTCGCTTCACTTTCTTAGCTATAGGTATCGGCCTTGCAAAGGTCTATGAGCGGCAGCAACACTTACCATCAGGTGCACTGTTTGCTTGTTAACCACCGTTTACATTTAAAAACAAGTTTGCCTTTAAAATAGAAAATATTACAGTATTGTTTTGTCTCTCTAAAATGTTTATAAACAATAGCTTTTGCTTTTGTTTTATTACGTGATAAATAAAATATCTAAATATTCCTCAAAATGTATTTTACCTTCTGAGAAATAATTGTTTAATTGAGAAAATCCGGACGGAAAGTTAAAACAATGGAAGGTAATATAAACAAAACAACTGATACAAGTAATGAATATTAAAAAAGATTTTTCAATAAAAAACACAGCTTGCTTGAAGAACGAAAATATAAAAGAAATTATACATTTTTACGGTTCATTGTGCTTTATATTATTATTAAAACATGAATCTGTAACGACATAAATCTGAGTTGGTTGATGTTAAGGAAGTAATTTATGACGAAGTGAGTGAATTTGAGTCCATAAGATATTCTTACAAAACTTAAGGTTTTCAACCAGCTTTTGGTAGCCTCTGCCCTGCTAGGGCTTTTTTAAGGTGGGGATTTCACTGGGATTTACAAAATTTAAGGTTTTCAACCCACTTTTGGTAGCCTCTGCCCTGCTAGGGCTTTTTTAAGGTGGGGATTTCGCTGGGATTTGTCTTCTATAACTCGAATAGCAATAATTAATATTGCTTCAACCGCCAATTTTGGCTTAACGCGGATACAATCATTTAGTGCATAGAAATACGAAATACGTAGGTACCTGCAATATGCAAGCTGCAGTAAGCATACATATGTAAGCTAAAACGACGCTGCTATCTCTCTAAATTTCATTTGATGTACAATTGACAACATAATTTTAAGCGGTACTTATTCTTACACCATGCGCAACGACCTCGGCAGAGTATACCAACTAGTCGGTTTACGAATTAACATGGACAAGGCGAAATTCGTATCAAATTCCAATCTCATTCCTACCGATCCTAGTGCGATTCTCGAAGTTTTCGATCATTACGTTTACCTTGGACAAATAGTCCAGTTGGGTAGGTCCAATTTCGAGAAAGAGGTCAGCCGATGAATTCAACTTCTCTGGGTAACGTTCGGGAAGCTTATTATTATCTTCTCATCCAACATACCCCAGTGTCTGAAAATACAGATCTAAGACCAGTGTGTGTTACCAGTGATGATGTTGAGAATAAGGAATTGTATGTACTCCGATGAATTAAATGTTTAATTTAAAATATAATGTTCAATGTGGCGTGGGGAAAGATGAAGTCTACCAATTACACAACTATACATAAAACAAAATGGTTAGTTATATATACATATTTGTTGTCCTCCTAAACGGCTGGACCGATGTTGATAATTTTTTTTTGTGTGTATTCAAGGGCGTTAGCTAGTACTTATATAAATATACTAGCAACCCGCCCTCGCTTCGCTTCGATTTTAGTCGTTTTACCCGCGTAGTGCCCGTTCCCGTGGGAATACCGGGATAAAATATAGCCTAGTTTACGCCCTGATATTATAACTTTTCATTGGTGAAAGAATTCTTGAAATCGGTCCAGCCGTTTTGAAGATTACTCGGAACAAACAGACAGGCAGACAGACAGACAAAATTTTTTTAATCTGTATTTTAGGCATAGGTGTCGTGCAAATAACCGTGTGAGCATGAAAAAAGCCTATTATTTTGACATTACAAACAGACACTCCAATTTTATTTATTGGTATAGATATACGTATAACTCACCATTTTGATAGTGTTGTTTGAATTAGTAAATAAAGTCTCAATAAAGTCTCTCAATAATTTGCTGTCAGCCTTTACCATAACGTGGAAACTATAAAAGCCAGTTAGAGGAGCCAGTTAGGGAGCCAGGGAGAGAGAAAATGCAACACCTAAAACTAACTGCCATCACCGACGCGCTTATTAGTTTGTTACAAATTATGTTATTAACTAAAATATGATGTTAGGAAGCTTAACTAGCTCACCTCGTGAAGTATATAATTATAAAGAAAGAAAATAAGATTTATTGGGCACTATAGTTACATATTTTAAAATGTACACAGAATGATATACAATACGAAGACGAAAGAATATTGATAATTAAGATAATCGTAGTATATAACAATCGAAATTCCAGGTATTAGGGTCCAAAAGGCAACAGCTCAACATCATCATCATCATCATCATTGCAGCCCACATACGTCCCACTGTTGGGCTCGGGCCTCCTCCATAATGGGAGGGAATTTGACCTACTATACCATGCTGGTCAGACATGTTGGTATAGGGTTTCATTTCGAGTTTTCCTTCTCTTGCACAGATGTTATGTGCACATTATATCCCATAGTCGTCTTATACGACATCCACGGGCAAGATAGGGAGTGGTGAATTGTATTCTTACTCCGTCACCACACGGACAACATATGCTACATAAAATTGTAGTGCTAATTTTCAGCTGCAGCTGCATTAGTTAAAGGTAAAAAAAGAAGTGCAAGTACAGAAGAGTACGAATTAAAAGATTCATAAATTATTCAAAATTGTGAATGGTCATACTAATAACAGTTATAACATTACTTCTATCAAACTTACACTGTATTACTGTATTTACTTGTTGTTTTTTTTTTTTTATTGGAGACGGTGGCAAACGATCAAACAGTACACCTTATGGTAAGTGTTGCTGCCGCTCATGGACCTTTACAAGGCTGCCTACCGTGAGGAAAGTGAAGGGAGTGTGAATGAATGCATTGAGGCTCGGTGATACCAAGGGCACCACCAAAATCCTCCACACGCGAACACCCTCGGAAAGTTGGGCTGCCGGCTTTCTCGCTCACCGAACGAAGCGCAATAACAAATTGCTACTACTTGGACGTCGATTTTCTGCGAGAGAGTGGTACTAGCCGGACGGACCGGCCCGCGGCTGTAGACACATAACTGTCAACAGTGTGGTCCTACCACTCTTAAATGTTGTTGTAATCAAATGTTGTAATCAAGATTGGGAAATTCATTTTTATTCCTTTATTTGAGCTTTTAATAATGCACTCAAATACTCATTATAAAGATTTATTAACTGGCCCTGAGTTCCAAGATTTTACAATTTTTGTGTCTTACGGCGCTCTACTATATGCAATACCGTGAGGCAAGGTTCTAAAATTGAATCAATCTAGTCATTATTACTATATCTACTATTGTTTTCACGTAACCTTTCAATTGGGAAGATATCCGGCCTACTGGCAGCCTTACATGGGGATATGGATCCAACGTGGCTTTGGAGAAATTTTATCTAAAAATGGGATGGGACATCTATCGATGACATTCCATAAAACACTCGGACTGCCCATGGTAGGTATAAAATCATTTTGTGATAATAACGTCTACCTATCTAATTTCTAATTATATTATTTTAAAAACAATACCCTGCACTAAGAAAATAATATTTATATTGCAACGGAATTTACAAACATATAATTCGTTTCGGTAATATAAATATTACCACACTGGTCCTGGATTCCGAGGTATAAGTCTTACGGCACTCCACTAATAAACATCTATTTATATTAAAACTAATTAGACACCATTGAAATTAATTAATGTACGTTATACAACTCCCACACATTAATATGAAACGTATTATTTTGTAATATTAAATTAAAGTCGTATTAGAGAAGAATGGGCGTGCGGGAAATTTAAGAGGATCTTGACATCCCACATACCTGCGTCTAAAAATACAGGTCAACGACCAGCATGTTTATCAGTGATGACTTACGGGACGAAATAGTGGTTTTTAAATGTAGGGCTTATATCCAAGCTCAAAGTCGCTCAGCGTGCTACGGAACAGTCAATGCTACGGCTTTATCTACAAGATAGGTACCAGTATACGGTAATTAGCAGAAGAACGGGTGGAATTGATATAGTGAGGAGAATTAAAAGTGACAATGGTCATGCCACATCTCTCGACGAATTGACAACCGCTGAGAAAGAATGATTTTTGATTGCCGTCCAAGTATCGAGCGACGCAGAGTAAGACGACCAGATGGATAGATGACCTGGTGAAAATTGCTGCGTCGTTGAATGCATGCGGCACAGGATCACCTTTGATGGCGCTATATGGGGAGATGGGAGTCTACGTCCAGCAGTGAACGGCAAAAGCTTGAATGATGAAATTGAAATCAAATATAAATAATTTTATGTTTACTGTATCTTATATAATTATCTTTAAATATAATAATTATTCTTCTCATTATTCGAAAAAAATAGTATGAAAATTTATGTAACCATTAGCTGACCCGACAGACGTTGTTTCGTTCAAATAAATCGACAGCAACGCCACCTGCCGAGTGTAATTGTGAATCTAAACCATTCTCGAATCCCCTCGAACACACAAAAAAAAATTCATCAACATCGGTCCAGGCGTTTGGGAGGAGTTCAGTGACGTACACACGTACACAAGAAATTTATATATAAAGATAATCAAAATGGTTGATAAAAAAGAAAGAGTATTTCGTAAACACACACAATAGAAGTGAAACTTTTGTATAATTTTTTCATTCATCATCATCATCATTTCAGCCTATTGCCGTCCACTGCTGGACGTAGGCCTCCCTCATATTGCGCCACAATGTGCGGTCCTGTGCCGCCTGCATCCAACGACGCCCAGCAACTTTCACTAGGTCGTCGGTCCACCTAGTGGGGGGGCGTCCTACACTGCGTCGTCCGATGCGTGGTCACCACTCGAGAACCTTTCTTCCCCAGCGGTTGTCGGTTCGTCGAGCGATGTGGCCTGCCCATTGCCACTTCAGCGTGCTAATTCTTCGTGCTATGTCGGTTACACCCGTTCTTCTGCGGATTTCTGTATTCCGGATTCTATCTCGCAGAGAAATCCCGAGCATAGCCCGTTCCATAGCACGCTGAGCGACTTTGAGCCTTGATATGAGGCCTACATTTAGGGACCACGTTTCCGTGCCGTAAGTCATCACTGGTAACACACACTGGTCGTAGACCTGTGTTTTCAGACACTGAGGTATGTTGGACGAGAAGATCCTCTTAAGTTTCCCGAACGCTGCCCAACCGAGTTGGATTCATCGGCTGATCTCTTTCTCGAAATTGGATCTACCTAACTGGACTGTTTGTCCTAGGTAAACATAGTGATTGACAACTTCGAGAATCGCATTGCCAACTAGGACCGGTACAGGAATGACATGGGTATTTGACATGACTTTCGTCTTGTCCATGTTCATTCGTAGACCCACTAGTTGGGATACCCTGCTGAGATCATTGAGCATAGTGCCAAAGTCCTCCATGGATTCTGCCATAACGATGATATCGTCTGCGAATCGAAGGTGAGTGATGTATTCGCCGTTAATGTTGATGCCGAGTCCAGTCCAGTCTAAGAGCTTGAAGACATCTTCCAGTGCAGTGGTGAACAGTTTCGGAGAGATGACATCTCCCTGTCTCACGCCTTTCTGCAACTGGATCGGTTTCGTACTCTTATCCCGGATACGGACTGACATTGTGGCGTTCCTATACAAATACTTCAGCACTTCGATATAGCGATGGTCGATTTGGCACCGCTGAAGGGACTGCAGCACCGCCCAAGTTTCGACTGAATCAAAGGCTTTCTCATAGTCCACAAACGCTAAGCACAGGGGCCGATTATACTCCTCGGTCTTTTGTATAATCTGCCGAAGCGTGAGGATATGGTCTATGGTGCTATAGCCTTTTCGGAAGCCGGCTTGTTCGGGCGGCTGGAAGTCATCGAGCTTGCGCGTGAGTCGATTGGTAATGACCCTCGAAAACAACTTATAAACATGGCTCAGGAGTGAGATGGGTCTGTAGTTCTTTAAAAGAGCTTTGTCACCCTTCTTGAAGAACAGCACCACCACACTCCTGGTCCACGACTCTGGAACGTCGCCCCCGAGGATAACGGAATTAAATATCTTCTGAAGGGCTATTAATACCGGCTCGCCGCCCGCCTTCAAAAGCTCTGCCGTAATTCCGTCATCTCCCGGTGCCTTACCGTTACGTAGTTGTTTGAGAGCCATTCTGATCTCGTACAAGCTGATGTCCGGGATTTCTTCGGTATAGTGCCGAGTTAGCTTGGATCTGGGATCTTGGACCAAGCCGACAACAGGATTTCGGGATGATTTGTATAACTGTCCATAGAACCTTTCGACCTCTCCCAAGATCTCACTTTGGGATGAAATGACAGTGCCGTCATCGGTCTTCAGCTTAGTCATTTGGCTTTTCCCAATAGACAGATCTTGTGCGAACACTTTCGAGCCACGAATATAATAGGAAAAATTTGTATAATAGGAAAAATATAATATTCCCCCAAGTTCCCTGTAGTAATGAAGTAAAGTAAGAATACAATCATTACCCCCTCTCTGGCCCACAGTTATCGTCGAAGACGACTAAGGAATTAAATATGTAAATAACCTAGATGCATGAGAAGGAAAACTTGGATTAAAACCCTATACCGATACGTCTAACCAGCGTATAATAAGTCAATTTGCAAAATTGCAACTCCCTCCAATTGTGGAGGAAGCTCGAGTCTAGCGGTGGGACGTATATGAGCTTAAATGAGGATGCTGATTCTTCAATCACTTATAAATAACATTTTTTTGTTCATTTTTTAATACGTTTGATCTCATATACAACCCACTGCTGGGCTCGAGTCTCCTCCATGATATGAGGGAAATTTACCATACTATACCATCCTGGTCGGATAGGGTTTTATTTTGAGTTTTCCTTCTCTATGCATAGATAATATTTGAATATTGTATCCTGTAGTCGTCTTTTACGACATCCACGGTTAAGATAGGGAGTGGTGAATGGTATTCTTACTCCGTCATCACACGAATCACATATATTGTATTTATTATCTATTTATCTTATCTTATATCTTTAAACGAGTAATTCTTGTATATATATATATGTTTATATATATATATATATATATATATATATTCAGGATCTCGGAAACGGCTCCAACGATTTTGTTGAAACTTGGCATACTAGAGGTTTCGGGTCCAAAAATCGATCTAGCTAGGTTTTATTTATAGAAAATGTTGTTGTGTTCGTGTTTTTAGCAAAACAAACAACGACATTAAATTTTAAAAGAATATGAATCCAAATTTCGTTGTCAACGTCATGAGTTACGATAGCTCAGATGGGAAGTTGACAGGTTCTAATTTTGATTTTGTTGACATTCAAACAGCGTCGGTTCGAATCTCGGTGTTATTATTATTCTCTTTTTGTAATTTTTTATAATTATATTTTTCATTATTTATTTTTTTATTTTTTTTTAATATATATCTAAATAAATTCGATAAAAATATTCCGAGCGAAGTTCGGTCGACCAGATATTTTAAATAAAATATGAAAGCGAGTATAATGTTCGTGTAGGTCTCACTCTTGTCTGTTATCGAAAGTAAGCGAGACATTACTCCTCTATCCAACACAGTATTTTTCGTCGGAAAAATAATGACATTCAAAAATTCAAAGCATTCTCATAAAAAAAATAGCAAATTAATTTTAAGGTCATGCCATTCATGAGCCTATTGACATCTGCTGTTACAGGTAGACCTTTCGCCATCCACTGCTGAAAGTTAATCCTTCCTCATGTTTCGCCGCAAAGGGCGGTCTTATGACGTGTTTTCTATTCTCTCACTCATATAAGGGGAATAATAAGGTTCTGTTTGTGGCTATGTGAGGTGAGTCACCCCTTCCTCCCAAATGTGGTTAAGGGAGTAATGCCTGCTCTAATAGTTAACTTGTGATCGGGTGCTGCTTGTGGAATCTAGTCTAACCATATATTCCTTTCTTTCTTTCGTTTGTTATCTCGAAGGGCATTACACTGGAGCTAATACTATTTATGTTGTATACTTGCAATTTTATTTAAAAGATAAAAAAAATAACAGCCCGCCGAGTAATCTCCGGCCGATCTGGTTATTGTATTGTTTTTAACGATCTATAAATTTGACAATATGTGAGTGCCCTGGGGCTTATGCAGAACAAATAATTTGATTTGATTTGACTGGTAATGTATGTTTGCGTTTCAAACACGTGATCAGTGATTCGTGTATATAGTTATCATACAAGTTTATTTCTTCCACGTTGAAGTTGTATCTTTGATACTGAATATTGGCTAACAGCCAAACATGGCAGTCCTATCTTTTAGAGTATCAATATATGAATCTTCTCTGTATGTAAATATGAAAGTAATTTTCTTTATTAATATACCATTTTATTTGTTTCAAAAAGATTAATAAGATTTTTAGTTTTCTACTTAATACCAACTAATCTAAAAAATAATGCCGGATCAGTATACTCGCGCCTTAGGAACCATCATTGAGGTTCTTTCGACTTTTCGAACTAGCTCCGCTATTTTTTTCAAGTCGGCACGGAAGGTTGCCACGAGTTTACACTGCTCTACTTTTTTTTTTTTTTTTTTGTGGTGGGCTGCGGTCGGCGCGCCTCCGCTCCACTCCGTCCGGGGCGACAGAGGAGCTTAAGCACGCAACTAGCGCAACCCACCCGAACACCACTTCACTTTCGTCGTTGGGCCGACCACCGGAGCAGGGTTACTTGTCATCAGTGGTCGGCCCGACGGAATACCCCCTACCTGGGGTACCCTCCCATCGACCGACGTCCCCCCTCGGGGAGGACGTCGGTCTTTCCTCACGCGGTCGGCCTCTCGGCGGGTATACACTGCTCTACTTAGACTAAGCAAATCTAGACCATATGCTGCGCAGTGTTTTCGCAGCAATACTTCACCTCTCTCCTTGAGATTGCGTATAATTACTTGCCGAAGCAACAAAGTACAAACGAAAATTGACTTTAGACGTTGCTATTTAAACCACTATTCTACATTGTAAATAAAACTACTTTTACGGTACTCACGGTCACGGGCGGACCACGAATGCTGTAAAGTGTTCGAAACATCGGGAAATCCTAAATCAAATACAAACGTGATAAAATCCGTAAAGTAGTTCTATTTACTTGTGTAACATTGTTTACTTTGTTTACTTGTGTAATACTCGCGTAAACATTAGAAGTCATCACTATTCTACAGTTATCCTTAAACAGTTTTTTTTATTAAATATGTCGGTATTCCTTTTTTGGAATTGAAAGTGCAGAAGCTGCAGTGATAAAAGTTTCACTAATATTTCGAAAAAATAATACCATTTAACATTCAAATTTACGTGCCGACGCGAACAGTCGGCGGTTGTGTGTGCGACGAAATGGTAAAATGTTCAACTTAATTGGATGATATTTTAAATGGAGGTACCTCTATAGTCTTTGTATGTAAATATAATATTACTCATGGACTTTACCCTACGGTGGTTGAAGAATTAAATGTTACCACTCGTATTTACCAGAGATGTTAAAACAGGTATTGATATCACAAAAAGATAGAACTACAAAATGCATGGACAATATAAAACAGTATCTGCAATCGCCAATCTAACTGCCAAGTGATTGTAGTGTTATCGTCACCTTAAAGAAACCTATATACAACAGTAAAAGTTCATAAGCTAATAGATTTCTTTTTAAAAGGGAATCCGGCACTAAGGAAATAATATTTATATTGCAGGAGGATTTTCAAATGTATAATTTAACGGAAGCAAGGTACACTTTCCTCATGATAGAATATTATAGTTATGAAGAAATAAGATGTCAGATTTCCGTGTGGTGAGGGATTAAGAATACAACTCACCACTCCTTATCTTGCCCATGGATGTCATAAAAGACGACTATGGGATATAATATGCACACAACATCTGTGTAAGAGAAGGAAAACTTGAAATGAAGACATATACCAACATGTCTGACCAACATGTAGGTCAAATTCCCTCCCATTATGGAGGAGGCCCGAGCCCAACAGTGGGACAGATATGGGCTGCGATGATGATTATGATAAACAGATAAGATATTATAGTTAGTACTATTTTAATAGCTCAGCAAATAATACTCTTTAAAAATAATTCCCATTCGAAGACGTTCATACATTTTTTCTAAAGGATTAATCTTCATATTCAGATTTGACTGTGATTAATTGCCACAAGAGTGATAATATAACAATTTTTCATTCAGACATACTAACCTGAAAAAACCTTTCCGTGTGGTGACAGCGTAAGATTGCATTTCACCAACCCCTTCTCTTTCTTGCCTGTGGGTGTCGTAAAAGGCGATTAAGGTATACCTTGTGCATATAACAACTATGCAAGAGAATGAAAATTCGAAATAAACCTTATATCAACCCGCCCGACCAGCGATCAGCACGGTATAGTAGGTCTACTTCCCTCCCAATATCTAGGAGGATTGAACTCATTGACCTGGAACGAGGTCGCAGATTTCTGCGAGGCAGTAGTCTCGCGGAAGGAGGCAGCGGGCCGCGCGAGGAACGCAGCCTCGACGAAGCGACCCGCCACTGGCGACTGGGGCGGCGTAGACGCGACTATCTGTGCCTCATGCCTTTTAGAGTAGTAAGACCACACTGTCGACAGTTATCTGTCTACAGCCGCGGGCCGGTCCGTCCGGGGTCGTAGCAATTTGTTACTGCGCTTCGTACGGTGAGCGAGAAAGCCGGAAGCCCAACTTTCTGAGGGTGTTTATGTGTGGAGGGGTATGGTGGTGCCCTTGGTATCACCGAGCCTCAATGCACGCATTCACACTTCCTTCACTTTCTTCGCGGTAGGCAGCGACCCTGTAAAGGTCCATGAGCGGCAGCAACACTTACCATCAGGTGAACTGTTTGCTCGTTTGCCACCGCTTGCAATAAAAAAAAAATGTCACCCTAGCCGAGGCCGCGGGTTACGTGACCGGGGAAGGGGGGTACGTCGGTCGATGGGAGGGTACCCTACTAGGGGGTATTCCGTCGGGCCGACCACTGACGTCTAGTCACCCTGCTCCGGTGGTTTGCCCAACGACGAAGGCGATGTGCATCGCGGGTGGGTTGCGGGTGTGCGTGCTTACGCCCCTCTGTCGCCCCGGACGGAGTGGTGCGAGGAGTGCGCCGACCGTGACCCACAAAAAAAAAAATAGATTGATTTAAAAAATTCTTTCACCAATAGAAATCTATAATATCAGAGATTAAAATAGGCTATATTTTATCCCGGTATTTCCACGCGAACGGAAACTACATGGGTAAGGCGACTGAATCCGAAGCGAAGCGAGGGCGGGTTGCTGTTATATAACGAAAAAATTGAATTCTCATTCAAAATACAATGATCTACGATTTTTTATAGATATGCAGAAAAGTTCGCCTTCAAAATGTGTAACTATAACTATGTATTATACTGATATCTAGATAATACGTTCCGTTTACGACGGGACAATAACCGGCGAACACTTCGCTAGCGATGAAAAATGAACAAAAACCTCAACCTACTTTTATATTTGAGGCCTTCATCATTGTTGAATTTTGTATTCATATTTTTGTTTATCAAACTTTGATTTATAATTTAATTTAAATAGATGTGGTGACGGAGTAAGAACACAATTCACCACTCGCTATCTTACGCCTGGATATCGTAAAAGACGACTAAGGGATACGATACGCATATAACATCTATGCAAGAGAAAGAAAATTCGAAATAAAACCCTATACGAACCTATCTGACTAGCATGGTATAGTAAGGTCAATTTCTCCCCTATTGTGGAGGTGGGTCGAGCCCAACAGTGAGCCGTTTATAAGCTGAAATGATGATGATGAGATGATCTATATAGTGATATATGGAATACAAAAGCAATAAGAGAAGAAATTCCTTATTAACCTGTCTGAAAGGACTGATATCAAAAAGTAATGCTCATTCCAATACAGAAAAAAACTGGTATTGAGGCAGAATATGAAATGAAAATGGTTGTCTATATTCTGATAAAGCTCCCTCTTGGGAGATTTATAATACGATACCATCGCTTTATCCCACTAACTCTTTAAGAATTTGTCCAAAAGTGGAAATTCATGATTTTATCTTTTATAATCATCACCAGAACTAATATACATCTAACTACTGGGCCCGAGCCTACCCCATAAGTGGTGGGAAATTGGCCTACTACACTGCCTACCACGCTGGTCAGATGGTTGTTATATGGTTTTATTTTCAGTTTCTTCTTTGACATAGATGTTATATCCCTTAGTCGTCTTTTACAACATCCACGAAAAATAAAGAGGGTGAATTGTTTACTTCGTCACCACACGGATTTTATGTACACTATTCTGATATTTCAATAACGTAATAAAGAAGTAAGAATACTATTCACAAATCTCTTTTTCCCGTGGCAGTTGTGAATGCCGTCTATTATAAGAGATAAGGGTTTTTCTATGGGATCTGATATAGAGGTAACAGCTATAACCTAACCCATCCGACCAGCGCTGTAGGTTGCACAGGTTTGAGTCCAGCATTGAAACATGGCTTAGCTGACATGGCTGAGTTTATGATGATGTTCCTTATGTTTTGGATTTTTGGATTGGATGCTTTACATTACCGTAAATTCTCTCATGATTCATGCTTGGCTCCTGTAATACAACCGTGACTTCCATTTTATTAATTTCTACTCATATACGTCCCACTGTTGAGCTCAAGAGTCTTCCACAATAGGATGGAGATTGACCTACCATAAACGCGCTGGTCAGACGTGTTGGTATTTTTTTTTTATGGATGGGCTTTTTTTTTTGGGGGTGGGTTGCGGTCTACGCGCTTCTCGCACCACTCCGTCCGGGGCGACAGAGGGGCGTAAGCACGCAACTCCCGCAACCTACCCACGATGCACGTCGCCTTCGTCATTGGGCCGACCACCGGAGCAGAGTTACTTGTCATCAGTGGTCGGCCCGACGGAATACCCCCTACATGGGGTACCCTCCCATCGACCGACGTCCCCTCCTCGGGGAGGATGTCGGTCTTTCCTCACGCGGTCGGCCTCTCGGCGGGTGACGGACTAACTCCCCGGTCACGTCAACCGCGGCCTCGGCTAGAGCGGCATGAAGGGCAGGTATTCGCGCCTACGCCGCCCCAGTCGCCGGCTTTATGGGTAGGCTATGGTAAGCGCGCACGCGGTGCATTCCGTCCGGGGCGATGAAAGGATGGCGCGTGGGCCCATAACCCACCCGTACCCGCGTCGCCTTCGTTGTTGGGCCGACCACCAGAGCAGGGTGACTTGTCGTTAGTGGTCGGCCCGACGGAATACCCTTTCGGGTATCCTCACCTCTCGACGTCCCTGTCCCGGGACGTCGGTCGTCGTCGCGCGATCAGCCTCACTGCGGGTGACGGACTAAATTCCCCGTTCCAGTCACCCGCGGCCTTGGCTAGAGCGGCATCAGGCGCAGGTAGACGTGCTAGTATAGGATTTTACTTCGAGGTTTCCTTCTGTTGCAAGTTGTATGAATATTTTATCTCTTAATAGTTTTTACCCATGGGCAAGAGATGAGGTAGCCAATTGTATTCTTACTCCATCACCATTCGGAACTACGAATTAACATGGTTATGAATTCGTACACATAGTTTTAGTTTGTATAAAATACTATAATTAATAAAAAAAGTAGCTGATCTTTTTTTTTTTTTATTGCAGGCAGTGGCAAACGAGCAAACAGTACACCTGATAGTAAGTGTTGCTGCCGCTCATGGACCTTTACAAGGCCGCTGCCTACCGCAAAGAAAGTAAAGGGAGTGTGAATGCGTGCATTCATTCATGCATATGATTCGACAGATATTGTTCTGTTCAACTAAACTAAAAGGAATTCTCTTTGAAACAGCAGCGCCACCTACTGGGTCCAATTATAAATCTAAACCATTCTCGAATCTGCTGGAACACATACAAAAAATTTCATCAACATCGGTCCAGCCGTTTAGGAGGAGTTCAGTGACATACACACGAAATTTACACAAGAAATATAATTATACTAGCTGACCCAACAGACGTTGTTTTATTCAAATAAAATAATGCCACCTACCGGGTCCAATTGAGAATCTAAACCATGCTCGAATCCCCTTGAATAGACACACAAAAATTCCATCAACATCGGTCCAGTCATTTAGAAGTTCAGTGACATACACACGTACACATAAATGTATATATAAAGATATTCCATCAAAAACGAAAGGTCTCAAGTTAAAACGAGATTTCTTAATTATGAACTTGTCAAAAGATCTTGATTGAGTTTCTCTCTTGTTTTTCGTGTAATCTAGTTTCTTTGGGGGCCTTCTTCGTAAATAGTTTACTTTGATTTTGTTCTATATTATTTTGTATCTGATTTCGTAATATGAGTTTTGTAAACTAAATTCGTTTATTACGAGCTGATGCATCTCCGTATGGTAACGAAGTAAAAATAAGTCCGTGGGTGTCGTAAAAGATGACTAAGGGATATAATCATTTGTGCAAGAGAAGGAAAACTGGAAATGAAACCCTATACCGACATGTCTGACCAGCATGGTATAGTAGGTCAATTTCCCTCCCATTTTGGAGGAGGCCCGAGTCCAACAGTGGGAGCAACAGAGGAGCCTGTATGTGGGCTGCGATGAGGATGATGATGAACGTCCTTGTAGTGAAAATACAATTCACCACCCCCTCTTTTGCCCGTGTGTGTTGTAAAAGATGACTAAGGGATATAATATGCAATTACATCTATGCAAGAAAAGAAAACTTGAAACACGTTTGGCCAGCGTGGTGTAGTAGGCCAATTTCCCTCCCATAATTGAGGAGGCCCAAGCCTAACAGTAGGACGTATATGATCCAAGATGATGATAGAAATATAAATAGAATTTTTTAATCAAGTTCATTTGATATAAGCCCGCATCAAAGTCTGTTTGAACACCTGTTACCGGTATTAAAGGATTTACGAACGCATTGTGTCATTTGTCTTCCTTGACAAGCGAGGATTTATGTTTAATAATCACATTAAATTCAAATCTGAAGAGATTAAACAGTGTTTATTTATTTTTAAAGACAACACCCTCTCGTACTAAGGGATAAGTCCTTGTGTTGCGGGTGATTTCTCAAATATATAATTAACGAACACAAATTACTCGAAAATTAATTATTTTGGGTCTTGTAAAAGGTAACTAAAGGATATAATATGCTTATAACATCTATGCAAGAGAAGGAAAACTTTAAACATAACCCTATACCTACACATCTAAGTAGGTTTATTTCTCTTATATAATGGAGGAGGCCCGAGCCCAATAGTAGGACATATATGGGCTGCGAAGATGATGATGAGATCATATTTACTTGGGTTTTGAAAGCACGATATGAGAAGTCGGTACTTAGACCACTTCACTATCTATGCCGTTCAGTTATGTAAAGAAATAGCCGTGTCCGAGCTGAAGAATGTTCATGATATACAGAGTAAGCAAAAATTATGGACATAAAACACGTCAAGTAAAAATTTGCAATTAGAAACATCATTTTAGCAGGTCTTGGAATTGGTCATTGACTTTTATTTTTAAGGCTTTTGCAATTTCAAATTTGATTTTGAAAAAGGAATCCCCAATTTTGACAACGGAAATCAAATGCGCAAATTGCGTACAAATATGTATCACGGTGACCTTCAGGTCAAATAGAGGTTGTGGATAAGTATGAAAACTCCTAAAAATCTCGAAAATGGATGATTTAATCGAAATATGAAAACATTTATCAGAGGATATTTCTATTAGGTATCTTGAAGTGATGGTTTATTTGACCTTGAAATTCTATATGTGGGTGATTTCAAGTTCAATCCTGATTTAAAATGGAATTTTAATTTTAAACCCTAAGCAAACCTGCAGCCGCCTCTTTAGTACAGATTAGTGCGTGAAATTGTCTGTCTTTCGAATATCGAAAATAAAAGTGCTTATTTAAGAAAAGTTGTTGCTACCACTTACTTGCCCTTGGGAGTGGTACTAGTCAGCTGAGGCATCACAAGGATAGTGGTCAGCAGTATATGCCTAGGAATTATATAATGTTTTATTGCAATCGCCAACCGGCTAGCTAGCTGGTGAAAAATTTCAGTAACGTGATTTCTTTCTTGGCCTAAACCTACAAGTTTAAAACATGTAAGAAGTATTGGTATGCTGTTAAAACTATTAAACTTTCAGTGAGAATATATCAGCTTTAAATATTTTCTATACAGGAATTTGTTTGTTGTAATCCCTTTATTTATCAAAGTTTGAACCCATTTCAGTAAAAGTTAGAAAAAGGGTCTCACTTTATATATAAAAGTACTTCGCAGTAAAGACATTTAGACAAGGTGTTTTTGCTAAAAAAGTTGTTATATAAATAAAAGAGGTTCCGATGGACGTTGATCGAATGTTGGCCCTATTTTCAATAATTAAAAAAATACCTAATATTTATGAATTTCTAGGTTTTAGCAGACAATTATTCACGTACTTATAATTTATTTTAAAATATACCATGGGGTGTTTATTCATATTGTAGTTTGAAATATCTTAATGTGCAAAAAAACTAAAAAGTTATGAGTCAAAAAATATAAGCCATCGTAGGATTGGAATGCAGCGACCCCGATTGTTTTATGCTATGACTATTTTCAGACTAATTCCCACAAATACACACGAAAAACCTTCATAATCTTTTCAGGCATTATGCCTAATCCAGATGAATCCACAGAGAAGAATAATCCATATTACTATCAGTTGTATTTCAAAAAATCTTATCATAAGGTCTAGAATTGTATAAATAGAAACTACACATCTTATATATAAATTTCTTGTGTACGTGTGTATGTCACTGAACTCCTCCTAAACGGCTGGACCGATGTTGACGAAATTTTTTGTGTGTGTTCAAGGGGATTCGAGGATGGTTTAGATTTACAATTGGACCCGGTAGGTGGCGCTATTCGGGTAGGACATAACATAACTTGAGAACGACTGTACCGATTTCGTCCATCTTTTTTTTAAGTTTACTAATATTTAAAAAAAAGGCCTTTACGAAAAAAAAATAAGAAAGTTGCGCAACAATTCAGAGAATTTAAGAAAATTTAACGTTTATTTATACTTTTCCAGTGTAACCTTTTTTTCGACTATATAAACTTTTCTATCTTTGTATATATAAATCTTCTGTTCGTGTTTGTAATTGAACTCCTTCTAAACGGCTGGACCAATTTTGATGACTTTTTCGGGGGCATTCCGATGGATATGAATTCTCACATCCATCGGCAAAGCCATTCGGAACATCCAAACCATTCGGTTTAGATTAATAGGTAATTGGAACCGGTAGATGGCGCTACGATCGATTTCAAGAAGAATTCAATTTCCTATTTTTTACAGATATGAACAGAATAACGTCTGTTGGGTCAGCTAGTTATTTATAAATATTAGCAAATTGGGCAACTTATTGAGATTTAACATACTAGAAGGATATATAAAATATGGTTTTGTGAGCGAGAAATTGCTACACGCGGTATTTGAAGCCACGTGTATTGAAAATCCGTTCCTATCGTCTTAACAATTAGACGGGCATAGGCCTACGTACATATATCAAACTATCGAACGTCTTTATGGGAGGCGTTCTACACGCCACGTATTAGTCTTCCTACTCATCTAAATTACTGAGAATAATTGAACTTCTCATATGCTAGGTTATTTGTAAAATCCTGTTTTGTGAATGTATTTTAATTTTACGTAAGACAATCATTTTTCACTCGCAAAACAAGTTTTTATAAATCGGGCACAGTAATAATAGCTGCTAAGCATTTTATGCGGTCGCTGTTTTCATTACAACCGCTGGGATAATTAAAACTCTGATTGATATACCGTATGGTGATGGACGAAAAAATACTATTCACCACCCCATTTTGTGCCCGTGGGTGTCGTAAATGATGTCCAAGGCATCCAGATAACATCTATACAAGAGAAATAAACCTTCAAATAAAACTCTATGCCAACACGTTTGACAATCGTTGTATAGTAGGTCAATTTCTCATCCATTTTAAAGGAGACTCGAGCCCAGCAGCGAAACTTATATGATCTGTGATGATTATGATATTCTAGATAATTTTTATACTAATACTAGCAACCCGCGCTCGCTTCGCTTCGGTTTTAGTCGTTTTACCCGCGTAGTTCCCGTTCCCGTGGGAATACCAGGATAAAATATAGCCTAGTTTACGCTCTGATATTATAGCTTTCCATTGGTGAAATAATTTTTGAAATCGGTCCAGCCGTTTTGAAGATTACTCGGACCAAACAGACAAAAAACGGAACAGACATACAGACAAAAATTTTTTAATCTGTATTTTAAGCATAGGTGTCATGCAAATGACCGTGTGAGCATGAAAAAAGCCTATTATTTTGACATTACAAACAGACACTACAATTTTATTTATTGGTATAAATTATGGGCTAATAATATGGGCTGTGTTTAAACAAATTAATAACATTAAATAAGTATGTAGTCTACGCTTTCCATGTGATAACGGAGTAAGAATATAAATCACCATCCCCCTTTCTTGCCCGTGAGTGTCGTAAAAGAAGACTAAGGGATTATTTGCAGATGACATTTGTGGAAAAAAGGAAAAAGGAGAAAGAAGAAAGAATTAAGAGTAGGAAATTTGAAATAAAATCTATATAAATCCATTTTGATCAGCGTGACATATTTTTTTTCTTTTGCAGAAGGTTTGACCCGAACAGCTGAACATATACCTATAAGCTGACGAGATGATGAATAATAAAAATAATATTTATGGCACACTCACTACTTGGTATCTGATTTTTGATTGCCCGACGTTTCGAATACTTTGCAGCGTTCATGGTCACGGGCGGACTAAGATGTCTCACGTCCAACAAGACATCGTTATTGCAGAAAATTTATAATTATCTACCCGATACAGAAAATAGTTATTAAATATTGACCCACATTTCGATACAAATTTATTGCCAGTGTAAGAAGAAAATTATTCTATATGAAAAAATTAAATTCTTCACTTCAAAATTTCAATTCTTCACTTTCTTCGCTGTTGGCAGAGAAGAAAGTGAAGGGAGTATAAGCCTGACAAACACGTACTAGGACCAAACGTGAAATAATTGATAACCTGCCTTTTGTTGGCATTCGTTCCTCCTCGTCAAATTTCCGTACCAAGACAATCTCGCGCTCCTACTCTTCTCTATCATTGGTGCCACTTTCAGGATTCCCCTAATATAGCGTTAATATTCTAACATAATATACCCAGAAGACCTTTTGCTAGACTTATTTAGATTTACTAAGATATTAAAATAATACTAGAATACAAGCATATGTCTTCAAGATTTACGATGCAAAGTCATAAAGCCGTACATTGCATGTATTATTCAAATTCGTCCTCTAATTCGTTACTACCGTATCTTGTTTCCATGAAGGTTGTGACTAAATTGCTTTTATACTGACTTATTGTTGTGACGGATGTTTCTAGAAAGCCTAGAACAACTCGGCATTTTCAATTTACCCTCATTTCGTTTCTCATAACTTAACGTTATATAAATAAGGTTTATCTATATAAATAAATAAGATTCAAGTGTCTGTTGGTAATGTTAATATAATTTATTTTTATGTTCATGCGCTTATTTACATGATACATATGTCTAAAAACCACTTTAATGTTTTTTTTTTGTGTATCTGTCTGTCTTTCTATCTGTCTGTCTCTTTGTTCCAGATCTTCCAAATCAATCAATCCAAACGACTGGAACGATTTTATTAATAATTTACTACCGGAAGAAGAACAGTCTAAACTACTTCTTATAGAAATAAGGAGTAGCTTAGACAGTTCTTCCTCTCAAGAATCTTCTGAAGAATCGAACGTGAGGCGCTGCAGTCGAGTACCATAATATTTTAGAAGATATTAGAGATTTAAAATGTAAGGCGAGACGACTAAAATTGAAGCGAATTGAGGGCGGAGGATTGCTAGTTTGAAATAAAACAATTTATTTAGCTTTTATCTCGTTTACTTATGATTTTTACTTACATAATCATAGTAGTTCGTGTGGTGACGGAGTTAGAATACAATTCACCACCATTTCACAATTTAACAGCTGTATCATTTCTTTATAAAATTTGGCATGTAGTTAGCTGAGACTCTGGAGTAACTTTTTATTCTGAAATTTCTACGGGAACAGTAACTGCACGGGTAAACAAAGAGAGCTGATTCGCAAGATGACTTTAATCTCACAGCTAATTGCATAGACACGAAATTTGGTGGAGACATAGCTTAGGTACAGTTGGGGAACACTAAGACGAGAAGTCTTAAAATTTCCACGGGGACGCGAATTATAGACAGAAATCTATTTTTTTATTTTGTATAACTTAAGGATGATTCACGCTACACCGTGTCGCGACTGGGCCGAGCCTCGGCCGGGGCGCGGCCACCGTGCGACGGGCAGGCCAGTCATTCATGTTACACAGGGCTGTTTGGGTGTATTCTTTGCACGGCCGTGTCTGTGTTATGTGGTTTTTGTCAGCTACTGATTTCATCTGGCGATAGACTTGACGTTTAAGTAAATATGCAATTTTCACAATTTGAATTGGCAGCTATTGCAATTGCCATCGATGATGAAATATTGGAAAAACGAAGCGAAACTACTAAAAGAAGATGGGGTGTACATCCAACCTGAAGAAAGCGAAAAGTAGAAGGAGAATTTGCTTTACCTTACAAAGAATTAATAAACTTAATTTTAATTAAATTTTGGTATTTGTTATCTAAATACTTAGGATGGCTCATGTCGTAAATCATAGGGTACTTGCGCACACATTCTAATAATTTCTCATCGTTCATTTTGCTGTTGAGCTGCTCACCGCACTAAGATTTGACGTTGACTGCTCTGCGAGCGCCCGGGCGCATATGTTCATCATAAAACGTGTCGGGGCCAGGCCGTGCCGCAGCCGGGAAACAATACCCACCGACATTTCTGCCATGCCCCGGCCGAGGCCCGGCGGCGCACGGCCGGGGCACGGTCGAGCCACTGTCGGGCATGAATCACTTCATAGAAAAAGTATACCATAATGTTTGACCGTACCCCGGCCGAGGCTCGGCCCGGTCGCGACACGGTGTAACGTGAATCATTCTTAAAAGTGTAAAACTATTACGTTTATAAAATCAAAATTTGGACTGTTGGCTTTTACATAAAACACTATGGGACAAATCGTATGACCTCGGTCGATAAAGAACGAATGAAGGGAGTGTGCAATGTGGTTCGGTGATACTAAAAGCATCACTAAAACCCACCATACGCAAACACCCTCAGAAAGTTGGGGTGCCGGCTCTCACGCTCACCGACCGAAGTGCAGTAACAAATTGCTATTACTAAGACGTCGATTTTCTACGAGCGTGCGCGAGAGGAACTATTTTACGATGACACGGTCCGTCGCTGGAGATTTGGGTGGCGCAGGCGTAAGTATCTTTGCCTGATGCCGACCTAGCCGAGGACGCGAGTGATCGGGGATTAGTTCATCACCTGCAGAGAGGCTGACCGCGCGAGGGCGACCGACCGTCCCGGGAGAGGTGTTGGAAAGGGTATCCCGCCTGGCTGGCTACAGACGACAAGTACCTCGGTACTGTTGATCGACCCAATGGTGAAGGAGAGTAAATACGGAGGGTTATGGAGCCACGCGCTGCCTTTTTGTCACTCCGGACATAGCGGACAGCGTAGGTGCTGACCATAGCCTTACGAAAAAAGAAGGGGGGGAACGCGCATAAAAGAATTCTCTCTAATAGCAAAGGGAACTATGGCCAGAATGACAGGCCTGGGATAGAAACAGTCTAGACTATACCACCTCATGAACAAGAGCACGACTGAAGCCTGAGCTTGGCTACTATTTTACGGCTCTACTGATCTAGATAAAATTTGAGCCAAAATCTAATAAATTATTGCAATTATTAGAACAATTGAAGTGCAATCTCTTTCGTAAAGTTGGGATATATTCCTTCTCTTATAGCATGGTTATAAAGGTAGTAAGAAATATATTCTTAGGAAGCCACCCTCAACTTTGATTATTACATTACATTTAACGACGATGAGTTTAAGTGTTCGGGAAAGGGTTGATAATAATTACTTAAGTACCTACAAAGATTGACTATATCCTGCGGTTATATTGTAATAATTTCAAAGTGAGGCTTTAAAGTACTTTAGTTTCATTTGTGGTTAAAATATTTGAATAGAATATATTCAAGTCTTGCGAAATAAACCATTAAAATATACTATTTCATTTTCTCATGTGTGTTGTTAATAATGATAGCATGAATTTCTTAATTGCTTTTATGATGAGGTTCATAAAACAATCTGAGTTTGTGCTTACGGTGAAAAGGTAATTTTCAAGGCTCGAGTGACTTAGGACTAGTTCGCACTGTACAATCTAACCGCGCTATTTTATATTGTCGATTTTCAGTACACAGAATGTAAGACAATATTATCAGCGAATAGAATCCCTTTTGGCGAGTTAGGAAAAATAATGAGGGTAAACTTTCACACCGTCACGAAAAACTGACACCCTGAAGCTAGTCAAATTTTTTTACGATGCGCACGCACGTCATCACAAATGTCAACTAAATAATCATTTCATCATCATTTCGGTTCATATACGTACCACTCCTGGGCTCGAGCTTCCTCGACAATAGGAGGGAAATTGACCCTACTATACCATTCTGGTCAGATAACATGCTATATACGTATTATATCCCTTAGCCGTCTTTTACAACATCCACGGGCAAGATAGGTATTGGTGAAATTGTATTCTTACTCCATCACCACACGGATAATGCCAAACTAGATAATATGCCATAACTTTCAATGTATTAAATATCTTTTTAATATATTGTAACTGTGGTTTTCTCTACATACGCAAGATAACACGAAGGACACAATTTTTAGAAAGATTTTTATCTCATTACGCCAAAGAGGTATTACTTCTTACGTGCGTACATAGGTACATACACACCCTTTTTTATGGAGATAAACAATAAACTGTTACATGGATTATCTACTGAATTTATGCTACTACTTTGATTTAACGCTCATGTTGTCGTGTAATATTAGTAAATACCAAAGTAATACATATACCTGTTTTTTTGGGGGTGGGTTACGGTCGATGTACTCCTCGCACCACTCCGTCCGAGGCGACAGAGGGGCGTAAGCACGCACACCCGTAACCCACCCATGACACGTCGCCTTCATCGTTGGACCAAACACAGGAGCAGCGTGATTTGACGTCAGTGGTCAGCCCGACAAGTAATACATATACCTACATCAATCACAATTTTTATTAGCTCAAAGTTTGCGTCTAAAAATCGCAAGTGCGTGATTATCTATATGATCTCAAGTATTATGTAATTGCGAATATAATATCAGTAAGATTGTTTCGCGTTACGGATTAAGTATTAATTTCAGTTAAAATTACGATAATGCTACAATCTAATGTCTTATTTTTCTACGCAGCGTATTATATCTTACTATTGATCTCGGGTTTTCCGCATATCAGTTAATTAACCTTTTCAGCGCTAAGATCTTTAAAATGGCGTGCCTTAACTTGAACGGGTTAAAAACCTGCTTCACTCTTATTAAGTATATAATTATAATAGCTATCTGAATCTAACTGTAAGGAATTGTAACTAGTAAGGAAAAAATTATTGAATATTGTCTATTTATTTTGTATACATAAAATATTGTTTGACTGCAGAGATGACGGAGGGTCTAAGTACAGAACTCGTGCGGAGTGTCGTTGGTTCAGTCTCCAGGAAAGACAGTTATTTGTGGCCAATGATGGTAAAGTCAGGTATCGGTAGTTCACCCACTTGGTGCCAGAGAGAGGTACGCACCCGGCAAGCTATGGGTTTAATCGCCGTTTTCTCTGTTACCCTAGACAGCTCGGACGGTGGACGAAAACATAGTTTAGATTTTTTGTGATCCAACAATGATTATTCTGAGTTTGAGTATAATTTGTATCTGTTATTTGTATTCTTGTTAAAACCACCAAGATACAAGGCTTTTTATACCGAAATATTAGTAACAAATGATACTTGATGTTTACGCGAGCACTACACATCCATACTAATATTATAAATGCGAAAGTAAGGATGTTTGTTTGTTTGTTTGTAACGCTTTCACGCTTAAACCACCGAACCGATTTCAAAAATTCTTTCACCAATGGAAAGCTATAATATCAGGGAGTAACATAGGCTATATTTTATCCCGGTATTCCCACAGGAACGGGAACTACGCGGGTTTAAGCGACTGAAACCGAAGCGAAGCGAGGGCGGGTTACTAGTTGTAAATAAAATTACTTTTACGGACTTTATCGCGTTTGTATTTGATTTATGATTGCCCGACTATAATTTTCCCATTATAAAAATCTGTAATAACGTTGACTTGTTTGGAGGTCAGACATCTTAGTCCAGCCCGTGACTATGAATGCTGTAAAGTATTCGAAACGTCGGGCAACCATAAATCAAATACAAACGCGATAAAACCCGTAAAAGTAGTTTTATTTACAATAGTAGTAACAAAATAATAAATATTATAAAAACATAATAAATATTATAAATTAGTATAAATAGCATATTGTATTACAACTACTTTGGTATATAGTAGTAACCTAAATATCTTAAAGATACGTCAAATTGATTGTAATACGTATATATTGTAATTTTTTTTTGTCCAAATAAATATTATTTTATCTCTGTTTTCACGAGAGTTTTCTTCTAAGGAAAGTTACCCGGTACTTTGCGAAGCTTACATGTAGATATGGGTACAACACGCTAGCCTTTGGAAATATTTAATCTAAAAATGGAATGGCGCATCTACCGAGGACACTCCTCGCGTGCATGTAGCACTCGTAAACTACCAACGGTAGGTGTAAAATTATTGTGTAATAATGTATCTAATATCTGGTTATGGGGTTGGAAGTTCGGTGAACTGATTTCTTAAAATGCCATCACTTAAACTTATCCCATCAATGCCAATATATCTTGAACCTTAGCAGGTGGTGACTCGCTAACTCATTGAATAGGCTCCTTAAGCGGTCGGTAGACACACAAGCCACACGAGCAACAGGGGACATTGGTATTAGTGACTAGGTGTGGAGCGCTGCAGCGCTGGTTTCACCATCGTGAGTTCTCAATAAACGAAAAAACGCAATGGTTTCCACGTAGTTATGGCCGTGAAAATGATACTTCCACTTTCGAGCTTATAACTATGCCAATCCCTCTTTAACCACCCGTAGAAGGTAAGCCAGCTCTGAGAATTCTGAGAGAATTTTTCGGTTTTCAATCCAGCCAGCCAATAAAGACGAGCTGGATACGAGGAAATTGACCGACTTTCTCGGGCATTCGGGATCAGAGTGTCGCTATTTGCACTCAACACGTCACAAGCGGCCTTGCGGTTCATTGACATTTCTTATAAATCTTATGACACATTTTTTATATCAAAAAACAATTGGCGAGCCATATAGTGGCGAGCCTCCTAGTTTTGCATCAGAATTGTTATTATGCTCTGATACCAAGCGAACTATGAAGTTACGTACTTTTAAAAATATATTTATTTTAAAAAATATATGTAAAAGAAATACAAATTAATTTTAACACAAATAAGTCTTAATTTCGAGAGATAGTAAGTTTCATCGAAGGAAACGGAATTAGTCGAAAAGTCTCGCGAAACTTTT
The DNA here is from genome assembly GCA_032191425.1 of Lymantria dispar. Lineage (NCBI taxonomy): Eukaryota > Metazoa > Arthropoda > Insecta > Lepidoptera > Erebidae > Lymantria > Lymantria dispar. The sequence continues at coordinate 8,681,212 of CM063465.1, read as the reverse complement.
AATAAGAAATACGGTATCAAACTGAAATATTTCACGCTCCGCGCCAAATAACTTCAAACCAAATATAGACTTAAAGAGGGAAGCAACACTTTTATACAATCCTAAACGTTATATGTTCATTAGAGTTTTAAATCTTCTTATAAAAATTACAAGTGTTAATTTATGTTTAAAAGGCAAACATAAATTAAACATAAAAGCCTAAATAGTAAGTAAACTCCTAGCTAATATTGAACGAGTTTTTTACATCATGTAACGGCATAGCACGAAGAATTAGCACGCTGAAGTGGCAATGGGCAGACCACATCGCAGAAACGTTCTCGACTGGCGACAACGTATCAGACGATGCAGTGCAGGACAACTTCCCAACAGGTGGACTGGCGACCTGATAAAAATTGTTGGGCGTCGTTGGATACAAGAGGCATAGGGCCGCATTTTATGTCGAAACATAAAGGAGGCCTTCGTCCAGCAGTGGACAACAAAAGGCTGAATGATGTTGATGATTGAAATCGATATTCCCTCTTCGGGCATTTTGATCAGCATAAATCACCATAAATTCGGTCCCTATCACCAACGGGCCCATATGCCGTACTTGGGTTTGATACTGGAAGGGAGTTCCGCAAGCATTACCGCCTCATGCCGCATATTAGTGAACCCAGCGTTACGTATCGATGAATATATGCGAAGGTGATTTGGCCAAGCTCGTTCCGTTCATTGCTGTCATTGCCGTTGAGCAATGTTCGTACCGTAACTTTCCAGCTAGTGCTGATGGAGTTAGGTTGGCGACACCGGCCCTCCTCCTTCGGGCTAGTGCAGGTCTTGACGGAACATATTTTTTACAATCACATGGTCTCGAGGAGGGAGGACATACGTGGGTATCGTAAAAGAGCACTAAGAGCTTTAAATTGCCCTTGACCAATTAAATTTGATGCCGTCTAGTTAACAATTATGCTCCAAAGGAGGGTTAACGTCAGGCAAGTGACCAGTTATAAAATCATGGCCAAAAATCATGGCCAAAAATCTTCGCAATATGTACAATGGAATAATAGTACATATCATCTCGACCCCGAGTTATTGGGATAAGAGCAAGATGATGAAAATGATATCTACAAGAAGAAAAATCATTGTATTTTTACTTTTTCGATACAAAGAAAACATACTAAGAAGCATTCTTGCAAGCTCATCCCATCGACATCCATCGTTGATCATAGACTAACTGAATCGCAATAATGCCTAAATCGTGAAGCTAGACATTGATAGGTTTGCAATTACAATTAGTGTTATAAATTTCCAGGGATTTTGGCGTTGTCGAGCGGTAATACCTGTTGGACCACTCGCCGCTTAACTCTCGCCTAAAACGGTTAAGGCAAGGTGTTTTCAGAACATCGGCTGTTGAAAATCACGGCAAGTTAATAAGAAGCTTTCTTTAAGTGATATTTTTAATCTAACTAAACGTTATAATAAGAATTATTCTTATAAATAACGAGCTACAAGTAACAGTTTTAATAAAATATGTTGATGTTATGCTAATAATGCAGCAAGTTCTCGCTATCAAGACATTTTGATAGTATTAAAACTTTCAAGCGCATTCTCCTCTTTACCTAATATACTCTATTAAAAGTTTCTTTAAAAGAATATGTAAGTTATTTTAACTAAGATAGTAAGAGTATTTTCTGTGTAATAATGGAGCAAGTATACACTTCAAAGGGATAAGTGCATCTGATGTCTATGTAAGAGGAGAAAAACTTAAAATAAAATCTTATAAGGGTGTAACGAGCGCGTGATATAGTAGATCAATATGGCTATTATTGGGATGAAAGGCACAATCCAGCATTTTTTTTTTATTGCCGATGGTGGCAAACGAGCAGGCAGCACACTTGATGGTAAGTGATACTGCCGCACATGGTCCTTTGCAATACCAGGGGCACAGCCAGGCCGTTGCCTACCGTGAAGTAAATGCTCTTCTTAGGTATATAGGCTAAAATAATAATAATATGGTGTATGATTGTGCGTGTGGATAGCCTAGTTATATATACTATAAGTAAGTGTTTCCTTATGTTTAAATAAATACATGAATTGAACTATTTTAGCGAGGAGCGGCCGAGAAGCGGGTCACTCCCTTCCCACCATTGTGGTTGAGGGGAGTGATGGCTGCTCTAGTGGTTAACTCGTTCAGGAAGTGGCCCGAAGGGAAGTCATCCGGCGGTGGAGGGAGGATCTAGAGTCCCCCGTAGCAGGGCGGGGGACGGTGGAGGCGGTTGCGCCGCATCTCCACCGCTGGCTCAGGAGAAGGCACGGCAGCCTTACATTTAGGATGGTGCAGGTGCTTACCGGACATGGGGTCTTCGGTAAGTACCTGCACAAAATTGGAAGAGAAGAGGCCCCAGGATGCCATGAGTGTGGCGCGCTAATCGACGATGCGCGCCACACACTAGAAGTATGCCCCGCCTGGGGGCCTCAGCGCCACGTCCTGTCAACGGACATGGGAACAGCGGACCTGTCGTTGTCGACCATCATCTCGAAGATGCTCGGCAGCGACAGCTGTTGGTCGTCGATGGCCTCCTTCTGTGAGGCTGTCATTACAAGGAAGGAGGCCGCGGAGCGGGCACGCGAGGCACTTGCGTCCGCAGACTCGCTCCGCCGGCGGCGATCAGGGAGGAGGAGATGCCGTTATGCGCTCCTCCTTCCACCGCCCTGAATGATGACAAGACGTGGCCAGACGGCCAAGCGTTGGGGTGTCGGGGATAGAATGTCATCAGACGATCTCTCCGGCACCTCATAAAAGCGCGGAAGGGGCCGCTGTGGTTTTAGTGGGTATTTCGGTCACTTCTGTGGCCGGCGAGTCCCACACACACTCCCCTGTCTGAACCGGCGGGGGATAGTGCGTAAATGCATTTCCACAGCGTGAAAAAAAAAAGAAAAAGTGGTTAACTCGTGATCGGGTGCCGCTTGCGGGATCTGGTCCAGCCATGGTACTTTTTCGTTATATTTAATAACTGTATTGTATGATGGTTCTAAAGGCATCACACTGGAGCTATTAATAGACATGTTGTTGTATATTATCTTATTAAAAAAAATAGTAAATGAATAAAAAAGAAGACAAGCTCACTGAGTTTCTTACCGGATCTTCTCAGTGCGGTCGCGTTCCGATCCGGTAGTAGTGTAAGGTAAAATGTAAAAAAGTGACCATATGTAAGTGCCCCCGCGGGGTTTATGCATAATAAAGTATTTGAATTTAATAGAATATCCTTGAACTATTTTGGTGAAACTAAAAGCTGTTCAGTGCTGTCAAACGTCTGTTTTAAGAGCTAGGCTGTGAATGCTCGTTTGTACTCCGCTTTATTGAGAGCATATATTGACAAGATGGCATTATCTTTATTATATAAATAATTACCCAAAAAACCAAAGAAGCGATGTGAGAAGCTTGTTTTACATAAGCTAATCATACAAACTTTACTTTTGATATGTTTGTTAGCATATACATTCGGATTATATCTCAGAAGTGAGTGCATTCGTAGGACAACTTGAATGATAAATAATTGCCGAACCGTTAGCACTTCAAAATGATGATGTTGATTATTTAGGAATGAGAGAATGAGCCGATTGAATGAATAAATGGGATGAATTGTTATTATTGGAGGAGATCTATATCACGGTAATATAATCTACCAGTAATCCAACTTCATACAAACGGACGAAACGCGAGCTATACCTACGCGCCTCGATCTCGGCATGCGCTCGGCATGTAGACAGTCGCGACTGTGCTGCAGTGACGAACGAACGGTGTGTTGTTTTTTTAACAATAACTGCGCGAATTTTTCACTAAAATACATAATTATACACATATTTAATATGACAAGTAAGGTATATTGTGCTGTTTTTGGTTGCATGAATTCGTCAATAACGAATCCAGAGATAACTTTTTTTAGATTACCTGGAAACTCTGAAAGGTAAGATTATAAAATAATTTTACTTACTAGTAGGTAGGTACATAATGTGTGTCGTTTTAATTTCCTTTTATCTCACGAAAAAAAGTTGTCTGGATTAATAAATAAAGTGAATAAAGTGATTGACACGAGTAAAATAGGTAGTTATAGGCGGTTCATGAATCATGTTACGGTACGCTTGTGTTAATACTCATAATGTGTTTTGTTTTGTTAGTTTATATAATTCAAAGTAAAGACGTGGTATTTTATTATTAACTAGCAGCCCGCCCTCGCTTCGCTTCGGTTTCAGTCACCTTACCCGCCTAGTTTCCTTAGAAGGTAAATATTGACAAATGCTCTTTATTCATTTTTACTGAAGAGATTTTCCGTGTGATGACGGAATAAGAATACAATTCTCCTATCTGTGGCTGTCGTAGGCGACGACTAAGGGTTTATAATATGCATACAACTACATCTATGCAAGATAAGAAAAGTTCGAAACTAAAACCTATGGCAACACGTCTGACCAGCGTGGTATAGTAGGACATTTTTGCTCTCATTATGAAAGAGCCGAACAGTGGGATGAAGGTATAAGGGTTTGCATGATGAGACAAATGATTAATGAAGAGTATTTAAGCAAAAAATTAAGGTAATCGATGACGAATTTTATCTCCTTATACAAACTATACTACTGCGGTTCACCTCTTAGGGGTTGAATTCCAAAATATCCTTTCTTAATGGGTCTCTACGTCACAAAATAAAATTACAGTCAAAATTTAATGTTTCTAGCTTCAGTAGTTTCAGCTCAGCGTTAACGAGTTAGTCGACCAACTTTTTCATACCTATTTACACCCTTAGAGGGTGAAAATTAAGAAATACAGAAACTCGTGTTCATTTATATTTATTAATAGTATTTCTAGAGAATTTGAAGAACATCAATGTAGATTTTTTTTCTCACTATGCAAACTTTGTTACTGCGGTTTACCCCTTAGGGGTTGAATTTCAAAAAAATCCTTTATTAATGGGTTTCTACGTCACGCAAATAAACTAATGTCAAAAGTTCATGTTTCTGGTTTCAGTAGTTTCGGCTCTGTGATAAGTCAGTAAACTACGGGATTATTCTCTTTTTGTATTTTTTTATATATTTTTTATTTTTTATTAATATATATCTAAATAAATTCGACAAAAATATTCCGATCGAAGCTCGGTCAACCAGATATTAACTAATAAAGCTTAAAAAACTTCCTCGATAAAGTCAGAATATTCAAATAATTGAATTAACATTTCTTCTGTATACTTTAATAAATTATTCTTATTGGCCATTTCACTTCAGTAATGTATTTTCGTTCCATTCAATATGATCGAAGTTTTAATTATAAACTCATTTGCAAAAAAAACGGGCGGTTTTGATTTTCATTCATATTTAAAAAGATACAATACCAAAAAGGTTTCAATCGTTTGTACACGTTACTGGCCGGTTTTAAAAATGCTGTGGTATTTAAAAAAGTACGTTCTAAATTCAATTTTTCATTTGATGTTCATTTTTACAGAAAACCCCTTTTTATCCTACATTTTTGGCGCGAAGTTCCAGAAGTTAACATCGACTTTCATAACTTTTATTCAATTTTTATCGATTAATTTCATATCCTTGACTGTCAAAGCTTTATTTAATGCTGTTTGGCTGTATCAAAAATGGTAGATAAAGTGGTAAAAGCTACCAAAATTATCGCGCTGCTTGAAGAGGGTTGCAGCCAATGTTTCGTGGCTAGGAGGCTAAATGTTAGTCGCTCGACAGTCCAAAGGACCTGGCAGCGATATCAGGAGACTGGTTCCGTCGAGAGAAGGCCTGGTTCTGGAAGAAAACCATGTACCCAACCACGGGATGATCGTTTTCTTGTGAGTCGCGCATTGAGAAATCGCAAATCTTCGTATGTGGATCTTAAGAACAACCTCCAAGAAGTAAGAAATGTGCATATTAGTCTATGGACGGTCAGGAGGAGGCTTCTCGCTGCCAATATACGCAGTCACCGCCCGGCCCGCGGCCCCAAATTACTCCGTGAGCACAGAGTTCACAGGCTTAGGTTCGCTAGAAATTGTGAATCATGGACTCAAGACGATTGGAATAGGGTTTTGTTCTCTGATGAAGCCAGGATATCTCTGTTCGGTGAAGATCGACGTCGGCGAGTGCTAAGAAGACAAGGAGAACGCTTTGCAGAGGCATGTTTCGAAGAAATCACACCTTATGGTGGGGGCTCTGTTATGTTTTGGGCAGGAATAAATTCAATGGATCGTACAGAGTTAGTCTTCATTGAAAACGGCTCACTGACTGGGCATCGATACATAACGGAAGTTCTAATTTCTCATGCACAACCCGCATTGGCCGCTCTAGGTGAAGACTCGATTTTTATGGACGACAATGCTCGCGCCCACCGATCCCGCGATGTTAATGCGTATGTGCAAGAGGTCGGCATTCGTCGTTTGGATTGGCCAGCTCGAAGTCCCGATCTCAATCCCATAGAGCATGTCTGGGACGTTCTGAAACGGCGTGTGAGATCAGTACACCCGGCTCCGCAGACCATCAGAGAGCTGAAGAATGTGATTACTGCGGAGTGGGAACGTATTCCGCAAGCAAGTATCCGGGATATACTCGCTAGCATGCCCAGACGAATTCAAGCTGTGATTTTAGCTAGAGGGGGTCACACTCGATACTAAACATTTATCTGCTTTTACTTTATTAAAGAAAAACAAACACAAAAACTTTTTTATTTTTACTTCATGAGCATATGCACTACTAGCGAATATACACTACTAGCGAGGTTTAGCATTATTTCCCATAAATTGTATCTAAATTTTATGAAATACTGATGAAAACGATTATTTTCTTATTAATTTAGCAAATTGTGTGGATAAAACTACCTATAATTATCAAACAAAGAAATATTAACATTTGAAATGGTTCATTGCTTAGGTGCCCGTTTTTTTTGCAAATGAGTGTATTTACATTTGATAGACCTTTGCTGAAATTTATAAAATAATTTTGATAACTATGAACGATCAGAAATTTTATGAGTAACAATGTAAGTTATAATAATAGAAGTTTTTAACAAAAACAAATGGTTTTAAAATAATGTAATAAGTACGTACTACGGGTCAAATTTTTATCATCATCGGGCCCCTTTCACAACAGGAGGGAAATTGACTCAATACAACACAACTATACCACAATGGTCAGACTTGTTGGTATAGTTTTATTTCGGGACGAATTGATAACCTGCTCCTTTTCTTATAGACGCTTATAATAATTACGCATAGAAGGATAGTGTCGGTACTTCGAACGATCGAAACTTGAATCTAAAAATACTATATGCGCGCAGACGATTACACACGCACACTACTATACAAATTATGGAATCAAATTTTGATTTTATTAACATAAATCGTCGAAATACTTTTAAAAGTAATGTTAAAAACCTTTTTATGTTTTCAAATGTGTTATAACACCATTTGAATGCACAAATCGTCATAATTACCTATTTATTTTTTAAGAGTTGCGTACGTACGTGCAGTACAGTGACCTTGTACTTTACAGAACGGTTCCGGCGTAAGCTCCATTAGGCTCCAATTGCTTCATTTTTTGTATGCAGACTTCCCTTCTATACGTTATTATTCTAAGTGTAGACGATTAAAAACTTAGTAGTCGTAAATGTGATAATTGCGGCAGAAAAAATAATAATTTAGCTGAATTGTGTATATCGTGAGGCCACACATTTCATACCTACGAGCAAGGATTAGAAATTAAACGTTTATTCTGCCCTTCAAAATTTCAATCTTCTGTACCACAATCTTTTCACCCCCCCATTAGGTGGACCGATGACCTAGTGAAAGTTGCTGGGCGTCGATGGATGCAGGCGGCACAGGACCGCACATTGTGGCGCAACATGAGGGAGGCCTACGTCCAGCAGTGGACGGCTATAGGCTGAAATGATGAAATGATGATGATGACATCATTTCATCATTTCGGCTCATATGCGTCCCACTGTTGGGCTTGAGCCTCCTTCACAAAAGGAGGGAAATTGACCATTACCACGCTGGTCAAACTTGTTGGCATAGGATTGTGTTTCGAGTTTTCCTTCTCTTGCATAGATGTTATATGCATATTTTATTCCTCAATCGTCTTTTACGACATCCAAGGGCAAGACATGGGGTGGTGAATTGTATTCTTACTCCGTCACCACACGGACTTTTGCAATTACATAAACTGTTTTAAAAACTTTTGATCTTCAATAACTTCTAAACATAACTATGGAGCCAATATAAAATTGACATGTATAAAATAGATCCGGAATCAAGAAAATATCGTGCGGGTTTATCCAAGAGCCAAAAATATCACGTCTGGCATTCCCCGAGGAACAAAAAAATATGAACAGTCGAGAGAAAAAGTCATTCAATGAAATTCACAATTCTTTCAAGTTTTGCGATCAAGTAGTTTATGATTGTTCCGTTTGTTTGATAGAAATGGCTGTGTGTACTACTAGACAAATACATATATGCTAGCAGTTTTATTAAACCTAAGTCGTATTTCAAATTATCCTGTTTTATTTTATGTTCAATCATTACTGTTGGAATTCCTATGTGTTTTGTATATGTACATACGTCCTTATTCTTCTTATACTCTCGAGACGGTTTTAAGAAGTTCAGCTGAAAGGGTATTCCATCGGACCGACCACTGACGACAAGTTACCCTGCTCCAGTGGTCGGCCCAACGACGAAGGCAACGTGGGTACGGGTGGGTTATGGGCCCGCGCGCCGTCCTTTCGTCGCCCCGGACGAAATGAACCGCGTACGCGCTTCCCATAGCTCACTCATAAAAAAAAGAAATTGATATGATAGAACCAAAACCAGTTATAATAAAATTCGCTAATATTCGATGAAATCTTCGGTTGTTAGAGAATAAATATCTGGTTGACCGAGCTTCGCTCGGAATATTTTTGTTGTATTTTTGTCGAATTTATTTAGATATATATTAATAAAAAAATTACAATTTAATCATGAAAAAAATATAAAAAAATACAAAAAGAGAATAATAATAACACCGAGATTCGATCCGACGCTGTTTGAATGCCAAAACAAAACAAGAAGAGAACCAGACAACTTCCCAACTGAGCTATCGTAATTCATGAAGTTGACAACGAAATTTGAATTCATATTCTTTTAAAATTTAATGTCATTGTATTGTTTTGCTAAAAACACCGACAAAACAACATTTTCTATAATTAAAACCTAGCTAGATCGATTTTTTGGACCCGAAACCTCTAGTATGCCAAGTTTCATCAAAATCGTTGGAGCCGTTTTCGAGCTCCTGAATATATATACACCCATTTGCAAAAAAAACGGGCACCTAAGCAATGAACCATTTCAAATGTTAATATTTCTTTATTTGATAATTATAGGTAGTTTTATCCACACAATTTGCTAAATTAATAAGAAAATAATCGTTTTCATCAGTATTTCATAAAATTTTGATACAATTTATGGGAAATAATGCTAAACCTCGCTAGTAGTGTATATTCGCTAGTAGTGCATATGCTCATGAAGTAAAAATAAAAAAGTTTTTTTGTTTGTTTTTCTTTAATAAAGTAAAAGCAGATAAATGTTTAGTATCGAGTGTGACCCCCTCTAGCAAAAATCACAGCTTGAATTCGTCTGGGCATGCTAGCGAGTATATCCCGGATACTTGCTTGCGGAATACGTTCCCACTCCGCAGTAATCACATTCTTCAGCTCTCTGATGGTCTGCGGAGCCGGGTGTACTGATCTCACACGCCGTTTCAGAACGTCCCAGACATGCTCTATGGGATTGAGGTCGGGACTTCGAGCTGGCCAATCCAAACGACGAATGCCGACCTCTTGCACATACGCATTAACATCGCGGGATCGGTGGGCGCGAGCATTGTCGTCCATAAAAATCGAGTCTTCACCTAGAGCGGCCAATGCGGGTTGTGCATGAGAAATTAGAACTTCCGTTATGTATCGATGCCCAGTCAGTGAGCCGTTTTCAATGAAGACTAACTCTGTACGATCCATTGAATTTATTCCTGCCCAAAACATAACAGAGCCCCCACCATAAGGTGTGATTTCTTCGAAACATGCCTCTGCAAAGCGTTCTCCTTGTCTTCTTAGCACTCGCCGACGTCGATCTTCACCGAACAGAGATATCCTGGCTTCATCAGAGAACAAAGCCCTATTCCAATCGTCTTGAGTCCATGATTCACAATTTCTAGCGAACCTAAGCCTGTGAACTCTGTGCTCACGGAGTAATTTGGGGCCGCGGGCTGGGCGGTGACTGCGTATATTGGCAGCGAGAAGCCTCCTCCTGACCGTCCATAGACTAATATGCACATTTCTTACTTCTTGGAGGTTGTTCTTAAGATCCACATACGAAGATTTGCGATTTCTCAATGCGCGACTCACAAGAAAACGATCATCCCGTGGTTGGGTACATGGTTTTCTTCCAGAACCAGGCCTTCTCTCGACGGAACCAGTCTCCTGATATCGCTGCCAGGTCCTTTGGACTGTCGAGCGACTAACATTTAGCCTCCTAGCCACGAAACATTGGCTGCAACCCTCTTCAAGCAGCGCGATAATTTTGGTAGCTTTTACCACTTTATCTACCATTTTTGATACAGCCAAACAGCATTAAATAAAGCTTTGACAGTCAAGGATATGAAATTAATCGATAAAAATTGAATAAAAGTTATGAAAGTCGATGTTAACTTCTGGAACTTCGCGCCAAAAATGTAGGATAAAAAGGGGTTTTCTGTAAAAATGAACATCAAATGAAAAATTGAATTTAGAACGTACTTTTTTAAATACCACAGCATTTTTAAAACCGGCCAGTAACGTGTACAAACGATTGAAACCTTTTTGGTATTGTATCTTTTTAAATATGAATGAAAATCAAAACCGCCCGTTTTTTTTGCAAATGAGTTTATATATATATATATATATATACAAAAATTGCTCGTTTAAAGATATAAGATAGTGCGTCAAGCTTCCCGCGTTGCTTCTTCACACATTTCTTCACCTATGGTTACATAGTGTAGTAAGTAATCATGCCTGTCTAAGGAGTAATGATAAAGAAACAAGAAGAAGAAAGAAAAAAAATAAAAATACATCTCATATACGTTCCACTACTGAGGTCTAGCCTCTTCTACAATAGGAGGGAAAATCAACCACGAAAGGAAATTGGCAATAAAAATACCACGTTGGTCAAAAGACCATACGGTTTATTTCGAGTTTGCCCTATTCTTGCATAGATAAAATCCGCATGTAATAATCCCTTTGTCGTCTCATGGGCAGGTAAGGTGGTGAATTTTTACTTCGTAAACACATAGAAAAAAATATACAACATACAAAAATAAGCTATATTGAATTAATTTTATCAGGTCGTTTAATCTCAAATACAACATCTCAAAAGATATTGTTCGCTATACTCAAATTAAAACATATATCGGTGATTTGAGTAATTTATAAAGGATATATCAATTAAATATTAAAGTAATAATTCAGGCATTATTACAGAGACTTTACAGGCCTATTCGTTGCGCTTGTTGAAGCGCTCAAATTAGCGGGCTATACATTTTACACACATTTCATGGATATGTTATGTCTTTTCTTTTAATAATTATAACCTTATGCTATAAATGAAAAAAATAAATCGATTTAATCGTTTTAACATTAATTAACTGTGGATGTACTTCATTATACGTTTTTTTATACCAATTGTTTTTCGTATCGGTGTGCCGATGTGCTTCTGTGTGGTAACGGATTAAGAATACAATTCACCACCCTACCTTGCCCATGTATCTCGTAAAAGACGACTAAGGGATATAATATGCACATAAGATCTATGCAAGAGGAAGAAAACTCGATATAAAACCCTATTTTTTATTTTGGGTGGGATGCGGTCGGCACACTCCTCGCATCACTCCGTCCGGGGCGATAGAAGGGCGTAAGCACGCACACCCGCAACCCACCCGCGATGCACGTCGCCTTCGTCGTTGGGCCGACCACCGGAGCAGGGTGACTTGACGTCAGTAGTCGGCAAATAAAACCCTATGCCAACATGTCTTACCAGCACGGTATAGTAGGTCAAATTCACTCCCATTGTGGAGGAGGCCAGAGACTAACAGTGGGACGTACGCGGGCTGCGATGATGATCTTTATATATATATTTCTTGTGTACGTATGAATATCACTGAACTCCTCCTAAACGGCTGGATCGATGTTGATGATTTTTTTTTGTATGTAGTCAAGGGAATTTAAGAATTGTTTAGATTCACAATTGGATCTGGCAGGTGATGCTATTATCGATTTCAAAGAGAATTCCTTTTTTTTAATATGAATAGAACAGCGTCCGTTGGGTCAGCTAGTTTTTATAAATATATTTCTTATGAATTCCTCCTAAAGGACTGGACCGATGTTGGCGAAATTTTTTGTGTGTCTTCGGGAAGGGGATTCGAGGATGGTTTAGATTCAAAATTGGAAGCGGTAGGTGGCGCTTTGATCGATTTTAGGAGAATTCCTTTTACTGTTTTTTTTTTAGGTTTAAATAGAACGACGTCTGTTGGGTCGGCTAGTATATATAATATAATTATATATATAATATAAGTATATATATATATATATAATTTATTGCTAAAGCAAATAAACGGCAACGTAGGTATTATTTAACACGTTGAATGCTATCCGGGTCACCATGTGGGCCTCACTTATCTAGTATATAGACTCAGCATAAAAACGTTTGTTTCAAACATTTAATGATATTTTTTTATTGCTTTAAAATGTGGGAATCACGTAGTAAACACCTAAGAAAAGTAATTTATGGCCTTATTTTGCTTATCTTAATTGCAAGTCACTCCTGTGGACCTACTCTTGAAATCAATTCTAATTTCGAATCCGATTCAATTCCAATCTCACCAAACTTATATTTGGTACTCTTGAACAAAATCGAGAATGAATTCTTCGCGTTCGCTGTTGTTATTTTCAGCAAATGTGCCGTATTTTCTTACTTTAAATTAATAACGTTATCGAACTCGATCACCACAAAGACGTTTTCTTAAAATTGTGCAACATTAACGATTTTAAACTACGTCAAAATCACGTCGGGAGTAGCAAATATTTGACTTAATCGACGATATTCGAATTCATTTAGTGTAAAAAATAGCCACCAAATTTGATCCTAATCGTGCGCTAGTGTCGCTTTCAAGAGTACCAAATTTGCTCAAATTCGAGCTGCAATTGGATTTAGGATTTGAATCGAGATTCAAGAGTAGGCACACTGGTAAATACAAGTTTTTACCATATGGCCGCGAGTCATATGGTAAAAACTTGTATTTTTGCATCCTAAAACTGTCTTAAAATTCACATATAATTGGATGACCGCAAGTTTTAAATTCAGGGGTCAAAAGTCACAAAAATCGATTTTTTTACATTTTTTGCAAATATCTCGTTTTCTCTGGGATTTACGCTATTTGTATTTATTATCAATATTATGGAGAATTAAATTCTCTACAACTTTTATTGTTAACATTTTTTTATACCTTGCACTGTTTTCGAGATAGAGGGCGTAGAGCCCGCAGTCAGAGAATTATTACCGACGTTCTCCCCGAGGGGGGGACGTCGGTCGATGGGAGGGTACCCCAATAGGGGGTATTCCGTCGGGCCGATCACTGACGACAAGTTAACGCTGCTCCAGTGGTCGGCCCAACGACGAAGGCGACGTGGTTTTCGGGTGGGTCGCGGGAGTTGCGTGCTTAAGCCCCTCTGTCGCCCCGGACGGAGTGGTGCGGAGGCGCGCCGACCGCGGCCCACCCACAAAAAAAAAATAAAAGTCAGAGAATTATCTGAGGTGAATTGGTAGTCTCGATCAAAAACTCGTAATACTAAGGTTTTATTTTTATATTTATTGTTAAATATATAATTATCATTTTTTATTAACTTTCAGATTAAATTTATTTTTTGGTAACATCTATTTATAATTAAGTGTCAATTTATTTAATAACACTTACCTGGCCATGTATTTAAGAAATTGTTGAGGAAAATACTTAAACTGTATTTTAATTCTAATCTAATTTATACTAATGACTTTCTATATAAATAAAGAAGAAAATAAATAAATGTTTAATTAATGTTCAAAATGAATAAAAACTTCGAGAACAAGTTCTAATTTCAATTCCCTTCTTTTTCTTCTTCTTTTTCTTCTCCTTCTTCATCATCATCATCGTTATCGTCCCTCTGCTGCAAAATTTCAAGTTCCTCTTCATTATCGTCTTCCACGACATTTGTCTCCAAGCCATTCATGATTTCTGGGTCAAAGGTTCTATCATCATTAATGTCGGTCTGATATGGTACAGCATTGAGACAAGCTTGTCCATTACACTGGCCGCAAGCTAACGAGCACTGTAACCCCGCTTTCCTATATCCACATCTTGAGCCACGACCACTTTTGCAGTTACAGAATATTGTATTGAGTAATGCATCTGGAGCAGGTGGTAAAATAGTCATGATAGATGCCATTCGTTGCGCATTGTCCAAGCTCATTTAAATCTAAATATTAAATCTAATAATTTAATAGATTAATTTGATTTGATAAATCAAATCTAGGGTTTTAAATCTAATAATTTAATAATAAAATATTAATTAAATAATCTTATAATCTAATCTAATAATTTCCACTTCAAATGCGATATTAGTGTAAATGAGAATATAATTACAATGTAATTAAAGTATGTCCCTTAGTATTTTTCAATTACCAAAAGAGATTATGAGTGTTATTGAATTGATAAATTTTAGAATTATTAGAAATAAATATTGAATTTAATCTAAAAGTTAATAAAGAATGATAATTATATATTTAGCAATAAATTATAACCTTAATATTACGAGTTTTTGATTCGGACTACCAGTTAACCTCTGATAATTCTCTGACAGCGCGCTCTACGCCCGCTATCTAAAAAACAAGATATAAAAAAATGTTAAATACAAAAGTTGTAAAGAATTTAATTTTCTACAATATTGATAATAAATACAAATAGCGTAAATCCCATAGAAAACGAGATATTTGCAAAAAATTTAAAAAATATCAATTTTTGTGACTTTGACCCCTGAATTTAAAACTTACGACCATCCAATTATATGTGAATTTCGAGAATAGGTTTAGGATGCCAAAATACAAGTTTTTACGTGGTGGGTGGTCTGCGTATGTCGATTTGCCGAGATTTTCACCTATTTTGGCCTAAGATGACTGGACTACTACCTACATTATTTTGATCTGTCTCGTAAAGTCAGCGTTTGCATTGTAAGCGCACAAAAATATGTTATTTAAGACATTACATTACAAATGTATGAAATTCTCGGCTTTACTTCACTATAGAATGCATGTATTATAAACATCTTTCTTCGATTACTGTCTATCGACGAAAGCCATGTTATAATTTGTTGCGTAGTTTAAAAAATCTAAGCATATAAGAGACTGCTTTGTTTAATGTAATGATTTCCAATAATTCATTATTTTTACTGCACGCATGGCACATAATACACATACTAATCTGTCGTGCTAAGTATCGTAGGATCAATTCCCAAGCAAAACAATAATCTACACCACAAATTGCTCTAAATAAAACCCTATACCAACCCGTCTGACCAGCGTGGTATAGTTCGTCAATATCCCTTCTATTATCATTCTCTGGACTCGAGCCCAGCAGTGGGACATATATGAGCTGAAATTATGAAATAGTGAACATTTAGGTATAACAAAAACGCAAAATATTCGTGGTGACGTGGTGGTTAACTGTATTCAGTAACTCAATCACCACATGTAAAAATGAATGAAAATGATGAATACATCATTTTTGAAGATATACTTCTTTAGAATTGTTGTGATTTCAAACTCGATGAAACGAAAAAGCGAGTCCATAGAGACATAAATACGTAAATGTATAGGATTCAGCCGGCGAGAGAAAGAGATAAAGGATAAAGGATGAAGGATAAAGCATAGAGGATAAAGAAGTTCCACTTTTACCATGCGTATTTCGTATACACGCTCTTTTTTTATTTAACTGTGTTTAATATATCTTGCTTCATGATTTATGAAGTAATACATTAATAAACTATCACGTTTTAATTAAAATTTTATTACATGCTACAGTTATATAGATAAAGTATATCTTTATCAAGATGTCAATATTATTTCAACGCTATCCGGTGACGAATTTATTTAGAGTCGAAGCATGATTGATGCGGTAAATGTCATCAACTGTGACGGCCGTAATCCATTAAAAATGAACGAGTTGCATCGTTACTCTCATGAATAATCCTGCTTATGATTGAGGACTTGAAGGTTGCTTTTATACTGATAGATCATAAATTAGACTAAATTTACAGTAATTTTATATCCTATATTATTAACGTCATTTAAATAAATAAAAATAAAAAATAAAAACGTGTGGCACTCGGGGACTGCCACGGTAAAGCTATTGCATAGCATTTTTTATCAACTTATGCAATTATAATTATTTATTTACTTTTTATTTATGCAGAATTTTTTTCTTTGATTTTAATTCAAGTTTTTTCTTTGATGTTAATTCAAGTTACACTTTTTGAGCGTGGTGACCGATAAGAAAACAAATATACTATATGTATAACAATAAAGGCTGTTTGGATTACCACTGTCGTGCGCTGAAGATCGTTGGGACTGTTAGAAAACGCGCGAAAATACTTTTTGACGTAAACTACGCAAAGCGGTGGCACGTGTGCGCACCGAGACGGACGAACGCAAAATGTCGACGACCGTACGCTCGACCGAGCCGTCGCCGCCCGCCTACCATGTAGCTCCTCCCGAGCTACATGGCCCGAGCTACATGGTATAGGGGTGTGAGGTTTTATTTTCGTTACGGAATTTCTTGATTCGGTCGCCGCACAAAGGCCGCAATAAAAGCTATGCAACAGCTTAAAATCTAATTCTAATTGAAAGTCATTCAGATACCTTTCACTTTCTTCACGGTAGGCAGTGGCTATTACGTACCATCAGGTTCACTGTTTGCTTGTTTGCTACCAACCGCAATTAAAATATTCCAAAACTCATAATAACACTTTAATATACATATATATTTGTGTTAACCCATGACCACTAACGCTGAAAACTGGGCGAAACGTCGAGCAATCGAAAATCAAATATAAACGTGATGAAAACCGTAAAAATTGTTTTATTCATAATGTATAATACTCGCGTAAATATCAGAAATCATTTTCAATATATTTTTCAAAAATACTTACCTTACCAAAAAATAAATATACCGAGCTCGAACAAATAAATATTAATTTTCAAATTCCGCCCTCGCTTCGCTTTGGTTTCAGTCGCCTTACTCGCATAGTTCCCGTTCCCGTGGGAATATCAGGATAAAATATAGTCTAAGTTACTCCTTATAGAGACAGCTACCTAGTAATAAAATATTATCAAAATCTATCCAGCCGTTTTGAAGATTCCCCAAAACAAACGGACAGACAGGCAAATATTGTTAAACTGATTTTTAGGCATAGTTATCGTACAAATAACCGTATCAGCATAATAAAAGCCCATTATTTTGACATTACAAACAGACACTTCAATTTTATTTATTTGTCCCCGAGGGGGGGACGTCGGTCGATGGGAGGGTACCCCAAGTAGGGGGTATTCCGTCGGGCCGACCACTGATGACAAGTAACCCTGCTCCGGTGGTCGGTCCAACGACGAAGGCGACGTGGTGTTCGGGTGGGTTGCGGGTGTTGCATGCTTAAGCTCCTCTGTCGCCCCAGACAGAGTGGTGCGGAGGCGCGCCGACCGCAGCCCACCCCAAAAAAAAAAAAAAGCCCATCAAAAGTCTATGTGCGGCAACAGCAAAAAGAAACCTAATATTCTCCTTAATTAAACTACAAAATCGACCCTTATTAGGATCATAATGAATGTTAGTAATAAAAAATGTATAATGTTTTTTTTTAAACAATGAAGAGAACTCTGTGTACGTTAATTTGATAAAAATAAGTTTTGATTTATTATTTTTTTATCGAAAATCGATGGAGTTTATAGTAAGAAGATGTATATTAATTTATTAACTTTCAATCATTGATGTAACAAAAAACCCAAGATACACAAACAGCGTCTCAAAAACGTCCTCATAAAAAGAGCGCCACAACAAGAATTTAGCATTCTCTTCAAGTAGTCTTGTATTGACCGCGTTATTGTATGAACGTTAGAAATGATGAAGTGTTCATTGAACAATTGTAAAAATAATACGTAAAAAACGTTAAAAAAGGATGAGATTTCGCACTTCCAGTAAGTTAAACAGTTCATTGATTTGTTTTTATTGTTTATATGACTAAATATCGGGTGGAATATGGTGATTTAGATTTTTTTGTTTAAAAATTTCAATCAACGTTGCAAGAATAATACGATGGAATTCAATGGAATCATTTTCAATGTAGAATAAGACATTAACAACTCCTTTTATTTTCGTCGAATAATACCGTGGCCTTTATTATTAATATAGCTTTTTTGACACCTCGTAATATAAACTTCAAAACATGCATGTAAGACTGAATTTGATTTGAAGTATGATGACCAATGAGAGGCGAGCTTCGGTCGTAAAAATTACTTAGTTATCGTACGTATTATTGTGAATACAACTATAAATTATGCTCATAAGGTTGAATTTTCATTAATGTATAATAATTATTTAGACTAGGACTAGGTAAATACAATTTGGGACAGTTTTAAAAGAACTTTTGTATGAGATTGTGTATCTAGTTAATTTGTTACATCAATGCTTTCAATAGAAATAATGAAAGTTATTAAAAAATGTTAATTTAGAATATTAAGTAATAAATGAATTTCTCTTAGTTTAAAATAAATTTCCCTAAAGACGTAATACTATTGTAGTCGGCTGTACCTGCAAAAAAGATTAGCTAGCTACGAAAAAAGATGGTCTGCATTGTACGCAGTGAATCAAGTTTTTGCTCTGTTGTGGTTTCACTTCATTGGTAAATTACAAATTCATTATTTTCCATTGTCCACAATACATTTGTTAATAAGAGTGGTAGGACCACACTGCCAACAGTTATCTGTCTACAGCCGCTCGCCGGTCCGTCCGGGGTAGTACCACACTCTTGCAGAAAATCGACGTCTGAGTAGTAGCAATTTGTTACTGCGCTTCATTCGGTGAGCGAGAGAGCCGGAAGCCCAACTTTCTGAGGGTGTTTGTGTGTGGAAGGTTTTGGTGGTGCCCTTGGTATCACCAAGCCTTAATGCACGCATTCACACTCTTCACTTTCTTCGCGGTAGGCAGCGACCCTGTAAAGGTCCGTGAGCGGCAGCAACACTTACCACCAGGTGTACTGTTTGCTCGTTTGCCACCGTTTGCAATAAAAAAAAATAAGATATAACTACACTTGTCTTGTAAATCCAAGTTTGACAAGAAAAAATAAAATATTTAATACAATTTATTAAATATTTAGTAGAGTCTCTGATAGCATTAAAATAATTAAAAATTAGATAAAATAATAAATTTACATTTGATCTAAGCCACTAAGGCTTTATATAATCTCGAGTGTATTTCTATTAATATAACGAATTTGCAAACAAAATTGTATATAAATTAAAAATCATTAAAAGCAAAAATCAAGATTAGAATCGTGTATTGAACGCACAAATTAAATATACTCTTTAACGTGAAGCGATTTCATAATGAAATATTCAAATAAGAACTCAATCCACAAAGGAGATAATTTTAATGAAAATATTATAACGAACTGATTAGAATTTCAAATTTTTATATTATCCTTACACATTTCCAAGAGATACTTATAAGATTGATTATAAATGGATTCGTTATCTGTTATGTATAAGGTCGCATTACAATATATTAAAAATTCAATCAAGACGTGTTTTCATACAGGATGTCCCATAAGTCCTTTGAAATTTAAATTTCGAATAAAATTCAAACGGCGCGCAGGAATGGCGCACGGGGTGCGGGGAAGGCACCAACGGTCTTTTGGAATTCGGTCGCCATGGAGCGTGCGTACATTTTATCGCAACAATGATTCGGCCACCATTGCGCGGTGTAAACTTAGAGAGTATCGCAAGTTATGCACGTTTAATGACTATCCTACTACTCAAACGATTAAGAATTGGGTTCAAAAGTTCGAGGAGACTGGCTCTACGTTGGATAAACAACGATCGGGCCGACCAAGGACATCACGGACGGAAGAAAACATCGACGTAGTGCACGAGTCAGTTCGTGAAAATCCTACCCAATGCATTCGTAAGAATTCCAGTGCATTAAATATACCCAGATTGACTTTACAACGCATTTTAAAGAATGATAAGAAATTTCATCCATATAAAATTCAGTTAGTACAGGAATTAAAAGATACTGATCCTACTAATAGACTTGATTTCGTGAATGAAATGATGAACCGCTTTACTTCGTTTATCAACGTATTATTTTCTGATGAGGCTCACTTTCACATCAACGGCCGTGTCAATAGACAAAATTGTCGCTAGTGGAGTAGCTTAAACCCACGTCACAAACATTAAAGGCCCTAAAGTCACAGTTTGGGCGGCTATGTCAGCGCATGGCATCATAGGCCCATACTTTTTTGAGATCGAACATGGTTGTGCGGTTACTGTTATTTCGGAGCGGTATGTGGCAATGATCGAGGATTTTTTTACACCAGAGTTGCAGAATTTTCCATGTTTCAATATCCGGACCTGGTTCCAATAAGATGGCGCAACTGCCCATAATTCTAACATCGCTATGCCCGTCGTCCGTCAACTTTTCTCTAAAAAAGTGATATCTCGAAGAGGAGACATTCCCTGGCCACCACTTATCCCGGATTTGAGTTCAATGGCCTTTTTCTCCGCCCTGGACAAGACATAGGTCCTCTTGTTCCATGGGCGCCGAATGAGCCCTCCCATCGGCGTCTCGATCACCGTACATTCGGTGGACATCAGCATCCAGGCCCTAATGAGGTCTTTGGGCCTGGTGGTTCCGGGAACATTTCCGCAGGCTCGCTCCACGGCTCGTCGGCGCGGTGTCCGCCCTATCGTGGCTTATGCCGAACGTGGGCGGTCCGAGCGCTACGTGCCGACGGCTGTACGCGGGGGTCATCCGGTCGATGGCCCTGTACGGGCGCACCGGTGTGGGCGAGGTCCATGACCGTCCGACTCAAGACCTTTCTGTGGCGTCCACAGAGGGCCATGGCGGTTAGGGCCGTCCGCGGGTACCGCACGGTGGTGACGGAGGCAGCGTGCCTGTTGGCTGGGACTCCCCCGTGGGACCTGGAGGCGGAAATGCTCGCCGGTTTGTATCGGCGGGTGTCGGGGGTGTTAGCGGAGGGCGGTGTGGTCTCTTTAAGGGAACTCACCGCCTGGAGCGTCGACGACCGCCGAGACGTCATTGCCCGTTGGGCAGTCCGGCTGGAGAGGCCTCGGTTCGGGGTGCGAATCGTGGAAGCCTTTCGGCCGGTGCTGATGCAGTGGTTGGAAAGGCGGCACGGGGTGCTCTCTTTCCGACTCGTGCAGGTGTTGACGGGGCATGGGTACTTCGCCAAATACCTGCACAAGGTCGTTGATAGGGAGAGTACACCATCCTGCCACCACTGTGATTGCGACGAGGACACGGTGCAGCATACGCTCGAGGTCTGTGACGCTTGGGCAGAGCAGCGCCGTGAACTCGTCGCAATCATCGGTGCCAACCTGACGCTGCCGACTATCGCCAGGGCGATGGATTTTTTTTTATTTATTTAAGACAACACCCTGCACTAAGGAAATAATCCTTGTATTGCGGGGGACTTTACAAACATATAATTCACGGACACAAATTACATCCAGACTCAGAACAACAATTTGTGGATCGCAAAAAGTGTTGTCCCGCGTGGGATTCGAACCCCCGACACTGGCGCTGTAGGTCGCTATCTCAACCACTACGCCATCTGTGCAGTCGATATCGATATCCTTTAGTCGGATTTTACAACACGGGTAAGATAGGGAGTGGTGAATTGTATCCTTATTCCGTCACTACGTATTAATTCGAAAAACAGATTCATATAAAAAATCCACCACAGTTTTAAATAAGAAAATAACAACTTCAATACATATTAAGGTGAAGTTTGTCTGAACTAGCATAAACTGCGTGACAGACAAGGGCGCCTTCCTCCTTAAACAATTAAAGTGGATGTATGTGTATTGGTGTGCTATTATATATTTCTCTGTGTGCGTGTAAAATAAATGTATGCAAATAAATAAATTAGTGATAGGCTATTTTCAGGCTCACGTGGTTATTTACACCTAAATACTAGTTTAAATATTATAAATCAAAGAAAGCGTTCATGGTCATGGGTGGACTGTCAGTCTGCCTGTGACCATGAAAGCTGAAAAATGTTCGAAACGTCGGGCAATCAAAAATCAAATACAAACGCGATAAAAGCCGTAAAATAGTTTCATTTATAATGTATAATACTCGCGTAAACATCAGAAATTAATAGTTTAAATATAGTTTTTGTCTGTCTGTCTATTCCGCGTAATATTCAAAACGTCTGGACCGATTATGATAATATTGTGCTATCAAGTAACTTGAGCTATATCTTATCTCATTATTCCCGAGGTATCATTATAAATATATATAATATGTAATTGGATAAATATATATAATAATACTTAATAAAATATATTTAATATGTAATTGGATTTATACTGATTTACTCGATACTTCAAACACATTTATGGTCATGAGGACTGAATATACCTTTTGTTCGAGATAAGAAATCAGAGAGAACCATAGAGCCTGGATGCATTTATTTGGTTTTCTGAGCTATAGTGTAGTGATGTGCGCAACACACAAGGCGTTATTAAGTTTAATATAACAAATACTCACTTGAACTCACTTACCCACAGAACTCATAAGTTGTAACACGTAATTTTGTAATATACTAGATTTAAACTTATTTGGGACTTTTATTTGGCACCAGTGTATCCTCTAAAGATACAACATTGATAGCCCATGAGGGGAAAATTAGAAATCCGCGCATACTTCAAGAAATACAAAAATTTTCAAGACATTAAAAAGGGTAAAGTTCGTAAAGACGGTTGACCACTTCCCAATCGGATTACTTCAAAGGTTGGAGCCTTGCAGTGGATGGACTAAAGCCACGGGTTCCAGACGAAGATATACTAATTCCAGAGCAATTCAGAAGTTAAGTTCGAGCAGTAATACAGCAAAAGTATTACATCGACATCTGCATCAAAAAGATAAGTGTCCTCCTACACTCACAATATTAATCCTAATCATCAAATATACCTCGTACACCTTATATATTTTTAATTATAACTAATTTGTGTAAACAGGGATTTTATGGTAAGTCATAATTCTTACAAAAACGTCCCAATTCTTACAAAAAATTTGTACAAAATCAGATTATTTTCTACCCACTTTTTTTTTATTAATTTTCTGTGCCGATTTAAGAAAATTAACGAACAAATTTCAAAGACAGTCTATTATTTCTCAGAAATATAAGCATTTTGCTATACAATAAAGGTAAATAATACATTATAAAGAGAAATCTTGCTAATCTGTGCAAGAATCATAGATTTAACTATCGATAATTTCTGTTAAATTACATTCTTTTCCATTATTTTATCATTTTAAACAGAATATAAGCAGTATATTGCACTCATATTTTTGGATTATAGGCCTTGAGAAGATAAATTATTAATAACAATTCAATAGAAACAAACTATTGAATGATTTAAAGTAATCACCAATATCCATTCCATGACAATTTATTGCTAGCAAATTCTCATTGTGTTTGCCGACTAATTCCAGACAATAACTGCAACAACGAGCTCCTCAGACGTGTAGCACGCCAGGCCCAGTCTTCCAACTAGCAGGTGACACCGAATGGAGTGACGTGAGCATATTTAATCATTTTTATTTGTCCTTTTTTATAATTATTATAAAACAAATTAGCTAGATAAGTGCTTAACTTAAATTACACAACTGAAGAGCGTTATAAAGAGTTATTTGCTAAAAGAACGTCAGCCAAAGGACAAATTACAAGATTTAAAAATTATTTAAATAATATTTCTAAACAAAAGGAGTTAAGTGACATTCAGTTAACAATGTTGAATTTAAAGCTTGCCAAATTTGAATCATTATCAGTTAAAGTAGATTATTTGCAGAGTGAAATAGAGGTTTTGAGTACCGCAAATATGGACATTGAGCTTAATGAACGTGATAATATGGAAAAAGACATCATAATGAGCATTGCTACGGCAAAGAATTTAATTGTAAAGTTTTCTAAATGTAACGAATATGAACAAAGACGACAGTCTTTGCAAAATCCTTCTCTCTGTGTAGATGATGCTCATCATAATGTTGATATAGGTCTTAAATTTCCTCAGATACAAATCGCCAAGTTTAGTGGTGAATATTTTCGATGGTTAGAATTTAGAGACACGTTTGAAAGTTTAATTCATAAAAATGAGCGCATTCCAAACATTAATAAATTTCATTTCTTGAATTCATATTTACAAGGTGACGCTGCTAGGGTTATTTCAAATCTCGAGGTATCTGCCAACAATTATCCTGAGGCTTGGCAGTTACTATGAGGTCGATACAATAACAAAAGAATATTAATTAATCATCACTTAAATTCTCTATTCACTATCAAGCCACTTTCACGTAAATCGGAGCGATCATTGAGATTTATAGTAGATCACGTGACAAAAAACCTACGCGCCTTATCCAGTTTGGGTCAGCCAACTGATAAATGGGATGTATTAATCGTATTTATGCTCTCTAAAATCCTAGATACCCATACGTTACTAAAGTGGGAAGAACATCGTAGTAGGGAGCCCGATGAAGCACCCACATTGCTTCAATTTTTTAAATTTCTCACTGATCGGGCTAATGTACTCGAATCTCTTGGTCGTAATAATAATTATAACCATCATAACGCAAGGTCAAGGTCATTGATGCAATCACAAACTAATTATAATAAAACCACTTATTCTAAGCCAGTTGAAAATAAAAATGTTAAATCTTTTACGTGCACTAGTAATTATAAAAAATCTAATAAAATTCAAAATACATTTGTATGTATAATTTGTAATGGATGTCATCGAATATATGATTGTCCTACCTTTAAGGCCAAGGGTATCGATGAAAGAATGACAAACGTAGAAAAGTATAAATTATGTATTAATTGTCTTAGGTAGGGTCATGCTGTTAGCGAGTGTCGCATGGGGCTATGTCGAATACATGGCTGCTCAGAAAGACACAATAGTTTACTGCATCGTCCGTCATCAACGTCAACCCTTGCCTATGTTATTGAGCCACCTAATTTAATGGTCAATCATTCTAATAAAGAAACAAGTCAAGTTCTATTATCCACTGCCATGATTGAAGTCTCGAATCCATTTGGTTCGCAAAAGATCAAAGTTCGTGCACTCTTAGATTGTGGTAGCCAATGATATTTTATTACTGAATTACTAAAAAATAAATTATCATTGAAGACTCAGCCTATTGAGGCTTTAAATATCATTGGAATAGGTAATTTAGTTAATAATAAAACTACTGAAAGCTGTACAATAAAACTGCAATCTTTACACACTAAATTTAATGTCACATTGCAATGTTTTGTTTTACCACAGCTAACAGGTCAGTTACCAAGACTTCCATTCGATATAAGTCTACTCAAATTGCCTGACAATATTCAGTTAGCTGAACCAATGCTTCATCAACCAGCTCCAGTAGAAGTATTAGTAGGAGTAGATATATTTTGGGATATATTGGTTGGTGATTGTTTATCATTAGAAATGAAAGGTACTAAATGAATTAATTCTCAATTCGGTTGGTTGGTATCGGGTCCTATACCTGTTCCGTCTAAATTTATACACTGTAACAATGCGGTATTGTCTCAATCCGATAGTGAAAATATTGAGAAACTGTTAACAAAATTTTGGGACATAGAGGATGTTCCCATAAAAAATAGTATGAGTGTAAATGATCTTGAATGTGAAAGGCATTACCTTACAAACACAACGAGAGAAAATAGTGGTAGATTTTGTGTGAAATAACCCTTTGAAAGACTCTGCTGATTCATTATCATCATCATCATCGCAGCCCACACTCGTCCCACTGTTGGGCACGGGCCTCCTCCATAATAGGAGGGAATTTGACCTACTATACCATGCTGGTCAGACATGTTGGTATAGGGTTTCATTTCGAGTTTTCCTTCTCTTGCACAGATATTATGTACATATTATATCCCATAGTCGTCTTGTACGACATCCCCGGGCAAGATAGGGAGTGGTGAATTTTATTCTTACTCCGTCACCACACGGAAGATCTGCTGATTGTTTAGGTGAAACTTTTGATTTAGCTAAGGCACGTTTTATTAATTTAGAAAAACGATTCAGGAAAAATCCTAATTTAAAGATAGAATACAGTAAATTTATTAACGAATATGCTGAAGCAGGTCATCTATCAGTGTCTACTAAGCATTTTATTCATGGCGCAACTCCACATTACTATTATTATATATTATCCTCAATACGATACGTACCAACGGACGTCAATCCAACTGAGGTAGTTTCGAGAGATGTAGACATATTTATTTGTTTCCATGCCACTGTGGTGGTCTGGTCCTGGTTTTTTACTCAAGAATGAATCAGAATGGCCAGTTCTAAATAGTTGGGATTCGACAGGATTGCCAGAATTAAAGGCACACAGTGCTATTGCAATGGAGGGTGAATATATCGTTGATTTCAATAAATATTCTTCTATAACGAGACTCCAAAAAGCATATGCCTTTGTTCATTGGTTTATATATAATATTCGAAATTCACACAATAAACGCATAGGTATACTAACCGTTGAAGAACTTCGTGAATCATTACACGCATTATGTGTTATTGCTCAACGTCTATGTTTTCCTAATGAATACGAATTACTTAAATTGGGCAAAGCTATTAAAAATAAAAGCAAAATACCATCACTATCTCCATTTTTCGATGAAAATAAATTAATTCGTGTAGGCGGTCGTATCAGCGCGTCTACACAACCTTATGATCAGAAGCACCCAATCTTACTTCACGCTTCACATAGGTTAACTAAACTATATTTTGAAAGAGAGCATATTAAAAACTTGCATGCTGGTCCACAGCTGTTACTAGCGACAGTAAGAGAGACAATATGGCCAATCAATGGTCGTTATCTTGCCAGACGAGTAGTCAATAACTGCCTGCGCTGCAGACGTTTGCAAGGCAAAACAATGCAGCCTAAAATGAGTGACCTACCACGGCAACGCGTAAATGCAGACTATCCCTTTTTATCGGTTGGCTTGGACTTCGCTGGTCCCTTTAGTATAGTAGATCGGAAGGGTCGTGGAAGTCGCTTGATAAAAATTTATTTGTATCTTTTTATATGTTTACGCTATAAATGTTTACACTTAGAAGCTGTTAGCGGTCTATCTAAGGATCTATTTATTATGACACTTAGGCGTTTTATTGCGCGTTGTGGAAAACCCGTAGAAACATTTTGCGACAACGGAGGTAATTTTGTGGCTGGTGCTAAGGAAGTAGGAACATGTCATCCTGGAAGCTCACAAATCTCTGTCTGATTTTGCAAGTTGACAATCGATTAAATTTAATTTCATACCAGCTTATTCACCACACTTACCACCCCGGCCATCGGTGGCATTTGGGAAATGCCACCGATGGCCGGGGTAAAATCGGCAAAATTTCATATAAGGCACGTTATCGGCAACAGCCATCTTCAATTTGAAGAAATCTCTACTTTGTTTGCACAAGTGGAGGCAATTTTGAATAATCGTCCTTTGTGCCCACTCTCGTCCTCTCTTACCGATCTCCTCCCTCTATCCCCAGGACATTTTATAATTGGTAGACCACTAACTGCTACACCGATACCAAACTTAGAACAAATCAAGAAAAGCCAATAGGGAATATGCATGATATTTTTTTATTTTTTTAAACGTTTCTACTAGTTACTACATTACTAGAAAGAAATATAACACATCCAAAATATAAACCATTGCGCTAAAAATTTTTTTTTTAAAATCGTCATCATTTATGGGCGATGTAAACGCGACTTCCGTGTGGTGACGGAGTAAGAATACAATTCACCCGTGGGTGATCGTACGAGACGACTAAGGGATATAAAACTCATATAACATCTATGCGAGAGAAGGAAAACTCGAAATAAAACCCTATACCAACACGTCTGACCAGCGTGGTATAGTAGGTCAATTACCCTTCCATTATGGAGGAGGCCCGAGCCCAACAGTGGGACGTATGTGGGCTGAGATGATGAAACGCGACTACTTCGGCGCGCGTATTCTGTGACGTCAGAATACTCGACACTCGTACAAGTTGCTAGGGCTGCCAACTAGGGCTGTTGATATTTTTATAAATATCATTTTTCGACCGATATTTTACAATGTATCAATATCGGGGTTCACTATATCGGAAAAATATCTATATATCGGTAAAATATCGATTTTTCTATTATTATTACGATTATTAAATATATTATATCTTATTTACCTTGCAGCTTTTATTCCTCCGAGTTTAACAGACATTAAATCTGAATTAGACGCGAAATATGTTGTCATCATAGACACGTCTATTTTAGGGAGATTATCTGACTATACTTTGACGAAACCGGTTTCAGTCATTGTAATAAGACTTATTCACAAGATTAATACTTGAACAAATAATTAGGGATGTGACTTGGAGGGAAAAATCGATTTTGTAATTATCGATTTTTTGTTCTTTAAAATAAATCGATTATAAAATAATCGATTAATTAGAAAAAAATCGATTGTAAAATAATCGATTAATTAAAAAAAAACGATTTTAAAATAATCGATTTTTTGTTCTTTAAAATAAATCGATGATATAATAATCGATTAATTAAAAAAAATCAATTATAATCGATTAATTTAAAAAAATCGATTATAAAATAATCGATTAATTAAAAAAAAAAACGATTCTAAAATAATCGATTTTTTTCTCCCAACAGGATTACGATGACTTTTTTTTTAGGAAATGTGAGCTTTATTTTCTAATATAGTATGATGCATTTTGATTGAATTTCGAATAATAAAAAATCGATTAATAATC
The DNA here is from genome assembly GCA_032191425.1 of Lymantria dispar. NCBI lineage: Eukaryota > Metazoa > Arthropoda > Insecta > Lepidoptera > Erebidae > Lymantria > Lymantria dispar. The sequence goes on along the minus strand of CM063465.1, from coordinate 8,652,053 downwards.
GACTTTTATTATTTTGATAATCGATTATAAAAATCAATTATTAATCGATTATTTTTTTGTAAAATTGATTATTATTTACACATGCCTAAAAATAATCACTAGAAACATACAAACAGCAACTTGATATCACAAGGTTCTCTTTCTATCCAAGGTTCAAGGAGGGCTGTTGATAAAATATCGATATGTCAAAATATAGATATTATTATTTAAAAATATCGATACTTAATACTGAACTTTTTTTGGACGATAATAAAAAGTACGTATCGAGGAGTCGATATTTATTTGAATAAATTTGGTGTTTTATCTTTTCTTCTAAAGTATTTATTCTACAAAATCACCGTAAACTTAATCTCCTGTAGAAGCGCTGGCATGAAACTGATGATTAGTTATCACTTACTCCTAGAATTTGACAAAAATAAGCTCGGCACGGCAACCCCTCAATGAACGAAGTTAAAGAGTGGCCATGGGGAAAATATCGATATTTTTTTCGTTATATCGAACTCCGATATTGATATATTTAAAAAAATTGATATATCGAAAAACTATTTTTTTTTTATATAGACAGCCCTAACTAGAAGACTCGGGTGTCACATGTTCAAAACGTGACATCATAGTACTCGAACCAATGCGATGCGTTTCAGAAATTTTGCGCGCGAATCTCAAAAAAGGCACTTTTTGATGATTAAATTTAATTATTAAATAATGATAAAATTAAAAAATAATTGTATAGGTACGTTTTTAAGCAATAAAGATTACAAATAAAAATAATTTGTTCATTTTGGAGTTTCGTGCATATTCCCTATTACAACGTTATATGCGCGTCGAGAAGATAAGGCAGCACTTCTGGCAAAGGTGGCAGAAAGAATACTTGTGTGAGCTACAGCAAAGGACTAAATGGAAGATGAATAAGGCAAGCTTGAAGATTGGAGACATGGTCCTATTAGCAGATCCTAATGCACTACCTCTTACTTGGAGACTGGGCCGTGTTCTACATTTAATCCCTGGAAAGGATGGATTAGTAAGGGTGGCTGACATTCTCACTAGCAAGGGATGCTTACGCCGTTCCTTGGTGCGGCTCTGCAAACTTCCGACAGCAGAAGAATTTTAAAGATTGGAAAGTGGACTGAAAGTGGGCGGGAAGATGTTCGAGCTAAGAAACCAGAGAGAACCATAGAGCCTGGATGCATTTATTTGTTTCTCTGAGCTATAGTGTAGTGATGTGCGCAACACACTAGGCGTTATTAAGTTTAATATAACAAATACTCACTTGAACTCACTTACCCACAGAACTCACAAGTTGTAACACGTAATTTTCTAATATACTAGATTTAAACTTATTTGGGACTTTTATTTGGCACCAGTGTATCCTCTAAAGCTACAACACCTTTTACCTGATGATCCAAATAGTGTTAAATTCCACCCTAGATGTGACAACGACATTGTGAATATTGCTTACGTCAAAAGAGAGTCTAAATGTTGATTTTTTTTTATTGCTAATGGTGGCAAACGAGCAAACAGTGCACCTAATGGTAAGTGTTACTGCCGCTCATGTACCTTAACAAGGCCGCTGTCTACCGCGAAGAAAGTGAAGGGAGTGTGAATGAGATTCAGTGATACTCAAGGCATCACTAAACCCCACCACACGCAAACACCGTCAGAAAGTTGGGCTTCCGTCTCTCTGGCTCACCGAACGAAGCGCCGTAACAAATTGCTACTACTCGAGCGTCGATTTTCTGCGAGAGTGTGATACTACCCCGAGCGGACCGGCCCACGACTGTAGACAGACAACTTGCAACAGTGTGGTTCTCATCATCATCATCTCAGCCCATATACGTCCCACTGTTGGGCTCGGGCCTCCTCCATAATGGAAGGATAATTGACCTACTATACCAGGCTGGTCAGACGTGTTGGTATAGGGTTTTATTTCGAGTTTTCCTTCTCTCGCATAGATGTTATATGCGTTTTGTACCCCTTAGTCGTCTCGTATGATCACCCACGGGTAAGATAGGGGGTGGTGAATTGTATTCTTACTCCGTCACCACACGGACGGATGGTTCTACCACTATTATATATTGACAGATGGATTTGGATAAAACACTTAATCGTCTTCTAGGATTCTCACGAGGAATTTAATGATTTGTAGCATTCTTAGCTGTCATCATACATTATATTACTTCAAATAAAAAATACCCAATATGTTCGTAATTATATGAACATAATAAGTTTCATAATACACTTCACACTGTCATTCGCGTGGAACAAAATAAATGAAATACGTCACATCTATAAAAGTATCTATTTCAAGTCCTGTTAAGTTTTCCGCTTCGCTGGACCGAAGAATTACTCTGTAGTCTCCTTCATTTTGTATTTTACTTATATCTTAAAGTAGTAGATCTACTGCGTGAGAAAACGTAAATGACCACCAATATTCCAAGTAGTTTCATGGGATACAACATTGAAAGTAATGTAAAATGTATCTAAAAGAGTTCATTATAAACTTTCACTCAGAAATGAATAAAAACACTCAGTATTAAAAAATAAAATTAAATTAAATATACACATATTAATAAGGTGGCTTTCCGTGTGGTGACGGATTAAGAATACAATTCACCACTCCCTATCTTGCCTGTGGATGTCGTAAAAGACGACTAAGGGATATAATATGCACATAACATCTGTGCAAGAGAAGGAAAACTCGAAATGAAACCCTATACCAACATATCTGACCAGCACGGTATATTAGGTTAAATGCCCTCCCATTGTGGAGGAGGCCCGAGCCCAATAGTGGGACGTTTGTGGGCTGCGATGATTAACAAGTTACGCTACCATATTCAACTCATAAGCCAGGTGCGTACTGTTGGGAGACAATTATGCCTGTTTACCAAAATCAGTCTATACGCCTATATATCTATCCGTCCAAACTGATAAAAGGAAACAGCGTGGTACATCGACACGAGCGTTTCGCGATTGTATGCATTATCTTAATTACTAGTATTTTGATTTGTGATATTTACACGAACCCTTCTGAGGACGGGATAAGAATACAATTGTCGCCATCCCATGCTTGCTCGTGAGAGTCGTAAAAATTGGCTAAGGTTTCACCAGGAGAGTGGGCAGCAGTTCTTTCCTGGGAAATGTATTACATCTCATTGCGATCGCCAATCCGCCTGCTAAGCGTGGCGATTACGGCATTATACCCTCATGACGAGTAGAAAAGAAATGGCCCCCAGTCACGGCAGCGCCGGTACCGTATGGCCTCATTTTGACCTGGTAAGTTGCTGGGCGTTGTTGGATGCAAGCGGCACAGTATCGCACTCTGTGGCGTAACATGAGGGAGGCCTACGTCCATCAGTGGGCGGCGATAGACTGAATAAATGATGAAGAATGATGATGATGACGCGAGCATTACACATTATAAATAAAACTATTTTTACTCATTTTATCGCGTTTGTATTTGTTTTTTGGCTGACCAAGTTTCGAACACTTTTCAGCGTTCATGGTCACAGATGGACTGACAGTCCACCCATGACCATGAAAGTTTTATTTTATTTATAATATTTAAACTCGTTTTTATGTCTAAATAGCCATGTGAGCCTGAAAAGACAGACTCATACAATCATAAAACTTCTTTTTGTGCCGCCGGGTTAGCCACGGACGTCAAGGAACCCGGTACTAGTGATTGGTCTAATGGCGAAGGGGAGGGAATACGGTGGGTTATGGGCCCGCTCACTGCTTTTTCGTTACGTCGAACGGAACGGGTGCACGCAGACGTACAAAAAAAAACATAATACTATTCAGTTTTAAAGCCCTTAGTTGCATTCAAAGAAGTTTTACTTCAAAGTTTTTCATTTCAACTTTTAAACAAAACTATTCACTAATTCGTACGTATTGGCATAAGGATTTAAGGATTAAAAAAAGTACGTGAGTAATCGCAGAGCATGAGCATGTATGAAGACGTATGTATAAACGCAAATGTGTCGAGGAGGTATTCCAAGCTGTTTAACTCTGAAGAAATAAAAGTGAGGCTATATACAACACACTCTGCCCGGCTCCGTCTGGGGCGACAGAGGAACAGCGGGCGCCCCATAACCCACCCAATAGCACGTCGCCTTCGTCGTTGGGCCGGCCACCGGTGCCGAGTTCCTTGTGTTCAGTGATCAGACAAAATATAGCCTAGGTTATTCTCTATATAGACAGCTACCTGGTAGTAAAATATTATCAAAATCGGTCCAATTTTGAAGATTACCCCAAACAAACAGACAGACAGAAAAAAAAATTAAACTGGTTTTTAGGTGTAGGTAGGTGTCGTGCAAATAACAGTGTGATCTGACATCAACGCTGATTGGATATGTAATCAGTGGGCTCACTTCGGTATAAAAGTTGTAGTTGCCTATTAAAATACCCACTAATTACTTAAAGGTTGAAAGTATTTGCGGGCGGCCACACAGCAAACAGAACGTAATAAAAATGTCGTATCAGTTTTTATTCATTCTAATATATAAACTATTTCTGTAGAATTAAATTTTAAGGGTTTGCTATAACGAGGAAAACTATATCACTATGTCACAAATAATGAAACTAATTTTTTGACTATCGCCAATCAGTCATTTCAGGTATTACACTGAAAATAGCATTGGTAGCTGTAGAGTCCATAAAATTTATAATACAACTAGCAGACCGGCCACGCGTTGCTGTGGCTAATATTTTTGTTATATTACATTTTATTAAACTAAGTGGAACTGTAGGAGAACATCTGTCATGAAGGTCGTCATATTTTTTTACAAATGGTATATATGTAAAAAAGTTCAAATTCTATGTAAAATGTTTGTAGGTTTGACATAGCAACGCCATCTATTAATTAATTACTCAATCCAGTCAACAGATATCGCCATCTGTTAAAATCGTTTGGAGTTAACAGATAATTGTGAATGTCAAATAATAGGTGTATATAGGTAATACAAATAATTTGCAATAAAATAATATTGCGACTATAAATTAAGATGTAAGCTATCCTATCTTTCAAGTTGGATCAAACTGCACACGGTGTGCAATTTTGATTAAAATTGGTTAAGTAGTTTAGGAGTCCATCGCGGACAAACAACGTGACACGTAATTTATATGTATTAAGATATTGATAGGTACCTTTCACCAATCAGTTTGTATGAGGCTTGCTGAAAAAAGAAAAAGATAGTGCCACATTATAATCTTAAGCTATTACTGCGTGTGGGGAATATAATGTCTAGTAGTTTAATTGCAAATTTAACTCTGAAATAGCTCGAAAAGACCTGCCTGATTTATTATTTGCTATAATATGTATTGAATAAAGTTGTTTCATCGCAGACTGAGCTTGTTAACAAGTTCCTAAATTGTTCACCGTTTTAAAATTTTCACACTTTAATGAAAATAAATGGAACGTGTTTTGTAGTTATTTTTAACGAATTTAAAATTAGGTAGAGGTAGTGCATAATAATAGCAGATACAAATTCACGGACATATAAATACACACATAGGGATGGACTCACGCACAGGGACATACACGAGCGCATACGCACACAAATGCGCACGCATGCATACGTACACGCACACACACGGAATTCAAGAACACCCGTGCACGCGCACGCACGCGCGTCGGCACGAACACGCAGGTACTATTTCACGCACATACACACACAAACGTGCGCGGGCACGCACCCACGCACGCACCCGCGCACACGCATACAAACATGCTCACGGCTACACATTGCCACCTATACACACTCTCACACTCGCCTATACATACATTGTTACACATTCCCTATAAGGAACGAGTTAAGTAATCGTCCTTTATTGAGAAACTAAAAAATTGCTGTATCGTTAATTAATGTAGTCATCCATCCACCTATGTTCCTATCTGTTGGAGAAAAGCCAAAATAATTCCATAATCATCACGTGTGCCAAATTAGTTTTTTTTTTTTTTTTTATTGCCTACGGTGGCAAACGAGCAAGCAGCACACCTGATGGTAAGTGAAACTGCTGCACATGGACCATTGCAATACCAGGGGCACAGCCAGGCCGCTGCCTACCGTGAAGGAAATACTCTTCTTAAACCTCGTTTAAAGAAGGACATGTCATAGCGCTCGGGAAACACAGCAGCAGGTAGTTCATTCCAGAGCTTGCACGTACGTGGGAGAAATGATCGCTGGAAACGTACAGTTGAAGACCATAACGTTTCCAGGTGAAATGGATGAACCCTGCTGCGATGTCGAGTGGTACGTTGGTAGAATGGTGACGGTGGTACCAAGTCAAACAGTTCCTCGGAGCACTCCCCGTGAAAGAGTCGGTAGAGTACACAGAGTGACCCAAAGTCTCTCCGCTGCTCCAGCGACTCCAATCTGTCCATAAGATTGGGATCCCCGACGATTCGAACAGCCCGTCTTTGCAGGGAGTCAAGTGGGTCTAGCTGATATTTGGGCGCACCTGCCCAGAGATGTGAGCAGTACTCCACATGAGGACGAACTTGTGCTTTGTATAGCACAAGACGCTGTCTCGGTGTGAAGTACCGCCTGGCTCTGTTCAGGACGCCCAACTTTTTGCTTGCCAATTTGGCTTTGTCCTCCAAATGACTCCCAAACTGGACTTTGCTCGATATTTTGACGCCGAGAATCCCAATACTCTCAGAAATTGGAAGAGTTACTCCTTGGAACTGAGGCGCCATGACAAATGGGTCCTTCTTTGCATTGAACGCGCAAACTTGTGTCTTTGTGGGGTTGAACTGGACTAGGTTCCGTTCACCCCATTCCGAGGCCCGCCCCAGAGAGCGCTCGACTTCAGACACAAGTTGAACCCTTCTTTCCTGAATACTCCGAGGGATATTCCGTTGCTCAGTGTACCGCTCATCACCCGTACTGTTATCCGCATAGCAACGCATACTCTCAATAGAGAGCATGTCATTGATATGCAGGATAAACAACGTCAGGGAGAGCACCGAGCCTTGTACACCAGCATTAATGGTCATGGTATCGGAGCAGGAGCCATCTACGACGACTTTTATACTCCGACCATCCAAAAAGCTGGCAATCCAATTACAGAGTCCCTCGGGGATTCCGTATGATGGTAGCTTCGATAGAAGTGCCCTGTGCCAGACCCTATCGAACGCCTTTGCGATATCTAGGCTGAACGCCAGCGCCTCACCCTTGCCCTCCAAGGCCTCTGCCCAACGGTGTGTGAGGTACACAAGAAGATCACCAGCCGACCGACCATGACGAAAGCCGTATTGGCGATCACTGATAAGCTGGCGATCCTCAAGGTACTGCAGAAGCTGGCGGTTTATAACCTTCTCCATTATCTTGGAGAGCAAGGATGTTATCGCAATTGGCCTGTAATTCGATGGGTCAGACCGGTCTCCCTTTTTAGGGATCGGGTGGACATGGGCTACCTTCCACGAAGACGGAACACTATTAGTAGCGTAGGAAAGTCGGTATAGGCGCGTGAGGATGGGAGTCAATTCAGGGGCGCACGTCTTTAGTATCACTGCAGGGATGCCATCCGGTCCACTCGACTTATGGACGTCTAAAAGCCGCAGCTCCCGCCTAACCGCTCGCTGCGTGATGCGGATTTCGGGCAGTGAGCTTTCACACCGTGGGATGGTAGGTGGTGTGGCAGCTCCGGCATCCAAAGTCGAGTTACAGGCAAAGAATTGACCTAGAAGATCGGCCTTCTCCTTTGCGCTGTGGGCCAGACTACCATCGTGTTTCTGCAGTGGTGGGAGATTGGGCTGGCAGAAGTTGCCTTGTGCAGCCTTGGCAAGCGACCAGAATGCACGACTCCCAGCGGGATAGCTTTGCAATCGCTCGCCAATTCTGGCAACATGTTCCGCCTTGACTCTGGCAATAGCCTTCTTACTAGATCTAGAAGCGGCGTTAAATTTCTGCTTCACCTCTTTGGCGTTCGGGTCCTGGCATTTTTTGGCCCTATTCCAGGCCCGATATGCGGACTGTTTCTGGCATGAAGCCGTCCTGCAGGTTTTGTTAAACCAGGGTCGGCTGCGGCCACCGACGGGTATTTTGGTGTTGGGGATGAATAATTCCATCCCCGTAATAACCGTTTCGGTAACGCAGTCCGCACAGACGCCAGGGTCCCCAGAGGCGAAGCAAAGCCGCTTCCATGGGTAGGATGCGTAAAACTCGCGCAGTCCATCCCAATCTTCTGACTTATATTGCCAGACTCTGCGAGTCCCAGTCGCCTTAGAACGACTAGGCTTTACAACAGGGGCACTGCTACGGACCAAGCAGTGGTCAGAAGACCCAAGAGGCGCTTCAACCACTACCTGATATCCGTGCTGGTGTGTAGTCAGCAGAAGATCCAGTAAAGAAGACTCATGGCTCTCAATATCTGGGATACGGGTGGGCTGTGTCACCAGTTGTGAGAGACCATAGGCCGAGACCATATTGAAGAGATGTCGACCCTGGAGGTCAGTGGTTCGGGACCCGAGCCACTCTTTATGATGAGCGTTGAAGTCTCCAAGAACCACCACCTCCGCTGATGGACACTGCTCCAATATTTCGTCAATCCCCCATTGGACGTTCTCAAATAATTGAATTAACCCCGGATCACTGCCATGGGACCTGTAGAGGCATGCGTAGATGCGGGTAAGCCCTCCATAGTCTACGCACAGGATTGACAAGTCACCATGTTCGAGGGCCCGAACGCGGCGACAGCAGATATCACCTCGGATGAATACGCACACCCCGGCTTTACGACGGAAGGTATGCTCCAACTCGTAGCCGGGGTAATTTAGGTACGAAATGTCATCCGGAGCACCTATCTGTGTCTCCGTTAAAAAGAGTAAGGCAGGCCGCGCCGTCTCGAGGTGATGGTGGACGGCGTTGAGATTGCTATGTAAACCCCTGATATTGCAAAAATCCACATCAAATGTGGATAAGGGGACCGCCGTAGAAAATCGTCTCTTTTTAACTTTCTTGGCCATGATTTTTAATTTAAAAAGAGGAGGAAGGGAGTGTGAATGTGTATAACGGAGTTCGGTGATACCAAAAAAAAAAGGCAGGGCATAGTGCATGGTCGAGGAGTGAGTGTTGTGAGGAGCTGACACGAAGCACGGAAGGGCCCCCGATGCCCCCCCGTGTGTAGCCGCCGAGGTCCACTCCGGTTTCCCACACCGGCACGACGACTACCCAACGGGATTTTCGCCGGTTGGTGGGACAGCCTCCCAGGGAGGATGATCCTGGGTTCGGGTCCCCTGCTGACCGGCAGGTGGCCGGCGGTGACCATTCCCATCGGGTCTCCCTGTACACCATGCCAGCCCCTCACGCTCAATACCCCGACCAAGACCTCACCACCGCAGGTTTCAGGCCTCACCAAAACCCGCCACACACAAACACACCCAGAAAGTTGGGCTCCCGGCTCTCTCGCTCACCGAACGAAGTGCAGCAGCAAATTGCTACTACTCAAACGTCGATCTTCTGCGAGAGTGTGGTACTGCCCCGGACGGACCGGCCCGCGACTGCAGACAAAAGACTGTCTACAGTGTGGTCCTACCACCAATAGTTTAGTTGTTGGCGATGAATTAGTTGGCGATTGCAAACGGTGTCATAATTTTTCCAGAAGAATTTTAATACTCGTTCTTCTGGTGATCTTACAGCCGGTTAGCTGGTTTCTACGACTACAAGGAGAGTAAGGGATAGTGGCGCATTATATTTTTAACTCATTACCACATGGTTCGTCGATATTTAATATTTTATAATATTCTAGATTTATGTATTAAAATGGACAGTTTTTTTAAAGAAATTGTGTCAATGAAAATGTGTTAAAAATGTAAGCTCCACGTTTACGTAAGAAGCTTATAGAAAGCCGACGACGAATCCTACAATTTACAAGATCCTACAAATTTTTGAAGCGACCTAGTGGAATACGTGAGCTGTGTTATATAAGACACTAGCGATCCGTCCTCGCTAGGCTTCAGTATAGTGAGATTTTGAAACTGAAAATAAATTAAAATATAAAATTAAGATGTAAAATTTCGTAGAACATTATTATGATCAAACTCTTTGAAATTTTCGTCTTTTCACTACTATAATATTCATGTATAAACGTTCCTCTTGAATTACTCTGTCTATTAATTCATGTTATTAAAGCGATACGTATACATAAATTTGTACTAGTATTTTGCTTTATATTTGATAATTTATACTTGCAGTTTAATTTGTATTCGAATTATGGATAATGTTTACATTTCTTAGTTTCTTTTTATTATTAAAAGCTTTTATTTAACTTGCCCTGTTAGTATGGGACAAAACTTGCGAGTTAAATTAGAACCACTTCCTGTCGTTAGATTAGGTTGAAATTTGGTTTGGTTTGGTTTACGTAACTTCGGTGACAATGCAATAATATGGTACCGTGAAGCTGGCCATAGGAACTCCCAAACTAAACAAGATAAAACCGTCGAGTTTGGACTCATTTGAATAGTCTTGACAAGCACTTTTACTTCGTTTTAGAGCATTTAAATAAAAGCTTAGAGAGTACTGCTTTGTCTGGGCAGGGGCGTCCAAATATCAGCTAGACTCATTTGCTCCCTGCAAAGGCGTGCTATTCGAATCGTCAGGGATCACAAGTCTACGGACGGATTGGAGTCCTTAGAGTGCCGGAAAGACTTACGGAACTATAGTACGATACACATAGTTCCTGTTGGTTTTTATCCAATATTAGTTCCGATTGCTTGGTTTACTAACTTTATAAGTACATATACCTACTTATTGTTAACTACTTTATAAGTACATATACTTATTGCTAAGTCGATATCAAAAATACTCTCAGCAAAGGAAAGCTATATTATCAGCATATTATATTATCTCTTTATTCCCACAGTAGCGGGAACTACGCTAGTGATACCGCTGGAATTTTCTAGAAAACAATAAAATTTTTAAAATGATATTAATTTTGAAATATAGAAATATTTATTTACTTTTACTGTAGACTAACTACACGTCCTCGCTTCGCTTCGGTTTCAGTCGCGTTGTGCTGGCGTTTTAAACCTCTAATATCTTCTAAAATATTACGATACACGACGGCAATCTATGAAGGTTCGGTTTCGATTCCCGGACCACGTAAGTGTTATAGGAGTTTCTGAAAGGAAAAATAGCTTAACTTACTTGTTATATAGACAAGTACCTCTAGTAGTAAAATATTGACCGACGTCCTCCCCGAGAGGGGGACGTCGGTCGATGGGAGGATAGCCCTAATAGGGAGTATTCCGTCGGGCCGACCACTGACGTCAAGTCACCTTGCTCCGGTGGTCGGCCCAACGACGAAGGCAACATGCATCGTGGGTGGGTTGCGGGTGTGCGTGCTTACACCCCTCTGTCACCCTGGACGGAGTGGTACGAGGAGCGCGCAGACCGCATCCCACCCCCAAAAAAAAAAAGTAGTAAAATATTATTAAAATCGGTCTAGCCATTTGGAAGATTACTCGGGACAAACAGACAGACAGACAGACAAAACATTTTTAAAGTGGTTGTTAGGCATAGGTATCGTGTAAATAACCCCGTGTGAGCATGAAAATAACGTTTTATTTTCACATTACAAGCTGGTATTTCAATTTTATTTATTTGTATAGATAATAAAAAAAAATGGTAATAAAATTTTATAAGGTAATTGTAATGAAAGAAATCGGTCATTTTAATGTCATGAAAAGTATAAATGATGGCAATACATCAAGCCTTTCAAAAAAACACGAAGCAAATTCTTGTCTTTCCTTCAGAACGCGTCGTTAATGTTTATTAGTACACTTTGTTTTACACAAAAGAGTTTTGAAACAATAAGTGCGGTGTTTTTACAATGTAATACAAATTACAATTTTATTTTACAAATGGTTTGGAGTGTAGGTACACTGAATTACAATGTCACAGTATTAACAATGCAGGTGAAATTAACGAAGTTTTTGTTTGTTCTGACGCGTAATACGATTTTATTCGTGTACTAGCAACCCGCCCTCTCTTCGCTTCGGTTTCAGTAGCCTTACCCACGTGGTTCCCAATCCCGTGGGAATACCGGAATAAAATGTAGCCTAAATCACTCCCTGATATTATAGCTTTCTATTCGTGAAAGAATTTTTGAAATCGGTGCAGCCGTTTTGAAGATTACCCGGAACAAATAGACAGACAGATAGACGGACAAAAATTTTTTAATCGCTATTTTAGGCATAGGTGTCGTGCAAATAACCGTGTGAGCATGAAAAAAGCCTATTATTTTGACATTACAAACAGACACTCCAATTTTATTTATTGGTATAGATATAGACTAGCAACTCGCCCTCGCTTCGCTTCGGTTTCAGTATCCTTACCCGCGTGGTTCCCAATCCCATGAGAATACCGGAATAAAATATACCCTAAATCACTCCCTGATATTATAGCTTTCGATTCGTGAAAGAATTTTTGAAATCGGTCCAGCCGTTTTGTACATTACCCGGAACAAACAGACAGACAGACAAACAGACAGACAAAAAAAATATAAAATGATTTTTAGGCATATGTATAGTGCAAATAACCGTGTGAGCATGAAAAAAAGCTTATTATTTTGACATTACAAACAGACACTCCAATTTTATTTATTGGTATAGATAACATAATGTAGAATACAGTTAAAGAACAAACTGTAAGTGATATTTTTGCAAAAGAAAAAAGCTGTTTGTATGTATTCGGTTTAAGGATGGCAATGCTATGTGCTAACGATAAGAAAACTGATGAAAAAATGCATAGTAATGAAATGGAAATCTTATATCTTTAAACGAGCAATTCTTGTATATCTATACCAATAAATAAAATTGGAGTGTCTGTTTGTAATGTCAAAATAATAGGCTTTTTTCATGCTCACACGGTTATTTACACGACACCTATGCTTAAAATAGCAATTAAAAAATTTTTGTCTGTCTATCTGTCTGTCTGTTTGTTCCGGGTAATCTTCAAAACGGCTGGACCGATTTCAAAAATTCTTTCACCAATGGAAAGCTATAATATCAGGGCGTAAACTAGGCTATATTTTATCCGGGTATTCCCACGGGAACGGGAACTACACGGGTAAAACGACTATAACCTATAACCGAAGCGAAGCGAGGGCGGATTGCTAGTATATACTATAATAGCAACCCGCCCTCGCTTCGCTTCGGTTTCAGTCGCCTTACTCGCGTAGTTCCCGTTTCCATGGGTATACTGGGATAAAATATAGCCTATGTTACTCAGGGATACTGTAACATTCTAATGGTGAAAGAATTATCGAAATCCGTCCAGGAGTTTTTGAGTTTATTTGCACGGAACGTTTCCTCTTTATAATATTAGTGTAGATTAGCCCTTAGAGGGTGAAAATTAAAAAATGCTGAACCACTTGCTTATTTATTTTTACTAAAGAATATTTTTGGAGGATTTGGAGAAATTTGTGCTGTGTGGTAGCGGCTTCGAGTACTACCAACCCTTGCTTTGCTCGTGGGTGTCGTAAAAGACGACTAAGAGCCCTAGATTGACCCGGACCAACTCCATCTGGTACCATTTGGGTCAACGATTATATTCCCAAGGAGGGTTGACGTCAGGCAGGCGGCCGGTCATAAAATCATTGCCGAAACTATTTGCAATATGTCAAAACAGATGACATATTGCGTCGACCCCAAGTAATTGGGATAAGAGCAAGATGATGATGATTTGGAGAAAATCGATGTAGATTTTTTTCTCCTTATACAAACTTTGTTACTGCGGTTTTCCCCTAGGGAAAATTTCAAAAAACCCTTTCTTAATGGATTTCTACGTCACGCAAAGAAACTAATGTCAAAATTTCATGTTTCTGGCTTCAGTAGTTTCGGCTCTGTGATAAGCCAGTAAACTGACATCTTTCTACCTATTTTACACCTTAGAGGATGAAAACGGACAAACGCTGAAACACGTGTTTATTAATTTTTATTAAAGAGTATTTTTGATTAATTTGAAGACCGTAGCTAAAGATTTTTTTTCTTTCAATACAGACTTTAGCGTTGCGTTTCACCCCCTTAGGGGTGGAATTTCAAAAAATCTTTTCTTGGTGGGTATCTACGTCATGAAATGAAACTACTGTCCAAATTTTATTTTTCTAGCTTCAGTAGCTTCGGCTCACCCTGTTCCTTTATATGTATATTATTGTTAACGCCCCCGCAACACCGCTTTCAGGTGGAATTTAGTAAAATCCGTTCTTAGCTGACCTCTACTCAACGAAAAGAATATTTCTACCAAATTTCAAGTCTGTACGCCTTATGGTTCCAGAGATATGGTGATGAGTTAATATCGCTCGCAAAACCCTCCTCTTCTATATATACATAAAATATATATATAGATATATTTTCAGAATCTCGGAAACGCAAAAAGCGCACAGTTGAACACCACAATGTTTCCTCTTAAAATGAATGAAGCCTGCTACGATGTCGATTAGTATGTTGGTAAAAGTGTGACGATGATGCCAAGTCAAATAGTGTTTATAGCGCGTTATGTGTTGCAACAAACTACTCTCTTTAACTCTAAAAGCCACGAATATTAAACTGGGCATCTCAGCCAGTATGACAATAAAGAAAGAAAGAAAGAAAAATAATTTATTACTCCTTTGCGGGAGGATAACATCACAAGCTCAAACAGTGAGTACAATATAGATAAAACAATAAATAATAGAAAAAAAAATGGGTGCGTGTACTTATGTACGCGCGTGAGAAGTTATACTTCTTTGGCATCATTAAAAAATAGTTTTTAATTGCATGCAAATAATTAATTACAATAAAATAATAGAAGGATTGGAAAAGGATAATCAACAAAGTTCAGTTTAATAGTCATCAAAATTAAACTAAAAGAATTTTAGATTGATCTTAGATATCAATAATTAATATTAAAAATTGAAAATTAATATATTTATATAATAATATATTTAATATATATATTTCAAATATATATATTTAATATAAATTTATATAATATATAATTAATATATATATATATATAATTATTAAAAACAAAATTTAGAGAATAATAAATATATAAGACATAATTTGTACTAAATATTATAAGATTCTTAATTTTAAATGTTTATTATTCATTATTTAATATTTTAAAAATAAATTTAATAATAAATTCAAAAATTGAATTTAAGGTTAAGCAGACAGCTTCATACTGTTAATTTTGTGTCACAGATGCGCGCGCATCTTAAAATTTCACTCAATGAGCGGTTAAGCAGACAACTTCATACTGTTAATTTTGTGTCACAGATGCGCGCGCATCTTAAAATTTCACTCTCATCATTTTTTCATAACGCGCCTAAAGAAGTATAACTTCAAAAAAACACAAAAAGAGGTATTCCCTTCGCAAAAGAGTAAAAGGATCGCTGCTCAGCATAATGTTGAGGCATCTACTATAAGAGAGATACTGCAACGCTGTTATTCTGCAGCGTCCTGCGATGTCTGTCAGCAAAGTACGGGTAGCAGCTGAATATAATTAAACTAACAAATTACAGCTGCTTTTGTAAATAATATTCAAATAATAGAAAAAAAAATAATAATAATAATAAACATACGGATTAAGTGCAGTACTAAGTTATCTAATCTTGCGCGTATAAGTAAAAATAAAAAAATAATAAAATAAACAAAAATAACATTTAACAAACAAAACAAAAATAAAAAACAAAAGGAAAGACAAAAGGAAATGCAATTTACAATAACATAATAACTAATAGGTGGTATTTTACGTGATGTAATAAGAGAAGGTGCTAAAGTGTCGTGAATGTGAAAGATCAATGATGACATTATAGTGTGATACACACTACTGAACGACAACAAAAATTAAACTAGAAATAAAAAAAAGGCTACCGAGTTTCGCTAATCCGTTTGCCAAGTGTGACGATCGTAGAATTTTTGATGTTTACACGAGTATTATACATTGTAATTTAAACTACTTTACGTATTTTACCGCATTTGTATTTGATTTTTGATTGTCCGATGTTTTGAACACGTGTCGTAATAATTGCTACAAATTTAATATTTAATAATTACGAACCATAAACAATGACAATAATGATTTCATATAGAATCATTTTCTTCTTATACTGGTATAAAATTTGTATCAAAATATGGATTAAAATTTAATAACTAATTTTCTGTATCGGGTAGATAATTATAAATCTCTGTAATAACGATAACTTGTTGAACGTGTGACATCTTAGTCCGCCCGTGACCGTGAACGCTGCAAAGTGATCGAAACGTTGGGCAATCAAAAATCAAATACAAAGGCGATAAAATCCGTAAAGTGGTTTTAATATGATCGTAGAATTGTTATTCTTCTTGCGGGTAAGAATCATAATCATATAATTATCATCACAGATCATATACGTCACATTGCTGAGCTCAAAACACCTACGTAAAGGGAGGAAAATTGCCCTACTATCACGCTGGTCAGACAGGTTGGCATAGTCAAAGTACGAATACTTTCTCTTTTCTCGCTTTTTTGGTTAGGGTTCTACTTAATTATGTTGGTTTTATGAAAATAATATGTTTCACTAAAAAGTAGTGGATAGTTTAATTTCTTGCATGGTGGATGTCGTAAAAGACGCCTAAGGTATATACGGTGACATTTATGTCGTCTTACAAAAGCAGGTCAATTAAAGTATCCAGTATCTACTATTCATTCGTACAATTAAAAGGTTAAAAACAATATTTACTAGAATATTTTTTAATAAAAGTTATTATTTATTTATTTAAGACAACAACCCAGGAAATAATCATTGTATTGCGGGGGACTTTACAAACATATAATTAACGGACACAAATTACATCCAGACTCAGAATAACAATTTGTGGATCGCACAAAGTGTTGTCCCGCGTGGGATTCGAACCCCCGACACTGGCTATTATAAATAATTACTTATTAAAATAGAAAGGAAACAATATGTATCGAGCGCATAGGTATTCAACACAGCTGATGTAGTATGTAGGTACTACGACCGCTTGATCGCGGCGCCAATCGGGCATCGCAAAGGATACCTGTTAGGTATCTAGTGTAGGGAATTACGCTTTGTAAAAGCCGTCCACGTGGACTTCGTACCTATGATTGGCTAATGAAATGCCGCATGATTACTTTTGTTTAAAATGTAAACATGATAAACAGGCTGTTACAAAATATTAACTTTATTTTATTTTATTATATTTTTATAACTGCCACTATTGAATATTTAAATAAGTTAGATATGTTTCTTTGGTCGTATACTTTTATGGTTTTTTTTTGTAAGACGATAAAAAAGTCACCGTGTATATACCTAATGATATCATATGCAATATGCATATAATATCAGTCATCCCATAGTCGTCTTTTACGACATCCACGGGCAAGAGAGGAGGTGATGAATTGTATTCTTACTCCGTCACCACACGTAGATATTTTCGTTAATAATTTAAAAAAATAAATGAATTTACTTTAATATTTTTTTTGTAGTTAATAATTAATAAAAGAAGTATAAAAAATTTTAAAGCGTTAGTCATTATCATCGCATACCAAAAATGTTTTTAAAATTACTTAAATTTTAGGCCGCTTGACCACCGGATCCCCCTTAAAGGAAAGACGTACCCCCTTAAATAAGTACCATATAGGTTTTTTTGGGGACACCTACGTCTAGAACAGTGATAGCGATCTGAGATCGATTAATCGAGGAATCGATTTTTCGGGCCTAAAAAATCTATTTTATAAATCGATACGAAGCACTGAATCGATTCGGTGAATCGATACTTTACCCTAGAAAATCGTCATTCGATTTTTTCTGTCCATTCGATACTAGTGATTAGTGATTCGATACTACTAGTTTTATACTATATTATAAGATAAAGAAAACTTTTAGATTTCCTAAAAAAAAACCTCATCACAATCCTGCCAGGAGAAAGGTACCCGATACTTTAAAAACGATTTTTCGATACTAGTGTTCCGTATCCAATGCTCGAATGGAGAGTATCTATTCATGTCTATATTATTATAAGACTTTACTTTCTGATTTCTTAAAAAAAAAAGAAAACTCATCACAATCTTGCCAGAAACATATCTCGTATTGAATTGGAAGAAAACTCGAAAAGATCGGTAAATCGACTAATCGGAAATCGATCCTTTGGACCTCGATCTTCTTGTGAATCGATTCTTTGCACAACGATTCAAATTGATTCAAGAATCTGGGGGCACGGCAGTGCCCCCACCAAGTCGAGCAAAAAAAAAGTCGGGCAAAACGCAACACTGCTGTAACATACTTTTCTCGAAGCAACTCAGGCCATTTTCGACCCCCTATAACTTCGTTGTGATCTCACAACTTTTTATGGTAGAAGAACTCAGTTGCGAGGCTTACCTTTTTTTTACAAGTTTTGTTTTTGATGGTATCGATCTTTTTTAGAAACAATCCCCATCTCTAGTCTAGTATATCGTGCGCATTTGATGGCTGAATGCAGTCCAATTACAGATACAAAAGAAGTGTCAATATTCCTATCTTAATATCGCTTTACAATCGTAGTTGCCCGGAATTTTAAGGTTCAACTTGCTGTACTTTGACAAGTTTTAACAAAGGTGAAGAACTGACTCCGTTTCGCTTTGCATCTACATTTATATGAACCATCTTTGTAACATCTACTAAAACAAAGCAACTGTGTTCTTTGAGAGTACGCTGTAGGTGAGTAAGCCTTTGAAATATAAGTATATTTCGAGAAAATGCATAATATTAACTTGCTACGTCTAAGTAATAATCCTCAGTACGAGTTTGATATTTTAGAAACGAAACTTTATGAGATGGCTTTTAAATTCTGATCCGCAGTCTATTTGATGGGATGAAATATTCACGAGAAAAGATATTAAGCAACTGCTGAGTCGCGTACTTACGCGTATGTGACGAATACGCGTACCATTTTCACCTACACCCAACGTTTAAGTAACAACTAACGCATTATACACACAATGTTAACCTCAATGTTATCTATCATTTAGGTTTCATAAGTAAGAACGGCCATAAGAATCGAAACCCTAATTTTCTGAGGGTGTTTGCGTGTGGTCAGTTTTGATAATGCCTTTAGTATCACCGAATTTCATTACACGAAATCACACTTTGACTTTCTTCACGGTATATATGAGCGGCAGTATTATTTACCATCATCGTCCTGTTTGCTTGTTTGTCAACGACAGCAGTAAAACAGACTATTAATTAGAATACATAAGGCTAAGTTTGCTGTATTAATTTTGATAGTTTATAAAATTTAGCATCAAAAACTTAAAGCATATCAACTTACGTCTCTTAATCCCTTTTTCCTCATTTCCATCAGTGGGTCTCCTCTTTGTGCGATGTTTTATAGCGTCCCCACTATCGTCTACTAAGCATTGTTTGTTATTTTTTTATTGATTATTTTTGTTTTTATATTTACAAAAAAAAAATACATGGCACTAAAGAAGTCTCATTTCTCACATGCTTAAAGTACGCACTTTCTTTTTTTTTTTTTACTCGTCTTTTATGATATCCAGTAAGGTTAACAAATTGTATCTATACTCCATCATCATATGGCAATATTAATATTATTCTAAAAAAAATAGATTGATATGCTAGCTTCTTTAAAAAAAAATAAAAAAATAACAGACGAGTATAATATTGCACTCAGCGGAAATTGGTACCAGGACCACATATCTGTTAGGCGGTATTGCGTTTGAAAATCTAACTATCACTAGTTTGACGGGTGCGCAATTACTTTTCATGCTTTCCAATTCACAAGTCAACAATTCGGATGACCTCGTTCAAAAAACTTCTGTATTCATAGGTTCAAATAGTTAGTATATCTGGAATATCTCATATCATTAAACGAGCAATTCTTGTATACGTTGTTTTGTCGGTGTTTTTAGCTAATCAATACAATAACATAAAATATTAATAGAATATGGATTCAAATTTCGCCGTCGACGTCAAGAGTGGCGATAGCTCAGTTGGGAAATTGTCCAGTTTCTTTTGTTTTGTTTTGCAATTCAAACAGCATGGGATCAAATCTCGATGTTATTATTATTCTCTTTTTGTAATTGTTGATATTTCTTTCATTATTTAATGTTTATTTTTCATTAATATATATCTAAATAAATTCAACAAAAATATACCAGATCTTCAACCAGATATTATTTCATTAAACATATATAGCTATAAATCCTTACTAATATTATAAATGAGAAGGTAAGTTTGTTTGTTTGTTACGCTTTCACACTTAAACCACCGAACCGATTTTAAAAATTCTTTCACCAATGGAAAGCTATAATATCAGAGAGCTATATATAGCGATAAAATACGCTATATTTTATCCCAGTATTTCCACGGGAACGGGAACTATGCGTATAAGGCGACTGAAACCGAAGCGAAGCGAGGGCGGGTTGCTAATATCGTAACTATAAAAGTGTATATGAGTTAAAAATAACTGTCTTGTCACTACGCTTTCGACTTTGAGTAATTATATACCATTCTAACTAATTTTATAAATAAGAAAGTAAGTTTATTTGTTTGTTACGCTTGCATGATCAAGCTATAAAACTGATTTTAAAAATTCGACCGCTAATTTGACGGAAAACCGCTAATTGTTGACCGATTTCAAAAATTCTTTCACCAACTGATATCTACAATATCAGCAAGTAACATAGACATTTTTATCTTGGTATTCCCACGGAAACGTGGACTACGTGGGGGAAACCGCGGTAACGCATTTCAATTTTTTTTCACCAATGTAAAACTACATTATCAGCAAGGAACATATGTAAACTATTTAAATCCCGGTAGTCCCACGGGAACGAAAACTACGAGAACGAAATCGCGTATAGATGTTAAAATTGGTGAAGATATTTGAATGTTTGTTATTCAATCACGCGTGAACCAAGATCAAATTTGGATGAAAATTGGCACATCGATAGAGTATTTCCTAGATCAGCATATATGGTAGGGTACCCCGCGTAGGGGGTATTCCGTCGGGCCGACCACTGACGACAAGTAAACCTGCTCCGGTGGTCGGCCCAATGACGAAGGCGAGGTGGTTTTCGGGTGGGTTGCGGGAGTTGCGTGCTTAAGCCCCTCTGTCGCCCCGGACGGAGTGGTGCGGAGGCGCGCCGACCGCGACCCACCCAAAAAAAAAAAAAAAAAAAAAAAAAGATCAGCATATATAATACTTTTAAAAGAATATGAATTCAAATTTCGTTGGCAACGTCATGAGTTACGATAGCTCAGATGGGAAGGTGACAGGTTTTAATTTTGGTATTTTTTCAATCAAACAGCGTCGGTTCGAATCTCGGTGTTATTATTATTCTCTTTTTGTAATTTTTTATATGTTTTTCATTATTTATTTTTTATTTTTTAGTAATATATATCTAAATAAATTCGATAAAAATATGCCGAGCGAAGCTCGGTCAACCAGATATTTATATATACTAGCAGATCCGCCCACGAGTTGCTGTGGCTAATGTTTTTGTTATATTACATTTTATTAAACTATTTAAGTGGAACTGTAGGAGAACATCTGTCATGTAAAATTCTTGTGTACGTGTGTAACGTACACAAGAATTTTATATATACAGATAAATAATTAAAAAAAAGAAAACTAATAGACAAGCCCACTGAGTTTATTGCCGGATTTTCTCAGTAACTGTCGCGTTCCGATCAGATTTATTTTTTTGGATAATTTAATTTAATTTTGTAAACTTGATAATATGTAAGTGCCCTGTCGGGGTTTGAATTTGAATATTTACCCCTATAAATATACTGTGACCAGTATCGAGATCATACTGCAAGATTTTATTATTTTGATTATAACTTTTACAGTCAAATTTCTGGTTTCTACAAATTCTTTTTTATATTAGTTCTATGTAATCCAAAGGATTCCTCTGTGTAGTGAAGAAGTATAAAAATAATTCACTAGGTTTTTTTTTCTCATTCTTCATCGACATAATTGCTGCTCATACACGTCTGTTGGTCCCGAGCCTCCTCCACAATAGAAGGGAAATTGATCTACTATACCACGCAGGTCCGTGTGGTGACGGAGTAAGAATAGAAATCACCACTCCCTATCTTGCCCATGGATGTCGTAAAAGACGACTAAGGGATATAGTGTGCAAATAACATCTATGCAAGAGAAGGAAAACTCGAAATAAAACCCTTTACCAACCTGTCTGACCAGCACGGTATAGTAAGGTTAAATTCTCTCCTATTGTGGAGGAGGCTCGAGCCCAACAGTGGGACGTATATAAGCTGAAATGATGATGATACCACGCAGGTCAGACGTTTTCCTATAAGATTTTAATTAAATAAACTACAGAGTATTTCGTCGGGCTGACTACGGAGGACAAGGAACTTCGTATTATGGTCGGCCCTACAATGAAGGCGACGAAGTACGATGGATTATGGAGCCGCGCGGTGCACCTACGGCGCCTTGGACAGAGCCGGAGAGCAAATGCGCTCATCGTAGCCCACCCCAACAAAAAAGAAAAATAGGGTTTTAACTCGAGTTTTCCTTCTCTTGCATAGATGTTATATGCATATTGTAATCCCACAGTCCTCTTTTATGACACCCACGGACAAGAGGGGAATTATATTCTTACTCCGTCATTACACGGCAATTTTTTTATTCTTTTTCATAGCAATTGTAAACTACCCTGAGGAAGATAAGAAAATAACATAATTGTAATAGAATGAAAATTCAAAATTAAAACTAACCAGTGTGATTTATTACCTACATCTACACTAACTATACGAATACATAAAGCTAAAGAGTTTGTTTGTTTGAACGCACTAATCTCATAAACTACTGGTCCGATTTGAAAAAATTATTTCAGTGTTAGATAGCTCATTTACCGAGGAAGGCTATATATCATCACGCTAAAAGCAACAGGAGGGGAGTAACAATGAAAAATGTTTCAGAATGGGTTTTTTTCCTTTTGAGAGCTTCCACTGCGTTCACTACATTAGGTTTCGCAAAAATCATGAGTGAGTGTATGATTTAAAATTATTTTCACCTTCTACGTAAACAAAGTCGCGGGTTAAAGTTAGCGTTAGCCCAAAGTAACTATTCCATGCGGACGAAGCCGCGAGCATTAACTTATGCCCGTTATAACTTATGTCAGTTATAATCCCATTGTGAACCATCTTTTCAGGGAGATAAACATGAAAACGTAAATGATGAAAACCATCTATATTAAGGATTAGGTTAACATACGCATATCGTCTCTATACTCATCTCGCCCCTATTCGTTCAATTATTAAGTATTTACTTCCTCCTTAAATTATAGGCGAGTAATGTATCACGTATAAGCTGTGCAATTTTTAAAAGGTTTTATTTAACTTGCCCTGTTAGTATGGGATAAATCTTGCGAGTCAAATTAGAAACACTTCCTATCCTTAGATTAGGTTGAAATTTGGTTTACTTGCGGAACTGCGATGACAATGCAATAATATGATACCATTTTTTTTTTAGGGGTGGGTTGCGGTCGGCGCGCTCCTCGCACCACTCCGTCCGGGGCGACAGAGGGGCGTAAGCACGCAACTCCCGCAACCCACCCACGATGCACGTCGCCTTCGTCGTTGGGCCGACCACCGGAGCAGGGTTACTGGTCATCAGTGGTCGGCCCGACGGAATACTTCTTACTTGGGGTACCCTCCCATAGACTGACGTCCCCCCCTCGGGGAGGACGTCGGTTTTTCCTTACGCGGTCGGCCTCTCGGCGGGTGACAGACTAATCCCCGGTCACGTCACCCGCGGCCTCGGCTAGGGCGGCATGAGGCGCAGATAGTCGCGCCAACGCCGCCCCAGTCGCCGGCGGCGGATCTCCCCATCGAGGCTGCGCTCCTCGCGCAGGCGATCCGCCGCCTCCTTCTGCGAGAATAATATGATACCATGAAGCTGGTCTCAAGATGGCATCGGAAGGTGGCCATTGGAACTTCTAAACTAAACGAGATAAAACCGTCGAGTTTGGATTGGTTTGAATAGTCATGAGATTTCAAACAACATCATACTTATCTACTAAGTTATATTTAATTCCAACAAAAGACTTAGACGAGTTTTTATCATTTGCTTAGAATACTACTACTACTACATTAAGTAGTTTGTTCTTTTGAAAAAAAAAAATATGTGTGTGTTATCCCGACAAACTTATATTTATATCATCTAATATAAAATATCTTATTTTAATTTTTTTTTAATTAATATTTTATTTAGTCACCGTATTTATATTATTTATCCATATGTTAAAAGAGTACGAATACAATTCATTACGCCCGTGGATGTCGTAAAGGAGAATACGCATATAACATGTATGCAAGGTAAGGAAAACTCGTAACAAAACCCTATACCAACCTGTCTGATCAGCATGGTATAGTAAGGTCAATTAATTTCCCTCCTATTGTGGAGGAGGCTCGAGCCCAACGCTGGACCGTATATGAGCTGAAATGAAATGATGATATTATATTTTATTCCGAATATTATAGTTTATTAATATTACAGCGCTTCAGTCTACAATGGCTAAGTTTCCGGCGTCCGCATAAGTTTACCAGTAATTTGACAAGTTATAACAAAGCTTAGAAACTCGATTCACCTTACATTTGCATTTATATGAACCATCGTTATCTATACCTTGAATATACTAAAGATACCAGAATCAACATAATTATTAGTGAACTCTTCACAGGAAGGAATAATACTAAGAGTGGTAGGACCACACTGTCGACAGTTATCTGTCTACAGCCGCGGGCCGGTTCGTCCGGGGTAGTACCACGCTCTCGCAGAAAATCGACGTCTGAATAGTAGCAATTTGTTACTGCGCTTCGTTCGGTGAGCGAGAGAGCCGGCAGCCCAACTTTCCGAGGGTGTTTGCGTGTGGAGGGTTTTGGTGGTGCCTTTGGTATCACCGAGCCTCAATGCACACATTCACACTCCCTTCACTTTTTTCGTGGTAGGCAGCGACCTTGTAAAGGTCTATGAGCGGCAGCAACACTTACCATCAGGTGTACTGTTTGCTCGTTTGCCACTGCTTGCAATAAAAAAAAAATGCTATTACGCCACGCTTATCAGGTGGGTTGGGGATCACTGTTGATTTTGTAAATTTCTCAGGTGGTTCCGCAGGTCGTTCTTCTCATTATCCCTCGGCCATTACATATAACTTCTACAAGGTGACGATATATTTAGAACCTGCCATGAATTTCTTCGTAAGTAAAATCCATTCATAAAAGCTGTACTTTTACTTACTATAATCATGCCGGTAAGTCGAAATAGTCGGTTTTATCTCGAATTTTCCTTCTATTGAATAAATGTTCTGCGGATAACCTTTAGTTGTCGACACCTGCCGCCAAGAAAAGGGGTGAATTGTATTCTTACACCGTCAAAAATGAATTATAAAATAATTATTATTTAGTGGTTCAGCCATGATACCAATACCGATTGTTGTATTTGCACTAATGTAATACTTATTTTTGATGTGAGGCATCTATAAGTGAGGGTGAATTTAATCGTTGGCATGGCGTTAACATCATGCTTGGATATCTACATTTGTGTAACGAAAACATAATGTGTATACCTACTATTAAAATAAATTTTTATTGAATAAAAATCATCATTTTCTGGAAAAAGAGTCGTAATATTTTATTAATACTTTATTCCATACTAGCAACCCCCCTCGCTTCGCTTCGGTTTCAGTCGCTTTACCCGCGGCGTAGTTCCCGTTCCTGTGGGAATACCGGGATAAAATATAGCCTATGTTACTCCCTGATATTATAGTTTTCCATTGGTGAAAGAATTTTTGAAATCGGTTCAGTGGTTTAAGCGTGAAAGCGTTACAAACAAACAAACATCCTTACTTTCGCATTTATAATATTAGTATGGATTAGTTGCTATCGTAATCTATTCTTTTATGCATATATACTTGTACAAAATAATTTCGATGTTTCACATCTACCAGATGTCCTGAGCGACGGCTCCCTTTTTTATCTGTTTATATGTATATTCCAGTAGCGGCAATAAGTATTGAAGAGGTCCTATTGAAATTACACAAACTGAATCTATTTTAAATTGACCTGACTGAAAAATCTAGTCACGTAAGACACAACACCTAATAAGAAGTCTAATGTTAATAGACCATTAAGAAAATTAGGTTTTTTATACGTAATATTCACAAGCATTCTTAGTGTTTGCTCTTAGTATTCTGTCGTTAAAGATCCTGTGCTTCATTACACGGCAATTAAGTTTACGTTAATGAACGTGCTAAGATTAGTCTTAGCAACGCCGTTATATAAACGTGACACAACGCCTTTATATTTGGCTAACAATTATAGCATTAATGTATTTTTTTTATTGCAGATAGTGGCAAACGACCATGCAGCAGCATGTTAAGTAATACTGCCGCACATGGACCTTTGCAATACCAGGGGCACAGCCAGGCCGTTGTCTACAGTGAAAAAAAATGCTCTTCTTAAACCTTGTTTAAAGAAGAACCTGTCATAGCGCTGGTAACGTACGATTGAAGACCATACCACCATTGAATAAGAATGAGGAGGTGAAAGCAAGAGTCTACAAATAAATACATACACACAATACGCCACCGTAAAATTATATGTATTCAATTATTACGGTTTTGTATTCTACGGCAACGTTCTTCTACCCGAAGCAACGCCATTAAACTTTCTTCGTTAGTGCATTATGATACTTCATGCATGTTAAAGAAGGTAGCAACTACCGACCGCAATTGTCGACCATCGGCCTCAAGTGACTTCAGCTACGTTTGTAGCTGTTTCTAGCTTCTCGTGGCAGCGTTTGTGGCTATCGCGTGCGGTCCGTGGGCGGCGACTCTAAGTATTAATAAATTGAAGTATATTAAATACAATAAAATATTACTATTATATGATTTATACATGACAAAAGTACCAAAATCTAGTATTTAAATTATTAAGTAATTTCTTTAAACTGTTTTCACGCATTTTATCGCGGTTGTATTAAATTTTTCTCATCGTATTTCCATATGTGTAAGAATCACGCAAAAATTGCTATATATATTCGTTCAGTAAAATAAGTATTGCTGTAATAAAGAAATAATCTACATTAGCTTGGCCAAATATATAAGCTATAAATCATTACTATATTTTCAGCATAAGTTCGACAATAAAGCAGTATATCTATGAACTTTGATAAAATTATAATGATCGAACTTGTAAAGGTTCAAAGTTCATTAAAATTATCATAAAATTCACATACATTAAACTTATAAATGGGCACATTTATACTAAAAATTAAGATACCTAATGGTATATGTATTTTTAATTCAAATAATTACTAATATAGGGATACCGATGGCTCGCCGCTCGCTTTACTAATATAGGGACACCAGTGCCTCGCGAGATAGAAATTACCACAGGTTATAAGGCTATAATTTCTGCTCATAACAATGTAATTGCTAACGTCATAATGATCAAATAGCTTGGAAGATTTAATGTAATTTTTTTTTATTACCGTAATATCCAATTTGCTTTCCGTGTGGTGACAGAGTAAGTAGAACAATTCACCTTCGCCATCACCATTCTTATGTGGTAGGATTATACTGTCGATACACGGCTGTCTACAGCCGCAGGCTGGTCCGGCGGGGGTAATACCATACTCTAGCAGAAGATTGACCGTCTGAGTATCAATTTGTTACTGCACTTGGTTCGGTGAGCAAAAGCCCAACTCTTAGAGGCTGTTTGCGTATGGTGGGCTTTGATGATTTCACCGAACCTCAATGCACGCATTCACACTCACTCTCTTTCTTCACGGTAGGTAGCGGCCTAGCACAGGGCCATGAGCGGCTGTATCACTTATCACTTATCAGGTGAGTGTTGTTTGCTAGTTAGCCAACAACAGCATTAAAAAAAATCTTACTCGTTGTTCACTATCTTGGTCGTAAATGTGGAAAAGACGTGAGTGTCGTAAAAGATCTCTAAGACATATAATCATCATAACCACAGCTAATTTACGTCCCACTGCTGGGCTCAAAGCTACTCCACAATAGGAGTAAAATTAACCTGCTATACCCAACTGGTCAGATTTATAGATATAGGGTCTCCCTTCGAGTTTTCCATTTCTTGCATAGATATTATATGCATAGAATATCCCTTAGTCATCTTTTACGACACCCATGGATAAAATAGCGGTTAGTGAATTGTATTCTTGCTCCGTAACATAACATGATCTATGCTCTATACAAATAAAATTCAAGTGTCCGTTTGTAATGTCAAAATATTGGACTTTTTTCATGTTCACATGGTTTTTTTTTTTTGGACAATAAATACATATTACTTAAAACTGGTTTTTAGTCATGAAACCAGTTTAAATTGCTTTTGTCTGCCTATCTATTTGTTTAAGGTAATCTTCAAAACGGGTGGACCAATTTTGATAATACTTACGAGCAGGCTATCTATAGAATGAGTATTTTCCTACGGGAACGGGCAATACGCGGATAAGGCGAACGAAACCCAAAGCGAAGCGAGGGCGAGTTTCTAGTATATATAAAATAGATGTAAGAGAAGGAAAGCTAGAAACAAAACCTTATACCAATCCGTCTAACCAGCATGGGTATAATAGATCAATTTCCCTTCCATTATCGAGGAGGCTCACCGATTATCATCTATAATACTAGCAAGAATGAAAGGGATAATAACATATTATAGTTTTGTTTCGACATTAAATGGATATGAATAATGTTATATAGAATAACTAGTAAATGCCCGTGCTTTCATCCTCGTAGTTCCTGTTTCCGTGGCAATATCGAGATCAAATATAGTCTAAGTTATTCCTTATATAGATATAATCTATACAAATAAATAAAATTGGAGTGTCTGTTTGTAATGTCAAAATAATAGGCTTTTTTCATGCTCACACGGTTATTTGCACGACACCTATGCCTAAAATACAGATTAAAAAATTTTTGTCTGTCTGTCTGTCTGTTTGTTCCGGGTAATCTTCAAAACGGCTGGATCGATTTTAAAAATTCTTTCACCAATGGAAAGCTATAATATCAGAGAGTAAACTAGGCTATATTTTATCCCGGTATTCCCACGGAAACGGAAACTAAGGGGGGTAAAATGATTAAAACTGAAGCGAAGCGAGGGCGGGTTGCTAGTAATAGTATATAATAACTAGCAACCCACCCTCGCTTCGCTTCGGTTATAGTCGTTTTAACCGCGTAGTTCCCGTTCCCGTGGGAATACCGGGATAAAATAAAGCCTAGTTTACGCCCTGATATTATAGCTTTCCATTGGTGAAAGAATTTTTGAAATCGGTTCAGCCGTTTTGAAGATTACCCGGCACAAACAGACAGACAGATAGACAGACAGACAAAAATTTTTTAATCGCTATTTTAGGCATAGGTGTCGTGCAAATAACCGTGTGAGCATGAAAAAAGCCTATTATTTTGACATTACAAACAGACACTCCAATTTTATTTATTGGTATAGATATCGGTTAAACCGTTTAGAAGATTGCTTAATATAAACAGACAAACAGATAAAATATTTTTAAACTGATTTTTAGGCACAGATATCGTTCAAATAACCGCGTAAGCATGAAAAAAACCATCAATTTTGACATTACAAGTAGACATTTTAGTTTCATTTATTTGTAGAGAAAATATGCTAACCATTCTTAACATCCGTATGTAACATTCATAAGAATCTGTTGTTAAACATACTTGCATATAATTAGCCGTGCAGCTTTCAATGGCGTTGCAAATGAAGTTGTTTTAACTAATGCAGTAGAACGGGTAGTCGTATTTGCACTAATTTCATACTTATTTTTGATGTGAAACATAATTTATTTTAAGCTCACTAGATGGCTTTGTACAAAATTCTAAATCCTGTATGGTGAAACCATAACCTGTATGGTTTCGTTACACAAATGTACATATCCAAGCGTGGCGTTAACGCCACGCCAACAATCAGGTTCACTGACGCCAATAGATGTTTAAAATTAAAAAAGAAGAGAAGTCTCAAGCCCAACAGTGGAAGGTATATGAGTTGAAATGATGATAATACACTTTATATTATACCCTTAGAATAATAACATATAGAAGGTAAGTCCGCGCACAAAAAGTGAAGCATTTCAATTGGAGCCTCATGGAGCTTACGCCGGAACCGTTCCGTATTATACAAGTCATTATACTGCACGTACGTACGCAACTCTTAAAAAATAAATAGGTAATTATAACGGTTTGTGCATTCAAATGGTGTCATAACACATTTGTAAAACTTAAAAAGGTTTTTAACGTCACTTTTAAAAGTATTTCGACGATTTATGTTAATAAAAACAAAATTTGATTTCATAATTTGTATAGTGGTGTACGTGTGTAATCGTCTGCGCGCCATTAGTGTTTTTAGATTCAAATTTCAAACCTTCGAAGTATTGACACTATCCTTCTATACGTTATCCATCGTCAGCGTCAGGAACTGGGACGCGGTCGCCGCCTTCTGTGAGGCCGTAATCTCACGGAAGGAGGCGGCGGATCGTGTGCGAGTAGAGCTCCTATTCGGCGACACGTTCCGCCGCCGGCGACTCGGGCGGCGTAGGCGCGAGTATCTGCGCCTAATGCCGCCCTAGCCGAGGCCGCGGGTGACCGGACCGGGGAATTGTCCGTCACCCGCAGAGAGGCTGACCGCCTGACGGCGACCGACGTCCCAGGACGTCGAGAGGTGAGGTTACCCGAAAGAGTATTCCGTTGGGCCGACCACTGACGACAAGTCACATCTACTCCGGTGGTCGGCCCAACAACGAGGTGACGTGGGTGCGGGTGGGTTATGGGCCCGCGCGCCGTCCTTTCATTGCCCCGGACGCACTGAACCGTGCGTGCGCTTACCATAGTCCACCCATAAAAAAAAAAATCCTTCTATACGTTATTATTCTATGATTATACCAATAAATAAAATTGGAGTGTCTGTTTGTAATGTCAAAATAATAGGCCTTTTTCATGGTCACACGGTTATTAGCATTATACATATGCCTAAAAATCACTTTATATATTTTTTTTGTCTGTCTGTTTGTTCCGAGTAATCTTCAAAACGACTAGACCGATTTAAAAATTCTTTCACCAATGGAAAGCTATAATATCAGAGAGTAAACTAGGCTATATTTTATCCCCGTATTCCCACGGTAACGGGAACTACGGGGATAAGGCGACAGAAACCGAAGCGAAGCGAGGGCGGGTTGCTAGTATTAATATAAGTACCTACGTCTTATATTAAACTTAGGAATGAAAAATAGTAAGAGAATTTCTAAATTAATTTAAATTGCTATGATAATTAAAACACTCCTGAAACTGAGATCTGCAAGACGCTAACGACTTTAGTTTGCATAGGCCCATTAACTTGCAACGCTCAGGCAATTATACGCCTTTTGAACTGAACAAAATTAGCTGTTAGTGTAAAACTTAACACATACAGGGTGTGTCGTAAATAGTGGTCCACCGTTAAGGATTCGATAAAACAGATAATTTACTATAACAAATTCCATTTTTAACCATTTTTAGCCGAGGGTTCCGTAAATATTAATTTTTAGTTATTTATTTACCAAATTTCTACCTCTTGTAACAAATTTGGTTGTAGTTTTATCAAAAACCATTATATTTTCATTTTGATTACTGTTAATTACTGCTGAATACAAGAGCTATCGTTTATTAACATGTTATTTAATGTAGATTTAGATCTTCTGCAAAAAAAAATGATTGTACTCGAATTTTAACGGATTTTTTTAACATATCATGCTAATTCAAAAGCGATTTATAAAAAAAAAAAATGTACTACACTGTCAGTGCCCATTAATTTAATAATATGCCTATTTAATACCAATTTCAAAATGGTATCATAATACCAGATCCCTATAAAAAACAGCAAGATATCTAATTTTAATTGAAGAAAGTAAGATTTTCATTAAAATTAATTTAAACATTTTGTTGCATTAATTTTACAACAAAACAACAAATGGGGGCCATTTCGAGCACTTGGTGTAATTTAAATGTTAAAGTGTTATTCTTTAACATTTAAATTAATAAATGAATAAATGATGTATGATGATGTATGACTTGTTTTTTTTCAATGCCTTGTTGTAATTTACAAGTTAGGTCTAGATCACTTTGCAACAATAGTAAAAAGTTGTCTTTTAATAGTCGTTTTTAACTAAAATTTCATTACTTGTTTTATTAATGGGATAGTAAACCTTTTAGAATCGGTATTAAGTAGGAATATAATTAAATAAGTAGGCACTGATAGTAAAGTTTTTTTTTTACAAAAATCGTAAGTATTATAGCAATAAATTTTAAAATTAATTTTAATGAAAATCTTACTTTCTTCAATTAAAATTAGATATCATGCTGTTTTTTATAGGGATCTGGTATTATGATACCATTTTGAAATTGGTATTAAATAGGCATATTATTAAATTAATGGGCACTGACAGTGTAGTACATTTTTTTTACATAAATCGCTTTTGAATTAGCATGATATGTTAAAAAAATCCGTTAAAATTCGAGTACAATCATTTTTTTTTGCAGAAGATCTAAATCTACATTAAATAACATGTTAATAAACGATAGCTCTTGTATTCAGCAGTAATTAACAGTAATCAAAATGAAAATATAATGGTTTTTGATAAAACTACAACCAAATTTGTTACAAGAGGTAGAAATTTGGTAAATAAATAACTAAAAATTAATATTTACGGAACCCTCGGCTAAAAATGGTTAAAAATGGAATTTGTTATAGTAAATTATCTGGTTTATCGAATCCTTAACGGTGGACCACTATTTACGACACACCCAGTATACCTTTAAAGTTCGGTTAACGTTAATAATATAACACTTAAAATATGCATGTGTTGATAAAATAAACCTAAAAAATATATTATGATCTATTATATAAAACATAAAAAGGCATGAACTGTAATAAATAAAAGTATAAAAATAACAAAATACAGATTAATTGCAAAAAATATAATCATTCATCATCATTTCAGCTCATACTCGTTTCACTGTTGGGCTCGAGCCTTCTCCACAATAAGAGGGAAATTGACCTTACTATACCATGCTGGTCAGACAGGTTGGTATAGGGTTTTATTTCGAGTTTTCCTTCTCTTACATAGATGTTATATGCGTATTGTATCCCTTAGTCGTCTTTTACCACATTCACGAGTTTGATTGAACACACGCACTAAATACAATAGTTAAATTTAATGTTTAAGTGTCTAGACTAATTTCCGTTTTTACTTGTGATCCTTAAATTTTAAGTAACACTTAAGAAAATTAAATGAAAATATGAATCTTACCTGTCATTTATATTGCCTTACTAACCATATGGCAAGATAAATGACAAATAATATAAATATATTTTTCTAGTAACAATTTTCTTGTCTTTGGAAATGTTTTAGTTAAATTTACGAGACTATCCTACCCTGTGGATGCATATGCATCATTCCATCAATATTCCCCCTCACTATTATAATTATGTCTCCGCAAATTCACCAAATATAGAAGTCCCGCACACCAGGTGATTAGTCTGCAGAAGTAATATTATAAGCTCCCCAGGACTATTGGCCATTTTAGTCCCTCAATTAGTCCCTGGTTGCATTATTAAACCGCAATTCTAATAACTGTTAACTAGCCTTATAAGTCAAGATAAAACCAACACAAATATAAAATTTCTCTTCAGCTGAAATTCATTCAAGCATTTTCTTGTGATGAGTTAAGAAAAAGGCATTAATTCTAAAACGGCCTTTGCGTATTTCAAGACTCTGCAACCTAATTTCACGAAAAGAATCTCAATGGACAGACCTTTTTTGGATGAAAAATAAATGAGCTTAAAGTAAACTAGGACAATCTAAAAAAAACGCTAAATAAAATACGAATCAGACGTTTGCAGTATTTGTACTGCCACGCCGTTGGGGCGCTACATAGCATCAACTCAAAAGTGTGGTCGCTACTTTGAGATAAAATAAATTGGGCTATTAAACTTTTTTATCCACTGTGTTTTAAGTATTTTAATTGAAGTTTCCATGATGACTTAGCCATTTATGTTAACAGTTTGTGAATATACCGTCTAAACATCCCTTACTTGGCCGTGGAAATTGTAAAAATTGATTTCAGAATCACGAGAAGAAGGCACTATGGTATTCTCCTTGAAAATTTATAAGACCATCTGCGATCGCCAACAAGGAACGATACTAGAAAATCCTAAGATATATGGATTTAAGTTGGTAATTTAACTATTTAAAAAAAACTAGCGTGACTTTGTCTTTGTCGTATAAGGTAAGGAAGACTGTGTAGGCACTTATTACGCGCAGCATAGACAACGCTAGTTCTCAAAAGGAATTAATTTCTCAATTTTGGCAACATTTTTCTTTGCTGCTCTGGTTCAATTAATTGTCTATCCAACATCATAATTTTTTTTTTAATTTGAACCAGCATTTCCTGGGATTAGTGTATTCAATCAAACAAATTCCTTCAAGTTTATAATATTAGAGTAAATTACGATTATTTTTCAAGCTATTGTTATTATAATATCATCATCATTAGACATCCCACTGCTAACTTAGCCACAATAAAACTGACCTAATTTTACCATGCTGGTCAGACAGGTTGGGATAGGGTTTTGTTTCGAGTTTTCTTTCTCTTGTAAGTACAGATGTTATATGCTTACTTCCCTTCCTGTACCCCTTTCCTTTTGGTGACGGAATAAGAATCCATTTCACCACTCCCTATCTTGCCCGTGGATATTGTAAAAGACGACTAAGGGATATAATGCGCATATAACATAAATGTAAGAGAAGGAAAACATGAAACGAATCCCTATACTAATCTGTTTGACTAGCATGGTACAGTAAGGTCAATGTCCTTCCAATTGTTGAGGAGGCTCAAGCCCAGCAGTGGGACGTATATGAGCCGAAATGATGATGAAATTGATATCCCTTAGTCGTCTTTTGCGACATACACGGGTAAGATAGGGAGTAGTGAATTGTATTCTTATTCTGTCAACACAAGGAAATTTATAATTCAATTCATGCTAAAGCTTACCCTAACAGGAGTGATAAATTAAGAACACAATGTTCTCTTACTTTCACATGGATGTCGTAAAAACCAATTAATAATAGTTACTATCATAAAATGAAATGAAAATATGTCATATCGGTCAGTTACATAAAAATACGGGATTGCATATTACTAGTACAAGGGGTTATACAAATATACATGAATCAAAATTTTGTTTTGTTTGGCTTGGCCGTTCGCCATTTACAATGTGGCCATAAAATTAGCGATTATTCTGATTTTGGTGCTGTATTCAATAATCAAATTATATTACAAAGGGGTGTCCCTTTAATATATACTAACCTAATATATATTAATAACTTTACTATTTTCTTTCAATAATTTCTTAGTATTTTGCTGAATTTATCTCAGCTCTTATACTTCCCACTGCTAGGCTCAATCCTCCTCCAAAATAGCAGAGGTATTGACCTACTATAGCACGTTAGTCAGACAGGTTAGTATAGAGCTTTATTTGGAGTTTTCGTCTCTTGCATAGACATTATAAGCATATTATATCCCTCGTTTTTTTGCGACATCCAAAGGAGGTATTCTTACTCCATCACCACACAGATAATTACTGTATTGTCAAGAATACATTTTTAATACAACATGTAAACCTTTATTTTTTGAATATATTTTGCTATCTGAATGCCGCATCATGATGTTCTCGTTTTTAATACGCTTTTATTAGCTTCAGACGTATGTATATTAGTATGTAACGGAATCTTTGAACATTATTTTGGCCCCCTTCAAAACTTCGGATTAACTCGAAATTTGGCATACTTATTAAGGACCGATGACAATTCAATATTTTAAACAGTTTGACCCGTTATCCTTACTAGGATAGGTGCTTTTTAAGATATTATCAAAATGATAATCCTTCTACTCATATCTGCCAATAAAATATTTATAACTATTGACAACATACACCCCACGCTTTTTTTACAATAAAAATATTTTTTCTTATATACACTATTCTTATCCAAATTTTTAAAAATTTATTTTCTATTGTTTAGTTGGATTTTCTTTAAAAGCGTATTTTTTTAGTTTTTTTGAACTATTATTTATTTTAATTTCCCTTTTTTTGATGAAAAAAGTTTACACAAATTGCCATTTACATTTATTCTTTCAGTCTGTAGACCATTGCTGATCATAAGTCTTTCAGGGAGTGAAAAACCATAATTACTAAGCTTGTGTGGTAATGAATTGAATTAATAATACATTAAGACACCATCCCATTGTGTTATGATAAACTTCTTAAGAAAATAAAACATTTTTGAAATCTCTTTGAATGGAGTGAATCTACTTTAGTGGCCCTCCAGATACAATTTTGAAAGGTCCTTTCAAATATTTCCGTATGAAGTTTTACATATACGAGTATCATTTTATAGTGTTTATAAGTTAAAATAATAATAATAAATAATGTAGACGTGGAGTGTCATCGGTAGACGTCCCAACCCATTTTTAGATTAAATTTTTCCAAAAGCCACTGCGTGTTGGATCCATATCCCTATGTAAGCCTTTCAAAGGACCGGGTATCTTACCTTTGAAAATATCTGTGAACCAAAAGGAGATACATGATAATAAAATAATAATAATCATATTCATCCCAGCAAACGGTGGCAAACGAGCAAACAGTACACCTGATGGTAAGTGTTGCTGCTGCTCATGGACCTCTACAGGGTCGCTGCCTACCGCGAAGAAAGTGTGTGAAAGGGAGTGTGACTGCGTGCATTGAGGCTCGGCGATACCAAGGGCTCCACCAAAACCCTCCACATACTAACACCCTCAGAAAGTTGGGCATCTGGCTCTCTCGCTCGCCGAACGAAGCGCAGTAACAAATTGCTACTAGTCAGACGTCGATTTTCTGCGAGAGTGTGGTACTACCCCGGACGGACCGGCCCGCGGCTGTAGACAAATAACTGTCGACAGTGTGGTCCTATCCCCACTATTGGGCTTGAGCCTCCTCCACAATAGGATGGACATTGACCTACTAGACGTGTTGGTATAGGGTTTTACTTCGAAACTTCTTCCTCTTGCATAGATGTTATATGCATACTATATCCCTTAATCGTCTGTCAGCACACGGAGGAATATTAAACAGTATTCACCAACTTACCTGACATATTGTATTGCCCACTAAGCTGTCTAACCAGCGTGATAAATCTTTTTCCTATTATAGAGAAGGAAGCCTGGAGTCGCGAGTCTTGAGACCGTTACATGAGAACATTGAGCTCAGATAATGCTCACTAAAACACATGTTAATAAATTTAAAACTAATGGATGTAGGCTTAAGGAAGGAACAATGTCAATTTTGTTAGGCCTGTCAGGGAAGATGATTAATTGCTTGTTTAAAGGAGTTCTGATACTCGTTGTCCTAGTAACCTGATAAATAAATGGGTTTTAATGACTCTCATGGGAAAATAAGAGATAGTTATTTATTTTATTTGGGTTACAAACCTGAGGAAAATCTATGGTTGGGGCTGAATATAGCTTTAATATTTTGCGCCAAATACCAAAAGCTTATCCAAGCATGATTTAAGCATTCTGACGTTGTTTTATTTCGCTAATATCAGATAAAAGGTCGCTACACGAACGCAGGCAATCCATCTCGTTTTAATCTTTTTAAGAGGTCAAAGGGTATAATAGAACTGTGGCCAAATAGAAAAGCACATCTCATTCAGCAAATGAATTTACTTTTGCAGTGTCATTTTATGTAAACATGTAAAAATTTGACAAAAATGTTGACTGCCTATTCAATTATACGTTTAAAATGGCTGTTTTAAATTTTTCACAAGCTAGAATGAAGTATAATGTAATGTTTTCGCTTATGCAAATTTCCCTATGATGACAGAGTAAGTAAACGTGTAAAGTAAAGTAAACGTAAAGTAAACGAGTAAAACACAATTCTACGACCCCCTTTCCCCTGTCGCCTACTAAGTAGGGATGCAAACGATACATCGATGTTTTTGAAACACTGATGTTTCAATAAAAAAACATCGATGTTTGCTATCGATGTTCATTATTGTAAAACATCAATATATCGATGTTTTTTCATACGATGTTTTAACATCGATGTTTTGCCTGCATGATTTAAAATGTATGGTACTTTTAGCAGAGCCTGCAAAAAAAAAGGTCCTCATATCACGCAAATGTTGGAGCTTCATGTAAAAAGGGTCTGAGGGTGTTAGTATGTGGAGGGTTTTGGTGGAGCCCTTGGTATCGCCGAGCCTCAATGCACGCAGTCACACTCCCTTTCACACACTTTCTTCGCGGTAGGCAGCGACCCTGTAGAGGTCCATGAGCAGCAGCAACACTTACCATCAGGTGTACTGTTTGCTCGTTTGCCACCGTTTGCTGGGATGAATATGATTATTATTATTTTATTATCATGTATCTCCTTTTGGTTCACAGATATTTTCAAAGGTAAGATACCCGGTCCTTTGAAAGGCTTACATAGGGATATGGATCCAACACGCAGTGGCTTTTGGAAAAATTTAATCTAAAAATGGGTTGGGACGTCTACCGATGACACTCCACGTCTACATTATTTATTATTATTATTTTAACTTATAAACACTATAAAATGATACTCGTATATGTAAAACTTCATACGGAAATATTTGAAAGGACCTTTCAAAATTGTATCTGGAGGGCCACTAAAGTAGATTCACTCCATTCAAAGAGATTTCAAAAATGTTTTATTTTCTTAAGAAGTTTATCATAACACAATGGGATGGTGTCTTAATGTATTATTAATTCAATTCATTACCACACAAGCTTAGTAATTATGGTTTTTCACTCCCTGAAAGACTTATGATCAGCAATGGTCTACAGACTGAAAGAATAAATGTAAAT
This sequence comes from Lymantria dispar, assembly GCA_032191425.1. Taxonomy (NCBI): domain Eukaryota; kingdom Metazoa; phylum Arthropoda; class Insecta; order Lepidoptera; family Erebidae; genus Lymantria; species Lymantria dispar. The sequence continues at coordinate 8,613,099 of CM063465.1, read as the reverse complement.
GGCAATTTGTGTAAACTTTTTTCATCAAAAAAAGGGAAATTAAAATAAATAATAGTTCAAAAAAACTAAAAAAATACGCTTTTAAAGAAAATCCAACTAAACAATAGAAAATAAATTTTTAAAAATTTGGATAAGAATAGTGTATATAAGAAAAAATATTTTTATTGTAAAAAAAGCGTGGGGTGTATGTTGTCAATAGTTATAAATATTTTATTGGCAGATATGAGTAGAAGGATTATCATTTTGATAATATCTTAAAAAGCACCTATCCTAGTAAGGATAACGGGTCAAACTGTTTAAAATATTGAATTGTCATCGGTCCTTAATAAGTATGCCAAATTTCGAGTTAATCCGAAGTTTTGAAGGGGGCCAAAATAATGTTCAAAGATTCCGTTACATACTAATATACATACGTCTGAAGCTAATAAAAGCGTATTAAAAACGAGAACATCATGATGCGGCATTCAGATAGCAAAATATATTCAAAAAATAAAGGTTTACATGTTGTATTAAAAATGTATTCTTGACAATACAGTAATTATCTGTGTGGTGATGGAGTAAGAATACCTCCTTTGGATGTCGCAAAAAAACGAGGGATATAATATGCTTATAATGTCTATGCAAGAGACGAAAACTCCAAATAAAGCTCTATACTAACCTGTCTGACTAACGTGCTATAGTAGGTCAATACCTCTGCTATTTTGGAGGAGGATTGAGCCTAGCAGTGGGAAGTATAAGAGCTGAGATAAATTCAGCAAAATACTAAGAAATTATTGAAAGAAAATAGTAAAGTTATTAATATATATTAGGTTAGTATATATTAAAGGGACACCCCTTTGTAATATAATTTGATTATTGAATACAGCACCAAAATCAGAATAATCGCTAATTTTATGGCCACATTGTAAATGGCGAACGGCCAAGCCAAACAAAACAAAATTTTGATTCATGTATATTTGTATAACCCCTTGTACTAGTAATATGCAATCCCGTATTTTTATGTAACTGACCGATATGACATATTTTCATTTCATTTTATGATAGTAACTATTATTAATTGGTTTTTACGACATCCATGTGAAAGTAAGAGAACATTGTGTTCTTAATTTATCACTCCTGTTAGGGTAAGCTTTAGCATGAATTGAATTATAAATTTCCTTGTGTTGACAGAATAAGAATACAATTCACTACTCCCTATCTTACCCGTGTATGTCGCAAAAGACGACTAAGGGATATCAATTTCATCATCATTTCGGCTCATATACGTCCCACTGCTGGGCTTGAGCCTCCTCAACAATTGGAAGGACATTGACCTTACTGTACCATGCTAGTCAAACAGATTAGTATAGGGATTCGTTTCATGTTTTCCTTCTCTTACATTTATGTTATATGCGCATTATATCCCTTAGTCGTCTTTTACAATATCCACGGGCAAGATAGGGAGTGGTGAAATGGATTCTTATTCCGTCACCAAAAGGAAAGGGGTACAGGAAGGGAAGTAAGCATATAACATCTGTACTTACAAGAGAAAGAAAACTCGAAACAAAACCCTATCCCAACCTGTCTGACCAGCATGGTAAAATTAGGTCAGTTTTATTGTGGCTAAGTTAGCAGTGGGATGTCTAATGATGATGATATTATAATAACAATAGCTTGAAAAATAATCGTAATTTACTCTAATATTATAAACTTGAAGGAATTTGTTTGATTGAATACACTAATCCCAGGAAATGCTGGTTCAAATTAAAAAAAAAATTATGATGTTGGATAGACAATTAATTGAACCAGAGCAGCAAAGAAAAATGTTGCCAAAATTGAGAAATTAATTCCTTTTGAGAACTAGCGTTGTCTATGCTGCGCGTAATAAGTGCCTACACAGTCTTCCTTACCTTATACGACAAAGACAAAGTCACGCTAGTTTTTTTTAAATAGTTAAATTACCAACTTAAATCCATATATCTTAGGATTTTCTAGTATCGTTCCTTGTTGGCGATCGCAGATGGTCTTATAAATTTTCAAGGAGAATACCATAGTGCCTTCTTCTCGTGATTCTGAAATCAATTTTTACAATTTCCACGGCCAAGTAAGGGATGTTTAGACGGTATATTCACAAACTGTTAACATAAATGGCTAAGTCATCATGGAAACTTCAATTAAAATACTTAAAACACAGTGGATAAAAAAGTTTAATAGCCCAATTTATTTTATCTCAAAGTAGCGACCACACTTTTGAGTTGATGCTATGTAGCGCCCCAACGGCGTGGCAGTACAAATACTGCAAACGTCTGATTCGTATTTTATTTAGCGTTTTTTTTAGATTGTCCTAGTTTACTTTAAGCTCATTTATTTTTCATCCAAAAAAGGTCTGTCCATTGAGATTCTTTTCGTGAAATTAGGTTGCAGAGTCTTGAAATACGCAAAGGCCGTTTTAGAATTAATGCCTTTTTCTTAACTCATCACAAGAAAATGCTTGAATGAATTTCAGCTGAAGAGAAATTTTATATTTGTGTTGGTTTTATCTTGACTTATAAGGCTAGTTAACAGTTATTAGAATTGCGGTTTAATAATGCAACCAGGGACTAATTGAGGGACTAAAATGGCCAATAGTCCTGGGGAGCTTATAATATTACTTCTGCAGACTAATCACCTGGTGTGCGGGACTTCTATATTTGGTGAATTTGCGGAGACATAATTATAATAGTGAGGGGGAATATTGATGGAATGATGCATATGCATCCACAGGGTAGGATAGTCTCGTAAATTTAACTAAAACATTTCCAAAGACAAGAAAATTGTTACTAGAAAAATATATTTATATTATTTGTCATTTATCTTGCCATATGGTTAGTAAGGCAATATAAATGACAGGTAAGATTCATATTTTCATTTAATTTTCTTAAGTGTTACTTAAAATTTAAGGATCACAAGTAAAAACGGAAATTAGTCTAGACACTTAAACATTAAATTTAACTATTGTATTTAGTGCGTGTGTTCAATCAAACTCGTGAATGTGGTAAAAGACGACTAAGGGATACAATACGCATATAACATCTATGTAAGAGAAGGAAAACTCGAAATAAAACCCTATACCAACCTGTCTGACCAGCATGGTATAGTAAGGTCAATTTCCCTCTTATTGTGGAGAAGGCTCGAGCCCAACAGTGAAACGAGTATGAGCTGAAATGATGATGAATGATTATATTTTTTGCAATTAATCTGTATTTTGTTATTTTTATACTTTTATTTATTACAGTTCATGCCTTTTTATGTTTTATATAATAGATCATAATATATTTTTTAGGTTTATTTTATCAACACATGCATATTTTAAGTGTTATATTATTAACGTTAACCGAACTTTAAAGGTATACTGGGTGTGTCGTAAATAGTGGTCCACCGTTAAGGATTCGATAAACCAGATAATTTACTATAACAAATTCCATTTTTAACCATTTTTAGCCGAGGGTTCCGTAAATATTAATTTTTAGTTATTTATTTACCAAATTTCTACCTCTTGTAACAAATTTGGTTGTAGTTTTATCAAAAACCATTATATTTTCATTTTGATTACTGTTAATTACTGCTGAATACAAGAGCTATCGTTTATTAACATGTTATTTAATGTAGATTTAGATCTTCTGCAAAAAAAAATGATTGTACTCGAATTTTAACGGATTTTTTTAACATATCATGCTAATTCAAAAGCGATTTATGTAAAAAAAATGTACTACACTGTCAGTGCCCATTAATTTAATAATATGCCTATTTAATACCAATTTCAAAATGGTATCATAATACCAGATCCCTATAAAAAACAGCATGATATCTAATTTTAATTGAAGAAAGTAAGATTTTCATTAAAATTAATTTTAAAATTTATTGCTATAATACTTACGATTTTTGTAAAAAAAAAACTTTACTATCAGTGCCTACTTATTTAATTATATTCCTACTTAATACCGATTCTAAAAGGTTTACTATCCCATTAATAAAACAAGTAATGAAATTTTAGTTAAAAACGACTATTAAAAGACAACTTTTTACTATTGTTGCAAAGTGATCTAGACCTAACTTGTAAATTACAACAAGGCATTGAAAAAAAACAAGTCATACATCATCATACATCATTTATTCATTTATTAATTTAAATGTTAAAGAATAACACTTTAACATTTAAATTACACCAAGTGCTCGAAATGGCCCCCATTTGTTGTTTTGTTGTAAAATTAATGCAACAAAATGTTTAAATTAATTTTAATGAAAATCTTACTTTCTTCAATTAAAATTAGATATCTTGCTGTTTTTTATAGGGATCTGGTATTATGATACCATTTTGAAATTGGTATTAAATAGGCATATTATTAAATTAATGGGCACTGACAGTGTAGTACATTTTTTTTTTTTATAAATCGCTTTTGAATTAGCATGATATGTTAAAAAAATCCGTTAAAATTCGAGTACAATCATTTTTTTTTGCAGAAGATCTAAATCTACATTAAATAACATGTTAATAAACGATAGCTCTTGTATTCAGCAGTAATTAACAGTAATCAAAATGAAAATATAATGGTTTTTGATAAAACTACAACCAAATTTGTTACAAGAGGTAGAAATTTGGTAAATAAATAACTAAAAATTAATATTTACGGAACCCTCGGCTAAAAATGGTTAAAAATGGAATTTGTTATAGTAAATTATCTGTTTTATCGAATCCTTAACGGTGGACCACTATTTACGACACACCCTGTATGTGTTAAGTTTTACACTAACAGCTAATTTTGTTCAGTTCAAAAGGCGTATAATTGCCTGAGCGTTGCAAGTTAATGGGCCTATGCAAACTAAAGTCGTTAGCGTCTTGCAGATCTCAGTTTCAGGAGTGTTTTAATTATCATAGCAATTTAAATTAATTTAGAAATTCTCTTACTATTTTTCATTCCTAAGTTTAATATAAGACGTAGGTACTTATATTAATACTAGCAACCCGCCCTCGCTTCGCTTCGGTTTCTGTCGCCTTATCCCCGTAGTTCCCGTTACCGTGGGAATACGGGGATAAAATATAGCCTAGTTTACTCTCTGATATTATAGCTTTCCATTGGTGAAAGAATTTTTAAATCGGTCTAGTCGTTTTGAAGATTACTCGGAACAAACAGACAGACAAAAAAAATATATAAAGTGATTTTTAGGCATATGTATAATGCTAATAACCGTGTGACCATGAAAAAGGCCTATTATTTTGACATTACAAACAGACACTCCAATTTTATTTATTGGTATAATCATAGAATAATAACGTATAGAAGGATTTTTTTTTTTATGGGTGGACTATGGTAAGCGCACGCACGGTTCAGTGCGTCCGGGGCAATGAAAGGACGGCGCGCGGGCCCATAACCCACCCGCACCCACGTCACCTCGTTGTTGGGCCGACCACCGGAGTAGATGTGACTTGTCGTCAGTGGTCGGCCCAACGGAATACTCTTTCGGGTAACCTCACCTCTCGACGTCCTGGGACGTCGGTCGCCGTCAGGCGGTCAGCCTCTCTGCGGGTGATATGTGTGGAGGCGTAGGCGTCCACCACTGCCGGCCCTGCCAACGGCCAGAACAAACCTGTTAGCCAGAACGCAAATAACGCGAGCACTTGGTACCATAAACGAAGTTCACACAATAATTGATATTTTCACATGTTAATTGAGTGAATTCAATAAGACACTTCTTTTTATACTGTTATAGGAATTTAGTTTAAAGAATTTGTAAGTTGTGTTTCAAGAATATGTAAAAAAAAATGAAGTGTGTATAACACACTTTTTCAAATATGTATAGTTGTATTATATACTCTCTGTGATTACCACACAAACTTGTTTGTAAGTAGACTTTAGTAGCACGGGTTTAAACCTTAGTGGTCTTTAGTTGCTAATATTAACTAAATCTGTATTTTTTTTTGTATAAACAATAAATAAATTAAAAAAAAAAAAAATGTCAAGTTAAAAGTAGGTATAGATTAATTGTAAATTAAAGAAGTAAGCTTAGAATTAAGTTTAATGTAGGCACTATCGCATTAGGTTTTTAGCCTGTAAACAGATAGTCGTATTATATGAAATAAATAAATAAAGAATTTTTTTTTGGGGTTGGTTACGGTCGGCGCGCTCCTCGCACCACTCCGTCCGGGGCGACAGAGGGGCGTAAGCACGCAACTCCCGCAACCCACCCACGATGCACGTCGCCTTCGTCGTTGGGCCGACCACCGGAGCAGGGTTACTTGACATCAGTGGTAAATAAATAAAGAATAAGGAATCATGCAAGGATTTGTATAAAGGGATGCATGTATCAAATGAATAAACAAATAATCATTTTTATACTTGGCTAAATACTCATTAAGAAACTATAAATTACTTATCGCAATAAAACAAAAAGAATAACATTTTCTTCAGAAAATTTCAATGTTAAGTTCAAAGTTTAGACCTTTTTTGCCTATTTAACTGCAATAAGTTTGTGTGAAACTAAAAACTTCGAGTCATATCAACGTATTATACCATCATTTTTATCGACCACAGCTTGCTGGTGGGATCGAGCTTCCTCTGCAATTAGAAGAAAATTAGTCTACTATAATACTCTGGTCAGACAGGTTGGTGTAGGGTTGTATTTCAAGTTTTCCTCCTTTGCATATACAGTGTAAACTCTATATAACGATACTCAAAAGACTGTGAATTTTTTGACGTTATAGGGAGTTGTCTTTAATTGGAGTGAAAATAAAAAATTATTATTTTACTATTCTAATATTTATTTACTAATATAGTGCAAATTTTACAAACGTAAAAACAACTATGATTAAGATAACGTTTAACAACCGAACGACAGTCCAGTGGCCGAAGGACCGAAGTAAACATGTGCAAGTTTATCACACAAAAAATAAAAGATAATTTTTTACAATGTTTCGTAGGTCAGTTGAGGTAAACACGTGCTAGATAATAAAATAACAAACAACAAAGCAAAGAATGTACACAGCTGCAGTTCTTTTAATTTTGGCAATTAAGAAAGTACTGCTCAATGCTAAGTAATGCCGTATTGTCGTCGTTATTTCGAGTGAACGTGATGTTATATAGAGTGTATCATTGTATGGATTATATGACAAACCAACCAAAATCAAGTTATTTCGATGTTTTAAGGAGTGTGTCGTTAAATCGAGTGACGTTATGAAGAGTTTACACTGTATATTATGTTGTTATAGTCGTCTTTTACGACCTCTACGAGCATGATAAGGAGTGGTAAATAATATCCTTACTCCATCACCACACGGAAATTCTTTATTCTATTGAAAACACAGGATATTATATGTAATTGATGGAGAGAAATGGTAGGTTCCGCGATGGGAGGGAAATTGACCTGCCACACCACGCTGGTCAGAAGGGTAGATAAATAGTTTTTACCCTTTTCCTTTTTTTTGGGATGGGCTATGGTCAGCACACCTGCCGCTTGGCTCCGTCCGAGGCGACAAAGTGGCGGCGCGGGGCCCTGTAACCCACGCGTAGCACGTCACCTTCGTCGTGGGGCCAACCACCGGCAGCAGGTTCCTTGTCCTCAATAGTCGGTCCGACTTTCTATTACCATACGTAAAACAAAATATTCTTTGAGAATAAAAGAGTTATAGAAAAGGAAAAAGAAAATTACTGAAAACAGTACAACACAGTTAAATTTATCGACGTCGTCACTTGTAATAAAGAACAGTGAAACAATTTATAACAATAATGAGGGACAATACTAATAATGATTGATGAAATCATCCTATTGTTCTACAGCGTAAAGTTGTGCAACTGTATTTTCACCTTTTGTAATTATAAATGAAAAGTTTGTAGGTAATTTGTTTATTTCAAAGGATGATTTTATAATGAATCAAAAAGGTTTTGTTGTTATAAGGAAATGACGCCATAATGAAGGTTTTTAGATTATATAATTTTTAATTATTAGGAAACCTAGGATTCACTTCTATTTTTAGTGATAACTAGTTAGTTTAAAATTACTTAAATTTTGTGACGATCTTAAAGTTTATTAGGAATGGATTGTGAGGTCTGTTTTTTGAAAGGTTATTTTTTAGTATTATTAAGGTTTATTTTGCAGGAAGCGGTGCGGCCACACGCCGTCCAATTAATAAAAATTACGAGCTGTGAAAAGTATTCCAACTTGAACATCCTGTTTTCTGACATGTAATGGCGTGGACTGAACTTCAATCGTTCCCGTGCCAGAGGTTCCACCAAGAGGCGAAATGAGGTTATGGAACCCTATATGATCTTGCAATCACATCGGATGAAAGTACTGTGGTTAAATCATAGGATGCCAATAAAAAGTCTGGGTTTTTGATTGCTATATTATTAAGTAAAAGACCGACCATCTGCTTGATATCAACCCTTCTTGGAAATCTAACTGTTGACTAGATGGAATGAGATGATAAATATTTGGCCTATCATCGTCCACTTATGCATACGCTCTTGCTATAGAATTCTATATGATACGGTTATTAATTGATGGGGTTTTTGCAATAATCCACATGCTTGGCAAGCGAGTTCGCTCTGAGATGTTTCTTAGGAAAGCACTGCTTCCCATTTTTATAATTAGCCCTTAGCCGATTTTTAAGACTTTCATGGAAAAATAAGGGTCGGCAACAAATGTATTATTGTACCGTCGCCATGTTGATTATTTAAAAGTGACTCATAATAAGGTTATATTTTAAATAGTCTCTCTGTAGGTGCTGCAATAAGGGTCAACTCGCTCGCTGTCCAGCTCCATCCGGGGCGACAGAGGGGCGTCGCGCGGCCCCATGACCCACCCGTGGCACGTCACCTTCGTCGTTGAGACGACAACCGGTGCAGAGTTCCTTGTCTTCAATAGTCGGCCCTAATAATCTCGGTCTAACCACCCGTGCTATATTGAATAGGCTATATCTTTATTTCACTTTTTAATTTCATTGAAAATCATTTTTACTCTAAAAAGCTCACTTTTCAACAACACTAATTTGCGCATAAACGCATAAATTCTGTTCAAGATCCGTTTATTCACTGCATCGATTCGAACTGTAGTTCAGGCACAAATTGAAAAGTATTGAGGCTGCTATTCAGCTAAATTTGAAGTCACTGCTTTGACAGTGCACTGTTTTCATGGCGAAGCGAATAAATTCGTGGATATTTTTGTGGCGAGCATTACCATATATTTTCAGTTTTAATGGAGAAAATTTTCGTGAATGACTTGAACAATATTCCGTGTTTTGGCAGAGTAAGAATACAATTCACCAACCCTTCTTGGTCTTGAGTGTCATAAAAGAAGACTAAGGGGTAAAATTTACAATTAACATCAATGCAAGTGAAGAAAAACGTAAAATAAAAACCTATGCCACCATGTCTGACGAGCGTGGTAGGTCAAATTCTCGCCCACAATGGATGAGGCCCGAGCACAACAATGGATGAGGCCCGAGCACAACAATGGAACCCGTATGGACTGAAATGATGATAGTGACGAATGAAGTATTACGTCTATGTTAAAAGTGAATTTACTATGTATACGTTAAGTGAAATTTCTGTACATGATCGGTGTTCAAAGAAATTAGAAATAGAATTGAGGGAGAGAAAAATAAAATTAAGAAATATAATAACTCATTTGGAAATTGAATTGTTAGTATATAATTATACTCATAATATATATATATGTACAGATTCATACATTCTTACATTTATTTTTTAAACTATATTTATGCTGTACAAAGTACTTCTGTACAAACAAATACTTATGCCCGTATAGGCATACGGCATTCAACCATGACCAACTTGATATAATCCAGAGATTCCAAAACAAAGTACTTCGCGAGTATAGTAAATGCTCACTGGCACATTAGAAATGAGAATATCCACCGTGCTTTAGGAGTGGCCATTGTTACTAAGGTTATAAAAAAATATGCTGAGGCACATGAACAAAGACTTATAGAACACATAAATGTAGAGGCCATTCCTGGACACAATCCAGTTCCTTGACACAACGAACATAGTAAGGAGACTGAAAAGAACTAAGTCTTTTCTTAAATTTTATAGTTATTTTAGTGAAATTAGTGATACGTAGTGCAGTGAGTACTATCCTTGAAGCATAAAACAACAAAGTATATTTTACTATTATTAGAGGCTATAAGAAAAGTACCAACGGACACATTCTTTACTCTGTAAGTCTTAGCAAATTAAGTTAAATATAAACTACTAAATAATTATGTTTGACTGTCATGTCGTGATAGGACCACACTGTTGACAGTTGTCTGTCTACAGTCGTGGGCCGGTCCGTCCAGGGTAGTACCACACTCTCGCAGAAAATCGACGTCCGAGTAGTAGCATTTTGTTACTGTGTTTAATTCGGTGAGCGAGAGAACCGGTAGCCCAACTTTCTGAGGGCATTTGCGTGTGGTGGGTTTTAGTGATATCTTTAGTATCACCGAACTTCATTGCACGTTCTTCATTTTCTTTGCGTTGGGCCTTGCAAAGGTCTATGAGCGGCTGCAACACTTACCATCAGGTGAACTGTTTGCTCGTTTGCCACCGTTTACATTAAAAAAGAACGTAATATTCGGTTACAAAAAATAATGTAATTCATCATCAGCCTGCTCTTATTATCATTACGTGCAGTTGTTTCAAGGTGTATGAAGACTATTTATTTCCGTTGTTACAAATAGTTCTATAACGGGTCGTTTTCTTCTTCTTTTCAGCTCATATACGTCCTATTGTTGGGCTCGAGCCTCCTTCATAGTAGAAGGGAAATTGACCTTACTATACCATGCTGGTCAGACAGGTTGGTATAGGGTTTTATTTCGAGTTTTCCTTATCTTGCATAGATGTTATATGCGTATTATATCCCTTAGTCGTCTTTTACGACATTCACAGGCAATATAGGGAGTGGTGATTTGTATTCTTACTCCGTGACCACACGGAATACACACGGGCCGTCTACATTTTCTTTTTTTTTTACGGTCGGCGCTCTCCTCGCACCACTCCGTTCAGGGCGATAGAGGGGCGTACCGACGTCCCCCCCTCGGGGAGGGAGGAGTAGTCTTTCCTCACTCGTTCGGCCTCTCGGCGGGTGATGGACTAATTCCCCCACGGGCTGTCTACCTGAGTTCAATTCGTCTTGTAAATGTAATTCAATATTCCTTGGAATATGACCAAACGGCATCAGCTATTATTGGCCAAAATCGATGTAAAGTTTTTACGATACGCCCGAACAATAGGTAGTAAATTTAGCCCCTAATATACAGCTTTTTTTTTCTAATTACGATATAACTTAACGGTTACCTCATAATAATTACAATCTAGCCATGAGCCTAATAAGTAATTTATATTTAACTTAATTTGCTAAGACTTACAGAGTAAAGAATGTGTCCGTTGGTACTTTTCTTATAGCCTCTAATAATAGTAAAATATACTTTGTTGTTTTATGCTTCAAGGATAGTACTCACTGCACTACGTATCACTAATTTCACTAAAATAACTATAAAATTTAAGAAAAGACTTAGTTCTTTTCAGTCTCCTTACTATGTTCGTTGTGTCAAGGAACTGGATTGTGTCCAGGAATGGCCTCTACATTTATGTGTTCTATAAGTCTTTGTTCATGTGCCTCAGCATATTTTTTTATAACCTTAGTAACAATGGCCACTCCTAAAGCACGGTGGATATTCTCATTTCTAATGTGCCAGTGAGCATTTACTATACTCGCGAAGTACTTTGTTTTGGAATCTCTGGATTATATCAAGTTGGTCATGGTTGAATGCCGTATGCCTATACGGGCATAAGTATTTGTTTGTACAGAAGTACTTTGTACAGCATAAATATAGTTTAAAAAATAAATGTAAGAATGTATGAATCTGTACATATATATATATTATGAGTATAATTATATACTAACAATTCAATTTCCAAATGAGTTATTATATTTCTTAATTTTATTTTTCTCTCCCTCAATTCTATTTCTAATTTCTTTGAACACCGATCATGTACAGAAATTTCACTTAACGTATACATAGTAAATTCACTTTTAACATAGACGTAATACTTCATTCGTCACTATCATCATTTCAGTCCATACGGGTTCCATTGTTGTGCTCGGGCCTCATCCATTGTTGTGCTCGGGCCTCATCCATTGTGGGCGAGAATTTGACCTACCACGCTCGTCAGACATGGTGGCATAGGTTTTTATTTTACGTTTTTCTTCACTTGCATTGATGTTAATTGTAAATTTTACCCCTTAGTCTTCTTTTATGACACTCAAGACCAAGAAGGGTTGGTGAATTGTATTCTTACTCTGCCAAAACACGGAATATTGTTCAAGTCATTCACGAAAATTTTCTCCATTAAAACTGAAAATATATGGTAATGCTCGCCACAAAAATATCCACGAATTTATTCGCTTCGCCATGAAAACAGTGCACTGTCAAAGCAGTGACTTCAAATTTAGCTGAATAGCAGCCTCAATACTTTTCAATTTGTGCCTGAACTACAGTTCGAATCGATGCAGTGAATAAACGGATCTTGAACAGAATTTATGCGTTTATGCGCAAATTAGTGTTGTTGAAAAGTGAGCTTTTTAGAGTAAAAATGATTTTCAATGAAATTAAAAAGTGAAATAAAGATATAGCCTATTCAATATAGCACGGGTGGTTAGACCGAGATTATTAGGGCCGACTATTGAAGACAAGGAACTCTGCACCGGTTGTCGTCTCAACGACGAAGGTGACGTGCCACGGGTGGGTCATGGGGCCGCGCGACGCCCCTCTGTCGCCCCGGATGGAGCTGGACAGCGAGCGAGTTGACCCTTATTGCAGCACCTACAGAGAGACTATTTAAAATATAACCTTATTATGAGTCACTTTTAAATAATCAACATGGCGACGGTACAATAATACATTTGTTGCCGACCCTTATTTTTCCATGAAAGTCTTAAAAATCGGCTAAGGGCTAATTATAAAAATGGGAAGCAGTGCTTTCCTAAGAAACATCTCAGAGCGAACTCGCTTGCCAAGCATGTGGATTATTGCAAAAACCCCATCAATTAATAACCGTATCATATAGAATTCTATAGCAAGAGCGTATGCATAAGTGGACGATGATAGGCCAAATATTTATCATCTCATTCCATCTAGTCAACAGTTAGATTTCCAAGAAGGGTTGATATCAAGCAGATGGTCGGTCTTTTACTTAATAATATAGCAATCAAAAACCCAGACTTTTTATTGGCATCCTATGATTTAACCACAGTACTTTCATCCGATGTGATTGCAAGATCATATAGGGTTCCATAACCTCATTTCGCCTCTTGGTGGAACCTCTGGCACGGGAACGATTGAAGTTCAGTCCACGCCATTACATGTCAGAAAACAGGATGTTCAAGTTGGAATACTTTTCACAGCTCGTAATTTTTATTAATTGGACGGCGTGTGGCCGCACCGCTTCCTGCAAAATAAACCTTAATAATACTAAAAAATAACCTTTCAAAAAACAGACCTCACAATCCATTCCTAATAAACTTTAAGATCGTCACAAAATTTAAGTAATTTTAAACTAACTAGTTATCACTAAAAATAGAAGTGAATCCTAGGTTTCCTAATAATTAAAAATTATATAATCTAAAAACCTTCATTATGGCGTCATTTCCTTATAACAACAAAACCTTTTTGATTCATTATAAAATCATCCTTTGAAATAAACAAATTACCTACAAACTTTTCATTTATAATTACAAAAGGTGAAAATACAGTTGCACAACTTTACGCTGTAGAACAATAGGATGATTTCATCAATCATTATTAGTATTGTCCCTCATTATTGTTATAAATTGTTTCACTGTTCTTTATTACAAGTGACGACGTCGATAAATTTAACTGTGTTGTACTGTTTTCAGTAATTTTCTTTTTCCTTTTCTATAACTCTTTTATTCTCAAAGAATATTTTGTTTTACGTATGGTAATAGAAAGTCGGACCGACTATTGAGGACAAGGAACCTGCTGCCGGTGGTTGGCCCCACGACGAAGGTGACGTGCTACGCGTGGGTTACAGGGCCCCGCGCCGCCACTTTGTCGCCTCGGACGGAGCCAAGCGGCAGGTGTGCTGACCATAGCCCATCCCAAAAAAAAGGAAAAGGGTAAAAACTATTTATCTACCCTTCTGACCAGCGTGGTGTGGCAGGTCAATTTCCCTCCCATCGCGGAACCTACCATTTCTCTCCATCAATTACATATAATATCCTGTGTTTTCAATAGAATAAAGAATTTCCGTGTGGTGATGGAGTAAGGATATTATTTACCACTCCTTATCATGCTCGTAGAGGTCGTAAAAGACGACTATAACAACATAATATACAGTGTAAACTCTTCATAACGTCACTCGATTTAACGACACACTCCTTAAAACATCGAAATAACTTGATTTTGGTTGGTTTGTCATATAATCCATACAATGATACACTCTATATAACATCACGTTCACTCGAAATAACGACGACAATACGGCATTACTTAGCATTGAGCAGTACTTTCTTAATTGCCAAAATTAAAAGAACTGCAGCTGTGTACATTCTTTGCTTTGTTGTTTGTTATTTTATTATCTAGCACGTGTTTACCTCAACTGACCTACGAAACATTGTAAAAAATTATCTTTTATTTTTTGTGTGATAAACTTGCACATGTTTACTTCGGTCCTTCGGCCACTGGACTGTCGTTCGGTTGTTAAACGTTATCTTAATCATAGTTGTTTTTACGTTTGTAAAATTTGCACTATATTAGTAAATAAATATTAGAATAGTAAAATAATAATTTTTTATTTTCACTCCAATTAAAGACAACTCCCTATAACGTCAAAAAATTCACAGTCTTTTGAGTATCGTTATATAGAGTTTACACTGTATATGCAAAGGAGGAAAACTTGAAATACAACCCTACACCAACCTGTCTGACCAGAGTATTATAGTAGACTAATTTTCTTCTAATTGCAGAGGAAGCTCGATCCCACCAGCAAGCTGTGGTCGATAAAAATGATGGTATAATACGTTGATATGACTCGAAGTTTTTAGTTTCACACAAACTTATTGCAGTTAAATAGGCAAAAAAGGTCTAAACTTTGAACTTAACATTGAAATTTTCTGAAGAAAATGTTATTCTTTTTGTTTTATTGCGATAAGTAATTTATAGTTTCTTAATGAGTATTTAGCCAAGTATAAAAATGATTATTTGTTTATTCATTTGATACATGCATCCCTTTATACAAATCCTTGCATGATTCCTTATTCTTTATTTATTTACCACTGATGTCAAGTAACCCTGCTCCGGTGGTCGGCCCAACGACGAAGGCGACGTGCATCGTGGGTGGGTTGCGGGAGTTGCGTGCTTACGCCCCTCTGTCGCCCCGGACGGAGTGGTGCGAGGAGCGCGCCGACCGTAACCAACCCCAAAAAAAAATTCTTTATTTATTTATTTCATATAATACGACTATCTGTTTACAGGCTAAAAACCTAATGCGATAGTGCCTACATTAAACTTAATTCTAAGCTTACTTCTTTAATTTACAATTAATCTATACCTACTTTTAACTTGACATTTTTTTTTTTTTTAATTTATTTATTGTTTATACAAAAAAAAATACAGATTTAGTTAATATTAGCAACTAAAGACCACTAAGGTTTAAACCCGTGCTACTAAAGTCTACTTACAAACAAGTTTGTGTGGTAATCACAGAGAGTATATAATACAACTATACATATTTGAAAAAGTGTGTTATACACACTTCATTTTTTTTTACATATTCTTGAAACACAACTTACAAATTCTTTAAACTAAATTCCTATAACAGTATAAAAAGAAGTGTCTTATTGAATTCACTCAATTAACATGTGAAAATATCAATTATTGTGTGAACTTCGTTTATGGTACCAAGTGCTCGCGTTATTTGCGTTCTGGCTAACAGGTTTGTTCTGGCCGTTGGCAGGGCCGGCAGTGGTGGACGCCTACGCCTCCACACATAGCGATCCGGTACGTACAGACGTAAACTTTGCAACACACCTGCCTATTCTCAAGTGCTTAATGGTTTTTATCCAACAACTTATTCATAATACTTTTGACACCACCCCTGAATCGTCACAACACGCTGAGCGCCTGCGTTATAGTGGATGACAGTAATTCAGACTCACGTTAGCAAATATTTGTGATACAGTTATATTTCCCAAATATTTCGAAAATGGTTTATTAAAGTGAAACATCTACAGGTGAGGGTGAACATAATTAACATTTTTGTAACGAGACCATAACATGTTTTAGAATTTTGTACAACGCCGCTAGTGAGCTCAAATTTACCTATTTATTAACCTAAACACATACCTACAGTGTCTACTAATGAAAATAAATGTTTATTGAATAAAAATAATGATTTTCTGAAAAAAAAATCGTAATATTTTTTTAATACTTTATGCCATTTTAGTTCCTACCGCAATCTGTTCTTTTATGCATATTTTCTGTACTTGTACAAAATAATTTCAATGTTTTTATATCTATCAGGCGTCCTGAGCGACGGTACATTTTTTTATATTGAAGAGGCAGGTTATGGGGACGCCGCTCTCTCGTTGTTCCGGACGCAACGGACGGGTTGTCTAGACCATGGTCTGCCGCTAGTTATAAGCCTTATAGGCCTTCTGCTTATAACTTAAGTGACCACACTCTTGGTGTTTCTTTAGCAGGTTCTTTGAACTACTGACAGTAATGTAGGATAAGACATAGCACTTATTATTAACTTGTCACCCCACGTGCAATTTCACTGAGAGTTACTTATTTGCTAATTGATATAGATAGCTTAACCGTGAATATGCCAACATATTGTGTCAGTGGTTTGATTATCGGACAGGATAATATTTTATACGATCCAAAAAATATTTTTCTGTTTGGATGTAATTTGTGGTCAGTAATTATATGTTTATAAAGTAACCCGTAAACTTAAGAGGATCTTACCGTCCAACATACCTCAGTGTCTGAAAACACAGGTCTACGACCAGTGTGTGTTACCAGTAATGACTTACGACACGGAAACATAGTCCCTAAATGAAGGCCTCATAACAAGGCTCATAGTATGGAGCGGGCTATGCTCGGGAGCGAGATGGGATCCGGAATACGGAAATCCGCAGAAGAACGGTTGTAACCGACATAGCACGAAGAATTAGCTCGCTGAGGTGGCAATGGGCAGGCTACATCGCTCGACAAACCGTCAACCGCTGGGGAAGAAAGGTTCTCGAGTGGTGACCACGTATCGGACGACGTAGTGTAGGATGCCCCCCACTAGGTGGACCAACGACCTGGTGAAAGTTATTGGGCTTCGTTGAATGAAGGCGGCACAGGACCTCACCTTGTGGCGTAACATGAGGGAGGCCTACGTTCAGCTATGGACGGCGATGGGCTGAAATGATGATGATGATGATGATGAAAGTAACCCGAAATACAAGGATTATAAGTTCCTCTGTGATTTTATGAATTACTAGCAACCCGCCCTCGCTTCGCTTCGGTTATAGGTTATAGTCGTTTTACCCGCGTAGTTCCCGTTCCCGTGGGAATACCGGGATAAAATATAGCCTAGTTTACGCCCTGATATTATAGCTTTCCATTGGTGAAAGAATTTTTGAAATCGGTCCAGCCGTTTTGAAGATTACCCGGAACAAACAGACAGACAGATAGACAGACAGACAAAAATTTTTTAATTGCTATTTTAGGCATAGGTGTCGTGCAAATAACCGTGTGAGCATGAAAAAAGCCTATTA
The DNA here is from genome assembly GCA_032191425.1 of Lymantria dispar. Taxonomy (NCBI): domain Eukaryota; kingdom Metazoa; phylum Arthropoda; class Insecta; order Lepidoptera; family Erebidae; genus Lymantria; species Lymantria dispar. The sequence continues at coordinate 8,595,297 of CM063465.1, read as the reverse complement.
TTTTGACATTACAAACAGACACTCCAATTTTATTTATTGGTATAGACTAGCAACCCGCCCTCGCTTCGCTTCGGTTATAGGTTATAATCGTTTTACCCGCGTAGTTCCCGTTCCCGTGGGAATACCGGGATAAAATATAGCCTAGTTTACGCCCTGATATTATAGCTTTCCATTGGTGAAAGTATTTTTGAAATCGGTCCAGTCGTTTTGAAGATTGCCCGGAACAAACAGACAGACAAAAAATTTTTAATTGCTATTTTAGGCATAGGTGTCGTGCAAATAACCGTGTGAGCATGGAAAAAGCCTATTATTTTGACATTACAAACAGACACTCCAATTTTATTTATTGGTATAGATAATTCTTTTAGTGTGTTAGAGAAAAAATATGAGAGTAATTTTTACGATACGCCCGCACACCGTCACGAAAAACCGGCACCCTCAATTTAGCTAGTCAACATTTTTTACGGTGCACGCGCACACCGTCACAAATATTACCTAGATAATGCGTTATAGTAAAACTTTCAATGCATTAAATACTTTTTTCTTTTATTAGTATTGTTTTTTCTACAAACGTAGGGTAACGCGAATAATGAAATTTTTTGAAAGAGATATCTTGTTACGCCCAAGAAATATAACTTCCTACGTGTGTACATACACACACACACTTTTATTAAAGTATATTTACTTGTTCATGTACTTCTAACTAGCCGTTCCCGCCCACTTCGCTGGGCGAATTTGAAAAGGAAATAAATTAAATTTTATTTTTTTATAATGATATCTGATGTTTACGCGAGCACTACAGATTGTAAATAAAACTACTTTTACGGATTATATCGCGTTGCATTTGATTTATGATTGCCCGACGTTTCGAACACTTTGCAGCATTCATGGTCACGGGCGGACTAAGGTGTCTCACGTCCAACAAGTCATCGTTAATACAGACATTTATAATTATCTACCCGATACAGAAAATTAGTTATAAATTTATTAAATTTTGACCCACATTTTAGTACAAATTTATTGCCAGTGTAGGAAGAGAATGATTCTCTATGAAAAAAATTTATATTGTTTATGGTTAGTAATTATTAATTATTAAATTTGTAGCAATTATTGTTACAATTTGTTGATTTAAGACTAACAAAACTAATATACTACCACCGGATCGGAACGCGGCCACACTGAGAAAGATCCGGCAAGAAAATTCAGCGGACATGATGCTAAATTATTGATTTTTATTTTAGATGCGGCTTACTTTGTCTTACTAAAAGGTTTTTTGATTTATAAAATTATCTTTAACTATTATTATTGTGGGTCAAATCTATACAATAAGTGCTCACAGTGTTTATTCTTTTATTTTTTTTATTTTTATCTTTATTATTCTCTTTCGTTTTTTTAATTTAGAGCTATTTTTTTTTTTTTTTTGTTGGAGCGGGTCGCGGTCGGTGCGCCCCCGCACCACTCTGTCCGGGGCGACGGAGGGGATTGAGCACGCAACTCCCGCAACCCACCCGAAAACCACCTCGCCTTCGTCGTTGGGCCGACCACCGGAGCAGGTTTACTTGTCGTCAGTGGTCGGCCCGACGGAATATCCCCTACGTGGGGTACCCTCCCATCGACCAACGTCCCCCCCTCTGGCCCGAACAGCCCCCTCAACATCGTGGCCAAACTATCGGCCGTCTTCGCGCCCTCGGCCCCAGGGAACTCGAGTATTCGAGCCCCTGTCCGGGCCTTGCGGGTCCTCGCCTCGACGCCCCCGATGTCGGAGACGTCCAGCTCCCGCCGGGCGCGTCTTAGGACGGCCTCATAGTTGAGGCCCCTCTCAGCCGCCTCAGGCAGCACGGTGATGACCACCGCGGCCGTCTTCGGCGACTTGAGGCCCCTGCGTGACCTTTTCCGCTTTCTGTCGGCTCCCGCCTGGGGAGCGGCGGCCACAGCGGCACTCTTGGCCGCCGCTCTCCGCTTCTGGCCGCGTGCCTTCCTGCTCCACTCAGCTCAGGCGGGAGGGGGCGCTTCCGGACGCTCGAGGGGAGGGCCTCCTCCCTCTCCTTCCTGGCACCTACCGGTGTGGTGGTCTTCTCGGCAGCCTGCATCACCTTCCTCGACAATGACGGCCTACCCGTGAGCTTCTCATCTGACGGCCCGCCTATCGTCCCTATCCTAATCCTACTCCTAGCGGATGGACCTGCGGCGCATCCCCCGCCCTCGTCCCTGCTCTGGCCGACCTGCATCCGGTCGGTGCAACTTTCGTCGGCGGACGGCTCTGTGGCATTGCCGCCCTCGTCCACCGACATCTCCGAGGCCATGAACGCCTCCTCCTCCGACGGCCCTGCGGCACTGCCGCCCTCGTCTCGCGACGGCTCTACAGCAGTGCTACCCTCGTCGCTCAACAGCTTCAATTCCGAGCGGTATCGGTCGGAGTCGCTCCACTCTTCGGAGTCGCTCCCTCCGCCTTGTCTCATCGTGGACGGTCCTGCGGCCTCGCCGCCCTCGTCCTGTGACGGCTCTGCAGCAGCAGTGCTGCCACCCTCGTCGCACTCAGCCATACCGGCGCCTTCTGCCGCTCCCGCCACGCCTTCGACCTTGCAGCCTCAATGCGGGCTCGCGCCTGGACGGTACGCTTCTGCTTCCTCTTCCCCTTCTTCTGCTTTACCTTTTTCTTCTCCTCCTCCTCTCTTCCTTTCACCTCCTCTTTCCCCTCCCCTTGGTGAGCCTCAGGATGTTGTGCCGGGCTCTCGGCAGTAAGGGCAGTAGTTGTCCCCCACCCATACGACTGGGGACTGACTGTACCGGAACTTGGGCGCGACTCCAAATGGACGTCACGCGCAAGCACCGGCACAGCAAGGGATTCCCCGGCTTGGCCGGGACCCTCTGGTGAAGTCTTACTTGTATTCACTTCTGCCATATTGTTGGACGTTTTTAAGTCTTGCCTTGACTACCACTCTAACGGCTGGACGCTCGCGCGCTTTTTAGCCCACCAACCATTCATCCCCTCGCCGAGTGGCCAAACTTAGGATTAGGGGTAATGTTTTATAGGGGTTTTCTTCCCCGCGGTCCGAAGACCCCCGGTCCTGACCCCCCTACTCAGGATTACGGTTTGGGCTTTCCGGGTCTGGCCGCTCGCGAGCGACCGACCCGTCACGTCCCCGGGCCGTGACGCAACCGTCCCTGGCGACGGAGTGCCATGAGGCACATCCGCCCCATTTGCCCTGGGTCAGATCCGCCGTGCGCTCTGCCACCAGAGCCGCACGCGGAGACCCCCACCTGCCGGAATCTTGGCCGTCCAAATGGACGCATGACGTCCAAATGGACGTTACCAGGGAGCACAACGAGGAGGTGCTCCGGCCGCCCCCCCTTTTAATTTAGAGCTGACAGTACGTCAATGTAGATCAATAATATTATTTTCCGGGCATTTTCTAACTTCCTTCTTTATTTTTTCATCTTCTCCTTTGTTCCCTTGTTCCTTCGTTATTGCCCTTATCCACTTCTTCATCTCTCTTCCTTCTGTAACTTTTTCATCTTCTATTTCAGTTGATTCCGTTGCGATTTCTTTTTCATCTGATGGGGTTGTATTAAAATTAAATTTATTTATTTTGATTTATGTTCTGTATATCAATAAATAGATAATTACTTTTTAATTTCCACTCCTGCTGTTTTTCGCCTGTTTAACCAAACGCATCATTCGTTCTTGTTCTTTTCTCTCAAAGTAAGTTCGTATTTCTTGAAAGTATAATAAGGGATTGTAAATTCAATTAACGATTTCTAGATAAATTTAAATATTTTTCATTAAATTTATAATTAACAATTAAACTTTATCATCACTGTATCCTATTTTTTATGTACATTTTTTGCCTGTCTAATCTCTGCAAAGGAAAATTCACTTAAGTTATCCTACTCTTCAAAGCAACCAATCCCTTCATGGAATCTTGTGACACTTAAAGTGACTCGAACTATTGTGAAACATCCAATATAAGACATTCTTTATTATATTTATAGTTAATGTCGAATTCATCATCATCATCATTTCAGCCTATCGCCGTCCACTGCTGGACGTAGGCCTCCCTCATGTTGCGCCACAATGAGCGGTCCTGTGCCGCCTGCATCCAACGATGCCCAGCCACCTTCACTAGGTCATTGGTCCACCTAGTGGGGGGGCGTCCTACACTGCGTCGTCCGATACGTGGTCGCACTCGAGAACCTTTCTTCCCCAGCGGTTGTCGGTTCGTCGAGCGATGTGGCCTGCCCATTGCCACTTCAGCGTGCTAATTCTTCGTGCTATGTCGGTTACACCCGTTCTTCTGCGGATTTCCATATTCCGGATTTTATCTCGCAGAGAAATCCCGAGCATAGCCCGCTCCATAGCACGCTGAGCGACTTTGAGCCTTGATATGAGGCCTACATTTAGGGACCACGTTTCTGTGCCGTAAGTCATCACTGGTAACACACACTGGTCAAAGACCTGTGTTTTCAGACACTGAGGTATGTTGGACGAGAAGATCCTCTTAAGATTCCCGAACGCTGCCCAACCGAGTTGGATTCGTCGGCTGATCTCTTTCTCGAAATTGGATCTACCTAACTGGACTTGGTTTGTCTTAGGTAAACATAGTGATCGACAACTTCAAGAATCGCATTGCCAACTAGGACCGGTACAGGAATGACATGGGTATTTGACATGACTTTCGTCTTGTCCATGTTCATTCGTAAACCCACTAGTTGGGATACCCTGCTGAGATCATTGAGCATTATGCCAAGGTCCTCCATGGATTCTGCCATAACGACTATATCGTCCGCAAATCGAAGGTGAGTGATGTATTCGCCGTTAATGTTGATGCCGAGTCCAGTCCAGTCTAAGAGCTTGAAGACATCTTCCAGTGCAGTGGTGAACAGTTTCGGAGAGATGACATCTCCCTGTCTCACGCCTTTCTGCAACTGGATCGGTTTCGTACTCTTATCCCGGATACGAACTGACATTGTGACGTTCCTATACAAACACTTCAGCACTTCGATATAGCGATAGTCGATTTGGCACCGCTGAAGGGACTGCAGCACCGCCCAAGTTTCGACTGAATCAAAGGCTTTCTCATAGTCCACAAACGCTAAGCACAGGGGCCGATTATACTCTTCGGTCTTTTGTATAATCTGCCGAAGCGTGAGGATATGGTCTATGGTGCTATAGCCTTTTCGGAAGCCGGCTTGTTCGGGCGGCTGGAAGTCATCGAGCTTGCGCGAGAGTCGATTGGTAATGACCCTCGAGAACAACTTATAAACATGGCTCAGGAGTGAGATGGGTCTGTAGTTCTTTAGAAGAGCTTTTTCACCCTTCTTGAAGAACAGCACCACCAGACTCCTCGTCCACGACTCTGGAACGTCGCCCCCGAGGATAACGGAATTAAATAGCTTTTGAAGGACTGGCTTGCCACCCGCCTTCAGAAGCTCTGCCGTAATTCCGTCATCTCCCGGTGCCTTACCGTTACGTAGTTGTTTGAGAGCCATTCTGTTTTCGTACAAGCTGATGTCCGGGATTTCTTCGGTATAGTGCCGAGTTAGCTTGGATCTGGGATCTTGGACCAAGCCGACAACAGGATTTCGGGATGATTTGTATAACTGTCCATAGAACCTTTCGACCTCTCCCAAGATCTAACTTTGAGTTGAAATGACAGTGCCATCGTCGGTCTTCAGCTTAGTCATTTGGCTTTGCCCAATAGACAGATCTTGTGCGAACACTTTTGAGCCACGATTCCGCTCTATCGCTTCTTTAATACGGAGCGTATTAAATCGGCGAATATCGCGACGCACAGACCTGGAGATCTGCCTACTTAGCTGCCTATGTTTGGACCAATCGGCTGAAGACTGCACCGTCATTTCTTTTCTCCGCCCCATGAGCTCGAGAGTCTGGTCAGAAAGAGTTTTTTAGGTCTATTAACGCGGTGGGCCTTGAAAAATTTCGACCCAACCGCGTTGACAGTTTCCACGAACCTGTTGTTCATATCGTTCGGAGATTCGCATTCGTCCAGACATTGGAAGCGATTGTGTAGTTCGAGTTGAAAGCCTTCGAGGTTCTGGTATTGGACAGATGTAGGTCGGAGTGTAGACTTCATCAAGCGTGACCGCTCGACTTTTGTGTGGATATTCAATGTGGCTCGTACCATCCGGTGATCGCTCCCAATGTCGAATTATTAATAAAAAAATTTAAACACAAATCATTACTTACCTAAAGTTTGAGCTTTTATCTCATGAGACTAGTTATTAGAACCAAACACATAATCAGCACACAAACATAAACTTTCAATACTTTCTCTGTCTGACAATTTTCGTTCACTTCTCAACCGTTTATGAACTGACGTTTAATCATAAGATTAATTAGGTTATGTAAAAACAAATGAAATAAAAAATAGATAGAAGAGGTTAATCTTCTATTTGAACAATAAAAAAATCGTCATGTGAAGTTTGTAGAAGTTACAGTTTGGAAACATAAATTTAAAATTCTAATACCCACCCCTGCAATCCCTATTGAAAATAGAATTTCGTAAGATCCTATTCGAGATGATTTCTGCATGACAAATAAAAGATTCCTACTAAATTTCGAGTCTGTAGAGGTTACAGTTTGGAAATTGAAATTTAACATTCTAACACCCACCCCTGCAATCCTTATTAGCGGTGGGTTGTTACAAAATCCACTGTTAGATCACTTCTGCATCACATATAGATAGATGACTCTAGTTAAATTTGGAGTCTCTAGGAGCTATGGGTTAAAATTAAAAAATTTCATTGTTAATAACCAACCCCTGCAACCCCCTATGGGGTGAGCTATCGTAAAATTCGTTCATAGAATATCTCCACAATTCGTACAGAAGATTCCTACTAAATTTGGAATTTATAGGAGGTATAGTTTAAAAACGGGAATTGTTCATTGTTAATGCCCCCGCAATCCCCTTTAGGGGATGAATTTCCTAAAATCCGTTTATAGCTGACCTTTAATTAACAAAAGTAATATTCCTATAAAGTTTCACGTTTCTAAGTCCTATAGTTCCCGAGATTTCGTGATAAGTAACTATATACATAGATTGGAATCCTTCGATTATCATCGAAATTTTTAACTTAGCAGTAACTTTATAGCAGATATTTTTTAAATTTTGTTACATACAATCCTTCTCCTGACAATTCTGAAGACAACAAAAAAAATTAGCCCAATCGGTCCAGCTGTTCTCAAATGATACTCGGAATAGATGTGGCATGTGGCATGTGTGTGTGTGTGTGAGCGGGTGGGTGCGTGGGAGTGTGTGAGTAGATTCTTAGCTGAATGTAAAAGAATATAATCCATTTAATATATTCCGTTGAAATCCATGAACACAAAAGAATCAAGAGAAAATGATTATCTTTTGTTTTTATTAGCGATAAAAATGTTCATAAAAGTAAAACAGCAATAAATAAAATAATTATGGAACTTTGGAATTCAAAAAATATATAGCCATAAACTATTTAGGATAAATTTCGTATCGAATGGTGGTAGTTATATATATATATATATATATATATATATATATATATATAGAAGATAATTTCCAATGAAGCAAAGGCTGTCTGAAATTGAACACAATAAGTACAAGATACTGAAAGTGTAGGTCGTAAAAATTGGCCATTCTAATCACAGAATAATAAAAATCCTTAGTTATAGAAATAGAACTTACCGTTTTTTATTGTTTGTACTATTACTTGATACAGATTTTCGATTCGATCGACGACGATGACGACGATCGATCGACATTACTAGCAACTCGCCGTCGCTTCGTTTCGGTTTCAATCGCCTTACACGCATATTTTCTGTTCCTGTGGAAATACCGGGATAAAACATAGGCTATGTTACTCCCTGATATTATAGCTTTCCATTAGTGAAAGAATTTTTTAAATCGGTTCGGTGGTTTAAGCGTGAAAGCGTACAAACATATAAACAAACAAACTCACATTCGCATTTACAATATTAGTAAGGATGTAATTGAAATATGTTCAAGTATTGAAGAATTCAGAATAGAATTTATTACCATGACTCTCCTCTGTATAAATTTTGTAAAGATGTCTTAAGGTCTTCACATTCATCATTGCAATTATTCTATCTTTTATAGCGATTCTTACGAGTTCAACTTCATTTCATTTTTGTTATTTATTATAACGACAATAGAAATACTGTCTGTGAATATTTCAACTATCTATAGTTCATAACATCACTTCATTCATAACATTTCCGTATGATGACGGCATAAGAACATACATACAATTTAACTTGCCCGTTTACGACTAAGAGATATAATATGTCATTATCATCATCATCGCAGCCCACATACATCCCACTGTTGGGCTTGGGCCTCCTCCGTAATGGGAGGGAATTTGAGCTACTATACCATGCTGGTCAGACATGTTGGTATAGGGTTTCATTTCGAGTTTTCCTTGTCTTAAACAAATATTATGTGCATAGTCCCTTAGTCGTCTTTTACGACATCCACGGGCAAGATAGTGATGAATTGTATTCTTAATCCGTCACCACACGGTAAATATAATATGTATATAAAGGAAGGCATATTCGAAATAAAACCTAATAATTCAATATACCTTCTATTGTGAGAAGTCTCGAGCCTAACAGTGGAACGTATTAGTTAAGATGACCATAGTTCATAATATGTTTAATATGAGGGACCACACTGTCAACAATCGTCTGTCCGCAGTCGCAGACCGGTCCGTACGGGGTAGTACCATACTCTCGCAGAAAATAGACGTCTGTGTACTAGGAATTATTTACTACATTTCGTTCGGTGAGCTAGAGAGCTGGAAGCCCAACTTTCTGAGAGTATTTGCGTGTGGTGGGTTTTTTTTTTTTTTTTATAAGACGTATACCTGCACGAAGGTAATTTATCCTTTAATTGCGAGGGACTTTACAAACATGAAAATTAACGGACAAATATCACATCCAGACTCGTGGATCGCACAAAGTGTGGTCCTGCGCGGGATTCGAACCCCTGATACTGGCGCAGTAGGTCTACGTATCAATCACTACGCCATCTGTGCAGTCGATGCCTTTTGCCGATTTTGATGATGCCTTTAGTATCACCAAATCTCATTGCATGCATTTACACTCCCTTCACTTTCTTCACGATAGACTGCGGTCTAACAGAGATCTATGAGCAACAGTATAACTTAACATCAAATGTACTATTTGCTCGTTTACCGTTAACAGTAGGGATGTAAAAAAATTATCGATTATTAATCGATTATTTTTTTGTAATAATCGATTTTTATATTCTATTATCAAAATAATAAAAAAATCGATTATTTTTATATTAAAATTAATCGATTATTTCACTCTGGCAGTTTCCTAAAAAAAAGGACATCACGATACTGCGTGCAGTGTTTCATGTTATATTAGAAAATAAAGCTCATATTTCCTAAAAAAAAAAAGGTCATCACAATCCTGTTGCGAGAAAAATCGATTATTTTATAATCGACTATTTACTTTTAATTAATCCATTATTTTATAATCGATTTTTTTTAAACAAAAAATCGATTATTTAATTAATCGATTATTCTCCCTCCAAGTCACATCTCTAGTTAACAGCAATAAAAAAAATGTAGCTCACAGGCAAGCAGTAGGTATGTATGCTTATAACATAGCATAAAATGACCTTAGTAGAAGTATTCTGTTCCCACTTTTCAAGTACAAGTTTCAAGTACAAGTCTCAGGATTCATCAAATAGGTCGACTATTGGACATGATGTCCCGTGTGGTAACGGAGTAAGAATATATTTCACCACTCCCTATCCTTCGCGTGGATGTCGTAAAAGACGACTAAAGGATGTAATATGCATATAACATCTTGACATAAAACCCTATATCAACATGTCTGACTAGCATAGTATTGTAGGTAAAATTCCCTCCCATTATGGGGGAGGCCCGAGCCCAACAGTGGAACAAATGTAGGTTGCGATGATGATGATTGGACATGGATGTTTTCAATAAGAACTAATACCATAATTTGGCTTTGCAGGTTGACTAGAAGAACGGGTGCAGAAGAACGGGTGTAACCGACATAGCACGAAGAATTAGCACGCTGAAGTGACAATGGGCAGGCCACATCGCTCGACGAACTGACAAGCGCTGGGGAAGGAAGGTTCTAGAGTGGCGACCACGTATCGGACGACGTAGTGTAGGACGCCCCCCCACTAGGTGGACCGACGACCTGGTGAAAGTTGCTGGGCATCGTTGGATGTAGGCGACACAGAACCGCACTTTGTGGCGTAATATGAAGGAAGCCTACGTCCAGCAGTGGACGGCGATAGGCTGAAATGATGATGATGATGAGGTTGACTGGTACAGAAATTGTATTACACATTTCAAGAGTGTTGTCATTAATATACTTTTCGTAATCTTTCAGAGAGTTTATAAATGTTTTTTTAAAAAGAAAATAAATATAAATATCAGCATACAAGAAATATTTACAGCCTCATATATGGATTTATATTCTTGGTCATAAAATAACATTAGCCTATAAAGTTCACGCAGGTCACCATAACATACTTTTATTAACATAAACGCAAGTGTGTCAGTATGTCGTGTCGTCGGTAGGCCCACGTACTAAGGTACAGACTCGTAAATTTTGCAACGAAGAATTATTGTGAACATAAAATTGGGTCCGAATGTAACAGATATGTTTCTTTGTAAAAATTCAAGTTATTTGATACTTATTATACCCGCAGCTTCGCTTTTTTTAATACGCTTTTATTAACTTCAGACGTATGTATGTTAGTATGTAACGGAATCTTTGAACATGATTTTGACCCCCTTCAAAACGTCGGATTAAGGACCAATGACAATTCAATATTTTAAACAGTTTTAGCCGTTATCCTTACTAGGATAATCAGTATTAGCGAAAATTCAACTGAAAATGAAAAATAAATAATAGTTCAAAAAAACTGAAAAATACGCTTTTAAAGAAAATCCAACTAAAAAATAGAAAATATTTAAAAAAAAAATTGAATTAAGAATAGAGTACCTATATAAAAAAAAAAATATTTTTTATTGTAAAAAAAAAACGTGGGATGGTTTTTAAGATATTATCAAAATGATAATCCTTCTGCTCATATCTGTCAACAAAATATTTATGACTATTGACAACATGCACCCCACGCTTTTTTACAATAAAAAATATTTTTTTCTTATATACACTATTCTTAATTCAAATTTAAAAAAAAATATTTTCTACCTTTTATTAGGATTTTCTTTAAAAGCGTATTTTTTTAGTTTTTTTGAACTATTATTTATTTTTAGAATAGGCTATAGCTGGTCAAACTTTCCTTGATCTATCTGGGCATGCATGCCCATAAACTGTCGTGGCTTATCGGTCGTCGGTTATCAGGGGCCCTTTCGGCTGGTTATACTTTCTAGTACTATCCCGTAGCCCTGCAGCTTCGCTAAGACAGATAACTTTCTTTTTTATTAATATATTGAACACTGATATATCAATTTAAAATTATTGTGTCTATTATTTCTAAATATATATCTATCCGTTATATACCTATATTAAATGTCAATGATAATTCAACACAAAATTATTATTACGATGGTTATCATGACAGCATTGTTTACCTATCAAGATATTCACGTCACGTCCATTTATAAGAAATAAATTTCATGTTTTTTTTAACATATATGGTCACATCTTGATTCCTATAATTACCAACTTTGTTGCATATGGTCACGAGAGGACCATGAACACTATAAAGTGTTCAAAACGTCGTGATATTACTTGCAGTCGGCTCAATATGTACTGTTATTTTACCTAGTCTTGCCATAAATACTGTAACAAAGACATTTTCTATTGCAAATAAATTTTATTACTTTTACAGTGTGTTAGTTTAATACATAAATATAAAATAATTTAAAAAATAAAAGCTTATTCGAAGTGGTCTCTATTGGCTGCAATACAGTCCTTTAAAAATTGAGGCCAGTTGTCCATAGAAGCATGCACTCTTTCCATGGGAAAATTCTTCACTGACAATCGTATGAATTGTTTTAGGGACTCTAAATTATCATGGCGTTTAGTGCAAGCCGTACTCTCTAAAACTGACCATAAATCACAATCTAGCGGATTAAGATCGGGACTAGACGACGATCAGTCTTCAGCTGCGATGAAGTCCAAAACGTTCGTTTCCAACCACGACTGCGTAGACAGGGCTTTATGGCCCGACGCCGAGTCTTGCTGAAAGAACCATTCTTCCATTGATCATGGTGTTGTTAAGGGGCTTCACTACCTTCTCAAGAATGGTATCTTGATACACTTATGCCGATATTTTGATACCTTTTTCACAAAAGTATGGCTCAGCCACTCCTTCATAGCTAATAACCCACCAAACCATCACTGAAGTTGGATAATGTCCACTTTGCACTCTGTCGACTAATTGAAAAGCTTCCTTAGAGCTTTGGGCATAAATACTGTCATTTTGTTTGTTAAAATGTTGCTCAATTGTAAAAATTTTCTCATCCGTAATAAAATTTTTTCTGTGACCTCTATTCAATGCACATTGAACATGCAACACAGCAAATTCATAAGTAGAGCATTTCAACATACAACAGCGCAGATTTGCAAGATTTGCACTGACATGATTAAAGATACTGCGTTACACTTCACACTTACGACACACTAACACAAAATGGTATATGTGTGCATTAGCAATAAATAGTATATAAGGTGTAAATATTGTAAAATAAATCAGATTTGAATTTATTCATCTCTCAGTTATTATTATCAGTTAGTTGTTATTCTCAGTTATTATTAGTTATTTATTCATCTCTCGCTGCGGCCAAGACACCCTTAGCCGTCAGTTCTGATCGGTATTGTGAGTCTGTTTGACCGGCAGTGAGAATTACCAATCCTCCACCCAAACCTCCATCTCACTGTGGCCAAGACACCCTTAGCCGTCAGTTCTGATCGGTCTTGTGAGTCTGCTTGACCGGCAGTGAGAATTACCAATCCTCCACCCAAACATCCATTTCACATCTACCTGTCACCTTAGGTAGCGCGGTGCAGATATCCCATCAGATAGGCTAGGAACTTAAGGGCTTTAGGTACATCAAACTATAACCTTAGGTTCTTCTGTCAAATACGGCGTTAGTCCATAAGCCCTTACGACGCCGTACAACCTCCCTTTTCGTACCGCTTCAGTAGTTGTTTCGATTTTACCACCCTATTCTTTTTTTTAATTATCAGTTAAAAATGACCAAGACGTCTTTTATATATAGGCTGGAAGTCCTAAGTCACCTTTTAAAATACACGACATGGTTCTAAGTGCTATCTGCATCTCCCGAGATAAAATCTTTTGCTTTCGCACAGGATTGCTTCAAATTCTTTCCCTTACTGCTTGCCTACATTTTTCATACTTTTTGACTTTTCTCATTGTATCTATTAATATCCCGGTACACAAATATTTTACTAATACCAAGCGTATAGAGAGTTTTAAATATTTGCATTTGGCTCCATACCTACTTTGTGTAATGCAATCACAGCGATTCGGTTCTCTTTATCACCCCACTCTATTTTAATATTACAAAGTATTGTACAATGTATTGGCATCAAAATAAGAAAACACAATGAACAATCATTTGAAAATGACAGATTCTAAATTAAAATGTAATATTTTGTTTATTTTTAATTGTAACAGTATTTATGGCCAGACTAAGTATAGTACATGTTGCGAAAGTTATTGACAGTTAGTTTTATGATCAGCCGCCTGCCTGACGTCAACCCTCCTTGGGAATGTAATACTATCACAAACCATAGAAACTGTTTCATTTCAAAGTAGCAAATTCCCGCGTATTTACTCGCCTAGTTCCTGTTCCCGTGATAATACTGGGATCGAATATAGCCTAAATTATTCCTGATATAGACAGCTACCTGGTAGTAAAATATTATCAATATTGGTCCAGTTGAAGATTACTTGGAACTTACAGACAGACAAAAATTTTAAACTGATTTTTAGGCATAGGTATCGTGGAAATAACCATGTGAGTATGAAAAAACCTACCTATTTATCCCTAACCTACCTACCTATCCCTAACATACTAATATGACATTACAAACAGACACTTAAATTTTATTTATTTGTATAATACTATTATACCTATTCAGCTGACAAACGTTCCACTAATTAATACGTGTTTTTTTTTAAATCAAATCAAATCATTTATTCTGCAGCAATCCAAAAATTCATGGCTTCATTCTTAGTCACTTTTCAAAAGCTCATAACTCAGCAATAAAGCAACACACGAAAAAAATAATGTGTGTACACATCCAGGTCTACTAGAAATATAACTGACAAGAGTATAAACAAAATTCACGAGCTCACTTTTTTTTGGTTGTCCGCTTGACGTGAAATGCCCCTATTGTCAAATTTATACATCGTTTGAATATAATACAATATCTACCACCAGATCGGCACGGTGGCCACAAGCTGAGAAGATCTGGCAAGAAACTCAGCGGGCTAACATTTTTGTAACATCTTTTGAATACAATTACTCATCTACATCTATACCAATAAATAAAATTGGAGTGTCTGTTTGTAATGTCAAAATAATAGGCTTTTTTCATGCTCACACGGTTATTTGCACGACACCTATGCCTAAAATAGCAATTAAAAAATTTTTGTCTGTCTGTCTGTCTGTCTGTTTGTTCCGGGTAATCTTCAAAACGGCTGGACCGATTTCAAAAATTCTTTCACCAATGGAAAGCTATAATATCAGGGCGTAAACTAGGCTATATTTTATCCCGATATTCCCACGGGAACGGGAACTACGCGGGTAAAACGACTATAACCTATAACCGAAGCGAAGCGAGGGCGGATTGCTAGTACAACATATAGTCTTAGCTCCAGTGTGATGCCTTTTAAGATGAGGTTAATCAATGGCTAACACCGTGTTGGACAAGTGAATAGTATCCATTGAAAAATTACTACTTTATAAATTGCTTTAAAATTTTTAAAACTGTATATAAATTACTCTCAGAACATTTAAAAACACACTTCATAAATTAGTACGTTATAAAACTGCTTTATAAATTATACTTAGAATAATTATCTTCGTCCTACGTTAATGTTAAATATTAAGTTTGGTAAATTTAATTTCAGACTCAACTTCAACGAAGCGTATGTCTCGAGAGACGTTGTTAGCGACATTAATTTTCTCAAATAAGGTGATGTTCTTGTTGATAGTTTGAAAATGTTTCTTCTAAATTTAAATGAATACAATCTCTACCTTGTCCGTATTTTGTCTGTATTTTTCCCATATCTTGCCAGTATCTAGGCTGTATCTTACCCGTATTTTATCCCTATTGTGCCCGTATCTTATCTGTATCTTATCCGTATCTTGCCGCTATTCTCAACCGCAACCATACAACATTAACAAAATAAATATAAATTATATATATCATCAGCTCATATATGTCCCACTGTTGGGCTCGAACCTTTTCCACAATGGGAGGGAAATTGACCTTACTATACCATGCTGGTCAAACAGTATATGGTTTTATTTCAAGTTTTCCTTCTCTTACGTAGATGTTAGATGCGTAATATATCCCTTAGTCGGCAAATGTGCCGGACGGATTAAAAAATTACTAGGAATTTGTTATTAATTTTTAGAAAGGTTTGAACTCACGGCTATCCATTTAAAAGAAGTGGTTTATTTGCAACTATTAAATATAATTTCCGTGTGGTGACGGAGTAAGAATACAATTCACCACTCCCTATCTTGCCCGTAGATGTCGTAAAAGACGACTAAGGGATATAATACGCATATAATCATCTATGCAAAAGAAGTACTTTTTGTACTTTTTAGATTATTTCTTATCATCCCATATATTTAATACTAGCTTTTGCCCGCGGCTTCGCCCGCGTAAAAATTTACTTGCATATTGAACTATTATCGCAAAAAATATTATCGGCATAAAGAGTATTACATTTCTTAATTTAAGAAATACTCTATCTACGTGTCAATTTTCATCCAAATCTGCTCAACAGTTTAAGCGTGATTGAGTAACACACATCCAAATATCTTCACAAACTTGCACATTTGAATATTACTTCCAGCCTTGTAGTTCAGATTGCCGTGCAAATACGATGATAAATATGCCTTAGCTTAGTCTCTGATAACGTACTTTTCCACTGGTGAAAAAAAAATTATATCAATCAAACACCCGCAGTTTCATTCACGTAGATATTCCCATGCCAATACCGAGATAAAAAATGCCTATGTTACTCGCTGATATTATAAATTTACACACATAGCAAAAAAAAAAAAATAATATAAATCCCAGAAATATCAGAGATATAAATTGCCTATGTTATTCGCTGACAACTTAGGTAGCTTTCCATTAGTGAAAGAATTTTAAAAATTGCTCGACATTCCCCGGTATAGTTCTCGTTCCTGGGCAAATACCGGGATGAAAATTTTTGCCTTTCACTGATAATATAGCTTTTCATTAGTGAATTAATTTTTAAAACCATTAAATTCCCGTGATTTCACCGACATTGTACCCGATCCCGTAGGAATATCGGGATAAAAATAGCTTAAATATGTTACTCGCTTAAAAATAGCTTTCCATTAGTGAAATAATTTTAAAATCGACTTAATTCAGCCACACCGGGATAAAATATAACCTGGGATAAAATATAGTCTAAGTTATTCCTTATGTACGACTGGTAGACCTGATGGTAAAATATAATCAATATCGGTCCAGCCATTTTGAAGATTACCTGTAACGAATAGACAGACAGACAAAAAAATTTGGACCGTATTGTGTGAGCATAAATAAAACCTATTATTTTGATAGACAAACAGACGCTTCAAATTTATTTATTTGTAGAAATAGAAAATTGGAATAATATCTTGATTGTAACTTACTGTCTGGTAGCTGCTAGAAATATTACCACGCTTTCATTGTTCGTGGGTATCGCAAAATACTACTAAGACAAAGATTTACATCGACCTGGACCGGTGATGCCGTCTGGCCAACAATGTCGTGCGCCAGGTCATAAAATGTTGCTAGAACCTTTGCTTTGTAGATATATTCTACGATGGCAGAAAAGTACCTACATATCGCGTCGATCCAAAGTAATTAGGATAAGAGCAAGATAATGATGATATATCATTGCCTGGGTGTCTTCGACTATATGTGTTTTATCCTTTTGGGGCAGCCCAAAATTGTTTCTTAGTGAGTGCTTACGCCAAATAACCGATCGGTATACAAAATTTCACATTCTTAGGCTCGGTATCTTTGGCTATACACTTTCACCTTCTTAGGGGTGGTTTGGTTGTTTGTTAGAGCTCGCTTATCCTTGCCAAAAAATTTTTCATAGTGCTTGGTAAGTGAGCACTAAGAAAATCTGGGGGTAATCCAAGAAAGCCGACCGTGTACTAAAATAATCCTTCCTAGGCTCAGTGATTTCGGTTAAACACTTTTCACCCCCTTAGGGCTAAAATTGCAAAAATCTCTCTTTCCCCAAGAAAGGAAACTTTATACAAAATTCCATGTTTCTAGGCCTAATGATTTCGGCTATATATTTTGCACCCCTTTTCAGAGTTGATTTTAATAAAATAATTTCTTAGAGCTCACTTATAACAAAAGAAAGAGAATTGCATAGAAAGTTTTAGTTCCTAGCTCCAAGAGTTTCGTCTATACGCTTTTCACCCACTTAAGGGGGTGATTTTCCAAAAATCCTTTGCTAGTGCTCGTGTACCCCAAGAAATAAGACGACGTAAAAAGAAAATACTTTCCCCTATTTCAACCCCTTATACCTATTTTTTCGCGATAAAAAGTAGCCTTATATCCTTTCTCAAGCTTAAGTTCATCTCTGTACCAAATTTCAACAAAACCGGTTAAGTGGTTTCGACGTGAAAGGCTATATGCTTTTCAACCCCCTTTTTTTGGGTTGGGCTGCGGTTGGCGCGCTCCTCGCACCACTCCGTCCGGGCACCCCAAGAAATACGATGGTGTAAAAAAAAAATACGTTTCTAGGCCCAGTGGTTTCGGCTGTATGCTTTTTGGTATTTTAGGGGTTGAATTTCATCCCCATGTAAATGGAATTTCCAAAACGCTTAAGCGAATATTTATTTATTTATTATTAGGTGCCTCAATACAAAGATTCGTGGTTCGATCATCGAAAATGACGAATTTCCATACAAAATGTCATCCCCTATTTCAACCCCTTATACACATTTTTTTGCGATAAAAAGTAGCTTATATCCTTTCTCAAGCTTTAGTCCATCTCTGTAACAAATTTCATCAAAATCGGTTTAGACGTGAAAGACTATATGTTTTTCACCCCCTTAAGGGGGTGAATTTCCAAAAATCCTTTGCTAGTGCTCGTGCACCCCAAGAAATACGATGGTGTAAAAAAAAATACGTTTCTAGGCCCAGTGGTTGCGGCTGTATGCTTTTTGGTATTTTAGGGGTTGAATTTCATACCCATGTAAATGGAATTTCCAAAACGCTTGAGCGAATATTTATTTATTTATTATTAGGTACCTCAATACAAAGATTCGTGGTTCGATCATCGAAAATGACGAATTTCCATACAAAATGTCATCCCCTATTCCAACCTCTTATACCCATTTTTTTGCGATAAAAAGTAGCCTATATCCTTTCTCAAGCTTTAGTCCATCTCTGTACCAAATTTCATCAAAATCGGTTTAGACGTGAAAGACTATATGTTTTTCACCCCCTTAAGGGGGTGAATTCCCAAAAATCCTTTGCTAGTGCTCGTGCACCCCAAGAAATACGATGGTGTAAAAAAAAATACGTTTCTAGGCCCAGTGGTTTCGGCTGTATGCTTTTTGGTATTTTAGGGGTTGAATTTCATCCCTATGTAAGTGAAACTACCAAAACGCTAGAACGAATATTTATTTATTTATTATCAGGTGCCTTAATACAAAGATTCACGGTTCTATCATCAAAAATGACGAATTTCCATACAAAATATTATCTCCTATTTCAACCCCTTATACCCATTTTTTCGCAATAAAAAGTAGCCTATATCCTTTTTCAAGCTTTAGTCCATCTCTGTACCAAATTTCATCAAAATCGGTTTAGACGCGAAAGACTATATGTTTTTCACCCCCTTAAGGGGGTGAATTTCCAAAAATCCTTTGCTAGTGCTCGTGCACCCCAAGAAATACGATGGTATAAAAAAAATACGTTTCTAGGTCCAGTGGTTTCGGCTGTGTGCTTTTTGGTATTTTAGGGGTTGAATTTCATCCCCATGTAAATGCAATTTCCAAAACGCTTGAGCGAATATTTATTTATTTATTATTAGGTGCCTCTATACAAAGATTCGTGGTTCGATCATCGAAAATGACGAATTTCCATACAAAATGTCATCCCCTATTTCAACCCCTTATACACATTTTTTTGCGATAAAAAGTAGCCTACATCCTTTCTCAAGGTTTAGTCCATCTCTGTACCAAATTTCATCAAAATCGGTTTAGACGTGAAAGACTATATGTTTTTCACCCCCTTAAGGGGGTGAATTTCCAAAAATCCTTTGCTAGTGCTCGTGCACCCCAAGAAATACGATGGTGTAAAAAAAAATACGTTTCTAGGCCCAATGGTTTCGGCTGTATGCTTTTTGGTATTTTAGGGGTTGAATTTCATCCCCATGTAAATGAAATTTCCAAAACGCTTGAACAAATATTTATTTATTTATTATTAGGTGTCTTAATACAAAGATTCATGGTTCTATCATCGAAAATGACGATTTTCCATACAAAATGTCATCCCCTATTTCAACCCCTTATACCCATTTTATCGCGATAAAAGTAGCCTATGTCCTTTCTCAAGCTTTATTCCATCTCTGTACCAAATTTCATCAAAATCGGTCCAGTGGTTTAGACGTGAAAGCGTAGCAGACAGACAGACAGACAGACAGACAGACAGAGTTACTTTCGCATTTATAATATTAGTAAGGAAGTAAGGATAAGGATCATTAGGTGCCTCAATACAAAGATTCGTGGTTCGATCATCGAAAATGACGAATTTCCATACAAAATGTCATCCCCTATTTCAACCCCTTATACACATTTTTTTGCGATAAAAAGTAGCTTATATCCTTTCTCAAGCTTTAGTCCATATCTGTAACAAATTTCATCAAAATCGGTTTAGACGTGAAAGACTATATGTTTTTCACCCCCTTAAGGGGGTGAATTTCCAAAAATCCTTTGCTAGTGCTCGTGCACCCCAAGAAATACGATGGTGTAAAAAAAAATACGTTTCTAGGCCCAGTGGTTGCGGCTGTATGCTTTTTGGTATTTTAGGGGTTGAATTTCATACCCATGTAAATGGAATTTCCAAAACGCTTGAGCGAATATTTATTTATTTATTATTAGGTACCTCAATACAAAGATTCGTGGTTCGATCATCGAAAATGACGAATTTCCATACAAAATGTCGTCCCCTATTTCAACCCCTTATACCCATTTTTTTGCGATAAAAAGTAGCCTATATCCTTTCTCAAGCTTTAGTCCATCTCTGTACCAAATTTCATCAAAATCGGTTTAGACGTGAAAGACTATATGTTTTTCACCCCCTTAAGGGGGTGAATTCCCAAAAATCCTTTGCTAGTGCTCGTGCACCCTAAGAAATACGATGATGTAAAAAAAAATACGTTTCTAGGCCCAGTGGTTTCGGCTGTATGCTTTTTGGTATTTTAGGGGTTGAATTTCATCCCTATGTAAGTGAAACTACCAAAACGCTAGAACGAATATTTATTTATTTATTATCAGGTGCCTTAATACAAAGATTCACGGTTCTATCATCAAAAATGACGAATTTCCATACAAAATATCATCTCCTATTTCAACCCCTTATACCCATTTTTTCGCAATAAAAAGTAGCCTATATCCTTTTTCAAGCTTTAGTCCATCTCTGTACCAAATTTCATCAAAATCGGTTTAGACGCGAAAGACTATATGTTTTTCACCCCCTTAAGGGGGTGAATTTCCAAAAATCCTTTGCTAGTGCTCGTGCACCCCAAGAAATACGATGGTATAAAAAAAATACGTTTCTAGGTCCAGTGGTTTCGGCTGTGTGCTTTTTGGTATTTTAGGGGTTGAATTTCATCCCCATGTAAATGGAATTTCCAAAACGCTTGAGCGAATATTTATTTATTTATTATTAGGTGCCTCTATACAAAGATTCGTGGTTCGATCATCGAAAATGACGAATTTCCATACAAAATGTCATCCCCTATTTCAACCCCTTATACACATTTTTTTGCGATAAAAAGTAGCCTACATCCTTTCTCAAGCTTTAGTCCATCTCTGTACCAAATTTCATCAAAATCGGTTTAGACGTGAAAGACTATATGTTTTTCACCCCCTTAAGGGGGTGAATTTCCAAAAATCCTTTGCTAGTGCTCGTGCACTCCAAGAAATACGATGGTGTAAAAAAAAAATACGTTTCTAGGCCCAGTGGTTTCGGCTGTATGCTTTTTGGTATTTTAGGGGTTGAATTTCATCCCCATGTAAATGAAATTTCCAAAACGCTTGAACAAATATTTATTTATTTATTATTAGGTGTCTTAATACAAAGATTCATGGTTCTATCATCGAAAATGACGATTTTCCATACAAAATGTCATCCCCTATTTCAACCCCTTATACCCATTTTATCGCGATAAAAAGTAGCCTATGTCCTTTCTCAAGCTTTAGTCCATCTCTGTACCAAATTTCATCAAAATCGGTCCAGTGGTTTAGACGTGAAAGCGTAGCAGACAGACAGACAGACAGACAGACAGACAGACAGACAGAGTTACTTTCGCATTTATAATATTAGTAAGGATTACAAAAATGCAGTATACCTACACAGCACAGACTACTTCATAGAGAGTTCGAAGTAAATATATTACAAAATTGTTTTTAGCTTGTTAACAGTTTTTTTTAAGTAAAAGATAGTAATATTTGTTCATTTAATTCATTCGAGCGTAGACAATTGCAGTGCTGCAGCACTGCAATTGTCTACGCTCGAATGAATTTTGAATGTATATCTGTACTGAGTCTGTACTGTTACCCCAAAGACATTTCTTGTGTGTTGTAGATTTCCCCATCTGGTTCCACTCGGCCGTGACCACCATATCTTTTACTGTCTGAACACAAGATTGCCTTATAATTGCCAGGTATATCGACGCCAACCCTGTAGTCAGTGAAGCTCTGGTATGCATCGAAATTGAGCACAAACAAATTATTCAAAATAAAATCCTTTATCAATCTGTTTGATCAGCATGCTATAGATAGGTCAATTTTCCTCCTTATTGTGGAGGAGGCAAGTGAACGTATATGGGCTTCAATGATGAAGATTATTTATACAAGATTCTTTATTTTTTATATAGAATACTCAGCGGTAAAACGGTGATCAATCTTGGATATAATATGCTAGCGGTATTTGAATCACTATGCCGAGGAAGTATCTGGTAAGCTCTGCATTTGATATATACGGGCATACACCTGCACGTATAAGATTTCGTCCTGGTTATACAGAAATCCGCAGAATAACGGATGTAATCTACATAGAACAAAGTATTAGCACGCTGACATAGCAATAGGCAAGCCATATGGCTCGAAAAACCCACAAACGTTGGGTTGATTCTCGAGAGGCGACTACGTATCGGACGACGCAGTGTAGGACGCCCCCCACTAGGTGGATCGACGACCTGATGAAAGTTGCTGGGCGTCACTTGATGTAAGCGGCACAGAATCGCACTTTGTGGTGATACATGAGGGAGGCCTACGTCCAACAGTAGATGGCGACAGGCGATATATAATATATATCACAATAAGAGAAGGAAATCTGTCATGCCCATGTGGTCCAGCCAATCATGTCTGCCCAGCGTGGTATAGTAGGTTAGTTTCTCTCCTATTTGCGAGGAGGCTCGTGCCCAGCAGTGGGGACGTTTATAGGCTGAAACGAATATATACAGAGTGTATCAGGTTATGGGGCAACTGGTCTAACGGGAGGAAGGCAATAGTGGTAGGAACTCATGACAAAAATTTTAAATAAAAATTTCGATTCGTTAATGAACTTCGCTTTAAATCAACTAATCGGCCGATGACTGTTGATGAGTTGCCTTTGTACCTACGTTACCATCGAAGCGTTCGCGCAAATCATACCTATTTAAACCGTCGATACATGTGCCTACGTGTATACTGTCTGTACATGCCTACATAATACGTAACATTTAAGACTCTTAGACACATTTTTGTAATCACTATAACTTTTATGGTATATTGTTTTTTTGTGTAACATACATTCTAATTATAATCTATAACCATTGAACTACAACATACTCGAACAGATGTCCCATAACCTGATACATTCTGTATATATAACCATCATTTCAGCCCATATTCGTATCACTATTGGTCTCGGGCCTCCTCTACTATGGGAAGACAATTGACCTACTAAACCACGCTGGTCAGACATGTTGATATGAGGTTTAGTTTCGAATGTTCCTTCTCTTGCATAGATATTACATGCATAATATACCTCTTAGTCGTGTTTTACGACACCCACGGGCAAGAGAGGATTGGTGGATTGTTTTCTTACTCCGTCACCACACGGAATAGTACCTATGTAGGAGAGATTTATACATAACGTCATTAGCTGGAGGTTATTGATAATAATAAATTCAAGATATTACAATTAACGGTTCCAGGAAATCAATATGTGATAAAAATACATGTAAGGTAAACTAAGCTTATCACAAATTGATTGGTTAATAATTAAAATACGTTGTAAAATTTATATTTAAACGTAACTTATCCGTGTGGTGACGGAGTAATTATTTATTGTTTATGTTTAATAATTACAATCCATACTAATATTATAAATGCGAAAGTAAGGATGTTTGTTTGTTTGTTTGTTTGTTTGTAATGCTTTCACGCTTAAACCACCGAACCGATTTCAAAAATTCTTTCACCAATGGAAAGCTATAATATCAGGGAGCTATATTTTATCCCGGTATTCCCACAGGAACGGGAACTACGCCGCGGGTAAAGCGACTGAAACCGAAGCGAAGCGAGTGCGGGTTGCTAGTAGTCCATAAAATATAGGATGATCTCTGTGACAGTTGTTCCTAGTGCTATCACGCTTACGATAAAGTCCGTAGTTTTTTATCGATAAAACTTTTTATTTTTTATAATTGCGATTTCCTGTTATAATTTTTTTTTTTTTTTTTTTTTTTATATTATGGCGTTTACAGAATTTCGCCAATTACTCAATTTAGATTGACAGTTATAGGAATTAGGACACTGATGTCTAAGAAATTTACAAGATAAATTTAGTTGTTGGCTTTCGAATTTTCAATATGTTGATTAGTTGAATTATTCTATCCTGTTATAATTAAAATACAATCAATGAGAATCTTTTTAAATTTATTTTAAACAAAAACAATTTTTTGACGGTTTTAATTATTCAAAAGGAGTACAATCAAGGTCTAGGTCACTATGATCGTCATCACTGGAGCGTTCCTGCTATAACATTTATCATTTTTTGCCAAAATAGTCATTGGATCAATCGCAATTACGACTGTTTTATAAATAAATTGACAATAATGCGTACATAATATGGTCATTTACTCTGAAATGAAAAGTAGTTTTTTAATGTTTTATTAATTCAATTTATGTATTTTATAATGTAACTGTCTGTTTTAATTGTAAAAAAATATGTTGAAGGTTTTATATATAGGTACTGTATTGGGTTTATTTTTTTTATGAATAATGTAATAAAGATCAGTTATTGATTTACGTATGTCGACTGTCACATCTCTTTTTTTATTTTCAGACCAGTATCACCTTGTACGTTCGTATGAGGAATGATAGGGCCACACTGTCGACAGTTGTCTGTCTACAGCCGCGGGCCGGTCCGTCCGGGGCAGTACCATGCTCTCGCAGAAAATCGACGTCTGAGTACTAGCAATTTGTTACTGCGCTTCGTTCGGTGAGCGAGAGAGCCGGCAGCCCAACTTTCTGAGGGTGATTGCGTGTGGAGGGTTTTGGTGGTGCCCTTGGTATCACCGAGCCTCAATGCACGCATTCACACTCCCTTCGCTTTCTTCGCGGTAGGCAACGGCCTTGTAAAGGTCCATGAGCGGCAGCAACACTTACCATCAGGTGTACTGTTTGCTCGTTTGCCACAGTTTGCAATAAAAAAAAAAAAAAAAGCATCATTTATGTATAAAATGTTATTATATGTTGTTATTAAGGTATTTCAGTACTTACGAGGTACATTTTAGGTATGCAAATTAATATTTTTATATTTATAATGTATTGCAATTTAGTTGCAATAAAACTAGTACGAATAAAATGAAAATATATTTGATACAAAATTAAATTGTAAACATGTCGCTCGACTTACTTCGTTGCGTTGACATCTGTCACAGAGATCAAGCTATTGTTATGGACTATAATCATAAATAATATATTTTTGTTTTATTTAGAAACGTTTTCTTCTTATACTGACAACAAATTTGTACTAAAATGTAGGTCAAAATTTAATGAATTAATATTCTGTTGCAGTAGATAATTAAATAAAATATCTATAATAACGATGACTTTTGGATGTGAGATCATCTTAGTCCGCCTGTGACCATGAATACTGCAAAGAATTTGAAACATCGGGCAATCAAAAATTAAATACAAACGTGGTAAAATCCGTAAAATAATATTTACAATGTGTAATACTCGCATAGACATCAGAAATTATTATGGAGTAAGAATACTATTCACCACTCCCTATCTTACCCGTGGATTTTGTAAAAGACGAGGGATATAATGCACCCGTAATATCTATGCAGGAGAAGTAAAACTCGGAATAAAACCCTATACTAACCTGTCTGATCATCGTGGTATAGTAAGGTCAATTTCTTTCCTGTTGTGTAGGAGGCTCGAGCCCAACAGTAGGACGTATATGAATTAATAACAACTAACTTAAGAATACTGTTCACACCTTCTCACCTATAATGATTTATAGGACGACTAAGGGTTATGCAAATAATATCTATGTAAGAGAAGAAAAACTCGACACAAAACCATAGAGTTTTGTGTCTAGCCCATACGTCTGACTAGCCCAGTATAGTAGGTCAATCTCTATCCCATTGTGCGTTTCATGAATGAGCCTGTGATTCCTCCACAATTGGATGAAACTTTACCTACTATAACACGCCGGTCAGAAAGATTGCTATAGGGTTTTCTTTCTTTTATTATATGCATAATGCATATTATATCCTTTAGTCGTCTTTTACGATACCCATGGGCAAGTATGGTAAATGTATTCATTTCTACATATTCATTTATTTCTATAATCACAGAACATCATCGTTGTCCTCATTTCAGTATATTGCCTTCCACTGCTGGATGTGGGCCTCCTTCATGTTACGCTACAAAGTGCGGTCCTGTGCTGCCTGCATCCAACAATGTCCAGTAACCTTTACCAGGTCATCGGTCCACCTAATCATAATCACAGAACATGTTGAAAAAATATTCCGAAGGTTACAAATGGTCGTCATGAATTATACTTATCCAAATGGCCAGAGAATTATAAAATAACCCAATAATGCATTTCGTCATTATTAAAATATGGACTCAAAAGAAACAGTCTACAACTTTTATAGCTTGAGATAAACGATTGATACATTGATACAACGATTGATAAACGCACCGCGGCTATAAAGATTTGATGTCACAATAAAATGACAAGAAAAGTGTCACGATGTTCGATATAAATATTTTTTATTTGACCTCGAAATGGGGCGGTCATAATATAAAATGTATAAAAATAATGCGGCGTATTTATTTCGTCCAGAATTTAATTAGCTCCATAGGATTATGGGCTTGAATACTTCTTTGGGAACAGGTGACATTTAAGATAAGATTTACTTCTGAAGACAGCTCTGAGGTTAAAAATGTAATGCATCACCATCCCGTACCTGCCGCCTTCTGCGAGGCTGTCATCTCGTGAAAGGCGGTGGCGAACCGTGTGTGGGAGGAAAGACCTCACACGGATACGGTGGCGCAGGCGTGAGTGCCTGTGCCTGATGCCGCCCTAGCAGAGGCTGCGGGTGAATGGACCGGGGATTTAGTCCAGGCACCCGCGGAGAGGTTACCCTCGCGACGGTGATCGGCGTCCCAGTAGGGGACGTCGAAGGGAGAGGGTACTCCCTCGGGGTATTCCGTCGGGTCGACCACTGAAATCAAGGAACTCTGCGCTGGTGGTCGACCCAACGACGAAGGCGACGTGCTGTACGCGTGGGTTACGGGTGTGCGTGCTTACGCCCCTCTGTCACCCCGGACGGAGTGGTGCGAGGAGTGCGCCGACCGTAACCCAACCCTCAAAAAGAAAAAAATCCGTACTTCCCGTAAGAGTAGTAAAATCTATCTAAAGGATCACTAGTAGAATGCGCAGTGATACTTTTTTCAGAAATTAACAAAAGGAAATGTGATCGCCAAATGATCTGCCAAGCGTGACCATAAGGATATGAGGCATCCCTTTCTAAGGGATTTCTTTCTCTCTCTCTCTCTCTCTCTCTTGACTTGTATTTCCTCTTATTCTAACTAAAAATTTAAAATAATACTAATAGTTGGTAAGCAGAAAGAGGATGCACCGCAACTTCTGTGTCCCCACTTTACCTCAATATTAACACAGATAACTGTGTAGGGTAGAGTTAGACGTATACAGCCAACAGCAATAACGTTCATCACGTAGTCACTATCTAATAGAATATATCGCTTAAGAGTTAAGCACCTGAAGAATAACCTAACATCCGGCCCGCTTAAGTCAAATTTGCATACTACCAATGGCGCAAGGAAAAAAAAATAAAGTTATCGAAGTATAGGTTACAGGGCGGTCGCCGCCTTCAGTGAGGCCGTAATCTCACGGAAGGAGGCGGCGGATCATGTGCTAATAGAGCTCCTATTCGGCGACACGGGACACATTCGCCGCCGGCGACTCGGGCGGCGCAAGCGCGAGTATCTGCGCCTAATGCCGCCCTAGCCGAGGCCACGGGTGATCGGACCGTGGGTTATGGGCCCGCGCGCCGTCCTTTCATCGCCCCAGACGGACTGGACCGCGCGTGCGCTTACATTAGCCCACCCATAAAAAAAAAATTATAGGTTACAGGGCCTCATCATCATCATTTCAGCTCATAAGCGTCCCACTATTGGATTCGAAATAAATAATTGGCTCCTCAATAAGTAGAGGAATTAACCACGCTGGTCCGACTGATTGGTGTGAGGTATTATATTGAATTTTCCTTCTCTTGCATAGATGTATGTGCAAATTTAATTCCTTAGTCGTCTTATACCCACGGGCAACAGACGGTGTGGTGAATTGTATTCTTACTCCGGCACCATACGTAAAAGGGCCTCACGCTATCCTAAAATCACAACACGTCTATAGAGTCGGTTGTGATCTAATTATAGTCCGCAAATCAAGAAAACGATAAATTCAAACCATAGCTGACCAAAAGTGTTGAGTCTCCGGGTTGAGAGCCCTCAGCGCTCACCCATAGCCCGCGTCAAGCTGTCAAGGCCATCTGCGGCCAACAGCTGTACACACACAAAAAAAAAAGCTAGATTTTTTTTAAATAGGAAAGAAAATATTTTCTAAACTTAAATGGCAAGTACATTGTAACGTATAAGTTGGAGCATAAGAACGAACACTATCACAATATAAGGAACATTATTAAGTCAGCGTGAAGTGTGAGCCAACTGTAAACTCCGATAACCAACTTATTGTCTAAGGATGCCAGCACACTGTGAAAATATTTCCTAAGAGATTTAATAGACATTCTCCTTTATTTTTCTACCTATTTAAATCTTTCTGAGTATTGTGATAATCTTAATCTTAATATATATAAATCTCCTGTCACGATGTTTGTCCGCGATGGACTCCTAAACCACTTAACCGATTTCAATCAAATTTGCACACCGCGTGCAGTGTGCTCCAACTTGAAACATAGGATAACTTAGATCTTTAATTATAGTCGCAATTTTATTTTATTACAAATTATTTGTCTATAATTAATTGACAGTCACAATTATCTGTTAACTCCAAAAGATTCTAACAGATGGCGATATCTGTTGACTGGATTTAAGTAATTTAAGTAATTTGTGTGTGCTCAATGAGATTCGAGAATGGTTTAGATTCACAATTGGACCCGGTAGGTGGCGCTTTATTTGAACAGAACAACGTCTGTTGGGTCAGCTAGTATATATATATATATATATTCTCCACTCCCTATCTTACCCGTGGATGTCGTAAAAGACGATTAAGGGATATAATATGCACATAACACCTATGTAAGAGAAGAAAAAACTTGATTTGAAACCCTATACCAACATATCTGACCGTCATGGTATATTAGGTCAAATTCTCTCCCATAAGGCAGGAGGCCCGAACCCAACAGTGGGACGTATGTATGCTGCGATGATGATGATGTATTGTGATGAAGTAAGAATAGAAATAATTACACTATATTATTCTTTCCATATTCCATCAAAAGGCGACTAAAGCTTTTTTCGAACTACTTCAATAATTTAATGTAGTGATGAAGACGACTAAGTAATGTGGTATACTTATAACATCTATACAAAAGAAATTCAACTCAAAATAAAACCCTATACTACCCCGTCAGACCAACGTGGTATCCATCTATTCATCAGCCCATAGAAGTCCACAGTTGGACAAAGGCCTCTCGGAACAGTCCTTTGCCACTGGCACCCAACGATTCCGTGCGACTAACTACTACTACGACTACGTCGTGCGTTTCCTGTCGCCAGCCGAGAACATTTCTTCCTCAATAGTTGTCAACGAGCGATGTGGTCTGCCCATTGCAATTTCAACATGCTAAATATGCCGACTATGTTAGATACACTTGGTATAGTGAGTTAATATTTCCCCGGCTCGAGCTCAGCAGTGGTACATATACGAGCCGAGAAGATAAGGCCGTTGCCTACCGCGAAGAAACTGCTGACCTAGCTGTGGCCTTAGTATTTCAGAGGTCCATGTACGGCAGGATCACTTACCATCAGGTGTCCTTGCTCGTTTGCCACCATTGGCAATAAAAAAACTTTCCCGTCGTAATTCGTCATGTTAATTGTATTTAATAACTTCTTAATTGATTATTCTTATATAAGCTTTAAAACTAACACAGTTATTAGAATTAGCATCATCGTCAATAACTAGCGTTTCTTCTTCTCAGATTCAATCTTGCTTACAATTCGCAAAAGTAAAACTCAGAATAAAACCCTATACAAACTCGTCTGACCAGTATGGGTTGGTCCATTTGCTTCTAACTATGGAGGAAGCTCCAGCTTAACAGTGGCATGTTTTCAAGTTGAAATAATGAAAATGCACAATGCGTTTTCATAGTAGAAGATAAATGACTTTTTATCTTCATACTAGTATTTTTTGCTCCAAAAACAAGTTTTTATAAACAATCTGTCAAGTTAAAGTTCAGTAATTTAGTTTATTAGGTCCTCTCATCGTTCAATGCAATTTTAATTTTAAAGTTATAATATTAAATCGGACGTATGAAATATCTCATGTAAGGCAGTTAGAGCGATAATTTGGTTATTTATAGGCCCGATCGTCTAAGTAAGAACGGTTGGAACTACTTCAAGTGCATGTGGCTTCAAATCCCACGCGTGGTAATCATATTTCGCTCGCATATCATGTTTTTATAAATAACCTGGCATGTTCTGTTAAATTTCTGTAATTTTTCATGTTTTTAGTTTTACCTCAGCTTTGATTAATAAGTTAAAGCGTGTGTATTTATTAATAGTTTTATCTTGCATTTTCTATATAAGGGATATCGGTATTCACAATTGCATATAAAAATTAATATATTGGTTCATAATATTACCCATATTAGTAAAGTTAGATAAGGTCAGAGTTACACCCGCACACAGTAACGTATAATATATATACTAGTTGACCCAACAGACGTTATTCTGTTCAAATAAGCACCACCTGCCGGGTCCAGTTGTGAATCTAAACTATTCTAGAACCCCCTTGAATATGTATAAAAAAATTCATCAACATCGGTCCAACCGTTTAGGAGGAGTTCAGTGACATACACACGTACGCAAGGTATTCTTACTAATATTATAAATTATATACAAGTTTGTTTTTTGTTACGCTTGCACGCTTAAACTGCCGAACTGATTTCAAAACTTCTATCACCAATGGCAAGCTATAATATCAGGGAGTAACATAGGCAATATTTTATCCCGGTATTCCCACGGGAACGGGAACAACGCGGGTACGGCGACAGAAACAGAATCAAAGCGACGGTGTTTTGCTATTTCTATATAAGGGCTATCGGTGTTGACAGTTGCATATTAAATAAATTATTTCATCGTTATATTTTCCATATTAGTAGACTTAGCTAAGTCGTTATTTGTTTTCCTTAATATCAAAGTCAAACGGGCGTGTATAGCATTTTTGGATTAGCCTATATATAAATACAGCTTTTAATGTTGAAATAACAATTTTTACTGAATCTTCATTATCACTCACCGTTTTGCCATCCACTGAATTAGAATACTTCATAAAATGCTATATGAAGCGGTCATTCTTTAACACGTTGAACGTCAAGGAGGTCACAATACTATGTATATGTCCTTGACAGGAGGGTTGGCGATTACAGTAAGATTTTATGTTTCTCAGGCGAGCGCTGGTGGTGCCGCAATCGACGATTTGCGCCACACATGTTTGCGCCGCCTGAGGGCCCTAACGCCACGTCCTATCGATGGAATTTGGAATAGACCTGTCGTTGCTGACCATCATCTCACAGGTGCTCGACAGCAACAGGTGCTGGTCGTCAATGGCCTTATTTTGTGAGGCCGTAATTTCAAGGAAGGAGGCTACGGACTGAGACGCGCTTGCCTCCGCTGACTCGCTCCACCGGCGACGATTTAAGAGGAGAAGGCGCAAGTCCTTCCACCGCATTGAATGATGATGAGTGACACTGTGGTTTTAGTGGCTATTCAGGTCATAGTGGTAAAGTTGCGTAAATGCATTTCCACAAGGTAAAAAAAAGGCGAGCGCTGGTGCCCATTCTCTCGGTGATTCCTTAAATGAATATTACGGTCCCTACAGACAGATGATAATAACTCTATTCTTATCTTATCGTCAAACGATGAAAGAGATTTTTTTACTAAATATATGTTAGTGAGACCAACTCGACTGAGCACAGTTCGGGAAACTTCGAAAAGTTCTTCACATCCAACATATCTTCTTGTCTCAAATCACGTCTACAATCAGACTACTAGCAGGCTGTGCTCGGGATTTCTCTGCGAGGTATTATGATAAGAACGAAAATCCGTAAAAGAAAGGGTGCAACCGACATATTTTGAAGTATTTCCATGCTGAATAGGCAATCGCCGTCAGCCATTGCCTACCGTGAAGAAAATACTCTTCTTAAACCTCGTTTAAAGAAGGACATTTTAATTTATTGTTATTTTATATTTTATTATGTTAATATTTAATAAATAGTAAATGGATCTACATAATTGCACCGTGTGGTGACGAGTAAGAATACAATTCACCACCGCCCTGCCCGTGGGTTCTGTTACGATTAAAATACTTAATACGCATTTATTATCCACTAGCAAGCCGCCCTCACTTCGCTTCGGTTATAGGTTATAAGTTATAGTCGTTTTACCCGCGTAGTTCCCGTTCCCGTGGGAATACCGGGATAAAATATATCCTAGTTTACGCCCTGATATTATAGCTTTCCATTGGTGAAAGAATTTTTGAAATCGGTCCAGCCGTTTTAAAGATTTCCCGGAACAAACAGACAGACAGACAAAAAATTTTTAATTGCTATTTTAGGCATAGGTGTCGTACAAATAACCGTGTGAGCATGAAAAAGGCCTATTATTTTGACATTACAAACAGACACTCCAATTTTATTTATTGGTATAGATGCAAGAGAAGGAAAACCCGAAATAAAACCATTCACCCATCTATATGATATATTAGTTCAATTTCTATCCTATTTTGGAGGAAGTTGAGCTGATAATGACGAAATATATTAACGTCGACAGATGGCTAAATGAATGTTACTCGAACCACTGACGTCAAGTCACCCTGCTCCGGTGGTCAGCCCAACGACGAAGGCGACGTGTCACGGGTGTATTGCGGGTGTGCGTGCTTACGCCCCTCTGTCGTCCCGGACGGAGAGGAGCGAGGAACGCGCCGAACGTAAAAAAAAAACGATGAATGAACTCTGAACTTTCACAAAAAAAGAAACCGATTTAATAAAACCCTAAAAGCACTAAAAAGTATTGACAATGTAGATACATATGATTTTAGATTTTTGTTGATTTTTCAAAAACCGCTTCTTCGGTTTCGATAAAATTTTCATGGGACTACTTGGAAAGTATACCATTTCCTACAAAAAATATTTTTCTAATCGGTTGGCAAGCGACGGACTTATATGCGAATAAACATAAAAAAAAATTCCTATGTCAACTCTTTTTATTTCGAATTATCCTTCTTAGTGTCATTATATAGTAATCGTTTTTCACGATACCCACGGGAACCCCAAAGATATTGAAGATAATTTTACTCCATCTCCAAATATTGAATAAATAATCGTTCTTTATTTGCTAAGCTCAGTGTATCATAAAGTTTATTTCAACTCTATAAGATTCAAATACATAAATATTAAACAGTCTAATGTACGAATGGTTTCGTATTAAATTTTCAACAACAAATAAACTACTTGTATCATTGTTTCTATTTGATTAGTTTCCTCCAGTTGTGAGTTATAGTTGCAAGCGTAGTATAACTTTTAACGTGTTTATTAAAATTTGAAGTAGAGCGGAATGTTAAGAAATGGAATTATTTTTAACTGATATCCAAAAATGAGGAGATTCTCGATTCGAATGTTGTTTGTTTCCTCAGAGCTTTCAACTAGGTGCACCGAATTTGGTGTTTCTTTTTTTATTTTAAATTTGGTGTTTCCCGTGTGATCTCATTTTAATTTGATCCAGTTTCAATAATGGCATCCATGACAAAATGGTTAATGTTAGGTTTTTATAGCTAATAACTTTAAGCGAGCTATTGTTTTATTTTTTATTTCAAGCTTTTATATTACTTACAAAAGTTATCTTAGTTAAAAATGTTCACATCTACACATTCACTTTGGATGACAATACTTGCCGAGCTGAGTGATGACATTCGAAATTCAATATGACGACCAGAAGATGGCAGTCTAGATTAGGGATTGTCGACTATTGACTACTACTTTTCAAACAATTAAAAAAAACAACAACCAATATCTCGCACCAAAATCATATGCCAAGCTTTCTTACAAAGGCTACAACGCCATACTGATCATGTAAGAGTGATTATGATAGAGTTTTATTTGCAGTATGCTGTGCTTACCTGAACGTCAGACGTCTTTTAAGATTCCAATGAAAAAAACTCATTAATAGTATTCCTAATTCATCACCACAAGGAAACTGCTGTTTAATAAATTCCATGCAAATAAGCACGTAAACATTTCGTAGTATTTGTGTGACACACTGACGTGATGTTTGTCACGTGATGACGTTATTAGCAAGTGCTCTCCGTCATATTAAGATCACATTTCAACATATAATGCCATATAGAACATAGTGGAGATTCTAAATTGCATTTAATTACATAAATTATGTCATTATGACGCATTATTGGAAAGGCTAGCAGATACAAGGGATATTTATATCTTTTCAAATAGTCTCCATCCAGAACGAGTAAAGAGCAATGTATTATCCTAAAGTCTATGATATAAAAACCTCGAGGAAGAGTAAAACCCGCAGCACCGAAAAAATAGACCTCAAACGAGACCGTTAAACATTCTATGAAATCCTACAGCATATGAATCAGACATAAGAGGTATTAAGGTAGTCATGACGACCTTGAGCCCGAAAAGACCCTGAGAGAAGACGCTTAACCGCAGAAATCCCTGGAAGGGCTTTCGTGTAAGGCAAAGAAACCTTTCTGAGATTATATAATTCATACTGATAGTTCTCCCATATCCCAATTGAAAGGAAGAAGGCGACTGTTATAGTCCTCAGAAAACCTGGTTGGCAAAATGATACAGATCTCAAAGCCTGCAATAGTGTTACTTGATATAGAGGGGACCTTCGATAATATTTGATGACCGATGATTAGGATTAGATTGGCGAAAGCGCAATACTCTGAGGGTCTGAGAATAGTAATGGACAGCTGTAATAAGGAATGGCGCATACAATTAAGTTCAACGGGGCAGACACATAGATAAAAGGTGCGTACAGGGCTCAATTATAGTACACTCCCCCTCTGGATATTCGTTTGAGAGAGTACCATCCCCTCGAGACCCTAGCGTCGCCCTCACGTAGTTGGTCTCTCTGTGGGTATGAAGTAATCCCCGGTCGGTTCACTCGTAACCTCGGCTAGGCTTGTATTACGTGCAAGTATTCCAACCTGCGCCAGCCGACCACCTCCCTGACGCGCACTTTCGCTCTCTTTTGCGAGATATTTGCCTCATTAGAAGCGGTGACCATGTCCCGATTCTTGGTGCTATCAAGCATCATTTTAGCAATGATCAGCAATGATATGTCAAGCAGATGAAGGGAGTTGGCGGCGCTGCTCTGTTCAGGCCACGCAGACCTCAAACGTGCGCTGTACTGTAACCTCAGTGCAATCGCAATGGTGGTAGGACGGTATCCTCTCCCTTCTTGCAACTATATGTAGGTACTTGCCGAAATAACCATGCCCCATCAAGATCTGCACCAATCGGTATTCAAAATACTGCACGACCTAAGGAAACCCTAAGAAAGGTAATAAAGGAATATAATAAAAAGAAAACACGTAACGAAATAATTAAACAAATAAATTAGTACAAAATAATTAGTAATTAGTTACTAATTCATTATGTTACTAATAGTAATTAGGCATTAAGCTAGCAAATGAGGAAAATTATGTAACTACCAATTTAGAATATACGTTGTATAAATTGTACAATGAGTAACTAGTTAGCAATTCAGTATATAAATATTATTAGTTAGGTATTAAGATAACAAATAAGGAAAACCATGTAAATAACAATTTAGAACGTAATTTATATGCATTGTACAGTGTCAACTGAAACAATAAATAAATCTTCGGTCTGTTTTATTGTAAGATTAGGAAAACCCCTGATTACATTAAGGAATATTCGAGGGCCGGACCTTTAACAAAAAATAAACCTACCGTATTAAGCTCCATCATCATTTGAGTTGACTATCAGGACCAGCCCTTATCATCGGGTAATGTCATCTGCTCGCGGGGTGCTGGGGCACCATTTTCTCCATTGATAACAAGGACGTGTACCTACCGACGGCTCAATCGAAGGGGTGTGATTGTATGCAAAATACAGGTTATGATCTTGATAAAAAATGCTGTTAAAATTGTTTGTTATCACGATTGCAAATGATATGTGAAGTCCGTCATAATATTAGATTTATCTTATTAAGATATATTTCTAATAATATAGTGTGTGACAAGAGTCGTTAATATATTGCAAACGATTATATACCTTCTTACTATAAAAATACACATAATAATACCTAAATGGATACTTCACTTGATTGGGCCATAAACACTCTTCAAAAGCTCATCAATAACTTTTAAGTGAGCTCTCAGCTTTATCCCATAATCCACATAATTTCGTATTTGGGATTAAATCGTAAAGCCCTTGATACACTGCTGTAAACTTAGGCCAGTAATTTGTGGATAAAAGCATAATGCATCAAAAGCCGCCCTTAGTTAAGTACATAAAATATTTTAAGTAGATAATATTATATATACTCATAAACCTTAATAAAATATAGTAGTGTCTGACCGAAGCTAATTTTTACGGCCGAAACCGATACTAAATTGCGGCTTTGGTCTTAGTTTCAGCCGAAACTGAAACTTCTGTGTAACTTATAAGGTCAATATTTTTGTTGCAAGAAAAATAAATAATCTATCGTAATCAGTCAGTTTTCACTCTTTACTAATATTAGTACTTTACTTATAATAAACCAAGGTAATAAGCCACTTTTGTGTTTATCTTGTTTCTAAAAAATTGTTAAGACTGAAAATGTTTTAAATAATTTAATGAACTACATCACACAAATAGTGAAATAAAATATATCTGTTTTGAAGTGATCACCTCAAACTGCGAAATTCGCAACGCGCAGTTGCAAATGAAAGAACTAAAATTGTGAGATGACTATGAGAACTGTAAAATGATACTTCATATTTGCACCTCGTGCACCGAGCATGACCTAGCACAGCGCGAAAACTCACAAGTTCAGTTTCAGCTCGATTATCAGCCGACACCGAAACCAAGCCAAAACCCATTTTTGGCTGAAACCAGGTCGAAACTGAAACCGAAATTTCGGTCGGACATTAAAATATAGTTTTCATAGATAATAAAATAATATAAGTACTAGTAATTAATTGTCCATCCAGTCTCGTTATCTCAAGCGACCGTAATAAATACTTCATAAAGATTACTACGACACAATAATATTATTTTTTTACGATTACATTGTTCGGTGAATATTTCAAGATGCTGGCAGTACACATAATTTTAAACACAAAAGCAGCAATGATATAATACATTCATTTATGATAGATCTCCACTATTAGACAAAGGTTTCCATATAAAGAGGATGAAGGCGTAATCGCCAAGCTTAGCAGGTGCACTGGCTGATGCCAATGTCAAAATATTATTAATTTCCCAAGAGAGTAAATATAATCATAGCACTGCCTCAAGTAGTTAACCAGTCAACTGCATTTATAGGTTAAATTCGTTAGTAAATATTATGAGAAGCTTTATTTAAATACTCATTTGAAGTAATGAATTTCGTGAATTATTTTACTAAACCTAAGATTCATACTCCATCACCACTTTTTCAGTGTGGTGACGAAGTATGAATACAATTCACCACTCCCCACTTTTGCCCGTGGGTGACGACAAATAACTAAGGGATATCTTGTGTATATAACAACAATGCAAGAGAAGAAAACTTCTCAATAAAACCCTATACCAACTCGCCTAACCAGCGTAGTATAGAAGGTCACTTTCCCTCTCAATATGGAGGAGGTTTGAGCCCAGTAGAGAGTCGTAAATGAGCTGTGATGATGATTATATATAACTGAACCGTAATAAATTCATAACAAATCAAATACTTTAGTTTGCTATGAGCATGTATGTTGTCAGTTTGTGAAACATCGGGGTGGTAATGGTCCAAATAATCACAGAAAAATAAAACCAAAAAAATTTAATCTAATTTGTTCAATACTTAAATGCTTAAGAATACTAATGAGATATTCCATTATTAATATTTGACACTTAGTTTTACTATTTAGGAAAAATTTTCAACAGAAATCGACACTGCATTAAACCCATAACAATGAATTTTAAAAGTATTGATTGAATCAGCTAACGCTTATCTCAGATATGGTTTACAGCTGTAGTTGCTAGATTTCTAAATGCATCTGGTAGCAAATATGGAAGGAAAATTTTAAATATATGAAAAATGAAATTGCTTAAACAAATTATCGCTCGCACGGCTTAGAAATGATTTTTAGCGATAGTCGCTAGACAACATGTCGGGATAAAAGCGTAAATTTACTGAACCATTTTGATAAACGATATTGAACACCCAATCAATTTATCATCATCATCATCATCTTGCTCTAATCCCAATTACTTGAGGTCGACGCAATATGTCATCTGTTTTGACATATTGCAAAAGTTTCGGCAATGACTTTTATGACCGGTCGCCTGCCTGACGTCAACCCTCCTTGGGAATGTAATCGTTGACCCAAATGGTACCAGATGAAGTTGGTCCGGGTCAATCTAGGGCTCTTAGTCGTCTTTTACGACACCCACGAGCAAAGCAAGGGTTGATAGTATTCGAAGCCGCTACCACACAGCAGATCAATCAATTTATACATTTTGTAAAATTTATACTTGATTATCTGCACGCGCAATATGTTTTTTCAACGTAAACTGAATGATGAATCAAATTAATTGAATTTTACTGAGAGAACAGTTGGATAAAACAGTTCTTTAATTGACAGATAATTATAGTATGCACATGTTTATTTCTGTAATCAAGTTGTTATTTACGAATAAATTGGAAGTGATTTCTCTTTGCTATGCAATTTTCAGATAATAAATTTTAATTTTTAACTTCAATCAAATTTTACTTTAACAATTTCAAACTTATGAGGTTTCATTTTAGGAGTTTTTAGTTTTCTCTTCTTCTATCGAGTCACGGGGCAACTGATGTCATATTTGTACTGTGGCACACTGTGCAAAATATATCATGGTGCTCACAAGAACTTGCACGTGGTATTCATTGACCTCAAGAAGACTTATGACAGAGAAGAGAGAACGGTTTAGTGGTAGGCACTGAGATAGTGTGCCTGTTAAGTATATTTGGTTAATCAATGCTAAGTACCAACGATCCAGATCGTACATAAGATCAACTACAGGAGACTCAGGAGAGGAGGTGGAGGTGGATCAGCAACAACAGTCAGCGTTAAATCCTTACATCTGCCTGTTGATAATAAATGCTTTAACATAGAAGATATAAGAAGAGGTAGCTATTCGCTGATGATAGACCTGGGAGAAGATAGACCGCTGTAAATTTAAGAATCATACCTTGAAAATCAACAGACCTAAAACAGATAAACATCATCTGTGATTTCGGTGGTCTCTCCATTTTTCACTCTTATTCCTGGATAGGCACCCAATCAATACCAGTATTTTCGGCGTTACCTACCTTAAGCTTGCTTATACAAAGATATGGTGACCTAGGTCGTGCGATAAAGCACAAAATTTATGTGTCAGTAATAACTGAAAAAAAAAGATTGCGTGGTTTTATGAAACCACGGTAAAAGGAAGACATTTTTCGCATTGTAGACACTTAACTAAAAAATAGCAACATTTATATTAAATACTGATATATAAAAACAAATAGCGTGGCGCATTGGCACATATGAGTAAATAGTCTATACATTACACGGTCAGCTGATGCGAACTATAGGCGCCGCCATATTTACCTCGGCTGCTTTGTCGAGCGCCTTTCACTCCCCTACTTCGAGGCTGACCGTCACGCGACATGCAATAGATGGACTAAAAATTTGAAGCGATGTAATAAAAGTTTCACTTTAATAATAAATTAATTAATAATTAAACAATTGCATTCCCAAGGAAGGTTAACGTGAGAATGGCGGCCAGTCATAGAACTATTGCGAAAACTTTTTACAATATGTACGGCGGGGTTATATTAAGTTCTTATTGCCTTAACCCCAAGTAATTGGGATAAGAGCAGAATAATGATGATAATAATCTCATCATCATCATCATCATGGCAGCTACATACATCCCACTGTTGGGCTCGGGCCTCCTCCACAATGAGAGGCAATTTGATCTACTGTACCATGCTGGTCAGACATGTTGGTATAGGGTTTAATTTCGAGTTTTCCGTCTCTTGCACATGTTTTATGTGCATATTATATCCCATAGTCATCTTATACGGCAAGATAGGGAGTGGTGATTTGTTTTCTTAATATAATAACCTATACTAATATTATAAAGGGGAAAGATTTATTTGTTTGTTTGTATTAAATATGCTCCGAAACTACTGGAGTGATTTCAAAAATAATTGCACCTATGGAAAGCTGCGATATCAGGGAGTAACAAAGGCTATATTTTAACCCGGTAGTCCCACAGGAACGGGAACTACGCGGGTAAGACAACTGAAATCGAAGCGAAGCGAGGGCAGGTTGTTAGTTGTAAATAAGTATATTAATTACTAGCAACCCGCCCTCGCTTCGCTTCGGTTTCAGTCGCCTTACCCGTGTAGTTCCCGTTCCCGTGGCAATACCGGGATAAAATATAGCTTATGTTACTCCCTGATGTTACAGCTTTCCGTTGGTGAAAGAATTTTTGAAATCTGTTCAGTGGTTTAAGCGTGAAAGCGTAACAAACAAATAAACAAACAAACAAACTTACATTCGCATTTATAATATTAGTAAGGATGTATCATGTATTACAGGTATTTCTTATAATTTTCAAACGACAAATTCGCATGTTATTTCGATCAAAATGATGTTGACTCGTGTGTAATCGACCAAGTTACTGTGCCGTAAATCTAAAATGGTAATTCAAACTGGACGTACACCTGAGCTTTTAGACATAAAGGTATGGATGTTGAATGATAAGGTCTGCTTAAGTTTCGAAGAAGAGGGTTTAGATTTTCCTAAGTTAATCCCAAAAATTGATGCTTTCCGTGTGGTGACGGAGTAAGAATACAATTTACTGGTGGATGTCGTAAAAGACGACTGAGAGATACGCATATAACATCTATGCAAGAGAAGGAAAACTTGAAATAAAACCCTATACCAACCTGTCTGACCAGTATGGAACCTCTTGTGGAGGAGGTTCGAGCCCAACGTAGGACATATGCCACATATATGAGCTGAAATGATGATGACGATGAAATGATGCTAATGGCCAAATTTTGAATTTTCGTGTAAATTTGGAACAAATTGGACAGACTTACCGTTTTTGCCATTAGAGTCAGTATTGGTGGTCAGATCAAATGGTAATGGGATAGCAAGACAATAATTTATGAAGTTAAACACTTTTTTTTTATGGGTCGGCTATGGTAAGCGCACGCGCGGTCCAGTCCGTCTGGGGCGATGAAGGACGGCGCGCGGGCCCATAACCCACCCGTACCCACCTCACCTCGTTGTTGGGCCGACCACCGGAGCAGATGTGACTTGTCATCAGTGGTCGGCCTTACGGAATACCCTTTCGGGTAATCTACCCTTCCATTGTCTGAATGGATAGGTCATAGTTTGTCCAGACCACAAACCTTGCTACCAGACAAAAAAATTGGCTAAGTGGGAGTCGGGGTCACGCACGAAGGGTTCCGTACCATTATCTATAGAAAAATAGACCAAAAATGGCGTTTTTTGCATGGGAGTAAAAATTTATATAATTTTAATTTTATTATTAAATTAAAAATACAGCTAAGTAATTTGTGAATATTTCAAGTACCTACCTGACACCATTATCGATATCAAGCAAAAAAGAGCAAAAAATCGCGTTTGTTGTATAGGATAATTAAATATTTATATTATTTTGTTTTTAGTATTTGTTGTTATAGCAGCAACAAAAATACATAATTTGTGAAAAAATCGTGGTTCTTTATATACAACCTGGTGACAGACAGACGGACGGACAGACAGCGAAGTCTTAAATTATAGGATCCCGGTTTTTATCCTTTCAGTACGAAACCCTAAAAAGGTTCTGTTTTTCATTCTAACGTACGTATCCCTAAAATGGGACAACGTATGCATAAATATTTTTCTTTTATAAAAACCTTCACTATATAAACAGTAATTTAAATTTCAAACTAAGCTATAGACTTAATTTGTGGTCGGGTTCAAAACTTTCATGTAAACCCACGCATGTATTTGCATATTTTAATTATGATGAAAACTTTTACTAAAACTACAGCAGATTGCTGCGAAATGTATTAATTAAAGTGTTTATTTCACCGCATATAATTTGTGTTCATTTGAATAACAAGTTGATTAATTTAGCATTATGTCGTCTCAAAATTATAGAGAACTGTCGCAATTTATTGTCTTGAAAACTACTTTATTTCATAACCATAACTGATGTTTACGCGAGTATTACACATCTAAATAAAATTACGGATTTTATCGCTTTTGTATTTGATTTTTTTTTATTGCCAAAGATCATTTTCTTCTTACATCATTCATCATCATCATCATTTCAACCTATCGTCATCCACTGCTGGCCGTAGGCCTCCCTCATGTTACGCCACAAAGTGCGGTCCTATGCCGCCTGCATCCAGCTATGCCCAGCAAATTTCACCAGGTCGTCGGTCAGCCTAGTGGGTGGCATCCTACACTGCGTCATCCAATACGTGGTCGCCACTCCAGAAACTTTCTTCCTGGGGAAGAAAGTTTCGGTTGTCGGTTCGTCGAGCGATGGGGCCTGCCCATTACCACTTCAGCGTGCTACTTCTTCGTGCTATGTCGGTTACACCCATTCTTCTGCGGATTGCCGTATTTCGGATTTTATCTCGCAAAGAAATCCCGAGCATAGCCCGTTCCATAGCACGCCTCTTCTTACAGTGGCAATAAATTTATATCAAAATGTGGGCCAGTATTTAATAAGTAATTTTCTGTATTGGGTAGATAATTATATTTTTTCTGTAATAACAATAACTTTTTGGACATGAGACATCTTAGTCCGCCCGTAATCATGAACGCTGCAAAGTGTTCGAAACGTCGGACAATCAAAAATCAAATACAAACGCGATAAAATCCGTAGTTTTAATTCAAATACATACTTTATTTTACCTCTCATTCAATCATTAATGTAAATAATTATCTTTAAAGGGGTTATATGTTCTTGATTATTATTAAACTATACTATTAATTCGTTATTACACCAAATTGCATTCCTTTAATCATAACGTATTAAATTTAGGAAAACAAAACAAATGGTATTTTATTATTATAATATGATTATTAATTAGTGAATAAAATTTTATATTATCCTGAATATATGTGTAATGTAATCATGGAGTCTGTATTTTCCTATTATATACTATTTTTGGTACAAAAACGAGGAAAACCAAACTTCTTTGTTCATAACTGCATTC
Source organism: Lymantria dispar (assembly GCA_032191425.1). Taxonomy (NCBI): domain Eukaryota; kingdom Metazoa; phylum Arthropoda; class Insecta; order Lepidoptera; family Erebidae; genus Lymantria; species Lymantria dispar. The sequence continues at coordinate 8,551,494 of CM063465.1, read as the reverse complement.
GAGGTAATAGCGCTATCGCTGTGGATATATTAATTTCAATTCAAATACACATAATGAAAAAATGCATTATGGCGATAAACCTACAATACATAATTTCAAAACACTTTCTTTTCCGAGAGTGTCATGAGAAGGGATTAAGTTAAGCATTTGACATCCTTGTGAGAAAATGTCTTTCGTGTGGTCACAGAGTAAGAATACAAATCACCACTCCATTTCTTACCCGTGAAGATCGTAAAAGACGACTAAGGAATATAATATGCATATAGCATCTATTGCAAGAGAAGGAAAACTCAAAATTAAACCCTATACCAACGCGACTGTCCAACCTGGTCTAGTAGGTCAATAGCCCTCCAATTACAGAGGAGGCTCGAGCCCAGTAGTAGCACGTATATGAGCCGAAATGATGATGATGAATGAATGATGACATGAGTTTCTATATTATATTACACAAGAAGATTGTTAATATTTCATATTGTTAGTACAGGATTTGGTATTTATGAAAAAGAAACTTGCATCAGTGCATCACATATTACTCCCGATACCTGCCACCACTTCACCCATCCTGCTTTCATTCTACTACATACCGCTCGGTCAATGTTACCATCGTCTCGGAGAAGCGAGCCTAGGTACTTAAAATCGGAGCAAACCGGTAGGAATACACCATATAAGGCAATGTGAGAGAATTGGGCAGAGCCACCGAAGTTACAAAACTAATGTTCAGTCTTGGTGCGGCTGATTTTAAGGCCTCCTCTTTCCAACCTCTCCTGCTATTTCCCCAGTCTACTCTGTACCCCAGCTGCCTCATCTCCGACGAGGACTATGTCATCTGCAAATAGCATGTACCACGGTGCTTTCTTCTATATGATATCAGAGCATACATCAACAGGAGGAACAAGTAAGAACTCAAAGCCGAACCCTGGTAAAAGCCTATTAAAAACTGATTGATCCAAACATAGGTAACTAAATAAATAAATCTCAAAGTCTGTGCGACGTGACATTCGCCAATTCACAGCATATTGAAAATAATTCCAGAGTGAAATCTTAAGAGAGATAGAAAGATTCTAAGGGTAGTTATACAAATTATTCCAGAACCCTGTTGCTGACTTGGTACAAGATCACAAATCCAAGCTAAGGCACTACACCTAAGAAATTACGAATGCCAACTTGTATGAGATCAAAATTTTTCTGAAATAATTAAAGAATAAAAAGGTATCAGGATATGACGGAATTACCAATTTTGGCTGAATTAGTGCCACAGTTCTGCAAATAACACCTAATCAGTCATATTGTTCTCAAGAGAGCGATCCACTCCACGTAGTTACCGTAAGCAGATATGCAGAACCTAAATTCCTTCGGGTTAACAAGTTCAAAAAGTATTCATATTCATTTATATGAAGTATCATATAAGTACACACTCTGTCAGGTGATTATTATCTGGTGGGGGAGTGCTCGCCGAGTTGTATCGGCGGGTGTCGGGGGTGCGCGGGGAGGGCGGTGTGATCTCGTTAAGGGATCTCACCGCCTGGCGCGTCGACGCCCGCCGAGACGTCATTGCCCGTTGGGCAGTCCGGCTGGAGAGGCCTCGGTTCGGGGTGCGAACCGTGGAGGCCTTCCGGCCGGTGCTGATGCAGTGGTTGGAAAGGCGGCACGGGGTGCTCTCCTTCCGACTAGTGCAGGTGTTGACGGGGCACGGGAGCTTCGCCAAATACCTGCACAGGGTCGTGAGGAGGGAGAGTACACCGTCCTGCCACCACTGCGATTGTGACGAGGACACGGCGCGCCACACGCTCGAGGCCTGCGCGGCTTGGGCAGTGCAGCGCCGTGAACTCGTCGCAATCATCGGTGCCGACCTGACGCTGCCGGCCATCGCTAGGGCGATGGTCAACAGCGTCGGGAACTGGGACGCGGTCGCAGCCTTCTGCGAGACAGTGATCTCGCAGAAGGAGGCGGCGGATCGTCTGCGCGTGGAGCGCAGCCTCGATGAGGAGATCCGCCGCCGGCGACTGGGGCGGCGCAGGCGCAACTATCTGCGCCTCATGCCGCCCTAGCCGAGGCCGCGGGTGACGTGACCGGGGATTAGTCCGTCACCCGCCGAGAGGCCGACCGCGTGAGGAAAGACAGACGTCCTCCCCGAGGGGGGGACGTCGGTCGATGGGAGGGTACCCCGCGTAGGGGGTATTCCGTCGGGCCGACCACTGACGACAAGTAAACCTGCTCCGGTGGTCGGCCCAATGACGAAGGCGAGGTGGTTTTCGGGTGGGTTGCGGGAGTTGCGTGCTTAGGCCCCTCTGTCGCCCCGGACGGAGTGGTGCGGAGGCGCGCCGACCGCGACCCACCCCAAAAAAAAAAAAAAAGGTGATTATTATAATTCTAATGCCTTTAATTACTATTTGTCGATATAAATTTCTATCAATATTTATGATTATCAACCCCCTCACTGAGTTACTTACTACCTTTAGCCTTATTTCATCCTCCAGTTCCTATACGGCTAATTCTAATGATAAGTGATGTTTTATCACCATCATCATCATCATCATCATCATCATCATCATTCAGCCTAGTGCCTACCACTCCTGGACCTAGGCCTCCCTCATGTTATGCCGCAAAGGTGCAGTCCTATGCTATTCGCATCCAACGACGCCAATGCCAATTTATCCCGTCGGGCTGACCACGTAAGTCTAGACTCGGTACCAGTGGTCGGCCCAATGACGAAAGATTATAGGCTACAGTGGGTTAGGGGGCCGCGCACCGCCCCTTCGTCGCCCCGGATGGAGCTAGACGACGGGTGCGCTAACCATAGCCAAAAAAAAAACCAGTGGTCAGCGCAATGGTGAAGGTGAGTGAATACGGTAGGTTATAAAGTCGCGCGTTGCCCCTTCGTCACTCCGGATGGGATGGACTGCGTCAGCACCATAGCCAATGAATTTCAATTTAGTTAGTTATTTCTTTTTCTCTCCGTATTTCCACTTTAATTTATTTTTTTTCCTTACAATTAAATTTAAATATTATGTTAATTACCTATTAGTATTGAAATAATGTACCTACCTTTTTATTGTGCATAATGGCACTATACTACTAATCTAGTTTATTCTTCATAATAATGTTTATTAAGTTTGTATATGTAGTTATAGCAATTCTTGGTTGCCCAAATAAATAAATAGCCTGTCAATAAAAAATAGCTAATAAGCTGATTATCTTAGAACCCAAAACATGCATTCTTCATTTCATCAGTCATCATTTTAGCTCATATACGTCCTACTTTTGGGCTCGAGCCTTCTCCACAATAGGAAGGAAATTGATCTTACTATACCATGCTGGTCAGACCGGCTGTAATAAGGTTTTGATTCCAGTTTGCCTTTTTTTGCATATATTTTATATGCGTATTATATCCCTTAGTGGTCTTTTACAACATCCACGGGCAAGATAGTGTGGTGAATTATACTTACTTCTAATTATTCTTACTCCGTTACCACACGGAGAATTCTGCTTTCTGCTTAGGGGTTTAAATTTGTCCGGTCGATGGCCATGTACGGCGCACCGGTGTGGGCGGGGTCCCTGACCGTCCGTCTCACAACTGTTAACAGTTTGGTTCTACTACTATTTAAAATTTATCATAGAAGTATAATAAGGGTATAATTAGGTATAATAGGGCATAAAAGTGTAATATGCCTTTGATATATCACAATTATACATGTAAATAGCACGAGTAAGTACCCTTTGCATGAGTTTTCGAAGTTTATTTATATTAGAAGTATAAAATGAAATATAAAGCATTCATGAGTACTGCCGACAGTAGTGAAAACTTATAACTACAGACAAACTGTCCTTATTTTTTCGAAATTAGAATAATTGTTTGATCTTATATTAAAATCTGCAAATTAAAACTGTTTACAATGATTTTAACATCAATCAGTACAAATATAGTGACATGGATGTAACTATTTCATCTTTAACTCATCAATTGACCACATTGATGACGATTTATATGAATATGAGGAGTAACCTCATCCAAACCTGCCTATAAAAGTTTTATTTCAAAAATTCAACGTTTTTCAAAACATATTCTTGTTAGCTAGTGAATATTTCATGACAAAGTCACAGTTTTTTATAAAAATATATTTAGGTCAAACCTATGTGCCGCGGCAGACTGCTGCTGTCAGCTAATAAACTAGAAAATAGAATTAAAAAGTTTGTGTCACAAAGTTAGTACGTATACTGATATAACTACAAACCTTATATATGTTTTATATGTATAGATATATCCATTATTTTGTTTTTTTATTTAAAACTAGCTGACCCGACAGACGTTGTCATGTCTTAACTATGAATATTGAATTCGAATTGAATTAAAAAAACTGTTTATTATTCTAATTCCTATATACCTACAACATACTTATTTTTTTTTCCTTATGCGTATGAAACCAATGAATGTAATGGCTCTGACGGCGGTACCAATGGCGTCAAATGCGCTCGCGCAACACAATCCAGGACCTTAATTTTTAAACTTAAATGCCTTGCAATATTGGCATACAACGTTCATTGACCCAATACTTACAACTTAAGTTTGTACGTCTAATTGCTGGCATTTTCTATAACGAAAATTCAACTGTAAATTAAAGAAAACTATTGTATTCTTCTTAACAACGAAGTATATCACCTGTTATATTAGTAACATGTATCTTAATTGCCAAAACTCCATATTAAATTGACATTTTTATATTAGACGTGATGGCTCTGAACTTACCTACCATGATGTGCACTAAGAAATTCAGTTTTCTTACATCATTTCTGTAAGAAATAATGAATTAATTGTTTTACATGTATTTTATTAATAAAATAACTCCAACCGAAGCAACTGTTTTAAACAATTTTCAGTTTTTTTACATCCTCTTTGACGATATTTGCAGCACGCGTTCTGTCAATTCTATGTTAAACGTCATAAGCTTACATTAAAAAAATGTTTATATTGTCCAAAGCGGTTAGATTAGAAATAATTTTATATGATGGTTAAGTATTCTTAAATTTTCTAATTTTCTGGACAATTTTCTTATTTTTTCTTTCATAAGAACCTTCTCCTGACAATAACAAATACAACAAAATAAGAATTAATGAAATTGGTCCAGCCGTTCACGCGTGATGACGTGACCAAGGAAGACAGGGATTCATTTTTATATATATATAGATTTTATTTATAGCGACTATCTTACATAGGCTATTCACCATCTTGGCTCATATACGTCCCACTGCTGGGCTCGAGCCTCCTCCAAAATAGGAGAGAAATTGACCTTACTCTACCATGCTAATTAGACAGGTTGGTATAGGATTTTATTGAAATGGGAGTGATGGCTGCTCTAGTAGTTAACTCGTGATCGGGTGCTGCTAGTGGTTTCTGGTCCAACCATATTTTCCTTTCTATTTTTTAATTGAACTAAATAAAAAAAAGGTTATATCCCATCTCGAAAGGCATCATACTGGAGCTAAGACTATATGTTGTATACGTGTAATTTTATTCAAAACATGGGACATAAATGACAGCGCGCTGAGTTTATTGCCGGATTTACTCAGCTTGTAGCCGCGTTTCGGTCTGGTGGTAGATATTGTATTGTGCTCAAACGATGTATAAATTTGACAATATGTAAGTGCCTTTAAGGGGTCTATGCAGAATAAATGATTTATTTCGAATTTTCCTTCTCTTGTATAGATGTTATATGCTTATTTTATCCCTTAGTCGTCTTTTACGATATCCACGGGTAAGAAAGGGAGTGATGAATTATACTCTTACGCCGTGACCACATGGACAATACTGGCTATTATATACGAGAAATTCTCAGAAAAACTACTAATTTTTCGTTTATATTTTTCTTGCGACCATTTATACTAAAACTAACTGACCCGACGAATTTTGTACCGCTGTATTTTCTTTGGTGAATATATTCCAAATTTCCCAAAATGTAGTCTCGGTGGGGTCATAGGATTTACTCAGTGCCGCACGATAATGATGACTCCAGAGATCATGTTTGAGACTCCACAGCATCGCTTGCCAACTGACGTCCTTGGCGTGGTGGAGGGCCAGCTTGAAGGCAGCGCACTTTCACAAGCGTCGTCAACAATACCATTATCAACCCGCCCTGCTGCTGGACGCACCTAAGCTATAATTTTCTTGAGGCCTGCGCCGCTTGGGCAGTGCAGCGCCGTGAACTCGTCGCAATCATCGGTGCCGACCTGGCGCTGCCGACTATCGCCAGGGCGATGGTCGGCAGCGTCAGGAATTGGGACGCGGTCGCAGCCTTCTGTGAGGCAGTGATCTCGCAGAAGGAGGCGGCGGATCGCCTGCGCCAAGAGCGCAGCCTCGATGAGGCGATCCGCCGCCAGCGACTGGGGCGGCGTAGGCGCAAGTACTTGCGCCTCATGCCGCCCTAGCCGAGGCCGTGGGTGACGTGATCGGGGAAGTAGTCCGACACCCGCCGAGAGGCCGACCGAGTGAGGAAAGACCGACGTCCTCCCCGAGGGGGGGACGTCGGTCGATGGGAGGGTACCCCAAATAGGGAGTATTCCGTCGGGCCGACCACTGATGACAAGTAACCCTGCTCCGGTGGTCGGCCCAACGACGAAGGCGACGTGAACGTGGGTGGGTTGCGAGTGTACGTGCTTACGCCCCTCTGTCACCCCGGACGGAGTGGTGTGAGGAGCGCGCCGACCGTAACCCACCCCAAAAAAAAGGCTATAATTTTCTTATACACAAACCTAGTCGTAATAATAACAAATACAATAAAAGAAAGAATTATACATTTTAGCCCAGTCGATCGGAAGTTATGCGCATTACATATATTTCGGTGATTCATTTTAGTTTATTTTTATTAGTATTTTTACTACTATTATCAATAATACAAAAGTGACAATCGTTTGCTTACAATCTAAAAATCACTAAGATTTGTCCAGATTGAAATAATATTCTGTATTACCGAAGCAACATCAATCATATAAAGAAAAATAAACCACTTAATCGTAATCAAATAACCTACTTACATTCAATGTTTATATTTGAGCCACTAGTTATATAGAAGACCAGCAGCACCCTGCCGTTTTACCCGCATAGTTCCTCTTCCCATGGGAATATCGAGATAAATTATAGTCTATGTGTTATTCTGAGATGTAAGCTATATTATTGTGAAGTTTCATCTAAATCCATTCTGTAGATTTAACGTGAAAGCGTAACAAACATCCTCACATACATCCTTACATGATACTCACAAACTTTCGCGTTATATTAGTAGGATTTAAATTTAAACTGGGTTTAAAATTAATAATTTTAGGAATCAAAATAAAAACTAATAACGACTAAAATATGAGTTTGATATTTATTTTATATATTATTATAATATTATATAACATTATAAATTTCGGATATTTTTACAAAAATTAAACTCGCGAAACATTTTATTTTTTTGATAATAAGAATATGTCGTCTGCCAAAGTTCAAGATGATATAGGTATTGAAGGCAGACGATAGTTTCCGTTAATCCAGTCCATCTAACCTCCAACCCCATAATCATTTATTAGATACCATCACACAATAGTTTTACACCTACCGTTAGCAGTCCACGTGTTATGTGCAGACGTGGAGTATCATTGGTAGATGTCCCATTCCATTTTTAGATTAAATTTCTCCAAAGGCCTCTGGGTGTTGGAACTATATCCCCATGCAAGCCTTTCAAAGGACCGGGTATCTTCCCCTGGAAGATATCCGTGACACTCGAAGAGAATATGTAAGTGGTTTCGTTTTTGTCACTGAAGTAAAGGAATTATCAGTAGTCAAATGATAATGATAAGGCCGCACACCATTTTGTTGCCCCCAATGGTTCAGATGGGGTATGTCTAAATTGTTGCTATCAGGCAAATAAGTGTTCTGTTTTTAAATCTGAAGTATCTACGTAAAATGATTTCTGATGTTTACGCGAGCATTACACATTTTAAACAAAACTACTTTAGCGTTCATGGTCACGGGCGGCTCAGTCTCAATCCGCCCGTGACCATGAACGCTGGAAAGTATTCAAAACGTCGAGCAATAAAAATCAAATACAAATTCGTAAAGTAGTTTTATTAAAAAAGTACCTACGTATCTCTAAAATGGGACAACGTATGCATAAATATTTTTCTTTTATAAAAACCTTCACTATATAAACAGTAATTTAAATTTCAAACTAACCTATAGACTTAATTTGTAGTCGGGTTCAAAACTTTCGTGTAAACCCACGCATGTATTTGCATATTTTAATTATGATGAAAAGTTTTACTAAAACTACAGCAGATTGCTGCGAAATGTATTAATTAAAGTGTTCATTTCACCGCATATAATTTGTGTTCATTTGAATAACAAGTTGATTAATTAAGTTAGCATTATGTCGTCTCGAAATTATAGAGACGTGTCGCAATTTGTTGCTATCTACTTTATTTTACCTCTCATTTAATCATTCATATAAATAATTATCTCTTATATTTTTATGGTTATGTCTTTTTTCTTTTTCTTATTGTCTATAATGATTGACGAATGAACAGCCGATTTGATGCTTAATAGGTTACTATTATCTTCTTTATTTGAAATAAGAACATTGCCACTTCTTAAGTGCTGTTCCTTTATATGTGTATTATCGTTAACGCCCCCGCAACACCCCTTGCAGGTGGAATTTCGTAAAATCCGTTCTTAGCTGACTTCTACTCGACGAATGGAATATTTCTGCCAAATTTTAAGTCTGTACGCCATATGGTTCCAGAGATATGGTGATGAGTCAATATATCGCTCGCAAAACCTGCCTCTCCTATATACGAGTATATAGATTGAATATCTATATACTGTAATTATGCACTGTTTTTTCCTAGCGTATGCCATTTTTGATCACAATGGGCAGCAAACGTATGGCATTTAACTCGAGGATGAATAAATAAAATGTATAATAGTTATTAATTTCGATTCAAACACAATTAACGCTGATGGCCTCACCGTGAAACGACCGATATAATCCATCTCAAAAAGGGGACTTTGTTGCGTACGTACAATTATTATACAAAGTTCTCTTTCTCTCTAGACAGTGTCACGCATTAAAAACTAACCAATATACTTACTTCCTTAGTTATTTATGACAGATATATATCTGTTATTATTCAATAAAAATCTGTTATCTATATATATAAAAGGAGAAGCTGACTGATATAAACTATAAGGGTTAGAAACTTGAAATTTTGCACAGAGGTTCCTTTTATAACGTAGGAGAGCTACTTACTAGTAAGGATTTTTGAAAATTCGCCCCCTGAGGGGGTCAAACGGGGGTGCAAAATTAGTATGAAACTTTGCCGTTTTCGAAGTTATTCAAATGAAATTCAGTTCAAAGATACTTCCTCGAAAATCATGAAACACGTGTGAAACATTTTTTCGAAAATCATCCTTTAAGGGAATAAAAGGGAGGATCAAAGTTAGTATGAAAATTCTCTGATTTTTAAAGTTATTTGAATGAAATTTTGTATTTGGGTTACAAGTTCGTAATAATGATTATTACCGACATCCCTTTTTGTGAATTCAAACCTGGGGTTTAATAAAAGGGCGGTAAAAGAGGGTTGAAAATTTAATAGGTATGAAAGTTTCGTATGTACGTAAAAAGACGTATTTACGTAGGTAAATACGTCTTTTTGTATAATGTAGATTATTTCAATGAAATTTTGTATTTATGTTATTAGTTCCTATTAATTATTATTGGCGATACCCTACACCCTACTCAGAGTTTAAAGTAGGGAGGCGGGACATACGTAGTCGACATATGGGAAACCCGAAGGCAAGCAGACGTCCTTACGATTTTTAAAAATTTCGCTGTGATTATCGAATTGTATTTCTTTATTCTGCCATGTGAACCCCTTTAATATTATAAAATATATATTAGATACCACCTTTAATATTTTCTTTTTGTTTCTGTCTGTCTGTTTATCTGTTTGTACGGGCTAATTAAACGGGTTTCGAAGCTATTCGATCGATTTAAATGAAATTTTGCATCCTTACATCCCCGGTAAACATATATTATACTTTTAATCACGGCAAATTAAAGAGCTCCCGTGGGATAGTTAAAAAACTGCAGTAACTTAAACAGTTTAGTGCACAACTTACTTCAATGAAAATCGATACAAAAAGATTTATTATAAAGAAAATTATATAAAGAAAATTATTTCTGAAAATCGACCCTCAGAGGATATATTCTTTTCTAAGGGTGCAAAATAGGGAATAAATTATAATTTGATATTTTTCACTCTAATACACAAGTAATACATTCATACAATGCCAATGATGAATTAACTGTACTGATAATACAGTGGTTAAGATACCTACCTACCATGCCAGTGTCACGGGTTCAATTCAAACGCCAGCCAATCTTTTGTGTGATTGACAAATTCCTTAGTGAAGGGTGTAGCGCAAAATTCATAGTTTCTATAATAAATAGAAAAAGAAGGTCGTGGAGGGTCACTCGAACACCCCTTTTTTGACCTTAGGCAGCAAACTATGTTGTCGTGGTATCGACCTCGCGCGTTTAGTCTCCCTACGGGTGGAAGACTAATCGCCGTTTCGTCCATCCGTGTCTTGACTAGGTTGGTTTTTTATTGCTTTTGTTGGCAAACGAGCAAACAGCGCACGCCCGGTCGCTGCCTAGGGTGAAGAAAGTGAAGGGAGTGTGAATGCATGCAATGAGGTTTGGTTATATCATCAAAACCCACCACAGGCAAACACCCTTAGAAAGTTGGGCTTCCGGGTCTCTCGCTTTGGATGGACTGGCCCGCGACATTAGATGGATGATTGTCGAAAGTATGATTCTATTACGTAAAGATAGGAAAGCGCAAGCACTCTGGCTAGCCACCACCCGACGCCACAGCGGTGGAACGAGTCAGCTTGAAAGATTTTCTTCCTGACTCGCTCAGCCGAGTTCTTACGCGAGATATCTGCAAAGCAGAAGATGGCGACCTCATACCAATTCCCGACCTGTCAACTATGATCTAAGTGATAGTCGAAAGCTTCGGCAGTGATGCTTGCGATGGATTCACGGCGCTACTGTATCCAGGCAACACAGACCTCCTAAGTATGTCTGCTGTGTCCTAGGTGGAACCACAATTGTGGGAGGTCTTCATGTATTTCCACCTTTAAGTCCTACGGGAGTGTTCTGGCTAAAGCACACACTAACTCGGTCGACATGACACGATATACGCGTGTAGCACTAAACACCATAGCTTTCCGCGAATGCCAGAAAAAAAATTTAAGACAAGTGGTCAGAACTCGCTCACGCAAGTGTACTGTACAAAGCCATTGATCGAACCAGCCTACGGTACACACATTTAACATTTTACACCGCGTTAACGAGCCGGGGAGTAATTTGATAAAAATGCTCCTGAAATACAGTCGCCCGTCGAGAAACGACTGAACCCAAGTATTTCATCTGGTCCTCGACTGAGTGGAATCAAATCAACGGTGGTTGCTGTGGCGACGGTTGTATAGCTAGATACAGGGTCTATGAAACAGCAAATCATTCGTTTTATATAGGGTTACTCTAGGCAGCATCGTGACTCATTGAATCACCACCTCGATACCGAGTGTGGCCAAACTTATTGCTTATTTAAATTAAGCCCAACCCCTAGAGGGTCCAGCCTCGGCCAATGTACCATATACGCAAGTACGAGCTCAGCTGGGAGCAATACAACATAGGTGTTAGTACAAAGTCTTCTGCGCACTTCACGTAGAGGCCACTACGCCGCTTCAATTAGTCTGGAGTCAGCCGCCTTAGCTATAGAAGCACCCTCTAATAACAGCACCTCCCTGATATAATGCCAGATTGGCATTAAATCATCCAGAGCAACAGTGAGCCCGTAGAACCCTGAACGCACTACACAGTTATCTGTGATTGCCTCTGCCACACATGATTTCTACGCGGACGAAGTCGCGAGCAAAAGCTAGTCATATATATGATAACAGATTCTTATAGAATAATAATTTCTGATGTTTACGCGAGTATTTGCGCACATTGTAAATAAAACTACGGATTTTATTGCCTTTATATTTGATTTTTATTGCTCTATTTTATACTTATATATTTTTAATATTATTTTATACTTGTATATTTTACATATTATTTTCGTCATAAAACAAAAAATTGGTGTCTCTGTAATTAATATTGATGTAGTATCATGGAAGATATTTTCTTTTTTATATGGACAAGGAAACATTTATTCGAGAAAAATATGTATACATAGCATTCCTTGAAACTGTAATAGCTCGGGATGTTTAATTTTAAAGTGAAACTTTTATTAAATCCCCTCAAGCATTTTCGTCCATCTATTGTATGTCGCGTGACGGTCGGCCGCAGAGTAGAGATAAATTGAAAGGCGCTAGACGGCATTCGCATCAGCTGACCATGTAGTATAGACTATTACTCATTTGTACCAGTGCTCCACGTTATTTGTTTGTTTTTATCAGTGTTTAATGTAAATGTTGCTATTTTTTGTAAGTAATGCGAAAAAAGTTTCACTTTTACTGTGGTTTCATAAAACTACACAATTAATTCTTTTTGATGTTGAAAATGTTGACCGATATTGAAAATTTATAATCTCACTAAAGTACTCTCAGTGTAATCCTTAATAAACCTATCACATAATTATTTATAATAATATTTTTAGAGTTATACTTCTTTCGGTACGTTAGGGAAAAATAATGTTAGTAAATTTGAACGATGCGCCCGCACACCGTCACAAATGCCAACCAGATAATGCATTATAATAACACTTTCAATGTATTAAATACCTTTTTCTTCTATTATTGCTTTTTTCTACAAACGTAGGACGTGAAGGATAAAATTTTTAGAAACATTTTATCTTGTTACGCCAAAGTAGTATAACTTCTTAAGTACATAACACATAAGTACACACATACTTTTTTTTATATCATCAACCTATCGACGTGAACTACTGGACGTAGGCGTCCTTACAGGTGAGCCATTAATGCCATAATCGCTATAATGTTAACAACTGCAGTCGGTATTATAAGCTTACCAAAGCCGTCACTACATATTTTCCTATTACCGTAGCCCATTTTTTGCGACTCTGCCGGGTATGTTATATACTTTTGTTATATGCTTATGCTCGCGACTTCATCCGCTTGGAATAGTTACTTTGGGACGACGCTAACTTCAACCCTTCACTTTGTTTACGTAGAAGATAATAAATATTATTAAACTAGCAGCGCCCTGTGGTTTCACTCGCAGTTCCTCTACCCGTGGAAATATCGGTATAAATTATAGCCTATGTTTTATTCTGATATGTAAGCTATATTATTGTGAAGTTTTATCAAAATACATTCAGTAGTTTTTGCATGAAAGAGCAACAAACATTTTCATCAAACATCCTCACATAGTCACAAACTTTCACGTTTATAATAATAGTTGGATAGGATAACACGATTCTGCTACACGTGATCAGTGGAAGCTCTCATAAGGGGAAAAAACCGATTTTGAAATGTTCTTCATTTATGTTCCGCTCTTATTAGTTTTAGCGTGATGATATATATGTATAACCTTCCTCAATAAATGGGCTATCTAACACTGAAAGAATTTTTCAAATAAGACCAGTAATTCCTAAAATTAGCGCGTTCAAGCAAACAAACTCTTCTTTATATATTAGTGTAGTATCATTCACAATAACTCCAAAACTACAAGTTCGATCAATAATATGCATAATTGATTCCAGTTTAAACGACAGGCTTGTTTTTAGAGAGGTAATGCGTAGCTATGCCAATTAATGAATTACTTATAAGTATATTAAGTTAATGTTTCCTCCACACATGTATCATCAACAGTCCCGTTCGTAGATGTCATGTTGCGGGCAACGCTTGACGTAAAATAGTTTGGTTTATTATCTTTTTTTCTTGTGATCAATCTGTAAAAAAAGATGTTATGACAACATAAGAATATTAGAGGCAAATAATAAAGATTTTAATTTTATTCATCATCATCAGAGCTCATACACGTGTCACTGTTGGCCTCGGGCTTCCTCCACTATGGAGTAGATAGGCGAGGTATCATCATCATCATCATTTCAGCCTATTGCCGTCCACTGCTGGACGTACGCCTCCCTCATGTTACGCCACAATGTGCGGTCCTGTGCTGCCTGCGTCCAACGACGCCCAGCAACTTTCACTAAGTCATCGGTCTACCTAGTGGGGGGGTGGGGGCGTCCTACACTGCGTTGTCCGATAAGTGGTAGCCACTTGAGAATCTTTCTTCTCCAGCGGTTGTCGATTTATCGAGCGATGTGGCCTGCCCATTGCCACTTCAGCATGCTAATTCTTCGTGCTATGTCGGTTACACCCGTTCTTCTGCAGATTTCTGTATTCCGGATTCTATCTCGCAGAGAAATCCCGAACATAGCCCGCTCCATAGCACGCTGAGCGACTTTGAGCCGAGGCCAGGTATAGGGTTTTGTTTCTAGTCATCCCATCCGTCACTCATATAGTTGGAGTAAATCTTAAATTACTACAGGCGAGTGGCATTGGGCCTGATTGTAAGGACCGATAGTAAGATATTATAGGATCTTGCATTCCGCTATGTGACTTTTTTATCTCCTTTTAGGGGTCTTAATGTCAATGGTAGTTCAGCAAACAGGATAAGCCTTTTCTAGCCATACTTGGAATAGATCTAAAATCCGGCTAAGTACGAGTCGAAGACGCGCACGTAGTGTATCGTCTATAAAAATCGTGTTAATTGTATGGAAGCCTTCCTTAAATAATTATTTTATTTTGTTTTTAGTATTTGTTGTTATAGCAGCAACAGAAATACATAATGTGTAAAAATTTCAACTGTCTAGCTATCGTGGTTCTTGAGACAGACAGACGGACGGACAGATAGCGAAGTCTTAGTAATAGGGTCCCGTTTTTACCCTTTGGGTACTCCACCCTAAAAATTGAGCGTTTGATTATTTTAGAAAAATTGTAAAATAATTGGATCTTTTTTTTTTGGGGGGTGGGTTGCGAGAGGTTGTACAGAGGGGCGTAAGCACGCACACCCGCAACCCACCCACGTGCAAGTCGCCTTCGTCGTTGGGCCGACCACCGCAGCAGGGTTACTTGTCACCAGTAGTCGGCCGGACGGAATACTCCCTATTTGGGGTACCCTCCCATCGACCAACGTCCACCCCTCGGGGAGAACGTCGGTCTTTCCTCACAAAATAATTGAGTCTTACCGTAGATTCCAACTCAAGATATAACAAATCATTTAATAATTTCAACTCATATACATTCCACTGAGGGGCTCATGTCTCTTCAACAATAGAAAGGAATGTGATTAGTATAAGGTTTCAATCCAATTTTCGTCTCTTACATGGATGTTATTTGCATATTTAATCCTTTACTCGTCTTTTACGACCACGGGGGAGAGAAATTGTATTATTCCTCCATTGTTATTTGTGTGGTGGTGCAGTAAGAATACAATACCTCCTCTCTTGCCCGTGGGTATCGTAAATGACTAAGGAATATAAATTTGCATATAACATCAATGCAAAAGAAGGAAAATTCAAAACGAAACCCTATGTCAACACGTCTGACTAGCATGGTGTAACAAATTTCCCCCCCATAGTGGAAGAGGCCCAAACCTAATAGTAGGACGTGTATGGGCTGAGATGATGATGATTCTTACTCCGTCACAACACGGAAACAACAAACAGTCAAATGATTATGCCATTAAAGAAACAGTTTGCTTATTTATAGAAATTATAAAAGTAAATATACTCTATCTTACTTGTAAAACTTGCTGTAAATTTGTTTATTCCAGGTTAATATTAAAAAAATTGCAAATCCAATAAACATAGCGTAAAGATTTAAAATTATGTATGGTATTGTTGGCAAACCGGGGAATAGCTCCAATAACCAGTTCACACCCATAATAGCTGACAATTTTAAATATAAAAAGAATCTGAAAAAATAATAAATTTAAGAATAATAATACTATAATCGCTATCTCCCTGGGTATAGAAAATGGTTAAATGACATAAGCAGATCACATATTTGCAAAAGAACAAGGTTAAATCAACCAAGTCTTTTGGCTGTCGGCATATAAAAGACTGATTTTCCTCATCCGAAGGAGGATCTATATAGTGGTACCTATGTATCTATGTAGTGGTTACCTAGCGGTAGGACCACACTGTCGACGGTTATCTATCTACAACCGCGGGCCGGTCCGTCCGGGGTAGTACCACGCTCTCGCAGTAAATCGACGTCTGAGTAGTAGCAATTTGTTACTGCGCTTCGTTCGGTGAGCGAGAGAGCCGGAAGCCCAACTTTTTGAGGGTGTTTGCGTGTGGAAGGTTATGGTAGTGCCTTTGATATTACCGAACCTCAATGCACGCATTCACACTCCCTTCACTTTCGGCAGCGGCCTTGTAGAGGTCCATGAGCGGCAGCAACACCATCGAGTGTACTGTTTGCTCGTTTGCCACTGGTTGCAATAAAAAAAAAGATCTGGGGGTCTAGGATATTCGTCTAAGATCTAAAATTAAATTTAGATTATTATAGTGGTAGGACCAAACTGTCGACAGTCGTCTGTCTACAGTCGTGGGTCAGTCTGGGATAGTAACACACTCTCGCAGAAAATCAACCTCTGAACAGTAGCATTTTGTTATTGCACTTCGCTCGATAAGTGAGACAGCCGGGAGCCCAACTTTCTGAGGCTGATGGTGTGTAGTGGAATTTGGTGATGCCTTTTATATTACAGAACCTCATTCAAACTCTAGCACACAAACTAGCAAAGGTTCACGAGCGGCAGGATCACTTACCATCAGGTGTACTGTTTCAGACCAGTCATTAAATCTGCTTACCAGATCCTATTTTTTACATAAATTATATCAATCAAATAAAATATATTGCTGAACATATCTCTATAAATAATTATTTCTGATGCATAGGCGAGTATTGCACATTGTAAATAAAACTATTTTACGGATTTTATCGCGTTTAGAAATCAAAAAATCTAATACAAACGCGATAAAATCCGTAAAATAATCCGCAATATCTCTGTAAGTTTACCACAAAAAATATGTTTATCCCTAATAGTTAAAATTATTAGAATAAAATATTTAGTTGCTATATATATTTACCTATTTCGGCTATTTTTACTTCTTGTATTTTCAGAGACATCACCTTGCACGTACCATATATAATAAGCAGTTAGAATAAACAGTATACAATCTATTACAGTCATTATCGCTATTGGAAGATTTACATATAACAAATACGTGTAATCTAAAACAAAATATAAAATTATTAAAGCGAAATACTATTGAACAAGTAAATGTAATTTAATAACCAATACAAAAGCCTAATAAAAAGTACATAAATATCCCCATAATTCTTCGTTTATTTTAATTTATTTGAACTTAAGGTCTTCTTTCATTAACACAGGGAAAAGAAGAGTAAAAGATGTTACATAAAATTTTAAATAAGTTTTATATCTTTGCCTTTCATCTATCCTGACTTAAAATGAAAACTGACTATCACCATCACAGTTCTAATACATCACAATATTGGACTCGAAACTCCTCCACAACGGGAGGAAAATTGATTAACTAAACCACGCTGGCCAGACTGGGTTGATATACGGTTTTATTTTGAGTTTTCCTTCTCTTGCATAGATTTTACATGTATATTATACACATTAGTCGTTTTTACGACACCCACGGCCAAGAAAAAGGCCATACGAAAGAAACTTTGATCATAAAAAACTAGAAAGAACTGACTCAGCCCTTGACCGGCTTCTACATCCATGAGCAATATTCATCATCATTATTTTCGCAGCCCACATACGTCCCACTATTGGGCTCAATAATGGGAGGGGATTTGACCTACTGGTCAGACATGTTGTTATAGGGTTTCATTTCGAGTCTTCCTTCTCTTGCACAGATGTCATGTGCATATTATATCGCTTAGTCGTCTTTTGCAACACCCACGGGGTAGTAAATTGTATTCTTACTCCGTCACCACACGGAAAATATAAAAATATCTTTATACGAAAAAAATCTAACCGTAATTAAAGCAGTTGAAAATAATCGGCTTCTGTGCACTAGTTTTCAATTGTGAGATATTAAGTAGGACGACGGTTATAGTAATTATAGCTGGCGTGCCACAAGCGTATAAACAATATTTGAAGAATTGTAGCTTTTCTTCGTACGTCAACTTTTTTCTACAGTGCAAAGAATGCCTAGAATTGAGGTGTCTGTAACAAAAATAATAAATGTCAAATAATTGTATGAGTACACGTTTGGATATTTTTTGTTTGACAGACATGCAAGAATGAAGTTGGTGAATTGTACATATACTCCATCAAAAGTAAAATTTAAGTAAACTACATACCTAGTGCGTTTCCATAAGTCATACGATAAGACATTAGACCAAAAGAACACTGCCATAACAAAGTAATACATAACAGGAGCTGAAATAAATAAAACTCATTAAGATATTTTGACTGCAAAATATTTTTCATGTATTTTCATAAATGTATATTTTAACACCATTGAAAATGTTGATTATGCAGTTGGAATCCATGATGTCTTTGAAACACATCAACGAAAGATCAGTGTAGATTTTTTAACCTGAAATATGCTAAGATGGAAGACGTTTTGTGATGAGCAGCAATTTCAATTATTATTTTATGTATACAACTTGTAAAATTGTTCATCTCAATAGATTTTCTTTCTTTCTTTCCTTCCTTTTTTTATCATTAAATAGTGTAAGTTGAAATGTAAACACCACCATATGAGACATTAAAGTAGGTATAAGGAATAATGAATACGAGATTCCGTGTTTGTGTTTCGTTAATGGTTTAAGAATAGAATTCGTACCCACTTTCTGCCTAATACTAAAATACCACTAAAAGGTATGCAGCTAACACGTACTGAAGAAATAAAAAAATAGATATAAAATCCTATACCAAGCCGTCTCACCAACGTGGTCTAGTAAACCAATTTCCCTACGGTACGGATGAATCTCCAGCTCAGCAGAGTAATAAAAATATTTTTTTTTGTAAAAAATAAAGTACGGACTCAAATATTTACACATGAACTATAATTTATAATTAAATAGAATCATTAAGAGCGTCATCATTTCCATGTTACAGAATAAGAATAAAATTCACCACATCCTCTCGTGCCCGTGGGTGTCGTAAAAAACGATTAGGGATATAATATGCAGATAACATCGATGCGATATAAATAAAACTCTATGCCAACACATCTGACACCATGGTATAGTAGGTTAATTGCCTTCCCACAATAGAGGAGGGAGCCCAACAATGAGATGTTTATGGGCTGAGATGATGATTAAGAGCGACAAATAATCACAAGCTCCGACTCAAATATTTGCACATAAGTTATTAACCACTATTGACATGACTTCCGTCTGGTAACGGAGTAACAATACAATTCACCACACCCTCTCTTGCCCGTGGGTGTCGTAAAAGACGGCTAAGGGATATAATATTCATATAACATCGATGTAATAGAAGAAAAACTTGAAATAAAATCCTATACCAACCTATCTGACCAGCATGGTATTAGTAAGGTCAATTTCCTTCTTATGGTGAAGGAGGTTCGATGCCAACAGTGGGACACATATGAGCTGAAATAATGATATTATTTCTATAATAATTATAAATAGATAATGAAAGAAATATTACTTATGAAAACGCAGCCCATATCAATAGACTCCATTAGAAGGGCTATATGTAGTACACCCCTTATAAGAAAACAGATGAAGAAATTCATCACGTATGTTACCAGCAGCAAACCAACAAAACCTTCTAATACTCCAGGCAGTAGAAAATACACCAGCACCACCAACAGCAAGAAAAAGCACGAGATCAGCATCCCTGGACATAGAAATATGTACATATCAAAACCGTATGGTGGTGGAGTAAGAATACAAATCACCCCTCCCTTCATCTTGCCCATGGATGTCTTAAAAGACGACTAAGGGATATAATACGCACATAACATCTATGCAAGAGAAGGAAAACTCGAAATAAAACCCTATACCCACCTGTCTGACCAGCATGGTATAGTAAGGTCAATTTCCCTCCTATTGCGGAGCCCAACAGTGGGACATATATGGCCTGAAATGATGATGATATATGCTTAGTGCGGGGCGGCAAACGGTAAAAACAAATGTACTAAAATGTTCACTGAAACCACGAGTCGCCGTTCTCGGCGGCAACGCCAGCGGTTTTAACCCCTGATGCAAAAAGAGGGTTGTTATAAGTTTGGCGTTGATGTCTGTCTGTCTGTCTGTGTGTTGTGTGTGTGTGTCTGTCTATCTGTGGCATCGTAGCTAACTTTTTTTTCATTTGAAAGCTATTTTCCTTGCGGTGGTTCTCAGATATGTTTGGTTAATATCGGTCCAGCAGTGTAAAGTTTCAGTTCTTTTCCAAAATGATGTAATGGCGTATGATTACCCTACTACATTGTAATCGTTAAATGACAATAAATTGATAATTCCTGCTGAAGAGAACGTAATTCTTTTCTTTTTATTATTTTATTTTATATCGTGGGTTATTCAAAATTTTTCAATTTTACTTATTACTGAGCCAATTGCGGCAGCGGTGCGCGGCGTGTGATATGCCAGAATGTATTAATTAATTCACATTAACTTTAAAATAGCTTACAATATGAATTTCTTTCGAGGAAAAGTAGTTACAATAGATAAAGCCATATTTCATTATGTCCACCTCGAGCGCAGCCTCTAAAAACTACTTAGATGCACTAAACGTATGTAGCATATTCGCTGCTCCGCTTACTGATTTAGTGGCCACTTGCCGTTATGGCCTCAACTCGTGGTCGGGCCGTTAATCGTTTATCAATCGTTATCATTTGCGGGCAAATAAATGTTTTCAGGTTGTTTTTTTTAGACCAGATATTTTTGCGCGTGGTTTATTAATACAATATGCTATTTTCATTTGGAAATCATAACATTGTAATCGTGAACCCACTTTCCAAATGCAACGATTATAAAAGTTTTCACATTCGGGAAAGCCTGCTAAACAGTAGCCTATCAAATAGTAGTTGATAACTTCAGTTTTCAATTTTTTAATTTACAAAATATAAGGTAATTGTGAGATATAGTTGTAGGTCAAGCAAAATATAAAAAGTAAAATTAATACTGTGATTAGATATGCATTAATATTATTCATATTAAGCTAAGACGCTATTTCGATATAGTAACGGAATAAGAATACAATTCACCTCCTATCTTGCCGAATAAGAGATATAATATGCATTTAACATCTATGTAAGAGAAGAAAACTCGAAATAAAATCCTATGCCTACACATCTGGCAGACTACTTGGAGGGACGCAGCGTCCTCTACGTTGACCGAGTAGGGGACGTTATGCGAACGCCCATGACGTGCGGTGTCCCACAGGGGTCGGTTCTGGGTCCGACCCTGTGGAACATCGGCTACGACTGGGCGTTGAGAGGAAGCCTCCCACCCGGGCTGGGCGTAATTTGCTACGCCGACGATACACTCGTCACAGCCCGGGGTGGGACGCTAGAAGAGGCGGCACGCCTGGCAACTCTCGGCACCGAGGAGATTGTCAAGCGGATCGAAGCGCTGGGGTTGAGGGTAGCCCTGGGAAAGACGGAGGCCCTTTTGTTCCATGGCCTTCGTACCGCCGGATCTCCCGCCGGCGCTTCGATCACCGTGAAGCCGGTCACCATTAGCATCCAGGCCCACATGAAGTACTTGGGCCTGGTGCTCGACGGGCATTTTTGGTTCCGGGAGCATCTCCATCGACTTGTTCCCCGGCTTGTCGGCGCGGCGTCCGCCCTTCCGCGGCTGATGCCGAATGTGGGTGGACCCAGTGCTACGTGCATACAGCTGTACACGGGGGTGATCCGGTCGATGACCCTGTATGGCGCACCGGTGTGGGCGGGGTCCCTGACCGTCCGTCTTAGGGCCCTCCTGTGGCGACCACAGAGGGTCATGGCGATCAGGGCCATACGGGGTTACCGCACGGTGGCGACGGAGGCAGCGTGCCTCCTGGCCGGAACTCCCCCGTGGGGCCTGGAGGCGGAGATGCTCGCCGATATTTATCGGCGGGTGTCGGAGACGCGCGCCCGCAGCGGCATGGTCTCCTTGCAGGAGATCACCGCCTGGCGGGTCGACGCCCGCCGAGGAGTCATTGCCCGTTGGGCAGTCCGGCTGGAGAGTCCTCGGTACGGTGTCAGGACCGTCGAGGCCCTCCGGCCGGTGCTGATGGAGTGGTTGGAGCGGACGCACGGGGTGCTTTCTTTCCGACTGGTGCAGGTGCTGACGGGGCACGGGTGTTTTGGGAAGTACCTGCACAAGATTGTCAGGAGGGAGAGCACACCGTCCTGCCACCACTGCAGTTGCGACGAGGACACGGCGCAGCACACGCTCGAGGAGTGTGCTGCGTGGGAGGGGGAGCGCCGTGAACTCGTCGCGATTATCGGTGCCGACCTGGCGCTGCCGACCATCGCCAGGGAGATGCTCGACAGCGTTAGGAACTGGGACGCGGTCGCCGCCTTCTGTGAGGCTGTAATCTCACGGAAGGAGGCGGCGGATCGTGTGCGAGTAGAGCTCCTATTCGGCGACACGTTCCGCCGCCGGTGACTGGGGAGGCGCAGGCGCGAGTATCTGCGCCTAATGCCGCCCTAGCCGAGGCCGCGGGTGATCGGACCGGGGAATTGTCTGTCATCCGCAGAGAGGCTGACCGCGCGATGGCGACCGACGTCCCAGTACGTCGAGACGTGAGGTTACCCGAAAGGGTATTCCGTCGGGCCGACCACTGATGACAAGTCACATCTGCTCCGGTGGTCGGCCCAACAAACAACGAGGTGACGGATACGGGTGGGTTATGGGCCCGCGCGCCGTCCTTTCGTCGCCCCGGACGGACAGGACCACGCGTGCGCTTACCATGGCCCACCCAAAAAAAAAAAAAATGCCTACACATCTGACCAGCGTGGCCAAGACCTGCTATAGGTCAATTTCCCTCTTATTATGTAAGAGGCTCTAGCCCAACAGTGAGAGGTATATGAACCGAGATGATGATGATGATGATAGCCGCAAATAAGCAGATGATTTTTTTATTGAACAATACATAGCTTGATCTTATTCCTATAAAAGTTCTAAGTGATGGCAAAATAAAATGGCACTCTAAAATAGGCCATGTGCTCACTTAACGCCTTTTGAGTTTACCACAGATAATGTGAGTTTTTAAACCTATCGACCTTTTTGGCTCTTCATTTATACCGATCATCGATGAGGCTAGAATAATAATTATGATATATCCACCTATTGCCACGAAGAGTTGCTTCATATATGCGTCTGGATCTTTAGGAGTAGTAAGAACACTATATACAAGTTTCATGTAAGCCTTTCCACTAGGAACTTGATGATAAAAAAGATCGACACAAAATTGAAGTTTCGGCATATGAATGTCATAATCATATATTATTATTGATCCATCCTGAAAAACAAAACGGATTGTCTAAAATTACAGAAGCAATTTTTGTCTTCATGACTCTTTTGAGTTGCACTGCTGGTTGAGAACGAGCCTCTGCAAAGAAAATGTCAGAATTTTCTCTCTTAGAGCAGATGGGTCACGATATCCATGTAACCTTCAAGATACCTACGTCAGAAATAATGAATAAATTTATAATTAATGTCGTGAAAACCAGTTTGGCAACACGTAACTAATACTTCGCACAAAGTCCCTGAAAATTATAGCACCAATTATGATCATCAACCCGCCTTTTTTTTGTTTACGCTATGGAAATGCATTTACGCACTGTTCCCCAGATCGGTAAGGTGTATGGGATTCGCCGGACACATTCGCGGCTGGGATACCCACTTAAACTACAGCGGTCCCTTACGCGCTTTTACGGGATGATGGCGATATCGTCTGATGACTGATCAATCCCCGACACCCCCAATGCATGGCCGTTTGGCCACGCCCTGTCATCATTAATCAGGGCGGTGAAAGTAGGTCCGCATATTGCCGCCTCCTCCCGAGTCAGCCGGCGACGAAACGAGTCAGCAGACGCAAGTGCTTCGCGTTCCTGCTTCACCGCTTCCTTCCTTGATATGACCGCCTCGATCATCAACCCGCCTGCCATACGTGGCATTATTGGCATTATTCCTTTTTGTCTACATCCACAAGTAGATATTACGATGACATTTGCCATAATATTATATTTTAACGTGCGATGCTATATTCTTATGAACTTAATTAAAATCATTAAAAAATTTAACTTAAAGCACTAAATTATTACCTCTAAAATTGCCTGCTTTTTGCCAACATCGGTTGATTGATTAAAAAACGTATCGTCATAAACTAAAAGTATATCGGCATTTATTTGTTTATTCTTTTTCTTGAGGGCATTTACTATATTTGGTTTTTCTTTTTTGAATTTTTTCATTATTGTTGTTTTATTTTTCTCTGTGCATGTTTTTGAGCCAGAGGAATTCACTAAAAGATATCCATCGGGGCAACATTTCAAAATGCAAAATTTATTGAGACAGTAATTAGGATCATCGATATCAGTGTTATTAATATATTTTAAGTTCACACTTTTACTCTTCACTACAATTAGTATAAATACTAAAAAATATAATAAACGTATACACATTTTTAAATTTCAATTCACGTATTTTTTAGACAACTATATAAATTGAACGCCAACAAATCACTAACATATAATAGTATTGTTATAAGGAAATATAACAGCAGTTAGAGGCTAACACATAACTACACTTTTTAAGGAAATAAATATGTAAGAGAAAATGCATATTATATATTTACGAGTAGTGAAAGAGTAAACCATTCCCTTTTTGGCCCGTGGATAACGTAAAAGACGACTAATGGATATATGCAGATTATATTTATTTATTTAAACCTCGGCACACAAAAAAAGTACAAGGCGGACTTAACGCCTTAGAGCGCCCGCAGACATACAATTGTAAGTTGGCCGATTAAATTGCAAATAGGTGTTTAGGTTTAGTTACTTATGCTAGCCCGCACATCTTCTCCAACTAAATCGTCCAACTAATTAATTGGACACTGATCGTATCAGAATCAAGATTCCCTTCCGATTACGCACAATTAAAAAGTTGTCCAACTATCGGTCAACTGCTTGTTAGCACGGTTATCCTATGCAAGTTCGCACACTATCCAACTTTGTTGGACAATTGCACGGCAAGATGCAAGATGACCACACGCGTGCGCGTGATTTCTCCACGCTCGCATCTTCGTCGACGGGTACGATGTCTGTCTCCCGATCACTTGTTGCAAACGAAAAAGTAGAAGAGCTCATAGAGGAAGTTCAAAAAAGGCCAGCGTTGTACAAAAAAGACTTGAAACAATTTATCAGGATAATATCCGAGTTTAGAATGCAATGTATGATGCTTCCCATATTGTAATCTGTTACTTAATATGGGATGCACCCAAAATGTTCTCTTTTGTATTTGTCTTCTTTTTATTAATAGAGCAATGAAAAGGTTTTTTTCCGCATTTTTACGCACATGCACCGCGCTGGCAATACTGACACCGACTAAATCGATTAAGTCTGCGGTGTATAATCAATTAAATAAAGTTGGTCAATTAAATTATAAAAGTACGCAATTTAGTCGTGCGATAGTCGTCCAACTTGCAATTGTATGTCTGCGGGCTCTCTTAGGCTTTGTCCACCTAGAGAACCTAGAGTGGAACAGAAATAATTTAGATAGGTGCAATGATTGTATTGCAAGAACAGTAACAAATTAACTATATAATAAATTATTAAATAGCCACAATGGTTAATAGGTATTTATTGATGCTGCATGTCCCGTGATATGCGCGAGCACGTTTGTGTGGGTGTGTTTGTCTATGTGATGTATGCGTGTGTACGGTTATGTTATGTGTGTAATGTTTAACGTGACCGGGGAATTAGTCCTTCACCCGCCGAGAGGCCGACCACGTGAGGAAAGACCGACGTCCTCCCCGAGGGGGGACGTCGGTCAATGGAAGGGTACCCCACTAGGGGGTATTCCGTCGGGCCGACCACTGATGACAAGTAACCCTACTCCGGTGGTCAGTCCAACGTCGAAGGTGACATGGTGTTCGGGTGGGTTGCGGGTGTGCGTGCTTACGCCTTTCTGTCGCCCTGGACGAAGTGGTGCGGGGAGAAGGCCAACCGCGACTTACCTCAAAAAAAAAATGTGTAATGTTTGATTCTATTTTACAATTTCAAATAGTTTTTTAGTGTCATTATAGTTTAAATCCTTTAGCCACAATTTAATTTTATTTTTAATTAGGTAATTAGATAAGTGTTTAGTTTTATACTTTAAATTTAATTTGTTATATAATGTAGGTGCAATATTACTGTAGTGTTGTTGAGCAAATTTACTTCTAACTCTAGAGACTGGGCACTTGTCTATTCTTTTACCCAATGGTATGAGATGCAGAACAATGATTTTGTGATATTTACGTATACATACATTGATACGCAAACAACTTCCGCACACTCAAAACATCAGCTTTGTCGTAAATTCAATAGATGTCTAAACGATAGGTAAAGCAGTACTTTGAGAACGGCCCGTTGTGGCCTCTCGAGCTCAAGCATGTATGTCTTTGCTGCTGAACCCAAGAAACATATGCAATAGGTAATCACGCACTCGGCCAAGGCTTTTTATACTTGGATCAGCACTGTAGTATTTGATATCCATCTCAGGTATTTAAAAATGTAAATAAGTTTTCTTAATCGATTACTAAGGATAGTTATATGTTTCTGCCAATTTAGTTTAATATCAATGTTAATTCCTAGATATTTAATTTCTGTTGCTCTTGACAATTTAGGACAACTAACACCTGATCGTAATAATTGTAAGTTGCTGGTATGATTGCATGGATAACAATGGGCACGAACCTGAAAGTTTTTAGACGAAGACGCCATGATCTTGCTAAAACACAAAAATGAAGTTTTATCCACATTAAGAGATAACAGACTATCTTCAAGCCATGGGGTGATAGTAGATACGCCCTCTTCGACCACTTGCTCCACGTTCTCCCAGGTCGCTATAGAAAAGTACGACAGTGTCTGACCATACATTTGTACATCGGCACCTTCGATTCGAAGCTTACATAATTCGTTAATGTAGGTCAAAAAGAGCATCGGACCCAAAGTACTGTCTTGCGGCACACCATATTTAGGATCCCATGCCAAAGTCACTAAAGCGATTTGCAACTCTAATACACTGTTTTCTTTCAGTAAGGTAGTCCTGTATCCATTAAAGTGTTTTTCCCCTAACTCCTATATTTTCCAAGCGTCTTAAAAGGATCGGTACGGATACGGTATCAAACGCCTTTTCAAATGCTGTGCTATTCTTTATATATATAAATTTTCCCACGGATATGAGGTTGATTTAGACTAATAATTGGAACCGGTAGGTGGCGCAGTGATCGATTTTAAGGAGAATTCCTTTTACATTTTTTTTTGGTTTGTACAAAACAACGTCTTTTGGGTTGGCTAGTATTATATAAGGCTCGTCAAGACCAATTTAACAAGCTTTAATATGAGTAGTTTCTGCAATAATTGGCCTAAACCAGTAAATATATAAAAATGGTAAATTAAACAAAAATTTATAAAAGAACTCGACATAAGGAGGCGCAAGGATTAAATGGTGTCCTAACAAAGATTTTAGTGATCTATATCCTTATTATCAATACTAACATGCGTAAAAGACTTCGTTCTTCCTGGAACAGCAGTGCCATATCGAATATTACTTTTTGTAAATACAAATGTACAGCAAACTAAATTTTGTCACATACCTATATTAGCGTCTCTTATCGGGGCCAATTTTATTATCAAAACATCCATAACCCCATTGAGATAAGCTCAAAAAAAAACATAGAAATCTGTTCAGACATTTAAGAAACGGCGCGCAGGAATGGCGTGCGTGGTGCGGGGGAAACACCAACGGTCTTTCGGAATTCAATCTAGGGATGAACAATGTTAGAAAAACATCGATGTCAACATCGAAAGCCCAACATCGATGTTCGATGTTTATCGAACACCGAACATCGATGTTATGAAATCATCAATGTTAGGAAATCATCGATGTTACAGAAATATCGATATCATCGAACTTGTATAACATCGATGTTACTACGATATAAAACTCTCGTGGCACATTTTGATGAGTTTTTTTTTTTAGGAAATCTGTCGAATGTTTTTGACATCGATATTACGACGATGAAAAAAAATCTTCCTGGCAAAGGACAATGGGCATTGCGGCCCATGAGCGGCCATCAATGAAACTAGTGTCATTTGAAAGGGGAGATCTTTGACAACAAATATTGTTCAAGGAGTACTATGAAATACCGTTTGGGAAAAAAAATATAGTTAAAATACTATTATTAAAATACTATTTTTTTTTTCATTATTATTTATGTATCCTAATATTCAATACTTTTTCTATTAGAGGTCTAAGAACCTTTGTTAAAATCGGTCTCGCCATGTTTCATGCGTCAACCAATCAGCGACGAGCGCCGCTCGCACTCGGCGACTCAGCGATTACCGTTATGCTCGAGCGCACAGCGCAGTCCATCGTTGACATTTGTTTCGTTGAGTACTGTGCGATTATTATTGTTTGACAATTTCTTTTGACTCTGGCTTGCATATCGGACTTGTTAATATCTATCTTGGTGACTTGTGCTCGTTTTTTTGGACTTTTTTTAAGCAGATTCCTATAACAATGGCAGATAATCGCCAAGTGTGTATTTTATGTAATCGATCCGTGATAAACAGAAGAAGATACGAAATAACCCGTGCTCGGTTTGAAGAACATCCCGCTGTAGGCCAATATATCTTTGAAGCTCTTACCTCTGAACATCAGGTAAGTACATCAAACGAAATCATTATTTCTTAGTTGTCACGTCAACAATATAGTACTGTTTAACTTGAGGTGGTCACAGTGTTTTAACTCTCGCACATTGAGATTACATTTCGCTGTAAGTAGTAAGTAAACTGTTACCGACGCGGCGACGTTGTCGTTCCGTTTGATCCACGGGGCGAGAACGGGATAGAAGTGTCGGTATTTACGTATGAGTAAGCGAGATAATTAATACTGCTTAGGCAATCGAGTAAATTATTTTTCTTTATATTTCGCTTTGTTTGAACAGCGTTCAATGAAAATAACTAAGCGTTTTAACTAATTGTAATACTCTCATTTTCAGATACAATACAATGGTCAGGAGTACATTTGTCGACCATGCTGGCAACGGGCAGAAAGAGCTGCGCAGCCAAGAGAAGACCGTCCACACGAATGTGTATTACATATTGAAGAATATTCAAGACTCCCTAATACAGCAACGCGTTGTATGTATGAAAACTGCAGACGAACGGATCTCCGAAGGATTCCGGATAACATTAAAGTGACATTCTTGATTAATTTTAATTTTTATATTCCAAATAGTGCAAGAGTTTGCGATCATCATTTGGTATCCAATGATTGGGATCAAATAATTGACAGCCCTAACTTGCTCCACGACTTCAATGCCACACATTTTGTGCATATCATGAGCCTCATGAAAATCGCGGTGCTTCGATACTAGATTTTGATAATATAGATGACATGGACCCAAATGGAGTATACATCCGATTAGGCGTTAGTCGAGACCAATTTATGAATATTTTGGAACAAACTCCTTCATTGTCGAACGTATCAACACGCCCGAAAACATCTTTGGCATGCTACTTAATGAAACTGCGAAGCGGTGAAGCAAATGAAAGGCTGGCGACGCTTTTTAATATGAGCCGTAGAACCCTAGAACGACATTTAACGTTCGCCAGAGACTCTCTTTTACTGGACTTCGTTCCCCGGCATCTTGGTTATGATCATCCCAATAGAATTGATGTAGCTAACCGAAACCTACAAGTTCCAAATGCAATTTTTGGAAATGCAAATGCCTTAAACAGAAAGGCAATTGTGATAGCAGACGCCACTTATATATATATACAAAAGTCCGCAAACTATTTATTCCAAAAGCGATCATATAGTCTACACAAATACACGAATTTGTTGAAACCGTTTTTAATAGTGTGCTGCGATGGCCACATTTTAGATGCCTTTGGGCCATATTCAGCCATAGAATCAGATGCACAAATAATGAAAAATATGATTGACGACGAAGGAAATCCTTTCCATTGGTTTTTTGAACATGGAGATGTGTTCATCTTAGACCGTGGGTTTCGCGACGTAATCGACGACTTACATGCCTATGGTTATGAAGCTCACTTACCGAAAACAAAAAATCGAGACGAAGATCAATTGACGACAGAACAAGTGAATAAGTCTAGGTTGGTTACTATGTGCCGCTGGGTTGTTGAAGTTATAAATGGTAGGTTCAAACGCGATTTTAAACTATTCCGACAAGACTTTTTCAATCGTGCTTTGCCTCATATGATGACAGATTTTAGAATAGGTGCTGCATTATTGAATGCTTGCAGAGAACCATTGTCAGATAACGTTCACGCTGAAACATTTATAGAAGTTATAAACCAAAGAGTGAACCAACCAAATAACCTAGCAGAGTATGTCCTAGCCAACAACTTTAATCGTAGACGGGCTAGTTTCGATAGCATTACAGGAAACCAACCTAACATAAGTGATTTTCCTTTGCTGACTGAGGACGATTTAACCATTTTTGCACTTGGTACATACCAAGTGAAGCTAGCCCGCAGCTATTATGCGGAGCATGTGCGACAAGGTCTCTATAATATAGAAACGTATAGGGACCCCGATGTTACAGGCCTAGGCAGGTGCGGCATCACAGCAACAAATGTTTGGCTGCTAAGATGTCGAATACAATCTAGACATACTAGGTCAAAAATATATTATTCGTACATTATAGTAGATAGAGAGAAAAGCGGCAGAAAAGCCATAGAAAACTACTATTGCAGTTGTCTAAGCGGTAAGCGCACTCTTGGTTGCTGTGCCCACATTATGTGTGTAGTGTGGTATTTAGGGTGGGCGAGAAACCAAGAGGAAGATATCCGTTTACCAGCTCATTTTTTAAACGATATTATTGTAGACGACAATTGAATCCCATCATTTTCTTTTTTTAAAGGAATACTAGCATTATATACGAGCATTGTATATGTGTCTGTCAATAAATCGATGTATTTAATAACCAATTAACCTTTAGTTTTATTTAATCCATCATTATCTTATACTTAGACATGCATTACGTTTTATCATTTACGTACTTTCGGTTTAATTAATTCGATTTTTTTATATGATCAACGCCTTATAACTTTTTATCTAAACAAGTTGCCGAAATAATTTTTTGCAGTCTTAATATATACATAATTGTCGACTAAAAAATATATAGGACAGATGTGGCCGCCGATGGGACAAGCGCCATACATTTTTGCCCATTGTCCTTTTGATGACCTTTTTTTTTAGGAAATCTGTCGAATGTAGCATACAGCGGGAGTTATGGCATCGATGTTACGGCGACGATATAAAATCCTCCGGGCAAACTTTGATGAGCTTTTTTTTTAGGAAATTTATTTCGCAACTGAGTTTCCATCATTACCCCGACATTCGACGATCCATTCCATTCACATCGATGTTAAAATGTTCTGCCCATAGCAACATCGATGTATTTTCCTTTCAACATCAATGTGTTTTCCTTTCAACATCGACGTTTCCTTTTCAACATCGATGTTTTCTTTCAACATCGATGTTTTCCCTTCAACATCGATGTTTTCTTTTCAATATCGATGTTTTCTTTTCAACATCGATGTTAAAAACAGTTAACATCGATGTTACGATGTTTTGCCTATAGCAACACCGATGTTAAAACATCGATGCTTTTCCTTTCAACATCGATGATCATCGAACATCGATGTTCATCGATCATCCCTGATTCAATCGCCATGGAGCATTTCACCGGAGCGGACCGTGCTTTTTGTGTGCGTGAGTTTTATCGCAACAATGATTTGACCACCATTGCGCAGCGTAAATTTAAAGAGTATCGCAATTTACGCACATTTAATGACTGTCCTAGTGCACAAACGATTAAGAAATTGGGTTCAAAAGTTCGAGGTGACTGGCTCTACATTGGATAAACAACGATCGGGCCGACCAAGGAGATCACGAACGGAAGAAAACGTCGACGTAGTGCAAGAGTCAGTTCGTGAAAATCCTACCCAATCCATTCGTAAGCGTTCCAGTGCATTATATATACCCAGATTAACGTTACATCGCACTTTAAAGAATGATAAGAAATTTCATCCATACAAAATTCAGTTAGTACAGGAATTAAAAGATACTGATCCCACCAATAAACTTAATTTGGTGAATGAAATGATGAACCACTTTACTTCGTTTAACAGCGTGTTATTTTTTGATGAGGCTCACTTTCACATCAACGGCCATGTCAATAAGCAAATTTATTGCTACTGGAGTAGCGTGAACCCACGTCGCAAACATCATAGCCTTAAAGTCATAATTTGGGCGGCTATGTCAGCGCATGGCATCATAAGCCCATACTTCTTTGAGAACGAACATGGTCGTGTGGTTACTGTTACTTCGGAGCGGTATGTGGCAATGATCGAGAATTTTTTACACCAGAGTTGCAGAATTTTTCAGGTTTCAATACTCGGACCTGGTTTCAAAAAGATGGCGCAACTGCCCATACCTCTAACACCGCTATGCCCGTCGTCCGTTAACTTTTCCCTAACAAAGTGATATCTGGAAGAGGCGACATTCCCTGGGCACCACTTAGCCCGAATTTGAGTTCAATGGACTTTTTCTTATGGGGTTACCATAGGTCTAATGTGTACGAAGCAAATCCGCGGTCAATTGATGAACTAAACGAAAATATCCGGCGAGAAATGTCAAGCATTTCGCAGCGTACTTGCCGTGCAGTGATAGAAAATTTTAGTCGTCGTTTACAGGAGTGAGAGTAACAACAAAATGGAGCACATTTAGATGAAATGATTTTTAAAACATAATTCCTTTTTAATGTAAATTACTAAACAATAAATAGAAATTTCATATTACACATAGTTATTTTTTTTATATTTTATTTTTTCAGTTCGAAGGACTTATGGGACACCCAGTATTAAGATTATAATTATCACCTGGACGCTTTGTTTACTGACAGCGGATTAAATAACATTTTGTATAAGTTTGTCATACATTTTATTTAATAAAATTAATTATCAATATACTTACAATATATAATAGTAATGCATTGACAAAATAATTATTTTTAATTCGAAACATAATTGCGATCAACATTAAGAATCTCATTACCTAAATAATATTATTAAGATTATAATGTTTCTTCTAAAGACTATTCTTCAGTACTTTGAGATTTTTTACTTATCGATATCTCGAAGTCATTTGAGGTGGATGCTTGCTTATAGACATTTTTTCGGGCGATATATCTGAAAAAAAAAGAATAAAATGCTGTGTTATGTCCGCAGAGTATCCCTAGAGTTAAATTAAAGGTAGTGGAAGTAATTACGTTCATTAAGAATAAGAGATTGGAAAATTACAATTATGCGCTATTAAATCGTACGACGGGATATGATGCAGTGGATTGTTGACATGTTCAGTACATGAAATTTCTTCATTTACGTCCTTGGTTTGAAATAACATTCACCAGTACCTGTCCTGAAGGTGATGTAAAAGTTGGCTAATAGAGGAAAGTATATAACTATAGTCTCATTTCAGCCTATTGCCGTCCACTGCTGGATGTAGGCCTCTCTCATGTTACGCCACAAAGTGCGGTCCTGTGCTGCCTGCATCCAACGATGTCCACCAACCTTCACCAGGTCCCCGGTCCACCTAATGGGGGAATCACAATCACAGAACACGCTGGAATAATATTAGGAAGGTTGCAAATGGTCGTGATGAATTATACTTATCCAAATGGCCAGAGAATTATAAAATGACCCAATAATGCATTTCATCATTATTAAAATATGGATTCAAAAGAAACAGTCTACAACTTTTATAGCTTGAGAGGTCCATAAACGCACCGCGGCCATAAAGATTTGATGTCACCATAAAATGACAAGAAAAGTGTCTCGATGTTCGATATAAATATTTTTTATTTGACCTCGAAATGGGGCGGTCATAATATAAAATGTATAATAATATTGCGGCGTATTTATTTCGTCCAGAATTTAATTAGCTCCATAGGATTATGGGCTTGAATACTTCTTTGGGAACAGGTGACATTTAAGATAAGATTCACCTTCTGAAGACAGCTCTGAGGTTAAAAATGTAATGCATCACCATCCCGTACCTGCCGCCTTCTGCGAGGCTGTCATCTCATGGAAGGCGGCGGCGAACTGTGTGCGGGAAGAAAGATCTCACGCGGACACGGCGGTGCAGGCGCGAGTACCTGCACCTGATGCCGTCCTAGCAGAGGCTGCGGGTGAACGGACCGGGGATTTAGTCCAGGCACCCGCGGAGAGGTTAGCCTCGTCACGGCGATCTGCGTCTCAGTAGGGGACGTCGAAGGGAGAGGGTACTCCCTCGGGGTATTCCGTCGGGTCGACCACTGAAGTCAAGGAACTCTGCGGCGGTGGTCGACCCAACGACGAAGGCGACGTGCTGTACGGGTGGGTCACGGGCGTGCGTGCTTACGCCCCTCTGTCGCCGCGGACGGAGTGGTGCGAGGAGTGCGCCGACCGTAACCCAAGCCTCAAAAAGAAAAAAAACCCGTACTTCCCATAAGAGTAGTAAAATCTATCTATCAGAAATTAACAAAAGGAAATGTGATCGCCAAATGATTTGTCAAGCGTGACCATAAAGATATGAGGCATCCCTTTCTAAGGGATTTCTTTCTCTCTCTCTCTCTCTCTCTCTCTCTCTCTCTCTCTCTCTCTCTGTCACTCTTGACTTGTATTTCCTCTTATTCTAACTAAAAATTTAAAATAGTGCTAATAGTTGGTAAGCAGAAAGAGGATGCACCGCATCTTCTGTGTCCCCACTTTACCTCAATATCAACACAGATAACTGTGTAGGGTAGAGTTAGACGTATACAGCTATCAGCAATAACGTTCATCACGTAGTCACTGTCTAATAGAATATATCGCTTAAGAGTTAAGCACCTGAAGAATAACCTAACATCCGGCCCGCTTAAGTCAAATGTGCATACTACCAATTGCGCAAGGAAAAAAATTAAAGTTATCGCAGTATATGTTACAGGGCCTCATCATCATCATTTCAGGTCATATGCGTCCCAATATTGGGTTCAAACCTCCTCAATAAGGAGAGGAATTAACCAGGCTGGTCCGATTGATTGGTATGAGGTATTATTTTGAATTTTCCTTCTCTTGCATAGATGTATGTGCAAATTTAATTCCTTAGTCGTCTTATACCCACGGGCAACAG
The DNA here is from genome assembly GCA_032191425.1 of Lymantria dispar. Taxonomy (NCBI): domain Eukaryota; kingdom Metazoa; phylum Arthropoda; class Insecta; order Lepidoptera; family Erebidae; genus Lymantria; species Lymantria dispar. Next base: position 8,516,021 of record CM063465.1, on the reverse strand, counting down.
AGGGGGTGGTGAATTGTATTCTTACTCCGGCACCACACGTAAAAGGGCCTCACGAAATCCTAAAATCACTACACGTCTATAGAGTCGGTTGTGATCTAATTATAGTCCGCCAATCAAGAAAACGATAAATTCAAACCATAGCTGACCAAAAAGTTAGATTTTTTTTTTAAATAGGAAAGAATATATTTTCTAAACGTAAATGGCAAGTACATTGTAACGTATAAGTTGGAGCATAAGAACGAACACTATCACAATATAAGGAACATTATTAAGTCAGCGTGAAGTATAAGCCAACTGTAAACTCCGATAACCGACTTACTGTCTAAGGATGCAAGCACACTGTTAAAATATTTCCAAAGAGATTTTATAGACATTCTCCTTTATTTTTCTACCTATTTAAATCTTTCTGCGTATTGTGATAATATATACAGGGTATTTTTTCAAACAGTGCACAAATTTTTTTATTATATTCTAGATATAAATAAAATGATATATAAAATATAAAATGTTTAAAATCACTAGTAATTATTTAATTATTTTGATTTGAAAATATCTAAGAATGTTCGTGATTTTTAACCACCCTATTTGCGGCCATTGAGAACGAACATTAGCGTAAACGCACACTAATATTGCTTACTACTATCAATTGTAATGATTTCTGATGTTTACGCGAGTATTATACATTTTAAATAAAACTACGTGAGACATCTTAGTCCACCCGTGACCATGAACGCTGTAAAGTGTTCGAAACGTCGGGTAATCAAAAATCAAATACAAACGCGATAAAAACCGTAGTTTTATTTAAAACTATCAATTGTGTTCACCACTCCCTATCTTGCTCGTGGATGTCGTAAAAGACGATTAAGGGATATAATATGCACATAACACCTATGAAAGAGAAAAAACTTGAATTGAAACCCTATACCAACATATTTGACCATCATGGTATATTAGGTCAAATTCTCTCCCATAATGCAGGAGGCCCGAACCCAACAGTGGGACGTATGTGGGCTGCGATGATGATGATGTATTGTGATGAAGTAAGAATAGAAAGAATTACACTGTATTATTCTTTCCATATTCCATCAAAAGCCGACTAAAGATTTTTTCGAACTACTTTAATAATTTAATGTAGTGATGGGTCATTTTTTCTGTGGTGGCGGAGTAAGAATACGAGGCATTATAAAAGACGACTAAGTAATATGGTATGCTTATAACATCTATACAAAAGAAATTCAACTCAAAATAAAACCCTATACTACCCCGTCAGACCAACGTGGTATCCATCTATCCATTAGCCTATAGAAGTCCTTTGCCACTGGCATCCAACGATTCCGTGCGACTTTTAAGATGTCAGTCCACCTAGTACAGACTCATGCTACGCTACATCGTGCGTTTCCTGTCGCCAGCCGAGAACATTTCTTCCTCAATAGTTGTCGACGAGCGATGTGGTCTGCCCATTGGAATTTCAACGTGCTAAATATGCAGACTATGTTAGATACACTGGTATAGTGAGTTAATATTCCCCTGGCTCGAGTTCAGCAGAGGTATATATACGAGGCGAGATGATAAGGGCGTTGCCTACCGCGAAGAAACTGCTGACCTAGCTGTGGCCTTGGTATTTCAGAGGTCCATGTACGGCAGGATCACTTACCATCAGGTGCGCTTGCTTGTTTGCCACCATTGGCAATAAAAAAACTTTCCCGTCGTAATTCGTCATGTTAATTGTATTTAATAACTTCTTAATTGATTATTCTCATATAAGCTTTAAAACTAACACAGTTATTAGAATTAGCATCATCGTCAATAACTAGCGTTTTTTCTTCTCAGATTCAATCTTGCTTACAATTCGCAAAAGTAAAACTCAGAATATATAATAATAATATATAAGCTTTAAAACTAACACAGTTATTAAAATTAGCATCATCGTCAATAACTAGCGTTTTTCTTCTCAGATTCAATCTTGCTTACAATTCGCAAAAGTAAAACTCAAAATAAAACCCTATACAAACCCGTCTGACCAGTATGGGTTGGTCCATTTGCTTCTAACTATGGAGGAAGCTCCAGCTTAACAGTGGCATGTTTTCAAGTTGAAATAATGAAAATGCACAATGCGTTTTCATAGTAGAAGAAAAAATTACTTTTTATGTTCATACTAGTATTTTTTGCTCCAAAAACAAGTTTTTATAAACAATCTGTAAAGTTAAAGTTCAGTAATTTAGTTTATTAGGTCCTCTCATCGTTCAATGCAATTTTAATTTTAAAGTTATAATATTAAATCGGAACGTGTAAATTTTCCAATAGAGGACGTATGAAATATCTCATGTAAGGCAGTTAGAGCGATAATTTTGTTATTTATAGGCCCGATCGTCTAAGTAAGAAGGGTTGGAACTACTTCAAGTGCATGTGGCTTCAAATCCCACGCGTGGTAACCATATTTCGCTCGCATATCATGTTTTTATATTTATAAATACCTGGCATGTTATATTAAATCTCTGTAATTTTTCATGTTTTTAGTTTTATCTCAGCTTTGATTAATAAGGTAAAGCGTGTGTATTTATTAATAGTTTTATCTTGCATTTTCTATATAAGGGATATCGGTATTCACAATTGCATATAAAAATTAATATATTGGTTCATTATATTATCCATATTAGTAAAGTTAGATAAGGTCAGAGTTACACCCGCATACAGTAACGTATAATATAATATATATACTAGCTGACCCAACAGACGTTATTCTGTTCAAATAAGCACCACCTGCCGGGTCCAGTTGTGAATCTAAACTATTCTAGAATCCCCTTGAATATGTACAAAAAAATTCATCAACATCGGTCCAACCGTTTAGGAGGAGTTCAGTGACATACACACGTACGCAAGATATCCTTACTAATATTATAAATTATATACAAGTTTGTTTTTTGTTACGCTTGCACGCTTAAACTGCCGAACTGATTTCAAAAATTCTTTCACCAATGGCAAGCTATAATATCAGGGAGTAACATAGGCTATATTTTATCCCGGTATTCCCATGGGAACGGGAACAACGCGGGTACGGCGACAGAAACAGAATCAAAGCGACGGTGTTTTGCTATTTCTATATAAGGACTATCGGTGTTGACAGTTGCATATTAAATAAATTATTTCATCGTTATATTTTCCATATTAGTAGACTTAGCTAAGTCGTTATTTGTTTTCCTTAATATCAAAGTCAAACGGGCGTGTATAGCATTTTTGGATTAGCCTATATATAAATACAGCTTTTAATATTGAAATAACAATTTTTACTGAATCTTCATTATCACTCACCGTTTTGCCATCCACTGAATTAGAATACTTCATAAAATGCTATATGAAGCGGTCATTCATTAACACGTTGAATGTCAAGGAGGTCACAATACTATGTAAATGTCCTTGACAGGAGGGTTGGCGATTACAGTAAGATTTTATGTTTCTCAGGCGAGCGCTGGTGGTGCCGCAATCGACGATTTGCGCCACACATTGGAAGTTTGCGCCGCCTGAGGGCCCTAACGTCACGTCCTATCAATGGAATTTGGAATAGACCTGTCGTTGCTGACCATCATCTCACAGGTGCTCGACAGCGACAGGTGCTGGTCGTCAATGGCCTCATTTTGTGAGGCCGTAATTTCAAGGAAGGAGGCTACGGACTGAGACGCGCTTGCCTCCGCTGACTCGCTCCGCCGTCGACGATTTAAGAGGAGAAGGCGCAAGTCCTTCCACCGCATTAAATAATGATGAGTGACACTGTGGTTTTAAAGGCTATTCAGGTCATAGTGGTAAAGTGCCTGGCGAGTCTCACACACTTCTCCGTCTGTCACCGGCGGGGCATAGTGCGTAAATGCATTTCCACAAGGTAAAAAAAAGGCGAGCGCTGGTGTCCATTCTCTCGGTGATTCCTCAAATGAATTTTACGGTCCCTACAGACACGAACTCGACTGAGCACAGTTCGGGAAACTTTAAAAAGGTCTTCACATCCAACATATCTCCGTGTCTCAAATTATGTCTACAATCAGACTACTAGCAGGCTGTGCTCGGGATTTCACTGCGAGGTATTATGATAAGAACGAAAATCCGTAAAAGAAAGGGTACAGCCGACATATTTGAAGTATTTCTACGCTGAATAGGCAATCGTCGTCAGCCATTGCCTACCGTGAAGAAAATACTCTTCTTAAACCTCGTTTAAAGAAGGACATTTTAATTTATTGTTATTTTATATTTTATTATTTTAATATTTAATAAATAGTAAATGGATCTACATAATTGCACCGTGTGGGTGACGAGTAAGAATAAAATTCACGACAGCCCTGCCCGTGGGTTCTGTTACGATTAAAAGATTTAATACGCATTTATTATCCATGCAAGAGAAGGAAAACCCGAAATAAAACCATTCACCAATCTATATGATATATTACTTCAATTTCTATCCTATTTTGGAGAATGTTGAGCTGATAATGACGAAATATATTGACGTCGACAGATGGCTAAATGAATGTTACTCGAACCACTGACGTCAAGTCACCCTGCTCCGGTGGTCGGCCCAACGACGAAGGCGACGCGTTACGGAGAGGAGCGAGGAACGCGCCAAACGTAACCCACCCCTCCCAAAAAAAAACGATGAATGATACTCTGAACTTTGATCATTTTTTTTTTGCAAAAAAAATCACCGACGTAATAAAACCCTAAAAGCACTAAAAAGTATTGACAATGTAGATACATATGTTTTTAGATTTTTGTTGATTTATCAAAAACCGCTTCTTCGGTTTCGATAAAATTTTCATGGGACTACTTGTAAAGTATACCATTTCCTACAAAAAAATATTTTCTAATCGGTTGGCAAGCGACGGTTGCGAACAAACATAAAAAAATACAAATAGTCGAATTGAGAACCTCCGCCTCTTTTAGAAGTCGGTTAAGAATTGACTATCATCATCATCGCAGCCCACATACGTCCCGCTGTTGGACTTGGGCCTCCTCCACAATGGGAGGGAATTCGATCTACTATACCATGCTGGTCAGACATATAGGTATAGGGTTTCATTCTGAGTATTCCTTCTTTTGCACAGATCTTATGTGCATATTATATCCCTTAGTCGTCCTTTTACGACATCCACGGGCAAGATAGGGAGGGGTGAATTGTATTCTCACTCCGTCACCACAGGGAAATAGACTACAGTCTTTTAATTAAATCTATCAGCCTTAAGTAATGATCGTATAGAGAACCTTATATTAAATAAATTACTTGAGTTCCAAGTAATTTTATACAAAAGTGTAAAGTAACATACAATTACACAGAACATTAGCTATAGATTGTGATTTGTAATTCAAATACAGGGGGGAGAAAGGGAACGACAGATGGGACTGTATTGCAAATCACAACAACGTGAATTTTATTAATAGGGGAATCGTTAAGAGGATTGTTGCTTTATTTATACCATATATTCTAGTGTGGTAACTATTTATTTATTAGGGACAAAAAACAGTTATACATTACAGTATTGTTGTATAATAATTATATGATAATTTTAAGACAACACCATGCACTAAGGAAATAATCTTTGTATTGCTGGGAACTTTACAAACATATAATTAACGGACACAAATTACATCCAGACTCAGAATAACAAGTGGTGGATCACACAAAGTGTTGTCGCGCGTGGGATTCGAACCCCCGACACTGGCGTTGTAAGTCGCTATCTTAACCACTACGCCATCTGTGCAGTCAAAAGTATTGAACTTAGTGTACATGTGTATATTATTAAATTAACATACATATAACCAGCATCTCTGTCCACGGCTTAAGACTTAACGGTGATAAAAAAATACTACACGGAGCAAGACGGACTATTTGCTCCGAAAATGAAACCAAGAAACAAAAAAAAAAAAAAACCTTAGAGCAAAAGATTTAAAAAAAATTAGATATCAAATTAAGATTTATTAAGGTTCACCTTTTACAGTTCTGTAAAAAATTATAAATAAGGGTCCAAAATTTAACAATTAACCTACAGATCAACAATAACTCGGAGAGGGTACTCCTCAGGAGTATTCCGTCGGGCCGGCCACTGATGACAAGTCACCCTGCTCCGGTGGTCAGCCTAACGACGAAGGCGACGTGTCACGGGTGGGTTACGGGTTTGCGTTAGATCTCATTTTCTGGTTCGCTGAACACTTCATCAAGTTTTAAGTCTGCTATCAAAGTATAAAAGGTAGCAATACATTGTATTCTCAGCCATCAGCAGACTGTAAGAAAATAAGGAACCGGGCGGCAGGTGCGCTGACCGTAGCCCACCCCAAAAAAAAGAGCAACAATAACCTTTTTTTTAAGCTATTGCATAGCTTTTATCGCGGGCTGCGCGGCGACCGAATCAAGAAATTCTGTAACGAAAATACAATCTCACACCCCCGTACCATGTAACTCGGGCCATCTAACTCGGGACGAGTGACATGGTAGGCGGGTAGCGTTGGCTCGGCAAAGCGTACGTACGTAGAGCGTACGCGTACGACCGGTGCGAACACGTGCCACCGCTTTGCGTAGCTTACGTCACAAAAGTGTTTTCGCGAGTTTTCTAACGGTCCCAACGATCTTCAGCGGACGACAGTGGTAATCCAAACAGCCTTTATTGTTTTACATATAGTACATTTGTTTTCTTATCGGTCACCATGCTCAAAAAGTGTAACTTGAATTAATATCAAAGAAAAAAATACTATATAAATAAAAAATTAATAAATAATTATAATTGCATAAGTAACGAACTTTAATACACAAGTAATAAATGGTCTAAAAACTCAAAATAGGAGACAAATACTTATTCAAATAAACCGCTGCCAGTAGGTAACGTGCCCAGAATGCTGGCAGCATTGCCACGTTGGATGGCAATGCTTAACCTCTGTGCCAAGTAAAGCCCAGCATTCCGGCCACGTGTCGCTTCATTAAGGCGTTTACTTAAATCAATGTCAATTGCATAAGTTGGTAAAAAATGCTATACAATAGCTTTACCGCGGCAGTCCTCGAGTGCCACGCGTTTTTTTTTTTAATATTAATTTGATTCATCAAAAATATCTATAGATGATATTTATTTACTATTTAATTCTCCATACTTTCGTATTTACTTATTGTAGTGAGTTTTCACTTTCACACTTCTTTGTTCTTTACTGTCTGGTTAACATCATCATTATAGCTCATATATCTCACACTGGCTCAAGCCTCATCCACAATGGGAGGAAAGTTGAACTACCACGCCAATCAGAAGGTTTGGTATAGTATTTTATTTAATACCGCACGGTGGTAACAGAGGTAGCGTGCCTGTTGGCCGGGACTCCCCTGTGGGACCTGGAAGCGGAGATGCTTGCCGGTTTGTATCGGCGGGTGTAGGGGGTGCGCGCGGAGGGCGGTGTGGTCTCTCTGAGGGTGCTCACCGCCTGGCGCGTCGACGCCCGCCGAGACGTCATTGCCCGTTGGGCCTGGCTGGAGAGGCCTCGGTTCGGGGTGCGGATCGTCGAGGCCTTCCGGCCGGTGCTGATGTAATGGTTGAAACGCGGCATACGCTCGAGGTCTGTGCCACTTGAGCAGAGCAGCGTCGTGAACTCGTCGCAATCATCGGTGCCGACCTGATGTTCCCGACCATCGCCAGGGCGATGCTTGACAGCGTCAGGAACTGAGACGCGGTCGCAGCCTTCTGCGAGGCAGTAGTCTCGCGGAAGGAGGCGGCGGATCGCTTGCGCGAGGAGCGCAGCCTCGATGAGGTGATCCACCGCTGGCGACTTGGGCAGCGTAGGCGCGAATACCTGCGCCTCATGCCGATCTAGCCGAGGGCGCGGGTGACGTGACTGGTGAGTTAGTCCGTCACCCGCCGAGAGGCTGACCGCGTGAGGAAAGACCGACGTCCTCCCCGAGGGGGGGACGTCGGTCGATGGGAGGGTACCCAAATAAGGGGTATTCCGTCGGGCCGACCACTGTCGTCAAGTCACCCTGCTCCAGTGGTTTGCCCAACGACGAAGGTGACGTGCATCACAGGTGGTTTGCGGGAGTGCGCGTGCTTACGCCCCTCTGTCGCCCCGGACGGAGTGGTGTGAGGACCGTGCAGACCGCAACCCACTCCAAAAAAAAATATAGTATTTTATTTCAAATTTTCCTTAATGTGTAGCTGTTTTTTGCACAAGACACCCACGGTCAAGATAGTGGATGGTAAATTGTATTCCTACCGTCACCACTTAGCATACAACGATTTTTGTTTCATTTTTATTTATTCCGGGCAATTTTTCATCTGCTTACAGACTAAGAATACAATGCATCACCCCTTTCTTGCCCGTGGGTGTCATAGAAGACAAAAAAGCTATTATAATATGCGAATACGAGATAAAGGTAACTTGAAATAATGCCATTTACAAACTCAGTTGATAAGCATAGTATCGTCATCATGATCACATCTCATATACGCCCCACTGCTGGGCTTGAGCCTCCTCCACAATGGAAAGTAAATTGACCTAACCACGCTTGTCAAGCGGGTTGCTATAGGATTTTATTTCGAGTTTTTCTTCTCTTGCACAGTTGTTATATGCATATTATATCCCTTAGTCGTCCTTTATGACAGTTACGGTTAAGAGACGGGGTGGTGAATTGTATCCTTACTCCGTCACCACGCGGATAATGTTCATGGTATAGTAGGTCTACCGACGTCTCGTACTCCTCAAGGGGTATTCCGTCGGACCGACCACTGACGACAAGGCACCCTGCTCCGGTGGTCAGCCTAACGACGAAGGCGACGTGTCACGGGTGGGTTACGGGTTTGCGTTAGATCTCATTTTCTGGTTCGCTGAACACTTCATCAAGTTTTAAGTCTGCTATCAAAGTATAAAAGGTAGCAATACATTGTATTCTCAGCCATCAGCAGACTGTAAGAAAATAAGGTATAACGTTGCAATTTTGTATACGAAAACGTATATTTCTTTTAAGAGTTTTGTGCCACCCACCGATGAAATTGGATTTTTGTATGCCTTTGTGTGACTTTAAAACAGACTTATAGAGTAAATAAATCTTGCATAAGTTATTTTTGTGAAACAAATGAATCAAAATAAAATTCTTTACTTTATAGTAGGGATGTGACTTGGAGGGTAAATAATCGATTCTTTTGATCTTTTGTTCTTTAACCCTTTCCTAACCATGATACCAAAAATAATGAAAACCTAAATTTTTATGATTGTATATGGGTGAGGGTTAGTAAAGAAAACTCATACATTTTTTTCAGATTTTTTAAGTATGTCTAGGTACTATTTTTATAACCTAGACTTTTAAGTACCGTCAGGAACTTTGAATTACATATTAGTTGGCGTAGTGCATTCAGCAAAATATTAGTCAACTACCCCCCATGTTTGCAGAATATCTGGTAAATATCTTTCTGTATCGCGTTTATTCCACTTACGACAAGGATCAATAGTTTTTTTTTTTAGATTGTGCATGTGTTCACGTAACAGTTTCTGTAAAATATTTGGAAAGTGTTGGGAATAGAATATACAATAACATCTTGGTTTATTTTTGCATTAGGATCTTCTGACTGATATTCTTTATTAAGTTCAGCTTGAATCAACATATATTCTTTTAATGCTGCTTCAAAGTTTCATCAAAATTGTTAGTTGAGGGTTGTTGTACTTTAGGAATATTTTCTTCTCCAGACAATTCCACATCTGAAGTTTCAGAACAATCTGGAAGATCTTATATAAGTAAAGCTTTTATCAAAGCTGTATTCTTTGCAATATCCATTACAAATATTATATAGGATAAACAATTACTATAATATATTCGATCTCATTAACAAAAAATTAACCAAAGTCACTGACGGTACTCCTAAGTCCTTGTACATTTTTATAGTTATTTTAATACTAACATTCAAAATTATACTCTAAAATCATATTAGTTCTATAGTTAAATCTACTATCTAATGTAATAATATAAAACAATAACAATTATCCTGTTATTTCTATTTTAAATGTTTTCTAAAACTAAAAGCAATCCGCAGTTCTTAAATCTGAAGCAGGTCGAAATTTGAAAGTGTCACTTGCTGGCGGTCAATCGGCAACATTTAAATAAATCACTGTAATTAGCTAGCATAGTAGTACCCAAAAGGGTCATCACTGCCAAATACTTAATACGTGATCGTATTGTAGAAATAATAGACGAAGAATCACCCGGTACAAATTGGTACCGTCGCTTAGGAAAGGGTTAAAATAAATCGATTATAAAATAATCGATTAATTCAAAATAAATAATCGATTATAAAATAATCGATGTTTCCTCCCAACAGGATTATGATGACCTTTTTTTAGGAAATCTGGCAGTGAATAATAGATTAATTTCGACCGAATTTCGAATAATAAAAATTCGATTAATAATCGATTTTTATTATTTTGATAATTGATTGTAAAAATCGATTATTAATCGATTATTTTATTGTAATAATCGATTTTTATAAAAATCGATTTTATTTCACATCCCTACTTTATAGCATATCAAATGAAAACATTATTTTGAGGCCCCTAATATTATTTAGTTTTAATTATATATAATTAATGTGTTAAATGTCTGTGTGGGAACGGAGTAAGAATACAATCCGCCATTACCTCTCTTGCTCATGGGAGTCCTAAAAGAGAATGCAATATGAATAGAACATTTACACAAGAGAAGGAAAACTAACTATATAATTACTAAATTACATATCACTAAAATATAATGAGTTATTTTTGAAGCTATTATGAAATAACACAGAATCGTTCCTTAACCAATTTAATACACTCATTTGCAAAAAAAACGGGCACCTAAGCAATGAACCATTTCAAATGTTAATATTTCTTTGTTTGATAATTATAGGTAGTTTTATCCACACAATTTGCTAAATTAATAAGAAAATAATCGTTTTCATCAGTATTTCATAAAATTTAGATACAATTTATGGGAAATAATGCTAAACCTCGCTAGTAGTGTATATTCGCTAGTAGTGCATATGCTCATGAAGTAAAAATAAAAAAGTTTTTTTGTTTGTTTTTCTTTAATAAAGTAAAAGCAGATAAATGTTTAGTATCGAGTGTGACCCCCTCTAGCTAAAATCACAGCTTGAATTCGTCTGGGCATGCTAGCGAGTATATCCCGGATACTTGCTTGCGGAATACGTTCCCACTCCGCAGTAATCACATTCTTCAGCTCTCTGATGGTCTGCGGAGCCGGGTGTACTGATCTCACACGCCGTTTCAGAACGTCCCAGACATGCTCTATGGGATTGAGGTCGGGACTTCGAGCTGGCCAATCCAAACGACGAATGCCGACCTCTTGCACATACGCATTAACATCGCGGGATCGGTGGGCGCGAGCATTGTCGTCCATAAAAATTGAGTCTTCACCTAGAGCGGCCAATGCGGGTTGTGCATGAGAAATTAGAAATTCCGTTATGTATCGATGCCCAGTCAGTGAGCCGTTTTCAATGAAGACTAACTCTGTACGATCCATTGAATTTATTCCTGCCCAAAACATAACAGAGCCCCCACCATAAGGTGTGATTTCTTCGAAACATGCCTCTGCAAAGCGTTCTCCTTGTCTTCTTAGCACTCGCCGACGTCGATCTTCACCGAACAGAGATATCCTGGCTTCATCAGAGAACAAAACCCTATTCCAATCGTCTTGAGTCCATGATTCACAATTTCTAGCGAACCTAAGCCTGTGAACTCTGTGCTCACGGAGTAATTTGGGGCCGCGGGCCGGGCGGTGACTGCGTATATTGGCAGCGAGAAGCCTCCTCCTGACCGTCCATAGACTAATATGCACATTTCTTACTTCTTGGAGGTTGTTCTTAAGATCCACATACGAAGATTTGCGATTTCTCAATGCGCGACTCACAAGAAAACGATCATCCCGTGGTTGGGTACATGGTTTTCTTCCAGAACCAGGCCTTCTCTCGACGGAACCAGTCTCCTGATATCGCTGCCAGGTCCTTTGGACTGTCGAGCGACTAACATTTAGCCTCCTAGCCACGAAACATTGGCTGCAACCCTCTTCAAGCAGCGCGATAATTTTGGTAGCTTTTACCACTTTATCTACCATTTTTGATACAGCCAAACAGCATTAAATAAAGCTTTGACAGTCAAGGATATGAAATTAATCGATAAAAATTGAATAAAAGTTATGAAAGTCGATGTTAACTTCTGGAACTTCGCGCCAAAAATGTAGGATAAAAAGGGGTTTTCTGTAAAAATGAACATCAAATGAAAAATTGAATTTAGAACGTACTTTTTTAAATACCACAGCATTTTTAAAACCGGCCAGTAACGTGTACAAACGATTGAAACCTTTTTGGTATTGTATCTTTTTAAATATGAATGAAAATCAAAACCGCCCGTTTTTTTTGCAAATGAGTTTATATTAGATAATAGCAACCCGGCCTCGCTTCGCTTCGGTTTCAGTAGCCTTACCCGCGTAGTTCCCGTTCCCGTGGGAATATCGGGATAAAATATAGCATATGTTACTCCCTTATATTATGGCTTTCCAATGGTGAAAGAATTTTTGAAATCGGTTTGGTGGTTTAAGCGTAACAAACAAACAACCTTACTTTCGAATTTATAATACTAGTAAGGATATACTGCATTTAATTTAACTCAAAATTATCCTGTATATTATATCCTTAATATTATTTGCCTCGGATGTTATTAGCCATTTAAAATCCGGGGAAAACCGACCGAAACCGATGAGAAACGAGAGCAGATTTCTAGTTTGTAAAATTGCAATTCTGAAACATTTACATATTTCTTTTTTTGTATGGGCTGCGGTCGTCGCGCTTCCGTACCACTCCGTCCGAGATGACAGAGGGCCTTAAGCACGCAACACCCGCAACCCACCCGAACACCACGTCGTTGGGCAGACAACTGGAGCAGGGTTACTTGTCATCAGTGGTCGGCCCGACGGAATACCCCCTACCCGGAGTAACCTCCCGTCGACCGACGTCCCCCCCGGCCGGACGTCGGTCTTTCCTCACGCGGTCGGCCTCTCGGAACATTTACATAATAACATGTCTACTTATGCTTTTCATATGTGAATGCTTGCATGATATTATTTCATCATCGTCATCATTTCGGCTCATACACCGCCCACTGCTTGGCCCGAGCCTCTCCCTCAATAGGAAGGAAATTGACCTTACTATACCATGCGTTGGATGCAAGTGGCACAGGACCGTTCCGAGTGGCATTCTCGTGGGGAGGCCTATGTCCAACAGTGGACGTCTGTAGGCTGATAGATGGATACCATGCTGGTCAGACATGTTCGTATAGGATTTAGTTTCCAGTTTTCCTTCTCTTGCACAGATGTTATGTGCATATTATACCTATACCTTACTCCGTCACCACACGGAAAATACAGATGCTTGCATCATATTATTTCAAGTGATGATGACATCACTTCGGCTCATATACCGCCCACTGCTGGGCCCGAGCCTGTCCCAAAATAGGAAGGAAATTCACCTTAGTATATCATGTTGGCCAGCCACGTTGGTGTAGGGTTTCATTTCGCGTTTTCCTTCTCTTTCACAGATGTATATTGCTTTTTTTTTCTTTTTTTAGTTATTCAATTTCAATTTCAATTTATTTATTTCTCTTTAAGGTACAATACATGTTACAATTTTTTATCAATTTTTTAGCCTTAAGAAGAGCTGGTGTCTGTAGTAGGTACAAGACCTGTATGACAGATCACCAGGTCCTCTCTTAAATATGGGTTCACACTTAAGTAAATAACAGTTCAAATATATATAAAACCTAAAACTATGAAATCTCACAAATAGTATATGTGTGTGCGTGTGTGTATGAGTGTGTGTGCTTGCGTGCGTGCGTGTGTGTCTGTCTGTGTGTGTGGGTGTGTGAGTGCGAGTGTGTGTGTTTTTCGTTTTTACTACATTCATCAACATTTATTTTATTATACGAATAATATTTTCTGCCTCTTCATAGTCCAAAAGTTTAAGCCAGTTCGATACAGTTTTTTTCAATTCGGATTTATACATTGTGTATATATTGAGAATTTTATTTATTTGATTATAAACATAACCGCCAAGGAAGTAAAAACTATTTTGTGCTAATTTTGTATTTACTGGAACAGTAGGAGAAACCGTAGGACAACAGTAGGTAACCGAGTACTTCCGACGAACGAAAATAAATTTATTGGGTTCATAGGGTATTCGAGAATGTGTGATAATAATTAGATTTAAAATAAAAAGTTTTCTTACGGAGAGTACTCTACAAGTTTTATAAAGTTCAGTAGTGGGAAATCGAAAAGGCAACCGCCAACCTACCTTCAACAAAATTCTTTGGGCACGTTCAAGTTTTAGTAGGTGGGTTTTAGAACTTCCACCCCAGACAACCACACAGTATTGGATTAATGATTGGCAAAGGACTAAATAAACTAGTCTGATGATGTTCTCCCGCGCGACATGTCGAAGACTTTTAAAAATGAATATTAACTTGCGCAGTCTAGCAGTAAGAGTATCTATATGAAGATGAAATGATAAGTAATCATCGATCAGTACTCCTAAATGTCTAACGCAGTTCACGCGGCTTAAATGAGGGCAATTGCATACCATGGTGGTAGTGTTGCACGTATGGGCGATCAAAGAATGGCAATCTGATGGTTTACCAGCGGCTGTAGGAGAAAAAGTCAAGTATTTAGATTTACCGACATTCAAAGTCAGTAAATTGTGAGATAACCAATTGTTAACGGCGAGAAAACCTAATTGTGCATGTTTAAAAACTGTTTCCCACGTATCGCCGCTAAATATCAAGGCAGTATCATCGGCGTAAGTATAAATCGAACCATGTAATAGTTTTAATTGACAAAGATCATTTATGTACACGAGAAATAATGTTGGCCCAATAATACTACCCTGAGGAACGCCGTGAGATATGGAGAGCTTATCGCTGGTCCAATCTCCAATTCTGACACATTGACGTCTACCCGCAAGATAACTCTTGAAAAGCTCAAGTTGATTACCCCTAACCCCAATTCTTTCCAGTTTATCGATCAGAGTGGGGATAGAGATTGTGTCAAAGGCTTTAGCCAAATCTAGGAAAATACCAATCACTTTTTGTTTTTTATCTAGTTTGGTTATGATATGGTTGGTGAGATCTAAAACAGCATTACTTGTTGAAATACCAGCACGAAATCCATATTGAGAAGGTGATATAAGCCGATACTGTTCCAGATATTTGACAAATCTATTATTAATGAGACGCTCAAGTAATTTTGATAGCGTTGGCAAGATTTAAATTGGTCTATAGTTGCATGGTTGAGTTCTATCTCCTCCCTTATAAACAGGATATACAACTGCAAGTTTAAACGCGTCCGGAAAGGTACCCAGCTTAAAAGCCATGTTACATATATATGTAATATGGGGAACTAGTAGATACCTAAACCTTTTCAAAAAAACATTAGAAATATTATCAGAACCCACTGCACAGTCATTTCTAAGATTGTTTATCAATTGGTCTACTTCCAACTCATCAGTATCTAACATGACGAAAGTATTGTAACAGGATTTGATATTATTAGAAATTTGGGGCGCTTTTTCAGTACGTTGTATTTTTTCAGCAATTGAGGAACCAATATTGACAAAAAAAGAGTTAATTTCATTTGTGGAATATGCGGGATCTGTAGGTGATAAGAGTTCATTTGCTTCTGTTTCTGTTTGTCAGAATATGTAATAGACTTTATAGCTGTCCAGAGTTTTTTATTATCATTCAGTGCATTGTCTATTTGAGATTTGTCATAATTCATTTTGGCGGTTTTAAGCAGTGTGCAACAATAATTCCTGTAACGTTTGAATGTTATTTGAAGGACCTCATTACTTGGGTTTTTTTTTAATTTTAGATGTAAGTTATCACGATTTCTTAAACATTTTAAGAGCCCAAGAGACATCCAGGGTTTTCGTAACCGCCTACGATATGGTACTGATTTTAGACACACGTTTTTATCTATAATTGAGTTTAAACTTTTTATAAAGTAATTGGTGGCTACATTAATATCTGTAGTGCAGTAAATGGGGCTGAAGTTTGTTTGTGCCAGATCCAATCCAATTTTTTCATAATCAAAAACCTTAATCACCTTTTATGTTTTGTGAGTATTACTGTTAATATTGATAGTCTGGAGATATAGTAAAACGGTGTCATGATCAGTAATTGAAGTATTAGCAATATAACAATAAGAACGGAGTTTAGTTTTTAAAATTAGGTGATCAAGACAAGAGCTATTATTTCTTGTAGGAATAGTAAAGGCTGGTAGCATCCCATGGTAAGCAAGCATGGAAAGGTATTCTGTTGAACGCAAGTCAGTACCATTATCAGAGATGTCGATATTAAAGTCACCCGTTAGAATAATATTTTTATACGAGGAAAGAGATTTTAAAAGATCATTTAATGACTCTAAAAACAAAGACACATTCCTAACTGCAGGTGAGCGATAAATTGCTAACACTACTGTGTCTGTATTGAGAGTTAATACTAAACAGTTAGCGTCCTGAATTAAGGGTTCCGAAACAGAGACACGTAGGTAACTACGGTAGTATATTACAACACCTTCATTCTGTAATATAATCGTGAAGCAGAGGTAGAAGAGATGAGTTGTTAAGCCAGCATTCTGTAAGGATTATAAAATCCCAAGACGTACGACTTCTATGAAGAATTGTGGTTAAACTGTCAAAATTCTTATTTATACTTCTTATATTTTGACAGAGGAGTGTGAGAGCACCACAATGCAACCTAACAAATTTTTTACAATCCTCTATCATACATGATTCTGAAACTGCCACTGAAAGACTATCCAAGTCCTTTTCTAAATTATGTAAAGTGTTGAATGTATAACCTTGAAACTAAATAGCCAATAAAAGGTACTTCTAATTTGATATAATCTATGCCAATATTTATTATGCATTAAATTAGTATATTTATTTAATACATAAATGTGGTCATTTATGAGGGTAGATAGCAATGTAATTTGAAATAAACAAGTATAGTAGGTGCTTGAATTTATATGTGTAAGAGGATTCGTGAAGTGTATTGATTGTGTGTGTGTGTTACGATGTTTAAGCTACAGCAAAAAAACAATTATATAAAAATAATATGAAATTATTAACAGTATATTAAACAAAAAAGTTAATCCGAAAGAGGTCCTGAAATTACATATTAATATAATCAAGATGTGAACATAACAATAGACATGCCAATAGTTATCTAAATATGGTAAAAACAAACGGATATATGAAACTATAACTAGTCATTTTAAAATAATATTCGAAAGGTCCGCTTCGGAATTGATACAAATGTGCTGAGCCCCCTCTTCCTTGCGGGGGTAAACTTTACCATAAGCAGACCAGCAGTGTTTATATGCATTCTGGGTGGCAAAATCTCGGGCTAAGTAGTGCAGCTTTCGAGTTTTTGCAGGCAAATTCTCTACAATATACACAGGTGTTTTGGAACAGTCAATACCTAAGTGGGTTGTGTTTAGTTTGTCTTTATTATTTTGTTTATTAAAAGTCCTGACTGACTGTAAAACATCTGTTTTCTTTAACACTGTGGTGAAATCAACAATAATAGTATTATGCATAGCAGAGGTGGAGAAAATTCTATACACATCTTTAATATCAGATTTCATGACCTCCGTGCCAAAAATTTTGCTAATCTTTGATACCACATTGAGAAGATCCAGTTTAGTTTCATTTATTATTTTAGGAATATTTTTTATTTCGATGCAGGTATTTTTCACTTATTTTTCCAAGTAGTCGACACGCTCCTCCAACCTTTTAATGTATATCATATTATCCTTCCTTTCACATTCATATTGTTGCATTTTATTCATTATCTCATCCTATTTATTGGCAGTAAAATCCACCGAATCTTGCAATTTATTGTATTGATTTTTGATTTCCAGAAGTGAAGATTCCATAGTAGATAAGAATAGGGATTGCTCTTTTTTAAGCTCTTGAAACATATTTGTAAGTTCAGATTTTAAATCATTCATATGATCTTGTTCATCCCATTTTCTCTTATTATTCCTACTCAAGGAATAAGAAAGAGTATGCACAGGTTCAGAAGACATAATTAAGTTCGGTTCAGACTGATGGTGAGGTGACATTAATATATTTGAGAGAGGTGGCGCTATTGGCGGTGAACGGTTTATTGGCATATTGCGTAATAATATTCTTTATTAATAGTAAAGTATCCACTAACCTCAGTATAAAATACTAAAATGAGGGTACCCGTAGATTATAATTGGCGTATATGAATCTGTTCGATGAATGAAGTAATAATGTTTTGATTTTGCACAAGAAGATAACGAAATTCTGCTTCAGTGTGTTATATTTGCTAAATATTATACTAGACGCACACAACTTGATCTCACGAATTAAATAATAATGCAACTATGGTTTATATGTATTATACACAGGTTTTATGATTTTTAAATACACAGAGCGAGCGAACATACGTCCGATCACAACAAAGTCGCAACGAGAGAGATGTTATTTGCATATTTTATCCACGAGTTGTTTTTTACGATACCTACAGTCAAGATAAGGGGTGGTGAATAGTATTATTACTCCGACATGACACAGAACACGAATGCTTGCATTATATTATTTAGTTCTGTTAAATCCTTGGTGTTCTTTCTTTTCACTTTAGATGCATTATCTATAAGGATAAATCTTTTTATAAGTTCATTTCGTCCGTAAAATTCAACCAATCGCAAAGCTACCTAATGATCAAATTAGGTAACTCCACCACGAAATTACTTCTGCCAAGTTCTGTAACTCTGAGGCAAATTCTGAATCATTTCAATACTGTCAATCAAGATATTTTATGTGAAGTTAGTGTGTTTCAACTCGGCAGTCACGTAGAGGATACAATTGACTCTATCCCAAACTTTTATTTGAATAATGATGGCTTTGAGACGTGGAGTTCTTTTGTGAAAGTTTCTGCTTACCACCGAAGACTATTTGATAAAGTTGTCTGTGAAGTTATACTAGATGTTATTTTCTTTGTAAAGGAATATGAATATACTATTTCATTACTCTTTTATTTCATCACTATACAAGAAGGTAAATTCGAAATAAAATTATAGGTATCTATATATTAATACATGAAGCAAAAAATTTGTACCCCGTTTTACGAAAATTACGTGGATGGACAAGTATGAAATTTGGCACAGTTGAAGTATATAATGAAGAGATGTGCATAATTCTGAAATTTCATATAATAATGGACTAGAAATACATTAAATTCATTTAAAAAGGCATCGCGCACACTACCATGCAATCGCTACATACACACACACGCACAGACACCAACAACGCTTATACACTTTTGTTTACGGTTAAAATCTCTGGTCGAACTGAATGTCAAACAATTATAATTATGATGATAATGTTTATTAGACATTTGTACTTATGTGTTAGTTATTATTCAAATATAGCTTGCTCAATATACAAATATCTGGTTGATTGAGCTTCGCTCGGTATATTTTTGTTGTATTTTTGTCGAATTTATTTAGATATATGTTAATAAAAAATAAAATTAAATAATGAAAAAAATATCAAAAATTACAAAAAGAGAATAATAATAACACCAAGATTCGATCGCACGATGTTTGAATGCCAAAACAAAACTAAATGAAAACTGGACAACTGCCCAACTGAGCTATTGTCACTGTTGACAACCTCGACGAAATTCGAATTCCTATTTAGAGAATGTTAATAACATTGTGTCATTGTATTGATTGATTAGCTAAAAACACCGACAAAACAACATTTTCTATGAATAAAATCTAGCTAGATCGATTTTTTGGCCCCGAAACCTCTAGCATGTCAAATTTCATCAAAATCGTTGGAGCCGTTGCCGAGATCCTGAATATATATATATATATATACAAGAATTGCTCGTTTAAAGATATAAGATTATACATAAATAAAATTAAAAGGAAATTGTGTACCTAGTAGAAAATTTATTTAAATGAATTATGGCGAATTTCGATCACTTGGCGACCACTAGTAAAAGTTATAGACTATTTCAAACTAAATTGAATAGTGCGGAATCTATATGAACAATGATAATAAATGTTGGACGTTAGACGTCTTAGTCCGTCCGTGGCTATGAACGCTGAAAAATGTTGGAAACGTTGGGCAATCAAAAATCCGTAAAAAGTAAATAAATTCGTTTTATTTACAATGTATAAAACTCGCGTAAATATTATAAAAGTAAGTGACCCTTAAAACAAGATGATATACGACCATAACTATGCTCTCAACATTGCTTTATTAGACATTTTTTTAAGTTATACTTAAAACAATGATCTCTGATATATACACTAGTATTATACATTATAAATAAAACTTCTTTACGGATTTTCCCGCGTTTGTATTTGATTTATGATTATCTACCCGCTACAGAAATTAGTTATTAAATTTTGACTCACATGTAGGTCCGAACAAAATCCGTAAAGTAGTTTTATTTACAAATTAGAACACGATGTTTTCTTAATCGAATTTTAATTTTTGTATTTACTAAATATATTAACTTTTTAAACCATCTGCAGGCTTTTGTGATCTTCCACACCTTATTATTGACAATGTTTCAGTCACAACCCGCTTGAACCGTCTGGTGTAGCGTAAAGGTAGCGTGTAATCCATCGTATTAACTCCCTATCCTTATTTCAATTCACATGATTTCACCAACTTAACATCTATTGAGAATCTTTATATATATAAATCTTCTGTTCGCGTGTTTGTAATTGAACTCCTTCTAAATGACTGGACCGATTTTGATAATTTTTGTGGCTGTGCCGATGGATATGAGAATGGTTTAGATTAATAATTGGAACTGGTAGGTGATGTTGCGATCAATTTGAAGGAGAATTCCTTTATTTTTTTTTTTGTAAATTTTGAACTGAACAACCTCTGTTGGGTCAGCTAGTATATGTATAAAACTGAGTACAGGATTATTTGTCTGTATTAATTACAAATACTATGTCTAGTCAACATTGATACAAAAAGTTGATTACAGGCATACAATACATTTCCGTGTGGTGATGGAGTAAGAACACAATTCAGCACTCCCTCTCACATGCGTGGGTGTCCTAAAAGACGACTAAGGGATATATTACGTATATGACATCTATGCAACAGATGGAAAACTCGAAACAAAAGCCTATTTTTTTTTTTTTTGTGTGTGACTTAGTTGTTAGCCTCAGATGGCTGTTACAACTTTACCCGGACTGGTGGGTGAGCGCTGAGGGCTCTCAACCCGTTTAAAGTTAAGCGACAGATCCCGAGGGCACCTTCTGTGGGGTACGGACCTCGGCTCGGGCGGTCGCTATCAAAGTGGGCACTCCCACGTTTATGATTCTAACGCGACACGTCTTCCGTCCCCGTCGGCGGGGGCGGAAACGTGGATATTTATTTGTCAAGGCCTTGCGGGCTGTGTATGCCTCAGTCTGGGCGAGAGTAATAATGTCGTCGGGTTCGTCGAGTATTAGTCGCGGTTGTTTAATCGCGAACATTTTAGAGGGGATGTAAGAAGCCGCCCTTACCACTAGTGGGTTCGGGTGTGTCGCGGCAGAGTCGAAGTAGCGGCGAGAGCACTGTTTCATGAATTGCCTGATGGTCGGCAAGCCAAGATCTATGTGAAGATCCACATTGCGCATGTACCACGGTGCTCCCGTCGCTCGGCGCATGAACCTATTCTGTAAACAAATCAATCTCAAAACAAATATCTTATAACAACCCAACTAGCTAGCGTCAGAATTCGATTTTAATTCGATTATTTAGGAAACTCGTAATTCTGTAAATAAGAGGAAGATTAGTCAGATACTAATTTGAGACCAAAATCTGACTAAGTATCTAAATTCATTTTTATTACATTATTTCGTATGGTGACAGAGTAAGAATTCAATTCACCACTCCCTCTCTTGCCCGTGGATGTCGTAAAAGACAACTAAGAGATATAATATGGCTTGGCGTCCTACACTGGGATCCCTTATTCGTCTTTTGTCATCTTTTAGTCTTCCTACTATTAGGGTCAAATGGGTTGCTTAAGGTTTTATTTCAAATTTTCCTTTCCTTTCATAGACTTAATATGCATATTAATCTACCTACGGAAAGCCCAGTAACATTTATTGTTCAAACTTTTATAAATGTTTCCTGTAAGCTAATTATCCTTCAAATACTTTGTGGTAAATCAGTCTATTTAATTTCGTATACTATAGGCTTCATTAATTTATAGAGTCATATAAAATTTGATTCTAATATTCATATTTTATTTTGTAACTGCACTGTAAGTTAATTATATGTTACCCATAGGGTACTAAACCTTAACTAAAATGCGCATATGGTAACTCAATGTCTATATAATTGGCATATGTCAAGTTAATAATTACTCTGTGGTATTGTCACGTAGCCTTAGGGGACAAAGTTAATTTTATATATCATTACTGCCAAATTTAGCTTGATTTGATAATTTTTATATTCACTCATTAAGATTTGTCAGTATAAAACCCAGTTATAGGAAGATAGAATCCAAAATACGGCAATCCGTAGAAGAACTCGATGAAGTGGCAATGGGAAGGATACAACCGTTGGGGAAGAAAGGTTCTCGAGTGGCGACTACGTATCGGACATCCTTCACTAGGTGGATCGACGACCTGCTGGAAGTTGCTGGACGTCATTAGACGCAGGCTGTACAAGACCGCACTTTGTGGCATAACTTGAGTAAAGCCTCGGTACAGTAGTGGACGATTATAAGCTGAATGATGATGCTGCCACATTTTCTTTCTTTTCTTTGATTTTTTTTTTTCATAAGTACTAAATTTTGAAAATTTATACTTGTACTAGCTGACCCGTCAGACGTAGTTCTGTTCAAATAAAATAAAAGGAATTGTCCTTGAAATCGACCGCAGCGCCACCGACCGGGTCCAATTGTGATTCTAAACCATTCTCGAATCCCCTTGAACACACGCAACAAATTTCATCAACATCGGCCCCAGCCATTCAGGAGGAGTTTAGTGACATACACACGTACTCAAGAAATATTTACATATGTAAAGAAATTACTGTTAGATTCCAAAAATCACAAACATAAATTTTAGTCAGTGAATGTTGGTGGTAGCCGGTGGATCAATCTGTATTACTATATTGGTTATTATTAATAACCTAACCATCAAATAGGTAGTTCCTGAAATTTCTTCATGGAATTTAGTCTGGATAAATCTTAATCTAAGTAAATGATAGAAATTTCACAAAAATTTGCATTCACAAAAAATCATTTAAATCCATCCAGCCGTTTAGTTGCAGTATAGATAAATAACCTAGATACCGACTGCAGCGCTGTATGCCAGGCTGATTTGTGAATCTAAATCACCCAGGCCCCCACTTGAATACATTTAGAAATTTCATTTAAATCTATCCGGCCATTTAGTTGCAGTATAGATAAATAACCTATAGATCGACTGCAGTGCCATCTATCGAGGTTGATTTGTGAATCTAAATTATTCAAGCCCCCACTTGGATGCATTCAGAAAAAATCATTTAAATCTATCCAGCCGTTTAGTTACAGTATGGATAAATAACCTAGATACCTAATCGTTAAGTTTTCTTAAATTCTTTGATTTTTTGCGCAACTTTCTTATTTTTTTTTTCGTATAAGTCTTTTTCAAAGTATTAGAAAAATTAAAACGAAAGATGGACGAAATCGGTGAAGTCGTTCTCAAGTTATGTTATTGTCCTGCCTGAACAGCGCCACCTACCGGGTCCAATTGTGTATCTAAACCATCCTCGAATCCCCTTGAACATACACAAAAAAATTCGTCAACATCGGTCAAGTCGTTTAGGAGGAGTTCAGTGACATACACAGGAACGCTAGAAATTTATATAGAAGGTACAATTTCGAAGGGCATCACACTAGAGCTAATACTATATGTTGTAAAATATACAATTATATATATTTAAAAGATTAAAATAAATGACAGCCCGCTGAGTTTCTTGCCGGATCTTCTCAGCTTGTGGCCGCGTGCCGATCCGGTGGTAGATTATTGTAGTTTGTTCAAACGATGTTTAAATTTGACATTATGTAAGTACCCTTAAGTTACTTATGCAGAATACATTCACTTGACTATCCAAGAGGAAAAGCGAAAGGAACTCTGCACTGGTGGCCGGCCGAACGACGAAGGCGGCGTGCTATTGGGTGTGTTACGAGCCCGCGCGCCGCCCCTCCGTCGCCCCTCCGTCGCCCCGGACGGAGCCGGGTGGCGGTTGCGCTGACCGTGGCCCACCCCAAAAAAAAGGATTTCGCTATTTGGAAGATGAAAGGTATACCAGCTATTTCTGATCGTCTTATTTATTTACTTCGCTTTTTTTCCAAGAAGTAAGTCCCGAAATTTCCGAGAGTATTGGGATCCTCAGCGTCAAACTATCGAGCAAAGTTAAAGAAATAGTTTCACTGCATAAATAGCGTTGTGGTTAAGATGCTAATCTACCACGCCTATTGTGGGTACGGTAGACAGCGTTTCGATGACCTAAATATATTCACTTTGACGGGTTTATATATTTTTGAAGTAAGTATGTCTATTTGTAAGAAAACGTTCAGAGCTGTTTCCCCTTACGAAGGACCACCATAAATATGTAGCACCGTAACTTAAGATTACTTAAGAAATAAAAATAGACTTGGTATGCCAACTTCTAGCTTATCATCATTACATTAAAGACCTTATGTTATGACTATAAAAATGTATAATAAAACACCTTGAATACTAAAACATATAACAAATTTCTATATATTTAGAAATAATTTAACAAAAGATACCTTAATCAAAATTGTTACTATAATTTAAGAGAATTCTTTGAGGACATCAATGAAACTAAGATACTTTAATATAGTAAGCCTCGAAAATATATGTAACAAATAAATTAACTATAATTTTAATAGAACGACGTTTAATAATATAATTATTTATTAAATTGACATTGGCATATTGGAAATATTAATTTAATAAATAATAATATAATTATAATTTGGTATTGAAATAAATTTATATGGACACATTATATTAATAACATTGAATTCTTTAATTGATTGCCATTATATTTTAGTAACATATGTACAATTATCTATATATAAAGTGTGTGGGTATGTTCCATATAGGCTCCGAAACGGCTGGACCGATTTCAATGAAACTTTCAGGGAATCTCCAGATTGACCTGGCGAGTAATCCTGTAAAGTTTGGTGACGATCGGAGCACTCCTCTTTTTGAACTTAAATCATGTAGTTTATTGTTTAAATAAAATAAAGCAAAATCTAGCCCGGCGAAGCAGGCTGGGAACGCTAGTATATAATAAAGATATCAGAAAATACAATGACAATCTTAACTTCGAAAAATTTCTGTGCCCTATCAGGGTTCATGTTGATCTGTATTATGTTTATGACACCAAACTGTACATAAGAATGCAATAAACTATTTGAATGTTAATTTGGATTCAATAATTCTGCAGGATACTTTGTACGATCCACAAATTGTAGTTCAAGTCTAATTTGTGTCTGTTAAATTATATGATTACTAGCTGAACCAACAGATGTTGTTCTGTTCAAATCAACGCCACCTACCAGATCCAATTGTGAATCTAAACCATTCTTGAATCCCCTTGAACATGCACAAAAATTTCCGCAACATCGGTCCAGCCGTTTAGGAGGAGTTCGGTGACATGCACACGTACACAAGAAATTTATTTATAAAGATAAAGTACGCGACACAAGTTTTTTAATACCGGGTCTTGATTTTATAGAAGAAAAGGCGCAGTTAGTACTGAGTCATTTAGAGTACTAAGCCAAAATAGCAAACAGAAAACTGGGCATCCTGAACAGAGGCAGGAGGTACTTCACATCCAGATAACGTCTTGTGCTACACAACGTTCAAGTTGGTCTTCAAATGTTCACATTTCTGTGTAGATGCGTCTAAATATCAACTAGATCCTCTTGACTCTATACAAAGACTGGCAGTTTGAATCGTCGGTGATCTCAAAGAATCTAGCTAGCTCCAGCGAATCTAACTTATCAATGACAAGTTAGATTCACTGGAATGGCGGGGAGATTTTGGGTCACTCTGCGTACTCTACCGGCTCTTTCACAAAAGGTGCTCTGAGAAACTATTTGACTTGGTACCACCGTTACTGTTTCTTCACCGTGTCACTCAATAGCGAAGCATTGATGAGCACCAAACTTTATGGTATTCCAGTGATCATTTCTTCCACGCAAGCACAGGATCTGGAATGAACTACCTACTGTTGTTTTTCCCGAGCGCTATGATATTTTCTTTAAGCGCGGAGCACTTCGTTCACGGTAAGGCAAAGACCTAGGCCTAGCCTATCAGGAGTGCTGCTGCACTCTTAGTATTGAAAAGGTCTATGTGCGGTAGCATCACTTACCATCAGATGTACTGTATAATCATTACCACCTTTAGCTCTTCTCTCTCCTTCTGGAGGAGAAAAGGAAATCTCGAAGAATAACCGTATATCAACCCGTTTAAGCAGCGTGGTACAGTAGGTCAGTATCCCTTTTATTTAGGGAGGAGGCTAGCGCCCAAGATTGGGAAATATATGAGCTCAGACGATATCATTGCTGTTCAGTTTATGCAACCTCAACAAATTGCATGAACGAATGTCCTTCGATGTCAGCGTATTGTTTGTACGTTTGCACACATGTTCTGGCAAGTCAGCATCCTACTTATGATATGACGTGATCTTTCCAGCAATCAAACGAATTCATACAGCTTCATAAATCATATATAACAGACCACAAATCTCACCATTTCGTATACTCGCAACCATCATCAACTCAACTACTCGTATCGAGGAATAACCAATAAATAAGGAATTCCATAATGTGATTTATCATTTAACTATAGGATCGTAGGGAGCCCACAATAGCCACTATATCTTAGTTTTTTTTTTATAGAATTCCTTCTTTACTATAGCCCCTATAATTGTTTTCTTAAAAAGGCAGGATCTGTCATTCTATCATTAGATGAAGATTTTTATCTCGGTAGATATCCTCATATATCAAATTGGAAGCTATATTATCTCAAGAACAGCTACTTCGAAGTTAATCAAATCAAACTAATAATACTCGTTACTCCAACAGACAGTGACGTCTAATGAACGTGACATAGCACATCAGGTGTTCAATGTATCTGTTCCTCGAGCCATATGATGCGTTTTGACAGCTGTCGAGAAGTAGAACACAATATACATTCATTGATAATATATACTATATTTGGTTGGTTAAAGATCTGGATGACTGAGCTTAGCTCAATATTTATATTTTGGTATTTTCTTTATATTATGTATTTAGATATAAAGGGTAGTTACAGAGTTTTAGAGTATATTTAGATCATCATTTCAGCCCTCCTAATCGCCACTATTGGGATCTGGCCTCCTACATAATGGGAGAAAAACCGATCTACTATACCTCGCTGGTCAGACGTTTTGGTATAGAATTTTATGTCGAGCTTTGCTTCTCTTGCATACCAGCTTTCCTTCCCCATGGGTGTCATGAAAGACGACTGATGGATATAATATGCCTAACATATATGCAAGAGAAAGAAAACTCGAAATACGAGTAAAATCCTATGCCAACATGGCTGATCAGTGGTATAGTAGGTAAATTTCCCTCTCATAATGGATGAGGCTGGACCCCACCAGTGGGACGTATATGGATTGAGATGATAATGATGTGATGAAGTATTATAAAAATTTCATGTAGTGATCGGTTAAGAATAAAATGTAAATCCTCCTCTTAATTGCCCGTATGATTAAGAATCGTAAAAAGACTCCATAAATAGACCATCTAAAAGATTTTCTCTAGAAGAGATTTCCATGAATTTGGAACTGTACCTTATGCGAAATACATCTATACCAATAAATGAAATTGGAGTGTCTGTTTGTAATGTCAAAATAATAGGCCTTTTTCATGCTCGCACGGTTATTTGCAATATACATATGCCTAAAAATCACTTTATATTTTTCTGTCTGTCTGTGTGTTTGTGCCGGGTAATCTTCAAAACGGCGAAAGAATTTTTTAAATCGGTCCGATTTAAAAAATTCTTTCACCAATGGAAAGATATAATATCAGGGAGTAAACTAGGCTATATTTTATCCCGATATTCCCACGGGAACTACGGGGATAAGGCGACAGAAACCGAAGCGAAGCGAGGGCGGGTTGCCAGTATCAAATAATGACATTCAAGCTTATTAGTATACTAGCTTTTGCCCGCGGCTTCGCCCGCGTAAAAATTTACTTGCATATTGAACTATTATCGTAAAGAATATTATCGGCATAAAAAGTATTATATTTCTAAATTTAAGAAATACCCTATCTACGTGTCAATTTTCATCCAAATCTGCTTCAACAGTTTACGCGTGATTGAGTAACAAACATCCAAATATCTTCACAAATTTTCACATTTGAATATTACTTCCAGCCTTGTAGTTCAGATTCCTGTGCAAATAAGATGATAAATATGCCTCTCCTTAGTCCCTGATAACGTAGCTTTCCATTGGTGAAAAAAAATTATATCAATCAAACACCCGCAGTTTCACCCACGTAGTAGACTTCATTCCCATGACAATGCCAAGATAAAAAATGCCTATGTTACTCGCTGATATTATAAATTTACATGTGTGAAAAAAAAATTTAGAAATCTCAGAAATATCCAATTTAAAAATTGCCTATGTTACTCGCTGATAACATAGATAGCTTTCCACTGGTGAAAGAATTTTAAAAATTGGTCGACATCCCCCGGTTTAGTTCCCGTTCCCGGGCAAATACCGGGATGAAAATAGCCTTTATATGTTACTAGCTTTTGCCCGCGGCTTCGCCCGCGTAAAAGTTGGTTTTCAAAATTTTTAATTTTTTTTTTTTTATTTTGTGGGTGGGTCGCGGTCGGCGCGCCTCCGCACCACTCCGTCCGGGGCGACAGAGGGACTTAAGCACGCAACTCCCGCAACCAACCCAAAAACCACGTCGCCTTCGTCGTTGGGCCGACCACTGGAGCAGCGTTAACTTGTCGTCAGTGGTCGGCCCGACGGAATACCCCCTGTTGGGGTACCCTCCCATCGACCGACGTCCCCCCCTCGGGGAGGACGTTGGTCGTTCCTCACGCGGTCGGCCTCTCGGCGGGTGACGGACTAAACCCCGGTCACGTCACCCGCGGCCTCGGCTAGGCCGGCATGAGGCACAGATAGTTGCGCCTGCGCCGCCCCAGTCGCCGGCGGCGGATCTCCTCATCGAGGCTGCGCTCCTCACGCAGGCGATCCGCCGCCTCCTTCCGCGAGATCACTGTCTCGCAGAAGGCTGCGACCACGTCCCAATTCCCGACGCTGACGACCATCGCCCTAGCGATAGCCGGCAGCGTCAGGTCCGTATCGATGATTGCGACGAGTTCACAGCGCTGCACTGCCCAAGCCCCACAGGCCTCGAGCGTATGGCGCGCCGTGTCCTCGTCGCAATCGCAGTGGTGGCAGGACGGTGTACTCTCCCTCCTAACGACCTTGTGCAGGTATTTGGCGAAGCACCCATGCCCCGACAAAACCTGCACCAGTCGGAAGAGAGCACCCCGTGCCGCCTCTCCAACCACTGCATCAGCACCGGCCGGAAGGCCTCCACGGTTCGCACCCCGAACTGAGGCCTCTCCAGCCGGACTGCCCAACGAGCGATGACGTCTCGGCGGGCGTCGACGCGCCAGGCGGTGAGATCCCTTAACGAGACCACACCGCCCCCCGCTCGCACCCCCATCATCCGCCGATATAGTCCGGCGAGCATCTCCGCCTCCAGGTCCCACGGGGGAGTCCCGGCCAATAGGCACGCTGCCTCCGTCGCCACCGTGCGGTATCCGCGGATGGCCCTGACCGCCGTGACCCTCTGTGGTCGCCACAGAAGGGCCCTAAGTCGGGCGGTCATGGACCCCGCCCACACCGGTGCGCCGTACAGGGCCATCGACCGGATGACCCCCGCGTACAGCCGTCGGCACGCAGCGCTTGGTCCGCCCACGTTCGGCATAAGCCACGATAGGGCGGACGCCGCGCCGACGAGCCGCGGAGCAAGCCTACGGAAATGCTCCCGGAACTACCATCGCCCGTCGAGCACCAGGCCCAAGTACCTCATATGGGCCCGGATGCTGATGTCGACCGAGTGGACGGTGATCGAGACGCTGATGGGAGGGCTCATAGTGCGCCCATGGAACAAGAGGGCCTCCGTCTTGTCCAGGGCGACCCTCAACCCCAGCGCCTCGATCCGTCTGACGACCTCCTCGGTACCCGAGGTCGCCAGGCTTACCGCCTCTTCTAGCGTCCCACCGCGGGCTGTGACGAGCGTGTCGTTGGCGTAACAAATCACGCCCAGCCCGGGCGGGAGGCTCCCCCTCAACGCCCAGTCGTAGCCGATGTTCCACAGGGTGGGTCCGAGGACCGACCCCTGTGGGACACCGCACGTCATGGGCGTTCGCACGACGTCCCCTGCTCGGTCGGTGCACAGGACGCTGCGCCCCTCCAAATAGTCTGCCACTAGCCGCCTCAGGTAAACTGGCACCCCGTGATACCGGAGCGCCTCCCTGATGCAGCTGAATGCCGACGAGGTGCCGCTCGATGCGGCCAGCTACCACCCTCTCCAGTAGCTTGCCCGTGTCATCGAGCAGCACGATAGGCCTGTAGGCCGAAGGCGACTCCGGAGACCGTCCCGGCTTCGGCAGGAGCACCAGCCTTCCCTCCTTCCAGCACCCAGGGAACCGTCCGGACGCTAAACACGCGTCAGCCCAGCCGAATAGCCCCCTGAGGCGGGGTCCCAGGTGTTCGAGGACCAGGGCCAACACGCGGTTAGGAACACCGTCGGGCCCGGGGGCGGTAGACTTTGCGCTCATGCGCGTCACCGCCACCCCCATCTCGGGTTCCGTGATGGGCGGAACACTGTCGTTGTCGGCCTCCCGGTCAGTGTCTGGCGGAGCCATGACCGGGGGCGTGTGTTCCGCCCGCCACGGGAACAGGTCCTCGATGACCCGGGTGAGAAGGCCGGGCTGAAGAGTCTCGGTGAGGGGAGGGCCCCGCGCGCGTAGCCTATTCAGCACCGCGCGATAAGGGCGTCCCCAGGGGTCACGGTCGAGACCGTCCAGCATCTCCTGCTGACTGACGTCCTTGGCGGAGCGGACGGCCAGCCTGAAGGCCGACCGCGCATTGCGGTAGCCCTCTTAAAAGCACGGCCTCCCGCTCCGCGTCGCGACGGCGCCGCCGGCTGCGGGTGTAGGCCCTCCGGGCGCGAATACACGCGGCCCGGAGATCCGCCAGCTTCCGGGACCACCAGTGGACCCCCCTCCTCGGGGGTAGACGCCGTACCCGGGGCATGGCCGCATCGCAGATCTGCGTCAACGCACTGCGGATGCGGCCAGCCTCGGCGTCCACCCCGTCCGACTGGTGGGCAGAGGACAGCCACGAGTATACGATGGCTGTCTCCGCCAGCTGGTCCCGGTCTAAGCGGCCCACAGGCCATCGCGGGAACGCAGGACGCCCATCCGCCCCGTGACCCCTGCTGGGCGTCGGGATTGCAAGGGAGACCTCCATCCGGATATACCGGTGGTCCGACAAGGTCTCCACCTCCTCCACGACGCGCCAGCTCCCCACGCGTGTGGCGACTCCGGGGCTAGCGAACGAAAGGTCCACTATCGACCCGCTATCGACTATCGGTATATATAGGTCTATATAGGTCCACTATCGACCGTATGCACCGAGCCCCTGTTCAGCAAACAGAGGCCCAGTGCCGCCGCCCACTCCTCGATCGCCCGTCCTCGGTCATCCGTCCTAGGGGACCCCCACGCATAATTTTTAATTTAAGAAATACTCTATGTGTCAAGTTTCATCCAAATCTGGTCAACAGTTTACGCGTAATTGAGTAACAAACGTCCAAATATCTTCACAAATTTTTATATTTGAATATTACTTCCACCCTTGTAGTTTAAATTCAAGTAGAAAGACGATGAGAAATATGGCCATCTTTAGTCGCTGATAATACATTATCCATCCATTGGGGAAAAAATTATATCGATCAAACTCCCGCAGTTTCACCCACGTAGACCCCGTTTCTATGGGAAGGCCGAGATAAAAATTGCCTATGTTACTCGCTGATATTATAAGTTTATATGGGTGAAAATAAAAATAATAATTATCAAATCCCATACAAATATCCGACATAAAAATTGCCTATGTTACTCGCTGATAACGTGGCTTCCTATTGGTGAAAGAATTTAAAAATTAGTCAACATCCACCGGTTTCACTCGCGGAGTTCTCGTTCCCGGGCAAACACCAGGATGAAAATAGCCTTTATTTGTTATTCACTGATAATGTAGATTTTCATTCGTAAATTAATTTTTATATCCATTTAGTTCCCGCAATTTTACCGGCATTGTGCCCGGTCCCGTAGGAATATCGGGATAAAAAAATAGCCTAAATATGTTACTCGCTCAAAAATAGCTTTGCGTTAGTGAAATAATTTTAAAATCGACTAAATTCTCACAGTTGTTCCAGCCACACCGGGATAAAATATAGCCTGGGATAAAAGAAGTTATTCCTTATGTAAGGCTTGGTAGACCTGTTAGTAAAGTATTATCAGTATGGGTCCAGCCGTTTTGAAGGTTACCCGTAACAAATATAAGTCAAAAAAAAATTGTCCGTCCGTCTGTCTGTCACCAAGCCATATCTCAAGGACCGCGATAGCTAGACAGTTGAATTTTTTACAAATTATGCATTTCTGTTGCCGTTATAATAATAAATATAAAAAACAAAATAAAATAAATATTTAAGGTGGCTCCTATACAACAAACGCAATTTTCCCCCTTTTTATAAATAATGGTACGGAACCCTTCGTGCGCGACCCCGACTCGCACTTGGCCGGTTGTTTAGACATAGGTAATTAGGTATCGTACAAATAATTGTGTTAGCATAAATAAAACCTATTATTTTGACAGACAAATAGACGCTTTAAATTTGTTTATTTCTAGAGATAGAAAATTGGATTAATATCTTGATTTTAACTTACTGTCTGGTAGCGGCTAGGCATATTAAAACGCTTTCATTGTTTGTGAGTGTCGCAAAATACTACTAAGGCAAAGATTTACATCGACCTGGACCAATTGGTGATGCCATCTAGCCAGCAATGTCGTTTGGCAGGCAGCTGGTCATAAAATGTTGCTAGAAGAACCTTTGCAATATCTATGATGGCAGAGGAGTGCCTACATATTGCGTCGATCCAAAGTAATCTTGATAAGCGAGCATTAAGAAAAAATAATGGGGTAACCCAAGAAAGCCGACCGTGTACTAAAATGATCGTTCCTAGGCTCAGTGATATCGGTTATATGCTTTTCACCTCCTTAGGGGTAAAATTGCAAAAAACTCTTTTTTAGTGAGCACTTTCCCCAAGAGAGACAACTTTGTACAAAATTTCACATTACTAGCTCATTTACAACAAAAGAAAGAGAATCGAACAATACACAGAAATACACAGTTTCACGTTCCTAGCCCCAATAGTTTCGGCTATACACTTTTCACTCCCTTAAGGGGGTGATTTGCCAAAAATACTTTGCAAGTGCTCGTGTACCCCAAAAATACGCCGGAGTAAAAAAAAATACGTTTCTAGGCCCAGTGGTTGCCGCTGTATACTTTTTGGTCTTTTAGGGGTTGAATTTCATCCCCATGTAAGTAAAATTTTCAAAATGCTAGAACGAATACTTATTTATTTATTATCAAATGCCTTAATACAAAGATTCATGGTTTATCATCGAAAATGTCGAATTTCCATACAAAATGGCAGCCCCTATTTCAACCCCTTATAACCATTTTTTCGCGATTTCTTTGCTATAGCTCGTGAACCCCAAGAAATACTACGGTGTAAAAAAATTACGGTTTTAGGCCCAGTGGTTTCAGATATATGCTTTTTTGTCTTTTAAGGGTTGAATTTCATCCCCATATAAATGAAATTTCCAAAACGCTAGAACGAATATTAATTTATTTATTATAATAATAACTGCCTCAATACAAAGATTCGTGGTTTTATCATCGAAAATGACGAATTTCCATACAAAATATCAGCCCCTATTTCAACCCCTTATACCCATTTTTTCGTGATTTCTTTGCTAGAGCTTGTGTACCCCAAGAAATACTACGGTGTAAAAAAATTACGTTTCTAGGCCCAGTGGTTTCGGCTGTATGCTTTTTTGTCTTTTAGGGGTTGAATTTCATCCCCATATAAATGAAATTTCCAAAACGCTAGAACGAATATTAATTTATTTATTATAAACTGCCTCAATACAAAGATTCATGGTTTTATCATCGAAAATGACGAATTTCCATACAAAATGTCATCCCCTATTTCAACCCCTTATACACATTTTTTCGCGATTTCTTTGCTAGAGCTCGTGTACCCCAAGAAATACTACGGTGTAAAAAAATTACGTTTCTAGGCCCAGTGGTTTCGGCTGTATGCTTTTTTGTCTTTTAGGGGTTGAATTTCATTTCTGCGAGACAGTGATCTCGCGGAAGGAGGCGGCGGATCGCCTGCGTGAGGAGCGCAGCCTCGATGAGGAGATCCGCCGCCGGCGACTGGGGCGGCGCAGGCGCAATTATCTGCGCCTCATGCCGCCCTAGCCGAGGCCGCGGGTGACGTGACCGGGGATTAGTCCGTCACCCGCCGAGAGGCCGACCGCGTGAGGAAAGACCGACGTCCCCCCCGAGGGGGGGACGTCGGTCGATGGGAGGGTACCCCAACCGGGGGTATTCCGTCGGGCCGACCACTGACGACAAGTTAACGCTGCTCCAGTGGTCGGCCCAACGACGAAGGCGACGTGGTTTTCGGGTGGGTCGCGGGAGTTGCGTGCTTAAGCCCCTCTGTCGCCCCGGACGGAGTGGTGCGGAGGCGCGCCGACCGCGGCCCACCCACAAAAAAAAAAAAAAAAAAAGGGGTTGAATTTCATCCCCATATAAATGAAATTTCCAAAATGCTAGAACGAATATTTATTTATTTATTATAAAGTGCGTTAATACAAAGATTCATGGTTCTATCGTCGAAAATGACGAATTTCCATACAAAATGTCATCCCCTATTTCAACCCCTTATACCCATTATTTGTCCTTTCTCAAGCTTTAGTCCATCTCTGTACCAAATTTCATCAAAATCGGTTCAGTGGTTTAGACGTGAAAGCGTAGCAGACAGACAGACAGACAGAGTTACTTTCGCATTTATAATATTAGTAAGGAAGTAAGGATTCACTGATAATATAGCTTTTCATTCGTGAATTAATTTTTAAAATCATTAAATTCCCGCGATTTCACCGGCATTGTACCCGGTCCTGTAGGAATATCGGGATAAAAATAGCTCAAATATGTTACTCGCTTAAAAATGGCTTTCCATTAGTGAAATAATTTTAAAATCGACTAAATTCTTAAGGTTGCTCCAGCCACACCGAGATAAAATATAGCCTAGGATAAAATATAGTCTAAGTTATTCCTTATGTACACCTGGTAGACCTGATAGTAAAATATAATCAATATCGGTCCAATCGTTTTGAAGATTACCTGTAACGAATAGACAGATGGACAAAAAAATTTTGGACCGTTTTTTAGGTATAGGTATCGTGCAAATAATTTTAATAGACAAACAGACGCTTAATACGCAGACGCGCAAATTTATTTGTAGAGATAGAAAATTGGAATAATATCTTGATTGTAACTTACTGTCTGATAGCTGCTAGAAATGTCGCAAAATACTACTAAGACAAAGATTTACATCGACCTGGACCAATTCGTGATGCCGTCTGGCCAACAATGTCGTCCGCCAGGCAGCCGGTCATACAATGTTGCTAGAACCTTTGCAATATATCTACGATGGCAGAAGAGTACCTACATATCGCGTCGATCCAAAGTAATTAGGATAAGAGCAAGATAATGATGATATATCATTGGCTGGGTGTCTTCGACTATATGCGTTTTACCTTTTTGGGGCGGCCCAAAATTGTTTCTTAGTGCGTGCTTACTCTAAATAACCGATCGGTATACAAAATTTCACATTCACCCTCTTAGAGGTTGAATTTCCAAAAATTCTTTGTTAGTGCTCGCTTATCCCAAAACAAAATATTCACGTTCTTAGGACCATTATTTTAAGTTATTTTTCATCCCCTTAGGGGCGAGATTGCCAAAAAATTTTTCATAGTGCTTAGTAAGTGAGCACTAAGAAAATCTTAGGGTAATCCAAGAAAGCCGGCCGTGTACTAAAATGACCCTTCCTAGGCTCAGTTTTTCCCCTTAGAGCTAAAACTGCACAAAAGCTCTTTTTTAGTGAGCACTTTCCCCAAGAAAAGCAACTTTATACAAAATTTCATGTTTCTAGGCCTAATGATTTCGGCTATATATTTTACACCCCTTTAAGAGTTGAATTTAATAAAATAATTTCTTAGAGCTCACTTACAACAAAAGAATTGCGTACAAAGTTTTACGTTCCTAGCCCCAATAGTTTCGTCTATACGCTTTTCACCCCCTTAAGGGGGTGATTTTCCAAAAATCCTTTGCTAGTGCTCGTGTACCCCAAGAAATAAGACGATGTAAAAAAAATACGTTCCCCTATTGTGAAACTACCAAAACGCTAGAACGAATAAGTGAAACTACCAAAACCCTAGAACGAATATTTATTTATTTATTATCAGGTGCCTTAATACAAAGATTCACGGTTCTATCATCGAAAATGACGAATTTCCATACAAAATATCATGCCCTATTTCAACCCTTTATATCCATTTTTTCGCAATAAAAAGTAACCTATGTGCTTTCTCAAGCTTTAGTCCATCTCTGTACCAAATTTCATCAAAATCAGTCCAGTGGTTTAGACGTGAAAGCGTAGCAGACAGACAGACAGACAGAGTTACTTTCACATTTATAATATTAGTAAGGATGAACGCCTTAACATTTCGAGAATTGAACAAGTTCACGTTGTTTGATATTAATATGTATCATACATGTCAGTATGACGGTGCAATTATAAAGAGAATTTCCAATTGTGTTATTTGACTGTGACATAAAGGATTTCATGAATAAGCAAGATGCAAATAGAACAGGAATAGAGATAATACATACATATGTATATACTAATATTATAAAGAGGATACATTTGTATGTAAGTATGTTTGTAACGAATTGGTGCCAAAACTATGGAGCCGATTTCAAAAATTCTTTCACCATTGGAAAGCTATAATATCAGGGAGTAACATAGACTATACTTTATCCCGATATTCCCACGGGAACGGCAACTACGCGAGTAAGACGATTGAAACCGAAGCGAAGCGAGGGCGAGTTGCTAGTTAGTAATATGTTGAAATTGATCTATTCTTAGACTGAATTTTCATTCAGAAATATTCCGCTGTATATTGAAATTTAATCTAGGTATTAATTTCAGTAATAATAATAGTTAATTGCTTTTTAAAAACGAATTCTACGTTACAATACAACAAAAAGAAAATAAATAGTGCATAGATCTGATCTGCATATCATATACCTTAGTTGTCTTTTACGACATCCACAGACAAGAGAGGGAGAGATGAATTATTTTTTTCGATGTCGGGAAGATACAACAACCTTCTTTTTATGGGTGGGCTATGGTAAGCGATCCATTCCGTCCGGGGCGACAAAAGGACGGTGCGCGGGCCATTAACCCACCCGTACCCACGTCGCACTCGTCGTTGGGCCGACCACCAGTACAAAGTGCCTTGTCGTCAGTGGTCGGCCCGACAGAATACCCCTTCGGGTACCCTCACCTGTCGACGTCCTTGTCCCGGGGCGTCGGTCGCCGTCGCGCGGTCAGCCTCTCGACGGGTGACTGACTAAAATCCCCGGTCCGGTCACCCGCGGCCTCGGCTAGGGCGGCATCAGCCGCAGGTACTCGCGCTTGCGCCACCCGAGTCGCCGTCGGCGGAACGTGTCACCGAAGAGGATCTCCTCTCGCGCACGATCCGCCGCCTCCTTCCATGAGATCGCGACAGAGAAAGCGGCGACCGCGTCCCAGTTCCTGATGCTGTCGAGCATCTTCCTGACGATGGTCAGCAGCGTCAGGTCGGCACTGATGATCGCGACGAGTTCACGGCGTTCCCCCGCTCACGTGGCACACACCTCGAGCGTGTGCTGCGCTGTAAGATACAACAACCTTTAGTTTCATTTACAATACTCACGTGCAAAAGAAGGGCTGGGGAATATTATCTTTACTCCCTCGTTATACGGAAAAAAACACATGGCAAACTCTAGCTTAAAAACTTTAAACGAGGTTTAAGAAGAGTATTTTCTTCACGGTAGGCAGCGGCCTTGCTGTATCCCTGGTATTGCAAAAGTGTATGTACGGCAATATACAATATACCATCAGGTGTGCTGTTTGCTCGTTTGCCACCATAGGCAATAGAAAAAAAACGTTTTTCGAGCCGTTTAATCTCTCTTTTTATAACTGTTATCTTAATTACGTTTAACTGATATTCTACACGCTTCATTACTCACAAGAAAATCCATTGAAGAACCAATAATCTAAAATTTACAGCACGAACGTGTCAATGAATATTATTTAAACAATTGTGAACCCCTTTTAACTTTACTTAATGTTAAATTCAAATTGGCCATGGCCTAAATAAATTTACTTTATACCAGAAACTTTGGCCAATTGACCAGTTATATTTGATACAGGCTAATCTAACCTGCTAATCAATTTATAGTTAATCTAGAGTTAACGTAGCCATCCTTAAGATGATTTGAGTAACATTTAAAATTTATTCATTGTAACTAGTAACCGCTTCCCAGTAGTGAGCGATAAAGAATACAATGAAGGAATATAATGGAGGAATAGAAGGGAGTGCTCTGAGGAACTGTTTGACTTGGTACCACCGTCACCATTTTACCATCAAGTACATCCATTTCAGCTGAAAACGTTATGGTTTCCAACTGTACGTTTCCAGCGATCATTTCTTCTACGTACATGCAAGCTCTGGCATGAACTACCTGCTGCTGTATTTCCCAAGCGCTATGACATGTCCTTCTTTAAACGAGGCTTAAGAAGAGTATTTTCTTCACAGTAGGCAACGGCCTAGCTGTGTCCCTGGTATTGCAAAGGTCCATGTACTGCAATGTCATTTGCCATCTGGTGTGCTGCTTGCTCGTTTGCCACCATTGGCCATATAAAACAATTCACTTCACCCATATAATTTAATTGTCAGTAATATAATTTGTAAAAAAAAAAATTATATAAATATTTAAGATTTAGTTACATATTATATCATATCTCTCAGTCGTCTTTTACGACAGCCACGGGCAAGATAGTGAGTGGTGAATTGTATTCTTACTCCGTCACCACACAGAGATTATCGTTCTTCTCATTTCTACAGATATTATAATGCATATTCAATCCCTTACTCTTTTTACTTCGTTGTCTTTTACGACAGCCATATGCAAGAAGATGGTGGTCAACTGTATACTTATTTCGTCTCAATACAGAAAACCACAACTTAAACGCTATAAATACAGTTTTTTAAAGACAACATCCTGCACTAAGGAAATAATCCTTATATTGCAGAGGGACTTTACAACTGTTGGTCGTCGATGGCCTCCTTCTGTGAGGCTCTCATGACAAGGAAGGAGGGAGCGGGCACGCGAGGCGCTTGCGTCCGCTGACTCGCTCCGCCGGCGACGACCAGGGAGGAGGAGACGCCGCTATGCGCTCCTCCACCCACCAGCCTGAATGATGACAGGACGTGGCCAGACGGCCAAGCATTGAAGTGTCGGGGATAGAATGTTATCAGACGATCTCTCCGGCACCCCGTAAAAGCGCGGAAGGGGCCGCTGTGGTTTTAGTGGGTATTTCGGTCACTTCTGTGGCCGGCGAGTCCCACACCCACTCCCCTGTCTGTAACCGGCGGGGGATAGTGCGTAAATGCATTTTCGCAGCGTGAAAAAGAAAAAAAACAGAGAGGGACTTTACAAACATATAACTAACGGACACACATTACATTCAGACTCAGAACATTAATTTGTATATCGCACAAAGTGTTGTCCCGCATAGGATTCTAACCCACGACACTAGCGTTATAGGTCACTATCTTAACCACTACGCCATAGTTGCGGTCAATATGTACCAGAATCCATCGGCTCTTGGTGAAGAACTAAATAATATAATATGTCGCATCTGTACTTCACTAATATTAGTCTTTGTTGTCGAAATCTACTAAACTGTAACCTTTTGAACGCCTCGCATCCAGTTTCCTCTCAGGAAATGAGCATTGCTTTGACGGCTAGACGCTAGCATAGAGGCACACCACGTCAAATGTAGGCCGTACTTATTGGTTTGTTATTAACTGAGCAAGGATGTTGACTCAGTAGATATGAAAAGCTTTATTTAGGTAAGTATTTTTCTTGAGGAATATACTTTAAACAATAATTTGAAAAATAATTTAGTTTGGTGATGATGTGAGAATACAGTTCACCACCCCTTCATTTATCTGACACCCAAAGATAAATGAAGGGGTGGTGAACTGTAAAAAAGGACAAAAGAGGGCAGAGACAAAGCAAACTCGGCATAAAACCCTATACCAACACGTCTGACCACGCGGTATAGTAGGTCAATTTACCTTTTATCGTGAAGGAGGAATAAGTCTGACAGAGGGACTTATATGGGCTAAGATGATGATGATGATGGTGAACCCATTTACTTTTTTTCGGTTTTAGTAAGCAATTATAACCCTACATTTTCCATGTGTAGTGGCAGTAAAGGAGGAATAAAATTCACTGCCATGGATGTCGTAAAAGGCTACTAAGGAATATAATCTAAATATATATGGAGAGGAGAGGCGGGTTTTGCGAACGATATATTGACTCATCACCATATCTCTGGAACCATAAGGCGTACAGACTTGAAATTTGGCAGAAATATTCCTTTCGTCGAGTAGAGGTCAGCTAAGAACGCATTTTACGAAATTCCACCTGCAAGGGGTGTTGCGGGGGCGTTAACAATAATACACATATAAAGGAACAGGGTGAGCCGAAGCTACTGGATCTAGAAAAATGAAAAGTAGACAGTAGTTTAATTTCGTGACGTAGGCACTCCATAACAAAGATTTTTTTGAAATTCTACCCCTAAGGGTAGAATTCTACCCCTAAGGAAACGCAACAGCAAAGTTTGTATGGAAAGAAAAAAATCTTTAGCTACTGTCTTCAAATTAATTACAAATACTCTTTAATAAAAACAAATAAACACGTGTTTCAGCGTTTGTCCATTTTCATCCTATAAGGGTGTAAAATAGGTAGAAATATGTCAGTTTACTGACTTATCACAGAGCCGAAACTACTGAAGCCAGAAACATGAAATTTTGATATTAGTTTCTTTGCGTGACGTAGAAACCTACTAAGAAAGGGTTTTTTGAAATTCAACCCCTAGGGGGTAAACCGCAGTAACAAAGTTTGTATAAGGAGAAAAAAAATCTACATCGATTTTCTTCAAATTGTCCAAAAATACTCTTTAGTAAAAATAAATAAACACGTGTTTCAGCATTTTTTAATTTTCACCCTCTAAGGGTGTAATCTACACTAATATTATAAAGAGGAAAAGTTTCTTACAAATAAACTCAAAAACTCCTGGACGGATTTCAATAATTCTTTCACCATTAGAATGTTACAGTATCCCCGAGTAACATAGGCTATATTTTATCCCAGTATACCCACGGGAACGGGAAATACGCGAGTAAGGCGACTGAAACCGAAGCGAAGCGACGGCGGGTTGCTAGTATTCATATAATATCTACGCAAGAGAAAAGCAATTCGAAATATAACCCAATGCTAGATCGCCTGACACGTTATCTCCATGCGATTACGTCAAAACAAGCTGGCAGAGTTGAAAGAAAGAAAAGTATTTATTTTGTGCCACATAGGAGACACGTTACGAACACACAAAAAAAAACCTTACAATAAATGAAAAACACATAAAATCTATAAACTAAATAAAGGGAGGTAAGATAACTGTCAATCAATCAATCAATTTATTATTGCGAAATATGGGTACATAAGATGTTACAAATAATATAAGTCTCACCATAGAAGTCTAAGAATATTCCATGTGGTGACGGGTAAGAATACAATTCACAGCCAATACCATACCCGTGGGTGTCATAAAAGATGACTAAGGTGTTAAATATGTATATAACAAGAAACTACATGCTCTTGAGTAGCGACCACGAATCAGACGATGCAGCGTAGGACGACCCCCCACTAGATGGACTGACGACATTTTCAAAGTCGCAGGGAACCGTTGGATGGAATTGGCGCAGGATCGTTCCGAGTGGCATTCTCGTGGGGAGGCCTATTTCCATCAGTGGACGTCTGTAGGCTGATGGTAGGATAACAAAAAGTAAAACAGAAATAAAACCTTTTTTTTTACATGTGTGGGCTATGGTAAGCGCACTCGCGGTCCATTCCGTCTGGGGCGATGAAAGGACGGCGCGCAGGCCCATAACCCACCCGTAACCACGTCACCTCGTTGTTAGCCGACCACCGGAGGAGGGTGACTTGTCGTCAGTAGTCGGCCCGACGGAATACCTTTTCGGGTACCCTCACCTCTTGACGTCCTGGGACGTCGGTCGCCGTCGCGCGGTCAGCCTCTCTGCGGGTGACAGACAATTCCCCGATCCGATCACCCGCGGCCTCGGCTAGGGCGGCATTAGGCGCAGATACTCGTGCCTGCACCGCCCGAGTCACCGGCGGCGGAACGTGACACCGAATAGGAGCTCTACTCGCACACGATCCGCCGCCACCTTCCGTGAGATAACGGCCTCACAGAAGGCGACGACCGCATCCCAGTTCCTGACGCTGTCGAGCATCTCCCTGGCGATGGTCGGCAGCGTCAGGTCGGCACCGATAATCGCGACGAATTTACGGCACTCCCCCGCTCATGAAATAAAAATAAAACCCTATCCGTCTGACCAGCATGGTAGAATAAGTCAATTACCCTCATATTGTTGTGGAGGTTCGAGCCTAACAGTAGGACGTACATGAACTGAAATTATTCTTCACCATCACCATTTCAGCCTTTCGCCGTCCTTTACTGAATGTATGCCTCCCTCAGAAATTAGGAGATGAAAGTCGAAACTAACCTGGTGCATTATGTTGAACTAGACTAATGAATCCCTTTTCTTTTTTTTTGCGTGGGAAAGCGCAATCTTTGCGCATGCTCACCTCTGATAGATGGAGTATGCCGGGCTCAGCGTCGATTTATTATCAAAGCAATTACCAGCTAAAAACCACAGGCTGTACCTGTCCCTCGGCTACGACGAAGTCATGGGGCCGTTTTCACATGCACCACAACTCTACCAGAAAACTAATTCCTATGTCAACTCTTTTTATTTCGAATTATCCTTCTCAGTGTCATTATATAGTAATCGTTTTTCACGATACCCACAGGAAACCCAAAGATATTGAAGATATTTTTACTCCATCTCCAAATATTGAATAAATAATCGTTTTTTATTTGCTAAGCTCAGTGTATCATAAAGTTTATTTCAACTCTATAAGATTCAAATACATAAATATTAAACAGTCTAATGTACGAATGGTTTCGTATTAAATTTTCAACAACAAATAAACTACTTGTATCATTGTTTCTATTTGGTTAGTTTCCTCCAGTTGTGAGTTATAGTTGCAAGCGTAGTATAACTTTTAACGTGTTTATTAAAATTTGAAGTAGAGCGGAATGTTAAGAAATGGAATTATTTTTAACTGATATCCAAAAATGAGGAGATTCTTGATTCGAATGTTGTTTGTTTCCTCAGAGCTTTCAACTAGGTGCACCGAATTTGATGTTTCTTTTTTTATTTTAAATTTGGTGTTTCCCGTGTGATCTCATTTTAATTTGATCCAGTTTCAACAATGGCATCCATGACAAA
Organism: Lymantria dispar; assembly: GCA_032191425.1. Classification (NCBI taxonomy): domain Eukaryota; kingdom Metazoa; phylum Arthropoda; class Insecta; order Lepidoptera; family Erebidae; genus Lymantria; species Lymantria dispar. The sequence continues at coordinate 8,471,970 of CM063465.1, read as the reverse complement.
ATGGTTAATGTTAGGTTTTTATAGCTAATAAATTTAAGCGAGCTATTGTTTTATTTTTTATTTCAAGCTTTTATATTACTTACAAAAGTTATCTTAGTTAAAAATGTTCACATCTACACATTCACTTTGGATGACAATACTTGCCGAGCTGAGTGATGACATTCGAAATTCAATATGACGACCAGAAGATGGCAGTCTAGATTAGGGATTGTCGACTATTGACTACTACTTTTCAAACAATTAAAAAAAACAACAACCAATATCTTGCACCAAAATCATATGCCAAGCTTTCTTACAAAGGCTACAACGCCATACTGATCATGTAAGAGTGATTATGATAGAGTTTTATTTGCAGTATGCTGTGCTATTTACCTGAACGTCAGACGTCTTTTAAGATTCCAATGAAAAAAACTCATTAATAGTATTCCTAATTCATCACCACAAGGAAACTGCTGTTTAATAAATTCCATGCAAATAAGCACGTAAACATTTCGTAGTATTTGTGTGACACACTGACGTGATGTTTGTCACGTGATGACGTTATTAGCAAGTGCTCTCCGTCATATTAAGATCACATTTCAACATATAATGCCATATAGAACACAGTGGAGATTCTAAATTGCATTTAATTACATAAATTATGGCATTATGACGCATTATTAGAAAGGCTAGCAGATACAAGGGATATTTATATCTTTTCAAATAGTCTCCATCCAGAACGAGTAAAGAGCAATGTATTATCCTAAAGTCTATGATATAAAAACCTCGAGGAAGAGTAAAACCTGCAGCACCGAAAAATTAGACCTCAAACGAGACCGTTAAACATCCTATGAAATCCTACAGCATATGAATCAGACATAAGAGGTATTAAGGCAGTCATGACGACCTTGAGCCCGAAAAGACCCTGAGAGAAGACGCTTAACCGCAGAAATCCCTGGAAGGGCTTTCGTGAAAGGCAAAGAAACCTTTCTGAGATTATATAATTCATACTGATAGTTGTCCCATATCCCAATTGAAAGGAAGAAGGCGACTGTTATAGTCCTCAGAAAACCTGGTTGGCAAAATGATACAGATCCCAAAGCCTGCAATAGTTTTACTTGATATAGAGGGGACCTTCGATAATATTTGATGACCGATGATTAGGATTAGATTGGCGAAAGCGCAATACTCTGAGGGTCTGAGAATAGTAATGGACAGCTGTAATAAGGAAAGGCGCATACAATTAAGTTCAACGCAGCATTAACTGTCCAGACACATAGATAAAAGGTGCGTACAGGGCTCAATTATAGTACACTCCCCCTCTGGATATTCGTTTGAGAGAGTACCATCCCCTCGAGACCCTAGCGTCGCCCTCACGTAGTTGGTCTCTCTGTGGGTATGAAGTAATCCCCGGTCGGTTCACTCGTAACCTCGGCTAGGCTAGTATTACGTGCAAGTATTCCAACCTGCGCCAGCCGACCACCTCCCTGACGCGCACTGTCGCTCTCTTTTGCGAGATATTTGCCTCATTAGAAGCGGTGACCATGTCCCGATTCTTGGTGCTATCGAGCATCATTTTAGCGATGATCAGCAATGATATGTCAAGCAGATGAAGGGAGTTGGCGGCGCTGCTCTGTTCAGGCCACGCAGACCTCAAACGTGCGCTGTACTGTAACCTCAGTGCAATCGCAATGGCTGTAGGACGGTATCCTCTCCCTTCTTGCAACTATATGTAGGTACTTGCCGACATAACCATGCCCCATCAAGATCTGCACCAATCGGTATTCGGAATACTGCACGACCTAATGAAACCCTAAGAAAGGTAATAAAGGAATATAATAAAAAGAAAACATGTAACGAAATAATTAAACAAATAAATTAGTACAAAATAATTAGTAAGTAGTTACTAATTCATTATGTTACTAATAGTAATTAGGCATTTAACTAGCAAATGAGGAAAATTATGTAACTACCAATTTAGAATATAAGTTATATAAATTGTACAATGAGTAACTAGTTAGCAATTCAGTATATAAATATTATTAGTTAGGTATTAAGATAACAAATAAGGAAAACCATGTAAATAACAATTTAGAACGTAATTTATATACATTGTACAGTGTCAACTGAAACAATAAATAAATCTTCGGTCTGTTTTATTGTAAGATTAGGAAAACCCCTGATTACATTAAGGAATATTCGAGGGCCGGACCTTTAACAAAAAATAAATCTGCCGTATTAAGCTCCATCATCATTTGAGTTGACTATCAGGACCAGCCCTTATCATCGGGTAATGTCATCTGCTCGCGGGGTGCTGGGGCACCATTTTCTCCATTGATAACAAGGACGTGTACCTACCGACGGCTCAATCGAAGGGGTATGATGGTATGCAAAATACAGGTTATGATCTTGATAAAAAATGCTGTTAAAATTATTTGTTATCACGATTACAAATGATATGTGAAGTTCGTCATAATATTAGATTTATCTTATTAAGATATATTTCTAATAATATAGTGTGTGACAAGAGTCGTTAATATATTGCAAACGATTATATACCTTTTTACTATAAAAATACACATAATAGCACCTAAATGGATACTTCACTTGATTGGGCCATAAACACTCTTCAAAAGCTCATCAATAACTTTTAAGTGAGCTCTCAGCTTTATCCCATAATCCACATAATTTCGTATTTGGGATTAAATCTTAAAGCCCTTGATACACTGCTGTAAACCTAGGCCAGTAATTTGTGGATAAAAGCATAATGCATCAAAGGCCGCCCTTAGTTATGTACACAAAATATTTTAAGTAGATAATATTATATATACTCATTAATAAAATATAGTAGTGTCTGACCGAAGCTAATTTTTACGGCCGAAACCGATACTAAATTGCGGCTTTGGTCTTAGTTTCAGCCGAAACTGAAACTTCTGTGTAACTTATAAGGTCAATATTTTTGTTGCAAGAAAAATAAATAATCTATCGTAATCAGTCAGTTTTCACTCTTTACTAATATTAGTACTTTACTTATAATAAACCAAGGTAATAAGCCACTTTTGTGTTTATCTTGTTTCTAAAAAATTGTTAAGACTGAAAATGTTTTAAATAATTTAATGAACTACATCACACAAATAGTGAAATAAAATATACCTGTTTTGAAGTGATCACCTCAAACTGCGAAATTCGCAACGCGCAGTTGCAAATGAAAGAACTAAAATTGTGAGATGACTATGAGAACTGTAAAATGATACTTCATATTCGCACCTCGTGCACCGAGCATGACCTAGCACAGCGCGAAAACTCACAAGTTCAGTTTCAGTTTCAGCTCGATTATCAGCCGACACCGAAACCAAGCCGAAACCCATTATTGGTTGAAACCAGGTCGAAACTGAAACCGAAATTTCGGTCGGACATTAAAATATAGTTTTCATAGATAATAAAATAATATAAGTACTAGAAATTAATTGTCCATCCAGTCTCGTTATCTCGAGCGACCGTAATAAATACTTCATAAAGATTACTACGACACAATAATATTATTTTTTTACGATTACATTGTTCGGTGAATATTTCAAGATGCAGTACACATAATTTTAAACACAAAAGCAGCAATGATATAATACATTCATTTATGATAGATCTCCACTATTAGACAAAGGTTTCCATATAAAGAGGATGAAGGCGTAATCGCCAAGCTTAGCAGGTGCACTGGCTGATGCCAATGTCAAAATATTATTAATTTCCCAAGAGAGTAAATATAATCATAGCACTGCCTCAAGTAGTTAACCAGTCAACTGCATTTATAGGTTAAATTCGTTAGTAAATATTATGAGAAGCTTTATTTAAATACTCATTTGAAGTAATGAATTTCGTGAATTATTTTACTAAACCTAAGATTCATACTCCATCACCACTTTTTCAGTGTGGTGACGAAGTATGAATACAATTCACCACTCCCCACTTTTGCCCGTGGGTGACGACAAATGACTAAGGGATATCTTGTGTATATAACAACAATGCAAGAGAAGAAAACTTCTCAATAAAACCCTATACCAACTCGCCTAACCAGCGTAGTATAGAAGGTCACTTTCCCTCTCAATATGGAGGAGGTTTGAGCCCAGTAGAGAGTCGTAAATGAGCTGTGATGATGATTATATATAACTGAACCGTAATAAATTCATAACAAATCAAATACTTTAGTTTGCTATGAGCATGTATGTTGTCAGTTTGTGAAACATCGGGGTGGTAATGGTCCAAATAATCACAGAAAAATAAAACCAAAAAAATTTAATCTAATTTGTTCAATACTTAAATGCTTAAGAATACTAATGAGATATTCCATTATTAATATTTGACACTTAGTTTTACTATTTAGGAAAAATTTTCAACAGAAATCGACACTGCATTAAACCCATAACAATGAATTTTAAAAGTATTGATTGAATCAGCTAACGCTTATCTCAGATATGGTTTACAGCTGTAGTTGCTAGATTTCTAAATGCATCTGGTAGCAAATATGGAAGGAAAATTTTAAATATATGAAAAATGAAATTGCTTAAACAAATTATCGCTCGCACGGCTTAGAAATGATTTTTAGCGATAGTCGCTAGACAACATGTCGGGATAAAAGCGTAAATTTACTGAACCATTTTGATAAACGATATTGAACACCCAATCAATTTATACATTTTGTAAAATTTATACTTGATTATCTGCACGCGCAATATGTTTTTTCAACGTAAACTGAATGATGAATCAAATTAATTGAATTTTACTGAGAGAACAGTTGGATAAAACAGTTCTTTAATTGACAGATAATTATAGTATGCACATGTTTATTTCTGTAATCAAGTTGTTATTTACGAATAAAATGGAAGTGATTTCTCTTTGCTATGTAATTTTCAGATAATAAATTTTAATTTTTAACTTCAATCAAATTTTACTTTAACAATTTCAAACTTATGAGGTTTCATTTTAGGAGTTTTTAGTTTTCGCTTCTTCTATCGAGTCACGGGGCAACTGATGTCATATTTGTACTGTGGCACACTGTGCAAAATATATCATGGTGCTCACAAGAACTTGCACGTGGTATTCATTGACCTCAAGAAGACTTATGACAGAGAAGAGAGAACGGTTTAGTGGTAGGCACTGAGATAGTGTGCCTGTTAAGTATATTTGGTTAATCAATGCTAAGTACCAACGATCTAGATCGTACATAAGAACAGCTACAGGAGACTCAGGAGAGGAGGTGGAGGTGGATCAGCAACAACAGTCGGCGTTAAATCCTTACATCTGCCTGTTGATAATAAATGCTTTAACATAGAAGATATAAGAAGAGGTAGCTATTCGCTGATGATAGACCTGGGAGAAGATAGACCGCTGTAAATTTAAGAATCATACCTTGAAAATCAACAGACCTAAAACGGAATACATCTTCTGTGATTTCGGTGGTCTCTTCATTTTTCACTCTTATTCCTGGATAGGCATCCAATCTATACCAGTAATTTCGGCGTTACCTACCTTAACCTTGCTTATACAAAGATATGGTGACCTATATCGTGCGATAAAGCACAAAATTTATGTGTCAGTAATAACTGAAAAAAAAATGATTGCGTGGTTTTATGAAACCACGGTAAAAGGGAAACATTTTTCGCATTGTAGACACTTAACTAAAAAATAGCAACATTTACATTAAACACTGATATAAAAAAACAAATAGCGTGGCGCATTAGCACATATGAGTAATAGTCTATACATTACACGGTCAGCTGATGCGAACCATAGGCACCGCCATATTTTCCTCGGCTGCTTTGTCGAGCGCCTTTCACTCCCCTACTTCGAGGCTAACCGTCACGCGACATGCAATAGATGGACTAAAAATTTGAGGCGATGTAATAAAAATTTCACTTTAATAATAAATTAATTAATAATTAAACAATTACATTCCCAAGGAAGGTTAACGTGAGAATGGCGGCCAGTCATAGAACTATTGCGAAAACTTTTTACAATATGTACGGCGGGGTTATATTAAGTTCTTATTGCCTTAACCCCAAGTAATTGGGATAAGAGCAGAATAATGATGATAATAATCTCATCATCATCATCATCATGGCAGCTACATACATCCCACTGTTGGGCTCGGGCCTCCTCCACAATGAGAGGCAATTTGATCTACTGTAACATGCTGGTCAGACATGTTGGTATAGGGTTTAATTTCGAGTTTTCCATCTCTTGCACATATTTTATGTGCATATTATATCCCATAGTCGTCTTATACGGCAAGATAGGGAGTGGTGATTTGTTTTCTTAATATAAATACTCTAAACTAATATTATAAAGGGGAAAGATTGATTTGTTTGTTTGTATTAAATATGCTCCGAAACTACTGGAGCGATTTCAAAAATAATTGCACCAATGGAAAGCTACAATATCAGGGAGTAACAAAGGCTATATTTTAACCCGGTATTCCCACAGGAACGGGAACTACGCGGGTAAGACAACTGAAATCGAAGCGAAGCGAGGGCAGGTTGTTAGTTGTAAATAAGTATATTAATTACTAGCAACCCGCCCTCGCTTCGCTTCGGTTTCAGTCGCCTTACCCGTGTAGTTCCCGTTCCCGTGGCAATACCGGGATAAAATATAGCTTATGTTACTCCCTGATATTACAGCTTTCCGTTGGTGAAAGAATTTTTGAAATCGGTTCAGTGGTTTAAGCGTGAAAGCGTAACAAACAAATAAACAAACTTACATTCGCATTTATAATATTAGTAAGGATGTATCATGTGTTACAGGTATTTCTTATAATTTTCAAACGACAAATTCGCATGTTATTTCGATCAAAATAACTCGTGTGTAATCGACCAAGTTTCTGTGCCGTAAATCTAAAATGGCAATTCAAACTGGACGTACACCTGAGCTTTTAGACATAAAGGTATGGATGTTGAATGATGAGGTCTGCTTAATGTTTCGAAGAAGAGGGTTTAGATTTTCCTAAGTTAATCCCAAAAATTGATGCATTCCGTGTGGTGACGGAGTAAGAATACAATTTACTGGTGGATGTCGTAAAAGACGACTGAGAGATACGCATATAACATCTATGCAAGAGAAGGAAAACTTAAAATAAAACCCTATACCAACCTGTCTGACCAGCATGGAACCTCTTGTGGAGGAGGTTTGAGCCCAACGTAGGATATATGCCACACATACGAGCTGAAATGTTGATGACGATGAAATGATGCTAATGGCCAAATTTTGAATTTTCGTGTAAATTTGGAACAAATTGGACAGCCTTACCGTTTTTGCCATTGAAGTCAGTATTGGTGGTCAGATCAAATGGTATTGGGATGGCAAGACAATAATTTATGAAGTTAAACACTTTTTTTTATGGGTGGGCTATGGTAAGCGCACGCGCGGTCCAATCCGTCCGGGGCGATGAAGGACGGCGCGCGGGAACGTCACCTCGTTGTTGGGCCGACCACTGGAGCAGATGTTACTTATCATCAGTGGTCGACCTTACGGAATACCCTTTCGGGTAATCTACCCTTCCATTGTCTGAATGGATAGGTCGTGGTTTGTCCAGACCACAAACCTTGCTACCAGACAAAAAAATCGCTTAAGTGGGAGTCGGGGTCACGCACGAAGGGTTTCGTACCAATCCACCATCTATAGAAAAACAGACCAAAAATGGCGTTTTTTGTATGGGAGCAAATATTTATATAATTTTAATTTTATTATTAAATTAAAAATACAGCTAAGTAATTTGTGAATATTTCAAGTACCTACCTGACACCATTATCGATATCAAGCAAAAAAGAGCAAAAAGTCGCGTTTGTTGTATAGGATAATTAAATATTTATATTATTTTGTTTTTAGTATTTGTTGTTATAGTAGCAACAAAAATACATAATTTGTGAAAAAATCGTAGTTCTTTATATACAACGTGGTGACAGACAGACGGACGGACAGACAGCGAAGTCTTACTAATAGGATCCCGGTTTTTATCCTTTCTGTACGAAACCCTAAAAAGGTTCTGTTTTTCATTCTAACGTACGTATCCCTAAAATGGGATAACGTATGCATAAATATTGTTCTTTTATAAAAACCTTCACTATATAAACAGTAATTTAAATTTCAAACTAAGCTATAGACTTAATTAGTAGTCGGGTTCAAAACTTTCATGTAAACCCACGCATATGTTTGCATATTTTAATTATGATGAAAACTTTTACTAAAACTACAGCAGATTGCTGCGAAATATATTAATTAAAGTGTTTATTTCACCGCATATAATTTGTGTTCATTTGAATAACAAGTTGATTAATTAAGTTAGCATTATGTCGTCTCGAAATTATAGAGAAGTGTCGCAATTTATTGTCTTGAAAACTACTTTATTTCATAACGATAACCGATGTTTACGCGAGTATTACACATCTAAATAAAATTACGGATTTTATCGCTTTTGTATTTGATTTTTTTTTATTGCCAAAGATCATTTTCTTCTTACATCATTCATCATCATCATCATTTCAACCTATCGTCGTCCACTGCTGGACGTAGGCCTCCCTCATGTTACGCCACAAAGTGCGGTCCTATGCCGCCTGCATCCAACGACGCCCGGCAAATTTCACCAGGTCGTCGGGTCCACCTAGTGGGGGGACGTCCTACACTGCGTCATCCAATACGTGGTCGCCACTCCAGAACCTTTCTTCCCCAGCGGTTGTCGGTTCGTCGAGCGATGGGGCCTGCCCTCTTCAGCCCTCTTCAGCGTGCTACTTCTTCGTGCTATGTCGGTTACACCCATTCTTCTGCGGATTGCCGTATTTCGGATTCTATCTCGCAGCGAAATCCCGAGCATAGCCCGTTCCATAGCACGCCTCTTCTTACAATGGCAATAAATTTATATCAAAATGTGGGCCAGTATTTAATAAGTAATTTTCTGTATTGGGTAGATAATTATATTTTTCTGTAATAACAATAACTTGTTGGACATGAGACATCTTAGTCCGCCCGTAGTCACGAACGCTGCAAAGTGTTCGAAACGTCAGACAATCAAAAATCAAATACAAACGCGATAAAATCCGTAGTTTTAATTCAAATACATACTTTATTTTACCTCTCATTCAATCATTAATGTAAATAATTATCTTTAAAGGGGTTATAATATATTATGTTCTTGATTATTATTAAACTATACTATTAATTCGTTATTACACCAAATTGCATTCCTTTAATCATAACGTATTAAATTTAAGAAAACAAAACAAATGGTATTTTAGTATTATAATATGATTATTAATTAGTGAATAAAATTTTATATTATCCTGAATATATGTGTATTGTAATCATGCAGTCTGTATTTTCCTATCATATACCATTTTTGGTATGAAAACGAGGAAAACCATACTTCTTTGTTCATAACTGCATTCGAGGTAATAGTGCTATCGCTGTGGATATATTAATTTCAATTCTAATACACATAATGAAAAAATGCATTATGGCGATAAACCTACAATACATAATTCCAAAACACTTTCTTTTCCGAGAGTGTCATGAGAAGGGATTAAGTTAAGCATTTGACATCCTTGTGAGAAAATGTCTTTCGTGTGGTCAAAGAGTAAGAATACAAATCACCACTCCATTTCTTACCCGTGGAGATCGTAAAAGACGACTAAGGAATATAATATGCATATAATATATATGCAAGAGAAGGAAAACTCAAAATTAAACCCTATACCAACCCGACTGACCAGCGTGGTCTAGTAGGTCAATAGCCCTCCAATTATAGAGTAGGCTCGAGCCCAGCAGTAGCACGTATATGAGCCGAAATGATGATGATGAATGAATGATGACATGAGTTTCTATATTATATTATACAAGAAGATTGTTAATATTTCATATTGATAGTACAGGATTTGGTACTTATGAAACAGAAACTTGCATCCGTGCATCACATATTACTCCCGATACCTGTCGCCACTTCACCCATCCTGCATTCATTCTACTACATACCGCTCGGTCAATGTTACCATCGTCTCGGAGAAGCGAGCCTAGGTACTTAAAATCGGAGCAAACCGGTAGGAATACCCTATATAAGGCACTGTGAGAAAATTGGGAAGAGCCACCGAAGTTACAATAGTTTTGCGACGTGACATTCGCCAATTCAGAGCGTATTGAAAATAATTCCAGAGTGAAATCTTAAGAGAGATAGAAAGATTGTAAGGGTATTATACAAATTATTTCAGAACCCTGTTGCTGACTTGGTCCAAGATCCCAAATCCAAGCTAAGGCACCACACCTAAGAAATTACGAATGCCAACTTGTATGAGATCAAAATTTTTCTGAAATAATTAAAGAATAGAAAGGTACCAGGATATGACGGAATTACCAATTTTGGCTAAACTAGTACCACAGTCCTGCAAGTAACACCTAATCAATCATATTGTTCTCAAGAGAGCGATCCACTCCACGTAGTTACCGTAAGCAGATATGCAGAACCTAAATTACTTCGGGTTAACAAGTTCAAAAAGTATTAATATTCATATGAGTATTCATATAAGTATCATATAAGTACACACTGTGTCAGGTGATTATTATAATTCTAATGCCTTTAATTACTATGTGTCGATATAAATTTCTATCAATATTTATGATTATCAACCCCCTCACTGAGTTACTTACTACCTTTAGCCTTATTTCATCCTCCAGTTCCTATACGGCTAATTCTAATGATAAGTGATGCTATTCGCAACCAACGACGCCAACGCCAATTTATCCCGTCGGGCTGACCACGTAAGTCAAGGACTCGTTAGCAGTGGTCGGCCCAATGGCGAAGGATTATAGGCTACATGGGTGGGTTAGGGGGCCGCGCACCGCCCCTTCGTCGCCCCAGACGGAGCTGGACAGCGGGTGCGCTGACCATAACCAAAAAAAAAACCAGTGGTCGGCGCAATGGTGAAGGTCCTCACTAGTAGTGTGTCGTCGACGATTTTACAGTCGACGCAACGAGACCGTTTATCATCGATGATAAACTAGTTGAAAAAACAGTCTAATTTTCGACTAGTTTACGTCGTAGACGATTAGACAAGACAAGACGTTTAGTTTATATTATGACGTACGCTGATCGTCCAATGGTAAAGGACAACGAAATTTCAACGAATTTTATTAGACAACAGTTTCATTGTACAATGTACATTGACGCTTCAATATGTAATGGTAGATGGTAGTTCCATCACATGATAGCAGAGCGCAATGAATTGCAATTCAATCTATCTATACGTTATGATTTCGCCTCGACTCACGCCCACGGGCGGTGAGGTTTGCGGGGCGGGTAAGGAGTGTAGAGAGCTGTGCGAGTGCGCACGCGTCCCGTCTTCGAAGTCCGGGCCGATTCGGGCGAACAGTCGCAAGTCGTCTTCGCGTTCGTGTCACGAATGACATGATGCGACGACCGATTCGCGAAGCCGTTCATAGATAAACATGTTTATCAGTCAACTATAAACTAGTTTATTAGTTCACGGCAAAGAAACAGTCGAAAAAAAACTGTTCGTTTATTCAACGACCACCACTAGTCCTCACCGTATTTCCTCGAATACGGTAGGTTATAAAGTCGCGCGTTGCCCCGTCGTCACTCCGGATGGGACGGACTGCGTCTGCATCATAGCCAATGAATTTCAATTTAGTTAGTTATTTCTTTTTCTCCCCATATTTCCACTTTAATTTATTTTTTTTCTAAAAACGCGGGGTCCCTGATCGTCCGTCTCACAACTGCTAACAGTTTGGTTCTACTACTATTTAAAATTTATCATAGAAGTATATTTTTTTTTTTTTTTTGGTGGGCTATGGTAAGCGCACGCGCGGTCCAGTCCCTCCGGGGCGATGAAAAGATCGCGCGCGGGCCCATAACCCGCCCATACCCGCGTCACCTCGTTGTTGGGCCGACCACCGGAGCAGATGTGACTTGTCGTCAGTGGTCGGCCCAACGGAATACCCTTTCGGGTAACCTCACCTCTCGACGTCCTGGGACGTCGGTCGCCGTCGCGCGGTCAGCCTCTCTGCGGGTGACGGACAATTCCCCGGTCCGATCACCCGCGGCCTCGGCTAGGGCGGCATTAGGCGCAGATACTCGCGCCTGCGCCGCCCGAGTCGCCGGCGGCGGAACGTGTCGCCGAATAGGAGCTCTACTCGCACACGATCCGCCGCCTCCTTCCGTGAGATTACGGCCTCACAGAAGGCGGCGACCGCGTCCCAATTCCTGACGCTGACGAGCATCTCCCTGGCGATGGTCGGCAGCGCCAGGTCGGCACCGATAATTGCGACGAGTTCACGGCGATCACCCTCCCATGCAGCACACTCCTCGAGCGTGTGCTGCGCCGTGTCCTCGTCGCAACTGCAGTGGTGGCAGGACGGAGTGCTCTCCCTCCTGACAATCTTGTGCAGGTACTTCCCGAAGCAACCGTGCCCCGTCAGCACCTGCACCAGTCGGAAGGAAAGCATCCCGTGCGTCCGCTCCAACCACTCCATCAGCACCGGCCGGAGGGCCTCGACGGTCTTGACACCGTACCGAGGACTCTCCAGCCGGACTGCCCAACGGGCAATGACTCCACGGCGGGCGTCGACCCGCCAGGCGGTGATCTCTTTGATGGAGACCATGCCGCCGCGGGCGCGCGTCTCCGACACCCGCCGATAAATTTCGGCGAGCATCTCCGCCTCCAGGTCCCACGGGGGAGTTCCGGCCAGGAGGCACGCTGCCTCGGTTGCCACCGTGCGGTAACCCCGTATGGCCCTGATCGCCATGACCCTCTGTGGTCGCCACAGGAGGGCCCTAAGACGGACGGTCAGGGACCCCGCCCACACCGGTGCGCCGTACAGGGCCATCGACCGGATCACCCCCACGTACAGCTGTCGGCACGTAGCGCTGGGTCCGCCCATATTCGGCATCAGCCGCGAAAGGGCGGACGCCGCGCCGACAAGCCGGGGAACAAGTCGATGGAGATGCTCCCGGAACCAAAAATGCCCGTCGAGCACCAGTTCCAAGTACCTGGGTGTGGGCCTGGATGCTGATGGTGACCGACTTTACGGTGATCGAAGCGCCGGCGGGAGGCCCGGCGGTACGGAGGCCATGGAACAAAAGGGCCTCCGTCTTTTCCAGGGCTACCCTCAACCCCAGCGCTTCGATCCACCTGACAATCTCCTCGGTGCCGAGAGTTGCCAGGCGTGCCGCCTCCTCTAGCGTCCCACCCCGGGCTGTGACGAGTGTATCGTCGGCGTAGCAAATTACGCCCAGCCCGGGTGGGAGGCTTCCTCTCCACGCCCAGTCGTAGCCGATGTTCCACAGGGTCGGACCCAGAACCGACCCCTGTGGGACACCGCATGTCATGGGCGTTCGCACAACGTCCCCTACTCGGTCAACGTAGAGGACGCTGCGCCCCTCCAAGTAGTCTGCCACCAGCCGCCTGAGGTACACGGGCACCCCGTGATATCTCAGCCCCTCCCTGATGCAGCTGAATGGCAGACTGTTGAAGGCGTTGGCGATGTCCAGGGACACCGCCAACAGGACTCCTCCGCCGGTGACGGCCTCCGCTACCACGGCCTTCAGGCGCAGAAGGGCCGCAATCGTCGAACGCCCTCTCCGAAAACCAAACTGGGCGTCCGACAAATCGGGCCCGACCCCGACGAGGTGCCGCTCGATGCGGGCAGCCAACACCCTCTCCAGCAGCTTGCCCGCATCATCGAGCAGCACGATGGGCCTGTAGGCCGAGGCCGATTCGGGAGACCGTCCCGGCTTCGGCAGGAGAACCAGCCTCCCCTCTTTCCAGCATCCAGGGAAACTGCCCGGACGTCAAACAGGCGTCGAACAGTCCCCTGAGGCGTGGTCCCAGGTGCTCGAGCACCAGGGCCAGCGCACGGTTCGGAATACCGTCGGGCCCGGGGGCGGTGGATTTCACTCGCATACGCGCCACTGCCGCCCCCATTTCCGGCTCCGTGATGGGCGGAGCACTTTCATCTTCGGACTCCCGGTCGCTGTCCGGCGAAGCCATGACCGGGGGCGTGTGCTCCGCCCGCCGTGGAAAGAGGTCCTCGACAACTCTGGTGAGGAGGCTGGGCTGGAGAGTCTCGGTGAGGGGGGGGCCCCGCCCGCGGCGCTTGTTCAGCGCCGCGAGGTAGGGGCGACCCCAGGGGTCACGCTCGAGACTGTCCAGCATCTTTCGCCGACTAACGTCCTTGGCGGTACGGACGGCCAGCCTGAAGGCAGACCGCGCACTGCGGTAAGCCTCGTATAGCTAGCCCTCCCGCTCAGCGTCGCGGTGACGCGCTCGGCTGCGGGTGTAGACCCTCCGGGCACGTATGCACGTGGCCCGAAGGTCTGCCAATTCTCGGGACCACCAGGGGACCGCACTCTTCGGGGGCAGACGCCGCATACGGGGCATGGCCGCATCGCAGATCTGCGTTAACGCACAGCGGATCATAGAAGTATAATAAGGGTATAATTAGGTATAATAGGGGATAAAAGTGTAATATGCCTTTGATATATCACAATTATACATGTAAATAGCACGAGTAAGTACACTTTGCATGAGTTTTCGAAGTTTATTTATATTAGAAGTATAAAATGAAACATAAAGCATTCATGAGTACTGCCGACAGAAGTGAAAACTTATAACTGCAGACAAACTGTCCTTATTTTTTCGAAATTAGAATAATTGTTTGATCTTATATTAAAATGTGCAAATTAAAACAGTTTACAATGATTTTAACTTCAATCAGTACAAATATAGTGACATGGATGTAACTATGTCTTCTTTAACTCGTCAATTGACCACATTGATGACGATTTATATGAATATGAGGAGTAACCTCATCCAAACCTGCCTATAAAAGTTTTACTTCAAAAATTCAACGTTTTTCAAAACATATTCTTGTTAGCTAGTGAATATTTCATAACAAAGTCAGTTTTTTATAAAAATTTATTTAGGTCAAACCTATGTGCCGCGGCAGACTGCTGCTGTCAGCTAATAAACTAGAAAATAGAATTAAAAAGTTTGTGTCACAAAGTTAGTACGTATACTGATATAACAATAAACTTTATGTATGTTTTATATGTATTATATCCATATTATATCCATTATTTTTTTTTTTGATTTAAAATTTTATTTGCAGCAATTATCTTACACCGGCTATTCATTATTTCGGCTCATATACGGTGCCACTGCTGGGCTCGAGCCTCCTCCAAAATAGGAGAGAAATGGACCTTAGAATACCATGCTAATTAGACAGGTTGATTTAGGGTTTTATTGAAATGGAAGTAATGGAGTTAACTCGTGATCGGTTGTTGCTTGTGGGATCTGGTTCAACCATATTTTTCTTTCTGTTTTTATTTGAACTAAATAAACAAAAAAAAAAATATTCTATCTCGAAAGGCATCACACTGGAGCTAAGACTATAATGCTGTATACGAGTAATTTTATTCAAAACAGGGGAAATAAATGACAGCCCGCTTTGTCAGCTTGTTGCCGCGTTTCGATCTGGTGGTAGATATTGTATTGTGCTCAAACAATGTATAAATTTGACAATCTTTTATTCTACTTAGGCCCCTAAAGGGTAGGGGCCTATGCAGAATAAATGATTTATTTCGAATTTTCCTTCTCTTGTATAGATGTTATATGCTTATTTTATCCCTTAGCCGTCTTTTACGATATCCACGAGTAAGATAGGGAGTGATGAATTATACTCTTACGCCGTGACCACACGGACAATACTGGCTATTATATACGAGAAATTCTCAGAAAAACTACGAACTTTTCGTTTATATTTTTCTTGCGACCATTAATACTAAAACTAGCTTACCCGATGAATTTTGTAACGCGGTATTTTCTTGGGTGAATATATTCCGAAAATGTAGTCACGGTGGGGTCATGGGGTTTACTCAGTGCGGCACGATAATGATGACTGACTGATGATGAGAGATCATGTTCGAGACTCCACAGCATCGCTTGCCAACTGACGTCCTTGTCGTGGTGGAGGGCCAGCTTGAAGGCAGCGCACTTTCACAAGCCTCGTCAACAATACCATTATCAACCCGCCCTGCTGCCGGACGCACCTAGGCTATAATTTTTTTGTAAGCCTGGCGACTCTAGGCACCGAAGAGATCGTCAGGCGGATCGAGGCGCTGGGGTTGAGGGTCGCCCTGAACAAGACGGAGGCCCTCTTATTCCATGGGCGCCGTATGAGCCCTCCCATCGGCGTCTCGATCATCGTCCATTCGGTTGAGATCAGCATCCGGGTCCATATGAGGTATTTGGGCCTGGTGCTCGACGGACAATGGTGGTTCCGGGAACATTTCCGCAGGCTCGCTCCACGGCTCGCTCCACGGCTCGTCGGCGCGGCGTTCGCCCTATCGTGGCTTATGCCGAACGTGGGCGGACCGAGCGCTACGTGCCAACGGCTGTGCGCGGGGGTCATCCGGTTGATGGTCCTGTATGGCGCACTGATGTGGGCAGGATCCCTGACCGTCCAACTCAGGGCTCTTCTGTGACGACCACAGAGGGCCATGGTGGTCAGGGCGATACGCGGATACCGCACGGTGGTGACGGAGGCAGCGTGCCTATTGGCCGGTACTCCCCCGTGGGACCTGGAAGCGGAAATGCTCGCCGGATTGTATTGGCGGGTGACGGAGGTGCGAGCAGAGGGCGGTGTGGTCTCTTTGAGGGAGCTCACCGCCTGGCACGTCGACGCCCGGCGAGGCGTCATTGCCCGTTGGGCAGTCCGGCTGGAGAGGCCTCGGTTCGGGGTGCGAATCGTGGAGGCCTTCCGGCTAGTGCTGATGCAGTGGACGACGTCCTCCCTGAGGGGGGGACGTCGGTCAATGGGAGGGTACCCCAAATAGGGGGTATTCCGTCGGGTCGACCACTGACGTCAAGTAAGCCTGCTCCGGTGGTCGACCCAACGACGAAGGCGACGTGCATCGTGGGTGGGTTGCGGGTGTGCGTGCTTACGCCCCTCTGTCGCCCCGGATGGAGTGGTGCGAGGAGCGCGCCGACCGCAACACAAAAAAAAAAAGGTTTAATTTTCTTATACACAAAACTTGTCCTTATTATAACAAATACAATAAAAAAAAAGAATTATACATTTTAGCGCAGTCGATCGGAAGTTATGCGCATACATACATTTCGGTGATTCATTGATTCATTTTAGTTTTTTTTTTATTACTATTTTCACTACTATTACAAATAATACAAAAGTGACAATCGTTTGCTTACAATCTAAAATCACTAAAATTTGTCCAGATTGCAATAGTATTCTGCATTACCGAAGCAACAACAAGAAAAATAAACCACTTAATCGTAATTAAATAACCCACTTACGTTCAATGTTTAGATTTGACTAGTTATATAGAAGACCAGCAGCGCCCTGCAGTTTTACCCGCATAGTTCCTCTTTTCGTGGGAATATCGAGATAAATTATAGTCTATGTGTTGTTCTTTGTTCTGATATGTAAGCTATATTATTGTGAAGTTTCATCTAAATCCATTTTGTAGATTTAGCGTGAAAGCGTAACAAACATCCTCACATGATACTCACAAACTTTCGCGTTTATAATATTAGCAGGATTTAAATTTATTCTGGGTTTAAAATTAATGATTTTAGGTATTAAAATAAAAACTAATCATGACTAAAATTGAGTTTGATATTTATTCTATATATATTTATTATAATATTATATAACATTATATAAAGATTATTATTATTATTATTATAAATTTCGTAAATTTCGGATATTTTTACAAAAACTAAACTGGCGAAACATTTAATTTTTTTAATAATAAGAATATGTCGTCTGCCAAAGTTCAAGACGATAAAGGCATTGAAGGCAGACGATAGTTTTAAATCAATAGTTTTCCGTTAATCCAGTCCATCTAACTTCCAACCCCATAAACATATATTAGATACCATCATCACACAATAGTTTTACACCTACCGTTAGCAGTCCACGTGTTGCTATCAGGCAAATAAGTCTTTTGTTTTTAAATCTGACGTATCTACGTAAAATGATTTCTGATGTTTACGCGAGCATTACACATCCATACTAATATTATAAATGCGAAAGTAAGGATGTTTGTTTGTTTGTTTGTTTATTTGTTTGTTTGTTAGTAACGCTTTCACGCTTAAACCACAGAACCGATTTCAAAAATTCTTTTACCCATGGAAAGCTATAATATCAGGGAGTAACATAGGCTATATTTTATCCCGGTATTCCCACAGGAACAGGAACTACGCCGCGGGTAAAGCGACTGAAACCGAAGCGAAGCGAGAGCGGGTTGCTAGTTTTAAATAAAACTACTTTCGTGTTCATGCGCTCATGGTCACGGGTGGATTCAGTCTCAGTCCGCCCGTGACCATGAACGCTGCAAAGTGTTCGAAACGTCGGGCAATCAAAAATCAAAAATACAAACGCGATAAAATTCGTGAAGTAGTTTTATTTAAAAAGTATCTACGTATCTCTAAATTGGGACAACGTATGCATAAATAGTTTTCTTTTATGAAAACCTTCACTATATAAACAGTAATTTAAATTTCAAACTATCCTATAGACTTAATTTGTAGTCGGGTTCAAAACTTTCGTGTAAACCCACGCATATGTTTGCATATTTTAATTATGATGAAAACTTTTACTAAAACTACAGCAGATTGCTGTGAAATGTATTAATTAAAGTGTTTATTTCACCGCATATAATTTGTATTCATTTGAATAACAAGTTAATTAATTAAGTTAGTATTATGCCGTCTCGAAATTATAGAGACGTGTCGCAATTTGTTGCTAACTACTTTATTTTATCTCTCATTTAATCATTCATATAAATAATTATCTATTATATTTTTAGTGGTTATATCTTTATTTCTTTTTCTTATTGTCTATAATGATTGACGAATGAACAGCCGAGTTGATGCTTAATAGATTACTATTATCTCCTTTATTTGAAATAAGAACATTGCCACTTCTTAAGTGCTCTCATAAGGCTTTTAGATCACTAGCTGACCTAACAGACCTTGTTTTGTACAAATCTAAAAGAAAATAGCAAAACGAATTCTCGTTGACATCGATCGCAATACCACCTGTGGCTTCCAATTATTAATGTAAACGATTCTCAGATCCATCGGAACAGCTACAAAAATCATCGAAATTGGTCCAGCCGTTTAGAAGGAGTTCAATTACAAACACATGAACAGTAGATTTATATATATAAAATGATTTGATATAACAACGTCACATAACTTTCCTTTTGACTTTATCAATGGTAACGTGGAGATTTGCTTTCGGTGACCAATAGGTTACCTTTTAACATTTCTTCTTCCGTTGCACATACCTGATAAGCTTTAATGTGAGTGGTATCTTATCTTCAATACATCCAGCTAGAGCCTCAGCTAATTCGGCATCTCGCCCACGTAAAAACATGTTTACTTACGAACAAGACGAAATGCAGCGTCTGCAGTAGATAACACTGAACTGAACTACAGTGCAACCTTAATATAACGAACCTCAATTTAACAACTTCCTCGATTTAACAGATTTTTCGTAATCCCCTTGATATATCCATAAGAGTCAGAGTAAATGATACCTTTACATTACGAATATTTTTTACAAACAGCCTTTTTATAACGAATTATCAACAATGAAAAAAAAGTTTAAATACCTCTATATGACCCAATAGTATGTGATTCAGTCGCGACAGGTTTCGATACGTTTTTTTCGTAAAACAATTGAAGTCGTTGATGGAAAATTATGTAAACAGTGCTGCTCATCACTATTGTTGAAGATTCTAGTTGCTGAATGCAAAAATGTTGAGGTGATTAAAACTTTTTCTTTATCTCTTTATAACAAATTTTAGACCAACCAACCTTACCTCAATATAACAAACCTCAGTTTAACGAATTACTTGATATAACGAATATTTACGAGTTCCCGTTGGATTTGTTATATCGAGATTGCACTGTATATTGTTAATTAGTCGACATAC
Source organism: Lymantria dispar (assembly GCA_032191425.1). NCBI lineage: Eukaryota > Metazoa > Arthropoda > Insecta > Lepidoptera > Erebidae > Lymantria > Lymantria dispar. Next base: position 8,451,977 of record CM063465.1, on the reverse strand, counting down.
GGAGTTATAGTCCATAAAATATAGCTTGATCTCTGTGACAAATGTCAACAAAACCAACGAAGTAAGTTTGAACGAACGACATGTTTACAATTTCATTTTGTACCAAATATATTTTCATTCTTTTCGTGCCAGTTTTATTGCAACTGAATTGCAATATATTATAAATATAAAAATATTAATATTCATGTCTAAAATGTACCTCGTAAGTACTGAAATATCTAGTAAACATTGTATACATAAATGACGCTTACGTACGTACAAAGTCTTACTGGTCTGCAAATAAAAAAGAGATGGGACAGTCGATATACGTAAATCGATAACCGATCTTTATTAAATTATTTATAAAAGAAATAAGCCCAATACAGTACCTATATAAAACTTTCAACATATTTTTTACAATTAAAATAGACAGTTACATTATAAAATACATAAATTGAATTAATTAAACATTAAAAAACTACTTTTTGTCTCAGAGTGATAATATTATGTACTCATTATTGTGAATAAACTAGACATATTTATTTATAAAACAGTCGTAATTGATCGATTGAGCTAACGATTGTTCCTATTCTGGCAAAAAATGATAAATGTTCTATCAGGAACACTCCAGTGATGACGATAATAGTGACCTAGACCTTGATTGTCAAAAGGTCAACTTTTGAATAATTAAAACAGTCAAAAAACAGTTTTGTTTGAAATGAAGTTAAAAAGATTTTCATTGATTGTATTTTAATTACAATAGAAAATCACAATTATAAAAATAAAGAGTTTTATCGATAAAAAATTACGGACTTTATCGTAAGCGTGACAGCACTAGAGACAACTGTCACAGAGATCATCCTATATTTTATGGACTATAGTTTATTATTCATGTCAAAATTATGAAGCTAATATTTTTTATAGTAGTTTCTAAGTGAATTCATATGTCAAAATGTAGGCAAAGGCATATTATTCAAATAACAATACTCATAAGTGAATATTATTTTATATGATGTTGAATATCTATTTACTGTAATTATGGACTGTTTTTTCCTAGCGTATGCTATTTTTAATCACGATGGGCAGCAAACATATGCAATTTAACTCGAGGTAAAATAAATAAAATCTATAATAGTTATTATTTTCAGTTCAAACACAATTAAAGATGAATATTATGCTGATGGCTTCACCGGGCAACGACTATTTTAATCCATCTCAGAAAGGGAACTTTATAGCGTCTGTACTTAAAATACAAAGTTCCCTTTCTCTGCAGAGTGTCACGCGTAAGGAATTAAGGAAGGTAACGTATGACATCCCTATGAAAAAAAGGTAATCTCAAACAAAAGCATCAACTTGGGTCATTATTATATAATGTTTATTATTTATTTCGCCTTCAATTACTAACATTTACATGAGCTTTAATATTATATTACACTTAACGATGGTAAATACTTTCGTATGGTGACAGAGTAAGAATAGAATACCCCACTCCACGTCTTGCCTGTGGATGTTATAAAAGACGACTATGGGATTATAATATGCACGTAACATCTGTGCAAGAGAAGTAAAACTCGAAATGAAACCCTATATCAACATGTCTGAACAGCATGGTATAGTAGGTCAAATTCCCTCCCATTTTGGAGGAGACCCGAGCCCAACAGGGGGTCGTATGTGGGCTGTGATGATGATGATTTATCAGCCTCTTACAAATAGCGTAATGTTGCAGATTAAGGAAATATAAAGCAAAGTAATGATTTTGGGGCTTGCCGCGGTGGGATAAGGTCCTCGACAACCCTGATGGGGAGGTCGGGGTGGCAAATTTCGGCGAGGGGAGGACGGCGTAGCTTACTCAGAACCCAGGGGTCACATTCAAGACTCTCCATAATTTTCTACTGATTGATCTGAAGAAAAAGTGAAATCTCTACTTAGTGCCGCTCAATAAGGACGACCCCCAGGGATCACGTTCGACACTCTCCAGCATCTCTTGATGGGTGCTGTAGGTGGTGTTTAAGCACCTGGTACCTTGACTGTACAACGCTTGAATAGCGTTTGACCAGTTCCCTGGATGTTGAAAGAAGGAGAGGCTGGCGATCCTGCTTAAACTGAGGCGGTCTCCGGACTCGGCCTCAAACGTATCAATATAATGGAATTATTGATAATCCAACTGAATTGAATTTACGGAAAGTGTATTTCCTTAGTCCGCAACTTTACACTATTTATGGGAGGCTGATAAATCATCATCATAGTCTCAACCCATACACGTCCCACTGTTGGGCTCGGGCCTCCTCAACTATGGGAGGGAAATCGACCTACTATATCACGTTGGTCAGACGTGTTGGATTTGTTGCGAGTTTTTCTTCTCTTGCATAGATATTATATGCATACTATATCACTTAGTCGTCTTTTACGACACACACGGGTAGTGAATTGTATTCTTACTTCGTCACCGCACAGATAATACTAAAACTAAACTGATAAATACTAAAACAAAATAATTACGAAGAAAATGCGGTACGAATTTCGCCGGGTCAGCTAGTACTTAATAATTACATGGCTACAACACTAATACGCGAAGCGTCAGGAAGCAGCCACAAAGGAAATGGACCTGGATTAGCCCCGATGGTTCAACAAAAAACGAGATAGACTTCATCTTGTCAGACAAACGACAGATATTCAGTGATGTCTCAGTGATCAGCAGGATTAAAACTGGGAGCGATCACCGGATGGTACGAGCCACATTGAATATCCACACAAAAGTCGAACGGTCACGCTTGATGAAGTCTACACTCCGACCTACATCTGTCCAATACTAGAACCTCGAAGGCTTTCAACTCGAACTACACAATCTTTTCCAATGTCTGGACGAATGCGAATCTGCGAACGATATGAACAACAGGTTCGTGGAAACTGTCCACGCGGTTGGGTCGAAATTTTTCAAGGCCCACCGCGTTAATAGACCTAAAAAACTTTCTGACCAGACTGTCGAGCTCATGGGGCGGAGAAAAGAAATGACGGTGCAGTCTTCAGCCGATTGGTCCAAACATAGGCAGCTAAATAGGCAGATCTCCAGGTCTGTGGAGCGGGCTATGCTCAGGATTTCTCTGCGAGATAGAATCCGGAATACGGAAATCCGCAGAAGAACGGGTGTAACCGACATAGCACGAAGAATTAGCACGCTGAAGTGGCAATGGGCAGGCCACATCGCTCGACGAACCAACAACCGCTGGAGAAGAAAGGTTCTCGACTGGCGACCACGTATCGGACGACGCAGTGTAGGACGCCCCCCACTTGGTGGACCGATGACCTAGTGAAAGTAGCTGGGCGTCGTTGGATGCAGGCGGCACAGGACCGCTCATTGTGGCGCAACATGAGGGAGGCCTACGTCCAGCAGTGCACGGCGATAGGCTGAAATGATGATGATGATGAACACTAATACTTACATTTTTAATATCGCGATATCTTTTGAATGAAATGACCGAATTTAATAATTCAAAAAGTTCTAGAAAGGCATTAAATTCGTCTTGGATATAAAGTAATTTATTTTGATAAGGATTAATACCAAGATACAAAATAAAGAGCTTTTAAAGCGAAAGCATTCTAATTATTTAAAAAAATGAAGAAAAACACTTATTGTGATATAACTACAATAGTTAGACACATGGTGTTGTGATATTTTTTGTAGGCAATTATATGTCCTGTAAAGTTGTAATACATTATGATTTCTGATGTTTACGCGAGTATTATACATTTTAAATAAAACTACTTTACGGATTTTATCGCGTTTGTATTTGATTTTTGATTACCCGACGTTTCGAACACTTTACAGCGTTCATGATCACGGGTGGACTAAGATGTCCCACGTCCAACAATCATGTATCAAAATGTGGGTTAATATTTAATAACTAATTTCTGTATCGGGTAGAGAATTATAAATTTTCTGCAGTAACGATGACTTGTTGGACGTGAGACATCGCGAAGATCGCATTACAAACAGACACTCCAATTTTATTTATTGGTATAGATAATATTTCTAAAGTTATACTTCTTTTGGCGCGTTAGGGCAAAATAATGTGAGTAAATTTTTACAATGCGCCCACACACCGTCACAAATGCCTAGTTGGCATTTTAACGCTAACGCGTTATAATAAAACTTTCAATGTATTAAATACCTTTTTTTTTCTATTATTAATGTCGCTTTTTCTACAAACGTAGGACAACGCGAACGATAAAATTTTTAGAAACATTTTTATCTCGTTACGGCAAAGTAGTAGGTACTATAACTTCTTACATACGTACATAAGTACACACATACCTTTTTTTTTCATATCATCAACCTATCGACGTGAACTACTGGACGTAGTGGTCCTTACAGCTGGGCGATTAACGCCATAATCGCTATACTGCTAGCAATCGCAGTCTTTATAAGCTTACCAAAGCTGTCACTACATATTTTTCTGGTACTGTTGCCAACTTTTTGCGACTCTCCCGGGCGTGTATACTAGCTCCTGTACGGAACATCGTCCGCGTGGAACAGTTACTTTGGGATAACGCTAATTTTAATCCGTCACTTTTTTTACGTAGAAGGTGAACATATTTTTAAGTAATACGACTCTACTACACGTGATTTTTGCGAAACTTTAACCGTTTACGTAGCGCATGCAGTGGAAGCTCTCAAAACGAAAAAGAGAAACTCGATTTTGAAACATTCTTCATTTGTGCTCCGCTCCTATTAGTCTTGGTGTGATGATATATAGTCTATATCCTTCCTCGATAAATGGGTTATCTAACACTGAAAGAATTTTTCAAATTTATTTATTTATTCATTTATTTCCAAAATTCTCATTAAATACATAATACAATGACGTGATCCGTACCACGTAAACCGCGAGGGATTTGTCTGGGTTACGGTAAGTCGTTATATACCTACATTCTAATAGTTATATACATTTTACATACATATGTTATCTTTTACACATTATACTACTCAATGCTACTGGTTACATAAAATTTTTTAAATTTGTTTTTGAATTGTTTACAATTTGTTTTATTCTTTTGTTGTAAGTTGTTGTGAAGCTCATTTAAAAATAATGGTATCAAATGTTTTTCTACTCTTTCTCCATAACAATTGTTCGTTTTGGGCAAAGTATACTTATTTTTATATGAAATTAATCTCAGGTAATTTAGTCTAGTTTTTTCATCCAATAATTCTGGTTTATTGATTTCAATAAGAAGGCTAAATTTTATTTTATTAAATACATTCATCACGTTACAATACTTAAATAGCTCATTTTCGTTGTCTTTATATAATTCTTTAATATGTTTAGGTACAATAATTTTTAGTAGTCTTAATTGCAAGTGATATTTCCTTTAAGTATGTTTTATACGTTCTGCCGTAGCTACTGAGACCATACCCAACAATCGAATCTGCTAAGGCCATATAAAGCAATCTCAGTGCCTTATATGGTAATTTATATTTTAAAATATTAATTCTCCCAATAATGGATCTTAGTTTGTTACAGACATAATCTTTGTGTGGGCCCCAACAGAATCGAGTATCCATGATTAAGCCGATATACATATGTTGATCAACTACTTCTAAAGTTGGACATTGGCAGTCAGTAACTAGTCCATGCAAACAGTGATGCTCATGAGCCACGACTACAAGACTAGTGGTGCATTTATTATGTGATGAGTGAATATAAACAACTTTTGTCTTAGATCCGTTTATCACTAGTCCAACGTCATGGGCCCATTTACATAACTGATCAAAATTGTATTGTATTGATTTCTGAGCTATGCTGATATCTCTAGGAGCAGCCACCAGACACGTGTCGTCTGCGAACTGGTATACGGAGGCCGATGATAGCACATTACTAAGATCATTGACATACATTAAGTACTCACTAGGGCCAATTATGGACCCCAAGGGTACGGCCCTTGGAGGTCATTATGGCTGTACTATATAGATCTTTTATTTTTACTGTAGTATAGCGATCTTTGTGGTAATTTTTAAGAAGTTCAAGAAGAGGGCCCTGTATTCCACTTCGTAATAGCTTATCATATAGTATATCATAATTAAGCATATCGAAAGCCTTGCTGAAATCAATAAAAAGTGCTATTACATGCATTTTAGAATCAAGATATGAGTTTATTTCATTTGTAAATTTACACAAAAGTTGCGTCGTACTTTTATTTTTTTGAAAATCAAATTGATTTTCGTTTATAATATTATTTTTTCTAAGAAAGTATAGTTGATTTCATTGCCTAAATATCTTTCTATAATTTTATCTATACAGGACAATATAGTAATGGGACGATAATTGTTATAGTCATTACGCTGTCCCTTCTTATATATTGGTCTTATGACTCCAATTTTCAAGATGTCAGGGTAAGTGGCAGTCTTTAAACAACAATTTATTAAGTGGGTTATAACGGGTACCATTTTTTCCGATGCAAACTTAACATCTTTGGCACGTATACCATCATAACCGGGCCTTTTTTTTTAATTTATTTGATTAATAATTTTTTTAATAGATAGATTATCAGCTCGTTTGATTCTAATAGCTCGATCGGGTATAATTTCGTAAGTGGAACGGTCAAGAATGGGTATTACAGATGCTACGGCATATCTTTGTGTTATTGTCAAATTCAGTCGCAAATTTATTAGCCAAAATTAAAGGATGCATTTTAAAATTTTGAAAAGGATGTCCTCTATATATTCCATAATTTTGCCAGTTAACCTATTTATAATCGACCATATTTTTTGGTATTTTTTAAATTTTGAGTTACATCTGACATGATTTTTTGTTCCTTATTAATTGCGTATATTTATTTGTTTTATTTCTATATTTATTATACAATAATCTTTTTGCCATATTATTTTTATCCTTTGACCATATTAAATACAATTTATCACGTTATTTACACATATTTTTAGTTTTCCGTCTACCCAATCGCATGTATTCCTTTTGTATTTTTTATATTTAGTGTTTTTATGATTATTATATATACGAGAAAAGTTGTTGCATATAAAGTGAACAATTTCATTGGGATTATTATATTGCATAGGTGTATTCCATTCAACGTTAAGCAGTTCCTCATTTACTGAGCGGTCAACAATGACCGTTATCAGCCGTTTTTGGTGATGAGATTCACCCGGACCGAGGACACCCAAGATCGCGCAACCGGTTATGCAATGATCCGCCGGCGCACTGTTTACTACTGCTGTCCTAATAGCTTTATAGGATGAATTTCGAATAAAAACATGATCTATACATGATTCGCTTATTCGATTCCCACATTTGTCAATACGCGTATATGTATTTATTCCACTTATAAAACCAAGACTGCATAATGAATCCATGTATTGTCTTATGATAGGATTATTATGTTTTAAATCTAAGTTCATATCTCCCATGACTACATGGTCCTGTTTGTTGGGATACGTAGTTAATAATGTGGACAATTCCTTTAGAAAACGATGTTTCGTTGGAGAAGGCGGCCTGTATACGACAGTTACGCCCATTATGTATTTACCAGAGTTTAGCTCACCAGAAATATATTCAAATTCATTAACTATGTAGTTATTTATCCTAGTATAATATATTGTATTATGGACATATAGTAACACACTACCTCCCTTACGAAGGGTTCTTAGTTCTGAATACAGTGTATAGTCAGGAATTCCAAACATTGACACTTCATTATTCCTTAAATTAGCTTCCGTTATTAAGATTAAGTGAACAATATTTTTCGAACTTGATACAATAAGCTCGATATGTGCAAAATTTTTTTTTATTGATCGAATGTTGACATGTAACATAAATAAATAATTCCTTTTTGTGTTTATTAAATTGCAGGTAAAATCATCCCATGTTTGACAGTTAAATTCAATTATATTATGATCTGTTGTATCCAGTTTATAGGCATTCAATTATTATATACTTATAAATTAATGTAAGATAAAATGAAACACAAATACAAAAAAAAAGTGAAAGTGAACAAATCCAGTGAATGCTTAAAACAATAAAAGAAATATATATATATATATATATTTTACCTTATCTATATCCAATGTAGAACGAATATTATAAATTTGTTTTTCCCTTTCACTTTTACGAACCAATATATTGCCATGTTTACACCAAATAAAATCAGACCAGCAATTCCTGAGATTGGCACGTTCAAGTAAACAAACTCTTCAGCTTTATATATTAGTGTTGAATCATTCACAATAACCCCAAAACTGCAAGTCCGATCAATAATATGCATAATTGATTCCAGTTTAAACGACAGGCTAGTTTTTAGAGAGGTAATGCGTGGCTATGCCAATTAATGAATTACTTGTAAGTATATTAAGTTAATGTTTCCTCCACAAATATGTCATCATTAGTCCGGTTCGTAGATGTCATGTTGCGGGCAACGCCTGACGTAGAATAGTTTGGTTTATTATCTTTTTTTCTTGTGATCAATCTGTAAAAAAAGATGTTATGACAACATAAAAATATTAGAGGCAAACAGTAAAGAGTTTAATTTTATTCATCATCATCAGAGTCCATACACGTGCCACTGTTGGGCTCGAGCTTCCTCCACTATAGAGTATAGATAGGCGAGGTATAGGGCTTTGTTTCTAGTCTTCTTATCCGTCACCATACGGAAAAGTCTCATATACTTGGAGCATATCTTTAATTACTACAGGTGAGTGGCATTGGGCCTGATTGTAAGGATCGACAGTAAGTTATTATAGGACCTTGCATTCCGCTATGTGTCTTTGTATCTCCTTTTGGGAGTCTCAATGTCAATGGACGTTCAGCAAACAGAATAAGCCTTTTCTAGTCATACTTGCAATAGATTTAAAAACCGGCTAAATACGAGTCGAAGACGCGCATGTAATGTATCGTCTATAAAAATCGCATTTATTGAATGGGAGCCCTCCTTAAATAATTATTTTATTTTATGTTTAGTATTGGTGGTTATAGCGGCAACACAAATACATAATGTGTAAAAATTTCAACGGTCTAGCTATCCCGGTTCTGGAGATACAGCCTGGTGACAGACAGACGGACGGACAGAAAATGAAGTCTTGGTATTAGGGTACCATTTTTACCCTTCGGGTACGTCACTCTAAAAATTGAGCGTTTGATTATTTTAGAAAAGTTTGTAAAATAATTGTATCTTACCGTAGATTCCAACTCAAGATATAACAAATCATTTAATAATTTCAACTCATACACGTTCCACTGAGGGGCTCAAGACTCTTCTACAATAGAAAGGAATGTGATTAGTATAAGGTTTCAATCCAATTTTCTTTTCTTACATGGATGTTATTTGCATATTTAATCCTTTATTCGTCTTTTACGACCACGGCCGAGAGATGGAGTGGTGAATTGTATTCTTCCTCCATCATTATTGGTGTAGTGATAGAGTAAGAATACAATACCCTTCTCTTGCCCGTGGGTATCGTAAACGACTAAGGGATATAAATTTGCACATAACATTAATACAACGAAGAAAACTCGATACGAAACCCTATGCCAACATGTCTGACCAGCGTGGTGTAGTAGGTTAATTTCCCTCCCATAGGAGGAGGATGGAGGAGGCCCAAACCTAATAGTAGGACGTATATGGTCCGAGATGATGATGATTCTTACTCCGTCACAACACGGAAACAACAAATAGTCCAATGATTACGCCATTAAAGAAACAGTTTGCTTATTTATAAAAATTATAAAAATAAATATACTATCTTACTTGTAAAACTTGCTGTAAATTTGTTTATTCCAGGTTAATATTAAAAAAAATGCCAATCCAATAAACATAGCGTAAAGATTTAAAATTATGTATGGTATTGTTGGCAAATCGGGGAATAGCTCCAATAACCAGTTCACACCCATAATAGCTGACAATTTTAAATATAAAAAGAACCTGAAAAATAATAAATTTAAGAATAAGAATACTATAATCGCTATCTCCCTGGGCATAGAAAATGGTTAAATGACATATGCAGATCACAAAAGAACAAGGTTAAATCAACGAAGTCTTTTGGCTGTCGACATATAAAAGACCGATTTTCCTCATACGAAGGAGGATTTATGTAGATCTGGGGGGTCTAGGATATTCGTCTGAGATCTAAAATTAGATTTAGATTATTGTAGTAGTAGGACCAAACTATCGACAGTCGTCTGTCTACAGTCGTGGGTCAGTCTGGGATAGTAACACACTCTCGCAGAAAATCGACCTTTTTTTTTTTTTTTTTTTTTTTCTTTTTTTTTTTTTTTTGGGTGGGTCGCGGTCGGCGCGCCTCCGCACCACTCCGTCCGGGGCGACAGAGGGGCTTAAGCACGCAACTCCCGCAACCCACCCGAAAACCACCTCGCCTTCGTCATTGGGCCGACCACCGGAGCAGGTTTACTTGTCGTCAGTGGTCGGCCCGACGGAATACCCCCTGTTGGGGTACCCTCCCATCGACCGACGTCCCCCCCTCGGGGAGGACGTCGGTCTTTCCTCACGCGGTCGGCCTCTCGGCGGGTGACGGACTAATCCCCGGTCACGTCACCCGCGGCCTCGGCTAGGGCGGCATGAGGCGCAGATAGTTGCGCCTGCGCCGCCCCAGTCGCCGGCGGCGGATCTCCTCATCGAAGCTGCGCTCCACGCGCAGACGATCCGCCCCCTCCTTCTGCGAGATCACTGTCTCGCAGAAGGCTGCGACCGCGTCCCAGACGCTGTCGACCATCGCCCTAGGCGATGGCCGGCAGCGTCAGGTCGGCACCGATGATTGCGACGAGTTCACGGCGCTGCACTGCCCAAGCCGCGCAGGCCTCGAGCGTGTGGCGCGCCGTGTCCTCGTCGCAATCGCAGTGGTGGCAGGACGGTGTACTCTCCCTCCTCACGACCCTGTGCAGGTATTTGGCGAAGCTCCCGTGCCCCGTCAACACCTGCACTAGTCGGAAGGAGAGCACCCCGTGCCGCCTCTCCAACCACTGCATCAGCACCGGCCGGAAGGCCTCCACGGTTCGCACCCCGAACCGAGGCCTCTCCAGCCGGACTGCCCAACGGGCAATGACGTCTCGGCGGGCGTCGACGCGCCAGGCGGTGAGATCCCTTAACGAGATCACACCGCCCTCCCCGCGCACCCCCGACACCCGCCGATACAACTCGGCGAGCATTTCCGCCTCCAGGTCCCACGGGGGAGTCCCGGCCAATAGGCACGCTGCCTCCGTCGCAACCGTGCGGTATCCGCGGATGGCCCTGACCGCCATGACCCTCTGTGGTCGCCACAGAAGGGCCCTAAGTCGGACGGTCAAGGACCCCGCCCACACCGGTGCGCCGTACAGGGCCATCGACCGGATGACCCCCGTGTACAGCCGTCGGCACGTAGCGCTCGGTCCGCCCACGTTCGGCATTAGCCACGATAGGGCGGACGCCGCGCCGACGAGCCGCGGAGCGAGCCTGCGGAAATGCTCCCGGAACCACCATTGCCCGTCGAGCACCAGGCCCAAGTACCTCATATGGGCCCGGATGCTGATGTCAACCGATCGAGACGCCGATGGGAGGGCTCATAAGGCGCCCATGGAACAAGAGGGCCTCAGTCTTGTCTAGGGCGACCCTCAACCCCAGCGCCTCGATCCGCCTGACGACCTCTTCAGTGCCATAGGTCGCCAGGCTTACCGCCTCTTCTAGCGTCCCACCACGGGCTGTGACGAGCGTGTCGTCGGCGTAACAAATCACGCCCAGCCCGGGCGGGAGGCTCCCCCGCAACGCCCAGTCGTAGCCGATGTTCCACAGGGTGGGTCCGAGGACCGACCCCTGTGGGACACCGCACGTCATGGGCGTTCGCACAACGTCCCCTGCTCGGTTGATACAGAGGACGCTGCGCCCCACCAAATAGTCTGCCACTAGCCGCCTCAGGTAAGCTGGCACTCCGTGATACCGGAGCGCCTCCCTGATGCAGCTGAATGGCAGACTATTGAATGCGTTGGCGATGTCTAAGGACACCGCCAACAGCACTCCCCCACCGGTGACGGCCTCAGTCGCCACGGCCCTCAGACGCAACAGAGCCGCGATCGTCGAACGACCCCTCCTAAACCCAAACTGGGCGTCCGACAGATCGGGCCCCATGCCGACGAGGTGCCGCTCGATGCGGGCAGCTACCACCCTCTCCAGTAGCTTGCCCGTGTCATCGAGCAGCACGATAGGCCTGTAGGCCGAAGGCGACTCCGGAGACCGTCCCGGCTTCGGCAGGAGCACCAGCCTTCCCTCCTTCCAGCACCCAGGGAACCGTCCGGACGCTAAACACGCGTCGAACAGCTCCCTGAGGCGGGGACCCAGGTGGTCGAGGACCAGGCCCAACACGCGGTTTGGAACACCGTCGGACCCGGGGGCGGTGGACTTTGCGCACATGCGCGCCACCGCCACTCCCATCTCGGGTTCCGTGATGGGCGGAACACTGTCGTCGTCGGCCTCCCGGTCAGTGTCTGGCGGAGCCATGACCGGGGGCGTGTGTTCCGCCCGCCGCGGGAACAGGTCCTCGACGACCCGGGTGAGAAGGCTGGGCTGGAGAGTCTCGGTGAGGGGAAGGCCCCGCGCGCGGAGCTTATTCAGCACCGCGCGATAGGGGCGTCCCCAGGGGTCACGGTCGAGACCGTCCAGCATCTCCTGCCGACTGACGTCCTTGGCGGAGCGGACGGCCAGCCTGAAGGCCGACCGCGCATTGCGGTAGCCCTCATACAGCAAGGCCTCCCGCTCCGCGTCGCGTTGCCGCCGCCGGCTGCGGGTGTAGGCCCTCCGGGCGCGAATGCACGCGGCCCGGAGATCCGCCAGCTCCCGGGACCACCAGTGGACCGCCCTCCTCAGGGGCGGACGCCGTACCCGGGGCATGGCCGCATCGCAGATCTGCGTCAACGCACTGCGGATGCGGCCAGCCTCGGCGTCCACCCCGTCCGACTGGTTGGCAGAGGACAGCCACGAGTAAACGATGGCTGTCTCCGCCAGCTGGTCCCGGTCTAAGCGACCCACAGCCCATCGCGGGAACGCAGGACGTCCATCCGCCCCGTGACCCCTGCTGGGCGTCGGGATTACCGGGGAGACCTCCATCCGGATATACCGGTGGTCCGACAAGGTCTCCACCTCCTCCACGACGCGCCAGCTCCCCACGCGTGCGGCGACCTCGGGGCTAGCGAACGAAAGGTCCACTATCGACCCGCCCCGTTGTCGCACGCACGTATGCACCGAGCCCCTGTTCAGCAAACAGAGGCCCAGTGCCGCCGCCCACTCCTCGATCGCCCGTCCTCGGTCGTTCGTCCGGGGAGACCCCCACGCCACGGACTTGGCGTTGAAGTCCCCCAAGACGAAGACCTGGCGCGATGCCATTCGCCGTAACGAGGCCTCCATGATGGTGAGGGAGGCCTCGAAATCGGTCACACTCCAGTTAGGGGAGAGATAGACTCCGAGGAGCGTAATCTCCCCCCAGTCCGCCGCGACGTATCCGACGCCCCTGTCCCTAAGGGTCAGAGGCGACGAAGGCCACGACGTGGAGGCGACGATTGCCACGGTGCCATCGGTGCTACCCAACCAGTTAGGCCGGTCGGGCACCACGTACGGCTCCGCGGCTACGGCTACTCCTATCAACCACTCCGCCATGGCTTGCAGGAACACGTCCTGCGCACCGGCGGTGTGGTTGAGATTGGCCTGGAGAAGACGAATGGATACGGGGTCCATTAGCGGTCCGTATCCATCGTCACCTCCTCCGCACTGACGGGCGATCGGGCCGCGCTCGGAGCGGGGACTGGCCCGGTCGATGGGCCGTCCCGCCCCTTCGGGGCCGATGCCGGGGGTCTGCAGTCCCCAGAGCCCATGCGGTGTTTGGCAGGCCTATTGCCTGCCGCACACGCGGAGCAGTGGGGCACCGCAGAGCACGATGCCGCCTGGTGTCCGGTCTGACCGCAACGGAAACATAGCCCGCTGCAGTCAAAGCAGTTTTTGCATGTCGGTCGGGTATGCCCGACCGCCATGCATTTGTAACACCTCGCGGGCCGGGGCTCTAGCACGGTTACCCGCGCCGAGCTCCAGCCCACGAGGAGCCTGCCTGAGTCGGCCAATTGCTTGACCGACTCCACCGGACACTGCACCCAGGCAGCACCGACGCCGCCCGGACCAGTGCGGATGGTGCCAATCCGGACGGTGTCCGAGACACATCCGGTACGCGCCATAATGGCCTCCCGGACGTCCTCCACCGTCACGGAATCGTCCAAGCCCGTCAGGCGCATCTCTGCGCACTTGACAGGCCTGGCGATTCGGACACCATCCTCCGGCCCGAACAGCCCCCTCAACATCGTGGCCAAGCTATCGGCCGTCTTCGCGCCCTCGGCCCCAGGGAACTCGAGTATTCGAGCCCCTGTCCGGGCCTTGCGGGTCCTCGCCTCGACGCCCCCGATATTGGAGACGTCCAGCTCCCGCCGGGCGCGTTTTAGGACGGCCTCATAGTTGAGGCCCCTCTCAGCCGCCTCAGGCAGCACGGTGATGACCACCGCGGCCGTCTTCGGCGACTTGAGGCCCCTGCGCGACCTTTTCTTCCCCTTTCTGCCGGCTCCCGCCTGGGGAGCGGCGGCCACGGCGGCACTCTTGGCCGCCGCTCTCCGCTTCTGGCCGCGTGCCTTCCTGCTCCGCTCAGCCACCTGCCAGCCCTGTTCGAGCCTGGCAGCAGCGCTGAGCGCAGCAGGAGCGGTCGCGGGTGCGCTGGCCGGCGCCTGCGGTGCAGCCGCTGGCGCCGGCCGCGGCCCGGCCTTGGCGGGAGCCGGCACCTTGCCGGCCTTCTTGGCCCCCTTGAGCCCGGCCGCGGCCGCAGCGTAGCTCACCACGCGGCCACCCTGACAGGGCAGCGGGGTGGGAGCTGACGCTTGCGGCCGCCTCGCCTTGTCCGCGGCGAGCGGCGGTCGGAGGGGCGGCTCAGGCGAGAGCCTGGCCGCTACGGCGGCGATACGCGCATCCACCATCACCCCTACTCGGGCTAGGATCACGCGTACCGCCGACTCCGACACGCCGTGCACCTCGTCGGGCGGCGGCTCCTCCCCCCTCCGAGATCTCCCGCGGCCACGAGCCGGCGGAGGGACCACGACGAGGGGAGGAAGCGCCGAAGCCGCGACGGGTACAGCTGGCGCAGCAGCCGCGACGGGCGCAGCCGGCGCCACGGGCGCAGACGACGGGCCCGCCCTCCCCGGCGCAGCCCGTTTCGGTGGCGAGGCTGGTACAGGCGGCGCGGCCGGTGCCAGGCGCGCGAACTGGGCCCGCAGGTCGGCCATCTCCTTGGCCAACCCGCGGTTCTCCCGTCGCACCGCCGATAGCTCCGTCTCCAGCTTGCGGTTGCGTTCCCGCAAGCCGGAGACCTCCTCACTAAGGCGGGCGTTCGCGGCCTGGAGGGCCGCCACCTCGCCACCGTGGCCGGCCGGACCCGGTGTCCCCGGCCACGCCGCCACCACCGATCCTCGGCCTCTGCGCCCCCGGCGCATGGTCGGGACCTTGGGAGGAGGCATGGTGATGGAACTCCCCTCCGAGTCGGTGTTGGAGCGGCCACCCTCTTGCAGGGGGCGCTTCCAGGGTCTCGGGGGGAGGGCCTCCTCCCTCTTCCTCGCACTTGGGGCTGGAGCTGGCGCCTTTGCAGCCCCCTCCGTCCTCTTCCTCGGCGACGACGACGACGGCAACGACGACGGCCTAATTGAACCCTCAACCGACGGCGCGCCTAATACCTGCCTACCTGCGGCGTATCCACCGCCCTCGTCCCTACTCCGGCCGACTTGCACCCAAGGGGTGCTGATCTCATCGGCGGACGGCTCTGCGGCACTTCCGCCCACGTCCGTCAGCACCATCTCCGATGCCGTATCTATCTCCTGACGCTCGGATGGCCCTGCGGCACTGCCGCCCTCATCCTGCGACGGCTCTGCGGCAGTGCCGCCCTCATCGCTCAACAGCTCGGAGCTTTCGCCTGCTATCCTTATGCACGGCTCTGCGGCAATGCCGCCCTCGTGCTCGGACCCGCTGCTGCTGCCGCTCTCCTCACGCGGCGGCCCTGCAGTGGTCTCCATCCTCTCCTCTTCCGACGGCTGGGCA
Source organism: Lymantria dispar (assembly GCA_032191425.1). Lineage (NCBI taxonomy): Eukaryota > Metazoa > Arthropoda > Insecta > Lepidoptera > Erebidae > Lymantria > Lymantria dispar. Next base: position 8,435,897 of record CM063465.1, on the reverse strand, counting down.
GCAACGCCACCCCCGTCCCGCGACGGCCCTGCAGTAGCAATGCTGCCGCCCTCGTCACGTGCAGCAATGGCTTCAGCCTTCATCCGCGCCCGCCACGCCTTGGATGCAGTGGCGCTAATGCAGGCTCGTGCAGCGGCGGAACGCCTCGGCTTCGTCCTCCGGGTCTTCTTCCGCACCTGCACCTCCTCCTCGTTCCCCCTCCCCCCCTGAGCCACTTGGTGTTGAGCCGGGCTCTCGGCTTCTGAGGCAGTAGTTGTCCCCCACCCATACGATTGGGGACTGACTGTGCCGGGACTTGGGCGCGACTCCAAATGGACGTCGCGCGCAAGCACCGGCACAGCAAGGGATTCCCCGGCCTGGCCGGGACCCTCTGGTGAAGTTACACGTGTATTGACTTCTGCCATATCTTGTTGGACGTTTTTAAGTCTTGCCTTGACTACCACTCTAACGACTGGACGCTCGCGCGCTTCTTAACCCACCAGTCATACATCTCCTTGCCGAGTGGCCAAACTTAAGATTGGGGTGATTTTTTATAGGGGTTTTCTTCCCCGCGGTCCGAAGACCCCCGGTCCTGACCCCCCTGCTCAGGATTACGGTTTGGGCCTTCCGGGTCTGGCCGCTCGCGAGCGACCGACCCGTCACGCCCCGGGCCGTGACGCAACCGTCCCTGGCGACGGAGTGCCATGAGGCACATCCGCCCCATTGGCCCCGGGTCAGATCCGCCGTGCGCTCTGCCACCAGAGCCGCACGCGGAGACCCCCCCCTGCCGGAATCTTGGCCGTCCAAATGGACGCCTGACGTCCAAATGGACGTTACCAGGGAGCACCACGAGGAGGTGCTCCGGCCGCGCCCCCCTAAATCGACCTCTAAACAGTAGCATTTTGTTATTGCACTTCGCTCGGTAAGCGAGACAGCCGGGAGCCCAACTTTCTGAGGCTGATGGTGTGTAGTGGAATTTGGTGATGCCTTTTATATTACAGAATCTCATTCAAACTCCCTTCATTTTCTTCATGGAAAGCAGTAGCCTAGCAAAGGTTCAGGAGCGGCAAGTTCACTTACCATCAGGTATACTGTTTCAGACCAGTCAATAAATCTGCTTACCAGATCCTATTTTTAACATAAATTATCAATCAAATAAAATATATTGCTGAATATATATCTGTAAATAATTATTTCTGATGTATAAGCGAGTATTGCACATTGTAAATAAAACTATTATATGGATATTATCGCGTTTAGAAATCAAAAAATCTAATACAACACGATAAAATCCGTATAATAAGCCGCAATATCTCTGTAAGTTTACCACAACAAATATCTTCATCCCTAATAGTTAAAATTATTAAAATAAAATATTTAGTTGTTATAGATATTTACCTATTTCGGCTATTTTTACTTCTTGTATTTTCAGAGACATCACCTTGCACGTACCATATATAATAAGCAGTTAGAATAAACAGTATACAATCTATAACGGTCATTATCGCTATTGGAAGATTTACATATAACAAATACGTGTAATCTAAAACAAAATATAAAATTATTAAAGCGAAATATTGTTAAATAAGTAAATGTAATTTAATAACCAATACAAAAGCCTAATAAAAAGTACATAAATATCACCATAATTCTTCGTTTATTTTAATTTATTTGAACTTTTTTTTTTTGTGGGTGGGCTGCGGTCGGCGCGCCTTCGCACCACTCCGTCCAGGGCGACAGAGGGGCTTAAGCACGCAACTCCCGCAACCTACCCGAAAACCACGTCGCCTTCGTCGTTGGGCCGACCACCGGAGCAGGGTTACTTGACATCAGTGGTCGGCCCGACGGAATACCCCCTATTGGGGTACCCTCCCATCGACCCGACGTCCCCCCCTCGGGGAGGACGTCGGTCTTTCCTCACGCAATTTATTTGAACTTAAGGTCTTCTTTCATTAACACAGGGGAAAGAAGAGTAAAAGATGTTACATAAAATTTTAAATAACTTTTATATCTTTGCCTTACATCTACCCTGACTTAAAATGAGAACTGACTATCACCATCACAGTTCTAATACATCACAATATTGGACTCGAAACTCCTCCACAACGGGAGGGAAATTGATTAACTAAACCACGCTGGCCAGACTGGGTTGATATACGGTTTTATTTTGAGTTTTCCTTCTCTTGCATAGATTTTACATATATATTATACACATTAGTCGTTTTTACTGCTGATGAATTGTATTCATACTCCATCACCATATGGAAAACTTTGATCATAAAAAACTAAAAAGAACTGACTCAGCCCTTGACCGGCTTCTACATCCATGAGCAATATTCATCATCATCATCATCGCAGCCCACATACGTCCCACTGTTGGGCTCGATAACGGGGGGGGTTTGACCTACTGGTCAGACGTGTTGTTATAGGGTTTAATTTCGAGTCTTCCTTCTCTTGCACAGATGTTATGTGCATATTATATCGCTTAGTCGTCTTTTGCAACACCCATAGGATAGTGAATTGTATTTTTACTCCGTCACCACACGGAAAATATCTATAAAAATATCTTTATATGAAAAAAAAATCTAACCGTAGGTAAAGCAATTAAAAATAATCGGCTTCAGTGCACTAGTTTTCAATTGTGAGATATTAAGTAGGACGACGGTTATAGTAATTATAGCTGGCGTGCCACAAGCGTATAAACAATATCTGAAGAATTGTAGCTTTTCTTCGTACGTCAACTTTTTTCTACAATGCAAAGAATGCCTAGATTTGAGGTTCCTGCAACAAAGATAGATTTTAACATAATTATATGTGTAAATGTTTAGATATTCTTTTTTTGATTGCAGCAGGTAACCAAAGGGGTAGTGGATTATATTCCGTCACCAAACATTAAGTATTTTTTGTAGTGAAGCTTCTTTAGAATCGTTGTGATTTCAAACACGATGAAAAGAAAAAGCGAGTCCATAGAGACATAAACACGCAAATGTATAGGATTCAGCCGGCGATAGAATGAGATAAAGGATAAAGGATGAAGGATAATGGAGTTTCACTTCTAATATGCGTACTTTATACACACACGTTTTTTTTTTCTCGGCAACGCACACGCCGGACAATCAATCGCAGCGATTAAATCGCTTTTTGATACTTGTTGGATACAATAATACTATTTATTTTTTAATATTTTCATCAACATTAAATTTCCAGATCCCATTTTTTCTTTTTTTGTGGGGATGGCCTAAGGTCAGCGCACCCATCGCCCGTCTCCATCCGGAACGACAGAGGAGTAGCGCGCGGCTCCATAATCCACTCGATAGCACGTCGCCTTCGTCGTTGAACCCACCATCGGTGCAAAGTTCCTTGACTTCAGTGGTCGGCCCAACGGAATAACCCGAGGGAGTACCCTCTCCCGGCGACATTCCCTTCCCCGAGACGTCGGTCGCCGTCCCGAGGTCAGCCCCTCCTCGGGTGAAGGACTAAATCCACAGTCCGGTAACCATTTATTCACATTCTAGATCCCATAAGCAATTTTCCTTTATGTGAAAATTGATCCCAAGATGTTTAGATTATTATATCGTATCTAAAATCGAATATAATAAGTGAGTTCACTATCCAATTGATATTTACTTAAACTTTGTACATATAACTTCTGAGGTCTGTGTAGTTTCACACAGACCTCAGAAGTTTGTCTCATCTACTACTAGTCTCCTTGACTCAAGTCTTCTCTAGAAGACAATTGACCTTCAATACCATACTGGTCAGATGGATTAGTTTTGGGGTTTCTTTCCTTTGTAAATATGTTCTGATCTTGTGCACATTTTAGGTCTATTATGGCACCGACATGCAAAAAAGAAGTTGGTGAATTGTACATATACTCCATCAAAAGTTAAAATTTAAGTAAAATACATACCTAATCCGTTTCCATAAGTCATACGATAAGACATTAGACCAAAAGAACACTGCCATAACAAAGTAATACATAACAGGAGCTGCAATAAATAAAACTCATTAAGATATTTTGACCGCAAAATATTTTTCATATATTTTCATAAATGTATATTTTAACACCGTTTAAAATGTTGATTATGCAGTTGGCATCTATGACGTCTTTGAAACACCTCTACGAAAGATCAGTGTAGATTTTTTAACCTGAAATATACTAAGATGGGAGACGTTTTGTGATAAGCAGCAATTTCAATTATTATTTTATGTATACAACTTGTAAAACTGTTCGTCTCAATAGATTTTCTTTCTTTCTTTCCTTCCTTCTTTTATCATTAAATTGTGTAAGTTGAAATGTAAACACCACCATATGAGACATTAAGTACTAATATTAATATTAATAAGTAATGAAATTATTTCTATAATAATTATAAATAGATAATGAAAGAATTATTACTTATGAAAACGCAGCCCATATCAATAGACTCCATTAGAAGGGCTATATGTAGTACACCCCTTATAAGAAAACAGATGAAGAAATTCATCACGTATGTTACCAGCAGCAAACCAACAAAACCTTCTAATACTCCAGGCAGTAGAAAATACACCAACACCACCAACAGCAAGAAAAAGCACGAGATCAGCATCCCTGGACATAGAAATATGTACATATCAAAACCGTATGGCGGTAGAGTAAGAATACAAATCACCCCTCCCTTCATCTTGCCCGTGGATGTCTTAAAAGACGACTAAGGGATTTAATACGCACATAACATCTATGCATGAGAAGGAAAACTCGAAATAAAACCCTATACCCACCTGTCTGTCCAGTATGGTATAGTAAGGTCAATTGCCCTCCTATTGCGGAGGAGGCTCGAGCCCAACAGTGGGACATATATGGGCTGAAATGATGAAATGATGATGATGAATATATGCTTAGTGCGGGGCGGCAAACGGTAAAAACAAATGTACTAAAATGTTCACTGAAACCACGAGTCGCCGTTCTCGGCGGCAACGCCAGCGGTTTTAACCCCTGATGCAAAAAGAGGGGTGTTATAAGTTTGGTGTTGATGTATGTCTGTCTGTCTGTGTTATGTGTGTGTCTGTCTATCTGTGGCATCGTAACTTTTTTTTTTCATTTAAAAGCCAATTTCCTTGCGGTGGTTCTCAGATATGTTTGGTTAATATCGGTCCAGCAGTGTAAAAGTTTCAGTTCTTTTCCAAAATGATGTAATGGCGTATGATTACCTTACTACATTGTAATCGTTAAATGACAATAAATTGTTATTCCTGCTGAAGAGAACGTAATTCTTTTTTTTTATTATTTTATTTTATATCGTGGGTTATTGAAAATCTTTCAATTTTACTTATTACCGAGCCAATTGCGGCAGCGGTGCGCGGTGTGTGATGTGCCAGAAATTAATTAATTAATTCACATTAACCTTAAAATAGCTTACAATATGAATTTCTTTCGAGGAAAAGTAGTTACTATGGATAAAGCCATATTTGATTATGTCCACCTCGAGCGCAGCCACTAAAAACTACTTAGGTGCGCTAAACGTATGTAGCATAGTCGCTGCTCCGCTTACAGATTTAATGGCCGCTTTCAGCTATGGTCTCAACTCGTGGTCGGGCCGTTAATCATTTATCAATCGTTATCATTTGCGGGCAAATAAATGTTTTCAGGTTGTTTTCTTAGACCAGATATTTTTGCGCGTGGTTTATTAATACAATATGCTATTTTCATTTGGTAATCATAACATTGCAATCGTGAACCCACCTTCCAAATGCAACGGTTATAAGATTTTCCACATTCGGGCAAACCTGTTAAGCAGCAGCCTATCAAATAATAGTTGGTAACTTCAACCAATTATGCAGTTTCTAATTTTTTAATTTACAAAATATAAGGTAATTGTGAGATATAGTTGTAGGTCAAGCAAAATATAATAAGTAAAATTAATACTTTAAATAGATATGCATTAATATTATTCATATTAAGCTAAGCCGCTATTTGTATATAAGTAGTAACGGAATAAGAATACAATTCACCTCCTATCTTGCCGACTAATAGATATAATATGCATTTAACATCTATGCAAGAGAAGAAAACTCGAAATAAAACCCTATGCCTACACATCTGACCAGCGTGGCCAAGACCTGCTATAGGTCAATTTCCCTCTTATTATGTAAGAGGCTCTAGCCGTTGGGCTAGTGGGAGGTATATGAGCCGAGATAATAATGATGATGATAGCCGCAAATAAGCATATTATTTTTTTTATTGAACACTACATAGCTTGATCTCATTCCTATAAAAGTTCAAAGTGATGGCAGAATAACATGGCTCTCTAAAATAGGCCATGCGCTCACGTTACGCCTTTTGAGTTTACCACAGCTAATGTGAGTTTTTAAACCTATCGACCTTTTTGGCTCTTCATTTATACCGATCATCGATGAGGCTAGAATAATAATTATGATATATCTACCTATTGCCACGAAGAGTTGCTTCATATATGCGTCTGGATCTTTAGGAGTAGTTGGAACTCTATATACAAGTTTCATGTGAGCGCTTCCACTAGGAACTTGATAATAGAAAAGATCAACACAAAATTGAAGTTTCGGCCTATGAATGTCATAATCAGATATTATTAATGATCCATTCTGAAAAAGAAAACGGATTGTCTAAAATTACAGAAGCAATTTTTGTCTTCATGACTCTTTTGAGTTGCACTGCTGGTTGAGAACGAGCCTCTGCAGAGAAAATGTCAGAATTTTCTATCTTAGAGCAGATGGGTCACGATACCCATGTAACCTTCAAGATACCTACGTCAGAAATAATGAATAAATTTATAATTAATGTCGTGAAAACCAGCTTGGCAACACGTAACTAATAATTCGCACAAAGTTCCTGAAAATTATAGCACCAATTATGATCATCAACCCGCTTTTTTTTATTTACGCTATGGAAAAGCATTTACGCACTGTTCCCCAGATGGGTAAGGAGGTGTATGGGATTCGCCGGCTACATTCGCGGCTGGGATACCCACTAAAACCACAGCGATCCCTTACGCGCTTTTACGGGATGATGGAGATATCGTCTGATGACATTCAATCCCCGACACCCCCAACGCATGGCCGTTTGGCCACGCCCTGTCATCATTAATCAGGGCGGTGAAAGTAGGTGCGCATATTGCCGCCTCCTCCCGAGTCAGCCGGCGACGAAACGAGTCAGCAGACGTAAGTGCTTCGCGTTCCTGCTTCACCGCTTCCTTCCTTGATATGACGGCCTCGATCATCAACCCGCCTGCCATACGTGGCATTATTGGCATTATTCCTTTTTGTTTACATCCACAAGTAGATATTACGATGACATTTGCCATAATATTATATTTTCACGTGCGATGCTATATATATATATATGCTGGTAATAAAATTAAACAAAATTGTGCTCCTCAACAGCTTCTTTTAAGTTCTGTATTAATAACTGACACGAAATTTGTGAAGGCTTTAATAGTTATTTTGCAAATATAGGTCAACATTTAGCTGAACAAATCCCAAATAAATATCACAACTATTTTTGTATCAGAATCAAATAAATCCAACTCTGAGCTTATAACACTAGAACCGTGTAGCGCGGATGAAGTTAGTAAAACAATTGATAATTTAAGATCGAATTCAAGTTCTGACATAGACAAAATTACGGTAAAAGCAATAAAATGTTTACGAAATTTCATATCGCACAGTCTGGCACGGTGTTTCAATAAGCTTATGAAAAACGGTGAGTGCCCGAATACCTTAAAAGTTGCCAAAATCTCTCCAATTTATAAAACTGGACCTAAATCTGACCCGGTTAATTATCGTCCTATATCAGTGCTACCGGTACTGTCAAAAATTTTCGAAAGGAATTTATTCTCCAGATTGATTAAATACGTAGACAGATATAACCTCCTATCCGAACGACAATATGGGTTTAGAGCTAAAAGTAATATTACCGCCGCGACTATTGATCTGATAACAAAGATAAAATGTAACATAGATGTTAAACATATTGTCCTGGGGATCTTTATTGATCTAAAAAAAGGCTTTGATACCGTAAGTCATAAATTACTATTACACAAACTTTCAAATATCGGTATCGGAGCTAATGCGCTTAAAATTCTCACATCATATTTAATTAGATCACAAGTCGTAAAAATAGGAAATATAGAAAGTAGCACAACATCTGCGACTTATGGAGTCCCGCAGGGATCTATATTTGGTCCACTCCTATTTCTATTGTACATTAACAAAATAACAGAACTTAAACTACATGGTCATTTAACATTATATGCAGATGATACATGTTTGTTTTATTTCGGAGTTAATATACACGATATTATAAGACAAGCACAAGAAGATTAAGATATTTTATATGAATGGTTACAGTACAATTTGTTAACAATAAACATAAATAAAACTTGCTACGTAATTTTCAAATAAAAAAATAAACCTATTCCGTCACATAAGCCACTAACAATTAATAATTCTCCATTAGAACAAAAAACTAGTGAAATATATTTGGGCTTAAGACTAAATAACTGAGAAAGATCCGGCAAGAAAACTCAGGTAACATGATGCTAAATTAAAGTTAATTTTGAAGGCGGCTTACTTTATGTTACTAAAAAGGTTTTAATTTATAAAATTATCTTTAGTTATTATTATTGTGGGTCAAATCTATACAATATGAGCTCACGGTGTCTTGCAGTGTTGTGGTGGTCTTTTTGGATTTCTTTTTAATAATGTTTATAACAGGATCCCAGCTTGATGGTAACACCCAGCCATCCTATCATCATCTATTGAAATTTTTGTGTTTTTTAATCTCAATAGCCTCGCGTACCATTCTAGGCAGGTATCGGTGTTCTTTTGCGAGGATTTGTGGTTTATCAAACCTGATGTTATGGTGGGCGCGGTCCTGACTATGTTCACAGACTGCAGACCTAGTGTCCCGGCGGTGCTTCACATCGGCTATGTGTTCTTTGATCCGAGTTCTTATGGATCTCTTTGTTTGTCCAATGTAAGAGAGACCACAGTCACAGTCAAGTTTATATACTCCTGCATCTTGTAAAGGGATCTGGCACTTGACAGGTGGTAAGAATTGGCTAATCCTCTTCAGTGGCTTAAAATAAGTTTTAATGGAAGAGCGTTTCATTTCATTTCAATAGAGAGGATGGCTGGGTGTTACCATCAAGCTGGGATCCTGTTATAAACATTATTAAAAAGAAAGCCAAAAAGACCACCACAAGACTGCAAGACACCGTGAGCTCATATTGTATAGATTTGACCCACAATAATAATAACTAAAGATAATTTTATAAATTAAAACCTTTTTAGTAACATAAAGTAAGCCGCCTTCAAAATTAATTTTAATTTAGCATCATGTTACCTGAGTTTTCTTGCCGGATTTTTCTCAGTGTAACCGTGTTCCGATCCGGTGGTAGTATACTAGATTATTAGTTAGTTTTTAAATATAATTACTATTAATTTTAATGTTTAATTATTACTAACCATAAACAATATAATTTTTTCATATAGAATCATTTTCTGCTTACACTGGCAATAAATTTTGTATCAAAATGTGGGTCAATATTTAATAACTAATTTCTGTATCGGGTAGATAATTATAAAATTTTCTGCAGTAACGATGACTTGTTGGACGTGAGACATCTTAGTCCACCCGTGATCATGAACGCAGTAAAGTGTTCGAAACGTCGGGTAATCAAAAATCAAATACAAACGCGATAAAATCCGTAAAGTAGTTTTATTTAAAATGTATAATACTCGCGTAAACATCAGAAATCACTAAATAACTATTTAACCTAGAGTGAACATATTGATCATGTGAAAACGAAGCTCTCAGCACTAGCTATTTCACTCCGCAATATAACAAAATGTATTCCACATCAAGTTCGGTTTACTATTTACAATTCGCTGGTTAAGTCACATTTGTTATATTTAATAGAGGTATGGGGCAGTGCAACAAAAACAAAACTAACTGAATTACAAATAATGCAAAAAAACAAAATAGTTAAAACTCTTTTCCTGTACCCGTATTTGACTGCAACAAATAAAATTTACAACGAAACCAAAATAATGACCGTTAGGCAACTTTATACTTATAGCATTCTAATCAGAAAAATTATTAATAAAAATATTAATATTAGTTTATCATTTACAAAGCATTCGCCTATTGGTACTACCAAAGGTTCGAACAAATTATGGAAAAAGAAACATCACGTTTGAAGGAGCACAATTGTACAATAAACTACCTCCATATATAAAAAATGTTAATTCATTTAATGTGTTCAAATATAAATTATTACGTTATATACAAGAAAAATTCCTAATTTGATTTGGACACATCAGATGAATGCTCAAGAAAGCTTTGTAACCTGATTGATTTTACTAGTTATTACTTTTTATAATAATTGTTCTCATGTAAGTGACCTGTGTCTTTTTGAGAATAAATTCTTAAACCTATATTCTTATGAACTTAATTAAAATCATTAAAAAACTGAACTTAAAGCACTAAATTATTACCTCTAAAATTGCCTGCTTTTTGCCAACATCGATTGATTGATTAAAAAACGTATCGTTATAAACTAAAAGTATATCGGCATTTATTTGTTTATTCTTTTTCTTGAGGGCATTTACTATATTTTGTTTTTCTTTTTTGAATATTCTCATTATTGTTGTTTTATTTTTCTCTGTGCATGTTTTTGAGCCAGAGGAAATCACTAAAATATATCCATCGGGGCAACATTTCAAAATGCAAAATTTATTGAGACAGTAATTAGGATCGTCGATATCAGTGTTATTAATATATTTTAAGTTCACACCTTCACTCTTCATTACAATTAGTATAAATACTAAAGAATATAATAAACGTATACACATTATTAAATTTCAATTTACATATTTCTTAGTCAACTATATAAATTGAACGCCAACAAATCACTAACATATAATAGTATTGTTATAAGGAAATATAATAGCAGTTAGAGGCTAACACATAACTGCACTTTTTAAGGAAATAAATATGTAAGGGCAAATGCATATTATATATATACGAGTAGTGAAAGAGTAAACCATTCCCTTTTTGGCCCGTGGATAACGTAAAAGACGACTAACGGATATATGCAGATTATATTTATTTATTTAAACCTCGGCACACAAAAAAAGTACAAGGCGGACTTAACGCCTTAGAGCGCCCGCAGACATACAATTGTAAGTTGGCCGATTAAATTGCAAATAGGTGTATAGGTTTAGTTACTAATGCTAGCCCGCACATCTTCTCCAACTAAATCGTCCAACTAATTAATTGGACACTGATCGTATCAGAATCAAGATTCCCTTCCGATTACGCACAATTAAAAAGTTGTCCAACTATCGGTCAACTGCTTGTTAGCACGGTTATCCTATGCAAGTTCGCACACTATCCAACTTTGTTGGACAATTGCACGGCAAGATGCAAGATGACCACACGCGTGCGCGTGATTTCTCCACGCTCGCATCTTCGGCGACGGGTACGATGTCTGTCTCCCGATCACTTGTTGCAAACGAAAAAGTAGAAGAGCTCATAGAGGAAGTTCAAAAAAGGCCAGCGTTGTACAAAAAAGACTTGAAACAATTTATCAGGGTAATATCTGAGTTTAGAATGCAATGTATGATGCTTCCCATATTGTAATTTGTTACTTAATATGGGATGCACCCAAAATGTTCTCTTTTGTTTTCGTCTTCTTTTTATTAATAGAGCAATTAAAAGGTTTTTTTCCGCATTTTTACGCACACGCACCACGCTGGCAATACTGACACCGACTAAATAGATTAAGTCTGCGGTGTGTAATCAATTAAATAAAGTTAGTCAATTAAACTATAAAAGTACGCAATTTAGTCGTGCGATAGTCGTCCAACTTGCAATTGTATGTCTGCGGGCTCTCTTAGGCTTTGTCCACCCAGAGAACCTAGAGTGGAACAGAAATAATTTAGATAGGTGCAATGATTGTATTGCAAGAACAATAACAAATTAACTATATAATAAATTATTAAATAGCCACAATGGTTAATAGGTATATATTGATGTTGCATGTCCAGTGATATGCGCGAGCACGTTTGTGTGGGTGTGTGTTTGTCTATGTGATGTATGCGTGCGTACGGTTATGTTATGTGCGTAATGTTTAACGTGACGGGGAATTAGTCCTTCACCCGCCGAGAGGCCGACCACGTGAGGAAAGACCGACGTCCTCCCCGAGAGGGGCCGTCGGTCAATGGGAGGGTACCCCACTAGGGGGTATTCCGTCGAGCCGACCACTGATGACAAGTAACCCTGCTCCGGTGGTCGGTCCAACGACGAAGGCGACGTGGTGTTCGGGTGGGTTGCGGGTGTGCGTGCTTACGCCCCTCTGTCGCCCCGGACGAAGTGGTGCGGGGAGAAGGCCGACCGCGACTCACCTCAAAAAAAAAATGTGTAATGTTTGATTCTATTTTACAATTTCAAATGGTTTTTAGTGTCATTATAGTTTAAATCCTTTAGCCAAAATTTAATTTTATTTTTAATTAGGTAATTAGATAAGTGTTTAGTTTTACACTTTAAATTTAATTTGTTATATAATGTAGGTGCAATATTACTGTAGTGTTGTTGAACAAATTTACTTCTAACTCTAGAGACTGGGCACTTGTCTATTCTTTTACCCAATGGTATGAGATGCAGAACAATAATTTTGTGATATTTACGTATACATTGATACGCAAACAACTTCCGCACACTCAAAACCTCAGCTTTGTCGTAAATTCAATAGATGTCTAAACGATAGGTAAAGCAGTACTTTGAGAATGGCCCGTTGTGGGCTCTCGAGCTCAAGCATGTATGTCTTTGCTGCTGAACCCCAGAAACATATGCAATAGGTAATCGCGCACTCGGCCAAGGCTTTTTATACTTGGATCAGCAGTGAAGTATTTGATATCCATCTCAGGTATTTAAAAATGTAAATAAGTTTTCTTAATCGATTACTAAGGATAATATTAATAATTTTAATATCAATGTTAATTCCTAGATATTTAATTTCTGTTACTCTTGACAATTTAGGACAACTACAACCTGATCGTAATAATTGTAAGTTATTGGTACGATTGCATGGATAACAATGGGCACGAAACTGAAAGTTTTTGGCGAAGACGCCATGATCTTGCTAAAACACAAAAATGAAGTTTTATCCACATTAAGAGATAACAGACTATCTTCAAGCCATGGAGTGATAGTAGATACGCCCTCTTCGATCATTTGTCCCACGTTCTCCCAGGTCGCTATAGAAAAGTACGACAGTGGCGTCACTAACCATTTGTACATCGGCACCTTTGACTCGAAGCTAACATAATTCGTTAATGTAGGTCATAAAGAGCGTCGGACCCAGCGTACTGTCTTGCGGTACACCATATGTAGGATCCCATGCCAAAGTTACTAAAGCGATTCGCAACTCTAATACACTGCTTTCTTTCAATAAGGTAGTCCTGTATCCATAAAAGTGTTTTACCCTAACTCCTATATTTTCCAAGCGTCTTAAAAGGATCGGTACGCATACGGTATCAAACGCCTTTTCAAATGCTGTGCTATTCTTTATATATATAAATCTTCCCACGGATATGAGGTTGATTTAGACTAATAATTGGAACCGGTAGGTGGCGCAGTGATCGATTTTAAGGATAATTCCTTTTAAATTTTTTTAGGTTTGTACAGAACAACGTCTTTTGGGTCGGCTAGTATTATATAAGGCTCGTCAAGACCAATTTAACAAGCTTTAATATGAGTAGTTTCTGCAATAATTGGCCTAAACCAGTAAACATATAAAAATGGCAAATTAAACAAAAATTTATAAAAGAACTCGACATAAGGAGGCGCAAGGATTAAATGGTGTCCTAACAAAGATTTTTAGTGATCTATATTTTTATTATCAATACTAACATGCGTCAAAGACTTCGTTCTTCCTGGAACAGCAGTGTCATATCGAATATTACTTTTTGTAATTACAAATGTACAGCAAATTAAATTTTGTCACATACCTACATTAGCGTCTCTTATCGGGGCCAATTTTATTATCAAAACATCCATGAACCCATTGAGATATGCACAAAAAAACATAGAAATCTGTTCAGCCATTTAAGAATAGTTCGGTAATAAATATATTTATAGAAAAATCTTATATACATGTCCCATATGTCCTTTGAAATATAAATTTGTAATAAAATTTAAACGGCGCGCAGGAATGGCGTGCTTGGTGCGGGGGAAACACCAACGGTCTTTCGGAATTCAATCTAGGGATGAACAATGTTAGAAAAACATCGATGTCAACATCGAAAGCCCAACATCGATGATCGATGTTTATCGAACACCGAACATCGATGTTATGAAATCATCGATGTTAGGAAATCATCGATGTTACAGAAATATCGATATCATCGAACTTGTATAACATCGATGTTACTACGATATAAAACTCTCGTGGCACATTTTGATGAGTTTTTTTTTTAGGAAATCTGTCGAATGTTTTTGACATCGATATTACGACGATGAAATAAAATCTTCTAGGCAAATTTTGATGACCTTTTTTTTTTAGGAAATCTGTCGAATGTTGTAGCATACGGCGGGAGTTATGGCATCGATGTTACGGCGACGATATAAAATCCCCCGGGCAAACTTTGATGAGCTTTTTTTTTAGGAAATTTCTTTCGCAACTGAGTTTCCATCATTACCCCGACATTCGACGATCCGTTCCATTCACATCGATGTTACAATGTTCTGCCCATAGCAACATCGATGTGTTTTCCTTTCAACATCAATGTGTTTTCCTTTCAACATCGATGTTTCCTTTTCAACATCGATGTATTCCTTTCAACATCGATGTTTTCCCTTCAACATCGATGTTTTCTTTTCAATATCGATGTTTTCTTTTCAACATCGATGTTAAAAACAGTTAACATCGATGTTACGATGTTTTGCCTATAGCAACATCGATGTTAAAACATCGATGCTTTTCCTTTCAACATCGATGATCATCGAACATCGATGTTCATCGATCATCCCTGATTCAATCGCCATGGAGCGTTTCACCGGAGCGGACCGTGCTTTTTGTGTGCGTGAGTTTTATCGCAACAATGATTCGACCACCATTGCGCAGCGTAAATTTAAAGAGTATCGCAATATACGCACATTTAATGACTGTCCTAGTGCACAAACGATTAAGAAATTGGGTTCAAAAGTTCGAGGAGACTGGCTCTACGTTGGATAAACAACGATCGGGCCGACCAAGGACATCACGGACGGAAGAAAACGTCGACGTAGTGCAAGAGTCAGTTCGTGAAAATCCTACCCAATCCATTCGTAAGCGTTCCAGTGCATTATATATACCCAGATCAACGTTACATCGCACTTTAAAGAATGATAAGAAATTTCATCCATACAAAATTCAGTTAGTACAGGAATTAAAAGATACTGATCCCACCAATTAACTTAATTTCGTGAATGAAATGATGAACCACTTTACTTCGTTTAACAGCGTGTTATTTTCTGATGAGGCTCACTTTCATATCAACGGCCATGTCAATAGGCAAATTTGTTGCTACTGGAGCAGGTTTGACGCATGGTGGTATTAGATTTTTCACGTCTAGATGTAATGTATCGGAGTACTTTATTATTAGTTTCTTTGTGTTGGCTGGGTGTTACCATCAAGCTGGGATCCTGTTATAAACATTATTAAAAAGAAATCCAAAAAGACCACCACAAGACTGCAAGACACCGTGAGCTCATATTGTATAGATTTGACCCACAATAATAATAACTAAAGATAATTTTATAAATTAAAACCTTTTTAGTAACATAAAGTAAGCCGCCTTCAAAATTAACTTTAATTTAGCATCATGTTACCTGAGTTATCTTGCCGGATCTTTCTCAGTGTAATCGTGTTCCGATCCGGTGGTAGTATACTAGATTATTAGTTAGTTTTTAAATATAATTACTATTAATTTTAATGTTTAATTATTACTAACCATAAACAATATAATTTTTTTATATAGAATCATTTTCTTCTTACACTGGCAATAAATTTTGTATCAAAATGTGGGGCAATATTTAATAACTAATTTCTGTATCGGGTAGATAATTATAAAATTTTCTGCAGTAACGATGACTTGTTGGACGTGAGACATCTTAGTCCACCCGTGATCATGAACGCTGTAAAGTGTTCGAAACGTCGGGTAATCAAAAATCAAATACAAACGCGATAAAATCCGTAAAGTAGTTTTATTTAAAATGAAATGATTTTTAAAAAATAATTCCTTTTTAATGTAAATTACTAAACAATAAATAGAAATTTCATATTATACATAGCTTTTTTTTATATTTTTTTTCAGTTCAAAGGACTTACGGGACACCCATTATAATTATCACCCGGACGCTTTGTTTACTGACAGCGGATTAAATAACATTTTGTATAAGTTTGTCATACATTTTATTTAATAAAATTAATTATCAATATACATACAATATATAAAAGTAATGCATTGACAAAATAATTATTTTTAATTCGAAACATAATTGCGATCAACATTAAAAATCTCATTACCTAAATAATATTATTAAGATTATAATGTTTCTTCTAAAGACTGTTCTTCAGTACTTAGAGATTTTTTACTTATCGATATCTCGAAGTCATTTGAGGTGGATGTTTGCTTATAGACATTTTTTCGGGCGATATATCTGAAACAAAATAATAAAATGCTGCGTTATGTCCGCAGAGTATCCCTAGAGTTAAATTAAAGGTAGTGGAAGTAATTAAGTTCTTTAAGAATAAGAGATTGGAAAATTACAATTATGCGCTATTAAATCGTACGATGAGATATGACGCAGTGGATTGTTGACATGTTCAGTACATGAAATTTCTTCATTTACGTCCTTGGTTTGAAATAACATTCACCAGTACCTGTCCTGAAGGTGATGTAAAAGTTGGCTAATAGAGGGAAGTATATAACAATAATCTCATTTCAGCCTATTGCCGTCCACTGCTGGATGTAGGGCTCTCTCAAGTTACGCCAGAAAGTGCGGTCCTGTGCTGCCTGCATCCAACGATGTCCAACAACCTTCACCAGGTCCTCGGTCCACCTAATGGGGGAATCACAATCACAGATCATGCTTGAATAATATTAGGAAGGTTGCAAATGGTCGTCATGAATTATACTTATCCAAATGGCCAGAGAATTATAAAATAACCCAATGCATTTCGTCATTATTAAAATATGGACTCAAAAAAAACAGTCTACAACTTTTATAGCTTGAGAGGTCCATAAACGCACCGCGGCCATAAAGATTTGATGTCACCATAAAATGACAAGAAAAGTGTCTCGATGTTCGATATAAATATTTTTTATTTGACCTCGAAATGGGGCGGTCATAATATAAAATGTATAATAATATTGCGGCGTATTTATTTCGTCCAAAATTTAATTAGCTCCATACGATTATGGGCTTGAATACTTCTTTGGGAACAGGTGACATTTAAGATAAGATTCACCTTCTGAAGACAGCCCTGAGGCTAAAAATGTAATGCATCACCATCCCGTACCTGCCGCCTTCTGCGAGGCTGTCATCTCATGGAAGGCGGTGGCGAACTGTGTGCGGGAAGAAAGACCTTAAGTGAACACGGCGGTGCAGGCGCGAGTACCTGCGCCTGATGCCGCCCTAGCAGAGGCTGCGGGTGAACGGACCGGGGATTTAGTCCAGGCACCCGCGGAGAGGTTAGCCTCGTGACGGCGATCTGCGTCCCAGTAGGGGACGTCGAAGGGAGAGGGTACTCCCTCGGGGTATTCCGTCGGGTCGACCACTGAAGTCAAGGAACTCTGCGCCGGTGGTCGACCCAACGACGAAGGCGACGTGCTGTACGGGTGGGTTACGGGCGTGCGTGCTTACGCCCCTATGTCGCCGCGGACGGAGTGGTGCGAGGAGTGCGCCGACCGTAACCCAAGCCTCAAAAAGAAAAAAAACCCGTACTTCCCGTAAGAGTAGTAAAATCTATCTAAAGGATCACTAGTAGAATGCGCAGTGTTACTATTTTCAGAAATTAACAAAAGGAAATGTGATCGCCAAATGATTTGTCAAGCGTGACCATAAAGATATGAGGCATCCCTTTCTAAGGGATTTCTTTCTCTCTCTCTCTCTCTCTCTGTCACTCTTGACTTGTATTTCCTCTTATTCTAACTAAAAATTTAAAATAGTGCTAATAGTTGGTAAGCAGAAAGAGGATGCACCGCATCTTCTGTGTCCCCACTTTACCTCAATATCAACACAGATAACTGTGTAGGGTAGAGTTAGACGTATACAGCTATCAGCAATAACGTTCATCACGTAGTCACTGTCTAATAGAATATATCGCTTAAGAGTTAAGCACCTGAAGAATAACCTAACATCCGGCCCGCTTAAGTCAAATGTGCATACTACCAATTGCGCAAGGAAAAAAATTAAAGTTATCGCAGTATATGTTACAGGGCCTCATCATCATCATTTCAGGTCATATGCGTCCCAATATTGGGTTCAAACCTCCTCAATAAGGAGAGGAATTAACCACGCTGGTCCGACTGATTGGTATTATTTTGAATTTTCCTTCTCTTGCATAGATGTATGTGCAAATTTAATTCCTTAGTCGTCTTATACCCACGGGCAACAGAGGGGGTGGTGAATTGTATTCTTACTCCGGCACCACACGTAAAAGGGCCTCACGAAATCCTAAAATCACTACACGTCTATAGAGTCGGTTGTGATCTAATTATAGTCCGCCAATCAAGAAAACGATAAATTCAAACCATAGCTGACCAAAAAGTTAGATTTTTTTTTTAAATAGGAAAGAAAATATTTTCTAAACGTAAATGGCAAGTACATTGTAACGTATAAGTTGAAGCATAAGAACGAACACTATCACAATATAAGGAACATTATTAAGTCAGCGTGAAGTATAAGCCAACTGTAAACTCCGATAACCGACTTACTGTCTAAGGATGCAAGCACACTGTTAAAATATTTCCAAAGAGATTTTATAGACATTCTCCTTTATTTTTCTACCTATTTAAATCTTTCTGCGTATTGTGATAATATATACAGGGTATTTTTTCAAACAATGCACAAAATTTTTTATTATATTCTAGATATAAATAAAATGATATATAAAATATAAAATGTTTAAAATCACTAGTAATTATTTAATTATTTTGATTTGAAAATATCTAAGAATGTTCGTGATTTTTAACCACCCTATTTGCGGCCATTGAGAACGAACATTAGCGTAAACGCACACTAATATTGCTTACTACTATCAATTGTAATGATTTCTGATGTTTACGCGAGTATTATACATTTTAAATAAAACTACGTGAGACATCTTAGTCCACCCGTGACCATGAACACTGTAAAGTGTTCGAAACGTCGGGTAATCAAAAATCAAATACAAACGCAATAAAATCCGTAAAGTAGTTTTATTTAAAACTATCAATTGTGTTCACCACTCCCTATCTTACTCGTGGATGTCGTAAAAGACGATTAAGGGATATAATATGCACATAACACCTATGAAAGAGAAAAAACTTGAATTGAAACCCTATACCAACATATTTGACCATCATGGTATATTAGGTCAAATTCTCTCCCATAATGCAGGAGGCCCGAACCCAACAGTGGGACGTATGTGGGCTGCGATGATGATGATGTATTGTGATGAAGTAAGAATAGAAAGAATTACACTGTATTATTCTTTCCATATTCCATCAAAAGCCGACTAAAGATTTTTTCGAACTACTTTAATAATTTAATGTAGTGATGGGTCATTTTTTCTGTGGTGGCGGAGTAAGAATACGAGGCATTATAAAAGACGACTAAGTAATATGGTATGCTTATAACATCTATACAAAAGAAATTCAACTCAAAATAAAACCCTATACTACCCCGTCAGACCAACGTGGTATCCATCTATCCATTAGCCTATAGAAGTCCTTTGCCACTGGCATCCAACGATTCCGTGCGACTTTTAAGATGTCAGTCCACCTAGTACAGACTCATGCTACGCTACATCGTGCGTTTCCTGTCGCCAGCCGAGAACATTTCTTCCTCAATAGTTGTCGACGAGCGATGTGGTCTGCCCATTGGAATTTCAACGTGCTAAATATGCAGACTATGTTAGATACACTGGTATAGTGAGTTAATATTCCCCTGGCTCGAGTTCAGCAGAGGTATATATACGAGGCGAGATGATAAGGCCGTTGCCTACCGCGAAGAAACTGCTGACCTAGCTGTGGCCTTGGTATTTCAGAGGTCCATGTACGGCAGGATCACTTACCATCAGGTGCGCTTGCTTGTTTGCCACCATTGGCAATAAAAAAACTTTCCCGTCGTAATTCGTCATGTTAATTGTATTTAATAACTTCTTAATTGATTATTCTCATATAAGCTTTAAAACTAACACAGTTATTAGAATTAGCATCATCGTCAATAACTAGCGTTTTTTCTTCTCAGATTCAATCTTGCTTACAATTCGCAAAAGTAAAACTCAGAATATATAATAATAATATATAAGCTTTAAAACTAACACAGTTATTAAAATTAGCATCATCGTCAATAACTAGCGTTTTTCTTCTCAGATTCAATCTTGCTTACAATTCGCAAAAGTAAAACTCAAAATAAAACCCTATACAAACCCGTCTGACCAGTATGGGTTGGTCCATTTGCTTCTAACTATGGAGGAAGCTCCAGCTTAACAGTGGCATGTTTTCAAGTTGAAATAATGAAAATGCACAATGCGTTTTCATAGTAGAAGAAAAAATTACTTTTTATGTTCATACTAGTATTTTTTGCTCCAAAAACAAGTTTTTATAAACAATCTGTAAAGTTAAAGTTCAGTAATTTAGTTTATTAGGTCCTCTCATCGTTCAATGCAATTTTAATTTTAAAGTTATAATATTAAATCGGAACGTGTAAATTTTCCAATAGAGGACGTATGAAATATCTCATGTAAGGCAGTTAGAGCGATAATTTTGTTATTTATAGGCCCGATCGTCTAAGTAAGAAGGGTTGGAACTACTTCAAGTGCATGTGGCTTCAAATCCCACGCGTGGTAACCATATTTCGCTCGCATATCATGTTTTTATATTTATAAATACCTGGCATGTTATATTAAATCTCTGTAATTTTTCATGTTTTTAGTTTTATCTCAGCTTTGATTAATAAGGTAAAGCGTGTGTATTTATTAATAGTTTTATCTTGCATTTTCTATATAAGGGATATCGGTATTCACAATTGCATATAAAAATTAATATATTGGTTCATTATATTATCCATATTAGTAAAGTTAGATAAGGTCAGAGTTACACCCGCATACAGTAACGTATAATATAATATATATACTAGCTGACCCAACAGACGTTATTCTGTTCAAATAAGCACCACCTGCCGGGTCCAGTTGTGAATCTAAACTATTCTAGAATCCCCTTGAATATGTACAAAAAAATTCATCAACATCGGTCCAACCGTTTAGGAGGAGTTCAGTGACATACACACGTACGCAAGATATCCTTACTAATATTATAAATTATATACAAGTTTGTTTTTTGTTACGCTTGCACGCTTAAACTGCCGAACTGATTTCAAAAATTCTTTCACCAATGGCAAGCTATAATATCAGGGAGTAACATAGGCTATATTTTATCCCGGTATTCCCATGGGAACGGGAACAACGCGGGTACGGCGACAGAAACAGAATCAAAGCGACGGTGTTTTGCTATTTCTATATAAGGACTATCGGTGTTGACAGTTGCATATTAAATAAATTATTTCATCGTTATATTTTCCATATTAGTAGACTTAGCTAAGTCGTTATTTGTTTTCCTTAATATCAAAGTCAAACGGGCGTGTATAGCATTTTTGGATTAGCCTATATATAAATACAGCTTTTAATATTGAAATAACAATTTTTACTGAATCTTCATTATCACTCACCGTTTTGCCATCCACTGAATTAGAATACTTCATAAAATGCTATATGAAGCGGTCATTCATTAACACGTTGAGCGTCAAGGAGGTCACAATACTATGTAAATGTCCTTGACAGGAGGGTTGGCGATTACAGTAAGATTTTATGTTTCTCAGGCGAGCGCTGGTGGTGCCGCAATCGACGATTTGCGCCACACATTGGAAGTTTGCGCCGCCTGAGGGCCCTAACGTCACGTCCTATCAATGGAATTTGGAATAGACCTGTCGTTGCTGACCATCATCTCACAGGTGCTCGACAGCGACAGGTGCTGGTCGTCAATGGCCTCATTTTGTGAGGCCGTAATTTCAAGGAAGGAGGCTACGGACTGAGACGCGCTTGCCTCCGCTGACTCGCTCCGCCGTCGACGATTTAAGAGGAGAAGGCGCAAGTCCTTCCACCGCATTAAATAATGATGAGTGACACTGTGGTTTTAAAGGCTATTCAGGTCATAGTGGTAAAGTGCCTGGCGAGTCTCACACACTTCTCCGTCTGTCACCGGCGGGGCATAGTGCGTAAATGCATTTCCACAAGGTAAAAAAAAGGCGAGCGCTGGTGTCCATTCTCTCGGTGATTCCTCAAATGAATTTTACGGTCCCTACAGACACGAACTCGACTGAGCACAGTTCGGGAAACTTTAAAAAGGTCTTCACATCCAACATATCTCCGTGTCTCAAATTATGTCTACAATCAGACTACTAGCAGGCTGTGCTCGGGATTTCACTGCGAGGTATTATGATAAGAACGAAAATCCGTAAAAGAAAGGGTACAGCCGACATATTTGAAGTATTTCTACGCTGAATAGGCAATCGTCGTCAGCCATTGCCTACCGTGAAGAAAATACTCTTCTTAAACCTCGTTTAAAGAAGGACATTTTAATTTATTGTTATTTTATATTTTATTATTTTAATATTTAATAAATAGTAAATGGATCTACATAATTGCACCGTGTGGGTGACGAGTAAGAATAAAATTCACGACAGCCCTGCCCGTGGGTTCTGTTACGATTAAAAGATTTAATACGCATTTATTATCCATGCAAGAGAAGGAAAACCCGAAATAAAACCATTCACCAATCTATATGATATATTACTTCAATTTCTATCCTATTTTGGAGAATGTTGAGCTGATAATGACGAAATATATTGACGTCGACAGATGGCTAAATGAATGTTACTCGAACCACTGACGTCAAGTCACCCTGCTCCGGTGGTCGGCCCAACGACGAAGGCGACGCGTTACGGAGAGGAGCGAGGAACGCGCCAAACGTAACCCACCCCTCCCAAAAAAAAACGATGAATGATACTCTGAACTTTGATCATTTTTTTTTGCAAAAAAAATCACCGACGTAATAAAACCCTAAAAGCACTAAAAAGTATTGACAATGTAGATACATATGTTTTTAGATTTTTGTTGATTTATCAAAAACCGCTTCTTCGGTTTCGATAAAATTTTCATGGGACTACTTGTAAAGTATACCATTTCCTACAAAAAAATATTTTCTAATCGGTTGGCAAGCGACGGTTGCGAACAAACATAAAAAAATACAAATAGTCGAATTGAGAACCTCCGCCTCTTTTAGAAGTCGGTTAAGAATTGACTATCATCATCATCGCAGCCCACATACGTCCCGCTGTTGGACTTGGGCCTCCTCCACAATGGGAGGGAATTCGATCTACTATACCATGCTGGTCAGACATATAGGTATAGGGTTTCATTCTGAGTATTCCTTCTTTTGCACAGATCTTATGTGCATATTATATCCCTTAGTCGTCCTTTTACGACATCCACGGGCAAGATAGGGAGGGGTGAATTGTATTCTCACTCCGTCACCACAGGGAAATAGACTACAGTCTTTTAATTAAATCTATCAGCCTTAAGTAATGATCGTATAGAGAACCTTATATTAAATAAATTACTTGAGTTCCAAGTAATTTTATACAAAAGTGTAAAGTAACATACAATTACACAGAACATTAGCTATAGATTGTGATTTGTAATTCAAATACAGGGGGGAGAAAGGGAACGACAGATGGGACTGTATTGCAAATCACAACAACGTGAATTTTATTAATAGGGGAATCGTTAAGAGGATTGTTGCTTTATTTATACCATATATTCTAGTGTGGTAACTATTTATTTATTAGGGACAAAAAACAGTTATACATTACAGTATTGTTGTATAATAATTATATGATAATTTTAAGACAACACCATGCACTAAGGAAATAATCTTTGTATTGCTGGGAACTTTACAAACATATAATTAACGGACACAAATTACATCCAGACTCAGAATAACAAGTGGTGGATCACACAAAGTGTTGTCGCGCGTGGGATTCGAACCCCCGACACTGGCGTTGTAAGTCGCTATCTTAACCACTACGCCATCTGTGCAGTCAAAAGTATTGAACTTAGTGTACATGTGTATATTATTAAATTAACATACATATAACCAGCATCTCTGTCCACGGCTTAAGACTTAACGGTGATAAAAAAATACTACACGGAGCAAGACGGACTATTTGCTCCGAAAATGAAACCAAGAAACAAAAAAAAAAAAAACCTTAGAGCAAAAGATTTAAAAAAAATTAGATATCAAATTAAGATTTATTAAGGTTCACCTTTTACAGTTCTGTAAAAAATTATAAATAAGGGTCCAAAATTTAACAATTAACCTACAGATCAACAATAACTCGGAGAGGGTACTCCTCAGGAGTATTCCGTCGGGCCGGCCACTGATGACAAGTCACCCTGCTCCGGTGGTCAGCCTAACGACGAAGGCGACGTGTCACGGGTGGGTTACGGGTTTGCGTTAGATCTCATTTTCTGGTTCGCTGAACACTTCATCAAGTTTTAAGTCTGCTATCAAAGTATAAAAGGTAGCAATACATTGTATTCTCAGCCATCAGCAGACTGTAAGAAAATAAGGAACCGGGCGGCAGGTGCGCTGACCGTAGCCCACCCCAAAAAAAAGAGCAACAATAACCTTTTTTTTAAGCTATTGCATAGCTTTTATCGCGGGCTGCGCGGCGACCGAATCAAGAAATTCTGTAACGAAAATACAATCTCACACCCCCGTACCATGTAACTCGGGCCATCTAACTCGGGACGAGTGACATGGTAGGCGGGTAGCGTTGGCTCGGCAAAGCGTACGTACGTAGAGCGTACGCGTACGACCGGTGCGAACACGTGCCACCGCTTTGCGTAGCTTACGTCACAAAAGTGTTTTCGCGAGTTTTCTAACGGTCCCAACGATCTTCAGCGGACGACAGTGGTAATCCAAACAGCCTTTATTGTTTTACATATAGTACATTTGTTTTCTTATCGGTCACCATGCTCAAAAAGTGTAACTTGAATTAATATCAAAGAAAAAAATACTATATAAATAAAAAATTAATAAATAATTATAATTGCATAAGTAACGAACTTTAATACACAAGTAATAAATGGTCTAAAAACTCAAAATAGGAGACAAATACTTATTCAAATAAACCGCTGCCAGTAGGTAACGTGCCCAGAATGCTGGCAGCATTGCCACGTTGGATGGCAATGCTTAACCTCTGTGCCAAGTAAAGCCCAGCATTCCGGCCACGTGTCGCTTCATTAAGGCGTTTACTTAAATCAATGTCAATTGCATAAGTTGGTAAAAAATGCTATACAATAGCTTTACCGCGGCAGTCCTCGAGTGCCACGCGTTTTTTTTTTTAATATTAATTTGATTCATCAAAAATATCTATAGATGATATTTATTTACTATTTAATTCTCCATACTTTCGTATTTACTTATTGTAGTGAGTTTTCACTTTCACACTTCTTTGTTCTTTACTGTCTGGTTAACATCATCATTATAGCTCATATATCTCACACTGGCTCAAGCCTCATCCACAATGGGAGGAAAGTTGAACTACCACGCCAATCAGAAGGTTTGGTATAGTATTTTATTTAATACCGCACGGTGGTAACAGAGGTAGCGTGCCTGTTGGCCGGGACTCCCCTGTGGGACCTGGAAGCGGAGATGCTTGCCGGTTTGTATCGGCGGGTGTAGGGGGTGCGCGCGGAGGGCGGTGTGGTCTCTCTGAGGGTGCTCACCGCCTGGCGCGTCGACGCCCGCCGAGACGTCATTGCCCGTTGGGCCTGGCTGGAGAGGCCTCGGTTCGGGGTGCGGATCGTCGAGGCCTTCCGGCCGGTGCTGATGTAATGGTTGAAACGCGGCATACGCTCGAGGTCTGTGCCACTTGAGCAGAGCAGCGTCGTGAACTCGTCGCAATCATCGGTGCCGACCTGATGTTCCCGACCATCGCCAGGGCGATGCTTGACAGCGTCAGGAACTGAGACGCGGTCGCAGCCTTCTGCGAGGCAGTAGTCTCGCGGAAGGAGGCGGCGGATCGCTTGCGCGAGGAGCGCAGCCTCGATGAGGTGATCCACCGCTGGCGACTTGGGCAGCGTAGGCGCGAATACCTGCGCCTCATGCCGATCTAGCCGAGGGCGCGGGTGACGTGACTGGTGAGTTAGTCCGTCACCCGCCGAGAGGCTGACCGCGTGAGGAAAGACCGACGTCCTCCCCGAGGGGGGGACGTCGGTCGATGGGAGGGTACCCAAATAAGGGGTATTCCGTCGGGCCGACCACTGTCGTCAAGTCACCCTGCTCCAGTGGTTTGCCCAACGACGAAGGTGACGTGCATCACAGGTGGTTTGCGGGAGTGCGCGTGGTTACGCCCCTCTGTCGCCCCGGACGGAGTGGTGTGAGGACCGTGCAGACCGCAACCCACTCCAAAAAAAAATATAGTATTTTATTTCAAATTTTCCTTAATGTGTAGCTGTTTTTTGCACAAGACACCCACGGTCAAGATAGTGGATGGTAAATTGTATTCCTACCGTCACCACTTAGCATACAACGATTTTTGTTTCATTTTTATTTATTCCGGGCAATTTTTCATCTGCTTACAGACTAAGAATACAATGCATCACCCCTTTCTTGCCCGTGGGTGTCATAGAAGACAAAAAAGCTATTATAATATGCGAATACGAGATAAAGGTAACTTGAAATAATGCCATTTACAAACTCAGTTGATAAGCATAGTATCGTCATCATGATCACATCTCATATACGCCCCACTGCTGGGCTTGAGCCTCCTCCACAATGGAAAGTAAATTGACCTAACCACGCTTGTCAAGCGGGTTGCTATAGGATTTTATTTCGAGTTTTTCTTCTCTTGCACAGTTGTTATATGCATATTATATCCCTTAGTCGTCCTTTATGACAGTTACGGTTAAGAGACGGGGTGGTGAATTGTATCCTTACTCCGTCACCACGCGGATAATGTTCATGGTATAGTAGGTCTACCGACGTCTCGTACTCCTCAAGGGGTATTCCGTCGGACCGACCACTGACGACAAGGCACCCTGCTCCGGTGGTCAGCCTAACGACGAAGGCGACGTGTCACGGGTGGGTTACGGGTTTGCGTTAGATCTCATTTTCTGGTTCGCTGAACACTTCATCAAGTTTTAAGTCTGCTATCAAAGTATAAAAGGTAGCAATACATTGTATTCTCAGCCATCAGCAGACTGTAAGAAAATAAGGTATAACGTTGCAATTTTGTATACGAAAACGTATATTTCTTTTAAGAGTTTTGTGCCACCCACCGATGAAATTGGATTTTTGTATGCCTTTGTGTGACTTTAAAACAGACTTATAGAGTAAATAAATCTTGCATAAGTTATTTTTGTGAAACAAATGAATCAAAATAAAATTCTTTACTTTATAGTAGGGATGTGACTTGGAGGGTAAATAATCGATTCTTTTGATCTTTTGTTCTTTAACCCTTTCCTAACCATGATACCAAAAATAATGAAAACCTAAATTTTTATGATTGTATATGGGTGAGGGTTAGTAAAGAAAACTCATACATTTTTTTCAGATTTTTTAAGTATGTCTAGGTACTATTTTTATAACCTAGACTTTTAAGTACCGTCAGGAACTTTGAATTACATATTAGTTGGCGTAGTGCATTCAGCAAAATATTAGTCAACTACCCCCCATGTTTGCAGAATATCTGGTAAATATCTTTCTGTATCGCGTTTATTCCACTTACGACAAGGATCAATAGTTTTTTTTTTTAGATTGTGCATGTGTTCACGTAACAGTTTCTGTAAAATATTTGGAAAGTGTTGGGAATAGAATATACAATAACATCTTGGTTTATTTTTGCATTAGGATCTTCTGACTGATATTCTTTATTAAGTTCAGCTTGAATCAACATATATTCTTTTAATGCTGCTTCAAAGTTTCATCAAAATTGTTAGTTGAGGGTTGTTGTACTTTAGGAATATTTTCTTCTCCAGACAATTCCACATCTGAAGTTTCAGAACAATCTGGAAGATCTTATATAAGTAAAGCTTTTATCAAAGCTGTATTCTTTGCAATATCCATTACAAATATTATATAGGATAAACAATTACTATAATATATTCGATCTCATTAACAAAAAATTAACCAAAGTCACTGACGGTACTCCTAAGTCCTTGTACATTTTTATAGTTATTTTAGTACTAACATTCAAAATTATACTCTAAAATCATATTAGTTCTATAGTTAAATCTACTATCTAATGTAATAATATAAAACAATAACAATTATCCTGTTATTTCTATTTTAAATGTTTTCTAAAACTAAAAGCAATCCGCAGTTCTTAAATCTGAAGCAGGTCGAAATTTGAAAGTGTCACTTGCTGGCGGTCAATCGGCAACATTTAAATAAATCACTGTAATTAGCTAGCATAGTAGTACCCAAAAGGGTCATCACTGCCAAATACTTAATACGTGATCGTATTGTAGAAATAATAGACGAAGAATCACCCGGTACAAATTGGTACCGTCGCTTAGGAAAGGGTTAAAATAAATCGATTATAAAATAATCGATTAATTCAAAATAAATAATCGATTATAAAATAATCGATGTTTCCTCCCAACAGGATTATGATGACCTTTTTTTTAGAAAATGTGAGCTTTATTTTCTAATATAGTACGAAACAATCGTGATGACCTTTTTTTAGGAAATCTGGCAGTGAATAATAGATTAATTTCGACCGAATTTCGAATAATAAAAATTCGATTAATAATCGATTTTTATTATTTTGATAATTGATTGTAAAAATCGATTATTAATCGATTATTTTATTGTAATAATCGATTTTTATAAAAATCGATTTTATTTCACATCCCTACTTTATAGCATATCAAATGAAAACATTATTTTGAGGCCCCTAATATTATTTAGTTTTAATTATATATAATTAATGTGTTAAATGTCTGTGTGGGAACGGAGTAAGAATACAATCCGCCATTACCTCTCTTGCTCATGGGAGTCCTAAAAGAGAATGCAATATGAATAGAACATTTACACAAGAGAAGGAAAACTAACTATATAATTACTAAATTACATATCACTAAAATATAATGAGTTATTTTTGAAGCTATTATGAAATAACACAGAATCGTTCCTTAACCAATTTAATATATTAGATAATAGCAACCCGGCCTCGCTTCGCTTCGGTTTCAGTAGCCTTACCCGCGTAGTTCCCGTTCCCGTGGGAATATCGGGATAAAATATAGCATATGTTACTCCCTTATATTATGGCTTTCCAATGGTGAAAGAATTTTTGAAATCGGTTTGGTGGTTTAAGCGTAACAAACAAACAACCTTACTTTCGAATTTATAATACTAGTAAGGATATACTGCATTTAATTGAACTCAAAATTATCCTGTATATTATATCCTTAATATTATTTGCCTCGGATGTTATTAGCCATTTAAAATCCGGGGAAAACCGACCGAAACCGATGAGAAACGAGAGCAGATTTCTAGTTTGTAAAATTGCAATTCTGAAACATTTACATATTTCTTTTTTTGTATGGGCTGCGGTCGTCGCGCTTCCGTACCACTCCGTCCGGGATGACAGAGGGCCTTAAGCACGCAACACCCGCAACCCACCCGAACACCACGTCGTTGGGCCGACAACTGGAGCAGGGTTACTTGTCATCAGTGGTCGGCCCGACGGAATACTCCCTACCCGGAGTACCCTCCCATCGACCGACGTCCCCACCGGCCGGACGTCGGTCTTTCCTCACGCGGTCGGCCTCTCGGAACATTTACATAATAACATGTCTACTTATGCTTTTTATATGTGAATGCTTGCATGATATTATTTCATCATCGTCATCATTTCGGCTCATACACCGCCCACTGCTTGGCCCGAGCCTCTCCCACAATAGGAAGGAAATTGACCTTACTATACCATGCGTTGGATGCAAGTGGCACAGGACCGTTCCAAGTGGCATTCTCGTGGGGAGGCCTATGTCCAACAATGGACGTCTGTAGGCTGATGGATGGATACCATGCTGGTCAGACATGTTCGTATAGGATTTAGTTTCCAGTTTTCCTTCTCTTGCACAGATGTTATGTGCATATTATACCTATACCTTACTCCGTCACCACACGGAAAATACAGATGCTTGTATGATATTATTTCAAGTGATGATGACATCACTTCGGCTCATATACCGCCCACTGCTGGGCCCGAGCCTGTCCCAAAATAGGAAGGAAATTCACCTTACTATATCATGTTGGCCAGCCACGTTGGTGTAGGGTTTCATTTCGCGTTTTCCTTCTCTTTCACAGATGTATATTGTTTTTTATATTGCTTTTTTTTTTTTTTAGTTATTCAATTTCAATTTATTTATTTCTCTTTAAGGTACAATACATGTTACAATTTTTTATCAATTTTTTAGCCTTAAGAAGAGCTGGTGTCTGTAGTAGGTACAAGACCTATATGACAGATCACCAGGTCCTCTCTTAAATATGGGTTCACACTTAAGTAAATAACAGTTCAAATATATATAAAACCTAAAACTATGAAATCTCACAAATAGTATATGTGTGTGCGTGTGTGTATGAGTGTGTGTGCGTGCGTGCGTGTGTGTGTGTCTGTCTGTGTGAGTGCGAGCGTGTGTGTTTTTCGTTTTTACTACATTCATCAACATTTATTTTATTATACGAATAATATTTTCTGCCTCTTCATAGTCCAAAAGTTTAAGCCAGTTCGATACAGTTTTTTTCAATTCGGATTTATACATTGTGTATATATTGAGAATTTTATTTATTTGATTATAAACATAACCGCCAAGGAAGTAAAAACTATTTTGTGCTAATTTTGTATTTACTGGAACAGTAGGACAAACCGAGTACTTCCGAGGAACGAAAATAAATTTATTGGGTTCATAGGGTATTCGAGAATGTGTGATAATAATTAGATTTAAAATAAAAAGTTTTCTTACGGAGAGTACTCTACAAGTTTTATAAAGTACAGTAGTGGGAAATCGAAAAGGCAACCGCCAACCTACCTTCAACAAAATTCTTTGGGCACGTTCAAGTTTTAGTAGGTGGGTTTTAGAACTTCCACCCCAGACAACCACACAGTATTGGATTAATGATTGGCAAAGGGCTAAATAAACTATTCTGATGATGTCCTCCCGCGCGACATGTCGAAGACTTTTAAAAATGAATATTAACTTGCGCAGTCTAGCAGTAAGAGTATCTATATGAAGATGAAATGATAAGTAATCATCGATCAGTACTCCTAAATGTCTAACGCAGTTCACGCGGCTTAAATGAGGGCAATTGCATACCATGGTGGTAGTGTTGCACGTATGAGCGATCAAAGAATGGCAATCTGATGGTTTTACCAGCGGCTGTAGGAGAAAAAGTCAAGTATTTAGATTTACCGACATTCAAAGTCAGTAAATTGTGAGATAACCAATTGTTAACGGCGAGAAAACCTAATTGTGCATGTTTAAAAACTGTTTCCCACGTATCGCCGCTGAATATCAAAGCAGTATCATCGGCGTAAGTATAAATCGAACCATATAATAGCTTTAATTGACAAAGATCATTTATGTACACGAGAAATAATGTTGGCCCAATAATACTACCCTGAGGAACGCCGTGAGATATGGACAGCTTATCGCTGGTCCAATCTCCAATTCTGACACATTGACGTCTACCCGCAAGATAACTCTTGAAAAGCTCAAGTTGATTACCCCTAACCCCAATTCTTTCCAGTTTATCGATCAGAGTGGGGATAGAGATTGTGTCAAAGGCTTTAGCCAAATCTAGGAAAATACCAATCACTTATTGTTTTTTATCTATTTTGGTTATGATATGGTTGGTGAGATCTAAAACAACATTACTTGTTGAAATACCAGCACGAAATCCATATTGAGAGGGTGATATAAGCCGATACTGTTCCAGATATTTGACAAATCTATTATTAATGAGACGCTCAAGTAATTTTGATAGCATTGGCAAGATTGAAATTGGTCTATAGTTGCATGGTTGAGTTCTATCTCCTCCCTTATAAACAGGATATACAACTGCAAGTTTAAACGCGTCCGGAAAGGTACCCAGCTTAAAAGCCATGTTACATATATATGTAATATGGGGAACTAGTAGATACCTAAACCTTTTCAAAAAAATATTAGAAATATTATCAGAACCCACTGCACAGTCATTTCTAAGATTGTTTATCAATTGGTCTACTTCCAACTCATCAGTATCTAACATGACGAAAGTATTGTAACAGGATTTGATATTATTAGAAATTTGGGGCACTTTTTCAGTACGTTGTATTTTTTCAGCAATTGAGGAACCAATATTGACAAAAAAAGAGTTAATTTCATTTGTGGAATATGCGGGATCTGTAGGTGATAAGAGTTCATTTGCAAGTGTCTTCTGTTTGTCAGAATATGTAATAGACTTTATAGCTGTCCAGAGTTTTTTATTATCATTCAGTGCATTGTCCATTTGAGATTTGTCATAATTCATTTTGGCGGTTTTAAGCAGTGTGCAACAATAATTCCTGTAACGTTTGAATGTTATTTGAAGGACCTCATTACTTGGGTTTTTTTTTAATTTTAGATGTAAGTTATCACGATTTCTTAAACATTTTAAGAGCCCAAGAGACATCCAGGGTTTTCGTAACCGCCTACGATATGGTACTGATTTTAGACACACGTTTTTATCTATAATTGAGTTTAAACTTTTTATAAAGTAATTGGTGGCTACATTAATATCTGTAGTGCAGTAAATGGGGCTGAAGTTTGTTTGTGCCAGATCCAATCCAATTTTATCATAATCAAAAACCTTAATCACCTTTTGTGTTTTGTGAGTATTACTGTTAATATTGATAGTCTGGAGATATAGTAAAACGGTGTCATGATCAGTAATTGAAGTATTAGCAATATAACAATAAGCACGGAGTTTAGTTTTTAAAATTAGGTGATCAAGACAAGAGCTATTATTTCTTGTAGGAATAGTAAAGGCCGGTAGCATCCCATGGTAAGCAAGCATGGAAAGGTATTCTGTTGAACGCAAGTCAGTACCATTATCAAAGATGTCGATATTAAAGTCACCCGTTAGAATAATATTTTTATACGAGGAAAGAGATTTTAAAAGATCATTTAATGACTCTAAAAACAAAGACACATTCCTAACTGCAGGTGAGCGATAAATTGCTAACACGACTGTCTGTATTGAGAGTTAATACTAAACAGTTAGCGTCCTGAATTAAGGGTTCCGAAACAGAGACACGTAGGTAACTACGGTAGTATATTACAACACCTTCATTCTGTGTCCCATGCTGGCTGGTGGCAACAGAGTTATAATCGTGAAGCAGAGGTAAAAGAGGTGAATTGTTTAGCCAGCATTCTGTAAGGATTATAAAATCCCAAGACGTACGACTTCTATGAAGAATTGTGGTTAAACTGTCAAAATTCTTATTTATACTTCTTATATTTTGACAGAGGAGTGTGAGAGCACCACAATGCAACCTAACAATTTTTTTACAATCCTCTATCATACATGATTCTGAAACTGCCACTGAAAGACTATCCAAGTCCTTTTCTAAATTATGTAAAGTGTTGAATGTATAACCTTGAAACTAAATAGCCAATAAAAGGTACTTCTAATTTGATATAATCTATGCCAATATTTATTATGCATTAAATTAGTATATTTATTTAATACATAAATGTGGTCATTTATGAGGGTAGATAGCAATGTAATTTGAAATAATCAAGTATAGTAGGTGCTTGAATTTATATGTGTAAGAGGAGTCGTGAAGCGTATTGATTGTGTGTGTGTGTTACGATGTTTAAGCTGCAGCAAAAAAACAATTATATAAAAATAATATGAAATTATTAACAGTATATTAAACAAAAAAGTTAATCCGAAAGAGGTCCTGAAATTACATATTAATATAATCAAGATGTGAACATAACAATAGACATGCCAATAGTTATCTAAATATGGTAAAAACAAACGGACATATGAAACTATAACTAGTCATTTTAAAATTATATTCGAAAGGTCCGCTTCGGAATTGATACAAATGCGCTGAGCCCCCTCTTCCTTGCGGAGGTAAACTTTACCATAAGCAGACCAGCAGTGTTTATATGCATTCTGGGTGGCAAAATCTCGGGCTAAGTAGTGCAGCTTTCGAGTTTTTGCAGGCAAATTCTCTACAATATACACAGGTGTTTTGGAACAGTCAATACCTAAGTGGGTTGTGTTTAGTTTGTCTTTACTATTTTGTTTATTAAAAGTCCTGACTGACTGTAAAACATCTGCTTTCTTTAACACTGTGGTGAAATCAACAATAATAGTATTATGCATAGCAGAGGTGGAGAAAATTCTATACACATCTTTAATATCAGATTTCATGACCTCCATGCCAAGAATTTTGCTAATCTTTGATACCACATTGAGAAGATCCAGTTTAGTTTCATTTATTATTTTAGGAATATTTTTTATTTCGATGCAGGTATTTTTCATTTATTTTTCCAAGTAGTCGACACGCTCCTCCAACCTTTTAATGTATATCTTATTATCCTTCCTTTCACATTCATATTGTTGCATTTTATTCATTATCTCATCGTATTTATTGGCAGTAAAATCCACCGAATCTTGCAATTTATTGTATTGATTTTTGATTTCCAGAAGTGAAGATTCCATAGTAGATAAGAATAGGGATTGCTCCTTTTTAAGCTCTTTTTTTTTTTTTTTTTTTTTGTGGGTGGGCTGCGGTCGGCGCGCCTCCGCACCACTCCGTCCGGGGCGACAGAGGGGCTTAAGCACGCAACTCCCGCAACCCACCCGAAAACCACCTCGCCTTCGTCGTTGGGCTGACCACCGGAGCAGGTTTACTTGTCGTCAGTGGTCGGCCCGACGGAATACCCCCTACGTGGGGTACCCTCCCATCGACCGACGTCCCCCCCTCGGGGAGGACGTCGGTCTTTCCTCACGCGGTGGGCCTCTCGGCGGGTGACGGACTAATCCCCGGTCACGTCACCCGCGGCCTCGGCTAGGGCGGCATGAGGCGCAGGTAGTTGCGCCTGCGCCGCCCCATTCGGCGGCGGCGGATCTCCTCATCGAGGCTGCGCTCCTTGAAGCTCTTGAAACATATTTGTAAGTTCAGATTTTAAATCATTCATATGATCTTGTTCATCCCATTTTCTCTTATTATTCCTACTCAAGGAATAAGAAGGAGTATGCACAGGTTCAGAAGACATAATTAAGTTCGGTTCAGAGTGATGGTGAGGTGACATTAATATATTTGAGAGAGGTGGCGCTATTGGCGGTGAACGGTTTATTGGCATATTGCGTAATAATATTCTTTATTAATAGTAAAGTATCCACTAACCTCAGTATACAATACTAAAATGAGGGTACCCGTAGATAATAATTGGCGTATATGAATCTGTTCGATGAATGAAGTAATAATGTTTTGATTTTGCACAAGAAGATAACGAAATTCTGCTTCAGTGTGTGTGCTTTCATTTGCTAAATATTATACTAGACGCACACAACTTGATCTCACGAATTAAATAATAATGCAACTATGGTTTATATGTATTATACACAGGTTTTATGATTTTTAAATACACAGAGCGAGCGAACATACGTCCGATCACAACAAAGTCGCAACGAGAGAGATGTTATTTGCATATTTTATCCACGAGTTGTTTTTTACGATACCTACAGTCAAGATAAGGGGTGGTGAATAGTATTATTACTCCGACATGACACAGAACACGAATGCTTGCATTATATTATTTAGTTCTGTTAAATCCTTGGTGTTCTTTCTTTTCACTTTAGATGCATTATCTGTAAGGATAAATCTTTTTATAAGTTCATTTCGTCCGTAAAATTCAACCAATCGCAAAGCTACCTAATGATCAAATTAGGTAACTCCACCACGAAATTACTTCTGCCAAGTTCTGTAACTCTGAGGCAAATTCTGAATCATTTCAATACTGTCAATCAAGATATTTTATGTGAAGTTAGTGTGTTTCAACTCGGCAGTCACGTAGAGGATACAATTGACTCTATCCCAAACTTTTATTTGAATAATGATGGCTTTGAGACGTGGAGTTCTTTTGTGAAAGTTTCTGCTTACCACCGAAGACTATTTGATAAAGTTGTCTGTGAAGTTATACTAGATGTTATTTTCTTTGTGAAGGAATATGAATATACTATTTCATTACTCTTTTATTTCATCACTATACAAGAAGGTAAATTCGAAATAAAATTATAGATATATATATATATATATATATATATATCAATACATGAAGCAAAAAATTTGTACCCCGTTTTACGAAAATTACGTGGATGGACAGGTATGAAATTTGGCACAGTTGAAGTATATAATGAGGAGATTTGCATAATTCTGAAATTTCATATAATAATGGACTAGAAATACATTAAATTCATTTAAAAAGGCATCCCGCACACTACCATGCAATCGCTACATACACACACGCATAGACACCAACGCTTATACACTTTTGTTTACGGTTAAAATCTCTGGTCGAACTGAATGTCAAACAATTATAATTATGATGATAATGTTTATTAGACATTTGTACTTATGTGTTAGTTATTAGTCAAATATAGCTTGCTCAATATACAAATATCTGGTTGATTGAGCTTCGCTCGGTATATTTTTGTTGTATTTTTGTCGAATTTATTTAGATATATGTTAATAAAAAATAAAATTAAATAATGAAAAAAATATCAAAAATTACAAAAAGAGAATAATAATAACACCAAGATTCGATCGCACGCTGTTTGAATGCCAAAACAAAACTAAATGAAAACTGGACAACTGCCCAACTGAGCTATTGTCACTGTTGACAACCTCGACGAAATTCGAATTCCTATTTAGAGAATGTTAATAACATTGTGTCATTGTATTGATTGATTAGCTAAAAACACCGACAAAACAACATTTTCTATGAATAAAATCTAGCTAGATCGATTTTTTGGCCCCGAAACCTCTAGCATGTCAAATTTCATCAAAATCGTTGGAGCCGTTGCCGAGATCCTGAATATATATATATACAAGAATTGCTCGTTTAAAGATATAAGATTATACATAAATAATTAAAAGGAAATTGTGTACCTAGTAGAAAATTTATTTAAATGAATTATGGCGAATTTCGATCACTCGGCGACCACTAGTAAAAGTTATAGACTATTTCAAACTAAATTGAATAGTGCGGAATCTATATGAACAATGATAATAAATGTTGGACGTTAGACGTCTTAGTCCGTCCGTGGCTATGAACGCTGAAAAATGTTTGGCAATCAAAAATCCGTAAAAAGTAAATAAATTCGTTTTATTTACAATGTATAAAACTCGCGTAAATATTATAAAAGTAAGTGACCCTTAAAACAAGATGATATACGACCATAACTATGCTCTCAACATTGCTTTATTAGACATTTTTTTTAAGTTATACTTAAAACAATGATCTCTGATATATACACTAGTATTATACATTATAAATAAAACTTCTTTACGGATTTTCCCGCGTTTGTATTTGATTTATGATTATCTACTCGCTACAGAAATTAGTTATTAAATTTTGACTCACATGTAGGTCCGAATAAAATCCGTAAAGTAGTTTTATTTACAAATTAGAACACGATGTTTTCTTAATCGAATTTTAATTTTTGTATTTACTAAATATATTAACTTTTTAAACCATCTGCAGGCTTTTGTGATCCTCCACACCTTATTATTGATAATGTTTCAGTCACAACCCGCTTGAACCGTCTGGTGTAGCGTAAAGGTAGCGTGTAATCCATCGTATTAACTCCCTATCCTTATTTCAATTCACATGATTTCGCCAACTTAACATCTATTGAGAATCTTTATATATATAAATCTTGTTTGTAATTGAACTCCTTCTAAATGACTGGACCGATTTTGATAATTTTTGTGGCTGTGCCGATGGATATGAGAATGGTTTAGATTAATAATTGGAACTGGTAGGTGATGTTGCGATCAATTTGAAGGAGAATTCCTTTATTTTTAGATCCACATTGCGCATGTAACACGGTGCTCCCGTCGCTCGGCGCATGAACCTATTCTGTAAACAAATCAATCTCAAAACAAATATCTTATAACAACCCAACTAGCTAGCGTCAGAATTCGATTTTAATTCGATTATTGAGGAAACTCGTAATTCTGTAAATAAGAGGAAGATTAGTCAGATACTAATTTGAGACCAAAATCTGACTAAGTATCTAAATTCATTTTTATTACATTATTTCGTATGGTGACAGAGTAAGAATTCAATTCACCACTCCCTCTCTTGCCCGTGGATGTCGTAAAAGACAACTAAGAGATATAATATGGCTTGGCGTCCTACACTGGGATCCCTTATTCGTCTTTTGTCATCTTTTAGTCTTCCTACTATTAGGGTCAAATGGGTTGCTTAAGGTTTTATTTCAAATTTTCCTTTCCTTTCATAGACTTAATATGCATATTAATCTACCTACGGAAAGCCCAGTAACATTTATTGTTCAAACTTTTATAAATGTTTCCTGTAAGCTAATTATCCTTCAAATACTTTGTGGTAAATCAGTCTATTTAATTTCGTATACTATAGGCTTCATTAATTTATAGAGTCATATAAAATTTGATTCTAATATTCATATTTTATTTTGTAATTGCACTGTAAGTTAATTATATGTTACCTATAGGGTACTAAACCTTAATTAAAATGCGCATATGGTAACTCAATGTCTATATAATCGGCATATGTCAAGTTAATAATTACTCTGTGGTATTGTCACGTAGCCTTAGGGGACAAAGTTAATTTTATATATCATTACTGCCAAATTTAGCTTGATTTGATAATTTTTATATTCACTCATTAAGATTTGTCAGTATAAAACCCAGTTATAGGAAGATAGAATCCAAAATACGGCAATCCGTAGAAGAACTCGATGAAGTGGCAATGGGCAGGATACAACCGTTGGGGAAGAAAGGTTCTCGAGTGGCGACTACGTATCGGACATCCTTCACTAGGTGGATCGACGACCTGCTGGAAGTTGCTGGACGTCATTAGACGCAGGCTGCACAAGACCGCACTTTGTGGCATAACATGAGTAAAGCCTCGGTACAGTAGTGGACGATGATAAGCTGAATGATGATGCTGCCACATTTTCTTTCTTTTCTTTGATTTTATTTTTCATAAGTACTAAATTTTGAAAATTTATACTTGTACTAGCTGACCCGTCAGACGTAGTTCTGTTCAAATAAAATAAAAGGAATTGTCCTTGAAATCGACCACAGCGCCACCTACCGGGTCCAATTGTGATTCTAAACCATTCTCGAATCCCCTTGAACACACGCAACAAATTTCATCAACATCGGCCCCAGCCATTCAGGAGGAGTTTAGTGACATACACACGTACTCAAGAAATATTTACATATGTAAAGAAATTACTGTTAGATTCCAAAAATCACAAACATAAATTTTAGTCAGTGAATGTTGGTGGTAGCCGGTGGATCAATCTGTATTACTATATTGGTTATTATTAATAACCTAACCATCAAATAGGTAGTTCCTGAAATTTCTTCATGGAATTTAGTCTGGATAAATCTTAATCTAAGTAAATGATAAAAAATAAATTTCACAAAAATTTGCATTCACAAAAAATCATTTAAATCCATCCAGCCGTTTAGTTGCAGTATAGATAAATAACCTAGATACCGACTGCAGCGCTGTATGCCAGGCTGATTTGTGAATCTAAATCACCCAGGCCCCCACTTGAATACATTTAGAAATTTCATTTAAATCTATCCGGCCATTTAGTTGCAGTATAGATAAATAACCTATATACCGACTGCAGTGCCATCTATCGAGGTTGATTTGTGAATCTAAATTATTCAAGCCTCCACTTGGATGCATTCAGAAAAAATCATTTAAATCTATCCAGCCGTTTAGTTGCAGTATGGATAAATAACCTAGATACCTAATCGTTAAGTTTTCTTAAATTCTTTGATTTTTTGCGCAACTTTCTGATTTTTTTTTTCGTATAAGTCTATTTCAAAGTATTAGAAAAATTAAAACGAAAGATGGACGAAATCGGTGAAGTCGTTCTCAAGTTATGTTATTGTCCTGCCTGAACAGCGCCACCTACCGGGTCCAATTGTGTATCTAAACCATCCTCGAATCCCCTTGAACATACACAAAAAAATTCGTCAACATCGGTCAAGTCGTTTAGGAGGAGTTCAGTGACATACACAGGAACGCTAGAAATTTATATAGAAGGTACAATTTCGAAGGGCATCACACTAGAGCTAATACTATATGTTGTAAAATATACAATTATATATATTTAAAAGATTAAAATAAATGACAGCCCGCTGAGTTTCTTGCCGGATCTTCTCAGCTTGTGGCCGCGTGCCGATCCGGTGGTAGATTATTGTAGTTTGTTCAAACGATGTTTAAATTTGACATTATGTAAGTACCCTTAAGTTACTTATGCAGAATAAATTCACTTGACTACCCAAGAGGAAAAGCGAAAGGAACTCTGCACTGGTGGTCGGCCGAACGACGAAGGCGGCGTGCTATTGGGTGGGTTACGAGCCCGCGCGCCGCCCCTCTGTCGCCCCGGACGGAGCCGGGTGGCGGTTGCGCTGACCGTGGCCCACCCCAAAAAAAAGGATTTCGCTATTTGGAAGATGAAAGGTATACCAGCTATTTCTGTTCGTCTTATTTATTTACTTCGCTTTTTTTCCAAGAAGTAAGTCCCGAAATTTCCGAGAGTATTGGGATCCTCAGCGTCAAACTATCGAGCAAAGTTAAAGAAATAGTTTCACTGCATAAATAGCGTTGTGTTTAAGATGCTAATCTACCACGCCTATTGTGGGTACGGTAGACAGCGTTTCGATGACCTAAATATATTCACTTTGACGGGTTTATATATTCTTGAAGTAAGTATGTCTATTTGTAAGAAAACGTTCAGAGCTGTTTCCCCTTACGAAGGACCACCATAAATATGTAGCACCGTAACTTAAGATTACTTAAGAAATAAAAATAGATTTGGTATGCCAACTTCTAGCTTATCATCATTACATTAAAGACCTTATGTTATGACTATAAAAATGTATAATAAAACACCTTGAATACTAAAACATATAACAAATTTCTATATATTTAGAAATAATTTAACAAAAGATACCTTAATCAAAATTGTTACTATAATTTAAGAGAATTCTTTGAGGACATCAATGAAACTAAGATACTTTAATATAGTAAGCCTCGAAAATATATGTAACAAATAAATTAACTATAATTTTAATAGAACGACGTTTAATAATATAATTATTTATTAAATTGACATTGGCATATTGGAAATATTAATTTAATAAATAATAATATAATTATAATTTGGTATTGAAATAAATTTATATGGACACATTATATTAATAACATTGAATTCTTTAATTGATTGCCATTATATTTTAGTAACATATGTACAATTATCTATATATAAAGTGTGTGGGTATGTTCCATATAGGCTCCGAAACGGCTGGACCGATTTCAATGAAACTTTCAGGGAATCTCCAGATTGACCTGGCGAGTAATCCTGTAAAGTTTGGTGACGATCGGAGCACTCCTCTTTTTGAACTCAAATCATGTAGTTTATTGTTTAAATAAAATAAAGCAAAATCTAGCCCGGCGAAGCAGGCTGGGAACGCTAGTATATAATAAAGATATCAGAAAATACAATGACAATCTTAACTTCGAAAAATTTCTGTGCCCTATCAGGGTTCATGTTGATCTGTATTATGTTTATGACACCAAACTGTACATAAGAATGCAATAAACTATTTGAATGTTAATTTGGATTCAATAATTCTGCAGGATACTTTGTACGATCCACAAATTGTAGTTCAAGTCTAATTTGTGTCTGTTAAATTATATGATTACTAGCTGAACCAACAGATGTTGTTCTGTTCAAATCAACGCCACCTACCAGATCCAATTGTGAATCTAAACCATTCTTGAATCCCCTTGAACATGCACAAAAATTTCCGCAACATCGGTCCAGCCGTTTAGGAGGAGTTCGGTGACATGCACACGTACACAAGAAATTTATTTATAAAGATAAAGTACGCGACACAATTTTTTTAATACCGAGTCTTGATTTTATAGAAGAAAAGGCGCAGTTAGTACTGAGTCATTTAGAGTACTAAGCCAAAATAGCAAACAGAAAACTGGGCATCCTGAACAGAGGCAGGAGGTACTTCACATCCAGATAACGTCTTGTGCTACACAACGTTCAAGTTGGTCTTCAAATGTTCACATTTCTGTGTAGATGCGTCTAAATATCAACTAGATCCTCTTGACTCTATACAAAGACTGGCAGTTTGAATCGTCGGTGATCTCAAAGAATCTAGCTAGCTCCAGCGAATCTAACTTATCAATGACAAGTTAGATTCACTGGAATGGCGGGGAGATTTTGGGTCACTCTGCGTACTCTACCGGCTCTTTCACGAAAGGTGCTCTGAGAAACTATTTGACTTGGTACCACCGTTACTGTTTCTTCACCGTGTCACTCAATAACGAAGCATTGATGAGCACCAAACTTTATGGTATTCCAGTGATCATTTCTTCCACGCAAGCACAGGATCTGGAATGAACTACCTACTGTTGTTTTTCCCGAGCGCTATGATATTTTCTTTAAGCGCGGAGCACTTCGTTCACGGTAAGGCAAAGACCTAGGCCTAGCCTATCAGGAGTGCTGCTGCACTCTTGGTATTGTAAAGGTCTATGTGCGGTAGCATCACTTACCATCAGGTGTACTGTATAATCATTACCACCTTTAGCTCTTCTCTCTCCTTCTGGAGGAGAAAAGGAAATCTCGAAGAATAACCGTATATCAACCCGTTTAAGCAGCGTGGTACAGTAGGTCAGTATCCCTTTTATTTAGGGAGGAGGCTAGCGCCCAAGATTGGGAAATATATGAGCTCAGACGATATCATTGCTGTTCAGTTTATGCAACCTCAACAAATTGCATGAACGAATGTCCTTCGATGTCAGCGTATTGTTTGTACGTTCGCACACATGTTCTGGCAAGTCAGCATCCTACTTATGATAT
Source organism: Lymantria dispar (assembly GCA_032191425.1). NCBI lineage: Eukaryota > Metazoa > Arthropoda > Insecta > Lepidoptera > Erebidae > Lymantria > Lymantria dispar. The sequence goes on along the minus strand of CM063465.1, from coordinate 8,392,367 downwards.
GACGTGATCTTTCCAGCAATCAAACGAATTCATACAGCTTCATAAATCATATATAACAGACCACAAATCTCACCATTTCGTACACTCGCAACCATCATCAACTCAACCACTCGTATCGAGGAATAACCAATAAATAAGGAATTCCATAATGTGATTTATCATTTAACTATAGGATCGTAGGGAGCCCACAATAGCCCCTATATCTTAGTTTTTTTTTTTATAGAATTCCTTCTTTACTATAGCCCCTATAATTGTTTTCTTAAAAAGGCAGGATCTGTCATTCTATCATTAGATGAAGTTTTTTTTTCTGGATAGATATCCTCATATATCAAATTGGAAGCTATATTATCTCAAGAACAGCTACTTCGAAGTTAATCGAATCAAACCAATAATACTCGTTACTCCAACAGACAGTGACGTCTAATGAACGTGACATAGCACATCAGGTGTTCAATGTATCTGTTCCTCGAGCCATATGATGCGTTTTGACAGCTGTCGAGAAGAAGAACACAATATACATTCATTGATAATATATACTATATTTGGTTGGTTAAAGATCTGGATGACTGAGCTTAGCTCAATATTTATATTTTGGTATTTTCTTTATATTATGTATTTAGATATAAAGGGTAGTTACAGAGTTTTAGAGTATATTTAGATCATCATTTCAGCCCTCCTAATCGCCACTATTGGGATCTGGCCTCCTACATAATGGGAGAAAAACCGATCTACTATACCTCGCTGGTCAGACGTTTTGGTATAGAATTTTATGTCGAGCTTTGCTTCTCTTGCATACCAGCTTTCCTTCCCCGTGGGTGTCATGAAAGACGACTGATGGATATAATATGCCTAACATATATGCAAGAGAAAGAAAACTCGAAATACGAGTAAAATCCTATGCCAACATGGCTGATCAGTGGTATAGTAGGTAAATTTCCCTCTCATAATGGATGAGGCTGGACCCCACCAGTGGGACGTATATGGATTGAGATGATAATGATGTGATGAAGTATTATAAAAATTTCATGTAGTGATCGGTTAAGAATAAAATGTAAATCCTCCTCTTAATTGCCCGTATGATTAAGAATCGTAAAAAGACTCCATAAATAGACCATCTAAAAGATTTTCTCTAGAAGAGATTTCCATGAATTTGGAACTGTACCTTATGCGAAATACATCTATACCAGTAAATGAAATTGGAGTGTCTGTTTGTAATGTCAAAATAATAGGCCTTTTTCATGCTCGCACGGTTATTTGCAATATACATATGCCTAAAAATCACTTTATATTTTTCTGTCTGTCTGTGTGTTTGTGCCGGGTAATCTTCAAAACGGCGAAAGAATTTTTTAAATCGGTCCGATTTAAAAAATTCTTTCACCAATGGAAAGATATAATATCAGGGAGTAAACTAGGCTATATTTTATCCCGATATTCCCACGGGAACTACGGGGATAAGGCGACAGAAACCGAAGCGAAGCGAGGGCGGGTTGCCAGTATCAAATAATGACATTCAAGCTTATTAGTATACTAGCTTTTGCCCGCGGCTTCGCCCGCGTAAAAATTTACTTGCATATTGAACTATTATCGTAAAGAATATTATCGGCATAAAAAGTATTATATTTCTAAATTTAAGAAATACCCTATCTACGTGTCAATTTTCATCCAAATCTGCTTCAACAGTTTACGCGTGATTGAGTAACAAACATCCAAATATCTTCACAAATTTTCACATTTGAATATTACTTCCAGCCTTGTAGTTCAGATTCCTGTGCAAATAAGATGATAAATATGCCTCTCCTTAGTCCCTGATAACGTAGCTTTCCATTGGTGAAAAAAAATTATATCAATCAAACACCCGCAGTTTCACCCACGTAGTAGACTTCATTCCCATGACAATGCCAAGATAAAAAATGCCTATGTTACTCGCTGATATTATAAATTTACATGTGTGAAAAAAAAATTTAGAAATCTCAGAAATATCCAATTTAAAAATTGCCTATGTTACTCGCTGATAACATAGATAGCTTTCCACTGGTGAAAGAATTTTAAAAATTGGTCGACATCCTCCGGTTTAGTTCCCGTTCCCGGGCAAATACCGGGATGAAAATAGCCTTTATATGTTACTAGCTTTTGCCCGCGGCTTCGCCCGCGTAAAAGTTGGTTTTCAAAATTTTTAATTTTTTTTTTTTATTTTGTGGGTGGGTCGCGGTCGGCGCGCCTCCGCACCACTCCGTCCGGGGCGACAGAGGGACTTAAGCACGCAACTCCCGCAACCAACCCAAAAACCACGTCGCCTTCGTCGTTGGGCCGACCACTGGAGCAGCGTTAACTTGTCGTCAGTGGTCGGCCCGACGGAATACCCCCTGTTGGGGTACCCTCCCATCGACCGACGTCCCCCCCTCGGGGAGGACGTCGGTCGTTCCTCACGCGGTCGGCCTCTCGGCGGGTGACGGACTAAACCCCGGTCACGTCACCCGCGGCCTCGGCTAGGCCGGCATGAGGCACAGATAGTTGCGCCTGCGCCGCCCCAGTCGCCGGCGGCGGATCTCCTCATCGAGGCTGCGCTCCTCACGCAGGCGATCCGCCGCCTCCTTCCGCGAGATCACTGTCTCGCAGAAGGCTGCGACCACGTCCCAATTCCCGACGCTGACGACCATCGCCCTAGCGATAGCCGGCAGCGTCAGGTCCGTATCGATGATTGCGACGAGTTCACAGCGCTGCACTGCCCAAGCCCCGCAGGCCTCGAGCGTATGGCGCGCCGTGTCCTCGTCGCAATCGCAGTGGTGGCAGGACGGTGTACTCTCCCTCCTAACGACCTTGTGCAGGTATTTGGCGAAGCACCCATGCCCCGTCAAAACCTGCACCAGTCGGAAGAGAGCACCCCGTGCCGCCTCTCCAACCACTGCATCAGCACCGGCCGGAAGGCCTCCACGGTTCGCACCCCGAACTGAGGCCTCTCCAGCCGGACTGCCCAACGAGCGATGACGTCTCGGCGGGCGTCGACGCGCCAGGCGGTGAGATCCCTTAACGAGACCACACCGCCCCCCGCTCGCACCCCCATCATCCGCCGATATAGTCCGGCGAGCATCTCCGCCTCCAGGTCCCACGGGGGAGTCCCGGCCAATAGGCACGCTGCCTCCGTCGCCACCGTGCGGTATCCGCGGATGGCCCTGACCGCCGTGACCCTCTGTGGTCGCCACAGAAGGGCCCTAAGTCGGGCGGTCATGGACCCCGCCCACACCGGTGCGCCGTACAGGGCCATCGACCGGATGACCCCCGCGTACAGCCGTCGGCACGCAGCGCTTGGTCCGCCCACGTTCGGCATAAGCCACGATAGGGCGGACGCCGCGCCGACGAGCCGCGGAGCAAGCCTACGGAAATGCTCCCGGAACTACCATCGCCCGTCGAGCACCAGGCCCAAGTACCTCATATGGGCCCGGATGCTGATGTCGACCGAGTGGACGGTGATCGAGACGCTGATGGGAGGGCTCATAGTGCGCCCATGGAACAAGAGGGCCTCCGTCTTGTCCAGGGCGACCCTCAACCCCAGCGCCTCGATCCGTCTGACGACCTCCTCGGTACCCGAGGTCGCCAGGCTTACCGCCTCTTCTAGCGTCCCACCGCGGGCTGTGACGAGCGTGTCGTTGGCGTAACAAATCACGCCCAGCCCGGGCGGGAGGCTCCCCCTCAACGCCCAGCCCGGGCGGGAGGCTCCCCCTCAACGCCCAGTCGTAGCCGATGTTCCACAGGGTGGGTCCGAGGACCGACCCCTGTGGGACACCGCACGTCATGGGCGTTCGCACGACGTCCCCTGCTCGGTCGGTGCACAGGACGCTGCGCCCCTCCAAATAGTCTGCCACTAGCCGCCTCAGGTAAACTGGCACCCCGTGATACCGGAGCGCCTCCCTGATGCAGCTGAATGCCGACGAGGTGCCGCTCGATGCGGGCAGCTACCACCCTCTCCAGTAGCTTGCCCGTGTCATCGAGCAGCACGATAGGCCTGTAGGCCGAAGGCGACTCCGGAGACCGTCCCGGCTTCGGCAGGAGCACCAGCCTTCCCTCCTTCCAGCACCCAGGGAACCGTCCGGACGCTAAACACGCGTCAGCCCAGCCGAACAGCCCCCTGAGGCGGGGTCCCAGGTGTTCGAGGACCAGGGCCAACACGCGGTTAGGAACACCGTCGGGCCCGGGGGCGGTAGACTTTGCGCTCATGCGCGTCACCGCCACCCCCATCTCGGGTTCCGTGATGGGCGGAACACTGTCGTTGTCGGCCTCCCGGTCAGTGTCTGGCGGAGCCATGACCGGGGGCGTGTGTTCCGCCCGCCACGGGAACAGGTCCTCGATGACCCGGGTGAGAAGGCCGGGCTGAAGAGTCTCGGTGAGGGGAGGGCCCCGCGCGCGTAGCCTATTCAGCACCGCGCGATAAGGGCGTCCCCAGGGGTCACGGTCGAGACCGTCCAGCATCTCCTGCTGACTGACGTCCTTGGCGGAGCGGACGGCCAGCCTGAAGGCCGACCGCGCATTGCGGTAGCCCTCTTAAAAGCACGGCCTCCCGCTCCGCGTCGCGACGGCGCCGCCGGCTGCGGGTGTAGGCCCTCCGGGCGCGAATACACGCGGCCCGGAGATCCGCCAGCTTCCGGGACCACCAGTGGACCCCCCTCCTCGGGGGTAGACGCCGTACCCGGGGCATGGCCGCATCGCAGATCTGCGTCAACGCACTGCGGATGCGGCCAGCCTCGGCGTCCACCCCGTCCGACTGGTGGGCAGAGGACAGCCACGAGTATACGATGGCTGTCTCCGCCAGCTGGTCCCGGTCTAAGCGGCCCACAGGCCATCGCGGGAACGCAGGACGCCCATCCGCCCCGTGACCCCTGCTGGGCGTCGGGATTGCAAGGGAGACCTCCATCCGGATATACCGGTGGTCCGACAAGGTCTCCACCTCCTCCACGACGCGCCAGCTCCCCACGCGTGTGGCGACTCCGGGGCTAGCGAACGAAAGGTCCACTATCGACCCGCTATCGACTATCGGTATATATAGGTCTATATAGGTCCACTATCGACCGTATGCACCGAGCCCCTGTTCAGCAAACAGAGGCCCAGTGCCGCCGCCCACTCCTCGATCGCCCGTCCTCGGTCATCCGTCCTAGGGGACCCCCACGCATAATTTTTAATTTAAGAAATACTCTATGTGTCAAGTTTCATCCAAATCTGGTCAACAGTTTACGCGTAATTGAGTAACAAACGTCCAAATATCTTCACAAATTTTTATATTTGAATATTACTTCCACCCTTGTAGTTTAAATTCAAGTAGAAAGACGATGAGAAATATGGCCATCTTTAGTCGCTGATAATACATTATCCATCCATTGGGGAAAAAATTATATCGATCAAACTCCCGCAGTTTCACCCACGTAGACCCCGTTTCTATGGGAAGGCCGAGATAAAAATTGCCTATGTTACTCGCTGATATTATAAGTTTATATGGGTGAAAATAAAAATAATAATTATCAAATCCCATACAAATATCCGACATAAAAATTGCCTATGTTACTCGCTGATAACGTGGCTTCCTATTGGTGAAAGAATTTAAAAATTAGTCAACATCCACCGGTTTCACTCGCGGAGTTCTCGTTCCCGGGCAAACACCAGGATGAAAATAGCCTTTATTTGTTATTCACTGATAATGTAGATTTTCATTCGTAAATTAATTTTTATATCCATTTAGTTCCCGCAATTTTACCGGCATTGTGCCCGGTCCCGTAGGAATATCGGGATAAAAAAATAGCCTAAATATGTTACTCGCTCAAAAATAGCTTTGCGTTAGTGAAATAATTTTAAAATCGACTAAATTCTCACAGTTGTTCCAGCCACACCGGGATAAAATATAGCCTGGGATAAAAGAAGTTATTCCTTATGTAAGGCTTGGTAGACCTGTTAGTAAAGTATTATCAGTATGGGTCCAGCCGTTTTGAAGGTTACCCGTAACAAATATAAGTCAAAAAAAAATTGTCCGTCCGTCTGTCTGTCACCAAGCCATATCTCAAGGACCGCGATAGCTAGACAGTTGAATTTTTTACAAATTATGCATTTCTGTTGCCGTTATAATAATAAATATAAAAAACAAAATAAAATAAATATTTAAGGTGGCTCCTATACAACAAACGCAATTTTCCCCCTTTTTATAAATAATGGTACGGAACCCTTCGTGCGCGACCCCGACTCGCACTTGGCCGGTTGTTTAGACATAGGTAATTAGGTATCGTGCAAATAATTGTGTTAGCATAAATAAAACCTATTATTTTGACAGACAAATAGACGCTTTAAATTTGTTTATTTCTAGAGATAGAAAATTGGATTAATATCTTGATTTTAACTTACTGTCTGGTAGCGGCTAGGCATATTAAAACGCTTTCATTGTTTGTGAGTGTCCCAAAATACTACTAAGGCAAAGATTTACATCGACCTGGACCAATTGGTGATGCCATCTAGCCAGCAATGTCGTTTGGCAGGCAGCTGGTCATAAAATGTTGCTAGAAGAACCTTTGCAATATCTATGATGGCAGAGGAGTGCCTACATATTGCGTCGATCCAAAGTAATCTTGATAAGCGAGCATTAAGAAAAAATAATGGGGTAACCCAAGAAAGCCGACCGTGTACTAAAATGATCGTTCCTAGGCTCAGTGATATCGGTTATATGCTTTTCACCTCCTTAGGGGTAAAATTGCAAAAAACTCTTTTTTAGTGAGCACTTTCCCCAAGAGAGACAACTTTGTACAAAATTTCACATTACTAGCTCATTTACAACAAAAGAAAGAGAATCGAACAATACACAGAAATACACAGTTTCACGTTCCTAGCCCCAATAGTTTCGGCTATACACTTTTCACTCCCTTAAGGGGGTGATTTGCCAAAAATACTTTGCAAGTGCTCGTGTACCCCAAAGATACGCCGGAGTAAAAAAAAATACGTTTCTAGGCCCAGTGGTTGCCGCTGTATACTTTTTGGTCTTTTAGGGGTTGAATTTCATCCCCATGTAAGTAAAATTTTCAAAATGCTAGAACGAATACTTATTTATTTATTATCAAATGCCTTAATACAAAGATTCATGGTTTATCATCGAAAATGTCGAATTTCCATACAAAATGGCAGCCCCTATTTCAACCCCTTATAACCATTTTTTCGCGATTTCTTTGCTATAGCTCGTGAACCCCAAGAAATACTACGGTGTAAAAAAATTACGGTTTTAGGCCCAGTGGTTTCAGATATATGCTTTTTTGTCTTTTAAGGGTTGAATTTCATCCCCATATAAATGAAATTTCCAAAACGCTAGAACGAATATTAATTTATTTATTATAATAATAACTGCCTCAATACAAAGATTCGTGGTTTTATCATCGAAAATGACGAATTTCCATACAAAATATCAGCCCCTATTTCAACCCCTTATACCCATTTTTTCGTGATTTCTTTGCTAGAGCTTGTGTACCCCAAGAAATACTACGGTGTAAAAAAATTACGTTTCTAGGCCCAGTGGTTTCGGCTGTATGCTTTTTTGTCTTTTAGGGGTTGAATTTCATCCCCATATAAATGAAATTTCCAAAACGCTAGAACGAATATTAATTTATTTATTATAAACTGCCTCAATACAAAGATTCATGGTTTTATCATCGAAAATGACGAATTTCCATACAAAATGTCATCCCCTATTTCAACCCCTTATACACATTTTTTCGCGATTTCTTTGCTAGAGCTCGTGTACCCCAAGAAATACTACGGTGTAAAAAAATTACGTTTCTAGGCCCAGTGGTTTCGGCTGTATGCTTTTTTGTCTTTTAGGGGTTGAATTTCATTTCTGCGAGACAGTGATCTCGCGGAAGGAGGCGGCGGATCGCCTGCGTGAGGAGCGCAGCCTCGATGAGGAGATCCGCCACCGGCGACTGGGGCGGCGCAGGCGCAATTATCTGCGCCTCATGCCGCCCTAGCCGAGGCCGCGGGTGACGTGACCGGGGATTAGTCCGTCACCCGCCGAGAGGCCGACCGCGTGAGGAAAGACCGACGTCCCCCCCGAGGGGGGGACGTCGGTCGATGGGAGGGTACCCCAACCGGGGGTATTCCGTCGGGCCGACCACTGACGACAAGTTAACGCTGCTCCAGTGGTCGGCCCAACGACGAAGGCGACGTGGTTTTCGGGTGGGTCGCGGGAGTTGCGTGCTTAAGCCCCTCTGTCGCCCCGGACGGAGTGGTGCGGAGGCGCGCCGACCGCGGCCCACCCACAAAAAAAAAAAAAAAAAAAGGGGTTGAATTTCATCCCCATATAAATGAAATTTCCAAAATGCTAGAACGAATATTTATTTATTTATTATAAAGTGCGTTAATACAAAGATTCATGGTTCTATCGTCGAAAATGACGAATTTCCATACAAAATGTCATCCCCTATTTCAACCCCTTATACCCATTTTTTCGCGATAAAAAGTAGCCTATGTCCTTTCTCAAGCTTTAGTCCATCTCTGTACCAAATTTCATCAAAATCGGTTCAGTGGTTTAGACGTGAAAGCGTAGCAGACAGACAGACAGACAGAGTTACTTTCGCATTTATAATATTAGTAAGGAAGTAAGGATTCACTGATAATATAGCTTTTCATTCGTGAATTAATTTTTAAAATCATTAAATTCCCGCGATTTCACCGGCATTGTACCCGGTCCTGTAGGAATATCGGGATAAAAATAGCTCAAATATGTTACTCGCTTAAAAATGGCTTTCCATTAGTGAAATAATTTTAAAATCGACTAAATTCTTAAGGTTGCTCCAGCCACACCGAGATAAAATATAGCCTAGGATAAAATATAGTCTAAGTTATTCCTTATGTACACCTGGTAGACCTGATAGTAAAATATAATCAATATCGGTCCAATCGTTTTGAAGATTACCTGTAACGAATAGACAGATGGACAAAAAAATTTTGGACCGTTTTTTAGGTATAGGTATCGTGCAAATAATTTTGATAGACAAACAGACGCTTAATACGCAGACGCGCAAATTTATTTGTAGAGATAGAAAATTGGAATAATATCTTGATTGTAACTTACTGTCTGATAGCTGCTAGAAATGTCGCAAAATACTACTAAGACAAAGATTTACATCGACCTGGACCAATTCGTGATGCCGTCTGGCCAACAATGTCGTCCGCCAGGCAGCCGGTCATACAATGTTGCTAGAACCTTTGCAATATATCTACGATGGCAGAAGAGTACCTACATATCGCGTCGATCCAAAGTAATTAGGATAAGAGCAAGATAATGATGATATATCATTGGCTGGGTGTCTTCGACTATATGCGTTTTACCTTTTTGGGGCGGCCCAAAATTGTTTCTTAGTGCGTGCTTACTCTAAATAACCGATCGGTATACAAAATTTCACATTCACCCTCTTAGAGGTTGAATTTCCAAAAATTCTTTGTTAGTGCTCGCTTATCCCAAAACAAAATATTCACGTTCTTAGGACCATTATTTTAAGTTATTTTTCATCCCCTTAGGGGCGAGATTGCCAAAAAATTTTTCATAGTGCTTGGTAAGTGAGCACTAAGAAAATCTTAGGGTAATCCAAGAAAGCCGGCCGTGTACTAAAATGACCCTTCCTAGGCTCAGTTTTTCCCCTTAGAGCTAAAACTGCACAAAAGCTCTTTTTTAGTGAGCACTTTCCCCAAGAAAAGCAACTTTATACAAAATTTCATGTTTCTAGGCCTAATGATTTCGGCTATATATTTTACACCCCTTTAAGAGTTGAATTTAATAAAATAATTTCTTAGAGCTCACTTACAACAAAAGAATTGCGTACAAAGTTTTACGTTCCTAGCCCCAATAGTTTCGTCTATACGCTTTTCACCCCCTTAAGGGGGTGATTTTCCAAAAATCCTTTGCTAGTGCTCGTGTACCCCAAGAAATAAGACGATGTAAAAAAAATACGTTCCCCTATTGTGAAACTACCAAAACGCTAGAACGAATAAGTGAAACTACCAAAACCCTAGAACGAATATTTATTTATTTATTATCAGGTGCCTTAATACAAAGATTCACGGTTCTATCATCGAAAATGACGAATTTCCATACAAAATATCATGCCCTATTTCAACCCTTTATATCCATTTTTTCGCAATAAAAAGTAACCTATGTGCTTTCTCAAGCTTTAGTCCATCTCTGTACCAAATTTCATCAAAATCAGTCCAGTGGTTTAGACGTGAAAGCGTAGCAGACAGACAGACAGACAGAGTTACTTTCACATTTATAATATTAGTAAGGATGAACGCCTTAACATTTCGAGAATTGAACAATTTCACGTTGTTTGATATTAATATGTATCATACATGTCAGTATGACGGTGCAATTATAAAGAGAATTTCCAATTGTGTTATTTGACTGTGACATAAAGGATTTCATGAATAAGCAAGATGCAAATAGAACAGGAATAGAGATAATACATACATATGTATATACTAATATTATAAAGAGGATACATTTGTATGTAAGTATGTTTGTAACGAATTGGTGCCAAAACTATGGAGCCGATTTCAAAAATTCTTTCACCATTGGAAAGCTATAATATCAGGGAGTAACATAGACTATACTTTATCCCGATATTCCCACGGGAACGGCAACTACGCGAGTAAGACGATTGAAACCGAAGCGAAGCGAGGGCGAGTTGCTAGTTAGTAATATGTTGAAATTGATCTATTCTTAGACTGAATTTTCATTCAGAAATATTCCGCTGTATATTGAAATTTAATCTAGGTATTAATTTCAGTAATAATAATAGTTAATTGCTTTTTAAAAACGAATTCTACGTTACAATACAACAAAAAGAAAATAAATAGACTAAAGAAAAAGTTGAACTTAATGTTCAACTTTTTCTTCTCGTGCATAGATCTGATCTGCATATCATATACCTTAGTTGTCTTTTACGACATCCACAGACAAGAGAGGGAGAGATGAATTATTTTTTTCGATGTCGGGAAGATACAACAACCTTCTTTTTATGGGTGGGCTATGGTAAGCGATCCATTCCGTCCGGGGCGACAAAAGGACGGTGCGCGGGCCATTAACCCACCCGTACCCACGTCGCACTCGTCGTTGGGCCGACCACCAGTACAAAGTGCCTTGTCGTCAGTGGTCGGCCCGACAGAATACCCCTTCGGGTACCCTCACCTGTCGACGTCCTTGTCCCGGGGCGTCGGTCGCCGTCGCGCGGTCAGCCTCTCGACGGGTGACTGACTAAAATCCCCGGTCCGGTCACCCGCGGCCTCGGCTAGGGCGGCATCAGCCGCAGGTACTCGCGCTTGCGCCACCCGAGTCGCCGTCGGCGGAACGTGTCACCGAAGAGGATCTCCTCTCGCGCACGATCCGCCGCCTCCTTCCATGAGATCGCGACAGAGAAAGCGGCGACCGCGTCCCAGTTCCTGATGCTGTCGAGCATCTTCCTGACGATGGTCAGCAGCGTCAGGTCGGCACTGATGATCGCGACGAGTTCACGGCGTTCCCCCGCTCACGTGGCACACACCTCGAGCGTGTGCTGCGCTGTAAGATACAACAACCTTTAGTTTCATTTACAATACTCACGTGCAAAAGAAGGGCTGGGGAATATTATCTTTACTCCCTCGTTATACGGAAAAAAACACATGGCAAACTCTAGCTTAAAAACTTTAAACGAGGTTTAAGAAGAGTATTTTCTTCACGGTAGGCAGCGGCCTTGCTGTATCCCTGGTATTGCAAAAGTGTATGTACGGCAATATACAATATACCATCAGGTGTGCTGTTTGCTCGTTTGCCACCATAGGCAATAGAAAAAAAACGTTTTTCGAGCCGTTTAATCTCTCTTTTTATAACTGTTATCTTAATTACGTTTAACTGATATTCTACACGCTTCATTACTCACAAGAAAATCCATTGAAGAACCAATAATCTAAAATTTACAGCACGAACGTGTCAATGAATATTATTTAAACAATTGTGAACCCCTTTTAACTTTACTTAATGTTAAATTCAAATTGGCCATGGCCTAAATAAATTTACTTTATACCAGAAACTTTGGCCAATTGACCAGTTATATTTGATACAGGCTAATCTAACCTGCTAATCAATTTATAGTTAATCTAGAGTTAACGTAGCCATCCTTAAGATGATTTGAGTAACATTTAAAATTTATTCATTGTAACTAGTAACCGCTTCCCAGTAGTGAGCGATAAAGAATACAATGAAGGAATATAATGGAGGAATAGAAGGGAGTGCTCTGAGGAACTGTTTGACTTGGTACCACCGTCACCATTTTACCATCAAGTACATCCATTTCAGCTGAAAACGTTATGGTTTCCAACTGTACGTTTCCAGCGATCATTTCTTCTACGTACATGCAAGCTCTGGCATGAACTACCTGCTGCTGTATTTCCCAAGCGCTATGACATGTCCTTCTTTAAACGAGGCTTAAGAAGAGTATTTTCTTCACAGTAGGCAACGGCCTAGCTGTGTCCCTGGTATTGCAAAGGTCCATGTACTGCAATGTCATTTGCCATCTGGTGTGCTGCTTGCTCGTTTGCCACCATTGGCCATATAAAACAATTCACTTCACCCATATAATTTAATTGTCAGTAATATAATTTGTAAAAAAAAAAATTATATAAATATTTAAGATTTAGTTACATATTATATCATATCTCTCAGTCGTCTTTTACGACAGCCACGGGCAAGATAGTGAGTGGTGAATTGTATTCTTACTCCGTCACCACACAGAGATTATCGTTCTTCTCATTTCTACAGATATTATAATGCATATTCAATCCCTTACTCTTTTTACTTCGTTGTCTTTTACGACAGCCATATGCAAGAAGATGGTGGTCAACTGTATACTTATTTCGTCTCAATACAGAAAACCACAACTTAAACGCTATAAATACAGTTTTTTAAAGACAACATCCTGCACTAAGGAAATAATCCTTATATTGCAGAGGGACTTTACAACTGTTGGTCGTCGATGGCCTCCTTCTGTGAGGCTCTCATGACAAGGAAGGAGGGAGCGGGCACGCGAGGCGCTTGCGTCCGCTGACTCGCTCCGCCGGCGACGACCAGGGAGGAGGAGACGCCGCTATGCGCTCCTCCACCCACCAGCCTGAATGATGACAGGACGTGGCCAGACGGCCAAGCATTGAAGTGTCGGGGATAGAATGTTATCAGACGATCTCTCCGGCACCCCGTAAAAGCGCGGAAGGGGCCGCTGTGGTTTTAGTGGGTATTTCGGTCACTTCTGTGGCCGGCGAGTCCCACACCCACTCCCCTGTCTGTAACCGGCGGGGGATAGTGCGTAAATGCATTTTCGCAGCGTGAAAAAGAAAAAAAACAGAGAGGGACTTTACAAACATATAACTAACGGACACACATTACATTCAGACTCAGAACATTAATTTGTATATCGCACAAAGTGTTGTCCCGCATAGGATTCTAACCCACGACACTAGCGTTGTAGGTCACTATCTTAACCACTACGCCATAGTTGCGGTCAATATGTACCAGAATCCATCGGCTCTTGGTGAAGAACTAAATAATATAATATGTCGCATCTGTACTTCACTAATATTAGTCTTTGTTGTCGAAATCTACTAAACTGTAACCTTTTGAACGCCTCGCATCCAGTTTCCTCTCAGGAAATGAGCATTGCTTTGACGGCTAGACGCTAGCATAGAGGCACACCACGTCAAATGTAGGCCGTACTTATTGGTTTGTTATTAACTGAGCAAGGATGTTGACTCAGTAGATATGAAAAGCTTTATTTAGGTAAGTATTTTTCTTGAGGAATATACTTTAAACAATAATATAATTTGCCGTTTGGTGATGATGTGAGAATACAGTTCACCACCCCTTCATTTATCTGACACCCAAAGATAAATGAAGGGGTGGTGAACTGTAAAAAAGGACAAAAGAGGGCAGAGACAAAGCAAACTCGGCATAAAACCCTATACCAACACGTCTGACCACGCGGTATAGTAGGTCAATTTACCTTTTATCGTGAAGGAGGAATAAGTCTGACAGAGGGACTTATATGGGCTAAGATGATGATGATGATGGTGAACCCATTTACTTTTTTTCGGTTTTAGTAAGCAATTATAACCCTACATTTTCCATGTGTAGTGGCAGTAAAGGAGGAATAAAATTCACTGCCATGGATGTCGTAAAAGGCTACTAAGGAATATAATCTAAATATATATAGGAGAGGCGGGTTTTGCGAACGATATATTGACTCATCACCATATCTCTGGAACCATAAGGCGTACAGACTTGAAATTTGGCAGAAATATTCCTTTCGTCGAGTAGAGGTCAGCTAAGAACGCATTTTACGAAATTCCACCTGCAAGGGGTGTTGCGGGGGCGTTAACAATAATACACATATAAAGGAACAGGGTGAGCCGAAGCTACTGGATCTAGAAAAATGAAAAGCAGACAGTAGTTTAATTTCGTGACGTAGGCACTCCATAACAAAGATTTTTTTGAAATTCTACCCCTAAGGGTAGAATTCTACCCCTAAGGAAACGCAACAGCAAAGTTTGTATGGAAAGAAAAAAATCTTTAGCTACTGTCTTCAAATTAATTACAAATACTCTTTAATAAAAACAAATAAACACGTGTTTCAGCGTTTGTCCATTTTCATCCTATAAGGGTGTAAAATAGGTAGAAATATGTCAGTTTACTGACTTATCACAGAGCCGAAACTACTGAAGCCAGAAACATGAAATTTTGATATTAGTTTCTTTGCGTGACGTAGAAACCTACTAAGAAAGGGTTTTTTGAAATTCAACCCCTAGGGGGTAAACCGCAGTAACAAAGTTTGTATAAGGAGAAAAAAAATCTACATCGATTTTCTTCAAATTGTCCAAAAATACTCTTTAGTAAAAATAAATAAACACGTGTTTCAGCATTTTTTAATTTTCACCCTCTAAGGGTGTAATCTACACTAATATTATAAAGAGGAAAAGTTTCTTACAAATAAACTCAAAAACTCCTGGACGGATTTCAATAATTCTTTCACCATTAGAATGTTACAGTATCCCCGAGTAACATAGGCTATATTTTATCCCAGTATACCCACGGGAACGGGAAATACGCGAGTAAGGCGACTGAAACCGAAGCGAAGCGACGGCGGGTTGCTAGTATTCATATAATATCTACGCAAGAGAAAAGCAATTCGAAATATAACCCAATGCTAGATCGCCTGACACGTTATCTCCATGCGATTACGTCAAAACAAGCTGGCAGAGTTGAAAGAAAGAAAAGTATTTATT
This sequence comes from Lymantria dispar, assembly GCA_032191425.1. Taxonomy (NCBI): domain Eukaryota; kingdom Metazoa; phylum Arthropoda; class Insecta; order Lepidoptera; family Erebidae; genus Lymantria; species Lymantria dispar. Next base: position 8,377,049 of record CM063465.1, on the reverse strand, counting down.
TTGTGCCACATAGGAGACACGTTACGAACACACAAAAAAAAACCTTACAATAAATGAAAAACACATAAAATCTATAAACTAAATAAAGGGAGGTAAGATAACTGTCAATCAATCAATCAATTTATTATTGCGAAATATGGGTACATAAGATGTTACAAATAATATAAGTCTCACCATAGAAGTCTAAGAATATTCCGTGTGGTGACGGGTAAGAATACAATTCACAGCCAATACCATACCCGTGGGTGTCATAAAAGATGACTAAGGTGTTAAATATGTATATAACAAGAAACTACATGCTCTTGAGTAGCGACCACGAATCAGACGATGCAGCGTAGGACGACCCCCCACTAGATGGACTGACGACATTTTCAAAGTCGCAGGGAACCGTTGGATGGAATTGGCGCAGGATCGTTCCGAGTGGCATTCTCGTGGGGAGGCCTATTTCCATCAGTGGACGTCTGTAGGCTGATGGTAGGATAACAAAAAGTAAAACAGAAATAAAACCTTTTTTTTTTACATGTGTGGGCTATGGTAAGCACACTCGCGGTCCATTCCGTCTGGGGCGATGAAAGGACGGCGCGCAGGCCCATAACCCACCCGTAACCACGTCACCTCGTTGTTAGCCGACCACCGGAGGAGGGTGACTTGTCGTCAGTAGTCGGCCCGACGGAATACCTTTTCGGGTACCCTCACCTCTTGACGTCCTGGGACGTCGGTCGCCGTCGCGCGGTCAGCCTCTCTGCGGGTGACAGACAATTCCCCGATCCGATCACCCGCGGCCTCGGCTAGGGCGGCATTAGGCGCAGATACTCGTGCCTGCACCGCCCGAGTCACCGGCGGCGGAACGTGACACCGAATAGGAGCTCTACTCGCACACGATCCACCGCCACCTTCCGTGAGATAACGGCCTCACAGAAGGCGACGACCGCATCCCAGTTCCTGACGCTGTCGAGCATCTCCCTGGCGATGGTCGGCAGCGTCAGGTCGGCACCGATAATCGCGACGAATTTACGGCACTCCCCCGCTCATGAAATAAAAATAAAACCCTATCCGTCTGACCAGCATGGTAGAATAAGTCAATTACCCTCATATTGTTGTGGAGGTTCGAGCCTAACAGTAGGACGTACATGAACTGAAATTATTCTTCACCATCACCATTTCAGCCTTTCGCCGTCCTTTACTGAATGTATGCCTCCCTCAGAAATGAGGAGATGAAAGTCGAAACTAACCTGGTGCATTATGTTGAACTAGACTAATGAATCCCTTTTCTTTTTTTTTGCGTGGGAAAGCGCAATCTTTGCGCATGCTCACCTCTGATAGATGGAGTATGCCGGGCTCAGCGTCGATTTATTATCAAAGCAATTACCAGCTAAAAACCACAGGCTGTACCTGTCCCTCGGCTACGACGAAGTCATGGGGCCGTTTTCACATGCACCACAACTCTACCAGAAAACTAATTCCTATGTCAACTCTTTTTATTTCGAATTATCCTTCTCAGTGTCATTATATAGTAATCGTTTTTCACGATACCCACAGGAAACCCAAAGATATTGAAGATATTTTTACTCCATCTCCAAATATTGAATAAATAATCGTTTTTTATTTGCTAAGCTCAGTGTATCATAAAGTTTATTTCAACTCTATAAGATTCAAATACATAAATATTAAACAGTCTAATGTACGAATGGTTTCGTATTAAATTTTCAACAACAAATAAACTACTTGTATCATTGTTTCTATTTGGTTAGTTTCCTCCAGTTGTGAGTTATAGTTGCAAGCGTAGTATAACTTTTAACGTGTTTATTAAAATTTGAAGTAGAGCGGAATGTTAAGAAATGGAATTATTTTTAACTGATCTCCAAAAATGAGGAGATTCTCGATTCGAATGTTGTTTGTTTCCTCAGAGCTTTCAACTAGGTGCACCGAATTTGATGTTTCTTTTTTTATTTTAAATTTGGTGTTTCCCGTGTGATCTCATTTTAATTTGATCCAGTTTCAACAATGGCATCCATGACAAAATGGTTAATGTTAGGTTTTTATAGCTAATAAATTTAAGCGAGCTATTGTTTTATTTTTTATTTCAAGCTTTTATATTACTTACAAAAGTTATCTTAGTTAAAAATGTTCACATCTACACATTCACTTTGGATGACAATACTTGCCGAGCTGAGTGATGACATTCGAAATTCAATATGACGACCAGAAGATGGCAGTCTAGATTAGGGATTGTCGACTATTGACTACTACTTTTCAAACAATTAAAAAAAACAACAACCAATATCTTGCACCAAAATCATATGCCAAGCTTTCTTACAAAGGCTACAACGTCATACTGATCATGTAAGAGTGATTATGATAGAGTTTTATTTGCAGTATGCTGTGCTATTTACCTGAACGTCAGACGTCTTTTAAGATTCCAATGAAAAAAACTCATTAATAGTATTCCTAATTCATCACCACAAGGAAACTGCTGTTTAATAAATTCCATGCAAATAAGCACGTAAACATTTCGTAGTATTTGTGTGACACACTGACGTGATGTTTGTCACGTGATGACGTTATTAGCAAGTGCTCTCCGTCATATTAAGATCACATTTCAACATATAATGCCATATAGAACACAGTGGAGATTCTAAATTGCATTTAATTACATAAATTATGGCATTATGACGCATTATTAGAAAGGCTAGCAGATACAAGGGATATTTATATCTTTTCAAATAGTCTCCATCCAGAACGAGTAAAGAGCAATGTATTATCCTAAAGTCTATGATATAAAAACCTCGAGAAAGAGTAAAACCCGCAGCACCGAAAAATTAGACCTCAAACGAGACCGTTAAACATCCTTTGAAATCCTACAGCATATGAATCAGACATAAGAGGTATTAAGGCAGTCATGACGACCTTGAGCCCGAAAAGACCCTGAGAGAAGACGCTTAACCGCAGAAATCCCTGGAAGGGCTTTCGTGAAAGGCAAAGAAACCTTTCTGAGATTATATAATTCATACTGATAGTTGTCCCATATCCCAATTGAAAGGAAGAAGGCGACTGTTATAGTCCTCAGAAAACCTGGTTGGCAAAATGATACAGATCCCAAAGCCTGCAATAGTGTTACTTGATATAGAGGGGACCTTCGATAATATTTGATGACCGATGATTAGGATTAGATTGGCGAAAGCGCAATACTCTGAGGGTCTGAGAATAGTAATGGACAGCTGTAATAAGGAAAGGCGCATACAATTAAGTTCAACGGAGCATTAACTGTCCAGACACATAGATAAAAGGTGCGTACAGGGCTCAATTATAGTACACTCCCCCTCTGGATATTCGTTTGAGAGAGTACCATCCCCTCGAGACCCTAGCGTCGCCCTCACGTAGTTGGTCTCTCTGTGGGTATGAAGTAATCCCCGGTCGGTTCACTCGTAACCTCGGCTAGGCTAGTATTACGTGCAAGTATTCCAACCTGCGCCAGCCGACCACCTCCCTGACGCGCACTGTCGCTCTCTTTTGCGAGATATTTGCCTCATTAGAAGCGGTGACCATGTCCCGATTCTTGGTGCTATCGAGCATCATTTTAGCGATGATCAGCAATGATATGTCAAGCAGATGAAGGGAGTTGGCGGCGCTGCTCTGTTCAGACCACGCAGACCTCAAACGTGCGCTGTACTGTAACCTCAGTGCAATCGCAATGGTTGTAGGACGGTATCCTCTCCCTTCTTGCAACTATATGTAGGTACTTGCCGACTTAACCATGCCCCATCAAGATCTGCACCAATCGGTATTCGGAATACTGCACGACCTAATGAAACCCTAAGAAAGGTAATAAAGGAATATAATAAAAAGAAAACATGTAACGAAATAATTAAACAAATAAATTAGTACAAAATAATTAGTAAGTAGTTACTAATTCATTATGTTACTAATAGTAATTAGACATTTAACTAGCAAATGAGGAAAATTATGTAACCACCAATTTAGAATATAAGTTATATAAATTGTACAATGAGTAACTAGTTAGCAATTCAGTATATAAATATTATTAGTTAGGTATTAAGATAACAAATAAGGAAAACCATGTAAATAACAATTTAGAACGTAATTTATATACATTGTACAGTGTCAACTGAAACAATAAATAAAGCTTCGGTCTGTTTTATTGTAAGATTAGGAAAACCCCTGATTACATTAAGGAATATTCGAGGGCCGGACCTTTAACAAAAAATAAATCTGCCGTATTAAGCTCCATCATCATTTGAGTCGACTATCAGGACCAGCCCTTATCATCGGGTAATGTCATCTGCTCGCGGGGTGCTGGGGCACCATTTTCTCCATTGATAACAAGGACGTGTATGTCGGCGTTGCGCCAGGAATTTGGACGATGATAGTAAAATACCGTGTATGTAATCACTGTATTTATTACAAGTTATTGCCGGAGAAGTGAGTGAAGTAAAACTGTCCTCTATTCTAATCTTACAATGTTTTTATAACCTCCGCTTTACAATGAAACGGTCTAGTCTTAGTAACTACAATTACTTTTTATAACAAACAAATAAAACAACTATTTTTAACCATCGGAATATAGCTAAATAATAATGATAAATATAGAATATTTGCATTCAGAATGCATTTAACATAATTCCAAATAGTCAATTTTACACAATTTACATTAATGTAATTAAAGGAAATATTGTTCTCATATATTGTTCAACAGACGGCGCTGTAACTAGAAATAAATTACAATCTTTATTGTGTAAAAACAACTAAATATGGTTACAAATAATTACATTAATTCTAATCGATTTGAATTTGATCAATTATATAAATATTTAAACAATTAAATCAAAGATTTCTAGAAATACATTCAAAAAGTGTCTTAAATATCATAGCATGGTAAATAGCAGTGTTGTTACTACAAATAATTATTTAAATATTAGTTGCAAATATTTCAAACATGTTTATAACTATAATTGATAACACATACATCAACAATTTACAAATATTGCCGATAGAGGGCGATATGCGCCCATACGGCCATACTGACTCCAGCGCGTCCCTTGCGCTGTTAAGGCGTCACCCACCAAGGGATCTAGCCATCCACAAGGCATCACCCATCCTGGGATCTAGCCAACAAGACCAGGTTTAAGGATACGCATGATGGCCAGCCAGCGCTTTAGGAAGGATGTTTTGGATAGAAAAAGCATTTGCAAGGCATCACCCATCAAGGGATCTAGCCAACCACAAGGCATCACCCACCAAGGGATCTAGCCAACCACAAGGCATCACCCATCCTGGGATCTAGCCAACAAGACCAGGTTTAAGGATACGCATAGTAGCCAGTCAGCGTTTTAGGAAGGATGTTTCGGATAGGAAAAATAAAAAGCATTTGTTTCCAAATTAGTATTCACCCGCCCATACGGCATTACTTTGATAACAGTTTTTGCAACAGGCGCTAGTCATAAAGTCATTGCTAGCGATGCTTACACCACATCCGCGGAGATAATTATGCTTCAATATATATCGGTCATTAGGCAATACCTCCTAAAGTGCCATGGGACCCTCGAAGAGAGTGCGTCGATCATGGCGATGCACGAAAACAAAATTGCCAAAAACTACATTTATTTTGGCTTTACCTTTGTCAAATCAATTAACTCTAGAAAAGATCGCTCGTCCATCCTTTTCTTACAGACGCTTAATCTTTTGTCCGTTCGTCGTCCTCTACCTGCAACATCTCGATAAAATAGCGGTTAATATTTTTGCTGAACAATACTCCCAGTAATATTGCATAGTTTATAGCCCACTGGAAATCGTGAATAGCACTGTGGCATGGTTTTCAAGCTCAACTACGGACATTGATATCTTTGATAATTTTCACAACTAGTCTCACTTAACCATTTGCTCTACTAGTTCCCTTAGCCACAAGGTATATTCAATACCGTATTTATTCATTATTATAAGAAGAGACGAGTTCCAAATATAGTTACAACTTCACAAAAGACCTCATAGCCGATTGTGACGTCTTTAGTGTAAACTACTATAAAGACAAATGCGTATTCTGACTGATGAAGTCTGCCATGAATGTAGCCTGTAATGTCAGCGAACATAGTATGAAAATTATATTGCAATTTTATAGATTGGAAGTCTATTGTTTTACGCCCGATTTCAGCTTTACGAATGTTAGCTAACACAATTCTTCACAAATTTTCGAACATATTCGGGTACCAATATTGTTCGCAGATTTTAGCCAGTACTTTTTCGCAACAAAAGTTGTGGTAGTCTCGCAATAGTCCTTATATTGCGGTGGAGGTAATAAACACATATTAATGGAAACAAATTAGATCCAAATTCAGAACAAAAATTTATGGATCGCACAGAGCTGTCCTGCGCGGGATTCGAACCCGCGACACTGGTACGATATCTTAACCACTACGTCATCTGTGCAGTGCAGTGTGATCGTAACACGAGTTTCTAACGGTAATTACGTGAAACGATACTATTTATACATTATAGCTCGGCAATATCTTGTTAAATGACATATAGACTACTGTCAGAGTCAACAATCTCCTTTATTGAAGGATCACTCTGCCCTACATGAAGCCAAGTATGGTCAAGAATGGATGAATTTACGACGAGATAAACAATTATTTCGTTTTAGAGCATATGGTTTACTTAACACAGATTAACACTAATCTGTATTAACTAAGCAGTCACCCTTTCGATATTCTACTTTAAACTAAAAATTTTAAAGAAATGCTACCAGTTATGCACTCCTGGAGTGTGCTCTTTCTGCCTTGCCTTAAAACCTTAAGTGAATTTCAGTTACAACATAATCAGTTACCACTTTAAATAATTGACCACCTAAGAAGTGACGGAAATGCTTAATAGCTTTATACGAAGTTTAGCGTCTTCAGCTCACGAGCGGTATTTATTTCAACGCACATGGTTCGCATTCTGAACTACGTGGAGACTTGAGCATTTAAAGTGAAGGCAGCTTATCTCATTTTCATAGCGTTATAGAGGTGATAATCTATAGGGTCTGCGTTGAACTATTTAATCAGCCTTTCAGTTCGATTGTTAACGCACTGGTCTTTATTTGCGATACAAAGTTGCAGAGTATGAAACTAGATTTAAAGCTTGAGAACATCATGTTAACTTAAAACAATATCGAGTCATTTAGATTGAAGTTAAAATCAAAGTTATAGATAGCATGGAGGGTTCATTTATCAGCAGTTACAGTTTTCTATATATACACACACTCTTTAAGACTTACGATAATACCAAACAGCACTAATAATGTCATAACCAATTCTACCTCGACACGTCATGGAAACTAACTTTGGTTGTAACACAAGCAACATCAACGATCTGGCGTTTGCCCGGAATCGAATCAGTAAACTTATTTCGGATCGGAGAACAATCAACACCAGTATGGAATAAGCTATTAAAAACATTACCTTGTGATAATGCGATCCCTAGAAGTAAAAAATAGTCCGATTGTTAGTTAACCATAAATTTTATCGATTTGCTTACGGAAATAATTATTTTCACTACGGTATTTTCTATAACAAAAACGGTACTATAAACTTCGTCGTATTAAAGGGGTTATGAAAGTTATAAATCGAAGACTCTGCAAACGTTGATAAGTGGACGCTTCTCTTTACATCACAAAAATATTCTAGGCTATTACAGTTAACTTTACCAATATTAATTCAAGGTTTCTTAATTTGCTTATAATTGCTGTTAGACGGTAGTTTTCGCTAACGAATAAGTTAACGAAAAAACACGAACCTATACGAAGTCTAGGCGTGTTTCGCAAAAGCGTCGATATAATTAATTCAAAATAAATACCTGTTATTAAGGCGTCGATCACCTCGGAGTCCGTAGCCTGTCATCTCAAACGTTTGAACAGAGCCTGACCCGTCGCGCGTCGTAGCGTAGTCTGCGTAACTGTCCGCTTGTTCAGAGGTGCAGCTGCGGCACCTCCACGTAGCCAGCATACCGGAACTCCTTGCCGAAAGTTCTAACGACGTCATCTTCCACCTGTTGCCATGTAATTGATTGAAGCGCCCATGTGTCTGCCGTACCGTTGAGTTCAAGAATAGCTTCCATTCTTGCTTCTTGCCGTTATATGTTGAAAGCCATGGTCGTCTAGTTAACATTTGCGCACACGTCCCCGATGTCATGCGATCTCTCGTCGTGGTTGAACGGCGGTAGATAAAAATTTTGGTGCCGCCGTTACATTGTAGCCTCCGTAGAAAATGCGGCTCTCGCAGCTGTTGTTGCAGCAGTATTTTGTAATGGAGGTCAGCAGATCCATCATTTGCTCCATAGTGAAGGTCATCCGTAGATCTTGAAGAGTTTTGGGGCTGTGATCCCACCGCTGCTGTCGGCGTTGCGCCAGGAATTTGGACGATGATAGTAAAATACCGTGTATGTAATCACTGTATTTATTACAAGTTATTGCCGGAGAAGTGAGTGAAGTAAAACTGTCCTCTATTCTAATCTTACAATGTTTTTATAACCTCCGCTTTACAATGAAACGGTCTAGTCTTAGTAACTACAATTACTTTTTATAACAAACAAATAAAACAACTATTTTTAACTATCGGAATATAGCTAAATAATAATGATAAATATTCTAATGCATTTAACATAATTCCAAATAGTCAATTTTACACAATTTACATTAATGTAATTAAAGGAAATATTGTTCTCATATATTGTTCAACAGACGGCGCTGTAACTAGAAATAAATTACAATCTTTATTGTGTAAAAACAACTAAATATGGTTACAAATAATTACATTAATTCTAATCGATTTGAATTTGATCAATTATATAAATATTTAAACAATTAAATCAAAGATTTCTAGAAATACATTCAAAAAGTGTCTTAAATATCATAGCATGGTAAATAGCAGTGTTGTTACTACAAATAATTATTTAAATATTAGTTGCAAATATTTCAAACATGTTTATAACTATAATTGATAACATACATACATCAACAATTTACAAATATTGCCGATAGAGGGCGATATGCGCCCATATGTACCTACCGACGGCTCAATCGAAGGGGTATGATGGTATGCAAAATACAGGTTATGATCTTGATAAAAAATGCTGTTAAAATTATTTGTTATCACGATTACAAATGATATGTGAAGTTCGTCATAATATTAGATTTATCTTATTAAGATATATTTCTAATAATATAGTGTGTGACAAGAGTCGTTAATATATTGCAAACGATTATATACCTTTTTACTATAAAAATACACATAATAGCACCTAAATGGATACTTCACTTGATTGGGCCATAAACACTCTTCAAAAGCTCATCAATAACTTTTAAGTGAGCTCTCAGCTTTATCCCATAATCCACATAATTTCGTATTTGGGATTAAATCTTAAAGCCCTTGATACACTGCTGTAAACTTAGGCCAGTAATTTGTGGATAAAAGCATAATGCATCAAAGGCCGCCCTTAGTTATGTACACAAAATATTTTAAGTAGATAATATTATATATACTCATAAACCTTAATAAAATATAGTAGTGTCTGACCGAAGCTAATTTTTACGGCCGAAACCGATACTAAATTGCGGCTTTGGTCTTAGTTTCAGCCGAAACTGAAACTTCTGTGTAACTTATAAGGTCAATATTTTTGTTGCAAGAAAAATAAATAATCTATCGTAATCAGTCAGTTTTCACTCTTTACTAATATTAGTACTTTACTTATAATAAACCAAGGTAATAAGCCACTTTTGTGTTTATCTTGTTTCTAAAAAATTGTTAAGACTGAAAATGTTTTAAATAATTTAATGAACTACATCACACAAATAGTGAAATAAAATATACCTGTTTTGAAGTGATCACCTCAAACTGCGAAATTCGCAACGCGCAGTTGCAAATGAAAGAACTAAAATTGTGAGATGACTATGAGAACTGTAAAATGATACTTCATATTCGCACCTCGTGCACCGAGCATGACCTAGCACAGCGCGAAAACTCACAAGTTCAGTTTCAGTTTCAGCTCGATTATCAGCCGACACCGAAACCAAGCCGAAACCCATTATTGGCTGAAACCAGGTCGAAACTGAAACCGAAATTTCGGTCGGACATTAAAATATAGTTTTCATAGATAATAAAATAATATAAGTACTAGAAATTAATTGTCCATCCAGTCTCGTTATCTCGAGCGACCGTAATAAATACTTCATAAAGATTACTACGACACAATAATATTATTTTTTTACGATTACATTGTTCCGTGAATATTTCAAGATGGCAGTACACATAATTTTAAACACAAAAGCAGCAATGATATAATACATTCATTTATGATAGATCTCCACTATTAGACAAAGGTTTCCATATAAAGAGGATGAAGGCGTAATCGCCAAGCTTAGCAGGTGCACTGGCTGATGCCAATGTCAAAATATTATTAATTTCCCAAGAGAGTAAATATAATCATAGCACTGCCTCAAGTAGTTAACCAGTCAACTGCTTTTATAGGTTAAATTCGTTAGTAAATATTATGAGAAGCTTTATTTAAATACTCATTTGAAGTAATGAATATCGTGAATTATTTTACTAAACCTAAGATTCATACTCCATCACCACTTTTTCAGTGTGGTGACGAAGTATGAATACAATTCACCACCCCCCACTTTTGCCCGTGGGTGACGACAAATGACTAAGGGATATCTTGTGCATATAACAACAATGCAAGAGAAGAAAACTTCTCAATAAAACCCTATACCAACTCGCCTAACCAGCGTAGTATAGAAGGTCATTTTCCCTCCCAATATGGAGGAGGTTTGAGCCCAGTAGAGAGTCGTAAATGAGCTGTGATGATGATGATATATAACTGAACCGTAATAAATTCATAACAAATCAAATACTTTAGTTTGCTATGAGCATATATGTTGTCAGTTTGTGAAACATCGGGGTGGTAATGGTCCAAATAATCACAGAAAAATAAAACCAAAAATATTTAATCTAATTTGTTCAATACTTAAATGCTTAAGAATACTAATGAGATATTCCATTATTAATATTTGACACTTAGTTTTAGTATTTAGGAAAAATTTTCAACAGAAATCGACACTGCATTAAACCCATAACAATGTGTACAGGCGTAGTCTGGGCTAATGGACTAACGCCGTGTTTGACAGAAGAACCTAAGGTTATAGTTTGAAGTACCTAAAGCCCTTAAGTTCTTAGCCTATCTGATGGGATACCTGCACCGCGCTACCTAAGGTGACAGGTAGATGTGAGATGGATGTTGGGTGGAGGATTGGTAATTCTCACTGCCGGTCAAGCAGACTCACAGGACCGGTCAGAACTGACGGCTAAGGGTGTCTTGGCCACAGTGAGATGGAGGTTTGGGTGGAGGATTGGTAACTCTCACTGCCAGTCAAGCAGACTCACAGGACTGGTCAGAACTGACGGCTAAGGGTGTCTTGGCCACAGTGAGAGGGATGTAAATGAGAGATGAATAAATTCAAATCTGATTTATTTTACACAATGTACACCTTATATACTACTTATTGCTAATACACACATATACCATTTTGTGTTAGTGTGTCGTAAGTGTAAAGTATAACGCAGTGTCTTTAATCATGTCAGTGCTAATTTTGCAAATTTGTATGTTGATATGCTTTACTTGTATGTTGACATGCTCTACTTTTGAATTTCCTGCGTTGCATGTTCAATGTGCATTGAACATTCTGGGGTCTCTCAGGAACACGACTGCAAGTCGTATAATTCGATAACCACATATGGTCCAATGTGTCCTTCCGTCGCTTGTGGTGTGTGGACTGTAGTCTGGGGACGAGGTTTCCCATACCGTGGGCGTGGTTGTGGTGGACATGTCCGCTGTTTGTCTGTATCTGTGGCTTGTGTTGTAGTTGTTTCCTTGTTTTGTCTTCTTGTAAGTCTATCTCGACATTGTTTGAGTGGTCTGAAATAAATTAAAAAACAAGCTAATACTATTAAAGAAAGAGATGTCACGGTACTAGCCACATAGGAATGAGACTCTATTCGCCTCCATATTGTGTTATCTAATCTTGTTTTTAGCTTTGCTTCTGAAGCGGCTAAGTGGTCAAATATACTGGTGGAGCTATCTAATACTTCCTCCTTCGGTATGTCTGGTATCTCTTATTGGACTACTTGTGTGTCTAGAGTAAAATTACTCCTTTTAAAATATGATGCTTGCACAGTTGTTGTTGTTATTCGTTTAGCTGCAAGAATGTTGTTCAACGTCTTTACTACACAGCTTTCTGAAATGTGTAGTACTCCTATATCCTCTAGGTTAATTTCTTGTCTTTGTCCATCACATATTATCGAAGCTGATTGTGTTTTTGTAGTGATAAACATCCACGTATTCTGCATGTAAAGTTGTTTCCATAGAATTGTAGATTGAATGTTGTATCTTCTTGATGTGCATTGTGATTTAGTGTTATTATTGTTGCTGAATAGCTGGTCAACAATGCAATTCTTATTCAATTGCATGTTCTTAACAGCCACGGGATAGCAAACAAACTCCGATTTTTTGTGTAAACAATCTTTGAACTCGTCTTTACTTAATTCAAAGTATCGTTCATTGTTATAGTCGAAGCCTATGAATGCTCTTGGGATTGACAAGCATTCAAAAGAACTCCCGGTCAACTTTTGAGGAATCGCCGTTATATGTATTAGCGTCTATTTTCTTATGTCATGAATAGGATAGTACGCAAATACGTTTATATGTGTTGCATTTATTTCCATGTTAGTCTGTATTAATTGATCCTGAATTATCCTTAAGTTTCCAGGTAACTTTTGATTGGTTGTTTGTATTATATCATTAGCGTATTTAGGACTCAAAATCGTGTATATTGATGCGTTATTTAGGTATATCTCAAGTAACCCGTTGTAATAGTGAATAATCTCTGTTATGTAATTGCTCGCTAATTGATACGTTTGTATTACTTGTATTTTCACATTGTTAGCGTCTACCATCTTATACCATACGTCGTTATCGTACATGAATGCTATAGCTTCATTTAACTTTTTTTCAAAATTTTCTAACTTTTTCTTAATCCGCTCCTCGGTTTGGTTTACAGCGGATACTGTAGATATCATTATGTTTGTTTGATGATTGGCGGCGTTTATAAGTTCTTGTTGATTGCTACTCAATGAGTCAATACTTCTGTATACTTCATCGTTGACTCCGAACACGTATGTTAACATTTGTCCTAATAATCCACGTCTCCTTCTAGAAATCTTTATCCCAGTAAGGTAATCCTTTATCTTCTCAAATCGTGCTTTCTCTTCGTTCAAATGATAATAAAATTCTGCACAATGGGTGTCTTTTGTATACTGTTGCGTGTCAGTGCATAACTTTTGAAACTGATTAGTTATTTTTATCGTATTATTTAAATTCAGTTCCAAATCACTCCTTTCGTAATTAGTTTCTATTCTAAAACTCCCTCTGTTTATTGTTGAAGTACCTATTTGTTCTACATATAGGCCTGGATTTAAATGTTTCATAGTAAACATTGATGTACTTGTTACTTGTCCGATACACAATAATAATGTAGTATAGAGTAACACGCCTGACTTAAGTGTCTTAAACTTTTTATTTATGTTATTTGCTATGTTACTATTCACAGGCGTTTCGGTATTTTTTCTTAACGTATTCGTGTTAGTCATTAATTCTTCCTGATATACAGGTAAAGGAATTAATGTATGTATTGATCGTTTTTGACATAAACCTGTCGATTTTTTGAGTGTCACTACTCTTATCACCCCGTCGCTTCCTGGGTGAACGGTTTCCACTTTTGCCAAGGGCCACTTACTTGGACTTATGTTTTCATCTTTTATTAGTACTATGGTTCCAATTTTAATATTTTCTTGAGTTTCTTTCCACTTGTATCTTTGTTGAAGTTGATGTAAATAATCAGATGACCAGCATCCGGCTCGAAGGACCAAATGTACAGGCGTAGTCTGGGCTAATGGACTAACGCCGTGTTTGACAGAAGAACCTAAGGTTATAGTTTGAAGTACCTAAAGCCCTTAAGTTCTTAGCCTATCTGATGGGATACCTGCACCGCGCTACCTAAGGTGACAGGTAGATGTGAGATGGATGTTGGGTGGAGGATTGGTAACTCTCACTGCCAGTCAAGCAGACTCACAGGACTGGTCAGAACTGACGGCTAAGGGTGTCTTGGCCACAGTGAGAGGGATGTAAATGAGAGATGAATAAATTCAAATCTGATTTATTTTACACAATGTACACCTTATATACTACTTATTGCTAATACACACATATACCATTTTGTGTTAGTGTGTCGTAAGTGTAAAGTATAACGCAGTGTCTTTAATCATGTCAGTGCTAATTTTGCAAATTTGTATGTTGATATGCTTTACTTGTATGTTGACATGCTCTACTTTTGAATTTGCTGCGTTGCATGTTCAATGTGCATTGAACACAATGAATTTTAAAAGTATTGATTGAATCAGCTAACGCTTATCTCAGATATGATTTACAGCTGTAGTTGCTAGATTTCTAAATGCATCTGGTAGCTAATTTGGAAGGAAAATTTTAAATATATGAAAAATGAAATTGCTTAAACAAATTATCGCTCGCACGGCTTAGAAATGATTTTTAGCGATAGTCGCTAGACAACATGTCGGGATAAAAGCGTAAATTTACTGAACCATTTTGATAAACGATATTGAACACCCAATCAATTTATACATTTTGTAAAATTTATACTTGATTATCTGCACGCGCAATATGTTTTTTCAACGTAAACTGAATGATGAATCAAATTAATTGAATTTTACTGAGAGAACAGTTGGACAAAACAGTTCTTTAATTGACAGATAATTATAGTATGCACATGTTTATTTCTGTAATCAAGTTGTTATTTACGAATAAAATGGAAGTGATTTCTCTTTGCTATGTAATTTTCAGATAATAAATTTTAATTTTTAACTTCAATCAAATTTTACTTTAACAATTTCAAACTTATGAGGTTTCATTTTAGGAGTTTTTAGTTTTCGCTTCTTCTATCGAGTCACGGGGCAACTGATGTCATATTTGTACTGTGGCACACTGTGCAAAATATATCATGGTGCTCACAAGAACTTGCACGTGGTATTCATTGACCTCAAGAAGACTTATGACAGAGAAGAGAGAACGGTTTAGTGGTAGGCACTGAGATAGTGTGCCTGTTAAGTATATTTGGTTAATCAATGCTAAGTACCAACGATCTAGATCGTACATAAGAACAGCTACAGGAGACTCAGGAGAGGAGGTGGAGGTGGATCAGCAACAACAGTCGGCGTTAAATCCTTACATCTGCCTGTTGATAATAAATGCTTTAACATAGAAGATATATGAAGAGGTAGCTATTCGCTGATGATAGACCTGGGAGAAGATAGACCGCTGTAAATTTAAGAATCATACCTTGAAAATCAACAGACCTAAAACGGAATACATCTTCTGTGATTTCGGTGGTCTCTTCATTTTTCACTCTTATTCCTGGATAGGCATCCAATCTATACCAGTATTTTCGGCGTTACCTACCTTAACCTTGCTTATACAAAGATATGGTGACCTATATCGTGCGATAAAGCACAAAATTCATGTGTCAGTAATAACTGAAAAAAAAATGATTGCGTGGTTTTATGAAACCACGGTAAAAGGGAAACATTTTTCGCATTGTAGACACTTAACTAAAAAATAGCAACATTTACATTAAACACTGATATAAAAAAACAAATAGCGTGGCGCATTAGCACATATGAGTAATAGTCTATACATTACACGGTCAGCTGATGCGAACCATAGGCACCGCCATATTTTCCTCGGCTGCTTTGTCGAGCGCCTTTCACTCCCCTACTTCGAGGCTGACCGTCACGCGACATGCAATAGATGGACTAAAAATTTGAGGCGATGTAATAAAAATTTCACTTTAATAATAAATTAATTAATAATTAAACAATTACATTCCCAAGGAGGGTTAATGTGAGAATGGCGGCCAGTCATAGAACTATTGCGAAAACTTTTTACAATATGTACGGCGGGGTTATATTAAGTTCTTATTGCCTTAACCCCAAGTAATTAGGATAAGAGCAGAATAATGATGATAATAATCTCATCATCATCATCATCATGGCAGCTACATACATCCCACTGTTGGGCTCGGGCCTCCTCCACAATGAGAGGCAATTTGATCTACTGTAACATGCTGGTCAGACATGTTGGTATAGGGTTTAATTTCGAGTTTTCCATCTCTTGCACATATTTTATGTGCATATTATATCCCATAGTCGTCTTTTACGGCAAGATAGGGAGTGGTGATTTGTTTTCTTAATATAAATAATCTAAACTAATATTATAAAGGGGAAAGATTGATTTGTTTGTTTGTATTAAATATGCTCCGAAACTACTGGAGCGATTTCAAAAATAATTGCACCAATGGAAAGCTACAATATCAGGGAGTAACAAAGGCTTTATTTTAACCCGGTATTCCCACAGGAACGGGAACTACGCGGGTAAGACAACTGAAATCGAAGCGAAGCGAGGGCAGGTTGTTAGTTGTAAATAAGTATATTAATTACTAGCAACCCGCCCTCGCTTCGCTTCGGTTTCAGTCGCCTTACCCGTGTAGTTCCCGTTCCCGTGGCAATACCGGGATAAAATATAGCTTATGTTACTCCCTGATATTACAGCTTTCCGTTGGTGAAAGAATTTTTGAAATCGGTTCAGTGGTTTAAGCGTGAAAGCGTAACAAACAAATAAACAAACTTACATTCGCATTTATAATATTAGTAAGGATGTATCATGTGTTACAGGTATTTCTTATAATTTTCAAACGACAAATTCGCATGTTATTTCGATCAAAATAACTCGTGTGTAATCGACCAAGTTTCTGTGCCGTAAATCTAAAATGGCAATTCAAACTGGACGTACACCTGAGCTTTTAGACATAAAGGTATGGATGTTGAATGATGAGGTCTGCTTAATGTTTCGAAGAAGAGGGTTTAGATTTTCCTAAGTTAATCCCAAAAATTGATGCATTCCGTGTGGTGACGGAGTAAGGATACAATTTACTGGTGGATGTCGTAAAAGACGACTGAGAGATACGCATATAACATCTATGCAAGAGAAGGAAAACTTAAAATAAAACCCTATACCAACCTGTCTGACCAGCATGGAACCTCTTGTGGAGGAGGTTTGAGCCCAACGTAGGACATATGCCACACATACGAGCTGAAATGTTGATGACGATGAAATGATGCTAATGGCCAAATTTTGAATTTTCGTGTAAATTTGGAACAAATTGGACAGCCTTACCGTTTTTGCCATTGAAGTCAGTATTGGTGGTCAGATCAAATGGTATTGGGATGGCAAGACAATAATTTATGAAGTTAAACACTTTTTTTTATGGGTGGGCTATGGTAAGCGCACGCGCGGTCCAATCCGTCCGGGGCGATGAAGGACGGCGCGCGGGAACGTCACCTCGTTGTTGGGCCGACCACTGGAGCAGATGTTACTTATCATCAGTGGTCGGCCTTACGGAATACCCTTTCGAGTAATCTACCCTTCCATTGTCTGAATGGATAGGTCGTGGTTTGTCCAGACCACAAACCTTGCTACCTTGCTACAAAAAAATCGCCTAAGTGGGAGTCGGGGTCACGCACGAAGGGTTCCGTACCAATCCACCATCTATAGAAAAATAGACCAAAAATGGCGTTTTTTGTATGGGAGCAAATATTTATATAATTTTAATTTTATTATTAAATTAAAAATACAGCTAAGTAATTTGTGAATATTTCAAGTACCTACCTGACACCATTATCGATATCAAGCAAAAAAGAGCAAAAAGTCGCGTTTGTTGTATGGGATAATTAAATATTTATATTATTTTGTTTTTAGTATTTGTTGTTATAGTAGCAACAAAAATACATAATTTGTGAAAAAATCGTAGTTCTTTATATACAACGTGGTGACAGACAGACGGACGGACAGACAGCGAAGTCTTACTAATAGGATCCCGGTTTTTATCCTTTCTGTACGAAACCCTAAAAAGGTTCTGATTTTCATTCTAACGTACGTATCCCTAAAATGGGATAACGTATGCATAAATATTGTTCTTTTATAAAAACCTTCACTATATAAACAGTAATTTAAATTTCAAACTAAGCTATAGACTTAATTAGTAGTCGGGTTCAAAACTTTCATGTAAACCCACGCATATGTTTGCATATTTTAATTATGATGAAAACTTTTACTAAAACTACAGCAGATTGCTGCGAAATATATTAATTAAAGTGTTTATTTCACCGCATATAATTTGTGTTCATTTGAATAACAAGTTGATTAATTAAGTTAGTATTATGCCGTCTCGAAATTATAGAGACGTGTCGCAATTTATTGTCTTGAAAACTACTTTATTTCATAACGACAACCGATGTTTACGAGAGTATTACACATTTAAATAAAATTACGGATTTTATCGCTTTTGTATTTGATTTTTTTTTATTGCCAAAGATCATTTTCTTCTTACATCATTCATCATCATCATCATTTCAACCTATCGTCGTCCACTGCTGGACGTAGGCCTCCCTCATGTTACGCCACAAAGTGCGGTCCTATGCCGCCTGCATCCAACGACGCCCGGCAAATTTCACCAGGTCGTCGGGTCCACCTAGTGGGGGGACGTCCTACACTGCGTCATCCAATACGTGGTCGCCACTCCAGAACCTTTCTTCCCCAGCGGTTGTCGGTTCGTCGAGCGATGGGGCCTGCCCTCTTCAGCCCTCTTCAGCGTGCTACTTCTTCGTGCTATGTCGGTTACACCCATTCTTCTGCGGATTGCCGTATTTCGGATTCTATCTCGCAGAGAAATCCCGAGCATAGCCCGTTCCATAGCACGCCTCTTCTTACAATGGCAATAAATTTATATCAAAATGTGGGCCAGTATTTAATAAGTAATTTTCTGTATTGGGTAGATAATTATATTTTTTCTGTAATAACAATAACTTGTTGGACATGAGACATCTTAGTCCGCCCGTAGTCACGAACGCTGCAAAGTGTTCGAAACGTCAGACAATCAAAAATCAAATACAAACGCGATAAAATCCGTAGTTTTAATTCAAATACATACTTTATTTTACCTCTCATTCAATCATTAATGTAAATAATTCTGTAAAGGGGTTATATGTTCTCGATTATTATTAAACTATACTATTAATTCGTTATTACACCAAATTGCATTCCTTTAATCATAACGTATTAAATTTAAGAAAACAAAACAAATGGTATTTTAGTATTATAATATGATTATTAATTAGTGAATAAAATTTTATATTATCCTGAATATATGTGTATTGTAATCATGCAGTCTGTATTTTCCTATCATATACCATTTATGGTATGAAAACGAGGAAAACCATACTTCTTTGTTCATAACTGCATTCGAGGTAATAGCGCTATCGCTGTGGATATATTAATTTCAATTCAAATGCACATAATGAAAAAATGCATTATGGCGATAAACCTACAATACATAATTCCAAAACACTTTCTTTTCCGAGAGTGTCATGAGAAGGGATTAAGTTAAGCATTTGACATCCTTGTGAGAAAATGTCTTTCGTGTGGTCAAAGAGTAAGAATACAAATCACCACTCCATTTCTTACCCGTGGAGATCGTAAAAGACGACTAAGGAATATAATATGCATATAATATATATGCAAGAGAAGGAAAACTCAAAATTAAACCCTATACCAACCCGACTGACCAGCGTGGTCTAGTAGGTCAATAGCCCTCCAATTATAGAGTAAGCTCGAGCCCAGCAGTAGCACGTATATGAGCCGAAATGATGATGATGAATGAATGATGACATGAGTTTCTATATTATATTACACAAGAAGATTGTTAATATTTCATATTGATAGTACAGGATTTGGTACTTATGAAACAGAAACTTGCATCCGTGCATCACATATTACTCCCGATACCTGTCGCCACTTCACCCATCCTGCATTCATTCTACTACATACCGCTCGGTCAATGTTACCATCGTCTCGGAGAAGCGAGCCTAGGTACTTAAAATCGGAGCAAACCGGTAGGAATACCCTATATAAGGCACTGTGAGAAAATTGGGAAGAGCCACCGAAGTTACAATAGTTTTGCGACGTGACATTCGCCAATTCACAGCGTATTGAAAATAATTCCAGAGTGAAATCTTAAGAGAGATAGAAAGATTGTAAGGGTATTATACAAATTATTCCAGAACCCTGTTGCTGACTTGGTCCAAGATCCCAAATCCAAGCTAAGGCACCACACCTAAGAAATTACGAATGCCAACTTGTATGAGATCAAAATTTTTCTGAAATAATTAAAGAATAGAAAGGTACCAGGATATGACGGAATTACCAATTTTGGCTAAACTAGTACCACAGTCCTGCAAGTAACACCTAATCAATCATATTGTTCTCAAGAGAGCGATCCACTCCACGTAGTTACCGTAAGCAGATATGCAGAACCTAAATTACTTCGGGTTAACAAGTTCAAAAAGTATTAATATTCATATAAGTATTCATATAAGTATCATATAAGTACACACTGTGTCAGGTGATTATTATAATTCTAATGCCTTTAATTACTATGTGTCGATATAAATTTCTATCAATATTTATGATTATCAACCCCCTCACTGAGTTACTTACTACCTTTAGCCTTATTTCATCCTCCAGTTCCTATACGGCTAATTCTAATGATAAGTGATGCTATTCGCAACCAACGACGCCAACGCCAATTTATCCCGTCGGGCTGACCACGTAAGTCAAGGACTCGTTAGCAGTGGTCGGCCCAATGACGAAGGATTATAGGCTACATGGGTGGGTTAGGGGGCCGCGCACCGCCCCTTCGTCGCCCCAGACGGAGCTGGACAGCGGGTGCGCTGACCATAACCAAAAAAAAAACCAGTGGTCGGCGCAATGGTGACGGTCCTCACTAGTAGTGTGTCGTCGACGATTTTACAGTCGACGCAACGAGACCGTTTATCATCGATGATAAACTAGTTGAAAAAACAGTCTAATTTTCGACTAGTTTACGTCGTAGACGATTAGACAAGACAAGACGTTTAGTTTATATTATGACGTACGCTGATCGTCCAATGGTAAAGGACAACGAAATTTCAACGAATTTTATTAGACAACAGTTTCATTGTACAATGTACATTGACGCTTCAATATGTAATGGTAGATGGTAGTTCCATCACATGATAGCAGAGCGCAATGAATTGCAATTCAATCTATCTATACGTTATGATTTCGCCTCGACTCACGCCCACGGGCGGTGAGGTTTGCGGGGCGGGTAAGGAGTGTAGAGAGCTGTGCGAGTGCGCACGCGTCCCGTCTTCGAAGTCCGGGCCGATTCGGGCGAACAGTCGCAAGTCGTCTTCGCGTTCGTGTCACGAATGACATGATGCGACGACCGATTCGCGAAGCCGTTCATAGATAAACATGTTTATCAGTCAACTATAAACTAGTTTATTAGTTCACGGCAAAGAAACAGTCGAAAAAAAACTGTTCGTTTATTCAACGACCACCACTAGTCCTCACCGTATTTCCTCGAATACGGTAGGTTATAAAGTCGCGCGTTGCCCCGTCGTCACTCCGGATGGGACGGACTGCGTCTGCATCATAGCCAATGAATTTCAATTTAGTTAGTTATTTCTTTTTCTCCCCATATTTGCACTTTAATTTTTTTTTTCCTTACAATTAAATTTAAATATGTTAATTACCTATTAGTATTGAAATAATGTACCTAACATTTTATTGCGCATGATGGCACCTTTACAAATTGTGCAACTAATCTAGTTTATTCTTTATAATAATGTTTATTAAGTTTGTATATGTAGTTGTAGCAATTCTTGGTTGCCCAAATAAATAAATAACCTGTCAATAAAAAATAGCTAATAAGCTGAATATCTTAGAAATATTCAGAGGTATAAAATGCGGATATAGAACGGCCACTAAACACGGTGCGTGCTTAAATGCACTAATTAGTTAGCGCTAATTAGTGTATTTAGACACACACCGCAAAATATGTTACTAGACAGTGTCATGTTATTATGTTGTAAAGCCTCAGTAAAAGGAATATTTAGAAAATATGCACACAGAGCATGCATTCTTCGTTTCATCAGTCATCATTTCAGCTTATATACTTCCTATATATATATATATATACTTCCTACTCTTGGGCTTGAGCCTTCTCCACAATAGGAAGGAAATTGACCTTGCTATACCATGCTGGTCAGACAGGCTGTAATAAGGTTTTGTTTCCAGTTTGCCTTCTCTTGCATATATTTTATATGCGTATTATATCCCTTAGTGGTCTTTTACAACATCCACGGGCAAGATAGTGTGGTGAATTATACTTACTTCTAATTATTCTTACTCCGTTACTACACGGAGAATTCTGCTTAGGGGTTTAAATTTGTCCGGTCGATGGCCATGTACGGCGCACTGTTGTGGGCGGGGTCCCTGATCGTCCGTCTCACAACTGCTAACAGTTTGGTTCTACTACTATTTAAAATTTATCATAGAAGTATATTTTTTTTTTTTTTTTGGTGGGCTATGGTAAGCGCACGCGCGGTCCAGTCCCTCCGGGGCGATGAAAAGATCGCGCGCGGGCCCATAACCCGCCCATACCCGCGTCACCTCGTTGTTGGGCCGACCACCGGAGCAGATGTGACTTGTCGTCAGTGGTCGGCCCAACGGAATACCCTTTCGGGTAACCTCACCTCTCGACGTCCTGGGACGTCGGTCGCCGTCGCGCGGTCAGCCTCTCTGCGGGTGACGGACAATTCCCCGGTCCGATCACCCGCGGCCTCGGCTAGGGCGGCATTAGGCGCAGATACTCGCGCCTGCGCCGCCCGAGTCGCCGGCGGCGGAACGTGTCGCCGAATAGGAGCTCTACTCGCACACGATCCGCCGCCTCCTTCCGTGAGATTACGGCCTCACAGAAGGCGGCGACCGCGTCCCAATTCCTGACGCTGACGAGCATCTCCCTGGCGATGGTCGGCAGCGCCAGGTCGGCACCGATAATTGCGACGAGTTCACGGCGATCACCCTCCCATGCAGCACACTCCTCGAGCGTGTGCTGCGCCGTGTCCTCGTCGCAACTGCAGTGGTGGCAGGACGGAGTGCTCTCCCTCCTGACAATCTTGTGCAGGTACTTCCCGAAGCAACCGTGCCCCGTCAGCACCTGCACCAGTCGGAAGGAAAGCATCCCGTGCGTCCGCTCCAACCACTCCATCAGCACCGGCCGGAGGGCCTCGACGGTCTTGACACCGTACCGAGGACTCTCCAGCCGGACTGCCCAACGGGCAATGACTCCACGGCGGGCGTCGACCCGCCAGGCGGTGATCTCTTTGATGGAGACCATGCCGCCGCGGGCGCGCGTCTCCGACACCCGCCGATAAATTTCGGCGAGCATCTCCGCCTCCAGGTCCCACGGGGGAGTTCCGGCCAGGAGGCACGCTGCCTCGGTTGCCACCGTGCGGTAACCCCATATGGCCCTGATCGCCATGACCCTCTGTGGTCGCCACAGGAGGGCCCTAAGACGGACGGTCAGGGACCCCGCCCACACCGGTGCGCCGTACAGGGCCATCGACCGGATCACACCCACGTACAGCTGTCGGCACGTAGCGCTGGGTCCGCCCATATTCGGCATCAGCCGCGAAAGGGCGGACGCCGCGCCGACAAGCCGGGGAACAAGTCGATGGAGATGCTCCCGGAACCAAAAATGCCCGTCGAGCACCAGGCCCAAGTACTTCATGTGGGCCTGGATGCTGATGGTGACCGACTTTACGGTGATCGAAGCGCCGGCGGGAGGCCCGGCGGTACGGAGGCCATGGAACAAAAGGGCCTCCGTCTTTTCCAGGGCTACCCTCAACCCCAGCGCTTCGATCCACCTGACAATCTCCTCGGTGCCGAGAGTTGCCAGGCGTGCCGCCTCCTCTAGCGTCCCACCCCGGGCTGTGACGAGTGTATCGTCGGCGTAGCAAATTACGCCCAGCCCGGGTGGGAGGCTTCCTCTCAACGCCCAGTCGTAGCCGATGTTCCACAGGGTCGGACCCAGAACCGACCCCTGTGGGACACCGCATGTCATGGGCGTTCGCACAACGTCCCCTACTCGGTCAACGTAGAGGACGCTGCGCCCCTCCAAGTAGTCTGCCACCAGCCGCCTGAGGTACACGGGCACCCCGTGATATCTCAGCCCCTCCCTGATGCAGCTGAATGGCAGACTGTTGAAGGCGTTGGCGATGTCCAGGGACACCGCCAACAGGACTCCTCCGCCGGTGACGGCCTCCGCTACCACGGCCTTCAGGCGCAGAAGGGCCGCAATCGTCGAACGCCCTCTCCGAAAACCAAACTGGGCGTCCGACAAATCGGGCCCGACCCCGACGAGGTGCCGCTCGATGTGGGCAGCCAACACCCTCTCCAGCAGCTTGCCCGCATCATCGAGCAGCACGATGGGCCTGTAGGCCGAGGCCGATTCGGGAGACCGTCCCGGCTTCGGCAAGAGAACCAGCCTCCCCTCTTTCCAGCATCCAGGGAAACTGCCCGGACGTCAAACAGGCGTCGAACAGTCCCCAGAGGCGTGGTCCCAGGTGCTCGAGCACCAGGGCCAGCGCACGGTTCGGAATACCGTCGGGCCCGGGGGCGGTGGATTTCACTCGCATACGCGCCACTGCCGCCCCCATTTCCGGCTCCGTGATGGGCGGAGCACTTTCATCTTCGGACTGCCGGTCGCTGTCCGGCGAAGCCATGACCGGGGGCGTGTGCTCCGCCCGCCGTGGAAAGAGGTCCTCGACAACTCTGGTGAGGAGGCTGGGCTGGAGAGTCTCGGTGAGGGGGGGGCCCCGCCCGCGGAGCTTGTTCAGCGCCGCGAGGTAGGGGCGACCCCAGGGGTCACGCTCGAGACTGTCCAGCATCTTCCGCCGACTAACGTCCTTGGCGGTACGGACGGCCAGCCTGAAGGCAGACCGCGCACTGCGGTAAGCCTCGTATAGCTAGCCCTCCCGCTCAGCGTCGCGGTGACGCGCTCGGCTGCGGGTGTAGACCCTCCGGGCACGTATGCACGTGGCCCGAAGGTCTGCCAATTCTCGGGACCACCAGGGGACCGCACTCTTCGGGGGCAGACGCCGCATACGGGGCATGGCCGCATCGCAGATCTGCGTTAACGCACAGCGGATCATAGAAGTATAATAAGGGTATAATTAGGTATAATAGGGGATAAAAGTGTAATATGCCTTTGATATATCACAATTATACATGTAAATAGCACGAGTAAGTACACTTTGCATGAGTTTTCGAAGTTTATTTATATTAGAAG
Organism: Lymantria dispar; assembly: GCA_032191425.1. Lineage (NCBI taxonomy): Eukaryota > Metazoa > Arthropoda > Insecta > Lepidoptera > Erebidae > Lymantria > Lymantria dispar. The sequence goes on along the minus strand of CM063465.1, from coordinate 8,351,641 downwards.
TATAAAATGAAACATAAATCATTCATGAGTACTGCCGACAGAAGTGAAAACTTATAACTGCAGACAAACTGTCCTTATTTTTTCGAAATTAGAATAATTGTTTGATCTTATATTAAAATGTGTAAATTAAAACAGTTTACAATGATTTTAACTTCAATCAGTACAAATATAGTGACATGGATGTAACTATGTCTTCTTTAACTCGTCAATTGACCACATTGATGACGATTTATATGAATATGAGGAGTAACCTCATCCAAACCTGCCTATAAAAGTTTTACTTCAAAAATTCAACGTTTTTCAAAACATATTCTTGTTAGCTAGTGAATATTTCATAACAAAGTCAGTTTTTTATAAAAATATATTTAGGTCAAACCTATGTGCCGCGGCAGACTGCTGCTGTCAGCTAATAAACTAGAAAATAGAATTAAAAAGTTTGTGTCACAAAGTCAGTACGTATACTGATATAACTACAAACTTTATGTATGTTTTATATGTATAGATATATCCATTATTTTGTTTTTTGATTTAAAATTTTATTTACAGCAATTATCTTACACCGGCTATTCATCATTTCGGCTCATATACGGTGCCACTGCTGGGCTCGAGCCTCCTCCAAAATAGGAGAGAAATGGACCTTAGAATACCATGCTAATTAGACAGGTTGATTTAGGGTTTTATTGAAATGGAAGTAATGGAGTTAACTCGTGATCGGTTGTTGCTTGTGGGATCTGGTTCAACCATATTTTTCTTTCTGTTTTTATTTGAACTAAATAAATAAAAAAAAATTATATTCTATCTCGAAAGGCATCACACTGGAGCTAAGACTATAATGCTGTATACGAGTAATTTTATTCAAAACAGGGGAAATAAATGACAGCCCGCTTTGTCAGCTTGTTGCCGCGTTTCGATCTGGTGGTAGATATTGTATTGTGCTCAAACAATGTATAAATTTGACAATCTTTTATTCTACTTAGGCCCCTAAAGGGTAGGGGCCTATGCAGAATAAATGATTTATTTCGAATTTTCCTTCTCTTGTATAGATGTTATATGCTTATTTTATCCCTTAGCCGTCTTTTACGATATCCACGAGTAAGATAGGGAGTGATGAATTATACTCTTACGCCGTGACCACACGGACAATACTGGCTATTATATACGAGAAATTCTCAGAAAAACTACGAACTTTTCGTTTATATTTTTCTTGCGACCATTAATACTAAAACTAGCTTACCCGATGAATTTTGTAACGCGGTATTTTCTTGGGTGAATATATTCCGAAAATGTAGTCACGGTGGGGTCATGGGGTTTACTCAGTGCGGCACGATAATGATGACTGACTGATGATGAGAGATCATGTTCGAGACTCCACAGCATCGCTTGCCAACTGACGTCCTTGGCGTGGTGGAGGGCCAGCTTGAAGGCAGCGCACTTTCACAAGCCTCGTCAACAATACAATTATCAACCCGCCCTGCTGCCGGACGCACCTAGGCTATAATTTTTTTGTAAGCCTGGCGACTCTAGGCACCGAAGAGATCGTCAGGCGGATCGAGGCGCTGGGGTTGAGGGTCGCCCTGAACAAGACGGAGGCCCTCTTATTCCATGGGCGCCGTATGAGCCCTCCCATCAGCGTCTCGATCACCGTCCATTCGGTTGAGATCAGCATCCGGGTCCATATGAGGTATTTGGGCCTGGTGCTCGACGGACAATGGTGGTTCCGGGAACATTTCCGCAGGCTCGCTCCACGGCTCGTCGGCGCGGCGTTCGCCCTATCGTGGCTTATGTCGAACGTGGGCGGACCGAGCGCTACGTGCCGACGGCTGTGCGCGGGGGTCATCCGGTTGATGGTCCTGTATGGCGCACTGGTGTGGGCAGGATCCCTGACCGTCCAACTCAGGGCTCTTCTGTGACGACCACAGAGGGCCATGGTGGTCAGGGCGATACGCGGCTACCGCACGGTGGTGACGGAGGCAGCGTGCCTATTGGCCGGTACTCCCCCGTGGGACCTGGAAGCGGAAATGCTCGCCGGATTGTATTGGCGGGTGACGGGGGCGCGAGCAGAGGGCGGTGTGGTCTCTTTGAGGGAGCTCACCGCCTGGCAACGACGAAGGCGACGTGCATCGTGGGTGGGTTACGGGTGTGCGTGCTTACGCCCCTCTGTCGCCCCGGATGGAGTGGTGCGAGGAGCGCGCCGACCGCAACACAAAAAAAAAAGGTTTAATTTTCTTATACACAAAACTTGTCCTTATTATAACAAATACAATAAAAAAAAAGAATTATACATTTTAGCGCAGTCGATCGGAAGTTATGCGCATACATACATTTCGGTGATTCATTGATTCATTTTAGTTTTTTTTTTATTACTATTTTCACTACTATTACAAATAATACAAAAGTGACAATCGTTTGCTTACAATCTAAAATCACTAAAATTTGTCCAGATTGCAATAGTATTCTGCATTACCGAAGCAACAACAATCATATAAAGAAAAATAAACCACTTAATCGTAATTAAATAACCTACTTACGTTCAATGTTTAGATTTGACTAGTTATATAGAAGACCAGCAGCGCCCTGCAGTTTTACCCGCATAGTTCCTCTTTTCGTGGGAATATCGAGATAAATTATAGTCTGTGTTGTTCTTTGTTCTGATATGTAAGCTATATTATTGTGAAGTTTCATCTAAATCCATTTTGTAGATTTAGCGTGAAAGCGTAACAAACATCCTCACATGATACTCACAAACTTTCGCGTTTATAATATTAGCAGGATTTAAATTTATTCTGGGTTTAAAATTAATGATTTTAGGTATTAAAATAAAAACTAATCATGACTAAAATTGAGTTTGATATTTATTCTATATATATTTATTATAATATTATATAACATTATATAAAGATTATTATTATTATTATTATAAATTTCGTAAATTTCGGATATTTTTACAAAAACTAAACTGGCGAAACATTTAATTTTTTTAATAATAAGAATATGTTGTCTGCCAAAGTTCAAGACGATAAAGGCATTGAAGGCAGACGATAGTTTTAAATCAATAGTTTTCCGTTAATCCAGTCCATCTAACTTCCAACCCCATAAACATATATTAGATACCATCATCACACAATAGTTTTACACCTACCGTTAGCAGTCCACGTGTTGCTATCAGGCAAATAAGTCTTTTGTTTTTAAATCTGACGTATCTACGTAAAATGATTTCTGATGTTTACGCAAGCATTACACATCCATACTAATATTATAAATGCGAAAGTAAGGATGTTTGTTTGTTTGTTTGTTTATTTGTTTGTTTGTTAGTAACGCTTTCACGCTTAAACCACAGAACCGATTTCAAAAATTCTTTCACCCATGGAAAGCTATAATATCAGGGAGTAACATAGGCTATATTTTATCCCGGTATTCCCACAGGAACGGGAACTACGCCGCGGGTAAAGCGACTGAAACCGAAGCGAAGCGAGAGCGGGTTGCTAGTTTTAAATAAAACTACTTTCGTGTTCATGCGCTCATGGTCACGGGTGGATTCAGTCTCAGTCCGCCCGTGACCATGAACGCTGCAAAGTGTTCGAAACGTCGGGCAATCAAAAATCAAAAATACAAACGCGATAAATTTCGTGAAGTAGTTTTATTTAAAAAGTATCTACGTATCTCTAAATTGGGACAACGTATGCATAAATAGTTTTCTTTAATGAAAACCTTCACTATATAAACAGTAATTTAAATTTCAAACTATCCTATAGACTGAATTTGTAGTCGGGTTCAAAACTTTCGTGTAAACCCACGCATATGTTTGCATATTTTAATTATGATGAAAACTTTTACTAAAACTACAGCAGATTGCTGTGAAATGTATAAATTAAAGTGTTTATTTCACCGCATATAATTTGTATTCATTTGAATAACAAGTTAATTAATTAAGTTAGTATTATGCCGTCTCGAAATTATAGAGACGTCGCAATTTGTTGCTAACTACTTTATTTTATCTCTCATTTAATCATTCATATAAATAATTATCTATTATATTTTTAGTGGTTATATCTTTATTTCTTTTTCTTATTGTCTATAATGATTGACGAATGAACAGCCGAGTTGATGCTTAATAGATTACTATTATCTTCTTTATTTGAAATAAGAACATTGCCACTTCTTAAGTGCTCTCATAAGGCTTTTAGATCACTAGCTGACCTAACAGACCTTGTTTTGTACAAATCTAAAAGAAAATAGCAAAACGAATTCTCGTTGACATCGATCGCAATACCACCTGTGGCTTCCAATTATTAATGTAAACGATTCTCAGATCCATCGGAACAGCTACAAAAATCATCAAAATTGGTCCAGCCGTTTAGAAGGAGTTCAATTACAAACACATGAACAGTAGATTTATATATATAAAATGATTTGATATAACAACGTCACATAACTTTCAGTCACCTTTTGACTTTATCAATGGTAACGTGGAGATTTGCTTTCGGTGACCAATAGGTTACCTTTTAACATTTCTTCTTCCGTTGCACATACCTGATAAGCTTTAATGTGAGTGGTATCTTATCTTCAATACATCCAGCTAGAGCCTCAGCCAATTCGGCATCTCGCCCACGTAAAAACATGTTTACTTACGAGCAAGACGAAATGCAGCGTCTGCAGTAGATAACACTGAACTGAACTACAGTGCAACCTTAATATAACGAACCTCAATTTAACAACTTCCTCGATTTAACAGATTTTTCGTAATCCCCTTGATATATCCATAAGAGTCAGAGTAAATGATACCTTTACATTACGAATATTTTTTACAAACAGCCTTTTTATAACGAATTATCAACTATGAAAAAAAGTTTAAATACCTCTATATGACCCTTAATCCAATAGTATGTGATTCAGTCGCGACAGGTTTCGATACGTTTTTTTCGTAAAACAATTGAAGTAGTTGATGGAAAATTATGTAAACAGTGCTGCTCATCACTATTGTTGAAGATTCTAGTTGCTCAATGCAAAAATGTTGAGGTGATTAAAACTTTTTCTTTACCTCTTTATAACAAACTAGCAATCCGCCCTCGCTTCGCTTCGGATTCAGTCGCCTTACGCGCGTAGTTCCCGTTCCCGTGGGAATACCGGGATAAAATATAGCCTATGTTACTCCCTGATATTATAGCTTTCCAATGGTGAAAGAATTTTTAAAATCGGTCCAGTACTTTTTGAGTTTATTCGTTACATACAAACTTACAAATTTTACCTCTTTATAATATTAGTATAGATTTTAGACCAACCAACCTTACCTCAATATAACAAACCTCAGTTTAACGAATTACTTGATATAACGAATATTTACGAGTTCCCGTTGGATTTGTTATATCGAGATTGCACTGTATATTGTTAATTAGTCAACATACGGAGTTATAGTCCATAAAATATAGCTTGATCTCTGTGACAAATGTCAACAAAACCAACGAAGTAAGTTTGAACGAACGACATGTTTACAATTTCATTTTGTACCAAATATATTTTCATTCTTTTCGTGCCAGTTTTATTGCAACTGAATTGCAATATATTATAAATATAAAAATATTAATATTCATGTCTAAAATGTACCTCGTAAGTACTGAAATATCTAGTAAACATTGTATACATAAATGACGCTTACGTACGTACAAAGTCTTACTGGTCTGCAAATAAAAAAGAGATGGGACAGTCGATATACGTAAATCGATAACCGATCTTTATTAAATTATTTATAAAAGAAATAAGCCCAATACAGTACCTATATAAAACTTACAACATATTTTTTACAATTAAAATAGACAGTTACATTATAAAATACATAAATTGAATTAATTAAACATTAAAAAACTACTTTTTGTCTCAGAGTAAATGATAATATTATGTACTCATTATTGTGAATAAACTAGACATATTTATTTATAAAACAGTCGTAATTGATCGATTGATCTAACGATTGTTCCTATTCTGGCAAAAAATGATAAATGTTCTAGCAGGAACACTCCAGTCATGACGATAATACTGACCTAGACCTTGATTGTCTTGACCTTTTGAATAATTAAAACAGTCAAAAAACAGTTTTGTTTGAAATGAAGTTAAAAAGATTTTCATTGATTGTATTTTAATTATAATAGAAAATCACAATTATAAAAATAAAGAGTTTTATCGATAAAAAATTACGGACTTTATCGTAAGCGTGACAGCACTAGGGACAACTGTCACAGAGATCATCCTATATTTTATAGACTATAGTTTATTATTCATGTCAAAATTATGAAGCTAATATTTTTTATAGTAGTTTCTAAGTGAATTCATATGTCAAAATGTAGGCAAAGGCATATTATTCAAATAACAATACTCATAAGTGAATATTATTTTATATGATGTTGAATATCTATTTACTGTAATTATGGACTGTTTTTTCCTAGCGTATGCTATTTTTGATCACGATGGGCAGCAAACATATGCAATTTAACTCGAGGTAAAATAAATAAAATCTATAATAGTTATTATTTTCAGTTCAAACACAATTAAAGATGATTATTATGCTGATGGCTTCACCGGGCAACGACTATTTTAATCCATCTCAGAAAGGGAACTTTATAGCGTCTGTACTTAAAATACAAAGTTCCCTTTCTCTGCAGAGTGTCACGCGTAAGGAATTAAGGAAGGTAACGTATGACATCCCTATGAAAAAAAGGTAATCTCAAACAAAAGCATCAACTTGGGTCATTATTATATAATGTTTATTATTTATTTCGCCTTCAATTACTAACATTTACATGAGCTTTAATATTATATTACACTTAACGATGGTAAATACTTTCGTGTGGTGACAGAGTAAGAATAGAATTCCCCACTCCACGTCTTGCCTGTGGATGTTATAAAAGACGACTATGGGATTATAATATGCACGTTACATCTGTGCAAGAGAAGTAAAACTCGAAATGAAACCCTATATCAACATGTCTGAACAGCATGGTATAGTAGGTCAAATTCCCTCCCATTTTGGAGGAGACCCGAGCCCAACAGGGTGTCGTATGTGGGCTGTGATGATGATGATTTATCAGCCTCTTACAAATAGCGTAATGTTGCAGATTAAGGAAATATAAAGCAAAGTAATGATTTTGGGGCTTGCCGCGGTGGGATAAGGTCCTCGACAACCCTGATGGGGAGGTCGGGGTGGCAAATTTCGGCGAGGGGAGGACGGCGTAGCTTACTCAGAACCCAGGGGTCACATTCAAGACTCTCCATAATTTTCTACTGATTGGTCTGAAGAAAAAGTGAAATCTCTACTTAGTGCCGCTCAATAAGGACGACCCCAGGGATCACGTTCGACACTCTCCAGCATCTCTTGATGGGTGCTGTAGGTGGTGTTTAAGCACCTGGTACCTTGACTGTACAACGCTTGAATAGCGTTTGACCAGTTCCCTGGATGTTGAAAGAAGGAGAGGCTGGCGATCCTGCTTAAACTGAGGCGGTCTCCGGACTCGGCCTCAAACGTATCAATATAATGGAATTATTGATAATCCAACTGAATTGAATTTATGGAAAGTGTATTTCCTTAGTCCGCAACTTTACACTATTTGTGGGAGGCTGATAAATCATCATCATAGTCTCAACCCATACACGTCCCACTGTTGGGCTCGGGCCTCCTCAACTATGGGAGGGAAATCGACCTACTATATCACGTTGGTCAGACGTGTTGGTATAGGGATTTGTTGCGAGTTTTTCTTCTCTTGCATAGATATTATATGCATACTATATCACTTAGTCGTCTTTTACGACACACACGGGTAGTGAATTGTATTCTTACTTCGTCACCACACAGATAATACTAAAACTAAACTGATAAATACTAAAACAAAATAATTACGAAGAAAATGCGGTACGAATTTCGCCGAGTCAGCTAGTACTTAATAATTACATGGCTACAACACTAATACGCGAAGCGTCAGGAAGCTGCCACAAAGGAAATGGACCTGGATTAGCCCCGATGGTTCAACAAAAAACGAGATAGACTTCATCTTGTCAGACAAACGACAGATATTCAATGATGTCTCAGTGATCAGCAGGATTAAAACTGGGAGCGATCACCGGATGGTACGAGCCACATTGAATATCCACACAAAAGTCGAACGGTCACGCTTGATGAAGTCTACACTCCGACCTACATCTGTCCAATACTAGAACCTCGAAGGCTTTCAACTCGAACTACACAATCTCTTCCAATGTCTGGACGAATGCGAATCTGCGAACGATATGAACAACAGGTTCGTGGAAACTGTCCACGCGGTTGGGTCGAAATTTTTCAAGGCCCACCGCGTTAATAGACCTAAAAAACTTTCTGACCAGACTGTCGAGCTCATGGGGCGGAGAAAAGAAATGACGGTGCAGTCTTCAGCCGATTGGTCCAAACATAGGCAGCTAAATAGGCAGATCTCCAGGTCTGTGGAGCGGGCTATGCTCGGGATTTCTCTACGAGATAGAATCCGGAATACGGAAATCCGCAGAAGAACGGGTGTAACCGACATAGCACGAAGAATTAGCACGCTGAAGTGGCAATGGGCAGGCCACATCGCTGGACGAACCAACAACCGCTGGAGAAGAAAGGTTCTCGACTGGCGACCACGTATCGGACGACGCAGTGTAGGACGCCCCCCACTTGGTGGACCGATGACCTAGTGAAAGTAGCTGGGCGTCGTTGGATGCAGGCGGCACAGGACCGCTCATTGTGGCGCAACATGAGGGAGGCCTACGTCCAGCAGTGGACGGCGATAGGCTGAAATGATGATGATGATGAACACTAATACTTACATTTTTAATATCGCGATATCTTTTGAATGAAATGACCGAATTTAATAATTCAAAAAGTTCTAGAAAAGCATTAAATTCGTCTTGGATATGAAGTAATTTATTTTGATAAGGATTAATACCAAGATACAAAATAAAGAGCTTTTAAAGCGAAAGCATTCTAATTATTTAAAAAAATGAAGAAAAACACTTATTGTGATATAACTACAATAGTTAGACATATGGTGTTGTGATATTTTTTGTAGGCAATTATATGTCCTGTAAAGTTGTAATACATTATGATTTCTGATGTTTACGCGAGTATTATACATTTTAAATAAAACTACTTTACGGATTTTATCGCGTTTGTATTTGATTTTTGATTACCCGTCGTTTCGAACACTTTACAGCGTTCATGATCACGGGTGGACTAAGAGGTCTCACGTCCAACAATCATGTATCAAAATGTGGGTTAATATTTAATAACTAATTTCTGTATCGGGTAGAGAATTATAAATTTTCTGCAGTAACGATGACTTGTTGGACGTGAGACATCGCGAAGATCGCATTACAAACAGACACTCCAATTTTATTTATTGGTATAGATAATATTTCTAAAGTTATACTTCTTTTGGCGCGTTAGGGCAAAATAATGTGAGTAAATTTTTACAATGCGCCCACACACCGTCACAAATGCCTAGTTGACATTTTAACGCTAACGCGTTATAATAAAACTTTCAATGTATTAAATACCTTTTTTTTTCTATTATTAATGTCGCTTTTTCTACAAACGTAGGACAACGCGAACGATAAAATTTTTAGAAACATTTTTATCTCGTTACGGCAAAGTAGTAGGTACTATAACTTCTTACATACGTACATAAGTACACACATACCTTTTTTTTCATATCATCAACCTATCGACGTGAACTACTGGACGTAGTGGTCCTTACAGCTGGGCGATTAACGCCATAATCGCTATACTGCTAGCAATCGCAGTCTTTATAAGCTTACCAAAGCTGTCACTACATATTTTTCTGGTACTGTTGCCAACTTTTTGCGACTCTCCCGGGCGTGTATACTAGCTCCTGTACGGAACATCGTCCGCGTGGAACAGTTACTTTGGGATAACGCTAATTTTAATCCGTCACTTTTTTTACGTAGAAGGTGAACATATTTTTAAGTAATACGACTCTACTACACGTGATTTTTGCGAAACTTTAACCGTTTACGTAGCGCATGCAGTGGAAGCTCTCAAAACGAAAAAGAGAAACTCGATTTTGAAACATTCTTCATTTGTGCTCCGCTCCTATTAGTCTTGGTGTGATGATATATAGTCTATATCCTTCCTCGATAAATGGGTTATCTAACACTGAAAGAATTTTTCAAATTTATTTATTTATTCATTTATTTCCAAAATTCTCATTAAATACATAATACAATGACGTGATCCGTACCACGTAAACCGCGAGGGATTTGTCTGGGTTACGGTAAGTCGTTATATACCTTCTAATAGATTAATAGAATACATTCTAATAGTTATATACATTTTACATACATATGTTATCTTTTACACATTATACTACTCAATGCTACTGGTTACATAAAATTTTTTAAATTTGTTTTTGAATTGTTTACAATTTGTTTTATTCTTTTGTTGTAAGTTGTTGTGAAGCTCATTTAAAAATAATGGTATCAAATGTTTTTCTACTCTTTCTCCATAACAATTGTTCGTTTTGGGCAAAGTATACTTATTTTTATATGAAATTAATCTCAGGTAATTTAGTCTAGTTTTTTCATCCAATAATTCTGGTTTATTGATTTCAATAAGAAGGCTAAATTTTATTTTATTAAATACATTCATCACGTTACAATACTTAAATAGCTCATTTTCGTTGTCTTTATATAATTCTTTAATATGTTTAGGTACAATAATTTTTAGTAGTCTTAATTGCAAGTGATATTTCCTTTAAGTATGTTTTATACGTTCTGCCGTAGCTACTGAGACCATACCCAACAATCGAATCTACTAAGGCCATATAAAGCAATCTCAGTGCCTTATATGGTAATTTATATTTTAAAATATTAATTCTCCCAATAATGGATCTTAGTTTGTTACAGACATAATCTTTGTGTGGGCCCCAACAGAATCGAGTATCCATGATTAAGCCGATATACATATGTTGATCAACTACTTCTAAAGTTGGACATTGGCAGTCAGTAACTAGTCCATGCAAACAGTGATGCTCATGAGCCACGACTACAAGACTAGTGGTGCATTTATTATGTGATGAGTGAATATAAACAACTTTTGTCTTAGATCCGTTTATCACTAGTCCAACGTCATGGGCCCATTTACATAACTGATCAAAATTGTATTGTATTGATTTCTGAGCTATGCTGATATCTCTAGGAGCAGCCACCAGACACGTGTCGTCTGCGAACTGGTATACGGAGGCCGATGATAGCACATTACTAAGATCATTGACATACATTAAGTACTCACTAGGGCCAATTATGGACCCCAAGGGTACGGCCCTTGGAGGTCATTATGGCTGTACTATATAGATCTTTTATTTTTACTGTAGTATAGCGATCTTTGTGGTAATTTTTAAGAAGTTCAAGAAGAGGGCCCTGTATTCCACTTCGTAATAGCTTATCATATAGTATATCATAATTAAGCATATCGAAAGCCTTGCTGAAATCAATAAAAAGTGCTATTTATTACATGCATTTTAGAATCAAGATATGAGTTTATTTCATTTGTAAATTTACACAAAAGTTGCGTCGTACTTTTATTTTTTTGAAAATCAAATTGATTTTCGTTTATAATATTATTTTTTCTAAGAAAGTATAGTTGATTTCATTGCCTAAATATCTTTCTATAATTTTATCTATACAGGACAATATAGTAATGGGACGATAATTGTTATAGTCATTACGCTGTCCCTTCTTATATATTGGTCTTATGACTCCAATTTTCAAGATGTCAGGGTAAGTGGCAGTCTTTAAACAACAATTTATTAAGTGGGTTATAACGGGTACCATTTTTTCCGATGCAAACTTAACATCTTTGGCACGTATACCATCATAACCGGGCCTTTTTTTTTAATTTATTTGATTAATAATTTTTTTAATAGATAGATTATCAGCTCGTTTGATTCTAATAGCTCGATCGGGTATAATTTCGTAAGTGGAACGGTCAAGAATGGGTATTACAGATGCTACGGCATATCTTTGTGTTATTGTCAAATTCAGTCGCAAATTTATTAGCCAAAATTAAAGGATGCATTTTAAAATTTTGAAAAGGATGTCCTCTATATATTCCATAATTTTGCCAGTTAACCTATTTATAATCGACCATATTTTTTGGTATTTTTTAAATTTTGAGTTACATCTGACATGATTTTTTGTTCCTTATTAATTGCGTATATTTATTTGTTTTATTTCTATATTTATTATACAATAATCTTTTTGCCATATTATTTTTATCCTTTGACCATATTAAATACAATTTATCACGTTGTTTACACATATTTTTAGTTTTCCGTCTACCCAATCGCATGTATTCCTTTTGTATTTTTTATATTTAGTGTTTTTATGATTATTATATATACGAGAAAAGTTGTTGCATATAAAGTGAACAATTTCATTGGGATTATTATATTGCATAGGTGTATTCCATTCAACGTTAAGCAGTTCCTCATTTACTGAGCGGTCATCAATGACCGTTATCAGCCGTTTTTGGTGATGAGATTCACCCGGACCGAGGACACCCAAGATCGCGCAACCGGTTATGCAATGATCCGCCGGCGCACTGTTTACTACTGCTGTCCTAATAGCTTTATAGGATGAATTTCGAATAAAAACATGATCTATACATGATTCGCTTATTCGATTCCCACATTTGTCAATACGCGTATATGTATTTATTCCACTTATAAAACCAAGACTGCATAATGAATCCATGTATTGTCTTATGATAGGATTATTATGTTTTAAATCTAAGTTCATATCTCCCATGACTACATGGTCCTGTTTGTTGGGATACGTAGTTAATAATGTGGACAATTCCTTTAGAAAACGATGTTTCGTTGGAGAAGGCGGCCTGTATACGACAGTTACGCCCATTATGTATTTACCAGAGTTTAGCTCACCAGAAATATATTCAAATTCATTAACTATGTAGTTATTTATCCTAGTATAATATATTGTATTATGGACATATAGTAACACACTACCTCCCTTACGAAGGGTTCTTAGTTCTGAATACAGTGTATAGTCAGGAATTCCAAACATTGACACTTCATTATTCCTTAAATTAGCTTCCGTTATTAAGTGAACAATATTTTTCGAACTTGATACAATAAGCTCGATATGTGCAAAATTTTTTTTTATTGATCGAATGTTGACATGTAACATAAATAAATAATTCCTTTTTGTGTTTATTAAATTGCAGGTAAAATCATCCCATGTTTGACAGTTAAATTCAATTATATTATGATCTGTTGTATCCAGTTTATAGGCATTCAATTATTATATACTTATAAATTAATGTAAGATAAAATGAAACACAAATACAAAAAAAAAGTGAAAGTGAACAAATCCAGTGAATGCTTAAAACAATAAAAGAAATATATATATATATATATATTTTACCTTATCTATATCCAATGTAGAACGAATATTATAAATTTGTTTTTCCCTTTCACTTTTACGAACCAATATATTGCCATGTTTACACCAAATAAAATCAGACCAGCAATTCCTGAGATTGGCACGTTCAAGTAAACAAACTCTTCAGCTTTATATATTAGTGTTGAATCATTCACAATAACCCCAAAACTGCAAGTCCGATCAATAATATGCATAATTGATTCCAGTTTAAACGACAGGCTAGTTTTTAGAGAGGTAATGCGTGGCTATGCCAATTAATGAATTACTTGTAAGTATATTAAGTTAATGTTTCCTCCACAAATATGTCATCATTAGTCCGGTTCGTAGATGTCATGTTGCGGGCAACGCCTGACGTAGAATAGTTTGGTTTATTATCTTTTTTTCTTGTGATCAATCTGTAAAAAAAGATGTTATGACAACATAAAAATATTAGAGGCAAATAGTAAAGAGTTTAATTTTATTCATCATCATCAGAGTCCATACACGTGCCACTGTTGGGCTCGAGCTTCCTCCACTATAGAGTATAGATAGGCGAGGTATAGGGCTTTGTTTCTAGTCTTCTTATCCGTCACCATACGGAAAAGTCTCATATACTTGGAGCATATCTTTAATTACTACAGGTGAGTGGCATTGGGCCCGATTGTAAGGATCGACAGTAAGTTATTATAGGACCTTGCATTCCGCTATGTGTCTTTGTATCTCCTTTTGGGAGTCTCAATGTCAATGGACGTTCAGCAAACAGAATAAGCCTTTTCTAGTCATACTTGCAATAGATTTAAAAACCGGCTAAATACGAGTCGAAGACGCGCATGTAATGTATCGTCTATAAAAATCGCATTTATTGAATGGGAGCCCTCCTTAAATAATTATTTTATTTTATGTTTAGTATTGGTGGTTATAGCGGCAACACAAATACATAATGTGTAAAAATTTCAACTGTCTAGCTATCCCGGTTCTGGAGATACAGCCTGGTGACAGACAGACGGACGGACAGAAAATGAAGTCTTGGTATTAGGGTACCATTTTTACCCTTCGGGTACGTCACTCTAAAAATTGAGCGTTTGATTATTTTAGAAAAGTTTGTAAAATAATTGTATCTTACCGTAGATTCCAACTCAAGATATAACAAATCATTTAATAATTTCAACTCATACACGTTCCACTGAGGGGCTCAAGACTCTTCTACAATAGAAAGGAATGTGATTAGTATAAGGTTTCAATCCAATTTTCTTTTCTTACATGGATGTTATTTGCATATTTAATCCTTTATTCGTCTTTTACGACCACGGCCGAGAGATGGAGTGGTGAATTGTATTCTTCCTCCATCATTATTGGTGTAGTGATAGAGTAAGAATACAATACCCTTCTCTTGCCCGTGGGTATCGTAAACGACTAAGGGATATAAATTTGCACATAACATTAATACAACGAAGAAAACTCGATACGAAACCCTATGCCAACATGTCTGACCAGCGTGGTGTAGTAGGTTAATTTCCCTCCCATAGGAGGAGGATGGAGGAGGCCCAAACCTAATAGTAGGACGTATATGGTCCGAGATGATGATGATTCTTACTCCGTCACAACACGGAAACAACAAATAGTCCAATGATTACGCCATTAAAGAAACAGTTTGCTTATTTATAAAAATTATAAAAATAAATATACTATCTTACTTGTAAAACTTGCTGTAAATTTGTTTATTCCAGGTTAATATTAAAAAAAATGCCAATCCAATAAACATAGCGTAAAGATTTAAAATTATGTATGGTATTGTTGGCAAATCGGGGAATAGCTCCAATAACCAGTTCACACCCATAATAGCTGACAATTTTAAATATAAAAAGAACCTGAAAAATAATAAATTTAAGAATAAGAATACTATAATCGCTATCTCCCTGGGCATAGAAAATGGTTAAATGACATATGCAGATCACAAAAGAACAAGGTTAAATCAACGAAGTCTTTTGGCTGTCGACATATAAAAGACCGATTTTCCTCATACGAAGGAGGATTTATGTAGATCTGGGGGGTCTAGGATATTCGTCTAAGATCTAAAATTAGATTTAGATTATTGTAGTAGTAGGACCAAACTATCGACAGTCGTCTGTCTACAGTCGTGGGTCAGTCTGGGATAGTAACACACTCTCGCAGAAAATCGACCTTTTTTTTTTTTTTTTTTTTTTCTTTTTTTTTTTTTTTTTGGGTGGGTCGCGGTCGGCGCGCCTCCGCACCACTCCGTCCGGGGCGACAGAGGGGCTTAAGCACGCAACTCCCGCAACCCACCCGAAAACCACCTCGCCTTCGTCATTGGGCCGACCACCGGAGCAGGTTTACTTGTCGTCAGTGGTCGGCCCGACGGAATACCCCCTGTTGGGGTACCCTCCCATCGACCGACGTCCCCCCCTCGGGGAGGACGTCGGTCTTTCCTCACGCGGTCGGCCTCTCGGCGGGTGACGGACTAATCCCCGGTCACGTCACCCGCGGCCTCGGCTAGGGCGGCATGAGGCGCAGATAGTTGCGCCTGCGCCGCCCCAGTCGCCGGCGGCGGATCTCCTCATCGAAGCTGCGCTCCACGCGCAGACGATCCGCCCCCTCCTTCTGCGAGATCACTGTCTCGCAGAAGGCTGCGACCGCGTCCCAGACGCTGTCGACCATCGCCCTAGGCGATGGCCGGCAGCGTCAGGTCGGCACCGATGATTGCGACGAGTTCACGGCGCTGCACTGCCCAAGCCGCGCAGGCCTCGAGCGTGTGGCGCGCCGTGTCCTCGTCGCAATCGCAGTGGTGGCAGGACGGTGTACTCTCCCTCCTCACGACCCTGTGCAGGTATTTGGCGAAGCTCCCGTGCCCCGTCAACACCTGCACTAGTCGGAAGGAGAGCACCCCGTGCCGCCTCTCCAACCACTGCATCAGCACCGGCCGGAAGGCCTCCACGGTTCGCACCCCGAACCGAGGCCTCTCCAGCCGGACTGCCCAACGGGCAATGACGTCTCGGCGGGCGTCGACGCGCCAGGCGGTGAGATCCCTTAACGAGATCACACCGCCCTCCCCGCGCACCCCCGACACCCGCCGATACAACTCGGCGAGCATTTCCGCCTCCAGGTCCCACGGGGGAGTCCCGGCCAATAGGCACGCTGCCTCCGTCGCAACCGTGCGGTATCCGCGGATGGCCCTGACCGCCATGACCCTCTGTGGTCGCCACAGAAGGGCCCTAAGTCGGACGGTCAAGGACCCCGCCCACACCGGTGCGCCGTACAGGGCCATCGACCGGATGACCCCCGTGTACAGCCGTCGGCACGTAGCGCTCGGTCCGCCCACGTTCGGCATTAGCCACGATAGGGCGGACGCCGCGCCGACGAGCCGCGGAGCGAGCCTGCGGAAATGCTCCCGGAACCACCATTGCCCGTCGAGCACCAGGCCCAAGTACCTCATATGGGCCCGGATGCTGATGTCAACCGATCGAGACGCCGATGGGAGGGCTCATAAGGCGCCCATGGAACAAGAGGGCCTCAGTCTTGTCTAGGGCGACCCTCAACCCCAGCGCCTCGATCCGCCTGACGACCTCTTCAGTGCCATAGGTCGCCAGGCTTACCGCCTCTTCTAGCGTCCCACCACGGGCTGTGACGAGCGTGTCGTCGGCGTAACAAATCACGCCCAGCCCGGGCGGGAGGCTCCCCCGCAACGCCCAGTCGTAGCCGATGTTCCACAGGGTGGGTCCGAGGACCGACCCCTGTGGGACACCGCACGTCATGGGCGTTCGCACAACGTCCCCTGCTCGGTTGATACAGAGGACGCTGCGCCCCACCAAATAGTCTGCCACTAGCCGCCTCAGGTAAGCTGGCACTCCGTGATACCGGAGCGCCTCCCTGATGCAGCTGAATGGCAGACTATTGAATGCGTTGGCGATGTCTAAGGACACCGCCAACAGCACTCCCCCACCGGTGACGGCCTCAGTCGCCACGGCCCTCAGACGCAACAGAGCCGCGATCGTCGAACGACCCCTCCTAAACCCAAACTGGGCGTCCGACAGATCGGGCCCCGTGCCGACGAGGTGCCGCTCGATGCGGGCAGCTACCACCCTCTCCAGTAGCTTGCCCGTGTCATCGAGCAGCACGATAGGCCTGTAGGCCGAAGGCGACTCCGGAGACCGTCCCGGCTTCGGCAGGAGCACCAGCCTTCCCTCCTTCCAGCACCCAGGGAACCGTCCGGACGCTAAACACGCGTCGAACAGCTCCCTGAGGCGGGGACCCAGGTGGTCGAGGACCAGGCCCAACACGCGGTTTGGAACACCGTCGGACCCGGGGGCGGTGGACTTTGCGCACATGCGCGCCACCGCCACTCCCATCTCGGGTTCCGTGATGGGCGGAACACTGTCGTCGTCGGCCTCCCGGTCAGTGTCTGGCGGAGCCATGACCGGGGGCGTGTGTTCCGCCCGCCGCGGGAACAGGTCCTCGACGACCCGGGTGAGAAGGCTGGGCTGGAGAGTCTCGGTGAGGGGAAGGCCCCGCGCGCGGAGCTTATTCAGCACCGCGCGATAGGGGCGTCCCCAGGGGTCACGGTCGAGACCGTCCAGCATCTCCTGCCGACTGACGTCCTTGGCGGAGCGGACGGCCAGCCTGAAGGCCGACCGCGCATTGCGGTAGCCCTCATACAGCAAGGCCTCCCGCTCCGCGTCGCGTTGCCGCCGCCGGCTGCGGGTGTAGGCCCTCCGGGCGCGAATGCACGCGGCCCGGAGATCCGCCAGCTCCCGGGACCACCAGTGGACCGCCCTCCTCAGGGGCGGACGCCGTACCCGGGGCATGGCCGCATCGCAGATCTGCGTCAACGCACTGCGGATGCGGCCAGCCTCGGCGTCCACCCCGTCCGACTGGTTGGCAGAGGACAGCCACGAGTAAACGATGGCTGTCTCCGCCAGCTGGTCCCGGTCTAAGCGACCCACAGCCCATCGCGGGAACGCAGGACGTCCATCCGCCCCGTGACCCCTGCTGGGCGTCGGGATTACCGGGGAGACCTCCATCCGGATATACCGGTGGTCCGACAAGGTCTCCACCTCCTCCACGACGCGCCAGCTCCCCACGCGTGCGGCGACCTCGGGGCTAGCGAACGAAAGGTCCACTATCGACCCGCCCCGTTGTCGCACGCACGTATGCACCGAGCCCCTGTTCAGCAAACAGAGGCCCAGTGCCGCCGCCCACTCCTCGATCGCCCGTCCTCGGTCGTTCGTCCGGGGAGACCCCCACGCCACGGACTTGGCGTTGAAGTCCCCCAAGACGAAGACCTGGCGCGATGCCATTCGCCGTAACGAGGCCTCCATGATGGTGAGGGAGGCCTCGAAATCGGTCACACTCCAGTTAGGGGAGAGATAGACTCCGAGGAGCGTAATCTCCCCCCAGTCCGCCGCGACGTATCCGACGCCCCTGTCCCTAAGGGTCAGAGGCGACGAAGGCCACGACGTGGAGGCGACGATTGCCACGGTGCCATCGGTGCTACCCAACCAGTTAGGCCGGTCGGGCACCACGTACGGCTCCGCGGCTACGGCTACTCCTATCAACCACTCCGCCATGGCTTGCAGGAACACGTCCTGCGCACCGGCGGTGTGGTTGAGGTTGGCCTGGAGAAGACGAATGGATACGGGGTCCATTAGCGGTCCGTATCCATCGTCACCTCCTCCGCACTGACGGGCGATCGGGCCGCGCTCGGAGCGGGGACTGGCCCGGTCGATGGGCCGTCCCGCCCCTTCGGGGCCGATGCCGGGGGTCTGCAGTCCCCAGAGCCCATGCGGTGTTTGGCAGGCCTATTGCCTGCCGCACACGCGGAGCAGTGGGGCACCGCAGAGCACGATGCCGCCTGGTGTCCGGTCTGACCGCAACGGAAACATAGCCCGCTGCAGTCAAAGCAGTTTTTGCATGTCGGTCGGGTATGCCCGACCGCCATGCATTTGTAACACCTCGCGGGCCGGGGCTCTAGCACGGTTACCCGCGCCGAGCTCCAGCCCACGAGGAGCCTGCCTGAGTCGGCCAATTGCTTGACCGACTCCACCGGACACTGCACCCAGGCAGCACCGACGCCGCCCGGACCAGTGCGGATGGTGCCAATCCGGACGGTGTCCGAGACACATCCGGTACGCGCCATAATGGCCTCCCGGACGTCCTCCACCGTCACGGAATCGTCCAAGCCCGTCAGGCGCATCTCTGCGCACTTGACAGGCCTGGCGATTCGGACACCATCCTCCGGCCCGAACAGCCCCCTCAACATCGTGGCCAAGCTATCGGCCGTCTTCGCGCCCTCGGCCCCAGGGAACTCGAGTATTCGAGCCCCTGTCCGGGCCTTGCGGGTCCTCGCCTCGACGCCCCCGATATTGGAGACGTCCAGCTCCCGCCGGGCGCGTTTTAGGACGGCCTCATAGTTGAGGCCCCTCTCAGCCGCCTCAGGCAGCACGGTGATGACCACCGCGGCCGTCTTCGGCGACTTGAGGCCCCTGCGCGACCTTTTCTTCCCCTTTCTGCCGGCTCCCGCCTGGGGAGCGGCGGCCACGGCGGCACTCTTGGCCGCCGCTCTCCGCTTCTGGCCGCGTGCCTTCCTGCTCCGCTCAGCCACCTGCCAGCCCTGTTCGAGCCTGGCAGCAGCGCTGAGCGCAGCAGGAGCGGTCGCGGGTGCGCTGGCCGGCGCCTGCGGTGCAGCCGCTGGCGCCGGCCGCGGCCCGGCCTTGGCGGGAGCCGGCACCTTGCCGGCCTTCTTGGCCCCCTTGAGCCCGGCCGCGGCCGCAGCGTAGCTCACCACGCGGCCACCCTGACAGGGCAGCGGGGTGGGAGCTGACGCTTGCGGCCGCCTCGCCTTGTCCGCGGCGAGCGGCGGTCGGAGGGGCGGCTCAGGCGAGAGCCTGGCCGCTACGGCGGCGATACGCGCATCCACCATCACCCCTACTCGGGCTAGGATCACGCGTACCGCCGACTCCGACACGCCGTGCACCTCGTCGGGCGGCGGCTCCTCCCCCCTCCGAGATCTCCCGCGGCCACGAGCCGGCGGAGGGACCACGACGAGGGGAGGAAGCGCCGAAGCCGCGACGGGTACAGCTGGCGCAGCAGCCGCGACGGGCGCAGCCGGCGCCACGGGCGCAGACGACGGGCCCGCCCTCCCCGGCGCAGCCCGTTTCGGTGGCGAGGCTGGTACAGGCGGCGCGGCCGGTGCCAGGCGCGCGAACTGGGCCCGCAGGTCGGCCATCTCCTTGGCCAACCCGCGGTTCTCCCGTCGCACCGCCGATAGCTCCGTCTCCAGCTTGCGGTTGCGTTCCCGCAAGCCGGAGACCTCCTCACTAAGGCGGGCGTTCGCGGCCTGGAGGGCCGCCACCTCGCCACCGTGGCCGGCCGGACCCGGTGTCCCCGGCCACGCCGCCACCACCGATCCTCGGCCTCTGCGCCCCCGGCGCATGGTCGGGACCTTGGGAGGAGGCATGGTGATGGAACTCCCCTCCGAGTCGGTGTTGGAGCGGCCACCCTCTTGCAGGGGGCGCTTCCAGGGTCTCGGGGGGAGGGCCTCCTCCCTCTTCCTCGCACTTGGGGCTGGAGCTGGCGCCTTTGCAGCCCCCTCCGTCCTCTTCCTCGGCGACGACGACGACGGCAACGACGACGGCCTAATTGAACCCTCAACCGACGGCGCGCCTAATACCTGCCTACCTGCGGCGTATCCACCGCCCTCGTCCCTACTCCGGCCGACTTGCACCCAAGGGGTGCTGATCTCATCGGCGGACGGCTCTGCGGCACTTCCGCCCACGTCCGTCAGCACCATCTCCGATGCCGTATCTATCTCCTGACGCTCGGATGGCCCTGCGGCACTGCCGCCCTCATCCTGCGACGGCTCTGCGGCAGTGCCGCCCTCATCGCTCAACAGCTCGGAGCTTTCGCCTGCTATCCTTATGCACGGCTCTGCGGCAATGCCGCCCTCGTGCTCGGACCCGCTGCTGCTGCCGCTCTCCTCACGCGGCGGCCCTGCAGTGGTCTCCATCCTCTCCTCTTCCGACGGCTGGGCAGCAACGCCACCCCCGTCCCGCGACGGCCCTGCAGTAGCAATGCTGCCGCCCTCGTCACGTGCAGCAATGGCTTCAGCCTTCATCCGCGCCCGCCACGCCTTGGATGCAGTGGCGCTAATGCAGGCTCGTGCAGCGGCGGAACGCCTCGGCTTCGTCCTCCGGGTCTTCTTCCGCACCTGCACCTCCTCCTCGTTCCCCCTCCCCCCCTGAGCCACTTGGTGTTGAGCCGGGCTCTCGGCTTCTGAGGCAGTAGTTGTCCCCCACCCATACGATTGGGGACTGACTGTGCCGGGACTTGGGCGCGACTCCAAATGGACGTCGCGCGCAAGCACCGGCACAGCAAGGGATTCCCCGGCCTGGCCGGGACCCTCTGGTGAAGTTACACGTGTATTGACTTCTGCCATATCTTGTTGGACGTTTTTAAGTCTTGCCTTGACTACCACTCTAACGACTGGACGCTCGCGCGCTTCTTAACCCACCAGTCATACATCTCCTTGCCGAGTGGCCAAACTTAAGATTGGGGTGATTTTTTATAGGGGTTTTCTTCCCCGCGGTCCGAAGACCCCCGGTCCTGACCCCCCTGCTCAGGATTACGGTTTGGGCCTTCCGGGTCTGGCCGCTCGCGAGCGACCGACCCGTCACGCCCCGGGCCGTGACGCAACCGTCCCTGGCGACGGAGTGCCATGAGGCACATCCGCCCCATTGGCCCCGGGTCAGATCCGCCGTGCGCTCTGCCACCAGAGCCGCACGCGGAGACCCCCCCCTGCCGGAATCTTGGCCGTCCAAATGGACGCCTGACGTCCAAATGGACGTTACCAGGGAGCACCACGAGGAGGTGCTCCGGCCGCGCCCCCCTAAATCGACCTCTAAACAGTAGCATTTTGTTATTGCACTTCGCTCGGTAAGCGAGACAGCCGGGAGCCCAACTTTCTGAGGCTGATGGTGTGTAGTGGAATTTGGTGATGCCTTTTATATTACAGAATCTCATTCAAACTCCCTTCATTTTCTTCATGGAAAGCAGTAGCCTAGCAAAGGTTCAGGAGCGGCAAGTTCACTTACCATCAGGTATACTGTTTCAGACCAGTCAATAAATCTGCTTACCAGATCCTATTTTTAACATAAATTATCAATCAAATAAAATATATTGCTGAATATATATCTGTAAATAATTATTTCTGATGTATAAGCGAGTATTGCACATTGTAAATAAAACTATTATATGGATATTATCGCGTTTAGAAATCAAAAAATCTAATACAACACGATAAAATCCGTATAATAAGCCGCAATATCTCTGTAAGTTTACCACAACAAATATCTTCATCCCTAATAGTTAAAATTATTAAAATAAAATATTTAGTTGTTATAGATATTTACCTATTTCGGCTATTTTTACTTCTTGTATTTTCAGAGACATCACCTTGCACGTACCATATATAATAAGCAGTTAGAATAAACAGTATACAATCTATAACGGTCATTATCGCTATTGGAAGATTTACATATAACAAATACGTGTAATCTAAAACAAAATATAAAATTATTAAAGCGAAATATTGTTAAACAAGTAAATGTAATTTAATAACCAATACAAAAGCCTAATAAAAAGTACATAAATATCACCATAATTCTTCGTTTATTTTAATTTATTTGAACTTTTTTTTTTGTGGGTGGGCTGCGGTCGGCGCGCCTTCGCACCACTCCGTCCAGGGCGACAGAGGGGCTTAAGCACGCAACTCCCGCAACCTACCCGAAAACCACGTCGCCTTCGTCGTTGGGCCGACCACCGGAGCAGGGTTACTTGACATCAGTGGTCGGCCCGACGGAATACCCCCTATTGGGGTACCCTCCCATCGACCCGACGTCCCCCCCTCGGGGAGGACGTCGGTCTTTCCTCACGCAATTTATTTGAACTTAAGGTCTTCTTTCATTAACACAGGGGAAAGAAGAGTAAAAGATGTTACATAAAATTTTAAATAACTTTTATATCTTTGCCTTACATCTACCCTGACTTAAAATGAGAACTGACTATCACCATCACAGTTCTAATACATCACAATATTGGACTCGAAACTCCTCCACAACGGGAGGGAAATTGATTAACTAAACCACGCTGGCCAGACTGGGTTGATATACGGTTTTATTTTGAGTTTTCCTTCTCTTGCATAGATTTTACATATATATTATACACATTAGTCGTTTTTACTGCTGATGAATTGTATTCATACTCCATCACCATATGGAAAACTTTGATCATAAAAAACTAAAAAGAACTGACTCAGCCCTTGACCGGCTTCTACATCCATGAGCAATATTCATCATCATCATCATCGCAGCCCACATACGTCCCACTGTTGGGCTCGATAACGGGGGGGGTTTGACCTACTGGTCAGACGTGTTGTTATAGGGTTTAATTTCGAGTCTTCCTTCTCTTGCACAGATGTTATGTGCATATTATATCGCTTAGTCGTCTTTTGCAACACCCATAGGATAGTGAATTGTATTTTTACTCCGTCACCACACGGAAAATATCTATAAAAATATCTTTATATGAAAAAAAAATCTAACCGTAGGTAAAGCAATTAAAAATAATCGGCTTCAGTGCACTAGTTTTCAATTGTGAGATATTAAGTAGGACGACGGTTATAGTAATTATAGCTGGCGTGCCACAAGCGTATAAACAATATCTGAAGAATTGTAGCTTTTCTTCGTACGTCAACTTTTTTCTACAATGCAAAGAATGCCTAGATTTGAGGTTCCTGCAACAAAGATAGATTTTAACATAATTATATGTGTAAATGTTTAGATATTCTTTTTTTGATTGCAGCAGGTAACCAAAGGGGTAGTGGATTATATTCCGTCACCAAACATTAAGTATTTTTTGTAGTGAAGCTTCTTTAGAATCGTTGTGATTTCAAACACGATGAAAAGAAAAAGCGAGTCCATAGAGACATAAACACGCAAATGTATAGGATTCAGCCGGCGATAGAATGAGATAAAGGATAAAGGATGAAGGATAATGGAGTTTCACTTCTAATATGCGTACTTTATACACACACGTTTTTTTTTTCTCGGCAACGCACACGCCGGACAATCAATCGCAGCGATTAAATCGCTTTTTGATACTTGTTGGATACAATAATACTATTTATTTTTTAATATTTTCATCAACATTAAATTTCCAGATCCCATTTTTTCTTTTTTTGTGGGGATGGCCTAAGGTCAGCGCACCCATCGCCCGTCTCCATCCGGAACGACAGAGGAGTAGCGCGCGGCTCCATAATCCACTCGATAGCACGTCGCCTTCGTCGTTGAACCCACCATCGGTGCAAAGTTCCTTGACTTCAGTGGTCGGCCCAACGGAATAACCCGAGGGAGTACCCTCTCCCGGCGACATTCCCTTCCCCGAGACGTCGGTCGCCGTCCCGAGGTCAGCCCCTCCTCGGGTGAAGGACTAAATCCACAGTCCGGTAACCATTTATTCACATTCTAGATCCCATAAGCAATTTTCCTTTATGTGAAAATTGATCCCAAGATGTTTAGATTATTATATCGTATCTAAAATCGAATATAATAAGTGAGTTCACTATCCAATTGATATTTACTTAAACTTTGTACATATAACTTCTGAGGTCTGTGTAGTTTCACACAGACCTCAGAAGTTTGTCTCATCTACTACTAGTCTCCTTGACTCAAGTCTTCTCTAGAAGACAATTGACCTTCAATACCATACTGGTCAGATGGATTAGTTTTGGGGTTTCTTTCCTTTGTAAATATGTTCTGATCTTGTGCACATTTTAGGTCTATTATGGCACCGACATGCAAAAAAGAAGTTGGTGAATTGTACATATACTCCATCAAAAGTTAAAATTTAAGTAAAATACATACCTAATCCGTTTCCATAAGTCATACGATAAGACATTAGACCAAAAGAACACTGCCATAACAAAGTAATACATAACAGGAGCTGCAATAAATAAAACTCATTAAGATATTTTGACCGCAAAATATTTTTCATATATTTTCATAAATGTATATTTTAACACCGTTTAAAATGTTGATTATGCAGTTGGCATCTATGACGTCTTTGAAACACCTCTACGAAAGATCAGTGTAGATTTTTTAACCTGAAATATACTAAGATGGGAGACGTTTTGTGATAAGCAGCAATTTCAATTATTATTTTATGTATACAACTTGTAAAACTGTTCGTCTCAATAGATTTTCTTTCTTTCTTTCCTTCCTTCTTTTATCATTAAATTGTGTAAGTTGAAATGTAAA
Source organism: Lymantria dispar (assembly GCA_032191425.1). NCBI lineage: Eukaryota > Metazoa > Arthropoda > Insecta > Lepidoptera > Erebidae > Lymantria > Lymantria dispar. Next base: position 8,325,857 of record CM063465.1, on the reverse strand, counting down.
CACCACCATATGAGACATTAAGTACTAATATTAATATTAATAAGTAATGAAATTATTTCTATAATAATTATAAATAGATAATGAAAGAATTATTACTTATGAAAACGCAGCCCATATCAATAGACTCCATTAGAAGGGCTATATGTAGTACACCCCTTATAAGAAAACAGATGAAGAAATTCATCACGTATGTTACCAGCAGCAAACCAACAAAACCTTCTAATACTCCAGGCAGTAGAAAATACACCAACACCACCAACAGCAAGAAAAAGCACGAGATCAGCATCCCTGGACATAGAAATATGTACATATCAAAACCGTATGGCGGTAGAGTAAGAATACAAATCACCCCTCCCTTCATCTTGCCCGTGGATGTCTTAAAAGACGACTAAGGGATTTAATACGCACATAACATCTATGCATGAGAAGGAAAACTCGAAATAAAACCCTATACCCACCTGTCTGTCCAGTATGGTATAGTAAGGTCAATTGCCCTCCTATTGCGGAGGAGGCTCGAGCCCAACAGTGGGACATATATGGGCTGAAATGATGAAATGATGATGATGAATATATGCTTAGTGCGGGGCGGCAAACGGTAAAAACAAATGTACTAAAATGTTCACTGAAACCACGAGTCGCCGTTCTCGGCGGCAACGCCAGCGGTTTTAACCCCTGATGCAAAAAGAGGGGTGTTATAAGTTTGGTGTTGATGTATGTCTGTCTGTCTGTGTTATGTGTGTGTCTGTCTATCTGTGGCATCGTAACTTTTTTTTTTCATTTAAAAGCCAATTTCCTTGCGGTGGTTCTCAGATATGTTTGGTTAATATCGGTCCAGCAGTGTAAAAGTTTCAGTTCTTTTCCAAAATGATGTAATGGCGTATGATTACCTTACTACATTGTAATCGTTAAATGACAATAAATTGTTATTCCTGCTGAAGAGAACGTAATTCTTTTTTTTTATTATTTTATTTTATATCGTGGGTTATTGAAAATCTTTCAATTTTACTTATTACCGAGCCAATTGCGGCAGCGGTGCGCGGTGTGTGATGTGCCAGAAATTAATTAATTAATTCACATTAACCTTAAAATAGCTTACAATATGAATTTCTTTCGAGGAAAAGTAGTTACTATGGATAAAGCCATATTTGATTATGTCCACCTCGAGCGCAGCCACTAAAAACTACTTAGGTGCGCTAAACGTATGTAGCATAGTCGCTGCTCCGCTTACAGATTTAATGGCCGCTTTCAGCTATGGTCTCAACTCGTGGTCGGGCCGTTAATCATTTATCAATCGTTATCATTTGCGGGCAAATAAATGTTTTCAGGTTGTTTTCTTAGACCAGATATTTTTGCGCGTGGTTTATTAATACAATATGCTATTTTCATTTGGTAATCATAACATTGCAATCGTGAACCCACCTTCCAAATGCAACGGTTATAAGATTTTCCACATTCGGGCAAACCTGTTAAGCAGCAGCCTATCAAATAATAGTTGGTAACTTCAACCAATTATGCAGTTTCTAATTTTTTAATTTACAAAATATAAGGTAATTGTGAGATATAGTTGTAGGTCAAGCAAAATATAATAAGTAAAATTAATACTTTAAATAGATATGCATTAATATTATTCATATTAAGCTAAGCCGCTATTTGTATATAAGTAGTAACGGAATAAGAATACAATTCACCTCCTATCTTGCCGACTAATAGATATAATATGCATTTAACATCTATGCAAGAGAAGAAAACTCGAAATAAAACCCTATGCCTACACATCTGACCAGCGTGGCCAAGACCTGCTATAGGTCAATTTCCCTCTTATTATGTAAGAGGCTCTAGCCGTTGGGCTAGTGGGAGGTATATGAGCCGAGATAATAATGATGATGATAGCCGCAAATAAGCATATTATTTTTTTTATTGAACACTACATAGCTTGATCTCATTCCTATAAAAGTTCAAAGTGATGGCAGAATAACATGGCTCTCTAAAATAGGCCATGCGCTCACGTTACGCCTTTTGAGTTTACCACAGCTAATGTGAGTTTTTAAACCTATCGACCTTTTTGGCTCTTCATTTATACCGATCATCGATGAGGCTAGAATAATAATTATGATATATCTACCTATTGCCACGAAGAGTTGCTTCATATATGCGTCTGGATCTTTAGGAGTAGTTGGAACTCTATATACAAGTTTCATGTGAGCGCTTCCACTAGGAACTTGATAATAGAAAAGATCAACACAAAATTGAAGTTTCGGCCTATGAATGTCATAATCAGATATTATTAATGATCCATTCTGAAAAAGAAAACGGATTGTCTAAAATTACAGAAGCAATTTTTGTCTTCATGACTCTTTTGAGTTGCACTGCTGGTTGAGAACGAGCCTCTGCAGAGAAAATGTCAGAATTTTCTATCTTAGAGCAGATGGGTCACGATACCCATGTAACCTTCAAGATACCTACGTCAGAAATAATGAATAAATTTATAATTAATGTCGTGAAAACCAGCTTGGCAACACGTAACTAATAATTCGCACAAAGTTCCTGAAAATTATAGCACCAATTATGATCATCAACCCGCTTTTTTTTATTTACGCTATGGAAAAGCATTTACGCACTGTTCCCCAGATGGGTAAGGAGGTGTATGGGATTCGCCGGCTACATTCGCGGCTGGGATACCCACTAAAACCACAGCGATCCCTTACGCGCTTTTACGGGATGATGGAGATATCGTCTGATGACATTCAATCCCCGACACCCCCAACGCATGGCCGTTTGGCCACGCCCTGTCATCATTAATCAGGGCGGTGAAAGTAGGTGCGCATATTGCCGCCTCCTCCCGAGTCAGCCGGCGACGAAACGAGTCAGCAGACGTAAGTGCTTCGCGTTCCTGCTTCACCGCTTCCTTCCTTGATATGACGGCCTCGATCATCAACCCGCCTGCCATACGTGGCATTATTGGCATTATTCCTTTTTGTTTACATCCACAAGTAGATATTACGATGACATTTGCCATAATATTATATTTTCACGTGCGATGCTATATATATATATATGCTGGTAATAAAATTAAACAAAATTGTGCTCCTCAACAGCTTCTTTTAAGTTCTGTATTAATAACTGACACGAAATTTGTGAAGGCTTTAATAGTTATTTTGCAAATATAGGTCAACATTTAGCTGAACAAATCCCAAATAAATATCACAACTATTTTTGTATCAGAATCAAATAAATCCAACTCTGAGCTTATAACACTAGAACCGTGTAGCGCGGATGAAGTTAGTAAAACAATTGATAATTTAAGATCGAATTCAAGTTCTGACATAGACAAAATTACGGTAAAAGCAATAAAATGTTTACGAAATTTCATATCGCACAGTCTGGCACGGTGTTTCAATAAGCTTATGAAAAACGGTGAGTGCCCGAATACCTTAAAAGTTGCCAAAATCTCTCCAATTTATAAAACTGGACCTAAATCTGACCCGGTTAATTATCGTCCTATATCAGTGCTACCGGTACTGTCAAAAATTTTCGAAAGGAATTTATTCTCCAGATTGATTAAATACGTAGACAGATATAACCTCCTATCCGAACGACAATATGGGTTTAGAGCTAAAAGTAATATTACCGCCGCGACTATTGATCTGATAACAAAGATAAAATGTAACATAGATGTTAAACATATTGTCCTGGGGATCTTTATTGATCTAAAAAAAGGCTTTGATACCGTAAGTCATAAATTACTATTACACAAACTTTCAAATATCGGTATCGGAGCTAATGCGCTTAAAATTCTCACATCATATTTAATTAGATCACAAGTCGTAAAAATAGGAAATATAGAAAGTAGCACAACATCTGCGACTTATGGAGTCCCGCAGGGATCTATATTTGGTCCACTCCTATTTCTATTGTACATTAACAAAATAACAGAACTTAAACTACATGGTCATTTAACATTATATGCAGATGATACATGTTTGTTTTATTTCGGAGTTAATATACACGATATTATAAGACAAGCACAAGAAGATTAAGATATTTTATATGAATGGTTACAGTACAATTTGTTAACAATAAACATAAATAAAACTTGCTACGTAATTTTCAAATAAAAAAATAAACCTATTCCGTCACATAAGCCACTAACAATTAATAATTCTCCATTAGAACAAAAAACTAGTGAAATATATTTGGGCTTAAGACTAAATAACTGAGAAAGATCCGGCAAAAAAACTCAGGTAACATGATGCTAAATTAAAGTTAATTTTGAAGGCGGCTTACTTTATGTTACTAAAAAGGTTTTAATTTATAAAATTATCTTTAGTTATTATTATTGTGGGTCAAATCTATACAATATGAGCTCACGGTGTCTTGCAGTGTTGTGGTGGTCTTTTTGGATTTCTTTTTAATAATGTTTATAACAGGATCCCAGCTTGATGGTAACACCCAGCCATCCTATCATCATCTATTGAAATTTTTGTGTTTTTTAATCTCAATAGCCTCGCGTACCATTCTAGGCAGGTATCGGTGTTCTTTTGCGAGGATTTGTGGTTTATCAAACCTGATGTTATGGTGGGCGCGGTCCTGACTATGTTCACAGACTGCAGACCTAGTGTCCCGGCGGTGCTTCACATCGGCTATGTGTTCTTTGATCCGAGTTCTTATGGATCTCTTTGTTTGTCCAATGTAAGAGAGACCACAGTCACAGTCAAGTTTATATACTCCTGCATCTTGTAAAGGGATCTGGCACTTGACAGGTGGTAAGAATTGGCTAATCCTCTTCAGTGGCTTAAAATAAGTTTTAATGGAAGAGCGTTTCATTTCATTTCAATAGAGAGGATGGCTGGGTGTTACCATCAAGCTGGGATCCTGTTATAAACATTATTAAAAAGAAAGCCAAAAAGACCACCACAAGACTGCAAGACACCGTGAGCTCATATTGTATAGATTTGACCCACAATAATAATAACTAAAGATAATTTTATAAATTAAAACCTTTTTAGTAACATAAAGTAAGCCGCCTTCAAAATTAATTTTAATTTAGCATCATGTTACCTGAGTTTTCTTGCCGGATTTTTCTCAGTGTAACCGTGTTCCGATCCGGTGGTAGTATACTAGATTATTAGTTAGTTTTTAAATATAATTACTATTAATTTTAATGTTTAATTATTACTAACCATAAACAATATAATTTTTTCATATAGAATCATTTTCTGCTTACACTGGCAATAAATTTTGTATCAAAATGTGGGTCAATATTTAATAACTAATTTCTGTATCGGGTAGATAATTATAAAATTTTCTGCAGTAACGATGACTTGTTGGACGTGAGACATCTTAGTCCACCCGTGATCATGAACGCAGTAAAGTGTTCGAAACGTCGGGTAATCAAAAATCAAATACAAACGCGATAAAATCCGTAAAGTAGTTTTATTTAAAATGTATAATACTCGCGTAAACATCAGAAATCACTAAATAACTATTTAACCTAGAGTGAACATATTGATCATGTGAAAACGAAGCTCTCAGCACTAGCTATTTCACTCCGCAATATAACAAAATGTATTCCACATCAAGTTCGGTTTACTATTTACAATTCGCTGGTTAAGTCACATTTGTTATATTTAATAGAGGTATGGGGCAGTGCAACAAAAACAAAACTAACTGAATTACAAATAATGCAAAAAAACAAAATAGTTAAAACTCTTTTCCTGTACCCGTATTTGACTGCAACAAATAAAATTTACAACGAAACCAAAATAATGACCGTTAGGCAACTTTATACTTATAGCATTCTAATCAGAAAAATTATTAATAAAAATATTAATATTAGTTTATCATTTACAAAGCATTCGCCTATTGGTACTACCAAAGGTTCGAACAAATTATGGAAAAAGAAACATCACGTTTGAAGGAGCACAATTGTACAATAAACTACCTCCATATATAAAAAATGTTAATTCATTTAATGTGTTCAAATATAAATTATTACGTTATATACAAGAAAAATTCCTAATTTGATTTGGACACATCAGATGAATGCTCAAGAAAGCTTTGTAACCTGATTGATTTTACTAGTTATTACTTTTTATAATAATTGTTCTCATGTAAGTGACCTGTGTCTTTTTGAGAATAAATTCTTAAACCTATATTCTTATGAACTTAATTAAAATCATTAAAAAACTGAACTTAAAGCACTAAATTATTACCTCTAAAATTGCCTGCTTTTTGCCAACATCGATTGATTGATTAAAAAACGTATCGTTATAAACTAAAAGTATATCGGCATTTATTTGTTTATTCTTTTTCTTGAGGGCATTTACTATATTTTGTTTTTCTTTTTTGAATATTCTCATTATTGTTGTTTTATTTTTCTCTGTGCATGTTTTTGAGCCAGAGGAAATCACTAAAATATATCCATCGGGGCAACATTTCAAAATGCAAAATTTATTGAGACAGTAATTAGGATCGTCGATATCAGTGTTATTAATATATTTTAAGTTCACACCTTCACTCTTCATTACAATTAGTATAAATACTAAAGAATATAATAAACGTATACACATTATTAAATTTCAATTTACATATTTCTTAGTCAACTATATAAATTGAACGCCAACAAATCACTAACATATAATAGTATTGTTATAAGGAAATATAATAGCAGTTAGAGGCTAACACATAACTGCACTTTTTAAGGAAATAAATATGTAAGGGCAAATGCATATTATATATATACGAGTAGTGAAAGAGTAAACCATTCCCTTTTTGGCCCGTGGATAACGTAAAAGACGACTAACGGATATATGCAGATTATATTTATTTATTTAAACCTCGGCACACAAAAAAAGTACAAGGCGGACTTAACGCCTTAGAGCGCCCGCAGACATACAATTGTAAGTTGGCCGATTAAATTGCAAATAGGTGTATAGGTTTAGTTACTAATGCTAGCCCGCACATCTTCTCCAACTAAATCGTCCAACTAATTAATTGGACACTGATCGTATCAGAATCAAGATTCCCTTCCGATTACGCACAATTAAAAAGTTGTCCAACTATCGGTCAACTGCTTGTTAGCACGGTTATCCTATGCAAGTTCGCACACTATCCAACTTTGTTGGACAATTGCACGGCAAGATGCAAGATGACCACACGCGTGCGCGTGATTTCTCCACGCTCGCATCTTCGGCGACGGGTACGATGTCTGTCTCCCGATCACTTGTTGCAAACGAAAAAGTAGAAGAGCTCATAGAGGAAGTTCAAAAAAGGCCAGCGTTGTACAAAAAAGACTTGAAACAATTTATCAGGGTAATATCTGAGTTTAGAATGCAATGTATGATGCTTCCCATATTGTAATTTGTTACTTAATATGGGATGCACCCAAAATGTTCTCTTTTGTTTTCGTCTTCTTTTTATTAATAGAGCAATTAAAAGGTTTTTTTCCGCATTTTTACGCACACGCACCACGCTGGCAATACTGACACCGACTAAATAGATTAAGTCTGCGGTGTGTAATCAATTAAATAAAGTTAGTCAATTAAACTATAAAAGTACGCAATTTAGTCGTGCGATAGTCGTCCAACTTGCAATTGTATGTCTGCGGGCTCTCTTAGGCTTTGTCCACCCAGAGAACCTAGAGTGGAACAGAAATAATTTAGATAGGTGCAATGATTGTATTGCAAGAACAATAACAAATTAACTATATAATAAATTATTAAATAGCCACAATGGTTAATAGGTATATATTGATGTTGCATGTCCAGTGATATGCGCGAGCACGTTTGTGTGGGTGTGTGTTTGTCTATGTGATGTATGCGTGCGTACGGTTATGTTATGTGCGTAATGTTTAACGTGACGGGGAATTAGTCCTTCACCCGCCGAGAGGCCGACCACGTGAGGAAAGACCGACGTCCTCCCCGAGAGGGGCCGTCGGTCAATGGGAGGGTACCCCACTAGGGGGTATTCCGTCGAGCCGACCACTGATGACAAGTAACCCTGCTCCGGTGGTCGGTCCAACGACGAAGGCGACGTGGTGTTCGGGTGGGTTGCGGGTGTGCGTGCTTACGCCCCTCTGTCGCCCCGGACGAAGTGGTGCGGGGAGAAGGCCGACCGCGACTCACCTCAAAAAAAAAATGTGTAATGTTTGATTCTATTTTACAATTTCAAATGGTTTTTAGTGTCATTATAGTTTAAATCCTTTAGCCAAAATTTAATTTTATTTTTAATTAGGTAATTAGATAAGTGTTTAGTTTTACACTTTAAATTTAATTTGTTATATAATGTAGGTGCAATATTACTGTAGTGTTGTTGAACAAATTTACTTCTAACTCTAGAGACTGGGCACTTGTCTATTCTTTTACCCAATGGTATGAGATGCAGAACAATAATTTTGTGATATTTACGTATACATTGATACGCAAACAACTTCCGCACACTCAAAACCTCAGCTTTGTCGTAAATTCAATAGATGTCTAAACGATAGGTAAAGCAGTACTTTGAGAATGGCCCGTTGTGGGCTCTCGAGCTCAAGCATGTATGTCTTTGCTGCTGAACCCCAGAAACATATGCAATAGGTAATCGCGCACTCGGCCAAGGCTTTTTATACTTGGATCAGCAGTGAAGTATTTGATATCCATCTCAGGTATTTAAAAATGTAAATAAGTTTTCTTAATCGATTACTAAGGATAATATTAATAATTTTAATATCAATGTTAATTCCTAGATATTTAATTTCTGTTACTCTTGACAATTTAGGACAACTACAACCTGATCGTAATAATTGTAAGTTATTGGTACGATTGCATGGATAACAATGGGCACGAAACTGAAAGTTTTTGGCGAAGACGCCATGATCTTGCTAAAACACAAAAATGAAGTTTTATCCACATTAAGAGATAACAGACTATCTTCAAGCCATGGAGTGATAGTAGATACGCCCTCTTCGATCATTTGTCCCACGTTCTCCCAGGTCGCTATAGAAAAGTACGACAGTGGCGTCACTAACCATTTGTACATCGGCACCTTTGACTCGAAGCTAACATAATTCGTTAATGTAGGTCATAAAGAGCGTCGGACCCAGCGTACTGTCTTGCGGTACACCATATGTAGGATCCCATGCCAAAGTTACTAAAGCGATTCGCAACTCTAATACACTGCTTTCTTTCAATAAGGTAGTCCTGTATCCATAAAAGTGTTTTACCCTAACTCCTATATTTTCCAAGCGTCTTAAAAGGATCGGTACGCATACGGTATCAAACGCCTTTTCAAATGCTGTGCTATTCTTTATATATATAAATCTTCCCACGGATATGAGGTTGATTTAGACTAATAATTGGAACCGGTAGGTGGCGCAGTGATCGATTTTAAGGATAATTCCTTTTAAATTTTTTTAGGTTTGTACAGAACAACGTCTTTTGGGTCGGCTAGTATTATATAAGGCTCGTCAAGACCAATTTAACAAGCTTTAATATGAGTAGTTTCTGCAATAATTGGCCTAAACCAGTAAACATATAAAAATGGCAAATTAAACAAAAATTTATAAAAGAACTCGACATAAGGAGGCGCAAGGATTAAATGGTGTCCTAACAAAGATTTTTAGTGATCTATATTTTTATTATCAATACTAACATGCGTCAAAGACTTCGTTCTTCCTGGAACAGCAGTGTCATATCGAATATTACTTTTTGTAATTACAAATGTACAGCAAATTAAATTTTGTCACATACCTACATTAGCGTCTCTTATCGGGGCCAATTTTATTATCAAAACATCCATGAACCCATTGAGATATGCACAAAAAAACATAGAAATCTGTTCAGCCATTTAAGAATAGTTCGGTAATAAATATATTTATAGAAAAATCTTATATACATGTCCCATATGTCCTTTGAAATATAAATTTGTAATAAAATTTAAACGGCGCGCAGGAATGGCGTGCTTGGTGCGGGGGAAACACCAACGGTCTTTCGGAATTCAATCTAGGGATGAACAATGTTAGAAAAACATCGATGTCAACATCGAAAGCCCAACATCGATGATCGATGTTTATCGAACACCGAACATCGATGTTATGAAATCATCGATGTTAGGAAATCATCGATGTTACAGAAATATCGATATCATCGAACTTGTATAACATCGATGTTACTACGATATAAAACTCTCGTGGCACATTTTGATGAGTTTTTTTTTTAGGAAATCTGTCGAATGTTTTTGACATCGATATTACGACGATGAAATAAAATCTTCTAGGCAAATTTTGATGACCTTTTTTTTTTAGGAAATCTGTCGAATGTTGTAGCATACGGCGGGAGTTATGGCATCGATGTTACGGCGACGATATAAAATCCCCCGGGCAAACTTTGATGAGCTTTTTTTTTAGGAAATTTCTTTCGCAACTGAGTTTCCATCATTACCCCGACATTCGACGATCCGTTCCATTCACATCGATGTTACAATGTTCTGCCCATAGCAACATCGATGTGTTTTCCTTTCAACATCAATGTGTTTTCCTTTCAACATCGATGTTTCCTTTTCAACATCGATGTATTCCTTTCAACATCGATGTTTTCCCTTCAACATCGATGTTTTCTTTTCAATATCGATGTTTTCTTTTCAACATCGATGTTAAAAACAGTTAACATCGATGTTACGATGTTTTGCCTATAGCAACATCGATGTTAAAACATCGATGCTTTTCCTTTCAACATCGATGATCATCGAACATCGATGTTCATCGATCATCCCTGATTCAATCGCCATGGAGCGTTTCACCGGAGCGGACCGTGCTTTTTGTGTGCGTGAGTTTTATCGCAACAATGATTCGACCACCATTGCGCAGCGTAAATTTAAAGAGTATCGCAATATACGCACATTTAATGACTGTCCTAGTGCACAAACGATTAAGAAATTGGGTTCAAAAGTTCGAGGAGACTGGCTCTACGTTGGATAAACAACGATCGGGCCGACCAAGGACATCACGGACGGAAGAAAACGTCGACGTAGTGCAAGAGTCAGTTCGTGAAAATCCTACCCAATCCATTCGTAAGCGTTCCAGTGCATTATAAACTCATTTGCAAAAAAAAACGGGCGGTTTTGATTTTCATTCATATTTAAAAAGATACAATACCAAAAAGGTTTCAATCGTTTGTACACGTTACTGGCCGGTTTTAAAAATGCTGTGGTATTTAAAAAAGTACGTTCTAAATTCAATTTTTCATTTGATGTTCATTTTTACAGAAAACCCCTTTTTATCCTACATTTTTGGCGCGAAGTTCCAGAAGTTAACATCGACTTTCATAACTTTTATTCAATTTTTATCGATTAATTTCATATCCTTGACTGTCAAAGCTTTATTTAATGCTGTTTGGCTGTATCAAAAATGGTAGATAAAGTGGTAAAAGCTACCAAAATTATCGCGCTGCTTGAAGAGGGTTGCAGCCAATGTTTCGTGGCTAGGAGGCTAAATGTTAGTCGCTCGACAGTCCAAAGGACCTGGCAGCGATATCAGGAGACTGGTTCCGTCGAGAGAAGGCCTGGTTCTGGAAGAAAACCATGTACCCAACCACGGGATGATCGTTTTCTTGTGAGTCGCGCATTGAGAAATCGCAAATCTTCGTATGTGGATCTTAAGAACAACCTCCAAGAAGTAAGAAATGTGCATATTAGTCTATGGACGGTCAGGAGGAGGCTTCTCGCTGCCAATATACGCAGTCACCGCCCGGCCCGCGGCCCCAAATTACTCCGTGAGCACAGAGTTCACAGGCTTAGGTTCGCTAGAAATTGTGAATCATGGACTCAAGACGATTGGAATAGGGTTTTGTTCTCTGATGAAGCCAGGATATCTCTGTTCGGTGAAGATCGACGTCGGCGAGTGCTAAGAAGACAAGGAGAACGCTTTGCAGAGGCATGTTTCGAAGAAATCACACCTTATGGTGGGGGCTCTGTTATGTTTTGGGCAGGAATAAATTCAATGGATCGTACAGAGTTAGTCTTCATTGAAAACGGCTCACTGACTGGGCATCGATACATAACGGAAGTTCTAATTTCTCATGCACAACCCGCATTGGCCGCTCTAGGTGAAGACTCGATTTTTATGGACGACAATGCTCGCGCCCACCGATCCCGCGATGTTAATGCGTATGTGCAAGAGGTCGGCATTCGTCGTTTGGATTGGCCAGCTCGAAGTCCCGACCTCAATCCCATAGAGCATGTCTGGGACGTTCTGAAACGGCGTGTGAGATCAGTACACCCGGCTCCGCAGACCATCAGAGAGCTGAAGAATGTGATTACTGCGGAGTGGGAACGTATTCCGCAAGCAAGTATCCGGGATATACTCGCTAGCATGCCCAGACGAATTCAAGCTGTGATTTTAGCTAGAGGGGGTCACACTCGATACTAAACATTTATCTGCTTTTACTTTATTAAAGAAAAACAAACAAAAAAACTTTTTTATTTTTACTTCATGAGCATATGCACTACTAGCGAATATACACTACTAGCGAGGTTTAGCATTATTTCCCATAAATTGTATCTAAATTTTATGAAATACTGATGAAAACGATTATTTTCTTATTAATTTAGCAAATTGTGTGGATAAAACTACCTATAATTATCAAACAAAGAAATATTAACATTTGAAATGGTTCATTGCTTAGGTGCCCGTTTTTTTTGCAAATGAGTGTATATACCCAGATCAACGTTACATCGCACTTTAAAGAATGATAAGAAATTTCATCCATACAAAATTCAGTTAGTACAGGAATTAAAAGATACTGATCCCACCAATTAACTTAATTTCGTGAATGAAATGATGAACCACTTTACTTCGTTTAACAGCGTGTTATTTTCTGATGAGGCTCACTTTCATATCAACGGCCATGTCAATAGGCAAATTTGTTGCTACTGGAGCAGGTTTGACGCATGGTGGTATTAGATTTTTCACGTCTAGATGTAATGTATCGGAGTACTTTATTATTAGTTTCTTTGTGTTGGCTGGGTGTTACCATCAAGCTGGGATCCTGTTATAAACATTATTAAAAAGAAATCCAAAAAGACCACCACAAGACTGCAAGACACCGTGAGCTCATATTGTATAGATTTGACCCACAATAATAATAACTAAAGATAATTTTATAAATTAAAACCTTTTTAGTAACATAAAGTAAGCCGCCTTCAAAATTAACTTTAATTTAGCATCATGTTACCTGAGTTATCTTGCCGGATCTTTCTCAGTGTAATCGTGTTCCGATCCGGTGGTAGTATACTAGATTATTAGTTAGTTTTTAAATATAATTACTATTAATTTTAATGTTTAATTATTACTAACCATAAACAATATAATTTTTTTATATAGAATCATTTTCTTCTTACACTGGCAATAAATTTTGTATCAAAATGTGGGGCAATATTTAATAACTAATTTCTGTATCGGGTAGATAATTATAAAATTTTCTGCAGTAACGATGACTTGTTGGACGTGAGACATCTTAGTCCACCCGTGATCATGAACGCTGTAAAGTGTTCGAAACGTCGGGTAATCAAAAATCAAATACAAACGCGATAAAATCCGTAAAGTAGTTTTATTTAAAATGAAATGATTTTTAAAAAATAATTCCTTTTTAATGTAAATTACTAAACAATAAATAGAAATTTCATATTATACATAGCTTTTTTTTATATTTTTTTTCAGTTCAAAGGACTTACGGGACACCCATTATAATTATCACCCGGACGCTTTGTTTACTGACAGCGGATTAAATAACATTTTGTATAAGTTTGTCATACATTTTATTTAATAAAATTAATTATCAATATACATACAATATATAAAAGTAATGCATTGACAAAATAATTATTTTTAATTCGAAACATAATTGCGATCAACATTAAAAATCTCATTACCTAAATAATATTATTAAGATTATAATGTTTCTTCTAAAGACTGTTCTTCAGTACTTAGAGATTTTTTACTTATCGATATCTCGAAGTCATTTGAGGTGGATGTTTGCTTATAGACATTTTTTCGGGCGATATATCTGAAACAAAATAATGCTGCGTTATGTCCGCAGAGTATCCCTAGAGTTAAATTAAAGGTAGTGGAAGTAATTAAGTTCTTTAAGAATAAGAGATTGGAAAATTACAATTATGCGCTATTAAATCGTACGATGAGATATGACGCAGTGGATTGTTGACATGTTCAGTACATGAAATTTCTTCATTTACGTCCTTGGTTTGAAATAACATTCACCAGTACCTGTCCTGAAGGTGATGTAAAAGTTGGCTAATAGAGGGAAGTATATAACAATAATCTCATTTCAGCCTATTGCCGTCCACTGCTGGATGTAGGGCTCTCTCAAGTTACGCCAGAAAGTGCGGTCCTGTGCTGCCTGCATCCAACGATGTCCAACAACCTTCACCAGGTCCTCGGTCCACCTAATGGGGGAATCACAATCACAGATCATGCTTGAATAATATTAGGAAGGTTGCAAATGGTCGTCATGAATTATACTTATCCAAATGGCCAGAGAATTATAAAATAACCCAATGCATTTCGTCATTATTAAAATATGGACTCAAAAAAAACAGTCTACAACTTTTATAGCTTGAGAGGTCCATAAACGCACCGCGGCCATAAAGATTTGATGTCACCATAAAATGACAAGAAAAGTGTCTCGATGTTCGATATAAATATTTTTTATTTGACCTCGAAATGGGGCGGTCATAATATAAAATGTATAATAATATTGCGGCGTATTTATTTCGTCCAAAATTTAATTAGCTCCATACGATTATGGGCTTGAATACTTCTTTGGGAACAGGTGACATTTAAGATAAGATTCACCTTCTGAAGACAGCCCTGAGGCTAAAAATGTAATGCATCACCATCCCGTACCTGCCGCCTTCTGCGAGGCTGTCATCTCATGGAAGGCGGTGGCGAACTGTGTGCGGGAAGAAAGACCTTAAGTGAACACGGCGGTGCAGGCGCGAGTACCTGCGCCTGATGCCGCCCTAGCAGAGGCTGCGGGTGAACGGACCGGGGATTTAGTCCAGGCACCCGCGGAGAGGTTAGCCTCGTGACGGCGATCTGCGTCCCAGTAGGGGACGTCGAAGGGAGAGGGTACTCCCTCGGGGTATTCCGTCGGGTCGACCACTGAAGTCAAGGAACTCTGCGCCGGTGGTCGACCCAACGACGAAGGCGACGTGCTGTACGGGTGGGTTACGGGCGTGCGTGCTTACGCCCCTATGTCGCCGCGGACGGAGTGGTGCGAGGAGTGCGCCGACCGTAACCCAAGCCTCAAAAAGAAAAAAAACCCGTACTTCCCGTAAGAGTAGTAAAATCTATCTAAAGGATCACTAGTAGAATGCGCAGTGTTACTATTTTCAGAAATTAACAAAAGGAAATGTGATCGCCAAATGATTTGTCAAGCGTGACCATAAAGATATGAGGCATCCCTTTCTAAGGGATTTCTTTCTCTCTCTCTCTCTCTCTCTGTCACTCTTGACTTGTATTTCCTCTTATTCTAACTAAAAATTTAAAATAGTGCTAATAGTTGGTAAGCAGAAAGAGGATGCACCGCATCTTCTGTGTCCCCACTTTACCTCAATATCAACACAGATAACTGTGTAGGGTAGAGTTAGACGTATACAGCTATCAGCAATAACGTTCATCACGTAGTCACTGTCTAATAGAATATATCGCTTAAGAGTTAAGCACCTGAAGAATAACCTAACATCCGGCCCGCTTAAGTCAAATGTGCATACTACCAATTGCGCAAGGAAAAAAATTAAAGTTATCGCAGTATATGTTACAGGGCCTCATCATCATCATTTCAGGTCATATGCGTCCCAATATTGGGTTCAAACCTCCTCAATAAGGAGAGGAATTAACCACGCTGGTCCGACTGATTGGTATTATTTTGAATTTTCCTTCTCTTGCATAGATGTATGTGCAAATTTAATTCCTTAGTCGTCTTATACCCACGGGCAACAGAGGGGGTGGTGAATTGTATTCTTACTCCGGCACCACACGTAAAAGGGCCTCACGAAATCCTAAAATCACTACACGTCTATAGAGTCGGTTGTGATCTAATTATAGTCCGCCAATCAAGAAAACGATAAATTCAAACCATAGCTGACCAAAAAGTTAGATTTTTTTTTTAAATAGGAAAGAAAATATTTTCTAAACGTAAATGGCAAGTACATTGTAACGTATAAGTTGAAGCATAAGAACGAACACTATCACAATATAAGGAACATTATTAAGTCAGCGTGAAGTATAAGCCAACTGTAAACTCCGATAACCGACTTACTGTCTAAGGATGCAAGCACACTGTTAAAATATTTCCAAAGAGATTTTATAGACATTCTCCTTTATTTTTCTACCTATTTAAATCTTTCTGCGTATTGTGATAATATATACAGGGTATTTTTTCAAACAATGCACAAAATTTTTTATTATATTCTAGATATAAATAAAATGATATATAAAATATAAAATGTTTAAAATCACTAGTAATTATTTAATTATTTTGATTTGAAAATATCTAAGAATGTTCGTGATTTTTAACCACCCTATTTGCGGCCATTGAGAACGAACATTAGCGTAAACGCACACTAATATTGCTTACTACTATCAATTGTAATGATTTCTGATGTTTACGCGAGTATTATACATTTTAAATAAAACTACGTGAGACATCTTAGTCCACCCGTGACCATGAACACTGTAAAGTGTTCGAAACGTCGGGTAATCAAAAATCAAATACAAACGCAATAAAATCCGTAAAGTAGTTTTATTTAAAACTATCAATTGTGTTCACCACTCCCTATCTTACTCGTGGATGTCGTAAAAGACGATTAAGGGATATAATATGCACATAACACCTATGAAAGAGAAAAAACTTGAATTGAAACCCTATACCAACATATTTGACCATCATGGTATATTAGGTCAAATTCTCTCCCATAATGCAGGAGGCCCGAACCCAACAGTGGGACGTATGTGGGCTGCGATGATGATGATGTATTGTGATGAAGTAAGAATAGAAAGAATTACACTGTATTATTCTTTCCATATTCCATCAAAAGCCGACTAAAGATTTTTTCGAACTACTTTAATAATTTAATGTAGTGATGGGTCATTTTTTCTGTGGTGGCGGAGTAAGAATACGAGGCATTATAAAAGACGACTAAGTAATATGGTATGCTTATAACATCTATACAAAAGAAATTCAACTCAAAATAAAACCCTATACTACCCCGTCAGACCAACGTGGTATCCATCTATCCATTAGCCTATAGAAGTCCTTTGCCACTGGCATCCAACGATTCCGTGCGACTTTTAAGATGTCAGTCCACCTAGTACAGACTCATGCTACGCTACATCGTGCGTTTCCTGTCGCCAGCCGAGAACATTTCTTCCTCAATAGTTGTCGACGAGCGATGTGGTCTGCCCATTGGAATTTCAACGTGCTAAATATGCAGACTATGTTAGATACACTGGTATAGTGAGTTAATATTCCCCTGGCTCGAGTTCAGCAGAGGTATATATACGAGGCGAGATGATAAGGCCGTTGCCTACCGCGAAGAAACTGCTGACCTAGCTGTGGCCTTGGTATTTCAGAGGTCCATGTACGGCAGGATCACTTACCATCAGGTGCGCTTGCTTGTTTGCCACCATTGGCAATAAAAAAACTTTCCCGTCGTAATTCGTCATGTTAATTGTATTTAATAACTTCTTAATTGATTATTCTCATATAAGCTTTAAAACTAACACAGTTATTAGAATTAGCATCATCGTCAATAACTAGCGTTTTTTCTTCTCAGATTCAATCTTGCTTACAATTCGCAAAAGTAAAACTCAGAATATATAATAATAATATATAAGCTTTAAAACTAACACAGTTATTAAAATTAGCATCATCGTCAATAACTAGCGTTTTTCTTCTCAGATTCAATCTTGCTTACAATTCGCAAAAGTAAAACTCAAAATAAAACCCTATACAAACCCGTCTGACCAGTATGGGTTGGTCCATTTGCTTCTAACTATGGAGGAAGCTCCAGCTTAACAGTGGCATGTTTTCAAGTTGAAATAATGAAAATGCACAATGCGTTTTCATAGTAGAAGAAAAAATTACTTTTTATGTTCATACTAGTATTTTTTGCTCCAAAAACAAGTTTTTATAAACAATCTGTAAAGTTAAAGTTCAGTAATTTAGTTTATTAGGTCCTCTCATCGTTCAATGCAATTTTAATTTTAAAGTTATAATATTAAATCGGAACGTGTAAATTTTCCAATAGAGGACGTATGAAATATCTCATGTAAGGCAGTTAGAGCGATAATTTTGTTATTTATAGGCCCGATCGTCTAAGTAAGAAGGGTTGGAACTACTTCAAGTGCATGTGGCTTCAAATCCCACGCGTGGTAACCATATTTCGCTCGCATATCATGTTTTTATATTTATAAATACCTGGCATGTTATATTAAATCTCTGTAATTTTTCATGTTTTTAGTTTTATCTCAGCTTTGATTAATAAGGTAAAGCGTGTGTATTTATTAATAGTTTTATCTTGCATTTTCTATATAAGGGATATCGGTATTCACAATTGCATATAAAAATTAATATATTGGTTCATTATATTATCCATATTAGTAAAGTTAGATAAGGTCAGAGTTACACCCGCATACAGTAACGTATAATATAATATATATACTAGCTGACCCAACAGACGTTATTCTGTTCAAATAAGCACCACCTGCCGGGTCCAGTTGTGAATCTAAACTATTCTAGAATCCCCTTGAATATGTACAAAAAAATTCATCAACATCGGTCCAACCGTTTAGGAGGAGTTCAGTGACACACACGTACGCAAGATATCCTTACTAATATTATAAATTATATACAAGTTTGTTTTTTGTTACGCTTGCACGCTTAAACTGCCGAACTGATTTCAAAAATTCTTTCACCAATGGCAAGCTACTCGTATAATATCAGGGAGTAACATAGGCTATATTTTATCCCGGTATTCCCATGGGAACGGGAACAACGCGGGTACGGCGACAGAAACAGAATCAAAGCGACGGTGTTTTGCTATTTCTATATAAGGACTATCGGTGTTGACAGTTGCATATTAAATAAATTATTTCATCGTTATATTTTCCATATTAGTAGACTTAGCTAAGTCGTTATTTGTTTTCCTTAATATCAAAGTCAAACGGGCGTGTATAGCATTTTTGGATTAGCCTATATATAAATACAGCTTTTAATATTGAAATAACAATTTTTACTGAATCTTCATTATCACTCACCGTTTTGCCATCCACTGAATTAGAATACTTCATAAAATGCTATATGAAGCGGTCATTCATTAACACGTTGAGCGTCAAGGAGGTCACAATACTATGTAAATGTCCTTGACAGGAGGGTTGGCGATTACAGTAAGATTTTATGTTTCTCAGGCGAGCGCTGGTGGTGCCGCAATCGACGATTTGCGCCACACATTGGAAGTTTGCGCCGCCTGAGGGCCCTAACGTCACGTCCTATCAATGGAATTTGGAATAGACCTGTCGTTGCTGACCATCATCTCACAGGTGCTCGACAGCGACAGGTGCTGGTCGTCAATGGCCTCATTTTGTGAGGCCGTAATTTCAAGGAAGGAGGCTACGGACTGAGACGCGCTTGCCTCCGCTGACTCGCTCCGCCGTCGACGATTTAAGAGGAGAAGGCGCAAGTCCTTCCACCGCATTAAATAATGATGAGTGACACTGTGGTTTTAAAGGCTATTCAGGTCATAGTGGTAAAGTGCCTGGCGAGTCTCACACACTTCTCCGTCTGTCACCGGCGGGGCATAGTGCGTAAATGCATTTCCACAAGGTAAAAAAAAGGCGAGCGCTGGTGTCCATTCTCTCGGTGATTCCTCAAATGAATTTTACGGTCCCTACAGACACGAACTCGACTGAGCACAGTTCGGGAAACTTTAAAAAGGTCTTCACATCCAACATATCTCCGTGTCTCAAATTATGTCTACAATCAGACTACTAGCAGGCTGTGCTCGGGATTTCACTGCGAGGTATTATGATAAGAACGAAAATCCGTAAAAGAAAGGGTACAGCCGACATATTTGAAGTATTTCTACGCTGAATAGGCAATCGTCGTCAGCCATTGCCTACCGTGAAGAAAATACTCTTCTTAAACCTCGTTTAAAGAAGGACATTTTAATTTATTGTTATTTTATATTTTATTATTTTAATATTTAATAAATAGTAAATGGATCTACATAATTGCACCGTGTGGGTGACGAGTAAGAATAAAATTCACGACAGCCCTGCCCGTGGGTTCTGTTACGATTAAAAGATTTAATACGCATTTATTATCCATGCAAGAGAAGGAAAACCCGAAATAAAACCATTCACCAATCTATATGATATATTACTTCAATTTCTATCCTATTTTGGAGAATGTTGAGCTGATAATGACGAAATATATTGACGTCGACAGATGGCTAAATGAATGTTACTCGAACCACTGACGTCAAGTCACCCTGCTCCGGTGGTCGGCCCAACGACGAAGGCGACGCGTTACGGAGAGGAGCGAGGAACGCGCCAAACGTAACCCACCCCTCCCAAAAAAAAACGATGAATGATACTCTGAACTTTGATCATTTTTTTTTGCAAAAAAAATCACCGACGTAATAAAACCCTAAAA
Organism: Lymantria dispar; assembly: GCA_032191425.1. Lineage (NCBI taxonomy): Eukaryota > Metazoa > Arthropoda > Insecta > Lepidoptera > Erebidae > Lymantria > Lymantria dispar. Next base: position 8,305,149 of record CM063465.1, on the reverse strand, counting down.
GCACTAAAAAGTATTGACAATGTAGATACATATGTTTTTAGATTTTTGTTGATTTATCAAAAACCGCTTCTTCGGTTTCGATAAAATTTTCATGGGACTACTTGTAAAGTATACCATTTCCTACAAAAAAATATTTTCTAATCGGTTGGCAAGCGACGGTTGCGAACAAACATAAAAAAATACAAATAGTCGAATTGAGAACCTCCGCCTCTTTTAGAAGTCGGTTAAGAATTGACTATCATCATCATCGCAGCCCACATACGTCCCGCTGTTGGACTTGGGCCTCCTCCACAATGGGAGGGAATTCGATCTACTATACCATGCTGGTCAGACATATAGGTATAGGGTTTCATTCTGAGTATTCCTTCTTTTGCACAGATCTTATGTGCATATTATATCCCTTAGTCGTCCTTTTACGACATCCACGGGCAAGATAGGGAGGGGTGAATTGTATTCTCACTCCGTCACCACAGGGAAATAGACTACAGTCTTTTAATTAAATCTATCAGCCTTAAGTAATGATCGTATAGAGAACCTTATATTAAATAAATTACTTGAGTTCCAAGTAATTTTATACAAAAGTGTAAAGTAACATACAATTACACAGAACATTAGCTATAGATTGTGATTTGTAATTCAAATACAGGGGGGAGAAAGGGAACGACAGATGGGACTGTATTGCAAATCACAACAACGTGAATTTTATTAATAGGGGAATCGTTAAGAGGATTGTTGCTTTATTTATACCATATATTCTAGTGTGGTAACTATTTATTTATTAGGGACAAAAAACAGTTATACATTACAGTATTGTTGTATAATAATTATATGATAATTTTAAGACAACACCATGCACTAAGGAAATAATCTTTGTATTGCTGGGAACTTTACAAACATATAATTAACGGACACAAATTACATCCAGACTCAGAATAACAAGTGGTGGATCACACAAAGTGTTGTCGCGCGTGGGATTCGAACCCCCGACACTGGCGTTGTAAGTCGCTATCTTAACCACTACGCCATCTGTGCAGTCAAAAGTATTGAACTTAGTGTACATGTGTATATTATTAAATTAACATACATATAACCAGCATCTCTGTCCACGGCTTAAGACTTAACGGTGATAAAAAAATACTACACGGAGCAAGACGGACTATTTGCTCCGAAAATGAAACCAAGAAACAAAAAAAAAAAAAACCTTAGAGCAAAAGATTTAAAAAAAATTAGATATCAAATTAAGATTTATTAAGGTTCACCTTTTACAGTTCTGTAAAAAATTATAAATAAGGGTCCAAAATTTAACAATTAACCTACAGATCAACAATAACTCGGAGAGGGTACTCCTCAGGAGTATTCCGTCGGGCCGGCCACTGATGACAAGTCACCCTGCTCCGGTGGTCAGCCTAACGACGAAGGCGACGTGTCACGGGTGGGTTACGGGTTTGCGTTAGATCTCATTTTCTGGTTCGCTGAACACTTCATCAAGTTTTAAGTCTGCTATCAAAGTATAAAAGGTAGCAATACATTGTATTCTCAGCCATCAGCAGACTGTAAGAAAATAAGGAACCGGGCGGCAGGTGCGCTGACCGTAGCCCACCCCAAAAAAAAGAGCAACAATAACCTTTTTTTTAAGCTATTGCATAGCTTTTATCGCGGGCTGCGCGGCGACCGAATCAAGAAATTCTGTAACGAAAATACAATCTCACACCCCCGTACCATGTAACTCGGGCCATCTAACTCGGGACGAGTGACATGGTAGGCGGGTAGCGTTGGCTCGGCAAAGCGTACGTACGTAGAGCGTACGCGTACGACCGGTGCGAACACGTGCCACCGCTTTGCGTAGCTTACGTCACAAAAGTGTTTTCGCGAGTTTTCTAACGGTCCCAACGATCTTCAGCGGACGACAGTGGTAATCCAAACAGCCTTTATTGTTTTACATATAGTACATTTGTTTTCTTATCGGTCACCATGCTCAAAAAGTGTAACTTGAATTAATATCAAAGAAAAAAATACTATATAAATAAAAAATTAATAAATAATTATAATTGCATAAGTAACGAACTTTAATACACAAGTAATAAATGGTCTAAAAACTCAAAATAGGAGACAAATACTTATTCAAATAAACCGCTGCCAGTAGGTAACGTGCCCAGAATGCTGGCAGCATTGCCACGTTGGATGGCAATGCTTAACCTCTGTGCCAAGTAAAGCCCAGCATTCCGGCCACGTGTCGCTTCATTAAGGCGTTTACTTAAATCAATGTCAATTGCATAAGTTGGTAAAAAATGCTATACAATAGCTTTACCGCGGCAGTCCTCGAGTGCCACGCGTTTTTTTTTTTAATATTAATTTGATTCATCAAAAATATCTATAGATGATATTTATTTACTATTTAATTCTTCATACTTTCGTATTTACTTATTGTAGTGAGTTTTCACTTTCACACTTCTTTGTTCTTTACTGTCTGGTTAACATCATCATTATAGCTCATATATCTCACACTGGCTCAAGCCTCATCCACAATGGGAGGAAAGTTGAACTACCACGCCAATCAGAAGGTTTGGTATAGTATTTTATTTAATACCGCACGGTGGTAACAGAGGTAGCGTGCCTGTTGGCCGGGACTCCCCTGTGGGACCTGGAAGCGGAGATGCTTGCCGGTTTGTATCGGCGGGTGTAGGGGGTGCGCGCGGAGGGCGGTGTGGTCTCTCTGAGGGTGCTCACCGCCTGGCGCGTCGACGCCCGCCGAGACGTCATTGCCCGTTGGGCCTGGCTGGAGAGGCCTCGGTTCGGGGTGCGGATCGTCGAGGCCTTCCGGCCGGTGCTGATGTAATGGTTGAAACGCGGCATACGCTCGAGGTCTGTGCCACTTGAGCAGAGCAGCGTCGTGAACTCGTCGCAATCATCGGTGCCGACCTGATGTTCCCGACCATCGCCAGGGCGATGCTTGACAGCGTCAGGAACTGAGACGCGGTCGCAGCCTTCTGCGAGGCAGTAGTCTCGCGGAAGGAGGCGGCGGATCGCTTGCGCGAGGAGCGCAGCCTCGATGAGGTGATCCACCGCTGGCGACTTGGGCAGCGTAGGCGCGAATACCTGCGCCTCATGCCGATCTAGCCGAGGGCGCGGGTGACGTGACTGGTGAGTTAGTCCGTCACCCGCCGAGAGGCTGACCGCGTGAGGAAAGACCGACGTCCTCCCCGAGGGGGGGACGTCGGTCGATGGGAGGGTACCCAAATAAGGGGTATTCCGTCGGGCCGACCACTGTCGTCAAGTCACCCTGCTCCAGTGGTTTGCCCAACGACGAAGGTGACGTGCATCACAGGTGGTTTGCGGGAGTGCGCGTGGTTACGCCCCTCTGTCGCCCCGGACGGAGTGGTGTGAGGACCGTGCAGACCGCAACCCACTCCAAAAAAAAATATAGTATTTTATTTCAAATTTTCCTTAATGTGTAGCTGTTTTTTGCACAAGACACCCACGGTCAAGATAGTGGATGGTAAATTGTATTCCTACCGTCACCACTTAGCATACAACGATTTTTGTTTCATTTTTATTTATTCCGGGCAATTTTTCATCTGCTTACAGACTAAGAATACAATGCATCACCCCTTTCTTGCCCGTGGGTGTCATAGAAGACAAAAAAGCTATTATAATATGCGAATACGAGATAAAGGTAACTTGAAATAATGCCATTTACAAACTCAGTTGATAAGCATAGTATCGTCATCATGATCACATCTCATATACGCCCCACTGCTGGGCTTGAGCCTCCTCCACAATGGAAAGTAAATTGACCTAACCACGCTTGTCAAGCGGGTTGCTATAGGATTTTATTTCGAGTTTTTCTTCTCTTGCACAGTTGTTATATGCATATTATATCCCTTAGTCGTCCTTTATGACAGTTACGGTTAAGAGACGGGGTGGTGAATTGTATCCTTACTCCGTCACCACGCGGATAATGTTCATGGTATAGTAGGTCTACCGACGTCTCGTACTCCTCAAGGGGTATTCCGTCGGACCGACCACTGACGACAAGGCACCCTGCTCCGGTGGTCAGCCTAACGACGAAGGCGACGTGTCACGGGTGGGTTACGGGTTTGCGTTAGATCTCATTTTCTGGTTCGCTGAACACTTCATCAAGTTTTAAGTCTGCTATCAAAGTATAAAAGGTAGCAATACATTGTATTCTCAGCCATCAGCAGACTGTAAGAAAATAAGGTATAACGTTGCAATTTTGTATACGAAAACGTATATTTCTTTTAAGAGTTTTGTGCCACCCACCGATGAAATTGGATTTTTGTATGCCTTTGTGTGACTTTAAAACAGACTTATAGAGTAAATAAATCTTGCATAAGTTATTTTTGTGAAACAAATGAATCAAAATAAAATTCTTTACTTTATAGTAGGGATGTGACTTGGAGGGTAAATAATCGATTCTTTTGATCTTTTGTTCTTTAACCCTTTCCTAACCATGATACCAAAAATAATGAAAACCTAAATTTTTATGATTGTATATGGGTGAGGGTTTGTAAAGAAAACTCATACATTTTTTTCAGATTTTTTAAGTATGTCTAGGTACTATTTTTATAACCTAGACTTTTAAGTACCGTCAGGAACTTTGAATTACATATTAGTTGGCGTAGTGCATTCAGCAAAATATTAGTCAACTACCCCCCATGTTTGCAGAATATCTGGTAAATATCTTTCTGTATCGCGTTTATTCCACTTACGACAAGGATCAATAGTTTTTTTTTTTAGATTGTGCATGTGTTCACGTAACAGTTTCTGTAAAATATTTGGAAAGTGTTGGGAATAGAATATACAATAACATCTTGGTTTATTTTTGCATTAGGATCTTCTGACTGATATTCTTTATTAAGTTCAGCTTGAATCAACATATATTCTTTTAATGCTGCTTCAAAGTTTCATCAAAATTGTTAGTTGAGGGTTGTTGTACTTTAGGAATATTTTCTTCTCCAGACAATTCCACATCTGAAGTTTCAGAACAATCTGGAAGATCTTATATAAGTAAAGCTTTTATCAAAGCTGTATTCTTTGCAATATCCATTACAAATATTATATAGGATAAACAATTACTATAATATATTCGATCTCATTAACAAAAAATTAACCAAAGTCACTGACGGTACTCCTAAGTCCTTGTACATTTTTATAGTTATTTTAGTACTAACATTCAAAATTATACTCTAAAATCATATTAGTTCTATAGTTAAATCTACTATCTAATGTAATAATATAAAACAATAACAATTATCCTGTTATTTCTATTTTAAATGTTTTCTAAAACTAAAAGCAATCCGCAGTTCTTAAATCTGAAGCAGGTCGAAATTTGAAAGTGTCACTTGCTGGCGGTCAATCGGCAACATTTAAATAAATCACTGTAATTAGCTAGCATAGTAGTACCCAAAAGGGTCATCACTGCCAAATACTTAATACGTGATCGTATTGTAGAAATAATAGACGAAGAATCACCCGGTACAAATTGGTACCGTCGCTTAGGAAAGGGTTAAAATAAATCGATTATAAAATAATCGATTAATTCAAAATAAATAATCGATTATAAAATAATCGATGTTTCCTCCCAACAGGATTATGATGACCTTTTTTTTAGAAAATGTGAGCTTTATTTTCTAATATAGTACGAAACAATCGTGATGACCTTTTTTTAGGAAATCTGGCAGTGAATAATAGATTAATTTCGACCGAATTTCGAATAATAAAAATTCGATTAATAATCGATTTTTATTATTTTGATAATTGATTGTAAAAATCGATTATTAATCGATTATTTTATTGTAATAATCGATTTTTATAAAAATCGATTTTATTTCACATCCCTACTTTATAGCATATCAAATGAAAACATTATTTTGAGGCCCCTAATATTATTTAGTTTTAATTATATATAATTAATGTGTTAAATGTCTGTGTGGGAACGGAGTAAGAATACAATCCGCCATTACCTCTCTTGCTCATGGGAGTCCTAAAAGAGAATGCAATATGAATAGAACATTTACACAAGAGAAGGAAAACTAACTATATAATTACTAAATTACATATCACTAAAATATAATGAGTTATTTTTGAAGCTATTATGAAATAACACAGAATCGTTCCTTAACCAATTTAATATATTAGATAATAGCAACCCGGCCTCGCTTCGCTTCGGTTTCAGTAGCCTTACCCGCGTAGTTCCCGTTCCCGTGGGAATATCGGGATAAAATATAGCATATGTTACTCCCTTATATTATGGCTTTCCAATGGTGAAAGAATTTTTGAAATCGGTTTGGTGGTTTAAGCGTAACAAACAAACAACCTTACTTTCGAATTTATAATACTAGTAAGGATATACTGCATTTAATTGAACTCAAAATTATCCTGTATATTATATCCTTAATATTATTTGCCTCGGATGTTATTAGCCATTTAAAATCCGGGGAAAACCGACCGAAACCGATGAGAAACGAGAGCAGATTTCTAGTTTGTAAAATTGCAATTCTGAAACATTTACATATTTCTTTTTTTGTATGGGCTGCGGTCGTCGCGCTTCCGTACCACTCCGTCCGGGATGACAGAGGGCCTTAAGCACGCAACACCCGCAACCCACCCGAACACCACGTCGTTGGGCCGACAACTGGAGCAGGGTTACTTGTCATCAGTGGTCGGCCCGACGGAATACTCCCTACCCGGAGTACCCTCCCATCGACCGACGTCCCCACCGGCCGGACGTCGGTCTTTCCTCACGCGGTCGGCCTCTCGGAACATTTACATAATAACATGTCTACTTATGCTTTTTATATGTGAATGCTTGCATGATATTATTTCATCATCGTCATCATTTCGGCTCATACACCGCCCACTGCTTGGCCCGAGCCTCTCCCACAATAGGAAGGAAATTGACCTTACTATACCATGCGTTGGATGCAAGTGGCACAGGACCGTTCCAAGTGGCATTCTCGTGGGGAGGCCTATGTCCAACAATGGACGTCTGTAGGCTGATGGATGGATACCATGCTGGTCAGACATGTTCGTATAGGATTTAGTTTCCAGTTTTCCTTCTCTTGCACAGATGTTATGTGCATATTATACCTATACCTTACTCCGTCACCACACGGAAAATACAGATGCTTGTATGATATTATTTCAAGTGATGATGACATCACTTCGGCTCATATACCGCCCACTGCTGGGCCCGAGCCTGTCCCAAAATAGGAAGGAAATTCACCTTACTATATCATGTTGGCCAGCCACGTTGGTGTAGGGTTTCATTTCGCGTTTTCCTTCTCTTTCACAGATGTATATTGTTTTTTATATTGCTTTTTTTTTTTTTTAGTTATTCAATTTCAATTTATTTATTTCTCTTTAAGGTACAATACATGTTACAATTTTTTATCAATTTTTTAGCCTTAAGAAGAGCTGGTGTCTGTAGTAGGTACAAGACCTATATGACAGATCACCAGGTCCTCTCTTAAATATGGGTTCACACTTAAGTAAATAACAGTTCAAATATATATAAAACCTAAAACTATGAAATCTCACAAATAGTATATGTGTGTGCGTGTGTGTATGAGTGTGTGTGCGTGCGTGCGTGTGTGTGTGTCTGTCTGTGTGAGTGCGAGCGTGTGTGTTTTTCGTTTTTACTACATTCATCAACATTTATTTTATTATACGAATAATATTTTCTGCCTCTTCATAGTCCAAAAGTTTAAGCCAGTTCGATACAGTTTTTTTCAATTCGGATTTATACATTGTGTATATATTGAGAATTTTATTTATTTGATTATAAACATAACCGCCAAGGAAGTAAAAACTATTTTGTGCTAATTTTGTATTTACTGGAACAGTAGGACAAACCGAGTACTTCCGAGGAACGAAAATAAATTTATTGGGTTCATAGGGTATTCGAGAATGTGTGATAATAATTAGATTTAAAATAAAAAGTTTTCTTACGGAGAGTACTCTACAAGTTTTATAAAGTACAGTAGTGGGAAATCGAAAAGGCAACCGCCAACCTACCTTCAACAAAATTCTTTGGGCACGTTCAAGTTTTAGTAGGTGGGTTTTAGAACTTCCACCCCAGACAACCACACAGTATTGGATTAATGATTGGCAAAGGGCTAAATAAACTATTCTGATGATGTCCTCCCGCGCGACATGTCGAAGACTTTTAAAAATGAATATTAACTTGCGCAGTCTAGCAGTAAGAGTATCTATATGAAGATGAAATGATAAGTAATCATCGATCAGTACTCCTAAATGTCTAACGCAGTTCACGCGGCTTAAATGAGGGCAATTGCATACCATGGTGGTAGTGTTGCACGTATGAGCGATCAAAGAATGGCAATCTGATGGTTTTACCAGCGGCTGTAGGAGAAAAAGTCAAGTATTTAGATTTACCGACATTCAAAGTCAGTAAATTGTGAGATAACCAATTGTTAACGGCGAGAAAACCTAATTGTGCATGTTTAAAAACTGTTTCCCACGTATCGCCGCTGAATATCAAAGCAGTATCATCGGCGTAAGTATAAATCGAACCATATAATAGCTTTAATTGACAAAGATCATTTATGTACACGAGAAATAATGTTGGCCCAATAATACTACCCTGAGGAACGCCGTGAGATATGGACAGCTTATCGCTGGTCCAATCTCCAATTCTGACACATTGACGTCTACCCGCAAGATAACTCTTGAAAAGCTCAAGTTGATTACCCCTAACCCCAATTCTTTCCAGTTTATCGATCAGAGTGGGGATAGAGATTGTGTCAAAGGCTTTAGCCAAATCTAGGAAAATACCAATCACTTATTGTTTTTTATCTATTTTGGTTATGATATGGTTGGTGAGATCTAAAACAACATTACTTGTTGAAATACCAGCACGAAATCCATATTGAGAGGGTGATATAAGCCGATACTGTTCCAGATATTTGACAAATCTATTATTAATGAGACGCTCAAGTAATTTTGATAGCATTGGCAAGATTGAAATTGGTCTATAGTTGCATGGTTGAGTTCTATCTCCTCCCTTATAAACAGGATATACAACTGCAAGTTTAAACGCGTCCGGAAAGGTACCCAGCTTAAAAGCCATGTTACATATATATGTAATATGGGGAACTAGTAGATACCTAAACCTTTTCAAAAAAATATTAGAAATATTATCAGAACCCACTGCACAGTCATTTCTAAGATTGTTTATCAATTGGTCTACTTCCAACTCATCAGTATCTAACATGACGAAAGTATTGTAACAGGATTTGATATTATTAGAAATTTGGGGCACTTTTTCAGTACGTTGTATTTTTTCAGCAATTGAGGAACCAATATTGACAAAAAAAGAGTTAATTTCATTTGTGGAATATGCGGGATCTGTAGGTGATAAGAGTTCATTTGCAAGTGTCTTCTGTTTGTCAGAATATGTAATAGACTTTATAGCTGTCCAGAGTTTTTTATTATCATTCAGTGCATTGTCCATTTGAGATTTGTCATAATTCATTTTGGCGGTTTTAAGCAGTGTGCAACAATAATTCCTGTAACGTTTGAATGTTATTTGAAGGACCTCATTACTTGGGTTTTTTTTTAATTTTAGATGTAAGTTATCACGATTTCTTAAACATTTTAAGAGCCCAAGAGACATCCAGGGTTTTCGTAACCGCCTACGATATGGTACTGATTTTAGACACACGTTTTTATCTATAATTGAGTTTAAACTTTTTATAAAGTAATTGGTGGCTACATTAATATCTGTAGTGCAGTAAATGGGGCTGAAGTTTGTTTGTGCCAGATCCAATCCAATTTTATCATAATCAAAAACCTTAATCACCTTTTGTGTTTTGTGAGTATTACTGTTAATATTGATAGTCTGGAGATATAGTAAAACGGTGTCATGATCAGTAATTGAAGTATTAGCAATATAACAATAAGCACGGAGTTTAGTTTTTAAAATTAGGTGATCAAGACAAGAGCTATTATTTCTTGTAGGAATAGTAAAGGCCGGTAGCATCCCATGGTAAGCAAGCATGGAAAGGTATTCTGTTGAACGCAAGTCAGTACCATTATCAAAGATGTCGATATTAAAGTCACCCGTTAGAATAATATTTTTATACGAGGAAAGAGATTTTAAAAGATCATTTAATGACTCTAAAAACAAAGACACATTCCTAACTGCAGGTGAGCGATAAATTGCTAACACGACTGTCTGTATTGAGAGTTAATACTAAACAGTTAGCGTCCTGAATTAAGGGTTCCGAAACAGAGACACGTAGGTAACTACGGTAGTATATTACAACACCTTCATTCTGTGTCCCATGCTGGCTGGTGGCAACAGAGTTATAATCGTGAAGCAGAGGTAAAAGAGGTGAATTGTTTAGCCAGCATTCTGTAAGGATTATAAAATCCCAAGACGTACGACTTCTATGAAGAATTGTGGTTAAACTGTCAAAATTCTTATTTATACTTCTTATATTTTGACAGAGGAGTGTGAGAGCACCACAATGCAACCTAACAATTTTTTTACAATCCTCTATCATACATGATTCTGAAACTGCCACTGAAAGACTATCCAAGTCCTTTTCTAAATTATGTAAAGTGTTGAATGTATAACCTTGAAACTAAATAGCCAATAAAAGGTACTTCTAATTTGATATAATCTATGCCAATATTTATTATGCATTAAATTAGTATATTTATTTAATACATAAATGTGGTCATTTATGAGGGTAGATAGCAATGTAATTTGAAATAATCAAGTATAGTAGGTGCTTGAATTTATATGTGTAAGAGGAGTCGTGAAGCGTATTGATTGTGTGTGTGTGTTACGATGTTTAAGCTGCAGCAAAAAAACAATTATATAAAAATAATATGAAATTATTAACAGTATATTAAACAAAAAAGTTAATCCGAAAGAGGTCCTGAAATTACATATTAATATAATCAAGATGTGAACATAACAATAGACATGCCAATAGTTATCTAAATATGGTAAAAACAAACGGACATATGAAACTATAACTAGTCATTTTAAAATTATATTCGAAAGGTCCGCTTCGGAATTGATACAAATGCGCTGAGCCCCCTCTTCCTTGCGGAGGTAAACTTTACCATAAGCAGACCAGCAGTGTTTATATGCATTCTGGGTGGCAAAATCTCGGGCTAAGTAGTGCAGCTTTCGAGTTTTTGCAGGCAAATTCTCTACAATATACACAGGTGTTTTGGAACAGTCAATACCTAAGTGGGTTGTGTTTAGTTTGTCTTTACTATTTTGTTTATTAAAAGTCCTGACTGACTGTAAAACATCTGCTTTCTTTAACACTGTGGTGAAATCAACAATAATAGTATTATGCATAGCAGAGGTGGAGAAAATTCTATACACATCTTTAATATCAGATTTCATGACCTCCATGCCAAGAATTTTGCTAATCTTTGATACCACATTGAGAAGATCCAGTTTAGTTTCATTTATTATTTTAGGAATATTTTTTATTTCGATGCAGGTATTTTTCATTTATTTTTCCAAGTAGTCGACACGCTCCTCCAACCTTTTAATGTATATCTTATTATCCTTCCTTTCACATTCATATTGTTGCATTTTATTCATTATCTCATCGTATTTATTGGCAGTAAAATCCACCGAATCTTGCAATTTATTGTATTGATTTTTGATTTCCAGAAGTGAAGATTCCATAGTAGATAAGAATAGGGATTGCTCCTTTTTAAGCTCTTTTTTTTTTTTTTTTTTTTTGTGGGTGGGCTGCGGTCGGCGCGCCTCCGCACCACTCCGTCCGGGGCGACAGAGGGGCTTAAGCACGCAACTCCCGCAACCCACCCGAAAACCACCTCGCCTTCGTCGTTGGGCTGACCACCGGAGCAGGTTTACTTGTCGTCAGTGGTCGGCCCGACGGAATACCCCCTACGTGGGGTACCCTCCCATCGACCGACGTCCCCCCCTCGGGGAGGACGTCGGTCTTTCCTCACGCGGTGGGCCTCTCGGCGGGTGACGGACTAATCCCCGGTCACGTCACCCGCGGCCTCGGCTAGGGCGGCATGAGGCGCAGGTAGTTGCGCCTGCGCCGCCCCATTCGGCGGCGGCGGATCTCCTCATCGAGGCTGCGCTCCTTGAAGCTCTTGAAACATATTTGTAAGTTCAGATTTTAAATCATTCATATGATCTTGTTCATCCCATTTTCTCTTATTATTCCTACTCAAGGAATAAGAAGGAGTATGCACAGGTTCAGAAGACATAATTAAGTTCGGTTCAGAGTGATGGTGAGGTGACATTAATATATTTGAGAGAGGTGGCGCTATTGGCGGTGAACGGTTTATTGGCATATTGCGTAATAATATTCTTTATTAATAGTAAAGTATCCACTAACCTCAGTATACAATACTAAAATGAGGGTACCCGTAGATAATAATTGGCGTATATGAATCTGTTCGATGAATGAAGTAATAATGTTTTGATTTTGCACAAGAAGATAACGAAATTCTGCTTCAGTGTGTGTGCTTTCATTTGCTAAATATTATACTAGACGCACACAACTTGATCTCACGAATTAAATAATAATGCAACTATGGTTTATATGTATTATACACAGGTTTTATGATTTTTAAATACACAGAGCGAGCGAACATACGTCCGATCACAACAAAGTCGCAACGAGAGAGATGTTATTTGCATATTTTATCCACGAGTTGTTTTTTACGATACCTACAGTCAAGATAAGGGGTGGTGAATAGTATTATTACTCCGACATGACACAGAACACGAATGCTTGCATTATATTATTTAGTTCTGTTAAATCCTTGGTGTTCTTTCTTTTCACTTTAGATGCATTATCTGTAAGGATAAATCTTTTTATAAGTTCATTTCGTCCGTAAAATTCAACCAATCGCAAAGCTACCTAATGATCAAATTAGGTAACTCCACCACGAAATTACTTCTGCCAAGTTCTGTAACTCTGAGGCAAATTCTGAATCATTTCAATACTGTCAATCAAGATATTTTATGTGAAGTTAGTGTGTTTCAACTCGGCAGTCACGTAGAGGATACAATTGACTCTATCCCAAACTTTTATTTGAATAATGATGGCTTTGAGACGTGGAGTTCTTTTGTGAAAGTTTCTGCTTACCACCGAAGACTATTTGATAAAGTTGTCTGTGAAGTTATACTAGATGTTATTTTCTTTGTGAAGGAATATGAATATACTATTTCATTACTCTTTTATTTCATCACTATACAAGAAGGTAAATTCGAAATAAAATTATAGATATATATATATATATATCAATACATGAAGCAAAAAATTTGTACCCCGTTTTACGAAAATTACGTGGATGGACAGGTATGAAATTTGGCACAGTTGAAGTATATAATGAGGAGATTTGCATAATTCTGAAATTTCATATAATAATGGACTAGAAATACATTAAATTCATTTAAAAAGGCATCCCGCACACTACCATGCAATCGCTACATACACACACGCATAGACACCAACGCTTATACACTTTTGTTTACGGTTAAAATCTCTGGTCGAACTGAATGTCAAACAATTATAATTATGATGATAATGTTTATTAGACATTTGTACTTATGTGTTAGTTATTAGTCAAATATAGCTTGCTCAATATACAAATATCTGGTTGATTGAGCTTCGCTCGGTATATTTTTGTTGTATTTTTGTCGAATTTATTTAGATATATGTTAATAAAAAATAAAATTAAATAATGAAAAAAATATCAAAAATTACAAAAAGAGAATAATAATAACACCAAGATTCGATCGCACGCTGTTTGAATGCCAAAACAAAACTAAATGAAAACTGGACAACTGCCCAACTGAGCTATTGTCACTGTTGACAACCTCGACGAAATTCGAATTCCTATTTAGAGAATGTTAATAACATTGTGTCATTGTATTGATTGATTAGCTAAAAACACCGACAAAACAACATTTTCTATGAATAAAATCTAGCTAGATCGATTTTTTGGCCCCGAAACCTCTAGCATGTCAAATTTCATCAAAATCGTTGGAGCCGTTGCCGAGATCCTGAATATATATATATACAAGAATTGCTCGTTTAAAGATATAAGATTATACATAAATAATTAAAAGGAAATTGTGTACCTAGTAGAAAATTTATTTAAATGAATTATGGCGAATTTCGATCACTCGGCGACCACTAGTAAAAGTTATAGACTATTTCAAACTAAATTGAATAGTGCGGAATCTATATGAACAATGATAATAAATGTTGGACGTTAGACGTCTTAGTCCGTCCGTGGCTATGAACGCTGAAAAATGTTTGGCAATCAAAAATCCGTAAAAAGTAAATAAATTCGTTTTATTTACAATGTATAAAACTCGCGTAAATATTATAAAAGTAAGTGACCCTTAAAACAAGATGATATACGACCATAACTATGCTCTCAACATTGCTTTATTAGACATTTTTTTTAAGTTATACTTAAAACAATGATCTCTGATATATACACTAGTATTATACATTATAAATAAAACTTCTTTACGGATTTTCCCGCGTTTGTATTTGATTTATGATTATCTACTCGCTACAGAAATTAGTTATTAAATTTTGACTCACATGTAGGTCCGAATAAAATCCGTAAAGTAGTTTTATTTACAAATTAGAACACGATGTTTTCTTAATCGAATTTTAATTTTTGTATTTACTAAATATATTAACTTTTTAAACCATCTGCAGGCTTTTGTGATCCTCCACACCTTATTATTGATAATGTTTCAGTCACAACCCGCTTGAACCGTCTGGTGTAGCGTAAAGGTAGCGTGTAATCCATCGTATTAACTCCCTATCCTTATTTCAATTCACATGATTTCGCCAACTTAACATCTATTGAGAATCTTTATATATATAAATCTTGTTTGTAATTGAACTCCTTCTAAATGACTGGACCGATTTTGATAATTTTTGTGGCTGTGCCGATGGATATGAGAATGGTTTAGATTAATAATTGGAACTGGTAGGTGATGTTGCGATCAATTTGAAGGAGAATTCCTTTATTTTTAGATCCACATTGCGCATGTAACACGGTGCTCCCGTCGCTCGGCGCATGAACCTATTCTGTAAACAAATCAATCTCAAAACAAATATCTTATAACAACCCAACTAGCTAGCGTCAGAATTCGATTTTAATTCGATTATTGAGGAAACTCGTAATTCTGTAAATAAGAGGAAGATTAGTCAGATACTAATTTGAGACCAAAATCTGACTAAGTATCTAAATTCATTTTTATTACATTATTTCGTATGGTGACAGAGTAAGAATTCAATTCACCACTCCCTCTCTTGCCCGTGGATGTCGTAAAAGACAACTAAGAGATATAATATGGCTTGGCGTCCTACACTGGGATCCCTTATTCGTCTTTTGTCATCTTTTAGTCTTCCTACTATTAGGGTCAAATGGGTTGCTTAAGGTTTTATTTCAAATTTTCCTTTCCTTTCATAGACTTAATATGCATATTAATCTACCTACGGAAAGCCCAGTAACATTTATTGTTCAAACTTTTATAAATGTTTCCTGTAAGCTAATTATCCTTCAAATACTTTGTGGTAAATCAGTCTATTTAATTTCGTATACTATAGGCTTCATTAATTTATAGAGTCATATAAAATTTGATTCTAATATTCATATTTTATTTTGTAATTGCACTGTAAGTTAATTATATGTTACCTATAGGGTACTAAACCTTAATTAAAATGCGCATATGGTAACTCAATGTCTATATAATCGGCATATGTCAAGTTAATAATTACTCTGTGGTATTGTCACGTAGCCTTAGGGGACAAAGTTAATTTTATATATCATTACTGCCAAATTTAGCTTGATTTGATAATTTTTATATTCACTCATTAAGATTTGTCAGTATAAAACCCAGTTATAGGAAGATAGAATCCAAAATACGGCAATCCGTAGAAGAACTCGATGAAGTGGCAATGGGCAGGATACAACCGTTGGGGAAGAAAGGTTCTCGAGTGGCGACTACGTATCGGACATCCTTCACTAGGTGGATCGACGACCTGCTGGAAGTTGCTGGACGTCATTAGACGCAGGCTGCACAAGACCGCACTTTGTGGCATAACATGAGTAAAGCCTCGGTACAGTAGTGGACGATGATAAGCTGAATGATGATGCTGCCACATTTTCTTTCTTTTCTTTGATTTTATTTTTCATAAGTACTAAATTTTGAAAATTTATACTTGTACTAGCTGACCCGTCAGACGTAGTTCTGTTCAAATAAAATAAAAGGAATTGTCCTTGAAATCGACCACAGCGCCACCTACCGGGTCCAATTGTGATTCTAAACCATTCTCGAATCCCCTTGAACACACGCAACAAATTTCATCAACATCGGCCCCAGCCATTCAGGAGGAGTTTAGTGACATACACATGTACTCAAGAAATATTTACATATGTAAAGAAATTACTGTTAGATTCCAAAAATCACAAACATAAATTTTAGTCAGTGAATGTTGGTGGTAGCCGGTGGATCAATCTGTATTACTATATTGGTTATTATTAATAACCTAACCATCAAATAGGTAGTTCCTGAAATTTCTTCATGGAATTTAGTCTGGATAAATCTTAATCTAAGTAAATGATAAAAAATAAATTTCACAAAAATTTGCATTCACAAAAAATCATTTAAATCCATCCAGCCGTTTAGTTGCAGTATAGATAAATAACCTAGATACCGACTGCAGCGCTGTATGCCAGGCTGATTTGTGAATCTAAATCACCCAGGCCCCCACTTGAATACATTTAGAAATTTCATTTAAATCTATCCGGCCATTTAGTTGCAGTATAGATAAATAACCTATATACCGACTGCAGTGCCATCTATCGAGGTTGATTTGTGAATCTAAATTATTCAAGCCTCCACTTGGATGCATTCAGAAAAAATCATTTAAATCTATCCAGCCGTTTAGTTGCAGTATGGATAAATAACCTAGATACCTAATCGTTAAGTTTTCTTAAATTCTTTGATTTTTTGCGCAACTTTCTGATTTTTTTTTTCGTATAAGTCTATTTCAAAGTATTAGAAAAATTAAAACGAAAGATGGACGAAATCGGTGAAGTCGTTCTCAAGTTATGTTATTGTCCTGCCTGAACAGCGCCACCTACCGGGTCCAATTGTGTATCTAAACCATCCTCGAATCCCCTTGAACATACACAAAAAAATTCGTCAACATCGGTCAAGTCGTTTAGGAGGAGTTCAGTGACATACACAGGAACGCTAGAAATTTATATAGAAGGTACAATTTCGAAGGGCATCACACTAGAGCTAATACTATATGTTGTAAAATATACAATTATATATATTTAAAAGATTAAAATAAATGACAGCCCGCTGAGTTTCTTGCCGGATCTTCTCAGCTTGTGGCCGCGTGCCGATCCGGTGGTAGATTATTGTAGTTTGTTCAAACGATGTTTAAATTTGACATTATGTAAGTACCCTTAAGTTACTTATGCAGAATAAATTCACTTGACTACCCAAGAGGAAAAGCGAAAGGAACTCTGCACTGGTGGTCGGCCGAACGACGAAGGCGGCGTGCTATTGGGTGGGTTACGAGCCCGCGCGCCGCCCCTCTGTCGCCCCGGACGGAGCCGGGTGGCGGTTGCGCTGACCGTGGCCCACCCCAAAAAAAAGGATTTCGCTATTTGGAAGATGAAAGGTATACCAGCTATTTCTGTTCGTCTTATTTATTTACTTCGCTTTTTTTCCAAGAAGTAAGTCCCGAAATTTCCGAGAGTATTGGGATCCTCAGCGTCAAACTATCGAGCAAAGTTAAAGAAATAGTTTCACTGCATAAATAGCGTTGTGTTTAAGATGCTAATCTACCACGCCTATTGTGGGTACGGTAGACAGCGTTTCGATGACCTAAATATATTCACTTTGACGGGTTTATATATTCTTGAAGTAAGTATGTCTATTTGTAAGAAAACGTTCAGAGCTGTTTCCCCTTACGAAGGACCACCATAAATATGTAGCACCGTAACTTAAGATTACTTAAGAAATAAAAATAGATTTGGTATGCCAACTTCTAGCTTATCATCATTACATTAAAGACCTTATGTTATGACTATAAAAATGTATAATAAAACACCTTGAATACTAAAACATATAACAAATTTCTATATATTTAGAAATAATTTAACAAAAGATACCTTAATCAAAATTGTTACTATAATTTAAGAGAATTCTTTGAGGACATCAATGAAACTAAGATACTTTAATATAGTAAGCCTCGAAAATATATGTAACAAATAAATTAACTATAATTTTAATAGAACGACGTTTAATAATATAATTATTTATTAAATTGACATTGGCATATTGGAAATATTAATTTAATAAATAATAATATAATTATAATTTGGTATTGAAATAAATTTATATGGACACATTATATTAATAACATTGAATTCTTTAATTGATTGCCATTATATTTTAGTAACATATGTACAATTATCTATATATAAAGTGTGTGGGTATGTTCCATATAGGCTCCGAAACGGCTGGACCGATTTCAATGAAACTTTCAGGGAATCTCCAGATTGACCTGGCGAGTAATCCTGTAAAGTTTGGTGACGATCGGAGCACTCCTCTTTTTGAACTCAAATCATGTAGTTTATTGTTTAAATAAAATAAAGCAAAATCTAGCCCGGCGAAGCAGGCTGGGAACGCTAGTATATAATAAAGATATCAGAAAATACAATGACAATCTTAACTTCGAAAAATTTCTGTGCCCTATCAGGGTTCATGTTGATCTGTATTATGTTTATGACACCAAACTGTACATAAGAATGCAATAAACTATTTGAATGTTAATTTGGATTCAATAATTCTGCAGGATACTTTGTACGATCCACAAATTGTAGTTCAAGTCTAATTTGTGTCTGTTAAATTATATGATTACTAGCTGAACCAACAGATGTTGTTCTGTTCAAATCAACGCCACCTACCAGATCCAATTGTGAATCTAAACCATTCTTGAATCCCCTTGAACATGCACAAAAATTTCCGCAACATCGGTCCAGCCGTTTAGGAGGAGTTCGGTGACATGCACACGTACACAAGAAATTTATTTATAAAGATAAAGTACGCGACACAATTTTTTTAATACCGAGTCTTGATTTTATAGAAGAAAAGGCGCAGTTAGTACTGAGTCATTTAGAGTACTAAGCCAAAATAGCAAACAGAAAACTGGGCATCCTGAACAGAGGCAGGAGGTACTTCACATCCAGATAACGTCTTGTGCTACACAACGTTCAAGTTGGTCTTCAAATGTTCACATTTCTGTGTAGATGCGTCTAAATATCAACTAGATCCTCTTGACTCTATACAAAGACTGGCAGTTTGAATCGTCGGTGATCTCAAAGAATCTAGCTAGCTCCAGCGAATCTAACTTATCAATGACAAGTTAGATTCACTGGAATGGCGGGGAGATTTTGGGTCACTCTGCGTACTCTACCGGCTCTTTCACGAAAGGTGCTCTGAGAAACTATTTGACTTGGTACCACCGTTACTGTTTCTTCACCGTGTCACTCAATAACGAAGCATTGATGAGCACCAAACTTTATGGTATTCCAGTGATCATTTCTTCCACGCAAGCACAGGATCTGGAATGAACTACCTACTGTTGTTTTTCCCGAGCGCTATGATATTTTCTTTAAGCGCGGAGCACTTCGTTCACGGTAAGGCAAAGACCTAGGCCTAGCCTATCAGGAGTGCTGCTGCACTCTTGGTATTGTAAAGGTCTATGTGCGGTAGCATCACTTACCATCAGGTGTACTGTATAATCATTACCACCTTTAGCTCTTCTCTCTCCTTCTGGAGGAGAAAAGGAAATCTCGAAGAATAACCGTATATCAACCCGTTTAAGCAGCGTGGTACAGTAGGTCAGTATCCCTTTTATTTAGGGAGGAGGCTAGCGCCCAAGATTGGGAAATATATGAGCTCAGACGATATCATTGCTGTTCAGTTTATGCAACCTCAACAAATTGCATGAACGAATGTCCTTCGATGTCAGCGTATTGTTTGTACGTTCGCACACATGTTCTGGCAAGTCAGCATCCTACTTATGATATGACGTGATCTTTCCAGCAATCAAACGAATTCATACAGCTTCATAAATCATATATAACAGACCACAAATCTCACCATTTCGTACACTCGCAACCATCATCAACTCAACCACTCGTATCGAGGAATAACCAATAAATAAGGAATTCCATAATGTGATTTATCATTTAACTATAGGATCGTAGGGAGCCCACAATAGCCCCTATATCTTAGTTTTTTTTTTTATAGAATTCCTTCTTTACTATAGCCCCTATAATTGTTTTCTTAAAAAGGCAGGATCTGTCATTCTATCATTAGATGAAGTTTTTTTTTCTGGATAGATATCCTCATATATCAAATTGGAAGCTATATTATCTCAAGAACAGCTACTTCGAAGTTAATCGAATCAAACCAATAATACTCGTTACTCCAACAGACAGTGACGTCTAATGAACGTGACATAGCACATCAGGTGTTCAATGTATCTGTTCCTCGAGCCATATGATGCGTTTTGACAGCTGTCGAGAAGAAGAACACAATATACATTCATTGATAATATATACTATATTTGGTTGGTTAAAGATCTGGATGACTGAGCTTAGCTCAATATTTATATTTTGGTATTTTCTTTATATTATGTACTTAGATATAAAGGGTAGTTACAGAGTTTTAGAGTATACTTAGAGCATCATTTCAGCCCTCCTAATCGCCACTATTGAGATCTGGCCTCCTACATAATGGGAGAAAAACCGATCTATTATACCTTGCTGGTCAGACGTTTTGGTATAGAATTTTATGTCGTGCTTTGCTTCTCTTGCATACCAGCTTTCCTTCCCCGTGGGTGTCATGAAAGACGACTGATGGATATAATATGCCTAACATATATGCAAGAGAAAGAAAACTCGAAATACGAGTAAAATCCTATGCCAACATGGCTGATCAGTGGTATAGTAGGTAAATTTCCCTCTCATAATGGATGAGGCTGGACCCCACCAGTGGGACGTATATGGATTGAGATGATAATGATGTGATGAAGTATTATAAAAATTTCATGTAGTGATCGGTTAAGAATAAAATGTAAACACTCCTCTTAATTGCCCGTATGATTAAGAATCGTAAAAAGACTCCATAAATAGACCATCTAAAAGATTTTCTCTAGAAGAGATTTCCATGAATTTGGAACTGTACCTTATGCGAAATACATCTATACCAATAAATGAAATTGGAGTGTCTGTTTGATATTATCAAAATAATAGGCCATTTTCATGCTCGCACGGTTATTTGCAATATACATATGCCTAAAAATCACTTTATATTTTTTTTGTCTGTCTGTCTGTGTGTTTGTGCCGGGTAATCTTCAAAACGGCGAAAGAATTTTTTAAATCGGTCCGATTTAAAAAATTCTTTCACCAATGGAAAGATATAATATCAGGGAGTAAACTAGGCTATATTTTATCCCGATATTCCCACGGGAACTACGGGGATAAGGCGACAGAAACCGAAGCGAAGCGAGGGCGGGTTGCCAGTATCAAATAATGACATTCAAGCTTATTAGTATACTAGCTTTTGCCCGCGGCTTCGCCCGCGTAAAAATTTACTTGCATATTGAACTATTATCGAAAAGAATATTATCGGCATAAAAAGTATTATATTTCTAAATTTAAGAAATACCCTATCTACGTGTCAATTTTCATCCAAATCTGCTTCAACAGTTTACGCGTGATTGAGTAACAAACATCCAAATATCTTCACAAATTTTCACATTTGAATATTACTTCCAGCCTTGTAGTTCAGATTCCCGTGCAAATAAGATGATAAATATGCGTCTCCTTAGTCCCTGATAACGTAGCTTTCCATTGGTGAAAAAAAATTATATCAATCAAACACCCGCAGTTTCACACACGTAGTAGACTTCATTCCCATGACAATGCCAAGATAAAAAATGCCTATGTTACTCGCTGATATTATAAATTTACATGTGTGAAAAAAAAATTTAGAAATCTCAGAAATATCCAATTTAAAAATTGCCTATGTTACTCGCTGATAACATAGATAGCTTTCCACTGGTGAAAGAATTTTAAAAATTGGTCGACATCCCCCGGTTTAGTTCCCGTTCCCGAGCAAATACCGGGATGAAAATAGCCTTTATATGTTACTAGCTTTTGCCCGCGGCTTCGCCCGCGTAAAAGTTGGTTTTCATAAATTTTAATTTTTTTTTTTTTATTTTGTGGGTGGGTCGCGGTCGGCGCGCCTCCGCACCACTCCGTCCGGGGCGACAGAGGGGCTTAAGCACGCAACTCCCGCAACCCACCCAAAAACCACGTCGCCTTCGTCGTTGGGCCGACCACTGGAGCAGCGTTAACTTGTCGTCAGTGGTCGGCCCGACGGAATACCCCCTGTTGGGGTACCCTCCCATCGACCGACGTCCCCCCCTCGGGGAGGACGTCGGTCGATGGGAGGGTACCCCTCGGGGAGGACGTCGGTCCGCCCACGTTCGGCATAAGCCACGATAGGGCGGACGCCGCGCCGACGAGCCGCGGAGCGAGCCTACGGAAATGCTCCCGGAACCACCATCGCCCGTCGAGCACCAGGCCCAAGTACCTCATATGGGCCCGGATGCTGATGTCGACCGAGTGGACGGTGATCGAGACGCCGATGGGAGGGCTCATAGTGCGCCCATGGAACAAGAGGGCCTCCGTCTTGTCCAGGGCGACCCTCAACCCCAGCGCCTCGATCCGTCTGACGACCTCCTCGGTACCCGAGGTCGCCAGGCTTACCGCCTCTTCTAGCGTCCCACCGCGGGCTGTGACGAGCGTGTCGTCGGCGTAACAAATCACGCCCAGCCCGGGCGGGAGGCTCCCCCTCAACGCCCAGTCGTAGCCGATGTTCCACAGGGTGGGTCCGAGGACCGACCCCTGTGGGACACCGCACGTCATGGGCGTTCGCACGACGTCCCCTGCTCGGTCGGTGCACAGGACGCTGCGCCCCTCCAAATAGTCTGCCACTAGCCGCCTCAGGTAAACTGGCACCCCGTGATACCGGAGCGCCTCCCTGATGCAGCTGAATGGCAGACTATTGAATGCGTTGGCGATGTCTAGGGACACCACCTACAGCACTCCCCCGCCGGTGACGGCCTCAGTCGCCACGGCCCTCAGGCGCAACAGAGCCGCGATCGTTGAACGACCCCTCCTAAACCCAAACTGGGCGTCCGACAGATCGGGCCCCATGCCGACGAGGTGCCGCTCGATGCGGGCAGCTACCACCATCTCCAGTAGCTTGCCCGTGTCATCGAGCAGCACGATAGGCCTGTAGGCCGAAGGCGACTCCGGAGACCGTCCCGGCTTCGGCAGGAGCACCAGCCTTCCCTCCTTCCAGCACCCAGGGAACCGTCCGGACGCTAAACACGCGTCGAACAGCCCCCTGAGGCGGGGTCCCAGGTGTTCGAGGACCAGGGCCAGCACGCGGTTAGGAACACCGTCGGGCCCGGGGGCGGTAGACTTTGCGCTCATGCGCGTCACCGCCACCCCCATCTCGGGTTCCGTGATGGGCGGAACACTGTCGTTGTCGGCCTCCCGGTCAGTGTCTGGCGGAGCCATGACCAGGGCGTGTGTTCCGCCCGCCGCGGGAACAGGTCCTCGATGACCCGGGTGAGAAGGCCGGGCTGGAGAGTCTCGGTGAGGGGAGGGCCCCGCGCGCGTAGCCTATTCAGCACCGCGCGATAGGGGCGTCCCCAGGGGTCACGGTCGAGACCGTCCAGCATCTCCTGCCGACTGACGTCCTTGGCGGAGCGGACGGCCAGCCTGAAGGCCGACCGCGCATTACGGTAGCCCTCATAAAGCACGGCCTCCCGCTCTGCGTCGCGACGGCGCCGCCGGCTGCGGGTGTAGGCCCTCCGGGCGCGAATACACGCGGCCCGGAGATCCGCCAGCTCCCGGGACCACCAGTGGACCCCCCTCCTCGGGGGCAGACGCCGTACCCGGGGCATGGCCGCATCGCAGATCTGCGTCAACGCACTGCGGATGCGGCCAGCCTCGGCGTCCACCCCGTCCGACTGGTGGGCAGAGGACAGCCACGAGTATACGATGGCTGTCTCCGCCAGCTGGTCCCGGTCTAAGCGGCCCACAGCCCATCGCGGGAACGCAGGACGCCCATCCGCCCCGTGACCCCTGCTGGGCGTCGGAATTGCAGGGAGACCTCCATCCGGATATACCGGTGGTCCGACAAGGTCTCCACCTCCTCCACGACGCGCCAGCTCCCCACGCGTGCGGCGACTCCGGGGCTATCGAACGAAAGGTCCACTATCGACCCGCCCCGTTGTCGCACGCACGTATGCACCGAGCCCCTGTTCAGCAAACAGAGGCCCAGTGCCGCCGCCCACTCCTCGATCGCCCGTCCTCGGTCATCCGTCCTAGGGGACCCCCACGCATAATTTTTAATTTTAGAAATACTCTATGTGTCAATTTTCATCCAAATCTGGTCAACAGTTTACGCGTAATTGAGTAACAAACGTCCAAATATCTTCACAAATTTTTATATTTGAATATTACTTCCACCCTTGTAGTTTAAATTCAAGTAGAAAGACGATGAGAAATATGGCCATCCTTAGTCGCTGATAATACATTATCCATCCATTGGGGAAAAAATTATATCGATCAAACTCCCGCAGTTTCACCCACGTAGACCCCATTTCTATGCGAACGCCGAGATAAAAATTGCCTATGTTACTCGCTGATATTATAAGTTTATATGGGTGAAAATAAAAATAATAATTATCAAATCCCATACAAATATCCGACATAAAAATTGCCTATCTTACTCGCTGATAACGTGGCTTCCTATTGGTGAAAGAATTTAAAAATTAGTCAACATCCACCGGTTTCACTCGCGGAGTTCTCGTTCCCGGGCAAACACCAGAATGAAAATAGCCTTTATTTGTTATTCACTGATAATGTAGATTTTCATTCGTAAATTAATTTTTATATCCATTTAGTTCCCGCAATTTTACCGGCATTGTGCCCGGTCCCGTAGGAATATCGGGATAAAAAAATAGCCTAAATATGTTACTCGCTCAAAAATAGCTTTGCGTTAGTGAAATAATTTTAAAATCGACTAAATTCTCACAGTTGTTCCAGCCACACCGGGATAAAATATAGCCTGGGATAAAATAAGTTATTCCTTATGTAAGGCTTGGTAGACCTGTTAGTAAAGTATTATCAGTATGGGTCCAGCCGTTTTGAAGGTTACCCGTAACAAATATAAGTCAAAAAAAATTGTCCGTCCGTCTGTCTGTCACCAAGCCATATCTCAAGGACCGCGATAGCTAGACAGTTGAATTTTTTACAAATTATGCATTTCTGTTGCCGTTATAATAATAAATATAAAAAACAAAATAAAATAAATATTTAAGGTGGCTCCTATACAACAAACGCAATTTTCCCCCTTTTTATAAATAATGGTACGGAACCCTTCGTGCGCGACCCCGACTCGCACTTGGGCGGTTGTTTAGACATAGGTAATTAGGTATCGTGCAAATAATTGTGTTAGCATGAATAAAACCTATTATTTTGACAGACAAATAGACGCTTTAAATTTGTTTATTTCTAGAGATAGAAAATTGGATTAATATCTTGATTTTAACTTACTGTCTGGTAGCGGCTAGGCATATTAAAACGCTTTCATTGTTTGTGAGTGTCGCAAAATACTACTAAGGCAAAGATTTACATCGACCTGGACCAATTGGTGATGCCATTTAGCCAGCAATGTCGTTTGGCAGGCAGCTGGTCATAAAATGTTGCTAGAAGAACCTTTGCAATATCTATGATGGCAGAGGAGTGCCTACATATTGCGTCGATCCAAAGTAATCTTGATAAGCGAGCATTAAGAAAAAATAATGGGGTAACCCAAGAAAGCCGACCGTGTACTAAAATGATCGTTCCTAGGCTCAGTGATATTGGTTATATGCTTTTCACCTCCTTAGGGGTAAAATTGCAAAAACTCTTTTTTAGTGAGCACTTTCCCCAAGAGAGACAACTTTGTACAAAATTTCACATTTCTAGGCCTAATGATTTCGGCTATATATTTTTCACCCTCTTAGAGAATGAATTTCAAAAACTAATTTCTTAGAGCTCATTTACAACAAAAGAAAGAGAATCGAACAATACACAGAAATACACAGTTTCACGTTCCTAGCCCCAATAGTTTCGGCTATACACTTTTCACTCCCTTAAGGGGGTGATTTGCCAAAAATACTTTGCAAGTGCTCGTGTACCCCAAAAATACGCCGGAGTAAAAAAAAATACGTTTCTAGGCCCAGTGGTTGCCGCTGTATACTTTTTGGTCTTTTAGGGGTTGAATTTCATCCCCATGTAAGTAAAATTTTCAAAATGCTAGAACGAATACTTATTTATTTATTATCAAATGCCTTAATACAAAGATTCATGGTTTTATCATCGAAAATGTCGAATTTCCATACAAAATGGCAGCCCCTATTTCAACCCCTTATAACCATTTTTTCGCGATTTCTTTGCTATAGCTCGTGAACCCCAAGAAATACTACGGTGTAAAAAAATTACGGTTTTAGGCCCAGTGGTTTCAGATATATGCTTTTTTGTCTTTTAGGGGTTGAATTTCATCCCCATATAAATGAAATTTCCAAAACGCTAGAACGAATATTAATTTATTTATTATAATAATAACTGCCTCAATACAAAGATTCATGGTTTTATCATCGAAAATGACGAATTTCCATACAAAATGTCAGCCCCTATTTCAACCCCTTATAACCATTTTTTCGCGATTTCTTTGCTAGAGTTCGTGTACCCCAAGAAATACTACGATGTAAAAAAAAATTCGTTTCTAGGCCCAGTAGTTTCGGCTGTATGCTTTTTTGTCTTTTAGGGGTTGAATTTCATCCCCATATAAATGAAATTTCCAAAACGCTAGAACGAATATTAATTTATTTATTGTAAAGTGCCTTAATACAAAGATTCATGGTTTTATCATCAAAAATGACGAATTTCCATACAAAATGTCATCCCCTATTTCAACCCCTTATACCCATTTTTTCGTGATTTCTTTGCTAGAGCTTGTGTACCCCAAGAAATACTACGGTGTAAAAAAATTACGTTTCTAGGCCCAGTGGTTTCGGCTGTATGCTTTTTTGTCTTTTAGGGGTTGAATTTCATCCCCATATAAATGAAATTTCCAAAACGCTAGAACGAATATTAATTTATTTATTATAAACTGCCTCAATACAAAGATTCATGGTTTTATCATCGAAAATGACGAATTTCCATACAAAAGGTCAGCCCCTATTTCAAACCCTTATAACCATTTTTTCGCGATTTCTTTGCTAGAGTTCGTGTATCCCAAGAAATACTACGGTGTAAAAAAAATTTCGTTTCTAGGCCCAGTAGTTTCGGCTGTATGCTTTTTTGTCTTTTAGGGGTTGAATTTCATCCCCATATAAATGAAATTTCCAAAACGCTAGAACGAATATTAATTTATTTAAATTGTGAATTAATTTTTAAAACCATTAAATTCCCGCGATTTCACCGGCATTGTACCCGGTCCTGTAGGAATATCGGGATAAAAATAGCTCAAATATGTTACTCGCTTAAAAATGGCTTTCCATTAGTGAAATAATTTTAAAATCGACTAAATTCTTAAGGTTGCTCCAGCCACACCGAGATAAAATATAGCCTAGGATAAAATATAGTCTAAGTTATTCCTTATGTACACCTGGTAGACCTGATAGTAAAATATAATCAATATCGGTCCAGTCGTTTTGAAGATTACCTGTAACGAATAGACAGATAGACAAAAAAATTTTGGACCGTTTTTTAGGTATAGATATCGTGCAAATAATTTTGATAGACAAACAGACGCTTAATACGCAGACGCGCAAATTTATTTGTAGAGATAGAAAATTGGAATAATATCTTGATTGTAACTTACTGTCTGATAGCTGCTAGAAATGTCGCAAAATACTACTAAGACAAAGATTTACATCGACTTGGACCAATTCGTGATGCCGTCTGGCCAACAATGTCGTCCGCCAGGCAGCCGGTCATACAATGTTGCTAGAACCTTTGCAATATATCTACGATGGCAGAAGAGTACCTACATATCGCGTCGATCCAAAGTAATTAGGATAAGAGCAAGATAATGATGATATATCATTGGCTGGGTGTCTTCGACTATATGCGTTTTACCTTTTTGGGGCGGCCCAAAATTGTTTCTTAGTGCGTGCTTACTCTAAATAACCGATCGGTATACAAAATTTCACATTCACCCTCTTAGAGGTTGAATTTACGCCCATGACGTGCGGTGTCCCACAGGGGTCGGTCCTCGGACCCACCCTGTGGAACATCGGCTACGACTGGGCGTTGCGGGGGAGCCTCCCGCCCGGACTGGGCGTGATTTGTTACGCCGACGACACGCTCGTCACAGCCCGCGGTGGGACGCTAGAAGAGGCGGTAAGCCTGGCGACCTATGGCACCGAAGAGGTCGTCAGGCGGATCGAGGCGCTGGGGTTGAGGGTCGCCCTGGACAAGACGGAGGCCCTCTTGTTCCATGGGCGCCTTATGAGCCCTCCCATCGGCGTCTCGATCACCGTCCGATCGGTTGACATCAGCATCCGGGCCCATATGAGGTACTTGGGCCTGGTGCTCGACGGGCAATGGTGGTTCCGGGAGCATTTCCGCAGGCTCGCTCCGCGGCTCGTCGGCGCGGCGTCCGCCCTATCGTGGCTAATGCCGAACGTGGGCGGACCGAGCGCTACGTGCCGACGGCTGTACACGGGGGTCATCCGGTCGATGGCCCTGTACGGCGCACCGGTGTGGGCGGGGTCCTTGACCGTCCGACTTAGGGCCCTTCTGTGGCGACCACAGAGGGTCATGGCGGTCAGGGCCATCCGCGGATACCGCACGGTTGCGACGGAGGCAGCGTGCCTATTGGCCGGGACTCCCCCGTGGGACCTGGAGGCGGAAATGCTCGCCGAGTTGTATCGGCGGGTGTCGGGGGTGCGCGGGGAGGGCGGTGTGATCTCGTTAAGGGATCTCACCGCCTGGCGCGTCGACGCCCGCCGAGACGTCATTGCCCGTTGGGCAGTCCGGCTGGAGAGGCCTCGGTTCGGGGTGCGAACCGTGGAGGCCTTCCGGCCGGTGCTGATGCAGTGGTTGGAGAGGCGGCACGGGGTGCTCTCTTTCCGACTAGTGCAGGTGTTGACGGGGCACGGGAGCTTCGCCAAATACCTGCACAGGGTCGTGAGGAGGGAGAGTACACCGTCCTGCCACCACTGCGATTGCGACGAGGACACGGCGCGCCACTCGCTCGAGGCCTGCGCGGCTTGGGCAGTGCAGCGCCGTGAACTCGTCGCAATCATCGGTGCCGACCTGACGCTGCCGGCCATCGCTAGGGCGATGGTCGACAGCGTCAGGAACTGGGACGCGGTCGCAGCCTTCTGCGAGACAGTGATCTCGCAGAAGGAGGCGGCGGATCGTCTGCGCGTGGAGCGCAGCCTCGATGAGGAGATCCGCCGCCGGCGACTGGGGCGGCGCAGGCGCAACTATCTGCGCCTCATGCCGCCCTAGCCGAGGCCGCGGGTGACGTGACCGGGGATTAGTCCGTCACCCGCCGAGAGGCCGACCGCGTGAGGAAAGACCAACGTCCTCCCCGAGGGGGGGACGTCGGTCGATGGGAGGGTACCCCGCGTAGGGGGTATTCCGTCGGGCCGACCACTGACGACAAGTAAACCTGCTCCGGTGGTCGGCCCAATGACGAAGGCGAGGTGGTTTTCGGGTGGGTTGCGGGAGTTGCGTGCTTAAGCCCCTCTGTCGCCCCGGACGGAGTGGTGCGGAGGCGCGCCGACCGCGACCCACCCAAAAAAAAAAAAAAAAAAAAAAAAAAAAAAAAAAAAAAAAAAAAAAGAGGTTGAATTTCCAAAAATTCTTTGTTAGTGCTCGCTTATCCCAAAACAAAATATTCACGTTCTTAGGACCATTATTTTAAGTTATTTTTCATCCCCTTAGGGGCGAGATTGCCAAAAAATTTTTCATAGTGCTTGGTAAGTGAGCACTAAGAAAATCTTAGGGTAATCCAAGAAAGCCGGCCGTGTACTAAAATGACCCTTCCTAGGCTCAGTTTTTCCCCTTAGAGCTAAAACTGCACAAAAGCTCTTTTTTAGTGAGCACTTTCCCCAAGAAAGGCAACTTTATACAAAATTTCATGTTTCTAGGCCTAATGATTTCGGCTATATATTTTACACCCCTTTAAGAGTTGAATTTAATAAAATAATTTCTTAGAGCTCACTTACAACAAAAGAATTGCGTATTAAGTTTTACGTTCCTAGCCCCAATAGTTTCGTCTATACGCTTTTCACCCCCTTAAGGGGGTGATTTTCCAAAAATCCTTTGCTAGTGCTCGTGTACCCCAAGAAATAAGACGATGTAAAAAAAATACGTGCCCCTATTGTGAAACTACCAAAACGCTAGAACGAATAAGTGAAACTACCAAAACCCTAGAACGAATATTTATTTATTTATTATCAGGTGCCTTAATACAAAGATTCACGGTTCTATCATCGAAAATGACGAATTTCCATACAAAATATCATGCCCTATTTCAACCCTTTATATCCATTTTTTCGCAATAAAAAGTAACCTATGTGCTTTCTCAAGCTTTAGTCCATCTCTGTACCAAATTTCATCAAAATCAGTCCAGTGGTTTAGACGTGAAAGCGTAGCAGACAGACAGACAGACAGAGTTACTTTCACATTTATAATATTAGTAAGGATGAACGCCTTAACATTTCGAGAATTGTACAAGTTCACGTTGTTTGATATTAATATGTATCATACATGTCAGTATGACGGTGCAATTATAAAGAGAATTTCCAATTGTGTTATTTGACTGTGACATAAAGGATTTCATGAATAAGCAAGATGCAAATAGAACAGGAATAGAGATAATACATACATATGTATATACTAATATTATAAAGAGGATACATTTGTATGTAAGTATGTTTGTAACGAATTGGTGCCAAAACTATGGAGCCGATTTCAAAAATTCTTTCACCATTGGAAAGCTATAATATCAGGGAGTAACATAGACTATACTTTATCCCGATATTCCCACGGGAACGGCAACTACGCGAGTAAGACGATTGAAACCGAAGCGAAGCGAGGGCGAGTTGCTAGTTAGTAATATGTTGAAATTGATCTATTCTTAGACTGAATTTTCATTCAGAAATATTCCGCTGTATATTGAAATTTAATCTAGGTATTAATTTCAGTATTAATAATAGTTAATTGCTTTTTAAAAACGAATTCTACGTTACAATACAACAAAAAGAAAATAAATAGACTAAAGAAAAAGTTGAACTTAATGTTCAACTTTTTCTTCTCGTGCATAGATCTGATCTGCATATCATATACCTTAGTTGTCTTTTACGACATCCACAGACAAGAGAGGGAGAGATGAATTATTTTTTTCGATGTCGGGAAGATACAACAACCTTCTTTTTATGGGTGGGCTATGGTAAGCGATCCATTCCGTCCGTGGCGACAAAAGGACGGTGCGCGGGCCATTAACCCACCCGTACCCACGTCGCACTCGTCGTTGGGCCGACCACCAGTACAAAGTGCCTTGTCGTCAGTGGTCGGCCCGACAGAATACCCCTTCGGGTACCCTCACCTCTCGACGTCCTTGTCCCGGGGCGTCGGTCGCCGTCGCGTGGTCAGCCTCTCTACGGGTGACTGAATAAAATCCCCGGTCCGGTCACCCGCGGCCTCGGCTAGGGCCGCATCAGCCGCAGGTACTCGCGCTTGCGCCACCCGAGTCGCCGTCGGCGGAACGTGTCACCGAAGAGGATCTCCTCTCGCGCACGATCCGCCGCCTCCTTCTATGAGATCGCGACAGAGAAAGCGGCGACCGCGTCCCAGTTCCTGACGCTGTCAAGCATCTTCCTGACGATGATCAGCAGCGTCAGGTCGGCACTGATGATCGCGACGAGTTCACGGCGTTCCCCCGCTCACGTGGCACACACCTCAAGCGTGTGCTGCGCTGTAAGATACAACAACCTTTAGTTTCATTTACAATACTCACGTGCAAAAGAAGGGCTGGGGAATTTTATCTTTACTCCCTCGTTATACGGAAAAAACACATGGCAAACTCTAGCTTAAAAACTTTAAACGAGGTTTAAGAAGAGTATTTTCTTCACGGTAGGCAACGGCCTTGCTGTATCCCTGGTATTGCAAAAGTGTATGTATGGCAATATCAGTTACCATCAGGTGTGCTGTTTGCTCGTTTGCCACCATAGGCTATTGCCTAACTAACGAAAAAAAACGTTTTTCGAGCCGTTTAATCTCTCTTTTTATAACTGTTATCTTAATAACGTTTAACTGACATTCTACACGCTTCATTACTCACAAGAAAATCCATTGAAGAACCAATAATCTAAAATTTACAGCACGAACGTGTCAATGAATATTATTTAAACAATTGTGAACCCCTTTTAACTTTACTTAATGTTAAATTCAAATTGGCCATGGCCTAAATAAATTTACTTTATACCAGAAACTTTGGCCAATTGACCAGTTATATTTGATACAGGCTAATCTAACCTGCTAATCAATTTATAGTTAATCTAGAGTTAACGTAGCCATCCTTAAGATGATTTGAGTAACATTTAAAATTTATTCATTGTAACTAGTAACCGCTTCCCAGTAGTGAGCGATAAAGAATACAATGAAGGAATATAATGGAGGAATAGAAGGGAGTGCTCTGAGGAACTGTTTGACTTGGTACCACCGTCACCATTTTACCATCAAGTACATCCATTTCAGCTGAAAACGTTATGGTTTCCAACTGTACGTTTCCAGCGATCATTTCTCCTACGTACATGCAAGCTCTGGCATGAACTACCTGCTGCTGTATTTCCCAAGCGCTATGACATGTCCTTCTTTAAACGAGGCTTAAGAAGAGTATTTTCTTCACAGTAGGCAACGGCCTAGCTATGTCCCTGGTATTGCAAAGGTCCATGTACTGCAATGTCATTTGCCATCTGGTGTGCTGCTTGCTCGTTTGCCACCATTGGCCATATAAAACAATTCACTTCACCCACTCTTGTCCGTGAATGTCGTAAAAGACGACTGAGAGATATGATATAATATGTAACTAAATCTTAAATATTTATATAATTTTTTTTTTTACAAATTATATTACTGACAATTAAATTATATTTTTGACATGAAACTAATATAAAATATTATTATATAACCATTTGCACGCCCCACGGGGCAGAATGTGATGTACTCAATCGATATATAACACCTGTATAAACCATATTTTAGCAAATAAAATGAATTGAATTGGATTGATATGTAGATAAGGTCTATGCAAGAGAAGGAAAACTCGACACAAAGCCTTATACAAACACATCTGACCAGCTCCGTCTTCGGTGATATTATTTAGATTTATTTTTCATCATCATCGTCATCACAGATAATTTACGTCCCAGTACTTAGCTCGAGCATTCTTCACAATAGAAGGGAAATTGACCAACTACACGCTGGTTAGAGGGGTTGATATATTTATTTTGAAAAGGGTTTATTTCGAGTTTTTCTTCTCTTCCACATATCATCGTCATCATCATCGCAGCCCACATACGTCCCACTGTTAGGCTCGGGCCTCCTACATAATGGGAGGGTATTTGATCTACTATACCATGCTGGTCAGATATGTTGTTATAGGGTTTCATATCGAGTTTTTCTTCTCTTGCACAGATGTTATGTGCATTACATCCCATAGTCGTCTTTTACGACAGCCACGGGCAAGATAGTGAGTGGTGAATTGTATTCTTACTCCGTCACCACACAGAGATTATCGTTCTTCTCATTTTTACAGATATTATAATGCATATTCAATCCCTTACTCCTTTTACTTCGTTGTCTTTTACGACAGCCATATGCAAGAAGATGGTGGTCAACTGTATACTTATTTCGTCTCAATACAGAAAACCACAACTTAAACGCTATAAATACAGTTTTTTAAAGACAACATCCTGCACTAAGGAAATAATCCTTATATTGCAGAGGGACTTTACAACTGTTGGTCGTCGATGGCCTCCTTCTGTGAGGCTCTCATGACAAGGAAGGAGGGAGCGGGCACGCGAGGCGCTTGCGTCCGCTGACTCGCTCCGCCGGCGACGACCATGGAGGAGGAGACGCCGCTATGCGCTCCTCCACCCACCAGCCTGAATGATGACAGGACGTGGCCAGACGGCCAAACATTGAAGTGTCGGGGATAGAATGTTATCAGACGATCTCTCCGGCACCCCGTAAAAGCGCGGAAGAGGCCGCTGTGGTTTTAGTGGGTATTTCGGTCACTTCTCGGGCCGGCGAGTCCCACACACACTCCCCTGTCTGTAACCGGCGGGGGATAGTGCGTAAATGCATTTTCGCAGCGTGAAAAAGAAAAAAAACAGAGAGGGACTTTACAAACATATAACTAACAGACACACATTACATTCAGACTCAGAACATTAATTTGTATATCGCACAAAGTGTTGTCCCGCATAGGATTCTAACCCACGACACTAGCGTTGTAGGTCGCTATCTTAACCACTACGCCATAGTTGCGGTCAATATGTACCAGAATCCATCGGCTCTTGGTGAAGAACTAAATAATATATTATGTCGCATCTGTACTTCACTAATATTAGTCTTTGTTGTCGAAATCTACTAAACTGTAACCTTTTGAACGCCTCGCATCCAGTTTCCTCTCAGGAAATGAGCATTGCTTTGACGGCTAGACGCTAGCGTAGAGGCACACCACGTCAAATGTAGGCCGTACTTATTGGTTTGTTATTAACTGAGCAAGGATGTTGACTCAGTAGATATGAAAAGCTTTATTTAGGTAAGTATTTTTCTTGAGGAATATACTTTAAACAATAATATAATTTGCCGTTTGGTGATGATGTGAGAATACAGTTCACCACCCCTTCATTTATCTGACACCCACAGATAAATGAAGGGGTGGTGAACTGTAAAAAAGGACAAAAGAGGGCAGAGACAAAGCAAACTCGGCATAAAACCCTATACCAACACGTCTGACCACGCGGTATAGTAGGTCAATTTACCTTTTATCGTGAAGGAGGAATAAGTCTGACAGAGGGACTTATATGGGCTAAGATGATGATGATGATGGTGAACCCATTTACTTTTTTTCGGTTTTAGTAAGCAATTATAACCCTACATTTTCCATGTGTAGTGGCAGTAAAGGAGGAATAAAATTCACTGCCATGGATGTCGTAAAAGGCTACTAAGGAATATAATCTAAATATATATAGGAGAGGCGGGTTTTGCGAACGATATATTGACTCATCACCATATCTCTGGAACCATAAGGCGTACAGACTTGAAATTTGGCAGAAATATTCCTTTCGTCGAGTAGAGGTCAGCTAAGAACGCATTTTACGAAATTCCACCTGCAAGGGGTGTTGCGGGGGCGTTAACAATAATACACATATAAAGGAACAGGGTGAGCCGAAGCTACTGGAGCTAGAAAAATGAAAAGTAGACAGTAGTTTAATTTCGTGACGTAGGCACTCCATAACAAAGATTTTTTTGAAATTCTACCCCTAAGGGTAGAATTCTACCCCTAAGGAAACGCAACAGCAAAGTTTGTATGGAAAGAAAAAAATCTGTAGCTACTGTCTTCAAATTAATTACAAATACTCTTTAATAAAAATAAATAAACACGTGTTTCAGCGTTTGTCCATTTTCATCCTATAAGGGTGTAAAATAGGTAGAAATATGTCAGTTTACTGACTTATCACAGAGCCGAAACTACTGAAGCCAGAAACATGAAATTTTGATATTAGTTTCTTTGCGTGACGTAGAAACCTACTAAGAAAGGGTTTTTTGAAATTCAACCCCTTAGGGGGTAAACCGCAGTAACAAAGTTTGTATAGGGAGAAAAAAAATCTACATCGATTTTCTTCAAATTGTCCAAAAATACTCTTTAGTAAAAATAAATAAACACGTGTTTCAGCATTTTTTAATTTTCACCCTCTAAGGGTGTAATCTACACTAATATTATAAAGAGGAAAAGTTCCTTACGAATAAACTCAAAAACTCCTGGACGGATTTCAATAATTCTTTCACCATTAGAATGTTACAGTATCCCCGAGTAACATAGGCTATATTTTATCCCAGTATACCCACGGGAACGGGAAATACGCGAGTAAGGCGACTGAAACCGAAGCGAAGCGAGGGCAGGTTGCTAGTATTCATATAATATCTACGCAAGAGAAAAGCAATTCGAAATATAACCCAATGCTAGATCGCCTGACACGTTATCTCCATGCGATTACGTCAAAACAAGCTGGCAGAGTTGAAAGAAAGAAAAGTATTTATTTTGTGCCACATAGGAGACACGTTACGAACACACAAAAAAAAACCTTACAATAAATGAAAAACACATAAAATCTATAAACTACATAAAGGGAGGTAAGATTACTGTCAATCAATCAATCAATTTATTATTGCGAAATATGGGTACATAAGATGTTACAAATAATATAAGTCTCACCATAGAAGTCTAAGAATATTCCGTGTGGTGACGGGTAAGAATACAATTCACAGCCAATACCATACCCGTGGGTGTCATAAAAGATGACTAAGGTGTTAAATATGTATATAACAAGAAACTACATGCTCTTGAGTAGCGACCACGAATCAGACGATGCAGCGTAGGACGACCCCCCACTAGATGGACTGACGACATTTTCAAAGTCGCAGGGAACCGTTGGATGGAATTGGCGCAGGATCGTTCCGAGTGGCATTCTCGTGGGGAGGCCTATTTCCATCAGTGGACGTCTGTAGGCTGATGGTAGGATAACAAAAAGTAAAACAGAAATAAAACCTTTTTTTTTACATGTGTGGGCTATGGTAAGCGCACTCGCGGTCCATTCCGTCTGGGGCGATGAAAGGACGGCGCGCAGGCCTATAACCCACCCGTAACCAGGTCACCTCGTTGTTAGCCGACCACCGGAGGAGGGTGACTTGTCGTCAGTAGTCGGCCCGACGGAATACCTTTTCGGGTACCCTCACCTCTCGACGTCCTGGGACGTCGGTCGCCGTCGCGCGGTCAGCCTCTCTGCGGGTGACGGACAATTCCCCGATCCGATCACCCGCGGCCTCGGCTAGGGCGGCATTAGGCGCAGATACTCGTGCCTGCGCCGCCCGAGTCACCGGCGGCGGAACGTGTCACCGAATAGGAGCTCTACTCGCACACGATCCGCCGCCACCTTCCGTGAGATAACGGCCCCACAGAAGGCGACGACCGCATCCCAGTTCCTGACGCTGTCGAGCATCTCCCTGGCGATGGTCGGCAGCGTCAGGTCGGCACCGATAATCGCGACGAATTTACGGCACTCCCCCGCTCATGAAATAAAAATAAAACCCTATCCGTCTGACCAGCATGGTAGAATAAGTCAATTACCCTCATATTGTTGTGGAGGTTCGAGCCTAACAGTAGGACGTACATGAACTGAAATTATTCTTCACCATCACCATTTCAGCCTTTCGCCGTCCTTTACTGAACGTATGCCTCCCTCAGAAATGAGGAGATGAAAGTCGAAACTAACCTGGTGCATTATGTTGAACTAGACTAATGAATCCCTTTTCTTTTTTTTTGCGTGGGAAAGCGCAATCTTTGCGCATGCTCACCTCTGATAGATGGAGTATGCCGGGCTCAGCGTCGATTTATTATCAACGCAACTACCAGCTAAAAACCACAGGCTGTACCTGTCCCTCGGCTACGACGAAGTCATGGGGCCGTTTTCACATGCACCACAACTCTACCAGAAAACTAATTCCTATGTCAACTCTTTTTATTTCGAATTATCCTTCTCAGTGTCATTATATAGTAATCGTTTTTCACGATACCCACAGGAAACCCAAAGATATTGAAGATATTTTTACTCCATCTCCAAATATTGAATAAATAATCGTTTTTTATTTGCTAAGCTCAGTGTATCATAAAGTTTATTTCAACTCTATAAGATTCAAATACATAAATATTAAACAGTCTAATGTACGAATGGTTTCGTATTAAATTTTCAACAACAAATAAACTACTTGTATCATTGTTTCTATTTGGTTAGTTTCCTCCAGTTGTGAGTTATAGTTGCAAGCGTAGTATAACTTTTAACGTGTTTATTAAAATTTGAAGTAGAGCGGAATGTTAAGAAATGGAATTATTTTTAACTGATATCCAAAAATGAGGAGATTCTCGATTCGAATGTTGTTTGTTTCCTCAGAGCTTTCAACTAGGTGCACCGAATTTGATGTTTCTTTTTTTATTTTAAATTTGGTGTTTCCCGTGTGATCTCATTTTAATTTGATCCAGTTTCAACAATGGCATCCATGACAAAATGGTTAATGTTAGGTTTTTATAGCTAATAAATTTAAGCGAGCTATTGTTTTATTTTTTATTTCAAGCTTTTATATTACTTACAAAAGTTATCTTAGTTAAAAATGTTCACATCTACACATTCACTTTGGATGACAATACTTGTCGAGCTGAGTGATGACATTCGAAATTCAATATGACGACCAGAAGATGGCAGTCTAGATTAGGGATTGTCGACTATTGACTACTACTTTTCAAACAATTAAAAAAAACAACAACCAATATCTCGCACCAAAATCATATGCCAAGCTTTCTTACAAAGGCTACAACGCCATACTGATCATGTAAGAGTGATTATGATAGAGTTTTATTTGCAGTATGCTGTGCTATTTACCTGAACGTCAGACGTCTTTTAAGATTCCAATGAAAAAAACTCATTAATAGTATTCCTAATTCATCACCACAAGGAAACTGCTGTTTAATAAATTCCATGCAAATAAGCACGTAAACATTTCGTAGTATTTGTGTGACACACCGACGTGATGTTTGTCACGTGATGACGTTATTAGCAAGTGCTCTCCGTCATATTGAGATCACATTTCAACATATAATGCCATATAGAACACAGTGGAGATTCTAAATTGCATTTAATTACATAAATTATGGCATTATGACGCATTATTGGAAAGGCTAGCAGATACAAGGGATATTTATATCTTTTCAAATAGTCTCCATCCAGAACGAGTAAAGAGCAATGTATTATCCTAAAGTCTATGATATAAAAACCTCGAGGAAGAGTAAAACCCGCAGCACCGAAAAATTAGACCTCAAACGAGACCGTTAAACATCCTATGAAATCCTACAGCATATGAATCAGACATAAGAGGTATTAAGGCAGTCATGACGACCTTGAGCCCGAAAAGACCCTGAGAGAAGACGCTTAACCGCAGAAATCCCTGGAAGGGCTTTCGTGAAAGGCAAAGAAACCTTTCTGAGATTATATAATTCATACTGATAGTTGTCCCATATCCCAATTGAAAGGAAGAAGGCGACTGTTATAGTCCTCAGAAAACCTGGTTGGCAAAATGATACAGATCCCAAAGCCTGCAATAGTGTTACTTGATATAGAGGGGACCTTCGATAATATTTGATGACCGATGATTAGGATTAGATTGGCGAAAGCGCAATACTCTGAGGGTCTGAGAATAGTAATGGACAGCTGTAATAAGGAAAGGCGCATACAATTAAGTTCAACGGAGCATTAACTGTCCAGACACATAGATAAAAGGTGCGTACAGGGCTCAATTATAGTACACTCCCCCTCTGGATATTCGTTTGAGAGAGTACCATCCCCTCGAGACCCTAGCGTCGCCCTCACGTAGTTGGTCTCTCTGTGGGTATGAAGTAATCCCCGGTCGGTTCACTCGTAACCTCGGCTAGGCTTGTATTACGTGCAAGTATTCCAACCTGCGCCAGCCGACCACCTCCCTGACGCGCACTGTCGCTCTCTTTTGCGAGATATTTGCCTCATTAGAAGCGGTGACCATGTCCCGATTCTTGGTGCTATCGAGCATCATTTTAGCGATGATCAGCAATGATATGTCAAGCAGATGAAGGGAGTTGGCGGCGCTGCTCTGTTCAGACCACGCAGACCTCAAACGTGCGCTGTACTGTAACCTCAGTGCAATCGCAATGGTTGTAGGACGGTATCCTCTCCCTTCTTGCAACTATATGTAGGTACTTGCCGACATAACCATGCCCCATCAAGATCTGCACCAATCGGTATTCGGAATACTGCACGACCTAATGAAACCCTAAGAAAGGTAATAAAGGAATATAATAAAAAGAAAACATGTAACGAAATAATTAAACAAATAAATTAGTACAAAATAATTAGTAAGTAGTTACTAATTCATTATGTTACTAATAGTAATTAGACATTTAACTAGCAAATGAGGAAAATTATGTAACTACCAATTTAGAATATAAGTTATATAAATTGTACAATGAGTAACTAGTTAGCAATTCAGTATATAAATATTATTAGTTAGGTATTAAGATAACAAATAAGGAAAACCATGTAAATAACAATTTAGAACGTAATTTATATACATTGTACAGTGTCAACTGAAACAATAAATAAAGCTTCGGTCTGTTTTATTGTAAGATTAGGAAAACCCCTGATTACATTAAGGAATATTCGAGGGCCGGACCTTTAACAAAAAATAAATCTGCCGTATTAAGCTCCATCATCATTTGAGTTGACTATCAGGACCAGCCCTTATCATCGGGTAATGTCATCTGCTCGCGGGGTGCTGGGGCACCATTTTCTCCATTGATAACAAGGACGTGTATGTCGGCGTTGCGCCAGGAATTTGGACGATGATAGTAAAATACCGTGTATGTAATCACTGTATTTATTACAAGTTATTGCCGGAGAAGTGAGTGAAGTAAAACTGTCCTCTATTCTAATCTTACAATGTTTTTATAACCTCCGCTTTACAATGAAACGGTCTAGTCTTAGTAACTACAATTACTTTTTATAACAAACAAATAAAACAACTATTTTTAACTATCGGAATATAGCTAAATAATAATGATAAATATAGAATATTTGCATTCAGAATGCATTTAACATAATTCCAAATAGTCAATTTTACACAATATACATTAATGTAATTAAAGGAAATATTGTTCTCATATATTGTTCAACAGACGGCGCTGTAACTAGAAATAAATTACAATCTTTATTGTGTAAAAACAACTAAATATGGTTACAAATAATTACATTAATTCTAATCGATTTGAATTTGATCAATTATATAAATATTTAAACAATTAAATCAAAGATTTCTAGAAATACATTCAAAAAGTGTCTTAAATATCATAGCATGGTAAATAGCAGTGTTGTTACTACAAATAATTATTTAAATATTAGTTGCAAATATTTCAAACATGTTTATAACTATAATTGATAACACATACATCAACAATTTACAAATATTGCCGATAGAGGGCGATATGCGCCCATACGGCCATACTGACTCCAGCGCGTCCCTTGCGCTGTTAAGGCGTCACCCACCAAGGGATCTAGCCATCCACAAGGCATCACCCATCCTGGGATCTAGCCAACAAGACCAGGTTTAAGGATACGCATGATGGCCAGCCAGCGCTTTAGGAAGGATGTTTTGGATAGAAAAAGCATTTGCAAGGCATCACCCATCAAGGGATCTAGCCAACCACAAGGCATCACCCACCAAGGGATCTAGCCAACCACAAGGCATCACCCATCCTGGGATCTAGCCAACAAGACCAGGTTTAAGGATACGCATAGTAGCCAGTCAGCGTTTTAGGAAGGATGTTTCGGATAGGAAAAATAAAAAGCATTTGTTTCCAAATTAGTATTCACCCGCCCATACGGCATTACTTTGATAACAGTTTTTGCAACAGGCGCTAGTCATAAAGTCATTGCTAGCGATGCTTACACCACATCCGCGGAGATAATTATGCTTCAATATATATCGGTCATTAGGCAATACCTCCTAAAGTGCCATGGGACCCTCGAAGAGAGTGCGTCGATCATGGCGATGCACGAAAACAAAATTGCCAAAAACTACATTTATTTTGGCTTTACCTTTGTCAAATCAATTAACTCTAGAAAAGATCGCTCGTCCATCCTTTTCTTACAGACGCTTAATCTTTTGTCCGTTCGTCGTCCTCTACCTGCAACATCTCGATAAAATAGCGGTTAATATTTTTGCTGAACAATACTCCCAGTAATATTGCATAGTTTATAGCCCACTGGAAATCATGAATAGCACTGTGGCATGGTTTTCAAGCTCAACTACGGACATTGATATCTTTGATAATTTTCACAACTAGTCTCACTTAACCATTTGCTCTACTAGTTCCCTTAGCCACAAGGTATATTCAATACCGTATTTATTCATTATTATAAGAAGAGACGAGTTCCAAATATAGTTACAACTTCACAAAAGACCTCATAGCCGATTGTGACGTCTTTAGTGTAAACTACTATAAAGACAAATGCGTATTCTGACTGATGAAGTCTGCCATGAATGTAGCCTGTAATGTCAGCGAACATAGTATGAAAATTATATTGCAATTTTATAGATTGGAAGTCTATTGTTTTACGCCCGATTTCAGCTTTACGAATGTTAGCTAACACAATTCTTCACAAATTTTCGAACATATTCGGGTACCAATATTGTTCGCAGATTTTAGCCAGTACTTTTTCGCAACAAAAGTTGTGGTAGTCTCGCAATAGTCCTTATATTGCGGTGGAGGTAATAAACACATATTAATGGAAACAAATTAGATCCAAATTCAGAACAAAAATTTATGGATCGCACAGAGCTGTCCTGCGCGGGATTCGAACCCGCGACACTGGTACGATATCTTAACCACTACGTCATCTGTGCAGTGCAGTGTGATCGTAACACGAGTTTCTAACGGTAATTACGTGAAACGATACTATTTATACATTATAGCTCGGCAATATCTTGTTAAATGACATATAGACTACTGTCAGAGTCAACAATCTCCTTTATTGAAGGATCACTCTGCCCTACATGAAGCCAAGTATGGTCAAGAATGGATGAATTTACGACGAGATAAACAATTATTTCGTTTTAGAGCATATGGTTTACTTAACACAGATTAACACTAATCTGTATTAACTAAGCAGTCACCCTTTCGATATTCTACTTTAAACTAAAAATTTTAAAGAAATGCTACCAGTTATGCACTCCTGGAGTGTGCTCTTTCTGCCTTGCCTTAAAACCTTAAGTGAATTTCAGTTACAACATAATCAGTTACCACTTTAAATAATTGACCACCTAAGAAGTGACGGAAATGCTTAATAGCTTTATACGAAGTTTAGCGTCTTCAGCTCACGAGCGGTATTTATTTCAACGCACATGGTTCGCATTCTGAACTACGTGGAGACTTGAGCATTTAAAGTGAAGGCAGCTTATCTCATTTTCATAGCGTTATAGAGGTGATAATCTATAGGGCCATCCGTGTGGTGACGGAGTAAGAATACAATTCACCACCCCCTATCTTACCCGTGGGTGATCGTACGAGACGACTAAGGGATATAAAACGCATATAACATCTATGCGAGAGAAGGAAAACTCGAAATAAAACCCTATACCAACACGTCTGACCAGCGTGGTATAGTAGGTCAATTACCCTTCCATTATGGAGGAGGCCCGAGCCCAACAGTGGGACGTATATGGGCTGAGATGATGATGATGATGAATCTATAGGGTCTGCGTTGAACTATTTAATCAGCCTTTCAGTTCGATTGTTAACGCACTGGTCTTTATTTGCGATACAAAGTTGCAGAGTATGAAACTAGATTTAAAGCTTGAGAACATCATGTTAACTTAAAACAATATCGAGTCATTTAGATTGAAGTTAAAATCAAAGTTATAGATAGCATGGAGGGTTCATTTATCAGCAGTTACAGTTTTCTATATATACACACACTCTTTAAGACTTACGATAATACCAAACAGCACTAATAATGTCATAACCAATTCTACCTCGACACGTCATGGAAACTAACTTTGGTTGTAATACAAGCAACATCAACGATCTGGCGTTTGCCCGGAATCGAATCAGTAAACTTATTTCGGATCGGAGAACAATCAACACCAGTATGGAATAAGCTATTAAAAACATTACCTTGTGATAATGCGATCCCTAGAAGTAAAAAATAGTCCGATTGTTAGTTAACCATAAATTTTATCGATTTGCTTACGGAAATAATTATTTTCACTACGGTATTTTCTATAACAAAAACGGTACTATAAACTTCGTCGTATTAAAGGGGTTATGAAAGTTATAAATCGAGGACTCTGCAAACGTTGATAAGTGGACGCTTCTCTTTACATCACAAAAATATTCTAGGCTATTACAGTTAACTTTACCAATATTAATTCAAGGTTTCTTAATTTGCTTATAATTGCTGTTAGACGGTAGTTTTCGCTAACGAATAAGTTAACGAAAAAACACGAACCTATACGAAGTCTAGGCGTGTTTCGCAAAAGCGTCGATATAATTAATTCAAAATAAATACCTGTTATTAAGGCGTCGATCACCTCGGAGTCCGTAGCCTGTCATCTCAAACGTTTGAACAGAGCCTGACCCGTCGCGCGTCGTAGCGTAGTCTGCGTAACTGTCCGCTTGTTCAG
This sequence comes from Lymantria dispar, assembly GCA_032191425.1. NCBI lineage: Eukaryota > Metazoa > Arthropoda > Insecta > Lepidoptera > Erebidae > Lymantria > Lymantria dispar. The sequence goes on along the minus strand of CM063465.1, from coordinate 8,260,386 downwards.
AGGTGCAGCTGCGGCACCTCCACGTAGCCAGCATACCGGAACTCCTTGCCGAAAGTTCTAACGACGTCATCTTCCACCTGTTGCCATGTAATTGATTGAAGCGCCCATGTGTCTGCCGTACCGTTGAGTTCAAGAATAGCTTCCATTCTTGCTTCTTGCCGTTATATGTTGAAAGCCATGGTCGTCTCGTTAACATTTGCACACACGTACCCGATGTCATGCGATCTCTCGTCGTGGTTGAACGGCGGTAGATAAAAATTTTGGTGCCGCCGTTACATTGTAGCCTCCGTAGAAAATGCGGCTCTCGCAGCTGTTGTTGCAGCAGTATTTTGTAATGGAGGTCAGCAGATCCATCATTTGCTCCATAGTGAAGGTCATCCGTAGATCTTGAAGAGTTTTGGGGCTGTGATCCCACCGCTGCTGTCGGCGTTGCGCCAGGAATTTGGACGATGATAGTAAAATACCGTGTATGTAATCACTGTATTTATTACAAGTTATTGCCGGAGAAGTGAGTGAAGTAAAACTGTCCTCTATTCTAATCTTACAATGTTTTTATAACCTCCGCTTTACAATGAAACGGTCTAGTCTTAGTAACTACAATTACTTTTTATAACAAACAAATAAAACAACTATTTTTAACTATCGGAATATAGCTAAATAATAATGATAAATATTCTAATGCATTTAACATAATTCCAAATAGTCAATTTTACACAATTTACATTAATGTAATTAAAGGAAATATTGTTCTCATATATTGTTCAACAGACGGCGCTGTAACTAGAAATAAATTACAATCTTTATTGTGTAAAAACAACTAAATATGGTTACAAATAATTACATTAATTCTAATCGATTTGAATTTGATCAATTATATAAATATTTAAACAATTAAATCAAAGATTTCTAGAAATACATTCAAAAAGTGTCTTAAATATCATAGCATGGTAAATAGCAGTGTTGTTACTACAAATAATTATTTAAATATTAGTTGCAAATATTTCAAACATGTTTATAACTATAATTGATAACACATACATCAACAATTTACAAATATTGCCGATAGAGGGCGATATGCGCCCATATGTACCTACCGACGGCTCAATCGAAGGGGTATGATGGTATGCAAAATACAGGTTATGATCTTGATAAAAAATGCTGTTAAAATTATTTGTTATCACGATTACAAATGATATGTGAAGTTCGTCATAATATTAGATTTATCTTATTAAGATATATTTCTAATAATATAGTGTGTGACAAGAGTCGTTAATATATTGCAAACGATTATATACCTTTTTACTATAAAAATACACATAATAGCACCTAAATGGATACTTCACTTGATTGGGCCATAAACACTCTTCAAAAGCTCATCAATAACTTTTAAGTGAGCTCTCAGCTTTATCCCATAATCCACATAATTTCGTATTTGGGATTAAATCTTAAAGCCCTTGATACACTGCTGTAAACTTAGGCCAGTAATTTGTGGATAAAAGCATAATGCATCAAAGGCCGCCCTTAGTTATGTACACAAAATATTTTAAGTAGATAATATTATATATACTCATAAACCTTAATAAAATATAGTAGTGTCTGACCGAAGCTAATTTTTACGGCCGAAACCGATACTAAATTGCGGCTTTGGTCTTAGTTTCAGCCGAAACTGAAACTTCTGTGTAACTTATAAGGTCAATATTTTTGTTGCAAGAAAAATAAATAATCTATCGTAATCAGTCAGTTTTCACTCTTTACTAATATTAGTACTTTACTTATAATAAACCAAGGTAATAAGCCACTTTTGTGTTTATCTTGTTTCTAAAAAATTGTTAAGACTGAAAATGTTTTAAATAATTTAATGAACTACATCACACAAATAGTGAAATAAAATATACCTGTTTTGAAGTGATCACCTCAAACTGCGAAATTCGCAACGCGCAGTTGCAAATGAAAGAACTAAAATTGTGAGATGACTATGAGAACTGTAAAATGATACTTCATATTCGCACCTCGTGCACCGAGCATGACCTAGCACAGCGCGAAAACTCACAAGTTCAGTTTCAGTTTCAGCTCGATTATCAGCCGACACCGAAACCAAGCCGAAACCCATTATTGGCTGAAACCAGGTCGAAACTGAAACCGAAATTTCGGTCGGACATTAAAATATAGTTTTCATAGATAATAAAATAATATAAGTACTAGAAATTAATTGTCCATCCAGTCTCGTTATCTCGAGCGACCGTAATAAATACTTCATAAAGATTACTACGACACAATAATATTATTTTTTTACGATTACATTGTTCGGTGAATATTTCAAGATGCTGGCAGTACACATAATTTTAAACACAAAAGCGCAATGATATAATACATTCATTTATGATAGATCTCCACTATTAGACAAAGGTTTCCATATAAAGAGGATGAAGGCGTAATCGCCAAGCTTAGCAGGTGCACTGGCTGATGCCAATGTCAAAATATTATTAATTTCCCAAGAGAGTAAATATAATCATAGCACTGCCTCAAGTAGTTAACCAGTCAACTGCTTTTATAGGTTAAATTCGTTAGTAAATATTATGAGAAGCTTTATTTAAATACTCATTTGAAGTAATGAATATCGTGAATTATTTTACTAAACCTAAGATTCATACTCCATCACCACTTTTTCAGTGTGGTGACGAAGTATGAATACAATTCACCACCCCCCACTTTTGCCCGTGGGTGACGACAAATGACTAAGGGATATCTTGTGCATATAACAACAATGCAAGAGAAGAAAACTTCTCAATAAAACCCTATACCAACTCGCCTAACCAGCGTAGTATAGAAGGTCATTTTCCCTCCCAATATGGAGGAGGTTTGAGCCCAGTAGAGAGTCGTAAATGAGCTGTGATGATGATGATATATAACTGAACCGTAATAAATTCATAACAAATCAAATGCTTTAGTTTGCTATGAGCATATATGTTGTCAGTTTGTGAAACATCGGGGTGGTAATGGTCCAAATAATCACAGAAAAATAAAACCAAAAAAATTTAATCTAATTTGTTCAATACTTAAATGCTTAAGAATACTAATGAGATATTCCATTATTAATATTTGACACTTAGTTTTAGTATTTAGGAAAAATTTTCAACAGAAATCGACACTGCATTAAACCCATAACAATGTGTACAGGCGTAGTCTGGGCTAATGGACTAACGCCGTGTTTGACAGAAGAACCTAAGGTTATAGTTTGAAGTACCTAAAGCCCTTAAGTTCTTAGCCTATCTGATGGGATACCTGCACCGCGCTACCTAAGGTGACAGGTAGATGTGAGATGGATGTTGGGTGGAGGATTGGTAATTCTCACTGCCGGTCAAGCAGACTCACAGGACCGGTCAGAACTGACGGCTAAGGGTGTCTTGGCCACAGTGAGATGGAGGTTTGGGTGGAGGATTGGTAACTCTCACTGCCAGTCAAGCAGACTCACAGGACTGGTCAGAACTGACGGCTAAGGGTGTCTTGGCCACAGTGAGAGGGATGTAAATGAGAGATGAATAAATTCAAATCTGATTTATTTTACACAATGTACACCTTATATACTACTTATTGCTAATACACACATATACCATTTTGTGTTAGTGTGTCGTAAGTGTAAAGTATAACGCAGTGTCTTTAATCATGTCAGTGCTAATTTTGCAAATTTGTATGTTGATATGCTTTACTTGTATGTTGACATGCTCTACTTTTGAATTTCCTGCGTTGCATGTTCAATGTGCATTGAACATTCTGGGGTCTCTCAGGAACACGACTGCAAGTCGTATAATTCGATAACCTCATATGGTCCAATGTGTCCTTCCGTCGCTTGTGGTGTGTGGACTGTAGTCTGGGGACGAGGTTTCCCATACCGTGGCCGTGGTTGTGGTGGACATGTCCGCTGTTTGTCTGTATCTGTGGCTTGTGTTGTTGTTGTTTCCTTGTTTTGTCTTCTTGTAAGTCTATCTCGACATTGTTTGAGTGGTCTGAAATAAATTAAAAAACAAGCTAATACTATTAAAGAAAGAGATGTCACGGTACTAGCCACATAGGAATGAGACTCTATTCGCCTCCATATTGTGTTATCTAATCTTGTTTTTAGCTTTGCTTCTGAAGCGGCTAAGTGGTCAAATATACTGGTGGAGCTATCTAATACTTCCTCCTTCGGTATGTCTGGTATCTCTTATTGGACTACTTGTGTGTCTTTTTTTTTTTTTTTTTTTTTTTTTTTTTGGGTGGGCTATGGTAAGCGCACGCGCGGTCCTGGCCGTCCGGGGCGATGAAAGGACGGCGCGTGGGCCCATAACCCACCCGTACCCACGTCACCTCGTTGTTGGGCCGACCACCGGAGCAGATGTCACTTGTCGTCAGTGGTCGGCCCGACGGAATACCCTTTCGGGTAACCTCACCTCTCGACCTGGGACGTCGGTCGCCGTCGCGCGGTTAGCCTCTCTGCGGGTGATGGACAATTCCCCGGTCCGATCACCCGCGGCCTCGGCTAGGGCGGCATTAGGCGCAGATACTCGCGCCTGCGCCGCCCGAGTCGCCGGCGGCGGAACGTGTCGCCGAATAGAAGCTCTACTCGCACACGATCCGCCGCCTCCTTCCGTGAGATAACGGCCTCACAGAAGGCGGCGACCGCGTCCCAGTTCCTGACGCTGACGAGCATCTCCCTGGCGATGGTCGGCAGCGCCAGGTCGGCACCGATAATTGCGACGAGTTCACGGCGATCCTCCTCCCATGCAGCACACTCCTCGAGCGTGTGCTGCGCCGTGTCCTCGTCGCAACTGCAGTGGTGGCAGGACGGTGTGCTCTCCCTCCTGACAATCTTGTGCAGGTACTTCCCGAAGCAACCGTGCCCCGTCAGCACCTGCACCAGTCGGAAGGAAAGCACCCCGTGCGTCCGCTCCAACCACTCCATCAGCACCGGCCGGAGGGCCTCGACGGTCCTAACACCATACCGAGGACTCTCCAGCCGGACTGCCCAACGGGCAATGACTTCTCGGCGGGCGTCGACCCGCCAGGCGGTGATCTCTGTGATGGAGACCATGCCGCCGCGGGCGCGCTTCTCCGACACCCGCTGATAAATGTCGGCGAGCATCTCCGCCTCCAGGTCCCACGGGGGAGTTCCGGCCAGGAGGCACGCTGCCTCCGTCGCCACCTTGCGGTAACCGCGTACGGCCCTGATCGCCATGACCCTCTGTGGTCGCCACAGGAGGGCCCTAAGACGGACGGTCAGGGACCCCGCCCACACCGGTGCGCCGTACAGGGCCATCGACCGAATCACCCCCACGTACAGCTGTCGGCACGTAGCACTGGGTCCGCCCACATTCGGCATCAGCCGCGAAAGGGCGGACGCCGCGCCGACAAGCCGGGGAACAAGTCGATGGAGATGCTCCCGGAACCAAAAATGCCCGTCGAGCACCAGGCCCAAGTACTTCATGTGGGCCTGGATGCTGATGGTGACCGACTTCACGGTGATCGAAGCGCCGGCGGGAGGCCCGGCGGTACGGAGGCCATGGAACAGAAGGGCCTCCGTCTTTTCCAGGGCTACCCTCAACCCCAGCGCTTCGATCCGCCTAACAATCTCCTCGGTGCCGAGAGTTGCCAGGCGTGCCGCCTCCTCTAGCGTCCCACCCCGGGCTGTGACGAGTGTATCGTCGGCGTAGCAAATTACACCCAGCCCGGGTGGGAGGCTTCCTCTCAACGCCCAGTCGTAGCCGATGTTCCACAGGGTCGGACCCAGAACCGACCCCTGTGGGACACCGCACGTCATGGGCGTTCGCACAACGTCCCCTACTCGGTCAACGTAGAGGACGCTGCGCCCCTCCAAGTAGTCTGCCACCAGCCGCCTGAGGTACACGGGCACCCCGTGATACCTCAGCCCCTCCCTGATGCAGCTGAATGGCAGACTGTTGAAGGCGTTGGCGATGTCCAGGGACACCGCCAACAGGACTCCTCCGCCGGTGACGGCCTCCGCTACCACGGCCTTCAGGCGCAGCAGGGCCGCGATCGTCGAACGCCCTCTCCGAAAACCAAACTGGGCGTCCGACAAATCGGGCCCGTCCCCGACGAGGTGCCGCTCGATGCGGGCAGCCAACACCCTCTCCAGCAGCTTGCCCGCATCATCGAGCAGCACGATGGGCCTGTAGGCCGAGGCCGACTCGGGAGACCGTCCCGGCTTCGGCAGGAGAACCAGCCTCCCCTCTTTCCAGCACCCAGGGAACTGTCCGGACGACAAACAAGCGTCGAACAGTCCCCTGAGGCGTGGTCCCAGGTGTTCGAGGACCAGGGCCAGCACACGGTTCGGAATACCGTCGGGCCCGGGGGCGGTGGATTTGACTCGCATACGCGCCACCGCCGCCCCCATTTCCGGCTCCGTGATGGGCGGAGCACTTTCATCGTCGGCCTCCCGGTCGCTGTCCAGCGAAGCCATGACCGGTGGCGTGTGCTCCGCCCGCCGTGGAAAGAGGTCCTCGACAACTCTGGTGAGGAGGCTGGGCTGGAGAGTCTCGGTGAGGGGGGGGCCCCGCCCGCGGAGCTTGTTCAGCGCCGCGAGGTAGGGGCGACCCCAGGGGTCACGCTCGAGACTGTCCAGCATCTCCCGCCGACTAACGTCCTTGGCGGTACGGACGGCCAGCCTGAAGGCAGACCGCGCACTGCGGTAAGCCTCGTACAGCTGGCCCTCCCGCTCAGCGTCGCGGTGACGCGCTCGGCTGCGGGTGTAGGCCCTCCGGGCACGTATGCACGTGGCCCGAAGGTCCGCCAATTCTCGGGACCACCAGGGGACCGCACTCTTCGGGGGCAGGCGCCGCACACGGGGCATGGCCGCATCGCAGATCTGCGTTAACGCACAGCGGATGCGGCCAGCCTCGGCATCCACCCCGTCCGCCTGGGGCGGTGAGGACAGCCATGCCTGAACGATGGCTGCCTCGGCCAACAGGTCCCGATCCAATCGACCCACAGCCCACCGCGGAAACGCGGGAGCTCCGTCCGCCGTGTGACCCCTGCTGGGCTGCAGGAGGGTCCGGGAGACCTCTATCCGGATGTATCGGTGGTCGGATAGGGTCTCAACATCCTCCTGGACGCACCAGCTCCTCACACGTGCTGCGACATTAGGGCTAGCGAACGACAAGTCCACTATCGACCCGCCCTGCTGCCGCACGCACGTTTGCACCGAGCCCCTGTTCAGCAAACAGAGGCCCAGTGCCGCCGCCCACTCTTCGACCGCCCGCCCGCGGTCATTCGTCCTGGGGGACCCCCACGCCGTGGACTTGGCGTTGTAGTCCCCCAGAACGAAGACTTGGCGCGGTGCCAGTCGCCGTATCGAGGCCCCCAGGATGGTGAGGAAGGCCCCGAAATCCGTCGCGCTCCTGTTAGGGGAGAAGTAAACACCATATAGCGTAACCTCTCCCCATTCCGCCGCGACATACCCATCACCCCTGTCCTTGAGCAACAAGGGCGGGGAATGCCACGACGTGGAGGCGACGATTGCCACAGAGCCGTCACTGCTGCCCAGCCAATTGGGCCGGTCAGGCACCACGTACGGCTCCGCGGCTACGGCTGCACCGATCAACCACTCCGCCATGGCTTGCAGGAAAACGTCCTGTGCCTCGGCGGCGTGGTTGAGGTTGGCCTGCAGGAGGTGGTAAGATTCGGCCGCCATTAGTGGGCCGTATCCATTACCTCCTCCACGCTGGCGGGCGATTGGGTCGCGCTAGGGGCGGGAGCGGCCGGGGTCGTCGGACCGCTCCGCCCCTTTGGGGCCGAAGCCGGGGGTTTGCACTCCTTGCTCCCCATGCGGTGCTTGGCGGACCTATTGCCCGCCGCACACGGGGGGCAGTGGGGAGTGGCGGCGCACGATGCCGCCTTATGCCCGGGTTGACCGCAGCGGAAACAAAGGTCGCTGCAGTCAAAGCAGTTAGTGCATGTCGGCCGAGTGTGTCCGACCGCCATGCACTTGTAGCACCTCGCAGGCCGGGACTCCAGCACGGTCACCCGCGCTGAGCTCCAGCCCACGAGGAGCCTGCCTGAGCCGGCCAATTGCTTGGCCGACTCCACCGGGCACTGCACCCAGGCAGCACCGACGCCGCCCGGACCAGGGCGGATGGCGCCAATTCGGACGTTGTCCACGGGACATCCGGTTTTCGAGACGATGGCCTCCCGGATGTCATCCACCGTCACGGAGTCGTCCAGACCCGTGACCCGCAGTTCCGCACACTTGACGGGTCTGGCGATCTTGACGCCATCCTCCGCAGCAAACAAACCCCTCAGCTTCGCGGCCATGCTATCGGCCGTCTTGGCGCCCTCGGCCCCAGGGAACTCTAAAATCCGAGCCCCTGTCCGGGCCTTGCGGGTCCTGGCTTCGACGCCTCCTAAATCGGAGACGTCAAGCTCCCGCCGGGCGCGACGTAAGACGGCCTCATAGCTGAGGCCGTTCTCGGCCGCCTCAGGCAGGACGGTGATCACCACCGCGGCTGACTTTGGCGGCCGGAGCCTCCTGCGCGACCTCTTGTTACCGGCTCCTGCCTTGGGAGTGGAGGCTTTGGCGGCGCTTTTGGCCTCCGCTCTCCTCTTCTGGCCGCGACTTTTTCGGCTGCGCTCGGCCGTCTGCCAACCCTCTTCAGACACGGCAGGGGTGCCGAGCACAGCAGTCACGGCCGCGGCTGCGTTGGCCGCCACCGACGGTGCATTTGCCGGCAGCGGCTGGAGTCCGGCCTTAGCAGGAGCCGGTGCCACCTTCTTTTTCGCGGCGGGTCCCTTGGGCTTCGGCCCAGCAACGGCCGCAGCGTAGTTTCCTACGCGCCCACCCTGGCAGGGTAGCGCGGCAGGGGTTGACGCCACGGCTTTCGGCCTATCCGCAGCCAGCGGCGGCCGGATTCGGGGCTCCGGGGGCAGTCTCGCCTCCAGAGCCGCCATGCGCGCGTCGAGCATCTTGCCGAAAACATCCACCATGGCGCGCATGGTCTGGTCCGGCACGCCGTCCACTGCGGGCAGCGGGACCGCTTCGGCCAGCTGGGCCCTCTGGGGACTTGCCGCAGCGCAAGTTGTCGCAACGGGGACGACGGGGGCGGCGGCAGGGCCGGGACTTGTCGGCGGCGCGGTTCTCGCCAGCTGCGCGACCTGGCTCCGCAAGTCGGCCATTTGCTTGGCCAACTCGCGGTTCGCCTTCTGCACCGCCGACAGCTCCTTTTGCAGGGCCTTATTCTTCTCCTGCAGGCCTGAGACCTCACCACTAAGGCGGGTGTTTTCGGCCTGCAGGGTGGCCATATTGGCAGCTCGGGGGTCGCCACCTATAGCGGGCTCAGCAGCCGCCGTGTCGGTGGGAGGGATGTCTAACAACACCCTCATCATCCTCGCGGCAGCCGCCTCATTTGCCCGCTTCTGGGCCTCAGTCCCCCGTACTGCGCCGGCCGGCGACGGCGTCGCCGACCTTGCCGCCACTACTGCGCCCCCTCGTCCCCTGCGAGAGGCTGGAACTTTGGGAGGAGGCATGTTGATGCCACCCCCCTCGGAGGCAGACTCCGAGCTGCCACCCTGGCTAAGGGGGCGCTTGCGTACCTGCGAGGGGAGGTCCTCCTCCCTGGCCGCTAGGGCCGCCGTCAAGGCCGACGCTGGAGACTGGGATGATCCAGCGACGGTCTCTGCAGCTGATGTGCTGCCGCTCTCAATGTCCGACGGCTCTGCGGCAGTACTGCCGCCCTCGTCAGCCTTCTTTGCCGCCCTTTGCTGCTTCGCGGCGCGCCGTCTGGCGCGCTCCGTTGCAGGGGTGGGCTTCCCTCCTCTCTTCTTTTTACGGGCCTCTGTTTTCGCCGGGCCCTCGGCTGACCTTGGAGCCTCAAGTGCCAGACTAGCAGCTGAGCTGCTGTCGGACGAGGCATCCCTCTCCTTTGGGCCAGTTTTACAGTAGCTTGGCCGGGCTGTAATGTGGGAACTAGGCTCCCCGTTCCCTGTGGTTTTAATGGGCGTCTCACCCCTCCTATCTGCAGCGTCGTTTAAAGAACAAGTATCCATACAGTTCCCACGAGTATGGGAGAAAAAAGAGGTCGACCCGGGCAGAGATCCCGATACCCGGGCAAGCGTACATTTGTATCCCAACACAGGGGGTCCGCAGGTACCCTGGCTGGGGGCGCGCTAACGACTGAACAACCCATCAGCCATGCATCCTCTCGCCGCGCGCCAGAACTTAGGATTCTGGGTGATTGTTTTATAGAGGTTTTCTTCCTCGCGGTCCAGGCGGTTAAGCCGAGACCCTCGCTCCTGAATCTAGGCCTCAGGACAAATGTCCCGAAGCAAGAATCAGGTCTACGATTTGTCGCGGTTGGCAAATGCCTGCCCAGTCCTCAAACGAATGAGTGACTGGGCCCGTCGAATTTTCGCGTCCAATACCCTCTACAATTAGAGGGCATGGAGCGAATTTGGGGCATCCCACAAACTGGGCCCCCCCTCGGGGCAGATATTTGCCACGAGCGACAATTCCAGAGAGCAGTCCAAGAAATTGTCGCTCGTGCCCAGGGTACACCACGCGGAGGTTTCTGGCGTAGCACCCCTATCTGGCGTAGCACCCCAGACTACTTGTGTGTCTAGAGTAAAATTACTCCTTTTAAAATATGATGCTTGCACAGTTGTTGTTGTTATTCGTTTAGCTGCAAGAATGTTGTTCAACGTCTTTACTACACAGCTTTCTGAAATGTGTAGTACTCCTATATCCTCTAGGTTAATTTCTTGTCTTTGTCCATCACATATTATCGAAGCTGATTGTGTTTTTGTAGTGATAAACATCCACGTATTCTGCATGTAAAGTTGTTTCCATAGAATTGTAGATTGAATGTTGTATCTTCTTGATGTGCATTGTGATTTAGTGTTATTATTGTTGCTGAATAGCTGGTCAACAATGCAATTCTTATTCAATTGCATGTTCTTAACAGCCACGGGATAGCAAACAAACTCCGATTTTTTGTGTAAACAATCTTTGAACTCGTCTTTACTTAATTCAAAGTATCGTTCATTGTTATAGTCGAAGCCTATGAATGCTCTTGGGATTGACAAGCATTCAAAAGAACTCCCGGTCAACTTTTGAGGAATCGCCGTTATATGTATTAGCGTCTATTTTCTTATGTCATGAATAGGATAGTACGCAAATACGTTTATATGTGTTGCATTTATTTCCATGTTAGTCTGTATTAATTGATCCTGAATTATCCTTAAGTTTCCAGGTAACTTTTGATTGGTTGTTTGTATTATATCATTAGCGTATTTAGGACTCAAAATCGTGTATATTGATGCGTTATTTAGGTATATCTCAAGTAACCCGTTGTAATAGTGAATAATCTCTGTTATGTAATTGCTCGCTAATTGATACGTTTGTATTACTTGTATTTTCACATTGTTAGCGTCTACCATCTTATACCATACGTCGTTATCGTACATGAATGCTATAGCTTCATTTAACTTTTTTTCAAAATTTTCTAACTTTTTCTTAATCCGCTCCTCGGTTTGGTTTACAGCGGATACTGTAGATATCATTATGTTTGTTTGATGATTGGCGGCGTTTATAAGTTCTTGTTGATTGCTACTCAATGAGTCAATACTTCTGTATACTTCATCGTTGACTCCGAACACGTATGTTAACATTTGTCCTAATAATCCACGTCTCCTTCTAGAAATCTTTATCCCAGTAAGGTAATCCTTTATCTTCTCAAATCGTGCTTTCTCTTCGTTCAAATGATAATAAAATTCTGCACAATGGGTGTCTTTTGTATACTGTTGCGTGTCAGTGCATAACTTTTGAAACTGATTAGTTATTTTTATCGTATTATTTAAATTCAGTTCCAAATCACTCCTTTCGTAATTAGTTTCTATTCTAAAACTCCCTCTGTTTATTGTTGAAGTACCTATTTGTTCTACATATAGGCCTGGATTTAAATGTTTCATAGTAAACATTGATGTACTTGTTACTTGTCCGATACACAATAATAATGTAGTATAGAGTAACACGCCTGACTTAAGTGTCTTAAACTTTTTATTTATGTTATTTGCTATGTTACTATTCACAGGCGTTTCGGTATTTTTTCTTAACGTATTCGTGTTAGTCATTAATTCTTCCTGATATACAGGTAAAGGAATTAATGTATGTATTGATCGTTTTTGACATAAACCTGTCGATTTTTTGAGTGTCACTACTCTTATCACCCCGTCGCTTCCTGGGTGAACGGTTTCCACTTTTGCCAAGGGCCACTTACTTGGACTTATGTTTTCATCTTTTATTAGTACTATGGTTCCAATTTTAATATTTTCTTGAGTTTCTTTCCACTTGTATCTTTGTTGAAGTTGATGTAAATAATCAGATGACCAGCATCCGGCTCGAAGGACCAAATGTACAGGCGTAGTCTGGGCTAATGGACTAACGCCGTGTTTGACAGAAGAACCTAAGGTTATAGTTTGAAGTACCTAAAGCCCTTAAGTTCTTAGCCTATCTGATGGGATACCTGCACCGCGCTACCTAAGGTGACAGGTAGATGTGAGATGGATGTTGGGTGGAGGATTGGTAACTCTCACTGCCAGTCAAGCAGACTCACAGGACTGGTCAGAACTGACGGCTAAGGGTGTCTTGGCCACAGTGAGAGGGATGTAAATGAGAGATGAATAAATTCAAATCTGATTTATTTTACACAATGTACACCTTATATACTACTTATTGCTAATACACACATATACCATTTTGTGTTAGTGTGTCGTAAGTGTAAAGTATAACGCAGTGTCTTTAATCATGCCAGTGCTAATTTTGCAAATTTGTATGTTGATATGCTTTACTTGTATGTTGACATGCTCTACTTTTGAATTTGCTGCGTTGCATGTTCAATGTGCATTGAACACAATGAATTTTAAAAGTATTGATTGAATCAGCTAACGCTTATCTCAGATATGATTTACAGCTGTAGTTGCTAGATTTCTAAATGCATCTGGTAGCAAATTTGGAAGGAAAATTTTAAATATATGAAAAATGAAATTGCTTAAACAAATTATCGCTCGCACGGCTTAGAAATGATTTTTAGCGATAGTCGCTAGACAACATGTCGGGATAAAAGCGTAAATTTACTGAACCATTTTGATAAACGATATTGAACACCCAATCAATTTATACATTTTGTAAAATTTATACTTGATTATCTGCACGCGCAATATGTTTTTTCAACGTAAACTGAATGATGAATCAAATTAATTGAATTTTACTGAGAGAACAGTTGGACAAAACAGTTCTTTAATTGACAGATAATTATAGTATGCACATGTTTATTTCTGTAATCAAGTTGTTATTTACGAATAAAATGGAAGTGATTTCTCTTTGCTATGTAATTTTCAGATAATAAATTTTAATTTTTAACTTCAATCAAATTTTACTTTAACAATTTCAAACTTATGAGGTTTCATTTTAGGAGTTTTTAGTTTTCGCTTCTTCTATCGAGTCACGGGGCAACTGATGTCATATTTGTACTGTGGCACACTGTGCAAAATATATCATGGTGCTCACAAGAACTTGCACGTGGTATTCATTGACCTCAAGAAGACTTATGACAGAGAAGAGAGAACGGTTTAGTGGTAGGCACTGAGATAGTGTGCCTGTTAAGTATATTTGGTTAATCAATGCTAAGTACCAACGATCTAGATCGTACATAAGAACAGCTACAGGAGACTCAGGAGAGGAGGTGGAGGTGGATCAGCAACAACAGTCGGCGTTAAATCCTTACATCTGCCTGTTGATAATAAATGCTTTAACATAGAAGATATAAGAAGAGGTAGCTATTCGCTGATGATAGACCTGGGAGAAGATAGACCGCTGTAAATTTAAGAATCATACCTTGAAAATCAACAGACCTAAAACGGAATACATCTTCTGTGATTTCGGTGGTCTCTTCATTTTTCACTCTTATTCCTGGATAGGCATCCAATCTATACCAGTATTTTCGGCGTTACCTACCTTAACCTTGCTTATACAAAGATATGGTGACCTATATCGTGCGATAAAGCACAAAATTCATGTGTCAGTAATAACTGAAAAAAAAATGATTGCGTGGTTTTATGAAACCACGGTAAAAGGGAAACATTTTTCGCATTGTAGACACTTAACTAAAAAATAGCAACATTTACATTAAACACTGATATAAAAAAACAAATAGCGTGGCGCATTAGCACATATGAGTAATAGTCTATACATTACACGGTCAGCTGATGCGAACCATAGGCACCGCCATATTTTCCTCGGCTGCTTTGTCGAGCGCCTTTCACTCCCTTACTTCGAGGCTGACCGTCACGCGACATGCAATAGATGGACTAAAAATTTGAGGCGATGTAATAAAAAATTCACTTTAATAATAAATTAATTAATAATTAAACAATTACATTCCCAAGGAGGGTTAATGTGAGAATGGCGGCCAGTCATAGAACTATTGCGAAAACTTTTTACAATATGTACGGCGGGGTTATATTAAGTTCTTATTGCCTTAACCCCAAGTAATTGGGATAAGAGCAGAATAATGATGATAATAATCTCATCATCATCATCATCATGGCAGCTACATACATCCCACTGTTGGGCTCGGGCCTCCTCCACAATGAGAGGCAATTTGATCTACTGTAACATGCTGGTCAGACATGTTGGTATAGGGTTTAATTTCGAGTTTTCCATCTCTTGCACATATTTTATGTGCATATTATATCCCATAGTCGTCTTATACGGCAAGATAGGGAGTGGTGATTTGTTTTCTTAATATAAATAATCTAAACTAATATTATAAAGGGGAAAGATTGATTTGTTTGTTTGTATTAAATATGCTCCGAAGCTACTGGAGCGATTTCAAAAATAATTGCACCAATGGAAAGCTACAATATCAGGGAGTAACAAATGCTTTATTTTAACCGGGTATTCCCACAGGAACGGGAACTACGCGGGTAAGACAACTGAAATCGAAGCGAAGCGAGGGCAGGTTGTTAGTTGTAAATAAGTATATTAATTACTAGCAACCCGCCCTCGCTTCGCTTCGGTTTCAGTCGCCTTACCCTTGTAGTTCCCGTTCCCGTGGCAATACCGGGATAAAATATAGCTTATGTTACTCCCTGATATTACAGCTTTCCGTTGGTGAAAGAATTTTTGAAATCGGTTCAGTGGTTTAAGCGTGAAAGCGTAACAAACAAATAAACAAACTTACATTCGCATTTATAATATTAGTAAGGATGTATCATGTGTTACAGGTATTTCTTATAATTTTCAAACGACAAATTCGCATGTTATTTCGATCAAAATAACTCGTGTGTAATCGACCAAGTTTCTGTGCCGTAAATCTAAAATGGCAATTCAAACTGGACGTACACCTGAGCTTTTAGACATAAAGGTATGGATGTTGAATGATGAGGTCTGCTTAATGTTTCGAAGAAGAGGGTTTAGATTTTCCTAAGTTAATCCCAAAAATTGATGCATTCCGTGTGGTGACGGAGTAAGGATACAATTTACTGGTGGATGTCGTAAAAGACGACTGAGAGATACGCATATAACATCTATGCAAGAGAAGGAAAACTTAAAATAAAACCCTATACCAACCTGTCTGACCAGCATGGAACCTCTTGTGGAGGAGGTTTGAGCCCAACGTAGGACATATGCCACACATACGAGCTGAAATGTTGATGACGATGAAATGATGCTAATGGCCAAATTTTGAATTTTCGTGTAAATTTGGAACAAATTGGACAGCCTTACCGTTTTTGCCATTGAAGTCAGTATTGGTGGTCAGATCAAATGGTATTGGGATGGCAAGACAATAATTTATGAAGTTAAACACTTTTTTTTATGGGTGGGCTATGGTAAGCGCACGCGCGGTCCAATCCGTCCGGGGCGATGAAGGACGGCGCGCGGGAACGTCACCTCGTTGTTGGGCCGACCACTGGAGCAGATGTTACTTATCATCAGTGGTCGGCCTTACGGAATACCCTTTCGAGTAATCTACCCTTCCATTGTCTGAATGGATAGGTCGTGGTTTGTCCAGACCACAAACCTTGCTACCAGACAAAAAAATCGCCTAAGTGGGAGTCGGGGTCACGCACGAAGGGTTCCGTACCAATCCACCATCTATAGAAAAATAGACCAAAAATGGCGTTTTTTGTATGGGAGCAAATATTTATATAATTTTAATTTTATTATTAAATTAAAAATACAGCTAAGTAATTTGTGAATATTTCAAGTACCTACCTGACACCATTATCGATATCAAGCAAAAAAGAGCAAAAAGTCGCGTTTGTTGTATGGGATAATTAAATATTTATATTATTTTGTTTTTAGTATTTGTTGTTATAGTAGCAACAAAAATACATAATTTGTGAAAAAATCGTAGTTCTTTATATACAACGTGGTGACAGACAGACGGACGGACAGACAGCGAAGTCTTACTAATAGGATCCCGGTTTTTATCCTTTCTGTACGAAACCCTAAAAAGGTTCTGATTTTCATTCTAACGTACGTATCCCTAAAATGGGATAACGTATGCATAAATATTGTTCTTTTATAAAAACCTTCACTATATAAACAGTAATTTAAATTTCAAACTAAGCTATAGACTTAATTAGTAGTCGGGTTCAAAACTTTCATGTAAACCCACGCATATGTTTGCATATTTTAATTATGATGAAAACTTTTACTAAAACTACAGCAGATTGCTGCGAAATATATTAATTAAAGTGTTTATTTCACCGCATATAATTTGTGTTCATTTGAATAACAAGTTGATTAATTAAGTTAGTATTATGCCGTCTCGAAATTATAGAGACGTGTCGCAATTTATTGTCTTGAAAACTACTTTATTTCATAACGACAACCGATGTTTACGAGAGTATTACACATCTAAATAAAATTACGGATTTTATCGCTTTTGTATTTGATTTTTTTTTATTGCCAAAGATCATTTTCTTCTTACATCATTCATCATCATCATCATTTCAACCTATCGTCGTCCACTGCTGGACGTAGGCCTCCCTCATGTTACGCCACAAAGTGCGGTCCTATGCCGCCTGCATCCAACGACGCCCGGCAAATTTCACCAGGTCGTCGGGTCCACCTAGTGGGGGGACGTCCTACACTGCGTCATCCAATACGTGGTCGCCACTCCAGAACCTTTCTTCCCCAGCGGTTGTCGGTTCGTCGAGCGATGGGGCCTGCCCTCTTCAGCCCTCTTCAGCGTGCTACTTCTTCGTGCTATGTCGGTTACACCCATTCTTCTGCGGATTGCCGTATTTCGGATTCTATCTCGCAGAGAAATCCCGAGCATAGCCCGTTCCATAGCACGCCTCTTCTTACAATGGCAATAAATTTATATCAAAATGTGGGCCAGTATTTAATAAGTAATTTTCTGTATTGGGTAGATAATTATATTTTTTCTGTAATAACAATAACTTGTTGGACATGAGACATCTTAGTCCGCCCGTAGTCACGAACGCTGCAAAGTGTTCGAAACGTCAGACAATCAAAAATCAAATACAAACGCGATAAAATCCGTAGTTTTAATTCAAATACATACTTTATTTTACCTCTCATTCAATCATTAATGTAAATAATTCTGTAAAGGGGTTATATGTTCTCGATTATTATTAAACTATACTATTAATTCGTTATTACACCAAATTGCATTCCTTTAATCATAACGTATTAAATTTAAGAAAACAAAACAAATGGTATTTTAGTATTATAATATGATTATTAATTAGTGAATAAAATTTTATAGTATCCTGAATATATGTGTATTGTAATCATGCAGTCTGTATTTTCCTATCATATACCATTTATGGTATGAAAACGAGGAAAACCATACTTCTTTGTTCATAACTGCATTCGAGGTAATAGCGCTATCGCTGTGGATATATTAATTTCAATTCAAATGCACATAATGAAAAAATGCATTATGGCGATAAACCTACAATACATAATTCCAAAACACTTTCTTTTCCGAGGGTGTCATGAGAAGGGATTAAGTTAAGCATTTGACATCCTTGTGAGAAAATGTCTTTCGTGTGGTCAAAGAGTAAGAATACAAATCACCACTCCATTTCTTACCCGTGGAGATCGTAAAAGACGACTAAGGAATATAATATGCATATAATATATATGCAAGAGAAGGAAAACTCAAAATTAAACCCTATACCAACCCGACTGACCAGCGTGGTCTAGTAGGTCAATAGCCCTCCAATTATAGAGTAAGCTCGAGCCCAGCAGTAGCACGTATATGAGCCGAAATGATGATGATGAATGAATGATGACATGAGTTTCTATATTATATTACACAAGAAGATTGTTAATATTTCATATTGATAGTACAGGATTTGGTACTTATGAAACAGAAACTTGCATCCGTGCATCACATATTACTCCCGATACCTGTCGCCACTTCACCCATCCTGCATTCATTCTACTACATACCGCTCGGTCAATGTTACCATCGTCTCGGAGAAGCGAGCCTAGGTACTTAAAATCGGAGCAAACCGGTAGGAATACCCTATATAAGGCACTGTGAGAAAATTGGGAAGAGCCACCGAAGTTACAATAGTTTTACGACGTGACATTCGCCAATTCACAGCGTATTGAAAATAATTCCAGAGTGAAATCTTAAGAGAGATAGAAAGATTGTAAGGGTATTATACAAATTATTCCAGAACCCTGTTGCTGACTTGGTCCAAGATCCCAAATCCAAGCTAAGGCACCACACCTAAGAAATTACGAATGCCAACTTGTATGAGATCAAAATTTTTCTGAAATAATTAAAGAATAGAAAGGTACCAGGATATGACGGAATTACCAATTTTGGCTAAACTAGTACCACAGTCCTGCAAGTAACACCTAATCAATCATATTGTTCTCAAGAGAGCGATCCACTCCACGTAGTTACCGTAAGCAGATATGCAGAACCTAAATTACTTCGGGTTAACAAGTTCAAAAAGTATTAATATTCATATGAGTATTCATATAAGTATCATATAAGTACACACTGTGTCAGGTGATTATTATAATTCTAATGCCTTTAATTACTATGTGTCGATATAAATTTCTATCAATATTTATGATTATCAACCCCCTCACTGAGTTACTTACTACCTTTAGCCTTATTTCATCCTCCAGTTCCTATACGGCTAATTCTAATGATAAGTGATGCTATTCGCAACCAACGACGCCAACGCCAATTTATCCCGTCGGGCTGACCACGTAAGTCAAGGACTCGTTAGCAGTGGTCGGCCCAATGACGAAGGATTATAGGCTACATGGGTGGGTTAGGGGGCCGCGCACCGCCCCTTCGTCGCCCCAGACGGAGCTGGACAGCGGGTGCGCTGACCATAACCAAAAAAAAAACCAGTGGTCGGCGCAATGGTGACGGTCCTCACTAGTAGTGTGTCGTCGACGATTTTACAGTCGACGCAACGAGACCGTTTATCATCGATGATAAACTAGTTGAAAAAACAGTCTAATTTTCGACTAGTTTACGTCGTAGACGATTAGACAAGACAAGACGTTTAGTTTATATTATGACGTACGCTGATCGTCCAATGGTAAAGGACAACGAAATTTCAACGAATTTTATTAGACAACAGTTTCATTGTACAATGTACATTGACGCTTCAATATGTAATGGTAGATGGTAGTTCCATCACATGATAGCAGAGCGCAATGAATTGCAATTCAATCTATCTATACGTTATGATTTCGCCTCGACTCACGCCCACGGGCGGTGAGGTTTGCGGGGCGGGTAAGGAGTGTAGAGAGCTGTGCGAGTGCGCACGCGTCCCGTCTTCGAAGTCCGGGCCGATTCGGGCGAACAGTCGCAAGTCGTCTTCGCGTTCGTGTCACGAATGACATGATGCGACGACCGATTCGCGAAGCCGTTCATAGATAAACATGTTTATCAGTCAACTATAAACTAGTTTATTAGTTCACGGCAAAGAAACAGTCGAAAAAAAACTGTTCGTTTATTCAACGACCACCACTAGTCCTCACCGTATTTCCTCGAATACGGTAGGTTATAAAGTCGCGCGTTGCCCCGTCGTCACTCCGGATGGGACGGACTGCGTCTGCATCATAGCCAATGAATTTCAATTTAGTTAGTTATTTCTTTTTCTCCCCATATTTGCACTTTAATTTTTTTTTTCCTTACAATTAAATTTAAATATGTTAATTACCTATTAGTATTGAAATAATGTACCTAACATTTTATTGCGCATGATGGCACCTTTACAAATTGTGCAACTAATCTAGTTTATTCTTTATAATAATGTTTATTAAGTTTGTATATGTAGTTGTAGCAATTCTTGGTTGCCCAAATAAATAAATAACCTGTCAATAAAAAATAGCTAATAAGCTGAATATCTTAGAAATATTCAGAGGTATAAAATGCGGATATAGAACGGCCACTAAACACGGTGCGTGCTTAAATGCACTAATTAGTTAGCGCTAATTAGTGCATTTAGACACACACCGCAAAATATGTTACTAGACAGTGTCATGTTATTATGTTGTAAAGCCTCAGTAAAAGGAATATTTAGAAAATATGCACACAGAGCATGCATTCTTCGTTTCATCAGTCATCATTTCAGCTTATATACTTCCTATATATATATATATATACTTCCTACTCTTGGGCTTGAGCCTTCTCCACAATAGGAAGGAAATTGACCTTGCTATACCATGCTGGTCAGACAGGCTGTAATAAGGTTTTGTTTCCAGTTTGCCTTCTCTTGCATATATTTTATATGCGTATTATATCCCTTAGTGGTCTTTTACAACATCCACGGGCAAGATAGTGTGGTGAATTATACTTACTTCTAATTATTCTTACTCCGTTACTACACGGAGAATTCTGCTTAGGGGTTTAAATTTGTCCGGTCGATGGCCATGTACGGCGCACTGTTGTGGGCGGGGTCCCTGATCGTCCGTCTCACAACTGCTAACAGTTTGGTTCTACTACTATTTAAAATTTATCATAGAAGTATATTTTTTTTTTTTTTTTGGTGGGCTATGGTAAGCGCACGCGCGGTCCAGTCCCTCCGGGGCGATGAAAAGATCGCGCGCGGGCCCATAACCCGCCCATACCCGCGTCACCTCGTTGTTGGGCCGACCACCGGAGCAGATGTGACTTGTCGTCAGTGGTCGGCCCAACGGAATACCCTTTCGGGTAACCTCACCTCTCGACGTCCTGGGACGTCGGTCGCCGTCGCGCGGTCAGCCTCTCTGCGGGTGACGGACAATTCCCCGGTCCGATCACCCGCGGCCTCGGCTAGGGCGGCATTAGGCGCAGATACTCGCGCCTGCGCCGCCCGAGTCGCCGGCGGCGGAACGTGTCGCCGAATAGGAGCTCTACTCGCACACGATCCGCCGCCTCCTTCCGTGAGATTACGGCCTCACAGAAGGCGGCGACCGCGTCCCAATTCCTGACGCTGACGAGCATCTCCCTGGCGATGGTCGGCAGCGCCAGGTCGGCACCGATAATTGCGACGAGTTCACGGCGATCACCCTCCCATGCAGCACACTCCTCGAGCGTGTGCTGCGCCGTGTCCTCGTCGCAACTGCAGTGGTGGCAGGACGGAGTGCTCTCCCTCCTGACAATCTTGTGCAGGTACTTCCCGAAGCAACCGTGCCCCGTCAGCACCTGCACCAGTCGGAAGGAAAGCATCCCGTGCGTCCGCTCCAACCACTCCATCAGCACCGGCCGGAGGGCCTCGACGGTCTTGACACCGTACCGAGGACTCTCCAGCCGGACTGCCCAACGGGCAATGACTCCACGGCGGGCGTCGACCCGCCAGGCGGTGATCTCTTTGATGGAGACCATGCCGCCGCGGGCGCGCGTCTCCGACACCCGCCGATAAATTTCGGCGAGCATCTCCGCCTCCAGGTCCCACGGGGGAGTTCCGGCCAGGAGGCACGCTGCCTCGGTTGCCACCGTGCGGTAACCCCATATGGCCCTGATCGCCATGACCCTCTGTGGTCGCCACAGGAGGGCCCTAAGACGGACGGTCAGGGACCCCGCCCACACCGGTGCGCCGTACAGGGCCATCGACCGGATCACACCCACGTACAGCTGTCGGCACGTAGCGCTGGGTCCGCCCATATTCGGCATCAGCCGCGAAAGGGCGGACGCCGCGCCGACAAGCCGGGGAACAAGTCGATGGAGATGCTCCCGGAACCAAAAATGCCCGTCGAGCACCAGGCCCAAGTACTTCATGTGGGCCTGGATGCTGATGGTGACCGACTTTACGGTGATCGAAGCGCCGGCGGGAGGCCCGGCGGTACGGAGGCCATGGAACAAAAGGGCCTCCGTCTTTTCCAGGGCTACCCTCAACCCCAGCGCTTCGATCCACCTGACAATCTCCTCGGTGCCGAGAGTTGCCAGGCGTGCCGCCTCCTCTAGCGTCCCACCCCGGGCTGTGACGAGTGTATCGTCGGCGTAGCAAATTACGCCCAGCCCGGGTGGGAGGCTTCCTCTCAACGCCCAGTCGTAGCCGATGTTCCACAGGGTCGGACCCAGAACCGACCCCTGTGGGACACCGCATGTCATGGGCGTTCGCACAACGTCCCCTACTCGGTCAACGTAGAGGACGCTGCGCCCCTCCAAGTAGTCTGCCACCAGCCGCCTGAGGTACACGGGCACCCCGTGATATCTCAGCCCCTCCCTGATGCAGCTGAATGGCAGACTGTTGAAGGCGTTGGCGATGTCCAGGGACACCGCCAACAGGACTCCTCCGCCGGTGACGGCCTCCGCTACCACGGCCTTCAGGCGCAGAAGGGCCGCAATCGTCGAACGCCCTCTCCGAAAACCAAACTGGGCGTCCGACAAATCGGGCCCGACCCCGACGAGGTGCCGCTCGATGTGGGCAGCCAACACCCTCTCCAGCAGCTTGCCCGCATCATCGAGCAGCACGATGGGCCTGTAGGCCGAGGCCGATTCGGGAGACCGTCCCGGCTTCGGCAAGAGAACCAGCCTCCCCTCTTTCCAGCATCCAGGGAAACTGCCCGGACGTCAAACAGGCGTCGAACAGTCCCCAGAGGCGTGGTCCCAGGTGCTCGAGCACCAGGGCCAGCGCACGGTTCGGAATACCGTCGGGCCCGGGGGCGGTGGATTTCACTCGCATACGCGCCACTGCCGCCCCCATTTCCGGCTCCGTGATGGGCGGAGCACTTTCATCTTCGGACTCCCGGTCGCTGTCCGGCGAAGCCATGACCGGGGGCGTGTGCTCCGCCCGCCGTGGAAAGAGGTCCTCGACAACTCTGGTGAGGAGGCTGGGCTGGAGAGTCTCGGTGAGGGGGGGGGCCCCGCCCGCGGAGCTTGTTCAGCGCCGCGAGGTAGGGGCGACCCCAGGGGTCACGCTCGAGACTGTCCAGCATCTTCCGCCGACTAACGTCCTTGGCGGTACGGACGGCCAGCCTGAAGGCAGACCGCGCACTGCGGTAAGCCTCGTATAGCTAGCCCTCCCGCTCAGCGTCGCGGTGACGCGCTCGGCTGCGGGTGTAGACCCTCCGGGCACGTATGCACGTGGCCCGAAGGTCTGCCAATTCTCGGGACCACCAGGGGACCGCACTCTTCGGGGGCAGACGCCGCATACGGGGCATGGCCGCATCGCAGATCTGCGTTAACGCACAGCGGATCATAGAAGTATAATAAGGGTATAATTAGGTATAATAGGGGATAAAAGTGTAATATGCCTTTGATATATCACAATTATACATGTAAATAGCACGAGTAAGTACACTTTGCATGAGTTTTCGAAGTTTATTTATATTAGAAGTATAAAATGAAACATAAATCATTCATGAGTACTGCCGACAGAAGTGAAAACTTATAACTGCAGACAAACTGTCCTTATTTTTTCGAAATTAGAATAATTGTTTGATCTTATATTAAAATGTGCAAATTAAAACAGTTTACAATGATTTTAACTTCAATCAGTACAAATATAGTGACATGGATGTAACTATGTCTTCTTTAACTCGTCAATTGACCACATTGATGACGATTTATATGAATATGAGGAGTAACCTCATCCAAACCTGCCTATAAAAGTTTTACTTCAAAAATTCAACGTTTTTCAAAACATATTCTTGTTAGCTAGTGAATATTTCATAACAAAGTCAGTTTTTTATAAAAATATATTTAGGTCAAACCTATGTGCCGCGGCAGACTGCTGCTGTCAGCTAATAAACTAGAAAATAGAATTAAAAAGTTTGTGTCACAAAGTTAGTACGTATACTGATATAACAACAAACTTTATGTATGTTTTATATGTATAGATATATCCATTATTTTGTTTTTTGATTTAAAATTTTATTTGCAGCAATTATCTTACACCGGCTATTCATCATTTCGGCTCATATACGGTGCCACTGCTGGGCTCGAGCCTCCTCCAAAATAGGAGAGAAATGGACCTTAGAATACCATGCTAATTAGACAGGTTGATTTAGGGTTTTATTGAAATGGAAGTAATGGAGTTAACTCGTGATCGGTTGTTGCTTGTGGGATCTGGTTCAACCATATTTTTCTTTCTGTTTTTATTTGAACTAAATAAACAAAAAAAAAATATATTCTATCTCGAAAGGCATCACACTGGAGCTAAGACTATAATGCTGTATACGAGTAATTTTATTCAAAACAGGGGAAATAAATGACAGCCCGCTTTGTCAGCTTGTTGCCGCGTTTCGATCTGGTGGTAGATATTGTATTGTGCTCAAACAATGTATAAATTTGACAATCTTTTATTCTACTTAGGCCCCTAAAGGGTAGGGGCCTATGCAGAATAAATGATTTATTTCGAATTTTCCTTCTCTTGTATAGATGTTATATGCTTATTTTATCCCTTAGCCGTCTTTTACGATATCCACGAGTAAGATAGGGAGTGATGAATTATACTCTTACGCCGTGACCACACGGACAATACTGGCTATTATATACGAGAAATTCTCAGAAAAACTACGAACTTTTCGTTTATATTTTTCTTGCGACCATTAATACTAAAACTAGCTTACCCGATGAATTTTGTAACGCGGTATTTTCTTGGGTGAATATATTCCGAAAATGTAGTCACGGTGGGGTCATGGGGTTTACTCAGTGCGGCACGATAATGATGACTGACTGATGATGAGAGATCATGTTCGAGACTCCACAGCATCGCTTGCCAACTGACGTCCTTGTCGTGGTGGAGGGCCAGCTTGAAGGCAGCGCACTTTCACAAGCCTCGTCAACAATACCATTATCAACCCGCCCTGCTGCCGGACGCACCTAGGCTATAATTTTTTTGTAAGCCTGGCGACTCTAGGCACCGAAGAGATCGTCAGGCGGATCGAGGCGCTGGGGTTGAGGGTCGCCCTGAACAAGACGGAGGCCCTCTTATTCCATGGGCGCCGTATGAGCCCTTCCATCGGCGTCTCGATCATCGTCCATTCGGTTGAGATCAGCATCCGGGTCCATATGAGGTATTTGGGCCTGGTGCTCGACGGACAATGGTGGTTCCGGGAACATTTCCGCAGGCTCGCTCCACGGCTCGTCGGCGCGGCGTTCGCCCTATCGTGGCTTATGCCGAACGTGGGCGGACCGAGCGCTACGTGCCGACGGCTGTGCGCGGGGGTAATCCGGTTGATGGTCCTGTATGGCGCACTGGTGTGGGCAGGATCCCTGACCGTCCAACTCAGGGCTCTTCTGTGACGACCACAGAGGGCCATGGTGGTCAGGGCGATACGCGGATACCGCACGGTGGTGACGGAGGCAGCGTGCCTATTGGCCGGTACTCCCCCGTGGGACCTGGAAGCGGAAATGCTCGCCGGATTGTATTGGCGGGTGACGGGGGTGCGAGCAGAGGGCGGTGTGGTCTCTTTGAGGGAGCTCACCGCCTGGCACGTCGACGCCCGGCGAGGCGTCATTGCCCGTTGGGCAGTCCGGCTGGAGAGGCCTCGGTTCGGGGTGCGAATCGTGGAGGCCTTCCGGCTAGTGCTGATGCAGTGGACGACGTCCTCCCTGAGGGGGGGACGTCGGTCAATGGGAGGGTACCCCAAATAGGGGGTATTCCGTCGGGTCGACCACTGACGTCAAGTAAGCCTGCTCCGGTGGTCGACCCAACGACGAAGGCGACGTGCATCGTAGGTGGGTTGCGGGTGTGCGTGCTTACGCCCCTCTGTCGCCCCGGATGGAGTGGTGCGAGGAGCGCGCCGACCGCAACACAAAAAAAAAAGGTTTAATTTTCTTATACACAAAACTTGTCCTTATTATAACAAATACAATAAAAAAAAAGAATTATACATTTTAGCGCAGTCGATCGGAAGTTATGCGCATACATACATTTCGGTGATTCATTGATTCATTTTAGTTTTTTTTTTATTACTATTTTCACTACTATTACAAATAATACAAAAGTGACAATCGTTTGCTTACAATCTAAAATCACTAAAATTTGTCCAGATTGCAATAGTATTCTGCATTACCGAAGCAACAACAAGAAAAATAAACCACTTAATCGTAATTAAATAACCTACTTACGTTCAATGTTTAGATTTGACTAGTTATATAGAAGACCAGCAGCGCCCTGCAGTTTTACCCGCATAGTTCCTCTTTTCGTGGGAATATCGAGATAAATTATAGTCTATGTGTTGTTCTTTGTTCTGATATGTAAGCTATATTATTGTGAAGTTTCATCTAAATCCATTTTGTAGATTTAGCGTGAAAGCGTAACAAACATCCTCACATGATACTCACAAACTTTCGCGTTTATAATATTAGCAGGATTTAAATTTATTCTGGGTTTAAAATTAATGATTTTAGCTATTAAAATAAAAACTAATCATGACTAAAATTGAGTTTGATATTTATTCTATATATATTTCTTATAATATTATATAACATTATATAAAGATTATTATTATTATTATTATAAATTTCGGTAATTTCGGATATTTTTACAAAAACTAAACTGGCGAAACATTTAATTTTTTTAATAATAAGAATATGTCGTCTGCCAAAGTTCAAGACGATAAAGGCATTGAAGGCAGACGATAGTTTTAAATCAATAGTTTTCCGTTAATCCAGTCCATCTAACTTCCAACCCCATAAACATATATTAGATACCATCATCACACAATAGTTTTACACCTACCGTTAGCAGTCCACGTGTTGCTATCAGGCAAATAAGTCTTTTGTTTTTAAATCTGACGTATCTACGTAAAATGATTTCTGATGTTTACGCGAGCATTACACATCCATACTAATATTATAAATGCGAAAGTAAGAATGTTTGTTTGTTTGTTTATTTGTTTGTTTGTTAGTAACGCTTTCACGCTTAAACCACAGAACCGATTTCAAAAATTCTTTCACCCATGGAAAGCTATAATATCAGGGAGTAACATAGGCTATATTTTATCCCGGTATTCCCACAGGAACGGGAACTACGCCGCGGGTAAAGCGACTGAAACCGAAGCGAAGCGAGAGCGGGTTGCTAGTTTTAAATAAAACTACTTTCGTGTTCATGCGCTCATGGTCACGGGTGGATTCAGTCTCAGTCCGCCCGTGACCATGAACGCTGCAAAGTGTTCGAAACGTCGGGCAATCAAAAATCAAAAATACAAACGCGATAAAATTCGTGAAGTAGTTTTATTTAAAAAGTATCTACGTATCTCTAAATTGGGACAACGTATGCATAAATAGTTTTCTTTTATGAAAACCTTCACTATATAAACAGTAATTTAAATTTCAAACTATCCTATAGACTTAATTTGTAGTCGGGTTCAAAACTTTCGTGTAAACCCACGCATATGTTTGCATATTTTAATTATGATGAAAACTTTTACTAAAACTACAGCAGATTGCTGTGAAATGTATTAATTAAAGTGTTTATTTCACCGCATATAATTTGTATTCATTTGAATAACAAGTTAATTAATTAAGTTAGTATTATGCCGTCTCGAAATTATAGAGACGTGTCGCAATTTGTTGCTAACTACTTTATTTTATCTCTCATTTAATCATTCATATAAATAATTATCTATTATATTTTTAGTGGTTATATCTTTATTTCTTTTTCTTATTGTCTATAATGATTGACGAATGAACAGCCGAGTTGATGCTTAATAGATTACTATTATCTCCTTTATTTGAAATAAGAACATTGCCACTTCTTAAGTGCTCTCATAAGGCTTTTAGATCACTAGCTGACCTAACAGACCTTGTTTTGTACAAATCTAAAAGAAAATAGCAAAACGAATTCTCGTTGACATCGATCGCAATACCACCTGTGGCTTCCAATTATTAATGTAAACGATTCTCAGATCCATCGGAACAGCTACAAAAATCATCAAAATTGGTCCAGCCGTTTAGAAGGAGTTCAATTACAAACACATGAACAGTAGATTTATATATATAAAATGATTTGATATAACAACGTCACATAACTTTCCTTTTGACTTTATCAATGGTAACGTGGAGATTTGCTTTCGGTGACCAATAGGTTACCTTTTAACATTTCTTCTTCCGTTGCACATACCTGATAAGCTTTAATGTGAGTGGTATCTTATCTTCAATACATCCAGCTAGAGCCTCAGCTAATTCGGCATCTCGCCCACGTAAAAACATGTTTACTTACGAACAAGACGAAATGCAGCGTCTGCAGTAGATAACACTGAACTGAACTACAGTGCAACCTTAATATAACGAACCTCAATTTAACAACTTCCTCGATTTAACAGATTTTTCGTAATCCCCTTGATATATCCATAAGAGTCAGAGTAAATGATACCTTTACATTACGAATATTTTTTACAAACAGCCTTTTTATAACGAATTATCAACAATGAAAAAAAAGTTTAAATACCTCTATATGACCCAATAGTATGTGATTCAGTCGCGACAGGTTTCGATACGTTTTTTTCGTAAAACAATTGAAGTCGTTGATGGAAAATTATGTAAACAGTGCTGCTCATCACTATTGTTGAAGATTCTAGTTGCTGAATGCAAAAATGTTGAGGTGATTAAAACTTTTTCTTTATCTCTTTATAACAAATTTTAGACCAACCAACCTTACCTCAATATAACAAACCTCAGTTTAACGAATTACTTGATATAACGAATATTTACGAGTTCCCGTTGGATTTGTTATATCGAGATTGCACTGTATATTGTTAATTAGTCAACATACGGAGTTATAGTCCATAAAATATAGCTTGATCTCTGTGACAAATGTCAACAAAACCAACGAAGTAAGTTTGAACGAACGACATGTTTACAATTTCATTTTGTACCAAATATATTTTCATTCTTTTCGTGCCAGTTTTATTGCAACTGAATTGCAATATATTATAAATATAAAAATATTAATATTCATGTCTAAAATGTACCTCGTAAGTACTGAAATATCTAGTAAACATTGTATACATAAATGACGCTTACGTACGTACAAAGTCTTACTGGTCTGCAAATAAAAAAGAGATGGGACAGTCGATATACGTAAATCGATAACCGATCTTTATTAAATTATTTATAAAAGAAATAAGCCCAATACAGTACCTATATAAAACTTTCAACATATTTTTTACAATTAAAATAGACAGTTACATTATAAAATACATAAATTGAATTAATTAAACATTAAAAAACTACTTTTTGTCTCAGAGTGATAATATTATGTACTCATTATTGTGAATAAACTAGACATATTTATTTATAAAACAGTCGTAATTGATCGATTGAGCTAACGATTGTTCCTATTCTGGCAAAAAATGATAAATGTTCTATCAGGAACACTCCAGTGATGACGATAATAGTGACCTAGACCTTGATTGTCAAAAGGTCAACTTTTGAATAATTAAAACAGTCAAAAAACAGTTTTGTTTGAAATGAAGTTAAAAAGATTTTCATTGATTGTATTTTAATTACAATAGAAAATCACAATTATAAAAATAAAGAGTTTTATCGATAAAAAATTACGGACTTTATCGTAAGCGTGACAGCACTAGAGACAACTGTCACAGAGATCATCCTATATTTTATGGACTATAGTTTATTATTCATGTCAAAATTATGAAGCTAATATTTTTTATAGTAGTTTCTAAGTGAATTCATATGTCAAAATGTAGGCAAAGGCATATTATTCAAATAACAATACTCATAAGTGAATATTATTTTATATGATGTTGAATATCTATTTACTGTAATTATGGACTGTTTTTTCCTAGCGTATGCTATTTTTAATCACGATGGGCAGCAAACATATGCAATTTAACTCGAGGTAAAATAAATAAAATCTATAATAGTTATTATTTTCAGTTCAAACACAATTAAAGATGAATATTATGCTGATGGCTTCACCGGGCAACGACTATTTTAATCCATCTCAGAAAGGGAACTTTATAGCGTCTGTACTTAAAATACAAAGTTCTCTTTCTCTGCAGAGTGTCACGCGTAAGGAATTAAGGAAGGTAACGTATGACATCCCTATGAAAAAAAGGTAATCTCAAACAAAAGCATCAACTTGGGTCATTATTATATAATGTTTATTATTTATTTCGCCTTCAATTACTAACATTTACATGAGCTTTAATATTATATTACACTTAACGATGGTAAATACTTTCGTGTGGTGACAGAGTAAGAATAGAATTCCCCACTCCACGTCTTGCCTGTGGATGTTATAAAAGACGACTATGGGATTATAATATGCACGTTACATCTGTGCAAGAGAAGTAAAACTCGAAATGAAACCCTATATCAACATGTCTGAACAGCATGGTATAGTAGGTCAAATTCCCTCCCATTTTGGAGGAGACCCGAGCCCAACAGGGTGTCGTATGTGGGCTGTGATGATGATGATTTATCAGCCTCTTACAAATAGCGTAATGTTGCAGATTAAGGAAATATAAAGCAAAGTAATGATTTTGGGGCTTGCCGCGGTGGGATAAGGTCCTCGACAACCCTGATGGGGAGGTCGGGGTGGCAAATTTCGGCGAGGGGAGGACGGCGTAGCTTACTCAGAACCCAGGGGTCACATTCAAGACTCTCCATAATTTTCTACTGATTGGTCTGAAGAAAAAGTGAAATCTCTACTTAGTGCCGCTCAATAAGGACGACCCCAGGGATCACGTTCGACACTCTCCAGCATCTCTTGATGGGTGCTGTAGGTGGTGTTTAAGCACCTGGTACCTTGACTGTACAACGCTTGAATAGCGTTTGACCAGTTCCCTGGATGTTGAAAGAAGGAGAGGCTGGCGATCCTGCTTAAACTGAGGCGGTCTCCGGACTCGGCCTCAAACGTATCAATATAATGGAATTATTGATAATCCAACTGAATTGAATTTACGGAAAGTGTATTTCCTTAGTCCGCAACTTTACACTATTTGTGGGAGGCTGATAAATCATCATCATAGTCTCAACCCATACATGTCCCACTGTTGGGCTCGGGCCTCCTCAACTATGGGAGGGAAATCGACCTACTATATCACGTTGGTCAGACGTGTTGGTATAGGGATTTGTTGCGAGTTTTTCTTCTCTTGCATAGATATTATATGCATACTATATCACTTAGTCGTCTTTTACGACACACACGGGTAGTGAATTGTATTCTTACTTCGTCACCGCACAGATAATATTAAAACTAAACTGATAAATACTAAAACAAAATAATTACGAAGAAAATGCGGTACGAATTTCGCCGAGTCAGCTAGTACTTAATAATTACATGGCTACAACACTAATACGCGAAGCGTCAGGAAGCTGCCACAAAGGAAATGGACCTGGATTAGCCCCGATGGTTCAACAAAAAACGAGATAGACTTCATCTTGTCAGACAAATGACAGATATTCAATGATGTCTCAGTGATCAGCAGGATTAAAACTGGGAGCGATCACCGGATGGTACGAGCCACATTGAATATCCACACAAAAGTCGAACGGTCACGCTTGATGAAGTCTACACTCCGACCTACATCTGTCCAATACTAGAACCTCGAAGGCTTTCAACTCGAACTACACAATCTCTTCCAATGTCTGAACGAATGCGAATCTGCGAACGATATGAACAACAGGTTCGTGGAAACTGTCCACGCGGTTGGGTCGAAATTTTTCAAGGCCCACCGCGTTAATAGACCTAAAAAACTTTCTGACCAGACTGTCGAGCTCATGGGGCGGAGAAAAGAAATGACGGTGCAGTCTTCAGCCGATTGGTCCAAACATAGGCAGCTAAATAGGCAGATCTCCAGGTCTGTGGAGCGGGCTATGCTCGGGATTTCTCTACGAGATAGAATCCGGAATACGGAAATCCGCAGAAGAACGGGTGTAACCGACATAGCACGAAGAATTAGCACGCTGAAGTGGCAATGGGCAGGCCACATCGCTCGACGAACCAACAACCGCTGGAGAAGAAAGGTTCTCGACTGGCGACCACGTATCGGACGACGCAGTGTAGGACGCCCCCCACTTGGTGGACCGATGACCTAGTGAAAGTAGCTGGGCGTCGTTGGATGCAGGCGGCACAGGACCGCTCATTGTGGCGCAACATGAGGGAGGCCTACGTCCAGCAGTGCACGGCGATAGGCTGAAATGATGATGATGATGAACACTAATACTTACATTTTTAATATCGCGATATCTTTTGAATGAAATGACCGAATTTAATAATTCAAAAAGTTCTAGAAAGGCATTAAATTCGTCTTGGATATGAAGTAATTTATTTTGATAAGGATTAATACCAAGATACAAAATAAAGAGCTTTTAAAGCGAAAGCATTCTAATTATTTAAAAAAATGAAGAAAAACACTTATTGTGATATAACTACAATAGTTAGACACATGGTGTTGTGATATTTTTTGTAGGCAATTATATGTCCTGTAAAGTTGTAATACATTATGATTTCTGATGTTTACGTGAGTATTATACATTTTAAATAAAACTACTTTACGGATTTTATCGCGTTTGTATTTGATTTTTGATTACCCGTCGTTTCGAACACTTTACAGCGTTCATGATCACGGGTGGACTAAGAGGTCTCACGTCCAACAATCATGTATCAAAATGTGGGTTAATATTTAATAACTAATTTCTGTATCGGGTAGAGAATTATAAATTTTCTGCAGTAACGATCACTTGTTGGACGTGAGACATCGCGAAGATCGCATTACAAACAGACACTCCAATTTTATTTATTGGTATAGATAATATTTCTAAAGTTATACTTCTTTTGGCGCGTTAGGGCAAAATAATGTGAGTAAATTTTTACAATGCGCCCACACGCCGTCACAAATGCCTAGTTGACATTTTAACGCTAACGCGTTATAATCAAACTTTCAATGTATTAATTACCTTTTTTTTTCTATTATTAATGTCGCTTTTTCTACAAACGTAGGACAACGCGAACGATAAAATTTTTAGAAACATTTTTATCTCGTTACGGCAAAGTAGTAGGTACTATAACTTCTTACATACGTACATAAGTACACACATACCTTTTTTTCATATCATCAATCTATCGACGTGAACTACTGGACGTAGTGGTCCTTACAGCTGGGCGATTAACGCCATAATCGCTATACTGCTAGCAATCGCAGTCTTTATAAGCTTACCAAAGCTGTCACTACATATTTTTCTGGTACTGTTGCCAACTTTTTGCGACTCTCCCGGGCGTGTATACTAGCTCCTGTACGGAACATCGTCCGCGTGGAACAGTTACTTTGGGATAACGCTAATTTTAATCCGTCACTTTTTTTACGTAGAAGGTGAACATATTTTTAAGTAATACGACTCTACTACACGTGATTTTTGCGAAACTTTAACCGTTTACGTAGCGCATGCAGTGGAAGCTCTCAAAACGAAAAAGAGAAACTCGATTTTGAAACATTCTTCATTTGTGCTCCGCTCCTATTAGTCTTGGTGTGATGATATATAGTCTATATCCTTCCTCGATAAATGGGTTATCTAACACTGAAAGAATTTTTCAAATTTATTTATTTATTCATTTATTTCCAAAATTCTCATTAAATACATAATACAATGACGTGATCCGTACCACGTAAACCGCGAGGGATTTGTCTGGGTTACGGTAAGTCGTTATATACCTACATTCTAATAGTTATATACATTTTACATACATATGTTATCTTTTACACATTATACTACTCAATGCTACTGGTTACATACAATTTTTTAAATTTGTTTTTGAATTGTTTACAATTTGTTTTATTCTTTTGTTGTAAGTTGTTGTGAAGCTCATTTAAAAATAATGGTATCAAATGTTTTTCTACTCTTTCTCCATAACAATTGTTCGTTTTGGGCAAAGTATACTTATTTTTATATGAAATTAATCTCAGGTAATTTAGTCTAGTTTTTTCATCCAATAATTCTGGTTTATTGATTTCAATAAGAAGGCTAAATTTTATTTTATTAAATACATTCATCACGTTACAATACTTAAATAGCTCATTTTCGTTGTCTTTATATAATTCTTTAATATGTTTAGGTACAATAATTTTTAGTAGTCTTAATTGCAAGTGATATTTCCTTTAAGTATGTTTTATACGTTCTGCCGTAGCTACTGAGACCATACCCAACAATCGAATCTACTAAGGCCATATAAAGCAATCTCAGTGCCTTATATGGTAATTTATATTTTAAAATATTAATTCTCCCAATAATGGATCTTAGTTTGTTACAGACATAATCTTTGTGTGGGCCCCAACAGAATCGAGTATCCATGATTAAGCCGATATACATATGTTGATCAACTACTTCTAAAGTTGGACATTGGCAGTCAGTAACTAGTCCATGCAAACAGTGATGCTCATGAGCCACGACTACAAGACTAGTGGTGCATTTATTATGTGATGAGTGAATATAAACAACTTTTGTCTTAGATCCGTTTATCACTAGTCCAACGTCATGGGCCCATTTACATAACTGATCAAAATTGTATTGTATTGATTTCTGAGCTATGCTGATATCTCTAGGAGCAGCCACCAGACACGTGTCGTCTGCGAACTGGTATACGGAGGCCGATGATAGCACATTACTAAGATCATTGACATACATTAAGTACTCACTAGGGCCAATTATGGACCCCAAGGGTACGGCCCTTGGAGGTCATTATGGCTGTACTATATAGATCTTTTATTTTTACTGTAGTATAGCGATCTTTGTGGTAATTTTTAAGAAGTTCAAGAAGAGGGCCCTGTATTCCACTTCGTAATAGCTTATCATATAGTATATCATAATTAAGCATATCGAAAGCCTTGCTGAAATCAATAAAAAGTGCTATTACATGCATTTTAGAATCAAGATATGAGTTTATTTCATTTGTAAATTTACACAAAAGTTGCGTCGTACTTTTATTTTTTTGAAAATCAAATTGATTTTCGTTTATAATATTATTTTTTCTAAGAAAGTATAGTTGATTTCATTGCCTAAATATCTTTCTATAATTTTATCTATACAGGACAATATAGTAATGGGACGATAATTGTTATAGTCATTACGCTGTCCCTTCTTATATATTGGTCTTATGACTCCAATTTTCAAGATGTCAGGGTAAGTGGCAGTCTTTAAACAACAATTTATTAAGTGGGTTATAACGGGTACCATTTTTTCCGATGCAAACTTAACATCTTTGGCACGTATACCATCATAACCGGGCCTTTTTTTTTAATTTATTTGATTAATAATTTTTTTAATAGATAGATTATCAGCTCGTTTGATTCTAATAGCTCGATCGGGTATAATTTCGTAAGTGGAACGGTCAAGAATGGGTA
Source organism: Lymantria dispar (assembly GCA_032191425.1). Lineage (NCBI taxonomy): Eukaryota > Metazoa > Arthropoda > Insecta > Lepidoptera > Erebidae > Lymantria > Lymantria dispar. Next base: position 8,224,586 of record CM063465.1, on the reverse strand, counting down.
TTACAGATGCTACGGCATATCTTTGTGTTATTGTCAAATTCAGTCGCAAATTTATTAGCCAAAATTAAAGGATGCATTTTAAAATTTTGAAAAGGATGTCCTCTATATATTCCATAATTTTGCCAGTTAACCTATTTATAATCGACCATATTTTTTGGTATTTTTTAAATTTTGAGTTACATCTGACATGATTTTTTGTTCCTTATTAATTGCGTATATTTATTTGTTTTATTTCTATATTTATTATACAATAATCTTTTTGCCATATTATTTTTATCCTTTGACCATATTAAATACAATTTATCACGTTGTTTACACATATTTTTAATTTTCCGTCTACCCAATCGCATGTATTCCTTTTGTATTTTTTATATTTAGTGTTTTTATGATTATTATATATACGAGAAAAGTTGTTGCATATAAAGTGAACAATTTCATTGGGATTATTATATTGCATAGGTGTATTCCATTCAACGTTAAGCAGTTCCTCATTTACTGAGCGGTCAACAATGACCGTTATCAGCCGTTTTTGGTGATGAGATTCACCCGGACCGAGGACACCCAAGATCGCGCAACCGGTTATGCAATGATCCGCCGGCGCACTGTTTACTACTGCTGTCCTAATAGCTTTATAGGATGAATTTCGAATAAAAACATGATCTATACATGATTCGCTTATTCGATTCCCACATTTGTCAATACGCGTATATGTATTTATTCCACTTATAAAACCAAGACTGCATAATGAATCCATGTATTGTCTTATGATAGGATTATTATGTTTTAAATCTAAGTTCATATCTCCCATGACTACATGGTCCTGTTTGTTGGGATACGTAGTTAATAATGTGGACAATTCCTTTAGAAAACGATGTTTCGTTGGAGAAGGCGGCCTGTATACGACAGTTACGCCCATTATGTATTTACCAGAGTTTAGCTCACCAGAAATATATTCAAATTCATTAACTATGTAGTTATTTATCCTAGTATAATATATTGTATTATGGACATATAGTAACACACTACCTCCCTTACGAAGGGTTCTTAGTTCTGAATACAGTGTATAGTCAGGAATTCCAAACATTGACACTTCATTATTCCTTAAATTAGCTTCCGTTATTAAGTGAACAATATTTTTCGAACTTGATACAATAAGCTCGATATGTGCAAAATTTTTTTTTATTGATCGAATGTTGACATGTAACATAAATAAATAATTCCTTTTTGTGTTTATTAAATTGCAGGTAAAATCATCCCATGTTTGACAGTTAAATTCAATTATATTATGATCTGTTGTATCCAGTTTATAGGCATTCAATTATTACATACTTATAAATTAATGTAAGATAAAATGAAACACAAATACAAAAAAAAAGTGAAAGTGAACAAATCCAGTGAATGCTTAAAACAATAAAAGAAATATATATATATATATATATATATATATATATATATATTTTACCTTATCTATATCCAATGTAGAACGAATATTATAAATTTGTTTTTCCCTTTCACTTTTACGAACCAATATATTGCCATGTTTACACCAAATAAAATCAGACCAGCAATTCCTGAGATTGGCACGTTCAAGTAAACAAACTCTTCAGCTTTATATATTAGTGTTGAATCATTCACAATAACCCCAAAACTGCAAGTCCGATCAATAATATGCATAATTGATTCCAGTTTAAACGACAGGCTAGTTAGGATAAGGTTATAACTATTTTCTGTATCGGGTAGATAATTGTAAATGTCTGTAATAACGATTACTTGTTGGACGTGAGACACCTTAGTCCGCCCGTGACCATGAATGCTGCAAAGTGTTCGAAACGTCGGGCAATCATAAATCAAATACAAACGCGATATAATCCGTAAAAGTAGTTTTATTTACAACGACAGGCTAGTTTTTAGAGAGGTAATGCGTGGCTATGCCAATTAATGAATTACTTGTAAGTATATTAAGTTAATGTTTCCTCCACAAATATGTCATCATTAGTCCGGTTCGTAGATGTCATGTTGCGGGCAACGCCTGACGTAGAATAGTTTGGTTTATTATCTTTTTTTCTTGTGATCAATCTGTAAAAAAAGATGTTATGACAATATAAAAATATTAGAGGCAAATAGTAAAGAGTTTAATTTTATTCATCATCATCAGAGTCCATACACGTGCCACTGTTGGGCTCGAGCTTCCTCCACTATAGAGTATAGATAGGCGAGGTATAGGGCTTTGTTTCTAGTCTTCTTATCCGTCACCACACGGAAAAGTCTCATATACTTGGAGCATATCTTTAATTACTACAGGTGAGTGGCATTGGGCCTGATTGTAAGGATCGACAGTAAGTTATTATAGGACCTTGCATTCCGCTGTGTCTTTGTATCTCCTTTTGGGAGTCTCAATGTCAATGGACGTTCAGCAAACAGAATAAGCCTTTTCTAGTCATACTTGCAATAGATTTAAAAACCGGCTAAATACGAGTCGAAGACGCGCATGTAGTGTATCGTCTATAAAAATCGCGTTTATTGAATGGGAGCCCTCCTTAAATAATTATTTTATTTTATGTTTAGTATTGGTGGTTATAGCGGCAACAGAAATACATAATGTGTAAAAATTTCAACTGTCTAGCTATCCCGGTTCTGGAGATACAGCCTGGTGACAGACAGACGGACGGACAGAAAATGAAGTCTTGGTATTAGGGTACCATTTTTACCCTTCGGGTACGGCACTCTAAAAATTGAGCGTTTGATTATTTTAGAAAAGTTTGTAAAATAATTGTATCTTACCGTAGATTCCAACTCAAGATATAACAAATCATTTAATAATTTCAACTCATACACGTTCCACTGAGGGGCTCAAGACTCTTCTACAATAGAAAGGAATGTGATTAGTATAAGGTTTCAATCCAATTTTCTTTTCTTACATGGATGTTATTTGCATATTTAATCCTTTATTCGTCTTTTACGACCACGGCCGAGAGATGGAGTGGTGAATTGTATTCTTCCTCCATCATTATTCGTGTAGTGATAGAGTAAGAATACAATACCCTTCTCTTGCCCGTGGGTATCGTAAACGACTAAGGGATATAAATTTACACATAACATTAATGCAACGAAGAAAACTCGAAACGAAACCCTATGCCAACATGTCTGACCAGCGTGGTGTAGTAGGTTAATTTCCCTCCCATAGGAGGAGGATGGAGGAGGCCCAAACCTAATAGTAGGACGTATATGGTCCGAGATGATGATGATTCTTACTCCGTCACAACACGGAAACAACAAATAGTCCAATGATTACGCCATTAAAGAAACAGTTTGCTTATTTATAAAAATTATAAAAATAAATATACTATCTTACTTGTAAAACTTGCTGTAAATTTGTTTATTCCAGGTTAATATTAAAAAAATTGCCAATCCAATAAACATAGCGTAAAGATTTAAAATTATGTATGGTATTGTTGGCAAATCGGGGAATAGCTCCAATAACCAGTTCACACCCATAATAGCTGACAATTTTAAATATAAAAAGAACCTGAAAAATAATAAATTTAAGAATAAGAATACTATAATCGCTATCTCCCTGGGCATAGAAAATGGTTAAATGACATATGCAGATCACATATTTGCAAAAGAACAAGGTTAAATCAACCAAGTCTTTTGGCTGTCGACATATAAAAGACCGATTTTCCTCATCCGAAGGAGGATTTATGTAGATCTGGGGGGTCTAGGATATTCGTCTAAGATCTAAAATTAGATTTAGATTATTGTAGTAGTAGGACCAAACTATCGACAGTCGTCTGTCTACAGTCGTGGGTCAGTCTGGGATAGTAACACACTCTCGCAGAAAATCGACCTCTAAACAGTAGCATTTTGTTATTGCACTTCGCTCGGTAAGCGAGACAGCCGGGAGCCCAACTTTCTGAGGCTGATGGTGTGTAGTGGAATTTGGTGATGCCTTTTATATTACAGAATCTCATTCAAACTCCCTTCATTTTCTTCATGGAAAGCAGTAGCCTAGCAAAGGTTCAGGAGCGGCAAGTTCACTTACCATCAGGTATACTGTTTCAGACCAGTCAATAAATCTGCTTACCAGATCCTATTTTTAACATAAATTATCAATCAAATAAAATATATTGCTGAATATATATCTGTAAATAATTATTTCTGATGTATAAGCGAGTATTGCACATTGTAAATAAAACTATTATATGGATATTATCGCGTTTAGAAATCAAAAAATCTAATACAACACGATAAAATCCGTATAATAAGCCGCAATATCTCTGTAAGTTTACCACAACAAATATCTTCATCCCTAATAGTTAAAATTATTAAAATAAAATATTTAGTTGTTATAGATATTTACCTATTTCGGCTATTTTTACTTCTTGTATTTTCAGAGACATCACCTTGCACGTACCATATATAATAAGCAGTTAGAATAAACAGTATACAATCTATAACGGTCATTATCGCTATTGGAAGATTTACATATAACAAATACGTGTAATCTAAAACAAAATATAAAATTATTAAAGCGAAATATTGTTAAACAAGTAAATGTAATTTAATAACCAATACAAAAGCCTAATAAAAAGTACATAAATATCACCATAATTCTTCGTTTATTTTAATTTATTTGAACTTTTTTTTTTGTGGGTGGGCTGCGGTCGGCGCGCCTTCGCACCACTCCGTCCAGGGCGACAGAGGGGCTTAAGCACGCAACTCCCGCAACCTACCCGAAAACCACGTCGCCTTCGTCGTTGGGCCGACCACCGGAGCAGAGTTACTTGACATCAGTGGTCGGCCCGACGGAATACCCCCTATTGGGGTACCCTCCCATCGACCCGACGTCCCCCCCTCGGGGAGGACGTCGGTCTTTCCTCACGCAATTTATTTGAACTTAAGGTCTTCTTTCATTAACACAGGGGAAAGGAGAGTAAAAGATGTTACATAAAATTTTAAATAACTTTTATATCTTTGCCTAACATCTACCCTGACTTAAAATGAGAACTGACTATCACCATCACAGTTCTAATACATCACAATATTGGACTCGAAACTCCTCCACAACGGGAGGGAAATTGATTAACTAAACCACACTGGCCAGACTGGGTTGATATACGGTTTTATTTTGAGTTTTCCTTCTCTTGCATAGATTTTACATATATATTATACACATTAGTCGTTTTTACTGCTGATGAATTGTATTCATACTCCATCACCATATGGAAAACTTTGATCATAAAAAACTAAAAAGAACTGACTCAGCCCTTGACCGGCTTCTACATCCATGAGCAATATTCATCATCATCATCATCGCAGCCCACATACGTCCCACTGTTGGGCTCGATAACGGGGGGGGGTTTGACCTACTGGTCAGACGTGTTGTTATAGGGTTTAATTTCGAGTCTTCCTTCTCTTGCACAGATGTTATGTGCATATTATATCGCTTAGTCGTCTTTTGCAACACCCATAGGATAGTGAATTGTATTTTTACTCCGTCACCACACGGAAAATATCTATAAAAATATCTTTATATGAAAAAAAAATCTAACCGTAGGTAAAGCAATTAAAAATAATCGGCTTCAGTGCACTAGTTTTCAATTGTGAGATATTAAGTAGGACGACGGTTATAGTAATTATAGCTGGCGTGCCACAAGCGTATAAACAATATCTGAAGAATTGTAGCTTTTCTTCGTACGTCAACTTTTTTCTACAATGCAAAGAATGCCTAGATTTGAGGTTCCTGCAACAAAAATAATTATTTTAACATAATTATATGTGTAAATGTTTAGATATTCTTTTTTTGATTGCAGCAGGTAACCAAAGGGGTAGTGGATTATATTCCGTCACCAAACATTAAGTATTTTTTGTAGTGAAGCTTCTTTAGAATCGTTGTGATTTCAAACACGATGAAAAGAAAAAGCGAGTCCATAGAGACATAAACACGCAAATGTATAGGATTCAGCCGGCGATAGAATGAGATAAAGGATAAAGGATGAAGGATAATGGAGTTTCACTTCTAATATGCGTACTTTATACACACACGTTTTTTTTTTCTCGGCAACGCACACGCCGGACAATCAATCGCAGCGATTAAATCGCTTTTTGATACTTGTTGGATACAATAATACTATTTATTTTTTAATATTTTCATCAACATTAAATTTCCAGATCCCATTTTTTCTTTTTTTGTGGGGATGGCCTAAGGTCAGCGCACCCATCGCCCGTCTCCATCCGGAACGACAGAGGAGTAGCGCGCGGCTCCATAATCCACTCGATAGCACGTCGCCTTCGTCGTTGAACCCACCATCGGTGCAAAGTTCCTTGACTTCAGTGGTCGGCCCAACGGAATAACCCGAGGGAGTACCCTCTCCCGGCGACATTCCCTTCCCCGAGACGTCGGTCGCCGTCGCGAGGTCAGCCCCTCCTCGGGTGAAGGACTAAATCCACAGTCCGGTAACCATTTATTCACATTCTAGATCCCATAAGCAATTTTCCTTTATGTGAAAATTGAACCCAAGATGTTTAGATTATTATATCGTATCTAAAATCGAATATAATAAGTGAGTTCACTATCCAATTGATATTTACTTAAACTTTGTACATATAACTTCTGAGGTCTGTGTAGTTTCACACAGACCTCAGAAGTTTGTCTCATCTACTACTAGTCTCCTTGACTCAAGTCTTCTCTAGAAGACAATTGACCTTCAATACCATACTGGTCAGATGGATTAGTTTTGGGGTTTCTTTTCTTTGTAAATATGTTCTGATCTTGTGCACATTTTAGGTCTATTATGGCACCGACATGCAAGAAAGAAGTTGGTGAATTGTACATATACTCCATCAAAAGTTAAAATTTAAGTAAAATACATACCTAGTCCGTTTCCATAAGTCATACGATAAGACATTAGACCAAAAGAACACTGCCATAACAAAGTAATACATAACAGGAGCTGAAATAAATAAAACTCATTAAGATATTTTGACCGCAAAATATTTTTCATATATTTTCATAAATGTATATTTTAACACCGTTTAATATGTTGATTATGCAGTTGGCATCTATGACGTCTTTGAAACACCTCTACGAAAGATCAGTGTAGATTTTTTAACCTGAAATATACTAAGATGGGAGACGTTTTGTGATAAGCAGCAATTTCAATTATTATTTTATGTATACAACTTGTAAAACTGTTCGTCTCAATAGATTTTCTTTCTTTCTTTCCTTCCTTCTTTTATCATTAAATTGTGTAAGTTGAAATGTAAACACCACCATATGAGACATTAAGTATTAATATTAATATTAATAAGTAATGAAATTATTTCTATAGTAATTATAAATAGATAATGAAAGAATTATTACTTATGAAAACGCAGCCCATATCAATAGACTCCATTAGAAGGGCTATATGTAGTACACCCCTTATAAGAAAACAGATGAAGAAATTCATCACGTATGTTACCAGCAGCAAACCAACAAAACCTTCTAATACTCCAGGCAGTAGAAAATACACCAACACCACCAACAGCAAGAAAAAGCACGAGATCAGCATCCCTGGACATAGAAATATGTACATATCAAAACCGTATGGCGGTAGAGTAAGAATACAAATCACCCCTCCCTTCATCTTGCCCGTGGATGTCTTAAAAGACGACTAAGGGATTTAATACGCACAAAACATCTATGCATGAGAAGGAAAACTCGAAATAAAACCCTATACCCACCTGTCTGTCCAGTATGGTATAGTAAGGTCAATTGCCCTCCTATTGCGGAGGAGGCTCGAGCCCAACAGTGGGACATATATGGGCTGAAATGATGAAATGATGATGATGAATATATGCTTAGTGCGGGGCGGCAAACGGTAAAAACAAATGTACTAAAATGTTCACTGAAACCACGAGTCGCCGTTCTCGGCGGCAACGCCAGCGGTTTTAACCCCTGATGCAAAAAGAGGGGTGTTATAAGTTTGGTGTTGATGTATGTCTGTCTGTCTGTGTTATGTGTGTGTCTGTCTATCTGTGGCATCGTAACTTTTTTTTTCATTTAAAAGCCAATTTCCTTGCGGTGGTTCTCAGATATGTTTGGTTAATATCGGTCCAGCAGTGTAAAAGTTTCAGTTCTTTTCCAAAATGATGTAATGGCGTATGATTACCTTACTACATTGTAATCGTTAAATGACAATAAATTGTTATTCCTGCTGAAGAGAACGTTATTCTTTTTTTTTATTATTTTATTTTATATCGTGGGTTATTGAAAATCTTTCAATTTTACTTATTACCGAGCCAATTGCGGCAGCGGTGCGCGGTGTGTGATGTGCCAGAAATTAATTAATTAATTCACATTAACCTTAAAATAGCTTACAATATGAATTTCTTTCGAGGAAAAGTAGTTACTATGGATAAAGCCATATTTGATTATGTCCACCTCGAGCGCAGCCACTAAAAACTACTTAGGTGCGCTAAACGTATGTAGCATAGTCGCTGCTCCGCTTACAGATTTAATGGCCGCTTTCAGCTATGGTCTCAACTCGTGGTCGGGCCGTTAATCATTTATCAATCGTTATCATTTGCGGGCAAATAAATGTTTTCAGGTTGTTTTCTTAGACCAGATATTTTTGCGCGTGGTTTATTAATACAATATGCTATTTTCATTTGGTAATCATAACATTGCAATCGTGAACCCACCTTCCAAATGCAACGGTTATAAGATTTTCCACATTCGGGCAAACCTGTTAAGCAGCAGCCTATCAAATAATAGTTGGTAACTTCAACCAATTATGCAGTTTCTAATTTTTTAATTTACAAAATATAAGGTAATTGTGAGATATAGTTGTAGGTCAAGCAAAATATAATAAGTAAAATTAATACTTTAAATAGATATGCATTAATATTATTCATATTAAACTAAGCCGCTATTTGTATATAGGTAGTAACGGAATAAGAATACAATTCACCTCCTATCTTGCCGACTAATGGATATAATATGCATTTAACATCTATGCAAGAGAAGAAAACTCGAAATAAAACCCTATGTCTACACATCTGACCAGCGTGGCCAAGACCTGCTATAGGTCAATTTCCCTCTTATTATGTAAGAGGCTCTAGCCGTTGGGCTAGTGGGAGGTATATGAGCCGAGATAATAATGATGATGATAGCCGCAAATAAGCATATGATTTTTTTTATTGAACACTACATAGCTTGATCTCATTCCTATAAAAGTTCAAAGTGATGGCAGAATAACATGGCTCTCTAAAATAGGCCATGCGCTCACGTTACGCCTTTTGAGTTTACCACAGCTAATGTGAGTTTTTAAACCTATCGACCTTTTTGGCTCTTCATTTATACCGATCATCGATGAGGCTAGAATAATAATTATGATATATCCACCTATTGCCACGAAGAGTTGCTTCATATATGCGTCTGGATCTTTAGGAGTAGTTGGAACACTATATACAAGTTTCATGTGAGCGCTTCCACTAGGAACTTGATAATAGAAAAGATCAACACAAAATTGAAGTTTCGGCATATGAATGTCATAATCAGATATTATTAATGATCCATTCTGAAAAACAAAACGGATTGTCTAAAATTACAGAAGCAATTTTTGTCTTCATGACTCTTTTGAGTTACACTGCTGGTTGAGAACGAGCCTCTGCAGAGAAAATGTCAGAATTTTCTATCTTAGAGCAGATGGGTCACGATACCCATGTAACCTTCAAGATACCTACGTCAGAAATAATGAATAAATTTATAATTAATGTCGTGAAAACCAGCTTGGCAACACGTAACTAATAATTCGCACAAAGTTCCTGAAAATTATAGCACCAATTATGATCATCAACCCGCTTTTTTTTATTTACGCTATGGAAAAGCATTTACGCACTGTTCCCCAGATGGGTAAGGAGGTGTATGGGATTCGCCGGCTACATTCGCGGCTGGGATACCCACTAAAACCACAGCGATCCCTTACGCGCTTTTACGGGATGATGGAGATATCGTCTGATGACATTCAATCCCCGACACCCCCAACGCATGGCCGTTTGGCCACGCCCTGTCATCATTAATCAGGGCGGTGAAAGTAGGTGCGCATATTGCCGCCTCCTCCCGAGTCAGCCGGCGACGAAACGAGTCAGCAGACGTAAGTGCTTCGCGTTCCTGCTTCACCGCTTCCTTCCTTGATATAACGGCCTCGATCATCAACCCGCCTGCCATACGTGGCATTATTGGCATTATTCCTTTTTGTCTACATCCACAAGTAGATATTACGATGACATTTGCCATAATATTATATTTTCACGTGCGATGCTATATATATATATGCTGGTAATAAAATTAAACAAAATTGTGCTCCTCAACAGCTTCTTTTAAGTTCTGTATTAATAACTGACACTTACGAAATTTGTGAAGGCTTTAATAGTTATTTTGCAAATATAGGTCAACATTTAGCTGAACAAATCCCAAATAAATATCACAACTATTTTTGTATCAGAATCAAATAAATACAACTCTGAGCTTATAACACTAGAACCGTGTAGCGCGGATGAAGTTAGTAAAACAATTGATAATTTAAGATCGAATTCAAGTTCTGACATAGACAAAATTACGGTAAAAGCAATAAAATGTTTACGAAATTTCATATCGCACAGTCTGGCACGGTGTTTCAATAAGCTTATGAAAAACGGTGAGTGCCCGAATACCTTAAAAGTTGCCAAAATCTCTCCAATTTATAAAACTGGACCTAAATCTGACCCGGTTAATTATCGTCCTATATCAGTGCTACCGGTACTGTCAAAAATTTTCGAAAGGATTTTATTCTCCAGATTGATTAAATACGTAGACAGATATAACCTCCTATCCGAACGACAATATGGGTTTACAGCTAAAAGTAATATTACCGCCGCGACTATTGATCTGATAACAAAGATAAAATGTAACATAGATGCTAAACATATTGTGCTGGGGATCTTTATTGATCTTAAAAAATGCTTTGATACCGTAAGTCATAAATTACTATTACACAAACTTTCAAATATCGGTATCGGAGCTAATGCGCTTAAAATTCTCACATCATATTTAATTAGATCACAAGTCGTAAAAATAGGAAATATAGAAAGTAGCACAACATCTGCGACTTATGGAGTCCCGCAGGGATCTATATTGGGTCCACTCCTATTTCTATTGTACATTAACAAAATAACAGAACTTAAACTACATGGTCATTTAACATTATATGCAGATGATACATGTTTGTTTTATTTCGGAGTTAATATACACGATATTATAAGACAAGCACAAGAAGATTAAGATATTTTATATGAATGGTTACAGTACAATTTGTTAACAATAAACATAAATAAAACTTGCTACGTAATTTTCAAATAAAAAAATAAACCTATTCCGTCACATAAGCCACTAACAATTAATAATTCTCCATTAGAACAAAAAACTAGTGAAATATATTTGGGCTTAAGACTAAATAACTGAGAAAGATCCGGCAAGAAAACTCAGGTAACATGATGCTAAATTAAAGTTAATTTTGAAGGCGGCTTACTTTATGTTACTAAAAAGGTTTTAATTTATAAAATTATCTTTAGTTATTATTATTGTGGGTCAAATCTATACAATATGAGCTCACGGTGTCTTGCAGTGTTGTGGTGGTCTTTTTGGATTTCTTTTTAATAATGTTTATAACAGGATCCCAGCTTGATGGTAACACCCAGCCATCCTATCATCATCTATTGAAATTTTTGTGTTTTTTAATCTCAATAGCCTCGCGTACCATTCTAGGCAGGTATCGGTGTTCTTTTGCGAGGATTTGTGGTTTATCAAACCTGATGTTATGGTGGGCGCGGTCCTGACTATGTTCACAGACTGCAGACCTAGTGTCCCGGCGGTGCTTCACATCGGCTATGTGTTCTTTGATCCGAGTTCTTATGGATCTCTTTGTTTGTCCAATGTAAGAGAGACCACAGTCACAGTCAAGTTTATATACTCCTGCATCTTGTAAAGGGATCTGGCACTTGACAGGTGGTAAGAATTGGCTAATCCTCTTCAGTGGCTTAAAATAAGTTTTAATGGAAGAGCGTTTCATTTCATTTCAATAGAGAGGATGGCTGGGTGTTACCATCAAGCTGGGATCCTGTTATAAACATTATTAAAAAGAAATCCAAAAAGACCACCACAAGACTGCAAGACACCGTGAGCTCATATTGTATAGATTTGACCCACAATAATAATAACTAAAGATAATTTTATAAATTAAAACCTTTTTAGTAACATAAAGTAAGCCGCCTTCAAAATTAACTTTAATTTAGCATCATGTTACCTGAGTTTTCTTGCCGGATTTTTCTCAGTGTAACCGTGTTCCGATCCGGTGGTAGTATACTAGATTATTAGTTAGTTTTTAAATATAATTACTATTAATTTTAATGTTTAATTATTACTAACCATAAACAATATAATTTTTTCATATAGAATCATTTTCTGCTTACACTGGCAATAAATTTTGTATCAAAATGTGGGTCAATATTTAATAACTAATTTCTGTATCGGGTAGATAATTATAAAATTTTCTGCAGTAACGATGACTTGTTGGACGTGAGACATCTTAGTCCACCCGTGATCATGAACGCAGTAAAGTGTTCGAAACGTCGGGTAATCAAAAATCAAATACAAACGCGATAAAATCCGTAAAGTAGTTTTATTTAAAATGTATAATACTCGCGTAAACATCAGAAATCACTAAATAACTATTTAACCTAGAGTGAACATATTGATCATGTGAAAACGAAGCTCTCAGCACTAGCTATTTCACTCCGCAATATAACAAAATGTATTCCACATCAAGTTCGGTTTACTATTTACAATTCGCTGGTTAAGTCACATTTGTTATATTTAATAGAGGTATGGGGCAGTGCAACAAAAACAAAACTAACTGAATTACAAATAATGCAAAAAAACAAAATAGTTAAAACTCTTTTCCTGTACCCGTATTTGACTGCAACAAATAAAATTTACAACGAAACCAAAATAATGACCGTTAGGCAACTTTATACTTATAGCATTCTAATCAGAAAAATTATTAATAAAAATATTAATATTAGTTTATCATTTACAAAGCATTCGCCTATTGGTACTACCAAAGGTTCGAACAAATTATGGAAAAAGAAACATCACGTTTGAAGGAGCACAATTGTACAATAAACTACCTCCATATATAAATATGTTAATTCATTTAATGTGTTCAAATATAAATTATTACGTTATATACAAGAAAAATTCCTAATTTGATTTGGACACATCAGATGAATGCTCAAGAAAGCTTTGTAACCTGATTGATTTTACTAGTTATTACTTTTTATAATAATTGTTCTCATGTAAGTGACCTGTGTCTTTTTGAGAATAAATTCTTAAACCTATATTCTTATGAACTTAATTAAAATCATTAAAAAACTGAACTTAAAGCACTAAATTATTACCTCTAAAATTGCCTGCTTTTTGCCAACATCGGTTGATTGATTAAAAAACGTATCGTCATAAACTAAAAGTATATCGGCATTTATTTGTTTATTCTTTTTCTTGAGGGCATTTACTATATTTTGTTTTTCTTTTTTGAATATTCTCATTATTGTTGTTTTATTTTTCTCTGTGCATGTTTTTGAGCCAGAGGAATTCACTAAAATATATCCATCGGGGCAACATTTCAAAATGCAAAATTTATTGAGACAGTAATTAGGATCGTCGATATCAGTGTTATTAATATATTTTAAGTTCACACCTTCACTCTTCATTACAATTAGTATAAATACTAAAGAATATAATAAACGTATACACATTATTAAATTTCAATTTACATATTTCTTAGTCAACTATATAAATTGAACGCCAACAAATCACTAACATATAATAGTATTGTTATAAGGAAATATAATAGCAGTTAGAGGCTAACACATAACTGCACTTTTTAAGGAAATAAATATGTAAGGGCAAATGCATATTATATATATACGAGTAGTGAAAGAGTAAACCATTCCCTTTTTGGCCCGTGGATAACGTAAAAGACGACTAACGGATATATGCAGATTATATTTATTTATTTAAACCTCGGCACACAAAAAAAGTACAAGGCGGACTTAACGCCTTAGAGCGCCCGCAGACATACAATTGTAAGTTGGCCGATTAAATTGCAAATAGGTGTATAGGTTTAGTTACTAATGCTAGCCCGCACATCTTCTCCAACTAAATCGTCCAACTAATTAATTGGACACTGATCGTATCAGAATCAAGATTCCCTTCCGATTACGCACAATTAAAAAGTTGTCCAACTATCGGTCAACTGCTTGTTAGCACGGTTATCCTATGCAAGTTCGCACACTATCCAACTTTGTTGGACAATTGCACGGCAAGATGCAAGATGACCACACGCGTGCGCGTGATTTCTCCACGCTCGCATCTTCGGCGACGGGTACGATGTCTGTCTCCCGATCACTTGTTGCAAACGAAAAAGTAGAAGAGCTCATAGAGGAAGTTCAAAAAAGGCCAGCGTTGTACAAAAAAGACTTGAAACAATTTATCAGGGTAATATCTGAGTTTAGAATGCAATGTATGATGCTTCCCATATTGTAATTTGTTACTTAATATGGGATGCACCCAAAATGTTCTCTTTTGTTTTCGTCTTCTTTTTATTAATAGAGCAATTAAAAGGTTTTTTTCCGCATTTTTACGCACACGCACCGCGCTGGCAATACTGACACCGACTAAATAGATTAAGTCTGCGGTGTGTAATCAATTAAATAAAGTTAGTCAATTAAATTATAAAAGTACAAAATTTAGTCGTGCGATAGTCGTCCAACTTGCAATTGTATGTCTGCGGGCTCTCTTAGGCTTTGTCCACCCAGAGAACCTAGAGTGGAACAGAAATAATTTAGATAGGTGCAATGATTGTATTGCAAGAACAATAACAAATTAACTATATAATAAATTATTAAATAGCCACAATGGTTAATAGGTATATATTGATGTTGCATGTCCAGTGATATGCGCGAGCACGTTTGTGTGGGTGTGTGTTTGTCTATGTGATGTATGAGTGCGTACGGTTATGTTATGTGCGTAATGTTTAACGTGACGGGGAATTAGTCCTTCACCCGCCGAGAGGCCGACCACGTGAGGAAAGACCGACGTCCTCCCCGAGAGGGGCCGTCGGTAAATGGGAGGGTACCCCACTAGGGGGTATTCCGTCGAGCCACTGATGACAAGTAACCCTGCTCCGGTGGTCGGTCCAACGACGAAGGCGACGTGGTGTTCGGGTGGGTTGCGGGTGTGCGTGCTTACGCCCCTCTGTCGCCCCGGACGAAGTGGTGCGGGGAGAAGGCCGACCGCGACTCACCTCAAAAAAAAAATGTGTAATGTTTGATTCTATTTTACAATTTCAAATGGTTTTTAGTGTCATTATAGTTTAAATCCTTTAGCCAAAATTTAATTTTATTTTTAATTAGGTAATTACATAAGTGTTTAGTTTTACACTTTAAATTTAATTTGTTATATAATGTAGGTGCAATATTACTGTAGTGTTGTTGAGCAAATTTACTTTTAACTCTAGAGACTGGGCACTTGTCTATTCTTTTACCCAATGGTATGAGATGCAGAACAATAATTTTGTGATATTTACGTATACATTGATACGCAAACAACTTCCGCACACTCAAAACCTCAGCTTTGTCGTAAATTCAATAGATGTCTAAACGATAGGTAAAGCAGTACTTTGAGAATGGCCCGTTGTGGGCTCTCGAGCTCAAGCATGTATGTCTTTGCTGCTGAACCCCAGAAACATATGCAATAGGTAATCACGCACTCGGCCAAGGCTTTTTATACTTGGATCAGCAGTGAAGTATTTGATATCCATCTCAGGTATTTAAAAATGTAAATAAGTTTTCTTAATCGATTACTAAGGATAATATTAATAATTTTAATATCAATGTTAATTCCTAGATATTTAATTTCTGTTGCTCTTGACAATTTAGGACAACTACAACCTGATCGTAATAATTGTAAGTTGTTGGTACGATTGCATGGATAACAATGGGCACGAAACTGAAAGTTTTTGGCGAAGACGCCATGATCTTGCTAAAACACAAAAATGAAGTTTTATCCACATTAAGAGATAACAGACTATCTTCAAGCCATGGAGTGATAGTAGATACGCCCTCTTCGATCACTTGTCCCACGTTCTCCCAGGTCGCTATAGAAAAGTACGACAGTGGCGTCACTAACCATTTGTACATCGGCACCTTTGACTCGAAGCTAACATAATTCGTTAATGTAGGTCATAAAGAGCGTCGGACCCAGCGTACTGTCTTACGGTACACCATATGTAGGATCCCATGCCAAAGTTACTAAAGCGATTCGCAACTCTAATACACTGCTTTCTTTCAATAAGGTAGTCCTGTATCCATAAAAGTGTTTTACCCTAACTCCTATATTTTCCAAGCGTCTTAAAAGGATCGGTACGCATACGGTATCAAACGCCTTTTCAAATTCTGTGCTATTCTTTATATATATAAATCTTCCCACGGATATGAGGTTGATTTAGACTAATAATTGGAACCGGTAGGTGGCGCAGTGATCGATTTTAAGGAGAATTCCTTTTACATTTTTTTAGGTTTGTACAGAACAACGTCTTTTGGGTCGGTTAGTATTATATAAGGCTCGTCAAGACCAATTTAACAAGCTTTAATATGGATAGTTTCTGCAATAATTGGCCTAAACCAGTAAACATATAAAAATGGCAAATTAAACAAAAATTTATAAAAGAACTCGACATAAGGAGGCGCAAGGATTAAATGGTGTCCTAACAAAGATTTTTAGTGATCTATATTTTTATTATCAATACTAACATGCGTCAAAGACTTCGTTCTTCCTGGAACAGCAGTGCCATATCGAATATTACTTTTTGTAATTACAAATGTACAGCAAATTAAATTTTGTCACATACCTACATTAGCGTCTCTTATCGGGGCCAATTTTATTATCAAAACATCCATGAACCCATTGAGATATGCACAAAAAAACATAGAAATCTGTTCAGCCATTTAAGAATAGTTCGGTAATAAATATATTTATAGAAAAATCTTATATACAGGCTGTCCCATAAGTCCTTTGAAATTTAAATGTATATATATAAAAGAAAGTCGTGTTAGTTACTACTAGAACTGTAGCAAACCGTATGTATTCGGTACTAAGTAACGGGTGCGGCATTTAGTACGAAGTAACAAAACGTTATTCACGAATCCATTTCGTTACTCGCATGTTCCGTATTATGGGTACCTACACTGTTTTAGTTCACACAAGTAACGTTGATTTATATAACGTTTGCTGATCGTATATAATATGCATTATGCATTCGTGCGCTTATTCTGTGTATTTAAAGATGTACGTTACAAAGAACGATGTTTGTTTGATAAGTAATATAATATATAATCTGGCAATTCGTCGTTAAACTTTTTACTGTTTGTTGAATGTATTGCGTTTGTAAACAAAGTTTAAGATTAGAAATAACATAAGCTCATTGTCAACAATTTTAAAATAATAAATCCATTGCAAATTTTGTAGATTCTGTTAATAGTCATTTGTAGTTTTACACGTTACCTATTAAATGAATCGAAATTTAGAATAACTTCAACACGAATTGGGTTCAACATATGGTAAAGTGAAAAATGCACCTTACGTATCTTGGTATACAAATGTATTCTACAAATAACGAATATTGCTATGCCGTGACGTTATACTATACGTATTTAGAATAACTTCAACACAAATCGGGTTCAACATACGGTAAAGTGAAAAATGCACCTTACGTATCTTGGTATACAAATGTATTCTACAAATAACGAATGTTACTATGCCGTGACGTATACCGTAAGGGTACGGAATACGACTCGATTTGGTGTCCTAAGATACAGGTATCAAAAGTAACGAGTAACGTAACGATACGAAAGTAACGAGTACTCATTCTTCTAGTAACGAATACATACGGGTACGCTTTTTTTCGTTACTTTTACACCATTAGTTACTACATTTATGTTATAACTCAAGAACGGCTGTACGGATTTGACTGAAAATTGGTGGGGAAGTAGCTTAGAATCAGGAGACGGACATAGGGTATTTTTTATCCCGTTCTTCTTAATAGCAATGAGCTACTTTTTATCCCGTTCGATCGCGCTCTCGTGTGACGTGACATAAAATGTCAAATTGATTTCGTTTTTGATGTAAAAGATCTATAGGCGAGGGTGACCTCGATCGTCACGTGTCGATTAACGCCACGCCTCGCGGTCCCCTCTTAAGTAATTATAACTTAAATATCTGGATACACATATCTACATTTTTGTAACGAAACCATGGTGTGATTTAAAAGTTTGTACAACGCCATCTAGTGAACTCAAAGTAAATTGTTACCTATAATGTATACTAATGAAAATAAATGTTTATTGAATAAAAATCATCATTTTCTGGAAAAAAACGCCAATATTTTATTATTAATTTATGGTATATTAGTTCCTATCGTAATCTGTTCTTTTATGCATATACACTTGTTTTAAAATTAATGTATAATTCTCTAACTTCATAATATAAATATACCAGTAAATTGCAAGGAACGATGATGCTAATAATTTAGATAGCTTGTCTTGTTATCATTGCAGGATAAAAGGTTTCTTTATTAAATATATTGAAGCTGAGAGTTGGTCGTAAGCTCGATAGATGGCGCTATTTGTACGTGCGGCAATAACGTCTGTGAACGGATGAATATATTTCATTTTTAATAGGCTTTTATTAGTTTCAGCTGTATATATGTTTGTATGTTACACCGCCTCCTTAAGAATTGGATTATGGCTCACTTGGAACAGTCAGATTTCATTTAAGATTTCTAAACTTGGCAAGAATCAATGACGCTAAAATAATTTAAATAGCTTGTCTTGTTATCATTCCAGGATTAGAGATTTCTTTATAAAATATATTATAGCTTAGAGTAGGTCGTTAGTTCGATAGATGCCACTATTTCTGATTTATAAATCGTACTTATCATGCGTGCTGTGTGGTAGCGGCTTCAAATACTATCAACCCTTGCTTTGCTCGTGGGTGTCGTAAAAGACGACTAAGAGCTCTAGATTGACCCGGACCAACTCCATCTGGTACCATTTGGGGTCAACGATTACATTCCCAAGGAGGGTTGACGTCAGGAAGGCGGCCGGTCATAAAAGTCATTGCCGAAACTTTTTGCAATATGTCAAAATAGATGACATATTGCGTCGACCCCAAGTAATTGGGATTAGAGCAAGATGATGATGACTTATCATGCCAAAGAACGTCTGTGAACGGATGAAAATATTTCAAGCTACATTTTGGAAGGTTAATTACGTTTGTACTAAATGACGTTACCATAAATATGAACCGTTAAGTCAATTTCAAAATGGATAATTTATTCGAGACGTTACCTGCTAAAAAGTACTTATTGACTAGAAGTATCGAATGCAAAGTATCGCATACAAAAGTATCGGTATCGAAAGAAAAGTAATCGATACCTGAAGATAAAGTAAGTAAAAGTACTCGATACTTTTTGCATTATATTTTTATATTGAATTGACGCAAGTGAACTCTTGACCCATCTTAAACAGATTTCATTTAAAATTTAAAGGTTTAACAAGGTATTCAATGACGATAAAATAATTTAGATAGCTTGTCATATTATCATCATAGGATTAGAGATTTTTTAATAAAATATATTTTGTAGTTGATTTGTAGTTGACATCTGTCGAGCCTAAGCTTGGCTCGATAGATGTCGCTAATTCGATCAACTAATTTCTACATGGCACTTTTTTATGTATTTGACCCATTTGAACTCAATTTCTGCCCAATCGGTTAGACTTCATTCAAACGCTATAGACTTTTCAAGTAGACATTCACGAAACAGTGCTTCGCGAAGTAATGTGATATGGCATTATATTACCTGCCGAGTAATTTTACATTTTACCATCACTTCAAACATCACACTTATAGTCCCTTATAGTTCTTCCCAGACTTTGTAAATAAAAAGCTCATCACAAACAATCCCGCGATCGCGATCTGATAGGCTCTATGACAAGTACTCGATGCTTCGAAAATGATTCAATATCAGTAAGTATAGATTCTTTTCAATTGATACTTATTACTGTTTCTTCGATACTAGTAGGTACTCATTATAGAATGTTACTTTCTCTCAAACTTACCAAATAAAAACGCTCATCACAAACAATCCCATTAAGAACGTATCCGATAGGTCCTCTAAAAAAAGTACTCGATGCTTCAAATAGAATAGAATAACATTTATTTGTTAAACATAGGTACATAAATGGTCTTACATAGTAGTACTTAGTTCACTATGTTTTGCCTTTAGGGCATACAAATTCGGGTGACGTGACCGGGGATCAGCCCGTCACCCGCCGAGAGGCCGACTGCGTGAGGAAAGACCGACGTCCTCCCCGAGGGGGGGACGTCGGTCGATGGGAGGGTACCCCAAGTAGGGGGTATTCCGTCGGGCCGACCACTGACGACAAGTAAACCTGCTCCGGTGGTCGGCCCAATGAGGAAGGCGAGGTGGTTTTCGGGTGGGTTGCGGGAGTTGCGTGCTTAAGCCCCTCTGTCGCCCCGGACGGAGTGGTGCGGAGGCGCGCCGACCGCAGCCCACCCACAAAAAAAAAAAAAAAAGGGCATACAAATTAAATTAAATAGATTCAGTTGAAGTGTTGAGATTAAACAATACAAATAAGAATTATTATTAAAAGTGATTTATACATAATCATAATAAAAGAAAATGATTCAATATCAGTAAGTATAGATACTTTTCAATTATTGATACTTATTACCGTTCCTTCAATACTAGTACTCATTATGGAATTTACTTTCTCTCAAATTTACCAAATAAAAAACGCTCATCACAAACAATCTCACGAGAAACGTATTCGATAGGCTCTATGAAAAGTACTCGAAGCTTCGAAAACTATTCGATATCAGTAAGTTCCGGTATTTGTCAATTTTTACTCATTACTGCTAAAATAATAGTACTAAAAAAAAAGTAGCAAATATTACACTGTCTCAAGCTTACCAAAAAAAAACTCATCACAAACAACCACGACAAGAAATTATCCGATACGCACTATGAAAAGTATTCAATGCTTTTAAAATGATTCGATTGTTAAGTATCGTACTTTTCAATTGATATTGATTATTGTCCTTCGATACTAGTACTCAGTGGCTCGATAGATGTCGCTATCTCTATTTCGTAGATCACACTTTCTTAGCCGATTCCTTTGAACTACGTACAAGTGTGTGAGGGAAAAGGAGCGATGCGGCCCTGCGGCGGATTAATTCTATTGCTGTGTAAATAATTATAATAGAAATAGTATTATTTTATTCAATACTTTCTGCCATATTAGTTCTGTCGTAATCTATTATTTTATGCATATAATAATAATAATAATAAGGGTGCTAGAGCTGTACAAAATTAATTCAACTCTATGCACCTTCTTGAAGGTTTGTATGGGGCAATGGAAAACAGTTCTTAGGTATCCAACATGCCGACTGAATCGAGGGAGTAGCGAACCGATATACATCAGGCGGGGAATATTTCAGGGTGACAGTTTGAGTCCTCTTTGGTTCTGCCTAGCAATGAATCCTCTCAGTACATTACTAGAGCATTCAGGGCTAGGCTGTAGGTTACGAAGAGGTGGTCAAATAATATCTCACCTGTTTTACATGGATGACCTGAAATTATTTGCACCAAATAGCACACAGCTGGTAGAATTGCTAAAAGTTACTGAGACTTTTAGTAATTCTATCAGCATGGTGTTTGGTGTAGATAAGTGTGCTATCATGCATGTAAAGCAGGGAGAGGTAGTGGAGGTTGATAGAGGTCAACTCATCGATACTCCACAATTTAGGCCGCTACGCGTGACTGATACCTATAAGTACTTGGGTATGTCACAGGCTTTAAACATCAATGAAGCGGACATGAAACAAGTGTTGCGGGAACGCTTCTTTGGCCGCCTGAAGAAGGTTTTAAATAGCCTTCTGTCGGACGGTAACAGGGTGCGTGCCTACAACGCTTGGGTCATGCCAATTCTGATGTACTCCTTTGGCATACTCAAGTGGACTCAAACCGAATTGGACACCCTGGACAGAAAGGTCCGCACGCTGTTAACATCGCATAGGATGCATCATCCTCGTTCATCAATAATGAGGTTGTATATTCCGCGAAAATGTGGGGGACGAGGCTTTCTAAACGCTAAAGCCCTCCATAATCACGAAGTATGCAACCTCAGGGATTATTTCCTCAAGATGACGAGTGTTGTGCATCTTGATGTGATGAAAGTGGATAGCGGGCTCACCCCGCTTGGGTTAGCGAAAGAGAACTGGCGTAGACCAGTAGTACTAAGCACCATAGATCGCGAGAATGTATGGCAGAGCAAGGAGCTGCATGGCAGGTTCTACGGAGCCCTACATGCCCCGGAAGTAGACCTTTCAGCCTCTGTGACCTGGATACGATTCGGTAATCTTTTCGGAGAAACCGAAGGTTTTGTCTGTGCAATTGCTGACGAAGTTATTAAGACGAATAACTACCGGAAATATATCCTGAGGGATGGCACGGCTGATATTTGTCGGGCGTGCCACCGACCAGGCGAGTCCCTCAGACATATCGTTTCCGACTGTTCACGTCTTGCTAACGGCGAGTACTTGCATAGACATAACCAGGTAGCCAGGATCATCCACCAGCAACTTGCTCTGCGGTACAAACTTGCGAGCGTAGAGGTGCCGTACTACAAGTATGTACCAGAGCCGGTTCTCGAAAACGGCCGAGTCACATTGTACTGGGACCGATCTATTATCACTGATAGGACTATTGTGGCCAATAAGCCAGACATCGTGGTGATAGATCGGCTAGAGCGCCGTGCAATGATTGTTGATGTCACTATTCCGCATGACGGGAATCTCGTGAAGGCTGAGAAAGATAAACAAATAAAATATCAAGACTTAGCTCACGAGATTGTCGACATGTGGGATGTGGACACGGCAATCGTTGTACCGATAGTCATTTCGACCAATGGGATAATAGCCAAGAGCCTCGATCAACACCTAAAGAGGCTCGCGTTAGGTAGTTGGATTGCGGGTCTGATGCAGAAGGCGGTAATACTGGACACGGCGCGCATAGTGCGGAAGTTCCTCTCTTTGTAGCCCTAACCAACGGCGGCTTGGTCCTTGTATTCGCTGCCGGTGGGTCAATACGCTTTTTATATTTTAAAATATTTTATTTTTGATATCATATTTAAAAATGTATTAGGTAGTTTTTAAGTTGAATAAATGTAATAATAATAATAATTATAGATGTCCGATCCTATTTTTAGATTAAATTTCTCCAAAGGCCTCTGCGTGTTGGATCCATATCCCCATGTAAGCCTTTCAAAGGACCGGGTATCTTCCCTAAGGAAAATATCCGTGAACCAAAAGGAGATACAAGATAATAATAATAAAGATATATATAATAATAATAATAATAATAATAATAAATAGTTTTAAATCAATAGTTTACCATTAATCCAGTCCATCTAACCTCCAACCCCATAATCATGTATTAGATACCATCATCACACAATAGTTTTACACCTACCGTTGGCAGTCCACGTGTGTTATGTGCAGACATGGAGTGTCATCGATAGACGTCCCACCCCACTTTAGATTAAATTTCTCCAAAGGCCTCTGCGTGTTGGATCCATGTCCCCATGTAAGCCTTTCAAAGGACCGGGTATCTTCCCTAAGGAAAATATACGTGAAAGCAAAAGGAGATACAAGATAATAATAATAATAATAATAATAATAATAATAATAAGCCCCCTAAAATCTTACCTTACGTCCGAGTCGAACACCTGATTCACGTAGGGGGCGGACACGCGTACAAAAGTAACTTACGTGGCTAACAAGGCAAAAGTAACCCTTATATGGAGATGAATAAGAAAGTTTATAATTTACGGTCGCTTCCTGGAGGTCGCCAGGGCACATCTAGAGCCGATGCTGGATGTCACAGTATGGGTGACATCGGCGGTGCGGGGCTGAGCAGGCGGGCTCTCACCGATAAGAATACTACAGCCGGTCGTCATGAGCTGAACAGGCGGACTCATAACGTAGAAACTACAGCCGATTTCCTGAGCGACGATACTACATCACTTTTTTCATCAATCCCTTCGTCGGTCCCATCACATGCTATAAGTAATTTAAACGATTTGACTACTAGTTCGCCTGACAGTGTTGTGCAAGATGTCAATTTTGACAGTCACCTTGCACCCACTTTGGGCACCAAACGCAGACGATGGACACCTGAAATGAATAAGTTCATATTGCGTACCTATCTTTTACTCACTATACTCGATACAGACATAAAAAATTACCTTGAACCGTTGTACCTAAAATTTATAGTTTTAGTCAAGAATATGGGAAAATCCTCTGCAACACAACACTCAAGCTGAATGGATACAAACAGAAACTACTAACAACATAGAGACAATGTCATACGAGTGTATACCGTCCGAAATATTCCAAGAAGTGCTCCGTCATTTGCATAATTGGAAATCACCCGGGTCAGATTATATTCACGGCTACTGGTACAAAAAGTTTACATCTATCCACAATTACTTATACAAATACATAAATATTTTCATTCAGGATCCAAACATTGTACCTTGATACTTAACCATGGGTAAAACTTATATGATTCCAAAAGACTCCACAGACCTTTGCGATCTAGCTAAATACCGACCTATTACATGTTTACAAACCTTGTATAAAATTATTACATCATGCATAACTAAAATGCTATATAATCACATAGAAACTAATAAAATCTTAGCCGAACAACAGAAAGGGTGTTGAAAATTTAGTCAAGGTTGCAAAGAACAATTAATCATTGACTCCATTATATTAAAAAAAGTTCAGAAAACAAAATCCGATTTATTTAGTATGTATATTGATTATAAAAAAGCATACGACTCAGTTCCTCATTCTTGGTTGATAAAAGTATTAGAAATTTATAAAATTCACCCTACTATAATATCCTTCCTCAAAACTATCATGACTAAGTGGTCAACGGTCCTAAATTTATCTACCACGACGAAAACAATAGAAACAGATCCCATCCAAATACAGAGAGGTATATTCCAAGGAGATTCACTTAGTCCCCTCTGGTTTTGTCTGGCATTAAACCCTCTTTCTTACATGTTAAACGCCACCCCATACGGTTATCCCTTAAGACTTATAGACCACAGTAATATCGATTTACGACAAACTACATTAAATCATTTACTTTACATGGACGACATCAAACTTTATGCTAAAAGTGAAAATCAATTATATGATTTAGCTTATTTAGTAGAATAGTTTAGTGCAGATATAAAAATGGAGTTTGGCATTGATAAATGTAAAATAAATTCAATTAAGGCAGGCAAAAATTTTCAACATAAACACGTCATGACTACAGGGGATGAAATAGAACCATTAGATGAAGAGGGAGTATACAAATATCTAGGATATGAACAATCATTACTTATACATCATAAAGACATAAAACTCAAACTAACACGACAATTCCAACACCGATTAAATACTATACTAAAAACACAATTAGATTCCAGAAACACAATTAAAGCAATAAACACATTTGTTATACCACTACTTACCTACTCCTTTGGCGTTATAAACTGGAACAAAACTGAGCTCAAGAACCTACAAAGAAAAATCAATACCACTATGACAAAGTTTCGAAAACAGCACCCAAGAACGTGTTTACAACGAATAACACTGCCTAGAAAGGAGGGTGGAAGGGGTCTAATAGATATTTTAAATTTACATAGAAAGCAAATAGTAACCCTTCGACAGTATTTCTTCAGTAAAGCTCATTCGTCAATAGTACACAAAATAATAATTCTAAATGACCGTAAGCTATCACCACTTAATCTACAGAATACTACAGAACCAATAAACGAAGAGATAACAGACGAAAAAGCCAAAATTGCTGAATGGAATAAAAAGTCACTACATGGGAGACATCGCCAAGATCTATGCCAAATTAATGTCGATAAGAATGCGTCGAACGCGTGGCTTAAGAGAGGCGACCTCTTCCCTGAAACTGAAGGTTTCATGATCGCCATCCAAGATCAGGTTATTGAAACCAGAAATTATCGGAAACACATTATTAAAAATCTGAACAATGATAATTGCAGAAAATGTAATAGTTCACCGGAAACCATACAGCATATTACAGGAGCATGTAAGTCGATAGTTCAGACTGATTACAAGCACAGACATGACCAAATAGCGAATATCATACACCAAAAACTTGCACATCAGTATAAATTCATTGACACTATTATTCCTTACTATAAATATAAACCTGAAACAGTACTAGAGAACTCCATAACAAAATTATATTTTGACCGAGCCATTCTTACTGATCGGACAGTTCATTACAATAGACCTGATATTACACTAATAAATAATATCACTAAAACAGGATACTTAATAGATATAGCTGTACCAAACACACACAATCTACAGACAACAATAGCCGAAAAACTAACAAAATATATTGATCTTAAGGACGAAATTATACGTCTATGGCACCTACAGAGCGTCACAATAGTTCCAATTGTTCTCTCCACTACAGGTGTTATACCCATACAACTACACCAATCCTTAACTACACTTAACTTACCAACAAATACTTACCAGCTCATGCAAAAAGCAGCAATATTGAATACATGCAGAATAGTTAAGAAATTCCTGCAGATTGATTCAAATAATGCACAGTTACATAATTATATATCATCAGCAATAAATACCTCTCAATCTCAATTAGGCCCTAGTTCCACTAATGACCACTTGGCTTAGGTCCGTGCCATTAGTGTTAAAGTACCGGTTAACCGAGATAAATAACAGAATAAAAAGCCAAATAATAATAATAATAATAATAATCTGGGCCAGTCGTTATCTCACCATGAGACTAACGCAAACCTCGGAGGAACATTATATGGCTCTCGAAATTCTTTTGATATAAAAGAAAAAATGTATCACAAGATTTATAGGAAAGCCAATAAACCGCAGGGCAGCTTGTGGCGTGCTGAATGTGAGTGGCGACACTGCGGTCATGAGTGCCTTAGAGAGTCGGCCAGGGCCTCGTATCCAGCTGGCCTTTATTGGAGTGGAAACCGAAGAGTGCCCGCAGGATTCTCAACTCTGGCTTGCCTTAAACGGCTGGACAGAGAGAGGTCGCCAGAGCTATATGCTCGGGGGTGGAAGTGTTATTTTCAAGGGCATAACTACGGGGAAACCACTGCGATGGTGAAACCGGCGCCGCACCGCTCGACACCCCAAGCCACTTGCACCAATGTTGCCCCCCTGTTGCCCGTATGACCTGAGTGTCTGTGGCGACCGTTTGGGAGGGCCCATTCAGTGAGTTGGCGAGTCACCGTCTGTCAAAGTTCAAGACGATAAAGGTATTGAAGGCAGACGACAGTTTTTAATCAATAGTTTTTAGTTACTCAGTACATCAAACTTCCAACCCCATAAACAGTTATTAGATACCATCATCACACAATAGTTTTACACCTACCGTTGGCAGTCCATGTGTTATGTGCAGGCGTGGAGTGTCATCGGTAGACGTCCCATCCCATTTTTACATTTAATTTCTCCAGAGGCCTGTGCGTGTTGGATCCATATCCCCATGTAAGCCTTTCAAAGGACCGGATATCTTCCCTTGGGAGATAGCCGTGAATCGGAGATACATAATAATAATAATGATAATAATAATAACTCTGGGCCAGTCGTTATCTCACCATGAGACTAACGCAAAACTCGGAGGAACATTATATGGCTCTCGAAATTATTTTGATATAAAAGAAAAAATGTATCACAAGATTTATAGGAAAGCCAATAAACCGCAGGGCAGCTTGTGGCGTGCTGAATGTGAGTGGCGACACTGCGGTCCTGAGTGCCTTAGAGAGTCGGCCAGGACGAGTATCCAGCTGGCCTTTATTGGCTGGCTGGAGTGGAAACCGAAGAGTGCCCACAGGATTCTCAACTCTGGCTTGCCTTAAATGGCTGGTCAGAGAGAGGTCGCCAGAGCTATATGCTCGGGGGTGCAAGAGTCATTTTCAAGGGCATAACTACGGGGAAACCACTGCGATGGTGAAACCGGCGCCGCACCGCTCGACACCCCAAGCCACTTGCACCAATGTTGCCCCCCTGTTGCCCGTATGGCCTGAGTGTCTGTGGCGACCGTTTGGGAGGGCCCATTCAGTGAGTTGGCGAGTCACCGTCTGCCAAAGTTCAAGACGATAAAGGTATTGAAGGCAGACGACAGTTTTTAGTTACTCAGTACATCAAACCTCCAACCCCATAAACAGTTATTAGATACCATCATCACACAATAGTTTTACACCTACCGTTGGCAGTCCACGTGTGTTATGTGCAGGCGTGGAGTGTCATCGGTAGATGTCCCATCCCATTTTTACATTAAATTTCTCCAAAGGCCTCTGCGTGTTGGATCCATATCCCCATGTAAGCCTTTCAAAGGACCGGATATCTTCCCTTGGGAGATAGCCGTGAATCGGAGATACATAATAATAATAATGATAATAATAATAACTCTGGGCCAGTCGTTATCTCACCATGAGACTAACGCAAAACTCGGAGGAACATTATATGGCTCTCGAAATTATTTTGATATAAAAGAAAAAATGTATCACAAGATTTATAGGAAAGCCAATAAACCGCAGGGCAGCTTGTGGCGTGCTGAATGTGAGTGGCGACACTGCGGTCCTGAGTGCCTTAGAGAGTCGGCCAGGACGAGTATCCAGCTGGCCTTTATTGGCTGGCTGGAGTGGAAACCGAAGAGTGCCCGCAGGATTCTCAACTCTGGCTTGCCTTAAACGGCTGGTCAGAGAGAGGTCGCCAGAGCTATATGCTCGGGGGTGCAAGAGTCATTTTCAAGGGCATAACTGCGGGGAAACCACTGCGATGGTGAAACCGGCGCCGCACCGCTCGACACCCCAAGCCACTTGCACCAATGTTGCCCCCCTGTTGCCCGTATGTTCTTTGTTTTTCCGTCCGGTGAAATCCATGTCCATTTACGGTTAGGTCTCATTTTAAAATACGAGTTCATAACCGATAATTTGTGTTCGAGAGCATTTCTATGAGTTTTTCTGCCCGTTCATTCCTTTTCCATAACCGAATTTCTCTAGAATCATTTTTTCATTTGCTTTAACTAGGCCCACTTTGGCGTTAAAATCTCCTACAATTAAGGCTTGTGCGGCTTGTGCTCGTGCTTCTTGTAGAATGTTATAGAATTTATCAATTTCTTCTTTAGGGGCTTTTTCAGTAGGTGCGTATACTTGGATGATCGAAATCAACTGTTTGTTAAATTCTAGTTGCAGCAGAGCAACTCTTTCAGATAAACCCGATATTTTAGTATGTTGTTTTTATATTCTTTTTTTATCAAAAAACCTACTCCATGTAGGCCAGGCGTTTCTCCTTTGAAGCAAAATATAAAATCATCATGTTCCTCGATAGCGTAACCCGTGCGTCTAACTTCGGCCAAGCCGAGTATATCAATTTTAATTTGTTCTAGTGCATACATCAGTTCGATGAATTTCTCCGTGGATGCTAAAGATCGTACATTAAGTGTTCCAATGTGTAGTAATTTTCCTTTATTTTTGCTGAAGGATTTTGGTCATTTTTCCCCACGGGGACCAGCCGGCTTGGGGGAGTGTTTTTTTTAGTTGTGTATTTTGTAATATGCTGGTTATTGTTATGGTTCCGGTTTTGAGTTTTCAGTGATTGCTACGCTTGGGTCTAGTAAGGTACTCTAGTGAGTACAGACTACCTGTAACTCTTGTGGTACTACCGAAGCTTACAAACTCGTTACCAAGAAGTAACTTACAACAATTACAAGAGTTGGACAATGTTCTATTGGCAGACCCAACGTACAACAAAAAGGGACCTATAGACATAATTTTAGGTGCCCAAGAATACAGTAAAATACTATCACAAGGTTTTAAACGACTACAAGGCGGTATAATCGCTCAAGAAACAGAATTGGGTTGGATTTTATCCGGGTTATATCCGCAAGATACAAACGGTGGCATCAAATTATTAAGCATGATGACTCGCACCGACGACATACAACAATTAACAAAATTTTGGGAATTAGAAGAAATTCCACGACACTATGCACTCACCAAAGATGATGAGTTGTGTGAAAATTACTATACAAATACTACAATACGAAGTTTCGACGGCACTTATACGGTATGACTGCCGTTTAGGGATGCGAACATAAAATATGGCGAGTCAAGGAAAAAAGCCGTGGCTCGACTATTACAACTGGAACGTCAGTTCGAAAAAAATGAAAATTTACGCCAACAATACAAGGAATTTATGTACGAGTACCTAAATATGGGTCATATGAGAAAAGTACCTAAACCAGAATATTACACAGGAGAGTATTATATTCCCCACCAAGCGGTAATAAAAGAAGACTCTCTTACAACAAAACTACGAGTGGTATTTGACGCTAGTAGTAAAACAAGTAGTAAAATAAGCCTTAATGACAATTTACATAAAGGACCACGATTTCAACAAGACTTATTAAACATATTATTACGCTGACGAACGCATAAGAATGCTTTCATGGCCGACATTATGAAAATGTACCGGTTCATAAAAATAGACCAAGAAGACTATAAATATTAAAGAATTTTATGGAGATTTTCTCCAAAACAGGCCATTAGTGAATACGAACTAACAACGGTCACTTATGGCACAACAAGCGCGCCTTATTTGACTGTGAGAACATTACAAGAACTAGCATTAGACGAACAAGACAATTACCCTATCGCCAGTAGAGTAACGTTACAGGATTTCTATGTTGATGATATTTTGTCAGGAGAATCCCAGGAAAGCTCCGTCAAGAAGTTACAAGAACAATTAATAGCAATGTTAAACAAAGGTGGTTTCCAACTACGAAAATGGTCTTCAAATAGTTCGGAATTGCTGAACAATTTAACATGCGATAACGAAGAAAGTCAGATGCTGAAACTTCCCTTGGACGAAACAAGAAAGTCGTTGGGAATTATATGGTCTCCAGGCGAAGATAAATTCTGTTTTCAAATAAATATAACAGAAAACACAAAACCCACCAAACAGTTCATTATGTCAGAGGTGGCGAAAATATTTGATCCGTTGGGCTGGTTGGCCCCCATCATCATAACACTAAAATTACTAGTACAACAACTGTGGACGTCTGGGATGGAATGGGACCAACCAGTAAATGACATAATACGAAATAAATGGACAGAAATACAAAAACAGTTAAAAAGCATAGAAAGTATACAAGTACCACGATGGTGTCACACGATAGACAGGACAAAGTTTGAGCTGTATGGATTCAGCGACGCCTCAGAGAAAGCATACGGGGCTGTCGTCTATAGCAGAGTAATGGTGAATAACAGTTACTACATAACATTGCTTCAAGCTAAGTCAAAAGTTGCACCGAAAAAACAAAAAACAACATTACCGCGTCTTGAGCTACGCAGTATTATTGGCTAAATTAATAGAAAAAATAAAAAATGCTCTAAACGGTGATAACAATACCGTGAATTCATGCTGGACGGATTCTATGATCACGTTGGGATGGATAAAAGGAGATCCTGGGAGATGGCATACGTTCGTGGCCAACAGAGTGTTAGAAATTAACAGCATAATACCAAACGCTCAATGGAATCATGTCATATCGTCTGAAAACCCAGCCGACATTATATCAAGAGGATTGGAGCCAGAAAAATTAATAAACTTTTCCTTATGGTGGAACGGCCCACCATGGTTACAGACGAGTAATATACCTATTACAACAACAGCACCACAGCCAAATGAAGAAGCCAAGTACTGTTTATCAACAACAATTAATACTACGAATGAAAAGTATGACATCTGGAGTCGATTTTCTAACTATAATAAAATGATAAGAACATTAGCGTATTGCTACAGATTTATCAACAAGCGCAAAAAGCACGAACCATTATCCTGTACGGAATTAGAAGAAACAGAGAAACGAATTCTATGCATATTGCAACAAGAAGAATTTTACGATGAAAAAGAAATTATTCTAAAGAAAAAATCACTGCAGAAAAACAGTAAATTATCCACACTAGATCCATTTATTGATAACGATGGATTATTACGAGTTGGAGGTCGAATAGAAAACGCTGACTTGCCGTATAATCAAAAACATCCTATACTATTACCACGCCGACATTATATAACGTCATTAATTATAAAAAACACACACATGAAAACATTACATGGGGAAATTAACTAACTACAGCCTTCCTACGACAAAAATACTGGATTATAGGAGGAAAACAAGTTGTCAAAGGTATATTAAAAAAGTGCGTTAAATGCGCGAGATACACGTCCGAAACGAATGTACAGAAAATGGGGATACTTCCAAAAGCAAGAGTCACGCAATCATATCCATTTAGTCACACTGGAGTGGATTATGCGGGACCAATACAAACAAGAACAATAAAAGGAAGAGGTCACAAGTCCTACAAGTCATATATTGCCGTATTTGTATGCTTAGCAACAAAAGCAATTCATCTAAAATTAGTGGGAGATTTGACAACTGAAACATTTATTGCGGCACTGCGGAGGTTCATGGCCAGATGAGGACACATGTCACATATGTATAGTGACAATGGCACGAACTTCGTAGGCGCAGCGAAATTTTTGGAACGAGAATTGTTGCAAATAACACAGTCACCTGGATTTCAAAATACGATGACCAGTATAGGTACTCAGTGGCATTTTAATCCACCAGCAACCCCACATTTTGGTGGGATTTGGGAAAGCAGCGTGAAATCAGTAAAGTCCATTTACGTCGAGTAATTGGAAAAACTACATTAACGTGCGAAGAAATGATAACATTTTTACATCAAATTGAAGCTTGCCTAAACTCGAGGCCGTTATGTGCACAAAGTGAAAACATCAATGATAATACAGCACTAACGCCTAGTCACTTTTTAATTGGTCGGGAAGCAGTTGGAATCCCAGATCCGTTATCAAACATAAATACTGATTTAATAAATAGTTTTTTTTTTTTTTTTTTTTGTGGGTGGGTCGCGTTCGGCGCGCCTACGCACCACTCCGTCCGGGGCGACAGAGGGGCTTAAGCACGCAACTCCCGCGACCCACCCGAAAACCACGTCGCCT
Organism: Lymantria dispar; assembly: GCA_032191425.1. Lineage (NCBI taxonomy): Eukaryota > Metazoa > Arthropoda > Insecta > Lepidoptera > Erebidae > Lymantria > Lymantria dispar. The sequence continues at coordinate 8,191,246 of CM063465.1, read as the reverse complement.
TCGTCGTTGGGCCGACCACTGGAGCAGCGTTAACTTGTCGTCAGTGGTCGGCCCGACGGAATACCCCTAATTGGGGTACCCTCCCATCGACCGACGTCCCCCCCTCGGGGAGGACGTCGGTCTTTCCTCACGCGGTCGGCCTCTCGGCGGGTGACGGACTAATCCCCGGTCACGTCACCCGCGGCCTCGGTTAGGGCGGCATGAGGCGCATTTAATAATAAATAGATGGAAACAAATTCAAAGAATGAAGAAAGATTTCTGGAAAGCCTGGGCATCTGATTATTTACATCAACTTCAACAAAGATACAAGTGGAAAGAAACTCAAGAAAATATTAAAGTTGGAACCATAGTACTAATAAAAGATGAAAACATAAGTCCAAGTCAGTGGCCCTTGGCAAAAGTGGAAACCATTCGCCCAGGAAGCGACGGGGTGATAAGAGTAGTGACACTCAAAAAATCGACAGGGTTATGTCAAAAACGATCAATACATACATTAATTCCTTTACCTGTATATCAGGAAGAATTAACTACTAACACGAATACGTTAGGTAAAAATACCGAAAAGCCTATGAATTGTAACATAGCAACAAATACCATAAAGAAAAAGTTTGTTAAGACACTTAAGTCAGGTTGGAAGAGCGTGTTACTCTATACTATATTATTATTGTGTATTGGACAAGTAACAAGTACATCAATGTTTACTATGAAACATTTAAATCCAGGCCTATATGTAGAACAAATAGGTACCTCAACAATAAACAGAGGGAGTTTTAGAATAGAAACTAATTGCGAAAGGAGTGATTTGGAACTGAATTTAAATAATACGATAAAAATAACTACTCAGTTTCAAAAGTTATGCACTGACACGCAACAGTATACAAAAGACACACATTGTGCAGAATTTTATTATCATTTGAACGAAGAGAAAGCACGATTTGAGAAGATAAAGGATTACCTTACTGGGATAAAGATTTCTAGAAGGATACGTGGATTATTAGGACAAATGTTAACATACGTGTTCGGAGTCAACGATGAAGTATACAGAAGTATTGACTCATTGAGTAGCAATCAACAAGAACTTATAAACGCCGCCAATCATCAAACAAACATAATGATATCTACAGTATCCGCTGTAAACCACACCGAGGAGCGGATTAAGAAAAAGTTAGAGAATTTTGAAAAAAAATTAAATGAAGCTATAGCATTCATGTACAATAACGACGTATGGTATAAGATGGTAGACGCTAACAATGTGAAAATACAAGAAATACAAACGTATCAATTAGCGAGCAATTACATAACAGAGATTATTCACTATTACAATGGGTTACTTGAGATATACCTAAATAACGCATACACATACACGATTTTGAGTCCTAAATACGCTAATGATATAATACAAACAACCAATCAAAAGTTACCTGGAAACTTAGGGATAATTCAGGATCAATTAATACAGACTAACATGGAAATAAATGCAACACATATAAACGTATTTGCGTACTATCCTATTCATGACATATGAAAATATACGTTAATACACATAACGGCGATTCCTCAAAAGTTGACCGGAAGTTCTTTTGAATGCTTCGACTTATAAAACTATAACAATGAACGATACTTTGAGTTAAGTAAAGACGAGTTCAAAGATTGTTTACACAAAAAATCGGAGTTTGTTTGCTATCCCGTGGCTGTTAAGAACATGCAATTGAACAAGAATTGCATTTTTGAACAGTTATTCAGCAACAATAATAACACTAAATCACAATGCACATCAAGAAGATACAACATTCAATCTACAATTCTATGGAAACAACTCTACATGCAAAATACTTGGATGTTTATCACTACAAAAACACAATCAGCTTCGATAATATGTGATGGACAAATACAAGAGATTAACCTAGAGGATATAGGAGTACTACACATTTCAGAAAGCTCTGTAATAAAGACGTTGAACAACATTCTTGCAGCTAAAAGAATAACAACAACAACTGTGCAAGCATCATATTTTAAAAGGAGTAATCTTACTCTAGACACACAAGTAGTCCAATCAGAGATACCAGACATATCTAAGGAGGAAGTATTAGATAGCTCCACCAGTATATTTGACCACTTAGCCGTTTCAGAAGCAAAGCTAAAAACAAGATTAGATAACACAATATGGAGGCGAATAGAGTCTCATTCCTATGTGGCTAGCACCGTAACATCTCTTTCCTTAATAGTATTAGCTTGTCTTTTAATTTATTTCAGACCACAGGCAGTCAAACAATGTCGAGATAGACTTACGAGAAGACAAAACAAGGAAACAACTACAACACAAGCCACAGACATAGACAAACAGTGGACAGCTCTGCCACAACCATGGCCACGGTATGGGAAACCTCGTCCCCAGACTACAGTTCAAACACCACAAGCGACGGAAGGACACATTGGACCATATGAGGTCATCGAATTATACGACCTGCAGTCGTGTTCCTGAGAGACCCCAGAATGTTCAATGCACATTGAACATGCAACGCAGCAAATTCATAAATAGAGCATTTCAACATACAACAGCGCAGATTTGCAAGATTTGCACTGACATGATTAAAGACGCTGCATTATACTTCACACTTACGACACACTAACACAAAATGGTATATGTGTGTATTAGCAATAAATAGTATATAAGGTGTAAATATTGTAAAATAAATCAGATTTGAATTTATTCATCTCTCAGTTACTACACTCTCACTGCGGCCAAGACACCCTTATCCGTCAGTTCTGACCGGTCTTGTGAGTCTGCTTGACCGGCAGTGAGAATTACCAATCCTCCACCCAAAGATCCATTTCACATCTACCTGTCACCTTACGTAGCGTGGTGCAGGTATCCCATCAGATAGGCTAGGAACTTAAGGGCTTTAGGTACATCAAACTATAACCTTAGGTTCTTCTGTCAAACACGGCGTTAGTCCATAAGCCCATACAACGCCGTACAACTATTTTCTTTAATCACTTGGGCATTCCCCTTTAGAGAGTTTCGGAATTTACGCACGTTTAATGACTGTCCTAGTGCACAAGCGATTAAGAATTGGGTTCAAAAGTTCGAGGAGACTGGCTCTAGTTGTATAAACAACGATCGGGCCGACCAAGGACATCACAGACGGAAGAAAACATCGACGTAGTGCACGAGTCAGAGCGTGAAAATCCTACCCAATCCATTCGTAAGCGTTCCAGTGCATTAAATATACCCAGATCGACGTAACATCGCATTTTAAAGAGTGTTAATAAATGTCATCCATACAAAATTCAGTTAGTACAGGAATTAAAAGATACTGATCCTACCAATAAACTTAATTTCGTGAATGAAATGATGAACCGCTTTACTTCGTTTAACAGCGTGTTATTTTCTGATGAGGCTCACTTTCACATCAACGGCCATGTCAATAGGCAAATTTGTTGCTACTGGAGTAGCGTAAACCCACGTCGCAAACATCAAAGGCATAGCCTTAAAGTCATAGTTTGGGCGCCTATGTCAGCGCATGGCATCATAGGCCCATACTTCTTTGAGAACGAACATGGTCGTATGGTTACTGTTACTTCGGAGCGGTATGTGGCAATGATCGAGAATTTTTTACACCAGAGTTGCAAAATTTTTCAGGTTTCAATACTCGGACCGGGTTTCAACAAGATGGCCCAACCGCCTATACCTCTAACACCGCTATGCCCGTCGTCCATTAACTTTTCCCTAACAAAGTGATATCTCGAAGAGGCGACATTCGCTGGCCACCACTTAGCCCGCATTAGTGTTCAATGGACTTTTTCTTATGGGATTACCTTAAGTCCAAAGTGTACGAAGCAAATCCGCGCTCAATTGATGAACTAAACGAAAATATCTGGTGAGAAATGTCAAGCATTTCGGAGCATACTTGCCGTGCAGTGATAGAAAATTTTAGTCGTCGTTTACAGGAATGGAGCACATTTACATGAAATGATTTTTAAAAAATAATTCCCTTTTAATGTAAATTACTAAACAATAAATAGAAATTTCATATTATACATAGTTTTTTTTTATATTTTTTTTTCAGTTCAAAGGAATTATGGGACACCCAGTATTAAGATGGGGAGCGGGGCCGGAACACCTCCACGTGGTGCTCCCTGGAAACGTCCATTTGGACGGCCACGCGTCCATTTGGACGGCCAAGATTTCGGCAGGAGGGGTCTCCGCGTGCGGTTCTGATGGCAGAGCGCACGGCGGATCTAACCCGGGGCCATTGGGGCGGATGTGCCTCATGGCACCCGTCGCCAGAGACGGTGGCGTCACGGCCCGGCGGTGTGACGGGTCGGTCGCTCGCGAGCGGTCAGACCTGGAAGGCCCAAACCGTAATCCTGAATAGGGGGGGTCAGGACCGGGGGTCTTCGGACAACGGGAAGAAAACCCCTTTAAAAAATTACCCCTAATCCTAAATTTGGCCACTCAGCGAGGGGATGAATGGTTGGTGGGTTAAAAAGCGCGCGAGCGTCCAGCCGTTAGAGTGGTAGTCAAGGCAAGACTTAAAAACGTCCAACAATATGGCTCGAATTAAAACAATCGTTACTACTCCAGAGGGTCTCGGCCACGCCGGGGAATCCCTCACTGTGCCGGTTAATGAGCGCGAGAGGGGCACAATCACCAGCACAGTCAGTCTCCATGCGTATGGGAGGGAGACAACGACTGCTGTGTCAGCCGAGAACCCGCCTCAACATCAAGAGGCTCACCGGGGGGAGGGGAGAGAGGTGAAGGAGAAGGAGAGAAGAAGAAGAGGAGGAAGAAGCTTACGCCTGCGAAGCGAGTCCGCGCCCAAGCGCTAAAGTACAAGAAGCGGCGGGAGCGGAAGTTGGCGGCTGCCATTGCTGCACGCGACGAGGGTGGCAGCACTGCTGCTGCAAGGCCGTCGCGGGACGGGGGTGGCGTTGATGTCCAGCCGTCGGAGGAGGAAAGGGAGAGGATGGAGACCCCTGCAGGGCCGTCGCGGGAGAAGAGCGACAGCAGCAGCGGGTCCGAGCACGAGGGTGGCATTGCCGCAGAGCCGTGCAGAAAAATAACAGGCGACAGCTCCGAAACGGAGCTGTCGAGCGATGAGGGCGGCGCTGCCGCAGAGCCGTCGCAGGATGAAGGTGGCAGGGCTGCAGGGCCATCCGAAGGTCTGAAGACCGACACAGCCTCGGAGATGCGGAGAACGCAACCGCAAACTGGAGACGGAGCTATCGGCGGTGCGACGGGAGAACCGCGGGTTGGCCAAGGAAATGGCCGACCTGCGGGCCCAGTTCGCGCGCCTGGTGCCGGCCACGCCGTCGGCGCCGACCTCGCCGCCGGGACGGGCCGCGCCAGTGAGGCGAGGCCCATCGTCTGCGCCCGTGGCGCCGGCTGCGCCCATCGCGGCTGCTGCGCCGGCTACGCCCGTCGCGGCTTCTCCGCTGCCTCCCCTCGTCGTGGTCCCTCCGCCGGCTCGTGGCCGCGGGAGACCTCGGAAGGGGGAGGCGCCGCCGCCCGACGAGGTGCACGGCGTGTCGGAGTCGGCGATACGCGTCATCCTAGCCCGAGTAGGGGTGATGATGGATGCGCGTATCGAGGCCGTAGCGGCCAGGCTCCCGCCTGAGCCGCCCCTCCGACCGCCGCTCGCCACGGACAGGGCAAGGCGGCCGCAAGCGTCAGCTCCCACCCCGCTGCCCTGTCAGGGTGGCCGCGTGGTGAGCTACGCTGCGGCCGCGGCTGGGCCCAAGGGGGCCAAGAAGGCCGGCAAGGTGCCGGCTCCCGCCAAGGCCGGGCTGCGGCCAGCGCCAGCGGCTGCACCGCAGACTTCGGCCAGCGCACCCGCGACCGCTCCTGCTGCGCTCAGCGCTGCTGCCAGGCTCGAACAGTGCTGGCAGGTGGCTGAGCGGAGCAGGAAGGCACGCAGCCAGAAGCGGAGATCGGCGGTCAAGAGTACCGCTGTGGCCGCCGCTCCCCAGGCGGGAGCCGGCGGAAAGGGGAAAAGGTCGCGCAGGGGCCTCAGGTCGCCGAAGACGGCAGCGGTGGTTACCACCGTGCTGCCTGAGGCGGCCGAGAGGGGCCTCAACTATGAGGCCGTCCTAAAACGCGCCCGGCGGGAGCTGGACGTCTCCGACATCGGAAGCGTTGAGGCTAGGACCCGCAAGGCCCGCACAGGGGCTTGAATTCTCGAGTTCCCTGGGGCCGAGGGTGCGAAGACAGCCGATATTGTGGCCTCGAAGCTGCGGGGGCTATTCGGGCCAGAGGATGGAGTCCGGATCGACAGGCCCGTCAAGTGCGCAGAAATGCGCCTGACGGGCTTGGACGACTCCGTGACGGTAGAGGACGTCCGAGAAGCCATTATGGCGCATACCGGATGTTTCCTCGGACACCGTCCGGATTGGAACCATCCGCCCTGGTCCGGGTGGCGTCGGTGCTGTCTGGGTGCAGTGTCCAGTGGAGTCGGTCAAGCAATTAGCCGACTCAGGCAGGCTCCTCGTGGGCTGGAGCTCAGCGCAGGTAACCGCGCTGGAGCCCCGGCCCGCGAGGTGTTACAAATGCATGGCGGTCGGGCATACCCGACCGACATGCAAAAACTGCTTTGACTGCAGCGGGCTATGTTTCCGTTGCGGTCAGACTAGACAGCAGGCGGCATCGTGCTCTGCGGTGCCCCACTGCCCCGTGTGTGTGGCAGGCAATAGATTTGCCAAACACCGCATGGGCTCTGGGGACTGCAGACCCCCGGCATCGGCCCCAAAGGGGCGGGGTGGCCCATCGACCGGACCAGCCCCCGCTCTGAGCGCGACCCGATCGCCTGTTAGCGCGGAAGAGGTGACGATGGATACGGACCGTTAATGGACCCTGTATTCATCCGTCTCCTCCAAGCCAATCTCAACCACACCGCCGGTGCGCAGGACGTGTTCCTGCAAGCCGTGGCGGAGTGGTTGATAAGAGTAGCCGTAGCCGCGGAGCCGTACGTGGTGCCTGACCGGCCTAACTGGCTGGGTAGCACCGACGGCACCGTGGCAATCGTCGCCTCCGCGTCGTGGCCTCCGTCGTCTCTGACCCTTAGGGACAGGGGCATCGGATACGTCGCGGCCGACTGGGGGGAGATTACGCTCTTTGGAGTTTATCTCTCCCCTAACTGGAGTGTGACTGATTTCGAGGTGTCCCACACCATCATGGAGGCCTCGTTACGGCGACTGGCATCGCGCCAGGTCTTCGTCCTAGGGGACTTTAACGCCAAGTCCGTGGCGTGGAGGTCCCCTAGGACGGACGACCGAGGACGGGCGATCGAGGAGTGGGCGGCAGCACTGGGCCTCTGTTTGCTGAACAGGGGCTCGGTGCATACGTGTGTGCGACAACGGGGCGGGTCGATAGTGGACCTTTCGTTCGCTAGCCCCGAGGTCGCCGCACGCGTGGGGAGCCGGCGCGTCGTGGAGGAGGTCGAGACCTTGTCGGACCATCGGTATATCTGGATGGAGGTCTCCCTGGCAATCCCGACGCCCAGCAGGGGTCACGGGGCGGATGGACGTCCTGCATTCCCGCGATGGGCTGTGGGTCGCTTAGACCGGGACCTGCTGGCGGAGACAGCCATAGTTTACTCGTGGCTGTCCTCTGCGAACCAGTCGGACGGGGTAGACGCCGAGGCTGGCCGCATCTGCAGTGCGTTGACGCAGATCTGCGATGCGGCCATGGCCTGGGTACGGCGTCTGCCCCCGAGGAGGGTGGTCCACTGGTGGTCTGGGGAGCTGGCGGATCTCCGGGCCGCGTGTATTCGCGTCCGGAGGGCCTACACCCACAGCCGGCGGCGCCATCGCGACGCGGAGCGGGAGGCTGTGCTTTACGAGGGCTACCGCAATGCGCGGTCGGCCTTCAGGCTGGTCATCCACTGTCAGTCGGCAGGAGATGCTGGACGGTCTCGACCGTGATCCCTGGGGTCGCCCTTATCGCGCGGTGCTGAATAGGGCGGGCGGAACATACGCCCCCAGTCATGGCTCCGCCAGACACTGACCGGGAGGCCAACGATGACACTGTTCCGCCCATCACGGAACCCGAGATGGGAGTGGCGGTGGCACGCATGCGCGGAAAGTCCACCGCCCCCGGGCCCGACGGTGTTCCCAACCGTGTACTGGGCCTGGTACTCGAACACCTGGGTCCCCGCCTCAGGGGGCTGTTCGACGCGTGTTTAGCGTCCGGACGGTTCCCTGGGTGCTGGAAGGAGGGAAGGCTGATGCTCCTGCCAAAGCTGGGAGGGTCTCCGGGGTCACCTTCGGCCTAAAGGCCTATCGTGCTGCTCGATGACACGGAAAAGCTACTGGAGAGGGTGGTAGCTGCCTGCATCGAGCGGCACCTCGTCAGCACGGGGCCCCGCTCTCTCAGACGCCCAGTTTGGGTTTAGGAGGGGTAGTTCGAAGATCGCGGGTCTGTTGCGCCTGAGGGTCGTGGCGACTGAGGCCGTCACCGGCGGGGGAGTGCTGTTGGTGGTGTCCCTAGACATCGCCAACGCATTCAATAGTCTGCCATTCAGCTGCATCAGGGAGGCGCTCCGGTATCACGGAGTGCCAGCTTACCTGAGGCGGCTAGTGGCAGACTATTTCGAGGTGCGCAGCGTCCTCTGCACCAACCTAGCAGGGGACGTTGTGCGAACGCCCATGACGTGCGGTGTCCCACAGGGGTCGGTCCTCGGACCCATCCTGTGGAACATCGGCTACGACTGGGCGTTGAGGGGGAGCCTCCCGCCCGGGCTGGGCATGATTTGTTACGCCGACGACACGCTCGTCACAGCCCGCGGTGGGACATTAGAAGAGGCGGCAAGCCTGGCGACTCTAGGCACCGAAGAGATCGTCAGGTGGATCGAGACGCTGGGGTTGAGGGTGGCCCTGGACAAGACGGAGGCTCTCTTGTTCCATGGGGGCCGTATGAGCCCTCCCATCGACGTCTCGATCACCGTCCATTCGGTTGAGATCAGCATCCGGGCCCATATGAGGTACTTGGGCCTGGTGCTCGACGGGCAATGGTGGTTCCGGAAGCATTTCCGCAGGCTCGCTCCACGGATCATCGGCGCGGCGTCCGCCCTATCGTGGCTTATGCCAAACATGGGCGGACCGAGCGCTACGTGCCGACGGCTGTACGCGGGGGTCATCCGGTCGATGGCCCTGTACAGCGCACCGGTGTGGGCGGGGTCCATGACCGTCCGACTTAGGGCTCTTCTGTGGCGACCACAGAGGGCCATGGCGGGCAGCGCCATGCGCGGATACCGCACGGTGGCGACAGAGGCAGCATGCCTATTGGCCGGGACTCCCCCGTGGGACTGGAGGCGGAAATGCTCGCCGGATTATATCGGCGGGTAACGGGGGTGCGAGCGGGGATCTTGTTAAGGGAGCTCACCGCCTGGCGCGTTGACGCCCGCCGAGACGTCATTGCCCGTTGGGCGAAAATGTCGCGTGTCTCCGACTCATCCTGGGGTATACGGTATGTGGGTCTTCGAATTCTGTACCAGGCCATATTCGTCGCCATTATTACATATGCGGCTGGATGTTGGTGGAGGCGCACGTCCACTTACATGGTAAGGAGCGCTTTGTTGAGAACTCAGCGACAGGCCCTAATTTTACTCACCAAGGCCTACCGCTCGGTGAGTTCGGCAGCATTGTCTGTTTTGGCAGGGGTACTTCCTGCAGATTTAGAGGTTACCCGTACTGGTACGATAGACGATGTTAGGTTTTCTGGCCGGGATTGCCCTAAGACAGAGAGAAGCCAAATTTCGGAGGAGCTCGTTGCTGAGTGGCAGCTAAGATGGGCTGGTGAGGAGAAGGGTAGGGAACTCCATCGATTCTTACCTGATGTAGGTGTTCGACTCAGATCTCCCTGGGTTGAGCCCGACTAACGGTGCTCCCAAATTTTGACAGGTCATGACTGTTTTTAAAGGAGACTGTATGAAATGAAGCTGTGCCAGAGTAACCTGTGTTACTGCGGGGAAGAGGATGAATGTCTGGATCATGTGTTGTGTCGATGCCCCTTGTATGATGAAATACGCATGAAGATGTTGGACGGGATTCAACGGATCAATCCTGGACCCATACACTAATGCGAGCTTGTTAACTCCGAGGCCAACTTTCGACGGTTGAGAGACTTTTCGCACCATTGGCATAACATCAGGAGCGGGCTCGAGCTGGCGGAGAAAGGACAGAGTCGATGACACAGTCACTATCATCGTGTCGTACGTCGCAACAGCAACACCCACGCAACATAAGCCACCCCAGAAAGGGGTGAGGGCTCGGGCAATGGACAATTTGTAGGGAGTCAAGAAAGTGCACGCCCGAAAGAGCACGTGCAAGTAAGGCGTGCATCTCCCGTGATTCGGTCCATATAGCCAGGATGGCTAGAGGGACCATGGGCTGGTGGAGGGGTCTGCCCGTTGGGCAGTCCGGCTGGAGAGGCCTCGGTTCGGGGCGCGAACCGTGGAGGCCTTCCGGCCGGTGGTGATGCAGTGGTTGGAAAGGCGGCACGGGGTGCTCTCCTTCCGACTAGTGTAGGTGTTGACGGGGCATGGGTGCTTCGCCAAATACCTGCACAAGGTCGTAAGGAGGGAGAGTACACCGTCCTGCCACCACTGCGATTGCGACGAGGACACGGCGAGGCATACGCTCGAGGGCTGCGCCGCTTGGGCCACGCAGCGCCGTGAACTCATCGCAATCATCGGTGCCGACCTGACGCTGCCGGCTATCGCTAAGGCGATGGTAGGCAGCGTGGGGAACTGGGACGCGGTCGCAGCCTTCTGCGAGGCAGTGATCTCGCAGAAGGAGGCAGCGGATCGCCTGCGCGAGGAGCGCAGCGTCAATGAGGCGATCCGCCGCCGGCGACTGGGGCGACGTAGGCGGGACTACCTGCGCCTCATGCCGCCCTAGCCGAGGCCGCGGGTGACGTGACCTGGGATAAGTCCGTCACCCGCCGAGAGGCCGACCGCGTGAGGAAAGACCAACGTCCTCCCCGAGGGTGGGACGTCAGTCGATGGGAGGGTACCCCAAGTAGGGGGTATTCCGTCGGGCCGACCACTGATGACAAGTAACCCTGCTCCGGTGGTCGTCCCAATGACGAAGGCGACGTGCATCGTGGGTGGGTTGCGGGAGTTGCGTGCTTACGCCCCTCTGTCGCCCCGGACGGATGGTGCGAGGAGCGCGATGACCGCAACCCACCCCAAAAAAAAAAAAACCAGTATTAAGATTATAATTATCACTCGGACGCTTTGTTTACTGACAGCGGATTAAATAACATTTTGTATAAGTTCGTCATACATTTTATTTAATAAAATTAATTATTAATGTACTTACAATATATAAAAGTAATGCATTGACAAAATAATTATTTTTAATTCGAAACATAATTGCGATCAATATTAAGCATCTCAATACATAAATAATATTGTTAAGATTATAATGTTTCTTCTGAAGACTGTTCTTCAGTACTATGAGATTTTATATTTATCGATATCTCGAAGTCATTTGAGGTGGGAAGTGATTGCTTATAGAATTTTTTTAGCGCGATGTATCTGAAAAAAAAAAATGCTGTGTTATATCCGCAGAGTATCCCTAGAGTTAAATTAAAGGCAGTGTAAGTAATTAAGTTTATTAAGAATAAGAAAGTGAAAAAATTACAATTATGCCCTATTAAATCGTAGGGCGGGATATGACGCAGTGGATTATTTACATGTCCAGTACATGAAATTTCTTCATTTGTGTCCTTGGTTTGAAATAACTTTCACCGGTACCTTTCCTGAAGGTGATATAAAAGGTGGCTTTTTTTTATTTGGGGTTGGGTTGCGGTCGGCGCGCTCCTCGCACCACTCCGTCCGGGGCGACAGAGGGGCGTAAGCACGCACACCCGCAACCCATCCGCGATGCACGTCGCTTTCGTCGTTGGGCCGACCACCGGAGCAGGATGTCTTGACATCAGTGGTGGGCCCAACGGAATACCCCTATTTGGGGTACCCTCCCATCGACCGACGTCACCCCCTCAGGGAGGACGTCGGTCTTACCTCACGCGGTTGGTCTCTCAGCAGGTGACGGACCAATTCCCCGGTCACGTCACCCGCGGCCTCGGCTAGGGCGGCATGAGGCGCAAGTATTGGCGCCTACGCCGCCCCCAGTCGCCGGCGGCGGATCGCCTTATCAAGGCTGCGCTCCTCGCGCAAGCGAGCCGCCGCCTCCTTCCGCGAGACTACTGCCTCGCAGAAGGCTGCGACTGCGTCCCAGTTCTTAACTGGTCCTGGCGATGGTAGGCAGCGCCAGGTCGGCACCGATTATTGCAACGAGTTCACGATGCTGCTCCACCCAAGCGGCACAGACCTCGAGCGTATGCTGCGCCGTGTCCTCGTCGCAATCGCAGTGGTGGCGGGACGGTGTACTCTCCCTTCCAACGACTTTGTGCAGGTATTTGGCGAAACATCCATGCCCCGTCAGTACCTGCACCAGTCGGAAGAAGAGCACCCCGTGCCGCCGTTTCAACCACTGCATCAGCACCGGCCGAAAAGCCTCCACGATCCGCACCCCGAACCGAGGCCTCTCCAGCCGGTCTGCCCAACGAGCAAATCCCTCCAACCACCCATAGCCTTTTCGACATCTTGGTCATACAGGCCGAATCTTGAATCTTGAATCTTGAAAGTTCTTCAATCTCTACAAGTTATTTAACTTCCTTCATCCTTTGCCCTGTGTCCTTCTCCCTGTATAACTAGGGCGGACAGCACACGGTACGAACTTCGTCGTCCGCGGTATTCCTGCTAGCTAGCCACATTTGCCTAACGGGCAATAACGTCTCGGCGGGCGTCGACGTGCTAGGCGCTGAGCTGCCTCAAAAAGACCACACCGCCCTCCGCTCGCACCCCCGTCACCCGCCGATATAAACTGGCGAGCATTTCCGCCTCCAGGTCCCACGGGGGAGTCCCAGCCAACAGGCACGCTGCCTCCGTCGCCACCGTGCGGTATCCGCGCATGGCCCTGACCGCCATGGCCCTCTGTGATCGCCACAGAAGAGCCCTGAGTCGGACGGTCAGGGACCCCGCCCACACCGGTGCGCCGTACAGGGCCATCGACCGGATGACCCCCGCGTACAGCCATCGGCACGTAGCGCTCGGTCCGCCCAATTTCGGCATAAGCCACGATATGGCGGACGCCGCGCCGACGAGCCGTGCAGCGAGCCTGCGGCAATGCTCCCGGAACCACCATTGCCCGTCGAGCACCAGGCCCAAATACCTTATATGAGCCCAGATGCTGATTTCAACCGAATGGACGGTGATCGAGACGCTGATGGGAGGGCTCATGCGGTGCCCATGGAACGAGAGGGCCTCCGTCTTGTCCAGGACGACCCTCATATAAAAGGTGGCTAACAGAGGCAAATATATAAAAACACTATACAATTCTATACTAAACTGTTTGTGACCAGTTTGATTTTTTTTCATCTGGGCTCATATACGTCCTACTGTTGGGCTCAAGCCTGCTCCACAATAGAGGGGTAATTGACCTTAGTGGTTAGACATGTTAGTGTAGAGTTTTTTATCGAGTTTTTCTTTTCTCCAACAGATGATATAGGTATGCATATTATATCATATCACACATCACACATATTATATCCCTGACTTGTCTTTTACGACATCCATGGGCAAGACAGGAAGTGGTGAATTGTATTTGTTTGCGACAAGTGTATAATACCGTGATAGTGCTTAAAAAACGAACTGTAAACATCAACGAACTGTAACATAATAGTGCATTGTTTTTTTTTTTGTGTGTGTGTGTGTGTAGCTGTTGGTCGCAGATGACCTTGACAGCTTAACGCGGTCAATGGATGAGCGCAGATGGCTCTCAAGATGGCGCCGATGGCTCCGGTAAGTAAGTTAAGCGAACATCGCCCGAGGGCTCCCCCTGTGCGGAACGGACCTCGGCTTGAGGCGTCGCTGAGTGCAAAGTGGGCGTGTGCATTGTGTCCGGGAATAAGTATAGTGATAGGAGTGCCATGAGAATAAACTAACCAAAGTGTATCGACAGATAAGAGTACGTAACGAATATCGACCAATCAGGGCGCTCCAAATACGTAGCGAAAATCGTAAGGCGTGAACACTACGAAATAGTGTGAAGAGTGCTAAATAAACAATGTGAGTAATGAACATTAAAGTAGATTAATTATACGTTATATTGTACTAAAAATTGTATTAAAATAGCTTATAACTGTTTGTTTTTCTTAACTTATGTAAAAACATAATTGTACTTAGTTACGTTATAATTTTTGTTATTTATAGTGTCAAATTTGCAATAAACATAAATATTCTTGATGTTTTATTGAAACATACGCTAGGGCCTATCGAATGCAGTAAAAACCGACACCCTAGGTATTATAACTTTCGAGATATAGCCTAATAAAGATAGAAAAACAATGCCGATAGTATGAAATAATAGTTTTTAGTGCTTGTATAAAGCCTATTTTACTACAAAGGGTCGCGGCCAGTACTGAAACAGATAGATGTATTTTAGATAATTAGAATAGTATATAGAATGTAAGCATATCTGTAATAGTCTTAGCGTTATAAGTAATTATTCAATAAAATCATAGCACAAATCGGACTAATGCGACAACCGTTGACGCCGGCGTTCTCGTGGATTACGTTACGATATAACTTTGAGGTACTTGAGCTCTTTGTTTAATAATTGCGTCGTAGCATAGACTACCGAAGACACCTAGCGGCGCGCGATGGAAACTTGAAACCATAGTATGAAGCAATGATATGAAGAAATAGTATGAAGAAATAGCGAACTTCAAGCATTAACGTTCAGGGGCTAGGCAGCAACGATGTAATATTCGTCCGATGTGCAAGTTACTTCAAAATCGATCGTTTTATTATTTCTTCGTTGAAGTAGGGAAGCGAACCTGAAGATACAGTCCACATAAACCACCAAACCAGCGACCAACCGGGACGTCAGCCGACTACAACACATTTGTCTGGAGGCCCGTCCCGCACAGTATTCTTACTCCGTTATCAGACGGAAGATCCATATCTGATACACTCGGTTAATTTAAAAAACCCACATACACTAGAATTCAGACGTGTTGGTGAAGGGTTTTATGTCGCATTTTAAATTAGCTGCATATTATATCCCTTACTCGCCTTCTACGACATCCACGGACAAGATAGATAGTGGTGAATTGTATTCTTACTCCGTCACCACACGGATATTTTCCACATTCCCCCTTCACCATCTCCTATTTATGAAACAGTTTACCACACAATTTATCGTAAAACGTTAAGATTTTATAAAATGTTCACCTTTTTATAAAATTTTAGTAAAAATTTATAAACTAACTTACTTGTTGTAGAACTTGCTGTAAATTTGTCTCTTCCAGGTTAATATAAAAAAAATCGCAATTCCAATAAGCATGAAGTGGAGGTTTATAATAATGTATGGTACTAATGAATAGATGGGAAGTAGCTCCAAGAACCAGTACAAACCCATGATAATTAACAATTTCAAGTACAAAAAGAATCTGGAAATAGAAAAACACACGTCAACCACCAAAACAAAAGAAATTATAAAAAATTGTTATAAAAATATACAAAAACACTGAAATAAATAAATAATTAATATAACATATGAAGAAGATTTTTTGCCGATGGACAATAACTAAACCTCTAAATTCTTGAGGATCGAATATATATATATATATATGTATGTATATATATATATATATATATATATATATATATTAAGGTGTGCCAAAACAAACTTTTAATTTCTTTTTTTCTTAGCTACTACGAAAATATCGTCCAAGGTGACGAAAAAAAAAATCCTGGTAAAGTTTCAGCCCTTAATATTAATATTAAGAGGTCGCTCATTGTGATTTTTGATTTCCCATTTAAATAACATAGGAATTATTTTTTTTATTGTTTGGATTTTTGATGCACTCGAACTAATTATTATCTCGTAAAAATCAATACATATTCTTGTAGGAAATTTAACTATCTACAAAAAAGGTCTGAAATGATTTTTTGCTAAATTGACTCGTTTAAAAGTTATTCGAGGTTAAATCCAACCTCAAATAGCTGAGGATAACTTTTACAATTTCTTATACTCTATCACAAAATAATGACTCGAAAACATGAAATATCTTAGTTTTCGTAAATCTTATCGAGTTTTTTTTATTACATGTAAATAATGCCATAGAAGTGGCGCTATGATCGACAACTTCAGTGATTTTAGCGGTAGAATACAAAAAAGTAATAAGTTGCCTTAAAATAACGAATTAACATTTATTTGAGATAATCAAATTTATAATCTTTACAGTACTGCCAACTACGTTATTACAAAATGTCGTTTTAACGCTTTTTATTTGAATCGTGCTGAATCACTTGAAATTTTCTCTACGAAAGTATCAAAACTCGATAAGATATATATATATATATATTCTGTGGTTCTTGGATACTAGTTATCACCGCTCTTCTCATCAATCTAGGTAATTAATCAGACGAGTAAGTAAAATAAAGTTAAAATTGCACGCATCCCCTGAAATTTCTATCAACATGCAGGCTTTTATATAGTTGTAAGTCTCAACTACATATTTACTCAAGTTTCAATATGCCTCACTATTTATTTTTTGTAAATATTATAAATAGATATAGTAATCTTATTTTTTTATATTAGAATATTAGATAATCGATAGCTAATATTTATATTCACCTGTTCCGGTCAGATTTATTATTTTTTGAATTCGTAGAATGTGTGATACCGGCCTTCACGAACCACATATAATAAGCAGTTCTAATAAATAATATACAATTCACGGCAGTCATTAATCCTATTGGAAGATTAACAAGTAACATATATGCGTCATCTGAAAAATATTCATAAATATTTCATTTTGACAGTCTGTACGAATACTAACAACCATTATATTGCGTGGTCCCTAAATGTAGGCCTCATAACAAGGCTCAAAGTCGTTCAGGTATTATGGAGAGGGCTATGCTCGGGATTTCTCTGCGTGATAGAATCCGAAATATGAAAATCCGCAGAAGAACGGGCGTAACCGACATAGCACGAAGAATTAGCACGCTGAAGTGGCAATGGGCAGGCCACATCGCTCGACGAAGCGACAACCGCTGGGGAAGAAAGGTTCTCGAGTGACGACCACGTATCGGACGACGCAGTGTAGGATGCCCCTATACCAGGTGGACCGACGACTTAATGATAGTAGCTGGGCGTGGTTGGATGCAGGTGGCATAAGACCGCACTTTGTGGCGTAACATGAGGGAGGCCTACGTTCAGCAGTGGACGGTGATAGGCTGATATGATGATGATGATGAATTATATTGCTTGTAGGTCTTGTATAAGATAACTAACGGTTAATTGCCGTGCATCACGGGCGATGCGACAATAGTCAAAGTATGAAAATATATGGCACCGTTGCCGAAGTCCACGACAGCCGCGCGTGACTAACAACACAGCTCTTATAAAGAATGAATCAACTCATTAACTTTACAGTGACTATCTTATTCTTTTCCTCTTTTTAAGTCGTTTAACTGCAATAAATTACTCCAGAATTGGAAAGAACTTAGATCTTGTACATAAAAAAGTTTGTTTCGAGATCTTCTTGTATTGATCTGATCAACATACCCCGTTAGTCTCATTACGTAACACCAGTAGGAGATAAAGTGGAGTTGATCCAATAAATGTAAAATATATGATTATATGAATAAATCTAGTACAGAAAACATCTTATCTAGACTTAGTAGTTGTTGTATATATCTATATAGTATTAGGGGTAATATCAGGCTCCATGGTGCAAATCACCGTTTTCTCGTTAAAATCTCTCGAGGTTCTTACAACTTATCGAGGGAGCGTTAATTTTATTACATACTTGCCTCAAGCTCTGGTAAATCTTAGTCGCTATTTCTCACGGCTCTAAGTCCATCACACTCAGAGATTATAATCAATCATCAATCAATTGTTCATGAATATCTTAAAGTTAAGAGACTGGCCCTCTCAACCCGACCGCCGACCAGCCTTCCCAGGTATGAAGAATGAGATACCCACGCGGACAATATTTTGTATGATTGACAATTAGTTATTTTGTATGAGTATAATGTGTACATTAATTTGATCTTTGTAAACTTCTCAGCACACAATCTAGACACGCAGTAACGTGTCAAACCAAGTTCAAGCAAAGAGCACGCCGAATGTATAAAAACTAGCTAAGTTAAATAATGAAATTCAAAAGGTCATAATTTATTTGTTTTGAAAAAATTATTTGACACTTGCAAATTAAAAAGTCGTATTTAGAAATAGACAAATACGTTTATATTCGATGAAGAACAAGAAATTATGTTAAAAATTTAATAATGTTATGCGTTTTTTCTAATAAATAAGTTTCAGGATAGTCTACAGCACTTGGCACCCATTTATACATCAAGTCTTTTGCCGGTGAAATCGCAACCACACTAAGATTATCATAATTTTAAACTTGGCTACTTCATATTCTGGCACTTTCATATTTATTTTTATCGAGATATTTTTGTACAAGGGCTAAATTCCTAGAGCAGGATGTATTATTTAAAGGAAATTGTTTCACAAATCACAATTATTAGAGTTGACAAGTAAATAACTTACCTATACAGTCATAGATAATGAATACTAACCTTCTAGAAAACACGTAAAGATAGGTGGATCCAATTTAGGGTCATACCATTCTTGTATTTTCAGGACGACAACAGTTGCGGTAATTAGTAATGGACCACCGCAAGCATATAAACAGTATTTGAGATATTTTTTCTTTTCTTCACTGGTCAACTTATTTCTAGAAGGAAAATCACTTCTAGGTTTTAGGTTACTGTAATATAAATGAGAAATAACTATTATTCAAAATCATCATTTAGCTTTTGGTCCTCTACTGCTTGATGTCGACCTATCCCATAGAAAACGTTAGACAGCAACTTCTAAGGAGTGTAATCCAAGGAGAAGCTCCAGCTCACATCATCGGTCGAACTTTGGAATATTTTTATATCGAAAGTACGGAGTAAATGAATGTATCCACCTTAATGTATCCACCAATACAGGACTTAGTGATTTTTTTAGTGACTTAGTGATTTCAAAAATAAAAAAAGAATCTTAGAGGAATTCCTTTTATGAACCTTGCAGAAACAGTGGCTATGTTTGTAAAAGGGGGTAGAAAGCTCTAGAACTAGGCCCACCCTTCAGTCAATGGTTCCATCATATGCAACGGTACAAGGTTACAAGGAACCTTTTCAAAACATCATTCCGCTTTATTTCAAACTTTTAGTCTGATCCCCGTCTATGTTCATCTTCAAAGAGCTTGAGAAAAGCGTTTATTACCGAAAAAGAAACCTTATCCTTTTGACAGACCATGAATTGGACCGAGAACCTGTTTATACAAGGATTGAGCACCGGTACCGATTTCTTGACATCGATGGTCCTTAGAATTAGTTACCCTTTCGGATACTATCGCCTGTTAATGCCTCAGGATTTTGATCCTGCGCTGGAGAGCATGAAAATCAAGCCCCTGAGAATCGGCATAGGATGGGTCAACATTTAACTGCTACAGCATTAAATTAATCAAAATAGATATAAAATACGTACCCAGTATATTGCCATAAGTCATACGACAGGACGTTGGACCAAAAAAATATGGTCAAAATACTGTAATAAGTCACAGGAGCTGTAACATTAAAATTATGTTATCTATATTTTTCTTTTTATTGCAAACGGCGGCAAACGAGTAAACAATACATTTGATGGTAAACTTTGCTTGCTCATGGACCTTTGCTAGGCCAGTGCCCACAGTGAAGAAAGTGAAGGGAGTGTGAAGGCGTAATACACCTTATTAACGTATCGAAATGTCTGTGTGGTGATGAAATAAGAATACAATTCACCAACCCATATCTTGCCCGTGGGTATCGTAAAAGGCGACTAACGAACATATCACATGTACGCAAGAGATGGAAAAATCGAAATGTAACCCTATACCAATACGTCTGACCAACGTAAATAGTGGTAGGACCCTTAGAATAATAACGTATAGAAGGATCGTGTCGAAGTACCGACTTCGAACGATCGAAACATGAATCTAAAAATACTACATGCGTGCAGGCGATTACACACGTACACACGCACACCACTATACAAATTATGATCAAATTTTGTTTTTATTAACATAAATCGTCGAAATACTTGTACAAGTAATGTTATGAACCTTTTCATGTTTTTCAAATGTGTTGTGACACCATTTGAATGCACAAATAATCATAATCACCTATTTATTTTTAAAGATTTGCGTACGTACGTGCAGTACAGTGACCTTGAACATTACGGAACAGTTCCGGCGTAATCTCCATTAAGCTCCAATTGAAATGCTTCACTTTTTGTGCGCTAACTTACCTTCTATACGTTTTTATTCTAAGGGTAGGACCACACTGTTGACAGTTGTCAGTCTACAGCCGCGGGCCGATTCGTCCGGTGTAGTACCACACTCTCGCATAAAATCGACGTCCAATAGTAGCAATTTATTACAGCGTTTCGTTCGGTGAGCGAGAGAGCTGGGAGTCCAACTTCTGAGGGTGTTTGCATGTGGTGGGATTTAGTAATGCATTTAGTATCACCGAACCTCATTGCACGCAATCACACTCCCTTCACTTTTTTCGCGGTAGGCTGCGGCCTTGCAAGAGTCTATGAGTGGCAGCAACACTTACCATTAGGTGTACTGTTTGCTCATTTGCATTAAAAAAACAAACGTGATAGAGAAGGTTACTTTCACTCTAATTGTGGAGAGAGAGAGAGAGAGAGAGAGAGAGAGAGAGAGAGAGACAGCAGTCGGACGCGAATGATCTGTGATGATGATAATGATATTCTTTATATCTTTATATATAAATTTCTTCTGTACTACTCCTAAATGGCTGTGCCGATGTTGTCGAAATTTTTTGTGTGTATTCAAGAGAATTCAAGAATAGTTTAGATTCATAATTGGACGCGGTAGGTGGCGCTTATTTGAACAGAAGAACGTCTGTTGGGTCAACTAGTATTAATATAAATTTGGCATGAACGCAAATAAAAATAATCATACATGCCCATATTGGTAGTTATTTTTAACACTGTATATAACAATATGATTAAATATTAGCATTAAGTTTTTTCCTTATGATTAAATTGCAATAAATTAGATGTTTATAATTTTAATTAACTTCTGAATTTTGAATTCTCATATGCATTCTGTTTATAAGATATTTGGTTCGATGACGTAATAAGAATACGATTCACCATCTATTATCTTCCCGTGGATGTCGTAAGGGAAATATGACCATAATATCTATGCAAGAGAAGGAAAACTTGACATAAAACTCTATACCGTCTGCTGCCCCTTTGAGGAGAAGGGAAGAGCCCAACAGTGTGTGCTGCTGTTACTATGAGTTGATCATAATGAAATTTTATCTCTTATAATGAACTAGCAACCTGCCCTCGCTTCACTTCGGTTTCAGTTGTCTTACCCGCGTAGTTCCCGTCCCCGTGGGAATACCGAGATGAAATATAGTCTATGTTACTCCCTGATATTCTAGCTTTCCGTTGGTGATTTTTTTTTTAAATCGGTCCAGTAGTTTCGGAGCCTAGTCAATACAAACAAAGAAATATTTCCTCTTTATAATATTGGTATAGATTTGTCGACTTACTAACACTAGTTATCTTATATGAGATATTTAAAATTGCAAGAAATTATAATACATCGTGTTTTTAGTCTGTCACCATATCGCACGTTTAATCCAATACCGTCACTAAACAAAATTTTCGAAAAAGTGTTTTTAATGCTATTTGCTGAGCGCTGAATTTATATATTGCTTCAATTCCTATATTTTAATTCTAATATTAAAAAAAAATCAAATATAGTATTTGAATTTTTTTCGAAAATCTGTATGTTACTAATATTTTAAATTATTTATATCCACTAATTAATAGTAATTAAAATGACCATACCATCATCACAATAGTTTTACACCTACCGTTGGCAGTCCACATGTTGTGCAGACGTGGAGTGTCATCAGTAGACGTCCCATCCCATTTTTAAATTAAATTTCTCCAAAGGCATATGTGTGTTGGATCCATATCCCCATTCAAAAGACCGTGCATCTTCCCTAGGAAGATCCCGTGAATCGGAGATTAAAATGAAAAAAATATATTTTAATAGGAATAATAGTTAATATTAAAATAAAAAATAAATTATTCCTCAAACGCTAATATACCCTTATTTATATCAGTTAATGTTTGTCATAAATCTTTCAATAGCTCTCCTGAATAATTTGCTTATTTTTGATAGTGACGGTATTGGAATAAAGGTTTGATAGAGTAATAAATAATAATAAGTATTACTTAAGAAAGGACAATCTTTATCCATTATGTTATTAATTTTGCCTATGTGCATCACAGCTCTTAGCAGGAAACAAAGCATCATCGCTATCACATATGACACCAGAAGTAAACCCGCAAAGCCTTCTAGTACGCCAGGGATTAGTAGGTATACCAATACTACCAACAGCAAGAAAAAGCTTGAGATCAGCATTCCTAGAAAAAATATATAACATTTATCTATATCAGATCGGTTAAAAAAATTGTCTAACATTTATATTTTAAAATTAAATACTTTCAAGGAGAATACAGGGTGGGGTGTGCTGGACCGGGGATTTAGTCCATCACCCGCAGAGAGACCGGTCGGTCTCTCTGCGGTGATGGTGACTGACGTTCCCGAGGGGGAACGTCGAGAGGAGAGATTACCCCACCGACCGGGATATTCCGTCGGGCCGACCATTGAAGTCAAGGAATTCTGCACCGGTGGTCAGCCCAACGACGAAGGCGACGTATCGCTCGGGTGGGTTACGGGTGTGCGTGCTTACACCCCTCTGTCGCCCGTCGACGGAGTGGTGCGAACAGTGCGGCGACAGTATAATAATAATAATAATAATAATAAGCCCCCTGTAATCCAACCATACGTCCGAGTCGAACACCTGATTCACGTGGGGGGCGGACACGCGATAATTATTTTACTGGCGCGGCTAACATGGCTCTGGAAACCCATTCTATGGAGATGTTATTAAGAAGTAAACGTATAGGGTCGCTGCCTGGAGGCGATCGCTGGGGCACATCTGGAGCTGACGCTGGATGTGACAGTATGCGAACC
Organism: Lymantria dispar; assembly: GCA_032191425.1. Classification (NCBI taxonomy): domain Eukaryota; kingdom Metazoa; phylum Arthropoda; class Insecta; order Lepidoptera; family Erebidae; genus Lymantria; species Lymantria dispar. The sequence goes on along the minus strand of CM063465.1, from coordinate 8,168,043 downwards.
GTCAGTGGACAGGAGTTGAATAGGCGGGCTCCGTCCGGGTATCCCGAAAATATTACAGCCACACACTTAGAGGACACCGTTAACTTGAATTCTACAAACTCAATACCGGAACCGTTTAGCCCATCAACATCATCTTATATACCATCATCACCGTTTTCCGTGGATCAAAACTCACGCGGATCACCTAGTCCAGTTTTACGTGTTGCACAGGAGGTGAATACCTTCTTACCTGTGTCCACTAAGGCTGGTAAACCAAGAGTACGCATGAGCTGGAATAAAGAAGTAAACATATTTATCATGCGTACCTATTTCCATGTAACTAAATTAGAAACCGATCTAACAACATACCGAAAACAATTACATCAACTATTCTCACTACAATATCCGAACGTAAAAGTTACTGAACAACGAATTGCTGATCAAAGAAGGACTATCGTCAGAAATAAACTATTATCTGCAGATACAATAAATCAAATAAAAGAAGAGGTACGAATACATTTACAGGATTACACAGAAAATAGCATAGAAACTGATTTCAATACAGATACTCCAAACCCTTTGATAGAACAGGCAGATTTCCCACCACATATTCATGCGCAACCTAATCCTCAAACACGATCAATCGCCGAAACACAGATACAACCACATACACAAATATCACACATATCTACTCAGACAGAAATTGAGACGATTTTGCTGGAAAATGATGTAGGAATAATAACAAATCACTCTCCGATAGAAATACCTGCCCAAGAAATATGCCATAAATTCAAAACAGCACTTATACAATACTCTGGAATGGACCCAGCAGCTAGACCGAAATTACCTAAATTAAGATACTCCTTTCAACTATCACAGTTAATTCATTTATTCAATCATAATATACTGAACCAATTTATTTCACATGACACACAATTAAAGGACATACACACTCTAATATATTGCACCGCATTGGTAGTATGCCAGGAACTTAATTACAAAATTATAGAAGCGACACACCATACAAAAATAAAAAATATAAATAAACCGCCCTGGCAAATCAGACTAGAAAGAGATATAGAAATGCTAAGAGCAGACTGTGGTAGATTAACTCAATTCATTAGAAACAATAGATCTAAAAAAGTAGTAAAACGAGTAGAAGTTATATTCAAAAGTAAAAGAATGCACACAAAACATGAAAATGATAATACAAAACCGGAAGAATTCTTAGATACTCTTAAACAAAAATTAGCGTTAAAGGTACACAGATTAAGACGATATAAAAAAGCACAGCAACGGAAGAACGATAACATAGTATTTCAATCAAACGAGAAAATATTTTACAGAAAGCTATTGACACACCAATCTAAAAATGCCACACAAATACCTACACAAACACAGCTTGAAACATTTTGGTCTGGCATATGGGAAGAAAAAATCCAACACAAGTGCGAAGCAGATTGGATTACAGAAGAAGAACGCAGATGGAGTAAATTAAAAGAAATGGAATTTGACGGAATCAGCGAAGCCGATATAGCTAGAATTACAGGGAAGTTACATAATTGGAAATCACCGGGCATAGATAAGATTCATAACTATTGGTACAAAAAATTAACATCATTACATGGATCCATAGCAAAAAATTTTACAGAAATTGTTTTAGGAAAACAAGACATACCACAATTCATAGCAACGGGTCATGATTTCTAAGACTGAAACACATTCACCACAACCATCACAATACAGACCAATCACATGTCTACCCAAAATATACAAGATGCTTACGTCAGTTTTAGCAGAGAAGACAAGCACACATGCTGAAAATAACCACATAATAGCTGAAGAACAGAAAGGTTGTAGGCGGGGTTATATGGGGTGCAAGGAACAATTGATAATAGACTCCACTATTCATAAGCATGCAATTACTAAACACAGAAATCTTCATTGTACCTATATAGACTATAGAAAAGCATTTGATAGCGTCCCACATTCTTGGTTACTAAAAATCTTACAAATTTATAAAATAAACACTAAAATAATAGAATTTGTGCATAAGATTATACCCCTTTGGAAGACAACACTACAACTGCAAAGTCATGATAAAATAGTTACAACTCGACAGTTATCTATCCGGAAAGGTATCTATCAGGGTGACTCCTTAAGTCCCTTATGGTTCTGCCTTGCCTTGAATCCACTATCACATATGCTGTACCGCTGCCGAGCCGGATATAATTTAAAACACCTTACAGATGATACAGTTATATCGCATTTACTATACATGGACGACATAAAGCTATACGCAAAAACTGAAAAAAAAATGCAAAAACTAATTCAAGTTACAACAGAATTCAGTAAAGACATTAATATGGAATTTGGTCTAGATAAATGTAAAACATTACACATAGTTAAAGGAAAAGTTCGACCTGGTAATTACATAGTAGATAATAGTAATATAATAACGGCAATGGATGATAATGACCTATACAAATATTTAGGATATAAACCATTAAAAGGAATCGACCACACAGCAATCAAACTCACTATCACCACAGAATATAAAAGGAGAATTAATACTCTCTGCAAAACTCAATTAACTGGCAAAAATCTAATAAAAGCACTAAACACTTACGCTATTCCTGTACTTACGTACTCTTTTGGTATAATAAAATGGTCTAAAACAGATATAGAACATATAGAACGAATTACACGCACAACACTTACGAAACATAATTACTTACACCCAAAATCAGCCATAGAAAGAATGACCATCAAAAGACAGAATGGAGGCAGAGGGTTAATTGATGTATGTAATCTCTGGCAAAATCAGATCCATAACCTAAGAACTTTCTTTCACAATAAAGCAAATACAAGTAAAATTCATAACGCTATCGCACTCAACGATTATAACTACACACCGCTCAATCTCAACGAACACTTACGATACGATACAAACCGTTATAATAATAATCCACAAATACAAAAACTTGAGGCCTGGAAAAAGAAATCGCTTCATGGACGACATCCCAACGACTTACAACAGGCCCACATAGTCTCATTAGCGTCCAATAAATGGCTACAAATAGGTTCTTTATTCCCAGAAACAGAGGGTTTTATAACAGCAATACAAGATCAAGTAATAAATACAAAAAATTATAGAAAGTACATCATTAAGGACCCGTCTGTTATAGATGATAGATGCCGTAAATGCCACACACAACCGGAAACTATCCAACACATAAATGGAGCATGCACAACGCTTACTCAGACAGACTACACGCACAGACATAACCAAATCACAAATATTATACACCTGAAATTAGCTATCAAACATAATCTCATAGAAAACACAAATACCCCATACTATAACTATAAACCTCAAAGAGTACTAGAAAATACCACTCACAAGCTATACTATGACCGCGCTATTCTTACAGACAGGACAATACATTGTAATAGACCAGATATCACACTCAAAGATAAACGTAATAAAATAACCTATTTAATTGATATTGCCGTACCTAACACCCATAATATACAAAAAACAATAGCCGAGAAAATTAGCAAATATAGTGAACTCAAAGAAGAAATGACTAGAATATGGAAACAAGATAAAGTTTATATAGTGCCGATAGTGCTATCTACAACAGGTATCATCCCTAAACATTTGAAACACAGCCTAAAGTTGTTAGATCTCAATGAAAATACATACATTAGTCTCCAAAAAGCCGCAATTTTAAATACTTGCAGATTAGTACGTAAATTCATGGCAATAGATGAAAGCGATGACAAAACTTTATAACATTATAAAATTTAATTCCACAAACTTTAAATTTACACACTGCATTTACTTGGTTATGACCCGTAAATGTAGGTTAAACCAGCCAAAAGCTGAGAAAATGGATAAAAATAATAATAATAATAGCATTAAGTTAGACCAGTCCATCGAACCTCCAACCCCATAATCATATATTAGATACCATAATCAACAATAGTTTTACACCTACCGTTGGCAGTCCACGTGTGTTATGTGCAGACGTGGAGTGTTATCGGTAGACGTCCCATCCCATTTTACATTAAATTTCTCCAAAGGCCTCTGCGTGTTGGATCCATATCCCCATGTAAGCCTTTCAAAGGACCGGGTATCTTCCCTAGGAAAATCCCGTGAACAAGGAGATACATAATAATAATAATAATAATAAAGCCTTTTATTCGGAAAACAGGTATACAATTAGGTTTCTTATGCACTATTATATACGTATTTTACACAATTAAAAATATTCGCGTATTTGGTACTTCTTTAGTTTCTGTAAGTCCGTTTGCCAATTGGCATAGGCCTCCTCCAACCTACTCCATTCTGATCTCTCTCTGGCTACTCTACTCCATGTTATGTCTGCAACCTGCCTGATATCATCATCCCATCTTTTTTGTTGTCTGCCTCTTTTCCTTTTACCTTCCCTTGGATACCATTGTGTAATTATTTTGCTCCATTTGTCTTTACCTCTTACCATGTGCCCCGCCCACTTCCATTTTAGCCTTTTTATTTTTAGGGTTACGTCTTGTATCTTGGTCTTTTGCCTAATATTGATGTTTTTTATCCTGTCCCTCCTCTTTACTCCTATCATACTTCTCTCCATTCCTCGTTGGCAAATAGCAATTCTATTGACTATATTTTTTGTTATGGGCCATGTTTGGCTTCCATATAATAGGATCGGTAGAATGAAAATATTGAATAATTTGCTCTTTATTGCTATATGAAAATTTTTATCTTTCATTACTTCCCTTAGGCCCCAAAACCTTTTCCAGCTGTTTGTTATTCTTCTTTCGATTTCTTTGTTAATGTTATCTTTTGGTGAAATCAGCTGTCCAAGGTTTTTTTATTCTTCGGCATAACTAATTTGTGACTCTCCTACACCTATATTGCTTTTATTTCCATTGGTCATTACTTTTGTTTTTTCGGGATTTAGTTTTAGTCCCACTTTTGCACTCTCCGATGCTAGTTCGTTTAACATTCTATTTAGGTCTTCTGGCGTTTTTGCGAATAACACAATATCATCGGCAAACCTTAAGTGTATTAATGTACGGCCGTCTATATTTAATCCCAGATTGTTCCATTCAAGACATCTGAAGATCATTTCCATAACGGCAGAGAAGAGTTTTGGAGAGAGAGGATCTCCTTGTCTTACTCCTTTTTGTATTTGAAAAGAATCTCCTTTCTTTTCTAGCTGAATACAAGCCGAGCTGTTTTTGTATACATTTCTAATCAATCTTATATATTTTTGTTCTATACTCTGTTCACTTAAAGCCTCCCAGATGTTTGCATGTATTAGTGAGTCGAATGCTTTGCTGTAATCGACAAATGCTAGATAGTATATTAGTTGATATTCCTCATATTTTTCAATAATTTGCCTTACAGCATGTATATGATCGAGTACTGAGTAATCTCTTCTAAAACCCGCCTGTTCTATTGGCTGTTGCTCGTCGAGTTTTCTCTCCATTCGCTTGAGTAAGATCTTTGCAAATATTTTATACAGATTAGACATCAAACTTATGGGCCGGTAATTTCCGATATTGTACTGGTCACCTTTTTTATACAGGAGGATTATATTAGATTTAATCCATTGTTGAGGAATCGTTTCTGTGTTGATATTATCATTAAAGATTTCTTTGAAAATAGGTGTTATTGTCTGTTTCGTTTGTTTTAGTACTTCGTTGCTTATTCCGTCAGGTCCTGGAGATTTATTGTCTTTTTGGGTTTCTATAGCAAGTTCTATTTCTTCTTGTATGATGCTGGGTACGGATGACACTTCCAACAGCTCTATTTCTTTCTTGGCTATAGTATTTTCATATAATTGTTTATAGTAAGATGTGGCAATTCCTAATATTCCTTGCCTTTGATTTTCCTTCATTTATCATTATGATCTTTCATTTGTACTATCCAGTCCTTATTCTTAATTAACTCCTTATATGCTTTTTTTTATTCCGCCTGTCTGTAGAATGTGTCTCTCTATTGTTTCCCTTCTCTTCTGAGTTCTATCTTTCCTGATACTTTCTTTTATTTCTTTGCTCAATTTTAGTATTTGTTTTCGATTCTTGTTAATATTTTTACTATTAATTAGGTCAGCTCTTTGATTGAGAAGGTTAATAGTTTTGGTTGACATCCACTTGTTAGATAGGTCTTTGTTATTAATCCCTTGTTGAATAGCTGCTTTGATTGTTCTTTCTAACCAGTTGTATTTCCCTTGCACCTCCATGTTTGTTGTCTCTTTTTTGTAGTCCATAAGCTTTATCGTTATAGAATTCGCTATTTGGGCGGTTTGATCTTTGCTAGGTTGTGTAATCATCTTATGGTTTCTTGGTCTTGGGTTTTTTGATGGAATTGTCATTAGTTCTGCTTGAATAATTCTGTGGTTGCTATTGAAGTTGAAATTGTTTAGGACTTTCATGTTTGAGAAGTATCTGCTTTTATTAGTCATTATAAAATCTATTTCATTTTTTGTTTTCCCGTCTGGTGATATCCAGGTCCACCGCTTACTTTCTCTCTTTTTGAACATTGTGTTCAAGATTCTTAAGCCATTCTCTTGTGCAAAATTAACAAGTCTTGCGCCATTTTTGCTTCTGGTCTTTTTTCCACATACAAATGGTCCCAGCACTGTGTCTTCTTCTGGTTGTAATTCTCCAATTTGGCCATTGAAATCTCCTATCACAACAAGGTTTTGGTGAGCACAGTCTTGGATTATTTTATTTAGCTCTGAATAAAATGAGTCCATTGATCTTGTATCAGATTGTTCCGTAGGTGAGTATATTTGTATGATGGACCATGGATCTTTGTACCCCGGTAGCTTAAGATTCATCACTGCTATATGCTCTGATATTCCTATAAAGCTCTCCAAACAGCGTGTGATGTGTTTTTTGATAATAAAACCAACTCCATACTGACCTGGGGTCGTTCCTATATGGTATAGAAGAAAGTCTGGATGGGAAATAATTCTTTCTCCCATTCGCCTTACCTCACTCAGGCCGACAATGTCCCATTTGATTTGTTTTAATGCATATGTTAATTCTGTAAGGTTTTCATCGTTTTTCAGCGTAAGTACATTGAGGGCTGCAATATAGATTTTTGATCTTCTGTGACTGTTTTGGCAATAGTTTTCCTGTGTTGTTGGAGGGTTGTGGTCTCTATCCCCCACGAGGACCAGTCGGCTTGGGGGAGATTGTGTTATTTCTTTTATTTGATTTTCGTTACTTAGTTGGATTTTCCGTTTATCAGTTTTTAATTGCTATTGATTTTTATGTGAGAGGATATCAATGAGTGAGTTTGATCGGATTCTCATCAAATCGAAGGCGTTTGTCCTGTTACTTTTCATAGAACTTATCGTTTGTTGTTTTTTAGGTTTAGTCATTGGCGTCGACTGTGGTGAAATAGAGAGTTCTCTTTTTCTTTTATTCGAGTTGGGTCCTTTGACTATTAATTTATCATATTTTAAAAAAGCAATATTTCCCTTTTTCTTCTCCTCTAGTAGCTGTGGTAGCAAAGCCTTTCTCTTTTCTATAACTTCCTTAGAATAGTCTTCCGATATATAGATCCCCTTTAAACTTTTTTTATTTTTTATAATTTGGTCTTTTTTCCACCCGTTTGTAAATGATAAAAGCACAAGTCTATGTTTGTTTTCGATTTTATTTTTTTTCCTAGACGGTATAGCTTGTTCACTTCGTTTTCCTCCAAAGATGAATTTAAATCTCTTTTAAAGATGTTCTTGACGATTTTAAATAATTCTAATATCAAATTTTCTCTCTCTTCTAAACCATAAATAACTATATTATTACTTTTCTTCTCTTTTTTTAAATATTCGATCTCGTTCTGCAGGTCACAAATTTTTTGTTTTAATTTTTCATTTTCTTCAATCATAGGAGTTAGTTTTTCATCTATGCGATCCATTATATTCTTCGTAAGAGATTCTCTTAGAACATTTGTCTGTTTCTCCATTTCTATCTTCATTTTATCAAATAATAATTGGAATTGCTCATCCATGTTGTCGAATGAAGTTGTGTGAAATGGAACGTGAATTCGATTTGGTAGAAATTATTTGTTTGTAATGGTAACACTCAGATTAGTTGTCACGCTAACAGACTGATAGTTCGGTCTCGTTGTTTATTTTTACCGGCTGTCAACACGGCTGTCTGCGGCGACAGTAACCCACCTCCAAAAAAAAAGGTAGTGAAAAATTAATAAAAATATTTTTATCTAAAGTGTGTAATACTAAACAGAAAACAGACCTAAAAAGTATTAAGTACCTACTTATGCAGTAATTTTACGACAAGTGAGAAAATTTATCAATGTTTGAATTGAGATTCACATTAAACTAAATGTCCAACTTTTTAGAGCAGTCAAGCTCTACTAAATGGGGAATATATCGTAATATCACAGAGGACTTTTTAAGACAATACTCTTCACTAAGGAGATAATCCTTGTATTGCGGGTGACTCTACAAATATATAATTAACGGACACAAATTACATCCAGACTCAGAACAACAATTTGTGGATCGCACAAAGTGTTGTCTGGCGTGGGATTCGAACCCGCGACACTGGCACAGTAAGTCGTTATCTTAACCACTACGCCATCTGTGCAGTCTATTTGCAATTTACTAACCCGCATTTATTAATAAATATTGAAGATATTTTTTTTTGGGGGGTGGTTTACGGTCGGCGCACTCCTCGTTCCTCTCAGTCCGGGGCGACAGAGGGGCGTAAGCACGCACACCCGGTACCCACCCATATAGAACGCCGCCGTCGTCGTTGGGTCGACCACCGGTGCAGAGTTCCTCGATTTCAGTGGTCAAATATTGAAGATATAGTGTATAGATATACCTATTGCTGGGAAGAGCGGTTTTGTCGTATCTTCTGGTTTTGCTGGAGGAGAGATTATTCTGTACCTCAATTCAATCATAGTCTTGCCAGATTTGCTTTTGTACTGCTCAAAATCGACGCAATACTGATATCTAGGCCATATATTAAATCCAGACATTTCAATAGATCCATTCTGCAAAATATATATATATATATTTTTAATTCTTATTATTTTTTATATTGCTGGAACGCTGGGTCACCGAGTAAGATAAAAAAAGAAAAAAGAAAGTTAATAACTCACAATTTTTATTTTTTGACAGATACATGCAGTATCTGTCAAAAAATAAAAATTATAAAACATCTAAAATTTTGTGTTTGACGTCAATATATATATACGATTTTTTTTTTTGGGTTGGTTGCATTCGGAACGCTCCTCGAACCACTCCGTCCGGGGCGACAGAGGGGTGTAAGCACGCACACCCGCAACCCACCCACGATGCACGTCGCCTTCGTCATTGGGCCGACCACCGGAGCAGGGTTACTTGACATCAGTGGCCGGCCCGACAGAATACCCCTTACTTGGGATACCCTCCCATCGACCGACGTCCCCCCCCCCCCCCTCTCCTCGGGGAGGACGTCGGTCTTTCCTCACGCGGTCGGCCTCTCGGCGGGTGACGGACTAATTCCCCGGTCACGTCACCCGCGGCCAATATATATACGATACTAACGTCACAAACAATTGATATTTTGTCTTCTCGGCACCTCTCCACTAACACTTGAACTTTATGGTATGGTATTAAAGTTCAAATAAATTAGTAAGTATTATTAGATACGAATCATTTGTATGGGAATATAGAAAGATGTTATTTTTAGACCTTTTTAGACAATTTTGATATTTTACTCCGCGTAAGAACCACTTTCGTACTTCAAGGAATATTCTAAAAAAAGAATTAGCAAAACCGGTTCAGCTTTTCTCGAGATTTGCCCTTAGCAACACATTCAGAGATTCATTTTTATATTGTAGACTAGCTGACCCAACAGACGTTGCTCTGTTCAAATACAATAAAAGGAATTCTTCTTAACATCGACAGCAGTGCCACCTACCAGGTGCAATTGTGAATCTAAACCATTCTCGAATCCCCTTGAACACACTCAAAAAATTTCATCAATATCGATCCAGCCGTTTAGGAGGAGTTCAGTGACATACACACGTACACAAGAAATATATATATATACAGAGTGTATCAGGTTATGGGGCAACTGTTCGAGTATGTAGTAGTTTAACGGTCATAGATCGTAATCTTATATCTTTAAACGAGCAATTCTTGTATATATAATATTTAGGATCTCGGAAACGGCTCCAACGATTTTGTTGAAACTTGGCATACTAGAAGTTTCGGGTCCAAAAAATCTATCTTGCTAGATTTTATTTATAGAAAATGTTGTTTTGTCCGTGTTTTTAGCAAAACAAACAATGACATTAAATTTTAAAAGAATATGAATTCAAATTTCGTTGTCAATGTCATGAGTTCCGGTAGCTCAGGTGGGGAGGCGGGCGGTTTTAATTTTGGATTATGTGACATTTAAACAGCGTTGGTTCGAATCTTGGTGTTATTATTATTCTCTTTTTGTAGTTTTTTATATAATTTTCATTATTTATTTTTTATTTTTGATTAATATATATCTAAATAAATTCGACAAAAATATTCCGAGCGAAGCTCGGTCAATCAGATATTTAGAATGTATATTACACAAAAAACAATATAACATAAAAGTTATAGTGATAATGATATCTGATGTTTACGCGAGCACTACACATTGTAAATAAAACTACTTTTACGGATTATATCGCGTTTGTATTTGATTTATGATTGTCCGACGTTCCGAACACTTTGCAGCATTCATGGTCACGGGCGGACTAAGGTGTCTCACGTCCAACAAGTAATCGTTATTACAGACATTTATAATTATCTACCCGATACAGAAAATAGTTATAAATTTATTAAATTGTTAACCACATTTTAGTACAAATTTATTGCTAGTGTAAGAAGAAAATGATTATATATGAAAAAATTATATTGTTTATGGTTAGTAATTATTAATTATTAAATTTGTAGCAATTATTGTTACAATTTGTTGATTTAAAACTAACAAAACTAATATACTACCACCGGATCGGAACGCGGCTACACTGAGAAAGATCCGGCAAGAAAATTCAGGGGACATGATGCTAAATTAATATTGATTTTTAATTTTAGATGCGGCTTACTTTGTCTTACTAAAAGATTTTTGATTTGAGAGAGACCACAATCACAGTCAAGTTTATAAAGGTCTCACTTACACCCTTAGAGGGTGAAAATTAAGAAATGCTGAAACTCGTGTTTATTTATTTTTATTAAATAGTATTTGTGGAGATTTTGAAGAAAATCGATGTAGTATTTTTTCTCCTTATATAAATGTTTTTACTGCGGTTTACCCCCTAGGGGTTGAATTTCAAAAAAATCCTTTCCTAAATGTCAAAAGTTCATGTTTCTGGTTTCAGTAGTTTCGGCTCTGTAATAAGTCAGTAAACTGACATCTTTCTACTTATTTTACACCCTTCGAGGATGAAAATGGACAAACGCTGAAACACGTGTTTATTTATTTTTATTAAAGAGTATTTGTGCTTAATTTGAAGACAGTAGCTAAAGATTTTTTTTCTTTCCATACAAACTTTACCGTTGCGTTTCACCTCCTTAGGGGTGGAATTTCAAAAAATCTTTTCTTAGTGGATGCCTGCGTCACGAAATAAAACTACGGTCCAAATTTCATTTTTCTAGCTTCAGTAGCTTCGGCTCACCCTGGTCCTTTATATGTATATTATAGTTAAAGCCCCCGCAATACCCCTTGCTGATGGAATTTCGTAAAATCCGTTCTAAGCTGACCTCTACTCGACGAAAGGAATATTTCTGCCAAATTTCAAGTCTGTACACCTTATGTTTCCAGAGATATGGTGATGAGTCAATATATCGCTCGCAAAACCCGCCTCCCCTATATATATATATATATATATATATATATATATATATATATATATATATAATACTTATATTTATTTTTATTCGACGTATTTTCTAACCTAAAAAAGAGTTCACTAAAAATAAGATTTCGCTTGAACCTGGGTATGAAAATGAAAACTAATTACTTATGAAACTAGAATAAGAATTATCCTACAAAATAGAAAAGAAATTAAGAAGGCCCATCGACTTTCATATTGAAACTAACTCTCGAATAAAATGGGCATTCTCCTTTAATTAAATTGAACAATTTACTAATTTTATAAGGCACATTTCCTTATAAAATTAGTAAATTGTTATTAATTTTATTAATTCTTTTTTGCTATGATTTTGTTATAATAATGTAAAATTGAATTCATCGGTGTAAATACATGTTGTTATTAGCTTATAGATTAAACATTGTTCTTGACAAATATTGTGCTCTCTATTTCTACAATTTAGCGCATACTCCTAGCCAATTTCGTGAATGCAATCTAAAACAGCTAATGTGCATGCAAGCTAATATTAAAAAAATCATTACCTCTAACAGTTTCATAGGTGCGTAATAGTATGACATATTTAAAACTTCATTATTTTGCTTCACTAAAATTATTTCTGTTCGTAAGTCTTTATCTTTTGATTTTATTTCCTTCAAAATCCTTTCAATGCCTCTGTCCTCTCCTTTTTCTATTGCCAGACACTCTGCCTTTAATTCAGTAATGCAATGGACAATATAACCCTCTGGACAACATTTGATAATACAGGTTCTCTTATCACAGTAACTCGAATCTTTAATTTCTGTACCATTCATTAATTTCAACTGTATTCCATCGCTTTTCACAATTGACGTGATTATAAACAGGTATGCAAAATGAAGCCACATTTTCGATATGAAAACTGCTTTTCGCGCACCGCACACAAATTTTAATAATAAAAAAAACCAACGTTAATGTGCTATCGCTGTTCAATTAACTATGCTATTGTAACATAATGGCATTTGTTAATTCAGGAAAAAATATAGTTTTATATATTACAGGAAATTTAATTACAATTCCTGCTTAATTTATTAAATTTAATAATCATATGCATGTAACTCAAATTTGGGTTAAAATACTCGAGGATAATGCTGAAAGGTTTGCCATTTGATAACACAAATGCGAATTACTTGGATGAAGTTTTGTAGATGGGACTTTATAGTATACTAGTAACCCGCCCTCGCTTCGCTTCCAGCCGTCTTACCTGCGTAGTTCCTGTTCCCGTGGAAATACCGAGATAAAATATAGCCTATGTTACTCCCTAATATAGCTTTAGATCGGTGAAAGAATAATTGAAATCGGTTTGGTGGATTAAGCGTGACAAACTAACAAACTTACTTTCGCATTTATGATATTAGTAAGGATAAAACTTAGAATAATAACGTAGAGACGAATAGTGTCGGTACTTGGAGCGATCAAAAACATGAAGCCAAAAATATTACATGCGCGCAGGCAGGATTACACACGTACACACGCACACTACTATATAAATTATGAAATCAAATTTTGTTTTTATTAACATAAATCGTGGAAGTACTTTTAAAAGTAACGTTAAATACCTTTTATGTTTTTCAAATGTGTTGTGGAGTTGTGACACCATTTGAATGCACAAACCGTCATAATTACCTATTTATTTTTTAAGAGTTGCTTACATACGTGCAGTACAGGTACCTTGTACACTACGGAACCCGGGCATGATATGGAGTGGTGAATATTTTTTTTTGTAATCTTAAGTTTTACTATCTTATATCAGCGCATTAAAATAAATCAACTCTTCATATTAACAATCATCATCATCATTTCAGCTCATATAAGGGACTGCTGGGCTCGAGCCTTCTCTATAAGGGAATTTTACCTTACTATACGGTACTGGTCAAACAGGTTGATATAGGGTTTTGTTTCAGCTTTTCCTTCTCTTGCCATACCATGTTAGTCAGACAGGTTGGTATAGGGTTTTATTTCAAGTTTTCCTTCTCTTACATAGATTTTATTTATTTAAATTTCATGCACAAGTACATAGGCAGACTTAATGCCATAGGCATTTTCTTCCAGTCAACCTTTGGGTGATGACGAAATGTTATAGTAGGTGCATTTATATTGAAAATTGTTGAGATAACTACTTCTGTTTATGTTAAAAAAATATATACCTGTATATCTAAATAACAATAATATGAAAAATAATAAATTTTATATGTGTAATACATCCCTTAGTCGTCTTATATGGCATCCATGGGTAAGACAGTGAGTGGTGAATTCTATTCTTCCGTCACCACATGGACATTTTAACAATAGCAGATATTTTCGATCAACGGTCTCCCTGTTAGTGTTTATTAAAATTTTATTGCGTAATTTGAATACCTATGTTGTGCCGTGGCTTAATAATAATACAAAGTTTAATAGCGTCCACAATAGATAATTCACTATTTTTTAAAAGCTTTTATTTAACTTGCAATGTATGTATGTTAGGGTGGAATCTTTGAACTCAATTTTGAAGTAGATATCTTCGACCGATTGAGCTGAAATTTTGTATACACGTTTAGTTTGGATGGCAATGCACGATATGGTATGTGACATCATTCTAAATCCAATATGGCGGACCACCCAAGATGGCGGAATAGATATTTTTAATGCATTTCTACAATATGGGTATCAAATGAGAGGGCTTATTGAGAGTAACTTGAAAAATAATGTAGCGTCATTCTAAATTCTATATGGCGGACCATCCAATATGGCGGAGTAGTTGTTTTTAATGCAGTTCTATAATATGGGTATCAAATGAAAGGGCTTGTTCAGAGTAACTCTAAAATAATGTGACGTCATCTAAATCCAATATGGCAGGTCATCCAAGATAGAGGAATAGTTATTTTTAATGCACTTCTGCAATATGGGTATCAAATGAATGAGCTCATTGCGAGTAAATTGAAAAGATAGCTCCAAGCTGAAATAAGTTTGACTTGTGTAATTTGTCTCCTTATTGAAGAGCTGGGTTGTTCGAAATTAACCGGCAAACGACCTTGCAACCATGATGCGTTGAATAAGATGAACAGACTGAGAAACCTAGCCAGCGATAACTAAAATAAAAAAATAAATTAAAAGCAAAAAACCTTGTTTAAAAAAGCTTTTATTTAAACGCTCTAAAAAGGAGAAAAACTTTTCCTTAAAAATTTTAACTATCAACTTATAACCTCATAATATACAATTTATATGATAATAAAAGCTAGTCCACAATAGATAATTCACTATTTTTATTATCTCAATAGTTGCCATGGAAAACTATTGCACAAGATGCTTGCTTAAAAACATTTTTTACAAATACTATTCCGATTTCACCCAGACGATTCCATGTCTATTTATCGCAGTGCAATTAAAGCCAAGCTATCTGCACAATTACACGATATTATAAGTTTAGTTACTTTTATTGTCCCCGATTTAAGGGTTGATTGTGTCCGTAGTCGGCATCAGACAGCAGTATATAGACAATTAGATAATACCTACATAGATGCATATTATAGTTAATCGAAATACGTAAATGTGACTAAATAATAATAATAATTACTACTACTAAACTAATAAATACCAAATTAAGAATACTTATTAATTTGCGAGTAGTTCGTTGTAAATACCATATATGTTCATATGATTCCAATTATTTACTATAATGTATTGCGGGTAACCATAGAATATTATTCCGGAATAAATAATTAATATATCAGTACTTATTTGTAATGTTTTTCATATTTAGCATTTCGATTATATACGAGTTAATTAATTAAACGTTTGTACAAATGGCGTAGTAGATAAGTTAGCAACCTACCATGCCAGTAGTGGGTTGGAGACCCATGCAGGACAACACTTTGTGCGATCCATAAATTATTGTTCTGATTCTAGATATAATTTTTGCCTATTTATTATATGTTTTTAACAGCACAAAGATTTTTTATCTTAGTACAGCGGCTAAAAAGGGAACATTAACTTTCCTAAAATTTAACTGTTATAACAAGGGAACATATTACCTGGATAAAAATTATTCTATATGTTAATCTAAGAAATGCTCTATCTATTTGCCAATTTCATTTAAATCTGATGAACAGTTTAACATCGACACATCTTTATAAACTTTTACTTATAATATTACTTCCATCTTATCGTTTATATTTCCATGGAAATACGGTGATAAATATAACTTTTCTCAGTTACTGATAATGTAGTTTACTATCAAAAAAAATAATTTTTCATCATCATCATCATCATCGCAGCCCACATATATGTATGTGGGAGGAAATTTGACCTACTATACCATGCTGGTCAGACATGTTGGTATAGGGTTTAATTTCGAGTTTGCCTTCTCTTGCACAAATGTTATGTGCATAATGTATCCTTTAGTCGTCTTTTACGACATCCACGGGTAAGATAGGGAGTGGTGAATTGTATTCTTACTCCGTCACCACACATTAATAATTTTTAATATCTGTCAATTTGCCGCCGTTTTACCCACGTAAGTTGTTGCCGTTTACGTGGGAATACGAGGGTAAAATTTAGTCTGTTATTCGCTGATAACGTAGCTTTCCATTATTGAAAGAATTCTTAAAATTGGTCAATATCTCATGTTTTCACTTGCGTAGTTTCCATTCCTGTAGGAAGCTTTCCATTAGTGACAGAATTTTTGAAAATTGGCCATAGCCCGCAGTTAAGTCGTATACCAATTACAAGCTATATTATCAATAAGTAATATATAATAGCTACTAATTGGTGAAAGAATTCTTAAAATCTAAGAGTGGTAGGACCACACTGTCGACAGTTATCTGTCTACAGCCGCGGGCCGGTCCGTCCGGGGCAGTACCACACTCTCGCAGAAAATCGACGTCTGAGTAGTAGCAATTTGTTACTGCGCTTCGTTCGTTGAGCGAGGGAGCCGGAAGCCCAACTTTCTGAGGGTGTTTGTGTGTGGAGGGTTATGGTGGTGCCCTTGGTATCACCGAGCCTCAATGCACGCATTCACACTCCCTTCACTATCTTCGCGGTAGGCAGCGACCCTGTAACGGTCCATGAGCGGCAGCAACACTTACCATCAGGTTTACTGTTTGTTCGTTTGCCACCGTTTGCAATAAAAAAAAAAAAACTGTCAATATCTCGTATTTTCACTCCTTTAGTTCACATTCCCGTGGGAAGTGTTCCATCGGTGATGGAATTTAAAAAAAAGGCCATATTGACACGATGACCATGATGATCACCAATTTAAAGCTATATTATCATCGTGTTATCCTTATCCTTACTTCCTTACTTCCTTACTCCTTACTAATATTATAAATGCGAAAGTAACTCTGTCTGTCTGTCTGTCTGTCTGCTACGCTTTCACGTCTAAACCACTGAACCAATTTTGATGAAATTTGGTACAGAGATGGACTAAAGCTTGAGAAAGGATATAGGCTTCTTTTTATCGCGAAAAAATGGGTATAAGGGGTTGAAAGAGGGGATGACATTTTGTATGGAAATTCGTCATTTTCGATGATAGAACCACGAATCTTTGTATTAAGGCACCTGACAATAAATAAATAAATATTCGTTTTGGAAATTTCATTTACATGGGGATGAAATTCAACCCCTAAAATATCAAAAAGCATACAACCGAAACCACTGGGCCTAGAAACGTATTTTTTTTTACACCATCGTATTTCTTGGGGTACACGAGCACTAGCAAAGGATTTTTGGAAATTCACCCCCTTAAGGGGGTGAAAAACATATAGTCTTTCACGTCTAAACCGATTTTGATGAAATTTGGTACAGAGATGGACTAAAGCTTGAGAAAGGACATAGGCTACTTTTTATCGCGAAAAAATGGGTATAAGGGGTTGAAATAGGGGATGATATTTTGTATGGAAATTCATCATTTTTGATGATAGAACCGTGAATCTTTGTATTAAGGCACCTGATAATAAATAAATATTCCTTCTAGCGTTTTGGTAGTTTCACTTACATGGGGATGAAATTCAACCCCTAAAATACCAAAAGCATACAGCCGAAACCACTGGGCCTAGAAACGTACTTTTTTTACACCATCGTATTTCTTGGGGTGCACGAGTACTAGCAAAGGATTTTTGGTAATTCACCTCCTTAAGGGGTTGAAAAGCACAAGTAACCCTGCTCCGGTGGTCGGTCCAACGACGAAGGCGACGTGGTGTTCGGGTGGGTTGCAGGTGTTGCGTGCTTACGCCCCTCTGTCGCCCCGGACGGAGTGGTGCGAGGAACGCGCTGACCGCAGTTCACCCCAAAAAAAAGGGGATTGAAAAGCATATAGTCTTTCACGTCGAAACCACTTAACCGATTTTGATGAAATTTGGTACAGAGATGAACTAAAGCTTGAGAAAGTATATAAGGCTACTTTTTATTGCGAAAAAATAGGTATAAGGGGTTGAAATAGGGAAAAGTATTTTCTTTTTACGTCGTCTTATTTCTTGGGGTACACGAGCACTAGCAAAGGATTTTTGGAAAATCACCCCCTTAAGTGAGTGAAAAGCGTATAGACGAAACTCTTGGAGCTAGGAACGTAAAACTTTCTATGCAATTCTCTTTCCTTTGTTTTAAGTGAGCTCTAAGAAATTATTTTATTAAAATCAACTCCTAAAGGGGTGCAAAATATATAGCCGAAATCATTAGGCCTAGAAACATGGAATTTTGTATAAAGTTGCCTTTCTTGGGGGAAGAGAGATTTTTGCAATTTTAGCCCTAAGGGGGTGAAAAGCGTTTAACCGAAATCACTGAGCCTAGGAAGGATCATTTTAGTACACGGTTGGCTTTCTTGGATTACCCCCAGATTTTCTTAGTGCTCATTTACCAAGCACTATGAAAAAAATTTTGGCAAGGATAAGCGAGCTCTAACAAAGAATTTTTGGCAATTCAACCCCTAAGAGGATGAAAGCGTATAGCCAAAGATACCGGGCCTAAGAATGTGAAATTTTGTATACCGATTTCGGTTATTTGGGGTAAGCACGCACTAAGAAACAATTTTGGGCTGCCCCAAAAGGATAAAACGCATATAGTCGAAGACACCCAGCCAATGATATATCATCATTATCTTGCTCTTATCCTAATTACTTTGGATCGACGCGATATGTAGGTAGGGTACCTACTACTGCCATCGTAGATATGTTGCAAAGGTTCTAGCAACATTTTATGACCTGGCCGACATTGTTGGCCAGACGGCATCACCAATTGGTCCAGGTCGATGTAAATCTTTGTCTTAGTAGTATTTTGCGACACCCACGAACAATGAAAACGTGGTAATATTTCTAGCAGCTACCAGACAGTAAGTTACAATCAAAATATTATTACAATTTTCTATCTCTACAAATAAATAAATTTGAAGCGTCTGTTTGTCTATCAAAATAATAGGTTTTATTTATGCTCACACAATACGGTCCAAATTTTTTTGTCTGTCTGTCTATTCGTTACAGGTAATCTTCAAAATGGCTGGACCGATATTGATTATATTTTACCATCAGGTCTACCAGTCGTACATAAGGAATAACTTAGACTATTTTATCTCAGGCTATATTTTATCCCGGTGTGGATGAATTAAGTCGATTTTAAAATTATTTCACTAATGGAAAGCTATTTTTAAGCGAGTAACATATTTAAGCTATTTTTATCCCGATATTCCTACGGGATCGGGTACAATGCCGGTGAAATCACGGGAATATAATGGTTTAAAAAATTAATTCACTAATGAAAAGCTATATTATCAGTGAATACCATATAAAGGCTATTTTCATCCCGGTATTTGCCCAGGAACGACAACTATACCGGGGGATGTTGACCAATTTTTAAAATTCTTTCACCAATGGAAAGCTACCTATGTTGTCAGCGAGTAGCATAGGCAATTTATATCTCTGATATTTCTGGGATTTATATATATTTTTTTTACCCATGTAAATTTATAATATCAGCAAGTTACATAGGCATTTTTTATCTCGGTATTGGCATGGGAATGGGGTCTACGTGAATGAAACTGCGGGTGTTTGATTGATATAATTTTTTTTTCACCAATGGAAAAGTACGTTATCAGAGACTAAGGAAAGGCCACAATACCATCGTATTTGCACGGCAATCTGAACTACAAGGCTGGAAGTAATATTCAAATGTGAAAGTTTGTGAAGATATTTGGATGTTTGTTACTCAATCACGCTTAAACTGTTGAGCAGATTTGGATGAAAATTGACACGTAGATAGAGTATTTCTTAAATTAAGAAATGTAATACTTTTTATGTCGATAATATTCTTTGCGATAATAGTTCAATATGCAAGTAAATTTTTACGCGGGCGAAGCCGCGGGCAAAAGCTAGTACGATTATAATGTAGCTTTAAATTGGTGAAATATTTTTTAAAATCGATTATATTCCCGCAGGTTTGCCACCATTGTTCCCGCGCCCGTGAGAATACTGGCATAAAATATAGCCTATGTTACTCGCTGATAAAATAAGTTAAGAATTATTAAAATCGATTTAGTCGGATTTATAGTGTAAGTTGGGATGAATAATAATGCACTTATTGATATCGAGAAATTTATCCTATAAAAGATTCCAAGACAATATCTAGTCTGTTTCTATATAAGTGATCTACTAACGTCAATCAGGACGTCGGTAGTACGATCGTTAAGCCACGTCAGCAGCCCATAAAGACGTCTATTATGTGCTTAATCTGATTACACAGGCAGGATTAGTTTATCTTGATAGTCTATTAGTGAAAACCTTTATTAGAACTAACCTATGCTATAATTTTCTATCTTTAACGTTCCTTATATTTCAAGCGATATTTCTAATTTTATATAAGGTCTGTATTCTAAAGATGTAACACATCCAGTATCTTAAAATACAGACCGTCCATTTAAAATATCGAGCTGTATTCTCACTCCAGCCAGACTAACAAATTGAAGTTAGTTCATAACCTGCCAAATAAATTAAAAAATGTAACATAACATGCATATTTCGACTCTAAATTTTTAGTTCCACGTATAGTATAAAAAGTATACGAGCCTATTAGCATGCAAAAGGTTAGTTTGAAATTTTAACCAAGCTAAAACTATTTTTATGAATTTTCGAACATTTTAGCGTTCATGGTCACGGACGGACTGTCGGGAAATCGAAAATCAAATACAAACACGATAAAATGTGTAAAAATAGTTTTATTTAATAGCAACTCGCCCTCGCTTCGGTTCGGTTTCAGTCGCCTTACCCGCGTAGTTCCCGTTACCGTGGGAATACCGGGATAAAGTATAGCCTATGTTACTCCCTGATACTATAGCTTTCTATTGGTGAAAGAATCTTTGAAATCGGTTCAGTGGTTTAAGCGTGAAAGCATCACAAACAAACAAACAAACTTACTTTCGCATTTATAAAATTACTAGCAACCCGGCCTCGCTTCGCTTCGGTTTCAGTTGCCTTACCCGCGTAGTTCCCGTTCCCGTGGGAATACCGGGATAAAATTGAGCCTATGTTACTCCCTGATGTTATAGCTTTCCATTGGTGAAAGAATTTTTGAAATCGGTTCGGTGGTTTAAGCGTGAAAGCGTTACAAACAAATAAACAAACAAACATCCTTACTTTCGCATTTATAATATTAGTATGGATTAAGGACTAGCAACCCGCCCTCGCTTCGCTTCGGTTTCAGTCCCTTTACCCGCGGCGTAGTTCCCGTTCCTGTGGGAATATCGGGATAACATATAAATTCTCACAGCAATACATATGATACTAGATCAACAACGCACTATTTTTTTTTAAGATTACGTTTAAAAATACCATTACGATTAGTATGAAACCTTTATACGATCAATTTTCATCTTTTCTCCGTTAAATCCCTATCTCTTAGAAAAGCATAGAGGTATCAAGATGAAATTTACATCGCTTGCTCAAGTCTGTCGTTTTCTAAAGTTGTGAAGACAGCGAATTTCCAAGTTAACGCATCTAAAAGCTGCTGCATTTTCTGATTACAGATCTCCTTCATAATGAAATGCAAAATACTATTTTTTTTCTTATCCTATTTTTGGACACGATCTTCTTCTATATCACAAAAATTTTCCTACTACACCAGGCTGATCAGGCTAACCTGAGGCTGAGTTTTCTTTCTCTTGCATTGATATTCTCTGCTTAAATGCTTTAAGCGTCTACTTCGACATTCTCGGGGAAAGAAAAATTCTATTCTTTCTCCTACGTCATATTCATCTCAGTTTATATACATCCCACTGTTGGGCTCAAGCCTCTGCCATAATAAAAAAGAACTTGAACTACTGTAGCACGCTGGTCAAACGGGTTGATATAGGGTTTTATATAGAGTTTTCCTTCTCTTTTACAATACCAGCAGGTCTTACCTGTTGGTAAAAGATGTGTTGGTTAGGGGGTGGTGAATTGTATTCTTACTCCATCACCATATAAAGAAATCTATCTGTAATAGATTTATTTGCCTTAGTCGTCTGTCACAAGTCCTCACAGTTAAGTCTTGTCGAACAAATTCTGGGCGACGATGTCCTGTTCGCCGAATGGTGGAGTCGTATAATAGTAATTTTATCAATATAGATATATTTGCATGCACTAGAGATAAATATAGAAATAGTATTATTAAACATTTATCATTAAATTAATTGTATTGATTCTATAGCGATGTAATGCAGTGTTCATTTGTTTGTATTGTTTATTTTGAATTTTATCATTCTTCGAATTTTATAATTCATTGTTTATATATGCTTTTATAATAATGATAACTTTATTTAATAATAACTTAAATTCTTGGTATTGAATTGTATTATTTCTCCATCACCACACCATAATTATATAGAACGTTATAAGTCCAATACTAGATACATTAATTGGAGGTACACACAACACGTTACCATAATGAACGAAGGATAGCCGTACTAATGCTTACTGTCATTAGTAAGAGACACGCGGTAGGAATAATAAATGTGGACGTATAAATTATGGCGTAAAAATATATTAACTAGTTTTGCACGCGGTTTCACGCGCAATCAATGATGACTGCATAGATAACGTAATGGTGTATATTACCCACTAGCAACCCGCCCTCGCTTCGCTTCGGTATCAGTCGCCTTACCCCGCATATTTCCCGTTGCCGTGGGCATACTAGAATAAAATACGGACCTGACGCTGCCGGCTATCGCTAGGGCGATGGACGACAGCGTCGGGAATTGGGACGCGGTCGCAGCCTTCTGCGAGACAGTGATCTCGCGGAAGGAGGCGGCGGATCGCCTGCGCGAGTAGCGCAGCCTCAATGAGGAGATCCGCCGCCGGCGACTGGGGCGGCGTAGGCGCAACTATCTGCGCCTCATGCCGCCCTATCCGAAGCCGCGGGTGACGTGACCGGGGATTAGTCCGTCACCCGCTGAGAGGCCGACCGCGTGAGGAAAGACCGACGTCCTCCCCGAGGGGGGGACGTCGGTCGATGAGAGGGTACCCCAATTAGGGGTATTCCGTTGGGCCGACCACTGACGACAAGTTAACGCTGCTCCAGTGGTCGGCCCAACGACGAAGGCGACGTGGTTTTTGGGTGGTTCGCGGGAGTTGCGTGCTTAAGCCCCTCTGTCGCCCCGGACGGAGTTGTGCGGAGGCGCGCCGACCGCGACTCACCCACAAAAAAAAAAATACTAGAATAAAATATTGCCTATGTTACTCCCTGATATTATAGCTTTCCATTGGTGCAAGAATTTTTGAAATCGGTTCGGTTGTTTAAGCGTGAAAGCATAACAAATAAACAAACTTGCTTTCGCATTTATAATATTAGTAAGGATTAATAAATATTGCACATCGATAGTTAGAAAGGTACACTCGGAGTAAGAACAATTCACCACTCCTTATCTTACGCGTGGATGTCGTAAAAGACGTCTAAGGAATACAATACACATATAACATCTATGCAAGAGAAGGAAAAAACTCGAAATAGAACTCTATATTAATCTGTCTGACCAGTATGATATAGTAATGTCAATCCTCCAACCTCCCCCAATCTCCCTTCTAGCTAGCTTGAGCTAGCTAGCTAGCCCAACAGTGGGACGTATTTGAGCTGAAATTATAATGACGAAATGATGAAGGGATATAATATGCAGATAACCTCGACACAAGAGAAAGAAAACTCGACATGAAACCTTCCTTATGCCAACACATGTGACCAGTGCGGATAGTTGATATTCCATTTTGGAAAAAAGAAAAACCCGACAGCAGCCACGTAATGAGGACAATAATGGCTGTATATAAAGATTATACATACTAATACAGGGATTCACTCCTTAGTTCAGTATGATATTTATTATTGATATTTTAATCATCACCTTAATAAATAAACAAAAATGAAAAAGCCTTTATTTCCGACTATTGAAACTAATATATATACATATTTAATTCTAACTAGTGGTCGCCGTGTGGTCGAAATTTGGCCATAATTCATTTTAATTAATTTTTCTGCTACACAATTTTCTTTTAATTTTATTTATGTATAATTATAAATTGAGCAAGCTGTATTTCACTAATAATTAATATATAAAGTACTAAGTACAAATGCCTATTTGACATTGTCATCATAATTATGATTATTTGACATTCGGTTTGACCAGAGATTTTAACCGTAAACAAAAGTGTATAAGCGCGCGCATGTGTAGCGATTGCGTTGTAGTGTGCATAATGCCTTTTTTAATGAATTTAATGTATTTATAATCCATTATTATATGAAATTTCAGTTTTATGCACTTCTTCTCATTATATACTTCAACTGTGTCAAATTTCATACTTGTCCATCTACGTAATTTTCGTAAAAAGGGGTACAAAGTTTTTGCTTCACGTATTTATGATGATAAATATGTGAAGCAAAAAGTTTGTACCAAGATGTTTAGATTATTATATCGTATCTAAAATCGAATATAATAAGTGAGTTCACTATCCAATTGATATTTACATAAACTTTGTACATATAACTTCTGAGGTCTGTGTAGTTTCACACAGACCTCAGAAGTTTGTCTCATCTACTACTAGTCTCCTTGACTCAAGTCTTCTCTAGAAGACAATTGACCTTCAATACCATACTGGTCAGACGGATTAGTTTTGGGGTTTCTTTCTTTTGTAAATATGTTCTGATCTTGTGCACATTTTAGGTCTATTATGGCACCGACATGCAAGAAAGAAGTTGGTGAATTGTACATATACTCCATCAAAAGATAAAATTTAAGTAAAATACATACCTAGTCCGTTTCCATAAATCATACGATAAGACATTAGACCAAAAGAACACTGCCATAACAAAGTAATACATAACAGGAGCTGAAATAAATAAAACTCATTAAGATATTTTGACCGCAAAATATTTTTCATATATTTTCATAAATGTATATTTTAACACTGTTTAAAATGTTGAATATGCAGTTGGCATCTATGACGTCTTTGAAACACCTCTACGAAAGATCAGTGTAGATTTTTTAACCTGAAATATACTAAGATGGGAGACGTTTTGTGATAAGCAGTAATTTCAATTATTATTTTATGTATACAACTTGTAAAACTGTTCGTCTCAATAGATTTTCTTTCTTTCTTTCCTTCCTTCTTTTATCATTAAATTGTGTAAGTTGAAATGTAAACACCACCATATGAGACATTAAGTACTAATATTAATGTTAATAAGTAATGAAATTATTTCTATAATAATTATAAATAGATAATGAAAGAATTATTACTTATCAAAACGCAGCCCATATCAATAGACTCCATTAGAAGGGCTATATGTAGTACACCCCTTATAAGAAAACAGATGAAGAAATTCATCACGTATGTTACCAGCAGCAAACCAACAAAACCTTCTAATACTCCAGGCAGTAGAAAATACACCAACACCACCAACAGCAAGAAAAAGCACGAGATCAGCATCCCTGGACATAGAAATATGTACATATCAAAACCGTATGGCGGTAGAGTAAGAATACAAATCACCCCTCCCTTCATCTTGCCCGTGGATGTCTTAAAAGACGACTAAGGGATTTAATACGCACATAACATCTATGCATGAGAAGGAAAACTCGAAATAAAATCCTATACCCACCTGTCTGTCCAGTATGGTATAGTAAGGTCAATTGCCCTCCTATTGCGGAGGAGGCTCGAGCCCAACAGTGGGACATATATGGGCTGAAATGATGAAATGATGATGATGAATATATGCTTAGTGCGGGGCGACAAACGGTAAAAACAAATGTACTAAAATGTTCACTGAAACCACGAGTCGCCGTTCTCGGCGGCAACGCCAGCGGTTTTAACCCCTGATGCAAAAAGAGGGGTGTTATAAGTTTGGTGTTGATGTATGTCTGTCTGTCTGTGTTATGTGTGTGTCTGTCTATCTGTGGCATCGTAACTTTTTTTTTTTCATTTAAAAGCCAATTTCCTTGCGGTGGTTCTCAGATATGTTTGGTTAATATCGGTCCAGCAGTGTAAAGTTTCAGTTCTTTTCCAAAATGATGTAATGGCATATGATTACCTTACTACATTGTAATCGTTAAATGACAATAAATTGTTATTCCTGCTGAAGAGAACGTAATTCTTTTTGTTATTATTTTATTTTATATCGTGGGTTATTGAAAATCTTTCAATTTTACTTATTACCGAGCCAATTGCGGCATCGGTGCGCGGTGTGTGATGTGCCAGAAATGAATTAATTAATTCACATTAACTTTAAAATAGCTTACAATATGAATTTCTTTCGAGGAAAAGTAGTTACTATGGATAAAGCCATATTTGATTATGTCCACCTCGAGCGCAGCCACTAAAAACTACTTAGGTGCGCTAAACGTATGTAGCATAGTCGCTGCTCCGCTTACAGATTTAATGGCCGCTTTCAGCTATGGTCTCAACTCGTGGTCGGGCCGTTAATCGTTTATCAATCGTTATCATTTGCGGGCAAATAAATGTTTTCAGGTTGTTTTCTTAGACCAGATATTTTTGCGCGTGGTTTATTAATACAATATGCTATTTTCATTTGGTAATCATAACATTGCAATCGTGAACCCACCTTCCAAATGCAACGGTTATAAGATTTTCCACATTCGGGCAAACCTGTTAAGCAGCAGCCTATCAAATAATAGTTGGTAACTTCAACCAATTATGCAGCTTCTAATTTTTCAATTTACAAAATATAAGGTAATTGTGAGATATAGTTGTAGGTCAAGCAAAATATAATAAGTAAAATTAATACTTTAAATAGATATGCATTAATATTATTCATATTAAGCTAAGCCGCTATTTGTATATAGGTAGTAACGGAATAAGAATACAATTCACCTCCTATCTTGCCGACTAATAGATATAATATGCATTTAACATCTATGCAAGAGAAGAAAACTCGAAATAAAACCCTATGCCTACACATCTGACCAGCGTGGCCAAGACCTGCTATAGGTCAATTTCCCTCTTATTATGTAAGAGGCTCTAGCCGTTGGGCTAGTGGGAGGTATATGAGCCGAGATAATAATGATGATGATAGCCGCAAATAAGCATATGATTTTTTTTATTGAACACTACATAGCTTGATCTCATTCCTATAAAAGTTCAAAGTGATGGCAGAATAACATGGCTCTCTAAAATAGGCCATGCGCTCACGTAACGCCTTTTGAGTTTACCACAGATAATGTGAGTTTTTAAACCTATCGACCTTTTTGGCTCTTCATTTATACCGATCATCGATGAGGCTAGAATAATAATTATGATATATCCACCTATTGCCACGAAGAGTTGCTTCATATATGCGTCTGGATCTTTAGGAGTAGTAGGAACACTATATACAAGTTTCATGTGAGCGCTTCCACTAGGAACTTGATGATAAAAAAGATCGACACAAAATTGAAGTTTCCGCTTATGAATGTCACAATCAGATATTATTAATGATCCATCCTGGAAAACAAAACGGATTGTCTAAAATTACAGAAGCAATTTTTGTCTTCATGACTCTTTTGAGTTGCACTGCTGGTTGAGAACGAGCCTCTGCAGAGAAAATGTCAGAATTTTCTATCTTAGAGCAGATGGGGTCACGATACCCATGTAACCTTCAAGATACCTACGTCAGAAATAATGAATAAATTTATAATTAATGTCGTTAAAACCAGCTTAGCAACACGTTACTAATAATTCGCACAAAGTTCCTGAAAATTATAGCACCAATTATGATCATCAACCCGCTTTTTTTTTATTTACGCTATGGAAAAGCATTTACGCACAGTTCCCCAGATGGGTAAGGAGGTGTATGGGATTCGGCGGCCACATTCGCGGCTGGGATACCCACTAAAACCACAGCGGTCCCTTACGCGCTTTTACGGGATGATGGAGATATCGTCTGATGACATTCAATCCCCGACACCCCCAACTCATGGCCGTTTGGCCACGCCCTGTCATCATTAATCAGGGCGGTGAAAGTAGGTGTGCATATTGCCGCCTCCTCCCGAGTCAGCCGGCGACGAAACGAGTCAGCCGGCGACGAAACAAGTCAGCAGACGCAAGTGCTTCGCGTTCCTGCTTCACCGCTTCCTTCCTTGATATGACGGCCTCGATCATCAACCCGCCTGCCATACGTGGCATTATTGGCATTATTCCTTTTTGTCTACATCCAAAAGTAGATATTACGATGACATTTGCCATAATATTATATTTTCACGTGCGATGCTATATATATATGCTGGTAATAAAATTAAACAAAATTGTGCTCCTCAACAGCTTCTTTTAAATTCTAAATCAATAACTGACACTTACGAAATTTGTGAAGGCTTTAATAGTTGTTTTGCAAATATAGGTCAACATTTAGCTGAACAAATCCCAAATAAATATCACAGCTCTATTTTTGTATCAGAATCAAATAAATCCAACTCTGAGCTTATAACACTAGAACCGTGTAGCGCGGACGAAGTTAGTAAAACAATTGATAATTTAAGATTGAATTCAAGTTCTGGCATAGACAAAATTACGGTAAAAAGCAATAAAATGTTTACGAAATTTCATATCGCACAGTCTGGCACGGTGTTTCAATAAGCTTATGAAAAACGGTGAATGCCCGAATACCTTAAAAGTTGCCAAAATCTCTCCAATTTATAAAACTGGACCTAAATCTGACCCGGTTAATTATCGTCCTATATCAGTGCTACCGGTACTGTCAAAAATTTTCGAAAGGATTTTATTCTCCAGATTGATTAAATACGTAGACAGATATAACTTCCTATCCGAACGACCATATGGGTTTAGAGCTAAAAGTAATACTACCGGCGCGACTATTGATCTGATAACAAAGATAAAATGTAACATAGATGCTAAACATATTGTCCTGGGGATCTTTATTGATCTAAAAAATGCCTTTGATACCGTAAGTCATAAATTACTATTACACAAACTTTCAAATATCGGTATCGGAGGTAATGCGCTTAAAATTCTCACTTTAATTAGATCACAAGTCGTAAAAATAGGAAATATAGAAAGTAGCACAACATCTGCGACTTATGGAGTCCCGCACGGATCTATACTGGGTACACTCCTATTTCTATTGTACATTAACAAAATAACAGAACTTAAACTACATGGTCATTTAACATTATATGCAGATGATACATGTTTGTTTTATTTCGGAGTTAATATACACGATATTATAAGACAAGCACAAGAAGATTTAGATATTTTATATGAATGGTTACAGTACAATTTGTTAACAATAAACATAAATAAAACATGCTACGTAATTTTCAAATCAAAAAATAAACCTATTCCGTCACATAAGCAAACACTAGCAATTAATAATTCTCCATTAGAACAAAAAACTAGTGAAATATATTTGGGCTTAAGACTAAATAACTATTTAACCTGGAGTGAACATATTGATCATGTGAAAACGAAGCTCTCAGCACTAGCTATTTCACTTCGCAATATAACAAAATGTATTCCACATCAAGTTCGGTTTACTATTTACAATTCGCTGGTTAAGTCACATTTGTCATATTTAATGGAGGTATGGGGTAGTGCAACAAAAGCAAAACTAACTGAATTACAAATAATGCAAAACAAAATAGTTAAAAATCTTTTCCTGTACCCGTATTTGACTGCAACAAATAAAATTTACAACGAAACCAAAATAATGACCGTTAGGCAACTCTATACTTATAGCATTCTAATCAGAAAAATTATTAATAAAAATATTAATATTAGTTTATCATTTACAAAGCATTCACAAATTAGTAAACGCAGTACTCGTCGAGCTAGCCTATTGGTACTACCAAAGGTACGAACAAATTATGGAAAAAGAAACATCACGTTTGAAGGAGCATAATTGTACAATAAACTACCTCCATATATAAAAAATGTTAATTCATTTAATGTGTTCAAATAGAAATTATTGCGTTATATACAAGAAAAATTCCTAATTTGATTTGGACACATCAGATGAATGCTCAAGAAAGCTTTGTAACCTGATTGATTTTACTAGTTATTACTTTTTATAATAATTGTTCTCATGTAAGTGACCTGTGTCTTTTTGAGAATAAATTCTTAAACCTATATTCTTATGAACTTAATTAAAATCATTAAAAAACCGAACTTAAAGCACTAAATTATTACCTCTAAAATTGCCTGCTTTTTGCCAACATCGGTTGATTGATTAAAAAACGTATCGTTATAAACTAAAAGTATATCGGCATTTATTTGTTTATTCTTTTTCTTGAGGGCATTTACTATATTTTGTTTTTCTTTTTTGAACATTCTCATTATTGTTGTTTTATTTATCTCTGTGCATGTTTTTGAGCCAGAGGAATTCACTAAAATATATCCATCGGGGCAACATTTCAAAATGCAAAATTTATTGAGACAGTAATTAGGATCGTCGATATCAGTGTTATTAATATATTTTAAGTTCACACCTTCACTCTTCATTACAATTAGTATAAATACTAAAAAATATAATAAACGTATACACATTATTAAATTTCAATTCACGTACTTCTTAGTCAACTATATAAATTGAACGCCAACAAATCACTAACATATAATAGTATTGTTATAAGGAAATATAACAGCAGTTAGAGGCTAACACATAACTGCACTTTTTAAGGAAATAAATATGTAAGGGCAAATGCATATTATATATTTACGAGTAGTGAAAGAGTAAACCATTCCCTTTTTGGCCCGTGGATAACGTAAAAGACGACTAACGGATGTATGCAGATTATATTTATTTATTTATACTTCGGCACACAAAAAAAGTACAAGGCGGACTTAACGCCTTAGAGCGCCCGCAGACATACAATTGTAAGTTGGCCGATTAAATTGCAAATAGGTGTATAGGTTTAGTTACTTATGCTAGCCTGCACATCTTCTCCAACTAAATCGTCCAACTAATTAATTGGACCCTGATCGTATCAGAATCAAGATTCCCTTCCGATTACGCACAATTAAAAAGTTGTCCAACTATTGGTCAACTGCTTGTTAGCACGGTTATCCTATGCAAGTTCGCACACTATCCAACTTTATTGGACAATTGCACGGCAAGATGCAAGATGACCACACGCGTGCGCGTGATTTCTCCACGCTCGCATCTTCATCGACGGGTACGATGTCTGTCTCCCGATCACTTGTAGCAAACGAAAAAGTAGAAGAGCCCATAGAGGAAGTTCAAAAAAGGCCAGCGTTGTACAAAAAAGACTTGAAACAATTTATCAGGGTAATATCTGAGTTTAGAATGCAATGTATGATGCTTCCCATATTGTAATTTGTTACTTAATATGGGATGCACCCAAAATGTTCTTTTGTTTTCGTCTTCTTTTTATTAATAGAGCAATTAAAAGGGTTTTTTCCGCATTTTTACGCACACGCACCGCGCTGGCAATACTGACACCGACTAAATCGATTAAGTCTGCGGTGTGTAATCAGTTAAATAAAGTTGGTCAATTAAATTATAAAAGTACGCAATTTAGTCGTGCGATAGTCGTCCAACTTGCAATTGTATGTCTGCGGGCTCTCTTAGGCTTTATCCACCCAGAGAACCTAGAGTGGAATAGAAATAATTTAGATAGGTGCAATGATTGTATTGCAAGCACAGTAACAAATTAACTATATAATAAATTATTAAATAGCCACAATGGTTAATAGGTATATATTGATGTTGCATGTCCCGTGATATGCGCGAGCACGTTTGTGTGGGTGTGTGTTTGTCTATGTGATGTATGCGTGCGTACGGTTATGTTATGTGTGTAATGTTTAACGTGACCGGGGAATTAGTCCTTCACCCGCCGAGAGGCCGACCACGTGAGGAAAGACCAACGTCTTCCCCGAGGGGGGACGTCGGTCAATGGGAGGGTAACCCACTAGGGGAGGGGGTATTCCGTCGAGCCGACCACTGATGACAAGTAACCCTGCTCCGGTGGTCGGTCCAACGACGAAGGCGACGTGGTGTTCGGGTGGGTTGCGGGTGTGCGTGCTTACGCCCCTCTGTCGCCCCGGACGAAGTGGTGCGGGAAGAAGGCCGACCGCGACTCACCTCAAAAAAAAAATGTGTAATGTTTGATTCTATTTTACAATTTCAAATAGTTTTTTAGTGTCATTATAGTTTAAATCCTTTAGCCACAATTTAATTTTATTTTTAATTAGGTAATTAGATAAGTGTTTAGTTTTACACTTTAAATTTAATTTGTTATATAATGTAGGTGCAAAATTACTGTAGTGTTGTTGAGCAAATTTACTTCTAACTCTAGAGACTGGGCACTTGTCTATTCTTTTACCCAATGGTATGAGATGCAGAACAATAATTTTGTGATATTTACGTATACATTGATACGCAAACAACTTCCGCACACTCAAAACCTCAGCTTTGTCGTAAATTCACTAGATGTCTAAACGATAGGTAAAGCAGTACTTTGAGAACGGCCCGTTGTGGCCTCTCGAGCTCAAGCATGTATGTCTTTGCTGCTGAACCGCAGAAACATATGCAATAGGTAATCACGCACTCGGCCAAGGCTTTTTATACTTGGATCAGCACTGTAGTATTTGATATCCATCTCAGGTATTTAAAAATGTAAATAAGTTTTCTTAATCGATTACTAAGGATAGTTATGTTTCTGCCAATTTAGTTTAATATCAATGTTAATTCCTAGATATTTAATTTCTGTTGCTCTTGATAATTTAGAACAACTACAACCTGATCGTAATAATTGTAAGTTGTTGGTACGATTGCATGGATAACAATGGGCACGAACCTGAAAGTTTTGGCGAAGACGCCATGATCTTGCCAAAACACAAAAATGAAGTTTTATCCACATTAAGAGATAACAGACTATCTTCAAGCCATGGAGTGATAGTAGATACGCCCTCTTCGATCACTTGTCCCACGTTCTCCCAGGTCGCTATAGAAAAGTACGACAGTGTCGTCACCAAACATTTGTACATCGGCACCTTTGATTCGAAGCTTACATAATTCGTTAATGTAGGTCAAAAAGAGCGTCGGACCCAGCGTTCTGTCTTGCGGTACACCATATGTAGGATCCCATGCCAAAGTCACTAAAGTGATTTGCAACTCTAATACACTGCTTTCTTTCAGTAAGGTAGTCCTGTATCCATTAAAGTGTTTTTCCCCTAACTCCTATATTTTCCAAGCGTCTTAAAAGGATCGGTATGGATACGGTATCAAACGACGGATATGGGGATGCTTTAGATTAATAATTGGAACCGGTAAGTGGCGCAGTGATCGATTTTAAGGAGAATTCCTTTTACATTTTTTTTAGGTATGTACAAATCAACGTCTTTTGGGTCGGCTAGTATTATATAAGGTGCTCGTCAAAACCAATTTAACAAACCTTAATATGAGCAGTTTCTGCAATAATTGGCCTAAACCAGTAAACATATAAAAATGGCAAATTAAACAAAAATTTATAAAAAAACTCGACATAAGGAGGCGCAAGGATCAAATGGTGTCCTAACAAAGATTTTTAGTGATCTATATCTTTACTATCAACACTAACTAAAAGACTTCGTTCTTCCTGGAACAGCAGTGCCATATCGAACATTACTTTTTGTATATACAAATGTACAGCAAATTAAATTTTGTTACATACCTACATTAGCGTCTCTTATCGGGGCCAATTTTATTATCAAAACATCCATGATCCCATTGAGATAAGCACAACAAAAAACATATAGTTCGGTAATAAATATATTTATAGAAAAATCTTATATACATGTCCCATTTGTCCTTTGAAATAAACTCATTTGCAAAAAAAACGGGCGGTTTTGATTTTCATTCATATTTAAAAAGATACAATACCAAAAAGGTTTCAATCGTTTGTACACGTTACTGGCCGGTTTTAAAAATGCTGTGGTATTTAAAAAAGTACGTTCTAAATTCAATTTTTCATTTGATGTTCATTTTTACAGAAAACCCCTTTTTATCCTACATTTTTGGCGCGAAGTTCCAGAAGTTAACATCGACTTTCATAACTTTTATTCAATTTTTATCGATTAATTTCATATCCTTGACTGTCAAAGCTTTATTTAATGCTGTTTGGCTGTATCAAAAATGGTAGATAAAGTGGTAAAAGCTACCAAAATTATCGCGCTGCTTGAAGAGGGTTGCAGCCAATGTTTCGTGGCTAGGAGGCTAAATGTTAGTCGCTCGACAGTCCAAAGGACCTGGCAGCGATATCAGGAGACTGGTTCCGTCGAGAGAAGGCCTGGTTCTGGAAGAAAACCATGTACCCAACCACGGGATGATCGTTTTCTTGTGAGTCGCGCATTGAGAAATCGCAAATCTTCGTATGTGGATCTTAAGAACAACCTCCAAGAAGTAAGAAATGTGCATATTAGTCTATGGACGGTCAGGAGGAGGCTTCTCGCTGCCAATATACGTAGTCACCGCCCGGCCCGCGGCCCCAAATTACTCCGTGAGCACAGAGTTCACAGGCTTAGGTTCGCTAGAAATTGTGAATCATGGACTCAGACGATTGGAATAGGGTTTTGTTCTCTGATGAAGCCAGGATATCTCTGTTCGGTGAAGATCGACGTCGGCGAGTGCTAAGAAGACAAGGAGAACGCTTTGCAGAGGCATGTTTCGAAGAAATCACACCTTATGGTGGGGGCTCTGTTATGTTTTGGGCAGGAATAAATTCAATGGATCGTACAGAGTTAGTCTTCATTGAAAACGGCTCACTGACTGGGCATCGATACATAACGGAAGTTCTAATTTCTCATGCACAACCCGCATTGGCCGCTCTAGGTGAAGACTCGATTTTTATGGACGACAATGCTCGCGCCCACCGATCCCGCGATGTTAATGCGTATGTGCAAGAGGTCGGCATTCGTCGTTTGGATTGGCCAGCTCGAAGTCCCGACCTCAATCCCATAGAGCATGTCTGGGACGTTCTGAAACGGCGTGTGAGATCAGTACACCCGGCTCCGCAGACCATCAGAGAGCTGAAGAATGTGATTACTGCGGAGTGGGAACGTATTCCGCAAGCAAGTATCCGGGATATACTCGCTAGCATGCCCAGACGAATTCAAGCTGTGATTTTAGCTAGAGGGGGTCACACTCGATACTAAACATTTATCTGCTTTTACTTTATTAAAGAAAAACAAACAAAAAAACTTTTTTATTTTTACTTCATGAGCATATGCACTACTAGCGAATATACACTACTAGCGAGGTTTAGCATTATTTCCCATAAATTGTATCTAAATTTTATGAAATACTGATGAAAACGATTATTTTCTTATTAATTTAGCAAATTGTGTGGATAAAACTACCTATAATTATCAAACAAAGAAATATTAACATTTGAAATGGTTCATTGCTTAGGTGCCCGTTTTTTTTGCAAATGAGTGTATAAATTTCTAATAAAATTTAAACGGCGCAGGAATGGCGTGCGTGGTGCGGGGGAAACACCAACGGTCTTTCGAAATTCAAATTCAATCGCCATGGAGCGTTTCACCGGAGCGGACCGTGCTTTTTGTGTGCGTGAGTTTTATCGCAACAATGATTCGACCACCATTGCGCAGCGTAAATTTAAAGAGTATCGCAATTTACGCACATTTAATGACTGTCCTAGTGCACAAACGATTAAGAAATTGGGTTCAAAAGTTCAAGGTGACTGGCTCTACGTTGGATAAACAACGATCGGGCCGACCAAGGACATCACGGACGGAAGAAAACGTCGACGTAGTGCAAGAGTCAGTTCGTGAAAATCCTACCCAATCCATTCGTAAGCGTTCCAGTGCATTATATATACCCAGATCAACGTTACATCGCACTTTAAAGAATGATAAGAAATTTCATCCATACAAAATTCAGTTAGTACAGGAATTAAAAGATACTGATCCTACCAATAAACTTAATTTCGTTAATGAAATGATGAACCGCTTTACTTCGTTTAACAGTGTGTTATTTTCTGATGAGGCTCACTTTCACATCAACGGCCATGTCAATAGGCAAATTTGTTGCTACTGGAGTAGCGTAAACCCACGTAGCAAACATCAAAGGCATACATAGCCTTAAAGTCATAGTTTGGGCGGCTATGTCAGCGCATGGCATCATAATACTTCTTTGAGAACGAACATGGTCGTGCGGTTACTGTTACTTCGGAGCGGTATGTGGCAATGATCGAGAATTTTTTACACCAGAGTTGCAGAATTTTCAGGTTTCAATACTCGGTCCTGGTTTCAAAAAGATGGCGCAACTGCCCATACCTCTAACACCGCTATGCCCGTCGTCCGTTAACTTTTCCCTAACAAAGTGATATCTCGAAGAGGCGACATTCCCTGGCCACCACTTGGCCCGGATTTCAGTTCAATGGACTTTTTCTTATGGGGTTACCTTAAGTCTAAAGTGTACGAAGCAAATCCGCGGTCAATTGATGAACTAAACAAAAATATCCGGCGAGAAATGTCAAGCATTTCGGAGCGTACTTGCCGTGCAGTGATAGAAAATTTTAGTCGTCGTTTACAGGAGTGCCAAGAACGAAATGGAGCACATTTAGATGAAATAATTTTTAAAAAATAATTCCCTTTTAATGTAAATTACTAAACAATAAATGGAAATTTAAATTTTACATAGTTTTATTTTATAATTTTTTTTTGCAGTTCGAAGGACTTATGGGACACCCAGTATTAAGATTATAATTATCACCTGGACGCTTTGTTTACTGACAGCGGATTAAATAACATTTTGTATAAGTTTGTCATACATTTTATTTAATAAAATTAATTATCAATATACTTACAATATATAAAAGTAATGCATTGACAAAATAATTATTTTTAATTCGAAACA
The DNA here is from genome assembly GCA_032191425.1 of Lymantria dispar. Classification (NCBI taxonomy): domain Eukaryota; kingdom Metazoa; phylum Arthropoda; class Insecta; order Lepidoptera; family Erebidae; genus Lymantria; species Lymantria dispar. Next base: position 8,130,836 of record CM063465.1, on the reverse strand, counting down.
TAATTGCGATCAATATTAAGAATCTCATTACCTAAATAATATTATTAAGATTATAATGTTTCTTCTAAAGACTGTTCTTCAGTATTTTGAGATTTTTTACTTATCGATATTTCGAAGTCATTTGAGTTGGGTGTTTGCTTATAGACTTTTTTTCGGGCAACATATCTGAAAAACAAAGAATAAAATGCTGTGTTATATCCACAGAGTATCCCTAGAGTTAAATTAAAGGTAGTGGAAGTAATTAAGTTCATTAATCGTACGACGGGATATGACGCAGTGGATTGTTGACATGTTCAGTACATGAAATTTCTTCATTTACGTCCTTGGTTTGAAATAACATTCAAATAACCTATCCTGAAGGTGATGTAAAAGTTGGCTAATAGAGGGAAGTATATAACATCACTATACCATTCCAAACCATTTGACCAGTGTGAGTTTTTTTTCATCTCGTCTCATATACCTCCCTACTGTTGGGCTCAAGCCTCCTCCATAATAGAAGTTTAATTAACCTTACTGGTTAGACATGTTAGTATAGGGTTTTTTTATCGAGTTCTCTTTTCTCCAACAGATGTTATAGGTATGCATATTATATCCCTCATTTGTCTTTTACAATATCCATGAGCAAGACAAGTGGTGAATTGTATTCTTACTCCGTTATCAGACGGAAGATCCACTCCATATACCTGAGACCAATTGGGGCACGTATATGAATTACAATAATTATTTATATATTTAAAATTAATTTGACTGCACAGATGGCGTAGTGGTTAAGATTCCGAGTGTCAAGGGTTCGAATCCCACGCAAGACTTGTGGCAGGACGGTGTACTCTCCCTTCAAACCACCGTGTGCAGGTATTTGGCGAAGCTAGCATGCACCATCAACACCTGCACCAGTCGGAACAATGGATACAATCCGGAGAGCATTTCCGCCTCCAGGTCCCATGGAGGAGTCCTGGCCAACAGGCACGCTGCCTCCGCCGCCACCGTACGGTATCCGCGTATGACCCTGACCGCCATGGCCCTCTGTGGTCGCCACAAAAGAGCCCTTAGTCGGACCGTCAGGGACCCTGCCCACACCAGTGCATCGTACAGGGCCATCGACCGGTTGACCCTCGCGTACAGCCGTCGATACGTAGCGCTCGCTCCGCCCACATTCGGCATAAGCCAGGATAGGGCGGGCGTCTCGTCGACGAGCCGTGGAGCAAGCCTGCGGAAATGCTTCCGGAACCACCAACACGCAACGCCCGTCGAGGAGCAGGCCCAAATACTTCATATGGGCCCGGATGCTGATTTCAACCAACTTAACGGTGATCGAGGCGCCGATGGGAAGGCCCATACGGGGCCCGTGGAACAACGAAACATAAACCCCCTCTGACCAGTATGGTATAGTAAAATCCATATCCCTCCCATAGTAGAATAGTGAGCCCAACAGTGGGATATATATATATATATATAAGTGGAATGCATGATGATGAACGAAGAGTTAGTTGTTATACATATCTGATACACTCAATTAATTTAAAAAACCCACATACACTAGAATTCAGACGTGTTGGTGAAGGGTTTTATGTCGCATTTTAAATTAGCTGCATATTATATCCCTTACTCGCCTTCTACGACATCCACGGACAAGATAGATAGTGGTGAATTGTATTCTTATTCCGTCACCACACGGATATTTTCCACATTCCCCCTTCACCATCTCCTATTTATGAAACAGTTTACCACACAATTTATCGTAAAACGTTGTGATTTTATAAAATGTTCTCCTTTTTATAAAATTTTAGTACTTACTTGTTGTAGAACTTGCTGTAAATTTGTCTCTTCCAGGTTAATATAAAAAAAATCGCAATTCCAATAAGCATGAAGTGGAGGTTTATAATAATGTATGGTACTAATGAATAGTTGGGAAGTAACTCCAAGAACCAGTACAAACCCATAATAATTAACAATTTCAAGTACAAAAAGAATCTGGAAATAGAAAAACACGTCAACCACCAAAATAAAAAAAATTATAAAAAAAAATTGTTAGAAAAATATACAAAAACATTGAAATAAATAAATAATTATTATAAACATATGAAGAAGATTTTTTGCCGATGGATAATAACTAAACCGCTAAATTGTTGAGGAAAGAAATAAAATATATATATATATATATATATATATATATATATATATATATATATATTTTATATATATATATATATTCTGTGGTTCTTGGATACTAGTTATCACCGCTCTTCTCATCAATCTAGGTAATTAATCAGACGAGTAAGTAAAATAAAATTAAAATTGCACGCATCCCCTGAAATTTCTATCAACATGCAGGCTTTCATATAGTTGTAAGTCTCAACTACATATTTACTCAAGTTTCAATATGCCTCACTATTTATTTTTTGTAAATATTATAAATAGATATAGTAATCTTATTTTTTATATTAGAATATTGGATAATCGATAGCTAATATTTATATTCACCTGTTCCGGTCAGATTTATTATTTCTTGAATTCGTAGAATGTGTGATACCGGCCTTCACGAACCACATATAATAAACAGTTCTAATAAATAATATACAATTCACGGCAGTCATTAATCCTACTGGAAGATGAACAAGTAACATATATGCGTCACCTGAAAAATATTCATAAATATTTCATTTTGACAGTCTGTACGAATACTAACAACCATTATATTGCGTGGTCCCTAAATGTAGGCCATAACAAGGCTCAAAGTCGTGCAGGTACTATGGAGCGGGCTATGCTCGGGATTTCTCTGCGTGATAGAATCCGAAATACGAAAATCCGCAGAAGAACGGGCGTAACCGACATAGCACGAAGAATTAGCACGCTGAAGTGGCAATGGGCAGGCCATATCGCTCGACGAAGCGACAACCGCTGGGGAATAAAGGTTCTCGAGTGACGACCACGTATCTGACGACGCAGTGTAGGATGCCCCTATACCAGGTGGACCGACGACTTAATGATAGTAGCTGGGCGTGGTTGGATGCAGGTGGCATAAGACCGCACTTTGTGGCGTAACATGAGGGAGGCCTACGTTCAGCAGGGGACGGCGATAGGCCGATATGATGATATGATGATGATGATGATGATGATGAATTATCTTGCTTGTAGGTCTTGTATGAGATAACTAACGGTTAATTGCCGTGCATCACGGGCGATGCGACAATAGTCAAAGTATGAAAATATATGGCGCCGTCGCCGAAGTCCACGACAGCCGCGCGTGACTAACAACACAGCTCTTATAAAGAATGAATCAACTCATTAACTTTAAAGTTATTATCTTATTCTTTTCTTCGTTAAACTGCAATAAATTACTCCAGAATTGGAAAGAACTTAGATCTTGTACATAAAAAAGTTTGTTTCGAGATCTTCTTGTATTGATCTAATCAACATACCCCGTTAGTCTCATTACGTAACACCAGTAGGAGATAAAATGGAGTTGATCCAATAAATGTAAAATACATGATTATATGAATAAATCTAGTACAGAAAACATCTTATATAGACTTAGTAGTTGTTGTATATATTTTTAGCATCAGAAATGCAATAGATTAAAAAAAAGAATAATTACAATGCAAAATGCTTAAATTAATCTAATAAAGTAATCCAGCAAAGCAATTCAATGAAAATAACAAACAATCGTAGGTCACAAAATACCAACAAAATATAGCAACACCAATAAAGACTAAAATACAACGACTTACTGCAAGTAGCACCGAGCACCAACAACCTCACCGTTCGACCGTCAACTGGCAAATGTGTCTGTCTTTAGAAATTAGCGCGCTTTTATAGGTTGTGTTGGTTACCCCCGCTATTTGCATTAAGACAATTGATGGTCTTTTTTTTTTTTTTTTTTTATTGCAAGCGGTGGCAAACGAGCAAACAGTACACCCGATGGTAAGTGTTGCTGCCGCTCATGGACCTTTACAAGGCCGTTGCCTACCGCGAAGAAAGTGAAGGGAGTGTGAAGGCGTGCATTGAGGCTCGGTGATACCAAGGGCACCACCAAAACCCTCCACACGCAATCACCCTCAGAAAGTTGGGCTTCCGGCTCTCTCGCTCACCGAACGAAGCGCAGTAACAAATTGCTACTACTCAGACGTCGATTTTCTGCGAGAGCATGGTACTGCCCCGGACGGACCGGCCCGCGGCTGTAGACAGATAACTGTCGACAGTGTGGTCCTACCACTCCTAAATAGTCTTCTAATAATATCTATATAGTATTAGGGGTAATATCAGGCTCCATGGTGCAAATCACCGTTTTCTCGTTAAAATCTCTCGAGGTTCTTACAACTTATCGAGGGAGCGTTAATTTTATTACATACTTACCTCAAGCTCTGGTAAGTCTTAGTCGCTATTTCTCACGGCTCTAAGTCCATCACACTCAGAGATTATAATCAATCATCAATCAATTGTTCATGAATATCTTAAAGTTAAGAGACTGGCCCTCTCAACCCGACCGCCGACCAGCCTCTTCCCAGGTATGAAGAATGAGATACCCACGCGGACAATATTTTGTATGAGTACAATGTGTACATTAATTTGATCTTTGTAAACTTCTCAGCGCATAATCTAGACACGCGGTAACGTGTCAAACCAAGTTCAAGCAAAGAGCACGCCGAATGTATTAAAACTAGCTAAGTTAAATAATGAAATTCAAAAGGTCATAATTTATTTGTTTTGAAAAATAATTTGACACTTGCAAATTAAAAAGTCGTATTTAGAAATAAACAAATACGTTTATATTCGATGAATAACAAGAAATTATGTTAAAAATTTAATAATGTTATGCGTTTTTTCTAATAAACAAGTTTCAGGATAGTCTACAGCACTTGGCACCCATTTATACCTTCAGGTCTTTTGTCGGTGAAATCGCAACCACACTAAGATTATCATAATTTTAAACTTGGCTACTTCATATTCTGGCACTTTCATATTTATTTTTATCGAGATATTTTTGTACAAGGGCTAAATTCCTAGAGCAGGATGTATTATTTAAAGGAAATTGTTTCACCAATCACAATCATTAGAGTTGACAAGTAAATAACTTACCTATACAGTCATAGATAATGAATACTAACCTCTTAGAAAACACGTAAAGATTGGTGGATCCAATTTAGGGTCATACCATTCTTGTATTTTCAGGACGACAACAGTTGCGGTAATTAGTAATGGACCACCGCAAGCATATAAACAGTATTTGAGATATTTTTTCTTTTCTTCACTGGTCAACTTATTTCTAGAAGGAAAATCACTTCTAGGTTTTAGGTTACTGTAATATAAATGAGAAATAACTATTATTCAAAATCATCATTTAGCTTTTGGTCCTCTACTGCTTGATGTCGACCTATCTCATAGAAAACGTTAGACAGCAACTTCTAAGGAGTGTAATCCAAGGAGAAGCTCCAGCTCACATCATCGGTCGAACTTTGGAATATTTTTATATCGAAAGTACGGAGTAAATGAATGTATCCACCTTAATGTATCCACCAATATAGGACTTAGTGATTTTTTTAGTGACTTAGTGATTTCAAAAATAAAAAAGAATCTTAGAGGAATTCCTTTTATGAACCTTGCAGAAACAGTGGCTATGTTTGTAAAAGGGGGTAGAAAACTCTAGAATTAGGCCCACCCTTCAGTCAATGGTTCCATCATATGCAACAGTACAAGGTTACAAGGAACCTTTTCAAAACATCATTCCGCTTTATTTCAAACTTTTAGTCTGATCCCCGTCTATGTTCATCTTCAAAGAGCTTGAGAAAAGCGTTTATTACCGAAAAAGAAACCTTATCCTTTTGACAGACCATGAATTGGACTGAGAACCTGTTTATACATGGGTTGAGCACCGGTACCGATTTCTTGACATCGATGGTCCTTAGAATTAGTTACCCTTCCGGATACTATCGCCTGTTAATGCTTCATGATTTTGATCCTACGCTGGAGAGCATGAAAATCAAGCCCATGAGAATCGGCATAGGATGGGTCAACATTTAACTGCTACAGCATTAAATTAATCAAAATAGATATAAAATACGTACCCAGTATATTGCCATAAGTCATACGACAGGACGTTGGACCAAAAAAATATGGTCAAAATACTGTAATAAGTCACAGGAGCTGTAACATTAAAATTATGTTATCTATATTTTTCTTTTTATTGCAAACGGCGGCAAACGAGTAAACAATACATTTGATGGTAAACTTTGCTTGCTCATGGACCTTTGCTAGGCCAGTGCCCACCGTGAAGAAAGTGAAGGGAGTGTGAAGGCGTAATACACCTTATTAACGTATAGTACATTATCGAAATGTCTGTGTGGTGATGAAGTAAGAATACAATTCACCAACCCATATCTTGCCCGTGGGTATCGTAAAAGGCGACTAACGAACATATCACATGTACGCAAGAGATGGAAAACTCGAAATGTAACCCTATACCAATACGTCTGAGGCGGCGGATCGTGTGCGAGTAGAGCTCCTATTCGGCGACACGTTCCGCCGCCGGCGACTCGGGCGGCGTAGGCGCGAGTATCTGCGCCTAATGCCGCCCTAGCCGAGGCCGCGGGTGATCGGACCGGGGAATTGTCCGTCACCCGCAGAGAGGCTGACCGCGCGACGGCGACCGACGTCCCAGGACGTCGAGAGGTGACGTTACCCGAAAGGGTATTCCGTCGGGCCGACCACTGACGACAAGTCACATCTGCTCCGGTGGTCGGCCCAACAACGAGGTGACGTGGGTACGGGTGGGTTACGGGCCCGCGCGCCGCCCTTTCATCGCCCCGGATGGATTGGACCACGCGTGCGCATACCATAGCCCACCCATAAAAAAAAAAAAAAAAAAAAAAAAAAAATAAAAAAAAAAAAAAAAAATACCAATACGTCTGACCAACGTTAATAGTGGTAGGACCCTTAGAATAATAACGTATAGAAGGATCGTGTCGGTACTTCGAACGATCGAAACATGAATCTAAAAATACTACATGCGTGCAGGCGATTACACACGTACACACGCACACCACTATACAAATTATGATCAAATTTTGTTTTTATTAACATAAATCGTCGAAATACTTGTACAAGTAATGTTATGAACCTTTTTATGTTTTTCAAATGTGTTGTGACACCATTTGAATGCACAAATCATCATAATCACCTATTTATTTTTAAAGATTTGCGTACGTACGTGCAGTACAGTGACCTTGAACATTACGGAACAGTTCCGGCGTAATCTCCATTAGGCTCCAATTGAAATGCTTCACTTTTTGTGCGCTAACTTACCTTCTATACGTTATTATTCTAAGGGTAGGACCACACTGTTGACAATTGTCAGTCTACAACCGCGGGCCGATTCGTCCGGTGTAGTACCACAATCTCGCATAAAATTGACGTCCAATAGTAGCAATTTATTACTGCGTTTCGTTCGGTGAGCGAGAGAGCTGGAAGTCCAACTTCTGAGGGTGTTTGCATGTGGTGGGATTTAGTGATGCATTTAGTATCACCGAACCTCATTACACGCAATCACACTCCCTTCACTTTTTTCGCGGTAGGCTGCGGCCTTGCAAGGGTCTATGAGTGGCAGCAACACTTACCATTAGGTGTACTGTTTGCTCATTTGCATTAAAAAAAACAAACGTGATAGAGTAGGTTACTTTCACTCCAATTGTGGAAAGAGAGAGAGAGAGACAGCAGTCGGACGCGAATGATCTGTGATGATGATAATGATATTCTTTATATCTTTATATATAAATTTCTTCTGTACTGCTCCTAAATGGCTGTGCCGATGTTGTCGAAATTTTTTGTGTGTGTTCAAGGGAATTCAAGAATAGTTTAGATTCATAATTGGATGCGGTAGGTGGCGCTTATTTGAACAAAAGAACGTCTGTTGGGTCAACAAGTATTAATATAAATTTGGCATGAACGCAAATAAAAATAATCATTCATACATGCCCATATTGGTAGCTATTTTTAACACTGTATATAACAATATGATTAAATATTAGCATTAACTTTTTTCCTTATGATTAAATTGCAATAAATTAGGTGTTTATAATTTTAAATAACTTCTGAATTTTGAATTCTCACATTTTTTTTTTTTTTTTATTGCAAGCGGCGGCAAACGAGCAAACAGTACACCTGATGGTAAGTGTTGCTGCCGCTCATGGACCTTTATAAGGCCGTTGCCTACCGCGAAGAAAGTGAAGGGAGTGTGATTGCGTGCATTGAGGCTCGGCGATACCAAGGGCAGCACCAAAACCCTCCACACGCAAACACCCTCAGAAAGTTGGGCTTCCGGCCCTCTCGCTCACCGAACGAAGCGCAGCAACAAATCGCCACCACTCAGACGTCGATTTTCTGCGAGAGTGTGGTACTGCCCCGGACGGACCGGCCCGCGGCTGTAGACAGATAACTGTCGACAGTGTGGTCCTACCACTCTTAAAATGTAAAACATGCATTCTGCAGAAAACATGCATTCTGTTTATAAGATATTTGGTGCGATGACGTAATAAGAATACGATTCACCATCCATTATCTTCCCGTGGATGTCGTAAGGGAAATATGACCATAATATCTATGCAAGAGAAGGAAAACTTGACATAAAACTCTATACCGTCTGCTGCCCCTTTGAGGAGAAGGGAAGAGCCCAACAGTGTGTGCTGCTGTTACTATGAGTTGATCATAATGAAATTTTATCTCTTATAATGAACTAGCAACCTGCCCTCGCTTCACTTCGGTTTCAGTTGTCTTACCCGCGTAGTTCCCGTCCCCGTGGGAATACCGAGATGAAATATAGTCTATGTTACTCCCTGATATTCTAGCTTTCCGTTGGTGATTTTTTTTTTAAATCGGTCCAGTAGTTTCGGAGCCTAGTCAATACAAACAAAGAAATATTTCCTCTTTATAATATTGGTATAGATTTGTCAACTTACTAACACTAGTTATCTTATACGAGATATTTAAAATTGCAAGAAATTATAATACATCGTGTTTTTAGTCTGTCACCATATCGCACGTTTAATCCAATACCGTCACTAAACAAAATTTTCGAAAAAGTGTTTTTAATGCTATTTGCTGAGCGCTGAATTTATATATTGCTTCAATTCCTATATTTTAATTCTACTATATTTTAATTTTTTTCGAAAATGTGTATGTTACTAATATCTTAAATTATTTATATCCACTAATTAATAGTAATTAAAATGACCATACCATCGTCACATAATAGTTTTACACCTACCGTTGGCAGTCCACATGTGTTATGTGTAGACGTGGAGTATCATCGGTAGACGACCCATCCCATTTTTAGATTAAATTTCTCCAAAGGCCTGTGTGTGTTGGATCCATATCCCCATTCAAAAGACCGTGCATATTCCCTAGGAAGATCCCGTGAATCGGAGATTAAAATGAAAAAATATATTTTAATAAAAATAATAGTTAATATTAAAATAAAAAATAAATTATTCCTCAAACGCTAATATACCCTTATTTATATCAGTTAATGTTTGTCATAAATCTTTCAATAGCTCTCCTGAATAATTTGCTTATTTTTGATAGTGACGGTATTGGAATAAAGGTCTGATATAGTAATAAATAATAATAAGTATTACTTAAGAAAGGACAATCTTTATCCATTATGTTATTAATCTTGCCTATGTGCATCACAGCTCTTAGCAGGAAACAAAGCATCATCGCTGTCACATATGACACCAGAAGTAAACCCGCAAAGCCTTCTAGTACGCCAGGGATTAGTAGGTATACCAATACTACCAACAGCAAGAAAAAGCTTGAGATCAGCATTCCTAGAAAAAATATATAACATTTATCTATATCAGATCGGTTAAAAAATCGTCTACTATTTATATTTTAAAATTAAATACTTTCAAGGAGAATACAGGGTGACGTGTGCTTAACCGGGGATTTAGTCCATCACCCGCAGAGAGACCGACCACGTGATGGTGACTGACGTTCCCGAGGGGGAACGTCGAGAGGAGAGATTACCCCGCGACCGGGATATTCCGTCGGGCCGACCATTGAAGTCAAGGAATTCTGCACCGGTGGTCAGCCCAACGACGAGGGCGACGTATCGCTCGGGTGGGTTACGGGTGTGTGTGCTTACACCCCTCTGTCGCCCGTCGACGGAGTGGTGCGAACAGTGCGCCGACAGTAACCCACCTCCAAAAAAAAAGTTAGTGAAAAATTAATAAAAATATTTTTATCTAAAGTGTGTAATACTAAACAGAAAACAGACCTAAAGTATTAAGTACCTACTTATGTAGTAATTTTACGACAAGTGAGAAAATTTATCAATGTTTGAATTGACATTCACATTAAACTAAATGTCCAACTTTTTAGAGCAGTCAAGCTCTACTAAATGGGGAATATATCATAATATCACAGAGGACTTTTTAAGACAATGCTCTTCACTAAGGAGATAATCCTTGTATTGCGGATGACTCTAGAAATATATAATTAACGGACACAAATTACATCCAGACTCAGAACAACAATTTGTGGATCGCACAAAGTGTTGTCTGGCGTGGGATTTGAACCCGCGACACTGGCACAGTAAGTCGTTATCTTAACCACTACGCCATCTGTGCAGTCTATTTGCAATTTACTAACCCGCATTTATTAATAAATATTGAAGATATTTTTTTTGGGGGTGGTTTACGGTCGGCGCACTCCTCGCTCCTCTCCGTCCGGGGCGACAGAGGGGCGTAAGCATGCACACCCGTAACCCACCCATATAGAACGCCGCCGTCGTCGTTGGGTCGACCACCGGTGCAGAGTTCCTTGATTTCAGTGGTCAAATATTGAAGATATAGTGTATAGATATACCTATTGCTGCGAAGAGCGGTTTTGTCGTATCTTCTGGTTTTGCAGGAGGAGGGATTATTCTGTACCTCAATTCAATCATAGTCTTGCCAGATTTGCTTTTGTACTGCTCAAAATCGACGCAATACTGATATCTAGGCCATATATATCCAAACATTTCAATAGATCCATTCTGCAAAATATATATATATTTTTTTAATTCTTATTATTTTTTATATTGCTGGAACGCCGGATCACCGAGTAAGATAAAAAAAGAAAAAAGAAAGTTAATAACTCACAATACATGTATCTGTCAAAAAATAAAAATTATAAAACATCTAAAATTTTGTGTTTGACGTCAATATATATACGATTTTTTTTTTTAGGCTGGGTTGCGTTCGGCACGCTCCTCGCACCACTCCGTCCGGGGCGACAGAGGGGCGTAAGCACGCACACCCACAACCCACCCACGATGCACGTCGCCTTCGTCGTTGGGCCGACCACCGGAGCAGGGTTACTTGACATCAGTGGTCGGCCCGACGGAATACCCCTTACTTGGGGTACCCTCCCATCGACCGACGTCACCCCCCCTCGGGGAGGACGTCGGTCTTTCCTCACGCAGTCGGCCTCTCGGCGGGTGACGGACTAATTCCCCGGTCACGTCACCCGCGGCCAATATATATACGATACTAACGTCACAAACAATTGATGTTTTGCCTTCCCGGCACCTGGTATTAAAGTTCAAATAAAGTAGTAAGTATTATTAGATACGAATCATTTGTATGGGAATATAGAAAGATGTTATTTTTAGACCTTTTTAGACAATTTGAAAATTTAGTTCGCGTAAGAACCACTTTCGTACTTCAAGGAATATTCTAAAAAAAGAATTAGCAAAACCGGTTCAGCTTTTCTCGAGATTTGCCCTTAGCAACACATTCAGAGATTCATTTATATATTGTAGACTAGCTGACCCAACAGACGTTGCTCTATTCAAATACAATAAAAGGAATTCTTCTTAACATCGACAGCAGTGCCACCTACCGGGTGCAATTGTGAATCTAAACCATTCTCAAAACCCCTTGAACACACTCAAAAAATTTCATCAATATCGATCCAGCCGTTTAGGAGGAGTTCAGTGACATACACACGTACACAAGAAATATATATATACAGAGTGTATCAGGTTATGGGGCAAATGTTCGAGTATGTAGTAGTTTAACGGTCATAGATCGTAATTAGAATGTATATTACACAAAAAACAATATAACATAAATGTTATAGTGATTTAAAAAACGTGTGTCTAAGTCTGTGGCTTAAATGTTGCGTATTATGTAGGCATATACAGACAGAATATGTGTAGGCATTTAAAGTTTCGACACTGGAGAGGCCTCGATACAGTGTCAGGACCATCGAGGCCTTCCGACCGGTGCTGATGGAGTGGTTGGAGCGGACTCACGGGGTGCTTTCCTTCCGACTTGTGCAGGTGCTGATGGGGCACGGTAGCTTCGCAAAGTACCTGTACAAGATTGTCAGGAGGGAGAGCACACCGTCCTGCCACCACTGCGATTGCGACGAATACACGGCGCAGCTACGCTCGAGGTTTGTGCCGCCTGGGCAGAGCAGCGTCGCGAACTCATCGCAATCATCGGTGCCGACCTTACGCTGCTGACCATAGCCAGGGCGCTGCTCGACAGCGTCAGGAACTGGGACGCGGTCGTCGCTTTCTGTGAGTCTATAATCTCACAGAAGGAGGCGGTGGATCGTGCGCGAGAGGAATTCCTCTTCGGCGACACGCTCCACCGCCGGCGACTGGGGCGGCGCAGACGCGATTACCTGCGCATCATACCGCCCTAGCCGAGGCTGCGGGTGACTGAATCGGAGAATTAGTCGCCCGCCGAGAGGCTGACCGCGTGAGGGAAGATCTACGTCCTCCCCGAGAGGGGGACGTCGGTCGATGGGAGGATACTCCAAATAGGGGGTATTCCGTCGGGCTGACCACTGACGTCAAGTCACCCTGCTCCGGTGGTCGGCCCAATGACGAAGGCGACGGGTCTTACGGGTGGGTTACGGGTGTGTGTGCTTGCATCCCTCTGTCGTCCCGGATGGAGCGGACGAGGAGTGCACCGACCGTAGCCCACCCCAAAAAAAAAAGTATAAAATACTGTTTTTACTAGTCCTGGTTTTCAATTAGCAATATATTGCAGTTGTTTCCAAAGGCGAACCGTTCCCCAGAATTATGACTTTCTATGACCACATATCTAAATCACATCAGTTGATAGGTCACGCCTATTATTATCACAGAGGATCATATCTTAAACTTATGATGAATGCATTACATTATTAATTTCGTAAGCGTATTGACTAAAGATATATATATATATATATACTAGCAACCCGCCCTCGCTTCGCTTCGGTTCAGTCACCTTACCCGTCTAGTTCCCTTAGAAGGTAAAAATTGACAAATGCTCTTTATTCATTTTTACTGAAGAGTATTTTCCGTGTGATGACGTAATAAGAATACAATTCACCACCCCTTCTCCTTCCCGTGGCTGTCGTAGGAAACGACTAAGGGATTATAATATGCATACTACATCTATGCAAGAGAAGAAAGGTTCGAAACTAAAACCTATGGCAACACGTCTGACCAGCGTGGTATAGTAGGTCATTTTCGCTCTCATAATGGAGGAGGCTCGAGCCGAACAGTGGGATGTATAAGGGTTGAAATGATTGTTAGCGACACGATGTTATAGACAATAATATCGACCAACAATAAACGAACGTTACAAATATCGATATTCAAAAAGGTTATAAAAGCGGTCGGCCGTTAGCTACGGTATTCCGTCGTTCGCTAGACATCGACCACGCACGTCGTGCTTGTGGTCCGTTCGTATTAAGTTGTGTTAAAATTAGAGCAAGTGTACTAATAAAGTGTTGATAGTAGAGTACGTGTAGCTATTTTTCACTCTACCAAATGTAGAAGTGTTGAAAAGGCATCACCTGTAATAACTCAGAAGTGGGATAAGCAGAATCGTGGTACGATTCTGTGTCCTAACGTCCACAAAACTGTAAGTACATTTATATTCTATCGTGTCATCCAAGGTAATGGTGATATTTTTCTACTTTGCTGGTATAAACCTATTTTATATACGTTAAGTATACCTATTATTTTTTTCTGTACCAAGTCATGGCTTTATAATGATAGTGGTACAGTTAGAGTTACTCTAAATGGCATAGAGTAGGATTTGCTGAATATAAGATACTATAATGCAGATTTATCCCTTGCTAGTTACGATAGGCGTTGGGATGCTATCGTAAAGCATACTAGGAATTATCTCGAGACAACGCCATAAGGCCTTAACAAGGTCGTTGAAAAGGGATTATAGATTTATTGATTTTATGACGGTATAACACGTGCTTAGTCCTTTATGTTATGTATAGATACATAGCCTAAAGTAAGAGAAGTGTTATCTGTAAATGTAAATATTACATTTTTTTATGTAAAATGAGTCGTTTGCATTGCTTTATGTACGAATGCTATATATTTGATCATACAATTACACCAAGCATAGGTAAGGCTAATTTAGGGTTTTCGATTTACTATATAGCAAAAATTGTCGATATAAGATTAATTGTATTCATTTTAACGTTAATATTTATTTACATAAGAGAAGTAATGAGTTAGTATTGGCATTATGATTAAGGAAGTCGATCTTCTAAAAGGAGATATTTTTGATAGACCGGCCAATCCGAATGTAAATGTCAAACAGAGTGCTATCTTGTGGTACCCTTGGTCTGTGTGGTAAGGGTACCCTGAGTTGGGAGATCTTGAATTTGAATGTGGGAAAAATTGTCCTATAGTTACACAGGTTCCTTCATGTGCATTAAAAATTACAACGACCCTCTTAAAAATAGCAACGAGTTATTGGAAGTGGATGTGAGTAAATATTTGTTTGAGATGATTTCAGTGCGGCACGTCATCATATTTTCTGACCTTTGACAAATAAGTATTAATTAATAATATAGAAAAAAGAATATAAGCAATCAAAATAGTTTCGTGAAACACCACGTTAGGTCTGTTTTTAGTCATGACGAGTTGTGTAATTGAACTTCTGTGGGTTTTGGTGTATGATCAAAGATGGCGTGACATTTAAATGTAGGATGTTATGTTTTTATTGTGTTATTTCGACATAATTACCCATTTATTCACTTTGACAACAGGACTTTTTGCTTAAATGACTAAAGAATTTTTATTCACGTCCAGGTTCACGTTTTGACCCTAATCATTTTCGTATTAATACCGTTGCTCGGTATACATCCACACTACATTAAGGTCGTAGGTACACTAAAGTAAGGTGTACGGATTGCAGTACAGTTCAGTCGAACAAAGCAAGTGTTCGGATCACGAAATCTAGTATTACATATATATCGATCAACTGTGCAACTGATCATTTTTGTGTATAACCAACCAAAGAAAACCCGATAATGTTTTCGTATGTATATATGTGTATTGCAGTGAATCGTACACGTGTACTGCTACTCGAAGTGCGAAAAGGTATCGTTCATATAGTTATTTGAAACTAGCCAGAGGTATTTATGCTACAAATACTACTTCCAAGTTCTTCAGCAAATGGTTCTAATATTTCATATTATTTTATTCTTTTACTACCTACGATAATTTTATTAATTAATGTACATTGCAAAATAAGAATTATTGATAACTTGGAAGTTAAGTTATCTATATATTGATCTACATAGGGGATTAATTTATTTGGTATGTCAGGAGTCCTGATGCGCTCGCTTTGTAACCGTATGTTTGTCCCAAGATAGACTCGGGATCATTTTTATTCCTTGTTAAATATGTATTTGCTAATACAACCCCCTTCTAGTATGTGTATATGATTGCTTCGAGGCGATCCGGTTTATACGATGTGGCACTAGACATGGGCGTTACCGCTTATTTCTGGCAAAGGCTTCTAGCCGTTTATTTGGTATGATATAATAATGGTATGGATAACCGTTGTCGAATATGGGTATAATAGCTATCACGATTATTGTAAAATAATCGCGACGTTATGCATGGTTACACCATTATAACCTTTGATAGGCCAAAATGTAGTAAAGACTTTTCGTAGCATACTTACGATAGCAACGAGAAACCACTTTACCATTAGTTTAATTTTTCTGTTTATAACGGGTTAAGTCTTACTATAATAGAAATAAGAGCGTCCTTCGCTTATATTAATACTCGCAAAGTATTACTTCTTATTGAGTCGCTAACTAATAAACCTGTTTGTGTTGCACGTCAGGATTCACAGAAAGAGAGATAGCATAATTATTTCAGTTATTGGAATTATTGGTGATCATTCGGTTTCCAACGTGGCGAAAATGGAATCACAGTACCTAAACAATAATAAAATTGTTGTGCTGTTGTTGGTTGGCAGCGTCGCGTCGTTGTCAGCGTCGCGTCGTTGTCAGCGTCGCGTCGTTGTCAGCGTCGCGTCGTTGTCAGTTGTTTGTGGCTGGATGACTGATGGCCATTATTGGTTATATCGATACCGATGCGATACGTTAGAGGTATGTAGCCGTTTTCGGTTGCATTTTGCTGTGGCAGACAAGTGTCTAGTGTATACTGGTCCAGGTCGTCGATCAGTATACATCTAGTTGATCCTAAGCTCACAGATTAGTTGGATAGGGCATTGATCAAGGTCATGGGTCTGCACATAGCTACTATTCATCATCACAGCGATTGTTGGATCAAGGTCATGGATCCATCAATTGAACTGGTTGGTAATCCACGAGTCAAGGTTATGGACTTGTGTTTTACTGTCAGTTTGTTGGTCAGTGTCGGGGGCCAATATCGGTTGATGGGTCAAGGCCATGGACCCATCAATTGAACTAGATGGTAATCCATGGGTCAAGGTCATGGACTTGTGTTTTACTGTCGGAGTTTATTGGTCAATGTCATGGACTAATTTAAAATGAGCTGATGGGTCAAGGTCATGGACCCATCAAGCTAAATTCACAGGTAAAGGTCATGTACCTGTGTTTACTAACACTTAGTTACAGGTCAACTTCATGTGTCAATTTAAAATTGACTGATGGATCAAGAGCTTGGATTTTTTCATTTACAGTCACCGTGTAAACAAGGACATGAGGCGAATTGTTAGTGTAAAAATACAGTCTAGTGTATACTGATTTGATCGCAAGCTCACGGATCCGTCGAATAGTGCATTGACCAAGATCATGGGTCTGCACATAGCTACTATTCATCATCACGGCGATTGTTGGATCAAGGTCATGGATCCATCAATTGAACCGGATGGGAATCCACGAGTCAAGGTCATGGACTTGTGTTTTACTGTCTGAGTTTATTGGTCAATGTCATGGACTAATTTACTGACTGTTGATGAATGAATTGACAAATTGGAAAAGCAAGACTGTCATAGTTATTAGATTTAGGTGCATAGTATTAGCAAATATTGATTGTCAGAGTTAAAGGTAAATGAGGGCACAAGTCCTTTTTAATGTGTATTTACGAGGGACTCGCAAAGTGTAGCGGATGGTCGAGCTGTTAGCGACACGATGTTAAGACAATAATATCGACCAACAATAAACAAACGTTACAAATATCGATATTCAAAAAGGTTATAAAAGCGGTCGGCCGCTAGCTACGGTACTTTTACGACGGCCAACGGGAGCACCGTGGTTCGTTCGAAATGTCGATCTTCACATCGACCTCGAATTGCCGACCATCAGGCAGTATGTGTAGTATGAAGCGTTGCTCCCAGCGCTATTTTGACTCTGCCACGACTCACCCCAATCCATTAGTGGTTGGGGCGGCCAACTACGTCCCCACAAAAATATCCGCGATCCGACGTCCTCGTCACCTTCTCGAAGAAGGGGACGATGCTATAACAACCGCCCAAGAAAGGGCATACACAGCTCGCGCAGCTATAACAAATAAAATTCCGCGTTATCGGCCTCGCCGACGAGGTCGAAGACCGCGCCGCGTAAAAGTCAATAACCCAAACGTGGCCACGCCCACTTTGCCTCCAGCGACGCCCCGAGCCGAGGTCCGTTCCCCACAGGGGGAGCCCTCGGGCGATGTTCGCTTAACTCACTTACTGGGTTGAGAGCCTTCCGCTCGCCCAATGACCGCGCTAAGCTGTAAAGGTCATCTCGACCAACAGCTATACACACAACACAAAAAAAAAAGAAAAAAAATAGCTACGGTATTCAGTCGTTCGCTAGACAACGACCACGCACGTCGTGCTTGTGGTCCGTTCGTATTAAGTTGTGTTAAAATTAGAGCAAGTGTACTAATAAAGTGTTGATCGTAGAGTACGTGTAGCTATTTTTCACTCTACCAAATATAGAAGTGTTGAAAAAGCATCACCTGTAATATGATGAAACAAATGATGAACGAAGAGTATTTAACAAAAAGGAAAGAAAATCGATGACGAATTTTGCCTCCTCATACAAACTTTGCTACTGCGGTTCACCTCTTAGGGGTTGAATTCCAAAATATCCTTTCTTAATGGGTCCCTACGTCACAAAATAAAATTACAGTCAAAATTGCATGTTTCTAGCTTCAGTAGTTTCAGCTCAGCGTTAATGAGTTAGTCGACCAACTTTTTCATACCTATTTACACCCTTAGAGGGTGAAAATTAAGAAATGCTGAAACTCGTGTTTATTTATAGTTATTAAATAGTATTTGTGGAGAATTTGAAGAAAATCGATGTAGATTTTTTTCTCCTTATATAAACGTTTTTACTGCGGTTTACCCCCTAGGGGTTGAATTTCAAAAAAATCCTTTCCTAATGGGTTCCTACGTCACGCAAAGAAACTAATGTCAAAAGTTCATGTTTCTGGTTTCAGTAGTTTCGGCTCTGTGATAAGTCAGTAAACTGACATCTTTCTACCTATTTTACACCCTTCAAGGATGAAAATGGACAAACGCTGAAACACGTATTTATTTATTTTTATTAAAGAGTATTTGTGCTTAATTTGAAGACAGTAGCTAAAGATTCTTTTTTCTTTCCATACAAACTTTACTAAGTGGATGCCTGCGTCACGAAATAAAACTACGGTCCAAATTTCATTTTTCTAGCTTCAGTAGCTTCGGCTCACCCTATTCCTTTATATGTATATTATAGTTAAAGCCCCCGCAACACCCCTTGCTGATGAAATTTCGTAAAATCCGTTCTTCCGCTGACCTCTACTCGACGAAAGGAATATTTCTGCCAGATTTCAAGTCTGTACACCTTATGTTTCCAGAGATATGGTGATGAGTCAATATATCGCTCGCAAAACCCGCCTCTCCTATATATATATATATATATATATAATACTTATATTTATTTATATTCGACGTATTTTCTAACCTAAAAAAGAGTTCACTAAAAATAAGATTTCGCTTGAACCTGGGTACGAAAATGAAAACTAATTACTTATGAAACTAGAATAATTATCCTACAAAATAGAAAAGAAATTATGAAGGCCCATCGACTTTCATATTGAAACTAACTCTCGAATAAAATGGGCATTCTCCTTTAATTAAATTGAACACTTTACTAATTTTATAAGGCACATTTCCTTATAAAATTAGTAAATTGTTATTAATTTTATTAATTCTTTTTTGCTATGATTTTGTAATAATAATGTAAAATTCAATTCATCGGTGTAAATACATGTTGTTATTAGCTTATAGATTAAACATTGTTCTTGAAAAATATTGTGCTCTCTATTTCTACAATTTAGCGCATACTCCTAGCCAATTTTGTGAATGCAATCTAAAACAGCTAATGTGCATGCAAGCTAATATTAAAAAAATAATTTACCTCTAACAGTTTTACAGGTGCGTAATAGTATGACTTATTTAAAACTTCATTACTTTGCTTCACTAAAATTATTTCTTTTCGTAAGTCTTTATCTTTTGATTTTACTTCCTTCAAAATCCTTTCAATGCCTCTGTCCTCGCCTTTTTCTATTGCCAGACACTCTGCCTTTAATTCAGTAATGCAATGGACAATATAACCCTCTGGACAACATTTGATAATACAGGTTCTCTTATCACAGTAACTCGAATCTTTAATTTCTGTACCATTCATTAATTTCAACTGTATTTCATCGCTTTTCACAATTGACGTGAATATAAACAGGTATACAAAATAAAGCCACATTTTCGATATGAAAACTGCTTTTCGCGCACCGCACACAAATTTTAATAATAAAAAAAACCAACGTTAATGTGCTATAGCTGTTCAATTAACTATGCTATTGTAACATAATGGCATTTGTTAACCCTAGAAAGATAACCTACGCCGCAGAGGCGCCCGTGCCACAATAATATTGTTGTCTCTTCTCATTCTGCGCGTGTATTAACTTGTCCTTCTCAGCCAACTCAGTCATCGGCCAGGCCTATCGCGGGACGGCTGGTTCTAAGCAGTGAGTACAATATTTTTGAAGTTATGAGTTTTTATGCGCTCGCGAGGCGTATGGTTATCTTTTATGTAACTTTTAGTGTTGTTTGGTACTTTTAATTTATGGATATGAAAATTTATTTATATATGTTTTATTTTTGTTTACAGCAAAAAATATTAGCGTAGAAGATGACAAGTAGAAGGGCACTTGCAGAAGACGAAATAGGCCTATTATTGGCCCAAGAAGATGAGAATGGTGATACTCAAGAAAGTGATAGCGAGATGTCGAAGATGAGTACATCGATAGCGTAGCGATTGAAGAGGCAGACGATGTATTGAATGAAGATTTACCACAGCCTGGGTACATGAGCCTACTGAAAGTTCAGAATGTAATCAACGTATTATTGTACCTACTGGAAGAGTGATTAGAGGTAGAAATCGTTACTGCTGGTCTACTACCAATACAATGAAAAAGCTCAGTACCCAGTTGACCCACCAGAGGATGACCCAAAGACTTGAAGCTCCTACTTTGCCAAGACGCTTTGTGCGAAGTAATATTGATAATATTCTTCCAAGATCTCCTGTACTAGCTTCTGCAGATGACGAAGGCGAGCCTCCAGGCAAAAAAGGCAATATTGCAGCTACTGCACGTCGAAAAAGAAGAGAATGTCAAAAATGAACTGTGCGAAATGTAAAAAACCTATTTGTCGCGAACACAAGAAAGACGTTTGCTCTGATTGCCTCTAAAGCCAATCATACCAAAGTTTAATGTTTTTTTGGAGTTAATACTCTATAGTCTATTAGTTAATAAGAAAATAAAATGTTGATTTGTGATATTTCATAATAATTTGATCCTATAAACAGAAGACTGCTAATTTTTGTTATTTTTCATAGAGGTTTCGTACTTTCTAGGGTTAATTCAGGAAAACATATAGTTTTATATATTACAGGAAATTTAATTACAATTCCTGCTTAATTTATTAAATTTAATAATCATATGCATGTAACTCAAATTTGGGTTAAAATACTCGATGAAAATGCTGAAAGGTTTGCCATTTGATAACACAAATGCGAATTACTTTGATGAAGTTTTGTAGATGGGACTTTATAGTATACTAGTAACCCGCCCTCGCTTCGCTTCCAGCCGTCTTACCCGCGTAGTTCCTGTTCCCGTGGAAATACCGAGATAAAATATAGCCTATGTTGCTCTCTAATATAGCTTTAGATCGGTGAAAGAATCTTTGAAATCGGTTCGGTGGATTAAGCGTGACAAAGTAACAAACTTACTTTCCCATTTATGATATTAGTAAGTATAAAACTTAGAATAATAACGTTGAGACGAATAGTGTCGGTACTTGGAGCGATCAAAAACATGTAGCCAAAAATATTACATGCGCGCAGGCGATTACACACGTACACACGCACATCACTATACAAATTATGAAATCAAATTTTGTTTTTATTAACATAAATCGTGGAAATACTTTTATGTTAAATACCTTTTTATGTTTTTCAAATGTGTTGCGACACCATTTGAATGCACAAACCGTCATAATTACCTATTTATTTTATAAGAGTTGCTTACATACGTGCAGTACAGGTACCTTGTACACTACGGAACGGTGCGGCGTAAGCTCTAATAGGCTCCAATTTAAATGCTTCATTTTTTGTGCGTGTACTTACCTTCTATACGTTATTATTCTAAGGGATAAAGCTTATAATATGTTCCATTCAGCTCACCCTAATAACATCGTTATGATGTCATCAGTACATCTATTATCCCCATCATCACCTTTCATCATCTCAGCCCATATACGTCCCACTGTTGGCCTGGGGCATCCTCCGCTATGGGAAGGAAATTAACCTACTATACCACGCTGGCCAGACGTGTTGGCATACGGTTTTGTTTTGAGTTTTCCTTCTCTTGCATAGTTGTTGTATGCATATTATAGTCTTTTACGACACCCTGGTCTGGTGGTGAATTATATTCTTACTCCGTCACCCCAGACAGACTACGTAGGAATTTCCCGATTCCTACGGAAAGTAAAAGATTCCATTTTATTAACCCGTTACCTCGTAGAGACGAGTCTCCTACACGTCTCAATTCTGGGCTCCATAATAGGAGAACAATTGCTATACTATTCTAGTCAGACATGTTGGTGCAGGGTTTTATTTCGAGCTTTCCTTCTCTATATATGCATATTATATCCCTACGTCTTTTACGACCTTCACGGGCATGATATGGAGTGGTGAATATTTTTTTTTGTAATCTAAGTTTTACTATCTTATATCAGCGCGTTAAAATAAATCAACTCTTCATATTAACAATCATCATCATCATTTCAGCTCATATAAGGGACTGCTGGGCTCGAGCCTTCTCCATAAGGGAATTTTACCTTACTATACGGTACTGGTCAAACAGGTTGATATAGGGTTTTGTTTCAGCTTTTCCTTCTCTTGCCATACCATGTTAGTCAGACAGGTTGGTATAGGGTTTTATTTCAAATTTTCCTTCTCTTACATAGATTTCATTTATTTATTTATTGAAATCTCATGCACAAGTACATAGGCAGACTTAATGCCATTGGCATTTTCTTCCAGTCAACCTTTGGGTGATGACGAAATGTTATAGTAGGTGCCATTTATATTGAAAATTGTTGAGATAACTACTTCTGTTCATGTTAAAAAAATATATACCTGTATATCTAAATAACAATAATATGAAAAATAATAAATTTTATATGTGTAATACATCCCTTAGTCGTCTTATATGGCATCCATGGGTATGACAGTGAGTGGTAAATTCTATTCTTCCGTCACCACATGGACATTTTAACAATAGCAGATATTTTCGATCAACGGTCTCCCTGTTAGTGTTTAAATATTAAATTTTATTGTGTAGTTTGAATACCTATGTTGTACCGTGGCTTAATAATACAAAATTTAATAGTGTCCACAATAGATAATTCACTATTTTTTAAAAGCTTTTATTTAACTTGCAATGTATGTACGTATGTTAGGGTGGAATCTTTGAACTCAATTTTGAAGTAGATATCTTCGACCGATTGAGCTGAAATTTTGTATATACGTTTAGTTTGGATGACAATGCACGATATGGTGACATGATTCTAAATCCAATATGGCGGACCACCCAAGATGGCGGAATAGATATTTTTAATGCATTTCTACAATATGGGTATCAAATGAGAGGGCTTATTGAGAGTAACTTGAAAAATAATGTAGCGTCATTCTAAATTCTATATGGCGGACCATCCAATATGGCGGCGTAGTTGTTTTTAATGCAGTTCTATAATATGGTTATCAAATGAAAGGGCTTGTTCAGAGTAACTCGAAAAATATTGTGACGTCATCTATGTAAATCCAATATGGCAGGTCATCCAAGATAGAGGAATAGTTATTTTTAATGCACTTCTGCAATATAGGTATCAAATGAAAGAGCTCATTGCGAGTAAATTGAAAAGATAGCTCCAAGCTGAAATAAGTTTGACTTGTGTAATTTGTCTCCTTATTGAAGAGCTGGGTTGTTCGAAATTAACCGGCAAACGACCTTGCAACCATGATGCGTTGAATAAGATGACAGACTGAGAAACCTAGCCAGCGATAACTAAAAAATAAAAAATTAATTAAAAGCAAAAAACCTTGTTTAAAAAAGCTTTTATTTAAACGCTCTAAAAAGGAGAAAAAACTTTTCCTTAAAAATTTTAACTATCAACTTAAAACCTCATAATATACAATTTATATGATAATAAAAGCTAGTCCACAATAGATAATTCACTATTTTTATTATCTCAATAGTTGCCATGGAAAACTATTGCACAAGATGCTTGCTTAAAAACATTTTTTACAAATACTATTCCGATTTCACCCAGACGATTCCATGTCTATTTATCGCAGTGCAATTAAACCCAAGCTATCTGCACAATTACACGATATTATAAGTTTAATTACTTTTATTGTCCGCGATTTAAGGGTTGATTGTGTCCGTAGTCGGCATCAGACAGCAGCATATAGACAATTAGATAATACCTACATAGATGCATATTATAGTTAATCGAAATACGTAAATGTGACTAAATAGTAATAATAATTATTACTACTAAACTAATAAATACCAAATTAAGAATACTTATTAATTTGCGAGTAGTTCGTTGTAAATACCATATATGATCATATGATTCCAATTATTTACCATAATGTATTGCGGGTAACCATAGAATATTATTCCGGAATAAATAATTAATATATCAGTACTTATTTGTAATGTTTTTCATATTTAGCATTTCGATTATATACGAGTTAATTAATTAAACGTTTGTACAAATGGCGTAGTAGATAAGTTAGCAACCTACCATGCCAGTAGTGGGTTGGAGACCCATGCAGGACAACACTTTGTGCGATCCATAAATTATTGTTCTGATTCTAGATATAATTTTTGCCTATTTATTATGTTTTTAACAGCACAAAGATTTTTTATCTTAGTGCAGCGGCTGCAAAGGGAACATTAACTTTCCTAAAATTTAACTGTTATAACAAGGGAACATATTACCTGGATAAAAATTATTCTATATGTTAATCTAAGAAATGCTCTATCTATTTGCCAATTTCATTTAAATCTGATGAACAGTTTAACATCGACACATCTTTATAAACTTTCACTTATAATATTACTTCCATCTTATCGTTTATATTTCCATGGAAATACGGTGATAAATATAACTTTTCTCAGTTACTGATAATGTAGTTTACTATCAATAAAATAATTTTTCATCATCATCATCATCATCGCAGCCCACATACGTCCCACTGCTGGGCTCGGGCCTCCTCCACAATGGGAGGAAATTTGACCTACTATACCATGCTGGTCAGACATGTTGGTATAGGGTTTAATTTCGAGTTTGCCTTCTCTTGCACAAATGTTATGTGCATAATGTATCCCTTAGTCGTCTTTTACGACATCCACAGGTAAGAGGGAGTGGTGAATTGTATTCTTACTCCGTCACCACACATTAATAATTTTTAATATCTGTCAATTTGCCGCCGTTTTACCCACGTAAATAGTTGCCGTTTACGTGGGAATACGAGGGTAAAATTTAGTCTGTTATTCGCTGATAACGTAGCTTTCCATTATTGAAAGAATTCTTAAAATTGGTCAATATCTCATGTTTTCACTTGCGTAGTTTCCATTCCTGTAGGAAGCTTTCCATTAGTGACAGAATTTTTGAAAATTGGCCATAGCCCGCAGTTAAGTCGTATACCAATTATAAGCTATATTATCAATAAGTAATATATAATAGCTACTAATTGGTGAAAGAATTCTTAAAATCTAAGAGTGGTAGGACCACACTGTCGACAGTTATCTGTCTACAGCCGCGGGCCGGTCCGTCCGGGGTAGTACCACACTCACGCAGAAAATCGACGTCTGAGTAGTAGCAATTTGTTACTGCGCTTCGTTCGTTGAGCGAGGGAGCCGGAAGCCCAACTTTCTGAGGGTGTTTGTGTGTGGAGGGTTTTGGTGGTGCCCTTGGTATCACCGAGCCTCAATGCACGCATTCACACTCCCTTCACTATCTTCGCGGTAGGTAACGACCCTGTAATGGTCCATGAGCGGCAGCAACACTTAACATCAGGTGTACTGTTTGTTCGTTTGCCACCGTTTGCAATAAAAAAAATAAAAACTGTCAATATCTCGTATTTTCACTCCTTTAGTTCATATTCCCGTGGGAAGTGTTCCATCGGTGATGGAATTTAAAAAAAAGGCCATATTGACACGATGACCATGATGATCACCAATTTAAAGCTACATTATCATCGTGTTATACGATTATAATGTAGCTTTAAATTGGTGAAATATTTTTTAAAATCGATTATATTCCCGCAGGTTTGCCACCATTGTTCCCGCGCCCGTGAGAATACTGGCATAAAATATAGCCTATGTTACTCGCTGATAAAATAAGTTAAGAATTATTAAAATCGATTTAGTCGGATTTATAGTGTAAGTTGGGATGAATAATAATGGACTTATTGATATCGTGTGTGGCCTTTTTATCAAGAGTGGCGAATGTGAGTTTTATTTAATAATGAACGTTGTTAGATAGATTGATGTATAATTAAAAAGACCCTATTTTTACGCTAATACGGGCAATTTACAAAAATAGGTCAAAATATGAAATTAACACACATACATAAACACCTCCTTCCTAGAGCGGTGGGCAGAGACCACTTTTCTACACTTGCTATGATGTTTTCATCACTTTCGCCTTCTCCATATTCATTAATCTCCTCGCGTATGTCCTTCGGTTTAGGGTACTTCTAACCTGGTCTTTATAAGAACATCCCCGATTTGAACGTGGAATGTCAGTCTTGTTTTTCCCCTTTTAACATTTACATTCACAATCGACCTGTAAATTCTACTTGATAGCTTCTTTTCATTCATTTATTCGCTCTACATGTCTCTATTACATATTAAAAGCTAAAAAAATAAATACAGCTAAAGAGTCTTGTGGAAATAGATAAAACTGTGTAGTTAAAACCTAAACAAAAAAAGAACACCCAATAGAACTTGTAACCTCTCTATCAGTATAACAAATGATCATTTAGGCTCTCTTTGCATAAACGGACCATTTTTGTGTAGCTCAGGACAACAGGACAAATAACTTGAAAACGGGAATGTCCCATTTAAAACAAGATTTATGGTCACGTTACGTATAATCTATATATTAATACGTGAAGCAAAAATTTTGTACCCATTTTTAGGAAAAGAACGCGAATGGATAAGCATAAAATTTGGCTCAGTTGAAAAATATATTGAGGAAAAATGAACAAAACTGAAATTTTATATAATAATACATTAGAAATACATTAAATTAATAATTGAAAATATGACGCACACCATTATGCAATCGACACAAATACACATATACATACTTGTGTTTATAATTAAAGTCTCTCGTAGAACTGAATGTTAATCATAATTATGATGACAATGTCGAAAAGATATTTATATATTAGTTACATTAGTGATATGGAGCTTCCTTGATATACAATATACTTATATAACTATAACCAGCTGACCCAACAGACGTTGTTCTGTTCAAATCTAAAAAAAATGTGAAAGGAATTCTCATTGAAATCGACAGCAGCGCCACCTACCGGGTCTAATCGTGAATCTAAACCATTCTCGAATCCCTTTGAAGAACACACAAAAAAATTCATTAACATCGGTCCAGCCGTTTAGGAGGAGTTCAGTGACACACACGTACACAAGAAATATATAAAGATAAAAATTAAACAGAAAACTAAATTAAGTTGAATTATCTCCGAATTACGACCATTCGGCGACAACTACTACAATATATTCTATATGTCTAATATTAAACGCAACCAACGGACATTTCATAAATCATTTTCAACTGAGTGACGTCAGCGTATTTAGTGATTTGCTGCGAGACGTTTTGAAAAATTACTTGCAATTGATATTGTCACAATTATTTTCTAAAATGCTCTCTACCGTACAAGGGACGTAGAGAAACCTCCCTTGCCGAGATCTCTTTTTAATGTTTTATTTTCTTTATCCTTAAAACAATAGCGTATAGAACGATAGTGTCGGTACTTCGAATGATTGAAAACATGAGACTGAAAATACTACATGCGCGCAGGCGATTACACACGTACACACGCACACCACTATACAAATTATGAAATCAAATTTTGTTTTTATTAACATACATCGTCGAAATACTTTTAAAAGTAATGTTAAAAACCTTTTTATGTTTTTCAAATGTGTTGTGACACCATTTGAATGTACAAACCGTCATAATTATCTACTTATTTTTTAAAAGTAATGTACGTGCGTGCAGTACAGTGATCTTATACACTACGGAACGTTTCCGGCGTAAGCTCCATTTAAGCTCCAATTGAAATGCTTCATTTTTTGTGCACATTTACCTTTTCTACGTTATTATTCTAAGTCTTTATCATTATTTCATTGGCTATTTTTTATAATTTACCAAAAAATAAATACTGATGCAAGCTTGGTCACTCAGATATTAAACTCTTAAAATAGCTGGCATATAGAGATATTTCGTTTACCTATTGGAGTGTTTGCCGTGTGGTGACGGAGTAAGAATACAATTCACTACTCCTTATCTTGCCCTTGGATGTCGTAAAAGATCTGTGCAAGAGAAGGACAACTAGAAATGAAACCCTATAATAACATGTCTGTCCAACATAACATAGTAATTCCCTCACATTGTGGAGGAGGCTCGAGCCCAACAGTGGGACTTGTGTGAACTAGGATGATGATGATGATGATTATGGAGTATAGTTGCGATTACTAATACTCCCAACCGTTACAAGATATATAGTTGTCGTATAAAATGACTAAAATTATTAATCTGGGCCATCTGATGGCATCTGGTCAATAACCTGCCATAGAACTAGCGCAAAACGTTTTACAAAAGGTACTATTGTAGAAGAATGTATATTACTTCAACCGCAAGTAATTGGGGACTACTAAAAACTAAATTAAGTTGAATTATCTCCGAATTACGACCATTCGGCGACAACTACTACAATATATTCTATATGTCTAATATTAAACGCAACCAACGGACATTTCATAAATCATTTTCAACTGAGTGACGTCAGCGTATTTAATGATTTGCTGCGAGACGTTTTGAAAAATTACTTGCAATTGATATTGTCACAATTATTTTCTAAAATGCTCTCTACCGTACAAGGGACGTAGAGAAACCTCCCTTGCCGAGATAGCCGGTGATTGGAGTGGGAACTATTCCATCACTGGCAGGGAGGCTGATAGTTCTCCAGCAACATATGATTGTTGCCGGAGCATCAACGGGGGGTGGTATCCAAAAGGATAACCTGTTGGCCACAGATGTCATAGAATTAGTTGCCATGATTGGCTTAATATAGATGGAAAAGAAACATCGTAGATTATGGAGTATATATTCTGGATATTGCCAGAATATAGCCTTCCTTAGCAGATAAACAAGGAGCCTCTGGTAGTAAACGGTAACTACTTACTCTACTACTCTTCAATACAACGAACACAATCAGGTTGCTGCTTACCTTAAGATTTAAACTAGAGACTCCGATTCTCTTGCTCACAATCACAAAACGAAAACAAAAGTCATCATCATTCATAATTTTAGCCCACCTCCGTCCACTGGACGTAGGCCGCCCTCATGTTACGCCACAAGGTGTGATTCTGTGCCGTCTGTAGTACTAAATGCAATTACAATGCAGTAATAAACAGCTACTACCCAGAGAACAATTTTTTGCGAGAGTGTAATTTTATCTCAAATGAGTCAGCGCATTTGTGATTGCGGACAAAATATTATAAGCTGCAGGCTCTAATAGCTTATTATGAGCAACATGCACAGGCGAAAAAGGGGATGGTGAGTTGTATTCTTACTCTGTAACCACAGAAAAAAATATTTATTTAGAAATTAATTTTTGTTACGTTATTTATTTATAAATAATTGACATAATAAATTTTCTTTACGGTGAGAGAATAAGAATACAAATCACCCCCTATTTTGCCCGTGTGTACGTAAAAGATGGGACTAAGGTATATATTATGCATATAACATATGCGTTGACAATCTCATATGATATAGTAAGTTCTTCAGGGGTATACTAATTCACCTAGTACATACCGCAGTCCATTTATATGACTACCATGAAAGTAACGAGTTTATCGTAATTGATATTGATATTTTAATTCTTCACATTACACTGCAATATAAAATTAATGTTTAAATCTAATATTTTTAAATAAGTTCTTGTATATTTTATATATTCAGAATTTTGGTAATAGCTCCAACTATTTCTATAAAATTTAGTATGCAAGACCTTTGCAAGAGCGATAGATCGAATTTGAATAAGATTTTATTTATAAAAAATCTCATTCTATCAGCGTTTTCAGACGGTGAAAAAATATAATTATAATATGAAGGCAAACGGCCTTCGAGAATAATAAAATATATTTTCCAAAAAGAGAGAAAAGTTCCCAACTAAGCTCATTCGGATAATATCTTTTAAAGAGCAAAATTTCTATATATTTCTATATATTCCAAATCTTAGAAACGCTTTCAACGATTGCAATGAACTTTAGTACCTATACGGGCTATTTCGATTTGGTTCCCGTGTGGTGACGGAGTAAAAATACAATTCCCCACCCCCTATCTTCCCCAGGGTATCGTAAAAAACGACTTAAAAGTTTTAATATGCATATAATAAGAAGGGAAGGAAAATTGAAAATCAAACCCTGTACCAATACGTCTGACCAGCATAGTATAGTTAGGTCAGTTTTCCTCCTATTATGGAGGAGATTGGAATTCGGACGTATATGAGCTGAGATGATAATAATTATGTTTCAGGGGCGATAAGTAGATCTAGTTAAATTTCATTTATAAAAATCCACCGTTCATTTATAATTTCAGGCAAAGGAAATTGTACAGTTAAAATATAAAGCCACTGTTGTCAAGAATAAAAATAACTCAGTTGAAAAATCGAGCAGTCTCTAACGCAGATAGATCAAATTCAATTCTTGGTTTCCTTTTATATTAAATTATTTCTTTTTAATGTTTTATTTTCTTTATCCTTAAAACAATAGCGTATAGAACGATAGTGTCGGTACTTCGAATGATTGAAAACATGAGACTGAAAATACTACATGCGCGCAGGCGATTACACACGTACACACGCACACCACTATACAAATTATGAAATCAAATTTTGTTTTTATTAACATACATCGTCGAAATACTTTTAAAAGTAATGTTAAAAACCTTTTTATGTTTTTCAAATGTGTTGTGACACCATTTGAATGTACAAACCGTCATAATTACCTACTTATTTTTTAAAAGTAATGTACGTGCGTGCAGTACAGTGACCTTATACACTACGGAACGTTTCCGGCGTAAGCTCCATTTAAGCTCCAATTGAAATGCTTCATTTTTTGTGCACACTTACCTTTTCTACGTTATTATTCTAAGTCTTTATCATTATTTCATTGGCTATTTTTTATAATTTACCAAAAAATAAATACTGATGCAAGCTTGGTCACTCAGATATTAAACTCTTAAAATAGCTGGCATATAGAGATATTTCGTTTACCTATTGGAGTGTTTGCCGTGTGGTGACGGAGTAAGAATACAATTCACTACTCCTTATCTTGCCCTTGGATGTCGTAAAAGATCTGTGCAAGAGAAGGACAACTAGAAATGAAACCCTATAATAACATGTCTGTCCAACATAACATAGTAATTCCCTCACATTGTGGAGGAGGCTCGAGCCCAACAGTGGGACTTGTGTGAACTAGGATGATGATGATGATGATTATGGAGTATAGTTGCGATTACTAATACTCCCAACCGTTACAAGATACATAGTTGTCGTATAAAATGACTAAAATTATTAATCTGGGCCATCTGATGGCATCTGGTCAATAACCTGCCATAGAACTAGAGCAAAACGTTTTACAAAAGGTACTATTGTAGAAGAATGTATATTACTTCAACCGCAAGTAATTGGGGACAAGGGCAGGCATTGTGGAGGAAGCCCGAGCTCAACACTGGGACGTATGTGCGCTGCGATGATGATGGCCATAATCTTACCTACGGGTGTTGTAAAAGATCACCAAGTGATATCATATGCAGGTAACATTTATACAAGAGAAATAAACCTCGATGTAAAATCCTATGCCAATATATCTTACTAGTGCTAAATCTATTAAAGAGGAATCTTCATCCCAGCAATGGGACATATATGAAACTAGCAATCTGCCCTCGCTTCGCTTCGGTTATAGGTTATAGTCGTTTTACCCGCGTAGTTCCCGTTCCCGTGGGAATACCGGGATAAAATATAGCCTAGTTTACGCCCTGATATTATAGCTTTCCATTGGTGAAAGAATTTTTGAAATCGGTCCAGGCGTTTTGAAGATTACCCGGAACAAACAGACAGACATGTCTGTCTGTCTGTTTGTTGTTATAGATGATAGTATTGATTTAAGTAATAGTCTTCTTAAGCCAATTAAAATATATATTATTATAATTAAACTAGCTGGTCCAACAGACGTTGTTCTGTTCAAATCTATACCAATAAATAAAATTGGAGTGTCTGTTTGTAATGTCAAAATAATAGGCTTTTTTCATGCTCACACGGTTATTTGCACGACACCTATGCCTAAAATAGCAATTAAAAAATTTTTGTCTGTCTGTCTGTCTGTTTGTTCTGGGTAATCTTCAAAACGGCCGAACCGATATCAAAAATTCTTTCACCAATGGAAAGCTATAACATCAGGGCGTAAACTAGGCTATATTTTATGCCAGTATTCCTACGGGAATGGGAACCACGTGGGTAAAACGACTATAACCTATAACCGAAGCGAAGCGAGGGCGGGTTGCTAGTCTAAAATAAATAGTAATAGGAATTCTCCTTGAAATAGATCGCAGCGCCATCTACCGGTTTCAGTTATAAATCTAAACCATTTTCATATCCAACGGAACAGCCACAAGAAACACCAAAATCGGTCCAGCCATTTTGAAGGAGTTCCACTAGTATACACTAGCTAAGTAACCCTGCTCCGGTGGTCGGCCCAACGACGAAGGCGACGTGGTGTTCGGGTGGGTTGCGGGTGTGCGTGCTTATGCCCCTCTGTCGCCCCGGACGGAGTGGTGCGAGGAGCGCGCCGACCGCAACCCACCCCCAAAAAAAAAAGAAAGTATATACTAGCTGACCCAACAGACATTGTGCTATTCAAATAAAATAAAAGGAATTCTTCTTGAAATAAAAAAAAATAAGTTTATAATTAACAAATGAAAAATAGGGGTTGATCGTAGAAGGGTGAAAATTTAAGGTTGTATGTATTTTTGAATAACGTATTTTAAAAATATAAAAACAAAAAATTTAGTCCAAGAAAATAAAAATAAATTAAGGGGTGGGATCACCCTTAACATTTAAGGGGATGAAAAATAGATGTTGGAAATTTCATGAGAATTGGTCATGTCATTTCGGAGACGTTTATTTACAACACGAGAATTTTATATATTAGATAAACATTAATAAAATCTTAATTGCTACTAAAATTTAATTATATCACTGATCACTTAACAATCATATAAAATTATTGCGAAGCGAGAAACTTGCCGAAAATACGAGAGAAAGTAATAAAAAGTTAATAGGAGTATTATTGTTACAAAGTTATGGTCATAAAGACTACATACATGACGCATTGTTCAAAATTGCCAAAGTTTCTCTCTGTCTACGAGATATGAGAAGATTTAATAAGCCGTTGAGAACGAAAATTATTTAATGATTAAACTTAATGTTGATTTTTGATATTAAATAAAATGAGTGTTTTGTTATTTTTCTTCTTAGCCCGTATACGATTCACCGCTGGCCTAGGCACAGGCCTTTTTTCATTAATCAAATAATTTGTCTGCTACACAACATTAGGCGGGGTAATTGAGATGGGTATTATGTGTAAATTACCTCCACTTTTTTTTAGGGTTAGTAATGGTCAGCTCCCTCGCCACCCGGCTCCGTCTGGGGCGACAGAGGAGTGCCGTGGGGCCCCATAACCTACCCGTGGCATATCGCCTTCGTCGTTGGGCCGACCACCGGTGCAGAGTTCCTTGTCTTCAGTATTCAGCCCGACGGAATACCCCGGTCGCGCAGTACCCACTCCTCATGACGTCCCCCCTCGGGCACGTCGATCACCATCGCGCGGTCGGCCTCTCGGCGGGTGACGAACTAAATCCCCGGTCCAGTCACCTGCGGTCTCGGCTAGGACGACATCAGGAGCAGGTAGTCGCACCTGCGTCCCCCTATTTGCCAGAAATTACCTCCACTTGCCATAACGTTATCAATTTTTATCCCTTGATGGATTTTTGTTATACCCTTTGACAGAAAACAAAGGTTAAGTGATCATTGTATTTTTACTACGTCACGATATAGATGTGATGTTCCATCACTGATATAATTTTCGGAGTAAGAATACAATCCACTACCCCCCCTTGCAGGTGGTAAAACGCGATTAAGAGATATAATATGCATATGTGTGCGAGAAAAGGAAAAATCGAATTATACATTGCCAAATCGTCTGACCAGTGGTGTATAGCAAAGCAATTATCCTACTATTGTGGAGAAGACTCAAGACTCCGTGATAGAACGTCTACGAGTTGAAATGACCATAATTTTTACTACCAATTTTGACGATACATACATATATTCACGCCTTTTTTCCATGGGGGTAGGCAGAGAACACTTCCCTCCGCTTGCTACGATCTTGACATACCACTTTTACCTCCTCCACGTTCATTAATCTCTTCATGCATATTCTTCAGTTTAAGGTACTTCTAACCTGGCCTTTCTTAAGAACGTCCCCGATTTGATCATGGAACGTCCGCCTTGGTCTTCCCCTTCTAACACTTCTGCTCAGATTCGCCTTATAAATTCTTCTTGTTAATCTCCTTTCATTCATTCTCTCTTCATGACCAAACCAACTTAACATACCTTTCTCAATCTTTGTCACTACATCAACATTCATACCACAACATTTGACCATTGAGTTACATAAAAGGCACATAGGAATTATATAAAAGGCGCACGGCAAGGCACTGTCAATCATGTTCTGTTCAGTTTCAATTTCTTGATCGAACAAAGAGAATTGCTTTTAAGACTGAAAATTAAGTCGAACATAGGTAAGGTACATAGATTCTCATTCTCTTCAATATGTAAAGCTAAAAATGCCAGGCAAACTGTGTGTTACTGATGTAACGAAATAAACTATGTAAGCTAAGCTAAATATGCCGGAGGAGTACGTCAGTATTACAAACTTTAAAAAAATTGTATAAATTGTCTGTATGGTGGCTGTTAGGAATACTACCAACTTACATTGCTCGTGGATATCGTAAAAGACGACTAAGAGTTGTAAATCGACTTTGGCTAACTCCATCTCACGGCATCTGATCAACAATTACATTCTCAAGGAGGATTAACGTCAAGCAGCCTGCTTATCGCTCATAAAACTATTGTCTAAACTGTTGTTATATCTTTATATATAAATTTCTTATATACGTGTGTATGTCCTTGAACTCCTAATAATAATAATAATAATAATAATAATAATAATAGTATTTATTTCTTAGAATATGGTACATTTGGATGTTAATATTAATCGTGCTTCTCACATATTCTACCTCAACAGGCGTAGAAATATTAGTCAATGTCAAAAAAATAAAAAAAAAAATAGTCATTATTCCAGTTACTTACAATTACATTAAACTTTGTCATTTAGGAATTCATTGACCTTATAAAAACTCTTTTCCAATAGCCAGTTAAATAAATATGTCTTAAATTTACTAGTAGGTAATAATCGGACCCCAGCAGGTAGTTTATTATAAATGTTAATTGCCATACAATATGCATTTCTAGCGTACATTTGTAGTCTTTGGCGAGGAATTAATAGTTTACTAGGATCTCTACTATGGGTTTTTTTCATTACTTCATCATGTACTGAAAACATATGTGGATTTTTTTTTACAAATAAACACAATTCAAAGATATATAGACATGGCAATGCAAGAATCTTCATTTGCTTAAAAAGAGGCTTACAATGGTCCAAATAGCCTGCCCCATAAACAGCTCGAACACATTTTTTCTGAGCTATAAGTACTTTATTCGCTTCTACAGAATTTCCCCAGATAATTATTCCGTACCGTATCACCGCTGATACGTAGCCATGATATGCCGCCAGAGCTGCTTCTTTTGAAACAGTACCTCTGAGTTTATTTAAAGCAAATACAAACCTATCTAATTTATTACAAATATTTTCAACGTGTGTTTTCCATTGTAATTCCTTATCAATCGTTATACCAAGAAATAGAGCTGTATTGACTGATTCTATGGTAGTATAATTTATCTGTATAATTGGTTTTGTTATATTATGTTTATTGTTACACGTCTGAAAGTGGATCAACTTTGTTTTATCAATATTTAATTGTAGATTATTATTTGTTAGCCATTTCACTATATTTTTTAGTTCATTGTTAGTTTCTGCTTCTATTTGTGACTTATTTTCACATTTTACTATAAGCGTAGTATCATCAGCAAATAATATACAGTTATGTTTTAGACAATTGTTAATGTCATTAATGTATAATAAAAACAGTAATGGTCCAAGTATACTACCTTGTGGTACTCCACAGCTATTTATTTGCCTATCTGATGTATACATTATTTCTGAATTATCAACTATTTTAGTAATAACTGTACTTTGTTGGCGGTCTGTTATTCAAATTCAAATTCAAATACTTTATTATGCATAAACCCCGCGGGGGCACTTACATATGGTCACTTTTTTACATTTTTACCTTACACTACTACCGGATCGGAACGCGACCGCACTGAGAAGATCCGGCAAGAAACTCAGTGGGCTTGTCTTCTTTTTTATTCATTTACAATTTTTTTTTTTTAATAAGATAATATACAACAACATGTCTATTAATAGCTCCAGTGTGATGCCTTTCGAATCATCATACAATACAGTTATTAAATATAACGAAAAAGTACCATGGCTGGACCAGATCCCGCAAGCGGCACCCGATCACGAGTTAACCACTAGAGCAGCCATCACTCCCCTCAACCACAATGGAGGGAAGGGAGTGACCCGCTCCTCGTAGCTACCGCAAGCAGACCCTTCAGTGAGCATGACCAATACCATGGGCCACAAACATAAAACACAGATTAAACAACAAATTCGTTTGGCAAAACACGCTACGCTTTACAATTATATTAACAGCAACAGAATAAACATGTATGTAACACCTTTTGAAATAATGAGAAAATGCCTGAATGAGGAGCTGCTCATAACCAGTCTGTATTATCATCAAGATAATCCGAGATTTTATAATAACCTTTTCTACAAAATCTACTCTTGATTGCTTTTTTAAACTTTTTAACTGGCATATCTCGAATATTAATAGGTAATTTGTTGTAGAAGCGTATACATTGCCCCATGAAGGATCTGTTAACTCGTTGAAGACGAGTACTGTGTACAACTAATTTATCCTTATTCCGAGTATTTACATGATGAATGTCACTATATTTTTCAAAGTTACCGATATTTTTCTTTACATAAAATACATTTTCGTATATATATTGAGATATAACAGTCAGAATATTTATCTCTTTAAATTTCTCTCTTAGTGACACTCTTGGGCCTAAATTATATATCGCGCGGACCGCCCTTTTTTGTAGAATAAAAATTCTATTCAATTCCGCGGAGCAGCCCCAAAGTAATATGCCGTATGACATGAGACTATGAAAGTATGCGAAATAAACTATTCTGGCTGTTTCAACATCGGTTAATGCGCGAATTTTTTTTACCGCATAAGCCGCTGAGCTGAGCCTATTTGACAGTTTCTCAATATGAGGCCCCCATTGGAGTCTATTATCTATAGTGATGCCTAAAAAGGTGGTTGATTCCACAAGGTCCAGAGCCACCCCATTCATTTGAACATTGGTTTCCACTTGTCTCACATTGGGAGTAGTAAATTTAATACATTTAGTTTTTGTCTCATTTAGAACTAAATTATTAGAATGAAACCAATGAACAACGTTAGACAGTGCATTGTTCACATCGTCATAGTTGAGCATTTGTCGCTTAATCTTAAACAGTAAAGAGGTATCATCTGCGAACAACACAATGTTTTGATTGTCCCCTACATAATAGGGTAAGTCATTGATATATACAAGGAACAGAAATGGCCCCAGTATTGACCCTTGCGGAACGCCCATTTTGATAACAGAACCAGATGATCGTGCACCGTTAACATCGACTCTCTGAATTCTGTTGCTTAGGTAGGAAATTATAAGTTCCAGAGCGTTTTTCCTGATCCCATAGTGGTGTAATTTCTTGATGAGAGTTTCGTGGTTTACGCAATCAAATGCCTTAGATAAATCGCAAAAGATGCCCAAAGCCTCGTGCGATTCCTCCCAGGCTGAAAAAATGTTTTTTAATAATTCTACACCCGCATCAATAGTAGAGCAATTCTTAGTAAAACCAAATTGATTTTTATGAAAAATACCATGGTTGTTAAAATAACTCAACATCTGAACAAGTATAATTTTCTCAAATACTTTACTAAGTGTAGGTAGTATGGATATCGGTCGAAAATTATTAACATCTGACATACTACCCGATTTAAACAAAGGAATTACTCTACTCATTTTCATGAGCTCAGGAAACACACCTCGAGCAACACAACCATTAAACACAGAAGTCAAGTGGGGGGCAATAATATTAATTATATAATTAACTGTCTTTACTGATAAACCCCACAGATCAACTGTTTTTTTAATATTAAGGGATTTAAAAGAGCGTAAAATATCTTTCACAGTGACATCTGAAAATTCAAAGGTTATGTCGCATTTTACAATACATTGCTTAAGGAGCGATTCAGCTATAATAGGAGATGACACTAATGATTTTGTAATCAGTACAGGCACATTTGTGAAATGGGTTTCAAATTCAGCCGCCACTTCTTTATCTACTTTCACATTCTTATCACCTATCTTTAAACTAAAGTCTTTCTTGCGTGCAGTATTCCTACCAGTTTCACTATTTATCACATTCCAAGTCATTTTAATTATATCACCTGATTTTTTAATTTTATTTCTCAGATAAATAGATTTTGCACAGGAACAGGCACGTTTAAATATTTTGGAATAGTTCTTTACATATTCCAAAAATACTGGATAATGGTTATAAGATTTTTCATGATAAAGATCATATAACCTTTTTCTGCTTTTGTAAATACCAGGAGTAGCCCATTCACTAAAACCAGCAGGAACCCCAAAAGTCAATATTTTGGGTTTGAATATTTTATTAAATTCAGTATTGATTATGTGAGATAGAGATGTATATAACTCATCTGGGTTGTCATGAATAGGCAACAGCGGCACTCTCATACTCAGGTTGTCTCTAAAGTTTTCTAAACGGCTGACATTCATAGGAATAAAGGTAACACTTTCTCGTTGAATCCTATTAGTTCGAGGCAGTACAACAAGTTGTCCACAGTGATCCGAATCCAGTGTGTTTAAGATGTATTTACTAATTGGCTTAGCATTTATAAAGACATTATCTATACAAGTTGCACTCCCAGCAGTTATCCTAGTAGGTTCCAAGAAAGCATTATACAAATTATAAGATTTCATCAAAGTTATAAATTTTTGTGTAATATTATTTTTTTCCAATAAGTTTATATTAAAATCACCACAGATCACAAGAGTTTTATTACTAGCAGAGATTTTGAACACAATATCCTCCAACTGTCTCTCAAAATCATCATATGGTGAACATGGAGGTTTGTATACGCACACAACTATGAACTGCTCAGACTCAATACAGGCAATTTCAATAACACGTTCAATAGAGAGCCTCACAATATCATTTCTTTCCTTAAATTTCATCATTTTGTTTAAAATTATTAACGAGCCACCTCGTATCATGCTGACTCTATTGAACGAGCTAACAACCTGGTGATTAGGAAAATTGAACAATAATTGATTATCTTTGAGCCAGTGTTCAGTAACGCAGAGGATATCTACCTGGTAATCATTCAAGAACAATTCAATTTCCAAATCTTTACCTAACATTCCCTGAATATTCTGATGTACCAGGTTGATTGATTTATAATTATTCTTAACACTTAAAATACTTAGGCAAGAGGAATTCTCTGTTGTCTTAATATCTAATTTAAATTAGTTTGTGAATTAATGTCACTATTTACATTAGTGTAAATGTCATTATTTAAATGAATAATGTCAATACATTGCCCAAAAGAGGCAACTTTGTTAGCCAAGTTCATGGCTGATGTAAAAAAAAAATAAGATAGCGAATCAGCTAATAGTTTTTTATAATATCTAGCAAGATTAGAACTATCTTTTGTCAAAAAAGTTTTTTTCTTAACATAATTGTTAATGTCAATTACATGCATCATGTTACTAGTAGTATAATTGGATGCAGTTTTGACATTATGCAACGTTAAATTTAAATTATAAATGGATTCATTTTCCATTTGTGTTAAACAAGTTCTGTACGGAAATGTGAACATTACAATTTTGTCTACATTTAATCTACATAGTTTTTCATTATATTCTAGCAATTGCCTTTTGGTCACATTTCGTGCATTACCAATGAAAATTATTAACATACTACTAGAACAATAATTATAATCTAATATTTTTTGCATTATATTGTGGTATGACAAACCCGGCAAACAGTAATTAACAACTGCATGTCCTTTATCTGACAGCAGGACCCCCATATTTTTGCCAATTTCATCACTAAACATAACAATCTTATTTTTAGCTTTTATATTTAAAGGTTTAGGAGTAGGTAAAGGTGTAACTAAATCAATAGCTGTCAACAGGGAACTGTTAGTGGAAGACAAAGTACTATGTAAGTTAACATGAGACTGTTTGGTCTCCGGGACACATAAATGAGAGGAACACTTTGATGATACACAGTTATATACATTACTAATCAATTGTTTATCACATTGGTCTGATTTATCTATTATCAATTTATCCATGGCTAGTAAATACTCTTTATTTAGTTTTTCTGAGTTGGAGTACCTAGTAGTCATAGATTCCAACTCATCTTGTAGAGAACCAATTCTTATTTGAAAGTTATTAACCTCATTGTTGTACTGTTTTGTTTTAATTTCCAATTTATTAACATATAAATTAAGCTTCTCTAACAAATGTAACCTATCTTTGCTAAATTTAACATTCTTAATAAAAAAGTTGTGTTTTTTAATTAGTTTTTGTGTTTTCTTAATATATTTATTAATTCTAACAAATTTCTTAAATTTTTTCAATGTTTTGTTCCTACTGCACCTGATTGTCTCCTCATTGCAAGATGGTACTGATTGATGGACTATGTCATGTGATACGGAGGATATTTCAGGCGCAACAGAAACAAAGTTTGGGTCGCTGGTGACCAGCTCATCAAACAAACTTTGGTTCAGTGAGGCTGTCACATTATATTTCTTGTTTTCTAGCTCTGTTATTTGATTATGAGCCTCTTGTAGTTGGTGTTCCAAAGTGCTTATGCGAGTTAGACTGCTTACATACTCAATACTGCACTCTTCAAATCCATCTACAATCGTTTGGAGGCTAACCCGGGCTTGTACAGCCTCACTGAGTTCTTTATGTAGTTCTGCCATTTCTAATTTTAGATTTTTATTGACATCGAGTAATCCTAACAGTTCCCTTTCGCTGTCATCTCTTTCCTTGCTTAATACGCTACACAATTCTTTTGCTGCCTTCAATTCGCTCAAAGCCAAATGGAGTTTAGATTCCTCCTGGCGAGCAAAGGCCTTGCGAGTCAACATAATGTAATAAAATAAGATATCCCTTTACAAGCAAACGAAAAATGTAGCAAAACAGAAAAAAAAAAAGAATAAAGGAGGTATATTAAATTTTTTTGGTTTTGTAAATTTATGGATAGGAAATGAATTATATATAAGTAACAGATAAAATAATGAAATAATGTACCTTATTATAAGACAACAACGATAACAGCAATGATATTTCAAATACCAAACACCGGTAGAACATGCACTGGCACTGACACTAGTAGAACACAAGAAAAAAGTAGCTAATTGGTATTTGATTAACAATTATACAATGCACCACCTCTAAATTAGCGATAAATTGGCAAAAGAGTCATAAAACAATTACAATTAAATATAAAATCAAAATAAAATAAGAGAATTAATACAGACACAGCTGTTAGCTCGGTGTTGCCACACCAAAAAAAAAAAAAAAAAAAAAAAGAAAAAGTTGTTAGATAGCTTTGCAACCAATTATATGCATTACCTCGTATTCCATAACTATCTAGTTTGCAGAGCAACCTATTATGTGAAACAAAATCAAAAGCCTTGCTCATATCTAAGAAAACGCCTGAAACTGCCATTTTTTTATCCAAACCCTCAGTCACTTGCTTTAGCTAAAGAAGTTGACTTATTTTTCCTGAAGCCAAATTGGTTATTAATTAGTATATTGTTACTATTAATAAAGTTATCTATCTTTTGAAACATCGCCTTTTCAAATATTTTGGATATAACGGGTATCAAAGTTACTGGCCTATAATTACTCATAATAGTAGGATCACCTTTTTTGAACAATGGTTTTACTAATGAGTATTTCAGTTTTGTCGGGAAAATACCTTCCTCAAATGACATATTAATTAAGTAACTCAAAGGTGTAGCTATGCTTGTTGCATTTAGTTTAATTAATTTAGTACTAATCTCGTCATATCCAGTAGAATTAGTGTTATTTAAGTTATTAATAATTAGTATCACATCATCTTCAGTAACTGGAGTAATAAATATTGTTTGGGCTACTCTATTGATCTGTATGTTTCTTGTGTTATGGTCACTGGGTAATTTATTAGTTAATTTTATATAATAGTTATTGAAATAATTGCAAATGTCATTAGGATTATTTATCAATTCATTATCAACTTTTATTTCTTTTATGAATTGGTTGTTATTTTTTAATGTCATATTATTTTTTATTACAGTCCAAGTTGCTTTACATTTATTTTTGGCATTTAAAATATATCTATTATTATTATTATTCTGAGACTCACGTATACATTTTCTTAGTATTTTAGAATATGTTAAATATAACTTTCTATGATAACTTTTGTTCTGTGCCTCATTTTGGTATTTCAAATACAAGTTCCTCTTTTTCTTACAGGATATTTTAAGACCCTTACTAATCCAGTTATTCTTTATCTTTTTACAACCCTTTTTAATGCGAATCATCGGGAAGCATAGCTTGAAAAGTAGAGTAAAAATGTCGTGAAACATGTCAAAAGCCAAATTAAAATCTTTTTCTTCGTACATTTCAGCATA
The DNA here is from genome assembly GCA_032191425.1 of Lymantria dispar. Taxonomy (NCBI): domain Eukaryota; kingdom Metazoa; phylum Arthropoda; class Insecta; order Lepidoptera; family Erebidae; genus Lymantria; species Lymantria dispar. The sequence goes on along the minus strand of CM063465.1, from coordinate 8,087,604 downwards.
TGAAAGCGAGGATACATATTGTTTAAATTTATTGATATTTTCTCTATTGAAATCTCGTTTGAGTTGATACCAATATAAGTCAAATTTCGATTTAGTACCTGTACGATTACCAAAAGTAAGCGATTGACCTGTGTTATGGTCCGATAGAGCCAAATTATGTGTTCTAGATGTGACATCGGCTAGGGATATATTTGAAGCTATTTGATCCAAACACGAATTTCTACACGATTCTAAACGGCTGTATCGATGTTGATGAAATTTTTGTGCATGTTTAAGGGGATTCGAAAATGGTTTAGAATCACAATTGGACCCAATAGGTGGCGCTGCTATCGATTTCAAGGAGAATTCCTTTTATTTAATTTGAACAGTACAACGTCTGTTGGGTCAGTTTGTGTGCTATATAGAAAGAGTAAATATTAAGTTAACTTCAAATAATTGGGATAATAACTGGATGATGATGATAATACAATTAAAAAAAAATAATAATAAATATACAAAAATGAATGCATGCATGCGAACCGAGGACTTTATTTACCCAAAACTGATACTTGAATTTGCTTTGTAAATAAATTTGATCTGGTAGGAACCCACGGTTGACAGTTGTCTGTCTACAGTCGCGGGTCGGTCCGTCCAGGGTAGCACCATACTGAGCAGAAAATCGACTTCCGAGTAGTAGCAATTTGTTACTGCGCTTCGTTCGGTGAACGAGAGAGCCGGATGCCCAACCTTCTGAGGGTGTTTGCGTGTGGTGGGTTTTAGTGATGCCTTTAGTATCACCGAACCTCATTGCACGCATTCACACTCCCTTCACTTTCTTCACGATACTCGTAGGCAGCGGCCTTACAAAGATCCATGAGCGGCAGCAACACTTACCATCAGGTATTCTGTTTGCTCGATTGGCACTGCCAGCAATTAAAAAAAATTCTTCATCAATTGAATTTACATCTATACCAATAAATAAAATTGGCGTGTCTGTTTGTAATGTCAAAATAATAGGCTTTTTTCATGCTCACACGGTTATTTGCATGACACCTATGCCTAAAATAAATATTAAAAAATTTTTGTCTGTCTGTCTGTTTGTTCCGGGTAATCTTCAAAACGGCTCGACCATTTTCAAAAATTCTTTCACCAATGGAAAGCTATAATATCAGGGCATAAACTAAGCTATATTTTAACCCGGTATTCCCACTGGAACGCGAACGCGGGTAAAACGACTAAAACCGAAGCGAAGCGAGGGCGGGTTGCTAGTTATAAGTAAATATTCGTCATCGTAAACCTTATCACGACCCATAAATATCCCAATAATTAGCTCGAGCTTTATCCATAACAAGGGCAATTTATCTACTATACCACGCTGACCAACCCGGTTGGTATAGGGTTTATTTCGAGTTTTTTCAGTTTTATTTGAAAGTTGTATCACGCAGTCGTCTTTTACGATACCCGCGGGCAAGAGAGGGGGGTGATAAATTATATTCCTAGTCCGTTACTACGTGGAATGGAAATATAAATATTATTTGACAGTAATAATGACGCAAATTATTAATTAAATAACTAAATAAAGGTTAAAGGAATGTGTAAATTGTTTTATTTCCTAGTATTATCGACATTTAAATACCTAAAAACGATTTTTGCTATCGCTATGCGAACATTTGCTATCAACAATTACCAGGAATTCGTATTACTTTGTCCTCATTCCAGGCTAAATAGAGTTGGCAACCATGTCCTTAACTTCTAAAGACTTATTTGCGTTACTCATTTCATATCTGTATTTAATCCACTCATCTGTTTTTAGTTTTTCCACGGTTCTTAGGTCTATTGACATTTCTTCGCATTACATGTTCTTACCAAGATAACTTCATGCTCATAATGTTCTTTACCAATGGTGCTATTTTCAGGTATTTTATCAATATACTCATTACTTATTTACCCGATTACGGAGGGTAATGATTTTGACAATCTATGTATGTATGTTCATCTGATCCCTAATAGCTCCTCAACTACTTATTAGAACCGGACAAATGAGGTATCGTTAGAAGCGTCTTGCTTGTCCGCTGGTTATAGAATATATAACGTCACTTAATAAGGCGCCTTCTGGAGGTTATAAGTACTGTGTTAAAAAAAATTAAGTTAAATATGTCGTTTTCAAATATATATACATATATTATTAGCATTTGCTTGTGACTTTATTCGTATTTATCCGATAACTCGTTTTTTGTCGTAGTTGGGTTTGTTTTAGTTTTTTTTACTTTTATTTTGTTTTACAGTCTTCAATCGACTGGTCCGAATATAAGCAACTACATTTTTAATAATTTAGCATCATGCCCTCCGAGTTTTCTTGCTGGATCTTTCTAAATGTGGGGGCGTTCCGACCCGGTGATAGCACTACATTTGTTAGGTTTAAATTAATTATCATAATAATCACTAAAAATTTAATGTTTAATAATTACTAACCATAAACAGTATATTTTTTTTTTCATATAGAATCATTTTCTTCTTCCACTGACAACTTCCGTGAATAATGTAATTTGCTGTTAATATTGAACCTTGACCAGGAAGCCCCCATAATGTTCTCTTTTTTTGAATTAACAGTGTATCCACTTTTAATAGTGGTAGAACCACTGTTGACAGTTGTCTGTCTACGACCGCGGGTCCGTCCGTCCGGGGTAGTACCATACTCTCACAGAAAAATCAACGTCCGAGCAGTAGCAATTTGTTACTGCGCTTTGTTCGGTAAGCGAGAGAGCCGGAGACCCAACTTTGTTACTGCATTTCGTTCGGTGAGTGAGAGAGCTGGAAGCCCAAGAGGGTGTTTGCATGTGGTAGATTTTAGTGATGCCTTTAGTATCACCGAACCTTATTGAACGCATTCACACTCCCTTCACTTTCTTCGTGGTAGGCAGCGGTTTTACAGAGGTCCTTATTAGGTACTTATTATCAGTTGTACTGTTTATTCGTTTGCCACCGTTAGCAATAAAACAAAAATTACCAGTAATAATACCATGCTAAAATCCTTTCTTTTATGCGTACCAAGCATCATTTTATTCATGGATAATCAGTATTCAATCTCAGCTTCAGTTCGCATGGAATGCTATTACCTTGATTTTGAATAATATCTAATGATTTTAACCGATGTATAAGTGCTTTCTGAATCATTTCTAATGTAAATGAAAACTATTTTTGTATTTCAGACATATTTGCTTTCAATGGTGCTTTTTTTATTGGGGAAAAAGTATGGTATGATCACTCTGATTCTTCTGGGGGCGAAGAAACAGACGGCAGGCGCTCCCATAACCTGCCGTATACAGTGGTACCTACGTCATACGCCATGTGGGTGGGCTACCGGTACTCGGCCTCGTCAACAGTGCCCCATCCGGCGAGATACCCTTTACGAATCAACGCCCCTTCGTCTCACTCACGCTATGGCCTCGCTATCAATGCTGTGCCGTCATACTTTTGTGGTCTTTTAGTGCGCTTTTTGTCTTTTACGCCAAATTCACAATCTTCAAGCTTTTGAAGCCACTTACAACAAGTTTTCTCCCTTGAAGCAGCCTCATCATATGCTTTTACGAGCAATCGATACACTTCAACTGCAGTAATCTTGAAATTGAAGAAATAAATTGTACCTACAAAAGATGCTGTTTAGTACAAAATTTTCTATAAAAAAAAACGAAATTAAGCTGATAGAAAATCAATCATATTTTAGGACTATTTAACCTATACAAAATACATTTTTCTAATAACATTAAAACGTTCATAATGACTCATGTCTATGTTTCACGATTCATGTGGTTAATCACCCAGTCAGTTTACTGGCAATATTTCTTACTCACTATATAGTAAGTCATTGCCCCTAACCGGTATATGGTTAACCACAAAATAAAATGAGCGCGTCGCGCTGACAACCCGATATTTCGACTTTACACTTTCCATAACTTATTGCAGAATCATGTCTATGTCCCACGATTAATATGGTTAATCAACTCAGTAAGCTACATCTTGCTACAATAAATTGCCCCTAACTAAGCATATTATCATCAGGCACACCGTTCAGTTACCGGATTGGGAGCGTAACTCGAACATAAGATCACGCTTTAACGCTTTCATCATCATCATCTCAGCCCACATACGTCCCACTGTTGAGCTCGGGCCTCCTCCACAATTGGAGGGCATTTGACCTACTTATACCATGCTGGTCAGATATGTTGGTATAGGGTTTCATTTCAAGATTTCCTTCTCTTGCACAGATGTTATGTGCATATTATATCCCTTAGTCATCTTATACGACATCCACGGGCAAGATAGGGAGTGGTGAATTGTATTCTTATTTCGTCACCACACAGAAAGCCACCAGCCACCACACAAAAATTAAAAAGATTGCTTCAATATAATGTTTTCCTTGATTACTAGTTCTAATTAAGCATCACTAACTGTAATACATTCACAAGACTTTATAAATTAAACAAAAGCATATACAATAGCGAAGTCAGTCAAAGCATATCAGTAAAATCTTATATGACACAATAGAGTATGGATGTATTTTCAATTTCTGTGTGGCCTTCTGAATGCAAACTTGTACCATGATCCTGGTTATTCCATCTCTGAGCTGTAAGACTGACCTTGAAACTAATGGCATTTTCGTGGATTAGTGTTACATATCATAAATGATGACCTTATCAATATACCACATATAATCAACATTACACTAAACGTACCATAAATGTGTATATAACACGATACTATAAAACTGCAGCCTCACAGCTCAGCTACAACTAAACTACACACTTTTTTTTTTTGTGTGTACAGCTGTTGGCCGCAGATGGCCTTGACAGCTTGACGCGGACTATGGGTGAGCGCTGAGGGCTCTCAACCCGGAGAAAAGTATGCTAAGCGACATCGCCCAAGGGCTCCCCCTGTGGGGAACGGACTTCGGCTTGGGGCGTCGCTGGAGGCAAAGTGGGCGTGCCCACGTTTTGATTAATAATTTTTGCGCGGCGCGGTTTCGTACCTCGACGGCGAGGGCGGAACCGCGGATATTTATGTGTTAAGGCTTCGCGGGCCATGTAGGCTCTAAGTTTAGCGAGTGTGATGTTGTCGTCCTCTTCGTCGAGAACGTGACGAGGACGTCGGATGGATAAATTACACACGGGTGCTATCTTGTTTATATAGGTCGGAGCCGTGTATTTGAATTTACCGTCACTTGAAAAATATATAAACTACCTAATTATTAATCTCATGATGATATAATTTATTTTGATATGATATCCTTATTTTAGGAGTGGTAGGACCACACTGTTGACAGTTATCTGACCACGTGGGCCGGTCCGTCTGGGGTAGTACCTACCACATTCTCGTAGAAAATCGACGTCCGAGTAGTAGCAATTTGTTACTGCGCTTCATTCGGTGAGCGAGAGAACCGGCAGCTCAACTTTCTGAGGGTATTTGCGTGTGGTAGGTTTTGGTGATGCCTTTAATTTTACCGAACCTTATTGCACGCATTCACATTCCCTTCACTTTCTTCACAGTAGGCAACGGCGTTGAAAAAGTCCATGAGCGGCAGCAACACTTATCATTAGGTGTACTCGTTTGCCACCGTTTGCAATAAAAATTATGCAGAATATTTTCGAGATCATAACGTAGAGATATATCACACACATATTTCTTCATGTAATTTTTACTTGAACATAATCAGTAAAGATAATTTGTTAAAACTTGAAAATAGTTCTTCTCTGACTTAGAAATTGAATACACATCGTCATCGTCATTTGCAAGTTTATGCTATTGAACGAAAGAGGCAATATCTATTTATATTGCATTGAATTATAAAGCTATTTAGTACCATATAATTTCATTACATAATATATTATACGTTCGCTGATAGCTGCAATCGTGTTTCACACGCGAAGACCCATCGCTGTGGTATAAGTCATAAACTTAACTATTATTTAATTAAAATTCAAAGTACGAGTTTTACATTTCTAATACTCTATTACATTAAATAAAAAAGGTAAAAAATAAAAGATTGAAAACCTTTCTTTTTCTGAGAAATGTTGAAGGAAATACTATATCATAAAATTGATGTAGGTAATAATTTCAACGCAAAAATGAAACAATGCGCTTTCATTTTCTTGGTAGACATACCTAGTATAAAATAGTTTTACCACTCGAAATAAAATGCGTGTCGTGATCTCGTTTTCTACATCTTTGTCGCAAATTGGCAATTTTTTCCACTTGATAAACAATGTACACTGCTACATCTTTAAAATCACTAGAATAATATATAACTTTTTATCAGTGCAAATCTATGAAATGTTTCATTCTTGGATTCATGGATTTTCAATAGATATGTGTTCCCACGTACTGCAATCAATTTACTCTCGTTAAAAAGTTTTATAGCATTTTAAAAGTAGAATTTCAGTAATTTAGCATATATACGTCTCAGTGTAGAGGTCTGCTCTCCTGCATTATAAGTAGGAAATTGACCTGCTCTATCACAAGCGTATTGTTATAAGATTTTATGTCAAATTTAGCATCTCTGTTTTTAATGCAAATCCTATAATAAATGTTATACATCGGCCAAGAAAGATTGTGGTAAATAATATCTTTACTCTTCACAACACTAAAATTGTATATCAAACTAGCTGACCTGGCGAACTTCGCACCGCCTTTTTTATAATTATTTTGTTTTAGTATTTATCAGTTTGGTTTTAGTGTTATCCGCGCGGTGACTGAGTAAGAATACAATTCACCACCCGTGAGTGTCGTAAAAGATGACTAAGGGATATACTTACCGCCTTTTCTTATCGCGTCCAATACCTTTTTAATCTAGATCTACCTGTAATTATACTAAAAATGTCAAACCGACGGGACGAACGTCAAATGTTTGACAGGTAAGAACGGTTTGTATGGAAAAATAAAATTATATTATTAGTATTTTACTCGTAATTTTCCATATTTTCTCACTGTATAAACCTTCCCTGGACTTCCACAAATAATTCAAGACCAAAATTAGACAAATCAGTCCAGGCGTTCTCGAGTTTTAGCGAGACTAACGAACAGCAATTCATTTTTATATATAAAGATAGATTTTATGTATAAAAACTAACATCTTTTAACTTGGACCAAACATGATGAAACATTGTCTGACACTGGCGGTACCAGGCGGCCATTATACCACGTCCCAGTAATCTATTACAGTCACTATCTACACTGGTGCGTTACATCGATACTATCGCATTACTGTCGCTACATCTACAAGACATGTTTCTCTATTTATACATATAACTATCAATCTCTTATGTTGGACATAGGATTTCCTATAAAAAGATAAATTATTATTTTTTTTTTTTTTTTAATTGCAAACGGTGCCAAACGAGCAAACAGTACACCTGATGGTAAGTGTTGCTGCCGCTCATGGACCTTGACAAGGCCGCTACCTACCGCGAAGAAAGTGAAGGGAGTGTGAATGAGTGCATTGGGCTTGGTGATACCAAGGGCACCACCAAAACCCTCCACACGCAAACGCCCTCAGAAAGTTGGGCTTCCGGCTCTCTCGCTCACCGAACGAAGCGCAGTAACTAATTGCTAATACACAGACGTTGATTTTCTGCGAAAGCGTGGTACTGCCCCGGACGGACCGGCCCGCGGCTGTAGATAGATAACTGTCGACAGTGTGGTCCTACCACTTAATTACCACAACGTTTGGTATGTCGACTCAATAATAATACAATTCACCATTCCATACACATGAAAAAAAATATATATAATAAGTATTTTTATGGCTAATATTTTGCCGTGTGGTGACGGAATAGGAATACAATTCACCACTATCTTGCCCGTGGATGTCGTAAAAGACGACTAAAAGATATAATATGCATATAACATATGTGCAAGAGAAGAAAAAACTCGAAATCAACATATTGGATCAGCATATAGGAGGTCAATTTCTTTCTTATTGAAGAGGAGACTCAAGTCCAGAAGTAGAATATACATTTTTATTTTAGGGACTAATCCCACCACATATTCCCACCAATGTAACTCGTGTAAGTCAGGATTCACAATGGTCTCCGTATAAGACACCGAGGTTTACTTTGCCTCAGGAAGTCCCGGGAAACACTTTTAATTGTTATGAATTGAACAGAGCTTATTGGACCTATTTGTGAGCTTTAGGTTTGGTTACAATAGTAGGTATGGCAAAAGCGCCTGAACGCACGGAAATTTTCTCGAGTTGCTACAAGGTTCGAATAGCATATTAGGCCAGACGTGACGTACAGATTGTTTAACATGAGGGCCCGCTCGTTACGCCAGAGAATGCACTCCCGAAGGATGTGATGAGCTGTTTGTTCAAAATCGGAGTCTGATGTCGAATATTGACAAAATGGTGAATCTACTAGTTTAAAATAGAATAATTTATTTCTAAAATTCCCAATTCCCAATTGGGCTACATAGTGGACAATTTTTAGCCAAGTTCCCTCTAAACGTTCACGAACAGATGGAAAGAATAGAACTGTACAACATCTTATATCTTTAAACGAGCAATTCTTGTAAATATATATTTTTTCAGGATCTCGGAAACGGCTGCAACGATTTTGTTGAAACTTGGCATACTAGAGGATTCGGGTCCAAAAAATCGATCTAGCTAGGTTTTATTTATAGAAAATGTTTTTTGTCGGTGTTTTTAGCATAACAATAAATGACATTAAATTTTAAAAGAATATGAATTCAAATTTCGTTGTAAGTAACAAGAGTTACGGTAGCTCAGTTAGGAGACGGCCGATTTTAATTTTGAGTTTTGTAGCATCCAAACAGCGTCGGTTCGAATCTCGATGTTATTATTATTCTCTTTTTGTAATTTTTTATATATTTTTCATTATTTATTTTTTATTTTTTATTAATATATATCTAAATAATTTCGATAAAAATATTCCGAGCGAAGCTCGGTCATCCAGATATTATATATTATATGTGCTGAGACGACGAAGACCATTTTCATCATTAGGTAATTTATAAATAGTAATATAAAATTTTTCAATGTAATTTATTCCGTGTGGTAACAAAGTAAGAATACAATTCACCACACCCAAACTTGCCCGTGAAGGTCGTTAAAGGAGACTGAGGGATATCCCTCAGTCTCCTTTAACGACCCCCACGGGCATGTAACATCTGTGCGAGAGAAGGAAAACTCGATATCGGTAATTTATAAATCGTAAGTAAAAAGTAATAAAAATTTACAATAATAAATTTCCATTACTATAATAGAATGTTAATTCCTTTTAATTAAACATAGGTCAATAATATTAACATCATCACGTTTCCCATTCACATTCGACACTCAAAAGTAAATGCAGATAAAAAAAATACTTACAAAATTAAGCGATTCGAACAGAAAGTTATTACTGTAATAAATGTCTTTTAAATTGTCCATGAAACTCAATTAGTCGGTGTTAATAAAGTTGTACGTTTTTCTCTGTTCCCCCCTGTTTTCATTTTGTAATTTGGACGAAAATGTTGGCCATAATTTGTAAGTACTTATACGTTTCTGCGAGAGTTAAACAGTAATTTAAAAATAATTATAACTTATTGTTGTCACTAAAAGCTTTATATTTTTTTAAAAGCAATTTTCGTACAGTTTATAATTAACTTCATTTTTTTTATTACCGCAATTATAAGGTAAATTTGACAGTTTTGGTAACAAATCTTTCTATATACAAATGAATAAAATACAATTGCTTTTTTTAAATACGACAACCTGCACCGAGGCAATAATCCTTGTGTTGCGGGAGACTTTACAAACATATAATTAACGGACATAAATTACATCCAGACTCAGAACAACAATATGTAGATCGCACAAAGTGCTGTCCTTTTTTTTGGGGTGGGTTGCGGTCGGCGCACTCCTCTACTCGTAGCCCACCCATTTAGCACGTCGCCTTCGCCGTTGCGTCAACCACCGGTGCAGAGTTCCTTGTCTTCAGTGGTCGACCCGACAGAATACCCCGAGGAAGTACCCTCTCCCGTCGACGTCCCCTACCGGGGCGCCGATCGCCGTCGCGAGCAAAGTGTTGTTCTGCATGGGATTCTAACGCATGACAATGGCATAGTGGATTGTTATCTTAACCATTACGCCATCTGTGCAGTCTCTCTGTTTGTAATATAAATTAACTTATTTTTTTTTATTTATCATTCTTAGCTCATATACCTCACTGCTAGGCTCAATTCAGTAATACTTCAATTGAAGAATTGTTTTATTTCGAACTATCTTTCTCTTGCATTATATTATCTCCATATAATATCACTATCGTTTTTCATGATCATCATTTTAGCCTATCGCTGTCCACTGCTGGACGTAGGCCTCCCTCATGTTACGCCACAAAGTGCGGTCCTGTACCGCCTGCATCCAACGACGTCCAGAAACTTTCACCAAGTCGTCGGTCCATCTGGTGGGAGGCGTCCTACACTGCATCATCCAATACATGGTCGCCATTCAAGAACCTTTCTTCCCCAGCGGTTGTCGCTTCGTTGAGCGATGTGGCCTGCCCATTGCCACTTCAGCGTGCTAATTCTTCGTGTTATGTCGGTTACAGTCGTTCTTCTGCAAATTTCCGTATTCCGGGTTCTATCTCGCAGAGAAATCTCGTACATAGCCCGCTCCATAGCACCCTGAGCAACTTTGAGCTTTGTTATGAGGCCTACATTTAGGGACCACGTTTCACCACGTAAGTCATCATTGGTAACACACACTGGTCGTAGACCTGTGTTATCACGATAGTCACGGCAAAAAAAGGCGTTAGTAAATAGCATTATTACTGCGTCACCACATGGAGGATTATCTATATATATATATAAAAGAAAGTCGTGTTAGTTACTACATTTATAACTCAAGAACGGCTGTACGGATTTGACTGAAAATTGGTGGGGAAGTAGCTTAGAACCAGGAGACGGACATAGAATACTTTTTATCCCGTTCGATCGGGTTCCCGTGGGACTTGACATAAAACGTCAAAGAGAATACAAGTCACTATAAAATGTGGTATAACAAAAACGCATCTATCATGTAATAACAAAACGCAAATGACAGCTATAGACAGACTATATTTTCGGCAATTTAGAAAATATATTTACGAAATAAATTATGGCGGTACGAAGTTCCCCGGGTGGGCTAGTTTAATATAAAAAATAATTATTTCCTTGCGGAAGCGGAGTACGAATACAATTCATCACCTTCTTACCCATGGATGTAGTAAAAGACAATTAAGGGAAACTGGAAATAAATGGTTTCCATTTATATGTAGTTCCATCTATCATTTACAATTTTTAACACAACTCATATTCATTTTAGAATTCAAGCGAATGTAGACACTAAAAACAGCATGTGTTCCCAGCTTTAACGAATCTTGGGTACTGCAGAATGTGTAAAAATATATTTATTCAACCAGTCATACTTATATCAACAAATATAACATTTATTCTAAGAGTAATAAAAGAATAATAAGCAAGGGTCCGAAAAATGAAACGAATAATATTAATTAATTTGAGAGAATTTGAGAGATATTTAAAAAATGGCACATAACATCCCAGTATACCTATTACACGGGTTTTCCCCACAATGGGGGGAAATTTTCCCTAATATAGACGCGGGTTAAATAGATTGACATAAACTATTTAGTTGTATTAAGTTGATATCAGACGGTTAATTTTTTTTTCACTTTTGTCTTTCATTTTGCATCTTTCACTCGAAGTAAAGCATCTGAACACAAAATGAAACATTAGTGCCGAATGAATTCATTATAGTCCATAAAATATAGGATGATCTTTGTAACAGTTGTCCCTAGTGCTGTCACGCTTACAATGAAGTCCGTAGTTTTTTATCAATAAAACTCTTTATTTTTATAATTGTGTGTGTGTGTGTGTGTATAACCTAATGTGAGACCAAGTGGAAACCAATGTTCAAATGAATGGTGTGACCCTGGATCTTGTTCAGTCCACAGCTTTTTTAGGCATCACCATTGATGTAAAGCTACAATGGAGTCCTCATATTGAAAATTATCTAATAGGCTTAGTTCAGCGGCTTATGCTGTTAAAAAAATTCGAATGTTAACTGACATTGAGACGGCTAGGATAGTTTATTTCGCTTATTTTCACAGTCTTATGTCTTATGGCATACTACTTTGGGGATGCTCCGCGGATTTGAATAGCATCTTTGTTCTCCAAAAACGAGCTGTTCGCGCTATTTATAATCTTGGCCCAAGAGATTCACTTCGGGAGAAATTCAGAGAAATAAGCATTCTGACTGTTGTGTCTCAGTTCATATTCGAAAACCGAAAAAAAAAATATGTGCCTTTCGATGATGAATCCCATCTTTCTTGCCATTCAGTTAAAAGCTCTTCGTAGACAATGGATTGTGGTGCAAACAATCTATAGTCCATAAAATATAGGATGCTCTCTGTGACAGTTGTCCCTAATGTTGTCACGCTTACGATAAAGTCCGTAGTTTTTTAATCGATAAAACTCTTTATTTTTGTAATTGTGATTTCCTATTATAATTAAAATACAATCAATGAAGATCATTTTGATTGTTTGACTGTTTTAATTATTCAAAAGGAGTACAATCAAGGTCCAGGTCACTATTATCGTCATCACTGGAGCGTTCCTGTTAGAACATTTATCATTTTTTGCCAACTTAGGGACAGTCACTAGATCAATCGATTAATTACGACTGTTTTATAAATAAATATGTCTAGTTCATTGACAATAATGCGTATATAATATTATCATTCTGAGATGAAAAGTAGTTTCTTAATGTTTAATTAAGTCAATTTATGTATTTTATAATGTAACTGTCTGTTTTAATTGTAAAAAATATATAGAAAGTTTTAAATAGGTACTGTATTTGGTTTATTTCTTTTATGAATAATTTAATAAAGATCGGTTATCGATTTACGTCTATCGACTGTCCCATCTCTTTTTTATTTCCAGTCCAGTTTGACCTTGTACTTGCATAAGCGTCATTTATGTATGAAATGTTTACTAGGTATTACAGTACTTACGAGGTACATTTTAGGCATGAATATTAATATTTTTATATTTATAATATATTGCAATTCACTTGCAATAAAACTGGCACGAAAAGAATGAAAATATATTTGATACAAAATGAAATTGTAAACATGTCGCTCGTTCAAACTTACTTCGTTGATTTCGTTGACATCTGTCACAGAGATCAAGCTATATTTTATGGACTATAGCAATTTTATTTCGGTCGCGCGGTAGAAGAAAATCTGTATTCATAGTTTCTCTTGTGGTGTAATACATTGAAGCTTGTCTCTGATACTCCAAATCAACCGGAAGTATACCCACCCACAAGTACTGGCAAGGCCTCGGTATTAACCGTTCTATAGGCTTTACATAAGAATATTAGGGCCCATCGTTGGCTCTGTAGTAATTTAATGCGAGCCGCCCCTATGGTGGCACTATCGGCCCATACAGGTGCAGCGTAACAAATACACCGCACATCTGTGGCCATGTATATGGTTTTAAGTGTATTAAAACGAAGGCCCCAAGTAGATGTTGAGATCCTAGTAAACGCGTAGAAATTCCGTTTTGCGTTTTCACCTATAGTTTTAATATGATGCATAAATGAATATTTTTTCTAAGTTTAGGCCGAGATAGCACACTGATTCTTTCCTTTTGACAGTCATATTATTGAATTTTATACGCGGCGCCGATTGTAAATTTCCTTTTAATAAAAGATGATATGTTTTTTGTGGTGCGAAAGCAAGCCGGTTTCGTGTACCCCAATCGAATATAGCATTGAGGCATGTTTCCGCTAATTTCTCTAAACCATCCCTAGTATTCGATTGTATAAGTAAAAGACCGTCGTCTGCATAGCCGATCAGTAGACAATTCTTCGGTAGAGGTAACTCGAGAAAATCGTCAAAAACTAAATTCCATAGATATGGACTTAGTACCGAACCTTGAGGGCAGCCCATCCTCGTGGCTTCGACACATTATGGTGACCAAGTTTCAATTTAGTCGAGCCATTTAAAAAGTACGACTGTATGATTTGGTAGATATTTCCATAGCAACCACGAGCCTTTAATTTAAGAAGTAGCATTGGCCGCCAGGCGTTATTGAAAGCACCTGAGATGTCCAGGAAGACACCTAGTACGTATTTAAAAACGGATGTGCTAATGACACTTCTTACTGCAATGGCCGCGTCGATAGTTGATTTACCGTGAGTGAAGCCGAATTGTTTATGATTGAACGTTGGTTCACCCGGCAAGAAACAAGGAACAATAAGACCTTCTAAGAGCTAGCCTAATGAAGGCAGTAAGATGATTGGTCGATATGACTTCGGGTCGTTTGGTGGCTTATCACCACCTTTAGGAATTATACATATATAACCGCGACGCCATATACGAGAAAAAATACCTTCAGTTATGCAACGATTAAAAATTATTAACATTGAGTAGTTCGAGTCTTCTCAGCTTGTGGCCACGTTTCGATCCGGTGGTAGATATTGTATTGTATTCAAATGATGTATAAATTTGACAATATGTAAGTGCCTTCAAGGGGCCCATGCAGAATAAATGATTTGATTTGATTTGAGTTCCTTGACTTCAGTAGTCGGCCCGACGGAATACCCCGAGGGAATACACTCTCCCATCGACGTCCCCTTCCCGGGACGCTGGTCGCCGTCGCGAGGAACATAAAAGCGTTACCGCACACTTAACATTTATTAAAAAAATATAGCAGCATTCATGTATATACTGTCACGAGTTGCATATTAATTTGTTTTAAATTTGTCTGGTATATTTTGTAGTTCTATGTAATGGGGCAAAACCACAGCATAAATACCGGGCTTTATCATAAATATTCGCGTTTATGGCTATTACTTAGTGCATCATTCAGTTGTTCTGAATAAAAGTATGGCGGGGAAAACATAAATGCACCTCTACAGTTAATTTATTTTTAACACATAATATATCCTCCTATTAAGCATACCACCAACAATATTATTTTTCTTAGAGTTCTTAGCAGCTTATCTATTTATTTATTTAAAATTTCTGTATAAAGCAATGTTACAAGGCGGCATTATTAGCATTTTTCTTAGAAGCAGGCTATGGTATAGTTATAACCCGTCCAACCCATCCGGGGATGACGGAAAGTGGGCAACGAGCGACAACCTAATCCACCGAGTGCATATCTGTCGTTAGTGCCATGATGATCAGTAGCTCGTTCAGGTAGGTTACCCTTTAAAGGACTATTACGAGGTGACGCCTCAGCAGCATTCGACGTCGGGGCATAGCCCTTTGGAGCCGCACCTTACAAGGTCTACTACCTTAGGCTAAAAACTTTACATAGGTCTGGGCCAACTTCATCTAATGCCATGTAGTCAAAAATTACATTGCCAAGGAGAGTTAACATCAGGCAGGCAGCCGGTCATAAAACTATTGACATAACTTTTTCAGTGTGTATAATATGACAGAGTAAGAACACAGTTCATCGCCCTATCTTATTTATGGGTGTCGTAAAAGACGACTATGGAATATGATTGCAGATAAAATCTATGCAAGATAAGGAAAACTTAAGATAAAACCCTATGCCAACACGTCTGATTAGCGCGGTGTAGCAGGTCTTTTGACTTCCTTTATGGAGCACGCTCGAGGCCACCGAGATTAAAATGGACTGACATATTGATTTTCTAATCTATTATACTCATAGTTTATTTAACTATTTCTACAATTTATAATCGAATAAATTGCAATAGATAAAAAATTCGGATCAGTATAGAAATAAAATATTCGATGACTTTTTGCAAAAAAGGTTTAACAGCTTCATATCAGCTATAATCGAATTCTATAAATTCAAAAGAACAATAGAACGCACGTAAATTGACCGTTTCAATCACCTGCGTACCTATTCAGATCCTGCTGGCTTTAAAAATATCACAAAGCGTTGCAAAAACGCCGTTATCCGTGAATAAAATATGATCGTTAAAGTAATAAGTGATATCGACATAAATTTTATATTATGTAGTAATATACGTTTCTATAATTCTAATAACAATATGTCTTTTTTTGGTGGGTGGGTTACGGTCGGCACACTCCTCGCTCCACTCCGTCAGGGGCGACAGAGGGGCGTAAGCACGCACACCCATAACCCTCCTGACACCGTCACCTTCATCGTTGGGCCAACCACCGGAGCAGTGTCGTCAGTGTTCGGCCCAACGAAATAGCCCTTGAGAAGTACGCTCTCCTCAAGCGACGTCCCCCCTAATAACAATATGTCTAAATTTGTTTTTTGTACATGTAATCATGTATTATGAATAAAATTACCTCCACCAGCTCTTTTTCTACCAGAGTGGGGATTTGAACAGATATTATTTTTATGAAATTTGTATAAAAAAAATCGACCAAGTGCGAGTCAGACTCGCGCACGAAGGGTCCCGTACCATTAAGCAAAAAAGGCCAAAGAAATCGCGTTTGTTGTATGGGAGCCCTCCTTAAATATTTATTTTAATTTATTTTTAGTATCTGTTGTTATAGCGGCAACAGAAATACATAATTTGTAAAAATTTCAATTGTCTAGCTAACGCGGTTCTTGAGATATAGCCTGGTGACAGACAGACGGCCGTTGAGTTCGCTCACCGGATCTTCCCAGTCTGTGGCCGCTTTCCGTTCCGGTGATAGATTATTTTTTCTGTGTAGTGACGGAGTAAGAACATAATTAACAATTCCCTATCTTGTCCATGGATCTCGTAAAAGACGACTAAGGTATCTGGGGGCACGGCAGTGCCCCCGCCAAGTCGAGCAAAAAAAAAGTCGGGCAAAACGCATCACTGCCGTAACATACTTTTCTCGAAGCAATTCAGGCCATTTTCGACCCTATAACTTCGTTGTGAATAAAACTAGAAGCCTGAATTTTACTATGTTTAGTACAATTTAATATAATATGTATTACTTGTGAGGTACCTTGTGTTTTCATGCGATTGCCAAGTCATTCTATTTATTTAAAACATAAAAGATCTTTACTATTGATATCGTCACTATAAGAAGTTGTTAGGTTAGTTATGTTAGCTGTTTACGTAATAACTTAAGAAGAAAGGTCCCTTAAGCAGGGACTGAATGAGTTAACCGACTTGGTATATCATGGATCTCAAAACTTTTTATGGTAGAAGAACTCAGTTGCGAGGCTTGGCTTTTTTACAAGTTTTGTTTTTGATGGTATATAATATTCAGGTAACATATGTTCAAGAGAAGTAAAACCTGAAAACCAACCAACATGTTCGACCAATATAACACAGCAATTTCCCTCTTATTGGGGAATAGGCTCGAGCCCAGCAGCGGCACATGTATGAACTGAGACGACAACGATGGATTATACGATTAATTTTAATGAAAATTTTACAATATGTAAGTGCACTTATGGGGCTTATCCTTACTAATATTATAAATGCAAGTACACGTAAGTTTGTTTGTTACGCTATAACGCTTAAATCACCGAACCGATTTAAAAAATCTTTCACCAATGCACAGCTTTAATATCAGGGAGTAACATAGGCTATATTTTATCCCGGTATTCCCACGGGAAAGGAAACTATGCGGGTAAGGTGACCGAAACCGAAGCGCAGCGAGGGCGGGTTGCTATAACAATAGATTATTGCATTTGATTTATTTAGAAATATGAAAGATTAATTCAACTATTGAGATTAAAAATTTGAACTCTACTAGGCTGCATAAGAGAATAATTATAATGTTTTAAGATTCCCTTATGTTGTAAAGAGTGAAGAATAAATAAAACGTAAGAAAGATTAAAGAATGAATGTCCGTCTGGTGATAAAATAACAACGCAATTCATCACCACCTTTGGGTGTCGTAAAAGACGACTAAGGGATACAATATGCATATAACATCTGTGCAAGAGAAGAAAATTCGAAATAAAACCCTATACCAACATTATCGCAGCCCACATACGTCCCAGTGTTGGGCTCGGACCTCCTCCATAATGGGAGAGAATTTGACCTAGTATACCATGCTGGTCAAACATGTTGGTATTTTTTTTTTATTTTTTTTTTTATTTATGGGTGGCTATGGTAAGCGCACGCGCGGTCCAGTCCATCCGGGGCGATGAAAGGACGGCGCGCGGGCCCATAACCCACCCGTACCCACGTCACCTCGTTGTTGGGCTGACCACCGGAGCAGATGTGACTTGTCGTCAGTGGCCGGCCTGACGGAATACCCTTTCGGGTAACCTCACCCCTCGACGTCCTGGGACGTCGGTCGCCGTCGCGCGGTCATTCTCTCTGCGGGTGACGGACAATTTCCCGGTCCGAACACCCGCGGCCTCGGCTAGGGCGGCATTAGGCGCAGATATTCGCGCCTGAGCCGCCCGAAACATGTTGGTATAGGGTTTCATTTCAAGTTTTCATTCTCTTGCACAGATGTTATAAGCATATTATATCCCTTAGTCGTCTTTTACGACATCCACGGGCAAGATAGGGAGTGGTGAGTCAATTTCTCTCCTAGGGAGAAGGCTCGAGTCTAACAGTGGGATGTATATGAGACGAGATGATGATGGTGATTTCCAATACTACAATTGCAATGCATTGATTGCCTTCGAAAATCAGAGATACTTCATATTGTTTCAAACTTGATAGTTCTGTATAGGACGCTATTCTTTTAACATTTAAGTGTATAGTTGTAAATGCATAAAACATTCGTCTAGACGAGTAACATAAAATATGGGTGGCAATACCTTAGAAATGCCACATAAAGCTTCTGTTGATTTTATGTTGTTTATCGAACAAAGTTTAAAGCCGGTCAATTGTGAGTCGTCGTACGTTTTATGAAGTTGTATACTTTTGGTGAATTAGCACGTTTTATTGTATTTTGTACTTCAATTTTCATTTTATATCATTTTAATGCCTCATTTCATTTTAATGTTACGTTTCTAGACGTGAAATTGTTGCTGTTAATTGAATTTTTGCGGTTGCCACAACACGAATTTATCTGTATTGCGGTAATTTGTAATTTAAAAATTAAATGTATAACATGAAATAATTGGTCGTAATAACCCGTGTTGGCGTGACGTTAACGCCACGTTTGGATATATATATTTATGTAATGCAATCATAACCCGTTTTAGAATTTTGTACACTGCCATCTAGTGAGCTCAAAATAAATGATTAACCTAAACACATACCTATTGAGTATACTAATGAAAATAAATGTTTATTGAACAAAAATCAGCATTTTCTGGAAAAAAAGATCGTAATATCTTATTTATACATTATGCCATATTAGATCCTGACGTAATCTGTTCTTTTATGCATATATACTTGTCTATACCAATAAATAAAATTGGAGTGTCTGTTTGTAATGTCAAAATAATAGGCTTTTTTCATGCTCACACGGTTATTTGCACGACACCTATGCCTAAAATACAGATTAAAAAACAATAATAAATCAATAATCCAAATCCTTGTCATCAACATCGTCATCATCGCAGCCCACATATGTCCCATTTATGGGCTCGGACTTCCTTCACAATGGGAGGGAATTCAAACTACTATACCATGCTGGTCAGACATGTTGGTATAGGGTTACATTTCGAGAGTTCCTTCTCTTGCACAGATCTTATGTCCATATTATATCCCTTTATCATCTTTTACGATATCCACGGGCAAAAAAGGGATTGCTGAATTGTATTCTTTTTCCGTCACCACACGGAAAATATGAGATTGAAATTGATATTGTTTTTGAACCTATCTAATTAACACTGTTAGACGTTGGTGCTGAATCAGTACCATAATTAAAAGGTATTGGGGCTACGTCCCTTATCTTATTTGTGGGTGTCATAAAAGGAGACTAAGTGATATATTATGTATATAACAACTGTGCAAGAGAGGACAAAGTCGAAATAAAACCCTATGCCAACCCACCTGACCAGCGTGGTACAGTAGGTAATTTTTCCTCCTATTGTAAAGGAGGCTAGAACACAACAGAATGTATATAAGCTGTGATGATGATGATTATTATGGGGCTATGTTATATAACATTATCTACTAACCAGTTTAAATAACCACATTGAAATTAGAGTTTATTTTTTAAATAAAACTACTTTACGGATTTTATCATGTTTGTATTTGATTTTTGATTACCCGACGTTTCGAACACTTTACAGCGTTCATGGTCACGGGTGGACTAAGATGTCTCACGTCCAACAAGTCATCGTTACTGCAGAAAATTTATAATTATCTACCAGATACAGAAAATTAGTTATTAAATATTGACCCACATTTTGATACAAAATTTTTACTACTAACCATAAACAATATACTACCATAAACAATATAATTTTTAACAATATAATTACTTTTAACAATATATTTTTTAACAATATAATTACTAACCATAAACAATATAATTTTTTCATATAGAATCATTTTCTTCTTACACTGGCAATAAATTTTGTATCAAAATGTGGGTCAATATTTAATAACTAATTTTCTGTATCGGGTAGATAATTATAAATTTTCTGCAGTAACGATGACTTGTTGGACGTGAGACATCTTAGCCCACCCGTGACCATGAACGCTGTAAAGTGTTCGAAACGTCGGGTAATCAAAAATCAAATACAAACGCGATAAAATCCGTAAAGTAGTTTTATTTAAAATGTATAATACTCGCGTAAACATCAGAAATTATTAGAGTTTATTTTGATATTTTTTTCGGCCTTTCACTTAAGTTATATGCTTACAATCCTTAATCGTATCTTACGACACCCGGGGGAGGCATGGAGTCATGAAACACTGTACTTTTACACCCTCGTCATACGGTCCATCAAATTATTTATTTACTAAGTGGATTCACATTACACAGAATACATAATCTATACTTAAACAGTAACTAAGTAAATAAAATGGCAGTAATAATCATAAATAATACTGTCCTTTTAATTCCTAACGATAATAAAATACATATACTTGAGGCTCATTGTCTATATACAAATAAATAAAATTGAAGTGCCTGTTTGTAATATCAAAATAATGTGTTTTTCATGCTGATACAGTTATTTGCACGATAGCTATGCTTAAAAATCTTCAAAACGATTCGACTGATTTTGATAATATTTTAGTACCAAGTAGCTGTCTATATAAGGAGTAACTTGGGCTAATATTTTATTCCGGTATTCCCACGGGAACGGGAACTACGTGAGTAAGGCGACTAAAACTGATGCGAAGCGAGAGCGGGTTGCTAGTAATTATTTATATAATTTTTGTGTTCCTCTCTATATGACTGGCTGACTGACTATATAACACTACTGGGCTCGAGCCTCTTCCACATTGGGAGGGAAATTGACCTACTATACATTGCTGATCAGGCAGGTTGGCATAGTATATATCTTCTTAAACTTCATCTAAAGAAGGTCATGTAATAGCGCTTCGGAAACACAGCAGCAGGCAGTTCATTCCAAAGCCTGTACGTACGTGAGAGAAATGATCGCTGGAAACGTATAGATGAAGCCCATAACGTTTTCAAGTAAAATGGATGAAATCTGCTGCGGTATCGAGTGGTACGATGGTAAAACGATGACGATGGCACCAAGTCAAACAGTTCCTCAGAGCACTCTCCATGAAAGAACCGGTAGAGTACATAGAGTGACGCAAAATCACTCCGCCGCTCTAGTGACTCCAATCAGTCCGTAAGATTGAGATCCCCGATGATTCAGATAGCATGCCTTTGCAGAGAGTCGAGTGGATCTAGCTGATATTTGGGCGCAATTGCCTAGATATGTGAGCAGCACTTCACATGAGGACGAACTTGTGCTTTGTATACAACACCAGACGCTGTCCCGGTATGAAATAGCGCCTAGCTCTATTCAGGACGCCCAACGTTTTGCTTGCCAATTTGGCTTTGTCCTCCAAGTTACTCCCAAACTGGACTTTGCTCGATATTTCGACGCAAAGCATCTCAATACTGTCGGAGGTTTGGTTACTTCTTGGAACTGAGACGCCAGAACATCTACGGATAAGAGAGGGAATGGTGAATTGTAGTCTTACTCCATCATCACACGGAATAATAAAATAATACAAAAAAATATTTATGTTATTATCACAACTCCTACAAAAATATATAATTTAAAAAAATATCAATTAGATTCATCATCATCACCATAATTTCAGCCTATCGCCGTCCACGGCTGGACGTAGGCCTCCCTCGTGTTACGCCACGAAGTGCGGTCCTGTGCCGCCTGTATCCAATGACGCCCAGCAACTTTCACCAGGTCGTCGATCCACTTGGTGGGAGGGGCGTTCTACACTGTGTCGTCCGGTACGTCGCCACTTGAAAACCTTTCTTCTTCAGCGGTTGTCGGTTTGTCGAGCGATGTGACCTACCCATTGTCACTTCAGCGTGCTAATTCTTCGTGCTATGTCGGTTATACCCGTTCTTCTGCGGATTTACGTTTTATTATTATTTCAATTAGATTATTTATTCTTTATTAAATAACTACACATTTTAAAAGCTTTATTTTATTAACATCAATATCTTATTAGAAATTCGTAACTGCGATTTCTAAAATGCTTAATAATAACCGTTGGAGAATCCGAAAGCAAAAGAGAACAACTGCTTCATTAGCCAAAGGGTATACAGGTTAGAAAGATAAATAATTTCTAACGGTACGCCCCCGTAATTTGCATTTAACTGTAATACAAAGTTTAAACAGCGATTAACTTATCTTTAAAATTTATTTGCACGTCATAATACAAATACTAATGAAAGGTTTGTAATCGTCACAGCAAATATGCGTCCCACAACTGGGCTCGAGCCTCGTCCACATTGGGAGGGAAATTGACCTACTATACCGCGCTAGTTAGGCGGGTTGGTAAAGAGTATTTTTTCGAGTTTACCTTCTCCAGCGCCAGTATTCACATCAACACGTCCCACTGTTGAGCTGAAACCTCCTCCAAAATAGGAAGGAAATTGACCTTACTATATGCTGGTCAGACAGGTTGGTATAGGGTTTTATTTCAAGTTTTTCTTCTCTCGCATAGATGTTAAATGCGTATTATTTCCCTTAGTCGTCTTTTACGACATCCACGGGCAAGATAGAGAGTAATGAATCGTATTCTTACTCCGTCACCACACTGATTAAAAATAATAATTAACCAAGACCATTGGTTCCTAATACCTGTAAAGGTACTGAAATCAAGACATCGATTCTAATTACCCATTCAATAAGCAAAAGGTTAAAATACGGTGGTTAGGTGCAACGCATATGTTCATATTCAATCGTCCTAGATATATTAAGTGCAGCATCTCAGCTGTGGCTAAAACCATGAGTGACTCTTCGGAAGGGGTGTCAGGGAGGGACGGCACTCTAAAGAGTATCTCTCCGGACTGAACACAGATGCCAAGGAAATCGGTACCAGTGGTCCGCTCGAAGGGGTGAAAATACGATGAAACATGGGGTTATACTCTACCTTTGCATCACCCCGGACGAAGTGGACGACGTGTGTGCTGGCCAAAGTCCGCCTAAGCAAAGCTGCGGCCATTGATAATTCACTATAAAATAAGAGCTGCGGCTAAAATGAATTATAAAAAAATAACGAATATAATAACGTTTGCCGTGTGGTGACAGAGTAAGAATACAATTCACCACCCCTGGAATTGGGGCTACGTCACTTATCTTGCCCGTGGGTGTCGTAAAAATCGACTAAGGGGTATAATATGCATATAATATCTATGAAAGAGAAGGAAAACTCGAAAGTAAACCCTATATCAATGTTACTAACACTAGCTTTTAAGTGCTTGTTGATACTAACAAAATATGGAGTTAAATAATTTTGAAATAAATGATTATTATCTATACCAATAAATAAAATTGGAGTGTCTGTTTGTAATGACAAACTAATAGGCTTTTTCATGCTCACACGGTTATTTGCACGACACCTATGCCTAAAATACAGATTGAAAAATTTTTGTCTGTCTGTATGTTTGTCTGTCTGTCTGTCTGTTTGTTCCGGGTAATGTTCAAAACGGCTGGACCGATTTCAAAAATTCTTTCACCAATGGAAAGCTATAATACCAGGGAGTAAACTAGGCTATATTTTATCCTGGTATTCCCACGGGAACGGAAACTACGCGGGTAAAACGACTAAAACCGAAGCGAAGCGAGGGCGGGTTGCTAGTTATTAATATATTATTATGCCAACACTTCTGAATAACGTGGTATAGTAGGTCAATTTCTTTCTCATTGCGGAGGAGGCTCGAGCCCAAACGTGGGACGTATATGAGCTGTGATGATTATGATGATGATTAACGTTTTAAATTTTATCTAGCTACAACCAAAAATATAAGCAGAAATCCCTTTGATTTAAATAACTGCCTGAGGGATACAATATATGGTCTTACAAGCAATATGTCAATATAAACCACGTCACTTATGGGTTTTATTTTATTACTAGCAACCCGCCCTCGCTTCGCTTCGGTTTCAGTCGTCTTTACCGTCTTTACCAGGATAAAATATAACCTAGTTTACGCCCTGATATTATAGCTTTCCATTGGTGAAAGAATTTTTGAAATCGGTCCAGCCGTTTTGAAGATTACCCGGAACAAACAGACAGACAGACGAAAAATTTTTAATTGCTATTTTAGGCATAGGTGTCGTGCAAATAACCGTGTGAGCATGAAAAAAGCCTATTATTTTGATATTACAAACAGACACTCCAATTTTATTTATTGGTATAGATTAATTCTTCGTATGCCTTATAAAAATTACAACTGAAAATAAAAAATAACAATGAAATGTTATGTCTTTTATTGTTCAATTTTTATATTTTTCTCGGAATACTCGCTATCCTGTTTCATGGTATCGATATAATTAAATAAACTAAAAAAAATAAACATCATCATTCAAAATTGGAATAAAAAACTTCCTTTGATATAATTATTCGCTCTAGGGATACAAGGTAAAATGTATTACTTTTTATGTTAGTTTACTGTTTCATCGAATTTTTTTTGTTGTTTTATTTTGATATTCTTATAATTAGATGTTGTATATTTTTGAAGGAAAATTGTTTTATTAACTTCAGTCGTTCAATAAACAATAATTTAATTATTATTTCTCCGTACAGTGACGCTAAAAATATAGTGTACTAGCAACCCGCACTCGCTTCGCTTCGGTTTTAGTCGTTTTACCCGCGTAGTTACCGTTCCCGTGGGAATACCGGGATAAAATAAAGCCTAGTTTACGCCCTGATAGCTTGCCATTGGTGAAAGAATTTTTGAAATCGGTCCAGATGTTTTGAAGATTACCCGGAACAAACAGACAGACAAAAAATTATTAATCTGTATTTTAGGCATAGGTGTCGTGCAAATAACCGTGTGAGCATGAAAAAAGCCTGTTATTTTGACATTACAAACAGACACTCCAATTTTATTTATTGGTATAGATTGTACCATTATTTACCGTGTGGTGACGGAGTAAGAATATAATTCGTAATCTTGCCCGTGGATGTCGTAAAAGACGGAAAAGGGTTATTATATGCATATAGTATATATGGAAGAGAAGAAAAACCAAAAATAAAATTATACCAACACGTCTGACCAGCGTGGTATAAGAGGTAAATTTCCTTCTATTGTGGAGGCGACTCGAGCCCAGTAGTTTACCATGTGTGAGCTGATGAAAAAACAACATTAGATGGGGTTGATCTAGGTCCATTTAAAAATCTTACTCGTCTTTTCAACACCCACGAGTAAGAGTTGGAAGTATTTGTGGCTGCTACCATAAGGCACTCCCTCACTTTATATTTTATTAACCGAAGCAAAACGTGGGCAGGTTGCTAGTTAATAGCAGCTTGCCCTCGCTTCGCTTCGGTATCAGTCGTCTTTCCCTGCGTAAGGTAAGTCACCAGTCATGGACAGTATAACCGATTTATTTTTGTATTTGCTTTGTAATTTTTTCATTTTTCAATATATATTCTTTGGGGTTTGGAGGTAAATGAAAAGCTCTTTTCTTAATCAATATTCAATGTTTAATTTCGGTTTAGTACTCAGTACAATAAAACATTATAAATAAACAACACTCCTACTTAGGCACCATTAATGGACAGTAATAAACCAGTGTTGGACCCCCATTTATAGACATTATCCAATTATGAACAGCCATCAATGGTCAGTAATTATTCAGTGTAGGATCTAATTATGGACAGCTATTTATGAAAACATGAATCAAGTAAGGACAGAAGTATTCGTTATTAACGAAATGCTTCTCTTTAAGCCAACCAGTCAGCTATATTATTTGAATAATAACCATCTAAAATAATCATCAATATATCAGTCTTACGTTTCAAGACAATACTCGAAAGCTATCTTTAAGCAAAATAAAACATCTTTACACATTTATTATTCAAAACCAATTAGATCACAATAAGACACGAACCTAATTTAAAGGTCTAACACTACTATTATTGAAAAATCAGTCTCAAAAATTACGTAAATTTTCATTGCAACAATATCATTTTTACACTAAGTATAAACAAATCATTTTAGAGGTTCAATAGAAATTCCAAAATCAAAACATTCTTATTCAATAGAGATCTAGATCTCCTTAAGTTTTAACAAACATAACTATTGATAAATATCTGTCTAAAAATATTGTAACAAATAGGTCTGGAACTATCAAAAAGTCTCTAAAAACACATGCTATAGGAACTATCAAAATCTCTATAAACCTATAATTATAAACAAAGTATTGCAATTAAAAACTTAACATATTTTTCCATTTCAGGTACTTTAAAAAAGCCCCTCTTGTTGACGGTTCCCCTATCATACCAAATTTGATCTGGTGTGTCGGGCCACCGAAACGTATTTCCTCTTGATAGAACCATTGTACTTATTTCATAAGTATTGGTATCAACATTTTTAATTACCCCGGGAAAGTATTCTCCTTCATATTTAATTATAACATACGTACTTTTCTTTAGTATTTGCAGGGATATGTCTTTTATTGGAATATTTTCATCTGACTCTGGTGATTCAGTTATGTGTTTTAGGTGGTTTGTCTGGTCTTCTTCAGATAACTCTAAGTCTTTGTCGCTTTCTTGATATGGTATATCATTTTCTTCTGCTGATGAACTAGATGATTCAATTATCTTCCTTTTGGTAATTACAGTTTTTGCTATTTTCATTTTATATGTAACTTTCTTCGTTTCTTCAGCTATTTTTTTTTAATCGTTATCGTTGTTTTTCTTCTCTCTTTTAGTCTTTGGTTTTCCTCTTCTTCCTTCTATTTCTTTTCATATATGCTCTCTAACTCTCACCAGTGATTGCCAAAGGAAGACGTAGATGACGAAAAATTTGGAGCAAAATGCTCTCTTTTCATTATTTGTTTTGGATTTTCTATTTTCCAACTCTTTACTTGATTCTGCCACGATACCTTTAATGGTCTAAAGACCGCAACATCCATTGGTTGCAGTAGATGTGTCGAGTTAGGGTATAGAGAGATAACTTCAATACCATTATTTTTACAAAAATCTAATAAGTGCAAGACCATGTGTGACCTATGGCTGTCCAAGAATAATATAACTGGTTTCAGTATATTATTTTTTTCTATCCAGGAATTGAACACATTAGTAATATACTCATAGAAAGTTCTAGCACACATCCAGCCTGAATCTGATCTGCCTATGCACCAATCTTTTGGTACGCTATTGGTAATTACGGCAGGTAAACGTTCGTAAGGGTAAACTATCATCAGTGGAGCTAGAACTCCAGCAGCATTACTGGTAACCAACACGGTTAAATTTTTTTTTTTCATTTCCTGATGCTGTATAGACATTTTTTTCATCCCTCCGTACTATCACTCGCCCAGCTTTTGGTTGCAAGTTAATTGCACTTTCATCCGTATTAAAAATTCTTTCAGTGTCATTTATTACTTCAAGCCAGTCTTTATTTTCAAGGTAACCTTTAATTAAATCAGACCAACGGAGTATGTCAGCTTTCATAACTTTATCTCTCGCTTTACTTAAATTTTGCGCTGTACGTTCAGAGAGATCTGGATGTTTTTTTAAAAACGAAGAGTACCACTTTTGTCCTGGCCGATTATTTGTGAACGGACAGGAATCTAAATTTTTCTCCGATATTATTTTTTGAACACTGTCAAGCAATTGTTCTTTGGTCATAGGGAAGTGTTTTTCAGCCTTAAGGTTATCTATCTCACAAGAATCTTTTCTTCTTCATATGTCAGTATAGTAGCTGGACCTAAATTACAATCAATAGGACTTTTCCCGTTGATTTTATTATTTAATGTTATTCTTGGGACTCCGTATTTTCTAGCGGCAACAGATATTTTCTCTCTTTTTCGCACTTCCTCGATAGCCTTGGTCATTTGTTCTTTTTTGTAATCTTTTCTTGATGCAATTTCTAGGTTGAAAAAAAATTGTCTTAGAAATACATTGAACCTATTACGGACACCTAGTCATGGGCAGAATGTCCATTATTGGAGAGACTAATAATATAGTGCAGATTTCTAGAGAAATGATTAGGTGTACGTGCTCGAATAATATCCAGTTATGGACACCGGTAATTTTAGGTTTAGTATGACAATAACATTTTGGGTTATGTTATAAAAGTAACGTGTTACTATTGTTAAATAATATGAATTTCAACAACAAAGATACATCAGACACAAAATAAAATAATAAGTGTACTTACTTGCGTCGCGGTTCTTATAATAAATTACGATTCTCGACTCCAAATGATACCGCGTAACTAACAACTGTTATGGCCGTAATCAAAATGGGTCATGGCCGTCAAAGACCATTGGTATGACAGCTCAAATATTAGCCCAACTGATCGATGTTGACATTTGAAAAAAATTACTATGCGTTTGCTTAATTTTGGAGGTAACTTCAAAAAATGTCCATGACTGGTCCACGTCCATAATAGGTGCCATTACCTTAGTTCCCATTCCCGTGGGAAAACCGGGATAAAATATAACCTAGGTTACTCCCTGATATTATAGCTTTCCTTTGGTGAAAGTATTTTTTTAAATCGGTCCAGCCGTTTTGAAGATTACCCGGAACAAACAGACAGACAGACACACAAAAAAAATATAAAGCGTATTTTAGGCATATGTATAGTGCAAATAACCGTGTGAGCATGAAAAAAGTCTTTTATTTTGACATTACAGACAGACACTCCAATTTTATTTATTGGTATAGATTGGTATAGATATAGATTGCTAATTATCAACTTCATCATCACAGCTTATATACGTATCAATTCTGGGTTCAAACCTCCTCCATAATTGATTTGTTATATCACGCTGATCAGATGAGTTGGTATACCATAATCCCTTAGTCGTCTTGTATTCTTACTCCGACACCACATGGCAATTAATGGTTAATACGCTTTGAAAAAAAATCATTTTGAAATAGAAACCTACACTATTTGTAAATGCTGATATAGTATAACTTTTATTTAAAAAAAATTGCTTTACCATGGAAAAGAAAGAAACACGTATTTTAAATGTGATATTCCACAAATAAAGTACAGAAATTAACATTTTAAAAAGCAATCCGGTTTGAAACGTTCAACTCTAAACACGAAAGCCTAACAAGCCGAACAAAACACATAACATTCAAAAACAAAACATATTCACGAAATAGGAAACGTATTTTTCGAAATTTCGAATGCCCCGGCGAATTCGAGGCAAACTTTCTTTGCGTGAAAATCGAATAACCGCATGAACTCGCTTCTAACTTTGCTATTGCTATTGTCGTCATCACTAACAATGTTGGACATATGGTGCTATATTTCCTTAAAAAGAATAGTTGTGTATAGACGAGACGAGAAGTTCCTATTTCAGATTCAGAAGAATCTCATACTAACTAGCTACACTGTTCCTAAAGTGTTTAACCTAATAGATATTTTTGAAGTGAAAACTTCTATAGGCAGATTCGGATGGGTAGTAAATACATAATATCTGTCCCGATAAATGTCAAAACTAGACAAAAGTAAAAAGATTGATTGAAACGTTTTAATTTAAGATGAATTGATTGATTTGTATATTCGACAATAACGACTGTTCGTTCAGTTTTAAGTTTTCACTTCTGTTAGCAGTCCTCATGACTGCTTTGCGTTCTTTTGATTTTTATTTAGTTTTATTTATCTATTAAAAGTAGATAAGTTATTGTCATCCCTGACAAAGTTGGACATATGGTGCCAGTATTTCGTTAATAAGAAAAATATTTAAATAGCCAAGTTGCTTTAAGTAATTTTAAATCTCACATTAATTAGCTATTCCACTTCTAAAATGTTAGCGTAATAGATATTTTTGCAATGCAATCTCCTATAGGCAGATTTGGATGGTGAGTAAATTCATGTACGTCGTCATAAACATGCTTTTCTTTTTGACCCCGTGACGTTTTAAAGCTAATACCATAACTGCAGCTATGTCTATGCCGATAAATATCAAAATATTTATCTAAAATGTAAAAAGTTTTATTTTCAAATTTTAATTTAAGAGCAAACAATTAATTTAAATATCTAAAAATAATGATTATTTTTTAATTTTAAGTTTTCATTTCTGTTGGTGGCAATCCTTGTGACTACTGTATATTGTTTTTTTTCATCTGCTTATCCATTCAAACAGGCGAAGGATCACAGCCAAGTCTTATACAATTTTCTCTACATGTTATTTTACATTTCTTCATATTGAGTAGCTTAAACTCTCTTATTCATGTGTGTCGTAAAAGACAACTAAACGATATACCATCATCTCTGCCTATATATGTCCCACTGCTGCTCTCCGACCACCTCCTTTATGAGAAGGAATTCGACCTACTAATTCTCGCTGGTCAGACGTTTTAGCATAAACCCTGTGTATTATTTCAAGATTTTCCTTTCTTGCATTAATGTTATCTGAATATTATATCACAAATCGTCTTTTACTCCAACAGCAGGAGAAGTGGTGGTAAATTAAACGATCGGCATGTGGGCTGACAATAGTTCACCTAAAAAAAAACGTGATTAAATAATTAAGTAATTGCCTCATGATTAACTTTTTCTTTCTAAAAATACCTACGCTAAACAATAAATCCATGCGTTGTGGAGTACTTTAAAAGCATGCAATTACTAGTCATAAATAATAATCAGACTCAAAACAATTATTCGTGGATTGTAGAAAAATCTACTTAGAGAGAAAGGCATCAAAAAATTGGTTGACTGTAAAATCAGGCAGTTAAAACATTAATGAAAAATTGCATACTTTTATGAATTTAATTAAATTATTATCACGGAATTATCATTATTTTGTAAAGATTGAGTTAACAGATAATTACATTTTACTAGTGGTAGGATCACACTGTCGACAGTTATCTGCCTACAGCCGCGGGCCGGTCCATCCGGGGTAGTACCACGCTCTCGCAAAAAATCGACGTCTGAGTAGTAGCAATTTGTTACTGCGCTGCGTTCGGTGAGCAAGAGAGCCGGAAGCCCAACTTTCTGTGCGTTTACGTGGAGGATTTTGGTGGAGCCTTTGGTATCACCAAGCCTCAATGCACGCATTCACACTCCCTTCACTTTCTTTGCGGTAGGCAGCGGCCTTGTAAAGGTCCATGAGCGGCAGCAACATCTACCATCAGGTGTACAGTACACCTCGTTTGCCGCTGCTTGCAATAAAAAAAAATATTCAATTAACATTTATTTGCACTCGTTAATTCAAATATTTTTTTACTTAAATTATACAATTTAATTAGATGCAACAATTTGTCACAAGCCTAGGCCGATCCTGCCTCTCTATTGCTTCTTCTGCGCACTCGCTTGCACGCTCGGCTCAGGCGGAACGTGACAATGAGTCGTGCTTTTTCGTGCATGCAACCGGCATTCATCAATTTATAGGACGTTAGCACGTCAAAAATCTTCGAATATATATGATACTAGCTTTTGCCCGCGACTTCGTCCGCGTAGACTACAGAATAAATCACCCTATGCACCATATCTTCTGTTTTTTTAACGAAATTAAATGATACGTGGCTTAGATTTTAAGATGGACCCCCAAACTACCAAAATTGTGAAAATTGTATCGAAATCCATTCAGTGGTTTTTGTGTTATGCCATAACATACAGATTGAAAGACACCAAAATTCTAAAACCATTGTAAAGGGGTAAGGCTATTTTTTGAGCTTATACCAAACTTATAGTACCTCTTTATAAACTACATTAGCGGTTCTGCCCTCAGGTGCTAAGATGACCAGACTGCTAGGAGAGCTCACTCTCGAGCAAGCCACGTAAAACTGACCGTGCGAGAAGCAGTCTACCCTAAGATCAATTCCTGCTGTTTTTAGTGACTGACCCTGAGACTTATTAATCGTCATTGCGAAACAGACCTTAAGAGTGAACTGCAGCCTTTTAAACTCGAATGGGTACTCCGATGGTATAAGTGGTATCCGTGGTATATACACCGATTCACCTCGAGCACAGCCAGTAATTACAATGGCCTCTACTAAGTTTTTATGTAAGGCTTTCACACGCAACCTGGTCCCATTGCACAACTTAGGCGGATTGAGGTTTCGGAGTAGCATTACTGGAGCACCCACTTTGAGCATAAGTGTGTGAACCGGTAGACCAGGTGGGTTGAGTGCATTTAAGAACTCCACAGGATAGTGTATAGCATCATCCGTATGCACTACAGTGTCCACAGACTTGTACTTGTATTCTACACCTTCGAATGACTTTAACAAAGTGTCATTAATAACTGAAGCCTGATCGTTCTTAGGTGTCAAAATCGCACGTTCACACAGCCACTCCATGGATTTGTTGTGTAGGTTGTGAACATCTGGATATATTCGGGCTATTAGGTCATCAACGGTCGGTACAAGTGAGGCAAGATCTGATGGAATTGTAATCTTGCCATCAGTTTCTGGATATTCTCCATTTCCTATTTTAAGAAGAAGATCGGAGAATTGTCCAGCGCAAACATCACTCTTCAGGTGCACCCGCATATTTTTTTTAAGGTGAAGCTTTTTGATTAGGGGCCAAAGACTTGATGCCTTAATGCAAGCCTTAACTTCGCCAGCTCGAGTTCCCCTCGGCACTACCGGCAGAGTCTGACGGAAGTCTCCAGCTAACAACACGGTGACTCCACCCATCATGTCATCGTTCCCTCTAATATCTTTTAGTGTTCTGTTTAGCGCTTCAAAACCCCCCTTATGCGCCATTGTGCTCTCGTCCCAAACTATGAGTTTACAATCACGCAGCACTTGGGCCGCATTACTCTGTTTTGAGATATTGCACAGTGGAGTTTCCACATGGATAAGGTTTAGTGGCAGCTTGAAAGCAGCGTGAGCTGTCTTGCCTCCCTCCAACAGTGTTGCTGCGATTCCTGACGATGCGACAGCTAAGGCAATGCTACGATTACTCCTAACTTTTGCCAATAGCAAATTGATAAGGAATGTTTTACCAGTGCCACTAGGAGCACCCAGGAAAAAAATTTGCCCTATTCCTTTTTCAATATTGCCAAGGATCTTCTGGTAAACGTAAAGCTGTTCATCCGTCAGTAACTCCTCATTGCATGACACCACCTCTCCTAGGGCGCATAGATCATAATTGGTCTCCCTCAGATATTCTCTATTGTCCAAAGTTGCTGCAGATCTTTTTGGCTGAGGTAATCCGTACTGTGCCAAGTTTTGTCCTGCTTGAGCTAATACTGCATCCTCAATCAAAATCAAACATCTGTTGTACACCTCGTCAGTGAGGTGTACAACAGATACACAATCTTGCAACTCTCTTTCCAGTTGCCGTTTAATGTCTTCTGAGAGACTCTCTTTGTATTTCTCCCAAAGGCTTAAAGGATCAGAGAGTTGACAGAAAACTAACATTATTGTAAATAGCTCTCGCAATTTGAGAGGAGAATCGCATAATGCAGCTTCCTCTAAAGTGGTGTCCATGCTTGTCGTCTTCCAGCAGACCAAGTGCCTTACACGCAGATTGAAATGTTGGATGGAGGATACCATTCACAGTCTTTAAGTCCTCAAAGGATGTCGGTTCTCTAACCTCATGGAGCAAAAGGCGTACGTGGTAGCACTCAGTGTTGTTTGGATGAATCGTATAGACCCTGCCCAGAGCGTGCACTTTTTTCACTCCGGGCCAGCCCTCAACATCTTTCCCTTTTTTCCTCCTTGAAAATTTTTTGCTGTTCCAGACATAGTAAGAAGGGACTTCGGAGTACTGCAGAGTTTTAGCGAAATTGTCTGTTTTGCAGATTTCAAAAAAGCCTAGGAGCGTTGTCTGTGGTGGCTTATTTATCTTTTCTGACAAATTATTTGAGGTGAAGTATATTCGCTGACCGTTTTCAAGATGAACAGCGAGGTGTACGACAGGGGGGGAACCTTTCATGAATGGGGAAGCTTAAGATCCTCCAAACTGCTTCGGAACTGCTTATGTACCGGCCGCTTTCGTAGATTTTTACCTCATCTTTCTCGTTCTCTAGAGTAAAGGCCGCTTGATCACTGCCCTTGTTCACGTACTTACAAATATATTTGATAGATTTAACAGAATTGCAGTACTCCACATTAATATGAGCATTGAAAGTACGTGACAGGACAGGATTGTAAGGCACCACCCAGCGGTTGTCCAACTCTATTTCATTAATTTTTATTGTGTTACCACCGTCAGCTGGAGACCTCCTCCTATATTGCGGATATCCATCGTCTCCTGTCTGGGTGTCCTTGAGAAACGGTCGAGGGTACCTCTTACTGCAACTGCCATCTTTCATGCAGGGCGAGTTGTAATTTAAACTTCCGCAAGGACCATGTATCATACTGGCCTTCACAATATCATAGAGGAGAGGGTCTTGCTCAGGGTCAGGTATTTCTGCACTAATAACATTGTCGATCTTATCTGGGGTGATACGCTGCTCTAGCCATAGCAAGATGTGAATGTGAGGAAGACCCCGTTTTTGCCATTCTACCGAGTATATAAAGCAACGCATCCCCCCAAATAGATTGCCTTTGGTAAGAAGAGACATCATCTTTTTCACCTTTAGGTGGAATACCCTAGCTATAATATCGTAGCGATCGTGTGACTTTTGGGCAGGTAAAAGTATATCTGTGATGTCTTTCCATCGGGGGTTACACGTAAATGTGATAAAAAGATCAGGACGACCGTACTGACGCACGTATGTCATAGCGTCTTGTGTACGCTCGTGCATATAGCGTGGTACCCCGGTAAAAGATGACGGGAGCACCACCTTCTGACCTAGCTGCTGAACATCAACATCCTGCCTTCCTATGGCATCCTGCCTTCCTATGGCATCCCGCAAGTGTATATAACTGTCAGCCCTCAGCTGCGCCTGGTTGTTCCTGATATAGGTCAACCTTTCCGTCTCTATTTTGGCGTACATGTCCACTAAAAACTGACTAAAAGGGAACGGAAATACACCAAGTGATTATCTTCTCCTTGTCTAATCATTATACGAAAAGAATAGAACCTTGCAGCTGAAATTGTATTTTTAAGTATTAATTTGGTCTCAGGATCACGCTGAGGTAAAGAATGGAGTACCCATCCTCGCCACGGCAAAACAAAAGCGGATACTGCAGGGCGTCATACGAACGGTGAATCTCGCTAATGCGCTGCAATGAATTATCGTGGCTCTCAAGGATAATGTCTCGTTTCTCAAATTGCTGACCAACTATTACTAATGCCACCTCATTTGACGTAGGAGCATTAAAACGACCCCTGTGACTCTCCGGCGGTTTCTTCTCAGCATTAATGACTACTTTAAATGGTTTAGACGTTTCAGGCACCTTGTCCAGGGCGATCTTCAAGTCTCTTACATAAGTATTAAACGTATGTAGCATTCTCTGCAGTTGCTTGACTAAGCCGGGTTTTACTTCGGGAAAGATACTGCACCTCAATTGTACTTCCCTGTCATCTTCGCCAACAAAATATATTTGTAAAAATTGTGGTTCCTTTTGAGGAGCTGGCAGCAAGCTTCCCACCAAATGGTATACCTGGCCCTGAACTTTAAAAGTTGGCATAAAACCGTCTTTTATTATCTGTTTCGCTCCGAAAGAAGTCATTTGAAAACAACTATTATATTTACGAATACGGTTCATGAAATGGTCGTGTTCTGGATGTATATCCATTATCAAACTGTAGAGAGGCTCAGGTAGCTGTTTATAAGGCGGGAGCTGCACCTTACCAGCACTGCAGCACATGCCGGGTGGCTCCTCCTTCCACTTGAGAGCATTACACCAATGGCACTTGTTGTTCATGGCACCCAAGGATACAGTACTGTCCGTCTCATACTCTATATCAAGATCATAGGCCATGCCGGAGTGAGCCTTGGTTTTCCAGGAGCGTCCTTTCCTTTGTACTCGTCTTCCAGGATTATTTTGCTCATAAAGAGACTGTGCCGCCGCGAGGTACACGGGTACCTCAGGGTGAGTTTTCTGGTATCTGGCCAGGGCAGCACGGTGAACTGCTGGGTTTGTTTGCGCATATTTTTTTGAAGCGTTTTGAATTTGTTTTTTCCGAGTAGCGTCGGTGCATCTGGCACGACGTTTCTTGGAGCATTTAGTATGAAAGATAAGAGATTGATACTGAGATACGTCATGATCTGGTTCTAATATGGGCGGTGAATTGGTAGGCACTTCATTTCTTCTCGTAGTAATCTTCTTTGCAACGACGGGGAGAAGTGAAGAAGGGGAGGCGGTCTCGGCCATTGTCGCAGTCACTTCACTACGGACGTAAACATCGAAATGGCCACATGACAAATCATGTGTAAAGCGTAGTCGTCCCACAGGGTTACCTGTAGTACCAAAACTCATATACAGTTCACCGTTTCGGTAAACTTCAAAGACCCATGGAAAGAGTTGCCCTGCCGCTTCCAGCTCACATAAACTACCATAAGTAAAATGGCGTGACATGTCAATGTGGTATTCAGCGGCACTGAAGTAATTACTGTCCCGTTACTGTCATGTGACATAATGGCAAACGATTCCCAGTTGTCCACCACATAGTCTACGATTTGCTCGCGCACCTCCCTGGCCATCACCTGTGTATCATACAATATATAGGATGATGGCCCGAAACAGACAGGCTTCGTCTCCAATTATAGGAACTACGGTGTGAGGGATCATAGCCCCATCAATTTGCAATGTTTCAACAGACATTGTGATAGATAATAAACAAAATCTACTCAAATAACGAACAAAAACTATGTACTTAAGTTATGCACTTACAAATTTAAGCTAATTAAATAGTATTATAAACAAAATGAAAGTAAAAAAAAATCAAAAAATATATTGTAAAATGATTAGAAAAGAAAAGCAATTGGAAAATTTTTTTTTTAAAGATTAACAAAGAACTTTGTGAAAAATAAGAATACTTTGAAAATTAATTTGAAAAAAAAAAATTAAATATATAGTATTATAAAGTTAATGAAAGAAAAAAAAATAGAAAAATATTCGAAAATGATTAAGAAAAAACTATTTGAAAAAGAATAGTTTTTTTTTTAAATATTAGCAAAACAATTTGCAAAAGATAAGAATATTTTGAAAAGCAAAGTTATGCACTAAGGAATCAAGGCAATTAAAATAGTAGTATCATAAACTTAATAAAAGTAAAAAAAAAATGGGAAACAATATTTGGAAATGATTAGAAAAGCAATTTGGAAAAAATAGATTTTTTTGGAAAAGATTAGCAAAACAATTTTTAAAAGATCGCGGACTATGGGTGAGCGCTGAGGGCTCTCAACCCGGAGAGTGTGGGGCCGTGCCGCCTCGCGCTGCTTATATACCCTCCGAGCTCCGGGGACATTGGCGTGCGCGACTTTTTCATTATTGCTAAAGCTACTTGAGGAAACCACGAAAAAATAATAAATATCCGAATATTATTTTTAATATACGGTGAAAAAACTTGTTCAAATACGAATAAAATGCAAAATTGTGTTTTTCGCATATATAATTATTATTATAGTCAAACATTTCGTTGAAGTCAAACACTTTCATCGACTAATACGATAATTTTGTTTAACAATAGCATCAACCTTGTGTGATAGATACGTATTCAATCAAGTTTTTTTTTTAGTGTAGGCACCTGCCAAAAGTAACGAAAGCAAAACTTAGTTTTATGACTTAAAAGCAACGATTTTCCTCCTATTTCGAGGTGATTTCGAAAAATCAAAAAAAAATCTCGAAAAAAAAAAAAAAAAAAAAATAACTGAAGCCTGATCAAAATTACCTACTTACATGTCAAGTATTTAATAATTAAAGTAACGGTGATAGGCAACTTCAAAGCGAAAATATAAATCCATTTTATTACCGTTCCCTTGGGAATTTCAAAAAATCCCGTCTTATTCCTTGCCTACTTCATAATGGGGAAATAATTTTATACACTTATTATACTTAACAATAGCTACGAAAGAAAAAACAAACAATATAACTTTTAAGCAAGGATTTTCATCATATTCCGAGGGATTTTCAAAAAACCCTAAAAATGGTTTTTAGTTATCGTAATAACCTACTTTTAAGCTGAATTTCAAGTCTCTAATAAATAAAGTTACGGAAATAGGGCAACTTTAAAGCGAAAATATAAGTAAATCTTTTTTTATTCCCGTTCCTGTGGGAATTTCGAAATATCCTGAAAATTGTTTTTTGTTTTCATAATCACCTACTTATATGCCAAATTTTAAGTTTCTAATACATATGGTTACGGAGATAGGGTAAATTTAAAGCGACAAAATATAAATAAATCCTTTTTATTCCTGTTCTCGAGGGAATTTCGAAAAATCCTAAAAACGGTTTTTAGTGATTGCAATCACATATTTATATGCCAAATTTCAAGTCTCTAATAAATATAATAACGGAGATAGGGCAACTTTTATAGCGAAAATATAAATCCTTATTATTCCCGTTCCCGTGGGAATTTCGAAAAATCCCGTCTTATTCCTTGCCTACGTCATAAAGACAATATCTGTGCAAAATTTCAGCTTCCTAGGTCCAAGGGTTTGGGCTGGGCGTTGATGAGTCAGTCAGGACTTTGAATTTTATATATTAAGATAAATTATAAATTTTAAAACAAAATGTATCGAAAATAAAATATTCATAGAGTACAGCGCTTTAGAAAGTGGGCTTATTTTTGAGTGACTAACGTCTTAAAAGCTTCTTTCGTGAAACTATAATAACTAAGTAGTTCTAATACCAAAATATATACATTAGCTTATAGTTAAGAACTCAAAGCCGTTTAAACTCAGAACAATCACTGCAGGGATACAAAAAAAACTGTCCTGCAAAAAACGAAAACACCAATTAAATGCAATAAAAATAGCTTCAAAATCATATGCAGCACACACTTACAACAAACAAACTAAAATACTGAAAATATACAACGCTCGAATAAGTGAACATATTTTTATTGCTAACTTTTTAGTACTGAAATAACAGGCACTTAATTATAAAAACAATGTTTTAACATGAGGCTTACAATTAAGAACTCGGTTCACTTTATGTAGCATGCAATTTTCGTTTCAATTGGTATGCTACATTCGTAGCTGAAGTTCGTCGAAGCCAATTTTCTACAGATTTCAAAGGCGCCAAAACTTTGTTACTTTTTTAATACCCCTAAGGACGTCAACAACTTTAGTTTGTTGTAAAAATGTCAATA
This sequence comes from Lymantria dispar, assembly GCA_032191425.1. NCBI lineage: Eukaryota > Metazoa > Arthropoda > Insecta > Lepidoptera > Erebidae > Lymantria > Lymantria dispar. Next base: position 8,047,933 of record CM063465.1, on the reverse strand, counting down.
TTTATAGTATATATAATAATCTCTTAGTCGTCCTTTACGACACCCATGGACACGAAAGGGGGTGGTGATCTGTATTCTTACTCTATTACTACACAGAATATTCATTAATAACAGGCATAATATATATTGGAATTGCAATTGTTTTATGTCAATAAGATGTTGTCAATCTTCTTGTAATGTTGCCATGATTGTTATATTTTTTGCGTAAGATCATAATATAAAGCAAGCAGCAAGTACACGACAGTTGTGTTTATACAGGATGTATCAGGTTATGGGGCAACTGGTCAAACGGGAGGTAGGCAATGGTGGTAGGACCCCATGAAAATAATTTGAAGAAAAATATCAATTCGTTAATGAATTAGAGACATGTAAAGTTTTCAACTTTGTTATTGTTTTTTCGTTTAAATCTGATTGAAATGTATAAAGTCAGTGACACTTAATCTGCAACATATTCGTACTTTGTTAAATGTTCAATAGAAATTGAAAAAATCAATGATTACATTCGCATGCAAAACAAACTTCGCTTTAAATCAGCTGATCGGCCGATTACCGTCGCCGAGTCACGTTTGTAACTACGGCACCATTGAAGCGTTTGCACAATTCTAAGTATGTATGAATGAAATTATATTGTCGAAGCTTTACATGCCTACATGTATCCTGTCTCTCCATGCCTACATAATACGTAACATTTAAGGCGTACACTGTTAGACACACATTTTCGGAATCACTATAACTTTTATGTTATATTGATTTTGTGTAATATGCATTTTAATTACGATCTATGGCCGGTATACTACAATATACTCGAACAGTTGCCCCATAACCTGATACACCCTGTATATTTCTCTAATAGGACGTATTCTATGTTCCCAAACTTTTTTAAATGAGTGAAGATTATGTCTCACAAAGGAGCTATTTCATAGATATATAAGCATGGAAATGTAATTTTATTAATATTTAATTTATGATGAATGATATGAATTATATGAGATAAAAAAAAAATCGCATAAAGAGAGAAATGTTTTATTCTAGGTAGAAATCACATAATGCCGTGCTTTGTTTGCCCTACAAATAATATCGTGATATTGACTAATCGTAGCATAAACAGCACAATTCAGCTAACTTTTGTAAGAGATTTTTACATGCACTGCCAGACGTCCCAGAACAGTACATTAAATTGATCTCAAGTTTTATTTATTTATTATACACTTTATTGTACACCAGTAATGAATACAGAAGAGCTATATATAATGGATACAGTACAATGGGCGGCCTTATCGCTATAAGCAATTTCTTCCAGGTAACCTTTGGATGGAATTAACACAGGAAAAAAAGGTAGTTGTTGGTGTAACAAGTTCAACTAAATATTAATCAATGAAAAATATGTATATGATTGTTTAATTTTTTTTGTAATATAACATCCTACACTTAGGAATTAATTAATCCTTGTATTGGGGAAGACGGAGTAAAAATTCCGTGTATTAACGAAGTAAGAATACAATTCACCACCCCCTTCCTTGCCTGTGGGTGTTGTAAAAGACTCTCGTAAAAGACTAAGGGATTATTCCAGATAACATCTATCCAAGAGAAGGAAAACTTGAAACAAAACCCTATACCAACCCATCTGACCAGCGTGGTATAGTAGGTCAGTTTCCCTCCCATTGTGGAAGAGGCTCGCGCCCAGCAGCGAGACTTATATGAGCTGTGATGATGATGATGTTGTATTGCGGGGGACTTAACAAACGTATAATTTAACAGACACAAATTACACTCAGACTCAAACAACAATTTGTGGATCGCACAAATTATTGTCCTGCATGGGAGTCCAACCCATGACACTGTCGCGGTGAGTCGGTATCTTAATCACTACGCCATTTGTGGAGTCATTAATGGTAGATAATAATTTATACCCTTATTTTTAAGTGATCACATCTGCGTCTTCATTACGTCAAAAACAGCCGGTTCAGGTATTATAGTTGGTATTAATATTGATAATTTAATAATTTAAATTAAAAATTGTGAATTACCCCCGAGACAAACTAAAATAATAAAAAAAGTATTACGTTCTCTTCAATAGGAATTATCAATTAATTGTCATTTAACGATTACACTGGCACGCGGGAAGCACTTAATCGAGTAATCATACGCCATTATATCATTTTGGAGCTGATACTCTTACACTGCTGGACCAATAGCCAAACATAGCTAAGAACTACCACAAAGAAACTGGCTTTCAAATGAAAATAAACCGCACACAGACAGACATCGACGTCAAACTTATAACACTCCCTTTTTGCGTCGCAGGTTAAAAAGGTTCATTGGTATTTTAATCTATTAAAACACAAATTATTAGGTCCTTACATATGAAATTAGCGTTCTGTTATACTGACCACTTTGATCTGAAATATCTCCTTTTTAGTTAAGAATTCCAAATTCAAATTTATAAATTCATTTAGCTGGTACATTTGAGTTTTGTAAACAGTCATTCATTTGTTTTTTCCTCATTATTTTTTTCTTTTGCGTCGCTTATTACCGTACAATGGAAAACATGAAATATTGGTATATTTACGAGTACGAGTTCTACCGTGGCATCAGTGCTGCAGAAACAGCTTGAAGGATTAATGATATGTACGGCGCTGGTATCGCAAAAGAAAGCACGGTATGTTTCTGGTTTCATCGTTTTCGTTCTGGAAATTTCGACCTTCAGAACCAACCCCGCGGACGGCTGGAGACCTAAATGGCAAATGAAGAAAGAAGGCTATTGTGGAAGCGGATTCTTCACAAAGCACTTTAGAGATAGCTGCAGGCTTCAGGATAAGTGACAAAACTGAATTAATCCACTTGAAGCAAATCGGGAAAGTGTGTGCGAGTGAATCGAACTTGCAAACACACGTCGATTCCTGTGTTACTTTGCTTAACCGACACAATAATGAAGAGATTTTAAATCAAATAATTACTTATGATGAAAATAGATAGATACTGTACGATACTCGAAAGCACTCGTCGCAATGGCTGAACCCTGGGGATCCAGCTAAATTCTGCCCTAAACGAATTTTGATTCAGAAAAAGTTATTTGTGAGTGTTTGGTGGACTAGCGCTGGTATCGTTTACTACAGCTTTCTAAAATTTGGCTAAATAATTACGGCAGATATCTATTATCAGCAACTCCAAACCATGAAGGAAGAACTAGCTGCTAAACAACCGAGATTGGTCAATCGCTCTAGGCCACTGCTGCTTCACGACAACGCAAGACCACACACTGCACAACAAATAACCACTAAGTTAGATGAGCTGGAATGACTACAATGAATACAACTGGAATGTCTGCGACATCCACAGTACTCCCCGGACATTTCTCTAACAGATTATAATTTTTCCCGGCATTTGGACAACTTCTTACAAGGAAAAAAATTCAACTCCGATGCGGCAGTCCAAACCGCCTTAAAAGAGTTTATTGTTTCTCACCCTCATGGTTTATTTTAGTAAAGGGACCAATGAACTACCTATTAGATGGCAAAAGTGCATAGATAACAACGGTGCATACTTTGATTAATTAAATATATTTTTCAAAATAAAAATTGGCTTTATATTCCTCCCGTACAAAACGCCAATTTCATATGTAAGGACCTTATAAGACCCAAAAAGACCCTTATAAACTCGTTTATTTTTAAAAGTTCAAAATGAGCGATTGAGTTAGTTTTTAAACTTTCCTAGAAAAGTGTTGATGCCTTTTTTGCTGATAATTTAATCACTCTATTGATATTTACGGTTCTCGAGTGATATGTTTTATTCTCAACGAGGAGAATCCACAGTAAATAATATACAATACCAACTTAACAATAAATATTTAAAAAAGTGAGATTACCTCTCGTCCTCAAATAAATTTTCAAAATTCTACGGAAGGTTAAAAGTTATAAACCTCCATGCTCGATTAGCCAAAGGGTTCAGAGGTTCGCTGGTAATTCTGGCAGTAAACCGCCTTAATTGACTTTTAATTAGATTTAAAGTTAACCTTGCTTGCGATTAACTTTATACCATAATCATCAACATGATGACCCTTGGAGTGGTAATGAGCTGGCAGCAGATTAAGGTAAATCTCTATATAATGATTTCTGATGTTTACGCGAGTATTACACATAGTAAATTAAACTATTTTTACGAATTTTATCGTTTTTGTATATCTTTATCTTTATACTAGCTGATCCAACAGACGTTGTTCTGTTTAAATCTAAAAAATAGTAATAAGAATTCTCCTTAAAATCGACAGCATCGCCACCTACCGGGTCCAATAGTAGGGTAGAGTGGCGCTGCTGTCGATTTCAAGGAGAATTCCTTTTAATTTCTTTGGACAGAATAACGTCTGTTGGGTCAGCTAGTCTTTAAATATTTATTTATTGTGAACGTGTGTATGTCACTAAACTCCTCCTAAACGACTACACCGATGTTGATGAACTTTTTTCTGTATGTTCAAGAAGATTCGAGAACGGTTTTGGGTTCATAATTGGACCGGGTAGGGTGGCGCTGCTATCGTTTTCAAGGAGAATTCCTTTTAATTTATTTGAACAGAACAACGTCTGTTGGGTCAGCTAATCTTAACATATTTATTTCTTGTGAACGTATGCATGTCAATGAACTCCTCCTAAACGGCTGGACCGATGTTGAAGTAATTTTTATGTGTGTTCAACGAGATTCGAAAATGGTTTAGATTCACAATTGGACCCGGTAGGTGGCGCTGCGATCGATTTCAAGGAGGAATCCTTTTATTTTATTTCAAACAGGACAACGTCTATCAGGTCATATATGTATATATATATAGAACAGACAAAAAACCCACAGAAGAATTTGATATATGAGTTTAAGGTAAATGTAACACATGCCTACAATACTTTATGTTTTTAGGTATAATATATTTTTCCGTATGGTAACAGAGTAAGAATGCAATTCACATTGGGGATTGTCATTATTTCAGCTCGTATACATTCTCCTGTTGATCTCGAACCTTCTCCACAATTGGAAGTTAATGAAGATACTTTATCACGCTTGTAAGAGTTATTCTTCACCTGAATATATGTTTCCGGCAACGGCACCAACGATTTTGATGATACTTGGCATATTAGAGGTTTTGAGGCCAAAAAATCGATCTAGCTGGGTTTTATTTATAGAAAATTTTGTTTTGTCGGTGTTTTTAGAAAAACAATACAATGACATTAAATTTTAAAAGAATATGAATTAAAATTTTGCCGTCAATGTCATGAGTTACGATAGCTCAGTTGGGAAGTTGTCCAGTTTCCTTTTAGTTTTGTTTTGGCATTCAAACAGCGTCGGATCGAATCTCGTTGGTATTATTATTCTCTTTTTGTAATTTTTTATATCTTTATCTTTATTTAATTTTTATTTTTTATTAATATATATCTAAATAAATTCGACAAAAATACATCAAAAATATTCCGATCGAAGCTCGGTCAACCAGATATTGGGATATAATATGCACATAACATCTGTGCAAGAGAAAGAAAACTTAAAACGAAACCCTATACCAACATGTTTAACTACCAAGTTAGGTTAAATTCCCTCCCATTGTGGATGAGGCCTGAACCCAACAGCGGGACATATGTGGGCTGCAACGATGATGATAATTAATAGATGTCATAGGTATATTATATAACATAATCATCTTTTTTTTTATCGGGCTCCTTGCACCACTCCGTCTGGGGCGACAGAGGGGCGTAAGCACGCAACACCCGCAACCCACCCGAAAACCACGTCGCCTTCGTCGTTGGGCCGACCACCGGAGCAGGGTTACTTGTCATCAATGGTCGACCCGACGGAATACCCCCTACGTGGGGTAACCTCCCATCGACCGACGTCTCCCCCTAGAGGAGGACTTTCCTCACGCGGTCGGCCTCTTGACGGGTGACGGACTAATCCCCGGTCACGTCACCCGCGGCATCAGCTAGGGCGGCATGAGGCGCAGGAAGTCGCGCCTACGCCGCCCCAGTTGCCGGCGGCGGATCGCCTCATCAAGGCTGCGCTCCTCGCGCAGGCGATCCGCCGCCTCAACTTAATCATCTTTTACGACATCTACGAACAAGAATGTGGTGAATTATGTTCTGATTACGTCGCGAAAGGAATTCATCATCATCATCATCATTGATTTGGCTTATATACGTCCCACTGTTGGGCTCATAGCCTCCTCCACCATGGGAGAGAAATTGACCTTACTGTACCATGCTGGTCAGTCAGATTGTTATAAGAATTTATTTAGAGTTTTCCTTCTCTTGCATAGACAGTATATGCATATTATATCCCTTAGTCATCTTTTACGACATCCACAGGAAAGAGACGGGGTGCTGAATTGTATTCTTACTCCTTCGCCAAAGGAATGGTTTAATAAAAACTTATTTACCTAATTTTAAATTAAAGATTGCATGGTCCTCAAAATGCGCTTATGCTTGAATGCATCTTTAAATTGAACTGTCGCTACCAGGAACTTGGAACTGCTCCAACTGACCAATGCTGATTATCTAATATAAGGGAAGAAGAAAGTTGAACGTCTGCTTCTAATACATTTCATATATTATTTGCTTTGAGTCATTGTCTTGATGCAGACTAAATTCAGTCTTAGAATACAATTACCTACTTATCATAAAATCGCTAAAATTCTCGCTTTAACATTTAAAACTAGTAATTTTGGTAGGAGTTTTGGTTCTTGTAATTTTTCAAGTGATAATTGTATCGCGTTTGTATTTCATTTATGATTGCTTGACATTTCGAACACTTTACAGCATTCATAGTCACGGGCGGACTAAGATGTCTTACGTCCAAATAAGTCAACGTTATTATAGATTTTTATAATTATCTACCCACTACAGAAAAATAGTTAGTTAGTCTTGAGCCGTATTTTTAGTACTAAAAATTTGGCTCGCGTAAATATCAGAAATCATTATGATAATTATATTTTTTTTTAAATTTTTGCGAAGTTATATAAACGAATACGCGTTATTATGATTGCTCTCCCTGTCTCTATCTTCTCCGTATGGTGACGGAGTAAGAATACATTTCACCCCTTCTCTTGCCTTTGTGTGGCATAAAAGAGAACTAAGGGATTAAATATGCATATAACATCTATGTAATAAAAAACTTGATATAAAACCCTATACCAACACCTCTAACCAGCGTGGTGTAGTAGTTCAATTTTCCCCCACTGTGGAGGAGGTTGGTACCCAACAGTGCGACGTATATGACCTGAAAGAATGATGATGAATGATGATGGTGATTGCTTGAGTTCTTTTTCTCATGAACCTGAGTTGAATGAAATATACTATGTTGTAACTCTCATAATTTCATGTAAATCAATAAATGAAAAACACAATCTAGGCTATTCAAAAGCGTGCGTGCGCTTACCATAGCCCACCCATAAAAAAAAAAAAAAAAAAGGGCTATTCAAAAGTGATTTATGAATAATTGAAAATGTTTCTCTGTAATACTAAAGTACTGTACCTTTACAACATACTGTGTTTTGTTTATTAAGTTAATCATCATCACAGCCCACTGTTCAGCTCGGGCCTCCTCCATAATGCGAGGGAATTTGACCTACTATATGGTATAGCTGGTCAGACATGTTGGTATAGGGTTTCATTTCGAGTTTTTCTTCTATTGCACAGATGTTATGAGCATATTACGAGTATATCCCATAGTCGTCTTATACGACATCCATGGGCAAGATAGGGAGTGGTGAATTGCATTCTTACTCCGTCACTACACGGAAGTTTTGTCTTATTCTAGTTTTGTGGAGGAGGCTCGAGCCCAACAGTGGGACTTATGTGGGCTGCGATGATGATGATGATTGTCTTATTCTGCTTCAGTAAATTATTCGAGGTTATAGTGTCAATGACGTTGTCGAGCATTGCTCTAACGATGCTTGACAGCGTCAGGAATTAGGACGTTCCCTGACGTGACCTGGTCAGGGGGGTTTTTATGAGGTTATGCTTCGAAATTTGCCTTTCTTGCATCGATTTTAGATGTGTAGATATTATATCCCTTATGCAGGGAATTGTATTCTTACTCCATCACCATATTAATAAATCCATCTTAATTTTTAATATTATTAATTAAAATGAAACTTAAATTCTTATCAACGGAAAACTATATGAATTTTCAGCGTCACAAAATTTAGGAACATTCAAATTCCCGTTGAACAAAAGACTTTCATATTAAAAGACGTTCGAAGTACCCTGTGAAGTGCTCTAGTCGGGTCTCGAGAGCAACTCTATGCTTTACGTCCAACCGTTTCGGAGACGAAGGTTTTTAAATGAAAATTAACATTTCTGGATTATCTTTCATACGGAGTATATTTGTTTATCACATATATATAACAAATATCTGGTTGACCGAGCTTCGAATATTTTTGTTATATTTTTGTCGAATTTATTTAGATATATATATATTAATAAAAATAAAAATTATATAATGAAAAAATAAAAAAATTACAAAAAGAGAATAATAATAACACCGAGATTCGATCCGACCCTGTTTGAATGCCAAAACAAAACAAAAAGAGAACTGAAAAACTTCCCAACTGAGCTATCGTAACTCGTGACGTTGACAACGAAATTTTAATTTATATTCTTTTAAGATTTAATGTCATTGTATTGTTTTGCTAAAAACACCGACAAAACAACATTTTCTATATATATACAAAAATTGCTCGTTTAAAGATTTTTCATATGGTGACGGCTATATACCACGCTGTTTAGACGGGTTATTGTAGTTTTATTTCAAGTTTTCCTTCTCTATTGCACATTAAATAGATATTATATCCCTTAATTGTCTTTTACAACATTCACGGGCAAGATAGAGTCATGAATTATATTCTTAAAAAGCTAGTCTATAAATATAATAAAACTGTAGAGGTAGAAATTCTGTACATTGAAAAAAAAACGCTAAAAACCGAGCCAGGGGGGTGTTAGAAGTGAAATAGAACACATCCAGATTGATTTCAATTTTTTTGTTTCTCTGTCTGTTTGTCTGTTTATCTATTTGTCTGTTTATCTGTTTGTACGGGCTAATCTCGGAAGTTATTGGACCGATTTAAATGAAATTTTGCATGGTGGTACCTTACATCCCCGGTCAACATTTAGGATATTTTTAATCCTGGACAATTAAAGAGTTCCCGTGGGATAGGTAAAAAACTATAGAAACTTATATAGCTCAGTACACAACCTACTTAATTGGAAATCGATATAAAAAGATTAATTATAAATAGAAACTATTCTGAAAATCCACCTCTCAGAGGATATATTCTTTTTTAAGGGTGTAAAATAGGGAAGGAATTGCTTTGATAGTATTCACTCTCATACACAAGTAATAAATTCATACAACCTCAATGATTAATTAACTGCACTGATAGCATAGGGGTTAAGATAGCAACTTACCATGTCAGTGTCACGAGTTCAATTTCGACGCCGGACAATTATTTGTGTGATCAACAAATTGTTGCTGGGTAGAGTAGACTAGATAGTAGTAAACTGAGTCTAATTTGTGTCTGTCACTTATATTTTTGTGAGGTAGTAGAGGGTGTATCGGGCGAAAGTCATAGTTTGTAGAATAACCAATAAAAATCGGCCATGTGTGGGTTGGACTCGCACACGAAGGGTTCCGTACCATTAACTAGGTAAACAACAGTGGATACATAATTTTCATATTGTAACCATCACCTGTTACCGTTTACTGATATCAAGCAAAAATAAGCAAAAAGTGGCGCAATCGCCATCTAACGTCGCAAGTCGGTCCGACTCGCGACGTTAGATGGACGACTGTCGAGAGTGTGATTCTATCACGTAAAGATAGTAAAGCGCAAGTAGGTACTTGGGCTAGCCCCCCACCCGAAACGACAGCTTGGAAGTTTTTCTTCCTGACTCGCTCCGCCGTGTTAGAATTAGCAATTATCTCGCGTTAGAACGCGACATAATTGCCAAGCAGAAGATGGCGACCTCATATGGTCTATGGACTATGGTCTAAGTAATGGTCGGTAGATTTGGTAGAGATGCTTGCGATGAATTCACGACGCTTCTCTACTCCGGCTACACAGATCTTTTCTTTTTTCATTGCAAACGGTGGCAAATGAACAAAAAGTACACATGATGGTAAGTGTTGCTGCCGCTCATGAATCTTTGCAATACCAGGTGCACAGCTAGACTGCTGCCAACCATGAAGAAAGTAAAGGGATTGTGAATATTTTTTATTGTAAACGGTGGCAAACGAGCAAACAGTACACCTGATGGTAAGTGTTGCTGCCGCTTATGGACGTTTGCTAAGCCGCTGCCCGCAGTGAAGGAGGATAGGGTAGTGTGAATGCATGCCACACGCAAACGCCCTCAGAAAGTTGGGCTGCCGCCTCTTTCACTCACCGAACGAAGCGCTGTAACAAATTGCTACTACTCGGACGTAGCTTTTTTGCGAGAGTATGGTAATACCCCGGACGGACCTACCCGCGGCTGTAGACACACAACTGTCAACAGTGTGGTCCTACCAGCTCAAAGTCCTCTGCGCGCTTCACGCAGAGACCACTTCGCTACTTCAAATAATCTGGAATCAGCCGCTTAAGTATAGAAGCACCTCCTGATCCACCAGCACCACCCGATAATAGCACCTTCCTTATATACCAGATTGGCAAACTATTAAATGACTTGACGACATCTAAATACACCGCCAAGAGCACCCCTCCACCAGTGAGCGCCTTAATGACAACGAGCCACAAACATAGAAAGGCTGTGATCGTCTGCCAGAAAGAGTTGGTCTGATCGAGACAACCTCGCTAACGTGATGGCTGATGCGGGCAATCAAGATTCTCTACACTAGCTTGCCATCCAGAGCAACATGGTGGGCGTGTAGAACCCTGAACACACTACATAGTTATCTGTGATTGCCCCTGCCACATGTGATTTCTACGCAGACGAAGTCGCGGGCAAAAGCTAGCATTTAATATATTTTTTTGTTCATTAAATAGTTTTTTGTTTTTATAAAATACAGACTGAATAAAATAATTTTTTTATCAATTTTAAATGTTAGGATAATGAAAAAAGTAAAAGTAAAAACGTATTCAAAGTAAATATCGTAAAAATGTTGCCGTGATTTAATAATAAGTAAAATTGAAAATTTTGACTAACCTCCGACAAAAACTAAAATAAAAAAAAGTATTACGTTGCCTTCAACAGACATTATCAGTTAATTGTCATTCAACGATTATACTGGCACGCGGGAAGCACTCAATCGAGTAATCATACGCCATTACATCATTTTGAATAAGAACTGATAATCTTACACTGCTGGACTGATATTAACCAAACATAGCTAAGAACCACCGCAAGGAAACTGGCTTTCAAATGAAAAAAAACCGGCTTGAAATCGGTCCATCCGTTTGAGAGCTTCAATGCTACAGACACACAAACACATACAGACAGACATCGACAAATAAGTTTGTCACCTCTTTTTCTGTCGAGTGTTAAAAAAAAGTATAATTCATTTAGCGTGGTAGAGTTAGGGATGCAAATATCGAAACCAAAAACATCGATGTATCGATACATCGATGTTTTTTAGAAATCTACGCGATGAACTTTTGACATGACAACGTCTAATAAATTGATGAAAGCTGCTGCATGCACGAAAAAGTGTCCCGTTACGCTCATTGTCCCGTTACGCTGATTCAATTTTATTCATAATAGTATGCAGTCATTTCATCAATGTTTTGTTATGACATTGTCACGTTAAACTATCGTCCGTAAACCGACTTTACAACCGTTTTTTTTTGTAGCTAAATGAAGCATATTTTTTACTTGTTTTACATCGATACATCGATGTTTTACAATAGTGAACATCGATGGCAAACATCGATGCTTTTTATTGAAACATCGAAGTTTCAAAAACATCGATGTATCGTTTGCATCCCTAGGTAGAGTAAGTTCAATGACCGTTATTTTCTAAGGCAGTAGAAATAACACGACTCGATAACTTTCAACAATATTGCTATAAATAACTAACATGAAAAATAAATTGTCAACTTCAATCTACTTTTACTCGTAGAAACAACGTCCTTTTATTTTATTACCCGCTTGGGTGCTACAAGGTGAAAATATAATTATTTATTTAATTTTATCCTTTTTTACGTGTTTACCTTGTAGCTAAATATTTAGAGATTGTTTTCAATCCTGAATTTCAAAAGTCCACTTTTGTATCGCGACATTTTTATTATGACGCAATTATTTTCCATAAAATACAATACACCCCTCTCTCTTGCCCTTGGGTGTCATAAAAGACGACAAAGGGATATAATATGCATATAACATATACAAAACAAGAAATAAAACCCCATACCAACGCATCTGATCATCGCGGTATAGTAAGTTAAATTCCCTCCTATTGTGGAAGAGACTCGAGCCCAACAGTGGGACGTATAAGAGCCGAAATATATGAATCAATTATTTTCAAAATGTATTTTTCCGTGCGGTGACGGAGTAAGAATACAATTCACCCATGTTTTAAAACACGAATAAATAATTATGACAATGATATCCTATAGAAGAGAAGCAAAACTCTACATAAAACCTTATACCAAAACGTTTGACAAGCGTGCTATCTATACCAACAAATAAAATTGGAGTGTCTGTTTGTAATGTCAAAATAATAGGCTTTTTCATGCTCACCGTTTCATATTTGCACAACACCTATGCCTAAAATAGCAATTAAAAATTTTTTGTCTGTCTGTCTGTCTGTTTGTCTGTCTGTTTGTTCCAGGTAATCTTCAAAACGGCTGGACCGATTTTAAAAATTCTTTCACCAATGGAAAGCTATAATATCAGGGCGTAAACTAGGCTATATTTTATCCCGGTATTCCCACGGGAACGGAAACTACGCGGGTAAAACGACTATAACCTATAACCGAAGCGAAGCGAGGGCAGATTGCTAGTGGTAGATAAAGTGCCATCCCCTTGTGGAGGAGGCTCCGAATGCAACAGTAGGACTTAGTAGGCTGAGATAATATAATGGCATCTTATTTAATTTAATAATTATTTATGTAATCCATGTGGTGACAAGGTAGGAAGTGGTTGCATAGATGTTATATACTTTTTTTATGTTTTTTAAAAAGACAACACCCTGCACTAAGGCCCTACACTAAGGAAATAATCTTTGTATTGCGGGGGACTTTACAAATATATAACTAACGGACACAAATTACATTAAGACTCAGAACAACAATTTGTGGATTGGGACAACACGTCCCGCGTGGGATTCGAACCCTACCTAAGAGTGGTATGACCACACTGTCGACAGTTATCTGTCTACAGCCGCGGGCCGGTCCGTCCGGGGCAGTACCATACTCTCGCAGAAAATCGACGTCTGAGTAGTAGCGATTCGTTACTGCGCTTCGTTCGGTGAGCGAGAGAGCCGGAAGCCCAACTTTCTGAGGGTGTTTGCGCGTGGAGGGTTTTGGTGGCGCCCTTGGTATCACCGAGCCTCAATGTATGCGGGCCGCATTCACACTCTCTTCACTTTCTTCGCGATTGGCAGCGGCCTTGTAGAGGTCTATGAGCGGCAGCAACACTTACCATCAGGTGTACTGTTTGCTCGTTTGCCACCGTATGCAATAGAAAAAAAAAAAAAAATACCACTGGTACTGTAGGTTTCTATCTTAACCACTACGCTATCTGTGAAGTCAATATACGTATGATATTCATTAGTCTTTTTTTATGACATCAAGATCTGGTGAATTGTGTTCTTATTCCGTGACCACAAAGACAATATACTAAGTCAACCTCAAATAATTGGGACAAATGATGTTAAGTATTTTATAAATATTTTTTTGTTCTTTCTATAAGCACGGTAATCATCATCATCATCATCTCAGCCCATATACGTCCAACTGTTGGACTCAGGCCTCCTCCATAATGGAAGGGTAATTGACCTACTATACCACGCTGGTCAGACGTGTTGGTATAGGGTTTTATTTCGAGTTTTACTTCTCTCGCATAGATGTTATATGCGTTTTATATCCCTTAGTCGTCTCGTACAATCACCCACGGGTAAGATAGGGGGTGGTGAATTGTATTCTTATTCCGTCAACACACGGATAGGCACGGTAACATTTGAATCAATTTTTACTAAGAAATGTTTATATTATCGCGTGGTGAAGTAACAATTCAACAGTCACCACTGCTTTTTCCGTGAGTCACCGTACAAATATGACTATCAGACAAAACCACACTGGATAAATTTATTAACTTATTGATGTGTTGTTTAAATTTTTTCAATTCAAAGAATACAATTCGCCACCCCTCTCTTGCCCATGGTTGTCGTCTAAAAGACACATCTGACTAGTACGGTACAGTAAGTCAACTTCCCTCCCATTGTAGAGGAGATCCGAGCCCAATAGTAGGACTTTTATGGGCTGATGATGATGATGTAACACATCAATAAATTGCCCTCTTATTGTAATCATTCATCATCATCATTTAAGCTCATTTACGTCCCACTGTTGGGTTTCAGCCTCCTCCACATTAAGAGGGAAATCGATCTACGATACCATGCACTGATAAATTGGTATAAGGTTTCAATTCAAGTTTTCCTTTTTTGCATAGATGTTGTATGCGTATTATATCCCTTAATCTTTTACGATACCCACGGACAAGTTAGGGGATGGTGAATTGTATTCTTACTCCGTCTCGTTCTAAAGAAAACAAAAACAGCGACGCAATGTATTTCAGCTGAGATAATGATTATGTAACTTTTAGTGTTTTGAATTAACATTTAAAATACGTCATAAAAACTCAAATCGCTCTAGTTCTTCGAGAAATTTATCCTATAAAAGATTCCAAGACAATATCTAGTCTGTTTCTATATAAGTGATCTGCTAACGTCAATCAGGAGGTCGGTAGTACGATCGTTAAGCCACGTCAGCAGCCCATAAAGACGTCTATTGTGTGCTTAATCTGATTACACAGGCAGGATTAGTTTATCTTGATAGTCTATTAGTGAAAACCTTTATTAGAACTAACCTATGCTATAATTTTCTATCTTTAACGTTCCTTATATTTCAAGCGATATTTCTAATTTTATATAAGGTCTGTATTCTAAAGATGTAACACATCCAGTATCTTAAATACAGACCGTCCATTTAAAATATCGAACTGTATTCTCACTCCAGCCAGACTAACAAATTGAAGTTAGTTCATAACCTGCCAATTATATTAAAAAATGTAACATAACATGCATATTTCGACGCTAAATTTTTAGTTCCACGTATAGTATAAAAAGTATACGAGCCTATTAGCATGCAAAAGGTTAGTTTGAAATTTTAACCAAGCTAAAACTATTTTTATGAATTTTCGAACATTTTAGCGTTCATGGTCACGGACAGACTGTCGGGAAATCGAAAATCAAATACAAACACGATAAAATGTGTAAAAATAGTTTTATTTAATAGCAACTCGCCCTCGCTTCGCTTCGGTTTCAGTCGCCTTACCCGCGTAGTTCCCGTTACCGTGGGAATACCGGGATAAAGTATAGCCTATGTTACTCCCTGATACTATAGCTTTCTATTGGTGGAAGAATCTTTGAAATCGGTTCAGTGGTTTAAGCGTGAAAGCATCACAAACAAACAAACAAACTTACTTTCGCATTTATAAAATTACTAGCAACCCGGCCTCGCTTCGCTTCGGTTTCAGTTGCCTTACCCGCGTAGTTCCCGTTCCCGTGGGAATACCGGGATAAAATAGAGCCTATGTTACTCCCTGATGTTATAGCTTTCCATTGGTGAAAGAATTTTTGAAATCGGTTCGGTGGTTTAAGCGTGAAAGCGTTACAAACAAATAAACAAACAAACATCCTTACTTTCGCATTTATAATATTAGTATGGATTAAGGACTAGCAACCCGCCCTCGCTTCGCTTCGGTTTCAGTCCCTTTACCCGCGGCGTAGTTCCCGTTCCTGTGGGAATATCGGGATAACATATAAATTCTCACAGCAATACATATGATACTAGATCAACAACGCACTATTTTTTTTTTAAGATTACGTTTAAAAATACCATTACGATTAGTATGAAACCTTTATACGATCAATTTTCATCTTTTCTCCGTTAAATCCCTATCTCTTAGAAAAGCATAGAGGTATCAAGATGAAATTTACATCGCTTGCTCAAGTCTGTCGTTTTCTAAAGTTGTGAAGACAGCGAATTTCCAAGTTAACGCATCTAAAAGCTGCTGCATTTTCTGATTACAGATCTCCTTCATAATGAAATGCAAAATACTATTTTTCTTCTTATCCTATTTTTGGACACGATCTTCCTCTATATCACAAAAATTTGCCTACTACACCAGGCTGACCAGGCTAACCTGAGGCTGAGTTTTCTTTCTCTTGCAGTGATATTCTCTACTTAAGCGTCTTCTTCGACATTCTCGGTGAAATCAAAATTCTATTTTTTCTCTTACGTCATATTCATCTTAGTTTATATACATCCCACTGTTGGGCTCAAGCCTCTGCCATAATAAAAAAGAACTTGAACTACTGTAGCACGCTGGTCAAACGGGTTGATATAGGGTTTTATATAGAGCTTTCCTTCTCTTTTACGATACCAACAGGTCTTACCTGTTGGTAAAAGATGTGGTGGTTAGGGGGTGGTGAATTGTATTCTTACTCCATCACCATATAAAGAAATCTATCTGTAATAGATTTATTTGCCTTAGTCGTCTGTCACAAGTCCTCACAGTTAAGTCTTGTCGAAAAAATTCTGGGCGACGATGTCCTGTTCGCCGAATGGTGGAGTCGTATAATAGTAATTTTATCAATATAGATATATTTGCATGCACTAAAGCTAAATATAGAAATAGTATTATTAAACATTTATCATTTAATTAATTGTATTGATTCTATAGCGATGTAATGCAGTGTTCATTTGTTTATATTGTTTATTTTGAATTTTATCATTCTTCGAATTTTATAATTTATTGTTTATATATGCTTTTATAATAATGATAACTTTAATTAATAATAACTAAAATTCTTTGCTTTTGTTAATAGTGGTAGCGTATTTTTTTTCTTTTTGTATCCTTCTCTAGTGCCAATGTATGTTTAATTTAATTGTTTATATGTGGATAATGTAGTTGGCTACAATATTGTTTATATAGTCCTAGGCCTGCATTTATTTGTATTGTGTATATTGTAGCTGTTTGTCCCATAGCAAATAAAATAAAAAAAATAAAAAAAAGTAAGATAAAAGGTGTTGAATTGTATTCTTTCTCCATCACCACACGGTAATTATATAGAATGTTATAAGTCCAATACTAGATACATTAATTGGAGGCACACACAACACGTTACCATAATGAACGAAGGATAGCCGTACTAATGCTTACTGTCATTAGTAGGAGACACGCGGTAGGAATAATAAATGTGGACGTATAAATTATGGCGTAAGAATATATTAACTAGTTTTGCACGCAGTTTCACGCGCAATCAAGATGACTGCATAGATAACGTAATGGTGTATATTACCCACAAGCAACCCGCCCTCGCTTCGCTTCGATATCAATCGCCTTACCCCGCATAGTGCCCGTCCCCGTGGAAATACTGGGATAAAATATTGCCTATGTTACTCCCTGATATTATTGCTATCCATTGGTGCAAGAATTTTTGAAATCAGTTCAGTTGTTTAAGCGTGAAAGCATAACAAATAAACAAACTTGCATTCGCATTTATAATATTAGTAAGGATTAATAAATATTGCACATCGATAGTTAGAAAGGTGCACTTGACAAATTGCGGCTTCGTAGAGCGTTGTCCCTATCACACAGGTAATGTTTTCTTAAGGTTCGATGAGCAATATTTATAGCTAAGTGCTAAACTTAAAATACATCTGCCGAGTGAAGAAGGAGTAAGAATACAATTCACCACTCCTTATCTTGCCTGTGGATGTCGTAAAAGACGTCTAAGGGATACAATACACATATAACATCTATGCAAGAGAAGGAAAACTCGAAATAGAACCCTATATTAACCTGTCTGACCAGTATGATATAGTAAGGTCAATCCTCCAACCTCACCCAATCTCGCTTCTAGCTAGCTCAGGCCCAACAGTGGGACGTATATGAGCTGAAATTATAATGATGAAATGATGAAGGGATATAATATGTAGATAACCTAGACACAAGAGAAAGAAAACTCGACATGAAACCTTATGCTAACACATGAGACCAGTGCGGATAGTTGAATTTCCATTTTTGAAAAAAGAAAAAACCCGACAGCAGCCACGTAATGAGGCCAATGATGGCTATATATAAAGATTATACATACGAAGACAGGGATTCACTCCTTAGTTCGGTATGGTTTTTATTAATGATATTTTAAGCATCACCTTCTTAAATAAACGAAAATGAAAAATCCTTTATTTCCGACTATTGAAACTAACATATACATATTTAATAACTATGAGCTGAATGGCTATGAGCAGCTTTTTTGTCCATCTATTGTCTAATCTACATATGTGTCCAGCCCAATTCCAATTAATTCTTATTTTTTCTCTAACACTCTGTATTTTTGTTCTATTTCTTATGTGGCTATTACTTATTCTATAAATAGCTCTTATTTCTAATATACTTCTCTCCATTTTTCTTTGACATATAGCAAGCTTTTCTTCGTCATCATTCCTTAGTGAGCATGTTTGACATCCGTACGTCAAACATGAAATCATCACCTTATATCACCATAATTCTGCTCATTTCCGGTCCTAATCTTGTTCAAGTGTACATATTGCAAAAGTTTTAGCAATAATTTTATTATTGGCCGCTTGCTTGACGTCAACCCTCCTTGGGAATGTAATTATTGACCTGACGGCGTCTGATGAGATTAGCCTACGTCGATACTTTTTTTTTAAACCATACTCTGCACTAAGGAAATAAACTTGGTATTTCGGAGGACTTTACAAACATATAACTGACGGACACAAATTACATCCAGACTCAGAACAACAATTTGTGGACCGCACAGTGTTGTCCTGCATGGTATCCGAACCTCCGACACTGGCACTGTAGCTCAGTTTCTTAACCACTACGCTAATCTATGCAGTCAGAGTCAGTCTTAGTCATCTTATATAAAACCCACAAGCAATGTAAGGGTTACAAGCATTTGTGGCTGCATTAAAACTGCAAGGATAGGACATTGGAATTCCTAAATACACCAATGATTATTACTACCGAAACATAGCTATTAATTTTTTACTAAGATCAGTATTTAAAATGGCTATAAGAAATGGCTATAGTTGAATTATTTTTCATCTTAAAAAGGCTCTGCACTAAGGAAGAACTGCTTTTATTGCACTTATTGCACTTTACAAACATACAATGAACGAACATAAGTCACACTGAGCAATAATTTGGAAATCACGCGAAGGAAATTCTCCTGCATGGAATCGAATCTACGAAATCGGCACGATAGGTCGTTATCTGTATAATCTATTGCCATTATTTCAACTATTACTAGCCTAGATTCTGTAAATATATCGCTTACACCACATTGTACTAAGCACGGTGCATTAATACTTGTAAAAGCACAACTTACGAAGTCATCCTTCAAGCTTAAGTAACATTTCTTTCTCATCTAGCGATTTATTTGCACTAATGCCGACCCTTTGTCCGCTTGCTTTGTTTGTTTAAGCTTGTTTTATATATAGCAATAAAGAAGTTCTTAAGAACTAAAGTTTTATGGTACGTGTTGAGTAAAAGCCTTTCATATGACGACAGAGTAAAAGTTACAATGGCCATCGTCTCTTAATTTTCTATACGTATCGTGAAATTCGATCAGGCAATGTAAGCAATTAACATCATTGTAAGAGAATGGAAAGATAATATTCCGTGTGGTGACTGAGTAAGAATACAATTCACCACTCCCTATCTTGCCCGTGGATGTTGCAAAAGACGACTGAGGGATATAATACGCATATAACATCTATGCAAGAGAGAAAAAACTCGAAACAAAACCCTATACCAACCTGTCTGACCAGCATGGTATTGTAAGGTCAATTTCCCTCGCTTTGCGGCGGAGGCTTGAGCCCAGCAGTAGGACATATATGAGCCGAGATGATGAAGGGAAAGAAATCTCGAATAAATTTGACCAGTGTAGTATGGTAGGTAAATTTTCCTCCTTATTGTGTATGAGGCTCTAACCCCGTAATGGGGCAAATTTGAACTGAGATTTAGAATAAGAATAAAACTATCCAGTGCAAAACTACACCTGAATATTGAAATAGAGCTTTTTACATTAATCATAGAATTTTTCTCGCACAAAATACGAGCTTAAATTAATCCCTAGACTAAACGTGTCCTAATCCATCTACTAACCCGACGCTAACAAAACGCCTCTCGCATATTTTCACAATAAATTACTCAGAAACAGTTACATAAATATTAGTGCGAAAACGCTTAGTAATTTACAGTAAATACATTACACTAGTAGGTGACAATAACACATCTTAATTTAATATATCCACTTGAAAAGCTTATTACGCTTTTTGATTTATTAAATTTTAAATTACAAATTTTATTATCTTTGTATATAAACCCATAATGTCGCGTCCGGGCCATCAACATCAATGGCGAATATATCTTTGATTCGCAAATGATATTGTGGTCATGGTAGAATCCCTGGAGGACTTTGGCATTATATTTAATGACCTCAGTGGGGTTTCTCAACTAGTAGATTTGTGCATGAACATGAACAAGACGAACGCATGTCTAATCCCATGTCATTTCTAGTAAAATTCCTAGTAAAAAATATCTGTGAAAATAGTTTAATTTCATAAGTGTAATGAGGAGGGATGAAAGGCACGTGACAAGGAGGGTTATGAATATTATTGTGGATGGACGTAAGAAGCGTAGGAGACCCAAAAGAGATGGATAGATTGTATGAATGAGGATATGCGTGTAAAAGCAGTAAGTGCAGATATGGCGGCTGATAGGAAGCTATGGAAGATAAAAACATATTGCGTCGACCCCACTTAGCGTGGGATGACTACAGGCAAATAATAATTTCACAAGTATAATAGTTGCGTAAATATTAGTTTGTGCGTTTTTATCCGTGTAATATCTGGTTGACCGAGCTTCGCTCGGAATATTTTTATCGAATTTATTTAGATATATATTAATAAAAAATAAATAATGAAAAATATATAAAAAAATTACAAAAAGAGAATAATAATAACACCGAGAATCGAACCGACGCTGTTCGAATGTCAACAAAATCAAAATTAGAACCTGTCCACTTCCCATCTGAGCTATCGTAACTCATGACGTTGACAACGAAATTTGAATTCATATTCATTTAAAATTTATCATATATATCATTGTTTGTTTTGCAAAAAACACGGACAAAACAACATTTTCTATAAATAAAACCTAGTTAGATTGATTTTTTGGACCCGAAACCTTCTAGTATGCTAAGTTTTAACAAAATCGTTGAAGCCGTTGCCGAGATCCTGAATACATACATATATATATATATATATATATATACAACAATTGCTCGTTTAAAGATATAAGATAGATAGGATTAAAATACCATATAAGAATGCTATACATATAACCATTGAAAGGTGACATTTTCAAGTGTGCTTTGACAGTATTGAAAGCTCCTGAGCGTCACCCTTGAACGGTTTAGTATCGAAAAACAGGTAGCGATAGCAAACTCGAAGGTGTAGACGGCAGTCAGTTGTAACATCTCATTATTGGTAAAATTTGTAGTACTATTTTACGGATTTTATAGCGTTTGTATTTGATTTTTGATTGCCCGACGTTTCGAACACTTTGCAGTGTTCATGGTCACGGGCGGTCTAAGATGTCTCAAATGCAACAAGTCATCGTTATTACAGAAAATTCATAATTATCTACCCGATCGGGCAATTATAATAATATCGGATAGATAATTATAAATAATCGGGCAATCAAAAATCAAATACATACGACGTAGACATACGTAAAGTAGTTTTATTTAAAATGTGTAAATACTCGCGTAAACATCAGAAATCAAAATTGTAGTGTTTAATATATGATTAGGGAAAGGTTAAGTTAATAAGCCATGTGTATTTATGAAGATATAGTTATGGAGATTTATATACATATGTTTTTCTCGTATTGATATTTCACTCCCCACGTTTCCCCATGAGAGGCGATAATGCTACAATCACTGCGCTTAGCAAACAAGCTATTGATTGCAGTTGGTATTATAAGTTGCTCAGGAGAGCACTACAGATAATTTTCTCTTCTTTTAAAAGGTTTTTTAAGACTTCTGTTGGCGCATCTAAGATCGCCTGACCCCCGACGACTAATGTGAAGGACGGCGTAGTTGGAGGGGAGAGGAACTGCGCTCGCGCCGCAATAACAAGCTCCCAACTCTCGCTATGCTCGAGGACGAGATCGCTCACAACCAGAGATAGCCGTAATGGATTACATTTGTAATCAGATTAATAATTTGATTTAAAGTAATCATTATCAGATCAATCTGGATTAGATTCAATCAAAATGCTCGTCAAAATTCGTCTCTGTAAAACTTATATCATGATTTTCACCTTTAAGATAGTTAAGAAATAAGATAATTGTATTTAAATTTAGTTGTCTTATATTATTAAATCTATAAACTTTACTTTAATTCATTCTATTAAATTTAGTTAAAGACAAAACTTAATTAAAATATTTAATCCAAAAAGTTTGACACAAAACGTTTTTTAAATAAAATTAATCCAATTAACTTGTCAACGTAAAAAATGCGAATCGGATGAGCTCTTAATACATTTGAATGAAATTTGAATAGATGCTAATGTATTTTTAAGTAACCTTTGGTAATCCAAATGTAATCAATATTCCAAATGAAATAACATTTACGGTAAAATTGATTTCAATTCATTTCAATAGGGCTGAGTGCTAAAAGTAATACGTAAAAGTTCTGAAAGCAATCTAAATGAAACATTTTATTGAATACGATTAATGTTGGATATTCTTCAAACTGTTTATTGTTTACTACGAATCTTAAACAATAAAGTCTATGTTAGAAATTCGTAATAAATATCTTTAGTTTTGTTATCTATACAGATAAATAAAATTGAAGTGGCTGTTCGTAATATCAAATTATTTTTTATTATGCATTGCTTATATGTGTAGAACGTGTCCCTAGCTGAGACCGCGTGTGACTGGACCGGGGATTGAGTCCGTCACCCGCCGAGAGGCCGACCGAGCGAGGAAAGACCGACGTCCTCCTAGAGGGAGGAACGTCGGTCGATGGGAGGGTACTCCTTAGGGGGTATGCAGTCAGGCCGACCACTGACGATAAGTAACCCTGCTCCGGTGGTCGGCCCAACGACTAAGGCGACTTCGTGTTCGGGTGGGTTGCGGGTGAGCGTGCTTACGTCCCTCTGTCGCCCCGGACGAAGTGGTGCGAAGAGTGCGCCGACCGCAAACCAAACCCCACAACCCCAAAAAAAAAATGTGTAGAACGTGTAATACTTATCGTATTAGAGGTTGTCTAATACTTATCGTATTAGACAACCTCCACATGGCCCGAGGATTTGGTAAAAGTTGCTGATATTCGTTGGATGCGGGCGGCATGAGACCGCCCTGTGTGACGAAACGTGAGTGACGCCTATATCCAGCAGTGAACAGTAAAAGGTTAAATGATGGTTTATAATAAAAAAGAAAACCTTACTAACTAACCCTCCTTAACCTTTTAATCAACAAAAAACCTTGCACTGTTTTATCTCAACACTCTTACTATTGGCATGACTGTAAAATGGTACCTAATTTGCGTAAGATATGCTGGGGTACCTACTAAGGTACCCCAGCATATCAGACAACTTTATTTTTCATTTTACAAATCAACATCCCCTCTTTTGCCTGTGGGTTACGTAAAGAAGAATAATATATGATACAGCACATGTGCAAGAGAAGACAATCTTGAAATAAAGCCCAACAGTCGGACAATATATGAGCTGAAATAATGATGATGGTAACTAGATAGATTTGTACGAACACTTTCGAGCCATGGTTGCGCTCTATTGATTATTTAATACGTAGCGCATTAAATCGGCGAATATCGTATCGCACACACTTGGAGATCTGCTTATTTAGCTTAATATGTTCGAACTTATCGCCTGAGGACTGTGCCGTCATTTCTTTCGCCGCTTTATGAGTCTAGTCAGAAGGTTTTTAGATCAAAAACGGGAACTGTCGCTCAGGACGTCTGGTAGATGTGAAAGTGAAGAATAAAGGAGCAGATAATGACAGGAACTAATATGGCATGAAGTATTAATAAAATATTGCGATGTTTTTTCTAGAAAATGATGATTTTTATTCAATAAACATTTATTTTCATTAGTACACTAGTAGTATGTATTTATTTTCATTAGTACACTAGTAGTAGTAGTATGTGTTTAGGTTGATAATTTATTTGGTGCTCACAAGATGGCGTTGTACAAATTTCTAAAACAGGTTATGGTTTCGTTTCACAAATGTACATTTCGAAGCGTGGCGTTAACATCACGCCAACGATCAGATTTACCCTCGCCTATAGGTGTTTCACATCTAAAGGCAAAGATCAGCATAGCGAGTACGCTATTGCCTCGTGTCAAGCGGGAATCGCTACCAATTTTAATGCTGCTAATTATTGAGACATCGTTGAAACGTCATCGACATCATCTTTTGTCTGACAGGATAAAATTTAGTTCATACAGTTTCAATTCCTTTGTGGCTGATTCATCATAAAGAGGTTTTCCTACTCTAAGAAATTAGCCAATTTCGGTCCCTTCGTTTCTGTCCATGTCCATATTACCCCACTATCAACTAATGATCAATCCCTTTGGCTAGATTCGCGTTAAAGTCTCCCATAATCACCATGAATTGTGTTTTGAACGCATGTATAGCTTTCAAGATGTCCTCGTAAAAGGCTTCCAATCTGTCGTTAAAGTATTCTCCCTTTTTTTATTTGGAAGGTGTCGGTGGGCTTAGCTTGTTGAAAATAAATTTGCAGTCCCTGCTATACAATATTCACTCCTAAGTCTAAATAATCACAATATTATGGATCATTAGACTTTTATTTATCATTTCTCTTTAGACTAATATCAATCTTTATTATATTAACAGTAAGGTAGTCCAAACCTATTATACTTATCAGCAAACACAAATAAGGTATAACTAGGCAAGGAGCTTTGCTCCCAAGGGCTATGGAGAGGGTGGCAGTAAAGCGCTTTAAGCGATTCAAAGCGCTATCTGCTACGTCATTTGTATAGAGATACCCAAATGTATTCATAATATATTCATCCTTAATATCATTCGCGTTGCTGAGGTTATTCCTTTGGGAGGTTTGACATTGGATAGAACGGTAAATTTGATAAATACTGGGTCATTTTGATTTTCGTCCACCTTATTTCAAAGAATACTTATATTTTGGAGTGGGATAGTAATAGACTCATAGCAATGATATATTTTTTTATATAGAGTAAAAAATTTAAATTCTCTGTGTGATGACAGAATAAGAATACAATTTACCACTCTCTATCTTGCCGTGGATGTCGTAAAAGACGACTAATGCAAGAGAAGGCAAACTCGAAATAAAACCCTATGCTAACCTATCGCAACGGCATGCTATAGTAAGGTCAATTGCCTTCCTATTATGGAGGGGATTCGAGCCCTGCAGGGGGACTTATATGAGTCGAGATGGTGAAAAAATTTGGAAGTAAAAATACGATTCACCACCCAATTTCTTATCCATGGATGACTACAGACAAGTAAAGTATATAATAAACAAATGAGATCTATGCAAGAGGAGGAAAACTCGAAATAATACCTTATACCAACCCGTTTGACCAGAGTGGTATAGTTGGTTCATTTCCCTCCTATTATGAGCACACGGCAATCCATAGAAGAACGGGTGTAACCGACATAGCCTGCATAATTAGCACGTTGAAATGGTAATGGACAGGCCACATCGCTCGTCGAACCGACAACCGTTGGGGAAGAAAGGTTCTTGAGTGGCGACCACGAACCGGACGGCGCAGCGTAGGACGATCCCCCACTAGGTGGACTAACGACATTCACAAAGTCACAGGAAACTGTTGGATGCAAGTGGCGCAGGACCGTTACGAGTGGCATTCTCGTGGAGAGGCTTATGTCCATCAGTGTGCAACGTCTTTAGGCTGATGGGTGGATGGATGGATGAGCCGAGATTAATACAATTATGCATTGTAATATGTATACAATTATAATGGGAATATAGTACGTCCCTTTCTCTGCTATACGTGCTGAAAAAGACTAATTGATGTGAGCAGATAGCATCACTAGAAGAGAAGGAGAGAAGTTCTTTTTGTTACATCAATATGGTGACGAAGTAAGAATATTAATTGTCCCATTTCTTATCCGTGGGTGTCGTAAAAGACGACAAAATGATGACTAATAACATTTATTAAAGTAAAGGAAAAATGTAGTGTATTAGGTAAGAGCATGGTATGGTAGATCTATTTCACTCCTATTATGAAGAAGTTCCGAGGCCGGTAGTGGAATGTTCATGAAATAAAATGATGAGAGAATGAGGTGATGGATGATGATGAAGTAAAATATAATTCAGCACCCTATCTTGTCCGTGGGTGTCGTAGACGACTAATGGATATAACATCTATACAAGAGAAGAAAAACTCGACATAAAACCCTATAATAATAATATAATAATATTTATTCAAGTAACCAAGACTCATTATTGTTAGTAATACTTAATCTAAAGTTGTTAGTTAATTAAAATTACAAAAATCAAATGAGAATTAATTAAAATAAAAGAAAATAAAAGAAAAATTAAAGAAAAATAATGTCTGCTAAATCACTACTGCGTCACACCATGATAGACCGCACAGCAGTGATTCATATATATGCAGTCTAGTCGACTTGCAACCATGGCCAGGATGCTGTTTGAGCTGGCCCGCACCCTACGAACCAAGGATGCGCACCTTTTGCGCATTGCGGCGTAAAAACAATCCACACGAGCCTCGGCGAACATCCCTGACGCGCTGCAGAAGCGCGGCAGCCCCAACAACACCCTGAACGCGTTATTATATTGGATACGGAGGGCAGTGTAAGATTTACCACAGGCTGCATGCGTAGAAAGATGTACAATAGGCTCTAAACAGGGTAATTTTCACCTGTGTTGTACATCGTGCAAACCTATGCCGTGCTGCCATAGGGGTCTGATCAGCATGTCACGGTAAATCAATTTTTCTCCTATTGTGGAGGAAACTCGAGCCCAGCTCTGTGACGTATAGAAACCGAGATTAGATAATGAATACTTTAAAATCTCATCTAGTTATTCCTTTTTAGATTTAGTTTCAATCAAATCATTTAAAATTTTAACACCCAGTACAACTTCTGAAGCCCGTATAATATAGAGCGAATATTCTGGGCGTAGTTCCAAGACCTGCTGCCAAGAAATTGAGTAACTGTATTGATGT
The DNA here is from genome assembly GCA_032191425.1 of Lymantria dispar. Lineage (NCBI taxonomy): Eukaryota > Metazoa > Arthropoda > Insecta > Lepidoptera > Erebidae > Lymantria > Lymantria dispar. Next base: position 8,020,410 of record CM063465.1, on the reverse strand, counting down.
CACAACGATTATAACAGTTCGATTACAACAGATCTTTTCTAATGAAATTTCGATTGCCGAGCGGAACAAATTTATTTGCAATTAAATGCTTGACATTAGTCTGGGTATTACTTACAAGTTACACATTTATTCATTCATTCTTGTCTCACCCTTGCCCTCCAAGACCCCTGCTCAACGATGTGTGCGGTACACAAGAAGATCACCAGCCGTGACGAAAGCCGTGTCATAGTCATGAAAGGTCTAAAGTGTCTCACGTCCAACAAGTCATTATTATTACAAAGATTTATAACAACTCCCTATAATATTAGTCATTTTAATACGAATTCAGTGCCAGTATACAAAGGTTTGACGGTGTTGACGGAGTAAGTATATAATTCACCACTCCCGTCTTCAATCTTGCCCGTGGATGTTGTAAAAGACGACTAAGGAATGTAATATGCATGTAGCATTTATGCAAGAAAATGCAAATAAAACCCTATACCAACATGTATGACAAGCACGGATAGTAGGTCAATTGCCCTCCTATTGGGTAGGAGGCTCGAGCCCAACAGTGTCACGTTAAACTGAGGCAACGAGATGACGATAAAACGTAAATAAAGAAATTAATATCAAGTTGACCGAGCTTCGCTCGGCATATTTTTGTAGAATTTATTTAGTGATATATTAATAAAAAATAAAACATAAATAATGAAAAATATATAAAAAAAATACAAAAAGAGAATAATAATAACACCGAGATTCGATCCGATGCTGTTTGAATGCCAAAAATAAACAAAATTTGAACCGGTTAACGTCCTACCTGAGCTATCGTAACTCATGACGTTGACAACGAAATTTAAATTCATATTCTTTTAAAATTTAATGTCATTGTATTGTTTTACTAAAAACACGGACAAAACAACATTTTCTATAAATAAAACCTAACTAGATCAATTTTTTTGGATTTATACAAGAATTGCTCGTTTAAAGATATAAGATATTAATGATCTCTGATGTTTACGCTAGTATTATGGAGGCCATACACGCTAGGTTTTGCATGATGGTTTTACTTGTGCATGCATAACCGACAGGCACGTCCTAGCGTATATGTGATTAAACTGTACAGTTATCGATGCATGTACATGCAACCGAGCAAATATGAAAATTGATATTTTATGCCGCCCGGTTATGCTCGGTGCTATACGCGCGCGAGCATAACCTAGCGTGTGTGGCGTCCGGCGAGCTTGCCTGCCACAGTTCTCATTCATTCGTAAATAATTATTGTAATCCTTTGGTGTAAATCTTAATTCATATATCAAATTTACGTATGGAGAATTGCTTTCTTTTCAATAACCAGCGTTTAGACCATTCAGTGTGGTCTCTTTTTCTTGTAATCCCAGTGTGTCAAGTCCAGTGTGTCAAGCCCAGTACAGCTATGACATCGTCATCGTTCATTGTAGTTTGTATTGGTGTTCTACACACACCGTCACGTACTACGTAGCTCCATTGCACATGCAATATGAAACTCGGTTATACCTGTCGGTTATGCATGCACAGGCAAAACCATCATTCAAAACCTAACGTGTATGGCGTCCATAATATGAAACTCAATTATACCTGTCGGTTATGCATATACGGGTAAAACCATCATGCAAAACCTAGCGTATATGGTCTCCATTACACGTTGTAAACAAAATTCATCATCATCATCTCAGCCCCTATATGTCCCACTGCTGGGCTCGGGCCTCCTCCATAATGGAAGGGTAATTGACCTACTATACCACGCTGGTCAGACGTGTTGGTATAGGGTTTTATTTCGAGTTTTCCTTCTCTCAAACAACAAAACAAACAAAACAAAATTATTTTTACGAATTTTATTTGACTTTTGATTGTCCCAAATCAAAAATCTTCAATGTGGACGTCAGATTGGGCAATAAAAAATCAAATACAAACGCGATAAAATGCGTAAAAATAGTTTTATTTATAATAGAAATAGAATTGGTATTGTTTTAGCCATTTTTTATTGATTTTATAATAATTATTATATTTTGAAAATTTATTAATTTAAATCTAACAATTAGCAGGTATACAGAGTGTATCAGGTTATGTGGCAACTGTTCGATTATGTTATAGTTAATGGGTTAACGGTCATAGATCGTAATTAGAATGTACATTACACAAAAAACAATATAACATAAAAGTTACAGTGATTTCAAAAAAATGTGTCTAAGAGTCTATCCCTTAAATATTACGTATTATGTAGGCATGCACAGACAGAATACATGTAGGCACGTTAAGCTTCGACAGTATAATTTCATTGATTCATACCTAAAATTGCGCAAACGTTTCAATGACAGTGTAGGTACAACGGCGAGCGATCAACGGTCATAGGCCGATCAGCTGTTTTAAAGCGAAATTTGTCTTGCTTGTGTGAATGTAATCATTGATTTATTCAATTTCTAATAAACATTTAACAAGGTATGAATATGTTGCGTATTAAGTATCATTGACTTTATACATTTCAATCAGATTTACACGAAAAAGCGATGACAAAATTGAAAATTTTACGTCTTTAATTCTTTAACGAATCGATATTTTTCGTTCAAATTTTTTTCATGGGTTCATACTACCATTGCCTAGCTCTCTTTATAGCCCCATAACCTGATACAGCCTGTATAGTATGTTAGATTTCTAGATTTGTATTTTCAAACAATCTCATTATTTATTTCATCAAAATCACTGAATTCAATCATATAACTAAGTAGAACATGTAATATTGTACTGGCAAATTACAAACAAGCTGCTGTGTAACAGATTCCTTATTAATTATTCATACAGAATAAAGATGTTCCAAATATAGACACAAACTTAAGACCGAGGAATTATTAAAGTGTTACCTTTAATAATTCCTGAGCTTGTCTTCAGTTCAGAGAGACTTAGCGGAGTATTTTCTAAAGAACACCTTCCTCGAATACGTCAAGAAGTGATTTGGGGAAGTTGTCTTTTAATATTATTTAAAGTACAATGTATACTTGCCGGAATTTCAGATTAAATATAAGGACTACCTGAAGCATGAATTTTTATTTTAATTGATTTTATCTTTATCCAGGAAGTTCATAAATTGTTATCAGTTAAAATCTTCTGAGAAATTTGTTATAAGTACATATCTTTTAACTTGTATTTTTATCCCAATTGACCGACCACTGACGTCAAATCACCTGCTCTGGTAGTCGGCCCAACGACGAAGGTGACGTGTTGCGGGTGGATTACGAGTGTGTGCGCTTACGTCCCTCTGTCACCCCGGATGGAGCGGGCGAGGAGTGCGCCGATCGGTACCCATCCCAAAAAAAAAATCCCAATTATTTAGGTTTGACTCACTATATACTCTTCTTTCATAGTACTGTTATCGCCTATCAAAAGATGGCAACTTGGAGTATGCTCTGGCAACAGTTGCAACTGCGAATCGTCACGCTTAAATGGTTTAATAGCAAAAAACGGGCATAAAGAGACGGTCTCGAATGATTAGTGGGCATCCATAGGAAGCTACGAAATAGTTTAATATGCGGATATTGATTATAGCTTAAGGGACCTACCTATATGTGAGCTTTAGGATTGGTTGCAATAGTAGATATGGCAAAAACGCCGGAACGCACGGAAATTGTCTCGAGTTGCTACAAGGTCCGTATAGTATACTACCCCAGATGTCACTTGCAGACTGTCTAACATGAGGTACCGCTCGTTTTGCCAGAGAATGCACTCCCAAAGGATGTGGTGATCTGTTCCTTAAAAATCGAAGTTTGAGGTCGAACATTGATAAAATTGTGAAGGTAATAGTTTAAAATTGAATGATTTACTTCTAAAATTCCCATGGCCAGTAAGGAATTGGGCTACATGATGGTCTATTTCCAGCCAAGTTATCTCTGAACGTTCACGAACAGATGAAAAGAATATATACAGATGAAAAGAATGGAATATTATAGTATGCATATAAAATGTATGCAAGAGAAGGCAAACTCTAAATAATACTTTATACCAACACGTCAGACTAGCGTGGTATAGTCAACGACGCAGGTGCGAGTACCTGCGCCTGATGCCGCCCTAGCCGAGGCCGCGGGTGACCGGACCGGGGATTTTAGTCCGTCACCCGCAGAGAGGCTGACCGCGCGATGGCGACTGACGTTCCGGGACAGGAGATGTCGAGAGGTAAGGGTACCCGAAAGGGTATTCCGTCGGGCCGACCACTGACGACAAGTCACCCTGCTCCGGCAATCGGCCTAACGACGAAGGCGACGTGAGGTACGGGTAGGGTTGTGCGCCCGCGCACCGTCCTTTCGTCGTCCCGGACGGAACGGACCGCGAGTGCGCGTAGCATAGCCCACCCATAAAAAAAAGCGTGGTATAGTAGGTCAATTTTGCTCCCATTGTGGAGGACCATCCTCCTCCCAACAATGGGAATTATATGGGCTGAGATAATGATGATGAGCTCAAAATAATTATAGTCAAATATCCTTACGATTGTACTTTATACAAACTGAAATCAAGAATAAAGCAAGAATATTAATAGATTTTAAGTAAATATAGCTTGTTACAGCTGATTTATATACAGTTTAGCCTTCTGTGAAATTTATTGGACATTGCGAGCACTTAATTCATTGATAAGGCAAAATTTATCATTAAATAAAATTTACAACTATGTCTCTAGATAAAGCTAATAAACAATTTGTAGAAAATAGAAAGAGTATAAACCACAAAAGAATGTTCTATGCCAGGCAGGTTATTGGCCGGCGGATTACGGTATCATCATCATCATCATTTCGGCCTATTACCGTCCACTGCTGGACATAGGCTTCTCTCATGTTACGCCACATAGTGCAGTCTTGTGCCGCCTGCATCGAACCACGCCCAGCAACCTTCACCAGGTCGTTGGTCCACCTAGTGGGGGGACGTTCTACACTGCGTCGTCCGATATGTGGTTGCCACTCGAGAACCTTTCTTCCCCAGCGGTTGTCGGTTCGTCGAGCGATGTGACCTGCCCATTGCCACTTCAGCGTGCTAATTCTTCGTGCTATATTGGTTACACGCGTTCTTCTGCGGATTTCCATATTTCGGATTCTATCTTGTAAAGAAATCCCGAGCATAGCCCGCTCCTAAGCACGCTGAGCGACTTTGAGCCTTGTTATGAGGCCTACATTTAATGACCACGTTTCCGTGGCGTAAGTCATCATTGGTAACACACACTGGTCGTCTGGTCATAGACCTGTGTTTTCAGACTCACTGAACTATGTTGGATGAGGAGATCCTCTTCAATTTCCCCAATGCTGCCCAACCGAGTTGGATTTGTCGGCTAACCTCTTTCTCGTAATTGGAGCTATTATTATTAGATTACAGTATAATAGACCAAAATATCGTCCTGCTTTTGGTGCAATAACTCAACAGTAAAACATTTAGATTCTAAAAGAAGAAATTGTACTACAACTGACAGTGAGTCATCGGGTACGAATCCCAGACGAAGTCTACAGTACTCTCAAATTTTTCGTATATAATAATTATACTGTCCGTGTGGTGACGGAGTATGCCAACACGTCTGACCAGCGTGGTATAGTAGGTCAATTTCCCTGCGATAATGGAGGAGGCCTGAGCCCAACAGTGGGACATATATGGGTTGAGGTGATGATGAATAATTATACTCAAGGTTTGTTTCCGTGTAGTGACAGAGTAAGAATACAAATCACCACCCCCTCCCTGTCTTGTCTGTGAGTGTCATAAAAGATGGCTAAAGTATATAATATACATATAATATACAAGAGAAGGAAAACTTTAAATTAAATCACGTTTGTAATAACAAAACGTTTGACCAGAGTGGTATAGTCGGTCAATTTCTCTCCTATAGTGAATGAGCCGAGATGATAAAAAAGGATAAAAATAATTTGTTCATGTTTTTAGTATTAAATGTGTGTAAAACATATATATGTTTTAGCAACACTCAAACACTAAAACCTTTTTGTAAAAATGATTACCCTCGTAAATATTGGCCGTAAATGTAAATTTACTTATTCCTTTGTTATGCTATCTATGGATCATAAAATACAAATTATTACCTACTCTATGAATATATAACTTTTTATTGCTTATATTTGGAGGGATGGATACATTTAAATATCACACCTTAATATCTGATACCTTAATACTCATTCCAGCCCATATACATCCCACTGTTGGGCTCGGGCCTCCTTGACTATGGGAGAAATTGACTACTATATCATGCTGGCCAGACGTGGCAGCAGAGGGGGTGGTGAATTTTATTCTTACTCCGTCACCACACGGAAATAAATGCTATAAAAATATAAATATTTCTAATACAGTGAGTATTACCTAGGAATATTATACAAATGTGGGGATTGGCATTCGGTTACACTAAGGGACATTGCGCCGGGTTAAATGGCAGGAAAGGAAATGTCTTACTCTTTTCTCCTATTTATATATATATATATTGGAGGAGAGAGTATGTCTTACTCTTTATATACAATCTGCTACGCCAACTAACATCCACCTCTCTTGATAGCTTGGTATATTAAACTAATTTCCTCATATATGTTGGATACATGTCTGACCAGCATGGTATAGTAGGTCAAATTCCCTCCCATTGTGGAGGAGGCCCGAGCCCAACAGTGGGACGTATGTGGGCTGCGATGATGATGATGATGTTGGATAAGATTACACTTATCGCTACCGACAACTTGTCTCAAAAATCGGCTAAAGATTCATTAGGAAAAGAGATTGCAGCGTTCTCTTGTCAAATTCAAATTCAAATCATTTATTATGCATAAACCCGGGAGGGCACTTACATATTGTCAGGTTTACAATTTCCAAAAAAGGTATACTGCCACCGGATCGGAACGCGATCGCTACTGAGAAGGTCCGGCAAGAAACTCAGCGGGCTTGTCTAAAATTTTAATTTTTTTTCTTCTTACTAGATATAAATTGTGTACAACAAGTTTTGTAAGAATTAGCTCCAGTGTGATGCCCTTCGAACCACAAGATTCGTAATATAATTCAAACGATTATGGCTGGACCAGATCTCACAAGCGGCACCCGATCACGAGCTAACTACTAGAGCAGCCATCACTCCTGTAAAACGTATAACACCTTACTGGGATAGTCGATTCACAATTTATGATGATTATATCAATAAACCTAGCAAAGGATGACGGTGCGATGTAGTAGTCTATGGTCTATCCAGCAGATAATAAGATACATTTGAACTTACATAAATTTTGCTTTTTTAGAAATATTTAGTACTGTGCTCTTTTAGAAACATTTAGTAACTATCCAATCCCCGGTTTTGTTTTATTTTGATTCCTAAACTTTCTGTACGATGACAGGAAGTTTAGGGATATCATATTAGACTTTAGTCCGGCACCCGCAGAGAGGCTGACCGCGCGACGGCGACTGACGTCCCGGGACAGAGACGTCGAGAGGTGAGGGTACCCGAAAGGGTATTCCGTCGGGCCGACCACTGAGGATAAGGAACTCGGCACTGGTGGTCGGCCCAACGACGAAGGCGACGTGGGTATGGGTGGGTTATGGGCCCGCACGCCGTCCTTTCATCGCCCCGGACGGAATGGATCGCATGTGCGCTTACCATAGCCCACCCATGAAAAAAGGGATATCGTATTTAATTTTCCGATATAATATACACTTGTTCATCTACACTTGGTCACTGAAAAATTGACCTTGTACACTAAAAATATCTATCTATCATTGTCACTATCATCGTCATTACAGCTCATATACGTCCCACTTCTGGGCTAGAGCCTCCTCCATAACGGGAGTACAATCGCGATAAAATTAAAACAGTAGTAGGACCACAATGTTACCAGTTCTGCTTACAAACGCGTGCCGGTCCATCCGGGATAGTACCACACTCTCGCAGAAAATCGACCTTTTTTTGGGGGTGGGTTGCGGTCGGTGCACTCCTCGTTTTGCAATGAAATGAAAAATTATTAATAACATAATTGTGATAAAATGTGTGATTCCTAGGCATCCGGACAAGTGTCCTAAAAAAACAAAGCTCATCAAAATTTGTCCGGAGAATTTTCTTTCCTTTACTTTCGATATTATAAAATATCGATATTTTGTGTCCGATAATATCGACTTATTGATATTTGGCTATCGATATCAATATCAATTTCAATATCGATATTTTACTAATATCGCTCATCCCTAAAGCACGCACACCCGTAACCCACCAGCGACACGTCGCCTTCGTCGTTGGGCGGACCACCAGAGCAGGGTGACTTGACATCGGTGGTCGGCCCGACGGAATACCCCCTTGAGGGGTACCCTCCCATCGACCGACGTCCCCCCACGAGGAGGACATCAGTCTTTCCTCGCGCGGTCGGCCTCTCGGCGGATGACGGACTGATTCCCCGGCTCAGTCATCCGCGGCCTCGGCTAGGGGGAAAATCGACCTCTGAGTATTAGCAATTTGTTATTGCACTTCGTTTGGTGAGCGAGAGAGCCGAAAGCCCAACTTTCTAAGGGTGTTTGCATGTTTTGGGTTTTGATGATGCCTTTAGTATCACCGAAACTTTGTGCATGCATTCATACTCCCTTCACTTTTTTCACGGTTAATGCGGCTTTACAAAGGCCCATGAGCGACAATATCACTTACCATCAGGTATACCGTTTGCTCGTTTGCTACCGTTTGCAATAAAAATAAACCTTTTAAAAGATAATTATAAATGTCTGTAATAACGATTACTTGTTGGACGTGAGACATCTTAGTCCGCCCGTGACCATGAATGCTGCAAAGTGTTCGAAACGTCGGGTAATCATAAATCAAATACAAACGCGATATAATCCGTAAAAGTAGTTTTATTTACAATGTGTAGTGCTCGCGTAAACATCAGATATCATTATGTAAACCTTTTAAAATAATTTTATTTAAAATGTGTAATACTCGCAAAAACACGAGAAATTAATTACCGAAATGTCTCATTTTGACGTAAAAAAATATGGACACATTGTGTATGAATAAAATGTATTTAGCTTTCAACGGGGACTAGAATTCGTTCAAAAGCAAATACACTTTAGCAAATACAAACTAACATAACGAGTTAGTTTCACAGTCATCTATGGACGTGATCTTATTAACAAAACTATTTGCAACTAATACAAGTTTGATAGTGGTACTGGCTTAACCTGGCGCTAATGAGGTAGAAAATGTATACGCTGACGGTTAAATAGGGTAATTTTGACCGTCGGACATAAGATATCTGAAATTATATTCACACCGTATCTGTATCTATGGTGTACTTAAAAGTAGAAAGCTATTGGATGGAGAATAATAACTCCCAATATCTTTTCTTTTTTAAAGGTTATGTGGTCTGGTCACACGCCGGTCAATCTGTCCGGAACACAAACAAAGGTGTTGTCAAGGCATTGTCCTCAAGCGGTCGGACTCTCTGCGAGTGACGAAATAAATCCCGGTCTATTCATCCGTAACATCGGGTAAGGCGACATGAGGTGGGGGTACCTACACCTTATGTCATAGTTAGCGTTAGCGCCACGTCGTCCATGGCGAATGTTATCGTGGCGGAATTTGTCCCTGACCCGCTGCACCAGCTTCTTCTGTGAGATAAATATGTTGAAAAAGGACTCCAAATCACCACACTCCTATAAAGAGTATACGCCGTATAGCATAACCTCTCCCATGCGCTACTATCTCTTAGCGACGAGACAATATGTCTGTCGTTACTATCTTTAAGCGACAAGACTTGAAAGTAATGATTAGCAAGGAATCGTCGCTGCTGCTCAACCATTTAATTCGATCAGAAACGCAGTATGACTCTATAGATACGGCATACCCTGCTATCACCCCCAGCGATGGTCAAACCATAGCGAACCTACAGAATAGGGGCGACATTTACGTGTTATTTTTCCGTTAGCAATTAATATTTAATTTAAGCCAGATATTAAAATAGATTTTGAAATATATTATGAGCGCCTATAGCGGGTGGTCTTGTTCCAGTTTAGATATTTACCCGCATAAACTGGCCAGCTGGTTCTGTTAACAATTACTTAAAATTATGTGCTTGAGTATTTTAATTGCCCAAGCAAAGATATATTTAAATTACATTTTTTATTTAAATATTATAGTTTATTAAATACAGATATGATTAAGAATATTATTGTTTTTGAAAATGGATTTAGATTTTGTGTAACTATCGCTTAAATGTCCGATTTATTTTTCTTAAGATGCAAATTAAATATCGAATACATTCTACAGCTAGCTTCTCGATATATGCTTATTGTATCCCTTAGTCGTCTCTTACGGCTTCCATAATTAAGGGAATGCTAAATTGTATTCTTACTTTTATATTTTTATACACCGAAACAAATTTTCCGTGTGGTGACTAAGAAAGAATAGAATTTACCCTATATAATAACAATATAATAACATCAATTGAAAAGGGGGAAACTCGGCACAAAACCCTATATCAACCCGTCTGACCACCATTTTGGCATCATTGGTATACATAATATCCCTCCTATTATGAAAGAGACTTCAGGCCAACATTGATCGGGTGACCGGGCCGGGGACTTTAGTTCGGCACCAGCAGAGAGGCTGACCGCGCAATGGCGACCGACGTCCCAGGCCAAGGACGTCGAGAGGTGATGATACCTGAAAGGGTGTTCCATCGGGCCGACCACTGACAACAAGGAACTTTTCACTGGTGGTCGGCTCAACGACGAAGGCGACGTGGATACGTGTGGGTTATGGGCTCGCGCGCCGTTCTTTCGCCCCGGACGGAATGGACCGCGTGTGCGCTTACCATAGCCCATGCATAAAAAAGGCCAACATTGATAAGCTGCGATAATAATGATGACTGGAACAAAATGAGTTATTAGGCAGTACTATAATTTCCTCTATTCCGTATGGTGACGAGGTAAGAATATAATTCACCACTCCCTTTCTTACCTTTGGATGTCGTAAAAGAGGACTAAGGGATATGATATGCATATAACATCTATGCAAGAGAAGGAAAATTTGAAATAAAACCCTATAACAAACCCTTTGACCAGCGTGGTATAGTAGGTCAATATCCCTCCTATTACAGAGGAGGCTCGAGCCCGGCAGTGGGACGTGTATGAGCCAAATGAAATGAATTAATACTTTCCTTTCATCAAATACTGAGCAAATAGAATAGTAAATATTTGTCCTCTATCTAAAGACTATTGAGATAGCTAATAGAAAAGGATAGCATTTACTGTCAAGGTAAAAAAAAAATATTACAACTAAGTGTAATCAAGTAGTATTTCCGGCCTCACATGTACGGCTAATTTGGGGACATCTTAATTATTAACCGACTTAATCAAGTCGGTTTTATAATTTAATTGGTAGTTTTATGATTAAGTAAATAGTTGAGTAATATTTCTGTTAAGTTAATATAATTCTCATACAATGCGAGCGCCTTCCGCTTGTCAGCTGCTGGCGCAGCTATTGAATAGTGCTGGTTATTTTAGACCTCGGTACGTTCTTACACTATGTCGGTTAATAACACCTAAAATAATTATGTTTTAGGACATGTATTAGATACTTATTGTACTGATTTATGATTTCATCATAGTGATACCTCTGCGTGTCTACTTACGCCGTAATAAATGTTTAATGTTACATAATCCTGTATAATATTTATAATTATGTACCCGAATCAAAAAATTAGTTATTAAATTTTGATGTAAATTTATTCTCAGTGCAAAAAGAAAATGATGCTATATGAACAAAATTATATTGTTCACGGTTAATAATTATTAAATATTAAATTTGTAGTAATTATTATGACAATTTATTAATTTAAAAACCTAACAAATTTAGTCGATACGTCGGGCAATAAAAAAAAATACAAACGCGATAACATCCATAAAGTAGTTTTATTTAAAATTTATTCTCGCGTAAATATCAGAAATCATTACATCATAGGGTCATATTTAACTATTCCCAAGATTGCAGGGTTAAAATTAGCTTCTTGTATATTTAAAACTTCATGTATATTTCAAATAAAATTTTAAATGCTTTAACATCACAAATACACTATTTTACTTCTTAACTGTGATATGCTAATGTCAGTGTGTATGAATTTTTGTATTGTAAACACGTTTCCCATTAGCGACCGTCGTCGTAATAACATCGAGCGAGCACATAGTGTTGTCGTTAACTAGTTTGCACGTGTTTCATAGCACGTTATTTGGATTCAAATAGGCTTAAACCAATATTTACATCCTAGGCCAGATTTTCTAGCTTGTATGGTAATTTTTTTTCCCTGTTGAAAATGTATTTACGCATTCCCTTTTCTTATAACGGCAAGGGAATATGTACGTATTACTGACGCATAGATAACCTGCGTTCTAGCTGCACCCGGAGTCCATTATAGTTTGTGTGGTCAATCAACTCTAATGTGTACCATCCATTTATTCATCGATCAGCCTGTATACATCCACTCTAACTATAACTCTAACATAACCTCAAGATTTTTTTTATTGCCGATGGTGGCAAACCTGATGGTAAGTGACCTGCCGCACATGGACCTTTGCAATACCAGGGGCACAGTGAGGCCGTTGCCTACCGTGAATTAAATGCTCTTCTTAAACTTTGTTTAAAGAAGGACATATCATAGCGCTCGGGAAACAGAGCAGCAGGTAGTTCATTCCAGAGCCTGCACGTATATGGGAGAAATGATCGCTGGAAACGTACAGTTGAAGACCATATCGTTTCCAGGTGAAGTGGATGAACCCTGCTGCGGTGTCGAGTGGTACGTTGGTAAAGCGGTGACGGTGGTACCAAGTCAAACAGTTCCTCGGAGCACTCCCCGTGAAAGAGTCGGTAGAGTACACAGAGTGACCCAAAGTCTCTCCGCCCCTCCAGCGACTCCAATCCGTCCGTGAGATTGGGATCCAAATACCATTCAAAACGGTCCAATGCCATTCGCATCCAATGGGTCCCTGCGAGTTTCAAGATTTCATATAAAACCTAGTAGGGGGTCGTCCTACACTATATCGTCCGAATTTTGGTCACTACTCGAGAACCTTTGTTCCCAACGATTGTAATTCAGACAAGCGATGTGGCAACCCCATTGCCATTAAACGTGCTAATTCTTAGGTAAATATCGGTTACACAAGTTCTTCTACGGGTTTCCGTATTCCGATTTTTATCACGTGAAGAAGACCGCGCATATCTCTATCTATAGCACGTTGAGCTTTAAGGGACGTTTAATGACCACGTTTCAGTACTGTTAGTCATCGCATATAGCGCACATAGTTTATAAAATTTTGCTTTTAGATACTGCAGAATATTGGACGAGACCATCGTCTTAAGTCTCCCGATAGTGCTCTACTTGCTCCTATCCGTTTTCAATTATGAAAAAAAAATGCCAATTTATAACACCAATCCGCACGCCGAACGTGGTGAATGTTGAGTTAAACATAGTCCCACCTCGAAAGTTAGCTTATTTCCAACAATCGACGTTGATATCGATGAATTAATAAAATATATAAATAAACTAACAGACCCGGCCACGCGTTGCTATGGCTAATGTTTTTGTTATATTACATTTTATTAAACTATTTAAGTGGAACTGTAGGAGAACATCTGTCATGGAGGTCGTCATATTTTTTTACAAATGGCATCTATGTAAAAAAGCAAGTTAAAATCGTATATGATACGTTTGTAGGTTTGACATAGCAGCGCCATCTTTTAATTAATTACTCAATCCAGTCAACAAATTAGTTGAATGGATTAGTTGACTTAAATATCCAATTTAATGACATAAAAATCTTAGAAGTAGAAACAACAAAGTTTTTGGGTATCCATATTGATAATACTATTAATTGGAAAATACACCTTGAATTTGTTTGTTCTAAAATTCGTAAATTTTCTTTTGCTCTAAAGAAATTAGCAACCACAAATAATACACCAACAGTTTTGACAGCATACCATGGACATGTAGCTCCCATACTAAATTACGGTATTATTTTTTGGGGAAATTCTGCTAATAGAGATCACGTCTTCAAAGAACAAAAGAAATGCATACGGGGGCCATATGTAAATTAAAAGTAATGGATAGTTGTAAACCTTTCTTTATTAAACATAAAATTTGACATTACCATGCATGTACATCCTTGAAGTTGTTATGTTTATTAGAAAAATTTACATTTATTTGTTAAAATTCATAGTATAAGACATAATCTACGTAAGTATGATCACATTTCTGAGTTTCGGCAAAAGCTTCAGTGGCTTCCAATTCGCCTACGCCGGAATTTTCATACACTTGCGTTGTTGTATAACATTCTATTTAGTCCAACGACTCCTTTTTATCTTAAAGAGCGATTTAATTACCTCCATGATACTCACACAAGATCCTTGAGATCATCGGAGAATTTGAAATTAAAGATACCAACCCACTACACGGATTTCATGGGTAAATCTTTTACTGTAAAGGCTACTTATGTATTATATTTTTTTTGTTATGTAACACATTGCATGCTGAAAGGTAAAATACAGTGATACTAAACAAAGAAGTAACTAACAACTAATGTATTTGCAATAAATTAATAATAAATAAATAAATATTGCCGAATAATAGGTATATATAGGTAATACAAATAATTGGCAATAAAATAATATTGCGACTATAAATTAAGATGTAAGCTATCCTATCTTTTAAGTTGGATCAAACTGCATACGGTGTGCAAATTTGATCAAAATTGGTTAAGTAGTTTAGGAGTCTTCGCGAACAAACAACGTGACACGTAATTTATATATATTAAGGTTTCAAACAATACAAACAAAAGCATACTGAAATTATTCATAACGGTGCAAAGGTAGGTACTACGTTGTACCAAGAAACCAGCAAGTTTATCTGCAGTACTTTGTCTTAAACCTCATAAGTTAGATACCTCATCCGGCATAATAAAAATAAAGTTTTATACACAACAGACTAACTTTAATACTTCAGTCTGAAGCAGGCACTGTGCTCTTTATAATACAAGAATTAACATACGAATAGACCAACTTTTCTCAGAACAGCTTTTATTTTGATAGCCGGATAATAATTTTTATTTTCTATTACACTACAATAAACTGAAAATTATATTTAATTATACGATATATTTAATTATAAATTTACGTGCAATGACTGCAAATACCGAGAATTTGTGTTAATGTAATTTGAACTAGGTGAACCGAGCTGGTGAAATTTGCGGGGCATAATTGGACGCTGGCGCGTAGGTCAGCACCGCTCTTTGTGGCGAAACATGATAGAGGTCTAACTCTAGCAGTGGACCGCAATAGACTGAATGATGATGATGGATTTTAACTAAAAGCATTCGTAAATAACCGCTAAAGAAGGTAAATGAATAACATTATAATAACAAGAGGAAATTTAGAAATAAAACTGTGTATAAACCCATTTATTAAGCTTAATCTAGGCGCTAACAATCTACGTACAATTAAATTAAGCAATTGATCTAGGTACTCTTTTTCCTGTTAATCTATCTATTAACCTAAGTACCTAGATTAATTCATCATCATCATTGCAGCCCACATACTCGTACGTCCCACTGTTGGTCTCGGGCTTCCTCCACAATTCAATTACAAATAATGTTATGAATAATGTTTATTGCTTAGTTATCTCATTCATGATCACTTGTGAATCTTATAAAAAGATCTAAATAACATATATTGAAGTATTTGAACGATGCTCTTTGATATCGCTTTCATTTCTATCATTTGAATAGATATCAGAATGTGATTGATTTATCATAAAGTAAGCTGATTGAATTATAAAAATATTTATTATAATTTTATTACTCATATTTGAATTAATATAAACATGAAAAAAAAAAACACTTGTGACGAGGTAAGGTGCCTGTGGATAAAAGAAACTAATGGAATTATCCTTAGTCAAATTTCACTTCTAGCCGAGGCCGCGGGTGACTGGACCGGGGAGTTAGTCCGTCATCCGCCGAGAGGCCGACCGCGCGAGGAAAGACCGACGTCCTCCCCGAGGGGGGGACGTCGGTCGATGGGAGGGTACTCCTTAGGGGGTATTCCGTCGGGCTGACCACTGACGACAACTAACCCTGCTTCGGTGGTCGGTCCAACGATGAAGGCAACGTGGTGTTCGAGTGGGTTGCGGGTGTGCGTGCTTACGCCCCTCTGTCGCCCCTGATAGAGTGGTGCGAGGAGTGCGCCGACCGCAACCCACCTCCCCAAAAAAAAAGTTATATTTCAATTACATATTAATACATATATAATAATAGACACGTAAACGAAGCTAAACTCAAAATAAAATCCTATATCAACTCGTTTGACTAGCATAATATAGTAAGTCAATTTCTATTATGGAGGAGGCACAAACCCACCAGTGAGATGTTTATGAGCTAAGTTGAAAACCAGGAAGGGTAGGCACCCCGAGATATTGAAGCGCCTCCACGACGCAGCTGACTGGCAGACTATTTAATGCGTTGGCGATATTCTAAGATACCGCTAACAGCCCTCCGGTGACTGCCTCCCTGACTACGGTCTTCAAGTGCATCAAGGCCGCGATCGTCAAACGCCACTTCCTGAAAGCGAAATGGACATCCAACAAATGGGGACCGACCCTGCGTAGGTACTGCCTGAGGCAGGTAGCCAGGAGTCTCTTCAATAGCTTGCCCGCATCTTCCAGCAGCATGATGGGTCTGCAGCCCGCAGCCCAGTCCAGAGGCTATCCCGGCTTCGGCAGGAGCACAAGCTTTCCTTCGAATACCCAGAGAACTACCTAGGTGCCACCGCCGCACCCATTTCGGTCATCGCGATTGGCGGAATACTTTCGTTGGCCTCCTGACCATTATCAGTTAAATTCATGACCGCTTGCCGTGGGAACATGTGCTCTACCACTCTGGTGAAGAGACCGGACTGAGTCTCCGTAGGAGACGGGGTCTCTGCGCACGATGTTTACTCAGCCTTCGAGACTGTCCAACAAGTCCTACCGACTTACATCCTTGTCATGACAGATGGGCGCTGCCGGCAGCGGATATAAGACCTCCGGGCACGTCTGCTATCAGCCCGGAGATCTGCCAACTCTAGTTTTATTTTAATGGTATTCATATATCAAGTCAGCAGCATCCATCTTAAAGGCCTGCTATAAATTATAACATTAACTGAGAATGAGTTTCTTTTGATTGAATTAGGCGATACATAGCGAAAATCCATTTTTATTTTTATTTTAAAATGGAAGGAAGGAAAGAGAGACCCACCACTTTCCCACGCTAATCAATATACCGCATACCACAATAGAAGGAGTACGAGATAGGATTAAGGTTTCAGATTGGGCGTCACACAGCTTTGATGGCGTCACACAGCTTTAATTGGCCACACAGCTTTGATGGCGTCACACAGCTTTAATTGGTCACACAGCTTTGAATGGTCACACAGCTTTGTTTGGTCACACAGATTTGTTTGATCACACAGCTTTGATCTTTATCGACCTCACACAGCTTTGTTCGGTGTCACACAGCCTTATCTGTACAACTTTGATCGGTATTAGGACTAGGAAATAAGGAAATAAGGAAATCTTACCCTTACGTGATGAGCACCTTCCAGAACGTCAACTTGTAATTTACCGCCTTTCCTCCTTTACTTCCTTTCATTTTAAAATAAAATAATAAAATGAGTTTCTTTTTTTTTAAACTCATAAAATTGTATCGTATAAAATAGTTTTCAATATTAAAATTCTTAGAACACGAAGTTATCCAAGCTAAAATAACGTCATTTACTAGCGCCATATATCAAAATACAAAATCCATTTCAGCGAAAATATTAACAAAGTTTTGTGAATTATTGTTGTGTGCTTTTTTTTTAATAAAATCAAACAAATGCGTCAAAAGGCTTGACGTCTATTGCGTGGGCATAGTATTAGATATTTTGTGTTTGAAACTAAAGGTAAGTAAACATCACTTGGACCCTGAGGTCCAAGTAAGTAGTAAGTGTAAGTAGGTCTCAAAAGTGGTAGGATCACACTCTTGACTGTCTGTCTACAGCCGCGGGCCGGTCCGTCCGGGGTGGTAACTACGCAGGTAAAACGACAGTAATTTGCTAGTATGAAACAATTTTGTTTTGTCATTTTGACTACAATTCTATTTTTATTCACCATGCTCTTATCTCAATTCCGTGGGGTCGACGCAATATATACCTATCTTCTTTCATCGTACATTTTACAAAAGTTTGTTAGGGATTTTATGATTACCTGTATACCTGACGTCAAACCTCTTTGTGAATGTAATTGTTGACCAGACAGCATTAAATACAGTTCACCCAGGTCTTTGTGCTTTTAGTTGTCTTTCACGACACCCACGAGCATTGTAAAATTTAGTAGTATTCATACCCACGACCAGAGGTTACAGGTATTATTTATTCAGGTAATTTAGTAAAATATGCGTATTTACTTCTCCGTGTGGTGACGGAGTAAGAATACAATTCACCAACCCTTTTCTTGCCCGTGGGTGTCTTAAAAAACTACGGCATTATTATATGCATATAATATCTATATAAAAGAGAGACAACTCGAAATAAAATCTTATACCAACACGTCTGACAAGCGTGGTATTTTTTTTTTGGGACTATTCCCACCACACATGCCCACCATTGTAACTCCTGTAAGCCAGGATCCACAATGGTCTCCATAAACGACACCGAGGTTTGACCCTCAGGCAGTCCCGGGATATGATTTTAATTGTATTGGGACCCGCAAGAAATTTAATTAGAAAAGATTAAAGAGGAGGAGTTGGAAAGAGAAATTCTACTTCCCTCCTAGGCAAAGCGGGAGATAGGAAAACAAAATGACTAGTCAGCCAATAAGTAAAAAAGTGAGCCTTCGCGCAGGACGCCTGGCAGATGTGAAACTTAGAAATTATTTTGTACAAGTATATATTAGGCTTGTTGAAAAAATATCGATATATGAATATTTTTTGTTAAAATATCGATATTTTTAACCGATATATATTAAGCTGATATATCGATATTAAATATCCAATATCGAAATCGAATCAAAAACGATATTTTTTTTTGTTTGTGTAAATCAAGTCTAGAATCTAGAACCGTAAAAGATAGGAAATATAAAAGTATAGCATTAACTGTATACAGACTCTGTGATTAGTATGCTTTGATTGCCACTACATTAGTATGTTTTGATTGCCATTTGATTATCACTTTTTATTAAGGACAATTATTGTTATTGACACACATGATAATCGAATTATTCCAATACATACATCCAACTGTCGCTTAGAATTCAAATGATAAATCGTTAACCGAATAGTTTTATATCACTTATTTTTTCTATAAGTACAATTGACTTGTTATTAAAAAAAAATAGACACAATTCCCCAGTAATTAAAGTGATTTCGTTTTTAATAATTTGATCTTAACTAAGTTACGTATGGCGTCGGATTAAGAATATAATTGTCACCACCCCTGTAGAGTCGTAAAAATCGTATAAGGGTTTACCAGGAGAGGGGGCAGTAGCTCTCTCCTGGGATATGTATAAATATATAATGTATAATAAGTTGAAAAATATTGGTTCGAAAATAGCTTTTTTGTTTTTGATATTTTTGTAATTATTGCTTAATAAAAAATAAATTTTGATTGAACTAAATACATTATTATTTTAAAAACACAAATCTTTTAAAAATTTGACCGATATATCGATATTTTTCCTTAATATATCGACGTCGATATTGATATTTTGATAAATATAGATATATCTATATATTGAAATGTTTTTCATTTCCGACATCCCTACTAAATACTATACTATTTAATAAACGCATTTTATTAAAGACCGATATATCGATATTTCTTTTTCGATATATCGATGTCGATATTGATATTTTTATAAATATCGATATTTTTTTTCACTTCCGACATCCCTAGTATATATGAATAAAAGCATAGATTACGACAGGAACTAATTTGTAAAGTATTGAATAGAATAATACGATTTCATCGATTTCTACTATTATCTAAGATATTACAAAGAAATGATATTAACTCACCGCTCGGCCGCTTACGACCTAACATAGCGTCGCTACGTCTCCCTCACACACTTCTGCGTAGTTCAAATCAAAAGGATCGATTAAAAAAGTGTGATTTAGCAAACAAAAATAACGACATCTATCGAGCTAAAGCTAAATCTCAGCTACAAAATATATTTTATAAAGAAATCTCCAATCCTGTAATGATGATGATGATAATGAGACAAGCTATTTAAATTATTTTATTGTCATTGGTTCTTGTTAAATTAACAAATTTTAAATGAAATCTAAATGTTGAAAGTGGGTCAAGATCCAATTCCTATGAGTCTGTAACATACAAACAAATAAATATACATCTGAAACTAATAAAACACCTATAAAAAGCGATTGTCCAGTTTTCGTACGTGAAAGTACTGTAAGTAGGTATGGTATACTTATATTGGCAAGTTAGAGAATTATACATTATTTTATAGATTAAGTACATATATATGCATAAAAAAACAGATTACGACAGGCACTAAAATAGCACATTAATAAAAATAATATTACGATTTTTTTTCCAAGAAAATGATGATTTTTATTCAATAAACATTTATTTTCATTAGTATACATTATAGGTAACAATTTACTTTAAGCGCACTAGATGGCGTTGTACAAATTTTAAATCGCACTATGGTTTCGTTACAAAAATGTACACATATGTATTCGGATTTTTATTTTTTGTTAATTAAAGGGTGAAGTGTGGCGTTAACGCCACGCGATGATCGGGATCACCCTCGCCTATAGATGTTTCACATCAAAAAGGTGTACAGCTACGATAGCGCAGCAGTACGACACCACGGATACGGAAGAGCTTAACGGGGCCTATATGTGAGCGTTAAGATTTATTGCTACAGTAGGTATGGCAGAAACGCATGAACGCACGGAATTTTTTTTGTAGCGTGGTATAGTAAGTCAAATGTGGAGGCGGCTCGAGTCCTACAGAGAAACGTATATGTGCTGTGATGAAGATGATGATGATGATTTACTTCTGCCTAACCTATGAAAATGAAAGCGTGAAGACTATAAATTAAAAATAGGGTGAGTACTAAGTACGCATTTCAGAAGTAAAACTGCTTTGGTTCCATGTGTCTATATTAAAAAAAAAACAATAAATAATAAGATAAAATAAAAAAAATAAATAAAAACAAATATCTCTCGATCTTTCTCACTCTCTTGCTCACTCTCGCCCCATGGCTGTACTTCGTGCTATGTTCGCCCTTTCTCACTCTATCTCAATCGGTCTCAATCACTCTCCCCCTCTTCTTCGACAAAAACGCTGCACATCTTCGTGACGCTAAATTTCGTTTCGTCCGTAAAAAACTTACCCTCATGTGCGCAAAGAAGTCAAATCAAATCATTTATTCTGCATAGGCCCCTTAAGGGCACTTACATATTGTCAAATTACACGTTTGAATACAATACAATAATCTACCACCGGATCGGAACGCGGCCACAAACTGAGAAGATCCGGCAAGAAATTCAGCGGGCAGTCATTTTTTTCTTAATTCTTTAAATATACATAATATTATGCTTCGTACAACATATATGGTATTAGCTCCAGTGTGATGCCCTTCGAAATTATATATATGTATAAAGTTTGAAGATTTAATACAAGACACAAAAAAAAATTAAAGCATAATGAAAGGAAGAAAATATGGTTGGACCAGATCCTACAAGCAGCACCCGATCACGAGTTAACTACAAGAGCAGCCATCACTCTCCGAAATTTCACTTCAATAATAATATCAATAAATCACACAAAAAATAACGAATCAAATCAATTCATATGCCCACACAATATGAATGACAGGAATACGAATACAACACACGCCAATATTATTTATCCAGTTGTTATTCCACTCATGATCCCCTGAGGAGAATATAAAAGCTTAGCAATGTTACATAATATTGAAACCTTGTAACGGTGCCCTTTGATATCAATGCCATTTCTCTTTTAAGTATAAAAATGTATATGAAATAGAAAATTATTAACAAGAATCATATTTCAAAGTAGTATTTATATGTATTTCGTCTATAAATTTATCTATATCTTTCGAGATTCACTGGATCCGTTTGGTGATGGACTAACAATTCACTACCGTTATCTTGCCTTTGAGTATAGTATAAGACAATTAAGGGTTTAAATATGCATACAACATCTATGGAAGAAAAGATAAACTCAAAATAAACCTTATAACAAGATATCTGATGTATGTAAGGTTAATGTCCTGCCCATGTACGATTATTTCATCAAAAAACTGTACGAAAATGTGTAATATATCCTTACTAATATTATAAATGTGAAAGTAAATTTATTTGTTCGTTAAATTTTCACGCTTAAACCCCCGAACCGTTTTAAAAAAATCTTTCTCCAATGTAAAGCTATACCTAATATCAAAGTGTAAAAGAACAACGCCCTGCACTAAGGCAATAATCCTTATATTGCGCGGAACTTCAGGAACATATAATTAATGGATACAAATTACATCAAGAGCCAGAACAAAAATTTGTGGATCGCACAAAGTGTTGTCCTGCATGGAATTCGAACCCGCATCACTGGGACAGTAGATCGATATCTTAAACACTACACCATCTGTGCAGTCCACAGAAGTGACATTGATGTAGCTATGGATATAGTTTTGGCATTAATACCTCAAGTGATCATGTCGATGACGACGATATTATCTGGTAGGTATACTTTTATTCCGGGCCGGCCACGGATGTTAAGGAATCGGTACCAGTGGTCGGCTCAATGGCGATGGGGAGGGAATATGGTCCATCCATCGTCCCGGGCGGATTGGGTGGAGTGTGTCCAGACCAAAGCTTTCCAAAAAAAAAGGTATACCAATATTGTATTCTGCGAGGCAGTGATCTCGCAGAAGGAGGCGGCGGATCGCCTGCGCGAGGAGCGCAGCCTTGATGAGGCGATCCGCCGCCGGCGACTTCATGCCGCCCTAGTCGAGGCCGCGGCTGACGTGATCGGGGAATTAGTCCGTCACTCGCTGAAAGGCTGACCGCGTGAGAAAAGACCAACGTCCTCCCCGAGGAGGGGACGTCGGTCGATGGGAGGGTACCCCAAATAGGGGGTATTCCGTCGGGCCGACCACTGATGACAAGTAACCCTGCTCCGGTGGTCGGCCCAACGACGAAGGCGACGTGCACGAGGGTGGGTTGCGGGTGTGCGTGCTTACGCCCCTCTGTCGCCCCGGACGGAGTGGTGCGAGGAGCGCGCCGACTGCAACCCACCCAAAAAAAAAAAAATACCAATATTGTACGTCTGACCTTTCAAGCTATATTTATACCTTCAATATTATTACAAGTCACCTTAACTAAAGTACCATCAAACGATCTGTAAATTTTATATAAAAGCAGTCGTATTTCATTTGACTACAAATCCTATATCACAAAAAAAAATATATGAAAGAGCTTGTCACTTAGAGAGTCGTCAAATAAACGCCTGATTCAAAACTCTCTTCGCTTCGATTTCCATTACTTAATGGCTTCGTGTGAAACTGACGTGTCTATGTAAGAATAAAAAAGCAACTGTTAAGAGTTCATATGAATGTCGCATTGGGAATAAAAAGTATCTTTTTTTTCAATAAAAATTATAGCGAGTAAAGAATTTTATTTAAATTTGTTTCTATTTCTTTTTTTCTTGTATTGGCAATCAGCTACTAATATGAGCCTTTTATTGCTAGTATCAAGTTATAATTTTATTTATACAATATCTGTGTCTTCATTTATTTAGTTCCTTCATATTTGTACATTGTTCGTCAGTAAATCAGATTAGTGTTAGGCCACAGCGTTAATGGTATCTTCTGGGAATTTTGGCGGCAAACTGAAACATCAATAAAGCACTTTTATCTCATATTAATTACATCTCAGTAATTCTCCTGCATAACATTACATAAAATGATATCAAAATCATTTAAAATAATACCTTAAGATACTAAAATATTAAATAGAAGACGACACATGATGCTTTCACGTTGCTTCCAAAAAAACTTAAATCTAATTACTATGTACCAGCTTTCACCCGTGTGTTTTGTCAAAGACGATTAAAAACTTTACATTGACCTGGACATACATTATCTGATACCGTCGGTTCAACAATTACATTTCTAAGAAGGGTTGACGTCAGCCAGGCGACCGGTCATATAACTATTACAATACATACTGTGTAAAAGTAACATATTGCATCGACTCCAAGTAATTCGGATTAGATTTTATGAAGTGGTAACTTCTTATGGCAGAGTAAACCGCTTCGTTACGTAACGCGTTAAGGCGCCAGTCCGTTGTAAAAATGTCGTTGCTTATTGTAGCTACCATAAGCCCATTGTTATTTTTATTGGTTTAAATAATGGCACTTAATGTACATACACAAAAATTCTAATGTTCATATTCAAGAATTGTAACTAAAGATAAAATGTATTATAATCTATAAAAGATTTTATTAATCAATAAGCCTTACTTACATTATCGTATTAATATGCATAAAATTTAGGTAGTAATAACCTAACCTTTTCACAAGTTAAATAATTTTAATATTAACTAGTTAAATTTAGATTCCTTAAAGTTATAACTTCTGTCCGACGTCCCCAAACGCACACGCTTTTTTTTTTATATCTGTAGAAGGCACACAAGAAAACAGCACATGAGCAAGAAAGTCTTATGAAAAATCAGAATTAAAATAACTAGTTATCTAGATAGATAATAAAATAATTGCTGGCGAATTTTGATTTCTTGCTAATGTCAATGTTTTGAGTTCTCGAACCTCGGGTAATGAGTTTCCAAACTCGTTCGCAATGTGATTTATTACTTAAAATTGCTTCACCCTCAAAATGTATTACTTGTTACTCTGATAACGGCAAGCCTGAAAAGCGTTAACCTCGGCATTCGTAGATTCTCTTCTAGATTTTTCAGCTACGGATAAAGTGTCGGTTTGCAACATCATCGTTTGCCTGCCCTCATCCCACGCTAAGTGGGGTCGGCACAACATGTTTTTACCTTCCATAGCCTCCTATTAGCCGTCATATGTGCACTCACTGCTTTCATACGCATATCCTCATTCACGCAGTCCATCTATCTATTCTTGGGTCTCCCGCGCTTCTTTCGTCCATCCACAATCATATTGACAACCCTCCTTGTCACATGCCTTTTATCCGTCCTCATCACATGTCCATACCATGACAATCTCGCGCTCCTAATCTTCTCTATTATTGGTGCCACTTTTAGACTTCCCCTAATATACTAATTTCTTATTTTATCTAACCTTGTAACGCCACACATCTTATCTTAGCATTCGCATCTCTGTAGCATGCACTCTTCTCTCATCCGTCTTTTTCAATGCCCAACATTCAGATCCATACATAGCAACTGGTCTGATGACACTCTTGTGTATTTTCCCCTTAAGTTTGAGAGGCAACCGTGCGTCACAAATTGTGCACGAGACCTGCCGCCACTTCATCCATCCTGCATTCATTCTACTATTAACCTCTCGATCAATGTTGCCATCATCTTGAAAAAGTGAGCCTAGATACTTGAAATCGGAGCAAACCTGTAGGGATACCTCATCTAGGGCAATGTGAGAGAATTCGGAAGAGCCACCGAAGTTACAGAACAAATGTTCAGTCTTGGTGCGGCTGATCTTAAGGCCTACTAAGTGTCGATTTGCATATTTCTTTAAAATAAATAAATATTGTAGCAAGTTCGCATCATTTCAGCTCATATATGTACGTAGACGTTGCAGATTTATAAGACGGGGGCAAAATTCAAGTATCAATATTTTGCTCACCCTCCTTATCATATATTGCACTAGACTTCACAAACTGGAATGTGAATTTTCCGTTACGCTGCCGTGAGAGACTGCTATCCGGTTTTCACCCCGGTTATCCGGTCGGGTCCGCTGCGCGCTCGACTGACTGATGCTTTCCGGTTTACTTACCTAATTTCGTAATAAAAAATTATCCGTTTAAATTGCGTAGATTTTTCAAACATTCATGCTACATAGTTACATATCTTCATTATTCTTCATGTTTCAAGCTTTTTATGTATGATGACAAAGTAAGAATACAATTTACTAGCTCCTTTCTTGCTTGAGAGTGTCGTAAAAGACATCCAAGGGATTTAATATGCAGATAACCTACAAGAGAAGGTAAATACGAAATCTTTATACATATATATTTCTTGTGTACGTGTGTATATCACTGAATTCCTCTTAAACGGCTGAACCGATATTGATGAATTTTTTTGTGTGTTAGATTCATAATTGGACCCGGTAGGTAGCGCCTTTTATTTTATATGTACAGAACAACGTCTGTTGGGTCAGCTGGTAAGATATAAATCTTCTGTTTTTCTGTTTTGTAATTGAACTCCTTCTAAACGACTGGACAGATTTTGATGTTTTCCAATGGATATGAGAATTTTTAATAATTGAAACCGGTGTGTGGCGCTGCGATCTATTTCAAGAAGAATTCCTTTTACATTTTTCTTTTCGATTTTAACAGACCAACGTCTGTTGGATACGCCTACACCAACCTATTTTACCAGCGTGGTATAGTAGGTCAAATTCTCCTCCATGTGGAGGAGGCTTGACTTCAGCATTGGCACTTGAGTTAAGATGATGATGCTTCAAGCTTTAGTTATTTTAGCTTAAAAATATGTTTTATATATTTTCTATTGCCGAACTGGTAAGCAGATGTAGATACACCATTCGGCTATTTAATTCCAAGAGCTGTCATCATAATCCTGATCTTATCTCAATTATCTTTTTTTTTGGGGTGGGCCATGGTCAGCGTAACCGCCGCCCGGCTCCGTCTAGGTTGACAGAGGGGCGATGCGCGGTCCTGTAACCCACCCGATAGCACGTCGCCTTCGTCATTGGGCCGACCACCGGTGCCGAATTCTTTTTCTTCAATGGTCGGCCCGACGGAATACCCTGAGGGGGTACCCTCTCCTGTGAACCACCTTTCCGGGACGTCGGTCACCGTTGCGAGGTCAGCCTCTCCAGGGATGACAGACTAAAACTCCCCGGTCCGGTCACCCATAGCCTCTGCTAGGGCGGCATCAGGCGCAGGTACTCGCGACTTCAATTACCTGGAGTAAACTCAATATGTATTCTGCATATTGAGTCTTTTATAGCACATATTATATAAGTTATTGCCAACAGTGTTATTACTAACCTCCTGCCTGGCATGAATCCTCCTTGAAAATGCAATTGTTGACCTAATGGCGCATTATATAAAGTTGGCCCAGGTTGATTTAAACTTCTTAATAGTGTTTACAAGACTTACATTGGCATGGAGAAACAATATAAAAATAATTTATAATAGATAATAATAACCGCAGGGCAGCTTGGGGCATGCTGAATGTGAGTGGCGACACTGCGGTCTTGCCCCATGAGAATGATGAATGCCCATGAATGTCGCAGAGAGTCGGGGCCAAGGCCTCGTATCCAACTCACCTTTACTCAGTTGGAGTGGAAACCGAAGAGTGCCCGCAAAATTCTCAATTCTGGCTTGCCTTAAAAGGCTGATCAGAGTGGGTTCGCCAGAGCTATATGCTCGGGGGTGGAAGTGTCATTTTCAAGGGTATAACTACAGGGAAACCACTGCGGGTCGCCGTTATATGCGAGGACTTGTAATGGTGAAACCGGCTCCGCACCGCTCGACACCCTAAGCTACTTGCACCAATATTGCCCCCTGTTACCCATGGCCTGCGTGCCTGTAGCGACCGTTTAGGGGGGCCCATTCAGTGATTTGGCCAGTCACCGTCTGCCAAAGTTCAAGACGATAAAAGCAGTTTTTAAATCAATAGCTTTTAGTTAAACCAGTCCATTAAGCCTTCAACCCCATAAACATATATTAGATACCATCATCACACAATAGTTTTACACCTACCGTAGCAGTCCATGTGTATTGTGTACAGACGTGGAGTGTCATGGGTAGACGTCCCATCCGATGTTTAGATTAAATTTCTCCAAAGACCTCTGCGTGTTGGATCCATGTACGCCTTTCGAAGGTCCAGGTATCTTCCCTAGGAAGATCCCGTGAAGATACATAATAATAATAATAACAAAATCATTTTCAATTCATTTCCAGTTCATCAAATCAAGCCCATAATCATTATATGTTGTAGATACCATCATCACGCTATAGTTTTATGCCTACCGTTAGCAGTCCAGGAATGTTAAGTGCAAACGTGAAGTGTCATCGGTAGACGCCCATCCCATTTTAAAATTTTATTTCTCCAAAAACCTCTGCGTGTTGGTACCATATCCCCATGTAAACCAAAGGACTGGGTATCTTCCCTTGGAAGATATACGTGAAATTCAGAGATAAAATATCTATTTATTGCAGACCACATTGATCAATAAATGTTAGTAAAACAAAAAGACTAGTTAGTAAAATTATAAAAACATTTATTTATTTATGAAAATTAATCAACTAAACCATAAGTATTAAAGATAAGACCGTAAGGTTTTACGTTATCAAAGTAAGACAGATACTGCGCGTGAATAATTTCGAACAACAAATCACCCAGCCAACGATTTCGGAAACTCATTATACAGCTTCGAGAACACGGAACATTGAGATTGGGTTGAAATTAAGATTTGTTTAAGAAGAATGTTTCAATCTTGGAGAGTATGGTGATGAATTAAGAAATAACAAGTCAAAAACATGTCATCTACTCTTTCTTTTCAGGGTAAATTGTTTGAAGCAGTTTTGATAACGAATCCTTTTTAAAGACATCGCAGTAAGAAATACATTTTTGTATCGCAAGAACTTTTACATCAATGGACTGAAATAATCCATTTCATCATCATTGCTCATATAGTTCCCAGTGCTGGGATCGAACCTCCTCCGCAAAGGGAGGAAAATTGATTTACTACACCAACTAGTCAAATGGGTTGGTAATATATATGGGTTGGGTTTCATTTCGAGTTTTCCTCTTCTTGCATAGATATAATATGCATATTATATCCCTAAATCGTCTTTTTTAAATACTAATATCGATCCATATTTTGTCAACATCCCTAATTCATTTAGACGGTTTTTCACATTCGAGGAACTGATACTCAGTACAACAAAAAAAATATTATTGATACACATATAAGGTTTTATTGCAAGCCGTACTTTTCAAGTGACATTTGACATATAGAGGTCATTAACATTCCTATTCTTATTTGAAACGCATTATATCGGGATTTCTCTCGCATTTAATTTTGATGTTATCTACATTTATTATTTATCTTTCAACCAAAAGATTGAAAACTGTGTTCTGACTCCATTACCATATAGAAAAGACTGTTATATAACCATCCTTCGTCAAAATTTAAGACGCAAATAGTACCACACAATCCCACTAAATGGCTGATGATTTCCGAATGTCTGTAGGAAGTAGACATCTATAAATCTCCGTCACGCTAACAATGGCTCCGGTACGTCCCGACACTCGAGGACGTCACCTTGTAATGGCTATTTACCTACAAATAGCAGTCCTAGACTCACATAATTTATTAGTACATGGGAGATATATTAGTTCTCATTTTTGATTTTTTATAACAATACCTTGCACTAAGGAAATAATCTTTCTGTTACGGGAAACTGTACAAATATATAACTATTGTACACATATTACATCCAATATCTGGTTGGCCGAGCTTCGCTCGGCATATGTTTATCGAATTTATTTAGATATATATTACTAAAAAATAAAAAATAAATAATGAAAAATATATAAAAAATTACAAAAAGAGAATAACACCGAGATTTGAACCGACGCTGTTTGATTGAAAAAATACCAAAATTAAAACCTGTCACCTTCCCATCTGAGCTATCGTAACTCATGACGTTGACAACGAAATTTGAATTCATATTCTTTTAAAATTTAATGTCATTGTTTATTTTACTAAAAACATGGACAAAACAACCTTTTACTTTAAATAAAACCTAGCTAGATCGATTTTTTGGCCTCGAAACCTCTAGTATGCCAAGTTTCATCAAAATCGTTGGTGCCGTTTCCGAGATCCTGAATATATATATAGGTATATACAAGAATTGCTCGTTTAAAGATATAAGATACTAATAATAACAATTTGTGGATCGTGCCAAGTGTTTTACTGCGTAGGACTAGAATCCACCATATTAGCACGGTAGATCGGTATTTTAACCACTATGGCGATTCACACATAGCTCCGCGCTCCGCCCCTTGGCGCGGAGTAACAGATTTTAATATTGTATGCAAGTACATCGATTACTATAGAAAACACACCAGGTCCAACGCACCGAAAACGCGACACAGCGCGGGAGCACACTAGC
The DNA here is from genome assembly GCA_032191425.1 of Lymantria dispar. Classification (NCBI taxonomy): domain Eukaryota; kingdom Metazoa; phylum Arthropoda; class Insecta; order Lepidoptera; family Erebidae; genus Lymantria; species Lymantria dispar. The sequence goes on along the minus strand of CM063465.1, from coordinate 7,989,994 downwards.
AAATTCTGCCGCAAGGCGCGGAGGCGCGTGGTGGACCGCAGCAGGAAAATCACTGCGCTCCGCAGTATTGCGCCTTTTTTCGTGCTCTTGTTCACGATGGATCTGGACACGGATAGATTTCTATACGAAATTGAACAACGCCCAGCAATTTGGGATATGAAATGCAAAGAATACAGTAATCGCGTACAAAAAGTGAAAGAATGGGAAGAGATAATAAATATATTTTAGTTTGTTTTTTAGGTAGATCCAATTTCGAGAAAGAGATCAGCCGATGAACCCAACTCGATTGGACAGCGTTCGAGAAACTTAAGAGGATCTTCTCGTCCAACATACCTCAGTGTGTGAAAACACAGGTCTACGACCAGTGTGTGTTACCAGTGATGAATTACGGCACGAAAACGTGGTCCCTAAATGTAGGCCTCATAACAAGGCTCAAAGTCGCTCAGCGTGCTATGGAGCGGGCTATGCTCGGGATTTCTTTGCGAGATAAATCCGAAATACGGCAAGAGATGGCAATTTTAAGCCATCACCCGCAGAGAGGCTGACCGCGCGACGGCCATTGATGTCCCGGGTCAAGGACGTCGAAAGATACGGGTACCCGAAAGAGTATTCCGTCGGTCGGGCCGACCACTGAGGACGAGAAACTCGGCACTGATGGTCGGCCTAATGGCGTGGCTACGGGTGGGTTATGGGCCCGCGCGCCGTCCGTTCATCGCCCCGGACAGAATGGACGGCAGGTGTGCTTACCATAGCCCACGAAAAAAGGAGTGCGAGCTCGAGTATGTTCTTGAACTATAGAACAACTAAAGTCAGCTGTCGATGAAATGGATAAAAAAGCGTAAGAATAAACGAATTTTAATTATGGTTACGATGAAAAGAATCGAAATTTCGTTATGGTTATTTATGTCATATTATCATTATATCATATTTTACAACGCTAACAATTAAGAGATTTACGAAAAGTGCGTAATATTTTTCGTAATTAGAACCATATTTCTTGGTGAAAATTGCTGTTTTACACATGAAGGGCATGTATCCCGTACTGCAAGCACCTATCCTCCTCATTATTTCCATGGTGGGGCAACTATCCACACAAGTAGGCATCTATTCTCAAAAAGAGGGGTCCATAAAAAGCTACATTTTGAAAAAAACTATAATTGATGTGTCAGAAAAACAAATAACATTTCAAAACAAATGATTAAGCTACTACATGCATAGAAATTATTCGTAAAAATTAATATTTTTAAAATTAGGAAGCTTTTTCAAAAAGTGGGGCATCTATCCCGGTTTTACCCTATACGATATAATTGGAATACAGTCGAACTTTTATATTAAAAATGTAAACTTTTATATTAAACATGTAAGTATTACCTAATAGTAAATGGACCCTCAATGATATAACACTTTATAACGTTTCGATAAGTTACCGTTCTTACATCATTATCCCATTACTGACCCTTACAGAAAAATGGTCCCTTAAAATGAAAGGTTCAAGGGCGAAGTTCACCCTTTTAGCAAAGTACGAGTTCGATAAGAAATTATTTGTATTTCACTGTGACTGTTCGACCATATTAACATTTTTAAACTCAATAACTTAACCTTTTTAGGGTACTCCGTATGGTCAAGTAAATATCGTAGTGACTTTATTTCCTTTGCTTCATTTTAATATACCTGGACTGCATAAGTCTATATACAAAATTAAGACTACACTTGTGCTACACCGTTGCCGTGTGATGACGGAGTAAAAATATAAGAATACAGTGCCACCACTCCCTATTTTGCCCTTGCATGTCGTAAAAGACGACTAAGGGATATGATGTGCATTTTAAACTACGCCATCATCATCATCAGAATCGCAGCCCACACACGTCCCACTGTTGGGCTCGGGCCTCCTCCACAATGGGAAGGAATTTGACCTTCTATACCATGCTGCAAAAGAAAACTCGACGTAAAATCCTATACCGACATGTCTGACCAACATGATAGGTTAATTTCCTTTCTATTGAGGACGAGACTCAAGCGGTGGCATGTGTATGAGATGAGACGGTTGTGATACGAGTTCAAAAAATTGATATCCTCATTTTAGGACACACCGCGTGTGAAAAGATGAAAAGTGAGTTCGCGCATCAACCTATGTCTTTATGTTACTACTAGTAACCCGCCCTCGCTCCGCTTCGGTTTTAGTCGTTTTACCCGCGTAGTTCCCGTTCCTGTGGGTATACCGGAATAAAATATAGCCTAGATTACCTACTCCCTGATATTATAGCTTTCCATTGGTGAAAGAATTTTTGAAATCAGACCAGCCGTTTTGAAGATTATCCGGAACAAACAGACAGACAGACAGACAAAAATTTTTTAATCTGTACTTTAGGCATAGGTATCGTGCAAATAACCCTGTGAGCATGAAAAAAGCCTATTATTTTGACATTACAAACAGACACTCCAATTTTATTTATTGGTATAGATTATGTATTTAAATATAAATAAAATATCAACATCATCATTGCAGCCCACATACGTCCCACTATTAGGCTCAGGCCTCTTCCACAATCGGAAGAAATTTACCTACTATCGGATGCTGTAGACAGACATAAGACATGTTGGTGTAGGGTTTCATTTCGAGTTTTCCTTCTCTTGCTCTGATGTTATATGCATATCATATCCCTTAGTCGTCTTTAACGATACCCACGAGCAAGAAAGAGGGTGATGTATTCTTACTCCGTCATCACATGGAAAAATAAATATAATTTCGAGCTACACCAAAAACCTCAGCCATTAATAGATACCTAAATTTATACAATAAAATACAGACACAAATAGTCATTATTTTAAACAATATACAAATACAACAAAAACATTGTAATTAAGATCATCAATCAAGATTATAACTACCCAATTAATCTTCATGGAGTTTAATAGCTGATTTAAAACAAAAGCTGATGTAATAATACCCGCCGGTTATTTATACAAATACCAATCAGCTGTCACCTTCATAGCAGTTTGGTGTATAATCAAAACAATAATTATAATTTCAACGTCACTTGACAATATTGAATCCCTATTCACTATAACATCGCAGATTCCACGCGAATAACGCATGACATCATAAAACTTGGTAACTCAAATCTTCTTCTTTGACTCAGAATTTTTCGAAATACATTTCTTTTTTATCTGTTTAGTGACGGAATAAGCGATATAAAACACATAACATCTATTCAAGACAAGGAAAACTCAAAACAAAACCCTATTCCAATCGGTCTGAGAAGCAACTTCCCTCGTATGATGGAGGAGGCTTGAGTTCAGCAGTGGAACGTATATGAGCTGCAATATCCCTCAGACGTCTTTTACGATTTGGAGGGGCGCAGCATTGTCTACTCCAACCGAGTAGGGAACGTTGTGCAAACGCTCGTGGCGTGCGGACAAAGGCAACGTGTCACGGATGGGTTACGGGTGTGGGTGCTTACGCCCCTCTATCGCCCCGGACGGAGTCATGCGAGGAGTGCGCCGATCGTAACCCACCCCAAAAAAAAAAGTCGTCCTTACGACACCCACCCACGGGCAAGATAGGAAGTGAGCATTGTATTCTCATTGCGTCACCATACGGAAAGCTATTCAGTAATAAATCATATGTGACTAAATTATTTTATTTAAACATATTTTCTTCTTTTTTCCGTGTGGTGACGGAGTAAGAATACAATTATCCACCCCTTCTCTTACTCGTGGGTGTCTTAAAAGACGACTAAGAGATACAATATGCATATAACTTCTATGTAAGAGAAGGAAAACTCAAATTAAAATCTTATGCCAACACGTCTGAACAGCGTGGCTTAGTAGGTCAACTTCCCTCCTATTATGATTTCAAGGCAAACGGTGTATGAACCTTGAACTATGTCTTTTAACAAAATAATGTAGCAACTATCAATTTACTGATTCTAGGCATCGTGACATGAGAACGTCTGTGTTTGCACTTAGGGAATACGGATCCTGTTTAGTACGTACAAACGTGTTAGGGTATATTTATTGAAAAATACACCATAAAATATAAGTATGAAAGTTCTAATTTCAACGCTGAAGAATTGTTTATGTAGTTCACAGTGTATCAGTTGAATGTATTATATTATTGAATTCTAAGCTTTATTCTGTAGGGATTAAGGCTGTAGGCATGTTTTAGGACTGAATTATGATATGACATAGGTAGATAATCGATATTTTCGATATTTCGTTAATATTCTAGTCACGAACAATAACCAGAAAGTTTGTTCAAATTGACTATTATTAGTGTACCCTGGCATTAGATGAATTAGATCTACAGCTTATTATTTTGTCTATTAATAAATTTCTATTAACGAATGAGATGTTATTTTTTATGAATTATTACCAGACCTAAGACGTCAAGAAAGGTTCTTAAGTGGCGACCACGTATCGGATGACGCAGTGTAGGATGCCAACTAGGTGGACCGACGACTTGGTGAAAATTGCTGGGCGTTGTTGAATGCAGGCGGCAAAGGATCGCATTCTGTGGCCTAACATAAGAAAAGCCTACGTCCAATAGAGGACCGCGATAGGCTGAAATGATGATGATGATGAAAGCGACGTCAACTAAATTTTAGGTAACACATTCTGTAGAACATAAAACATCATCAAATTATACAAATTTATTTCAAAAATCATAAAAGATTTATATCATCATCATTTATTCAGCCTATCACCGTCCACTGCTAGACGTAGCGCTCCCGCGTGTTACGCCACAAAGCGCGGTCCTGTGCCGCCTGCAGCCAACAACGCCCAGCCACTTTCACCAGGTCGTCCGTCCACCTATTGGAGGGCGTTCTACACTGCGTCGTCGTCCGATACGTGGTCGCCACTCGAGAATTCTTCGTACTATATCGGTTACATCCGTTCTTCTACGGATTTCCGTATTGCGGATTCTATCTCGCAGAGAAACCTTGAGCATAGCCCGATCCACTTTGAGCTTAGTTATGAGGCTCACATTAAGCGACCACGTTTTCGTACCGTAAGTTATCAACGGTAACAAACACTAGTCGTAGATCAATGTTTTTAGACACTGAGGTATGGATGAGAAGATCCAATAGACATGTATAAGTTACTAGCTGACATGACGAACTTCGTAACGCCATAATTTTTTTCTTAAATATATTTTCTAAATTACCGAAAATATAGTCTAATGGAAGAACCATTACGGCTTTGTGTGGGCAAGATTCGATCGTCTTGGTCGCAGCATTGTTAATGACGATTCAAAGAGAATACAAATTACTGATTATTAATATCTGACCAAATTATAATTATCAAATTCAACCATACTTAATCATAGACGACATAGAGTAGTACTATATATTGGCAAATAGACAAAATTATGTTTAGCTGTCATTTGCGTTTTGTTATTATATATATCCATACTAATATTACAAATGCGAAAGTAAGGTTGTTTGTTTGTTTGTTTGTAACGCTTTCACGCTTAAACCACCGAACCGATTTCAAAAATTCTTTCACCAATGGAAAGCTATAGTATCAGGGAGTAACATAGGTTATATTTTATCCCGATATTCCCACAGGAACGGGAACTACGCGGGTAAAACGACTATAACCGAAGCGAAGCGAGGGCGGGTTGCTAGTATCAAATACGTTTTTGTGGTATACCACATTTCATAGTGACTTGTATTCTCTTTGACGTTTTACGTTACGTCACACGGAAACTCGATCGAACGGGATAAAAAGTATCCTATGTCCATCTCCTGGTTCTAAGCTGCCTCCCCACCAACTTTCAGCCAAATTGGTGCAGCCGTTTGTGAGTTATAAATAGTGTAACTAACACAACTTTCTTTTATATATATAGATTATGATGATGGCGTTATCAACATGCGAACATAAAAAAAATTCTTTGCTAGGCTAAAACTTGTGTAGTACAAGTTTTAGCCTAGCAAAGAACTTTTTTTTTCGTAACAGTTAAGGTACAATCTTTAAAAAAAAACGTCTACGAGAAAAGTCCACGGTTACGAAACATTCATTCGTCATCATCATCATTTCAGCCTATCGCCGTCCACTGCTGGACGTAGGCTTCCCTCATTAACATATACGAAACATTAAGAATATAAAATTTTAATTGCTTTAGCTTTTTTCTTGTATATCTTTTTTTTTGTGTTTATTTTAATTGACCAGCAATAGCTATCTAATATGGCCTGGTCCTACTATCGTTGTTATTTTTACGCAAAACAATCGAGGTCCTGGTTTAAATACTCTTCATATTCGTTGCTAACGTGATCAAAGTTTTTGGAAGAAATCGAGGAGCGAGTGAAGGGATTGAAGTTTCAAGGACATGTTGACACCTATTCGTTGAAAATCCAATCCAATAAATAAAATTGGAGTGTCTGTTGGTAATGTCAAAATAATAGGCTTTTTTCATGCTCACACGGTTATTTGCATAGTGCAAATAACCGTGTGAGCATCCTAAAAATCACTTTAAATGTTTTTTGTCTGTCTGTCTGTTTGTTCCGAGTAATCTTCAAAACGGCTGGACCGATTTCAAAAATTCTTTCACCAATAGGAAGCTATAATATCAGGGCGTAAACTAGGCTATATTTTATCCCGGTATTCCCACGGAAACGGGAACTACGTGGGTAAAACGACTAAAACCGAAGCGAAGCGACGGGTTGCCACTAGGTTTTGGGTCGAGTTGTCCTTCTGTTGCATATATGTTAACTGCATATTAAAATCCCTTAGTCATATTTTAAGACAGCCACAGGCAAGTAAGGGGGCGGTGAATTGTATTCTTACTCCGTCACCACAATGAAGATTGCTTGCTTTCAATATAAGAGTTATTGCACGAGTTTATAGGCAACAAAATTAATAAAATTACCGACATTTAATTGTTGATCTATACCAATAAATAAAATTGGAGTGTCTGTTTGTAATGTCAAAATAATAGGCTTTTTTCATGCTCACACGGTTATTTGCATGACACCTATGCCTAAAATAGCAATTAAAAAATTTTTGTCTGTCTGTCTGTCTGTTTGTTCCGGGTAATCTTCAAAACGGCTGGACCGATTTCAAAAATTCTTTCACCAATAGGAAGCTATAATATCAGGGCGTAAACTAGGCTATATTTTATCCCGGTATTCCCACGGAAACGGGAACTACGTGGGTAAAACGACTAAAACCGAAGCGAAGCGAGGGTGGGTTGCTAGTTATATAATAAACTAGCAACCCGCCCTCGCTTCACTTCGGTTATAGGTTATAGTCGTTTTACCCGCGTAGTTCCCGTTCCCGTGGGAATACCGGGATAAAATATAGCCTAGTTTACGCCCTGATATTATAGCTTCCTATTGGTGAAAGAATTTTTGAAATCGGTCCAGCCGTTTTGAAGATTACCCGGAACAAACAGACAGACAGACAGACAAAAATTTTTTAATTGCTATTTTAGGCATAGGTGTCATGCAAATAACCGTGTGAGCATGAAAAAAGCCTATTATTTTGACATTACAAACAGACACTCCAATTTTATTTATTGGTATAGATCAACAATTAAATGTCGGTAATTTTATTAATTTTGTTGCCTATAAACTCGTGCAATAACTCTTATATTGAAAGCAAGCAATCTTCATTGTGGTGACGGAGTAAGAATACAATTCACCACCCCCTTACTTGCCTGTGGCTGTCTTAAAATATGACTAAGGGATTTTAATATGCAGTTAACATATATGCAACAGAAGGACAACTCGACCCAAAACCTAGTGGCAACCCGTCTGACCAGCGTGGTATATTTGATAAATTTGCTTTCCATTATGGAGGAGTGGAGCCACCTACACCCACATGTGGGCCGTATGTGCGCTATGATAATGATGAAGATAATAAATCCCCATCATCAGTCTTGCCTAGTATTCAGCATTTTATTCAGATAGTTGTATATATCTTACTTATTACTAGCGACCCGCCCTCGCTTCGCTTCGGTTTTAGTCGTTTTACCCGCGTAGTTCCCGTTCCTGTGGGAATACCGGGATAAAATATAGCCTAGTTTACGCCCTGATGTTATAGCTTTTCATTGATGAAAGAATTTTTGAAATCGGTCCAGCCGTTTTGAAGATTACTCGGAACAAACAGACAGACAGACAAAAAATTTTTAATCTGTATTTTAGGCATAGGTGTCGTGCAAATAACCGTGTGAGCATGAAAGAAGCCTATTATTTTGACATTACAAACAGACACTCCAATTTTATTTATTGGTATAGATGTTCCTTTGATTATTAAACCTATCTACAGCTCAGATGAACAGCGAGTGCCCGTAACTCCAAAATTTTTCAGGAAAACATCAACAACAACTATCTATACTAATAAATAAAATTGGAGTGTCTGTTTGTTATGTCAAAATAATAGCCTTTTTTCATGCTCACACGGTTATTTGCACGACACCTATGCCTAAAATAGCAATTAAAAATTTTTTGTCTGTCTGTCTGTCTGTTTGTTCCGGGTAATCTTCAAAAAGGCTGGACCGATTTCAAAAATTCATTCACCAATGGAAACCTATAATATCAGGGCATAAACTAGGCTATATTTTATCCCGGTATTCCCACGGGAACGGGAACTACACGGGTATAACGACTATAACCTATAACCGAAGCGAGGGCGGGTAGCTAGTTTGCATATATAATTCTCTATTTGATCCGCGATAGTGATCCGTGACCACCATATGTATTAGACAGCAGTAACAACCATTTTCTCGTGAGTGATGGTTTCCTCCAAATCATTCGTATATGAAAATTCAAAGATCTGTTTTCATTTACAGCCAGTCAGTGGTAGGACCACACTTGTTGATAGTTATTTATCTACAACCACGGGCCGGTCTGTCCGGGTCAGTGTCACACTTTCGCAGAAAATCGACATCCGAGTAGTAGCAATTTGTTACTGCGCTTCGTTCGGTGATCGAGAGAGCCAGAATCCCAACTTTCTGAGAGCATCTGACGCATTTATTATCACCGAACCACATTGTATGCATTCACACTTCCTTTACTTTCTTCACGGTAGGCAGCGGCCTTGTAAAGGTCCATGAGCAGCAGCAACACTTACCATCAGGTGTACTGTCTGCTCATTTGCCATCGTTTGCAATAAAAAAAAAAAAGTGAGCCGTCGCTCAGGACGCCTGCCAGATGTGAAACTTCGATATTATTTTGTACAAGTATATATTAGGCTTGTTGAAATAATATCGATATATGGATATTTTTTGTTAGAAATATCGATATTTTTAACCGATATATTTTGAGCTGATATATAGATATTAAATATCCAATATCGAAATCGAATCAAAAACGATATTTTTTTTTGTTTGTGTAAATAAAGTCTAGAATCTAGTGCCGTAAAAGATAGGAAATTTAAAAGTATAGCATTAACTGTATACATACTCTGTGATTAGTATGTTTAGATTGCCACTACATTAGTATGTTTTGATTGCCATTTGATTGTCACTTTTTATTAAGGACAATTATTGTTATTGACACACATGATAATCGAATTATTCCAATACATATATCCAACTGTCGCTTAGAATTCAAATGATAAATCGTTAACCGAATAGTTTTATATCACTTATTTTTTTCTATATAATTGACTTGTTATTAAAAAAAAATAGACACAATTCCCCGGCAATTAAAGTGATTTCGTTTTTAGTAATTTGATCTTAACTAAGTTACGTATGGCATCGGGTTAAGAATATAATTGTCACCACCCCTTTCGAGTCGTAAAAATCGTATAAGGTTTTACCAGGAGAGTGGACAGTAGCTCTCTCCTGGGATATGTATAAATATATAATATGGAATATGAATAAATATATAATATATAATAAGTTGAAAAATATTGGTTCGAAAATAGCTTTTTTTGTTTTTGATATTATTGTAATTATTGCTTAATAAAAAAGAATTTTGATTGAACTAAATACATTATTATTTTAAAAACACAAAATCTTTTAAAAATTTCACCGATATATCGATATTTTTCCTTAATATATCGACGTCAATATTGATATTTTGATAAATATAGATGTATCTATATATTGATATGTTTTTTCATTGCCGACATCCCTACTAAATACTGTACTATTTAATAAACGCTTTTTTTTAAAGACCGATATATCGATATTTCTTTTTCGATATATCGACGTCGATATTGATATTTTTATAAATATCGATATATTTTTCACTTCCGACATCCCTAGTATATATGAATAAAAGCATAGATTACGACAGGAACTAATATGTAAAGTATTGAATAGAATAATACGATTTCTACCTTTATCTAAGATATTACAAAGAAATTATATTAATTCACCGCCCGGCCGCTTACGACCTAACATAGCGTCGCTTCGTCTCCCTCGCACACTTCTGCGTAGTTCAAATCAAAAGGATCGGTTAAGAAAGTGTGATTTAGCAAACAAAAATAACGACATCTATCGAGCTAAGGCTAAATCTCGGCTACAAAATATATTTTATAACGAAATCTCTAATCCTGTAATGAAGATGATGATGATAATGAGACAAGCTATTTAAATTATTTTATCGTCATTGGTTCTTGTTAAATTAACAAATTTTAAATGAAATCTGAATGTTGAAAGTGGGTCAAGATCCAATTCCTAGGAGTCTGTAACATACAAACAAATAAATATATACCTGAAACTAATAAAACACCTATAAAAAGTGATTGTCCAGTTTTCGTACGTGAAAGTACTGTAAGTAGGTATGGTATACTTATATTGGCAAGTTAGAGAATTATACATTATTTTATAGATTAGGTATATATGCATAAAAGAACAGATTACGACAGGCACTATAATAGCACATTAATATAAATAATATTCCAATTTTTTTTCCAAGAAAATGATGATTTTTATTCAATAAACATTTATTTTCATTAGTATACATTATAGGTAACAATTTACTTTAAGCGCACTAGATGGCGTTGTACAAATTTTAAATCGCACTATGGTTTCGTTACAAAAATGTACACATATGTATTCGGATTTTTATTTTTTGTTAATTAAAGGGTGAAGCGTGGCGTTAACGCCACGCGATGATCGGGATCACCCTCGCCTATAGATTTTTCACATCAAAATAGTCCATGAGCAAGAGAGCATATACTGTAATCGTACTCTATAGCATACGGAAATATGTTTGTGAAGTCCCGAAATTAGGTGGATTTATTATCTTTTTAAAAACAAAAGCAAAAAAAATACAATTGTTAAGCCTACGAAATTTCGAAGCAAAGGTACGCCATTACATTTTTATCTACAATTGTTATTATAACACATCGTGCCTCAAGAGACTTCACAAAGTAGGAATGTAAATTTAAAATGTAAATCTACTTCGCTCCGGTTATCCGGCCGTGTCCGGCGCTCGCTCGGCTGACTGATGCTTTCCGGTTTACCTACTTAATTGTGGAATGAAATTTGTCTGTTCAAATTGCCAAGTTTTTATCTCGCTGAAATGGTTTTTGTAGACAGGTGTACTGAAAGGATTTACTTTATTATATGTAGATTTACTTTTAAATTTGAAATTTTCTAAAAGCTTAAAACCTATATAAAAGGTATTACATAAAAGTAATATACATTTTAAAAACACTAAATAATAGACCAGCTATTTGTTTTTGTGTGTATTTTTACGGGAAATAGAATATTGTCCAGGGTTGCCCATTTATTATGAAATACAATAACGCACTGTTTTTCTTGTACTTATATAATCAATATTTTACAATTTCTCTACCTAATTTTAGTCCTTAGTAAAACGAAACAATCTAATAAATATTAAAGGGCATAACTTATTTAAAACTAGCAACCCGCCCTCGCTTCGCTTCGGTTTCAGTCTTTCCTGCGTAGTTCCCGTTCCCGTGGGAATACCGGGATAAAATATAGCCTAGCTTACTCCTTAATATTATAGCTTTCCACTGATGAAAGAATTTTTTAAATCGGTCAAGCCGTTTTGAAGATTACCCGGAACAAACAGACAGACAAAAAAAATATAAAGTGTATTTTAGGCATATGTACCTATAGTGCAAATAACCGCGTGAGCATGAAAAAGGCCTATTATTTTGACATTACAAACAGACACTCCAATTTTATTTATTGGTATAGATTTGGTAAACATGGCAAATTTTGTAAAGAAATTCCAGAAAAATCGAGAAATTAACGAAAAATTCCAACATTTAACGCAATTTAGGACGATGAAAAAGAAGCAAAATATGCACAAAGACATTTTAACACCGTAACAATAACAATATTATAATAACGACCAAACAAATTACATAATAACCATCAATTTTCAAAATAATCGGCAATTTCAATGACAATTTCACTAATAATATTCACAAACTAAAATAATAGTTACAACATAACTATGAATACTAAATACCAATTGAAATCATTAAGGCAATAATTGTACAAACTGTCCTGCATTAGGGAGTATACAATTTCGTTCATTACGCACGGACTCCCCTAAAATACTGACCTGGCTTGGTACCAAATTATAGCAATGACCGTTAACAAGCTATTATCAAACAATATAACCAAATGGTATCATGGTGTAATTAATTAAAACCTAGTATTACAAAGTACAATATATTACCTATTGGTAATAATTCTAGTGAAGACCGACGTCCTCCCCGAGGGACGTCGGTCGATGGGAGGGTACCCCAAGTAGGGGGTATTCCGTCGGGCCCACCACTGATGACAAGTAACCCTGCTCCGGTGGTCGGCCCAACGACGAAGGCGACGTGGTGTTCGGGTGGGTTGCGGGTGTTGCATGCTTACGCCCCTCTGTCGCCCCGGACGAAGTGGTGCGAGGAGAGCGCCAACCGCAGCCCACCCCAAAAAAAAAAAATAAAGTGCGAGAAGTTAGTATTGTAGAAGTTAGTATCTGTATTTTAACATTCAATAACTTGCTATTTTCATTGATTCTATCAAAAAGTAACGCGGGCAATTTCATAATAACATATATGACTTGATAAGCTCGGTTTGTAAAAATTGTCATCAAATAAATTAGTCGTTTTATTAAAGATATAGTAAGTTATCACGACTCACAACAGACCATGTGTATGGTATCCACAGCCTGCAGTGGACTGTATGAGGTGAATTTACGGAATTAGGTGAGGAACTGATCTTTTGCTATCCCTGCAAGCCGCGAAGAAGTAAATATGGAATACATAACCAACCTTTCATCCACTCCCGCCGAGGGCAATAGTGTCGTCGCAGTAGGCTCGCTAAACCGCGCGGTCAGCTTCACTATATTCTTAATTATATTTATAACTGGGCAGTTCACAGCACCACAAAACACTATAATGGTGGCTCCGAATGTTCCGTATAACAATGTCCTTCCAAGGATTAAGCAGGTGCGGTGATTACGAATACACCGATGGCACAACCGCCTGGCGGACCGAGTTGTTTCGAATCTTTTGCTAGATTATCTTAACGACGTTTGTAGAATTCAAGTTGTGAAGTTTTTCCAAATACGGTATTTGGAAAAACTTCATAGCTTGCAGAGACAGAACACCATGTGAGTACTCTATAATTAAATTCCATAGTTATTAGTATAATTAAAATAAAAACAGCTAAGGTCTAATAGGAAAACCAACTACGAACCAAATATTTTGAAAGTAAATCGTCGAATCAATTTAACTATATATTACTAGCCAAACCAACAGATTCTCGCTGTTCTGTTCAAATTTAAAGTGAAAAATAAAACAATTTTTCCTTGAAATGAATTGCAATGCCAACTACCGAGGCAAATTATTAATCTGAACCATCTCAAACCCACCACAATACACACAAAAAATCATCAAAATCATAATCATAAACAACCTTCAACAGGATTAATTTCAGTTAAATTTAAGTCCGTCATTGTGGTGACGGAGTAAGAACAAAATTCACCATCTTCCACGTGGGTGTCGTGAAAACCTACTAAGCGATGTAATACGCATATAACATTTATGTAAAATTAAAAATAAAACCCTATATCAAAACGTCTGACCAGCATGGTATAATAGGTTAAATGCCCTCCCACTATGGAGTAAGCTCAAGCTCAAAAGTGGGACGTATATGAGCTGTGATGAAGAAGAATGATGATGAAACTTAGTTCCATCTTTGAGGTGACAGAGTAAGAATACAATTTACCTCAAATCTCCATCCACCACCCATTCCCACCATCTTACCATTGGGTGTCATACAAAACGACTAAGGGATATGATACGCAGACGAAATCTATACAAGAGAAGAAAAATTCGACATAAAACCCTATGAGTTCTTTCTTTCTTTCTATGCCTCCACGTCTGACCCGCGCGGTACAGTAGGTCAACTTACCTCCCATTATGTAGTAGGCTTGAGCCCAACAATGAGCTTATGTGGGCGAAGATAATGAATGAAAAGTATGATCAGCTCCTAGATATTCGACTGCTGAAAAGAAAGAAAGTACACCACGCTGGTCAGATGGTTTAATATAGGGTTTTATTTAAATGTGTTTTATTTTTTTCTCTATTATTATTTCCATAATATATATACTATCATAAGAATGTATCATGGTCGTTATTATCATCTCCTCTCATAATGTTCTAGTCCAGGTCTCTAGACTTCTTGGCGCTGGGAAGGCTTCTGCCAAACACTGGCGGTCCTGGGTCGTCCTGTCGGCGTCTCTACGCTGGAATCCTGCGGTCCATGGCATTGTATGGTGCCCCTATCTGGTCGGAGTCCCTCACCGCCCGCAACAAGGCCCTCCTGCGCCGAGCGCAGAGAATCATGGCGGTGAGGACTATCAGGGGTTACCGTACGGTGTCTTGGACTGCAGCGACGCTATTGGCAGGCGACCCGCCTTGGCCGCTTGTGGCTGAGGCGTTGGCGGAAGTTTACCAGCTCCGTGCCACAGCGCGGGCCAACGGCGAGCAAGTCTCTGCAAGGAGACTGGGCAGAGCGCAAGAAGTGGCCCGGAGGGAGGTTATCCGGCGGTGGAGGGCAGACCTTGAGTCCCCCGTAGCAGGGCGGGGGACTGTGGAGGCGGTTGCGCCGCATCTCCACCGCTGGCTCACAAGGAAGCACGGCAACCTAACATTTAGGATGGCGCAGGTGCTTACCGGACACGGGGTCTTCGGTAAGTACCTGCATATGATTAGAAGAGAAGAGGCCCCCGGATGTCATGAGTGTGGCGCGCCAACTGATGATGCGCGTCACACATTGGAAGTATGCCCCGCCTGGGGGCCTCAGCGCCACGACCTGTCGGCGGTTCTCGGAGCGGACCTGTCGCTGCCGAACGTTATCACAAAGATGCTCGGCAGCGACAGGTGCTGGTCGTCGATGGCCTCATTTTGCGAGGCCGTCATATCCAGGAAGGAAGCGGCGGAGCGAGAACGCGAGGCAAGCGCCTCTGCTGACTCGCTCCGTCGCCGGCGACCCGGAAGGAGGAGGCGACAATATGCGCACCTACTCCCACCGCCCTAAATAATGACGACAGGACGTGGCCAGACGGCCATGCGTTGGGGTGCCGGGGATTGAATGTCATCAGACGATCTCTCCGGCACCCCGTAAAAGCGCGGAAGGGGCCGCTGTGGTTTTAGTGGGTATTCCGGCTGCGGACGTGGCCGGTGAGTCCCACACAACCCCCGCCCACTGGCGGGGGACTGTGCGTAAATGCATTTCCACAGCGTGAACAAAAAAAAAAAAAAAAAAAGGTCTCTAGACTTCTCCACAATAGAAGGGAAATTGACCTACTATATCACGCTGGTCAAATATGTTGGTATAGGATTTTATTCTCTTACATAGATATTATATGAATATTTATTAGGACTAAGGTATTCTGTCTATTACATACTTTTTATTATTTCGCGATTAGTCTTTATATATTTTTCTTGTGTACGTGTGTATATCATTGAACTTCTAAACGGCTAGACCGATGTTGACGAAAATTTGTGTGTGTTCAAGGGGATTCGAGAAAGGTTAGATTCACATTTGGACTCGGTAGGTGGCGCTGCGATCGAGTACAAAAAGAATTCCTTTTATTTTATTTGAACAGAACAAGGTCTCTTGGGTCAGCCAGTTTAACATAAGGATAAAATAATGTTGGAGGATATTACTGTATCGATTACTAGTAATTATATCATACATATACGTAAATCAGCAGAGAGCCTTTATCAATATTAATAACTATCAAATCAAATTCATATCGGTATTAATACATATATTATATAATAAGAATACCCATGAAATTACTTTGAATGTCTTAAGCAAAGAAACCATACATTTAATCTAGATTCTCAAATAATTCCTGAATCAATACGCAAGTCAGCAGCAAAGGGGACAATTTCATAATAACATATTTTTTTTTTTTTTTTTTTTTTTTCACGCTGTGGAAATGCATTTACGCACTATCCCCCGCCGGTTACAGACAGGGGAGTGTGTGTGGGACTCGCCGGTCACATAAGTGACCGAAATACCCACTAAAACCACAGCGGCCCCTTCCGCGCTTTTACGAGGTGCCGGAGAGATCGTCAGACAACATTCTATCCCCGACACCTCAACACTTGGCCGTCTGGCCACGTCCTGTCATCATTCAGAGCGGTGGGTGGAGGAGCGCATAGCGGCGTCTCCTCCTCCCTGGTCGTCGCCGGCGGAGCGAGTCAGCGGACGCAAGCGCCTCGCGTGCCATGACAGCCTCACAGAAGGAGGCCATCGACGACCAACAGCTGTCGCTGCCGAGCATCTTGGAGATGATGGTCGGCAGCGACAGGTCTGTTATTCCCAGTTCCGTTGACAGGACGTGGCGCTGAGACCCTCCAGGCGGGGCATACTTCCAGTGTGTGGCGCGCATCGTCGATTAGCGCGCCACACTCATGACATCCTGGGGCCTCTTCTCTTCCAATTCTGTGCAGGTACTTACCGAAGACCCCATGTCCGGTAAGCACCTGCACCATCCTAAATGTAAGGCTGCCGTGCCTTCTCCTGAGCCAGCGGTGGAGATGCGGCGCAACCGCCTCCACAGTCCCACGCCCTGCTACGGGGGACTCTAGATCTTCACTCCACCGCCGGATTACTTCCGTTTGAGCCACTTCTCGAGCTCTGCCCAGTCCCCCTGCGGAGACCCGCTCGCCGTTGACTCGTGCTGTGGCGCGGAACCGGTATACATCTGTCAGCGCTTCTGCCACCAGCGGCCAAGGCGGATCGCCTGCCAGCAGTGTCGCCGCAGTCCAGGACACAGTACGGTAGCCCCTAATAGCCCTTACCGCCATAACCCTCTGCGGTCGTCGCAGAAGGGCTCTGTTGCGGGCGGTGAGGGACTCCGACCAGATAGGGGCACCATACAGTGCCATGGACCGCACAATGCCGGCGTAGAGTCGCCGGCATGACGACCCAGGACCGCCAGTGTTCGGCAGAAGCTTTCCCAGTGCCGCGGCCGACTTGACGAGCCTCGGGACGAGCTGGGCAAAATGTGGCCCGAAATTCCAATTCATAATAACATATGACTCGACAAGCTTGGCAAGTAAAAATTGTCATCTAATAAATTATTCGTTTTATTGAAGTCCAGTGACCCACCCCGGTTTCGCACGGGTCCAATGCTGATACTAAATATACTACAGAATGTCTTTATATACAACTTTCACAGCTTTGTTGTCTTTAAACAATACAAACATAATGTCTTTAGAGGCTACTCTTGAAAGAGCGACATATTATGTACATATGTATTATACATATAAAGCTTCCTCTTTAATCACTCTATCTATTAAAAAAAACCGCATCGAAATCCGTTGCGAAGTTTTAAAGATCTAAGCATACATAGGCATAGACCGACAGCGGGCAGCGATTTTATTCTATACTATAGTGATATAGTAAGTTATAATGAGTCCCGATTAACCATGTGCGTACTCTATAATTAAATTTCATATCATATAAATTCGCATGTAAATTCGCATATCGTCTCGATTGGATAATCTCAAAAATCACAATTTTGAATTAATTGACTGCACAGATGGCGTAGTGGTTAAGATAGCGACCTACATTGCCAGTGTCGGGGGTTCGAATCCCACGCGGGACAACACTTTGTGCGATCCACAAATTGTCGTTCTGAGTCTGGATGTAATTTGTGTCCGTTAATTATATGTTTGTAAAGTCCCCCGCAATACAAGGATTATTTCCTTAGTGCAGGGTGTTGTCTTAAATAAATAAAAAAATAAAAAAATAATGCGTAATAATAATTGGACGAATGGAATAGAAAAACACTAAGACGTAAATAAATTTTATAAATCTAGCTGATTTGGTTTGGGTTTCTCAAAATAATCCTAATATGAATATGCTAACCCAATTTATTCAAAAATATAATCAAGACGAGAACCATATTCAGAAAGTAAAATCTCGCTAGAATAGAATACCAAAAAGAAACCAGTGGCACGCACGAGACAACTTGTACGGAAATTTATTTTCATGTATTCACTGTAATGTCAAGGCGTTTGAACTTTTTGAATACCTATTAACTGATAGCCATGTGTTTCTATGGACATATCTTTTATTATTAATTCTGACAATCAATGAAATGATTGTAAAATAAAGTAATTAATGGTAATCGGCTATTGCTAGTGTCAACTAAGTTTATCTTTTATTTATCATCAACAGACTATATTTTTTAGTTATAGCTAACGGTTGCCAACATAAATGGACTCATCTGAGACAGTGATACACTCTCACATTAGATCGACGTGTAATTAGTAGCAATTTACTATTGCTCTTTGTTCGGTGAATGAAAAAGCCGGAAAGCCAAAATCCAACCTCTTACCTCCTATCCTTAAATTAATCCTGCAACTTTCTCGGTTACAGTAGTAAGCGACTTGATCATGCTCTTAGTGTTGCACTAGTCTATGAGCGGCAGCTACTACTTATCATCAGATAGGCTACTTGATCATCTGTCAAGTGTAAGAACGATTATAAAAAAAGGAAATCGCCAAGAAAAACTAATGGGACCTGTGACTGATGCCGCCCTAACCGAGGCCGCGGGTAACTGAACCGGGGAATAGTCCATCACCCGCAGAGAGGCTGACCACGTGAAGGCGACGCCCTGAAAGGAGTTATGAGGAGGGATGCTACTCGAAAGGGTAGGTATTCCACTGGGCTGACCACGGACGACAAGGAACTCTGTACCAGTGGTCAGCCCAATGGCGAAGGGGTGGGAAGGGGGGGGGGGGGGTAAGGTGGGTTATAGAGCAGCACACCGCCCTTGGGCCGCCCCAGACTGAATAAACGGCGTGTTGCGCTAACCATAGCACACCAAAAAAAAAGATAACGCTTCCAAATGCATTTTCTCCAATTTTAAAATGATAATTATTTTTAATATGTACCGCTTAATTCAAACAATAGGACTACCGAGAGACTGGCCAATATGAATCTTTTGATCCTAGAGCTATCAAATATGCCGGTTTTGTCACGTTGTTATACTCTACCTAGTTTGAATGCCTAAGAGAAGGAAAACTTGATATAAAACCCTGTACCAACCCCTCTCACCAGCGTGTTATAATAAGTCAAATTCTCTCCCAAAATGGATGAGACTCGAGCCCAACAATGGGACTTATATGAGCTGTAATGATAATGATGAGTTTGACCCTAATACTTCGACATCAATCTTTAAAATACTCTCCAATTCTTGTACTAAATATAACCTCGTAAAATTGTGTAGTGTATAACACAATTAGCTTCACAAGAATGCGAATAATTCTATACAAACTTTCTTCTTTGATTCGATTTTCTGAGAGTAAGTAATTTGATTTACTTTGACTTCGACACAAATGTATTTCGTTTTACAAACTCTCTTCCATTAAGAGATTCAAGTCAGTATTCAACTTTTAAATAATCTTTTGAATCCCTTTTAGACGTACCTACTCCATGAGAGCTTTCTATAAGAAACAAAGTATCTAAACGATGTTTCAGAATACAGAAATAAATAATTTTTAAAGATCCTCTTTAGCAACATTTCTTTATAAAGTTATTAACATAAGTTTTAATATATGCCTTCTGCAATTAGAGAATCATCTCATATGAAGATATGTTGTATTAAAAGTCTACTATCTAACGTCATATTTTATTTGCATCAGGATTTATTAATTTTTATATAAACAAAAATATTTTTACGTATTTTATCGTATTTGTATTTGATATTTGATTGCCCCATGTTTCTAATACTTTAGACCTACGTATAAATATGTAGTTTCTGTCCACCCTGCTAAGAAACAGTGATAATTTTAAGAACATATGTATATATGAAATTGTATATTTGTTAGGTTTTGTTTTCTTTCAATCCTGTTGCGTGCCTTACTATTGTAAAAACAAATAAAAAGTCAAACAGTAAACTTCCGTACAACAATAAACAAACTTGAAATAAGAACTAAATGGTCAGTATTACTCAGTTTACGTGGTTCGGTAAGCAAGTTAAGCTCTAGATGCCGGTACCTAGTCCTAACGATACTAGCAGGTAAATAACTATTAATCAATACTGAACCGAGCTTAATTTTGAGTGCAATCTTGAGTGAACGGATAAGATCCTAAATCATATTTTTAGTATCATGTACCTTTAATAAGTCTTTAAAAATCAAGCAAATGCAAAATATACTTCACAAAAAAAGCAACATATACTTCACTTTAGAGATTCAATAAAATTTTTTTTGGTTCTTGTTTACCTTAGGTTGTATTTGGATTTAAGTTGTGATTTAATTTGGTTAATTAATGCGTGTACGATTTTGGGGACGCAACGAATATAATGTACTAGCAATCCGCCCTCGCTTCGCTTCGGATTCAGTCGCCTTACGCGCGTAGTTCCCGTTCCCGTGGGAATACCGGGATAAAATATAGCCTATGTTACTCCCTGATATTATAGCTTTCCAATGGTGAAAGAATTTTTAAAATCGGTCCAGTACTTTTTGAGTTTATTCGTTACATACAAACTTACAAATTTTACCTCTTTATAATATTAGTATAGATTAAATCTTTATTTGTGTACTTGAGTTCGTACTCAAGATTGAGATAGGTTTATTAACAACATAATCAAATTAAAAGTGTTCTAATACGAATTTTCATTTTAAAATATCCTTGTACTCATATACTTGTTCGTCATTCGACGCGGAACGAAATGAGTGCACATTTAAACTACGCTCTGTTTATTGAAGTATTGCATTAAACTGCGCATTACACACATTGTGCGAGTTTAATTTGGGTTAAAATGTTTCCTGCGCCACTTCAGTTTTTTGAATACGTAGCAAAACAATTATCGTAAATGTACTTTCAAATATTATGTGGAACAGAAAAAATATTTGAAGACCTTTTTAGGATACGGAAATGGAGTTCGGAACAGAAACTAGCAATAGTAATAGTATTTATTTAAAATTATTTATATTAAATATATAAATATTATTATCATCATCATCTCAGCCCATATACGTCCCACTGTTGGGCTAGGGCCTCCTCCATAATGGGAGGGAATTTGACCTACTATACCATGCTGGTCAGACATGTTGGTATAGGGTTTCATTTCGAGTTTTCCTTCTCTTGCACAGATGTTATGTGCCTATTATATCCCATAGTCGTCTTGTACGACATCCACGGGCAAGATAGGGAGTGGTGAATTGTATTCTTACTCCGTCACCACACGGAAAAAATATTATTATAGTATTTATTAAATGTTTGAAAAAATACAGTATGAGTTTTAGAATCTGCAGCGTAGTGGCGGCTACGAATACTACCAACCTTTACGGCTTAATTACGGCTTTACAGCATAGCATAGCAGGAGGGTTGATATTAGACAACCATTGTAGAAATTATCACCAGAAATTTTACAATATCTATTTATACTAATATATAAAGCTGAAGAGTTTGTTTGTTTGAACGCGCTAATCTCAGGAACTACGGGTCCAATTTCAAAAATTCTTTCAGTGTTAGATAGCCCATTTATACAGGAAGGCTATAGGCCATATATCATCACGCTAAGATGAAAAGGAGCGGAGCACCAATGAAGAATGTTTCAAAATTGGGGTATTTTTTTCTTCTGAGAGCTTCCACTGCGTATACAGCTAAATTTTCGCAAAAATCATGTGTGACAGAATCGCATTATTAAAAAAAAAGTGAGCCGTCGCTCAGGACGCCTGACAGATGTGAAACATCGAAACTATTTTGTACGAGTAGAGACACGGTATCGAATATAAAGTATCGATACTGAACTCATGAATTGTATCGAAAGATAAATAACGTACTGTTTAAAGTATCGACTACTTTCATTTACTTTATCTTTAGGTATCGAGTACTTTTCTTTCGATACCGATACTTTTGTACTGGATATTTTAGTCAATAAGTACTTTTTGGTAGGTATCGTATCGAATCAATTATCCATTTTAAAATTGACTTTACGACTCATATTTATGGTAACGTCATTTAGTACAAACGAAATGAACCTTCTAAAACGTAGCTTGAAATAATTTGCGATCTATAAACCAGAAATAGCGATATCTATCGAGCAAACGACCAACTCTAAGCTACAATATATTTTATAAAGAACTCTCTAATCCTGTAATGATAATAAGACAAGCAGTTTAAAGTGAGTAAAAATCCAATTCTTAAGGAGTTGGTGACATACAAACAAATAAATACGCAGCTGAAACTATTAAAAGCCTATAAAAAATGAAATGTTTTCATCCGTTCACAAACATTTTTTCCGCACGAAGAGTGTGATTTACGAAACAGAAATGGCGGCATTTATCGAGCTAACGACCAACTCTCAGCTTCAATATATTTAATAAAGAAATTTTTAATCCTGTAATGATAAGACAAGCTATCTAAATAATTTTAACGTCATTGGTCCTCCTTAAATTTTCAACTTTTAAATGAAAATTGACTGTTTAAAATGAGTCAAAATCCAATTCCTATGAAGTTGGTAATATAAAAAGAAATAAATATATATACACCTGAAACTAATAAAAGCCTATAAAAACGGTTCTCCAGTTTTCGTAGCTGAAACTAAATACCATACCTACTGGTATATTTATATTACTAAGTTAGAGAATTTTACATTAATTTATAAAACAAGTATATATGCATAAAAGAACATTAGATTACGACAGGAACTAATACGATAAAACTAAGGCATAAAGTATTAATAAAATATCGCGATTTTTTTCCAAAAAATGATGATTTTTATTCAATAAACATTTATTTTCATTAATATACATTATAAGTAACAATTTACTTTGAGTTCACTAGATGGCGTTGTACAAAATTTTAAATCGCACCATGGTTTCGTTAGAAAAATGTAGGTATATGCATCCAAATATTTATTTAATATTTAAACATTAGGGGACCGCGAAGCGTGGCGTTAAACGCCACGCGACGATCATCGTCACCCTCGCCTATAGATGTTTCACATCAAAAATATTTTCACTTTCTACGTAAACAAAGTCTTAGGTTAAAGTTAGCGTTAGCCCAAAGCATCTATACCACGTGGACGTCGTCGCGAACAGAAACTAGTATACTATAAAAGACATGGTACAAGGTACATATCGAGTCGACCTCTAGTAATTGGGATGTGAGCGTGTGAGTGAGGTGGTGATAATAATGATAGGTTTTTTTTTTTTTGTGGGTGGGCTGCGGTCGGCGCGCCTCCGCACCATTCCTTCCGACAGAGGGGCTGAAGCACGCAACTCCCGCAACCCACCCGAAAACCACGTCGCCTTCGTCGTTGGACCGACCACCGGAGCAGGGTTACTTGACATCAGTAAATACCATACCTAAATACCATACCAGTAGGTATGGTATTTAGTTTCAGCTACGAAAACTGGAGAACCGTTTTTATAGGCTTTTATTAGTTTCAGGTGTATATATATTTATTTCTTTTTATATTACCAACTTCTTAGGAATTGGATTTTGACTCATTTTAAACAGTCAATTTTCATTTAAAAGTTGAAAATTTAAGGAGGACCAATGACGTTAAAATTATTTAGATAGCTTGTCTTATCATTACAGGATTAAAAATTTCTTTATTAAATATATTGAAGCTGAGAGTTGGTCGTTAGCTCGATAAATGCCGCCATTTCTGTTTCGTAAATCACACTCTTCGTGCGGAAAAAATGTTTGTGAACGGATGAAAACATTTCATTTTTTATAGGCTTTTAATAGTTTCAGCTGCGTATTTATTTGTTTGTATGTCACCAACTCCTTAAGAATTGGATTTTTACTCACTTTAAACTGCTTGTCTTATTATCATTACAGGATTAGAGAGTTCTTTATAAAATATATTGTAGCTTAGAGTTGGTCGTTTGCTCGATAGATATCGCTATTTCTGGTTTATAGATCGCAAATTATTTCAAGCTACGTTTTAGAAGGTTCATTTCGTTTGTACTAAATGACGTTACCATAAATATGAGTCGTAAAGTCAATTTTAAAATGGATAATTGATTCGATACGATACCTACCAAAAAGTACTTATTGACTAAAATATCCAGTACAAAAGTATCGGTATCGAAAGAAAAGTACTCGATACCTAAAGATAAAGTAAATGAAAGTAGTCGATACTTTAAACAGTACGTTATTTATCTTTCGATACAATTCATGAGTTCAGTATCGATACTTTATATTCGATACCGTGTCTCTACTCGTACAAAATAGTTTCGATGTTTCACATCTGTCAGGCGTCCTGAGCGACGGCACACTTTTTTTTTAATAATGCGATTCTGTCACACATGATTTTTGCGAAAATTTAGCTGTATACGCAGTGGAAGCTCTCAGAAGAAAAAAATACCCCAATTTTGAAACATTCTTCATTGGTGCTCCGCTCCTTTTCATCTTAGCGTGATGATATATGGCCTATAGCCTTCCTGTATAAATGGGCTATCTAACACTGAAAAAATTTTTGAAATTGGACCCGTAGTTCCTGAGATTAGCGCGTTCAAACAAACAAACTCTTCAGCTTTATATATTAGTATAAATAGATATTGTAAAATTTCTGGTGATAATTTCTACAATGGTTGTCTAATATCAACCCTCCTGCTATGCTATGCTGTAAAGCCGTAATTAAGCCGTAAAGGTTGGTAGTATTCGTAGCCGCCACTACGCTGCAGATTCTAAAACTCATACTGTATTTTTTCAAACATTTAATAAATACTATAATAATATTTTTTCCGTGTGGTGACGGAGTAAGAATACAATTCACCACTCCCTATCTTGCCCGTGGATGTCGTACAAGACGACTATGGGATATAATAGGCACATAACATCTGTGCAAGAGAAGGAAAACTCGAAATGAAACCCTATACCAACATGTCTGACCAGCATGGTATAGTAGGTCAAATTCCCTCCCATTATGGAGGAGGCCCTAGCCCAACAGTGGGACGTATATGGGCTGAGATGATGATGATAATAATATTTATATATTTAATATAAATAATTTTAAATAAATACTATTACTATTGCTAGTTTCTGTTCCGAACTCCATTTCCGTATCCTAAAAAGGTCTTCAAATATTTTTTCTGTTCCACATAATATTTGAAAGTACATTTACGATAATTGTTTTGCTACGTATTCAAAAAACTGAAGTGGCGCAGGAAACATTTTAACCCAAATTAAACTGGGGGGCGCGGCCGGAGCACCTCCTCGTGGTGCTCCCTGGTAACGTCCATTTGGACGTCATGCGTCCATTTGGACGGCCAAGATTCCGGCAGGGGAGGGGTCTCCGCGTGCGGCTCTGGTGGCAGAGCGCACGGCGGATCTGACCCGGGGCCAATGGGGCGGATGTGCCTCATGGCACTCCGTCGCCAGGGACGGTTGCGTCACGGCCCGGGGGCGTGACGGGTCGGTCGCTCGCGAGCGGCCAGACCCGGAAGGCCCAAACCGTAATCCTGAGCAGGGGGGTCAGGACCGGGGGTCTTCGGACCGCGGGGAAGAAAACCCCTATAAAAAATTACCCCTAATCCTAAGTTTGGCCACTCGGCGAGGGGATGAATGGTTGGTGGGTTAAAAAGCGCGCGAGCGTCCAGCCGTTAGAGTGGTAGTCAAGGCAAGACTTAAAAACGTCCAACAATATGGCAGAGGTTCCAAACGACGTACCTACTCCAGAGGGTCCCGGCCACGCCGGGGAATCCCTCACTGTGCTGGTTTCTGAGCGCGAGAGGCGCACAGTCACCAGCACAGTCAGTCCCCAGTCGTATGGGAGGGGGACAACACCTGCTATTTCTGCCGAGAGCCCGGCACAAGATCAGGAGGCTCACCGGGGGGAGGGGATTGAAGTTGAAGTGAAGGAGAAGGAAGAGATTGAGAAGAAGAAGAAGGGGAAGAAGAAGAAGAAGCAGAAGCGTACCGCCCAGGCGCGAGCCCGCATCGAGACCGCAAGGTGGAAGGCGTGGCGGGAGCGGCAGAAGGCGGCCGGTATGGCTACGTGCGACGAGGGTGGCAGCACTGCTGCTGCAGGGCCGTCGCGGAGCGGGGGTGGCGTTGCTGCCCAACCATCGGAGGAGGAGACCGGGTCGACCACGGAGCTGTCGCTAGACGAGAGCGTCAGCGTCGACTGCAGCAGCGGACCCGAGGACGAGGGCGGCATTGCCGCAGAGCCGTCGCAGGATGAGGGCGGCAATGCCGCAGGGCCATCCGAAGGTCTGGAGTCGGACACGGCCTCAGAGATGGTCCTAACGGACGTGGGTGGAAGTGCCGCAGAGCCGTCTGCCGATGAAGACGGCGCTGAATGGACGCAGGTCGGCCGGAGTAGGGACGAGGGCGGTGGATGCGCCGCAGGTCCGTCCAGTAGGAGTAGGGGGACGATAGGCAGGCCGTCATTTGAGGGTAGGCCGTCGTCGAGTAGGGAGAGGAGGAAAGCTGCCGAGGAGGAGACCATCGCCACCACGGTGGGTACGAAGGAGAGGGAGGAGGCCCTCCCCCCGAGCGTCCGGAAGCGCCCCCTCAAGGGGTGCAGCTCGAACACCGACTCGGAGGGGAGCACCATCATGCCTCCTCCCAAGGTCCCGACCATGCCCCGTGGGCGCAGAGGTCGTGGATCGGCGAGGCCGGGGACACCGGGTCCGGCCGGCCACGGTGGCGAGGTGGCGGCCCTCCAGGCCGCGAACGCCCGCCTTAGTAAGGAGGTCTCCGGCTTGCGGGAACGCAACCGCAAGCTGGAGACGGAGCTATCGGCGGTGCGACGGGAGAACCGCGGGTTGGCCAAGGAGATGGCCGACCTGCGGGCCCAGTTCGCGCGCCTGGCGCCGGCCGCGCCGCCTGTGCCAGCCTTGCCACCGAAACGGGCTGCGCCGGGGAGGGCGGGCCCGTCGTCTGCGCCCGTGGCGCCGGCTGCGCCCGTCGCGGATGCTGCGCCCGTCGCGGCTTCGGCGCTTCCTCCCCTCGTCGTGGTCCCCCCGCCGGCTCGTGGCCGCGGGAGGCCTCGGAGGGGGGAGGAGCCGCCGCCCGACGAGGTGCACGGCGTGTCGGAGTCGGCGGTACGCGTGATCCTAGCCCGAGTAGGGGTGATGGTGGATGCGCGTATCGCCGCCGTAGCGGCCAGGCTCCCGCCTGAGCCGCCCCTCCGACCGCCGCTCGCCGCGGACAAGGCGAGGCGGCCGCAAGCGTCAGCTCCCACCCCGCTGCCCTGTCAGGGTGGCCGCGTGGTGAGCTACGCTGCGGCCGCGGCCGGGCCCAAGGGGGCCAAGAAGGCCGGCAAGGTGCCGGCTCCCGCCAAGGCCGGGCCGCGGCCGGCGCCAGCGGCTGCACCGCAGGCGCCGGCCAGCGCACCCGCGACCGCTCCTGCTGCGCTCAGCGCTGCTGCCAGGCGACCGACATGCAAAAACTGCTTTGACTGCAGCGGGCTATGTTTCCGTTGCGGTCAGACCGGACACCAGGCGGCATCGTGCTCTGCGGTGCCCCACTGCCCCGCGTGTGCGGCAGGCAATAGGCCTGCCAAACACCGCATGGGCTCTGGGGACTGCAGACCCCCGGCATCGGCCCCGAAGGGGCGGGACGGCCCATCGACCGGGCCAGTCCCCGCTCCGAGCGCGGCCCGATCGCCCGTCAGCGCGGAGGAGGTGACGATGGATACGGACCGTTAATGGACCCCGTATCCATTCGTCTCCTCCAGGCCAACCTCAACCACACCGCCGGTGCGCAGGACGTGTTCCTGCAAGCCATGGCGGAGTGGTTGATAGGAGTAGCCGTAGCCGCGGAGCCGTACGTGGTGCCCGACCGGCCTAACTGGTTGGGTAGCACCGATGGCACCGTGGCAATCGTCGCCTCCACGTCGTGGCCTTCGTCGCCTCTGACCCTTAGGGACAGGGGCGTCGGATACGTCGCGGCGGACTGGGGGGAGATTACGCTCCTCGGAGTCTATCTCTCCCCTAACTGGAGTGTGACCGATTTCGAGGCCTCCCTCGCCATCATGGAGGCCTCGTTACGGCGAATGGCATCGCGCCAGGTCTTCGTCTTGGGGGACTTCAACGCCAAGTCCGTGGCGTGGGGGTCTCCCCGGACGAACGACCGAGGACGGGCGATCGAGGAGTGGGCGGCGGCACTGGGCCTCTGTTTGCTGAACAGGGGCTCGGTGCATACGTGCGTGCGACAACGGGGCGGGTCGATAGTGGACCTTTCGTTCGCTAGCCCCGAGGTCGCCGCACGCGTGGGGAGCTGGCGCGTCGTGGAGGAGGTGGAGACCTTGTCGGACCACCGGTATATCCGGATGGAGGTCTCCCCGGTAATCCCGACGCCCAGCAGGGGTCACGGGGCGGATGGACGTCCTGCGTTCCCGCGATGGGCTGTGGGTCGCTTAGACCGGGACCAGCTGGCGGAGACAGCCATCGTTTACTCGTGGCTGTCCTCTGCCAACCAGTCGGACGGGGTGGACGCCGAGGCTGGCCGCATCCGCAGTGCGTTGACGCAGATCTGCGATGCGGCCATGCCCCGGGTACGGCGTCCGCCCCCGAGGAGGGCGGTCCACTGGTGGTCCCGGGAGCTGGCGGATCTCCGGGCCGCGTGCATTCGCGCCCGGAGGGCCTACACCCGCAGCCGGCGGCGGCAACGCGACGCGGAGCGGGAGGCCCTGCTGTATGAGGGCTACTGCAATGCGCGGTCGGCCTTCAGGCTGGCCGTCCGCTCCGCCAAGGACGTCAGTCGGCAGGAGATGCTGGACGGTCTCGATCGTGACCCCTGGGGACGCCCCTATCGCGCGGTGCTGAATAAGCTCCGCGCGCGGGGCCTTCCCCTCACCGAGACTCTCCAGCCCAGCCTTCTCACCCGGGTCGTCGAGGACCTGTTCCCGCGGCGGGCGGAACACACGCCCCCGGTCATGGCTCCGCCAGACACTGACCGGGAGGCCGACGACGACAGTGTTCCGCCCATCACGGAACCCGAGATGGGAGTGGCGGTGGCGCGCATGTGCGCAAAGTCCACCGCCCCCGGGCCCGACGGTGTTCCAAACCGCGTGTTGGGCCTGGTCCTCGACCACCTGGGTCCCCGCCTCAGGGAGCTGTTCGACGCGTGTTTAGCGTCCGGACGGTTCCCTGGGTGCTGGAAGGAGGGAAGGCTGGTGCTCCTGCCGAAGCCGGGACGGTCTCCGGGGTCGCCTTCGGCCTACAGGCCTATCGTGCTGCTCGATGACACGGGCAAGCTACTGGAGAGGGTGGTAGCTGCCCGCATCGAGCGGCACCTCGTCGGCACGGGGCCCGATCTGTCGGACGCCCAGTTTGGGTTTAGGAGGGGTCGTTCGACGATCGCGGCTCTGTTGCGCCTGAGGGCCGTGGCGACTGAGGCCGTCACCGGTGGGGGAGTGCTGTTGGCGGTGTCCCTAGACATCGCCAACGCATTCAATAGTCTGCCATTCAGCTGCATCAGGGAGGCGCTCCGGTATCACGGAGTGCCAGCTTACCTGAGGCGGCTAGTGGCAGACTATTTGGTGGGGCGCAGCGTCCTCTGTACCAACCGAGCAGGGGACGTTGTGCGAACGCCCATGACGTGCGGTGTCCCACAGGGGTCGGTCCTCGGACCCACCCTGTGGAACATCGGCTACGACTGGGCGTTGCGGGGGAGCCTCCCGCCCGGGCTGGGCGTGATTTGTTACGCCGACGACACGCTCGTCACAGCCCGCGGTGGGACGCTAGAAGAGGCGGTAAGCCTGGCGACCTATGGCACCGAAGAGGTCGTCAGGCGGATCGAGGCGCTGGGGTTGAGGGTCGCCCTGGACAAGACGGAGGCCCTCTTGTTCCATGGGCGCCTTATGAGCCCTCCCATCGGCGTCTCGATCACCGTCCGATCGGTTGACATCAGCATCCGGGCCCATATGAGGTACTTGGGCCTGGTGCTCGACGGGCAATGGTGGTTCCGGGAGCATTTCCGCAGGCTCGCTCCGCGGCTCGTCGGCGCGGCGTCCGCCCTATCGTGGCTAATGCCGAACGTGGGCGGACCGAGCGCTACGTGCCGACGGCTGTACACGGGGGTCATCCGGTCGATGGCCCTGTACGGCGCACCGGTGTGGGCGGGGTCCTTGACCGTCCGACTTAGGGCCCTTCTGTGGCGACCACAGAGGGTCATGGCGGTCAGGGCCATCCGCGGATACCGCACGGTTGCGACGGAGGCAGCGTGCCTATTGGCCGGGACTCCCCCGTGGGACCTGGAGGCGGAAATGCTCGCCGAGTTGTATCGGCGGGTGTCGGGGGTGCGCGGGGAGGGCGGTGTGATCTCGTTAAGGGATCTCACCGCCTGGCGCGTCGACGCCCGCCGAGACGTCATTGCCCGTTGGGCAGTCCGGCTGGAGAGGCCTCGGTTCGGGGTGCGAACCGTGGAGGCCTTCCGGCCGGTGCTGATGCAGTGGTTGGAGAGGCGGCACGGGGTGCTCTCCTTCCGACTAGTGCAGGTGTTGACGGGGCACGGGAGCTTCGCCAAATACCTGCACAGGGTCGTGAGGAGGGAGAGTACTCCGTCCTGCCACCACTGCGATTGCGACGAGGACACGGCGCGCCACACGCTCGAGGCCTGCGCGGCTTGGGCAGTGCAGCGCCGTGAACTCGTCGCAATCATCGGTGCCGACCTGACGCTGCCGGCCATCGCTAGGGCGATGGTCGACAGCGTCAGGAACTGGGACGCGGTCGCAGCCTTCTGCGAGACAGTGATCTCGCAGAAGGAGGCGGCGGATCGTCTGCGCGTGGAGCGCAGCCTCGATGAGGAGATCCGCCGCCGGCGACTGGGGCGGCGCAGGCGCAACTATCTGCGCCTCATGCCGCCCTAGCCGAGGCCGCGGGTGACGCGACCGGGGATTAGTCCGTCACCCGCCGAGAGGCCGACCGCGTGAGGAAAGACCGACGTCCTCCCCGAGGGGGGGACGTCGGTCGACGGGAGGGTACCCCGCGTAGGGGGTATTCCGTCGGGCCGACCACTGACGACAAGTAAACCTGCTCCGGTGGTCGGCCCAATGACGAAGGCGAGGTGGTTTTCGGGTGGGTTGCGGGAGTTGCGTGCTTAAGCCCCTCTGTCGCCCCGGACGGAGCGGTGCGGAGGCGCGCCGACCGCGACCCACCCAAAAAAAAAAAAAAAAAAAAAAAAAAAAAAAACCCAAATTAAACTCGCACAATGTGTGTAATGCGGAGTTTAATGCAATACTTCAATAAACAGAGCGTAGTTTGAATGTGCACTCATTTCGTTCCGCGTCGAACGCGTGTGACAGAATCGCATTATTAAAAAAAAAGTGAGCCGTCGCTCAGGACGCCTGACAGATGTGAAACATCGAAACTATTTTGTACGAGTAGAGACACGGTATCGAATATAAAGTATCGATACTGAACTCATGAATTGTATCGAAAGATAAATAACGTACTGTTTAAAGTATCGACTACTTTCATTTACTTTATCTTTAGGTATCGAGTACTTTTCTTTCGATACCGATACTTTTGTACTGGATATTTTAGTCAATAAGTACTTTTTGGTAGGTATCGTATCGAATCAATTATCCATTTTAAAATTGACTTTACGACTCATATTTATGGTAACGTCATTTAGTACAAACGAAATGAACCTTCTAAAACGTAGCTTGAAATAATTTGCGATCTATAAACCAGAAATAGCGATATCTATCGAGCAAACGACCAACTCTAAGCTACAATATATTTTATAAAGAACTCTCTAATCCTGCAATGATAATAAGACAAGCAGTTTAAAGTGAGTAAAAATCCAATTCTTAAGGAGTTGGTGACATACAAACAAATAAATACGCAGCTGAAACTATTAAAAGCCTATAAAAAATGAAATTTTTTCATCCGTTCACAAACATTTTTTCCGCACGAAGAGTGTGATTTACGAAACAGAAATGGCGGCATTTATCGAGCTAACGACCAACTCTCAGCTTCAATATATTTAATAAAGAAATTTTTAATCCTGTAATGATAAGACAAGCTATCTAAATAATTTTAACGTCATTGGTCCTCCTTAAATTTTCAACTTTTAAATGAAAATTGACTGTTTAAAATGAGTCAAAATCCAATTCCTATGAAGTTGGTAATATAAAAAGAAATAAATATATATACACCTGAAACTAATAAAAGCCTATAAAAACGGTTCTCCAGTTTTCGTAGCTGAAACTAAATACCATACCTACTGGTATATTTATATTACTAAGTTAGAGAATTTTACATTAATTTATAAAACAAGTATATATGCATAAAAGAACATTAGATTACGACAGGAACTAATACGATAAAACTAAGGCATAAAGTATTAATAAAATATCGCGATTTTTTTCCAAAAAATGATGATTTTTATTCAATAAACATTTATTTTCATTAATATACATTATAAGTAACAATTTACTTTGAGTTCACTAGATGGCGTTGTACAAAATTTTAAATCGCACCATGGTTTCGTTAGAAAAATGTAGGTATATGCATCCAAATATTTATTAATATTTAAACATTAGGGGACCGCGAAGCGTGGCGTTAAACGCCACGCGACGATCATCGTCACCCTCGCCTATAGATGTTTCACATCAAAAATATTTTCACTTTCTACGTAAACAAAGTCTTAGGTTAAAGTTAGCGTTAGCCCAAAGCATCTATACCACGTGGACGTCGTCGCGAACAGAAACTAGTATACTATAAAAGACATGGTACAAGGTACATATCGAGTCGACCTCTAGTAATTGGGATGTGAGCGTGTGAGTGAGGTGGTGATAATAATGATAGGTTTTTTTTTTTGTGGGTGGGCTGCGGTCGGCGCGCCTCCGCACCATTCCTTCCGACAGAGGGGCTGAAGCACGCAACTCCCGCAACCCACCCGAAAACCACGTCGCCTTCGTCGTTGGACCGACCACCGGAGCAGGGTTACTTGACATCAGTGGTCGGCCCGACGGAATACCCCCTATTGGGGTACCCTCCCATCGACCGACGTTCCCCCTCGGGGAGGACGTCGGTCTTTCCTCACGCGGTCGGCCTCTCGGTGGGTGACGGACTAATCCCCGGTCACGTCACCCGCGGCCTCGGCTAGGACGGCAATAATGATATGTTATGGATTACCTTCATTTCAACTCATATACGTCCCACTGTTGGGCTTGAGCCTCCTCCATTAGACGGTAAATTAGCCTACTATGGTTGATGGTACCACGCTGGACACACGTGTTGGTATATGGGTTTAATTTCAATTTTCCCTTCTCTTGTATAGATACTATATGCACGTTTAATCCCTTAGCCGTTTTTTACGACACCCACGGGCAAGAGAAGGGGATGTTTTTTTTATGGGTGGGCTATGGTAAGCGCAAACGCGGTCCATTCCGTCCGAGCGACGATAGGATGACGCGCGGGCTCATAATCCACCCGTACCCACGTCGCCTTCGTCGTTGAGCCGACCACCAGTGCTGAGTTCCTTATCCTCAGTGGTCGGCCCGATGCAATACCCTTTCGGGTACCCTCACCTCTCGACGTCCCTGTCCCGGGATGTTGGTCGCCGTCGCGCGATCAGCCTCTCTGCGGGTGCCGGACAAAGTCCCCGGTCTGGTCACCCGCAGCCTCGGCTAGAAGAGAGGGGATGGTGAATTGTATTCTTACTGTGTCACCACACGCAATGATGGATGGACTTTATATTTTTTCCATTACTGTAATTTTTTTATTAAAGGTAATTCCGTAATAAAGAATAAATAATTTTTTCATTGTTTTGCGGTATTCATTTGGTGCGGCAGAATGATGGTGAAAAATTTTATTCGAACAAAGATATGTTCTGCTGAAAATTATAATTATTTTATTATTACTACATTTCATCTCTCCCGTGTGGTGATGGATTAAGAATATGTATCACCCTTACTTACCCGTCGATGTCGTAAAAACAGACTCAAACATAATCAAGATCATAGGCACGTTTCTGAGTCACTTTTAATACCCACTACAATCAATAACCTGCGTTTCAAACTTTTCAGTTATGTGGTAATATCGCTTGGCGAGGATTATGTTCAAAAATGGACGTCGATAAACTAATGAGTGAGTTTTTATTCCAATAAACTTGATTGGTCTGCTCAACTATGCTTGCATAATTTACAAACAGACTCTAGAGAGTCAAAAAGTCGCACTCAAAGCTTTGACGTGTGACCTGCGAAGGTAATAAATTATTTACCGTTTTTCTGTTCAGTGTATAAAGTAATCAAAGAAATAAAACGAGGGCATTTAAAACTTTATAAAAGATTGCAAAACAAGAAGTTATTCGTCTATAGAGTAAAGTTATAATAGATATGCAATGGATGACAATCTGGGTATTATTATATTTCTACAACATATCTTACTACACAGTTTTTTAAGTGAAATATTTGCTTGTAAAATTGTATTATATACCATTACTAGCAGTGCCGTGCGGTTTTACCCACATAGTTCCCCTTCCCATAGAAATATCGGGATTAATTATAGCTTATGTGTTATTCTGATATGTAAACTATATTATTGTGAAGTTTCATCAAAATCCATTCACAGTTGTTTTTGCGTGAAAGAGCAACAAACACAACTTTTGCGTTTGTAATAATAGTAGGATTGTACAAGAAAATATTAGATTTAAAAACCGACAATAAGCTCCTTTATTATCGAGCGATCTTACACCATCTTTGTGCAGCGCCAATCCAAATTATCTTAAGTACTACTGCAGAACCACTGCAATGCTAATTCGCTAGTGTTCATACAAAATTTAGGATTTAGCAGCAATCGCGTAGATTTTATACAGTACACTATGTACATGTATATTTAAAATCTGACATCGTATCACACCGTAGCGTAGTATTGCAAGATAATTCTATTCCCCAAAAAAACATAAACGTGGAGATGCGAGCCAAGTTTAATATATATAAATATGATGGAGCTGTTGACGTTATCGATATAAGGCTAGAAATATAAATGGGTGCCAAGTTCTGTAGATAATTCTGATATTACTTAAACAGAAGATTTAATTTGTGCAATTTAACACGAATTTCTTGTTATTCTCTTTACTACAAAAATGTTTACTATTTTTAAGTACATACTTATTTAATACAAATATTTGAATTATTTACAAAAAACATAACTTATGATCAGTTGAAGCTCATCGTGTAACTATGCGTATATAAGTGTAACTTGCCGACGCTCGGCCGGATATGCATCGAAATTACTTAGATAAACAATTTAAAATATATAAAAATTTTGTAAACAATTGATTTAAAAGTACCGATTTTTTTGTGGAGTTAGCTTGCGATCAGCGCTCCCGCCGCCCGGCTCCGTCCGGGGCGACAGAGGAGCGGCACGCGGCTTCATAACCGTTGGGCCGACCACCGGTGCAAAGTTGCTTGACTTCAGTGGTAGACCCGAAAAAGTACCGATAAGAAACTATAAAACAAACCTTTCACTGTGGCAGTCAGTTATTATCTTGCAAAGAAGAAAGAAGTTTTTCGATCAATATATACATTGAAAAATTTTAACCATTTTAAATTTGCCGTTTTCTGTGTTTTTTTTTTCCTTTATATACATAGAATTATACAGCTGGATCGGGCAATGTAAACATTTGCATAAAATCGCGAGCTAACAGAGCGACTATAGTCCATAAAATATAGCTTGATCTTTGTGACAGATGTCAACGAAGCCAACAAAGTAAGTTTGAACGAGCGACATGTTTACAATTTCATTTTATATCAAATATATTTTCATTCTTTTCGTGCCAGTTTTATTGCAACTGAATTGTAATATATTATAAATAAAAAATATTAATATACATGCCTAAAATGTACCTCGTAAGTACTGAAATACCTAGTAAACATTTTATACATAAATGACGCTTACGCACGTACAAAGTCATACTGGACTGAAAATAAAAAAGAGATGGGACAGTCGATATACGTAAATCGATAACTGATCTTTATTAAGTTATTCATAAAAGAAATAAACCCAATAATGTACCTATATAAAACTTTCCACATATGTTTTACAATTAAAACAGACAGTTACATTAAGCGTGACAGCACTAGGGACAACTATCACAGAGATCATCCTATATTTTATGGACTATAGTGTTAATATTATTTTAAATAATAAACTGTGCCGTAATCACGGTGTAACAGCAACTCCTTTTGCAATTGTCATCGAAAATGAATGCGTTGCTTCGAAATGCTTTGATACGTTTCACCCTTTATTTATTTAAACAACAAAAGCTTCTATGCGATTGTGTGCGACTAACGACATCCTCCATTGACTAGTTTTACTAAAAGCTACTTTCTTTTTATTTTTTTTATAGAAACTGAGTGGTACATTTAGTGTTCTACAACGAAAGCCAATAGCATTATTCCTATAATGCTATTGGCTTTCCTTGTAGTCCTCCTTAGAAACTCTATGTGGTGTACAGTATGATTAGCCACTATACTATAAACTTCATTTGGTGAACGAGATAGCCGTACGCCCAAATTTTTAAGCGTGTGGCGGATGTTGATGATCTCTTTAGTATGACCGAATCTCATTGCACACATTCACACTCCCCTCGACTTCTTCAATAGCTTAACAAAGGTTCATGAGCAGTATCACTTACGATCAGGCGTGCTGCTCGTTTGCCATCCACAGTAATAAAAGGAAACCTGCTAAGAGGACACCGGGAGTGTGGGCAACTACTGGGAAATTCATAATACCATAATTACTAATACGTCTGCCAAGCCAAGAGATTAGCGGATTATTCCTCAAAAATAAAGCTTATGACCAATAACGAACATTGGTATTCTAATTATCATCACAGCTCACAGCTGGGCTTGAGCCTCTTCCACATAGGAGGGCAATTTGGCCCACTATAGCACGCCGATAAGACGGGTTCCAACGGGTAGCAATACAAATTACTGCATTCATGAAATGGGAAACTAGGTTTCTTGGGCATACTGCCCAAGAAGCCTAGTTTCCTGCCTAGAAAAAAAACAAAGAATAAACAGTGACTTCCTTTGGGATGTGGGCCTTTCCCATATCATAAATTCACTATACGATTTACAAATTACTGTAGCAAGTCTAGATACATCATCATCATCATCATCGCAGCCCACATATGTCCCACTGTTGGGTTCAGGCCTACTCCACAATGGGTGGGAATTTGATCTACTATACCATGCTAGTCGGACATGTTGGTATTTCTTCTTTTTTTTTTATGGGTGGTCTATGGTAAGCGCACACGCTGTCCGTTCCGTCCAGGGCGATGAAAGGATGGCGCGCGAGCCCATACCCACCCGTACCCACGTCATCTCGTTGTTGGGCCGACCACCGGAGCAGGGTGACTTGGCGTCGGCCCAACGGAATGCCCTTTCGGGTACCCTCACCTCTCGACGTCCTGGGACGTCGGTCACCGTCGCGCGGTCAGCCTTTCTGCGAGTGACGGACAATTCCCCGGTCCGATCACCCGCGTTCTCAGCTAGGGCGGCATTAGGCGCAGATACTCGCGCCTGCGCCGCCCGAGTCGCCGGCGGAGGAACGTGTCGCCTAAGAGGAGCTCTACGCGCACACGATCTGCCGCCTCCTTCCGTGAGATTACAGCCTCACAGAAGGCGGCAACCGCGTCCCAGTTCCTGACGCTGTCGAGCATCTCCCTGGCGATAGTCGGCAACGTCAGGTCGGCACCGATAATCGCGACGAGTTCACGGCACTCCCCCGCCCACGCGGCACACACCTCGAGCGTGTGCTGCGCCGTGTCCTCGTCGCAATTGCAGTGGTGGCACGACGGTGTGCTCTCCCTCCTGACAATCTTGTGCAGGTACTTCGCAAAGCAACTGTGGCCCATCAGCACCTGCACCAGTCGGAAGGAGAGCACCCCATACGGAAATGTTGATATAGGGTTTTATTTCGAGTTTTACTTCTCTTGCACAGATGTTATGGGCATATTCGTTCCATAGTCGTCTTATACGACATCCACGGGCAAGATAGAGAGTGGTGAATTGTATTCGTACTCCGTCACCACACGGAAAGTCTAGGTTCACTTTATGTTAATGAAATTCTATATATGTTGTGAAAAAAAAAGAAGAAGGCAAAATATTTATTCCTTAGAGTTGATTGCTATAAAAAAAAAAGTAGAACACAAATGAAGACTGGCGACAGATGTGAAAACTTAAAACTATGTCTAAACACCATCGACATCTAACGACACAGATATAGTGGCTAGCTGCAGCTATAGTGTAAGCGTTAACACGTCACGTGACCCTGTCGATGAAGGTTTACATAGATTTACTCCAAATCTGTCAGTAGAAGTTTTCTCTTTATTAAATTATAGCTAGCTATTAAAAATAGGCCATACCAGTAGCTCGGAATACTTCAAATTTGATAAGTGTGAGGGGTCGGTCCTTCTGCGGATTCAATTTCCTTTAACATTTTTCATAAGGAACTGTACGATTTCTTCGGTAACTTTCTGCAATTTATGAACTTGGTTGCCTTTCCGTTCTACCAATATTTATCGCTTGGTTCTTGAAAGTGTTTTTTTTAGTATTTTTGTTTACGCAAAGATATTTCCAGATATATTCTCAAATATGAAGTATCATCATCATCATTTCAGTTGTCAACCAGCTCGCTGGAATTTACCGGCGGGTTTCGGAGACGCGCGACTGCGGCGGCATGGTCTCGATGAAGGAGATTGCCGCCTGGCGGGTCGACGCCCACCTAGACGTCATTGCACGTTGGGCAGTCCGACTTGAGAGGCCTCGGTACGGTGTCAGGACCGTTAAGGCCTTCCGGCCGGTG
This sequence comes from Lymantria dispar, assembly GCA_032191425.1. Taxonomy (NCBI): domain Eukaryota; kingdom Metazoa; phylum Arthropoda; class Insecta; order Lepidoptera; family Erebidae; genus Lymantria; species Lymantria dispar. Next base: position 7,950,796 of record CM063465.1, on the reverse strand, counting down.
CTGATGGAATGGTTGCAGTGGACGCTCGGGGTGCTTTCCTTTCAACTGATGCAGGTCTTGACAAGGCACGATTGCTTCGGCAAATACCTGCAAACGGTCGTGAGGAGGGAGAGCACACCTGCCTGCTACGACTGCGATTGCGACGAGGACACACTCGAGGTGTGTGCCGCGTAGGCTGAACACCGCCGTGATCTCGTCGCAATCATCGGTGCCGACCTAACGCTGCTGACCACCGCTAGGGAGATGCTCAGCAGTATCAGAACTGGGACGCGGTCGCCGCCTTCTGCGAAGCAGTCATCTCACGGAAGGAGGCAGCGTAGCGCGCGCGTGAGGAACGCCTCTACGACGACGCAATCCGCCGCAGGCGACTCGGACGCGAGTATCTGCACCTAATGCCGCGCTAGCTGAGGCCGCGGGTGACTGGACCGGGGATTTAGTCCGTCACCCGCAGAGAGGTTGACCGCGCGACGGCGACCGATGTCCCCGAGCAGAGGAATGTTGGTCGAGGAGAGGGTACTCCTCAAGGGTATTTCGTCGGGCCGACCACTGACGACAAAACACCCTGCACCGGTGGTCGGCCCAATGACGAAAGCGACGTGTCATGGTGGGTTACGGGGCTGCATTAACCGTAGCCCACCCCAAAAAAAAAGGCTGCCAACCATACTTTATAATAAAGTATCCTACTTTATTTTTGGTCATTATACTTTATACTTTTGCATACCAATAAAGTATGTTAAAATACTTTATTATCGACCATTATACAGACGACCAGTAACTACACGACCACATAAGTGAAAACGGAAGATGGGAACGGTTTACAATTAATAAACAAAATATTAGATTTCATATGTGGTGTGAATCAGATCTTATATATAAGATATTTTAGCACATATATGTGCTAAAAGTACACAAAAATACCTTTTTAAGGCAACAAAAAAATAAAATTTTAATTCTTTTTTACTTTCAATTTATTTTTCTCCCATCCAAATAATTGTACCGCGCGACGGCGACCGACGTCCCGGGACAGCGACGTCGAGAGGTGAGGTACCCGAAAGGGTATTCCGTCGGGCCAACCACTGAGGACAAGGAACTCAGCAGTAGTGGTCGGCCCAACGACGAAGGCGACGTGGGTACGAGTGGGTTATGGGCCCGCGCGCCGTCCTTTCGTCGCCCTGGATGACACGGACCGCGTGTGCGCTTACCATAGCCCACCCATGAAAAAAAAAACCAAATCATTGTATACTCTTTTTCGTCAAAAAATGTTGGCGACCATACGTAGACCTCCCTCATGTTTCGTCATGAAGTGCGATCGTGTGCCGCCTGCATTCACTGATGCCCAGAAACTTTTACCAGGTCGTCGGTCCCCTTAGTTTGTTCTACACTGCGTCATCCTAAACGTGGTCGCCACTCATGTGTGTACGTACCACTATGTAGTATTTTTTTTAATTCACGGATAGTGTTCTTCTTCATTATTATCGCCTCCCTACTGCCAAGTTTATGGCGATGATAATATTCTCCACTCCATATGCTATGGTAATGAATGCTGAATCATTCCTTTTGCAACCATAATCTGTAAAAAAAATACACACAGAATGAGAAAGAAATGGCCCAATAACGATAATGGCGAATCGATCCAAAAAATTTCCAAATGTATAATTATTTAAATGACGTCTCAACCACAACGAAAGCAGAATCCTAGAATAAAAACACATTTTATTTATCGCCGACGCTATTGCAAATAAATATAAATTACGGTTTCAATAAAGGAACGACTGAAATTTGCGTTCGCCGTTCCGCATTCCGCTCCTCAGGGATTGTTTTTCAATTATATATTTAAGCATTTCAACAATTTTCTCGTAAAGATTTGCACAGTGTTATTTTAAGAACATTATTAGTACTAGTAAATTAATGAAATGCGTTTTTGGCAGACTGTGACTTGATTATTCCCTACTCTATGTGTCCAGAATAAGCAAAAAAGCGATGTGATGTTCCATAATTGTATTACCCTTCACCACCGATAGAGCGAGCCACAGATCTGATAATATCCTTTGGAAATACATACACTTTGTCATTTTTGTTCAAATTTATTTGCGGTAAGAATCGATTTTATAGTCTCAAGCTTTTAGCACCTAGAAATGTAATCACTGTTCGACTAGAGCCTCCTTCAATATTTGAGGGAATTTGCCTTACTATAACATGCTTTTTTTTTTTTTTTTACGTCGCCTTCGTCGTTGGGCGGACCACTGGAGCAGGGTTACTATTCATCAGTGGTCGGCCCGACGGAATACCCCCTACCTGGGGTACCCTCCCATCGACCGACGTCCCCCCCTCGGGGAGGACGGTCTTTCCTCACGCGGTCGGCCTCTCGGCGGGTGACTGCCTAATCCCCGGTCACATCACCCGCGGCCTCGGCTAGGGCGGCATTGCACGCAGATACTCCCGCCTGCGCCGCCCCAGTCGCCGGCGGCGGGTCGCATCATCGAGGCTGTGCTCCTCGCGCTCGCGACCCGCCGCCTCCTTCTGCGAGATAACTGCCTCGCAGAAGGCTGCGACCGCATCCCAATTCCTGATGCTGCCGATCATCTCCCTAGCGATGGTCAGCAGCGTCAGGTCTGCACCGATGATTGCGACGAGTTCACGACGCGGCTATGCCCAAGCGGCACAGACCTCGAGCGTATGCTGCGCCGTGTCCTCGTCGCAATCGCAGTGGTGGCAGGACGGAGTTCTCTCCCTCCTAGCGACCCTGTACAGGTACTTGCCGAAGCATCCATGCCCCGTCAAGACCTGTACGAGTCGGAAGGAGAGCACCCCGTGCCGCCTTTCCAACCACTGCATCAGCACCGGACGGAAGGCCTCTACGGTCCAAACACCGTATAGAGGCCTCTCCAGCCGGTCTGCCCAACGGGCGATGACGTCCCGGCGGTCGTTGACGCGCCAGGCGATGAGCTCCTACAAGGAAACAACACCGCCCCCTCCGCGCACCCCCGACACTCGCCGATACAAGTCGGCGAGCATTTCCGCCTCCAGGTCCCACGGGGGAGTCCCGGCCAATAGGCACGCCGCCTCCGTCGACACCATGCGGTACCCGCGGATGATCCTGACCGCCATGACCTTCTGTGGACAACACAGAAGGGCCCTAAGTCGGGCGGTCATGGATCCCGCCCACAACGGTGCGCCGTACAGGGCCATCGACCGGATGACCCCCGCGTACAGCTGTCGACATGCCGTGCTCGGTCCGCCCACATTCGGCATCAGCCATTGTAGGGCGGACGCTATGCCGACGAGCCGCGGGACGAGCCTGCGGAAATGTTCCCGAAACCACCATCGCCCGTCGAGCACCAGGCCCAAGTACTTCATATGGGACTGGATGCTGATCCCAACCGAATTGACGGTGATCGAGACGCCGATGGGAGGGTCCATACGGGGCCCATGGAACAAGAGGGCCTCCGTCTTGTCCAGGGCCACCCTCAACCCCAACGCCTCGATCCGCCTGACGACCTCTTCGGTGCCTGAGGTCGCCAGGCTTACTGCCTCTTGTAGCGTCCCACCGCAGGCTGTGACGAGCGTGTCGTCGGCGTAACAAATCACGCCCAGCCCGGGTCGGAGGCTCCCCCGCAACGCCCAGTCGTAGCCGATGTTCCACAGGGTGGGTCCAAGGACCGACCCCTGTGGAACACCGCACGTCATGGGCGTTCGCACAACGTCCCCTACTCCGTTGGCGTAGAGGACGCTGCGCCCCTCCAAATAGTCTGCCACCAGCCGCCTCAGGTAAGCTGGCACTCCGTGGTAACGGAGCGCCTCCCTGACGTAGCTAAATGGCAGACTATTGAATGCGTTGGCGATGTCTAGGGACACCACCAACAGCACTCCCCCGCCGGTGACGGCCTCGGTCGCCACGGCCTTCAGGCACAACAGGGCCTCGATCGTCGAACGACCCCTCCTAAACCCTAACTGGGCGTCCGACAGATCGGGCCCCGTGCCGACGAGGTGCCGCTCGATGCGGGCAGCTACTACCCTCTCCGGTAGCTTGCCCATATCATCGAGCAGCACGATAGGCCTGTAGGCCGATGGCGACTCCGGAGGCCGTCCCGGCTTCGGCAGGAGAGCCAGCCTCCCCTCCTTCCAGCACCCAGGGAACCGCCCGGATGCTAAACACGCGTCGAACAGCTCCCTGAGGCGGGGACCCAGATGGTCGAGGACCAGGGCCAACACACGGTTTGGAATACCGTCGGGCCCGGGGGCGGTAGATTTTCCGCGCATGCGCGCCACCGCCGCCCCCATCTCCGGTTCCGTGATAGGCGGAACACCGCCATCATCGCCCTCCTGGTCATTGTCTGGCGGCGCCATGACCGGGGGCGTGTGTTCCGCCCGTCGTGGGAACAGGTCCTCGACGACCCGGGTGAGGAGGCTGGGCTGGAGAGTCTCGGTGAAGGGAGGGCCCCGTGCGCGGAGCTTCCTCAGCGCCGCGCCATAAAGGCGACCCCAGGGGTCACGGTCGTGACTCTCCAACATCTCCCGCCGACTGGCGTCCTTGGCGGAACGGACGGCCAGCCTGAAGGCCGACCGCGCATTGCGGTAGCCCTCGTAAAGCTGGCCCTCCAGTTCCGCACTGCGATTGCGCCGCCGGTTGCGGGTGTAGGCCCTCCGGGCGCGAATACACGCAGCCCGGAGATCCGCCAGCTCCCGGGACCACCAGTGGACAGCCCTCCTCGGGGGCAGACGCCGTACCTGGGGCATGGCCGCATCGCAGATCTACGTCAACGCACTGCGGATGCGGCCAGCCTCGGCGTCCACCCCGTCCAACTGGTTGGCAGAGGACAGCCACGAGTGAACGATGGCTGCCTCCGCCAGCAGGTCTAAGCGACCCACAGCCCATCGCGGGAACGCAGGACGCCCTACCGCCCCCCCGTGACCCCTGCCGGGCGCCGGGATTGTCAGGGAGACCTCCATCCGGATATACCGGTGGTCTGATAAGGTCTTCAACCTCCTCTTCGATGCACCAGCTCCTCACGCGTGCAGCGACCTCAGGGCTAGCGAACGAAAGGTCCACTATCGACCTGCCCTGAGGTCGCACGCACGTATGCACCGAGCCTCTGTTCAGCAAACAGAGGCCCAGTGCCGCCGCCCAATCCTCGACCGCCCGTCCTTGGTCGTCCGTACGGGAGGACCCCCACGCCACGGACTTGGCGTTGAAGTCCCCCAATACGATCACCTGGCGCGGTGCCAATCGCCGTAACGAGGCTCCCAAGATGGTAAGGGAGACCCCGAAATCAGCCGCTCTCCAGGCAGGGGAGAGATATACTCCGAGGAGCGTAATCTCTCCCCAGTCCGCCGCGACCAATCCGACGCCCCTGTCCCTAAGGATCAGAGGCGACGAAGGCCACGACGTGGAGGCGACGATTGCCACGGTACCGTCGGTGCTGCCCAGCCAATTTTGCCGGTCGGGCACCGCGTACGGCTCCGCGGCTACGGTTACTCCTATCAACCACTCCGCCATGACTTGCAGGAAAACGTCCTGCGCACCGGCGGAGTGGTTGAGATTGGCTTGGAGGAGACGGATGGATACGGGGTCCATTATCGGTCCGTATCCATCGTCACCTCCTCCGCGCTAACGGGCGATCGGGTCGCGCTCGGAGCGGGGACTGGCCCGGTCGATGGGCCGCCCCGCCCCTTTGGGGCCGATGCCAGGGGTCTGCAGTCCCCAGAGCCCATGCAGTGTTTGGCAGGCCTGTTGCCTGCCGCACACGCGGGGCAGTGGGGCACCGCAGAGCACGATGCCGCCTGGTGTCCAGTCTGACCGCAGCGGAAACATAGCCCACTGCAGTCAAAGCAGTCTTTGCATGTCGGTCGGGTATGCCCGACCGCCATGCATTTGTAACACCTCGCGGGCCGGGGTGCCAGCAACGTTACCCGCGCTGAACTCCAGCCCACGAGGAGCCTGCCTGAGTCGGCCAATTGCTTGACCGACTCCACTGGGCACTGCAACCAGACAGCACCGACGCCGCCCGGACCAGGGCGGATGGTTCCAATCCGGACGGAGTCCGAGGAACATCCGGTGCACGCCATAATGGCGTCCCGGACGTCCTCCACCGTCACGGAATCGTCCAAGCCTGTCAGGCGCATCTCTGCGCACTTGACAGGCCTGGCGATTCGGACGCCATCCTCTGGCCCGAACAGCCCCCGCAGCTTCGAGGCCACACTATCGGCCGTCTTCGCGCCCTCGGCCCCAGGGAACTCGAGAATTTGAGCCCCTGTCCGGGCCTTGCGGGTCCTAGCCTCGACGCCTCCGATATCGGAGACGTCCAGCTCCCGCCGGGTGCGTTTTAGGACGGCCTCATAGTTGAGGCCCCTCTCAGCCGCCTCAGGCAGCACGAAACTATAACATGCTAGTCGGTCGTGTTGACATAAGATTTATTTCGAGTTTGCCTTCTCTTATATAGATGTTATACCTCTTAGTCGCCTAAGAGACCAACAATTAATAATTGGTATGGTAAATTGTATTCTAATTCTGTCACTATACCAGGAAATTGGGCACAATAGCAATATTTTTTATCCCAATTTAGCGTTCAAAGTCAGGACTTAATAAGCCTAGTACCATACATGGGCCACTGGACCAGCAAGGCAGTCATTTCTTATTTAAATTGTAATATGAATTATATGAATATCATCATTTTCATCTATATCCCAGTGTTGGATTCAAGCCTTCTGCTCTGCGGGAGAGAGATTGACCACATTAGTCAGACTCTCTTACTGGTCTTTTACGACACCTAAGACAGGGGGTGGTGAATCCTATTCTTACTCCGTTACCACACGAATAGTTTCTTAAAAGACTTACATATCATCGTTTTCATCATCATTTCAGCCTATCGCCGTCCACTGCTGGACGTAGGCCTCATGTTACACCACAAAGTGTGGTCCTGTGCCGCCTGCGTCCAACGATGCCCAGCAACTTTTACCAGGTTTACATACGTGGTCGCCACTCGAGAACCTTTCTTTTCCAGCGGTGGTCGGTTCATCAAGCGATGTGGCCTGCCCATTGCCACTTCAGCGTGTTAATTCTTCGTGCTATGTCGGTTACACCCATTCTTCTGCGGATTTCTGTATTTCGGATTCTATTTCGCAGAGAAATCGCGAGCATAGCCCCTTCCATAGCATGCTGAGCGACTTTGAGCCTTGTTATGAGGCCTACATTTAGGGACCACGTTTCTGTGCTGTAAGTCATCACTGGTAACACACACTGGTCGTAGACCTGTGTTTTCAGACACAGAGGTATGTTGGACGAGAAGATCCTCTTAAGTTTCCCGAACGAACGAATAGTTTCTTAAAAGATTTACTTATTTTATTCTATAAAAATATAAAATAATTCTTAATGGTTTGTAAGTTTCAAGTCTTCGAACTAATTTCTTAAATGCGTTAGCCAGACACGTACTATATTAACCGGATAAACTACTAACAAGATGCTTTCTTCATAATTGGAGCCATCTTTATTATCCACACCATTAAGAAGGTACGCCAATCCATTTAACCGGCACCCTGGGCTAAAAGATCTTTTGTCACTGCGCCCCAAAGTGTCTGTTTCATTTTTCATATCTATTCACATAGACCAGTCTTTGTTCACACAAATAGCTCGATGACGGAAAGTAATTTGTTAGAGCTTTTCTTGTATAAGAAAATAGCTAATGTAAACTTAGAACAGTTCGATTTTATTTTTTGTTTTAAAAAGGGTATATTTGGGGTTTATGAAGTCTTTGAGAATTAAAGGGTATAGTCGTCTAAGCAACGATGTCCTATTATAAGTGCCATCGAGTGTCGTGAGTTCCATTCCCAGATTGAACAGTTCTATACGTGTATTGTTGTGTTTTGTATTGTTTTTCCGTGTGATAACGCAATAAGAATACAATTCATCACTCTCTATCTTGCCCGTAGATGTCGTAAAAGACGACTAAGGGATATAATATGCACATAACATCTGTACAAGAGAAAGAAAACTTGAAATAAAATCCTATACCAATATGTCTCACCAACATGGTATATTAAATCAAATTCCCTCCCATTGTGGATAAGGCCCGGGCCCAACAGTGGGACGTATGTGGGCTGTGATGATGATGATACGTGTATTTTAATCTGGGTGTATTTTGTATATTCATTGTATGTTTGTTAAATCCTCCATGTCCGAGAGGAAACGGAATTTGAATACAATTCACCACTCCCTACCTTGCCCGTGGTGGTTTACACGCATATAACGCATATAAATATACAAGAGAAGGAAAAGTGACATAAACTATAGCAACCTGTCTGACCAGCACAGTTTTAGTAAATACCTAGTGTGAGCCCAGCAGTGGGGTGTATATGAGCCGAGATGATGATGATGATAAAAATCTTCCAACATACAAAGATTCAAACCTTATTATGGAATTTGCATTTAAAAAAATAACACCCGCAATCAATAGAATAATTTGTGGATTGCATAAAACCAGTCCTACACGAGTATTGAACGACTAGTGCAATATATTAAGTTCTGACCCCACTTTAAACCCCCTTCCACTACTGAGAGGAATCAAATTTTTTTTTAACATATTGATATGTTAAAAAAAATTAAATGATTCTAGTATTGGTCCGGTGAAATTAGACTAAAACTACTAGGAGGTGAAATTACAAAAAATCGTACCCAGCCGAAAATTGGTAGGACTGTGCACCATTATAAATGAAATCTAAAAAGTCCTCATCGAGCCGATGCCTGGAAAAATAGTGTTCGGAGTCAAAGGTCATAAAACTGTATTTTCGCGATATTCACGCAAAACGGTTAGTTTTATCATAATGATTATCTATATGTCTAAATACTTTCTGTTCCTGCAAGACACCGTTTTTGAGATATAACGATTAAAAAAGTTGAAGATTTGTAATCGTTATAATATCCTAACATTTACGTGCCACCTTTTGAGGTAGGCACATTTTTTTAACCTTACGGTAATGTGCCCTTGGGATAAAAGTGCAACTATGCCAAATTTACTTTTCACACGAGTGAAACCATGAGCAGAAGTTAGCGCGTAAACCCTTAGAGTTTGCAAAGTAGAATTAATATACTTAATAAATTTCCTTTCTAGAAAATGAGAAATCTATAACAATATCTTTCTGATGACAATAGACATTCGTTACTATTATAATATAAATTCATTCAAAATTCTATACAAAGTTTTCAAATGAAAACTTTCCATTTGAAAGTGCCGAAAATATTAAAGTGTGCTTAATATCAAAGTGGTTGCCGAGTGGTGACAGAGTAAGAATATAATTCACGACCCCTCACCAGCCCGTGGGTGTCGTAAAAGACGAGTAAGGGATATTATACGAATTAATATCCTAAAGGGCAAATGTTTATAAAAAGTGTGTGTTACCACCGCTGGCATAATGTACTAAAACGTGTTCTGTAAATGTCAGCCTCATAAAAGGGCTCAACGTCGCTCAACATGCTATGGAGAGGTCTATGCTCGATGAATACCGTAAACAAGAGAAGAAAAATCTCTACATGATAAAATACGGAATACGGTAATCACATCGCTCGATGAACTGACAACCGTTGGGGAAGAAAGGTTCTCTAGTAGCGCCACGTTTCGGACGACGCAGTGTAAGATACGCAAGGTAGACCAACGGCCTGGTGAAAGTTGATGGGCGTCGTTGAATACAGGCGGCACAGGACCGCACTCTATGGCGTAATATGAGGGAGGCCTACGTCCAGCAGTGGACGGCAATAGGCTAAAATGATAAATAACGATAGTTATATTTGTGTAAAAAGAGGCGCTCGAGCTCATAAGAGCTCTACTGCTGGGCTCGAGGGCCTCCTAATAGGAGAGAAATTGACAAACTATACCACGTTGATCAGATATGTTGACATAAAGTTTTGTTTCGAGTTTTTCTTCTCTTGCATAAATATTATACGCATAATATCCCTTAGTGTGATCAACCCATAGACCAAAGAGAGGGTGGTGAATTATATTTTTATTCCGTCACCACACGGAATATTCATCTTCTATAGTAAGGAATAATTCCAGCGCAGCGGTGGGATATATAAGAACTGATGAAAAAAGACAAAAATAACAACAGTCTTTTATAAAAAGAAAGAGGGCCTATAAAACAATATTATAAATATTTTATCTAAATTGGAAAGTTGCAGAAACCCATTACAAATGCACACTCACAGCTCAAGTGCTTCGCAGATGTTGCATTTTATTTATTTCGCTGACTGCCTCACTTCAGACACTCATTTCAGATAGCGTCATTCACACGTTCAAAGCATTTACCGTTGGACTTAGTATAGGGCCATGAAACATGCGGTTGTAATAGTATCTATAAATATAAAAGAAAGTCGTGTTAGTTACACTATTTATAACTCAAGAACGGCTGTACAGATTTGGTTGAAAAATGGTGGGGTGGTAGCTTAGAACCAGAAGACGGACATAGGATACTTTTATCCCGTTCTTCTTCTTCTTCTTCTTCTTAATGCCAGTGAACTACTTTTTATCTCGTTCGATCGCGTTCCCGTGTGACATGACATACAATTTCAAATAGATTTTTTTTATTTTTATTTGTCCATTCGGACAGGCAAAGGCGTCAAAGCGCATATATTCAAGTCTGATACAATTGTCTTCATATTATTTAACACTTCTTTATATAGAATAGCTTATTTATAGTCATGTCTGTCAGTAAGTTAAGTCGTTACCATTAATTAGGCGCTGAAGAACTGATTAAATGATTTCTCTGGGAATTTCGGTAGAATTTGAAAATACACGTAAACCACTCTTATATCACATTCACCATACTTCAGCACCTTAATTGTATTATATTACATAAAATATCAGCAAAATTATTCAATATAACACTATAAAACACTAAAAAAATTCATATAATACAAGAGCTTAACATGACATTTCCAGATTTGCGCCGAAACTCATGTCGAAGAGAATACAAGTCACTATGAAATGTATCCTACATTTAACAAAACGCAAATGACAGCTAAACGTAATTCCATCTATAGTTAAGTGTGGTTGAAAATTTGATAATTATAATTTTGTTAGAAATCAATAATCAGTAATTTGTATTCTCTTTGAATCATATATTCGGAAATATTGAAAATATATTTACGAAAAAAAAATAAAAAAAAATATGGCGGTATAAAGTTCGCCGGGTCAGCTAGTTAGTTAATAAAAAGATTCCATAGCCAGAAATTCTATGAAAATCTAAACTATTCATTAAGTATTACATAATAGGTACCAGTAATATTTAGGATTGTCGATGATAAATAAAAATTAAAATTCACTTGAATATAATAAAAGAATTAAAACTATTATTTTTTAATACTATTTATTCCCAATATTATAATTACTACCCAATATTATAAATACTTCATATACCCATATATTGCTTGCATTGCTTATATTGCTTGCATACAAAAATTATTGTAAATACCTCAAAAATATTAGATTCAAGAATCCATAATCTTTGTATAATAATGATCATCACTTCTCTTATGGCCCTCACAAATAATACACGAACATATAGCAAAATTGCGAAATAAATATTATTTTGTCTTGAACAATAATTGACAGTGCTGAGATAGATCTTTTATTGGAAAAGCATGTAGGTCCTTAACAATAAATCACCTACTAAAGTCTAATAGTTTTGGACTAATGCCACTACACATTCCCACCATTGTAACTACTGTAAGCCAGGATCCATTACGGTCTCCTTAAGAAAACACTGAAGATTTACTTTTTTTTTTTTTGGGGTGGGCTATGGTCAGTGCACCCGCTATCTGGCTCCGTCCGGGGCGACAGAAGGGCGGCACGCGGCCCCATAACCCGTCACCTGTAGCACGTCGCCTTCGTCGTTGAGCCAACCACCGGTGCCGAGTTCCTTGCCATCGTTGGTCGGTCCGATAGAATACCCCTGCGGGGTACCCTCTCCTCAAAGAGGTTTTACTCTACGGAAGTGCCGAGAAACGCTGTTAATGGTCTTAGGACTCAAATAAAATTTAATTAGAAAAGAAAAACAGGATAGGTTGAAAAGATTCCACTTTCCTCCTATGCAAATCAGGTGTTTCTTGAATTTGGCTAATAAACCAATATATAAGAGAATATATAGCTACATGAGGCGCAGCAGTACAGCACCACAAATATAACAGAACTTAAGGGGCCTATATGTGTGCCTCTATATACGAACCCTGTAGCAACTCGAGAAAATTCAATCGTATGTTTTTGTTGCTGTTGGTGGTGAATGAGCAAACAGCACACCTGATGGTAAGTGTTACTGCCTCTCGAGGTCTTTTGCTATCCTGCTGCCTACCATGAAGATAGTGAAGGTAATATGTATGCGTACCAGGTTTGGCGATACTAAATGTATGGCCAAAACCCACCACACGCAAATACCCTCAGATAGTTGGGCTACTAACTCTCGTGTTCACCAAACGAATTGCAGTAACAAATTGCTACTGCTCAAATGTCAATTTTCTGCGAGAGAATGGTACTAAGCCGGATGGGCCAGCCCGCGGTTGTAGACAAACGACTGTCGACAGTGTTCTCCTTACCACATAAAATCTTTTAGCGTTTCTGTCATACAAAATATTGCATAGTATCTATAGCTAAAATGCTAAGGCTATGATCAGATGGCAGAATTTTGACGCGCGTTTTCAAATCGCGCGTTTAGACATCCTAATATAGGCCTAACAACCGATCACATGCGCGCGCGTTAACGCGCGTAAGCGAGCGTCAACGCAGCGCTCAGAGAAAAAGTTTCTAGACGCAGACGATCGCGCGTTGACTCGCGCTTTGATATTAATGTAACGTTCGTTTGCTGTCCAGATAAGCGCGCGCTTTCATCGCGATCACACGTAGTGACGTTGAAATTTTGTTAATTTTCATAATTATATATTGTTTTAGCATAAAATGAGTGAATTTGGAGATATTGACATCGAAGCAAATTATCGAATGATATTATAGACATTCTAAAGTAATTAAAGAATTTAAATTCACGGTCTTTTAGATTCAAATATAGATTTTTTTTCTTTTTGTCGCAAACAAACCGGGTCTATTTTTTAAAATTGGGTGAACCCAATGTGTCCGTTTTCTTTTCTTATATTTTTCTTTGTAATATAACTACGAAATAATAACCTCTACCACAAATATTTTGTAAGTTCTACTGAACTAGACTGGCGAGCAATGACGAGTGCTCTCGCAACGCGCGTCAGTGCTCATCTGAACTCCCTTTAAATTAAATCGTGCGTTGACGCGCGTTAACGCACGTTACATGGGAACTTAGCCTAAAAGATTTTATGTGGTAGAAGCAACATGTCAGTCATCAATCTTAAAGTCTACTAGTTATGTAGTTAGTCTTAAATAATAAAATATAGGTAAAATAAATAAAAAAATATTTCATTTACATACCTCAGTTTCACGTAGTATGCTTCTAGAATACAATATGCTATATTTAGGGAGATGGCTGCACTAGATGAAAAGTAAATAGCCAGCGGAGGTTACATTCTAACAGATTTTATGCAAAGGAACGTGCACGAGTCAAGGTTGAATTTTTCTTAGTCATTTTGTACGAGAACGCGGTTGAAATTGTTGCAGTGTTTATATTTTTCGTACATTAACACCGGAATAAACTAAATATTTCACTAAGGGTTTAGTGGCTTCTATCCGTGTGGTGAGGGAGTGAGAATACAATTCACCACTCCCTCTCTTGCCCGTGGGTTTCGTAAAAGATGACTAAGGGATATGCAGACAATATATATGCAAGAAAAGGAAAACTTGACATAGAACCCTATGCTAACCCGTCTGACTAACGCGTCTTTGCGAAGAAGTATCGAATTTAGCAGTGAAACTTATGTGAATTGATTATCATCAATTTCAGTTTTTCCTTAATCATGATTAAGGAAAAACTAACGAGGAACCAAGGGATAAAGATGACATGGGATCATTTTCGATTAATGTAGCTAAAAAGAATAACTGTCGATTTCGGTTTGGTCGTTCTGAAAAGCATTTTCGTCTGATAGGGATGTAGATATCATATATACAAGAGAAAACTCGAAATAAAACCCTATACAAATCCATCTGACCAGCGTGGTATAGTAAGGTGCTTACCGGACATGGGGTCTTCGGTAACTATCTGCAAAAAATTGGAACAGTAGAGGCCCCAGGATCCCATGAGTGTGGCACGCTAATCGACGATGTGCGCCACACACTGGAAGTGTCTCGCCTGGGAGCCTCAGCACCGCGTCCTGTCAACAAAAATAGGAACAATGGACCTGTCGTTGCCAACCGTCATCTCTAAGGTGCTCGGCAGCGACAGCTGTTGGTCGTCGATGGCCTCCTTTTGCGAGGCTGCCATGACAAGGAAGAAGACCGCACGGACACGCGAGGCGCTTGCGTCCGCTGACTCACTCCGCCGATGGCGACTAAGGAGGAGGAGACGCCGCTATACGCTTCACTTCCCACCGCCTTGAATGATGACAGCACGTGGCCAGACGACCAAGCGTAGGGTGTCGGGGTTAGAATGTCATCAAACGATCTCTCCGACTCCCCGTAAAAGCGCGGAAGGGGCCGCTGTGGTTTTAATGCGTATTTCGGTAACTTTAGTGGCCGGTGAGCCCACACACACTCCCCCGTCTGCAACCGTCGGGGGATAGTGCGTAAATGCATTTCTATAGCGTGAAAAAAAAGTATAGTAATTCAATATCCCTCAAATTGTGGAGGAGGCTTAAGCCCAGCATCACCTATTTGAGCACTTTTATCCCCGAAATCGTAAGTATACATAAATTTATTTTTGAATAGTATTAAGACATCAAAAGCTTTGATTATTAAAATTGAGAGAATTTCTAAAGAATCTATATTATATACGTAATGTGTAGCATGTTCTGTGCTGTGTGGTAGCGGCTTCGAATACTACCAACCCTTGCTTTGCTCGTGGGTGTCGTAAAAGACGACTAAGAGCCCTAGATTGACCCGGACCAACACCATCTGGTACCATTTGGGTCAACGATTACATTCCCAAGGAGGGTTGACGTCAGGCAGGCGGCCGGTCATAAAAGTCATTGCCGAAACTTTTTGCAATATGTCAAAACAGATGACATATTGTGTCGACCCCAAGTAATTGGGATAAGAGCAAGATGATGATGATGAATGTGTAGCATGTTCTAAAGCTATTTCCGCACCCTATTTCGTAAGGGATCTGAATTAGTTTCACTATTAATGGTTACATCCCAAATTCAGAAATGGCTACCCTTGAAAATTGTAACGCATCTTTAGTATACCCCCATTATAAGCAAAAAGCTTAAGGCTCACTATCATAGAAACCTGTGCTTTCTATGAGTTTGTAAGAGAAAAGGTATAATAGAATTTAGGTCCGTTTGCTGAAAACGTGTCCATTATAACCAACCAGTTGTACCAACCTTCAGGGAATCACGGGTCTCTTTTTAATTTGAAAGAGAAATCGAAACCAGTATACGCTAGCGGCTTTCTTTCAACCATCTTTGTATTACAGTCTAAAACTAATCAATGGTGCTTAATACAATGTCACAAGATGTCATTTCGTTTATGATTTTGTTTAAGAGATATAGAATTAGGTTTGTTAAAAGTCATTCAATGGTTATACTTGATGCGATTCTTATTTTTGTTGGAATTATTATTGTTCCAATTTATAAATAGATGTTATAATTTAGTTTTCCGTGCGGTGACGGAGTAAGAACACAATTCAACATGCCCTCTCTTATCCATGGGTGTCGGTCAGAGAAAGGAAATTCGAAACAAAACCCTATGCCAACACGTCTGACCAGCGTTGTATAGTACATTAATTTCCCTTCCAAAATGGAGGAAGCCTGAGTCTAAATTATATGATTTAGTCACCTTTTGCACTACCCATGTGTAAAAAAGGATTGGGTGAATTGTATTCTTACACCATCACCATATGGAATTTGGTATTCCGTCGGGCCGACCACTGATGTCAAATAACACTGCTCCGGTGGTCGGCCCAACAACGAAGGCGACGTGCATCGTGGGTGGGTTGCGGGAGTGGCGTGCTTACGCCCCTCTGTCGCCCCGGACGGAGTAGTGCGAGGAGCGCGCCGACCGCAACCCACCCCAAAAAAAAAACCATATGGAATTTAATGGATATTACGTATTTATCATAAAAATGATGATTTGAAAATGTATTAAATAAACCCATAAAGAAACAAAATTTATCTACATTCGCGTCGGTCATAAGGATTAGTCTAAACAATTTAATCATCTTTTACACTGTGGGAAAGAAAGTAGTGACGTATTACTATTATGTTCTTACTGCGGAAACGGATAAGGAAAACAGAAAAGAATTCATAACTAGTCCAAGAAATATTAAGTTATTTTAAAACACATTTCCTATTGTATGAATAGAATAACCAAGTTTGCAATGTCAAGTGAAACTTAAAAATATAAGATGCTTCCAGCATTATGAGATTTTCTGATATACGAACAAGCGACAAACTTATTTCCCTAGCGGTGAGTTAGGAAGTCTTGTGATTTCTTGATTTAAAAGATTTTGTAGTTCTCAATCATAAGTATGATTTTGTAGAAGTAAATTTGGGAAAAGGCATATTGAGCACTTCTAGGGTAGAGAAAACTAAACTCGCGTAAATATAATATATGTGTATAATTTCGTGTGATGGATTAAGAATACAATTCATCACCACATTTTTTGCCCATGGGTGTCGTAAAAGACGACTAAGAGATTATAATATGCATATAAAATCTATGCAAATCGATTTTAAATCTTATTCCAACACGTTTAACCAGCATGGTATAATAGGTGGGACGCGGTTGCAGCCTTCTGCGAGGTAGTAGTCTCGCAGAAGGAGGCGGCGGAGCGCGTACGCGAGGAACGTCTCCTCGACGACGCGAACCGCCGCCGGCGACTGGGACCATCCTCCCCGAGGGGGGGATGTCGGTCGAGGAGAGGGTACTCCTTAGGGGGTATTCCGTCGGGCCGACCACTGACGACAAGTCACCCTGCTCCGGTGGTCGGTTCTATGACGAAGGCAACGTGTCACGGGTGGGTTACGGGTGTGCGTGTTTACGCCCCTCTATCGCCCCCGACGGGACGGAGCGAGCGATCAAAAAAATGGTATAATAGGTCAATTGCCCTCCCCTTATGGAGGAGACTCGTGAGCATCAGGGGGTATATGAGTTATGATGATGATGACGATACACACATACAGAGATAAGTTTGCGAATGCGTAAGAGTGTGCGTATTTATGTATGTGACAGCCAAGTCACGTAATCAACATAATAAGTAATCAATAATTTTGAACGTACAACGTCAAGTTGCTGTAGCAGAATGACCTTGGTCATCATTTATTCGACTGGGGCAGCACAGGCGCGAATACCTGCGCCTGATGCCGCCCTAGCCGAGGACGCGGGTGACTGAACCGAGAAGTTAGTCCGTCACCCGCCGAGAGGCTGACCGCGCGAGGAAATACCGACGTCCTCCCCGACGGTCGGGGAGTGGGTACTCCTCAAAGGGAATTCCGTCAGGCCGACCCCTGACGACAAGTCACCCTGATCCAGTTGTCTACCCAACGACGAAGGCAACGTGTCATGGGTGGGTTACGGGTGTGAGTGCTTACGCCCCTTTGTCGCCCCGGACGGAGTCGAGCGAGGAGTGCACCGACCGTAACCCACCCCCAAAAAAAAGGTCATCATTTATTTAGTACCCAGGTTTGAATCTTAGCATAATATATTCATAGAAGAAGTCCAATTGGTATTTTTTTATAACATAGGATATATTTAACACGTTGAACGCCATGGAGGTCACTATGTGGACCTCAGATATCTAGTATATGGAGCCAGCATAAAATTGCTTGTTCCTAACATTTTGATCACTTTTTTTATTACTTTGGGTGCTTTAAAATGTGGTAAATCACGTAATAAACACCGAAGAAAAGTAAATTGTGACCTTATTTTGCTTAAAGTCCCCCTGGTTAGCGGTCATATGTTATTCCCCACGGCTCCAACAAAACAACGGTATTTCAGCTATTTACCCCATGGTCTAAATGGAAAAACTAAAAAATCAGGCTGGCGTTTAAGGTGTTAATTAATTTGGTTGTATTATATCCTTACTTCCTTACTAATATTATAAATGCGAAAGTAAGTTTGTTTGTTTGTTTATGTTTTTGTTACGCTTTCACGCTTAAACCACCGAACCGATTTTCAAAATTCTTTCACCAAAGGCATGCCAAAATATCAGGGAGTAACAGAGGCTATATTTTATCCCGGTATTTCCACGGGAACAGGTACTACGCGGGTAAGGCGACTGAAACCGAAGCGAAGCGAGGGCGGGTTGCTATTAATATTATAAATGCGAAAGTATATTTGTTACGCTTTCACGCTTAAACAACTGAGCCGATTTCAAAAATTTTTACACCAATGGAATTTTTTTATTTTATTTTAGAACTAATCCCACCACACATTCCCACCACTGTAACTCCTGTAAGCCAGGATCCACAATGGTCTCCGTATAAGACACTGAGGTGTGACCCTCAGGAAGTCCCGGGAATCGCTTCTAATTGTCTTGGGACCCGCAACAAATTTAATTAGAAAAGAAAACAGGAGGTGTTGGAAAGATTCCACTTCCCTCCTATGCAAAGCGGGAGACATGAAGCAAAGTTGGCTGATAAGCCAGTAAATAAGAGTGTCACCAATGGAAAGCTATAATATCAGGGAGTAACATAGGCTATATTTTATCCCGATATTCTCACGGGAACGGCAACTACGCGGGTAGGGCGACTGAGACCGAAGCGAAGCGAGGGCAGGTTGCTAGTAGATAAAAATGTTCTTATTCATGTAAAACAGTACTAAAATATAAAATATCATTAGTCTTGAAACTTGAAACTATTCCTACGTAGATTGTTCATCCAAAATATAACCCAATGTGTGGTTTGTTTACGCAAACATTCTAAGTGACCTTGACATTATATATTAAACAAATATGTGCCTACATTTGCCGCAGTTCTAAAGGCCAAAGAATATAGTTTGTACTAGCAATCCGCCCTCGCTTTGCTTCAGTTATAGGTTATAGTTGTTTTACCCGCGTAGTTCCCGTTCCCGTGGGAATACCGGGATAAAATATAGCCTAGTTTACGGCCTGAAATTATAGCTTTCCATTGGTGAAAGAATTTTTGAAATCGGTCCAGCCGTTTTGAAGATTACCCGGAACAAACAGACAGACAGACAGACAGACACAAACTTTTTAATTGCTATTTTAGGCATAGGTGTCGTGCAAATAACCGTGTGAGCATGAAAAAAGCCTATTATTTTGACATTACAAACAGACACTCCAATTTTATTTATTGGTATAGATAGATATACAGTAAGTAGATTTAGTTTAGTTAGTAGACTGGAGCCTCCTTCACAATAGGAGGGAAATTGACCTTACTATACTATGCTGGCCTGACAGATTGGTATAGAATTTTATTTCGTCTTTTCCTTCTCTTGCATAGATGTTATATGCGTATTATATCCCTACTGTGAAGGAAAACTCAAAATGAAACCCTATACCAACATCTGGCCAGCGTGGTATAGCAGCTCAAATTCCCTGCCATTGTGGAGGAGGCCTGAGCCCAGCAGTGGTACGTATGTGGTCTGCAATGATGATGTTAGGTTATTTATAGAAACTTATTTTATAATACTTTCCGTATGATGACGGAGTAAGAATACAATTCACTACCTTATTTGTCCGTGGATGTCGTAAATGACGATTAAAGGATTGTAATATGCGTACAACATCTATGCAAGAAAAGGAAAATTCGAAATATAACCTTATACCAACCCGTCTCAAAAGCGTGGTATAGTAGGTCAATTTCTCTCCCATTGTGGAGGAAGCTTAATCCCAGGAACGTATATGAGCTGAGATGATAAATAAGAGAATTATCTCTTTCGTTCAGTCATACATTTATCTCAGTCAATATAAGTCTCACTGTTGGGCTCGGGCCTCCTCCACAATAGGAGGGACATTGACATAATATACTGCACTGGTCATACATTTTGATATAGCATCTTGTCTCGTATATTCCTTGAATCTTATATCTTTAAACGAGCAATTCTTGTAAATATATGTTTTCAGGATCTCGGAAACGGCTCCAACGATTTTGTTGAAACTTGACATACTAGAGGATTTAGCCCCAAAAAATCGATCTAGCTAGGTTTTATGTATAGAAAATGTTGTTTTGTCAGTGTTTTTGGCAGACAATATAATGACATTAAATTTTAAAAGAATATGAATTCAAATTTTGCCATCAATGTCATGAGTTACGATAGCTCAGTGGCGAAGTAGTCAGGTTTCATTTTATTTTTGACATCGGCGACAAACGGCGTCGGATCGAATCTCGGTGTTATTATTATTCTCTTTTTGTAATTTTTTATATAATTTTCATTATTTATTTTTTTATTTTTTATTAATATATATCTAAATAAATGCTACAAAAATACTCCGAGCGAAGCTCGGTCAACCTGATATTAGATGTTATATACATATAATGGGATGCCTTAATGACCTTTACGAAACCACGGACAAGATAGTGTGAGTTGTATTAATTTCATTAAAAGTTTAAAAATGCCGTATTTATTCCTAAAACAATGATTTTGAAATTCTTTGACATTATAGCAAAGTATTACTACAGGTATTCTGTGTAAATTACTCGTAACTACTCTTAAATGTTTCAATTTTATGTCGTTCGCTGTCTTTATTAATGTTTGAAGCTGTTATTACACGAGCTTTACGAATTTAAATTTTAGGCACGAAATAGTAATATGTGTTTTTATTACACAAAAAAATAATTTAGGAATTTTAAAAATTAGGAATTTTCTTACTTATATTATTTATATTGTTTTAGAGTAACAATTTGACATTAATCTAGGCCTCCTCCATTAGATATCGTCTAATCAACAATACATTCCCAAACAGGGTTAACATCGACCCTAAGTAATTGGGATAAGATGTTATCATCATCATCATCGTAGCCCACATACGTCCCTCTGTTGGGCTCAGACCTCCTTCACAATGGGAGGAAATTTGACCTACTGTACCATGCTTGTCAGACACAGTGTACTGCTGTAATAATATCGTTACAATAGAAGAAGTTAAGGTAAGTAGTAATTTGTTTTTAAAGAATCATCATCATTACATTTTGCCTAAACTGGAAATTTTCTGTGTAATTAACGATAGTGTGATATTGGAACTTAAAAAGCTATAAATTTGAAAGTATTTAACAACTTATGTGACCCGTATCCATCCATCAATCAGCTTTTCAATGTTACACATAACCTAACATAAGCTTCTCCCAAGCTGGATACCAAAGCAGTGTTGGCAATCGCAGTGGTGTGCTAAAAGTTACCCAGGAGAGTGCTGGAAACTATCTCCTGGTGATCCCCTAGCCTTTTTTTATGACTTTCACAAGAAATTAGTAACATTTTGTGAATAGCAACCTACTATGCAAAGTAAATAAGAGTTTTGGCAGCAGTGGAAAAGTGAATATTAGTGATTTAACGTGTTATATTAAATAATTTCGATGGCAATCTATGTAATGTGATGCGTAGATATAAGCGTTTAATAGGGTATAATGGATATGATTCAAGAGTGCTTTGCATACATTTTCATTTTCTACCAAAATTCCTAGAAGATACCATTAACAGTGCAGCCAGGGCACTGTTGAAAGCAACGATTTGATTTACTGACGAATACTAACTTTAAGTAAAGTGATAATTCATAAGATAAGGCATAAACTTCATTGTAACCATGCCATAAAATACCTTTAAAAAAAGGAAAGTACAACTGAAACTAAATAAAATAACAAGTAAAATAACCATTTATTAAATGGAATTTCTAAACATCAAAATCATATAAAAACAGTAACCGTATTAATTCAGTAGAAAATCTTAAAGAACACAAACCATTTCTTGGAGTTAGCGAAACTCTTACAGCATGAATCCTCTATATTATTTTGCGAGGCTACTTTAATAAATACAGGGACCAACGGGCCTTGGGGATCTCAGCTATTATTTTTATTTACTCAGAGTATTCCCGCTAATATTTTTAAGAATGTTGTCGTAAATAAAAGTCAGCTTGCGTACCGTTTCATGTACCATTTTCTGCGAATTTAATGTAGCCGAGATTTATTTAGGTGAATAGTTTTATCTGAAGTGGGGTTGCTTGTATTTCCTTGCAGCTAATGGGCTAAATAAATGTTATGTTCTCGTTTACCTCTATTTTTATATGAAAATATATATTTTATAGCCTACAATTAAATATTTTGTACTGCGTGTTCGATTTGTTAAAAAGAAATTATGTACAAATGATCTTACTGACAATTAAAATTATCATTTTAATACATAATATATTTGAAATAATACATTACATAACAATGTGCAAGCCCCACGGGGCAGAATATGATATACCTAATCTAAGTGTAACACCTTTTTTTTTTATTGCCGATGGTGACAAACGAGCAGGCAGCACACCTGATGGTAAGTGATCCTGCCGGACATGGACCTTTGCAATACCAGGGGCACAGCCAGGCCGTTGCTCACCGTGAAGTAAATGCTCTTCTTAAACCTCGTTTAAAGAAGGACATGTCATAGTGCTCGGGAAACACAGCAGCAGGTAGTTCATTCCAGAGCCTGCACGTACGTGGGAGAAATGATCGCTGGAAACGTACAGTTGAAGACCATATCGTTTCCAGGTGAAATGGATGAACCTTGCTGCGGTATCGAGTGGTACGTTGGTAAAACGGTGACGGTGGTACCAAATCAAACAGTTCCTCGGAGCACTCCCCGTGAAAGAGTCGGTAGAGTACATAGAGTGACCCAAAGACCTGTATAAACCATATTTGAACAAATAAAGTGAGTTGAATTAAATTTAGAAAAATTATCAATCAATGCATCAATCAATCAATACATGGGTTACCGAGCTTAGCATGAGTATTTCCTTTTCTTTTATTAAGGGGGCATAGAGCTTTTGTCGCTAATCGATTTTAGGTATTTGATGCGTTTTATGTATGAGTGCGTGAGGAGCACCGACAAGAGCGGGCTACTGAAGTCGTACGCCGATCAACTAGCGAGATGCTGCTGATATTTACAAAATGTAATAACACAAGCGATTTAAAATACTTTTACTGAAGCTATTTACAGTTATCTTTTATATTTTCGTAAACTGTGCGGATAGGGGGGAAGCGTAGCGGCTCTAACTAAGATGGACGAAGCGCGTATGAATTTAGGTATTTCCTTCATATTATTAAAACAAATATACATTTTAAAAATGTAAAATGTATAAGTTATAGAAAACATGAAGTTTTATTAATTTTCAAAATTTTATAAGCTTTTGTGAAGTATTTATGCCGTATTATTTTTTCATTTAGAGGTAACTTTGGATTTTTTGCTATCGAGGAAATTACAAGTGATCGTGTTTTTTAAATGTATAATGTATAGAGTCAATCCTTAAATATATAAGAATTACACAACTAAAGCATTGAACATGAGGATACAGTAAGGGATCAAACGAATGCATTTTTTTTTTGTAATTTCCTCGGTGCCCCCTTAACGTTTTGTGGGAAATTTCCATAATATATATATTGAAAATAATAACAAATTTATAACAGTTGAAAAAAAACGGTTGAAAAAAAAATCCTGTGGGTATGTTTGAATTAAATTATGCTTCACAAAATACGACCTAAAGAATAATAACCGCGTTCCATGGAAAATAAATGTAAAGACAGAGCTTTAAAAAATGGAAGTGACTTTTTTGATAACTTAAAATATTCATAATATTACACAGACATGTAGGCCTCCCTCATGTTACTTACGCCATAAAGTGCCGTCCTGTGCCGCCTGCATCCAACGACGCCCAGCAACTTTCACCAGGTCCTCGTTCCACCTAGTGGGATCCTACACTGCGTCGTCCGATACGTGGTCGCCACTCGAGAACCTTTCTTCCCCAGCGGTTGTCGGTTCGTCGAGCGATGGGGCCTAGCCATTGCTACTTCAGCGCGCTAATTACTCGTGCTATATCGGTTACATCAGTTCTTCTGCGGATTGCCGTATTCTATCTCGCAGAGAAATCCCGAGCATGGCCCGTTCCATAGCACATAGCAATAATTTTTTTTTTTTCTGTTAACATAAATCGTCGAAATACATATATGTTTTTCAAATGTGTTGTGACATCATTTAAATGCACAAACGGTCATAATTATTTATTTTGTAGGAGTTGGGTTCAGTGCGTAGCTTGTACACTATGAAACAATCCGGCGTAAAGAGCCATTTCTGGCTCCAATTTAAGTGCTTCCAAATAATGTGCGTGGTATTAGCTTCTATGAGTTATTATTCTAAGTTTAATATAATTATTAGCTACGATACTAGAGAATGAAAATCTAAAAAGTCATAATTGATCAGAAAAAATGCTGTTCCGCATTCCTTTAATGAACCTCAATATTTGCCTAGATTTAATCATTATTGTTCGTCTGATGACGGAGTAAGAATACAATTCACCACCCCCTATCTCGCTCGTAAGTATCGTAAAAGATGACTAAGGGCTATAATGTGTAAATAATATCAAGACGATAAGGAAAACTTGACATGAAACACTATACTAATACGTTTGATCAGCGTGCTGTAGTATATAAATTTCTCTACCATAGTGGAGGAGAACCGAGCTCAATAATAGAACTTACGGGCTGAAAAGATTATGATCTTCATAAATCTTTACTTAACTGGAATGAAACAAATTTCTCTGGTTTTATATCCTAACTAATATTATAAATACCAATTTCAATGTGTTTGTTCGTTACACTTTCATGCTTTAACCACTAAACCGATTTTAAAAATCGGGCATAAATGGAAAGCCACATAATTAGGGGCAACCTTTTTTTATTTTCATTTTGGGGTGGCCTACAGTCAGCGCACCAGCCCACTCCGTCCGGGGCGATAGTGGGACGGCGCACAGCCCCGTAACCCGTGGCTCGTCGCCTTCGTCGTTGAGCGGATCACCGGTGCGGAGTAACTTATCTTCAGTAGTCGGCTCGACGGTATACCCCTGCAGAGTACCCTCTCCTCTCGGCGTCCCCCCTCGGAGACGTTGGTCACCCTCGCGCGGTCGGCCTCTCGGCGAATGACGGACTAAATCACCGGTCCAGTCAACCACAGCAACCTAAGCTATTATTTATACGCGTATTCTCACGAAAAGATCTGAATGAAACGGGCATTTGCTAGTATCTTATACGTTACCACTTCCATTTACTCTATATTCTTACTTTAAAGTAAGGCTCAAGGATTCATTTGTAAACAGTGCGCACGAATTGTTACGCCTGTCCGTTCGTCCACCTGACCACGCCCTACTTCCTAATGCTGACCACAGATTTATATCATAGACAGGATATGGCAATGAGCAATTATATTAAAATATTTAAAAAATATAAAATGCCTTAAGGTTCATTTCAGTGCATCGCAGCCGCGCGCGATCTATCGCTTGCGACTGTCGCGCGCGGCTGATGCGACAGTAGTCAAAGTATGAAAATGTATGACGCCGTTTCTGTCGTTGGCCGCGCGCGGCTGTCGCGTAATTCGTAAAGGTTCATTCCCGTGCATCGCGGCCGATCGCGGCGGCGCGCGACTATTGTAAGCGATCTTCATACATTGACTGCTGTCGCATACATCTGTATAGCGCCATTCCTGTCGTTGGCCGCGCGCGACTGTCGCGGACCTCGGCAATGGCGCCATACATTTTCATACATTGACTATTGTCGCATCGGCCGCGCGCGGCCGATCGCTTACGACTGTCGCGCGTCGCCGCGAACGGCCCCGATGCACGGAAATGAACCTTAAATGGCGCCATAGATTTTCATATTTTGACTATAGTCACACCGGCCGCGTGCTATCGATCGCTTACGACTGTCGCGTCGACCGCGATGCACGGCAATGAACCTTTAAGGAGATATATTTGATGCCAAATGACATCTGCCAATTTAGTGACAGTTAATTATGTATGAATTAGTTACAGTGAGGCATTAATTATTAGCTACCCAAAATGCTAACAAATAAATGAGTTTTTCCAATACGACCTCTAATGTCCAGGATAAGTACAAGTTCAAACAAACATACAGACCAATAAATTCCTTGACGTTATTATATATTAATATTGATTATTATGCCCACTATTTTATTTGCGTTGGTTACTTAAATATATTATTTAAGTCAAATTAGATCAAATCATTTCTTCCGCATAAGCCCCTTACATATTGTCAAATTTACAACATCATTTGAAATAATTTAATAATCCACCGGATCGGAAAGCGGCTATAAGCTGATAAGATCCGGCAAGAAATTGCAAGGGCTGTCATTTTTGTTTAATTTTTTAAATTAATTTGTATTTTCCAAATACGCAAGATTGCCGTAATATCTCTTTCTCGAAACAATTCAGACCATTTTCGATCACATATAACTTTGACCTGAATAAAACTAAGAGCCTGAATTTCATACATTGTCAATCTATTTAAAACATAAAAGATCTTTAATATTGATATGGGCTCTATAAGTTATAAGGTTAATTAATGACGTAATAACTTAAGATTGTCTATCTTCCCTTTCTCTTTAGTAGGGACTGAATAAATTAAACGACTTGATAATACATGGATATAATCAATGAAATAAAAAAAAAACATTGACAACAATTGTGCAAATTTGAAAATAAATAAATTATAAATATATTATTTAAAAAAATTTTTGGCCTGTTTGACAACAAGAAAACTCTATCATGCAATGCCATTTTGTCATTATACTACATTTCAAAATACCCCCGTTTCCTATTGATTTATTCCCTCCATATGTATGAAATAACAAAAGCTGGATTATCCATTGAAATATTCTCCGTAATTTATACCTTTACGTTCGTATTGCTGTCATCTAACAATAAAAAACTCATTTTATAAGGATTTTCGGCAACAATGGATTAAGAATTCATAAAAGGTAATCCAATGTGGGTTGTCGCGAATTAAGTTATGTCAGTCATGATTATATATGTTGATAATATTTATTTTTTAAGTATATTAATGTTTGCCCTGGGGCTTTAAAATGCAATTTGACAACATACTTGCCAGTGGGAGCCTTAAAGGCCACCCAAGGGAACACAAATAACCATTCCATTAGTGTTCCTTTAGGTGGCCTTTTTTCCATGTGGTGACGGAGTAAGAATACAATTCACCACTACCTATCTTGCCCGTGGATGTCGTAAAAGACGACTATGGTGTATAATATGCACATAACATTTGTGCAACAGAAGGAAAACTCGAAATGGAACCCTATATCAACATGTTTGACCAGCATGATATAGTACATCCAATTCCCTCCCATTGTTGAGGAGGCCCGTGTCCAACATTGGGACGTATGTGGGTTGCGATGATGACGTGATGAGGTGGCCTTTAAGGTGCCAACCCTGCCTAAAGACACAAATGGCAGTATCTCCTTCTTGTGAAAGAGACTAAATTAGACTATAACGTCTATGCAATAGAAGGAACAGTCGAAATAAAACCCTATACTAACTCGTCCAACCGGGTGGGTCAATTGTAGGTCAATTGCCGTCCTATTGTTGAGGAGACTCGAGCCGAGGAGTGGGTCTTGTATGAAGTTAGATGATGATGATGAATGCTTCAACAGATTTGATTGTGACCTAGGACGAAGATATAAGTACCTGTACATCAGCTCAGCTCATATTCATCGCAGTACTGGACTCGAAACTCCTCCACAATAGGATGGAAATACATAGACCTATGCTGAACTGTTTAAAGGAATTGGGTTTTATTTCAGTGTTTTCATTCTTGTACGTAGATGCTATCTGCGTAGCGTATTACATTCCTCTACACCCCACGGGGAAGAAAGGGGTGGTAAATTGTATCCTTACTCCGTCACCACACGTCAAAATCTATACACTAGTAAAAAAACTGGATGAGTTGCTATTGGTTTTACATCCAGTCTTGTAGTGACGTGATTTGCTCACGTATTCTAATTGTCTATTACGCTCGTAAGGTGGAAAAGAGTAGGTGGGGGAAGGAATGATGGAGGAACAGCAAGCAGTCATAAGATCTACCTACAGAAATGAATATTCAAAACTGTGAATAAATAGTTGTTATTTTGGATATTCAAATTAATTGTTTCATTTCAGCTCATGTACATTCCATTGTTGGGCTCAAGCTTACTCCACAATAGGAGGGCAATTGACCTTATTATACTATAGTATAGGGTTATACTACGAGTAAGGTTTATACTACGAGTATAGGGTTTTATTTTGAGTTTTTCTTCTCTTGAATAGATGTTATATGCGTATTATATCCCTTAGTCGTCTTTTACGACATCCACAGGCAAGATAAGGAGTTGTGATTTGTATTCTTACTCCGTCACCATACGGAATAACGGAAATTAATAGTTTAAATCTTCAATTAAAATTTGTCAATTAAAAATGTTTACATTTATCTGGTTTTAACGTAAGTATATCGGTACTCCGGCATTTGTATGGTGACGGAGTAAGAATACAATTCACCACTCCCAGTCTTGCCCGTGGATGTCGTAAAAGACGACTAATATGCACATAACATCCGTGCAAGAGAAGGAAAACTGGAAATGAAACTCTATACCAACATGTCTGACCAGCGAGGTAATGTAAGGTCAATTGTCCTCGTAATGTGGGCGGAGGCTCGAGCCCAGTAGTGGGATGTATATGAGCTGTGATGATGATGATGAAATTAATAGTTTGATCTTAAATTAAAGTTTAAAAATTAAACCTTTTTATATTTATCTGGTAATGAAATCTATCAACACATATCTACTGACAGTGACGTAGCTACAGATATAGTGTTAAAGTGAACACGTCACGGGATCATGTCGATAACGACTTACGTGTATTTAATCCCCACCCAAACCTACCTATAGTAGTTTTCACTTCAAAAATTCTCAAGCTATCCTCGGCTTAAAGATGTCAAGACTACTTTGTTGGATCTTGAGTATGTACTAAGCGCAAGATCTCAGCTCAAAAGTAGAATGAAAAATTTATTTTTAACTAGGCACATAAAAAAAATTTATTGTGGTTTTATGAATCCACGGTAAAAGTGAAACTTTTTCGAATTACAAAAAAATTTCGACCTTTACATTAAACACTGATAAAAACAAACAAATAACGTGGAGCACTGGCACAAATGAGTAATAGTCTATACACTACACGGTCAGCTGATGCGAACTCCGCCATATTGGCCTCGGCTGCTCTGTCGAGCGCCTTTCACTTTACCCCTACTCCGCGACCGACCGTCACGCGACATGCAATAGATGGACGAAAAAGTTTGAGGCGATGTAATAAAAGTTTCACTTTAAAAATGATTTCGTATTGCACATTCTATGTCTTAAGATTCCCCGATTGTACCAAAATATGGGTCAGAATTTAATAACTGATTTCTGTAGCGGGTAGATAATTAAAAATCTCTGTAATAACGATGTCTTGTTGGACGTGAGACATCTTAGTCTGCCCGTGACCATTAACGCTACAAAGTGTTCGGTATGTCGGGCAATTAAATATCAAATACAAACTCTATAAAATCCCTAAAGTAGTTTATTTACAATGTGTAATACTCGCTTAAGCATTAAGATTCCTGGCTTAACCTAAATAGTTTATTTTGATTTGATAAATTCAGTATATTCTGGCAGAACATTAACATAAGCGCTACCATATTCCATGTTTTACATATATATAAATGTTTTCTAAATGTTACTGAAAAGGCTAGTATCTGATTCTATATACATATGTTGCCTTTACAGAGAACACACGTTTTCATGAAATTGAACCTAACCTTTTCACTTATAATGAAAGGATGTCGACGGTCCGAAGCAATTCTCAAATATGGGCCTTCAGAAACTGTGTGACGAAATAAATATTTCCACAAAGGATCCCTTGTAAAATGAGGTGCGGATATAGAATAAGAACATTCTAGGTCCTCTCGATAAAATTCGTATAGCTAAAGAGTAGGTCAGTGAACAATTATTTCTTGGCATATTCTCCTTTATTATGTCCATCCATCATTA
This sequence comes from Lymantria dispar, assembly GCA_032191425.1. Lineage (NCBI taxonomy): Eukaryota > Metazoa > Arthropoda > Insecta > Lepidoptera > Erebidae > Lymantria > Lymantria dispar. The sequence continues at coordinate 7,920,671 of CM063465.1, read as the reverse complement.
TTATAGCTCATTTACGTCCCACTGTTGGGCTCGGGCCTCCTCCACAATGGGAGTAAAATTGACCTTATACCGCACTGAGCCGATATGTTGCCATAGGTTTTATGTACAGTTTTCTTTCTTATGTATAGATGTTGTATACATATTATATCCCTTAGTCGTTTTTTACGACACACCCACGGGCAAGATAAGGGATGATGAACTGTATTCTTACTCCGTTACCACACGGGTGATATTAAGTGTATATTTTTTGAAATAAAATAAACTATGTTTTATCTATTAAGTATGTATAAATTTTATGAAAAAAAAATTGTAAGTATTTTATCGCATTGCCCCGATTTTGAATATTTTTCACTATTCCCATATTGAAATATAAAAGTAGTTTTATGTCATAATATGTATGTCTAATACTAGCGTCAACATAATTTTATATAAATATGTATTCTATATTTAAGTCCGGAACGTGTTGCTAAAAGCAATTTCATCCATTCATCAGCCCATTGATGGCCAATGCTGGAGTACCACTCAAGATCGAAAGCCATAAATTAAATCAATTTTGTTTTAAAATGAATTTATATGCTGAAAGATAAATTGTGAGACAAAATATGTTATTTGTTACTGTTATTAGCATTACTAACAATAATCTTACAAATATTATTAACGCGAAAGTTTATGACTATGTAAGGATGTGAAGATGTTTGTTGCTCTTTCACGCAAAAACTATTGAATGGATTTTGACGAAACTTCACAATAGTATACCTTACGTATCAGAATAACACAGGCTTATAATTTATGCCGATATTCCTTCGGGAAGAGAAACTGCGGGCGTAGGGCGCTGCTAGTGTTTATATATTATTAAAATGCATAAACGCAATAAAATTAACTCGAAATTTGGACTAAAATTAAATCCCAACTATATTACATTAAATTCAATGAAAAGTTAAGATATTTTCTAAAAGTTAGATATTTCATTTAAGTGAATAATCAAAACATATTACTGAGAATACTAAAAGTTAATAAAAATAATAACGCAAATCTCCAAGGCTCGTCAGACTCTTAAATAAAATTAAAGTATGCCTCGCAAAATAACATAATTTCCTACGAGTTCCACTAACTCCAAGAAATGGCTGTGACTTTCTGTTAGCTTAATACGGTAAAGATCTCGCATAATAATAGTTCTTCCAAATGCGACATTAAGTAAACGTGTCATTTAATTTACAGTGATATAACATTTGCCGTGTGGATATGGAATAAGAATGAAATTCACCACCTTTTCTCTTGCCCGTGGGTGTCGTAAAAGACGATTAAGGAATATAGGATGCAGATACCATCGATGCATCTTACATGGATTTTTTTTTCTTGCTGTTCATGGCAAACGAGCAAACAGCACACCTGATGGTAAGTTACACTGTGCTGCCCATGAACCTTTGCTAGGTCACTACCTATCGTGAAAACAGTGACGAGTGCGTGATGCGTGCATTGAGGTTTGGTGATGCTAAAGGCATCATTAAAACCCACTATACGTAAACACCTTCATAAAGTTAAGCTGCTGGCTCTCTCGCTCACCATACGAACTTAAGTAACAAATTGCTACTATTCAGACGTGGATTTTGCAAGAGTGTGGTACTATCGCGGCTGAACCGGCCCGCCGCTGTAAACAGAAGACTCTCAACAGTGTGGTCCTATCACAGAATGTAATTAATTTATTAATGTATAATAATAATCTTATAAACATATCATATCCCTTGGTCGTCTTTTAATATACCCATAGGTTATATAGGGGATGGCGAATCTAATTTTTACTCCGTCACCACATGGTTTTTATACATTGATTAAAATAATACATCCATATCCGCTAAGTTTGACTTCGATCTTTTTAATACCAGTGTCTCTCAAGTTAAAAATGCTTTAGCCAACGATTTCTTTTCTGAAATGAAGTAAGTTAAGGGATATTCATATAAGTAATTACATATTTTGTTTAGATAACTTTTAAGCATATTGCACATCTTTTAGTTATAATTTATCATTTACCGACTTTCATTATTCTACTATTCAATGTAAGCTATATGTGAAAACTTGTAATTGGCCTTTGTTATTTAGTATATATTGTTAAACATGTATTAGCTGTAGGTTTTCCGAATAAATAAAAATAAAATAAAATATATTTATACTTCAGCTTATCAATATCCACTGTTGCTTATAATCGCTACTTGACAGTCTTATTTATCGACCACATTTTGTGAATGTTATGAATTTTCCGGGTAAAAGAAACAGCTAAGGTATTAATAAAAAATAAATAATGAAAAATATATATAAAATTACAAAAATATATTCTCTTTTTGTAATTTTTAATAATAACACCGAGAGTCGAACTGACGCTGTTTGAATGCCAAAAAAAAACAAAATTAGAACCTGTCAACTTCTCATCTGAGCTATCGTAACTCATAACGTTGACAACGAAATTTGAATTCATATTCTTTTAAAATTTAATGTTATTGTTTGTTTTGCTAAAAACACGGACAAAATAACATTTTCTATAAATAAAACCTAGCTAGATCGATTTTTTGGACCTGAAACCTCTAGTATGCCAAGTTTCAACAAAATCGTTGGAGCCGTTTCCGAGATCCTGAATATATATATATATATATATATATATATTATTCAAGAATTGCTCGTTTAAAGATATAAGATAAGATAAGATAAGATTCGAATATCATTTTAATTTCTGTGGTGACGGAGTAACAATACAGTTCACCACATCTTACACGTGGGTGTCGTAAAAGACGACTAAGGGACGTAATATGTAGATATTATCTATGTATCAGAAGGAAAACTGAACATAAAACCCTGTGCCAATACATCTGACCAGTGCGGTATATTAGATCAATTTGCCTTCCATTATGGAAGGGGGCCCGAGCACGACAGTAGGACGTATATAAGATATAATGATGATGATGTTTTAAAAGATAATGTCAGCAACTGATCCAATAAACAACCGATTACGAGTTAACTACTAGAACAGCTATCACTCTCCCATTCCCTTCAAATATCTCTTATTGTAATATGAATATCACTTTAATAATAATGCAAGAAAATATTTATAGTGAATATATTATTACATTCACGGATATTTGTATATAAGCATTATTTAAATGTAGCGTTTGTAACAGCAGGACAAAACATGGCGGTAGATATTTAACGAGGCATAAAACGGAAATATTACATTGTTTGGAGCAATCACGAGCTATTTGGACAGCAAATTACTGACTTGATACAGCAGTGTGGTTTGTCATGCCCACTATTATGCTAAACAGTTTCTATGTATAAATATAAATATCTGGATGACCTAGATTAGCTTGGCATTGTTTTTTTTACTAATTTGTAGTTTTTGTAATATATTGATTTCTCATATTTACGCGAGTATTACACATTTTAAATAAAACTACTTTACGGATTTTATCGCGTTTGTATTTGATATTTGATTATCCGACGTTTCGAACACTTTGCAGCGTTCATGGTCACGGGCGGACTAAGATGTCTCACGTCCAACAAGTCACTTGTTTGTTAAAGTAGTTTTGTAATATATTTTTGATGAATAAATGAAAAAAATATAAATGTTCATCATTTTAACTCATACACATTGACGTTGGAGAACGATGGTACCTGAAAGGGTAACCTGTCGGGCTGGCCAAGGACGACAAGGAAAGAAGAAAGAAAGAAAGAAAGAAAAATAGTTTATTACTCCCTCGCAGAGGGATACATATTTGTGTAACTTAATTTACATTTTGAATAAGTGTAAGAGCTGAGTTTCCACCGGAAAGTTCCACAAGGAACTCAGTACTGGTAGTCCTGTATCGAAGGGGAGGGAATACAGGAGTTATGGGGCCCCGCTCCAATCTTTCGTTACCCCGGATCGAACGAACGACACGTACGCTGAACATAGTCACCTTAAAAGCAAATTGGGCTCTTCCACAATAGAAGGGGAAATGGATCTACTACATCACGCTCTTCCGTGCGATGACGGAGTAAGAATACAATTGTATTCTTACCTATACATATTTAGGATTTCATAAAAAAAAATTACATATATAAGTATAATTATATAAATTTAAATTCTGTGTATCATATAAATTCATATCGTATAAATTCTATCTATCCGGGTGGTGACGGAGTAAGAATACAATTCACCACTCCCTATTTTGCCTGTGGATGTCGTAAAAGACGACTATGGGATATAACATGCACATAAGATCTGTGCAAGAGAAGGAAAAATCAAAATGAACCCCTATACCAACATGTCTGAACAGCATGGCATAGTAGGTCAAATAACCTCCCATTGTGGAGGAGACCCGAGCCCAGCAGTGGGATGTATGTGGGCTGAGATAATGACACCACGCTGGCCGAACGTGTTAGTACGCTAATAAGATAAGGGTTAGTGAATTATATTCTTACTCCGTCACCATACTGGAAATAGATAAATAAAAAAAGGACTGCCCAGATAGTGTAGTAGTTTAGATACCGACCAGTGCTAGTGTCAGGGGTTCGAATTCCACGCAGGACAACACTTTGTACGATTCACAAACTGTTTTCCTGAATCTGTATGTAATTTGTATTCGTTAATTTTGTTTGTAAAGTCTCCCGCAATACAAGGATTATTTTCGTATAAAATAAGTTTGGGTTATATTTTACCCTATGGTATATAGATATCTATATAGTCGGGTCGACCACTAAAGTCAAGGAACCCTGCACCGGTGGTCAGCCCAACGACGAAGGCGACGTGCTTTATGGGTGGGCTCCGGGGCCGCGCGCCGCCCCTCTGTCGCCCCGGACGGAGCCGGACGACGGGTGCGCCGACCGTAGCCCACCCCGAAAAAAAAAAAGATATTTATACAAATAAATTCTTTATAATTTGTAGTCTTAATCATTTTAAATTTGATTAGATTTTGTCTTTTTAAATATATTAGTTAATACAGATGTTTAAAGAAACTCAAACACTTCTTATACTGTGATAATAATGAGGTCTTCTTTAATGTAACTTATGCTGAATCTTGCCGTGTAGTGACGGAGAACGAATACAATTCACCACCCTCTCCCTTGCCCGTGGTTGTCGTAAAAGATGGCTAAGCGATATCTTGTGCATATAGTAACATTGTAAGAGAAGGAAACCTCGAAATAAAACCCTATACCAATTCGCCTGACCAGCATGTTACAGTAGGTCAATTTTCTTTCTAATATGGAGGAGGTTTGAGCCCAGTAGTGAGACGTATATTAGGTGTTATGAATAATGATTTCTCCGTCATCACACTAAGCGGCATTTAACGCGGCCGACCACTGATGACAAGTAACCCTGCTCCAGTGGTCGACCCAACGATGAAGGCGACGTGGTGTTCGGGTGGGTTGCGGGAGTTGCGTGCTTAAGCCTCTCTGTCGCCCCGGCCGGAGTGGTACGGATGCGCGCCGACCGCAGCCCACCCCCAAAAAAATAAAAAGCGGCATTTAACTTCTTTTAAAAGTAATATTCTACTGTACTTAAATAAAACATTGACAAACGAGCCGAGTTTGGAGTCACAAGTGTTGCCTATGCAGAAAGTAATTAGTTATTAAGCCCTTGGGCTCATTCGGCTGCCCTCAATCAATCACTCAGCTTCGGTCGAGTAATTAGCCTGTAGCTGTTCCATTCTATATATTTTACGTGGAAGCCATCTGAATCGCGAATCGCTTTGATATAAATATGAATATAGATCTAAAAAATACAGGTGGAATATAGGACGAAGTAAGAATACAATTCTGCAACCCCTCTTTTACCCGTGGGAGGCGTAAAAAACGACTAAGGGATATGATGTGCAGATAATATCTACGTAAGAGATGGAAAACTTGACATAATTCCCTATGCCAACACGCCCGATTAGCGAGGTATAGTAGGTCAATTTCACTCCCACTGGGGTGGACGCTCTAGCCCAATAGTGGGACTCATTTGGAATGAGATGAGATGATCACAAACTAGCATTTGTTTTCCATGTAGTACCAGAAAAAGAATACAATTCGCCCCATTACTTTCCTGTTAGTGTCGTAAAAGACGATTAATGGGATATAATATGCATGTAACATAGAGAGTTTTATTTGGAGGTTTCCTTCTTGCAGTGGCAAGAGAAGGAAAACTCCAAATAAAACTCAATTTTTTTTTTTGGGGTTGGGATGCAGTCGGCGCACTCCTCGCACCACTCCGTCCGGGGCGACAGAGGAGCGTAAGCACGCACTCCCGCAACCCACCCACGATGCACGTCACCTTCGTTGTTCTCGTCTTTCCTCACGCGGTTGGCCTCTGAGCAGGTGACGGACTAATTCCCCGGTTTTTTTTTTTTTATTGCACACGGTGGTAAACGAGCAAACAGTACACCTGATGGTAAGTGTTGCTGCCGCTCATGGACCTTTACAGGGTCGCTGCCTACCGCGAAGAAAGTGAAGGGAGTGTGAATGCGTGCATTAAGGCTCCACACACAAACACCCTCAGAAAGTTGGGCTTCCGACTCTCTCGCTCACCAAACGAAGCGCAGTAACAAATTGCTACTTACTACTATTCAGACGTCGATTTTCTGCGAGAGCGTGGTACTACCCGGGACGGACCGGCCCGCGGCTGTAAACAGATAACTGTCGACAGTGTGGTCCTACCACTCTTGATTACGTCACCCGCGGCCCCGGCTAGGGCAAATAAAACTCTATGCCATCACATCTGACCAGCATGGTGATGTAGATCAATTTCCCACTTCTTTTTAAGAGGCTCGAGCCCAGCACGTTATAAGCTGAGATCATTACAAACTGTAGAACAGACTCTTCTTTATGTAAATTATCTGTAGGTGCAATAACTACTCGCGGACGACTGGACCGGGGATTAGACCGATACCCGCAGAGAGGCTGAAGGTATCCCACAGAGTATTCCGTCGGGCCGGCCACGGACGGACAACACTCTGCAAAGGAAATAATCCCTGTGTTGCACAAAGCATGGGATTCGAACCCGCGACACTGGCACGGTAGTTCCGTAGCTTAAACACTACTTCGTCGGTGCAATGAAGACTTGACGCTATAATATGAACTTATAGCGCTTGAAAAAGAAATATTAATCTTGTATCTACTAACCCGCCCTCGCTTCGCTTCGGTTTCAGTCACCTTACCCGCGTAGTTCCCGTTGGAATATTGGGATAAAATATAGCCTATGTTACTCCCTGGTATTATAGCTTTCCATTGATGAAAGAATTTTTGAAATCGGTTCAATGGTTTAAGCGTGAAAGAGTAATAAACAAACAATCAAACTTACTTTCGCATTCTCATCATCTCAGCCCACATATGGGCTCGGGCTGCCTTCACAATGGGACAAAAATGAACACAGCATACCGTGCTGGTCAGACATGTTAGCATAGGGTTAACATCTTAAGTTTTCTTACTCTTGCATAAATATTATTTGCGTATTATATCCCTTAGTCATCTTTTACGACACACATGGACAGTGAATATGGGGACGTTAAGTTGTACTTTTAGTTCATCACCACAGAGACTTTATTCTTTACTGCCTTTTAATTATTTACCGCTGAAGTCGAGGAATTCTGCACCGGTGGTCGGCCCAACGACGAAGGTGACATGCTATACGGGTGGGTTACGGGTGTGCGTACTTACGCCCTTCTGTCGCCCCGGACGGAGTCGGGCGAGGAGCGCCCCGACCGTAGCCCAGCCCCAAAAAAAATTCCTAATTATTTATGTTAACTAATCGATAATTTAAATACCTCCGGAATAAAAAAGGTACCAATTTCTATTATTAGCCTATGGCCAAATACGTTTATAAATATTTCTTAAGTAATTGGAAGTAATAATATTCCTAAGTACTGAGAGTTTATCCCAATAATATTTTTAAAGATTAATATATCTATACCAGCGCACAGCTCTCCAATGTATTGTAAGCCACAGGACGGAAACCGCACACGAGGAAAGGCCCGGCGCCGGCCAACTTCCGTTCAACATCGCACCTGCGAACTGGCTGTGAAATATTCTCACATGCTTATCTTATGTGTAAAAGATTCAATTTGTAAAAGATCTGACCATTATTCATTTATATTAAGAAGAGTTCTATCACGTATCTAAATGAATCTATACTACCAATAAATAAAATTGGAGTGTCTGTTTGTAATGTCAAAATAATAGACTTTTTTCATGCTCACACAGTTATTTGCACGACACCTATGCCTAAAATAGCGATTAAAAAATTTTTGTCTGTCTGTTTGTTCCGGGTAATCTTCAAAATGGCTGGACCGATTTCAAAAATTCTTTCACCAATGGAAAGCTATAATATCAGGGCGTAAACTAGGCTATATTTTATCCCGGTATTCCCACGGGAACGGGAACTACGCGGGTAAAACGACTATAACCGAAGCGAAGCGTAGTGGGTGGGTGGTGGGTAGCGTGGGTTGCTAGTATAATATAATTTGACTGCACATATGGCGTATTAGTTAAGATGACCTACCGTGCCAGTGTCAAGGGTTCGAATCCCACACAGGATACCATACCCAAACATATATGTATGTGTATGTGCGATCCATAAATTGTTGTTCTGAGTCTGGATGTAATTTGTGTCCGTTAATTATATGTTTGTAAAGTCCCCCGCAACATAGGGATTGTTTACATAATGCATGGAGTTGTCTTTTTATTTTAAACTAGCAACCCGCCCTCGCTTCGCTTCGGTTATAGGTTATAGTCATTTTACCCGCGTAGTTCCCGTTCCCGTGGGAATACCGGGATAAAATATAGCCTAGTTTACGCCCTGATATTATAGCTTACCATTGGTGAAAGAATTTTTGAAATCGGTCCAGCCGTTTTAAAGATTACCCGGAACAAACAGACAGACAGACAGACAAAAATTTTTTAATTGCTATTTTAGGCATAGGTGTCGTGCAAATAACCGTGTAAGCATGAAAAAAGCCTATTATTTTGACATTACAAACAGACACTCCAATTTTATTTATTGGTATAGATAAGAAAAAAAGATATACGAGTATCTAAACAACATATAGAAGTCTTAATTTTACTTATCTAAGAGAATTGGTGAGAAGTTCTTTTGGGCGTACGGAAAGGGAGTACTTTATTATATATTATTCTTTATATATTATATATTTTTTTGTAATATAATTTGATCTGTTTTTTTTTAAATGACGGAGTAAGAATATAATTCACCACTCCCCATGGTTGTAGTAAAGGACGACTACTGGAAATAATACACATATCACCTATGCAAGAAAAGGAAAACTCAAAAAAAACCCTGTATCAACTCGCTTGACCAGCGTGATTTAGGAGATTAATATTACACATATTATGGAGGAGGCTTGAGGCCAGCAGTAGGAGGTGTATGAGTAACGTGACCATTTATTTTTTTGGCTGGAACGGGACATTTTTTTTTAGGGTGGGTTACGGTCACCGCACCTGCCGGCCGGCTGCGTCCGGAGCGACAGAGGGGCGGCGCGTGGCCCCGTAACCCACCCATATAGCACGTCGCCTTCATCGTTGGGTCGACCACCGGTGCAGACTTCCTTGACTTCAGTGGTCGACCCGACGGAATACCCCAAGGGAGTACCCTCTCCTATCGACGTCCCCCCCCCCCCGAGACGCTGATCGCCGTACACGTAACGCTTGCGGTGTCATCTTTTCTTTATTTTATAAATGTATACTTCTGTTGCAAACTAATATTAAACGTACATTTGGCTTAGGTATTTTTATTGTTACAAATCACTGCGTTGTGTTACGCACGATCCTAGTTTTGTACTACTTGAACTAAAACAAAATATTGCAGTCTTTGACGGAACATGAGTAAGTACGCGTTAGCGTGGGACCGCGCGTCGCTCTCTCTCTCTCATCATGTGGCTTGTCGTGCGGAGCGCTGTGCCACGCAATTTGAGTGGGATAAAGAAATGTTCGTCTGGTCCTTTTGCAAAAGCGAGACTAAGCCGGGGACAGCGGAACAGACTGTCTGAAAGCGGGACTGTTCCGCCCAAAGCGGGACGTATGGTCACGTTATATATGAGCCAAAGTGATGCTTTCTTAATTAAATATGTTGAAGTAAACAAATAATTCAAGTAATATACTTTAGGTATATTCATAATGGGCACCCTAAAATGGCACCCTGCCGGGCTGGCCACAGACGTCGAAGATTTGGTACCAGTGGTGGGCGAAGGCGAAGAGGAGGGAATACGGGATTATGGGGTCGTTCGCCGGCATTTTTCGCCGTCATCCCGGGACGGATGTCGTGGATCCGCAGCATAGTCAATCCAAAAGATAGGTATTTCCTAACTCCTTTTCGTAGAAACAAGTCCTTCAACGATAAAGAATTATTTAAGAGTTTAGAACATTGCTTGAAACGTAACCTCTATTAAGTCACTTGACAAAAATACATCTTACTCCTGAAGCAAATTCGAAAAGCGAATACGTAAGCATTACCAGTTTTGACATTCTTTGGGGAAGGCGTTCACTTTTTGGGTATAGATTGTATGATAAGCGGAGCGGCAAGCTTAGCGAATTTGACTTTAAAAATGCAAAGATATTATATTCTTAGAGTCTACACAATACCTTTTTATGTAATTTTGTAAATTAAAAAAGTAAATTTGAGAGCAAAATTATTTAATTGTTTGTAATTTGAGAGTGAAAAAATAGTATTATTCGTAGGAATTGAGCCGATGATTATTGTAAATCCGTACCTACTACCTTACCAATTAGGCCAGTATGGGTAAGTACATAAGATAACCAAATTGTAAATCACATCATCATTATTACCTCTGTCGCGCCGGACGGAGTGGTGCGAAGAGCGCGCCTACCGCAACCTACGCCCAAAAAAAAATCATCATTATTAACGGGTGAGCTTTTATCGATAAAAAAATGCCTAGTAGGATAGTATTAGATACACAGTATTTTGAATCTTGTAAAATATCTACATCGCTCTATCATTTTACAAATAAATAAATACTTAATTCATAATAATGTAGGGGACAAAAGTTGTTAGTTTTTCTTGTAAAAGCACTAAGGCTCCCTTTAAGAAAAACATGTATGATGGCTACAGTCAGGCTATTTATAGGAATAGTTGACAGATTATATTTTCTTTTCTCGTATAACGATACAATAAAAATGAAATTATTTTACTTGCCCATGGTCTTTATAAAAATTGATAGTGTCTCACCCAAACAGTAGGAAATAACTCTCTCTGCGATTACCAACCGTGGGATTCCTGCGCTATGCCCTAATTTATGGTAGAGGTGTACATCCTATAGTGGACCCCTTACTTTAGTATTAAACGAAACAAAATCTTTAATACTTTAGCTATCAAGTGGTATAACTAAATGTTTACTGTTTACAATAAATCCGTGTTTGCAACAATTAACTGTATCCCTCATTTTTTTTATTATCAACAATTGTTTGTTTTGTCTCCTATAGCAGATAAAGCCAATTTGGGGAGGCAGAGAAGTTAAAGAAGGCAACAAAATTTGCCTTATAATATAAAAAAAAATATTTATCCCTTTTTAAAAAACCGTTGACGATTTAGCCTTAGGTTTCTTAGATTTCACAATATTATTTTTAACCTATCTTAATCTTGTTTTAACCGCCATATCATCATCATCGCAGCCCACATATGTGAAGGAGAGAAGGATAACTCGAAATAAAACCATATACTAACATGCCTGACCAGCATGATATCATCATCATCATCAACGCAGCCCACATACGTCCCACTCTTGGGCTCGGGCCTCCTCCACAATGGGGAGAAATTTGACCTACTATACCATAATGGTCAGACATGTTAATATAGTCTTTCATTTCGAGCTTTCCTTCTCTTCACAGATCTTATGCGTATATTATATTCCTTAGTCATCTTGTACGACATCCACGGGCAAGATAGGGAGTGGTGAATTGTATTCTTACTCCGTCACCACACGAAATATACAACTATGCTATTCTTCGATCATTATGTACTGTGAAATTGAATGGAGTGCCCACATAAAACAATTTTTGTCTGATTTCTATCATGATTTGTAATATAATAACTTTTCTTCAGTACTGATTATTGCAAATAGATGAAATAGTTCATTAAATCTTATATTTGTTAAACACAGACTCTGTTCTAGTAGATTTATCTGTAATCCATCTGCGAGTTGTATTATAGGCTAGAGAAAAATATTTATATACTCATTCTGTATCCTCTCCCTAACCGTGAGGCAAGGTGATTATAGCGAATAACCGACAATCTCAAATGGAAAAAGGAGTAGCAATTTATTTGGGCTTATTGCTTGTCGACCCACCGCTTACTCAGTACGCACTTTAAACGTTTTCACAACGTGTGAAACTGTTCTTTAAGTTTATTGCAGTTGACAACGCTGCAAACAGTATTTATTAAGGTTTATTCGTTGAGAAAAATGTGTCTATTTTCATTTATTATACTAAATAATGCTTGGTTAGCTTTTAAAGACTTTTTCTTTTCTGTTTTAAAATCCTTGTTTATAGAAAATTGCTATATTTATTGTGAATTAACATTTCAAATTTCCAATATACGCGATACGCGACTAAAATCCATGAGGTCTCAAGATGATAGCCGGACCAGTAAAAATTTTACTGGAAATTCTTGAGAGAAAAATAGCCTTCTTAAAAAGCTACTTCTTATATAAACCTGGTAGTAAAATATTAAAAACGGTCTAGCCGTTTGGAATAATACCCGGAACAAACAAGAAACAAACACAAAACATTTAAAGTAATTTTTAGGCCTAGGTATCGTGTAAATAACCGTGTGAGCATGAAATAAACGTATTAGTTTGGCAAGCTATTATTTAATAGACACTTAAATTTAATGATATCTGATGTTTACGCGAGCACTACACATTGTAAATAAAACTACTTTTACGGATTATATCGCGTTTGTATTTGATTTATGATTGCCCGACGTTTCGAACACTTTGCAGCATTCATGGTCACGGGCGGACTAAGGTGTCTCACATCCAACAAGTAATCGTTATTACAGACATTTACAATTATCTACCCGATACAGAAAATAGTTATAAATTTATTAAATTGTTACCCACATTTTAGTACAAATTTATTGCCAGTGTAAGAAGAAAATGAATCTATATGAAAAAAATTATATTGTTTATGGTTAGTAATTACTAATTATTAAATTTGTAGCAATTATTATTACAATTTGTTGATTTAAAACTAACAAAACTAATATACTACCACCGGATCGGAACGCGGCCACACTGAGAAAGATTCCTTTCTCAGAAAGATTCCTTTCTCAGTGTGGCCGCGTTCCGATCCGGTGGTAGTATATTAGTTTTGTTAGTTTTAAATCAACAAATTGTAATAATAATTGCTACAAATTTAATAATTAATAATTACTAACCATAAACAATATAATTTTTTCATATAGATTCATTTTCTTCTTACACTGGCAATAAATTTGTACTAAAATGTGGGTAACAATTTAATAAATTTATAACTATTTTCTGTATCGGGTAGATAATTGTAAATGTCTGTAATAACGATTACTTGTTGGACGTGAGACACCTTAGTCCGCCCGTGACCATGAATGCTGCAAAGTGTTCGAAACGTCGGGTAATCATAAATCAAATACAAACGCGATATAATTCGTAAAAGTAGTTTTATTTACAACTTGAATTTAAATTATTAACCCCCTGCTCAAAAAGAGGGTTATAAGTTTGATTTCTATATCTGTCTGTCTTTGTGTGTCTGTCTGTGGCATCGTAGCTCTCAAACGGATGGACCGATATCGATGCATTTTTGTTTTCATTTGAAAATCAGTTTCCTTGCCGTGGTTTTTTTTTTATTGCCGATGGTGGCAAACGAGCAAGCAGCACACCTGATGGTAAGTGATCCTGTCGCACATGGACCTTTGCAATACCAAGGGCATAGCCAGGCCGTTGCCTACCGTAAAGGAAATACTCTTCTTAAACCTCGTTTAAAGAAGGACATGTCATAGCGCTCGGGAAACACAGCAGCAGGTAGTTCATTCCAGAGCTTGCACGTACGTGGGAGAAATGATCGCTGGAAAGGTACAGTTGAAGACGATAACGTTTCCAGGTGAAGTAGATAAACCCTGCTACGATATCGAGTGGTACGTTGGTAGAATGGTGACGGTGGTACCAAGTCAAACAGTTCCTTGGAGCACTCCCCGTGAAAGAGTCGGTAGAGTACACAGAGTGACCCAAAGTCTCTCCGCTGCTCCAGTGACTCCAATCTGTCCATAAGATTGGGATCCCCTACGAATTCGGTTCAGTTCTTAGTTATATTTGGTTAATATCAGTCCAGCAGTGTAAGAGTATCAGCTCTTTTCTAAAATGATTTAATGACGTATGATTACTCGATTAAATGTTTCACGTGTGCCAATATAGTCGTGAAATGAGAATTAATTGATAACCTTTGTTGAAGAAAACCTAATATTTTTTTTATTATTTTACTTTCTCTCGGAGGTTATTCAAAATGTTCAATTTTACATTATTTATATAGACTTGTCAAAACCACAACATAAAGTCTAGTCCAGTTTGTTTATAATGAAATACGGTTGTAGCCAGGCGGTGCTCTGTTAGCGTCGAGGTTTAAACGTTTTAAATTAGTCTTATCATTGCTTTAGTTTAATTACTGAAGTATTGGATTTAATTAAACAAACACTGGAGTCATTGCCCTGCATTTCATACTATTTTTATTATAATTTTTATTCCAAAGTCATTTAAGGTATTTCAATCCTTGTTTCTTTTTAATATACATTTTTAAATTTGTATAATTTCATCATCATCATCATCACTATTCGCCGTTCATTGCTGAACGTAGACATCCCTCATGTTTCGTCATAAAGTGCGATCCTGTGCCGCCTACATCCAACGACCCTCAGTAACTTTCACCAGGTCGTCAATCCGCCTAGTGGGGGGTGTCCAGCACAGCGTCATCCGATACGTGGTCGGTTCATCGAGTGATTCCCATTGCCACTTCAGCGTGCTAATTCTTCATCGGTCTGTTAAATAATTTAATATAAATAAAATCTGTATGGTGATGGATTTAGAATACTATTCACCACTCCTTATCTTGTCTTTGGATGTTGTAAAAGACGATTGAGGGATATAATATAGATATAATGTCTATGCAAGAGAAAGAAAACTTAAAATAAACTCCTATACCGACCCGTCTGACCAGCGGGATATAATAGGTTAATATCCCTCCTATGGAAGAGGCTCGAGCCCAACAGTGGGGTGAATATAAGCCGAGATAGATTATGTATAAAACCTAATAACGCAGCTTAAATATCTTCAATTTTACACTTAGCCTGAAATTATTGCAATTATTTGTCAATTTTAAAATATAATGCAAAACATGGACCATTTTATCACCAAAGCGGCACCTCATCATGGTAAATTACCTACTGGAAAAGCCATCAAAAAAAATATTAAAATTTCATCTTAATTTGCATAGAAAATGAATGTACAAACTGCGCTTTTTAGGGTTTCGTACCCAACGGGTAAAAATCCTATTACTAATACTTCGCTGTCTGTCCGTCTGTCTATCTGTCACCAGGCTGTATCAAGAACAACAGCTAGACAGTTGAGAGAGAGACAGCTCCCATACAACAAACGCGATTGTTTTGGCTTTTTGGAGATAATGGTACGGCACCGTTCGTGCGCGACTCTGACTCGCACTTGGCCGGTTTTTATAAAACTCTATCCATGCTTTAAAATGTTTTAACTTTATAAGTAAAACTAAGTATTATAATAAAATTAAGGATGTTTAATTTTACGACATTACAAACACTTTTCAGCATTTATGGTCACTACAGAACTGATCCAGCAACCCTAATAACATAGCAATCACGAAGGTACTCCACAAACTTAAACAATTCAATATTTTGAATAAGCATATACTACTTAATTAGAATACAGTGAAGGATTGGAGGAGGACTAAAGGACACAGAACGAAGAACAACAATTGTCAGCGAAGAGCTGATCGCCTAGCCTAGCTACTAAGGCTATCAGAATCTACTATTGTATATGGGCCTTCTCAAGGGGAACCATAAACAACTCTCACTGCAAAATAATTAAGGATCATACATTTTATTCATAACTCATTCCTACTGAAGGAAAATAATCATTATCATCATCATCATCTCAGCTCATACATATCACTGCTAGGCTCAAGCTGACTCCTCAGTTGAAGGAAAATTTACTTACTATAATTACGCTGGTTGGTTTTTTTTTTTATGGGTGGGCTTATGGTAAGCGCACGCGCGGTCCAGTCCATCCGGGGCGATGAAAGGACGGCGCGCGGGCACATAACCCACCCGTACCCACGTCACCTCGTTGTTGGGCCGACCACCGGAGCAGATGTGACTTGTCGTCAGTGGTCGGCCTGACGGAATACCCTTTCGGGTAACCGCACCTCTTGACGTCCTGGGACATCGGTCGCCGTCGCGCGATCAGCCTCTCTGCGGGTGACGGACAATTCCCCGATCCGAACACACGCGGCCTCGGCTAGGGCTGCATTAGGCGCAGATACTTGCGCCTGCGCCGCCCGAGTCGCCGGCGGCGTTACGTGTAGCCGAATAGGAGCTCTACTAGCACACGATGCGCCGCCTCCTTCCGTGAGATTACGCTGGTTGGTATAGGATTTTATTTCTAGTTTCATTCGCTCCATCATCATTTCAGTCTATCGCCGTCTACTGCTGGATGTAAGCCAACCTCATGTTATGCCACAAAGTACGGTTCTATGCCACCAGCAACCAACAACGCCTTGCAACTTTCACCAAGTTGTCGTTCCACTTAGTGGAGGGCGTCCTACACTGCATCATCCGATACGTGGTCGCCACTCGAGAACCTTTCTTCCCCAGCGGTTGTCGGTTCACCGAACGATGTTTGTCTGCCCATTGTTACTTCATTTACTTACATAGACGTTATCTGCAGATTATATTAAGATGAAATGGCCACTCCATTTGTAAAGTGTATACTTGCTGCAACACCACACGGAAATCTATATAATTAATAAAAATCTGTACATTAAAATTATTTTCCCACGACGATATTAAAAATGTCGATTTAAGTGCTAAATTAAATCATAATACCCACGTTATGAAATCCTCCCCCAATCCGCAAGTGACTAATTTCACCTTTAAACATTGTCATAGAAGGACCCCCTTATAAGCATTTATTCCTTTCATCTTAATCCTCAACGTACTAAATCCGTAAATATCTATTGTCCTTTATTTTCCCCATTTCATTACACAAATGATAAAGGAATTTATTAAGAGAGTTATTCGGGAGCGTACACTGCTGACAAAATATAGAGATCCTTTCATTTTCAATAATACTATAATATTTATAAAATTAATATTATCTGTATTTAGATCATTTTCTGGTAAATTTCCCTTGATAATTCATCACCCATTTTTTTACCCATAGGTTTTATTATATGCAGATGGTATCTATATCATTATATCAGCCAATAGACGTCCCACTACTGAGCTTGGGCCTCCTATACTATGGAAGGGAAATTAAATCTTCACAATAGGAGGGCAAGTAACTTATTATATAGCACTGGTGAGAAGGATTGGTATTTCGAGTTTTCCTTATCTTTGCATAGGTTTTATTTGAATACTGTCTCCCTTTGTCGTCTTATATAACACTGATGGGTAAGATATGGTGAATTGTACTCTCTTTCCGTCACCACATGTACATAAGAGAAGGAAAACTCGTAATACCTATCCGTTTGACCAGTGTTATACAGTGTCCTCCTATCGTGAAGACTATAGAGGAGGCTCGAGCCCAGCAACCGGATGTATATGAACTGTGATGAAGTTGATATGAGGAACTTTTGACATTTGAATATGTTATTAAAGCTTACTGTCACCTGTACGCCGTATAAATATAGCGTTCTCCTGTGAACGTCATATAACTAGCTGTGTCTGTCAACTGACATGTCAATAGTCGTGATTATGACATCAACCGTCTTCATGGAGTGGCTTATAATGAACAATCAACGTCAATAAGTGAATGATGAATGGGTGGATGGCGAAAACTTAACGTATCTTAGCCCATATACCGCCCGCTGCTGAGTATGCGCTTCCTTCAAATGAAATAGTACTAAACCACACAGGCTAGAATCCTTAATATAATTAAAAAATCCTTTTAGTTATTCTTGCAAAGTTACTCTTGCAATGATCATTTAATTCTAACCCGGCCCACAAGCATTAAAAATATTCCTTTTAAATAAGGAATAAACTTTATTCATTTTAATACTCAATTTTTGGTTGGTAGTGTACGGATACCTTTATTCAGCAAAATATAAATCAAGCATGAGCTCCGGTGTCGGCCGTTAATTTACGTCGAAATCACATAAATTCTAGTTGTATCGCGCTTGTTACTCCACCCTAATCAAATTATGAAGAGGAACTTAATCGATAAGGTTTTATTTACTGACTAGCTGTGGCCGCAGCTTCACTTTCGTGCATTATTTATTTCAGCAATTATCTCGTGTCAAAAATATACATGCTTTACAGGAAATATACATTTTTATCACGACAATTGTTATGATAACACCAATTACCTATAAGCACGGCAAACAAGTTTCATTAATCCAAAATTTTATACGATTTGCTAAAATGTGTGTAAAATTCTTTTATATGAATCAATACAAATAAATAAAATTGAAGTGTCTGTTTTTAATGACAAAATAAAAGATTTTTTTTCATGCTCACACGGTTATTTGCAAGATACCTATACCTAAAAAGAAGTTTTTTTTTTTCATTTTATTTTATTATATTTGGAATAATAACAGTCGTTAACAAAAACATATTACATAAAACAAAATTACTAACTAATAAGACCAATTACAGTTATCCACATTATGTATAAAATTCATAGTGAACAAAGTAGTTATTAAATATCATACATTACTAAGCAGACAAAAAAATACAGTAGTTACGTACTATAACAATTCGACAAATCAATGACTATCCAAGTACCCACCATTATTTCAATATCCGGCAGCGCTTCTAACGCTCCGTTTGAACTTTCACTCGGGAGACACAATCTTAGGTAATTGTCAAAACAACAAGTTAATTACATTTACATTACATTATATTGTAAGAGTGACTATCCAACCATTGATAATATACATTCTTTATTTATAGTTAACTAACAACCGCCCTCGCTTCGCTTCGGTTTTAGTCGCCTTACCCGTGGCGTAGTTCCCGTTCCCGTGAGGATACCGGGATAAAATATAGCCTATGTTACTCCCTGATATTATAGCTTTCCATTGGTGAAAGAATTTTTGAAATCGGTTCAGTGGTTTAAACTTAAAAGCGTAACAAACAAACAAACATCCTTACTTTCGCATTTATAATATTAAGTAAGGACTGATAAAAAATTATCAGTCTATCTGATTGTCTGTTACAGATAATCTCAAAACGGTTGAAACGATTTTGACAATATTTTACTACCAGATAATATATAACTTAGGCTATTCTTCCTTTAGGTGGTATGATCTCGATCAAGGAAATTGCCGCCACGGGGTGCTTTCCTTCCAAATGGTGCAGATGTTGACGGAGCACAGTTGCTTCGCCAAGTACCTGCACAGGGTCGGGAGGAGGCAAAGCACACCATCTTACTCACCTGACTTACTCGTGGATATAGAACATTGTTTTGGCAAATAAAAATCACAATAGTTCCACTTCGATGAGAATATTAAAAATCTACTCCACACGTATAGCGAACTTTTTTACGGTTACCTCAAATCCACACGTGCCCACTTACCTTACCCCTCATTTTTTACATCAATGCTCTGAACATGTCAGAAAACTTTGTTCGCAATCAATTTACTGTGTATCTGCCCTGAGGTGAGCAATTTGTTATACACTATATATGGAACTTTAAGGGGATAGCGTTATCTATAGAATTTTACTAATATTAACTCCTCTAAATTGCAACATATTACAGTTACGGAGGATATGTTATAGTTTTCTTTAAGCTAAAAGCCAGTACACAGATCATATGATAAGCTATGGTCGAAAAAAAATGTCAATCAAACAAAATATTAAAGGACATTATTACTTTTGAAATGGCTCTAACTCTGAGCAACTTGATGGTGTTAAAATTTTAAAGATTTATTTCAATCTAGTGCAATTTTATTACAATTCAATCATTTTATTTCTGGACAGCTCACATCGCTCGATGAACCGACATCCGCTGAGGAAGAATGGTCGAGAACCTTTGTGTGTGATGTGGCGACTACGTATCGAGCGACGCAGTGTAGGACGAACTAGGTGGACCGACGGCCTGGTGAAAGTTGCTGGGCGTCGTTGGATGCAGGCGGCACCAGACCGTACTCTGTGGCGTAACATGAGAGAGGCCTACGTCCAGCAGTGGACGGCGATAGGCTGAAATGAATAAATGAATGATGTCAATCTAAAAAGAAATTATATTTTATTTTATTAAAATTATATTTTCATAAAAATATAAAACAAATCAATCGTTTTTACATAAATTTTAGGTCTAAAATCAGTGAAATTCTATAGGTTTTATAAAGAAAACATCAATTAATTATTTAAAATAACAATTAAATAGCACATAAATAGGTAAACAGTCTGATCATAGTCAAAATATTTACATATAAATTTTTCACACATTTTTGTTTCGTCTTTATCATCATCATCATTTTACCTCATATACTGTTGGGCTTGAACCTCCTCCATAACAGGAGGAAAATTCACCTACTATATCACGCTAGTTAGACGTGTTGGTTAAAAATTACATACCAAGTTTTCCTTCTCTTGCATAGGTGTTATATGCATATTTAATCCCATAGCCGTCTTCCACGACACCCACTAACGAGGGGATAATGAATTGTATTATTTCTCCGTCACCACACGGAAATGTGAGGGGATTAAAATAATAAAAGTTCTTCTTTCTTCTCTATGTACTTTCTTCTTTTGTAGCGTTATTCTCTGCTTATATCCCTTAGTTATATCTTACTATAGAAACAAAAAATGGGTGGTAATATATTACACACTCACTCCGTCACTATACGGAATATACTGATTACATGAATTATTTATCAGTAAACAGTGTAAAAACTACAAGTTGCGTACAGTCAAAGTTATAAATATTTAATGAGTTATGTCAAAGCAATATTATAGGTATACTTTGTACCTTATATCTATAATACATTTATATATATTATATACTTTTTTTTTGGGGTGGGTTACTGTCGGCGCACTCCTCGCACCACTCCGTCCGGGGCGACAGAGGGGCGTAAGCATGCACACCTGTAATCCACCCGCGACATGTCGCCTTCGTCGTTGGGCCGACGACCAGAGCAGGGTGACTTGACATTAGTGGTCGGCCCGAAGGAATACCCCCTTGAGGGGCACCCTACCATCGACTGACGTCCCCCCCCCCCCGCCAGATGCCACTCTAGCCTCGGCTAGAGCGGCATCTGGCGCAGGTAATCGTGCCTGCGCCGGACCGGCCGGGCTGGCGGCGAGCCGCGTCGTCGAGGAGACGCTCCTCGCGCACGCGTTCCGCCACCTCCTTCCGCGAGACTACTGCCTCGCAGAAGGCTGCGACCGCGTCCTAATTCCGCGCTAGGGCGATGCTCGACAGCGTCAGGACGGCATCGATGATTGCGACGAGTTCGCGACGCTGCTCTGCCCAAGTGGCACAAAACTCGAGCGTATGCTGCGCCGTGTCCTCGTCGCAATCGCAGTGGTGGCAGAACGGTGTACTGTCCCTCCTAACTCCCATATACAGGTATTTGACGAAGCATCCATGCCTTGTCAAAACCTGTACCAATCGGAAGGAGAGCACCCAGTTCCGCTGTTTGAGCCGCTGCATCAGCACCGGCCGGAAAGCCCCCACGATCCGCACACCGAACCGAGGCCTCCCCAGCCGGACTACCCAACAGGCAATGACGTCTCTGCGGGCGTTGACGCACCAGGCGGTGAGCTCCCTTCAAAGAGACCACACCGCCCTCCGCTCGCACCCCCGACAAACATTATGTGAACTTAATGTGAATGAATTTTGAAATATTGAAAAATCTATCTTGTAACTTGAAAAGGGTATACTGCGTTATTAACGAATTAGTGGTAATTTTTTTAATGATACCCACAAATCACTCCCTTAAGGGAATTAATGTACTTTATAATCAATATCTCTTTAATCATCGTGCTACATCCTGCTGAGTTAGTAATTATGGCCAAGATTTTATTTCAAAGAGTTATTAATATAATTATTTGGAAAATCTAAAAGAAGTACGCCTCACACACATGTATTATATAAATAATATTAATTATATATTGTACACAGGTATAATTGAGAAAATAATATAAATGTAAAAGAGTAAGACGTATATAAGCAATAGCTTATATGAAAAAAAAGATACGAGAAAGTCTCGACGATAAATTCATCAATCCTTATAATCATTTTAGCCCATAACCATCGCATTGTTAGGCTCCAGTCTCCTCCAATGTAGGAGGGCCATTGACCTTCTACATCACGCCGGTCAGAAATATTGGCATATGATTTTGTTTCGAGTTTACCTTTTTTTTCATAGATGTTAATTGCATATTATATCCCTTAATCGTCTTTTACGACACCCACGGGTAAGAACTAAGACGTTGTTTATTTGACACGACATACATTAAAATTAATTCATCATCATCATCATCATTACAGCCCATATACGACCCACTGTTGGGCTCGGGCCTCCTCCACAATAGGAGGGATATTGTAATAAGCGACGCCAAATAAAAAAATAATGAGGGAAAAACAAATAAATGACTGTTTTCCAAACTCAAATGTACAAACTAAATGAGTTTATAAATTTGAATTTGGAATTCTTAACCAAAGAGGAGATATTTCAGATCAAAGTGGTCAGTACGACAAAACGCTAATTTCATATGTAAGGACCTAATATATTCTTTTAATGCGTATTTGTTACATTTTTTTAAACAAATCGTTAATTATAAAAAAAAAACAAGTTTGGATGGGAACACTTGTTCCCATCCAAGGAATTATTCTTCCATTCCGTAGCCAGCCTGCAGACGTCCACTGCTGAACATAGGCCTCTTCACGAGAATGCTCAGCTCGGTCCTGTGCCACTTGTACTCAACAGTTTCCTGCAACTTTTAAATTGTCAACAATGCACCTGGTGGTGAGTCGTCCTATGCTGCATCATCCGATCCGTGGTGGCCTTTCGATATCTTCGCCAACGGTTGTTAATTCAACAATATATGAACTGCCCATTGCTATTTCAATGTGTTAATTCTTAGGTTATGTCGGTTACACCCGTTCTTCTATAATTCCGTAGTTCGGATTTTATCATGTAAATAAATACTGAGTACAATGCTCTGCATTACACCCTGAGCGACCTTGAGCCTTTTTATGAGGCCAACATTTCCATGCCAGAAGTTATCGCTGATACCATACACAGGATATAAAAGTTTTCTGACTCTGTGGAATATTGGACGAGATTTTATTAAACATGCTTCATCATGGTCTCAGTTTGCCTCTTCGAGCCTCCTCCAAAACAGTAAAGAAATGCCTAATTAATCGAAAATAGTGTTACTTAAAAAATATTGAGACATTTTTTATTGTGTGAAATTTTCGACAGCATTTCGAGATGCACACTTAACACATATGCTGTGAGGCGTGCAGTAATCGCTTATAATAAATAAATACACTGAGATCAGAGATGTGCAATGAAATTACGTTTCCTTGCAAATATCTGTTAAAATTACCCATTCAGAATAATTATAGAAACAGACAAAAGCATTATCTTTTGCGTGGGGGAATTAAAATGAATCACAATTGTGTTACACTTCAATTACTTTGTACTTTAGATTTTGTGCATTTCAGTCGAAACTGCAGTAAAGATTACACAAATAATGGCATTGTCGTCCATTGTATTCCATTTTAATTAAATAACACTATTCAGAGAGGAAAATAAATTGTCGTTTCTTTGCACGAATGGATGGATAAATACTAAAGATAATTTATCTTTGTTATCCCGTATATTTCAATGTTATTTAAATTTTTCATTGAGTTAGCGTGAATTTTAATTAGCTTTACGTATGGCAGCTCCTCTATTATTTGCTCGTGGGTGTTTTAAAAGTTGACTACGAGATTTAATATGCATATGACATCTATGAGTGATGGATTACTCAAAATAAAAACCTATACAAACCAGTACAACCAGCATGGTATAGAAGATTAATTTCCCTTCCATTGAGGAGGCTTAAACACAGCAGTGGAACACAAATGAGTTGAGATGATGGCGATGATCGCGTGGGTTGCATAGATGTGGTAATGGCTCAAGTAGTGACCTGTCATTGACATACCTGAGTATTGTTGATTTTATTTTTATTTCTATCGTTGACTAAAGAGCAAATAGGGCACCTGATGGTAAGGGATATAGCCGCTCCTTTGCTAGGCTGTTATCTACCGTGAAGAAAGTGATGGGAATATATGCAAAGAGGTTCAGTGATATTACAGGCAGCACCTAAAACCCACCAAGCAAACCCGCTCAGAAAATTGGGCTACCGGCTCTCTCACTCGTTGAACGAAGTGCAGTAGCAAATTCGAAGTAAATTTAGTCATCGTAGTGGGTAGTAACTCCAGACAGACGGCCCAGAGCTGCACACATAAAACTGTCGACATTGTAAATGTCGACAGTTTTATGTGTTATCCTACTACTACGAAATTACTACTACTCAGGGGTCGAAATATCATCAGTATTATCATTATATCAGCTCATATACGTCCAACTGGACTAAGGCCTCCTTCATTAACCGAGGCTGTGGGTGACCCGACCAGGGATTAGTCCGTCGCCCACAGAGACCGCGCGACGTCGTACGACGTCCCGGGAGGAACGGAGGATTATGAGAAAAAAAAATGCGTTTGTTGTATGCGACAATAATTTAATTTGGGTACGGAAGCCTAAAAACGACACTAATAATAGGAAAAAAAACTGTTGTATTAAATACATTGAAAATTTATTAAAACGCTAGTTGATATTTGTGACCATGTATCGCATGTAGCGAATCTTAAAAATTTACACACAACGCGCCAAAATAAGTTAAAGAAACTTCAAAAACGCGTTTATATTTGGAGTATATCGATTTAATTCAAATACCATCAATAGCATATACAAAAACAGTTAATATATTTTCCGTTGTCAGCAAAATTTAATCAATATTGTCAACAGAATAAATAATGAAAGAGTTTTCCCGTCGTTACAAGTTTTAGGACATGCGCTAAGTAAACGTCGAGCTGACAAGCAATAAGCCCAAATAAATCTCTACTCCCTTTTTCCATTTGAGATTGTTAGATACTTGCAATAATCGTCGCGCTTCGAGTTAAGGTAGTGAGTATAGTAAATTTGATATTAAAATTATACAAAAAGTGAATCATCACAGCTCATATACGTTCCACTGCTGGGATCCTGCACAATTGGAGGGAAATTGACCTACTATACCACGCTGGTCAGACAGGTTGATGAAGTGTTTCATTTCGAGTTTTCCTGCCCTCACAAAGTTATTACCCTGCTTATTAAAATCCCTTAGTTGTCTTTTACGATACCCACGGATAAGAATTGTACCGCTGAATAATGGTGAATTGTATTTTTCCTCCATCACCACACGACAGAAAAGTGAATCATTATTATTTTCGAAGAGAGAGAGATCCACCTTCCCTTGCAATTTTCTTATCTGCTCATTAAAATCTCTAAGTAGGCTTTTACGACACATATAGGTAGGACAGGAGGTGGTGAATTGTATTCTTACTCTATCATCACACGGAAGAAAATTGAATAATTATTATTTTAAAAGAGAGAGAAAGACCACCACTTTTGCACGATTAATCATTATACTGAACACTTGAAAAAAGTAATAAATACGGGATAACATCTTTGATGTTAAATCGGAATAGAATATAAGGAATTATTTTTACTCTTTTGTGATGAACTGCCTACAGAACTTCAACTTGACACATGTTTCGCCCCAGAAGAACGACTTCGGCTTCAAATTAATGGCAAATTTAAAGCCAAATTGTCCTGAAGAAAGTATATTGGTTAAACGTAGGAAAGTGGTGAGTCTTTCTTTCTTCCCTCCATTTCAAAATAATAATGAATATATATCATGTATCGCCTATTCCAATCAATTATGGATAATTATGTATAATCAATATATATTATTAAAAAATTTAAAGTTCAAAAACGAGCGAAACGATTGTACCAAAACAATCAAGGATATCGTGCAACAACCCAATCCATGAGAGCTACCGTTTTTACCAGAAAGGGATGCTTTTTAAAAATATGAAAGCTCAATATTTCGCTCTCCAGAAATTTGTAAACTAGTCCAAACCAGTTGCAAGTATTCTTGAATATTCTAGAATTCTGTAGAATGATTGGAGATAATCTGGAACATTACAAACTTTAGATCATTGCGAATATGCCATCTCGAATGTTGCCGAATATTCTGGCAAGATACAAAGACATAAAACATGAATTCACGATCATATACAGTGTGTACAATTGTACATACTCATACACTCATATAGTGCACGCAAGAATTGTATAGATCATCATCATTTACCCTATTACCGTCCCTAGTGCCACCTGCAGCCACCAACAACTAGTAATTTTATTTTTTTTTTAAGCAGGTCATGTCGATCTACCTGGTAAAGGCGCTTCCTACACCACGTCATCTGATGCGTGGTCACCACTGCACTCAGATAAGACGCTGCTAGTTTGATCACCTGCTGCCTCAGCCAGGGCGGCAACAGGTGCAGATACTCGCGCTTGTACCGCCAAACGCACCGGCGGCGGCGGCGGAGCGTGTCCTCGTGGAGGAGTTCATTCCGGGCCTGCTCTGCCGCCTCCTTTCTCGAGACAACTGCCTCGCAAAAGGCGGTGACTGCAACCCAGTTCCTGATGCTATCGACCATCGCTCTAGCCATGGCTAGCAGCGTTAGATTGGTACCATTGATTACAACGAGTTGACAACGCTGTTCTGGCCAGGCCACGCAGACCTCGAGCGTATACTGCACTGTGTCTTCGCTGCAATCGCACTGCTGGCTGGATAGAGTCGTCTTGCTACTGAGGAGGGATACGATTATAGATACTCATTATGAGTCTAAGATCCTTAGGGTAGCTAACAAAGAGCTCATGACTTTTAAACGCCTGAACAGATATTCATAGATTTTAACTCAAAACCAGTTCGATCATATCAGCTTTCAAACAAAAAACTGTATCTTAATCTATCCGTATCAGAAGCTGCAATGCCACAGATAAACATAGAGACACGTAAAACTTATAACTGCCCTATTTTTGTGTCGAGGGTGAAATACAAAATTAAATACTGTAAATTATTTCAAATACTCGCTCTGCTTAACACCAATGTCAATGTTTATAAAACGCCTCTCCAAGCAACGTTAAAACTGGTAAAGCTTACGTATTCACTTTTAGGATTTATTTTAGAAGTAAGATGTATTTTTGCTGAGCGACCTGTTAAAGACAAGTGCTTTAAAGATTGTTGTCCCCTTTTTCACTTAACGTAATAGATTTTGAAAGAAGAATATTGATAAGTCTGTTGCATGAATGATGACTTCATCAGGCAGGTCTGGAGTCATAATTAAAGAGGATATATCCAGACCATAGTCTGGATACATCCCGTCTGAACCACTGAGGGTGACGGCAAAGTAGCGTGCGGACAAGTTAACCTACCATATAAAACTAAACTACTAATTAATGTACCTTTACATGATGAAGATTCTTAAAGATATTTCACTTTTTTTTATGTTTAAACAAAGATAAAGATGTTTACGCGAGTATTATACACATTTGAAATAAAACGATTTTGAGCACGTTCAGTACAAATAATGCGCAATTTCAATCATCAATATTCACGTGTGGTTTCAGGGTTAAGAATATAATGTAGTTTCACCCTAAGTGGGAGGAGTGGTTCCCGTGAAGAGCGGACAGCCCAACTTTCTGAGGGTATTTGCGTGTTAGATGCCTTTAGTTTCACCGAACCTTATTGCACGCATTCGCACTCCCTTCACTTTCTTTACGGTAGGCTGCGGCAGATCCATGATCGGCAGCAACACTTACCATCAGGTGTTTACTTGTTTGCCACCATTTGCAATAAAAATAAAGAAGTCAAAAGAATCGGCAGGAGAAAGGGTAGCAACAGCAACACTCACCCGCTAAATCTATAACAGCAGTTGCAATGGCCAAACTACCTGCCGAGGGGGATGAATACGGCAAGAGCTCCTTTTGCAAAGCCTAAGTCTCTCAATGTATATAGATAGGCTGATAAAGGGAAGTGTCAATTTACTATAATTCACATAAAGTTCAAGTCCTCAACGCCTGTTTATGTGATGATGATATTTCATCATTGTAGTTTTCCATCAGGAAATTCCCAATAGCAATATGGAGCCTGGAACTGTATTAGGTAGATAACAGTAAACTGGCTCCTGTCTATTTACTATTTTGAGGATGACAATGTCATGGATGTTAATATTTGGGTCGACCACTGACGACAAGTTAACTCTGCTCCGGTGGTCGGCCCAACGACGAAGGCGACATGGTTTTCGGGTGGGTTGCGGGAGTTGCGTGCCCAAGCCCCTCTGTCGCCCCGGACGGAGTGGTGTCTTTCATGGGGCAATGTATACGTTTTTACAATAAACTACCTAAAAATGTCCGAGACATGCCAATTAACAGGTTTAAAAAAGCTATTAAGAGTAGACTTTGTAGCAAAGGCTATTACAAAATTTCTGATTATTTAGATGATAATACAGAGTGGTTATGAGCAGCTCCTCATTCAGCAATTAATGTTATTGTAATTGTTTTAAGGTATTCCTAACTTGTAATATTTATAACTTAATTTATTTTTTTTTTCTCTTACTCTTGTGATTGTACAGCGTAGCGTGTTTTGCCTGTCGAATTTTGGTTTTGATCTTTTTGCATACCTGCTATAGTTCATAGTTTATTTTATAGTACTAGTTTTTTTTTTTTTTATATAGTAGTAGTTGTAGTTCGTTTTGTATTTTTATTTAGGGTTTGGTCATGCCCACTGAATAAGGTTCTGCTTGCGGTAGCTATGTGGGGCGGGTCGCTCCCTTCCCTCTAATATGGTTGAGGAGAGTGATGGCTGCTCTAGTAGTTAACTCGTGATCGGGTGCTGCTTGTGGGATCTGGTCCAGCCATATTTTCTTCCTTTCTTTATGCTTTAATTATTTTTTGTCTTGTACTAAATCTTGAAAATTTATACATATATACAATTTCGAAGGGCATCACACTGGAGCTAATACCACATATGTTGTACGAAGCATAATATTATGTATATTTAAAGGATTAAGAAAAAAATTACTGCCTGCTGAGTTTCTTGCCGGATCTTCTCAGTTTGTGGCCGCGTTCCGATCCGGTGGTAGATTGTTGTATTGTATTCAAACGTGTAATTTGACAATATGTAAGTGCCCTTAGGGGGCCTATGCTGAACAAATGATTTGATTTGATTTGATTTGGTATCGGAGTAAGAATACAATACCCGTGGATGTCGTAAAAGACGACTATGGGATATAATATGCATATAACATCTGTGCAAGAGAAGGAAAACTTGAAATGAAACTCTATACCAACATGTCTGACCAGCATGGTATGGTAGATCAAATTCCCTCCCATTGCAGAGGAGACCCGAGCTCAACAGTGGGATATATGTAAGTTGCGATGAATGAAGTCTCTTTATTTAGGTACAATATTTACCAGATACTAATCATAGAATTCATTTTATGTTACAGGTTATCTACAGAAACCGCAGCTATATATAGATATTCTAGACTAACAGTAGCATAGAGTGGACGTTACACTATTTTTTTTATTGTTGATAATACTGCGAGCGAAGATTGACATTTAGTTAGTAGACAGTATAGCAATGTCTTCTACTATTAGAATAAGAAAAATATATTATTAGTAAACATCTCATTCTGTTCAAAATTATTTAATCTTTGTGCCGGAGATTTTATGAACATACCACTAAGGCACCCAGAGATTCCTCACACTCAGAGCAAGAATTTATGGATCACATAAAGAATAATTATGCGTGGGGATCGTAGCCATAACACTGGGCATTTAAAATTACTACTTAGAAGACTACAATGTGACAGTCCCCAACTTAAAAATGTTGTTATATTATATAGGTAGACAAATGGACTTTTTTTGATTACGAGTTACATATCTAAATTTATAGAACAACCTTTACACAACTTGCTCTTTTTTTAATAACTAGCTTCTACTCACGACTTCGTCATCGTGGTATACTTTGGGCTAACACTAACTTTAACCTAAGACTTTGTTTACGTAGAAGGTGAAAATATTTTTTTATAATATGATTCTCTCACACATGATTTTTGCTAAAATTTAGCCATTTACGCAGCGGAAGCTCTCAAAGGCAAAAAAAATATTTTTAAACATTCTTCATTGGTACTCCGCTCCTGTCAGTTTTAGGGTGATGATATACAGTCTATAGCCTTTCTCGATTAATGGGCTATTTAACACTGAAAGAATTTTTCAAATCAGGCCAGTAGTTCCCGAGATTAGTGCGTTCAAACAAGCTCTTCAGCTTTATTTATTAGTATGAATGGCATACACATGTCAATCACGATATCTCCATTTTAATTGTTACAACGTTTCTATAATTATTACCAGTCAATTTAATTCTAATAATATCATACATCTTAACAATTAATTTATAAAAAATAAAATGCCAAATATAATCAATTTCCTTACACCCGCGCAAAACTCTATTGAACCATAAATAAAAACTCATCATAACTCATATATTTTAAGTATCATTTATTTCAAAATAGAAGGCAATTTAATTTACTTTGATCAAAAAAATGATTAATGAAAATGATGGTGATGAAAAATCAAATGAGCAGGTTCAGAAGTTTATTTCGAGGTTTTCCCCTGCTGTGTTTTGGTCTGCCCGCTTAATTCAGCTGTCTTTTATTATCACCCGGAAGCATTATTTTATTTTTTATTTTTCTTTCATGTTCACACGATAAATAAAAATTATCCATAGGATTTAAATTATTCCGTGTAACGATAGAGGACTGTAAAGTTGGGCGTTGGGATGCAATAATACGATCCGACTGCTGTATAATAACTGTTCGTTTATTCGATAAGTGTTGTCTTATATAGAGGATACATGTAGGTACTTATATGTAACTTATATACTAAACACACACACATATATATAGGATACATTACAGGACTAATACAACACATCACACTTTTCTTACCTGTAAGTGTCGCAAAAGTCATCTAAGGAATATAAAATGGGAATAGCATCTTTAAAAGATAAGGAAAATTCGACATAAATTTTTATACCAACCCGTCTGACCAGTGGTATAGTAGGTCAATATCTCTCCCATTTTGAAAGAGTCTTGAACCTAGAAATGTAACATATGAACTGAAATAATGATGATGACGATGAAAATTAAAACAAAAACTTTCTTTACGTCAAAGGAGTCTCTACATATTGTTTTGTTCCAATGGCGCATGTAGCACTCAAGCCGTTACTAAATCTTCGTTTTGTCGTCGGCGATCGTTCGACCCGCCATCCGTTTGTCAGGACACACCTTACTGGATATTTTTCTAACGTCCCATTTGCACTCAATTTATTGAACCTAAGTGGTTCCCATACTTTCGACGAATAACCTATAATTTGAAAACGCCGTGCGATAAAAATCATATTTTTTTTAAACAAGATACCTTAATCCCACCACACACTCCATTGACACCGAGATTTGACCCTCAGGCAGTCCCAAAAAATGCTTTTAATTATCTTCGCACCCATAAAATAAATAATTAGAAAAGTTGGAAATGAATGATTCCACTTTCCTCCTATGAAATGCAAGAGACAGAAACAAACTGTCTTATCAGCCAATAAGTAAAGGAGTTTACAGCTACGCAGCAGTACGGCATAAGGAAGACCTTAATGGGGGCCTATATGTGAGCCTTAAGATGGATTGCTGTATTAAGTATGGCAAAAATACGTGAACGCACGTAAGTTTTGTAGAGTTGCTACAAGCTCTATATAGCAAACTACTCCAGACGTGACTAACAAACTGTCTAACATAAGGTCGCGCTCGTTTCGCTAAAGATTGCTCCCCCAGAGAATATGATGTGCTGAATCGATCGTTATGTCAATTTCACTATATCTGTGCCTATAAATGTCAAAACCAGGCAACTGTTTAGTTTTAATTTGAGTATTTTAATTTACGATCGAACAATGAAATTGCATTTTGTTGCGGACTGTTTGTTCATAGTATTAAGTTTTTACTTCTATAGGTACCACTTATGAGTACTTTGTGTTCCTTTTTTTAATAAAAGCTCGCAATAAATCATTCTTAAAGAATCGTCCTGCATGGGGATAGAACGCATAAAACTCGACATAGGAGGTTGGTATTTAAACCATTCTTCTATTTATATAATCAAAGGTCGTTTCTATGTTAAAGGGGTACTAATTTCACTCAGTACACTGCATGATCCATAAATAATTTAAAATAGAAGTATTTTACGATTTTTATCGCGTTGGTATTTAAATTTTAATTTCGCGACGTTAAAAGGACAGTCCTCGGCAAATGTTCGAAATGTCGAGATATTAAAAAGCGAATACAAACGCGATAAAATCCGTAAAAATAATCCTGCTTCAAACGTATAGTACTTGTGTAAATAACAGAAATTACAAATAATTTATTCTCAATCTGGATATGATTAATGCCCTTAATTATATGGTCATAGTCTTTAGCGACACAAAAATATTTTCGATAAAACAGGTTATAAAAACTTAAATTTCCATTGTCTTTCTTTTCATTTAATATTTATTCTTAATTAGTATGTATAGGCCTAAAAGTTAATAACCACGATGATATCAGCACACGCGAGCACATTAGGAGCCATCCGCCGCGCCCCTAGCGATTGCTTGAAGTTCAAATTCATTAAACGTTACAAACCATTGTTAAGTACACAGAATAAAATAAGCAGCAGATTAACGGAGTAATCATTTTAAAAATAATAATAAAAATTTGGTTGTGTGGTGACGGAGTAAAAATACTATTCCTAGTCAATTCAGGCTTCCATAAAAACTTATTTTAAGTCACTGAAGAGGATTGGTCAATTCTTACCACCTGTCAAGTGCCAGATCCCTCTACAGGATGCGGGAGTTTATAAACTTGACTATGACTGTGGTCTCTCTTACATTGGAGAAGAAAAGAGATCTATAAGAACTTGGGTCAAAGAACACATAGCCGATGTGAAGCCCCGCCCGCTGTCACATTAGGTCTGCAATCTGTGAACATAGTCAGAACCGCTCCCGCCATAACATTAGGTGTGATAAACCACAAATCCTTGCAAAAGAACACCGATACCTACCTAAAACGGTACGCGAGGCTATTGAGATGGAAAAACATAAAAATTTGAATAGAGAATATAGCTGGGTCCTGCTGCTCAAGTCCTGCTGATCAAGCTGCGATCCTGCTATAAACATAATTAAAAATAAAACCAATAAGACCATCACAAGAGTGCAAGACACCGTGAGCACTTATTGTGTAGATTTAGCATCATGAGTCCACCCTCAAAGTTTTCCTGTCGGCTGTTGCTCAGTGTGGCAGCGTTCCGATCCAATAATAGTAAATTAGATTAGATAGGTTTTAAATTAATAAATCGTCCTAATAATTACTACAAATTTAATGTTTAATAATTGTTAACCAAAAACAATATAACTTTTTCATATATGTAGAATAATTTTCTTCTTGTACTGGCAATAAATTTGTACCAAAATGTAGGTCAAAATTTAATAGCTAATTTTTATAGCGGGTAGATATAAATCTTTGTAATAACGATGACTTGTTAGACGTGACGTCCAACCATGAACCCTGTAAAGTGTTCGAAACGTCAGGCAATCAAATATTAAATACAAACGCGACAAATTTGTAAAATTATTTGCAATGTATTTAATACTCGCATAAACATCAGAAATCACAATAAAATTCATAAAATTTCATTAAAAACTTGTGAAGTTTCAGTGACATTTTTTTGGTGATTGAAGAAGAAGAAGAATTGATAACATTTTAGAATAAAATTACTTTACTGACAAGAACAAGTATACTGTGGCATCTTGGAAGAGGGAGGGAGTGCTGGAATACGGACAGCGAACTAATAAAGGGCCCCGCGCAGTCAGCTACATTTGATTTATATACCGAGTTGGGATCTGTCCGGTCTTAAGTAGCTATAATGTATGTAGTGTAAAGTATGATCAGTTTAATAGCATGGAAAGTTAGATTATTGTTGAGTAGAATTATTAATACTGTTTATAATTTATATAACTATCCGTCATTTCTCTCGCCTGTTTTATATATGATATGAGGCTTACATTTAAGGACCACGTTTCCGTGCCGTAAGTCATTACTGGTAACGCACACTGGTCAAAGACCTGTGTTTTCAGACACTGAGTTATGTTGGACGAAAAGATCCTCTTAAGTTTCCCGAACGCTGCCCAACCGAGTTGGATTCGTCGGCTGATCTCTTTCTCGAAATTGGATCTACCTAACTGGACTGTTTGTCCTAGGTAAACATAGTGATCGACAACTTCAAGAATCGCATTGCCAACTAGGACCGGTACAGGAATGACATGGGCATTTGACATGACTTTCGTCTTGTCCATGTTCATTCGTAAACCCACTAGTTGGGATACCCTGCTCAGATCATTGAGCATTGTGCCAAGGTCCTCCATGGATTCTGCCATAACGACTATATCGTCCGCAAATCGAAGGTGAGTGATGTATTCGCCGTTAATGTTGATGCCGAGTCCAGTCCAGTCTAAGAGCTTGAAGACATCTTCCAGTGCAGTGGTGACCAGTTTCGGAGAGATGACATCTCCCTGACTTACGCCTTTCTGCAACTGGATCGGTTTCGTATTCTTATCCCGGATACGGACTGACATTGTGGCGTTCCTATACAAACACTTCAGCACTTCGATATAGCGATAGTCGATTTGGCTCCGCTGAAGGGACTGCAGCATCGCCCAAGTTTCGACTGAATCAAAGGCTTTCTCATAGTCCACAAACGCTAAGCACAGGGGCCAATTATACCTCGGTCTTTTGTATAATCTGCTGAAGCGTGAGAATATGATCTATGGTGCTATAGCCTTTTCGGAAGCCGGCTTGTTCGGGCGGCTGGAAGTCATCGAGCTTGCGCGAGAGTCGATTGGTAATGACCCTCGAAAACAACTTATAAACGTGGCTCAGGAGTGAGATGGGTCTGTAGTTCTTCAAGAGAGCTTTGTCACCCTTCTTGAAGAACAGCACCTTCACACTCCTGGTCCACGACTCTGGAACGTCGCCCCAGAGGATAACGGAATTAAATAGTTTCTGAAGGGCTATTAAGACCGGCTTGCCACCGCCTTCAGAAGCTCTGCCGTAATTCCGTCATCTCCCGGTGCCTTACCGTTACGTAGTTGTTTGAGAGCCATTCTGATCTCGTACAAGCTGATGTCCGGGATTTCTTCGGTATAGTGCCGAGTTAGCTTGGATCTGGGATCTTAGACCAAGCCGACAACAGGATTTCGGGATGATTTGTATAACTGTCCATAGAACCTTTCGACCTCTCCCAAGATCTCACTTTGGGATGAAATGACAGTGCCATCGTCGGTCTTCAGCTTAGTCATTTGGCTTTGCCCAATAGACAGATCTTGTGCGAACACTTTTGAGCCACGATTCCGCTCTATCGCTTCTTTAATACGGAGCGTATTAAATCTGCCTTTGTTTGGACCAATCGACTGAAGACTACACCGTCATTTCTTTTCTCCGCCCCATGAGCTCGAGAGTCAGGTCAGAAAGTTTTTTAGGTCTATTAACGCGGTGACGATAACGTCATTCATCTACATACATATCTATCTACGTACATACATGTCCATCAGAGTATCAACGCTGTAGTATCGTGTCTACTGCATCATAAGCTAAAATAAGCACCGTACTATGACCTCGCGTATTTTTACCAAATGAGCAAAAATCATTTCAGACCTTTTTTATCATCGTTAAATTTCCTACAAGAATATGTATTGATTTTCACAAGACGTTTATTCGTTTGAGTGCATTAAAAATCTAAACAAAAAACATCTTATGTTATTTAAATGGGAAATCAAAAATCACAATGAGTCGGCTCTTAACATTAATATTAAGGGCTGAAACTTTACCGGAATTTTTCTTCGTCATCTCGGACAAAATTTTCATGGTAACTAAAAAAAAAATTTTACGTTTTTTTGGCCCATTCTAGTGAGTACTTATGGACGCATGTAGAAAGTTTTACTTCTTCGGTGTAGCAAGATGAAAATCTTTCTAAAACTTTTGTCCTTCGCCTTATCCTACGTTTATAGAAAAAACGACACTAATAATAAAAAAAGGTATTTAATACATTAAGAGTTTTATAATAACGCATTATCTAGTTGGATGTCGTAAGAAACAACTGAAGATAATAATATGCGTATAACATCTGTGCAAGAGAAGTAAAACTCGAAATTAAACCCTATACCAACATGTTTGACCAGCAAGATCATTTTCCCTCTTGTGGAGGAAGCTCAAGGCCAGCAGTGGGACGTATATGAGCTGAAACGAATTATCTAGATGACATTTGTAACGGTGTATGCGTGCATCGTAAAAAATGTTGACAAGCTAACTTCAGGGTGTCGATGTCGTTTTATTGCGAGGAGCGTCTCCTCAACGACGCGAACCGCCACCGGCGACTGGGGCGGTGCATTCGCGATTACCTGCGCCTGATGCCACTCTAGCCGAGGCCGCGGGTGACTGGAATGGAGAATTAGTCCGTCACCCGTCGAGAGGCCGACCGCGTGAGGAAAGATCGACGTCCTCCCTGAGGGAGGGGGACGTCAGTCGAGGAGAGGGTACTCCTCAGGGGGTATTCCATCGCGCTGACCACTGATGTCAAGTCACCCTGCTCCGGTGGTTGGCCCAACGACGAAGGCGATGTGTCACAGGTGGATTAAGGGTGTGCTTGCTTACGCCCCTCTGCCGTCCTGGACGGAGTGGAGCGAGGAGCGCGCCAACCGTAACCTACCCCCAAAAAAAAGGGTCTCAGTTTATCGTGACGGCGTACGAGCGCATCCTAAAAAAATACTCTGATAATTTTCCCTAACACGCCAAAAAAGTAGGTATAGTTAACTTTAATAATAACTACAGTGAACTTGAATACTAAATGAAATTGAAAATTCCACTTTATATTAATAATTACCATTAAACAACACAAGATAATATATACTAAGAAACCCGTTAAAACAATTTAATTCTAATAAAAATTTGAGTTACGTTTAAATCCAAAGCTTTGAAACAAGAAAGTTTTGTCAGACAACGGTTGTAATGTCCAATTTATTCTTCGCATTAAAATTTTAATGTTAAAACTCGAAACAAGAAAACTTGAACACAGAATACTTTTCAAAGGTGTTATTTAGGGCTGGTTCACACGACAACACTTAACCATTTACCAGATTATACTGATAAGGACAAAAACCGCATTATGAATTTAGAAGTAAATTAAAATATATTGTGATTTACTAAGAAATAAAATTCAGCTAAACACAATATTTTTAAATAAATAAAACTACTTTTACGGATTATATCGCGTTTGTATTTGATTTATGATTGCCCGACGTTTCGAACACTTTGCAGCATTCATGGCCATTTATAATTATCTACCATCTAATATCAGATATCACAATATTTTTAATCCCCGACGCATAAACGATAGGGTGTTAATGGATGAACAAAAAGCGAACGACTAGTAGATTATTATACATTATGACAAAATTCAAATTTAAGATGGCCACCAAAACCAAATGGTAAATTACATTATTTATTAAAATATTTTTTGTTCATATCATGGTTACTTAAAATATTTTTAATATATAAGATAAAAACATTTTATTCAAGTATTTGATCAAACAAAATAACGTATTCTAGAAAGATAAACTACAAATACTATGAATCCGTACATTGCCCGTGGGTATCGTAAAAGACCAAATTTATTTGTTTCCGTATAGCAACAATGATATTCTCAAGGAGAGCTGATGTCAGGCAGGCGACCGACCATAATTTATTTTTTTTAAATGTGAGATAAGAGAAGGGATTTATCATTTTCTCATCGTTGGTCATTGCGTCGAACCGAAGTAATTGGATAAGATCAGAATAATTATCATAAAATACAGATATATCGTTTTTAAAAGATTGCCTCGTTTATCCCATAATAATAGCAATCACGAAACCTTACTAATCGAAATACTAAGTTGGACAAAAATATTATTATTAAAGTTTATCCTAGATCTCCGGAATTTTCATTAGCAAAATTGAAGTTCTAAACTATAACCAGTTAATGTCAATGTGCTTGCCCCTATTACGTGGGAGAAAATCGGCCCGGCAAGAACAAAGTGGATCCAATCACAAACCATTGTATATTTAACACTATCTACTGATTGAATAGTTTCCTATAAAACTAAAAGAAATATTTTAAAAGTATGGGTATAAAATAAGTTGCATAATTTTAAATCTATAAGGTTTAGTTAAGAAATTTATGTGTATTGGGTTATGAGAATCTGAGAACAAAACTCAATCAAATAAACACATTTTTTATAGCTCTGTCTCTCTCTCTCTCCTCAATATATGGATTTATTTAATTTTTCAAGTATATAATAGAGCTTTTACCAATTTGGACATCTATTCCCTTCAGGACACCTTAGCCTCGAGAAAAATATTGATTAACAGTGGAAAAGTGCTGAATCTTGTTACCTTTGGATATAAAGATCGCAAAAATATTTTCATGTAAAATGTTGACAAGACGAGATCATATGGCTCGCACTATCAAAACTATATCAGATCTCATGTAGAGCCAAGCTTGTAACTCTACACGCACTAACCCTATAGGCCCTACCTTCACAAACTCTACACTTTATCAAAAATATATGGCTAAGCTATTTCGCTTCCATCACACGGTGGTGAAATTTTATTCAATGTTCATTACTTTTATATTATACGATCATTCTTATAGTAACGAAACAGGCAAGACACATGTATAAGTGAATAGAATTTCACCATACACCGATGTGACAGTAGCGAAGCAGACAAAGTAGTTGTAGAGTTTACAGGTTTACAGTTTGTCTAGTTAGAAGCTTGACTCTACAAGAGATCTGATAATCGTATGACAGTGTAAGCCTGGTGTGGTTTCTCTTGGTAATATTTTACATGAAAATATTTTTGGTGGCGTTTTGCTTCCTCTTGTAAGTTTTTTGCTTTTGTTGCTAATGACAACATTGTTTATTTTAATCATAGTTTGTTTCTTTTTTTGGAGTATACTTCTTGCACATCCTTTTTCCTTTTTCATAAACCACACTCTAACAGCGGGTACACATTACGCGCATAATTTTATCTCCTAGTTTGAAGGGTGAGCGGTGAGTTACTGAAAATCCTAAAATAGGTACTTCATTGTTTTAAATTAGCAGGCATCAAAATTTGTGGCAGTCTCATACAAACTTTTATCACCTATTTTAAAGGCCCTTCAAAAAGTCTGGTCAAAAGACTAATTCTCTACTAAATCTCGTTACTACTATACAATTTCAGCGTTCTTGGACCTCAGGCAATAACCCTAAGAAATTTCATAATTTAATATTACTATAATTTAATAATTTTATAATAAACTAGATGACCCAACAGACGTCGATCTGTTCAAATAAAATAACGCCACCTACCGGGTCTAATTTTGAATCTAAGCCATCCTCGAATCCCCTTGAACACACACAAAAAATTTCGTCAACATTGGTGCAGCCGTTTAGGAGGAGTTCAGTGACATACACACGTACACAAGAAATTTATATATAAGATATAAATTTATCAATTTTGGTGATGGCGAAATCGGGTTATTTTAATATCAATTAAATCTGAAGTGTAAAATCTATGCAATTGAAACTATATATTTTTAACAAGTCTACTATTGAAATCATGAGAATAATGTTTATCTAAAAAAAAAGGTGATGATGACGGAGTAAGAATTCGCCACCACCACCTTTCTGGCCCGTGGATGTTGTAAAAGACGACGAAGGGATATAATAGGCTAATAATAACTGTGCAAGAGAAGGCAAACTTAAAATAAAACCCTATACTAATATGTCTGACCAGCGTGGGTGAGGTAGGTCAATTTCGCTCCTATTGTGGAGGAGGCTCAAGCCCAACAGTAGGATGTATTTTTTTTGGGACTAATCCCACCACACATTCCCACCATTGTAACTTCTGTAAGCCAGGATCCACAATGGTCTCCATAAATGACACCGAGGTTTGACCCTCAGGCAGTCCCGGGATATGATTTTAATTGTCTTGGGACCCGCAACAAATTTAATTAGAAAAGATTAAAGAGGAGGAGTTGGAAAGAGAGATTCCACTTCCAGTAGGATGTATATGAGCTGTGATGATGATGATATTATTAGATAAATGAATGGCAAGATAAACACAATACTGCTTAAAAGTTATAATAACGTGTGGACACGACTTTTGTCTTATTTGCAAAACCACTTAGAACCACTCCGGATGAAGGAACAAAACGATAAAATATTCTGTTTAAAATAAAGTTGAGGAATAACAAGCATCCCAAGCTCTTATTGTTCTTATTATCCTGTGAATTGTGTTTGCATTATGCCCTTTGCTTTGTACTTGAAAGCGGTCAATGTTATTTCAGTCTATATATTCCATTACAACACTGATTATATTAGATCTATATCTATACCAATAAATAAAATTGGAGTGTCTGTTTGTAATGTCAAAATAATAGGCTTTTTTCATGCTCACACGGTTATTTGCACGACACCTATGCCTAAAATAGCAATTAAAAAATTTTTGTCTGTCTGTCTGTCTGTTTGTTCCGGGTAATCTTCAAAAGGGCTGGACCGATTTCAAAAATTCTTTCACCAATGGAAAGCTATAATATCAGGGCGTAAACTAGGCTATATTTTATCCCGTCTATACCAATAAATAAAATTGGAGTGTCTGTTTGTAATGTCAAAATAATAGGCTTTTTTCATGCTCACACGGTTATTTGCACGACACCTATGCCTAAAATAGCAATTAAAAAATTTTTGTCTGTCTGTTTGTTCCGGGTAATCTTCAAAACGGCTGGACCGATTTCAAAAATTCTTTCACCAATGGAAAGCTATAATATCAGGGCGTAAACTAGGCTATATTTTATCCCGGTATTCCCACGGGAACGGGAACTACGCGGGTAAAACGACTATAACCTATAACCGAAGCGAAGCGAGGGCGGATTGCTAGTAAATAAATAGAATTAAAGTGTCTGTTTGTAATGTCGAAATATGATACCTATACCTAACAACCACTTTAAATATTTTTTGTCAGTCTCTGTTTGTTCCGGGTAATCTTCAAAACGGTTTTCACTCGCACCAACTGCTGCAGAAGAAAGGTTCTAAAAGAAAAGCCCAGACGCTAGACAAGCGTTGTACAGTTGCCTGAAGCGTAGTCCCAGGTGCTTGAGGACCAGGGCCAGCATCCGGTCGGGTACATATCTGGAAATATTGGCATAGGGTTTCATTTTAAATTTTCTTGCATACATATTATATGCATATTATATCCCTGAGTTGACTCTTACACTCACGGATAAGATAGGGGATGGTGAATTCTATTCTTTCCCTCTAATCTTGTGTTATCAATGATGTAATTTCAACCAGAAAATAGAAATGATTCTCTAAGTTATAGAACAGAAAATACTGGATATAAAACTTTATTTTCCTTAAAGGGTACTTTGTTACCAAAAGTTGTTGTTAAGGGTTGCCGTTTGCTATACGTTTTTATCTCTCCCATTCACGGTATTTTCCTTTCTATGGCTACAAACAATATATTTCTTTTCAATTCAACCTATTTCTTAAATAAGTAGAGAGCATTGAGTTTATTCATGTGGTAAGAAACTAAGAAACGCATCGGCCCTTCATTCGCTTGTGTAAATATAATAAAATTCGAATGCACAGATGGCGTAGTAATTAACACAAATTGTGCGATCCAAAAATTGTTGTTCTGAGTCTGAGTGTAATTTGTATCCGATAAATTATATGTTTGTAAAATTCCCCGCAATGCCAGGATTATTCCCTTAGTGCATGGTGTCGGCCATTAAAAAAAATGGCAACGGCGGTCATATTATAGTGGCCTGTCCACTATTTTTTTATGTGCTGGCATAGATACTCTATTCTGTCATTCGTTAATTCTATTCGACATTGTCGACGTAGACCTCTTCACCAAAGTAATTCGAATACTTAGATCTGTGTACAATTACTGGAGCTTATTATAAAAAGGTGCATGCGTACGAGAGAAATTATACTTCTTTGGCGTAACAAGATAAAAATCTTCTAAAAATTTTATTCATTGTTATTCTACGTTTGTAGAAAAAACTACACTAATAATAAAAAAACATATGTATAACGTTGAAAATTTTATTATAACGTATTATCTAGTTGACATTTTTGACATTGAGTGCGCACATCGTAAAAAATGTTAACTAGCTAACTTCAGGGTGTCGGTTTTTCCTAACATAATAAAGTTACACTCATCATTTACCCCTTAACGTGTCAAAATTATAACTTCAAAAATTGTTAAAAAAGAATTAATTGTAAATTTAATTTATGATCTGATAATTCCCTGAACCCTGTTTAAATGTTAATCAAAGGCTATTTACGTACCAATTGTTGTAATATAATTGTTTCTAAAACGATTTCTATAGAAGACATTGTCCCGCCTCTTGCCAATTCTTTAATACCATTTAGAATTCCGTATTGTTTCAATTAGCTATTTATTCTTTTGTAATTGGTTCTGGGTGCAGTCCTAATTAGATAATATTATCGTTTGGAATATATTTTTAAATGTATACTAACCTAGAATTTGTTCTTTAATGAAGACTTCAAAAAATTAAATGAATCCAATGTATTTTTTTTTATTTTGAACATGTTTGCAATCTTTTAGGTATTTAAGAGTATGAAACAATTAAATATTACTTTTTTTTAGAAGTCTATAATTTAATATTTATATTAAACAACTAGCTAGGCAACGTTCGGGAAACTTAAGAGGATCTTCTAATCTAACATACCTCAGTGTCTAAAAGCACAGGTCTACGACCAGTGTGTATTAGGTACTAGTGATGACTACGGCACGGCAACGTGATCTGTAAATGTGGGCCTCATAACTGAGCAAAAGTCACTCAGCGTGCTATGGAGCGGGCTATGTTCGGGATTTCTCTGCGAGATAGAATTCTAAATACATAAATACGTAGAAAATCGGGTGTAATCGACATAGTACGAAGAATTAGCACGCTGATGTGGCAATGGACAAGACACCTCGCTCGACGAACCGACATCCTATGGAGAAGAAAGGTTCTTGAGAGGCGACCACGTATCGGATAGCGTAGTGTAGGACGCCCCGCCACTAGGTGGATCGACGTTCCGGTGAAAGATGCTAGGCGTCGTTAGATGCAGGCGATACAGGACCGCACTTTGTAGCGAAACATAAGGGAGAGGATGACGATGATGATCTAATAGTTGCAGTATTGTAAAAAGTTGAAGATAAACTTTAGCAAATTGGGCAAAGAGAATAGGATGGGATAATTATTTACTATGAATTAATGTTAACATATAACTATAAAACTTGCTGTGTGGTAGCGGCTTCGAATACTACCAACCCTTGCTTTGCTCGTGGGTGTCGTAAAAGACGACTAAGAGCCCTAGATTGACCCGGACCAACTCCATCTAGTACCATTTAGGTCAACGATTACATTCCCAAGGAGGGTTGACGTCAGGCAGGCGGCCGGTCATAAAAGTCATTGTCGCAACTTTTTGCAATATGTCAAAACAGATGACATATTGCGTCGACCCCAAGTAATTGGGATAAGAGCAAGATGATGATGATATAACTATAAAATTGTAAAATGCCATGATTGCAACTGAAAAGTAATACAATATCTACTTGATTTAAACATAATTTTGGCTTGAAAACATTTGGAGGTTGATTATCATTTCATCATCATTTCAGTTTATATACGTACCACGGGGCTTGCGCCTGCTCCAAAATGAGAGTGAAATTGACCTACTATACCACGCTAGTTAGACATGTTGGTTTTATTTCAAGTTTCCCATCTCTTTCCCTTCTTCTTCCCTTTGCTGTCTTTTACCATACCCATGGGTTAGAAAAGGATTGGTGAATTGTAAACTACTCTGTAACCACACGAAATCGTTTTATATAATCGATTTCGTGTAGAAGATAAATTAACGACTTTTTGCTTTATCATAAAAAAAGCACAAAAATAAAACTTCCATAAGACTTTAGCATAGTCACAGTTACATGTGTTTAGATTTTTTAAGATTAACAAATCATTATTTGTTTGAGTTGGTAAGGGCCAATTTGAAAATAGGGATGAAATTCTCTCTTCTTCCTCAGAAGTTGGCTGAACAAAACTTGGATTTGGACTATACTGAGCTGATCAAACGCAATATTGGACGGATAATTAGGTTAAACGTTTTTGTGTGTTGGCGAAATAAGAATACAATTCACCAACCCCGTACATGCGAATAGGTGTCATAAAAGACGATTAAGG
The DNA here is from genome assembly GCA_032191425.1 of Lymantria dispar. Taxonomy (NCBI): domain Eukaryota; kingdom Metazoa; phylum Arthropoda; class Insecta; order Lepidoptera; family Erebidae; genus Lymantria; species Lymantria dispar. The sequence continues at coordinate 7,875,908 of CM063465.1, read as the reverse complement.
AATAATATGCTGTACGCATGCATGCACAGCTATGCAAGAAAATAAAAAGTCGAAATAAAATCAATCAATCAAGCAATCCGTCTGACCAACGTGGTCAAATACCCTCCTATAGTGAATAACAGTAATCGTATGTGACAGTGGAACAACACACCGACAGTGGAACGTATGTGATATGAGCTAATCATAATGATGAGATGACGGGTTAAACTTAAAATCATCACAAATATACCTAAATTATCTAAAGTAGAGATATCAAACTTTGCACTGAAAAATTTTTTAAATCTATTCTCTATGCTCTCATAACTCTCTATGATCTCAACAATTCATAACCTTTACAGCATTGCAATGTCATTGATTTATTGACATTGTTTTATATTTATGATTTTCACTAATATAATTTTATATATACATCTGACCTACATGAACAATAACAATATTTCTAATAATGACAGCAATTCAGAACAAAACAATAGTAAAAGTGAAATACAAGAAACGGTTGAGATTATAAATGATAATACAATTAAGACAGAACAAAACAATGAAATAATTACACTAGAAATGGTCGATAAAGAGAAATTTACTAAACAAAATAATATTATAGAACCAGAATCAAGGACAGATGATACCGTTTTAGACATGACAATAGTAGATACTGCTTTATTGCCACAAAATATTGGCACACAGAAACAACGAGTCTGGGTTTACAGTCAATACTTTACTAAGCATTTATGGCAACAAGGTCATCAACGGCAACATCAGCAACAGCAACTACCTTATCAACAACAACCAAAACCTTATACAGATATATGGACACAGTATTGTTAGTATACGAATTGAGATTTTTTCGTAATAATCAAAATTTATATATTGGAAAGTAGTTCTTGTAACCACAATACCTTATTTTTTATGATACATTCTAATTTTAGACACTAGTGTCTACAGTGGCAGCCAAATGATTTGCTAAAAAAGTTCAAATTTACCTTCTCAGGGATACACACAAATAACATTATCTGCTTATATCTCTCTTTGGTTTCTTAAGACATGCACGGAAATAAAAAAAATATTCGATTTTATGACTAGGAGGAGAAGTAGCATATTCTTCTTTTGGGCACAATGTGAAGGAAGTACAGCTACTTACTTGCAGACTGGTTAATATAGCAAGTTATTTTATAGAGGCGAGAATTTTTAATTGTTTTATTTTCAAATAAGTTCCACTGTAGAAACCACCCCATGGTTTGGTCAATTATCGAAAATTGACCTACTGCTCGCTGCACGCTACCACGCTGCCTACCACGCTGCTCAAACGCGTAGGGTTTTATTTTGAGCTTTTCTTCTTTTACGACATCCACGAAAAAATAGTGTATATAGTGGTGAATAGTAGTCTTACCCTGTGACCACGTGGAATAATAAAATAAATAAATAAAATTTACGATTACTAGCAAGTGGAGGTCGAGGTTACAGTGGTAATGAAAGCGAAGGAGAACCGTTAATGTATGATCCTTATACAAGAAATATATTTGTGCGAACCGTGATGTCAATTACTCTGGTAATGTTGGTCATCACAGCCGGTATCATCATTTATGCACTACATTCGTAAGTTCCTTACATATCTCATTTTTCTACTTAGCGTTACGTTCCACTTTTGAGCTCTGACCGCCTCTACAACAGGCAGGATGTTGATCTACTTTTTTATTGCTATTGGTGGCCAACAAGCAGTTAGCAGCAAGTTGAGCAGTTTACACACTTGATGGTAAATGAGTGCTCATGGACCTTTGCTAGAATAATTATAATTTTTAACAAAAAACAAACCGACTTCAAACAGTAAACTAAAAACGTTAAAATTGCCTATAAAATTTTAAGAATTCCACCAATTTCTCGAAGATACCCTCATCGGGTCTTGACTTGATGATTATGGGACCACCTGGGAAGTATACCCTATCAAACAAAAAAAGAATTTTGCAAATCGGTCCAGGCGTCTCTGAGTAATCGGTGAACATAAAAAAAAAAGATCCAACACATTGAGAACATCCTCCTTTTTTGAAGTCGGTTAAAAAGTGAAAGGAATTGTAAATACAAATAGAGGAATCTCTACATAGAGCGAATTCGGGGCATCCCACAAATTGGCCTGAATTCGCGCCGTACCCTCCCTATCCCACGTCCCGGGAGGGATGTTGGATAGGGAGGGTACGGACTGACCACGGACGATAAGGAACGTGGTACCTGTTATGGAGCCGCGTGCTGCCCCTTTTTCCACCCTGGATGAAACGGACAGGGTGAAGACAGGGCTGATCGCTGACCATAGCCTACAAAAAAAGACAATACTTTACTATCAAATTTTAAGACTTGCACACACACATAGGTGACGATACGCATACATTGATTTTTTCGTTAGGTGACGATTTCTGTCGTCGGGCCGACCACTGACGTCAAGTCACCCTGCTCCGGTGGTCGGCCCAACGACGAAGGCGACGTGTCACGGGTGGGTTACGGGTGTGCGAGCTTACGCCTCTCTGTCGCCTCAGACGGAGTGGTGCGAGGAGTACGCCGACCGTAACCGACGCCCAAAAAAAAAGGTGACAATTTCTGTCAATTTACACTGCATAAGGAAACTTTGTTCCAATAATATTATAATTTTTTAAATAAGATTCACTTTTATATTATGTTTCAAACCTTAAGTATAGTGCGAAGTATAATAATCGATTAGTAGATGAGATTATACATATATGATATTCTTTACACTTGAAATTTAATTATATTCATTGTAACTATTTCGAAGGTCAGCGGGAATAAACAATACTCTATATCTAAAAAAATAATTTTTGTCTGCTATGTATTGTTTTTAATGTATTATTTTTTCAGACCTGATATCAAAGATTTCATTCTAAGCAATGGATTTGGGCTCCTAATACTAGCGCTGTAAGTTATGTCTCATATTTTTAACTTTTTATTTTAAGGTGCCGAAGGTGGTTTATATGCTACTAGCAACCCGCCCTCGCTTCGCTTCAGTTTCAGTCGCTTTACCGGCGGCGTAGTTCCCGTTCCCGTGGGAATACCAGAATAAAATATAGCCTATGTTACTCCCTGATATTATAGCTTTCCATTGGTGAAAGAATTTTTGAAATTGGTTCGGTGGTTTAAGCGTGAAAGCGTAACAAATAAACAAACAAACATCCTTACTTTCGCATTTATAATATTAGTAAGGACATTTATAATATTAGTAAGGATTTAGTGACGGCGACGAATATTACAAACCCTAAAATAACTAAGGTGTCGTAAAAGACTACTACGACATAAATTTCGACCAGAGACAACTCCATCTTATGACATCTCATCCATAAATATACGTACGAGTATACGCAAAGACGATTGCAAAAACTTTTGCAATATATATTATCAAAGAAAATTTTAAGAGTCGATCTCAACTAAATCAGATATGGGATGGTGATGATGATTTTGCAATGTGCAATAAACCAGATCTAGCCGGCGGCAATAAAAAATTAGGCGTAAGGAGTACAGCATTCAATATCATTATCATCTTCTCGACGCACATACGTCCCACTGCTAGGCTCGACACTCCTTCATAATAGTAGAAAAATTACCCTAATCAGGCAGGTTGATATAGAGGTTTATTGATGATTATGATTGACTGATGAGGGGAGTGATGGCTGCTCTAGTGGTTAACTCGTGATCGGGTGCCGCTTGCGGGATCTGGTCCAGCCATGGTACTTTTTCGTTATATTTAATAACTGTATTGTATGATAGTTCGAAAGGCATCACACTGGAGCTATTAATAGACATGTTGTTGTATATTATCTTATTAAAAAAAAAAATAGTAAATGAATAAAAAAGAAGACAAGCCCACTGAGTTTCTTGTCGGATCTTCTCAGTGCGGTCGCGTTCCGATCCGGTAGTAGTGTAAGGTAAAATGTAAAAAAGTGACCATATGTAAGTGCCCCCGCGGGGTTTATGCATAATAAAGTATTTGAATTTGAATTTGATGATTACGCGAGTATTACAAATTGTAAATAAAATTAATTTACGGATTTTATCGTGTTTGTATTTCATTTTTGATTGCCCGACGTTTCGAACTCTGCAGCGTTTATGGTCACGGGCGGACTAAGAGGTCTCACATCCAACAAGTCATCGTTATTACAGATATTCTGTGTAATATATGCAGATATAAATAAATAGAAACGCGATAAAATCCGTAGTTTTATTTATACCATTGACATTTCAGAGGAGTGTATATGATCCCCAACTGCGGTATGATGTGTTGCCCAATAGCTAGAAGACCACCATGCAGCTTCCTTATGTTACTACTTACGGTATTTTATTAACTCTTATAACCGCACACACATAAATGTCCCATAGGATAAGAATACAATGAGATGATAAGAAGATAGATGTTAAGAATACAATGGACCGGGAAATAGACCGTCACCTGCAGAGTGGCTGACTGTTGAAGCAGTTAGTGTTACGAATTTCTAGGGAGAGCGCTCCGTTAACCTGGTTTTACGACTATCATGAAAGTAAGGGATTTTTAGGCGAGCTGTGGTCATCACTCTTCCATCCGGGGTGACGAAAAGTCGTTGCGCGACCCCATAACCCACCGCATTGCCACACCGTCGCTATTGGGCCAACCACTGGTACCGTAATCTTTGTTGTCCGTAGCCAGATCGGTGGATAACCCTTTTGGTCCCATTCCTTCCGGACGCCTCTTGGTGTGTCGCCCTTACGCGGTTGGCCTCTCTGCAAGTGACGGACTATTCCCCAGACAGACTACATGTTGTATATATACAATTTTATTACTATTTTTTAAATGATGTATCTGTATGTACTTATACATATACCCACGTAGGAAGTTATAATTTTTGGCGTAACATGATGAAAATCTTTCTAAAAATTTTATATATCGCATTATCTTACGTTTGTAGAAAAACCGCCATTAATAATGGAAAAAAGGGTATTTAATACATTGAAAGTTTTATAATGCATTATCTAGTTGACATTTATGAGGGAGTGCGCGTGCATCGTAAAAATTTACTCTCGTCATTTTTCCCTAATGCGCCATAAGAAGTATATCTTCAAAAATGATAACAAAAACAAAATAAACACGGATACAACCTCATGAAGAACAGACCTGGTGTTATAAAATGCATGCCCAGAGCCTAGTTTAGGCACCAGTCTCTGCGCCAAAAAAGTATAATATTTGTCTCTTATTTTCAAGATTGAAACAAAACTTTATTTAAACCTTTTCTAAAAATTTATTATGTGTCCACAGATGTTAAGTATGACAACATTGGCTGCGGTCGTGAGCTGTTACTACGGTACTGTGATTGTATTGTACGCAACTATTGCTACAACAGCTATTGTGTTTGCATGCTTAATACTAGCTTGTACTTCAGTAAGTTTTTCTTATAGATTACACTTTTCAAAAAGGAAGAAGTCCTTATTTCCAGTTCTGTAATTTTGAAATATTACAAGTCCAAGTCGGAACTTTAGCGAAGCCTTTACAAATTTGCTGCTTTAGCGATTTAAATTGTAGTAAGATAAGTGCCAAATAAAGACTTAGCTTAAGAAGTTTTGCAACTCACTAAGTTGCTTTATATACTTACTAATCATTATTTTCCGTGTAGTGAAGGAGTAGGAATACAATACGCGCTTCCTTTTTTACCTGCGGGTGTCGTAAAATCTTACTAATGGATATAATATGCAATTAAATCAAGATAAGAAAAACTCAGCATTAAACCATATACCAAGCTGTTTGACCAGCGTGGTATAGTAGGTCAACCTGAGGAACTCTTTGCTGTCGATCTTAGTGTCCCGAGACTTAAAGGGTGCTTTCTTTGTAACATATGAGGTAGACATCCGATAAGAAAGGATTTTCTGAAATTGTACCCCTAAGGGGATGAAAAGGCCCTCCTTTTCACGGCAAATTTTCTGTGAGAAAATATGATTCCTTGGTCTAATTCATTTCAAAGTTTGCATTTCCATTTCAAAAGCATTAGCTATGTTCATTAAAATATATACAAAAGTATAATAATTTATTCCAGTTCGACTTCACGCGTTGGTTTCTATATGCAGTGGTGATATCAGTGGGTCTCTCAGTGATCTTTTTAATAGTTCTTGGTGCGTCATTGATCACTGGTATGCGCATGACACCTGTACGCATAGGTATATTGGTATTAGCTGTTATTCTACAGGCTGTGGTACGTATTTAATTTTTTTATAGGTAACACTTCGCAGTCAGGAACAAGTTTTCTAATGCGGAGAACTTAACATACGAAAAAAAAAACAAGAAATCATACTCATTATCATCGCAGCTTATACAGTTGGCTCTGTTGGGCTCGAGCCTCCTCCAAAGTAGAAGGGAAATTGATCTACTACACTATGGTGGTCAAATGGGTTCTTATAGGGTTTTATTTCGAGTTTATTTCTCTTGGGTAGGTGTGTATGCGTATTTAATGCCTTAGTCGTCTTATACGACACCCACGGGCAAGATAGGGGGTGGTAAATTGTATTCTTATTCCATTGCATGGAAAATTGTTTGCCACAAGCAGTCCCCCTGATAGTAAGTGATCCTGCCACTCATGATTCTTAGCCATACCAAGGGTACATCCAGGTTCTTGCCTACCATGAATAAACTACTCTTTTTAAACCTCATTTAAATCCAGTCGATGGCCCTGTACGGCGCACCGGTGTGGGCGGGGTCCTTGACCGTCCGACTTAGGGCCCTTCTGTGGCGACCACAGAGGGTCATGGCGGTCAGGGCCATCCGCGGATACCGCACGGTGGCGACGGAGGCAGCATGCCTATTGGCCGGGACTCCCTCGTGGGACCTGGAGGCGGAGATGCTCGCCGGATTGTATCGGCGGGTGGCGGGGGTGCGAGCGGGGGGCGGTGAGATCTCGTTAAGGGAGCTCACCGCCTGGCGCGTCGACGCCCACCGAGACGTCATTGCCCGTTGGGCAGTCCGGCTGGAGAGGCCTCGGTTCGGGGTGCGAACCGTGGAGGCCTTCCGGCCGGTGCTGATGCAGTGGTTAGAAAGGCGGCACGGGGTGCTCTCCTTCCGACTAGTGCAGGTGTTGACGGGGCATGGGAGCTTCGCCAAATACCTGCACAGGGTCGTGAGGAGGGAGAGCACACCGTCCTGCCACCACTGCGATTGCGACGGGGACACGGCGCGCCACACGCTCGAGGCCTGCGCGGCTTGGGCAGTGCAGCGCCGTGAACTCGTCGCAATCATCGGTGCCGACCTGACGCTGCCGGCCATCGCTAGGGCGATGGTCGACAACGTCGGGAATTGGGACGCGGTCGCAGCCTTCTGCGAGACAGTGATCTCGCAGAAGGAGGCGGCGGATCGTCTGCGCGTGGAGCGCAGCCTCGATGAGGAGATCCGCCACCGGCGACTGGGGCGGCGTAGGCGCAACTATCTGCGCCTCATGCCGCCCTAGCCGAGGCCGCGGGTGACGTGACCAGGGGTTAGTCCGTCACCCGCCGAGAGGCCGACGGCGTGAGGAAAGACCGACGTCCTCCCCGAGGGGGGGACGTCGGTCGATGGGAGGGTACCCCGCGTAGGGGGTATTCCGTCGGGCCGACCACTGACGACAAGTAAACCTGCTCCGGTGGTCGGCCCAATGACGAAGGCGAGGTGGTTTTCGGGTGGGTTGCGGGAGTTGCGTGCTTAAGCCCCTCTGTCGCCCCGGACGGAGTGGTGCGGAGGCGCGCCGACCGCGACCCACACACAAAAAAAAAAAAAAAAAACTCATTTAAAGACGGTCATGACAATGTGCTAAACTAGTGCTTAACTAGATGCATATAAAAATTAATACTACGTTATTTCAATCAATATTATATGATATAGTGTGAAATTGACAAGTTCTCCCGCTTTAAATGCTATGATAACCCGTTAAGAAGGACATGATATTAAATTTATCTGAGCCTAATTTACTTCATTTTGCCTTGCTAATTTAATAATCATTATTATCATCATCACATCTCATAAACGTCCCACTGCTGGGCTCGAGCCTCCTCCACAATGAGCGGGCAATTGACCTACTACAACGCGTTGGTCATACGGGTTGGTAAAGAGATTTAATTCGAGTTTTTCTTCTCTTGCATAGTTGTTCCATGCACAAGATATCCCTTAGTCGTATTTTACGACACCCACGGGTAAGACATAATTGTATTCTTATTCCGTCACCATACGGAGAATTTAATAGTCGCTTCTCTGTAATCAAGCGTAAGAGTCTTTCCACATGGCGACGGAATAAGCACGTAAAATACGACAAAGTTACATATATGATGTGTTTATTATATCTATGCAAGAGAAGGAAATAAAATAAAGCCGGCTAAGTGCGAGTCGGAGTCGCGCACGAAGAGTTCCGTACCATTATCTATAAAAAGGGCAAAAAAATTGCGTTTTTGTATGGGAGCCCCCTTAAATATTTATTTTATTTTGTTTTTAGTATTTGTTGTTATAGCGGCAACATAAATACATTATAATTTGTAAAAAATTCAACTGTCTAGCTGTCGCTGTTCTTGAGATACAGCCTGGTGACAAACAGACGGATAGACAGAAGGACGGACAGACAGCGAAATCTTAATAATAGGATCCCGTTTTCACCCATACGGGTACGGAACCCTGAAAACTATACCAATCCATATAGCCAGCGGGGTATAATAGTTAAATTTCCTTTTTATTTAATATTCGTATGGGAACTGACTAAGAATCCAATTCATCACCCTCTTTTTCGCCCGTGAGTATTGAAAAAGATGATTAAGGGATTATAATATGTAGCAACATCTATGCAAGAGGAAAATTTAAAATTAAAACCCTATAGCAACCCATATGATCAGCATGGTCAATTTCAACTGTACAGATGGCGTAGTGGTTAAGATACCGTCCTACCATGCCAGTGTCATGGGTTCGAATCCCAAGCGGGACAACACTGTGCGATCTATAAATTGTTGGTCTGAGTCTGATTGTAATTTGTGTTTGTTAATTATATGTTTGTAAAGTCTCTCGCAACACAAGGATCATTTCCTTAATATCGAGTGTTGTCTTTTTTCATCATCATCATCATTTCAGCCTATCGCCGTCAACTACTGAACGTAGGCCTCCCTCATGTTACGCCACAAAGTGTGCTCCTGTGCCGCCTGCATCCAACGACACCCAACAACTTTCACTAAGTCGGTCGTCAGTCCACCTAGTGGGGGGGCGTCCTACACTGCGTCGTCCGATACGTGGTCGCCACTCGAGAAACATTCTTCCCCAGCGGTTGTCGGTTCTTCGAGCGATGTGGCCTGCCCATTGCCACTTCAGCGTGCTAATTCTTCGTATTATGTCGGTTACACCCGTTCTTCTGCGGATTTCCGTAATTCGGATTCTATCTTCCAGAAAAATTCCGAACATAGCCGTAAGTCATCACTGGTAACACACACTGGTCGTAGACCTGTGTTTTCAAACACTGAGATATGTTGGACGAGAAGATCCTCATACCTTTTTAATAAAAAGAAAAAAGAAAAGAAATTTCTCTTCTATTGTGGAGTGGATTCGAGCTCGGTAAAAACCTATATGTATTATCTGATATAATGATGATATTTATTTTCAGTTTTTAGTGATGGAACTCCAAATGATATTAGGCGGTAGAAGCTTAGAATTAGCGGAAGATGATTACTCATTAGCTGCTTTCATGCTTTACACTTCGATCGTCGATATTTTTATAAAAATGGTACAGATAATAGGTCTGTCTGGCTCACATTAACATACGCTCGTTACCTTTGTCGTTCAACAAATATACTCAAATTTATTTTTGAAAATCATGTCGGCATAATATGTTCCACAATCCGTGCGAAGCCGGGCGGGTCGCTATTATTTGTAATTTTATGTAACAGTTAACTTCTTAAAGAGAAAAATATAATTAAATAAAATATCTAGAATTATCAAAGTGGACAGCTGCAGCTCCTAGGAGACGTACATCATCTATTAAGACCGCTAAACTGCTGGTCAAGCATGAACTACAATACTATACCCTCAAAAGAATTACTGCTTTCTATGGAAGAGACCTACGTTCAGCAGTAGACGGTAAAAGACTAAAGTAGAAAAGACTATCATGAAAAGCTATCCTGCTTAGACTTGACACTTATTTAGCCGAAAAGCGGATTGAAATATTACTTATTAACTTAATAACTAAATACTGTCAAATATTGAAAATAAAATATCGAATTGCTATGTAGAGTTCAGATGTGTATACAGTAGTAATAATATTTATAAATATTTGTTTGTAAATAGTTTAATGTTTAAATTAAATTATTTTAATATTTTTTATTACATAACATTGTTTTATTTCACTTGTATTAAATCAAATTATTTTATAAACATAACCCTGCACTAACATAAGATAGAAATAGCCCGAAGAATTAGCACGTTGAAATAGCAGTGGGTAGAACACATCGCTCGTTGAAACGACAACCCGTGGGGAAAAGGTTCTCGAGTAGCGACCACGAATCTGATGACGCCGCATAGGACCACCCCGTACTAGGTGGACTGACGACATTATCAAAGTTGCAGGGTACCGTTGGATGCAAATGGAGCAGCATTTTGAATGTTGCAGGGAACCGTGGGATGCAAGTGGAGTAGGACCGTTCCGAGTGGCATTTTCGTGGGGAGGTCTATGTCCAACAGTAGGAGTCTAACGGCTAATAGATGGATGGGTGGATGAATCCTGCAGTAAGGCAATTCTTGTATTGCAGAGTCTTTTACAAAGTTCGTGGGGCCGATTCTCACGCGTCTCTTTACACTATTCTAAATATGTAATTGGAGTCATTTAATTATATGTTTGTGAAATCCACCACGACACAAGGATTTACTCTTCAGCACAGGATATTTATTGTCTTAAACAAAAGAGAGAAAAAAACTTTATTATTTAGTAAACTATAATAAAGAAAAACCACTACCATACAAAAACATGGTTATTTGTAAGAAATATATCATTAATATAAATATTGTGACCCAATATAGAAATGGAATATAGGGCTATCATAAGTATCTTTAAAAATATTATCCACTGAACATTGATCGGAGTATGTTGCGAATGCTGTCCGCGATTGAGGACGAGTTTATTGGGTTATAACGCTTGAAAATTAGATTCAACCTCTTTTAGATTGTGTATTTGATAAGTGATGAGCGAATTATGTGAATTAATCTTAAACTAAAGGCTCGATACTAATTGCAAAGATACCAACCAGGACTTTTTTTTTTTGTGGACTGCGGTCAGCGCGCTCCTCGCACCACTCCGTCGGGGCGACAGAGGGGCGTAAGCACGCAACACCCGCAACCCACCCGAACACCACGTCGCCTTCGTCGTTGGGCCGACCACCGGAGCAGGGTTACTTGTCATCAGTGGTCGGCCCGACGGAATACCCCCTACTTGGGGCACCCTCCCATCGACCGACGTCCCCCCTCGGGGAGGACGTCGGTCTTTCCCCACACGATCGGCCTCTCGGCGGGCGATGGACTAATCCCCGGTCACGTCACCTGCGGCCTCGGCTAGGGCGGCATGGCACGCAGGTAGTCGCACCTGCGCCGCCCCAGTCGCTGGCGACGGGTCGCTTCGTCGAGGCTGTGCTTCTCACGCGCGCGACCCGCCGCCTCTATACCACACCAGGACTTACGTATGTTTTTATTAACGACATCTAAATTTTAGGTAACACCTACTTATCACTACCTCTACCACGCTGCACGCTGGTCAGACGGGTTGGTATAGGCTATGTATATTTGATCCCTTAGTCATCTTTTACGACACCCATAGTTAAAATAGACAGTGGTGAATTGTATTCTTACTCCACCCAGAAAAATGTTTGGATTGCCTTGGTGTTTCAGGTACTACTGCTTCTTTAGACATCCTTGGGCAAAACGGGTACCTATCATTTTAATTTCACTGCAGAAGGGTTTGAATTATTCTATGATACAGAACATTTCCAACAGATTTTGGTCAGAGGAATCCTTTGCATTCATTTTGTGCATTTGTATGTATTAGGTAATTGGCTATTATTACACTCGTGTGACGACGAAGACGAAGAAATGGCGGTTTTTGTAATATTGCTTCATCGCCAAAAGGGATATATTATGGCTGCTGGGCACTGCTGAGCTCGAATCTCTTTCACAATCGAAGGAAAATTGACCCACTACTCCACGCTTAGTATAGGGTATTATTTCGATGTTCACTTCTCTTGCATAGATGTTATATGCATACTATATCTCTTAGTCGTCTTTTACGACACCCACAGGCATGAGGGGGGCGGTGAATTGTATTCTTACTTCATCACCACACGGAACAATTCTAAGCATGTCCTGAATAACGAACAAAAGAATTTATAAAAAACTTAAACAAAATTTTATATATATATATATATATATTATTATATATCTATACTAGCTGACCCAACAGGCGTTGTTCTGTTCAAATTAAATAAAAGGAATTGTCCTTGAAATTGACAACAGCGTCATCTACTAGGTCCTATCGTGAATCTTGCCATCCATTTCGATCATTCTCGAATCTCCTTGAACACACATAAAAAATTTCATCAACATCGGTGCAGTCGTTTAGGAGGAGTTCAGTGCAGTACACACGTACACAATAAATATATATATATAAAGATAAAGAAGCTGGTTGCTTATCCGCGTGGTGATGGAGTAAAAATACAATTCCACCACTCCCTATCATGCCCGTGGATGTCGTAAAAGACGGCTATGGGATATACGATGCACATAACATCTGTGCAAGAGAAGGAAAATACGAAATGAAACACTGTACCAACACGTCTGACCAGCGTGGTGTAGTAGGTCAATTTTTCTCCTATTATGGAGGTGGCCCGAGCCCAACAGTGGGACGTTAGTGGGCTGTGATGATGATGTTGAATGTATCTATATGAAGAAGTTTAGACTTTGTTTTTATTATTTTACATGTTGTACTATTATACAAATATAGTGAAAATTATACATAGAATACTTTAGAAAACTCTCTTATATTTTGATCACTTTTATTTGGAACGGAAACTTTAATATTACGAGCTTGAATGGTCTCGCTGTTCGCTCATAACGCAATCGCAAGCTCAGCAGTTCCATTTGATTGAGTCTGGGTAAGATCGATTCAGTTTAACGCGAGCCGTGGTGAGTCGTCTGACCGACAATTGGACCTATTTATTTCCTAATAGATACTATATTTTTTATATACCATTATATCTATACTAATATTATAAAGAGGAAAGATTTGTTTGTTTGTTTGTATTGAATAGGCTCCGAAACTACTGGACCGATTTCAAAAATTCTTTCACCAATGGAAAGCTATACTATCAGGGAGTAACATAGGCTATATTTTATCCCGGTATTCCCATGGGAACGGGCACTACGCGGTTAAGATGACTGAAACCGAAGCGAAGCGAGGGCAGGTTGCTAGTTCTTTATATAGTGTATGTTTTTTCCGCGTGGTGATGGAGTAGGAGTTCAATTCACCACCATCTTGCCCGTGAATCTCGTACTCGACTAGATACTAAGGGATATGAAATGAATATAACTTCTATGCAAGAGAAAAAAAACTCGAAATAAAACCTATATTAACACGCAAACGTGTTGTGAAGTAAATTGACTTACATGGTACATATACCAGCATGGTATAGTAAATCAATTTCCTTCCTATTGGTGGAGGCTCGAACCCAAAAGTGAGATTTGTGTGAGCGAAGAAAGAAAAAATAAAGTGTTTGTTAATCAGAATTTTCTTCAGAACCGTTTATCTTTGTCGTTTATCTTTTTTTAACTTCATAATTAAACCCGAAACCGGTCAGTAGCATTTTCTGAATTCCACCGGACCAACAATGCAGACTTAAGTAGTTAAAGTATTTTTATTTCATATGTATATAACTCTCCATTAGGTAAACCAGTAAGAAAACAAAGGTCACCCCTTCCTTTTCCAAGATTAATATAGTTAATTAAGAAATGGGAGCTGCTAAGATCACGGCAATAGAAAAAAAACTCAAAATGAATCTCTATGCCTACCTTATCTGACCATGGTAGGTATAATAGGCTAATTTATCTATCCTAGAAGAATCCCATGCTCAGGTGTTAATAAAAAAATATTTAGTTAAAATCTTTCATAAAGAAATAAACCAAAGAAAAGAACATTTAATATGAATTTGTTAAGCTAATTTTACATAAGGAAACCGCAATGGTAATACAATTACACAAGATTATTTGTTCAAAAGTGAAAATTCAGAGAACACATTACAGAGGTCATTAAGAACATTAAGGACAAAAAATTGTTTGTTGTGGCTCCCTAATTGCCTACCCTCTTTTCATCTTTAATATCAAAACCGAAGCAATTAGCAGGCATTCTCGTATTGAATTTTAGTTATATAGCTCTCAAAGCGTTTAATGCAATTTTATATTTTATATAATTTTGTTTAATTTATTGCTTCCACAATTGGTTTGAAATTGTTGTTTGCAGATTTTTTTAATAAAGCCATGAGTATATATAAGAAATGAATGAAAATGCAAATTTTATTCTACCCTTTTTATTATTATTATTTCTGTTAAACTAACAGTTTCATTTAAATTTTCATTTTAGTCAAATTCTCGATTGGGTTTTATAAAGTTGGTAATACTAGGCAAATTTTCCTCGTCTAGAGAAATTTTGTCCAACAATAGGACGTATATGGCCTGAGTAGACATAGAAGACTATTTTGGAGGGCTACGAATAGTAAAAGGTTAGCTTCTAATAGCTAACGATACATAGACTACGCGTATACATTTAATCATGAACCGAGTAAGTTTGCTCACGTAGGAATACCGATTCAATTTCATCAAAACTGAGTTGAATTAGTACGGGATTAAGTTCCTCTCAACTCAGATTGCCTCAGGACGTGTACCCTGGATTAGATTTTATACTACGTCTTAACGAAGGAATGCAAGTTATAAGCCGTAAGGGATTTAATTTATTTTCTATGCACCTAACCTATTGAAGTTAACTAGACCTTCTTCCGTATGGTGACGAAATAAAAATACAATTTACCGCTATCTTGCCTGTGGAGTTCGTAAAATACAAGTAAGGGATATCATACGTATATAACATCCATGCAAGAGAAGGAAAATCGAAACAAAACCGTATAAGAACCTGTCTGACCAGCATGGTATAGTAAGGTCAATTTCCCTCCTATTGTTGAGGAGGCTCGAGCCCAGCAGTGGGACGTGTATGAGCCAAGATGAGACCTCCAAACAGGAGACGATGACGCAATAGTCGGTATACTTGCAGATGCTTAAACAATCATAGTTGGTATTTCTGGTAAGCTTTTAAGCGGATTTAACGATTAATCATCAGCATCCTGCTCGTATGTCAATTATTTGGAGTCGACACAATATGTGCTCTTCTTTCATAGTACAAATTGCATAAATTTTGGCAACAGTTTTATGACCGGCACCTTTTTTTTGGGTTGGTTATGGTACCCTCCCTTTCTCCCACACCCCGCTCGTGACGTCGGTCGCCCTCGTGTGGTCAATCTCTCTGCGGGTGACGGACTATTCCCCGATCCAGTCACCCGCGGCCTCGGCTAGATTGACATCAGGCGTAAGGACGCCGTAGAGGAGTTCCTCTCACACACGATCCGCCGCCTCCTTCCGTGAAATGAATGACCGGCCGCCTGTCTAATGTTAATCCTCCTTGGATTAATTTTTGACCAGCTGGCATCAGATGGAGCTGGTCTAAGACAATGTAAAGGTTTTCGTCGTGTTTTTACAACATTCACAAGAAATGTGAATGTTATATTTTAAATCAATCAGATAAAGTCTTGTCTTATATAATTTGATACAGAAACGGTATCCTGCAAAAAATAGGTATTAACCTAAACATCTATTTTCTTAAACGTCAGGCGCGTTAGGACAGCGCTGCCCCTTCTGCTGGTGACACTTCAGCCAGTTTTCATGACTCCCACGGTTAAGAGAGGTAGTGGTGAGACATATTCTTCTCATCTCATCTCAGCCCACATAAGTCATTCTTGGGGCTTGGGCCTATGAGGGAAAAACTGTCCTACGATCCCCCTTCTCTTGCATTAATATATTCGTATCTCTTAGTCGTCTTGTACGACACCCATGGGCAACAGAGGAGGGTGATTAAATCTTACTCTGTCACCACACGGTGAATTATATTCTTAGACTGATATAATGCAGAGAGGTACAGTTACATTATGATTTTAGTATTCGTTATTTCTTATAACTTGCTCCAAAATGATTAAAATTTAGTGTGCACATAGGTAAGCTATATTCTGGCATTGGAGAATGAAAAACCTTTCTTTAGCCTTTTTAGTCTTTTCCATTGTCATCATCCGTCCATAAATCAGACTTCTTTCAATGATGCTAAGAATGCCAAATTAAGCAGTCCAGTTTCGTCTCCATCCAACGATATTAGCAGTTGTTGTGTTACTTGCAAATGCAATTTATTTGTTATTTTTTTGTCTACTCAATCTGTGCGAATGGATTGACAGATTTGGGAAATTAAGAGTGGTAATTGTTTTCGTGTGGTGACGGAATAAGAATGTGTGTTATAGTAAGCAAATTTTCCCCCTATTATTAAGGAGGCTCAAGCTCATTTAGGTTCCACTATTGTTCAATAGTGGAACTGACTGACTCAACAGTGATTGAGTCAATAATGGGACGTATATAAGCTGAGATGATGATGATGATAAGATGAATTGTTCAGTGGTGTCTGGAGATAAATTTAACTACTTCTGATTTCTAGTACATCAGTGGGCAGAATACAAAATGGCTTATAGTCTATATTATAGAAACACAACGTAATGTAAAATTTTCTCCATAAAATATATAACAGAACATATCTTCCAGTACGGTTGCGGGCAGGTCAGCCGGAAATGGGTCAAATTTTGAAAAGATTCTTACATGGCGCGTTTGTGTGACTTGTAAATAAAGTATAGTGGTAAAATGAATACTTAGGCAAGCAATGCTGGAGTGTGAACGGCTGAAGGCCTTTCTCCGACTCAAAATATTTTATTCTATCTAACCCTATTTGAAAGCAAACTTGTACAATATACAATATATACAATTTCTATAATATTATATACTATTGCATACATTCATTAAATATAATTTAATTATTGTAGGTCTGAAAATCTTCTCTGCGTGTTGACGGTTCGGGACGTGTTAAGCACACCAGAGTGGGCAGCGGTGCTGTCCTGGGAAGTTCATAATACCTACTAAGATTGCCAGCCCGTTCGTCAAATGTGGATATTATAGCATTATCACTGACTTGGGAAGAGACTTTATAGGAGGAAGGGCTACATATAGACGTTGTAGAGATGAACGAATGATAATTGTGTATCATATTCTGTATTTTAGATATTAAATTAGGAAGCTTCAACGCCCCACCAACTGTTTCTATGGCCCGGAAGTAATCTACCGGGCCGGCCACGGATGTCAAGGAATCAGTACCAGTGAGCGGCCCAATGGCGATAGGGAAGGAATACATTAGGTTATAAGGCCCTTCGTATAGATATCGGTGTCCAGACAATAGTTTAGCCTAAAGAGTAAGTGTTAAATTAGGAACGTCGAAACTTAATTAATGGCACATAATCGTGAATTAATGCATGGAGCGATGTTATCAAAAGTGACTGTCAACTAATCGTAGCGTCATTGATTAATATTAGCAGTTAGATAGAACGGGCAGTACATCTCGAGCATAATTTATGTAAGTTTTCGACCAATATTTTTTAAAGAAAATATAACAATTTATTAAAATAAGTTGCTTTTTATAATAAAATATGAAATTTTACCCCGTAATAATAATTAACAAATCATTAGTTAATTGTTTGTATTCTTCTAAAAAGTGACTGCTGAGTAGTGAGTTCAATTCTTGCGCAGATTGTGTAATCCACAAATGATTGCTTAATCTGAATATAATTTGCCACTTATATCCGTCTTACCTCATCATCATCATCATCTTGCTCTTATCCCAATTACTTGGGGTCGACGCAATATGTCATCTGTTTTGACATATTGCAAAAAGTTTCGGCAATGACTTTTATGACCGGCCGCCTGCCTGACGTCAACCCTCCTTGGGAATGTAATCGTTGACCCAAATGGTACCAGATGGAGTTGGTCCGGGTCAATCTAGGGCTCTTAGTCGTCTTTTACGACACCCACGAGCGAAGCAAGGGTTGGTAGTATTCGAAGCCGCTACCACACAGCAATTATATCCGTCTTACCTACAGTAGGTTAATTCCTGTCTCACTGTGAAAGAGTCTCGAACCCAGCAGTGACACGTATATCAACCCAGATGATGAGATAATTACAAAATCGCATTCGCTATCTTCGAATAGTTATAAATTAAATTATATCACTCACCATTGACTAGTTATAGAGTTTCTAACGGAAACATAGATTATAAAGAGGGAACCCTCGGGGAGTTTTAATTTCATATGAACTGGGTCACAGACTAGAGACACATGGAAAATTCCATATCATAAAGTTTCAAAGTATAAGGGTGCGATTTACATCCATAGGACTGGGCAATGGACAAATTTACAATTATTTTTACCTAGATTGAGAGATACTTTTGTGCTATTTATTTTTATGTAATGTGATTTTTTAAAGTTGTGGTCGCTAACAATGCTACCAAACCTTACATTACCCGTGGGTGTCGAAAAAGACGACTAAGAGTTGTTCATAGACCTGAGCTAAATTCATCTGATGCCGTGAGGTCAACAGTTATATTCCCAAAGAGACTTGACGTCAGGCAGGCGGCCGCTCATAAAATTATTGATTGTAATATGTACTATGAAAGAAGAATACATTTTGAGTCGACCTGGTAATTAAGATAAGAGCAGAATGATGTAATTGAGAGATACTTTTAATAACAAATAGGAAAACAGCACTTTTTAAGGAAACTATAGGTAACGAAATTCGCCACTTAAATACCGATCTTTATATAATTAGTGCACTCCTTCTCTCATATTAAGAATATCTTGTTTTAAAAATCTACTGCTTTCTAAACAGAGAAGGGATAATTTTGATAACGCCATGATTTTGAACACGTTTTGGCTACCTAAATACGTCCACTGCGGCCGCTTCAACAAACCGCTGCTGAAGGTACGTGGCGTCCAAAACGCAACGCTCACTGACGCCGCTCGACACGCCGCGCCGTGCGCCGCCTAGACCAAAGTCGTGGTCAAGCCGTTAGTCGTCTTTTACGATACCCACGTACGGTGTTTTGTACGTAACAGAACCTGTGAACATAATTTTCACCCCCTTCTAAACTTCCTGATTAATTTGAAATTTTTCACACTCATCAACTGAAAACAATTCAAACATCTTAGTCCGCCCGTGACCATGAATGATATGAATTTTTTGATACATGGAGCAATCATAAATTAAATACAAACGCGATAAAATCCATAAATTAATTTTATTTACAATGTGTAATACTCGCATAAACATCAGAAATCATTACGATAACAATTCAATAATGTCAGTGATGTTTTTTATCATATCTGTTGAGACTGGGCTGAGATTTTGGCGTACCTCGATAGATGTCGCTATTCCTATTTTCTGCATCGCATTTTTTAATCCGGTTATCTACGAAAGCGTATCTTAATTTTTAAACTACCTTTTTTATTTTACAAGTTACATAGGCAAGTAAAGGGTGGTGATGTATTGTATTTTTAACCCGTCACCGCAAAAGTATCTTATCTAAACATTTGTAAAGTAAACTAGACAATAAAGTCAATGTTGTTATTCCAACTGAAATGGCATAATCGCGTGCCGTCTTGCATTTAGTTACGATTGTACAGATAAGTAATTGTAAATCTCTTCACGATATAATACTATCGTTTTGAAACTATCTAGCAACTATTACTAGTTTAGAGTCTTAGTAGTTAGTATTAGAGCCATGTCCACAATAAGAGAGAAATTAACCTTACACCAATTACCATGCCGGGCAGACGTGTTGACAGACTTTCATTTCAAGTTTTCTTTCTTTTGCATAGATATACATTTTTAATACCTTAGTCGTCTTTTATAACACCCACGGGTAAGAGAGGGGTTGGTGAAGGTTTAGAGTAATTACTTAATAATTTTATTCCATACTAGCCAATGCCTCTATCCATGTGGTGACGTAGTAAGAACACAATTCACCATCCCTTCTCTTCCTCGTAGGTGTCAAAATCGACTAAAGAATATAATGTGCATATAACATCTATACCAGACAGGGAAAACTCGAAACAAAACCCTATTCCAACACGTCTAAGCAGGGTAGGTCAATTTCCTTCCTATGGGAGGCGAAGAGGCCCAAGTCCAACAGTGTAGCTTATATAGGTTGAGATGATAATAAAATATTGTGGTGTGAGGAGCGGGTCACTCCCTTCCCTCCATTGTGGTTGAGGGGAGTGATGGCTGCTCTAGTGGTTAACTCGTGATCGGGTGCCGCTTGCGGAATCTGGTCCAGCCATGGTACTTTTTCGTTATATTTAATAACTGTATTGTATGATGGTTCGAAAGGCGAACACTGGAGCTATTAATAGACATGTTGTTGTATATTATCTTATTAAAAAAAAATTGTAAATGAATAAAAAAGAAGACAAGCCCACTGAGTTTCTTGCCGGATCTTCTCAGTGCGGTCGCGTTCCGATCCGGTAGTAGTGTAAGGTAAAATGTAAAAAAGTGACCATATGTAAGTGCCCCCGCGGGGTTTATGCATAATAAAGTATTTGAATTTGAATTTGTAATTAAAACTATTTTTATGAATTTTATCGCGTTAGCACTCAATTTGACGGACGGAGTAAGAATATAATTCACGCCCGTGGGTGTCATAGAAGTCGGCTAAGGGATATAATGTTATATGCGATAATATCTATGCAAGAGATGGAAATATACCAACACGTCTGACCAGTGTGGTAGAGTAGGTTAAATTCACTCTTATTGTGGAGTAGGCTGGAGCCCAGCAGTGGGACATTAATGAGCTGTGATGATGATGATATTGGAAGTAATTAACTTTTCAGGAGGGACACATGTTGGGCGACATTTATATAGTATTCTGACCCCCTCGGCGTTCAATGTGTTAACATAAGTTAATCTTACTACTTTTGTGAATGCAAATGTTTGGATGAATAAATGTTTGTTATTCAATCACCCCAGAACGACTGAATGAATTTGGATAATAATTGGCACGAAGATAGATGGCAATGTAAATCACTATACATCTTATGGAATTCTCTGGACACATGTCATTACAGAGTAATCCCGCAGAATGCGAGACCATAATATTGACCGTCATAGATGTATTTGGCTATGAGGATAACCTCAAAGCTCGCAGTAGATATTTGGTAATTAAGCATATGTTAATTTATATAATTGTTTTTAATTTATTATAATCATTCTTAATAAAATAATATTATAATCATGTATCTCCGATTCACGGCTATCTCCCAAGGGAAGATACCCTGTCCTTTGAAAGGCTTACATGGGGATATGGATCCAACACGCAGAGGCCTTTGGAGAAATTTAATGTAAAAATGGGATGGGACGTCTACCGATGACACTCCACGTCTGCATATAACACAAGTGGACTGCCAACGGTAGGTGTAAAACTATTGTGTGATGATGGTATCTAATAACTGTTTATGGGGTTGGACGTTTGATGGACTGGCTAAACTAAAAACTATTGATTGAAAAACTGTCGTCTACCTTCAATACCAATATTATAATTATTGTTAGTAAAATAATTTATATAATTGCATATTCTCCACGATAACGCAAAATTTATACTTCGGCGAGGTATTTTCAAATCTATTTATCATCTCGGCTATATGCATCCCACTATTACGCTCAAGCCTCTTCCACAATTGCAGGTAAAATTATCTACTATACCACGCTGGTCAAACAATTTGGTTTAGGGTTTTATTTCAAGTTTGCCTTCTCTACCATAGAGGCTATCTGCATATCATAAACCTTAGTCGTCTTTTAGAGCACCCACGGGTAAGATAGGGGTTGGTGAATTGTATTCTTACGCCGCCACCACACAGATAGGTATAATGCTATCAAATACTAAAGAATTGATTATTATTTCAAAACGCCACATAACCTGTTCACGTTGCCGCCAAAACTCCTATCATAAAATGAGTGTTGCCAGATGAAATGCTTTGTTAATGTTTTAAATACGATAAATACTAATAAGAAAGAAAGAAAAAAAGATTTATTCTGTTCTAGTTAACGCTAATAAGAAATAAAAATCAAAAACATAACTAAAGAGTGGTGAATGTCATGTAACAGAAACGTGGTCTCTAAATGTCGGCCTTATAAAAAAGCTCAAAGTCGCTTCTGTAGAAAAACGGGTGTAACCGACATAGTCCGCAAAATTAGCGCGTTGAAATGGTAATGGACAGGCCATATCGCTCGTCGAACCGACAACGGTTGGAGAAGAAAGGTTCTTGAGTGGCGACCGCGAATCGGACGACGCAGCTCAGAAAGACCCCCCACTTGGTGGATTGACGACATTCTAAAAGTCGCAGGGAACCTTGGATGCAAGTGACGCAGGACCGTTCCGAGTGGCATTCTCGTAGGGAGGCCTATGTGCAGCATGTCGTCACCACATGGAAACATTTATAAAGAAGAACAATTTCTTCTTAAGTAGTTTTATTGTAAATAAAACTAAGTAGTTAGTAGTACTAAGTAACTTAAGTAGTTTTATTGTAAATAAAACTACTTAAAACTACTAACTTTGGTTACAGGCGCATTAGGAAGTCCGTCCGTGAACATGAACGCTGTGAAGTGTTCAAAACGTAGAGCAATCAAAAACCAAATACAAACGCAATAAAATCCGTAAAGTAATTTTATTTACAATGTGTAATACTCGCGTAAAAATCAGCAATAATTAAGAAATATAGATATATCTGATTTTTTTTGCTTATATTAAAAACCTATTAAGAACCAACCAACGGAACTAACCCTAGACTTATATTAATAAACCAAAGTATTCGGGACGATGGAATTTTTTGCAGACATGATATCATTGCTTCTTCAAGATATTCACAATATTGTGGTATATTAAGAACTTTGGTCGCTTTAATGACTCCTTTTTTTACAAGTCTGACATTTATACACTTTACCCGAGCTTTATCACCATTTTATATGAAAAAATTTATGATATAATACATACAAAGTCCTACATAAATAATGTTAAGAATTTGAGTATAATCAAATTAAGTATAAAATTTTCTTCATAACTTCATAAAAATATTACTCTTCATATTGAGTAGCCCGATTAAAATCATTATCTGTTGAACCCTTTTTTTTTTTTTTTTTTTGGGTGGGCTATGGTAAGCGCACGCGCGGTCCTGTCCGTCCGGGGTGATGAAAGAACGGCGCGCGGGCCCATAACCTACCCGTACCCACGTCACCTCGTTATTTGTTGGGCCGACCACCGGAGCAGATGTGACTTGTCATCAGTGGTCGGCCCGACGGAATACCCTTTCGGGTAACCTAACGTCTCGACGTACTGGGACGTCGGTCGCCATCGCGCGGTCAGCCTCTCTGCGGGTGACGGACAATTCCCCGGTCCGATCACCCGCGGCCTCGGCTAGGGCGGCATTAGGCGCAGATACTCGCGCCTGCGCCACCCCAGTCGCCGGCGGCGGAACGTGTCGCCGAATAGGAGCTCTACTCGCACACGATCCGCCGCCTCCTTCCGTGAGATTACGGCCTCACAGAAGGCGGCGACCGCGTCCCAGTTCCTGACGCTGTCGAGCATCTCCCTGGCGATGGTCGGCAGCGACAGGTCGGCACCGATAATCGTGACGGGTTCACGGCGCTCCCTTTCCCACGCAGCACACTCCTCGAGCGTGTGCTGCGCCGTGTCCTCGTCGCAACTGCAGTAGTGGCAAGACGGTGTGCTCTCCCTCCTGACAATCTTGTGCAAGTACTTCCCAAAACACCCGTGCCCCGTCAGCACCTGCACAAGTCGGAAGGAAAGCACCCCGTGCGTCCGCTCCAACCACTCCATCAGCACCGGCCGGAAGGCCTCGACGGTCCTGACACCGTACCGAGGACTCTCCAGCCGGACTGCCCAACGGGCAATGACTCCTCGGCGGGCGTCGACCCGCCAGGCGGTGATCTCCTGCAAGGAGACCATACCACCGCGGGCGCGCGTCTCCGACACCCGCCGATAAATGTCGGCGAGCATCTCCGCCTCCAGGTCCCACGGGGGAGTTCCGGCCAGGAGGCACGATGCCTCCGTCGCCACGGTGCGGTAACCCCGTATGGCCCTGATCGCCATGACCCTCTGTGGTCGCCACAGGAGGGCCCTGAGACGGACGGTCAGGGACCCCGCCCACACCGGTGCGCCATACAGGGCCATCGACCGGATCACCCCCGTGTACAGCTGTCGGCACGTAGCACTAGGTCCACCCACATTCGGCATCAGCCGCGAAAGGGCGGACGCCGCGCCGACAAGCCGGGGGACAAGTCGATGGAGATGCTCCCGGAACCAAAAATGCCCGTCGAGCACCAGGCCCAAGTACTTCATGTGGGCCTGGATGCTGATGGTGACCGACTCCACGGTGATCGAAGCGCCGGCGGGAGGCCCGGCGGTACGGAGGCCATGGAACAATAGGGCCTCCGTCTTTTCCAGGGCTACACTCAACCCCAGCACTTCGATCCGCCTGACAATCTCCTCGGTGCTGAGAGTTGCCAGGCGTGCCGCCTCCTCTAGTATCCCACCCCGGGCTGTGACGAGTGTATCGTCGGCGTAGCAAATTACGCCCAGCCCGGGTGGAAGACTTCCTCTCAACGCCCAGTCGTAGACGATGTTCCACAGGGTCAGACCCAGAACCGACCCCTGTGGGACACCGCACGTGATGGGCGTTCGCACAACGTCCCCTACTCGGTCAACGTAGAGGACGCTGCGCCCCTCCAAGTAGTCTGCCACCAGCCGCCTGAGGTACATGGGCACCCCGTGATACTTCAATCCCTCCCTGATGCAGCTGAATGGCAGACTGTTGAAGGCGTTGGCGATGTCCAGGGACACCGCCAACAGGACTCCTCCGCCGGTGACGGCCTCCGCTACCACGGCCTTCAGGCGCAGCAGGGCCGCGATCGTCAAACGCCCTCTCCGAAAACCAAACTGGGCGTCCGACAGATCGGGCCCGACCCCGACGAGGTGCCGCTCGATGCGGGCAGCCAACACCCTCTCTAGCAGCTTACCCGCATCATCGAGCAGCACGATGGGCCTGTAGGCCGAGGCCGACTCGGGAGACCGTCCCGGCTTCGGCAGGAGAACCAGCCTCCCCTCTTTCCAGCACCCAGGGAACTGCCCGGACGTCAAACAAGCGTCGAACAGTCCCCTGAGGCCTGGTCCCAGGTGCTCGAGGACCAGGGCCAGCACATGGTTCGGAATACCGTCGGGCCTGGGGGCGGTGGATTTGACTCGCATACGCGCCACCGCCGCTCCCATTTCCGGCTCCGTGATGGGCGGAGCACTTTCATCTTCGGCCTCCCGGTCGCTGTGCGGCGAAGCCATGACCGGGGGCGTGTGCTCCGCCTGCCGTGGAAAGAGGTCCTCGACAACTCTGGTGAGGAGGCTGGGCTGGAGAGTCTTGGTGAGGGGGGGGGCCCCGCCCGCGGAGCTTGTTCAGCGCCGCGAGGTAGGGGCGTCCCCAGGGGTCACGCTCAAGACTGTCCAGCATCTCCTGCCGACTAACGTCCTTGGCGGTACGGACGGCCAGCCTGAAGGCAGACCGCGCACTGCGGTAAGCCTCGTACAGCTGGCCCTCCCGATCAGCGTCGCGGTGACACGCTCGGCTGCGGGTGTAGGCCCTCCGGGCACGTATGCATGCGGCCCGAAGGTCCGCCAATTCTCGAGACCACCAGGGGACCGCACTCTTCGGGGGCAGACGCCGCACACGGGGCATGGCCGCATCGCAGATCTGCGTTAATGCACAGCGGATGCGGCCAGCCTCGGCATCCACCCCGTCCACCTAGGGCGGTGAGGACAGCCACGACTGAACGATGGCTGCCTCCGCCAACAGGGCCCGATCCAATCGACCCACAGCCCACCGCGGAAACGCGGGAGCTCCGTCCGCCGTGTGACCCCTGCTGGGCTGCAGGAGGGTCCGGGAGACCTCTATCCGGATGTATCGATGGTCGGATAGGGTCTCAACCTCCTCCTGGACGCACCAGCTCCTCACACGTGCTGCGACATTAGGGCTAGCAAACGACAAGTCCACTATCGACCCGCCCTGCTGCCGCACGCACGTTTGCACCGAGCCCCTGTTCAGCAAACAGAGGCCCAGTGCCGCCGCCCACTCTTCGACCGCCCGCCCACGGTCATTCGTCCTGGGGGACCCCCACGCCGTGGACTTGGCGTTGTAGTCCCCCAGAACGAAGATTTGGCGCGGTGCCAGTCGCCGTATCGAGGCCCCCAGGATGGTGAGGAAGGCCCCGAAATCCGTCGCGCTCCTGTTAGGGGAAAAGTAAACACCAAATAGCGTAACCTCTCCCCATTCCGCCGCGACATACCCGTCGCCCCTGTCCTTGAGCAACAAAGGCGGGGAATGCCACGACGTGGAGGCGACGATTGCCACAGAGCCGTCACTGCTGCCCAGCCAATTGGGCCGGTCAGGCACCAAGTACGGCTCCGCGGCTACGGCTGCACCGATCAACCACTCCGCCATGGTTTGCAGGAAAACGTCCTGTGCCTCGGCGGCGTGGTTGAGGTTGGCCTGCAGGAGGTGGTAGGATTCGGTCGCCATTACTAGGCTGTATCCATCACCTCCTCCACGCTGGCGGGCGATCGGGTCGCGCTAGGGGCGGGAGCGGCCGGGGTCGTCGGGCCGCTCCGCCCCTTTGGAGCCGAAGCCGGGGGTCTGCACTCCCTGCCCCCCATGCGGTGCTTGGCGGGCCTATTGCCCGCCGCACACGCGGGGCAGTGGGGAGTGGCGGCGCAGGATGCCGCCTTGTGCCCGGGTTGACCGCAACGGAAGCAGAGATCGCTGCAATCAAAGCAATTGGTGCATGTCGGCCGAGTGTGTCCGACCGCCATGCACTTGTAGCACCTCGCAGGCTGGGACTCCAGCACGGTCACCCGTGCCGAGCTCCAGCCCACGAGGAGCCTGCCTGAGTCGGCCAATTGCTTGGCCGACTCCACCGGGCACTGCACCCAGGCAGCACCGACGCCGCCCGGACCAGGGCGGATGGCGCCAATTCGGACGGTGTCCACGGGACACCCGGTTTTCGAGACGATGGCCTCCCGGATGTCATCCACCGTCACGGAGTCGTCCAGACCCGCGACGCGTAGTTCTGCGCACTTTACGGGTTTGGCGATTTTGACGCCACCCTCCTCTGCGAACAGACCCCTCAACTTAGCCGCCATGCTATCGGCCGTCTTGGCGCCCTCGGCGCCAGGGAACTCTAGAATCCGTGCCCCTGTCCGGGCCTTGCGGGTCTTGGCTTCGACGCCTCCTAAATCGGAGACGTCAAGCTCCCGCCGGGCGCGACGTAAGACGGCCTCATAGCTGAGGCCGTTTTCGGCCGCCTCAGGCAGCACGGTGATCACCACCACGGCTGACTTTGGCGGCCGGAGCCTCCTGCGCGACCTCTTATTTGCGGCTCCTGCTTTGGGAGCGGAGGCTTTGGCGGCACTTTTGGCCTCCGCTCTCCTCTTCTGGCCGCGACTTTTTCGGATGCTCTCGGCTGTCTGTCAACCTTCTTCAGGTGCAGCGGAGGGGCCGGGCACAGCAGTCACGGCCGCGGCTGCGTTGGCTGCTACCGGCGGAGCATTTGCCGGCAGCGGCTGAGGTCCGGCCTGAGCAGGAGCCGGTGCCACCTTCTTCCTCGCGGCGGGCCCTTTGGACTTCGGTCCAGCAACGGCCGCAGCGTAGCTCCCTACGCGCCCGCCCTGACAGGGTAGCGCATCAGGGGCTGACACCGCGGCCTTGGGCTTGTCCGCAGCCAGCGGCGGCCGAAGACGGGGCTCCGGAGGCAGTCTTGACTCCAGAGCCGCCATGCGCGCGTCTAGCATTTTGCCAAAGACGTCCACCATGGCGCGCATGGTCTGGTCCGGCACGCCGTCCACTGCGGGCAGCGGGACCGCTTCGGCCGGCTGGGCCCTCTGGGGACTCGCCGCAGCGCGAGTTGGCGCAATGGGGACGGCGGGGGCGGCGGTAGGGCCGGCGCTTGTCGGCGGCGCGGTCCTCGCCAGTTGCGCGACCTGGCGCCGCAAGTCGGCCATTTGCTTGGCCAACTCGCGGTTCGCCTTCTGCACGCGGTTCGCCTTCTGATCTGTTGAACGCTGACTACCCAATTAAATGAGCCCTGTTATTTCATATTTGCAATACTTTAGCACTTGCCCTGAATTACATTAACTAAAGAGCTATCAAAATTATGTATTTAACTTAGCCATATTACGTGGCCTTTTTGGGGAAGGAGGGATCTTCAAAAATACTAAGATTAAACAGAATTTTGGTCTTCATTACTACGGATGGTCCCCGAGGGTAAAGGGTTGAAATTGAAAATATAGTCACTTATTATGAGTTATTGCCTCATATAATTTTAATGGAAAAGTATCATTATCATATGTTTACGTCGCACTACTGGGCTAGTGCCTCCTTCATAGTAGTAGGGAAATTGACCTACTTGTACCACGTTAGTCAGTCAGGTTTTACTTCAAGTTGCATAGATGGATATTTATATCCCTTAGTCGTCTTTTACGAGACCCAAGGTTAAGAAAAAGGATGGTCAATAGTATAATATGGTATAGTATAATACTATAAACTACAGTATACTGTATTTTATAGTATTATACTATACCATATTATACTATAGTATCTATACCAATAAATAAAATTGGAGTGTCTGTTTGTAATGTCAAAATAATAGGCTTTTTTCATGCTCACACGGTTATTTGCACGACACCTATGCCTAAAATAGCAATTAAACATTTTTTGTCTGTCTGTCTGTCTGTCTGTTTGTTCCGGGTAATCTTCAAAACGGCTGGACTTATTTCAAAAATTCTTTCACCAATGGAAAGCTATAATATCAGGGCGTAAACTAGGCTATATTTTATCCCGGTATTCCGACAGGAACGGGAAGTACGCGGGTAAAACGACTATAACCTATAACCGAAGCGAAGCGAGGGCGGGTTGCTAGTCTATATATAAATACGTGAAGCAAAAACTTTGTACCCCTTTTTATGACAATTACGTGAATGGACAAGTATGAAATTTGGCACAGTTGAAGTATATAATGAGGAGAAGTGCATAGAACTGAAATTTCATATAATAATGAATTAGAAATACATTAAATTCATTAAAAAAGGCATTACGCACACTACAACGCAATCGCTATACATACACACACACACACACATTGGTGTGAGTGTGTTGCGTAGCTACGCTTATAGACTTTTGTTTACGGTTAAAATCTCTGGTCGAACTGAATGGCAAACAATCATAATTATGATGACAGTGTCTACTAAAGATTTGTGCTTATATATTAGTTATTAATGAAATACAGCTTGCTCAATTTATGTACAATTTATACATAAATAAAATTAAAGAAAATTGTGTGGCAGAAAAATTAATTAAAATGAATTATGTCCGAATTTCGACCACACGCCGGCCACTAGTAATATATAAATACAGTACTATAAAATAAATTACTGATTAAGAAAGTACCATGACATTTTCACGTCGCCGCCAAAACTAACCGGCTCATAAAATAAATGTTGCCAGATTAAGTACCTAAATGATTTGTTAATTTTTCAAATACGATAATTACTTATAAACTTCAATCTTCTAAACATTATTCTTAAACCAGTAAAATACACATAATTTTATTTTTACACTAGCAACCCGCCCTCGCTTCGCTTCGGTTTCAGTGGCCATACCCGCGTGGTTCCCCATCCCGTGGGAATACTGGGATAAAATATAGCCTAAGTTACTCCCTGATAATATAGCTTTCTATTGGTGAAAGAATTTTTGAAATCGGTCCAGCCGTTTTGAAGATTACCCGGAACGAACAGACAGACAAAAAAATATAAAATGATTTTTAGACATATCATCATCATCATCTTGCTCTTATCCCAATTACTTGGGGTTGACGCAATATGTCATCTGTTTTGACATATTGCAAAAAGTTTCGGCAATGACTTTTATGACCGGCCGCCTGCCTGACGTCAACCCTCCTTGGGAATGTAATCGTTGACCCAAATGGTACCAGATGGAGTTGGTCCGGGTCAATCTAGGGCTCTTAGTCGTCTTTTACGACACCTACGAGCAAAGCAAGGGTTGGTAGTATTCGAAGCCGCTACCACACAGCACACAGCAGATTTTTAGGCATATGTATAGTGCAAATAACCGTGTGAGCATGAAAAAAGTCTATTATTTTGACATTACAAACAGACACTCCCATTTTTTTTTATTGGTATAGATAGTATTTCATCACAAACAAAAACATAATAAATTTTGATCAATCTAAGTCTGCAGCCTAATAAGTTAAAAAAATGAAAGGCAAACAAAACAACTATATGATCTAAGGATTTATTCGAACAGACGCCCGCTTCGAAAGATCAAAAAGTTTTGCAACAACTCAACACGGAACTCATAAAAGAAAATGACTTTAACTTCACTATATAAAATGTATCTACGACGAAATGAATAATAAGCGAGCTAGATTTTTTTGCATATTATATGCCTAAATCGAAACTTGGGCGGTGCTGCAGTCCCTTCAGCGGTGCCAAATCGACTATCGCTATATCGAGGTGCTGAAGTTTTTGTATAGGAACGCCACAATGTCAGTCCGTATCCGGGATAGGAGTACGAAACTGATCCAGTTGCAGAAAGGCGTGAGACAGGGAGATGTCATCTCTCCGAAACTGTTCACCACTGCACTGGAAGATGTCTTCAAGCTCTTAGTCTGGACTAGACTCGGCATCAACATTAACGGCGAATACATCACTCACCTTCGATTTGCGGACGATATAGTCGTTATGGCAGAATCCATGGAGGACCTTGGCACAATGCTCAATGATCTCAGCAGAGTATAACAACTAGTGGGTTTACGAATGAACATGGACAAGACGAAAGTCATGTCAAATGCCCATGTCATTCCTGTACCGGTCCTAGTTGGCAATGCGATTCTCGAAGTTGTCGATCACTATGTTTACCTCGGACAAACAGTCCAGTTAGGTAGATCCAATTTCGAGAAAGTGATCAGCCGACGGATCCAACTCGGTTGGGCAGCGTTCAGGAAACTTAAGAGGATCTTCTCGTCCAACATACCTCAGTGTCTGAAAACACAGGTCTACGACCAGTGTGTGTTACCAGTGCTGACTTACGGCACGGAAACGTGGTCCCTAAATGTAGGCCTTATATCAAGGCTCAAAGTCGCTCAGCGTGTTATGGTGCGGGCTATGCTCGGGATTTCTCTGCGAGATAGAATCCGGAATACGGAAATCCGCAGAAGAACGGGTGTAACCGACATAGCACGAAGAATTAGCACGCTGAAGTGGCAATGGGCAGGCCACATCGCTCGACGAACCGACAACCGCTGGGGAAGAAAGGTTCTCGAGTGGCGACCACGTATCGGACGACGCAGTGTAGGACGCCCCCCCACTAGGTGGACCGATGACCTAATGAAAGTTGCTGGGCGTCGTTGGATGCAGGCGGCACAGGACCGCACATTGTGGTGCAACATGAGGGAGGCCTACGTCCAGCAGTGGACGGCAATAGGCTGAAATGATGATGATTAATGATGATGATGATGCCTAAATCGTCTTGTACGACACATGAGGTGGTGAATTGTATTCGTACTCCGACACCACACGGTAAAGTCTCTCGCAGTGAGCTTAACTTAAGGAAAACTTGACATAAAATCCTATACCAACACGTCTGATTAGCGTAGTAAATCAATTTCCCCTCCCATAGTGGAGGAAGCCCAAGCCCAATAGTGGGACGTAGTTATATGGGCTGTAAGCCATCATTTTGTATCAGTCAATCCATTTTACCAATCTTGTACTAAAATAAGCCGTTATCTATAAAAATCCTGTTATTTTCACACAAATACTTTACTAAATCAACCCATTAGTCGGTTAGTCTATTTCCCGCTAAAATAATAAAAGGTTTACGGCCAATCACTATTGACTATACAATTCAATCAATGAATTAACCAACTGTTATGCCAATATCAACTCTCAGCTGATAAAAATATGTCTTAAAATCGCTAGATCGCGTCGTCTTCTAAAGATTGCTGTCATCAAATGCCACATTATACTAACTACTACATATCAGTCTTCGCTACGTATGAAGAAAAAATGTTTAGAACTTATACAAAGGGCCATCTTAAGTTAGGGCCTTACGAATAAAAAGGTTCATCATCATCATCATTTCAGCCTATCGCCGTCCACTGCTGGACGTAGGCCTCCCTCATGTTGCGCAACAGTGAGCGGTCCTGTGCCGCCTGCATCCAACGACGCCCAGCTACTTTCACTAGGTCATCGGTCCACCTAGTGGGGGGGACTATTATTATTATTTAACCTAATAAAAAGGTTAAATAATAATAATTTTCCGTGTGGTGACGGAGTAAGATAACATTTCACCACCTCATTTCCTGCCCATAGATGTCGTAAAAATAATTAAGGGACACGCAAATAACACTATACCAACCTGTCTGACCAGCATGGTATAGTAAAATCAGATTCCCTTCTATTTTGGAGGAGGCTCGAGCCCAGCAGTGCTGTGCCCAACAGTAAATAGATAGAAGTAAATAATTACTAAGAAAGGATTTTTAGTAATATAATTTCTATAGAAACCAAATAAGGAATCTATGCTTATATAAAAGTTCGTCATTTTGAAAGTAATAAGCATAAATTTCTTATACCTATTAAAGGTTATATATAATTATATACGTGGAAGAGAATGAATTGGCTATGAGGATACCTTTCATCATCATCATCATCGTAAGCCACATACGTCCCACTGCTGGGCTCGGGCCTCTTCCACAATGGGAGGGCATTTGGCCTACTATACCATGCTGGTCAGAAATATTGGTTTCGAATTCTCCTTCTCTTGCACAGATGTTATGAGCATATTACATCCCTTCTCTCCATTCCAAAAGACCACTCTTTTACGACATCCACTGGCAAGATAGGGAGTGGTGAATTGTATTCTTACTCCGTCATCACATGGAGGATACCTTTATGAATTTCTAATCAAATTACTTTCATTGTAATCAAATAGACTTCTAGCGTGAATAGATCGCTAGGGCGATGCTCGAAAGCGTCAGGAACTGGGACGCGCTCGCAGTCTTCTGCGAGGCGGTGGTCTCACAGAAGAAGGCGACTGGGGCGGCGCAGGCGCGACTACCTGCGCGTCATGCTGCCCTAGCCGAGGCCGCGGGTGACGTGACCGGGGAGTTAGTCCGTCACCCGCCGAGAGGCCGACCGCGTGAAGAAAGACCGACGTCCTCCCCGAGGGAGGGACGTCGGTCGATGAGAGGGTACCCCAAATAGGGGGTATTCCGTCGGGCCGACTATTGATGACAAGTAACCCTGCTCCGGTGGTCGGCCCAACGACGAACCCGACGTGGTATTCAGGTGGGTTGCGGGTGGGTTGCGGGTGTGCGTGCTTACGCCCCTCTGTCGCCCCGGACGGAGTGGTGCGAGGAGTGCACCGACCGCAGCACACCCCAAAAAAAAAAGGCGTGAATCGTCTCTATCGTCGTCATTATCAATATGATAATCAGATTTATAACTATTCCGCATGATGACGGAGTAAAAATACAATTCACAACCCATCTTGCCCGTGGATGTCGTAAAAGACGACTATAGGATATATTGTGCATATCTACATATAAAAAGAAAGTCGTGTTAGTTACACTATTTATAACTCAAGAACGGCTGTAAGGATTTGGCTGAAAGTTGGTGGGGAGGTAGCTTAAAACTAGGAGACGTAGATAGAATACTTTTTATCCCGTTCGACTGGGTTGCCGTATGACGTGATATAAAACGTCAAAGAGGATACAAGTCACTATAAAGCGTGATATAACAAAAACGCATCTGACATGTAATAACAAAACGCAAATGACAGTTAGTTACGGCTCTGAGAATATATACCTACTATCCGTGCGTGGCATAATCCGAGCCCAGATTTCCGGTAATTTATAAAATATAATCTCGAAAAAAATTATGGCCAGATGAAGTTCGCCAGGTTGGCTAGTAATAACTATTCAACAGAAGAAAAATTCGAAATCAAACCCGTTTAGCCAGCGTGGTATAGTAAGTCCATTATGGAGAAGGCTTGAGCCCTGTAGTAGAACGTAAATACGCTGTAATGTATGTGTGTATGCTTTAGCTGTATGTGTGTATATTTGTGTGTTTATAACTTGAAAACTCAGCAGTTCGACGACCAAATCGAAACCACTGTGAAGACTATTAGTCTACAAACCATCATTACGTAATTAGATAATTTAATTGTATAATACAATTAACTTATCGTCTTGGACATCCCCAAGTTACATAAAGTCCACTAATAACGATCACTTAAACCATAGTTTACAAAGTCACCCTCATAAAATTGATCTGATCCCTAAGTAGGGGTCCGCCATCGCTCAGCACTCTACAAAACTATTGTGAATATACTACGTGTTTTCTTTATCAAATCTACAGTGACTGTAGTTTCTAATATATGTTTTATCTTTCCGTGACGGAGTAAGAATACAATTCGTCACCCTTCATCTTAACCGTAGTTGTCGTAAAAGACAATTAAAGGATGTAAGAATAAACGGTTCCTATACTGAATGGTTTAACATTGAAAAAGGTGTTAGGCAGGGATTGCGTCACCGTGACTGTTCAAACTATTCATGGATAGTACTATTTCTGGATGAAATTGGAGACGCGCTGCTAAAAGGTCATGTTAAGAGTACATGTAATCGTAGAGATTGCATAAAGACTTTGATGAGTGTCAGTGAAGAGATGGAATTATGTCAGGATTGTGGCTTCTGGCAATCCGTAGTCTCTGCCTACCCCTCCGGGAAGCAGACGTGAGGCTATATATGTATGTATGTGTATATATAGCCATACAACATCTATGCAAGAGATGGAAAACTCTAAATGAAAACTTTTACTAACATGTCTGACCAGCGTGGTATAGGAGGTTAATTTCCGTCCTACAATGGGGGAGGCTCGAGCTCAATAGTGGGACGTATGTGGGCTAAGATGATGAATGCTTTATGAAATGTTATAAAACAAAACGCTTAATAATATTTAGATAATATAATTGGTGACGGAGTAAGAATACAATTCACCACTCCCTGTCTTGCCCGTGGATGTCGTAAAAGACAACTAAGAGACATAATACGCATATAACATCTATGCAAGAGAAGGAAAACTCGAAACAAAATCCTATATAGTATAGTAAGATCAATTCCTCTTCTAATGTGGAGGAGGCTTGAACCCAACAGTGCATCATATATGAGCTGAAATGATGATGAAGCCTGCAAACCCTTTCCGTGTGGTGACGAAGTAAAATACAATAGCACCCCTTTTCTTACTAGTGGGTATCGTAAAAGACGTCCAAGATATTATAATAGGTAGATAACATCAAGAAATATAACTCAAAATAAAACCCTATACCAACCCGTCTGACCAGCGTGATCTATTTCCCTCCTATTGTGAAGGAGATTCGAGCCTACCAGTGAGACGTATTAGATACGATGAATGCAAACCTATTACTATAGTTTCTTTCATTCGCTTTCTCGACTTAAGTATAGTGATTAAACGATCATCATGAAACAATGACGATAGTCTTACGAGTAGCTGAAATGTTCTATGTTGAATTTTCTCTTTTACATTGATCTGCATTTTGTATTTCATACTCGTCTTTCACGGCATCTATAGGCATGAAAAAGAATACTGAATTGTATTCTTACATATCTTACATCCTTACTTAATATTATAAATGAAAAAGTAAATTTGTTTGTTTGTTACGCTTTCACGCTAAAACCATCGAAGCGATTTCAAAAATTCTTTTACCAATGGAAAGCTATAATATCAGGGAGTAACATAAGCTTTATTTTATCCCGGTATTCCCACGGGAACGGGAACTACGCCACGGGTAAGGCGACTGAAACCGAACGAAGCGAGGGCGGGTTGTTAGTAATATTATAAATGCGAAAGTAAATTTGTTTGTTTGTTACGCTTTCACGCTTAAACCACCGAATCGATTTCAAAAATTCTTTCGCCAATGGAAAGTTATAATTTCAGGGAGTAACATAGGCTATATTCTATCTCGGTATTCCTACGGTAACTACGCGGGTAAGGCGACTGAAACCGAAGCGAGGACGGGTTGCTGGTCGCTGTATAAAAACATTGACATAATGGCGGATAAAAACATGTTTAGCAATGTAATCCTTGATCAGAAAACATCAACCACAGTTATTCCAAGTGAATGTATAATTTTAGATGTATTTTGGTTTATTTTTAACCGAAAGCGTACTCGGTTTATGTTTGCGTTAATAATATTTGTTATCGATACAAAACTTTACACACTAAAAACGGACATTTAATTTTATATTTCATAAGTTGTTCAGGTAAATTTCATTACGTTTTATTTTTGTAAATAGCTCACTATAAATTAAGGGGAAATTGGAAAAGTTATGTGTTGTTTGCAGACATTTTCTAATTTTAGCATTAATTATAAACCTCTTGAAAGGTCAGATATGAATATTTTAAAGAGAAATTTACAAACATATAAGCAATTATAGTTATGAATATGACTGTTGCAATGATTTACTACAATATTTTATATCTTTATCAAATCAAATCATTTATTCTGCATAAGCCCCTTAAGGGCACTTACATATTGTCAAATTTACACATCGTTTAAATACAATACAATAATCTACCACCGGATCGAAACGCGGCCACAAGCTGAGAAGATCCGGCAAGAAACTCAGCGAGCTATCATATTTTTTTAATTTTTTAAATATATATAATTTTATACTTCATACAACATATAGTATTAGCTCCAGTATGATGCCCTTCAAAATTGTATACATAATCATTGCACATAGGTACAAAAAAAATAACGTCTTACGTTACATTTTTTTTTTCGTGTTTGTTTCCCCGGTTATAAACATAATAAAAATAAGCTAAGATGGTTTTGAGTCCGCCAAGGACATCAGTCGGCGGGAGATGCTGGACAGTCTCGACCGTGACCCCTGGGGTCACCCCTATGGCGCGGCGCTGAGTAAGCTCCGCGCACTACACCGAGACTCTCCAGCCCGGCCTCCTCACCCGGGTCGTCGAGAACCTATTCCCACGACGGGCGGAACACACGCCCCCGGTCATGGCTCCGCCAGACACTGATCGGGAAGGCGACGATGATAGTGTTCCGCCCATCACGGAGAGCATTTCCGCAGGCTCGTGCCGCGGCTAGTCGGCGTGGCATCCGCCCTATCATGACTTATGCCAAATGTGGGCGGACCGAGCACTGCATGTCGACAGCTGTACGTGGGGGTCATCCGGTCGATGGCCCTGTACCGGTGTGGGCGAGGTCCCTGACCGCCCGACTCGGGGCTCTTCTGTGGCGTCCACAGAAGGCCATGGTGGTCAGGATCATCCGCGGTTACCGCACGGTGGCGACGGAGGCGGCGTGCCTGTTGGCCGGGACTCCCCCGTGGGACCTGGAGACGGAAATGCTCGCCGATTTGTATCGACGGCCTGGCGCGTCGACGCCCGCCGATACGTCATTGCCCGTTGGGCAGTCCGGCTGGACAGGCCTCGATACGGTGTCTGGATCGTGGAGGCCTTCCGGCCGGTGCTGATGGAGTGGTTGGAGCGGACACACGGGGTGCTTTCCTTCCGACTGGTGCAGGTGCTGACGGGCCATGGATGCTTCGGCAAGTACCTGTACACGGTCGCTAGGAGGGAGAGTACACCCCTAGCCGAGGCCGCGGGTGATCGGACCGGGGAATTGTCCGTCACCCGCAGTGTGGCTAACCGCGCGATGGCGACCGACGTCCCAGCATGTCGAGAGGTGAGGGTACCCGAAAGGGTATTCCGTCGGGCCGACCACTGACGACAAGTCACATCTGCTCCGGTGGTCGGCCCAACAACGAGGTGACGTGGGTACGGGTGGGTTATGGGCCCGCGCGCCGTCCTTTCATCGCCCCGGAGGGACTGGACCGCGCGTGCGCTTACCATAGCCCACCCATAAAAAGAAAAAAAAAAAGGAGGGAGAGTACACCGTCTTGCTACCACTGCGATTGCGACTAGGACACGGCGTAGCATACGCTCGAGGTTTGTGCCGCTTGGGCGGAGCAGCGTCGTGAACTCGTCGTAATCATCGGTGACGACCTGACGCTGCCGACCATTGCTAGGGCGATGCTCGACAGCGTCAGGAACTAGGATGCGGTCGCAGCCTTCTGCGAGGCAGTGATCTCGCAGAAGGAGGCGGCGGGTCGCGCGCGCGAGGAGCATAGCCTCGACGAAGCGACCCACCGCCGGCGAATGGAGCGGCGCAGGCGCGACTTCCTGCGTGCCATGCCGCCCTAGCCGAGGCCGCGGGTGACGTGACCGGGCAGTTAGTGCGTCACCCGCCGAAAGGCCGACCGCGTGAGGAAAGATCGACGTCCTCCCCGAGGGGGGGGACGTCGGTCGATGGGCGGGTACCCCAAATAGGGGGTATTCCGTCAGGCCGACCACTGATGACAAGTAACCCTGCTCTGGTGGTCGGCCCAACGACGAAGGCGACGTGGTGTTCGGATGGATTGCGAGTGTGCGTGCTTACGCGCCTCTGTCGCCCCAGACTGAGTGGAGCGAGGAGCGCGCCGACCGCAACCCACCCCAAAAAAAATAAAGATTGTTTTGAGTTTACCCATAACAAACAATTTCACAAACAATCAAATAATATTAGTGGACTTGCTTCCTTGTGACAGTGGCTACCAATACTACCAATCCTTACATTGCTTTACATTCTTACAACTACTTGGCAAACTTTATCCACTGCAGTGTATTTAATAATTACATTCTCAAGCAGAGTGGATATCAAGTTGGCGGCCAGTTGACCCCAAATAATAAGGATAATTCGTGTGGTGACGAAGTAAGAATGCAATTCACCACTCCCTATCTTGCCCATGGATGTTGTAAAACACAACTAAAGGACATTATATGCACATAACATCTATGCAAAAGAAAGAAAACTCGAAATAAAACCCTACACCCACTTGTCTGAGCAGCATGGGTTAATAATAATAAGATTAATTTCCCTCCTATTGTGGAGGAGGTTCGAGCCCAACAATGGGACGTATATGAGCAGAAATGATGACGATGATGAAATAAGGATAAGAACAAGATAATGATTGTAGTGAAAATGCTTGGTAATATTAACTACAGTAGTTAACTATCGCACTATAGTGAACAGTTGGTACGTGTACTATCTCAAGAAAACTATTACGAAAAGCGAGTAAATCACTACTTTTATTTGTACGACACCCATATTGTTTTATGTGAGTCGCAATCTGCTCTAAGAGATAGCGTCACTCGATTAAAGAGACTTTTATACGTTATGAGTTCTAACCTACTACTATAGCTTGGACTTAGAATTTTCCTTGTAGTAGGTAAAAGTTTTTATGTTATATGTACATTCAGAGTATTTGGGCTATAACTATTTCTTTTATTAAATCTTTCTCTGCAAAGATCGTTCTATATAGTATGTCCTATAGTTATTATATTGCAGCTATAGATCAGAAAAAATGTAAGATCTAAATAGTGACTTTACGTATTGGCTTGAATTATATTACTAGTTAGAATATTTTTTTATGTGCAGACCACAAAAGTTCATGTAACTCTGAATGTAATTTATTACCGATAATATTTAATTTATAAAACCGAATATTTATTTCGATTAGATGGTATTTTACTCCGTGTGGCGACGAGATAAGAATTCAATTTTTGTCATCCATTACTTGCTCGGGGGAGTCGTAAAAATCGGTTAAGGGTCTCATCAGGAGAGTGGGCAGTAGCTCTGTCTTGGGAGACTTATAATGCCTCACTGCGATCGCTACCCAGGTGGGTAGCCTGGTATCAAACAAAACAATCACGGTTAAATAGTTAACATTAAATAATCAAACAAATAATAATATTACAAACAATAATCTACCACCGAATCAAAACGCAATCACCACTATAAAGTTCGGACAAAAAACTCATGGGACTTATTTTTAAAGTTATTTAGCTGACCCGGCGAACTTCGTACCACCATAATTTTTTTCGTAATAAATTTTCTAAATTTCCGAAAATATAGTCTCTAATGTAAGAACCGTTACAGCTTTGTCGGGCAAGATCCGATCGTCTTGGTCGCGGCATTGTTAATGATGATTCAAAGAGAATACAAATTACTCATTATTGATTTCTAACAAAATTATAATTTTCAAAATTTTCAACCATACTTAACTATAGACAAAATTACGTTTAGCTGTCATTTGCGTTTTGCTATTACATATCAAATGCGGTTTTTTTTATACTACGTTTCATAGTGACTTGTACTCTCTTTGACATTTTATGTCATGTCACACGGGAACGCGATTGAACGGGATAAAAGAGTTATTGGCGAAATCTCGTAAATACAATTTTAAAAAAAGACGTGATAAAAAATATCCTATGTCCGTCTCCTGGTTCTAAGCTGCCTCCCCATCAATTTTCAGCCAAATCGGTACAGCTGCTCTTGAGTAATAAATAGTGTAACTAACACGACTTTCTTTTATATATATACATAGAGTAGCTTCTGCTCGCGATTTCGTCCGCGTGGTATAGATACCGTGGTATAGATACTATCGCTAACTTTAACCTAAGACTTTTTATATGTAGA
The DNA here is from genome assembly GCA_032191425.1 of Lymantria dispar. Classification (NCBI taxonomy): domain Eukaryota; kingdom Metazoa; phylum Arthropoda; class Insecta; order Lepidoptera; family Erebidae; genus Lymantria; species Lymantria dispar. Next base: position 7,834,994 of record CM063465.1, on the reverse strand, counting down.
AGGTGAAAATATTTTTTAATAATACGATTCTGTCACACATGATTTTTGCGAAATTTTTGCTGTTTACGCAGCGGAAGCTCTCAAAAGGAAACAAAAGCCCCATTTTGAAACATTCTTCAATGGTGCTCCACTCCTGTTGGTCTTAGCTTGATGATATACAGCCTTCCTCGATAAATGGGCTATCAAACACTGAAAGAATTATTCAAATCGGACCAGTAGTTCCTGAGATTAGCGCGTTCAAACAAACTCTTCAGCTTTATATATTAGTACTAGCAACCCGCCCTCGCTTTGCTTCCGTTTTTGTCGTTTTACCTGCATAGTTCCCGTTCCCGTGGGAATACCGGGATAAAATATAGCCTAGTTTACGCCCTGATATTGGTGAAAGAATTTTTTAAATCGGTCCAGCCGTTTTGAAGATTACCCGGAACAAACAGACAGACAGACAGACAAAAGTTTTTCAATCTGTTTTTTAGACATAGGTGTCGTGCAAATAACCGTGTGAGCATGAAAAAAGCCTATTATTTTGACATTACAAACAGACGCTCCAATTTTATTTATTGGTATAGATAGAAGTATAGATTTCTTGTGTACGTGTGTATGTCACTGAACTCCTAAATGACTGGACCAATGTAGACGAAATTTTTTGTGTGTCTTTGAGTGGATTTGAGAATATTTTAGATTTAGAATTGGATCCGGTAGGTGGCGCTGCTGTCGATTTCAAGGAGAGTTCCTTTTATTTTATTTGAACAGCACAATGTTTGTTGGGTCAGCTAGTTTTATATAAAATATATGCATGCTTATTAAATAATAGTTACAGTATGATACATGTAGACGTTATCAAGACCAATTTTTATGAATTTGAAGTAGTGCTCCACACATCCGTTAGAGGCGCTGCTCAAAATCCCATAAAAAATATCTCGATAACGATACGAATACTTCGACGCAAATATTTTTGCTAAGCCCACAGTATATAAATAATTTCTTAGAAATATACTACTATAGATTATAACTGGATCAGACACCTGATCTCAAGTTTAACTACAAGAGCAGTCATCTCAGGCATCTTCTCGACTAATTTGAATTTGAGGGTAGAAGAAGCCGTGAAATAAAACTTACAGTAGGTTAACAGAAGAGCTGATAATTAGCAAATTATAATGCACGAATGTGATTTCATCAGTAAATATAAGTTTATAATTTATAATATATAAAACAAACTTTAACGTGTTACTAATTAAGGAACCGCTTGGAAAGCCTTATTATTGTTGATAATTACTTGGAATAATTTACCGGGAAACTTTCAACTCTCTTGAAAGACACTGAATTCTTACTAATTAATAATAGAAACTGTTTTCTAAGATTTTAATTAACTTATTCATAATTTGTCTTGAAGATGGCTTTTGTCGTTCGTGAGGTTTTGAGACTTTGGTTGATAAATTTATCTTATAGTAACATCTTTTATTTTCTAGACTTAATTATGTGCGGAGGGGTAGTCAAAGGTATGCCTATGTAACATTATCGGTGGTAAGAGTAACTTTAAAGTTACTCTTACAGCTGCGATAAAAAAATCGATATATTATTCAGCCATTTTTTTTTGGGGTGGATTGCGGTCGGCGCGCTTCTCGCACCACTCCATCCGGGGCGACAGAGGGGCGTAAGCACTCACTCCCGCAACCACCCACGATGCACGTCGCCTTCGTCATTGGGCCGACCCGGTGGTCGGCCCAACGACTTGACGTCAGTTGTCGGCCCGAAGGAATTACCCCTATTTGGGGTACCCTCCCATCGACCGACGTCCCCCCTCAGAGATATTATTTAGCCATGCCGCTGCTTAGTTTGGGGTAAATATTAACCAGAAAGGGCTTAGAATATTGTGTTATTCATGGTACATCTTTGAAACTTCATAAGTGTGGTATAATAGGATAATAAGCTTATTATAATCTTCATGTCAGACTTCATTTTTCTTGTTGCTACTTAATAGACAAAAAATCAATTGATAATCCATGAGAATTGCCTCAATTCTCGTTCCTAAATAACACCTTTTTTTTTTTTTCGTGGGTGGGCTGCGGTCGGCGCGCCTCCGCACCACTCCGTCCGGGGCGACAGAGGGGCTTAAGCACGCAACGCCCGCAACCCACCCGAAAACCACCTCGCCTTCGTCATTGGGCCGACCACCGGAGCAGGTTTACTTGTCGCCAGTGGTCGGCCCGACGGAATACCCCCTACGCGGGGTACCCTCCCATCGACATTATTGTGACAATTGTCGTAATAAGGACAGATTAGTTGTACACACTACTCGTCTCCAAAAAGTTAACAAATCATTCATGGGGCAATGTATACGCTTTTACAATAGATTACCTAAAGATATCCGAGACCTGCCTATGAAAAAGTTTAAAAAAGCCATCAAGAATAGACTTTGTAAAAAAGCTTATTATAAAATCTCGGATTATGTAGATGATAATACAGATTGGTTGTGAGCAGCTCCTCATTCAGCAATTTCCTTGTTATTTTAAATATACTGTTTGTAAATGTACTTTTAACTTTTATTGTAAGGTGTAGCGTGTTTTGCCTAAGGAATTTTTGTATTTTCAGCGTTTGTAACATATTGTGGTGTTGGTCATGCTCACATAAGGATCTACTTGCGGTAGCTGCGTGGAGCGGGTCTCTCCCTTCCCTCCATAGTGGTTGAGGGGAGTGATGGCTGCTCTAGTAGTTAACTCGTGATCGGGTGCCGCTTGTGGGATCTGGTCCAGCCATAATCGTTTAAATTATATTAAGTGTCTTGCGGTTCGAAGGGCATCACACTGGAGCTTGTTCTTACAAAACATGTACACAATTGTATAACTAGTAAGAAGAAAAAAAAGAAAAAACAAAAAAATTAAAAATAATGACCAGCCCGCTGAGTTTCTTGCCGGATCTTCCCAGTAGCAGTCGCGTTCCGATCCGGTGGTAGTATATTTTTTTTGGAAATTGTAAACCTGACAATATGTAAGTGCCCTCTCAGGGTTTATGCATAATAAAATAATTTGAATTTGAATTTGACCAACGTCCCCCCCTCGGGGAGGACGTCGGTCTTTCCTCACGCGGTCGGCCTCTCGGCGGGTGACGGACTAATCCCCGGTCACGTCACCCGCTCCTAAATAGCACCTAAGGCATTCAAAATTGAAAACTCAGCATCTCATAGCAATACGGGGAGTATGAGGACGAACTAGTCCTTTGTATAGCACAAGACGCTGTCTCAGTGTGAAGTATCGCCTAGCTTTGTCCCCCAAATGACTCCCAAACTGGACTTTGTCTCGTTATTTCGATGCCGAGAATCCCCAAACTGTTCGGCAATTTTAAGAGTTACTCCTTGGAACTGAAGCACCATGACAAACAGGTCTTTTTTTGGCAATGAAAGAGCAAACTTGTGTCTTTGTAGGATTGAACTGGACTAAGTTCCGTTTTCATTTCCATGTCATGGCCTGCCCCAAGAGTGAGAGGACTTCCTTATATCTTATGAGACCTTAATTCTGAATCCCTTTTTTCTTAAGGTATAATGTATTGTCTAACTATGGGCAAGCGGAGGGTCTCCTTTGTTCCTCCATTTTAAAATAAATAATGAATTGCCACCATGTAGCGTTTAATTCAGTCAATTACTATATCGACTGAAAATCCGTTCTAATCGCCTTTTAGAAAATTTCTCAGATTCCCATATCAAATGCTAATTTAATAAAAAGTAATCAACTACTACTATTGTATTATGGAGAAGGCTCAAGGCCGACAGTGGAACGTATATGAGCTGAAATGATGATGATGAATCAATACTTAAGATGTCTTAGTTGTATTTAATAACGCTGGTGGGAAAGTATAAGGTAAGAAATTGTATTATTATTGCGTGGCCAGAATTCTTAGAGAAAATTCAATAATTAAATTACGGAGATTTTAACTTATCATGTTGGTCATGTTAAGAATAATTCTTATTGCCCACGTTTTCAGTATAAAATGTACTAATCTAAATCATCAAAAAGCTTTTAAGATAAGCACGAGATTTTTATGAAATATATCAGAACGTTTTAAAATCTTGAAGGTTAATTGCCATTTATAAATTATGTTAATATTGCTATACATTTGCTATTATTTCATAAATTTAGATCACTTAGGAGTCGTGGCTACAGCTAAAAGCTAAAGAAGATGCAATTGAATGACTAGTTAGTTTAGTAAGTTGAGCATGCCTGTATGTAATACTGAGTTGAGATTTTTACACATAAAAATATTAATAAACCCCTCTTAAATATTATAATAAAAATCAATTGAAAATAATAAATGCTCAGCAGATTATTTAACGACTAGATTATATTTACACATATGTATATCAGCAACTTCTCCGGGTTGAGAGCCCTCAGCGCTCACCCATAGTCTGCGTCAAGCTGTCAAGGCCCTCTGCGGCCAACGGCTGTACACATACAAAAAAAAAACAGAAAACAAAAACCAGCAACTTCGTCTACCGCACGAGAAAGAAAGCGTTAGGACAAGTGGACGGCTGACACCTATAAAGCGCGGCACGAACACCAGAACAGGAATAAACTTTCCCTATTTTTGCAGAACATTTTATTAATACTCTGCTCTTTCTGATTGTTTATATAGACTATATAAATAATTCCTAGACAAGTAATCTATCCAACAATAAAAGACTTGTTCAATTGGAAGCAATAGTTCTAGAGATTAGTGCGTTAGACCAAACAAAATCTTGAACTTTATAATCTTAGTATAATGCGTTTATCTCTTGAGAAATACTAGAACTAAAACTGCTAACTTGTAGAATAACTATCTTGGAATTGAATGCGAATACAGTGGACTTGGTAATAACAAATACACTCCTCGCCCAGTCTCGTCAGGGCCGAATATTCATTTCATATTTCTTTGTGCTGGCAACCCGACATTTTTGTCCGCAGACAGCCAAATTGGAATGTTTTGCATTGTTAAAGCCAGCTACGAGTGCGTTCAAAGGGATTCCTTAATAAACGATTTCCGGTACTGTACCTATACATATTTAGGATTTCATAAAAATTTTACCTATATAAGTACAATAGTATAAATTTAAATATGTATTAGCGGTTATAAATACTACTTAGTCATCATTCTAAGTTGCCTGGATGTAATTTGTGTCCGTTAGTTATATGTTTGTAAAGTGACCCGCAACATAAGGATTATTACCTTAGTACAGTGTTGTCCTTTTATGGAAGAAAAAGTTAAGGGTTAGTGGTTAAGTGGTAAGTGGTTAAGTGATAAGTGGTAAAGTGGTAGTTGTAATGCTCGTTGGTGTGATAAAATAGTAAAAGACGACTGAGAGCTTTACGTCGTCTTAGGCCAATCTCTTTTGCCGTTTGGTCAACATTCCCAATGAGAGTTGAGGACAGGCAGACGGCCAGTCATAAAACTATTGCCAAAACTTTTAGAGATTATGAAAGAAGAGTGCATACTGTGTCAATCCCAAGTAATTGGGAGAAGATCAGGGTAAGAATTCACTGTACCGTATAACACAAAAAAAAAGAATAAATACGGCAATTCGCAGAAGAACGGGTGTAACCGACATATCACGAAGAATTAGCACGCTGAAGTGGCAATGGGCAGGCCACATCGCGCGAAGAACCGACAATCGCTTTGGAAGAAAGGTTGTCGAGTGGCCACGTATCAAGCGACGCAGTGTAGGACGCCATCTAGTTGCTGGACATCGTTGGATGCAGGCGGCACAGGACTGCACTTTGTGACGTAATATAAGACAGGCCTACATCCAGCAGTGGACGGCGATAAGCTGAAATAATGATGATGATGACAATTCACCACCCCCTTTCTTGTCCGTGGGTGTCGTAAAAGACGACTAAGGGATATAATATGCATTTAATATCTATACAAGATAGGGAGAACTCGACTACGACTTCGCTGTCTGTCTGTCCGTCTGTCTGTCACCAGGCTGTATCTCAAGAACTGCGATATCTAGACAGTTGAAACTTTTACAAATTATGTATTTCTGTTGTCGTTATAACAAATACTAAAAACAAAATAAAAATTTAAGGGGGGCTCCCATACAAAAAACGCGATTTTAAAGATAATGGTACGGAACCCTACATGCGTGACTCCGACTCGCACTTATTTCATATTATACTTAGCCAATTCCTGTGCTGTGTGGTAGCGGCTTCGAATACTACCAACCCTTGCTTTGCTCGTGGGTGTCGTAAAAGACGACTAAGAGCCCTAGATTGACCCGGACCAACTCCATCTGGTACCATTTGGGTCAACGATTACATTCCCAAGGAGGGTTGACGTCAGGCAGGCGGCCGGTCATAAAAGTAATTGCCGAAACTTTTTGCAATATGTCAAAACAGATGACATATTGCGTCGACCCCAAGTAATTGGGATAAGCGCAAGATGATGATGATGATGACTTAGTCAATTCCTGAGATCATGACCAAACAAACACATAAACCCAAATAGAAATCTTTAAATTTAATTATACAAATTGATATAAATTACAACTATAACATGTATTTATAATTAAGAAAGTAAAGAAAATGGCGTTGTTAAGTCAAAAGACCAACGCTATATTGAACCTCAAAAGATATTTACTCATGAACATTTTTACCTTCGTACCGGTCGTTAGAGGGTGTCGCAAAATTACGCCGGCAAATTTAAGTGTTTTTAACGCCCCTAATTGCTTACTTTGCCTCAATATTTATCTAGATTACTTCATAATCCGACGATAACAGAAAATATATTTTTAAGCCACAATTATATTTCTTCATCGTTTAAATTTAATTTAGAAGCACAATAATATTTTTATTTATAACGGATTTTGTAAAAAGAAAGTAGTTTTTATTAAATACCTAATACCATTAGCTTTTCGTGTGGTGATGGAGTATTACTACAATTCACCTCTCTCTGTCTTGCCCGTGGATTTCGTAAAAGACGACTAAGGGTTATAATGCTCGGAAATGAAGGGATATAATATGATTGCACACATGGCGTAGTGGTTAAGATACCGACCTACAGTGCCAGTGTCGGGGGTTTGAACTCCACACAGGACAACACTTTGTGCAATCCACTAATTGTTGTTTTAAATCTGGATGTTATTTGTGTCCGTTAGTTTTATGTTTGTAAAGCCGCTAAATACAAGGTTTAATTCCCTTAGTGTAAGGTGTTGTCACTTATGTATACAAAAAAAAATGTGCATATAACATCAATACAGGATAAGAAAAACTTGAAACGAAACCCTATTTCAACCTACCTGACCAGCATGGTATAATAAGATTAATTTCCCTCCTATTGTGGAACAGGCTCAAGCTCAGCAGTGGGCCGTGAACGTGCCGAAATGAAATGACTGAAAATTAACAGTGAATAGTTATGTAAAATAAAACGTTTATAATAAAAAAAATCGTCCACCGAACCTTTTTTATTCCCTATAACTTTAAATCAGGTTTCTCTTCTAATATTTCAGCGAAATTACTTTGTTCCAAGGCGCGACTACCATTTGACCTACAACCCAAAGGGATAACGACTTTCAAGGATTAATCTAGATTCATATTAAAATATTTGAGAGTATTGCTCCTCATATCAATTATCGTACAAGTTTATGATAGAACGAGACGAAAGCCTTAATATTGTAAATGTTGTATATAAATTTGAAACAATTTTTGTGTAGTCTATAGTCAGCGCACATGCCATTCCAACTCCATCCGGGGTGACGAGGGAGTGCCGCACGGCCCCATTATCCAGTCTCCTCTCCTTCACCACTGGGCCGACCACCGGTACCGAGTTTCTTGTCCTCCGTGGCCGATCCGGCAATTTTCAAACTATCAGTGACTTATAAATCAGAGGAGCTACAAAGGAATTTTTTTGCGTATAATTCATCATCATCATCTCAGGTTAGATAAGTCCTACTGCTGGGCCCCCACCTCCTAACATGAGGGGAAATTGGCCTACTATCCTTACGAGTGTAACTGACATAGCACGAAGAATGAGCACGCTGATGTGGCTATGGGCTGGACACGTCGCCTAACGTACCGACAACTGCTAAGGAAATAAATATAGTTTTAAAAAACTAAAAAACACGCTTTCAACTGAAAAATGTAAAATAATTTTCAATATAGGCAGAAAATAATAATAAAAAAAAATATATTAATATTATTGTGAAAAAAGCGTGGGGTGCTCGACTTACAAAATGCGACTTTTTTTTTTGTGGGTGGGCCGCGGTCGGCGCGCCTCCGCACCACTCCGTCCGGGGCGACAGAGGGGCTTGAGCACGCAACTCCCGCGACCCACCCGAAGCCCACGTCGCCTTCGTCGTTGGGCCGACCACTGGAGCAGCGTTAACTTGTCGTCAGTGGTCGGCCCGACGGAATACCCCCTATTGGGGTACCCTCCCATCGACCGACGTCCCCCCCTCGGGGGGGACGTCGGTCTTTCCTCACGCGGTCGGCCTCTCGGCGGGTGACGGACTAATCCCCGGTCACGTCACCCGCGGCCACAAAATGCGACTTACAAAGCGTTTTAGTTGAAAGCGTGTTTATTAATATTTTAAACTATGTATATTTATTTTTCACTTTTTAGTGAATAGCCACCGGAATGTAATTAATATGCATATTAGACTTGTCGGTACATCGATGAATGTAAAGGCCTCAAGACGCAATTATTACTATAGAAAAGTCTCTACGCGTTTGTGTTATGCTGAGTGCCCGACTAGCTCTATCTCTCTTGCTCTCATGCAAAGAATGCGGAAAGAAGTTGATGAATCCTGGCGAATCTAATTAGGATAATCGATTTTTTTTAAGTGGATTATTGCATCCGACCACTGACGTCAAGTCACCTGCGGGTGGGTTACGGGCGTGCGCGCTTACGTCCCTCTGTCACCCCGGACGTAGCGGCCGAGGAGTGCGCCGACCGTAACCCACCTCCAAAAAACCAACCCCAAAAAAAATAATAAAATAGCGGATTATTGTATTGTTATCGGTCTTTGATATGTGTGCAAAGTTTAAAGAAAATCTGATCGCTCAAAGTAGGGCAAAATCGTGCTCAAAAGTGGACGTTACAAACAAACATACAGGTGAAGCTAATAAAAGCGTGTTAAAAAGGTTCTCACTAGATGGACCGACGACCTGATGAAAGTTGCTGGGCGTCGTTGGATGCAGGCGGCAGAGGACCGCACTTTGTAGCAAAACATGAGGGAGACCCACGTCCAGCAGTGGACGGCGATGGGCTGCATGATGATGATGACGATATCATCGTGGTCAGACTGGTTAATAGAAAGTTTTATTTCATATTTGTCTCATCTTGGACAAATGTTTTATAGGTATTCAATCTTTTAATCATCTTTTACGATAACTAAGGGAAGGATAAGGCAAAAGAATTGCATTTTTACACCGTCACTCGGAAGATTTATAACTGTTTTTAAATCTGTTTACAATGTAGGACTATTCCTGCATTAAACCCATATAGCGATTAGCGACAAAGTAATATAATAAATCATACAATATATGCCTAATTACAGATCTAGTCTGGATAATTAAGATTTATATTACTTTTACTGCAAATTAAGAAAGAAATAAAAATTAAGTAAGAAATACTAGACAAAAAATATGAAGCTACATAAAAATTAAATAACTTTCGTTAAAAGCTAATAATCTTGGACAAGAGCTCCAATTTGTCATTTAGGACGACCAACGAATTGAATTTGAAAGCCGAACAATAAATAATTCCAAGTTTGTCGCAATAATAAGCCTTTGGGAGGGGTCTTCTTAATTAGCAAGATATTCAAACTTTGTTTTCAAAGAACTTCCCCTCAGTACTTTTTAAAAATTCAGCCCTGCTTCCCAATAAGCATATATTAAATTCTAAATTACAGTTTAAAGTGATTATACGTGCAATATCCGAGAGTAAATTGTGCTATAAACTCGAGTATTTTTTGTTGCTCTAACTTCTTTCATCAAATGTTTTTGTAATGTTGTTATTTTGGGTGCGACTTAATGTCACATTACAAAATTGAATTTGATTTTGAGGATATTCCAGGTAGCATGACGATATTATAAAAGTTCCATAGAGCCGTTAAATAACTACGATACAGGATCGTTTAATGTATTATAGCATTCTCAAAACCTAGATGCAACAGCGAAAATTTATAAATTGATAGATAAATGAATTGCACTTATATCTTCCATAATCTACACAGTTCTTATTCATCTTTTTGTTATTTATCACCGCTCATTTATGTCCTACTACTGGGTTCAAGCCTCTTCCATCAAGGGAAGGAAACTTACTATGCCGGTCAGAGGTACGTCAGATACTGCTGGGCAAAAATTCCACCTAAAATACAACTATTATTACTTATAGTTTTTATCACATTTTAATATTGTTTTTAACAATATTCATCATCAATGAAATGATGATGAATATTGTTTTTATGGTTGCGTACCCAAAGGGTAAAAACGGGACCCTATTACTAAGACTGCGCTGTCTGTCAGTCCGTCTGTCTGTCACCAGGCTATATCTCAAGAAATGCGATAGTTAGACTGTTTAAATTTTTACAAATTATGTATTTCTGTTGCCGCTATAACAACAAATCATCCATCCATCTATCAGCCTACAGACGTCCACTGCTGGACATAGGCCTCCCCACGAGAATGCCACTCGGAACGGTCCTGTGCTACTTGCATCCAACGGTTCCCTGCGACTTTTAAGATATCGTCAGTCCACCTAGTGGGGGGGGGGGTCGTCCTACGCTGCGTCGTCCGATTCCTGGTCGCCACTCAATGGTTGTCGGTTCGACGAGCGATGTGGCCTGCCCATTGCCATTTCAACGCGCTACTTTTGTGGGCTATGTCAGTTACAATCGGTCTTCTATGGCTTTCCGTTTGCCGGATTTTATCACATAGAAAAATACCGAGCATAGCCCTCTCCATAGCAAGTTGAGCGACTTTAAGCTTTTTTAGGAGGCCAACATTTAAAGACCACATTTCATAACAACAAATACTAAAAACATAATAAAATAAATATTTAAGGGGGGGCTCCCATACCACAAACGAGATTTTTTTGCCTTTTTTATAGATAATGATACGGAACCTTTCGTGCGCGATTCCGACTCGCACTTAGCCGTTTTTTTATATCCCAACATTACAAATACTATGAAATATATTACAACATCCATAGAGCTCACATTCAAATTACATCGTTATTATAGAGATTTTTAAATTATAATTAGTATTTTATTTCTTGTCTTTTTTTTAACAAAATATTTTTTATACTTTATAAACTTTGATCGGAATCCAATATCTTTTCTCGTTACTTCCAAAGTACACTTACTAAGTTAATTTTCAAGGATTTATACTTTATCTCTCTAGAAGATTATGAAAAAAATATTATTGAAACTAAAGTCTCAACTGAACGCTGTTGATAGACCGAGAAGTGATACTTAACGTCTACTTGAACACAAGTATTATTGAGAAAGTCCTTGAATGCAACTCAGACGAAGTAGAAGTGTCAACAAAAGGAAACTTCTTCATAAGAACCACGCAAAGTATTGTTCCTTCAGTTTCTAACAGTGTGTTGGTAGATAAAAACTTTCTCAGCTTACATTATTGCGAACTACAGAACTTCGATAATGATGTTTTGTTAAAATGTATTTTTTTTTATTTTAGTTCTATTTATCTAATATATATATATATTATATTCTTCTTCTTGAGTAATGGCAATAAGCTACAATTATATTATATATTTTAACATTTTGTTCGCATTATATTATATAAAATATCCGCAAAATTGTTTAAGGCAACACAGTAAAACACTAAAATAATGAAAAAAATATAAAAGCGCTACATGACATTTTGACATTCGCGTCAAAAGTCCCTATATTATATTTATATAATAATAAATACAATTGAAGTGTCTGTTTGTAATGTCAAAATAGTTATTTGGACGATATCTATGCCAAAGAATCAGTTATTTTTTTTATTTTGGCTGGTAGTGGCGCTGATACTTGTTCGATACTGAACACGATATACATCACCTCTTCTAACAGGGCATGTGTAATGATTGCATTTGCCCACGCTAAAAAAAGGTAAATATAAAGCTCTTAGTTATCTTTTACGAAACCCACAAGCAATGTAAAAAGTTCTCACGAGTGGTAGGACCACACTGTTGATCTGTCTGCAGCCGCGGGCTGGTCTGTCCGAATTAGTACCACACTCTCACAGAAAATCGACGTCTGAGTAGTAGCAATTTGTTACTGCGCATTGTTCAGAGAGCGAGAGAGCCGGAAGTCCAACTTTTTGAGCGTGTTTGCGTGTGATATGTTTTAATGTTGCTTTTTTTTTTGGAGGGTGCGCAATGATCAGCACACCCACCGCCCAGCTCCGTCCGGGGCGACAGAGGGCTGGCGCACGACCCCATGACCCACCCGTAACACGTCGCCGTCGATCACCAGTGCAGAGTTCCTTGACGTCAGTGGTCGGCCCGACGGGATACTCCGGTCACGGGTAACCCCTCACCTCAAGGACGGGTGATGGACTGAATCCCCAGTCCAGTCACCCACAGCCTCGGCTAGATGTTTTAGTGATGCCTGTAGTATCACCGAACCTCATTGCTTACATTCACACTATCTTCACTTTCTTTGCGGTAGGCAGCGGCCTTGTAAATTTCCATGAGCGGCAGCAACACTTACCATCAGGTGTACTGTTTGCCACCGTTTGTAATAAAAAAGTAGTATTTGTAAATGCTGTGGTATCCGTGTGGTGACTGAGTAAGAATACAATTCACCACCCCCTATCTTAACCCGTGGGTGATCGTACGAGACGACTAAGGGATATAAAACGCATATAACATCTATGCGAGAGAAGGAAAACTCGAAATAAAACCCTATACCAACACGTCTGACCAGCGTGGTATAGTAGGTCAATTACCCTTCCATTATGGAGGAGGCCCGAGCCCAACAGTGGGACGTATATGGGCTGAGATGATGATGATGATTTGTAAATGCTACCACACTATAGATGAATCACTCCAACGAGCCTATCACTTATATAAATGACAGTCGACTGTAAAATAGAATTGTAACAGATAAATTTGGTCTCACGGCGCATAAGAATTTGATTTCCCCCGTATCATAAGATACGATTTGAATATCATATGAAATAGGTACGTGACTTCGATGTGGGGACGTTTAAAGTATATAAATAAAATCTCTGTAATAAGCTTTATACCTTACAATCTTGTTTTGTTATGTTATGAATGTAAGTGATTGAAATTGATAAATAGTAAACTTATTGATTACTAGCTGACCCGGTGAACTTCGTACCGCCTGTTTTCGTAATTATATTATTTAATATTTATCAGTTTGGTTTTAGTATTATCTGTGCGGTGACAGAGTAAGAATACAATTCATCACCCATTGGTGTCGTAAAAGACGACTAAGGGATATAATATGCAAATAATATCTATGCAAGAGAAGGAAAACTCGAAACAAATCCCTATGTTAACACGTCTGACCAGCGTGGTATAGTAGGTCGATTTCCCTTCCATAGGAGGAGGTGCGAGCCCAACAGTTGGACGTGTATGGGCTGAGACATCAAATGTTTGACTGGTAAGATCAGTTTGTATGGGAAAATAAAATTGTTTTTCTTAGTATTTTATTCGCAATTTTCCATATTTTCTCACCCTGTAAACCTTTCCTGGACTTCCACAAATAATTTAAGACCAAAATTAGCCAAATCGATCCAGCCGTTCTCGAGTTTTAGCGAGACTGACGAACAGTAAATAATTTTTATGTATATAGATTTGGTGCGGTGACGGAGTAAGAATACAATTCAGCACCTGATTTCTTGCCCCCGAGTATCGTAAAAGATGACTAAGTGATTATAGAAGGGAAACTTAATTTAAACTCCGTATATATGTCCTGTATAGTAGGTAAAATGTCCTCCTGTTATGGAGGAGGCTAGAGCCAAGCAGTGGAACATGAATCGTCTGAGATAGATAGATCTATGCAAGAGAAGAAAATTCGAAATAGAACTCTATACCAACCCGTCTGACCAGCGTGATATAATAAGTAAATTTTCCTCATATTGTGGAGGAGGCTCGAACCCAGTAGGGGAACATGAAGGGGTTGAAAGAGATCTATGCAAGAGAAGAAGAACTCGAAAAAAACTCTATACTAATTCGTCTAACCATCAATAGAATCTATTGAATGTCGAATACTTACTAATCATAAACAATATAATTTTTTCATATAGAATCACTTTCTTCTTGTACTGGCAATACATTTGTACCAAAAATATGACTCAAAACTTAATAACTATAGTCCATAAAATATAGCATGATATCTGTGACAGTTGTCCCTAGTGCTGTCACGCATACGATGAAGTCCGTAGTTTTTTATCGATAAAACTCTTTAGTTTTATAATTGTGATTTAATATTATAATTGAAATACAATCAATGAAAATCTCTTTGAATTTATTTAAAACAAAATCTGTTTTAGACTGTTTTAATAAAGATCCGTTATCTTAATAATTTAATAAAGATCCGTTATCGATTGACTTATATCGACTGTCTCATCTCTTTTTTATGTTCAGTCCAGTATGACCTTGTATATGCGTAAGCGTCATTTTTCTATAAAATGTTTAATAGGTATTTCAGTACGTACAAGGTACATTTTAGGCATGAAAATTAATATTTTTATATTTATAATATACTAGCAGACCCGGCCACGCGTTGCTGTGGCTAATGTTTTTGTTATATTACATTTTATTAAACTATTTAATTGGAACTAAACTATTTAGGAGAACATCTGTCATGTAGGTCGTCATATTTTTTTACAAATGGCATCTATTTTAGTGATGTAACGAATATTCGCATTCGTATTCGCGAATATTCGCATGTTTTTTGCATATTCGCATTCGCATTCGCGAAATTATTGCGAATTTTTATGCGAATATTTTTGCGTGTATAATTTTTATAAGTAGGTAATAATAGTTGGTTAATATAAGAAAATCCAATTCCATTAATTTCTTATGTTTTTAATGCAATAATATTTTTATTGCATCATTTACTTAAGCTCGTAATCACATTATCGGTCTTCACTTTATCAATTGATATCATTTATTTATTTAACTTTAGGCAATGAAACACAACAATCAAACTTATAACGATTTAAAAAACAAAACTATATACTAAATGGCCTAAATGCAATGTAATCAAACAAAAATAATCTTCTATGAATTTTTACCAAAGTTTAATGTTATAATTATCTTCTTGAACAAAACTAAAAATAATAATCTACAAATACTTCTACAATTAATATTTATTTAACTTTGGGCAATGAAGCCCAACAATCAAATTGTCATAAGAATTTAACAAACAAAACTATATAGTAAATGGCCTAAATGCAATGTAAACAAAAATAATCTTCTATGATTATTTACTATAATTAAAATCAAATAAAAGCTTAATATGAGTTGCTGCCATCATAATCACAAAGTGTTTATAGTATATCTATATTATATAGTTTATAGTATTTATAGTATAAATATAATCATTTTACATAAGAGTTAACTTTAACACTTTAAGCAAACAAGAATAAAATTAACTCTTTTACTTTAATAAAGCTAAAAAATTTAATTGTTATTAGAACTTGTGACACAAAATTTTAATGCAATTGAAACTAATAAAATTAAATTCTTCTATTAAACTTTTCTCAGTCTTTAGATATATTTTTAATATTTAAATTATCAAACATAAATTATATTCATCTACAATAGACCATTAAATAGTCTAACTCTAAACAAACAAAAAATAGATTCTCAAACAAAAATATTACTCTTCCTTAAAAAAATAACAGTTAATTATATATATTTTTCATATTAATAATTGAACTTCAGTAGGGGAATATTAAACTTTAAAAATAGTAGTTTTAATACCTTGTCTGCTTCAAGTCTGTTTCGATGTGGCGTGTAAATAAGTCCAGCAACACTAAATATGCGCTCGCTGGGGACACTCGTTAGTGGTGTAACTAAATAATGCCGAACTTTTTTTTTAGGGGTGGGATGCGGTCGGCGCACTACTCGCACCACTCCGTCCGGGGCGACAGAGAAGCGTAAGCACGCACACCCACATCCCACCCACAATGCACGTCGCCTTCGTCGTTAGGCCGACCACCGGAGTAGGGTTACTTGTCATCAGTGGCTGGCCCGACGGAATACCCCCTACTTGGGGTACCCTCCCATCGACTGACCTCACGCGGTTGGCCTCTCGGCAGGTGACGGACTAATCCCCGGTCACGTCACCTGCGGCCTCGGCTAGGGAGGCATGAGGCGCAAATACTCGCGCCTACGCCGCCCCAATTGCCGGCGGCAGATTGCCTCATCGAGGCTGCGCTCCTCGCGCAGGCGATCCGCCGCCTCCTTCTGCGAGATCACTGTCTCGCAGAAGGCTGCGACCGTGTCCGAGTCGTGGGGCGAGCCTACGGAAATGCTCCCGGAACCACCATTGCCCGTCGAGCACCAGTCCCAAGTACCTCATATGGGCCCGGATGCTGATGTCAATCGTATGAACGGTGATCGAGGCGCCGATGGGAGGGCTCATACGGCACCCATGGAACAAGAGGGCCTCCGTCTTGTCCAGGGCCACCCTCAACTCCAGCGCCTCGATCCGCCTGACGATCTCTTCGGTGCCTAGAGTCGCTAGGCTTGTCGCCTCTTCTAGCGTCCCACCGCGGGCTGTGACGAGCGTGTCGTCGGCGTAACAAATCACGCCCAGCCCGGGCGGAAGGCTCCCTCGCAACGCCCAGTCGTAGCCGATGTTCCACAGGGTGAGTCCGAGAACTGACCCCTGTGGGATACCGCACGACATAGGCGTTCGCACAACGTCCCCTGTTCGGTTGGTGCAGAGAACGCTGTGCCCCTCCAAATAGTCTGCCACTAGCCGCCTCAGGTAAGCTGGCACTCCGTGATACCGGAGCGCCTCCCTGATGCAGCTAAATGGCAGACTATTGAATGCGTTGGCGATGTCCAGGGACACCGCCTACAGCACTCCCCCGCCGGTGACGGCCTCAGTCGCCACGGCCCTCAGGCGCAACAGAGCCGCGATCGTCGAAAATAATGCCGAACTACAGGAAGCAGAAGAACGTATCTTTCTTAGTTCACTTTCCACCAAGTTAAAGAGTCAACGTCATTTGCCACACGTTTATACTGAATATTCGCATTCGCATTCGCGAATGTTGGCAGCAGATATTCGCATCCGCATTCGCATTCGCAATGTCCAAAATGCGACATTCGTTACATCACTAATCTATTTAAAAAAGCAAGTTAAAATCGTATATAACACGTTTGTAGATTTGACATAGCAGCGCCATCTATTGAAATCGTTTGGAGTTAACAGATAATTGTGAATTTCAAATAATAGTTATATATAGGTAATACAAATAATTTGCAATAAAATAATATTGCGACTATAAATTAAGATGTAAGCTATCCTATCTTTCAAGTTAGATCAAACTGCACACGATGTGCAAATTTGATTAAAATCGGTTACGTAGTTTAAGAGTCCATCGCGGACAAACAACGTGACACGTAATTTATATATATTAAGATATATAGTTTGACGGGATAGGTGTCTAGAGTCGTGGATACAGTCAAATCGTAAGATGCACATAGAAAAATAATTTTTACGATGCATCAATTATTATTCTAAATCTGGGTCTTATTTGTGTCTGTTAACTGTGTGTATTTAAAGAGCAATCAGATAGAATTTATTATTTTGCAAAGTTATAAGGATTTATTCTTTCGCAAAGCAAATAAGAAAGGATTATTTAGAGCCGAGCGTAGGTCTAGCAGAATTCAAACGTTTAAAACTTTTTTTTATATACAATACAATATCAATGAAAGAAAATGAATAGCCTATACCGCCACGATCATGAACCAACGGTACGATCTTCAACAGTGCGTTTTCAGCGATCATTTCTGCCACGTACGTGCAGGCTCTGAAATAAACTACCTGCTGCTGTGTTTCCCGAGCGTTATGACATGTCCTTCTTTGAACGAGGTTTAAGAAGACCATTTTTTTCACGGTGGGCAACGGCTTAACTGTGCCCCTGGTATCGCAAAGATCCATGTGCGGCAGTATAACTTGCTGGTTATATATTATAGTTCTTCTTTTTTTTTAATTTAATATCTAATTTTCAAATTTAATAACTAAATTAATGATTTAATAACTAATTTTCAAATACAGAAAATTAGTTTTTTTTTTTTAATTTAATAACCAATATTCTGTATCGGTGTAGATAATTATAAATGTAATAACGATGACTGTCCGTGTGGTGACGGAGTAAGAATACAATTCACCACTCCCTATCTTGCCCGTGGATGTCGTACAAGACGACTAAGGGATATAATATGCACATAAGATCTGTGCAAGAGAAGGAAAACTCGAAATGAAACCCTATACCAACATGTCTGACCAGCATGGTATAGTAGGTCAAATTCCCTCCCATTGTGGAGGAGGCCCGAGCCCAACAGTGGGACGTATGTGGGCTGTGATGATGATGATGATGAACGATGACTTGTTGGACGTGAGACATCTTAGTCCTCCCGTGACCATGAACGAGGCAAAGTGTTCGAAACGTCGGGCAAACGGCAAATTCGAAACGGGCAAGAAAAATCAAATACAAACGCGATAAAATCCGTATTTAAAATGGGTAATACTCGTATAAATATCAGAAATCATTATATAGTAAACATCTTATACTAATACTTCTAATCGGTAGTTACAACTCACCGCTCGCTAGAATACATTACCATCCAAATATCGATATGAAAGACAAAATCAAACATTCCTTCAGGTAATACTGTAAGGCATAAACAATGGAGCATATCAATATGGTACGAGAAATATAGGCATATTTTGAAAGGGTAATGTCCAATAAAGCTAGGCGTCGCGTCCCTGAATGAAATGCCATTTATAATGGCAGTTAAAGCCCCATTGATCAATTCGTTATCTTTGAATAACGTAATTTTGGAAGGTAATATGTACTTTTGATTTTATTTTTTAATCAAACCATAAAATCTATGTTAAAAGTTGTTTTATAGCAGTCGGTGTTTAAAGAGTAAACAGCGCACCTATTGAGTATTGATAAGTGATACCGCCGCTCATAGACCTTTGCTAGGCCGCTGCCTACCCTGAAGAAAGTGAATGGAGTGTGAATGTAGGGACACGAAAAACTTTTAGGTATCGAGTACTTTTCTTTCGATATCGATACTTTTGTACTCGATACTTTGTGTTCGATACTTTTACTCAATGTGTATTTTGGGGCAGGTATCATATCGAATCAATTGTAGGAATTATCCATGTTAAACTTGACCCTACGGCTCATATATATAGTAACGCCAGCTAGTTCAAACGTAATGAACCTTCTAAAACGTGGCTCGAAATATTTTAATCCGTTCACAGTCCAATTTAAAAAAAAATAGCTCATCATGACTCAGATTCTAAGGAAAAGTACTCATTACTTTGAAGTATCGATACATTTATTTCGATACTTTGGTGAGTACGATACTTTTTTTTGGATACTACTCATGAGTACAGTATCGATACTTTCTATTCGATATCGCGTCCCTATGTGAATGCGTGCAATGAGGTTCGATGATACTAAAAGCATTACCAAAACCAAATCAAACAGCCTGAGAAATTTGGACTTCTGGCTCTCTCGGTTGCTGATCGAAATGCGTTAACAAATTGCTAATACCTACTCAGATATAAATTTTCGCCGAGAGTGTAGTAGTGCTACTCCGGAGGAAATTACTCGCGGCTGTAGACACGACTTTCGACAGTGTGGTCTTAGTATCACCGAATCTCATTACAGGCATTCACATTCCCTTCACTTTCTTCACTGTTGGCTGTTGGCTGCGACCTAGCACAGATCCTTGAGCGGTAGTATCACTTACCGTCAGGTGCGCTGTTTGCTCGTTTGCCATCAACAGCAATAAGAAAAATAAAAATAAATACTTTTAGCTGAGAGTGAGTAGAATTTGAAAACATTAGAAAACTCTTAACTGTTCGTAGGGATGTGAAAAATAATCGATTTTATAATAATCGATGAGTACAAAAAATAATCGATTAATAATCGATTTTTACAATCGATTATCAAAATTAATCGATTTTTATTATTCGAAATTCGATCGAAATTAATCGATTATTCACTGCCAGATGCCCAAAAAAAAACAGGACATCACGATTGTTTCATACTATATTAGAAAATAAAGTTCACATTTCTTTCCATTATTTAAAAAATCAATTATTTTCCCTCCAAGTCACAACCCTAACTGTTAGTTAAACAAAAATAGGTAGCTATATGACCACACTGTGTGCTATTAGTGATGAGTGAATGATCTACGATATAGAAAAGTAGTCTGGTTAGGCATTTGAAAATGACAAAAAGTTTTGCAGCGATGACTCGAGGTTTCTCTTTGATCAAGAGAAATGGAAAGTGAAGGATTTTTTATTGGGGACTCCGAATCGAAGGAAACGCTGTAGATGACCACTAGATTAAATTACGATTTTGTAAAAACCGCAAATAATGCAGTTGTATCCTATAATTTTTGCTTAACACGAATAAATTTGTATCAAAATGTGGGTCAATATGTTAATAACTATTTTCTGTATCAGGTAGATAATTATAAATTTTCTGCAATAACGATGACTTGTTGGACGTGAGACATCTTAGTCTGCCCATGACCATGAACGCTGCAAAGTGTTCGAAACGGCAATCAAAAATCAAATAAAACGCGATGAAATCCGTAGTTTTATTTAAAATGTAAATACTCGCGTAAACATCAGAAATAATAATTATTAACTTCTTTATGAAACCTCGTCGTTTAACGGTACTTTACCCAATGATTTCTGACACGTGAGCTGGCTATCAATGACGTCACGGCAGGCGTCACCCCGCAAGGTACCCGTCTCACTGAGCGAGACTACTGCCACACGACTGCGGCGCGGACACCCGGCGGTAGAGTCTGACAAGTAACTCCGCCTCCACGAGGTAGTTTCAGCACTCTGCCTCCGTCGCCACCGTGTGGCATTTGCATGTGAATCTGACCCTGACCCGCTGTAGTTGCCACAGGAGAGCCCTAAAACCCCGCGGACTATATCGCGCTTGTCAGATGGTTCGATATAGAATTTTATTTCGAGTTTTCCTTCTCTTGCATCACCATTTATCATTTCGGCTCATATACGTCCCACCCTTGGGCTCAAGCCTCCTCCGTAATAGGAAGGCAATTGACCTTACTATGCCATGCTGGTCAGATTAGTATAGGGTTTTCTTTCAAGTTTACCATCTCTTGCATAGATGTCATATGCGTAATATAATCCGTAGTCGTCTCTTACGAGTCCCACGGGTAAGAGAGGGAGTGAATTGTATTCTTACTCTGCTACCATACGCTGCTCACCACGCGCTAATCTCTTTCATAATTGATGTTAATAATGGTTGGATCACACCATTGACAGTAGCGTTGCCCAAATGCAAGACCAAGACGAGACTTGGACCAGTCTTGGTCTTGCAACAGCACACCTGGTCTCGTCTTGGTCTTGGTATTGCACACTCGAGTCTTGGTCTTGGTCTTGATATTGCAGCAAGAGTCTCGCAAAGTCTTGCAAGTCTTGCAGTTGGAATAACGTAACAGTCATTTATCATGGCAATGAAAAATCCAACTAAATTAATCAAATATCATCCTATCCTATCTATCCATCTGTTAGCCTATAGTCCACTATTGAATATAACCCTTACCACTGGGGAAAATTACTCTCCTATTCCTCTGGTATTACATTAGACAGAGTTACTACTCCTATGACAAAGGAAGGAATTTTGACCCTGTTTTCTTAAGACGTCACCACACGGGGCAGTTGATACAATAAATTTTATGTCATTTAACATTCCCCCTTTCTAACAAAAAAGATTTTTCAATTTGATTGGCAAGCGACGGAGTTATTTGACCACTGACGACAAGCCACCCTGCTCCGGTGATCGGACCAATAACGAGTCGCCGTAGGGACGGGAGGGTTATGGGCCCGCGCGCCGTCCTTTCGTCGCCCGGGATGGAGTGGACCGCGTGTGCGCTTACCATAGCCCACCCATAAAAAAGCGACGGAGTTATGCACGAAATAACATTAAAAAAAATACAAGCATTGGAATTGAGAACCTCCTTTTTTAAAAGTCGGTTAAAAACGAGTTATGATAGCTAAAAATGGTTATTTATCATAATCATCTATTTCTTTTTTTTTTCAATACATATCATCATCTTCATCATCTCAGCCCATATACGTCCCACTGTTGGGCTCGGGCCTCGTCCATAATGGAAGGGTAATTGACCTACTATACCACGCTGGTCAGACGTGTTGGTATAGGGTTTTATTTCGAGTTTTCCTTCTCTCGCATAGATGTTATATGCGTTTTATATCCCTTAGTCGTCTCGTACGATCATCCACGGGTAAGATAGGGGGTGGTGAATTGTATTCTTACTCCGTCACCACACGGACTACTCAATATATATATAATATACTTCAATACATATATTATATATGTAATTTAAAATACAAGGAAGAATTTTAACTTAAAGAATAGTTTTCAGGATGTAGACCGCCATCTTTTAAATATATGTATATCAATGCCGGTGGATCGCTCAATTAATAATGGGCGCAAAATAAGTTGAGTTCTAGGGGTCGCACGTCGCTCTTACGTCATTGCAGATGGTTCAGATAAAGAGTGACCTACCCGCGCACTAACTTAGGTACCTATGCATACTTACAAATTTACGACTTATAAGTACTTATTTCATTAGAATAGGTACTTGTTTTATTTTGAAACTATAGATCTCGGCATGTTCACAGAGCTATGTTCTATTCGACATACAAAGAGTCATGCTGCATTACAAGAGATCCGCCATACCTAATAGTTGCGCAATAAAGTGGGATAATTATGTTAATGACGATATTTATACCTATAATTCTACCTACCTGCCTCTAGATATATTTAATACTAGATGTTCCACCAGCTTCGCTTGCTTGACTCACGTATCCATATAATGCTATTATTTCGTTTAAATACCCATATCGCACCCTGGCGTTAAAAATAATTTCACTATTTATATGTAATATCCATAACATACCTACTTGCTGTGTGGTAGCGGCTTCGAATACTACCAACCCTTGCTTTGCTCGTGGGTGTCGTAAAAGACGACTAAGAGCCCTAGATTGACCCGGACCAACTCCATCTGGTACCATTTGGGTCAACGATTACATTCCCAAGGAGGGTTGACGTCAGGCAGGCGGCCGGTCATAAAAGTCATTGCCCAAACTTTTTGCAATATGTCAAAACAAAAGACATATTGCGTCGACCCCAAGTAATTGGGATAAGAGCAAGATGATGATGATGATCCATAACATACCTACTTACTTTAATCACAATTTTTGTTATCTAAGTAGATAGTTGCCGTAATAATGGCTACTACGGACAACGCTTGACAGCTATTGCTTCAAAATTTTGTCCGATTTGTTAACCTTAATAGACACTGCTCCAGACCAATTTACCAATATGTCGCAGTGTTATGTATTAAAGCCTAAAACTTTTCTGGATAAACAGACTATCTGACGAAATAACATTCTTTTGAAATACAACTGGTATTTTCTGGGATTAGGGCGTTCAAATATACAATTTCATCCGATTTATAATAAGTAGGTAGTAGTATAGATAATAATAGTTTTTAATAGGTAATATACCTATGAAGAGGGTCACCAAATGTATGATATTCGTCGTCATCGTCACAGCTCATAAAAGTGCCACTGCTGGGCTTAAGCTTCCTTCTAGTAAGAGGAAAATTGATCTACTATACCATGCTGGTCAGACATGTTGTTATAGGCTTTTATTTCTAGTTTCACTTCTCTTGTACATATGTTATATACACAGGGTGTATCAGGTTATGGGGCAACTGTTCGAGTATGTTGTAGTTCAACGGTCATAGATCATAATTAGAATGTATATTACACAAAAACAATATAACATAAAAGTTATAGTGATTATAAAAATGTGTGTCTAAGAGTTTATGCCTTAAATTTTACGCATTATGTAGGTATGTGCAGACAGGATATATGTAAGCATGTAAAAAGGGCTATAATATATAACATCTGTGCAAGAGAAGGAAAGCTTGACATGAAACCCTGTAACAACACGGCCGATCACCGTGGCGATTCCCCTCCAGCCACGGCCGATTGCCCTCCTATTACGTAGAAGACACGAGCTCAACCCTATATAAGCTGACATGGTGATTTGAATTAAATGCAAGACCGCGAGACTCTTGCAGGCTCAGTCTTGGTCTTGCTCAAGTCTTGCAGGGCCAGTCTTAGTCTTGCAAAAATCAAGCGGTCTTGGTCTTGGTCTCGGTCTCGCATTTCTCGCAAGACCAAGACCGCAAGACCAAGACTTTTTTGGGCAACACTAATTGACAGTTGTCTGTCTACAGCCGCGGGCCGGTCCGTCCGCAATAGTACCACACTTTCGCAGAAAATCGACATCCGAGTTGTAGCAATTTGTTACTGTGCTTCGTTCAGTGAGCGAATAAGCCGGAAGCCCAAATTTCTGAGGGTGTTTGCTTGTAGTGGGTTTTAGTGATGCCTTTAGTATCACCGAACCTAATGAGGTTGAGGGCGTGCAATGGCACGGATTCACACTGCCTTCTCTTTCTTCGCGGTAGGCAGCGGCCTTGTAAATGTCCATGATCGGCAGCAACATTTACCATCAGGTCTACTTATTGCTCGTTTGCCACCGTTTGCAATAGAAAAAAATAACAATATGTTATTTGTGATGTGACTTCTGCTTCATATTATATCCCTTAGTCGACTTGTACGATACCTATGAGCAAGAAATGAGTTGATGTACTGTTTTCTTACTCAATTATTACACGAAATGCATTTATGGACACTGCAATGCATTTATAAATGCTCCAATTCTATTAACCGCAGCTATACTACATAATGTATGCCCGATAAACAGGCTATCTAAGACTATACGATTTTTTGAAATCTTATTGACCCTTTCTAAGATTAACGCGTTCAAACATACAAACTTTTCAGCTTTATAGTAGTAATATAGATATGAACTACGACAGTTCGAAAAATTTATTGACCAATAAAATCTATATTGAGTCTCTGGCAATCTGATAAATTAGAAGATATCTCCTACTATATTCTAAGTCAACCAACCTTTCTTTGTAAGTAATGTACAGTTGTAACAGAATAACGATCTCTGTGACAAATATCTGGTAGTTAAGATCATATGGTCTTTTATGCCTCCAATATTCGGTAGGCGCTGTGTAATCGCATACTTTATATCAATATAAGAGTAAGAGACCGAATTCTAAGAGTTATAAGGTTGATTTTACGAGAGCAGCTTTCATTTGTTGAGGGAATCGAATAATCAATGATATTACGGGTCGTAAACCTTTTATAGCGTGTCAGAAAAAGGATTAGTTAATCTATTAGTTCGGTTAGAAGTCGAAATTGTTAAATATGTTTTATGGCGTGCTATTTTCTTGTAAGAGATGTACATACATATGAATTGCTCGAGTGAAATATACAGGGATTTTCAGGTTATGGAACTGTTCTAGTATGTTGCAG
Organism: Lymantria dispar; assembly: GCA_032191425.1. NCBI lineage: Eukaryota > Metazoa > Arthropoda > Insecta > Lepidoptera > Erebidae > Lymantria > Lymantria dispar. Next base: position 7,809,319 of record CM063465.1, on the reverse strand, counting down.
TTTAACTAAAATGTAATTTAAATGTATATTATACAAATAACCATAAAACATAACAGTTATGGTGATTTCAAAAATGTGGGTCTAAGTGCCTTGAATGCTACATATTATAAACAGGATAGATGTAAAAGTAGATATAATTGGGTACGAAAGCGCGGCGTCAACGGTCATCGGCCCATCAACTGAGATTAACGCGAAGTTTGTCTAGCATATGCGACCGTAATCATTTATTTATTCAATTTCTAATGGACATTTAACAAAGTATGAATATTTTACAGATTATGTATCACTGATTGTTTACATTTCAGTCAATATTTTCTCTTTTTCATAAAATTTCAATCAATCAATGTCAATCTACATAAAAGAGCGTTGACAAAATTGCATATTTTACATGTCTCTAATTCATTAACGAATCGATATGTTTATTACTACCATTGCCTAATTCCCGTTTAATCAGTTGTTCTATAATCTCAGATTATCTCAGACATTCTGTATACAGATTAAGTTTACTTTAGAGAAACAAACATGAACAAAAAACCATTTATTGCGGCAAAATCTGAGGTTAAACAACAATAATACTCACTTTCACATAATTCAAATTCACAAAGATATAATAATTGCATACTTTGTAAAAATCGAGACGAATTACACTCTAAGAATGGCTCGCATGACCTTTATGAGGACTGCCGACTGATTCTGGGAGACTTCCGATCACTACGAGCGTTAGGAAGTTGTTACTGAACTGGTTGTTTTGTATATAAAACTGTTAGCTGCAGGTGGCTTTTACAGATTTGACCGAACTATGGGTAAGCATGGAGGGCTCTCAACCTGCTTAAAGTAAGCTATACCCTGAACTGGTCAAGTTGCTCAGCTTTTATAGATGGTGAAGCATTGGTTCTCACCATATTAGGATAGTTCCTTACAATATATTCATTTATATTATTTATTGTCTAAGATTAGTAACAATCAAAGAATATAATGCACGTCCTAAAAACTAAAATATAAAACAAAGAAAAAGCGAAAGGAAAATAGATTAATCCATCACAAACTAAGAATACAATTCACCAAGTCCTATCATACGCATGGGTGTCGTAAAAGACGTTTAAGACATAAAACACGCCCATAACGTAATTATATGCAAGAGAAAAAAACTTGAAATAAAACCCTGTGCCAACGCATCTTACCAGTGTGGCATATTTGGTTAATTTATCTCATATTATGATTTCTGATGTTTACCTGAGTATTACACATTACTAAATATTTTTACCGGTTCTATCCAGTTTGTATTTGATTTCTGATTGCCTGATATTCCGAAAATTTTTCAGCGTTCATAGTCACGGGCGGACTTTCATATTGTGAAGGAGGCTTGGACAGTGGCTTGTATATGACAAGCAAACAGATTTAAAATGCGATATAATTGTTTTTTTTTTCTAAATTGCATATCTATACAAAGAAATAACATTTAAGTGTCACTGTAATGAGTTAATGACATAATATTAAGTTTTTTTCATGCTCACACGGTTATTTACATGATATCTATGCCTAAAAAAGCACTTTAATTTTTTGTCTGTCTGGATATTTGTTCCGAGTAATATTATTTCAAACGGCTGGACCGCTTTCAATAATATTTTACTACCAGCTACCTTTTTTTTTTGGGGGGTGGGGTGGGTCGGCGCACCCCTCGCTCCACTCCGTCCGGGGTGACAGAGGGGCGTAAGCACGCACACCCGTAACCCACCCGTGACACGTCACCTTCGTCGTTGGGGCGACCACCGGAGAATTTTACTCTATCCGGCAAATTTTTTGTGTGCGTTCAAGGGGATTTGAGAATGGTTTAGATTTACAATTGGACCCGGTAGGTGGCGCTTATTTGAACAGAACAACGTCTGTTGGGTCAGCTAGTCTTTATATACAATAATTTTTTTGTGTACGTGTATAGGCATACCTATGTCACTGAACTAATCTTAAACGGTTGGACCGATGTTGATGAAATTTTTTGTGTGTATCCAAGGGGACTCGAGAATGGTTTAGATGTGTCGATTTTAAGGAGAATTCTCTTTATTTTATTTGAACAGAACAACGTCTGTTGGGTCAGCTAGTCTATTATAAATGTAAAATTTCAACTACTAGAATTTCAAAAACATATAAATATGTTATGTTACTAGGGCTAGCAGTCACATAAATAATTAAATATGTTTACATAACGTCGGGAAAGTTAGAAGAGGCAAGTTTGCGTACGTATGTAATTTGATCGTAGTGGTTGGAATCCAGTTAATCCGACCTCTATAAGATTGATGAGGAATTTGAGATAAATAGCTGTTTTCTCTTCTGGGGTTTGTTGAGCAAATTTGTTTAATGTAATTATGCCCCGAACTAGATTAATCAAGAAATCAATACTATATACATTGACTCATTTCGGTTTCACAAAAGAATACGACTTGTCACCGACTTGATTTAACATATTTTATTTTTAACCGACTTCTAAAAAGGAGGCGCTTTCTCAATTCGACCGTATATATGCTTTTTTATGTTTGTTCCCGTACAACTTCGTCGTTTATGAACCGATTTTGATTATTCTTTTTTGTTGGCAAAGGTATACCTACTTCCCTAATGGTCCCATGAAAATTTTATCGAAATCAGACAAGCTGTTTTCGAAAAATCAACATAAATCTAAAAATGTATATACATTGAAGTCGGTTTTTTTTTTTGCTTATTTTTTATTTCTATTTTTCAGTTCAGATGCGGAATGGGAAAAGATTCGATTCACAGTAAAACAGTGACAGTTCACCGTGTAATATCAAAATAACAATACAATTCACGACCAAGGGGACGGATGTTTAAATATTAAATATGATATCCCCGAAAGCCAAGCTACTGGCACAGCAATTATAAAAACAATGCCAGGCGGACTGGCTTACAAACCATTCCTTTTTTTATGTTTACTTTCTTTTTAGTTACGGGTCAAGAATATAATCATCACCATAATCACCATTTCAGCTCATACACGTCCCACTGTTGGGCTCGAGTCTCCTCCACAATAGAAGGGAAATTGACCTTACCATGCTGGTCAGACAGGTTGGTATAGGGTTTTATTTCGAGTTTTCTTTCTCTTGCATAGATGTTATATGCGTATTATATCCCTTGTCTTTTACGACATCCACGGGCAAGATAGGGAGTGGTTATTCGTTTTCTTACTCCGTCACCACACGGAATATAATACGCCAACCTATTTCTTACCCGTGATTGCCGTAAAAGTCCACTAAAGGATTAAATACTGATAACATTTATACAAGATTATGATTCAGTGTTAACACAAAAAGTACGACTGAACAATTTATTAGAGCCTTAAGTACATAGCTTCTTTAAGAGTGGTAGGACCACACTGTCGACAGTTATCTGTCTACAGCCGCGGGCCGGTCCGTCCGGGGCAGTACCACACTCTCGCAGAAAATCGACGTCTGAGTAGTAGCGATTTGCTACTGCGCTTCGTTCGGTGAGCAAGAGAGCCGGAAGCCCACCTTTCTGAGGGTGTTTGCGTGTGGAGGGTTTTGGTGGTGCCCTTGGTATCACCGAGCCTCATTCACACTCCCTTCACTTTCTTCGCGGTAAGCAACGGCCTTGTAAAGGTCCATGAGCGGCAGCAACACTTACCATCAGGTGTACTGTTTGCTCGTTTGCCACCGTTTGCAATAAAAAAAAAAAAGCTTCGTTGGTCCCGTGTTTGATTGTTGCTTGCCTGTAACTCACTGTATTTTTTTATATATTGTTATTTTATCTTTCACATGTGCTGTTTACCTTTAAGTAATTGTCATGTTGTTACTAGCATTAAGAATTTTGTTTAGTGTTAAGCTTTAATGTGAACAATTGTTGGTTGGTAAACCTTAATAAAATAAATAAATAAACAAAACAGATGAAAAACTCGAAATAAAACCCTATACTTTTGGTATTACCGTACCGTACTGTTTCCTCGTGTGGTGACGAAATCAGAATACAATTCACCACCCCGCTCTCTTGCCCTGAATGTCGTAAAAGACGCCTAAGGGATATAATATATATGTAAGATCTACATCTAAGTGTTGGAAAACTCGAAATAAAACCAGTGTCAGAGGTTCGAATCCCATGCAGGACAACACTTTGTACGATCCACAAATTGTTGTTCTGAGTGTGTAATTTGTGTCCGTTAATTATATGTTTGTAAAGTCCCCCGCAATATAAAAATCATTTCCTTAGTCCAGGATGCTTTTTTTTTAAAGGAGAAAGAGTGAATAAGGCCCGAGCTCAATATTGGGATGTCTTTGGGCTGATAATATGATGATATGACGACCAAATCGTTTGAATAGCATGGTGTAGTTGGACCATTTCCCTTCTATTTCGTTTTATTCTTTTTTTTCTGTAGTTATAAAATCTCTTCCATAATACTGTAATGGTGGGGTTGTTGAGGATTTAATACAGTAAAAAAATATATTTCATCGTCCTAGTCATCTCAACCCATACACGTCCCACTGCTGGGCTGGGTCCTAACGCTGTCACGCATCGTCCTAGCGAAGGCTGGCAGCGTCAGGTGAACACCGACGATTGCAACGAGTTGTCGGCGCTGCTCTAACCAAGCTGCACACACCTCAAACGCATTTCGATAGACTTCTTTCTCTACACTACCCTTTACCTTATTTCTACGCTTTACAACAGAAAACGTAAATGAAAACGTATAGACTACTAAGAATAAGAGGCATGATGTAATTTTCCTATTACATAGTAATGTAAATGTCTACTACTTTGAAGAAACCTTCGTTCCTTTTTATTACTAACATAAAACTTGGGTAAAGGCGCTGTAAATGAATATGCCAGTATTATTCTATTCAAATAAGTAGAGGAATGGTGCCACGGTTGTCCCCTAATTTGAAGTTGACGACTTGACGACTGTTAAGCATTTTAAAATGTCATAAAACGTCCTTGTTAAGAGTTATTCTAGGTTTCAGTGTATTGTAAGCCTTTGCTATACTTTGGAAAAGATTTATCCTGTCCTCAATGAGACTTAATTAAGACTTTGATAAGTTAAACAAATTATGTTACAACAAGCTTTTGTCAGCGTAGATATCATGTGTGTCAACCTTAAATAGGATTGCCATTATTTGTGAAACAGAATTTCCCTCCTCTTTTTACACTTTTTGAGAGGGAAATATTCCCTATAAAGATTTTAGATTATTCCTTTTTAGGGAGTCTGCTTCAGAAAAGTAGTAGGTACTTAGATATGTGCTAATAAAACCCTATTATTTCGAGTTTTCCTTCTCTTGCATAGATGTTATGTGCATACTGTAGCTCTGTGTCCTCTATTACTACACTCACGGGTAAGTTTGACGGTAGTGAATTGTATTTTTACTCAAATCAAATCATTTATTCTGCATAAGCCCCTTAAGGCCTTGACTTAGTATTAAATACATCATTTGAAACAATCCAATAATTTATCATCCGATCGAAACGTGGCCACAAGATCAGAAGATCTGGCAAGACACAGAGCGGTCTGAAAATTATCAAATTTATTTCAAATTCAATTTAAAATTAAGAATATTTAGTAATTAGCTCCAGTGTGGGGCCCTTCGAATATATATATATTTTCCAATCTAATAATAATTTTAAAAAAATAAGGCTGAAACAAATCCCACAAGCAGCGCTCAATTCCTCTCAACCACATCGAAGGCAAAGGTGCGATACCACGTGGACTTCGTACGTAGTCTATCAACCACACGAAAATACGTTTTATTTATCACCCGTTCAGTTCGTAATAAAAACTCGTTTCCTATACAACAAGATTCGTCAACAAACTACACGTGACATAAATCTAAGAAGCCAACATATTTTACCTTTATATAGCACCAATAATGAAAAGCAAACATAATGTTAACCTACCTTGCTTAAACTTATAAGACAAACATTCAAACTAATAGAAAGAAAATACAGAATAATCGCTTCGTTAAAATACACCATTCAGTTCAAACGTTCTTATCTAGATAAACCTAAAGGCCAAATAAGTAATTAGTGGGGGGTTGAAAAACACTTATATTTTCCTCATTAATGTGTTTTTGTAACGCCCTCTAATGACCTATAGGAAGGTGAAAAGGGTACGCGTAAACATCTTTTGTTACTTCTATTGACACGAAGTACTTCGCCCCTCATGAAGCCACGGAAATTAATTTCTATGGTTGAGATTTATTTTAACTAGGCATAGTTATTATAGTTATTATTTATATATATAAGACACTATTATTTTTATTGACTATCAGGTTTTTGTCTAGTGAAAATACAGTGTCATAGTAAAAATACAGTGGACACCACCGCTTCCTTACCCGAATGCGTCATAAAAACAAGAATTGCTTGTTTAAAGATATAAGATTATAGGGTGTTCTTTAAAGAAAAAGTGTATCATCAACGCAGCTCATATACGTCCAACTGCTGGGCTCGAGCCTTCTCTGCGGAGAGAAATTGACCTACTACGCTGGTCAGACGAGTTGGTATAAGATTTTCTTTTGAGTTTTCTTCTCTTATACTGTTGTAACATGCACAATATATCCCTTAGTCGTCTTTTAAGACACCTATGGTTAAGATAGGGTGTGGTGAATTGTTTCTTAGTCCATTACTTCATGGGAAAAGCTGCATAACTTCACTATAATAGAAGAAAAGTAGAATTAAAACATTACCCTCCCGTTTTACCAGCGTGGACTAGATAAAGATAGTTTATCGAATCTAGTGAAAGCCGGTTAGTAGGAAATTTATGAGCTGCGAAGAAGAAACAGATAGATTAGAAATTCTTTCCAGACCGGGAATTTAGTCCCGCACCCGCGGAGAGTATAGCCTCACGACGGCGATCGGCGTCCCGGGAAGGGGACATCGATGGGAGAGGGTACTCCCACGGGGTATTCTGTCGGGTCGACCACTGAAGTCAAGGAACTCTGCATCGGTATAAAGCCTATTAATTAACACTCAGAAAGTGTACTTTTAAAATTTCTAATAATGAATCGTTAAACATATTATCAACCCACTATGCAAATAACATGTTCTCAGCCACTGTTGGATATAAGACGCTCAAGAAAAGGGTTAATGTTGGCATTGCTAGGCTTGATAAGCGGGTTCACGATCGTAGTTAGAATTATGGGTTCCCCAGTCGATTTTTACGAGACGAACGGAAATTATGTAGTGACCGATCAACATAATATTTATTTTTTCAATTTACTAAAAATATAATAATGTATTCATAATATTTCCCCGTGTAGTGATAGAATAAGAATACAATTCACCACCCCCTATCTTGCCTGTAGGTAACGTAAAAGATGTACGAAAAAAATACCTCAAAATACCCTATACCAACACGTCTGACCAGCATGGTATAGTATGTCAATTTCCCTCTCGTAATGAAGGCTTTCCGTGTGGTGACGGAGTAAGAATACAATTCACCACTCCCTATCTTGCCTATAGATGTCGTAAAAGACAACTAAGGGATATAATATGCACATAACATCTGTGCAAGAGAAGTAAAATTCGAAATGACACCCTATACCAACAGGACTGACATTTTTTTTTTTTTGCGTGGGCTGCGGTCGGCGCACTCCTCGCACCACTCCGTCCGGGGCGACAGAGGGGCGTTACTTATCATCAGTGGTCGGCCCGACGGAATACTCCCTATTTGGGGTATCCTCCCATCGAGCATGGTATAGGAGGTCAATTTCCCTCCCGTTATGGAGAAGGCCTGAGCCCAAAAGTGGGACGTATATGGGCTTAGATAATGATGATGAATGAAGGAAGCCCTAGCTCTACAGTGGAACATGTATAGACTGATATGATGATGATTATTCATAATAAAACTAGTAATTATAATGATAGGTTTATTCATCTTGCCTGAAAAGTTAATTTTAATTTAATTTAAAGGTAAGTCCTAAATTGGTTTTCATTGATGCGACAATAAATAATTGTACGTACATAATATTCTTTTATATTGAACATGGTTTATTATGGAATCTCTTTGAACCGCACCTGTGGCCGGATTTTTGCAATTCAAAACATTCGAATTTGGTTGACAGCGAGCGAAAATGCCGACTTCCCGGCACAAAGACAAAATGAAATGTTATATCCGGGCGTGTGGATTCCCACGCAGCGGGGAAGCTCCGAGTATTTAAGGATTGTATTGCATGAATAAAGTAATGTACCTTGTTCATTGTAGTACTAAAATTCATCATGATCTGATCAATATCCCCTACTAATATAACACAAGTAGATTACCTCGTTATGTGACAGAGTACGAATATAATTCCCACAATATATATGTTCTATCTTTAGTAATTTTTTTACAATACCCACGAGCAAGATATAGAGGTGAAAGATGCTGAATTATATTCTTAAGCCGTCAATATAAGTATAACCAATGTATTAAGACAGTTACATTTTTGGAACGTTTTTGATGGAGTATAATTTTTTCACGTAGATATATGCTATCACAGTATTTCTCAATCCAAAAAGAGAAAGAAACGAAAATAGTTTATTTTCCTCGCAGGGGGATACATATTTGTACAACTTAGTTTACATATCGATAAATGTAAGAGCCATGGGCGTACCCAGGTAGGGGCAGAAGAAGATAAAATAAACGTCAATTTTCCTGGCAAGTGGAAATTAAAAACGTGTTACCTACTCTGCGCAAAATGAAGTGTTGGGAACAAAACATCTTTTCAGTCAGATATTTTGATTTAATATTTTTTATCTATAATTAAATATTCTACAACATTCGATATAGTATACTGTTAGCGACGCAATATAATTTAAATCTCCCACGAAACCGTCGCATCTCGTAGTTTCCGCTCGCGACGTGATAATCAGAGCCATCTAGGATTAAAGCCGAATATAATTTGGAGAAAACAACATCTAGCGCTAGCGCTATCTAGTTAAAGACGACACTCGACAGTACCTTTTCCAGTAAAGAGAAATAGCATCAATTTATTTTATAATATACGGTCAATAGCGACATCTTGTATTGAATAGCAATACCACGAAGAACGTTCTAGCATGAGCTATTCTGGAAAGGAAAGACAGTGATAGCAAGTATGAGACAAGGATGGAAACAGAGTCTAGTATTTTCTACGTATTTCGGGAGCGAGAATATTTGAATATATAAGCGGGATCGTGAGGCAGAGCAAGGCAATTCAGTTCGAAATTTCGAATACAATTCAATTCAGTTCGGAGTTTAATACGAGCGAATATTTCATGCGCCATAATAGTGTCTTATAGTTTAGTTGCGGCGACACGAGATTTACGTTTACTGCGCAACAACTGGAAATATTACTCCGTCAAATGGATATCAGGAAATTCTTTGAAAGAGGTGAGTCAAAACAAAACACATATGTACCTAATATGATTATTTGATTTGTTTAAGGGGGGCTCTCTTGTAAGTGTATAGGAAGTAAATGATATTAGAATGTGATGTTTTTATAGGTATCTTGATCTTTATTTATTACCACGTTTTTATTAGGTCGCTTTCTTGTCTGTCTGATTGTCTGTTCGGTACAAATCTGGCAATTGATTTTAAACTAACTTCCCGATCTCCCGATGAGCTAGAGACTTAAAATTTTGACTGTAGGTCAGAAGTGGATAACAATACAATATCAGATTGTTTTCTTATCTGTCTGTTTATTTGTTTGTCTGTTCCGTACAAATCTTGCAATTGATTTTAAACTAACTTCCCGATGAGCTAGAGACTTGAAATTTTGACTGTAGCACTGTAGGTCAGAAGTGGATGTTTGTTCGTTTGTTTGCTTGTTTGTTTGTTTGAAAGTTTAAAAAACATTACACATTTTTTATGACTGAAAAGCAGAAAATAAAAAAATAAATTATTTATTTTTTTAATATACCACGTTTTTAAAACGGACTAAAAAGTATAACGAAAAACGTGGGGCGCAAGAAAAAAAAATAAGATAGGTAATGATAAAAAGTGTAAAAAGTAGCAGTCGTTGAGAAACCTCATGTTAGATGAGCTTTCTCATTGACTGCTACTTTTTATGCATATATATTTGCAGTAGAATAAAATTTGTGATTTAGGTACCTATCTATCTATTTCATGCGCCCCACGTTTTTCGTTTTAAATTTATCAAGAATTTCTGTAACTGTTATAAATTAAAAATGCTTAGGTCAATTTATATGGCATTAGAAAATATTATTTTATACTTTTTAGTCCGTTTTAAAAAGTGGTATATTAATTTCTTTTTCGTTCTATGCCTAAACACCGTAAGAGTAATTATGTTTGTGTATCCTTTTTTTAGGGACAACACGCGAAAAAAGAAAAAAGTGAGCCGTCGCTCAGGACGCCTGGCAGATGTGAAACTTCGAAATTATTTTGTACAAGTATATATTAGGCTTGTTGAAAAAATATCGATATATGGATATTTTTTGTTAGAAATATCGATATTTTAACCGATATATATTGAGCTGATATATCGATATTAAATATCCAATATCGAAATCGAATCAAAAACGATTTTTTTTTGTTTGTCTAAATCAAGTCTAGAATCTAGAACCGTAAAAGATAGGAAATATAAAAGTATAGCATTAACTGTATACATACTCTGTGATTAGTATGTTTTGATTGCCACTACATTAGTATGTTTTGATTGCCATTTGATTGTCACATTTTATTAAGGACAATTATTGTTATTGACACACATGATAATCGAATTATTCCAATACATACATCCAATTGTCGCTTAGAATTCAAATGATAAATCGTTAACCGAATAGTTTTATATCACTTATTTTTTTCTATAAGTACAATTGACTTATTATTAAAAAAAATAGACACAATTCCCCAGCAATTAAAGTGATTTCGTTTTTAATAATTTCATCTTAACTAAGTTACGTATGGCGTCGGGTTAAGAATATAATTGTCACCACCCCTTTCGAGTCGTAAAAATCGTATAAGGGTTTACCAGGAGAGTGGGCTGTAGCTCTCTCCTGGGATATGTATAAATAATAATATAATATATAATAAGTTGAAAAATATTGGTTCGAAAATAGCTTTTTGTTTTTGATATTTTTGTAATTATTGCTTAATAAAAAAGAATTTTGATTGAGCTAAATACATTATTATTTTAAAAACACAAAATCTTTTAAAAATTTGACCGATATATCGATATTTTTCCTTAATATATCGACGTCGATATTGATATTTTGTTAAATATAGATATATCTACATATTGATATGTTTTTCATTTCCGACATCCCTACTAAATACTGTACTATTTAATAAACGCATTTTTTTAAAGACCGATATATCGATATTTCTTTTTCGATATATCGACGTCGATATTGATATTTTTATAAATATCGATATTTTTTTTCACTTCCGACATCCCTAGTATATATGAATAAAAGCATAGATTACGACAGGAACTAATTTGTAAAGTATTGAATAGAATAATACGATTTCATCGATTTCTACTATTATCTAAGATATTACAAAGAAATTATGTTAATTCACCGCTCGGCCGCTTACGACCTAACATAGCGTCGCTACGTCTCCCTCACACACTTCTGCGTAGTTCAAATCAAAAGGATCGGTTAAAAAAGTGTGATTTAGCAAGCAAAAATAACGACATCTATCGAACTAAGGCTAAATCTCAGCTACAAAATATATTTTATAAAGAAATCTCTAATCCTGTAATGATGATGATGATAATGAGACAAGCTATTTAAATTATTTTATCGTCATTGGTTCTTGTTAAATTAACAAGTTTTAAATGAAATCTGAATGTTGAAAGTGGGTCAAGATCCAATTCCTATGAGTCTGTAACATAAAAACAAATAAATATACATCTGAAACTAATAAAACACCTATAAAAAGCGATTGTCCAGTTTTCGTACGTGAAAGTACTGTAAGTAGGTATGGTATACTTATATTGGCAAGTTAGAGAATTATACATTATTTTATAGATTAAGTATATATGCATAAAAGAACAGATTACGACAGGCACTAAAATAGCACATTAATAAAAATAATATTACGATTTTTTTCCAAGAAAATGATGATTTTTATTCAATAAACATTTATTTTCATTAGTATACATTATAGGTAACAATTTACTTTAAGCGCACTAGATGGCGTTGTACAAATTTCAAAAATGTACACATATGTATTCAGATTTTTATTTTTCTTTATACGGGTTGAGAGCCCTCAGCGCTCACCCACCAGTCCGGGTAAAGTTGTCACAGCCATCTGAGGCTAACAACTAAGTCACACAAAAAAAAATTTTTCGTTAATTAAAAGGGTGCCATGAAGCGTGGCGTTAACGCCACGCTTCATGGCACCGGATCACCCTCGCCTATAGATGTTTCACATCAAAAAATATCCTCGTGCTTTATATTTTCATTGCTGAAGTCACAAACTCAACCTTGTTGTGAATGATGCGAACGCAGTGCCAGAAATTAGAAATACTGTCGCCACTGTAAAGGATGTTATAACGTTTTTCAGAGAATTGACTACTCGTCGAAACTACGCTCCAAACCTATCACGATTGTGTGAGACGAGATGGTCCGAAAAATATAAATCAATCAGAAAGTTTTCTCAACATTTCCCAGAGCTTTTGAAATCTCTAGAAACGTTATCTGTAGAGGGAAATTATGCCACCAGAAAATCTGCATATCAGTTGCATTCAGCCGTTACAAAACCAGTGTTTATTGTTACTCTACAAACAATAGCCAAATATTCAGCAGTTTTAGAACCAGTAGTTAACGCACTGCAAGCTAAATCGATCGATATGATCTCGGTGGGGGAACACATCAAAAATATCAAGGACATTCTCAGAAATGACCGCGAGTTTTCTGATAAAATAAGTAATGAAATGCTTCAAAAAACGCGATCTGTTGCAATGGATTTGAACATAGAAATTTCGGTTCCACGTCTTTCTCACAAGCAAACACATAGAAGTAACCCGCCATCAGACAACGATAACGAATATTGGCGGCGTTCCCTGTTAATACCATACATTGATTCACTAATTTTATCGTTGAATATTCGATTCTCCCAAGAAAATACTCCGGCGTTTGCTTTAAGTAAGCTACATCCCTTGTATATGACCAAAACCAGCATTACAGACTTACACAAGAACGCAGAATCATTCCAAGAATTTTATAACCTGGATATCACCGGAGAACTGAACCTTTGGCATAATTTATGGGTGAAGAATGCTTTATCAGATAATCAATTAAGGGACATACATAGAAGTAGTTGATCTGTTCAACGAAGCCAACATTTTTTACCCTGCTGTCAGAAAGGCATTCATTATTTGAAGCACTATCCCATGCACCACGGCGACCGTAGAACGGTCCTTCAGTACGCTTCGAAGAGTTAAAACGTGGCTTAGAAGCACCATGGGTGAAGAAAGGCTTACGGGTTTTTGTCTGATGAGCGTACATCGCAATTATTTAAAAGAAAACAGTGAGTTTATTCAAAAGACTGTCATAGACAAATTTTCGGCAAATCCGAGAAGATTACTGTTAAATTAATATATATATATAATAAAAGTCAATTTTCATGATTTTTTGTTTCAATATACCCGACCGACCATCATGACCATCATATGAGCTGCCCCCTCCTATCTGAAATCCTGGGTACGCCCTTGGTAAGAGCTAGGATCCCACCCGCAAGCGAGTAAAAGGATCGCTACTCAGCTTTATGTTGTCGTAACAACATAACAAAAGTGCTCCAACTCATAATATGTAATCAAAGAAAACTGATAACTACACATATATACGTAGTGGTTAAAACTCCTACCTACCGTTCCAGTGTCATGCGTTCGAATTCCACATAGAACTACACTTTGGGCGATCCACAAATTGTTGTTCTGAAACTAGATGTAATTTCTGTCCGTTGATTATAATATATGCTTGTAGAGTCCCCCGCAATACAAGGATTATTTTTTTAGTGTAGAATGCCCTTTTTAAAATAAAAATAAAGGAAAGCTTCTAGAAATCTGTTATATTATTTAGAAAAATAGGTTGCTGTAATTTCAAGGTATTTATATAAGTAAATAGAGCCCTAAATATTACATTTTGCATTAACAAAGTCCAAGTAATATTCACTCTCTCGACGGTCTTGTTGGAATTTAATGCGATCGTAAAATTGAACTTGATATTAAAGTCCTTCATTTATAGCTCAATAGTCAAATGTAAGTGTCGAGGTCTTGTCTAATAAATGACCTAAAGATGACGTAAACTGTTTCAAGTTATATTTGAGAATTTTAGGTCTTTACAAGAACAAGTTGGCTGACCAAAATATAGCAAATGTGTGTGATCTACATAATATAGTTCTAATAACTAATTTCAAAGCCGTACTGTAGAGATCTTACTTTTCGTGTGGTGATGGAGTAAGAATACAATTCAGCACCCCTTCCTTTGCCTGTAGGTTTCGTAAAAGAAGACTAAGGAATATGTTATGCAGATTAAATCTATTCAAGAGAAGTGAACTAAAGAAAACCCTATGACAATATCTCTGACCAGCGTGGTATTTAGATCGATCTGCTTCCTATGCTCAGGATTTATCTTCTATATCAAAACTGGAACACGAAGGGCTATAGGAAAATGGAAGGGATCGCATAGCGCAAATGGTTCCCTAAAAATACAACCAGGGTGCCACATCCTTGACAAACTGACATCCAATCAGAAAAATAGCTTTGTTTAGCGACCACAAATCGGATTACGTAGTGTAGGACTATCTTCCCCCGTTAGAGCGATGACTTAATAAGAGTCATACATAGCAACAGATACATGCAGCATAAGAACAAAGACTAAATTATGTGGGTTATCAAGGAAACCCTACGCAAAAAAAGCTCCAATAGTGAACGATATTTACGATATTTATAGAGAGCTAGGAAGAAGCACGAATATTATAGTAACTTCTTTACGTAATATAAAATAATGACTCTTCTCGCTGTCTTGCCGTATGTATGCTTAGATCTTAACTATACAACCAATTTTGATGCAATTTTTATTATAAACCAAATAAATGCCGGCGGATATAAATCAATAAAACTTATAAACATATAAGTACTTATAAAGTACTCATGTTACATTACAGAAAACATGGAAAAGATTAATATTTCGTAAAGCTAACACTACAAAACTTGGCGAGGCACCAATTTGACGTCCAATTAGAGGCAGGACCACACTGTTCACAGCCGTCTGTCTACAGATACGGGCGAATCCGTCTGTTGTAGTAACACTCTCGCAGAACATCTACGACGTCTGAATAAAAGCAATTTGTTTCTGCACTTCCTTCGATGAGCAAGAGAGCCGAAAGCCTAACTTTCGGAAGGTGTTTGCGTGTGGTAGGTTTTGGTGCTGCCTTTAGTTTCACTAACCTCAATGCACGCATTCACACTCCCTTCACTTTGTTTATGGTAGGCAGCGGGCTAGCAAAGGTCCATAAGCGGCAGATGTACTGTTTGCTCATTTGCCACTGTTTGCAATAAAAAAAAACTTAGTTCGATGAGCGAGAGAGCCGGCAACTCAACTTTCTGAGGATGTTTGCGTGAAGTGAGTTTTAGTGATGCTTTTAGTATCACCGAACCTCATTGCACGCATTTATATTTCCTTCATTTTCTTCACGGTAGGCTGCTGCCTACCGTGAAGCCTAGAAAAGGTACATAATTGACAGCATCACTTACCATCAGGTGTACTGTTTGCTCGTTTGCCACCGCTTGCAATAAAAAAAAATCGTTCACATTCAAAAATAGAAAAATTCATAGCCATACGCTTATCTTTTTCTTGTTTTTTTTTTTGGCACGCTATGATGCGAACGCACGCCGTCCGTCCCGTATGGGGTGACGAAAGGGCGATGCACGACCCTATAACCCGCCATATGCCCACCCCTTCGCTATTAGGCCGACCACTGGAACCGAATCTTTTACTTCCGTGGCCAACCCGGACACGTTTATATCTTTCAGATAATTCACCCAGGTTAACTGAAATTTATCTAATTAACTAAATTACTAAACTAAATTACTCTTATATGTTATAACAGTAATTTAGTACTACTTTAATGTTTGTCAAATGGGAAATTAAGACGAGTTTTATATTTGGCCAAGACACTACTGTTTATCAGTAAAAAATATTTAAGTGAAGTGGAGTCAATCTCTTTTACCCTATTTGGCTGAGCGAACAACGTTCCCCATCTCAGAGCTCACTGCATTGGCACATCGATTAGGTTAGAAGCGAAGTTTTAATCGAATTCATTATTGGCTACAAAAATGGTGATTAGATAGAGCGAACGTATATAACTTTTGAATTGAATTTTCTAATGTTATTTTTCTTGAACTAAAGACAGTAGCATAGGGTTTATCTACTTATCAGCCCATTATCAGTTACTGGTAGGCAGAGATCTGCCCATAGAGGGATTAAAGCTAAAACCACCACTATGGTGGGCGAATTGACGATTTCAATTGGTGATATAAGTTTCACGAAATGCTTCCCCTCCTGCAATCTGCTTTGTCCCCTGATACCTCTTTATGCAAATATTACTACTCCCATGGGAAAGTAAGAGGCAATGAGACATTTTCCCCCCGAGGGATCGGAAGCGCCCCCTGCATAAGGGTGGCAGCTCCGCATCGGACTCGGAGGGTAGTGACGCTATCAGGCCTCCCCCCAAGGTCCCGACCGCGCGTCGGGGGCGCAGGGGTCGGGAAGGTGCGGTGGCGGCGAGACCGGCGACGCCGGGTCTGGCCGACCGGGAAGGCGAGGTGGCAACACTCCAGGCCGCGAACGCCCGCCTCAGCAGGGAGGTCTCCAGCTTGCGGGAACGCAACCGCAAGCTGGAAACGGAGTTGGAGGCGGTGCGGAGGGAGAACCGCGGGTTGGCCAAAGACATGGCTGACCTGCGGTCTCAATTCGAGCGCCTGGTGCCGGCTGCGCCGCCGGCGCCGGCCCCGCCGCCGAGACGGGCCGCGCCAGTGAGGGCGGGCCCATCGTATGCGCCCGTGGCGCCGGCTGCGTCCGTTGCGGCTTCGCCGTTGCCTCCCCTCGTCGTGGTCCCTCCGCCGGCTCGTGGCCGCGGGAGACCTCGGAAGGCAGAGGAGCCGCCGCCCGACGAGGTGCATGGCGTGTCGGAGTCGGCGATACGCGTCATCCTAGCCCGAGTAGGGCTAATGATGGATGCGCGTATCGAGGCCGTAGCGGCCAGGCTTCCGCCTGAGCCGCCCCTCCGACCGCCGCTCGCCGCGGACCAGACGAGGCGGCCGCAAGTGTCTGCTCCCACCCCGCTGCCCTGTCAGGGTGGCCGCGTGGTGGGCTACGCTGCGGCCACGGCGGGACCCAAGGGAGCCAAGAAGGCCGGCAAGGTGCCGGCTCCCGCCAAGGCCGGGCCGCGGCCGGCGCCAGCGATTGCACCGCAGGCGCCGGCCGGTGAACCCGCGACTGCGCCTGCTGCGCTCAGCGCTGCTGCCAGGCTCGAACAGGGCTGGCAGGTGGCTGAGCGTAGCAGGAAGGCACGCGGCCAAAAGCGGAGAGCGGCGGCCAAGAGTGCCGCTTTGGCCGCCGCTCCCCAGGCGGGAGCAGGCGGAAAGGGCAAAAGGTCGCGTAGGGGCCTCAAGTCGCCGAAGACGGCTGCGGTGGTAATCACCGTACTACCTGAGGCGGCTGAGAGGGGCCTGAACTATGAGGCCGTCCTAAGACGCGCCCGGCGGAAGCTGGACGTCTCCGACATCGGAGGCGTCGAGGCGAGGACCCGCAAGGCCCGGACAGGGGCTCGAATACTCGAGTTTCCTGGGGCCGGGCGGCGTCGGTGCTGTCTGGGTGCAGTGCCCAGTGGAGTCGGTCAAGCAATTGGCCGACTCAGGCAGGCTCCTCGTGGGCTGGAGTTCGGCGCGGGTAACCGTGCTGGAGCCCCGGCCCGCGAGGTGTTATAAGTGCATGGCGGTCGGGTATACCCGACCGACATGCAGGAACTGCTTTGACTGCAGCGGGCTATGTTTCCGTTGCGGTCAAACTGGACACCAGGCGGCATCGTGCTCTGCGGTGCCCCACTGCCCCGCGTGTGCGGCGGGCAATAAGCCTGCCAAGCACCGCATGGGCTCTGGGGACTGCAGACCCCCGGTATCGGCCCCAAAGGGGCGGGGCGGCCCATCGACCGGGCCAGTCCCCGCTCCGAGCGCGGCCCGATCGCCCGTTAGCGCGGAGGAGGTGACGATGGATACGGACCGTTAATGGACCCCGTATCCATTCGTCTCCTCCAGGTCAATCTCAACCACTCCGCCGGTGCGCAGGACGTGTTCCTGCGAGCCATGGCGGAGGGGTTGATAGGAGTAGCCGTAGTCGCGGAGCCGTACGTGGTGCCCGACCGGATTAACTGGTTGGGTAGCACCGAAGGCACCGTGGCAATCGTCGCCTCCACGTCGTGGCCTTCGTCGTCTCTGACCCTTAGGGACAGGGGCGTCGGATACGTCGCGGCGGACTGGGGGGAGATTACGCTCTTCGGAGCTTATCTCTCCCCTAACTGGAGTGTGACCGATTTCGAGGCCTCCCTCACCATCATGGAGGCCTCGTTACGGCGACTGGCATCGCGCCAGGTCTTCGTCATGGGGGACTTTAACGCCAAGTCCATGACGTGGGGGTCCTCTAGGACGGATGACCGAGGACGGGCGATCGAGGAGTGGGCGGCGGCACTGGGCCTCTGTTTGCTGAACAGGGGCTCGGTGCATACGTGCGTACTGTTATACGGGATCACCAAATACGGTTTTTAAAAAAAAACTTTTATTGTAAACTAAAATTAAACACACAGAAAGTAGTACATGAGATATAGTAAGATTTAGTATAAGGTAACAACGTTGCTTTCCGACGCGTACCGACTTTGAAGGAGTTGAAATACAGACTAACTGCGCTGTTCGGGATGGTTGCCTTTTATAGACTATAGGATGCTGACTAAGGGGTAGTATCTGGTTGTCAGCCCTTTTAGTAACGTAGGGTGGATATAACAACCCCCCGCAGAAGATGGAAGTTTGGGAAAGAGCCGAACTTCCGGGTTGAACAGGCTTATACGACTTCCCTCAACCTTGGTAAGTTTGGGGAGTTTTCGCGTGTATGAGTGTCGTCATCGTTGTCGGTACGAGTTGGATTGATAATGGATATATTTAGTTTTTTCTTATATTGTAAAAATATCTTAATTAACTTAAATACTATGAAAGAAATAACAATAATAGAAATTAATGACGAGAATATAGTATAGTGTGTCCCATACCTTACGAGAAACGAATCTTGATTTATTATTTTATTCAATTCTGGAAATAATTTATCATTCTGATTGGTTTTTGATAAATCGTCTAAATCGATATTTTGTAGTAAGGTAGGGGACATGGTACTTAGGCTATTAGACTTAAGATCTATTTGACAACAAGAGTCATCGATTATATTAAAGTCTAGGCTAGGCGTAGAAACACTTATATTTAATGTCTCGAGGGATGATACGAGTCTCGTACTCTTAGTGTACACTGTGCACTGGGTAGAAAGGTTCAATATGCCGATTCCAGACACTATCACTTCTCGCAATTGTGAATCGTTGCAGTCAATAGAGATTTTAGTTGGGCGCGATTGCACAAAAATCCACTGATTGTTTATGAGTGGTTTCCAAATGTCTAATTCGCCCATTATCGTTTTAGTAACGCACTGCACTGGGATGGCACTAATTGTTTTGGTTAATAGTTCACTTTCACATGTGGGGTTGCTCCCTGTGAGTAGTACCGTTCTCATTGCGCACAGATAATACTCAGAGTTTATAGTCTTACATTTATCTAAACTATCTAGGTTACAAAAACTTAACTTATCCTTAGAAATAGCAGTATACACTAGAGAGTGAAATAAGGCTAAAGGTGTCGGCATTAGCCCCGTGAGGGGTTGGTAACGCCAAATTATGATAGAGAATAAATTCATCCATAGTGGCTAAAGGAATGTCTAATACAAATACTAACTTAGAATCATAGTAATAGCATGATACAGTGGATATACTTAATATTACATGAATATTATTTAAGCTTAAAGATATAGGAATTTCGGTGTCTTTAGGTAGGTGTTGATTATTATTCCCAAGTTCTTGGAACAACTGGCTCGGACTTAGTATGTTAGGATGTATGATGTTTTGACTACATAGTAGAATTGCGTTGGTTAAATCTTCCAGTTGAAATGACAGCGTAAGCAATGAGCTCTCGAGGCTAGTTAATATGGAATGGACTTTTGTTTCGGAAATTAATTTATTAGAGATTTCGGTAATGTTATGGATTTGGTTTACAAGCATGTTCACCGCGATATTTAAGGTTTCCTCGTTTATTTTTAATTTATCAATTGTTTGTCTATAAGATTCGAGAGTTGACGTGGTAATTAAAATGTTTTCCTTCATTAACTTTGCGAGTGTTTTCTCGTCGTTTTGGACAGATTCTATAGCGGAATTGTATTTGGATGCGTCATCCTCGTCGAGGGTGCCGAAAATGTGTTTGAATACGGTGCCTATTCCTCCGAACCACGCTGCGCGCTTTTCACGTTTTGAAATAAGATGGGATATGGATTCAAATTCACGTTTGATATCATTGTACCGTACTGCAAGTGGAGATAGTATACTTCTACAGTTATAATCGGTAGTTTGTTGACACGCAAATCTCACTGTACCTATGACTTCATTAAGTTTCATAGATGAGGGTTTATATAGGAAATATCCACGTAGCTCACCACATTTAATTGACCATGCATTATTTTTAGTTTACCTAGGCCCTCGAAGTAGATGCCGGAGTTGGTGGGGTAGGGCTTGACAAGATCCGGTTGAGCTTTCATTGAAGGGCTGAAATAGGAAGGAGTCGTATTTAATTTAACTTGTTGTCGCGGGTTTGATTTGGTCGAAATGGTGAGTTACATGCCTTCTATTGATAAGAAGGGTGACTGTATGATTACTATGAACTCGTATTATTTTATAAGGTCCCTTCCAAAGGGGTGACAAGGCTTTTCTGAGTCTTAAATGATTTTTTAGGTAAACGTAGTCACCGGGTTTGTATTTATGTGGAATCCTTGTTCTGGAGTCGTAATAAGTTTTGGAAGTTTCTTTGGATTGTAGGATATTGTCTATTGCCTTCTGTCTCGTGTACTTGAGTTTGTGTTGTAACATCTTAATATAATCGGAATAGGTTGCGTTTGGCTCACTTCCATAGAGAGAGCTAGGTATAAGGGTTTTGTGACCAAATACTAATTCGTAGGGTGTGAATTTTGTCGTAGTGTGTGGTGTAATATTGTATGTAAGTATGGCGGTATAGACGTATTTCGGCCAGTTATCCTGGTTCTCATTAGTAAAGGATTTTAGGTACTCCTTGAGTGTGGAGTGGCTCTTCTCAAGGGCTCCTTGAGTTTGTGGGTGGTACGGCGATGACCACAGCTGTTTGATTTTCAAGAATTGACAGGTATTTTTGAAGAGTTCGGAGGTGAAGTTGGTACCTTGGTCTGTGAGGATTGATTTAGGTATGCCAAATAAGGATATGAAGTGTATTAAGCAATCGCTTGTCTCTTCGGCTGTTGTACTTCTTATTGGGTAGGCTACAGAATATTTGGTAAGATCGTCTTGCAATGTGAGTATATACTTTAGTTTGGCAGTACCGGATTCTGGTAAAAGTCCGACAATATCCAGTGAGATACGTTGAAATGGAGCGGTAGACGTTGTGGTTATCTCCATAGGAGCTTTGTTGAGTCTCCTCAAGGCTTTGTTTTCTTGGCATAGTTTACATTTTTTAACGTAATTTTCTATATCCGTTCTTATTCCTTTCCAATAAAACTGCTCACGGATTCTGTTATACATACGTGTGGAGCCCAGATGTCCTGCTATAGGAATGTCGTGATTTTCGCGTAGGATTTTCTGTCTTTCACTTAATGTTGGGTAAGCTATCTTATTCAGATGGACATGTATGTTGATTTTAGTGTTATGAAATAAGTGGGTAAGTATGTTGTATATTTTAGGATATGAATGCTTGTCAAAGGGACCTTTGAAATCGGAAATGGCTATGTCTGTTGGTTGTTCTTGCTGTAGAACTTCATTTCTGACTCGTTTAAGGCTCTCGAATATGTCTGGATAGGATGATTCATCGAAGTAGTGTACTTTGGTGAAAATGAAATAGATGGTTTTGTTTTCATATTTCACTTTCAGACAGGAGTGTAACTCTTTCTCGGCACTAATGATTTCATCTTTGTCTTCGTAGCTCAATAGTATTTCTGCCACATAAGGGTTTGATTCGTCTAGATCTATTGACGTGGGAATGATGACTGTCTTAAACGTAGTTTTTAGAAGAGTTTCATTGTGTTCTCTCAGTATTGTGTTTGTGGAAGTTTCATTTTTTGAAATTAATTTCAAGAAGTCGGAGTAATTTCTATTGTGTATATCAATGTTTGGTTGGTTAGGCGATTCTGTGGGTGAAGGAATTTCCAGGTTCTCGAAGTTAAGGTTTAAGTCTTCACTTCTAGGACTTAGATTTAATGGTCCCAAGTCGTTAAAGTCTGGCAAATGTTGCGGTGTTTCGTTTTGGTCTTGGGGACGGTTCGGTGTCGTATTAGGCGCGTTTGGCGAGTTAGAGTCGTTATTATTTTGATTTAGTACTTCGTCGTTATTGAATGAGAATGGAATAGGAGATGGTAAATCTACCGTTAAGTCTTCTAAGGGGTTGTCGAGTTCTTCGTTAAGTTCGGGCATTAAACGTTCAAGTGGTGGTGAATGCTCGCTGTCTATTGGGAATGTAGGAAATCGTGACAGTGCATCGGCATTGGTGTTCATTTTTCCTTTCTTATGAACTATATTGTAGTCGTACTCTTCTAGTTTAAGGCGCCAACGGATCAATCTTGAGCCGGGGTCTTTGCAATTAAATAGCCACTGTAGCGGTTTGTGATCTGTGACTATTGTGAAACGGTGTCCATACAAATAAGGTCGAAAGGCTTTTGTGCCGAACACTATAGCAAGGCATTCCTTTTCTGTCACACTAAAGTTACATTCCGCTTTGTTAAGTGTGCGGGAAGCGAAAGCAATGGGGCGATCCTTACCAATTGGACCTTGGGATAGAATGGCAGATACGGCGTAGTTCGAAGCGTCACATGTTAATATAAATGGTTTAGTGAAGTCAGGGTAAGCGAGGACTGGTGATGTTACAAGCGTGTTCTTCAGTGTTTCGAATCCTAATTGTTGTTCATTCTTCCATACGAATGGGTTATCTTTTTTCAAGAGCGACGTTAAAGGTTTTGCTAATTTAGAGAAGTTGGGTATAAATCTTCTGTAGTATGAGACAAGGAAAGATTTTATGTCCTTGGGACATTTCGGCACTGGGAAGTTGGTAACGGCTTGTATCTTATCCGGGTTAGGTTTTACTCCGTCCTGATTTATGACGTGACCGAGATACGCGACTTCCTTATGCAGAAATTCATACTTATCTGGTTGGAGTTTCAGATTATAGTTTCTAAGTCTTTCGAAAACGGCTGATAGATTCTGTATGTGGCTTGGTAAGTCCGGAGAGTGGACAACGATGTCATCAAGATATACAAAGCATCGCGACCCTTGAAGTCCGGCTAAGCAGGTATTCATTAATTTTTGGAATGTTGAAGGGGCATTCTTTAGCCCGAATGGCATTCGTGTAAATTCAAAGTGTCCTTGGGGCACTGAGAATGCCGTTTTAGTAGCGTCTTCCGGTGAGATAGGGATCTGGTGAAATCCAGAAGCTAAATCTAGGGTGGTGAAGTATTGGCTTTTCCCCAATTGGTCTAATATCTCGGTTATTTGCGGTATGGGGTATGTTTCACCTATCGTGATGTCGTTAAGTTTTCGATAGTCGATTACGACTCTCCATTTGCATTCTCCTGAGGCATCTTGTTTCTTCGGCACGACCCAGATTGGTGAGGACCACGGTGAATTTGATACTTTTATTATATTTTGCTCTAGCATTTTATTTACTTGTCTCTCAACTTCTTGTTTGTGACACTCTGGAAATCTGTATGACTTTGTCTGTATGGGAACTTGCGTGTTGGTGATAATATTGTGTTTCGTTGCGGTGGTAAAAGTGAGTTGGTCATGTGGTAAATGGAAGATGTCCGAGTAGTCCGTGCAGACTTGCAGCAGAGCATTCTTTTCTTCTTGATTGAGGTGTGATATACGTAAGTGTTTGATGACTTCTGTAGTCCTATCGAGAATGTTGTAAGAGGAGTTTTCGGAGAGAGTCGTGCAAAGTTGGGTTTCTATAGGTTCTAATACGAGATGAAGATCAGGGTGTAAAATGACAGGTTCTTCGGAAGTGTTGACTACTGTTATATTAATTCTATTGTTTTCCTTTACTTGAACGATACAATTGGCGACTAATAATGATTCAGAGACGTGCTGGTCGAGGATAATTCCTTCTTGAACATGAGGATTTGCTACAGTGCACTCGATTACTGATTCTAAGCGAGGAGGTATGGTGTATACTGGTTCGCAGAAGTTTAGTTTAATCGTGCTGTCATTTATGCGCAAAACTCCTTCGTTGTAGTCGATTTGGCACCCAAACTTCTTCATAAGGTCGTTGCCGATTATGCCATCGTGGCTTAGACTGATGTCTTCGACTACGTGGAATTCGTGTTTATATAAGTTAGGAGTATTTTGAAACATAGGCATATAGAAGCTACCCATGGTTAGTGTTATATCGTCACCGGGATCGATTCCTTTTAAAGATATTATTGCATTGGATAGTTTGGGCACTTTTGACATAGATTCCCGTTTTAGTAAACATACACAAGAGCCAGTGTCCACTAAGAAGGAAAGTGGTTGGTGAGAGACAGGGGTTTGAAGTATGATATGTGGTAAGTATCTTTTTCCTGAATTCTTGTTTATTTCATAAATTCTCATCTCGTGATTCTTCTGGTTTCGATTTTGTGGAGAGATAGAGACAGATTTAGAAGTTTGAGTTAGAACACGATTTGAAATAGTATTGGATTCAGTGGTTAAATTGTGGTTATGTATTCTAGTATTTTCCTTGTTAGAGATAGTATTTGATTTAGTAGATTTATTTTTTATTAGATTCAGTGGATTCAGAGTGTTTATTGGATTCAGTGGATTCAGAGACAAACGTTTGTTGATCACAGGCGCCGGACTATTCGTATGATGCTGGTAATTATTATTTGATACAGTGGATGCAGAGGATACAGAGGATACAGTGTGGTTTGTGGTATCGTCTTTGGTTTTGTAGGCGTAATTTCTCGAGCGATACCGGTCGAGAAATTTTACTCGTTTAAATAGTGGTTATCAATTTCATCAACACCGTTATCATCGGGTTGGGTGACAGTGAAGGTCCTCCTAGGGTTGTTGAAGTCTGAGGTTGGTGGAGGATTATTAGGACGCGCGGATGTCATCTGAGGGTTCATTTGGTTTCGGTTGTTATTGTATTGTCGTTTGCGACAATTCTCTATTGTATGCCCTATGTTCTTGCAGTACCGGCAAATGATGTCATTCGTATTGACGTTTCTAAAATTGTCGTTACGGGGAATATGGGGAACTGGTGGTCGGTTAAAATGTGGTTGATACTCGCGTCGTGGTGGAAACTTCTGTCTATCGGGAAATCCCGTGTAAGGTTGAAACATTCTCCTATTTACGCTAGGAAGTAGTTTCTCTTCTGCTACTGCGAAATTGATAGCGGCATTCAAGGAGTCAGGGTTTCGACATCTTATTATTTGGGATAATCGCGGTTGAAGGCCTACCGTAAACGTGTGGAGAGCGAGGTCTTCCATTGCTGCGACACGGCCGGCTATTTCTTTCTTTTTAGTTGGGTTTGAGATTTTAATTTCTGTTAATAATTTAGCCAGACAAGTTTCGATTCTGAGAGCGAATTGATTAACGCCTTCTGTCTGTCCTTGGCGACATTCTTGTAATTCGGAAAGCAAGTGACTATAGTGCTTTCTTTCTCCGAATTGTTGTTTGAGAAAATCTATAAATTGGTCGAAGTTTTCGAATTCTTTTATGCTACATGATGTTTCAGCGCGACCTATCAGTTGGCTTAGTATATATTTGAATAATATGGGTTTTTGGTGTTTGTCTGCTAGGGAGTAGGCGCTTTGGCAGTTTGAGATGAATGGGTTGAGCTTATCCCTAGAACCATCAAATGGTTTAATAAATTTTAAGAGTACATTGAGTTCAACCTTTTCCTCGGTCTCGGAGCGACTGGGTGTGCTTCTATGAGCACTAAGTAGGTCTTCCTTAGCGTCTAACTTCGCGGTCGCCATAATGTCGTAAAATGATATTTGTGAAGGAAATTTGTAATTTAAATAAAGTTAAAATTATTTATAGAGTCTTATCCACACTAATCTAGCTTACAGTACTGACGGATGTTTATCGGTAAGTGTATGACGTAATCGTGCCTTGTGTTCTGATACTTTGTAAGCGTATAAGAATACGGTGTTTAACTAAGTTGGCTTATCTTAGAAATAGTACAATGATAATTGATAAAAATAACTAAAGCTATACAATAACTAATACTATGAATATAGAAACTAATTAGAGGACTCTGAGTTAAATCGTGCATTGGTAAAGACAACGGTAGTTAAGGTTATTCGACTCACAGTAATGCGATCTGGAGCAGGGTGAAAATCAGCATGTTGACTGCCGCTGGTTGATGGTTGCTCCTCATGGCCTTGGGGTTCTGGTATTCTTGTGTAGAGTTAATCGTAACGTGTTATAAGGTGTAGCACTTCACTGGCACTATTATTTCTTTAAATTGGTGCACTTTCACTTCTTGTATCTTAATATGTTTCGGAGACGTATTCGGGTGATAATTATGTGTGGGGATGATCGTTATCCCACCGCTGCCACCAAAATGTTATACGGGATCACCAAATACGGTTTTTAAAAAAAAAACTTTTATTGTAAACTAAAATTAAACACACAGAAAGTAGTACATGAGATATAGTAAGATTTAGTATAAGGTAACAACGTTGCTTTCCGACGCGTACCGACTTTGAAGGAGTTGAAATACAGACTGACTGCGCTGTTCGGGATGGTTGCCTTTTATAGACTATAGGATGCTGACTAAGGGGTAGTATCTGGTTGTCAGCCCTTTTAGTAACGTAGGGTGAATATAACAGTACGACAACGGGGCGGGTCGATAGTGGACCTTTCGTTCGCTAGCCCCGAGGTCGCCGCACGCGTGGGGAGCTGGCGCGTCGTGGAGGAGGTGGAGACCTTGTCGGACCACTGGTATATCTGGATGGAGGTCTCCCCTGCAATCCCGACGCCCAGCAGGGGTCACGGGGCGGACGGGCGTCGCCCTGGACAAGACGGAGGCCCTCTTGTTCCATGGACGCCACATGAGCCCTTCCATCGGCGTCTCGATCACCGTCCACTCGGTCGACATCAGCATCCGGGCCCATATGAGGTACTTGGGCCTGGTGCTCGACGGGCGATGGTGGTTCCGGGAGCATTTCCGCAGGCTCACTCAACGGCTCGTCGGCGCGGCGTCTGCCGTATCGTGGCTTATGGCGAACGTGGGCGGACCGAGCGCTGCGTGCCGACGGCTGTACACGGGGGTCATCCGGTCGATGGCCCTGTACGGCGCAGTGGTGTGGGCGGGGTCCATGACCGTCCGACTTAGGGCCCTTCTGTGGCGACCACAGAGGGTCATGGCGGTCAGGGCCATCCGCGGATACCGCACGGTGGCGACGGAGGCAGCGTGTCTGTTGGCCGGGACTCCCCCGTGGGACCTGGAGGCGGAGATGCTCGCCGGACGATATCGGCGGGTGACTGGGTTGCGAGCGGGGGGCGGTGTGGTCTCGTTAAGGGATCTCACCGCCTGGCGCGTCGACGCCCGGCGAGACGTCATCGCCCGTTGGGCAGTCCGGCTGGAGAGGCCTCGGTTCGGGGTGCGAACCGTGGAGGCCTTCCGGCCGGTGCTAATGCAGTGGTTGGAAAGGCGGCACGGGGTGCTCTCCTTCCGACTGGTGCAGGTTTTGACGGGGCATGGGTGCTTCGCCAAATACCTGCACAAGATCGTTGGGAGGGAGAGTACACCGTCCTGCCACCACTGCGATTGCGACGAGGACACGGCGCGCCATACGCTCGAGGCCTGCGCGGCTTGGGCAGTGCAGCGCTGTGAACTCATCGCAATCATCGGTACGGACCTGACGCTGCCGGCTATCGCTAGGGCGATGGTCGACAGCGTCGGGAATTGGGACGCGGTCGCAGCCTTCTGCGAGACAGTGATCTCGCGGAAGGAGGCGGCGGATCGCCTGCGCGAGGAGCACAGCCTCGATCAGGAGATCCGCCGCCGGCGACTGGGGCGACTTAGGCGCAACTATCTGCGCCTCATGCCGTCCTAGCCGAGGCCGCGGGTGACGTGACCGGGGATTAGTCCGTCACCCGCCGAGAGGCCGACCGCGTGAGGAAAAACCGACGTCCTCCCCGAGGGGGGGACGTCGGTCGATGGGAGGGTACCCCAATAGGGGGTATTCCGTCGGGCCGACCACTGACGACAAGTTAACGCTGCTCCAGTGGTCGGCCCAACGACGAAGGCGACGTGGTTTTTGGGTGGGTCGCGGGAGTTGCGTGCTTAGAATCCGAAATAAGGAAATCCGTAGAAGAACGGGTGTAACCGACATAGTAAAAAGAATTAGCTTGCTGAAGTGGCAATGGGCATACGATATTTCTCGACGAACCGACCACTGGGAACGACAGATTCTCGAATGGAGCCGACGCATCGGATGACGCAATGTTACCTACATTGTAAATATCGAAACCAAAAACATCGATGTACGAAAAACATCGCCCTGAAAACATCGATGTATCGAAACATCGATGTTTTTTGGAAATCTATGCGGTGAGCATTCTTTTTTTTTAACTCAATCAAGCGTATTTTTTACATGAAACACCAACATTTGCGTGATGGAGTACTTTTTGCAGGCTCTGCTAAAAGTACCATACATTTTAAATCACGCAGGCAAAACATCGATGTCCAAACATCGTATAAAATAATATCGAAACATCTATGTTTTACAATAGTGAACATCAATGGCAAACATCGATGTTTTTTATTGAAACATCTATGTTTCAAAAACATCGATGTATCGTTTCAATCCCTAAATGTAGGACACAATATGGTGAAATATGATGGAGGCTTACATGCAGTAGTGGATGGTAAATGGTTGAATAATGATAATGAAAATACAATAATATAATATACAGTAAGCGTGATTTATATACGTGATTATTAAGAATATTAACAACCATAACATCATTCTTATTTTGCGAAGTTGGTCTTGTAAACGATCGTTACGATGCGAATGATAAGGAATATTGAGCAAGCAATATACTTAATTACACGACGCTCGATTTGAGCTACGTAACCTTGAATCCAAGGTCAATCTAGGGGAGGCGGTGAACTATTGTTAATGGATGTCGCCGCTATGTTTATTTTACGCTTTTCAACGTATTACGTCATGTAACCTTTTATCGCATTCTATTTTAAGCAATATGAACATAATTATACAGATGGCATAGTGGTTAAGATACCGATATAACGTACCGGTGTCGCGGGTTCGAATCGCACGAAAAAAACACAGTACGGTCCAGAAGTTGTTATCCTGAGTCTGCACATAATTTGTGTCTCTTAATTATATTTTTGTGGTTCCTCGAAATACAAGGATTATTTCCTTAGTACAGAATTGTCATAAAAAAATATTATTTCAATATTATAAATACGAAAGTACATTTGATTTTTTTTTTTTTGTTACGTTAACCACTAAAATGATTTAAAAAAATATTTCATCAATGAAAAGCTGCTTTATCAATACACAACATAGAAATATATCATTGTATATTTATTATATTTCGGTATTCCCACAGGAACGGGAACTACGTCGGTAAATAATGAATTCTGATGTTTACGCGAGTATTACACATTTTGAATAAAACTTCTTTACGGATTTTATCGCGTCTGTATTTGATTTTTGATTGCCCGATGTTTCGAACACTTTGCAGCGTTCATGGTCACGGGTGGACTAAGATGTCTCACGTCCTACAAGTCATCGTTATTGCAGGAAATTTATAATTATCTACCCAATACAGAAATTAATTATTAATTATTGACCCACATTTTTGATACAAATTTTTATTTATTGCCGATAGTGGCAAACGAGCAAGCAGCACACCTGATGGTAAGTGGCACTGCCGCACATAGACCTTTGCAATGCCAGGGGCACAGCTAGACCGTTGCCTATCGTGAAGAAAATGCTCTTCTTAAACCTAATTTAAAAGAAGAACCATAGTGCTCGGGAAACACAGTAACAGGCGGCTCATTCCAGAGCCTGCACGTTCGTGGGAGAAATGATCGCTGGAAACGTACAGTTGAAGACTATAACGTTTCCAGGTGAAATGGGTGAAGCCTTCTGTGGTATCCAGTGTTACGTTGGTAAAGTGGTGACTGTGGTACTAAGACTGAGTAAGAATACAATTCACCACCCCCTCTCTTGCCCATGGATATAGTAAAAGACGAATAAAGGGTGAAATATGGACATCATCTATGCAACAGAAGAAAAACTCGTAATAAAAACATTAACCCGTCTGATCAGCGTGTTATAACAGGTCAAGTTTCTTCATATCGTGGAGGAGGTTTATGCCTAACAGCTGAAATAAGGATGATGATGATAAAAAATGATAACATTAAAATTTTATAAACGAAGTTAGACAAAGTAAGGCATACAACTTAACTATTTGAAACAATACGTAAGAATAAAACAAACATAAATCTTTAGAACAATAAAATTCGTAGCTCTTACAAAAAGGTAGCAAGACAAAAGGCAAGTCCGGTTTTACAACAAACAACACAATCCTGAGACAGACTTCAAACAAATAATAGGTAAGAGGAAGTAAGGGAACACTAGCAGTGCTTAAAACGAATAGCGAGGGGTACAGTGGAGAAATATTTTGTAGATGCCTTCTACACACAAATCTCCTCTAGAATGGGATGCAAATTGACCTACTATACCATGCTGATAAGTCAGGTTGGTATTAGATTGTATGTTGTTCTTTCTCCTGCATAGATGTTATATGCATATTATATTCCTCAGCCCTGTTTTACGATATCCACGGGCAAGAGAGGGTAATTGTATTCTTATCGTCGTATATATAAGCTTAAATATAGGTTGATGATATTAGACCACTATGAAAATTACACAAATGAATTGATAACTTATGAAAAATTAAAAAAAAAAAACAATTGTAAATAAAACTACTTTACGGATTTTATCGCTTTTGTATTGGATGTTTGATTGCCCGACGTTTAGAACACTTTGCAGTGTTCATGGTCAGCGGCGGTCTGACCCCCTGTCCGCAATCAAAAATCAAATGCAAACGCGGTAAAATATGTAAAAATAGTTTTGTTTACAATACTTTATCAACATCTCAGCCCATATACATCTCATGTTTGGGCTCGGGCCTCCTCGCTATGGAAGGGAAGTCAACCTACTATACTATGCTGGTCAGGCGTTACAATGTGTAATGCTCGCGTAAACATCAGAAATCATAAAATAAAAACAATTTTTAAGACAGTTGGACCATTGGTATGGATTGAATAAAGATCGCCAGTTCAAATCTTAAATGAACTGTTACAATTGATGGTACTGTTACAATTTTCTACAGATTTTAATCATTTTCGAAAAAAAAAACATCAGGAGCCAGTCAAAAACATGCTCGAAATTTGAAACAGTCAACATACTATGCGAGCAGACTATGCTTGGCATTTCTCTGCGAGATGGAATTACGGGAATTCGCAGAAAAACGGCTGATACTGACATAGCACGAAAAATGAACGTATTGATGGGGCAATGGACCGGCAACGTGGCTCATCGAAGCGTCAACCGCTGGCGAAGATTCTCTAGTGAAGAGTCTCTAGACCACGAATCGTACGACGTAGTGTACCTGCGTAGGCTACCTTGTAATATTGTCAATTGGACAGCAAATCAATTTTAATAACCATCAAGGAAATGCACACCCATTGACATATATACACAAAATTCCATCCAATTCGGTCGGGCCATTTAGGAGTTAGGTGAGAAATACACGTATAGAAGAATTATATACACTAGCTGACCCAACAGACGTTGTTCTGTTCAAATAAAATGAAAGGAATTGTCCTTGAAATTGCGCCATCTACCGGATCCAACTGTGAACCTAAACTATTTTCGAATCCCCTTAAACATGCACAAAAAATTACATCAACATCGATCCAGCCGTTTAGGAGGAGTTCAGTGACATACACACGTACACACGAAATATATATATAAAGAATAGGATATATATATCTAATAGATTTCCGTGTGGTGACGAATACAATTGACCACCCCCCCTCTTGCCCCTAAGAGTCGTAAAAGATGACTAAGGGATTATACATATTCAGATAATATCTATGGAAGAGAAGGAAAACTCAAACACATCTGCGTGGTTACCTTCATATTATTGAGGAGACCCGAGCCCAGCACTAGGATGTATATGAGCTGTGATGATAATAATGATACATTAAAATAATTAAAGATAAAAAAACCTTTTCTTTTTTTCAAAACAAGCTTTTATTGTTTATTAATAAAATGAACTAAAAAGCACAAACCCGATGGGGTTGCGTCGTTTAATTACAGAGTTCCTATAGCCAGCTTCTAGGTCCATCATCAGACTCTGGTTACCATATAGTATCAAAGTACTCGTCAAGACGAATCAAGTGAGCCCAAACTCGATGGGGTTGCGTAGTTTAATTTCGGAGTACATTCAACGAAGATCCGATCTATGTCACAATATTATTGCATTGTCATCGGATTTATACACGCATGCAAAATTTCAGCTCAATCGGAAACCGAGAAGTGGCTCAAATTTAACTTGCAACATTTGATTACAAACAACGGGACAGGTGAAAGTAAATAAAAGCTTGTAATAATTATAATAATTTAGTTTTAAATCAATAGTTTTCAGTTAATCCAGTCCATCAAACCTCGCAACCCCATAATCAGGCTATAGATATCATAATTGCACAATAGTTTTACACCTACCGTTGGCAGTCAACGAGTGTTATGTGCAAACGTGGAGTGTTATCGGTAGACGTCCCATCCCATTTTTAGATTAAATTTCTCAAAAGGCCTCTGCGTGTTAGATCCATATCCCCATGTAAGCCTTTCAAAGGACCGAGTATCTTCTCTAGGGAAGATCTCGTGAATCTAAAGCAGATACATATAATAATTTTAACATGTTAAATCGCATTTTCAAAGTTAAGCAACATCTAAGTGTAAATCAAACGCATACATAAGTACATGAATACATGAACTAACGTAATAAATATATTATAACCACGCCCCGTTTCCCGCTAAGTCAGTTTTGAACAAGCGGTCTTCTTGGTTCTCTAAGACAGTTGCATTTTAACTACGTAACTCGCGTCTTAACTAGAATGAAGTGAATTAGCTAGCGTACCGAAACTCACGTCTTAGTTTAAATTGGAATATTTTCACAAAGGAATTACGTATGACATGTGCAAAGTAATTATTTTAGGGCTACAAAAGTAGCGATAAAAGGTTTTCGTGACCGGAAGCAATGCAATTAGTACGGCTCTTATAATAAATATATTACAATTTCCTTCGGGCATGTTATGTAATTGGACAATGGAATACAGCGATCCAAGTAATACATTGGTTATCGTTGTGGATACGTTATTTCATTTTGAAAATATTATATTTTAATGTTTTCTTGTGCATCCTAATGTTCCGAATACTTTCATTATGCATGGTCATTGAAGATAAAAACATTTTAAAAGTAAACCTAACTTAATATTCATCATCATCATCGCAGACCAAATACGTCCCACTGTTCGGTTCGGGCCTCCTCAACAATGGGAGGAAATTTGACCTACCCCCACCATGGTGGTCAGACATGTTGTTATAGGGTTTCATTTCAAATTTTCCATCTTCTGCACAGATCTTAAGTGCCTATTATATCCTTTAGTCGTCTTTTACGACTTACGACACCCACGGGCAAGATAGAGAGTGGTGAATTGTAACCTTACTCCGTCACCACACAGAAAAACCCAATATTCCTAAAAGTTTGGTTGTTTGTTACGCTTTCTCACCTAAACTAGTATTAGTTATCATGATGGACCATGGAATGCCATAAGACACGGTTATGGCTTACATCTCACGACTCCCTGTGATTTTCACTAAGATACCGGTGTACCAAATATGAGACCGTCCTACGGCTTTTATAAGACCTTTTACAACACAATTTTTAGCGGATTATGATTTCCATATGCATTATTAAAACATTTTTAAGTAGACCCTAGCACTAAACGACTTTATAAGCATTCATGACCTAATTGAAAAATTTTAGCCACCTCTCTTGTAAGTACCTAACAGCAAAAATACGACGGTTGGGAATGGATTCACACTATGTGAATTAAAGTCCAATGTGAAATAATTTATGGCCCGTAAATAAGTCTTACAAATAGCCAATTATGTCAAGTGCTAAATAAACAAAAACTGGCTAAGTGCGAGTCGGAGTCGCGCACGTAGGGTACCGTACCATTATCTATAAAAATCTCGTTTGTTGTATGGGAATTAAATGTTTAACTTATTTTTTTTTAGTATTTGTTGTTATAGCGGCAACAGAAATACATAATATGTAAAAGTTTCAAGTATCTAGCTATCGCGGTTCTTGAAATACAGCGTGTGGTGACAGACAGATGGACGGACAGATAGCGAAGTCTTAGTAATAGGGTGCCGTTTTTACCCTTTGGATACGGCACTCTAAAAAGTTATCAATACGAATTAGGTTTTAAAATGTATGTCTTAAAAAGTGAAAAGTTAAATTTAATGGCCCAACATACAAGTTTATATCTTAACGTAGTATTTGACTTGTTTGTACTATTTCCGTGTGTGTGTATATATATAAGTGCGTGGGAAGTAAGGCCATCTTTTAAACTTAATTGTTGTTTCTTTGTATACAGAAGGTAATGTAACTCGCGAGCATTATGACTTAACAAAATTAAGTTAAGGGTTCAGGAAAGACATAGCTTGTTACAGTAATCTGCTTTGGCCGCCTCTGTGTCAACTTATTAAAAAGTTTTTGACGCTAAAATGAGGAGACATTTTAGGGTACGTGCCTTTCAAGTTAAATATATCTATACTAAATTAAAAGCTTCGAAAGAGGATGGGAGCGGTTTTGTTATGTTAAAGTACAGTGTTGTCTTTTCAACATGTTTTATTAGTGATACCCGTATGTATATTTATTTATATGTAAGCGACTTCTTTGAACTAGATTTTGACACACTTTAAATGGCCACATTTCAAACTTTGTAGATGTGTTAACGACCAACGACAATACAAGAATTTAAATAGTTTACCCATTATAAATTAATTAAAATTCTAGATCTAGCCACTTGGATACTGATGAGTAGACAAATAAAGATACATATGTACATACATTTTATCAAATATCCTATGGATTTGCTTTTATCTATGAAATGATACTATTAGTTATAAAATAAATGTATATATAAGTCAAAGTAACAAATGTGTAAATAAGTTACCAAAGTTATGATTGTATTTTACCTAAAAGGTAGTTCATTCATCATTTTAGCTTTTCGCCGTTCAATGCTGGATTTCGGCCTCCGCGAGAAAAGAATAATTAGTATCACCACGCTTGCCAAGCGATCGCAATGAGGTATACGATTCCCAGGAGAGAGCTGCTGCCCGCTCTCCCGGTGAGCCTTTTACCCGTTTATTTACGACTCCCTCGGACAAGTAAGGAATAGCGACACGTGTATTCTTATCCTGTTGCCACACAGGGAGTGAAAGGCCACTGGCTACACAGTAAGCCCGCCTTAGATTAAAAGTAAAACTACAAATTAGTTATACGTAAATACCTCAAGTATTATTGAGACTTAAGTGATTACAAATAAAATACTTCCGTTTAATGGCATAAAAATATAATTATTTATAAAATACCTTGCCAATAATTCCTCAATCTCACGACTCATTTATGTCCCATCGGACTCGAGCCATCTCTACAATAATTTCTTTCTTTCTTTCTAAAATAATAATTATATTCCCTGTGGTGACAGAGTAATAACACTATTCACCACCCCATAACTTGCTCGTGGATGTCGTAAAAGACGACTAAAGGATACAACACACATATAATATCTATGCAAGAGAAGGAAAACTAGAAATAAAACCCTGTACTGAGCAGTCTGACCAGCGTGATTTAGTAGATCAATTTCACTTCTACCGAGAAGTAGGTTCGAGCCCAGCAGTGGGACGTTTATGAAGTGAAGGAAAAGGAATTATGATCATAAATAAAGTATAGCAATAAACCTACGCTTCCGTGTGGTGACAGAATAAGAATACAAATCACCTCTCCCCATCTTGCTGGTGGATGTCGTAAAAGACGACTAAGGGATATAATATGAACATAACATCTGTGCAAGAAAAGGAAAACTCGAAATGAAACCCTATACCAACATGTCTGACCAGCATGGTATAGTAGGTCAAATTCTCTCGCATTGTGGGGGAGACCCAAGCCCAAAAGTGGGACGTATGTGGGCTGCGATGATGATGATGAATAAACCTACTAAGTAATATCATTCCAGAAATTAAGTTAGACAAACTCCCAACAAACACCAAGATCTTAATAAGCAGTTTCAATTCAAAGCACCAATTTAGTCTAAGTTTCTACAAATGCGCTTACAAACGAAGTTGTACTTGCTGTACCTACAGACGTAGCTTTATACAGTTTAAATCCAACTTAGGTCAACATAATATTCAATACCGTCTTTTATATGCAGACATCTAATCTGGTCCAGCTACATCTTTTGATTGTTTTTGTGTTATATTTTGAAAAAGAAAAGTATCCTAGTTTGAAGGACATCAAACTAGAACTAATAGGTACTACATGTTTAAATACAATTTCATTTAAAATAACCGAGTATTATTACTCCATTTGGTGACGGAGTAAGAATACAATTCACCACCGCCTTTTTTGTCCGTGGATGTCATAAAAGACGGCTAAGGGTATGGATATAGCATCTATGCAAGAGAAGAAAACTCGAAATAAAACCCTATACCAACACGTCTGATCAGAGTGGTATAGTAAGGTCAATTTCCCTCCCATTGCGGAGGAGGCTCGAACCCAACAGTGGTATGTATATGAGCTGTGATGATGATGAAGAAATACCGACCCCGCTAAGTTCCTTAGCGGATCTTCTAAGCTTCTGGCCACGTTCCGATGCGGTGGTAGATTATTAAATTCCTAATCATTATCATCCATTAAATAAACATATAACATTTGTATAAGAGAAGCAAAACTTGAAATAAAACCTTATACCAACACGTCTCACTAGCGCGGTAAAGGCTCACCACAGGTCAAATTCCCTTATATTGTCTACAATCTCCAAGCCTCCTCTAGGAAGCTCGGACCCAACAGTGGGGCCTGTATGAGCTGAAATTATGATGATGTGAAAGAGGCTTGAACCAAAAGTGTTTTTAAAGAGACCCTGCACTAAGGAAATATTCCTTGTGTTGCGAGGGACTTTGCAAACATATAACGGACACAAATTACAACCAGACTCAGAACAATTTGTGGATCGCACAAAGTGTTATCCTGCGTGGGATTCGAAGTCACGCCACTGGCACTGTAGGTCGGTATCTTAACCACTACGCCATCTGTGCAAAAGTAGAATGTATATCACGATCAACGTTTTACATTCATACCGTAACCACGGTAATATTATCTGTTTATACTGTGCCGTAACCTAAAGTTTAGTAGTTATATATGTAGGTACTAATCGATCGAAAACTGACACAATGACCCTATGCTTACCCATTCATTGTCGTGTTCGATAGTGACAAAGGCGAAACTCTCAGTTCAAAAGATATACTATCTCAAAGTGTATCTCTCTTGGCAAGTTATTCACTGCCAAACTTTGCAATGAACGTTCTCGATTCGATCCGAGTTTCATGACATTCAAAGGACACCTATTTTGTACAAAGGCCAAGAGATACACAGAAGGTAAATAAACTCTTGAACAACACATTTAAATGAACTAATGATCGAAATTAGCGATGCTTATTGAAATAGTTGTTGTATAAGGTAAATAAAATTTAATAATAGCCGATTATTTTGATTAAACAACGGATTTAAACAAACTAGGTAATAATCAAAATCATTTTTTTGAAGTGAAACTTCTTTAGAGTCTTCTTTAGAGTAATAGCTATATTTACCTAAGGTACTTTTTAGTAGTAGTGCATGGATTGTAATGTTTTTTGTTTATTGATCCAATAAAGACTTATTATTATTATTATTTGTTTTTAACCTTGTTGTACTCCCAGGTGATTGGGGTATTTTTTCCATTTATTGCGGGTATAAAACCAAGCAATAAAAGGTTTATGAGAAATGAAAATACTACGTATTAACATAGTACGTAATATACGAACAATAGATGAATACACAAAATATTATTCATAATATATACAGACTATATATACAGATATGTAAGAGAATTTCCATTTATAATGATAGAAATTTTCTCACAATTCTGCAGGTATTGAGAATGGTAGCTTTTTGAAGAAGGATGTATGTTAACCTATGTATGCCTAATGTTTCCAGACTAGTGTGTAGTGTATGGGGTATGATGCCTGTAGTAGAGAGAACTACTGGGACTGTAATTACTGTTTGGACTTTCCATTGACTTCGGAGTTCTATAGATAGATCGGTATATTTTACTATTTTACTCGAGAAAGTGGAAGTTAGGTTGTGTGTGTTAGGTATAGCGATATCAATTAGGTATACTGTGTTCTTGTTCTTGTCATGTAATATGATGTCCGGTCTATTGAAGTGAATTGTTTTGTCGGTGATGATGGTACGATCCCAGTACAATTTGTAGTTAGCAGATTCTAAAATGGTTTGTGGTGTGTATTTATAATATGGTGTTTTCTGTGTTTGTGTAATGAGTGAGTGTTTAAATGCAAGGTGTTGATGAATGATGGCAGCAACTTGGTCGTGTCTATGTTTGTAGTCTGTTTGAACTATGCTCTTGCATGCTCCTGTGATATGTTGGATGGTTTCTGAACTACAGTGGCATCGTCTGCATAAGTCGGTAGGTAAATTGGGTCGTCTAATGATATATTTTTGATAGTTGCGTGTGTCAATAACTTGATCTTGAATGGCCACCATAAACGCCTCCGTTTCAGGGAAGAGCTCTCCACGCCGCAGCCATTCGTTCGACGCATCTTTGTCGACGTGTGTTTGGCTGAGATCGGCTAGATGCCTTCCGTGGAGCGACTTTTGGGACCAGACTGCTATTTTTTGCTGTTTGCTAATGGTGTTTTCATTTGGTTGTATATTTCTGTCATGTAGATTAAGAGGTGTGTATTTGTTATCTATTGATGTGATAAATTTGTGGAGGTCAGTTATTTGGACTTTTGAGTGAAAATAGTTTCGAAGTTTAGTGACCAGGCTATTATGTAAGTTTCGGATATCAATTAAACCTATTCCTCCATCTTGACGTGGCAGGGTGAGTCGTTGGATACAAGATTTCGGGTGGTGTTTTCTATGAGCGGTCATGTGTGTGTTGATAATCGTTGTAATTTTGTCAAATCGGTTTGGGACCAGTTAATAATTCCAAAAGAATAGGTTAGTATAGGTATTGCATAAGTGTTGATGGCTTTAACTATGTTTCGGGAATTGAGTTGTGATTTCAGTATCTGATTTAATCGGGATTTAAACTTTTTTGTCAGGTCTAATTTCGTTTGCTTTTGCATTATCTGCTTAGCTTGGTGAAAGCCTAGGTATTTATATGTACTGTTTTCATCCATTGCTTATATTTCTTCTCCTGAGTCTAATGTGTATGTATTACTAATGGTCTTTCCACGGCTTATAGAGTGTATCCTGCATTTATCTACACCAAATGACATGTGAATATCAAAAGAAAATGACTGCGTAATATCTGCTAGTGTTGTGAGTTCAGTGATGTCGGTGGCGTAAAGTTTGATGTCATCCATGTACATTAAGTGTGAAAGAGTATGATGTGTGTTATTGTGTTTTAGGGGGAATCCGATATTTGTGTTGTTAATTGAGACAGGGGGTTTAATGCCATGCAGAACCATAGAGGACTCAGCGCATCACCTTGAAAGATGCCTCTTTGGATTTTGATCGGTTCAGTAGTTAATGATGTACCGTTGCTTGTTACTTTTAGCCTTATTATTATTATTATTATTAGAGTCGTGATTTCAAACTCGATGAAACGAAAAAGAGAGTCCATAGAGACAAAAACACGTAAATGTATAGGATTCAGCCGGCGAAAGAATGAATGAAAAAATAGAGGATAAAGAATAGTGGATAGATGATAAAGCATAAAGGATGAAGGAGTTTCACTTCTGATATGCGTACTTTGTACACACACTCTTTCACAGCTTTGCCCAGACTATGGGTGAGTGCTAAGGGCTCTCCACCTTGTAAGGACTTTAAACGACATCGGCCAAGATCTCCCCCTGTGGGAACGGACCTCGGCTTGGGGTGTCGCTGTAGGCAATGTGGGCGTGGCCACGTTTGGTTTGACTACCCAAAATCAGTGATCATCAATCAGTCCCATTGTGGAGGCGGCTATAGCCCAGCAGTATGATGTATATGAGCAGTGATAATGGTGACGTAGTTTTTACAACAAAATACGCAGTAATCCATCATTTTTGTTGTGTAATATCTAAGGTGACCATGTTGGTCACCTTAGATAGTTAAAGTCCATACTTTAACTGTGTCCCTACTTTAACTTAAAAGTGGGGCACATGCCCTCATGTGCCCCACTTTCAACGTGTCTGTCTCGTTGTCTCCAGCTGTACAAAAATGTGCCGTTTTTACTACCGATGACTAAATAATTATTTGCCATACTGCTATAGTGACGTGTTCTTGTTAATGTCCATTACCATCATCATCATTTCAGCTCATATACGTCCCACTGTTAGGCTCGAGCCTCTTCCACAATAGGAGGGAAATTGAACTTACTATACTACGCTGGTCAGACAGGTTAGTGTAGAGTTTGGTTTCGACTTTTCCTTCTCTTGTATAGATATATTATCCCTCAGTCGTCTTTTATGACCTCCACGGCCAAGATAGGGAGTGGTGAATTGTATTCTTATTCTGTCACCACACAGACTTGGATGCAGCTTGGATGGATGGAGCTTGAATGTAATTTATGTCAGTTAACTATATGTTTGTAACCCCTGCAACACAAGGCTTATTTCCTTAGTTTAGGGGGTTCGCTTTTTAGAAAAAATTAGAAAGATGTTACAAACGCTAAATTTATAACAGCCTTGTTTGTAAGAGACTAATAAAAATCACTGCAAAATCTGTATTGGAGCTACTGCAAATCAACTGTTTAGTAAGTCGATCTAGGTAAACGTGTTACTATTCAATACAACAGAAAGTGGCCTGCACTTAGATTGGACAAGTTGCAACTAAAACAATTTGCACTAGTCGAGGTTGTTGCGTTCAAACTTGAGCGTAGTTTCTATACATCTGAAGTGTTAATTTATATTGCATGAGGAACTTTATAAAAATAAATAAAATTGAAGTATTTGTAATGTCAAAATAGTAGGTATTTTTTATGCTCACAAGCTTAGAATAATAACGTATAGATAGTGTTGGTACTTAAGCAATCAAAAACGTGAAGCCAAAAATACTACATGCGTGCAAGCGAGTACACACGTACACCCGCACTCTATAATACAATAGTTGCCTTGTACGCAGTGACCTTGTACACTAAGTCACGATGCGACTTAGGGTGCCATTTCTGACTCTAATTTAAATGCCTCAAATTTTTTACGCAAATCGAGCTTCTATGAGTTATTATTCTAAGGCTTACACGGTTATTTGCACGATATCTATGCCTAAAACCCAAATTAAATATTTTTGCCTGTCAGTTCGTTTCGGGTAAACTTTAAAACGGTTGCACTGATATTGATAATATTTTACTAGTTCTCGATATAAGAAATAATTTAGGTTATATTTGATCGCGGTAGTTCATGCTCACGCGGTTATTTGCGCGATAACTATGCCTAAAAACAATTCAAATAATTTTTGTCTGTTTGTTCCGGGTAATCTTCAAAAATGCTGGACCGATAGTGATAGTATTTTAATAACAGGTTAAGCTGTCTAAATAAGGGATATCTTAGGCTGTATTTGTTCCCGATATTCCTACGGAAACAGGAACTACGCGTGTGAAACAGTAATTTAAACATTTAGCTGACAAAGATAATACCCAGCAAGTCGCAATTTTGTTATTGGCATAGACGTGGTATTATTATTTTGGGTTAAGCTTATTTACCATCATCATCGCAGCCCACATACTTTTCACTCTTGGGCTCGGGCCTCCTCCACAATGAGATGGGAACTTGACCTACTATACCATGCTTTTTTTTTGGGGTGGGTTACGGTCGGCGCACTCCTCGCACCACTCCGTCCGGGGCGACGGAGGGGCGTAAGCACGCACACCCATACGTCGTCGTCGTTGACGTCCCAGGGGGAGGACGTCGGTCTTTCCTCACGCGGTCAGCCTCGCGGCGGGTGACGGACTTACTCCCCGGTCCAGTCACCCGCGGCCTCTGCTAGGGCGGCGTCAGGATTCAGGCGCAGGTATTCGCGCCTGCG
This sequence comes from Lymantria dispar, assembly GCA_032191425.1. Taxonomy (NCBI): domain Eukaryota; kingdom Metazoa; phylum Arthropoda; class Insecta; order Lepidoptera; family Erebidae; genus Lymantria; species Lymantria dispar. The sequence continues at coordinate 7,766,619 of CM063465.1, read as the reverse complement.
CCGCCCCAGTCGTCGGCAGCGGTTTGCGTCGTCGAGGAGACGCTCCTCGCACACGCACTCCACCGCCTCCTTTCGCGAGACTACGGCCTCGCAGAAGGCTGCGACCGCTACTATACCATGCTGGTCAGACATGTTGGTATAGGGTTTCATATCGAGTTTTCCTTCTCTTACACAGATGTTATATGCATATTATATTTCATAGTCGTCTTTTACATCCACGGGCAAGATAGAGAGTGGTGTATTGTATTCTTACTCCGTCACCACACGGAAAAAACTTGACTTGAAATGACAATAAATTTCCTTATTTGAAAGTCATCATTTTAAAATAACTATAAATTAGAATATTGTGCTTTTTATTAAAAATCAAGGGTAGTCTCGTTTCTAAAAGAGATATCTCTTTATACTTATATAATCTCGCCACATTGGTTTGTCATAAAGACTAAAGGAACTCGAAATAACATCCTATACCAACCCTCTGACCATCGTGATATAGTAGACCAACTTCGCTCTCCCAACGAAGGAGGCTCGAGTCCAACAGTAGGGCGTATGCAGTGATGAATAAAGTGATGGCAAGCAAACTCGAAATAAAATCCTATATCAATATGTTGTCCTGACTTGATATAGTAGGTCAATTTTAGGGATGTGAAAAATAATCGATTTTAATATTAATCGATTATTTTTTTTGTAATAATCAATTTTAATAATCGATTATCTAAATAATAAAAATCGATTGGAAAGAAATCGATTTTTTTTATATTTAAATTAATCGATTATTTTAGTATTTACTTGTTTGTTTAAATTTAAAGTTTTCTATTATACAGTAAATAAATATCACTGTCAGATTTCCTAAAAAAAAAGGTCATTATAATCAGGTCGGGAGAAAAATAATCGATTAATTAAAAATAATTAATCGATTTTTTTGGAAATCAATTTATTTTAAAGAAATAAAAATCGATTATTTATTATTTTAAATAAAACTACTTTACGGATTTTATCGCGTTTGTATTTGATTTTTGATTACCCGACGTTTCGAACACTTTACAGCGTTCATGATCACGGGTGGACTAAGATGTCTCACGTCCAACAAGTCATTGTTACTGCAGAAAATTTATAATTATCTACCCGATACAGAAAATTAGTTATTAAGTATTGACCCACATTTTGATACAAAATTTATTGCCAGTGTAAGAAGAAAATGATTCTATATGAAAATTAGCCAATTCTTACCACCTGTCAAGTGCCAGATCCCTTTACAAGATGCAGGAGTATATAAACTTGACTGTGACTGTGGTCTCTCTTACATTGGACAAACAAAGAGATCCATAAGAACTCGGATCAAAGAACACATAGCCGATGTGAAGCACCGCCGGGACACTAGGTCTGCAGTCTGTGAACATAGTCAGGACCGCGCCCACCATAACATCAGGTTTGATAAACCACAAATCCTCGCAAAAGAACACCGATACCTGCCTAGAATGGTACGCGAGGCTATTGAGATAAAAAAACACAAAAATTTCAATAGAGAGGATGGCTGGGTGTTACCATCAAGCTGGGATCCTGTTATAAACATTATTAAAAACAAATCCAAAAAGACCACCACAAGACTGCAAGACACCGTGAGCTCATATTGTATAGATTTGACCCACAATAATAATAACTAAAGATAATTTTATAAATTAAAACCTTTTAGTAACAAAGTAAGCCGCCTTCAAAATTAACTTTAATTTAGCATCATGTTACCTGAGTTTTCTTGCCGGATCTTTCTCAGTGTAACCGTGTTCCGATCCGGTGGTAGTATACTAGATTATTAGTTAGTTTTTAAATATAATTACTATTAATTTTAATGTTTAATTATTACTAACCATAAACAATATAATTTTTTCATATAGAATCATTTTCTTCTTACACTGGCAATAAATTTTGTATCAAAATGTGGGTCAATACTTAATAACTAATTTTCTGTATCGGGTAGATAATTATAAATTTTCTGCAGTAACAATGACTTGTTGGACGTGAGACATCTTAGTCCACCCGTGATCATGAACGCTGTAAAGTGTTCGAAACGTCGGGTAATCAAAAATCAAATACAAACGCGATAAAATCCGTAAAGTAGTTTTATTTAAAATGTATAATACTCGCGTAAACATCAGAGATTATTTATTAATCAATTTTTTCCCTTCCAAGTCACATCCCTAGTCAATTTCTGAAGAGTCTGGTTGTGATTTGTGTCCGTTAATTATGTTTGCGAAGTCCCCTGCAGTACAAAGATTATTTATTTATTTAATATAATAGGACTATCTATTTACAGGTTGAAAACCTAATTCGATAGTCCATACATATTATATTGCGACGAGGACACGGCGCAGCATACGCTCCTCTGTCGCCCCGGACGTAGTGGTGCGAGGAGTGCGCCGACAGTAACCCACCCCCAAAAAAAAGTACAAAGATTATTTCTTTAATGGAGGACTTTTAAAAAAACTCACAAGGTCGTTCAAAGACATTTCTTGATTATTTTTGAATCTATCAATATAAAATATGTTAATCTTGGATAGATCCTTGCATCAACCAATCGATGTAAACTGTCAGATATATGCGTATCTAAAAAAATAGATCCGTCCGTGTGGTGACGGAGTAAGAATACAATTCACCACCCCCTATCTTACCCGTGGGTGATCGTACGAGACGACTAAGGGATATAAAACGCATATAACATCTATGCGAGAGAAGGAAAACTTGAAATAAAACCCTATATCAACACGTCTGACCAGTGTGATATAGTAGGTCAATTACCCTTCCATTATGGAGGAGGCCCAAGCCCAACAGTGGGACATATATGGGCTGAAATGATGATGAAAAAAATGGATACAACAACATAATCTCTGATTGGCAGGCGGTTTAACGGTTGTAGTTGAAATCTGAGTTTACCAGGAGAGGGCTGATGCACGGAAGAGCGGCGTGCAACCCCATAACTTACCGTATTACCTCTATTAATGAATTACAGCTGGTTTTTTTTTTTTGGGTGGGTTACGGTCGGCGCACTCCTCGCTCCACTCCGTCCGGGGCGACAGAGGGGTGTAAGCACCGCAGACCCGTAACCCACCCGTATAGCACGTCGCCTTCGACGTTGGGCCAACTACCGTTGCAGAGTTCCTTGACTTCAGTGGTCGGCCCAACGGAATACCCCGCGAGAGTACCCTCTCCCGCCGACACCCCCTACTGGGACGCCGATCGCCGTCGCGAGGCATGAATTACCACTAGCGTAACGATTCTTTTACCTGGCGCTCTAATAGTTAATACTGATTATTACGACTACCAAGAAAAGTAGTACCACAATAGTAACTACCACAATTATAGTATATTTAATCCGTTATCATACCTGGATGACTATAGTTTAATAAAATTTCATACTATTTTAGTAAAATAGAACTGATCACATCTAAAATCGAATAACAGAATATATAATTAACCCATTTCTTTTTTTTTTTGCGGTTGGCGCGCTCCTCGCACCACTCAGGTCGGTGCGACAGAGGGGCGCAAGCACGCACACCCGCAACCCACCCACGATGCACGTCGCCTTCGTCGTTGGACCGACCACCGGAGCAGGGTTACTTGACGTCAGTGGGTAATTAACCCACTGAATCGCTATACTAATGCCGATTATGTTTTCCGTGTAGTGATAGAGTAAGAATACATTTCGCCACTGTTCGTGGGTGTCGTAAAAAACGACTAAGAGATATAATATGCATCTAACATCTATGCAGAAAATTTGAAATAAAACCCTATACCCACCCGTCGCCAGTATAGGTCAATTTCCTTCCTACTAAGGAGGAAGCTTGAGCCCAAAAGTGGTCTAGAGCGAAGGTGATGATGATAATGGTGATGATAATGCAATTTCCTTCTCTCATTATGGGAAAGGTTCGCTTGCCACATAGGTACAGCTGTAAAGAAAACACTAAAACCAACTAGAAGCAATAACAAAAGTAGGGAATCTGAAGATAAGTGGGGTAACACAAATTCTCTGTCAATTCATTTATTTTTTATGTATTATATTTATTACTTTCATTATTTAACAAATTAGTCTTCTTCAGACAGTTTTAAGGCGAAATTATACCTTAAATTTTAAAAGATTCATTTTGCTACTTATCATCATTTGAACTTATATACGTCACACTGTTGGCCTCGAGCCTCCTCTACAATAAGAGGGAAATTGACCTTACTACACCATGCTGGTCTGACAGGTTAATATACTTCGAGTGTTCCTTCTCTGGCACATTTGCATACATGTTTTATGCATATTAACACAATCTGCCCTCGCTTCGCTACGGTATCAATCGTCTTACACGCGTAGTTCCAGTTCCCGTGGGAATACCGGGTTACAATATAGCCTATGTAATATGTTACTCCCTAATATTATAGCTTTCCATTGGTGAAAGTATTTTTGAAATCAATCCAGTAGTTTTGCAGCCTATTCAATACAAACAAATAAATCTTTCCTCTTTATAATATTAGTATAGTAGTCTTTTCTTTCACGACATCCACGGGCAAGATAGTGATTTCTATTCTTACTCTGTCACCACATAGAAAGTGCTGCTTATAAATATAGTAATCTTCTAGGTGTGCGGCAATCACCACTAAATGCAATAAATCATATTAACAATTTTATTAACGCATCGCATAGTGCAGATGGGCATTTTCATAAAAATGTACAAGGGCGTTTTCAGGCCTGTCCCTCTAAAACATTACCTTTTTCAACCTTTTTTAAACAATTCTATTTGCAACTAGCACAAAATTTTACATTAGGTTTATTGTACATTTAAGTAATATTTTATAATATTATTTAAGCCAATTATAGTATAATTTTTCGATTAAAAAATAATATAACAACAGATTGCTATCATTTTATCGTGTCCCTTTGTAGCCAGACGATATTTCAACACTGAATTTACATATTAGTTGTAATAATTTGCTCAGTACCGTATTTTATTTTTCTGGTAGATAGTTTAGGGTCAATTTATTAAAAATATATATTAACTAATAGTGTTATTATTAGATAAAACATCTACAAAAAGAGTAGTATTTCGGAGAAAATGTGGTAACAAAACTGACGTGTCAGGATTTGTAAAAAGGCACTACGGTAATCAAATTCTATTTAATTTATTTATTTTACGTCTAGTTAATATATATTTTACGTCTAGTTAATATTTATTTATAATTATTACAACTAATATGTAAATTCAGTGTTGAAATATCGTCTGGCTACAAAGGGACACGATAAAATGATAGCAATCTGTTGTTATATTATTTTTTAATAGCAAATTATACTATAATTGGCTTAAATAATATTATAAAATATTACTTAAATGTACAATAAACTTAATGTAAAATTTTGTGCTAGTTTCAAATAGAATTAATTGTTTAAAAAAGGTAATGTTTTAGAGGGACAGGCCTGAAAACGCCCTTGTGCATTTTTGTGAAAATGCCCAGATATCAAAATTCTAACTAAAGATAGGCAGTGGTGAATCTTACTCCATTACCACGCGGATCAATGATATGGAACTAATTACAAATTCATAAAAAGACCAGGCAAATATTGGCTTGACCTCATCCTTACAATATTGTTACCATGAAGGTATAGTAATTTATCAAATAGTTACAAGACATAAAAATGCTTAGATTGAATTTCAAATTGTTTCTTGTTGTTCATACTTAAACTTTATATGAATGTAATATGTATAACAGAATAAAAACTCGCATAAAGTTGACAGTAATAAAGATTGCAGACAAAATATTGTAAGTTTAATTATATAAAACTACTTTTTAAGTTCCTGGACACGGGAAGAGAAAGCGCAGAAAAATGTTTGAAACTTTAGAAAATTAAAAATCAAATATACAAGCGCAATAAAATTCGTAAAAATATTTTATTTCATGTGTTACTACGCTCGCGTAATAATTAGATATCATTAATTTTAATGTTTTATGTAAAGAGTTAACCAGTAATAAGAATTAGGTTGTATTGTTACTTTCACATGCGAATTTATTGTCATTACGTCATAGTCTCTGGCGACCCCTCTGGAAAACGGGCGTGAGGCTATGTATGTATGTACCTGTGTATGTTGCGTAATTCGAATCGTTTAATTCGAATAACTCGAATAAGACTATTGACTCGTTCATTCGAATCGCTGTTGACCGAAACCGAATCAATTCGTTAGCTCGTGTCGTACTTAGGCAGGTAGGTACTCATAGCGCGGGCGGCCGCGGCGGCGCGACGCGGCGATCAGTCGACTCGGTTTGATAGGACACTCGTTGTAGCGTTGCGTAATTCGAATCATTTAATTCGAATAACTCCAATAAGACTATTGACTCATTCATTCGAATCGCCGTTGACCGAAACCAAATCAATTCGTTAACTCGTAGGTAGGCACTCGTAGCGCAGGCGGCCGCGGCGGCACGGCGCGGCGATCAGTCGACTCGGTTTGATAGGACATTCGTTGATTTGTTTTCTATTCGTTGATTCGTTTTCTGTCCCTCGCGCGATTTAATGTTTTCTTGCTTTTGTTGACTGCTCGTTTACGTAATTAAAAATAATAGGTATTAATTATGAGTATACCTGAGACGTATAAAAACGTATTTTTTTTAAAAGTTGATTTATCGGGTAATTACTAATTAGAATCGGACTTTATTTAAAAAGAAGTATTTTTTTTTGTATATGATTTTATTTATACTTTTTGTTATTTAGTATGCTGATTTTAATCATAACAATAAAATAGTATTGTCATTACCTACGTGGTTAAAAGTCCATATTATATACCTATAAGTCCCCTTTCCGTAACCAAATACCGAGCACACTGCTGTAACTCAAAATTTCGACTCATTCGTAATGAAAAAACCGATCCGCAAAAAAAAACTCGCTGGAATAATAATGTAAACGAATTATAACTCGCCAACTCGCCTTCACAGGCGGATGACTTGACATACGAGTACGAATTTGACTATAATCCTGACGTGACGAATGTGACGATTCGAATCAATTCGAATTGCGATTCGAATCAATAGTAATTTTAATTCGATTGATTCGAATTGAAAAAAAAGCAATTCGTCTCATCGCTGCCTATGTTCGCTTGAAATTTTTATACTTGTAAGATTTAATGTAATCAAAATTCAACCAAATTTTAATCACAGTATTAGTTTTCTAAACCAAGCTAAAGCCGAACGAACAGTAGAGTAATTTATGATTATTCTGACGTTATCAAAAAAATTATGACAGTTTCTTAATCTACACATAAGACTAGTAAATATGGGACAATTGCTCTAACTGCTTATAATTGAAAATGCACATTGTTTTGTAAAAAAATCTTAATATTTGGAGTTTGCCCAAGAAATGACAACTGCGGCGATTGCCTCTGTATGAACCTATACGTCAAGGGCAAATTTTACGTATATATTGCCTCACGTTTAAAAACTATGCGGTAAACATGAGCATGTCGGTGACGCGAACCCATAAATTTTCCCTACCAAAAAGTGCCCAATACAGCTAAAGAAGTTTTCACTTCAATAAATTACATGCTCGTTCAACAAGATTCTAAGTGTAGACAAGAGTTACTTCTCAAAAATAAAACCTAAATATCATAAATATGTCCTTACTCTATTATTATTGTATAATTGTTTGGATGTGTAGTACATTCTTATGCGATATGAGATATATTTAATTTTACAAATATTTCAATCTTGTGTTCGCAATCGGAGGCAGTTGGAGATCCACCGCAACACATACACATATGTAGGTAATTGTAAAACACGTACCCGAGTTCTAGAACTTTCATAGGTCGACATCAATACTATAAATATTGGAAAACCACATTACAGGCCTCCAAATGATACAAGAATCAGGATGTCAAACCAAGTTTTGATATATCACTGGCGTAATCTAGGCCTAATAATGATGTAATACGGTTTGTTTTTTTTTTTTTTTGTGGTGGGTTGCGGTCGGCGCGCTCCTCGCACCACTCCGTTCGGGGCGACAGAGGAGCGTAAGCACGCACACCTACAACCCACCCACGATGCACGTCGCCTTCGTCGTTGGGCCGACCACCGGAGCAGGGCGACTTGAAGTCAGTGGTCGGCCCGACGGAATACCCTCCTATTTGGGGTACTCTCCCATCGACCACCCACCGACGTCCCCCCCTCGGGGAGGAAGTCGGTCTTTCCTCACGGCATGAGGCGCAAGTATTCGCGCCTACGTCGCCCCAGTATGATGTAATACGGTGCACAAAACGAGTTTCTTATTTTGTGTACACAGCTATTGAATTTTGAATGTGCATTTATGGTTTAAATAACGAATGAGAGTCACTCGCGTTATATATGTAATAAAAAAATATTGATTGTAGGACACTACACGGTCATTTTTCACTTGAACCATTTCCAAATCGAAAATTTCAATAAATCAAACGATATTGAACAGTTATGTGGAAGCACACATAAGGATGAAAACACAGGTCTACGACCCATGTGTATCACCAGTGATGACTTACGGCACGGCAACGTGTTCCCTAAATGTGACTCTCAGGACACGTCGTTGGACGAACCGATAACCGCTGAGGAACAGAGTTCGAGTGGCGACCACGCATCGGACAACGCAGTGTATGACGCCCCCCACTAGGTGGAGCGACGACATGGCGAAACTTGCTGGGCGTTGTTGGAAGCAGGCGGCACAGTACCGCATTTTGTGGCGAAACATGAGGGAGGCTTACGTTCAGCAGTGGACGGCGATAAGCTGAATGATGAGGTGAAAGCATAATTTATTCTCAAAAATACTTCTACGGTCGAACATAGTACATAGAACTAGTAATGTCTACACATTGGTCAAGACAGAAAGATACTATTAATAGGCAACTATAGTAGTCGCCTATATTAGTCGCCGCAACTAAGATTTATATCTTAATAATACCTTTTTCTACCAGGTATGTGAAAACTCCATCGCCACTCATCTATCACGCATTTCACATCCACTTATAGAATTTATATGTGTAATGGCGTTCCACGACCAAAATGTGTTAAGTAGACTCAAAATGAGACAAGACTATTTCACATTGAAAGATAATTATTAAGCATTAAATTATAAAATTATTTGATCGTTTAGAATCAAAAATAGTATGTCGTGCACCAGTGGGTGGTCTTTGAACGTTAGTAATAAGGCAACAACTAAATACAACCCAGTCAGGCTCAGCAGTCAGAGATAAATTATGCGGATGCCGCACGATGTCCCCTGAGGTAAGGTACCTCTGGACCAGCACTACCCTGTGTCTCTTTCCGCCACCTACCGAGATAGCCGCTTAACGAGAGACGACAGCATCCATCACCCGTTGAGCAACTCCACTGGCAAGGCTTCAGTTCAGAGTGCGAGCAGAGAGGCTTCTCCTCTATGATGGTTGATAGGGTTGGAGCATTAACTGTATGAGGCGGCAGGACTAAGTACTTTCCTGGCTACTGCTGTAGGACTAATCGGAGCATAGTTACTTCGACAAGTATCTGTACACCATCGTGAGGAGGAAAACGACTTCATGCGGCAACCACTATGATTACTGCGAGGATATAGCACACCATGCGGCAACATATCTGCCTGGCCTGGGTAGAGCAGCGCCACGAACTCGCTACAATTATTATTGTCAACCTGTCACTGCTAGCTAGAAAGATGGTCAATAACGACAGGCACTGGGACACGATTGTCGCATTGTAAGATGCCATCTTGCAAAGGAGACGACAGGGTGGGTGAAAAAGTAAACGCTCTACGCTGACCTATCCAGCACCAGCGATTGGGGCGGTTCAAAAGCGAGCAGAATGTGACAACAATCTTGTAGGAAGCACATTCGCTTAGAGCGAAACAAAGACGGCAGAGCAGGTAAGAGAAGAGAATATTCACGCTGGCCTACTGCACTACCAATGTGAAGGTTGACGCAGGCGCGACTACCTGCACCTGAAGCAGAAGACGCGATTGGTCACAGCGAAGATAAATCCTCCACCCGCAGGAACAGTATGTCCTAGCACTTCATTGCTAGAACGTTAATGGGATATACCATAAAAGAGAACTCGGCTGGTGGACCAGCGAAGATGGCCAACTATATACAGTAAATTGTTATAGCATAATTTACTGATAGAAAAATCTTTATAAACAAAATCACAACGATCATAGATGTCAATTGTTACTATTAAGGTAGTGCATGATTGTTTATTTATTTAATTCAATTGATTTCTTATTGCTAACAGCGTACCATACGCAATAATAGAAGTAGTAATACAAAATAAGGATTAGAAAAAAAAATATTACAGAAATATTAATTAGACAGAAACATCAAGATTAAACATAAAAAAGAAAAACAGATTATTAGTAATATAACAAATTTAGATCAACAAATACTGCTGCCAATGGTCAGTGACTCCACATATCTCTCAGTTTGTATAAAAATGATAGCTGTCTATTATCCCTGTTAACTAAAAGGTAGTAAGGTTCCGGGAGATTTTCGCCAACTTGCTCCGCGGCTTGACGGCGCGGCGTCCGCCCTTTCATGGCTAACGCCGAATGTGGGAGGACCCAGCGCTACGTGTCGACAGCCGTGCGCGCTCTATAGCCCTGTACGGCGCACCGGTGTGGGCGGGGAACCCGATGCCGGCCGTGACGTCATTGCCCGTTGGATGGTCCGATTGCCGAGACCTCGGTATGGTGTTCGGACCGTTGAGGCTTTCCAGTTAATGCTGATGGACTGACTAGGTCGGCGGCACGGAAGGCTTTTCTTAGGTATTAACGTTGCAGGGTTGCTTCACCAAGTACCTGCACAAGGTCGTGAGGAGGGAGGCCACACCGTCCTGCCACCACTGCGATTACGACGAGGACATGACGCAGCACACGCTCGAGGTGTGTGCCGCGTGGGCAGAGCAGCACCTCGAATTCGTCGCAATCATCAGTGCCAACCTGACGCTGCCCGCCATTGCTAGGGAGATACTTGGCAGCGTGAGGAACTGGGTCGCGGTTGCCGCCTTCTGCGAGGCAGTCGTCTCGCCGAAGGAAGCGGCGTATCGTGCGCAGGAGGACCTTCTCTACGGCGACACGATCTGCCGTCAGCGACTTGGGCGGCGCAGGCGCGAGTACCTGTGCCTGATGTCGCCCTAGCCGAAGCCGCGGGTGACTGGACCGGGGAATAGTCCGTCACCCGCAAAGAGGGTGACCGCAAGTGGGCGACCTACGTCTCGATAGGGCGTTAGAAAGCGAGGGTACCCGAAAGGGTATCCTGCCGGCCTGGCCACGGACGATAAGGAACTTGGTTCCGGTGGTCGGCCCCATAGCGAAGGAGAGGGAATACGGCGAGTTATGGTGCCGTGCGTCGCCCTTTCATCACCCCGGACGAAATGGACGGCGTGTGCGGTGTCCAGAACACATTTTTTTTATATTATTTGAAAGGTTTTGTGACGGAGGTGTACTATTTTCCATCTAATCCACTTTCTCTTATTTTCTCACTTCTCGGTGATGAAAATCTAAAAGAAATATGCTAACTTCGTGGTAAATCATTTTTCCGATTTGCACATTCTATTATAAAAACTATGTGCTGATGAAAAACCTTTAATTTTTTTTACAAATTGCAGCTAATATTTTATTAAAATGTAGGTTAATAAAGAGACCCAAAAATTACCCATATGACCATTAGAATACCAATAGGAAGCTTCAGTTCCATTGTACGGCTACGACTTGAACCACTTACATCACTAAATCAGAGGCAAAAGACTCGCCGCTGAAAATAAAAGCCTAAGCCTATTGCCAAAATTAAAAATAAATTATTGGGCAAAACTAAAATGTTATTCTATTAATTTGATACTAGGACCCAAGGACGAGACTTGTATGGAGCTGACGTTGTTGACGCTTTAATTTCTTATATTTTTCATGGACAATATTAAGCGTAGAAGAAAAATCTGTCCGTAAAATCGATTCAGACTCGATAGACGTACGTAATCGACGTAATCTATCATTATGCTTATTCCCACAATTAGACTTATGATTTATTAGCTACAGCCTCGAAACCCCTTCGCTAGCCTAGCGGCTAGATAATTTCACAAATTAAATTTCATATGCCATTTGACACATGGTGCCGAAGACCTTCAACGATGAGGGATAGTTTAGTAATTAAAAAGTACTGGCTACAATATTCAACTTGCGAGCTTTTCAAAATGATTATTAACACTGAACGCCATGGGAGTTTCAATGTGTGCCTCACTTATCTAGTATATGGAGCGAGCATAAAAAAACGCTCGTTTCTAAAATTTTAATAATAATTATTTATTGATTTAGAGGCTTTAAAATGTGATGATTCACGTAGTAAACACCGAAGAAAATTTGTGACCTTATTTTGCTTAAAGTCGCCTCTGGTTCGAGGTCACATGGTGTCCCCCACGGCTCCAAGTGAACAACTGTGTGTCGGCCACATGGTCCAAATGGTAAAATTAAAAAATCAGGCCCGCCTTAAACGTGTAATATACTTTTAAGTACTAGGTATGCTGGGCTTTCTATTAAAATAAAAGTAGTTTTAAGTAATTATCATAAAACCATAGTTTCAAATGTCATCCTTGATAATTTCATTTCAAAATATGTATATACGTTTTTGAGGCAATTAGTTTGATAGTTCTGATATTCGTTTCTAAATATCTTGTGGTCCATGATTGATTAATAATATACTACAAAATGCAAAGCAATCTTCATTTACTTATAGTTTTCTGAATAACGATTCTTTAAGAAAGCATGTGACTTTTAACTTGAAATTCTATTGAATTAATTTCGAATTTGTAAATATTGTTTATATGTTACATATTTCAACTTCGTTATAAGTGTATTCATCATAATTTCATTGAACATTTTGTCTTTTTAAATACAATTGTAATAATATTCATTTCATAAAAACCAAAATATTTTACTAAAGTTAATTAGAGATATAAAAAAATTAAGTCGTGATGATGTCAAAATAACATACAACCTTATTGTGAAGCTTTATTAATAAGCAAAAAAAGAACTCTTATTTATTTTACTCCTACCAACATCTATATTACTGTCAACCTATTTACGTCTAATAAAGACAAAAGCGAGCTTCTATTAAAATATTAATATATAAGTGTACTAATAACAACTTGATTGATTTTTTTAATCTATTCACTAAAATATAACTATGACGTCATATAGTAAATAATTAGTCACCATGTATGATAATGAGAATTTTATATTAATATACAAAAAAAAAATACAATAATATTTGACAATTCATTTTTTACAAGTGACCCATAGTTGTTGTATTGATGTCCAAAAGACTTGAGGTGGATTTGAACTATGTAATTCCATAGTCCCAAATGGTTACCGAATAAGAAAATAATGTATGACCACGCCCACTCTTCTGCGAGAGCAGTCAAAGGGATGACGAGAAGAATGGGCGTCATCATTCGCCCGCAAAACGCGCCTGTGAAACATGGCGATGATGGTAATATTCACCGTACCAAGTAGCCTATATCCAATAGTAGGCATCAATAAGCTTAAAGAAATGGTTGAACGGATGAACGAATTAAATATTACCATTATCATACGTGATTATCCTAGTTACCTTATATCACTCCAAATTTAAAACAATATTAAAACCTTCGCGAAAATACTCTATCTTCTGAAGTAGCATAGAACTTTTATTTTTCACGCATAATTCAATAAAGTTATCGTAAATAACTCTCAATTCAATCATTGAGGTGACTAATAAAACAGATAATATTTCAATGAAGTTAATATAAAAAAAACAACCAAGTTGATAACTTAAAAATTATTAGGATGTTTATAGACTAGAAGAATAAAATTAAAACATTAATAGTATGAAAATTTCCTTGTATGTTAAATCATACATTAAAATTACATATAAATCACGATAATGTGATTTTTATATATACGCTGCACAACATTCTATACAATAATAATATTGCCATTTACAACGAATTGTGATAGAGTATACGTGTTAATATTACATAATAGTGATTTATAAATATAATCTATTTATAGAGTGATGGTTGCTCTACTAGTTAAAGGGAATGAGTGGGGGAAGGAGGAGGAGGGAGGTATAATCTATACCAATAAATAAAATTGGAGTGTCTGTTTGTAATGTCAAAATAATAGGCTTTTTTCATGCTCACACGGTTATTTGCACGACACCTATGCCTAAAATACAGATTAAAAAATTTTTGTCTGTCTGTCTGCCTGTTTGTTCCGGGTAATCTTCAAAACGGCTGGATCGATTTCAAAAATTCTTTCACCAATGGAAAGCTATAATATCAGGGCGTAAACTAGGCTATATTTCATCCCGGTATTCCCACGGGAACGGGAACTACGCGGGTAAAACGACTAAAACCGAAGCGAAGCGAGGGCGGGTTGCTAGTACCATATAAGCAATTGGTATTACGAGTTTTGAAGAGAGTACAGGCAGTCCTCGTACTTACGGCATGTTAGATTCTTGAAATACGCGACGTAAATCGAAACGACGTAAGTAGAGACATATTTTTTTTTATATGTTTACATATAAAACTCAAGGGTTAGGATCCACACTTACACAAAATTGAAAAATAAACTGCATTTATAACAAAGTATATAATAATAATGACAAAACTTTAATATGTAATCAAACCCCAAACCCCACGGACATTGACCTCGTGAGAAGTGAATTCTCCTATGCCGGCAATCGAAACAATTGACGTGTTTTAGGAATAGCTTCAAAACATTGTTCGACGTAACTTAAAACGACGTAAGTCGAGGACTGCCTGAACTGCACATTCTTTTGATGCTGGTAAAGATTTTTTTTTTGTTGTGTGTATAGCTGTTGGTCGCAGATGACCTTGACAGCTTAACGCGGTCAATGGGCGAGCGGATGGCTCTCAACCCGGTAAGTAAGTTAAGCGAACATCGCCCGAGGGCTCCCCCTGTGGGGAACGGACCTCGGCTCGGGGCGTCGCTGAAAGCAAAGTGGGCGTGGCCACGTTTAGGTTAATGACTTTTACGCGGAGCGGTTTTCGACCTCGACGGCGAGGCCGATACCGCGGAGTTTTATCTGTTAACGCTGCGTAAGCTGTGTAGGCCCTTTCTTGGGCGATCGTAATGACGTCATCCTCTTCTTCAAGAAGATGACGAGGACGTCGGACTGCGGATATTTTTGAGGGGACATAGTTTACCGCCCCAGCCACTAGTGGATTGGGGTGAGTCGTGGCAGAGTTGCTGGTAAAGGGTAACAGGACAGATTTTATTCTTAAGCCATGGTCCCAGCTCCAGTAGCGCGCGATAAAATTAGACTATTTTAGCTTAGAGAATTATAATAGATATATTCGTAACACGCACACTGTATACACAATTCGCATAATTTCAGTTTCATTATAAACCTAAATTTAATATAACAATTTCTATACAATTTGCGCCATTTTTTTTACACGATTGAGGGCCCGTATTCGCTATGACAAAAACTAGCGGTCATGTTGCTATATGTACGTCGCATAGTTGTGGTAAACTATTTAAGAAATTTCATTTTACTTTTGAAGCGATTTCGCGTGGTTATATTTGGTGATAGACTGTATTTGGCATAGCGAATCAGAGCCTGACGTAGACAAATCACATATTTCACTAGGAAATAATATTCGAGAACATATGAGTAATAATGTCAGCAATGCCTAAATCAATTCCTTATTTTCTAACCTATGTATTCAATGCGTAAAATGCATTCAATACTTCTATGGCCAACAGTCTCCCGTCAGAAATTGGATTATCGGAAGAAAGCATGAAGTCAATATTTTTTTTTATAAAGACAACGACGCCCTGCACTAAGGAAATAATCCTTGTATTGCGGGAGGACTTTACAAACATATAATTAACGGACACAAATTACATCCAGACTCAAGTTTAAATAAATAAACAAATATTAAAAAGTTTCAATGTCTTATTTGCCTAGTTTGCTAGTTTAGCGAATCAAGGTATTTTCAAGGCACAATTGACGCTAAAAATTAGAGGAGTTTAGAGTACCCCATTTCATATCACCATACTCATTTACTCTTTGAAATTCTAAAACGATATTTCAGCACGATTAAGCGCCGCTGCACATGCCCACACTCGCACTCGTTCACGACACTGCGCCAATGTCGCTTCGTTGTGTGCCTGCGTCGACACGTGAGAGCAAATGCGGTTTTTTTATTGTTTTTTTTTTTGTGTTTGTATAGCTGTTAGCCTCAGATGGCTTTCACAGCTTAGCCCAGACTATGGGTGAGCGCTGATGGCTCTCAACCCGGACGGAGTTTGGTACTGGGCCAGAGGTTTTAAATACTGTCACTCGCACACGGCAATGCGAATGTGGGCATATGCGGAGGGGTTATGTTGTTTTTTTTTTCAGATATGTAATATCTGGGCAAAGTAAACACTTGTTATCCGTCAATTCCTGTCTGTTATTTAAAATTACTAGTAAAATATGCGACAAATCTTCGTACATTTTTAAATACTCTCTGGACGATTTTACTATCTACATAATCTATATTTCTCTGTCCTAAACGAGACGCCTTATTGTATGTAAAACTTTATATATACATACAGTCTTATACAGATATATCTTATTCAATATTAACGAGTACAACTCACAAAAATCATACAGTAAAACAACGTTGAGATAGCTGCTATATTCAGCATATTTTTTAATATAACTTGTGCTATACAAAATAAAAATATTTCATTAATTTATCACCATCACAGCTTATATACATCTCACTGCTGGGCTCCAGCCTCCTCCGCAATAGGAGAGAAATTGACCTTACTGTATCATGCTGGTCAGAGAGGTATAGAATTTTATTTCGAGTTTTCCTTTTCTTGCATAGATGTTATATGCGTATTATATTCCTTAGTCGTCTTTTACGACATCCACGGGTAAGATAGTGAGTAGTTTCATAGGTATATACTATTCGAAAAATATTTTTTGAGATATATGTATTCATGAAATGAAATGTGCGTCCATGGTTTCGAACATGACTATTTCTTTGATTTGAAAAGCTTATTTACAAATTCATCTTGGCTCATATACGTCCTATTACTGAATTCTAGCGTCCTTCATAAGAGTGAAATTGAACTACGCTGGTCAGACGGATTGGTTGAAGGTTTTATTTTGAAATTTCCTTACTGTCAAGTACTTTTCAAAGACAATTATAACTTTTAGTTATTGAACTATTGGAAGCAGGTAATTATTTAATAACCACCAGCGTTATCACAAATAAATAGAGCCAAATATATGGACAATTTCCCTTGCACACTGTAAAAAAAATAATAATGGAATGAAAAGGATGGAGAAACTAACAGGTTTATCCTTAAATTCTTATTAACAGCACGGAGGTATGAACTGGGACTAACGTAGACTCGGCCCTTTTACCTAAAACAAAAAACTACGTAACGAAATTTTATGGTGGTAACTCGTTTAACCGGATTAATTATTGTCTTTAAGCATTCGGATAATCGAAGAAAAGCGGTTTTAGTATATTGCATACTACATAATTCGACATGATTCATTGTCACCTACTTTTTTTTTTGATTATTCATAATATTTTGTTAGAGTTAAAGGCCAAATATTGATTGCCTAATTGATCTTTTCTATAATACAATACGTCATCTAAAAGTTCACTGTTCGATATTTACTCCAGTCTTCACGGAGGGCCGGATAATCGAGTTTCCACAGTACTTCAACTTTCTCAATTATTTCTTGCCGCTTCAAAAATAAAGGTGTGAATAGATAGTAGATTTACACTTAAGATCTTACTTAAATTTTGCATAGCACAGTTATTTAATTATTTAATACTTCCCGATTGCTACGTACACTGAAAGGTTAGGATTTTATTTTGGAAAATGAAAGAAAGATTCTATTGGTTATTTATTATAAAACGTTTTGAATATCTGTTCAAACCCTCAAAGGATAAGATGTAAGATTGAATGTACACGATATTTTTTGTTTCTTATGATTATTTTAGTGATACAGTAAGACTATGTCACTGCCTCTTACTTTCACGCAAGCGTCATCAAACACCACAGTCAAGGAATCGGTGCTAGTCAAACCAATTGGCAATGATGAGGTCGTACAGCAGTTTCTTCGTCCCGGACAATATAACTGATCGTTTGAATTCAGACCTCGTCTTAATTTTATTGTACAATAGAATGTATTGTAGGTCTATCGGTATAACAATTTGAACATTTTTTTTTTATACTATTGGTTGCAAAGTCAAATCTAAGTCTTGATACTTTAAAAAATCATTTCTATTTCATCCCGCGCTTTTATCGATCAATTCAATATTATTAAGGCTATTATAAAAATTTTATCAATTAAATTTTCAGTCACGACATAAAATTTTGTACTATTTCGGTGCCATTTTAATTCATTCAAATTCAATCACTTCAAGAAAAAAAGACTGTCATAATACCCTCGAAAAGTTTGAACATGTATTCTGAGCCTATCGTATTGATGGAATCAACTGTATACTAAAAGGAATGCATCACAAAACTATACTTTTGTCAAAGTGAAACTAACCAACCGCCATAGAAGACGCTCTACATTAAGATCACCGGAAATCTTTGGTCTAGCATTAGCGGCTACCTGCGGCTATAGGCAGTTAGATTCGACTCCTGGATCAGGTATTATCTACTGAGAATTACCTAGTCCCTAGTAAGACGAAGTAGACTCGACAGCGTAAGTCAAACAATGCATTATATAAGAATTAAAAAGTCAAATATTTGAATTTTTAATCCCACATATTCGATAAATAAAACGCTTTATAAAATTAATGTATTATTAGGATTAAAATAAAAGATTAACATAAAAAAAGAATACGTATGTTTTTATATATATTGGAATTAAACATTTGTAGGTTATTGTATTGAAGTCGTAATGCATCCATTTTAGCATAACAGAATATAAATATATTAAACAGATGTTTGTCGGATATTCAGTATTCTTTCTACCATAAAACAAAACCCAAACTTCACATACAAAAAAAAACAAACAAATAGTTTTTCATATAATTAATCCACTTGAACACTACCGCACTTCACCAAAACCTCGGTCTTGGACCCATCCATCGATTTGGAGGCCTCGGACCGTTTCTGGGCCACTGATTTTGAAACATAAAACCTGGTGGCCTGTTAGTCCTCGGGGCCCAATTCCGTGGGAACCTCGGATTAATAAATCTTGGATGGTGTTGCCACTCATTATCCATGAAATCATCAAATGGTGGAGAAGGATTTCTAGTCTCTGGCAACATTTTATCAATCCCTCTACTTCTTAAATCTTCATCATAAAGATTATCGTTGGGCATAACTGGTGGCCCATCAAAACTGTCTCTAATAGGCGGCGGTCTGATAGACATGTTGAAATTTTTTATTGGAGGGGGCATTACCTCGAACGGGTTCACCATAGCTGGTATTACGGGAGCTGAAACCGGTTCCTTCTTCTCGCTATTTATTTGTATTAAGTTTGTATGATTTTGATCATTATGCACTGTCTTGCCATTATCACCTCCAACTAATACTTTGTTATTGTTGAAGCTTTGTCTTCTTGGATGATCAGAGTTCGATTGCTGATTAGAATACAGACCTTCTGAAAATATTAAGCCGATTAAATGTGTAAATAGTTACAAGTTTAGGATAGACATTCTCCATGTGTTGACAGTGTAAGAATACAATTAAGCCCTTTTCTTGCCCGTGGGTGTCTTAAAAGACAACCAAGCGACATAATATGCAGGTAACATTTATGCGAGAGAAGGAAAACTTGTGAAAAATTCCTATACGACTAGGTCTGACCAGCGATTGTGGAGGAGGCTTGAGCCAAGCAGTGGGATACATATGAGCTGAAATGATGATGATGATATCGACATTTGAAATAAACCAATGCCCTCTTATATACAATGAATAGCTGGTACATAAATATAATATTTTTTTTATCATTATTGCATTCATCCTATTATTTTACCTTAACGAACAGCAGACTTCTTTGCTTGATTTTACAGACTTGTTACAAAGAACCTACATGTTAGATGCAATGCAGTATAGATTCTAATTTTATATATTTTTTTAAACAACACCTGCACTAAGGTAATCCTTGTCTCGCATAATTAATGGACACATATTACAGACAGGCTCAGAACAATTTGTGGATCGCAAAGTGTTGCCCTGCATGGGATTCGAACCCACGACACTGGCATGCTAGGTCGGTATCTCAACCACTACACCATCTGTGCAGTCTTAAAGTATGTACTTTGAATATCATTTTACAGTTAAAGTGTACCATACACTATTGTAGTAAAACAACAAACAAAATAAATTCATTGCTAATTTTCTTACAATATATATTTTGTCAGATTAACTAGTTTTCAATATATGTATAGTTTATTATTGAATCGTAGCTCAATTCAAACCCAATCTTCCCTCAATAATTTCTCTTAATTAACAAATTCGTAGTTTATCGTATCACCAACTACGGGGTAGCTAGTAGCCACTAGGGAGTTAGTAAGTACCCGGCTACTTCTAAAGTATATCATCATCACCATGCTCTTGTCCCAATTACTTGGAGTCGATTCAATTTGTACTCTTCTTTCATCTGGTATTTTGCAAAATCATTGGCAATAGTTTCTTGACCAGCCGTATGCATGGCGTCAACCATTCTTGAGAATACAATTATTGACCAGACGGCATCAAATGACGTTAGGCCAAGTCTCCCCTAGCTCTTAGTCGTGTTTTACGACACCCACGAGTAATTTAAGGATTGGTAGTATTGATAACCGATACCACACCACATGTGCTTCTAAAATATACAGAGTGTATCAGGTTATGGGGCAACTGTTTGAGTATGTCGTAGTTTAATGGTGTATATAACACAAAAATAAATAATATTTAATAATAAATCTTACGTTGTTCCTCATCCTCAGATAAATCCATGTCGACACTTTCAACGATGTCTATAACAGGCATCATACTCGGCACTCGGTAATCCTAAAATAAGAATATTACGTTATTGTAAATTAATTGAATAATAATATTATAAATCTCAGTAAGAACGATGACTTGTTGGATGTGAGACATCTTAGTCTGTTCGTGATCATGAACGTAGTAAAGTCTTCGAAACGTCGGGCAATCAAAATCAAATACAAAGGTTATCGTTATTCAATTAATCAAATCATTATTTGTTGTTATTCAATTAATCAGATTATCGTTAGTCAAATACAATGTTATAATACTCGCGTAAACATCAGAAATCAATCATCACAATCCTTACTAATATTATAAATGCTAAAGTAAGGATGTTTGTTGGTTTGTTACGCTTTTACGTTTAAACCACTAAACCGATTTCAAAAATTCTTTCACCAATGGAAAGCTATAATATCAGGGAGTAACATAGGCTATATTTTATCCCGGTATCCCCACGGGAACGGGAACTACGCCGCGGGTAAGGCGACTGAAACCGAAGCGAAGCGAGGGCGGGTTGCTAGTCCACTATATATTACGACAAAACGGAGATATCACAAGTAGGAACACTACTGTGACTCGGACTACTGTGAGCTCCGGCCTCGTTCCTTTTAGGGGTAAATTTCACCTACTATACCACGTTGGTCAGACGTGTGAGCATAGGGTTACATTTCAAGTTTTCCTTCTGTTGCATAGATGTTATATGCAATATAACGCTTAGTCGTTTTTTACGACACCCACGGGTAAGAGGGGATAGTGAATTGTATTCTTACCATCACCACATGGCAATTCGTGGTGACGGAGAAAGAGTAGAATTCGCTACCCTGTGACAGTATGCAGGTACGCTAATTGCAATTATAGATTCTAAAAGAGATACTTGATGTGTAGGCAATAAACTTCAGAATAAGGTAACTGTGAAATTTGCTTTAATTATACCAGTTCAGTTAAATTATACTACTCATCATAATCATCATTTCAGCCTATCGCCGTCCACTGCTGGACGTAGGCCTCCCTCATATTACGACACAAAGTGCGGTCCCGTGCCGCCTGCATCCAACGACGGCCAGCAACTTTCACCAGGTCGTTGGTCCACCTGGTGGGAGGGCGTCCTACACTGCGTAGTCCGTGGTCGCCACTCGAGAACCTTTCTTCCCCAGCGATTGTCGGTTCGTCGAGCCATGTAGCCTGCCGATTGCCACTTCAGCGTACTAATTCTTCGTGCTATGTCGGTTACACCCGTTCTTCTGCGGCTTTTCGTATTCCGGATTCTATGTCGCAGAGAAAGTCCGAGCATAGCCCGCTCCATAGCACGCT
Organism: Lymantria dispar; assembly: GCA_032191425.1. Lineage (NCBI taxonomy): Eukaryota > Metazoa > Arthropoda > Insecta > Lepidoptera > Erebidae > Lymantria > Lymantria dispar. The sequence goes on along the minus strand of CM063465.1, from coordinate 7,744,283 downwards.
GAGAGACTTTGCGCCTCGTTATGAGGCCTACATTTAGGGACCACGTTTCCGTGCCGTAAGTCATCACTGGTAACACACATTGGTCGTAGAGCTGTGTTTTTATACTATTGTATACGAAATATATTATTACAATTATACTATTGTATTTGAAATACTTCATTCATTCATCATTTCGGCTCGTGTACGTCCCCCTGTTAGGCTCGAGCCTCCTCCACAATAGGAGGCAATTGACCTTACTATACCATACTGATCAAACAGGTTGGTATAGGGTTTTGTTTCGAGTTTTCCTTCTCTTGCATAGATGTTATATACATATTATATTCCTTAGTCAACTTCTACGACATCCACGGGCATGATAATTGAATCCAAATATTATAACAGTAATATTATAGATATTTAATTGTTTTTAATCGTTTAAAAATAACCACAGTTAAGTTTAACATAACTTACTTGGTCCACAATGATAGGAGCATTAACTGCATTCACAATTGGTCCCGGCAGTGACTGCGTTAACGATATCAAATTTCTGTGGTCTACATCTGTAAAATAATACGTAACATAAAAGGAATTATGACAAAAATTATAGTTAATTCTCCATGTCTTGTAATAATTAATATTTATAACTGTTACTACTTTGGCACCCAGCACCGCTCGCGTTAATCTAGGTTTTATCAATCAATCTGATTTGGTAATCCCAGCCTAGAATTTGTCTGTCCCAAATTTGATTCAAATCCCTTCAGACTTTCTGGTAATATTCAGTAATAGATCCATCGATTCAAACTTTCGTATTTATAGTTTTAATAAGGTTTTTTTAACGACAACAGACATTTTGTATTAAAGGAATTAAATTATCCTTGTATTATGTGGGAGTTCAGAAACATGCAAATAACGGGATAAAAACAAGCAGACTCAGAGCAACAATTTGTAGTTTGCGCAAAGTATTGGCCCTATATAGACATCGAACCGACTACTCTAGGCGCTAGGTCAGTATCTTAACCACTATGCCATCGGTGCCATTTATATACCCCACAAGCGGTGGCGGCTGTACCTTAAGTGCGCTCGTGCGCTGAACCACCAAATCAAAATATTTAAAACTACAAAATTTAAGTATTGAAATTATTGTGAGACTGATCCATATTATCTAAAACGGCAAAAAAACTCATCGGACATCGGACCTTCAACAGAGACGGTGGATGGAAGCTGTCGTCAGCATGGTTACCAGCTCTTAATACTGCCGTGAGTCGTAAGGTGATGTTGTGCGTGGAGAGTGACGTGACCAGCGTGGTATGTGATGGTGACGACACACGGAGTGACATACCAACAACGCCGCTTAACACCGGGTGTGAAGTTTCGTCCGACGTTTCCGCCGAGGACTATCAAGAAGCGAACACCTCCCCCGCACCCCTCATGGCTGTGTCGAAGCGCGCTGCTCGATATGCATCGCGCAGTGCACGCCGGGGCCTCGCAGACGCCGCTGCGCACTCGCCCTGATGATGAGCATCGGACATGCTCGAAACCCGGGTCGACGTAATCGATCTCAGCACGTGAGTGTTTTTGCCGTTTTAGATATTATAATACAAAATTTAACTTCATATTTATTTTTAAATTACCATTAATATTTATTCTTATAACATAAAAAAACATATAACAAATAAAATTTCAAATTATGACGAAACAATATAAGCGCTTTACTAAACTATTAAAACTTATATTCCTTGTAAAAAAAATCTCGTGCGCTGAGGTGAGCGCACGGGGACTGCCCATACAACTTGTATTAGAAATGAGTCAAAACGCCTGACGCGTGAGACAGAATATAGATCATAGAAATATACTGAACAGTGAGTCTGTTCCCGTACGGCGCACGGGCGAACCGAACATTGTCGAGAGAACTCTACTTACGACGAAATTCGTCGATGATGTCTCGTTAAGTACAATAAGTACCTAGGTATAGTTTCTCTGTATGTATCTGTGACGATTTAAATATGGTTTGTTTACATAGTTTTTTTTTTATTTTGGTCTTAGTTCTATTTTATACTGCGTATACAGTGGGTGAAAATGAGCATAAATATAGACTATATTAAAGACAATAACAAAACATTTTAAAATAAAGTTGATATAAATTGGCGGGACCGCCAAGGGCCTCTTTTATAAATATTTTTTGAAGTGTGAAAAAGAAACAAAATACCTATTTTTCTTCGCAAGTACACCTACAAAATGTAATGAGTTCAAATGTTAATTAAAAATATTTTTTTTACGTAAATTGTTGTTCCATTGCAATTTCTGATCTTAATACTTAGTGAGGAAGTAAAGTTCACCACCACTTTGATGATCCACCAGCCGCCACTGCCCACAAGAACAAATTACTGCCATTTACATTAATTTAATTATTTCACAGAAGCAGTCTATTGTATCCGAAATTGCGTCACATTCAGAATTTGAATTCAGGACCAGTATTTACTGTGGTAGAACTACATTGTCGACAGTCTTCTATCCACAGTCGTGGGCCCGTCCGTCCAGAATAGGTACCACTCTCGCAGAAAATTGAGTAGTAGTAATCGATAGTTTTAAGTTTTCACTTCTATCTTTCTTTTCTCAAGAATACAGATTAAAATATAACAATATATGCCCTTTTCGGTTCACAAAATAAATGTATAATAATCTGTGCTCAAGCTAAGCAAATGGTAAATCGATTCAATTGCTATTAGAGTTTGGTATTGACTGTATTAGTATAGACTAAATTAAATAATCCTTTGATATTCACCGTTCAATACTTTTTGGTATCATAAGAGGCATTAAAGGGATATAAGCGGACGAAGCATCACTACAAGAGAAATAAATGTTTAACTATTTTGGATAGCGTTGTATGCTAATTTTCCTCATCTGCAGTACTCCAATACTAAGAAGCGGACTGAGAAGGAATTATAAGATTTACTAATGGTTATCCAGAAATCTTACTAGTGTCCACATTAGGTAAATCTGTGAAATAATAAAAAAATATAAAAACTAATAAGACTTAGAAAAAGTCAAAAACGTTCTTCTATATTTATTATTGTATCTAATTAAATTCGATCCCGCATCGTTCACAGTTGAACATAGGCCTACCTAAAGCACAATATCATAATCAACATGTTTGACCAGCGAGTCGGCGATCGCAGTTGGTGTTTATAAGTTTCCTAGAATAGTTACTAATCATTATCTTGGTGATTCTATAAACGATTTTCACGACTCCCACAGGAAAGTAGTATAAAATTAGAACAATTTATTTCATAGTACTCTATAGCTACCTTCTCCGTCACTTTTAGAAAGCATTTAAAATACAAAATTACGCACGCACGCATCCGCACGTACGCTCGAATGCACGCACGTACGTACGTATGCATGCACGCACGCACATACGTATGCATGCACGCACACACGTACGTATGCATGCACGCGCACACGCACGATTATAATAACAGGTACCTATACGAAAATAGGTAGATTGCATAAAACATATTATCACATACCTTGATGTACTGGAGGATGCCTGATTGGCGTTGATGCGATAATAGGCGGCGGCGGTGGCGGTAGCGATGGTAGTAATCTGTGATCCACATCTTCTAAATCTGTAAATATTTTTTTAATTCACTAAACAAATTAATATATGTATTTATTTTTCAATACTACGTCTTGTTTTTCACCAGAGGTCATGTACATACCACTATTGAGAGAGAACCTATTTCACAGGGGCAGTTTGTATAACATTTTATACCAATTAAATAATTCGACTGATTATTTAAAACAATTACCAGTATCATAATTTAAAACGGCACAATGTGTAAGCGTTTGCCGATAGATGGGGAATTGAACATCTCCCACAAAGAGATTGTGATAGATAATTTGATTATCATGCGTAATGCCCACACTCGTTTTATTCGTAAAATGATTGAAACGGGTTGCCAATAGATGTGAAAGTCCCACGTGTCATTCATTATGCGTTCGGCAAAATAAGATTTTATGATTTAAATGAGCTCTGAACAAGTACATTTTTTCTTTTTCCCAGTACGCGTATTATACAAAAGGAGTAATTTGAGCGTGAACACTTCTTTTCATCATCGTCATCATCATCGAATCCCATGTACGTCCTACTGTGAGATACTCCACAGTACTCCTCCATTATGGGAGGGAAATTTACCTACTATACCACGCTGGTCAGACGTGTTGGTATTTTTTTTATGGGTGGGCTATGGTAAGCGCCCACGCAGTCCATTCCGTTCGGGGCGACGAAAGGACGGCGGCGGGCCCATAACCCACCCGTACCCACGTCGCCTTCGTCGTTGGGCTGACCACCAGTGCCGAGTTCCTTGTCTTCCTGTCGCTGCCGAGCATCTCCCTAGCGATGGTCGGCAGCGTCAGGTAGACGTGTTAGTATATAGTTTTGTTTCGAGTTTTACCTCTCTTACATAGATGTTATGTGCATATTATATCCCTTAGTTGTCTTTTACGACACCCTGGGGCAAGAATAGGGGGTGTCGGGGGTTTGTCTGACTAGTGGGGTATAGTAAGTCAATTTCCCTCCACTTCTAGAGTAGACTTGAGCCCAGCAGACAAATTATGAACCGATGATGTTACTATTATCATGAACTGTTTACGAGTTTATTAATAACTAGCAACCCGCCCTCGCTTCGCTTCAGTTATAGGTTATAGTCGTTTTACCCACGTAGTGCCCGTTCCCGTGGGAATACCGGGATAAAATATAGCCTAGTTTACGCCCTGATATTATAGCTTTCCATTGGTGAAAGAATTTATGAAATTGGTCCTGCCGTTTTAAAGATTACCCGGAACAGACAGACAGACAAAAATTTTTTAATCGCTATTTTATGCATAGGTGTCGTGCAAATAACCGTGTGAGCATGAAAATGGCCTATTATTTTGACATTACAAACAGATACTCCAATTTTATTTATTGGTATAGATGTGGTACTTACGTCCTAAGAGTGGCAACACGGGCGGGGGCGGGGGCGGTGGTAATACGCCTCTATGATCAACATCGGATGGAGTTATTTCCTGAAAACATAAATACATTAATAGTGCAAAACTTCTTCCTCTGTACATCAAAACTATTAGGTACGGGCATTAGGAATACGGGGAAAGCGAATGGCGTATTATCGAAAGCAGGTCACACGGGTTGTCATAGGGAATTGCTTTGTTATGTTTGAACTAGAGGTGTTAGTCTTACCAGCTATCGGCCCGATGACTATGTAGAAAAAAAGAAAGAAAGGTTATGGGACCTCGTGCCACACTTTCGGCCTTCTGTCGTCCCCGACAGATTCGGCTTGGGGCGTTGCTGAGGAAAATGTGGAAGTTCCCCTGTTAGTTTTATTGATTTTTACGCGACACGGTTTCGCAAGTCGACGTCGAGGACGGAAGCGTGGCTGTATGAAGTGAAACTCCTTTGAGCGCATTAAAGTAAAATTTTTACGGATGAAACGCAATTTAGTAACACGAAAATGTGGGACGCTTTTGTCCAAGAAAAGGGAGAGAACGATTGAGAGTGGGAAAGAGCGAACATAGCACGAAGCACATAGCCATGGAGCGAGAATAGGGAGCAAGCAAGTGAGAAAGGAGAGAGTGAAAGTATTTTTTTAGTCTTGCCAAAAAAACGTGGCACCAAAATTTCACATCTGAAATGCGTAGTTTGTAGGCACGCTTTTTTATTTGTCGAGGATGGATAAAGTATTACCTGTGTATATATACTAAGTACTGGTGGTGGAACGGGTGCTGGCGCGGGCGGTGGAGACTCAGGTGTGTCCACATATATTGATGCTGGATTTACGTTCGGTATATGCTGTAAACGTTAGAACTCTTATATTGTCTCTATATGGGCATTTCACGTCAAGCGGACAACCAAAAAAGAGTGAGGTCATGAATTTTGTTTATACTCTGGTCAGTTATACTTCTAGTAGACCTGGATTTGTACACACATTATTTTTTTTTGTGTGTTGCTTTATTGCTGAGTTATGAGCTTCTGAAAAGTGACTAAGAATGAAGTCATGAATTTTTGGATTCTTATTATCTGTATCAATTAATTTGTAAAAAAAAACTAAAAAATACTGTTTCTTATAGTTAAAAAGTTGAAGTTTTCATTTTTTTTTTGTTAAATTCCAAATTTGATTTTTTTTACGTATAGTAAACCGGAAGTGAAAATTTCAAATAGATATTTCAGTAACTTCGACCCTTTTTATTTTTAATGTTTTTACCTTAAATTAAAGTTTTAAATGTATTAATTCCTCACAGAAAAAATTAAAATGGGATCTCCAATAGTACACATCCAGGTCTATTAGAAGTATAACTGACCAGAGTATAAACAAAATTCATTTTTTTTTTGGTTGTCTGCTAGACGTGCAATGTATATTTAATTTGAAGAAAAAGGAAGAAATGTGTCCTAGTTCAATGGGCCACCATCATATAACCTATCCTATTATCACCCTATCCACATTAGGCCGACCACTGATACCGATTCCTTGACATCTGTGGCCGGCCCAGAGGAGCGTGATCCTACAACTAAATGATTAAGTTGTCTTAATTTGTCCAACTTCTACATATATAATTTTATCAATTTAATACTAACCGGTACAGTATTAACATGTGTATTTACAGGTTGTGTGTTCCAATTATTACTCCATGGACTACTGGTTTCCGGGTGATATGGAGGGTCCGGATCGTCTGGAACAAGAAAAACTTGGTTTAGACTAGTTAAAGTGTTTGAAGGCCCGCTTAATAAGCGGGTCATCGATAGATACCCTATCTACAGATGGTCAATAAGGAAACACGCCACTCCCGAAGGTTATGGCGCGGTAATAAATATAGCTGGTACAAGTAAAAAAACATAGGGGGCGGTCTCACAAAAGTGACCAACTTTGATAATAACGGTGGAGAAGTTAAAAAAAACCGAAAGTAATGTGACGTACTTTATGGATGAAGACTAAATTGAAATTACACTTATTTATTGATTTACAACTTTTTTTTAACAAAGAGGAAATAATAATTGTATTGCAGGGGACTTTACAAACATATATTTTAACGGACACAATTATATCCAGACCCCAGGTTGAGAGCCATCAGCGCTCACCCATGGTCCAGGTTAAGCTGTGAAAGTCATCTGAGGCTAACAGCTATACACAAAAAAAAAAACATTCAGAATCAGAACAACAATTTGTGGATCGCACGAATTATTGCTTTGCGTGGAATTCGAACCCGCGACACAGGCATAGTACGTTGCTATCTTAACCATTACGCCATATGTGCAGTTTTCTTTCTATTTTTATTAATTTCTATTTTCTACAAAAAAAATGTAGTTGCACTTGCTCGAAAAGTAAAACGAATGGCGTTAAAGCTGACAAGTACTTCTGATTTTGTAATCGAAAATCGGTAGAGATCGGCCATCTATATTATGCTGGCCTGATAAGTTCGTAGTTTTGTTACAAGTATAAAATGGGTTCTTAGAGAACTAGCAACCCGCCCTCGCTTCACTTCGGTTTCAGTCGCCTTACCCGCGCAGTTCCCAATCCCGTGAGAATACCGGGATAAATATAACCTATGTTACTCCCTGATATTATGACTTTCCATTGGTGAATTGAATTGAATTGAAATTTTTTAAATCGGTCCAGTAGTTTCGGAGCCTATTCAATACAAACAAACAAATCTTTCCTCTTTATAATATTAGTTTAGATTATATAATCACCATTGAGTTCCATAGTCCCATAGAATGATGTAGGAGGCGGTGGATTACCCGTACTCTCAGGCGTCAATAAATCCAACCCAGGTAGTGTATCTTGAGGTTTCTGAGGCATCGACGCGCTCGTCACTGAAAAATTAAAAGGTTCATTATTAAAAAATATTAAAGAGCGCGTCGCTGTTCCTGTGGGGATTTATCCCACTCGGCATACAGATCTTTCAAGTTATACGCCTCTAAATCTTCACCTAATACTAAGTAAATGGAATGGTGAATATTGGTGATCACTAATTACGCATAAGTTGGAAGGGGACAGCGCGATCTCACATCAGAATGTCAGGATTAAATAATAAGTATCATATTCTTGCAATATTATAGTTTACATGCTACATGTTATGAACATTATACATGTACGCATGTAAGTTGCGTCGACGGTATAAGAAGGTACGGAACGGCGCGCCAATTAACGGCCATCGGCCTATCAGCTGATATTAAGGTGAGGTTTGTCTTATTGCGAACATAATCATTGTTTTTTTCAATTTCTAATGAATATTTAACAAAGTACGAATATGTTGCAGATTAAGTATCACTAACTTTATACATTTCAATCAGATTTACACGAAAATGCGATGACAAAATCGAAAACTTTACATGTTTTTCTAATTCATTTAGGAATTAATATTTTCACTTAAAATTTTTGTCATGAGTTCCTACCACCATTGCCTATCCCCCGTTCCACCAGTCGTTCCATAACCTGAGACATCCTTTACACGCCAATACAGTCAATATATAACCCATAACCAATGTTTCATAGTGTATGATGACTGACTTTTACCAATTTGCTTACATGATGAAAATCATATTTTATCAAATATGTTTTTAAACATATCCTAATAGCAACAAATAAAATTTAATATAATTATTTTTTATTCATTAGAAAAAATAGTTTTATTAAATTTTATACTATTTTCATAGAACATAGAATACTCTTTTATATCTATACCAATAAATAAAATTGGAGTGTCTGTTTGTAATGTCCAATAATAGGTTCTTTTCATGCTCACACGGTTATTTGCACGACACCTATGCCTAAAATACAGATTAAAAAATTTTTGTCTGTCTGTTTGTTCCGGGTAATCTTCAAAACGGCTGGATCGATTTCAAAAATTCTTTCACCAATGGAAAGCTATAATATCAGGGCGTAAACTAGGTTATATTTTATCCCGGTATTCCCACGGGAACAGGGACTACGCGGGTAAAACGACTAAAACCAAAGCGAAGCGAGGGCGGGTTGCTAGTTTTTAATAAATTATAGCCATGCAGAAACCCTATTGAGAAATATTAAAAAATCTTTTATTTGATCAAATATGATTTAAATCCGGTGGGCAAATGGGTTAAAGTTGCTCTTATTATCTTCTACTATACTATTTCCATTTCTTTATTTTCTCGATGACAGTTCTAATTTGATAGTTGTAGTGTTGTGACCAAATAAGTAATGATATCGATCGCATATATGTTTTGAACAAAGACAAATTCAACAAAAACATTCAAATATATTTTTTCAAGCTGGGAACACTCAATGATCCACCGCCATTTTTTATTTGTTTTTTTATTTAGTTTATTTAGTTGCCTGACACTTGGTAGGGTTCACCATCAACCCGAACTGGCAACACCAACTTTTTATGCTGTCAAGGTCTGTATTGATGTAATTATTATGGACAACGCTACATATCACTCTAGACAAATTGATAAAATGCCGACGCAGGCCAGGACGCAATGATACTTTATTAAAAGTACAATTAGTGAATATTTTAAAATCTAAAAAAAGCCTCCCTAAAAGATATATTATATATATTAAAAGATATATTTTAGTAGTGGTAGGACTACACTGTCGACAGTTATCTGTCTACAGCCGCTGGCCGGTCCGTCCGGGGTGGTACCACGCTCTCGCAGAAGATCGACGTCTGAGTAGTAGCATTTTATTACTGCGCTTCGTTCGGTGAGCGAGAGAGCCGGAAGCCCAACTTGCTGAGGGTGTTCGCGTGTGGAGGGTTTTGGTGGTGCCTTTGGTATCACCAAGCCTCAATGCACGCATTCACACTCCCTTCATTCTCTTCGCGGCAGGCAGCGGCCTTGTAAAGGTCCATGAGCGGCAGCAACACTTACCATCAGGTGTAATGTTTGCTCGTTTGCCACTGCTTGCAATAAAAAAAAAAAAAAAAAAAAAACCGACGAAATAGCTGCCGAATGTGGTCATTGGGTTCTTCGGCTTCCGCCGTATCATTGCCAGTACAATGCTATAGAACTAATATGGGCACAAATCAAAGGACACGCCGCTCGAAACAATACCCATCCCCCTTTTACGTCAAACAAGATGTTAGATTTATTAAAAAATGCATGTGCGGAAGTAACCGCCGAACACTGGGAAAAAATTGTGAGAAGAACCCAAAACATTATAGCGTCGGATTGAGAAATTCATGTGGCATTAGATAATATAGAAATACAGGAACTTATAATAAATGTTGAGGAGAGCTCATCGAGTGATAGTGGCGATTCATCAGATTTTGATTAAAATAAATAAATGAACAATCAACATAATATAATTACATCTTGTAATGAAATGTAATATCAGTTAAAAAATTTGTATAAAATTATCCAGCAATAGTTTAGTTTCTTACACTTTGTAAAAAAATATCGGGTCTCTTATCGTGTTACGTTTATCGATAGCTCCATCCCTATCAGTTTCTCCGACTCTGCTATGACCTTGTACGCGCGTAAGCGTCATATTGTTATTAAATAATGTATACATAATGTAAAAAAGAAGATCGTTCAAGTTTCCACAGGAGCTGTCATCGAGAAAATAAAGAAATGGAAATAGTATAATACATTGAATGAATTTGCTTCTAAAATTTTACTCACAAAATATAGTTTTGTCGAACCTTACACCCTTTTCTTATTTTTTTTAATACGAAAATGTTAACGAGCATACGAGTTGATGATTGTTACTATAAATCTAAGCAGAAAAAAAGGGTAAAAATATGGAATTAGCATTATTTTTTCGAAATTTATATTGACAAGGTATGGCTGATGGCTAATAATGCATGTCCAGAATTAATATGAGTATGGATACAAATAAAATCGCCACTAATCAAACATTACTTTGATATGACAATACAAAAACGCAAAACGAACTGAACGAAACATCAACAAAGCAACAAAACAATGCATCACACAAATTTCCTTTTTTTTTTAATTAGTAGCAGGCAAAGGAAGTGGCATGTTGATCAAAATGAGTGACTAACCTGAATTAATATCTGATATTGTGGTATTCTCATTGGAGATAAGATTTTTTAACACATCATTGATACTGAATTCCTGCTTTTCGCTTGGCCTATTATTTATTACTTCTATTTTGCTGGCTGAAATTTAAATAGGGATATCACTATTTACAGCCATTTTACAACTCATGTAAAGTTAAAACTCAATACCAATATTTCCTTATAGGCCATTCTAATTATTTCTAAATATATATGTTCTAAGTTATCTAAATTTTCTAGATTTTTACTAGAATTTTCTAGAGTTTCTGGTATTTTCTAGAGGTTTCTTCTAAAGTAAGGGCAGGAGAGTATCCTGCCTTTATTCTAATTTTGAAGGGTATGACGCTTCCTCTTCCACACCATTCTGTCAGATATCACTTCTGAACTGCATATTCTATTATATATTCTATCTATATTTCCTTTGATGATTTCTATATAAAGCCATAACAATTTAAAAAGAATTAAGCTATCAAGCTAACATTGTCCATTTATTTGCTAGTATAAAGGAAATAGTTAAATTTTCTAACAGACTACAATTTACCTTAAAAACTAAATCAAAGAATACGCTGTACACGCTATAAATTGTCAATTGTTCCAACATCTTAAACATTTTAATACATCTATTGGTCCAGAATATCTCAAACTCTTCACATCGCAGAGGATTGAAGTGGACAAACATATCCACACAACGAGAAAATTGCATTATCTCTTCGATACCAGAATCGACGTTGTGACACTACAGTATCTGGCGATAGATATTACACATCGATCCTTAGAAAGAGACTTTCGGTTAATTTCGGTTTCGTAGAGCATTGTCCCTATCGCTCACTACCTACATGACATCGCATAAAGCACTATCATTTTGGTATACAAATGAAGCTGTTAAAACAATCATGAAATTTTCTCTACACCAATAAATAAAATTGAAGTGTCTGTAATGTCTAAATAATGGGATTTTTTCATGCCCATATTTGCACGATACCTATGCAAAACCAATTACATTTTTCTTCGTCTGTCTGTTTCAGGTAATTTTCTAAGCGGCTGGACCGATTTTAATAATACAGTAGAATCCGGATATAGCTACCTTTAAGGGACCGGCGATACTATGTCGTACTAGGCGGATGACGTACAAAACGGTAGGATTATTTCTTAAGTACATAAGTACCTAACCTACGAATACATAATTATGTACACGCCAAACTCCTTCGCGAGGGTTACATTTGATTCACCGCCTTCTAATCGGTGTAATATTGCACTTTTTCTTCAATTGTAAAACACTTTCGCTTCACAGAACTCATTTTGTCGAGCTTTAAGAACTTTTCATAACAAGTGACAAGCACTAACTGTGATTTACGCGTGCCAATAAGGAAAGGTGAAGCACGGGGGGCGGGATGAAGTTGGGGCGCCGAAGTATTGGTGCGTAGGTTGTATAAACAAAACATTGCGCGTCGTTTTAACCGGACGTATTATCACAAAAAAATGGTCGCTATAAGCAGTTTGTCGTTTAAACCGGAGTCGCACTAAACGGTTATATTTTCTCAGTACCTAACTATGAAACCTAACGTGAATAAACATATTCGTCGCTAAAAACGGTTAGTCGTTATAAGCGAAGTCGTTATATTCTACTGTATTTTACTATCTGATAGCTGTCTATATAAGGAGTAAATTACGGTATATTTTATCCCAGTATTACGACGGAAACGGTGACTGCGCAGGTGAAGCCGTGGGATTATGCCAGTTATTCAATAAAGTATAGGTGCAAAAAAGCTTGTAGAATAGATATCTCACAAGCTTTTGACTGGAACTAAATGCACTCTCACGCATTTATTTGTACGACTGACAAATGTCACACAGGTAACGTACGACAAAGACAACACTATGAAGCTGAAATTAACCTATTGCCTCTTTACAAAGATAGATGTGCAATAATTATTGCTGGGTACACAATATTTTTTTTATATAAAGACCCTGCTCTAAAGAAATGATCTCTATATTGCTGGGGGTTTCAAACAAGCAATTAAGGGATACAAATTACACTGAGACTCAGAACAATAATTTGTGAACCGCACAAAGTATTGTCTTGCATGGGAATCGAACCCATGACACTGGCATCGTAAGTATCTTAACCACTACGTCATCTGTGCAATCAAGTCAATAAATTTTACATGAACTACAATCATAAAGCATAGAAAAAGAAATATTTATCACTAACCACTATTGATTTCAGTTGAATCGTTGAATAGCAGCAAAGGGTTCTCCGATGATAGAAATGACGACAATCCTAAGTTATATAGAGATCCATCGGCTGCCAATGATGTGTTGAATGTTTGGTCAATGTTATATGAAACTGTAAGAAAATATTGTAAGAAAATATATTCACAATATAGAAACAAAACATGTCTCTCCCCCGACTAGGTGGACTAACGACATCTTGAAAGTTGCAGGACTGTTCCAAGTGGCATTCTCGTGGGGGCAGCCTATGTCCAACAGTGGGCGTGTACGGACTGACGAATGGATGGACAAGGCTCTGGGGTATGCGTAATATGTTATCCACTTCCATTTTACATATTGCGAAGTTATTTGGTAATAGACATGGGCGTTACTGGCTATTTATGGCAACGGCTGCTAACCGTTTATTTGGTGTCAATACCGATATGGATAATCGTTGCCAAATATCGATATAATACGCGTAAAATAATCGCGATCTTATTTATATTAATGCACGGTTTAACCATTATAACCTTTCATAGGTCAAAGTATAGTGAACACTTTTCATAGCATACATACGATAGCAACGAGAAACATAACCACTTTACTATTACAGTTTGATTTACCAAAGTTTATGACAGTTAAGTCTTACGTTAATACAAATAAGAGCGTCTTTCGCTTTTATCAATATTCGTGAAATGTTGCTTGTTATTAAGCCAGTAGCCAATAATCGCTGCCTCTCTGTTTTGTACGTCAGGGATCGCGTAGAAAGAGAGAGATAGCATAATTATTTTGGTTATTAGGCTTATTGGTGATCGCTTGGTTACCAACGTAGCGAAACAAGAATCACGGCACCTAAACAATAATTGTTGTGCTACTGTTAGTTGACAACGTCAGTTGTTTGTAGCTAGATAACTGATAGCTATTATTAGTTATATCAATATCGATACGATAAGTTAGAGGCATATCAACGCTTTTCAGTTACGTTTTGCTATAGCGGACACATGTCTATTTGGTAATACTTTTATGAACGGTTGCCTGCCTGATGTCGGCCATCCATGGAAATGTGATAGTTGACAAGACAGCATCAGATGGAGTTGGCTTAGGTCGATTTAAAGCTCTTAGTCGTCTGCGATATTCACGAACAATACAAGGATTGATAGTAGGCACACAGCTCGTCTTAACTAACAAAAACAATAATTGTAAATAAAACTATTTTACGGATTTTATCGCGTTTGTATTTGATTTTTTTGTTAATAAAACTGTTATCTTTGTCCGTGACCATGAAAGCTGTAAAGTGTTCGAAATGCCGGACAATCAAAAATCAAATACAAACGCGATAAAATCCGTAAAATAGTTTTTTTTTACAACGTGTACCTAATAATACTCGCGTAAACATCCGAGGTAAAAAATAATAACAATAATAGCTAGCAGATGTCCGACATGTACCTACTGCTGCTGATATGCGCTAACAGAGTAATTAACGAAAAAATTTGCTTATTTGTTACATATACAGTTAATGTCAGCTCAACTTAATGTTCATGTGCTATTAAAGGTTTTTGCTTGATGAAAGGGTTTGAAACCTCAAATATGAAAACCACAGAAACAAAAATTCTTGGTCATTCCACTGAGTTATCAGCTCGATTAAATAAAGGAAATACTAACTGTCATCATCATCACTAAGCGTAATAGGTGCAGGTAGCTCCAGGTCCTCGTCAGGGCCTGGAGATGGTACATCCTCATCACGCTGAGGAGGAGACGGCGCTCCAGATGGTAATGTGGGTATCAATTCATCCAACTTGCGTTTCAGTGCTCGTACTCGAGAACCAAAATTTTTGTATGCCTGAAATATGTAAAGAAATATTAATAATATATACTGTCTCTTAGAGAACCCTAATGCTACTTTGGATAAAAGGTACATGTAGATATAGGATTAACGGATATTGTTTAATAACCAACACCTAACATGAGAAAAGCGTGACAGATACGTGGTAGCAGATACAAATACATTTATTAGTTTTTTTCTCATGTTACACTGGCTGTTTGGCACTTAATTCTTTGATACTTCCTTGGTAGAAATTTAAAACATATATGAAACATATCAAAAACGCCATTTTTTATTGTATTCTTTAGGCTTTAGATTTTCAATACATATGCAGTATGAAATATGCGTATTGAAAATCTAATCCCTAAAGTATACAATAAAAATCCCATTTTGACATGTCTTTATGTACGTAGGTACCGTCGACATATTGAGTCTACCCCAAGTAAATGGGTTAAGAGCAGTGTGACGACTGAGCGTGGGTAAAAGACTACGTTTAAAAGTTAGTTAAATGGGAACTATGTAATACTCTAGTAATTTTATTTTATTAGTGATAGGACCTATTGACAGTTGTTTCTCTACAGCCGTGGGCCAGTACGTCCAGGGTAGTACCACACTCTCACAGAAAATCGACGTATGAGTAGTAGCAATTTATTACTGTGCTTCGATTGGTGAGCGAGAGAGTCGGAAGCCCACCCGGTAGGCAACGGCGCGGCCTAGCAAAGGTTCATGAGCGGAAGAACCACTAACCATCAGGTGTAATGTTTGCTCATCTGCTACCGTTTGCAAAAAAAAAAAACATATTCTCCATACTATACATATTCTATACTTCTAAGTCAGCTGATCACAAAATAATGGATGAAAGGATTAAGGGCGAGTAAGATAATCAATCTATGCAATCATCATCTATGCAAGAGAAGGAAAACTCGAAATAAAACCCTATACCAACCTGTCTGACCAGCATGGTATAGTAAGGTCAAATTCTCTCCTCTTGTGGAGGAGGCTCGAGCCCAACAGCGGGACGTATATGAGCTGAAATGATGATGAAATGATGAAGATAATCAAAACATATTGAGGGAAGGTCTTTATAATCAAATAGTAACACACATATCATAGCATTATGTCAATTTACTCTTAAATCAAATATTTCTGCAAACATTCAATTATTGCTTATGCGTTAATTAGAATCTAAGTGCAAACTTTTGTGTCAATCGCTGAGTATTGGAATTGTATATGCTTACGTAAACACCAAATTCTTGGTATTCTAAGTGTCATGTTCATTCATTTGTGATTAAAAATATCTACCTCAATATGAGAATTCACTTCTACAATCGTTTCAAAAGGTGATAATAAGCGTTAGCTAAAATTAATGTTAATCTCTAATGCTTATTGCTTACTAATATTATAAATGCGAAAGTAACTGTCTGTCTGTCTGCTACGCTTTCACGTCTAAACCACTGAGCCGATTTTGATGAAATTTGGTACAGAGATGGAATAAAGCTTGAGAAAGGACATAGGATACTTTTTATTGCAAAAAAATGGGTATAAGGGGTTGAAATAGGGGATGACATTTTGTATGGTTTTTCGTCATTTTTGATGATAAAACCATGAATCTTTGTATTAAGGCACTTTATTATAAATAAATAAATATTCATTCTAGCGTTTTGGAAATTTCATTTATATGGGGATGAAATTCAACCCCCTAAAAGACAAAAAGCAAACTGCCGAAACCACTGGACCTAGAAACGTAATTTTTTTACACCGTAGTATTTCTTGAGGTACACGAGCTCTAGCAAAGAAATCGCGAAAAAATGGGTATAAGGGGTTGAAATAGGGGATGACATTTTGTATGGAAATTCGTCATTTTTGATGATAGAACCATGAATCTTTGTATTAACGCACTTGATAATAAATAAATAAATATTCGTTCTTACGTTTTGGAAATTTCACTTACATGGGGATGAAATTCAACCCCTAAAACACCAAAAAGCATACAGCCAAAACCACTGAGCCTAGAAACGTATTTTTTACTCCGTCGTATTTCTTGGAGTACACGAGCACTAGCAAAGGTTTTTGGTAAATCACCCCCTTAAGGGGGTGAAAACCTATAATCTTTCACGTCTAAATTACTGAATCGATTTTAATGAAATATGGTACAGAGATGAACTAAAGCTTAAGACAGGACATAAGCTACTTTTATCCCAAAACATTGGGTATAAGGGGTAGAAATAGGGGATGACATTTTGTATGGAAATTCGTCATTTTCGATCATAGAACCATGAATCTTTGTATTAAAGCACTTGATAATAAACAAATAAATATTCGTTCTAGCGTTTTGAAAAATTCACTTACATGGGGATGAAATTCAACCCCTAAAAGACCAAAAAGCATACAGCCGAAACCACTGAGCCTAGAAACGTTTTTTTTTTTACACAGTCGTATTTCTTGGGGTACACGAACACTAGCAAAGAATTTTTGGAAAATCACCCCCTTTAGGGAGTGAAAAGCGTATAGACGAAACTATTGGGGCCAGGCACGTAAAACTTTGTATGCAATTCACTTTCTTTTGTTGTATGTGAGCTCTAAGAAATTATTTTTTGAACCTTAACCCCTAAGGGGGTAAAAATATATAGCTGAAATCATTAGGCCTAGAAACGTAAAATTTTTCATGAAGTTGTCTTACTTTGGGAAAGTGCTCACTAAAAAAGAGTTTTTTGCAATTTTCCCCTAAGGGGATGAAAAGCGTTTATCCGAAATCAGTGAGCTGAGGAACGGTCATTTTAGTACACGGTCGGCTCTCTTGGATTACCCCAAGATTTTTTTCTTAGTGCTCGCTTACCAAGCACTATGAAAGAACTTCTGGCAGTCTCATCCCTAAGGGCATGAAAAATGTATAACCTAAAATAATGGTCCTAGGAACGTGAAAATTCTGTTTTGGGATAAGCGAGTACTAACATTATCCGTATGGTGACGGAGTAAGAATACAATTCACCACCCCCTATCTTATCCGTGGGTGATCGTACGAGACGACTAAGGGATATAAAACGCATATAACATCTATGCGAGAGAAAGAAAACTCAAAATAAAACCCTATACCAACATGTCTGACCAGCGTGGTATAGTAGGTCAATTACCCTTCCATTATGGAGGAAGCCCAAGCCCAACAGCTGGACGTATATGGGCTGAAATGATGATGATGATGAATACTAACAAAGAATTTTTGGAAATTCAACCCCTAAGAGGGTGAAAAGTACATAGCCAAAGATGTGTGAAATTTTGTATACCGATCTGTTTTTTGAGGTAAGCGCACTAACGAATAATTTTAGGCAGGCCTAAAAGGGTGAAACGCATATAGTCGAAGACACCCAGCCTAGATATCATCATTATCTTACTCTTCTCCTAATTACTTTCGATCGACGCAATATGTAGGTACTCTTCTCCCATCGTAGATATATCGCAAAGGTTCTAGCAACATTTTATGACCGGCTGCCTGACGGACGACATTGTTGGCCAGACGGCATCACCAATTGGTCCAGATCGATGTAAATCTTTGTCTTAGTAGTATTTTGGGACTCCCCATAAACAATGAAAGCGTGGTAATATTCCTAGCCGCTACAGACAGTAAGTCGAGATATTAAGTCAATTTTCTATCTCTACAAATAAATAAATTTGAAGCGTCTGTTTGTCTATCAAAATAATAGGTTTTATTTATGCACACAATTATTTGCACGATACCTATAACTAAAAAACGGTTCAAATTTTTTTTGTTTTTGTGTTGTGAGTCACATAGGCATTTTTTATCTCGGCATTCGCATGGGAATGAGGTCTACGTAGGTGAAACTGCGGGAATTTGATCGATATAATTTTTTTTTTTCACCAATGGAAAGCTACATTATCAGGGACTAAGGAAAAACATATTTATCATCGTATTTCCACGGGAATCTGTACTACAAGTCTGGAAGTAATATTCAAATGTGAAAGTTTGTGAAGATATTTGGATGTTTGTTACTCAATCACGCGTAAACTGTTGAGCAGATTTGGATGAAAATGGACACATAGATAGAGTATTTCTGAAATTAAGAAATAGAGTACTTTTTATGCCGATAATATTCTTTGCGATAATAGTTCAATACAAGTTAATTTTAACGCGGGCGAAGCCGCGGGCAAAAGCTAGTAATATATAAAGATGAAAAGTTTGTGTGAATGCGCTAACCTCAGGAACTACTGGTCTGATTTGAAAAATTCTTTCAGTGTTAGATAGCCCATTTATCGAGGAAAACTATAGGCTATATATCATCACGCTAAGACCAACAGGAGCAGAGAACCAATGAAGAATATTTAAAAAACGGGGATTGTTTTCCTTGTGCTACGTAAATGACAAAATTTTGGCAGACAGAATCATATTATTAAGAATATTTTCACCTTCTATTCCATGAGATTATATTGTAAAAGTTATCGACAATCATTTTATAACCAGCCGCTTGCCTAACATCAACCCTCCTTGAGGTATGTTATTTATTGTTGACCAGATGGCATCAGATGGTGTTAGCGCAGGTCAATGTTAAAGTCGTCTTTTACGACACCCATTAGCAATATAAGGGCAATTTGTAAACAGTACTGTAGTACCAGATATGAATTGTATCAACCTTGTGAAAATAACAGGGTGAAAATAATCTATGAAATGTGAAATAACAAGGTGAAAATAATCTATGAAATGTGAAATAACAGGGTGAAAATAATCTATGAAATGTGAAATAACCTGTGAAGAAAAAGTGCCATACATTGCCATGTATGAATTCCTTGCAGCAATACTTACATATGCAACAACTTTAACCTCTCCTCTTTGAGTGGAGTAGTATTGGGAAGCAGATGATAATAATGCTAATAAAGCCTCTCTAGCAACAATTTCCCTCTGCAAGGCTTGAGTATATTTTTCCACACAACTTATTCCTTCGTTCAGTTCTTTTTCCACTTCATCTTTACTGCTCCTATCCGTAATATCTATAATACAAATCAAAATTTAATCATAATTATATAATAAATTTAAAAAGGTAATTTTTCTATTATACCATCATATTTTACAGGTTCGAAAAGTCCCATTAACAGAGGTAATTCGATGAAAAAGTGTCGGGACCTAATTGCAATTCTCAATAATAGAGATTTCTCTATCCAGGTCCCATTTAATGAGATTTCACTGCAATATTAAATATTTATTCCATGTAGTGATGGAGTAAGGATACAATTCACCAACCTCCAGCTTGCCTGTGAGAGTTATAAAAAATGACTAAGAGATATAACATGCAGATAGAATTTATACAAGAGCATCAGTCATCTGTAATATGACTGGTCAATATCTCTCCTATTTTGAAAGGCACTTTGCTACTCTTATTCACATTCCCAACAATAGGAACCAATATGAATACTTAATGCTTATATCATAACAAATAATCATGAAATCATCATCATCATGATATAAACAACAACAAGTAATCATGAAATGAAATCACCAATAAATGTTAGCAAACAGAACAATATTAGTTAAAGCATGTCAACGGTCCCTACATACATAAAAACATGTCAAAAATGGCATTTTTTATTGTATTCTTTAGGCTTTTCTTTATTATATTCTTTAGGCTTTTTTATTCCATCCTTTAGGCTTTAGATTTTGAATACGCACATTTCATACTGCATATGTATTGAAAATCTAAAGCCTAAAGAATACAATAAAAAAACCTAAAGAATACAATAAAAAAAATGCCATTTTTGACATCTTTATGTATGTAGGGACCATCTATATAAGATTATTAGCAATTTCTCTAAACACACATCGGCCCTAATATTACATGTTTATCCTACTAAACAAGTTCAATATGTCAAGTTAGATAAATTTAAATGAGTAACACAAACCTTTAAGAGTAGCACAAAGCACATCTGCATCAGATAGTTCCAGATGACTGTCATGTATAGCTTTGAGTCTCAAATCTGTATCTGTCTCCAGAACAGAGCATTGCTTTATTTTATTTACCAGTTGTTGAGGCTGAAAATAGTATTCACATTTTACATTTAGAACTTAAATCATTTTTAAAACTCAAATGCTGAAACAGTGAATAATTGGCTAACTTTCCTATGTTATCATAGATTAAAAATTCAATATGTTACTACCCCTTTTCTTACCATGGGAATCTTAAAAACCTACTGAAAGATAACCAGAAAATATACAGCAGTATTTTTAAAGAAAGTATATATAAGTACATCTACTAAGAACAATTATTTTCTTTTTTGTACTGGCAATGTATTTGTATCAGTATTGGGGGTCAAATTTTAATAACTAATTCTGTAACAGGTAGATATGAATCTTTGTAATAACGATGATTGGTTGGACATGAAGCTCTGTAAACCGCTTGTGATCATGAACATTAAAAAGTGTTTTAAACATCGGGAAAACAATAATCAAATTCAAATGCAACAAAATCTGTAAAAATAGTTTTATTACATCTACTATGATCCCTAACCCATTTGCCAAGCTAATGGCATTATCCCTTGCTTGGAGAAGCCTATGTCGAACAGCAGATGTTGATAAGCTGATCTACATGAATTAACTTTCTGTAGGGCATAAAAAGGAATACAATGCACTACTGCCTTATTAGATGAGTGGGTCAAAAAAGATGATTAACAAGGAGACCCTCAGACGTGTAGGTCGGGGATTTCCATGATTATTGGTGGGGTGGTAGAGGGGGCCCGAGGGTATCACAACTACCAGATATTAGGGTCAACTGGGCCCTCGTTAAAAAGATATTAAGGGTCAAAGTTAGTTGGGTATTTTACTCGTATGTTCTAGAGAAATTCGCACCCTAATCGCCAGCTAGTGGTAGCCTCGTGGTTACGTGCTCGACTGCGAAATCTATGGTCTCGGGTTCGAGACCAGACATCTTGCTTTTTTTAAATTATCACAATATTGTGTAAAATTAGTTTTTTTTTTCATAATTTTACGCAGAATTATAAATTATTTTCCTTTTCTTCACGATCTAATTTTCTTCCGCTCTTTCTCGGAGGGGACTGCCGCAGCGCTCGTTGACCGTTAGGAACCGAAAAGAGTCTGTTAAAGGTTCATGGACGTCACAATGTATGTTTCCCGGGTGATCATCTACAGTCACAATGCGAATGTGGAAACAAAATGTTGATAAAATGTCGCCGGTGCAGACAATGTCAGTGTTTTGTGTGCTTTTACGAGGAATTCCATCTAAACATTTGTAAGCATGATAAGAATGTGTGAAAAATGTATATTTATACAATAAATACATATAAATATTGATTTTTTCACAATTTTATAATTATTTATTTTCGTTTCCTAACGCCTCAATTTTCATCTTAAAGAGTTGATACATGGGAGAGAGCGAGAAAGGGAGGAGATCGTGAAAAAAAGCAAAATAATTTATAATTCTGCGTAAAATTATAAAAAAAAAACAAATTTTACACAATATTGTGATAATTTAAAAAAAAAATAGGTTGTCGGGTCTCGAACCCGAGACCATAGATCCCACAGGCGAACACATTACCACGAGACCACCGCTTGATGGCGATTCGACTGCGAATTTTTCCAGTACATAAATTACCCATCCAACTTTGACCCTTAATATCTTTTTAATGAGGGCCCAGTTGACCCTAATATCTGGTAGATGTGATACCTTCGGGGCCTTCTACCACCGCACCAAAAATCATGGAAATCCCCGACCCACACGTCTGAGGGTCTCCTTGTAAGATGCAGATAACATTACTAAACACCGTGGAATCTAATTGGCTTTTTTCCTGGAACGTATGTACTGAGTTAATCATTCTTAATATCCAACCACCACATAACTAAAAACATAATACATTTAGAAAAAAAAATAATAATTAGACATCCTTAAGTTTGTCTTACATGCAACGGTATTGTTCCCAACATGCCTACGACATAGCATTCGTATTAAATCGTAATAATAGGTGAAACAAAATAATTTTAGGCATAACACCTCGGAGCTCTGTGTCGCACCTCACCCGCTCGCGTCCCGCAACCCTTTTTTCTTTTGTGATGATCCCGAGTCGCGCGACCTTGGTCTGTTTTACTAGGTCAGTTAGCATGCTACCATACCTACGGTCGATACCCTTAACCACATGTTACAGTTATGCAAAAATGATATTTTAAGGAAACGTCCGGGATTACTAATGACAAGAATTTATGTTTTTATTTTATTGAATAAATGCTATAGGTTCTATAGGTTCTATATCATTAACTGAGTATGTACATTTCGGGAAAACAGCCAATTAGATTCCATGGTGTATAAGAAAAACTTGAAGTAAAATCCAATAACAGCCTATCTGACCAGCATGATGGTATTTCAATTACACTAACATTGTATGCAAGACTTAAGTTTATTAATGGATGTATGTAGACTGAAGAAACTTGAGTATTGAGTTTACTAATTAGTATAAGAGCAATGAGTTTTCTAAATCTGAGGGATCCATGTGATGATGTTTTCAAGTCCCAAAAACTATTTAATTAGGTACTCAAAATTACAGTACCAGACCTATCACATAGAGAAACATCGACTCTATTGTGTGCGTTATCTATATATATTGTCGGAATATTTAGATCAATAGACTTTTACACATTACATGCTATGGGTACTGCAATAAAGAACTGTCTCAGCCTATCTCTCGACTTTTGCTATGCACTGCCTTAAAAAAATTCTAGTTGGATACTACATTTAAGTACTGTCATTCCTCATAGATCAAACTAATACTTTGTACACTGATGGGAGTCACTTAAACAAGAAACACCCATAAATGGAAGCTTCATCTGAGTTGAGGGGTTAATACTAAAATAACTTACTTGAAAATCTAAGGGATCATCGTCTCCATTTTTTTTATTGGCACCTGCACTAAGCAAGCCTGTTAAATCACTGAGAAACTCATCATCATACACCTGCCGCTGTTCCCAAATCTTGAAGATACGGACAATTTTTGGTCGAACTTTCTCATCTCTATAAAAACGTTAAAACAAAAAATTGAGATTAAAAGTTAGCATTATGAATATTTAAAGTAATTTGAGTTGTGATTATATTTTTGATTACAGAAAAAAGAAAAGTATGAAAGTGAAGCTATGGATTCCATTAAAATTAAATATAATTTAAACCATATATATATATATGCATTTTGGTAATTATTTTACATACATAATAGATTCATTTTATTTTATAAGTAATCAATTGTCACAAGGTACACAATATATTCTAAAAAAAAATGTTGTTGGCAAATCTCTTCAGCACAGCACACTTCACCAACTTTTCCTAAACTTTTCTGGATTGTACCATAACGTTACTACTGAATATTTACTGAACAGTATACTGATATGTGGAATGGAACTCTATATAGGGTAGCAAATACTTTCTTTTTGACAAAGCCTATGCCCAATAGCATAACATATAATTATTTTATTAATAATATAATATATTATTACGTATATGTCAAACGTATAATTATGCAAACTAAAACCGACCCTCAAAATGTTACTTTTGAGATAATTGAATTTTAGTTTCAAAAGTGTGTGCTACTTGCAATAGGCAAGTAGTTTCGAAAGAACAATTTTTTCATGTTATGTGTAGGTAGTATTGATAATGATATAATACATCATTTTACAAAATAACATTGAAAATTTGTAAATGGTAACTATCCGTAATTAATACTAGCAATGTTAATCATGTAAATAAGTATATTAAAACCCTGTAACTGAATAACAAAGTTGTGGTTATTATAAAAATGCTTGTTTCAAAAATACTCATAGGCAAAATGTGAAGAAAAATTGGCAAGGTATAAAAAAATGTCTAAAAGACAAATACGCAATAAAACACAAACCATCTTCTATATATTATATCATATTACAATATTATTCAGTGGGAGTATGTGTAAATGTTGAAAATTATTATCTCCTTAACCATATGGAACTGAGACTTTTTGTTATTTATAAGCTACTTTAGATGGCCTGCAAAATAGAACCAAATACATCACAGTTTCCCATATCACACAAAATACAAACCCAATTTATTTATTGAACAAGAACCGTGTGGCTTAGTTCTATTTGCGCAATGGAAATACATAGATCTATAGGCACTATGTCACATAGATCTATTGAACTTATCAAAAGTGACTCTATGAAGAGTTTACCAACTCGTGGTAGGTGGAAATAAGAATATCACCTTGGTTGCAATATTTACTGAGAAGTTGGAACATGCGGTTAGTTGTCTATCTAAATAAGTAACTCAATTTCGCTTGTGACTTCAATTGGTTCTTGTTTCCATAACTATGTCCAATTAACCTCACAAATAACAAAAAAATAAAAACAAATGGAGTACATACCCTGAAATGTTATTATTAAGTACATCAGTTCGATAAAAGA
The DNA here is from genome assembly GCA_032191425.1 of Lymantria dispar. Lineage (NCBI taxonomy): Eukaryota > Metazoa > Arthropoda > Insecta > Lepidoptera > Erebidae > Lymantria > Lymantria dispar. Next base: position 7,718,790 of record CM063465.1, on the reverse strand, counting down.
GCTTATAGGCTACAATACAAATGATAATAACCAAAGGGTATGCACAGTAAACATAAACATCAACAATGGAATTAATATACTAGTTAAAATGATACCAACCTGACCAAAGGGGTTGCTTTTTGCAAATTGAGACCCCAACTCTCAACGAAATCATAGTTCTTCCTCTTACTGTATTGTATAACATCATTGGCTAAATAAAATAACACTAATCTTTGCTCAACTTTTACCCTTTTCAAAACATTCAACCAACTTTGAACAATTTTCTTGTGGTGCGCTTTCTGCTTCAGACACCAGGATGACAAACCTTGTATACTTTCTTGAGTATCCTTTAACTGCATCAGACGCTTCTCAAACCCTAAAGTATTAAACTCATCTGTCTTCCCCATTGTTATCAAACTAAAATCAAGGTAATCACCGACATAATATTTATATAACACAAAACCTTCTATCCCAAAGCTTAATGTTTGAGCTAATGTTTAGATACTGCTAAGGTTATATGCACAAAACTAACACAACACTCACAATGCGAACAAAATACACTGAAAACCGCGTTGCTAAAACAAATTCACATTTCACCATCTGGGCATGGAGACCCCATTATTGCATTCCAGGTCCAACATAATTAAAGATTACATTAAACAATGGCTTCAAGTACCATTATTTCAAAACAAATACAGAGAACACGGAAACGATAATACGGAATTAGATTCCAAAGACAACAACCGCCATTTTCTATTACTTGACTTTTAATACTTTTAAAAATAGTAGCGGGAACCAGGCAAAGGAATTGACAATTTGTGCTTGTGGTACTTGAAAACAATATAATAATCATTTGAACAATCTACGAAATTACATATAACGAGCCTGATGACTTGGCCAATGTCAAGATGTTTGTTTGTTTTATGGTGAGGCATATACAAAGCACAAAACTTTGTATATGGTGAAAAATAATGACTAATGTGAAACCCACTCAAACGACCACAAGGAATAACTATGTATGATATTGTTCGAGTACCAATAGATTTCACTGAATAGGAACATTGTACGGTAAAGTTTTATTGGATTCAGATTCTGAAATTTGAATCATGTTTATGTTGGCGGATTTATATAAATGAGATAATAAAACTTATATGAAAAATAACAAGTCAAATATTAGTTATTAGCATGAGCGATATAAGTAAATTTTCGATACAACCATCATGTGAGGTACTCATTTATTTTTAACACATAATAGTAGACTGTATATATAAAATAGGTTGTATCTCTTGTATAACAACATTATGTAAGGGTGTTTTTTAATTCAAGCAGATTTTTTTTTTACGGGTTGAGAGCCCTCAGCGCTCACCCACCAGTCCGAGTAAAGTTGTCACAGCCATCTGAGGCTAACAACTAAGTCACACAAAAAAAAACAGATTTTTTTTTATAATCGTAACTAATAGGATCCACAGACAACAAATCACCATGTTTTAGACTGAGAAGACCCGTGCCTGGAGTTTCGGCGCGAATATGGAAATGTCATGTTGAGCTCTTGTATTACATTCATTTTTTTAGTGTTTTATAGTGTTATATTGTATAATTTTGCTGATGTTTTATGTAATATAATATAATTAAGGTGCTGAAGTGTGGTGAATGTGATATAAGAGTGGTTAACGTGTATTTTCATATTCAACCGAAATTCCCAGAGAAATCATCTAACTAGGTTCTCAGCGCCTAATTAATGATAACGACTTGACTTACTGACGGACAATGACTGTTAATAAGTTATACGATATGAAGAAGTAAATAATATCTTCCTACACATGTAATTGGCAAATACTCAAACCGAGTGGCCCAAAAGCAAAAGAAAAAAAAAAAAAGACCAGTGCCTACTCTTGAATCTCGATTCCAATCCTAAATCCAATCGCAGCTCGAATTTGAGCAAATTTGGTACTCTTGAAAGCGACACTAGCGCACGATTAAAATCAAATTCGGTGGAATATTTTTGACCTAAATGAATTCGACTCTCGTCGATTAAATCAAATATTTGCTACTCTCGACGCGATTTTGACGCAGTTTAAAATCATTAATGTTGCACAATTACAAGAAAGCGTCTTTGTAGTGATCGAGTTCGATAACGTTATTAATTTAAAGTAAGAAAATACGACACATTTGGTGAAAATAACAACGCCAAACGCGAAGAATTCGTTCTCGATTTTGTTCAAGAGTACCAAATATAAGTTTGGTGAGATTGGAATTGAATCGGATTCGCAATTAAAATGGATTTCCAAAGTAGGCACACTCTTTTTGGGAATATATATATATTATTTTTATACAGATAATAAATTTATTCCATATTTTGAGATACATGATTTTGTTTTTCTTTTGGTAAGATTTATCCGTTCAGACCCACACAGAAAATAAGGAATATACAGCCAAGTAGTACACATTCTCCTTCATAAAATATAAATTATCTTGATTTTTCATATTCGTAGCTTGTTCAATTTCTTCAGCCAGTACCAGTGAGTACAATTGATGGTATACCATCAATTTTAACTAAGCGTTATCAACGAAATTACAAAATACACGAATCGCGTCTATTTCCTACATTTCAGCACTTCTCACAGATAATACAATAAAGGTAATTTCTCTACATCACATTAAAATACTTAAAACTATTTAATATACCTAATACCAAAAAAAATGAAAAATTACTGTTTTCAGCATCACATTACATTTTGAAGTTACTGCCAAAACTCTTCCTAGCTAATATCATTTTTACTCAAACTAATTACGAATTTATCATGCACTATGTATTTTTCAAGATAGCATGTATGTGATGCCTGCAATGTATGTAATGCAAGTACGCATGTTGAAATCTCGATATTCATGTATCTGATGTTGACCGAACAGATCGTCCACCAACCGCACAAAGGTCTAAAGCGTAGAAATAATGCAGTGATATGTTACTCATTGGTAGGTTCCCGCAACCACATTTCAATGTATTACTCAACCTTTATTTATTAACCGTCCTCCTGTTTGGTGACGGAGTAAAAATACAATTCACCAACCCCTTTATGCCCCTGTGTGTCGTAAAAGATCACTGAGGGGTTATAATATGCAGATGATATCTACCAAAGTGAAGGGGGACTTGAAATAAAACCCTACCCAGTCTGACAAGCGCAGTACAGCAAGTTTCATCAAAAACAGCAATGCATAAGCATCAATTTACTACTGTCGCGCAACCAAAAGCAAATTAATAGACTTCACGCCGCAAACCGTCGTGATCCTGACCAAATGGTAGGAAAGGTGGGATTCATCAACGGATCATCAATACCTGTTCTTTCCATTTACTCGTCAGCGTTTATAAAAAAAAGATTGTTCCTTGTGTAGATCAATTCCTGATTGGCCATTGAAATCACAAAAATAAATTATTTTCACCATGTTACTGATGCTCCAAATCTAACTACGATTTTGAACACACAGCCCGCCAGAACTCTCTGAAATTGTAGTCTCTAACATAACGAGCCGGACCTTATGTTTCGACAGTCTGTACGTCACGACTCACGTCTAAAGTAGGTAGGTATACTAGACTTTGTAACAACTCGTGAAAATTTTCATGCAATTAGTGACTTTGGCTATATTTACTATTGCAATCAAATCAAGACTCACATAATTATAGGCTACTTAAGCTCTGACATATCCACGATGCTGTAATGCTGTTTATATTATTGCTTTTTCGTAGTTGTATATACTTTTAGTTATTGGCTTCTTCGTCAATTTTGCTTCATGTCTCCCGCTTTGCATAGCAATTAGGTGGCATTTTGCAAACTTCTCTTGTTTTCTTTTCCAATTAAACTTTTGCGAATCCCATGACATTTAAAAGTTTTTACTGAGGCAACCTGAGGTGACCTCGGTGTCATCTAGGGAGATCATTGTGGATCTTGTCTTGCAGATTTAGTGGTGGGGTTTAGTTACAAAAAGATAACCGAAAGGCTATCTATGTCTTCCACTGGCCCACCCACGTGGCAAATCAGAGGTACGTAGTACGAGTACGACACCGTGATGAGGTCGCGCGCCGTCCTTTTTGTCGCCACGAAGGGATCGGACGGAGTACAATCATTCCATAGCCTGTCCTCTAAAAAAAGTGTAGCTAGACCTTCTTCGCTGTTATGTCTTATTAAGTTATTTTAGGGTATCTAAATCCTCCATCGAGGTCATGGAATTGGTCAGAAAGTGGTCTGGATAATGGCGACGGTGAAGGAATAGGGTAAGTTATAGGGCTACGTCGGCGCGCCCTTCTGGCGCCCTGAACGAATTGTTTGAAGTGTGTCCAGAACATTGCCTGCCAAAACAAGGGTAACCACAAATTAGAGGGTAATTTATTACTGTACAAAAACACAAGTATATCTGCGAATTTAATCTGTAATCTACACAAAAATGCAACATTTATCAATATCTCATATAAAAATAAGTACAACAACAAATTTAATATCTACGACACCACACTATTTACGATGAAGCTTTTAGTTATGTAACAATACCATAGAGTAAATTAATACGCCATCAGTACCATAAAATCACGGCGGATTAATATCTACATTACTATATTTATGTCTTTCTGTATTAAGGCTAGGAATGGTTACGGAGATTATTTGGTATGAGAAGCATATGCCGGAGATCTCTGAAATGTCCGGCAGTCGGCAAATCAAAAATTTTTAAGAACAGTAACACTGACCGTTATTTAATGCAAAGTCAAAATATGTGTATTTTTGCGTTTAATTTTTTAAACATTCTCTGCTCTAAGGAATACTTCCTAGTAACGCGGGAGATTTTACAAAGAGACAGAATTAACGGACATTAATCAGACCCAAAATCAGAACAACCATTTGTGGATCGCACGAATACCTGTCCTGCGTGGGACCAAATTCCCATATTCCCATGGTCTTTACTATGGGTACTACGCTATGTACCTAAATGTTTTATCTATACCAATAAATAAAATTGGAGTGTCTGTTTGTAATGTCAAAATAATATGCTTTTTTCATGCTCACACGGTTATTTGCACGACACCTATGCCTAAAATAGCAATTAAAAAATTTTTGTCTGTCTGTTTGTTCCGGGTAATCTTCAAAACGACTGGACCGATTTCAAAAATTCTTTCACCAATGGAAAGCTATTATATCAGGGCGTAAACTAGGCTATATTTTATCCCGGTATTCCCACGGGAACGGGAACTACGCAGGTAAAACGACTATAACCTATAACCGAGGCGAGGGCGGGTTGCTAGTACGTAATAAATACAGAGAACAGTCCCTAATTCCAATAATTATGCTTCCATAATTGATAAATTAAACAAAAATCAAAATTCGATCCTGCACACGTTACCCTTTACTGCTAGTTTTTTTTCTCTTATTATAAATATAGATATTAATCGCCCATGCAGTAGCAATGCTTTTTGTAATACAAGGCCTTTTGACAGTGATATCTCAGCATGAATATATATTACTAGAATTAATTAAGGATTAACTACCTAGTAAGTAAGTAAAGGAATTCTATCTTTGAATTAATATTAAGGCTTAGTGTAAAATAGCAATATTAAGGTACGTAGATATCTAAAGTTTTAAAATTAAGTTAAACAACACGGCAAAATAATATTCTTTTTATATAAATAAGTGTTGCGAGTTAGAATAGGTTAAAATTTTGATTAAAACCGTCATAAATATCTATGGATAGACTTGTGGTTAAATAATAGGTATTGGTCGAATGACATAAGTTGTTTAAATGAGCTAATAATAAGTGATTAGGGCTACCCAACCAATAGAATTTAGGCAGATGAGTTCAATATCGCTGGTGAAAACTGTAGATAAGAACTGTGAATATTTCATTCTCTTATAATTTCACAAATCAGGTTGAACGAACATCATTATCATTATCATCTCAGCTCATATACGTCCCACTGCTGGGCTCAAGCTTGGGCTCCATAATAGGAGGGATATAAACCTACTATACCACGGCGGTCAAACGGGTTGGTATAGGGTTTTATTCCGAGTTTTACTTCTCTTGCATAGTTGTTATATGCATATTGTATCTTTTAGTGATCTTTTACGACATCCACGGGTAATATAGGGAATGATAAATTGTATTCTTAGTCTGTCACCACATGAATCGAACATAGCGTCACATTTTTGAATATTAAACTAAATAAATTGATTAAAGTCCATAGATATTTCTGATGGCCTGAACGTCTTTTAACTTTGCGAGATGTATTAATAATTTAAATACTACCACTGGACGTCATGTTTCAATGTCAATAAAGTTTGTTTTTGCAACGAAATTTTACATAAATCATTGTCAATACTAATGATACATTTTAAAAATACCATTGGATATAATTATATCATCTGTTTTTGTATTTTTATAAGTAAAATATATAAACTTCTTAATTAATAATTAATATAGCTTTACAAGGGAGTATCAATTCATAGAATCTATTTAGACCTTAGAATAATAACGTATAGAAGGATAGTGTCGGTACTTCGAGCGATCAAAAACGTGAAGCCAAAAATACTACATGCGCGCAGGCGATTACACACGTACAACAAATGATGAAATCAAATTTTGTTTTAATTAATATAAATCGTCAAAATACTTTTAAAAGTAATGTGAAACCTTTTTATGTTTTTCAAATGTGTTGCGACACCATTTGAATGCACAAACCGTCATAATTACCTATTTTTTAACAGTTGCGTACGTGCGTGCAGTACAGTGACCTTGTACATTACGGAACGGTTCCGGCGTAAGCTCCATTAGGCTCCATTTAAAATGCTTCGTTTTTTGTGCGCAGACTTACCTTCCATACGTTATTATTCTAAAATTTAGATATTGTAATGAATAACAAATTATAAATTTTCAAATAGTTTAATACACGCAGACGATATAACTATGACAATGTATTAACAATAAAAAACTAAACATATATACGTTTCTAAGCTAATATATACAAAAAATCTTCATAAAAAGCTCAACTAAAACTATTTCTATCTATTATAAAATACAATAAAAATAATTACTCTCTTCGATTACATTTTAATTTTGTATAAATTGTTTTTTACAAACAATACTATAAATCAAATCTATTTAATAATACAATAGGCAAATTTATTACAAAATAGTTTCCTATTCAAAAGAATAAGTAAACTTTTATATAATTGACTGTACTGTTTTGAGCTACAAAAATACATATTGTTTATAATAGGACAGAAAACGAATTGGAGTTTCCTTTAACTACATTTTTCTTTCAGAATTAGATTTCACAGTATTGGACAAATTTAATTAAAACTTTAGAATTTTTATATATAAATAAGTACTAATGAGAATACAGTACTGCAGATAATTCTAAAACCGTTAATCTATTTAAGATGTATACAATTACTCACATGTCAGTTTTTACAAAACGCATGGAAGACATTTTGCAAAAAAAGCTATTAATGGCGAAAATGTAATTTATAAAACGTGGAAGTAAAAATTTGGCTTAGAAAAATGTAATATTTCTTACTGATAACAAACTATCAAGCCTTTTCACATTTGAAAAGACTTAAGAAAATTATTAAGTAAATTTATATAAAATGTTTAAAAGCACACCTCAACTTATTTCTTGTCTTTAATCCCATTCCTGACATAATACTTTGGAAATAATTTTGTTGATACTTTGACATGTGAATAATTGCAAACTAATTTACGACCAAGATTTAGGAAAAGATCTAGCTGTGTTTACAAAGGACAATAGGGGTTACATAGAGATATAGAGAACTAACTAACATTTACAGACTGGCCGGAAGTAAAAATAAGACTAATATACAATGCATACATACGTACGCTTGAAACACTCTCAAAGCAAAATTCGTATACATGCTCTACAGTGAACATTCCAGATATATTTTCCAAAGAGACGAGAAAAATATTACTTAATTTTGCAGTTCAAATTATTTTTAAAATCATGAAAAAGTTTACCAGTAAAATCCTTAATGAAAATGACAAAGACAACGCATTTTTTTTCTGTTACAAAGCGTCACAATCATAACTTTTTTATTATTATCGCAATTAAACCGATCGATGCAAGATTATATATAGTCAATAACACCCTTACAAATACAGAATACTTAATTTTTTTTTCTCTCAGCCATTATTTGCAAAATAACATTCACAAAATATTAGCAACTTGAAATTATTGTCACATGATTGCTTATAGGTGAAGCTTAAAATTAATTTTAAATTGCTACATGACCCTCTGGTACAAAACAATCACGAAATTATCATACAAGAATTGAACCGCATTAACATGACAAAATCTCATCGAAACACGTAAAAATACATCAAAAAGCCTTCGTTCACGAGTAGCGAGATGTCAACAATATACATCTCTCAATAATATTGTGTACGGTTCGAGTACTATTCAAGGAACTATAATACTTTCCTCCATCCAACCATCACCTTTCTCTTACACAATCACTTGGGGTCGACTCAATATGTACAGTAATACCCCGGACTTATGCGATAGGTGTGACCGTGATAATCGCGTAAGTCGGGATTTAATTTTGCTTATATTAAATGTACAAAATAATTGGTTATTTGAAACTAGTTCAAAGAAGACACTATCTTTAAAGAATATGGTCAAAATATTATATAAAAAATAATTGAAATTTTATGAATAAAAAACCAAGGTTTGAGTGCTCGAAGAGAAAACAGCGTATCTATGAATTCGCGTAAAACGGGATAGCGTAACTTGGGCTATTACTGTACTCTCCTTTCATAGTGCATATTGCAAAAGTGGCAATAGTTTTATAATTCCTTGGGAATGCAATTGTCGACTGGTATCAGACGGAGTTGGCCCAGGTCTATGTAAAGCTCTTAGTCGTCTTTTACGACACCCACGAGCAATATAAGTATTGGTATTCTATAGAAAGTATAAGTCGAAATTAGTTTATAGATTTCGTGGGGGCATAACAATTGCAATGAAGAGGAAATAAGTACGTAGATTACAGTTCTCTAAGTTTTTTAATTCGTTTCACCGTATCAATATTGTATACGAGATTGCTGTAACGTTTACTTTTAAGAAATATATTAGATTTTGTTTCGTACATAGAGGTCATTCAATCAGCAGGAACAGTGCATAATTAAGGCGACCTTTTCTTTACGATATAATTTCATTCGTTCCTTGCACCTCACTTTTCACTTAGCATATAAAACACTCCCCAAATGTAATTTCACGAGACTCAGCTTTATGATACTATTTGTGGATCATCAGATTGGGGATAAGTCAACAACCAGCTGAGCCAACAATTTTAAGGAATCTTGATTCCGATGATCCACATAATAAACGTAGAGGGCAAATATTACATGTTGAGGGTCCCCCTCAGCCTTGTTCCATCACCCAGGATGTTTTGGGCGAAGTATGCCTTGATTATAGCCTATCAAGGAGAAAATTACCAAATGTCTCTTACCTATAGTCTCTCGCACTTTTCATACTATGGTAACGCACGACGAATCATTTCGTTTTTCAATCACAAACATTACGTGCTATTCCTGCTGTAATACTTCATGATCCATGAAAAAACATCAGTGTTTGTATCCATAAACACGTGGAAACCAATTTTAATAACGATATTACACCCTAATGTGTAGCATTAAAATCTATTTTACATCAACAACTTGCCCAACAGTACACAAAATCGCACAACCACAAAAGTTATAAAAATTTGCCCTAAGCAAATAAATAATCTATAATCAACGCTAAATATTAAAAAAAATACATAACAATATTAGCAATAGCGTTTAATGTTTGTACCTCGAACTACTTAACTTTACAACTAAATAAATATTGCCAATTGGATATATCACTTACAATTGCCCGCTTACTTGTAAACTTCGAATCCATTAGTGAATATAATTAATATTATTTTGGTATATATACTTGCAGATTACTATACCAGCGTGCACGGGTTGAGAGCCCTCAGCGCTCACCCACCAGTCCGGGTAAAGTTGTCACAGCCATCTGAGGCTAACAACTAATTCACACAAAAAAAAATATACCAGCGTGCGGTACCGGATTAAGGCAGCGCGGGGCATGTAGCAAATTCTGTGAAGGGGCCCTTGATTTGCTTCAGGTTCTCAAGTTTAGGGTATTAAATAAAACATAACTATTAAGGCATGCAAGATATTTTACGCTTCTATCTAAATTGATATTTTTTTAAATTACAATCAGACAGGCGTTGGAGCGCGAGGCTCCGCAATTCGCGGGGCCCGTAGCATTTGCTACTCTTGCTATATGGCTAATCTGGCACTGCCAGCGTGATATAGTACGTCAATTCCCCTCCCACTGTGGAGGAGGCTCGAGGCCAGCAGTGGGATGTATGTGAGTTGAGATGATAATGATAATTGTAGAGAAACTTATGCATAAAAGTGCATAGATAGATGATCTCGTTACGAACAAATTCAATGAGCGAATGATTATATTGCTATTATATTGGACAGTTGGGTGTATTTGAAATTCTCGTCAAAAACTTAAATTGATGTAAAAGTAAAGACTAAAAAATCTCTAAAACGACTCTCTATTTTTAATATTAAATTTACCTTCGCTATTGGATACGAAGTTTATGCTTATGCATATTTTAAGTAATACGTTTAATATAAATACATACGTTATTCTAGTCTATATTCTAAAATAGCGCTATCTTTAACGGTGTTGCCATTTGCATTCCGTAATATTAAAAAAAACAACGCTATTGAGGCATTGTTTTATTGATGGTTGAATATTCACCGTTCTAGAGATTTTACCATAACGCCATATGTCCCAAAATGTAGAGTTAGCTTATTAAGATTTAATCCATAATTGTTCTGTTTTTTGAATAAAAGAATATGTTACTCGAAATTCGAGATTATTTTTGTAGAGTTTATATAATTTTAAAGGCTAATGTAATGAAATAAAAAAAGAATAATACCATATATGTCATAAACCCAAATAGGAACTGTACAGAAGAGCGTTTTAGTGTTTTATAATCACTAAAATCAGTATAACACCTTCAATCCTCGCGATATTGGGATGAAATGTAAGTGCTAAATTTCATCCTACCTAATACTAATACCTTAAGGATTGAAGGTGTTACACTGATTTTTTTATTTCAAAATTTAAAACGCTCTCATTTTTAAGTGCTAAGCTTTCTGAAATTTAAGTGCTAAATTTCATCCTACAAAGCAGTAAAGTAGATTTACAAGGATTTCAAAACTTAAAAACGATCTCATTTTGAAATGATAAGTTATCCAAAACAAAAGTACTAAGTTTCATCCTAAAATCTCAAGAATCGAAAGTGAAAGTGTCACACTGATTTTAGTGATTTAAAAAATTAAAAATGCTCTTCTTTTTAAGTGCTAAGCTATTTGAAATATAAGTTCTAAATTTCATCCTAATATTTCGAGCGTCACGTTGATTTTAGTGATTTCAAAACTTAAAAACGCTTTCCTTTACAGTTTGCATTTTAGGTACTTTAGGTAGAAGGAGCTTACATTTTCCTTGTACAAGGTAATTATACAAAACAATTAGTACTTGGAAGCAGGTCCATACATTTAAGGGACACAGAGTGTACATACAAAATATTTTTTTAGTGGAATATTCAATTACAAATTGGTTACAAAACGTGCAATCCCAGTCTATGTAGGCGTAGCTCGCGGTTTCACATCCTCCACTTGTATCAGCTGTTCTATTGGTATTAGAGATAATTCGCCTCCCAACATAGGTGCGGGGAGACTCTGAAAAAAAAATAAGGTTAATGGTGAAATATTACTTTAGTACTGCCGCACTAGTGCTTGTAAGGATATTAAATTAAATTTTATTTGAAGCTGCTTATAATTTATTAACATTACTGTTCGGTACCAAACATTTTTATATTAGTTTAATAATTAAATCCATGTAGGGTAGTTCTGTTTTTTGTGGTTCGCGGTTGGCTCGGAGCCGGCCGCCACTTTCACTTCCACTTTCACTTTGGTGCGCGGATGGCACGGGGCCGGCGCGTCGGCCGGCCCCGGGGTCGTTTTGTTTCCGCCCTTTTTGGGACTAAAGCTGGACTTTTGGTTCGCGGATTGGAAGTAACGGTCGCGTACGCACATATTTTGTAATTGCTATGTCTTTTGTGGACTAAAGCCGTGAAATCGTGGTATTTGTAATATTGCGCGCCACCCTTTGTTTTGTGTACCGCTTATGTACGCGAGTTAATTAGAATTAAGTATATATTTGTGAACATTAAATTGTGTGTACGAGTAGCAAGCCTGGGTCCTTGAAGTGTACGAGGCCGTTGTCATCACCGCGCTTTTGGATACAAGCTAAGTAACCCCTCAGTTAGTTTCTATTTGTCTGGCCAGACCGAACGCTGAGTTAGGTTACGTTATAGCTACCTCCGCGGTATCTACTCGTAAGTGTTAAAATCTGTTCTTGTACTATCATTTAGGAGAACTTAAAATAGCCTTGCGTAATCGCAAGCCAATGTTATTACCCATTTGGTATCCCTCACTGGCCTGGTGTTCCCTTCCACTGCGCATCCTAGGTCAGTAGGGAACGGTAATGAACATACTTTCTGGTAGCAGAGCGTGGTTGTAGTGAATCTAGTAATTTTGTTTGGTATTGATATCTACAAGTGCCCGTGTTGAAAAATAAATCGATATATAATTACTTGAATTTTACGTATTACGGCCCAGTTTAATAAATAGTCTGGTGTATAAAGATACACATTAAATATTTGTGTGATTGATCATTTGTGTACTTATTGTTATTAGTTATTAAAAATATCATATAAATAAGTTCACTGCAACATTTGAAATTTTGAATATCATTGTTTACTTAATGTGCCACAGAGTAATAAAATAATTTGCGTAGTACATTGTGCCACAGAGTAGTGCAGTCTCGTGATTGAATGAACGAATGAATTGAACTGTATAGACAATTAGTTTAATATTATTTTGCGTTTTGTTTATGGTACTTATACAGACAAATATTAACGTTTCCCTTTGCGCAATAATTTAATTGTTGTTCAATTTTGTAATTTGTATTTTTTGATTGTTGTTTCAATTGGTTGATTTATTTAGTTGATTATATATATACTTTTTTTTGTTGTTGGAATTTAATTATTTTATTCGATTATTATGGCTGCTTTTGCTAGCGCTAAGGACTCGGCAGGTAAGCTGCGCTCTGAGTTGAGATGGTTCTCGACTGCAACCGCCTTGGTTGATAGGTCTGATCGAAATGAGTCTCTCCTGGATAGGTACAGCAAATTGGATACGCGCTTACAATTTGTTGATGATGTGTACCGTAACTTCAACACAAAAATTTTAGATATTTCTGATGAAGATTACCCACAAACGTATCGTGACTTGGTACACGCGGATTATGACCAGATCATGGATTATGCAGATCGAATCTCACAGCGTGCTAGGGAAATTTCCGCGTCGAAAAGGGGTGAGTCTCCCGCGTCTAGGGATGTGAAACCTTCTACGTCGGGCTTATTGAGTAAACTGCCCACTTTGGACCTGCCGCGTTTTGATGGTCGTTTGGACCAATGGCTAGGTTTCATAAACTTGTTTGAGAGCTTAGTCCACGCGCGTTCTGACTTAGGTTCCGCTCAAAAATTGGCCTACCTGTTCTCCGTGTTGGAAGGTGAGGCGAGAGGTTTAGTTCAGCACCTGGAGATCAATGATGGAAACTACCTAGTGGCACGTAACCTTCTCATAAAGCGTTACCAAAATAAGCGTTGCCTGGCAGATACACACATTGGTCAGCTCTTGGGTCTGCCAGTGGTATCTAGGGTCTCGGCTCTAAGGTCCGACTTATTGAACCCATTGATGATTGCGATCAACGCACTGGAAAGGTTAGACCTTCCGGTGAGCACTTGGTCATATATGCTGGTGCATATTGTTTTGAAAAAGCTTCCTGCGGAACTTAGGGCTCGTTTCGAGCAAAAATATGGAGGTGATGATGCAACTCACTTGCCTGCTTTTGATGACCTTAAGAAGTTTTTGGAAGACGAGTGTAGGATGGTAGACATGACGGTCGTTGACAGGTCATTTGGTCAACAGTTGCCGCGGTCATCGGCTCCGACCCGCAATCACGCCTTTAGAAGGCCAGAGGTTCGTCACCCACCACGTTTTGCTGCTGTACAGTCGCGACCTGAGTGCACCTATTGCAAGTCCCCGAGTCATAAAGTTGCCAGTTGCTCAGATTTTACTGCGCTGCACGTGGCCTCGCGTAGGCGTTTGGCTAAGGCTCGAGGTTGGTGCTTTTCTTGCTTGGGAAACCATTTCCAGCGCGATTGCCCTAATCCTCGCCCATGTACATACTGCGGAGGCCAGCATTTGAAACTTCTTTGTGCGAATAATAATGGGATTGGTCGTGAACATGAACGTCAAGGCTCACCTACGGGTAGTTATGAGCGAAGGCACCGGTATGAAAACCGCAGTTCGAGACCTAGTCGCTCACCCCCGCGCGTCGTAGATTCTGCCGCAGCGAGGCGCCCACAAGGTCAATGCTCGCCGTCATCGGAAGCCCGTGGCAAGAGTGATAACCACGATTCGCGCCCGTATCGTCACGGGCGGGTACCTACCTTTGATGACGCTTCCCGTGAACATGAGAATCACCCGCTGCCTAGACGACATTAGGAACACGGCGCCTCCCCCCGTCATGCACCACCCCCGTTTGAAACCGTACTCCTACCCACTGCTTCTGTAAGGGTCTGGGGACGGACAGGTGCCTCTGTTGTGGTCCGGGCAATTCTGGACACAGGCTCTCAGGGGTGTATAGCGTCTTCTTGGTTGGTGGGGCAGGTACGCCTAAGTATGCGTGATTTTCCTCATGTCACTAGAGGTGTTGGCAACGCAGTTGTGGCCAATGTTGAAGGCCAAGTATTATGTGCGTTCTCTCCTATAAACTCGTCAAGCCCATTGTTTGAGTGTTCAGCCATTGTTATGAACAATATTTTGGGCACCCATCCGGAGAAGCAGTTGTCTCCGTATGCTATTGGTTTAGCGTCGGGTTTGAACTTGGCAGACCCCAAATTTGGTATACCTGGATCGGTCGATTTGTTGCTAGGCGCCGATGTTCTGGGAAACATATTCTTGGGTAGCATTCAGGTCATGCAACCAGGAGGCATGGTAGCCATCCCGACCATATTTGGCTCTGCACTGATGGGACCGGTCCTCACGGATACCCGTCTTGACATTGGCTTGATGGTAGGCTCTGCTCTCTCTGATGCGGTTCAGAGGTTTTGGGAAGTGGAAGAACCACCACAGGCTCCGCGCACTGATCCGGAGCATGAGGAGTGCGAATTGTTTTACCAAAACAATACGAGTCGCCTACGTACTGGTCAGATTATGACTCGATTGCCGTTTCTCGCCGTACGGCCACCACTTGGCACCTCGCGGCCTGCTGCTGAGAAACGACTATTGGCTATGGAGCGCCGAATGGCTCGAGATGCTCTCCTAAAGGAGAAATACATTGATTTTATGCGTGAATATGAGGAGTTGGGACACATGTCTGTGTCGAAATTAGATTGGCAAACAGTGGATCACTTCTTTCTACCGCATCATGCTGTAATTAAGGCATCAAATGGCAAATTGCGTACAGTATTCGATGGTTCTGCGCAAACTTCAACGCGTGTATCGTTGAACAATTGTTTGTATGCTGGTCCTAAATTGATCAAGGATCTCTGTGACGTCATCACTCGGTTTCGTCGACATCAGGTTGTATTTGTGGCTGACATAAGGATGATGTTCAGACAGACGATTATTCACCCGGATGACCGTCGGTATCAGTTGATTCTATGGCGTGAAAGCCCCCAGGATCCCATGGTTGTTTATGAGCTCAATACAAACACGTACGGGTTAAAGTCAAGCCCCTATTTGGCTATACGGTCTCTGTGGGAGCTCGCGGACCTGGAGCGCTTAAAGTTTCCTCGCGCAGCCGCGATTTTGAAAGAGGATTTGTATGTCGATGACATTTGTACTGGTGCACCCTCTGAGAAAGAGGCCATCCTTCTACGGGATGAATTGATAGGCATCTTAGCCACCGCGGGCTATGAGTTACGGAAGTGGATATCCAACTCACCTGCGCTTTTGAAGGGACTTCCGGATGAACATCAGCAAGATCCGCATTTGTTCGAGAATATCGAGAACCCTGCTATGATGACTGTTCTCGGCATTCAGTATAAACCAGCCCCAGACATATTCACTTACAATGTTGACTTAGAGTTGCCGCGCATTTGGACTAAGCGTTTGGTGCTTTCCACGGTTGCAAGAACATTTGATCCAAATGGTTGGATATGTCCCGTCATATTTTGGGCTAAATGCTTTTTACAAAGGCTTTGGATGGCAGGACTAGGCTGGGACGAACCTCTTCGGGGAGCTTTGATGGAAGACTGGACCAAATTTGTATCCTCACTTCCTGCGATCAATGAGGTATCGATCCCTCGTTCTATGCTTCCTCCAGGAAAGTACCAGGCAACTCTGCATGGTTTCTCGGACGCCTCTGAACGGGGTTACGCCACTTGTGTATATTTGCGTACGGTGGGTTCTGACAGCCAAGTAAAGATCTCACTGGTCATGGCGAAGAGCAAGGTGGCACCCCTACGGACTGCTTTGACAATCCCTAAACTTGAATTGGCAGGGGCTACTCTGCTTGTGCGTCTTCTTAATCACGTGTCGAATTTGTTGCGTCATACTGTGAACATTAGCACCACTTACGCGTGGACTGACAGCCAAATTGTTTTGTGCTGGTTAAAGGCTTCAGTTCACACCTTAGAGGTATTTGTAGCGAACCGAGTCTCCCAAATTCAGAAATCTGAGACTCCCTTGATTTGGAGGCATGTGCCTGGTGAGCTTAACCCAGCTGATTGTGCATCTCGGGGTTGTACATCCCCCGCCTTGGTAACGCACTCCCTTTGGTGGGGACCGGAATGGTTATTACGCTCAGAGTCTGAATGGCCACTGACGCCGGTTTTGGACGTAGGTCCGTTGCCTGGATTGCGACTGCTCGCTGTTGAGAGGCGTGCTTGTGAATTCGATCCAAATGTCTTATTGAATCGGTATAGCTCCCTCGATAAATTAGTAAGTGTAACAGCTTGGATTAAGCGCTTCTATTACAACTGTAAGCACTTACGGAACAAAAAATTAGAGGCTTTTCTATCACCACAAGAACGACAGGAGGCTTTTTGCCATTGGATACGTGTGGTACAGGATACATATTTTGAAAGGGAGATTGAAATTTTGAAAGCTGGTAAGGCTAAACTAACAGGAACCTTGCGTATGTTGAGCCCCTTTTTGGACAACACGGGTGTCTTACGTGTTGGAGGTCGCCTCAGAAACTCTAGTCTACCCTACGGTAGTCGGCACCCTATATTGTTACCCAAGCAAGGTCATTTTGTGCAATTGTTGGTGACGGACCGTCACATTAGAAATTCTCACGCTGGCTGTAACGCCTTATTAGCCATATTGCAGCGAGAATTTTGGATTTTGTCTGCTCGAAGAACGATTCGCAGTGTGGTATTTCGTTGCATGCCTTGTTACAGGCTGAAGGCTAGTACCATGCAACCTTTGATGGGTGACCTCCCTTCTGATCGTGTCAGAGAATCGAGGCCGTTCGCCGGTGTAGGCACCGACTTTGCAGGTCCTTTTTTGGTTAAGACTTCAACTCTACGAAACAGTAAAACAGTCAAGGCCTATTTGTGTGTCTTCGTATGTCTGTCAACTAAAGCGGCGCACCTTGAATTAGTGTCATCCCTCTCCACCGAGGCATTTGTTGCGACACTTGATAGATTTGTTTCAAGGAGAGGACTGCCTTCTTTGATACGTTCGGACTGTGGCACAAATTTTAAGGGAACCAATAATTATTTGAAAGATGTACATGATTTTTTAGCCAGCAATCACACAAATATTGGTAATAAACTAACCAGTCATAGTATAACCTGGAAATTTAGTCCGGCAGCATGCCCACATTGGGGTGGTATTTTCGAAGCCGCAGTTAAGGTTGCTAAAGCACATTTGCGACGAGTTATTGGTGAGTCTGTACTCACATTTGAAGAACTCGCAACTGTGTTTTGTAAGATAGAGGCCGTAATGAACTCGCGACCGTTGTGTCCGATCTCTTCAGACCCGAGTGACTTGGAGGTTCTCACACCGGGTCATTTTTTGATTGGTCAGCCACTTAATGCTTTGCCTGAGTACCCCTTTGTTGATGTGAGACCA
This sequence comes from Lymantria dispar, assembly GCA_032191425.1. Taxonomy (NCBI): domain Eukaryota; kingdom Metazoa; phylum Arthropoda; class Insecta; order Lepidoptera; family Erebidae; genus Lymantria; species Lymantria dispar. The sequence goes on along the minus strand of CM063465.1, from coordinate 7,700,535 downwards.
AGTCGTCTCTCGCGGTTTGAGTTGGTCCAACAGCTTACTCAAAGCTTTTGGAAGCGTTGGAGCTTAGAATATCTTCATGTTCTCCAGCAGCGCGTTAAGTGGACTGACAAGACTAATCCACCTCGAGTTGGTGACCTCGTTTTGATAAAAGATACCAATTTGCCGCCACTGTGCTGGCGTCGCGGCCGAATTTTAAATTTAGTATATGGCGCAGATAATGTGCCTCGTTTTGCTGAGGTTCAGGTGGACGGTTCGGTACTGAAGAGAGCGGTAGCAACATTGTCCCGTTTACCAATTGATTAGCGGCCAGGTAGACCTGTCCGAGGCGGGTAGATGTTCGGTACCAAACATTTTTATATTAGTTTAATAATTAAATCCATGTAGGGTAGTTCTGTTTTTTGTGGTTCGCGGTTGGCTCGGAGCCGGCCGCCACTTTCACTTCCACTTTCACTTTGGTGCGCGGATGGCACGGGGCCGGCGCGTCGGCCGGCCCCGGGGTCGTTTTGTTTCCGCCCTTTTTGGGACTAAAGCTGGACTTTTGGTTCGCGGATTGGAAGTAACGGTCGCGTACGCACATATTTTGTAATTGCTATGTCTTTTGTGGACTAAAGCCGTGAAATCGTGGTATTTGTAATATTGCGCGCCACCCTTTGTTTTGTGTACCGCTTATGTACGCGAGTTAATTAGAATTAAGTATATATTTGTGAACATTAAATTGTGTGTACGAGTAGCAAGCCTGGGTCCTTGAAGTGTACGAGGCCGTTGTCATCACCGCGCTTTTGGATACAAGCTAAGTAACCCCTCAGTTAGTTTCTATTTGTCTGGCCAGACCGAACGCTGAGTTAGGTTACGTTATAGCTACCTCCGCGGTATCTACTCGTAAGTGTTAAAATCTGTTCTTGTACTATCATTTAGGAGAACTTAAAATAGCCTTGCGTAATCGCAAGCCAATGTTATTACCCATTTGGTATCCCTCACTGGCCTGGTGTTCCCTTCCACTGCGCATCCTAGGTCAGTAGGGAACGGTAATGAACAATTACTGTCTTTTTGGTAGAATAAAATCGTTTGTTTCTTTCTCTGTTTAAATAGGGCACTAATTAATTAAGAATAGAGTTTTGTTTCTAATTTTCCTACTTTTGCATAGATGCTATATGCATTAATCCGTTTGTCGTCTTTTACGACACTCGCTGAAAAGAGGTGCGTTGTGTATTGTATTCTTACTCCGTCACGACAAGGAAGTCAGTTATCACAATCAACAAAAGGATGACTTTTGCCGTGTTATTAGACCCTAAGATTACTAAAAGAGTGAAAGAAAGACAAAGTGGGTAATTATTAAGAATATGTTATACCACTACTTTTTCCAGGGATATCTTATAAGACGACCGAAGAACGTACGCAAATAATATCACCGCAGAAGAAAGAAAATTGGTAATAAAATATTATACATGTTAACCTCTTGGCATATTACATTATTTTCGCTTTCAGTATGGAAGAGGCTCGTTCCCAACGGTACCACTATTTGAGAATTGAGAAGATGCTCACCATGGCTCCTTTGTCTGGTGTGTGGGGTGTGTGTGCATGCTTATCACCGGGGGCGGAGGCAGCAGCCTCCCTCGCCCGTCGCAACCCCAACGAGAATACGGCTACGGAGCGCACACGTTTCACTAACGCCGCCTTGGCACGGGAACGTCCTTTGTACGTAACAATACAAAATATGTAGATACTTCTTAATTGATAGATTCAGACATAACATGATGGAAATATATGCTTATTCTGGTCTAGCAATCCGCCCTCGCTTCGCTTTCAATCAACTTGTCTCTGCATCTTAAATCTCAAATATCTTCTAAAATATTACGACACGTCAGCGCAGTCCATAAATAACCGTGTGAGCATGAAAAAAAACGTATTATTTTTACGTTACAGACACTTCACTTCGTTCTTTAATAAGATTAGAGGACATAAAAGAAAGCCCCTTTTCACTGTTTAATATTATTCCGTAGACTTTAAACAGAAGGGAATATAGCATATAGTCAAGACTTGATAGATTTGATGGATGTTTTTACTCCTAATTTATAAGAAGCCTCCACAATTTTGCGCATAACATCGAATACATTCGACATTATGATCATGATGAGCTAGTTACAGCAGCCTATTGACATCCATAGTTGAAATAAGCCTACCCAAGGGATAACTCCATAAATAAACTACGCTAATCCCAACTGCGTATATTAACATTTTTATATTGTTTCACAAATGGGTCTACTAATTACCTTTATCCTTAGGTTTATCGTCTTCGCTAGAGGTAGCGCTGGCATCAATGGAAGGTGTGACGGAGGGAACTGCGTTTAAATCCGGTTCGGAACCTCCGGCACTAACACTACCTGATAACTCCTGCGCAAAGAAGAACATTATAATAAAATTAATAATTATTCACTTTGGGCTGTAGAGATGTCGCTTATAAATAGCTACATAATATGTGCTCTATAGAAACGTGGTTGTTGGAAAGCACGCAGAGAGGGATATCTTGTGATGTCACTAATAATTTTAGTACATTTGTTCTTACCATTTGCTGCTCCGCTCTAAGCTCTGAGAGGGGCGTATTTGTAGCCAAGCCATAAGGAATATTTCAAAAGAAAGTCCTACATGCTGACCCGCTTAGGCAATGTACAATTCAATCCATCACCGCCTCTCTAGCCCGTGAGTGTCGGAAAAGACGACTAAAGGATATAATATGCATATAACATCCAGGCAAGAGTAGAAAACCTCGAAACAAAACCCTATACCAACACGTCCGACTGTTCAATTTCCCTCCCGCAGTGGAGGAGGCTCGAGCCCAGCAGTCGGACGTATATGAGCCGACATAATGATCACAAATAAATATGTAACTAACCTGTAGCGTTGGGTTAATAAGTGGTTTATGTTGCGTAGGATGCGGAATACAATGTGCCGAGCGATGTAATGGCTCATCACGCAATCCACGCACGCCTAGTAACGATAACGGTGCTCCCGGAGTCGCTTCCTGAAAGCAAAATTGTCAATGTTCAAAAGCGCCAAATCTTGTTTCAATACGAAATATATAATATGTGACGTAAAATTCGAGCTTCGGCAAGCACGTCAATCCCTTGGTTCCGGCTCTTCTGAGTATCTGTAGCAGTCGATTAGGGGATCAGTTTTGAATTTTCACAAGTTCACGTTGTCTAATTCATTTTTTGAAGTGAAAATTCTTTAGAATCGTTGTGATTTCAAACTCGATGAAACGAAAAAGCGAGTCTATAGAGACACAAACACGTAATATAGGATTCAGCCGGCGAGAGAATGAGATAAAGGATGAAGGGTGAAGGATAATGAATAAAGGAGTACTTTGTACATACATTCTTTTTTTTGTGTGGGCTATGGTCAGTACACACTAAGTCCATTCCGTCTGGAGCGATGCTAGGGCGGCAGGCGGCCTCACAACCTCGCATATTCCCACCTCTTCACCATTATGCCGATCACTGGTATCAAGTTCCTTGTCGTCCGTGGCCAGCCCGGCCAGATAGCCTTTTGGGTACCTAGAGTACTGTTACCACAGACAAAATCTTCAAAACGTTGAGCAAATGCTATATAGCGAAAGGAGACTACAATCGAAAATGTTATAGAGCACCAGTGACACAATTTTTCCAATATATTGAGCGCAATATAATGGCGAATACAAAAGCTTATCTAAAGAGATTTGATTAGTAATATAGTTATCTTATTCTATTTTACCTTGCGTCGTATTGGTTTTGTAGGACTAACATCTTGCAGTGTTTGTAGAGATCCTGTCGTTGCTGGTGGTTCAGTTATTGATGCAGCTTTAGGCCTGCAATTTTAACAATGTGGAATTTGTCTAAATGAACTTCGAATTTACACTAACCAGTTAGAAAAATATGAAATCTAATGCGAGCTATTAGTTTTCTGGTTTTAGTTTGGTTACGATTGTCGGGTAGTTTGCATAAATTTTCCACTTGAAAATACTGGATGAATGAATTCCAAGGCCACATATTAATAATTAAAAATAAATAAAAGCTTCTGTAAGAATATCGTTTTAATTTTTATTTCAAGAATGTCAAAATCAAAATTCAAAAATCATTCAGTCATGATAGGTGATATGAGTGAAAACTAACGCCTTATCTTTCTTTTTTGAGCTCACGAGATTGGTACCTACAATCTTGCATGCTATGCATTAGCATAAAATGCGGACATCATCCTGCAGATAGTAATACAGTATTAATGGAAAATAACTAATGGTTAGGAAAGAGAAGGATTAAGTCTGTTTCTTCTTCTAATAACAAAAACAGTTTGTCATGACATCAAATAGCATCGAATGAGGTTCTGGAAAGTTTTGACGCGAATGTCAAAATGTCACGTAGCGCTTTTATATTTTTTTCATTATTTTAGTGTTTTGAAGTGTTATATTGAATAATTTTGCTGATATTTTATGTAATATAATGCAGATAAAATTCTGAAATGTAGTGAATTTGATATAATAGTGAATTGCGTGCATTTTGACATTCTGCCAAAATTTGCAGAGAAGGCATGACTTGGATATCAGCACCAAGTCATGCTAACGGCTGACTGAAAGACTAAGACTAAAGACGCGAATATATAATAAATATAATAACTCCACATTGGCACCAATAGCTCATTGCCATTAAATAAGAAGAAGAAGAGGTTCTGGAAACCGAAATTCAAAACTAGTGTGCTCTATTAATCAGAAAAGTCTCAGTTTTTTCGTCTTAAAAGAAGACATCAGCATCCAAAAACTTATTTTTTTTTTAATTATTATTATCTTATTATATTGGACTCCAGCCTCCTCCATAGTTGGAGTGGAATTGATCTACTATGCCATGCTAGTCGTACGGGTTGGCATAGTGTTTTATTTCGAGTTTTCTTTCTCTTCCAGTGCACTATTATCAGCTTGTGTCCCTTAGTCGTCTCTTACGATCACTCCGACGGAGTAAGAATACAATTCACCATCCTACCCGTGGGCGTCGTAAAGAACGACTAAATGATATAATATGCATATAACATGTATGCAAAACATTACAATTTTTTTTTCCGTATGGTGACGTAAGAATACAATTCACCACTCCCTGCCCGTGGATGTCGTAAAAGACAACTAAGGGATTTAATATGTACATAATATTTGTGCAAGAGAAGTAAAGCTCAAAATGAACCCCTTTTTTATGGGTGGGCTATGGTAAGCGCGCATGCGGTCAATTCCGTCCGGGGCGACGAAAGGACGGCGCGCGGGCCCATAACCCACCCGTACCCACGTCACCTTCATCGTTGGGCTGACCACCGCAACAGGGTGACTTGTAGTCAGTGGTCGGCCCGACGGAATACCCTTTCGGGTACCCTCACCTCTCGACGCACCTGTCCTGGAACATCGGTCGCCGTAGACGTAGACGACTAAGGGATATAATATGCAGATAACATCTGTGCACGAGAAGGAAACCCTATACCAACATGTCTGACCAGCATTGTATAGTAGATCTAATTCCCATTGTGGAGGAGGCTCGAGCCCTGGCATTGGGACGAACATATATGAACTGTGATGATAATGATATACAGAAACAAAAATCTTATTAGTTTTAAATTATAAACGATACAGAATATTATACTTATAATATAAATTAATACATAGAAGAATATTGGGGTGGAAGTGTTTTATTTATAAAGTAGTATTAGTGACAACACAAAAAAGGGGAAAATGCTAATTTTTGATATTACCTTGATGCTTTTGTTTATATCAGATATAGATACACCGTTGTTATAGCGTGTCAAAATAACTCCAACAATCCTGATATTTAAATATTCCTTCAGTAACACTTTGACATATTTAAATTGATAATATGAAGCGATTTATATATTTAACCCTTAACTGTATTCCTGGGTCCAGGGGACCCATGTTAAATCTTTGAACGCGTGTAAAAAACACGGTGTAAGCGTCAGCCCCTCCCGCTCCTATGTACCTTCCGACAGTACGCCAAAGCGCGCGAAGGACAACGGACGTGCTGCGCTCGCTACTACAAAGGTGAGTATTGGTGTACGTGCGGGTCCATGGGACCCACCACTATAGTTACGTAACTTTTTTATTTTTTGTTGATCAATAATTTTATGTCTTTTTTTAGTTGTTTGTGATATGAAACCAAAGAAATATGTCTACAAATAGAAATGATATAATAGAGCAGTGGCTGAACGAATCAGATAGCGATGAAATCGGTAGAAATTCACCCACATATCAAAATAATGCTACGGCCACCCACTCAGAAAATGAGTTTTCTGAGAATGAAGAAGATTTTCAGATAACTAGGGATCATGACTCAAACTCTGAGTTATCTGAAAGTGAAGACACTTACCAAGATGTTGAAGTCGATGTCCAGAGCAGTTCTACCGGGTATTATGACGAAAAAATAAGATTCAAATGGGCAAAAATACCACCTGCCAGAAACACCCGTATCAGGAGCCATAACATTATCAGATTGCCGTGTACTACATCTCGATCAACACCTATGGAACCGTTCGATCCTAAGGATGCGTTTCAGATAATATTTGATGCGAATATCAAAAACAAAATACTTCTGTGGACAAACAATAAATTGGTGGGGTTTAGATTGAAGTATCAGTCAACAAATCGCACAGAATTGAGAGAATGCACTCTGCAGGAGCTGGACGCCTTTTTAGGTCTTCTGCTCTACTCGGCAGTTTTCAAGTCGAATCATGAGGCCGTAATATCGCTATTTGCTACTGATGAAACTGGACGAGAGATTTTCCGCCTGTGTATGCCTTCGTTGCGATTTTATATACATCTACTGTGCCTTCGGTTTGATAATCCAGAAAACAGAGAAGAACGACGAAGCACTGATCCAAGTTGCATAGTGACAGATATTATCAATATCTTCAATAAAAATTCACAAGCGAATTATTCCATCGGTGCTAATGCAACTATTGATAAGATGTTGCTTGCTTTTAGGGGACGCTGTTCTTTCAAGATGTACATCCCAAGCAAACCCAACAAATACGGGTTGAAAATGCAATGTCTTGCAGATTCTAAAACACACTACGTGCTGAATACGTATTTGTATTGTGGGAAAAACACCGACGGCCTGACTTTAATAGAAGAAGAGAGAAAATATCCAATTCCTGTACAAGCGTGTCTGCGATTATGTCAGCCAATTTTGAACTCCAACCGTAATATCACAACAGACAATTGGTACACATCAATTGAACTCATCAAAGTTATGAAATCTAAAGGTCTCACTGTCGTGGGAACTATGAAAAAAAAACAAAAAGGAAATTCCTAAAGAGTTCTTGCATCACAAGGATCGACTGATCGGATCATCGCTTTTCAGAATTACAAAAGACACGACAATTGTGAGTTATGTGCCGAAAAAGAACAAGTCTGTCATTCTTGTTTCTTCCATGCATCATGACAACGTTATAGATGCATCTACCAACAAACCTGATATTATTCTTCATTATAACAGCACAAAAGGTGGTGTTGATTCTGTCGATCAAATGTGTTCGGTATATTCAAGTAGCCGCCGAACGCGTCGTTGGCCAATGCCTGTTTTATATAGGATAGTAGATATGAGTGCACTTAATGCTTTTATCATCCAGCAAAGTCATAAAAGGGCTTCTAAGATGACAAGAATGATGTTTTTGAAAGGGCTTGCAAAAATGTTGTGTGAACCCTATATGAAAGAAAGAAGTTACAACGAAAGACTTCCTACACAACTAAGAACTAGCATAGCTACAGCTCTGAAAGTACAAATATCACTGGCATCATCAGCTGCGAACCATGAAAACCTTAAATTGGATAGAAATAAAAGAGATGCTCTTTCTGTCCGCCAAATAAGAGAGCGAAGACTGTACACTTATGTCCTAAGTGTAGACTGCCTATTTGCATGACATGTGCGAATACGGTATGCAATTCATGCTTATAACTTGATCATCAGCTCATGGTGTCAAAATTTTTTTGGAAGAAGATTATTTGTTTCTGTTTATACTTTTTTAAAAAGTATTATTTTTTTGTACACAAAACGAACTGCAGTTGAGTTTTAATTGTGTTTTTTTTATTTTATATAATTATTTTTGGAAAGTATGATTTTTAAGTTAAGTAAATTAAGACTGATTAAAAAAGTGCCATTATAGTTAAGAATAATCATTTCTATAGTTGATTTTGTTTTATATTACTACTGTTAATGTTTCAATGTAAAGTTTAATAAAAATAAAAAATTATAATTTAAATGTATTTTGATTTTATTTAACATCAAAAATACGCGGGTCCCGTGGACCCACGACTATATGAGTGTGACTATTTTTTACCACTACAGTTAAGGGTTAAAACTATTTATAATATATCCTAATGCGATATCATATATAAGAATATAAATTATTATAATTAAAAAAATAATAACAATTTAATATTAAACTTTATCAAATTAAATATACTTGACTAATTATGTCAGGCAATAATGTATTATTATACATTAAAAGATAGTATTCTATCTTTTAAATTAATAAACAAAATCTGGGGGCACGCAGTGCTCCCGCCAAGTCGAGCAAAAAAAAAAGTCAGGCAAAACGCAACACTGCCGTAACATACTTTTCTCGAAGCCATTCAGGCCATTTTTGACCCCCTATAACTTCGTTGTTAATAAAGCTAGAAACCTGAATTTTTAGTAACCTAGCAGGCATTGTATACACATTGTGTATTTCAAATTTCATTCAATTTGAACCAATAGTTTAAAAATTATAACTAGTCAAAATTTCGTAATTTTGTCACTCACTGACTGACTGACCGATCATCAATATTAAAGTGGCACTTCTAGCAGACATAGAAGCTTCAAATTTAGAATACAATTAGTGTTTAGTATATAAATGAAGGAAAAATTATGAAACATTGTAATTTTCATCCAGTTTCCGAGATACACTAACTACATAAATAATTTTGTAAACTCATATAAATATATAGGATTACAAAGTTACATTTGCAGTTAATGAAATGTAACTTTGTAAAAAATAAGAATGAATACATTTGTCGCCATCATTGCTTCTCTATGGGAATCGTAACAACCGGCTTAAGACTGCGCAGATGACGTAGTGATTAAGATATCAATGTACCATGCTAGTGTCGCGGGTTCGAATCCCATACAAGACAACAGCTTGTACGATCCACAAATTGTTGTTCTGAGTCTGAATGTAATTTGTGTCGGTTAATTATATGTTCTTTCCGTGTGGTGACGAAGTAAGAATACAATTCACCACTCTCTATCTTGCCCGTGGATATCGTATAAGACGACTATGGGATATAATATGCACATACCATCTGTGCAAGAGAAGGAAAACTCGAAATGAAACCCTATATCAACATGTCTGACCAGCATGGTATAGTGGGTTAAATTCCCTCCCATTGTGGAGGAGGCCCGAGCCCAACAGTAGGACGTATAAGGGCTGCGATGATGATGCGATGTTGAATTATATGTTTGTAAAGTACCCTACAATATAAGGATTATTATTCCCTTAGTGCAAGGCGTTGTCATTTAAAAAAAAAGATTCAACAGGAAGGAGAGTGGGCAGCAGCTCTCGCCGGGGAAATGTGTGATATCTCACTGCGAAACCAACCCGCCTACCAAACGTGGCGACTACGTCATTATTCCTCATAAGGCGAAGAAAAATGAGCTCTAGTCATGGCAACTCTGTTACCCTTGAGCGTCGTTGGATGCAGGTGCCACAGTACGGCACTTTATGGTGAATCATGAGGGGGGTCTATGTTCTACAGTGGATGGCGATAGGCTGAATGATGATTGGCATAATAGGTGTAAACAGATACCTAGATATAATTATTTTTAAAGAAAACTTGTAAAATGGTCAATCAACTTAATGAAAAAGCAAGAGTGGGACGTGTCTTATGAAATTGTACCAAAATCTCCCAAAGTATTAAGCAAACTAAATTGCCTTTAATTTATCTGAAAGAAAGACTCGATTGCCATCAAAGCGGGAGGAGACTAGAGGAGATGTGTTTCGAAAAATCAATCAAATTTCTTTACTACCACATCTCTTCGCTTAGTTTAGGTAGAATTGACTCAGGCGGAAAGGAGAGATGTCTCATTTTTCAGAGAGTGTGCTCTAAGAAAATCCTTTGTTGGTATTCCAGAAGTAGAAGGTACCGGAAAGGCAAATAAGTAGGTCTATCTACAAAAAGAAATGAGATATAGTCACTATAAGAAGTTGTTAGGTTAGCTATTTACGTAATAACTTAAGAAGAAAGGTCCCTTAAGAGCGTTATCGGTAATAAGCGGCCGTAAACCCAAAAATGTGGTTTTTGAGGACTGGTTACTCGTTCATCATGATAGCTTACTAAAAATTTATATAACCACTACATTAAACACATCTTTATATTGTGCTTGTACAGAATTATAACTCAATATTGTAACTATTTTATTAAAAGGCAAGGGTATTTTGAACTTAAGTTAATGAGATTTTACGAAAACGCTGAGTTTTGAAGTTCAGGTACGAATAAACGATAAGTCGTGGCAGCTCGAAAAAAATTGTAGATGTTAGGAAAATTACTGTTCTTACTTTACTTCTCTTGGTATGTATAAAATGAAATTCAAGATTTCTTCCTTTTAAAACTAAAAAAAAAATATTTCCTTAAGATTAATTTGACGAAAATGGCTCCTGTAAAACATTTAATTTTGTGAATAATACTAACCTTGGAATATTTAAAAAAATATCCACTATTTGTTCGACTATTGTAGAAGCAGTAAAAAAAAAACGAAATTGAAATACGAATAGTCACCCTCGTAATTAAATTTAAATATTACTATAAATTGAACGGCATAATTGTTCATAAGCCAGTCGCGCCTTGGCGCTCAACGGAGCAGGGTCACGTCGCTCGAGCTCTCCGCTCACAGCGTAAAAGACGACAATACGAACTTCAGCGTATACTGCGACTGATCGGGTTTGATTCGTAAGTATTTATTACTACCTAATTCTTTTAATTACTTTCATGCGATCTCTATAAAGAATAATATAGAATCTTTTTACGTTTTAGGTGATGGGTCGAAAAAGAAGATTGCATCTTGGGAACAAAATCGGTTACAAGGCAAGGAAAAAGAGAACACACGATTTTTTTTTTTTTGTGTGTACAGCTGTTGGCCGCAGATGGCCTTGACAGCTTGACGCGGACTATGGGTGAGCGCTGAGGGCTCTCAACCCGAGAAAAGTATGCTAAGCGACATAGCCCAAGGGCTCCCCCTGTGGGGAACGGACCTCGGCTTGGGGCGTCACTGGAGGCAAAGTGGGCGTGCCCACGTTTTTAGTCGTGACTTTTGCGCGGCGCGGTTTCGCACCTCGACGGCGAGGGCGGAACCGCGGATATTTATTTGTTAAAGCCTCGCGGGCCGTGTAGGCTCTTTGTTGAGCGAGTGTGATATTGTCGTCCTGTTCGTCGAGGACGTCGGATGGATGAGATTTTGGAGGGTCTATGGAGCCGCCCCAACCACTAGTTGGTTGGGGTGTGTCATGGCAGAGTCAAAGTAGCTCTGAGAGCACCGTTTCATAAACTGCTTGGTCGGCAGTTCGAGGTCGATGTGGAGATCGACGTTTCGTATGAACCACGGTGCTCCCGTAGCTCGGCGCATGAAACGATTTTGTAGTGTCTGTAGCCTGCGGATCCTGTGTGGCTTTACGTGCGCGAACACCATGCTGGCATAGGTCATGATAGGCCGTATGCAGGTGGTGTTAAGTCGGACTTTGAGGACACACGACAAAACTGTAAGGTACTTATAGTTTCAAAAGAGTAAACGAAAAGAGAAGTGAGCCGTCACTCAGGACGCCTGGCAGACGTTAAACATCAAAATTATTTTGAAGTCGTTAACGCAAAGCGGGGCGTTAACGCCGCTTTTAATGCCACGCGACGATCAGGTTCACCCCGCCTATAGATATTTCACATCAAAAATCCGAACGGAACATTTATGCAGCCTCATCTTCTGAAGATTATCAGCTAACTCAAATTTAATGTTTAATAATTACTAACCATACACAATATAATTTTTTCATAGAGAATCATTTTCTTCTTGTACTAGCAATAAATATGTAGCAAAATGTGGATCAAAATTTAATAACTAATTTCTGTAGTGGGTAGATTTAAATCTCTGACTGGACTTGTTAGACATCCATGGCCATGGCGACTAGGGCCATACTCGACTACTGCACGGCAGCCACGGAGGCAGCGTGCCTCTTGGCCGGAACTCTCCGGTGGGACCTGCAGGTACTCGCCGAGCTTTACCTGCGAGTATCAGAGACGCGAGCCACATATAGCCTCAATTAAGGTGATTGCCGCCTGGCGGGTCGACGCCCGCCGAGACGCCATTGCTCGTTGGGCAATCGGACTGGAGAAGCCTCAATACGGTATCAGGACCGTCGAGTCCTTTCAGCTGGTGCTGATGGGGTGGTTGGATCGGCAGCACGGGGTACATTCCTTCCGACTGGTGCAGGTATTGATGGGTCACGATAGCCAAGTACCTGCGCAAGCTCGTTAGGAGGGAGAGCACACCACCATCCTGCTACCACTGCGATTGCGACGTGAGCACGGCGCAGCACAGGCTCGAGGTGTGTGCCTCGTGGGCAGAGCAGCGCCGTGAACTCGTTGCAATCACCGGTGCCGACCGGACCCTGCCGACCATCACTAGGAAGATGCTCAGCAGCGTCAGGAACTGGAACGCGGTCACCGCCTTCTTCTATCATCTCACGAAAGGAGACGCCGGCTCGTGTGTGATCAATCTTTGGTCACACGTTCCGCCACCGGCGACTCGGGCGGCGCAGATACGAGTATCCGCGCCTCACGCCGCCCTAGGCGAGTCCGCGGGTGACCGGACCGGGGACTTTAGTGTGTCACCCGCAGAGAGCCTGACCGTGTGACGGCGATCGACGTCCCGGGATAGGGACGTCGATTGGGGTTTTTTTATTTTTTTTTAAATTATTACACAATAATGTGATAATTTAAAAAAAATAAGTTGTCGAGTCTCGAACCCAAGACCAGAGTTCCCGCCGGCGAGCACGTTACCACGAGATTACCGCTTGTTGGCGATTCGACTTTGAATTTTTCTAGTACATAAATTACCCATCCAACTTTGACCCTTAAAATCTTTTTAACGAGGGCCCAGTTGACCCTAATATTTGGTAGTTGTGATACCCTCGTGCCCCCTCTACCACCCCACCAAAAATCATGGAAATCCCCGACCCACACGTCTGAGGGTCTCCTTGTAAGTTATACTCTGTGCCTATATTTTACTATTTCCTGTACTTTGCATATTAAAAATACAATTTTAACCGTTTTACTGTTATGAGATTTGGTTTTTAATTAAAAATTTTAAAATTTACATCATGTTGATTTTTGAAAATCTACTTCTCCGAAGAATATGTTAGAGATTGATTATTATAAGCGCCAAGGCTCAAGACTGGTCATTCTATGAACTCGCGTGTGTGTAGTGCATTAAGTGTGCGTCGATATCGGACCGTAGCAAAAAACCTAATATGCGAGAACTGCCGATTACCGATAACGCTCTTAAGTAGATACTGAATGAGTTAACCGACTTGGTATAACATGGATCTCACAAATTTTTATGGTAGAACAACTCAGTTGCGAGGCTTGGCTTTTTTTTACAAGTCTTGTTTTTGATGGTATAAGAGTTTCAAGATGGTTGCTATTTACAACAAGTGTAAGTATGGGAAGGAGTTCTATGTCAATATTGTCAATCAATCCCTTATTTTATTGCCTGAAAGACGAATCATGAATTTTCGGGAAGTGTTCATATTAATATTGGTATGTCACCAGCCTCAGATGAATAAAAATATGGCAATTTTTTTTTAAATACTTATAGCTGAGTTTTACATATTGTGTGGTAGTCCACGTGGTGACCGAGTAAGAATACGACTCCCTACTCCCTCTCTTGTTGGGTGTTGTAAAAGACGACTAAGGGATATATTATGCAGATAACATCAATGCAAGAGAAGGAAAACTCGACATAAAACCCTATACCAACACTTTTGACCAGCATGGTATATTAAGTTAATTGCCCTCCTATTATAGGGAAAACCCGAGCCCAACAGTGGGAGTTATGTGGGCTGAGTTCATGAGTTGATGACTGATATATGTCACCCCTAGAGTTATAGAACTATTTCTAAACATATATTTGTTCAGCCAGACAAATAGTAAGGTTCCAATATCTCCCCCAAACATTAAATAAATTCAGCCATGAGAAGTTGTTTCCTTAACATTAACTGTTACTGATTCCGTGATAAAATACAAAAATTTTCATTTAGGATTAAAACAAAAAACAATCTATGAAGATTAAAAGTGTTTATTGAAATATGAAATAACAAATAAGATATTAAAAACGTGCATAAATATAAAAATACTGATGATTATGGAATATAAAACAATTAAAACATGTCGCTACACACCGATCCATATAATACTTGTGATAAATTAACTGAAAAGAATAAAAGAAAATTAAAATCTCGAAATAAACTATGTCATATACGTTTTTTATTAAGTTATAATGTAGGCTCGAATGGTGATGGACTGAGAACATGTATGTCGGACTCATCACTAACCCACATAAAAATCTGAGATTAACATCCAAAGTCCAATCAAAAGGGATGTTAAAATAGCCATCCAATAAACAACCACCGCAATAAGTCGAATTTTATTATCCCCCTTTTTACATAATACATACATAGATGCACGAGCAATTGGGACGCACATAAAGTACAAGAAGTAAACATTGGTCCTTCGAGACGGCTCTTAACAACAAAACTGTACAAAAATAAGTAATGACTTTATTATACAATTCCTATTGTCAACGAATGTGGAGTTTCAATTCGAACTTTTCTTGCCGAGATATTATTTGCTTACAGCTGACGCTGACTTGAAAATAGATAAGTTATTCTATACAAATAAATAAAATTGAAGTGTATGTTTGTAATAATAGGTCTTATTCATTCTCACATGATTATTTGCACCTATGACCAAAATAGCCTATATTTTTCCTCTCAAAAAATTCCATAAAGACACCGGGTCTTTATGGAATTTTTGACTCGAACCCTATCTTAGGAGATATTGCAGATTTAAAATGGGGGTAAAGCGGCTGGAAGCGAAGAGATGCGAGAGCGGGTTGCTCGTTATCATGATAGAATCATATGATTGCTTATTACTATAGGAACCTTATTATTGGATAGCGAATATTATCTGAGATGGGTAAAAATCCCTGATTTAAGGTCTAGGGTACTTACGACAAAAGATAGTGACCCTATATATTCTTAGTCCATCACCATTGTGACATGAAATCTAGCATAATGTTTATTGAACTGCAAGATAGTCGAGACCAGCTTACAATTTAAATAAAATACATAGATAGCCTCACGCCTGCTTCCCTTAAAGGGGTAAGCAGAGACTACAGATTGCCACAAGCCATGATTCCAACATACTTCCATCGCTTCACTCACACTCATCAAAGTCTTCATGCAAAATAAACTTACCTGAATGGTGGTATTTCAGGTATTTTCCCAATAAACAGTTTCTTCTTATCGATCGAGTTGTTCAATTTGTCGTGTTGTTTGGGTGTGGTCGGAGTCACGGTGCGGGGTGTGTTGCGAGATGATGGTCTTATATCATCTTGACTGGTACATTCAGACTGGAGGAATCATGAAATTTAAAAATATATCATTGAGGTATTTTCTTGATATTTAATAGATATCATCATCATTTCAGCTCAAATACGTCCCACTGCTGGGTTCGAGCCTCCTCCAAAATAGGAGGGAAATTGACCTCACTATATCATGCTGGTCAAACAGTAAGTATAGATAGGGTTTTATTTCAAATTTTCCTTCTCTTGCATAGATGTTATAGGAGTATTATATCTCTTAGTCTTCTTTTACGACATCCACTGGCAAGAAGAGTGGTAAATAATATTCTTATTCTGTCATCACATGGAGAAGAATTAATATTAAATAAAAAATAATAATTACCATAAGTGGCGCGTGCGCATTTTTGATTGCTTCTCGCCTCTGGAATTCAACTTTAGCCATTTCAGTAGCAAGCCACGTTGGTATTTCTGGTATGGCAATTCTCAGCGCCAGAACTGTTACCAAAACCACGTGCTGCAATCAAAAATGTTAACGATCAACTAAGATATGTTCTATCATAATTATTAAAGATAACAGAAAAGACCTCGGAGAATTGTGTTAGTATCTCGGTATTGATTTAAAAACAGGACAAAAGTTTGTGTAATCCACAAGATATAAAATGACATATTATCTTTTTAAATTGTTAGGGTTCAATCATACAGATCATCACACTAATATCGTGCTTTTTTTGACGCACTAATTTCGTGCCCTTTTTTAACCCACTAATTTCGTGCTTTTATGACCTACTAATTCTGTGCTTTTTTTTAGATGAATAAAATCACACTAATTTCGTGTTTTTTGGATGAATAAGATTTTGAAGGGTGACGTCACGAAACTTATGATCCCTCCCTCCCCTTGCACAATGTCACACTTCATAAACCTCCTCCCTCCCTCTCAATGTGTGATGTACTTTACGGATAGTCCCTTATTATGGATAGCAAAATATTAATTTGACAATATAAGTAAGTAGACCTGGATCTATTTAGATTAAAGTGGCTACGATAACCTGGTAGTGACAGATAAATATTGTTTTTAAAAACATTTATTTAAATCTCTATATGTGGTAGAACCACATTGTCGACAGTTGTCCGTCTACAGCCGCGAACCGGTCCTTCCGGGGTAGTACCACGCTTTCGCAGAAAATCGACGTCGTAGCAATTTGTTACTGCACTTCGTTCGGTGAGTGAGAGAGTCGGCAGTCTAACTTTCTAAGGGTTTTTGCGTGTGGTGGGTTTAGGTAATTAATGCCTTTAATAACACCAAACCTCATTGCACGCATTCACGCTTCCTTCACTTCTTTCTATGGCATTTTGTTATCAATATTTCATCTAAATTGGCGTACACGTTTGGTTCCCGCGAATGTTTTTATTCATACAAATACAGAATAATCGTTTTAAATTTTAGTGAAAATTTATATTTCCCTTTTTAGTATACATATTTATCTATATCTATACCAATAAATAAAATTGGAGTGTCTGTTTGTAATGTCAAAATAATAGGCTTTTTTCATGCTCACACGGTTATTTGCACGACACCTATGCCTAAAATAGCAATTAAAAATTTTTTGTCTGTCTGTTTGTTCCGGGTAATCTTCAAAACGGCTGGACCGATTTCAAAAATTCTTTCACCAATGGAAAGCTATAATATCAGGGCGTAAACTAGGCTATATTTTATCGCGGTATTCCCACGGTAACGGGAACTACGCGGGTAAAACGACTATAACCTATAACCGAAGCGAAGCGAGGGCGGATTGCTAGTCAATAAATAAAATTGGAGTGTCTGTTTGTAATGTCAACATAATAGGATTTTTTCATGCTCACACGGTTATTTGCACGACACCTATGCCTAAAATAGCAATTAAAAAATTTTTGTCTGTCTGTCTGTTTGTTCCAGGTAATCTTCAAAACGGCTAGATCGATTTCAAAAATTCTTTCACCATTGGAAAGCTATAATATCAGGGCGTAAACTAGGCTATATTTTATCCCGGTATTCCCACGGGAACGGGAACTACGCGGGTAAAACGACTATAACCTATAACCGAGCCGAAGCGAGGGCGGATTGCTAGTTATTAAATAAAAGTCTCTATTTTAATTATTTAATTTTGTTTTTAAATCTGCCTTTACAACGTCTCGTCTTTATGAGCAAATGAAATGATATAGGCGTATAACTCAGCATTTCGAGATGACAAATTAAGTTAAAATAACGATAGGCATACCTCTAGAGCAACAATGACGAGTATAGTTTGTGCTGGAGTAGCATCAGGTAACAATCGATGTACTGGACCCGACAGACCAATCAACGCACAGTTCACCAACACAGCCACGCCTACCATTGTCTCCATTGCATGCTGCAGAAGAAAAAAAAAACACGATATATTATAGATTAATCAAGATTACAATGTACCTTATTATTGCCAGTTTGTGTTTCATAAGATTATCCGTAATGGATTCCATTATAGTGAACACCGGAAGATAATTCGTTATTGGATGACGCTTGTAGAATCAGGTCCAGCCATACTTTTTTGTTTTGTTCAATATTTTGAAAAAAATAAATAACACACTGGAACTAATACTTGCTAGACATATTGTATACATATAATCTCATATAAACGAAGTAAAACTACTTTACGGATTTTATCTCGTGTATTTGATTTTTGATTGCCCGACGTTTCGAACACTTTGCAGCATTCATGGTCACGGTTTGAAATTAATAAATTGTCATAATAATTGCTACAAATTTAATAATTACTAACCATAAACAATATAATTTTTTCATATAGAATCATTTTATTCTTATACTGGCAATAAATTTGTACAAAAATGTGGGTCAAAATTCAATAAATAATTTTCTGTACGGGGAGATTATTAAAAATATAACGATGACTTGTTGGACGTGAGACATCTTATTCCGCCCGTGACCATGAATGCTGCAAAGTGTTCGAAACGTCGGGCAATCAAATATCAAATACAAACGCGTTAAAATCCGTAAAGTAGTTTTATTTAAAATGTGTAATACTCGCGTAAACATCAAAAACCATTAAACGAAGTAATTTAAAAATGAGCTGTCCGTCAAGTTTCTTGCCGGACCGCCTTAACTCGTGGCTGAGTTTGATTTTGGTGGTACAATACCCAGCGCTAAGGAAATATTCTTCTATTTTTACTACAAAATATATTCATATACCTGCCAACTGCCGATGCTTTTAACTCTTTCTCCGAAAGGTCTCTGAGCGACGTGGCACAATTTGAAGGCGTCAGCACGTATTTCGGCAGCGTTATTGAGAAGAGCACACACGGCGGCCAGTGGGAAAGCAGACGAGAACAGCACCACGTGACCCAATTGAGTCAACATCTCTAGATATTCAGCGAAGGTGCCGTCGTACTGAAAATTTGTGTTCATTAAAATTAATCAATATATAGGAAGTCAAGTGTGAATATTTTATATTTAGTAGGATAATTTTCCGTGTGGTAACGGAGTAAGAATACAATTCACCACCCCCTGCCACCACCCATCCTTATCGTAAAATACGACCAAGGGATATTATATGCAGATAACATCTATGCAAGAGAAAGAAAACTCGAAATAAAATCCTATACCAACACGTCTGACTAGCGTGGTATAGTAGGTAAAAATTCCCTCCCATAAAGGAGGCACGAGCCGTCTTGCATGTGGATGTCGTAAAAGACTACTAAGGGATATATTATGTAAGAGAAGAAAATCTCGAATCAAACCTTATACCGACCCGTCTGACCAGCATGGTATAGTAGGTAAATTTAGCTCCTATTGTGTAGGAGGCTCGAGCCCAGCAATGGGACGTATATGATTTGTGAAGATGAGGATAATTAATCCTGTTATACTTAGTTTAATGATAAATGGTGTAATTTGTGTTTCTTATACATGTCTGTAAATTATCTGCAATATAAGAATAATTCCTTAGTGCTGTTGTAAAATAAAAATTATAATATCCTCTTATCACAGACACCTGCGATCCACAAGCCTTTATAACCTTTGTAACTACAGAGTAAGTGTTACTATATACTGCACGATGTTCTTTGTTTTCTTTTTTTAAGACAATAGCCGATACTAAGTAAATAATAATATTGCGGGGGATTTTACAAATATAATTAACGGACACGAATTAAATCCAGACTCAGAACAACAATTTCTGAACCACACAAAGTGTTGTCCTGCGTGGGATTCGAATCCTTGACACTGGCACTGTAGATCTTAACCACTACGCCATCTGTGCAGTCCAGTTTAAGATGAGAATTTCTTTTATTTAGTAACTTCTTCCTTCCTGTATTCATCTCTTAACTCTGTTGGAAATAGACCATCATCGGATGTCTATGGTAGAAACTTACGTTCTTATAAACAACTTCATTGATAAATATACATTTTTAAAAGTTGATGCGCGAGAAAGACAATTGCCACCTGATGGCGTATAAAAATTTAATTTTAAGCTATGACTATATTTAAAAAAGATACACAACGAAAATATTAGCTTCAGAAAGAACACAGAAGAAAATCCATAAGTCACCTTGAACAGCTGTGACTCTAATTCGGCCTGATGTATCAGTTTCTGTCCAACAATCGGTTCGGAATCGCGTCGCTCCTCTTTGTCAGCATTACCATTCACTAAACTGTTCCCTGGAGCTTCACCGCTATAATCCGTTTTCTTATCGAACAACTCTGTTAATTGAGCTGATGACGGTACTGGGAAAAAAATAATTTTAAAGTCATCACCATCGTCCGTTTGGTGACGGAGTAAGAATAAAATTCACCACCCCCACTCTTACCCGTGGGTGTCGTAAAAGATGACTTAAGGATATAATATGCAGATAACATCTATGCAAGAGAAGGAAAACTCGGAATGAAACCAACACGTCTGACCAGCGTGGTATAGTACGTCAAATTCCCTCCCATAAAGGAGGAGGCCCGAGCCTAACAATGGGATGTATATGGGCTGAGATGATCATCATCAGTATCCTACTCTAATCCCCATTACTTAGGGTCGACATAATGTTTTCATCATCATTATCACAGCTCATATACCTCCCACTGTTAGGCTCGAGTCTCCTTCACAATAGGAGGGAAATTGACCTTGCTATACAATGCTGGTCACGCAGGTTGGTATAGAATGATTAGAGTTAGAATGTTTAGAGTTTTTCTTATCTTTGATGTTGTATGCATATAATATGAGCAGAGTTGTGTAGTAAGTTATTGCACTTCCATTGTGGAGGAGGCTTGAACTCAGCAATGGAACGTATATGAGCTGTGATGATGATGATGATTACGATTCCCTTGGAAATATGTATGTAAGTGGAACCAATAATAGAGTCTATTGTCTTGGTATGAACAAGGAGGGTTATCAATATGATTGTGGATGAACGTAGGTATCGTGGGAGACCCAAAATAGGAATGTGACTTGGAGGGAATTATGAAATAATCGATTTATTAAAAATAAATAATCGATTATAAAACAATCGATTATTTTCTCCCAACAGGATTATGATGACTTTTTTTTTAGGAAATGTGATTTTCTAATATGAAACACTGCACGCAGTATCGTGATGACCTTTTTTTTTAGGAAATCTGGCAGTGAAATAATTGGATAATTTCGATCGAATTTAGAATAAAAACTCGATTTTTATTATTTTGATAATCGATAGTAAAAATCGATTATTACAAAAAAAATAATCGATTAATAATCGATTATTATAAACATCGATTATTTTTTCACATCTTAGGAATGTGAAAAATAATCGATTTTTCTCTCCCAAAAGGAGATGAATGGATTGTGTGAATGAAGATATACGTATGAAAGCAGTGACTGCAGATATGACGGCTGATAGAAGTCAATCATCATCATCATTTCAGCTCATATACGTATCACTGTTGGCCTCAAGCCTCCTCCACAATAAGAGGGAAATTACTATATCACGCTGGTAAGACAGGTTTGTATAGGGTTTTATTTCGAGTTTTCCTTCTCTTGCATAGGTATTATATCCCTTGGTCATCTTTTACGATATCCACGGGCAAGACGGAGTGGTGGATTGTATTCTTACTCCGTCACCACACGGAATTAGGACGAATAGAAGTCAATGGAAGCCAAGAACATACTGTGCCGACTCCACTTAGCGTAAGATGAGGACAGTGTAATAAATGCTGCTAATAGCTGAATGGATAATGCCTTACCTTTGCTAGGACTAATAGCTCCGAACACATCAACACAAATCTTCGCAAGTCTCAAGTTCTCAATAAGATACGGTAATGCTGACTCTTTCAGATTTCCAATCACTTGTCTCGTTATTAGCAACACGGCTAATTGCTGTGGAAAATAATACAAATTAGTTTTAAGTTACGTATGGTAGCATATCAATATGTCGCTAACCTTTTCCCATTGCCAACAATTGTACAAATTGGTACCTCCTATTTGAAATCGGATTAAATATGTTTTTAACTGTTTTATTTTCAATGTCTTCAAAAAAGAAGTCGATTACTTGTTGGACGTGAGACACCTTAGTCCGCCCGTGACCATGAATGCTGCAAAGTGTTCGAAACGTCGGGCAATCATAAATCAAATACAAACGCGATATAATCTGTAAAAGTAGTTTCATTTACAATGTGTAGTGCTCGCGTAAACATCAGATATCATTAAGAAGATTTTTTATTCGTCAGGTTTTTTTTACGTACGTATTTCAATTTTTTTTTACCGAAACGATTATTATTGACATATTTTTTTTTATTTGAACCTTGGTGCTTCCAATGTTATACCATTTAGAGTGAGAATTGAATCCTCCATCCATTATAGCAAAAATTAATAAAGGATATAAAGTAACTACAAGAGGCTAACATCAACGCAAACTACAACCATAATTAACGACCACAAATCACGTTATTGTGGATCTCAAAAATCTTGACTTGAGTGGGATTCGAATCCAGGACACTGGCACGATAAGTCGGTATCTCAATTCCTACGCAAATGGCATCAAACTCCTCATCTGGCAGAGGCCCATCCCCACAGTGAATTTCATTATCATAATCATTATTCAGCCTATCGTCATCCATTGCAGGACTCCCTCATGTTTCGCTACAAAGGACGGTACTTTGCCGCCTGTATCCAACGACACCCAAAAATTGTCACCAGGTCATCGGTCCACCTAGTAGGGGAGCTGCGTCCTATACATCTTCCGATACAAGGTCGCCACTCGAGAACTTTTCTTCCTTAGCGATTGTCAAATTGTGTTGGACAAACCGTCCAGCGATGTAACCGGCACATTGCCACTTCAGCGTGCTAATTCTTCGTGTTATGCCGGTTACTCCGCTTCTTCAACAGATTTCCATATTTGAGATTCTATCTAGCAGAGCAATCCCGAGCGTGGTTCGCTCCATAGCACGCTGAGTGACTATGAACTTGGCTACGAGGCTTACATTTAGGGACCACATTTTTGTCCCTTTATAGGGTTCGGTACCCAAAGGGTAAAAAGGGACGCTATTACTAAGACTTCGTTGTCTGTTCGTCCGTCTGTCTGTCACCAGGCTGTATCTCAAGAACCGCGATAGCTAGAGAGTTGAAATTTTTACAAATTATGTATTTCTATTGCCCCTATAACAACAAATACTAAAAACAAAATTAAATAAGGAAATAAGGGGGGACTCCCATACAACAAACGCGATTTTGTTGCCCTTTTTACAGATAATGGTACGGATAATCCGTGCGCGACCCCGACTCGCAATTATTAAGATATATATGAGCTAAAATGAAGAGAATACACTTACCTCTTTTAATTTATCCATATCCTGCAGATAGAACGCGATGTAGAATAAACTCATAAATGAGTTTACGAACTGAAACTAAAATATATTCAACATTATTACTAGTCAATATGTAATGGCTACTACAGATGTTATTGACGTCTAAAGCAGTTCTAATACATAGAATAAATAACTAATGACATTATGATACTAATTAAAAGTGCATTTATAAATTTATTGATATATTTTTTTAAAACCAATGTAATTACAAAAAATAAATATGTAAAAACAAAAATATTGTTTATGAAGTGTGAAATTGCGTATGAAAGGATTTGCGAAATTATTTTTAGTTCACTGTTTAAATTGAATTTTTAATGAAAAGATAATACGAATTTGATGAATAATTGTAGATATTTTTTTCGTATTCGTTGTGAAAAATAGGGTTTTATGAAGAAAATATTGAAGAAATTATTTAATATTACTTTTACTTAAAAAAACTAGAATAACAATAGTTTTGCTGTTAAAGTTTTGTTTCCAACAATTCCTACGTTTTATGTTACATACTAGCAACCTGCCCTCGCTTCGCTTCGGTTTCAGTCTTTCCTGCGTAGTTCCCGTGGGAATACCAGGATGAAATATAGCCTAGTTTACTCCCTGATATTATAGCTTTCCATTGGTGAAAGAATTCTTGAAATCGGTCCAGCCGTTTGGAACATTACCCGGAACAAACAGACAAAAAAAATATAAAGTGTATTTTAGGCATATGTATAGTGCAAATAACCGTGTGAGCATGAAAAAAGCCTATTATTTTGACATTACAAACAGACACTCCAATTTTATTTATTGGTATAGATATATTTACGTCCGAACATTCGTTAAATTCTTGCAAAATTTTAAATATTTAAACGTTTAATAACTTTAAATTAGATTTTAATTTCAAATTTTGCACAACATATCATATTTAGTAGTTGTTTTTTAAAAAGGACAATACGCAGTACTGAGGCAAAAATACGTATATTTGGGGTGGAATTTATAAACATATAATTAACGGACACAAATTATATTCAGACTCAGAACAACAATTTGTAGTTCATACAGTAATATCCTACGTGGGAATAGAACACAAAAGTGGACGATAAGGTAAAAAACAACAGTTTATTATCTGTTAGCCCTCAGAAATTTGTAGTGATTTCAGGCAACTAGCACCCCATCTTATTTGTTTTTTCTATTTTGGGTGGGCACATACTCCGCCCGTTTCATCCTCGTACTAGGACGACCTTAAGAATGTATTGTAATTTTAGGTTGTAATGCTAACTTTTTAGTATTATGGTTCGTGTCAGGGTTACAAAGAAATTTTAAATTTTCACCAATTAATTATCAACAAGAGCCCTACGCCAGGTAAATATGTTTGTATGTTAATTTATTACTTAATAAGCTTTTTTTAATTCTATTTTGACCCTATGGTATGTAATATTCTCTACCTATCAATCTTAAAATAACAATGTTTTTTAATATACAAATGTAACATGCAAGCGAAACAAAAAACATGTGCAGTAGTTATTGTGCCTCAGATTATTGTTCCATTTACCAAAGTTTTATTTTATAACCTTTTCAGTTTTACTAATAGCAAAGCGTGAACGAAGCTTAGCTTTTGACATAGCGTTAGTTCTTTTTACAGCATTTTTATATACAAACCAAGGCTATTTTCACAATCAGGTGATTTTCATACTTTGTCTCGAGTCGATAGTTTTCTGTTTGAAAGAAATTGATGATATATTCAGTTACCATTTCGGATTTGTTTTTTTTTTTTTATTTTTTTTTTGTTATTTTGTCGTCCAGTCCCGATTGGTAAGCAGTAAAGAGAAAAATAATATGCGCTATAGTAATATCATCTACACACTGTGATAATAATCTACAAATTTATATTTCTAATATCTAATTAATCTGTTTATTGTTGGACTATTTATTTATAAATTTTAATTCTTATTATATTCTAAATATTGCTAGAACAAGAAAATATTTGGAGAGGTTCGCAACTATAAGTATCATGCAAAAAAAATATATTATCTTCTTCCTCGTTTCTACAGAAAATTGCTAAGATTTCAGTTCTTGTAATTCACTAATACTTCTGTAATGGCAAAAATGAAGTATCTTGTTTTTTCAAAAAAATATTTTTTCTCTAATTAAACTGCCCGCATTAAATCACGCTTCTTCAAGTGTTCCCATTTTTAGGGTTCCGTACGCAAAGGGTAAAAACGGGACCCTATTACTAAGACTTTGCTGTCTGTCCGTCCACATTGAAAGACAACTGAACTACGTTACCATGTTAGTCAAGAAGATTGGTATAGGGTTTTATTTTGAGTTTTTGTCACTTTTTACGACACTCACAGGCAAAAATTGGATTATTTAGTTATGACATCCATGGGAAAGATAGGGAGCGGTGAATTGTATTGTTACTCCGTCACCTCACAGAAAAAAAAGAATTAACTTATAAAATTACATCACAACTATAGTCCATAAAATATAGGATGATCTCTGTGACAGTTGTCACTAGTGCTGTCACGCTTACGATAAAGGCTGTAGTTTTTTTATCGATAAAACTCTTTATTTTTATAATTGTGATTTTCTATTATAATTAAAATACAATTAATGAAAATCTTTTTGAATTTATTTCAAACAAAAAACTATTTTTTGACTGTTTTAATTATTCGAAAGGAGTACAATCAAGGTCTAGGTCACTATTATCGTCATCACTAGAGCGTTCCTGCTAGAACATCATTATTTGCCAAATAGGGACAGTTGTTAGATCAATCAATTAATTACGACTGTTTTATAAATAAATCTGTCTAGTTTATTGACAATAATGCGTACATAATATTATCATTTACTCTGAGATGAAAAGTAGTTTTTTAATGTGTAATTAATTCAGTTTATGTATTTTATAATGCAACTGTCTATTTTAATTGTAAAAAATATGTTGAAAGTTTTATATAGGTACTGTATTGGGTTTATTTCTTTTATGAATAATTTAATAAAGATCGGTTATCGATTTACGTATATCGACTGTCCCATCTCTTTTTTTATCTTCAGTTCAGTATGACCTTGTACGTGCGTAAGCGTCATTTATGTATAAAATGTTTACTAGGTATTTCAGTAGTTACGAGGTACATTTTAGGCATGAATATTAATATTTTTATATTTATAATATATTGCAATTCAGTTTCAATAAAACTGGCACGAAAAGAATGAAAATATATATGATACAAAATGAAATTGTAAACACGTCGCTCGTTCAAACTTACTTCGTTGGTTTCGTTGACATCTGTCACAGAGATCAAGCTATATTTTATGGACTATAAGAGCAATCACTTGTGACTCTCCATCGTGCTGTGTAGAAATAGAGACAGCAACAGTCCCAGCATAAAAGGTTGTTTGAAACCAACTACACTAACTGGAGCATGTTTTACCCACACATTTAATTTTTGTAATGACTTCAGAGAAATTGTAGCGAAAACTAAAATATTCCAATACTGTATTATTTTATTATTATTTTCCGTGTGGTGTTGGAGTAACAGTCCAATTCGCCACTCCCTATCTTTCCCGTGAATGTCATAAAAGGCAAGAGATATAATGTAAACATAACATCTGTGGAAGGAAAACTCGAAATAAAACCCTATACTAACCTGTCTGACCAGCATGGTATAGTAGTTCAATATCCCTCCTATTGGGGAGAAGGCTCGATCGAGCCCAGCAGTGGGACGTGCATGAGCTGAGACGACTATTTCTATATTACTTTTACACATGTGGTGACAGAGTAAGAATACAATTCACCACCCCCCTCTTGCCCGTGAGTGTCATAAAAGACGACGTAAAGATACTATATACATAAAATACCTATGCAAGAGAAGGTAAACCCGAAACAAAACCCTATACGTATATATCTTTACGTATGACCAGCGTGGTAGGTCAATTTCCCTCTCATTGTGGAGGAGGCCTGAGCCCAACAGTTGAATGTGTATGGGTTGAAATGATGATTCTTAGTAGTCCCTTGTTAAATGCTGTAAAAGGTATTAATTAATAAAATGTCATTATTCAAGATATAGGATGGGAGTAGTTCATGATTATGAATTACAAGAACTTATTATTTAACTACTCAATCCTTTTTTGCCAATCAATAAATAGGATAATTATGTGAAATTATCCGTAAACTTCATCACAATAGTTAATTTGTATGTTAATAACTACACACGAATAATGACTATTTATTTAAAAAAAGAGATAATAAAACACACAACTAAAATAAATCACAGACTTAAGAGCTATCAACGGGACGTTTATATAACAAATTCAATAAAATGCAATACATATTTGAAACAGCGAGCAAATTTTGTCAATGTGTTTTGGACAATGTGAGTTCGTCAAATATCACTACAGTTTCATCACCTCGCCCTTAGAATAATAACGTATAGAAGGATAGTGTCAATACTTCGAACTTTCAAAATTTGAATCTAAAAATACTAATGGCGCGCTGACGATTACACACGCACACCACTATACAAATTATGAAATCAAATTTTGTTTTTATTAACATAAATCGTCGAATTACCTTTAAAAGTAATGTTAATAATCTTTTTATATTTTTCATATGTGTTGTGACACCATTTGAATGCACAAACCGTCATAATTACCTATTTATTTTTTAAGAGTTGCGCACCTTCGTGCAATACAATGACTTGTACATTACGGAACGGTTCTGGTGTAAGCTCCATTAGGCTCCAATTGAAATGCCTCACTTTTTGTGCATAAACTTACCTTCTATATGTTATTATTCTAAGACCTCGCCTTATATACCTCCCACTGAAGGGAATATTCTCCTAGCATACCACGCTGGTCAGAAGTGTTGCTATAGATTTTCTTCTCTTACGTTATATGCATATTATATGCCTCAATCGTATTTAACGACACCCAAGGGCAAGATAGGTAGTGGTAAATTGTATTCTTACTCCGTCACCACAAGGATAAATCAAAACTAGTAAAAAAATGACATCATTTATAACACTAATAAATATATGAATATAGAATATATATTCAATATTTTAGTGTTATAATATCCCATGTTATTAAGAAGTAGGTGAAATAAAATTATCTTGAAAGATTTTATCGCGTTTGCAATCAATTTTTACTTTCACAATGTTTCGAATATTTTTCGGGGTGGTCACTGAAGGAAAGTCCAAAGTAAAAAAAAAAGAAAAGTAATCATTAAGTTCCATTTCATATATTCGCGTAAATATGAAAAATTATTGCATATAAGTATCATAAAAATATTCATTTACATTTTCCGTGTAGTAACGGAGCAAGAATACAATTCAACACCGTATCTTGGCCGTGGGTGTCGTAAACGACTAAGGGATATAATATGCATAATAGAATGACAACTCGCAATAAAACCCTATACCAAAACGTCTGACTAAAGTGGTAGGTCAATTTTTCTCTCATAATGGAGGAGGCCCGACCTCAACAGTGGAACATGTATGGCCTAAAATAAAATGTGAAACATTAAATTTGATAGCTTCAAGACTGCGATATAAACCAAAAAGAAATAAACCAACTCCATACAAACGAAAATCCAAAACAGATGTCCATCCATTCAAAGTCACTGTACCTTTATCGTTAAGCCATCTCGCTATTCTCGCATAGACTTCCTCTTCGACCGCTATGATTATCGCGAGTAAAGCGCGCGGTATCCACGTCAAATATATTACGTTAGTTTCCCACCAATCCTGAAAATTTAATCATTTTTTAAAGAATACATTCCAGATTACCAAGGAAATAATCCTTGTACTATAGGTCAATCAAACCAGTGACTTTTGGGATGATAAGTCGGTATCTTTACCAAACCGTCACCTTTTATAATCTCACTTTTTTATTTCCAGCCAGTAATCATCATTTTCCGTGTGGTGACGAAGTATTCCCCACTCCCTATCTTGCCAGTGGATGTCTTTAGAGACGTCTATAAAATGCACATAACATCTGTGCAAAAGAAGGAAAACTCAAACAAGGAAAACAATGAAACCAGCATAGTATAATAGTCAAATTCCCTCCCATTTGTGTAGCAGGCCCGTGCCCAACAGTGGGAGTTATTGGGGCTACGATGATGATGAATCATCAAAGGTGTAGGAAAAGCAAAACATTGAGTCTTAAAAAATGACTTAGTAATACAAGGCCGTGAAATATCATGAGAGATCTCTTGTACTCCCGCCAAAAATAGACTATTGAATGAGAATCTCTCCAAGGAGGTACAATAAGAAAAGAATCGCCACACTTGGCAGGCGACTTGACAATGTGTGCTACTGTTTCTTCTGATGATCTCTAAGACGCTTTTTACGTGTTCCACGGCAAAGAATGGGTGATGACTGATACTAGGTGATGGTAGTCTTGCCTTACAGCATACGGGAAAACTGCTAACATTCCTATGGCCAGTGAGAAATTGAACTACATAGTGGTCAATTTCTAACCATAATTTCGCTAAACCCTCACGAACAGATAAAACGAATAGATACAAGGTTAGTAGGTAAGTTTGATAAAGAAAAGAATACGAAATGGGACTAAGTTAAGCCCGATATAAATTATGATATACATAAATCTTAGAATAATAACTCATAGAAAGTAACTACACGTACAAAAAATGAAGCATTTAAATTGGAGCCAGATGGCTCCTTATGCCGCACTGTTTAGTAGTGTACAAGGTCACTGCGTACGCAAGGCAGCTCTATTGTATAATGGTGTGCGTGTTTTTGTGTGTAATCGCTTGCACGCATATAGTATTTTTGGCTTCACATTTTTGGTCGCTTAAGTACCAACACTATCCTTCTATACAATATTATTCTAAGACATACATACACAGCGAGGATGGAAAATATGTGACAAATAAGGACGCCTTTTAACAGTGTGAACCCGGAGAAGGTTCTAAGGCAAACATACCTGAGCACGCAAAAGCGCGAATGTCGCTGCAGCCGCGACGCAGAGACAGACCAACATGACTGGAAATGAGACGCAATGCCTCCACACACGTCTACGCCACGCCGGATACTGTGGTTCTGGACGACCGGTCACACTACTTGTACTCATCTCACCCTGAAAAAAATATTTGTTTAGAAGTACTCCACTCAAAAGTAGAAGTACGACAGCTTCGGTCGTGCACAGTGCCGGATTAGCCATATAGCAAGAGTAGCAAATGCTACGGGCCCCGCGGGTTTGGGGGCCTCGCGCTCCAACGCCTGTCTGACTGTAATTAAAAAAATATCAATTTAGATAGTAGCGTAAAATATCTTGCATGCCTTGTTTTATTTAATACCCTAAACTTGACAACGTGTAGCAAACCAAGGGCCCCACGACAGAATTTGCTACAGGCCCCGCACTGCCTTAATCCGGCACTGGTCGTGCAACACTGTCCTGCTGCCTCTCCAAACATCTAAAGGAGTTATAATCTTAAAAAAATCCATGTGGTGACGGAGTAAGAATACAATTCGCCGCTCCCTATCTTGTCCGTGGATTTCGCCTAAGACACCTTAGGAATATAATATGCAAATAACACGTATACAAGAGAAAACTTAAAATGTATATACCAACACGTCTAACCAACGTAGTCGTATAGCAGGTCGATTTCTCTTCTATTGTGAAAAGGGCTTAAACCCAACAGCTCGCATATGAGCTAAATTCAGCTAAAATATGAGGAACCCTACTATATAAGACATAACTTTAACAGAAATAGGGCGCCAGATAAAAAAATAATTTACCTGAAACAGTGATCTTGGTTCTAACAGCAATTCGTCTCTCTGGTCTAATGTTCCCCATTTATAAGCGAGCGCATTTGAATACCTAAAATAAAATATTTTCAAAGAACATGTTTGTAATTGAATATTATTATTATAATTACGGCTTTTATCGCTTTTCATTTTGTTTTCACTGTCACGTTTTTGGTGTAAATGGTCAGCAGAAAAAAGTGTTTTAAAGTTTCGCATAAAAATGATTAATTAAAACTGTAATGGTAAGATAAAACTAGATGCAATAACATGTTTAGATATCAACTATCCTATCCATGACTTCAAATTACTACTACTTACTATGAATTCAAAACGTTAGGATAATGAAAAGAAAATACACCAGATAAAATTCATAAAAACAATATAATATTGATCAATATCCAACACTCTATACATCAGCCAATAGATCTACTGTTGGACATAGGCCTTCCGACGAGAATACAACGAATGGCCTATGTGCCGCCTATATATAAGATTTCTGGCACTTTCGCAGGATTCACTCCGTCAGGAGGAGAGCCTTAAAGTTAATATAATACTCAAATTAACATCATAAATCATTATATACCTCTTCCACGTTTCCAAATAAACACACGCCCAGAGCACATTAAAAAGTGAAAACAGCACGTACGCTATATCCTTCCAATTATCATTTGCTGTACCGAGCCATATCTGCAAGTGAAAAAACTAATTAAGTACCCTACTTCTTGCTTATCCTAAGCAATATTAAATGTAATAATACGGTCATAACGTGGTTGGGTTAAAAATTAAACTCACCCAAAATATAAAACCAACGGCTGCCGGTACGGTCAGAGATTGCGTATAATGTCCAAGCCAAGCGAAATACATTGCTATTTTAACACCAAAATATTCACTAATTTCATCTGAAAACCGACAAAAACATAGCTTATGAAAGTAATTGTGAAATTAGAAGTTCATCTTATAATACAGTAGAGATGTTTCTTCTTCTCAGACAATTTAATCTTTTCGAGACGGTACCCGAAAGGCTATCCCGCCTGAACGGGCCACTATGATGACAAAGTCGTGGACCTGTGGCCCGCTCACATGGCGCTAGAAAGATGTACGCACCTGGCGGGTTATGGATTCATCCACAGTCCCCGTCATCACCTCGGGCGGATCAAGTGCGGTATGGTTACCAAAGCCTGCCTTCAAATAAAATAACATTTACTTCTTACTAAACCATGAGTTTTGGAATTAGAATAACTTCGTATATATATTTATCTGGTGATGTGCTTGTAGTGAACTAATTTATAAATCTCATGAAATATATGGGAAAGAAATTGGTGACGATGGACCGAAATATATATTTAAGCGTCCATCATTCTACATCTTAAAAATAATAATAAGAACATAATAGTGTGTTATGCTGGGCAGTATTTCTTTAAATGCAAAGGAAAAGTTTTATTTTGTATATCTAAGTTTGAACTTACCTAAAGGCTGAGGCGAAAAGAAAGTTTTAACCCATTTCTTTCGTAGGTTCTCCAGTGAATTTCTTTCGTGTAAAGGAAACATACTAGCCACAACGCCTCTGCTGACGCATGCAGGCACTAGTGACAAGAAAGTTAATATAGAGAAACTGCTTAAAATATACGAAAACTTCGGTAATAATACTAAACAATGTACGTTGAGGTCAGTCGATAATAACTAAGCATGACAACGTAAAAGAGACAAGTCGGCCACAAATAATACTCTGGATAAGGTAGGGGTTATAGATTACACAAAGAGTAAGTAAAAAAAAAAAGGAAAACGAAGATATTTTGAAAATCCTTCGACACAAATTAACATCTTTCTTTCTTTATACGTGTGGTGCTAGATTAAGAATACAATTCAATCTTATTCGTGGATGTCGTAAAAGACGACTGTGCGATATAATACACATATAACATCTATGCATGAAAAGGAAAACTTGTAATAAAACCCTATACCAATCTGTCTGAGAAACATGGTATAGTAAGGTCAATTTTCCTCCTCTTGTGGAGGAGGCTCGACCCCATGAGTCGGAGTCGGACGTATAGTATATGAGCCGAGATAATTTCTCTGACAGTGAACTGTAAATAGTCCCATTATTAAACAGCACATCAGTGTTGAACTTAACAATTGTTTACGTAAACTAGTCGCGAACAACATTTTATAAGTAAACATCCGCATATGATATTATTGTAGTTGTAATATAAATTATTAGTAAACTTTATTTGTATAACTTACCGATGCTTTGTCCAGGGCGTAAGGTCAGAGCTGGTTCTAATGCATGTTCATCACCAGGCTCAGCACGCGCAGACTCCAGTACATGCTTCACTAAAGCACTTCGCTCTTGCGAGTTTAACAACTCTGATGCAGATGTACTCTATAGAATATAATAGGCGTATCAGAATATGTGTGAACAATATTATAAACGTAAGAAGTATAAAGTAAAAAGAGAGGCTGACCGTGTGATGGCGACCGACGTCCCGGGATAGGGACGTCGAGAGGTGAGGGTACCCGAAAGGGTATTCCGTTGGGCCAACCACTGTGGACAAGGAACTCGCCACTGGTGGTCGGTCCAACGACGAAGGTGACGTGGGTACGGATGGGTTATGGGCCCGCGCGCCGTCCTTTCGTCGTCCCGGAGGGAATGGACCGCGGGTGCGCTTACCATAAGCCCACCCATAAAAAAATATACAAAAGAAAAAAAATATACAAAAGAAAAAAAAAAAGATATACGATAAGTATATAACATTTATGCAAGAGAAGAAAAATTAAGAGAAGGAAAATTAAGAGAAGGAAAATATATAACCTGTCTGAACAGCATGTTATAGTAAGGTCAATTTCTCCCCTATTGTGAAGCTGGCTCGAGCCCAGCAGTGGGACGTATATGAGCCGAGACAATGATGATCCTCGACATTGAATTTATGAATCAATTAGCTCAGTCAACCTCTATAGGTTGACTATCTATCTATATAGATGTGGATCGCCTTAATGAAGGTGTAATAGCATTCGACACATTCAACAGCGGACGAGAAAAATAGTTGCCGTTGTACGTTGCACAGGAAAGCGATGCAGGTCCTTCTCCTGGTGGCCTCAGCAGATTTTCATTCATTAATACCAGCTCATATAAGTCTCACTGCTGGGTAAGAGCCTCTAAGGAAGGGGAATTGATTTACTATATCACGCTGGTCAGACGGATTGATATAGGTTTTATTTCGAGCTTTAATTCTCTTGCATAGATGTTATATGCATATTATATGCCTTAGACGTCTTTTACGACACCCACAGCTAAGATAGGAGGTGGTAATTGTATTCATAATACTTCACCACACAGACTAGGTTTTATTATAATGTGAAAGTGCGTTTTCCATACGATGACGAAGTAAGAAAACAATTTAGTTTTTTTTTTGCCCGTGGACGCCAGCTGCAAAAAAGTCTGATTATATATACCTACTTACGTATGTTATATGCAAGAGATGGAAAATTCGAAATAAAAACCTAAACCAACACGTCGGAGCAATAAGGTATATATGGTATGCTAAGTCCATTTCCCTCCCACATTGGACGAGGCTCGAGTTCTTCAAAATGATGAACGATGATGACAATAGAAAATTACTATCACAGATGGGACTTTTTTTTTTTTTTTTTTTTTTTATTGCAAGCAGTGGCAAACGAGCAAACAGTACACCTGATGGTAAGTGTTGCTGCCGCTCATGGACCTTTACAAGGCCGCTGCCTACCGCGAAGAAAGTGAAGGGAGTGTGAATGCGTGTATTAAGGCTCGGTGATACTAAAGGCACCATCAAAACCCTCCACACGCAAACACCCTCAGAAAGTTGGGCTTCCGGCTCACTCGCTCACCGAACGAAGCGCAGTAACAAATTGCTACTACTCAGACGTCGATTTTCTGCGAGAGCATGGTACTGCCCCGGACGGACCGGCCCGCGGCTGTAGACAGATAACTGTCGACAGTGTGGTCTTACCACTCCTACTAAGGACTAAGCAGTCAATTCATTTAACGATCTATTTCATCAGATATGCCAATATTTCAAGCGTTTAATGTGCAATACGTAATTACCCTCGCGGGATGAATACAATAAAAATTTGATTTGAAAGCTTAAAATTGAATAGCTTTTTAAAATATTAATAAAGTGTCAGAATCACAGAAAATAGAAAACCGTTGCCTATGTCTATCTTTTCAAAGACTAGGATTAGGTTTGTCTCTATGTAAACAAAAATCCTTGAGGCACGTAGCGGCAGTAAAACGTATGAGATTTTAGGTTTGATATAAAAGGACCGGTGGTACTATAAGACTAGTATGATTAAGTACACTGAAACAAACTCAACGTAAACTATAGAATATACGATTTACTTGTCTCGCGTGCTGTTAGGTCAGGCAACTTAGTTGTTATAAAAAGAGCACTAAAAATTACACGACTTTACTACATGCTATTCTCACGATAAAAATTAAGATAACATGCATATTTATTTTTAGTTTGAGTCCATTGCCTTATAAAAGCCTTTTTATATTTTCTTCTTCACTACCATAATGGCTGAGAATTAATTTTGGAAAGACATGAAAAAACCAGTCTAGTGACGGGTTAAGAGTATAATGTATCCTTAGTTGCCCATGGATATTGTTAAAAACTGGCTAACGGTCACGAGGAGGATGGCCAATAGTGTTCTGAGTAGTGGTATTTTAGTCCAAGGTCTATTATAGTCAGGCACAGTAACATAGTAATAGTTTACCCACTGTTATTTTAAGACGCCCATTAGGGCAATGAAAATAGGCCCGTTGATTGTAAAAGTAAAATCTAGCCAAATAATATTTTAATTTAATATTATAAAATCAGTTATATCTAAACCTAAAAAGTAATTACAACACAAAAACTGGTTCTTCTTGAGATTTTGGCAGCTGCATTAGCGTTATTAAATAGTGACTTTTATCAAACTAAAATAAAAACCTTGATAGCACATTTTTTTGCACAAGTCGTTTTTATATTAATTATGCAGTTATGATACAAGTCTTTATGCGCCCCACGTTTTTATTGTAAACCCGTATGTAGCAGACAAAGCTCTCACACAACACGAAGTAGGTAAACCAGCCTTGAAGGTAATATGATAACAACATATGATTTTTGTTCACCCTAATGCCATACAGTCCCTCCTCGATGCATTTCAAACCTTGACTTGGATGAAATAATAATAACGTGTCGTTTTACCCACCCTACCTAACCTCGTAGAAATATCGCCACAATACAAAAACCTT
Source organism: Lymantria dispar (assembly GCA_032191425.1). NCBI lineage: Eukaryota > Metazoa > Arthropoda > Insecta > Lepidoptera > Erebidae > Lymantria > Lymantria dispar. Next base: position 7,663,989 of record CM063465.1, on the reverse strand, counting down.
AACTTGGGTGGAATCAAATAATCAATATTTGCTCCAGGTAGGTATATATTTTCTTTTTCATTCTATTGTCCACCTCATTTCGCACAGATCAGCAGACCCTCATTACCGAGCCGAAATTTCAAAAATGACACGAATTTTCCTTATGTATGAAAAGCAATCAGAATTGGATAATCAAAAGAGTCAGCACAAGTGCTTCAGTAATCTGTCGCAGAATTTGAAGCAAATGGGTAATTGGTACGGTGTCAAGCTAAATAAAATTAATCATTTTGGCGTCATTACTTTTATACAGAACCTCGTACATCCTCTTTATTTATCAATAGTTCATGATATGACGATCTACCAGTGCTTATGACTCCATAAAGACGCATCCGAATTCTCCGATATTATAATACAATATTAATTGTAACTTATACAATTAAATTTATTATGAAAAATATTGATAATCCCAAATCATCAAAGCTCAAATACCATATCCTTTTGATTACGATTTGGGACAACATTATTAAAGAGCATAAAAATTTGATTCACAAAATATACACATAAATAGCAACACTTTCAGGATTGTGCACATGTTGTTCTTTAATGGACTTCGTGTGCATATCATAAATAATTCATAGAAATATTGATTTCTATATGACGCCGCATTTTCGGAACGCGTGGTGCTATCCAGAAATTTAATGGCACAATTCCAGAATGGTTCTCATAATATGCCATATAAAAGCTAAGTACATAAAATATTGCTGATTATTTTAAATTTTAACCATATAGGTCATTAAAAATGTCCACTGTATAAAGCTGAACTTGAATACAGTCATCCGTCGTATGGACAAGGACGAAGGACATGGCCAACCTGTCTTTTATTAATACCAAAACCTTCATACATACATAATTTCTTGCAAATCTGTTAAATACGCTTCCTAAAACTGTCCATGGCACTTTCATAATAATAATAGTAACAATACATACTTATATATTTTATGCGTCGCAATATTTGAAAACATCGTATTCGTGTCTCGCTGCGATAACGTCAAATCTATAGCACTATAGGAACATAACTTCAGTTCGCTACATTGGAATGCTCGGATTGTTCGGGCTTAATTCCAATCTTATTTCAATGTCAATTGTATAGTGTTCAAGAATAGTTTCTACAAAATACATGTTCACTTCAATTTTCAAAAATGCGCATACTGCATGCATCATGTTTAGTATAGTATCATAAGCAGGTTTTCCGTTAGGAAAATTCCAGTTTTTGGAACTGCATTATTGTCAGTTTTTGTTTTTTTTTTTATTGCAAACGGTGGCAAACGAGCAAACAGTACACCTGATGGTAAGTGTTGCTGCCGCTCATGGACCTTTACAAGGCCGTTGCCTACCGCGAAGAAAGCGAAGGGAGTGTGAATGCGTGCATTGAGGCTCGGTGATACCAAGGGCACCACCAAAACCCTCCACACGCAATCACCCTCAGAAAGTTGGGCTTCCGGCTCTCTCGCTCACCGAACGAAGCGCAGTAACAAATTGCTACTACTCAGACGTCGATTTTCTGCGAGAGCATGGTACTGCCCCGGACGGACCGGCCCGCGGCTGTAGACAGATAATAGTAGCTCCAATAGCTTCAAGACTACTATCCTTATATGAAAGCGAAATTCCACTCAAAATCTATTTAACTCGACACCGGGCACTCGCATATGAAATCCGATCATGAAAACACGGTATGCAATTATCCATACGAAATGCACAGAGTAGGTGTAACGCAGTTTTTGAATCTCATTCGGAAACGTTGGGTTGAATATGATCATAGCCGGTCAACAAAAAAGACGTCAGCGTTATTATAACAGAACAGAAGTAATCCCTTGCCATAAGCCCTATACGAATATATCTTCGAAGATTACATTTGGTACGCGGTCGAAGCTATAAAATATTTTATAGACCCATAACACATCCTTGTTTTGATATGCCTGGAAAAGACTGGCACAACTTTAATCTTAGATAGTTCCATTAGCATAAAACCACGCCCATATGAATGTCGTATATTCGGATGACATGAATATACTAGGTAGATATACCTGGTAATTTTCAAGGCCTTGAACCTATATTCGTTTCCTATGAGACGAGGAATTTATTTATAATACTAGCTGATATATTGACGCGGTTTAATCTGAAATTTACTTGAATGAATTGTATATTATCATCTACACCAATAAATAAAATTGGAGTGTCTGTTTGTAATGTCAAAATAATGGCCTTTTTTCATACTCACACGGTTATTTGCACGACACCTATGCCTAAAATAGCGATTAAAAAAATTTTTGTCTGTCTGTTTGTTCCGGGTAATCTTCAAAACGGCTGGACCGATTTCAAAAATTCTTTCACTAATGGAAAGCTATAATATCAGGGCGTAAACTAGGCTATATTTTATCCCGGTATTCCCACGGGAACGGGAACTACGCGGGTAAAACCACTATAACCTATAACCGAAGCTAAGCGAGGGCGGATTGCTAGTTTGTTAATAAATGGCATTGTATTTTGTCCCAAAGACACTTTATGTAAACTACAAACATATTTTCTACTAGCAGTCGACAGACAAAAATTTTTTAATTGCTATTTTAGGCATAGGTGTCGTGCAAATAACCGTGTGAGCATGAAAAAAGCCTATTATTTAGACATTACAAACAGACACTCCAATTTTATTTATTGGTATAGAATACATACTGTTCATCTATAAATATAAAACGCTTTGTCCTGAACGACTGACTAACGGATCAACGCAGAGCCTGATCATAGAGACTTGAAACTTCTTTGTATGTCTTAGACCAGTGGTTCTCAAACTTTTTAAATGACGGAACCCTTTTGGGAAGCAAAATACTTGATGGAACCCTACAATAAAACAATTATTTTTATAAGTGTATTCTATATTAATCAGCATAATAAAAGTACAATGTATCAGTTACTAATTATTATTTACTTCACCACTTGGTAAGGACAATAATAGAAAACATTAAAAAAGAAAAAATCTAACTAGTGGGAGGTATGAAACTGTTTTTTATTTTTCATCAATTGCTTGATATCAGGTTTGATGGAAGAAAGTTGGAGTCTCATATCAGCTTCGGCGTCCAGTCTATTGCGATATTTTGTTTTCGTGGCTGCGTAGGTAGAGAATCCTGTTTCGCACAAATATGTAGTTGGGAACGGGAGAAGAATATCCAGAGCCATTTGGCCAAGCATTGCATATTCATCTTGGATTCTGCACCAAAAATCATTAAGAGGCGTCGTTTTGAACAATGACTCCATACTTGTGTCTGATGACATTTCTAAAAGAGATTCATATATCTCATTTGACATGTTTTCAGGCTTTTCCAAGTTGGGTAAAAAAGGATTATGAATCCAGGAGTTCACTTTAATTTTTGTATTGTGTTCTTCGGGAAAATACTTTTCAAAAGATGCGCGCATCGAACTGAGATATTGGACCAATTCTTCAAACACATTATCTTCAAACATTTCTGAGTCGTTTTCGCTAACAAACTCACTGAGTAACGTAAAACTTTCTATTTCTTTCTTACCAATGCAAATGATCCAAAAATCTAATTTTCTTTTAAAAGCAGTTATTTTATTATAGGCCTGAAACACTGTTGTCTGTTTACCTTGCAACGATAAATTTAATTCGTTAAGTTTTTGAAAGATATCCGCCATAAAAGACAATCGGAACAACCAAGTTTTATCATACAAACGGTCCTTCAAATTAAAAGAAGTATCTGCTGAAAGAAACATTTGTAACTCGGCTCTAAGTTCAAATAGCCTTGTTAAAGTTTTTCCCCGAGACAGCCATCGCACTTCTGTATGGAGCAGCAGTGTTTTATGTTTGCTGCCATAATCTTCACACAATAATGAGAACAATCGGGATTGTAGTGGTCGTGATTTGATAAAATTAATTATTTTTACCGCTTCATCCATAACTAATTTTAGATTAGACGGCATTTGCTTCATCGCAAGTGCTTGTCTATGCAGAATACAATGACTGGAACTACAATTAGGCGCTTTATTTTTCATTCGTGACACTGCTCCTGCTGTTTTACCTGTCATCGCCTTGGCCCCATCTGTACAAATGTCAATGCAATTGTTCCAACTGAGATTATGTTCTTCAAAAAATATATTTATTTTATTAAAAATTTCTTCCCCGGTAGTGTTTGTAAGCAGCGATGAACACATAAGCACGTCTTCTTCAAAAGAACTTTTATATGGATATCTCACAATAACCAGCAGGATAGCCAAACCAGCGACATCAGTCGACTCGTCCATTTGCAAAGCGAATCGTGTATTTTGTAGACGTGTAACTAGTTCTTGTTTGACGTAGCTTGCCAGATCATGGATTCGTCGTGAAACAGTATCGTTTGATAGCGGAACAGTAGAAAGATGCTTTGCAGATTTTTCATCAAGCATACATTTTGTTATGTCTAATACACATGGTTTTATTAATTTCTCAGCGATAGTGTGCGCTTCACCTGCTTGTGCAATGCGATAGCTAACTAAGTATGATGCCTCCGTGGCCTTTTCGTTGGTAGTTTGTGTTACATGCATCATATTTTTTTGACTTTCTAATAACTGATCTTTTTTGCGAACAAAAAATTCTTTATTCTTGTCTTTAGTCTCGGGGTGTACGGTTTCTAAATGTCGACGCAATTTGGCAGGTGCCATGGAACTATTAGGAAGCAGTTTACTACAGAGCATGCAGAGAGGTGAGCCGTTGGAATCAACAAATCCGAAACTGATATAAGATTCATCATACTTCCTTTTTTTCGTCTTTGAAACCGTCGAGCTTGACGTCGTGGCACTCGTGGCATCATCTTCTGGATCGGTGATTGCTAAATTCTCCGCGCGCATTGCTTTTGAACATTCAGCGTCATTAGAAGATGTTGTTGGAACACGTTTAACACCTTTAAGCCAACGTTCCATTCTTCTTTATTTATAATGTTACAAGTCAGGATAGTGGGGTTTAAATAATGCACAATCGTTACTGCGTATAAGAGACTAAATTTAGAACCTACAGGGAAGAAATGTATAAAACTGGGACAACAGAATACAGCAGGCAGTAAAACAATGAACACTAGTTTCTCGCTAGCGAGCTTGTAAGTAGGTAGTAACTTATCGCTCCGAACGCTAATCATCAACTGACGACGCCAACTTTTTTTTTTTTTTTTTTTGTGTGTATTTAGCTGTTGGTCGCAGATGACCTTGACAGCTTTACGCGGGCAATGGGCGAGCGGAAGGCTCTCAACCCGGTAAGACGACGCCAACGCGCGATCGCCGCTTTTATACTTAGTCCTAGACTCGATCTCAAATATTCTCGAAAATACTCGAGTCGGCACCTTTGATAAACAAAAAGCAAAAATAAAAACAGAAATTTAAAAATAGCGTTGTATACAATATCGACTTTATCCTTTGAAGTTAGAGACGAAAGTCGCTAGTTGACAACTATAGCGTCTAATTCAGAGGCGGCTTTTATCAAAGAGACTGAGCGCTTACAAGTATACTACCCGCTCGTTTTAAGTTTGCCGCTGGCGATAGGTATGAGTGTATGACGTTCGAAATTTTTTATTTAATTGTAACAATAAAAATTGTGTACGTTAGATATTTGGGTAAAACTATGACACATTATAAGTTTTGTTGTCACGTGGGGGAGGGTACGCGCATTCCACAGACCGGCAAACTTAGAGCGAACGCGTTGTACAAGTATAAAATTGTTGAGACCAAACTTATGAGATATTGTACCAGCTAATGTAACACAAGCTTATACAAATACAAATAAATAAATAAATAACATTCATAGCGTTTTGTCTCCGCGCGGCCGCGGAGTCCGCACAGCCGCAGAGCGACCAGAGAGAGGTGTTTTGATTTTTTTATTTCTAAATTCTTGCGGAACCCCGACAGAGGTATCACGGAACCCTAGGGTTCCGCGGAACACACTTAGAGTATAGCTGTCTTAGACATCTGATAAGAAAGTATTTTACTAAATTCTACCCCTACGAGGGGGGAGGGGCAAAGATTGTATGGTACAACGTGATTCCTTGGTCGAATCTACTTCATATTTTGCATAAATATCAGAATTTTATTATTTTCTGTTACACATAACAGAATTAATGGAAGACTTATTTTATTGAAATTCATAGTTCATAGAATATAACGTTGTATTTTATTTTCATGTCTATTTAACTTTTAAATCTCTACACCATAACAAAGATTGTTATATTTTATAAGTATACAAACATTTAAACAATAATTTTTATGTTACAACAAAATTAATAATGTAAAAAACCACTTTTTTTTTGTGGGTGGGCCGCGGTCGGCGCGCCTCCGCACCACTCCGTCCGGAGCGACAGAGGGGCTTAAGAACGCAACTCCCGCAACCCACCCGAAAACCACGTCGCCTTTATCGTTGGGCCGACCACCGGAGCATCCGACCGCCTCTCGGCGGGTGACGGATTAATCCCCGGTCAAGTCACCCGCGGCCTCGGCTAGGGCGGCATGAGGCGCAGGTAGTTGCGCCTACGCCGCCCCAGTCGCCGGCGGCGGATCTCCTCATCGAGGCTGCGCTCCTCGCGCAGGCGATCCGCCGCCTCGTAAAAAAAAAAAAAAACCACTCATAAATCCTATTAGAAACATTTTGGACTTCTACGCGAACCAAGATGGAAAAAAAGTATAGTATACGCTGCAAGCATCACTAAACTACACTATATTATTAAATACCAATGCATCATGAAACAATTCTTTATCCCATATACATAGGTGCTTCCCCGTATTAGGTAAGCGCCACTTTTGCAGTAGTAGTTCAATTGATCTACTTCACTTCGAGTTTTGCTTTTTTGCAGCGATGTTATCTACTCATATCCCCTAGGTGTAGTCTTCACAACACAGGAGTATTAAAATTCTAAATGTGAGCAATATTTACCAACCTCCAAAATTGCTCATTTTAACTTCATTATCCAGTTATTGTCAATTTCGATATACATAAGTAAGTTTTATTAGTGCTAAGTAAAAATATGAATTTATGCTCAATATACAGAAACGCTCATAAAGTAAATGGTAAGAAGTGCCTATAAAACTGAAAGCCGACCAAAAGACTTCCCCAATTTCCTTTTATTTGTCATAAACAGGTCACAAAGGCGATCCAAGTTGGAGATATCGCAATGTTAGGTATTACTGTGATGAATATTGTTGGCTGTACACTATACCTAATAGAACATTCGAAAAAGTATTGAACAAAAACGCGGTATTTTCTCAGTAGGTACATTGCTGTAATGAGCTCATCATTCTTCTAGCCTTTATTATTCTACGATTAATAGAGTCAAGGAGAATTACAATCAAACTTTGAAGACCAATTTCGTAGGAATTTCATTCTTTTACAGATCACGACCATTTGACTTCCGTTGCTATCTCATTCCACAAGTCCCAATATTGGGCTTGGGCCTCCTCCACAATGGGAGGAAAATTGATCTATTATATCGCGCTGGTTACAAATGTTAGTATAATATCGAGTTGTCCTTCTCTTGCATAAATGTTATACATTATACCCAAGGGCAAGATAGGGATGGTAATTTATATTCTTACCACTGTTGTACGGTCACCACACAGAAATTGATAATAATATTCTTTTTTTTGATGTGAAACATCTATAGGCGAGGGTGACCGTGATCGTCGCGTGGCGTTTAACGCCACGCCTCGCGGTCCCCTATTAATTAAATATTAAATAAATATTTGGATGCATATACCTACATTTTTGTAACAAACCCATGGTGCGATTTAAAATTTTGTACAACGCCATCTAGTGAACTCAAAGTAAATTGTTACTTATAATGTATATTAATGAAAATAAATGTTTATTGAATAAAATCATAATTTATTGGAAAAAAATCGCGATATTTTATTAATACTTTATGCCTTAGTTTTATCGTATTAGTTCCTGTCGTAATCTAATGTTCTTTTATGCATATATACTTGTTTTATAAATTGATGTAAAATTCTCTAACTTAGTAATATAAATATACCAGTAGGTATGGTATTTAGTTTACTTTCAGCTACGAAACCCGTTTTTTATAGGCTTTTATTAGTTCAGGTGTATATATATTTATTTCTTTGTATATTACCGACTTCATAGGAATTGGATTTTGACGCACTTTAAACAGTCAAATTTCATTTAAAAGTTGAAAATTTAAGGAGGACCATGACGTTAAAATTATTTAGATAGCTTGTCTTATTATTATTACAGGATTAAAAATTTCTTTATTAAATATATTGAAGTTGAGAGTTGGTCGTTAGCTCGATAAATGCCGCCATTTCTGTTTCCTAAATCACACTCTTCGTGCGGAAAGAATGTCTGTGAACGGATGAAAGCATTTCATTTTTTATAGGCTTTTATTAGTTTCAGCTGTATATTTATTTGTTTGTATGTCACCAACTCCTTATGCATTGGATTTTGACTCACTTTAAACAGCTTGTCTTATTATTACAGGATTAGAGAGTTCTTTATAAAATATATTGTAGCTTAGAGTTGGTCGTTTGCTCGATAGATGCCGCTATTTCTGGTTTATAAATCGCAAATTATTTCAAGCTATGTTTTAGAAGGTTCATTTCGTTTGTACTAAATGACGTTACCATAAATATGAGTCGTAAAGTCAATTTTAAAATGGATAATTTATTCGATACAATACCTACCAAAAAGTACTTATTGACTAAAATATCGAAATCCAAATGTATCGGTATCGAAAGAAAAGTACTCGATACCTAAAGATAAAGTAAATAAAAGTACTCGATACTTTAAACAGTACGTTACTTATCTTTCGATACTATTCATGAGTTCAGTATCGATACTTTATATTCGATACCGTGTCTCGACTCGTACAAAATAGTTTCGATGTTTCACATCTGTCAGGCGTCCTGAGCGACGGCTCACTTTTTTTTATTGGTATTAATCCCACAACACATTCCCACCATTGTAACTCCTGTAAACCAGATTTACAATAATCAAATTCTACGAATGGTTATTTGAAAATTCTGTTTCTGTATAGGCGAATATTATACATCAACCATCAAGTTGAGCGAATTAATATGCTCCCCGACGCATGAATTCCAATTATCTTTCAGCGGTTCTTACCCTTCATCTACACAAATAAATAAAATTGAAATGTCTGTTTGTAATGTCAAAATAGTAGATTTTTTCATGTTCACACGATTATTTGCACGATACCTATGCTTAAAATCCCGTTTAAACATTTTTTTCTGTTTGCTCCAGGTATCCAGGTAGTCTTTAAAATGGCTCGATCAATTTTAATAATAGTTTACTACCAAGTAGTGGTCTACATAAGGAGGAACTTAGACTATTTACCGTCTCAGAATTAAAGCCATATAATTTACCCGGTCCGAGGCTTCGAAAACCGATGCCTTTTTTTTATTGCAAACGGTAGCAAACTAGCAAACAGTACACCTGATGGTAAGTGTTGCTGCCGCTCATGGACCTTTGCAAGGCCGCTGCCTACCGCGAAGAAAGTGTAGGAGTCTGAACGCGTGCAATGAGATTCGGCGATACTAAAGGTATCACTAAAACCCACCACACGCAAACACTCTCAGAAAGTTGGGCTTGCAGCTCTCTCGATCACCGAAGGAAGCGCAGTAACAAATTGCTACTACTCGGACGTCGATTTTCTGCGAGATTGTGGTACTACCCCGGACGGACCGGCCACCGACTGTAGGCAGACAACTGTCAACGGTGTGGTCCTACCACTATAAATAACTAATGGAATGCAGTCGGGTACCGTAATATCTTAGGAGTAAATCCGGGAGCAAAGCGACTGAAACCGTAGCGAAGCGATCGTTAGTTTACAGAGCTCCATTTAAGGATTATTTTTCGATTTCACAAATAAATTTTATAGAATGACTGTCGTATATTCGTGTTGAAAGAAATATACAATCTTCTAAAAACCTCGTATAATAAGTATTAGTGCTTTTTACTTAGAGTAAAAGTGTATAGCTATTATAGATTCCCTTGTACTACGATATGTTGTAGCAGTTCCGATTGAGGTCGCTATATACGTGACCCTGTTGAAGGGCAATCGTGTGGGTTCTTGTTGGGCGTTCCTTGTCGACATTTCCATTATGTCTAATGGAGCTTGGCTTTTTGCGGCTTTTACACTTGGCTCTACTCGAGAAGGACCATTATCTTTATTTTATAACTCTACCATTAAAATCTGTGCAAAGCGTTGAGGGTTACACTTTAGAAAGCGTGAACGAGAATTAAGCTATTTTATATTATCTATGGCTCAGTGTATTATGAAATCCATTTTAGTTGCATGCTGTTTTTATTGTAGAAATAGATTATAATCATTAAATTAAAATACCGGAGTCGATACAAGTAGATTCTTTTTATAAAAATTGCCAAAGTTCACCATAACTCGAGTCCGAAAAATCACAAAATGAAAAATATAAAAAACTAAACTACTTATTTAAGTTTTGATTACAGTCAAGAACTACAGACAGAATATTACGTATTTACATAAGTTTTCATTCATTTAGCTTAATTAATTAAAACGATATAATTTATTTTTAAATTTCTCTTTATCATTTTTTACTCCGCCATAATTATTATTTTATTTTAACGCTCAAAAGGATGGGTTTCAATTTTTGAGTTTTCCTTCTCTTGCATAGATCTTATATGCATCATATCTTTTAATGGGCTTAAACTATATCTACGGGCAAGATAGTGAATATAATAGTGTAATAATAGTGATAGGAGGTAGTGAATTGTGTTCTTACTCCGTCACCACACGGAAAAAATATAATTTAAGCATGTTGAAAAGTGAAAGTTTTCAAATAACTAGCGAGTTTCCCCAAATAAGATTACATAATAATTTTCTATTAGGCTCCGTATTAGTTAGGACCAACTAAACACTCAACGCGAACTCGACGTGATATTTAAGCAGAATGTTGGCATAGCTCCGAAAATTTAAATCTTAATATATATAAATTACGTGTCACGTTGTTTGTCCGCGATGGACTCCTAAACTACTTAATCGATTTTATTCAAATTTGCACACCGTGTGCAGTTTGATCCAACTTGAAAGATAGGATAGCTTACTTCTTAATTTATAGTCACAATATTATTTTACTGCAAATTATTTGTCTATTATTTGACATTCACAATTATCTGTTAACTCCAAACGATTTTAACAGATGGCGATATCTGTTGACTGGATTGAGTAATTTATTAATAGATGGCGTTGCTATATCAAATCTACAAACGTGGCATATACGATTTTAATTTGCTCTTTTACATAGATGCCATTTATAAAAAAAAATATGACGACCTCCATGACAGATATTCGCCTACAGTTCCACTTAAATAGTTTAATAAAATGTAATATAACAAAAACACAGCAGCCACAGCAGCGCGTGACCGGGTCTGCTAGTAATATCTAAATCTGAAAATGTTTGCCACACGTGAAACTTGAACCAGCACATATTGAAAATCCGTTCCAATCGCCCTTAAATCAATGGGTATAGGTTCGAGTCACACGTATAGCATTCATTTTTCACGTGTAAAACAAGTTTTTAATACCCAGCATGTAAAATCTTAGTAATTTAGATTTACATAATTTTTGTATGTGGCATATTATTCCTCTTGACTAATCAAAGCCCATATTCGCTCAGAGCATATATGCACGGAAAGCGACTGAACGCGATATCTACGAACTTCTTGGGATTTAGCATTGCCGCCCCAAGCTCCTAAAGAACTTAGTCCGCCACTGATCAAGACTCAGGCGCCAGGATCCCGATGGAATAAACTTAAACACTACCTTCATCTCAGTTCATAAACTTCCCAGAACTGAGCTCGAGCTTCCTTTAATACAGGCGGGGAAATTGACCTACCATATATAAAGGTTGTAGAACCACACCGCTAGCAGTTGTCTGTCTACAGTCGCGGACTGGTCCGTCCGGGATAGTACCACACTCTCGCAATAAATCGACGTCCGAGTATTTGTTACTGCCCTTCGTTCGGTGAGCGAGAGAGCCGGAAGCCCAATTTTCTGAGGGTGTTTGCTTGCGGTGGGTTTAAGTGATGCTTTTGGAATCACTGAACATCATTGCACGCATTCACACACCCTTCACTTTCAACGCACTAGGCAACAGCCTTGCAAAGGTCCATGAGCGGTAGCAACACGTACCATCAGGTGTACTGTTTGCTGATTTGCCACCACTTGCAATAATAAAATGCGTGCCAGTCAAATTTTATTTTCAAGACATTTAATTTCGAGTTCTCTTTCTTTTTAAATGATGTTATGTGCATATTGTGGCGTTTTTACGACATCCATGAGCAAGATATGGATTGGTGAATTATGTTCTTACTTCGTCGCCATAGTAATAAAAGGATAAACATTGCGTAATATTAAACAAAAGAAAATATCTAAAAAATGAAGGCTCTGCCGACGCGATAAACATACATGGGCAATAAAAGCTTCGATATTTTCAGTTGAACACTTAAATGAGCGTTTAATAAATGGTTAAAGGTCAAAACCATTACGGTAATTAAAAGTGGATAGACTTTCAAACTCATATCTAGTGTCGGTTGGTTCTTCTATAATTAAAACAACGATAGTTTTTAATGTAGTAGCGGAATCAAATCACGATGCAGCATTACCCCTTCTTTCTCTTAGGACTACAGAAACAGACACTCTAAGAAAAAAAAAATATATTTCCTCACTGCAAAAATTTAAAATCTTAAATAATGTTATCGCCCATCGATAAGTAGCAAGTCAGAACGTGTGCTATGGCAACATCCTTCATACTTTTTTTTAGGCGGTCGGTCATAAAATTATCGCCAATTATTTTTGCAATATGTACGAGCGAAGACGACTACATACTGCATTGATCCCAAGTAAGTGGGTTAAGTGCTGGATGATGATGATGTGACTAGTACTTAATTATGATCGTGCGCGAGGAGCTCCTCTACAGCCACAGGATCCGCCCCCGGCAACGTAGATGGCGCGAGTACCTGAGTCTGTTGCTGCCCTAGTCGAGGGCGGTCGAGAGGGGGTCGGGGAGAGATGGTACCCGAAACGGTATCCCGCAGGGCTGGACTTCAAGAAACTTAGTACCAGGTCGGCCCAATAGCGAAGCCAAGGAATTTAAAAAAGTACTTCATTGTGATCAGTTGTAATTAATAAATGTATATTTAATCAAACATCAAACCCTATCATGTATTCATTAATTGCCAAACGATATCGAGAGAAGGGATGATTAGTTTATGATGAATATTCATTAGGCAATAAAGCTTTATTATACTAACAAATCGACAATATAGGGTTCATGAACGAACAAGTAATCAAGAACAGGGTAAATGATAGGTACTTCGCATAATCTACGGTGTATACGTTCTTTTATACACTGATAAAGATTAATTTGAGGTTTATTTATCATCAACCTGACGTCTCGGGTTTTTATATTAGACATTTTTGATTTTTCTATTTTCTATCAGCTTGTCGCATTATTCTAAACTTTTTCAGATTAATGATTTCTGATGTTTACGCGAGTATTACACGTTATAAATAAAACATTTTTAGAAAATTTATTGCGTTTATATCTGATTTTTGATTGCCTTTCATTTCGAACACTTAGCGTTCATGGTCACCGTAGGACTTTTCAGCGTTCAACAATGTAAAGTTCGTCAGATTACTTCCATTTACAATTTGTTAACTAGTTTAGACTTATGGTCACTATGTCGCTCCCTTTTTGGTGTAGTGTAAGAATATAAATATAATTCACCAACCTTTAATTTCTCATTGTATAAGAAAACTAACAGCTTTAAAAGAAGATTAGTGTCACTGCAAGAGAAGAATAACTCGAAACAAAATCTGATGCAGGCCCATCTAATAAGCTCCGTATAATAGGCCAAGTGCAGACTAAGAATGCAGTACACCTCATTTCTTGCCCGTGAATGAAGTTCAAAGAAGAGTGAAGGAAATGCAGATAACATCTATGCAAGAAAAGGAAAACTTGAAATAGAGCCCTATAGCAACCATTCCGATCGGCGTGGTATAGTAGATCAATTTCTCTTCTATTGAGGAGGAGATTCGAGCTTAGTAATGTGGCGTATATGAGCTGAGCTGATGATGATTATAAGCCGAATTTCTTTTCGTTGCGTAAGACTTGAAGAAGGGTAATGAATGAATGCATTATAAAAAGAAGAGAATTGATAGAATATTAACAAAGCTTGAATATAGCCAGACTAAAATTGTTCATTTTGCAACAATGTTTACTGATGGGTAAACGATAGCGAGAATGAGTATAGCCTTAGCTCAATTTGATTAGGTGTTCATTACGTGTGAAATGGGCAGTCGAGTGAAAGGTCAGCCGTCATGTTGAACATTCGATAGTTTTCATAATAGGTATACGTGACCTTAACCTTGAATTCAAAAGAATTATTATAGGTCGATGACCCATTGTTGACAATGCCAGTCGAGGTGATATACGATTTGCGACTGCCTTGCTGCTTCTACTGAAGATGAAAATTCCGTTTTTGACATTTGTGTATTTGTTGTTTAGGACTTTTTTTTTACTTTTGAGACTTATTAGACAATTGTAACTTCTTGTTCTGTTTCAGTTATTAATTTGACCAATATTTTTATATATCAGGGGAAAGGATGTTAAGTATCCCTGTCTATAAGGTCGCGTTACGAACTTGGAATATGTACATTAGTTTTTGCTTTCTGAATGTTAATAAATCATGATGAATATAAAAAATAACATCACTATAATACACTCATTTGCAAAAAAAACGGGCACCTAAGCAATGAACCATTTCAAATGTTAATATTTCTTTGTTTGATAATTATAGGTAGTTTTATCCACACAATTTGCTAAATTAATAAGAAAATAATCGTTTTCATCAGTATTTCATAAAATTTAGATACAATTTATGGGAAATAATGCTAAACCTCGCTAGTAGTGTATATTCGCTAGTAGTGCATATGCTCATGAAGTAAAAATAAAAAAGTTTTTTTGTTTGTTTTTCTTTAATAAAGTAAAAGCAGATAAATGTTTAGTATCGAGTGTGACCCCCTCTAGCTAAAATCACAGCTTGAATTCGTCTGAGCATGCTAGCGAGTATATCCCGGATACTTGCTTGCGGAATACGTTCCCACTCCGCAGTAATCACATTCTTCAGCTCTCTGATGGTCTGCGGAGCCGGGTGTACTGATCTCACACGCCGTTTCAGAACGTCCCAGACATGCTCTATGGGATTGAGGTCGGGACTTCGAGCTGGCCAATCCAAACGACGAATGCCGACCTCTTGCACATACGCATTAACATCGCGGGATCGGTGGGCGCGAGCATTGTCGTCCATAAAAATCGAGTCTTCACCTAGAGCGGCCAATGCGGGTTGTGCATGAGAAATTAGAACTTCCGTTATGTATCGATGCCCAGTCAGTGAGCCGTTTTCAATGAAGACTAACTCTGTACGATCCATTGAATTTATTCCTGCCCAAAACATAACAGAGCCCCCACCATAAGGTGTGATTTCTTCGAAACATGCCTCTGCAAAGCGTTCTCCTTGTCTTCTTAGCACTCGCCGACGTCGATCTTCACCGAACAGAGATATCCTGGCTTCATCAGAGAACAAAACCCTATTCCAATCGTCTTGAGTCCATGATTCACAATTTCTAGCGAACCTAAGCCTGTGAACTCTGTGCTCACGGAGTAATTTGGGGCCGCGGGCCGGGCGGTGACTGCGTATATTGGCAGCGAGAAGCCTCCTCCTGACCGTCCATAGACTAATATGCACATTTCTTACTTCTTGGAGGTTGTTCTTAAGATCCACATACGAAGATTTGCGATTTCTCAATGCGCGACTCACAAGAAAACGATCATCCCGTGGTTGGGTACATGGTTTTCTTCCAGAACCAGGCCTTCTCTCGACGGAACCAGTCTCCTGATATCGCTGCCAGGTCCTTTGGACTGTCGAGCGACTAACATTTAGCCTCCTAGCCACGAAACATTGGCTGCAACCCCCTTCAAGCAGCGCGATAATTTTGGTAGCTTTTACCACTTTATCTACCATTTTTGATACAGCCAAACAGCATTAAATAAAGCTTTGACAGTCAAGGATATGAAATTAATCGATAAAAATTGAATAAAAGTTATGAAAGTCGATGTTAACTTCTGGAACTTCGCGCCAAAAATGTAGGATAAAAAGGGGTTTTCTGTAAAAATGAACATCAAATGAAAAATTGAATTTAGAACGTACTTTTTTAAATACCACAGCATTTTTAAAACCGGCCAGTAACGTGTACAAACGATTGAAACCTTTTTGGTATTGTATCTTTTTAAATATGAATGAAAATCAAAACCGCCCGTTTTTTTTGCAAATGAGTTTATATAACTATCTTAACAATAATAAATAGAAATCGATATGAACATATACGAATTTTCCTTTTGTTATTTCGTTCGTCGTAATTAATACTGTGTCAAAATATAAGTCGAAATTAATGATAAAATGCTTTTGGGGATCAATAAAGCCTTTATAATAATGACGAACGAAACAAGATCTTAGTCCCCCTTCCGTGGACATGAATAATGTAAAGTATCCAAAACACGATCAAACTCATTATAATTCGTAAACAATATATCGAACACTAGCAACCCGCCCTCGCTTTGCTTCGCTTTCAGATACCTTACCCGCGAAGTTCCCATTCCCGTGGGAATACCTCGTTAAAATATAGCCTATGTTACTCAGGAATAATGTAGCATTCTAATGGTAAAAGAATTATCGAAATCCGTCCAGTAGTTTTTGAGTTTATTCGTAACAAACATACAAAAATAAAATATTTCCTCTTTATAATTATAGTGTAGACATACTTCGCAATTACGTTTATAATAGCAAATTTATGCTATTTCACACGTGTAGTGCCCGTTCCCATGGTAATACAAGGATAAGATATAGCCCAGATTACTCACTGATAATGTAGCCTTCCATTAGTGAAAGAGTTTTTAAAATCGATTCAGTGGTTTAGGCGTGAAAGCGAAACAAATAAACCAACTCGCTTTGCATTTATAAAATTAGTCAAAATAACAAATCCATTAGTTGAATTAATATCATTTAAAATTTTTGATTTTTTCCTCATAATTTATTTAATTTGTATGTCATCTTTGTTATATGTGTATATTAAATGTATTTAGCTGCATATTATGCAAATATGCTTATATTAATTTTCGGCTATAAATGTTAGCATTATTTTTTTATCTAATTACCCTAAAAAGAATTCATATATTTCTTTGAACAAACAATTAATTAATTACACAATTTTTATTCTATGCATTATTATCTTTTTGTGGTAGGCTATGCTCTGGATACATCACACCCATATGACTGCACAGATGGCGTAGTGGTTAAGATAGCGACCTACAGCGAATCCCACGCGGGACAACACTTTGTGCGATCCACAAATTGTTGTTCTGAGTCTGGATGTAATTTGTGTCCGTTAATTATATGTTTGTAAAGTCCCCCGCAATACAAGGATTATTTCCTTAGTGCAGGGTGTTGTCTTAAATAAATATATAAAAAAATAAAAATAAAATATCGTCCAGGGCAAGGGAAGAGCGACATGCAGCTTCATAATCGACCATATACCATCGCTATTGAACTGGCTTCTGGTGCCGATTCCTTAACCTCAATGGCCTCTCCAAGTTGGCGCACAATTTTAGCAACAAAAATTAAGGATAACTGTGCCATACAGTGACGAGGTAAGAATAAAATTCATCGTCTCCCTCTTACCCGTAGGTGTCGTTAAAGACGGCTAAGGGATTAGAATACACAAATAACATTTATGCAAGAGTAGGAAAACTCGAAATAAAACTCTATACTCGTCTGACCAGCGTGTTATAGGACGTACATGAGCTGCGATGTTGAGATAATGCGCTCAGGCGTCGCATTATCCTTTTGAGCACATATGTATTTACCTTCTAAGCGATGTTCTTCGTTACCCCCTAACAAAAAATTGTGACATTATTTATTTTAAGTAAAAAACAAATACCTTCTGAAAACAGTGCATATCCCGGACAGTGAACTCCTTGTATCCGCCGCCGAACTCTGGCTTCAATAACTTCGGCAGATGCATCTCTTCCGCAGTCTGTAGCAGGCTAAGCATAAGAAAAAAACAAAATGAGTTATTTACTCGAGATTTAAAGTAGCCTACAATGGAGAATAGCCTAATCTATGAGAGACGTTTTTAACCATACACATACGTCATACATACATACACAGTCTCACGCCTGCTCCTCATAGGACCAGGCAGAGAATAAGGATTACCACAAGCCACGATCCTGACATATTTCCATGCATATTTCACTCATCACAGTCTTTACGCATGCTCTACGGTTACGTGTACCTACTCTTAAGGTTCATTGCCGCGATGCACAGAAATTAACCTTTAGGACGATCTTTCATCAACATGTCCCCTATTTGATTCAGAAACGTACGGCGTTGTCTCCCTCTTGTAATCATCGTCATGGGACGATTAAGTTGAGGGTTTGAATGGACAAACCTGCTTTTGATAAGAAACAAGTACTGATTCGTCAATCTCTCCTCAATCATTCTTTAAAAAGTAAACACGTAGACGTGATTAAACCACCTCATTTTTTTAAATCGATACCATGGGTGCCTGTGTACCTGGCTTTTATATTTTTTAAATAACACAACAGCTTGCACTAAGGCTATTATAATCCTTGTATTGCGGGGGACTTTACAAATATATAAGTAACGAATACATATTACATCCAGACTCGGAACAACAATTTGTAGATCGCACAAAGTGTTCTCCTGCGTGGGATTTGAAAACCTTGACATTGGCACTGTAGGTCGGTATTTTACGGGAGAGGGTACTCACGGGAGAGGGTGCTCCCTTGGGGTATTCCGTCGGGTCGACCACTGAAGTCAAGGAACTCTGCGCTGGTGGTCGACCTAACGACGAAGCTATCTGACAATAATATGCCATTGGGATATGCGGCACTGTTACGTCAATGCCTAACAACTGGCTATTTAATGTGGAATGATGACTTCTACAAGCAAGTAGATGGAGTGGCTATGGGCTCGCCGGTCTCCCCTGTCGTTGCCGATATATTCATAGAGGACTTCGAGGAGACGGCCTTATCAAGCTCACCTGTCACACCCAGGTTCTACAAGCGGTACGTAGGTACGCACTTTCACAATATTACCCACAGACAAAATAACCATATTCCTAAACCATCTTAACTCCATTAATCCAAAAATTCAATTCACTATGGAACTGGAGTCAAATAACTCTTTAGCCTTCTTAGACATTTTGGTTATACGTAACCCTAATAACACCTTGAGTCATACAGTGTATCGTAAGGCAACACATACAGACAGATACTTGAACGGTGATTCTCATCATCCCCCTTCACAGTTAGCTACCGTGTGTAAATCTTTGTTGCAGAGAGCACGAGGAATCTGTGACGATGAACACCTGGCTGGGGAGCTGCAGCATGTCAAGCAGGTGCTACGTGCAAACAAGCTGCCAGTTCCTCGCCCCCGTCGCAGAGACCGAGTGAAACCACCCACAGTTGAGCGCCTTCCTGCAATACTACCTTATGTCAAAGGAGTCACTGACAAGATTGGCTACATCCTGAAATGCTCTTCCATTAAAACTTATTTTAAGCCACTGAAGAGGATTAGCCAATTCTTACCACCTGTCAAGTGCCAGATCCCTTTACAAGATGCAGGAGTATATAAACTTGACTGTGACTGTGGTCTCTCTTACATTGGACAAACAAAGAGATCCATAAGAACTCGGATCAAAGAACACATAGCCGATGTGAAGCACCGCCAGGACACTAGGTCTGCAGTCTGTGAACATAGTCAGGACCGCGCCCACCATAACATCAGGTTTGATAAACCACAAATCCTCGCAAAAGAACACCGATACCTGCCTAAAATGGTACGCGAGGCTATTGAGATTAAAAAACACAAAAATTTCAATAGAGAGGATGGCTGGGTGTTACCATCAAGCTGGGATCCTGTTATAAACATTATTAAAAACAAATCCAAAAAGACCACCACAAGACTGCAAGACACCTTGAGCTCATATTGTATAGATTTGACCCACAATAATAATAACTAAAGATAATTTTATAAATTAAAACCTTTTTAGTAACATAAAGTAAGCCGCCTTCAAAATTAACTTTAATTTAGCATCATGTTACCTGAGTTTTCTTGCCGGATCTTTCTCAGTGTAACCGTGTTCCGATCCGGTGGTAGTATACTAGATTATTAGTTAGTTTTTAAATATAATTACTATTAATTTTAATGTTTAATTATTACTAACCATAAACAATATAATTTTTTCATATAGAATCATTTTCTTCTTACACTGGCAATAAATTTTGTATCAAAATGTGGGTCAATATTTAATAACTAATTTCTGTATCGGGTAGATAATTATAAAATTTTCTGCAGTAACGATGACTTGTTGGACGTGAGACATCTTAGTCCACCCGTGATCATGAACGCTGTAAAGTGTTCGAAACGTCGGGTAATCAAAAATCAAATACAAACGCGATAAAATCCGTAAAGTAGTTTTATTTAAAATGTATAATACTCGCGTAAACATCAGAAATCATTATGTAATATCTCCTTATAAAATTTAATGGTTGTCCTCTTTTCCATGAATTTCCATCATCAAATCCTGACTTAGTGACAATGGCGAAAGATAATTATTATATAGAGAGATTGGTCTACAATTGACAGAAATATCAACATACATAAAATAAAGTACATGCAGGGGAACATAGAACCTCCTCTTTTTTGAAGTCTGTTAAAAATAAGATTGAAAGGCGTCACTGTAATTTATTTAGGCTTAATAAATAAAATAGGCTGAAAAATTTTTAAATGTTTTAATATGTTAATAACTTTAATAATTGCATGTTATAACCACCTCACTATCTTATCTTAGAGACATAGGCCTGACATAGGTTTCTTATTAAATTTTAAGTTTTTTTTTCTCTTACAGTGACGTAATCTGTTTACGTAATCTGTTTACGTAATTTAACCATCCCTAACGGCATTCGCGACAAAGGAAGGGGTGGTAAAATTGGATTCTTATTGCGTCATTACACGCTTTCCAATTTTACTTTTCCACTAACTTCTATCCACAGCTTTGCCCATGCAAAAAGTAGCTTACCCAAATACGTTCAACGGTTTGTGCTTAATTAAGTAATAAAAGCTAAATTGAATTATTATCCCAAAGAAACACATCGGAATAAAAATTTTCCTATGTTACATAGGAAAATTTCAGAGGAAAATCCAGGTATTGAGCCTGCCTATGAGCGAATTTTCATCCCAATCTGTTCAACGCTTTACGCGTGATTGATTTACAAACATCCAAACATCTTCAGAAACTTAAACATTTATAATATCAGTAAGATAGTAGGGCAAAATAAAAATGAAATTAAATAATTACCAGCCAACAATAACTAAAACTACATTACATTTAAAACATTCGACAATATAAACGTTAATTTTATATATCAACAATAGCGTGGTTTGAAATCGTCAAGGGACTGAAATTATCGTTGGGTAGACTTTGAATAACCTTGTTCAACACTTCAAATGTACTGACCTAATTTTACACAATAGGCCGCATTTCGAATGCGACGCTGACATTGACGATAACTACAAGCGCTGCTTACCAGTGTTCCACCAGGAAAGAATACTTAGCTCATTTATCATCATTAAGCAGGGATAAAGCTAATGATACGCTACATTCAAAAAATCTATTTAAAAAAAATATTGTGTCTTGCAAATATCCGTGTGAGCGTGAAGAAAGCGCACTACATATTTTGATATTACAAATATTTTAATTTCAGGTATTTATTTGTAGAGTATAGATTAAGTTACATGTATATCTCAACTCTATAAATGCATGTAACTTAGTAACATAACCTTAATATACACTCGAATATTCTACTATTAGACTAATTAAGCAAAGGCGGAGTATGCTTTTGCTTAATAATGATGTTTGTATTATTAAACGAATCCGAACCGAGTCCACTATTTATACCCGTTGTTCGCTAACAAATCCACATAATAGCACATGTTCTGAATTGCCACCTTTTGATGTGTGATAATGCGTATTATTTACAAATCCTTGGATGGGATTATTGCCATAAACGAATGATATAATTAGGAAATCAGCAGGATAATGAAGATGACTACAATATTTAATTATACGATCAAAGAGTCATATTTAGGCTATAGTTGCACTATTTTCGTAAACAAACTAAATATTTTAAAACTACTAAGCGGATGTTACATAAATGCGTCATCGTTGTAACGCCTTTCCGTCGCTTAGTCGCGCCTAAGGAACTTTTAGTTCATTAAAACAAACATCTGACAAATGACACAGAAAATTAAGTAATCTTGACGCGATCGATCTGAAATGGGATGGGTTTTGTGAATTGTTCGATTACGTGCTTCGAAAAGCTTATAAGCTGGTTTCAACCGTTATTTTAAAACAACATTTTGTAAAATTTATTTATTTATTTAATACACAGCTATCATTACAGGTATTACAACCCAATTCGATAGAGGAAGATAGTCTTAGTAAATACAAACATATAGTAATAATTATAAATAACACAAAATTCTTATATCTATTTACTTAAAATTAAAATAGCTGTACGTGTGAATTCGTTATAAATTCGAATTCGTAATAAAACAAAGGGCTATCAAAATGTCAAGTCGAGTGAAATTAAAATTATCCATTATTAAATTTATTATACAGAGTGTATCAGGTTATGGGGCCACTGGTCAAAAGGGAGCTAGGCAATGGTGGTAGGAACCCATGGAAAAATTTGAAGGAAAAATATCGCTTTGTTAAGGAATTAGGGACATGTAAAGTTTTCAATTTTATCATGGCTTTTTCGTGTAAATCTGATTGAAATGTATAAAGTCAATGATACTTAATACGCAACATATTCATACTGTGTTAAATGTTCATTAGAAATTGAATAATGATTACATTCAAATAAGCGAGACAAACTTCGCTTTAAAACAGCTGATCGGCCTGTGACTGTTGACCGCTCGCCGTTGTACCTACAATGTCATTGAAACGTTTGCGCAATTCTAGGTATGAATGAATGAAATTATACTTATAACATTTAAGGCATAGACTCTTAAACACATTTTTTTGAAATCACTATAACTTTTATGTTATATTGTTTTTGTGTAATGTAGATTCTAATTATGATCTATGACCGTTAAACTACAATATACTCGAACAGTTGCTCCATAACCTGATACACCTGTATATTCCAGCGACTAACAGTGATGTGTGGTTGTGGCTACGAATACATTTCGCCCGTGGGTGTCTTAAAAGACAACTAAAGAATTGATATATACAAATATAAACATCTATGCAAGAAAACTTAAAATATAAGTTTACCAATACGTTTGAACATAGTGGTACAGTAAATCAATTTCCCTCCTATTCTGGAAGAAGCTCGGGTCCAGCGGTGAGACGTGTATGAGCTGAGATGAAGTCACATTACGTAATTGTGTGTGATAGAACAATTATAATAATAGACAGAGTACCAAGTCCTTTCGATCGCGATACTTTTGTACTCGATGCTTTGTATTCGATACTTTTAGTCGATTACTTTTTGGCTGGTATAGTATCGAATAAATTGTAGAGATTACTTACTTTAGACGTGACCTTACGGCTCATGTTTACGGTAACGCTATGTAGTTCAAAGGTATTGAACCTTCTAAAACGTGATTCGAAATTTTTCCCTCCGTTCATAGATGTATAATTCCTAAAAAAAGGGGAATTCCGCAAATGTTTTTTACTGAAGGAACCAATCCTTCAGTAAAAAAAATATGCTTGTATGAAATTGATTATAAGTTACCACTTTCTGCTAGGATTTAGCTAAAAAAAATCTCATCACGACAATCTCCCAATAAAGGTACCCGATACTTTGAAGTATCGACACTTTTGTTTCGATACTTTGAAGTATCGACTTCCTGTCACAAGTGTCTTAAAAGCGACTATGAAATACTAGCTATTGCCCGCGACTTCGTCCGCGTTAAAGTCATGTGTGATAGAGGTTGAAATAATTTTGAAAATCAGAGGACTTTCATACTAACTTTGCAACCTCTTTTTACCCCCCTTAAGGGATGATATGTTTCATCACTTTTAATAAAGAACCTTCATACTGAATTTTATTCGAATAACTTCAAAAACGGAAAAGTTTCATACTAAATTTGCACTCCCATTTTACCCCCTTAGGGAATGAATTTTCAAAAATCCTTTCTTAGTGCTCCCCTGGGTTATAAAAGGAACCTGTGTGCAAAATTTCAAATTTCTAACCCTTATAAAACTAAGGCGCTGCGTTGATATGTCAAAGCCGTCAGCTTCTCCTTTTATATATATAGATAAGCTGCTAACAGTGGCAAGAGAAGGATAACTCATAAGACTTTACACTAACTCATGTGATCAATGATATAAATAAGTAAATTCCTCTAACATGGCAAAGAAGACTCGTGCTCAACATTGAAGATCTAACGAATTAAGGCTCTTTGCATTTCCATAATTTACAGATATCAAATAACTTTCGACTCGACTGCACGGATGGCGTAGTGATTAACATACCATATCTACTATGCCAGTGTCATAGGTTTGAATTCCATGCAAGAGAACATTTTGTGCGATTCAGAAATTGTTGGATATAATATGTGTCTGTTAATTATAATTTTGTAAGCCCCCCGCAATACAAGAATTATTTTCTTAGCGGAGGATGTTGTTTTTTGAAAAAATGTAGTATTAAACTGTACTTACACATCATCATCAGCGGTGATGTAAAAAGCAGAGCATTGTGATGACGCGTGTTGTCGTACACACACGCGTAATCTCGGCCGACTGCCACGCAGCTTCTGCAGCAACCATAGCAGCATACTATCGGGTAGACCTGGTGAACAGAATTGAATTATTGAAACTGATCCACACACCACGCACCACTCCGTCCGGGGCGACAGAGGGGCGTAAGCACGCACACCCGTAACCCACCCGTGACACGTCGCCTTCGTCGTTGGACCGATCACCGGAGCAGAGTGACTTGACGTCAGTGGTACGAAAATTCATGCCTGACTATATGCGATTCTAATCAATGCTGGTTCATCATCATTTCAGCTCAATATATGTACGTACCATTGCTGAACTCTAGCCTCTTCCAGAATAGTTGGGAAATTGACCTTACTATACCATGCTGGTCAGACAGGTTGATATAGGGTTTTATTGCGAGCTTTCCTCCTCTTGCATAGATGATATGCATATTTTATCCCTTACGACATCTACGGGCAAGATAGGTAGTAGTGTATCGGATTCTTAATCCGTCGTCACACGGAAACGTCACTCCCCCTTGGATGTGTGCGTTTCTTTGCAGACTTATAAAATACATTTTAGCATTTAAGATCGTGGGTAGACTGATGTTAATCGTCTAACACAAAAATAGTTTTAATTCAAAATCTGAATTTCAAATATGTATGTCTTTATGATTGGCCCCTTCGCATTCTTGCTCAATTGTCAATCTTTCCCCATTAAATTTCCTCTATATATATAAACTAGCAACCCGCCTTCGCTTCGCTTCGGTTTTAGTCGTTTTACCCGCGTAGTTCCCGTCCCGTGGGTATACCGGGATAAAATATAGCCTAACAAACAGACCGACAAAATTTTTTTAATCTGTATTTTAGGCGTAGGTGTCAAGCAAATAACCGTGTGAGCATAAAAAAAGCCTATTATTTTGACAATACAAACAGACACTCCAATTTCATTTATTGGTATAGATATAGATTACTTCAGCATAATGTACATTCACACATATAACTTACTAGCAACCCGCCCTCGCTTCGCTTCCAGCTGCCTTACCCACGTAGTTTCCGTTCCCGTGGGAATACCGGGATAAAATATAGCTATGTTACTTCCTGATATGGTTAAGCGTGAAAGCGTAATAAACAAACTCACTTTCATCATTTTCATTTGGGCTCATTTTCGTCCCTCAGCTGGACTCGAGCCTCCTCTCTTATAGGAGAGAAATTGACCTTACTATACAGCTGGTCAGACAGGTTGATATAGGGACTTTCTTTCGCATTTATAATATTAGTAAGGATATCGCTCACACCTTTTTAGATCGTTAATATCTTTTGAAACGCAGTCGTTCAGTCTTAAAATGTCTATTATAGCACGTGAAAAATGTAAATTTTCAAGTAATAGTAAAAGTGCCTTATCACTTTCTTATTAAATTTATTCGCAGATCCACAAGCATACGACCTTCAGAGTGAAGTTTTGTAAGCTTTAACGATGCATTCAGGATCCAACTTCCTCATTAAATTCAATGACTTGTGATTTTAATGATAAATGATACCAAGGTATGAAGTCAATTGTTCAATTTAGGGGATTTAATCGTTTCGAATGAGGACAATTAAGTTAGTAAAATGACCTGCTCTGATCAAATCAAGCAGTTCTTTCTGCAGTAGGATTATCTGATTTGAATCAAATTAGAAATTCTCTCAGTAAAATGTATTAAAACTGCGAAGACAACATCTTTAGGTTATTCCGCTAAGCTTTTTTTTGGTAGGATAGTCTGGACACAACCCGCCCAATCTGTCCGGGGCGACGGGTGAGCGGTGCGCGACCCCATAACCTACGGTATTCCCTCCCCGTCGCCATTGGGCTGCCTACTGGTACCTGACACCTTGACATCACCAGACCAATTCCGTGAGAACAGTGGCCGACCCGGATACCTGTAAGCCAGAGGCATCAAAAGCACGAGAACGAAAACCCACGAGACGACCCTGTACGTAATGTTTTAGTGATGTTCCAGCTCAGATGAATAGGATAGTTTCTGCACGGGCAAGTATAAGAATACGTGGATGTATTAACAAAATAAGAGGATAAAGGATATTTACGATATGATGCGTAAAGACATTTTCCATATAATGAACAATGCAAATTGCTGGTCAAATAATAACAACAAAAATTATATTTAAAATTACACGTTTAAAATTACAAACACGACCGTAAGCTTGATTAAAAATATTTTCTACTGGCACCTAAGTATATTATGTAGACAGTAAATACGTACCTACTGTAAATGCTTATATCTGCTTTTGCTATCTTGATGACAGTTGTGCCCATTTCTTAAAATATTATTATGGTAAGTCGGTATTCTATGGGATAACGGAGTAAAAATTTCTCTTACCCGTGGGTGTCTCAAAAGACGACTAAGGGGTATGATATGCAGTAAACAGCATTGCAAAAGACGGAAAGCTCAAAATAAAACCCTATATCAACCGGTCTGACCAGTGTGGTATTGTAGGTCAATTTCCCTCTCCTGACCTCGCCAGCAGTGGAACGTGTATGAATGCTGTGATGAAGTCGCTAAAGTTATTTTAGAACGCCATCTCATAGAGATTTAAGGTACCAATAGGGTAAAATCCAAAAGAATAACAAATGGGCAGGAAGATATTGTATAACGGAGCTCAGAAATCAGAAATTTAGTTCACAGTTCCACAAAAGCAGTATCTCACGAATTTATATTACAATAGCTAATAACCGTTGAGCTTGAATGAATATGAAAACTGGCGGTAAGCCAGAAGTGATCGATAGACGGAAAGATAGTATTTCACTGCCAAGTTCCGATATGTCTGTAAGTTTTTAAGCTTAAACCTTTTCGACTTGAACATGACGCATTCGTTTTGTGAAACTAAGGGCAATAATGGATTCAATACCTATAGTGTTAATATTAATCTGCATAGTTAACGTAAAAATAATAAAAATATTAGATATAAGCGCGTCTACTAACTATATAGCGGCTGTAGACGGACGACTACCGTCAGTGTCCTCCTACATAGATAATTTTACAAAGAAATTGATATCTGACCATAACTAAAATTCCCATGGGTGTTTTTAGACTTTCCTCCTTAGTATTTTCCGAGTGTAAATAGATACTAAGTTTTATATTAAATACATAGTTTTTATTAAATCACATAAATATTCAGATAACGTTTCTTCGCTATTTTTTTCTGAATACAAAAAGTTACGTTTCCACTTGTATTTGTATCTATCAAAACAGAGTGTATTTTAGGATCAAAATCATAAGAAACATCTGAAGGTAACCGTACAAGCGCCTCAAGCTAAACACGCAGTTAATATTAATAAATTCAAGACACAAACTCACGAAGACTACGTAAAATATGTACACGCCACAATCTATTTCATGTCGCACAATAATGGCAATAAAGAATCTGTTTTATAAATTCATTTGAATATTATTTCAAATATGGATATAGGGAATTCATTGTATGTATTGCTTGAAGTATTGAAGCCTTGAACGTGACCTGAAGCACTAAGTTTACGCACGCACAATTTATTAACAGACGCAGGGGGTCTAGTAATAATTTTGAAGGTCTTTGAATCTGAAAACCAATTACTTACACCTTTCTTTTACTTTATTCGAAGCCGTCATGGTATGAATATTTCAAATACTGCCAAGCCCTACAGGCCTTCTGATTTATAATGTCACGCATTTATTTCCAATGGGGTAATGATAGATAATAGCAAGACCATATTTCGCCAGTGTAATTTTTTATATTAACGTAACATGTTTTTCGATGAGCTCTATTGCTATTAAACGGAGACAATTACGAACTTCGAAATTATATAGCCGCGCATGGACCTTTGCTAGGCCGTGAAGAAAGTGAAGCGAGTATGAATGCGTGCAAAATAGATATGGGCGTTTTCTATTTGTGCCACAAACGGTTATGTATCCGATATACAGTTTGCATATCGATATCGAAAACAGTTTTCTCATATCGATATCAGTAGTACAGTTTTCAAACGTTAACATTGATATTAAAATGAGTTAGTTTAACTACGAATTCGAACAGACTCTCACATTTACAGTTAAGCTGTCAGCGGTACATCGATGCAGGTCTTAGGTATAGGTATTTACCTAAAGTTATTTAACAATTAGCTAACTGTAACTACGGCGATTTCCCTTCATGCTTTACTAGGCTTAGGACTAGCAGAAAAGTTTTGCCTTCTGCGAGACAGTGATCTCGCGGAAGGAGGCGGCGGATCGCCTGCGTGAGGAGCGCAGCCTCGATGAGGAGATCCGCCGCCGGCGACTGGGGCGGCGCAGGCGCAACTATCTGCGCCTCATGCCGCCTTAGCCGAGGCCGCGGGTGACGTGACCTTAGTCCGTCACCCGCCGAGAGGCCGACCGCGTGAGGAAAGACCGACGTCCCCCCCGAGGGGGGGACGTCGGTCGATGGGAGGGTACCCCAATAGGGGGTATTCCGTCGGGCCGACCACTGACGACAAGTTAACGCTGCTCCAGTGGTCGGCCCAACGACGAAGGCGACGTGGTTTTCGGGTGGGTCGCGGGAGTTGCGTGCTTAAGCCCCTCTGTCGCCCCGGACGGAGTGGTGCGGAGGCGCGCCGACCGCGGCCCACCCACACAAAAAAAAAAAAAAAAAAGCAGAAAAGTTTTTGACTAGTAAATGTTATTTTTTTTTTGTGAACTGGTATTACTTCTCTGACGCATTTAAAAATTGACATATTTACAATGATTAAATATAGTGCAATTAAAAACTATCACAAACAATACAAAATTTGTTTTTCAAATCAAAATATGTCTCGAAACTACAGCAATTATTATTATTACTTACAGACTTGTGTCCATATTGTAACAACTCAAATTCAACCTTATAACTTCGAAATTTAGTTCCACTTTGTAGAATAAGTGCCTCATTAATATCGAGTAGCCGTAGCCGCCAGTAACGTTATCATAACTATAACTATACAATGGAAACTAAACCTTATTGCTAATACAGTAAGATATATTAACCACGCAAACATGGCTAAAGCTATTTCATATTCTCTTCATCTCTTTTATACTAATAAAAGAATGTATACTTAAAGTCTAACTTTTTATTAGCTGCAGTAAAATGACGTTTCTAAATGTCATTCCGTAAAATAATGTTGACAGCCTAATCTCAATAGGGATGTGATTCAGTTCAAAAAAGTTTACAGAATATCTAATCGTTCCATAGCTGACTCATAATGATCATACTAAATTCTATTTAATATTAATGTAAATAAAACGCTGTATAAACGTTGAACCTTTTAGACATATACAAGGTAACACTCAAGAAAACGCTCTCTCAAGTTGGTAGTATTGGTTTTTGGTTACGGTGCTACGATGACGCTTGACCGCCATTTTGTTTCGGTTGTCATTCGCTCATTCGGCTTCATACTTCTGTTTTGAGTGCATGAATAACTTTGATTTGGCCACTGCGCGTTGTTTTTGTTATCATTATTGTTAAACTTATGTTACGTTGTGTTTGTTTTTCATTACCTATTTTCGTTAATCGTGTTAGTTTTTTTTTGTTTGATACATTGAAGACATGGATGCTCTGCCGAGCACATCGCAAGATGGAGACACATTTTTATCTCCTAAGAAAAAAAGGCCACGTGTAGCTCTAAGTGCAACTGAAAAACTTTGGGTCCAAAACGTTTACAAATATGTGTTTGAAGTGAAATCTTCAGAATCAAACATTGAAGTTCCAAAAACAAGTGAATGCGTTAACAAGGTGGCTGAAGTCTTGGGAATATCCGTCCGCACAGTTTATTCCGTTTTAAAGGAGCACAAGGAGAACGACAGCGAATCACCAAAACCTCCCGAAAAAACGGGCCCAAAACTTACATTTAAAGATAAACTTGATGATTTCACATTCACTGCTGTTAGACGAATTGTACATCAGTTCTTTCATAGAAATGAAATACCCACCATCGCAAAAGTTAGTTTACACATGTCGTCACTCATCTTTTTATTATACGTTATGTATGTTTTCTCCCATCCCATGTGTAATCTTAACCAATTAGGTAATAACTTTAATCATTTTTAGGTGCTGCAAGTTGTAAATGATGACCCAGGATTGCCCAACTTCTCGAAAGAGACATTGAGAAAAATTATGAAGCATCTTAATTTCGAATTCGCTACTCGATCACGCAAGAGTGTGCTTACTGATAGACAAGATATCATATCATGGCGCCAGCGCTACCTGCGTTTAATTAAACAATATCGTAGGGAGGGAAAATACATATATTATCAAGACGAGACCTGGGTCAACGCTGGTACGTGTCAACTCTTAGTTTCTTCTATTTGTTCCCTTTTTGTTTTGATGTCGAAACTTATGAGGAAAGAACCACAGAAAGTAGGGCTGCCGGCTCTCTCGCTTACCAAACAGCAGTAGCAAATTAATACTAATCAGATGTCGATTTTCTGTGAGAATGTGGTACTACCCCGGGCGGACCGGCTCGCGACTGTAGACTGAAGACCTGTCGACCGTGTGGTCCTATCACTTTAAAATCTGTGTAAAAACATCTACTTCTTGCATAAAAGCTACAAACTAGAGCATCACGATGGGCATACAGGTGCAACTAAAAAGAAGATCAGCAGCCGACCGAGCTGAGAGGCCGACCGCGTGAGGAAAGACCGACGTCCTTCTCGAGAGGGGGACGTCGGTCGATGGGAGGGTACCCCAATTAGGGGTATTCCGTCGGGCCGACCACTGACGACAAGTTAACGCTGCTCCAGTGGTCGGCCCAACGACGAAGGCGACGTAGTTTTTGGGTGGGTCGCGGGAATTGCGTGCTGAAGCCCCTCTGTCGCCCCGGAGGGAGTGGTGCGGAGGCGCGCCGACCGTGACCCACCCACAAAAAAAAAAGGGGTTTTATTTCAAGTTTTCCTTCTCTTGCATAGATATTATATGCATATTATATCCGTTAGTCGTCTTTTACGACATCCACGGGTAAGAGAGGGAGTAGAAATTGTAGGTGGGAATTGTATTCTTACTCCGTCACCACATGAAAACAGTTATTATATAATTATTTGAAATCTGCGTAAACGTGCACTCGGCATTTCATATTTCCTATATCATTAAAAGTCTTTATTGTGGAGACGGAATAAGAATAAAATCTGTCAACACCTACACCTATCTTGCCCATGAGTGCCGTAAAAGATAACTAAGGGAATAATATGCATTTCATGTGCGCAAGAGCAGAAAAGCTCAAAATCAAACCTATGCCAACCGGTCAGTGTGTTATAGTAGCTTAATCTCCTTTCTATTAGGGATTTGAAAAAAAAAATCGATTTTTATATTAATCGATTATTTTTTTGTAATAATCGATTAACTAAATAATAAAAATGGATTTAAAAGAAATAGATTTTTTTATATTAAAATTAATCGATTATTTTAGTATTTGCTTTTGTGTTTAAATTTAAAGTTTTCTATTATATAGAAAATAAATATCACTGTCAGATTTCCTTTTCCAATGTCATCACAATTCAGCTAGGGAAAAGTGCTCGATCGAATGTCAGTGTTTCATACTATCCTTGTATGGCGCACCGGTGTGGGCGAGGTCCCTGACCGCCCGACTCAGGGCTACTCTGTGGCGACCACAGAGAGCCATGGCGATCAGGGCCATTCGCGGGTACCGTACGGTGGCGACGGAGGCGGCGTGCCTATTGGCCGGGACTCCCCCGTGAGGCCTGGAGGCGGAAATGCTCGCCGATTTGTATCGCCGGGTGTCGGTAGTGCGAACGGAGGGCGGTGTGGTCTCTTTGAGGGAGCTCACCGCCTGGCGCGTCGACGCCCGCCGAGACGTCATTGCCCGTTGGATAGTCCGGCTGGAGAGGCCTCGATACGGTGTCTGGACCGTGGAGGCCTTCCGGCCGGTGCCGATACACTGGCTAAAACGGCGGCACGGGGTGCTTTCCTTCCGACTGGTGCAGGTCTTGACGGGGCATGGATGCTTCGGCAAGTACCTGTACACGGTCGCTAGGAGGGAGAGCACACCGTCCTGCCACCACTGCGATTGCGACGAGGACGCAGCGTAGCATACGCTCGAGGTTTTTGTCACCTGGGTAGCGCAGCGTTGTGAACTCGTCGCAATCATCGGTATCGACCTGACGTTGCCGACCATTGCTAGGGCGATACTCGACAGCGTCAGGACCTGGGACGCGGTCGCAGCCTTCTGCGAGGCAGTGATCTCGCAGGAGGCCGTGGGTCGCGCGCGCGAGGAGCGCAGCCTCGACGAGGCAACCCGCCGCCGGCGACTGGAGCGGCGCAGGCGCGACTACCTGCACGTCATGCCGCCCTAGCCGAGACCGCGGGTGACGTGACCAGGGAGTTAGTCCGTCATCCGCCGAGAGGCCGACCGTGTGAGGAAAGACCGACGTCCTCCCCGAGTTGGGTTCGTCGGTCGAAGGGAGGGTACCCCAAATAGGGGGTATTCCGTCGGGCCGACCACTGATGACAAGTAACCCTGCTCCGGTGGTCGGCCCAACGACGAAGGCGACGTGGTGTTCGGGTGGGTTGCGTTTATGCGTGCTTACGCCCCGCGCCGACCGCAGCCCACCCCAACAAAAAAAGTGCTTCATACTATATTAGAAAATAAATCGCAGATTACCTAAAAAGAAAAAAAAGGTCATCATATTCCTGTGAGGAGAAAAATTTAAAAAAAGAACTACGAAAAAATCGATTAATTAAAAATAATTAATCGATTTTTTTGCAAATCGATTTGTTTCAAAGAAAGAAAAATCGATTATTTATTAATCGATTTCTTTCCCTCTAAGTCACATTCCTACTTTCTATTGTGAAGGAGTCTAGAGCAGTAGGACATATATGAGCTGAGATGATAATGATGATGATTAGGTTTTATTATAGTCTTAAAAGTTATAATTCTACAAAAGGCCTTCAAGAACAAACTAGTAACAGTAGAATTATGCGAATAAAAGAAAAACATATTTGGGCAAGAGTTTAACGAAACAAGAAAGAACGCTTCGTTGGACTTAATAGAAAAGGGCGAGGAGAACAATTGGGTCTTGTAATAAATTATTGGGCTATAAAAATAATTAATTACCTACACAAATGTGCGCCTTAACTCACAGAGAATTATAAGTTCATTTGAATTGGAATAGTTAAAAGGGGCTTATGGAATATTTGCATATTAGACCTGATTTATATTTAAACTAACAACCCGGCGTTGTCGAGATTAGTATAAAAAAATAACACCATTCCACACCACGGGATATAAATAAACCTTAACCCGTCAAGTTTACTTCGTGTAGCTCTAGACTAAAAGTCCAATGTGTTAGTTCTACTGATAGGAATATTGCAGTCTCTGTGTGATCAGAAAGAAAGACAAGTGCAAGAACAAAGAAAAGGGAAGCAAATTCAACGCTAAAAATCACTATTTTAACGTCCGACTTGTCGCTATAGTATTAGCAAACACATCCTCAGCTCATTCATGTTTCCCTAGCCGAGGCCGCGGGTGACGTGACCGGGGATTAGTCCGTCACCCGCCGAGAGGCCAACCGCGTGAGGAAAGACCGACGTCCTCCCCGGGGGGGGGTACGTCAGTCGATGGGAGGGTACCCCAAGTAGGGGGTTTTCCGTCGGGCCGACCACTGATGACAAGTAACCCTGCTCCGGTGGTCGGCCCAACGACGAAGGCGACGTGGTGTTCGGGTGGGTTGCGGTTGTTGCATGCTTACGCCCCTCTGTCGCCCCGGACGGAGTGGTGCGAGGAGCGCGTCGACCGCAGCACAGCCCCAAAAAAAGAAAGCTCATTCATGTTTTCCAGTGTCCATCAGTGATGTAATCTACCTACGTCCCTTAGTCGTCTTTTAATCCGCGAGAAAGAAATTGGTTAGTTGCGTTCTCATTGCGTCTATTTTTTTTTAATTTATGGCGGTTACTAAAGAGACCTTTAAGCCAAATTTTTTATTTGTAATTAACCCTTCATTTAAAGTCATTCTTCGTCTGTAAGTCAAATCGTCGCCTTCAACAGTGCCCTGGGTTCTCTGTTAATGGTATTTGCCACAGAAATATTAATACTTTAGGGCCTTTCTAAAGTATTAATATTTCTAAAATTATATAATACTATAATACTGCACAGATGGCGTAGTGGTTAATGCTAGTGACCTACAGCGCCAGTGTCGGGGGTTCGAATCCCACGCAGGACAACACTTTGTGCGATCCACAAATTGTTGTTCTGAGTCTGGATGTAATTTGTGTCCGTTTAATTATATGTGTATGTATTTCTCGCGGAAACGCAATGAGTTTCAAAAATTAAAAAACTGTACGAATGGCGGCGATGTGGCTCGCGACACGTCACGTCTCGTTTCCGTCGGGGGCGAAAAGTGGCCCACAGAGAACCGCTTTGCTACGCTGAATATGTCAAAGATCGTAGCAGGTGGAGGGCAGTGGACTCTGCCTACCCCTATGGGAAAAAGGCGTGAATATATAAAAAAAAAAAAAAAAATATAATACTAGCAAATGCACGCGATTTCATCCGCTTTAGTTCCTGTTCACATGGAAATATCGGGATCAAATATAGCCTAAGTTATCTACACCAATAAATAAAATTGGAGTGTCTGTTTGTAATGTCAAAATAATAGGCCTTTTCATGCTCACACGGTTATTTGCACTATACATATGCCTAAAGTTCACTTGATATTTTTTTGTCTGTCTGTCTGTTTGTTCCGAGTAATCTTCAAAACGGCTGGACCGATTTAAAAAATTCTTTCACGAATGGAAAGCTATAATA
Organism: Lymantria dispar; assembly: GCA_032191425.1. Taxonomy (NCBI): domain Eukaryota; kingdom Metazoa; phylum Arthropoda; class Insecta; order Lepidoptera; family Erebidae; genus Lymantria; species Lymantria dispar. Next base: position 7,628,263 of record CM063465.1, on the reverse strand, counting down.
TCAGGGAGTAAACTAGGCTATATTTTATCCTAGTATTCCCACGGAAACGGGAACTACACTACGGGGATAAAGCGACAGAAACCGAAGCGAGGGCGGATTGCTAGTTCCTTATATAGACAGCTACATGGTAGTAAAATATTATCAATATCGATCCAACCATTTTGAGGATTACCCGAACCAAACTGACAGACTGACTGACTGACAGAGTGACAAAAAAAACTGGTTATTAGGCATAGGTATCGTGCAAATAATCATGTGAGTGTAAAAATTTGTACTATTTTAAAATTACAGACGTATCAACTTTATTTATTAGCATATTTAATGTCGTTAAAACACTAAAATATGGAACATATTACAAGACCACGACAGGAAACTTTCCCGCCAAAAGAAACTCAATCTAATTAAAATCTATCTTCACAGAAAAAAAAATCAAGTTAAAGAAATCCAGCAAATTTAATTAAAGCAAAAAACTTACAGTCGACTTAGTTTCGTGAAGAATGATTAAGTCTGTAACTAAATATGAAAAAAAAATTACGAACAATTTATCATTTAGGCCAACGTCTATATTAATGAACTTCTGTGTTGATTGATTGATCAACTAATTCGAAGAGATTATGAGAGCAAATAAATGGAGTAGGTAATGAATAAATTGATAAAGTATCGCATCGTGTTGGCGTTGTCCCAATATCATATTAAATGTTACACATATTTCTACCCGCGAGGCATATGATGAATAGGCTATACAAATAATCGCAATATAAGGACAATTTGCAAAATGAGGCGGCAAAAATTATAAGAAAACTAAATTGATTGGCATCTAAGAATAGTATTTCAGTTATTAAAATTGTATTTGTTATCTTTTGTAGTAGTGGACAAAGTATAAGTAATCTATACCAATAAATATAATTGGAGTGTCTGTTTGTAATGTCAGAATAATAGGCTTTTTTCATGCTCACACGGTTATTTGCACGACACCTATGCCTAAAATAGCAATTAAAAAATTTTTGTCCGTCTGTCTGTTTGTTCCGGGTAATCTTCAAATGGCTGAACCGATTTCAAAAATTCTTTCACCAATGGAAAGCTATAATATCAGGGGGTAAACTAGGCTATATTTTATCCCGGTATTCCCACGGGAACGGGAACTACGCGGGTAAAACGACTATAACCTATAACCGAAGCGAAGCGAGGGCGGGTTGCTAGTCTATACTAATATTACAAAGTTGAAGAGTTTGTTGACCTCGCCAATTTCAGTTAGTACAGGTTCGAATCGCAAAACTATTTTAATGTTGGATAGCCCATTTATCGAGAAATGGCTATAAGGTCTTTTTTATTGGGACTAATCCTACCACACCCACCCACCATTGTAACTCCTGAGTTTTTGACTCTCAGACAATCCCATGAAGCCACCCGTTTTCTAGGAATGGCCTTTTTACTGATCGGGCAAGGGTCCGAACAGCATAAGAGAAGACGTGGAACCCAAAACCTAGCGCACATTATCTCTCTATCGCCATTTGGGCCACTGGTACCAAGACCGTGGATATTTTTGGATATAGCTAGCTGTATTACATAATCACACTAAATAAAATCCTACCTTTAGGAAATATCAGCACGACATCGGTGTGTTGCGTAGGAGTGGAATGTAGAAGTAACCGACGGGGATGCATCAAATGAGCTCCAAGCTGTCCAGCCATTGGAAGGCGTCTACGAAGTTCTCTTCCAGCTGTAACAAATACCTATATTAATACAGACAGCATTCATTTGGTATTTCGAGTGTTGAGAGGGCGCTTCCTCTAGACGAGAGAAATTAGTTTACCAAACTAGGCGAATTAAGCTTTTGTTTAGGGTTTTTTTTATCTCTTGCTGTGATGTTATCCACTTTCAGATCATAAATTATGATGAGCGTTATATACTTTTCTAATAGACTAACCTTAGATAAAACATTACAATACTAAAAGACTGACTCGTTATCTTGTTTGCTTGTTTAGTCCGAAAAGCTCCAGCGATTTGCGAGTCATTTGCATGGTCTCGGGCGAAATTCGCTTTTGAATATTCTATGTATGGGTTATTTTGTTACGCAAATTCACTAATAAACATCTTTTTAATAAAACGTATTTATTTGACTTCACGTATGCGCGTCATGGCCTAATTAATGCCTTCAAGTGCCGAGCGTCATGGATTTAACTTTTGCGTTGTTGCACATTTGGAATATAAACCGTGGCTAAAGTATTTATTCTTTATAGCAGTGTTGTCTAGACAAAATTGTATTTAATTTTTTTATTTGTATATAATTGATTATCATCATCATCATAGTTCAGCCATCGCTGTCCACTGCTGGATAAGTCTGCCTCATGTTTCGTCAAGTGCGGTCCTATGCCGCCTGCATCCAACGACGCCCAATAACTTTCACCAATTCGTCGTTCCGCCTAGTGAGAGGGTGGTTTACACTGCTGCCACACGTAGTCGCCACTCGAGAACCTTCTTCCCCAGCGGTGTCGGTTTGTCGAGCAATGTGACCTGCCCATTGCCACTTCAATTTACTACACTCGTTCTTCTAAGGATTTCCGAAGTTCTAGTTAGTTTCTATCCCGAAGAGAAATACCGACCATAGACAGCTCCATAGCACGCTGAACGACTTTGACATTACTTGATACAAACATACTCTAAAGTAATATTATAAACGTGAACGAAGGTTTGCTTAGTATGCTTTCACGCTGAACGACTTTGACATTACTTGATACAAACATACTCTAAAGTAATATTATAAACGTGAACGAAGGTTTGCTTAGTATGCTTTCACGCCGAAACATCAAAACCGATTTTAAAAATTCTTTTCCCAAAGGAATGTAGCATCATTATCAGTGAGTAATCTAGGGTATTTTATTCCAGTATGCCCACAGAAACTTCCCACATGAAACCAAGGGGATTTGCTATTACAATATAAAATTATATTCATCTCCTATTAAAATTATGTGGTCCTACCACACTGTTGTCTATCTAGAACCGCGGGCCGGCCCATCTGGTGTAGTATTCAGAAAATCGACATTTGAGTAATAGCAATTTGTTGCTGCACTGCGTTTGAGGAGCGAGAGAGCCAGAAGCCCCACTTGCCGAGGGTATTTTGCATGTGGATGGGTTTTAGTGATGCTTTTAGTAACACCGAACCTCATTGTATGAATTCGCTCTCTCTTCACTTTCTTCATGGTATACAGTGGCCTAGCAAAGGTCCGTTATTGGTAGTAACACTTACCATCAGGTGCGCGTTTGCCACCAACAGCGATTAAAAAAAAACTATACAATCCAGAAGGGTAGAATTTTGTATTCTAAATTTCCTATTTTAAAGCAAAAAAAAAATTATATATATTCACAATCACAACAAAAACTTCTGATTTATCCATTGCTATAGAAAATTAATAGCTGCTAAATATGATCCATTTTTTTTAATATTTAAAACTAATAATCTATTACAAAGATAATAATCTCCCACTAGTTAATTTAGAGAAATAAATCATAACTACTTATATTTCTAAAAAAAAACAGTCTCATTTGTTCATCAGATGATGTCATCATTGCCTTAATAGATTCCATAGCCTACCTAATTAATTTAAAAAAGAATAAACACATACAGAATGTTTAATATTCTTATATTATATATTTTGTTACAGTTTGGTAGGACATGATGAATGAAAAGGAAAACCAAAATAACATTACTACAGATTACAAATATTCTTACATAATGCAAAATGAGGCATTACAAAGTGAATAAACAAAACAGTACCAATGTTGCCCATTTTTGAATTGCTGCGGTCGGGCTACGCCCCACCCAAATTGTAGTGAGCGACAGAACCTATTGAGTAGGCCACTGCAACCAAATTTTATTTTTTTTATTAATTTTTCAATCTATACCAATAAATAAAACTTACACGGTTATTTGCACTATACATATGACTAAAATACACTTTATATTTTTTTGTCTGTCTGTTTATCTGCCTGTCTGTCTGTCTCTTTGTTCCGGGTAATCTTCAAAACGGCTGGACTGATTTCAAAAATTCTTTCACCAATGAAAAGCTATAATATCAGGAAGCAACCTGGGCTATATTTTATCCCGGTATTCCCATGGGAACGAGAACTACGCAGAAAAGACCACTGAAACCAAAACGAAGCGAGGGCGGGTTGCTAGTTTGAAATAATATTGATAGAAATAATATTTTCATATTAAATCCATATGTTAATTGATTAATAATACAATGTGTCACATTCCAATCTTACCTTTGCTGTGGTTCATTTAAGATAACTATGGAACGTAAAGAAGTAGTGTCAATGCTGGAGAAAAAACTTAATTATTAAAAAGCTAGATGTTCTTTCAACCTATATGATTAGTATGTCAGCAGTTCAACTTATCTTTGATTTTGGGTAGCGTCTCAAATTGGAAGAATATTCCTTCCAGCCACATTTTTTTTTCAAGTCGTAATGACAAATACAGTCAGTAGCACAAAATATCCTAAATTAAATTCTATAACTTTATAAACAGTATTTAAATTTGTAGTATTTATGATATCATCTTAGATATGGCATCATGTATTCGTGATGAATGATAATAACACCTGACAATATGTAAGTGCCCTCTCAGGGTTTATGCATAATAAAATAATTTGAATTTGAATAAACCACATATGTAACTGATGTAATATTTTTCTAATATCCATATTTATTTCCACGTCTGAAACATTATATCTGCAACATCCCTGTATTTCAGCACAGTAAATAGGCAGTATATCATTTTTTTTTAATTTATTTATTGCCGCATTCTTTATTTAAAGTTTAAAACATTTTTATAAAACCAATTAAACAATTTTTTAAAATGTATTAATTTCTCACAAAGTATAAACATTATAAATATAAATTTTAATCTAAGTATTAATTATCGAGTGAAATAAATTTTCATGTTGAAAACATAATACGCACCACTATCCAATTTATCTTTAGCGAACTCTGCGAAAGATCTATGTTCATAAGGTGTAGACTGGGAACTGCTCTCATAATCTTCCTTCTCAGGGCTCCCCATACCTCCATCTTCACCCTCCATGTTTAAAAAAGCGTAGCGGTCCACAAGACAATAACAATAATACACACAAAAGTTCAAGACCTTCAGTTTCTTACATCATCGACTATAATATGAATACAGTCATGAGTTGTAATATTGAAGTTATAGCTTTCTACCGAATAACACTGATGTAACGCTTTACCAGAGCGATAAAATAAACTATCATCTTTAGAAACAATTGGTGAGAATGCGCTATATTTACTAGCTAAATATTTTTTTCAAAGTTTACTGCCTTACACACGACAGAACTAAGCTGCGATTGGGCCTGTCCACAGACGGCCTGTCATAATTCAAAATTGATTTTTGGGCGCCATTTTCAATGGGACGGTGTTACCATAATAAGTGGATAATGCTAGTTGTTAGCAAAAGTATCTATAATTTTGAAAAATATTAGCGCTAAATAATTATTTGGAGTTATTATTTAATTATCCAAGCTCATGGTTTGCGCATTCATCATTTTTATTTGTTAACATCAATAATTCTTCAATGTCTTATTACTAGTAACACTAAGAGAACCTTGTCACTTCAGGAACATTTGCGTTCGGATACACAAATATTCAATAAATACAATTTACAAGACTTCAAAAAAATCAGAAATTATTCGTGTAAAGTAAACTTCAATAACAAAATTTATGAGAGAGGTGCCTATTTTAAAAATTTTGGGATATTTTAGAACCATGATATCTCCATGTCCTTTTAAAAACTTACTACGACAATGTGTTCCAATAAGCATATTTAAGGGACTTGCAGTTTTAGTATTTTATGCAAAATTTGTTTATAATTAAAATTAATTTTAAGTTTATAATAATTAAAATAATACAGAATTATCTATACAGTACTACTGTTCATAATGTAATTCTGCAGTTTGGTATTGGCTCTAAATTTGTAATGGATTTGTGTTCGATTAATAGCTATAGCTTCTAATATGTGGCCTTTACCCCATTGGGAATTAGGTATTAATTGTGGGACAAAATATTACATAGGTACTCATATGTTTTTCACATCTGTGCTTAGTCTTTGGGAGAAAAGTCGTTTGAATCCCCTATATTTCATATGTGATAACTATGATTTAAATGTCTCTCACTTATCACCAAAAAAATCAAATCACTTCGCAAATGTATGTTTTCTAAAGTTTATCAATTAAATTTGTATTTCAATAGTAGCATTAGATTTGAAATTCTAATGTTAATGTTATAAATTAAAATTAAATTTTCATCTCATCTCGTATACGTTTCACCACTAGGTTTGAGCTGTACAGCACACAATAGAAAAAAATTGACCTATACTATACCACGCTGGATAGACGGGATGGTACAGAATTTAATTTCGAGTTTTTCTTCTCTTGCATTAACATCTTTATTATTATACTAGCAACCCGCCCTCGCTTCGCTTCGGTTATAGGTTATAGTCGTTTTAACCGCGTAGTTCGCGTTCCCGCGGGAATAATGGGATAAAATATAGCCTAGTTTACGCCCTGATATTATAGCTTTCCATTGGTGAAAGAATTTTTGAAATCGGTCCAGCCGTTTTGAAGATTACCCGGAACAAACAGACAGACAGACAGACAAAAATTTTTTAATTGCTGTTTTAGGCATAGGTGTCGTGCAAATAACCGTGTGAGCATGAAAAAAGCCTATTATTTTGACATTACAAACAGACACTCCAATTTTATTTATTGGTATAGATTAACACCTATGGTACCTCGAACAGAGTAGGGGGTAATAAATTGCATTCTTACTCGGTCACCACACGAAAAAAATATATATTATTTTATTAAAAATTAAATAGCACACGAGTAAAAAAAATATTTTGATGTTTTTGATGAGGGTAGTAACTTAGTAATATCTATGTATGTACGACAACTGTTAACTATTTGTATTTATTTTCTACTTATTCTCTGATATTAATAACAAATCAAATTTTTAAACATTTATTGTGTAATTTTTTATCTGTAAAAACCGTCCTTCTTTTACGTATCCGATCAATAAAAAACAGTTCGACTTTTCATTTGAACTACTGTCGTCTCTGTCTGTCACTTCAAGATTTTACTTGTAAACGTTCAAGCGTTCGTCAATCTACGCGATAAATACGAAATATTATGGACGTGTTAAATGTCGCGACTTTCTCTTAGTTTTGTAAAACAGTGTTCATAACGACGACACACGTACAATCGAACCAGGGGAAGCAATTAATTACTTGTGTGTAATCCTGTAAAAAAATAAAGGTACTGTGTATACCCTATGTTCTAATATGACCTTTCTTTGTACTCATGTAATCGTCGCAATTTTCTAAATTTACGTTTCAGTATTGACTTTCTTCTATGAAACTTTTTACGTACATTCCTTACAAGTATTAGATTAAAAATTTTCATTGTAAATATAGTTTGGTATTGATATATATTATTATAAAATTAACCCACTTTCACAATAACACAGCTGTTATGTCGTCATGGCTTTTAGAACAGCTGACCAATGTGTGTCACCATAACTGCATCGTAAACGACATATTCTTAGTTTAATTTACATGACCTTGAAGTTGTATAATTAAATCAATAATAGTTTTCAATGTAAGTGGGTAGACAGTTTGTAATTATTATTTTCGCAGTTACATATCGTCGTTGAAACTTGATTCTATGGAATTTATGTGTTTAAAGTTGTGATCTCTAAATTTTGTATAATCTATAGTGTATTTTTAATGGAAATCTAATTTATAGTGTCAATCATATATATACCTATCCACCTTATGTCTCAATCAAATATTACATCAAAAAGAAATACATTGATGACAGTTGCCATACATATGTTTTAGTTTTGATCATGTAATAAATACATATTATGCAATTTTATTTTAAATTAAATATCTAGTAAGTTAAATATATTAGTATATAAACTAGATATGCTTATTTTAAACCTGATGCATTGATATTTTAATTTTGGTTCATTGTGCATAAGAAAATAAATAAGGTAGTATGTAAATTGTGATTTAGCTAATGGCATGCATTAACATTAGGCACATAAGTCTCTTTTGTAGCATGCTTTCCATTCATACAAATATGAAGAAAAAGTGTTTGATCTCATATATTTATATGAGAGAAAGATTATATTATTATTCCCTACTCAAATGTCTTTAATATCATCGTAAGGGTTGTACAATATTGTGGTATACATCTTTTTCTGGTATATAAGGATATTTGACAGTCATTTTGAAGCAAACACATTGAATTTTGAAGTTGTCCAATAGTTAATCTATTAGTTATCTGTGATATCTTTTGGCTTTCAACATTAATTAGACTACTAAGTAAATTTGAAGCCAGCCTTATGGTGACTGACTGAGAATATAATTCACAATTGCCCATGGGTGTTGAGTAGATGACTAAACTAAATACTAAAAAACTAAATATTTAACATTTATGCAAGAAAAGAAAAAATAAAATACAACAATATAATAACCACTCCGACGAGCAAGGTTTGGTAGGTTAATTATTTTCTATTGTGGAAGAAGATCAAGTCCATAAATCCAGCCCAGTGAGATATATGTTAACTCATGATTATGATAAAATGTCATCGTCATCATCTCAGTCCCTATAAGGCACTCTGTTGGGCTGAAGCCTCCTCCACAATGGAAGTGAAATTGACCTGCAATACTGCATTGGTCAGATGTGTTGGCATATGGTTTTATGTCAAGTGTTGCTTCTCTTGCGTAGATATTATCTGCATAGGATATCCCTTAGTTGTCTTTTACAACATCCACAGGTAAATTGAACTGTATTCTTCCTCAGTCACTGCAAGGCAAAGATGAAATATCATCATCATCTCAGCGCATTAACGTCCCTCTGCTGGGTGCGAGCCTCCTCCACAATAGGAGGAAAATTGACCTACTATCTATCCCTACCCGACATACTATCTATATATACCATCGTCGCTTGTCAGACGTGTTGTCATAGGGTTTTATTTCGAGTTTTCCTTCTCTTGCATAGATGTTATATGCATATTGTATCTCTTAGTCGTCTTTTACGACACCCACAAGCAAGAGAGGGGGTGGCAAATTGTATTCTTACTCCGTCACCACACAGATATGAACGAAAAGATTATTAAGTTGAAAGTCCTCATCTTTGACCCAACAGTCCAGGTAAAGTTGTCACAGCCATCTGCGGCTGACAATTATAGTCATACAAAAAAAAAGTTCATTACTCTGGTCTTTAAGTTTTGCTAAAAAGGGTTAACAAGTACATTCAAATCAATTTATAATGCTCTGTATAAAATGTCGATAGTATGAAGTTCATACATGTATGGAGCACCTAAATGTAGGCCCCATTGTATAAATTCTATGTAAGTAGATACTTAATTCTACTCAAGTTACACATTGTTGTATAATGCATATGCTGTTTTTGTTGGTATATAGAGTAGGTAATTTAAGTATGCTTTTGCTCATTCAGCATTCAAAGTAAAATGAACTAGTTTACATGTATCATATTTTATCTGGCTAAACACAAAGTATGTATTTTGTAATTATTAAATTTGATATGATGAAGTGTTCTATAAAAATATACTAATAAATTAAGTATTCAAGCAAATAAATGCTTATAAAACAAAAAGATCTCTGTGGGGTCAAACACATATATTTTTATTTTAATGTTTAAGGACAATTTGCATGTGGTGATGGAGTAATCGTCTTGTGTGAAACCCACAAGCAAGACAGGGGGTGGTAAATTTTATTTTTACTCTGTCACCATACGTAATAGTAGTTTAAAAGTAAAGTAAAAGGTGCCCAAGTTACGAACGGTTTAATGCTCTGTCAGGGTCGTAAAAAATCCCTAGCCGAGATCGCGGGTGACTGGGCCGGGGAGTTAGTCCGTAACCCGCCGAGGGGCCGACCGCGTGATAAAAGACCGACTTCCTCCCCGAGGGGGGGACGTTGGTCGAGGAGAGGGTACTCCTCAGGGGGTATTGCGTCGGGCCGACCACTGACGTCAAGTCACCCTACTCCGGTGGTCGGCCTAACGACGAAGGCGACGTGTCACGGGTGGGTTACGGGTGTGCGTGCTTACGCCCCTCTGTCGCCCCGGACGGAGTGGTGCGAGGAGTGCGCCGACCGTAAACCCCCAAAAAAAAGGGTCGCAAAAAATATCAATGCTTAAATTTTATATGCATTCATTTATTCGTGTCCATGTCAGGGTTGGAAGTGAGCGCTCCGGCTGACGCCAGGCCGGCCACGTGTCCCATTTTCACTGCAAAAATATTATTGACGTGTTAGTCACTCCTTTTTAACTTCTTTTTCAATCAAAATGAGAACACATGACACTTCTTGACAATTTTCACTCTTTTTCAAAATGGACTGAGTGGAATCAAGATCATATGAAGAATGGCATATGGACCCGATCACATAGGTATCTAATGTGTGTCTGAATAGAAAACTCCTGAAGGGACAAGCTGCCATAATCTTAGTAACCCTATGGGATGCAAGCTGGTACCATCAATGCAAGGGCGAATAAAATCTAAATGTTACGCTATCCACCCTAGTGACCAGTGTAGTAGGTCAATGTCCCTCCCATTCATAGAAAGGACTTGCCCGGTGGTAGGACGTATATGGGCGGAGGAAGAATTAATCATGGTGCCACATGATTTAAATTATGTTACAATGGATAAGTTTGTGGTCTATCATCAAAGATCATGGTCACGATAAGAGGAGGAATTGTCTTCTTACTCTATTACTACACGGAAAGTGACCACATAGTCAGTTATATTGAAAACTAGCAACCCGCCCTCGCTTCGCTTCGGTTATAGGTTATAGTCGTTTTACCCGCGTAGTTCCCGTTCCCGTGGTAATAACGGGATAAAATATAGCCTAGTTTACGCCCTCATATTATAGCTTTCCATTGGTGAAAGAATTTTTGAAATCGGTCCAGCCGTTTTGAAGATTACCCGGAACAAACAGACAGACAGACAGACAAAAATTTTTTAATTGCTATTTTAGGCATAGGTGTCGTGCAAATAACCGTGTGAGCATGAAAAAAGCCTATTATTTTGACATTACAAACAGACACTTCAATTTTATTTATTGGTATAGACTAGCAACCCGCCCTCGCTTCGCTTTCAGTCGTCTTGCCTGCGTAGTTCCCGTTCCCGTGGGAATTACGGGATAAAATATAGCCTAGTTTACTCCCTGATATTATAGCTTTCCATTGGTGAAAGAATTTTTGAAATCGGTCCTGCCGTTTTGAAGATTACCCGGAACAAACAGACAGACAGACAAAAAAAAATATAAAGTGTATTTTAGGCATATGTATAGTGCAAATAACCGTGTGAGCATGAAAAAAGGCCATTATTTTGACATTACAAAGAGACACTCCAATTTTATTGATTGGTATAGAAGAATAAAAGTTCTTATATAAGTAAACTAGCAACCTGCCCTCGCTTCGCTTCGGATAACCGAACGACTATAACCTATAAAGATTATATTCGTTTTACCCGCGTAGTTCCCGTTCCCGTGGGAATATCGGGATAAAATATAGCCTAGTTTACGCCCTGATATTATAGCTTTCCATTGGTGAAAGAATTTTTGAAATCGGTCCAGCCGTTTTGAAGATTACCCGGAACAAACAGACAGACAAAAAAATATAAAGTGTATTTTAGGCATATGTATAGTGCAAATTACCGTGTGAGCATGAAAAAAGCCCATTATTTTGACATTACAAAGAGACACTCCAATTTTATTTATTGGTATAGAAGAATAGAAGTTCTTATATATAAGTAAATGTACAATGTTTAATGCCTTTTATGCTTCGTATTTAACAGATGACACAAGAATGGGGCAGCTTGCCACTTCTTCCACTTAGGTGTGTACTGGATCACCTGAGCGCGGAGGATGCTTTGGCAGCAATGTCCACCTGTCGCCACTGGAGAACCGCTTTACTACTCTATAAAGGACGCAAGTGAGTGGTTCATAATAGACCTAAGTTTCTCTTATTTATCCTTCAAAAATAACGCCTAGTTTTCTTAATTTATATTCATTAAAATTTATGCCGAATAGTTTTCTTCTGGAACTTTATTAGGTTTATTTTTAGATTCTGCCAAAAGAATTATGTTCGTTTTTAACCGACTTCAAAAAAGGAGGGGGTTCTCAATTCGTCTGTATTTTAGCACTTTCGACTGGGTGAACCGATTTTGATGGTTCTTTTTTTTATTTGAAAACTAGTGCGTCCTGTTTGGTCCTATCTCAATTTGGTCCGGTCCAGTTTTGTTTTTTGTTAAAATTATTACCAACAAGCTTTTAATGTTATACAAAACTTAAGCAATATAAACATTGATGTAACAAAAAACCCAAGATACACAAACAGCGTCTCAAAAACGTCCTCATAAAAAGAGCGCCACAACAAGAATTTAGCATTCTCTTCAAGTAGTCTTGTGTCGACCGCGTTATTGTATGAACGTTAGAAATGACGAAGTGTTCATTGAACAATTGTAAAAATAATACGTCAAAAACGTTAAAAAAGGATGAGATTTCGTACTTGCAGTAAGTTAAATGGTTCATTGATTTGTTTTTATTGTTTGTATGACTAAATATTGGGTGGAATATGGTATTTAGATTTTTTTGTTTCAAAATTTCACTCAACGTTGCAAGAATAATACGAATGAATTTAATTGAATAATTTTCAATGTAGAATAAGACATTAATAACTCCTTTTATTTTCGTCGAATAATACTGTGGTCTTTATTATTAACTAGCAATCCGCCCTCGCTTCGCTTCGGTTATAGGTTATAGGCGTTTTACCCGCGTAGTTCTCGTTCCCGTGGGAATACCGGGATAAAATATAGCCTAGTTTACGCCCTGATATTATAGCTTCCCATTGGTGAAAGAATTTTTAAAATTGGTCCAGCCGTTTTGAAGATTACCCGGAACAAACAGACAGACAGACAGACAAATTTTTTTTAATTGCTATTTTAGGCATAGGTGTCGTGCAAATAACCGTGTGAGCATGAAAAAAGCCTATTATTTTGACATTACAAACAGACACTCCAATTTTATTTATTGGTATAGATATAGCTTTTTTGACACCTCGTAATATAAATTTTAAAACATAGATGTAAGACTGAATTTGATTTAAAGTATGATGACCAATGAGAGGCGAGCTTCGGTCGTAAAAATTACGTAGTTATCGTACGTATTATTGTGAATACAACTATAAATTATGCTCATAAGGTTGAATTTTCATTAATGTATAATAATTATTTAGACTAGAACTAGGTAAATACAATTTGGGACAGTTTTAAAAGAACTTTTGTATGAGATTGTGTATCTAGTTAATTTGTTACATCAATGAATATAAATAATATAATATTGAATGTTTTGTACTATCGGCTTTAGATGTCATAAAAAATTTAGAGTTAATTGATGAAACTGACGTTATTTTTATATCTTACGTCGAATATACATATTTTTTATTGAGCCGATGATTAAGATTGACGGATTTATCTCGAGATATAAAAATATATACCATTGATTCATTCACGTACTGTTGTCTGCGAAATATTTTAAACTTAGGCTAGTGTTTTAGAATTTTGTACAACGCCATCTATTAACCTCAAGACATAATAAAATACAGTAGAATCCGGATATAGCGACCTTTAAGGGACCGGCAATACTATGTCGTACTAACCGGATGACGTACAAAACGGCAGGATTATTTCTTATGTATGTGGCGACTATCCGCCACTAAGATAACTTGGACCGCAACCCAACAATGCGAAGCAATCCGCTTCGCTAATGAAGATTGGCCCATACAAGAAGGCGCAGGTGCGAGGCAGCTGGCGTGCACAGCTGACAGATGTGCGACACACCTGACACCTGCATTCACACCTGCGGTGACATCATCGAATGCGCACCTGTTGGAACAGGTGCACATTCGGACCACACGCAGACTGAATGCTAGTATATATACACCGCCTTTTGCTGTCTATTCATTCAGTCGACATACGATATCAGCTCGCACACTTGTACGGTCGTTACTAGTTCTATTATCAATTTATTGTACATAATTTATGAAATGTAAATAAATCGTCAGTCTTAGAAATAACTCTCTTCGTTCTTCTTCGCCGTCTCTTCACATCTTCATTCGCCAACCACAACACAAGTGTAGGGTGGCTGATCTCCACACGCCGTCCTACATGTACATAAGTACATACCTAACTTACGAATACATATGTACACTTGTATTATAATTGAGAAAGTTTGTTTGGTTGCATTTGATTCCCCGGCTAGAAGCGGTGTAATATTGAACTTGTTTCTTCAATTGTAAAACACTTTCGCTTCACAGAAATCATTTTGTCGAGCTTTAAGAACTTTTCATAACAAGTGACAAACACTAACTGTGATTTACGCGCGCTAATAAGGAAAGGTGAAGCGCGCGAGGCGGGATGAAGTCGGGGCGCCGAATTATTGGTGCGTAGGTTGTATAAACAAAACATTGCGCGTCGTTTTAACTGGACGTATATCATAAAAAATGGTCTCTATAAGCAGTTGGTCGTTTAAACCGGAGTCGCACTAAACGGTTATATTTTCTCAGTACCTAACTATGAAACCTAACTTGAGTAAACATTATCGTCGTTAAAAACGGTTAGTCGTTATAAGCGAAGTCGTTATATATGAATTCTACTGTATTAATCTAAAGAATCTAAACACATACCTATAGTGTATATTAATGAAAATAAATATCTATTGAAAAAAAAATATCATTTTCTGGAAAAAGATATCGTAATATTTTATTAATACTTTATGCCTTATTAGTGTCTGTCCTAATCTGTTCTTTTATGAATATATATTTGTACAAAATAATTTAGATGTTTCACATCTGCCAGGCGTCTTGAGCGACAGCTCCCTTTTTTAATTTATAGATTTTTTTAGATGGTACATACCAATTGAAGAGAAATCACGTAATTGTAAATGGTAGTACAAGTATTAAATGTAATTTGTGGAACATCGTAGGTGAGAGTTTCTCACCGTTTAACGTGTTACGTAGTGTATTTCATCTTTTGGGCATCTATTTTAATGGTGGTAATCAACAGTCAGCGAACCGCTCGCTACCTGTCGCGGTTAGGGACACGAAAACAGCATCGATACTTTTGCACTCGATACTTTGTATTCGATACCTTTACTCAATTAGTACTTTTTTAGCAGCTATCGTATCGAATAAATAGTAGTAATTATCCATGTTAAACTTGACCTTGCAGCTTATGTTTATGGTAACTTCAAAATTCTTAAAAAAAAGTTCATCACTACATAGGTTCTAGGAAAAGTACTCAGTACTTATACTACTCATGAGTATAGTATCGATACTTTCTTTTCGATATAGTGTCCCTAGTCGCGTTGTAGCGACAGTTGTGAGAAGGATTTATTATCTAAATAAATCCTAACGACCGGCTAAGCATGAAAAAAGTTATCTATAGTTGGCGCATTCAAGTTTATAATCCATAGATGGCCGTACGCAGGTATTATAGATTCTTAAGCCTATCAATAACCACTGTTGAACACAGGCTTCCCTGAACGGAATCTTATAATCGGGGATCCTTATAACCCGACCTCAGATGCAGAACGCTAGTTTTAGAGAAATCTTTCAGTTACCGGATGAAGTAAATTTATTAATATTTTATACCCTAACACCTACCGTATATTAGCAGTCATAGGTACAACCTACTCTAACATTGTTCGTGTGTGTCCTAAGGGCTGACTAAGCGTTATACAACAACCAATTCCACGTAGCGCTGTGTGGTCAATTCAATAATAAAATGCCGGAGTGTGATCATATTGCACACATGGCTGATCGCAAAAACTCGTTATCAATGTTATGCTGAAGTTGAATTTAATACAAATAATAAACTAGGGAATGTATCTATACCACGTGACGTTTTTTTATTTTCAATCCCCTCCACCCCTTAGGTGACCATTTGTAGTACAAACTGAGATACAATTGTTTTAAAGCGTAATCGTTTTGAAGAGGCCCTCCAACCCTAAACAGGTCGTCAAGGCATATAGGTATATTTCCTACTATAGTATTTAATTTTTATTATGTTATTCGAAGTCAAATAATAAATAGTCCAACAATCTTAGAATAATAACGCACGGTACTTAAGCGATCAAAAACGTGAAGCCATAAATACTACATGCGTGCAAGCGATTACACACGTACACACGCACACCACTATACAATAGAGTTGCCTTGTATGCATTGACCTTGTACACTAACTCACGATCCGGCGTAGGAAGTCATTCTGGCTCCAATTTAAATGCCTCAAATTTTGTACTCGAATTGAGCTTCTATGAGTTGTTATTCTAAGCCATTAATGTTAAATTACAGTAGAGATGGTGCTAACTGCGCAATATATTAACATTAATACGATATTTTCAATTGAATTTCAAACTAGTATTCTTGTTCATGTTGCCTAAGGGGCTCCTATACCTGGCAAACTGTATAAATAAAATCGGTAGTATAGTAGTTAGTTATAATAGTTTAAACCTAGAATTGAGATTACAATTGCAAATAAGTCAAATAACCAATTCCCAAGATCCCAAATGAATTGCTTCATCATTCATCATTTCAGCGTATTCAAGAGCCTTGTGACAAGATATCTTGTGCCTGTAGCAACTGACCAAGAGAAGGGAAGCTCGAAATAAAAGCCTTATACCAATCCGTCTGACCAGCGTGGTATAGTATGTCAATTTCCCTTCCAATATGGAGGAGGCTCGAGTTCAGTATTGGGACGTATGTGATTATCTTAATTTTGTTGATTTTTATCAAAAAGAAAAGTAAATAGTGAAATACAATGAAGAAACAAATCATTTAAGTTAGGTGATATATAAGTTAGATATTATAGAATCAACACATCTAATTAAGACAATATTTTTCAATTTGTTTAAAGTTATGTCGATGTTTTTTATATAAAGCCATGCAAAAAGTAAGAAAAGCACAACATAGGCGAAAGAAAGTGTTAAAGAAATCGCATTGCGCAATCGTAACAATGGGTCATTATAATTTGTCATTTTTATTTGTGCATCGTTATTTTTCGTGAGGCAAATCTCTTTAAAACGTTAAGAAGATATACGTAACTATTGTTCAAGAACTTATTCATAAGTAAACTATACTCGTTCCAACCATTTATTTTACTTTTGGCAGGTCGAATTCTGATCAATTAGTGTTGTACCAATGTATTACGGATACTATGTTTTGTAATAATCGATTTTAGTCAGGAAGAACTTTTAATCGATTTAACACGGATATTTTATTTTTGCTTAAATACATATTTCATATTATTTAAAAACTTCACTTCTGTAAATATATTTGTTATTTGGGCACATTAATTTTTGCATACCCACTAATTCAGTCCTCCCAAAATATTTTACTTTGTACTTTGCAAAATAAAAAATAACTACTTTATGAAGCATTTTTCCATTAAGCGGGGTCCGCTGCTCCAAACTTTACTTAGAGACAATGGCGCCCTCGTCTGCGGTAGTAAATCACTAATTTTCTCATCCAGCCTACCCCTTTTTTTAAGCCGAATTGGCAACACTGAACGGCGCGCCGGCGATGCCATTTTGTTGTGTTGTCTGTCACTCGCAACAAGACTCCCGTGCTAGTCACATTTCTGTTCGCTGAGTGCTCTTTCATATTTTTCATACGCTGTGTTAGTATTTATATTCCACCGTATTGATTTCATTGTTCTTACTTTGATTGAGTTGAGCGTATCGTTCCTCCCAGTAAGATTTTACTTGCAATTTGCCGAAAGGTATGGTGCTTAAAGGACAATCCAGAGAGTAAGTGCTGCGGCTTCGTGAATTTTTTGAAAAGGAAAGCCGCAATGGCGGATTCCTTATACCAGTAACCCAAGTTAGAGACCGTGTTGCAGCAGCATTAGGTATTAGTGCTCCAACGGTGGCGAAAATCACTAAAGAAACCTATGGTAGTAGTGGTATTGAACAGAACAAGCTATCTACGCCTAAGAAAAAACGTCAGCCCCGTAAAGTGACAGCAATTGACAGTTTTGATACTGATGCTATTCGTCGTCATATATACAATTATTACACAAGCAAAGAGATTCCTACTTTGAAAAAATTAGTAGCGTCTCTACGAAATTGTGGCTTGTTTCGTGGTCAAAAATCTTCTTTGTCAAAGGTGCTGCACCAAATCGGGTTCTTGTACCTATAAGAAATCCGACAAAAGAAAAATTTTAATGGAACGTCGTGATATAGCCTTGTCTCGCTGTGAATTTTTAAGACAAGCTAAGAAAATAGAAGACTGGTCGAATGTCGTTTTCACAGATGAAACTTGGCTCAATGCCAATCATTCCATACCAAAAGGTTGGACTGACGATACTGCTGCTTCTACTTCTGCAGTGCCAATGGGGAAAGGTGAACGCCTCATCATTTGCCATGCGGGAACTACAAAGGGATTTGTACCAGACGCTCTGTTAGCGTTCAAATAAAAAAAAAACAGGAGACTATCATGAGGAGATGAATGCGGACGTGTATGAAAAGTGGTTCAGAGAAATGCTTACATCACTTGAAGAGCCATCAACAATATTTATTGATAATGCACCCTATCACTCTCGCCAAATTAATAAAATACCAACAGAGGCCAACAAAAAACACGAGATTATAAACTGGCTTCGTGATAATGGGGAAGATGTGGACGAATCCCTACTAAAAGTAGAATTACTTAAAATATTAAAAAGTAAAAAGCAGCCAAAACGATATGTCATCGACGAAATGGCAGCAGAATATGGGCATGTTGTAATCAGAATTCTTCCGTACCACTGTCAATATAATCCAATTGAAATGATCTGGGCACAAGTCAAAGGACACGCCGCAAGAAACAATACAACTCCTCCTTTCACAGCAAATAAAATGTTTGAACTTTTAAAAAACGCATGTGCTAGTGTGACGCCTGAAAACTGGGCGAGTGTCGTCAACAAGACAAAAAATATAATATTCTCTGATTGGGATCGGGAAATTGAATTTGACAACATACCTACACAAGAGTTAATAATAAACACTGCAGATGATTCAAGCGACGATTCGAGTTCGTATGAAGAATCCGACGATTCGTTATAATAAAATAATATTAAAATATTTTGGTTGTTTTATTTCATGTTATAGGTCAGATGAGAAGATTTTTATATCTCCCTGATACAATTTTAACGTGTTGTCTATTACAACAATTCAAAACTCAGTTGTCAGCTGACTTAACTGCAAATAAGTGTAATCGATTATTTGCGATTCATTAGTTTGCACCGAATACTTTTGATCCTGTCACTAGATGCGATAGAACGTAACTTTTTTTATAACGGAAATGAATTATCACTTAAATTTTATGAATAGAGCTATTTACGGCATATTAATGTATTTAGTGGGTAATAATTAAGATATATAAATATTATTGGGCAGTTTATATATTTCTCTGTTCACTCGTTTCAAAGTTAATAATTGCGTATAATGAAACAGTTACGTCCTAAAGCATGTGTCAAAAGTAAAATAAATGGTTGGAACAAGTATAAGTGTAGAACCAGGCCTCTGCCTAACGTGCTCATAATACACCTGAAAACAGATCTTTGGACCGTATTCGTTATGAGCAAATAAACAGTTATAGCGGCCCAACGCGATTTCTACCCACATTTACTTCAAATCAATACCCGTATTCGCTGCAACTGTATTCTCCGTATGGTGATGGAGTAAGCATACAATTCACCACCCTCTATCTCAGCCGTGGGTGTCGTAAGAAACGACCAAGGGATATAATATGCATATAATATCTATGCAAGAGACAGAAAAACCTTTGCCAACTAGTCTGACTGGCGTGGTCTAGTAAAGCAGGGTCCCTTCTATTGTGGAGGCGGCTCAAGCCCTCCAGTGGGACGTATATGAGTCGAGGTGATAAGATGATTCATTATGAGCAAATATTTTTTTTAGCATTACCAGGATTTATATGTCGAACTCTGTACATTTGTAATGTAGTGTAAATATTCGTACATATTGCACCGGGGCGCGTTATGAATTTATTTGCTTATAGCGAATACGGTTAAATTAATTCACTGATTTGACTGGGAGGGATGGTACCCGAAAGAGTATCCCGCTGGGCTGGCCACGGACGTCAAGGAACACGGTACCGGTGGTCGGCCTAGTGGCGAAGGGTAGGGAACATGGTGGGTTATGGGGCCGCGCGCCGTCTTTTCCTTACCCCGAACGGAAAAGAGGCCTGCGTCCAAAATAAATGTTACGCTCCGGCAATACTGCCGTTTGTTATCGGGCTATCGATGGATAATTCATCGGGCTGGCCACCAAGGTCAAGGAATTAGTACCAGTTGTCAGTCCAATGGCCGTATGCCGGCCCTTTCGTTACTCCGAACAGAACGAACAGACCATAGCTAGATTATAGCCTTTTAAAAATGTACGTAAATGTCGCGCTGTGTAGTATTTGGCCATAGTGAAAACGAGCACTAATTTGCTTTAACAGCGACGATTATATGCCAATAACACGTGACGTCATAACACGATCATAAATGCAAAAAGACATCTGCCAAAATGTTGTTCAACATTTTGTTTTGTTTAGTTATTACATTTTGATTCATCATCATCATCGCTCATATGTTCCACTGCTGGACTCGAGTCTCCCTCCATAATGAGAGATTGACTTACTATACCGCGCTGGTAAGACGTGTGGTATAGGGTTTTATATCGAGTTCCGCTTGCTGAGATTTTATCTGCATATTATATCCCTTAGTCGTCTTTTACGACACCCACGAACAAGATAGGGAGTGGTGAATTGTACTTACCGTCACCACACGGAATATACTATTATTACGGCATGATTAAAAGACTATATTTTTCAAACTATCCGAATCATGAGACACTTGACATTTTAGAAAGTAAACTAACGTAGGTAGGTGCTTACTTAAAAACCAAATCTTCATCGTCTGTACTCTTTTGATTATCAAAATATTTGCTACAACCCACGTAATACACTCATTTGCAAAAAAAACGGGCACCTAAGCAATGAACCATTTCAAATGTTAATATTTCTTTGTTTGATAATTATAGGTAGTTTTATCCACACAATTTGCTAAATTAATAAGAAAATAATCGTTTTCACCAGTATTTCATAAAATTTAGATACAATTTATGGGAAATAATGCTAAACCTCGCTAGTAGTGTATATTCGCTAGTAGTGCATATGCTCATGAAGTAAAAATAAAAAAGTTTTTTTGTTTGTTTTTCTTTAATAAAGTAAAAGCAGATAAATGTTTAGTATCGAGTGTGACCCCCTCTAGCTAAAATCACAGCTTGAATTCGTCTGGGCACGCTAGCGAGTATATCCCGGATACTTGCTTGCGGAATACGTTCCCACTCCGCAGTAATCACATTCTTCAGCTCTCTGATGGTCTGCGGAGCCGGGTGTACTGATCTCACACGCCGTTTCAGAACGTCCCAGACATGCTCTATGGGATTGAGGTCGGGACTTCGAGCTGGCCAATCCAAACGACGAATGCCGACCTCTTGCACATACGCATTAACATCGCGGGATCGGTGGGCGCGAGCATTGTCGTCCATAAAAATCGAGTCTTCACCTAGAGCGGCCAATGCGGGTTGTGCATGAGAAATTAGAACTTCCGTTATGTATCGATGCCCAGTCAGTGAGCCGTTTTCAATGAAGACTAACTCTGTACGATCCATTGAATTTATTCCTGCCCAAAACATAACAGAGCCCCCACCATAAGGTGTGATTTCTTCGAAACATGCCTCTGCAAAGCGTTCTCCTTGTCTTCTTAGCACTCGCCGACGTCGATCTTCACCGAACAGAGATATCCTGGCTTCATCAGAGAACAAAACCCTATTCCAATCGTCTTGAGTCCATGATTCACAATTTCTAGCGAACCTAAGCCTGTGAACTCTGTGCTCACGGAGTAATTTGGGGCCGCGGGCCGGGCGGTGACTGCGTATATTGGCAGCGAGAAGCCTCCTCCTGACCGTCCATAGACTAATATGCACATTTCTTACTTCTTGGAGGTTGTTCTTAAGATCCACATACGAAGATTTGCGATTTCTCAATGCGCGACTCATAAGAAAACGATCATCCCGTGGTTGGGTACATGGTTTTCTTCCAGAACCAGGCCTTCTCTCGACGGAACCAGTCTCCTGATATCGCTGCCAGGTCCTTTGGACTGTCGAGCGACTAACATTTAGCCTCCTAGCCACGAAACATTGGCTGCAACCCTCTTCAAGCAGCGCGATAATTTTGGTAGCTTTTACCACTTTATCTACCATTTTTGATACAGCCAAACAGCATTAAATAAAGCTTTGACAGTCAAGGATATGAAATTAATCGATAAAAATTGAATAAAAGTTATGAAAGTCGATGTTAACTTCTGGAACTTCGCGCCAAAAATGTAGGATAAAAAGGGGTTTTCTGTAAAAATGAACATCAAATGAAAAATTGAATTTAGAACGTACTTTTTTAAATACCACAGTATTTTTAAAACCGGCCAGTAACGTGTACAAACGATTGAAACCTTTTTGGTATTGTATCTTTTTAAATATGAATGAAAATCAAAAACGCCCGTTTTTTTTGCAAATGAGTTTATATAATTATACCTAGATGCGTAATATATAACTGCCTAGTTATTTTTACTAGATTACTCTTGTTATGTAGTAGGACGAAGTCTTGACGTAATAAGACAATAACAAATTGTTGATGATAAGTCTACGAGCCCGCAGTGCGTAACCGTGACAATAGACAGTCATATTTTATTGCTATTGTCTGCAAATTTGGGTATTGGATCGTTCCTGTATTCTAGACTCATTTATTATTCAGTATTTAAACCTATCATTGCTTCAAACATGAAAGCCTCATTTCTAATATTAGTTACCTACACACCACAGTTCATGCACGTCCCATTGCTGGGCTGTAGCCTCCTCTATAATAGGAGGTAAGTCAATAAGACTTACTATACCATGATGGTCAAATGGTTTGGTATAAGATTTTATTTCCAGTTTTCGTTCTCTTGCACAGATTTTATATGCATATTGTATACCCCTTAGTTGTCTTTTGCGACCTCCACGGGCAAGAAATGGATAAGGTATTATTACTCCGTCATCACACGGAAATTAGTGAGTGTTACATAATCATTTAACAATTTATAAAGATTTTAACCTTTATCCGGTCCGTTACAATGAATCGCGGCCGACAGCAGCAGTACGCGTTTATTTACATACGACTGACGCGCGGTCGATGCGACAGTAGTTAAATTCAAATCATTTATTATGCATAGACCCCGAGAGGGCACTTACATATTGTCAATTTTACAAAATAAAATTAAATTATACAATAAAAATAAACTACTACCGGATCGGAACGCGACCGCTACTGAAAAGATCCGGCAAGAAATTCAGCGGGCCTGTCTATTATTTTAATTTTTTTTTCTTCTTACTAGATACAAATTTGTGTACATGTTAATTCAAATGATTATTATGGCTGGACCAGATCCCACAAGCGTTAAAGTATGAAAATGTAAGGCGAAAGTGACGTCAATTGTCGCATGCGTCTGTCATGGAAACGGCGTATCAGCTGCGCCGGTATCAGTCGCAAGCGGCTGCGATCTGTCAGTAGACAAATATAATTTTCGTAATAAAGAGAACACGCCATCAATATATCCCTTATTCATACAGTTGCTTGGCTATTGACATTTACCGATAGTATATTTTTAACAGCGAAAATCTCACTACACACATTGACACGTTAGCCAAAAAAGCTATGATGTTCCTACACCAATTCAAATTCTAAGCAGCAATGCGCTGTCTGAATCTGTACTCTGTAAATTGCAATAGCTTGATTTCTATCACGCAATGTTTAACATGTAACATACCTTATTACAATGTAAAAATATGCATGTTTACGCTTCTTTGTATTTTTTAGCGATAATATTCTCTGAAAAACGACGGCACTATGGAATATTGAATAATTAACCTTTTGATTCGTCACGCAGTAAAGTAGATTCGTAATTAATTACCGATTTGTTCATTTCCTTATTGATTGCAAACAGGATTTCCTCTTCCGAAGTGACTTCCCTTGTATATATTTTTTTTGTATCAAGTATTGTACACAAGGTTGATGAAATTAAAATGAATAAATAGGTAAATTATTGATACGGGTGAATGATCTTTTAGAATTAGGTAGGTATTCTTCAAAATATATTATTATATGTATTAAATTTCCGTTTGGTGACGGAGTAAGAATACAATTCACCTCTATCTTTGCAATAAGTTTCTTTAAAGACGTAAAAGAATGAAAACCCGAAATAACATTCTATACTAACCCGTCTCACCAGCGTCGTATAAATAGATCAATCCTAGTATGGAAGAGACTCGAATCCAATATTGGGCAATTTATGAGCACATCTCAGCTCAGATGACGGGACTAAGAACGCGTGTTAGCATCACTTGTTTCTATGTCTGTAGTTAGAGACAATTGAGGGACGAAGAGACCAAGTCAAGATAACCGAGAAATAAAATGATATATCCATTTGCCTGACCAGACTTTATAATAGACTACTTTGACTTTATAAAGAAGGCTTATACGCAATAATGGGGGCCACCACTTTAATGTGTCAACCACAGATCATTAATATTTAGTGTGTTCGTATTGCTTGTTTTAAAACGCAAAACAACTGCGACCTACTTTCTTTAAAAATGTTTTTCTTCCTCTTGAATTTATTATATATTCTCTTTCTTTAGGGAAATATTGAAGTTACGTGCGAAACAATTGAAGAAAGCAATGTTCCTGTCTCGCATATTCAGGAGGTATACACGAAAGCTGCACATATATTTAGACGGCAATCAAGAGGAGCTAGAGAAATTCATGAACCTTGTGCTTCCACAGTAAGTAATACATTTATTATTTAAAAATCACATTTGGATTCAACGAGAATATATAATTTTTTAGCTTTAAGTGTAAAATGTTTAAGGAATACGGTATGGGTTCGGGTGGCAGGATTACTGCGACATCCGCAGGTAGATCGATGTTGCGACAAATTATTACCGCCACGTTGAACGGGATAGATACTCGAAATGGTAACTTGTGAGGCCAAACATGAGTTTCAATGGCCAGTTAAACAGGCGCAGAAGGTTGTGAACCCCAAACGACAACGTTATGAATCTATACTGGTAGCCAACTCCAATAAGAGATGAGGGTTATTACGGAAGTTTGTGGGACAACATGCCGTCCTACCGTCGCTCTGGATGGCTTAAGCCCTGCTTATCCTCATAAAAAAAGGCATACATAAAGATAATCAAGTCCATAAAACTTTTTGTTTTAAAACTACGACCCATAGAGAGATGAAAATGGTCGATTCTTTGTCTCTAACGTATTTTGTACTTTAACTCATTGAATGTTTTTTTTTTATTCCAAACGAGCAAACAGCACACATGATGGTAAACGATACTGCCGCTCATGGACCTATGCTAGGCCGTTGTCTACCGTGAAAAAAGTGAACGGTATGTGAATGCGTGCAATAAGGTTTGGTAATACTAAAGGCTTCAATAAAACCCATCACACACACTTATCAGAAAGTTGGGCTTCCAGCTCTCTCGCTCACCGAGAGTAACAAATTGCAATTACTAAGGCTGGTTTTAGAGTCACGCTGACCGTTCGCTGACCGTCGGCGCTGATAGCCAAAATGTATGAACGTCTAGGAAGCGTTTTAGAATAACGCGTAGGTATCAGCGCGTACGGTGGTCCGCGCTGACAGGTCAGACAGAGGCAGTACGCGTCGCGCGTCGGCGCCGCATAGCTATCGGTGCTGACCACCGCACACGCGCCTCTGCCTTCAGTGAGCGTTTTTGCGATAATGGAACGTCATGCGCTGAACTTTAACGCTGACAAGCGACGCAGTGAGCTGTCGGCGCCGACAGTCAGCGTGATTCTAAAACCAGCCTTAGACTTAATTTTCTGCGAAGGTGTGGTAATCGGACGCACCGGCCCGCAGCTGTAGACAGACGACCATCGACAGTGTGGTCCTACTACAGAATCAATTATTACAATTAATTCCAGTACATATATAAAATTCATCATTATCATCATCATTTCAGCTCATATACGTCCCACTGTTGGGCTCGAGCCTCCTCCAAAATAAGAGGGAAATTGACCTTACTATAACATCCTGGTCAGATAAGTTAGGTATAGGGTTTTATTTCCAGTTTTTCTTCTCTTGTATAGATGTTATATGCGTATTATATCCCTTAGTCGTCTTTTACGACATTCACGGGCAAGACAGGGTGTGGTGATTTGTATTCTTACTCCGTCATCACACAGAACATATAAACGGAATATATAAAATTAAATAATCGTAAACTTGATCAGAACTTAATGGGTTTTAAAATATCGAGCGTTTAATTAGGCAACTTCTAGTACCGTATATTGGTAAAAGAATTACTAGAATGTTATGTTCATTAAATGGTATTTTATATACGTGTTTCATCAGTATGCAACTCCGGTGTATGATGTAAGAATGACACAATTATAGATACATTACAACTAATGTTTACAAAAATTTTACCGCAATACATTTAATTGTTTTTTAAGTTAATGTGAAGTTACTTGGACTTCCTATGCGATAAATTAATGACAATTTGCATTTATATTATGTGACAATTCTTATGTGACCGTGAAAGCTGAAAGGTATTCGAAACTTCGAGATATCGAGTATCACAACGCGATGAAAGCCGTAAAATATTATTATTTTGAACTATTTTAAATTACATAGTTTTATTCGTTAAATACATAGTTTTATTTGTTGTCCGTGTGGTGACGGAGTAAGAATACAATTCACCACTCCCTATCTTGCCCGTGGATGTCGTATAAGAGGACTATGGGATATAATGTGCACATAACATCTGTGCAAGAGAAGGAAAACTCGAAATGAAACCCTATACCAACATGTCTGACCAGCATGGTATAGTAGGTCAAATTCCCTCCCATTGTGGAGGAGGCCCGAGCCCAACAGTGGGACGTATGTGGGCTGCGATGATGATGATGATTCGTTAAAGCTTCCATATTCAAATATATAAGAAGACTATCATGATGATGTTTATGTTTAATCATATAAGAAAAAAATCATGTAACCAAAAACATATAATAACAAAAAAAACTAGAACTTGAAAACATACGAAAATTTACCACGTAGGGTACGTGTCAACATAATAGCAGTCATGAAAACTTCATCCTGAATTTGATTCTCAGAAAATTTCTTCAAAATCTGTCTAGCCGTTTTGAAGTACATAGGGAGCATTCATACAATTTCTATATATTTATATTGAAACATGTCGTGAAAATATCAATAAATCATTATTTAGAGAGTATAATTACATAAAACTTAATAGGTATATGGTGAAAGGTTAGGACTACAACTGCTATCTTAACCACTACGTCGTCTGTGCTGCAACAGTATATCAGTTCCGGTTCCTTTCATCCTAAAACTACCACATCCAACAATATCAACTGGAATTTATTCATGTTTACGCATGGTTCAACTTAACTAGTAAATAGTTTTTGATTAGTTGACTCTAATGTGTAATGGATCAGAAATTTCTAATACGTTAGGCAATAGTTTTATTAACAAACGTTAATTTGAATTACCACTTATACAAGTACATATATATTTAGAATTAGCCACCCGCCCTCACTTCTCTTTCATTTCAGTCGCTTTGCGATATTACGATACGCGATTGCAGTCCAAGAGGCCAATTCTGTAGGGTGTTCCAAGAGAAAAATAGCCCGTTACTCCTTATATAGACAGCTACCTGGTAGTAAAATATCAAAATCGGTCCAGCCATTTTGAAGACTACCCGGAACAAACAGATAGACAAAAAATATTATACTGGTTTTCAGGCATACGTGCCGTGTAAATAACCGTGTGAGCATGAAGAATACCTACTATTTTTACATTACAAACAGATACTTCATTTTTATTTATTTGTATTGACGTTTTTAACTCCATTTAGCCTACTTTCACGGTTACAATGTATTTTTATCTGAATACATATAAATAATGTCGAAACAATGACCTTATACGCAATTTATCTAACTATTATGAACACAATATGCAATTAAAAGCTAGACAATATCGCGTTTTATTATGCTTTCACTTTTATATTTGGTGATAAATTTCATGTGTCGTTTATTTCTTTTTTATTACTGTTTTTTTTTTTTTTTGTGGGTGGGCTGCGGTCGGCGCGCCTCCGCACCACTCCGTCCAGGGCGACAGAGAGGCTTAGGCACGCAACTCCCGCAACCCACCCGAAAACCACCTCGCCTTCGTCGTTGGGCCGACCACCGGAGCAGGTTTACTTGTCGTCAGTGGTCGGCCCGACGGAATACCCCCTACGTGGGGTACCCTCTCATCGACCGACGTCCCCCTCTCGGGGAGGACGTCGGTCTTTCCTCACGCGGTCGGCCTTTCGGCGGGTGACGGACTAATCCCCGGTCACGTCACCCGCGGCCTCGGCTAGGGTTTTTATTACTGTTGATGGCCAACGAGCAAACAGCACACCTGATAGAGATACTACCGCTCATAAACTATTCCTAGGCCGCTGCCTACCCATCGGGCGGCGCAGGCGCGAGTATCTGCGCCTAATGCCGCCCCAGCCGAGGCCGCGGGTAATCGGACCGGGAAATTGTCCGTCACCTGCAGAGAGGCTGACCGCGCGATGACGACCGACGTCCTAGGACGTCGAGAGGTGAGGTTACCCGAAGGGGTGTTCCGTCGGGCCGACCACTGACGACAAGTCACATCTGCTCCGGTGGTCGGCCCAACAACGAGGTGACGTGGGTACGGGTGGGTTGTGGGCCCGCGCGCCGTCCTTTCATCGCCCCGGACGGACTGGACCGCGCGTGTGCTTACCATAGCCCACCCAAAAAAAAAGACCGCTGCCTATCCTGAAGAAAATGAAGGGAGTATGAATGCGTGCAATGAGGTTCGGTTCTAAAGGCGCATTATCAAAACCCACCACATTCAAAGACTTAAAAAGTTGGGCTTTTGACTCTCACTCACCGAACGAAGTGCACTAATAAATTGCTACTACTCAGAACTCGATTTTCTGTGAGAGTGTGGTACTACCCCGGATAGCTATAGTCAGATGACTGGCGATTGTGTGGTCCTGCCATAAAATCTGTTATTTTTGAGAATTGTTACGACTTATTCCTGCTGTGTTACCGGCTACGAATTCTACCAACTTTTATATTTCTCGTGAGTATCGTTAAAGATGACTAACAGCTTTACATCGACCAGGGCTAACTTCATCTGATGCTGTCTCGTCAAACATTATATTCCCAAGGAGGGTATTTCAGGAGGCGGATTATAAAAAGATAACGGAGCGCATATTAGATCCCAAGTAATTGGAATAGTAGACTCCAAATAATTGGAATAGTAGGCCCCAAGTAATTGGAATTAAAGCGTGACGGGGCTGATGATATCACGATTTACTTCAGAACTGATATCACTTTCTGATTTATCATCACTTATGATGATCACTTCATTCAGAACTTCGTCGTCCACTGCTGCTTCCTATGGAACGTTCTTTGGAATGGTTTTTGTCCTAATTGGCACGCTTATGGTGTTATTTTTTTTTCCCTAGCCGAGGCCGCGGGTGACGTGACCGGGTATTAGTCCGTCACCTGCCGAGAGGCCGACCGCGTGAGGAAAGACCGACGTCCTCCCCGATACCTCGGTCGATGGGAGGGTACCCCACGTAGGGGGTATTCCGTCGGGCCGACCACTGATGACAAGTAACCATGCTCCGGTGGTCGGCCCAACGACGAAGGCGACGTGCTGTTCGGGTGGGTTGCGGGTGTTGCGTGCTATACGCCCCTCTGTCGCCCCGGACGGAGTGGTGCGAGGAGCGCGCCGACCGCAATCCACCCAAAAAAAAATAAGTGTTATTTTTGACAAGAAAGCGCTGTTTTTAACAAGAAAGCCTCAGTCGATTGTTACAACTTCACGATCATGTAAGGGGTGGCGATTTTGTATTCTTATTTCGTGGAGAATCATCATATATGCGTATTTCAATAAAACGTAAATAAGTTAATTCGTTTTAATGAATGAAAGTTTCCAACAGTATTTTATTTTTGTAACATACACTCACTCATAGAGATACTAGCTTCTTCTCGTAACTTCGTCCGCATAGAATAGTTACTATGGACTAACGTTAACTTAAGTCCGCGATTTCGTTCACATAGAAGGTAAAAAGATCTTTAAATAATACGATTCTGTCACATATATTTTTTCCGAAACTTTAACCGTTTACGCAGCGGAAGCTCTGAAAAGGAAAAAAGGAAACGATTTTGAAACATTCATTAGTGCTCCGCTCCTATTGGTCTTAGCGTGATGATAAATAACCTGTAGTCTTCCTCGATAAATGGGCTATCTAGAACTGAAGGAATTTTTCAAATCGGACCTATAATTCCTGAGATTAGCGCGTTCAAACAAACAAACTCTTCAGCTTTATATATTAGTATAGATTTTACAAAATAGTCCCATAGGGAGTCAAACGCAGGGGCTTTATATATTCTGTGTGTTCAGGTTGATCTCATGATGTAAAATAGGGAAATAAGTGTTTCGGTGATACTTTTAATTTTTTTTTTTTTTTATTGCCAACGGTGGCTAACGAGCAAGCAGCACACCTGATGGTAAGTGAAACTGCTGCACATGGACCTTTGCAATACCAGGGGCACAGCTAGGCCGCTGCCTACCGTGAAGGAAATACTCTTATTAAACCGCGTTTAAAGAAGGACATGTCATAGCGCTCGGGAAACACAGCAGCAGGTAGTTCATTCCAGAGCTTGCACGTACGTGGGAGAAATGATCGCTGGAAACGTACAGTTGAAGACCATAACGTTTCCAGGTGAAATGGATGAACCCTGCTACGATGTCGAGTGGTACGTTGGTAGAATGGTGACGGTGGTACCAAGTCAAACAGTTCCTCGGAGCACTCCCCGTGAAAGAGTCGGTAGAGTACACAGAGTGACCCAAAGTCTCTCCGCTGCTCCAGCGACTCCAATCTGTCCGTAAGATTGGGATCCCCGACGATTCGAACAGCCCGTCTTTGCAGGGAGTCAAGTGGGTCTAGCTGATATTTGGGCGCACCTGCCCAGAGATGAGAGCAGTACTCCACATGAGGACGAACTTGTGCTTTGTATAGCACAAGACGCTGTCTCGGTGTGAAGTACCGCCTGGCTCTGTTCAGGACACCCAACTTTTTGCTTGCCAATTTGGCTTTGTCCTCCAAATGACTCCCAAACTGGACTTTGCTCGATATTTTGACGCCGAGAATCCCAATACTCTCAGAAATTGGGAGAGTTACTCCTTGGAACTGTGGCGCCATGACAAACGGGTCCTTCTTTGCAGTGAACGCGCAAACTTGTGTTTTTGTGGGGTTGAACTGGACTAGGTTCCGTTCACCCCATTCCGAGGCCCGCCCCAGAGAGCGCTCGACTTCAGACACAAGTTGAACCCTTCTTTCCTGAGTACTCCGAGGGATATTCCGTTGCTCAGTGTACCGCTCATCACCCGTGCTGTCATCCGCATAGCAACGCATACTCTCGATAGAGAGCATGTCATTGATATGCAGGATAAACAACGTCGGGGAAAGCACCGAGCCTTGTGGTACACCAGCATTAATGGTCATGGTATCGGAGCAGGAGCCATCTACGACGACTTTTATAGTCCGACCATCCAAAAAGCTGGCGATCCAATTACAGAGTCCCTCGGAGATTCCGTATGATGGTAGCTTCGATAGAAGTGCTTTGTGCCAGACCCTATCGAACGCCTTTGCGATATCTAGGCTGAACGCCAGCGCCTCACCCTTGCCCTCCAAGGCCTCTGCCCAACGGTGTGTGAGGTACACAAGAAGATCACCAGCCGACCGACCATGACGAAAGCCGTATTGGCGATCACTGATAAGCTGGCGATCCTCAAGGTACTGCAGAAGCTGAGGGCTTATAACCTTCTCCATTATCTTGGAGAGCAAGGATGTTATCGCAATTGGCCTGTAATTCGATGGGTCAGACCGGTCTCCCTTTTTAGGGATCGGGTGGACATGGGCTACCTTCCACGAAGACGGAACCCTATTAGTAGCGTAGGAAAGTCGGTATAGGCGCGTGAGGATGGGAGTCAATTCAGGGGCGCACGTCTTTAGTACCACTGCAGGGATGCCATCCGGTCCACTCGACTTATGGACGTCTAAAAGCCGCAGCTCCCGACTAACCGCTCGCTGCGTGATGCGGATTTCGGGCAGTGAGCTTTCACACCGTGGGATAGTAGGTGGTGTGGCAGCTCCGGCATCCAAAGTCGAGTTACAGGCAAAGAATTGACCT
Source organism: Lymantria dispar (assembly GCA_032191425.1). Taxonomy (NCBI): domain Eukaryota; kingdom Metazoa; phylum Arthropoda; class Insecta; order Lepidoptera; family Erebidae; genus Lymantria; species Lymantria dispar. The sequence goes on along the minus strand of CM063465.1, from coordinate 7,595,756 downwards.
AGAAGATCGGCCTTCTCCTTTGCGCTGTGGGCCAGACTACCATCGTGTTTCTGCAGTGGTGGGAGATTGGGCTGGCAGAAGTTGCCTTGGGCAGCCTTGGCGAGCAACCAGAATGCACGACTCCCAGCGGGATAGCTTTGCAATCGCTCGCCAATTCTGGCAACATGTTCCGCCTTGGCTCTGGCAATAGCCTTCTTACTAGATCTAGAAGCGGCGTTAAATTTCCGCTTCACCTCTTTGGCGTTCGGGTCCTGGCATTTTTTGGCCCTATTCCAGGCCCGATATGCGGACTGTTTCTGGCATGCAGCCGTCCTGCAGGTTTTGTTACGAGGGGTGATCCAAAAGTAATGATAATCAATAATAAACACAATGAATAAAATAAAAAAATATATTTATTTCTCAACATAGTCTCCTAGCAAGTCTATACATTTAGTCCATCTCTTTTCTAAACCTAAAATTCCCTTACAAAAAAAATCTTTATCTTGACTCTCAAAAAAGTCCTCAACCGCGGCCATCACGTCGCTATCATCATCAAATTTCTTGCCTCGGAGGTGTTCCTTGAGTCGTGGAAAGAGATAGAAGTCACTGGGGGCTAGATCTGGTGAATAGGGGGGGTGTTCCACCAACTCAAAGCCCGCTTCCTGAATGCCAGCCATGGCAATTGCAGCTTTGTGAACAGGTGCGTTGTCTTGATGGAACAACACTCCAGCCCGCAGTTTGCCTCGCCTTTTCTCCTTAATAGCCTCCCGCAATCTTCTTATTTGTTCTGCATAGTAGGAGCCTGTAATAGTGGCCCCCTTTTCCAAGTAGTCCACCATGATTATTCCTTCAGCGTCCCAAAAAACAGACGCCATAACCTTCCCTGCTGAGCTTGACACTTTGAATTTCTTCGGCGTCGGTTCATCGGATCGTTTCCATGTCATCGATTGTTGTTTTGTTTCAGGATCAAAATGGTGGATCCAGGTCTCGTCCATGGTCACAAAACGTGACAAAAAATTGTCCTTGTCTGCCTGGAACTTTTCGAGATTTGCTCTTGACATGTCGACTCGTTTCTTCTTTTGCTCGTCGTTTAACATTTTCGGTACCCAACGCGCGGAGACCTTTCTCATATGCAATTCGTTCGCAAGGATTCTTTGAATGCTGCCATATGAGATCCCTGTGACCTCAGCTACATGCCTGATAGTCACTCTTCGATCTTCCAATACAACTTCTTCAACTTTTTTCACATTTTCTTCAGTGAGGGACGTCGATGGGCGTCCTTCGCGGTGTTCGTCTTCCGTCGATGTTCTTCCCAGCTTAAACTCCTTAGCCCAGCGTGCAACTGTGGAATATGGAGGAGAAGAGTCCCCTAATGTTTCCACCAAGTCGCTGTGTATGTCTTTGGTAGACATTTTTTTCAAGCAGAGGTATTTAATGACAGCTCTGATTTCGTGTTTTTCCATTTTGATGTTCACTCCTTGACAGTCCGTATTCAAATGAATGTAGCTCCCGGGAATTGTGGCCTATTTATATGATTTTTTTTTCCTGAACTAGTGGGTAACTGAGCAAGTGACTGAAATTTTTTTGTATTTTTGTGTGCACTAGAAATAACTGATTATCATTACTTTTGGATCACCCCTCGTAAACCAGGGTCGGCTGCGGCCACCGACGGGTATTTTGGTGTTGGGGATGAATAATTTCTTATTGAATTAAAAGTATGTACTAGACAGCGTCTTAATTTTGTGGAGTATAGACTCAGAACGTCAGAGAAAATATTATTCCCTTTTTTTTTTTTTGTGGGTGGGTCGCGGTCGGCGCGCCTCCGCACCACTCCGTCCGGGGCGACAGAGGGGCTTAAGCACGCAACTCCCGCGACTCACCCAAAAACCACGTCGCCTTCGTCGTTGGGCCGACCACTGGAGCAGCGTTAACTTGTCGTCAGTGGTCGGCCCGACAGAATACCCCCTGTTGGGGTACCCTCCCATCGACCGACGCCCCCCCTCGGGGAGGACGTCGGTCTTTCCTCACGCGGTCGGCCTCTCGGCAGGTGACGGACTAATCCCTGGTCACGTCACCCGCGGCCTCGGCTAGGGCGGCATGAGGCGCAGATAGTTGCGCCTGCGCCGCCCCAGTCGCCGGCGGCGGATCTCCTCATCGAGGCTGCGCTCCTCACGCAGGCGATCCGCCGCCTCCTTCCGCGAGATCACTGTCTCGCAGAAGGCTGCGACCGCGTCCCAATTCCCGACGCTGTCGACCATCGCCCTAGCGATAGCCGGCAGCGTCAGGTCCGTACCGATGATTGCGACGAGTTCACAGCGCTGCACTGCCCAAGCCCCGCAGGCCTCGAGCGTATGGCGCGCCGTGTCCTCGTCGCAATCGCAGTGGTGGCAGGACGGTGTACTCTCCCTCCTAACGACCTTGTGCAGGTATTTGGCGAAGCACCCATGCCCCGTCAAAACCTGCACCAGTCGGAAGGAGAGCACCCCGTGCCGCCTCTCCAACCACTGCATCAGCACCGGCCGGAAGGCCTCCACGGTTCGCACCCCGAACCGAGGCCTCTCCAGCCGGACTGCCCAACGGGCGATGACGTCTCGGCGGGCGTCGACGCGCCAGGCGGTGAGATCCCTTAACGAGACCACACCGCCCTCCGCTCGCAAAATATTCCTCCCTTAGGATGTAAAAAAGGGGACGAAGTTTGCTTTAATATTTTTCCCATTACACCACAAATAATGAAAAACATATTTAACGGGGACGTCATAATAATATGATGTCTACAACGGATGAGGTCGCGAATAATTATTTAAAAATGTATAAAGTAATTACATATACACTAAACATTTAATAAATAATCAACAATTTACTTTAAAGACTGAATACGTCGATTTCGGTTTGAGATAGATCGTTCGTACTGTTATTCGGGTTCTTGAAGATTAGTTTTTAAAAAAAGATTTTAATGGCACAGACACATTTAATATATTATAAAATTAGTACAATGATTTTTAATTACAAATCGACCAGCGCGAACGGGATTTGTGACCGGACTAATGGATATGTGGGATGCGCGGGAGGCGAGAGCCTAGAAAATGATGATGCAGCAGGAAAGAGGAAAGCTAAGGGAAACAGGGAAGAGTTATAGTTATAACACCTCCCCCAACAGAAGAAAACTCACGGTTAAAGTGAGTTTGAAATTAAGGTTGGAGAAGAAAGAAAGAGAGGTTAGAGCAATTATATCAAATACGTAACTGTGGTGGAGTATTCGGGGTTGAAATAGGTATGTTTTCGCGAGCTGGTTGATTTATAACTAACTTTTTACAAAATAAAGACTTATTCGTTTTAAAATAATACAAAGATAAACTTAAAACTATTATTATAGCTATTAGGCTTAGAGAGAACCCTGTGTAATTGAAAATGTCTTCGGGAGGTAGTATATCATCTTTGTCAATGTAAATCTGTTCAGGTAAGTTATTAAGTAGCTTCAAGCTATCCAGGTTAATACTCTTAATGCTAGAAGAGCTTATATTAAATTTCAGTCGTGAGAATCTTTCTATATTACAGCAGGTATTGTTAATGATATTAAAATCTGAGGTGATAGGATTGGTAATAATTCTGAAATTCTCTTGTGCTTCGAGCTTAGTTTCTTTACAAAACGCAATACAGTTGGGTTTTAAAGTGAGAATGCCAGTTCCTGAAATGACATTATCTGTTACATTAGAATCACATTGAATAGTTAATCTGACAGGGTTTGATTGTACAAAAATCCATCTATTGCCATTTAATTTATGCCATACGTCGATATTGCCAAAGATGAAACTCGTTTTACATTTGTCGGGTACGACTTCTACAGCTTTTGTCATAATGTCAGTTTCACAGCTAGGATTAGTGGCGACGTTATATACATCGATTGACTTACATATAAAATGTTTACTTATAATTATTTTACATATATCTAAGTTATCTATACTAAAATAAGTTTTTCTGTCTTCACTAAGACCGATGTAAGATTTAGAAGAAACTATCATAGCAAAAGAGCTAGGTATGTTTTTATCATGAGGTACTGGTATGGGTACATTTTTATATAGATTATAACTAATTAAGTCAACCATGGGTATTCTCAAGACATATATTAATTTGTTATCTAAGTAATATGTTATTAAATCCGATAAATTTATTAACAGGTAAATATTGTCTAAAGTTAATTCTACAGGAAATTCCTTATACTTAGGTAAATTCTTAAAACTACTGATTATTTCATGAAACAATTCTGTCGAAGTCAGGATTGATGGGTGCAAAGTGTTACTCTTTGCAAATAAAATACTATTTACAATATCTTCTACCTTATATGATAATGTTAACAAATTGGCTTGTAATACATCAATAATCTCATTTATATTATTTCTAAAGTTTATGGAATTGATAATCTCAGAGATATTTTTAACAACAAGAGACACTTTTTCCATCGCGTCGTTTAATAAGAACTGATTTTTATTTAATTCTAAAATCGAAGAATTGAAGTTAGAGATCGCGGTTTTCGAAATAAAAATGTTCCGGTTAAGACTTGCGGCTAAGTCTTTGTTAGATGTTTGTAGTTTTCTAATGGCTCGACTGTATTTTTGTGCATCGTCTTCGTCCAAAGTTCCAAATATGTGTTTAAATACTGTACCGACAGCTGAAAACCAGGCGGCTCTTTTCGAATAAGTAGGTAAAAGATGTGAAATAGAATTGTAGTCGCGGACAATATCATTAAACAAAGCATCTAATGGTTGTAGCATATTATTACATTCATTATTATTGATTGATTCGCTCTGTTGGCACAAGTAACGTAATGTTCCAAAAACGCTTTTTATATTTTCAATATGAGATGTTATAAATGATATATCTATAGGCATTATTATGTGACAGTGGTCTTTTATAATCTTTACTGTTCCAGAGGAGTCGAAGAGGATACCAGGATTATTGTTGACTGGTTGAATGAGTTCCTGTGGTGTTGCAATGATAAATTTTATTGACAGAGTAATTCTGAAAAGAAAATCGAAGATACTATTGAATGGGTAGGTATATTTAGACAGAGTTAGAATTAGCAGGTTTGATTTGGTCAAAGTGGTGTCTTACGTGTTTTCTGTTTATCAATAGAGTTACAGTATTATTATTATGTACTTTTATGATTTTATAGGGGCCTTTCCATAAAGGGGATAAAGCTTTCCTGAGGCGTAAATGATTTTTTAGGTAGACAAGATCTCCTAAATTGTACTTTACAGATCTTGTGTGATTGTCGTAGTAAGTTTTTGATCTTTCTTTAGATCTTTGGATATTGTCGGTAGCTATATTTCGGGATAATTTGAGGCGGTGGCAGAGCATTTTAAGGTATTCTGGATATGTAGCATCAGAGCGTGTGTCATAGATAGAGTCAGGTATGAAGGGTTTGTGTCCGAATACGAGTTCATAGGGTGTATAGTTAGTTGTGCAGTGAACATTAGTATTATAAGTTAGGATAGCAGTGTATACATAACGTGGCCAATTATTTTGGTCTTCATTGACAAATGATTTGAGATATTCCTTAAGCGTCGAATGGCTGCGTTCAAGAGCACCCTGCGTTTGTGGGTGGTAAGCGCTTGACCATAGCTGTTTAATTTTTAGGTGGTCACATGTTTTTTTGAAAAGATCCGCAGTAAAATTAGTACCTTGGTCTGTTAGAATAACCTTTGGTATACCGAATAAAGATACAAAATGTAAAAGACATTCGCTGGTTTCTTCTGCTGTTATTGATCGGATAGGATACGCTAAAGAATATTTAGTTAAATCGTCCTGTAGCGTTAAGATATATTTTAGTTTAGCTGGTCCTGTTTCGGGTAAAGGTCCTACTATGTCCATTGCTAAACGTTGGAAAGGAGCTGTTGAGGTCGTGGTGATTTGCATAGGAGCTTTGTGAATTTGTCTGAATGCTTTATTTTCTTGGCAAAGTTTACAAGACTTTACATATGTTTCAACATCGTTACGCATGCCTTTCCAATTATATTTTTCTTGAATTCGTTTCAGCATCCTAGTACTTCCCAGATGCCCAGCAATAGGGATATCATGATTCTCGTGTAAGATCTTCTTGATTTCACTGAGAGATGGAAATATGATTGTGTTACGGTGAATAGAGACAAGGATGTTAGTATTGTGGAATAGAAATAGAATGATATTATATAGTTTTGTATAGGAATGAGCTTCGAAAGGATTTTTGAAGTCAGTTACGCTTATGGACTTTGTAGGTTGTTGGATTAAGGTGTTACGTAGATTTCTTAGAGAGGTATATATACCTTCATAGCTTGCGTTATCGAAGTGGTAGACTTTAGTAAAAAGAAAAAAAGATGCGGCGGCCATTATGGATAAAATCTAGAAATGAATATAAAGTGCGTTCTTTGTTTAAAATTTCATTTTTGTTTTCTATGCTACTTAAAATTTCTTCGACATAGGGGTTAGTTTCGTCGAGATCAATAGATGTGGGTATAATTATTACTTTGTCGTTACTTTTAAGGATACTAGTGTTACTTTCCAGAATTTTTGCATCAGAGGCAAAGGTTTTGCTGTTCATTGTTTTTAAGAATTGAGAATAATTATTACTGATTATAGCATTTTGTATATTTTCAAGATCGTTAGAGGAGACGCTGTCTGGAATCGAAGAATTTGTAGGTGAAGGGTTATCGTTGTGTCGCTCTGATAGTAAATTGTTTGTATTAGGATCAACCCGAGATGTTGAGGGTTGGTCAGCGTTTGGGTTAGATAAGAGACGGGAGGTTGAAGGTGTGTTAAACTCGTTATTAGTAATTTCAGGGATTGGTATGTTTAAAATGTCGGGTGTTGGTTGTTGGATGCTGTCAGGTGAGTTGAGAGGACTGAAATCTACATTGAGACCATCATCAAATGGACTAATATAATCGTCAATATTCATAGGATCAATATTATCTATGGGGTTTACTGGGTATCGTGATAGAGCGTCAGCGGCGGCATTTAATTTTCCTTTCCGATAGGTAATTTCGTATTCATATTCAGAGAGTTTGAGACGCCATCTTTGTAATTTACTCCCTGGATCCTTATGGTTCATTAGCCAGGTGAGTGGACGGTGATCAGTGATGATATTAAATTTGCGCCCATATAGATACGGACGGAATGTTTTACAACCAAAGAGGATAGACAGAAGTTCCTTTTCAGTTGTGTTGTAATTGGATTCGCTTTTGTTAAGTGTCCTGGATGCAAAAGCTATGGGCCTTTCTTGACCTTTTGGACCTTGTGAGAGAACTGAGCCTATTGCGTAGTTAGAAGCGTCGCAAGTTAAAGTGAAAGGTTTAGAAAAGTCGGGATATATTAAGACTGGAGCTGAAGTGAGTTTATATTTGAGTTCGTCAAAAGCGACTTGTTGTTGGTTTTCCCATAGAAATTGGACATCTTTTTTCAAGAGTTGAGTTAGAGGCTTAGCAATCTTTGAAAAATTTGGAATGAATCGGCGGTAGTAAGACACGAGACCTAAGAAGGATTTAATGTCCTTAGGACATTTCGGAGTAGGAAATTTAGTAACGGCTTCAACTTTTCCGGGGTTAGGTTTTACACCTTCTTCTGTGATTACATGCCCGAGGTAAGCTACTTCACGCCGAAGAAATTCGCATTTATCCGGTTGAAGTTTGAGATTGAATTCTCTGAGACGTTTAAAGACTAATTCAAGATTTTCTACGTGACTGGCAAGGTCGTGGGAGTAAATAACTACGTCATCTAAATACACAAAGCACCGAATGTCTTGAAGGCCAGCGAGTGCTGTGTTCATGAGCCGTTGGAAAGTAGCTGGTGCGTTTTTTAGACCAAATGGCATACGAGTGAATTCGTAATGGCCCTGGGGTACGCTGAAGGCGGTTTTAGAAGCATCCTGTTCATCCATGAGGATCTGGTGAAATCCTGACGCGAGGTCAAGGGTTGAAAAATATTTACTTTGCCCAAGTTGATCTAAGATTTCAGATATCTGTGGTAAAGGGTAACTATCTCCTACAGTGACATCGTTAAGCTTACGGTAGTCTATGACTACTCGCCATTTTCTCTCACCTGAAGCGTCTAATTTCTTAGGTACCACCCAGATCGGTGAAGACCAGGGGGACATAGATGGTTTTATTATACCTTGATTTAGCATTTGATTTATTTGTTTGGCCACTTCGGGTTTGTGAATTTCTGGAAAGCGATAAGATTTTACGTGTATAGGATTTTGAGAAGAGGTTCTGATTTCGTGTTTTACTGCAGTGGTGAATGTGAGTTGATCTCCCGGGATATGAAAGATATCTGAATACTCGGAGCATATGTCATGTAATGCATTGGCTTCTTCAGTGTTTAGGTGTTTAGTTCGCAGGAGATTTAGTACCTCTTGGGTACGGAGGTAAGAGTCAGTGTCTTCACGTTGATGTTTTGTAATAGAATTGATAGGCAAGTAATCGATTCCTTCTGAGTTTAAAGGGATAAGAGGTATGTTTAAGTTAGATTTAAGTGTTACGATTGAGTCAGAGGTGTTGATAACCGAGATGTTAATTCTTTTATTTTCTTTAACCTTTACTAAACAGTTGGCAATTAGTACGTCTTTAAATTGATTTTGGTCAAGTACTAACCCTTCCTTAATATTAGAGTTGGAAACTGAGCATTCGATCATCGTTTCGGATCTAGGAGGAAGATAATAGACTGGTTCATGAAGTTGTAATGGTATGTGAATATCTTTAATAGTAAGAGTATTTAAATTATAGTCGATTTTGCAACTAAAAGAATTCAATAGATCAGTTCCAATTATACCGTCAAACGGAAGGTGAATTTCGTTAATAACATGGAATTTGTGAAATAATGTAATACTTGATTTTTTATTTTCAATTAAATGCATTTCTAATAGCAAATGACCTAATGTTTTCGTGGAACTATGGTCACCAGGTTCAATGCCCTTCAGATTGATAGGTTCCTGTACGAGTATGGGTGCGTTCTGCAGGCATGTTGATTTGATCAGGCTCACAGATGCTCCAGAGTCAACTAATAGAGTTAGTGGATTCTGGGATACAGGGGAGAGGATTTGCACGACAGGAAGTAGAACTTTACAAGGAGTATTAATTTTAAATATTTCAGTTCCGTTTTCAGGTGTAGGTAAATTAGAAGTTGTAGAAGATGAATAGAGTTTGGTAGGTATTAATCTAGCAGAGGTAGTAGTTAATGTTGGTTTAGTACTTATATAAGATTTAGTAGTTTTAGGAGGGTTAGTGGGTATAGCGTAATTAGTTAAAGGATCGGAATTAGTAGGTGCAGAGGATTTAGTAGAGTCAGTGGTATTAGTGGACTTAGTAGATTTAGTAGGTACAGAGAACAGAGCAGATTCAGTGAATTTAGTAGATTTATTAGATTCAGTGGATTTAGTAGATTCGGTGGATTTAGTAGATTCAGTGAATTTAGTAGATTTAGTAGATTCAGTGGATTTAGTAGATTTAGTAGAGTCAGTGGATTTAGTAGATTCAGTGGATTCGGTGGATTTAGTATCGACTTTCGCATTGGGATTTCCTGCGCGACACTCTTCAGGAAATTTTATTCGTTTAAAGTATTGTCAACTGTGTCGTGGCCACTCTCTTCGTATTGCTGATCAGTAGTATTTGGGTAGGTGATATTATGCACTGCCCAATTTTGATTATTATTATTGGAGAAGTTTGTATTTTGGTTACGTTTTTGTTGATTAAATTGCCTCTTGCGACAGTTCTCCAATGTGTGTCCGATGTTTTTGCAATACCTACAGACTGGTGCTTGAATATTGGAGGGCCCAGGTTGATTTTGGAATCTAGTATAGAATTGACCTTGAGGTCTAGGAGAATTGGTTTGACATTGAGTCCGTGTGAAGGATGAGTTATGATTTGGTCTAAATAAATTTTGTTGGTTGAACGAAGACCAGAACGAAGGTTTCTTATACGTTATACCTAGAATTTTTTCCTCAGTTATAGCAAAATTTATAGCTTCGTTTAAAGTGGATGGGTCACGGCATCTAACAACCGTTGCCAATCTTGAATCGAGACCCATCATAAACCTATTTAGGGCTAAATCTTGCATTGTGGCTACTCGGCCCGATAATTCGTCTTTTTTCCTAGTAGGAATGGAAATATTAATTTCGGTAAGCAGTTTAGCTAAGCAAGACTCTATTCTCAAAGAGTATTGGCTGATATTTTCATTAGGACCCTGTTTACAAGTTTGGAGGTCAGCCAGCAAATGAGCGTAATGTTTCCTATCGCCGAATTGTGTTTTAAGGTAGTCTTCTAATTGGGACCATTTTGTAAATTCTTTTATGGCGCATACCGATTCGGCTTTGCCAGTAAGCCTACTTAAGATGTATTTAAAGAGGATATCTTGCTGAGAGGTAGAAGCTAAGTTAATTGCATTTCTGCAATTATTTAAAAAAGGTATCAGGGTGTCCCTAGAGCCGTCAAAAGTTCCAATAAATTTAATAAGTACGTTTAAATTAAATTAAATTTCCGACATTTTGGATGGCGGTTCCTCTACTTTAACTTCTGTATGTTTAGACATAAACGTTAACAAAATAAGTTATAATAGAAGTCGGGGTTATAACTAAGTTATTAAAATATTCTTAAAAGATGCACAGTGACTCGGATGCAGGACGGTGTTATCAGTTTCTAGATAGCGACGCGTGGGCGGCAAGCGGTAGCTCGACGATGAAATAACTTATTGTAACTGTTATTAAATAAATCTCTACGGTGTATGTTCTTATAATTAAGATATTTAAATATAAATGGTATGTATATAAGTAGAATTAAAAGCTTCTAAACGTATTCGAAGTACAAATATGTAAAAATAAAACAGGTTACGAGTCACGGAAACTATGAATAATCACAATAAAAGTTTATGACTCACAGGAATAGCTGCAACATTATCACCTTGAAGTCACTCGATGTTCCAGTATGAGATGGTAGTAGGGTCCAGGCTTTCTTCTTATGCAAAACTCAGGATACGGTGATAGATGAGTAGTAACTGTAGTAGCGCACGGTGGTAGTAGTATGTAGTAGAATACAGCGACACCAGAGAGTATGAGAAGTCTCTTCAGGGTGTAATGGGTTTCCACCCAATAGCTCGGTAGGAAAGAGTCTTGAAACAGCGTAATACAGTGGATTTTTTTAGTTCAGAGTCCGGTAGATTTTAATTATTGTTCACTGGTCTTCTCAACGATTTTAGCAAAAATTTTTTTTTTCACTGTCACTAACTTTCGAGGCGTTCCGAGGATTTTTTTAAAAATCCCTTAAGCTGCCACCAAATGTTATTCGGGTTCTTGAAGATTAGTTTTTAAAAAAAGATTTTAATGGCACAGACACATTTAATATATTATAAAATTAGTACAATGATTTTTAATTACAAATCGACCAGCGCGAACGGGATTTGTGACCGGACTAATGGATATGTGGGATGCGCGGGAGGCGAGAGCCTAGAAAATGATGATGCAGCAGGAAAGAGGAAAGCTAAGGGAAACAGGGAAGAGTTATAGTTATAACAGTACGTCCTTGAGTCGTTGGCTCGATATCTATGTATCAAGCTGAAGAAAATGTCAATGTTAAAACAAATGAAACTAGAATATCGTTGAATTCTTTGCTCTGTTGTTAGAGTATTTATCTTTATATTGTATTTCTTGTGTACGTGTGTATGCCACTGAACGGTTGGACCGATGTTGATGAAATTCTTTGTATGTTTAAGTGGATTCGAGAATGGTTTAGATTTACAATTGGACCCGCTAGGTGGCGTTATTTTATTTGAACAGAACAACGTCTATTGGGTCAGCTGGTTACGTATATAATTGTAATCTACTAACGATATGTTTATCAAAGTGTTCTGTAAAGGTTAACAGATGTGAGAGAATCAAATTTCCTTTTAATGAATACTTTAATCAGTCAGTGGCAGTTAGTGAGTTGGCGAGTCCCCGTATACCACCATTCAATATTTTGCAAGGGATTGAAAGTAGACGACAGGTTAAACATCAATAGTGTTAAGTTGAACCAGTCCATCGCAACTCCATAATCAGATATTAGATACCATCATCACAATAGTTTTACACTTACCGTTCGTAGTCCATGAGTATTATGTGTGACATTGATGGATTATTAAAAGCAATGTATCTGGTCTTATGTTCAGGGTGACAAAATTGATAGTCAACCAGGATCTAATGTTTTTAATTATTATTCATTTATTTATTCGACCAACCAGATTCATTTACAAATTGAATTAATAAATTATATACATAAGAACACGAATAACATTAATTAAAATTGAAATAAATACAATAGCTTAAAATAATATTTTTACATTAGTCCGTACATGAATCATGCTGCAGCGATTCAAGTACTGACACTCAAAACGTTCTGCGAATGCGCTCAGTATGCTGCTGCGACTGGCTCGAACCCTGCACAGCAGGGACGCACGTGCTCTTGCGCATAGGTGCGTAGAAGCAATCCACACGTGCCACTCGCCGGAGAACTTTAGCGATAATGGACGTTATTGGAACATCGATTTCAAGTTATAAAATCCAACTGTGAGCTTTCCTAAAAAAAAATCTCATCAAAATGCCTGGAGGATTTGAGGATTTTATTTCTTGGTCAAGTATTAAAACGTAACATCGATGGCACGAGTCACTCTATATATTAGGAACACCCGACTGATATGTCCTAAAAAAAAGGTCATCAAAATTTGCCCTGCGAATTTTATTTCGCAGTCAAATTTTTTACACGTACACGTAACATCGATGTTCGGTTTTCGATAAATATCGAACATCGATGTTGGGCTTTCGATTATGACATCGATGTTTTTCTAACATCGATCATCCCTACTACAGAACCCAGGTAACCCCCTAACAGCATCCTGAACGCATTGTTTTACTGTACCCGCAGTGGACTGTACTGTTTCTGCGATTAACTCTCCCACAAACTGCACGTATAGAAAGACGTACAAAATGCTCCAAACAAAGTGATTTAGACGTGCCTCGAACAACGTGCAAATCTACGAGTTAAAATATTAGCACGAACAGACGATGCCCTACGCTCCCTCTCTAAATCAGCGTTATCTTTCAGATCCGAAGTAAGAATATGATCTACGTATTTAAACGTTTCTAGTTTATTTAGAGGACACCCTTTAAATTTAATAGACGGGTGTTTCACGCAAACCCTTATCCCTAGGCCGAAAGACCATGCTCACACTCTTCTTAACGTTGTACGTCAATCCGTGACCATTTTCGAATTTTTCACAAATGCCAAGAAGCCTCGATAAACCGCTCACCGAGACACTCAAAGGATATCTTAGTCTTCTTTTACGGTGGTAAATTACGCTCTTACTTCGTCATCACACGGACAAGGAACTGAATAGATTGTTGAAACATCGCAGAAAGATAAGGAAAACGCATAATAAAGTCGTCAAGCCAATATAGTAGGCCAATTACCCTTCCATTGCCAATGCGGCTCATTCCCAATGCTATAAAATGTTAATAATCCCAACGGCGTACCCATTTTACTTTGATATACAAGCAGGACGCGATAATAAAATCGTTCATTTCCAACATTAAATATATTTAGTTAAGGAACTAAAACGCTAATTGAGAAATATGAAATGTAGGAACGCTAAATTTTGCATCCGGCTGTACAATATATAATTTAAAATACTGAACAAAATTAAAGCGTGAATCATTTTACGATACACGTGTTATTTGTTATGTAGAAATCACAAACTTGTAACAATTTAATTACTTATTAAATATTACGATAAGTACTGTTACGTGAATTTTACAACAAGTTTTGAAACAGTAAGAAACGTTTTGTTTTTCTGTTTATATGAACTTTACTGATTTGAGTTGCTACAAGAGTATTAATTACCACATGGTTAAGCGTGCGGTTGCTAAATTATTAATTTAATTGTCTGGACTGTCTGACCTCTATTTCGGACATGCGTGCTAGTGCTGAAGAGGTCAGTGTCTGGATAAAAATCGTATTTCTAATTCTCGAAATAACAATAATAATATTTCGAAATTGCCAATGAGAATAGCCTAAAAAAGCTACAGCTTTTAACAACCTTTGCTGCTTTACAATTACAATTTTTGGCATTTGAATTCATCTGGATCAACGAGGCACTCCACACATTGAAAGTGATTTGGATATTTCACCTGGAACCGTTTGTCTTTGACAGAACACCTGATGGTAAGTGATGCTGCCGCTCATGAACATTGCCAAGCCGCTGCTAACCTTGAAGAAAGTGAAGGGAGTGTAATGCATGCAATGAGGTTGACACATACGCAAGCACACCACTATACAATAGAGTTGCCTTGTACGCAGTGACTTTGTACACTACGTCACGATCCGCCGTAGGGAGCCATTCTGGCTCCAATTTAAATGCCTCATATTTTGTGCGCGAGTTGAACTTCTGTGAGTTATTATTCTAAGCCTCAAAACATTTAACCGCTCAAAATGCATAGAAGTGACATAAGTGGGTTTATAGGGCACTGTCCTGCCCCGGACGGTCAGTTGGGGTGCAGAAAATAACTCAGCAACAAAAAAAGAGGCAACAAGTGTGTTACGTGTTTGAATATTTAAAAGGGGATTCCCGCGTAAACCATAAACGGCTCAATACTATTGATTAGCTTTTGCAGTAAACACTCCAAGTTATTTTTACGGTATTCGCCATCGTTCGATATATCGTTTTACTATACTGTCTATCTATCCAATAAAGTCCGCTGTTGGACATAGGCCTCCGCACAAACGGTGTATAATGCTACAATCGCCACGCTTGGCTATCTTTTGATAATCGCAGTTGGTGTTATATGTTATCCTTGAAAGTGCTGTTTCCCAGTCAAAATCCTTCATTTGGTCGTTTTTACGATACTTGAGGAAGGGGTAACGTCTTAATCCATAATCATGACTAATATTCGTCCCACTGCTGGGCTCGAGCTTCCTCTATAATAGGAGGAAAATTGACCTTACTATACCACGCTGGTCAGACAGATTGGTATAGAGTTTTGTTGCGAGTTTTCCTTCTCTTGCATAGATGTTATATGCATATTTTATCCCTTGGTAACAACTAAAACTAAAAGACATTTTACGACACCCGAGGGGAAGACAGGGGGTGGTGAATTGTATTCTTACTCCGTCACCACACGGATAATAGGTAGTACCTTATAGTAGGTTAATTTTCTTTCCTATTGGGAAGTAGGCTCGAGCCCAGCAGTGGGATATGTATAAGCTGAAACGACGAAATAGGGCTGAGGGTAAAGTAAATAATGAAGTATGTGATCCAGTTTATGTAGTAGACAGTAGCTAACATTGATAACAGCGTTCTTGTTAAGTGTCCGTAATAATTATTACACAATACTTTCTTTATACACTTGCGAAATAAATGATACGCATACATGAATTAAACATAAGGAAAAGTAGCTCTGTTACGTATTAATAATTTAATATGTACAGGTTTATACGACTTTATAAATGAAAAGAGTTTATTCCTTTTATTGTTCTAAAAGATTGTTTTCATCGTTCTTAACTACGAACTAGTCCAACTGAAGGATTTGGTATTGTTCGCCTGCCCCAAAAGACGAGAGAAGGATTACGCCATTAAAATAATAACTCGTAGAGGCGAACTCCGCGCACAAAATATGAAGCATTGAAATTGGAGCCAGAAATGGCTCCCTACGCCGAACCGTTCCGCACTGTACAGGGTCACTGCTTACAAGGCAACTCTATTGTATAGTTGTGTACGTGTGTAATCGCTTGCACGCATGTAGCATTTTTGGCTTCAAGTTTTTGATCGCTTAAGTAAAGACACTATCCTTCTATATGTTATAATTCCAAGGATTACGCCATACTTCTAAGATAGACGGATGACGGTTGATAAGATATCAAAAAATGTATACATTGGATATTATGCTTAAATATTTCTATTCAATAGCGGATGCACATCACCTTGCCTGCGTCATAGAAGAGAGGGATGTAGAGAGAGAGTCAGATGGACGCAGTCTGTAACGCACAGCGCTTGCAACAACAGCTCTCAAAAGACGAGACGAGACCCTTTTGCAACGTTTTTCATTTATGCTTCGCTTCGGCCATAGTCTGATGTCATATAGCCTATAATCTCTCTCGTTAAATGGTTTATTCAACACTAAAAGAATTTTTCAACTCTAACCTAAACTAAACTCTAACCAGTAAGTAGTACCTAAAATTAGCGCGTTTAACTAATTAAACTTCGGCTTTATAATTCAGAATAAGTATTATAAAATGCCAATGTGTCTCGTAATTTCTATAGACCCTAATTGATTTCATCAATATTTAGATTTATTTTTGTACTTGGTTCACTATACATGTCCCACTGCACCTTGTTGTCAACGCTTGTTGCATATTTAGACCAGGGTCGATAATTTTTGAAACCAAAAAAAATAACAGTAAAAAAAGCACCCTAATTTTCGATCGAAAATTCTCCCGTCAAAATATCAGTTTTTTTTAAAAAGTCGGGGGGCTTTTTGTTCGCTTAAATCTCTACTTTCTGATGGTGTAAAAAAAATATACATTGCTATAGTAAATGTGCTCAGAAAATGCAAAGATCTTAGTAGGTAGTAAGGCCTTGACCCGTATAGCCCCTTCCCCACTTCTCTATGAAATATCTTTTGATGGGCTAAAATTATCTGTAGGTAACTCAGGTATAAAAGTTATCTTAAAATAGCAATAAATAGGCATCTATGCATATAATGTAAAGAAAATTCTACAACTTTCTCAAAATGTTGAAGATGTCTTATCAAATATTAATTTTTTCTTTGCATTTTCCTAGAACATTTACTATAGTAATGTATTTTTTTTTTTACACCATCAGAAAGTAGAGATTCCAACGAACAAAAAGCCCCCCGACTTTTTGAAAAAAGCTGATATTTTGACGTGAGAATTTTCGATCGAAAATTAGGGTGCTTTTTTGATATTAAGCTAAAATAAGGCGAAAAAATAAATATTTTAAATCACGTAAATTACAGTGTATTTGGGACATAATAAGGTAAGGTTTCACCAAATTTCATTGCAAAAATTTTTTTTTTTGAAAATGATACAAATAAAAAACCAAAATCTTGGTTATTTGAATTTTTCACCTAAATTTTGAGGTTATGTGAAAAAATTGTAACTACAAAAGTTGTAGATCTTTTTATTACCTACAACTTTGCCTTTTAACTTTTTTCTGTAAGACTTGTAGTTTTGGCGGAAATCGAGATAAACCATTTTTACCCTTAAAAATCCACCCCCTCCCACTTCCCGAACTCGGATCGCCCGTAATTTGTTTTTCCTTTCATTTTTATCATATTCCCCTCCTTTTCCAATGGGTTTCATCCTACTATTATTTTTTTTCACTTTTTACCATTTTTGAAGGCTTCGGCACTGGTCTAATTGTTGTCCATATAAGTACATAAAATTCTCAGTATAAGAGGCGTAGCCGGCTTGCGTTTTAAATACGTATTGTTATTATAACATAAACATAATAGGCTAGTTTTGGCATCGGATTTCTTGTTGGAAGCGCAGATAACTGCACTATCGACCACAAGTACAATTAAAACTAGACATGTTACAATGACATAAAAAAAATATACATTCGCTCTCTCTTCTTCGCTTCTTCTTCGCTTTCATCAAGAAATATCCGATGCCAAAACTAGCCTATTATGTTTATGTTATAATAACAATACATATTTAAAACGCAAGTCGGCTACGCCTCTTATACTGAGAATTTTATGTACTTATATGTACAACAATATGCAACAAGCGTTGACGACAAGGTGCAATGGGACATGTATAGTGAACCAAGTACAAAAATAAATCTAAATATTGATGAAATCAATTAGGGTCTATAGAAATTACGAGACACATTGGCATTTTATAATACTTGTCGTTATAGTATTTGTCGTTATAGTACTTGAAAATATCGCACAAGGTCTGATTTTACACCGTTTTTAGTAATATGCTCATATCAAAAAAAAGTGGCATGGATTTTTTTTTTTTTTTTCATAGCTGTCATAAAGTCATCTACCACCCAATTTCCGTTGGATGTTTAATTTAGGGACACCTGTATAATAATAAATACTAATAATTATAAAAATAAATATTTAATTTAAAGCCTTTCAATTAACATTTTTTTTTTGAGATATAAAAATAATGTTTTTGTTATTAAAAATTAAATTTGTTGAGTCTGAGTAGGAATTTCAAATAAGAATTAATATGGACCTTTGCAATTAACCGAAAAATAAATCTTTACTATCCGGTGGTATACTTAAGATTTTTCTAGAAATAGTGTAGGCGTAATTGTATTATCTTACTTCTACCATATTTCGTAGGCATACTTAAATGGATTTTTCCGGATGAACAACTCCTGAAAGATTAGTTGTCGATGTGAAAGGTCAAACTTCAAAGTGGATTACAACCACTATCCAGTTTGTATTAGTTCATAAATATGAAATCAGTTTCCTCTTCGATTAGTGGGTATCCACTGTTTTTTCTACTCGACACTTCATAGGGTTATCAGTAGACTGTGATGCATAAATCTCAAGGTTCAATACCATCAGGTGGCCGGCCCACGTGGCGATAAAGAGGTACGATCAGTGGCGGATGGTGGGTTATCAAAGTGGTGGTGTGCTTTACTTGCTCACTAAGCATTAAGATCAGAAATTGCAAGGGAACAACAAATTACGTAAAAAATGATTTTTTTAACGCATTACATTTTGTAGGTGTAGGTACTTCGAAGAAAAATATTTTTTTGTTTTTCACGCTACAAAAAATATTTATAAAGGAGGGCCTCGGCGGGCCCGCCAATTTATATCAATTTTATTTTGAAAAGTTTTGTTATCGTCTTGAATATAGTCTATATTTATGCTCATTTTCACTCACACCACACATACGCAGTATAAATAGAACTAAGACCAAAATATAAAAAACTATTACTTAATGTAAATAAAACATATTTAACTCGTCAAAGATACATCGAAACTATACCTACTTACCGTACTACACGTCATCGGCGAAATCGGTTCACTCGTACGGCGCACGGGAACAGACTCATTTTTCAGTATATTTCTATGAACTATCTTCTGTCTCACGCGCCTGGCGTTTTAACTCATATCTAATACAAGTTGTATGGGCAGTATCCGTGCGCTCGCCTAAGCGCACGAGATTTTTTTTTACAAAGAGAAAATAAGTTTTTTTTTTTTTTTTTGTGGGTGGGTCGCGGTCGGCGCGCCTCCGCACCACTCCGTCCGGGGCGACAGAGGGGCTTAAGCACGCAACTCCCGCGAC
This sequence comes from Lymantria dispar, assembly GCA_032191425.1. Lineage (NCBI taxonomy): Eukaryota > Metazoa > Arthropoda > Insecta > Lepidoptera > Erebidae > Lymantria > Lymantria dispar. Next base: position 7,576,458 of record CM063465.1, on the reverse strand, counting down.
TCACCCAAAAACCACGTCGCCTTCGTCGTTGGGCTGATCACTGGAGCAGCGTTAACTTGTCGTCAGTGGTCGGCCCGACGGAATACCCCCTATTGGGGTACCCTTCCATCGACCGACGTACCCCCCTCGGGGAGGACGTCGGTCTTTCCTCACGCGGTCGGCCTCTCGACAGGTGACGGACTAATCCCCGGTCACGTCACCCGTGGCCTCGGCTAGGGCGGCATGAGGCGCAGATAGTTGCGCCTGCGCCACCCCAGTCGCCGGCGGCGGATCTCCTCATCGAGGCTGCGCTCCTCACGCAGGCGATCCGCCGCCTCCTTCCGCGAGATCACTGTCTCGCAGAAGGCTGCGACCGCGTCCCAATCCCCGACGCTGTCGACCATCGCCCTAGCGATAGCCGGCAGCGTCAGGTCCGTACCGATGATTGCGACGAGTTCACAGCGCTGCACTGCCCAAGCCCCGCAGGCCTCGAGCGTATGGCGCGCCGTGTCCTCGTCGCAATCGCAGTGGTGGCAGGACGGTGTACTCTCCCTCCTAACGACCTTGTGCAGGTATTTGGCGAAGTACCCATGCCCCGTCAAAACCTGCACCAGTCGGAAGGAGAGCACCCCGTGCCGCCTCTCCAACCACTGCATCAGCACCGGCCGGAAGGCCTCCACGGTTCGCACCCCGAACCGAGGCCTCTCCAGCCGGACTGCCCAACGGGCAGACCCCTCCACCAGCCCATGGTCCCTCCAGCCATCCTGGCTATATGGACCGAATCACGGGAGATGCACGCCTTACTTGCGTGTACTCTTTCGGGCGTGCACTTTCTTGACTCCCTACAAATTGTCTGCCCGAGCCCTCTCCCCTTTCTGGGGCGGCTTATGTTGCGTGGGTGTCGCTATTGCGACGAACGACACGATGATAGCGACTGCGTCATCGACTCTGTCTTTTCTCCGCCAGCTCGAGCCCGCTCCTGATGTTATGCCAATGGTGCGAAAAGTCTCTCAACCGTCGAAAGTTGGCCTCGGAGTTAACAAGCTCGCAGTAGTGTATGGGTCCAGGATTGATCCGTTGAATCCCGTCCAACATCTTCATACGTATTTCATCACATGCCCAACGGGCAATGACGTCTCGGCGGGCGTCGACGCGCCAGGCGGTGAGATCCCTTAACGAGACCACACCGCCCTCCGCTCGCACCCCCGTCACCCGACGATATAGTCCGGCGAGCATCTCCGCCTCCAGGTCCCACGGGGGAGTCCCGGCCAATAGGCACGCTGCCTCCGTCGCCACCGTGCGGTATCCGCGGATGGCCCTGACCGCCGTGACCCTCTGTGGTCACCACAGAAGGGCCCTAAGTCGGGCGGTCATGGACCCCGCCCACACCGGTGCGCCGTACAGGGCCATCGACCGGATGACCCCCGCGTACAGCCGTCGGCACGCAGCGCTCGGTCCGCCCACGTTCGGCATAGGCCACGATAGGGCGGACGCCGTGCCGACGAGCCGTGGAGCGAGCCTGCGGAAATGCTCCCGGAACCAGAAAATAAGTTTTAATAGTTTGGTAGAGGGCTTAAATTGTTTCGTCATAATTTGCAATTTTATTTGTTATATGTTTTTGTATGTTCAAAGAATAAATATTAATATACCTAGTAATTTAAAAATAAAGACAACATTTGTAATTTTTAGATAAGTATTTTAATTTGGTGGTTCAGTGCACGAGCGCACTTAAGGTACAGCCGCCACTGAGTACGATTATGAGATTTCACGCCATATTCTACTTCGTCCCAAGCGAATTGGGCGAGGTGTGACCATACTGTTGTCTGGATACACACACCTTTTTGGTTTTTTATTTCACTCTGTGGAAATGCGTCTATGCACTATCGCTCGCTCTTCTGGGACTGTCTGGCCACGAGCGCAACCGGAATACCCACTAAAACTACAAGGGCATCTTTTGCGTTTTTACGGGTTGCCGTAGAGATCGTCGAGACCGCATCGCTTGCCTGTCTGGTCACGTTCTGTCGTCATTCAGGGCCGTGAGAGGTAGCGCCGCCTACTCCCTGGTCGCCGCTGCTGCGCTGTCGGAGCGAGTACACGGACGCAAGCGCCTCGCAAATTTTATATCTATTTTCGAATTCTGTTATCTATAGATTTGCATATTAATACTTTTTTAATTGTTGTTTTATTTTTGCAGATATTTTGACACAGTGGAGCTACGAGAATTAATATTCATAGGACCAAGCTACATACAGCAAAACCAACATGTGCCATTAATCAAAATAAAGAGGTAACAGTATTAAATTAAATTGTTAGTTTAATTCATCATAGCTCGTATAAGTTCCACTGCTAGGCTGGAGCCTCCTCCACGATGGAATGGGCGATTCACCTACTTATACGATGCTGGTCAGACGAGTTGGTAAAGAATTTTTGAGTGTTCTTTCTCTTGCTTTAATTATCATCTTTTATGACATCTACGAGAAAGAGATGTTTAATTGTATTCTTACTCCGTTACCATACGCATTAAATTAATTTAATCTCATAGCTTATGCAAACCATTTCATGACAAAATAAATAAAAATACTTTACTTTTTTGTTAGTACGCACAATGATTTTAAAAACTACATAATAGTTTCAAATATTTTTAGCCGTGACCATGACGGTTGATGTTTTAACGCGATGAAATCCGTATTTAAATAGTATGAAATTAGTTTAATGTATTTTAATAATTTAATGTTAGTTAATTGTAATTCTGCACTAATCCTTTGTTGCGGTTCATGTGGACTATGACCCCAAAAGACGAGATTTCTAATTAAAAACAACAAAACATGGAGTTCTTCACTTACTAATATAATAAAGAGAAAATATTTGTATTCTGATTGTATTGAATGAACTAATTCTAAAAAAAGTTCATTAGTTTACATTGTTGATAGAGGTAAAAAGGAAACTCTTTAATTTTTGGGGATGGGCCATGGTCAGCGTACCGGCCACCCGGCTCCATCCGGGGCGACAGTGGGGCGGCGCGCGGCCCCATGACGCACCCGTAGCGCGTCGCCTTCGTCGTAGAGCCGACCACCGGTGCAGAGTTCCTTATCATCAGTAGTAAGCAAAGAAAGGAAACCCTATGAAAACCACAGTAATGTAACTCATGGTGTAAAATAAAAAAACATTCAAACAGCTTAAATGTGGTCGGACCACACTGTCGACGGTTATCTGTCTACAGTTGAGAGCCGGTCCGTCCGAGGTAGTACCACACTCTCGCAGAACGTTGACATCTGAGCAGTAGCAGTTTGTTACTGCACTTTAGGGATGATCGTATCGATGTCAAAAATATTTGACAGATGTCCTAAAAAAAAAAAGCTCATCAAAATTTGCCTTGAAGATTTCATCGTCGTAACATCGAAGTCAAAAATATTCGACTGATCTCCTAAAAAAAAAGGTCATCATTTGCCTGGAAGATGTCACCGTCGTAACATCGATGTCAAAAATATTCGACAGATTTCCTGAAAAAAAAAAGCTCATCAAAATTTGCCACGAGAAATATCGTAGCATCGATGATTTCCTAACATCGATGTCAACATCGATGTTTTTCTAACATCGATCATCTCTACTGCACTTCGTTCGTTGAGCGAGAGAGTCGGAAGCACATTCTAAGGGTGTTTGAGTGTGGTGAGTTTTGGTGATACCTTTAGTATCGCCAAAACTCACCTCATTGCAATCATTCACACACCCTTCACTTTCTTCACGGCTGGCAGCGACCTTGCAAAGGTCCATGAACGGCAGTATTACATACTTACTATCAAGTGTGTTGTTTGCTCGTTTACCAATAGTTATAAAAAAATAGTTTAATTGGATTCGATATTCATGAAATTTGCCAAAAAGATAGCTTTACTCATCTTTTAGTTCTCAAATTGTTTGTCAAACTAATATTTACCCGTGCAAAGGTGGGACGGGACACTAATTTTGAATAGAACTAATCGAATTTTAACATGCCCTTTTCTTTATTTATTTTCAGAATTATAACAGAGAGTCTTTTTTTCAAGAATATACATTGTATGGAAACCTTTGCGCTATTAGGCTGCCAATTAGATGTGCCCAATGACAACGAAAAAGGCATTGTAAGTATCTTTATTCATTATCTTAGCCCATATACGTCCCACTGTTGAGCTCGGGCTGCTCCACTGTGGAGGGAATTTAGCCTACTATACCATGCTAGTCAGACGTATTGGTATGGAGTTTCATTTCTAATTTTCCTCCTCTTGCATCGATGTTATATGCATATTATATCTCTTGACTTTTATGACATCCATGGACAAGATAGGGAATGGTGAATTGTATTCTTACTGTGTCACAAAATGTTTTAATTTATTAATTTTTTTTATTATTATTTATAAGTAATCTTATTGTTTGCATTGGCTTAAATGTATATGTAATATACATGATATGTAATAACCGAGCCATAAACTTAAATTTCGTATGGTGACGGAGTACGAATTCCAACGGAGTCAATATTCCATGTGGTGACGGAGTAAGAATACTATTCATGACCCCCTCTCTTGCCCGTGGGTATCATAAGAGACGACTAAGGGATTAAATATGCCTATAACATCTATGCAAGAGAAGGAAAACTCGAAATAAAACCCTATACCAATACATCTGACCAGCGTGGTATAATAGGTCAATTTCTCTTCTATTGTGGAGGAGGCTCGTGGGTGTCGTAAAAGACGACTAAGAGCCCTAGATTGACCCGGACCAACTCCATCTGGTACCATTTGGGTCAACGATTACATTCCCAAGGAGGGTTGACGTCAGGCAAGCGGCCGGTCATAAAAGTCATTGCCGAAACTTTTTGCAATATGTCAAAACAGATGACATATTGCGTCGACCCCAAGTAATTGGGATAAGAGCAAGATGATGATGATTGTGGAGGAGGCTCGATCCCAACAGTGGAACGTTAATGAGCTAATATGAAACTCAAATACATAAATATTGCGTACATATAAATCGGGTTAATTTCTACTACAGCGCCATCTATCAGGCTTAAATACGTATAATGAATCTCAATACTATTACATATCTATACCAATAAATAAAATTAGAGTGTTTGTAATGTCAAAATAATAGGCATTTTTCATGCTCACACGGTTATTTGCACTATACACATGCCTAAAAATCACTTTATATTTTTTGTCTGTCTGTCTGTTTGTTCCTGGTAATCTTCAAAACAGCTGCACCGATTTAAAAAAAATGTCTTCTTTTCATCCTGTATACTTAGATGTTATCTGGATATTAAACCTAATCGTCTTTTACGACATCCACTGCCAATATAGGGGTGGTCAATTTTACCACTTCGTCACCACACAGATGAAGGAACGAAGATAAATAATAACATAAATAGATAAATAAGATATTGATAGCGCTTAACCTTTAATTTTCGCAGCAGGTTGCGCGGCCTACAATATACAATAATAGTATCTCAAACTATGACCTTTTACGTGAATATATTTTTTGCACGTTGAAGGTTTTGTTCAGTATGACCTTGTTATTAAACACTTGCTATAGTGAAGTAGAACATTGCCTATCTTTACACACAAATCACCTCATGTATAATAGTTATAGTCATCATCATCGTTTAGCCGTTTTTCGTTCACGGCTGGACTCGGGCCTCCCTCACGAATGACGGTCCTGTGCTCGTATGAGGGGATAATACCGTAATCGCCACGCTTAGCAGGCGTCTTTGCGCTCGCAGTGAGGTGTAATACGTTCCCCAGGAGAGAGCTGTTGCCCGCTCTCCTAGTGAATCCTTAGACGATTTTTACGACTCCCACGGGCAAGTATGGAATAACGACAATTATATTTTTATCCCGTCGCTGCACTGGGAGTTATCATCGTCATCATCTTTTGATTTTATTCAACCCATTGCCGACCACTGCTGGACGTAGGCCTCCATCATGTTTTGCCACAAAGTCGTCGCAGTCCTGTGCTACCTCTATCCAACGATGCTCAGCAACGTTTACCAGGTCGTCGGTCCACCTAATTGCTTCTTACACTGCGTCGTCCGATACGTGGTCGCCACTCGAGAACCTTTCTTCCCCAGCGCTTGTCGGTTTTTCGAGCGATGTGGCCTGCCCATTGCCATTTCACCGTGCTAATTCTTCGTGCTATGTCAGTTATACCCGTTCTACGCCTTTCCGTATTTCGGATTCTATCTCGCAGATGAGAGTTATAGTAATTATTAATAATTAATTTTGATATTGTTTCAGAACAAGCAAGTAGAATACTACTCCAGAGGTCTTATGTTCAGTCCTAATAACTTCATGTCTATTATCAACATGGATATACACAATTTGACTTCAAATTTAAAGGTAATTGATATTAATTTATGTATTTTGAAGACTCCTCTAGCAATATATATTAAGGGAATTATCTATAACTAATATATATAAAAGGAAGGACTGGTACAATGATATAAACCCATAATCTGTTGTACACATCTCTATCGCCGTTAGGGCGGACCACTGATACCGAGTTCTTGTCTATGGTTACCCGTCCGGTACTTATACTAAACTAAGCGTATCTTTTATGTTTATCCAGTAAAAATTAAAATTCTATTATTTTTAACTCCACATATCACGTAGTAGTAAAAATACCGGCCTACAATGGCAGTGTGGGTTTGATTCCTATGCAAAATAAAAAATTTTGCGATCCACAATTTGTTGTGGAATCTGGGTGTAATTTGTGTCCATTAAATTATTATATACATTTGTAAATGTCCCTGCAATATAAGGATTATTTCCTTGATGGCAGGGCCTCTAAAGAAACTTTTAATTTAATGTCCTCAATGTTTTGAAAATTTCTGTACTTCCTGAAGCTGTCACAGTTTCAGGCACTCTATCTATCAATTATTTTATGTTCAACGTGTTAGATAAATTAGGTAATAGATGTCGTCTACTGCAATAATTTATATTTTTTTTACTTATAAACGAGAAAAGTAATGGGAGTTCTTCATTGAGTTAGCAGAAGATTTATTACTTGTATAACTGTAACTTACTTTTTTAAGGGTTGCTGCACTCGTGAAATTTAATTGTTACTAGATGGCATGATAAAATGAAAACATTAGTTTTGATACATTTAATTTTACCATTTTTAATAGAGGGGAAACTAATTTATAAAATGTATAAATAAATAGTATATGAATTTATAATATGGTGTGAAATAATGCATACCGACAAAAAAGGCATTCGATATAATTACATAGATCTTTGATTTACAAATAATTATGTATTAATCTGTGGTGATTGCGGCTACGAATACTACAAACTCATTACTTGTGGGTGTCGCAAAAGACGACTAAGAGCTTCAGATCGACCTGGGTCAACACTATTTGATGCAGTATGGTCCATTAATACAATACCAAGTAGGGTTAACGTCAGCCAGGGAGGTCCGGTTATAAAACTATTGCGAATAACATTAGTAATATGTTCGATGGGAGAAGAGTACATAATTACATCGACTCCAAGTAATTGAAATAAGAGCAGCATGATAGTGATAATTATGTATTCGTGTGGTGACGGAGTAAGAATATAATTCACCACCCCCTCTCTTGGTCATGGGTATAAGATGACTAAGGGATTAAATATGCATATAACATCTATGCAAGAGAAGGAAAACATGAAATGAAACCCTGTACCAACATTCTGACCAGCTCAATACAGTAGGTCAATTTCCTCCATAGTGGAGGAGGCTCGAGCCAAACGATTATGAGCTAAAATGATGACTTTTATGTTTTTTTTTACAGCACTTAATAGTGGAGTATTCACAAATAAGCACGGCCTGCTTGATGGCATTGGAGCCTTTACAACAATTACGTTACCTTACATTGACCATGACGAATAAGCGCATCGCCTGGCCGCAGGTGGATTGGCGTAGAGTGCAACTGGTCTTTAGGGTACCGCTTCGAATAAAGTTAAATATTGTGAGTATATCAACTAACGAGCTTTTATTATTTACAATCGTATTGACATCGGCATAACCCGGCGATACACGGGTCGACGTAATCGATCTCAATACGTGAATGTTTTGCCGTTATAGATATTATAATATGTAATCAATCTCACGATAATTTCAATACTAAAATCGGTTTTCTAGTTTGATTGGTTTTACAAAAGATGATTTTCCACCCGTACGACCAACCGGTTGGTTGGTGTTTATTCGTTTGGTTTTATTAACTGTGTAAGGGTCTCCCTTACTTAGTTTACTCTCGTAAACTATAACACCAAACTCACTAATCTTTATACATATATAAATTTCTTGTGTACGTGTGTATGTCGCTGAACTCCTAAACCGTTGGACCGATGTGGATGAATTTTTTTTGTGCGTGTTCAAGGGGACTCGAGAATGGTTTAAATTTACAATTGGACCCGGTAGGTGGTGCTTTATTATATTTGAACAGAACAACGTCTGTTGGGTCAATTAGTCTTTATATATTCATATATATTTCTTGTGTACGTGTGTATGTTCATGAACTCCTCCTAAACGGCTGGACCGATCTTGATGAAATTTTTCGTGTATTCAAAGGGATTCGAGAAGGGTTTAGATTCACAATTGAACCCGGTAGGTGGTGCTGCTGTCTATTTTAAGAAGAATTCCTTTTATTTTATTTGAACAGAACAACGTCTGTTGGGTCAGCTAATATCTTATATAATATCAAAAGAGCTTACAGTACAGTTACAAATATTACAAACCTCTATCAACCACTGAAGTATAATGGGGATAATGAACGATTCGACGATAAGTACACACAACAATACTGATCATAATGATCGGTATTGTTGTGTGTACTTAACCATAAAATAATACTATTTTAATTGCAGCCGCTTTAAATGTATACAGTGATACTTTGATACCTTAAATACTACGGGCTTGACACAGCCGCGTACCATACGCGGCACTTTGACCTCTTCATAACTCAAAAACTGTTCAATATTATTTAGATCTTAACGTCCTAAAATAGTAATTTTTTTGACTTACTTATAGATGACGACTTATTTGTAGGTAAACTCCACTTTTAAAGTACAGTAGAAGAAAAGTTTAAATCAACCATAAATTCGAAACAACTAACCATGGCTTGTTTATTTTTTAATTATCTTTTTTATTTGTACCAGATTGCTGTGCCATGGAAAAAGTTCAACTACATCATAGAACATGTACTCGTTGATGGATTGAACCTTGTGTCTTTGAAAGTTATGTTTTGTAAATCTGTGAGTATTGCTTGTGATTAATTTATATACTAACATTTATTGTCAAATATTAGTCTTATTTCCGTGTGAAATACAATTCACCACTCCCTATCTTAACCGTGGATGTCGTAAAAGACGATTATGGGATCATTTGCCTACCCTCGTCCCACGATAAGTGGGGTCGGCACAACATGTACTTACCCTCCATAACCTCCTATCAGCCGTCATGTCTGCACTCACCCTTTTCATACGCATATCCTCATTTACTTGTGTAAATGAGGATATGTGTCCATCCATCTCTTTTTGGGTCTCCCACGCTTCTTACGTCCATCCACAATCATATCGATAACCCGCCTTGTCACATGCCTTTCTTCGCTCCTCATTACATGCCCATACCAAAACCATACCGAGACAATCTCGCGCTCCTAATCTTCTCTATCACTGGTATTATATATTAAGGGATATAGTAAGCATATAACATCTATGCAAGAAAAGGAGGGAAAAGAAGGAAAACTAGAAACAAAACTGCCTAATTCCTTCCTGTCAATTACCTCCTATTGTGGAGGAGGCTCGAGCCCAGCAGTGGGACGTATATGAGCTGTGATGATGATGACAATGATTAGTCTTATTTATCTCTGATGGAGTAATTAAAGCTGCAACGTGTTTCCTTTGTTTCAAACTAAATGACATCACTACAAAAACAAAAGGAAATCTCGTAATAGTGTATGTTAAGGAGAAGTAACACGAGCTGAGCCAATAGCCTTTTTTGTTTCTCATTAAAATTAAAGTTCTTTTCTTTAGTTATGTTGATGTTGTTTTATAAGATTTAACGAGAACAGAATAAATGTTTTTTTATTTCTGTATATCAAACCATTTTACCAGCATGTTTTAGTACTCTAAATTTTCTTATCTAGAGGATGAATCCAGTGTTAGAACATACGTGGATTGAGAAAATATAAAATAAATAGTTAATGACTAACTTTTTTACAGTTATACACACCGCTGTTATCACGCGTATCACGTTTATATCAGGAGTCTTTGTTGGAGGTGGTTTGGGTCGATACTCCACACGAATCCAACGACCCATACCATCGTATTGTCAGACCATTCCGAAGAATCCAGGTAAATATAACGTCAATAAAATTAAATCAACAACACTTTTTTTAAGTTCATCCAGCCGTAAGCAATAAATTTGGTATTGAGTATGACTATTAAAAGCTTTCCGTGTGGTGACGGAGTAAAAATACAATTTAACACTCCCTATCTTGCCCGTGGATGACATAAAAGACGACTAAGAAATATAATATGCATATAATATCTGTGCAAGAGAAGGAGAACTCGAAATAAAACCTTATACCAAGATATCTGAACAGTGTGGTATAGTAGGCCAATGTCCCTCTAATTGGGAAGGAGCTCGAGTCCTGCAATGGGAAGTTTATGAGCTGAGACGAATATAAAGCTGCTTTTGAATGCAATGTATAATCACTACTTCTTACTTTCCCGTGGGACGTATAAATCGGCCAAGAGGCCACTGGGAGAATCGATGAAGGAACTCTCTTGGGTAACTATTACCCATTCATGATCATCATCATTTCAACTCATAAATATCCCACTGTAGGGCTCAAGTCTCCTTCACAATAGGAGTTACTATACCTTTTTGGTTAAACAGGTTGGTATAGGGTTTTATATCGAAGGAGAGGGACCAGTACCGTCTCGAGGTGAGTCCGCGAGCAGCGGATATGTCGGTCCGGTGGAGTTGTGGTGCATGTGAAAACGGTCCCATAGCTTCGCCCTAGCCGAGGGACAGGAACAGGGTGTGGTTTTTAGCTGGTAGTGGCGCTGATAATAAATCAACGTTGAGCCCGGCATACCCCATCTATCAAAGGTGGGCATGCGCAAAAATTGCATTTTCCCACGCAAAAAAAAATGGATTTTATTTCGAGCTTTCCTTCTCTTGCATAGATGTTATATGCATATTATATCCCTTAGTCGTCTTTTATGACATTCACGGGCTTCCACGTAGTAAGAATACAATTCACCACTCCCTATCTTGGTAGGGAATGGTGAATTATATTCTTACTACGTCACCACACCAATCACGATCGCCTATCTGCCTGCCAAGCATGGCCATCGTGACATTATCGTTCTTCGTGAAGAGGCTCATTTTTTGTAGTAGAATGGTTTTCTTATTGTCTTTGGTGGCATACGAACAGACAGGCCACCGGATGGTAACTGTGTTACCAGGGGCACAGTCAGGTCGTTGCCTGCTATAGATTTGGCCTCTGGCTCATCGAAGTGCTCTAATGATAATTAATAATATAGACTTTTTTCTATTTCAGCCCGATCACTATGCTCATGTTAATGCGTTCGTGTTACTCTGCTGGCAATGCGTACATTTGAAAAGATTGGCCATACATGGTGAGTCATTAGTTTTTTTATCTATAGTTTAACGTCTTTCTCTGCACACTGAATAATATAGCTTTGGATAATACCAACTTTAATATCGTTATGGGTGTTGTAACTAAAACTCGTGTGTCGACGATTTACTCATGGAACTGGGAGCTCCGGAGAAAACAGGCAACTTGTGACCTTTACTACGACGGACAAGCGCAGCGATTATGTTATTTTAAAAAAATATATTTATAGGATGACTAATGACGTCTCCAAAACATTTTTTTACAACGCATAGAAGAGTTTAATTTTAACTTTTCCCAAGTTATTATTGCCAAATTGAAATAATAGAACGTTTGCGATAAATGTCGCGATAGAAAGTTTCAACTAAAATGAGATTGTAAACTGTAAATTAGTCTCTAGGTATATAAGTAAGTACCTACAATAGAGAGTAATTAATAACTTCTGATGTTTACCAGAATATTAAAATTATTATTATATTTAAATTCATAAAAAGTGTTCGAAACAGAAAATAAAAATCAAATACAAATGCTAGAAAAGCCGTAAAACTTGTTTTTTTAAAAAAAAATACTGACAAAATTATGTTTCTTGTTTCGGCTCAGCATTAAAGTGTCAACCAGGTCCTTTATATAAATAAATTTTGTTTTCCAGGCTATTGGCTGTGGCACTACGATCTGCTCGGATTTGTAAGACTGCGCAAATCCCTGACACAGCTGGAGATATCTTCCGTATACGACAGACATCGCCAGTTTGATAACGAAGTGCAGATGAGTGAGGAAGGAACTGTAAGGGTATTACTCGGTGACGTGCCAGCTAAACTTGATACTTCATGTATTGATGTATGTTATATATTTTATTTTTTTCTTTTATTCATATTTTTCGGTTTGATGGCGACTGCGAATACGGTAGTACGGTAGTATGCGCAGTCTCAATCCTTACATTGTGAGTGTAAAAGACTCATCATCTTGGCTCGTATACGTTCCACTGCTGGGCTGGAGCGTCCTACCCAATAGGAGGGAAGAGTGAATTTGACCTATACTATGCTGGTCAGATTTATTGGTATAAGGTTTTATGTCGAGTTTGCCTTCTCTTGCATAAATGTTATACACATATATCCCTTACTTGCCTTTTACGATATCCACGAGCAAGACAGGGAGTGTTAAATTGTATTCTTACGTCATCACGCGGAATAGGAGTGGTACAACTGTTTAATTGAAATTTTTCCATAGCTTGCAATTGCTATTGCATGTTTTACGGTCGTTATTCTATGCTGTGAAGATTTCTATGTTCGCTCAGCGTGTGTGAGCGATTTGACTCATCTGAAAGATCAAGAGTGATAATCATTATGATGTCTGAAACCACTTTCATTTGATTTTGGATTTCGTGGCTCAAACTTCGTTAAAATGGACCAACACTATATATTTTAAACCTACAAATTAGTGGCACATAATCTCTATAAAAAAAGAACACAGTCCTCATGACTGTGTCGACAGAAGTGAAAACTTAAAACTATGAACAAACAGTTGTTATTTTTGAATATTCAACTCCTTTGATCGCAAATTAAAATTTCAAAATTAGACTTTACATTTATCTGGTTTTAACATCTATCGGCGCAGCTGGAGACACTGTAGTGTTAGCGTTACGTCACGTGACCATGTCGATGACGACTTACATGAATCTATTCCCCATTCAAATCTGCATATAGAAATTTTCACTTCAAAAATATAACAAAATGTACCTTAACAGATTACCGTAGGTCCCAACATGACCTAATTTATTCAAACTTATTATTTATATTACAGGAGGTTAACGAATACACAGAGTTTAATTGGCAGCCGATGTCGTGGAGTTCCCTGCACCCTGGACTCCGTGCCCGTGCTTCACCAGCTGAGCGTGCCGATTATGTGCTCAGCGAGGCACAACGTTCGCTAGCAGACACGTAAGGATATCATTAGGCATACTTAATGATTTCTGATGTTTACACGAGTATTACACATTGTATTGTTACATTTTTTTTTGAAAATTTAGGGCAATTTTGTAACAAAATGTGGGTCAAAATTTAATAACTATAGTCTATCTAATCTAAGAAATGCATTTTGACAGGTGTCAAAGTAAGTTGTCTAGGTATGTGAACCAAATAATCGCAATCGAAAATATCCGATTTTAGTGAGAAATCGATATTGATTCTTTATAATTAATGATCGGTTTATTTTATTTTCTCAAAAAGGAGATGAATAAATTAAATGCTAAAATTAATACTAAACAAATGTAATTATTTCAGCATAAAATCTATTTATCATATTTAGTAGAATTGGGTTAAGTAAAAACAAAAACTAGATTCGAAAATAGTTATTTATTCACAATGACTACTACTACTTGAAGTATCATCGTCGCAAACATTAACAATTATTTCATTATCAATAAAATTGACGAAATTTACATCTCTGTAAAATCATTCATTATATTTTTTTTTGTTTTCTCCACCACTTCGAACCACTTCGACTTTGGGAACATGCTTACTTCAACAAAAGTTCCATTATCTTTCCTGTGAAGGGTGGTTTCGTATTGTAGCGTGCTGCGTAGCCTGTAAAACACATGGGCTTAGACATTGCTACATTGATCATATAAATGGAAAATGAAGTATAATACCTATATTATAAATTTTCAATTTCACATTCAAGATATTTAATACACTTTAAGATATTTACTACCTTTAATTTGAGCCCTTTACGCTTACCAATTCCTAGTGCCTCGGCAACATGTTCCTGTACATGTGTCACTGGCAGTAGAGGCCCACCGTTTTGTGACTCACGTACAAAATATTCGTGTAATTTCACAATCAAATCACGAGCGTTCAAAGCATAACTACGTCCTTTTGTAGATATTATTTTAACAATAAATAAGGTTTGCGTAACCATGCGTAATACCATGACCATTAATTCTGATGTACCACAAGGCTCGGTGAACTCCCCGACGTTATTTATCTTGCATATCAATGACATGCTCTCTACGAGAGTATGCATTGCTATACGGATGACAGCACGGGTGATGAGCGGTATACTGAGCAACGGAATATCCCTCGGAGTACTCAGGAAGAAGGGTTCAACTTGTGTCTGAAGTCTAGCGCTCTCTGGGGCGGGCCTCGGAATGAGGTGAACGGAACCTAGTCCAGTTCAACCCCACAAAGACACAAGTTTGCGCGTTCGCTGCGAAGAAGGACCCGTTTGTCATGGCACCGCAGTTCCAAGGAGTAACTCGCCCAATTTCTGAGAGTATTGGGATTCTCGGCGTCGAAATATCGAGTAAAGTCCAGTTTGGAAGTCATTTGGAGGACAAAGCCAAATTGGCAAGTAAAAAGTTGGGCGTCCTGAATAGAGCCAGGCAGTACTTCACACCGAGACAGCATCTTGTGCTATACAAAGCACAAGTTCGTCCTCATGTGGAGTACTGCTCACATCTCTGGGCAGGTGCGCACAAATGTCAGCTAGACCCACTTGACTCCCTGCAAGGACGGGCTGTTCGAATCGTCGGGGATCCCAATCTTACGGACAGATTGAAGTCACTGGAGCAGCGGAGAGACTTTGCGTCACTCTGTGTATTCTATCGACTCTTTCACGGGGAGTGCTCCGAGGAACTGTTTGACTTGGTACCACCGTCACCATTCTACCAACGTACCACTCGACATCGTAGCAGGGTTCATCCATTTCACCTGGAAACGTTATGGTCTTAAACTGTACGTTTCCAGCGATGATTTCTCCCACGTATATGCAAGCTCTGGAATGAACTACCTGCTGCTGTTTCCCGAGCGCTATGACATGTCCTTTAAACGAGTTTTAAGAAGAGTATTTCCTTCACGGTAGGCAGCGGCCTGGCTGTGCCCCTGGTATTGCAAAGGTCCATGTGCACCAGTTTCACTTACCATCAGGTGTGCTGCTTGCTCGTTTGCCACCGTTGGTAATAAAAAAAAAGAAAGTAGAACCGAGACAAAAAAAAAAGTTTCACCCCAACACAAAACACGCACAGTCCGCTTCCAAGATGGCTGCACTACCGACTAGGTTGTACAGAGTAACTCAATTCAATAGAGTTTTGCTTTTAGGGTTTATTTTTTGACAGGTCATGGCGAGGTCACACTCCACCCGTACTGTCCTGGGTGACGATAGAGCAGAGCGCAAAACCCCTATCATGCCGTATTTCCTCCCATAGCCACCAGTACTGGGTCTTGGCGACGGTGGCTCACCCAGCGGGTGCTTTTAGGGGTATTGCATTCCTACCAAAAAGTCAGTTTAGTTGTTCTTGAATGATAAGTGGTGATGTTGCTTACAATTCAGCCAATGAAAGGCAAAGTGGAATCACGGTTTTATTTTAATACAAATGTTTTGAAAGTTCAGTCTATTCGATTAATTATATTATTCTAATTTTTTTATCGATTATTTGAATATTCGTGAATAGGAAGTTGTCAAGCACGTGCAGTATAGTGATGACGTGCCATTGTAACATCGTCAATAACAATTACTATTTTATATGTTATTATTATTTTAAATTAGTTTTACGTGTTTCAACATTAGATTATTGTACAAGCAACAATAATAAGACTTTCTTGCAACGTTAATTACATAAATAACTTAATAGTTTTTTAAATTTAAGATTTATTGTTTGCAATGATGTGTGTGGGTGTGTGTTTGACCAAGGTTATTGTGTATTAAACAATGCGAAACGTCAAAATGAACTTCTTAGATTAGACGAACTATAATTTCTATGGTGATTATAACTATCTGTAATAGCGATGACTTGTTGCACGTTAAACATCTTAGTCCGCCCGTGACTATGAACGCTGTAAAGTGTTCGAAACGTCGGGCAAACAAAAATCAAATACAAACGCGATAAAATCCGTAAATTATTAATAATATAATTTAGAGTGTGGTGACGACGTAAGAATACAAATAACCACGCACTCTATTACCCGTAGATCTCGTATGAGACGACTAAAGGATATAAAGTGCAGATAACATCGATGCAATAGACGTAAACCTCGAAATGTAAATCTGTGGTAATACCTCTGACCAGCGTGTTATAGTAAGTCAAAATGCCTGCTATAATGGAGGAGGCCCAAGTCCAACAGTGAGACGTATATGGGCTGAGATGATGAGATGATTAGCCATGCCCGCAGCTTCACTCGCGTTAATTACAGTATTTTTGACAAGATGAATATAATGAGAATATTCTGTATTTCAGATAACATGCATGCAAAATTAATTAAAACCATCCATTGAATAGTTCCAATCTGTGTGGTGACGGAGTAAGAATACAATTCACCACTCCCTATCTTGCCCGTGGGTGTCGTATAAGACGACTAAGGGATATAATATGCATATAACATCTTGGCAAGAGAAGGAAAACTCTGAATAAGACGCTATACCACCATGTGCAGCATGATATATTAGGGCAATTGCCCTCCCATCGGGGAGGAGGCTCGAGCCCAACAGTGGGACGTATGTGGGCTGCGACGATGATAATACCATGCAAGTGAGACATGTTGGTATAGGGTTTCATTTCGAGTTTTCCTTCTCTTGTACATATATTATGTGCATATTATATCCCATAGTCGTCTTTTACGACATCCACAGGCAAGATAGGGAGTGGTAAATTGTATTCTTACTTCGTCACCACACGGAAAACTCTGAATATATTTATTGTTACACAGGTCGTATTGAAACGAGTAGGTGATTGAAGATTGGACCATATCAACAAAGTACTTTTTCAATAAAGAGCTATAAGACTTGGGAGACCGATAATATACAGGTGGAAGATGAGTTGGAGTGATATCATTCTTGTTATACGACGTGTGTCCGATTATGAAACATTAATAGGAAATGGCATTCAAAACCACGAATGTGAAATGGGTCTAACCTGGTGGGTTCAGCATGTTTATTTGAGTCAGAGATTTGGAGCAACGCTTATGTCATGCGATAACCGATCTAAATCCCATACAAATTAGTGTCGATAATGATGGGAATACTTTGACGCAAATATTCGTGTTAAACCCATGAAGTATTATATATTTTTAGTAATCATACCTTAGTAACATCTAAAACAATTTATATAATATCAATAGTTAATTGATGGTGTGTTTTAACATGTAATATTGATGTTTAACACGTTCATTGCCGATCACGCGATATTGAGTGGCCAATGCATGATATCAGTACATATAACAACTTAGTGTATTATCATGATGAGCTATTTTGAGCCAAATGAACATTAAAAAAAATGGCGTGCGTACAAAGTATTCATGTCAGAAATGAAACTTCTATGGTGCCGCGTGTTTTTTGTCAATATTAAAAAAAATGTGGTACGAAGTGTGATCCCGCGTAGGATTCGAACCCAAGAAACTGGCACGATAGGTATCTTAACCACTACGCCATATGTGCAGTCAAGTAAAATGAAATTATATCCGAAACCGTTAAGCGTTAAACGTTTAATGCAACCTTGTTGGAAATTGCATTATAAGTTTCACTTCAACAAAACAATAAATATTTTGGCCAGCCCACGAAATTAAAATTTTCAGTATGGCAATGAACGTGTTAAATTGCCTTAGGTGTTACCCAAAATAGCCCATTCCTAAAAGAAGGGCAGACGGTTAAAACATTGTTGACAAAAACGGGCATTAGAATATCATGTTAACTCTTACAAAGGCCCTCAAGGCACTTGTTGCGTGAAAAAAATTGATTCTGTCGATGGTTATACTGAAAATTGGAGCCCAATAAAGGTGTTATAAGTTAGTATGATAATATCCATTTACTTACCAAATTGTTATTGTTTTTGTATATTGACCCTTATTACATTCATGATTTAGAATGCCGGAAGCTAAGCGTATACACTTTATTTTCATATGTATTACGTTATTTTGGTTCCTTGTCTTTTACAACCATTAATTCATACTCTTTCGAATGTCTTATTCGAAACTTAGTCAAATAGTAATTAATATAATAAAGGTTTCCGTTTAATTTTTGTCTTCCTAAATAAAAATCTTGTTACTATGATTCATTAGTAAAAATATTTTTTTTTTGTTGGTAACACAGATTTTTAGTAATATATTTTGATTAGTTGAAAACTATAGAACTGCGGTAATTCGGCAATTCTTATAATCCAATATGCTTATAATCGTACTTAAGAAGCTAATCCTCAAATGACTGTTTAAATGTTTTGCCTGGTTAAGGGTAATGGACTTACATTATCACTATACTAACTGAGCATTAATATTATTCCTTTAAATATAATTATCGATTTACATGTGGTGACGGAGTAAGAACATAATGATCTCCACTCCGTCTTTTTCTGTGGGTAATGGTAAAAGACGACTAAAGTATCTAAGCAGATTTTATCTGCAAGATAAGGCAAATTAAAAAAGACCAAATGGCAAATTAAGAAGAATTTTTCTGTCATGGTAAAGATTGAGCCGAACGCACTATTGTACGGTTTTATTTCGAGTTTCTTTTGCGTCTGCAAATACTATTCCTTATTCGTATTTTACGACACCCACGGGCAAGAAAATATCAAATATAATCCTAAAATTTTTATATTTCTTTCATTTTTTGTTTTTTAAAGAACAAACGGCATCGTGTCTTTGTAGGCGAAGAATATTTTATAGTCCAACAAATTCCATAATATGATACTGCCATTAAAATTTTTATTGCATCGAATTACCGTGGGTCTAATTAAATTCATATAATTGTTACGGATACCCCAAAGCGTAATTCCTGTTCATTTTTAAAACAAACTTTTTAATTAAGAGAACCATCTTTAATAAGTGAAATGAGAATCGTATACACCGTGTATAACAAGTTATTTGTAGTAATATATATTTAGACGCATAGTATATAATTAATATGCTATAAACACTATATTGCACTAACTATCTATTACTGCAAGTGGCTTAGACTTAGAATAAAATAATGTCTGGTCGTTAAGTTTTTAATGAGGATCATAAAGAAAAATAGCAGATTGTTACCTGCTATTTTTTTAATTATCAGTGCAGTAAAAATAAGTTACATATTAACTAGCTGACCCAACAGACGTTGTTTTGTTCAAATAAAATAAAAACAGCGCCTCCTACCGGGTCCAATTGTGAATCTAAACCATCCTCGAATCCCCTTGAACGCACACAAAAAATTTCGTCAACATCGGTCCAGCCGATGTGAGCCAGAGATGAGTTCAGTGACATACACACGTACACAAGAAATTTATATATAAGACTAGCTGACCCAACAGACGTTGTTCTGTTCAAATCTAAAAAAATAGTAAAAGAAATTCTCCGTGAAAACGATTGCAGCGGCACCTACCGGTTTCAATTATTAATCTAAACTATTCTCAAATCCCTTGAATACACACAAAAAAATTCGTCAACATCGGTCCAGTCGGATCGAAATAGCCACAAAAAAAATCATCAAAATCGATCCAGCCGTTTAGAAGGAGTTCAATTACAAACACACGAACAGAAGATTTATATAGATATAAAGATAGAAAAGTTTATATAGTCGAAAAAAGGTTACATTAGAAAAGTTTATCTAGTCGTTAAGTTTCTTAAATTTTCTAAATTTCTGCACAACTTCCTTAATTTTTTTTCCGTAAAAGTTCCTTACAAAGTATTAGAAAACTTAAAAGATGGATGAAATCGGTAAAGTCTTTCTCAAGTTATGTTATTGTCCTGCCCGAACAACGCCACCTACCGGGTCCAATTGTGAATCTAAACCATCCTCGAATCCCCTTGAATACACACAAAAAATTTCGTCAACATTGGTACAGCCGTTTAGGAGGAGTTCAGTGACACACGCGTACGCTAGAAATTTATATGTAAGATATACAAGCAGTGTTTTTACCAAACATTTATATGAAAACACACCAGGCGTGTAATCGCAGCACTCGCGTAAGTCAATAAAAACACAGCGTGTGTGTTTTCCCGCAAACAATGTGTGTCCACTTTTGCCTTCCCCACGAAGTTGGTATAATGCCACAATCGCGACGTATTCATCATTCGTTCATCACAGCAGGAGTTTTGATACATTGAACGCTGCAACCGCATCCACGCGCGCAGTTATATTTTACTTTCGTATCTTTTGGTTCTTCGTTAAATAATATTAACTCATTACTTCGTTTTATTAATAAGGTAGGCAGACTTTAAAGACAGCCTCTTTCGCATTATTTACCATCATCGGCGTTGGATCAAGGATTTCTCTATATAAAACTATCGACAAACTGCTTATTGAGATATTTTTTATTGAAGGACTGTACATTTACATTAAAAAAACATTAAGAAGTATTGACAATCAGAGACAACAGTCTGTAATCATAGACAAAGTTCTATTAAAGAATCTTAATTTATACTAAAGACATGCTGCCCTCTACTAAAATACTGTTAATTTTTTATTCTTTCTCTAAAAAATTACAGTTCATAATTTCTTCATTATTACTATTATTTGTCCTTTAGTCAATATAACGGTCATTGTACTTTGTTTTCCAATGGGAATTTATTACAAAATGTAAGCAGATATTGCCAGAGAACTCGTCCGGCTAGGTTGGTATGATAGGTCACGTTCTCATCTGGAGGACGAACAGCCTCAACAAGAGCACGTAAATAAATAGAGCTGCTAAATTGTATACATATATTTCAATAATTGTGTATATTTTTACATCGACCTGGACCAAGTACATTTAATGCCGTTAGGATGTCAATTATATTCCCAAGGATGATATATTCACCAGTGACGAACATTCAGCCGGTTTCCATATTGGTTTATTATATACTAACAAACTGTCCTCGCTTCGATTTCAGTTGCCTTACCCGCGTAATTCCCGTGGGAATACTGGGATAAAATATAGCTTTTGTTACTCCCTGATATTATAGCTTTCAATTGGGGAAAGAATTTTTGGAATCGGTCCAGTAGTTTCGGAACCTATTCAATACAAATAAATCTTTCCTCTTTATAATATTAGTGTAGATCCGCATTAAAAACTTATTGATCAGACCTTAGATTTAGATAGGCATGGGTTTTCTAGAATTTATTAATAATTTTCTTATCTTTTATTATGTGTGTAGATTTAGGTGAAATATTAAAATTAAAAAAAAAATGTTATTGGTCCCTCTATATATTAATAATAATTATTATATTAGAAATTGATGGCAATCTCCATATGTTTTAAAACTTAAGGCCTAATCGATTCGATAATTATATTTTAGATTTTGTCTCATTTATATTTCGTATAGAGTGGTTTTACATCCAATATTTTTCTCAAACAACTATAATATTAACTTTATACATATATAATCAGAAAAAAAATTGAATAATATTTGCTCCAATAGGAGGGCGATGTCAAGCGATTAGGCTAGTCCATATAAGCGGAGAGACCGGTAAAGATCGTCTTTGAGAGAATTATGTGAACGCGCAAACCAGTTACAAAGTACGCGCGATTTGGAATTATGGAAAATTGAAATATTTTATTAAAGTGCCATCCATTGTCATTAACGTGGTCATCCCATGACGTAAATGAAGCAAATTTACATTTACAAGAAAAATTTACTTTTAACATAACATAGTAATTTTTCCAAAGTACTTATTTATATTGTCTTAATAAATACGGGAAGAATATTGGAATATTAAGCCACTCTATAGATTTTATGATCGCATATCTATAATCTGTTTTCACAATACAAGCGATCTGTTACAATAACGTATTCAGCTTTTTTTACTATACGGTATTTTTAAGACATTACAAGACGGACCTAATTGCTTAATTATTATATTGGTAATTGACAGGACGTTATAAAAATTAATATAAAAGTATTAGAAAAATATATTTATGACGTTCCAATTTACGTAAACCGAAAAAAATAAAATTGAAAATTAAATTATATAAAATTTATAATTTATAGACAAATAAATATAAGAATATTAAACTATATATTTAAATGACTGGCCTAAAGAGAATATTTAAAAGTCCAACTATACTAGAAGTTTTACATTCCTTAAATTATAATTTTAATGCCGTATAGTAAATAACTGAATACAGACTAAAAAATATTATGTAAAACATAAAGTTCCTTATCCAATTAATCATTATTTCAATTTGATACTAAAATGTTTAGCATGTTAATCGCAAATGCAAAAAATATGTTAACACCGCGTGTATATATATATTTTCATTGTAGATTTGTCACTAATAAGTATTAAAAATGAACATTGAAACAAGTAAGATAATCGTTTATAAGTGTAAATCATGAACAAACCGTTTCTACCAAAATTATCATCTGAGATATTGTATTTGTACTTATAAGATATATATTTAAAATGTTATGGTATGTTTATACGTCGCTTTACTGATATAACAATTTGTAAATTTATATATATCATTCACAACAAAATAGTGAATTGTAATTAAAAAAATAGTAATAAACTAGTCTACCATGGCTACTGTGAACACACCATAATGTCAACACCCACCTTTGCAAAAAAAAAAGCAGAAAAATGTATAATTGATTTAAAAAATCTGCTTTAATACGTTTCCTTAGTAATAGTACTGTTATGTATAGATAACATAGAGAAAGGCCGAATAATATGTTTACAGGCAACATCTCTTGAAAAAAAAATCGCGAATTTATCATGTAGTTGTAATAATTGCAATGTTAGACAATTTTTTTTCTAATTGTTACTCGACAAAAATGTAGTTGAACCTGTCAGTGAGATTTTTTATAAATTTCGTTATATTTTTGCTCACATTATCTTCCGTGAGTGCTGAAAATGTGATATTAAAGAACATTATCTTGCCTATATGCAATAGAAGTGAAAGTGAAATACCTTAATATAACAACACTACATTAATCTTTATTGATGGCTTAGAACTATCGAAACTAAAGAATACCTCAAAGTTTCAAAATCTAATACTATTAGTATAAGTAATAACTGTAATACTCCAAAAAGACAGCAGCAATACTAATTAGTAAAATACTTGTCTTAAAGTTCATATAAAGCATCTGTATCGAGAAATAAGCATTAATGCCAAATAAAAAGTATCGATACATTTGCGCATGTGTAAAGTTTTTATTATATCTATAATAAAAAATTCATGTGATTTTGAGCAGGAATATTTGCTTTAAAGTATTTTATGGTTATGGTGACTAATAAGTATGGATTCAGAGCAGTGCCCCCTATCGTCAGAGAGAGGTGTTTCAAATCTTATACAAATTGCTCTCTATAACTATATGAATATTTGACACAAATATTCGTAATCAGCCCACAGTATGAGATTGGCTAGATAGATATTCCGATGGATAGATTTTTTTACCTCCTATCGGGCTAAAGGGTTTTAATTTGCCAAAACCCCAAGGATATTTCTTTATAACTAAATGAATATTAAACAGGGTCTATGTGTTTGATTATTTGTTCATTGAGAAATGACACTAATATGAAATTATTCATTCTAATATACATATAAAAGGCAACGCCAAATTGAAGTATTATTACGCTGTAAAATATTTATAATACATATTTAGATCTAATAAATGTATCTATTTTATAAACATATTAGCAGGTTTATCTACATTTTTGTTCTAGCTTCACACGCCAACGTAAAGTTGCCAAGTTATCGCACAAAAATAACAACAATTATACCACTAATTTTGGGGAGTTAGAAGAACTTTTGTGTGAGGCAAGGAAAAAATCCAAATGTAACGTGAACATCGATCTAGTCAAGGGCCCCGTATAAAATTGTAAATATAGTAAAAAAATCAAAGCGTAAAACGGGTTCGCATTAACATTGCACAAAAGCGAAATAACAAAGTATTACAAATACATAATTTATATCAACTTAAAGCTTTAAGCGAACGATCGCGATACTGTATCAAATACAGTGTTTTATTAAACAAGTGCCACACCGCTATTGTGAATTGTAAACAATTGACATCGGAAGAGAAATGATATACGAAATATTTTATTAGAAAAATAAAGCGGTCGCTAACAATGCAGCTAGTATAGTGTAAATCAAAATAATTATCAAATACGAAATTTTTAAATTATTACTTTTTTCGTGAAATTAAAACAGTTACCTATGAAAGTGTTGTACAATTAAGAACGGTGATATGTTTAACGAACGATTAATTATTTGATATTTATCGATTTATTGAAGCTATTAACAAAGTCTTATCCGATGTACGCGACATAAAATTTTAGCTATTCTAATCGATATGATATAGTCCGTCCCCAAACATTCAATGCATTTGAAAGTATAGACTGAAATCGCTTGTTTAATATCGTAACTAGAAACGGGATTAAGAATGACAAAAAAAGGCTATTTGATTATTAAAACGTATAATCGCTATATTTAAAATGATTTTTTATGGCCTGATTTATCAAAAATATCTTCCAAATCGGGTAAAAAAGTATTCCTCTGTTGTCTCTTTGAACTTTTCATTAGTGACAGTTAATTTTCAATTACGTCTATTTAGGTAAAATGAAAAACTCAAAATTGTATTGTAATATAAAATTCAGGCTTGTTAAAATTGAACTGATTATTCCAAAATAGTATTTTATATTTCGTATAACCGTAGTAAGGCGGACATTTTTAGAACTAAAATCGTCACGCACAAACAATGTGATCTGAAAAAAAAGACAACACTCATGCCTTTTATACTTTAAAAAGTCAAATACATTCGAAATTCAAAATATTTTCTATTGTAGATAGGTTTAAATTAGGTATAGTGACGTCTTGTTTGATTGAGACATATCCTAAAGACACCGTTATTTACAAAATGGCAAATACCAAAAATAATTTCATAATGTATTAGAAGCTCTCTATTATATAATTCTATCTAACATTTATACACAGAAGACGGTCAATATAAAATGATATCAAGACTATAATTTATATTTCGGGATAATGTCTCGATGAAACAAGAATGGGCCAATATAAAGAAGGCCAATAAAATAATTGCTTCAAATAGTAGTTAGTACTCTTTAACTTAGAGCACGATAAAAAGTATATCAAAAAAAAAGTTTAAATAATTTCCTTAAAATATTTTTTATGACGTTTTTATAAAAATATCGAACGAGAATGAACATAATATATTTTGTAAGGCAACGAAGAGACTTACCAACTTACATTCCCTGAGACTGACAAATGATACAAGAGGCTAAGATCATAACAACATATAATTATAAAAAAAAAACAAACTATTATTAAGAGCTATGTGGCAACACAATGTTAAAAATGTGTATAATTTTTTTATTGTGATATAAAATGTTCGATGTTTGAACATTAATGAAACATCAACCGCCTCTTAGGTTTTTCGTTAACATTATTTTAAACTTTGTCTTGCAATTAATATTTTACTGTCTAAAATATCATTTATTAATAACATTGGAAACAATAATTTATCTACACCATTGCTTCAGTTCACAAAACATTGTTTACATAAAAAAAACATATCTTTTGAAGAAGTTCTATTTTTTTCGGCGATTTTATCCAATCGCAATACCGTGCAGTCAATTATGTTTGCACATTACTTAGGGCTTCAAAGTAGTATAACTACAAAATGCTATAATAGCGTTCACTGCTTAATAATTCGATTGAATTTAAAAACGAATTACTTAATGCAGGGCAGAGTTTAAAAATAATCTATATAATACCACCAAGACTCAATAAGGCTGTGAAACAACTGAATTCGGTTTGGCATCATAAATAAAAAAATCAATTTATATAATATAATGTTTATGACATTGAAAAATCAACATATATAGTCGAGTTATAAAATGGTCGACATTAAAAAAGTATGTACTCATTTTTATTTAATAATAATTAGTAAATTTCATAAATTGTTGTCATTTTATAACTCGATATCAAGAATATGCGATTACAAACGTTACTGAAAATGTTCTAAAAGTTTTTCAACGAAAGTGACGTTCGGAATTGTTTACTATATATATATATCCTAAGGAATAAATTTATCGCTAAACCGAATCGCCTAGAATTAGATCAAATTGTTGTACTTATCCATCTAATAGTGATTTAATAAATGGGGAATGTGGAAAGAGGGAGATAAGAGTGATAGGTATAACAACTGTTATGTGAACGGTCCACAGAATATTTTTTCTTTGTTTAATTTTTATAATGTTAAAATGGACCACTGACCATTGTACTTGAGAGTTTAAATTGTGTTTTGATATTGAGATCTGATTTTTGACGTTATTTCAAGTCTATTAGATATTATGTCAAAAAGTTACATATATATATATTTTATAAAAATTCAGTAATTATAAATGTAACTATGTCTTTAATGTTATTCATTCAATTTATGAAGAGTAATAAATTGCATAGTAGCTTTTGCATGAAATAATATGGATAATTATATGACGGTTATAAATGTACAAACGTAGCCTTTCATTGCTTTTATTGTTGAAAGTAGATACATTAAATCTATGTTTACATACCTATAGATGGATCTTTGAAAATTATTAATTGGCAATTATTGACAATCGGACAAAAATACTTCAAATTTAGCAGAAAAACAGCTCGATATTTTGATTACTTGCCTTTATTCAACTGAATAGAAATTTAAAAAAAATTAAAATGTCACTGTCAAAATTGTCAATAATATGCACACGAGGTCTGTACTTACAGTATTTACAATTCGAATTTTGGATCTGTTCTAATAAATATATATTTCACGATTAATTATATTCATATGTGTAGTAGTTATATCTTGTTTTATTTACAAAGGTTTTATTCCCTATATCAGAAATATACTTATAAAAAATATACCCCGAGTATCATCAGTGAGCCTATTGGTGTAGGCGGGTCGGTGTTCACACACAAAGATTCTCTGGCGAGTACCGTTTTCTAGTATGCTGGTATTCCCTTAACCGCTGTATAAAATCCAAGAAATAAAGGGATTAATGCAATATATATTCTTAGCTGTCAAAAGGGACAACATGTCCAGTCTCATAAAAATATATGCTTTTAAAATTCAGAAAGGTAAGATATAAAACGTACGTGTGATGACGGAGTAACGGTCTCTTGACAGTGGGTGTCATAAAAGACTACTAAGGGATACAATGTGCATATAGATGCTAACGACTGACTGAAAGACGAAGACTTAAAGACGTGAATAATATAATACTCGATACTGGCACCAATAGCTCATATTACTGTAGTTCATTGCCACTAAATAATAAGAAGAAGAACAATATGCATATAACATACAACAATACAAGGGGGGAAATCTCGAATTAATACCTAATCCGTGCATCGTGGTATAGTAAGTAAAATTTCTTCTTATTGTGACTATATGAGGCTCTAGTATTAGCTTACTTTTAAGGCCTTATAAGAAAGGGTGATGACGTAACGTAATCTGAAAGTTATATTAGTGAAATATTATTTTAGTTTGTATAATTTGCCGCATGGTGACGGAATAAGAATACAATTCACCACTCCCTTTCTAGCCCGTGGGTATCGTTAATGACGACTAAGAGATTATAATATGCAGATAGCATTTATGCGAGAGGAGGCCAATGCGATATTAAAATCTGTCTTTAATAATGATTTCTGATGTTTATGCGAGCATTATACATTGTGAAAAGAAATTTTTCATATGTAATCAATTTTTGTTGACAATAAATATGTACCAAAATGTCGCTCAAAATTTAATAACTAATGTCTGTAGTGGGTAGATTTAAATTTCTGTAATAATAGTGACTTGTTGGACGTGAGACATCTTGGTCCGCCCTCTCATTTCTATATTTAATTATTTATGATCCGCCCGTGACCATGAACGCTGTAAAGTATGCAAAACATCGGGAAATCGAAAATACAAATGCGAAAAAAATTGTAAAAGAGTTTTATTTACAAGGTTCCTAAATTCAAAAGTCGCATATATAAAAGCCAGCATACCGAAGAGGCAACGTTGTTTCGTATTTAGGAAGTAGGCGTTGGCAGACGCAAATGATGCCACAATGAATCACCTGCGTTTGAACTCTATTGTGATTACGTGAGAATATGTACCCACTCGTCTTCTACCTTCATGTTTATCATTAGGTTAAGGTTATCTGTGCAGTTATTAAATGGCGACAGGTTGACTTGCTTGCAATCGTACAAGATAAAATTTGACATTTTACATGTTTAGGATTCCATAGACAAAGGGCCGTGTGGTGACGGAGTAAGAATACAAATTACCACTCCCTGTCTTGGCCCTGGATGTCATAAAAGACGACTAAGGGATATAAGGAGCAAGAGAAGGAAAACTCGAAATAAAACCCTATACCAACCTGTCTGACCATCATGGAATAGTAAGATCAATTACTCTCCTCAAATTCCTTCAATTACCTCAAAAAGACAGACAGACAAAAAATTAAACTGTCTTTTAGGCATAGTTGTGCATATAACCGTGTGAGCAGGAAAAAAAAGCCCAGTATTTTGACATTACAAACAGACACTACAAATTTTATTTATTTAATATAGACAAAGCGATTACTGACTAAGAACGCTGTGTTCTATCACCCTTCTCCTTTCTAGCCATATATAAGAGAATAGCAAACGCCAAAAAACTTTATCACATATTCCATTAATTTTTTAATGTGAATTAAACCTTATAAACCACGAGACGGATCGACGACCCGGTGAAAGTTGCTGGGCATCGTTGGATGCAGGCAGCATAGTAGTGTATTTTATGGCGAAACATGAAAGAGGCTTACGTTCAGCACTGAACAGCGAAAGGCTGAATTATGACGACGATGATGAAATCTTATCTCTACATACAAATAAAACTGAAATAAAATCTGTGTGGTGACGGAGTAAGAATACAGTTCACCACTCTCTATCTTGCCCATGGATGTCGTAAAAGACGATTAAGGGATATAAATATGTAAGATCTGTGAAGACAAGGAAAAATCGAAATAAAATCAACATGTTTCACCAGCATGGTATAGTAGGTCAAAATCCCTCCCTTTGTGGAGGAGACCCGAGCCCAACGGTGGGACGTATGTGGGCTGCGATGATTATTATGAAAATCTGTTTGAAATGTCAAAATAAAACTTTTTTATGAACTCGTGGAATATCTAATGCTTTTTTTTTTTGGGGTGGGCTATGGTCAGTGTATACTCCGTCCGCTCCAGCCAGAGTGACGAAAGGGCCGTCCTTTCGTCACGGACCCATAACCCACCGTATCTACTCTCCTTCGACATTGGGCCGACTACCAGTACCGAGTTCCTTGTCCTCCGTCCTCCTTGGCCAGCCCTGACAATATTTATGCCTAAAAGCCAGTTTTTTTTGTCTGTCTATGTGCCTATCTATCTGTTTGTTCCGGATAGTGTTCCAAACGATTGGACGGATTTTAATAATATTTTACTACCAGGTACCTGTCTATATGAAAAGCAACTTAGACTATTATTCCTCTCAAGAAATCTCTATAAAATTTTGCCTAGTCCGGGAATGGAACCCTAGACCTAATGGACTGCAGTGGCATACCATAATATTTTAGAAGATATTGTAGATGGAAAATGCGGGGCAAGGCGACTGAAACGGAAGCTTAATGGGGACGGGTTGCTATTAAAGAATAAGATACGTACTTAGTAGATATTTATTTACAAACTTAATAAAACATTTTCTAAAAACAAGTCCTGTAAATTCAGTAGTCTATATATTTCACGTTCAAGACAAATCCTTATTACAGAACATAGGGTGCATATATAAAATTCTTAATGCTAAATGCTGTTAAGTAAGGTCTCTAAGTACTTTAATGTAATCGCTCTATTTAATTGAAAACTATGCGTTAGAGTGAGAGAGAAGGCTTATTGTTCGCCTCGACGTGGGAAATCTTAGTCACTGCTCCGCTTGTTAGGAAAACGGTCTTGAATACCATTCAAATCGTATAATAAGTCACAAGGAAAAGGTTAATAGATTTTTTGTTTTGTTTTGAAAATGTACTTACAGTATTTATGTTGCTGAAGGGCATCAAACTGAATCAACTAATAAATATATTCATTTATTTTTATGACCTATGTAAAAAGGCTTTTTTTTTTTGGGGTGGGCTGCGGTCGGCGCGCCTCCGCACCACTCCGTCCGGAGCGACAGAGGGGCTTAGGCCTCATTTACGGAGACGCGGCGCGTCGCGCGTCGCGAATAGCTGCGCGGCCCGCACTAAATTCAAATGTAGGGCGTTGGATGAGTGCGTTTACGGAGAAGCGATTTTACACGCGTTTGCTTGAAATGGAGCGTGTTCTACGGCCGAGCCCGCGGATGGCATCGTCACGTCTCACGCGGCGTTTATCGCGGCGGCGCACGCAGCGGCGATTCTCGATGAAGCGATGCCTGTGGCGGAACTTTCTGCCAGTTTAATTTGCTAATCGTGCAACACAGACGTAGTTACCGTCGCAATGGAGTATATGATAGACTTTTTAG
This sequence comes from Lymantria dispar, assembly GCA_032191425.1. Taxonomy (NCBI): domain Eukaryota; kingdom Metazoa; phylum Arthropoda; class Insecta; order Lepidoptera; family Erebidae; genus Lymantria; species Lymantria dispar. Next base: position 7,545,391 of record CM063465.1, on the reverse strand, counting down.
AAGAAAATTGTATTTTAAAAAGTGAGTTATTTAATATAAAGAGTGGCCCAGTGTTTATAATAGCGGTACATGAGAAGTTTGGGTCGGATTAACTGAGAACCCCGCGTGCGCCGCAGCGATGCTCGCCGCGTGCTCCGCTATACGCTTGAGAATACGACGCGGGCGCAGCGGCGGGCATCGCCACTCTTTCCGCCTCGCGTCTCTATAAACAACATCGCATATTGCTATAAGTCTGTGTTTACGCGTGCGATGATACGTGCCGCTTCACGCGCCGCGGCTACGTAAACATTAAAAACGTCCGACGCGCCGCGAGACGCCACGCCACACGCGACGCGCGACGCCCCGCGTCTCCGTAAATGAGGCCTTAAGCACGCAACACCCGCAACCCACCCGAACATCACGTCGCCTTCGTCGTTGGGCCGACCACTGGAGCAGGGTTACTTGTCATCAGTGGTCGGCCCGACGGAATACCCCCTACTCGGGGCACCTTCCCATCGACCGACGTCCCCCCCTCGGGGAAGACGTCGGTCTTTCCGCACGCGATGTAAAAAGGCTTAACAAGTACATTAAAATAAAAATAAGAATACCCACAGGATAATATTATTTGTTTTTTAAATAATCACAGAATTTCCTAAGAGTAAACTGATTTATGTGGAACCCTTCCCCCCTTTTTTTTTGGGTAGGCTATGGTCAGCACACACGCCGTCCGTTTCGTCTGGGGTGACGTAAGGGTGGAGCGCGGCCCCCTAACCTACCGTATTCCGTCCCCCTCGTCATTGGGCCCTCCACTGTCACCGAATTCCTTCTCGTTCGTTGCTTGCCCGGCGAGATACCTTTCGGGTACCCGTCGCCAAATGACATCATCTCCTAACAGTAGAGTTTAGTATTGAATATATGATTTCGTTGTATCCGTCTCCTCATTTTATAGTTCAATTTACGTATATAAAAAGATGGCTGACCCCCATTTTCCGTATTAAGTGTGTCTCTTTGTTTCCATCTGAGTGTTGATTTTTTTGTGTGGTTAGTAGTTTATTTGCCTCATTAATATTGATAATTTCATTAACGATACAAACATAAAACATTAGGTAGAACGTTGGCTTTTCTGCTAGTTTTAACTAATGTTAAATTTATACGTTATTCATTTATTTAATTTGAGGGTTTATAACATTGTAAGGCAGAAATAGTAATAATATCATCATCATTTCAGCCTATCGTCGTCCACTGCTGGATGTAGGCCTCCCTCATGTTACGCCACAAAGTGCTATTATGTGCCGCCTGCATCCAACGATGCCCAGCAACTTACACCAGGTTGTCGGTCCGCCTAGTGCGGGGACGTCCTACACTGCGTCGTCCGATACGTGGTCGCCACTCGAGAACCTTTCTTCCCCAGCGGTTGTCGGTTCGTCGAGCGATGTGGCCTGTCCATTGCCACTTCAGCGTGCTAATTCTTCGTGCTATGTCGGTTACACCCGTTCTTCTGCAGATTTTCGTATTCCGGATTCTATCTCGCAGAGAAATCCCGAGCATAGCCCGTTGAGCGACTTTGAGCCTTGTTATGAGGCCTACATTTTGGGTCCACTAATATAATAATAAAAACCTTTATTCGTCTCAAAAAAGGTTACAATTATTTTTCCACTATTAAAATATACTTTTAGATACAGAATTATTTGGGGGGCGCGGCCGGAGCACCTCCTCGTGGTGCTCCCTGGTAACGTCCATTTGGACGTCATGCGTCCATTTGGACGGCCAAGATTCCGGCAGGGGGGGGGGGGTCTCCGCGTGCGGCTCTGGTGGCAGAGCGCACGGTGGATCTGACCCGGGGCCAATGGGGCGGATGTGCCTCATGGCACTCCGTCGCCAGGGATGGTTGCGTCACGGCCCGGGGCGTGACGGGTCGGTCGCTCGTGAGCGGCCAGACCCGGAAGGCCCAAACCGTAATCCTGAGCAGGGGGGTCAGGACCGGGGGTCTTCGGACCGCGGGGAAGAAAACCCCTATAAAAAATCACCCCAATCTTAAGTTTGGCCACTCGGCGAGGAGATGTATGACTGGTGGGTTAAGAAGCGCGCGAGCGTCCAGTCGTTAGAGTGGTAGTCAAGGCAAGACTTAAAAACGTCCAACAAGATATGGCAGAAGTCAATACACGTTTTACTTCACCAGAGGGTCCCGGCCAGGCCGGGGAATCCCTTGCTGTGCCGGTGCTTGCGCGCGACGTCCATTTGGAGTCGCGTCCAAGTCCCGGCACAGTCAGTCCCCAATCGTATGGGTGGGGGACAACTACTGCCTCAGAAGCCGAGAGCCCGGCTCAACACCAAGTGGCTCAGGGGGCGAGGGGGAACGAGGAGGAGGTGCAGGTGCGGAAGAAGACCCGGAGGACGAAGCCGAGGCGTTCCACCGCTGCACGAGCCCGCATTAGCGCCACTGCATCCAAGGCGTGGCGGGCGCGGATGAAGGCTGAAGCCATTGCCGCACGTGACGAGGGCGGCAGCATTGCTGCTGCAGGGCCGTCGCGGGACGGGGGTGGCGTTGCTGCCCAGCCGTCGGAAGAGGAGAGGATGGAGACCACTGCAGGGCCGCCGCGTGAGGAGAGCGGCATCAGCAGCGGGTCCGAGCACGAGGGCGGCATTGCCGCAGAGCCGTGCATAAGGATAGCAGGCGAAAGCTCCGAGCTGTCGAGCGATGAGGGCGGCACTGCCGCAGAGCCGTCGCAGGATGAGGGCGGCAGTGCCGCAGGGCCATCCGAGTGTCAGGAGATAGATACGGCATCGGAGATGGTGCTGACGGACGTGGGCGGAAGTGCCGCAGAGCCGTCCGCCGATGAGAGCAGCACCCCTTGGGTGCAAGTCGGCCGGAGTAGGGACGAGGGCGGTGGATGCGCCGCAGGTAGGCAGATGCTAGGCGCGCCGTCGGTTGAGGGTGCAGTTAGGCCGTCGTCGTTGCCGTCGTCGCCGTCGTCGTCGTCGTCGCCAAGGAAGAGGACGGAGGGGGCTGCAAAGGCGCCAGCTCCAGCCCCAAGTGTGAGGAAGAGGGAGGAGGCCCTCCCCCCGAGACCCTGGAAGCGCCCCCTGCAAGAGGGTGGCCGCTCCAACACCGACTCGGAGGGGAGTTCCATCATCATGCCTCTTCCCAAGGTCCCGACCATGCGCCGGGGGCGCAGAGGCCGAGGATCGGCGGTGGCGGCGTGGCCGGGGACACCGGGTCCGGCCGGCCGCGGTGGCGAGGTGGCGGCCCTCCAGGCCACGAACGCCCGCCTTAGTGAGGAGGTCTCCGGCTTGCGGGAACGCAACCGCAAGCTGGAGACGGAGCTATCGGCGGTGCGACGGGAGAACCGCGGGTTGGCCAAGGAGATGGGCGACCTGCGGGCCCAGTTCGCGCGCCTGGCGCCGGCCGCGCCGCCTGTGCCAGCCTCGCCACCGAAACGGGCTGCGCCGGGGAGGGCGGGCCCGTCGTCTGCGCCCGTGGCGCCGGCTGCGCCCGTGGCGCCGGCTGCGCCCGTCGCGGCTGCTGCGCCGGCTGCACCCGTCGCGGCTTCGGCGCTTCCTCCCCTCGTCGTGGTCCCTCCGCCGGCTCGTGGCCGCGGGAGACCTCGGAAGGGGGAGGAGCCGCCGCCCGACGAGGTGCACGGCGTGTCGGAGTCGGCGGTACGCGTCATCCTAGCCCGAGTAGGGGTGATAGTGGATGCGCGTATCGCCGCCGTAGCGGCCAGGCTCCCGCCTGAGCCGCCCCTCCGACCGCCGCTCGTCGCGGACAAGGCGAGGCGGCCGCAAGCGTCAGCTCCCACCCCGCTGCCCTGTCAGGGTGGCCGCGTGGTGAGCTACGCTGCGGCCGCGGCCGGGCCCAAGGGGGCCAAGAAGGCCGGCAAGGTGCCGGCTCCCACCAAGGCCAGCGCACCCGCGACCGCTCCTGCTGCGCTCAGCGCTGCTGCCAGGCTCGAACAGGGCTGGCAGGTGACTGAGCGGAGCAGGAAGGCACGCGGCCAGAAGCGGAGAGCGGCGGCCAAGAGTGCCGCCGTGGCCGCCGCTCCCCAGGCGGGAGCCGGCAGAAAGGGGAAGAAAAGGTCGCGCAGGGGCCTCAAGTCGCCGAAGAGGGCCGCGGTGGTCATCACCGTGCTGCCTGAGGCGGCTGAGAGGGGCCTCAACTATGAGGCCGTCCTAAAACGCGCCCGGCGTGAGCTGGACGTCTCCCGTATCGGGGGCGTCGAGGCGAGGACCCGCAAGGCCCGGACAGGGGCTCGAATACTCGAGTTCCCTGGGGCCGAGGGCGCGAAGACGGCCGATAGTTTGGCCACGATGTTGAGGGGGCTGTTCGGGCCGGAGGATGGTGTCCGAATCGCCAGGCCTGTCAAGTGCGCAGAGATGCGCCTGACGGGCTTGGACGATTCCGTGACGGTGGAGGACGTCCGGGAGGCCATTATGGCGCGTACCGGATGTGCCTCGGACACCGTCCGGATTGGCACCATTCGCACTGGTCCGGGCGGCGTCGGTGCTGCCTGGGTGCAGTGTCCGGTGGAGTCGGTCAAGCAATTGGCCGACTCAGGCAGGCTCCTCGTGGGCTGGAGCTCGGCGCGGGTAACCGTGCTAGAGCCCCGGCCCGCGAGGTGTTACAAATGCATGGCGGTCGGGCATACCCGACCGACATGCAAAAACTGCTTTGACTGCAGCGGGCTATGTTTCCGTTGCGGTCAGACCGGACACCAGGCGGCATCGTGCTCTGCGGTGCCCCACTGCCCCGCGTGTGCGGCAGGCAATAGGCCTGCCAAACACCGCATGGGCTCTGGGGACTGCAGGCCCCCGGCATCGGCCCCGAAGGGGCGGGACGGCCCATCGACCGGGCCAGTCCCCGCTCCGAGCGCGGCCCGATCGCCCGTCAGCGCGGAGGAGGTGACGATGGATACGGACCGTTAATGGACCCCGTATCCATTCGTCTCCTCCAGGCCAACCTCAACCACACCGCCGGTGCGCAGGACGTGTTCCTGCAAGCCATGGCGGAGTGGTTGATAGGAGTAGCCGTAGCCGCGGAGCCGTACGTGGTGCCCGACCGGCCTAACTGGTTGGGTAGCACCGATGGCACCGTGGCAATCGTCGCCTCCACGTCGTGGCCTTCGTCGCCTCTGACCCTTAGGGACAGGGGCGTCGGATACGTCGCGGCGGACTGGGGAGAGATTACGCTCCTCGGAGTCTATCTCTCCCCTAACTGGAGTGTGACCGATTTCGAGGCCTCCCTCACCATCATGGAGGCCTCGTTACGGCGAATGGCATCGCGCCAGGTCTTCGTCTTGGGGGACTTCAACGCCAAGTCCGTGGCGTGGGGGTCTCCCCGGACGAACGACCGAGGACGGGCGATCGAGGAGTGGGCGGCGGCACTGGGCCTCTGCTTGCTGAACAGGGGCTCGGTGCATACGTGCGTGCGACAACGGGGCGGGTCGATAGTGGACCTTTCGTTCGCTAGCCCCGAGGTCGCCGCACGCGTGGGGAGCTGGCGCGTCGTGGAGGAGGTGGAGACCTTGTCGGACCACCGGTATATCCGGATGGAGGTCTCCCCGGTAATCCCGACGCCCAGCAGGGGTCACGGGGCGGATGGACGTCCTGCGTTCCCGCGATGGGCTGTGGGTCGCTTAGACCGGGACCAGCTGGCGGAGACAGCCATCGTTTACTCGTGGCTGTCCTCTGCCAACCAGTCGGACGGGGTGGACGCCGAGGCTGGTCGCATCCGCAGTGCGTTGACGCAGATCTGCGATGCGGCCATGCCCCGGGTACGGCGTCCGCCCCCGAGGAGGGCGGTCCACTGGTGGTCTCGGGAGCTGGCGGATCTCCGGGCCGCGTGCATTCGCGCCCGGAGGGCCTACACCCGCAGCCGGCGGCGGCAACGCGACGCGGAGCGGGAGGCCTTGCTGTATGAGGGCTACCGCAATGCGCGGTCGGCCTTCAGGCTGGCCGTCCGCTCCGCCAAGGACGTCAGTCGGCAGGAGATGCTGGACGGTCTCGACCGTGACCCCTGGGGACGCCCCTATCGCGCGGTGCTGAATAAGCTCCGCGCGCGGGGCTTTCCCCTCACCGAGACTCTCCAGCCCAGCCTTCTCACCCGGGTCGTCGAGGACCTGTTCCCGCGAGGCCGACGACGACAGTGTTCCGCCCATCACGGAACCCGAGATGGGAGTGGCGGTGGCGCGCATGTGCGCAAAGTCCACCGCCCCCGGGCCCGACGGTGTTCCTAACGGCGTGTTGGGCCTGGTCCTCGACCACCTGGGTCCCCGCCTCAGGGAGCTGTTCGACGCGTGTTTAGCGTCCGAACGGTTCCCTGGGTGCTGGAAGGAGGGAAGGCTGGTGCTCCTGCCGAAGCCGGGACGGTCTCCGGGGTCGCCTTCGGCCTACAGGCCTATCGTGCTGCTCGATGACACGGGCAAGCTACTGGAGAGGGTGGTAGCTGCCCGCATCGAGCGGCACCTCGTCGGCACGGGGCCCGATCTGTCGGACGCCCAGTTTGGGTTTAGGAGGGGTCGTTCGACGATCGCGGCTCTGTTGCGCCTGAGGGCCGTGGCGACTGAGGCCGTCACCGGTGGGGGAGTGCTGTTGGCGGTGTCCCTAGACATCGCCAACGCATTCAATAGTCTGCCATTCAGCTGCATCAGGGAGGCGCTCCGGTATCACGGAGTGCCAGCTTACCTGAGGCGGCTAGTGGTAGACTATTTGGTGGGGCGCAGCGTCCTCTGTACCAACCGAGCAGGGGACGTTGTGTGAACGCCCATGACGTGCGGTGTCCCACAGGGGTCGGTCCTCGGACCCACCCTGTGGAACATCGGCTACGACTGGGCGTTGCGGGGGAGCCTCCCACCCGGGCTGGGCGTGATTTGTTACGCCGACGACACGCTCGTCACAGCCCGCGGTGGGACGCTAGAAGAGGCGGTAAGCCTGGCGACCTATGGCACCGAAGAGGTCGTCAGGCGGATCGTCGTCAGGCGCTGGGGTTGAGGGTCGCCCTGGACAAGACGGAGGCCCTCTTGTTCCATGGGCGCCTTATGAGCCCTCCCATCGGCGTCTCGATCACCGTCCGATCGGTTGACATCAGCATCCGGGCCCATATGAGGTACTTGGGCCTGGTGCTCGACGGGCAATGGTGGTTCCGGGAGCATTTCCGCAGGCTCGTTCCGCGGCTCGTCGGCGCGGCGTCCGCCCTATCGTGGCTTATGCCGAACGTGGGCGGACCGAGCGCTACGTGCCGACGGCTGTACACGGGGGTCATCCGGTCGATGGCCCTGTACGGCGCACCGGTGTGGGCGGGGTCCTTGACCGTCCGACTTAGGGCCCTTCTGTGGCGACCACAGAGGGTCATGGCGGTCAGGGCCATCCGCGGATACCGCACGGTTGCGACGGAGGCAGCGTGCCTATTGGCCGGGACTCCCCCGTGGGACCTGGAGGCGGAAATGCTCGCCGAGTTGTATCGGCGGGTGTCGGGGGTGCGCGGGGAGGGCGGTGTGATCTCGTTAAGGGATCTCACCGCCTGGCGCGTCGACGCCCGCCGAGACATCATTGCCCGTTGGGCAGTCCGGCTGGAGAGGCCTCGGTTCGGGGTGCGAACCGTGGAGGCCTTCCGGCCGGTGCTGATGCAGTGGTTGGAGAGGCGGCACGGGGTGCTCTCCTTCCGACTAGTGCAGGTGTTGACGGGGCACGGGAGCTTCGCCAAATACCTGCACAGGGTCGTAAGGAGGGAGAGTACACCGTCCTGCCACCACTGCGATTGCGACCAGGACACGGCGCGCCACACGCTCGAGGCCTGCGCGGCTTGGGCAGTGCAGCGCCGTGAACTCGTCGCAATCATCGGTGCCGACCTGACGCTGCCGGCCATCGCTAGGGCGATGGTCGACAGCGTCGGGAACTGGGACGCGGTCGCAGCCTTCTGCGAGACAGTGATCTCGCAGAAGGAGGCGGCGGATCGTCTACGCGTGGAGCGCAGCCTCGATGAGGAGATCCGCCGCCGGCGACTGGGGCGGCGCAGGCGCAACTATCTGCGCCTCATGCCGCCCTAGCCGAGGCCGCGGGTGACGTGACCGGGGATTAGTCCGTCACCCGCCGAGAGGCCGACCGCGTGAGGAAAGACCGACGTCCTCCTCGAGGGGGGGACGTCGGTCGATGGGAGGGTACCCCGCGTAGGGGGTATTCCGTCGGGCCGACCACTGACGACAAGTAAACCTGCTCCGGTGGTCGGCCCAATGACGAAGGCGAGGTGGTTTTCGGGTGGGTTGCGGGAGTTGCGTGCTTAAGCCCCTCTGTCGCCCCGGACGGAGTGGTGCGGAAGCGCGCCAACCGCGACCCACCCAAAAAAAAAAAAAAAAAAAGATACAGAATTATTTTGTTATATTAGTGGAAAAGGTCACTTGTACCCTATGCTAGATGAAAAACTGTATTACAGGCGCCTGTTGCATCTTTAGTATACGATTTTAAGGTTATTGTATTGAACATATATACATTTCAATATTATAATAAATATATGACAAGAACAGATTGTATATCAAGCCCTTAGCCCATAGTAAATGTACCTCTGAATATTTCTGTTTTAATGCTCAATCTTTTACTTTCCTATTAAGTATTGATTTTTCCTTTGATTGGGCAGTTTGTTGTTTGCGCAGTTTTTCTTTAATCTGCCGTATTTTATGTCTACTGTATACTTTACTGTAATATATAGTTATATATCTTATTGAAATACAAATAATTTCTTCTTCACAGACCATATAACCGCCAAAACTGCGTTCAATCTTTCTTCACATATAAAAACAAATGTCTTTAATATAATAACGACACTAGGAAGTATTAATTAATAGGGTTTTCTTACCTCTTATTCTTCTCTTCCAGTGATATTATATATGTACTTACATTCCCCAGACGTATCTTGAGAAGACGCAGGAAAAGAAGAAAACATTATCTGCCGTATACTATATGAATCCGTGTGGTGACGGGACGGAATAAGAATGCAATTCACCACTCTCTATCTTGCCCATTGATGTCGTAAAAGACGACTAAGAGATATCATACAAATATAACATCGATCAAGAGAAGGAAAACTCGAAATAAAGTCCTATACCAACCTGTCTGACTAGCATGGTACGGTAAGGTCAATTTCCCTCCTACCCTGAAGGAAGCTCGAGCCCAGCAGTGGGACGTATATAAGTTGAAATGATGACTATATAAATTTAAAAATGCACACTCAACCTTTTCAATATTGAATAGTAAAATATGGGCCATATAGTCACTAGCATATTGACTCATTCATGTTGAATATTAATCAGCTGTGTACACAACAGTTATGAAGGCAAGTATGTCACCTTTTATATTTATATTCCTTCCTATAATTAAATTGAGATTCAATGTGATGACGGAGCAAGAGCAACAATTCTCTATCCCCTCTATAACTGTAGCTGTATCAAAAGACGACTAAGGAAATAAGCAGATAACAATATGGAGGACCATGGGCGTACCCAGGTAGTCAGCTGCCCCCCCCTAGAAGATAAAATGTTAAGAGATGAATTTTCGAAAATCCTTTCTTAGTGCTCCCGTACGCTATAAAGGGAACCCCTGTGCAAAATTTCAAGGTTCTAGCTCTTATATTTTAGGCTCTGCGTTGATATGTTAGTCAGCTTCTCCTTTTATATGTATAGATAAGCACCTAGCGTATAAAAAATCTGACTTGCCCCCCCTGGCCCAGTACCTGGGTACGCCCCTGTGGAGGACAAAGATAATTCTAAACAAAACACTGACAACTTGTCTGATTAGTATTGAATCTTATGGTATATTGTATACGACCATACCTCTTGTTTTTAACAGGACAGTGTTGTTTTCAGGCTGTCTGTCACGTTGTTTCCAGTCGTAACACTAATAGTTCTATTTTTGTAAATATATTACGAAATGATCATTTAACGACTTTTGATGTTTACGCGAGTATTATGCATTGTAAATAAAACAATTTTACGGGTTTTATCGCGTTTGTGTTATCTTTGATTGCCCGACTTTTTGAACACTTTACAGTTTTACAGCGTTCATGATCAATATACAGTCTGTATATGATGAAAGACTGTGTTTTACACGGTCTTTTATCAGTTTCTATTAAAAAAAAATCTTTTATTATATTGCTTATACTGCTATGGATGATACAAGACTTTCATGTGTTCTTGTTTTTTTTAGGTTTTAAGTACATACTTGTATAAATTTCGGCAGGACTTTTCGTGTGTCCTTGTTCTTTTTAGCTTTCAAATTCATCATAATTTCTGATGTTTAGATGAGTACCTATAAAAAAAATAAAATAAAAAGTGAGCCGTCGCTCAGGACGCCTGGCAGATGTGAAACTTCGAAATTATTTTGTACAAGTATATACAAAATAATTTCTCGTTGAAAAAATATCGATATATGGATATTTTTTGTTAGAAATATCGATATTTTTAACCGATATATTTTGAGCTGATATATCGATATTAAATATCCAATATCGAAATCGAATCAAAAACGGTTTTTTTTTTGTTTGTGTAAATCAAGTCTAGAATCTAGAACCGTAAAAGATAGGAAATATAAAAGTATAGCATTAACTGTATACATACTCTGTGATTAGTATGTTTAGATTGCCACTACATTAGTATGTTTTGATTGCCATTTGATTGTCACTTTTTATTAAGGACAATTATTGTTATTGACACACATGATAATCGAATTATTCCAATACATATATCCAACTGTCGCTTAGAATTCAAATGATAAATCGTTAACCGAATAGTTTTATATCACTTATTTTTTTCTATACAATTAACTTGTTATTAAAAAAAATAGACACAATTCCCCGGCAATTAAAGTGATTTCGTTTTTAGTAATTTGATCTTAACTAAGTTACGTATGGCGTCGGGTTAAGAATATAATTGTCACCACCCCTTTCGAGTCGTAAAAATTGTATAAGGGTTTACCAGGAGAGTGGGCAGTAGCTCTCTCTTGGGATATGTATAAATATATAATATAGGTATAAATATATAATATGGGATATGAATAAATATATAATATATAATAAGTTGAAAAATATTGGTTCGAAAATAGCTTTTTTGTTTTTGATATTTTTGTAATTATTGCTTAATAAAAAAGAATTTTGATTGAACTAAATACATTATTATTTTAAAAACACAAAATGTTTTAAAAATTTGACCGATATATCGATATTTTTCCTTAATATATCGATGTCGATATTGATATTTTGATAAATATAGATATATCTGTATATTGATATGTTTTTTCATTTCCTACATCCCTACTAAATACTGTACTATTTAATAAACGCATTTTTTAAAGACCGATATATCGATATTTCTTTTTCGATATATCGACGTCGATTTTGATCTTTTTATAAATATCTATATTTTTTTTCACTTCCGACATCCCTAGTATATATGAATAAAAGCATAGATTACGACAGGAACTAATATGTAAAGTATTGAATAGAATAATACGATTTCTACTATTATCTAAGATATTACAAAGAAATGATATTAATTCACCGCTCGGCCGCTTACGACCATAGATACTTACGACCTAACATAGCGTCGCTACGTCTCCCTCACACACTTCTTCTGCATAGTTCAAATCAAAAGGATCGGTTATGAAAGTGTGATTTAGCAAACAAAAATAACGACATCTGTCGAGCTAAGGCTAAATCTCAGCTACAAAATATATTTAAAAAAAAAATCTCTAATCCTGTAATGATGATGATGATAATGAGACAAGCTATTTAAATTATTTTATCGTCATTAGTTCTTGTTAAATTAACAAATTTTAAATGAAATCTGAATGATGAAAGTGGGTCAAGATCCAATTCCTAGGAGTCTGTAACATACAAACAAATAAATATACATCTGAAACTAATAAAACACCTATAAAAAGCGATTGTCCAGTTTTCGTACGTGAAAGTACTGTAAGTAGGTATGGTATACTTATATTGGCAAGTTAGAGAATTATACATTATTTTATAGATTAAGTATATATGCATAAAAGAACAGATTACGACAGGCATTAAAATAGTACATTAATAAAAATAATATTACGATTTTTTTTCCAAGAAAATGATGATTTTTATTCAATAAACATTTATTTTCATTAGTTTCTATTATAGGTAACAATTTACTTTAAGCGCACTAGATGGCGTTGTACAAATTTTAAATCGCACTATGGTTTCGTTACAAAAATGTACACATATGTTTTCAGATTTTTATATTTCTCTAATTAGCAGAGTGCAGCGAAGCGTGGCGTTAACGCCACTCTATGATCGGGATCACCCTCGCCTATAGATGTTTCACATCAAAAAAATATACAATACACATAAATAAAATTATTTTTAACAATTTTATCATGTTTGTATTAGATTTTGACTTTTCACCGTTTGTGGCCACAGGCGCACGGTCCACCTATTATCATGAACGCTAAAAACTATTCGAAACGTCAGGCAATCAAAAATGCAAACGCGATAAAATCCTTAAAAAATTGTTTTATTTATTGTGTTTAAAATTCATATTTGTATCTATTTCTGTTACGTTTTATCCATTTCTGCTACTTCTATACCATTCTGATACAAAAAATTATTTTTACGTTATGCAAGCGTACCGACATAAAATATATGGTTACAATAGGAATTCCATTGTGGAGGAAGTCCCTTCAAAATTTGGTGCATATATGAACTAGACGAGAATTAAATTGTGTTACTTTTGAAGAAAAACTTCTTCAGACAAGTCCGTTTATGAGTGAATTGCTTTCAATTATGAAAGATTAACGAGAGCGTAACAGTTATATTTTGTTTACTAAATTGTAATTAAGATGGATACTTGTAATCATTATTCGAGTGTAACTCATCCATTTTTAGCAATCTAGTTTATAGTATCAGGTAATATAAGCAAGACTTTTGCTGTGTACAAGACCCAGCCTTAAATCTACCACTATTAGTTATATATTTGCGACTAAAAACACTTATGCTCATCATCATTTCAGCACTTATACAGTCTACTGCTGCACTCGAGGTTCCTCTAAAATGGGAGGCAAATTGACCTATTATACCGCTGGTCGTATGTCCAAGCTGTATGGGTTGGTATCTAGGATTGTGATCTTCTCTTAATATATTATCTACATATTTCTAATTTGTGAAGACGCAGGCAGGCCCTCCGCGTGATGGTATCCACGAGGCAAAATTTACCCAACAGCCAGACAGCCCGCTGAAGTTCCTTGATTTCTGGTATATTTGAAACGGCTCCTGGCTTACTCATTTGACGATGAGGGTTAATTCAACAGGTATTGGAGTCGCGCCGCCTTTTCACCAGGTTAGGCAGTTTAAGCGTGTTATGATCAGACTGCAGCCTGTGCACACCACCGCGATCGTTTTGACCGATTTGGCGAGTTCTTTGCAAGTCCAAAATGTAGGTGAAATTGGTCTACTATACCAAGTCGGCGTTCTTTTACAATGATATCTACTTACATTACTTCGTCATCATCATCATCTTGGCGATGCTCCGGAGACGTCGTTGAGGGAGGGTACTCGAAAGAGTATTCGGGCTGGGCTGGTTATGGACGTCTAAATTTTCAGTACCAGTGATTGCCCCAGTAGTGAAAAGGACGGAATAAGGTTATGGAGACAGACGACGTGTATCTGCACCATAACCTGCCAAGAAAAAGATATCACCTAATGATAATATTCGGTGTGGTGACGGAATAAGAATATAATTCACCACTCTCTATCTTGCCCATGGATGTCGTAAAAGACGACTATGGGATATAACATGCACATAAGATCTGTGCAAGAGAAGAAAACTCGAAATGAAACCCTGTACCAACAGGTCTGACCAGCATGGTATAGTAGGTTAAATTCCCTCCGATTGTGGAGGAGGCCCGAGCCCAACAGTGGGACGTATGCGGGCTGCGATGACGAATGATGATATTCAGCATTTAGCTGAGCATCAGGTGAATATATTTAATCATTGACTTAATTGACTGCACAGATGGCGTAGTGGTTAAGATAGCGACCTACAGCGCCAGTGTCAGGGGTTCGAATCCCACGCGGGACAACACTTTGTGCGATCCACAAATTGTTGTTCTGAGTCTGGATGTAACTTGTGTCCGCTAATTATATATTTGTAAAGTCACCCGCAATACAAGGCTTATTTCCTTAGTGCAGGGTGTAAAAAAAAAAATCTAGAATTATGTATGTTTGCGAACTGCACTTCGCGTAATAGTTACCTAGGTCCAATCGGGCTGTAATAGTTGGTGAAATAACCACTGCATTCCAACACTGCCAATAGTAGTTTGGCAGCTATTACGAAACGCAATACTGGACGGTCCATTTGTTTAATCAAACTAAATTTAGTTCACATTGCACCAAGCGATAAATTTCAATTAAAATTTAAAATTAAAGTTATTGTATTGCGAATTAATTTGTGGAATTTTTATTTTTTGTAATATATTATTTATTTATATTCGGCAGCATTTCGAGTAGTGCGAATTTAAACAATTGTTTTATTAAAATTGTATTACAATATGTAACTGGCATTTTCAGTATTGTAACCACTGAATTCGTAAAGCCGTGGTTACAAAATAATACTGAAAATTCCAATTTTTATTTCTTATAGCACTTTTTATATAAGAATTACCGCCATAAAAAGGCATTACAATATCAAAGAGCCAAACTAACCTAATTGTAAGTTGTCTAAAATAATCTATTACCAATCAATTAATTAATATATTCGGGAAACTTAAGAGGATCTTCTCGTCCAACATACCTCAGTGTCTGAAAACACAGGTCTACGACCAGTGTGTGTTACCAGTGATGACTTACGGCACGGAAACGTGGTCCCTAAATGTAGGCCTCATATCAAGGCTCAAAGTCGCTCAGCGTGCTATGGAACGGGCTATGCTCGGGATTTCTCTGCGAGATAGAATCCGGAATACAGAAATCCGCAGAAGAACGAGTGTAACCGACATAGCACGAAGAATTAGCACGCTGAAGTGGCAATGGGCAGGCCACATCGCTCGACGAACCGACAACCGCTGGGGAAGAAAGGTTCTCGAGTGGCGACCACGCATCGGACGACGCAGTGTAGGACGCCCCCCCACTAGGTGGACCGACGACCTAGTGAAAGTTGCTGGGCGTCGTTGGATGCAGGCGGCACAGGACCGCACATTGTGGCGCAATATGAGGGAGGCCTACGTCCAGCAGTGGACGGCAATAGGCTGAAATGATGATGATGATGATGAATTAATATATAAAGCTGAAGAGTTTGTTTGTTTGAACGCGCTAATCTCAGGAACTACTGGTCCGATTTGAAAAATTCTTTCGGTGTTAGATAGCTCATTTATCGAGGAAGGCTACAGTCCTTATATCATCATGCTGAAACCCACAGCAGTGGAGCACCAATGAAGAATGTTTCAAACGGAACGGTTCCGGCGTTAGCTCCATTAGGCTCTAATTAAAGTGCTTCACTTTTTCTGCGCGAACTTACCTTCTATACGTTATTATACTAAGATCGGGGTTTTGTTTTCCTTTTGAGAGTTGATGCTTCGTAAATGGCTAAATTTTCTCAAAAATCATGTGTGACAGAACCGTATTATTAAAAAATATTTCCACCTTCGTAAACAAAGTCTTAAGTTAAAGTTAGCATTAAGTATCTAATACCATGCGGACAAGTCGCGAGCAGAAGCTAGTCGTTTATATTTAAAGAACAGTTATCAGATTGAAAACATTGAAATAATAGACGTAAGAAGAGCAATATCCAGTTCATTCATTAGTCTGTCTAGTCATAATGTATTTGAAATATTCTAAATACAAATTCTATTTCATTTATTATTGGCACAGCTTAGTAATTGACTAATAGACAATGCAATTTTTTACATACCAACTTATTAAATGCAATAAATTTAACAAATTCGACATATTATGAAAATGTTTGTAAATTATTACCAATTTGTTTAAATATTAACTTATAATTTCAGTTACAGAAAGCACTAAAATAAGTTAGTGGTTTTAGCATACGAATTATGACTGTAGGGAATTATGACAGTGTATAAAACATAACTGTGGTTATCGGTAGACCACAATAGTTTACATTGCCTATTCTTTTACATTTTCTTAGCCTTATGTCCCACTGTTGGGTACAGGTCGTATCCACATCGAGAAAATTAGCACTAGCTAAACACCTGTGAATTTTTTTTCTAATGATATTATCTGCATGTGAGGTATTCTTATCATATCTATGAGAAAGGAAATGTTAATCATAATTGTCTATTAACTACTACATGCTTAGAATAATAACGTATAGAAGGTAAGTTCGCGCACAAAAAGTGAAGCCAATTGGAGCCTAATGGAGCTTACGCCGGAACCGTTCCGTAATGTACAAATCATTGTACTGCACATTTTTTAGAGTTGCGTACGTACGTACGCAACTCTTAAAAAATAAATAGGTAATTATGACGGTTTGTGCATTCAAATGGTGTCATAACACATTTGAAAAACTTAAAAAGATTTTTAACATTATTTTTAAAAATATTTCGACGATTTATGTCAATAAAAACAAAATTTGATTTCATAATTTGTATAGTGGTGTGCATGTGTACGTGTGTAATCGTCTGCGCGCCATTAGTATTTTGAGATTCATATTTCGAACGTTCGAAGTATTGACACTATCCTTCTATACGTTATTATTCTAAGACTACATGGTTTTTTTAACATGATGAAATACTGCCGTGATGCTTCTGCCTAAGACATCGAAAAAAAAATTGTCTATTAATATGGTTATAATGTTGTTGTTCTTAATAAATGGAATTAATGAAATATATATGCCGTAATGTCCATATAAGAACCATAAATGTTGCAACATTTTCCTGCATTCGCATACCAGTTTTCCTAACATCGATATGACATGTGCATTCCCGCGCATGTAATTTTAAGACCAATCACGCGTCAGTATTGCGCCGAAAGCTTGCGCGGGCGCGCGCGTTCCGCTTTCGAATTTGAATATTTGAAATATCGTTCTTTAATCAGCTGTTAATTCTATTCGCCCAGTGATTTAATTAAAAAAAGTTTTTAGTTCAGTGGATAGCATTATATATTTTTTATCTGTGATTAATTCTTTGCTTGGAATTTTATTACGACTTGAAAGGTTTGTACGTATTTTGTTGTTTAACCGGTACGGTGAGGTAGTGTTGGGTAAATAATAAATTGGTACCTTGCGGTTCTAAACTATGCAAAGTTACACAACTTCGAAATTGCTTATATTAAACATTAAATAGTTTTTTAATCTTCTCAGTTTATATATGTATATGACGCATTTGAGCCTGTCTCCTTAACAATGGGTGAAACATTGACTCACTACACTACGCCAAACTTAAAAAATAACAACTGTACCAAGGAAATAATCCTTTTAGAACAAGTGTACTTGATCTTGTATTCCGTGTGGTGACAGAGTAAACATCCAACTCACTCACCCTTCTCCTGCTCATGGGTGTTGTAAAAAAGGTCTAAGTATTATATTTAATATACAGTAAATATCTATGCTAGAGAAGGAAAACTCGACATAAAACCCTATACCAACACGTGTGACTAACAAAATAGCAGCAATATAGTAGGTCAAATTGTGTCTCCTTTTGTAGAGGAAGCCAGAGCCCAACAGTAAAAATAGTATGGCCTGAGATAATGATTTTGAGAGACTTTTAATTTAAGGGATACAAATTACACTCAGGCTCAGTATAAGAATTTTCAGGTCGTACAAAGTAGGTATCTTAACCACTATACCTCCGGTGCAATCAATTGTTCAATGTCCAGTTATTCTCCACTTACAAAAATTTTATCTACTTACGTAAATAATGCCTAACAATTAAAGTGCTATTTGCTGCTTCCATATGGTGACGAAATAAGAATACAAATCATCACTCCCTATAATGCTCGAGGATGTAATAGATGACTAAGAGATATAATACGCATATAACATCATTCATGGGGAGTGCTCCGAGGAACTGTTTGAATTGGTACCACCGTCACCATTTTACCAACGTACTACTCGATACTGTAACAGGGTTCATCCATTTCACCTGGAAACGTTATGGTCTTCAACTGTACGTTTCCAGCGATCATTTCTTCTTCCTTCATCCACGTACATACGTGTATATACGTTCTGGAATGAACTACCTCCTGCTGTGTTGCCCGAGCGCTATGACATGTCCTTCTTTAACCGAGATTTAAGAACAGTATTTTCTTTACAGTGGGCTACAATCTAGCTGTGCCCCTGGTATTGCAAGGCTCGAGTCAACAGTATGCTTAGCAGTGGTATTATATGAGCCAAGTTAATAATGATGAAACTGGTATTTAATATTCTAATGAATTAAAAAGGTTTTACAAATATTTTCATAACAATGAATTTGTTAAATTTATTGCATTTGAAAAGTAATTATATGATAATCTTGCGTGTACTCTTGGTTAATTAATTTTAATACAAATATAAAAAAATAAATCTTGTGCTCAGTAAAAACTATTTTGCATATGAAATTAACATATGAACCAGGTAGAACTGTATCTTCCGCACGTACGAACAAAGAATTAGATAAAATCTTTTTAGCACAAGGACTGAACTTTTTCCGTGTAAAATTAAGAATCATCAGGCGAAATGTTGCTAAAATACGGAACTTGATCATAAATTATTTTAACAAAAAGTGTGAAATATAATAGCTGAAATACTGTCTAATATAATCTTAAAAAAACTTGGAAATATTAAAGCCACAAAAGGAAGAAAATGGACCTTCTATATATAGTAGAGATAGGGTTGGTAATTGGTTTCATTTCGAGGTTTCCTTTTCTTGCATATTATATCCCTTAGATATATTTTGAGACACCCCCGGATAAGATAAAGAGTGGTGAATTGAATTCTTACTCAGTCAAGTACAACAAAAGAAAAATTAGAACTAAAACCCAGAGACGGCTGGACCGTGGGGCTCTGAAGCCAAGACACTGGTGCAGGAGCTTGGGAGGCGCCTGCGGGGAAAGGGGCGGGATGCGCGCTCTGGGTGGTTTATTGTCCAATAGGTCTCGCTGGCAATCCAGCGCGGTAACGCAGCCAGTTTAATGGGTACTTTTGGGGCGGGGTCCGTATGTGGGGTCATTTAGTTTTTAAGTTTGACTTGTGGCTTCCTTGTCATTTAATATTAATTGACTTGTAACTTTCATTCACTTAGTATAGTATTTTGGAATAAAAATAAGCTGTAATAGAATTATTATAGATATGATGCAGACGCATTTAAAATTAAAACTCTATACCAATCCATCTGACCAGAATGGCAAACTAGGTCAAATTCTTTCGAGCGTTGGCTCGAGCCCATATGCCACGAATTTATTATTTGTCTAAATTGTCATTATACCCTTCTATATTGAATCAATATAATTAGTAAAATAGTGTAATTAGAGAGTTATTTTCAATAAGATAATACATATATTAAAAAACAATATGTTTACCCTATACTATCCTCTGGGTATCGTCGACCAAGAATATTGATTCGTGACCTCTACCGTAGTATCTAGTGGGAGACTTCTGGCGGCAACCTTTAATCCTTCATCTTTAAATGACACCAAATGACGCAAGTCATCTTGATAATAGATGAAATCTATGTTAGTGTACATTATTACTTGTCGGGTTGACCACTGAAGTCGAGGAACTCTGCACCGGTGGTCAGCCCAACGACGAAGGCGATGTGCTATACGGGTGGGTTACGGTTGTGCGTGCTTACGCCCCTCTGTCGCGCCGGACGGACCCGGGTGAGAAATGCGCCGACCGTAACCCACCCCAAAAAAAAAAAATAGTATGCATTATTACTTAATCACGCACTTACCCTTATCAATAGGCGCAGGTCATCCAGCAATAACTAGGCTTTTTTTAAACAAAAGAAAAAGGAATTACTATTTTTTATTTGTTGTTTATCTTTTTATTGTTAGGCTTAGTAATAATCCCACCGGGGCCGTTGGAATATATAACCTGCTGCATCTCCCTCTCAAGGCTAGCAGAATCGATTTCTTGGCTCTAGTTGGCGGTTTATGGTCTAATTGCACTCTATTGGGGATCACAGCTTTTAGAATCCTACAAGACTCCGTTTTTCCATTTTAAAATATGTAGATCAATAGCATTATTCAGATTTCAGTGATTCGATTGCGAAGAATAAGTATTCGTATATTACATCATTATATTCACAGGCGACTCATAATTTAAGATCTCATTGCGAAATATTATTGTGATATCAATCGCTGAGTCGCTGTAATAACAGTTGCTTGTAATAACTCTTATCTTAGCTATTACTTGAATTACATCAGAAATTTTAATATCATAAATCAACTATATTAAATTTATAAGCTCTAAATCTAATAGTGCCTTTAGAAACAGATACAGATAAACAATCGTATCTATTGATTATTATTAAACAACGATCAGCGATAGTCTCTTATTATAGTCTTGTTCTACAACGATGACGTCCACTGCTGGACATGGTCTTCTTAACGCAGTGAGTTGTTTAACATAATTGCCTCGCTTAGTAAGCGGGTTAATGTTTGCAGTAGTTGTTATGACTTTCTGCGGAGAGTACTACTGTCCACTACCATGGTATTCCCTGTTAGAGATTGATATTGAGGATATGGAGTGGATGTTAATAGGATAATTAATATAATGAATGTGTATATCACTGTTTGTCATGCTTTTGTGCTTTAACTACTTATCCGTGAAATTATGTGTACGCTGTAAAGGATACTAAAATCACATTAAAAAAATGCTTTTCGTGGAAGTTATAACTAATACAGTTATATATTTAAATAAATTATTAGGGTATTGCAAGAATTGACTAACGTTTCTAAGCAGATAATATCTCTATAATTAGTGATATTATCTGCTTAGAAATATCTGGCAATAATCTGGCAAATCTATATTTAAACTGGGCTCAATTGGACATAACCGTATGACCCACTAGTTGGATTGATTGGTTTATTAAGGGTGTCATGGTGACGAGGTCTTGGATTTATTTGAACCTTAAATTATCCAACCTAAAAGTGCAAACCACAGTCACGTTAAAATTCATTCATAGAAAAAGGCATACCATTATATTTGCATAGAAAAGACATCAACGCACTCGGCGCATTATTATAGACTCGTTTCCGTTATACGTATACACGTAACAGCACGCTTAGAAACTATTAATTTATACGTGAAATAATATGTTGTTTTATGTTAATTTAAAAGTTTATTTTAGGGTTTGGCTTTAATAATTTTAAAAGAGCAATTCTTCATAACATACTGATTTGTAATAATATTGTGCATATATCAGCTGAAGGGGCCAATAAAGAGGAATAGGCAGCGGTAGTCTTCCGCTAGAAATTATAATAACAACTGCGTTCGTTAACTTTTTAATTATGGTATTATACTACCACGAAGAGGCCTATGTGTAATGATGGACGTTCGATCGATAGGCCGTTAGATGAATGGATAATCACAGGGAAAGGTATATTAAGAAAGTAATAAATAATCGGTGCCGGTGGTCCGCTCATTTGTAGCGAACCCACGGCGTCCTTTAGCCACCCTGTAACCTTTCAAAAGAAATATATGAACCGTAGGAGAGCATAAATAAACAGCTTTAATACCATAAACAGTCAATTTTCCATATTTATTTATTCATTCTCTAACATTTCCGTGGTGGATATAATCAATTTTAGAAAGCGTTGACCAGATAATTATTATATAACTTTATAGTTTGTTATAATATTATGATAATCTTACCGGTTCACGTTTTGGAAACTGTATATTTTATAACATAAGAACTACTTGAACCAAGAAAGTAAAATATGTTTTTAATGATAACTTACTACTTCTCCGTGTGGTGACGGAATAAGAATACTATTCACCACTCCCTATCTTGCACTGGGATATCGTAAAAGCCGACTAAGGGATGTAATATACATATAACATTTATGTAAGATAAAGAATTGATGTGGTAGGACCACACTGTTGTCAGACTGTCTACAGCCGTGAGCCGGTCCATCCAGAGTAGTGCCACACTCTTGCAGAAAATCGACGTCTGAGTAGTAGCAATTTATTACTGCGCTTCGCTCGGAGAGCGAGAGAGCCGGTAGCCCAACTTACTGAGGGTGTTTGCATGTGGTGGGTTTTGGTGATGCTTTTAGTATCACCGAACCTCATTGGATTCACACTCCCTTCACTGTCTTCGCGGTAGGCAGCGACCCTGTAAAGGTCCATGAGCGGCAGCAACACTTACCATCAGGTACTGTTTCTTCGTTTTTCACTGTTAGCAAAAAAAAAAATCAAAATGTTACCTTTAAAAACCTTACTACGTTAAACCTACCTATCTGACCAGCATGGTATAGTAAGCTCAATTTCCCTCCTATTGTGAAGGAAGTTCGAGCCCAGCAGTGGGACGTAGCTACTTAAATAGGTCGTTATTGTAGGTTTTTATTTCATATTTTCCTTTTCTTCAATAGATGTTATCTCCTATTAGTTGTCTTTTACGACATCCACGGACAAGAAGCAGAATGGTGAAGTGTATTCTTACTCCAACACCACACAGACAGTAATATTTGTTCGTTAATTGTATTATTTGTAAATTTGCTCAGAGTTCAGCATAAAACCCGACGAAATAACTACCCATAAAGATTGAAATAGAAATATGAAGTAGCAAACAGGTTTTATTAGGGAAAAATATTAGAGTTTGGATTCAATTAAATTATAATTTTATTTGTTCTTTATACTCCGTGTTGTAACGCCGTGCAAATACCATTCACCACCCCCTATCTTACCCATAAGTGTCATAAATATAATATGCATACGAAGTCTATGCATCTCTTGCATAAGAAAACTCGAAGTAAAATCTTTTACCAACCAGTCTGACCAGTGCGATATAATAGTTTAATTTCTCTCCTGAGAAACTCATTAGGAAGAACTTAAACATCAGGAATTGCCTTATTTAGTGTTGCTAGAATCATTAGATGCCATTTATGAATATATCTTTTAGCCGAACGCTAGCATATTGGTACCGCTAATATTAATGAAACAAAATAGATTTTGACTAAATAATTATATTATTACAATGCGTATAGTCGGATAGATTATATTTAAAATGGAATTTGAGGGAATGGTTTCCGATGTTTACGCGAGTACTGCAAATTATAAACGAAATTATTCTTACGGCTTTTATCGCTTTTGTATTTGATTTTTAATTGCCTGACGCTTCGATCATTTTCCAGCGTGCACGGTCACGGGTAGACTGACACAGTTCGTAAAAATAGTGTTATCCTCCCGTAATAATGGATTTGGGACAATTTGAATTTAAAAATCTATGTATAATTTTCAATGCAGAACTGATAATAATAATTTTATGCAATGTAATGCACAGCTGGTGCTAAAGTGCTTAAAACATGAACTAACAGTCCCTTTCGTGTGTTTTTATATTCTGCCAAAATACCAAGAGGAATGTTTCAGAACGACAGCCATCGCTTGATAGACAATAGTTAGTAAAATCTACTTAAAGGTCAAACTTGACAGTCGTGTCTCATGTTGATAACTAATGGCCAAAAGCAGGTTTAAGTTAAAAATATAATAATTTGTATACATGTGTGTTTCCATATATTATCAGCGTAAAGATATAATTTATAAATCATTCTCGTGTCGCTTATATCGTAAAAATGACTACAGCAAGTAAGCTGATAAAATCTCTGCATAAAAATGAATACTGAAAATAAAACCCAATCTAAGCAACCAACCAACTCTAGCCTAAACATTTGTATAGTAGGCCAATTTACCTTACATTGTATTAACTCGTGTCTGGTTATCGCACATATGAACGAAGAAGAAGTATGTATTACTTTCTTGTTTTTTTATCTGTGTTGATGGCAAAATAAAAAAAAAATAAAAAAAAATGAAAGGAGTATGAGTGCGTGCAATACAGTTCGATGATACTAAAGACAATAGCAAAACCTACCACATGCAACACCCTCTGAAAGTTGGACTTCTCTCTCACTCACTGAACTTTGTGCAGTAACAAATTGCTACTTAGATGTCGATTTTTTTTTTAGACGACAAGTAAACCTGCTCCGGTGGTCGGCCCAATGACGAAGGCGAGGTGGTTTTCGGGTGGGTTGCGGGAGTTGCGTGCTTAAGCCCCTCTGTCGCCCCGGACGGAGTGGTGCGGAGGCGCGCCGACCGCGACCCACCCAAAAAAAAAAAAAAAGATGTCGATTTTCTCCGAGAGTGTGGCACTAAGCCAGATGGACCCGGTTGTTAGACTATGTAGTCCTACCATTTAAATATGCTTATTATTACTTAAAACTAGTAAACAAGGAAATACTTAAAAATGAGTAGGTATTTTACAAATGAGGACAAAAATCTTCAATTGTTCTACTTTCAATTTAATAATGCAAGTTAATTACTTCCAGAACTAAGATGTATATCATAATAAGTAACGCCACAATTAAATTATTAATATTAATTAAGACTTATTAAGATCGTTATACAATGTAACTTTGAAAATGTTTACTCTTTTGGTAAAAAAACATCCTGCATTAATTACGGGAAACATTACAGACCTAATTTACGGGTACAAAGAAAGCTAGACTCAGGACCACAATTTATCGAACTCGACGACGAAGGCAACGTGCCACGGGTGGGTCATGGGGCCCGCGCGGCGGCCCCACTGTCCCCCGGATGGAGCCGGGCGGTGAGCGAGCTGACCATGATCAATCCCCAAAAAAAAAGGACAACAATTTATGCATCGTATTAAACATTAAACTACGCAGAGATTTGGAGAAGTAACTCGATTGTTTGACTATTTGAAATAAAACTAAAACAACGTATAAGCTTACAGCCTTTATTGCGGTCATGAATGCTGAAAAGGCGTAATATTCGCCTAAACATCAGAATAAAAGAAAGAAAACTCTAAACAAAACCCATCTGACTAGGTAGTAGGTCAATACCCCTCCTATTACGTATGTATGTACGGGACATATATGGTCTTGATAAGTTGATGAAAAATCATCAGTAAAGATGTTTTGAAGTACATACATAATATTTCAGTAAATTATTTGCTAGTTTAATACTACAATCATTATTTTAATTTTGATAATATTACTATCTGCCAATATACAGAGTGTATCAGGTTATGGGGCAAATGGGAGTTAGGCAACGGTGGTAGGAACCCATGAAAAAAATTGAAATTGATATATCGATTCGTTAATGAATAAGAGACATGTAAAGTTTTCAATTTTGTCATCGCTTTTTCGTGTAAATCTGATTAAAATGTATAAAGTCAGTGATACTTAATCTGCAACATATTTGTACTTTGTTAAATGTTCATTAGAAATCGAACAATTGAATGATTACGTTCGCATAAGCAAGACTAACTTCGCTTTAAATGAGCTGATCGGCCAATGACCGTTGACAAGGTGCTTTTGTACCTACGTTACCATTGAAGCGTTTACGCAATTCATACCTATTAATAATGTCGAAGCTTTACATGCTTAGGTACATGTATTCTATCTGTACATGCCTACATAATACATAACATTTAAGGGATAGACTCTTAGACACACATTTTTGAAATCACTATAACTTTAATGTTATATTGTTTTTTGTGTAACATACATTCTAATTACGAGCTATGACTATTAAACTCCAACAGACTCGAACAGTTGTCCCATAATCTGATACACCCTGTATTAATATGAGTTTCATACTGTCATTAATTAATTATAGATATTAGTTAATTAACGAGCACTAAGTAGTGGCTTTCTTCTGAGAAACTCATAACAAATAATGCGATCGCCAACGCGACTGCTAAATATGAAAATATTTTTTTATTTATATAAGTTCTGTGTCTATTGTATATTACTAAGCTTAAATCGCATATATAAGTACGATATATATTTGGCTACAACTATTAAGTCATGATATTTTAAGAAACCGTAAAAAAGTATATAAAATGCTATAAGCTTCATCCATTTCTCTCATTATAACTAAGCCTTATTTTTACATATCATCATAACAAAAAGTATACATTAAAATATAAATATAATTTACATAATTCAAAATAAAGCCAAGTTGATTTCAATGTAGTCTATTTTTTTAATTAATACAATACCAACTTATGTTAATAACCACATAATATGTAAGATACATAATATAAGTGATATAAATTCTTGCTGTGTTAAATAAATATTTTCAGAATTTTAATTTAGTTAGTTTCTAGTTGTTGATTTAATTAATATAAACTTGAGTATCTAGAGATAGACACGATAACACGATTTAAAACCTATTTTTTTATTTTTCACGCTTAGAAAAACTTTGATACGTTTTCTAAAATTTTAAACCACTTTCCCTTGTAAACTTGTAGTGAAAAAATCTAAATAGAAACATACCTTCACGTGGTAATATACGTAGATAAGATATTAAGTTGATCTAATACTCAACGGGCATCCGAAAAAGAAATTTAGTATACAAGAGGTTTCGGGGCCAAAAATCGATCTAGCTAGATTTTATTTATAGAAAATATCATCTTGTCGGTGTTTTTAGCTAATCTATAAAATGTCATTAGAATAGGAATGCAAATTTAGCCGTCGCCGTCAAAAGCGACAATGGCTCAGTTGGGAAGTTGTCCAGTCCTATTCGAACAGCCTGAGAACGGATCTCAGCATATTATTATTCTGTTTTTTAATTTTTGATATTTTTTTCATTATTTCATTCATTTATACCTTTTTATTAATTAAATTAAAATAAAAAAATATTGTATAATAAAATTAAAGCTCGGTCAACGCGATATTAATAATTTATATGACAAAACAACATTTGCCGGATAGCTATTATGGCACACCTCGCTCGGTCTGTCCGGGGTGATGGAAGGGATAGTACAAAAACCTATAACCTGCCACGTATACGTATATGTTCCTCACTGTCACCACGTGGGCGGGCCACCGGTATCCGGTCCTTCACCGGTGGATTTTCTTTTCTCTTTTTGTGTTCACGCCGTGGAAATGCATTTACGCACTATCCCCAGACGTTGCGTGTGGACTCGCTGGACACATTCGCGGCTGCGGCCGGAATACCCATTAAAACTACAGCGGCCCCTTCTACAGCGGCCCCTTCTACAGCGGCCCCTTCCGCGCTTATCCGAGATGCTGGAGAGATCGTCAGATGATATTCAATCGCCGACAACCCAAAGGATTATCTTTTCTGGTAACAACTCACGTGGACGCACCGGCAATAAATTAGTGTTGCCGGGGCGTTGTTCTCACGCGATGATCCTCTCTGTGGTTGGTGTAATAATCCCTGATCTTCGGCCTAGACTAGGCCGGCATCAGGCGCAGGTCTCACACCATTCTTACAAAAATTTTGGCGTCATGTTTACGATTCTAAGTAATAAGATTCACATATTTTTAACGTCAATCCGATGCTCAGAATGATTATGTTCTTCTTCTTCCTATAATTTAATGGCAATGAGCTACAATAATATGAGCTATTGATGCCAGTGTCGAGTTATTACATTGATTATTCACGTCTTTAGTCTTAGTCTTTCAGTCAGTCGTTAGCATGATTTGGTGCTGATATCCAAGTCATGCCTTCGCTGAAAATTTTGGCAGAATGTCAAAATGCACGCAATTTACTATTATATCATATTCACTACATTTCAGAATTTTATCTGCATTATATTACATAAAATATCAGCAAAATTATTCAATATAATACTTCAAAACACTAAAATAATGAAAAAAAATATAAAAGCGCAACATGACATTTTGACATTCGCGTTCAAAGTCGAATGATTATGTTGTCAAGAATATTATTAAGATGTCTATAGTCCATAAAATATAGCATGATCTCTGTGACAGTTGTCCCTAGCGTTGTCACGCTTACGATGAAGTCAGTTTTTATCGATAAAACTCTTTAGTTTTATAATTGTGATTTTATATTATAATTGAAATATAATCAATGAAAATCTTTTTAAATTTATTTCAAACAAAAACTGTTTTAGACTGTTTTAAATTATTCGAAAGGAGTACAATCAAGGTCCACGTCACTATTATCGTCATCACTGGAGTGTTCCTGCTAGAACATTTATCATTTTTTTGCCAAAATAGGGACAGCCGTTAGATCAATCGATCAATCATGACTGTTTTATGAGTAAAAATGTTTAGTTTATTGACAATAATGCGTAAATAACATTATCATTAATCTGAAACAAAAAGTAGTTTTTTTTAATGTTTAATTAATTCAATTTTTGTATTTTATAATATAACTGTCTGTTGTAATTGTAAAAATTATTTTGAAAGTTTTATATAGATACTATATTGGCTTTATTTATTTGTGAATAATTTAATAAAAATTCGTTATCGATTTACGTATATCGACAGTCCCATCTCTTTTTTATTTTCAGTCCAGTATGACCTTGCACATGCGTAAGCGTCATTTTTCTATAAAATGTTTACTAGGTATTTCAGTACGTACGAGGTACATTTTAGGCATGAAAATTGATATTTTTATATTTATAATATATTGCACTTCAGTTGCAATAAAACTGGCATGAAAATAATGAAAATATATGTTATACAAAATAAAATCGTTAACATGTCCGCTTACGCACGTTATAGACGCATACGTTTGAACGTATTTCGTCGGTTTTGTTGACATCTGTAACAGAGATCAAGCTATATTTTATGGACTATAGTTATCTTATGTTTTGTAAAAGACATTTCTGATCAAAGAAGTTCTAATGTTTGACCTTCATAAGTATGTAGTAATGTAGGTAGTATGAGGTTAGGCCAACGACAATACTTCATCTAGAAACAAATGCGCTAGAAAAATATCCGCTTGCAAGAAATACAATAGGGTGTTTCCACAACGGATACATAGTCTATTTTATAAATATGTTATAAAACGTATTTATAAATAAGTTATACGTATGTTGTCAAATAATAAATATTTGTTTAATGATTTCTGATGTTTACACATTTTAAATAGTATTACACATTTTAAATAAAATAATGTTTGCACGTAGAACACGCTTGACATGCTGCAGCTCTCCAGCCAGGTGTTCATCGTCACAGATTCCTCGTGCTCTCTGCAACAAAGATTTACACACGGTAGCTAACTGTGAAGGGGGATGATGAGAATCTCCGTTCAAGTATCTGTCTGTATGTGTTGCCTTATGATACACTGTATGACTTAAGGTGTTGTTTGGTTTTCGAATAACCAGAATGTCTAAGAAGGCTAATGAGTTATTTGACTCCAGTTCCATAGTGAATTGAATTTTTGGATTAATGGCCGTGACCATGAACGCTGCAAAATGTTCGAAACGTCGGGCAATCAAAAATCAAATACAAACGCGATAAAATCCGTAAAGTAGTTTTATTTAAAATATTTGTTTTTGATGTGAAACATCTATAGGCGAGGGTGATCCCGATCATCACGTGGCGTTAACGCCACGCTTCGCGGCACTCTTCTAATTAACGAAATATATATATATTTTTTTTTTGTGTGACTTAGTTGTTAGCCTCAGATGGCTGTGACAACTTTACCCGGACTGGTGGGTGAGCGCTGAGGGCTCTCAACCCGCGAACGAAATATATATATATATTTTTTGTGTGACTTAGTTGTTAGCCTCAGATGGCTGTGACAACTTTACCCGGACTGGTGGGTGAGCGCTGAGGGCTCTCAACCCGCAATGGAACGAAATATAAAAATCTGAAAACATATGTGTACATTTTTGTAACAAAACCATAGTGCGATTTAAAATTTGTACAACGCCATCTAGTGCGCTTAAAGTAAATTGTTACCTATAATAGAAACTAATGAAAATAAATGTTTATTGAATAAAAATCATCATTTTCTTGGAAAAAAAAAATCGTAATATTATTTTTATTAATGTACTATTTTAATGTCTGTCGTAATCTGTTCTTTTATGCATATATACTTAATCTATAAAATAATGTATAATTCTCTAACTTGCCAATATAAATATACCATACTTACTTACAGTACTTTCACGTACGAAAACTGGACAATCGCTTTCTATAGGTGTTTTATTAGTTTCAGATGTATATTTATTTGTTTGTATGTTACAGACTCCTAGGAATTGGATCTTGACCCACTTTCAACATTCAGATTTCATTTAAAATTTGTTAATTTAACAAGAACCAATGACGATAAAATAATTTAAATAGCTTGTCTCATTATCATCATCATCATTACAGGATTAGAGATTTCTTTATAAAATATATTTTATAGCTGAGATTTAGCCTTAGCTCGACAGATGTCGTTATTTTGTTTGCTAAATCACACTTTCATAACCGATCCTTTTGATTTGAACTATGCAGAAGTGTGTGAGGGAGACGTAGCGACGCTATGTTAGGTCGTAAGTATCTATTGACCCAGTGGTTCTCAAACTTTTTAAATGACGGAACCCTTTTGGGAAGCAAAATACTTGATGGAACCCTACAATAAAACAATTATTTTTATAAGTGTATTCTATATTAATCAGCATAATAAAAGTACAATGTATCAGTTACTAATTATTATTTACTTCACCACTTGGTAAGGACAATAATAGAAAACATTAAAAAAGAAAAAATCTAACTAGTGGGAGGTATGAAACTGTTTTTTATTTTTCATCAATTGCTTGATATCAGGTTTGATGGAAGAAAGTTGGAGTCTCATATCAGCTTCGGCGTCCAGTCTATTGCGATATTTTGTTTTCGTGGCTGCGTAGGTAGAGAATCCTGTTTCGCACAAATATGTAGTTGGGAACGGGAGAAGAATATCCAGAGCCATTTGGCCAAGCATTGCATATTCATCTTGGATTCTGCACCAAAAATCATTAAGAGGCGTCGTTTTGAACAATGACTCCATACTTGTGTCTGATGACATTTCTAAAAGAGATTCATATATCTCATTTGACATGTTTTCAGGCTTTTCCAAGTTGGGTAAAAAAGGATTATGAATCCAGGAGTTCACTTTAATTTTTGTATTTTGTATTGTGTTCTTCGGGAAAATACTTTTCAAAAGATGCGCGCATCGAACTGAGATATTGGACCAATTCTTCAAACACATTATCTTCAAACATTTCTGAGTCGTTTTCGCTAACAAACTCACTGAGTAACGTAAAACTTTCTATTTCTTTCTTACCAATGCAAATGATCCAAAAATCTAATTTTCTTTTAAAAGCAGTTATTTTATTATAGGCCTGAAACACTGTTGTCTGTTTACCTTGCAACGATAAATTTAATTCGTTAAGTTTTTGAAAGATATCCGCCATAAAAGACAATCGGAACAACCAAGTTTTATCATACAAACGGTCCTTCAAATTAAAAGAAGTATCTGCTGAAAGAAACATTTGTAACTCGGCTCTAAGTTCAAATAGCCTTGTTAAAGTTTTTCCCCGAGACAGCCATCGCACTTCTGTATGGAGCAGCAGTGTTTTATGTTTGCTGCCATAATCTTCACACAATAATGAGAACAATCGGGATTGTAGTGGTCGTGACTTGATAAAATTAATTATTTTTACCGCTTCATCCATAACTAATTTTAGATTAGACGGCATTTGCTTCATCGCAAGTGCTTGTCTATGCAGAATACAATGACTGGAACTACAATTAGGCGCTTTATTTTTCATTCGTGACACTGCTCCTGCTGTTTTACCTGTCATCGCCTTGGCCCCATCTGTACAAATGTCAATGCAATTGTTCCAACTGAGATTATGTTCTTCAAAAAATATATTTATTTGATTAAAAATTTCTTCCCCGGTAGTGTTTGTAAGCAGCGATGAACACATAAGCATGTCTTCTTCAAAAGAACTTTTATATGGATATCTCACAATAACCAGCAGGATAGCCAAACCAGCGACATCAGTCGACTCGTCCATTTGCAAAGCGAATCGTGTATTTTGTAGACGTGTAACTAGTTCTTGTTTGACGTAGCTTGCCAGATCATGGATTCGTCGTGAAACAGTATCGTTTGATAGCGGAACAGTAGAAAGATGCTTTGCAGATTTTTCATCAAGCATACATTTTGTTATGTCTAATACACATGGTTTTATTAATTTCTCAGCGATAGTGTGCGCTTCACCTGCTTGTGCAATGCGATAGCTAACTAAGTATGATGCCTCCGTGGCCTTTTCGTTGGTAGTTTGTGTTACATGCATCATATTTTTTTGACTTTCTAATAACTGATCTTTTTTGCGAACAAAAAATTCTTTATTCTTGTCTTTAGTCTCGGGGTGTACGGTTTCTAAATGTCGACGCAATTTGGCAGGTGCCATGGAACTATTAGGAAGCAGTTTACTACAGAGCATGCAGAGAGGTGAGCCGTTGGAATCAACAAATCCGAAACTGATATAAGATTCATCATACTTCCTTTTTTTCGTCTTTGAAACCGTCGAGCTTGACGTCGTGGCACTCGTGGCATCATCTTCTGGATCGGTGATTGCTAAATTCTCCGCGCGCATTGCTTTTGAACATTCAGCGTCATTAGAAGATGTTGTTGGAACACGTTTAACGCCTTTAAGCCAACGTTCCATTCTTCTTTATTTATAATGTTACAAGTCAGGATAGTGGGGTTTAAATAATGCACAATCGTTACTGCGTATAAGAGACTAAATTTAGAACCTACAGGGAAGAAATGTATAAAACTGAGACAACAGAATACAGCAGGCAGTAAAACAATGAACACTAGTTTCTCGCTAGCGAGCTTGTAAGTAGGTAGTAACTTATCGCTCCGAACGCTAATCATCAACTGACGACGCCAACGCGCGATCGCCGCTTTTATACTTAGTCCTAGACTCGATCTCAAATATTCTCGAAAATACTCGAGTCGGCACCTTTGATAAACAAAAAGCAAAAATAAAAACAGAAATTTAAAAATAGCGTTGTAAACAATATCGACTTTATCCTTTGAAGTTAGAGACGAAAGTCGCTAGTTGACAACTATAGCGTCTAATTCAGAGGCGGCTTTTATCAAAGAGACTGAGCGCTTACAAGTATACTACCCGCTCGTTTTAAGTTTGCCGCTGGCGATAGGTATGAGTGTATGACGTTCGAAATTTTTTATTTAATTGTAACAATAAAAATTGTGTACGTTAGATATTTGGGTAAAACTATGACACATTATAAGTTTTGTTGTCACGTGGGGGAGGGTACGCGCATTCCACAGACCGGCAAACTTAGAGCGAACGCGTTGTACAAGTATAAAATTGTTGAGACCAAACTTATGAGATATTGTACCAGCTAATGTAACACAAGCTTATACAAATACAAATAAATAAATAAATAACATTCATAGCGTTTTGTCTCCGCGCGGCCGCGGAGTCCGCACAGCCGCGGAGCGACCAGAGAGAGGTGTTTTGATTTTTTTATTTCTAAATTCTTGCGGAACCCCGACAGAGGTATCACGGAACCCTAGGGTTCCGCGGAACACACTTAGAGTATAGCTGACTTAGAGTATAGCTGTATTGACCTATTAGCCTACTGAGAAGTTTAGGTAAATTATACGAACGATTAGTACTCAGTAGGCTACGCTCATACGCAGAGTTAAATAATCTTATACCGGACGCGCAATTTGGTTTTCGTGCTAAACACAGCTGTGTTCAGCAAGTACATAGACTAGTAGAATACACCAGTAGTCAGTTCATGAGGGGACGGTTCACTGGTGTACTATTTCTAGATGTAGCGAAAGCTTTCGATAAAGTTTGGCATGAGGGCTTAATTCACAAATTATATTTATTAAAAATCCCCGAATACTTAATTCTAATAATACATGACTATTTGAGTCATCGCAGCTTTCGCTATAGGGTGGAAGGGACGTTGTCGACCTCCCATCCTCTCAAGGCCGGTGTTCCACAGGGCTCGGTCCTCGCCCCATTTTTGTTTACACTGTATACAAGTGATTTACCCAAGTTCACTCGTGTGCACACGGCGCTTTACGCCGACGATACCGCACTCTATTGTGCAGGTATGTCCCCGACAACCGTAGTCAATACACTCCAAAAAGCGGTTACCGCCCTTGCCAATTGGTATAGGAAATGGAGAATAGAAATTAATCCCGAGAAGAGCCAAGCGGTCATGTTCACTAAACGAACTGCTCGTCTGTGCTCTCCGGACAGCATCCCTCCTCTCGCTCTCTTCGGCCGACCTGTCTCATGGAGCAGAGAGACCAAGTACTTAGGTTTGACCCTTGATAGCCGACTCACTTTCCTGTCCCACTTGAAGCGGGTCCGCGCGCGCGCCGCCTTCGTGATGGGACGCCTTCACTGCTTATTAAACGCAAAGTCCAAACTATCACTCAAAAATAAAGTCCGATTATACACTACCTGCATACGGCCCATCATGACGTATGCCAGTGTAGTGTTCGCGCACGTTAGGCCAAACAGGATCCACAGGTTACAAACACTACAAAATAGATTCATGCGACGGGCAACGGGAGCACCGTGGTTCGTTCGTAATGTCGATCTACACATCGACCTCGAATTGCCGACCATCAGGCAGTATATGAAGCGTTGCTCCCAGCGCTATTTTGACTCTGCCACGACTCACCCCAATCCACTAGTGGTTGGGGCGGTAAACTACGTCCCATCAAAAATATCCGCGGTCCGACGACCCCGTCATCTCCTTGAAGAAGGGGATGATGCCATCACGATCGCCCAAGAAAGGGCCTACACAGCTCGCGCAGCGATAACACATAAAACTGCGCGGTATCGGCCTCGCCGACGAGGTCGAAAACCGCGCCGCGTAAAAATCATTAACCTAAACGTGGCCACGCCCACTTTGCTTTCAGCGACGTCCCGAGCCGAGGTCCGTTCCCCACAGGGGGAGCCCTCGGGCGATGTTCGCTTAACTTACTTACCGGGTTGAGAGCCTTCCGCTCGCCCATTGCCCGCGTTAAGCTGTCAAGGTCATCTGCGACCAACAGCTAAATACACAAAAAAAAAAAAAAAAAAAATATGGTCGTAAGCGGCCGAGCGGTGAATTAATATCATTTCTTTGTAATATCTTAGATAATAGTAGAAATCGTATTATTCTATTCAATACTTTACATATTAGTTCCTGTCGTAATCTATGCTTTTATTCATATATACTAGGGATGTCGGAAGTGAAAAAAATATCGATATTTATAAAAAGATCAATATCGACGTCAATATATCGAAAAAGAAATATCGATATATCGGTCTTTAAAAAAATGCGTTTATTAAATAGTACAGTATTTAGTAGGGATGTCGGCAATGAAAAAACATATCAATATATAGATATATCTATATTTATCAAAATATCAATATCGACGTCGATATATTAAGGGAAAATATCGATATATCGGTCAAATTTTTAAAACATTTTGTGTTTTTAAAATAATAATGTATTTAGTTCAATCAAAATTCTTTTTTATTAAGCAATAATTACAAAAATATCAAAAACAAAAAAGCTATTTTCGAACCAATATTTTTCAACTTATTATATATTATATATTTATTTATATCCCATATTATATATTTATACCTATATTATATATTTATACATATCCCAGGAGAGAGCTACTGCCCACTCTCCTGGTAAACTCTTATACAATTTTTACGACTCTAAAGGGGTGGTGACAATTATATTCTTAACCCGACGCCATACGTAACTTAGTTAAGATCAAATTACTAAAAACGAAATCACTTTAATTGGCGGGGAATTGTGTCTATTTTTTTTTTTAATAACAAGTCAATTGTATAGAAAAAAATAAGTGATATAAAACTATTCGGTTAATGATTTATCATTTGAATTCTAAGCGACAGTTGGATATATGTATTGGAATAATTCGATTATCATGTGTGTCAATAACAATAATTGTCCTTAATAAAAAGTGACAATCAAATGGCAATCAAAACATACTAATGTAGTGGCAATCAAAACCTTCTAATCACAGAGTATGTATACAGTTAATGCTATACTTTTATATTTCCTATCTTTTACGGTTCTAGATTCTAGACTTGATTTACACAAACAAAAAAAATATCGTTTTCGATTCGATTTCGATATTGGATATTTAATATCGATATATCAGCTCAAAATATATCGGTTAAAATATCGATATTTCTAACAAAAAATATCCATATATCGATATATCGATATTTTTTCAACAAGAAATTATTTTGTATATACTTGTACAAAATAATTTCGAAGTTTCACATCTGCCAGGCGTCCTGAGCGACGGCTCACTTTTTTTTAATCTTTTACAGTCCCTACTACTGTTGAGCACATGATTCTTCTAATAGGGAACTTAAATAACTTCCTTCAAAGTCTAAATGATGAATAAGGCGAAATATACGAAATGTCCGTGAACCAAACGAGTTGACATTTTATTTATATTTTTAATGATACTTCGACTATGATACTGCGTCTTTTAACCATAGAAAATAAAAGAGTTGTTAAACATTGTAATCATACTCCATCATACATTTACACCCATTACGGCTAATGCTGTGAATATAAAAAAAAGCAAATTGTGATACCAGCTAAATGGTTTATCTCTTGGGAAAAAAGTAGTTTGGATTATATTTTCACCTGCTTTTTATTAATAATTATGACATATAACAAAAGAATATATTGCGTAATAATAAAAATAATACGTAATAAAGTAACAATAAAGTATAAAATGTAATTAATATTGATGAGAAAGATGTGTGTTGAATGTGAGAGATAATATATGAGTTTCTTGAAAGATATGATATTGTTGGACCACTATGTATGAGAATATGCATACGTTTCTATGTGAAAGTGTACAACAATGTAGTACAGGTTGAATAGTCTTTGTTTCCTTTTTTATTATCTGTTTGATTACACCATAAAAAATAAGTAAAATAATTGGCGTAAACAGATACCCTAATTGCAATAATAACAAGGACTTTTGACGAGAATGTTGGGGGGGTTCGGGAACAGGGTGAAAACCAGTGGGAAATATGGGGTATCTATTTCCCACTGGTTTTCACGTAATAAATGATAAATATAGTTTAAATCATTTTTTGAAACCAAGAAAAATGATAATAGGTAGCCGGTAGATAAAAATAACGATAACTTGTTAGACGTGAGATATCTTTAAACATTTACGACTGCACAGATGGCGTATTGGTTTAGATAGCACCGTGCCAGTGTCGCGGGTTCCAATCCCACGCGGAACAACACTTTATGCGATCAAAGAATTGTTGTTCTGAGTGTGGATGTAATTTATGTCTGTTAAATTATATGTTTGTAAAGTCCCCCGCAATACAAAGATTATTTCATTAGTGCAGGGTGTTGTCTTAAAAATACATTCAATGTTTTATTAAATATATATATATTAACATAATCTTTCCGTGTGGTGACAGAGTAAGAATACAATTCACCACTCCCTACCTTGTCCGTGGATGTCGTAAAAGACGACTATGCGATATAATATGCACATAACATCTGTGCAAAAGAAGTAAAACTCGAAATGAAACCTTATACCAACATGTCTGACTAGCATGGTATAGTAGGTCAAATTTCCTCCCATTGTAGAGGAGGCCCGAGCCCAAAGCTGGGACGTATGTGGACTGCGATGATGATATTAATATATTTAAGTAATCAAAACAAGTACAAGATTGGGCACGACTATACATCACTAAATCCATTTATAATAAAAATGTTTAAAACAAACAAACACGACTCGCCTTATGTATAAATATAACATCAAATATTTTCATACAACAAAATAACTATTATAAGGTTAACGAACTTATTTACATAGCACTTCCTAGTGAATCATTATAACGCAGGTTATTATTATCTAAATAATAGTAAATTTAACTGTTTAGCACCGCTATATTAAGCGTTATATTCGTTACATACCAGACATACGTAATTTTTGAAGTGAAATCTTCTATATCTTCTATAGACAGATTTGGATTACTCCCCATCCAAATCATCGATTCATTTTATGGTTGTAGGATCATTATTGACAGTTGTCTGTCTACAGCCGCGGGTCCATCCAGGGTAGTACCACACTGAGCAGAAAATCGACGCCCGAGTAGTAGCAATTTGTCACTGCGCTTCGTTCAGTGAGCGAAGGCACCGGCAGCCCAATTTTCTGAGGATGTTTGCATGTGGTGGGTTTTGGTGATGCTTTTAGTATCCTCGAAGCTTATTGCACGCATTCGCACTCCCTTCACGTTCTCGTATATCTGTAGCCTATGTCACTATGTCTGTGATGAGAGACGTTAAAACCAGATAAATGTATAGTTTTAATAAAAAAATATTTAAGGTCATGCAATTATTTTAAATATCCATAAATAATATCTGTTTGATCATAGTTGTAAGTTTTCACTTCTGTCCGCAGTCCTCATTTGTTATTTATGTTCTTTTTTTATTACTAATGACGACAGACGAGTAGGCAGCTTACCTGATGGTGAATAATAACTACTGCTCATGAACCTCTACGATACCAGGGGCACAGCCAGGTCGCTTTAAAGTGCCTGAAACATTTGCAAAAAGAAATTAAATTCTAAACATAATAAGAACCATAGAAATACTTAATATTAAGTAACTAGCAACCCATCCTCGCATCGCTTCGGTTTCAGTTGCCTTACCCGCTTAGTTCTCGTTCCCGTGGGAATACTGGGATAAAATATAGCCTATGTTACTCCCTGATATTATAGCTTTCCATTGGTGAAAGAATTTTTAAAAACGGTTTGGTGGTTTAAGCGTGAAAGCGTAACAAACAAACTTACTTTCGCATTTAGAATATTAGTAAGGATAAGGAAGTAAGGATTACAATTACTAAATATATTTTTTATTTACCGACTAGTCATCAGCATATTAAAAAAATATTCGATAAAACGACATATACAGGCACTTTTACTTTTAAATTGTCCATTAGATGTTTCCTATCAAAAGCAATCAGTCCAGATGGCATCAATAGGCACTATTAATAAATATTTTTATTAAAACGCATTTATGTAATGTTTATATATTCTTTAGTTAACGTCGAAGTCGATTGCTATTATATCTTTGTGTTTTATTTTGATGTATAAGCCCTCGTTCTCACACAGAGGACCTTGGCTAAGGCCCGCAGCATGTATCCTTGATCTAGTTTATTACCTTTTGCTTTATGTTTACTTTAAAAACAATACGCTGTCACATATTTCACATTTAAGTAAATATTACTCTCTGTGTAGTGACAGAGTAAGAATACAAATCACCACCCCCCCCTTTCTTGTACGCGAGTGTCGTAAAAGACGACTGATATAATATGCATATAAAATCTTTGCAAGAGATGGAAAACTCAAAATAAAGCCCTATACCAATACGTCTGTTCAGTATCAGGTTAATTTCCCTCCTATTATGGAGGCGGTTCAAGCCCAATAGTGGGACGTATATGAGCTGTGTTGATGAAGTAAAAGTTAAGTCTTTAACATGGGTATCTTGTGAATTATTAATATGCTCTTGCTACTAATTTGGCTTATGATAGATGCATGGATGCAGTACTGACATATGGTATGGACTTGACAAGATTTTCTTCATAGATGTTAACAGTGTATTATAATGATATCTGATGTTTATGCGAGTATGCGAGTTCGTTTGTTTGTAATTGAACTCCTAATCGGTTGGACCGATTTTAATGATTTTTTTGTGACTGTTCCAATGGATATAAGAATGGTTTGGATTTATAATTGCAATCGGTAGTTGACGCTGCGATCGATTTCAAGGTGAGTTTAATTTACTATTTATTGGGATTTGAACAGAACAACGTTTGTTGGGTCAGCTAGTTGTATATAATTCTATTTTACGCTTATTATCGCGTTTTATTTATATATAATATACAAACGCAATAAAATTCATGCAATAATTTTATTTACAATGGTGTTTATAACTACGACAGAAAATGATTGGGTCGCTTGAGCTAAAGACAAGGAATGGATCAAACTGGAGGAGGCTTCATAATCGTCATCTCGGCCCATATATGTGCCACTATTGGACTTAGATCTACTCCAAAATGGGAGAGAAATTGACCTGCTGTGCTCGGTTGGTCAAACGTATAGGGTTTAATTTCGAGTTTTCTTCTGGTGTTTAATATTATCTGCTGGTATAGTCTTTAAGGATCACCCACTGGAAAAGCAGGATACCTCTTTTTATTACCTTTCCTTCCCTTATTCTTCCTTTACCATACCACCGTATAGTATTCTTATTCCATCACAACACGGCATTATTGCCTTGTAGTAAGACATATATAATATGTACTAAAAAAATAATTTCACTGTGCCGTTGATCCAGTTCAGTGTTATAACTTAGCTACGTAATTATGAGTTACTTAGGTAGGTAGGTTTTCAATGCGGAGTTGGGCAAAAAAAATGATGACGACTTTTATATATTTTCGAGGTTCTTTAAAAACTGCCAATAGCTTGAAATTTGGGACTGTGTCCGCTTAACGCCAATAGTTTCAACTTCTATGAAGTACGACTAGATATTGTTGGTAAAATAGAGATGCGTTACATATTTGCTTGTCTCTTTAGGTCATAAACGGTTTCATAAAGGCGTCATTAACAACTTTACCCCCAAACTATTATATTTATATATATTTCTTGTGTACCTGTGTATGTCACCGAACTCCTACTAAACGGCTGGACCGATGTTGATGAAATTTTTTGTGTGTGTTCAAGGGGATTTGATAATGGTTGGTTTAGATTCACAATTAGACTCGGTAGGTGGCACTACAATCGAGTACAAAGAGAATTAATTTTATTATTATTTTTTATTTGAACAGAACAACGTCTGTCGTGTCAGCTAGTAGAGTATAAATACATTAATTTTCTGTATTTAGAGAATCTGTTTGTCAAATGACCATTAATCTTACTTACAACTTACATGACATTTTTAAAATACCACAAGTTTGACTGTAAGCTTATGCATCGTATATTTAATTCAAACAAATCACCATGACTGTATGAATACGAACAATATTGCATAATATTGCCTTCAACCAATTAAACATCCGTTGATGAATTGACTATTTATATTCACTACTAATAAAAGCTTATCGTGTGGTGACGGATCAAGAATACAATTCACCATACCCTCTCTTGGCCGTGGGTGTCGTGAAAGACGACTAAGGGAATAAATATACATATAACATCCATGTAAGAGAAGGAAAACTAGAAATGAAATTCTATACCAACACGTCTAATCAGGATGGTATAGTAAGATTAATTGCCCGCCTATTGTGGAGGAGGCTCGAGCCCAACAGTGGGACGTATTTGAGCTAAAATGACGATGATGATGACTAGCATATGATCGTGGTTTCACCCACATAGTTCGCCGTCACGTGGGACTAAGGATATAAAATACAGCCTTAGTTACTCGTTAATAATGTATCTTTGCATTGGTAAAGCAATTTTTAAAATCCATCAAATACTCCCAAATTTACTCAGTAGTTTTCGTTTCACGCCAGAGAGGTTTATATAGGGCTTTATTTCGAATGTTTTTTGATAGATGTTATCTGCAATATTCCTTTAATCATCCTTTACGACACCGACGGGAAATAAAGGGTGTAGTGAATTGTATTATTACTCCGTCACCACACGAGAATATAATTAGCATACACATTAACAATCTTTCGCCTTTATAATATTAGTATATCTGTAACCTACCTCGATAAAAGATTTTCAAACATTCGAATGTTAAGTGGCCATGAACGCTGCAAAGTGTTCGAAACGTCAGGCAATCAATAATCAAATACAAACGCGATAAAATCCGTAAAGTAGATTTATTTTCAATATACTCGCGTAAACATCAGAAATCATTATGATCCTATAAGAGTATCATTTTTTTTTGCGGTGCGGAACTCTAAATTGTATTTTTTAAGCGCAAACGGTCACACCTACATTAGGTAATGAATCATTGTCTAATAATAATAGTACTTAGTTGTATAATTCCATCAACAATTGATCCAAGGTTATAGGTGATTAAATCTACCAGTAGTTAGAGTAATAAAATGAATATTAAATAAACAAGTAACAAAAATTATTATTAAGATTCTATATGCATGACTCATAGGTATATTATCAAACTATTATCTTAATTATTCGTGTATATTTTCCGTGTGGTAAGAATACCTACAGTTCATCACCCCCTGTCATACCCGTGGGTGTCTAAAAAGGGGACTAAGGGATATGATATGCAAGCAATATCTATGCAAGAGAAGGAAAACTCGATAGGTACAATGCCAACACGTCTGACCGAGGTGGTATAGTAGGCCCGAGCCTAAAATTGGGACTTATATGCGCTGAAATCATGATCTTAATTATTGTGGATACAAATATTGTTATGTAATAGTAGCTGCGAAGAACGGCCGACCCTTGCATTGTTCATGGTTGTCGTAAAAGACGACTAAAAGATTAACATAGAACTGGGCTTTTCCATCTGATGCCGTCGGGCACACAATTACATTCCTAAGGCGGTTTGACGTAAGCAACCAGTCATAAATAGAAAGCCAAAACTATGAAAGAAGAATACACATCGCATCAACCCTAAATAGACATGACAATCGGATAAATCGAGGCCTCTACGTCCCATTATGGGGCCTGGGTCGCCGGCTCTTTAGCCTACTGTTACATGCTAGTCAGATGCATTGACATTGGTTATTTGGCTTTTGTCAAGGTTTCCTTCTCTTGCTATTATTTTACCTGTTAACAACCCTAGTGTGTAACTATTGTATTCTTACTCTGTCCCTACACGAAAGGGGTTCTGCAGGCCAGTCTATTAAACTCCCCATAGAGCTAACATTGTTTTTTTATTTAAGGTTTGTACTAGACTGGATGTCTATCGCTGTTTTTACACATTACTTACCCAATGAGAAATTAAGTATTTCGTATCATACCTCGGTCTCTCAATGTTCACTATTCGACGGAAATATTAATGTAAAAATACGAATACTACTAATAAAATATACGATTAAATTCACGGCCGATAACGTATTGCTATCGAATATCTACGCATTTACAAATCGTGTAGTTATTATCTTAAATCGATGTCATTCACATATTTCTACAAGTTGTAGTGCGATATTTTTTATATTAAATTATTGTGTATTTTTGTTTATCGATGTATGGACTTAACTATATAGGAAGAATATCGCTTTTTTGGGCTACCGAATTCTTAACGTCCTTCACAGAAGAATATCACTAAAGGTAAGTTAATGAAAGACGCTTATGATATCCTATAAAATTATTGTATGAGAAGAAAAAAGAAGAGAAGAATAGTATTTTATTTATTACTTAATAAGAACAAAAGAACAGTAGGAGAAAGCTAATGAAGAATAGGAGTAAATAAATACCAAAATAATCCATTTTGTATGTAGGATAATGAGGTAGAAAAGGAGTGAGTGAAGGTATGGGCGGAGTATGTCAAAGAAAAAAATATTTTACGTCAATTTGAAAAAAATAATAGGATATGAGGACTAGTGGGCGATAATTGAAAAGATAACCCCTTCATACAGACTAACGAAGTTAAATAATCGTGCCAGTATTTCGCTCTATAGCTACAGAGGGCAAATACCGCAGGTTATAGGTCGCCAATAAGGCTGGATACCTATGACTATCCCACTCAGTAGTTTAGAGAAGTACGCAGCAGCGGGTTCTGGGCTCACCCGTTGCCGTGTCTATCGCCCTGGATGGATCAGACATTGTATGACGCACCATAGTATGCTGCTAAAAAAAAAGATTATGCGACTACCAGTCAACGTTTCGTTGACTTCAGCAGTTAGATGGGGTGAAACTAGGCCATACTTTGTCACAATAGGAGGATGGTGTTTCGAAAAAACCTCTTTAGTGATAATAAGACAGAACTGTAGCATTTAGCAGCGGTATGTTTTGTAGAGAAATATGTAAATGATGTTGACTCATTGGTTTTGCATGCAAATTGTGTGGGTGACAAATACAACGCCTACATTTTGTTATTTTATGAGACGAAATGTCTTGGTAATACTGAAGGGTGAAACATTAGAAGCAGACATTATCTAGTATTAAAATTAATTATAGACTTCGAACTTCAAGTCAACCAACTACTTACATAACTTAAAAATAATTTTGACATATACTTATGTTTTGGACCAAACACCAACATCAACTTATGTTTTTGAAGTGAAATTTCTTTGCGCGCATGAGGGTAAATTTTTTACGAATGAAACGCAATTTAACGTCACGAAGATGTGCAGCGTTTTTGTTGAAGAAGAGGGAGAGAGCGATTGAGACCGATTGAGAGAGAGTGAGAAAGGGCGAATATAGCACGAAGAACAGCCATGGGGCGAGAGTAGGGAGCAAGCGAGTGAGAAATATCGAGAGATTTCTTTTTTAATTTTTTATTAATGCTGATAAAAAAACACATGGAATCAAAGACGTTTCATTTCGGACATGCGTACTTAGTACTCACGCTATTTTTTTTTAAAGCCTTGATCTATTGGGTGGAGTATGGTCTGGATGCACGCGGTTCGTGCCGTCTAGAGTAACGCAAGGGCAGCGCGCGGCCTCATAACCCACAGAATTCCTGGCCACTGGTAACAATTCCTTGACGTCCATGTCAACCGGCGGGTTACCCTTTCGGGTACTGTCCCTCCCTAAAGCCTTGCCGGGGCTACGCCCTCACGTGGTCAGGGACGATGATTAGGCTGCAACCCGACTATCTCTCCAGGACATGTCAGGGATAAAGCAACGTACGGCTCGTGAATTGCATCTATTTTTGTTAATCGCCTTTATTTCCGAAGGGGTAAACAAGGGTGTATTCACACAGTG
Source organism: Lymantria dispar (assembly GCA_032191425.1). Lineage (NCBI taxonomy): Eukaryota > Metazoa > Arthropoda > Insecta > Lepidoptera > Erebidae > Lymantria > Lymantria dispar. Next base: position 7,500,550 of record CM063465.1, on the reverse strand, counting down.
TGTGGAGTCCACTCCACACACTCCAAACCTCAAATTGTTCCTTTTATTAATTACCACTCTCCTCTTCCAAAGAATTCAGCAAAAATATTCCTGTTTCCTTTTTCTGAACCCAAAATTCGTAACATCAACATTGTAAAACATACTTATATCGCAGCAACGGCAAGGAATAAGAAAGGAATAAATAATAACAATTGCAAGCAATGCAATAACGATATCATATATCATAAATTTCCGTGTGGTGACGGAGTAAGAATTCAATTCACCACTCCCTATCTTGCCCGTGGATATCGTACAAGACGACTAAGGGATGTAATATGCACATAAGATCTGTGCAAGAGTAGGCAATCTTGAAATTAAACCCTATACTAACATGTCTGACAAGCATGGTATAGTAGGTCAAATTCCCTCCCATTGTGGAGGAGGCCCGAGCCCAACAGTGGGACGTACGTGGGCTACGATGATGATGATGATATCATAACCTTTTATTTCCTTATATTATGCCATTACAATCACGGCCGAGAAAATATGAGACATGTTTAATTCAATTCGATATTTGCCGTTTGATCATCACATTATTTATTTAAAATACTACACGCATATCGAAGTAGTAAATTCTTTTACATCTCAACACAGTATGCATCCGAACCGGTCACACAAAAAGAAGAACAAGCATTTTTATTACATTGCTTATGCAAAAAAAAACATTTAGTTTTATTACAATTTAAATCTAGGGCTGCATATTTGCGAGGATCATTAAAATTTGCTTCCATAATCTATCATTAAATTCAAATTCTTCACATTTTATATATGTCGCTCTGCTGGAATAGAGCCTGGAGTAGGCTCGGATGGAAGGGCAATTGGGCTACTAAAGCACGCTGGTCAGGCGTGTTAGCATAGTGATATATTTCGAGGTTTCCTTCATTTGCTGATGATATTATCTACATATTGTAATAGTAGTACTCTTAGTTATCTTTTACCACACCCACGACCAAGAAATGGGTGGTACATTGTATTCTTACTTCGTCACCACACGCTTTTTTCTCACGGTTCAATCATTTATTACGCATAAACCCGCGAGGGCACTTATACAATGTTAACTTTAACACAATCAAATTCATCTAATGCGCTCCCACTGGATCGGTATGCGAGCGTGCCGCTCCGTCCGAGATAGTAACACATTCTCGTAAAAAATCGACGTCGGTATACCAGCAATTTGTTACTGCACTTCGTTTGGAGTGTGAGAGCGCCGGCAGCCCAACTTTCTGATGTATGTTTGCATGTGGTAGATTTTCTTGATGCCTTTAGTTTCATCAAACCACAAATCCTTCACTTTCTTTACGGTAGGCGGCAGCCTAACTATACTCGTTCCAACCATTTATTTTACTTTTGGCAGGTCGAATTCTGATCAATTAGTGTTGTACCAATGTATTACGGATACTATGTTTTGTAATAATCGATTTTAGTCAGGAAGAACTTTTAATCGATTTAACACGGATATTTTATTTTTGCTTAAATACATATTTCATATTATTTAAAAACTTTACTTCTGTAAATATATTTGTTATTTGGGCACATTAATTTTTGCATACCCACTAATTCAGTCCTCCCAAAATATTTTACTTTGTACTTTTCAAAATAAAAAATAACTACTTTATGAAGCATTTTCCCATTAAGCGGGGTCCGCTGCTCCAAACTTTACTTAGAGACAATGGCGCCCTCGTCTGCGGTAGTAAATCACTAATTTTCTCATCCAGCCTACCCCTTTTTTTTAAGCCGAATTGGCAACACTGAATGGCGCGCCGGCGACGCCATTTTGTTGTGTTGTCTGTCACTCGCAACAAGACTTCCGTGCTAGTCACATTTCTGTTCGTTGAGTGCTCTTTCATATTTTTCATACGCTGTGTTGAGTATTTATATTCCACCGTATTGATTTCATTGTTCTTACTTTGATTGAGTTGAGCGTATTGTTCCTCCCAGTAAGATTTTACTTGCAAAATGCCGAAAGGTATGGTGCTTAAAGGACAATCCAGAGAGTTAGTGCTGCGGCTTCGTGAATTTTTTGAAAAGGAAAGCCGCAATGGCGGATTCCTTATACCAGTAACCCAAGTTAAGAGACCGTGTTGCAGCAGCATTAGGTATTAGTGCTCCAACGGTGGCGAAAATCACTAAAGAAGCCTATGGTAGTAGTGGTATTGAACAGAACAAGCTATCTACGCCTAAGAAAAAACGTCAGCCCTGTAAAGTGACAGCAATTGACAGTTTTGATACTGATGCTATTCGTCGTCATATATACAATTATTACACAAGCAAAGAGATTCCTACTTTGAAAAAATTAATAGCGTCTTTACGAAATTGTGGCTTGTTTCGTGGTCAAAAATCTTCTTTGTCAAAGGTGCTGCACCAAATCGGGTTCTTGTATAAGAAATCCGACAAAAGAAAAATTTTAATGGAACGTCGTGATATAGCCTTGTCTCGCTGTGAATTTTTAAGACAAGTGAAGAAAATAGAAGACTGGTCGAATGTCGTTTTCACAGATGAAACTTGGCTCAATGCCAATCATTCCATACCAAAAGGTTGGACTGACGATACTGCTGCTTCTACTTCTGCAGTGCCAATGGGGAAAGGTGTACGCCTCATTATTTGCCATGCGGGAACTACAAAGGGATTTGTACCAGACGCTCTGTTAGCGTTCAAATAAAAAAAAAAACAGGAGACTATCATGAGGAGATGAATGCGGACGTGTATGAAAAGTGGTTCAGAGAAATGCTTACATCACTTGAAGAGCCATCAACAATATTTATTGATAATGCACCCTATCACTCTCGCCAAATTAATAAAATGCCAACACAGGCCAACAAAAAACACGAGATTATAAACTGGCTTCGTGATAATGGGGAAGATGTGGACGAACCCTACTAAAAGTAGAATTACTTAAAATATTAAAAAGTAAAAAGCAGCCAAAACGATATGTCATCGACGAAATGGCAGCAGAATATGGGCATGTTGTAATCAGAATTCCTCCGTACCACTGTCAATATAATCCAATTGAAATGATCTGGGCACAAGTCAAAGGACACGCCGCAAGAAACAATACAACTCCTCCTTTCACAGCAAATAAAATGCTTGAACTTTTAAAAAACGCATGTGCTAGTGTGACGCCTGAAAACTGGGCGAGTGTCGTCAACAAGACAAAAAATTTAATATTCTCTGATTGGGATCGGGAAATTGAATTTGACAACATACCTACACAAGAGTTAATAATAAACACTGCAGATGATTCAAGCGACGATTCGAGTTCGTATGAAGAATCCGACGATTCGTTATAATAAAATAATATTAAAATATTTTGGTTGTTTTATTTCATGTTATAGGTATGATGAGAAGATTTTTATATCTCCCTGATACAATTTTAACGTGTTGTCTATTACAACAATTCAAAACTCAGTTGTCAGCTGACTTAACTGCAAATAAGTGTAATCGATTATTTGCGATTCATTAGTTTGCACCGAATACTTTTGATCCTGTCACTAGATGCGATAGAACGTAACTTTTTTTATAACGGAAATGAATTATCACTTAAATTTTATGAATAGAGCTATTTACGGCATATTAATGTATTTAGTGGGTAATAATTAAGATAGATAAATATTATTGTGCAGTTTATATATTTCTCTGTTCACTCGTTTCAAAGTTAATAATTGCGTATAATGAAACAGTTACGTCCTAAAGCATGTGTCAAAAGTAAAATAAATGGTTGGAATGAGTATAAGGTTTATGAGCGGCAGTATCAGTTACCATCAGGTGTGTCGTTTGCCACCAACAGCAATAATAATATTAAGATTTAAAAAAAATATTTTAACCGATACTGGCAACCCTGATTGTTAAGACCCGCCAAGAAATGTTTAACATTTATTGGTATCCTGCAAAGAATTTACAAGTGCCTTTAAGTGTAGTAAAGTCAAAAATTTACGAGGACTTCAAGTTGTTTGTGTAACATTGCAACTACACAGTTGGCGCAGTTGTTAAGATACCGACCTAACACATCTAACGTAGTGAGCTCAATCATATTTGTGGCAGCATTTTTATGCAATTCAAAATAGTTTTTCCAAACCGAATATAGTTTGCGTTCGTCAAAATCCTATGTTTATAAAGTCCCCCGCAATATAAGAATTATTTCTAAGGTTGTTTTTTTTTGCAAGATGTCTTTATTGAAAACACATAGCACAATATTTAGGAAGAAAATATTATTGAAACATAAACATATCATATTGACTGCATAGATGGCGTAGTGGTCAAGATACCGACCTCCATGCCAGTATAGGGGTTTGAGTCCCACGCAACACAACACCTTGTGCGATCTACAATTTGTCGTTTCGAGTCTGGATGTAATTTGTGTCTATTAGTTATATGTTTGTAATAACCCATCTTTCCAACCCTTCCTGTTTTTCTGTTCTAATTAAATTTGTTGTGGGTAACAAGACAATTAAAAGCGTTTCCCGGGACTTCTTGAGGGTCAAACCTCGGTATATTATAGTGAAAACATTGTGGATCCTGGCTTACAGGAGTTACAGAGGTGGAAATTTGTGGTGGGATTAGTCCCATTCATAAATATCCCCCACAATACAAGGATTATTTCTTTAGTATAGGGTTGTTGGTAGGTTGTTGTCACTTATACAAAAACCGTATCATTACGCAAAATGATTTATTATGAATTGAACTGCTCAAGGCAAACAACTGCGCGAATTGGCATTATTACTAGTACAGTACTTTCTACTAATCTATATTTCTTGCCATATTGAAAATTGTGTATAACTACTATAATCATAGCTTATACGGGTGTAATTTGCACAAGACGTTAAAATCACATTAATAATATGAAATACTAGCTACGCATGCCTCTATGCTTCTTACTGTTTTGTATTGCTTTAGTGGCTGATCAAAGAGAAAACTTATAATAAACTAACTGACCCGACAGACATTGTCCTGTACACAGTTTATATAATCGTTAAGTTTTCTTAAATTTTATAATTTTCCGCGCTACTTTCTTATTATTTTTCCGTGAAAACATTTTTTAAAGTATTAGAAAACTTAAAGAAAAAAGATAGGCGAAATCGGTAAAGCCGTTCTCAAGTTATATTATTATCCTGCCCGAGTAACGCCACCTACCGGGTCCAATTGTGTATCTAAACCATTATGGAATCCCCTTGAACACATAAAAAATTTCATCAACATCGGTTCAGCCGTTTAGGAGGAGTTCAGTGACATACACACGCACACAAGAAATTTATATTTTTTTTTGGGGTGGGTTACGGTCGGCGCACTCCTCGCTCCACTGCGTCCAAGGCGACAGAGGTGCGTAAGCTCGCACACCCATAACCCACCCGTATAGCACGTCGCCTTCGTCGTTGGGTCGATCACCGGTGCGGAGTTCCTTGGCTTCAGTGGTCAAGAAATTTAGATACATATAAAGATTACACCGGTGACGAATAAGTTAATGTGAACACTTGACGTGGATGAACATGATGACGAGACGGGATGTAATGGAGGGAATGTAATGTTCTTTTCTTTCTTTTAAAAGAGACAACACCCTGCATTACGGAAATAATCCTAATATCACGAGGGACTTTACAAATGGATACAAATTACATCCAGACTCAGAATAACTAATTGTGGATCGCACTAAATTTTGTGTTACGTGGGATTCAAATCTATGCCTATGGCAGGGTAAGTTGATATCTTAAACACTACGCTATTTGTGCAATTTAAGAACCTTCTTGAAATTACACATAATCTTTTTCAGGGATACAGTTATTCTTATGTAGACACATAATATAGATATACTATAGATGATACAGATACATAATAGATGTACTATATTATATATAGTATACTATATTATATATATATACTATATTATATATACATCTATACGCTATACAAATAAATAAAATTGAAGTGTCTGTTTGTAATATCAAAATATTGGACTTTTTCCATGCTCACACGGTTATTTGCACGAAATATATGCCTTTTATGGGCGGTGGGTTTCGGTCGGCGCACTCCTCGCACCACTACGTCCGGGGCGACAGAGGGGCGCAAGCACGCACACCCGTAACCCACCCGTCTTCGTCGTTGGACCGACCATCGGAACAGGGTGACTTGTTGTCAGTGGTCGGCCTGACAGAATACCCCCTGAGGAGTACCCTCTCCTTGACCGATGTCCCCCCCTCGGACATCGGTACGAAATATATACCTAAAATACAGTTTAAAAAATTGTTGTCTGTTTCTTTGAGCTAATCTTCAAAATGGCTGAACCAATTATGATAATATTTTACTACCAGATAGCTGTCTATATAAGGAATAACTTAGGCTATATTTTATGCCGATATTCCCATAAGAACGGGTGGGGTGCCTGAAACCGAAGCGAAGCGAGGGCGGGTTGCTAGTACAACATACAGTAGGTAGATAGCACGATAAAAAAGGACACGCTTAAGCCAAGATACCATCACTACTGTTTCTATACACTATTGTCTTCAAATGGTTTCGAAACTAATACATTCTATCCACGTCTGGGGTCCCTGACGCTTCGTACCATTGAACTCGACTCCTGAGACCCAACTCACGTACATAACCATATTATCACGTCTCAACGGAACTACACACATGTTTAATGTGATTTGAACCCTGTATTAGTAAGATCTAGGTCGAACATTCAGGTTAGTAGTATATAAGACTATTTGCTTCCGATCGGACCAAATACATAAGTAGGATAAACGGTGTATTCTTATATATTTGTATTTATAATTCTATGTGGTGACGGGGTAAGAATACAATTCGCCACTCCGTCCTACTCGTGGGTGTGGTAAAAGACAACTATGGGATACAATATGCTTATAACAACTATACAAGAGAAGGAAAACTTGAAAAAAATCTAAACTGTCTGACCTGTTTATAGTATAGTAGATTTATTTTCCTCCTATTGTGGAGGAGGCTCGAGTCTACCTATGAGCAGAAGTGATGATGAATGATAATTACTAAACGGATTATGTGCATTGCAATGCAATTTTATATAGAAGTAAGATTCTTATAGGCCATGTGCCGAGCTGCTGTTAAGGAATTATATTAGTTTCAAACCAAATATTAAAGCAATATTGCAGAATATATCGTCATCATCATCTCAATTCATATAGATCCCACTGCTGTTCGTTGAAAACAGTACTGGAGTACTGTTTTGTACTGAAGCTTATAAACACAAATTTAAAAAATATATAAATATTTATGTTTCATGTATTAATTATTTCCCAGTAATATATATTCTACATAATATGACTAACGTTCAAATAATTATCTATATCTTCGAGGAAGCATAAAAAACTAACTTTGCTACCTGTTGACTTTCTAACATGTTTCAATATATCTAAGCGAGTATAAGTGAACATAAGTAAAGGATAGTTAGCTTCTAAGAACATGGCGCTATACTTAGAATAACTAGGTATTCTCTTTGTGAGAATCTCCATAAAGGAAGGGTAATTGATCTACGCGCTGATTAATAAACGCTGGTTAGACGTGTTATCATCAGCGTGTTATCAAACAGTACACTTGATAGTAAGTGTTGCTGTCGCTCATAGATCTTGGCAATACCAGGAGCACAACTAGGCCGCTGCCTACCACGAAGATATTGAAGGTAGTGTGAATGCGCGCAATGAGGTTCTATGATACTAAAGGCATCACTAAAATCACCACACCCAAAAAGTTGAGGCATCCTCAGAAAGTTGGGCTTCCAGCCCTCTTGCTCACCGAACGAAGCGCAGTAACAAATTGCTAGTACGCAGACGTGGTTTTTCTGCAAGAGTGTGGCACTACCCCGGACGGACCGGCTCGCGGTTGTAGATAACTGCCAACAGTGTGGTCCTACAACTATTTATGTCGAATTTTCTTTCTCTTGCATAAATATTATCTCTCTTAATCATCTTTTATGATATTCATGGCTAAGAGAAATGGTGGTGAATTGTATTCATACTCCGTCACCACACGGACAATTTTAAATATACTTACTATAAAGTATATTTTTCTTTTTTGGAGGTGGGTTGCGGTTGGCGCGCTCCTCGCACCACTCCGTCCGGGGTGACAGGGGCGTAAGCACGCACACCCGCAACCCACCCACGTGCACGTCGCTTTCATCGTTGGCCCGACCACCGGAGCAGGGTTACTTGTCATTAGTGGTCGGCGCGACAGAATACCCCTTATTTGGGGTACCCTCCCATCGACCGACGTCCCCCCCTCGGGGAAGACATCGGTCTTTCTTCACGCGGTCGGCCTCTCAGCGGGTGACGGACTAATTCTCCGATCACGTCACCCGCGGCCTCGGCTAGGGCGGCATGAGGCGCAAGTACTCGCGCCTACGCCGCCCCAGTCACCGGCGACGGATCGCCTCATCGAGGCTGCGCTCCTCGCGCAGGCGATCCGCCGATAATAATTTTAAATATTGTAACTAAATGAAATAATTACGATAGTTTGTAACGGTATATAAATATTGTTAAATTGTGTAAATTGAGTTTATTTAGTAATATAATTGACAAAATATTTGAACATATTATGACACGCAGCACATTTGTAAAGTTTTTTAACGATTAATAAAAAATGTACAACGACAAACCTTAATTAGATATTACTTAAATTATCGACCTTGACAAATTACGTTTTACTCAACTTCCAACTTCGCTTAGATCTAACATCCTTACTAATATTATAAATGCGAAAGTAAGTTTGTATGTTTGTTTTTATTTGTTTGTTTGTTTCGCTTTCACGATTTCAAAAATTCTTTCACCAATGGAAAGCTACAACATCAGGGAGTAGCATAGGCTATATTTTATCCTGGTATTCCCAGGGGAACGAAAACTGCGCGTGTAAAGCGACTGAAACCGAAGCGAAGCGTGGGTGGGTTGCTAGTTTAAATATATAGGCATTATTTTTTTATATCTTATTGTGGTGAAGGACTAAGAATTATTATAACTATAAATTCACCACACCTTCTCGTGCGCATGGGTGTCGTAAAAGACGACTAAAGAATATTACACGTTGGGAATATCTATGCAAGAGAAGAAAAATTCGACATAAAACCCTATCTCAACACGTCTGACTAGCGTGGTATACTCGCGGTGGTATAGTAGGTCAATTTCCCTCTTATGAAGGACGCACGAGTGCAACAGGACTTATATGGGCCGAGATGAGATGATTTCCGATGAGTTCCATTTAGTTTACTGAACTATTGATATATCATTCATGAGGTAACATTTTCATATCTTATCTATGCATACCATTAAAAAAATGACCTAGGCCCTTATTTTTCTTTAACGGGCCACGGGCTGGACATACTCACCCGTAGCATCTGTGGCGATGGAATGGCGGCATGGCCCTATAACCTGCCGTATGCCCATTATGTGTCCAGGCCATTCTGACACCCTCAGCACTTAAGCATTTGGGAAAATAAATATTAAAAAAGCTTGTAGTTTATTTTCAAGTAAAGTAAAAATTTAGTAAAGTAGTATAGTATGTTTTTTTAATAACAGTTACAAGTGCTAAATTACATAGATCTCATTTACATATCCATTGAAATTTAATTACAATAATAAATAATACATAATTTTGAAAAAAATAGTATAATCATTATTTCAGCTCGTATATGTCCCACTGTTGGGCTCTAGCCTCCTCTACAATAGAAGGGAAACAGTTTGATGTAGGATTTTATTTCAAATTGCATAGATATTTTAAGCGTATTATATCCCTCAGTCGTCTTTTACAACATCCACGGGCAAATTAGGGAGTGGTGATTTTATTACTCCGTCACCACACGGAAAGAATATATTACTGTATAAATACATATATAAGGATTATTAAAATCGTAAACAATTTTTGTCCTCCACATAATGTACTATAGAAGTAGCATCTGTGCAAATTGAAGTAACCTAGATCAGAACACTTCAATCAACAACAGTTCATATCTCTCAGACACAAAAAAGAGTTTTTATTTCACAATTACTTAACAGATTGCGTCCGTCCTTCCGTGTTAGTTAATTACGACATTTCTTTAGTTTTTTAGGGTTCCGTACCTCGAAAGGAAATAAAGAAACCGTTATAGGATCGCTTTCTTATCCGTCCATCCATCCGTCTGTCTATCTGTCAAGACACTTTTTCTCAGGAACGCGTGGAAGTGTGGTATCAGGCCAAAATTTCTATTAAATGTCTGCTGTGAAAAAATCAAACTTCTAGGCCAACGTAATCAAAAGATACAGCCGTTTATGCCGAAAATTGCCGCAAATTTTCGACACTCGCAAGGGAATTAGACTTACAGGGTACTTCCCGTGAACTCAGTATCTTGAAATTTGGTAAGAAGCAATGTCTTATAGCACAGATGAAGGAAAAATTGCGAAAACCGTAAATTTTTAGTTAAACTATATAATAAAAGTATTTCAATCCGTGGTGCTGTACCGCTGCGTTTCACGTAGTTGTACAAACTCTTATTTACTGGCTTATCAGCCAACTTTGCTTCATGTCTCCCGCTTTGCATAGGAGGGAAGTGGAATCTTTCCAACTCCTCCTGTTTTCTTTTCTAATTAAATTTGTTGCGGGTCCCAAGATAATTAAAAGCGATTCCCGGGACTGCCTGAGGGTCAAACCTCAGTGTCTTATACGGAGACCATTGTGGATCCTGGCTTACAGGAGTTACAGTGGTGGGAATGTGTGGTGGGATTAGTCCCAAAAAAAAAAAAATTAATAATTTTAAACTTACTACACGGTTTGTACGGACGCTCGGTGCGCGAATCCAATTCGCACTTGACCGGTTTTTTTTTACTACGGTAGTGATGTTTGATACGGACTAATAGGCTTGTATTATTATGGAAAGCATGCTATGATGTATTTTTTTTAATTAGAATTAATGTTGTGTAGGTAATGTTTGAGTAAAAACGGAAATAAGTTGCAATACCATGAACTTTATTTATTTTATCTATTATTTTTTTTATTTTTGCATTTCTGCCCTTTTCATTTCTATAATAGAATAGAATAGCATTTATTGTCACATAATAACTAATAATTATAATACATGTTTTTAATTAATTTTGACAATAGGGGAATGCTCAGAATTGTGCTGCATAGAAATTATGCAAGGCTGGTTTTCAGCAAACCCCTTTCCTCAAACATATAAGAAAGAAAAAATAACAAAAAAAGAGAAAAGAAAAAAAGAAAAAGGAATAAAAATAACTTGCAATAAGAATGATAACAATATAAATAACATTAATGAATTGAATTATGAAGGATGTGCTTTTGTATGATGAGTTCGCTTTTCCATTTTTGTGTGTATGAGTGTTGAGTGTTTGTATGCGTGTGTGAATGTGTGTATGTGTGTGCGTATGCGTGTATGTGGGCAGCGATTGACGTATCTATTTGTTGCAAATTTGTAGGTTATGTCGTGTAATTATTCATCAGTTCGTTATACAAATGTCGCATCAAATATGGTTTTATTTCGGTATAATAGTAGTAGTTTAATAATATAATATATCTACTTATATTTTGTGGTAACAGACTAAGAAGACTCTTCTGTGTGGTGACGGAGTAAAAATACAATTCACGACTTCTTGCCCGTGGATGTCGTAAAAGATAACAAAGGATATATATAGGTCCTTACATATGAAATTGGCGTTTTGTACGGCAGGAATATAAAATCATTTTTCCTATGTGGGGCGGGTCGCTCCCTTCCCTCTAATTTAGTTGAGGAGAGTGATGGCTGCTCTAGTAGTTAACTCGCGATCGGGTGCTGCTTGTGGGATCTGGTCCAGCCATATTTTCTTCCTTTCTTTATGCTTTAATTTTTTTTTTGTCTTGTACTAAATCTTGAAAATTTATACAGATATACAATTTCGAAGAGCATCACACTGGAGCTAATACCATATATGTTGTACGAAGCATAATATTATGTATATTTAAAGGATTAAGAAAAAAAATTACTGCCCGCTGAGTTTCTTGCCGGGTCTTCTCAGTTTGTGGCCGCGTTCCTATCCGGTGGTAGATTGTTGTATTGTATTCAAACGTGTAATTTGACAATATGTAAGTGCCCTTAAGGGACCTATGCAGGATAAATGATTTGATTTTATAAAATATATTTAATTAATCAAAGTATGCACCGTTGTTATCTATGCACTCTTGCCATGTCATTCATTGATCCCTTTACTAAAAAACCATGCGGGCGAGAAGTAAAAGGTGATTAAGGGATATCTTGTGCATATAACAACTATGCAAGAGAAGTAAAACTCGAAATAAAACTCTATACCAACCCGCCTAACCAGCGTAGGTCAGTTTCCCTAATAATGTATGTGGAGAAGGCTCCAACCCAGTGAATGATTACACCTAAGCTCTTTTTCTTTTCGAACTTTTCATGACACATAATTCGCGGCTCAGAATTCGAAAGCCATAAAAATTTTCACTTCAAGATTAAAAATAAAATCAACTGTTAACATTTTTTAGTTATTACCGGCAAATGACGAGAATATTGAACTCAACATTTTGCAATCATGTCCGCCCGTATTAAGACACAGTTGTTGTGCAAATGTTAATGAGTTTGTGTTGTATACTGAAAGTACAAACTACACTTTCCGTTTTTATTTTTTGTTATAAATTGTCAAAAATGTAGGTTATACATTAGTATTTCTGTTAACCAGGTAAGCGAAATACTTGCCGTAATGCAAAATACTACCTGAATTTAAACTACTTGACTAAAAAATCTTCAACGGAGCAATACATAAAAACTAATCTTCATTCATTCATTTCAACCCATATCAAGTCTCATTCTTGGGCGCGGGCCTCCTCCACATTAGGAGGGAAATTGACCTGATCACGATGGTCAAACGTGTCGTGTTGGTATAGGGATTTATTTCGAGTTTTCCTTCTCTTGCATAGTTGTTTTATGCACAAGATATACCTTAGTTGCCTTTTACAATACGATACTTACGGGCAAGAGAAGGAGTGATGAATTGTATTTTTACTCCCTCATCACACGGATACGACTAATGTATTTGTTTTCAATTTTATTAACTGAACTAGCAACCCGCTCTCGCTTCGCCTCGGTTTTAGTCGTTTTACCCGCGTAGTTCCCGTTCCCGTGGGAATACCGGGATAAAATACAGCCTAGCTTACGCCCTGATATTATAGCTTTCACTTTTTGATAAATACTTTTATGGATTACGTGCTACAAAAATGTAAACGAGTGATAGTTATATTTAACGTAAAATACTACTACATATGTCTCATTATTGAGCAAGCGCCCCTTCTATAGAGGTAGGGAAAGTGGCCTCTTTTCCTTACCGGCCAGACAGATTTGCATAGGGTTTTGTTTTCAGTTTTCATTCTCTTGCAGGGATCTTATTTATTTCACACCTTAGCTGTCTGTTACGACCGCGGCAGGGAAATAGATGGTTCTTAACCCGTAACTACCCGTAAAATTACTACTATTACGAAAGATAGAAAGCTAGTTATTAAAGAAAAATAAAATAAGATTTATTAGTTTTTTCTGCTTTTTCTTCTCAGCCCATATACGCCCGTTATTGGGCTCGGGCCTCCTTCATTTGGGAGGGAAATTGACCTACTACCGCACTAGTCAGAAGTTACATAAAACCCAATACCGAGGGTTTTGTATCGACGTCCTCTGCGAGGGGGGGACGTCGGTCGATGGGAGGGTACCCCTAAAGGGGGTATTCCGTCAGGCCGATCACTGACGTCAAGTCACCCTTCTCCGGTGGTCGGCCCAACAACGAAGGCGACGTGTCGCGCGGGTGGGTTACGGCTGTGCGTGCTTACGCCGCTCTGTCGCCCCGGACGGAGTGGTGCGAAGAGCGCGCCGACGGTAACCCACACCAAGAAAAAGAAATTCCAAGGGTTTTATGTTGAATGTGTCTTCTCTTGCATAGTTCTTATTCCCATCCGTTGGTCGTCTTTTACGACATCCACGAGCAAGAGAGGGAGTGGTGAATTGTATTCTTATTCCATCACCATACGAATATTTTTTCTAATTGGTACTAATTCCACGAAACACTCCCACCAATGTAACTCCTGTAAGCTAGGATCTACAACGGTCTCCTTAAATAACACTGAGATTTAAGCTTCAACCTGTCTCTGGAAACATGTTTAATTATCTTGAAACATACGACCAATTAAATTAGAAAAGAAAAATTTATCAAAGAAAATAATGTTAAAAACATTATATAAGTATGTACATGTCTTTAAGTTATACATATATTAACAAGTTGTTTCACCGCGTACCAGAAAGCGTGTCACGGTACTCCGTGACCACTGTCCATGGCGATCGGGCACAAATCCGATCGTCACGTTTTAAGACTATCGTGAATAGATAAAGTTTTACTGTGAACACCAAAGTTAATTTTAATTAGTTATACAAGCAGATTGTAGAAAATTTAAACATAGGCTTTTGTAACCTGGATTGGGATTTTCAAATAATTCAATTTTTTAAATAATAATAATAAAGTCGATCTTGTAGGACTTAATATAAGGCATTGAATATTTTCTATATACCATACTTTGAATTGTGGGAAATCAGAAAAAAAAAATTTTTGTTTCACTAAATCGACTTCTCGCATTAAGGATTGAGGAGGAGGAGGAACTGGCGAGTGATCTCATAAACATACAATTTATTTATTTATTTAAATTTCATGCACAAGTACATAGGCAGACTTAATGCCATAGGCATTTTCTTCCAGTCAACCTTTGGGTGATGACGAATTTATCATCATCATTCAGTCTATCGCCGTCCACTGCTGGACATAGGCCTCCGTCGTGTTTTGCCACAAGGTGCGATTCTGTGCCCCCTGCATTCAACGACGCCCAGCAATTTTTATCAGGTCGTCGGTCAACCTACTGGAGGGACGTCCTACACTGTGTCGTGCGATACATAGTCGCCACTCAAGAACCTTTCTTCTACAGCGGTTGTCAGTCCGTCGAGCAATAGACTCTATGTCGTCTATAGACTCTATGGGTTGATGCATTGAAAAAAATATTTTCTTGGATTGTATGTAATGGAATGTTTGAACATGATTTTCAGTCCCTTTTAAAAGTCGGCATAATTTGAAACTGCATACTTTGCGAGAATAATGCAATAGTTTGTTCCATTAGCCTCAAAGGATTATTTATATCAATGGCTGAGTACGCGCACTTTTTAGTTTGATTATCAACAAAAATGTGTTTTTTTTGTTTTTTAAACATGTTACACCTGTGCACGATGTGTCATGGCCGTTAAAAAATAATAATAAAGACAATACATTGTAAAGTATACTGGTCATAGCAAAGAAGTTCGTGCCTAAGTCTCCAATACAGAGCTCTGTAGTCTATGGTTTTATTACCAGTTGTACGTGCATAGAGTATAAAATATTATAAAATAGAACAACTGTATACACTTTGGTGGTAGATGCGTTTGTATGCGAGACGGATTTTTAATATGCGTTTGTTTCATTAAGTAGCTATTGTGACTTCCTCTGTGATTGTATACTTACATATACAGCATACGAAAATACAACTATTGTATTTGGGGAAAGTCATGTAAAATAAAAGTCTGGCACAAGTTATTTTGATATTTGTAATTTACATATGAGTAAGCCCTTTTATTAAGTAACTAGCTGAACAAACAGGCGCTGTTCCGTTTAAAACTAAAAAAATAGTAAAAGAAATTCTCCCTAAAATCGATCACCACGCCACTTACCGATTCCACCAGGTCGGGTCGTACCAACCCAGAAATCTTCGTGAGCTCATACACAATACTTTGCTGAAGATTAAGAAGATATGATCAGATGCATAATTTACGATTGTATAAAGGACATACAGGACATAAGGATAAACAGTAATTTTTATAGATATAGATTTTTTTCCTTCACAAATGTATTTTTTTTTTATTTAGGCAACATAAAATAAAGGTATTCGTAGTAGACAAGTGTGGAACATTCATAACGCACTGTGAAATTTAAGTCCAGGTTTTTTAAGAACTGTGATATTTTCTGATAATTTCGTTCATTTTTCATTTTGGACATGGGTTTACTTAATATATCTTTGTGCAAGTATCAACAAAAGCAATTCAATTAGACAAATAATGAGTGTTTGAGTTTATAAGCATTGTAGGTAACATTTACAAAATTTACCAGCATGGCAGGGTCAATTTCCCTCCTATTATGGAGGAGGCTCGAGCCCAACAGTGGAACAAATATGAACTGAAATGAATATTCTTAGCCTTTTTTCACACAGAAAGACCCCTATATTTAGACCTATCAAATTGATTAACTTGGGAGTTACTTATCGCGAGTGTCCGTCACGGTAATTAGGTATAAAGACAAGGTGCTTAGTCTTGACCTTGCATTAAACAGTATTGTCTCCGCTATGAATGAAGGTGGCGACCTCTAATGAAGTTCAATGAAATAGCTTAACAACGGATATAACGACGGATCAATTAGTCAAAGGTGATACCGTCCTTCTATTCTTACAAGTTGTCTATTCTTATAAATCTTTTACTTGAATTTTGGGTAATAAATAACTCTAATAGTTTCTGCCTACAGCAATGGGGCAGTTCGTCGAGGGTAATACTTACTGAATCTCACAGAAAATAGATATTTGAGTAGAAGCAATTTACTGTTGTGCTACGTTCTGTAAGCGTAAAGCTCAAGCTTACACGATAATTAGTGTTGATTGAATTAATGGCTAAACGAGTCCCCATTAACGTATTAAATATCGTTATAACCGAAATATACTGTATATTTCGGTTATAACGACGGCGGAGGGACCACTTTAATGTCGTCGCTATATCCAGAGGTCTCCATATCCGAAATCAGTTTTTTCTTTAACAGTAAATGTACATCTAGGAGACATTTTCACAAGTTTAAGAAACACTGTTCACTCCCTGGAAATAGCTACGTAACTGGTTCATAATTTTAACTTCGCGCATATGCTAAGTAACGCTACACACAAACAAAGCATTTGACTATCTGCGAATATAAACAAAGGATAAGAAAGATTAGATTAGATTAGATTAGATAATACTTTATTTGTACACCATATTACGAGAAAACTTAAATAATAATTATAACCTAGAATGTACAAAGGGCGGCCTTATCGCTATAAGCGATCTCTTCCAGGCAACCTTAGGATGGATAATATAACAGAGAAGGGAGATGGTAGGTAATTAGTTGCTGGTGGTACTGAAAATCAATTCTAAATAACATTATGACTATGCAACTAATAAATATTATGTGTTAATATCTGTAACTCTAATACTGTGAAAATAAAACAATATAAATTAGTAAACAGTAGATAATTGTATTTATGTCTTAAGTATATATTTTCATATAAAATAAACATACACACATACTCATTCATAAACATATACATACATACACATATACATACATATAAATATACTTACATACACATATACATACATACACATATACATACATACACATATATTACAGGAACTCGCACGCTTTAAGAACTAAAAATATTAAGAAAGCTTAATAGTTAAAGCTTATGAATGAGACTTTGTGCCTGTGCCGACTCAGTCGCAACAACCGCAAGGAATTTCTAGGAATCTGTCCCAAATAGTTCATAAAAACAAGTCGGTATACCCGAATTAGGCGTTATATCCGGAGTCGCTATTACCGAATGAATTTCCTACGAAAGTATGCTTTAAATTCTAAGGACGCAAGTTCGACGTCGCTATAACCGAAAAGTCGTTACAACCGAGGTCGTTATTAATGAAATACACTGTACCTAAAAGTTTTCTTAGCTCACATAAATTGCGCTGTTGGGCTCGGGCCTCTTCTGCAGTGGGAGAGAAATTGAACCACTGTACCCCGTGGATACATGTTGGCATAGGGTTTTACATATGTCGAGTTCTCCTTCTCTTGTATATCTTCTGTTTATCCCTTAGTAGTCTTTTACGCACCCACGAGGAAGAGAGAGGGAGATGAATTGTATTCTTACTTCATCACCAGACATTTTTTTACATTTCTGTAATATGTGAAACTATACGACCTATAGTTTCATCGCCATTCTTTCTCTGCATTTCAAGGAGAATATATGCAATAATCAATAATATGAACGTACTAATCACTATGTAGGTAGAAACAATAGACATATGTAGGCGTATGTATAATCATACTTTATAATTCTTTGTTTTCTACATGTATATGTTACCTTGACTAAATATAAAGGTATTATTTAATCTGTAATCTGGCATATTCTATAGTATAATTATTTATGTCCTTTATCAAATGAAAATAATCCAGGGTCAAGCAGACTTAATAATATGTTATTATGTATCAATGTGGAAAAGTAAAATATTTTGTCTAGTTACAGACTAAAAATATTTTACCATCTTTCTGTTTCGAAGGTGTCATAATTGGCGACTATCCGTACACCCCAATCGACAGTGAGCGACCAAAGATTCGTTTTCGGTTTCGGCGATAAATCTAAAACCGAAACTTTGGTCGCACCGAAACTCTTACGTTCATGAATAATCGTACGTTAATTGTTTGACTTCGGATGAGTTCAGTATCTTGTGTGTCATTTGTTGTCGGCAGCTGTCAAATCGTTGTCATAGAATCTGGGGACACGGCAGTACCCTCGCCAAGCCAAGCAAAAACACAATATTAACGCAATATTATTTACTAGCAACCTGCCCTCGCTTCGCTTCGGTTTCAGTCACCTTACCCGCGTAGGTCCCGTTCCCGTGGGAATATCGAGATAAAATATAGCGTATGTTACTCCCTGATATTATAGCTTGCCAATGGTGAAATAATTTTTGTAATCGGTTCAGTGGTTTTAGCGCGAAAGCGTAACAAACAAACAAACAAATAAACAAACAAACAAAGAAACTTATTTTCGCATTTATAATATTAGTAAGGAAGTACAAAGTTTACTTAAATACAAATAAGTATTGTAATAATAATATTTCGTTTTCGGTTATTTGAAAACCAATTGTTAAAATAAATACTTAATAACAATTAAGTATTTATTTTAACAATTGTACAACAGTATAATATAACTTTACTAACTTGCATGTGTTGTAATTTATCAAAAGAACGATATTTATTATTTTTCATTTCATTTAACACATTTTAACTGTCTGTAAAAGCGTATCAATTAGGAAAAATTTCAATAACCAATGTAGTTTTAACATATCTGAAATAGGTTCAGTTCGGTGAATTGCTTTACTCCGTCACCACACGAAAAAAGTATAAGTCTTCAGAAATAGTTTAATCAAAACCTATTTCAAACCTAGAACTTCCGCATTACTATGTAAAACACAACCACAAAAAAACCGCACCTTAGTACAAACAGACGTAACGATTCAGTTAAATACAAATTGCAATGTGCACTCGATTAGAATTTCCTTGAGAATTATTCAATAGAACAAAAGAGAAATGCCTATACATTGGAATACAATTCAATTGCTAGTCAAATTATATTATAGCATAGGTTTTTGTAACCAGCATCTAACCTTAGAAACACCTTTTTGTTGTCCACAATAACAAGTTCCCACCATTGTATGACAGATAGTTTCACATGAAGTCAATCACTTGACCCTTTTTATATAAAGAAGGCTATTTGCTTTTTAATTTTTTCTTTACTCAGGAAGCGAACGTTTATTTGTAAATTAAGCACAAACTTGATCATTACTTTAGTCTACATGTGCGCAATATGGTAGCGCCAACGAATATTACTAACCTTTACCTACGACCTGGACCAAAGCCATAAATGGCCGTCTGGTTAATAATTAAATTTCCAAGGAGGATTGATAGCAGTCATTTAGTTTGAATTTTCCTTTTCTTGTATAGATGTTATATTATTCACTAACCATTTTTTACAACACCCATAGGCAAGATGACGAATTGTATTCTTACTCCGTCACCACACGGATAAGTAGGTAAAGTATGATTGATTGAATTAGGCGATACATAGCGGAAATCCATTTTTATTTTAAAACTAGCAACCCGCCCTCGCTTTGCTTCGGTTTTAGTCGTTTTACCCGCGTAGTTGCCGTTCCCGTGGGTATACCTAGATAAAATATAGCCCTATATAAATAAAATATAGTTTACGCCCTGATATTATAGCTTTCCATTGGTGAAAGAATTTTTGAAATCGATCCAGCCGTTTTGAAGATTACCCGGAACAAACAGACAGACAGACAGGCAAAAATTTTTTAATCTGTATTTTAGGCATAGGTGTCGTGTAAATAACCGTGTGAGCATGAAAAAAGCCTATTATTTTGACATTACAAACAGACACTCCAATTTTATTTATTGGTATAGATGGAAGGAAGGAAGGGAGGCCCGCCACTTTCCCATGGTAATCAATATACCGCACACCACAATAAAAGGAATACGGGATAGGATTAAGGTGGACCAGAAAATAAGGAAATCTTACTCTCACGTGATGAGCACCTTCCAGAACATCAACTTGCAATTTGCCGCAGAACTTCGAATATTCATTTGACACGTGTTTCGCCTCTAAACGAGGCATCCTCACGACGGTTCGGCTCGCAACCGTCCATATAATCCTATCCCGTATTCCTTTTATTGTGGTGTGCGGTAAATTGATTACCGTGGGGAAGTGGTGGGTCTCCCTTCCTTCCATTTTAAAATAAGTAAAGTATGTCAATTTGCTTCTAATTATGGAGCTTGAGCTGAGCAGTGGAACGTATATGAGGTGTGTTCATAAAATATCTATCCTATGCATGTCGATGGGATAAGAATACAATTGTTCACCCTACTACACCACCCCCCAAATATCCTGTGGAAGTCGTAAAACTAAGGATCTCACCAGGACAGTCGGTAGTTACTATATCCTGGGAAATTGATAGTACCTCTCTGTGGTCTTGAACATGCCCGTCAAACGTGACAATTACGGCATTATTCCTTTATTTATGGGGAAGATTTACGTCCGATAGTAGACGGCGAAAGGATGAATAATGAAGAAATACTCGAAATAAAATCCTATACCAACACATCTGATCGGCGTGGTATAATAGGTCAATTTTGCTCCCATTGTGGAGGAGGCTGGAGCCCAACAATGCGACGTACGTATGCGGGCCGAGATGTTGAAAAATGAAAAACAGCATACGTAGTTTGTGAAATTACTATATATTAACATTAATATCTGGTGTACCACTCATATCCGTGACCTGGGCGTTACATTAGACACCTGGCTGACATTCAATACTCACATTACAACAATTTGTAACAAAAGTTTTAAATTGCTAGGCTTTGTGATGAGACAGTCAATCTTGTTTCAGAATAGGAGTACTATCATTGCGCTGTATTATTCCTTCGTACGCAGTAACTTGTAATATAATTCTATAATCTGCGACCCCCATGAGGTCAAGTATAGCGTAAAGATAGAACGTGTACAACGTAAATTTTGTAGGTTTTTATACAAGAAACTAAATGGTTATTACCCATATTTATATCCTTCTCTCTATGTATCTGGCATGGTAGGTCTTAACACTCTTGCTCTACGACGTAGGTGTGCCCTATTTTTGCATTATTACTCATTATTGAGAAAAAAAGTTGAAAATTCAAATGCACTATCGCGTTGTTCGCTATCAGCCGAACCAATACATGCGGCTTCGTTCGCGTCCCCTGCTTGCGGCACCCCAGGCGCGAACGTGGACCTCACATTTTGGCCCTACCAGTCAGGCCGTTGCACTGCTCAACTCACTGATTGTTCATTATCCGGAGGTTGATATATTTTTCACCAAATACAATGTATTTTTAAAATTATATTTGCACTTTTAATCTCACAATTATGTATTTAAATTATAGAATTGTAATGGTTCACTACACGCTTAGGGTAACTGTAAGTGCAATGAACAGCTGAATAATAATAAATAAATGTAACATTTCTATTCCAGAATCTTTATCAAAAGACTACGCAGCAAGAATACCATCATCTCGCACCATTGAGAAGATGTAGTATTTCAGTTACCACCACGCAATACCAAAAAACATCGTATAATATGAGCAAGAACAGAAGACAACTCAAGAGTTTGAAATTAGTTTGACTTCTAAGTCATCACCATGTCGACAAGTAACGAGTTGAGTGATACGGAGACTTCGAGGTTGAGGATGAAGCCAGCACTCAGCAGAATATTCTGTTGTAGTGTTACAGCTGCATCTGGATTTATCGCGGCTTATGCTCTGGTAAGGCAATTTCCATTATCTAATGGTAATCATTATTTTTAACCCGCCGGGCTGGCCATGGAAGAATAGCCAATGGGTTGTAGGGTCGCGCTCCGCAATTTCGTCACCCCGGGCGGGATAAACGGCTTGCGTCTGCACCATAGACTGCCAAAAGAAAATCTTATTTCTAGAACCTCGATCGTTGTAACTTAGTAGATAAAATGCCCGCTCATTATGGAGGAGGCTCAAATCCCGCAAGTGGGACGTTCGTGAGCTGAAATGATAATCATTATGATGGCGCCAGCCAGGTCTTAATTTAAAGCAAGGATAAAAATCTTCGAATATGAGATATTTGACGTTTATTAATGTCACCGTATCCGTGTGGTGACGGAGTAAGAATACAATTCACCACCCCCTCTCTTGCCCTTGGATGTCGTAAAAGAAGAATAAGGGATATAATAAGCATATAATATCTATGCAAGAGAAGGAAAACTCAAAACAAACCCTGACCAAACCAAACCAAACACGTCTGACCAGCGTGGTCAATTTCCTTCCCATAGTGTAGGAGGCCCGAACCCAATAGTGGGGTGTGTATGGGCTGAGACGATGATGACGAATATCCAATATATGGGACTACCCCCTCTCTGCCCAAACAGCCGTGAGCAATGTGGTCGTTGACAAAATTGGATTTAACAACCACAATATTTTAGTGGCGTCATGTAGACGCTCATAATCTTTGCAAAAAGATCGCGGAGCGACTAATCGATACTTCTCGTGATCCGAAGGTTGAGCCTATATGTTGAACAAAAGATTAACATTGCCATTGAACCTGGTTATACTGCCAGCCTTCTGGATAAGTTACCGGTGGACAATACAGAAGAATTTTTTGTTGTTTGATACCTTCCTTTATCATCTCCTATTTTTAACCCCCGAAGGAAAAAGAGGGGTGTTATAAGTTTGACATCAATGTCTGTGTGTAAGTGTGTCTGTGGCATTATAGCTCTTAAACGGATAGACCTATTTCGATGCGGTTTTTTTTTTGTTTTTTTTTCATTTGAAAGCCATTTGCGGTGGTTCTTAGCCGATATTGACTAAACATATGGTTAATATCGGTTCAGCAGTGTAAGAGTATCAGCTCTTTTACAAAATGATGTAATGGCGTATGATTATACGATTAGGTACTTCACGCGTGCCTGTTTAATGACAATTAATTAGTAATTCCTGTTTAAGAGAAGGTGATAGATCTTTTTCTTTTATTTTTATTTTTTTATTATGTGTCGGCGGTTATTCAAAATTTTAAATTTTACTTATGTATATATATTTTTAGGCCTCATTTATGATACCTTATACGAAAGAAATGGGATAGCGAATTGTATTCTTACTCCGTCACCACATGGACTTTTATATTCTTTTATATTGAAAAGTCTCTATAGAAACGCTATACACAAATAATCGAAGTGCGGCTTGCATTATTACAGTACCGACAATTCTATTCTCGCTATTATGTTTAGTCACTTTCGTCATCGCAACATGATTGCTGTGGCCTTGCTGGACCTGACAGGCTGAGTTTTATCTTTGTAAATATAAATATA
Organism: Lymantria dispar; assembly: GCA_032191425.1. NCBI lineage: Eukaryota > Metazoa > Arthropoda > Insecta > Lepidoptera > Erebidae > Lymantria > Lymantria dispar. The sequence continues at coordinate 7,476,735 of CM063465.1, read as the reverse complement.
ATACACAGATATGTGATCAAACTAGAAATGACTTGTCGTCAGAACAGATGGCATAGTGGTTAAGATACCTATCATGCTAGTGTCGTAGATTAAATTCTCACACTCGACAATATTTGCGGGTGACGTAACCGGGGAATTGGTCTGTCACCCGCCGAGAGGCCGACCGCGTGAGGAAAGACCAACGTCCTCCCCGAGAGGGGTACGTCGGTCGATGGGAGGGTACCCCAAGTATTCCGTCGGGCCGCCCACTGATGACAAGTAACCCTGCTCCGGTGGTCTGCCCAACGACGAAGGCGACGTGCATGGTGGGTGGGTTGCCGGTGTGCGTGCTTACGCCCCTCTGTCGCCCCGGACGGAGTGGTGCGAGGAGCGCGCCGACCGAAACCCACCCAATTGTATCTCTATACTGTCCCGCCAATACAAAAATAATTTCCTTAGCGGAGGATATTGTCTTTAAAAAAATACTAGACTTTATGTTTTAGGATTTTTTATTGCAGTAGATTGAGTTTAAACCATCCAAATAGTCTATAATAGTAAGTCAAATTCACTCCTATTATGGATAAGGCTCGAGCCCAGCAGTGGGACATATACGAGCTAGAGATAGACTTTTAGTCATTTAAATTTGTTGTCCGTCAATAAGTCAAATCATTATCTTCAACACTGGTTATTGGTAATGGTATCTTCTGGGAATTATGGTGTGAAAAGAAAACGTATATAAAGCACTGTAAGATTATATTAACTACACTTCGGCACTTCTTGCGCATCACATATCATAAATGGCCTCAAAATGATTTAATATAACACGTTAAAAGACTAAGAAATTGAATATAATACAAGACCACCAAGACACTTTCGGAAAATCTCTACCTTGCCTCTTTAGATAGATAAAGGTGGAAATAGCACAGAATAACTGCAGAGAAAATAGATACTACAAAATAAAATTATCCTTATCTCTCCGGATTATAACACTATAATGATGGACCATGGTTTATTAAAACATGGTTAGCAAGGCGCTGTACTATACCGTTATGCTCTTTAGACCAACATTGTCACGCCCTCGAATCGTAAATAAAAGTAAATGGAATGTTGTGGAACGGTAGAAGTTAAGTTTTTACCCGTTTGATTTGTTATACCAAGAATGCGTGAAAATAAGTGGAATTTTCTAATATATTTGACTTCAAAGTATTATTTCCTCGTCTATTCAGGCGTTGTAATATTTGACTTCAAAGCATTATTTTTTTTGTGGCTGGGCCATCCAGCTCTCTCGTCGCCCGACTTCATCCGGAGTGACAGAGAGGCGCCGCGTGCTTCCATGACCCACCCGTGGCACGTCGCCTTCGTCATTAGGCCGACCACCGGTGCAAAGTTCCTTGTCTTCAGTAGTCGGCCCGACGGAATATCCCGTTCACGGGATACCCTCCCCTCTCGGTGTCCCCCCTCGGGGACCTTGGAATATTTGACGTGGAATCATTATTTTCTCGTCTACTCAACCATTGTAATATTTGACTTCCAAGCATTATTTTTTCGTCCACGCAGGCGTTGAGGAGAAAATATTTTTCTTAGAAGTGGATTTCTTAGTGTAGTGTATTTGTAAGTGTATTTTTCTTTCAAACGATATAATTGTTAGAGAAAATAGTATAATATTATTTAAGTTTTCACATAAAGTAGCACTAAAATATTATTTATAATATGAATAATTTAACTACATGAAATGGAAACGCCACTTTCCATATACAACTCGTTAGTTAGTTGAGAAAGCATGCAACTCCGATCGTGAATTCCTAGGTTTGAATCTAGGATCCGTAAAATATTGTAACGGAGTAAGAATACAATTCACTATCCCCTCTTTTGCCCTTGGGTGTGGTAAAAGACGACTAAGTCTAAGACTACTACAGTATTAGTTTTATCCTTCCGAGTGATGATAGAGAATACAATTCACCGCCCCTATCTTGCCCATAAGTCTCGCAATAAATCGGTGTCTGAGTAGTAAGTATTTGTTATTACACTTCGTTTGGTGAGCTGGGTGTCCAATTTTCTGAGGATGATTACGTGTGGTGGGTTTTAGTCTTTGAGTATCTACACTTTGAGAGTCTACAGACAAGTATATAATCAAAGGTTTTAGTATCATCCTACTCACCGAACGCATTCACATCCCGCAGCGGCCTAGCAAAGGTACATGAACAGCAGTATCACTTACTAGGGGTAATGTTTTCGATTCGGTGTGAGGACCGTTGAGGCCTTCCGGCCGGTGATGATGCAGTGGCTGAAGCGGTGGCACGGGGTGCTTTCCTTCCGACTGGTGCAGGTGTTGACGGGGCACGGATGCTTCGCCAAGTACCTGCGCACGGTCGTGAGGAGGTAGAGCACACCGTCCTGCCACCACTGCGATTGCGACGAGGACACGGCGCAGCACACACTCGAGGTGTGTGCCGGGTGGGCTGGGAATCATTGGTGCTGATCTGACGCTGTCGGCCATCGCTAGGGGTATGGTCGCCAGCGTCAAGAACTGGGACGCTGTTGCCGCCTTCTGCGAGGCTGTCATCTCGCGGAAGGAGGCGGCCGACCGTGTGCGGGAGGAACAATTCCACGCGAACACGGTCCTCCGCCGGCGACTGGGACGGCGCAAGCGCGAGTACCTGCGCCTGATCCCGTCCTAGCAGAGGTTGCGGGTGACCGGACAGGGGATTTAATCTGGCACCCGCGGAGAGATTAGACTCGCGATCATCGGCGTCCCGGGGGGGACGTCGATAGGAGAGGGTAATCCCTCGGGGTATTCCGTCGGGTTGACCACTGAAGTCAAGGAACTCTGCTCCGGTGGTCGGCCCAACGATGAAGGCGATGTGTCACAGGTGGGTTACGGGCGCGCGTGCTTACGCCCCTTTGTCGCCCCGGACGGAGTGGTGCGAGGAGTGCGCCCACCATAACCCACCGCTCAAAAAAAAAGGGGGTGCTGTTTGGCTCGTTTACCAGCAACAGTAATAAAAAAGGAAACAAAATACTCATATTTGCATCATCTTCAATAGTTAGTATATCCATCAATAAATCACGTAAAAAATTCAATCACCAGCATCTCAGCTGATATAAGTGCTATTCCTGGGCTTACAATAGAAGAGAATAGAATTGACAATAGAAGAGAAATTGACTTACCATACCACGCGGTTGGTATGGACATGTTGGTATAGGATTTTATTCCGGGTTTCCCTTCTCTTGCATAAATCGTATCGACTCATATACGTTCCACTGTTGGGCTCAAGCCCCCTCCACAATAGGAGGGAAATTGATCTTGCTGGTCAGACTCAGGTTGGTATAGAGTTTTATTTCGAGTTTTACTTCTCTTGAATAATTGTTATTTGCGCAAGATACCTCGTAGTCATCTTTTATGACATCTACGGACAAGAGAGAGAGTGGTGAATTCTATTCTTACTCCGTCAGCACACAGTTAATCTACTTACCAAGTGTTTATAATACGACACTCATATTTTTTAATTCGTTTCCAGGTGGCGTACGCGATCGCGTTAATCTACGAGATAGTGTGGGTTGTGGAGTCACAGAGTGGGCTGCCTCTAGCCTCGGTGCTTCTGATGGTGTGTTACTGCGTAGTCATTACGGCTACAGTAATCCTCGTGCATGGACTTATAGCTGTTAGTACCATTTTTTTAAGTGAATCTTTTTTATGGAGTTAACCATAAGTAAGTTAATCGTAAGTGTCGACTAACGGATGTAATATGCAAATAATATATATAGAGAAGGAAAAAGGGAGCTGTCGCTCAGGACGCCTGGCAGATGTGAAACATCGAAATTATTTTGAACAAGTAAAGTATACATGGTGACATTTTTATCGTCTTACAAAAAAAAAAAACCATAAAAGTATCCGACCAAAGAAACATGTATAACATATTTAAATGTTCAATAGTGGCAGTTATAAAAAAATAATAAAATAAAATAAATCAAAGTTAATATTTTGTAACAGCCTGTTTATCATGTTTACATTTTAAACAAAAGCAATAATGCGGTATTTCGTTAGCCAATCATAGGTATGAAGTCCACGTGGACGGCTTTTACAAAGCGTAATTCCCTACGCTAGATACCAAACAGGTATCCTTTGCGATGCCCGATTGGCGCCGCGGTCAAGTGGTCGTAGTACCTACATACTACATCACCTGTGTTGAGTACCTATGCGCTCGCTACATTCTGTTTCCTTATTTTAATTAGTAATTATTTATAATAACTTTTATTAAAAATATTCTATTAAATATTGTTTTTAACCTTTTAATTGTATGAATGAATAATAGATACTGGATACTTTAATTGACCTGCTTTTGTAAGACGACATAAATGTCACCGTGTATATGCATATAGAACCGATTACAACAGAAACTAATATGGTATAAAGTATTGATAAAATATTGCAATATTTTTCCAGAAAATTTTTTATTCAATAAACATTTATTTTCGTTAGTATACTCTATTAGTAAGTGTTTAGGTTAATAATTTATTTTGAGCGCACTAGATGGAGTTGTGAAAATTCTAAAACAGGTTATGGTTTCGTTACACAATCAATATATATCCAAACGTGGCGTTAACGCCACGACAATGACCTGGTTCAACCTCGCCTACAGATGTTTCACATAAAAACCAAAATAAAATATTGTACCAACCCACCTGACCAGTGTGGTATAGTAGGTCAATTATCCTCCCAATGTGGAGGAAGCTCGAGCCCAGTAGTGGGATATATATGAGCCGTGGCGATAAATAATTGTAAGCCGGACAACACTTTCTTTTCTCTTAAAGTAATCTATGTCACACTGCCTCGTTAGCGTGGTCGATTGCACTCTTAATATAAAAAATACTACAATAGATAATCCTCTCGTATTGAGGCGTAATAAATTTTCTTTTTTTTTTATAGAAGAACAACACGTGTTTGATGGCGTGGCTGATAGCTGTTATACTTGTTCTGATTCCAGAATGTGCTCTAGTCTTCTACATGTCAATTAGTCATTGGGTAAGTTATTTATAAATATGTACCACCATTATACAAGCTTTTTAACCTTTTCTAAGTGTTTTACAATTTTAAAATAGAAGGAAGGAAGGGAGACACACCACTTTCCCACGGTCATCCGCCATGAGGCATCCTCAGGGCGGTTTGAAGCGCCCTAGCCGAGGCCGCGGGTGACTGGACCGGGGAATTAGTCCGTCACCCACCGAGAGGCCGACCGTGTGAGGAAAGACCGACGTCCTTCCTGAGGGGGGGGACGTCGAGGAGAGAGTACTTCTCAGGGGGTATTCCGTCGGGCCGACCACTGACGTCAAGTCACCCTGTTCCAGTGGTCAGCCCAACGACGAAGATGACGTGTCACGGGTAGGTTACGGATGTGTGTGCTTATGCCTTTCTGTCGCCCCGTACGGAGTGGAGCGAAGAGTGCGCCAACCGTAACCCACCCCAAAAAAAGAGTGGTTTGAAGCAGAACCGCCATGCTTAGAGGCGAAACACTCGAATAAATATTCGAAGTTCTTCGGAAAATTTCAACTTGATGTTCTGGAAAGTACTCATCACAACAATGCTGTGTGGTAGCGGCTTCGAATACTACCAACCCTTGCTTTGCTCGTGGGTGTCGTAAAAGACGACTAAGAGCCCTAGATTGACCCGGACCAACTCCATCTGGTACCATTTGGGTCAACGATTACATTCCCAAGGAGGGTTGACGTCAGGCCGGCGGCCGGTCATAAAAGTCATTGCTGAAATTTTTTGCAATATGTCAAAACAGATGACATATTGCGTCGACTCCAAGTAATTGGGATAAGAGCAAGATGATGATGATGATGTTCTGGAAAGTACTCATCACGTGAAAGTAAGATTTTCTTATTTCCTAGTCCAACTTAATCCTATCCGGTATTCCTTCTATTGTGATGTATGAAATTTGGCACGGTTGAAGTATATAATGAGAAGTGCATAAAACTGAAATTTCATACAATAATGGATTAGAAATACATTAAATTCATTAAAAAAAGGCATTACGCACACTACAACGCAATCACTACACACACACACACACACACGCACGTTTGTGTGAGTGTGTTGCGTAGCAACGCTTATACACTTTTGTTTACGATTAAAATCTCTGGTCGAACTGAATGTCAAACAATCATAATTATGATGACAATGTCTAATAGAGATTTGCGCTTATATATTAGTTATTCCTGACGCTGCCGGCTATCGCTAGGGCGATGGTCGACAGCGTCGGGAATTGGGACGCGGTCGCAGTCTTCTGCGAGACAGTGATCTTGCGGAAGGAGGCGGCGGATCGCCTGCGTGAGGAGCGCAGTCTCGATGAGGAGATCCGCCGCCGGCGACTGGGGCGGCGCAGGCGCAACTATCTGCGCCTCATGCCGCCCTAGCCGAGGCCGCGGGTGACGTGACCGGGGATTAGTCCGTCACCCGCCGAGAGGCCAACCGCGTGAGGAAAGACCGACGTCCTCCCCGAGGGGGGGACGTCGGTCGATGGGAGGGTACCCCAATAGGGGATATTCCGTCGGGCCGACCACTGACGACAAGTTAACGCTGCTCCAGTGGTCGGCCCAACGACGAAGGCGACGTGGTTTTCGGGTGGGTCGCGGGAGTTACGTGCTTAAGCCCCTCTGTCGCCCCGGACGGAGTGGTGCGGAGGCGCGCCGACCGCGGCCCACCCTCAAAAAAAAAAAAAAATATATTAGTTATTAGTGAAATACAGCTTGCTCAATTTACAATTATACATAAATAAAATTAAAGAAAATTGTGTAGCAGAAAAATTAATTAAAATTAATTATGGCCGAATTTTGACCACACGGCGACCACTAGTCTAGTGAAATACACATACAATTTATTACACATATATGTTTCCACAATAGTAACTTTTTAAATACACACTAAAATTATAATCTTACTCCGTCACGACACTTTGCCGTGTGGTGACGGAGTAAGAATGATCAACAATTTATTACAATAACATTGTAAATTAAACTATTTTACGGATTTTATCGCGTTAGTACCTATTTGATTTTTGATTGCCCGACGTTTTGAAGTTTTTCATGATTACGAGCGGACTGAGTCCGCCCGTGATTTTGAACGCCGTAAATTAGTTTTATTCACAATGTGTAATACTCGTGTAAACATCAGAAATCATTATAATAACATTATCTTATTTTTTTTTTACTAGTTTCATTTTAAATAACATTGAAGTCTTTGTTTGTAATAACAAAATAACAAGTTTCTTCATACTCATTTATTTACATTATACCTATATATTTAAACACAAATTTAAATATTTTTTGTCCTTCTATCTGTTTGTTCCGTGTGTTCATCAAATTGGCTGGACCGATATTGCCAATATTTTAGTACTACTTTTTAGTCTGTATATTAGATAACCCCAACCCCTTCTCGATATTCACATGGAAACAAGAACTAAGCGGGTAAAACCACGTGAATTTGCTAGTTGAGTAAAAAAGAGTTAAGTAATAGCTAGATCGTTTTTTATAGTATGAGGTGACAAAAAATAAATAAAAAGCAAATACTTAGGACTTTTTGACTGAATTAAGCGGTTCTTCTGGTCAACAACAACGGCTTTAGCTGGCAAGCTTCACTATATTTTGATTTTAAGTTCTAAATACGCATGCGGTTTGAATCCTTACTAATATTATAAATGCTAAGTAAGGATGTTTGTTTGTTACGCTTTCACGCTTAAACTACCGAACCGATTTCAAAAATTCTATCATCAATGGAAAGCTATAATATCAGGGAGTAACATACTAATATTATAAATACGAAAGTAAGGATGTTTGTTTGTTTGTTTGTTTGTAACGCTTTCACGCTTAAACCACCGAACCGATTTCAAAAATTATTTCACCAATGGAAAGCTATAATATCAGGGAGTAACATAGGCTATATTTTATCCCGGTATTCCCACAGGAACGGCAACTACGCCGCGGGTAAAGCGACTGAAACCGAAGCGAAGCGAGGGCGGGTTGCTAGTAGGCTATATTTTATCCCGGTATGCCCTCGGGAACAGAAACTACGCGGGTATTACGTCTGTAACTGAAGCAAAGCGAGGGCAGGCTGCTAGTATTAATCTTAACTCACACTAAACCTCATATTATGAGCCTGTGCTTATAGCGCTGTCGCTACGAGTAGACGTCGATTGTACGTATGTAAGCTCTTTCATTTATTCATTATCTATCTTCCCTGATAACACGCAATTTTATCCAAACACTTTTTTACAACATTGTCTCGTAAAATATTGAGGTACGTGAATTGTTTGTAATTAACATTTTAGTACCGCAAAATTACAGAAGATGGCGTTAAATGACAATATTACTATAACTATAGAATATAAGACAACATTATCTAACAAATATAAAATACTAGCATCCCGCCCTCGCTTCGCTTCGGTTTCAGTCGCCTTACCCGCGTAATTCCCGTTTCCGTGGGAATACCGGGATAAAATATAGCCTATGTTACTCTCTGATATTATAGCTTTCCATTGGTGAAAGAATTTTTGAAATCGGTTCGGTGGTTTAAACGTAAAAGCGTAACAAACAAACAAACATCCTTACTTTCGTATTTATAATATTAGTACAATACAGGTAACCCCCTTCCTTTCTTGCCCGTGGGTGTCGTAAAATACGACTAAGGGATGTAATATACATATAACATCTATGCAAGAGAAGGTAAACTGGAAATAAAACCCTACCCCGACACGTCTGACCAGCGTGGTATAGCAGATCAATTTCTCTCCTATTGTGGAGGAGGCTCGAATCCAGTATTGGTGATGATGTAATATAATATGATGTAATGCAATCTTCAGGGTCTGCAAGGAGTATATGGCGGCGCAGAACTGGCATGCTACGTAGCTCGACTACCAGCTATCGTGTGTGGTGTCGTGCTGGTCCAGTCTGCTTATGCGCTCAGAGAAGCCAGGTGAGTTATAATCTGAGCGACTACTAGACATAAGTTTCTGGAATCGATTTCTGACCTGTTGGACGGACAAAAGACACCCTTAATGATTGGGACTTAATCTAATGATCGGGAGCCACTTGTTTTTTTTTCTTTTTTATTTTATTGCCAACGGTAGCAAACAAGCAAGCAGCACACCTGATGGTAAGTGAAACTGCTGCACATGGACCTTTGCAATACCAGGAGCACAGCCAGGCCGCTGCCTACCGTGAAGGAAATACTCTTCTTAAACCTCGTGTGGAATCTGATTCAGCCATAATCGTTTAAATTATATTTGTGGATTATATTAGCTATCGTGTCCGTGTGGTGACGGTGTAAGAATACAAGTCGCCACTCCTCTTGACCGGGGATGCCGTAAAAGACGCCTAAAAGATAAAATATGCATATGAAATCTATGCAAGAAAAGGGAAACTCGAAATAAAAGCCTATGCCAACACATTTGACCAGCGTGGTACAGTAAGCCAATTCCCTTCTATTGTGGATGAGGCTCGAGCCGAACAATGGGATGTGTATAAGTCGAAATGATGATAATAATTAGCTATTTTGTAGCTCAAAGGGCATCACACTGGAGCTAAGACTTGTTAGTCATACTGTATATAATTTTATATCATCATCATCATTTCAGCCTATTGCCGTCCACTGCTGGACGTAGGCCTCCCTCATATTACGCCACAATGTGCGGTCCTGTGCCGCCTGCATCCAACGACACCCAGCAACTTTCACTGGGTCGTCGGTCCACCTAGTGGGCGGGCGTCTTACACTGCACCGTCCGATACGTGGTCGCCACTCGAGAACCTTTCTTCCCCAGCGGTAGTCGGTTCGTCGAGCGATGTGGCCTGCCCATTGCCACTTCAACGTGCTAATTCTTGGTGCTATGTCGGTTACACCCGTCCTTCCGCGGATTTCCGTATTCCGGCATTTCATATAAGAGAAGTTAATAAAAAAATTATAAAATTAATAGTAAAGTCTGTTGAGTTTCTTACCAGAGAAGGAAAGGTTGGCAACCCATTTTAGAAGATTAGTCTAGTAGGTCGTGGGTGCTGTAAAAGCCGAATGACTAAGGGATTAATATTCGAATAACATTCATGCAAGAGAATCAAAACTGGAAATGAAATCCTTGAACAACACATCTGACCAACATAGTAGGTCAAATGCCCTCCCAAAATGGAGGTGGTCCCGAGCCCAACAGTGGGAGGTATATGGGCTGAGAGGAGGTCCTGTTGAGAACGAGAATCAAACACAACAATGGGACGTATACCTATGAGCTTATGACCTGTAATAATAATTTTGATGGAATATTTGTAGTAAAATAAGATCCAATCTGTTTATTTTCAGAAAAGTGGGCTACAGGTCCAGCGCGGCAGTAAGTGGCAGTGAATTTGATGCAAGTCATTACGTACCTGATGCACCATCCGCTTTCACAAACGACGGCTTCATGTCTGATAATGGTAATTAAATACTAAATTATTCCAACCATCTTATGACGGAGTAAATAATTCATCCCTCTCTTGCACGTGGGCTTAAGATGATTAACGGATATGATATGCAGATAACATGCAAGAGACCTTACAAAAAGCCCTATACCAACACGTCTAACCAGCCTGGTAAGTTAATTTCCGTCCCACAGTGGAGGATGGCTGAGCCCAATGGTGGGATGAATCTGGGCTGAAATGAGCATTACTAAAATACACACGATCTTAACTCAAATCCCAAAAGAAATCTGTCAAATTATTGTCAAAATATAATTGACTAGCAACCCGCCCTCGCTTCGTTTCAGTTTCAGTCGCCTTACCCGCGTAGTTCCCATTCCCGTGAGAATACCGGGATAAAATATAGCCTATGTTATTCTCTGACATTATAGCTTTCCATTGGTGAAAAAAAATCGTTTCGGAGGTTCAAGCGTGAAAGCGTAACAAACAAACTTACTTTCGCATTTATAATATTGCTACGAGTAATATGACGGCTTTAAATGTTTATTTGGGCTTTTGAATGAAAGATCAGATTTATAATTGTAATCTATGATATGACGGATTAAGAATAAAATGTGTCACCGCCCCTTCCTTGCCTATGGGAGTCGCAGAAACCGAGCAATTAATACTTAATTCTTCCTTGTGGTGACGGAGAATACGATTCACCATCTCCTTTCTTAACCGTGGATGTGATAAAAGATGACGAAGGCTAACCTATGGCGAACGTGAACATATGTAGGTAACTTGATATATAAATCAACATTATCATCATCCACATTTCAGCTTATATGCGTCCCACTGTTGAGCTAGAGCCTCCTCCACAATAGGAGGGAACTTGACCATTGGACATGGTACCACCGTCACCATTCTACCAACGTACCACTCGACATCGTAACAGGGTTCATCCATTTCACGTGGAAACGTTATGGTCTTCAACTGTACGTTTTCAGCGATCATTTCTCCCACGTATGTGCAAGCTCTGGAATGAACTACCTGCTGCTGTGTTTCCCGAGCGCTATGACATGTCCTTCTTTAATCGAGGTTTAAGAAGAGTATTTTCTTCAGGATAGGCAATGGCTTGGCCGTGCCCTGGTATTGCAGAGGTCCATGTGCGGCAGTGTCACTTACCATCAGGTGTGCTGCTTGCTCGTTTGCCACCGTTGACAATAAAATAAAAGTGTTTCTTTTCGAGCTGTCCTTTTTGCATATTATATCCCTTAATCGTCTTTTATGACACTCATGGACAATAGAGGGCCAGGACTTTATGAATAGTAGGACATTTTCAATTAGCATGATAAGGTAATATATATTTTTCTTAATTTAGGTAAATCCGGTTCAATGCCTGATCTACGAAGACATCTCGCCAGTCGGCAATCAATGAACCTCGGATATCCACCACACATGCTACCGCAACCTCCTCCAGCATACTGGCAGCATCTCGCCGACCGACAGTACGCTGCTAGCCTTAGAGGCTACCCAAAATCTTACGGCGCACCTCAAATGTACGGTACCTGGGTAGGACCAAGATCGGGTTCTTACGACAATCCTTATAAGCGTAGGCATTCAATAGTTGGAGCATTTCAGACAGACGAGTACCCACCTAAAACCTATGATGACTACGAAGATAGAGTGGACTGTAAAAGCGAAATGGCTTATCCATATTACCGTTCTTACCCATACGATCCAAGAATTTATCCACCAGATTATGATCCAAGATTTTACCCCGATTTCAAACGAGAAGATGCTGCGTATGGTGTTAATCTGCTTAGACATGAACCTTACCATTTTAGTGGTTCTAGGGAAAGAGTATATTATGGTTTACGAAATAGTCATACGTCGGTTGGTAATGAATCTGATGATTTAACTAAATATAAAGATGTGGCATTGTGATTTAATATTAAATATTAAGTTAATTATTAATTTAGATGTTTCTCTATCACCTATATTGGTTGGGCGGATCACTGAAGACAAGGATCTCGGCACCGGTGGTCGGCCCAACGACGAATGCGACATGGCTACTAGTGGCCTATGGGGCGGCGCGTCGCCCGTCTGTCGCCCCAGACGGGGCCGGGCAACGGGTGCACTTACCATAGCGCGCCTCAAAAAAAAATCCGGTATATCGATTGTTTCAATTAAATGAAGATTGTGGCGACTACATATCGGACGATACAGTATAAGGCGCCCCTCGACAGTGGCCCGACCCGTAATTTGATGATTATTATATATATATATATAATATTACATTCTACAAACAGATAATTTGATGTAAATAGATGAATAAGATTTTAATGTCGTCTTATCTCGGCTCCTATCCTGCTGCCGAGCTCGAGCCTCCTCCCTAATAGCAGCGAAATTGACCTTACTATACCACGCTGCTCTGCTCTGTGTCTCCATCGGACGTCCTCGTCACGTCCTCGACGAAGAGAACGATAATATCACACTCGCTCAACATAGAGCCTACACGGCCAGCGAGACCCTAACAAATAAATATCCGCGGTTCCGCCCTCGCCGTCGAGGTGCGAACCGCGCCGCGCAAAAATCATTAAACAAAACGTGGGCACGCCCACTTTGCCTCTAGCAACGCCCCAAGCCGAGGTCCGTTCCCCACAGGGAGAGCCCTTGGACGATGTCGCTTAGCATACTTTTCTCCGGGTTGAGAGCCCTCAGCGCTCATCCATAGTCCGCGTCAAGCTGTCAAGGCCATCTGCGGCCAACAGCCGTACAAAAAAAAAATGCTCTGTGTCATTACGAGTTTGCTTCTCTAGCATAGGTATTAAATGCATATTATATCCCTTAGTCGTATTGCACGACACACATGGGTAAAATAGGGGGTGATGTATTGTATTCTTACTCTGTTACCACACAGAAAAAAAATTAAGGTATATATTAAAAAACAGTTATTTAAAAATCCATGTAATTTTGCAATAAAATATTGACAAATTACGAAATATACCCTGGGTCGTCTTAGGTTCACAAAAATTGTGGGCAAATGAATACAAGTTAAATTAAAAAAAATAAGATTTTTCCGCTACATAGGTGGAATGATATTAAATTAAAAATATTTTATAAATTAGATATCATACAGTTTTGAATTCGTTACAATAAATTTAACATATCTAAAATATAAATAAAATTGCAGATATAGTATAGGCGAATATCAGGGCCCTCGTCCTAGTTGGATGCCTGGTTTCTCGTATGTCCTTATGGTAAAAACCGTTCAGAATGTATCCAGTATCTTTTTAGTATGATCTTAATGAAGCTGCCTGCAAACGGACTAGGTTTTAGTTGATCCGAGAATAAAAACACTAATATTTTAAATGAATAAAAAAAAATGTAAATGTGTAATTATTAATGAGATGTTTAAAGATCTAGATTAATATTTTTGATATGTTTAGAGTAGGTATGTAAGACGTTAAGATATGTAATTATGTATAAATTAATTCAACATTGCTAGTTTAGTTACCTAATTAACCAAAGGTATATTATACAATAAATACATAAGTTAGTTGATAATTGTAATATTAAAATCGATGTCAAAATCAGTCACTACATTTTATAAAATACTAAAACAATAAATTAATTTTTGTAATGTGATTTTATTTTTATTATTATTATTTCTCTCTCTGTCTCTACCCAACCTATTTCTTTCTCTTTCTCTGTGTCTCCCATCGCTTATTATTACTGTAGAGGCCTCGATTCGGGGTGCGAACCGTGGAGGCCTTCCGGCCGGTGCTGATGTAGTGGTTGGAAAGGCGGCACGGGGTGCTCTCCGTCCGACTAGTGCAGGTGTTGACGGGGCATGGGTGCTTCGCCAAATACCTGCACAAGGTCGTTAGGAGGGAGAGTACACCGTCCTACCACCACTGCGATTGCGACGAGGACACGGCGCGGCATACGCTCGAGGCCTGCGACGCTTGGGCAGCGCAGCGCCGTGAACTCGTCGCAATCATCGGTGCCGACCTGACGCTGCCGACTATCGCTAGGGCGATGGGACGCGGTCGCAGCCTTCTGCGAGGCAGTGATCTCGCAAAAGGAGGCGGCGGATCGCCTGCGTGAGGAGCGCAGCCTCGATGACGCGATCCGCCACCGGCGACTGGGGCGGCGTGGGCGCGAGTACTTGCGCTTCATGCCGCCCTAGCCGAGGCCGCGGGTGACGTGATCGGGGAATTAATCCGTCACTCGCTGAGAGGCCGACCGCGTGAGGAAAGACCGACGTCCTCCCCGAGGGGGGGACGTGGTCGATGGGAGGGTACCCCAAATAGGGGGTATTCCGTCGGGCCGACCACTGATGACAAGTAACCCTGCTCCGGTGGTCGGCCCAACGACGAAGGCGTCGTGCACGTGGGTGGGTTGCGGGTGTGCGTGCTTACGCCACTCTGTCGCCCCGGACGGAGTGGTGCGAAGAGCGCGCCGACCGCAACCCACCCAAAAAAAATCACTTATTATTAAAAAAATCGTCATCATTTCAACTCATATAGGTACGTCGTAGGACGTATATGAGTTGAAATGATGACGAGTAGTCCTAGGTTCGAGCCTCGATAATAGGAGGAACATCATCATCATCATTACAGCTCATATACGTCCCACTGGTGGGCTCGAGCCTCCTCCACAACAGGAGGGAAATTGACCTTACTATACAGGTTGGTATAGGGTTTTATTTCAAATTTTCTCCTGCATAGATGTTATATGCGTATTATATCCCTTAGTCGTCTTTTACGACATCCACGGGCAAGATAGGGAGTGGTGAATAGTGCTCTTACTCCGTCACCACATGGGTAGGAGGCACATGAGCCACCTATACAATGGTGGTCAAACAGGTTGCCATAAGGTTTTATACTGAGTGTTTAGTTTGAATTTTTATTTGCGACACCTACGGGCAAGGGAGGTTGTTTAAAGACGACTAATCGATATAATGTGCATGTACATAGATGTTCTATGTAAGAGAAGGAAAGGAAAACTCGGAACAAAAGTGACAACCAACCTGTTTGAGCAACACGGTATAGTATGTCAATTTCCTTCCCATAGTGGAGGAGGTCTGAGCCCAACAGTAGAATGTATACACCGTGGAATCTAATTGGCTGTTTTCCCGAAATGTACATACTCAGTTAATAATATAGAACCAAACTATAGCATTTATTCAATAAAATAGAAACATAAATTCTTGTCATTTGCAATCCCGGGCGTTGCCTCAAAATATCATTTTTGCACAACTGTAATATATGCTTAAGGGTATCGACCGTAGGTACCTACGGTAGCATGCTAACTGACCTATTAAAACATAGACCAAGGTCGCGCGACTCGGGCGCATCATAAAAGAAGGAAGGGGGTGCGGGACGCGAGCGGGTGACACCGAGCTCCGAGGTATTATGCCTAAAATTATTTTGTTTTACCTATTATTGCGATTTAATACGAATGGTATGTCGTAGGCATGTTGGGCACAATACCGTTGCATGTCAGACAAACTTAAGAATGACATATTATCAGACATTTTTTCTATTTTTAGTTATGTGGGATATTAAGAATGATTAACTGAGTACCTACATATGTTTCAGGAAAACAGCTAATTAGGTTCCACGGCTGGGACAATGATGACGATGATGTTACCACGTTGGTCCAACGAATTGGTATTGGCTTTTATTTCAAGTTTTCATTCTCTTACATAGCTGTCTGTTTATTATAAACCCTTGCTTGTCTTTACGACACCCGAGCGCAGAAAGGGGTGCTGAATTGTATTACTCAATGTGTACTCTTCTTTCATAGCATATATTGCCAAAGTTGGCAGCCTGGCTGATGTTAGTATTCCTTGGGATTGTAATTATTGATTGGACGACATCGGTGTTTGCCCAGGTCAGTCGTTTTCTACGATACCTTTTCTTTTATGGGGTGGGTTAACGGTCGGCGCACTCCTTGCTTCTCTCCGTCCAGGGCGACAGAGGGGCGTAAGCACGCACACCCGTAACCCACCCGTGACACGTCGCCTCCGTCGTTGGGCCGACCACCGGAGCAGGGTGACTTGACGTCAGTGGTCGGCCCGACGGAATACCCCCTTTAGGGGTACCCTCTTATATTCCATATCCATCCATAATTCTAACAAGCAAATAGGTATTTACTTTTGCTTATGGATGGAGTAAAAAAATAATATCTCCATCCCCTTTTGTCACGAGAATTATCGTAAAAGACGGTTTTTGTGGAACTACGTATCAGATAAAGAACGCAGTGTTGCCAAATACGAAAATAGTCCGAAAAAAATCCCGCACAAGAAATACTTTCGTAAATCTAGGGACGAATTTAAGTGACGATCGCCAATGATAACACCACAAGAAAAGAATAACTTTAAATACCAACATATCTGACCAATGTGTAATTTAATTACCAACCCGTTGTGGAAGTTGCTATAGCCTAACAATGCAAGAATGCGACGTATTTGAACTGATATACTTAATGACGATGAATTATTTATATAAATATTATAAAATGAAGTCGCTTATGATTATGAGGCAATTAATATTTTATTAAGGCTGGTGCATAGTTAAATAAATTTTATTTACATGTTAAACTAAAGATGTTATTTAATTTATATAACTAAGTTAGTTAATATTACTGTTGTATTTTTTTTAATTAAAGGTAAAGTTAGTTAAATATTACGGACGTTTCAACCATGTACCTATTAATGTATTGATCTGGCAGGGGTGGCAGGCTGGTGTGCTCGCCCTCCTTACAATCGTGTGCAGGTACTTGCCGAAGCAACCGTGCCCCGTCAATACCTGCACCAGTCGGAAGGAAAGCACCCCGTGCCGCCGCTCCAACCACTGCATCAGCACCAGCCGGAAGGCCTTGACGATCCACTAATGTATTGATTTGCGACAATTTCTATATTTCAATATAACTATTATGGATGAGGCTCGAGCCCAACAATGAGATATATTGAGACAGTGAGCTGGAAAAATCTGGAATACGGAAATCCGCAGAAGAACACGTGTAACTGACATAGCACGAAGAATTAGCACGCTGAAGTGGCAATGGGCAGGCCACATCGCTCAACGAACCAACAACCGCTGGGGAAGAAAGGTTCTCGAGTGGCGACCACATATCGGACCACGGAGTATAGGACGCCCCCCTACTAGGTAGACCGACGACCTAGTGAAAGTTGCTGCTAGGGGTGTCGGGGATCGAATGTCAAAAGACGACCTTTCCGGCACCTCGTAAATGCGCGGAAGGGACCGCTGTGGTTTTAGTGGGTATTCCGGAAGCATAGACAGCCGGTGAGTCCCACACTCCCCCTCGTCTGTCGCCGGAGGGGTGCGTAAATTGCATTTCCACAGCGAAAAAAAAAAGTAAAGTTTCTGGGCGTCGTGGGATGCAGGCGGCACAGGACCGCACATTGTGGCGTAAGATGGGGGAGGCCTACGTCCAGCAGTGAACGGCAATAGGCTGAAATGATGATGATGATGATGAGCTGAAATGATGATAAATGATGATACATAGCGGTGATATCCGTAAATGAGTATAGTAAATAATCACAACAATATAAAAAAACATAGAAAATAATATAAATGAATATACATATATGTTTAAGAGATTACATTAAAATGAACTCATCATTTCAGCCCACATGCGTTTCACTTTTGTGCACGGGCTGCCCTCACTGTGGGAGAAAATTTGACCTACTATGCCACCCTGATCAGACGTGTTGGTATAGAGTTCCATTTGGAGTTTATCTAATGATTTCTGATGTTTACGCGAGTATTACACATTTTAAATAAAATTACTTTACGGATTTTATCGCGTTTGTATTTGATTTTTGATTACCCGACGTTTCGAACACTTTGCAGCGTTCATGGTCATGGGCGGACTAAGATGTCTCACGTCCAACAAGTCATCGTTACTGCAGAAAATTTATAATTATCTACCCGATACGGAAATTAGTTATTAAATATTGAGCCACATTTTGATACAAATTTATTGCCAGTGTAAGAAGAAAATTGTTTATGGTTAGTAATTATTTAATATTAAAATTAATAGTAATTATATTTAAAAACCTAACAATCTAGTATACTACCACCGGATCGCAACACTGCCGCACTGAGAAAGATCCGGTAAGAAAACTCAGGTGACATGATGCTAAATTAATATTAATTTTGAAGGCGGCTTACTTTATGTTACTAAGAGGTTTTAATTTATAAAATTATCTTTAGTTATTATTATTGTGGGTCAAATCTATATAATATGAGCTCACAGTGTCTTGCAGTCTTATGGTGGTCTTTTTGGATTTGTTTTTAATAATGTTTATAACAGGATCCCAGCTTGATGGTAACACCCAGCCATCCTCTCTATTGAAATTTTTGGGGTTTTTAGTCTCAATAGCCTCGCGTACCATTCTAGGCAGGTATCGGTGTTCTTTTATCAAATCTGAACAAGTGTTCGAAACGTCGGGTAATTAAAAATCAAATACAAACGCGATAAAATCCGTAAAGTAGTTTTATTTAAAATAGAGTTTATCTTTTCTTGCATCGATGTTAATTGCATATTATATCCCTGATTGTATTTTTTTATTATTCCGTGTGGTGACGAAGTAAGAATACAATTCATCACTCCCTATCTTGCCCGTGGATGTTGTAAAAGACGACTATGGGGATACAGAGATGCAATTTATTTGAAATACCTCTATTTAAAATGTAAATACAAAATGCAATTTACCTATTTTGTATTTTGCATTTAAATGCCTTTTACTAAAAACCATGTTGTATTTTATTTATAATACCTTTCGAGATGTATTTTGCATTTTAATATTAATTTCAAAATGCAAAATACTTTGTGATTAAGTTTAGCCAACATTACCAGTCAAACAAAATGAAATGAACGAATGACGCTTGTATTGCCGGAATTGCCCGATAGAGGCACCTGCTAGCCATGCGCGCCCTTTTTTATTCTTTGGTCAGAGTGCGCGCCTTATGTCGGACTAGTGTCAATGTCAAACGTAAACGATGAACCAGTGGGCTTACCCTTAAAATCAATTCCAATTTCGAATCCTATTCAATTCCAATCTCACCAAACTTATTTTTGGTACTCTTAAACAAAATTCAGAATGAATTCTTCGCCTTTGCCGTTGTTATTTTCACCAACTGTGCCGTATTTTATTACTTTAAATAATAACGTTACCGAACTCGATCACCACAAAGACGCTTTCTTGAAATTGTGCAACATTAACGATTTTAAACTACGTCAAAATCACGTCGGTAGTAGCAAATATTTGACTTAATCGAGAAGAGTCAAATTTATTTAGTTTAAATTAACTACACCGAATTTGATTCCAATCATGCGTTAGTGTCGCTTTCAAGAGTAACAAATTGCTCAAATTCGAGTTGCGATTGGATTTAGGATTGGAATCAAGATTCAAGAATAAGCACACAGTCCAGTTTTTATTAATAAGAGAAAAGTGTAATAATAATAAAATAAGAACTAGATGCACAATCAACCGAAATAAATGGCTACACAATTCACAAAATGGAGCCATGGCTCTCTTTTCGTTAGTCTACTTTTTTTACATTATTTTAAGTGAGTATTATTATTATTAATAATAACATAACAGAATTTATACGCGTACTGATAATTAATATGACCAAAATGTCATGCATAAGGTGTCATGTTATTAGACGTTTTTGTTCGGCTCGGCATTGTCTCAATTTCTCATGATAAATATGTACTTAAAATAAATAAAAATATCTGAGATTTGGTCAAAAGGTTTTTTATTTTGAAAATACCTATTTTGCATTTAGCATTTGAAATACAAAACGCAAAACTATTTGCTTTGATTATATACATATATAATCAAAGACTATTTGGTATTTTGCATTTGAAATAGTTAATCTGAAAAGTATTTTGCATTTTGTATCTAAATGCTTTTTAAAACCATTTTCTATATCTCTGTGGGGATATAATATGCATATAACAATTGTGCAAGAGAAGGTAAACTCGACATGAAACCCTATACCAACATATCTGACCAGTAGGTCAAACTCCCTCCCATTGTGGAGGAGGACCGAGCCCAACAGTGGGACATGTGTGGGCTGCGATGATGATGATTTTTTTTTTTATGGGTGGGCTATAGTATGCGCACGCGCGGTCCAGTGCGTCCGGGGCGATGAAAGGACGGCGCGCGGGCCCATAACCCACCCGTACCCACGTCACCTCGTTGTTGGGCCGACCACCGGAGCAGATGTGACTTGTCGTCAGTGGTCGGCCTGACGGAATACCCTTTCGGGTAACCTCACCTCTCGACGTCCTGGGACGTCGCTCGCCGTCGCGTGGTCAGCCTCTCTGCGGGTGACGGACAATTCCCCGGTCCGATTACCCGCGGCCTCGGCTAGGGGCGATGATGATGATGAATTGTCTTTTACGAGCAAGAGAGGGGGGGGGGGGGGTTGAATTCAATTCTTATTTCGTCACCACATGGAAAATAAGATGAAAATGAATTATTTATACATATTTTAATTAAATACATAACTGCTGTGCTGACGGAGTATGAATACAATTCACCACTCCCTATCTTGCCCGTGGGTATCGTAAAAGTCGATTTAGGGATATATGCAATTAACATCTATGTAAAAGAAATAAAACTCAAAATAAAATCCTATACCAATCCGCCCGACCAGCGTGGTGTAGTGGGTCAACTTTTACGACACCCATGTACAAAGCAATGCTTGGTATTTTTTAGACGCCAACATTTAGCAATTTGTAGTAATATCATAAAGAACGAATATATCAAAAAATTCACAATATGTATATAAACCACGCATGTTTACTTCAATGCGTTATCACAAAGTTTAAAATTATATTTCCATTAATATTATTTCAATAATTAATTCTATTTAAAATGCATTAAAGTTTATAATCGTGTGTATTTATCTGTATAGTGTCAAGTAGTAAAGATATTTATGACCTAAGACCTTGTTTGTATCTAAATTACGATAGTGTGCGTTTTAAACAGTTTTAAGAATTGTTTTACATGGATAAGAATCAAAATAATGAAAAGAAGAATTGGTGAAATAATTATTTATTTCGTATGATTTTTAGGTTAGAATTAAAATTAAGATTATTAAATTAAAATTATTACATTTTTTTTTATGTTCGCAGCTAGTAGAACCTAAGATGAGAATGATATCTGTTAAATTAATTTAATACTAATATTTCTTATAGATGTTTGTTTTTTAACAAAATTTCGTTTTCATTTAAATCTAATCTAATAATAATATTGGACGTAGGACTATCCACAAGAATGGTCTGTAGAATAGTCTAGTGCTGCCTACATGTAACGGTTGCTTGCGAGTTTCAGAATGTCGTCAGTCTACACAATAGGAGGCCGTTCTCTAGGATGTGTTGTATGTTCACGCGTTATTCGATCCATGTTGAGCTATAAACATCTTTTTTTCTTACACTTACTCATAACTTTGGAAGTTTCGTGTGTAGCAAAGAAGAAAACTAAAATCTAAAAAAATATATTTTATAAAAAAGTATTATTAGTATGTATACATTTCTTATATATTAGTACTTCTCGTTGTACAATGTGTCACCACTTAGCATTTCTGTGTCAAAACTCTTCGAAAAAGTATTCTGGGGCGTCGTAAAGTCCATATTATTCCTTCGTTGATGTGAGATTATAGGTCATACTACAGCACTCACCTAATATAATTATCGCTTTACTATCTTACTGAGTTTGCTGTGTTGGTGGCTACGATTACTGCCAACTCTTACACTGCTTGCAGGTGTCGTATACTCTATCTGATGGTGTCTGCTTAGCAATTATTTCCAAGAAGGATAGATGTCAGACATGTCGATCATAAAACCATTGCCAAAACTTTTGCGTTATGTACGATGGAAGAAGAGTATTGTGTTAACCCCATGTAATTGGGATTAGAACAGTATGATAGTGACTAGGTTACTAAGTAGGTAAATAATTATTCTGAATGCTATCGCCAACTAACCTATCGATTATAGCATTATGATATTATTCTTCTTAAGAAACTCCTTTGTCGCACAAAGAATCTCGATAAGAAAAAGACAATATGCATAAACGTGATCCCGCTGTTGACAATTAATTAAAACATGCATAATAATAACATGCTTGTTGCAAAATCGAACGAAGTTTTATTATAATATTTTAGATCATATTTTATGCCACCATGTAAACATCTTCTAAAATCAGAGAACATTTAACTATTGTCAACAACCAAACAGTATTTCGAAGTAAATCCATTACTGTGCCGGTCGTTAAACATATAAAGTTAATAAACAGAAAAATGTTTAAGTTTTTAATTCTCTGTGCTTTAATAACAATAGTCTACGGCAGATCAGTCAACGTTGGTCAAACTTACGAAAGTAATGGAATAAGAAAAGTTTACGAAGAAAATCTCGACGCGAACGCCTTCCCTTTATTTAAACGTGAAAAATTTCTGAATATTAAACTTAATGATATAATAAAAGGAATCGCCATTACCGATTTGGACAATGCTCTCGCAGAAGCATCAATAAGAATGGGTGGTTTAGGATTCAATTACGCTGATATCAAACTCAAGAGTCAACGGGGTTCCGGCTTCAACTACCACATCGCAGTTTATGCATAATGACGTCACCAACTTTTAGTTTGGTTAACGCGTAGGTAATTTAAATTATATAAAGCAACGTTTTAACTAAGCTAATAAGTTATTGACTTTTTACTTATTAATATGTAAATAATGTAATTAACAATTCCTTTTTAATAAATTTTAAGCAGCATAAAAAGCATTGTTTGTTAAATTATAAAAGTTTTTTGTTTGTTACAAGCAATTTAAATAGACAGTTATGAATTTCCTAAGTATGGCCTATAACTTTTATGGTCGTAACTCATTGTACTTACTGATAAGTGGAACGATAATGTGATCTGGATCTAAATATATAAAGAGTTTAGTATTCTGTAATATTAGTTGACTCGTAATGTTTGAGAAGGTGAACAAGTTAGCATAATATACCATACAGCTATTTTGGCCGTGAAGATGTTTCAACACAAATATGTCGTAACAGTTCCTAATAGGTTCATTCATTTTTATCTTATACATCTCTTTAGTTATAAAACTGTTAAATTTAAAAAGTCGGCTGGTTGAGAAGGTTCAAAATTTAATTAAAAGTAAACTTTAAGTCCATGTAAACGCGTCCTTATTTTATTGATGGTCAGCGAGTTACATACATAGATTACTAAGACATTTGACCTTTCCTTCCCAAGTGTGTATTATTCCATTTCATTTTTCCGTATTAATCTCAGTTAAAGCATTCAACTCATAACGATCGCTACTTTACGCAATGTTTAAATTAATTATATTTTTGAATTGTCTCCTAGTTTTAGTACATTGTAAAAGTGTATTTGTAGGACAAATTTACGATCATACTAATGTAGTTAGAAAAGTATACGACAAAATGGTGGAAGCTTCTTCTATACCGTTGATAAAAAGAGAAGAAGAAGTGTACTTCGAATATCCAGCTGGCGATCAGAAGATAAAGGGAGTTGCTATTAAAGATTTAGCTGAGAGTAATGCTGAAGCGTCAATCACAAGAGGTGGACTTGGTTTTGGATTTGTCAAAATCAAGCTCAAGAGTGCAAGAGGTTCCGGCTTGAAGTATTTAATTGAAATCTACGCTTAACTTGTGGATTCTTAAGTTGTGCGGCGGAAAAATACTGTAAAAAGTTTAAAAATATATGTATTTCTTTTTATATGAGTAGTTTTTTTATTAGACTTTTTCTGTTGTTGGTTATTGCAAAAAAAATGCCAATATATGCGGACGGATTTTTTGGTATACTTTAATCATTGTTAGCAAAATAAATTTGTAAATGAACTTTGTAATACATATTTAAAAACTATAACTTTGTGTGGTGATGGAGTAAGAATACAGCTTACCATCCCTTTTCTAGTCCTCTAGTAGTGTCGTAAAAGACAACCAAGGGATTATAATATACAGATAACATCTAAGAAAGAGAATGCAAACCAGAAATAAAACCCTATACCAACACGTCTGACAATAGTCAATAGTCCATTTACCTCCCATTATAAAGGAGATTCGAGCTTAATAGTGGAACGTATATGAATTGTAATGATAATGATAATCGTCATTTTTGATATTGTGAAATATTTATGCTGTACTTAAATAGTTACATAACATAACTGTCATTATTTATTAATTAAATATATCTATGATAGCCAAAACAATACACATAATTTGCTCATTAGGAAACCATAATTAAAATTTAATGTGATTCATAAAATACATTTATAATAATTATCGTTATATATAGTTATATATAGTAGTCCGTGTGGTGACGGAGTAAGAATACAATTCACCACCCCCTTACCCGTGGGTGATCGTACGAGACGACTAAGGGATATAAAACGCATATAACATCTATGCGAGCGAAGGAAAACTCGAAATAAAACCCTATACCAACACGTCTAACCAGCGTGGTATAGTATAGGTCAATTACCCTTCCATTATGGAGGAGGCCCGAGCCCAACAGTGGGACGTATATGGGCTGAGATGATGAGATGATGATGATCGTTATATATAGCTGTACATCTGTATCGTTATATATTCTGTGACTACAAATATTTCAAACTCTTAATATTAATTGTGGGTTAAAGATAGTTCAAAGGTTTGTATCGACGGTTGAACCAACTCCAACCAACGCCGTCCGGTCAACAATTACATCGCCAATATTCCCCAAGGAGGGTCGATGTCAAGACCGGTTAAAAAACTATTTTTTTTTTGCGGTGGGTTACGGTCGGCGCACGACTAAGCCCAACCCACCCGTAACACCACGTCGCCTTCGTCGTTGGACCGACCACCGGAGCTGGGTTACTTGTCGTCAGTGGTCCGGTTAAAAAAAAAAAGAACTATTGCCAAAACTTTAGCAATTTGTGCAATGGAAGAAGAGCACATATTACATCAACCCCGAGTAATTATTATAAGAGTAGAATGTGGTATTATTACAAATATGTTTCATTTTGAGATAAATTATTACTGTTATCTTAAATATTACATATTATGACTACTATGTGATATTGTGTGTAATTATTGCAATCCCTTAACTCTCTCTTACGACAACTACAGGCAAGATAGGGGGCGGGGAATTGTATTCCCACCCCATACGACAAATCTATATCTATACCAATAAATAAAATTTGTAATGTCAAAATGATAGGCTTTTTTCATGCTCACACGGTTATTTGCACGACATCTATGCCTAAAATAGCAATTAAAAAAATTTTGTCTGTCTGTCTGTTTGTTCCGGGTAATCTTCAAAACGGCTGGACCGATTTCAAAAATTCTTTCACCAATAGGAAGCTATAATATCAGGGCGTAAACTAGGCTATATTTTATCCCGGTATTCCCACGGGAACGGGTACTACGCGGGTAAAACAACTAAAACCGAAGCGAAGCGAGGGCGGGTTGCTAGTGTTATATATGTTTCAGCTTCTGGTCGCAACTTCGTCCACGTGTTATAGATACTTTGTGCTAACCGTAACTTTAACCTAAGACTGTTTACGTAGAAGGTGGAAATATTTTTTAATAATACGATTCTGTCACACATGATTTTTGCGAAAATTTAGCCATTTATGCAGCGGAAGCTCTCAAAAGGAAAAAAAAAGGTTTTTGAAACATTATTCATTGGTGCTCCCTCCTGTTGGTCTTAGCGTGATAAATGGATTATCTAACACTGAAAAATTTTTCAAATCGGACCAGTAGTTCCTGAGATTAGCGCGTTCAAACAAACAAACTCTTCAGCTTTAAATATTAAAAAAAATAGTAAAATATAGTCATCATCATCATCTTCATCTTGCTCCTATCCCAATTACTTGGGGTCGACGCAATATGTCATCTTCTTCCATACGG
The DNA here is from genome assembly GCA_032191425.1 of Lymantria dispar. Taxonomy (NCBI): domain Eukaryota; kingdom Metazoa; phylum Arthropoda; class Insecta; order Lepidoptera; family Erebidae; genus Lymantria; species Lymantria dispar. Next base: position 7,450,365 of record CM063465.1, on the reverse strand, counting down.
TCCTATCAGACGTCATCTCTGCAGTCACTCCCAGGCTATCCATGTCATGCCTCACACAGTCCATCCATCTTTTCCTCGGTCTTCCTTTACCCCTAAAACCTTCAACATTCATACCTAAAACTTTCCTCACAACATTACTTTCATACCGCCTCATCACATGTCCATACCATGTCAGCAGTTCACTCTTTAACTTTTCCGTCACTGGCGCAACTTTCAAATTTCCTCTAAAAAATAGTAATAGTAAAAAAGTAAATAGTTATAGATTAGTGTAAAAGTATAGATATTCAAGTGTATAAGGTTATGAGACAACTGGTGGTTGGCTGATGGTAGGAAACTATGAAAAAAATTTGAACGCATAATATCGATTCGTTATTGAATTAGAGACGTGTAAAGTTTTCAATTTTGTCATCGCTTTTTCGTGTAAATCTGACTGAAATGTATAAAGTTAGTGATACTTAATCTGCAACATATTCGACTTTGTTAAATGTTCATTAGAAATTGAATAAATCAATGATTACGTTCGTATAAGCAAGAAAAACTTAGCTTTAAATCAGCTGATCGGCCGATGACCGTTGACGAGGCGCTTTTGTACCTACGTTACCATTGAAGCGTTTGCGCAATTCATACCTATTTATATTATCGAAGCTTTAAAGCTAAGCTTTTTCTTTTAAGATATGTTCTAGTAAGAAGATAAGTTATGCAAAAGGCATGGCAGAGGCACCTATATAATGGATGAGGACATAGATACAATTTTCTCAAAAAAAAATTTGATTAATAAAATTGTTACATGGAGTACAAATGTAGAGACTGTAACAAGAAAATCATAAAAGACCAAAAAATCTTCCAGTCCTTTTTATTTTCGTAATGGCAATAAGCTATAATTAAGAGCTGTCTATACCAGCATGTCTGACCAGCACGGTATAGTAGGTTAAATTCCCTCCCATAGTGGAGGAAGCTTGAGCCCAACATTGGGACGTATGTGGGCTGCGATGATGATGATGAAGAGCTATTAGTGCCAGTGTCGAGTTATACCTGATATTCTTCACGTTTTTAATCTTCAGTCATAGTCGTTACCATTGATTAGGTGCTGACAATCAATTTAAGATTCCTCTGGGCATTATGGCAAAATATAAAATTCACTATTGTATCTTATACACTTCATTTCAGCATTTCATCTGCATTAAGTATATCACATAAAATATCAGCAAGATAATTCAAAATAACACTGTAAAACACTAAAATAATAAATCAAATTTAAAAGCGCTATATGACAATTTGATATTTCCGTCAAAAGTCCAGGCCAAAAAATTGTATTTCCTACGGTTGCAGGTTTGTATGTGACTAATGCCATTAGTGACAGGTGTATTTAGGAGCACCATCTCGTATGGGGGATTAGTCGAAAAAGTGTCCACTTGTAAACAGCAAATTAATAGCGCTAGTGTAGCAAGTGGAAATGATATGAACTTAGCAGTTATAAACAGAGTTATGGAGTGAAGTGTGCTGGGTTGAAAAATTTAATATTTATCTTGACTTGTGTCGTTAAGAAATATGCAGTATTTAAAATCTCAATTATTTACGTAGTCAACTGTAATTTAGTAAATAATAACCTATGAAACTTAAGAGTGAAGTGTGCTGGGTTGAAAAATTTAATATTTATCTTGACTTCTGTCGTTAAGAAATATGAATTGCGCTGTAACAAAGCGGAAATGTTTCTTTCCTTTTCTAATTTAGTATCCTACTCTAATAATTTGTGGCGCTCTATTTAAAATTCTTCCACTTGCTACTATAGCGCCACCTTAATTTTCTCCTTTCAACGGACACTTTTTCAACACTGAGATGGTGCTCCTTACTTCTACACTCCATATATAGTACCTATAAATAATAATTATTGACTTTTGACGCGAATGTCAAAATGTCACGTAGCGCTTTTATATTCTTTTCATTATTTTAGTGTTTTACGGTGTTATATTGAATAATTTTGTTGATATTTTATGTAATATAATGTTGATAGAATGCTGATATATAGTGAATATGATATAATAGCGAATCGCGTGCATTTTCACATTCTGCCAAATTTCCCAGAAGTAGCTTGATTTGGCTTTCAACACTAAATCAATGCTAACGACGGACTACTTACGAAGACTAAAGACGTGACTAATTAATTATTTAATTATAACTCGACATTGGCACCAATAGCGCATATTATTGCAGCTCATTGCCATTAATCAAGAAGAATAATAATAATAATTATTAGGAAAGCAAAAGAAAAAAAAAAATTTAATTATTAAATAGGAACAAAATAATAGAAATAAATTATTCCAACGTATTGACCATAGACATAAATAAAGGTCCGCCAGTGAGTGTAAATAACATATAAAATTAGCGATGGGTTGTAGCGGGTTTTTTGGTTAACGAAACGAAACTATCTATCGAATGTCAATAGCGGTTTTTGAAACACTCTATTTCAGTAGCGAGAATAGCAGGTTGTGTTTTACTGGTTAACTAAAGTATCACAGTGTAGTGTATGTTACACGCGTACCTACTCACGCACACTACTATACAATAGAATTGCCTTGCGTACGCCGTGACCTTGTACACTACGAAACGGTCCGGCGTAGGCTCTATTTGGCTCTAATTTAAATGCTTCATTTTTTGTGTGCGGAGTTACCTTCTGTTAGTTATTATTCTAAGATATTCATACTATATTTACATACTATATTATAATACATATATAACATCTATACGAGAGAAGGAAATCTCGTAACAAAGCCTTATGTCACTACATCTGACCAGCGTGGTATGTTGGGTCACTTTCCTTCTCATAGTGGAGGAAGCCCGAGCCCAACAGTGGGACGTGTATGGGCTAAGATGATGATATATACACTTTATTTTAATTTTCAAGCTATCAAATTTAATATTACCTATACGCAAAAGTAAGTGACGCCACTTTTTTGTGTGACTTAGTCGTTAACCGCAGATGGCTATGACAGCTTTACCCGGACTGCTGGGTGAGCGCTGAAGGCTCTCAATCCAAGACGTGTCTATAATTCACCATGTCGCGAAACACATGAATTAGGACTAGTTCAAGGCCACATAATTAGGCATCTACCTGCAACTCACGAAGTACGAATGACAAATAACAAATAATCTTACAAAAAAATGCATCTTATTTCAAATATGTTAAGGGCTAAAGTCAAAGGTCAAACGCAGCTTTGCCGTGTGGGTGTATGAAAGAGACAAAATGATGATTGATGAAAGAAACGATGTTCGACCCATGTCGCGATCGCGATAACTATTAGCTACAGAGTTGTTGTCAGCTAAAGCTAGCTACAATAGCGAGTAGCGACTGTTAGCTGCCGGCAGCGATAGAGTATTACCGAACGTTCGTTGTGTGATTCGCGTTCGTGAAACGTGATTGAGTTAATAGCTGTTAGCGGGTTTTTGCAGTACGGCGAAACTAGCTAACCGCTATTGTACCGATAGATAGTTTCAATAACCAGCTAAGTTGCGCAACGACCACTTCTAATAAAAATTATGCTACGATATTTAACGTGCGTTAGTGACAGGAAAAAATTGGCCGGCTTGCGTCCACTAACTCTAGCATAGCCATAACACAAAAAAATAAGTGAAATGAGTGCTCGTGCGTTAGTGAGAATTTTTAATCACGATTAGGTGCTTTATAACATATTATGATTAATTGGGGTTTGTCAACTCTATTGAGACAAATTACAATAAAATTTATTTCAAATGTTAATGCATATGTTATAGTCTGTGGCCAATATGTCACTGTGGTCACAATAGCTGCGGGATAAAGTATTATATGTGGTAAAACTCAATAGTTAAATGGAATTCGTTTATTAATTCGGTCTATTAATGTAATCATAAGCCGGTATACTTCTATTCTCCAATAAACAGATGTTATAACGAAGGGTGATTCATCAATTTACACTTAAAATAACATAATTTGCCTACTCTACTGCAATGCTGTAAAACGATTTTCCTCATGTGAACCTTATTTATTATTTTAATTTCTAGGTATGTTTGTGTTCAATATGTAAGATACGTGGTTAATTACTCTTTGGATGTGAAAAGTTTACAAATAACGGTGTTGGATTCTTTTAGATATTAATGGATAAATGAAGACCGTCCGCAATTCTTCGAATACAAGTACAATGAGGAAATATTACCAGCTTATACTTGTCATTGTGTGTTTTATCAGTATAGTAACGTTACTCGTTTACCGTCACGAATACTACAGACTGAGATATGTTTTGGAAGTATTAAATTTCTTTGGCAAGCCAGGACTTTCGGAGATTGAGTTTTGCGGGCCCGGCTTTAACGCCACAATGCTGTCGGAAATACTGCGAAATTCCTCAATGGAAGTACGTGAAACGCCACCTTTATTTCAACAAATTGACGAAAATTTCTACTCATACTCCTCATTCTTAAGATCTTATCAGAAGCACGAAAGAGTATCACATACGCACGCACACGTCATCGATACTATAGTAATTGGAAAATCTGATGCAGCCCCCAATTTCCGCTGTAACATTTGGTTGGAGAACACAAACAAACCAAAAACTGGCAAATTCACATACAAAACAGTGTCGGATTCTTCTAATGATTTCCGTCTATACATTTTTCAATGTTCAATGATGAAGGATTTAGGACAACCTAGAGGAATAAGCTTTTATATTAACGATTACAACATAAATCCCATACATGCACCAATAAATAGAGTTATTAAAGTAAATACTAAGAGAAAACCTCGAGAACGAGTTGCTATCAAGTTTGTTAATAACGTAGAACCTGCGATTTGTGTAATACCAAATCAAGTACCTTTAGTTTCAAGAGACGCATTCATAGAATTCCTAGTGTTTCATCACATAATGGGTATCAATTATTTTACAATATACGACAGTATGATCTCCGAAGATATAATTAGAAGGCTAAATTTATTACCCAGTGATATAACTCAATGGAATATACAGTTTTTTCCGTTAAACTATCCCTTTATATTTGCTAAATCATATATTATTGTGAGAAAGGCGATCGAGTTTGACTGCTTATTTAGACATTTTAGATTAGATAAAGAGGAATCTGAGAAGGCAAGTCATGCTATGGTGATGTCATGGGATGAATTTCTTGTACCACGTGTCCATAATAATCTTAAGGAAATATTCAATGATTTTGATCCAAGAAGATCTATTAACACTTTAGAAATAAAACCTCTTTTGTTCTGTCTCAATCAGCCAGACGATGATAATATTGATGTAGGTTATCCAGAGATAATGAAGAAAACGCACTATTTCAAACTATATCAGGATTTGAATTCTGTATATGTAAGAAATTTAGACTCCATGACGATGTTTGAAGATTTATTTAATATAACTTTAAGTAATAAAATTGTACCGTTGGAGACTGTTGCAGTTCATAAGTACACCGAGTGTAGGGACCCTAAAGTATACAATCTTAATGGAGCTGGATACAATGAAACACAGATGCAAGTATTTCAGCATAAATTTGAAAGTGCCATGACAAAATTTGGACAGAGTTTAGTTAGTAATAAAATCTATAGATTGTATAGGTCTGGCAAGATTTGGGAGAAGACGAGCAATGAATTTGTTAGAGATATGTTATAAATTATATTGTAGATTTTACAATTATATATTACAATTCTATAATATATAGATTTAAAAATAATTACACTCTTTAGGGTGTTAATATTTGTAAAATAATCTAGACTCATTGCCTGCCTAGCAGTAGAAGAATATGATAAAAGAAAACTTTCACATATTTTGTGAGTTTAGTACCAGCATTAGAATTTTGACTGCCAGCCATACCTTTAGTATTACTTTACAATTTTTTTAGACAAGATATTTGTCTATAGCTTACTTATGTATGCTTATTATATTGAACTACCTAAGGTGATTAACAAACATAAAATGTCGTAAATTTTTAGGCAAACTAACAATTTTTTGTTACCATAATGGATTGCAGTGCAATATGTAGAATTTAGTTGCAAATATACAAATACTGATGAATGGGGTGAGTTGGCCATAGTGTAATGGCAACACTTAAACTATATACAGCTATAGGGTCACCCCCCATAACGTAAACTGTCTCCCCCCCATAACGTAAACTGTCTCCCCATATGAGATATAGAGTGAAATTAAAAACATAAATGGAGTGATTTAATATGGTATATGTTAAAAATTATCTCCGATTAGTGCCCGATTAATTTTAGTGTAATTTTGTGAAGAGGTTGGTTTTTTGTTAATATGTAAAGCTGAATTTGCCATCTAACATTATTAATAAGTAGTAATATGATAAAATATAGTTAAGTGCCTTGAATATAGTGCGAGCTAGAAAAAAGATATACTCAATTAACCTCCAAATAGGTAAGTAGCCAAATAAGACTGCTTATAGAAACCTTAATATTATATATAACAAAAATTATAAATTTCGTAACGAAAATTCGGTAGCTATATAATTCTTCCTTTCAGTGGTTGTAAATAAAATATATTAAATTTTTGATCGATTCTCCAGCCTATATACCGAGCCAGGTGTCAAACGCATAATGTTGAACGAATCAATACCTAAGCAATACAGCAAAATTAATCACTTTAATTCGTGTTTTGTAGAACAATATTGCATGTATTGCTTCGCGGTTCGAATTGTCCCTTAGAATTCATTCGAATAGAATGATTATGGCGCATCCCTCTCTTGGCTAAAGACGTTACGTTTTAAGTGTTGAGATGCAGGAGCGTTCAGTGACACCCTGAGAAATGCACCCTGCATTTTAACCAATTTAGGGCGGTAAAACGGGGCGTGGATTTCGCTCGTCTAGGCGTGGCATGTGACCAGTATAGCCAACTTATACGTATTGCCCCAAATTTAGGAGAAAATGTTTAAGACATGAAATTACATTCAGACTCTCAAAATATTATATCTATGTTTAAAATTGTTATGGTTGTCAATATTCGAATTACTGTTTTTGTTTTATATAAAAATAGAGGAGTATTTATAGTTTTCATTGTGTAATTTTGGTTAAAAAACGAGCTATTAATAGTTAAAATGTAAAAATTCGCTATTTGCCACTGAAACCAGTTGAAGAGCATTACGCATTTACTCGACAAACAAATATTGTTGTATTTTATTTTGGTTACAAAATTTGAGTCTCAGACGCTTTTACAGATGTTGTCATAATTTTTTTAATCAAGATATTTATTGTAACTCCGTATTTAATATTATTTAATTATAATTTAGATTTTAAATTGTGCACTTTTGTATTATTTCCATGAAAAGAGAAGTTGTTTAATAGAATAAAAACCAAAAATGAAAAAAAAAATCTAAATTCACCATTAGTAGCATAAACTAGTTTAAGTATTCTGAACTAAATTAGCACATCTGTACATGTAGCTGTACATTCGATTTGAAAATGTATTTATTTATCTTTACTATTCATCGTAACCGTCAAAGACCTTCAAAATCTGTTTGTTAGTTTGCTGAATTAGCAATTATTTTATTTTTTATTAATATTGAACAGAAACTTCTTTAGAATCGTTGTGATTTCAAACTCGATGAAACGAAAAAGAGAGTCCATAGAGATACAAACATGTAAATGTATAGGAATCAGCCGGCGAGAGAATGAGATAAAGGATAATGGAATAAGAAGTTTCAGTTCTGATGTACGTACGTGTACGTACTTTGTACACTATTTTTTTATTGCATTTCAGTTTGTAAGAAGAGATGACGGTATTTCTTAAAAATTGACAAAAACTACAACTTGTTTTATTCTTCTACATATAAATTCGGATAATAGCGGTTCATTGAGAAATAACATAAGGAGTTGAAAAAATTTTAATATTAGAAGAATAACTTATATCTGGTAATTATCCATTTTTCAACTCATATGATCGATTTTTCCAATGTCCATAGGAAGAGATTGTGGCCATTAGACATAATTATGAAGGAGGTTCGAGCTCATCAGCGTGATGTTTATGATACGATTCAAATAAGAAGATAGACGTCATTGACGTTCCTATTCTTATTTGAATCGCATTAACAATTTTGTCAATATAAATTACTATGTTACTGCCATTATTAAATCTTTGTATATTAAAAAAAATAAAAACACATATGTGATACTAAGTAAATGTTTATTTCTGTCATCTATTCTAAATACAAGGCAGGCGTCGCCCGCTTAGCTTCACAGATCAATAATTCATTTAAACAAATTATTAAGAACAGTCAAATTATAACAATCACTCAACTTATATGAATAAAATATTAATATCACTAGAGAAGGTTAAAATGAGCATAACTTGAGCAATACACGCGTATTGTCGTTGCCACTAAATTATAGGAGGAAATTTTGGAGGGAACACATTGAAACATACTAATAAATTACAAAATACGAATATACAGCTTACTTATATGATTAATATTGCATTCAGCGAATTTAATTGGCTACGATTTGACGAATACTGGATAATGGTGTCATTTCTGTTTAATAATTAACTAAAATTTGAATATTACTCTCTTTTTCTAAAATAGGAAGTAAGGAAGGGATAAGTGATGACTGATATATACCAAAATGTAAATAAACTGTGAGAGATGCTATAAAGAATGACAATTTTGCGAGAATATATTGAATATGAAGATTAAAACACATTTTTTTATATATTCATCATCATCGCACCCCACATACGACCCACTGTTGGGCTAGGACCTCCTCCACAAGGGGAGGGAACTTGACCTACTATACTATGCTGGTCAAACATGTTGGTATAGGGTTTTATTTCGAGTTTTTATTCTCTTGCACAGATGTTACGTGCATATTATATCCCTTAGTCGTCTTTTACGACATCCACGGGCAAGACAGGGAGTGGTGAATTGTATTCCTACTCCGTCACCACACGGAAATTTAATTTTATATATTAATATAATGTATTAGCATGTTATGTTGGAGTGACGGAGGGATAATGCAATTATGTGGGTAAGGAATATAATGTTATATAATATGAATATGACTGCTAAGAAATATAATATTGAAATAAAACCCTATACGAACACGTCTGACTAACGTGGTATACGTCAATTTCCCTGCAGCGGCTCGAGCCCAACAATCGAACGTATGCATGAATAGGACTCGATAGTAGAATAAAATTTTGTTACTGTGACAACAATTAACAGATTATTTTATGTAATGTCATTCTAAAATTATAGTAAAGAAAAATCAAAATAACTGAGGTAAAATAATTACACAACAGAAATGACACTATTATTGTGATAAAGAAATACTCTCATATATGATGAATACATTCGCCCACATTTATAAACTCCCAAAATATAGGCAAACGTTAATGTGGCCGCCAATTTTACTATTTAACTCGTAATAGCCTTGTTATAATTGGGTAACATATTGTATTAAACCCGTCGCTATGATGTGGCCCATTCGCTTCTCTCTCATTATATCGAGCCTCTTCCACAAATAACAAGAGGAATTGATCTTAGTAGATCACACTGGTCAGACTTGTTGGCTTAGGGTTTTATTTCGAGTCTTCCTTTTCTTACACAGATCATCATTATCATTTCAGCTCATATACGTCCCACTGTTGGGCTCGAGCTTCCTCCATAATAGGAGGGAAATCGACCCACTATAGCCCCACTGGTCAGACGTGTTGGCATAGGGTTTTGTTTCGTGTTTTCCTTCTCTTGCATAAATGTTATATGCATATTTTATCCCTTAGTCGTCTTTTACAACACCCACGCGCAAGAGAGGGGGTGGCGAATTGTATTCTTACTCCCTCACCACACGGAATAATCTTACACAGACGTTACATGCATATTATCCCATTATATCCCTTAGTCGCTTTTTACGACGCCCAAGGGTAAGATACGAGACGGTGAATTCATATTCCTTCACGACATGGAAATGCTAGAATCACGATATAACATAATCTAAGCTCTATATTTCATAACCATAAAAATAATCTCACTCCTGCTCGGAGAAATTAGAATGGATAAATACATATCTGTAAGAAGGCAGGTTAGAATATGCTACCATCCCCGCCATATTTTTCTATCCCACGTGTTTGAAGATAACTTAATAGAATACATCACTACTAAAAAGAGAAATCGAAACGAATTACGTTTGGCGTAATTGGCAATGCGATATTGTAGGTTAATTGTTTTTCATTGCTAAAGTATTCCTGCACTATATGTATTTAAATAATTCATAACATTATTAAAAACGCATTTCTCGCATGGTGACTAAGTATAAATATAATTCACAGTCCCCTTTCTTACTCATAGGCGTGTCGTATAAGAGACGACTAAGGGATGTAATATGCACGTGACAGCAAGAGATGGAAAACTCGGCACGATAAACCAATATAAACCTGTTTGACCAGCATATAGTAGGTCATCCTCCTATTATGTAAGTTCGAAAAGCCCAGCAGCCCGTTCATCTTATATGAGCTGAAATGACGATGCTGATAATGATTCTATCTCAGCATAACCGTAAGCATACAACATAAGTATTACGAGTATGGAAAATGAATATAAGCCAGCTAGATTTGATTTTATTTCAACTTTTAAACTGTCGGATAATTTACATCCGAACTGTTGAATTATTTTAGAAGGCACGGAACCTTGAGTGCGATTAAAGACAAAATAATAAATTAGCACTCGACGAGATCAAAATTTTCAAGATACGAAGAGGTTGTGTTTTTTTAATACGGTGAATGTAAGAAATGGCCTCAAATCAAATGTGTTAATTCACTGTATAGTTCCATCGTTTCTGTATTGCAAATAAAACTGTTGGATATAGGTCTCTCCACGAGAATGCCACTCGGAGCAGTTACAACAGGCTGAAAGTGCTATCTGCCCACGATTTTTTTCTGCGTGTATTGGTGTTAGCCGCAGATGGGTTTCACAGCTTTGCTCGGACTATGGGTGAGCGCTGAGGACTCTCAACCCGAAACTTAGACCACGTTTCTATTACTATTCTATTGCTACAAATATGTAGCCACTAATGTACACGCCTGTCCAGGATAGCGTCACACTTTCGCAGTAAATTGACTAAATAACAAATTGCTAATGTGCTGCGTTCAGTAACTGAGACAGTCGAAGAGACATATCGCCTTTTCGTTCAATCCTGCATCTACGGTTCGCAGCAACTTGGCTGTATTTCTGTAAACCACGAGTGGTTGTTACCATATATCATGTGGTCTGCTTGTTCTTCTACCACCAAAGTTTGAAGACCTAATTCAACAATTTGAGACCATGTCTATACAAACTACCGATGGCTGAAAATATCGTAAATGTGAGTAAGCGAACATTTTATTATCTGCTAAAATTAAATTTCTAGAAGCGCTTTTATGGTTTTAGTTATTTTTATCTAAATGCAATATTATGCTTAGGTCTATATTAGCAATATACCCAATGAATAAGATAAAACTTTAACTTCTATGTAAAGGAACGATTAATTATGTAAATGCAATAGTTATTCTGACCATTGGAATTATCGTCTCAGTTTTTTAATGTTTACGGATTCTTTATAAACCGATCAAATTATATAACGGGGGTTAATATCAAACATTTTAAATACATTAAAGAAAAGCAGCAGGCAAAGGCATTTTCTTAGAATATGGTAGGTTTTAGTATTTACAATAACGATTTTTGAAAATTTCTACTAATCATAATTTTATCATTTTACAGTTCAATATAATTTGTGCGAAAAATCATCCTATAAAGATAAATTCGTAAATTAAAATTGTATACCACTCCAAAAAATTTTCTGTGATACGTAATTGCCAGCAAGAAGAGCTTGGTAATATTTAAAGTGATAGGATTTTTTTTTCCAATTGAAACCAATGGCCAAATGTTAAAGCATGATAAAACAATTAATATTATATCTACATAAACATCTCACCATACTAACATGACTTTGGAACATGCAATCTTTCAGAAAAATAGAACATTATATATTTATTGTCATGATGTATATTTGAAGTCAAGGCCGGCTGTTAGCCAACATACTACACAAACGATAAAAATATCAATAATTACTTAAATCCGAATTAAATTTCATCTACTAATCCAAACATTGGCATACAATAGACAATATTATTACTTTTTTATTAAATAATATGCGTAAATTTATTGCGTAAGTTTTAAATTTAGATTTCACGAAAAACTTATTTTTTTTATAATAATCGTCATATTTTATATATCTTAATTATTATAATATGTTCAAACATCAACACCGATATATATACACATAGTATGAAAAGGTACTTTTTCCTAAACAAGAAAAATAGATTAAAAATATCACCTTGTCTAAAGACTATATAGTAAAAAGGATTACAGTAAATGCACGAAAAATAGTCACATAGTCTTAAGATTCTATCAACAACAGTACCACGAGCTTAAAAACATCCGTTGTGTGCTGTTTATGTACTCACATCTAAATAAAATTTGTTAAAAAAAAGCACAAAGCAGTTATGAGGACTGCCGACAGAAGTGAAAACTTAACAAAACAAACAGTTGTTATTTTTGGATACTCAAATTAATTGTTTGATCTTATATTAGAAATTGTTAATTAAAACTTTACACATTTATCTAGTTTTGAGATCTATTGTCACAGATCGTTAACACATCATGTGACCATGTTGATGACGACTTACATGCTTTTACTCCCCTAACCATCCAAACCAACCTGCCTATGGAAATGTTTGCTTTAAAAATCAAAATTCTGCAAGTATTCAGCATATATACATAGACTCGCGTTTTCCACGTCAGTTTTTGATAATCAAAGATTTTAAAATTACAGTTTCATTTACACATCATTTTATTGAAAAACCATTTCACCATTCATTCAGTGATGGGGTCACATTCACGTTCCCGCCTGTGCATTGCCTTTTGAATGGACAAACGGCACTGCGTTTCAGTGGCCCACCTAGAGCCTATCATGAATACTGTACCCTACTCGTCCATCTTCGTGGTCTTTTGCCAGAAAGTCATCAATTTGGTCCAATCCTTACACTCCTATACACTATAAAATCCATTCCAATGACAAAAAGACGTTCTGGCAACGGCACTCTATAAGTTTACATAATTCTAGTCTTTTTTTTGTTAATAACTTAAGCATCCGTTTTTGGTTGGAATTTTAAATAAATCTAACGTACTCGGAAATTGTTGTGCAGTTTACATCATATTTGTTATTCAATTTTGGAGCTTGGTAGCCGAATAAATAAAAAAAAGAAAACGAAAAATCATTTACTATGGTAATATATTTTAAAAATCGATTGAGAACGTTCAAATATTTAGGTAGAAATATCAGTGTCATTTTGTTAAAAGAAATTAGGCTTTTGAGGGGAATGTCAAAATGTCATGTAGCGCTTTTACATTCTGCCAAAATGCCCAGAGGAACCTGATTTGGTTGTCAGCACCAAATCAATTGTAACGACTGACTAAAATACGAAGACTATAGACGTGAATAATCTATATTATAACTCAACACTGGCACCAATAGCTCATATTATTATAGCTTATTGCCATTAAACAAGAAGTAAAAGAAATAATGTAAAAATTTGTTCACAATATTTTTCTCTGAAATTTGAAATTTCATAAATTATTTCGTGCAACTTTATTTAGATCAGAGTACACCTTTACAGAATTTCTAAGTTATTATTGCACACAAACTTATATTTAAATGTTAGCGATCGAATTCACAGACGAAACCGCACATTGTATTTTAATCTCTGTTACATTGTTATTAAGTAGATTTTACCCTGGCCGTTTTGGTCGTAAGTCCGTGAATTCGACCGTTAGACTAGCAATTATAATATTATAGTTTTACGATAATTCGTACATAACAGAAATTCGACCGTACAGATGGCGTAGTGATAAGGACAATATTCTGCGAACAAATTCTTGCTCCGAGTCTGGGTATAACTTGTGTCCGTTAATTATATGTTTGTAAAGTCACCCGCTTTACAAAGATTATTTTCTTAGTGCAGGGCGTTGATTAAAAAAAATATATATTTCAAAGAGTATTAAAATTCCTATATAATTACTCTGAATCTGTTGAAATGATATCGCGGTTGATATATTGCTCAAAAATTTATTTTAGCGAAGACTTGTTCCAACACAGTCTGATCTAGAATTGCACTCCTCTGTACGCAGATATAAATTTTATTAAATAAAAACATTCATCATACATTTTTTGGAATAAAATGGTGGCTGCACCATTTCATACCAAAAATCGTATTGGTTTTGATAATTTTATGCAAATGGCATTTTAGATCCATTTCGTCCTATTTCATACTTCAAAAATTTCTTTCTATCAATTTTATTTCAAAATAAATCCTAAAATACAAATTATCGTAAAACTACATTTAAACGCCCTTATCAGGGTCAGCCCGAGTGGTTGCTTAAGTAATCCGTGCTATAAGCATACTTCCTTAAACGTGACGTTCAATCGCCATCTTAGATTACATGCAAATATTCGTCAAGCGGTACATCGATACGTGGATACCACGTGCACGCTTTCCAGTGTCATGCTGAATTAACCACCTGACTTGGAAGGCAAATAGTGTATGTCTTTATACCAATTAGGGACCACCCATAAAGTTCGTCGCACGTTAAGAGCGAGGGGTCGACGAAATATGACATTATGCGGCAAGACGTGGGAGGGGGCCCTTAAGTTTCATGACGTCACATTTCAAAATCTTATACATCTAAGTATTAAAATATCAATTTTGAACTATTAACGAAAATCTTAAAAATATTTCCAACCCTATTTCTACAGCAGCATCTCTTGAGAAAATGCTGCTATACTTCCTGCGTTTCGTCGTAATTTAACTATTTATTTTTTGTAAATTTGCGAAATATGTAACACCACCATATCTAGGTGGCCTTATAAATGTCACCAACCGTGACAAGGACGCCGGAGGTGTCAAATAATCACGAAATTATAGTGACGTACTTCATGGATGAACCCTTATGGATAACATCATATTATATAATATTAAACATTCCAACATATTTACACATATTAACATCATTACCGAATTTATTAAACCTTAAGTGTTGCGTAATTATAAAATTTAACAATTCAAAATTGAAAATATAACTTTTTTTTATTATTTGACAGTAGTGCTTACGAAAGTTTTAGTGGCTGAATAACTGTAGCCCGAGTCTTATTTAAAAATAGAACGAAAATGTGTTTTATGAAAATAGAAGCGGTTTTTTATTCTTTTATAGAAATAGCATCTTTACATTGTCTATGGTAATTAAATTTTCCTTAGTCTCTGGCTAGTCCATAGATAATTGTGCCATTGGTTTGTTATCTTTTACAATTTGTACGTTAATACACATAAATATTTCACATCTCTACAGTTCTTCAATTGACTAAAATAATATTTAGTCAACTATAGCCAATCTATGTGTATTAATTTACTGACACAAATGAATAAGTATCGTTACAAGTAATTTAAAAAGTTATAAATATTTTTAAACCCTTTATTTTAACAATTTTATTAATTGGTACATTTATTGAGAACATTCACTAATAGCCTTTTCCCTTGGAAAATAGGCAAGTCAAACTAAACAACACTTTTAAAATTTTGTATTTTTTTAACTACCCACATGTAAATGTCCTCAATAAATATTATTATTCAATTAGGTATATATTAATGTATGAGTCAACAACAAGATTTTCATTTATTTCGAAAACAGCTAATATAACAATTTCTATAAATTTACTCATAGACCGCTAAATGTAGATATTTCTCTACAGTTAAAATTCTTATATGTATTATTTTTTTTCTCTTATAGACATCGTTATACATATATAATAATTGACTTTTAATCATAGATGTTGCGAATTTAAAAATATTTTACTTGATTACATAAACATGAATTAAATTATAAGTTAGTTTGTATTTTATTTCAATGTGACGGTAGTTTTAAATTCGTTTAATATTGCTGTCAGGTAATGGTCGTTTTCTATTGTATATATATTAATACCATCTATACAAATAAATTTTTTCATCTTACGAACTCAAGGGTCAATTATTGCCCAGGTGTGATGGGGTACGTGACCTTGGCGTCTTTCACGATTCGAAGGTGCAATTTAACATCCACATCGAACAAATTATAGCCAAAGCATCAAAAGCATTAGGTTTTGTAATGAGGATGTCGAATGGCTTCAAAAAAGCTAAAACATTTAAAATAATGATTTCTGATGTTTACGCGAGTATTATACATTTTAAATAAAACTACTTTACGGATTTTACTTGCAGACTGCAAGACACCGTGAGCTCATATTGTGTAGATTTGACCCACAATAATAATAACTAAAGATAATTTTATAAATTAAAACCTTTTAGTAACATAAAGTAAAGCCGCCTTCAAAATTAACTTTAATTTAGCATCATGTTACCTGAGTTTTCTTGCCGGATCTTTCTCAGTGTAACCGTGTTCCGATCCGGTGGTAGTATACTAGATTATTAGTTAGTTTTTTAAATATAATTACTATTAATTTTAATTTTTAATTATTACTAACCATAAACAATATAATTTTTTCATATAGAATCATTTTCTTCTTACACTGGCAATAAATTTTGTATCAAAATGTGGGTCAATATTTAATAACTAATTTCTGTATCGGGTAGATAATTATAAATTTTCTGCAGTAACGATAACTTGTTGGACGTGAGACATCTTAGTCCACCCGTGACCATGAACGCTGTAGTGTTCGAAACGTCGGGTAATCAAAAATCAAATACAAACGCGATAAAATCCGTAAAGTAGTTTTATTTAAAACATTTATACTTGTCCGTGTGGTGACGGAGTAAGAATACAATTCACCACTCCCTATCTTGCCCGTGGATGTCGTATAAGACGACTATGGGATATAATGTGCACATAACATCTGTGCAAGAGAAGGAAAACTCGAAATGAAACCCTATACCAACATGTCTGACCAGCATGGTATAGTAGGTCAAATTCCCTCCCATTGTGGAGGAGGCCCGAGCCCAACAGTGGGACGTATGTGGGCTGCGATGATGATGATACTTTATTGTACCTTTGTTAGAAGCCACCTTGAATACGCATCGCAAATATGGAATCCTCGCTACAATAAATTCATCGATCGCATCGAAAGTATTCAGAAGCGCTTTATGAAGTTTCTGTGCTATCGACTAAACATTCCTTATAGCTCTTCTGATTACATCGACCTATGCAAGAAGTTCCATATTCAGCCTCTAACAAATCGACGACGATTGGCTGACTTTTCTTTCCTATTGAAGGTATTGAGCAACGAAATTGACTGTCCCAGCATTTTACACAAACTGTATTTTAATGTACCTCAGAGATCGATTAGGTTCAACCCACCAATAGGTATTCCATTATCGTCCTCTAATTATAGGCAGAATTCATATATTGTGCGAGCGAGCAAAGATTTTAACAAATTATGTAAAAAGTTTTCTTTTGACCCTTTCAATACTGGGAGCGAGGTGGCAAGGAGACAGCTAAATCTTAACTTTTTTAATAATTAATTATCATTGTTTTTCCTTTTTCTGTCATACTCTGTGTTATTGTTCATTACTATCGGACTTACTGTAGGTGTGTACCATTGCTATCTGTGAAAACCTGTTATTGGCTTTATGTTTCTTACTCTAGATTTCATTACTATTTTGTACAGCTGTTGGTTTTCCAAGTACTAAATAAATAAATAAAATGTAAGTGTCTCTTTGTAATGTCAAAATACTAGGCTTTTTTCATGCTCACGCGGTTATTTGAACGACACCTATGCCTAAAAGACAGTTTAAAAATTTGTTGTCTGTCTAAGGTAATCTTCAAAATGGCAGGTCCACCTTTGATGATATTTTACTATCAGGTAGCTGTCTATATAAGGAGTACCTTAGGCTATATTTTATCCCGGTATTCCCACGGGAACGGAAACTATGCGGGTAAGGCGACTGAAACCAAAGCGAAGCGAGGGCGGACTGCTAGTTGTATATAAATTTGAAAATGAAATATTACAGACCTTATTATGGGCAGGTTAAAGGCAAAACCTGGCTTTTATAATATTTTTTTTTAATCTTGAAAACACATTTAAGAATAAAATGGCAAGATTTATACTAGGATTTAAATATCTTCTACAGACTGTATGCAAGTAATTAACGGACACAAAGGACAAGGAAAAGAATGGACAGAATATTAACATGGTTTTACAGTTTATTTTGAGCTGAAGACATACTCGCCATAATAAATTATTTCCTACACCATTTTTAAAGGATGATTTAAAGAATTTTAAGAAGTTTAATGAATGTTATTTTGATTATCGTCGTTATTTATGTCTATGGTAATTAAAAAACATTTAAAGATTCGTTTTGCTAAGATTAAGTGTCAATTATTACACATCAACCAAACGCCTATATATAAGAGTATACATTTTTATCGCCCGCTTATACGTCCTATTCATTAAAATATACATTTCGTTATACTATTTAACGGCCTTCATATATTGGCCGTCAGATCTTAGTTATTTTGAACTTTGACAGCACAGAATTAATCTAAATCACACATATCCTGCCACAGTTAATTATATTAATCGATTAATCAGAATCGACTAATAGATTTAACGATAAATCGATAAAATATTCGATTACATATTGTGAAGAGTATCTAATATTAATATTTCCCTCACTCGACCTTCCTATTAAATTAAATAAATAATAAAGGAACGTTCAATGTAAATTATATTAGTTGCCCAAGTGCTGCCCACTATAAAATACTGTTAAATGAAAATATACTTTATTTTTTTTTTAAATAGAGATCATTTTTAATAGACATATGGAATGTAAAATATTATTTTTAAGCTCATACATATTGTTTGTACTCAATGATTACTGATATTTATGCGAGTATTAAACTGTTTCTTTTTCCAATAAAATGTCAAATAAAACTTTTTTTCATGTACATAATTCGTTTTGCCGCTTTTCATTGGTCAGTCCTTCTGCGATATAATCCATAAAAATAGTTTTATTTCAGTTCATAAACTGTTCAAAATATTTATAGCTGCCGGTCAAAATAGTAAGTACTTGTCCCTAAGTATTATTAAGAAGTATTTTAAATAATTTTATATTAGTTTTGGTGTTAAGAAATTACTAATATTGTTAGGACTAAAAATACAAGCACTATAAATGCAACGCAGTTAAAGTTATCAATGAATACTATAATTTCTAATTGGTTGCATACAAAGTAAGAAAGATAGAAAAATATTGCAATGTAATAATATAGAAATGCATGTCAATTTATTTATCGATTAAGAATGGACTATATAATCTAGAAATATGATCCCACTAAATTTTAGTTGTATATGCCAAAAAATAATGACTATTTATTTTTCAAATGTGAGTTTATATCATGTCCTATTAAAGTTTTTAATTAAATGTTACCTTATTGATTTCATACAGTTTAAAATAATTCACCTTTTTTAAATATAAAAACGTACTCCATCGTGGAATTATCATGAGATAACTGGTAATTGGATTGGTATAAATTTATTTAAAATTATCATAATAAGGGACTTTTGGTGAAAAAGTAGATTTAAACTAATACGTTAGAATTTAAATTAGTCTATGGTTACTAATAGAAATTATATTTATAAACTTAGCATGTTGTTGAAATTAAATTAAAATATTGGGTAAGCAATTTACAACTTACTGTATTTGATGTAAAATAAATATTTCAATGTAAAATAAAAAAACAATATAAAATCAAATCAAACTGACGCTATTGTTAAAGGATTGAAGTAAGTTTGGCCTATCTGTAATTTTTGACCGAAATGAAAGATGCCTTAAAGATACAATTAAACATCCTCGTTCTGGCTGCAACATAATATATTAATTAGATAGTCGAAGCAGCAGGGCGACAGGACTGGAGTGAGTGGAAGGTCTTATGAGAGTCGACAGTCTCAGGAGCGTGTGTGCGGGCCGGAATCACGCTCTTGTCAGAAGAAGATCACCTCTTCCTCCGAGGTTGGAGCGGCTGGAGGTGTGGCCGCTGTTGTTGTTACCTCTGGCGAGCGCACTCGGAATTTATCGGGGAGCTTCGGGTAGGTATTCGTTCTGCGGAAATAGTAAAAACATTGTTAATTCTAATGATTATCATCTCTCCGTGTGGTGACAGAGTAAGAACACAATTCACCACTCCCTATCTTACCTGTGGATGTCGTAAAAGACGACTAAGGGATATAATATGCACATAAGATCTGTGTAAGAGAAGGAAAACTCGAAATGAAATCCTATACCAACATGTCTGACCAGCATGGTATAGTAGGACATATTCCCTCCCGTTGTGGAGGGGGGCCGAGCCCAACAGTGGGACGTATGTGGGCTGCGAAGATAATGGTCTGGACACCCTCCACCCAATCAGTCCGGGGCGATGGATGAGCGGCGTGCGACTCTATAACCTACCGCATTCCCTTCCCATCGCCATTGGGCCGACCACTGGTACCGATTCCTTGATTTCCGTAACCAGCTCGACGGGTTACCTTTTCGTCGCCTGCCTGACGTCAAACTTCTTTAGGAAAATAGTAGCAAAGAAAGAAATCTTGGAATAAAACTCTATACCAACATGTCTTACCAGCATGAACTGTCACCATACAGGGAACTTAAAGTATATTTTAAATGTTATAATTACCTGGTGGCTTTGTTGTTTATTTGTTGTTGAGATGGAAGAGGTGCGGGCGAGCTACCTGTACGTGTGTGTTGTATCACTAAACCTTGGGTTTGCTGCTGAAATACAAGAAAATAAAAAGAATTATAATAACATTTTTAAACTATAAAAAGTTATATAGTAGACAAGTTGTTATGTTTTATGTTATTCAATAATCTGTAAAAATGGTCACTTGTATGGATTTTTTAAGATTGTTTTTAAACGCTTTGAAAAAAGGAGGTTCTCAATCAGACTGTATCATTTCTTTATGTATGTTGCACGATCAAATGCCGCGAATTATGTATCGAATTTGATGACTCTTTTTAATTTTGATAGATCATACTTCGGAAGTGGTCCCTTATAAAGTTGAATAAGATCTGATCAATAGTTTTAGGATCATCCTTAACGATGCGAATTTGGTTCATCTTAAATACGTTGTTTTAAAGTCAAAGTTTTTTTTTATTATCTAACATTCTGTATTGTATAATATTATCCCAAAATGTCGGTAACCTTACGTTCAGGATTCTGCATTCAGAAGTCACTTATAACACCGTTCTCACAGAGATTTTCATTAACCAACTATATTCCAAGTCTAAAAACCATTATTACATCAGCGTAACGCTCAATTTGATCCACGAGGCAATAGGTATGTTAGAACATACTCCTTCATATAATGGATTTTCTTCAATGTCTTTTATAAACTACATATTTAAATCTATATATCATAAATTATCGTACTCAATTTATTAAAACGTCATGATACGATCTTATATACAACAAATAACAATCATGCTCTAACAATAAAAGCTATACAGACGAAATGGTTGTAAAACATCGAATACCGAAGAGAAAATGAAATCAGCTATCTACCATAGAGTCTTCGACATTAACTTGGTGGCTTTATATCGATCAATCGATGTGGATCGAATTATATTTTCGTATTCCATTTGCTACGTAATACTATTACAAGATCAGAAGATTAGAAACAAGCCTTTTCGACGTTCGATTTCCTTTGAATTCAAGCAAACTCGATAGGATTTTATAACTGTTCCGTGTGGTGATGGAGTAAGAATACAATTCATCACAAAGACAACTAAGGGATATAATACGCATATAACATCTATACAAGAGAAGAAAATTCGAAATAAAGCCCTACACCAACCTGTCTGACCAGCATGGGTCAATTCATGTCAATTTCACTCCTATTGTGGAGGAGGCTCGAGCTCAAAAGTGGTACATATAGACTGAAATGATGATAACTAAAAATCAGCACTGTAAGTGCAGTACGTAGCTTTAATTTTGCTGTAGCAACACATGTATTTGAGCTCATATACGTTGCAATGCTGGGCTCGAGCTTCCTCCACAATAGGAAGGGACTAAAACTACTATATCAGACGGGTTGGTAGAGCGTTTTCTTTCGAGTTTTCCTTCTCGTGTATACGCGTTATATGCATATTATATCCCATAGTCGTCTTTTACGACACCTACGAGTAGGATAGAGGGTGGTGAATTGCATTCTTACTTTGTCACCACACGGCAAATTTTATAACAATATCTTAATTTGCACTTCTTGCATATGGACTGTTAGAACATTTTTTTTCTCTTTCTATAGCCGTATATAAATTGTTATGCTAATTTTATTGTGTGAAATATAAACTGTGCATTTCTTACTTTCTAAAAAAATATTAAAGCGATAAGAAATGTAGAAAGAAGTGCTTTAAGCACGTGTGTTACACAAGCCAATTGAACGCAACATGGGCAAAAATTTTTGCATTCTCAATAACTTCCAATAAATCCATAAGGCAAATATTTTTGACGGCGTAACTTTACGTAAAGAAGTTATTATTTGCAAGTTTAAACCGTCAAAAACCAATTTACCCGATGGAGGAGCTTAGTAAATTTGCCTATGTAGATTGTGTTACAAGCTTTTTATAATCAGCTATTGTAAAATGTCATGTTGTTAACGATCTTGCAGTTGCAATATTTTAAATATAAGAGTTATCATACTTCCTAATCCTTAGTAATATTATAAATGCGAAAATAAACTTTTACGTCTAAACCACTGAACCTATTTTGATGAAATTTGGTACAGAGATAGACTAAAGCTTGAAAAAGGATACGCGATTCTTATTGCGAAAAACTCGGGGTCACTTTAATTCTTCGTCTCAACTAATCTGTTAAATTCATCATCATCATCGCAGCCCACATACGTCCCACTGTTGGGCTCAGGCCTCCTCCACAATGGGAGGGAATTTGACCTACTATACCATGCTGGTCAGACATGTTGGCATAGGGTTTCATTTCGAGTTTTCCTTCTCTTGCACAGATGTTATGTGCACATTATATCCCATAGTCGTCTTATACGACATCCACGGGCAAGATAGGGAGTGGTGAATTGTATTCTTACTCCGTCACCACACGGACAGTTCTGTTAAATTAAATTAACTAAATCTAAATCATCTCATCTGACGCACTTGTTGAAATTTTTCATATATCCATTAGCCCTTTGATGTATACTACCTATTGGACGTAAGCTTCTCCGTGGGAGTTAATGCCCTAGTTGTTGTTATGAGTTTTATGGAGCGCTGCTGGTTAGCATCCTTTTCTTATGTGACTATAGTCGCTATGACAACCTTATTCAGATAGCTGGGTGAGCGCGCCGAGGGCTCTCAACCCAATAAATACCTTACTACTCCCTTAGCATATTTTTAACGATTAAGATAAAATAAGGGGTGGCAATACATTGTAGTTTTAACCTGTCACCACACGTGTTGTAAAACACAAATCATTTAAAACTGAATCGTTTATTGTTCTTTTTTTTTCTTTTTTTTATAATATATAAAGCTAGCAGTCTACAGAAGGTGAATGGTGCTATAGTACCCTGATATAAGATACAAAATAAAACAGAAAATTAGCAGAAAAATCACTGCAGGAGAAGAAAACTAGACTAAATTTAAAAGGTGGGTACTGTTATTGAACTCGTAAGGTAAGGGATAAGACCTTTTATCTTTTTTTAGCCGCCATTATTGGTATTGGTCTATATAATCCATATTCGCAATTCCTATTCCTCAAGTATAAATTATTGTTTGACCATGCTATGTGCATGAGCGACAATTACCACTAACGACTCGTTTCGGCTACATTCCGCAACAAAAACATCTTACTATATTAACTACATCTTTATTCACTTAAGCCTCAAACTACATATTCACAATCTAAATACGACAAATATGCGCGTTGCTCTGTGCAAAACAATATTCAATAGCTATTTAGTGAGCCTTGCCAAGTGGAAGACGTATAGTAAGATTCTATTCGAATGAACACTCAAGGCGGGCCTAGTCGCCCCACTGTTGGAATCTATAGTCTATATTTATAGCTATAGTCAATCTCAATGGCTAAAGGGAAGTAATATGGCATGTTATGGAGATGCCCGCACACCATCCCCCTGTACCTTTGAAGACCATAGATACCCAAAATAGGAGGACCTAGTCGCTGATGGTTCGCACAAATTTTTGGAGGCCTTTTTTACTGTTTGTTACAGTACAATTTTAATAACAACATCGATTTTTATATTATACGAATAATGAATGGCCATTCCTTAGTTATAGCCCTTTTAATCACAATTAACTCATATAATAAAACTTAAGATTTCTCGGATTCTCACTCACATTTCTTAAGTAATATTTTACTTCTCATCTTTCATGTTAGTTAAATGACGATAGAAGAGGATCAGTTTGTACCAATATTTATAATTTGACATATAGAGTGCAATTCGGTCTTAAAAAAATAATTACACAATTATTTGATATACTCGTAACATTTTGTCGCAATGCGTATTGTACACATTACGACTCAAGAATATTGCCTGTGAATGACCTTTATCCCTCCTTCTCCCCGAGGTAAAATCATTTATATTTTTTTTTACCAATTAACCATTGCAACGCTTACGTAAATAGCCTCTAGTTGTATACAGACTAGCACTAGCTATTAATAAGACTTGGTATATATCGGCTGGCCAGATCACAGATCGCATAGCCTCAGCTGTAACTAGGCCCTTACTAAACCTTAGCGTTAATACGAATAGAATTAACATTGATTAATAGCTACTTAGCTACAGGCGTAGTCGTCATCTAATAGGTAATTACTTACAGTATTGTAAACTGTTGTTAAAATACGTTCGGATAGTCGACATCCTGCAAATAGCAACCATTTGATCTGTATGGATGAATGTACTACGGGATGGACGTGTAATAAGGGACCATCCATAAAGTACGTAACACGTTTAGGGGGAGGGAGAGAGTCGACCAAGTGTGACATTGTGTGACAATATTTAGGAGAGGTTCTTAAGTTTCGTGACGTCGCTTTTCAAAATCATGTACATCTAAGTATTCAATTGCCAATTTTCAACTATTAACGAAAAACTTAAAAATATATCCAATTTTATCACTTTTTAGCAGCATTAGCTCTTTCATGAAGGCTGTCGCCACGCGCGTCGCGTTTCGTCGTGATTTCGTTACATATTATTATGTAATGTAAAATTACTAAATTTGTGACGTTACACTAGGGAGGGGACTCATAAATGCGATTAACAAGGACGGGGTATGGGTAAAAAATCCCGAAATTAGTGTCACGTACTTTATGGATGAGCTCTAATCAAAGATCTACTAATCACATCTTGTGATGAATAAACTTAAAGTATTGTATGTCAGCATATTTACACATACGAAGTAACTAAATAATTTAACTAGAAATCATGTATAAATCTAATAATATTATTAAGCTGAAGAGGTTTGCTTGGTTGAACGCGCTAATCTCAGGTACTACTGGTTCCTATTGTTAAATTCTGTTAGTGTTGCATAGCCTATTTATCAAGGAAAGCTATAGGCTATATAATACCACGGTACATCTGATAAGAACGAAGCATAAATGTTGCAAAAACAAAGAAAACTTATTTTTCTCTTATAAACGTTTCTCTATGTGACGTAGACTAAGTTGCGTTGCGGTCAGGCTATCCACAATATACTTAGTAAAATTTTGCTAAACTAATAAACAGATAGATATTGTGTGGTGTATTGACTGTTTATCCACTATCCCGACAAATAGATATTATAATTTTATTATTGAATATTTTTATTATTAATCTATTATATAACGTAAATGACTAGCAAAGTGGACGTATTAAAAACCATACATATATATTTAGTTAACAAAAGGATATATTTGGCGATTTTGTCACTTAGCATATGACTAAAATAATGACTCGTGATTTTTAATAAGAAGAAGTTTTTTACGAGAAGAAGTTCATCTTATTGTTGACAAGAAACTAAACTAAAATGAACGCGATCAAAAAAGAAAGAACGCGGATATATGAGACATGCCTTAATTAGTAAGGTCTATAAATTGTCAAAGTGAAAATGTAAAGACTACAATAATAATGTATAATTTAAGGTAAAATGGCTGTCCATATGGTGACGGAGTTCACCACCTTTGCTTTGCCCGTAGTTGGCGTAAAAGACGACTATTCATATAACATTTTTTCTATTGCATACGGTGACAAACGAGCGAGCAGTACACCTGATGGTAAGTGTTGCTGCCGCCCATGGAATGAGGCAATGGGTGCAATGAGGTTCGGTGACACTAAAGGCATTATTAAACCCCACCACACGCAAACACCCTCAGAAAGTTGGGCTTCCGGTTCTCTCGCTCACCGAACGAAGCGCAGTAACAGATTGCTACTACTCAGATGTCGAGTTTCTGCGAGAGTGTGGTACTACCCCGGACCAACCGTGTGGTCGTACCACTTTATAAGAGATGAATAACTCGCAATAAAACTCTATTCCAACACGTCTGACCAGCGTGGTATATTAAGTTAATTTTACTCCTATTGTGAAGTAGGGTCAAATGCAACAGTGGGAGGTAAATGTATTGTGATGATGGTGAGCATAGCTTACTTTAGCACTAACAAACGCCGATTGTTGAAAAAAGTAGGATGTAATGATTTATAACTAAAAGTTTATCTTAATATATTTTTAACTGATTATTTTCAAATGTGTAATATTGTTGATTTATTTTTAAAGAAAATATATTTTTTAACATACATTGTGGTTTTTATACAACTAATTTATAGGGTCGACTCAATATTTACTTTTCATTCATAGTACATAATACAAAACTTATCGGCAATAGTTCTATAATCGACCGCCTGCCTGACGTCAACCGTCTTTGGAAATGTAATTGTTAACCAGATGGATATGACCCACGTGAATTTAAAACAATTAGTTATCTTTTCAATCAAGACAACTACGAACAATGTAAAACTTGATAGTTTTCGTACCTGCTACACATTAGTGATGTAACGAATGTTAGAGATCCAGACATTGCGGTGCGAATATTCATCTCCAATATTCGCAAATGCGAATGTTGACTTTCAAATAAAGCGCGTGCAAAATATCATACGAGTTTGACATTTCGTAGCCATGTTTAAGCCAAATAGCCTAGGTTAACCGTTACAATTTGAACGAATGAAACTAGTCAGGTTCGTTCGAAAATATTCGTTGTAATTTGAGATTAGTTTATTATTATTGTATTTGTCAAATTTACAAACATGAGTAAAGCACATGTTACTGAAGTGTGGACTTATTTCACAATTTGTGACGCCGCGAGTGTTAATTGCATGGTATGTCACAAAGATTAATAATTACTTAACAAAAACAATGTAGTTTTTTTCATATAGAATCATGTTGTTTTTTACTGGCAATTAATTTGTATAAAAATGTGGGTCAAAATTCAATAACTAATTCTCTAGCGGGTAAATATAAATCTCCTTAATAACCAGGACTTGTTGGACGCGAGACATCTTAATCCGCCCGTGACCATGAAGCCTATAAAGTGTTCGAAAAATTGGGCAATCAAACGCGATAAAATCCGGAAAATTAGTTTCATTTACAATGTGTAATAATCGCCAGTATTATAAAACAATAGAAATGATATTTTTGTAAATTATGTTTTTCGTGTGATTTAGTTTACATTTTAACTAGCTATCTCCCGCCCGATTGGCTGGGTTGAAATTGTTAATTTGTTTAAATGACAATTATAGCAAATAAATAACTTTATTATTATAAACAATTCTTGCCAGTTCTCGATTCACCAAATGTCGAATCAATAAATAAACATAACTAATAGAATTAAAACTATCAAATAGAATGAATTCAGTTACAGTAAAAATTCATTATTTCTAACACAAAAAACAAATATAAATTCCGGATAAGTATTCACCAACATATAATATACTAAATCTTTCTCCGAAACATGCTCCGTCTTTTGGTATAAATATTATTATGATCATTTCAGTGGTTTTCGCAGTATAACTGAACAAAAAACCGGCTCCCCATTTATTAGCACATATTAGACTGACAGTAATAAGAGATTTTATCGCATTTGTATTTGATTTTTGATTACCCGACGTTTCGAACACTTTGCAGCGTTCATGATCACGGGCGGACTCCGCCCGCGGAGTATTTCTAATTTAGTTGCCGACCTGAGTGTTCCATAATTTTTTATTCAAATATTATGAGTAAATAAAAATAATAAATATTATCAGTTATAAATATTATAATTCTATTCCACAATTACATATATAATTTCCTTTTAGTTTGTCAAGTATATTCGCCAAACATTCGCATCGTTCCTTGCGAATGCGAATGTCAAAAACATATGCGAATATTCGCGAATGCGAACATTCGTTACATCACTACTACACATCATTAAATAAATCCTTACTAATATTATAAATGTGAAAGTAAGTTTGTTTGTTACGCTTTCGCGATTAAACCACTGAACCAATTTCAAAAATTTTTCACCAATGGAGAGCTATATTATCAGGGAGTAACGTAGGCTATATTTTAACTCGGTGTTACCACGGGAACTACGCGGGTAAGACGACTGAAACCGAAGCGAAACGAGGGCGGGTTGCTAGTATTTATATATGTATAAAAAATACATATAGTACAGATGACGCTGGAGAGGGAGTCCGAGTAATGATTTCCGGTCCCGAGTCATCATCATTATCGCAGCCCACACACGTCCCACTGTTGGGCTCGAGACTCCTCCACAATGGGAAGGAGTTTGACCTACTATACCATGCCGATCAAACATGTTGGTATAGAGTTTCATTTGGATTTTTCCTTCTCTTGCACAGATGTTATGTGCATATTATACCCACAGTCATCTTTTACGACATCCACCAAGATAAGGAATGGTGAATTGTATTCTTACTCCGTCGTCACGTCACGAGTAGTAAGAGTCAACTCCAATACAGCATAATTATTTGTTCCTATACTTAGTTGTTTTGAGTCAAAGTATAATTTGAGCCCTAAATTGTAAATATTAATTCTATCTCATATACTGCTACATGCTGCTGTTTTCCGAACGCTTTTAACCTAACCTTTAACTTCTTCAAACTAGGTTTAAGAAGAGTACTTTCTCCCGGGTAGGCAGCGGTCATGTCTTTGTGAAGATACAATGTAAATAACTTACCTCACTAGGTGATTCGTGTAGCCGGTGGTAGCCTGGTGGTGGCTGTTGGCCTTTGCCGCTCGCTAGCTTTAGAGGTAATTGCTGTTTTACTATTTGCTGTAAGAATAAAGAAACAATTATCTATACAAATAAAAATCAAAATACTGGGCTTTTTTCATGCTCACACAGTTATTTGCACGACACCTGGACCTAAACTTTAAAAATTTTTTGTCTGTCTGTCTGTTTATTTGAGGTAATCTTCAAATCGGCTGGACCGATTTTGATAATATTTTACTACCAGATAGTCATAGTCTATATAAGGAGTAATTTAGGCTATATTTTATTCCGGAATTCCCACGGGACGGAGAATTATGCGGGTAAGACGACTGAAACCGAAGCGAAACGAGAGCGGGTTGCTAGTTATACATATGTTAAGATTGAATACGCCAATAACACCAATCTACGTTGTGTGTAGCGTTGCGTAATTCGAATCATTTAATTCGAATAACTCGAATAAGACTATTGACTCGTTCATTCGAATCGCCGTTGACCGAAACCGAATCAACTCGTGTCGTATTCGTAGCACAGGCGGCCGTGGCAGCGCGGCGATCAGTCGACTCGGTTTGATAGGACATTCGTTGATTCGTTTTCTATTCGTTGATTCGCTCTCTAATACGGAGTCGAAGAATCGTAAGAACGAATTGTACGAGTGAGAAAATATGAAAATACACGAAATGTTCTAAGAATCACGAGTTGGTTGGATGCAATTCGATTTGTTTGAGGTAGATACCTATTACATTTACAATTCGTCCCTCACGCGATTTAATGTTTTCTTGCTTTTGTTGGCTGCTCGTTTACGTAATTAGTAATAATAGCTATTAATTATGGGTATACCTGAGACGTATAAACGTATTTTTTTACAGTTAATTTATCGTGTAATTACTAATTAGAATCATACTTTATTTTATTAATTTTTTTTTTTTTGTATATGATTTTATTATTACTTTTTTGTTATTTAGTAAGCTGATTTTAATCATAATAATAAAAAAGTATTGTCATTAACTACGTGTTTAAAAGTCAATATATCCATAAGTCTCCTTTCCGTAACTAAATACCGAGCACACTGTTGTAACTCGAAATTTCGACTCATTCGTAATGCAAACCGATCCGCCAAAAAAAGAAATAATAATGTAAACGAATTATAACTCGGCAAGGCGAATGACTCGACATATGAGTACGAATTTGACTATAATGCTGACGTGACGAATGTGATGATTCGAATCAATTCGAATTGCTATTCGAATCAATAGTAATTTTAATTCGATTGATTCGAATTGAAAAAAAAGCAATTCGTCTCATCGCTAATCTACTGTGAGTATTGGGTAAATCTCATTATCATCTCAAATAATAGACGTTTTTCTGCTGGGATTGAGCTGTCTATTGTGGAGGATCCTCTGCTGTCAATGGACCAGTAGGTCAATTTGCCTACTATTGTAGTATAATAATACCACGCTGGTCGGATGGGTTAACATGGGTCTTATTTCAAGTTTTCGTCTCTCTTCTTAATGTTTATTTACATAGCATATCCCTTAGCCGTCTTTGACGACAGTCACAGGTAAGAGGAGGGGTGGTGATTTGTTTTCTTACTCCGTCACTACACGGAAAGGACAACCAGAAAGAAGATATGACAATTGCGTTTATTCAATTGTAATGCAGGACAATACTTTATAAGATCTAGAAAATATTGTTGCAAGCCGCTGACAGGGCAAACGGATGCTCGGCAGTCCTAGAAATTGGCTTAAAAGAGCTCATCACGGGAACCCCCGCAATGAACGAAGATTAAAAGAGTGGTTATGGAGAAAATATGGATATATCGATATTTTTTTTCGATAAATCTAACTCCGATATTGATATATTTAAAAATATCGATATATCGAAAGAACGATATTTTAAAAAATATCAATAGCCCTACTACACAGTACGCGAGCATTGCAAGGCTATCTACACAGTAAATTATAATCTTACAGAGATGGCCGAGGCGTGCACGGTGGCTCTGGTCTCATTCTGTGCGGACAGAAGCTGTGGCGGTGGTAGAGCTCCACTGCGGACGCTACACGCGCTCACTGAAGACTCTGAGCCCGTGGAGCCACGGTTATCTGTAACAAACGTAGTTTTCATATTAAGTTCATCCTTATTGGTGAGCCAACATGAACAATAAGTTTAGCAAGCGAGTTAACCATCGTTATTAGCGCTATAAATTTCCAAAGAGAGTGAAGAAGATGAAGGAGAAGAAAGGTATAAAATTAACGAGGCAGTTAGAATAGAACTATTCTATTCAAAACTTTATCTACGGTTGAAGAATATACCAAGGAATGCATACCTACAGAACAGGATAGTAACAGAATGAAGGCGACGGAAAAAGTGGCAATAAAAATAACTCACTCCGCCATTTGGGTTCTTTCCTTCGTGTCGTATCGCTGACACTGGAGTCAGGTGATAAGGTTCCAACACTGGCTATCTCTTCTTGTGAACCACCTATAATACGATATTAACACTTTACTCTTCAATCACCATCGTATCAACCTATGTTATGTATGTATAAGTGTCACTTTTAGGCTTAAGCATTCTCCACATTAGGACTGACATTGAGCTACCATACCACACTGGTCAGACGTATTATTTCGAATATAGCGTTTTATTTAATGTTTTATGCATATTATATCATCTAGTCCGTGTGGTGATGGAGTAAAACCATTCATCACACCGTCTCATGCCCGTGGGTGTCGTAAAAGACGAGTAAGGGATATAATATGCGTATAACAACTATACAAGAGAAGGAAAACTCGAAATAAAACTCTATACTAATACGTCTGACCAACGTGGTTATAGTAGGACAATTTCTCTCCTATTGTGAAGGATGCTTGAGCCCAACGGTGGATCATACCGAGCTGAAATGACGATGGTGATATCTCCTAGTCATTTCTTACGACACTTACGTAAAAATTAAGTGCTGGTGAATTGTATTCTTACTCCGTACCCACAGGAGAAACGTTACTCTTTTACAACCTCTCATGTCAAGTGTGCTGAATATGATTCTCACGCAAGTCAATTCTTTGTGCGATTCACAAATTATTATTCCGACTGAATCTGGGTGTTATTTTTGTTTGTAAATTGCATCAGTGTTGATCATGTTTATGGGGTCCTCCTCAACACAGGGATTTATTGCGAAATTCGTATTGTCAAAAGATAAAATTATTTAAAACGAAAAATTAATTAATACAAAACAATTACCGTGTTGTTGTAACCGCTCTAACCGCCTGAATAGCCTCTCTCGTTGTTGTTCCACATCCTTCTGCTGCTCAGCGAGCTCTTGCCGCGCCGCTTGTAATTGTTGCCTCTCTGTAAATTATAAATAAGGTCCGGTATTGATTA
The DNA here is from genome assembly GCA_032191425.1 of Lymantria dispar. Classification (NCBI taxonomy): domain Eukaryota; kingdom Metazoa; phylum Arthropoda; class Insecta; order Lepidoptera; family Erebidae; genus Lymantria; species Lymantria dispar. The sequence goes on along the minus strand of CM063465.1, from coordinate 7,417,680 downwards.
TAAGGATTATATTATCTAACTAGCAACCTGCCCTCGCTTCGTTTCGGTTTCAGTCGTCTTTCCTGCGTAGTTCCCGTGGGAATATCGGGATAAAATATAGCCTAAGTTACTCCCTGATATTATAGCTTTCTATTGGTGAAAGAATTTTTGAAATCGGTCCAGCTGATTTGAAGATTACCCGGAACAAACAGACAGACCAAAAAAATATAAAGTGTATTTTAGGCATATGTATAGTGCAAATAACCGTGTGAGCATGAAAAAAGCCTATTATTTTGACATTACAAACAGACACTCCAATTTTATTTATTGGTATAGATTATTGGACGCATATGCTTATAGTCTCATTAGTTAACAATGACAATCATGTAGCAATTTTATCTTCTTTGTATAAAAATCATGTCATGACATTAATTTACGCTATAGTTCATCTAATCTAAGAAGTTCATTTTGACATTTCGCATTGTTTAATAAACAATAAACTTGGTCAAACGGGTACACATCATTGCAAACAATAAATGTTAAATTTTAAAAAACTATTAAGTTATTTATGAAATTAACGTTGCAAGAAAGTCTTATTATTGTTGCTTGTACAATAATCTAATGTTGAAACACATAAAACTAATTTAAAATAATAATAACATGTAAAATAGTAATTGTTATTGACGATGTTACAATGGCACGTCATCACGTCCTATACAAGTAGTGCTTGACAACTTCCTATTCACGAATATTCAAATAATCGATAAAAAAATTAGGATAATATTATTAAATCGAATAGACTAAACTTTCAAAATATTTATATTAAAATAAAACCGTGATTCCACTTTGCCTTTCATTGGCTGAATTGTAAGCAACATCACCACTTATCATTCAAGAACAACTAAACTGACTTTTTGGTAGAAATGCAATACCCCTAAAAGCACCCACCGGGTGAGCCACCGTCGCCAAGACCCAGTACTGGTGGCTATGGGAGGAAATAGGGCATGATAGGGATTTTGAGCTCTGCTCTATCGTCGCTCAGAACAGTACGGGTGGAGTGTGACCTCGCCATGACCTGTCAAAAAATAAACCCTAAAAGCAAAACTCTATTGAATTGAGTTACTCTGTACAACCTAGTCGGTAGTGCAGCCATCTTGGAAGCGGACTGTGCGTGTGTTTTGTGTTGGTGTGAAACTTTTTTTTGTCTCGGCTCTACTTTCGACTGGTCTGGCTTTAAATGTTGACCTTAGCTCCAACCATACTTGACTCTGTTTACGCAAACCTTATTTATTGTTAAAATAATGTCTTACAAAAGGACGTAGTTATGCTTTGAACGCTCGTGATTTGATTGTGAAATTACACGAATATTTTGTACGTGAGTCACAAAACGGTGGGCCTCTACTGCCAGTGACACATGTACAAGAACATGTTGCCGAGGCACTAGGAATTGGTAAGCGTAAAGGGCTCAAATTAAAGGTAGTAAATATCTTAAAGTGTATTAAATATCTTGAATGTGAAATTGAAATTTTATAATATAGGTATTATACTTGATTTTCCATTTATATGATCAATGTAGCAATGTGTAAGCCCATATGTTTTACAGGCTACGCAGCACGCCACAATAGGAAACCACCCTTCACAGTAAAGAAAATGGACCTTTTGTTGAAGGAAGCATGTTCCCAAAGTCTCAAAGGCTGACTGGTTCGAAGTGGTGGAGAAAACAAAAAAAATATAATGAATGATCTTGACAGAGATGTAAATTTCGTCAATTTTATTGATAATGAAATAATTGTTAATGTTCGCGACGATGATACTTCAAGTAATAGTAGTGATTGTGAATCAATAACTATTTTCGAATCTAGTTTTTGTTTTTACTTAACCCAATCCTACAAAATATGATAAATAGATTTTATGCTGAAATAATTAAATTTGTTTAGTATTAATTTAGCATTTAATTTATTCATCACTTTTTTGAGAAAAATAAAATAAACCGATTATTAATTAAAAAGAATCAATATCGATTTCTCACTAAAATCGCATGTTTTCGATAGCGATTATTTGGTTCACATACCTAGACAACTTACTTTGACACCTGTCAAAATGCACTTCTTAGATTAGATAGACTATAATCTTTAAATCTTCAGGCGGAAAATTGTGGTATTAAGGTAGATGTAGTGGTAAGGATTGAGAAAGGTATATTAAGTTGGTTTGGACATGTAAAGAGAATGAAAGGAGGAAGACAAAGACAATTTATAGAGCGAATGTGAACGGAAGTGTTGGAAGGGAAAGACCAAGGCGGACGTTCCACGATCAAATCGGGGACGTTCTTAAAAAAGGCCAAGTTAAAAATACCCTAAACTGAAGAACATGCATCAGGAGGTTAATGAATGTGGAGGAGGCGAAAGTCAAGATCGTAGCAAGTGAAGGGAAGTGGTCTCTGCCTACCCCTATGGGCAAGTGGCGTGAATTTATGAATGTCAAAATTATCAAAATAATTTCCAAGAAATTTTGTGAATGTGTATATTTAGTTCGCGAGGATGTATAAAAATTTTTTAAAACTAAAACATCACTATAAAATAATCACGCTGAAACGGCATATTAATATTCAACAACGTTTTCGTGTGTTTATGTGTGTGTGCACCTATGTGTACCAATGTGTAAGTGTATATATGTATTCTAGTGCTTAGGTACCTGCTGCTATTGGGTTGAAAGCCCTCAGCGCTCACCACTAGTCCGCGCAAGGATGTAACAGCTATCTGAGGCTAACACTCCTAGTCCTGACAAAAGAAAAAAGTACCTGCTGCCAGTTGCGCGTGATCATTAGCACGTTGCGCGTCGAAGGCGGCCCGGTCTCTTGTAAGTCGTGCCTGCGCATGTCGTAACTCTTCGAGCTGAGCATCAGACCAGTCGGGAGTACGCGAGCACCCGCCCGCACAACGCCACGCACTCACTTGTGCTTCCAGGCTAAAATTATAATTGATATATACATTTTTAATCCGTTACGCGTATAGTTTAGTTACTTCTCCTGGGAGGTGTCACTTCACCAGGTTTTTTATTGCAAACGGTGGCAAACGAGCGAACAGTACACCTGATGATAAGTGTTGCTGCCGCTCATGGACCTTTGCCAGGCTTACCGCGAAGAAAATGAAGGGAGTGTGAATGCGTGCAATGTAGGTCGGTGATACTAAAGGCAACACCAAAACCTGTCACACGCAAGCACCCCCAGAAAGTTAGGCTTCCGGCTCTCTCCCTCACCGAATGAAGCGCAGTAATAAAGTGCTACCACTAGGACGTCGATTTTCTCCAAGAGTGTGGTATTACCCCGGACGGACCGGCCCGCAGATGTAGACAGACAACTGTCAACTGGTGGTCCTCCTTTTTTTTTTTTTTTTTTTTTTTTTTTTTTTTTTTTTTTTTTTTTTTTTTGTGTGTGTACAGCTGTTGGCCGCAGATGGCCTTGACAGCTTGACGCGGACTATGGGTGAGCGCTGAGGGCTCTCAACCCGGAGAAAAGTATGCTAAGCGACATCGCCCAAGGGCTCCCCCTGTGGGGAACGGACCTCGGCTTGGGGCGTCGCTGGAGGCAAAGTGGGCGTGCCCACGTTTTTGGTAGTGACTTTTGCGCGGCGCGGTTTCGCACCTCGACGGCGAGGGCGGAACCGCGGATATTTATTTGTTAAGGCCTCGCGGGCCGTGTAGGCTCTTTGTTGAGCGAGTGTGATAATGTCGTCCTCTTCGTCGAGGACGTGACGAGGACGTCGGATGGATGGTGGTCCTCCACTCTGAAGGTATTATATAAGACAGGACAAATGTGCAAAACGATAGGAGTTTTTATCACGGGAGGCCAATTATTGACATATGAATAGATAAATCAATCTTTGAGAACGTACTAATTCTGCTTGTGCAATGGCGATTGCGAATTTTATCTCAATATCGTGATTTGGCCCCCTGAACAAATTGTCTAATGTTAATTTTGTAGCCGTATTTTTATTAATTTACCCTTAAGTAATTCACTTGTACAAAATCATAAGAATAATTCTTCTTCCTAATTATTCTTCTTCTTATTCTTCTATCAGCATACTCAATTGAGTATGCTGATAAACTATTCCATTCCAAATTGTATTTAAAACATTCCATTGCTAAAATTTATCATTCATCCCAATGAATGAATGCCCACGGAGCAATGCTCCGTGTGGTGACGGAGTAAGAATACAATTCACCACTCCCTCTCTTACCCGTGGATGTCGTAAGAGACCACTAAGGGATATATAATAATACGCGTATAAGATCTGTGCAAGAGAAGGAAAACTGGCAACAGAAGCATATACCAATCTGTTTGACTAGCATGGTAAGGTCAATTTGACTGCTATTATGGAGGGGGCTCGAGCCCGACAGTGAGATTCAATTGCTAAAAGCTTTTACAACGGTAAGTTATTCCATTCGATTGCTAAAACTCTTACAACGGCAAATTATTCCATTGCATTGCTAAAAACTTTTATAAAACAAGTTATTCCATTTCATTGTCTTACCTGTGTATAGTAGTCATCTGCTGCCACACTATACAAGTAAGTGTGTACAACGCATGTTGTAGTTTCAAAGCCGCTTCAGCCGTGAGCTCGTGCCTTTCACCTTCGATGATCGGTTTGCCATCAGTTGCTTCAGTCTCTGTGCCTTCTGTGGGCGTATCCGTTGACATGCGAAGGGTTACCCCTAGTAATTGGATATCATATTAACAAAGGAATTCGACTAAATTACCAAGATTTGTCATTTGACACACTAGAAATTTATATGAACTTGTTTTCGAGCCAAAAAATATTACCATACGTATATCTTGTATAATCTTGATCTTGTATGATCTTGACTTGGTATTATCTATTCGAAATCCAACCGCTTTACCAATTAGTTCCGTAAAGATGAATTGTGACACGCAGTATCAGCATCTTTTTTCCCCGTGTGGTGACAGAGTAAGAACACAATTCACCACTCCATATCTTGCCCGGGGTATCGCAAAATACTACCAAGGCATATGATACGCATATAACGTTTATGTAAGAAAAGGAAAACTGGAAATAAAACCCTATAGCGACCTGTTTAATCAGCGTGGTATAGTAGGTCAGTCAGGCCCTTCTATTAGGACGAGGCTCGAGCACGGAAGTGGCACATATATCAACTGACCTAATTGGCATGAGGTTGGGAGATAATTGCCAGTAGATGTGAGGTCCTACGTGTGATAATAATTTCTCGTAAAGACCCTCGATAGAAGTTAAAATTTTGTATTATGGAGAAACATTTAATTTTATTCATCAATCAATTATTTTGAATCACATAGTATTTATTATTCATTTATTTATATAAAATATAAAATATGTAATCAATAAGAGAGCATGTCTCACTTTTCTTCCATACTTGAAGGCAAGCGAGGCACTGCTACCATTCTACTATGCAGTAAACACCAGTTTTTTTACACAAAGTGGTAGCGAAACTAAAAGCCGTTCCACAAAAGAATTTCCCTTTCATATAGTTATGTGACGTAATTACCGCGATGCCTAGACGCGTCAAATCCAGCAAAGGTGTCTGCACGACGCGGCAGCGCGGGACTTTCGTAGGCAGCCGAGTGACGTTCACCTGCTGAGCTCGTACTTCGCCCCAGTGCTCCACCCAACGACCACTGCGCACTGCTCGAGTCTAAAGCATCCTGTATCATACGTAAAATGATTAAAATAATAAATTCTAACTAATATCAGAAATGTTATAGTGAATTTGTATCTTAAGACGGCTATTGCTTCCCTACGCTCGCTATCATTGACATCATTAGTTTCCGAGGAGTGCTACTACCCACTCTGGTGGAGCTCCATTGGCCGAATTTTAGTACTGCCATAAAAGAGTAAGGGTCAGCGCAGACAGAGAGGAATAATCCCCGCGCGGTCTCGGGCATTTTCTTTGCGGATCGCGTATGCTCGAACTTGCGCGCGACCTCGCGAGCCTGCGCGAGTAAACCGTTCTGTGTTACCACTCTACAGTAAACATGCCAATTTGTCGCGAAAGTTCGTCAACGATGGTGGACTGGGATATGATTATAATTGTGTTTTTGGCGGAACAACAGACGAAGAATATGGGTCGAGGAATCTTGACAAGAAATGAGTAGTTTTGGTGAATTTAAATAAACATTCATGAGATGATACTAAACATATTAATTTTTCTTTGTCCATTTTACTGTTCGTTATGTAGGTACTTCGAAATTCATTAAAAACCTAAAAAACGATGTCCTTCCCTTTAAACTCAGTGACAACACTGAAAGTACGCGTACGATGCAGGCGCCGACTCGACGCCGCGCGGGGATTCCCGCGTATCTTCGAGGACGCGTTTGTCAGGTTCAAGCATTTATGCATTTTATTGTAATAATTGTAAAGTTAGTTTTCAAGTGCGTTAATAAAATCCTCTCCGCTGCGCTCCGTTCTGTCTGCGCTGACCCTAAGGAGGCGTTCGCGCATAGTAATAAATCTGAAGATGTTTTGTACCATTGTAAATAAAACTACAGATTCTGTCTCGTTTGTATTTGATTTTCGATTGCCCGACGTGTCGAACACTTTGCAGCGTTTATGGTCACGGGCGGAGTGACTTTTATTTACAATGTGTAATACTCGCGTAAACATCAGAAATCATTTAATAATAGTTGACTCAAGCAACTTCTTCCGCGTCACATAAGAAAGAGTAAGGGTTAAATATTGTGGGTGGTAGGAACACACAACGCGCACCATACAAAGAAGCTGTCAAAATGTTGTTGTTTTCCATTTTTGCGAAATTTTTCATTGATGCTCCACTCCTATCAGTAGTAGCGTGATGTTATATAGTCTAAGCCTTTCTCGATATTTATTTTTATTGCAAATGGTGGTGAACGAGCCAACAGTACACCTGATGTTAAGTGATGCTGCCGCTCATGGACCTTTGCTTGCCCGCTGTCTACCGTAAAGAAAGTGAAGGGGGTATGAATACATTCAATAAAGTTGGGTGATACAAAAGACTTCACCAAAACCTCCCGCTCGCCGAACGAAGTGCAGTAAATAATTCCTACTACTCAGACGTAGATTTTCTGCGAAAAGGTGTTACCCCGGTACCCCGCACGGACGGCCCGCGACTTTAAACAGACAACGGTCAAGTGTGGTCCTACCACTACGAACATAAACTATCCAACAATAAGAGAATTTTTGTTGACTATCAGTTGACTATTCTCTATTCCAAGATATTTACTACATACCTGTGTGGTGATGAGTTGACCAACATTTTTAATACAAATTCACTGCCAGTACTAAAAGTATATGATTCAATATGAAAAAAAATATATTGTTTTTCGTCAGTAACTATAAAACGTTAAATTTATGGTAATCATTACGACAATTTATTAATTCAAACTTAAGAAATCTAATATACCACTGGATCGGAACGCGGCCACACTGTGAAAGATCCCACAAAAACTCAGAGGGATAATACGGATTTATTATTGATTTTTAAAAAGCGACTTACTTAAAGTAAGCCTAAACTAAGCCTAATTCAAAGCAACAGTTTTATTTCAAATGTGAAATGTTAGAGTAATAAATTGGAACCATATGTAAACATGTTCTAAAAGATGGTGTGTGGAACGTGTAAAGATGAAAATGCGAGTCACCATTTGATTGTCATACGTATCAGGTAATTGGTAAGACGACGATGTGGGCTGAAGTCTTATTTGTGGTAATCATTTTTTGCCCACAAATAAATCTCAGTAATTGAGAAAATAACATTGAAACATACCTTAACAACTTTGCAGACTTCTTGCCATAGGGCATACTTATCAGGCGTTGGCGCTGCTAAGCGTATATAGTCTGGAAATACGAGTCCCGGAAAAGCTGTGCTCGATCCTAAGGAATAAAAGAAAATAACTTACAAAACATAAAATATATACTGTTAGGGAGAAAAATCTTTTGAAAGTTTAACATAAATATTAATTTTCACATTTTTCGTGTATTGCCACAGTAATTCTGGTGGTTCCCTGCTACTTTTAAGATGTCGTCAGTCCATTTGGTGAGGATCGTTCTACATTGCATCGTTCGATATATAATCGTCACTAGAGAAAAATGAAAGTCATGAAATCGGAATGTTGGATACGGGAGCCACAGAACCGCGCCTGGTGGCGCTCTATGAGAGTCCTACGTCCAAAGTCCAACGGCAAAAAGTTAAATATGACGACGCTGATTAAGAGTCATCTGTAAATATATAAAAAAACGGGTTACGCACCTGAACTAGGTAAATTAAGCCACGTCTCGTCAGTGATGCCGACCATCTTCATTTGTAACGCCATTTTCTCCTCAAGCAACGTTGCGTGTTCCCTATCTTTCGTCCTCAATGCCTCTATTAAAACAAAACGTACATTAATCAAGTGATGATAAAAAAATGAGGTTAATACTTATTATAACGCAATGACAACATTTGAGTTGATGGTCAAGGTGATCTTAATGAGTTATATAACTTAAATACCTTTTACTTAAATAATAGTAAATACTTTTGGCAATTTCGGCAAACAATATTGAAAAAAAAAAAACATTTTTTTGTATCATTTATAAAAACAATATAATCATCATCATCATCATCACAGCTAATAGACGTCCCACTGTTGGGCTCGAGCCTCCTCCACGATGGGAGGGAAATTGACCCATTAAGACCTACCTGGTAAGGCGTGTTGGTATAGCGTTTTATATCGAGTTTTCCTTGCATAGATCTTATATGCATATTATATCCCTTAGAGCCCGCAGACATACAATTGCAAGTTGGGCGACTATCGCACGACTAAATTGCGTATCTACTTTTATAATTTAGTTGACCAACTTTATTTTATTGGTTACAAGCAGCAGACTTAATCGATTTAGTCGGTGCCAGTATTGCCAGCGCGGTGCGTGTGCGTGAAAATGCGGAAAAACCTTTTAATTGCTCTATTAATAAAAAGGAGACAAAAACAAAAGAGAACATTTTGGGTGCATCCCATATTAAGTAACAGATTACAATATGGGAAGCATCATACATTGCATTCTAAACTCAGATATTACCCTGATAAATTGTTTCAAGTCTTTTTTTGTACAACGCTGGCCTTTTTTTAAATTCCTCTATGAGCTCTTCGACTTTTTCGTTTGCAACAAGTGATCGGGAGACAAACATCGTACCCGTCGACGAAGATGCGAGCGTGGGGAAATCACGCGCACGCGTTTGGTCATCTTGCATCTTGCCGTGCAACTGTCCAACAAAGTTGGATAGTGTGCGAACTTGCATAGGATAACCGTGCTAACAAGCAGTTGACCGATAGTTGGACTACTTTCTAATTGTGCGTAATCGGAAGGGAATCTCGATTCTGATACGATCAGTGTTCAATTAATTAGTTGGACGATTTAATCGGCCAACTTACAATTGCATGTCTGCGGGCGCTCTTTGTCGTATTTACGACACGCACGGTCAAGAGAGGGGGGTGGTGAATTGTATTCTTACTCCGGCACCTTATATTCTATCAGCCTATGGATGCCGTGTGGATTGGCGGTCCTAATGATAATCGCAGCCGATTTATGTCTCCCACGGGAAAGTAAGATGTTGTAAGATTAAGAACACAAACTATTCTTAATTCGTGTCCATAGAGGAGAGGTATATAAATATCATATTTTTATATGTAAAGGGTTTTCCATTAACTGGTACACATTGAATAAAAGATATTTGAGATACGCAATGATTATTGATTGTATATGATGTATGCCGTTTATAAAGAAAATTCAATTTCAGATATTTCGCTATCACTAGCAAGTTTGCAGGATATCTATTTTTTAAAAGAATCTTTATTCTTGCGCGATTCATGAGAACAATAGAATAGAATTATCTATGAACAAATCTCCTAGCTGCTACAATATTTTAACACTCCGTGCCTATATTCGTCTCGTCTAGTCTCATACCCGTCCTCCTGTTGAGCCCAAGCCTCCTCTCCAATAAGAGGAAAATTTACTTACTATACCATGCTGGTCAAACATGCTTGTATACGGTTTTATATCGAGTTTTCCTTCTCTTGCACAGATGCTATAATGCATATTATATACTTTAGTCATCTTTTACGAAATCCACGAGCAAGATAGGGAATGGTATATTGTATTCTTACTCCGCCACCACACGGAAAACGTGCATTTCCTGATAATGGAACACCAGGCAGCGGCAATTCAGAATCACTCTTTCAAGTCGAAGCCGGTGATTTTGGCGATCGGAAATCGATGAAGATATTCTTAAAACTGCGACCACTGATCTCGAACTTTGATAGTCATCATCATCATCATTTCAGCTCAAATACGTCCCACTGCTGGGCTCAGGCCTCCTCCACAATGGGAGAGAAATTGACCTTACTATACCATGCGGGTCAGATAGTTTGGTATAGGGTTCTCTTGCATAGATATTATAAGCATATGATATCCCTTAGACGTCTTTTACGATATCCACGTCTAGGATAGAGAGTGGTGAATTGTATTCTTATTCCGTCACCACACAGACATATTTGATAGTTTATATTAATTATTTATAAAAGTTGATTATTAGTGTAATTCGTGGTAACTAAATAATAGATATTAAGGAGCAAAATAGTATAACATCTTACAAACAAACCGTAAAATTTAATTTAAACGACTCTGTAAAGAGTCGTTTAAATTTAAAATGGAAAACCCTTCACTTATATCAATAAATTTTGATTATATAAAGCTTTATTTATTTGTCCTTAAAAATAATATTCCTTTCAATTATACAATGAATGAACACTTTGTTATTTTAAAACTAGACTTGATCGTTTAAACATATTCAAATAATAACAATGACAAACACTACACACATGAACTTAATTCATTTCGGAGGGTATTACAAAAATAAAATGGGGTATTGAATATACATGCTGTCATGCAACAACGATTTGTTTTAATAATTATTATCACCTTCAATTTGCCACCATGGAGTCTTATCTGTTTACACAAAATTATTTTTGTTTTAATAGGTTCACATCGAAATGATACCTACGGCAGTCTATCCAATTTGTTTTGATCGTGAAATTTCGATTCCGTAGATACCATAAGAGTTAATTATTTTAAAATGATATTATCAACAAATTAAGTTATTTACCTATTTTAATTTTGTCGTAAAAAAATATTATTTTTAACCCCCTTACACAAAAAGAAGGGTGTTGTAAATTCTACGCCACGTTTTAAACGTAACATATTTACGTACTTTTTCAAAAATATAGTAGTATATATATAATAATATAATATTGCCAGTTTATAATTACATCCGTAATAAAGCTTAATAAACATATTTTGTAATAAAACTAAGGTAGTAATAAATATAAAATGAGCAAATAGTTATATTAGAAAAACTGCGCAAATTATTCATACAGTTAAGTAGTAATACAAGTTAGTATAGTTCATAATTTATTAATTACTCTATCATTTCATCAAATAGATCATTAAAATTAAAGAGCGAATAACATATTAACCATAAAGAACTTCAGTTCGTTAATTATATATATATATATATATATATATATTGGTATTATACTTCATACGGCTTTACAAACCTTCAGAAACCACATTATTGTGTATATTTTTCTTTAAAATTTTATTAGGTAATAAAATAAAAGAATAGATTCAACCTTTTTCGTATTAAAATGTGATTTTCAAATTTAGTTTTCAAGTATATTTTTACAGGGATTCTTATTTTATATGGTTTAAATGTTGCAACCAAACACAGGGTCAATTTGACGCCACTAAAAATCAATAGATTAACTTTTAAGACGATACACAACCAACATGAATCCTATTCATTTCTTATGTTTTTTTTTAAGACAACTTGCTGCATTAAGGTAATAGTCCCTGTATTCTGACTTTATAAATACAATTAATAGATACAATTTACAGCCAGACTTAGAACAACAATTTTCGGAACGCAGAAAGTATTGTCCGGGGTGAGAATGGTACCCATGACACTTCGCACGGTAGGTAGTAATGGTATATTAACCAATACACAGTCCGTGCAATAGCGATTATTAAAAGTTTTGAAACTATTTTATTTAGATACAGATTTAATCGCTTATAATTTTATTTGCCTATTGCCCACCACATGCAAACACTCAGAAAGTTGGGCTTGCGGCTCTGTCGTTCACCGAAAGAAGGGCAGTAACAAATTGCTACTATTTAGATGTCGGTTTTCTGCGAGAGGGTGGACCCCGGACGGCAGCCTGCGACCGACAGACAGACAACTATCAACAGTATGGTCCTACCACTAGTGCTTGGACTACACTAGTGTACTTTTATATCGATGGATTTATAGAGTTCTTTCAAGTTATTATTTTTGATCGATATTTTATAAAATATCAAGTAAAGTCATAATTTCTAACTGTAGATATTGTAGAATATTCGAAATGTAGTAGCAAAAGCCAAGAAATTTCAGCAACTTATGAACGGGCAATGCTGCATGTAGGCCTCACTACGAGAGGAAATAATGTCATAATTGCCATGCTTAGCAAGAGTTTGTTTGGTTGAGCACTCTAATGTCAGGAACTACTTGTTCGAATTTATTAATTCTTAGTTTTGAATAGTTCATTTATAGATAAATAGGAGCGGAGCATCAATGGAAAACGTTGCAGAAACCGATAAATGTATTTCTTTTGAGAGTTTCCATGGCGTGTGCTGCGCCTTATAGGTGCCTATGGCCCACACTCACGGATCCTCCTCTCTCTCTTACGTGATGCATACGACGTTGCGTGGGTCAGCGAGCTCTGTATATACAAGAGATGGTGACGCATTGTACACTTAGCCTGTGGTGACTACTACATGGCTCAAGGAAAATTATAAGCGATAAAATCTGTAACACAATTTTTGTACCAAAATGAACCCCATTTACAACGTAATAAATGTGTAAGTCTTACCTGTAATCAGTCTTATATTCTCATGTCTCGCATCGAGCTGCCTTTGACGCTCTTCAGCAGATTGTGCAGTCGCGCCCGCTTCCGATTCCTCAACTTCTTCAGGACAATTCTGAACCGCCGCCCTGTTTGATCAAAAACCATAATGTTTAAAGCCGTGATGTGATTATTTTGCTTTATGTCACTGTGTAGTTACGGCTACGAATTCTACCAACCCTTATATGGCTCGTGGGTGTCGTAAAAGACGACTAAGAGCTTTACATAGACCTGGATCAACGCCATCTGATACTGTCTGGTCAACATTACCAAGGTGGGTTCAAGTCAGACAGCTGGTCATAAAACAATATGAATATATACCGTAGCTGCATATGGAGTCGCGGGTGGATGAACCGGGAAATAGTCTGTCACTCGCAGAGAGAAAGACCGCGTGAGGGCGACGCGGCGACGCCCCGGCAATGTTGCCTTGTTACCGAGGCATCGAAGGGAACCACACCCGAAAGGGTAACCCGCCGGGCTGGCCACAGATGTCAAGGAAACAGTACCAGTGGTCAACCCAATGGCGTTTTGACATTATAATACGGTAGATCATGAGGCCGCACGCCGCTCATTCGTTGTCCCGGACAGATTGGGTGGAATATGTTCAGACTATAGCGTACCAAAAAAGAAAAGAAAAAAGTGCGTATTGAGTTACGGGATAATAACAGGATTATGATGATGTTCAAATGATCTACCTTTGGGCAAATGTCTTGCCACTAGAAGAAATAGTGTTATAAGCGCTGTATTTGATTGGGGGCGCGCTAGACATCACAGTTGATGTAATGAATTTCCCAAGAGAGCGTTGCCACGTCTTTGTTGCTTCTTTATCTGGATATTACGACTCCAATTAAAATGTGGTGAAGTATTGAAATCTTAACTTATTACTACACAGAAAATGTAAAAAAGCGATCAGTTTCATTGTTTTTGTTTCTTGCTTATCAATGAGTAAAATAATTTTGATTTTTTCTGGTTTTCTAATCTAACCTCAAGCTTTTTGAAGTGAAACTTCTTTAGAATCGTTGTGATTTCAAACTCGAAGAAACGAAAAAGCGAGTCCATAGAGACACAAACACGTAAATGTATAGGATTCAGCCGACGAGAGAATGAAATAAAGGATGAAGAATGAAGGATAATGGATAAAGGAGTTTCACTTTTGATATGCGTACTTTGTACACACACTCTTTTCTCTTAAGTTTTGGTTGCTATTTTGCACTTCACATTTTGACTAGTTGACCCAACAAACACTGTTTTGCATAAATTTTAAATAATAAAAATAGAATTCGTTTAAATCCATTGCCGATTTGTTAATTAATCCCCACCAATTGTTAATCTAAATCATTTTCAAATCTACCTAAACACAAAAATTTCATCAAAATCGTTCAAACTGTCGAAGGAGTTCAGTCACAACACACGTTCAGAAGAATTAGGTATATACAGAGTGCATCAGGTTATGGGGCAACTGTTCGAGTATGTCGTAGTTTAACGGTCATAGAACGTAAATAGAATGTACATTACACAAAAAACAATATAGCATAAAAGTTATAATGACTTCAAAAAAATGTGTCTAAGAGTCTATGCCTTAAGGGTGTAGATCGTGAAAATCACCGAAAAGAGTGTTACGATTTTTCATATTTAACCTATTTACATATGATTGATATCAATGATAATTTGTATATATTACAATCAAAGACCAATAAGTATGTTCATGCTTATATTAAACTCTTAAACCTAATAGTTGTTATATAATAAACGTCAACAAACGCACAAAATTGAGTAAAAATGCAAAAACATGACTTCGTATTTTTCAGATTTAACCCCATAAATCAACACAAATTGATAAAAAGAAACACTTTTTGAACACTGAAGAAACCAATAAGTATAGCTGTATACTTCTTTTTATACCTTTACAAACAAAGACTTCCTCTTTTAAAGCCCTAAAATCTAGATATAAATTTTTCATACACAAATATATGGGATAACGCGTTCGTTTCGTGCAATCTCGGTGGTCGGCAGTTCCTTTCTGTAAGTGAATGCGACACCACGCTTGTCGGCTGCAGACAGCAGAATTACGTATTGTGAATTTGTGTTTTTTGTAAAAAAAACTGTAAGTATAACATTTTTATAATTAATTTATTTTCAGTTAGTAGAAAGTATCGATATAATGAATGTCTGAAAGAAAACCATGATGGAACTAGATATAAATCGTAAAAAATACAATATCTACACTAATAGGTATTATAAAGAGGAAAGATTTGGATTTTTGTATGTAACGAATAAACTCAAAAAGTACTGGACCGATTTTAATAATTCTTTTATCATTCGAAAGCTACATTATCACTGAGTAATATAGTAGTATAATAGGCTATTTTTTTCGCAGGACTGATTGAATTTGAGTGTTATGCCAGGGAAAAGAAAGTTTTGTACGCATTATAAAAATATGAAAGCCAAAAGATCTCGGAATAAAATGTAAGTTCCTCCCTACTTATTTATTATCGCATTTGAACAGGGTACATTACAAAGCTAATACAATATGTCATATGATTTAGATCGCCCGATTCAGACATATACCTACAATAACATGTAAATATTGGTTTGTATTATCTATATCTATACTGATAAATAAAATTGAAGTATCTGTATGTAATATCAAAATAATAGGATTTAAAAAAAAAAAAGGCGATACGGAGTTCGCCGGGTCGGCTAGTATTGTCTAAATATCAAATTGTGGAAGTAGGTAGACGACAGCGCAACTATGTCGACATACCTATACCGCCAAACAGACGCGAGACGCCTAGCGTCTGGCTTAGGGTTGTACAAAATAAATAAAAAGTGGATAATATTGATGAATAATATTTCCAGTATTGAAAATAAAGAAAACCTTGGGGCCGAGACTCTGAGCAACAATGCTACGCGCTGTATAGAGGTAAGTTGTTATACGTAATTCTTGTAGACTTGTTACATAAATAAACAAACTACTTAGTTAGTGATGGGCGAAGACAAAATCTCAATACCTACCTATAGATTTTTTCTTGCATTATTTATTATTTTCATCGAGAGACAAACACCTTAGTACCGAAATACTTCTCAATTACTTTCTCAAAAGAAAATTTACGTTCAAATAGGTGACGTCATAAAAAAACAATACCTAATGCGTAAAGAAATTATAATTTCTATTCATCAGGAACCTAATATTGTATTAATTCTTTTGCATTTTTTTAAATTTTTCATTATTTTTTATAAAAAAAATCAAGCCATTTATCTTTCTTTACAGGAACTAGTTATTGAAAACGAACAAGAGGGAAAGGTGGATGAAATGGAAGTTGGGCGTAGAGTTGTAGACGTTTCTTTTTTTTTTAAAGCTCTTCAGGCCATAGGGGACCACGGTCCAATGGATTGTAAGTTAAGTTACCTCAGTATAATAGGTGAAGTAAAAGTTGGTCTGGACTCAAAACTCATCATGAAATGTAGTATGTGTAGTATGAAATTTACTGTGTGTTTGATTGAAAAGAAAGAAGATAGAATGGAAGTGAATCATCAAATTGTACCTGGTATCATATCATCTGGTGGGAGCTAATATCAGTTAAAAACATTAACTGCCGCAGTAGCCCTACCAATCATGTCACCTTCATTATACAATGAAATTAATAATACGGTTTGCGATTGGTGGGAAAAGACAGCAGCACATTCCATGGCAGAAGCTGTCAAGGAAGAAGCGGAGTACGCAGTGTCTATAGGTAGTGTTGATAAAAATGGTACACCATTAATATCTGTTGCTGTTGACGGTTGTTGGAGCAAGAGATCTTATGGTAAGAATTTTTCCGCCTTGTCCGGCGCAGCTGCGATAATTAGCATTAAAACTAATAAAGTATTGTTTTTTGGAGTTAAAAATAAATACTGCGTAGTTTGTGCACGAGCCGCAAAGAACGACAGTCAGCCCTCGGAACACCGTTGTTTCAAGAATTATTCGGGATCATCTACCGGTATGGAATCGACCATAATAGTTGAGGGGTTTAAACGTTCCATTGTTGATCACGGTGTAATTTATAATAAATTTGTAGCAGATGGCGATTCCAGTACTTATAAAAAATATTAGATTCGCGACCGTACGGTAATTTAACAGTAGAGAAAATTGATTGCAAAAATCATCTTTTACGAAACTACTGCAATAGCTTGGAGAAACTGTCGAAAGACACTAAGTATCCTTGCGAATTGCGGAAATTCCTAAAATAAAGATATTTGCGTTTAAGAACGGGTGTAAAATGCGCTATTAAATATTGGGGCGATCAAAATCAGTCACTCGAAGAAAAAATAAAAAATCTTAGTGAAGATATCCTAAATGGTCCACAACACGTATTTGGTAATCACCAATATTGCAAGGAGTATTTCTGTAGACCTGATACTCGTCGAATAGAACCTGTTGGGTTGCTTCCAGCAATTGTTGGATGCGGATTAATGGACGCGCATTTTAAGTAAACGACTGTCATATCATTCTAGAAGTTTAATTCATAATTGTACAAGTAATATAGTTGAAAGTTTTAACGCAGTGATTGCCAAATTAGTAGGGGGTAAGCGTGTAAATTATTCTTCCCGTGGTTCTTGTGCGGGCCGAAGCGCAGCTGCTGTTGTGTCTTTTAATACAGGATCGATTCATAGTAAAACTCATGAAGTAATAAGCACAAGTTGTGCTGTTCTTGTTCGTAAAATCGTTTATGGTAGAGTAATATCTCCAGTTTGCCTGCTGTACGGTACGGTATCGAAAACGAAGAAACCGCAATTAAACAGTTAGAAATTCAAGAGAATATTAGTATACAAGGTTGCGGTTTGTTCGTCGACGATCAATATGAATTTCTTGGTACTACACCAGATGGCATTTATGCAAACGGTTTAATTGAAATTAAGTGCCCACATTCTTTAGCTGGCATGACTCTTGATGAAGCAATGGCCAAACATACCTTTTGGGTTAAGGACAAGGCTTCCAAGGGTTATGTCATAAATAAAAATCATAACTGGTATTTCCAAATTCAGGGACAGGTGCATATTACTAAAAGAAACGTTTGCATGCTTGGCATCTGGTTTGGTGCTACTGTACCTATGAAAGTTTATATTATAGAAAAGGACGACAAATTTTGGGAGGAGAAAATGGAGATGAAAAGGGAGACCGGTCTGACCCATCGAATTACAGGCCAATTGCGATAACATCCTTGCTCTCCAAGATAATGGAGAAGGTTATAAACCGCCAGCTTCTGCAGTACCTTGAGGATCGCCAGCTTATCAGTGATCGCCAATACGGCTTTCGTCATGGTCGGTCGGCTGGTGATCTTCTTGTGTACCTCACACACCATTGGGCAGAGGCCTTGGAGGGCAAGGGTGAGGCGCTGGCGTTCAGCCTAGATATCGCAAAGGCGTTCGATAGGGTCTGGCACAGGGCACTTCTATCGAAGCTACCATCATACGGAATCTCCGAGGGACTCTGTAATTGGATTGCCAGCTTTTTGGATGGTCGGAGTATAAAAGTCGTCGTAGATGGCTCCTGCTCCGATACCATGACCATTAATGCTGGTGTACCACAAGGCTCGGTGCTCTCCCCGACGTTGTTTATCCAGCATATCAATGACATGCTCTCTATCGAGAGTATGCGTTGCTATGCGGATGACAGTACGGGTGATGAGCGGTACACTGAGCAACGGAATATCCCTTGGAGTACTCAGGAAAGAAGGGTTCAACTTGTGTCTGAAGTCGAGCGCTCTCTGGGGCGGGCCTCGGAATGGGGTGAACGGAACCTAGTCCAGTTCAACCCCACAAAGACACAAGTTTGCGCGTTCACTGCAAAGAAGGACCCGTTTGTCATGGCGCCTCAGTTCCAAGGAGTAACTCTCCCAATTTCTGAGAGTATTGGGATTCTCGACGTCAAAATATCGAGCAAAGTCCAGTTTGGGAGTCATTTGGAGGACAAAGCCAAATTGGCAAGCAAAAAGTTGGGCGTCCTGAACAGAGCCAGGCAGTACTTCACACCGAGACAGCGTCTTGTGCTATACAAAGCACAAGTTCGTCCTCATGTGGAGTACTGCTCACATCGCTGGGCAGGTGCGCCCAAATATCAGCTAGACCCACTTGACTCCCTGCAAAGACGGGCTGTTCGAATCGTCGGGGATCCCAATCTGACGGACAGATTGGAGTCGCTGGAGCAGCGGAGAGACTTTGGGTCACTCTGTGTACTCTACCGACTCTTTCACGGGGAGTGCTCCGAGGAACTGTTTGACCTGGTACCACCGTCACCATTCTACCAACGTACCACTCGACAACGCAGCAGGGTTCATCCATTTCACCTGGAAACGTTATGGTCTTCAACTGTACGTTTCCAGCGATCATTTCTCCCACGTACGTGCAAGCTCTGGAATGAACTACCTGCTGCTGTGTTTCCCGAGCGCTATGACATGTCCTTCTTTAAACGAGGTTTAAGAAGAGTATTTCCTTCACGGTAGGCAGCGGCCTGGCTGTGCCCCTGGTATTGCAAAGGTCCATGTGCAGCAGTTTCACTTACCATCAGGTGTGCTGCTTGCTCGTTTGCCACCGTTGGCAATAAAAAAAAAAAAAAGATGAAATTAGTTAGGTTTTATTACGATTGCCTACTTCCAGAATTAGTTGATCCTCGGCAGTCACGAAGCATGCCCATTCGTGACGCGCCCAGTATCATAGAGGCTATGAAAGAGAGGAAAGAAAGAGCTTTACGTGTTATGAAAGGGAAGAACGCCTAATGATTTTGAAAGATACAGGTAACTTAACTACCCAGCCAGTCGATTCACGTAAACACGCCAGTCCAAAAGTCGTTTTAACTTAGGAACTTAGAAATCGCCTTTTGGTTTTCTGTTTTAAACGCACTTACTTATCTAGTCTTGGATTGTCATAAATCTTCCAATAGCTCAATTACTATACAATTTCCGAGTTACCTGGTGTAAAGAATCATAAAAATTGGTTCAAAAATACAGCGAATTGAGAATTCTCCTTTTTTTAAGTCGGTTAAAAGGGCTAAATTTGCAAAAAACGAAGTGACGTCACTGCGCTACGGTTTTTATTACTTACGTGAATCGGGCAGCTGGTAACGTTTTCATTCTGATAGGTTTTGTGATAGCCATTGATTTTATCATCAAATTAGCAGAAATCAGAACTTGATCCGTAATCGAATGAAAAAACATTAGAATTTTGAACTCATATTTCGTTATTGTTTAATTACATACTTTTAATTAGTATATTAATAATTTACAAACTTTAATAATTAATAATTACTAACCATAAACAATATAATTTTTTCATATAGATTCATTTTCTTCTTACACTGGCAATAAATTTGTACTAAAATGTGGGTAACAATTTAATAAATTTATAACTGTTTTCTGTATCGGGTAGATAATTGTAAATGTCTGTAATAACGATTACTTGTTGGACGTGAGACATCTTAGTCCGCCCGTGACCATGAATGCTGCAAAGTGTTCGAAACGTCGGGCAATCATAAATCAAATACAAACGCGATATAATCCGTAAAAGTAGTTTTATTTACAAACTTCTGTTAAAATTAGTAAATAAATGAATTATTTACTAATTTTTGTAGGTACAACCCTAGCACGCTTTTGAGATAGCGATTAATGGCGACTCATATTTGTTATTGTGTAGTAAATAAATCATTTTTATACTTGTGTTTCATTTATTGACATTTTTTTAAAACCCTAGGATTTTTTTTAGATATCGACGAGGTGATCGTAAACAAAAAGTAAGTATTTGAGTTTACGCAATAGGCACATTTCCTTGCGTAGAGATAAACACACTTCCTACTGAATTTGCAATTATTTTATTGAATGAATATTTTACGAATTTTGGTAGTGAAATTACAAATAAATACATAGTTGGAATTTTAGGTAAGTAGAATACAAAAATGTCAGTCCGGACCTGCTCTTGATTGTATATTATATTATAAACTAGTAACCCGCCCTCGCTATCTTCGCTATCTTCGGCAATATTCACTTAAATTACATACTATAAAAAGCATATTGATCTATAATAAATGCACAATTTATTTAAGGTACTTAATTGGATAAGGATTAATGCTGTATTGTATAAAATCACTTTGTAAATAATCATTTTTTAGTAGAGGATAAAAAATGGTTATGGTGGGTTATCCCTAAGAGATAAACATATGCCATCGTGGACTTTTTTGTTGAACTTTTTAAGATGGATAATACTGTAGTACATTATTTTGGTCTATCTCGTAGGGTTCAGCCAACGTTTGCAATATAAGCGCAAAAAAACGTGCTTATTTACGACATCACATTAGAAACCTCTAAATTAATCAGCGTTTCTCTACTATATTATGCATGTATTATACATATAAACCTTCCTTAAGAATCATTCTATTTATTAAAAAAAACTGCATCAAAATCCGTTGCGTAGTTTTAAAGATCTAAGCATACATAGAGACAGACAGACGGCGGATAGCGACTTTGTTTTATACTATGTAATGTAATGATAGAAAAACATAAAAATTGTGTCTCAACTACTCTTATTAATCTATTAAAAAGAATCAACAGCTAGTTTCCAAAAATTCAACGTTATTGTTATGCTGTAAATATTCAAGTTCAATAACAATCAACGTGGAACGTTTGTTGCAAAACATTTTGAAAATCGCGCTCTCTAGGTCATTCATCCGCCCCGTCGGATGTTACATTAAACTTTGGCGCTGCGGTCGCTCGAAATCGAGAACTCAGGCCAACAATCTACACCCTTAAATGTTACGTATTATGTGGGCATGTACAAACAGAATATATGTAGGCATGTAAAGCTTCCACAGTATAATTTCATTCATTCATACCTAAAGTTGTGCAAACGCTTCAATGACAACGTAGGTACAAACGCGAGCCGTCAACGGTCATAGGTCGATCAACTGTTTTAAAGCAGTCTGTCTTGCTTATGCGAACGTAATCATTGATTTATTCAATTTCTAATGAATATTTAAAAAATAAGAATATGTTGCGCGTATTATCATTGACTTTAACATTTCAATCAGATTTACAAGAAAAAGCGATGACAAAATTGAAAACTTTACATGTCTCTAATTAATTAACGAATCGATATTTTTCCTTAAATTTTTTTTATGGGTTCCTACCACCATTGCCTAGTTACCTTTTGACCAACTGGTCAAGATATACAGGGTGTATCAGGTTATGGGGGCAACTGCCCCCATAACCTGATACACCCTGTATATCTTATGTTAGATTTTGAAGATAATAAAGTTATGTACCTAATGGCTTGTATCCAAGTATGTATATCCTTTGGCCGGTGGACTCTAAGCTCGAACATTTCAGGCTCGGTGGGTCCACTACATATCAGATATAGTCCACGTCCTTCAGCGCCCGCTTTCTCTCGTACTAGTAATTTTACTAGTGAAACTACGCCAGTCTGTAAAAAGGAAACGAAAATATGGCAATAAATTCACTTAAATTTATAAAACCCAACTAAGATCTGCAACCCCGCATAGCTTTAGCCTTTGCCACCAATATGGTTGAGGGGAGTGATAGCGACTCCCGTAATTAAGTTATGAGCAGAAGCTGCTTATGGGATCTGGTTCAACCTTATTTTCTTCGTTTTTACTTTTATTTATTTTATATTATTTACACTTTACTGCACACTACATTAAATACTAAAGTAGATACTTATAATAATAATAATAAAATTAATCGTATTATTATGTATTAAATAAATGAATTGTATTATTATGAAAAAAAATTGCCTATTTCGAAGGGGATCACACTGGAGCTAATACTATATGTTGTATATGTTGGCGCGATTACGTCACTCAATAATTTTTAAACCATAAAATACATTTCATAATAATCATCTTTGCTCGAGTTTCTCCAGGAAAGCGGGCAGTACCCTGTTGAGAAACGTATAACAGCTCACGTGCGATCGCAAACCCGCCTTAGCGGTGAACATCAAAGGATTGTATGATGATAACGGCTTTATCTTTCATTCATTTAATCTTAAATAACAGAAGGGAGAGAAATCTCTCATTGTAATATATAAAAATTTGTATACCTTATTGTCGGGTGTGAAGAATGTATATTTATTATTGTTGTCGTGTAAGAAAAACAGCACATCCGTGAGTACTATCACGAGTAACGTCTGCATTTTGCTCCGACCCTGCATCAATGTGGCTACACCTTCAAATCTGTAAACAATTTTACATAAAACACATATTCCTTTGTGTGTGGTACGAATACTACCAAACCTTACATTGTTCTTGGATGTCGTAAAAGACAACTAAGAGGTTTTCTGGGTCAACTCCATCTAATATCAAAATTGGGGGCTCAAATGAAAGGTAAAAATTTCTCACAAAAAATAATATGCTTGCATTAAATTGATATAAGTTATCGCTTCTCCCTAGAAATATTGTTAAAAAAAGAAGCTTATTGTGTGCATTCCGTAATAACCGATGTAGCGTGTTGTCAATTTTTAGGCGAACGCTTAAGGCCGAGTGTACAGGGCAGGAAATTTGTCGTGTCAGCTATAGACAAGATGAAAAGTCAAAGAATGTCGTGTCTGTTGCAGACAAGAAAAAATCTAGTAAATACACGGTACGAAGTGTTTCGTACAGTCATGGTGGAGACATTGTAGGGTGTACATAGTGTCGTGTAATTAATTGTGGTAAATATTGTTAACTACCAAGCACAAAAATGCTGATTGCCTATTATATGTATAGGACGGACCGGGGATTTAGTCCGATACTCGCGGAGAGGCTAGCCTCGCGACGGCGGTCGGCGTTCCGGGAAGGGGACGTCGATGGGAGAGGGTACTCCCTCGGGGTATTCCGTTGGGCCGACTACTGAAGTCAAGGAGCTCTGGACCGGTGGTCGGCCCAACGACGAGGGCGACGTGCCATAGGGTGGGTTACGGGGCCGCGCACCGCCCCTCTGTCGCCCCGTACGGAGCCGGGTGACGGGTGCGCTGACCGTAGCTCACCCATTAAAATAAAAAAAAATATGTATAGAAAAATTAATTAATGCTGTGTGGTAGCGGCTTCGAATACTACCAACCCTTGCTTTGCTCTTGGGTGTCGTAAAAGACGACTAAGAGCCCTAGATTGACCCGGACCAACTCCATTTGGTACCATTTGGGTCAACGATTACATTCCCAAGGAGGGTTGACGTTAGGCGGGCGGCCGGTCATAAAAGTCATTGCCGAAACTTTTTGCAATGTCAAAACAGATGACATATTGCGTCGACCCCAAGTAATTGGGATAAGAGCAAGATGATGATGATGTATAGAAAAATTAAAAAGAAACCTAACTCCAAGAGAAAATACTGGGTGCATCCTATGTTAAGTCAAGAACATAAGTTTGCTAACTTCCACTTCGAACTGCGACAGTATGAGGAAAAGTTTGTCCTTTATTTTCGTTTGAAAATCATGTGCACTATACACACTCTCCCCCGCCCCCTACAGATCACGTCGTGTCTGGCGCAGACCAGATTTTTGTCTTGTGCAGCGTCGACGTAGTATATACTAGTCGTGTGTAGAAAGGACACGAATTCTTGTATAGACACGGCGAATTTTCTTACCGTGGACACGCGGCCTAACTCGAGAATTAGATAACGTTTCACTAATTTTTATTTACACACATTACGGCCTCTGAAACCCAGAGGCCCCCTACAGGTACTATTGCCAAAACTTGCAATATGAAATAAGAGTACATATTACATGGACTCCAAGTATTTAAGATAATTGCAGGATAATGATGGTGCTTTATAAAAGCATGTTTTTTTTTTATTCTTTTTCTTCAACTTTCACTTAACCCTCTTGGACACAGGCCTCGTCCAAATATAAGAATATATTGCACCTATTATCTCTTAATTTATTTTTATTGAAACTATTAAAATAAAAACTCACTTGAGACTTCTATTTCCTTGCAGTATATCGCTCTTCTTAAATTTTCTTCCCCTAAAGTTGGCGAATGATTTCGCATCGATTCGATGGTATATCTCTAACTTGCGATCCTCACGCTCTTTGGCAGCCACTTGATTGTCCACATCAACTAAGATTTCCTATAAAACAAATCAATTCTAATGTTTATTCATCATCTTCACCTGAGCACATATACGCTCCACTCCTGCGCCTAAGCCTCCTCCACAATGAGAGAGAAGGAACCTACCAAAACTACACCGGTCAGATGGATTGGTTTCATTATCTCTTTATAGTGGTAGGACCACACTGTCGACAGTTATCTGTCTACAGCCGCGGGCCGGTCCGTTCGGGGTAGTACCACGCTCTCGCAGAAAATCGACGTCTGAGTAGTAGCAATTTGTTACTGCGCTTCGTTGGGTGAGCGAGAGAGCCGGAAGCCCAACTTTCTGAGGGTGTTTGCGTGTGGAGGGTTTTGATGGTGCCTTTAGTATCACCGAGCCTCAATGCACGCATTCACACTCCCTTCACTTTCTGCGCGGTAGGTAGCGGCCTTGTAAAGGTCCATGAGCGGCAGCAACACTTACCATCAGGTGTACTGTTTGCTCATTTGCCACTGCTTGCAATAAAAAAAAAAGTCTGTTTTTATTTCTCTATTTCATTATTTTCCCTGTGGTGAGGGAGTAAAAATCATTATGCCAGCTCATATACGTCCCACTGCTAGGCTCGAGCCTCTTCCACAATAGGAGAAAAATTTACCTACTGTACCATGCTGGTCAGACGTGTTGGCATAGGGTTTAATTTCGAGTTTTCCTTCTCTAGCAAGATGTTATATGCATCTTGTATCTCTTAGTCGTCTTTTATGACACTCACATGTAAGAAAGGGGGGTGGTCAATTGTATTCTTACTCCGTCACTTTAATTTAGACCCTTATTAATTAGACCCTTATTCGAGTTTTACGACTCCCATGGGCAACTAAGGGGTGGCAACTATTGTTATTACAATATTCTTATCTCGTCGCTCAATTAAACTCAAAGTAACCATTTGTGGCTTGAGGCATGTTTTTATTAATCTACGTAATACGGAGAGCTGTGTTTTTTAATAGTTATTAAATGTCTCCTACTGTACGATAGGCTTTTATTTCACATCTAATGATGTAACGCTTTCTCTAGTCACATCCTACGGGCAAAGGTAACTATATGGTCTGCTGAACACCTTCTTATTCTTTTCGGTTTACGTCGGCTATCTATGAAGATCCAAAATACGATCCTTTGGACTATTTTTGTCAGTATATTCATCGTAGAGTAGATAGTTAGAGAAAAACAAAGAGGTGCAATAGAATGACTGGTTGAAATGTTTTTTTGTTACCTTGACACCGCAGAGCGCTTTCTGCAATAACTCCCGCTCAGTGACATCATCGCCGGCTGTCTTCAACAATGGTTCCAGTAGTAACGGATACTTGGTTAACCTTTGTGCGACAAATAATACGCATTCAGGGACACCCTGTAAAATATAAAAAAAAAACATCACCCAGCTGCCATTTATATGATATTTGGGTAATTTCCTAGTGCATTTCATGTTGCAGCATAATATATTTTTCTATAGAGTAGCAAATGCTGTGAGACCTCTGCTACCAGGTTGTCTATAGTGTATGATAAATACAGACCTCATAACATTTGAGTGTGAATATAAATACGTAACCATTTATCGTTTATTATAAAGACAAATATTTATTCCAGTAAAGGGTTTTTCAACAAGAACTTTGTTTTCTAAAACAAAATAAAACAAGAAATTTAGATGAAGATGATTAAAATTTTTATTGTATTACGAAGAGAAAAGTTCGGCAATTATGAATGAAAAATGATATCTGGCGAATGTCCACCACAACCACGCTGAGAGATGTCGATTCTTTCATCAAAGTTTTTAATCACTTTTTGGCAAAATGGCGGGTCTATTTCGTTAATCACATCACGGATTTTGAGTTTTAGGGCTGCAATCGATTCGATTGGCTCCGTATAGACTCTGTCCTTAACATAGCCCCACAAAAAATAATCCAGTGGTGTTAAATCACACGATCTGGCTGGCCGCATAATAGCTGATTACATTATAACCTACCATAACCTCCCCTTCTATAGTTTATCGAGACAAAGTAAATCAATTTACCTTTTTCCTGAGCATTGGATTTTGTTGGCATTTTCTTATGAACCTAGCGAGGCGGGGCTCCCTCGTGCAACACTCCTTAAATACTTCGACAGCATCGCGGTGACGAGAGCAAAATTCACCTGTTAAATAAGAATGTAGATGTTTCGATGATCCAGTGACATAAACATGCGATTCGAAAATATATAATGAAGTCGGTGTTTAAAGTCGGTTAAAATATTTTTCTTATTCCTCACAACCCATGTAAGTCTTACTGCTGGACTCGAGCCTCGTCCACAGTGGGAGAGAAAATGATCTAACTACGCTGGTCAGACAGGTTGCTATAGGATTTTATTTCGAATCTTCCTTCTTTTGCACAAGTGTTATATGCATACGCGAGTTGGTATAGGGTTTTAATTCGGGCTTTCTTTATCTTGCCACAATGTTGTCTGCATGCTTTAATCATCGCTTACGCTTACCCACAGGTAAAAAAGGGGGTGGTGATTTGTACTCTTACTCCATCACCGCGAATATTTCATCATCATCATTTCAGCTCATATATGCCCCACTGTTGGGCTCGAGCATCCTCCACAATACGAAGGAAATTGACCTTACTATAACGTGCTAATCAGACAGGTTGTTATAGGGTTTCATTTTGTCTTTTCCTTCTCTTGCATTGATTTTATATGCGTATTATATCCCTTAATCGTCTTTTACGACATCCACGGGCAAAATAGGGAATGGTGAATTGTATTCTTATCCCGTCACCAAATGGATATTAAATTAATTTTAGTATATTTATTCTAATAAACTATAATAATAACCGTATGCGGCTTTGAGTTTGTGATGCGCTGGAGGTGCAAAAGTCTCAGCGAGTATGTCAGCTATAGTATTGATGCGTGGCGCTGTTCGCTGGCGTGCCCGAAGTCTTGACAGCAATGCAGCATGTAACGCCCATAGTTCGTCGACGCGGGGAAACATGCGGGCCACTTGCGCGGTTGAAACTCCCGCGCCGCGGACCATACCACACGCGAACATCTGCATATTAAATAATATTTATAATATAAAATATTTTATTTTTAATGTTATTCGTGCGATGACGGAGTAAGAATACAATTCCTCTTGCCCGTGGGTGTCGACTAAGGATATAATATCAGAGATATAACATCGAGGCAAATGGAGGAAACCTCGAAATAAACCTTATGCCAACATGTTTGACCAGCATAGTATAGTAGGTCATATTGTCTCCCACAATAGAGGAGGCCCGAGTTCAACAGGATGTATATAGGCCGAGATGATGATGATTTTTAAGTCATGTCAAAGAAAAATTCTATCCGCGAGGTGACAGTGTAAGAATTAGCGCTTAACGGCGCATAAATGCTTTGCCGGATACCAGATACCGAATATCCGGCCAACCTCGAAATCGAATATCCAACCGAACATAACCGATTGGTGACTCGTTAGCAATTTAAAACAAATTTATTGGGTGTTATTAGTGCGGAAAGAGTTCGCCGACAAATTCTATTTAGAATTTATGTAAAATGTGTTGTGAAGAGTCCTCCAGGAGCAAGCCCATGTTCATCATCGCCAGTCAAAAAGTAGAAAGAAAGTCGGTTATATGTCGAAATTTTTGAGTTTGTTTTAATAAGGTAGCGATTGAATACGACATTAATAAATATCGAGAATAAACGCGATTACACATGAAATTAATTTATATTTTATTCAATGCGTATTGATTGCGATCGTGATTCTTAAATTTCGCTCATCAGATATTGATCAAATTTAAATGGTATTACATCGATAGCACCAGATTTCAAATAAAAAAATCATCAATATAAAATTAGCCTAGAAAAAAGTTCTAAGGTAACACACATAAAAAATCGTTCTTTTTTGGAGGCAGTTAAGAATAGAAAAATACAAAGATGCTGTCATCATCTCAGCTCTCATATGTTCCACAGCTGAACTCGAGCTTCCTCCACAATGGAAGGGAAATTGACTTCTATACCATGCAGGTTACGGATTGTTATAAGGTTTTATTTCGAGTTTTCCTTCTGTTGCATAAATGTTATTTTTATATTATATTACTCTGTCTGATGACAGAGTAAAAATACAATTCACCACCACTGACCCCTGGGTGTCGTAAAAGACGACTAAGGGTTTAAATATGCACATAACATCTATGCAAGAGAAGTGAAACTCGAAATAAAACCCAACTATAACCCAACAAATAAATAAATATAAAACCCAACACGTCTGACCAGCGTGGTATAGTAGGTCAATTTCTCTTCTATTGTGGAGGAGGCTCGAGCCCAGTAGTGGGACGTATATGAGCTAAAGTGGCGATGATGATTACTTAGTCGTTTTTTACAACGTCCACGCACCGAAGCGATGCACTGCTTATATGGATTAAAAAAATATAAGTTTAATATTATTACCTTTTGCATAAGTCTTATTGTTAAACAGTGATGTTTTTCGGTCAATATTAGTTCGTAAATATGTTCTTGCCGCTTGGTTTCTCTGTCACCTAATGATCTGAAAAGAAATAAATTATTTAATTTATTTTACTATTCTTTTACACAATTAATAAGTTTTCTTTTTGAGGCTACGGTCTGGACACATTCGCCTGTACCATTCGAAGCAAAGGAATGATAGCGTGCCACCCCATAACCTGCAATCTTTGGTATTTCCTTGTACCAAGGAAAGAATGATATAGAAAATATTTAGATCGTTTTTTTAGTAACAATAAAATAAGTTAGGGAAAGTACCCATACAATGTGACACATTTTTCACAATTTTTAAGGGATTATCTGAAATAAAACATCTTTAGCCTAGTCCAGGATGAAAATGTAAAAATATACATTCAAGGGATTTGCCGTATGGTGACGGAGTAAGAGTACAATTCATCACTCCCTATCTTGCCTTAATCATATAACATTTATACAAGAAAAGGAAACCTCGAAACAAAACCGTACACCAACCTGTCTGACGAGCATGGTACAGTAAGGTCAAATTCCCTCCTATTGTGGAGGAAGCTCGAGCCCAGCAGTGGGACATAAGCCAAAATGAAAAAAAATTAAAGGCATTGGACCTCTTGAATGTATATTTTTACACTTTCATGTTGGACATAAGCCCTCACTAATCCACTTACTAAGCATTATCCCACTATCATCTATAACCATCAATGGACATTAATATGGTGATGGATAAACGGAGAGACCTATTCCCATTTATCTTTTATTTTTATTGCTTATAATGGCAAACGAGCTATCAGCATACGTGACGGTAAGTGATACTGCCGCTTATGAAGTTTGGAGATACCAGGGGTACAGCTAGGCCATTGCCTACCTTGAAGAAAGTGTTCTTGTTACACCTCGTTTCGGGAAATCATCATCATCATTTCAGCCTATAGCCGTTCCCTGCTGGACGTAGGCCTCCCTCATGTTACGCCACAAAGTGTGGTCCTATTTCGGGAAATACAGATACACATTTGTACAACATGAAAAAACATATGACATGGTATCATAATGTATTCTTTGATTTGGAATTAAGTTTCCGTGTGGTGATGGATTAAGAATACAATTCACCATGCCCTTTTTTGCCCCTGAGTGTCGTAAAAGACGACTAAGAGATATAATCTGCAGATAATATCAATGCAAGACAAGAAAAACTCGAAGTGAAAACCTATGTCAACACGTCTGACCAGTGTGGTATAGTAGGTCAAATTCCCTAATAAAGGAGGAGGCCCGAGCCCAGCAGTGGGACTTAAACAAGTTGAGATGATAATGAAGAGTAATTTTTTTAATAGAAACATACTTGGCAAGTCCCTTCGGCGCGCCGGCAGCCCAAGTATCTGGTTCGGTAGCACCCAGTCCAAGCTGGACCGCCTCATCTCCCAGTTGCTCCGGTGTTAGATAAACTTCAGGCCATTCCGATACACCGGCGTCATCTGATGCACTGTAGATAAATTATACATATTCTCATTATTTTTTAATCTTTGACCGGCGACGATAGGCTGATTGACTAAAAAAACTACGTCATTCAATTTTTTTTTTAAATTTCCATTTTTACCTAATGTCATAAGTTAAACCAATACCCTAACACTGGATCAACGCGACCGCCACTGATAAGATTTTTATACATTTCCTTTTATATAAAAATAGATCATCCAAGGGACTCTAATCAAATAAAAAAAATGCTAAGGGGCCATTTATCCTAATTTGATAAAGCTAAGTGTTTCTTTGATTGAACACACTAATTTCAGGAGCTACTTGTTATATTATATTATTTAGGTGTCGTAAAAGACGATTAAGAGCTTTGCTGAGACCAGGGTAACTCCATCTGATGGCATTTGGTCAACAATTACATTCCCAATGAGGATTGACGTCAGGAAAGCGAGCGGTCATAACACTACTGCCAATAACTTTTGCAATATCTACACAAGTAAAATTGAAGTGTCTGTTTGTAATGTCAAAATGCTGGGCTTTTTATCATACTCACACGGTTATTTGCACGACACCTATGCCTAAAAATCAGTTTAATTTTTTTTGTCTGTCTTTCTGTTTGTTTTGGGTAATCTTCAAAACGGCTGGACCAATTTTGTTATTTTTTTACTACCAGGTAGCTGTCTATATAAGAAGTAACTTAGGCTATATTTTATTACGGTATTCTCACGAGAA
The DNA here is from genome assembly GCA_032191425.1 of Lymantria dispar. Lineage (NCBI taxonomy): Eukaryota > Metazoa > Arthropoda > Insecta > Lepidoptera > Erebidae > Lymantria > Lymantria dispar. The sequence goes on along the minus strand of CM063465.1, from coordinate 7,385,949 downwards.
CTATGCGGGTAAGGCGAAACCCAAGCAAAGCGAGGGCAGGTTGCTAGTTTACTGTAAAAGTACACATTGAGTCCACCCCAAGTAATTGGGGTAAGAGCAGGATGATGATGATGAGGATCTGTATGTTAATAAACTTACCCGTCACAGAATAATATCATTAAAAAAAATAAGGATCTATCTGATACAGGAATTGTCTGAGCATTTATTCAAACTCTCACCAGATCAACCGTCAATTCTATTTGTAGTTGTAAAATCACTTATACAAAATACATTAAACACTTTTCCATGGGGTAATGGAGTAAGAATACAATTCACCACCCCCTTTGTCGCATGTAAATATCGTAGAAGATGACCAAGGAAAAAAAAAATATACATACAACATCTATGCAAGAAAAGTAAAACTCGAAATAAAAGCCTGTACCAACTAGTCTGACCAGCGTGGTATAGTAGGTCAATTTCCCTCCTATTGTGGAGGATACTGGAGCCCAGCAGTGGAACGTTTATGAGCTGTGATGATGATGATGACTTACTTGCTTTGATCGTGCTTGTGATCCGACCCATCCTTTTCGTCATTGTAAATATGGCTCGTGCTGAAATAATAATACAATGAGTTAGAAATGTTTAATATTTTTAAATATAATTAGCAACACTGAATAAACAATTCTTCATATAGAATTATTATTGAGATTATTAATTATAAAAAATTAAAGTTAATATGATCAATAAATATTTTTAGTATTTTATGCAGACAGTTTTTAAACGGTTAACTTTTTAAGGGTAAATTATTCTGTGTTGCCATAGACAAAACGATATATAGGTGAGACAGGGTCAATAATCAATCGACGCGACAAATGACTAATGACACTGGTTATACTTTACATACACGTCTTAAACATAGACAATATAAACTTATTATTTTCATAAACTTTTATTTGAGCAAAGCCTAAATAAATAAGAAGAAGCATAGAACTGACCAAACAAAGTATTAAAAAAATCATGCACATCTCTTGACTTTAAAATATGTGAAAAAAATTATTAAAATCTTAAAAAAAAGCATTGTTGCTGCATCGAAGATATTTACTACTGTTCGAAGTAAAAATGGTTCTGATGAAAAGGGATTATTTCATTTTAATATTATTAAATATTAATACACAATATATTTCCATATAAAGCATTTAGCTTTTTAGTCGTGTAACTGATTTGAAATACGTAATTTATTATTGAAAGAATGAAAGAAGAACGAAAAGGTATTTTATTCGATGAAAAACCGCACGCCGCAAATTTACTCATTTCATAACTATACAAATAAATAGAATAAATAACTGCTGATAATTAATGCAATACCTTCAAATAAGAATGCTTACCTTCTAAATAACAATAAAAAAGTTAAATTAGAGTTTATACACGTGTCTTTGGTTTCATACAATTTTATAATCCTTCATTATCATCGTAAATTACCTTTTTTAATTTATAATATTCTAGATAGCTTTATAAAATTCCATATATTAAGGTGAAAATATATGGTAAAGAGGCCGCGAAAAGGCGAAATGGTGGATAGAATATTTCCAAATAACATCTTGTATATTTATTGATGTAAGTATTATTCTAATAAAATATTTCTTATTGTTGCCGCCATTATAATGAAATCCACAATATAAAGATAAAAAAAAAACGTAATATTCATGTAGCTCATGGCAATGGCTATATCTATGGCTGTCACAGCATTCAAAAGATTACATATCAAGAATAAAATTGACATCAAAACTACTCAATAAATTGCTATACAAAATATTGATTTACGAGCAAACAAAGAAAAGAGCTGTACTGTATATTTTCCAAACCATCTATAAATAAAATCCCCTTTCATCAAACTCCTGAACCAAACAATGAACCTGTGACCAACAGAACAACCAGCATATCGAGACAATAAAAAAATCATTTGAATCGAACAAGTGCTACGACAACAATTCATTTAAATAGAAAATATACTAAATCCTTATTAGATAGAAATTACACAAGTAAGGCGTCGTGGATGATTCGAGAACAAGAAGAAACTCCAATGTGTGATTTCGGTGGTAACTGAATTATTAGCTACTAGAATTATAAGTGTTACGTACATATATTTCGTATAATAGAAATACAGCATTTCACTAATGAGATAATAAGGATCTATATGGAAATTATTATAGTGTTATTGGAATTTTAGTTTTTTTTTATACTTTAATTTTATTTACTAGCAACCTCATTGTCGCTTCTTGTCACACTTTCATATTACCCTCATTCTATCAAATACTTTATAGATACACTATATCGCAGCACATAGAACGGCACGGACAATTCAATCCAATTATTAATGAGCACAGTTATGTAATGAGTCGCAATGACTACATGCTTGATGCATCACATTTAACAACAATTTCTTTAAATTATTTCATTATTGTTGTGAACATCTAACTAGCTGCTTCAATAAACGTCGTTCTATATAAATTAAAAAAAGAGGAATTTCTTGAAATCGGTCGTAGCGTACGTACTGGGTCTTAGTGCCTTGTTTTAGTGGTCTATAATCATATTCGCGATATTGTCTACCGAAACCTGTTTAGAGCACATCGGTTAGATGGTTTCAAAGTCTATAATGGCCGTCTGAAACATTTTTTCATTCCATTCTGGTATAAATATGGGATCTTTATAAATACATTCATGGCATTTAACGCGTTTGTCCTCGTATTTACGCCTTTCTTGAGCAAAGGACGGAAGACAGTAGAACGCCTTGCTATCGTTAAAATAAATATAAGTTGTTCATTCCTAAATAACTCGGCGAAGTTAATTGCAATTGAAAGTTGTACGTATTTAATCAAATGGAGCTGTTAAAGGTACCATCTTCAATGTGTTAACAATGTAAGTGCGATCAAATAACCAGATTTTATTCAGAATAACCTAATAGTGAGATAGAATTCTTTGTTTGACATGCGTCCAATCCACTTAAGACCCTCCCCTTATAACATTATTAAGTAGTTAGGATGCAAAAAGTACAAATTCTCTCATTAATTTTCATTATATACTTTTAATTTAAATATGATAATTTTCCACTCAGTTCTCAGGGTATCTTTAATTACCTTTTGTTTATGAGGTTTTTCATATGTTTATAGACAACATAAAAACACTTATTCCTCTATTTTTAAGGTACCTGTTTTACACGATTTTGCTTTTATACGGTTTATAAATTAATTAATTTACAGAACTTATAAGCCTGTTCAATTTTTGCATATATCTTATAAAAATTTTTCAGGTTCTCATTTTGAATATTACTGATAGTAGTAACGGAGAACTCCCTGTATTGAGAAATTTAATATACATTTAAGGAAATACCTTACCACGTAAATACGCAAACAAAGTCATTCATTAAAGTGATGACAGCAAATAAACTTATTACATTTTGTGACTTTATTTCCTTTTACACGATTTTAAATAAAACCACAGATTTTATTTTACATGGCTCTTGTCAGAAATTTACCTTCTGCCAAGTTTATGGGTTAGATTCCCTCACGAAAGACCAATATATTGTGCCATACACAAATTGCCGTTCAAAGTCTGAATGCAATTTTTGGCCTTTATTATATAATATGTAAAGTAACTCGGCATAGAAAGATTATTTGCTTAGTGTAAAGTCAGTGTCTTTAAAAAAAATGTCAAAAAGGTATAAACATGTTTTACTACGTAATAACATGGCCTAAAGGTATATTATATAAACAGTAATATCAAGAAACAACGTCTCACTTCATTCCAAAGCAATTTTCTCTGCGCAATGACAATAACTTACATTTCATCCCTAGCTGGTTAAAAAATATAAAACAAAAAATGAACATCCTAGCAACAACCTACCAGGAGCGTATAACAGCGGCGAAGTGACAAGACACGAGATAGACAGAGACAGATATACAACGGATGAACATGTGATGTATGTATGAATGAGAGAGTAAGAAATAGTTCAGCGCGTGTGTCAGCATTCCCTGGACTTACTGCACGCCGAGTTTGGTCGCGACGCGTCGCCACGGCGAGTAGCATCCGGTTGACTGCTTCTTGCTGTGTGTGGCGTGCCGCGGGAACGAACACGAATACACACGTGTACATTTTTGTGTGCGTGGCAAACACATCGTCGTTGGACGTGACACGTTCGGCCATATCAAGGTGGTAAACAAATTTTATTGATCGAAAAAATAAAAACAATACACAGCTGTCATGAGGACTGGCGACAGAAGTGAAAACTTAAAACTATGAACGAAACCAACTGTTATTTTTAGTTATTCAAATTATTTGTCTCGTATTGAATTAAAACTTTAAATTTATGTTTTTGGTTTGGACATCTATCGGCACGGTTATAGTAACATTGATATAACTACAGATCAGAACAGAGCTAACACTATTGTTAGCTTTATCACGTCACGTGACCATGTTGATGACGACTTACTCTCAATCCAAACCTGCCTATAGCAGTTTTCACTTCAATTTTTGACCGAATAATTAATAAAAATCCATTTGTAACCACCTCGATATGTCCACGCTTTATGAATATTATAAGAAAACATTCCGTTCAACGTAACAAAAAAATATAAAACCAATCAAAAAACGGAGTATAGCTTACGAGAAAAAAAATAACATAGCATCGACGTAAGTAGAAATATATGTATGTACAAATAGAAAGAATAGCGAGAGTTATAAAGCAAAGTATAAATAATATAAAATAAATTATATCAACAATTGTGTGTCCAAATCATTCAATAATACAAAGGATCCTAAGAATATTCTTAAATTTCTGCTTAACTTTAATAAAAAATATCTTTTGAAGTACACTTTAGAAAAATAATCGTTTTCGTGTGAAGTTGAATTGTATATCTTCGTGTGTAATGAATATTATATACCCATTTTACAGGATATAAATGAGCCACCAAATACTATCCAAGGTATTTGGGTCTCATACTTTGTCTAGTAAAATTTAATAAAAATAAACGCCCTCTATCGACAAAAAATAAAACTATAACTTTATTTCAAAAATACTAATTTATGTATATATGATTATTATATCCATTTCTATCTGTCAATTTGAAAACTAAATCTTGATAGTGATTGTGAACAAACAGCATCATTATTGCCTATCGCTCACCGCAATTACTTGGGGTCAACGCACTCTCCATAGTACAAAATATGATACATAGAATATGACTAAATTCTATTGCATAAACTAATTATAAAATCAAATTTAGTCTTAATTTGTACCCTAACAATGAAACCTCTTAACTCTTACCCTTTTAACAAATTTACGTTGCATCAAAAATCGAGATAAAATAATTATCTTATGTGGTTTTATTTGAACGTAAAGGAATACACATTACAATATATTTCGTCATAATTCATTATAATAATTCATCGATATATTCTAAAAGGAAGCTCAAGCTCTAAATAGTTGTGTAGTGTGAGCCGTTATACTTACATAGGTAAATTTAAGCTAATGGAAATGATCATTAACAATTCCATGGCTACGTTTTAATTGGATTATTATAAATTCTTTAGATTAAAATATTCTAACCGATTCTCAAAAGATAAGGACAAATTGTTCCTTTAACTATATATTGGGCTAACAGAAGACAGCTTGGCCAAGTTACAAAATCATACACATGATTGTATTTGATTTGATTCGAATGTATGCGCTGTTTTGTTGCTATTAGTTCTGCCCAAATTAACTAGATGGCGTAAGCAAAACGGGCTAAATCGATACAAAATTCTTTAATATGCCATGCCCATTTTAGTTTCGATTTAAATTGATAATCTTTGAATCTTAAAAAAATATTTATTATTTAATAACTTGTACAAGGGGTTCCAGATGCAAGTTAGGGTACAAAGAATCGACTTGGATGTTCCAAACAGGAAAATAATAATCTAGGTTGCAAATTAATCAAGAAATTAAATATTTATCGCCTGAGTCTTTCCTACTGCACAGGACCGAGTTCATCCTAGACTCACGGATGAGTTAATGGATATCTGTTATGGCCAATGTTGGCTATTGTTGGACCAATTAATAGTTTAAATATAAAACCGCATCACATACGCATACCGTCGCACGCAAAACAATAAAAATGCATTAGCAATACCCTTAATATCACTTAATATCCCACGCAATCAAAACATAAAGCAGCAAAATATATGCCGTAACATAACTACGCGTTTCATTGGCATTATCTTGTCTTGTTTTAGTTTTGTTAGTTATTTGGTAATGTTTGTCGGTAGATGGCGTACTCACCTATTGGGGTTTTGCGACGCGGATGATACGGAGCTCCGTTTGCTGTTCTTACCGCTGCTTGCACTTAGTGATTTGCCCACTGAAGTCTGCGAAAATAATATTTATTTAAAGGGCAACTTTTTATACAGGGTGTATCAGGTTATGGGGCAACTGGTCAAAAGGGAGGCAATGGTGGTAAGAACCCATAAAAAAAATTTGAACGAAAAATATCGATTCGTTAAGAAATTAGAGACATGTAAAGTTTTCAATTTTGTCATCGCTTTTTCGTGTAAATCTGATTGAAATGTATAAAATCAAAGATACTTAATACGCAACATATTCATACTTTGTTAAATATTCATTAGAAATTGAATAAATCAATGATTACGTTCACATAAGCAAGACAATCTTCGCTTTAAAATAGCTGATCGGCCTATGGCCGTTGACCGCTTGCCGTTGTACCTACATGTCATTGAAGCGTTGGCGCAATTCTAGGTATAAATGAATGAAATTATACTGTGGAAGCTTTACATGCCTACATAATACGTAACATTTAAGGCATAGACTCTTAGACACATTTTTTGAAATCACTATAACTTTTATGTTATATTGTTTTTTGTATAATGTACATTCTAATTACGATCTATGACCGTTAAACTACAACATACTCGAACAGTTGTCCCATAACCTGATACACCCTGTATATTCACCTACATATGTACATCAGCATCCTGCTCTCATACAGCCCTATCAGACGCAATTACTATGGTCACTACGTCTATACATATCATGTTTCACACAGTTCATCCATGGTTCTGTGTCTACTATGGTCACTACGTCTATACATATCATGTTTCACATAGTTCATCATGGTTCTCTGCTCTTTGGTCTTCCCTTACACTACACATTCACACTTAAAACTTTACTCACAACATAACTTTCATCCCATTTTGTTAAGCGTTCACTTCTTAACTTTTCTGTCACTGGCGCAACATTCAAAATTTCTATAATATATGTACATAATGATCATCCTGATCTTATTCCAATTAAGGTCAACGTAATGTTATTTTCTTACATCGTACATGTTATAAAAATAAATAAATATTCGGCAACTCCAAGAAGATAGCTTAAAATGAAATGTTTGTAGTTGCTACTTCTAATTACTTACAATAGTTTAATGTTCATAGAGGACCTAAAATCTAACTGACAAGTTTATTTACATATCGATCTTTTTCTTTTTAAAAAGAACCTAGTGGTTGTGAAAAACAATTTGATGAAAATAAATGTAGGTGCATATCCCATTATTAATTGAATCTGCCAATGAACTGAATTTATTTGCATTTTATTTGAATCTGGCATTGAATGAATTGAATTTTAGCGTTGGCCACCACAGTTTATGTTGTAAGCATCCCAGAAAATTGCGTTCTCGCGATTAAGTAAAATATTCTTGAGCCGTTACCACTAAGCGAAGATTTTTTAAAGTAGAATACAAATTACCTTAGAAGTTTTTGGCTTGTTGCATTCAACTATGTAATCTTTGCACACGTTTTGATGCACCGTCATTGTACAATCTGAAATTAAATTTTGAAATAAATTAGCAATGACTTTTTAATATAAACACAATTATCTCGGCCCATATAACTGTCTCACTGTTGGGCTCAGGCCTACCCCACTATGGAAGGAAGATTGACTTTACCACACCAATAGTGAAAGAGAAATACCGAACATAGTCCTGTCCACAGCACGTTGCACGACTTTGAGCCTTTCAGTAAGGCTGATATTTAGAGACCACGTTTCATCGCCGTATGTCATCGCTGGTAAACTGGACTGGTTATAAACACTTTCAGACACTGAGGAATATTGAACGAAAAACTACTAATCCATGACTCTATGAAATAGGGAAAATTTCAATAATCGTTTAGCGTTAAATAGGGCGCGGCATATTTTTGTATCACGGTAACTATACTTTATCACACTGGTTTTGTATCATGGTATCTCGAAAATTTACGTCTCCCCCTCTCTAGTTATTTTTTCTACTGTGGAAGAGCCTCGTGCCAAGCCACTTACACCACGACTGCGCAAATGGAGTGACAGTCTAAAAAGCAACTCACCGTGCTAAATAATATAGTCTGAATTACCATGTAGGACAATTCTTTGTGCAATCCAAAACGTAGACGGTGTTACCATCGCTCAGTACAGAGCATACACGGCCCGGGAGGCCATTACACATTAATACTCGCGGTACCGTCCCCACCGTCCGGGTCGGCGCACTATGGGCCCAAACAGTATTTGCCATCTCATAAATGGTTTTGACAAAAGTCGTAAATCCATAGATCCTTTTATAGTTTTATACCCTCAAAGGATGCAACTTTCGAATTAATTCTAAAAAAAATTAAATAATTTAGTTTCATGTTTATAAAGTGAACCTCAAACATTGAGCATAAATATTTTCATGCCAATTAAATTACCGTTAAGGAAGTTCAACACAAAATTATTCGGATGTTTTCCATGGAAACATATTAGTGTATTAGATAGATCAGAATGTACACTTTGTATCCACGTTCAGTTTTGTAAAAAAAAATAATGATATATATTTATTTTTATTTTTTTTAGTAAAGTAAAGAAAATTTCGATTTTGTTTATTTCAATTGACTTTTCTATGTTGCCGAAAGATGCCGGTGTCAAGTTAATCACTCTATTTGAGACCTTACCTATTCAGTAATACGAGGATCAAAAAAAAAATTGCGCGTTTTTTGCGCGAATGGTGATTTCAAGGCAATATGTCAATCGGGGGCAAAAAAAAATCTCGAAACTTATGTTCGGTTCTTCTTTTTTACTGTGATATATTATATTTGATGTCTAACTTGTCTTTTTTTTTTCATTTCTATGATAGAAGCATATATTAACAAATAAATAGACTACAAGAATATTCACTTGGTACTTTCGATAGCGGTAATAAACCACAAGTATGATAAACTATATTGTTGCGGAAGTTCTATTTATCTGTTGCGGTAATTTATTACAACCAGTATCTACTGATTACACTATTTCGATGACAACTATCACAATCAATTACCCTGCGGTTTTTGCACAAGGCACCAAAATATTGGTCCTTTATATACGCGTGTTTTCAGCATACTATTCATCAAAGTATTCAGATACTTCTTTTCGATAACAATTAACAGAAAAAAAACATGAGTGAATTCCTTTGTGTTCGACGCGATCTTTGTGATCAAATAATAAGAGGGAAGAGTACTTCAGACCTTAGACAATATTTGTTGAACAACTTTCAACTGTCGGAAACTGACGTTATCACTGTAATAGAAAGTATTCAAAAAAATTTAACATCAAGTTGCAACCAGAAATGGACGAAAGCTCAAAGAAAGCCAGACAGGTTCGAGAGTCTATACTCAAATTGGTTAAACGGTGAATTTAAAGTACCATTGAATTCTTGCAGTACCTCAACCTCTGAAATATCTGGCTTGAATACTTCTGGTGATCGTGGTAGACCAACAAAACCATACGACGAGTGTTCGGAAAACACAAAAAAACGAAAAAATATGGAACTGCTCCAGGAGTATGGAATGGGACATGTCCGTAACGCTTATGTGCAAGGTTTACGATCTATGGGTGAAAATGACGAAGCGTCAATTGTGTCTATTATCAGAAACAAGGAAAAAGACGAGGAGAAAGCAATTCTACAAACCATAATCAGTCCAGATAGTGCACTTTCTTTTACAAAAGAAGAGGCATTGAGCATGTGTATTGAAACGGATCTAACAAAAGCCCAATATGGACCTAAGAAAAAGGCTCGTTGATAAAAATTTAAGTTCTGTTTTACCTTCGCATCAAATACTAAGTGAAGCAAAAAAGGCTTGCTATCCGGCTGCATCTAGCATAACGGTGACAAATATAAGCGCAAAAATTAATCTGCAAGATCTCTTAGACCATACAGTCTGCCGTATTATAAAGATAAAGTCAGGTTCGACCAAACGAGTCAAACTACAATCGTCTCAAGCTGTTCACTAAATGGGGGTGTGATGGATCTTCCGGGCAAAGTGAGTATAAACAAATTCTACCGGAAGAAAACGAACAAATATCAGATGCTAATTTGTTTATAGTGTCCCTTGTACCACTGCGACTAGTAGACGAAGAAACGTCTACAGTTATATGGCAGAATCCTACTTGCTCATCTGTTAGATATTGCAGACCAATTTCATTAGAATTTGCAAAAGAAACACCCGAAAAAACTACAGCGGTTGTCAGTGAAATTGAAGCCAAAATTAATCAATTGATTTCAACTCTTGTGTCTATAGACGACAAAGTCATCGAGGTTAAACATGAACTGTTTATGACAATGATTGATGGGAAAGTTGCTCAAGTGTTAACGAACACATCATCCAGTGCTACCTGCACTGTTTGTGGAGCAACTCCCAGACAAATGAACGATCTTTTAAAAGTAACATCAAGAGTTGAAAATGAAGATGCATTTAAATACGGATTGTCGACATGCATGGATAAGATTTATGGAGACGATCATCCATATTTCTTATAATTTGGGTTTTGAGAAGTGGTCAGCAACAACTCCAGAAAACAAGCAACTTAAAGAAGACAAGAAAAAATATGTCCAAAAACGTTTCCGAGAAGTGCTTGGTTTGCACATTGATAAACCACGTCAAGGTTCCGGTAATAGCAATGACGGAAATACAGCAAGGCGATTTTTCCAAAATTACGAATGCTCTGCAGGGATAACTGGAATTGATGGAGAATTAATTAAGAGATTTTATGTAATTCTTCAAACCATGTCATCGGGATTCCCTATAAACGCAGAAAAATTTGGTCAGTATACATTGATAACCGCGCAATTATACGTAAGCAAATATAACTGGTATTACATGCCATCTTCGGTCCATAAAGTACTTATACATGGTGCTAAAATAATAGAGCATTATGCAGTTCTGCTTATAGGACAATTATCCGAAGATGCTCAGGAAGCCAGGAATAAAGATTACAAAAAATATAGGTTACATCACGCTAGGAAGTGTTCCAGATCAGCAACAAACGAGGAGGTTCTGCATATTTTGTTATATACATCTGATCCTTATATATCTAGTTTAAATAAACCCAGTTTTGTAATATCCAAAGAATTGTTTGACGAAGCTAAAGAATTATTGGAAATAGAAGGTTATGAATAGGATCGCAATTTTTTTTATGGTGTCATTTTTTAGCATGTTTGTTTGATAATAATAATAATAATAATTAAGTCTTAAACTTATTTTAAGTAAAAGTGTTACTTTGGTTGTCATTTTATTATAACTGTATAATTTTTTGTATGTAATTTCGTATATTGTTATCTTTGTCATTTTTTTATGAAAATTATTTAACTTTTAAAATAATGATGTTTAATTTATTTTATTGCCTATATATTCATTAGTACATAAAAAAAAATTCAAGGGGAAACATCACAAAACAACAAAGTTATCGATTTTTGAGATGAAATATACCGATCGGTCCCACAGTGCGGCGACCACGCTGCGTAATAGTCAATAATCCAAACGTGGAACATTGCTATTCGTACCCCACAGATTTGCTCTTGGGTAAACTCGCTTAAAGCTTTACTGTCTGGGCAAAACTGCTAAAGCCATCTGTGGCTAACAGATAAATATACAAAAAAATCGTTGTTGCTAGTCTAGGTGTACTTTTTTAGTAAAGTTCCTTGTCATGGAAGGATTTATTCCTTAGTGAAGGAGCTGTCATTAAAAATGAAATCAATGGATGTTTATGGTCTATAAGAGAAGAAGAATTCACAAGCATAATTACTATCGCAATATAGAGAGGGTTTGTCAGCGAGAGGTCGACCGCACCAGTCGCAATCTCCACCCGAACCGGCTGCAGACCAGGCGTGCGCCGCCTTTCTGGATTTATCCTGTACAAACAAAAACATATACAGTTAAAATCGTATATGACGACATCGTTTAGAACAACATACCGTTTATAGTGACTGAAATCACAGCAAAGTTCCGGCAAAATCCTATATAAATACCTTATCAAAAATATTGCTTTCTACGACATTGCTTTCTACGACATTGCTTACTACGACATATCGCGCGACCATATTTGACTAATATTTTCGAAGAATTATATCTTTAGTACGACCAGCACAGCTGTATTGTAAAAAAATTCAATAGGCACAATATAATGGTCAATGGCTATTATCATAAAAGTAAACATAAGATAGAGAGTTGAGGGTCTTTCTTTCGTAATTCTTAAAAACAACATGCATGCCTTAGAGTTAAGGCCCGTTTCTTTATATCCCTTCAGTCGGTTTGTTGCTCATCTGTATATCAGATGTTCCAAAAATGGACAGGAGAGTACTCTTGGTCATTCTATTGGAGATCCCTTAAGCTATTTTGAGGATGCCCCTATATTCTTTACTATGACACTAATGATGAAAATCAGCTTGAGCACGGCCTACTACTCCTTCAAAATGTTGGTATGTGGTTTTATTTAGTGTTTCTTCTGTTGCATAGAAGCTATAAGCATATTACATCCCCTAATCGTCTCTTACAAACTTAAACCGCTTACCTTTTTCTTTCTAAAGAATAAACTGCCACGTTTTCTCCTTTTCTCTGCATGATGATCAAACGCGGCTCTGTATAAATACAAAAAAGTTTTTATTAATAACAGTTGTAAATTTAACCTTTTTATGCCGGCAATTTTATTGTTTATATCTTAGTGTAGTGTAATAGTAACATGCAGTATAAGCGAAAATAATATGTCTTTTTAATAAATTATAGTGTAAAAAACGAACACATCAAGCGAAGCTTGTGCCTAGCATGCTAGTTTAATATTTTTTTATACTTACATCGAAAAATTTAAGTCATCTATACTCACATGTTTGTAGGAATCTGTGGTCCATTTGAAAATTATTATCTATATTATATGTATAGCCGGCTTCAGACTGTATTAGTAATTTAGTTGAGTAGCGAGTAAATAGTTCAATCATTTTCTACGTTCTGAATATTATTAAAAAGCAAAACTGAATAAGAAAATAACTAAAACGTACAGATAATATCTGAGAGACGGGCTTTTTAGTTAAAGCCTACCTGAAAGAACATTTATTAGTTATTTTTTTATTTTTATTCGACCATCCACACTAAAGACAATAAACAAACACAAAAAAACTGACAGAATTACATTTGTGGATCGGACAAAGAATCTGTAATGGAGTCCAATCAAAACCCACAACACGAACTGTGTGCCTACTCTTGAATATCGATTCCAATCCTAAATCCAATCGCAGCTCAAATTTGAGCAATTTGCTACTTTTGAAAGCGACACTAGAGCACGATTGAAATCAAATTCGGTGGATTTTTTTTAAACTAAATGAATTCGACTCTCGTCGATTAAGTCAAATATTTGCTACTCCCGACATGATTTTGACGTAGTTTAAAATCGTTAATGTTGCACTATTTCAAGAAAGCGTCTTTGTGGCGATCGAGTTCGGTAACATTATTAATTTAAAGTAATAAATTACGGTACAAGGTGAAAATAACAACGGCAAATGCGAAGAATTCATTCTCGATTTTGTTTAAGAATACCAAATATAAGTTTGGTGAGATTGGAATTGAATCGGATTCGAAATTAGAATTGATTTCAAGAGTAGGCCCACTGTTATTGGAGCGTTCTTCATGTGCATACTATGAAGTCATTCGTCATATTTTTCTTATCCCAATTCCTTGGAGTCAACACAATATGTATCTTTTTTCCACATATTACGAAGTTTTTGGAAATAGTTTAATGACCGGTCGGTCACCTGCCTAACGTCAACCTTTCTTGGGAATATAATTATTTACCATACAGCATCAAATGGAAAAGACGACAAAGAGCTAAAACGTCTTTTACGCACTCACGAGCAATATACGGTAGAGCAAAGTTTGTCTCCCAGTGGTCGGCCCAACAACGAAGGCGACGTGGTTTTTGGGTGGGTCGCGGGAGTTGCGTGCTTAAGCCCCTCTGTCGCCCCGGACGGAGTGGTGCGGAGGCGCGCCGACCGCGACCCACCCACAAAAAAAAAAAAAGAGCAAAGTTTGTATACTCTGAAAGGAGTTTTCTCAGCGATCAAATACACCTACTAGATACATCGAAATTACTCGCCACCCGATTAATTTGCTAGTACAGTCTGAACTGGTCTTTATATATCGAACTCACTGTTCCAAGAAGGCGAGACGATGCAATCCGAGGTGGTCTTGATGTGTATTGTTTCGGCGGGCTGGTTGTGTGGCCCCTACTGTCGCCGCCGATGGTTCATCGCTCTCGCTGTCGCTGTGGCCCGTCGCGCTAATTCCACACTTACTAAAGTTATGTATGTACTAGCGTGATTTTTAATGGATGCATTGAAGTATTTCAAAATTGTTTAATTCTCTTTAAATTTTAGTTGTCATGGTCGATGCTTATACCAAAAAAAAACTTGTATTGATAATTGAGCTGAGAATCTAAAGTTACTTTTAAAAATTATTAACGGCCGATTTATGACAACCTCATTCAAACTCGCTTTATGTTATCTCTAAATATAAAAAAGGTCATAGACATTTGTAGCCATGGTTGTTAAGATTTTTTTGCAAATACCCTCAATGATTTATGAAAATTTGAACAAGGAGTAAGGGCAGATCACATGTCAGGATATTGAAGCTAATTATTGCACATAAAATTCATGTATAGGCAAACATATGGCAAATAATTGCTTTTCTTTTGTTATATTTTTTTTAATCTTACATTCTATATGACTATTGCTATATAGAATTTCTAAATCTTAGGTAGACTGAGGTGGATTTTATTACAAAATACCCAAAAATATAAAGTTAACAAACAAAAATTATTGGGGGGTAATACGTCGCTAACAATATACTCCTTTCTAAATGAACTAATTGATGATATCAATCACGATAGTAATACATTAGTGCTAATGAAATTAAAAAAAAATACGTAAGTGAAAGTGCTATAGAAAATTCATAGGAGCAAAGCATAGTGCGTACGAAAAAAAAACAACAATACACACATGCACAAGACAATCACAAACATTTGGAGGATAATAAAAATTTCGTGCGAAATAAGAATCCGATTTATACCACTTTTCCGTGTGGTGACGGAGTAAGAATACAATTCACCACCTACTATATAGTCTGCAGGTGTCGTAAAACACGACTAAAGGATATGATATGTTTAACAGCTGTGCAAGAGTAGGAAATAAAACCCGTCCGTCCGATCAACGTGGCATAGGTTAATTTATCTCCTATTGTGGGGGGACGCTCAGGCCGAATAGTGGGATCCACATGAGCTATTATGATGATATGTATACCCCCTCCTTTCTGGTGAGTGATTATAAAAGACAACTAAAGAACTCGAGTAAATGACAGCACTGCAAGAGACTGAGAACTCGAAATAAAACCGTATATCAATACGTCGGATGCGCGTGGCACAGGTTAATTTCACTTCTATTATAAAGGAATGTTGAGCCCAGTAGTATTAAACAACCATCTTTCAGTGTGGTGACGGAATAAGAATAAAATTCACCACTCCCTCTCTTGCTTATGGGTGTCGTGTCGACTAAGGGATATAAAACGCATATAATATCTACGCAAGAGAAGAAAAACTCGAAATAAAACCAACTCGTCTGACCTGGGTGATATAGTAGTTCTATTTGACTCCTATCCAGGAAGAGATTCGAGCCCAGCAGTGGGATTTATATGAGCTGAAATGATGAGTTAACCATCATCAGTCTATATTATGATACCCACGGGCAATACATGGGATAGCCTTTGTATTATTATTCCGTAATCACGCATTATTATTATTATTATTTACTACTATAAGTATGTGTATATAATGATTTCACTGTATGTTTGTATGTGTATGATTACGGGGTAAGTGTATGGTCCATATACATACGGGGGTTGGGGTTGCTGCAAGTGCGGCTGAACAGCAGCAACGATACTAGGGGTTGACACAGACTTCTGCAGCGGTAGTCTTGCTACCAATCGACTCGGCTCCCCACTACCACTGCCGCATACCGCCCCGCTAGTGCCAATGCAAGCGTTCGCACCCCCCGCGCGTAACGCCGCTGTCACCTTCTCGAAATCTTTCTGCAAATACAAAAAGAATGGATCATCTTCAGTACTCTTCGGTCTATGTATCTGTCTGGGACATTTCACAGTAACTGCGACCATACGACCCGATTGTTATGCGTAGAGATTATGGCCCTATCTTCATGGAGAGACCTATGTTCAACAGTGACATTTGATAGGCTCATGGATGGATAAATGAAAAAAAAAAGAGTCTTAATTGACGTCAAAACCATAATAAAAAATTTACAATATAATGTACTGATTTGAATAAGTGTACGCGCCCTTACATATATAAATAAACCTAATAAAAACGTAACATGATGAACAATAATGAACCGTTATCCGAGAGAAGTATGTGGATGCTATGAACACTGAAATATCGCAAGAAAATACAGGTACGCAGTACTTCCTATTCAACGACTTAACGCACAAAAAATAAGTGTACTGGTGTGACATACATACATCCTTGCAGCAGTTGATTTTGAAACTTTGTTTATTTTTAAACAAATTTATTGCAACAGCCACTGATTTATAATCTTTCGATTGGACAAACGGCATGCTTGCATAAGTGTCAAATCATGTGGTGTTTTAGAATCGATCCTCACGCAGAACCGTTCCTTGTGAGTACCACAAAATATAGTTCTAATTCTGTGTGTTATTTGCGTCATATGTTATGAAATCCTTCGTACCACAATGAATAAATCCTTGTGTAGATTTTAATTTCGAAGATCTCTAAAAACCAGCCGAGGGCTCACCAGAAAAATGTTTATCGACACTCTATTAGGAAAATTAAGACACCAACCTAGCTGACCAAGATTATGGCATAATCCCCTTCAATGAGGTCTATATTTTCTGAGAGGCATTATTCAACAAATGGCCTCGATGGATTAATATTGAAAATAATATAATTATAAAAGTCTCATATTTCGTTAATAATAAGTTCCAATACTAACAGCGAGATCATTGTCGTTTAGCGAGTGGGTTGAATGTCGCACAGGTCGTGGCACCTCACCCTCTGATTCCATGGATGACAACGAAGCACTATGACCGTTCAGTGCACTGAAACAATAATATATGTTACAGTAATTGCATAAAAAACATATTCAACTGAATCCTAGAAAGAAAGGGAAGCCTTGAACAACGACATCAAATCGATTGACAATAATTTGGACTTGGGCAATGATTATGATGATTGATTGTGTTAGGTGATACATGGCGGATATCCATTATTCTTTTAAAATTGAGTGAAGGAAACGAGACCCACCATTTGACTACGGTCGATCTGATATATCACACAACACAAGAAAGGAGGGAATGTGGGATATATAAGGAAGTATTCTTACTCCTCTGTGATGAGTTGCCTCTAGAACTTCAATTAGCAATTTGCCGCAGAATTTCGAATTAAGATTTGATAAGTGTTTCGCTTCTGAACGGTACATTTCTTCCTTTCTTGTGATATGCAGTATATTGATCAACCGTCAGAAAGTTCTGGATCTCCCTTCCTTCCCTCCACTTTTAAATAATGATTATTAATTTATTAAGGTCAATATACTTTCATGAAATGTTGGTATGTTTTTGGGTCGGCTATGATCTGGTTGCGACTGATTCTCATGAATAGATCTCGTTAGTCGCTTTTACGACACTTACGGACAAAGACAAGGGGTGACGAAAGGTATTCTATTCCGTTACTTTATGAAGAAGCAGCGTGTAGCTTAGTAGTAAGTGTGTTAATACATTACCTGCGTTGTCTGTGCGAGTCATGAATTCTAGGACCGGGTTCGAGCGCTGCCCAACTGCTTCGACGCCCTTCGTCGCGTCGCTCCCATAAACCCCATGTTCTAGATTCCCCTGAAACAAGCAAATCTTAATTATAGTATCAAACAGTAGCAGAATAAAGGGTTTTGTGAGGCTCAAAGTTTCCAACGGCGCACACTTCTGACTTTGATTTTTCTTCTTTCAGCTGGCTCTATCTCTCTCTCTCTCTCTCTCTCTCTCTATCTTGCCCGCAAATGTGGTAAAAGACGACTGAGAGATATAATACGCATATAACATCTGTGCAAGATCATGAAAACTTGAAACAAATGCCTATACCAATACCAACCTGTCTGACCAGCATGGTATAATTAGGTCAATTTCCCTCCTATTGTGGAGGACGCTCGAGCCCAGAAGTGGGATGTATATGAGCCGAGATAGCTCATACAGGTGGCACTATTGGGTATAGGCTTCCCCCGAATAAGGATACTACTATATCACAATGGTCAGATGGGTTAGCGATGTTTTATTTCGAGTTATCTTTAATATCGAGTTCCTTAATGTTATCTGCTTGCATCGCAAAATGGATCTTAACGATAGTCACGTTAAACATCGTTCTAAAATTAGACCCAGTTTTGTACTACGGAAGGTCACCAAATTGGGAAGGGCATTGAAAATTGTATAAAAATGGAGTCACGTAATATGACTATGTTCCCTTACTAGCGTTTATTGGATGAGTTAGTAAAAGTATAAAATTGTCTTACCGCTGCCTTTGCGGCTCTGAGGATAGAAGTCGAGATGAGTTGGTGACGAGCATTCTGCTTCTGCAATGCCGTCCTTCCATAAAGATGGGCATGATGTACTCAGCCGACTTGTACCGGTTGCCTGTGTAAAATGGAATATTAGTATAGTAGAGGTTTTCTCTTCTATTATAGAGGAGGCTCGAGTCAGCGCTGGGACGTATACAAACCGAGACAAGAGGTTTGACTGTATTCAACATTCCTTACTTTCCCATGAGAGTAGAAAAAAGTCTTTTGTACCATTACTGTACACTTTTAGTTACTGCAGCACGTTAATTCATACACGTCCTCTTTTAGGCTCGAGCTGCCTCTGAATGAGAGTAATTAGACTGCTACACCTAACTAGTTGGACAAGTTCTCATAAGGTTTATATCAAATTTTCCCCTTTTTTCACGGCAATATTATCTGTTAACATAGTTTAATCTATTTTTATGACATCCACGGGAAAAAAAGCGGAAACCATTGTATTTTTATTTCGTTACCACACGAAGAAATAGTTTTATAGGCAAATAATATGTAACCTCGTGTTATTCCGTTTTCTGTGTTCATTAACAAAAATATTTTTAAAATATCTTAAGACACAAACAAGGACTTATCGCGGCCGGTGGTAAAACTTAGCCGAAGCCTGTAAGTAGGGATGCAAACGATACATCGATGTTTCTGAAACATGTTCATTATTCTTTATGATGTTCATTATTGTAAAACATCGAAATATCGATGTTACTTTTTACGATGTTTTGCCTGCCGTCTATTTAAAATGTATGGTACTTTTAGCAGAACCTGCGTGACAGTTAAGTTATTCTGTTAGTTCTAGCAGTTTAGTTATCTGTTATATCGATGTTTGTTTTGAAACATTGATGTGTCGATACATCGACATTCTTGGTTTCAATATTTACATCTCTACCTGTAAGACCAACTAGAGAAATGGGTCATGTTGTACCAAAAGACATCGAAATAAGGGCGAGATAATAATGATGATGATTACTATACCAGTAAAGGCAGTGGCGCAGTTCGCATGCGCTGCACAGCCGCATGTAGCCGTCTTAGTTGTTGTAAGCTGTCTTCTAGCAACCCCGGACTGTGGGGCGTCACCGATATAGTCGGCACCTGTAAAAAAGAGGCATGTTAATCTTTATACATAATTAATACTGGATGGGAAATATTGTAGTCAGCAGCGATAATCGAGAAGGACGTTAATACCGAACCTCGTAGAGCTCTTAAGCACGCACATATTGCCACCAAGATCAAGGAATTAGTACCAGTGGTCAGTCTTATGATGATGGGGAATAAATACGGTAGATTGTGCCCGCACGCAGCTCTTACGTTACCCCAGACGTGAAAGAGCAGGGTGTACCCAGACATAGCCTCCGAATAAAGTCTCGGCACACATTTATAACTTTTAGAATTTATATGTAATATATGTATATCAAATAATTGTATAGCTTGCTAAAAAATCATATCTGCATCCAAAAAAGTTCTAATAGGAATCCATCCAACATCTGTGTTTCGAGAGCACATTAAAGCACCAGTCCCGCCCATCATTAATATCAACGACAGTCCATATGGAGAGTCACTACCGACGAATATGCTGAGACCTATGGGCCTACTCTTGAAAGCAATTCTAATTTCGAGTCCGATTCAATTCCAATCTCACCAAACTTATCTTTGGCACTCTTAAACAAAATCGACAACGAATTTTTCGCATTTGCTGATGTTATTTTCACCAAATGTGCCGTATTATTATTTAATGTCTTAATATATTATTTAGTTAAATATTATTTGATAAAATATAATGTTAACTTATGATGATTAATATGTTGATATTATATTTTATTATTCGTTTATTGCCATATGTATTATGTAATAATAATGATAATAATAATCTTAATTTATTATTTAGTTAACTGTTATTTGGTAAAATATAATATTAAATTATGATTAATATTTTGATATTATATTTTATTATTTGTATAATAAACTCATTTGCAAAAAAAACGGGCGGTTTTGATTTTCATTCATATTTAAAAAGATACAATACCAAAAAGGTTTCAATCGTTTGTACACGTTACTGGCCGGTTTTAAAAATGCTGTGGTATTTAAAAAAGTACGTTCTAAATTCAATTTTTCATTTGATGTTCATTTTTACAGAAAACCCCTTTTTATCCTACATTTTTGGCGCGAAGTTCCAGAAGTTAACATCGACTTTCATAACTTTTATTCAATTTTTATCGATTAATTTCATATCCTTGACTGTCAAAGCTTTATTTAATGCTGTTTGGCTGTATCAAAAATGGTAGATAAAGTGGTAAAAGCTACCAAAATTATCGCGCTGCTTGAAGAGGGTTGCAGCCAATGTTTCGTGGCTAGGAGGCTAAATGTTAGTCGCTCGACAGTCCAAAGGACCTGGCAGCGATATCAGGAGACTGGTTCCGTCGAGAGAAGGCCTGGTTCTGGAAGAAAACCATGTACCCAACCACGGGATGATCGTTTTCTTGTGAGTCGCGCATTGAGAAATCGCAAATCTTCGTATGTGGATCTTAAGAACAACCTCCAAGAAGTAAGAAATGTGCATATTAGTCTATGGACGGTCAGGAGGAGGCTTCTCGCTGCCAATATACGCAGTCACCGCCCGGCCCGCGGCCCCAAATTACTCCGTGAGCACAGAGTTCACAGGCTTAGGTTCGCTAGAAATTGTGAATCATGGACTCAAGACGATTGGAATAGGGTTTTGTTCTCTGATGAAGCCAGGATATCTCTGTTCGGTGAAGATCGACGTCGGCGAGTGCTAAGAAGACAAGGAGAACGCTTTGCAGAGGCATGTTTCGAAGAAATCACACCTTATGGTGGGGGCTCTGTTATGTTTTGGGCAGGAATAAATTCAATGGATCGTACAGAGTTAGTCTTCATTGAAAACGGCTCACTGACTGGGCATCGATACATAACGGAAGTTCTAATTTCTCATGCACAACCCGCATTGGCCGCTCTAGGTGAAGACTCGATTTTTATGGACGACAATGCTCGCGCCCACCGATCCCGCGATGTTAATGCGTATGTGCAAGAGGTCGGCATTCGTCGTTTGGATTGGCCAGCTCGAAGTCCCGACCTCAATCCCATAGAGCATGTCTGGGACGTTCTGAAACGGCGTGTGAGATCAGTACACCCGGCTCCGCAGACCATCAGAGAGCTGAAGAATGTGATTACTGCGGAGTGGGAACGTATTCCGCAAGCAAGTATCCGGGATATACTCGCTAGCATGCCCAGACGAATTCAAGCTGTGATTTTAGCTAGAGGGGGTCACACTCGATACTAAACATTTATCTGCTTTTACTTTATTAAAGAAAAACAAACAAAAAAACTTTTTTATTTTTACTTCATGAGCATATGCACTACTAGCGAATATACATTACTAGCGAGGTTTAGCATTATTTCCCATAAATTGTATCTAAATTTTATGAAATACTGATGAAAACGATTATTTTCTTATTAATTTAGCAAATTGTGTGGATAAAACTACCTATAATTATCAAACAAAGAAATATTAACATTTGAAATGGTTCATTGCTTAGGTGCCCGTTTTTTTTGCAAATGAGTGTATTATTGTGTCTTACTATAGGTATAGTGTTATTAATTTTCTAATTTTACTTATAATATCGCATTAGATTAAATGTCCTGTAAAGGTATTTTAATTGCTTGTAAATAAATAAAAATAGTATTTCATTACTTTAAATTAATAACGTTACCAAACTCGATAACCACAAAGACGCTTACTTGAAATTGTGCAACATTAACGATTTTAAACTACGTCAAAATCACGTCGGGAGTAGCCAATATTTGACTTAATCGACGAGAGTCGAATTCGTTTAGTTTTAAAAAATCCACCGTATTTGATTCCAATCGTGCGCTAGTATCGCTTTCAAGAGTACCAAATTGCTCAAATTCGAGCTGCGTTTGGATTTAGGATTGAAATCGAGATCGAGAATCGGTGCAACGGAAAGAGACATCCCTTCCGCTGCCCCGATGCAACCTTATAATCTGCCGTACACAAACACTTTATAACAAACTAGTTACATATGCTTCTACAATAAACTACCTAAAAATAGCCGATGAATATTTTTAAAGTAGATTTTGTGAAAAAAGTTCTTATAAAATCTCGGACTCATCTCGGCTCATACACGTCCTCTCTGCTGGGCTCGAACCTCCTCCACGATAGGAGTATAATTGACCTTACCATGCTGGTCAGACAGGTTGGTATAAGGTTTTGTTTCGAGTTTTCCTTCTCTTGCATAGATGTTATATGTTTACTATATCCCTTAGTCGACTTTTACGACATCCACGAGTAAGATAGGGAGTGGTGAATGGTATTCTTATTCCGTCACCACACCGATTAACTAGATGATATTACAGACTGGCTATTACAGACTTATGAATAGCTCCTCACTCAGCAATTGCCTCATTATTTTTACGAAAATGTTACAGAAGTGTTTATTTTATTATTACTACTGTAATTGTAAAGCGTAGCATGTTTTGCCGAACGAATTTGTTTATTTGGTCTGTGGTTTATGTTTGTAGCAATTGGTATTGGTCATGCTCACTGAAAAGTCTTTTTGCGGTAGCTGCAAGGAGCGGATCTTTCCCTTTCTCTCCAATGTGGTTGAGGGGAGTAATGGCTGCTGGTTAACTAGTGGTCCGGAAATAATATATTAAGAATTATATCGTGGTTCGAAGGGCATCACATTGGAGCTATTCATAGATATGTTGAATGTAATTTTATTTGTGACCGTTCTTAGTCTTCGGTGACATTTAGCCTAATCCTAGAATATTGTTACCCGTTTAAATTTGCTTAGGTCAAACGTTAGTAGATCCAAGGAAAGAATATATTAAGTGGAAACTCATTAAGTTAGAAAGCCGTACTAATATGATTGAGAACAATAAGACGAACGATTTTAAGACTAGAATTAGTAGACCAGTTTGTTGTAATTTTGTTATTGTCTTTACTACACAAATTTTCGAAATGTACGGTAGCCTACTACTATGCGCAGTATCAAGACGGAGTTTATAATCTTTTAGGGTGACTTCATCTGGGCTGTGTAGTAGCGGCTACGAATACTGCCAACTCTTACATTACTCGTAGAAGACGACTAAGATCTTTATATAGACCAGGGCCAGCATCTGATGCCGTCTGGTAAACAATTAGATTCCCAAGGACGGTCAGCGTCAGGAAAGCAGCCGGCATGAACCTACTATGTAAGAAAATTACATATTGAGTCAAGCCGAAGTAATACGATAATAATACGACCGACGTCCTCCTCAGAGGGCACTCCTCAGGGGGTATTTCGTCGGGCCGATCACTGGCGACAAGTAACGCTGCTCCGGTGGTCGGTCCAATGACGAAGGCGACGTGGTGTTCGGGTGGGTTGCGGGTGTGCGTGCTTACGCCCCTCTGTAATCTCCGACGGAGTGGTACGAGGAATACACCGACCGCAACCCAACCAAAAAAAAAAAAAATACATAAAAAAAAGCCCAAGTAATGGGGATAAGAGCAGAGTCTCGTCATCATCATCACAGCTCATATACAATTCGCTGTTGGGCTTAAGGCTCCTCTATAATGGGAGGACAATTGACCTACTATACTATGCTGTTCGGAAGAAATAGTCCAGAATTTTATCTCGACTCCTCCTTCTCTTGTATAGATAATCCCTTAATGGTCTTCTCGTTATATGCATATTTATAATCCCTTAGTCATCTTTTGCGATATTCACGGTCAAAAAAGGAGGTGATGAGTTGTATTCTTACACAGTCACTACACGGAAACTCCATGTGGGGTTAACTCCATCTATTACAATTTTATTTTCCGTGTGCTGACGCATTAAGAAGAGAATTGACCAACAAGTTTCCGTGGGTGTTGAAAAATTTGGCTTAAGGACATATCAATCACAGTCTACCCGACACACCTACAACGTTTTGCGAGACACGAAAAAGTTGAGGAATAGAATTTCCAAGCCAACTTTATGAGATAAAAGATTCACTTTCATAAAACTCATTACCTATCTATCATTCATCATCATTTCAGCTCATATATGTCCCACTGTAAGGCTCGAGCCTCCTCCACAATAGGAGGTCAAATTGACCTTACTATACCATGCTGGTCAGACAGGTTGGTATAGGGTTTTGTTTCGAGTTTCTCGGTCTCTTTCATAAATGTTATTGCGTATTATATCCCATAGTCGACTTTTACTATATCCACGGGCAAGATAGGGAGTGGTGAATTGTATTCTTACTCCGTCATCACACGGAAATATCTATTTATATGACTATCATTATATAATCGGTGAATGTCTTTCTCATTGTTGAGGATGCTCCTATTTAACTAGTATGTAAATGCAGTGAAAAGAAGGTTTAAGTTAATCATAAAGTAGGTTACCTGTGCCCTGGCGGCGGCCATGTCTGGTGGTGGTGGGGAGCGGGTGACGTGCTCAGTAACCTCGTCCTCGCTGCTATCCGAGCGAGAATCCGAGCTGCCGCCGCCCTCGTCTGTAAAGCAAATAAATATTGGACATAAAGTAGTTGCAGAGAATTATAAGAAAAAGAGAACACAAAGCAGTGAGGACTGCCGACAGAAGTGAAAACTTAAAAGTATGAACAGTTGTTATTTTAGAATATTCAAATTAACTCTTTGATCTTAAATTAAATTTAAACATTTTACATATATGTATCTGGTTTTGACATCTATAAGCACAGATATATTTTCAGCGTTAACTCCATCCAAACTGTTCTCCTTTTTTTTGTGGTGGACTGCGGTCGGCGCGCTCCTCTCACCACTCCGTCCGGAGCGACAGAGGGGCGTAAGCACGCACACCCGCAACCCACCCGAACACCATGTCGCCTTCGTCGTTGGGCCGACCACCGGAGCAGGGTTACTTGTCATCAGTGGTCATTATTCACTAGCTTGCCCTCATCCCACACTAAAAGAAGTCTGCACAACATACACTTACATTCAATATAATACCCATAAGAAAAAATTGTCAAGCAAACTAATATTATTACTATGAATATGAGTTTCCATTGTATTTTCTTTGCTACACTATTAGAACTTCACTACTGAAGCGATTATTATTACATTTTGAATATATTTTTGTCAGTAGTATAAAACTCGATACAGAGTAAGTAGCTTTTATACAATAAAATACTGTTCCCGAAGGATAGAAAAAAGAAACGATTATCCACAATACGATACAAAACCGCGGACCAGTATTACAATAAATCAATGATAATAATAATAACCTCCTCTCAAATTTATTATAGCTCTCAAATCTTTATATACATCTCATCATATGATGTGTGATGTATACATCACATCTCAAATCTGTATATAAATTTCTTGTGTACGTGTGTATGTCGCTGAATTCCTCCTAAACGGTTGGACCGATATTGATGAATTTGAATTTTTTTGTGTCCGTTTAAGGATTCGAGAATGGTTTAGTTTCACAATTGGACCCGGTAGGTGGCGCTGCAATCAAATTCAAACATAATTCCTTTTACCATTTTTTTACATTTGTACAGAACAACGTCTGTTGGGTCAGCTAATGTATATATAAAAAATACAGCAACAATAGAACGGTTAACTATGCATCCAAAATCAAAGCTTTGTAACTTAAATATTCTGGACGTAGATTTTTCAACAGTGATCATCAAATCTTTTTTTCGATCTGAGAAATGTTTATTATTTAAAAAAAAGCACCTCGCGCTAATGAACAAATTTTTACATAGAAACAATTTAATAATCTAATAATCTACCACCGGATCGGAACGCAACCACAACTTGAGAAGATCCGGCAAGAAACTCAGTGGGCTGTAATATTTTTTAATCTTTTAAATATATATGTATATTTCGTACAACATATGGTATTAGCTCCAGTGGGATGCCCTTCGAAATTGTATAATGTATACATGTATGAATTTTCAAAATTTAGTATGAAGAAAAAGAAAAAAAAAGAAAGACAATATAGCTGGACCAGATCCCACAAGCAGTACCCGATCACTAGTTAACTACTAGAGCAGCCATCACTCCCCTCAACTACATTGGAGGGCAGGGAGCGACCCACCCCACACAGCTACCGCAAGCAGAACCTTACTCAGTGAGGAGGACCAAATCATCTACATACATATATTCACGCCTCTTTCCCATTGGGGTAGGCAGATACCACTTCCTTCCCACTTCCTACGATGTTGACATACCACTTTCGCCTCCTCCACATTCATTAATCTTCTCGTGTATGTTCTTCAGTTTAGGATACTTTTAACCTAGCCTTTCTTTAGAACGTCCTCGAGTTGATCCTGTAACGTCCGCCTTGGCCTTCCCCTTCCAACCCTTCTGTTCACATTCGCCCTATAAATTCACTTTGTTAGTCTTCTTTCATTATGCGGGTTGAGAGCCCTCAGCGCTCACCCACCAGTCCGGGTAAAGTTGTCACAGCCATCTGAGGCTAACAACTAAGTCACACAAAAAAAAAAAAAAAAACTTCTTTCATTCATTCCCTCTACATGACTAAACCAACTTAACATACCTTTCTCAATCCTTGTCACTACGTCTACATTCATATCACAACGTAGGGAACGAATCAGTGTGTCCTTAATTCTATTACTGAATTTCACATCAATCATGCTCCTCAGAGCTCTCATTTCCACAGCATTTATCCTACTTTCGTGCTTCTTCTTCCATACCGAGCTCTCACTTACATACACTAGGTGTGGTACAAGCACATCCCCATTCACAGCCAGGCGAGCCTCCAAAGACAGACTCTGGCTGCCCATGAAGCTGCGCAGAGCACCATTCACCATATTTCCCTTACACACTCTTCTTTCAATATGACTTTCATATTTGGCGTCTCTCGTAAAAGTTGATCCCAAATATACAAACTTTTGCACTTGTGTATTTGCGTTCGACCTATCCATGGGTGTAGTAAAAGACGACTAAGGGATATATAATACATATAACATCTATGCAAGAGATGGAAAACGACACCAGCTCGTTTAACCAGCATGTTATAGTAGGTTAATATTCCTCTTATTGTGGAAAGAACTCGACCCCAGTAATGAGTTATGAGACGTATATGATAATAACGATGATGAAGTCACATACTACATAACATAAAGTTCGATTTGTGATATATCTGTCTACCCCCTCGAACCCTTCAATCTCCCCTTCGCTGTGGTGACTGAGTAAGAATATAATTGACCGCTCCCTATCTTGCCCGTGGATGTCTTAAAAGACGACTAAGGGACATAATATGCATATGTGCATGTGCGCAAAAGAAGCCAAAAGTCGCAATAAAACCCAATATCAACATGTCTGACCAGGATGATATAGTATGTTAATTTCGCTCCTATTGTGGAGGATGCTCGAGCCCAGCAGTGGAGCGTATATGAACTGAGATAAGACGACGACTCCCTCGAAAATAAAAGTTAAAGACTATAAATAAATTAAAGCTAATAGCAACAACATTGCACACATACAACGATCATTTAGATATCAAAAAGTTAACATTTTCTACGGCACTCATTTCAATCTGTAACGAGAAAGCGGCTATGAATAGAATTGGAAAGAATGTTAACACAATAATAAATTTATTGGCGTGATTCATTCTTCCAAGTTCTTCGCGTTTCTCATTGCTAATTTTTTTTTAATTTTTTAATGCAAGCGGCGGCAAACGAGCAGACAGTACACACCTAATGGTAAGTACTGCCCCTCATGGCCGCTGCCTACCGTGAAGAAAGTGAAGGAAGTGTGAATGCGTACAATGAGGATCGGTGATACTAAAGTCATCACTAAAACCCTCCATACGCAAACACCCTCAGAAAGTTGGGCTTACGGCTCTCTCGCTCAACGAACGAAGCGCAGTAACAAATTGCTACTACTCGGAAGTAGATTTTCTGCGAGAGTGTGGTACTACCCCGGACGGACCATCCCGCGGCTGTAGACAAACAACTATCAACATTGTAGTTCTACCACTATAATTTTTTTTTTTTTTAATAACGAATCATCCTTTCTTCCCATCAGAGTCCGCTGTTGGATATAAGCCTGGGAAGCTTTAATAGTGTCAACATGGTCATTTCAGCCCACATACATCCCATTATTAGGCGTGCATTTCCAACATTGTGGCAGGGAATTTAGCCTACTATACCACGATAGTCAGACATGATGGCATAGAGTTTCATTACAAGTTTGCCTTCTCTTGCATAGATGTTATTTGCATATGATATCCCTTAATCGACTTCTAATATACTCACGACCAAGAGAGATGGTGGTGGATAGTATTTTTACTACGTCACGTCACCTTGTGGATGCAGTTATGGTTTTATACACTAATAGTGTATAAAAAAAAATTAATTGGCTACATTTGACATTAACCCGCCAGGGTTAATGTTCGCAATTGGTGTTATGAACCTAAGAGTATGCAGTGTTATTCTTTTGTTGATCCCGTAGTCGAGTTTTATGACTCCCAAGGAACAGTAAGCGAAAGTGATCATCACACATCACATCACCATACTAGGATACAAAAACGGGGTACCGCCAGAAGCGATCCCTGGAATTAGTAACGAAGTAATCATAGTATTTCACCCTACTATTTCTATCTCTCGGTGGCTATCTGCTGACATTCATTCCGTATTAATAAATAAATTTCTCATATATGAGAAATGTTACACTATTTGTTTATTTAAAACTAGCAACCCGCCCTCGCTTCGCTTCGGTTTCTGTCGCCATATCCCCGTAGTTCCCGTTCCCGTGGGAATACCGGGATAAAATATAGCCTAGTTTACTCCCTGATAATATAGCTTTCCATTGGTGAAAGAATTTTTGAAATCGGTCCAGCCGTTTTGAAGATTACCCGGAACAAACAGACAGACAGACAAAAAATACAAAATGTTTTTTAGGCATATGTATAGTGTAAATAACCATGTGAGCATGAAAAAAGTCTATTATTTTTACATTACAAACAGACACTCCAATTTTATTAATTGGTATAGATTGTACTCAACATTGACATCAGTTTATTACAGACCTTCTCTTCCTTTTCACTAATGACACCTAAATTTTAAGTAACACTTAAGGTAGCATAAATGACTATATGACATTGATGTAATTTATGAACTTGATGTTAACATAAAATGTTACTTTATATAAATAACGTGTGTGTGTGTCATTCAAATTGGTGGTGGTGGAAGATGTTACATAAAATTTAAGAGTTGTTGTTGAAAATGGGCATTAGATTAATACGAGAACTACGGAAAGGCAACGCGTAAGGTACTTATGCCTTTCACCATGAGAATATTTCATACTAGCAATCCGCCGTCGCTTCGCTTCGGTTATAGGTTATAGTCGTTTTACCCGCGTAGTTCCCGTTCCCCTGGGAATACCGGGATAAAATATAGCCTAGTTTACGCCCTGATATTATAGCTTTCCATTGGTGAAAGAATTTTTGAAATCGGTCCAGCCGTTTTGAAGATTACCCGGAACAAACAGACAGACAGACAGACAGACAAAAATTTTTCAATTGCTATTTTAGGCATAGGTGTCGTGCAAATAACCGTGTGAGCATGAAAAAAGTCTATTATTTTGACATTACAAACAGACACTCCAATTTTATTTATTGGTATAGACTAGCAACCCGCCCTCGCTTCGCTTCGGTTATAGGTTATAGTCGTTTTACCCGCGTAGTTCCCGTTCCCGTGGGAATACCGGGATAAAATATAGCCTAGTTTACGCCCTGATATTATAGCTTTCCATTAGTGAAAGAATTTTTGAAATCGGTCCAACCGTTTTGAAGATTACCCGGAACAAACAGACAGACAGACAAAAATTTTTTAATTGCTATTTTAGGCATAGGTGTCGTGCAAATAACCGTGTGAGCATGAAAAAAGCCTATTATTTTGACATTACAAACAGACACTCCAATTTTATTTATTGGTATAGACTAGCAACCCGCCCTCGCTTCGCTTCGGTTATAGGTTATAGTCGTTTTACCCGCGTAGTTCCCGTTCCCGTGGGAATACCGGGATAAAATATAGCCTAGTTTACGCCCTGATATTATAGCTTTCCATTGGTGAAAGAATTTTTGAAATCGGTCCAGCCGTTTTGAAGATTACCCGGAACAAACAGACAGACAGACAGACAGACAAAAATTTTTCAATTGCTATTTTAGGCATAGGTGTCGTGCAAATAACCGTGTGAGCATGAAAAAAGTCTATTATTTTGACATTACAAACATACACTCCAATTTTATTTATTGGTATAGACTAGCAACCCGCCCTCGCTTCGCTTCGGTTATAGGTTATAGTCGTTTTACCCGCGTAGTTCCCGTTCCCGTGGGAATACCGGGATAAAATATAGCCTAGTTTACGCCCTGATATTATAGCTTTCCATTGGTGAAAGAATTTTTGAAATCGGTCCAACCGTTTTGAAGATTACCCGGAACAAACAGACAGACAGACAAAAAATTTTTTAATTGCTATTTTAGGCATAGGTGTCGTGCAAATAACCGTGTGAGCATGAAAAAAGCCTATTATTTTGACATTACAAACAGACACTCCAATTTTATTTATTGGTATAGAAGATATACCTCGCACAGAATATGCAATGTCGATAACTTACAGTAATATACAGTAGAATTCATATATAACGACTTCGCTTATAACGACTAACCGTTTTTAACGACGATAATGTTTATTCAAGTTAGGTTTCATAGTTAGGTACTGAGAAAATATAACCGTTTAGTGCTACTCCGGTTTAAACGACCAACTGCTTATAGAGACCATTTTTTTATGATATACGTCCGGTTAAAACGACGCGCAATGTTTTGTTTATACAACCTACGCACCAATAATTCGGCGCCCCGACTTCATCTCGCCTCGCGCGCTTCACCTTTCCTTATTAGCGCGCGTAAATCACAGTTAGTGTTTGTCACTTGTTATGAAAAGTTCTTAAAGCTCGACAAAATGATTTCTGTGAAGCGAAAGTGTTTTATAATTGAACAAACAATATTACACCGCTTCTAGCCGGGGAATCAAATGCAACCAAACAAACTTTCTCAATTATAATACAAGTGTACATATGTATTCGTAAGTTAGGTATGTACTTATGTACATAAGAAATAATCCTGCCGTTTTGTACGTCATCCGGTTAGTACGACATAGTATTGCCGGTCCCTTAAAGGTAGCTATATCCGGATTCTACTGTACTTAGTTTAAAAAAAACGTTGACGCGATAAATCTAACTAAAAAGTAAAAGTAATTCTTAATGAAGGAATAAAATAATGAACGAAAAATACTAGTATTATTGTTTTGAACTAATTGTACCGATCGAATATTTTCGAGAACTAATTTACCGAGCACCCCCTCTTCTTTCACGATAATACTAATATATTTTGTTTATTATTTTATTCCTACATTAAAAATGGCGCCACAGCTCCAAGGAGTAACTCGCCCAATTTCTGAGAGTATTGGGATTCTCGGCGTTAAAATATCGAGCAAAGTCCAGTTTGGGAGTCATTTGGAGGACAAAGCCAAATTGGCAAGCAAAAAGCTGGGCGTCCTGAACAGAGCCAGGCGGTACTTCACACCGAGACAGCGTCTTGTGCTATATAAAGCACAAGTTCGTCCTCATGTGGAGTACTGCTCACATCTCTGAGCAAGTGCGCCCAAATATCAGCTAGACCCACTTGACTCCCTGCAAAGACGGGCTGTTCGAATCGTCGGGGATCCCAATCTTACGGACAGATTGGGAGTAGCTGGAGCAGCGGAGAGACTTTGGGTCACTCTGTGTACTCTACAGACTCTTTCACGGGGAGTGCTCCGAGGAACTGTTTGACTTGGTACCACTGTCACCATTCTACCAACGTACCACTCGACATCGTAGCAGGGTTCATCCTTTTCACCTGGAAACGTTATGGTCTTCAACTGTACGTTTCCAGCGATCATTTCTCCCACGTACGTACAAGCTCTGGAATGAACTACCTGCTGCTGTGTTTCCCGAGCGCTATGACATGTCCTTCTTTAAACGAGGTTTAAGAAGAGTATTTCCTTCACGGTAGGCAGCGGCCTAGCTGTGCCCCTGGTATTGCAAAGGTCCATGTGCAGCAGTTTCACTTATCATCAGGTGTGCTGCTTGCTCGTTTGCCACCGTTGGCAATAAAAAAATTAAAAAAAAACATTCTTTATCGTTTTCAGTTAGATATGTCATTAAAGCGTGTTTTTTTTTTAATTAGACACTTATTTTTCACTTTTTAATTCCCAAAGGAGGTCCGAAACCGTACGCATGCGCTGGCCGCGCACTTGCTCTGCCTCTCTCGTTTGTGAGCAAATTATTTACCCTGGCGATAATCAGGATAATAAGATAATCCTATCGAATTATATCGGTCCTTGTTAAATCTACAACGCTTTAATGAAATCTGACCGTTTAATAAAATAATAACTTAAAAAAATTAAAAACAAGCTTTTATTTAAATGCTCTAAAACGAAGAAAATTTAGTTTAGGCGTTCCTATGGCTACCTTCCGACGTCATCTTAAGACCCTGGCTGTCATGTAGCAAAAGAGTGCTTGTCAAAACTATTCAACAAGTCCAAACTCGACGGTTTTATCTTATTTAGTTTAGGAGTTCCTATAGCCACCTTCTGACGTCATCTTGAGACCAGCTTCATGGTACCATATTATTGCATTGTCACCGAAGTTACGTAAGTAAACCAAATTTCAACCTAATGTAACGACAGGAAATGGTTCTAATTTAACTCGCAAGATTTCTTCCATACAGGCCATACATTCCATAAAGCTTTTAAAATCGGTCAAAATCGAGTTCAAAAGAGTCGGTTACATACATACATACAAACAAACATGCACACACAAAAGTATGTTAAAAAACCCAGTGCCAATAATACCGTAAGCAAAAAAAACACGTTAATTATTATTCTGTTTTTGTTTATTTTTTGCATAAACCAACGAGTCGAGCGAAACACGTCACGCGATTACATCGCTATAATCATGTGTTGCAATAGATACTATAATAATAATGTAAATATTTACATTTGCAGTTAACGTTGTGCAAAAGATACATTATACCTTAAACTATTGAGTAAAAATGTTCAAATGTACGACCAGTGTGTGTTACCAGTGATGACTTACGGCACGGAGACCTGGTCCCTAAATGTCGGTCTCATAACAAGGCTCAAAGTCGCTCAGCGGGCTATGCTCGGGATTTCTCTGCGAGATAGAATCCGGAATACGGCAATCCAAAGAAGAACGGGTGTAACCGACATAGTACGAAGAATTAGCACGCTGAAGTGGCAATGGACAGGACACATCGCTCGACGAACCGACAACGGCTGGGGAAGAGAGGTTCTCGAGTGGCGACCACGTATCGGACGACGCAGTTTAGGACGCCCTCCACCAGGTGGACCGACGACCTGGTGAAAGTTACTGGGGGTCGTTGGATGCACGCGGCACAGGATCGCACTTTGTGGCGTAACATGAAGGAGGCCTACGTCCAGCTGTGGACGGCGATAGGCTGAAATGATGATGATGTTCAAATGGAAAACTTGCCGGTTAGTGATGTAGTTAGAATAGAATGTTTACCTACTATCCATTTCCTCTCGTAGGTATTGTAAAATACGTATAAGGGGGCCCAACTAGATACAGTCGACTCTCGTTAATTCCAACCTGCGATAGTTCGAACCTCTCTATAATTCAAAGTTATCACGCGTTCCCTGCAAAATCTCTTTATATTTCGAACTAAATCAATACATTTTTAGGCACTTGGTAATTCGAACGAAAAAATTATTGCTATATAACAAAACGACGTGTTAATTAGAACTCATCGGCGTCCAACACTCGACAATTCAAAGTTGCAGAGAGACTTTCTCTGGTGGAAAGATTGTAAGAACATTTTGCGACAAGTTTAAATTTGTATCAACGTACACGAGCCTTTGTTATTGTTATGATTAGTTTGACTATTTGACAACACTTCCGCACGAATTGGTTTGTTTAGTTACGTTTCAGTTATTGTCAGTCTTAGCAGAGGTGTCAGTTAAGGAAGCAAGATCCTCATTCGATACCTTACAAAACTACAGTCTACAAAACGAAAGCGATGAAAAAGCATTTCAGGGACTTTTCTTCTTAAAAAAAGTTATTGAGCAGTCTGCAGCAGCAGCAATGTGCTTTGAAGCAAACCAGTATAACACAGAGTTCTTTCGAGAGATTAATTAATTCACATTATGAATACGTACATGTATGTACCTCTAAACTTTTGTCAATGTTATAGAATAGCAGTTAATAAATAATAATTGATCAACACTTAATAATTCGAAGTTTTGTTTATTTTCTCTCACAAATTTCGAACCATTTGATATTTCAAACACTCGATAATTCGTAATATTTTAAAGAGTCCCTCGAGTTTCGAATTAACGAGAGTCGACTGTACTATCACCGAAAGAGATGAAAAGTTTAATGTGAATTTATTGTTATACTAACTTTCTGGAGTAAGAATGCAATTCAACACCCCCTTTCTTGCCCGTGGGTATAGCAAAAGACGATTAAGGGATTATAATATGCTGATACAGAGCAAGAGAGAGTAAATTCGAAATAAAACCCTATACCAACACATTTTACGCTGCTTAGACGGATTGGTATAGATAGGGTTTTATTTTGAGTTTTCCTTCTCTTGGATAGATTTTGTATGCATATTATAATACCATAGTCGTCTTTTACGACAGCCACGGCCAAGAAAGGAGGTGGTGAATTGTATTCTTACTCCGTCACTATACGGAATTATAAACATTAAAACTAGCAAATACGTGGTCAATTTTCTACTTTTTGTAACCTACCCCTACCCTACCCCTTCGGTGATCATCCGTAGTACAAAATTAGACCTAATTAAGTTTAAGCGTAGTTTGTTGTTTATATTTTTGAAGACTCACAGCTCGCTCACCTGAACAGGCCACGTATTATGGTTACGTTCTAGGGAATGTAACATAAATTAAAAACAAATACATTACCTATATCTTTTTTTTTTTGGGTGGGCTGCGGTCGGCGCACTCCTCGCACCACTCCGTCCGGGGCGACAGAGGGGCGTAAGCACGCACACCCGCAACCCACCCGCATACCACGTCGCCTTCGTCGTTGGGTCGACCACCGGAGCAGGGTTACTTGTCATCAGTGGTCGGCCCGATGGAATAACCCCAAATACATTATATCGTAGGAGATATGTTTTTTTTTTTCAATTATGTGTGTGAGACAAATCCACTCAGCATGCAAGTTTACTTTTTTTTTTCAGATTCAGAACAACAATTAGTGCATCGCACAATGTTGTTATGCGTAGGATTCGAACCCGCGACACTGGCACGGTAGGTCGGTATCTTAAACACTACGCCATCTGTGCAGTAAAAGCGGAGTAGCGTTTTAAACACGCGAATTAACGAATTTGTATACGTTTACAACATTATTAGCACGGAAATATATCTTGCAAGCATAAAACATTATTTTGCCCGCGTTCAGTGATTATAAACCATGAGATATACAATAATTCATACGTGAATGGAAGATTAAACTCGATTCCGTCCCAATATTCAGCCAACTGTACTAGCGATAGTCTATTAGTATAATCGAATATCCATTATTTACTTAATATTACTTACTACTCCGCGTGGTGACGGAGTAAGAATACAAATTGCCACTCCATCTTGCCTGTGGATATCGTAGAAGACGACAAAGGGATATAATACGTATATAACATCTATGCAAGAGAAGGAAAACTCGAAATAAAGTCCTATACCAACCTCTCTAACCAGCATGGTGTAGTAAGGTGAATTTTCCTCTTATTGTGAACAAGGCTCAAGCCCAACAGTGGGACGTATATAAGCTAAAATGATGATGATGACTTTAACAAATGTATTCGTGATTCATATTGATTGTACAGATGGTATAATAGTCTAGGTAGTGGCTTTCGATGAAGTGTTATAAGTTCGGTAGACCGTTCTTTGTGTGATCCACAAATTAAGTCTTTTTTTAGGGCATATTAGGGTTGGTTTGAACACATGCCGTGTTCGTCCCGGGCGACGAAAGCCTGCCATAACCCACTATTCCCTCTCTATCGCTATCGAGTACTGGTCTATCTATAATGCGTGGCCGGCCAATAGGGTTACTCTTTCGGGTAACATCTCTCGTCAATGTCCCTACGGCAATACGACACCAAGAATAGGCATGATGACTAATTTTGAAAAACGGTTTTATAATATTCTTAAATAACCACTATTACCAAAAAACATATTATTTTTGCAATAAGTACGGTTTCTTTAGAAATAAATGCTATTTTAATTAAATGCATTTAAATTAGCGCCAAAACGGTGCCTAGTGTCATGGCGTCCGCTTGTGCCGTCACGTCTATTTACTTGAGTTGTAAATGTAAGGAAATTAAAGCAAAAAATCCGATATATTTTATTTAGACTTTAATTTGAAAGTCTATAAGTGGTGTGCGGTTCTTCAATGTATTAATACATCAATAAAATTCAAAACAAACTGTTTGTTTATGTGCCACACAATAAAACAGTAAGATATAGGTAAGGCTTAATCTTGCACGGCGAAATTCAAAGTCATAAATTTAAATAATAAATAGGAGACTATTTGTTTCTGTGAAGATCATTTTGACGTAAGTAATTACTTTATATCGTATATTTTATTTGGTGTGTGATTTTATATAACTGCAGTTTAATACCAAGTTTACAAAAGCATTATTTAAATAACATAACCAATATTTAAATAACATATTTTTAAATAGATTTTAAATTATTGGTGTTAGAAGATTATTAATCAATATTTTATTTACATCGTAGTTTTGACATTTCTAAATTCTGCTGAACAGAAGAAGTCTTTGTTTGATGCTAGGTACTCTCCCAGCATTAACAAATCAACTCTAGGCAAATTAGAGCTATTTGCCTTGGTGAATCCTTCTTCCATGACTTACATTTTTAGTAAGAACACAAAAGTAAGCAAGAGATCGATAAAAATCACGAAATACTCTTTAAATGCAAGTTAAAACAATTAATAAGTGTAACGATCGTAGGGTTTCGTACAGAATTTGCGATGATAATGATAGGTGCACATAGGAGTGACGTAACTCAACTTTATTGGTGTTTAGCTGAACATGGCGGACTTGTGTATTTTGTAGTTTTATTTTATTAAATAAATTAATAATCTCATCTTATAAAAGAAAATAAATATTTATTCCAAGATATATTCTTTGTGTTACAGTAGATAAACACATTATTTTAGTGATTTTTGGTTACTGTCATCATGCCCATTGTTCCGAGTCTGGGTGTAATTTGTAACACTCATTTACGAATTCCCAGCGATACAATTTTTCTTCGGCCTTCTAATACTGCTTTCTTAACCAGGTATGTACAACAAGTGACTAGGTATAACGATTTTTCATGTCCTGGCCGATTTATAATAAAATGCGTTATCTCTTATTATATTCTTTCCTAAAATGTAAGAGACGATAAGAAGACCTAAAGAGACAATATGGGAAGAAAGAAAAAAGTAGCGATCCAAGTAAAAACTAGTAGTATATAAATACAATTTAAAAGCGTCTTCAAGTTTACACAACTCCTTTCTATGGCATTGTTATAAAAAGATAATACATTTCAAATGGGTAGACCTTGGCACAGTGAACGACAAAAATGAAGGTAGTACCTACTCAATTTTATTTTTAATTTTGCATGTAGTTTGGTCCTGCTTGTAATGAGTGTAATCGATATACCCTAAAAAGTAGCACGCTTTTTTTTTTTTTTTTTGGGTGGGTCGCGGTCGGCGCACCTCCGCACCACTCCGTCCGGGGCGACAGAGGGGCTTAAGCACGCAACTCCCGCAACCCACCCGAAAACCACCTCGCCTTCGTCATTGGGCCGACAACCGGAGCAGGTTTACTTGTCGTCAATGGTCGGCCCGACGGAATACCCCCTACGCGGGGTACCCTCCCATCGACCGACGTCCCCCCCTCGGGGAGGACGTCGGTCTTTCCTCACGCGGTCGGCCTCTCGGCGGGTGACGGACTAATCCCCGGTCACGTCACCCGCGGCCTCGGCTAGGGCGGCATGAGGCGCAGATAGTTGCGCCTGCGCCGCCCCAGTCGCCGGCGGCGGATCTCCTCATTGAGGCTGCGCTCCACGCGCAGACGATCCGCCGCCTCCTTCTGCGAGATCACTGTCTCGCAGAAGGCTGCGACCGCGTCCCAGTTCCCGACGCTGTCGACCATCGCTCTAGTGATGGCCGGCAGCGTCAGGTCGGCACCGATGATTGCGACGAGTTCACGGCGCTGCACTGCCCAAGCCGCGCAGGCCTCGAGCGTGTGACGCGCCGTGTCCTCGTCGCAATCGCAGTGGTGGCAGGACGGTGTACTCTCCCTCCTTACGACCCTGTGCAGGTATTTGGCGAAGCTCCCGTGCCCCGTCAACACCTGCACTAGTCGGAAGGAGAGCAACCCGTGCCGCCTTTCCAACCACTGCATCAGCACCGGCCGGAAGGCCTCCACGGTTCGCACCCCGAACCGAGGCCTCTCCAGCCGGACTGCCCAACGGGCAATGACGTCTCGGCGGGCGTCGACGCGCCAGGCGGTGAGATCCCTTAACGAGATCACACCGCCCTCCCCGCGCACCCCCGACACCCGCCGATACAACTCGGCGAGCATTTCCGCCTCCAGGTCCCACGGGGGAGTCCCGGCCAAAAAAGTAGCACGCTAAAGTGGCAATACCAAAAGCCATGCGCCTAGTATTCCAAAGGTCCACGTGCAGCAGTTGCACTTACCATCAGTGGGCCTACTCTTGAAATCAATTCTGATTTCGAATCCGATTCGATTCCAATCTCACCAAACTTATATTTGGTACTCTTGAACAAAATCGAGAATGAATTTTTCGCGTTCTTCGTTGTTATTTTCACCAAATGTGCCATGTTTTCTTACTTTAAATTAATAACGTTATAGAATTCGATCACCACAAAGACGCTTTCGTGAACTTGTGCAACATTAACGATTTTAAACTACGTCAAAATCACGTCAGGAGTAGCAAATATTTGACTTAATCGACGAGAGTCGAATTCGTTTAGTTTAGAAACGTTCCACCTAATTTGATTTCAATCGGGCGCTAGTTTCGCTTTCAAGAGTACCAAATTTGCTCAAATTCGAGCTGCGATTGGATTTAGGATTGGAATTGAGATTCAAGAGTAGGCACACGGGTGTTCTGCTTGCTCGGTTGCCACAATAAAAAAAAACGTTGCTGAAAGCCGTAAATGCCAGTTTAACCGGGGTAGTATCACATTCTAGCAAGAAAATCGACGTATGAATTATAACAATTTGATATATAGCAAATGCCGCAAGGAGCGGATTCCGGCCGCAAATCAGTCCCACACCCCCTTACTGTCACTTGCGGGGGATAATGCGTAAATGCATTTCCACAGCGTGAATAAAATAAAAAAGACCGTATTAGATGCAGCTGGCTCAGGTCGATATATCGACGGTCCCTACGTACATAAGGACATGTCAAAAATGGCTTTTGCTATTCTTTAGGCTTTTTTTATTGTATTCCTGAGGCTTTAGATTTTCAATACGCACATTTCATACTGCATATGTATTGAAAATCTAAAGCCTTAATAAAGAATACAATAAAAAAGCATTTTTTTTTTGGGGTGGGTTGCCGTCGGCGCACTCCTCGCACCACTCCATCTAGAGGCGACAGAGGGACGTAAGCACACACCCGCAACCCACCCGCGCGACACGTCGCCTTCGTCGTTGGGCCGACCATTGGAGCAGGGTGACTTGACGTCAGTGGTCGGCCCGACGGAATACCCCCTATTTGGGGTACCTTCCCATCGAACAATAAAAAAAAGCCTAAAGAATGCCAATTTTGACATGTCTTCATGTATGTACGTAGGGACCGTCGATATAGTTCTTTAGTCGTGTTTTAAAACAACCACGAGCTATGTAAGGATTGATATTATTTGTAGCCGCCACCACACAGCGGAAGGAGCGCTAATAAGATAAACATAAACCATTATATATATAAATAAAATACAATACATATTAACATAAACCTACATATAATCGAGCCATCTATCATGGACTATAAAAGACAATGCTGTGGAAACGGATACAGATTTACAGCCGGACGTGCTTATCTACAAGACAATGCTCCGCTGGTATATTTCTACTGCAACAGAATTGATTTTACTTTTACTTTTTTGCTAGTGAGCGACTTATCGTATCTACCAGTTTCATATTTAGATAACTTAAAAGACTAAATCCATCTATGAGCTTATCGACGTCTACTATCGAACACTTTGGCGATTACAGTGGGTGTTATGAATACTACCACTTTGGTGCTCACGTAACCGCTTTTTACGATAAAGCAAAGTAAGGAATAGCTACAATGTATTTATGCTCTTGTAGTGATGGGTTTACCGGCAAGCAAAACGTTACCTAAATTTATTCTGAGCATTCAATAGCTACAATGTAAGTGATTCAATCTTAAGGGATACACCTATTTTTATTGTATCAAGTGATTATTTTGTTCTTTGAACATAGACTTTACAAGCAAACATTTATCTAAATACAAACTCTAATCCAAATAGCCGTTGCCACAATATTCGGCAGAAAACATACAAGAATGACTCATTAAAATATTGTATATAAACTGAGTACGAAATACGAAAGAGCTAAAACAGCATGTCCCACATTCCCTTCATTTAACTCTATTCAAAGTGCATAATCATAGGGAGACGGGGCCGTGCGGAGTGGCCTACTTTATTTCAGGCGGTCAAGGTCCTTTCAGATTTGCACGCATCTCCAAACCAGGGCATACATTCATTATGACCTCACAAAGTTTTTGTAGTGAAGTATTTTGGTAGATTGCCTTTTCTATTAGAGACATCATGTGTGTTCATTATGGTCTTGTAACGAAAAATATCTAGGGACCCAATGTCTAATTCGAAGCGACACAGAAACAAAAGATTTTGGCAAGCGGAAGCTTAATATCAGCGGTGCGACGCAATTCTCTTGAAGTTGGGACTTTGTTTTGTAGAACCGTCACGTTCGCGTGTACACGTCAAGTATTGCTGTAAACATACTGCAGAGAGAATGGCTAAGATGAAGGATATCTTGAAACCTTTATGAGGCGTTATACGGAAAACAATAGTGTAACATGTATTTGAAAACAATGGGTTAGATTTGTACATCTGTGTATGGATTTCGTATATTATGACACTTGAAAAAAGCTTGTTTAAGCGATGACAATTAATGTTCCTGGAAATATGTGGATAAATGAATTTGGTAGCAGAAATAAGCAACTACTGAGTGTAAAGCCCCGGATTAGAGACTTAATCCGTTTTATTGACATTTTCTCAATTGATTCTCAATAATACACTGTTTGTTTAGAATAAAATTCGGTAGACAGCAATAAGATTGACCATATATTGTGTTAAGAAGAATAAAGCCCCTCTATTACTGTCAGGGTTAAAAGTATAACACTATAATAAATTGTATATCAGGCTGTAGCTAGTGCTCGAAAGGCAGTGCAACCCACATGCCGGATTAGAGAGATTCACAACCCTTCTAGCACTACAAATGCAGTTATCAGACCACAACCAAATTCGACTTGGAGCATAATGCTCACTACAAAGCAATTTTAAAAGGACAGATTGAAAGATAGGATGGTTTTCTTTAAGGGCTTATAAGGACTGCGCCCGATAGCTAATCAACTACAACTATGGATTTTAATCCATATCTTAACTAAACTTTAACTTTTTAAAGTTAAAGTTGATTTTACGACTGGATACAGGACCGCCTGGTAGCGGATACGAACACTACCAATCCTCACAGTGCTTGTGAGTGTCGTAAAAGACGATTAAAAGCTTTACATAGACTTGGGCCAACTCTATCTGCAATTATATTCTCAAGTAGGGTTGACGAGAGGCATGCAGCCGACCATAAAAGTAATGTCAATAACTGTTGCAATAGTATGTACTACTGATGAAGAGTACATATTGCGTCAACCCAAGTAATTGGTATAAGAGCAGGATCACGATGATGCGATAGAACTTTTTTTTTGTTTGACTATAGCTGTTAGCCGCAGATGGCTTTCACAGCTTAACCGGACTATAGGTGAGTGCTGAGGGCTCTCAAACCGGAAGCGATAGAACTTACACAACTTTGTTACTTATATTGAAATTCGGTGGCAATATCACTTAATTGTGTTTTATTTAACGTGACCATGACGTTTCAGTCTTGACG
Source organism: Lymantria dispar (assembly GCA_032191425.1). Classification (NCBI taxonomy): domain Eukaryota; kingdom Metazoa; phylum Arthropoda; class Insecta; order Lepidoptera; family Erebidae; genus Lymantria; species Lymantria dispar. The sequence goes on along the minus strand of CM063465.1, from coordinate 7,342,685 downwards.
GGATAATCCCAAGACAAGAGGATACTTTTCAGTTGTCCCCAGCGAAAACAATAATGCTCCATTTTTGCAAACAGACTAAACGATCATTTATTATCCTTCCCTTTCTACTTGCTTATACACAGGAGAACTACTCGTACTTAGCTTGGTTAAATGAAGTAATATGGATGTGTTCGATGCATTTTCACTTATTTTCCATATTTTCATTGAAAACCATTTTAATTTAAGATCTTGTTTATCACAAGATGATGTTAATAAGAATAGAAATAGCTCAGTTGAGAATACGAGCTGTCTGAGCCAGACATCCCCGGTTTGGTACTTGGTTTTACATTATTTTATATATTTTCCTTTCTTAGTTTTAGCCTTGTTATGAGGCCTACATTTAGGGACCACGTTTCCGTGCCGACTGTCGTGCCGTATAATGTTAATTTAATAAAATAAATAATATTAATGTAATAAAATAATGAAAAATCATTATTTTATCAAATATTTTTTTATATATTTAAATATATTTTCAAAAAAAAAAAAAAATACAATCCCTAAAAATACCGATCTCAGTTTTATTTATTTACGTTCAAATATTAGTTACAAGCCTGCTTAATTAGAGATATTGGTCTAGTATACCATGCCACCTGAACAAAACAGTTTGAAGCAGTTTTTATTTGAAGTGGTATAATCTGCTTATAATATCTTGCCGTAAAGGTGACGACGGTATCTTACTCCAATCAATGCAGCTGCTCAAGCAATATTTTTTTTACATTTTGCAATTATTGAAATCAGTAAACGGTTGGAATTGAAATGGTGCAATATTGTGCAAATTGATTAAAAGTAATTTTGAAATATGTATAAGCTGAAGATAGTTATCGTGACGGAAGGTCAAGGTTCAACACCGAAAGTTTAGACCCATCTATGTCTGCAGACAAAAAATTGTTAGCAGCATAGCCCTACCCATTGGTGGACTTAGCTTTTCTATAATTAAAGTAATTATATTTTTTTTTTGGGGTGGGCTACGGTCAACGCACCCGCCTCTTGGCTCTGTCTGGGGCGACCGAGGGGTGGCGTGCGGCCCCGTAACCCGTCCGATAGCACGTCGCCTTCGTCGTTGGGCCAACCACCGCTGCAGAGTTCCTTGACTTCAGTGGTCGGCCCGACGGAATACCCCACGGGAGTACCTTCTACCGTCGATGTCCCCTTCCCGAGACGCCGATGGCCGTCGCGAAGCAAGCCTCTCCGCGGGTGCCGGACTAAACTGCCCGGTCCAGTCACCCGCAGCCTTTGCTAGGGCAGCATCAGGCGCAGGTACTCGTACCTACACCGTCCCAGTCGCCGGCGAAAGATAAAAATAATTTAATGAAAACCTCATCATCTTAATCATTTCAGCACATATACGTTTCACTGCTGTGCTCGAGCCTCCTTCCTAATGGTACGCAAATTGACCTACTATTAACATGTATAGGGTTTTATTGCGAGTTTTCCTTCACTTGCACAAAAGTTATATGCATATCATATCCCTTAGTCGTCTTCTACGACATCCACAGGCAAGATAGGTATTGGTGAATTGTATTTCTACTCCGTCACCATACGGAAGCTTGAAATATTACGGTTTAATTACCTTACCTTGCGTACTCTGAGAAGTATCATTGAACAATGTACGTATAATCGCATTGATCAAAACCCTAAAGAATACCTATATATATATATATATATATATATATATATATATATATATATATATATATATATATTATATATATATATATATATATATATATGCAGCCAATATAAGTCTCGAGTTCTTCTTAATATTACGTATCTCACAAGATATTAGACATTACTGATTAATACAGAAGTTTGTATATATGTATATACAAACTTTTAAGAACGGTTCAAAATGAAATGCCATTCAATCTCCCAACCATTATTATTTATCATTTTGGGGTTGACTTTTTACTTTAAAATCACTCCTAAGTAATACAAAAATTGTAAGAATTTTAATAATGAAATAATTCGTCGTTTTAATAATAAATTAATCGTGTGGTGACGGAGTAAGAATACAAATCACCACACCCTATCTTGCCCGTGGATGTTCGCAAAAGATGACTAAGGGCATATAAAGATAACATCTATGCAAGAGATGGCAAATTAAAAGAAACACTATATCAACACCTCTGAACAGCATGGTATAGTAGGACAATTTCCCTCCTATTATAGAGGATGCTCGAGCCCAGCCGTGGGATGTAGATGAGTCGAATGCTGATGTAGGTAATACATAAAATTTAGAAGTGAAAACTTTTATAGATAGGTTTGGATGGGGAGTAAACAGGGATGTGACTTGGAGGGAAAATAATCGACTTTTTAAATAATCGATTAATTAAAAATAAAAAAAAAATATTTTATTTATTTTAAAAATTTATTTATTTATTTTAAGACAACACCCTGCACTAAGGAAATAATCCTTGTATTGCTTTAAAATAAAACTTTAAAATAAAAAAAATAAAAAAATAATCGATTATAAAATAATCGATTTTTCTCCCAACAGGATTATGATGACGCACACTGCACGCAGTATTGTGATGACCTTTTTTTTAGGAAATCTGGCAGTGAAATAATCGATTTTTTATTATTTTGATAATCGATTGTAAAAATCAATTATTACAAAAAAAAATTCGATTATTTTTTCATATCCCTAGGAGTAAATTCATGTAAACTGTCTTCAACATGCTCAGGTAATCTACAGCTATGTCGATGTCACTAAATCTGTGCTGACAGATGTCGAAATGTTTCAATTTACAAATTTTAATTAAAGATCTAATAACACGTCCACATGTTGGCCGAGCGTAGGCGAGCGATGGCCAACGCCAACGTGTGTACAGCCGATTTGCCTTAGTTGGCCAACGCTCGCCTAGTTGGCCGAGTGAATACAAGCGCCATTGTGTGGACAGCTGATTTGTCTTCACTCGCCGTCGCTCGTGATCACTTGCCTCACTTCGCCTCGGTGTCGGTTTTTGTGCACAAATCAAAGGCGCGCTCGGCCAATGCCGTCCACACGTTGGCCTGCTCGCCATTACACGGTTGACATCCATCGCTTTTTCAAATTTGCATCACTACTTCTAGATATGCGACGTAAATAATTAGATCCAAGTCACCCTATATGTTACCTATAGTATCTTAATTGTTCATCATCATTGCAGCTCATACGTATATGAGCTGCAATGATAATGAACGGGAACCTACTGTCGGGCTCGAGCCTCCTTCACAGTAGGAGGGAAACTGACCTTAGTACCTATTCCATGCTAGTCAAACAGGTTGGTATAGGGGTTAACATGAATTACTGTACATTGCAATTTTGCGTGTGATGACATAATAAAAATACAATTAAACCCCCAAATTAATTAACGTCTAACCTAGCGTGGTATAGTATGTTCGGTAATGGAACATAGCAATAAATAGTGACTCGCTCGATATAAATCTGTATATTAAATTAGGTAAATAGTTACAATAAAAGTAAGCGTATGCGTTTTGGAGGTTGATCGGCGAGTGTGTCGAGTGCGGTGGAGGCGTATAATAGCTGAGCGCCCTCCCCGCACTCCTCACTGACCCCGTGGTCACCTTCGACGTCACAATGGCGGAGACATAGTACACCAAATTCCCTCCCACAATGGAGGAGGCCCCAACCCAACAGCGGGACTTACATGGGCTGAGATGATGATGGTACATTACAAAAATATAGTTGTCATGGAATGTAAATAAATATTGTACCTAGAGAAACGATTCATTATTTCCTACATAATATTCTTGTGGGAAAGTAAACTCAATATCAGATAACACGATTCTCACATATTGTGTGTTACGAAGCGAGCAGTTGAGCGTGGATATTATACAAAAAAATTAAACACCGTCGTTTATTGACAAAGCCTGTACTCCAAAGAACATTTTCACCAATGACCGCAAATTTTTAGGTAACACCTAAAGCAATATAAATAGCATAACATCAATATTATGTCATGTTACATTGCTTTCTTTTTTTTATTGCAAACGGGTGGCAAACGATGAAACAGTACCATTGAGGGCAAGTGATGGTGCCGCTAATGGACCTCTGCAAGGTCGCTACCCGCCTTGAAGATAGTGAAAGTAGTGTGAATGCGTGGTATGAGGTTCGGTGATACTAAAGGCATCACCAAAACCCATCATATCTTTTTAACTAACTTTTAACCCTAAAAAAAACCAGATCCACCATACGCAAACATCCTCAAAAAGTTTGGCCTCTTCATTTATATTGCCTTAGTTGTAATATAAAATTCAGGACTCGTTGGTGAGAATGGACACTATTTTTTTTATTTTGTGACATATTTGTTAGCCTCGAATGGCTATATCAACTTTATCCGGACTGTTGAAGAGCGCTGAGGACTCTTAATGCGATAATCGGTAACTGTGGGGTACAGAGCTCAGTTCGGGGGTCGCTGGCATGGGCGTTTAGGATTTTAACGCGACACGTTTTTCGACCACGACATGGATGGAATCTTAGACATTTATCTGTCAGGGCCTCGCGGACTATGTATGCCTAACGTGACCATACGTCCCGTTCTTGAAAAATGAGCATAAGTGATAATATTTTATACTAATAGAAACGTGGTCTTACTTTTTTAGGGTTTAAATCCATAGTTTTACCTATTCCTGCAAGACTTTTCACGTGTTCTTTTTTTTTGTTTTAATTTCATATTTTTACATATTTCGGCAAGTGTCCCGTTCTGACACAAAAAATAACGAGACTGAAATGTCCCGTTTTGACGTAAAAACAATACGTAGGTATGTATGTACGCCTCCATTAGAGTGAGAGTGTAGAGATATATTTTTTTGTTTTAACCTTATATAATACCCATTTTAAGACCTAAGTGCCTTCCACAATCGAAAGAAAATTCATCTATTATACTACATCAATAAAATGCGTTGAAATAAGATTTTATTTCTACTTTTCCATCACTCTCTGATAATATCGTTTTATAATAGACTAGCAATCCGCCATCGCTTCGCTTCGGTTTCAGTCGCCTTGCCCCTGCATTTTAAATCGCCAATATCTTTTAAAATATTACGATATGCGACTGCGGTGCATGAGCCCTCGGATTCGATTCACGGACCGGGCAAAACTTTGTAGGGGATTCTTTTGAGGAAAAATAGCCAAGTTCAGTCTCATATAGACAGGTAGTAAAATATTATTAATCGGTCCAGCCGATTTGAGGCTGTTCATAAAATACGTCACGCTACAATCAACTTTTTTGAACCCCTCTCCCCTATTGTCACGCTGTGTCACACTTTCTGTGACCCCCATGTAAATATTTCGTCACAAAAACTGACACAAACCATTATAATAAATTTCAATGGATAGTACACAAATTTTGAAAATTAATATATTTATTATTAGTAATATTTATTTAGGTTTTATAATAAAATTTGAATAAATTAATAAATATCTTTTTTTTTAAATATCTTTTTATTACGAACAAATAAATAATTATTCCATTTATCAGAAGTTCAATTTTAAAGTGGTTTTTAGGCATAGGTAGCGTGTAAATAACCGTGTTAGCATGAAAAAAAGTGGCGATTTAGTTTTATTTATTTATTTTAACATTGACAATTGACTACACGCTAATACCGCATCTCAATTGACAACTTTAGAGTTTAGCAATAAATATGAAGAAAATAGCAATATTCTTGGCATCATTGGGTCAATAATATTGACAAACAGATAAGCACGTGTTACATTATTAGTTCTCGGAATAGATAACATTCCTCAGGCAGATAATATAGCTAAGAATGTTGTGACTCGATAATATGAGCATTATTGCAAAATTGCATTATTTTATAAGATTCCATGTAAACTGATAACTGCCTGCAACTTTGGCTGAATTATGTTATCGTTCATCGAAAAGTGGCAATTCCGAGAGTGTGCTCTGATTATTGAATTACCCTTGATTTGTTTGCATCGTGTAAGCCGCTAATTGAATAGCTTCTAATAATATACAAGAATAGTTAGCCAGATTGAAAGACAAGGCTCTTATATGGGTATTAGCCATACAGTGTAGTTAATAGTTATGATTTTGTCCTCAATAAGCGCATCAGACTATCATGGCGCCCAAGGACGGATGCGTTCACAGGACGGCCGGTGTAGCGACACTCCACGAACAAGTCAATTATATCATTAACTATCAATCAATATCTGCAATATATGCAATGCCTTATTATCTTACTGTACATCCGCAGGTAGCGCTCTCTGATATGAAGATTAAAATGTACCTGTCTAATTAGTGCATATAGGTAAGCTTACAAAAATTTGCTGATGATATTTTTCTATGCTCTTTAAATAAAGAGAATCGTAAATATTACGTATGGTATTCAGATGACTGAGCTTGGCTCTTTTTTTGACAATTTGTTTTTTATATTTTTAGATAGCAGTGGTTTTCTCACAAAAGGATAATTTAAAAAGAGGAAACTGTTTGAACTGGGGCTGTCTGTCTAGATTAAAGAACCACTTCATTTTCCAACTAAGCTATTTTTATTCACCATAGCAGTGGCTAAATTTACCTTCATATTCTAATTTTTTTTATCATTGCCTGAAAACACTGATAAAATTAAATCTATACCAATAAATAAAATTGGAGTGTCTGTTTGTAATGTCAAAATAATAGGCTTTTTTCATGCTCACACGGTTATTTGCACGACACCTATGCCTAAAATAGCGATTAAAAAATTTTTGTCTGTCTGTCTGTTTGTTCCGGGTAATCTTCAAAACAACTGGACCGATTTCAAAAATTCTTTCACCAATGGAAAGCTATAATATCAGGGCGTAAACTAGGCTATATTTTATCCCGATATTCCCACGGGAACGGGAACTACGCGGGTAAAACGACTATAACCTATAACCGAAGCGAAGCGAGGGCGGGTTGCTAGTCTTCTATAAATGAAAACTGGTTAGATCCATTTATCGTCCCCGAAACCTCCTGCATAGTTAAATTTAATGGAAATTGTTGGAGCCGTTGCCGAGATTCTAAATGTATAGAAATATACAAGAATTATAGACATCACTGGTAACACACATGACAGTGATGATGATGATACAAGAATTTTGCGTTTAAAAATATTAAATGTCCGAAACATCTTCCGTAGGTGTCTTGGGAATTTGGTACGAACCTCCTCCAATGGCAAGAAAAACTGGCTGTAATATATATGGTGGGCCCATTTTTATTTTATGACGTTGCATATTGGAGTTCCAAGACGAACTATCATCATCGTCATTTCAGCATATTGCCGTCCACTGCTGGACGTAGGCCTCCCTCATGTTACGCCACAAAGTGCGGTCCTGTGCTGCCCACATCCAACAACGCCCAGCAACTTTCACCAGATCGTCGGTCCACTTAGTGGGGGGGTCCTACATTGCGTCGTCCGATGCGTGGTCGCCACTCGAGAACCTTTCTTCCCCAGCGGTTGTCGGTTCATCGAGCGATGTGGCCTGCCCATTGCCACTTCAGCGTGCTTATTCTTCGTGCTGTCGGTTACACCCGTTCTTCTGCGGATTTCCGTATTCTAGATTCTGTCTTGCAGAGAAATCCCGTGCATAGGCCACTCCGTAGCACGGTGAGCTACTTTGAGCCTTGTTATGAGACCTACATTTAGGGACTACGTTTCCGTGCCATAAGTCATCATCTGTGTTTTCAGACACTGAGGTATCTTGGACGAGAAGATCCTCTTAAGTTTTTCGATAACTGCCCAACCGAGTTGGATTCGTCGGCTGATCTCTTTCTCGGAATTGGATCTACCTAATTGGACTGTTTGTCCTAGCTAAACATAATGATCGACAACTTCGAGAATCGCATTGCCAACTAGAACCGGTACAGGAATGACATGGGCATTTGACATGACTTTCGTCTTGTCCATGTTCATTCCTAGAACTATGAAACTAGAAGAAGAACTATGAAAACTGAAATTTAATCAGAAATGTATTGTGTAAAATATTATTGAGGTATCGATTGGATTTACGACTCCAAAACATGGAGTGTATATGAAGTTGCTGTTTATTTTAGTTGAAATAATTTACTAGAATAAATGCCTGAGATAAGATGCATATTGCTATAAACACGTGATCGGTTACTGAGTAATTTCAGTTAGTCACGTAAAGATACTAAACAAAAAGTGAAGACTTAGCCTTTAGTCAATAGAGGTACCCTTCAATGAGGGAAGCACCACGAGACACTCGGTCCCTTTTAAACTGTCAATATCTATCTATACCGCTGTCTGCTCAAGAGCTTTAAGCACCCACTGGACACGATATTTGAAGAATTCAATGAGCTAGATGTTCGACCCAACTTTGACCACAGAATATAAAAATAAAAGATTTATGATCAGAGAATATAAAAATAAAAGATTTATGATCATGCAAAATATGATAAATAAGGAATGTTTTTACGCGATCTATACCAATAAATAAAATTGGAGTGTCTGTTTGTAATGTCAAAATAATAGGCTTTTTTCATGCTCACACGGTTATTTGCACTATACATATGCCTAAAATACACTTTATATTTTTTTGTCTGTCTGTCTGTATGTTCCGGGTAATCTTCAAAACGGCTGGACCGTTTTCAAAAATTCTTTCACCAATGGAAAGCTATAATATCAGGGCGTAACCTAGGCTATATTTTATCCCGGTATTCCCACGGAAACTACGCAGGAAAGACGACTGAAACCGAAGCGAAGCGAGGGCGGGTTGCTAGTCTATACCAATAAATAAAATTGGAGTGTCTGTTTGTAATGTCAAAATAATAGGCTTTTTTCATGCTCACACGGTTATTTGCACGACACCTATGCCTAAAATACAGATTAAAAAATTTTTGTCTGTCTGTTTGTTTGTTCCGGGTAATCTTCAAAACGGCTGGACCGATTTAAAAAATTCTTTCACCAATGGAAAGCTATAACATCAGGGCGTAAACTAGGCTATATTTTATCCCGGTATTCCCACGGGAACGGGAACTACGCGGGTAAAACGACTAAAACCGAAGCGAGGGCGGGTTGCTAGTTGTTAATAAAACAATTTAACGGATTGTGGCACCAGTGATAGAGAAGATTAGGAGGGCGAGTGTCTTAGTATGGACATTGATGAGGAGGGATGAAAGGCACGTGACAAGGCGGGTTGTCGATATGATTCTGAATGGACGTAAGAAGCGTGGTAGACCCAAAAAGAGATGGATGGACTGTGTGAATGAGGATATGCGTATGAAAAGAGTGAGTGCAGATATGACGGCTGATAGGAGATTGTGGAAAGTAAGAACATGTTGTGCCGACCCCACTTAGCGTGGGATGAGGGCAAGCAAATGATACGAATTTTATCTTGTTGAATTTGAATGGTCACGGCGGAATTTTCTGTAGCGGGTAGATATAATATCTATACCAATAAATAAAATTGGAGTGTCTGTTTGTAATGTCAAAATAATAGGCTTTTTTCATACTCACACGGTTAGTTGCACGACACCTATGCCTAAAATCGCAATTAAAAAATTTTTGTCTGTCTGTCTGTCTGTTTGTTCCGGGTAATCTTCAAAACGGCTGGACCGATTTCAAAAATTCTTTCACCAATGGAAAGCTATAATATCAGGGCGTAAACTAGGCTATATTTTATCCCGGTATTCCCACGGGAACGGGAACTACGCGGGTAAAACGACTATAACCTCGAAGCGAAGCGAGGGCGGGTTGCTAGTCTGTAATAACAATGACTTGTTGGACGTCTGACACCTTAGTCCGCCAGTGACCACGAATGCTGCAAAGTGTTCAAAACGTCGGACAATCAAATACAAACGATAAAATCCGTAAAAATAGTTTTATTTACAACTAGCAACCCGCCCTCGCTTCGCTTCGGTTTCTGTCACCTTATCCTCGTAGTTCCCGTTCCCGTGGGAATATCGCGATAAAATATAGCCTAGTTTACTCCCTGATATTATAGCTTTCTATTGGTGAAAGAATTTTTGAAATCGGTCCAGCCGTTTTGAAGATTAGCCGGAGCAAACAGACAGACAGACAGACAGACAAAAAAATATAAAGTGATTTTTAGGCATAGGTATCGTCCAAATAACCATGTGAGCACGAAAAAAGCCTATTATTTTGACATTACAAACAGACACTCCAATTTTATTTATTGGTAGATATAGATATGCAATACTCGCGTAAACATCAAATGTCATTATGTAAAACCTTATAAGCGTCTTCTCAGGGTGATTATAATGCCCTAGCCAAGGCCGCGGATGACTGGACCGTGGAATTAGTCCGTCACTCGCCGAGAGACCGACCGCATGAGGAAAAACCGACGTCCTCCCCGAGGGGGAGGGACGTCGGTCGAGGAAAGGGTACTCCTCAGGGGGTATTCCATCGGACCAACCACTAACGTCAAGTCACCCAGGAGTGATTATAATAGGTCAATTTGCGTCCTATTGTTGAGGAGTTTCGAGCCCAGCAGTAGGACGTATATGAATTAAGATGTATAGCATACAGACGAAATAAATTACCTAACAAATAAATATTGTACTATCGTCTTAGAAAGTTGATATCGATATTTTATAGTGTATGTACATCTAACAAGATGTCGCATGAGAATAAAATGGAGAAAGTCCTTTTGAAATCAAATTACTGTTCGTTTGCGGAAAAAGAGAGCCTAAATGTATCTAAATAAGATTTATTATCTTTAAGTATAGCTCAAGAGCTTTGAAATGGCTACGAAATATAACGGTTATTATAGAAAAAAAATTAGGACATAGCTCCTAGCAAATAACATCTATATAAATAAATAAAATTGAAATGTCTGTTTGTATTATCAAAATAGTAGTTTTTTTTTTCATACTTACGCGGTTATTTGTACGATACCCATGCTTAAAAACCAGTTTAAACATCTTCAACGCCACGTCCTGTCAGCGGAAATCGGAACGGACCTATCATTGCTGACCATCATCTCCAAGATGATCACCAGCGACAGGTGCTGGTCGTCGATGGTATTATGTGAGGCTGTCATGACTAGAAAGAAGGCTGCGGAGCGGGCACGCAAAGCGCTTGCGTCCTCCGACTCGCTCCTCCGGCGGCGACTAGGGAGAAGGAGACGCCGCTTTGCCCTCCTCCTTCCACCGGCCTGAATGGTGACTGGATGTGGTCAGACGGCCAAGCGTTGAAATATCGGGAATAGAATGTCAACAGACGATCTCACCGACACCCCGTAAAAGCGCGGTAGGTGCCCCTGTGGTTTTAGTGGGTATTTCGGTTACTTATGTGGCCAACGAGTCCCACACAAACTCCCTCGTCTCGTCATTGGCGGGGGAGATATTGCGTAAATGCATTTTCACGGTGTGAACAAAAAAGTATTCGTAGTCGCCACCTTATTAATCTTATCTCATCTTATTCTGTTCATCGTACTATTTACGGTAAATTTTACTATTGCATCATTGGCAATTTAATAATTATATACCTTTATTTTTTAGCTGTGTGGTAGCGGCTTCGAATACTACCAACCCTTGCTTTGCTCGTGGGTGTCGTAAAAGACGACTAAGAGCCCTAGATTGACCCGGACCAACTCCATCTGGTACCATTTGGGTCAACGATTACATTCCCAAGGAGGGTTGACGTCAGGCAGGCGGCCGGTCATAAAAGTCATTGCCGAAACTTTTTGCAATATGTCAAAACAGATGACATATTGCGTCGACCCCAAGTAATTGGGATAAGAGCAAGATGATGATGATTTGGTACAATTGACAACTGGCACAAAAGTAGCATTACGACTAAAATGGCAAGTAGTTTCACCAAATTTGCGTAAAGCCGACTAAATCTATGCGAATGGGCTCATTTAATGCCGCAGAGCGATTGTGTTATTAAGATAATTCTATTTTTTTATTGTGTCTCATCCTCAATAGATATGAGGGTTACTCCAGAATTTATTTTATTTTGTATTGAGGTGGACACATAGAGAGGTTGACGAAGCAAGTATACAAAGCAAGTGTGAGCGGTTACGATAAGAACACCACTCAGTACGTTTCTGGATCAAATTCTAAACATGCTGGTGGAAGGCCATGTTAAGAGTCACTTATCACACGTAATCATAGTGCATGCATGAAAACTCTGATGAGTGTGAGTGAAGCTATGGAAATATGTCAGGACCGTAGCTTGTGGCAATCTGTAGTCTTTGCCTACTCCTTTGGGAATCAGGCTATGTATGGATAAATGAAACCTGCTTTAAATTTTTCTCATGCAACACCCGGAGGAATAAAAGAAATCCATTGTCGGCCCCGCCAACATTAGTAATTTGTTCCCGGGTTCTGAACAGACGATAGTACTCGATAGGATAACCTGCCGAGCAAACCATTGAAACCAAGGTTATACTGGTCGCTCCGGACGGTTTTCATGGTCTTCCACTAAAAAGGAATACTGTTCTCGTCAACATATGGACTAAGAATACAATGCAACATATGTTTTACACAATTCACCACAACGAATTAGAAACTCTACCGATAACGGTTTGGAACAAGGACATGTACTCCAACTAAAAAAAAAACTATTAACATTTATCTTATATCTTTAAACGAGCAATTCTTGTATATATGTATATATATATATATATATATATTGAGGATCTCGGAAACAGCTCCAACGATCGGGCCCGAATCCTCTAGTATGAAACTTGGCATACTAGAGGATTCGGGCCCAAAAAATCGATCTAACTAGGTTTTATGTATGGAAAATGTTGTTTTGTCAGTGTTTTTGGCAGACAATATAATGACATTAAATTTTAAAAGAATATGAATTCAAATTTTGCCACCAATGTCATGAGTTACAATAGCTCAGTGGCGAAGTAGACAGGTTTCATTTTATTTTTGACATCGGCGACAAACGGCGTCGGATCGAATCTCGGTGTTATTATTATTCTCTTTTTGTAATTTTTTATATAAATTTTATTATTTTTTATTAATATATATCTAAATAAATGCTACAAAAATACTCCGAGCGAAGCTCGGTCAACCTGATATTACAACATATTAACGAATTAAATAAAGGAAGATATTCTCAATTCGACTGTAGTATAGTTTTATATTGATTTTATTTCTATGTGGGGACGGAGTAAGAATACAATTCACCACCTATCTTGCCCATGAGTGTCAAAAGACGACTAAAGAACCCTATACTAACCCACAGTAGGTCAGTTTCCCTTAAATTGTAAAGGAGGCTCGTCCCCAACAATAGGACATTTCTATATGAGCTGAAATGATAATGATAGTCTTATATTTCGGGAATATCAGCTTCGTTTTGTTTATGAACATATTTGCATGACTCTGTTTTTGTTGAATATGGGAGTCTCAAGGTCTCATGTTAATTTCATTGAGTTTGGCGCAATTTACTTAAGTATTCTTCCAAACCAAATAGGACATGCATAATGTGATATTTTTTATGCCAAAACGGGACATTTGAATAATTGTGCAGTTATTTTAAGTGTCACAATAGGAAACTTGCATATAGGTAAAATATGAAATTAAGAGTTAAAGAAAAAGGAAATAAGAAGACGTGAAAAGTCTTGCAGGAATAGTTAAAAATATGTTAAAAGAAAAAACAAGAACTCGTCTCTATCGGTATAGCAAATGATCATATATGCTCTGTTTTCATTCAACATACTTCGGTGTCTGAAAACAAAGCTCTACGACCAGTGTGTGTTACCAGTCATGACTTACGGCAAGGAAACCTGGTACCTAAATGTGGTCCTCCTAACTAAGGTCATAGTCGCTCAGCGTGCTATGGCGCGAGCTATGCTCGGGATTACTCTGCTAGATAGAATCCGAAATACAGAAATCTGTAGAAGAACGGGTGTAACCGACATAGAACGAAGAATTAGTACGTAGAAGTGACAATGGGCAGGCCACATCGCTCGACGAACCGACAACCGCTCGGGAAAAAAGGTTCTCGAGTGGCGACCACGTATTGGACGACGCAGTGTAGCGAACTACGTGGATCGATGACCTGGTAAAAGTTGCTGGTGTCGTTGGATGAAGGCGACACAGGACCGCATTTTATGGCGAAACATAAGGAACGTCTACTTTCAGCAGTGGACGGCTGAAATTGATATAACCGACAACCGCTGGGTTAAATGATATAATGATAATTACAAAAACGGGACATTTTTGTACGACTTGGGACAACGGTAAGTTCGGTTACATCAATTATTAGGACACTATGTGGGTTGAGATCATGATGAACAAAAAAGGCAGACGCGAATCGCTGTTTTTGATATCTAAAAAGACAATGATTTGCACCATTCCACCTGGACTTCAAGTTCATTGGCCATCATAATACAATCGATATGGTATATATTGCGTGCTTGCTGTTGACACAATGTTTATTGGCATGACAAATAACGCAATGGTCACCATAATACCGTCTTAATTGTAACTTTATGTGTAATACGATTGCGTTTCATCATCATCATCATCATCTCAGCCCACATACGTCCCACTGTTGGGCTCGGGCCTCCTCCACAATGGAAGGGTAATTGACCTACTATTATACCACGCTGGTCAGACGTGTTGGTATAGGGTTTTATTTCGAGTTTTCCTTCTCTCGCATAGATGTTATATGCGTTTTATATCCCTTAGTCGTCTCGTACGATCACCCACGGGTAAGATAGGGGGTGGTGAATTGTATTCTTACTCCGTCACCACACGGAGAATTGCGTTTAACAGATTTAAATGTCTGATGGTCATTGACATTCCACTCCAAGTGGTAAATCAAAGATTATGAGTTTTAAATTGTGTTTAAATAATGGCGGAATTTTCGTACGTAAATACTCAAGATCCATACTCATTTTTTTCCAGTAAGCAAATTAACAATTCTTTTCTAAATAAAAATGGTAAAAACGAAGATACAATTGCAATTAAAATTTATAATGTCACATTACGTAATCTGTGCAATAAAAATCGAACGCAACAAGTAACATACATACCTATTTAGATGTACAATCCGCTACATTTTCGAAGAACAACTAATTCGATTAAGAATGAACACGGCAAACACAAGTCACATTACAAAAACATAACAAATTAATAAAATTATATTGAACACAACAAATTGATTATACAGAAATTATTATATATAAATGCTGTTAAACATCTTTTATTTTGTTAAAATGTAGATAAAGTAAATGATTTTTTAAAACAATAACAGGAGACGACCGCGTATAAATTTCACGAATATCGCGTTTTATTTTGACAGGCCCAGCTTGCAAGGGAGCAGGCTTGCCTTTGTATGGGCGAGGATTAACACGCATGCGCGGAATCGATCCCACCGAAGCCTTCCACTACGGTTTAAGTATTCAACACCCTCAGTCAATCGAGAATCATACGCCGAACATGTATGTTTATAAAAATTTTTAGATGACATTTCGTATTCAAGCTGTCGCTTATAGCTTGATAAAGTAGTCGTTAATCATTACTATATTAGGGAGAATGGCGAAAAAGGAGATATTAGTTTTATATATTACGTATTTTAAAGATATAAATACTTATTGAAAGTCAAACGTAAGAGAAAGAGAGGGATATGTCATTGTAGACTCTCTAAAAACTACATTAACATGGTACATTATTTAATTGTTTCTTAAAGTTTAGACGCGGTGTTTAGACATAATCGATATTTAGAAATTTGATTACAAATAATTAAATTTCGCTTCTTATATTTGATGTTTACAACGTGGGTCACACTGAAAGTTTTTAGATTAGGCGAGAATTTTGGCGGGAATGTCATGTGGCACTCTTATATTTTATTACTATTTAATGATTTACAGCATTATATTGAATAATTTGGTGGTATTTTATGTAATATAATGAAAAGAAAGTTCTGAAGTATAGTGAATATGATATAATGGTGAATTACGTGGCTTTTCGAATGACCTGTGAAATCCTAATCAATGGTAACCACTTGACTTACTAACGGACTGTTTTTGTGAATTATTAAGTTAACATAGCATGCGACTAAAGTATTTTGTATCCATAGTCATGAATAAATTTTATCAAACAACGAACCATTAGATTATTAAAAAACTCCACCGACAAATTCATTTAAATTAGGAAGCCATTGGGAATCTACAGATATGTAAAGAATTGATATGCATTTTTTTAAGAATTGGCGCCAATTCGAATATTTGTCTGTCGTGTACCGAAATGGATTTGACTGGAAAATATTTTTGATCAATGATTTATTACGACTTTCGTTGCCGTTTACTCAACAACAATGTTACGATAGATTTTGATTAGCATTTCATGACGAAGCCCCATCTCGTGCCACTGTTTACAACCGGTTTATTGAATTTAAACGTGGTCGAAGCAAACTCAGTAATGAGTCGCGAGAAGGACGTAATTCTACGGCGACTATGGCAATAACATGAACGCTGTATTCATCATAGTTAATGATAGCTGATAGAAGGGCGATCAATCTACAGGTTTGGGTAGTTTTAGGCTTTAGTATGAAAAAATTGAAAATGCATAAACATTTAGACGTCAGAAAACATTGCATTTAATACATTATTCGTTTTTTCGGGTTATTTCGTAATTTGACTGAAGATTTAAAGCAACATCTCAATGTTAAAAAAATTCACGAAGACGAATGTTGTGTGTGACATATATGTGTAATACATCACGGGTGATTAAAGCTGGATATATTGTTACGAACCCGATTACGAACCCGAAAACAAAAGACGTATGTAGATATTTCCATTCAAAAATTTGTCGATAAAACTAAAGAGGGATGAAGCATTTATTACCTATTCCTTGAACGGACGGATGATTTCTTAACAATTGTCGTAGAAGATAAAATGACTACTGCCGATTGATATGTCAGTCATTGTATACTAGTTATCTTGGGAAATGTGAGACAACAGCGCCCAAGAAACAGGTTCCTCGTCCAGCACAGCCTCAAGCTCACTCCGCCAAGCACACTATCGAATATTTGTCTATCGAAGGTGTGGATAACTCCACATCATCCACCTTATAGTACTGACCTGGCACCTTGTGACTTTTATTTATAGCCAAAAATGAAATAATAATTTTTTTTTTTGGGTGGGCTGCGGCCGGCGCACTCCTCGCACCACTCCGTCCGGGGCGACAGAGGGGCGTAAGCACGCACACCCGCAACCCACCCGAACACTACGTCGTCTTCGTCGTTGAGCCGACCACCGGAGCAGGGTTACTTGTCATCACTGGCCGCCCCGATGGTTGGGGGAACCCTCCCATCAACCGATGTCCCCCCCTCGGGGAGGACATCGGTCTTTCCTCACGCGGATCAAATATTATACTTAGAGGTTTTATAAAGCCCAAAAGAAAATGCTGTGGTTGCGTTTGAAAAACGTGTCGAAGAAATCTCTACCAATATGTGGGCCCACTGCTTAAGGGCCTGTACATAAAACTGCGATGCGACGACGCATCGCAAAAACCTGCGAGCTCGCACGTCGCGTCGCAAGAAATTGCGAAAAATCTTCTTTCTTTCTTTTGGCTGCATCTCTTAAACAATAACAAAAGTACACACTTCTTTTTACGATCCATGTCAGGGCCTAGTTTTCAGAATACGTCCAGTACGGTTGACGGTCGTTGAAGGTATGGTATGGGAACTAGGGATGCTCGATGAACATCGATGTTGAAAGGAAAAACGTCGATGTTGCTATAGGTAAAACATCGTAACATCGATGTTAACTGTTTTTAACATCGATGTTGAAAGGAAAACATCGATATTGAAAAGGAAACATCGATGTTGAAGTGAAAACATTAGTGTTGAAAGGAAAACATCGATGTTGAAAGGAAAACACATCGATGTTGTTATGGGCAGAACGAAATTTCCTAAAAAAAAGGTCATTAAAATTTTATCCGGAGGATTGTATATTTTCGCCGTAGCATCGATGTCATAACTCTCGCTATATGTTACAACATTCGATAGATTTCCTAAAAAAAAAAAGCTCATCAAAATTTGCCTGGAAGATATTATTTCATCGTCGTAACATCGATGTCAAAAACATTCGACAGATTTCCTAAAAAAAAAGCTCATCAAAATTTGCCACGAGAATTTTATATCGTAACATCGATGTTATAGAAGTTCGACGATATCGATATTTCTGTAACATCGATGATTTCCTAACATCGATGTTCGGTGTTCGATAAACATCGAACATCGATGTTGGGCTTTCGATGTTGACATCGATGTTTTTCTAGCATCGATCATCCCATTGGGAATGGTCACCTAGACGCCTTGCCGCACGAAATCGCATCATGTACATTACACACACAAGCATTATGTACAGGCCCTAAAGTCAATATGCCTCGTATGCAACGGTGCTTAGACAAGAACGGAGACTACTTCGAAAAGCAATAAAAGGCTCTGCAGAACAACAACATTCCGTTTTTTGAAGTGAAACTTCTTTGGAATCGTTGTGATTTCAAACTCGATGAAACGAAAAGGTGAGTCCATAGAGACACAAACACGTAAATGTATATATCAGCCGATTCAGCCGGCGAGGGAATGAGATAAAGGATAGAGGAGGAAGGATAAAGGAGTTTCACTTCTGATATGCGTACTTTGTACACACACTTTTTATTTTTTAAAAACAATCAGTGTGAGCCCATAGAAACATTTTATAAAAATATATCTAAATGCGGCGGATATGACATTAAATTATACTACGCTATTTAGAAATGAGTGCGACAGTGGGCAGATACAGTCTTCTTATTTTTGTTTCAACACATAACCTTTTTTTTTTATTTGAGTGGGCTCGTCAGTGCACACGCCGTCCATTCTAAATACATATTCTAGGAGTTTTTGCTACGAATACTACCAACCCTCACACTTTCCCTTTCCCGCCAAAATGAACATATCTCGCCCTTTTTTGTTTGGGGGGTGGGCCATGGTCAGCGCACCCGCCGCCCGGCTCCGTCGGGACGATGGAGGGGCGACGCACGGCCCATTGGCTTACCCGTAGCACGTCGCCTTCGTCGTAGGGCCGACCACCGGTGCCGAGTTCCTTGTCGACAGTGGTCGACCCGACGAAATACCCTGAGGGGGTACCCTCTCCTCAATGTCTCGCCCTTAAACGATATTTACGATACCCATAGATAAATAAGCTTTCTTTTTCCAGTCGTTTTTCTTAATAACGTTCTATAGTTTTACAGGAAAGTCGAATTACTAGTCTCGCGTCATTTTGGCATTATAACATGTTTGGCTAACGTGACCGTACATCCTATTTTCATGTTGTTTGTCCCGTTATCACCAGTTGTGCAAAAATATCCTGTATATATGCAACAGAGCATAAATGATTTAAGTCCATACTTTTGTTTACATCATCAAAACGTTTCACGTAGTTTTTTTTTATACTATCAGCTATTTTTATAATATTAAGAATGAAATTCAGTATTCCTTTCTTGCCAGTGGGTGCCATAAAAAGTGCTGACGCACTATGACTAGCAGATAATATCTATACATTAGAGAGAAAACTAATCACTATGCCAACCCATCTGATCAGGATTATCAAGTTCTACCCCATTGTGGAGGTCAGAAACGCAGAGTGAAAAATATGCTAATAAGATATCAATCAATAAGATACAAATCAATGGAAGCCATGATTAAATCCAATCGGTTACCTGTATTTTAAAGGAAAATAGTAACTCTTAACATTGCTATGAGAAATAGAAAGAAACATTTAATTATTAATCTTCGCAACGGCTGTACCTTGATGAGAATTTCTTTGGCCCTTGTTAGACAACCCATATTACGGAGAATCTTCATCTTCTTGTTATGGCTTCAGTGGCCTAAAAGCCCTTACAAGCCATCTACTATTGACATGAATTTGTCTAGAACATGTGCAACATATTAACTGGCATTCCCCTCTACGAAGAATTAAAATCCATAACAATTTTAACCAAATTTTTGTTCATAAAATTTATTCCACAATACAATATTTTAATACAAAAGTAATGGAAACAAAAAATGTATTATATTTCATTTCATTTGGAAAAAGTTGAAGCCAATATTTAACATGTATATATAATTACCAAGTATTGTTGGTCACAGCATGTTATTCAAAGCATTATACTAGCAACACAAATATTGCTTAAAACAAATAAATATACACATATTCTAACTATTAATAAAGTAATGCTTCATTACAGCTCATTTAAATTCCAATGCAGGGTTTGAGCCATTGTAGAGACAATGATGGACAATTGACATGCTTTATTTCAAGTTTTTCTTCTCTCACAGTAATGGTGCCTGCATATCATATATTTTAGTCGTCTTTAAGACACCCACAACCCACAGGCAAGATAGAATGTGATGAATTGTATTCTTACTCAGTCATACATAAAAAAATAAGTAATGCTTACCTGAAGAGAATATATTCTCTAAGGTAGGTAAAGTCATTATAGCTGCCGAAGATTCCATGCTGAAACAAAAAAGAACATCAGTTTTCTATCAAATACAAGTTATCAGGTGGCAGTCTGTTTTTCAAGAACTGATGTCAGAAAAAAGGAAAGTAATATTTTAAAGCTCCTTGTGCTACATGTTCCACCATTATATGTCTATGGGAGTTGCGAAAATCAGCTGAAGGATTACAAAAAAAAAGAACCAACAGCACTCCCAAGGAGAGGATTTTTAAAGGAATTTTTAAGATTAAATGTGATTGTCAACTTGCTAGTCAAATATAGTAACTATAGCAAAATATAGGAGACTTCTATGTCTATCATTAATGGGCTGAGGGAATATTTTAAAGGTTTCTTAATTCACAAACTTAGACGCTTCAACTTGAAAAACAATTCAACATATTCATAGATACTTGACATAACACATTTCATGGGTAATTTAACATCGTTATGAGCTCTGGAATTTTCTCAATAACTCATCATCATCATCTTAGCTCATGTAAGACTCACTGCTGGACTGAAGCCTTCTCTATAATAGAAGAGAATTGGACCAACTATACCATGCTGGTCAGACAGTTTGGTATAGGGATTTGCTCTTCTCTTGCATAAATGTTATATACATGTTTAATCCTATAGTCACCTTTTATGACAGGGGTAAGATAGGGGATGGTGAATTATATTCTTACTTTATCACCACACAAAGAGTCCATCACTACTCTTTACTTAATCTTATATTAAAAGGGGTGAGTATGGTGTAGGACTCTCACTAGATTTAAGTTGTTGAGATTCTTGTCTAATACTTCCAGCCTGTATATTTGTTATATTAAGCACACAGCTTTTCGTCAAAAAAGGGCAATTAGCCTACTACTATATGAAACTCGTCAAACAGATTGCTGTAAGGTTTTCTTTCAAGTTTTGTTAGTTTTCCATGATGTTATCTGCTTATATCATTAGGTAGTCTTTTAGAACACCTGCAGTTAAGGAGGGGATTCATTGAACTGTAGTCCTATGAATATTACTAATTATAATACTATTAATAATTATAATACTATTATAATTATTTGTAATTTAGATATGATTTTTGAATGATGGCAGCAAATTTGGGCTAAATTTCAAATACAGAATTAGATAATTTTAACCACCCAAGTTCAGTACAGATGTGAAAAAAAAATTTAGATATACTTTTTCTTTTTTTAAATATGTTAACATAAATATTGTAACAATGTATAATTTCCAAGTTCCAAAGTATTTTTTTATTAATTTTAACGACGAATATAATATAGAAAGTAATAAATTCAAACACTTATAAAATTTCAATAAGTTGATAAAATGTCTAACCAAGAAGTATTCGTAAAGTATCACACATTAGCTTACCAAAAATATTTTTGCTGTTAAGTTAGATTTTATTAACAATTAAAACACATTTCACAATACTTTGATGACCTCTTGCACAATTATCACTACACTGTTTTTCCCAGCATATACCCAGAAAGATTGAACAATGGGATCCGAATTTTATGCGAAAACACTTTCACATCGGGGCAACCACAATAGTAAGTAGCCACCTACATAAACAGTTACACAGCTTTCATACTTAGCAAAGTCATAATTCACAATATTTAAAACGATAATTATTCACTTTCATTACATTTTATGGCAGATACATAACTTAAAACACCACGTTCAGTGACTTTTAAACTATTAGAAAACTTTTAAAGTTAGCTATACCGACAACCCAACTCTTGAATTTTTGACTTACAAAAGGAGACAGCAGTACTTACACCAGTGTTGCCAACTCCTAGAAGTTCGAGTCGCTAGACTGAAATTCAAAAGTCGCTAGAAAGTCGCTAAAACAAGTTACCTATTTATTTTTTATGTGTAGAAAATCCCGTCGGGTATTGTCCGGTCAAATTATGATGAGCTTTTTTTTAGAACATGTCGGGATGTACTAAATTATACCTTACTTATGACGAAATAAAATCCTATGGACAAATTTTGATGAGCTTTTTTTATTTTAGGAAATAGTTCGAGGATTCCAAAAAGTGCCAATAGCATACCATACTACCACGGAACACTAATATCCGTATCAACTTTTGACTTTCGAGCAGATTCCAAAATTCGCCAGATTTGTCGCTAAACAATTTTTAGCGACAAAACTTTTTTTTTTGTCGCTAACACTTGAACAAAAGTCGTCAATTTAGCGATTTTGTCGCTAGAAATAGCGAATAAATTGGCAACACTGACTTACACTTAGGGACACGAAAAAAAATATCGATACTCTGCTAAATCGAGTATTTTTCCTGTCGCTATTGTTACTTTTGTACTCAATTCTTTGTTATACTTTTATCAATAGGTATCCGTTTAACCTTATACTTAACTCTGAAGCCATAATAAAAGGTTGATATTTTGGCGTAAGCGAAAAAGCTTTATTTTATGATACTGTATTATGTTATATAATATCTAAGAGTTTTAAGTATTATACTGAATAATTATGATGCCATTTTATGTAATGTGAAGAGAGGGAACTGCTAAAACGTGGTGTATATGATATAAATCTTATATTCGTTTTTCACACAAATTCTCATAAGATACCATTAAAAGGGTGGCCATAGCACTGTTCAAGAAGAATATGCTAAAGACCATGGCTAAAGAATATAAAAAGACAAAAATGTACCATCTTATGTCAACTTTTTAGTTTTCTACTTCGTTCATAACATTAAGTAATAAATATAAACGGTATGGTGAAGTAAGCATATAGTGCTTAGAACCGTTAACCGTACCCATCAGTATCGTAAAAATCAATTAAGGAATGTATTGCAAATTTCTTTCAATCATCACTGGGTTTACCACGCATATTTGCGTCAAAGTATTTATAATACAAATTTATACTTTGACAGCAATATTTGAAAAATGTCATGTGACGCTCTAAAATTTTATTCAATATTGTGGTGTTTTACAGTAACATATTCAATAATTTTTTGTTATTCTGTCTAGTATAATATATAGAAAATGCTAAAGTGTATAGAATATCATATAGCAGTGGTGTCGACCTATTTCACGTTCTGCCAAAATTTCGAAAGTAAACGTATTTAGTTATCAGGGTCCAAATAATATTTACCACTTGACTTATTGAGGGACAGTGACTAAGAAACAAACTTCACAATATAAAGAAATGTAATATTATTTTATCATTTACGAAGAAAGTTGTACACGATGCCAATTTTGTAATTTAATTTTAGCTGATGGCTAAGTTGCCAGTTTGAATGAAAAGAGTGTATAGTGATATAACGACAGTATAGTTGATTTTGTATAACTATTTCTTTTTTCATAACCGGTCATGAGGATGTGGTCAAATTTACTTTTATGTATTCAATTTTAACACAATTCCTTATTATAGGGCAATTCTATAGTGATAGAAACTATACGTCAACGTCACAATACGTTAGCAGTTGGGAACTCTTGGTAAAAATATGAGATATATCGATATAGTTGAAATTATTTATCGCCCAAAACTCATCACGCTAAAGTTTAGCAATCTGCTCTATTATTGTATGATAGTGACGTTTATTTTTATTATATTGGTATGAAAGTTTTCATAGAAATAGAGGCTGTTTCGATATGTACTCTTTTTTTGGAGTTTATAGCCCTGTTACTAGGACCTTTAAGCCATCGATATACACTACGGCTCTGTAAGCATAGAGATACCATAAGGTGTAATTTCAATTTAACCATTTCTTTATAGTTATCTATAATAGTTACAAGCGTGAAGCGGAACACAGTCCAGTATACTGTCATCTATATTTTTTTCTTTATCTAATAAGTTAATGCATGATAACTTTATAACAGAATTATTTAAATGGGGTATGATAAATATGATAAACTTATTCCAAGAAATAACTGTTTAGTATTTAACTAAAAAACTATGCTAATGGAATTAGCAATAATCGCAACTGAAATTACTGGTGAAGTCCAAAATTTATAGGAATTTTCTGATGATGATGAAGATCTTATATTTATCTTTAAAAATCGTGCGCGACAAAATATTATTTCCCACGGGAAAGTAACAGACATAGAGTAAGTAATCTACTACGTGCTGCTGTCACATTGACAATTGATCAGTTCTGCCAAAATCGCAAAACAAAACGAAAAGGGAGCAAGTCATCGGCATTTTTGTGGACTGTATTGTTTTAGTTTTGTTGAACATATAATAAATTTTAAATATGTCTACCAATAAAGAACAAACATTAAGACAGTTTTGCGATGTAACTGGTGCTGATGAATCTCGTAGCAAGTTCTTCTTGGACTCTTCAAATTGGCAGTTAGATGTAAGTAAAATGCTTGTTTCACTACTTTTTGTATACCTTTTCTGTCATAATAACATTATTCATGAAAAATGATTGTATTTGTCAATCCCTCGTCCTACTTTGTTTGGACATTTATTTATTTTATGCATAATATTTAAAGCATCATAAGTAATGATATGATGATTGTTCAAAGCTTGAAAGTAATAATTATGAATTCATTTAAACTCTCTTTTGTTAATCATCGTGTTCTCACAATTTAATAGTGATCAACCGATCACCCAACTAAAATCATATTATTTTACATTTATGTACTTAAAGGCAATTGTATCATTTATAGGTTTTAGATACATTTCATAAAAACTCATCTCATCTCAGTCCACATTCGCCCCACTATTGAGCTCGGGCCTCCTCCACTATACTCCGACACTACACAGATAAAACAAAGTATTAATAATATTATCCGTGCCAGAGTAAGAATACGATTCACCACATACATTAACCCCCCCCCACCCTCCTATTGGCCTTGAATGTCGTAAAAGACGACTAAGGTATTAAGCATGCATACAACATCTATGCAAGAGAAAGAAAACTTGAAACAAAACCCTATGCCAACATGTCTAATCAGAGTGGTATATTAGGTCAATATCCCTCCTATTGTGGAGGAGGCTGAAGCCCAACAGTGGGATGTATATGAGCCATTGTTATTTGTAATATTAATGTAATTCATAGAATAATGTTGATTTCAATTCAATCTTTCACCAGGAAAATGATTTTTCTTAGTTCATATAATACAGGATGTATCAGGTTATGGGGCAACTGGTCAAACGGGAGTTAGGCAATGGTGGTAGGAACCCATGAAAAAAAATTAAAGGAAAAATATTGATTCATTAATGAATTAGAGACATGTAAAGTTTTCAATTTTGTCATTGCTTTTTCGTGTAAATCTGATTGAAATGTATAAAGTCAGTGATACTTAATCTGTAACATATTCGCACTTTGTCAAATGTTCATTAGAAATTTAATAAATCGATAATTACGTTTGCATAAGCAAGACAAATTTCGCTTTAAATCGGCTGATCGGCCGATGACCGTTGGCGAGCTGCCGTTCTACCTATGTATCATTGAAGCGTTGTGCAATTCTAGTTATGAATGAATGAAATTATACTGTCGCAGCTTTACGTGCCTACATGTATCCTGTCTGTACATGCCTACATAATACGTAACATTTAAGGCATAGACTCTGTGACACACATTTTTGAAATCACTATAATTTTTATGTTATATTGTGTTTTGTGTAATATACATTCTAATTATGATCTATGACCATTAATCTACAACATACTCGAACAGTTGCTCCATAACTTGATACAGCCTGTATATGGACTAGAATATATATATTATATATTCTACAATAATTACTGCAGCAAGTGCTTTGCCTATTATATTTCCTAAATAAAGTGTGCAATTGGACCACCACTAAATGAGTGACTGGATTGGACTTTATTTTAACCTTTATAGAATTTATTTGCTTACATCTTTTAATAAGTTTGTACAACAAGAGAGCAAAGGAAAGGAACTGGCTGCATAGATTGCATAGCGGTTTACCAACCTACAGTATCAGTGTTGTGAGTTCAATTAACATAAAGGACAATTCTTAGGGTGATCCACAAATTGTTATTCTGATTGTAAATGAAACTACTTTACGGATTTTATGGCGTTTGGATTTGATTTATGATTGCCCGGCATTTAGAACATTTTACGGTATTCATGGTCCGCCGGTGACCATAAATAAAGTAGTTTTTTTACAATGTGTAATGCTCGCGTAAATATCAGAAATCATTGTTGTTCTGAGTTTCGGTGGATTTGTGTCCTTAATGGATAATGTTTTTAAAGATAGACGACCAGAATGGTATATAGTAGGTCAATATCTCTCCCATTGTGGAGTAGGCTCGAGCCCAACAGTGGAACGCATATGAGCTGTGATGATAATCATGAGTTTTTTATTTTTAACTCTAAATTCAATGTTATAGGTAGCATTATCAAGCTTTTATGAACATGGTGGCAACTTAGATGAAGCACCACCTGCAAATCCAGCTGCCGCTGTATCATCACTTCCTACATTCTCAGATAGTGATATGGAGTCACCTCCACAATCACCCTTACCAGCTGTAAAGAAAGATAAAAAGAAGGCTCCTCCCGGAAAGTTTGCTACACTTGATTCTTTGCAGCAGGAAAGTTCTAGTGAGGAAGAGGAAGGTAATACTAAAAAATTATGTTATAATAACTTACTTTTGAACTGAAAACTTCTTTAGAAGTGCTGAACTGTATTTTTTAGGTATTCAATGAGACTGAGCTGTCACACTCGGTTATGTAATGTTCGTACAAACAAAGTCACCTCTTATTGCCTAATTTTTTTTTCTTTTAAAGTGGGTTCAGTCCCTCTGTGACTATGTCATCCCTGGATATATACAAACAAATTAATGCCTCTTTATCTACACATTTTATCTTATTTAAATATATAGTTACCTAAGTTAGATACTTAACATTTTAATTTGCTTTAGTATATAATTTTACAAGTGCACTGTATTCTTCAGAATGTAGGTCTGTTAGTGTTGCAGTTACCTACAGTTTCGTCACTTGGAGCTCTTATTTTCTGTTTTCATTTCCTAATGGAGTAGTTTTTATTCCTAAATGCCAATACAGGGTTTAGTTTGCTGACCAATTTTATAGCTTGAATGAAATCAGTGTAACTTTGTGATAATGTTTACTAGGTGGATATTAAATAAGCAAGCTATTGTTGGCTTTACAAGGGGGAGAAAAACAAAATCTCCATATTTGAACAGCTGATTTCATGATCATAGTTGGTGTTCTATGTTCTCAAGGATAGTATTGCCGTTCATTGTCCTCGATCACTTAATAAATTTTTATGACTGCCTACTGAATGGAAAAGTGACAACTTCATAGTCATAACCTGTCACTACTTTGGGGTTATCAAAATTGTTTATGTGCTTTATGGCAGCTCTATTGAGTTGTCTGAATCAACAAGGAGGATATAGCCGAGGCCTTGTATGATAACATAAGTAATAACAACATTAGGCAATGTAATTCAATGTATGTTTTCTAGTACCTCTTACCGAGACCCTCCATCTATCTTTGTATATATTAACACAACTATCTAAAGAGTTACTCTTGAAATAAGTTATCTCTGATACTATGTAGTGCAGGATTTGTTTTGTGTCCCCTATGTGCATGCTCTAAAAAACAATCAACTGAAAATTAAGGCTTTTAATGTATCAGAATCATGTTGTAAATGTACTATTGATGCAGAATCTGCTGTAGATAGAGAGTTGAAAGAGGAGATTGAGGAATTGAAAATTGAAATTGAAAGATTGACGTTAGAAAATAGTAAGTTGAGGAAAGATATAATGGAACTGGGAGGAACAGTATGGAACGGAGCAAGTCTTGATGCTAATCAAAGTCAGATTGATTCAGGTGTGTGACACTATGGTGATGTAGCTTAATTACCATAGTTTAAGGAGTTCAAAATACATAGGACTACCCCGAACTGATTACCATTCGAGGACGGGCTTAGAATACAGAGTGTCACCAGTTTATATTTTCCTGTGTGAGTTGTAGAAACCAGCTCAAGAAAGATGTTGATGACCTAGGGAATTGGCAGCATTGCTCTTCTGTAGGGATATTGTTAAGCTCCGTAACAAAGCACCACCTAAATTATCGAAACAGTACAGTAACTGAAACCGATTTTGAATAGGGTTGGGGTCTATCCGAGACATATTACGGCAGGTTTCAACCAGCCAAATTTACATTTCAAACATCAGTTAATAATACCATACTTAGCATACCCTTTTACAATTAATTAAAAATCCAATATCCCTGAACTGTTAGCTAATCAGAAATAACAGACTTTATCAGAATCTGGTACAGTATTATTCTAATAAGTGTATCTAGATCCGAAATTTCTCCTCCACCTCTACTTTCGTATGAAAACTTATAACTCTAATTTCTCCATGAGGACAATGTCCCATAGTAATTTCAATAAGCTAATGGATCAATGTTGTGTTTTACATTAAGAACTTTGAGAGGCATAGAGTTTTAATTCAATTTATTGTTCCAGGTCAAGCATTCTATGCTGGTGGCTCAGAGCGCTCTGGTCAACAGATTATAGAACCAGGGAAAGGAAGGAAAGATATTGTGTCTGAAGTTTTTAAAAGTGTTCGAGAGTAAGTTTAAAATCTATTGTAATCTTCTTTTATTATAAGTAATTTGAGATATAATTTGACTATATTTTTTTTATATTTTTTTTTTAGTCTGGGTGGACTTGTGTTATATATTTGTAAAGTCCTCTAAAATACAAGAATTGTTAGTGTAGGGTGTTGTCTTTTAAAAGACAGAAAATATGCAGAAAAGAAAGTAACTGTGACACATTATATGTTCGAGGGGAGGTAAATAAGTTCGCGGAAACGGGGTGTTGGCGGAGGGTGGGATTATTTTTTTTACCTGCACTAATTGCGGGACTACTTATGAGTATAAATACATAATTTTATAAAAATCGGGTCATTGAGTTATCATCGGTCAAACAAGTCAATCTAGAAGAAAACTACAAAAATGCAGAAAATCGAGTTTCGTGCGACAGCAAGGTTTTCCTTGCTTGGTGGAACTTGATTGTCATCAAGTTCCTTACCAAGCAAGGAAAACCTCCTCAAACCATTTTAGAAGCGATGTCTTCTGTTTACGGGGACTCTTGCCCTGGTAAAACCATGATTTACGAGTGGCACAACCTCTTCAAACACGACAGAGACTCACTAGAAGACGACCTCAGGGCAGGACGGCCTATTGAAGCGACCATTGCAGAAAACATCGATAAACTTGAAAAAATAATATTAGAAGATGCACGTTTAAAGATGAAACAACTCGCAGAAATTATTGGATTATCAGATACAACCATTTTAAATATGCTACACGACAATTTTGGCATGTCAAAGATGTGGGCACCAAGAATGCTCACGCCATATCAGAAGCAGCGACGAGTTGCGTGTTGTCGAGAGTTTTTGGACCTCTGTGCTGAGGACAAAGAAGCCATTTTGGGCCGTATTGTGACTGGGGATGAAACCTGGGTTCACCATTATGAGCCTGAGTCAAAGCAGGAGTCCATGCAGTGGCACAAAAAGGGTACACCACTTCCCAAGAAATTTAAGGTGTCCCAATCGGCTGGAAAGCTCATGGTGACTCTTTTCTGGGATATAGAAGGAATTTTGCTAATAGATTATAAGGAAAAGGGTGCTGCACTGCTAGAACGCTTGCGAGATGCTGTGAAGGAGAAGAGGTGGGGCAAAACGGCGCTTCTTTTACACGACAATGCATCCGTGCACAAGGCGCAAGTTGCGATGGCTGCCATACAAAAAGTGGACTTCCAAATGTTGGAACGTCCTCCCTACAGTCCAGACTTAGTCCCCAACGATTATTATTTATTCCCAAAAATGAAATAAGAACTCCGTGGGAAGAAATTTTCGTCTGATGATGAGGCGAATAACGCAATTTCAACCTATTTTGACGACAAAGAGAAATCATTATTTTTAATGTTATAGATAAATTAATTGAACGATCTGAGAAATGTATTAGGTTTAAGGGAGAATATATTAAGAAAGAAAATAATTTTGATTTTTACTTCGTCTTTTTAACCCCCATTCCGCGAACTTATTTACTTCCCCTCGTATTCTAACGCCGAAGTCTCATATTTATCTGTCTGGTGACGGAGTAAGAATACAATTCACCACTCCCTATCTTGCCTCTGGATGTCGTAAAAGACGACTAAGGGATATAATATGCATATAACATCTATGCAAGAGAAGGAAAACTCGACATAAAACCCTATACCAACCTGTCTGACCAGCATGGTATAGTGAGGTCAATTGCCTGTATTGTGAAGTAGGCTCGAGCCCAACAGTTGGACGTATATGCGCTGAAATGATAATGACGTTTTTTTACATGACGATATTCCAACACTGGGCAATAAATTTTTGTGCCATGAAGATATTAATCAATAATTAATTATAATTGATTGATTAGGCAATACATGACGGCAATCCATTATTTATTTTAAAATTAAAGGAAGAAAGGGAGACTTACCACTTTCCCACGGTTAATTAATATACCGCATACCATAATGGAATGGAAGGAAGGTGGAATAGGAGGCAAGGAAGGCTTCTTACCCTCATGCGATAAGTACCTTCCAGAACGTCAACTTGTAATTTGCCGTAGAACTTCAAACACGTGTTTTGCCCCTAAACGAGGCATCCTCAGGTCGGTTCGGCATCAAATGCATTTAATTAATTAACGCAAATTATATAAGTACTCAGTACAACTACCCAGGTATTGTGCAATGCATATGTGTGGGTAATGTATCCAAGACACTCGACACTTGAGAATGTTGCTTAGACCAATACGTCATCTGTGCAGATAATCTTCACAATTTTAGCGAAATTGATTCACTATATCACTAGTATGGTGACGGAGTAAGAATACAATGTGCCACTCCCTATCTTGCCCATGGATGTCGTAAATGACGACTAAGTGATATAATACACGTATAACATCTATGTAAGAAAAGGAAAACTCGAAATAAAACCTTATACCAACCTTCAATCTCAATTTCCCTCTGATTGTGGAGGAGGCTCAAGCCCAACAATGGGATATATATGAGTTGGACTCTGGTGAAGCTCTGGTCTGATTGCTGATATATGGTTTTATATCGTGATTTCTTTTTTCTTGTAACGAAAACCAAGACAATTAATCCATTTCAAGTTATTTGGTCGTCTTTTACGATACCCATTGGAAGCGAAGGCTAGTGAATTGTATTATTTCCAATGGAAATTATAAATTGTTCTGCTTAGGATGTTAGGGAACGTACCCATACTACGTAACCCATATTTTTACAATTTTAACCCTCCTTTCTTTTATGGCTATAAATATATGGGGTAAAGACCTCTTTCCCACGTGCCACGTAATTTGAGTACCGTAAATATCACTCCACGAAAGATTAATATTTGTCCTAAGTTTCTAAATTGTCATCGCATTAGGAACTGTTCGATTTTGAATGAATTGTTTTTAAGATATCTTAATTATTTTTTATAGACGTGGCGCAGTCTTCTTTGAAGATGAGCCTTCATCAACAAGCAGGGGTCGTTCTGTATTTGGAGGTGTCGGCTACAGGCTCGGTAAGACATAGTGTAGACTCAACAATACTTTTGTTAATTAAGATATTATATTGTAAATAAAACTATTTTACGGATTTTTTCGCGATTGTATTTGATTTTTGATTGCCTGACGTGTCGAATACTTTACAGCGCTCATGGATACGGGCGTACTAAGATGTCTCACGTCGAACAAGTCATCGTTATTATAGAGATTTCTATCTACCCGCTACAGAATTAGATATTAAATTTTTACCCATATTCTGATAGAAATCAATAACCAATTCTTTGAAATTATGACTAACACTAACTCTTTAATCAAAGATATATTGATAATGATTTATATATTGATATTTATATATTGATAATGATTGCAATGTCCATTGCAGGTCAAACAGCAGATGACCATGAGACTGTGAACGACGCCGAACGACAGGGGAGGGTAAGATTTTTTATATACCGTCTGTCTCTAATTTGGGCCGCATGAAATCAAATTTTATATTTGAATAAATTTATTTTATTCTGTTTTTAATAGGTAATTTTATTTAACATTTTTTTTTTAATTACTAACGGTAGCTAACAAACAAGCAGTACACCTGATGGTAAGTGATGCTGCCGCTCATAGACCTTTGCTAGGCCTCTGCCTACCATGAAGAAAGTGCAGGGAGTGTGAATGCCTGCAATGAGGTTCGATGATACTAAAGGTATCAAAATCAACCACAAGCAAACACCCTCAGAAAATGAGGCTTACAGCAAACTCTAAATAAAGCCCCAAACTGTCTGACCGGTTTGTTGTAGTAGATCAATTTTCTTCTTAATATGGAAGAGGTTTGAGGCTAACAATGGGAGGTATATGAGCTGCAATGATGAAAAATGCTGATGATGAAATTTGTGTTATTCTATTTGCAAGCTTAAAAAAAGTATAATAGTAGACATTTTCCGTGTGGTGATGGAGTAAGAATACTATTCACCACTCCCTATCTTGCCCATGGATGTCGTGAAAGACCACTATAATATGCACATAACATCTGTGCAAGAGAAGGAAAACTCTAAATGAAACCCTATGCCAATAGGTCTGACCAGCATGGTATAGTAGTCCAAATTCCCTCCCATTGTGGAGGAGGCACAATTTCAAATTTCAATCGCCCTATCCGCGTAGTTCCCATTCCCGTGGAAATACCGGGATAAAATATAGCCTAC
Source organism: Lymantria dispar (assembly GCA_032191425.1). Lineage (NCBI taxonomy): Eukaryota > Metazoa > Arthropoda > Insecta > Lepidoptera > Erebidae > Lymantria > Lymantria dispar. The sequence goes on along the minus strand of CM063465.1, from coordinate 7,309,520 downwards.
GTTGCTTCGTAACGTTTTTCATGTTTTGTATTCCTGTGTCAGGGTGCTGGAGCGCCACGCATAGCCCGAGTGAGATTGTATCGCGAAGGTTTTACAGTGGACTCGGGACCTCTTCGATTCTACACGGACCCTGAACATGCAGAGTTCATCAACTGCATACGTAGAGGGTAAGAACTTTAGAATTATAATATAAACTTGAACTTGAATTAAACTTGACTATACAAATGGCGTAGTAGTTAAGATAGCGACCTATAGCGCCAGTGTCGTGGGTTCGAATCCCACACAGGACAACACTTTGTGCGGACACAAATTATTGTTCTGGGTCCGGATGTAATTTATGTCCGTTAATTATATGTTTGTAAAGTCCCCCGCAATATAAGGTTTATTTCCTTAGGGCAGAGTGCACATTGTGGTGGTGTCTTTAAAAAAATCATGTTCATGGCGGGGTATGGCATTGTAAATCCATTGAATTTCTGCGTGACTTGTTATAATTCGAAATAAAATCTAATACGAATTCGTCTGACCAACGTGGTACAAGAGATCAATTTCCCTTCTATTGTGAGAAGGGTCGAGCCCAGGAGCGAGACATTTATGAGCCGTAATGATGATGTTGATGATGATATGATATCAAATTACGTGAGAAAATTACTTTTGTGTGAAATGGTACAGTTTTACCTCTTTCCTTCTCTCTCAACCCGTATACGACACCCTATTGGCCACATGACACAGAAAATTTGTTAATCTTTATAAATGTCCATGTGGTGACGGAGTAAGAATATAATTCACCACCCCCTCTCTTGCCCGGAAAAGACGACTAAGGGATATATAATATGCATATAATATCAATGCAAGAGAAGGAAAACTCGAAACAAAACTATACCAACACGTTTGACCAGTGTGTCAATTTCCCTTTAATAGTGGAGAAGGCCCAAGCCCAATAGTGGAAAAAAAAGCCCAATAGGACGTGTATGGGCTGAGACGATGATAATTTTACGGTTATCTATAAAACCAACGCTGGTCATGCGACCAAATGTCCGAGGTCGTGATTTTGTGTAATTGTTAGGTGAACGGTGACTGACATCGGATGAAAAGTCCTACCCATGATTTCAAATTTCTATTCCAAATTTAATAAATTTTAATCAATATTTATGTATCCGTGTGGTGACGGAGTAAGAATAGAATTCACCATTCGCGATCGATCCCGTGGGTTTCGTAAAAGACGCTTGGGGGGATATGCATATAAAATTTATTCAAGAGAAAGAAAACTCGAAATAAAACCCTATACCAACACTTCCGACCAGCGTGATATCATCATCATCATTTCAGCCTATCGTCTTCCACTGCTGGACGTAAGCCTCCCTCATGTTACGCCACAGAGTGCGGTCTTGTGCCGCTTGTATCCAACGACGCCCTGCAACTTTTACCAAGTCGTCGGGCCACCTAATTGGGAGAGAATGGCGTCCTATACTGCGTCGTCCGATACATGGTCGCCACTGCAGAACATTTCTTCCCCAGCGGTTGTCGGCTCGTCAAGCGATGTGGCCATATAGCGTGATACTCTAGGCCAAATTCCTTCTCACACTAAAGGAGCTCCGAGCTCTACAGTGGGACCTATGTGGGCTTAGATATGTATACATCAAGATAATTGTTACAGTATAATCCCTACCGAGTTGAGGAGCGAGGGCACCGGTGAAGTTCAAGTGAGCCTGGAGGATCGACGTCATGAGGAGTGTCCGCGTAATGTCCCTAAAGCACAAGCATTCGCTGGTAAAGGACATCTCCTTGGAAGGTACGTACCGTTTCTGTAGTTTTTTTTATTGCCAACGGTGGCTATCGAGCAAACAGTACACCTAATGGTAAGTGTTGCTGCCGCTCATGGACCTTTACTAGGTCCTGGCTACTATGAAGAAAGTGAAGGGAGTGTGAATTCGTGCAATGGGATTCGGTGAAACTAAAGGCATCACCAAAACACAACACACGCAAACACCCTCAGAAAGTTGGGCTTCCGGCTCTATCGCTTACTGAACGAAGCGCAGTAACAAATTGCTATTACTCGGACATCGATTTTCTGCGAGAGTATGATACTGCCCTGGACGGACTGCCCCGCGGCTGTAGACAGACAACTGTCAACAGTGTGGTTCTACCACAAATAAATAGTAGTTATAATAATAGTAAGTATAACTAACATCTTATTATTACTTATGAATAAAAGTTTATTTGTTAAGTTTACATGCCTATAACTACTCGACCGAATATGATTTTTTTTTACCTGGACATTTTGTTAGAGGGACAGAAAAGGACGATTAATACTGAAAATAATAAAATAGATTCAAAGTGATCTTTCAGTATAGACTGCTAGAGCAAATCTGTTGGGATAGTGGATATAAATAGGCTAAAAACACTTTTGGATGCAACTAAGGGGTAACTGTATGGTTTGGTAAGGCAACCCATTATTGGGCAAGGGATGTAAGTAAAAAGATAGTAGCAGCCCAACTACGATGGCCAAAGAGGTACTCGATAGATTTTTAAACATGTGAAAGAAGAAAGAAAGAATGAAAAATAATTTATTACTCCCTTACGGGAAGGGCATATCTTAGGAGCTTAAATGTAAGGGTCATGTGTACGCTATAGAAAAACGAAATCGAAACCTGTTGCCACGCCTTAACATATCGTATCGGTATTAATACAGCTAGTAACGGCTATCAGTTATCTAGGTACAAACAGCTGACTGTAGATTGCCAATATCACAACAATAATTTGTTTCATTCCGTGATTATCGTTTCGCTATGCTTTACAAGTATTCATTAGCTTAAAACCCGCATTGATATCGATATTCGGCAACGGTTGTTGATATCGGTATTGATTACAAATATCGGTTAGTAGCCGTTGCGGCTCCTAACCGATATAACGCTCATGTCTAATAGGTTTGCTTTAGCGTCAGTAGATGCCCTCTATTGGACGTAGGTCTGCTACGAGAATGAAACTCAGACAGTCTTATGTCATTTGCATCCAAGGTTTCCCTGCTACGTGTAAGATATCACCCACCTGGCGGGAGGAACATGCTACGCTGCGTGGCCTGATCGCCACTCGAGAATACCTTCTTTGCCAGCGGTTGCCGGTTCAACGAGCCATGTGGCCTGCCCATTGCTACTTCAACATGTTATATCTTGGGGCTGTTTGTGTTACACCGGTGCTTATACTAAATCCGTATGGATTTCTGTATTTCGAATTTTATCACGTAGAGCAATATCGAGCCGAAATATTTTAACCTTGTGCCTCTCTCATAGGGCGACATTTAGGGACCATATTTTAGTACTACAAGTCTTTAGTGTTTAGATTCTACGGAGTATTGAACCAGATCCTCCCAAGTCTACCGAAAGAATTACGATTGATTTCATAAAATGTTTTTCTTGCAGTCCGACGCCGGTAACTGTGGGCGCAACTGCCGCGGTAGCTTCGGCGCCTTCCGATCGCGCGGCCAACTTACGCGCAGCTCAGGACAATGTCAATTTGGATGAAGCACAGCCCGTTACTACTATACAGGTAGATATTTGATAATGGAGTGTCAATTTTGGCGGCCATGTGAAACTATCATATGATGGTCTTGTGTTATATTCGATATGTTAATAATGAAAAAAAAATTGCAATAATTTGTCTTATATTATTAGCTGATTGCTAATATAAATAAATAATAGTATACACTAAAACACTCTTTTATAGAAAATGCAACAAACAAATGAAATAAAATGAATTTTATTGTAAAAAAAACATGGGCTCCTTGGTGTCAATAGTTAAAAAATATTTTATTGAAAGATGTGATTAGAAGGATTATCATTTTGATAATATCTTAAAAAGCACCCTGCCTTTTTTACCATAAAATACATTTTAAATAATTATTTTTGCATTTTTAGTTAGATTTTCTATAAAAGCTTGGTCACAGTGGAAAGACACTAATGGGTAATAAATATAGAAAAAAAAAATCGCTAATCCTGAAAATCCTGGTAAGACTAACGGGACGAGAATGTTTTGGGTTTAACCTCCATGAAGAAAGTAAAGGGAGTGTGAGTGCGTGTAATTAGGTTTAATGGTACTAACGGCAAAACACGCAAACACCAAACGCAAACATCAAAGTAGGGCTGCCGGCTCTCTCGCTCACCAAACGAACTTGGACGGTAACAACTTGGACGTCGATTTTCTACGAGAGTGTGGTACTACCCCGGACGAACTGGCCCGCGGCTGTAGACAGAAGTCTGTCCACAGTGTGGGCCATATGCGAGAGTGTAGTACTACGGGGACGGACCGAAAATTATTTGTGCGTGCCACAAATTGACTCGTCATGAATCTGGCTGTCAATGACGTCCTCGAAAGGTTATCTTTTGCGCAACGTCAGTAAAATATAAAGATAAGCAATAATATTATTAAATATGATTCAATTATATAATTCATTGTCTTGCGTCGACGTTTTTATATTATCATATACGTCCCACTTTTGGGATCTAGCCTACACCATTATGGGAAGGAAATTCACCTACTATACCATGCCGGTCAGACGTGTTGGTATTTTTTTTCTATGGATGGGCTATGGTAAGCGCGCACGCGGTCCATTACGTCCGGGGCGACGAAAGGACGGCGCGCAGGCCCATAACCCACCCGTACCCACGTCGCCTTCGTCGTTGGGTCGACCACCGGAGCAGGATGACTTGTCATCAGGGGTCGGCTCGGCGGAATACCCTTTCGGGCACCCTCACCTCTTGACGTCCCTGTCACGGGACGTCGGTCGCCGTCGCGCGGTCAGCCTCTCTGTGGGTGACGGACTAAATTCCCCGGTCCGGTCACCCGCGGCCTCGGCTAGGGCGGCATCAGGCGCAGTGTGTTGGCATAGGGTTGTTTCGAGTTTTGCTTCTCTTACATAGATGTTATTTGCATGTTATATACCTTATACGTCTTTTACGACACCCACGGGCAAGATAGGAGGCGGTGACTAGTATTACTCCGTAACCACACGGATGGTCCTAGTATAATGCGACCATATTTCTTTTACATTAAAAAGAGACACTTTAATAAACGGTCCTTTTATGTTTTGTGTCAGAACTGAACACTCACAGAAATATGTAATAATAAAAAAGCAAGAACATGTGAAAAGGCCTCCATGTCTCTTTTTTTTGGGCATATGCTTTGAACATACGCAGTCCATTCCGTTCGGGGCCACATAAGGGTGGCTCGCGGTCCCATAAGCCACAGTATTTTCTTCTCATCGTCATTGGGCTGGCCTTGAAATTCGTGGCCGGTCAGGTCTTAAAAGAAAACGTGGTGCAACAGATAGATATAAAATAGTTTATGGTCTACTTCTGCATATGACGTAAGAGTCTTTTTAAAATCATTTAATATATATTTTTTTCAGTTTCGTCTGGCAGATGGTAGCCGTCTGACGGGTCGCTTTAATCACACCCATACAGTGGCAGACCTGCACGAATACGTCTCCAGAGCTGAACCCTCATACCAGCTGCAATCATTCGTGTTATTGACTACGTTCCCGAGCACCGAACTCACTGATACCACAGTAACACTTGCACAAGCTAAGCTACTGAACACTACGCTTCTACAGAGACTCAAAGATCTTGCTGTGCAGCAATAGTCTATTTTTGATTGATAGTTTACACATGGGATGTTAGGCCCTTTTGTTAATGAGCGAGTTTATGATTAACACAGGTAAAGTTCGATGATTATTTCAAATTATCAAACGTGGCTTTTTTATAAAGGAATAGTATATATAATAATAATAATATATAATAATAATAATATATAATAATAATAAATAATGTATATGTAATATCGTTACGACTTTTATTGCCGCTATAATCTATTATAATTGTCATATAACAAAGCCTAAATTAAAATTACATACTTGTGATGCGTAAAACCTTGAATTTTTCGCCCGTTTTTACCAAGGACTCTAGTTTTAGGTAATATCTAGGGCAACTTATGTAACATATATATCAATGATCGAAGTTACATCAGTAGATAAATAATATTAATGCTTAAATTGCCTTAAGTGTCACCTAAAATTAAGGTGTGATTGATGAAAACGGGCTAAAGCAACATGTCTGGAAATTGGTAATTTTTCTTTATACGTCATTAAAGTTTGATTTTCATAGTTGATTATTTTCTGTATCGAATTTGTAATATCTGAAAGACGTTAAGCATTGACATTCTATATTCACTATATTTTAGCACTTTTTCTGCATTAAAGTTTTAAAATAGTGACACTCATGAAATTTTCACATTCCGAACACTAGTGATAATCCTCTTTGGGAGAATATTCCATTTCTTTTTGTTTTTTTTTTTTTTGTTAATCCGAACCCGTTTGTTAACAAAAGGTTTGTGTAGCGTTTATAGACTTTAGTTTCACAATTATGTATAATATCGCATCCTGTTGTGTAAACTCTCAGGTTTAATATAAATAATATATATTCATGGACAAGACTTAACACAATCTAGCGATTAATAGTGTATCAGTCAAATAAAGTTTTAAGTTCCTAGAGAGTTTTATTTTTTGCACTATCGTAATGATTGCACAGATGGCGTTAGTGGTTTATGTACATCCCTGATGTATCATGATACAAACCCATGGGTTTGATAAGTTCTGTGTGCGATTCACGAATTACCGTTCCGTGTGTTTTGTCCGTCAATATATGCACGAAACTCCAAAATGAACAAATTATTTTTATTTGTACTCTTTATTGCTTAGAAAACGTACCTATACAATAATTTTTTAATTTTATTATTATTTCATAATTAAATTTAATTATCAAAAAGTGCCTTTTTTGAGATTCGCGCGTAAAATTTCTGAAACGCACCGCATTGGTTGGAGGACTATGATGTCACGTTTTGAACACGACACTCGAGTCTTCTAGTTAGGGCTGTCGATATTTAAAAAAATAGTTTTTCGTTATATCGATATTTTTAAATATATCAATATCGGAGTTCGATATAACGAAAAAAAATATCGATATTTCGATATTTTCCCCATGACCACTCTTTAACTTCGTTCATTGCGGAGTTGCTGTGCCGAGCTTTTTTTATCAAATTCTAGGATTAAGTGATAACTGATCATCAATTTCATGCCAGCGCTTTTACAGTAGATTAAGTTTACGGTGATTTTGTAGAATAAATGCTTTACAAGAAAAGATAAAACACCAAATTTATTCAAATATCGACCCTCGATACTTACTTTTTATCATCGGTATATCGCCCAAACAAAGTTCAGTATTAAGTATCGATATTTTTAAATAATAATATCGATATTTTGACATATCGATATTTTATCAACAGTCCTCCTTCTCTTTCTAATATCAAGTTGTTGTTTGTATATTTCTAGTGATTATTTTGTATTGTTACCCAGTTATTTCATAATAAGTTATTAGTTTTCTGTGTTTAAGTATTAATCTTTGTGAATAAAAGTCTTATTACTATGACTGAAACCGGTTTCGTCAATGTACAGTCAGATAATCTTCCTAAAATAGACGTGTATATAATGACAACGTATTTCGCGTCTAATTCAGATTTAATGTCTGTTAAACTCGGAGGAATAAAAGCTGCAAGCTAAATAAGATATATTTAATAATCGTAATAATAATAAAAATATCGATATATAGATATTTTTATCGATATATCGAAATTATTCCGATATAGCGAACCCCGATATTGAGACATTGTAAAATATCTATATGTCGAAAAACGATATTTATAAAAATATCAACAGCCCTAGTTGACAGCCCTAGCAACTTGTACGAGTGTCGAGGACTCTGACGTCACAAAATACGCGCGCCGAAGTAGTCGCGTTTACATCGCCCATAAAATATAGCTATTTTTAAAATTTTTTTTTAGCGTCATGGTTTATATTTTGGATGTGTTATATTTATTTCTGGTAATTTAATAACTACATAGTAGGTACGTTTAAAAAAAAAAAAAATCTTGCATATTCCCAATTGTGTCCCTAATGATATAAGGATGTTTTGGTGTTTTTTTGTATTGATGGAGTAAGAATAAATATTGGAACTTTTAGCAGGAATATTAAAGCGTTACGTAGTTGGTCTTAACGTGTTAAACAATTTGAACGCCATTTTACGTAATGCGATGGCGAGAAAAGGGGTGTAGAGAATACGTTAAAAAAATGCTTTAAAAATACATATTTTCGTTCTTCACTAAATTTGCCAGATGCAGTTAACAGTATAGGTATAGCACTTTAAACGACGAATCGACTTACCGGCTATGAGTAACATTAAGACACTACTGACAATTTGTGAAGAGAAATATAACACCACTGGCAACAATGGTTCATTTTGCAGTTGCACCGTATCGAATAGAAAGTATCGATACTGTACTCACTAGTAGTATCGAAAAAGAAGTATCTTACTAAAGTACCGAAACAAAAGTATCGATACTTCAAAGTAACGAGTACTATACTCGTTCCAACCATTTATTTTACTTTTGGCAGGTCGAATTCTGATCAATTAGTGTTGTACCAATGTATTACGGATACTATGTTTTGTAATAATCGATTTTAGTCAGGAAGAACTTTTAATCGATTTAACACGGATATTTTATTTTTGCTTAAATACATATTTCATATTATTTAAAAACTTCACTTCTGTAAATATATTTGTTATTTGGGCACATTAATTTTTGCATACCCACTAATTCAGTCCTCCCAAAATATTTTACTTTGTACTTTGCAAAATAAAAAATAACTACTTTATGAAGCATTTTTCCATTAAGCGGGGTCCGCTGCTCCAAACTTTACTTAGAGACAATGGCGCCCTCGTCTGCGGTAGTAAATCACTAATTTTCTCATCCAGCCTACCCCTTTTTTTTAAGCCGAATTGGCAACACTGAACGGCGCGCCGGCGACGCCATTTTGTTGTGTTGTCTGTCACTCGCAACAAGACTCCCGTGCTAGTCACATTTCTGTTCGCCGAGTGCTCTTTCATATTTTTCATACGCTGTGTTGAGTATTTATATTCCACCGTATTGATTTCATTGTTCTTACTTTGATTGAGTTGAGCGTATCGTTCCTCCCAGTAAGATTTTACTTGCAAAATGCCGAAAGGTATGGTGCTTAAAGGACAATCCAGAGAGTTAGTGCTGCGGCTTCGTGAATTTTTTGAAAAGGAAAGCCGCAATGGCGGATTCCTTATACCAGTAACCCAAGTTAGAGACCGTGTTGCAGCAGCATTAGGTATTAGTGCTCCAACGGTGGCGAAAATCACTAAAGAAGCCTATGGTAGTAGTGGTATTGAACAGAACAAGCTATCTACGCCTAAGCAAAAACGTCAGCCCCGTAAAGTGACAGCAATTGACAGTTTTGATACTGATGCTATTCGTCGTCATATATACAATTATTACACAAGCAAAGAGATTCTTACTTTGAAAAAATTAGTAGCGTCTCTACGAAATTGTGGCTTGTTTCGTGGTCAAAAATCTTCTTTGTCAAAGGTGCTGCACCAAATCGGGTTCTTGTATAAGAAATCCGACAAAAGAAAAAATTTAATGGAACGTCGTGATATAGCCTTGTCTCGCTGTGAATTTTTAAGACAAGCGAAGAAAATAGAAGACTGGTCGAATGTCGTTTTCACAGATGAAACTTGGCTCAATGCCAATCATTCCATACCAAAAGGTTGGACTGACGATACTGCTGCTTCTACTTCTGCAGTGCCAATGGGGAAAGGTGAACGCCTCATCATTTGCCATGCGGGAACTACAAAGGGATTTGTACCAGACGCTCTGTTAGCGTTCAAATAAAAAAAAAACAGGAGACTATCATGAGGAGATGAATGCGGACGTGTATGAAAAGTGGTTCAGAGAAATGCTTACATCACTTGAAGAGCCATCAACAATATTTATTGATAATGCACCCTATCACTCTCGCCAAATTAATAAAATACCAACACAGGCCAACAAAAAACACGAGATTATAAACTGGCTTCATGATAATGGGGAAGATGTGGACGAATCCCTACTAAAAGTAGAATTACTTAAAATATTAAAAAGTAAAAAGCAGCCAAAACGATATGTCATCGACGAAATGGCAGCAGAATATGGGCATGTTGTAATCAGAATTCCTCCGTACCACTGTCAATATAATCCAATTGAAATGATCTGGGCACAAGTCAAAGGACACGCCGCAATAAACAATACAACTCCTCCTTTCACAGCAAATAAAATGTTTGAACTTTTAAAAAACGCATGTGCTAGTGTGACGCCTGAAAACTGGGCGAGTGTCGTCAACAAGACAAAAAATATAATATTCTCTGATTGGGATCGGGAAATTGAATTTGACAACATACCTACACAAGAGTTAATAATAAACACTGCAGATGATTCAAGCGACGATTCGAGTTCGTATGAAGAATCCGACGATTCGTTATAATAAAATAATATTAAAATATTTTGGTTGTTTTATTTCATGTTATAGGTATGATGAGAAGATTTTTATATCTCCCTGATACAATTTTAACGTGTTGTCTATTACAACAATTCAAAACTCAGTTGTCAGCTGACTTAACTGCAAATAAGTGTAATCGATTATTTGCGATTCATTAGTTTGCACCGAATACTTTTGATCCTGTCACTAGATGCGATAGAACGTAACTTTTTTTATAACGGAAATGAATTATCACTTAAATTTTATGAATAGAGCTATTTACGGCATATTAATGTATTTAGTGGGTAATAATTAAGATATATAAATATTATTGGGCAGTTTATATATTTCTCTGTTCACTCGTTTCAAAGTTAATAATTGCGTATAATGAAACAGTTACGTCCTAAAGCATGTGTCAAAAGTAAAATAAATGGTTGGAACGAGTATAAGTACTTTTCCTAGAATTGATGTCATGACGAACTTTTTTTTTAAGAAATATGACTGTTTGTGAACGGATTAACATATTTTGAGCCATGTTTTAGAAGGTTCATTACGTTTGAACTAGATGGCGTTGTCATAAACATGAGCCGTAAGAACAAGTCTAACATAGATAATTTTTATAATTTACTCGATATGATACCTGCCACAAAGTACTCATTGTGTAAAAGTATCAACTACGAAGTATCGGTACCGAAAAAAAAAGTGTCGATACTTTTTTCGTGTCCCTACTGGTAGTATCGTGCGGAATTGTTTTAAACTTCACACAAATACAAACTTCGCATAGTAGGTACCTAATGATTAATCTGTGTCGAGGACAGAAAAGTTATAATAAAGACATTTCTCTAAAAAGGATTTATGTACGAAATATAATTTAATATAAACAATTCTTAATTTTATTTATATGCTAACTAAATTATGTTCCAAATTATCCATATTTCACATTGTTGAATAGCTTCACATGATTCATTTTCAATTGGTCGCCATCTTGTTCTGCACTTAAATTTAGAAGTTATTAACAAAATGGCGGTTCACGCACAACACGCCGCTTTAGGAAAGTTGCACGCGCAAGGATCCGTCTCTATGCACTCAGCTGGGCAGACGCAGTCGCAAGCTGATGAAAATATTCAACATCTTAATAAAGACTAATTCTAGTTTAATGACAAAATGTTTTACTACACTTTATGTTCTAATGGGAGTAATACAAACCGGTTAAGGGCTCTCCTTCAGTTGCAACAGTTGCTCTTCTAGGAAATTCAAAAGCGATTGTTATCGCCAACCAGTCGGCTAATTGTGGCGATGGTATTTGCATTATTCCTCTATAGCATTACGCCATTATGTTGGCGAGTTTTATATCAGATAATGAACGAAATGACTGAAAATAGGTTTGTGCAGCGAAATATGAATGAGAGAGAAAGTTACATCTCCCGTTCACATTTTTGATCGTGTTTGATCGCGTGATCAAAACAATACAACAAGTTAGAATAACATAATAGTCCGCTGACTATCGCTATTAGCGATGGAAATAGATGTTTTACTAAATTGTCTTATAACATCTTATAAGATGTGATAATTTTTACAATTATCTACTCCATTTTCTTATTGAATTACATGCAAAGCTTTAAATGTTGCAAGTAAGCAATCCATCCTGAAATCTATGTTTTAAATAAACCTGGAATCTACTAATTAATAATTTTCTTACTAATAATCTGCGTCTAATAATCGGCGTAAACAGATATCATTGTCAGAGAAAGGGCTACAATGTGATTGCCCTCCCTCTCATAAATTTTAACTTTGTGTTTATTGCACACTTCAACCCTTAGTGTCCGAATGTCTGTATGCATGATTACGCTCGTAAATCTTTTTAATTAGGTTTAGAATTTTAATATGCTCTCGCCTATTGCAAATGTCTGGATAATGCAGCGTACTTTATAACAGCGATTATGACAATAACTAATAAAAAACTAAACATCAAGCGGTACTTATTTAATAGTTTATTTTTTTTATATAAATATGGAATGCACATTATTGCACAGTTGAATAAAATGTAAATGTTTTATTCGATGCATGTGCATTATAAAAAAAAAATAAGTAGTAAGAACACACTGATGGCAAGTGAAGCAGAAACTACAAACCTACGGATGATAGACTTATAAGTGCCTTAAAATTATACTTACGTTTGCAGTCGCCGTAACTGCAAGGGTCTAAGTACTCTGTACAATCTTCGCCCGGAGGGAGGAATGATGACTTATAAACAGTTGTTCCCTCCAGCTGACAAATAATACAAAACAAATTAGCAAATAATTAGAAAATCTCTGTACAGTTTAAATTAAAATATCTTATCAGAATGCGGCACATACAAGAACAATTCTAGACTAAAATTTAGTCTGATGTCTCTTTTAAGCACTAAAATCGAAGTCCAAAATTGATTTACTGTGTAATTGGCAACATAATTTTAACTGATATTTATATCCTAATACTTAAAATTTCTCCGTGTGGTGACGGAATAAGAATACAATTCACTACTCCCTATCTTGCCCGTGTATGTCGTAAGGGATATAATAAGTATATAACATCTATGCAAGAGAAGAAAAACTCGAAACAAAACCCTATATCAACCTGTTTGACCATAATGGCAGTAAATACCTTAAAAGTAATTATTTAATCGTCATATTCATCATCATCATCTCAGCTCATATAGGTACATCCCACTGCTGGACTCGAAATCTCGAACCACGGTGAACAAACGGGTTGCTATTAGGTTTTATTTCGAACTTTTCTTTTCTTATATATATATGTTTTATGCACATTGTATCAATTAGTCGTCTTATACAACACCATATCAACACGGGTAAGATAGAGAAGTTGAATTGTATTCTTACTCCGTCATCACGTGGATATTAAAAATGCCTATGTTTAATTTCAAAATACATATTTAATGTGGTATTCCAGGCACAACGAAGTCTGACGGGTATACTAGTACATATATAAAATAATGATCATAAATGTAGTTTAATTTATTTTTACACTCGTATAAAGTTTAGCTACAAATAAAAACGAAATCTATTAAAATCTATATCTATGTATAATCTATACAAATAAATAATTTTCCGTGCGGTGACGGAGTAAGGATAAATATCACCTGTTCGTATCTTGCCGGTGAATGCGTTAAAAGACGACTAAGAGATATAATATGCACATAATATCTGTGCAAAAAAAGGAAAACTCGAAATGAAACCTTATAGCAACATGCTTGACCAGCATGGTATAGTAGGTTAAATTCCCTCCCATTGCGGAAGAGGCCCGAGCCCAACAATGGGACGTATGTGGGCTGCGATGATCATGATGTAATAAAATTGAAGTGTGTTTGTAATATCAAAATAATAGTTATTTTTTCATTTTCATTCTGTTATTTACATGTCAAAATAAGAAGTAACTTAGGCTTAGAATAATAACGTATAGAAGGATAGTGTCGCGACTTCGAACGTTCGAAAAATAAATTAGGGATGGTCGATGAACATCGATGTTCGATGATCATCGATGTTGAAAGGAAAAACATCGATGTTTTAACATCTTTGTTGCTATAGGCAAAACATCGTAACATCGATGTTAAGGGAATTCATCATCGATGTTGGCAAAATATCGTAACAACGATGTTAAGGGAATTGGTCATCGATGATAATTCACGCAATAAAACGTACCTACCTGTTGTATTGACTGCCCCTTAGTACTACCGGTATGTAATCCTATATTATAAGAACCGACTCCAGATTTTCCTAAAAAAAAAGGTCACCAAAATTTTCGCCGGAGAATTTTAGCGATAGTGGACGATATTGAAACATCGATGTCAAGTTACCCTATACATTATAAGATTCGACTGAGAGTTACCCTAAAAAAAAGTTCATCAAAATTTGCCTGGAAAATTTTAAAACGTAACATCGATGGCACGAGTCACCCTATATATTACAACATCCGACTGAGATGTCCTATAAAAAAAAAAGCGCATCAAAATTTGCCCGGCGAATTTTATAAATATTAACACGTAACATCGATCTTTTCCTGAGATCAATGTTTGTTTTTAACATCGATGTTTTTGTAACATCGATGTTTGTTTTTTTAACATCGATGTTTTTTTAAGATCGATGTTCTCTAACATCGTTGTTCGGTTTTCGATAAATATCAAACATCGATGTTGGGCTTTCGATTATAACATCGATGTTAACATCGATGTTTTTCTAAGATCGATCATCCCTAACATGAATCTAAAAATATTACACGGGCGCAGACGATTACACACGTCCACACGCACACAATTATACAAATTATGAAATCAAATTTTGTTTTTATTAACATAAATCGTCGAAATAATTAACCTTTTTAAGTTTTTTAAATGTGTTGTGACACCATTTGAATGCACAAGCCGTCATAATTACTTATTTATTTTTTAAGAGTTGCGTACGCACGTGCAGTACAGTGACCTTGTACACTACGGGGGTTCCGGCGTAAGCTCCATTAGGCTCCAATTGAAATGCTTCACTTTTTGTGTGCAAACTTACCTTCTATACGATAATATTCTAAGAACTTAGGCTATATTTTATCTCGGTATTCGCAAAAAAACAGGTAACCGCGGGTATTTGCTTCTATCTAATAATATTAATTGGTTTACATTAGGTTGATAATGGGTAGGTATAATATAAAAATTGTGAATTTCACTCACTTTCTGGTTTGGTTTCTGGTACTGTTCCTTGCAGGCCCATGCTGGACGTTCCGGGTGCGGCATACATACCGGCTGGTAAGACAACTTCTGTGTCGTCGTGGACTCCATTTTCGCTGGTACAAAAAAATTGTTGTTACAAATATATCGAATTTACATATGTAATTTCGAGCTATTTATTTAGCGGCGGCGTTATTTTTCTTCGCGAAGTTCACTCATGGCATTTGCTATCTAATTTATCTATTATCTCCTCTGCTAAATGATCGTAATAACAATATAGGTATAAAGATGTATTGAGTATAAAAACTGGATTAGATTTTAGAAATACGAATAATGTTTAAGCGACTTCAAAAAAGGATGAGGTTTCTCAATTCGACCGTATATATGCTTTTTTATGTTTGTTCGCGGATAAATTCGTCGTTTATGAACCTATTTTGATGATTCTTTTTTTGTTGGAAAGGATATACTTCTCAAATGGTCCCATGGAAATTTTATCGAAATCGGACAAGCGATTTTTGAAAAATCAACAAATCTAAAAATGTATCTACCACAGAAATATTAATACTTATTCTATCTTATCTTATTAATTTTTCTGTGGTATCTACATTGTCTACATTATTGAAGGCGATTTCTTTGATTTGCAAAAAATAATTATGCATAATTTGGTGCTAAAGATACTAATCAAGCGTATGCACCTATACCTACCTACATACCAAGTCGAGAATATTAGGACCTACATTTTTAGCAGCACACAGCTACCTGAAAAGCTTAATGAAATTTTAATTTAAAAGTTTAAATTAAATTCTGGTAGTGACTTTTATTCCTTTATGAATTACTAGGGAATACAACTTAATAGGAGTATAATCGGCCCCTGTGCTTAGCGTTTGTGGACTATGAGAAAGCCTTTGATTCAGTCGAAACTTGGGCGGTGCTGCAGTCCCTTCAGCGGTGCCAAATCGACTATCGCTATATCGAAGTGCTGAAGTGTTTGTATAGGAACGCCACAATGTCAGTCCGTATCCAGGATAGGAGTACGAAACCGATCCAGTTGCAGAAAGGCGTGAGACAGGGAGATGTCATCTCTCCGAAACTGTTCACCACTGCACTGAAAGATGTCTTCAAGCTCTTAGACTGGACTAGACTCGGCATCAACATTAACGGCGAATACATCACCTTCGATTTGCGGACGATATAGTCGTTATGGCAGAATCCATGGAGGACCTTGGCACAATGCTCAATGATCTCAGCAGGGTATCCCAACTAGTGGGTTTACGAATGAACATGGACAAGACGAAAGTCATGTCAAATGCCCATGTCATTCCTGTACCGGTCCTAGTTGGCAATGCGATTCTCGAAGTTGTCGATCACTATGTTTACCTCGGACAAACAGTCCAGTTAGGTAGATCCAATTTCGAAAAAGAGGTCAGCCGACGAATCCAACTCGGTTGGGCAGCGTTCGGGAAACTCAAGAGGATCTTCTCGTCCAACATACCTCAGTGTCTGAAAACACAGGTCTACGACCAGTGTGTGTTACCAGTGATGACTTACGGCACGGAAACGTGGTCCCTAAATGTAGGCCTTATATCAAGGCTCAAAGTCGCTCAGCGTGCTATGGAGCGAGCTATGCTCGGGAGTTCTCTGCGAGATAGAATCCGGAATACGGAAATCCGCAGAAGAACGGGTGTAACCGACATAGCATGAAGAATTAGCACGCTGAAGTGGCAATGGGCAGGCCACATCGCTCGACGAACCGACAACCGCTGGAAGAAAGGTTCTCGAGTGGCGACCACGTATCGGACGACGCAGTGTTGGACGCCCCCCCACTAGGTGGACCGATGACCTAGTGAAACTTGCTGGGCGTCGTTGGATGCAGGCGGCACAGGACCGCACATTGTGGCGCAACATGAGGGAGGCCTACGTCCAGCAGTGGACGGCAATAGGCTGAAATGATGATGATGATGATGACAACTTAATAAGTTGCACTTCGTGAATTTATAAATTAGGTACATTATAAATTATTAATTTTAAAGTAGTTGGATGCAGGCGGCACAGGGCTGCACTTTGTGGCGGAACATAAGGGAAGCGTACGTCCAGTAGTGGACGGCGAGAGGCTAAATGATGATGATAATAAATTCAGATGCTCGGTATTTGTCTACGTGATAAAATCCAGCAGTCGGCAATCCGTAGAAAAACGGGTGTACCCGACATAGCCCGAAGAATTTGCACATCGAAATTTGTCGTTGAGGAATTAAGGTGGCCACCACGAATGGAACGGCGCACCCTACTGGACTGACGGCATCTAGAAAGACGCAGGTAACCGTTAGAAGCAAATTGCACAAAATCGTTACGAATTACTTTCTCGTGCGGAGGCCTATACCCAATAGTGGAGGTCTATGGGTTAATGGATGCATGTTTGAAGTTTTCCTCAGTTTTATAGATAGTATAGGATCCTGTTATAAAACGACCTTCACCGAGATGTTTATTTGATGAAACTTATTTTTTATTTAATTTAATATGTCAATAAATATATTGCATATGGGTTGCCTAACAAATTTTAGTCCGCATATCCTCCATCCCGAACGCCCCTCCAGGGACGATGGGCGCACTCACGCGGTCAGCCTTTCGGGTGAAGCATTATATTGTACCTGGTTAATTTTTTCAGCAGTGGGATGTATACGAGCTGAAACGTTGATGATAATGAACTAGATATATTTCAGTTAAAATGATTACGATAACTATCTTACCTGATGGTTTATCATAGCACTTGGCGGGCGCGTAAGATTCTGGTATTTGGCAACGGCCGGGATTCAAGAATGACAATCGGTTGATTGTCCGATCTGAAAGCAGTACAGTTTTTACCATAAGGGCACACAGAGACCGGTCAGTACAGTACAGTCCAGGACACCTACTCGGCAGAGAGTCTCGAAAGTTGATATAATCACTTACCATAATTATAGTAGGTACCTATAAAGTGTGTATTTTATGTAGATACTAGCAACCCACCCTCGCTTCGGTTTCAGTCGCCTTACCTGTATAGTACCCGTTCCCGTGGGAATACCAGGATAAAATATAGCCTATGTTACTCCCTGATATTATAGCTTTCCATTGGTGAAAGAATTTTTGAATTCGGTTCAGTCACGGGCGGCTTAAGATGTCTGACGTCCAACTGGATCGGAATGCGGCCTCACTGAGAAAGATCCGGCAAGAAAACTCAGGAAGGCATGATGCTTAATAATTATTAATTTTAAAAGGCTTATTTTATCTTACTGAAAGGTTTTGGATTTATTACCTATATATAATATTATTAAAATCTTCAAATATTTTTGACGAAAATCCTTTAATACTTTTTATTTTTTCACTCTGCTCTAAATTTTTATCTACCCAAGGACGTCGTATATAAAATTACGAATAGACCCTGTACTACATATATGAAATAACTAATTTAGCTGTCTTACTAATTCAAGATTTCATTGTCTTAGTTGACAAAAACGAAACAATAGAAAGAAATAATGGCAAATTGTGTTTTGTGTGTCTACTAGCACAAAGGAAGGAATAAAATTCCATACCCAACGATGATTTTTTCATAAGTATGAACTGTTATTAGTTCCGTGTGGTGACGGAGTAAAAATACAATTCACCACTCTTGCCCGTGGATGTCGTAAAAGACGACTATGGGTATAATACGCATATAACATCAATGCAAGAGAAGATAAATTCTAAATAAAACACTATACCAACCTGTCTGACCAGCATGGTATAGTAAGTTCAATTTCCCTTCTCTTGTGGAGAAGACTCGAGCCCAGCAGTGGGACGTATATGAGCCGAGATGATGATGAATTGTTGTTTAAAAAAACTCACTTTCAAACGGTTGCTCCACACAATTGTATTTATTTGCCGGCTTAAAGTTCTCTCGAAGCACGCTAGGCTTGGCTACGTAGTCGTGGCGTTGTGTAGTGATATTTTGCATGGGGCCTTGTCCCCACATGTCGTGATGGCACGGACGAATTGCTTGTTGTACGCATACAGGGTTTGGTAGATACGATAGCTTAAAAAAAATATATTTTTTAGTTTGGGCGTTTGCGGTAGCGCGTACTTGAATAATCGTGATTCTAATCGGTGTTATTAAATAAGCAACCCTTCATTAGTGATTGTCACGAATTGGGAACATGCAGACCTTTCTTGTCCACATTGATTGGGTTGTACCTGAATTGTGTCCATTAATTATGTATTCATCAAACACATCTCCGTGTGGTGACAGAGTAAGAACACAATAAATTCATCGCCCATATCTTGCCGGTGGGTGTCGTAAAAGACGACTAAGGGATATAATATCCATATAATATCTATACAAGAGGAGAACATGAAATAAAATGCTATGCCAACACGTCTGACCAGCGTGGTATTGTAGGTCAATTTCCCTCCCAATATGGAGGGGGCTCGAGCTCAGTAGTGGGACGTATACGAGCTGTGATGATGATGATATAATGGTGAATCTACCTTCTGAACAGTGTCTCCTTCCATTTGAGCTGTGGACGGCATCAGATTCGGTATTGGTTTGACAGGTACTGATATAGGAGCTTTAGCTGGCAAATAACTGAGGAGAAAACAGTTTATTAGGAGTAATTTGTACATTTATCTTGCTTGGCAATATGCAAATTATCAGTAATGATATCTTTACTAAGAGATGACTCATCCCACGACCCACTGTTGGGCTCGGATCTCCTCCACTATGGAAGGGAAACTGACCCTGAAAGAGGATCTTCAATAAACTAATTTCTAACTCGCTAGCTATCAGTTCATTGACCGCACTAAAGAGCATAATGCCACAATAACCACGTTTAGTTGATGGGTATAGAGATTGCAGTTAGTGAACTTAAAGACAACACGCTGCATTAAGAAAATAATTCTTGTATTGCGGGGGGACTTTACAAATATAATTAACGGACACAGATTACATCCAGATTCAGAACAACAATTTGTGGATCGCACAAAGTGCGGTCTTGCGTGTTATAATGAACACTCAGCATCAAACTAGCTTTCGCCTAGGTGACTTCGCATACGCGCCTTCCGCAATAGCGACATAGCGACGGCAACTGGTACAAGAGCAGAGTCGGCAGAAGTTGCCACATCGGCATACCGGAAGCCTTCAGCGTTACAATAAATTGCAACTCCACCTACGAACATTCTCGATCTAGCATCGATCGATTGTCGACATACATTTAGTTAGTTTTAGGTAATTAGTTGTAAAATGCGTGTTATCGAACCACCGATACTGGCATTGTGAGTCGGTATATTAAACACTATGCCATCTGTGCAGTGTCTGTCCCTTACTTTGGTGATCGCAAAGACGACTTTTACGATTCCCATGGAAAATTATAGTAACATTTTGTATTCTTAATCCATCACCATATGTTATCCCTCATCTCCAAATTCCACGTTCCATCATCATCATCCCATCTTCTATATGTCGCACTATTAAGCTTAGGTCTCCACCATAATGAGAGGGGAATTGACCTACTATTCCAAGCTAGTCAGACAGGTTGGAATAGGGTTTTATTTCGAGTTTTATTTCTCTTTCATAGATGTTATATGCATATTATATCCCTTAGTCGTCTTTAACAATATCCACGGGAAAGAGAGGGAGTGGTGAATAGTAGTCTTACTTCGTCACCACAGGGAAAACGCACGTTACATTTTTACAATTGCACGTTAATTATGATCTTTTCAATTCGACTTGCCTGTTTTTATAGATTGTTTGTGTTTCAAACTGCTTGGAGACTGTGACAGGATTTGTACAGCTCTCCGGTACAATAGCACGCCGCCGACAATCACTTTGTGTCTCTAGATAACTGGATAAGGAGAGAAGAAAGATGAGAAGATGTACATAAAAAAGTTATTTATATGGTACTAGTTTCTGCCCGCGACTTCGTCCGCCTGGAATATTTACTTTGGACAAACGCTAACATCAACCTTTGCGACTTAATACGATTCTATGACACGTGATTTTTGCGAAACCATTTACGCAGCGTACGCAACGGACGCTCTTAAAAGGGCAAAACCCGATTTTGAAACATTCTTCATTGGTGCTCCGCTCCTATTGGCCTTAACGTGATGATATATAGCCTATAGCCTTGCTTGATAAATGGGCTATATAACATTGAAAGAATTTTCAAATCGGATCAGTAGTTCCTGAGATTAGTGCGTGCAAACAAACTTTGCAGCTTTATATATTAGTATAGAGTGTAGATATAGAAGTAGAGATACAATGGCTGGCCGGGAATTAGGTACTTAACAGAGAGGTTGAGCATTGTCATTGAACATGATTATGCTATCTCCAAATTATTTTTCTGGGGCTGGGTTTTATTTGTGTTAATGCATCATCGTAATCTCAGTTCAAGTATACACCACTTCAAGCTTCAAGCTTCGTCCACAATAGTAGGGAACTGATCTAATAACACCATGTTTGTCAGATGCCTTGGTATAAGATTTCATTTCGAGTTTTACATCTCTTGCATATTGTCATCTGCATGGCATATTCCTTTGTAGTCTTCTTATATAACACCCAAGGGCAACAAAGGAAGTAGTAAATTGTATTCTTACTCCATCACACGGCAAAGTAAGATAATTACAAATATACAAATAAGCAATTTGTATATTTGTAATTATATTACTCGCGAAATACATTTGTCGCTTTGGTGCGGAATATTCTTTCTCTCTGTAAACGTTTGAAAGTTTTTGACCTGATAACGTCTTATAAACTGTTGAATGTCGTCGGCGCGCAAAAAAGCATGGATCATTGTCACGTTCCACCTGAGCAGAGCGTGCAAGCGAGCGCGCGGAACAAGCGATAGAGAGGCACCATCTATCTCTAATTTAAGTAAAAAAATATTCGAGTTAACGAGTGCAAAATAATATTAAATCGAAAAAAAAACCGGTCAAGTGCGAGTCGGAGTCGCGCACGAAGGCTTCCGTACTCATTATCTATAAAAAATCCATAAAATCGCGTCTGTTGTATGGGAGCCCCTCTTAAATATTTATTTTAATTTGTTTTTTGTATTTGTTGTTATAGCGGCAACAGAAATACATAGTTTGTAAAAATTTCGACTGTCTAGCTATCCCGGTTCTTGAGATACAGCCTGGTGACAGACAGACGGACGGACAGACAGTGAAGTCTTAGTAATAGGGTCCATTTTTACTCTTTGGGTACGGCACCTTAAAAATGTAATTTTCAGTTAACTCATTTGTAAAAAAAATAATTTTAATTCAGTGATTCAATTCATAAAAGTGTACAATTTTCATCAATTATTTTCTCACGACGTTAACACGAAAAATGATAGTCCGTAAAAGAACTTTCATCATCATCATCATCATTTCAGCCTATCGCCTTCCACTGCTGGATGTAAGTCTCACACATGTTACACTACAGAGTGAGGCCCTATGCCGCCTGCAAAAGAACTTTACGAGTAACCAATTTTTCCTGTATCATTTCTATTTGTTGGATGTAGAGATAGACCGACAGGATAGACCTGTACCACCTGCTTCCAACCAGGGCCGGCCCACTCATACGGCGAACAGAGCAGTCGCTCCAGGCGCCAAATCCTAGGGGGCGCCTAAATAGTAAAGAAAAATAAAAGTATAGGTATATATTATTGCGAGCAAACGGGAGAGGCGCCATAATTGGATTTCGCTCCATTCTAAAATTTACTTCGGGCCGGCGCTGCTTCCAACTACGCATCTACCCACCCGATCAGAGGTCGAGCTAATGAAAACCTGTAATGCTGTAAAGAACCAATCATATGGACAATCGATAACCTGGTGGTTGCTATAGTTGAGTTAGAATTATATAAATTGGTTTATTACCTCATGCCATATGTAGTATTGGTGTCTATTTTTTGATTTGGTCTCTCATATGGAGCTTTGGAAGCCCATGGTACTGGTTCCTTAGGAAGAACCTGTAAAAATAATGAAAATAAAATAATCCTGCAATTTAAATTGTCTAGTAACTATTCTAATTGTCTATGGAGAGAGTTCCGGACAGCATAGATTAGCACAGATTAAGTATTGTAAAACTTCGACATTCTAATTTGCAATTACATATTTATGCGATTCAAAACTATTTTTCTGGGTTTGGTTGGAGAGTTGTGCCCGTTATTTGTATTTTTATAAATTTGTCCGCCAGACATGAATCTATTCCTTGATGCTAAACAGCAGCTTAAACAGAAAATTGTCTTGAAAAGAAAATAAAACTAAAAAGACAGAATTTAACAAGCATTAAAAATAATTTATATAATTATAGGTTTAAAAAACCTTTAGTTCAGCCATTCGCTTGCCTATCCACGTTCTCTGGCCTCCCTACAAAGATTGAAGTCGTCAAACGTAGTGAGGGACGGCAGGGGGGGGGGGGGGAAGGGAAGGGGGTACTGGCGGTAGAAGGTAGTCCGTGAGTCTAGACCGTTGTCAGTCCAAAAAAATGTATTAGCAGATATCACATAGTGTTGTTAAAGGTCAAAAGAATTTTTAATTCGAATCTGCAGTTCGTGAGTTTAGTGCGTCCGATCAAACACGATACCAGTTTAGCATACCAAGTGTCGCAGGTTTGATTCCCACGCAAGACAATACTTCTTGCAAACCTTAGAACGAGTATAATTTGCGTTAATTATATGTTTGTTATAAATGTGGTGACGGAGTAAGAATACAATACACCATCCCTTCTCTTTTCCGAGGGTATTGTACAAGGCGACTAAGAGATATTTTTTGCATATAACAACTGTGTAAGAGAAGGGCAACTCGAAATAAAACTCTATACCAATCGGCTTGACAAGCGTATTATTGTAAGTCAATTTGCCTTTCAATGTGGAGGAGGTTCGAGCTTAGTAGTGGTACGTACTAGGCATGTCTTTTAAGTTCTGTCGTCTTCATATTGCCCGGCAATTTTAAATTTAGAACTGTTCTATATTCGAATGTGCTTAAATTTTGAATCATAAAACAGTTGAAAATATTAGGATTAATGCTATTGTTTAGTCACAGCGTCGATTGGAATCTGTCAGGTTACGTACGAAAATGTATCTTTCTAAGGAAAATGTTCGTGCAATAATTTTCAATAACTTTAGAAGAGGCCTGACACGGCTTCAGTGTTTTGAAGAGCTAACATCTGTATTCAGTGATGAAGCCCCATGTCTGCGGACTGTCGAACGCTGGTATTTAGAATTCCAGCGTGGACATACTAGTGTTAATGACAAATCTCACAAAGGACGCCCAAAAGCCGCCTTCACTGAAGACAAAATCATTGCTGTGAGACAACTAATTCTCGAAGATCGTCATGTGATGTATCGAGAGATAGAGGCTCTATTAGGCATCTCAGAGACAATCATTCAGAAGATCTTGCATGAAGCGCTTGGTGTGAGAAAGCTAGTTTGCGGTTGGATACCGCATCTGCTTTCCGACGATCACAAGGCGGCCCGCGTCAGATGGTGTAAGAAAACTTTGCAAAGGTTCAACCGAGGAGAGTCAAATCACGTCTACGACATCATTAGTGGTGACGAATCTTGGATCTATACCTACGATCCTGATTCCAAACAACAATCTACAATCTGAGTTTTTCAAGACGAGCCAAAGCCGACTAAAGTTGTTCGTTCTTGAAGCACTTCAAAGAAGATGGTGGCCATGCTCGTTGGAAAAACCCGCCATGTTGCGACTATTGCACTTGAAGATCGTAGAACGGTTAACGCAGGGTGGTATAACACAGTTGGTTTACCACAAGTCATCAACGAACTTCGAAAATCTAACTCAAAGCGACGCATCATCCTGCACGACGACAACGTAAGCTCACACAGCGCTCGTCAAACGATTGAGTATTTGAAGCAGGAAATATTAGAAATTCTTGACCATCCTCCATACAATTCTGACCTAAAACCTAACGAATTCTTTACATTTCCTAAAATTAAGAAAAGTCTTCGTGGTCAAAGGTTCCAGTCCGGTGAAGAAGCAGTCGACGCTTGTGGAATAAATGTTATAATAACTGGTTTGAGCGAATGGAAAAGTGTATTAAGCTACTTATGAATGTATGAATACATTGAAAAACAATAAAAAGTACTATAAGGTTCTAGTCGAGTTTTTTTCTTCAAACGACAAAACTTAAAAGGCATGCCTCGTATATGAGCTGTAATGATGATGATGATATGTTAGTAATGATCCACGCAATACAAGGATTTCTCTCATTAGTTCTTTAGCGCAGTGTTTTGGAAAAAAAATGCTATGCTATATATTAAGTATGAACTTTTTAATTTACCTGATTGGGCATGTAGCTCATCTTATGAGTAGTAGTGCCCTCCATTTTGGCTGCTGGTCTTTCGTAGCAGCGATCGGGCGCAAACGATTTAGGTATCACTATTCTTTCGGGTGGTAGATATGATAATTTATTTATTGTACGATCTAAAAACATAATCAGAAATGAAATGAAATAATTTATTGTTCACATAAAATAGAGTAGATTAATTGTTACTTATATCTAGCAGTTAGTTCTTCTATTTAACTAGTAAAGGCATGTGAAACTTATAATTAATAGGTACATACAGTATCTTGGCAGAATAACATGTCTAAAACAGTTAATTCCCTACTATACAAAGATACATTTCACTAACACATTTCTTTTACACTATACATTTTTTTATCCAGTAACCAGATTTTTAACTGTCTTTTAATTTGATGATGTGTCGTAGGAGCACACTGTCCATAGTCTGTCATAGCCGCGGGCCGGTCCATCCGATAGTTCTACACTCAGAAAATCGACGTCCGAGTAACAGCAATTTGTTACCGCACTTGGTTCGGTGAGTAAGAAAGCTGCAAGCTCATCATTACGAGGAGGTTTTGGCGATGCCTTTAGTATCACTGAACCTCATTGTACGCACTTCACTTTCTTCACAGCAGCAGCCTAACAAAGGTCTACGAGCGGCAGTATTACTTACCATCAGGTGTGCCGTTTGCTCGTATGTCACCAAAAGTAATAAATATCTACGAATTACTACTAAATGTAGTTTAACCCGTGTTCGGTACCAAATATTTTTATTATAATTTTAATAATTCATTCAATGTAGGGTAGTTCACACTTGCCGTTTGGTTCGCGGTTAGCTCGGACGCGGCTCTTTTCTCGGAACTAGCGGTTGCGTTTAGCACATATTTGTTGTAATTGCTACGCCTTTTGTTAGCCGTGGAATCTTAGTAAATATAATATCGCTCGCCACCATTTTGTTTTGTGCCATTGATGTACGCGATTTGATTAGAACTGTGTATTTGTGAACATTTAAGTTGTGTGTGCAAATAAAAAGGCCGAAGCCCTGATTTGTACGAGGCTGCTATCGTCACCGCCACTTTGGATACTCAGCTAAGTAACCCCTCAGTTAGGTTCTATTTGTTTAGCCAGATCGAGCGCTGAGTTAGGTTACGTTGCAGCTGTTCCCGCGGTACCTACGTGTAAGTTGTAGAATTATAGTCTTTGCTTAATACATTTAACATAACTTTAAATAGCCTTGCGTAATCGCAAGCCACGGTTATTACCCATTTTGTTTCCCTCACTGACCTGGTCTTCCCTTCCACTGCGCATCCTAGGTCAGTAGGGGACGGTAATGAACAACCCGAATTATACTAGAGACAAATTATACTACTATTAGTGAGATTTTTATCGTAAAATTTGCCTAAAAGAAATTATTTAACGAATGCGTAAGAAAATTTTAAAACCCTTACTCTCAAAGGGCTGTTCTATCGCGTGTAACATGGGCGTTGGTTTGAAGCTCTCTCGAAGCACACTGGGCTTGGCTACGTAGTCGTGACGTTGCGTGGTAATGTTCTGCATTGGACCCTGTCGCCACATATCATGGTGACATGGGCGGATAGCTGGTTGCACGCATACAGGGTTTGGCAAATACGAAAGCTAAGGAAAAAAGTGTTGAGAGAGAATAAATAAAGCAATAATCATTTTAGCATATTCGTCCTACTATTGGGCTTGCTGGTCAGACGTGTTGCCATAGGGTTTTATGTTGGTTTTTCTTTCTCTTGCCACGATGTTATGCTTCATATCATAATCCCTTATTTACCTTTTACCACATCCACGAGCAAGATGGGGGTGGTGACTTGTATTCTTACTCCATCACCACACGTAAAGTAATCATCATCATTATATAAGCTCTTTAGATCTATTACCCTTTAGGACACTGTTAAATTGATAATTAGACGTATAGATCTTTATAGTAAAACTAGCAGCGCCCTGCGGTTTCACCCGCAGTTCCTCTTGCCGTAGGAATATCGGGATAAATTATAGCCTATGTGTTATTTTGATATGTAAGCTATATTATTGTGAAGTTTCATCAAAATCCATTCTGTAGTTTTTGCGTGAAAGAGCAACAGACATCTTCACATCTTCATATCTTCACATTCTCACAAACTTTCGCGTTTATAATATTAGTAAGGATAAGGATTTTAAATATAAGAAATTATGAAACTTATAATTAATATAAAGCTTAGGATATGTTGGTATACCTTTTGTACAGTAGATCCTTCCATCGGCTCAGAGCTAGTAACAAGGCTGCCAGCAGGTTTGTGGGCTTCACCCCGCAAGTTCTTGCAACCGTTCACAGGTAAATACGATAATTTATAAGTGGTACCGCACTCGATAGGAGCGGAAGGCTTTGTATAACAACGCCGAGGTGCAAACGACTCCGGGATACGAGGTTGTTTATAGCACTGAAGAGAGATAATAATAATAATTATAAAAACCTCTGGGCCAGTCGTTATCTCACCATGAGACTAACGCAAACCTCGGAGGAACATTATATGGCTCTCTAAATGCTTTTGATATAAAAGAAAAAATGTATCACAAGATTTATAGGAAAGCCAATAAACCGCAGGGCAGCTTGTGGCGTGCTGAATGTGAGTGGCGACACTGCGGTCCTGAGTGCCCCAGAGAGTCGGCCAGGGCCTCGTATCGAGCTGCCTTTATTGGCTGGCTGGAGTGGAGACCGAAGAATGCCCGCAGGAATCTCAACTCTGGCTTGCCTTAAACAGCTGGTCTGAGAGGGGTCGCCAGAGCTATATGCTCGGGGGTGGAAGTGTCATTTTCAAGGGCATAACTACGGGGAAACCACTGCGATGGTGAAACCGGCGCCGCACCGCTCGACACGCCAAGCCACTTGCACCAATGTTGCCCCCCTGTTGCCCGTATGGCCTGTGTGTCTGTCGGCCGTTTGGGGTGGCCCATTCAGTGAGTTGGCGAGTCACCGTCTGCAAAGTTCAAGACGATAAAGGTATTGAAGGCAGACGACAGTTTTTCAATCAATAATTTTTAGTTTAGCCAGTCCATCAAACCTCCAACCCCATAAACAGTTATTAGATACCATCATCACACAATAGTTTTACACCTACCGTTGGCAGTCCACGTGTGTTATGTGCAGACGTGGAGTGTCATCGGTAGACGTCCCATCCCTTTTTTACATTAAATTTCTCCAAAAGCCTCTGCGTGTTGGATCCATATCCCCATACAAGCCTTTCAAAGGACCGGGTATCTTCCCTTGGGAGATAGCCGTGAATCGGAGATACATGAAAATAATAATAAGAGATAATAATTTTAACTTTTTTATTGTTCATTAAAGAAGTTTTCGTGTGGTGACGAAGTAAGAGCACAATTTATATTGCTCGTGGATGGCATAAAAGACGACTAAGGGATTAATATGCAGATAACATCTATACAAGAGAAGAACACGTAATAAAAGGCTATCGTGCATCGGCAGCCCATCTGACTAGCGTGGTATCCATCCATCCTTCAGTTTACGGACGTCCACTGATGGGCATAGACCTCCTCATGAGAATGCCATTCGGAACGGTCCTGTGCCACTTGCATTCAATCCAGTGTGGTATAGGAGGTCAACGCCACTTGTAATCAGTCCAGCGTGGTATAGTAGGTCAATTCCCCTACCTTTGTGGAGGAGGCTCGAGTCAGACGTATATGAGCTGTGATGAATGATAAATAATGAAATTTTCTTTAGGCAGATCATATTAAAAAAAAAATGGCAGATCATATTTAATGCTTAATGAAAAAGAAAATTATGTTATACTTTAGTTATGGTAAGTGTTGCCCAGTTTCGACTTACAATGTCGACCTCTTTTAATATCATCCTTTCCAAAATTTACATATCTTTTTCGTTTTTAGATAATATGTTATGATGAAATATTAAAACTATATTATTATTTATACCACATGTGACTTTCCATAGGTAAGTACGTGGCTGGTCAGAACTGTTGATATAGGATTTCATTTCAAGTTTTCCTTCTCTTGCATAAATGTTGTATGCATTTTTTTTCCCTTAGTCGTTTTTTACGATACCAACAGGTAAGATAGGGGGGTGGTTAATTGTATTCTTACTCCGTCACCACACGGAAAAAGCCTCGAAATAGATACATAAAATGAATAGAAAATAATAGAACTCTTACTGGCTTAACAATCGGCGGCTTCCCGCAACAACATGTTCGACATTTGCAAGACGATCTCTGCTTTCCGATGCTAGGCTGGACGTCTCGCAAGTTAGACTTAATGCTCGTTGCATTCTCGCCTGCTGGGCAAGGCAAACAGGACCTGGATAGATCAGAGAGATATTAAACCCCCGTGTGTCCGGATTAATACAATGCATCTCCTCTATTTTGCCCGTGGGTGTCGCAAAAGATCACTAAGGGATATAATATCTGATTGCACAGATGTCGTAGTGGTTAAGATACCGACCTACCGTGCCAGCGTCGCGGGTTCGAATAAAATGCAGGACGATAATTTGTGCCATTCATAAATTGTTCTTCTGATTCTTAATCATACAAGTATTATTTTCCATCTTAATATAAGTATTATATTTTTTATGCAGGTTGTTTATAAAAAAAAATATGCATATAACATCTATGCAAGAGATGGAAAATTGGAAATGAAACCCCATATCAACTCGTTTGATTATCTTGGTATATAGTAAGGTCCATTTCTCTCCTATTGTGGAAGAGGCTCGAGCCTAGCAGTTGGACGTATAAAAGTTACGATGAAGATGTTAAGTTGAAAATTATATCGAGTTGCTGCAAGGTTCATAAAGTATAATACAATTCAATACGTGACTTGCTTACAATCTAACATTGTCCTCGCTCGTTACGACCTAAAATCAGTCTGATGACGTCAACTGTTAGATTGATCATTTACCTTGTGATACCTTAAGGCGGTTTTTACGCATTAAATGGGGAAACAAATTAATTAAGATCAGGTTTAAGCGAGATTTAAACCGACTCAATGCTAACGAATAAGGTTCGCTATCGCTCGATACAAGTACGAATTGTATAATCGCTTGTTAAACATGTTATACTTGTTTTTATGGTGATTGTTATAATGTATAATATTTCACCATATCACTCCGTTCCGGTTTCTGTCATAGAGTTGTTGCTAGGCATGTGAGAAGAGAGTTTGAAGTAACTTTGAGAAACGCGAGTCTGAAGTATTATAAACTTCGACTGCGCAAATGGCGTAAGGGTTAAGTTACAGAGTTATCGGGCTAATTGTATCGAATTGCGATTCTCACGCGAGTACTATCATCATCGCGACAGCCAATTACTGTTGGGCTCTAGCCTTTTCTGTAGGAGAGAGATTAACCTACTATACCACTCTGGTCAGATATGTTGCCTTTTATTTCAAATTTTGCTTCTCTTGCATAGATGCTATCTGCTTATCATCATTAGTCGCCTTTACGATACCCACGGGCAAGACAAGGGGTTGTTTTGTTCAAGGGAATTGTATTCTTGCTCTGTCACCACACGGATAAAAGAACTTCTAGGTCTGGATTTGTGGCCGTTTATTATTAGTTGAAAAGTTGCCAGCAATACAGGGATTTTATAAAACAATATCTAACTATAATTTAGACACATTGCTGTATATTTTAAAGACCTCGATTGCTTTTAATCCTTAATTTTTTGTGCAAATGTTTAGCGACATGTTACTATTTTATGAGTAATCTTGAAAGGAATTTTAGTTTCAAGCTTATACAAAGATCTCACTTTAACTATTCCTTTAATGAATATATTTGAAATACTAATTTTTAGATGGTAGCAACAATGTCTTTATTTTATAGTTATTGATAAAATAGAAATGAAAAAGTGCTTCAGTGTGTGCTTTAAATGTAATACCCTCATCTGTAACTTTGAGAATTTTGGCTTAAATTACAAGGTATCATTAATTCTATTTTTAACTATATTACGATTTAGTCATTATTATTCATCATCATCTCAACTCATGCACGTCCTACTACTGGGCTCGAGCTCCCACCAAACTAGGAGTGAAATTGACCATACTATACCATGGTGGTAAGACAGGGTGGTATAGGGTTTTGCGTTAAGTTTGCCTTCTCTTAGCCTTAACTCTTTATTATTAGTAGGTCAGAAAGCATGTCTCTCATGTAGTGCCATCAAATTCTTATTTAGATAACCGGTAGCAAGTCCAATATCCCGAAAAAATACCCTGCTAAGCTAATCTTCCATTATTTGACTTAATTCCATTGTACTAGAAAAGTAAAGAAGAGGGCAATGCTGACGATGACAGGTGAGGTACCGCTGTTTAAAGCGGTGGCGAGAACAACCTTTGATGCTATTGCTATTCCGTTTGTGTTGAAAATGTAAGGCATTTACATTTACGCATTTATAGAAAACTAGCTTCTGTTCGCGACTTCGTCCGCGTGGTATAGATTCTTTGGGCTAACGCGACTTTTGTTACGCAGAAAGTGAAAATATTTTTTAATAATACGATTCTTCCATACATGATTTTTTCGAAACTAACCGTTTCTGCAGCGCACGTTACGGACGCTCTCAAAAGGAAAACAACGATTTCGAATCATCCTTCATTGGTGCTCCTCTCCTACTAGTTTAAGCCTTCCTCGTTAAATAGGCTATCTAACACTGAAGGAATTTTCAAATCGGACCAATAGTTCCTGCAATTAGCACGTTCAAACAAACTCTTCAGTTTTATTAAGTACTAGCAACCCGCCCTCGCTTCGCTTCGGTTATAGGTTATAGTCGTTTTACCCGCGTAGTTCCCGTTCCCGTGGGAATACCGGGATAAAATATGGCCTAGTTTACGCCCTGATATTATAGATTTCCATTGGTGAAAGAATTTTTTAAATCGGTCCAGCCGTTTTGAAGATTACCCGGAACAAACAGTCAGACAGACAGACAGACAGACAAAAATTTTTAATTGCTATTTTAGGCATAGGTGTCGTGCAAATAACCGTGTGAGCATGAAAAAAAAAAGCCTATTATTTTGACATTACAAACAGACACTCCAATTTTATTTATTGGTATAGATAAAAGTATAGATTCATTTAAATTTTCTAAGCAATAAATAGTATTTAATATAACAGTAGTACTTACTCAGGCATAATTTTGTAGCGATCTTTATTACACACGGTAAAAGAATTAAATAAAAATCTAAAGTTATTACAAAAATTAACCGGTTATAATTTATAAAAACATTTCAGTCAAAATGGATCGTCAAAAATGATTAGCATATTTGTCATTTGTTTTTTGATATATTGATAATTTCTTTATTTAAAACTATTAAAATTTATTAAAAAGTTTTATGTTGCTTATGTAATATCGTAGTTTTATTACAAAGACCAAATATGATTTAAAGCTAAGGTAGAGGCTACATTTAAAAATCCGCGCAGCCTCGAGGAAAATAAAATTTGAACTTTTTGGAAACCTAAATCAAAATCTATGGTATCCTATACTGTGTTCGCCCCCAGCCAGGGTACCTGCGGACCCCCTGTGTTGGGATACAAATGTACGCTTGCCCGGGTATCGGGATCTCTGCCCGGGTCGACCGTTATTTCTCCCATGCTCGTGGGAACTTGATGGATTCATGTTCACTTAACACAGATGAAGATAGGAGGGGTGAGACGCCCAAAAACACCACCACGGAGAACCGGAATTCGATTGGTTCCCACCTAAAAGCCTTGCCAAGCTACAGAAAAACTGGCACAGAGGAAGGAGTGGCCTCGTCCGACTGCAGCTCGGCTGCTGGTCCGGCACTTGAGGCCACAAGATCAGGCAAGGGGCCAGCGACACTCGAGGCTCCCAAGAAGAGGAAAAAGCGGAAGAATATGGGGACGGGGAAGGCCACGAGTGTCAAGAGGCGCGAGTTGGCCAGGCAGGAGCGGCTGGCTAGGGAGGCCGCTGCAGCCGCTCCGACTGCTGACGAAGGCGGCAGCACTGCCGCAGAGCCGTCGGACACTGAGGGCGGCAGCACATCAGCTGCAGAGATCGCCAGTCAGTCCCCAGCGTCGGCCTTGACGGCGGCCCTAGCGGTCAGGGAGAAGGTCCTCCTCTCGCAGGTGCGGAAGCGCCCCCTGAACGAGGGTGGCAGCTCGGGATCCTCCGAGGGGAGTAGCACCATCATGCCTCCTCCCAAAGTCCCGACCTCTCGCAGGGGGCGGGGCGGGCGAGGCGGCGCGGTAGTAGCAGCAAGGTCGGCGACTCCATCGCCGATCGGCACGGCGCGGGGGACTGAGGCCCATAAACGGGCAAATGAGGCGGCTGCCGAAAGAATGATGAGGGTGTTGGCGGACATCCCTCCCACCGACACGGCGGCTGTGGGTGGCGATCCCCCAGCTGCCAATGTGGCCACCCTGCAGGCTGAAAACGCCCGCCTTTCTGGTGAGGTTTCAGGCCTGCAGGAGAAAAACAAGGCCTTACACAAAGAGCTGTCGGCGGTGCAGAAGGCGAACCGCGAGTTGGCCAAGCAAATGGCCGACTTGCAGCGCCAGGTCGCACAACTGGCGAGGACTGCGCCGCCGACAAGCGCCGGCCCTGCCGCCGCCCCCGCTGTCCCCGTTGCGCCAACTCGCGCTGCGGCGAGTCCCCAGAGGGCCCAGCCGGCCGAAGCGGTCCCGCTGCCCGCAGTGAACGGCGTGCCGGATCAGATCATGCGCGCCATAGTGGATGTTGTGGGCAGAATGCTCGACGCGCGCATGGCGGCTCTGGAGTCAAGACTGCCTCCGGAGCCCCGTCTTCGGCCGCCGCTTGCTGCGGACAGGCCCAAGGCCGCGGTGTCAGCCCCTGATGCGCTACCCTGCCAGAGCAGGCGCGTAGGGAGCTACGCTGCGGCCGTTGCTGGACCGAAGTCCAAAGGGCCCGCCGGGAGGAAGAAGGTGGCACCGGCTCCTGCTCAGGCCGGACCTCAGCCGCTGCCGGCAAATGCACCGCCGGTAGCAGCCAACGCAGCCGCGGCCGTGACTGCTGTGCCCGGCCCCTCCGCTGCACCTGAAGAAGGTTGGCAGACAGCCGAGCGCAGCCGAAAAAGTCGCGGCCAGAAGTGGAGAGTGGAGGCCAAAAGTGCCGCCAAAGCCTCCGCTCCCAAAGCAGGAGCCGCAAATAAGAGGTCGCGCAGGAGGCTCCGGCCGCCAAAGTCAGCCGCGGTGGTGATCACCGTGCTGCCTGAGGCGGCCGAAAACGGCCTCAGCTATGAGGCCGTCTTACGTCGCGCCCGGCGGGAGCTTGACGTCTCCGATTTACGAGGCGTCGAAGCCAGGACCCGCAAGGCCCGGACAGGGGCTCGGATTCTAGAGTTCCCTGGGGCCGAGGGCGCCAAGACGGCCGATAGCATGGCGGCCAAGTTGAGGGGTCTGTTCGCAGAGGAGGGTGGCGTCAAAATCGCCAGACCCGTAAAGTGCGCAGAACTACGCGTCGCGGGTCTGGACGACTCCGTGACGGTGGATGACATCCGGGAGGCCATCGTCTCGAAAACCGGGTGTCCCGTGGACACCGTCCGAATTGGCGCTATCCGCCCTGGTCCGGGCGGCGTCGGTGCTGTCTGGGTGCAGTGCCCGGTGGAGTCGGCCAAGCAATTGGCCGACTCAGGCAGGCTCCTCGTGGGCTGGAGCTCGGCGCGGCTGACCGTGCTGGAGTCCCGGCCTGCGAGGTGCTACAAGTGCATGGCGGTCGGACACACTCGGCCGACATGCACCAATTGCTTTGACTGCAGCGATCTCTGCTTCCGCTGCGGTCAACCCGGGCACAAGGCGGCATCCTGCGCCGCCACTCCCCACTGCCCCGCGTGTGCGGCGGGCAATAGGTCCGCCAAGCACCGTATGGGGGGCAGGGAGTGCAGACCCCCGGCTTCGGCCCCAAAGGGGCGGAGCGGTCCGACGACCCCGGCCGCTCCCGCCCCTAGCGCGACCCGATTGCCCGCCAGCGTGGAGGAGGTGATGGATACGGCCCAGTAATGGCGACCGAATCCTACCACCTCCTGCAGGCCAACCTCAACCACGCCGCCGAGGCACAGGACGGTTTCCTGCAAGCCATGGCGGAGTGGTTGATCGGTGCAGCCGTAGCCGCGGAGCCGTACGTGGTGCCTGACCGGCCCAATTGGCTGGGCAGCAGTGACGGCTCTGTGGCAATCGTCGCCTCCACGTCGTGGCATTCCCCGCCTTTGTTGCTCAAGGACAGGGGCGATGGGTATGTCGCGGCGGAATGGGGAGAGGTTACGCTATTTGGTGTTTACTTCTCCCCCAACAGGAGCGCGACGGATTTCGGGGCCTTCCTCACTATCCTGGGGGCCTCGATACGGCGACTGGCACCGCGCCAAATCTTCGTTCTGGGGGACTACAACGCAAAGTCCACGGCGTGGGGGTCCCCCAGGACGAATGACCGTGGGCGGCGGCACTGGGCCTCTGTTTGCTGAACAGGGGCTCGGTGCAAACGTGCGTGCGGCAGCAGGGCGGGTCGATAGTGGACTTGTCGTTCGCTAGCCCTAATGTCGCAGCACGTGTGAGGAGCTGGTGCGACCAGGAGGACGTTGAGACCCTATCCGACCATCGATACATCCGGATAGAGGTCTCCCGGATCCTCCTGCAGCCCAGCAGGAGTCACACGGCGGACGGAGCTCCCGCGTTTCCGCGGTGGGCTGTGGGTCGATTGGATCGGGACCTGTTGGCGGAGGCAGCCATCGTTCAGTCGTGGCTGTCCTCACCGTCCCAGGCGGACGGGGTGGATGCCAAGGCTGGCCGCATCCGCTGTGCATTAACGCAGATCTGCGATGCGGCCATGCCCCGTGTGCGGCGTCTGCCCCCGAAGAGTGCGGTCCCCTGGTGGTCCCGAGAATTGGCGGACCTTCGGGCCGTGTGCATACGTGCCCGGAGGGCCTACACCCGCAGCCGAGCGCGTCACCGCGACGCTGAGCGGGAGGGCCAGCTGTACGAGGCTTACCGCAGTGCGCGGTCTGCCTTCAGGCTGGCCGTCCGTACCGCCAAGGACGTTAGTCGGCGGGAGATGTTGGACAGTCTCGAGGGTGACCCCTGGGGTCGCCCCTACCTCGTAGCGCTGAACAAGCTCCGCGGGCGGGGCCCCCCCCTCACCGAGACTCTCCAGCCCAGCCTCCTCACCAGAGTTGTCGAGGACCTCTTTCCACGGCGGGCGGAGCACACGCCCCCGGTCATGGCTTCGCCGGACAGCGACCGGGAGGCCGACGACGATGAAAGTGCTCCACCCATCACGGAGCCGGAAATGGGAGCGGCGGTGGCGCGTATGCGAGTCAAATCCACCGCCCCCGGGCCCGACGGTATTCCGAACCGTGTGCTGGCCCTGGTCCTCGAGCACCTGGGACCACGCCTCAGGGGACTGTTCGACGCTTGTTTGACGTCCGGGCAGTTCCCTGGGTGCTGGAAAGAGGGGAGGCTGGTTCTCCTGCCGAAGCCGGGACGGTCTCCCGAGTCGGCCTCGGCCTACAGGCCCATCGTGCTGCTCGATGATGCGGGCAAGCTGCTAGAGAGGGTGTTGGCTGCCCGCATCGAGCGGCACCTCGTCGGGGTCGGGCCCGGTCTGTCGGACGCCCAGTTTGGTTTTCGGAGAGGGCGTTCGACGATCGCGGCCCTGCTGCGCTTGAAGGCCGTGGTAGCGGAGGCCGTCACCGGCGGAGGAGTCCTGTAGGCGGTGTCCCTGGACATCGCCAACGCCTTCAACAGTCTGCCATTCAGCTGCATCAGGGAGGGGCTGAGGTATCACGGGGTGCCCGTGTACCTCAGGCGGCTGGTGGCAGACTACTTGGAGGGACGCAGCGTCCTCTACGTTGACCGAGTAGGGGACGTTGTGCGAACGCCCATGACGTGCGGTGTCCCACAGGGGTCGGTTCTGGGTCCGACCCTGTGGAACATCGGCTACGACTGGGCGTTGAGAGGAAGTCTCCCACCCGGGCTGGGCGTAATTTGCTACGCTGACGATACACTCGTCACAGCCCAGGGTGGGACGCTAGAGGAGGCGGCACGCCTAGCAACTCTCGGCACCGAGGAGATTGTCAGGCGGATCGAAGCGCTGGGGTTGAGGGTAGCCCTGGAAAAGACGGAGGCCCTTTTGTTCCATGGCCTCCGTACCGCCGGGCCTCCCACCGGCGCTTCGATTACCGTGAAGTCGGTCACCATCAGCATCCAGGCCCACATGAAGTACTTGGGCCTGGTGCTCGACGGGCATTTTTGGTTCCGGGAGCATCTCCATCGACTTGTTCCCCGGCTTGTCGGCGCGGCGTCCGCCCTTTCGCGGCTGATGCCGAATGTGGGTGGACCCAGTGCTACGTGCCGACAGCTGTACACGGGGGTGATCCGGTCGATGGCCCACCGGTGTGGGCGGGGTCCCTGACCGTCCGTCTTAGGGCCCTCCTGTGGCGACCACAGAGGGTCATGGCGATCAGGGCCATACGGGGTTACCGCACGGTGGCGACGGAGGCAGCTTGCCTCCTGGCCGGAACTCCCCCGTGGGACCTGGAGGCGGAGATGCTCGCCGACATTTATCGGCGGGTGTCGGAGACGCGCGCCCGCGGCGGTATGGTCTCCTTGCAGGAGATCACAGCCTGGCGGGTCGACGCCCGCCGAGGAGTCATTGCCCGTTGGGCAGTCCAGCTGGAGAGTCCTCGGTACGGTGTCAGGACCGTCGAGGCCTTCCGGCCGGTGCTGATGGAGTGGTTGGAGCGGACGCACGGGGTGCTTTCTTTCCGACTGGTGCAGGTGCTGACTGGGCACGGGTGTTTTGGGAAGTACCTGCACAAGATTGTCAGGAGGGAGAGCACACCGTCCTGCCACCACTGCAGTTGCGACGAGGACACGGCGCAGCACACGCCGAGGAGTGTGCTGCGTGGGAGGGGGAGCGCCGTGAACTCGTCGCGATTATCGGTGCCGACCTGGCGCTGCCGACCATCGCCAGGGAGATGCTCGACAGCGTTAGGAACTGGGACGCGGTCGCCGCCTTCTGTGAGGCCGTAATCTCACGGAAGGAGGCGGCGGATCGTGTGCGAGTAGAGCTCCTGTTTGGCGACACGTTCCGCCGCCGGCGACTGGGGCGGCGCAGGCGCGAGTATCTGCGCCTAATGCCGCGCTAGCCGAGGCCGCGGGTGATCGGACCGGGGAATTGTCCGTCATCCGCAGAGAGGCTGACCGCGCGATGGCGACCGACGTCCCAGTACGTCGAGATGTGAGGTTACCCGAAAGGGTATTCCGTCGGGCCGACCACTGATGACAAGTCACATCTGCTCCGGTGGTCGGCCCAACAAACAACGAGGTGACGGGTACGGGTGGGTTATGGGCCCGCGCGCCGTCCTTTCGTCGCCCCGGGCGGACAGGGCCGCCCGTGCGCTTGCCATGGCCCACCCAAAAAAAAAAAAAAAAAAATCCTATACTGTGTTCGATGCATGGTCGCCGATCGAGAACCTTTCTGCCCCAGCGCTTGCAGACTCTTCGAGCGACGTAGACCTTTCATAGCCACTTCAACGTGCTAATTCTTCGTGCCGTGTCGGTTACATCCATTCATCTACGATTTTCTGTATTTCGGATTCTATATCGCGGTGAAATCCCGAATATAGTCCGCTCCGTAGTACCCGGATGACTTTGAGCTTAGTTATGTGGCCCACATTTAGGGACCACGTTTCCGTGCCATAACCACTGATAACATACACTGTTTGTAGATCTGTGCTTTCGGATACTGAACTATATTGGATGAGAAGATCCTCCTAAGTTTCCCGAACGGTGCCCATTCAAGTAGGATTCGACGACTGACCTCTTAATCGAAATTATTTCTACCTAAGTGGACTGTTTATCCTAGGCAAACAAAATAATCGACGACTTTGAGATTCCAACTACTACTGGAATGACCGCTACTGGAATGACGTGGCATTTGCCATGACTTTCCTCATGTTCATTTTTATTTGTGGATACTTTAGATAGCGTATAATTTAGTAATTACTTAACATTATTTAATACTATTAATAATTAAAAATGTACATTTAAACAATGATGTACTTAGCTATTTAATTTATAATGACCAGTGGTCGCCGAGTGGTCGAAATTCGGCCATAATTCATTTAAATTAATTTTTCTGCTACACCATTCTCTTTTAATTTTATTTATGTACAATTGTATATTATAATAACTAATACACAAGTACAAATATTTATTAGCCATTCCCATAATAGTATAATAGTTATGATTGTTTGACATTCAGTTCGACCAGAGATTTTAATCGTAAACAAAAATGTCTATGCGCCCGCGCGTGTTGTATGTAGTAATTGCATGGTATAATCACTGCATAATAATACACAATAATGCGTAATGCCTTTTTTAATAAATTTAATGTATTTCTAATCCATTATTATATGAAACTTCAATTTTATGCACTTCTCCTCATTACGTATTTCAACTGTGCCAGATTTCAAACTTGTCCATCCACATAATTTGCGTAAAAAGGGGTACAAAGTTTTTGCTTCACGTACTAATTTATAGATACTAGCTGACTCGGCTATGACTGGGCGTTGCGGGGGAGCCTCCCACCCGGGCTGGGCGTGATTTGTTACGCCGACGACACGCTCGTCACAGCCCGCGGTGGGACGCTACAAGAGGCGGTAAGCCTGGCGATCTCAGGCACCGAAGAGGTCGTCAGGCGGATCGAGGCGCTGGGGTTGAGGGTGGCCCTGGACAAGACGGAGGCCCTCTTGTTCCATGGACCCTCCCATCGGCGTCTCGATAACCGTCAATTCAGTTGGGATCAGCATCCAGGCTCATATGAAGTACTTGAGCCTGGTGCTCGACGGGCGATGGTGGTTTCGGGAGCATTTCCGCAGGCTCGTCCCGCGGCTCGTCGGCGTGG
Source organism: Lymantria dispar (assembly GCA_032191425.1). Lineage (NCBI taxonomy): Eukaryota > Metazoa > Arthropoda > Insecta > Lepidoptera > Erebidae > Lymantria > Lymantria dispar. The sequence goes on along the minus strand of CM063465.1, from coordinate 7,269,207 downwards.
CGTCTGCCCTACAATGGCTGATGCCGAATGTGGGCGGACCGAGCGCGGCATGTCGACAGCTGTACGCGGGGGTCATCCGGTCGATGGCCCTGTACGGCGCACCGTTGTGGGCGGGATCCATGACCGCCCGACTTAGGGCCCTTCTGTGGCGTCCACAGAAGGTCATGGCGGTCAGGATCATCCGCGGGTACCGCACGGTGGCGACGGAGGCGGCGTGCCTATTGGCCGGGACTCCCCCGTGGGACCTGGAGGCGGAAATGCTCGCCGACTTGTATCGGCGGGTGTCGTGGGTGCGCGGGGGGGGGGGCGGTGTTGTTTCCTTGAAGAAGCTCACCGCCTGGCGCGTCGACGCCCGCCGGGACGTCATCGCCTGTTGGGCAGACCGGCTGGAGAGGCCTCGATACGGTGTTTGGACCGTGTAGGCCTTCCGGCCGGTGCTGATGCAGTGGTTGGAAAGGCGGCACGGGGTGCTCTCCTTCCGACTCGTACAGGTCTTGACGGGGCATGGATGCTTCGGCAAGTACCTGTACAGGGTCGCTAGGAGGGAGAGAACTCCGTCCTGCCACCACTGCGATTGCGACGAGGACACGGCGCAGCACACGCTCGAGGTCTGTGTCGCTTAGGCAGAGCCGCGTCGTGAGCTCGTCGCAATCATCGGTGCAGACCTGACGCTGCCGACCATCGCTAGGGAGATGCTCGGCAGCATCAGGAATTGGGACGCGGTCGCAGCCTTCTGCGAGGCAGTTATCTCGCAGAAGGAGGCGGCGGGTCGCGAGCGCGAGGAGCACAGCCTCGATGATGCGATCCGCCGTCGGCGACTGGGGCGGCGCAGGCGGGAGTACCTGCGTGCAATGCCGCCCTAGCCGAGGCCGCGGGTGACGTGACCGGGGATTAGTCCGTCACCCGCCGAGAGGCCGACCGCGTGAGGAAAGACCGACGTCCTCCCCGAGGGGGCGACGTCGGTCGATGGGAGGGTACCCCAAGTAGGGTGTATTTCGTCGGGCTGACCACTGATGACAAGTAACCCTGCTCCAGTGGTCGGCCCAACGACGAAGGCGACGTGGAGTTCGGGTGGGTTGCGGGAGTTGCGTACTTAAGCCCCTCTGTCGCCCCGGACGGAGTGGTGCGGAGGCGCGCCGACCACAGCCTAGCCCAGAAAAAAAAAAAAAAAAAAAAAACTGACCCGGCAAACTTCGTATCGCCATAATTTTTTTCGTAAATATACTAAATTGCCGAATAGTCTCCAATAGAAGAACCATTACGGCTTTGTCGGGAAAGATCTGATTGTCTTGGTCGCGGCATTGTTAATATGATTCAAAGAGAATCCAAATTACTGATTATTGATTTCTGACAAAATAATAATAATTAAAATTTTCAACCATAATGATTTCTGATGTTTACGCGAGCATTACACATTTTAAATAAAACTATTTTACGGATTTTATCGCGTTTGTATTTGATTTTTGATTGCCCGACGTTTCGAACACTTTACAGCGTTCATGGTCACGGGCGGACTAAGATGTCTTACGTCCAATACGTCTTCGTTATTGCAGAAAATTTATAATTATCTACCCGATACAGAAAATGGTTATTTAATATTGACCCACATTTTGATACAAACTAATTGCGAGTGTAAGAAGAAAATGATTCTATATGAAAAAATTAAATTGTTTATGGTTAGTAATTATTTAACATAAAAATTAATAGTAATTATATTTAAAAAAACCTGGCAATCTAGTATACTACCACCGGATCGGAACACGGCCACACTGAGAAAGATTCGGCAAGAAAACTCAGGTGACATAATGCTAAATTGATATTAATTTTGAAGGCGGCTTACTTTATGTTACTAAGAGACTTTAATTTATAAAATTATCTTTAGCTATTATTATTGTGGGTCAAATCTATACAATATGAGCTCACACTGTCTTGCAGTCTTGTGGTGGTCTTTTTGCATTTATTTTTAATAATGTTAATAACAGGATCCCAGCTTGATGGTAATACCCAGCCATCCTCTCTATTGAAATTTTTGTATTTTTTAATATCAATAGCCTCGCGTACCATTCTAGGCAGGTATCGGTGTTCTTTTGCGAGGATTTGTGGTTTATCAAACCTGATGTTATGGCGGGCGCGGTCCTGACTATGTTCACAGACTGCAGACTAAGTGTGACGGCGGTGCTTCACATCGGCTATGTGTTCTTTGATCCGAGTTCTTATGGATTTTTTGTTTGCCCAATATAAGAGAGACCACAGTCACAGTCAAGTTTATATACTCCTGCATCTTGTAGAGGGATCTGGCACTTGACAGGTGGTAAGCATTAACTAATCCTCTTCAGTGGCTTTAAATAAGTTTTTATGGAAGACCGTTTCAGGATGTAGCCAATCTTGTCAGTGACTCCTTTAACATAAGTTAGTATTGTAGGGAGGCGCTCAACTGTGGGCGGTTTCACTCGGTCTCTGCGACGGGGGCGAGGAACTTGTAGCTTGTTTGCACGTAGAACACGCTTGACTTGCTGCAGCTGACTTGCTCCAGCCAGGTGTTCATCGTCACAGATTCCTCGTGCTCTCTACATCTAGACGTGAAAAACATCATACCACGTATCGTGTGTAGTCTCCCAAATTGTATGGGTTGCCTAAGATACACAAATCAAATGCACCACTGCGACCAATAGTAAGTCAGATCGACACGCCGACTTATAAATTAGCTCAGATGGTTGGGAAAGTCCTCTCACAACTCCGGGGACACACTAGTGCATTTGTGAAAGACTCTTACCATTTTGTCAGTAAAGTAGCTTTATTTATAATTTTCAACCATACTTAACTTAGACAAAATTACGTTTAGCTGTCATTTGCATTTTGTTATTACATATCAAACGCGTTTTTGTTAACCAACGTTTCATAGTGACTTGTATTTTATTTAACATGAGTTTCGGCGCAAATATGGAAATGTCATGTTAAGCTCTTGTATTATATGCACTTTTTTAGTGTTTTATAGTGTTATATTCAATCATTTTGCTGATATTTTATGTAATATAATTCAGTTAAGATGCTGAAGTGTCATGAATGTGATATAAGAGTGTTTTACGTGTATTTTCATATTCCACTGAAATTCCCTTAGAAAGCATTTAATTATGTTTTCAGCGCTTAATTAATGGTAACGACTTGACTTACTGACGGACATGACTATAAATAAGCTATTCTATATAAAAAAATGTTAAATAATATGAAGAAAATTGTATCAGACAATAGAGATAAGAAAATTGGCTGAATGGGCTTTGATTCCTTTGCTTGTCCGAATGGACAAACAGAAACAAAAAAAAATCTATTTGACATTTTATATCACGTCACACGGAAACGCGATCGAACGGGATAAAAATGCTCATTGCCATTAATAAGAAGAAGAACGGGATAAAAGTATCCTATGTCCGTCTCCTGGTTCTAAGTTACCTCCCCACCAATTTTCAGCCAAATTTGAACAGCCGTTCTTGAGTTATAAATAGTGTAACTAATACGACTTTCTTTTATATATACAGGGTGACTGGTAAAAGATTGTACATATTGAAGGAGGCTACTCAGTACTCGATTCCGATACCGAATATATAAAAAAAATAGTACTTAAATTTTGAACTATTGTTAACTAACTAATTTTGAAATATTGACTAAAAATATTTAGTCGTGGACACAGATGATAATGTACCTACCTATAATAGGTATCTATGTATAGGTTAACGCACTTGTACTAAAAATTTACGTAACAACGACATTGAACTAGTTATTGGGTGATATGCCGACAAGGCCGTCTCGGGCCAATGAGACCGCAGGGCAGCGATCCCCACTTATCTCTCGCGTCATACGCGAATCCTTCAAAAAATTGTAAAATAAAAAATTAGTTGTCCGCGGACCGCGATTGCCTAATCGTACTAGTGTGTTTCTAATCCTTACGTAGCTCCGTTCGCTGGATTGTCTTTATGCACGTTTATTATTTTTTGATATTTTGTAATTAACAATTTTTATGTAGTGGTTGATGGCATCTTGTGCTGATAATGCTATAATACTGCAGGCGGTTGCTTAACTATGGCCCATTTCATATTCTGCGTCACCCTCAAGGACGTGGCTGAAACCGCTTTCCAGTAAGCCTTGAAGGACATATCTTGCAGTACTTCCAAGAGGAAGTGCAAGCTAGCACAAGAGAAGCCGCTTGAAGTTTTAACGTACGTCACAAAACTATTTGGAACATTTCAAAACGTGGCATGAAACATGCATGTCATTTTCAACGTGTTCAAGACTTTGGTGAATGGACTATGTCCCGCGAGTTTTGCCAGTGATTAGTGTTTAACGTAAAAAAAAATATTTAATGGACAGATAAATGTCTATTTACCCGTGTCGGATTGTACAACGTTCAAAATGAATAACGGTGGGTACATGTTAATCCACATAAAACTAGAAAAGACTAGCATAAAGTGAGAGTCAGCGTAAATGTGTTATTGTGTTGTCGGTCGTAAGGATCCCAAGTATAAAAAAAAAGGTATGTTGTATGTATTGTTTTTAGACAGGCGCTCTCGCCACGCTGGACGTCATACAAAATAATAATACTGTCCTTCTTTAAACGAGGTTTAAGAAGAGCATTTACTTCACGGTAGGCAACGGCCTGGCTGTGCCCCTGGTATTGCAAAGGTCCATGTGCGGCAGTATCAATTACCATCAGGTGTGCTGCCTGCTCGTTTGTCACCATCGGCTATAAAAAAAAAATAACAACCAATAAAACATACGGTTGTTTGTAGATTAATGACATTATCCCTACGCCTTAGAATAATAACATATAGAAGGTAAGTCCACGCACAAAAAGTGAGGCATTTCAATTGGAGCCTAATGAAGCCTACGCCGGAACAGTCCCGTAATGTACAAGTCATTGCACTGCACGGACGTACTGTTATATGGATAAGGCCAGAAGCCTTTTTAAAAAAGATAATTATAAATTGAATTTATTATTATAAAGAAAAGTAACAAAATTGGGCTTTTAATGGGGCAAGTGTCACGCGCGGATGATGAAACTGAACTGAGCTATCCCTGTAAGAGTGAGTGAGTCGAAAGTACGAAACTGCTGATGGTGCAGTTTAGAATAGGGTTCCTTAGCACTATTATGTACTAGAACCACAGAAAAAATAATAAGATAGAACGGCCATGTGGGCGGGGCAAGCGTGCCACAATTGCGATCAAACGGTCTTAATATTGACGAAATTCGTTTTACCGGTTCTTAGTTGCGCTCATATAGTGACCTTGAACGAAGCTCCGACAAAAAAGAGAAATATGCCGTCTTGCGCTGTTACAACGCGTCGAAAAAGAAGTCAGTTGCGTAGTTATAGTCTAAGAAGGCATTTATTTTCATCGTTAAGTCCATAAACTTATTAATTCAGTGATATTTCTTAATTTTATGAAAGTATTATGTCGTTTATAAAGAAAAATTATGAAATCGCAAAAAGATCCAAACATTATACATCGTCTGCCACACATGGATATCACCTTTTATTAGTCCAGAAACCGCGCAATGTACTGCGTTCAATGCGATATCACTAAGAACCACGTTACTAGCGTGGTAGTATACTTTTTCATTCAAAACATTGACGTCGATCCACGCGTATCGATAGTGCTGTCCAACATACTATAAGTTATCGATTTCAATAATTAGCTATGGGTTCATTTTATCATATAAATAAATATTTTTAACACTTTTAATTTAGTGATCGTTTTATATAATTATATTAACAATATTTAAATAGGTATTTAAAAATCAATTATTCTGGTATACATTACCTACTTAATTTATCTTGTATATCTATAGTACATTCTTGTATATTTTCCGCGTGGTGACGGAGTAAGAATACAATTCACCACTCCCTATCTTGCCCGTGGATGTCGTAAAATACGACTATGGTATATAATATGCGCATAACATCTGTGCAAGAGAGGGAAAACTTGAAATGAAACCCTATACCAACACGTCTGACCAGCATGGTTTAGTAGGTCAAATTGTCTCCCATTGTGGAGGAGGCCCGAGCTCAACAGTGGGTCGTATGTGGCCTATAGTACAAACTTCATAGCGCTCTTTAGTAATTAATAAAATAGAAATAACAAAATAATAGTAATAAAATATCTATGTTCGGGACCAATCACCAAAGATAATTTTATTAATATATATATATATATATATTAATAAAATTATCTTTGAACAAAAGATCTTACATTTAAAACTATGGATTAAGGCAACTGGTAGTTAACTAAATACTAACTAAATCTAGCACAATTTGTTCACAACATTTTGTAGAATACTAAAAATAATGGTAAAGTGATCAAATGTTATTGTATTTCATTTTTATTGGAAAACTAAATGTTTAATTAAGTAGGTATTTAATTGTCGTACAAAATAATTGTTTTATTCTTCCTTAAGATGGAATAATTTATGGCAAGAATGAATTTCTTGAGACTGGTCATTCATTACTAGTTATTATCATTATAAGTGTTGATTTCTAACTTTTCGTAAGTGTTGAATTTTTATTCCAAGAAATGTTGACATGATAGTCATCATCTCGGCTTATATAAGTTCCACTGCTGCGCTTGAGCCTCCTCCGCAATTATAGACAAATTTACCTTACTATACTATAGTAGTCAGACAGGTTAGTATAGGGTTTTGTTTTGAGTTTTTTTTCTCTTGCATAGATGTTATATGCTTACTATATCTCTTAGTCGTCTCAATATATTAGGATGGGACATCCGCGGGTAAGATACGGAGTGGTGATTGGTATTCTTATTCCGTCACCACACGGACAATGTTAGTACATTTTTGTGTACAATAAACAAAAATGTACTAACAAGTAGCAGTACCAGTATATCTAAAAAATAAATAACTGTTTTGTTTTTTAAGTTAAATAATAACACCAATAAAAATAAACCGAATTTCAATAAAAAATAATATTTTAACATATTTTAAGAATGATATCTGATGCTTACGCGAGCACTACACATTGTAAATAAAACTACTTATACGGATTATATCACGTTTGTATTTGATTTAGGATTGCCCGATGTTTCGAATGCTTTACAGCATTCCTGGTCACGGGCGGTCTAAGATGTCTGACGTCCAAACAAGTCAACGTTATTACAGACGTCCATGGCCCCCGTCGCAGAGACCGTCTGAAACCATCCACAGTTGACCGCCTCCCTGCAGTACAACCTTATGTGAAAGGAGTCACTGACAAGATTGGCTTCATCCTGAAACGGGCTTCCATAAAAACATATTTTAAACCACTCAAGAGGATTAGTCAATTCTTGCCACCTGTCAAGTGCCAGATCCCTCTACAAGATGCAGGAGTTTATAAACTTGACTGTGGTCTCTTTTTAATACATTTTAATTGTATCTTGTGTACTGGTGTGTACCATATATGGGAACAATATAATATACAAATCGCTACTCGCTTACGTAATTAATTATAGCACTTAAATTTTTTGTCACCTATACAGAGTGTAGTGAGGAGTATTTTATTTGCATGATTTTACTGTTAAATTACTGACTTGCATTACAAATAACGTCAACACATCACACAAGTGCTTAATTTAAAGACATTAATATTTTTGTTTCGCTAAAACAGGCTAAATAAATATCGTGTAGTATATCGACCATGGCAAGCACTAGCGTACATGTGCTTTTTTATACGTTGCCTACAGAACTTAGTTATAATTTGTGTACCAACTGCAGCTTCGAGATTGATGTGTGTGTATTATGTTAGTGTGTAAAATTGTTGTAAGCATAGACCTTGCATATGTGTTAACATTAGCGGGAGGAGGCAATTATGCCACACTGGTTTTCGAACAAAATCAGCTGAATGGCCTTTCTAAAGTATTAATATTTCTGTGACTAGAACCATTTATAACAGCCAAGAGTAAACTTATCCCTAAAGGGTTAAGTTTATGAAAGAGAAGTACGGAGTTTCGGTAGGGATATACTAGAAGAGTCGGCGGCGACTTCGGAACATTCTTCGCTTTTTTCGATATTAAGTTTAGTTTTAAATTTTAAAAGACGGTGACACATGCCCGATTTTACAATTTTATAAAATAAAGCTAAGATAAAAATTACAATTATAATAGAAATAATAATGGTTGCGTAAGAGTAATATTCACCATACAAAACAATGTGTGGCTTTTCGGCAATTGAATCTAAATTTTTTACAATGGTATTTATTTCTTCATGTTGTTGTAAAGTGATGGCATCAAGGTTAATATTAGATATGTTTATAAAAGGCAGTTGGAATTTTCGCAAGGTTGTATAATTACAGCAAGAGTCATTTATAAGGTTGAAATTAAGTTGAATGGGTTGAAGTTTAACGAATTTTGAATATTTTGGTATTAACCTTGAATCCTTATAAAATGCTATACAATTTACAGGAAGATTTAAGATGCCTGTCCCTGTTATTACTATTTCTGTGTTTGATGAATCATGACAATCTATAGTGAGTTTGTATGGATTAGTAATTACAAATATCCACCTGTTATTGGATAATGGTTGCCAGATATCCAAGTGGCCCCCTAAGAATTTAATTTTACATATATCGGGTACAAAATTTAGAGCTTTTGAAATAATTTCCGATTCGCAGATCGGAGTTGTAGAACTAGAATAGGCGTCGACATTTTCACAGATGTAATTAAATTTATATATTACCTTACAACTACTTAAACTATTTAACTTACAATAATTATTCTTATTTCTAGTGATAGCAATATATTTAGTAGATGGGACAATAGCAGTGTAGGTATTGTTAGCTATAATGACAGGGTAAGGTATACTATGATATAAAAGATATTCTTTCGGATTGACAAGTGGTATTTTTTAGAACAAATACAATTTTATTATTATTATAATAGGTAGCGATTTCAGACACATTCATTAGCGTATAAATATTGTCTAGTGACAAGGTTGTGGGAAATTGGTGATAATCGGTCAAAAATCTGTAGTTGTCAACAAGTTCTGTGAATAATTGTTTCGGAGTGATTATGGAGGGATGTAAAATATTTGCTTTGCTGAACATAATCGCATTAATAGTATCTTCTAATTTAAAAGATAGTGTAAACAAACTGCTCTCTAGGACGTTTAAAATTTCATTTAATTTTGACCTTTGTAGGAGATTGTCGGCAAACAATGTAGAGTTCTGTTGTACTAGCATTAGAGTCTCAATTGCACTGTTAAGTTGTTGCTCATTGATGCTAATTTTATTTAAAGTTTCTTTAAAAGAGGAAATAGTTGAAGTTGTGACTAAAATGTTTTGTTTGAGTAATTTAGATAATTTGGTTTGGTCATTTTCGATGAGTTGAATGGCATCACTATAGTGAACAGCGTCGTCTTTGTCCATTGTACCAAACAAATGTTTAGACAAGGTACCGATTCCACTAAACCAAGCCGACCTTTTAGGTCTAATTTCGATTAAATGTGATATTGATTCATAGTCACGAATTATGTCATTATATCTTATAGATAACGGTTGGTGTAAGTTTAAACATTCAACGTCTGTGAAGAGAGCACTTTGCCTACACAGAAATTTTGAGCTGCCTATCACACCGTATAGATTTGTAATGTGTGGTTGTATGTAAGAAATATCCACAGGGATCACTACACTAAGATGACCATCTACTATTTTGAGGGCCCCAATGGGGTCAAAATGTATACCGGACGTATTCATTGAGGTATCAATGAATGTTCCATGCGCAGAAGGCAAGCAACTGCAAAAATAATAATAATTACACTAAATTTCAATATATTATTATAAACTAATTGTAATCCTAAATTTGCATTTATTAAAATAATAAAAAAAAACTATTATATAATTTGATATAAAAAGAAAATAAATTAAAAAAAAAATGTAAATGATAATTTAAACAAATTAGAATTAAGTACTTAAGATTATTTTAATACTAATCATTGTTGCGACGGGCTAGTTTTATTTCATCGTAATGAAGAATTACATGCCGCCTGTTTATTAATAACGTTAAACTATTTCTATCATTTAATTTTATTACCCTGTAAGGGCCTTTCCAAATAGGTGAAAGAGCCTTACGCATTCTAAGATGATTTTTTAAGTAAACATAGTCGCCGACGTGGTATGTCACTGGGCGAGTATGCATGTCGTAGCGTGCCTTGGAAGACTCTTTAGATTGGGTTATGTGTTTGGTAGCTTGATCTCGAGTGACCTTTAGGCGGTGTTGCAACATTTTAATGTAATCAGAATATGTTGCACTGGGAGCTGGTTCATAAATGGAATTTGGAAGAATAGGTTTGTGGCCAAATATTAACTCGTAAGGAGTGTAATTAGTTGTGGAATGGATTGCAGTGTTGTATGCTAACATAGCTGTATATACGTATTTCGGCCAGTTATCTTGGTTTTCTGATACATATGATTTTAAATATTCTTTTAGTGTAGAGTGGCTTCTTTCTAATGCGTGCATGTATCTTTAAACATTTCAGAAGTGAAATTGGCACCTTGGTCGGTTAGAATAGTTTTAGGGATGCCGAATAGAGAAATAAAATGAATTGGCAGTCACTGGTTTCTTCAGCCGTTGTGCTGCGGATGGGATATGCTACTGAGTATTTTGTGAGGTCATCTTGAAGAGTTAGAATATATTTAATTTTGGCAGTACCAGATTCTGGGAGAGGTCCAACTATGTCAAGGGATAATCTCTCAAAGGGAGTTGTGGAAGTATTTGTTATTTCCATCGGCGCCCGGTTGATTCTCCTAAGCGCTTTATTGGTTTGGCAATGATTACAATTTTTTACATAGTTTTCTATTTCGCTACGCATGTTTTTCCAGTAGAATTGGTCACGGATTTTATTAAACATCCTACTGGAACCGAGATGACCGGCAACAGGGATATCATGGTTTTCGCGAAGAATTTTTTGGACCTCGGTAGGACTGGGATAATATATTTTATTACGATAAATATGTATCTGGATACCAGTATTATGAAATAAGTGAGCAAGTATATTATAAATTTTTATGTATATATGTTTATCGAATGGGTTCTTGAAGTCAGTGATCCTTATTTTATTGACGGTTTCGTCTGCCGATATTAGATGGTTACGTAGGTTTTTTAGTGATTCGAAAATATCATTATAAGTGCAACAGTCAAAATGATGTACTTTGATAAATAAGAAGTAGTAATTTTTTCCATTTAATATAAGGTTTTTGTAAGAGAGTAAGGTTTTTTCTGAATTAGTGAATGATTCTGAGTCTGGTGAGGTTAATAGAACTTCTTGGACATAAGGAATAGATTCGTCTAAATCAAGAGATGCGGGTATTATAATAACGTTATTTTGACTTTTTATTATGCTATCATTATGTTCGAAAATGGCTGTATCATATTTAAAGGTTGAAGGTGTTTTCAAGAATTTTGCGTATGTGTCAGTAATGTCGGGTAAATTAATAAGACCTGTTGGAGTAGTTGGTTGTTGTAGGATAGGAGATTGAGTACTAGTAGATGGCTGCGGTTCGTTCTCTATTAACGGATTTTGATCAAGGATTTCAGGTAAAATCTCCGACTGAGGCAGAAGACTAGGCAAGTTAATCGGAGTTGGTGGGTTTAAAGGCACGAAGTCTGGCACTTCTGTATTGAAGGGGCTGATGTCTAGTGGACCAAGATCAAGCAATTCATTCTCAGTGTTTAATAAGTTACCGGGATTTTCGGTGTATACGGGATTGACGGGGTAACGAGATAGTGCATCAGCTGCTGAATTTAATTTACCTTTTCTGTAAATGATTTCATACTCGAATTCTTGAAGTTGGAGACGCCAACGTTGTAATTTGCTACTTGGGTCGGTGTGATTAAATAACCATTTTAACGGACGGTGATCTGTTACAATAGTAAACTTACGGCCAAACAAATATGGCCTAAACGATTTACAGCCCCAGACTATAGCAAGCAACTCTTTTTCGGTTGTGCTATAGTTGGTTTCACATTTATTCAGTGTTCTGGACGCATAAGCTACAGGACGGTCTTTACCTATAGGTCCTTGAGAAAGAATGGCGGATATTGCATAGTTTGATGCGTCGCAGGTGAGGTTGAAAGGTTTTGTAAAATCTGGATATATTAAGATAGGAGCGGTAATGAGTTTATCTTTAAGAGTTTCGAAAGCTAGTTGTTGTTCATTCGTCCAAAGAAATGATACGTCCTTATTTAAGAGGGATGTGAGTGGTTTTGATAATTTTGAAAATTCTGGGATAAAGCGTCTATAATATGATATGAGTCCTAGAAAGGATTTGATATCCTTGGGACATTTTGGTATAGGAAATTCTTTGACTGATTTGATTTTGTTGGGATCTGGTTTTAGTCCTTCTTCGGAAATTATATGTCCTAGATAGCCAACTTCTTTTCGTAGAAATTCGCATTTGTCTGGTTGCAATTTCAAGTTAAATTTGCGAAGTCTTTGGAATATTGCTGAGAGATTTTCAACGTGTGTTTTAAGGTCATGAGAATAAGACACGATATCGTCTAAATAAACGAAGCAACGCTCGCCTTGCAGTCCGGTAAGCACGCTATTCATTAGGCGCTGAAAGGTAGATGGGGCATTTTTTAAGCCGAAAGGCATTCTGGTGAATTCAAAGTGCCCTTGAGGAACACTAAATGCGGTCTTACAAGCGTCCTTTGGTGTCATTTTAATCTGATGAAAACCGGAAGCGAGATCTAGTATTGTGAAGTACTTTGAGTTCCCTAGTTGATCGAGAATTTCAACAATGTTAGGTATAGGATAGGTTTCGCCAATGGTGTTATCATTAAGCTTCCTATAGTCAATTACGATTCGCCATTTTTTTTGTCCGGAAGCGTCGATTTTCTTTGGCACAATCCATATAGGAGAGGGCCAGGGAGATAAAGAAGGCTGTATAATTTTTTGATCAAGCATTTTTTGAATTTGTGAATTTACTTCTTGTTTATGCACCTCGGGAAATCGATAAGATTTTACATTGATAGGTTGATCAGATGAGGTTCTTATTTCATGTTGAATGGCATCGGTTGAAGTAAGTAAATCATCAGGTAGGTGGAAGATATCGGAATATTTAGAGCATAAGTCATATAGGGCTTCAGTTTCTTCGCTATTCAAGTGTGATACACGAAGTAATTCAAGGACGTCGTTGGTTCTATCTAAGCAAGTTTTATTTGGGATTTGTGGTGTACAGGATGCATAGTCAACCGGATGAAGAGTTAGTTGGAGATTAGAATTTATAATAGCAGGTTTTTCGGCAGTGTTTAAGACAGTGAGGTTTACACGGTTATTATGTTTTACCTTTACTAAGCAATTGGCAATGTATAAGGTATCGTTGACGTGTTGATCGAGAATGAGACCTTCTTTTAATTCAGGGTTTATAATTGAGACTTCTAAGGCTATCTCCGAGCGAGGAGGTATTTCATAAGTAAGATCGGTGAAGTGGAGTTTAATTTTATTTTTATCTAGATAGAGAAATTGATGATTATAGTCGATAGAGCACTGGAAACAGGTAAGCAAGTCTGTACCTATTATTCCATCATAAGGTAAGTCTATTTTATCCACTACATGAAAAGTAAAATGAATTAATTCTTTACCAAAATCAAGTTTGATATCAAAGTTACCTAAAGTAGGTACGGGAACTTCAGCACTGTCTATACCTTTTAATTTAATTATGTTGTTCCTGAGCTGTAAATGTGAAAATGATTGAATAGCTGTTTTCTTTACAAGGCATATGGAGGATCCGGTATCGACAAGAAGAGTAAGCGGTTTAGAAGATATAGATGTTGGAATGACAACATGAGGTAAAGATACTTTGTTAGAAGTACAAGATAATTCATAAATTTTACATTCGTTTTGTTTTGGAGCTGTAGTTTCAAAGAAATTATGTTTTTGTTTAGATTTTGAATGGCTGTGGACACTTATTTGGGCCTGTTTACCCGTGTGATCCTTGGAACTCGAATTATGGACTCTTGCTTGGGGCTGGTTACCCGTGTGGTCCTTGGAACTTGAATTATGGACACTTGTTTGGGGCTGGTTACCCGTGTGGTCCTTGGATATCAAAGAGGTGCCGTTATCATCATTAGGATTTGCAGGGAATGGTAGTTTGGGTCTCACGAGACACCTCCGTGAGCCCCTTATTCGTTTAAATTTTGGCCGAAGTCGTCTTGTGCGCAATCTACATTAGATGATGGTTGCGGCTCAGAGTCATCATAATTACAATTGTCGTCGACTAGACAGTTTACGCGAGCGGGATTAGGTTTATAATTTCCTTGAATTGGGCGTTGTTGAGAATACGAATTTTGAGGAATTTTAAAGCGATTGTTATTATATTCGCGTTTACTACAGGTTTCAATCGTGTGGCCTTGAGTTCGGCAATAGCGACAGAATGGACCTTGATAGTTTTGGTTATAAGGTCTAGGTGCTTGGGGCCTATAATTTCCATTATAGTTGGAAGGCTTAATTGCTTGGAAAGGCTTTAGAGGTTGGCGTTGTGAAGTGGAAGTGTGAGAGTTACGTTTATTAAATAAATTCAATATTTTCTCTTCGGAAGTTGCTAAGTTAATAGCGTTATTGAGATTTGATGGGTTTTTACCGCGGACTAGATTTGAAAGGTCAGGCTTAAGGCCAAGTAAAAACGTATGGAGAGCCAAGTCTTCCATGGCAGCTATGCGACCACTAAGTTCTGATTTCTTTTTATTAGATAAGGTTACTTCTGTTAGTAATTTTGAGAGGCAAGTTTCAAGACGTAAAGCAAATTGACTAACGGGTTCGTTGATACTCTGTCGGCATTCTTGCAAATCGGTCAATAAATGAGCATAATGTTTTCTTTCTCCAAATTGAGTCTTTAAAAAATCATTTAACTGGTTCCAACTATCGAATTCTTTTATTGAACAGGCTATCTCAGCCTTTCCCTCCAGTTGTGATAGTATAAATTTAAACAGAATAGTTTGTTGTGCTTCCGTTGCTAGTTCTATGGCATTGTTGCAATTAGTAAGAAATGAGTTTAATTTTTCGCGTGTTCCGTCAAACGGTTTAATAAATTTAAATAATGTTGTAATCGACACAACATCTTCTTTTTCGAATTTAATTTGAGACTCTTTAATAGACATTGTTAGAAATAAAAGGTAAGACACACACAAATAAAGTAATATAAAATAAAATAGAACGAGCAATGAGACAGTACGGTGTAATAGGTGGCCAACTAAGTAACTTGATACTCAGATAGCGTCGAGTAGTTAGCAGGTGTGGTAAGTAACGATTGTGATAAATATAATTCTAGGAATTGACTCGTGAGAATGAGATGTTAAAGAATTATAATTACTTAATTAAATTACAATTATATTGTTATAATTAAAGATTATTTCTAATTATAATACGGGCTAAATACTCTTCAGACGAAAAAAGGAAGGTCACTTTAGGTCCACACTTTTGTTTTGTTTTAAAATCGATCTACACTTCCACTGTGATGTTAATTAGAAAATAAATTCACTTACAGGATCAAGCAGCAATAGAGATACAGGAATATGACCAGTTCACCTTGATGTCTTTCAGGAAACACCTCACGCCTTGGAGACACGTTGATCTATGAGCCAGCAGGATATTTTCTTTGACCAGCGGGATAGTTCCGATAATATATTTCTTCGTTTTCTTTTTTTTTGAGATAAATATACAATATTCGCCAGGACAATGCGGCGTATTTAATCACGAATTGGTTTTTAATATTAAGATGGAGATGGATATGAGTTCAATGCACTTTCGACACTTGCAAAAGTCACTTTTTATAACTTTCACTAATAGACAAGCCCGGATGGAGACGTCCCGGGGATACCTTCACCATCGGTATCCCACCGCTGCCACCAAATTGTTATATGGATAAGGCCAGAAGCCTTTTTAAAAAAAGATAATTATAAATTGAATTTATTATTATAAAGAAAAGTAACAAAATTGGGCTTTTAATGGGGCAAGTGTCACGCGCGGATGATGAAACTGAACTGAGCTATCCCTGTAAGAGTGAGTGAGTCGAAAGTACGAAACTGCTGATGGAGCAGTTTAGAATAGGGTTCCTTAGCACTATTATGTACTAGAACCATTTATAACAGTACGCAACTCTTAAAAAATAAATAGGTAATTATGACGGCTTGTGCATTTAAATGGTGCCACAACACATTTGAAAAACATAAAAAGGTTTTTAATATTACTTTTAAAAGTATTTCGACGATTTATGTTAATAAAAACAAAATTTGATTTCATAATTTGTATAGTGGTTTCCGTGTGTACGTGTGTAATCGTCTGCCCGCCATTAGTATTTTTAGATTAAAATTTTTAAAGTTCGAAGTACTGACACTATCCTTCTATACGTTATTATTCTAAGCCCTATACCTACTTTTAATAATTCCAGCAGTAAAATCGGAATTATAAAAGAAATTAGGCGAGTGCGTGACCTTGACATGTGCTAATAATACTAGCGCGCGCCGATTTCGCCATTTTGCATTTCCGTATTTGTTAACTTACTAGTCATTTGAACTGATTTGATTTGATTGATATTTAACTGTATTTGTAAAAAGTGATAGAATAGTGATATGAATTTTTAATTTCATATTCACTAAATCGTTGTGAATTAACAATATTAGTAACTAAAGTTGACCATTTACAATTAAGTAATTATTTTGTTAATATTGATTGCTGGGATTAGCGTAATTGTAATTTGTAAATAGATTTATTATTTAATCACTGTACATAGGTATGATTCCACTTTTTAAATACGCCAGAAACACCAAGGTGCCTCCTTATTTATACCAACTGCCTCTAATACAATTTAAGTACATTAGAAATTAGTAAATTATTTTTAAAAATTCAGTTACGAACGTTTATTATTATCTAGGTATTTTTGCCTGTCCTAAGCCAGGATCAAAGTATGAAGGAAAAGTGACTGATACCTTTATCAATGACTATAATAATTTATAATAATAATTTTAAGACAACACCATGCACTAAGAAAATATTCCTTGTATTGTTGGGAACTTTACAAACAATAATAATTAACGGACACAAATTACATCCAGACTCAGAACAACAAGTTGTGGATCACACAAAGTGTTGTCCCGCGTGGGATTCGAACCCCCGATACTGGCGTTGTAAGTCGCTGTCTTAACCACTACGCCATCTGTGCACTAAGCTCGAATATGATCCGATACCTCTAGTCTATAGGGTGACCATATTTTTGGGAGTCTTGCGACACTAATATTGTTGATGTTTACTATGTTGTTAATTAATATTGTCTTCTTTTTACATTTTTATTGGTTACCATTATCTATCGTTTCCTTCAATATGTACAATCTTTTACCAGTCATACTGTATATAGATTTATGACGAGGTTGAAAAAGAATGAGTTCTTATGTTTACGCGAGTATTACATATTGTAAATAAAACTATTTGACGGATTTCATCGCGTTTGTATTTGATTGCCTGATTGTACTGTTTTTTGTGTGGTGATGGAGTAAGAATACAATTCACTACTCCCTATCTTGTCAGTGGATGCCGTAAAAGACGACTAAGGGATATACAGTACAAATAACATCTGTGTAAGAGAAGGAAGACTCGAAATAAAACCCTATACCAATATGTCTCACCAGCAGGGCCGGATTTAAACTTAATGCCGCTCCTGGGCACCGGAAAAAAATCGCCCCAATACTGGAATTTTACTTAAATTTTTTTTTTCGAACATATATTTTATTTTTCGAAATTAAAATCACTAATTTATTGCAGAAAATTTATTATATGTTATATATTCCAAAAATATAAATAAATATGTTTTTTTTTCTAACAATTATAAATTTGGCACTAAGGGTGAATCATAATTTTGACTCGTAATTGCCGCCCTAAAAAAATTGCCGCCCTGGGCACTTGCCCCGACTGCCCCTAGTGCAAATCGACCGCTGCTCACCAGTATAGTAATATAGTAGGTCAATTTCCCTCCTATTGTGGAGGCGGCTGGACTCCAACAGTGGGACGTACATATATGAGCTGTGATGATGATTTAGTT
Source organism: Lymantria dispar (assembly GCA_032191425.1). Lineage (NCBI taxonomy): Eukaryota > Metazoa > Arthropoda > Insecta > Lepidoptera > Erebidae > Lymantria > Lymantria dispar. The sequence goes on along the minus strand of CM063465.1, from coordinate 7,251,145 downwards.
TATAATTATATTTTCAACCTCAGTTGAAAAGATTATATAAGTGTACTATCGGACTCGACAGCCGATGTTCAAACTTTTTAAATTTGTTTTTAACTGCCCGCTCTAAATTAAAGTTATTGGTTTCATGTCGATTTTCGACAATCGAGTTTTTGTCAGATCTCGACGTTTCGAGGTCCTAAGAAGTTGTGTCCTAGGAAGTAGTAGGTTGTTGTGTAAACCTCTCATAACCTTGGAATGTGACCTCTGATAGAAACGCGCTTTGCGGAATCTTAAGCGGCTTTACTAAACTTAGATCCCCGTAAATATAGATCGAATCGACACTGTAGATTTTGAGAAAATTTATGTTTTTACTCGACTTGGCGGTAGATTTTGAGAAAATTTATATGCATTTTTGCTCGACTCGGCGGTAGACTTTGAGAAAATTTATATGTATTTTTGCTCGACTTGGCGGTAAATTTTGAGAAAATTTATATGCATTTTTGCTCGACTCGGCGGTAGATTATGAGAAAAATTAAATGAGTTTTTGCTCGACTTGGCGATAAGTTTTTAAGTAAATTTATATGCATTTTTGCTCGACTCGGCGGTAGATTTTGAGAAAATTTAAATGCATTTTTGCTCGACTTGGCGGTAAATTTTGAGAAAATTTATATGCGTTTATGCTCGACTTGGCAATAGATATTCCAGTTTTATTTAATTTTCCTAAAGTGGTATATTTAGATTTTCTTGGCAACTTTTTTATCGATCATTTCCACAATCTAATCAGATTTTCTATTCAATAAACGACGTCGATTTCGTTCGTGAGATATCGAAAACGAAAGAAAAGTAGAAAAGTGTCTTGTTTCAAAATAACACGAACAATTCTTGTTAATGTTATTCCTGTAAGAAGTTATTTTGTTGACCTTAAAACCTCCTTCGGTCCGAAACTGCATTAAAATTAGTTTACGTGATTCAAAATATAGTCGTAGAAAAACTAAAATCTAAAAACAGTAATTTGTTGACCGTTAGGTCGTCGTTGGTGGGTCAACCGTTTTTCAGATTTTTTGAAGTTATAATTCTGTTGGCATGTTAGAGAAAAATGTAGAGATTAAATTTTTACGTAGGCCTCATAACAAAGCTCAAAGTTGCTCAGCGTGCTATGAAGCGGGCTATGCTCGGGATTTCTCTGCGAGATAGAATCCGGAATACGGAAATCTGCAGAAGAACGGGTGTAACCGACATAGCACAAAGAATTAGCACGCTGAAGTGGCAATGGGCAGGCCACATCTCTCGACGAACCGACAACCGCTAGAGAAGAAAGGTTCTCGAGTGGCGACCATGTATCGGACGACGCAGTGTAGGCCCCCCCACTAGGTGGATCGATGACCTGGTGAAAGTTGCTGGGCGTCGTTGGATGCAGCGTAACATGAGGGAGGCCCACGTCTACCAGTGGACAACGATAGGCTGAAATGATGATGATGATGAATGATGATCAGTAGAGTATTTGACAAAAATATGCTTACTCAAATGTTGATTCATTTTAATAGCCATGTTATTTTTCATAAAAATCAATTTGGCTTTACTAAGAATTGCTCTACTATTGATGCGGACGTAGAGTTATTGAAAAATATTTTTGCAGCCTGGGAGGAATCACGTGAAGCTTTAGGTGTTTTCTGTGATTTATCCAAGGCATTTGACTGTGTAAAACATGAAACACTCGTCAGAAAATTATACCACTATGGGATCAGGAATAACGCTCTTGAACTTGTAACTTCTTATTTAAGCAACAGAATCCAGGGGGTTGATGTTAATGGTGTACGATTATCTGGTTCTGTTATAAAAATGGGCGTTCCACTGGGGTTCATTCTGGGGCCATTTCTGTTTCTTGTGTATATTATGCCCTACCCTACCATATAGGAGACAATCAAAACATTGTATTGTTCGCAGATGATACTTCTTTGTTATTTAAAATTAAAAGACAAATGCTTAATTATGACGATGTGAACAATGCACTGTCTAACATTGTTCATTGGTTTAACACTAATAATTTGGTTGCCAATGAGAAGAAAACCAAATGTATCAAATTTACTACTCCCAATGTGAAGCAAGTAGTAACCAATGTCCAAATGAATGGTGTGGCTCTAGACCTTGTGGAATCAACCATTATTCTAGGTATCACCATAGATGCTAAACTTCAATGGGGACCTCATATTGAAAAGTTATTGAGTAGGCTCAGCTCAGCGGCTTATGCAGTAAAAAAAAAAATAAGAATGTTAACCGATATCGAAACAGAATGGTTTATTTCGCTTATTTCCATAGTCTTATGTCTTACGGCATATTACTGTGGGAATGCTGCGCGGACATGATTAGAATCTTTGTTCTCCAAAAAAGGGCTGTCCGTGCAATTTATAATCTAGGCCCTAGAATCTCACTTCGGGAGAAATTCCAAGAAACAAATATTCTGACTGTTGTATCACAATATATTATATGTCAAAAAAATCTCGCTAACTTTAAAAGATATTGTGACATTCATGAAATGAATACTCGGAATAAGGACACATTAGTTGTACATACTACTCGTCTCCAAAAAATTTGTAAATCATTCATGGGGCAATGTATACGCTTTTACAATAGATTACCCAAAGATGTCCGAGACCTGCCAATGAAAAAGTTTAAAAAAGCCATCAAGAATGGACTTTGTAAAAAGCTTATTATAAAATCTCGGATTATGTAGATGATAATACAGATTGGTTGTGAGCAGCTCCTCATTCAGCAATTTTCTTGTTATTTTATATAAACTGTTTTTTTTTTTTACTTTTATTGTAAAGCGTAGCGTAACTAACCTAACGAAATTTTGTTTTTTTCACCGTTTGTAACATATGGTGTTGGTCATGCTCACTGAAGGATCTACTTGCGGTAGCTGCGTGGAGCGGGTCTCTCCCTTCCTTCCATAGTGGTTGAGGGGAGTGATTGCTGCTCTAGTAGTTAACTCGTGATCGGGTGTCGCTTGTGGGATCTGGTCCAGCCATAATCGTTTGAATTATATTTCGTATTTTTTGTTCGACGGGCATCACACTGAAGCTACTTCTTACAAAACATGTTGTACACAATTTCATATCTTGTAGGAAGAAAAAAAAGTAAATACAATAGACAAGCCCGTTGAGTTTCTTGCCGGATCTTCTCAGTAGCGGTCGCATTCCGATCCAGTGGTAGTTTATTTTTGATGTGAAACATCTATAGGCGAGGGTGACCGCGATCGTCGCGTGGCGATTTGACGCCACGCCTTGCGGTCCCCTCTTAATTTACTGTAAATTTTTTTTTTTTTTTTTTTTTGTGTGACTTAGTTGTTAGCCTCAGATGGCTGTGACAACTTTACCCGGACTGGTGGGTGGCAATTTACTGTAAAATAAATATCTGCATATACATATCTAAATTTGTAACGAAACCATGATGCAATTTAAAATTTTGTACAACGCCATCTAGTGAACCCAAAGTAAATTGTTACCTATAATGAAAATAAATGTTTATTGAATAAAAAATATCTTTTACTGGAAAAAATCGCCATGTTTTATTAATACTTTATGCCATACTAGTTCCTGACGTAATCTGTTCTTTTATGCATATTTACTTGTTTTATAAATTAATGTATAATAACTTCATAATATAAATATAGCAGTAGGTATGGGATTTAGTTTACTTTCAGCTACGAAAAATGGGTAACCGTTTTTATAGGCTTTTATTAGTTTCAGCTGTATTTTTATATATTTATTTCCTTGTATGTCACCGATTTCTTAGGAATTGGATTTTGACTCACTTAAAACAGTCAGATTTCATTTAAAATTTGTAAACTTTGCAATTAGTAAAATTGCAAGGACCAATAACGCTAAAATAATTTAAATAGCTTGTCTTATTATCATTACAGGATTAAAGGTTACTTTATTAAATATTCAATATATTGGTCTGAGAGTTGGTCGTTAGCTCGATAGATGCCACTATTTATGTTACCTAAATCGCGCACTTCGCGCTCGATGCTGCATAGCTCGATAGATGCCGCTATTTCTGGTTTATAAATTGCACCTATCGTGCAAAAGAACGTCTGTGAACGGATGAAAGTACTTCAAGCTACATTTTGGAAGTTTAATTACTTTTGTACTAAATAACGTTACCATAAATATAAGCCGTAAAGTCAATTTTAAAATGGATAATTTATTCGATACGATACCTGCTAAAAAGTACTTATTGACTAAAGTATCGAATGCAATGTATCGGTATTGAAAGAAAAGTACTCGATACCTAAAGATAAAGTAAGTAAAAGTACTAGATACTTTAATCAGTACGTTACTTATCTTTCGATACTACTCATGAGTTCAGTATCGATACTTTATATTCGATACCGTGTCTCTACTCGTACAAAATAGTTTCGATGTTTCACATCTGCCAGGCGTCCTGAGCGACGGCTTACTTTTTCCTTTTTTGGATAATTTTTTTAATTTTGTAAACTTGACAATATGTAAGTACACCCTCTCGGGGTTTATTCATAATAAACGATTTGAATTTGATGAAATTTTACGATGCGCCCGCACACCGTCTCAAAAAACCAACACCCTGAAGTTGGCTAGTCAAAAGTATTTACAAAGCGCGCATACACCGTCGCAGGTATCAAATATATAATGCGTTATAATAAAAATTTCAATTTATTAAACATCTTCCATTATTATTGTGGTTTTTTTTCTACAAATGTAGGATAGCGCCAAGGATAAAATTTTTAAAAAGAATATTAGATAAAAATATATCTTAATACTTTTACGCGATTTCTACAGTTTAGTTTCGGTTCTTATGGTAATATCAAAATATAATATAGCCTTTTTTACACGCTGATATTTTAGTTTTGCATTGGTAAAAAAAAAAACTTTAAAGTCGGTTTAGTAATTTAGGCGTGAAAGCGTAACAAGCAAAATTACTTTCGCATTAATAATATTAGTAAGGATTCTATCATCACTGATAGGAGGGTTGTAGCCAACAAGCCTAATATCGTGGTGATAGATCGGCTAAAGCGCCGTGCAATGATTATCGATGTCACAGTCCTCCATGACGGGAATCTCGTGAAGGCTGAGAAGGATAAACAAATCAAATATTAAGACCTAGCTCACGAGATTGTCGACATGTGGGATGTGAACACGGCGATAATTGTACAGATAGTCATTTCGACCAACAGCCTAATAGCCAAGAGCCTCAACCAACATCTTAAGAGGCCCGCGTTGGGTGGTTGGATTATGGGTCTGATACAGTAGGCAGTATTACTGGATACGGCACGCATCGTGAGGAAGTTCTTCTCTTTGGAGCCCTAACTAACCACCAACAGCTTGGTCCTTGACTTCGCTGCCGGTGGGTCACTTCACTTTTTATATTTTTTAAATATTGTATTTTTATATTATACTATAGTCTAACTTTTTATTAGCTGCAGTAAAATGACGTTTTGTGGGTTGCCGGTTTTTGAAGAAAAATAAATAGGGATGTAGCTAAATGAGTGAATCATAAACGAATAATCAGTTTGGTTTTTTTTTTGAGATTTAATATTAAGTTGTAATGTATTTTTTTAACCTATTATTATTACTATACTTTTTTTTTTTTTTTTTGGGTGGGTCGCGGTCGGCGCGCCTCCGCACCACTCCGTCCGGGGCGACAGAGGGGCTTAAGCACGCAACTCCTGCAACCCACCCGAAAACCACCTCGCCTTCGTCATTGGGCCGACCACCGGAGCAGGTTTACTTGTCGTCAGTGGTCGGCCCGACGGAATACCCCCTACGCGGGGTACCCTCCCGTCGACCGACGTCCCCCCCTCGGGGAGCACGTCGGTCTTTCCTCACGCGGTCGGCCTCTCGGCGGGTGACGGACTAATCCCCGGTCACGTCACCCGCGGCCTCGGCTAGGGCGGCATGAGGCGCAGATAGTTGCGCCTGCGCCGCCCCAGTCGCCGGCGGCGGATCTCCTCATCGAGGCTGCGCTCCACGCGCAGACGATCCGCCGCCTCCTTCTGCGAGATCACTGTCTCGCAGAAGGCTGCGACCGCGTCCCAGTTCCCGACGCTGTCGACCATCGCCCTAGCGATGGCCGGCAGCGTCAGGTCGGCACCGATGATTGCGACGAGTTCACGGCGCTGCACTGCCCAAGCCGCGCAGGCCTCGAGCGTGTGGCGCGCCGTGTCCTCGTCGCAATCGCAGTGGTGGCAGGACGGTGTACTCTCCCTCTTTACGACCCTGTGCAGGTATTTGGCGAAGCTCCCGTGCCCCGTCAACACCTGAACTAGTCGGAAGGAGAGCAACCCGTGCCGCCTTTCCAACCACTGCATCAGCACCGGCCGGAAGGCCTCCACGGTTCGCACCCCGAACCGAGGCCTCTCCAGCCGGACTGCCCAACGGGCAATGACGTCTCGGCGGGCGTCGACGCGCCAGGCGGTGAGATCCCTTTACGAGATCACACCGCCCTCCCCGCGCACCCCCGACACCCGCCGATACAACTCGGCGAGCATTTCCGCCTCCAGGTCCCACGGGGGAGTCCCGGCCAATAGGCACGCTACCTCCGTCGCCACCGTGCGGTATCCGCGGATGGCCCTGACCGCCATGACCCTCTGTGGTCGCCACAGAAGGGCCCTAAGTCGGACGGTCAAGGACCCCGCCCACACCGGTGCGCCGTACAGGGCCATCGACCGGATGACCCCCGTGTACAGCCGTCGGCACGTAGCGCTCGGTCCGCCCACGTTCATTATTACTATACTAGAGGATTGATCTTTTTTAGTGGAAGTATAGGGAGGATATATAAAATGAAACAAAAACGTCATAATAATGTTATTTAATTAATCTTTTTCGAAATCACTGTCGCTGTCGCTTTCGGTCACACTAATAACAAATCTATCTGTCACTTCATCTATAATATGATCGAGGTGGCACATTTTATCTTCCTCTTTAATAGTGTGAGACACACAGTCACTCCACTTAGCCGGTGTCACTTTCTTGATTCCTTCTTGGAATAAAGTTTTCATTTCTTGCATTTTATACGTCTTATTATTGTTTGCGACGTGACTCTTTACCTGCGCTCATACCAACTCAATGGGGTTCAATTCACAGTGATAAGGGGGCAGTCTTAAAAGTGTGATACCTTTTTGTGCAGCCATCTCGTCTACGGCATATTTCTCAGTATGATTTTGTTGTTTCACAATATCTATGAGAGTGGCCTTGACCATATTTGGTTCAAACGCAATATTTTTAGTAGTCAGCCACTCTTGAATTCGTGCTTTCGTCCACGACATCTTCGGGATTATTTCGATCTTCCGAGAGTGATAGGGCGCATTGTCCATTACGACTACTGCATTCGGCTTGAGTTTAGGTAGAATACTGCCGAACCAATCCTCGAAACACTCCGCGTTCATTTCATCATGGTAGTCTTCTGTACCTTTCTTTGCTTCAAACATAAGAAGTCCGTCGACCAGAAAGCCTTCTTCTCCGCCTATGTGACTAATTATGAGTCGTTTGCCCTTTCCTGTGGGATTTTTTAATCCCGTAGTCAGGCCGTCTAAAAATGCCTGTCGAGAAGATTTAATACTTCCGTCAATCCAGGTTTTTTTTGTAGTATGACCTGAAAAGAACAAAAAAGAATCATAAGTTTCGACATCAAAACAAAAAGGGAACAAATAGAAGAAACTAAGAGTTGACACGTACCAGCGTTGACCCAGGTCTCGTCTTGATAATATATGTATTTTCCCTCCCTACGATATTGTTTAATTAAACGCAGGTAGCGCTGGCGCCATGATATGATATCTTGTCTATCAATAAGCACACTCTTGCGTGATCGAGTAGCGAATTCGAAATTAAGATGCTTCATAATTTTTCTCAATGTCTCTTTCGAGAAGTTGGGCAATCCTGGGTCATCATTTACAACTTGCAGCACCTAAAAATGATTAAAGTTATTACCTAATTGGTTAAGATTACACATGGGATGGGAGAAAACATACATAACGTATAATAAAAAGATGAGTGACGACATGTGTAAACTAACTTTTGCGATAGTGGGTATTTCATTTCTATGAAAGAACTGATGTACTATTCGTCTAACAGCAGTGAATGTGAAATCATCAAGTTTATCTTTAAATGTAAGTTTTGGGCCCGTTTTTTCGTGAGGTTTTGGTGATTCGCTGTCGTTTTCCTTGTGCTCCTTTAAAACGGAATAAACTGTACGGACGGATATTCCCAAGACTTCACAGCCACCTTGTTAACGCATTCACTTGTTTTTGGAACTTCAATGTTTGATTCTGAAGATTTCACTTCAAACACATACTTGTAAACGTTTTGGACCCAAAGTTTTTCAGTTGCACTTAGAGCTACACGTGGCCTTTTTTTCTTAGGAGATAAAAATGTGTCTCCATCTTGCGATGTGCTCGGCAGAGCATCCATGTCTTCAATGTATCAAACAAAAAAAAATTAACACGATTAACGAAAACAGGTAATGAAAAATAAACACAACGTAACATAAGTTTAACAATAATGATAACAAAAACAACGCGCAGTGGGCAAATCAAAGTTATTCATGCACTCAAAACAGAAGTATGAAGCCGAATGAGCGAATGACAACCGAAACAAAATGGCGGTCAAGCGTCATCGTAGCACCGTAACCAAAAACCAGTACTACCAACTTGAGAGAGCGTTTTCTTGAGTGTTACCTTGTATATGTCTAAAAGGTTCAACGTTTATACAGCCTTTTATTTACATTAATATTAAATAGAATTTAGTATGATCATTATGAGTCAACTATGGAACGATTAGATATTCTGTAAACTTTTGTGAACTGAATCACATCCCTATTGAGATTAGGCTGTCAACATTATTTTACGGAATGACATTTAGAAACGTCATTTTACTGCAGCTAATAAAAAGTTAGACTTTAGCAAGCCGCCCTCGCTTCGCTGCGGTTTCAGTCTTACCCGCATAGTTCACATTCCCGTGGGAATATCGGGATAAAATATAGCCTATGTTACTCCCATTAGTGAAAGAATTTTTAAAATCGGTTCGATGGTTTAAGCCTGAAAGCGTAAGAAACAAACAAACATCCTTACTTTCACATTTATAATATTAGTAAAGATTTAAAATTGTATTTAGTAGGTATAAGTTTAGTAAGGTTTTAAAGAAAACTATTCCATTTTTCTATTGCAAACGGTGGTAAACGAGCATACAGTACACCTGATGGAAAGTGTTGCTATCAAACACATCACTAAAACACACCACACGCAAATATCCATAGAAAGTTGGGCTTCCGGCCAACGTTGCCAACCGTACGATTTAAATCGTATTTATACGGTCTTTTTGGTTCTTGTACGATGTACGATCGAGTGATAGAAATCGTACGCAAAACATACGACCTTTTGAAACATACGATCTTTTTAATGTTGTAGAAACATCCATACTAATATTATAAATGCGAAAGTAAGGATGTTTGTTTGTTTGTTTGTTTGTAACGCTGTCACGCTTAAACCACCGAACCGAATTCAAAAATTCTTTCACCAATGGAAAGCTATAATATCAGGGAGTAACATAGGCTATATTTTATCCCGGTATTCCCACAGGAACGGGAACTACGCGGGTTTAAGCGACTGAAACCGAAGCGAAGCGAGGGCGGGTTGCTAGTATTGAATAATTTTGCTGATATTTTTATGTAATATATCCATTCTGCTGTAGTTAGAATGTAAAATATGCGACAAACTTCCCAAAAAAAAAAGCTCATCAGAAATTGCTCGGAGTCATGAACATCGCTGTTGACATCAAAACATCGACGATACACAAATTGCCTAAAAAAAAAAGCTCACCAGAATTTGCTTGGAGGATTTTTACTACGCTCATGAACATCGATGCATCGTTTATTAAACAACGACAATACGCAAACGTCCTAAAAAAAAAGCTCATCAAATTTGTCCCAAGAATTTCGGTAATTTTTTGCAATTTTCATTGCGTACTATTATATTTCTTCAATTCTGGTACGATCTTCGAAAAAATAAAGTTGGCAACACTGCTTCCGGCTCTCTCGTTCACCGAACGAAGCGCAGTAACATATTGCGGCCCTTAGAATAATAACGTATAGAAGGATAGTGTCAATACTTCGAACTTTCAAAATTTGAATCTAAAAATAATAATGGCGCGCTGACGATTACACACGCACACCACTATACAAATTATGAAATCAAATTTTGTTTTTATTAACATAAATCGTCGAATTACCTTTAAAAGTGATGTTAATTATCTTTTTATATTTTTCAAATGTGTTGTGACACCATTTGAATGCACAAACCGTCATAATTACCTATTTATTTTTTACTAGCAATCCGCCCTCGCTTCGCTTCGGATTCAGTCGCCTTACGCGCGTAGTTCCCGTTCCCGTGGGAATACCGGGATAAAATATAGCCTATGTTACTCCCTGATATTATAGCTTTCCAATGGTGAAAGAATTTTTAAAATCGGTCCAGTACTTTTTGAGTTTATTCGTTACATACAAACTTACAAATTTTACCTCTTTATAATATTAGTATAGAAGAGTTGCGTACGTTCGTGCAGTACAATGACTTGTACATTACGGCACGGTACCGGTGTAAGCTCCATTAGGCTCCAATTGAAATGCCTCACTTTTTGTGCGTGAACTTACCTTCAATACGTTATTATTATTCGAAGTTGTGGCCATAGATAGACAATTGTCAACAGTATAGTCCTACCACTATAAAACGACCATGCGATATAAATATTAGGAATCCTTTGTGGTCATAACATAGCCTTCATGAATGAGAAATTTTAATTCCACGCGTAAGCGATTCTATGAGTTTATTAATTAAAGTCAATTGACCTTATTGCGTTATCATTCGTCGCAAAGTGCAGTCGCCGTTCATCACTAGAAGGTTAGTGTTTAATGTCCTTATTTAATTTACTAGTAAATTAGCATGGTTTTAATCGCATAGTTCCCATTCCCACGAGAATAGAGAGATAAAATATAGTATATGCTACTCGAGGATTATGAAAGAATTTTCACAATCGGTTTAGTGGTTTAGGCGGGCAATCATAACATACAAATTTACACATTGAGGATATTAGTTAAGACTGTAATGTACAGCTTTTATTTTTTTTCTAACGAATGCCTGTAGTTTCAACCGCGTAGTTCCTGTTTCTATAGGAATACGATCGACAAATATAGCCTAAGTTATTCTTTATAGAGAGCTGGCTAGTAGTAAAATATTATCAATATCGATCAAACCGTTTTGATAAGTACTCGATACAAACAGCTAGACAGATAAAAAGTTTTTAAACTGGTTTTTAGGCGTAGGTATCGTGCAAATAATCCTGTGAGCTTGACAAGTATCTACTATTTTAATATTTATCATTCGTTCATTCATCTTAGCCTATAAGTTCCACTGTTGGGCTCTGGCCTCCCCCACGAAATGGGAAGGGAATTGACCTACTATGCCATGCTGGTCAGATGTGTTGGACTAGGGTTTTATATCTAATTTTCCTTCTCTTGCACAGATGTTACCTGCATATATCCCTTACTCGCTTTTTAAAAAACCCACGGGCAAGAGTGGGAGGTGGTTAATTGTATTCTTACTCCCTAAACACACGGATAACATTGATATTACAAACTTCAATTTTATTTTTTTAATAATATTTTTTCCGTGTGGTGGCGGATTAAGAATACAATTCACCATTCCCTATCTTGTCCGTGGGTGTCATAAAAGACGACTAAGGGATATAATATGCACATAACATCTGTGCAAGAGAAGGAAAACTCGAAATGAAACCCTATACCAACATGTCTGACCAGCACGATATAGTAGGTTAAATTCCCTCCCAATGTGGAGGAGGCCCGAGTCCAACAGTGGGACGTTTGTGGGCTGCGATGATGATGATGATGAATTTTATTTATTTGTATAAATTTTCGTAACAAAACTGGCAACGTGCAATTGATTTCATTCATCTCAGCTTATAGATTTCTTATTGCTGGGCTCGAGCCTCTATTGTGGAAGGGAAAATGATCCCACTATACCACGCTAGTCAAACGAGTTAACGTAGAGTTTTATGTCGTGTTTTCCTTACTTTGAAATTGATGTTATATGCATGTCATATCTCTTATTGGTCTTTTAACAACAACTTCGAATAATAAACAAGGTGAATTGTATTCTTACTTCGTCATCACACGGATATTTAATAGATAATGTTAATATACAAATTGTTATAAAAATATTAGGAAACGATTAGAATTTGTTAAATTAAGAATTAATGAAATATATATGTTGTAAGAGCCGGGGTCGCACTGGTAAGCGAGTAAAAGTATTGCTACTCAAGTTAATGGATGGAATATTAGAAAAACATCGATGTTGACATCGATGTCATAATCAAAAGCTCAACATCGATGTTCGATAAGTATCGAAACCTGGTTGGACCACATCGATGATGTTTGCATTAATAGTTGACAAAGAAAATACAGTTAAATCCTTACATTTTACCTCGTTTTATTGAATAATCATTAGGTGGATATAGCTACCCGCCTGAGGAGGTAACAGTGTTCATAGATGATATAATTTGTTTCCTTGCATTGTTCGTGCTTGAGGCCGTGAGATAACATCGATGATCAATTTCGTTAACATCAATGTTACGATATTTTTCGTATAGCAACATCGATGTTAAAACATCGATGTTTTTGCTTTCAACATCGATGATCATCGAGCATTCCTAGGTTAGTTAATGTTGTGGTATGGCGTAGTGGTTAAGGCTGCTGCTGTCCACCGGAGCGGAACGAGGTAGTGGAGCGGAGAAATATTAACCAATAAGATTGCACAAAATCTCCGCTCCTCTTTAGTGGACAGGGAGTTGCGATCTAGTTTAAAAATTCATACAAAACCGGTAAGCGAAACGGTGAAGCGAGTATATGGTAAGTAATTCGGTTACTTCTGACTCCAATTCTTCTTCCTCGAGCAATGTATTAACTTTTTCGATAACATGTCTGCTCTCACTGACATTTCGCGTAGAACTAAATTAATCGCCCGCCGCCGGGAGCTCGAACTGACTCGTCGCGTAGGTACTAAACTCCGCTCCGCATTACTTTCTCGCTTCGCTCCGCAGCCTCGCTGCGGTGGACAGACACAGTACGTAACTTCGCTCCGCCTTATCCCGTCGCTCCGCTCCGCTGCCTCGCTCCGCTCTGGTGGACAGGCAGCCTAAGACACCATTCTAATGTACCAGTATTATGGGTGTGATTCCCAAGCAGGATGATTTGATGCGATACATAAATAGTTGATCTGGGTGTAGGTTTTATTTATTACTAGCAACTCGCCCTCGCTTTGCTTCGATTTCAGTCGCCTTACCCACGTAGTGCCCGATCCCGTGGGAATACCGGGATAAAATATAGCCTATGTTACTCCCTGATATTATTTCCATTGGTGAAATAATTTTTGAAATCGGTTCGGTGGTTTAAGTGTGAGAGCGTAAGAAACAAACAAACTTACTTTCACATATTTTATAACTAGCAACCCGCCCTCGCTTCGGTTCCAGACGACGTCAGACCTGCGTAGTTCCCAATCCCGTGGGAATACGGGGATAAAATATAACCTATGTTACTCCCTGATATTATAGCTTTCCATTGGTAAAAGAATTTTTGAAATCTGTTCTGTGGTTTAAGCGTGAAAGCATAACAAATAAACAATCAAATTTACTTTCGCATTTATAATAATAAGTAAGGATTGCTGTTGACCTTTGCTAGGCCGTTGCGTACCATAAAGAAAGTGAAGAGAGTGTGAGGCATCATCATCAAAACCCACCATACCAAACACACCCAGAAAGTTGGATTCCGGCTCTCTCGCTCACCGAAGTGCAGTAACAAATTGCTACTACTTAGAAGTCAACTTTCTGAGAAACTGTAGTACTACCTCGGACTAAATCGGCCTGCGGCTGTAGACAGCTCCTAGCCTCCTACTACTACTACATAGGAGTGAGGCGTATTTATCATAACATATATAAATCACAAGTATTTGAAGATAACAGATAACAGTTGTTCTTGCAAGGTCATTATATCTGTTAAAAAATAACATTTATAATACATCGATAACAGCCGGTCTAGTCCGGCTGTTATGTTAGTACCTATATAGCTTGAAATAACAGAACTGTTCTGTTCTGTCAGAACAGTCAATAAAAAACAAAACAACTATTCTTGTCTTTGTCTTTTGTGTAATATTGTCATAAGCTAAAACGGGACACGTAGTATTTATTTGAATTAAACCAAAATTATAGTATGTCGTTTCATAAGAAGAAATCCTCTTTGAAAAGCGAATTCTTAATTAGATCGTGTTATCTGTTATTTCATTGATTAGTCTATCTCGCTCACGCCTACTTGAAAGACTATTTGCTATGACGAGAAGCATTTAGTGCTATAACCAGAAAAATAGAAATTGCAATCTAACAAGAAGATATCATTGTTAAATCGTGACTCTTTAATTAGATCGTGTTATCTGTTATTTGGTTGATTAATCTATCTCGCTTACACCTACATGATAGACTGTTTGTAAAACGAGAAACATCTAGTGCTATAACCCGAAAAATAGAAAATGTAATTTAGCAAGAATATATCATTGTTGAATTGTGACTCATTAATTAGATCGTGTTATCTGTTATTTGGTTGATTAATCTATCTCGCTCACACCTATTTGATAGACTGTTGCTAAAACGAGAAGCATTTAGTGTTATTATAACCCGAAAAATAGAAATTATAATCTAACAAGAACATATCATTGTTGAATTTTGACTTTTTAATTAGATCGTATGATCTGTTATTTGATTGATTAATCTATTTCGCTCACACCTACTTGATAGACTGTTGCTAAAACGACAAGCATTAAGTGTAATAACCAGCAAAATAGAAATTGTACTCTTTCTAGCACATATCATCCTTAAAAAGTGACAAGTATTTCTTTTCGTATTATGAGTTATCTGTTTACATATTTTGTGTTCGGAAACACTGCAGAACTAATGTTGGCATGATTATTTTATTGTCTTATATTATTTTGTTGTCAAGCGTTGCTTCCTTAAGTAGGTATGTAATATCTGGTCGATCGAGCATTGCTCGATATAATTTTTATATTTTTTTGTAAATGGTATTTTAGCGAACATATTTAGATATTTATTAACAAATAAATAAAAATGATGAAAGAATTAAAAAAATATCAAAAATTAAAGAACGGGATAATAACACTGAGATTCGATCTCAGGCTGTTTGAATGCAACTTAATAATGATTGGCGATGGCTAAATTTACAATCCTATTCTAATGACATTTTATGTCATTTTATGGATTAGCTAAAAACACCGACAAAACAATACTTTCTATAAATAAGACCTAGCTAGATCGATTTTTTGGCCCCGAAACCTCTAGTAGGCTGAATTTCATGAAAATCGTTGGAGCCGTTGCCGAGATTCAGACTATATATATAGCTCGTTTAAAGATACAAGATTTAATATAAATGGGTAAACAATTTGCATATTTTATAAAAGTTAACCCTAGCTACGTTTCACTATAACTTACATACATACATATTGTGAGTATTAGTGAGTATTTACTTGCTCGTAACCCTATAGTATAAGGCACAGCTCCAGGTTTCTAAAAAAAAAAATGAATATGTTCCCCCGCAGAAACTTCGGGATAATAGGTAATAAAATCCGTCAGATGCCCAAAAAAAAAAGAACTCGTCAACGACAGATTCCAGGTAAAGTACATAGTACTCGATACTTTATTGAGTACCATACTTTTTCTTCGATACTACTCATGAGTACAGTATCGATACTTTCCGTTCGATATCGTGTCCCTACTAATGGGCCATGATTGAAAAATAACACTTGTTATTTAATAACAGAAATTGGTACCTGTTATTATTGCGTAACAGTAACAGAAATAACAGATATTACGTTTGTCCTGTTATAACCCATGTCTACTACTACATTTAAGTGTTATTGAACTTATTGATGTGAAACATCTATAGGCGAGGTGACTGCGATTGTCGGCGTGGCGATTAACGCCACGCTTCGCGGTCCCCTACCTATTAATATACTATATTTTTTTTTGTATGACTTGTTAGCCGCAGATGGCTGTGACAACTTTACCCGGACTGGTGGGTGAGCGCTGAGAGCTCTCAACCCGTACTATAAAATACCTTTTTCTTTTTGTGTGTGACTTAGTTGTTAGGCTCAGATGGCTGTGACAACTTTACCCGGACTGGTGGGTGAGCGCTGAGGGCTCTCAACCCGCATCTATAAAATAGTTTTTTTTTTTGTTTTTTTGTGTGACCTAGTTGTTAGCCTCAGATGGCTGTGACAACTTTACGTTACGTGAGCGCTGAGGGCTCTCAACCCGCACCTATAAAATATATATTTGGATACATATATCTACATTTTTGTAACAAAACCATGGTGCGATTTAAAATTGACGACGATTTGTACAACGCCATCTAGTGAACTCAAAGTAAATTGTTACCTATAATGTATACTAATGAAAATAAATGTTTATTTATAATCATAACTTGTATGTTTGTAAGTTCCCCGCAACACAGGGATTAATTCCTTATTGCAGGTTGTCATTTAAAAAAAAGTTAATGAATAAAACTGTTTTCACAATTATAGGAAAAAGACAATGAGTGCGTTTAACCTTTACTCGCGGTTGAATTACGCAATTCATTTAAAAGTAAAATAATCAAGTTTAATTTTTTTTTAATATAGATTTTGCCCGCGGCTTCGCTCGCGTAAAATGTAACTATCCGAAGATGAAATTTTATCGAAATCCAGTCAACGAATTATGCTTATTTGATTGAAAAAAGTTAAATTTAATTATTACACCAAGGAAAAGTATCGGGGCAATAATATCCTATGTGTTAATCCAGGGAATAGTCTATCTATGTGTTAATTTTAATCCGAAACTGTTCAACGGTTTACTAGTGAAAGAGTAATGAATATCCGTTCAGATATTCACAATTAAAATATTAGTAGAATATACAAAACTTTCCGTGAGGTGACAGAGTAAGAATACAATTCACCTCTCCCGTGCCCGTGGGTGTCGTAAAAGACAGCTAAGAGGTATAATATGCATATAACATCTATGCAAGAGAAGGAAAACTCGAATAATGAAACTCTATTTCAACCCGTCTGATCAGCGTGGTAAAGTAGGTCTATGTCACTCCCTTTGCGGAACAGGTTCGAGCCCAGCATTGGGACGTATATGAGTTGTAACAAATGACGAATAGTCACTTTTCATTTCATTGACTTTAAGGTCGATAGTCAACAGCATTCCACTGGAAAGGCTTATAACATTATCAATAATCAACTCGCCTACAAACAAGGAATGTTAATAGTCTTGATAACAAAGGCACGATTATAAATATACGTGAATATAAATAACTAGCAAACCGCCCTCGCTTCGCTTCAGTTATAGGTTATAATCGTTTTACCCGCGTAGTTCCCGTTCCCGTGGGAATACCGGGATAAAATATAGCCTAGCTTACGCCCTGATATTATAGCTTTCCATTGGTGAAAGAATTTTTGAAATCGGTCCAGCCGTTTTGAAGATTACCCGGAACAAACAGACAGACAGACAAAAATTTTTTAATTGCTATTTTAGGCATAGGTGTCGTGCAAATAACCGTGTGAGCATGAAAAAAGCCTATTATTTTGACATTACAAACAGACACTCCAATTTTATTTATTGGTATAGTAGATAAATTAAATAAAAACTTTATTATCAGGTTCAAAAGATTAAACATACAATAACATTGTATAAATGTTATAAATTATACATGTATATTTATACATATATACAAATAAATAAAATCGAAGTGTCTGTTTGTAATGTTAAAATAATGGACTTTTTTCATGTTGTAACCGTATGTGATTTACCTAAAAAACGGTTTAAAAAATTTGTGTTTGTCTGTCTGTCCGTCTATTTCTTTTTGGTAATATTCAAAATGTACTGCCAGATAGTTGTCGGGACACGTAGTATTTATTTGAATTAAACCAAAATTATAGTATGTCGTTTCATAAGAAGAAATCCTCTTTGAAAAGCGAATTCTTAATTAGATCGTGTTATCTGTTATTTCATTGATTAGTCTATCTCGCTCACGCCTACTTGAAAGACTATTTGCTATGACGAGAAGCATTTAGTGCTATAACCAGAAAAATAGAAATTGCAATCTAACAAGAAGATATCATTGTTAAATCGTGACTCTTTAATTAGATCGTGTTATCTGTTATTTGGTTGATTAGTCTATCTCGCTCACGCCTACTTGAAAGACTATTTGCTATAACGAGAAGCATCTAGTGCTATAACCCGAAAAATAGAAATTGCAATCTAACAAGAAGATATCATTGTTAAATCGTGACTCTTTAATTAGATCGTGTTATCTGTTATTTGGTTGATTAATCTATCTCGCTTACACCTACATGATAGACTGTTTCTAAAACGAGAAACATCTAGTGCTATAACCCGAAAAATAGAAAATGTAATTTAGCAAGAATATATCATTGTTGAATTGTGACTCATTAATTAGATCGTGTTATCTGTTATTTGGTTGATTAATCTATCTCGCTCACACCTATTTGATAGACTGTTGCTAAAGCGAGAAGCATTTAGTGTTATTATAACCCGAAAAATAGAAATTATAATCTAACAAGAACATATCATTGTTGAATTTTGACTTTTTAATTAGATCGTATGATCTGTTATTTGATTGATTAATCTATTTCGCTCACACCTACTTGATAGACTGTTGCTAAAACGACAAGCATTAAGTGTAATAACCAGCAAAATAGAAATTGTACTCTTTCTAGCACATATCATCCTTAAAAAGTGACAAGTATTTCTTTTCGTATTATGAGTTATCTGTTTACATATTTTGTGTTCGGAAACACTGCAGAACTAATGTTGGCATGATTATTTTATTGTCTTATATTATTTTGTTGTCAAGCGTTGCTTCCTTAAGTAGGTATGTAATATCTGGTCGATCGAGCATTGCTCGATATAATTTTTATATTTTTTTGTAAATGGTATTTTAGCGAACATATTTAGATATTTATTAACAAATAAATAAAAATGATGAAAGAATTAAAAAAATATCAAAAATTAAAGAACGGGATAATAACACTGAGATTCGATCTCAGGCTGTTTGAATGCAACTTAATAATGATTGGCGATGGCTAAATTTACAATCCTATTCTAATGACATTTTATGACATTTTATGGATTAGCTAAAAACACCGACAAAACAATACTTTCTATAAATAAGACCTAGCTAGATCGATTTTTTGGCCCCGAAACCTCTAGTAGGCTGAATTTCATGAAAATCGTTGGAGCCGTTGCCGAGATTCAGATTATATATATAGCTCGTTTAAAGATACAAGATTTAATATAAATGGGTCAAACAATTTGCATATTTTACAAAAGTTAACCCTAGCTACGTTTCACTATAACTTACATACATACATATTGTGAGTATTAGTGAGTATTTACTTGCTCGTAACCCTATAGTATAAGGCACAGCTCCAGAAGGTTTCTAAAAAAAAAATGAATATGTTCCCCCGCAGAAACTTCGGGATAATAGGTAATAAAATCCGTCAGATGCCCAAAAAAAAAAGAACTCATCAACGACAGATTCCAGGTAAAGTACATAGTACTCGATACTTTATTGAGTACGATACTTTTTCTTCGATACTACTCATGAGTACAGTATCGATACTTTCCGTTCGATATCGTGTCCCTACTAATGGGCCATGATTGAAAAATAACACTTGTTATTTAATAACAGAAATTGGTACCTGTTATTATTGCGTAACAGTAACAGAAATAACAGATATTACGTTTGTCCTGTTATAACCCATGTCTACTACTACATTTAAGTGTTATTGAACTTATTGATGTGAAACATCTATAGGCGAGGTGACTGCGATTGTCGGCGTGGCGATTAACGCCACGCTTCGCGGTCCCCTACCTATTAATATACTATATTTTTTTTTTGTATGACTTGTTAGCCGCAGATGGCTGTGACAGCTTTACCCGGACTGGTGGGTGAGCGCTGAGAGCTCTCAACCCGTACTATAAAATACCTTTTTCTTTTTGTGTGTGACTTAGTTGTTAGGCTCAGATGGCTGTGACAACTTTACCCGGACTGGTGGGTGAGCGCTGAGGGCTCTCAACCCGCATCTATAAAATAGTTTTTTTTTTTGTTTTTTTGTGTGACTTAGTTGTTAGCCTCAGATGGCTGTGACAACTTTACGTTACGTGAGCGCTGAGGGCTCTCAACCCGCACCTATAAAATATATATTTGGATACATATATCTACATTTTTGTAACAAAACCATGGTGCGATTTAAAATTGACGACGATTTGTACAACGCCATCTAGTGAACTCAAAGTAAATTGTTACCTATAATGTATACTAATGAAAATAAATGTTTATTTATAATCATAACTTGTATGTTTGTAAGTTCCCCGCAACACAGGGATTAATTCCTTATTGCAGGTTGTCATTTAAAAAAAAGTTAATGAATAAAACTGTTTTCACAATTATAGGAAAAAGACAATGAGTGCGTTTAACCTTTACTCGCGGTTGAATTACGCAATTCATTTAAAAGTAAAATAATCAAGTTTAATTTTTTTTTAATATAGATTTTGCCCGCGGCTTCGCTCGCGTAAAATGTAACTATCCGAAGATGAAATTTTATCGAAATCCAGTCAACGAATTATGCTTATTTGATTGAAAAAAGTTAAATTTAATTATTACACCAAGGAAAAGTATCGGGGCAATAATATCCTATGTGTTAATCCAGGGAATAGTCTATCTATGTGTTAATTTTAATCCGAAACTGTTCAACGGTTTACTAGTGAAAGAGTAATGAATATCCGTTCAGATATTCACAATTAAAATATTAGTAGAATATACAAAACTTTCCGTGAGGTGACAGAGTAAGAATACAATTCACCTCTCCCGTGCCCGTGGGTGTCGTAAAAGACAGCTAAGAGGTATAATATGCATATAACATCTATGCAAGAGAAGGAAAACTCGAATAATGAAACTCTATTTCAACCCGTCTGATCAGCGTGGTAAAGTAGGTCTATGTCACTCCCTTTGCGGAACAGGTTCGAGCCCAGCATTGGGACGTATATGAGTTGTAACAAATGACGAATAGTCACTTTTCATTTCATTGACTTTAAGGTCGATAGTCAACAGCATTCCACTGGAAAGGCTTATAACATTATCAATAATCAACTCGCCTACAAACAAGGAATGTTAATAGTCTTGATAACAAAGGCACGATTATAAATATACGTGAATATAAATAACTAGCAACCCGCCCTCGCTTCGCTTCAGTTATAGGTTATAATCGTTTTACCCGCGTAGTTCCCGTTCCCGTGGGAATACCGGGATAAAATATAGCCTAGCTTACGCCCTGATATTATAGCTTTCCATTGGTGAAAGAATTTTTGAAATCGGTCCAGCCGTTTTGAAGATTACCCAGAACAAACAGACAGACAGACAGACAGACAAAAATTTTTTAATTGCTATTTTAGGCATAGGTGTCGTGCAAATAACCGTGTGAGCATGAAAAAAGCCTATTATTTTGACATTACAAACAG
This sequence comes from Lymantria dispar, assembly GCA_032191425.1. Taxonomy (NCBI): domain Eukaryota; kingdom Metazoa; phylum Arthropoda; class Insecta; order Lepidoptera; family Erebidae; genus Lymantria; species Lymantria dispar. Next base: position 7,229,483 of record CM063465.1, on the reverse strand, counting down.
ACACTCCAATTTTATTTATTGGTATAGTAGATAAATTAAATAAAAACTTTATTATCAGGTTCAAAAGATTAAACATACAATAACATTGTATAAATGTTATAAATTATACATGTATATTTATACATATATACAAATAAATAAAATCGAAGTGTCTGTTTGTAATGTTAAAATAATGGACTTTTTTCATGTTGTAACCGTATGTGATTTACCTAAAAAACGGTTTAAAAAATTTGTGTTTGTCTGTCTGTCCGTCTATTTCTTTTTGGTAATATTCAAAATGTACTGCCAGATAGTTGTCGGGACACGTAGTATTTATTTGAATTAAACCAAAATTATAGTATGTCGTTTCATAAGAAGAAATCCTCTTTGAAAAGCGAATTCTTAATTAGATCGTGTTATCTGTTATTTCATTGTTTGTCTATCTCGCTCACGCCTACTTGAAAGACTATTTGCTATGACGAGAAGCATTTAGTGCTATAACCAGAAAAATAGAAATTGCAATCTAACAAGAAGATATCATTGTTAAATCGTGACTCTTTAATTAGATCGTGTTATCTGTTATTTGGTTGATTAGTCTATCTCGCTCACGCCTACTTGAAAGACTATTTGCTATAACGAGAAGCATCTAGTGCTATAACCCGAAAAATAGAAATTGCAATCTAACAAGAAGATATCATTGTTAAATCGTAACTCTTTAATTAGATCGTGTTATCTGTTATTTGGTTGATTAATCTATCTCGCTTACACCTACATGATAGACTGTTTCTAAAACGAGAAACATCTAGTGCTATAACCCGAAAAATAGAAAATGTAATTTAGCAAGAATATATCATTGTTGAATTGTGACTCATTAATTAGATCGTGTTATCTGTTATTTGGTTGATTAATCTATCTCGCTCACACCTATTTGATAGACTGTTGCTAAAGCGAGAAGCATTTAGTGTTATTATAACCCGAAAAATAGAAATTATAATCTAACAAGAACATATCATTGTTGAATTTTGACTTTTTAATTAGATCGTATGATCTGTTATTTGATTGATTAATCTATTTCGCTCACACCTACTTGATAGACTGTTGCTAAAACGACAAGCATTAAGTGTAATAACCAGCAAAATAGAAATTGTACTCTTTCTAGCACATATCATCCTTAAAAAGTGACAAGTATTTCTTTTCGTATTATGAGTTATCTGTTTACATATTTTGTGTTCGGAAACACTGCAGAACTAATGTTGGCATGATTATTTTATTGTCTTATATTATTTTGTTGTCAAGCGTTGCTTCCTTAAGTAGGTATGTAATATCTGGTCGATCGAGCATTGCTCGATATAATTTTTATATTTTTTTGTAAATGGTATTTTAGCGAACATATTTAGATATTTATTAACAAATAAATAAAAATGATGAAAGAATTAAAAAAATATCAAAAATTAAAGAACGGGATAATAACACTGAGATTCGATCTCAGGCTGTTTGAATGCAACTTAATAATGATTGGCGATGGCTAAATTTACAATCCTATTCTAATGACATTTTATGACATTTTATGGATTAGCTAAAAACACCGACAAAACAATACTTTCTATAAATAAGACCTAGCTAGATCGATTTTTTGGCCCCGAAACCTCTAGTAGGCTGAATTTCATGAAAATCGTTGGAGCCGTTGCCGAGATTCAGATTATATATATAGCTCGTTTAAAGATACAAGATTTAATATAAATGGGTCAAACAATTTGCATATTTTATAAAAGTTAACCCTAGCTACGTTTCACTATAACTTACATACATACATATTGTGAGTATTAGTGAGTATTTACTTGCTCGTAACCCTATAGTATAAGGCACAGCTCCAGAAGGTTTCTAAAAAAAAAATGAATATGTTCCCCCGCAGAAACTTCGGGATAATAGGTAATAAAATCCGTCAGATGCCCAAAAAAAAAAGAACTCATCAACGACAGATTCCAGGTAAAGTACATAGTACTCGATACTTTATTGAGTACGATACTTTTTCTTCGATACTACTCATGAGTACAGTATCGATACTTTCCGTTCGATATCGTGTCCCTACTAATGGGCCATGATTGAAAAATAACACTTGTTATTTAATAACAGAAATTGGTACCTGTTATTATTGCGTAACAGTAACAGAAATAACAGATATTACGTTTGTCCTGTTATAACCCATGTCTACTACTACATTTAAGTGTTATTGAACTTATTGATGTGAAACATCTATAGGCGAGGTGACTGCGATTGTCGGCGTGGCGATTAACGCCACGCTTCGCGGTCCCCTACCTATTAATATACTATATTTTTTTTTTGTATGACTTGTTAGCCGCAGATGGCTGTGACAGCTTTACCCGGACTGGTGGGTGAGCGCTGAGAGCTCTCAACCCGTACTATAAAATACCTTTTTCTTTTTGTGTGTGACTTAGTTGTTAGGCTCAGATGGCTGTGACAACTTTACCCGGACTGGTGGGTGAGCGCTGAGGGCTCTCAACCCGCATCTATAAAATAGTTTTTTTTTTTGTTTTTTTGTGTGACTTAGTTGTTAGCCTCAGATGGCTGTGACAACTTTACGTTACGTGAGCGCTGAGGGCTCTCAACCCGCACCTATAAAATATATATTTGGATACATATATCTACATTTTTGTAACAAAACCATGGTGCGATTTAAAATTGACGACGATTTGTACAACGCCATCTAGTGAACTCAAAGTAAATTGTTACCTATAATGTATACTAATGAAAATAAATGTTTATTTATAATCATAACTTGTATGTTTGTAAGTTCCCCGCAACACAGGGATTAATTCCTTATTGCAGGTTGTCATTTAAAAAAAAGTTAATGAATAAAACTGTTTTCACAATTATAGGAAAAAGACAATGAGTGCGTTTAACCTTTACTCGCGGTTGAATTACGCAATTCATTTAAAAGTAAAATAATCAAGTTTAATTTTTTTTTAATATAGATTTTGCCCGCGGCTTCGCTCGCGTAAAATGTAACTATCCGAAGATGAAATTTTATCGAAATCCAGTCAACGAATTATGCTTATTTGATTGAAAAAAGTTAAATTTAATTATTACACAAAGGAAAAGTATCGGGGCAATAATATCCTATGTGTTAATCCAGGGAATAGTCTATCTATGTGTTAATTTTAATCCGAAACTGTTCAACGGTTTACTAGTGAAAGAGTAATGAATATCCGTTCAGATATTCACAATTAAAATATTAGTAGAATATACAAAACTTTCCGTGAGGTGACAGAGTAAGAATACAATTCACCTCTCCCGTGCCCGTGGGTGTCGTAAAAGACAGCTAAGAGGTATAATATGCATATAACATCTATGCAAGAGAAGGAAAACTCGAATAATGAAACTATTTCAACCCGTCTGATCAGCGTGGTAAAGTAGGTCTATGTCACTCCCTTTGCGGAACAGGTTCGAGCCCAGCATTGGGACGTATATGAGTTGTAACAAATGACGAATAGTCACTTTTCATTTCATTGACTTTAAGGTCGATAGTCAACAGCATTCCACTGGAAAGACTTATAACATTATCAATAATCAACTCGCCTACAAACAAGGAATGTTAATAGTCTTGATAACAAAGGCACGATTATAAATATACGTGAATATAAATAACTAGCAACCCGCCCTCGCTTCGCTTCAGTTATAGGTTATAATCGTTTTACCCGCGTAGTTCCCGTTCCCGTGGGAATACCGGGATAAAATATAGCCTAGCTTACGCCCTGATATTATAGCTTTCCATTGGTGAAAGAATTTTTGAAATCGGTCCAGCCGTTTTGAAGATTACCCGGAACAAACAGACAGACAGACAGACAGACAAAAATTTTTTAATTGCTATTTTAGGCATAGGTGTCGTGCAAATAACCGTGTGAGCATGAAAAAAGCCTATTATTTTGACATTACAAACAGACACTCCAATTTTATTTATTGGTATAGTAGATAAATTAAATAAAAACTTTATTATCAGGTTCAAAAGATTAAACATACAATAACATTGTATAAATGTTATAAATTATACATGTATATTTATACATATATACAAATAAATAAAATCGAAGTGTCTGTTTGTAATGTTAAAATAATGGACTTTTTTCATGTTGTAACCGTATGTGATTTACCTAAAAAACGGTTTAAAAAATTTGTGTTTGTCTGTCTGTCCGTCTATTTCTTTTTGGTAATATTCAAAATGTACTGCCAGATAGTTGTCGGGACACGTAGTATTTATTTGAATTAAACCAAAATTATAGTATGTCGTTTCATAAGAAGAAATCCTCTTTGAAAAGCGAATTCTTAATTAGATCGTGTTATCTGTTATTTCATTGATTAGTCTATCTCGCTCACGCCTACTTGAAAGACTATTTGCTATGACGAGAAGCATTTAGTGCTATAACCAGAAAAATAGAAATTGCAATCTAACAAGAAGATATCATTGTTAAATCGTGACTCTTTAATTAGATCGTGTTATCTGTTATTTGGTTGATTAGTCTATCTCGCTCACGCCTACTTGAAAGACTATTTGCTATAACGAGAAGCATCTAGTGCTATAACCCGAAAAATAGAAATTGCAATCTAACAAGAAGATATCATTGTTAAATCGTGACTCTTTAATTAGATCGTGTTATCTGTTATTTGGTTGATTAATCTATCTCGCTTACACCTACATGATAGACTGTTTCTAAAACGAGAAACATCTAGTGCTATAACCCGAAAAATAGAAAATGTAATTTAGCAAGAATATATCATTGTTGAATTGTGACTCATTAATTAGATCGTGTTATCTGTTATTTGGTTGATTAATCTATCTCGCTCACACCTATTTGATAGACTGTTGCTAAAGCGAGAAGCATTTAGTGTTATTATAACCCGAAAAATAGAAATTATAATCTAACAAGAACATATCATTGTTGAATTTTGACTTTTTAATTAGATCGTATGATCTGTTATTTGATTGATTAATCTATTTCGCTCACACCTACTTGATAGACTGTTGCTAAAACGACAAGCATTAAGTGTAATAACCAGCAAAATAGAAATTGTACTCTTTCTAGCACATATCATCCTTAAAAAGTGACAAGTATTTCTTTTCGTATTATGAGTTATCTGTTTACATATTTTGTGTTCGGAAACACTGCAGAACTAATGTTGGCATGATTATTTTATTGTCTTATATTATTTTGTTGTCAAGCGTTGCTTCCTTAAGTAGGTATGTAATATCTGGTCGATCGAGCATTGCTCGATATAATTTTTATATTTTTTTGTAAATGGTATTTTAGCGAACATATTTAGATATTTATTAACAAATAAATAAAAATGATGAAAGAATTAAAAAAATATCAAAAATTAAAGAACGGGATAATAACACTGAGATTCGATCTCAGGCTGTTTGAATGCAACTTAATAATGATTGGCGATGGCTAAATTTACAATCCTATTCTAATGACATTTTATGACATTTTATGGATTAGCTAAAAACACCGACAAAACAATACTTTCTATAAATAAGACCTAGCTAGATCGATTTTTTGGCCCCGAAACCTCTAGTAGGCTGAATTTCATGAAAATCGTTGGAGCCGTTGCCGAGATTCAGATTATATATATAGCTCGTTTAAAGATACAAGATTTAATATAAATGGGTCAAACAATTTGCATATTTTATAAAAGTTAACCCTAGCTACGTTTCACTATAACTTACATACATACATATTGTGAGTATTAGTGAGTATTTACTTGCTCGTAACCCTATAGTATAAGGCACAGCTCCAGAAGGTTTCTAAAAAAAAAATGAATATGTTCCCCCGCAGAAACTTCGGGATAATAGGTAATAAAATCCGTCAGATGCCCAAAAAAAAAAGAACTCATCAACGACAGATTCCAGGTAAAGTACATAGTACTCGATACTTTATTGAGTACGATACTTTTTCTTCGATACTACTCATGAGTACAGTAACGATACTTTCCGTTCGATATCGTGTCCCTACTAATGGGCCATGATTGAAAAATAACACTTGTTATTTAATAACAGAAATTGGTACCTGTTATTATTGCGTAACAGTAACAGAAATAACAGATATTACGTTTGTCCTGTTATAACCCATGTCTACTACTACATTTAAGTGTTATTGAACTTATTGATGTGAAACATCTATAGGCGAGGTGACTGCGATTGTCGGCGTGGCGATTAACGCCACGCTTCGCGGTCCCCTACCTATTAATATACTATATTTTTTTTTTGTATGACTTGTTAGCCGCAGATGGCTGTGACAACTTTACCCGGACTGGTGGGTGAGCGCTGAGAGCTCTCAACCCGTACTATAAAATACCTTTTTCTTTTTGTGTGTGACTTAGTTGTTAGGCTCAGATGGCTGTGACAACTTTACCCGGACTGGTGGGTGAGCGCTGAGGGCTCTCAACCCGCATCTATAAAATAGTTTTTCTTTTTGTTTTTTTGTGTGACTTAGTTGTTAGCCTCAGATGGCTGTGACAACTTTACGTTACGTGAGCGCTGAGGGCTCTCAACCCGCACCTATAAAATATATATTTGGATACATATATCTACATTTTTGTAACAAAACCATGGTGCGATTTAAAATTGACGACGATTTGTACAACGCCATCTAGTGAACTCAAAGTAAATTGTTACCTATAATGTATACTAATGAAAATAAATGTTTATTTATAATCATAACTTGTATGTTTGTAAGTTCCCCGCAACACAGGGATTAATTCCTTATTGCAGGTTGTCATTTAAAAAAAAGTTAATGAATAAAACTGTTTTCACAATTATAGGAAAAAGACAATGAGTGCGTTTAACCTTTACTCGCGGTTGAATTACGCAATTCATTTAAAAGTAAAATAATCAAGTTTAATTTTTTTTTAATATAGATTTTGCCCGCGGCTTCGCTCGCGTAAAATGTAACTATCCGAAGATGAAATTTTATCGAAATCCAGTCAACGAATTATGCTTATTTGATTGAAAAAAGTTAAATTTAATTATTACACCAAGGAAAAGTATCGGGGCAATAATATCCTATGTGTTAATCCAGGGAATAGTCTATCTATGTGTTAATTTTAATCCGAAACTGTTCAACGGTTTACTAGTGAAAGAGTAATGAATATCCGTTCAGATATTCACAATTAAAATATTAGTAGAATATACAAAACTTTCCGTGAGGTGACAGAGTAAGAATACAATTCACCTCTCCCGTGCCCGTGGGTGTCGTAAAAGACAGCTAAGAGGTATAATATGCATATAACATCTATGCAAGAGAAGGAAAACTCGAATAATGAAACTCTATTTCAACCCGTCTGATCAGCGTGGTAAAGTAGGTCTATGTCACTCCCTTTGCGGAACAGGTTCGAGCCCAGCATTGGGACGTATATGAGTTGTAACAAATGACGAATAGTCACTTTTCATTTCATTGACTTTAAGGTCGATAGTCAACAGCATTCCACTGGAAAGGCTTATAACATTATCAATAATCAACTCGCCTACAAACAAGGAATGTTAATAGTCTTGATAACAAAGGCACGATTATAAATATACGTGAATATAAATAACTAGCAACCCGCCCTCGCTTCGCTTCAGTTATAGGTTATAATCGTTTTACCCGCGTAGTTCCCGTTCCCGTGGGAATACCGGGATAAAATATAGCCTAGCTTACGCCCTGATATTATAGCTTTCCATTGGTGAAAGAATTTTTGAAATCGGTCCAGCCGTTTTGAAGATTACCCGGAACAAACAGACAGACAGACAGACAGACAAAAATTTTTTAATTGCTATTTTAGGCATAGGTGTCGTGCAAATAACCGTGTGAGCATGAAAAAAGCCTATTATTTTGACATTACAAACAGACACTCCAATTTTATTTATTGGTATAGTAGATAAATTAAATAAAAACTTTATTATCAGGTTCAAAAGATTAAACATACAATAACATTGTATAAATGTTATAAATTATACATGTATATTTATACATATATACAAATAAATAAAATCGAAGTGTCTGTTTGTAATGTTAAAATAATGGACTTTTTTCATGTTGTAACCGTATGTGATTTACCTAAAAAACGGTTTAAAAAATTTGTGTTTGTCTGTCTGTCCGTCTATTTCTTTTTGGTAATATTCAAAATGTACTGCCAGATAGTTGTCGGGACACGTAGTATTTATTTGAATTAAACCAAAATTATAGTATGTCGTTTCATAAGAAGAAATCCTCTTTGAAAAGCGAATTCTTAATTAGATCGTGTTATCTGTTATTTCATTGATTAGTCTATCTCGCTCACGCCTACTTGAAAGACTATTTGCTATGACGAGAAGCATTTAGTGCTATAACCAGAAAAATAGAAATTGCAATCTAACAAGAAGATATCATTGTTAAATCGTGACTCTTTAATTAGATCGTGTTATCTGTTATTTGGTTGATTAGTCTATCTCGCTCACGCCTACTTGAAAAACTATTTGCTATAACGAGAAGCATCTAGTGCTATAACCCGAAAAATAGAAATTGCAATCTAACAAGAAGATATCATTGTTAAATCGTAACTCTTTAATTAGATCGTGTTATCTGTTATTTGGTTGATTAATCTATCTCGCTTACACCTACATGATAGACTGTTTCTAAAACGAGAAACATCTAGTGCTATAACCCGAAAAATAGAAAATGTAATTTAGCAAGAATATATCATTGTTGAATTGTGACTCATTAATTAGATCGTGTTATCTGTTATTTGGTTGATTAATCTATCTCGCTCACACCTATTTGATAGACTGTTGCTAAAGCGAGAAGCATTTAGTGTTATTATAACCCGAAAAATAGAAATTATAATCTAACAAGAACATATCATTGTTGAATTTTGACTTTTTAATTAGATCGTATGATCTGTTATTTGATTGATTAATCTATTTCGCTCACACCTACTTGATAGACTGTTGCTAAAACGACAAGCATTAAGTGTAATAACCAGCAAAATAGAAATTGTACTCTTTCTAGCACATATCATCCTTAAAAAGTGACAAGTATTTCTTTTCGTATTATGAGTTATCTGTTTACATATTTTGTGTTCGGAAACACTGCAGAACTAATGTTGGCATGATTATTTTATTGTCTTATATTATTTTGTTGTCAAGCGTTGCTTCCTTAAGTAGGTATGTAATATCTGGTCGATCGAGCATTGCTCGATATAATTTTTATATTTTTTTGTAAATGGTATTTTAGCGAACATATTTAGATATTTATTAACAAATAAATAAAAATGATGAAAGAATTAAAAAAATATCAAAAATTAAAGAACGGGATAATAACACTGAGATTCGATCTCAGGCTGTTTGAATGCAACTTAATAATGATTGGCGATGGCTAAATTTACAATCCTATTCTAATGACATTTTATGACATTTTATGGATTAGCTAAAAACACCGACAAAACAATACTTTCTATAAATAAGACCTAGCTAGATCGATTTTTTGGCCCCGAAACCTCTAGTAGGCTGAATTTCATGAAAATCGTTGGAGCCGTTGCCGAGATTCAGATTATATATATAGCTCGTTTAAAGATACAAGATTTAATATAAATGGGTCAAACAATTTGCATATTTTATAAAAGTTAACCCTAGCTACGTTTCACTATAACTTACATACATACATATTGTGAGTATTAGTGAGTATTTACTTGCTCATAACCCTATAGTATAAGGCACAGCTCCAGAAGGTTTCTAAAAAAAAAATGAATATGTTCCCCCGCAGAAACTTCGGGATAATAGGTAATAAAATCCGTCAGATGCCCAAAAAAAAAAGAACTCATCAACGACAGATTCCAGGTAAAGTACATAGTACTCGATACTTTATTGAGTACGATACTTTTTCTTCGATACTACTCATGAGTACAGTATCGATACTTTCCGTTCGATATCGTCTCCCTACTAATGGGCCATGATTGAAAAATAACACTTGTTATTTAATAACAGAAATTGGTACCTGTTATTATTGCGTAACAGTAACAGAAATAACAGATATTACGTTTGTCCTGTTATAACCCATGTCTACTACTACATTTAAGTGTTATTGAACTTATTGATGTGAAACATCTATAGGCGAGGTGACTGCGATTGTTGGCGTGGCGATAAACGCCACGCTTCGCGGTCCCCTACCTATTAATATACTATATTTTTTTTTTGTATGACTTGTTAGCCGCAGATGGCTGTGACAGCTTTACCCGGACTGGTGGGTGAGCGCTGAGAGCTCTCAACCCGTACTATAAAATACCTTTTTCTTTTTGTGTGTGACTTAGTTGTTAGGCTCAGATGGCTGTGACAACTTTACCCGGACTGGTGGGTGAGCGCTGAGGGCTCTCAACCCGCATCTATAAAATAGTTTTTTTTTTTGTTTTTTTGTGTGACTTAGTTGTTAGCCTCAGATGGCTGTGACAACTTTACGTTACGTGAGCGCTGAGGGTTCTCAACCCGCACCTATAAAATATATATTTGGATACATATATCTACATTTTTGTAACAAAACCATGGTGCGATTTAAAATTGACGACGATTTGTACAACGCCATCTAGTGAACTCAAAGTAAATTGTTACCTATAATGTATACTAATGAAAATAAATGTTTATTTATAATCATAACTTGTATGTTTGTAAGTTCCCCGCAACACAGGGATTAATTCCTTATTGCAGGTTGTCATTTAAAAAAAAGTTAATGAATAAAACTGTTTTCACAATTATAGGAAAAAGACAATGAGTGCGTTTAACCTTTACTCGCGGTTGAATTACGCAATTCATTTAAAAGTAAAATAATCAAGTTTAATTTTTTTTTAATATAGATTTTGCCCGCGGCTTCGCTCGCGTAAAATGTAACTATCCGAAGATGAAATTTTATCGAAATCCAGTCAACGAATTATGCTTATTTGATTGAAAAAAGTTAAATTTAATTATTACACCAAGGAAAAGTATCGGGGCAATAATATCCTATGTGTTAATCCAGGGAATAGTCTATCTATGTGTTAATTTTAATCCGAAACTGTTCAACGGTTTACTAGTGAAAGAGTAATGAATATCCGTTCAGATATTCACAATTAAAATATTAGTAGAATATACAAAACTTTCCGTGAGGTGACAGAGTAAGAATACAATTCACCTCTCCCGTGCCCGTGGGTGTCGTAAAAGACAGCTAAGAGGTATAATATGCATATAACATCTATGCAAGAGAAGGAAAACTCGAATAATGAAACTCTATTTCAACCCGTCTGATCAGCGTGGTAAAGTAGGTCTATGTCACTCCCTTTGCGGAACAGGTTCGAGCCCAGCATTGGGACGTATATGAGTTGTAACAAATGACGAATAGTCACTTTTCATTTCATTGACTTTAAGGTCGATAGTCAACAGCATTCCACTGGAAAGGCTTATAACATTATCAATAATCAACTCGCCTACAAACAAGGAATGTTAATAGTCTTGATAACAAAGGCACGATTATAAATATACGTGAATATAAATAACTAGCAACCCGCCCTCGCTTCGCTTCAGTTATAGGTTATAATCGTTTTACCCGCGTAGTTCCCGTTCCCGTGGGAATACCGGGATAAAATATAGCCTAGCTTACGCCCTGATATTATAGCTTTCCATTGGTGAAAGAATTTTTGAAATCGGTCCAGCCGTTTTGAAGATTACCCGGAACAAACAGACAGACAGACAGACAGACAAAAATTTTTTAATTGCTATTTTAGGCATAGGTGTCGTGCAAATAACCGTGTGAGCATGAAAAAAGCCTATTATTTTGACATTACAAACAGACACTCCAATTTTATTTATTGGTATAGTAGATAAATTAAATAAAAACTTTATTATCAGGTTCAAAAGATTAAACATACAATAACATTGTATAAATGTTATAAATTATACATGTATATTTATACATATATACAAATAAATAAAATCGAAGTGTCTGTTTGTAATGTTAAAATAATGGACTTTTTTCATGTTGTAACCGTATGTGATTTACCTAAAAAACGGTTTAAAAAATTTGTGTTTGTCTGTCTGTCCGTCTATTTCTTTTTGGTAATATTCAAAATGTACTGCCAGATAGTTGTCGGGACACGTAGTATTTATTTGAATTAAACCAAAATTATAGTATGTCGTTTCATAAGAAGAAATCCTCTTTGAAAAGCGAATTCTTAATTAGATCGTGTTATCTGTTATTTCATTGATTAGTCTATCTCGCTCACGCCTACTTGAAAGACTATTTGCTATGACGAGAAGCATTTAGTGCTATAACCAGAAAAATAGAAATTGCAATCTAACAAGAAGATATCATTGTTAAATCGTGACTCTTTAATTAGATCGTGTTATCTGTTATTTGGTTGATTAGTCTATCTCGCTCACGCCTACTTGAAAGACTATTTGCTATAACGAGAAGCATCTAGTGCTATAACCCGAAAAATAGAAATTGCAATCTAACAAGAAGATATCATTGTTAAATCGTGACTCTTTAATTAGATCGTGTTATCTGTTATTTGGTTGATTAATCTATCTCGCTTACACCTACATGATAGACTGTTTCTAAAACGAGAAACATCTAGTGCTATAACCCGAAAAATAGAAAATGTAATTTAGCAAGAATATATCATTGTTGAATTGTGACTCATTAATTAGATCGTGTTATCTGTTATTTGGTTGATTAATCTATCTCGCTCACACCTATTTGATAGACTGTTGCTAAAGCGAGAAGCATTTAGTGTTATTATAACCCGAAAAATAGAAATTATAATCTAACAAGAACATATCATTGTTGAATTTTGACTTTTTAATTAGATCGTATGATCTGTTATTTGATTGATTAATCTATTTCGCTCACACCTACTTGATAGACTGTTGCTAAAACGACAAGCATTAAGTGTAATAACCAGCAAAATAGAAATTGTACTCTTTCTAGCACATATCATCCTTAAAAAGTGACAAGTATTTCTTTTCGTATTATGAGTTATCTGTTTACATATTTTGTGTTCGGAAACACTGCAGAACTAATGTTGGCATGATTATTTTATTGTCTTATATTATTTTGTTGTCAAGCGTTGCTTCCTTAAGTAGGTATGTAATATCTGGTCGATCGAGCATTGCTCGATATAATTTTTATATTTTTTTGTAAATGGTATTTTAGCGAACATATTTAGATATTTATTAACAAATAAATAAAAATGATGAAAGAATTAAAAAAATATCAAAAATTAAAGAACGGGATAATAACACTGAGATTCGATCTCAGGCTGTTTGAATGCAACTTAATAATGATTGGCGATGGCTAAATTTACAATCCTATTCTAATGACATTTTATGACATTTTATGGATTAGCTAAAAACACCGACAAAACAATACTTTCTATAAATAAGACCTAGCTAGATCGATTTTTTGGCCCCGAAACCTCTAGTAGGCTGAATTTCATGAAAATCGTTGGAGCCGTTGCCGAGATTCAGATTATATATATAGCTCGTTTAAAGATACAAGATTTAATATAAATGGGTCAAACAATTTGCATATTTTATAAAAGTTAACCCTAGCTACGTTTCACTATAACTTACATACATACATATTGTGAGTATTAGTGAGTATTTACTTGCTCGTAACCCTATAGTATAAGGCACAGCTCCAGAAGGTTTCTAAAAAAAAAATGAATATGTTCCCCCGCAGAAACTTCGGGATAATAGGTAATAAAATCCGTCAGATGCCCAAAAAAAAAAGAACTCATCAACGACAGATTCCAGGTAAAGTACATAGTACTCGATACTTTATTGAGTACGATACTTTTTCTTCGATACTACTCATGAGTACAGTAACGATACTTTCCGTTCGATATCGTGTCCCTACTAATGGGCCATGATTGAAAAATAACACTTGTTATTTAATAACAGAAATTGGTACCTGTTATTATTGCGTAACAGTAACAGAAATAACAGATATTACGTTTGTCCTGTTATAACCCATGTCTACTACTACATTTAAGTGTTATTGAACTTATTGATGTGAAACATCTATAGGCGAGGTGACTGCGATTGTCGGCGTGGCGATTAACGCCACGCTTCGCGGTCCCCTACCTATTAATATACTATATTTTTTTTTTGTATGACTTGTTAGCCGCAGATGGCTGTGACAGCTTTACCCGGACTGGTGGGTGAGCGCTGAGAGCTCTCAACCCGTACTATAAAATACCTTTTTCTTTTTGTGTGTGACTTAGTTGTTAGGCTCAGATGGCTGTGACAACTTTACCCGGACTGGTGGGTGAGCGCTGAGGGCTCTCAACCCGCATCTATAAAATAGTTTTTTTTTTTGTTTTTTTGTGTGACTTAGTTGTTAGCCTCAGATGGCTGTGACAACTTTACGTTACGTGAGCGCTGAGGGCTCTCAACCCGCACCTATAAAATATATATTTGGATACATATATCTACATTTTTGTAACAAAACCATGGTGCGATTTAAAATTGACGACGATTTGTACAACGCCATCTAGTGAACTCAAAGTAAATTGTTACCTATAATGTATACTAATGAAAATAAATGTTTATTTATAATCATAACTTGTATGTTTGTAAGTTCCCCGCAACACAGGGATTAATTCCTTATTGCAGGTTGTCATTTAAAAAAAAGTTAATGAATAAAACTGTTTTCACAATTATAGGAAAAAGACAATGAGTGCGTTTAACCTTTACTCGCGGTTGAATTACGCAATTCATTTAAAAGTAAAATAATCAAGTTTAATTTTTTTTTAATATAGATTTTGCCCGCGGCTTCGCTCGCGTAAAATGTAACTATCCGAAGATGAAATTTTATCGAAATCCAGTCAACGAATTATGCTTATTTGATTGAAAAAAGTTAAATTTAATTATTACACAAAGGAAAAGTATCGGGGCAATAATATCCTATGTGTTAATCCAGGGAATAGTCTATCTATGTGTTAATTTTAATCCGAAACTGTTCAACGGTTTACTAGTGAAAGAGTAATGAATATCCGTTCAGATATTCACAATTAAAATATTAGTAGAATATACAAAACTTTCCGTGAGGTGACAGAGTAAGAATACAATTCACCTCTCCCGTGCCCGTGGGTGTCGTAAAAGACAGCTAAGAGGTATAATATGCATATAACATCTATGCAAGAGAAGGAAAACTCGAATAATGAAACTCTATTTCAACCCGTCTGATCAGCGTGGTAAAGTAGGTCTATGTCACTCCCTTTGCGGAACAGGTTCGAGCCCAGCATTGGGACGTATATGAGTTGTAACAAATGACGAATAGTCACTTTTCATTTCATTGACTTTAAGGTCGATAGTCAACAGCATTCCACTGGAAAGGCTTATAACATTATCAATAATCAACTCGCCTACAAACAAGGAATGTTAATAGTCTTGATAACAAAGGCACGATTATAAATATACGTGAATATAAATAACTAGCAACCCGCCCTCGCTTCGCTTCAGTTATAGGTTATAATCGTTTTACCCGCGTAGTTCCCGTTCCCGTGGGAATACCGGGATAAAATATAGCCTAGCTTACGCCCTGATATTATAGCTTTCCATTGGTGAAAGAATTTTTGAAATCGGTCCAGCCGTTTTGAAGATTACCCGGAACAAACAGACAGACAGACAGACAGACAAACATTTTTTAATTGCTATTTTAGGCATAGGTGTCGTGCAAATAACCGTGTGAGCATGAAAAAAGCCTATTATTTTGACATTACAAACAGACACTCCAATTTTATTTATTGGTATAGTAGATAAATTAGATAAAAACTTTATTATCAGGTTCAAAAGATTAAACATACAATAACATTGTATAAATGTTATAAATTATACATGTATATTTATACATATATACAAATAAATAAAATCGAAGTGTCTGTTTGTAATGTTAAAATAATGGACTTTTTTCATGTTGTAACCGTATGTGATTTACCTAAAAAACGGTTTAAAAAATTTGTGTTTGTCTGTTTGTCCGTCTATTTTTTTTTGGTAATATTCAAAATGTACTGCCAGATAGTTGTCGGGACACGTAGTATTTATTTGAATTAAACCAAAATTATAGTATGTCGTTTCATAAGAAGAAATCCTCTTTGAAAAGCGAATTCTTAATTAGATCGTGTTATCTGTTATTTCATTGATTAGTCTATCTCGCTCACGCCTACTTGAAAGACTATTTGCTATGACGAGAAGCATTTAGTGCTATAACCAGAAAAATAGAAATTGCAATCTAACAAGAAGATATCATTGTTAAATCGTGACTCTTTAATTAGATCGTGTTATCTGTTATTTGGTTGATTAGTCTATCTCGCTCACGCCTACTTGAAAGACTATTTGCTATAACGAGAAGCATCTAGTGCTATAACCCGAAAAATAGAAATTGCAATCTAACAAGAAGATATCATTGTTAAATCGTGACTCTTTAATTAGATCGTGTTATCTGTTATTTGGTTGATTAATCTATCTCGCTTACACCTACATGATAGACTGTTTCTAAAACGAGAAACATCTAGTGCTATAACCCGAAAAATAGAAAATGTAATTTAGCAAGAATATATCATTGTTGAATTGTGACTCATTAATTAGATCGTGTTATCTGTTATTTGGTTGATTAATCTATCTCGCTCACACCTATTTGATAGACTGTTGCTAAAGCGAGAAGCATTTAGTGTTATTATAACCCGAAAAATAGAAATTATAATCTAACAAGAACATATTGTTGAATTTTGACTTTTTAATTAGATCGTATGATCTGTTATTTGATTGATTAATCTATTTCGCTCACACCTACTTGATAGACTGTTGCTAAAACGACAAGCATTAAGTGTAATAACCAGCAAAATAGAAATTGTACTCTTTCTAGCACATATCATCCTTAAAAAGTGACAAGTATTTCTTTTCGTATTATGAGTTATCTGTTTACATATTTTGTGTTCGGAAACACTGCAGAACTAATGTTGGCATGATTATTTTATTGTCTTATATTATTTTGTTGTCAAGCGTTGCTTCCTTAAGTAGGTATGTAATATCTGGTCGATCGAGCATTGCTCGATATAATTTTTATATTTTTTTGTAAATGGTATTTTAGCGAACATATTTAGATATTTATTAACAAATAAATAAAAATGATGAAAGAATTAAAAAAATATCAAAAATTAAAGAACGGGATAATAACACTGAGATTCGATCTCAGGCTGTTTGAATGCAACTTAATAATGATTGGCGATGGCTAAATTTACAATCCTATTCTAATGACATTTTATGACATTTTATGGATTAGCTAAAAACACCGACAAAACAATACTTTCTATAAATAAGACCTAGCTAGATCGATTTTTTGGCCCCGAAACCTCTAGTAGGCTGAATTTCATGAAAATCGTTGGAGCCGTTGCCGAGATTCAGATTATATATATAGCTCGTTTAAAGATACAAGATTTAATATAAATGGGTCAAACAATTTGCATATTTTATAAAAGTTAACCCTAGCTACGTTTCACTATAACTTACATACATACATATTGTGAGTATTAGTGAGTATTTACTTGCTCGTAACCCTATAGTATAAGGCACAGCTCCAGAAGGTTTCTAAAAAAAAAATGAATATGTTCCCCCGCAGAAACTTCGGGATAATAGGTAATAAAATCCGTCAGATGCCCAAAAAAAAAAGAACTCATCAACGACAGATTCCAGGTAAAGTACATAGTACTCGATACTTTATTGAGTACGATACTTTTTCTTCGATACTACTCATGAGTACAGTAACGATACTTTCCGTTCGATATCGTGTCCCTACTAATGGGCCATGATTGAAAAATAACACTTGTTATTTAATAACAGAAATTGGTACCTGTTATTATTGCGTAACAGTAACAGAAATAACAGATATTACGTTTGTCCTGTTATAACCCATGTCTACTACTACATTTAAGTGTTATTGAACTTATTGATGTGAAACATCTATAGGCGAGGTGACTGCGATTGTCGGCGTGGCGATTAACGCCACGCTTCGCGGTCCCCTACCTATTAATATACTATATTTTTTTTTTGTATGACTTGTTAGCCGCAGATGGCTGTGACAACTTTACCCGGACTGGTGGGTGAGCGCTGAGAGCTCTCAACCCGTACTATAAAATACCTTTTTCTTTTTGTGTGTGACTTAGTTGTTAGGCTCAGATGGCTGTGACAACTTTACCCGGACTGGTGGGTGAGCGCTGAGGGCTCTCAACCCGCATCTATAAAATAGTTTTTTTTTTTGTTTTTTTGTGTGACTTAGTTGTTAGCCTCAGATGGCTGTGACAACTTTACGTTACGTGAGCGCTGAGGGCTCTCAACCCGCACCTATAAAATATATATTTGGATACATATATCTACATTTTTGTAACAAAACCATGGTGCGATTTAAAATTGACGACGATTTGTACAACGCCATCTAGTGAACTCAAAGTAAATTGTTACCTATAATGTATACTAATGAAAATAAATGTTTATTTATAATCATAACTTGTATGTTTGTAAGTTCTCCGCAACACAGGGATTAATTCCTTATTGCAGGTTGTCATTTAAAAAAAAGTTAATGAATAAAACTGTTTTCACAATTATAGGAAAAAGACAATGAGTGCGTTTAACCTTTACTCGCGGTTGAATTACGCAATTCATTTAAAAGTAAAATAATCAAGTTTAATTTTTTTTTAATATAGATTTTGCCCGCGGCTTCGCTCGCGTAAAATGTAACTATCCGAAGATGAAATTTTATCGAAATCCAGTCAACGAATTATGCTTATTTGATTGAAAAAAGTTAAATTTAATTATTACACAAAGGAAAAGTATCGGGGCAATAATATCCTATGTGTTAATCCAGGGAATAGTCTATCTATGTGTTAATTTTAATCCGAAACTGTTCAACGGTTTACTAGTGAAAGAGTAATGAATATCCGTTCAGATATTCACAATTAAAATATTAGTAGAATATACAAAACTTTCCGTGAGGTGACAGAGTAAGAATACAATTCACCTCTCCCGTGCCCGTGGGTGTCGTAAAAGACAGCTAAGAGGTATAATATGCATATAACATCTATGCAAGAGAAGGAAAACTCGAATAATGAAACTCTATTTCAACCCGTCTGATCAGCGTGGTAAAGTAGGTCTATGTCACTCCCTTTGCGGAACAGGTTCGAGCCCAGCATTGGGACGTATATGAGTTGTAACAAATGACGAATAGTCACTTTTCATTTCATTGACTTTAAGGTCGATAGTCAACAGCATTCCACTGGAAAGGCTTATAACATTATCAATAATCAACTCGCCTACAAACAAGGAATGTTAATAGTCTTGATAACAAAGGCACGATTATAAATATACGTGAATATAAATAACTAGCAACCCGCCCTCGCTTCGCTTCAGTTATAGGTTATAATCGTTTTACCCGCGTAGTTCCCGTTCCCGTGGGAATACCGGGATAAAATATAGCCTAGCTTACGCCCTGATATTATAGCTTTCCATTGGTGAAAGAATTTTTGAAATCGGTCCAGCCGTTTTGAAGATTACCCGGAACAAACAGACAGACAGACAGACAGACAAACATTTTTTAATTGCTATTTTAGGCATAGGTGTCGTGCAAATAACCGTGTGAGCATGAAAAAAGCCTATTATTTTGACATTACAAACAGACACTCCAATTTTATTTATTGGTATAGTAGATAAATTAGATAAAAACTTTATTATCAGGTTCAAAAGATTAAACATACAATAACATTGTATAAATGTTATAAATTATACATGTATATTTATACATATATACAAATAAATAAAATCGAAGTGTCTGTTTGTAATGTTAAAATAATGGACTTTTTTCATGTTGTAACCGTATGTGATTTACCTAAAAAACGGTTTAAAAAATTTGTGTTTGTCTGTCTGTCCGTCTATTTTTTTTTGGTAATATTCAAAATGTACTGCCAGATAGTTGTCGGGACACGTAGTATTTATTTGAATTAAACCAAAATTATAGTATGTCGTTTCATAAGAAGAAATCCTCTTTGAAAAGCGAATTCTTAATTAGATCGTGTTATCTGTTATTTCATTGATTAGTCTATCTCGCTCACGCCTACTTGAAAGACTATTTGCTATGACGAGAAGCATTTGGTGCTATAACCAGAAAAATAGAAATTGCAATCTAACAAGAAGATATCATTGTTAAATCGTGACTCTTTAATTAGATCGTGTTATCTGTTATTTGGTTGATTAGTCTATCTCGCTCACGCCTACTTGAAAGACTATTTGCTATAACGAGAAGCATCTAGTGCTATAACCCGAAAAATAGAAATTGCAATCTAACAAGAAGATATCATTGTTAAATCGTGACTCTTTAATTAGATCGTGTTATCTGTTATTTGGTTGATTAATCTATCTCGCTTACACCTACATGATAGACTGTTTCTAAAACGAGAAACATCTAGTGCTATAACCCGAAAAATAGAAAATGTAATTTAGCAAGAATATATCATTGTTGAATTGTGACTCATTAATTAGATCGTGTTATCTGTTATTTGGTTGATTAATCTATCTCGCTCACACCTATTTGATAGACTGTTGCTAAAGCGAGAAGCATTTAGTGTTATTATAACCCGAAAAATAGAAATTATAATCTAACAAGAACATATCATTGTTGAATTTTGACTTTTTAATTAGATCGTATGATCTGTTATTTGATTGATTAATCTATTTCGCTCACACCTACTTGATAGACTGTTGCTAAAACGACAAGCATTAAGTGTAATAACCAGCAAAATAGAAATTGTACTCTTTCTAGCACATATCATCCTTAAAAAGTGACAAGTATTTCTTTTCGTATTATGAGTTATCTGTTTACATATTTTGTGTTCGGAAACACTGCAGAACTAATGTTGGCATGATTATTTTATTGTCTTATATTATTTTGTTGTCAAGCGTTGCTTCCTTAAGTAGGTATGTAATATCTGGTCGATCGAGCATTGCTCGATATAATTTTTATATTTTTTTGTAAATGGTATTTTAGCGAACATATTTAGATATTTATTAACAAATAAATAAAAATGATGAAAGAATTAAAAAAATATCAAAAATTAAAGAACGGGATAATAACACTGAGATTCGATCTCAGGCTGTTTGAATGCAACTTAATAATGATTGGCGATGGCTAAATTTACAATCCTATTCTAATGACATTTTATGACATTTTATGGATTAGCTAAAAACACCGACAAAACAATACTTTCTATAAATAAGACCTAGCTAGATCGATTTTTTGGCCCCGAAACCTCTAGTAGGCTGAATTTCATGAAAATCGTTGGAGCCGTTGCCGAGATTCAGATTATATATATAGCTCGTTTAAAGATACAAGATTTAATATAAATGGGTCAAACAATTTGCATATTTTATAAAAGTTAACCCTAGCTACGTTTCACTATAACTTACATACATACATATTGTGAGTATTAGTGAGTATTTACTTGCTCGTAACCCTATAGTATAAGGCACAGCTCCAGAAGGTTTCTAAAAAAAAAATGAATATGTTCCCCCGCAGAAACTTCGGGATAATAGGTAATAAAATCCGTCAGATGCCCAAAAAAAAAAGAACTCATCAACGACAGATTCCAGGTAAAGTACATAGTACTCGATACTTTATTGAGTACGATACTTTTTCTTCGATACTACTCATGAGTACAGTAACGATACTTTCCGTTCGATATCGTGTCCCTACTAATGGGCCATGATTGAAAAATAACACTTGTTATTTAATAACAGAAATTGGTACCTGTTATTATTGCGTAACAGTAACAGAAATAACAGATATTACGTTTGTCCTGTTATAACCCATGTCTACTACTACATTTAAGTGTTATTGAACTTATTGATGTGAAACATCTATAGGCGAGGTGACTGCGATTGTCGGCGTGGCGATTAACGCCACGCTTCGCGGTCCCCTACCTATTAATATACTATATTTTTTTTTTGTATGACTTGTTAGCCGCAGATGGCTGTGACAACTTTACCCGGACTGGTGGGTGAGCGCTGAGAGCTCTCAACCCGTACTATAAAATACCTTTTTCTTTTTGTGTGTGACTTAGTTGTTAGGCTCAGATGGCTGTGACAACTTTACCCGGACTGGTGGGTGAGCGCTGAGGGCTCTCAACCCGCATCTATAAAATAGTTTTTTTTTTTGTTTTTTTGTGTGACTTAGTTGTTAGCCTCAGATGGCTGTGACAACTTTACGTTACGTGAGCGCTGAGGGCTCTCAACCCGCACCTATAAAATATATATTTGGATACATATATCTACATTTTTGTAACAAAACCATGGTGCGATTTAAAATTGACGACGATTTGTACAACGCCATCTAGTGAACTCAAAGTAAATTGTTACCTATAATGTATACTAATGAAAATAAATGTTTATTTATAATCATAACTTGTATGTTTGTAAGTTCCCCGCAACACAGGGATTAATTCCTTATTGCAGGTTGTCATTTTAAAAAAAGTTAATGAATAAAACTGTTTTCACAATTATAGGAAAAAGACAATGAGTGCGTTTAACCTTTACTCGCGGTTGAATTACGCAATTCATTTAAAAGTAAAATAATCAAGTTTAATTTTTTTTTAATATAGATTTTGCCCGCGGCTTCGCTCGCGTAAAATGTAACTATCCGAAGATGAAATTTTATCGAAATCCAGTCAACGAATTATGCTTATTTGATTGAAAAAAGTTAAATTTAATTATTACACCAAGGAAAAGTATCGGGGCAATAATATCCTATGTGTTAATCCAGGGAATAGTCTATCTATGTGTTAATTTTAATCCGAAACTGTTCAACGGTTTACTAGTGAAAGAGTAATGAATATCCGTTCAGATATTCACAATTAAAATATTAGTAGAATATACAAAACTTTCCGTGAGGTGACAGAGTAAGAATACAATTCACCTCTCCCGTGCCCGTGGGTGTCGTAAAAGACAGCTAAGAGGTATAATATGCATATAACATCTATGCAAGAGAAGGAAAACTCGAATAATGAAACTCTATTTCAACCCGTCTGATCAGCGTGGTAAAGTAGGTCTATGTCACTCCCTTTGCGGAACAGGTTCGAGCCCAGCATTGGGACGTATATGAGTTGTAACAAATGACGAATAGTCACTTTTCATTTCATTGACTTTAAGGTCGATAGTCAACAGCATTCCACTGGAAAGGCTTATAACATTATCAATAATCAACTCGCCTACAAACAAGGAATGTTAATAGTCTTGATAACAAAGGCACGATTATAAATATACGTGAATATAAATAACTAGCAACCCGCCCTCGCTTCGCTTCAGTTATAGGTTATAATCGTTTTACCCGCGTAGTTCCCGTTCCCGTGGGAATACCGGGATAAAATATAGCCTAGCTTACGCCCTGATATTATAGCTTTCCATTGGTGAAAGAATTTTTGAAATCGGTCCAGCCGTTTTGAAGATTACCCGGAACAAACAGACAGACAGACAGACAGACAAAAATTTTTTAATTGCTATTTTAGGCATAGGTGTCGTGCAAATAACCGTGTGAGCATGAAAAAAGCCTATTATTTTGACATTACAAACAGACACTCCAATTTTATTTATTGGTATAGTAGATAAATTAAATAAAAACTTTATTATCAGGTTCAAAAGATTAAACATACAATAACATTGTATAAATGTTATAAATTATACATGTATATTTATACATATATACAAATAAATAAAATCGAAGTGTCTGTTTGTAATGTTAAAATAATGGACTTTTTTCATGTTGTAACCGTATGTGATTTACCTAAAAAACGGTTTAAAAAATTTGTGTTTGTCTGTCTGTCCGTCTATTTCTTTTTGGTAATATTCAAAATGTACTGCCAGATAGTTGTCGGGACACGTAGTATTTATTTGAATTAAACCAAAATTATAGTATGTCGTTTCATAAGAAGAAATCCTCTTTGAAAAGCGAATTCTTAATTAGATCGTGTTATCTGTTATTTCATTGATTAGTCTATCTCGCTCACGCCTACTTGAAAGACTATTTGCTATGACGAGAAGCATTTAGTGCTATAACCAGAAAAATAGAAATTGCAATCTAACAAGAAGATATCATTGTTAAATCGTGACTCTTTAATTAGATCGTGTTATCTGTTATTTGGTTGATTAGTCTATCTCGCTCACGCCTACTTGAAAGACTATTTGCTATAACGAGAAGCATCTAGTGCTATAACCCGAAAAATAGAAATTGCAATCTAACAAGAAGATATCATTGTTAAATCGTAACTCTTTAATTAGATCGTGTTATCTGTTATTTGGTTGATTAATCTATCTCGCTTACACCTACATGATAGACTGTTTCTAAAACGAGAAACATCTAGTGCTATAACCCGAAAAATAGAAAATGTAATTTAGCAAGAATATATCATTGTTGAATTGTGACTCATTAATTAGATCGTGTTATCTGTTATTTGGTTGATTAATCTATCTCGCTCACACCTATTTGATAGACTGTTGCTAAAGCGAGAAGCATTTAGTGTTATTATAACCCGAAAAATAGAAATTATAATCTAACAAGAACATATCATTGTTGAATTTTGACTTTTTAATTAGATCGTATGATCTGTTATTTGATTGATTAATCTATTTCGCTCACACCTACTTGATAGACTGTTGCTAAAACGACAAGCATTAAGTGTAATAACCAGCAAAATAGAAATTGTACTCTTTCTAGCACATATCATCCTTAAAAAGTGACAAGTATTTCTTTTCGTATTATGAGTTATCTGTTTACATATTTTGTGTTCGGAAACACTGCAGAACTAATGTTGGCATGATTATTTTATTGTCTTATATTATTTTGTTGTCAAGCGTTGCTTCCTTAAGTAGGTATGTAATATCTGGTCGATCGAGCACTGCTCGATATAATTTTTATATTTTTTTGTAAATGGTATTTTAGCGAACATATTTAGATATTTATTAACAAATAAATAAAAATGATGAAAGAATTAAAAAAATATCAAAAATTAAAGAACGGGATAATAACACTGAGATTCGATCTCAGGCTGTTTGAATGCAACTTAATAATGATTGGCGATGGCTAAATTTACAATCCTATTCTAATGACATTTTATGACATTTTATGGATTAGCTAAAAACACCGACAAAACAATACTTTCTATAAATAAGACCTAGCTAGATCGATTTTTTGGCCCCGAAACCTCTAGTAGGCTGAATTTCATGAAAATCGTTGGAGCCGTTGCCGAGATTCAGATTATATATATAGCTCGTTTAAAGATACAAGATTTAATATAAATGGGTCAAACAATTTGCATATTTTATAAAAGTTAACCCTAGCTACGTTTCACTATAACTTACATACATACATATTGTGAGTATTAGTGAGTATTTACTTGCTCGTAACCCTATAGTATAAGGCACAGCTCCAGAAGGTTTCTAAAAAAAAAATGAATATGTTCCCCCGCAGAAACTTCGGGATAATAGGTAATAAAATCCGTCAGATGCCCAAAAAAAAAAGAACTCATCAACGACAGATTCCAGGTAAAGTACATAGTACTCGATACTTTATTGAGTACGATACTTTTTCTTCGATACTACTCATGAGTACAGTATCGATACTTTCCGTTCGATATCGTGTCCCTACTAATGGGCCATGATTGAAAAATAACACTTGTTATTTAATAACAGAAATTGGTACCTGTTATTATTGCGTAACAGTAACAGAAATAACAGATATTACGTTTGTCCTGTTATAACCCATGTCTACTACTACATTTAAGTGTTATTGAACTTATTGATGTGAAACATCTATAGGCGAGGTGACTGCGATTGTCGGCGTGGCGATTAACGCCACGCTTCGCGGTCCCCTACCTATTAATATACTATATTTTTTTTTTGTATGACTTGTTAGCCGCAGATGGCTGTGACAACTTTACCCGGACTGGTGGGTGAGCGCTGAGAGCTCTCAACCCGTACTATAAAATACCTTTTTCTTTTTGTGTGTGACTTAGTTGTTAGGCTCAGATGGCTGTGACAACTTTACCCGGACTGGTGGGTGAGCGCTGAGGGCTCTCAACCCGCATCTATAAAATAGTTTTTTTTTTTTGTTTTTTTGTGTGACTTAGTTGTTAGCCTCAGATGGCTGTGACAACTTTACGTTACGTGAGCGCTGAGGGCTCTCAACCCGCACCTATAAAATATATATTTGGATACATATATCTACATTTTTGTAACAAAACCATGGTGCGATTTAAAATTGACGACGATTTGTACAACGCCATCTAGTGAACTCAAAGTAAATTGTTACCTATAATGTATACTAATGAAAATAAATGTTTATTTATAATCATAACTTGTATGTTTGTAAGTTCCCCGCAACACAGGGATTAATTCCTTATTGCAGGTTGTCATTTAAAAAAAAGTTAATGAATAAAACTGTTTTCACAATTATAGGAAAAAGACAATGAGTGCGTTTAACCTTTACTCGCGGTTGAATTACGCAATTCATTTAAAAGTAAAATAATCAAGTTTAATTTTTTTTTAATATAGATTTTGCCCGCGGCTTCGCTGGCGTAAAATGTAACTATCCGAAGATGAAATTTTATCGAAATCCAGTCAACGAATTATGCTTATTTGATTGAAAAAAGTTAAATTTAATTATTACACAAAGGAAAAGTATCGGGGCAATAATATCCTATGTGTTAATCCAGGGAATAGTCTATCTATGTGTTAATTTTAATCCGAAACTGTTCAACGGTTTACTAGTGAAAGAGTAATGAATATCCGTTCAGATATTCACAATTAAAATATTAGTAGAATATACAAAACTTTCCGTGAGGTGACAGAGTAAGAATACAATTCACCTCTCCCGTGCCCGTGGGTGTCGTAAAAGACAGCTAAGAGGTATAATATGCATATAACATCTATGCAAGAGAAGGAAAACTCGAATAATGAAACTCTATTTCAACCCGTCTGATCAGCGTGGTAAAGTAGGTCTATGTCACTCCCTTTGCGGAACAGGTTCGAGCCCAGCATTGGGACGTATATGAGTTGTAACAAATGACGAATAGTCACTTTTCATTTCATTGACTTTAAGGTCGATAGTCAACAGCATTCCACTGGAAAGGCTTATAACATTATCAATAATCAACTCGCCTACAAACAAGGAATGTTAATAGTCTTGATAACAAAGGCACGATTATAAATATACGTGAATATAAATAACTAGCAACCCGCCCTCGCTTCGCTTCAGTTATAGGTTATAATCGTTTTACCCGCGTAGTTCCCGTTCCCGTGGGAATACCGGGATAAAATATAGCCTAGCTTACGCCCTGATATTATAGCTTTCCATTGGTGAAAGAATTTTTGAAATCGGTCCAGCCGTTTTGAAGATTACCCGGAACAAACAGACAGACAGACAGACAGACAAACATTTTTTAATTGCTATTTTAGGCATAGGTGTCGTGCAAATAACCGTGTGAGCATGAAAAAAGCCTATTATTTTGACATTACAAACAGACACTCCAATTTTATTTATTGGTATAGTAGATAAATTAGATAAAAACTTTATTATCAGGTTCAAAAGATTAAACATACAATAACATTGTATAAATGTTATAAATTATACATGTATATTTATACATATATACAAATAAATAAAATCGAAGTGTCTGTTTGTAATGTTAAAATAATGGACTTTTTTCATGTTGTAACCGTATGTGATTTACCTAAAAAACGGTTTAAAAAATTTGTGTTTGTCTGTCTGTCCGTCTATTTCTTTTTGGTAATATTCAAAATGTACTGCCAGATAGTTGTCGGGACACGTAGTATTTATTTGAATTAAACCAAAATTATAGTATGTCGTTTCATAAGAAGAAATCCTCTTTGAAAAGCGAATTCTTAATTAGATCGTGTTATCTGTTATTTCATTGATTAGTCTATCTCGCTCACGCCTACTTGAAAGACTATTTGCTATGACGAGAAGCATTTAGTGCTATAACCAGAAAAATAGAAATTGCAATCTAACAAGAAGATATCATTGTTAAATCGTGACTCTTTAATTAGATCGTGTTATCTGTTATTTGGTTGATTAGTCTATCTCGCTCACGCCTACTTGAAAGACTATTTGCTATAACGAGAAGCATCTAGTGCTATAACCCGAAAAATAGAAATTGCAATCTAACAAGAAGATATCATTGTTAAATCGTGACTCTTTAATTAGATCGTGTTATCTGTTATTTGGTTGATTAATCTATCTCGCTTACACCTACATGATAGACTGTTTCTAAAACGAGAAACATCTAGTGCTATAACCCGAAAAATAGAAAATGTAATTTAGCAAGAATATATCATTGTTGAATTGTGACTCATTAATTAGATCGTGTTATCTGTTATTTGGTTGATTAATCTATCTCGCTCACACCTATTTGATAGACTGTTGCTAAAGCGAGAAGCATTTAGTGTTATTATAACCCGAAAAATAGAAATTATAATCTAACAAGAACATATCATTGTTGAATTTTGACTTTTTAATTAGATCGTATGATCTGTTATTTGATTGATTAATCTATTTCGCTCACACCTACTTGATAGACTGTTGCTAAAACGACAAGCATTAAGTGTAATAACCAGCAAAATAGAAATTGTACTCTTTCTAGCACATATCATCCTTAAAAAGTGACAAGTATTTCTTTTCGTATTATGAGTTATCTGTTTACATATTTTGTGTTCGGAAACACTGCAGAACTAATGTTGGCATGATTATTTTATTGTCTTATATTATTTTGTTGTCAAGCGTTGCTTCCTTAAGTAGGTATGTAATATCTGGTCGATCGAGCATTGCTCGATATAATTTTTATATTTTTTTGTAAATGGTATTTTAGCGAACATATTTAGATATTTATTAACAAATAAATAAAAATGATGAAAGAATTAAAAAAATATCAAAAATCTAAGAACGGGATAATAACACTGAGATTCGATCTCAGGCTGTTTGAATGCAACTTAATAATGATTGGCGATGGCTAAATTTACAATCCTATTCTAATGACATTTTATGACATTTTATGGATTAGCTAAAAACACCGACAAAACAATACTTTCTATAAATAAGACCTAGCTAGATCGATTTTTTGGCCCCGAAACCTCTAGTAGGCTGAATTTCATGAAAATCGTTGGAGCCGTTGCCGAGATTCAGATTATATATATAGCTCGTTTAAAGATACAAGATTAAATATAAATGGGTCAAACAATTTGCATATTTTATAAAAGTTAACCCTAGCTACGTTTCACTATAACTTACATACATACATATTGTGAGTATTAGTGAGTATTTACTTGCTCGTAACCCTATAGTATAAGGCACAGCTCCAGAAGGTTTCTAAAAAAAAAATGAATATGTTCCCCCGCAGAAACTTCGGGATAATAGGTAATAAAATCCGTCAGATGCCCAAAAAAAAAAGAACTCATCAACGACAGATTCCAGGTAAAGTACATAGTACTCGATACTTTATTGAGTACGATACTTTTTCTTCGATACTACTCATGAGTACAGTATCGATACTTTCCGTTCGATATCGTGTCCCTACTAATGGGCCATGATTGAAAAATAACACTTGTTATTTAATAACAGAAATTGGTACCTGTTATTATTGCGTAACAGTAACAGAAATAACAGATATTACGTTTGTCCTGTTATAACCCATGTCTACTACTACATTTAAGTGTTATTGAACTTATTGATGTGAAACATCTATAGGCGAGGTGACTGCGATTGTCGGCGTGGCGATTAACGCCACGCTTCGCGGTCCCCTACCTATTAATATACTATATTTTTTTTTTGTATGACTTGTTAGCCGCAGATGGCTGTGACAACTTTACCCGGACTGGTGGGTGAGCGCTGAGAGCTCTCAACCCGTACTATAAAATACCTTTTTCTTTTTGTGTGTGACTTAGTTGTTAGGCTCAGATGGCTGTGACAACTTTACCCGGACTGGTGGGTGAGCGCTGAGGGCTCTCAACCCGCATCTATAAAATAGTTTTTTTTTTTTGTTTTTTTGTGTGACTTAGTTGTTAGCCTCAGATGGCTGTGACAACTTTACGTTACGTGAGCGCTGAGGGCTCTCAACCCGCACCTATAAAATATATATTTGGATACATATATCTACATTTTTGTAACAAAACCATGGTGCGATTTAAAATTGACGACGATTTGTACAACGCCATCTAGTGAACTCAAAGTAAATTGTTACCTATAATGTATACTAATGAAAATAAATGTTTATTTATAATCATAACTTGTATGTTTGTAAGTTCCCCGCAACACAGGGATTAATTCCTTATTGCAGGTTGTCATTTAAAAAAAAGTTAATGAATAAAACTGTTTTCACAATTATAGGAAAAAGACAATGAGTGCGTTTAACCTTTACTCGCGGTTGAATTACGCAATTCATTTAAAAGTAAAATAATCAAGTTTAATTTTTTTTTAATATAGATTTTGCCCGCGGCTTCGCTCGCGTAAAATGTAACTATCCGAAGATGAAATTTTATCGAAATCCAGTCAACGAATTATGCTTATTTGATTGAAAAAAGTTAAATTTAATTATTACACCAAGGAAAAGTATCGGGGCAATAATATCCTATGTGTTAATCCAGGGAATAGTCTATCTATGTGTTAATTTTAATCCGAAACTGTTCAACGGTTTACTAGTGAAAGAGTAATGAATATCCGTTCAGATATTCACAATTAAAATATTAGTAGAATATACAAAACTTTCCGTGAGGTGACAGAGTAAGAATACAATTCACCTCTCCCGTGCCCGTGGGTGTCGTAAAAGACAGCTAAGAGGTATAATATGCATATAACATCTATGCAAGAGAAGGAAAACTCGAATAATGAAACTCTATTTCAACCCGTCTGATCAGCGTGGTAAAGTAGGTCTATGTCACTCCCTTTGCGGAACAGGTTCGAGCCCAGCATTGGGACGTATATGAGTTGTAACAAATGACGAATAGTCACTTTTCATTTCATTGACTTTAAGGTCGATAGTCAACAGCATTCCACTGGAAAGGCTTATAACATTATCAATAATCAACTCGCCTACAAACAAGGAATGTTAATAGTCTTGATAACAAAGGCACGATTATAAATATACGTGAATATAAATAACTAGCAACCCGCCCTCGCTTCGCTTCAGTTATAGGTTATAATCGTTTTACCCGCGTAGTTCCCGTTCCCGTGGGAATACCGGGATAAAATATAGCCTAGCTTACGCCCTGATATTATAGCTTTCCATTGGTGAAAGAATTTTTGAAATCGGTCCAGCCGTTTTGAAGATTACCCGGAACAAACAGACAGACAGACAAAAATTTTTTAATTGCTATTTTAGGCATAGGTGTCGTGCAAATAACCGTGTGAGCATGAAAAAAGCCTATTATTTTGACATTACAAACAGACACTCCAATTTTATTTATTGGTATAGTAGATAAATTAGATAAAAACTTTATTATCAGGTTCAAAAGATTA
Source organism: Lymantria dispar (assembly GCA_032191425.1). Lineage (NCBI taxonomy): Eukaryota > Metazoa > Arthropoda > Insecta > Lepidoptera > Erebidae > Lymantria > Lymantria dispar. Next base: position 7,197,888 of record CM063465.1, on the reverse strand, counting down.
AACATACAATAACATTGTATAAATGTTATAAATTATACATGTATATTTATACATATATACAAATAAATAAAATCGAAGTGTCTGTTTGTAATGTTAAAATAATGGACTTTTTTCATGTTGTAACCGTATGTGATTTACCTAAAAAACGGTTTAAAAAATTTGTGTTTGTCTGTCTGTCCGTCTATTTTTTTTTGGTAATATTCAAAATGTACTGCCAGATAGTTGTCGGGACACGTAGTATTTATTTGAATTAAACCAAAATTATAGTATGTCGTTTCATAAGAAGAAATCCTCTTTGAAAAGCGAATTCTTAATTAGATCGTGTTATCTGTTATTTCATTGATTAGTCTATCTCGCTCACGCCTACTTGAAAGACTATTTGCTATGACGAGAAGCATTTGGTGCTATAACCAGAAAAATAGAAATTGCAATCTAACAAGAAGATATCATTGTTAAATCGTGACTCTTTAATTAGATCGTGTTATCTGTTATTTGGTTGATTAGTCTATCTCGCTCACGCCTACTTGAAAGACTATTTGCTATAACGAGAAGCATCTAGTGCTATAACCCGAAAAATAGAAATTGCAATCTAACAAGAAGATATCATTGTTAAATCGTGACTCTTTAATTAGATCGTGTTATCTGTTATTTGGTTGATTAATCTATCTCGCTTACACCTACATGATAGACTGTTTCTAAAACGAGAAACATCTAGTGCTATAACCCGAAAAATAGAAAATGTAATTTAGCAAGAATATATCATTGTTGAATTGTGACTCATTAATTAGATCGTGTTATCTGTTATTTGGTTGATTAATCTATCTCGCTCACACCTATTTGATAGACTGTTGCTAAAGCGAGAAGCATTTAGTGTTATTATAACCCGAAAAATAGAAATTATAATCTAACAAGAACATATCATTGTTGAATTTTGACTTTTTAATTAGATCGTATGATCTGTTATTTGATTGATTAATCTATTTCGCTCACACCTACTTGATAGACTGTTGCTAAAACGACAAGCATTAAGTGTAATAACCAGCAAAATAGAAATTGTACTCTTTCTAGCACATATCATCCTTAAAAAGTGACAAGTATTTCTTTTCGTATTATGAGTTATCTGTTTACATATTTTGTGTTCGGAAACACTGCAGAACTAATGTTGGCATGATTATTTTATTGTCTTATATTATTTTGTTGTCAAGCGTTGCTTCCTTAAGTAGGTATGTAATATCTGGTCGATCGAGCATTGCTCGATATAATTTTTATATTTTTTTGTAAATGGTATTTTAGCGAACATATTTAGATATTTATTAACAAATAAATAAAAATGATGAAAGAATTAAAAAAATATCAAAAATTAAAGAACGGGATAATAACACTGAGATTCGATCTCAGGCTGTTTGAATGCAACTTAATAATGATTGGCGATGGCTAAATTTACAATCCTATTCTAATGACATTTTATGACATTTTATGGATTAGCTAAAAACACCGACAAAACAATACTTTCTATAAATAAGACCTAGCTAGATCGATTTTTTGGCCCCGAAACCTCTAGTAGGCTGAATTTCATGAAAATCGATGGAGCCGTTGCCGAGATTCAGATTATATATATAGCTCGTTTAAAGATACAAGATTTAATATAAATGGGTCAAACAATTTGCATATTTTATAAAAGTTAACCCTAGCTACGTTTCACTATAACTTACATACATACATATTGTGAGTATTAGTGAGTATTTACTTGCTCGTAACCCTATAGTATAAGGCACAGCTCCAGAAGGTTTCTAAAAAAAAAATGAATATGTTCCCCCGCAGAAACTTCGGGATAATAGGTAATAAAATCCGTCAGATGCCCAAAAAAAAAAGAACTCATCAACGACAGATTCCAGGTAAAGTACATAGTACTCGATACTTTATTGAGTACGATACTTTTTCTTCGATACTACTCATGAGTACAGTAACGATACTTTCCGTTCGATATCGTGTCCCTACTAATGGGCCATGATTGAAAAATAACACTTGTTATTTAATAACAGAAATTGGTACCTGTTATTATTGCGTAACAGTAACAGAAATAACAGATATTACGTTTGTCCTGTTATAACCCATGTCTACTACTACATTTAAGTGTTATTGAACTTATTGATGTGAAACATCTATAGGCGAGGTGACTGCGATTGTCGGCGTGGCGATTAACGCCACGCTTCGCGGTCCCCTACCTATTAATATACTATATTTTTTTTTTGTATGACTTGTTAGCCGCAGATGGCTGTGACAGCTTTACCCGGACTGGTGGGTGAGCGCTGAGAGCTCTCAACCCGTACTATAAAATACCTTTTTCTTTTTGTGTGTGACTTAGTTGTTAGGCTCAGATGGCTGTGACAACTTTACCCGGACTGGTGGGTGAGCGCTGAGGGCTCTCAACCCGCATCTATAAAATAGTTTTTTTTTTTGTTTTTTTGTGTGACTTAGTTGTTAGCCTCAGATGGCTGTGACAACTTTACGTTACGTGAGCGCTGAGGGCTCTCAACCCGCACCTATAAAATATATATTTGGATACATATATCTACATTTTTGTAACAAAACCATGGTGCGATTTAAAATTGACGACGATTTGTACAACGCCATCTAGTGAACTCAAAGTAAATTGTTACCTATAATGTATACTAATGAAAATAAATGTTTATTTATAATCATAACTTGTATGTTTGTAAGTTCCCCGCAACACAGGGATTAATTCCTTATTGCAGGTTGTCATTTAAAAAAAAGTTAATGAATAAAACTGTTTTCACAATTATAGGAAAAAGACAATGAGTGCGTTTAACCTTTACTCGCGGTTGAATTACGCAATTCATTTAAAAGTAAAATAATCAAGTTTAATTTTTTTTTAATATAGATTTTGCCCGCGGCTTCGCTCGCGTAAAATGTAACTATCCGAAGATGAAATTTTATCGAAATCCAGTCAACGAATTATGCTTATTTGATTGAAAAAAGTTAAATTTAATTATTACACCAAGGAAAAGTATCGGGGCAATAATATCCTATGTGTTAATCCAGGGAATAGTCTATCTATGTGTTAATTTTAATCCGAAACTGTTCAACGGTTTACTAGTGAAAGAGTAATGAATATCCGTTCAGATATTCACAATTAAAATATTAGTAGAATATACAAAACTTTCCGTGAGGTGACAGAGTAAGAATACAATTCACCTCTCCCGTGCCCGTGGGTGTCGTAAAAGACAGCTAAGAGGTATAATATGCATATAACATCTATGCAAGAGAAGGAAAACTCGAATAATGAAACTCTATTTCAACCCGTCTGATCAGCGTGGTAAAGTAGGTCTATGTCACTCCCTTTGCGGAACAGGTTCGAGCCCAGCATTGGGACGTATATGAGTTGTAACAAATGACGAATAGTCACTTTTCATTTCATTGACTTTAAGGTCGATAGTCAACAGCATTCCACTGGAAAGGCTTATAACATTATCAATAATCAACTCGCCTACAAACAAGGAATGTTAATAGTCTTGATAACAAAGGCACGATTATAAATATACGTGAATATAAATAACTAGCAACCCGCCCTCGCTTCGCTTCAGTTATAGGTTATAATCGTTTTACCCGCGTAGTTCCCGTTCCCGTGGGAATACCGGGATAAAATATAGCCTAGCTTACGCCCTGATATTATAGCTTTCCATTGGTGAAAGAATTTTTGAAATCGGTCCAGCCGTTTTGAAGATTACCCGGAACAAACAGACAGACAGACAAAAATTTTTTAATTGCTATTTTAGGCATAGGTGTCGTGCAAATAACCGTGTGAGCATGAAAAAAGCCTATTATTTTGACATTACAAACAGACACTCCAATTTTATTTATTGGTATAGTAGATAAATTAAATAAAAACTTTATTATCAGGTTCAAAAGATTAAACATACAATAACATTGTATAAATGTTATAAATTATACATGTATATTTATACATATATACAAATAAATAAAATCGAAGTGTCTGTTTGTAATGTTAAAATAATGGACTTTTTTCATGTTGTAACCGTATGTGATTTACCTAAAAAACGGTTTAAAAAATTTGTGTTTGTCTGTCTGTCCGTCTATTTCTTTTTGGTAATATTCAAAATGTACTGCCAGATAGTTGTCGGGACACGTAGTATTTATTTGAATTAAACCAAAATTATAGTATGTCGTTTCATAAGAAGAAATCCTCTTTGAAAAGCGAATTCTTAATTAGATCGTGTTATCTGTTATTTCATTGATTAGTCTATCTCGCTCACGCCTACTTGAAAGACTATTTGCTATGACGAGAAGCATTTAGTGCTATAACCAGAAAAATAGAAATTGCAATCTAACAAGAAGATATCATTGTTAAATCGTGACTCTTTAATTAGATCGTGTTATCTGTTATTTGGTTGATTAGTCTATCTCGCTCACGCCTACTTGAAAAACTATTTGCTATAACGAGAAGCATCTAGTGCTATAACCCGAAAAATAGAAATTGCAATCTAACAAGAAGATATCATTGTTAAATCGTAACTCTTTAATTAGATCGTGTTATCTGTTATTTGGTTGATTAATCTATCTCGCTTACACCTACATGATAGACTGTTTCTAAAACGAGAAACATCTAGTGCTATAACCCGAAAAATAGAAAATGTAATTTAGCAAGAATATATCATTGTTGAATTGTGACTCATTAATTAGATCGTGTTATCTGTTATTTGGTTGATTAATCTATCTCGCTCACACCTATTTGATAGACTGTTGCTAAAGCGAGAAGCATTTAGTGTTATTATAACCCGAAAAATAGAAATTATAATCTAACAAGAACATATCATTGTTGAATTTTGACTTTTTAATTAGATCGTATGATCTGTTATTTGATTGATTAATCTATTTCGCTCACACCTACTTGATAGACTGTTGCTAAAACGACAAGCATTAAGTGTAATAACCAGCAAAATAGAAATTGTACTCTTTCTAGCACATATCATCCTTAAAAAGTGACAAGTATTTCTTTTCGTATTATGAGTTATCTGTTTACATATTTTGTGTTCGGAAACACTGCAGAACTAATGTTGGCATGATTATTTTATTGTCTTATATTATTTTGTTGTCAAGCGTTGCTTCCTTAAGTAGGTATGTAATATCTGGTCGATCGAGCATTGCTCGATATAATTTTTATATTTTTTTGTAAATGGTATTTTAGCGAACATATTTAGATATTTATTAACAAATAAATAAAAATGATGAAAGAATTAAAAAAATATCAAAAATTAAAGAACGGGATAATAACACTGAGATTCGATCTCAGGCTGTTTGAATGCAACTTAATAATGATTGGCGATGGCTAAATTTACAATCCTATTCTAATGACATTTTATGACATTTTATGGATTAGCTAAAAACACCGACAAAACAATACTTTCTATAAATAAGACCTAGCTAGATCGATTTTTTGGCCCCGAAACCTCTAGTAGGCTGAATTTCATGAAAATCGTTGGAGCCGTTGCCGAGATTCAGATTATATATATAGCTCGTTTAAAGATACAAGATTTAATATAAATGGGTCAAACAATTTGCATATTTTATAAAAGTTAACCCTAGCTACGTTTCACTATAACTTACATACATACATATTGTGAGTATTAGTGAGTATTTACTTGCTCGTAACCCTATAGTATAAGGCACAGCTCCAGAAGGTTTCTAAAAAAAAAATGAATATGTTCCCCCGCAGAAACTTCGGGATAATAGGTAATAAAATCCGTCAGATGCCCAAAAAAAAAAGAACTCATCAACGACAGATTCCAGGTAAAGTACATAGTACTCGATACTTTATTGAGTACGATACTTTTTCTTCGATACTACTCATGAGTACAGTATCGATACTTTCCGTTCGATATCGTGTCCCTACTAATGGGCCATGATTGAAAAATAACACTTGTTATTTAATAACAGAAATTGGTACCTGTTATTATTGCGTAACAGTAACAGAAATAACAGATATTACGTTTGTCCTGTTATAACCCATGTCTACTACTACATTTAAGTGTTATTGAACTTATTGATGTGAAACATCTATAGGCGAGGTGACTGCGATTGTCGGCGTGGCGATTAACGCCACGCTTCGCGGTCCCCTACCTATTAATATACTATATTTTTTTTTTGTATGACTTGTTAGCCGCAGATGGCTGTGACAGCTTTACCCGGACTGGTGGGTGAGCGCTGAGAGCTCTCAACCCGTACTATAAAATACCTTTTTCTTTTTGTGTGTGACTTAGTTGTTAGGCTCAGATGGCTGTGACAACTTTACCCGGACTGGTGGGTGAGCGCTGAGGGCTCTCAACCCGCATCTATAAAATAGTTTTTTTTTTTGTTTTTTTGTGTGACTTAGTTGTTAGCCTCAGATGGCTGTGACAACTTTACGTTACGTGAGCGCTGAGGGCTCTCAACCCGCACCTATAAAATATATATTTGGATACATATATCTACATTTTTGTAACAAAACCATGGTGCGATTTAAAATTGACGACGATTTGTACAACGCCATCTAGTGAACTCAAAGTAAATTGTTACCTATAATGTATACTAATGAAAATAAATGTTTATTTATAATCATAACTTGTATGTTTGTAAGTTCCCCGCAACACAGGGATTAATTCCTTATTGCAGGTTGTCATTTAAAAAAAAGTTAATGAATAAAACTGTTTTCACAATTATAGGAAAAAGACAATGAGTGCGTTTAACCTTTACTCGCGGTTGAATTACGCAATTCATTTAAAAGTAAAATAATCAAGTTTAATTTTTTTTTAATATAGATTTTGCCCGCGGCTTCGCTCGCGTAAAATGTAACTATCCGAAGATGAAATTTTATCGAAATCCAGTCAACGAATTATGCTTATTTGATTGAAAAAAGTTAAATTTAATTATTACACAAAGGAAAAGTATCGGGGCAATAATATCCTATGTGTTAATCCAGGGAATAGTCTATCTATGTGTTAATTTTAATCCGAAACTGTTCAACGGTTTACTAGTGAAAGAGTAATGAATATCCGTTCAGATATTCACAATTAAAATATTAGTAGAATATACAAAACTTTCCGTGAGGTGACAGAGTAAGAATACAATTCACCTCTCCCGTGCCCGTGGGTGTCGTAAAAGACAGCTAAGAGGTATAATATGCATATAACATCTATGCAAGAGAAGGAAAACTCGAATAATGAAACTCTATTTCAACCCGTCTGATCAGCGTGGTAAAGTAGGTCTATGTCACTCCCTTTGCGGAACAGGTTCGAGCCCAGCATTGGGACGTATATGAGTTGTAACAAATGACGAATAGTCACTTTTCATTTCATTGACTTTAAGGTCGATAGTCAACAGCATTCCACTGGAAAGGCTTATAACATTATCAATAATCAACTCGCCTACAAACAAGGAATGTTAATAGTCTTGATAACAAAGGCACGATTATAAATATACGTGAATATAAATAACTAGCAACCCGCCCTCGCTTCGCTTCAGTTATAGGTTATAATCGTTTTACCCGCGTAGTTCCCGTTCCCGTGGGAATACCGGGATAAAATATAGCCTAGCTTACGCCCTGATATTATAGCTTTCCATTGGTGAAAGAATTTTTGAAATCGGTCCAGCCGTTTTGAAGATTACCCGGAACAAACAGACAGACAGACAGACAGACAAAAATTTTTTAATTGCTATTTTAGGCATAGGTGTCGTGCAAATAACCGTGTGAGCATGAAAAAAGCCTATTATTTTGACATTACAAACAGACACTCCAATTTTATTTATTGGTATAGTAGATAAATTAGATAAAAACTTTATTATCAGGTTCAAAAGATTAAACATACAATAACATTGTATAAATGTTATAAATTATACATGTATATTTATACATATATACAAATAAATAAAATCGAAGTGTCTGTTTGTAATGTTAAAATAATGGACTTTTTTCATGTTGTAACCGTATGTGATTTACCTAAAAAACGGTTTAAAAAATTTGTGTTTGTCTGTCTGTCCGTCTATTTCTTTTTGGTAATATTCAAAATGTACTGCCAGATAGTTGTCGGGACACGTAGTATTTATTTGAATTAAACCAAAATTATAGTATGTCGTTTCATAAGAAGAAATCCTCTTTGAAAAGCGAATTCTTAATTAGATCGTGTTATCTGTTATTTCATTGATTAGTCTATCTCGCTCACGCCTACTTGAAAGACTATTTGCTATGACGAGAAGCATTTAGTGCTATAACCAGAAAAATAGAAATTGCAATCTAACAAGAAGATATCATTGTTAAATCGTGACTCTTTAATTAGATCGTGTTATCTGTTATTTGGTTGATTAGTCTATCTCGCTCACGCCTACTTGAAAGACTATTTGCTATAACGAGAAGCATCTAGTGCTATAACCCGAAAAATAGAAATTGCAATCTAACAAGAAGATATCATTGTTAAATCGTGACTCTTTAATTAGATCGTGTTATCTGTTATTTGGTTGATTAATCTATCTCGCTTACACCTACATGATAGACTGTTTCTAAAACGAGAAACATCTAGTGCTATAACCCGAAAAATAGAAAATGTAATTTAGCAAGAATATATCATTGTTGAATTGTGACTCATTAATTAGATCGTGTTATCTGTTATTTGGTTGATTAATCTATCTCGCTCACACCTATTTGATAGACTGTTGCTAAAGCGAGAAGCATTTAGTGTTATTATAACCCGAAAAATAGAAATTATAATCTAACAAGAACATATCATTGTTGAATTTTGACTTTTTAATTAGATCGTATGATCTGTTATTTGATTGATTAATCTATTTCGCTCACACCTACTTGATAGACTGTTGCTGAAACGACAAGCATTAAGTGTAATAACCAGCAAAATAGAAATTGTACTCTTTCTAGCACATATCATCCTTAAAAAGTGACAAGTATTTCTTTTCGTATTATGAGTTATCTGTTTACATATTTTGTGTTCGGAAACACTGCAGAACTAATGTTGGCATGATTATTTTATTGTCTTATATTATTTTGTTGTCAAGCGTTGCTTCCTTAAGTAGGTATGTAATATCTGGTCGATCGAGCATTGCTCGATATAATTTTTATATTTTTTTGTAAATGGTATTTTAGCGAACATATTTAGATATTTATTAACAAATAAATAAAAATGATGAAAGAATTAAAAAAATATCAAAAATTAAAGAACGGGATAATAACACTGAGATTCGATCTCAGGCTGTTTGAATGCAACTTAATAATGATTGGCGATGGCTAAATTTACAATCCTATTCTAATGACATTTTATGACATTTTATGGATTAGCTAAAAACACCGACAAAACAATACTTTCTATAAATAAGACCTAGCTAGATCGATTTTTTGGCCCCGAAACCTCTAGTAGGCTGAATTTCATGAAAATCGTTGGAGCCGTTGCCGAGATTCAGATTATATATATAGCTCGTTTAAAGATACAAGATTTAATATAAATGGGTCAAACAATTTGCATATTTTATAAAAGTTAACCCTAGCTACGTTTCACTATAACTTACATACATACATATTGTGAGTATTAGTGAGTATTTACTTGCTCGTAACCCTATAGTATAAGGCACAGCTCCAGAAGGTTTCTAAAAAAAAAATGAATATGTTCCCCCGCAGAAACTTCGGGATAATAGGTAATAAAATCCGTCAGATGCCCAAAAAAAAAAGAACTCATCAACGACAGATTCCAGGTAAAGTACATAGTACTCGATACTTTATTGAGTACGATACTTTTTCTTCGATACTACTCATGAGTACAGTAACGATACTTTCCGTTCGATATCGTGTCCCTACTAATGGGCCATGATTGAAAAATAACACTTGTTATTTAATAACAGAAATTGGTACCTGTTATTATTGCGTAACAGTAACAGAAATAACAGATATTACGTTTGTCCTGTTATAACCCATGTCTACTACTACATTTAAGTGTTATTGAACTTATTGATGTGAAACATCTATAGGCGAGGTGACTGCGATTGTCGGCGTGGCGATTAACGCCACGCTTCGCGGTCCCCTACCTATTAATATACTATATTTTTTTTTTGTATGACTTGTTAGCCGCAGATGGCTGTGACAACTTTACCCGGACTGGTGGGTGAGCGCTGAGAGCTCTCAACCCGTACTATAAAATACCTTTTTCTTTTTGTGTGTGACTTAGTTGTTAGGCTCAGATGGCTGTGACAACTTTACCCGGACTGGTGGGTGAGCGCTGAGGGCTCTCAACCCGCATCTATAAAATAGTTTTTTTTTTTGTTTTTTTGTGTGACTTAGTTGTTAGCCTCAGATGGCTGTGACAACTTTACGTTACGTGAGCGCTGAGGGCTCTCAACCCGCACCTATAAAATATATATTTGGATACATATATCTACATTTTTGTAACAAAACCATGGTGCGATTTAAAATTGACGACGATTTGTACAACGCCATCTAGTGAACTCAAAGTAAATTGTTACCTATAATGTATACTAATGAAAATAAATGTTTATTTATAATCATAACTTGTATGTTTGTAAGTTCCCCGCAACACAGGGATTAATTCCTTATTGCAGGTTGTCATTTAAAAAAAAGTTAATGAATAAAACTGTTTTCACAATTATAGGAAAAAGACAATGAGTGCGTTTAACCTTTACTCGCGGTTGAATTACGCAATTCATTTAAAAGTAAAATAATCAAGTTTAATTTTTTTTTAATATAGATTTTGCCCGCGGCTTCGCTCGCGTAAAATGTAACTATCCGAAGATGAAATTTTATCGAAATCCAGTCAACGAATTATGCTTATTTGATTGAAAAAAGTTAAATTTAATTATTACACCAAGGAAAAGTATCGGGGCAATAATATCCTATGTGTTAATCCAGGGAATAGTCTATCTATGTGTTAATTTTAATCCGAAACTGTTCAACGGTTTACTAGTGAAAGAGTAATGAATATCCGTTCAGATATTCACAATTAAAATATTAGTAGAATATACAAAACTTTCCGTGAGGTGACAGAGTAAGAATACAATTCACCTCTCCCGTGCCCGTGGGTGTCGTAAAAGACAGCTAAGAGGTATAATATGCATATAACATCTATGCAAGAGAAGGAAAACTCGAATAATGAAACTCTATTTCAACCCGTCTGATCAGCGTGGTAAAGTAGGTCTATGTCACTCCCTTTGCGGAACAGGTTCGAGCCCAGCATTGGGACGTATATGAGTTGTAACAAATGACGAATAGTCACTTTTCATTTCATTGACTTTAAGGTCGATAGTCAACAGCATTCCACTGGAAAGGCTTATAACATTATCAATAATCAACTCGCCTACAAACAAGGAATGTTAATAGTCTTGATAACAAAGGCACGATTATAAATATACGTGAATATAAATAACTAGCAACCCGCCCTCGCTTCGCTTCAGTTATAGGTTATAATCGTTTTACCCGCGTAGTTCCCGTTCCCGTGGGAATACCGGGATAAAATATAGCCTAGCTTACGCCCTGATATTATAGCTTTCCATTGGTGAAAGAATTTTTGAAATCGGTCCAGCCGTTTTGAAGATTACCCGGAACAAACAGACAGACAGACAAAAATTTTTTAATTGCTATTTTAGGCATAGGTGTCGTGCAAATAACCGTGTGAGCATGAAAAAAGCCTATTATTTTGACATTACAAACAGACACTCCAATTTTATTTATTGGTATAGTAGATAAATTAAATAAAAACTTTATTATCAGGTTCAAAAGATTAAACATACAATAACATTGTATAAATGTTATAAATTATACATGTATATTTATACATATATACAAATAAATAAAATCGAAGTGTCTGTTTGTAATGTTAAAATAATGGACTTTTTTCATGTTGTAACCGTATGTGATTTACCTAAAAAACGGTTTAAAAAATTTGTGTTTGTCTGTCTGTCCGTCTATTTCTTTTTGGTAATATTCAAAATGTACTGCCAGATAGTTGTCGGGACACGTAGTATTTATTTGAATTAAACCAAAATTATAGTATGTCGTTTCATAAGAAGAAATCCTCTTTGAAAAGCGAATTCTTAATTAGATCGTGTTATCTGTTATTTCATTGATTAGTCTATCTCGCTCACGCCTACTTGAAAGACTATTTGCTATGACGAGAAGCATTTAGTGCTATAACCAGAAAAATAGAAATTGCAATCTAACAAGAAGATATCATTGTTAAATCGTGACTCTTTAATTAGATCGTGTTATCTGTTATTTGGTTGATTAGTCTATCTCGCTCACGCCTACTTGAAAGACTATTTGCTATAACGAGAAGCATCTAGTGCTATAACCCGAAAAATAGAAATTGCAATCTAACAAGAAGATATCATTGTTAAATCGTGACTCTTTAATTAGATCGTGTTATCTGTTATTTGGTTGATTAATCTATCTCGCTTACACCTACATGATAGACTGTTTCTAAAACGAGAAACATCTAGTGCTATAACCCGAAAAATAGAAAATGTAATTTAGCAAGAATATATCATTGTTGAATTGTGACTCATTAATTAGATCGTGTTATCTGTTATTTGGTTGATTAATCTATCTCGCTCACACCTATTTGATAGACTGTTGCTAAAGCGAGAAGCATTTAGTGTTATTATAACCCGAAAAATAGAAATTATAATCTAACAAGAACATATCATTGTTGAATTTTGACTTTTTAATTAGATCGTATGATCTGTTATTTGATTGATTAATCTATTTCGCTCACACCTACTTGATATACTGTTGCTAAAACGACAAGCATTAAGTGTAATAACCAGCAAAATAGAAATTGTACTCTTTCTAGCACATATCATCCTTAAAAAGTGACAAGTATTTCTTTTCGTATTATGAGTTATCTGTTTACATATTTTGTGTTCGGAAACACTGCAGAACTAATGTTGGCATGATTATTTTATTGTCTTATATTATTTTGTTGTCAAGCGTTGCTTCCTTAAGTAGGTATGTAATATCTGGTCGATCGAGCATTGCTCGATATAATTTTTATATTTTTTTGTAAATGGTATTTTAGCGAACATATTTAGATATTTATTAACAAATAAATAAAAATGATGAAAGAATTAAAAAAATATCAAAAATTAAAGAACGGGATAATAACACTGAGATTCGATCTCAGGCTGTTTGAATGCAACTTAATAATGATTGGCGATGGCTAAATTTACAATCCTATTCTAATGACATTTTATGACATTTTATGGATTAGCTAAAAACACCGACAAAACAATACTTTCTATAAATAAGACCTAGCTAGATCGATTTTTTGGCCCCGAAACCTCTAGTAGGCTGAATTTCATGAAAATCGTTGGAGCCGTTGCCGAGATTCAGATTATATATATAGCTCGTTTAAAGATACAAGATTTAATATAAATGGGTCAAACAATTTGCATATTTTATAAAAGTTAACCCTAGCTACATTTCACTATAACTTACATACATACATATTGTGAGTATTAGTGAGTATTTACTTGCTCGTAACCCTATAGTATAAGGCACAGCTCCAGAAGGTTTCTAAAAAAAAAATGAATATGTTCCCCCGCAGAAACTTCGGGATAATAGGTAATAAAATCCGTCAGATGCCCAAAAAAAAAAGAACTCATCAACGACAGATTCCAGGTAAAGTACATAGTACTCGATACTTTATTGAGTACGATACTTTTTCTTCGATACTACTCATGAGTACAGTATCGATACTTTCCGTTCGATATCGTGTCCCTACTAATGGGCCATGATTGAAAAATAACACTTGTTATTTAATAACAGAAATTGGTACCTGTTATTATTGCGTAACAGTAACAGAAATAACAGATATTACGTTTGTCCTGTTATAACCCATGTCTACTACATTTAAGTGTTATTGAACTTATTGATGTGAAACATCTATAGGCGAGGTGACTGCGATTGTTGGCGTGGCGATTAACGCCACGCTTCGCGGTCCCCTACCTATTAATATACTATATTTTTTTTTTGTATGACTTGTTAGCCGCAGATGGCTGTGACAGCTTTACCCGGACTGGTGGGTGAGCGCTGAGAGCTCTCAACCCGTACTATAAAATACCTTTTTCTTTTTGTGTGTGACTTAGTTGTTAGGCTCAGATGGCTGTGACAACTTTACCCGGACTGGTGGGTGAGCGCTGAGGGCTCTCAACCCGCATCTATAAAATAGTTTTTTTTTGTTTTTTTGTGTGACTTAGTTGTTAGCCTCAGATGGCTGTGACAACTTTACGTTACGTGAGCGCTGAGGGTTCTCAACCCGCACCTATAAAATATATATTTGGATACATATATCTACATTTTTGTAACAAAACCATGGTGCGATTTAAAATTGACGACGATTTGTACAACGCCATCTAGTGAACTCAAAGTAAATTGTTACCTATAATGTATACTAATGAAAATAAATGTTTATTTATAATCATAACTTGTATGTTTGTAAGTTCCCCGCAACACAGGGATTAATTCCTTATTGCAGGTTGTCATTTAAAAAAAAGTTAATGAATAAAACTGTTTTCACAATTATAGGAAAAAGACAATGAGTGCGTTTAACCTTTACTCGCGGTTGAATTACGCAATTCATTTAAAAGTAAAATAATCAAGTTTAATTTTTTTTTAATATAGATTTTGCCCGCGGCTTCGCTCGCGTAAAATGTAACTATCCGAAGATGAAATTTTATCGAAATCCAGTCAACGAATTATGCTTATTTGATTGAAAAAAGTTAAATTTAATTATTACACCAAGGAAAAGTATCGGGGCAATAATATCCTATGTGTTAATCCAGGGAATAGTCTATCTATGTGTTAATTTTAATCCGAAACTGTTCAACGGTTTACTAGTGAAAGAGTAATGAATATCCGTTCAGATATTCACAATTAAAATATTAGTAGAATATACAAAACTTTCCGTGAGGTGACAGAGTAAGAATACAATTCACCTCTCCCGTGCCCGTGGGTGTCGTAAAAGACAGCTAAGAGGTATAATATGCATATAACATCTATGCAAGAGAAGGAAAACTCGAATAATGAAACTCTATTTCAACCCGTCTGATCAGCGTGGTAAAGTAGGTCTATGTCACTCCCTTTGCGGAACAGGTTCGAGCCCAGCATTGGGACGTATATGAGTTGTAACAAATGACGAATAGTCACTTTTCATTTCATTGACTTTAAGGTCGATAGTCAACAGCATTCCACTGGAAAGGCTTATAACATTATCAATAATCAACTCGCCTACAAACAAGGAATGTTAATAGTCTTGATAACAAAGGCACGATTATAAATATACGTGAATATAAATAACTAGCAACCCGCCCTCGCTTCGCTTCAGTTATAGGTTATAATCGTTTTACCCGCGTAGTTCCCGTTCCCGTGGGAATACCGGGATAAAATATAGCCTAGCTTACGCCCTGATATTATAGCTTTCCATTGGTGAAAGAATTTTTGAAATCGGTCCAGCCGTTTTGAAGATTACCCGGAACAAACAGACAGACAGACAGACAAAAATTTTTTAATTGCTATTTTAGGCATAGGTGTCGTGCAAATAACCGTGTGAGCATGAAAAAAGCCTATTATTTTGACATTACAAACAAACACTCCAATTTTATTTATTGGTATAGTAGATAAATTAGATAAAAACTTTATTATCAGGTTCAAAAGATTAAACATACAATAACATTGTATAAATGTTATAAATTATACATGTATATTTATACATATATACAAATAAATAAAATCGAAGTGTCTGTTTGTAATGTTAAAATAATGGACTTTTTTCATGTTGTAACCGTATGTGATTTACCTAAAAAACGGTTTAAAAAATTTGTGTTTGTCTGTCTGTCCGTCTATTTCTTTTTGGTAATATTCAAAATGTACTGCCAGATAGTTGTCGGGACACGTAGTATTTATTTGAATTAAACCAAAATTATAGTATGTCGTTTCATAAGAAGAAATCCTCTTTGAAAAGCGAATTCTTAATTAGATCGTGTTATCTGTTATTTCATTGATTAGTCTATCTCGCTCACGCCTACTTGAAAGACTATTTGCTATGACGAGAAGCATTTAGTGCTATAACCAGAAAAATAGAAATTGCAATCTAACAAGAAGATATCATTGTTAAATCGTGACTCTTTAATTAGATCGTGTTATCTGTTATTTGGTTGATTAGTCTATCTCGCTCACGCCTACTTGAAAGACTATTTGCTATAACGAGAAGCATCTAGTGCTATAACCCGAAAAATAGAAATTGCAATCTAACAAGAAGATATCATTGTTAAATCGTGACTCTTTAATTAGATCGTGTTATCTGTTATTTGGTTGATTAATCTATCTCGCTTACACCTACATGATAGACTGTTTCTAAAACGAGAAACATCTAGTGCTATAACCCGAAAAATAGAAAATGTAATTTAGCAAGAATATATCATTGTTGAATTGTGACTCATTAATTAGATCGTGTTATCTGTTATTTGGTTGATTAATCTATCTCGCTCACACCTATTTGATAGACTGTTGCTAAAGCGAGAAGCATTTAGTGTTATTATAACCCGAAAAATAGAAATTATAATCTAACAAGAACATATCATTGTTGAATTTTGACTTTTTAATTAGATCGTATGATCTGTTATTTGATTGATTAATCTATTTCGCTCACACCTACTTGATAGACTGTTGCTGAAACGACAAGCATTAAGTGTAATAACCAGCAAAATAGAAATTGTACTCTTTCTAGCACATATCATCCTTAAAAAGTGACAAGTATTTCTTTTCGTATTATGAGTTATCTGTTTACATATTTTGTGTTCGGAAACACTGCAGAACTAATGTTGGCATGATTATTTTATTGTCTTATATTATTTTGTTGTCAAGCGTTGCTTCCTTAAGTAGGTATGTAATATCTGGTCGATCGAGCATTGCTCGATATAATTTTTATATTTTTTTGTAAATGGTATTTTAGCGAACATATTTAGATATTTATTAACAAATAAATAAAAATGATGAAAGAATTAAAAAAATATCAAAAATTAAAGAACGGGATAATAACACTGAGATTCGATCTCAGGCTGTTTGAATGCAACTTAATAATGATTGGCGATGGCTAAATTTACAATCCTATTCTAATGACATTTTATGACATTTTATGGATTAGCTAAAAACACCGACAAAACAATACTTTCTATAAATAAGACCTAGCTAGATCGATTTTTTGGCCCCGAAACCTCTAGTAGGCTGAATTTCATGAAAATCGTTGGAGCCGTTGCCGAGATTCAGATTATATATATAGCTCGTTTAAAGATACAAGATTTAATATAAATGGGTCAAACAATTTGCATATTTTATAAAAGTTAACCCTAGCTACGTTTCACTATAACTTACATACATACATATTGTGAGTATTAGTGAGTATTTACTTGCTCATAACCCTATAGTATAAGGCACAGCTCCAGAAGGTTTCTAAAAAAAAAATGAATATGTTCCCCCGCAGAAACTTCGGGATAATAGGTAATAAAATCCGTCAGATGCCCAAAAAAAAAAGAACTCATCAACGACAGATTCCAGGTAAAGTACATAGTACTCGATACTTTATTGAGTACGATACTTTTTCTTCGATACTACTCATGAGTACAGTATCGATACTTTCCGTTCGATATCGTGTCCCTACTAATGGGCCATGATTGAAAAATAACACTTGTTATTTAATAACAGAAATTGGTACCTGTTATTATTGCGTAACAGTAACAGAAATAACAGATATTACGTTTGTCCTGTTATAACCCATGTCTACTACTACATTTAAGTGTTATTGAACTTATTGATGTGAAACATCTATAGGCGAGGTGACTGCGATTGTCGGCGTGGCGATTAACGCCACGCTTCGCGGTCCCCTACCTATTAATATACTATATTTTTTTTTTGTATGACTTGTTAGCCGCAGATGGCTGTGACAGCTTTACCCGGACTGGTGGGTGAGCGCTGAGAGCTCTCAACCCGTACTATAAAATACCTTTTTCTTTTTGTGTGTGACTTAGTTGTTAGGCTCAGATGGCTGTGACAACTTTACCCGGACTGGTGGGTGAGCGCTGAGGGCTCTCAACCCGCATCTATAAAATAGTTTTTTTTTGTTTTTTTGTGTGACTTAGTTGTTAGCCTCAGATGGCTGTGACAACTTTACGTTACGTGAGCGCTGAGGGCTCTCAACCCGCACCTATAAAATATATATTTGGATACATATATCTACATTTTTGTAACAAAACCATGGTGCGATTTAAAATTGACGACGATTTGTACAACGCCATCTAGTGAACTCAAAGTAAATTGTTACCTATAATGTATACTAATGAAAATAAATGTTTATTTATAATCATAACTTGTATGTTTGTAAGTTCCCCGCAACACAGGGATTAATTCCTTATTGCAGGTTGTCATTTAAAAAAAAGTTAATGAATAAAACTGTTTTCACAATTATAGGAAAAAGACAATGAGTGCGTTTAACCTTTACTCGCGGTTGAATTACGCAATTCATTTAAAAGTAAAATAATCAAGTTTAATTTTTTTTTAATATAGATTTTGCCCGCGGCTTCGCTCGCGTAAAATGTAACTATCCGAAGATGAAATTTTATCGAAATCCAGTCAACGAATTATGCTTATTTGATTGAAAAAAGTTAAATTTAATTATTACACCAAGGAAAAGTATCGGGGCAATAATATCCTATGTGTTAATCCAGGGAATAGTCTATCTATGTGTTAATTTTAATCCGAAACTGTTCAACGGTTTACTAGTGAAAGAGTAATGAATATCCGTTCAGATATTCACAATTAAAATATTAGTAGAATATACAAAACTTTCCGTGAGGTGACAGAGTAAGAATACAATTCACCTCTCCCGTGCCCGTGGGTGTCGTAAAAGACAGCTAAGAGGTATAATATGCATATAACATCTATGCAAGAGAAGGAAAACTCGAATAATGAAACTCTATTTCAACCCGTCTGATCAGCGTGGTAAAGTAGGTCTATGTCACTCCCTTTGCGGAACAGGTTCGAGCCCAGCATTGGGACGTATATGAGTTGTAACAAATGACGAATAGTCACTTTTCATTTCATTGACTTTAAGGTCGATAGTCAACAGCATTCCACTGGAAAGGCTTATAACATTATCAATAATCAACTCGCCTACAAACAAGGAATGTTAATAGTCTTGATAACAAAGGCACGATTATAAATATACGTGAATATAAATAACTAGCAACCCGCCCTCGCTTCGCTTCAGTTATAGGTTATAATCGTTTTACCCGCGTAGTTCCCGTTCCCGTGGGAATACCGGGATAAAATATAGCCTAGCTTACGCCCTGATATTATAGCTTTCCATTGGTGAAAGAATTTTTGAAATCGGTCCAGCCGTTTTGAAGATTACCCGGAACAAACAGACAGACAGACAGACAGACAAAAATTTTTTAATTGCTATTTTAGGCATAGGTGTCGTGCAAATAACCGTGTGAGCATGAAAAAAGCCTATTATTTTGACATTACAAACAGACACTCCAATTTTATTTATTGGTATAGTAGATAAATTAGATAAAAACTTTATTATCAGGTTCAAAAGATTAAACATACAATAACATTGTATAAATGTTATAAATTATACATGTATATTTATACATATATACAAATAAATAAAATCGAAGTGTCTGTTTGTAATGTTAAAATAATGGACTTTTTTCATGTTGTAACCGTATGTGATTTACCTAAAAAACGGTTTAAAAAATTTGTGTTTGTCTGTCTGTCCGTCTATTTTTTTTTGGTAATATTCAAAATGTACTGCCAGATAGTTGTCGGGACACGTAGTATTTATTTGAATTAAACCAAAATTATAGTATGTCGTTTCATAAGAAGAAATCCTCTTTGAAAAGCGAATTCTTAATTAGATCGTGTTATCTGTTATTTCATTGATTAGTCTATCTCGCTCACGCCTACTTGAAAGACTATTTGCTATGACGAGAAGCATTTGGTGCTATAACCAGAAAAATAGAAATTGCAATCTAACAAGAAGATATCATTGTTAAATCGTGACTCTTTAATTAGATCGTGTTATCTGTTATTTGGTTGATTAGTCTATCTCGCTCACGCCTACTTGAAAGACTATTTGCTATAACGAGAAGCATCTAGTGCTATAACCCGAAAAATAGAAATTGCAATCTAACAAGAAGATATCATTGTTAAATCGTGACTCTTTAATTAGATCGTGTTATCTGTTATTTGGTTGATTAATCTATCTCGCTTACACCTACATGATAGACTGTTTCTAAAACGAGAAACATCTAGTGCTATAACCCGAAAAATAGAAAATGTAATTTAGCAAGAATATATCATTGTTGAATTGTGACTCATTAATTAGATCGTGTTATCTGTTATTTGGTTGATTAATCTATCTCGCTCACACCTATTTGATAGACTGTTGCTAAAGCGAGAAGCATTTAGTGTTATTATAACCCGAAAAATAGAAATTATAATCTAACAAGAACATATCATTGTTGAATTTTGACTTTTTAATTAGATCGTATGATCTGTTATTTGATTGATTAATCTATTTCGCTCACACCTACTTGATAGACTGTTGCTAAAACGACAAGCATTAAGTGTAATAACCAGCAAAATAGAAATTGTACTCTTTCTAGCACATATCATCCTTAAAAAGTGACAAGTATTTCTTTTCGTATTATGAGTTATCTGTTTACATATTTTGTGTTCGGAAACACTGCAGAACTAATGTTGGCATGATTATTTTATTGTCTTATATTATTTTGTTGTCAAGCGTTGCTTCCTTAAGTAGGTATGTAATATCTGGTCGATCGAGCATTGCTCGATATAATTTTTATATTTTTTTGTAAATGGTATTTTAGCGAACATATTTAGATATTTATTAACAAATAAATAAAAATGATGAAAGAATTAAAAAAATATCAAAAATTAAAGAACGGGATAATAACACTGAGATTCGATCTCAGGCTGTTTGAATGCAACTTAATAATGATTGGCGATGGCTAAATTTACAATCCTATTCTAATGACATTTTATGACATTTTATGGATTAGCTAAAAACACCGACAAAACAATACTTTCTATAAATAAGACCTAGCTAGATCGATTTTTTGGCCCCGAAACCTCTAGTAGGCTGAATTTCATGAAAATCGTTGGAGCCGTTGCCGAGATTCAGATTATATATATAGCTCGTTTAAAGATACAAGATTTAATATAAATGGGTCAAACAATTTGCATATTTTATAAAAGTTAACCCTAGCTACGTTTCACTATAACTTACATACATACATATTGTGAGTATTAGTGAGTATTTACTTGCTCGTAACCCTATAGTATAAGGCACAGCTCCAGAAGGTTTCTAAAAAAAAAATGAATATGTTCCCCCGCAGAAACTTCGGGATAATAGGTAATAAAATCCGTCAGATGCCCAAAAAAAAAAGAACTCATCAACGACAGATTCCAGGTAAAGTACATAGTACTCGATACTTTATTGAGTACGATACTTTTTCTTCGATACTACTCATGAGTACAGTATCGATACTTTCCGTTCGATATCGTGTCCCTACTAATGGGCCATGATTGAAAAATAACACTTGTTATTTAATAACAGAAATTGGTACCTGTTATTATTGCGTAACAGTAACAGAAATAACAGATATTACGTTTGTCCTGTTATAACCCATGTCTACTACTACATTTAAGTGTTATTGAACTTATTGATGTGAAACATCTATAGGCGAGGTGACTGCGATTGTCGGCGTGGCGATTAACGCCACGCTTCGCGGTCCCCTACCTATTAATATACTATATTTTTTTTTTGTATGACTTGTTAGCCGCAGATGGCTGTGACAGCTTTACCCGGACTGGTGGGTGAGCGCTGAGAGCTCTCAACCCGTACTATAAAATACCTTTTTCTTTTTGTGTGTGACTTAGTTGTTAGGCTCAGATGGCTGTGACAACTTTACCCGGACTGGTGGGTGAGCGCTGAGGGCTCTCAACCCGCATCTATAAAATAGTTTTTTTTTTTGTTTTTTTGTGTGACTTAGTTGTTAGCCTCAGATGGCTGTGACAACTTTACGTTACGTGAGCGCTGAGGGTTCTCAACCCGCACCTATAAAATATATATTTGGATACATATATCTACATTTTTGTAACAAAACCATGGTGCGATTTAAAATTGACGACGATTTGTACAACGCCATCTAGTGAACTCAAAGTAAATTGTTACCTATAATGTATACTAATGAAAATAAATGTTTATTTATAATCATAACTTGTATGTTTGTAAGTTCCCCGCAACACAGGGATTAATTCCTTATTGCAGGTTGTCATTTAAAAAAAAGTTAATGAATAAAACTGTTTTCACAATTATAGGAAAAAGACAATGAGTGCGTTTAACCTTTACTCGCGGTTGAATTACGCAATTCATTTAAAAGTAAAATAATCAAGTTTAATTTTTTTTAATATAGATTTTGCCCGCGGCTTCGCACGCGTAAAATGTAACTATCCGAAGATGAAATTTTATCGAAATCCAGTCAACGAATTATGCTTATTTGATTGAAAAAAGTTAAATTTAATTATTACACCAAGGAAAAGTATCGGGGCAATAATATCCTATGTGTTAATCCAGGGAATAGTCTATCTATGTGTTAATTTTAATCCGAAACTGTTCAACGGTTTACTAGTGAAAGAGTAATGAATATCCGTTCAGATATTCACAATTAAAATATTAGTAGAATATACAAAACTTTCCGTGAGGTGACAGAGTAAGAATACAATTCACCTCTCCCGTGCCCGTGGGTGTCGTAAAAGACAGCTAAGAGGTATAATATGCATATAACATCTATGCAAGAGAAGGAAAACTCGAATAATGAAACTCTATTTCAACCCGTCTGATCAGCGTGGTAAAGTAGGTCTATGTCACTCCCTTTGCGGAACAGGTTCGAGCCCAGCATTGGGACGTATATGAGTTGTAACAAATGACGAATAGTCACTTTTCATTTCATTGACTTTAAGGTCGATAGTCAACAGCATTCCACTGGAAAGGCTTATAACATTATCAATAATCAACTCGCCTACAAACAAGGAATGTTAATAGTCTTGATAACAAAGGCACGATTATAAATATACGTGAATATAAATAACTAGCAACCCGCCCTCGCTTCGCTTCAGTTATAGGTTATAATCGTTTTACCCGCGTAGTTCCCGTTCCCGTGGGAATACCGGGATAAAATATAGCCTAGCTTACGCCCTGATATTATAGCTTTCCATTGGTGAAAGAATTTTTGAAATCGGTCCAGCCGTTTTGAAGATTACCCGGAACAAACAGACAGACAGACAGACAGACAAAAATTTTTTAATTGCTATTTTAGGCATAGGTGTCGTGCAAATAACCGTGTGAGCATGAAAAAAGCCTATTATTTTGACATTACAAACAGACACTCCAATTTTATTTATTGGTATAGTAGATAAATTAGATAAAAACTTTATTATCAGGTTCAAAAGATTAAACATACAATAACATTGTATAAATGTTATAAATTATACATGTATATTTATACATATATACAAATAAATAAAATCGAAGTGTCTGTTTGTAATGTTAAAATAATGGACTTTTTTCATGTTGTAACCGTATGTGATTTACCTAAAAAACGGTTTAAAAAATTTGTGTTTGTCTGTCTGTCCGTCTATTTTTTTTTGGTAATATTCAAAATGTACTGCCAGATAGTTGTCGGGACACGTAGTATTTATTTGAATTAAACCAAAATTATAGTATGTCGTTTCATAAGAAGAAATCCTCTTTGAAAAGCGAATTCTTAATTAGATCGTGTTATCTGTTATTTCATTGATTAGTCTATCTCGCTCACGCCTACTTGAAAGACTATTTGCTATGACGAGAAGCATTTAGTGCTATAACCAGAAAAATAGAAATTGCAATCTAACAAGAAGATATCATTGTTAAATCGTGACTCTTTAATTAGATCGTGTTATCTGTTATTTGGTTGATTAGTCTATCTCGCTCACGCCTACTTGAAAGACTATTTGCTATAACGAGAAGCATCTAGTGCTATAACCCGAAAAATAGAAATTGCAATCTAACAAGAAGATATCATTGTTAAATCGTGACTCTTTAATTAGATCGTGTTATCTGTTATTTGGTTGATTAATCTATCTCGCTTACACCTACATGATAGACTGTTTCTAAAACGAGAAACATCTAGTGCTATAACCCGAAAAATAGAAAATGTAATTTAGCAAGAATATATCATTGTTGAATTGTGACTCATTAATTAGATCGTGTTATCTGTTATTTGGTTGATTAATCTATCTCGCTCACACCTATTTGATAGACTGTTGCTAAAGCGAGAAGCATTTAGTGTTATTATAACCCGAAAAATAGAAATTATAATCTAACAAGAACATATCATTGTTGAATTTTGACTTTTTAATTAGATCGTATGATCTGTTATTTGATTGATTAATCTATTTCGCTCACACCTACTTGATAGACTGTTGCTAAAACGACAAGCATTAAGTGTAATAACCAGCAAAATAGAAATTGTACTCTTTCTAGCACATATCATCCTTAAAAAGTGACAAGTATTTCTTTTCGTATTATGAGTTATCTGTTTACATATTTTGTGTTCGGAAACACTGCAGAACTAATGTTGGCATGATTATTTTATTGTCTTATATTATTTTGTTGTCAAGCGTTGCTTCCTTAAGTAGGTATGTAATATCTGGTCGATCGAGCATTGCTCGATATAATTTTTATATTTTTTTGTAAATGGTATTTTAGCGAACATATTTAGATATTTATTAACAAATAAATAAAAATGATGAAAGAATTAAAAAAATATCAAAAATTAAAGAACGGGATAATAACACTGAGATTCGATCTCAGGCTGTTTGAATGCAACTTAATAATGATTGGCGATGGCTAAATTTACAATCCTATTCTAATGACATTTTATGACATTTTATGGATTAGCTAAAAACACCGACAAAACAATACTTTCTATAAATAAGACCTAGCTAGATCGATTTTTTGGCCCCGAAACCTCTAGTAGGCTGAATTTCATGAAAATCGTTGGAGCCGTTGCCGAGATTCAGATTATATATATAGCTCGTTTAAAGATACAAGATTTAATATAAATGGGTCAAACAATTTGCATATTTTATAAAAGTTAACCCTAGCTACATTTCACTATAACTTACATACATACATATTGTGAGTATTAGTGAGTATTTACTTGCTCGTAACCCTATAGTATAAGGCACAGCTCCAGAAGGTTTCTAAAAAAAAAATGAATATGTTCCCCCGCAGAAACTTCGGGATAATAGGTAATAAAATCCGTCAGATGCCCAAAAAAAAAAGAACTCATCAACGACAGATTCCAGGTAAAGTACATAGTACTCGATACTTTATTGAGTACGATACTTTTTCTTCGATACTACTCATGAGTACAGTAACGATACTTTCCGTTCGATATCGTGTCCCTACTAATGGGCCATGATTGAAAAATAACACTTGTTATTTAATAACAGAAATTGGTACCTGTTATTATTGCGTAACAGTAACAGAAATAACAGATATTACGTTTGTCCTGTTATAACCCATGTCTACTACTACATTTAAGTGTTATTGAACTTATTGATGTGAAACATCTATAGGCGAGGTGACTGCGATTGTCGGCGTGGCGATTAACGCCACGCTTCGCGGTCCCCTACCTATTAATATACTATATTTTTTTTTTGTATGACTTGTTAGCCGCAGATGGCTGTGACAACTTTACCCGGACTGGTGGGTGAGCGCTGAGAGCTCTCAACCCGTACTATAAAATACCTTTTTCTTTTTGTGTGTGACTTAGTTGTTAGGCTCAGATGGCTGTGACAACTTTACCCGGACTGGTGGGTGAGCGCTGAGGGCTCTCAACCCGCATCTATAAAATAGTTTTTTTTTTTGTTTTTTTGTGTGACTTAGTTGTTAGCCTCAGATGGCTGTGACAACTTTACGTTACGTGAGCGCTGAGGGCTCTCAACCCGCACCTATAAAATATATATTTGGATACATATATCTACATTTTTGTAACAAAACCATGGTGCGATTTAAAATTGACGACGATTTGTACAACGCCATCTAGTGAACTCAAAGTAAATTGTTACCTATAATGTATACTAATGAAAATAAATGTTTATTTATAATCATAACTTGTATGTTTGTAAGTTCCCCGCAACACAGGGATTAATTCCTTATTGCAGGTTGTCATTTAAAAAAAAGTTAATGAATAAAACTGTTTTCACAATTATAGGAAAAAGACAATGAGTGCGTTTAACCTTTACTCGCGGTTGAATTACGCAATTCATTTAAAAGTAAAATAATCAAGTTTAATTTTTTTTTAATATAGATTTTGCCCGCGGCTTCGCTCGCGTAAAATGTAACTATCCGAAGATGAAATTTTATCGAAATCCAGTCAACGAATTATGCTTATTTGATTGAAAAAAGTTAAATTTAATTATTACACCAAGGAAAAGTATCGGGGCAATAATATCCTATGTGTTAATCCAGGGAATAGTCTATCTATGTGTTAATTTTAATCCGAAACTGTTCAACGGTTTACTAGTGAAAGAGTAATGAATATCCGTTCAGATATTCACAATTAAAATATTAGTAGAATATACAAAACTTTCCGTGAGGTGACAGAGTAAGAATACAATTCACCTCTCCCGTGCCCGTGGGTGTCGTAAAAGACAGCTAAGAGGTATAATATGCATATAACATCTATGCAAGAGAAGGAAAACTCGAATAATGAAACTCTATTTCAACCCGTCTGATCAGCGTGGTAAAGTAGGTCTATGTCACTCCCTTTGCGGAACAGGTTCGAGCCCAGCATTGGGACGTATATGAGTTGTAACAAATGACGAATAGTCACTTTTCATTTCATTGACTTTAAGGTCGATAGTCAACAGCATTCCACTGGAAAGGCTTATAACATTATCAATAATCAACTCGCCTACAAACAAGGAATGTTAATAGTCTTGATAACAAAGGCACGATTATAAATATACGTGAATATAAATAACTAGCAACCCGCCCTCGCTTCGCTTCAGTTATAGGTTATAATCGTTTTACCCGCGTAGTTCCCGTTCCCGTGGGAATACCGGGATAAAATATAGCCTAGCTTACGCCCTGATATTATAGCTTTCCATTGGTGAAAGAATTTTTGAAATCGGTCCAGCCGTTTTGAAGATTACCCGGAACAAACAGACAGACAGACAGACAAAAATTTTTTAATTGCTATTTTAGGCATAGGTGTCGTGCAAATAACCGTGTGAGCATGAAAAAAGCCTATTATTTTGACATTACAAACAAACACTCCAATTTTATTTATTGGTATAGTAGATAAATTAGATAAAAACTTTATTATCAGGTTCAAAAGATTAAACATACAATAACATTGTATAAATGTTATAAATTATACATGTATATTTATACATATATACAAATAAATAAAATCGAAGTGTCTGTTTGTAATGTTAAAATAATGGACTTTTTTCATGTTGTAACCGTATGTGATTTACCTAAAAAACGGTTTAAAAAATTTGTGTTTGTCTGTCTGTCCGTCTATTTCTTTTTGGTAATATTCAAAATGTACTGCCAGATAGTTGTCGGGACACGTAGTATTTATTTGAATTAAACCAAAATTATAGTATGTCGTTTCATAAGAAGAAATCCTCTTTGAAAAGCGAATTCTTAATTAGATCGTGTTATCTGTTATTTCATTGATTAGTCTATCTCGCTCACGCCTACTTGAAAGACTATTTGCTATGACGAGAAGCATTTAGTGCTATAACCAGAAAAATAGAAATTGCAATCTAACAAGAAGATATCATTGTTAAATCGTGACTCTTTAATTAGATCGTGTTATCTGTTATTTGGTTGATTAGTCTATCTCGCTCACGCCTACTTGAAAGACTATTTGCTATAACGAGAAGCATCTAGTGCTATAACCCGAAAAATAGAAATTGCAATCTAACAAGAAGATATCATTGTTAAATCGTGACTCTTTAATTAGATCGTGTTATCTGTTATTTGGTTGATTAATCTATCTCGCTTACACCTACATGATAGACTGTTTCTAAAACGAGAAACATCTAGTGCTATAACCCGAAAAATAGAAAATGTAATTTAGCAAGAATATATCATTGTTGAATTGTGACTCATTAATTAGATCGTGTTATCTGTTATTTGGTTGATTAATCTATCTCGCTCACACCTATTTGATAGACTGTTGCTAAAGCGAGAAGCATTTAGTGTTATTATAACCCGAAAAATAGAAATTATAATCTAACAAGAACATATCATTGTTGAATTTTGACTTTTTAATTAGATCGTATGATCTGTTATTTGATTGATTAATCTATTTCGCTCACACCTACTTGATAGACTGTTGCTGAAACGACAAGCATTAAGTGTAATAACCAGCAAAATAGAAATTGTACTCTTTCTAGCACATATCATCCTTAAAAAGTGACAAGTATTTCTTTTCGTATTATGAGTTATCTGTTTACATATTTTGTGTTCGGAAACACTGCAGAACTAATGTTGGCATGATTATTTTATTGTCTTATATTATTTTGTTGTCAAGCGTTGCTTCCTTAAGTAGGTATGTAATATCTGGTCGATCGAGCATTGCTCGATATAATTTTTATATTTTTTTGTAAATGGTATTTTAGCGAACATATTTAGATATTTATTAACAAATAAATAAAAATGATGAAAGAATTAAAAAAATATCAAAAATTAAAGAACGGGATAATAACACTGAGATTCGATCTCAGGCTGTTTGAATGCAACTTAATAATGATTGGCGATGGCTAAATTTACAATCCTATTCTAATGACATTTTATGACATTTTATGGATTAGCTAAAAACACCGACAAAACAATACTTTCTATAAATAAGACCTAGCTAGATCGATTTTTTGGCCCCGAAACCTCTAGTAGGCTGAATTTCATGAAAATCGTTGGAGCCGTTGCCGAGATTCAGATTATATATATAGCTCGTTTAAAGATACAAGATTTAATATAAATGGGTCAAACAATTTGCATATTTTATAAAAGTTAACCCTAGCTACGTTTCACTATAACTTACATACATACATATTGTGAGTATTAGTGAGTATTTACTTGCTCATAACCCTATAGTATAAGGCACAGCTCCAGAAGGTTTCTAAAAAAAAAATGAATATGTTCCCCCGCAGAAACTTCGGGATAATAGGTAATAAAATCCGTCAGATGCCCAAAAAAAAAAGAACTCATCAACGACAGATTCCAGGTAAAGTACATAGTACTCGATACTTTATTGAGTACGATACTTTTTCTTCGATACTACTCATGAGTACAGTATCGATACTTTCCGTTCGATATCGTGTCCCTACTAATGGGCCATGATTGAAAAATAACACTTGTTATTTAATAACAGAAATTGGTACCTGTTATTATTGCGTAACAGTAACAGAAATAACAGATATTACGTTTGTCCTGTTATAACCCATGTCTACTACTACATTTAAGTGTTATTGAACTTATTGATGTGAAACATCTATAGGCGAGGTGACTGCGATTGTCGGCGTGGCGATTAACGCCACGCTTCGCGGTCCCCTACCTATTAATATACTATATTTTTTTTTTGTATGACTTGTTAGCCGCAGATGGCTGTGACAGCTTTACCCGGACTGGTGGGTGAGCGCTGAGAGCTCTCAACCCGTACTATAAAATACCTTTTTCTTTTTGTGTGTGACTTAGTTGTTAGGCTCAGATGGCTGTGACAACTTTACCCGGACTGGTGGGTGAGCGCTGAGGGCTCTCAACCCGCATCTATAAAATAGTTTTTTTTTGTTTTTTTGTGTGACTTAGTTGTTAGCCTCAGATGGCTGTGACAACTTTACGTTACGTGAGCGCTGAGGGCTCTCAACCCGCACCTATAAAATATATATTTGGATACATATATCTACATTTTTGTAACAAAACCATGGTGCGATTTAAAATTGACGACGATTTGTACAACGCCATCTAGTGAACTCAAAGTAAATTGTTACCTATAATGTATACTAATGAAAATAAATGTTTATTTATAATCATAACTTGTATGTTTGTAAGTTCCCCGCAACACAGGGATTAATTCCTTATTGCAGGTTGTCATTTAAAAAAAAGTTAATGAATAAAACTGTTTTCACAATTATAGGAAAAAGACAATGAGTGCGTTTAACCTTTACTCGCGGTTGAATTACGCAATTCATTTAAAAGTAAAATAATCAAGTTTAATTTTTTTTTAATATAGATTTTGCCCGCGGCTTCGCTCGCGTAAAATGTAACTATCCGAAGATGAAATTTTATCGAAATCCAGTCAACGAATTATGCTTATTTGATTGAAAAAAGTTAAATTTAATTATTACACCAAGGAAAAGTATCGGGGCAATAATATCCTATGTGTTAATCCAGGGAATAGTCTATCTATGTGTTAATTTTAATCCGAAACTGTTCAACGGTTTACTAGTGAAAGAGTAATGAATATCCGTTCAGATATTCACAATTAAAATATTAGTAGAATATACAAAACTTTCCGTGAGGTGACAGAGTAAGAATACAATTCACCTCTCCCGTGCCCGTGGGTGTCGTAAAAGACAGCTAAGAGGTATAATATGCATATAACATCTATGCAAGAGAAGGAAAACTCGAATAATGAAACTCTATTTCAACCCGTCTGATCAGCGTGGTAAAGTAGGTCTATGTCACTCCCTTTGCGGAACAGGTTCGAGCCCAGCATTGGGACGTATATGAGTTGTAACAAATGACGAATAGTCACTTTTCATTTCATTGACTTTAAGGTCGATAGTCAACAGCATTCCACTGGAAAGGCTTATAACATTATCAATAATCAACTCGCCTACAAACAAGGAATGTTAATAGTCTTGATAACAAAGGCACGATTATAAATATACGTGAATATAAATAACTAGCAACCCGCCCTCGCTTCGCTTCAGTTATAGGTTATAATCGTTTTACCCGCGTAGTTCCCGTTCCCGTGGGAATACCGGGATAAAATATAGCCTAGCTTACGCCCTGATATTATAGCTTTCCATTGGTGAAAGAATTTTTGAAATCGGTCCAGCCGTTTTGAAGATTACCCGGAACAAACAGACAGACAGACAGACAGACAAAAATTTTTTAATTGCTATTTTAGGCATAGGTGTCGTGCAAATAACCGTGTGAGCATGAAAAAAGCCTATTATTTTGACATTACAAACAGACACTCCAATTTTATTTATTGGTATAGTAGATAAATTAGATAAAAACTTTATTATCAGGTTCAAAAGATTAAACATACAATAACATTGTATAAATGTTATAAATTATACATGTATATTTATACATATATACAAATAAATAAAATCGAAGTGTCTGTTTGTAATGTTAAAATAATGGACTTTTTTCATGTTGTAACCGTATGTGATTTACCTAAAAAACGGTTTAAAAAATTTGTGTTTGTCTGTCTGTCCGTCTATTTTTTTTTGGTAATATTCAAAATGTACTGCCAGATAGTTGTCGGGACACGTAGTATTTATTTGAATTAAACCAAAATTATAGTATGTCGTTTCATAAGAAGAAATCCTCTTTGAAAAGCGAATTCTTAATTAGATCGTGTTATCTGTTATTTCATTGATTAGTCTATCTCGCTCACGCCTACTTGAAAGACTATTTGCTATGACGAGAAGCATTTGGTGCTATAACCAGAAAAATAGAAATTGCAATCTAACAAGAAGATATCATTGTTAAATCGTGACTCTTTAATTAGATCGTGTTATCTGTTATTTGGTTGATTAGTCTATCTCGCTCACGCCTACTTGAAAGACTATTTGCTATAACGAGAAGCATCTAGTGCTATAACCCGAAAAATAGAAATTGCAATCTAACAAGAAGATATCATTGTTAAATCGTGACTCTTTAATTAGATCGTGTTATCTGTTATTTGGTTGATTAATCTATCTCGCTTACACCTACATGATAGACTGTTTCTAAAACGAGAAACATCTAGTGCTATAACCCGAAAAATAGAAAATGTAATTTAGCAAGAATATATCATTGTTGAATTGTGACTCATTAATTAGATCGTGTTATCTGTTATTTGGTTGATTAATCTATCTCGCTCACACCTATTTGATAGACTGTTGCTAAAGCGAGAAGCATTTAGTGTTATTATAACCCGAAAAATAGAAATTATAATCTAACAAGAACATATCATTGTTGAATTTTGACTTTTTAATTAGATCGTATGATCTGTTATTTGATTGATTAATCTATTTCGCTCACACCTACTTGATAGACTGTTGCTAAAACGACAAGCATTAAGTGTAATAACCAGCAAAATAGAAATTGTACTCTTTCTAGCACATATCATCCTTAAAAAGTGACAAGTATTTCTTTTCGTATTATGAGTTATCTGTTTACATATTTTGTGTTCGGAAACACTGCAGAACTAATGTTGGCATGATTATTTTATTGTCTTATATTATTTTGTTGTCAAGCGTTGCTTCCTTAAGTAGGTATGTAATATCTGGTCGATCGAGCATTGCTCGATATAATTTTTATATTTTTTTGTAAATGGTATTTTAGCGAACATATTTAGATATTTATTAACAAATAAATAAAAATGATGAAAGAATTAAAAAAATATCAAAAATTAAAGAACGGGATAATAACACTGAGATTCGATCTCAGGCTGTTTGAATGCAACTTAATAATGATTGGCGATGGCTAAATTTACAATCCTATTCTAATGACATTTTATGACATTTTATGGATTAGCTAAAAACACCGACAAAACAATACTTTCTATAAATAAGACCTAGCTAGATCGATTTTTTGGCCCCGAAACCTCTAGTAGGCTGAATTTCATGAAAATCGTTGGAGCCGTTGCCGAGATTCAGATTATATATATAGCTCGTTTAAAGATACAAGATTTAATATAAATGGGTCAAACAATTTGCATATTTTATAAAAGTTAACCCTAGCTACGTTTCACTATAACTTACATACATACATATTGTGAGTATTAGTGAGTATTTACTTGCTCGTAACCCTATAGTATAAGGCACAGCTCCAGAAGGTTTCTAAAAAAAAAATGAATATGTTCCCCCGCAGAAACTTCGGGATAATAGGTAATAAAATCCGTCAGATGCCCAAAAAAAAAAGAACTCATCAACGACAGATTCCAGGTAAAGTACATAGTACTCGATACTTTATTGAGTACGATACTTTTTCTTCGATACTACTCATGAGTACAGTATCGATACTTTCCGTTCGATATCGTGTCCCTACTAATGGGCCATGATTGAAAAATAACACTTGTTATTTAATAACAGAAATTGGTACCTGTTATTATTGCGTAACAGTAACAGAAATAACAGATATTACGTTTGTCCTGTTATAACCCATGTCTACTACTACATTTAAGTGTTATTGAACTTATTGATGTGAAACATCTATAGGCGAGGTGACTGCGATTGTCGGCGTGGCGATTAACGCCACGCTTCGCGGTCCCCTACCTATTAATATACTATATTTTTTTTTTGTATGACTTGTTAGCCGCAGATGGCTGTGACAGCTTTACCCGGACTGGTGGGTGAGCGCTGAGAGCTCTCAACCCGTACTATAAAATACCTTTTTCTTTTTGTGTGTGACTTAGTTGTTAGGCTCAGATGGCTGTGACAACTTTACCCGGACTGGTGGGTGAGCGCTGAGGGCTCTCAACCCGCATCTATAAAATAGTTTTTTTTTTTGTTTTTTTGTGTGACTTAGTTGTTAGCCTCAGATGGCTGTGACAACTTTACGTTACGTGAGCGCTGAGGGTTCTCAACCCGCACCTATAAAATATATATTTGGATACATATATCTACATTTTTGTAACAAAACCATGGTGCGATTTAAAATTGACGACGATTTGTACAACGCCATCTAGTGAACTCAAAGTAAATTGTTACCTATAATGTATACTAATGAAAATAAATGTTTATTTATAATCATAACTTGTATGTTTGTAAGTTCCCCGCAACACAGGGATTAATTCCTTATTGCAGGTTGTCATTTAAAAAAAAGTTAATGAATAAAACTGTTTTCACAATTATAGGAAAAAGACAATGAGTGCGTTTAACCTTTACTCGCGGTTGAATTACGCAATTCATTTAAAAGTAAAATAATCAAGTTTAATTTTTTTTAATATAGATTTTGCCCGCGGCTTCGCACGCGTAAAATGTAACTATCCGAAGATGAAATTTTATCGAAATCCAGTCAACGAATTATGCTTATTTGATTGAAAAAAGTTAAATTTAATTATTACACCAAGGAAAAGTATCGGGGCAATAATATCCTATGTGTTAATCCAGGGAATAGTCTATCTATGTGTTAATTTTAATCCGAAACTGTTCAACGGTTTACTAGTGAAAGAGTAATGAATATCCGTTCAGATATTCACAATTAAAATATTAGTAGAATATACAAAACTTTCCGTGAGGTGACAGAGTAAGAATACAATTCACCTCTCCCGTGCCCGTGGGTGTCGTAAAAGACAGCTAAGAGGTATAATATGCATATAACATCTATGCAAGAGAAGGAAAACTCGAATAATGAAACTCTATTTCAACCCGTCTGATCAGCGTGGTAAAGTAGGTCTATGTCACTCCCTTTGCGGAACAGGTTCGAGCCCAGCATTGGGACGTATATGAGTTGTAACAAATGACGAATAGTCACTTTTCATTTCATTGACTTTAAGGTCGATAGTCAACAGCATTCCACTGGAAAGGCTTATAACATTATCAATAATCAACTCGCCTACAAACAAGGAATGTTAATAGTCTTGATAACAAAGGCACGATTATAAATATACGTGAATATAAATAACTAGCAACCCGCCCTCGCTTCGCTTCAGTTATAGGTTATAATCGTTTTACCCGCGTAGTTCCCGTTCCCGTGGGAATACCGGGATAAAATATAGCCTAGCTTACGCCCTGATATTATAGCTTTCCATTGGTGAAAGAATTTTTGAAATCGGTCCAGCCGTTTTGAAGATTACCCGGAACAAACAGACAGACAGACAGACAGACAAAAATTTTTTAATTGCTATTTTAGGCATAGGTGTCGTGCAAATAACCGTGTGAGCATGAAAAAAGCCTATTATTTTGACATTACAAACAGACACTCCAATTTTATTTATTGGTATAGTAGATAAATTAGATAAAAACTTTATTATCAGGTTCAAAAGATTAAACATACAATAACATTGTATAAATGTTATAAATTATACATGTATATTTATACATATATACAAATAAATAAAATCGAAGTGTCTGTTTGTAATGTTAAAATAATGGACTTTTTTCATGTTGTAACCGTATGTGATTTACCTAAAAAACGGTTTAAAAAATTTGTGTTTGTCTGTCTGTCCGTCTATTTTTTTTTGGTAATATTCAAAATGTACTGCCAGATAGTTGTCGGGACACGTAGTATTTATTTGAATTAAACCAAAATTATAGTATGTCGTTTCATAAGAAGAAATCCTCTTTGAAAAGCGAATTCTTAATTAGATCGTGTTATCTGTTATTTCATTGATTAGTCTATCTCGCTCACGCCTACTTGAAAGACTATTTGCTATGACGAGAAGCATTTAGTGCTATAACCAGAAAAATAGAAATTGCAATCTAACAAGAAGATATCATTGTTAAATCGTGACTCTTTAATTAGATCGTGTTATCTGTTATTTGGTTGATTAGTCTATCTCGCTCACGCCTACTTGAAAGACTATTTGCTATAACGAGAAGCATCTAGTGCTATAACCCGAAAAATAGAAATTGCAATCTAACAAGAAGATATCATTGTTAAATCGTGACTCTTTAATTAGATCGTGTTATCTGTTATTTGGTTGATTAATCTATCTCGCTTACACCTACATGATAGACTGTTTCTAAAACGAGAAACATCTAGTGCTATAACCCGAAAAATAGAAAATGTAATTTAGCAAGAATATATCATTGTTGAATTGTGACTCATTAATTAGATCGTGTTATCTGTTATTTGGTTGATTAATCTATCTCGCTCACACCTATTTGATAGACTGTTGCTAAAGCGAGAAGCATTTAGTGTTATTATAACCCGAAAAATAGAAATTATAATCTAACAAGAACATATCATTGTTGAATTTTGACTTTTTAATTAGATCGTATGATCTGTTATTTGATTGATTAATCTATTTCGCTCACACCTACTTGATAGACTGTTGCTAAAACGACAAGCATTAAGTGTAATAACCAGCAAAATAGAAATTGTACTCTTTCTAGCACATATCATCCTTAAAAAGTGACAAGTATTTCTTTTCGTATTATGAGTTATCTGTTTACATATTTTGTGTTCGGAAACACTGCAGAACTAATGTTGGCATGATTATTTTATTGTCTTATATTATTTTGTTGTCAAGCGTTGCTTCCTTAAGTAGGTATGTAATATCTGGTCGATCGAGCATTGCTCGATATAATTTTTATATTTTTTTGTAAATGGTATTTTAGCGAACATATTTAGATATTTATTAACAAATAAATAAAAATGATGAAAGAATTAAAAAAATATCAAAAATTAAAGAACGGGATAATAACACTGAGATTCGATCTCAGGCTGTTTGAATGCAACTTAATAATGATTGGCGATGGCTAAATTTACAATCCTATTCTAATGACATTTTATGACATTTTATGGATTAGCTAAAAACACCGACAAAACAATACTTTCTATAAATAAGACCTAGCTAGATCGATTTTTTGGCCCCGAAACCTCTAGTAGGCTGAATTTCATGAAAATCGTTGGAGCCGTTGCCGAGATTCAGATTATATATATAGCTCGTTTAAAGATACAAGATTTAATATAAATGGGTCAAACAATTTGCATATTTTATAAAAGTTAACCCTAGCTACATTTCACTATAACTTACATACATACATATTGTGAGTATTAGTGAGTATTTACTTGCTCGTAACCCTATAGTATAAGGCACAGCTCCAGAAGGTTTCTAAAAAAAAAATGAATATGTTCCCCCGCAGAAACTTCGGGATAATAGGTAATAAAATCCGTCAGATGCCCAAAAAAAAAAGAACTCATCAACGACAGATTCCAGGTAAAGTACATAGTACTCGATACTTTATTGAGTACGATACTTTTTCTTCGATACTACTCATGAGTACAGTATCGATACTTTCCGTTCGATATCGTGTCCCTACTAATGGGCCATGATTGAAAAATAACACTTGTTATTTAATAACAGAAATTGGTACCTGTTATTATTGCGTAACAGTAACAGAAATAACAGATATTACGTTTGTCCTGTTATAACCCATGTCTACTACTACATTTAAGTGTTATTGAACTTATTGATGTGAAACATCTATAGGCGAGGTGACTGCGATTGTCGGCGTGGCGATTAACGCCACGCTTCGCGGTCCCCTACCTATTAATATACTATATTTTTTTTTTGTATGACTTGTTAGCCGCAGATGGCTGTGACAGCTTTACCCGGACTGGTGGGTGAGCGCTGAGAGCTCTCAACCCGTACTATAAAATACCTTTTTCTTTTTGTGTGTGACTTAGTTGTTAGGCTCAGATGGCTGTGACAACTTTACCCGGACTGGTGGGTGAGCGCTGAGGGCTCTCAACCCGCATCTATAAAATAGTTTTTTTTTGTTTTTTTGTGTGACTTAGTTGTTAGCCTCAGATGGCTGTGACAACTTTACGTTACGTGAGCGCTGAGGGCTCTCAACCCGCACCTATAAAATATATATTTGGATACATATATCTACATTTTTGTAACAAAACCATGGTGCGATTTAAAATTGACGACGATTTGTACAACGCCATCTAGTGAACTCAAAGTAAATTGTTACCTATAATGTATACTAATGAAAATAAATGTTTATTTATAATCATAACTTGTATGTTTGTAAGTTCCCCGCAACACAGGGATTAATTCCTTATTGCAGGTTGTCATTTAAAAAAAAGTTAATGAATAAAACTGTTTTCACAATTATAGGAAAAAGACAATGAGTGCGTTTAACCTTTACTCGCGGTTGAATTACGCAATTCATTTAAAAGTAAAATAATCAAGTTTAATTTTTTTTTAATATAGATTTTGCCCGCGGCTTCGCTCGCGTAAAATGTAACTATCCGAAGATGAAATTTTATCGAAATCCAGTCAACGAATTATGCTTATTTGATTGAAAAAAGTTAAATTTAATTATTACACCAAGGAAAAGTATCGGGGCAATAATATCCTATGTGTTAATCCAGGGAATAGTCTATCTATGTGTTAATTTTAATCCGAAACTGTTCAACGGTTTACTAGTGAAAGAGTAATGAATATCCGTTCAGATATTCACAATTAAAATATTAGTAGAATATACAAAACTTTCCGTGAGGTGACAGAGTAAGAATACAATTCACCTCTCCCGTGCCCGTGGGTGTCGTAAAAGACAGCTAAGAGGTATAATATGCATATAACATCTATGCAAGAGAAGGAAAACTCGAATAATGAAACTCTATTTCAACCCGTCTGATCAGCGTGGTAAAGTAGGTCTATGTCACTCCCTTTGCGGAACAGGTTCGAGCCCAGCATTGGGACGTATATGAGTTGTAACAAATGACGAATAGTCACTTTTCATT
The DNA here is from genome assembly GCA_032191425.1 of Lymantria dispar. Lineage (NCBI taxonomy): Eukaryota > Metazoa > Arthropoda > Insecta > Lepidoptera > Erebidae > Lymantria > Lymantria dispar. The sequence continues at coordinate 7,159,012 of CM063465.1, read as the reverse complement.
TCATTGACTTTAAGGTCGATAGTCAACAGCATTCCACTGGAAAGGCTTATAACATTATCAATAATCAACTCGCCTACAAACAAGGAATGTTAATAGTCTTGATAACAAAGGCACGATTATAAATATACGTGAATATAAATAACTAGCAACCCGCCCTCGCTTCGCTTCAGTTATAGGTTATAATCGTTTTACCCGCGTAGTTCCCGTTCCCGTGGGAATACCGGGATAAAATATAGCCTAGCTTACGCCCTGATATTATAGCTTTCCATTGGTGAAAGAATTTTTGAAATCGGTCCAGCCGTTTTGAAGATTACCCGGAACAAACAGACAGACAGACAGACAGACAAAAATTTTTTAATTGCTATTTTAGGCATAGGTGTCGTGCAAATAACCGTGTGAGCATGAAAAAAGCCTATTATTTTGACATTACAAACAGACACTCCAATTTTATTTATTGGTATAGTAGATAAATTAGATAAAAACTTTATTATCAGGTTCAAAAGATTAAACATACAATAACATTGTATAAATGTTATAAATTATACATGTATATTTATACATATATACAAATAAATAAAATCGAAGTGTCTGTTTGTAATGTTAAAATAATGGACTTTTTTCATGTTGTAACCGTATGTGATTTACCTAAAAAACGGTTTAAAAAATTTGTGTTTGTCTGTCTGTCCGTCTATTTTTTTTTGGTAATATTCAAAATGTACTGCCAGATAGTTGTCGGGACACGTAGTATTTATTTGAATTAAACCAAAATTATAGTATGTCGTTTCATAAGAAGAAATCCTCTTTGAAAAGCGAATTCTTAATTAGATCGTGTTATCTGTTATTTCATTGATTAGTCTATCTCGCTCACGCCTACTTGAAAGACTATTTGCTATGACGAGAAGCATTTAGTGCTATAACCAGAAAAATAGAAATTGCAATCTAACAAGAAGATATCATTGTTAAATCGTGACTCTTTAATTAGATCGTGTTATCTGTTATTTGGTTGATTAGTCTATCTCGCTCACGCCTACTTGAAAGACTATTTGCTATAACGAGAAGCATCTAGTGCTATAACCCGAAAAATAGAAATTGCGATCTAACAAGAAGATATCATTGTTAAATCGTGACTCTTTAATTAGATCGTGTTATCTGTTATTTGGTTGATTAATCTATCTCGCTTACACCTACATGATAGACTGTTTCTAAAACGAGAAACATCTAGTGCTATAACCCGAAAAATAGAAAATGTAATTTAGCAAGAATATATCATTGTTGAATTGTGACTCATTAATTAGATCGTGTTATCTGTTATTTGGTTGATTAATCTATCTCGCTCACACCTATTTGATAGACTGTTGCTAAAGCGAGAAGCATTTAGTGTTATTATAACCCGAAAAATAGAAATTATAATCTAACAAGAACATATCATTGTTGAATTTTGACTTTTTAATTAGATCGTATGATCTGTTATTTGATTGATTAATCTATTTCGCTCACACCTACTTGATAGACTGTTGCTAAAACGACAAGCATTAAGTGTAATAACCAGCAAAATAGAAATTGTACTCTTTCTAGCACATATCATCCTTAAAAAGTGACAAGTATTTCTTTTCGTATTATGAGTTATCTGTTTACATATTTTGTGTTCGGAAACACTGCAGAACTAATGTTGGCATGATTATTTTATTGTCTTATATTATTTTGTTGTCAAGCGTTGCTTCCTTAAGTAGGTATGTAATATCTGGTCGATCGAGCATTGCTCGATATAATTTTTATATTTTTTTGTAAATGGTATTTTAGCGAACATATTTAGATATTTATTAACAAATAAATAAAAATGATGAAAGAATTAAAAAAATATCAAAAATTAAAGAACGGGATAATAACACTGAGATTCGATCTCAGGCTGTTTGAATGCAACTTAATAATGATTGGCGATGGCTAAATTTACAATCCTATTCTAATGACATTTTATGACATTTTATGGATTAGCTAAAAACACCGACAAAACAATACTTTCTATAAATAAGACCTAGCTAGATCGATTTTTTGGCCCCGAAACCTCTAGTAGGCTGAATTTCATGAAAATCGTTGGAGCCGTTGCCGAGATTCAGATTATATATATAGCTCGTTTAAAGATACAAGATTTAATATAAATGGGTCAAACAATTTGCATATTTTATAAAAGTTAACCCTAGCTACGTTTCACTATAACTTACATACATACATATTGTGAGTATTAGTGAGTATTTACTTGCTCGTAACCCTATAGTATAAGGCACAGCTCCAGAAGGTTTCTAAAAAAAAAATGAATATGTTCCCCCGCAGAAACTTCGGGATAATAGGTAATAAAATCCGTCAGATGCCCAAAAAAAAAAGAACTCATCAACGACAGATTCCAGGTAAAGTACATAGTACTCGATACTTTATTGAGTACGATACTTTTTCTTCGATACTACTCATGAGTACAGTATCGATACTTTCCGTTCGATATCGTGTCCCTACTAATGGGCCATGATTGAAAAATAACACTTGTTATTTAATAACAGAAATTGGTACCTGTTATTATTGCGTAACAGTAACAGAAATAACAGATATTACGTTTGTCCTGTTATAACCCATGTCTACTACTACATTTAAGTGTTATTGAACTTATTGATGTGAAACATCTATAGGCGAGGTGACTGCGATTGTTGGCGTGGCGATTAACGCCACGCTTCGCGGTCCCCTACCTATTAATATACTATATTTTTTTTTTGTATGACTTGTTAGCCGCAGATGGCTGTGACAGCTTTACCCGGACTGGTGGGTGAGCGCTGAGAGCTCTCAACCCGTACTATAAAATACCTTTTTCTTTTTGTGTGTGACTTAGTTGTTAGGCTCAGATGGCTGTGACAACTTTACCCGGACTGGTGGGTGAGCGCTGAGGGCTCTCAACCCGCATCTATAAAATAGTTTTTTTTTTTGTTTTTTTGTGTGACTTAGTTGTTAGCCTCAGATGGCTGTGACAACTTTACGTTACGTGAGCGCTGAGGGTTCTCAACCCGCACCTATAAAATATATATTTGGATACATATATCTACATTTTTGTAACAAAACCATGGTGCGATTTAAAATTGACGACGATTTGTACAACGCCATCTAGTGAACTCAAAGTAAATTGTTACCTATAATGTATACTAATGAAAATAAATGTTTATTTATAATCATAACTTGTATGTTTGTAAGTTCCCCGCAACACAGGGATTAATTCCTTATTGCAGGTTGTCATTTAAAAAAAAGTTAATGAATAAAACTGTTTTCACAATTATAGGAAAAAGACAATGAGTGCGTTTAACCTTTACTCGCGGTTGAATTACGCAATTCATTTAAAAGTAAAATAATCAAGTTTAATTTTTTTTAATATAGATTTTGCCCGCGGCTTCGCTCGCGTAAAATGTAACTATCCGAAGATGAAATTTTATCGAAATCCAGTCAACGAATTATGCTTATTTGATTGAAAAAAGTTAAATTTAATTATTACACCAAGGAAAAGTATCGGGGCAATAATATCCTATGTGTTAATCCAGGGAATAGTCTATCTATGTGTTAATTTTAATCCGAAACTGTTCAACGGTTTACTAGTGAAAGAGTAATGAATATCCGTTCAGATATTCACAATTAAAATATTAGTAGAATATACAAAACTTTCCGTGAGGTGACAGAGTAAGAATACAATTCACCTCTCCCGTGCCCGTGGGTGTCGTAAAAGACAGCTAAGAGGTATAATATGCATATAACATCTATGCAAGAGAAGGAAAACTCGAATAATGAAACTCTATATCAACCCGTCTGATCAGCGTGGTAAAGTAGGTCTATGTCACTCCCTTTGCGGAACAGGTTCGAGCCCAGCATTGGGACGTATATGAGTTGTAACAAATGACGAATAGTCACTTTTCATTTCATTGACTTTAAGGTCGATAGTCAACAGCATTCCACTGGAAAGGCTTATAACATTATCAATAATCAACTCGCCTACAAACAAGGAATGTTAATAGTCTTGATAACAAAGGCACGATTATAAATATACGTGAATATAAATAACTAGCAACCCGCCCTCGCTTCGCTTCAGTTATAGGTTATAATCGTTTTACCCGCGTAGTTCCCGTTCCCGTGGGAATACCGGGATAAAATATAGCCTAGCTTACGCCCTGATATTATAGCTTTCCATTGGTGAAAGAATTTTTGAAATCGGTCCAGCCGTTTTGAAGATTACCCGGAACAAACAGACAGACAGACAGACAGACAAAAATTTTTTAATTGCTATTTTAGGCATAGGTGTCGTGCAAATAACCGTGTGAGCATGAAAAAAGCCTATTATTTTGACATTACAAACAGACACTCCAATTTTATTTATTGGTATAGTAGATAAATTAGATAAAAACTTTATTATCAGGTTCAAAAGATTAAACATACAATAACATTGTATAAATGTTATAAATTATACATGTATATTTATACATATATACAAATAAATAAAATCGAAGTGTCTGTTTGTAATGTTAAAATAATGGACTTTTTTCATGTTGTAACCGTATGTGATTTACCTAAAAAACGGTTTAAAAAATTTGTGTTTGTCTGTCTGTCCGTCTATTTCTTTTTGGTAATATTCAAAATGTACTGCCAGATAGTTGTCGGGACACGTAGTATTTATTTGAATTAAACCAAAATTATAGTATGTCGTTTCATAAGAAGAAATCCTCTTTGAAAAGCGAATTCTTAATTAGATCGTGTTATCTGTTATTTCATTGATTAGTCTATCTCGCTCACGCCTACTTGAAAGACTATTTGCTATGACGAGAAGCATTTAGTGCTATAACCAGAAAAATAGAAATTGCAATCTAACAAGAAGATATCATTGTTAAATCGTGACTCTTTAATTAGATCGTGTTATCTGTTATTTGGTTGATTAGTCTATCTCGCTTACGCCTACTTGAAAGACTATTTGCTATAACGAGAAGCATCTAGTGCTATAACCCGAAAAATAGAAATTGCAATCTAACAAGAAGATATCATTGTTAAATCGTGACTCTTTAATTAGATCGTGTTATCTGTTATTTGGTTGATTAATCTATCTCGCTTACACCTACATGATAGACTGTTTCTAAAACGAGAAACATCTAGTGCTATAACCCGAAAAATAGAAAATGTAATTTAGCAAGAATATATCATTGTTGAATTGTGACTCATTAATTAGATCGTGTTATCTGTTATTTGGTTGATTAATCTATCTCGCTCACACCTATTTGATAGACTGTTGCTAAAGCGAGAAGCATTTAGTGTTATTATAACCCGAAAAATAGAAATTATAATCTAACAAGAACATATCATTGTTGAATTTTGACTTTTTAATTAGATCGTATGATCTGTTATTTGATTGATTAATCTATTTCGCTCACACCTACTTGATAGACTGTTGCTAAAACGACAAGCATTAAGTGTAATAACCAGCAAAATAGAAATTGTACTCTTTCTAGCACATATCATCCTTAAAAAGTGACAAGTATTTCTTTTCGTATTATGAGTTATCTGTTTACATATTTTGTGTTCGGAAACACTGCAGAACTAATGTTGGCATGATTATTTTATTGTCTTATATTATTTTGTTGTCAAGCGTTGCTTCCTTAAGTAGGTATGTAATATCTGGTCGATCGAGCATTGCTCGATATAATTTTTATATTTTTTTGTAAATGGTATTTTAGCGAACATATTTAGATATTTATTAACAAATAAATAAAAATGATGAAAGAATTAAAAAAATATCAAAAATTAAAGAACGGGATAATAACACTGAGATTCGATCTCAGGCTGTTTGAATGCAACTTAATAATGATTGGCGATGGCTAAATTTACAATCCTATTCTAATGACATTTTATGACATTTTATGGATTAGCTAAAAACACCGACAAAACAATACTTTCTATAAATAAGACCTAGCTAGATCGATTTTTTGGCCCCGAAACCTCTAGTAGGCTGAATTTCATGAAAATCGTTGGAGCCGTTGCCGAGATTCAGATTATATATATAGCTCGTTTAAAGATACAAGATTTAATATAAATGGGTCAAACAATTTGCATATTTTATAAAAGTTAACCCTAGCTACGTTTCACTATAACTTACATACATACATATTGTGAGTATTAGTGAGTATTTACTTGCTCGTAACCCTATAGTATAAGGCACAGCTCCAGAAGGTTTCTAAAAAAAAATGAATATGTTCCCCCGCAGAAACTTCGGGATAATAGGTAATAAAATCCGTCAGATGCCCAAAAAAAAAAGAACTCATCAACGACAGATTCCAGGTAAAGTACATAGTACTCGATACTTTATTGAGTACGATACTTTTTCTTCGATACTACTCATGAGTACAGTATCGATACTTTCCGTTCGATATCGTGTCCCTACTAATGGGCCATGATTGAAAAATAACACTTGTTATTTAATAACAGAAATTGGTACCTGTTATTATTGCGTAACAGTAACAGAAATAACAGATATTACGTTTGTCCTGTTATAACCCATGTCTACTACTACATTTAAGTGTTATTGAACTTATTGATGTGAAACATCTATAGGCGAGGTGACTGCGATTGTCGGCGTGGCGATTAACGCCACGCTTCGCGGCCCCCGGTCATGGCGCCGCCAGACAATGACCGGGAGGGCGATGGTGGCAGTGTTCCGCTCATCACGGAACCGGAGATGGGGGCGGCGGTGGCGCGCATGCGCGGTAAATCCACCACCCCCGGGCCCGACGGTATTCCAAACCGTGTGTTGGCCCTGGTCCTCGACCATCTGGGTCCCCGCCTCAGGGAGCTGTTCGACGCGTGTTTAGCGTCCGGGCGGTTCCCTGGGTGCTGGAAGGAGGGGAGGCTGGTTCTCCTGCCGAAGCCGGGACGGCCTCCGGAGTCGCCATCGGCCTACAGGCGTATCGTGCTGCTCGATGATATGGGCAAGCTACTGGAGAGGATAGTAGCTGCCCGCATCGAGCGGCACCTCGTCGGCACGGGGCCTGATCTGTCGGACGCCCAGTTTGGGTTTAGGAGAGGTCGTTCGACGATCGAAGCCCTGTTGCGCCTGAGGGCCGTGGCGACTGAGGCCGTCACCGGCGGGGGAGTGCTGTTGGTGGTGTCCCTAGACATCGCCAACGCATTCAATAGTCTGCCATTCAGCTGCGTCAGGGAGGCGCTCCGTTACCACGGAGTGCCAGCTTACCTGAGGCGGCTGGTGGCAGACTATTTGGAGAGGCGCAGCGTCCTCTACGCCAACCGAGTAGAGGACGTTGTGCGAACGCCCATGACGTGCGGTGTTCCACAGAGGTCGGTCCTCGGACCCACCCTGTGGAACATCGGCTACGACTGGGCGTTGCGGGGGAGCCTCCCACCCGGGCTGGGCGTGATTTGTTACGCCGACGACACGCTCGTCACAGCCCGCGGTGGGACGCTACAAGAGGCGGTAAGTCTGGCGACCTCAGGCACCGAAGAGGTCGTCAGGCGGATCGAGGCGCTGGGGTTGAGGGTGGCCCTGGACAAGACGGAGGCCCTCTTGTTCCATGGGCCCCGTATAGACCCTCCCATCGGCGTCTCGATCACCGTCAATTCGGTTGGGATCAGCATCCAGGCCCATATGAAGTACTTGGGCCTGGTGCTCGACGGGCGATGATGGTTTCGGGAGCATTTCCGCAGGCTCGTCCCACGGCTCGTCGGCGTGGCGTCCGCCCTACAATGGCTGATGCCGAATGTGGGCGGACCGAGCGCGGCATGTCGACAGCTGTACGCGGGTGTCATCCGGTCGATGGCCCTGTACGGCGCACCGTTGTGGGCGGGATCCATGACCGCCCGACTTAGGGCCCTTCTGAGGCGTCCACAGGAGGTCATGGCGGTCAGGATCATCCGCGGGTACCGCACGGTGGCGACGGAGGCGGCGTGCCTATTGGCCGGGACTCCCCCGTGGGACCTGGAGGCGGAAATGCTCGCCGACTTGTACCGGCGGGTGTCGGGGGTGCGCGGGGGGGCGGTGTTGTTCCTTGAAGGAGCTCACCGCCTGGCGCGTCGACGCCCGCCGGGACGTCACCGCCCGTTGGGCAGACCGGCTGGAGAGGCCTCGATACGGTGTTTGGACCGTGGAGGCCTTCCGGCCGGTGCTGATGCAGTGGTTAGAAAGGCGGCACGGGGTGCTCTCCTTCCGACTCGTACAGGTCTTGACGGGGCATGGATGCTTCGGCAAGTACCTGTACAGGGTCGCTAGGAGGCAGAGAACTCCGTCCTGCCACCACTGCGATTGCGACGAGGACACGGCGCAGCACACGCTCGAGGTCTGTGCCGTTTGGGCAGAGCCGCGTCGTGAACTCGTCGCAATCATCGGTGCATACCTGACGCTGCCGACCATCGCTAGGGAGATGCTCGGCAGCATCAGGAATTGGGACGCGGTCGCAGCCTTCTGCGAGGCAGTTATCTCGCAGAAGGAGGCGGCGGGTCGCGAGCGCGAGGAGCACAGCCTCGATGTTGCGACCCGCCGTCGGCGACTGGGGCGGCGCAGGCGGGAGTACCTGCGTGCAATGCCGCCCTAGCCGAAGCCGTGGGTGACGTGACCGGGGATTAGTCCGTCACCCGCTGAGAGGCCGACCGCGTGAGGAAAGACCGACGTCCTCCCCGAGGGGGGGACGTCGGTCGATGGGAAGGTACCCCAAGTAGGGGGTATTTCATCGGGCTGACCACTGATGACAAGTAACCCTGCTCCAGTGGTAGGCCCAATGACGAAGGCGACGTGGTGTTCGGGTGGGTTGCGGGTGTTGCGTGCTTAAGCCCCTCTGTCGCCCCGGACGGAGTGGTGCGGAGGCGCGCCGACCGCAGCCCACCCAAAAAAAAAAAAGAAAGTATATTTTATATAAGTGGAAAATTAAATGTTGGACATCACAAACCCTTATTATAATATCTTACAGACTATCTACACCCTGTATTCATAATGGTCATCATCATCAGCACAGCTCATATACGTCCCACTGCTGGGCTACAGCCTCCTCAATAATGAGAGAGAAATTGACCTACTATACCACGCTGGTCAGATGGGAGTTCGCACAGGGTTTTATGCCGAGATTTTCTTCTTTTGCATTAATTCATAGATGTTGTATTCATATTACAATCCATTTGTCGTCTCTTACGATGGCACCCACTGCACGTGCAAGAAAAGAGGTATAGTTTAAACTTTTTTGTTTGTCTCTCTATCTCTGTTTGTTTGAGGTAATCTTCAAAATGTCTGAATGGATTTTGATAATTTTATCCTGGTATCCTCACGGGAACGAGAACTATGCGGGGAAGGTGACTGACGCCGAAGCGATGCAAGGGCGGGATGCTAGGTAAATAAAAACATGACGTACGACTATGCAATCGACACACACACACACACACACACACATATATACTTTTGTTTATGATTAGTCGCCGGTCGAACTGAATGTCTTCTACTTCTTCTTATTTAATGGCAATGAGCTACAATAATATGAGCTATTGGTGCCAGTGTCGAGTTATTATATTGATTATTAATCACGTCTTTAGTCTTAGTCTTTCAGTCAGTCGTTAGCATGACTTGGTGCTGATATCCAGGTCATGCGTCTCTGGAAATTTGGGCAGAATGTCAAAATGCACGCAATTCACTATTATATCATTTTCACTACATTTCAGAATTTCATCTGCATTATATTACATAAAATATCAGCAAAATTATTGAATATAACACTTTAAAACACTAAAATAATGAAAAGAATATAAAAGCGCTACATGACATTTTGACATTCGCGTCAAAAGTCCAAAAACTGAATGTCAAACAATCATAACATATTGACAATGTCTAGGACTTTTGACGCGAATGTCAAAATGTCATGTAACGCTTTTATATTTTTTTCATTATTTTAGTGTTTTACAGTGTTATATTGAATAACTTTGCTGATATTTTATGTAATATAATGCGGATAAAATTCTGAATTGTAGTGAATATGATATAATAGTGAATTGCGTGCATTTTGACATTCTGCCAAAATTCCCAGAGAAGGCATGATTTGGTTATCAATACCAAATCATGCTAACGTCTGACTGAAAGACGAAGACTTAAAGATGTAAATAACTGATATATAATACTCGACACTGGCACCAATAGCTCTGTCGCGGTCCGACGACCCCGTCATCTCCTTGAAGAAGGGGATGATGCTATTACGATCGCCCAAGAAAGGGCCTACACAGCTCGCGCAGCGATAACACATAAAACTCCGCGGTATCGGCCTCGCCGACGAGGTCGAAAACCGCGGCGCGTAAAAGTCATTAACCTAAACGTGGCCACGCCCACTTTGCTTTCAGCGACGCCCCGAGCCGAGGTCCGTTCCCCACAGGGGGAGCCTTCGGGTGATGTTCGCTTAACTTACTTACCGGGTTGAGAGCCTTCCGCTCGCCCATTGCCCGCGTTAAGCTGTCAAGGTCAGCTGCGACCAACAGCTACATACACACAAAAAAAAAAAAAACCAATAGCTCATTATTGTAGCTCATTGCCATTAAATAAGAAGAAGAAGAAGACAATGTCTAATAGATATTTGTAACGCAGTGTATAAATACTATTTGATTTGTATTTGTATATTAGTTATTAGTAAATACAGCTTGCTGAATATACAATTATACATACTAATAACTAGCAACCCGCCCTCGCTTCGCTTCGGTTATAGGTTATAATCGTTTTACCCGCGTAGTTCCCGTTCCTAATTAAATTCCTAATTAAATATAGACGGAACGTAGTAACATACATAAAAATATATTAAGATAAGGTTTAAATTAAAACGTGGTGGCTTTTAATTTACTAAAGAAAGGCAACTAATAAGATATATAAAAATACTAGCAACCCGCCCTCGCTTCGCTTCGGTTATAGTCGTTTTACCCGCGTAGTTCCCGTTCCCGTCGGAATACCGGGATAAAATATAGCCTAGTTTACGCCCTGATATTATAGCTTTCCATTGGTGAAAGAATTTTTGAAATCAGCCCTTTTTGAAGATTACCCGGAACAAACAGACAGACAGACAGACAGACAAAAATTTTTTAATTGCTATTTTAGGCATAGGTGTCGTGCAAATAACCGTGTGAGCATGAAAAAAGCCTATTATTTTGACATTACAAACAGACACTTCAATTTTATTTATTGGTATAGATTGGTATAGATTAAAAGGCAAATTGTGAAGTAGAAAATAAATTTAAATAAATTAATTTTGAATTTCAACCACTCGTCGACCATTAGTATTAATAAACCACGTAAACAAAGCTGTTCGTATAGTTAGTATTATATTAAAAAAATTATGATAAAGAACGTGAAAATACTACGCATAATTTTACATTAGATAAGGCCTGGATGGCCTTTTATTTATAACACGTTTTAGTAATATATACAGTTAAGCTCTATCAACTCGTGAGTTCTGTCATTAAAAGTATTTTTTTTTTAAATTTACAGATCACAATGAATTGTGATTGTGATTATGTTATACGAAATAAGAATGGATTACCAGAACACTATGATAACTGCAGTTTGACATGGAGCCAATTGCATCCTGGAGAGGAATGTCCCAAGTGAGTGTTACGTTTATACTTCTATTTGGGACGGTACCCGAAAGGGCTATCCCGCCGGGCTGGCTATGGACGATAAGGGCTTCGGTAAAAGTGGTCGGCCCAATGGCAAAGTTTTACGGTGGGTTATAAGGTCTGCGCGCCATGGACTGAATATACGGCGTGTGTACAGACCATTTTTCTTTTTTTTTTTGTGGTGGGTTGCGGTCGGCGCACTCCTCGCACCACTCCGTCTGGGGCGACAGAGGGGCGTACGCACGCACACCCGTAACCCACCCGAACACCACGTCGTTGGACTGACCAGTGTGTACAGGCCATAGTTTGCCAAAAAAGGGCCTATAATAGCCTATGCACGTCCACTATTATATATTACTAGCTTCTGCTCGCGACTTCGTCCGTGTGGTGTAGATACTTTGGGTTAACGCTAACTTTAATCAAAGACTTTGTTTACGTAGAAGGTAAAAATATTTTTTAATAATACGATTCTGGTATACACGATTTTTGCACAAATTTAGCCGTTTACGCTGCTGAAGCTCTCAAAAGGGAAAAAAAACCCGATTTTGAAACATTCTTCATTGGTGCTCCGTTCCTGTTGGTCTTAGTGTGTAGCATATATAGCCTATAACCTTCCTCGATAAATGGGCTATCTAAAACTGAAAGAATTTTCAAATTTGTCCAGTAGTTCCTGAGATTAGAGCGTACAAACAAACAAACTCACTAACTTTATATATTATTATAGATTTAGTTTTTGATATCCACTGTTGGATGTACTTCTCTTTTAGAAATAAGGGGACAGTATCGTAATTACTGTACTTAGCAGTCGGTTGGCGAGCATAATGAGGTGTTAGATGGTTCTCAGGAGAAGGCTGCTGCCGCCTTCTAATAAAACTTTTCGCCGGTTTTGTCTGCTCTTAGAGACAAGTAAGAGGTTGCGTACAAATGTAGGTAATGTTTCCCGTTGCCATATAGGATAAGAATAGAGCTGTCACCGCGTCTTGGATGCCTGTTAGATATACCAATTAGTCGTTTTAATTCACTTTATATATAATTATAGCCACATATTTTGGGATGTATTTGTTACGCTGCATCTATCTGGGCTGCTAGAGCGTCCATAGTTTTGTTTGTACCAAAGTCTTGCTAGTACTCGCGCGTGTACTTTCGGTTGACCACCAGTATTACACTACCAGGGCAAATATGAGCACAGATTTTCTTCTATCGCGCGACTTTAAGATCAAGCTATATTTTATGGACTATAAATAAAAAAAATTGCTATTGTATGTAATTTTAATTCCGTAACTCTACATCTTCCTTGTTTTAAAGACTTACCTATTCCATAGATAATATTGTTATAGATAGTAAATATAGTTTGCGTTTTAAAGTTTGCACGAATTTGGGCTCTAGATTATAATAAAACATCGATGTTTTTAGGGCGGTGGTTTTTGAACATCGATATTTGGTCTGAACCGAAGAGATCGTCAGACAGATCGAGGCGTTGGGATTGAGGGTGGACCCTGGACAAGACGGAGGCCCTCTTGTTCCATCGGCCCCGCATGGACCCTCCCATCGGCGTCTCGATCACCGTCCACTCGGTTGGGATCAGCATCCAGGCCCATATGAAGTACTTGGGCCTGGTGCTCGACGGGCGATGGTGGTTTCGGGAGCATTTCCGCAGGCTCGTCCCGCAGCTCGTCGGCGTGGCGTCCGCCCTATCATGGCTTATACCGAATGTGGGCGGACCGAGCGCTGCATGCCGACAGCTGTACGCGGGGGTCATCCGGTCGATGGCCCTCTACGGCGCACCGGTGTGGGCGGGATCCATGACCGCCCGACTCAGGGCCCTTCTGTGGCCTCCACAGAAGGCCATGGCGGTCAGGATCATCTGCGGGTACCGCACGGTGGCAACGGAGGCGGCGTGCCTATTGGCCGGGACTCCCCCGTGGGACCTAGAGGCGGAAATGCTCGCCGACTTGTAACGGCGGGTGTCGGGGGTGCGAGGGGAGGGCGGTGTTGTTTCCTTAAGGGAGCTCACCGCCTGGCGCGTCGACGCCCGCCGATACGTTATCGCCCGTTGGGCAGGCCGGCTGGAGAGGCCTCGATACGGTGTCTGGACCGTGGAGGCCTTCCGGCCGGTGCTGATGCAGTGGTTGGAATGGTGGCACGGGGTGCTCTCCTTCCGACTGGTACAGGTCTTGACGGGGCATGGATGCTTCGACAAGTACCTGTACACGGTCGCTAGGAGGGAGAGAACACCGTCCTGCCACCACTGCGATTGCGACGAGGACACGGCGCAGCATACGCTGTGCCGATTGGGCAGAGCAGCGTTGTGAACTCGTCGCAATCATCGGTGCCGACCTGACGCTGCCGACCATCGCTAGGGAGATGTTCGGCAGCATCGGGAACTGGGACGCGGTCGCAGCCTTCTGCAAAGCAGTGACCTCGCAGAAGGAGGCGACGGGTCGCGCGCGCGAGAAGCACAGCCTCGACGAAGCGACCCGCCGCCAGCGACTGGGGCAGCGCAGGCACGACTACCTGCATGCCATGCCGCCCTAGCCGAGGCCGCGGGTGACGTGACCGGGGATTAGTCCGTCACCCGCCGAGAGGCCGACCGCGTGAGGAAAGATCGATGTCCTCCCCGAGGGGGGACGTCGGTCGATGGGAGGGTTCCCCAAGTAGGGTGTATTCCGTCGGGGCGATAACTGATGACAAGTAACCCTGCTCCGGTGGTCGGCCCAGCGACGAAGGCGACGTAGTGTTCGGCTGGGTTGCAGGTGTTGCGTGCTTACGCCCCTCTGTCGCCCCGGACGGAGTGGTGCGAGGAGCGCGCCGTCCGCAGCCCACTACAAAAAAAAAAAGGGAGATAATATTATTATTTTAATGTAACCTATTTATATGAATGTTACAGAAATCCAGATGGCACAATAAGTCTGCTGAATAAACATCTACTAAATCTTGACAAGGATATTTTATATCATCTAGGACTAGACACGGCGACCTATGACTTACCTACTTTGTTCGGTGATGTTAAAGTAAGCTTCTGATATTATTAAATCAATTTAAATTTTAGTAGAATGTAATTTATATTCTGTTTCCACGTGAAAAGCTTCTCATCATTTCAGCCCTTATAAGTCCCACTATTGGGTTCGAGCCTCCTTCACAGTAGGAGGGAAATTGACCTTACTATAACATGCTGCTCAAACAGGTTGTTATAGGTTTTATTTCGAGTTTTCCTTCTCTTGCATAGATGTTATATGCATGTTATATGTCTTAGTAGTATTTTATGACATCCACGGGGAGGATAGGAAGTGGGGAATTGTATTCTTACTCTGTCACCACACAGAAAACCATCACCAGGCCTTCTCCGTTACGGTAGGGAAATTGACCACGCCAGCCAGACAGGTTGGTATTCTCTAGTATATTTATTACATGCAGATTATATCCCTTAGATACATGCAGATTATATCTGATGGTAGGTAAAACTTTGTAATCGTAGAGATCCGGCAGATATTTCAGGTTGGTATTCTCTAGTATATTTATTACATGCAGATTATATCCCTTAGATACATGCAGATTATATCTGATGGTAGGTAAAACTTTGTAATCGTAAAGATCCGGCAGATATTTCAACATGAATATGACTATTATCGTCATCACACCTTTAAGCGTCCCATTGCTGGGCACTAGTTTCTTTCACATTGGAACAGAACTGACGCTAGTTAGACGGCCTCTTATTCAGTTTTAGTATGAAGTTCTCTTGCATTTACGTTATTTGCTGGCGGAGTTTTTAGTTGTTTTTACAATTACCTACAGTAAAGGAAGGATTCTGTGTGTACAGGCGTAGTATGGGCTAGTGGACTAACGCCGTGTTTGACAGAAGAACCTAAGGTTATAGTTTGAAGTACCTAAAGCCCTTAAGTTCTTAGCCTATCTGATGGGATACCTGCACCGCGATACCTAAGGTGACAGGTAGATGTGAGATGGATGTTGGGTGGAGGATTGGTAATTCTCACTGCCAGTCAAGCAGACTCACTAGACTGATCAGAACTGACGGCTAAGGGTGTCTTGGCCACAGTGAGATGGAGGTTTGGGTGGAGGATTGGTAACTCTCACTGCCAGTCAAGCAGACTCACTAGACTGATCAGAACTGACGGCTAAGGGTGTCTTGGCCACAGTGAGAGGGATGTAACTGAGAGATGAATAAATTCAAATCTGATTTATTTTACAAAATGTACACCTTATATACTACTTATTGCTAATACACACATATACCATTTTGTGTTAGTGTGTCGTAAGTGTGAAGTGTAACGCAGCGTCTTTTAATCATGTCAGTGCGAATTTTGCACATTTGTATGTTGACATGCTTTACTTGTATGTTGACATGCTCTACTTTTGAATTTGCTGCGTTGCATGTTCAATGTGCATTGAACATTCTGGGGTCTCTCAGGAACACGACTGCAAGTCGTATAATTCGATAACCTCATATGGTCCAATGTGTCCTTCCGTCGCTTGTGGTGTGTGGACTGTAGTCTGGGGACGAGGTTTCCCATACCGTGGCCGTGGTTGTGGTGGAGCTGTCCGCTGTTTGTCTGTATCTGTGGCTTGTGTTGTAGTTGTTTCCTTGTTTTGTCTTCTTGTAAGTCTATCTCGACATTGTTTGAGTGGTCTGAAATAAATTAAAAGACAAGCTAATACTATTAAAGAAAGAGATGTCACGGTACTAGCCACATAGGAATGAGACTCTATTCGCCTCCATATTGTGTTATCTAATCTTGTTTTTAGCTTTGCTTCTGAAGCGGCTAAGTGGTCAAATATACTGGTGGAGCTATCTAATACTTCCTCCTTCGGTATGTCTGGTATCTCTGATTGGACTACTTGTGTGTCTAGAGTAAAATTACTCCTTTTAAAATATGATGCTTGCACAGTTGTTGTTGTTATTCGTTTAGCTGCAAGAATGTTGTTCAACGTCTTTACTACACAGCTTTCTGAAATGTGTAGTACTCCTATATCCTCTAGGTTAATTTCTTGTCTTTGTCCATCACATATTATCGAAGCTGATTGTGTTTTTGTAGTGATAAACATCCACGTATTCTGCATGTAAAGTTGTTTCCATAGAATTGTAGATTGAATGTTGTATCTTCTTGATGTGCATTGTGATTTAGTGTTATTATTGTTGCTGAATAGCTGGTCAACAATGCAATTCTTGTTCAATTGCATGTTCTTAACAGCCACGGGATAGCAAACAAACTCCGATTTTTTGTGTAAACAATCTTTGAACTCGTCTTTACTTAACTCAAAGTATCGTTCATTGTTATAGTCGAAGCCTATGAATGCTCTTGGGATTGACAAGCATTCAAAAGAACTTCCGGTCAACTTTTGAGGAATCGCCGTTATGTGTATTAGCGTATATTTTCTTATGTCATGAATAGGATAGTACGCAAATACGTTTATATGTGTTGCATTTATTTCCATGTTAGTCTGTATTAATTGATCCTGAATTATCCTTAAGTTTCCAGGTAACTTTTGATTGGTTGTTTGTATTATATCATTAGCGTATTTAGGACTCAAAATCGTGTATATTGATGCGTTATTTAGGTATATCTCAAGTAACCCGTTGTAATAGTGAATAATCTCTGTTATGTAATTGCTCGCTAATTGATACGTTTGTATTACTTGTATTTTCACATTGTTAGCGTCTACCATCTTATACCATACGTCATTATCGTACATGAATGCTATAGCTTCATTTAACTTTTTTTCAAAATTCTCTAACTTTTTCTTAATCCGCTCCTCGGTTTGGTTTACAGCGGATACTGTAGATATCATTATGTTTGTTTAATGATTGGCGGCGTTTATAAGTTCTTGTTGATTGCTACTCAATGAGTCAATACTTCTGTATACTTCATCGTTGACTCCGAACACGTATGTTAACATTTGTCCTAATAATCCACGTCTCCTTCTAGAAATCTTTATCCCAGTAAGGTAATCCTTTATCTTCTCAAATCGTGCTTTCTCTTCGTTCAAATGATAATAAAATTCTGCACAATGGGTGTCTTTTGTATACTGTTGCGTGTCAGTGCATAACTTTTGAAACTGATTAGTTATTTTTATCGTATTATTTAAACTCAGTTCCAAATCACTCCTTTCGTAATTAGTTTCTATTCTAAAACTCCCTCTGTTTATTGTTGAAGTACCTATTTGTTCTACATATAGGCCTGGATTTAAATGTTTCATAGTAAACATTGATGTACTTGTTACTTGTCCGATACACAATAATAATGTAGTATAGAGTAACACGCCTGACTTAAGTGTCTTAAACTTTTTATTTATGTTATTTGCTATGTTACTATTCACAGGCGTTTCGGTATTTTTTCTTAACGTATTCGTGTTAGTCATTAATTCTTCCTGATATACAGGTAAAGGAATTAATGTATGTATTGATCGTTTTTGACATAAACCTGTCGATTTTTTGAGTGTCACTACTCTTATCACCCCGTCGCTTCCTGGGTGAACGGTTTCCACTTTTGCCAAGGGCCACTTACTTGGACTTATGTTTTCATCTTTTATTAGTACTATGGTTCCAATTTTAATATTTTCTTGAGTTTCTTTCCACTTGTATCTTTGTTGAAGTTGATGTAAATAATCAAATGACCAGGCTTTCCAGAAATCTTTCTTCATTCTTTGAATTTGTTTCCATCTATTTATTAAATCAGTATTTATGTTTGATAACGGATCTGGGATTCCAACTGCTTCCCGACCAATTAAAAAGTGACTAGGCGTTAGTATTGTATTATCATTGATGTCTTCACTTTGTGCACATAACGGCCTCGAGTTTAGGCAAGCTTCAATTTGATGTAAAAATGTTATCATTTCTTCGTACGTTAATGTCGATTCTCCAATTACTCGACGTAAATGGTACTTTACTGATTTTACGCTGCTCTCCCAAATCCCACCAAAATGGGGGTTTGCTGGCGGATTAAATTGCCACTGAGTACCTATACTGGTCATCGTATTTTGGAATCCAGGTGACTGTGTTATTTGCAATAATTCTTGTTCCAAAAATTTCGCTGCGCCTACGAAGTTCGTGCCATTGTCACTATACATATGTGACACGTGTCCTCGTCTGGCCATGAATCTCCGCAGTGACGCAATAAATGTTTCAGTTGTCAAATCTCCCACTAATTCTAGATGAATTGCTTTTGTTGCTAAGCATACAAATACAGCAATATATGATTTGTAGGACTTGTGACCTCTTCCTTTTATTGTTCTTGTTTGTATTGGTCCCGCATAATCCACTCCAGTGTGACTAAATGGATATGATTGCGTGACTCTTGCTTTTGGAAGTATCCCCATTTTCTGTACATTCGTTTCGGACCTGTATCTCGCGCATTTGACGCACTTTTTTAGTATACCTTTGACAACTTGTTTTCCTCCTATAATCCAGTATTTTTGTCGTAGGAAGGCTGTAGTTAGTTTATTTCCTCCATGTAATGTTTTCATGTGTGCGTTTTGTATAATTAATGACGTTATATGATGTCGGCGTGGTAATAGTATAGGATGTTTTTGATTATATGGCAAGTCAGCGTTTTCTATTCGACCTCCAACTCGTAATAATCCATCGTTATCAATAAATGGATCTAGTGTGGATAATTTACTGTTTTTCTGCAGTGATTTTTTCTTTCGAATAATTTCTTTTTCATCGTAAAATTCTTCTTGTTGCAATATGCATAGAATTCGTTTCTCTGTTTCTTCTAGTTCCGTACAGGATAATGGTTCGTGCTTTTTGCGCTTGCTGATAAATCTGTAGCAATACGCTAATGTTCTTATCATTTTATTGTAGTTAGAAAATCGACTCCAGATGTCATACTTTTCATTCGTAGTATTAATTGTTGTTGATAAACAGTACTTGGCTTCTTCATTTGGCTGTGGTGCTGTTGTTGTAATAGGTATTTCACTCGTCTGTTACCATGGTGGGCCGTTCCACCATAAGGAACAGTTTATTAATTTTTCTGGCTCCAATCCTCTTGATATAATGTCCGCTGGGTTTTCAGACGATATGACATGATTCCATTGAGCGTTAGGTATTATGCTGTTAATTTCTGACACTCTGTTGGCCACGAACGTATGCCATCGCCCAGGATCTCCTTTTATCCATCCCAACGTGATCATAGAATCTGTCCAGCATGAAATCACGGTATTGTTATCACCGTTTAGAGCATTTTTTATTTTTTCTATTAAATTAGCCAATAATACTGCGGCGCATAGCTCAAGACGCGGTAATGTTGTTTTTTGTTTTTTCGGTGCAACTTTTGACTTAGCTTGGAGCAATGTTATGTAGTAACTGTTATTCACCATTACTCTGCTATAGACGACAGCCCCGTATGCTTTTTCTGAGGCGTCGCAGAATCCATACAGCTCAAACTTTGTCCTGTCTATCGTGTGACACCATCGTGGTACTTGTATACTTTCTATGTTTTTTAACTGTTTTTGTATTTCTGTCCATTTATTTCGTATTATGTCATTTACTGGTTGGTCCCATTCCATCCCAGACGTCCACAGTTGTTGTACTAGTAATTTTAGTGTTATGATGATGGGGGCCAACCAGCCCAACGGATCAAATATTTTCGCCACCTCTGACATAATGAACCGTTTGGTGGGTTTTGTGTTTTCTGTTATAGTTATTTGAAAACAGAATTTATCTTCGCCTGGAGACCATATAATTCCCAACGACTTTCTTGTTTCGTCTAAGGGAAGTTTCAGCATCCGACTTTCTTCGTTATCGCATGTTAAATTGTTCAACAATTCCGAACTATTTGAAGACCATTTTCGTAGTTGGAAACCACCTTTGTTTGCTATTAATTGTTCTTGTAATTCCTTGACGGAGCTTTCCTGGGATTCTCCTGACAAAATATCGTCAACATAGAAATCCTGTAACGTTACTCTACTGGCGATAGGGTAATTGTCTTGTTCGTCTAATGCTAGTTGTTGTAATGTTCTCACGGCCAGATAAGGCGCGCTTGTTGTGCCATAAGTGACCGTTGTTAGTTCGTATTCACTAATGGCCTTTTTTGGAGAAAATCTCCATAAAATTCTTTGATATTTATAGTCTTCTTGGTTTATTTTTATGAACCGGTACATTTTCATAATGTCGGCCATGAAAGCAATCTTATGCGTTCTCCAGCGTAATAATATGTTTGATAAGTCTTGTTGAAGTCGTGGTCCTTTATGTAAATTTTCATTAAGGCTTATTTTACTACTTGTTTTACTACTAGCGTCAAATACCACTCGTAGTTTTGTTGTAAGAGAGTCTTCTTTTATTACCGCTTGGTGGGGAATATAATACTCTCCTGTGTAATATTCTGGTTTAGGTACTTTTCTCATATGACCCATATTTAGGTACTCGTACATAAATTCCTTGTATTGTTGGCGTAAATTTTCATTTTTTTCGAACTGACGTTCTAGTTGTAATAGTCGAGCCACGGCTTTTTTCCTTGACTCGCCATATTTTATGTTCACGTCCTTAAACGGCAGTCGTACCGTATAAGTGCCGTCGAAACTTCGTATTATAGTATTTGTATAGTAATTTCCACACAACTCATCATCTTTGGTGAGTGCATAGTGTCGTGGAATTTCTTCTAATTCCCAAAATTTTGTTAATTGTTGTATGTCGTCGGTGCGAGTCATCATGCTTAATACTTTGATGCCACCGTTTGTGTCTTGCGGATATAACCCGGATAAAATCCAACCCAATTCTGTTTCTTGAGCGATTATACCGCCTTGTAGTCGTTTAAAACCTTGTAATAGTATTTTACTATATTCTTGGGCACCTAAAATTATGTCTATAGGTCCCTTTTTGTTGTACGTTGGGTCTGCCAATAGAACATTGTCCAACTCTTGTAATTGTTGTAAGTTACTTCTTGGTAACGAGTTTGTAAGCTTCGGTAGTACTATAAGCGTTACAGATAGTCTGTACTCACTAGAGTACCTTGGTTGTAGGTTTATGTTAATTGTATATTTCGATGTCTTAGGTTCGTTGTCTCCAATGCCTTTTATTTCGGCTTGGACCTTTTGTCTTGGATACGACAGCAGTTGTGCTACTTCTTCTGTGCAAAATGACGCTTCTGAACCTTGGTCACACAATACTCTTAATAATTGTGGTGTTCCATCATACGACGTGGTTTGTAATAGCGCTGTGGCTAATAAGACCGTATTTTTTGCCTCTAAATTGGTAGCTGCTAAGTTCGATAACGTTGTGTTTTGTTTTTTATCACTCATAGTTGGTTTAGGAGTGAACTTTTTCGTATACTCAGAAGACCCTGGTTGTCTTTTAATTGAATCGAATGTTCGGTGTAATAGTGTGTTATGACCTTTATGTTGACATATTTCCCCTTTTTTAATAAAACTCGCTCGTGCATTGTATTTCTTTATCATGATTTAAGCAGCGTTTGCACATTCCTTTGTCTGAGACTTCCTTATATCGTTGTGTTACGTTCAAGGTTTTAAAACTAGGGCATTTATTTATATTATGTTCTGTGCTTTTGCAGTACCAGCAATGTTTACTTTTTGATGATTCTGCTATTGGTACGAGTGTTCCCCGGTATTTATTTATTGTATGATTCACCGAGTTATTACTCAGGTGATTATACGTAATTTTTTGCTGATCGTAGGACTTTAAACTTTTAAATCTTTTTTCTAAAAACTGTAACATTTCTTCAAACGATTCCAATTTGTTTGGGTGTTGTAACTGATCCTCGTATTTTGAATCAGTTTGTTGGTCCCATTTCCTGGCCAAAAGTCTAGCCAAAATAGGGTCCCATGTTGAAATGTCAATCCCTTGATGTTTTAAAGATTCCAAACATTCTTTTATGGTATCGTGTATGTCTCTTAAACCCGCTGCATTCCCAACATTTAGCTTGGGTAAATCTAATAATTTATCGATGAATTTAATTGATATCATTCGTTCGTCTTCATAACGTTGCGTAAGCAATTTCCATGCGGTTTCATAGTTCGATTCACTTATCGTTAGATGACGTATAATTTTTGCTGCGTCACCTTTTACATTTGTCTTTAAATATTGCATCTTTTCTACCAATGAAATATTTTTATCTTCATGAATAATTTTTTTGAATAAATCATGAAAAGTATACCATGAGTCATAACTCCCAGTAAAAGTTGGAATAGAGATACGGGGTAGTTTCCCTGACGACTGTGTTAAGGTTATTTTTTCGCTGGAACTGTCATGGATTTTTTCTTCCAGCATCTCCATTGTAGTATCGAACTCAATTTGGGTGTTTTCAAAATATTTATTTTTGAAGTAAAGGTGTCCCGATGTATCCTCCTCCAATAATAATTCAATGTGTGTTTCTTCAATATCCTGCCATCGTTTTTGTAAATTGTTTATTGTAGTTTGTAAATGCCATATAGGTTTGTTTTCAGTGACTGATTCTTTCGCCTGAATTAGCCTTTTTGACATCTGGGATATCCTGAACATTTGTATAAACGTCTTGGGATTCCCTCTCCCTTCTTCTTCGTTTGTGTTTTGTTCTTCAGGTTCATATATCGCCTGAACAAGTTGAAGTCTTTCTTCATATTTTTGTAGGTGGGCTAAGCCCTCGTTGTATTGTTTCTGGATATTTCCAAAGTAATTTGTGGTGATATATTTGTGAGATGATAACATCTCTTGTTTCTCCAGTTTCGAGTGATTCTCTTGCACCCGTTGGAAAATAGTAGTTAGTGTTTGTCTTTTTTCGTCAATGTATTTTTGTGTTCTTCGGCTCACGGAGTCCTTTTTAATGTTTGTAATTATCCTCCTGATCTCGTTATAATCCTCCTCCTGGCTTCTGATTGCTGTCCATAGTGCTTCTTTTGTCTTCTTCCCTAATAGACCTACCCTAACTTTCCTACTACTAATGTTTTAAGTCAATACTTATCGTACCTGCGCTCTCGCTATAACACGTCCCTGAAGGTGCGACTTCTCAATCAGCTGGTGAGTCCCGCTTGTGGGAGGCCAGTGACCGAACCGCAACGAGAGGCTTTCTGACAGAGTACGTAAGTAAAAGTCCTTCAGTCAATTCCGAAACTGATGCTTTGTTGAGTACACCAGCCCGTTCTTAACTGATTCGTATGTCTGTTATGTCAAACCCACGGGGGGGTTAGAGGGAGGAAAAAAAAAAAAAAAAATTTTACTTTTTACTCGAAGGACCAAATGTACAGGCGTAGTCTGGGCTAGTGGACTAACGCCGTGTTTGACAGAAGAACCTAAGGTTATAGTTTGAAGTACCTAAAGCCCTTAAGTTCTTAGCCTATCTTATGGGATACCTGCACCGCTCTACCTAAGGTGACAGGTAAATGTGAGATGGATATTGGGTGGAGGATTGGTAATTCTCACTGCCAGTCAAGCAGACTCACTAGACTGATCAGAACTGACGGCTAAGGGTGTCTTGGCCACAGTGAGATGGAGGTTTGGGTGGAGGATTGGTAACTCTCACTGGCAGTCAAGTAGACTCACTAGACTGATCAGAACTGACGGCTAAGGGTGTCTTGGCCACAGTGAGAGGGATGTAACTGAGAGATGAATAAATTCAAATCTGATTTATTTTACAAAATGTACACCTTATATACTACTTATTGCTAATACACACATATACCATTTTGTGTTAGTGTGTCGCAAGTGTGAAGTGTAACGCAGCGTCTTTTAATCATGTCAGTGCGAATTTTGCACATTTGTATGTTGACATGCTTTACTTGTATGTTGACATGCTCTACTTTTGAATTTGCTGCGTTGCATGTTCAATGTGCATTGAACACTGTGTGCTGACGGAGTAAGAATACTATTCACCGCTCCCGATCTTGCCCGTGAACGTCGTAATAGATAAGTAGGGATATAATATGCGCATAACATCTGTGCAAGAAAAGGAAAACTTGAAATAAAACCCTATACCAACATGTCTGACCAGCTTGGTATAATAGGTCAATTTCTCTCCTGTTGGGGACTGTTGGGCTCCTACTACCTACCTCGAGCCTAACAGTGGGACGGATATGAGCTGAGACGATACGACGAATGGAAGGGGTAGTGACCACTGTATTCTCTCTTTAATCATCACATTGCTGCGTTGGTTCCCAACGAATTATAATACTGAATACTTGCGTCACTTTGTGGCCTTACTAAGTTGGTGGTGGAAGTTATAACTACCAATGGGCATCCAACAAGACTAGAGTGAAAAGAGAAATGGATAACTTAAACCATAACAAAGCTTAGAATTTTTTTTTAAACATTCTAGCCTTTTTATTGTGAATAACATAATAATGAACAATATATATTGTTACAGTTTGTCTGCATGGGTGGTACTAAGCATAGAATGCGTGAATTGGCTCTTTATATGAACAAGATACTCAACTATCCTTGTCAGGATGGTAAACTAGTAAATTTGACGAAGCATTCGCAGAGGTACGCAATGTACAAAGTTGGACCGGTTTTATCCGTTAGCGTAAGTTTTGTAATATTTTTGTTTTATTAGACAACGTCCTGCACTAAGCAAATGATCTTTGTATTGTGGGGACTTTACAAATATATATTAATGGACACAAATTACATTCAGACTGAGACCAGACCCACTTGACTCCCTGCAAAGGCGTGCTGTTCGAATCGTCGGGATCCCAATTTTACGGACAGATTGCAGTCGCTGGAGCGGTGGAGAGACTTTGGGGCACTCTGTGCACTCCACTGACTCTTTCACGGGGAGTGCTCCGAAGAACTGTTTAACTTGGTACCACCGTCACCATTCTACCAACGTACCACTCGACATCGTAGCAGGGTTCATTCATTTCACCTGGAAACGTTATGGTCTTCAACTGCACGTTTCCAGCGATCATTTCTCCTACGTACGTGCAAGCTCTGGAATAAACTACCTGCTGCTGTGTTTCCCGAGCACTATGACATGTCCTTCTTTAAACGATGTTTAAGAAGAGTATTTTTTTCACGGTAGACAACGGCCTGGCTGTGCCTCTGGTATTGCAAAGGTCCATGTGCGGCAGTATCACTTATCATCAGGTGTGTTGCTTGCTGGTTTACCACCGTTGGCAATAAAAAAAACCTAGTAATCACCATCCTAGAGTGTAAAGGCTCGTGTATTTGATTCCCATGTAGGATAATACTTTCTGCGCACCACAAATTGTGTTTCTGAGTATGGGTTTAATTTGCGTGAGGTAAGACCGACGTCCTCCCCGAGGGGGGGGACGTCGGTCGATGGGAGGGTACCCCAAGTACGGGGTATTCCGTCGGGCCGACCACTGATGACAAGTAACCCTGCTCCGGTGGTCGGCCCAACGACGAAGGCGACGTGCATCGTGGGTGGGTTGCGGGAGTTGCGTGCTTACGCCCCTCTGTCGCCCCGGACGGAGTGGTATGAGGAGCGCGCCGACCGCAACCCATCCAATAAAAAGAAATGGGTAATTTGTGTTCGTTAATTATATTTGTAAAGTCCTCGGCAAAACAAGGATTACTTTTTTAGTACTTGTCTAAATAAAAGTGTTTTTAACCGACTTCAAAATGGCGGAGATTCTCAATTCAACTGTATTTTTTTAACGTTTGTTAGAACTTTCGAGTGGATGAACCAATTTCGAGGATTCTTTTTATTTGGAGGTCGGTGCTTCCTTTTTAATTTGGTCCAGTTGGATGTTTTTTTGTTAAAATTATTTCATTCTACATGTGGTGATGAGTTATTAATGCAATTGTTAACCATCAAATTCAAATTCTATAAGTGTATCAGAACTGGACCAAATTTAAATAGAACTACACGGGAAGCACCAGTTTTCAAACAAACAGAATCATCAAAATAATCTCACCTAGTCGAAAGTTCTGAGGTAAAGAATAAACAAAAACCGCCGTATTAAGAACCTTCTCCTTTTTTGAAGTTGATTAGAAAACTCCTAGGATATTAACCTGATATATATATATAACATTTGATTTGAAAACCTTGCATACTTTGATAAGGATCAACAGTAATGCAATAATTTAAACAGTTTGTCCCATTACCTTCCAAGATGAGCAATTTTTTATAACCGTGGCTGAGATTTTGCTATGACTCGATAGAGGTCGCTATCTCAATTTTATACATTGCATTTTTAATTCAGTTTTTCTAGAGAACAAATGTGTCTTTTTGTTTTTTTTTTATACTACTTTCAGGTTCAGAGCCCCCAGCGCCCACCTAATAGTTCGAATAAAATTGTCATAGCTAGCTACAGCTAACAACTTTAGTCACAAAAAAATACATTACTTACTTTGTCACAGTTTACTTCAATTTAATCTAAAGAAACCACCAATGGGTTGGAGTCCACCTCCTATTTTCTCCTAGGAGTCTTAAAAACTGAGTGATTAATTATATGGAGATTGCAGAGTGGTCTTGGAAAAATTATCCAAATCAAGCTTGGCGATTATAGCGTTAATGTATTTTGGGAAGGACCGAATCCAATCGCTCTTACTTAACTTTTTTCTTTGTTCCTATAGCATGGTATTGGTATACCATCAATGACGACTTTGCTGCAAGAAGTTATAAAACTACTGCACTACGCTAAAGCGAAGGATCCTTTTGTGTTCAGGATAGGTACTAGTGGTGGACTCGGTGTACCTCCTGGTTCAGTAGTAGTAACATCGTTTGGTTTCAGCGGGGAGATGGAGAAGACTTATAGTGTTGTAAGTATATTTATCATCTGAGTATGGTAATATATGTGCAGGGGCGGCTACGATTACTACCATCCCTTATATTACTCGTGGTTGTCGTAAAAGATGACTAAGATGATTTCTGATGTTTACGACAGTATCACACATTATAAATAAAACTATTTTTATGGATTCTATCGCGTTTGAATTTGATTTTTGATTGTTCGACGTTTCGTACACTCTACAGCGTTCATGGTCAAGGGCAAATTGGATAAGTTTTATTTATAAGAAGACTAAGAGCTTTACATAGGTCTAAGCTAACTCCATCTGAAGCCGTTTGGTCGACAATTACATTTCCAAGGAGTGGTGACGTCAGGCAGGTAGGGATGCAAACGGTACGTCAATGTTTCTGAAACATCGATGTTTCAATAAAAAAGCACCGATGTTTACCATCGATGTGCACTATTGTAAAACATCGATGTATAGATGTTATTTAATACGATGTTTTGCCTGACATCTATTTAAAATATATGGTACTCTTAGCAGAGCCTGCATGACAGGTTAGTTACTCTGTTTCTAAATAACTTAAAAAACCTCATCGCGCAAATATGTTACATGAAATTGATTATAAGTTAATACTCTTAAAATTTTAGAGAGAAAGGAAGAGGCCGGGGCCCAACAGTGGGACGTGGTTGGTCTAAGATGATTATGATGATGCTTTAAAAGTTTCTTAAACTATGAAATATTACTATCCTGAAATTTTAATTGTTTATTTTTCAGCCCATACTTGGGAAAGTTCGCAAATTCACGGCGCTTCCGGATTCTCGAGTCTGTCAGGAGATACATTCGTTATCATCAGGTGATGACGAGTTTGGAATTTACATTGGTGGTACCATGGGTGCTGATGATTTTTACTTAGGTATAAATCTTCTTGTTTTATTTCTTCTTTGATGTTTACAATTAGCCGATATCGAATAAGAGGATTTCCATTATATCAAAACAGTTCAATAAATTTAGTAGGCATTTTGAGTACAACGATAGTATTGTTGATAAAAATGTGCTCTGAGAATTTTAGTACGAAATAAAAACATACCTACTGTTATTTTATTTGCAAATTCAAGTCCGTACTGGTTTACATAATGATTTCTGATGTATTAATATTACATATGTTGTGTGATGATATTTTAATTTAATATTGTAAATATGGTCACGGGCGGATTGGTCGTCCGCCGTGATAATGAACGCTGCAAAGTGTTCGAAACGTCGGGCAGTTAAAAATCAAATACAAACGCGATAAAATCCGTAAAGTAGTTTTATTTTAATGTGTAATACTTGCGTAAACATCAGAAATCATTATGTAAACCAGTATGGACTGGAATTTGCAAATAAAACATACTGTTATTTATTTTTTGTTGTACTTTCATTGCATTAGATCAGATAAAATATCATCAGAATTATATAAGGTACCTGCGGGTAATAAGGCCTTATTACCGGATTGTATTTTTACACCGTCACCACACGGAAAATAACGCTTTCACGTTACCACCAAAACTCCCTTCCATTGTATTTTTAAAGCAAACTAAAAAATTGTGCCAACAAAAAAAAATATAATATTTGCAGTAAAATGACAAAACAAGTCTTAAGAATTCTGATTACTATATCTGAGACAATTAGTAGCTAGTTGGTAGTTAATGCGCGCTACGCGGCTGCTAACATTAGCGCTCTTATAACAAGAACATAATGATACAAGAATCAGCGCACATTGTACGACCAAATGACGTAACACAATAATACGATTATCTGTACAGTGTGCTGGTGTTCTTTTATATACATATTTTATTTTTAAATTTAAATCGTCTTTATATAAACGACTTTCGCATTTTAAAAATTTGCAATTGCTTTTAAATACTTATGATTAAAATATTGTAAAACTAATACTTAAAATAACTCCATATGTAGAATAAGATATAATCAATTCTCCGTCTCTCATGAAATAGGTTCATTGATTTCCTGATAATCGAAAATTAATTAACTAGTATTAATTTATTAGTGGTAGGAACACACTGTTGTCTGTCTACAGCCGCGGGCCGGTCGTTCCGCGGTAGTACCTACCACACTGAGCAGAAAATCGACGTCTGAATAGTAGCAATTTGATACTGGGCTTCGTTCGGTGAGCGAGAGCCGGAAGCCCAACTTCCTGAGGGTGTTTGCGTGTGACCGGTTTTAATAATGCCTTTAGTATCGCCGAATCTCATTGCACGCATTCACATTTTCTTTGCGGTAGGCAGCAGCCTAGCTGTGCCCTTGGTAGGTACTGCGAAAGTCTATAAGCGGCAGTAATACTTACATCAGGTGTACTCTTAGCTCATTTGCCGCCGTTTGCAATAAAAAAAAACCTGTCCTAATCATTAACAATGAGGCGTGATGATACCAGCGTTCTTTTTACCAATTTTTTATGGATTGTGAGCTCCTTCCACTGCAATGAAGACCTGTCCATAAAAAATACTTGCCTCAGAAGTTGAATGGCGAACCTTCTTCTTCTTCCAAGTCGATATATTGAAACAAAATTAACGGTATCAAACATTTTTAATTTTTCTTATTTTCAGGTCAAGGTCGTCTAGATGGCCCCTTTTGTGATTATACTGAGTTTGATAAACTTAACTATTTAAAGACTCTTACGGATATAGGTGTGAAAAACATCGAAATGGAGGCAACAGCTTTCACAGCGTATACCAGAATAGCAGGATTACGAGCTGGTATTATTTGTGTTACGTTCTTGGACAGACTACAAGGCGATCAGGTTCGTAACGTTATAGATAGATGGCGTTGTTTTAATTTTTTGTACACGTGTAATATTACTTGGAAATTTGGTTTACGGTCTTGAACGGGAATTCAAGACTATATAGTGTCAGTAAGAGTTGGCGGTAGCAGTTTTCCATCATTTCGGCTCATATACGTCCCACTTCTGGGCTCGAGCCTCCTTCAGAGGAGGGTGAATTACTATACCATACTGGTCAGACAGGTTGGTATAGGGTTTTGTTTCGAGTTTACCATCTCTTGCATAGATGTTATATGCATAATTTATCCCTTATTCGTCTTTTACGACACCCACGGGTTTGAATAGTGGTGGTGAATTATCTTCTTACTCCGTCACCACACAGAATTTTTTGCATGAGCATAAAATATGTAGTTATAATTACCTATTTAAAAAAATATAGGAATGTATTTAAAAATCAAACTTGTCTATTTTTGAGTACATGTTTGCCCACTCAAGGTGAAATGATCCTTTTAAAAGAATGAATGAACCTTTTAAAAGTTGCATGCAACCGTTGGATAGGCGAAACATTTTGCAATAGGTAGCTATGTACATATTGTGTCGACTCTAAGTAATGGAATAACAGCAGGATGATGATTATAATAACATTTATGGAGTTCATCATCATCATCATCATCACCATCTCAGCTCACATAAGTCAAACTGTTGGGCTCGGGCCTTCGCCATAATGGAACGGAAATTGAACTACTATACCGCGCTGATGAGAGGTTTTGGCATAGGGCTTTATGTCGAGTTTTCTTTCTCTTGCATAGATGTTGTCTGCATATTATATCCCTTAGTCGTCTTTTACGACACCCACGGGCAAGGAAAGCGGGTGGCGAATTGTATTGTTACTCCGTCACCATACGGATATCTTGGTCTTATTCCAATTATTTGGTGTCGACTCAAAATGTACCTACTCTTCTCTTATCATCATCACCATCACAGCCCACATACGTCCCACTGTTGGGCTCGGGCCTCCTCCATAATGGGAGGGAATTTGATCTACTATACCATGCTGGTCAGACATGTTGGTATAGGGCTCTTATCTTATAGTTTTTGCAAAAGTTTCGGCAGTTGTTTTGTAATTGGTCGTTATTATTTTACGGTATTTATCGCGTTTTTATTTGATTTTTTATTGCCCGACGTTTCGAACACTTTGCAGCGTTCATGGTCACGGTCGGACTAAGATGTTTCAAGTCCAATAAGTCATCTTTATTACTTTCACTACTTTCGTATTCGATACAAACGCGATAAAATCCATAAAATAGTTTTATTTATAATATGTAATGCTTGCGTCATCATCATCATCATCGCAGCCCAAATACATCCCACTATTGGGCTTGGGCCTCCTCCATAATGGAAGGGGATTTGACCTACTATACCATGCTGGCTCGAGTTTTCCTTCTCTTGCACAGA
The DNA here is from genome assembly GCA_032191425.1 of Lymantria dispar. Taxonomy (NCBI): domain Eukaryota; kingdom Metazoa; phylum Arthropoda; class Insecta; order Lepidoptera; family Erebidae; genus Lymantria; species Lymantria dispar. The sequence goes on along the minus strand of CM063465.1, from coordinate 7,127,495 downwards.
TGTTATGTGCATATTATACACTCATTTGCAAAAAAAACGGGCACCTAAGCAATGAACCATTTCAAATGTTAATATTTCTTTGTTTGATAATTATAGGTAGTTTTATCCACACAATTTGCTAAATTAATAAGAAAATAATCGTTTTCATCAGTATTTCATAAAATTTAGATACAATTTATGGGAAATAATGCTAAACCTCGCTAGTAGTGTATATTCGCTAGTAGTGCATATGCTCATGAAGTAAAAATAAAAAAGTTTTTTTGTTTGTTTTTCTTTAATAAAGTAAAAGCAGATAAATGTTTAGTATCGAGTGTGACCCCCTCTAGCTAAAATCACAGCTTGAATTCGTCTGGGCATGCTAGCGAGTATATCCCGGATACTTGCTTGCGGAATACGTTCCCACTCCGCAGTAATCACATTCTTCAGCTCTCTGATGGTCTGCGGAGCCGGGTGTACTGATCTCACACGCCGTTTCAGAACGTCCCAGACATGCTCTATGAGATTGAGGTCGGGACTTCGAGCTGGCCAATCCAAACGACGAATGCCGACCTCTTGCACATACGCATTAACATCGCGGGATCGGTGGGCGCGAGCATTGTCGTCCATAAAAATCGAGTCTTCACCTAGAGCGGCCAATGCGGGTTGTGCATGAGAAATTAGAACTTCCGTTATGTATCGATGCCCAGTCAGTGAGCCGTTTTCAATGAAGACTAACTCTGTACGATCCATTGAATTTATTCCTGCCCAAAACATAACAGAGCCCCCACCATAAGGTGTGATTTCTTCGAAACATGCCTCTGCAAAGCGTTCTCCTTGTCTTCTTAGCACTCGCCGACGTCGATCTTCACCGAACAGAGATATCCTGGCTTCATCAGAGAACAAAACCCTATTCCAATCGTCTTGAGTCCATGATTTACAATTTCTAGCGAACCTAAGCCTGTGAACTCTGTGCTCACGGAGTAATTTGGGGCCGCGGGCCGGGCGGTGACTGCGTATATTGGCAGCGAGAAGCCTCCTCCTGACCGTCCATAGACTAATATGCACATTTCTTACTTCTTGGAGGTTGTTCTTAAGATCCACATACGAAGATTTGCGATTTCTCAATGCGCGACTCACAAGAAAACGATCATCCCGTGGTTGGGTACATGGTTTTCTTCCAGAACCAGGCCTTCTCTCGACGGAACCAGTCTCCTGATATCGCTGCTAGGTCCTTTGGACTGTCGAGCGACTAACATTTAGCCTCCTAGCCACGAAACATTGGCTGCAACCCTCTTCAAGCAGCGCGATAATTTTGGTAGCTTTTACCACTTTATCTACCATTTTTGATACAACCAAACAGCATTAAATAAAGCTTTGACAGTCAAGGATATGAAATTAATCGATAAAAATTGAATAAAAGTTATGAAAGTCGATGTTAACTTCTGGAACTTCGCGCCAAAAATGTAGGATAAAAAGGGGTTTTCTGTAAAAATGAACATCAAATGAAAAATTGAATTTAGAACGTACTTTTTTAAATACCACAGCATTTTTAAAACCGGCCAGTAACGTGTACAAACGATTGAAACCTTTTTGGTATTGTATCTTTTTAAATATGAATGAAAATCAAAACCGCCCGTTTTTTTTGCAAATGAGTTTATTATATCCCATAGTCGTCTTTTACGACACCCACGGGCAAGAATGGTGGTGAATTTATTCTTACTCCGTCATCACACAGAAACAGGGTTTATGTAGCGTTTAAACGTTTATATGGTTATTTTCAGGTGACGCCGAATAAGTCAACGCTAACGGAATGGCAGAAGCGTCCAATGCTTGTAGTCGGCAGATATATTAAACATTATATCGATAATATGAATACAAAATGATACTACAAATTAGCTACATATTTTTGACAATTTGACTTTCAATAATTCGCAATAATTATCAAATATACACTTATAGTTGATCAAATAAAATATTTTATTAACAAATTGTAGTTTGTCTATATTTATTATTGTTTTTCATTTAATGATAACCTAATCTGACATATTTTTTAGTTTCAACAGTCCGTACTAAGCAATAGATTAAAGTATCTCGACAAACATATTTATTACAAACATGCAATGAACGGACACAAATTACCCTGTTCAGAACAACGTTTTTTTTTTTAAAAAGACAGCACCCTGCGTCAAGGAAATAATTCCTTTATTGCGGGGGCCTTTACAAATATATAATTAACGGACAAATATTACACCTAGACTCAAAACAATGTTTGTTTTTAAAAGACAGCACCCTGCATCAAGGCAACAATTCCTTTACTGTGGGTGACTTTATAAACAATTAACGGACACATAGTACATCCAGACTCAATGTTTTTTTAAAAGACAACTCTGCATCAAGGAAATAATTCCTTTACTGTGGGGGACTTCACAAACATATAATTAACGGATACATATTACACCCAGACTCAAAACAATGTTTTTTTTTTTAAAGATAGCACCCTGCATCAAGGAAATAATTCCTTTACTGCGGGGGACTTTACAAACATATAATTAACTGACACATATTACACCCCAGACTCAAAATAATGTTTTTTTTTTTAAAAGACAGCACTCTGCATCAAGGAAATAATTCCTTTACTGCGGGGGACTTTACAAACATATAATTAACGGACACATTACACCCAGACTCAAAACAATGTTTTTTTTAAAAGACAGCACCCTGCATCAAGGAAATAATTCCTTTACTGTGGGGGACTTCACAAACATATAATTAATGGACACATATTACACCCAGACTCAAAACAATGATTTTTTATAAAGACAGCACCCTGCATCAAGGAAATAATTCCTTTACTGTGGGGGACTTCACAAACATATAATTAACGGTCACATATTATACCCAGACTCAAAACAATGATTTTTTATAAAGACAGCACCCTGCATCAAGGAAATAATTGATTAACTGCGGGGGACTTTACAAACATATAATTAACGGATACATATTACACCCAGACTCAAAACAATGTTTTTTTTTAAAGACAGCACCCTGCATCAAGGAAATAATTCCTTTACTGCGGGGGAATTTACAAACATATAATTAACGGACACATATTACACACAGACTCAAAAAAATGTTTTTTTTTAAAAGACAGAATCCTGCATCAAGGAAATAATTCTTTTATTGCGGGGGACTTAACAAACAAATAATTAACGGAAACAAATTATATCCATACTCAGCACAACTGTTTGTGTAAAGCACAATGTGTTGTCCTGCGTGGGATTCAAACCCACGTCTCTGGCACGGTAGGAGCTTAACCTTAGTGGTGGCCTTCTTTGCAGTCTTATTTATTGGTTGCGCAAAAATCTCGCGTCCATGGGGATCGAACCCACGACACGGCATCGAAGTTCTCTACACTTAGGTCACTACTCTATTTGTGCAATCCATGTCAATATTTAATAATCGACTACCTGTATCGCAGAAATGTAAAATATAAATAAACCCTAAAATCAGACTAAATGTTGATATGACCTGCGCTAATTTAACTTAGTTCTATTTTGTGAACAAGGATAGCGTTACAAAGTAAGGTGAATATCAAGAAGGTGGCCGGTCTTAAAACTAATTTAAAATTCTTTACTCCATACTTTTGCTCTTATATCACCTGTATTAAAGAAGATAAGCATAGCCGACTCCATAAAAATTAGAATAAGTACAGGAGCATGATGAATGATAATGCTGATAAATTATAATGATGATGATGTTTTGTCCCATTAATGAGATAACAAGAAAGAATTGTTAACATCATCATCATCATTGCAGCCCACACTCGACCCACTGTTGGGCTCAGGCCTCCTCCATAATGGCAGGGAATTTAACTTACTATACCATGCTGGTCAGACATGTTGGTTTTTTTTTTTATGGGTGGGCTAGGGTAAGCGCACGCGCAGTCCAGTCCGTCCGGGGCGATGAAAGGACGGCGCGCGGGCCCATAACCTACCCGTACCCACGTCACCTCGTTGTTGGGCCGACCACCGGAGCAGATGTGACTTGTCGTCAGTGGTCGACCCGACGGAATACCCTTTTGGGTAACCTCACCTCTCGACGTCCTGGGACGTCGGTCGCCGTCGCGCGGTCAGCCTCTCTGCGGGTGACGGACAATTCCCCGGTCCGATTACCCGCAGACATGTTGGTATAGGGTTTAATTTCGAGTTATCCTTCTCTTGCACAGATATTATGTGCATATTATATCCCATAGTCGTCTTGTACGACATCCACGAGCAAGATAGGGAGTGGTGAATTGTATTCTTACTCTGTCCCCACACGGCAACGTTAACAACTTTGATATAATCATATTCAACTAAACCTCGCATGAAACAAGTCCACATCAATTTTACCTAAGTTTCTCCGTGTGGTGACGGGGTAAGAATACAATTCACCTCCACAATCTTGCCCGCGGGTATCGTAAAAAACGGCTAAGGAATATAATATGCGTATAACATCTATGCAAGACAAGGAATATATAGATAAATAAAATTGGAGTGTCTGTTTGTAATGTCAAAATAATAGGCTTTTGTTATGCTCACACGGTTATTTGCACGACACCTATGCCTAAAATAGCAATTAAAAAATTTTTGTCTGTCTGTCTGTTTGTTCCAGGTAATCTTCAAAACGGCTGGACCGATTTCAAAAATTCTTTCACCAATGGAAAGCTATAATATCAGGGCGTAAGCTAGGCTATATTTTATCCCGGTATTCCCACGGGAACGGGAACTACGCAGGTAAAACGACTATAACCTATAACCGAAGCGAAGCGAGGGCGGGTTGCTAGTCACGAAATAAAATCCTATACCAACATGTCTGACATCATGGTATAGTAATTCAATTTCCCTCTTATTGGCAGGAGGTCAGCAGTGAGATGTATATAGGCTCAGACAAGTACTAACTTAATAGTGGGGTAGAGGGAATTAAATAAGTTGAAATATTATATTCATCGAAGTTCTCAATTTTTTTTTCTATTGCAAACGGTGGCAAAAACGGGTTTAGTAATTTAGGCGTGAAAGAAAGCATAATAAGCAACAAGCAAAATTACTTTCACATTAATAATATTAGTAAGGTTTTAAAGAAAACTGGTCCATTTTCTTTATTGCAAACGGTGGCAAACGAGCATACAGTACACCTGATGGTAAGTGTTGCTGCCGCTCATGGACTTTTGCAAGGCCGCTACATACCGTGAAGAAAGTGAAGGGAGTATGAACGCGTGCAATGAGGTTCGGTGATACTAAAGGTATCACTAAAACCACACCACACGCAAACACCCTCAGAAGAGTTTTTGGCGGGAATCTGAAGTGTCATGTGGTGTTCTTGTATTATATTCAATATCTTAGTGTTTTAACGTGTTATGTTGAATAATCTTGATGGCATTTTATATAATACGACAGAACTGCTGAGGTGTAGTGAATATGATATAAAACTGCTCTACATACCTTTGTATTTCCAACAAAATTCTCAGAAGATACAAGGGTATCTTCTGAGAATTTTCCTGGCCTAACAGTGGCCATTACACTGTTGAGGGCGACACTTTGACTTACTGACAGACCATGACTGATATGAAGAAACTGAGAACTTGAAAAGATAATTATAACTCGACACTGGCAAAAATGGCTCGTATTTGTAGCTGATTGCCAAGAAAAAAAAGAAGAAGAAGAAGAACACCCTCAGAAAGTTGAACTTCCGGCTCTCTCGCTCATCGAACAAAGTAAAAGTAACAAATTGCTACTACTCAGACGTCAATTGTCTGCGAGAGCACTACCCCGGATGCACCAGCTCGTAGCTGTAGACAAACCACTGTCAACAGTGTAGTCCTACCCCTATCAAACTACCACTATTTCTCATATGGTTTTATATTAAAAATATAATGTATAGGAGTTACTTGCACGTAGGAGTCGTGAAAACCCACTAAGGGAGTATCAGGGAAAAAGATAGCAGCGAGTATTTAGATACTCATAATATCAACCGCGAGTGGCCTTCGATATATCAAACGTGATTAGTTTTATCGAACGTAGTGTAGTACGTCAATTTGCCTTCTATTGTGGAGGAAACTCAAGCACAGTAATGGGATGCGCGTCATGCCGCCCTAGCCGAGGCCGCGGGTAACGTGAACGGGGAATTAGTCCGTCACCCGCCGAGAGGCCGACCGCGTGAGGAAAGGCCAACGTCCTCCCCGAGGTAGGGACCTCGGTCGATGAGACGGAATACCAACTAGTGGGATACTAGGGGGTATTCCGTCGGGCTGACCACTGATTACAAGTAACCCTGCTCCGGTGATCAGCCCAACGACGGAGGCGCCGTGGTGTTCGGGTGGGTTGCGGGTGTGCGTGCTTACGCCCATCTGTCGTACCGGACGGAGTGGTGCGAGGAGTGCACCGACCGCAGCCCACCCAAAATTAAAAAAAAACAGCACGGCAGTGGGACGCGTATGAGTTGCGAGTATGAGATGATAATGATGAGAGTGAATTTATGTAGCTCACAAGTTTCATCTAGCTTGGTTAAGGCCCTGATTCCTTATGCAAACGAACATAAGACGCCACAAACGCTTGACACTAAAAGATGAAAATCCTCGAAAATGGAATCAAAAAATATGCAGAAAATCTCCTACAAATACTTTTTCTCCACATGGATTAAGACTAAATATGACATTATTCCTTATTTATACACGGAGTTTTTTTTTTTATGGGTGGGCTATGGTAAGCGCACGCGCGGTCCCGTCCGTCCGGGGCGACGAAAGGACGGCGCGCGGGCCCATAACCCACCCGTACCCACGTCACCTCGTTGTTTGGCCGACCACCGGAGTAGATGTGACTTATCGTCAGTGGTCGGCCCGACGGAATACCCTTTCGGGTAACCTCACCTCTCGACGTCCTGGGACGTCGGTCACCGTCGCGCGGTCAGCCTCTCTGCGGGTGACGGACAATTCCCCGGTCCGATCACCCGCGGCCTCGGCTAGGGCGGCATTAGGCGCAGATACTCGCGCCTGCGCCGCTCGAGTCGCCGGCGGCGGAACGTGTCGCCGAATAGGAGCTCTACTCACATACGATCCGCCGCCTCCTTTATACACGGGTGTCGTAAGAATTAACCAAGGTGTCCCTCGTAGTATCGAAAGCGGCATTCTTGTGGAAAGGTTCTAACATCAATTGTGGTTATTTGTATAATAAGCCTGGCGATAATGGCGTTATTTCTACGATCAATTTATGTACGAGCGTCTTTGTTATTTCTTTGGAATTGTATTTATTTTATCATCATCTCAGCCCACATAAACTCCGCTGCTGGGTTCGGGCTTCCTCCACAATGGAAGGGAAATTTTCTAGTATACCACGCTGGTCATACCTTTTGGCATAGGGTTTTATGTCGAGTTTTCCTTTTCTTGCATAGATGTTTTATCTGCATATTATATCCCTTAGTCGCCTTTAATAATTCGCATGGGCTAGAGAGGGGGTGTTGTATCGTATTCTTATTACGTCACCACATATGTAGATGATGTATATTAATGAACTTTAATGAACATAAATACATAGGCAGCAAGCCTTTTGTTATTAGACTTATTTATTTTTACTATAGTTCCCAAATTTTTATGTCGTGACTGTTCTCATGACCCAATTTACCACGGATTCCGGCATAGCTTAAGACGGCCTTTGATTGTACCCATACAATTGTAGAAAGTAATTCCATTAAAATTAAGGTGTAGTAGAAAAGGCGATCTTATCAAACAAGGCTATCTCGAGACGAATTTGAATGGGAAAAGGAAGAAGCGAAATTAAAACGAGATAGCGGTGTAATTCTATAGTTGGTAAAACAAAAGTTGTTTTTATAAACATGGCAGACTTGGGGCGATTTTTCTCGTTAATAAAACGTTTAAAGTCAAAGTTTTGTAGACGGTAATGTTCAAAGTTTATAACAGCTATATTAACAGAGATATGCCATTTAATTTTGTTTTAATATAACTTTTTATAAGTTTGAACCGATACGACAAATCGAAATAGTGGATTATATGACTTTTATTGGTGTTTATATTCTTATGATCACAGCTGTTCAAGATGTAGTGCATTCTTACAAATATCTTTGCTGCGTTCCGCACCATATTCTCTTATGGGTTGGCTATGGTAAGCGCACACGCCGTCCATTTCGTCCGGGGCGACGAAAGGACGGCGCGCGGTCCCATAACCCACCCGTATCCAAGTCGCCTTCGTCGTTGAGCCAATCGCCAGTGCCGAGTTCCTTATCCTTAGTGGTCGGCCCGACGGAATACCCTTTCAGGTACCCTCACCTCTCGACGTCCCTGTCCCGGGACGTCGGTGGCGGTCGCGAACCATGCACGATGTTTTTTTTTTCATTAAGATATTGGTTATAATATTATCAACCCTATCGCGATGGGCAGTAAAAGTGTGACGTTGCAAGGGTTGTGGGTGTCTATCTGCCTCAAAATTGGATCCGTGTTTGATCTCGATTACCTCTTATATTCGAAAATTTTTATCATAATTTGATCAATGAGGTATCGTTGGAGTCGTTTTGATCGTCCGATGGTACAAATTATCATCATCTCACACGGCCCACTGTTGAGCTTGTGTCTTATCCGCAACAGGGGAGAAATAGAACTGCTATATTAAGCTGGTCAAATAGTTTGGTATTCACGATGTGATACGTCTATAGGCGGGGGTGAACCCGATGGTCACGTGGCGTTAAAAGCTTATGACATCAACGCCACGCTTCACGCTTTTTAATAAACATTCGGATATATATATCAACATATGTGTAACGATACCATAGCGCGTTTTATAATTTTGTACAATGCCACCTAGAGAGCTTAAACTAAATTATTTAGGTTAATAATTTACTTTTTTAAATTATACTTCTATTGGCGCGTTATGGATAATTTATCAGAGTAAATTATTATGATGCGCACACATCGACACCGAAATATAACAAAAATACATCATCATTTCATCATTTCAGCTCATATACGTCCCACCATTGGGCTCGAAGCTCCTCCACAATCGAAGGGAAACCGACCATACTATATCATGCTGGTCAGACAGGTTGGTATAGAGTTTTATTTCGAGTTTTCCTTCTCTTGTATAGATGTTATATGCGTATTATATCGCTCAGTCATCTTTTAAGACATCCACGGGCAAGATAGGGCTTTGTATTCTTAGTCCGTCACCACACGGATATTACATAAATGGTCTTGATTATTATTTTTAATCTAGTTATTAAAATAGCTTATATGATTACAAACATTTTAAATTGAAATTTGGTGTTATTTTGCAGTCTACTTTTGGTGTTATTCTTATAGTTATTATGCCTGTTAGTTATTATCATAGTCTGAAAAATTAGCACATTGACATGGCAATGAGTAGGCCACACACTCTGGGGGAAGAAAGATTCTCGAGTGGCGACCACGATTCGGACAATGCAGCGTAGGACTACTTCAACTAGGTGGACTGACGACATCTTGAAAGTAGAAGGAACTGTTGGATTTAAGTGACACCGGTTCGTTCTGAGTACTATCTCATCGGGAGGCCTATGTGGAATAGTGGACGTAGGCGGCTGCATAGTCGTAACAGTTCAACAGCATCTGTTGTCAGCGGGGCTATAGGCCCCGCTGACAACAGATCCCACTCCTTTATAAAATAAATTCATCTCCCATGACTCTGGATGCTGAAAAGCATCGTTTCGTAATAAAAAACTTCAGAAAAATAAAAAAAACCATAGAAATTATTTACCTCACTCTAACTAAAAACTAAATATACAAACGCAAAAAAATCTGTAAAAATAGCTTTATTTTAAAAGAGACTTTTACGATATATGTAGGTAAGATATAAAAGTAATTTATACACTCCTGTCAACATATATTCAGATAAATCTTGATATATTGCTGACATGAAGTAATATATGAGATAAACATCTTATTTCTAGGCCCTTCTGTTGTGATCCAGCTAATAAAATGTACAAGATGATCTTAGTATACAGGTAATAAAGTACATTAGATACTTTATTACCTATTATTACCGTGATCTATTAAAACCCTTTTACATTTCTTGGCTGGCTATTAACTGGTTAATGTTTTCGTGTGATCACTGAGTAAGAATACTATTCATCTTATCTTGCCCGAGGGTATCGTAAAAGATGACTAAGGGAATAAATATGCGTACAATATCTATCCAAGAGAAGGAAAATATGAAATAAAACCCTATACCTATACCCGTCTGACCAACGTGGTATATTAGGTTTATTTCTCTCCAATTATGGAGGAGGTTCGCGTTCTACACTGGGATGTATATGAACTGAAATTATTGACTGTACTATCCGTCCTGGGTGATAAAAACGATGGCGTGCAACCCCATAACTTGCGGTACACAAATATCACTATCGCCATTATCTCTATCGCCAATAATCCTTGTTTTACTTTGATTTTGTGGAGTAGAAGATATTTTGCGGTTGTAATCATTAAAAATATGTTGTTTTTAATTCCTAAACCCTAGAAGAAAAGAAGAAACACTTGATAGGATGGTGGTGAAGGAAAATGGGATTAGGTGGAATAGGATATAAAAAAACCGTGGTGCATAGGAAGGTGGAATAGGATATAAGAAAACCGTGATGTGCAGTCTCTAGAAAGTAAATAGGCAACTTTTCGCAAAACTTTGAATACTGATTCAACACAATTGCCCCTGAAGACGGCATCCTAAGATTGGTTCGGGTTGGTCACCGAAGATATAGCTCAGTATGGGTGGCCCGCCCAGCTTACGACAGAGAGATAGTATACGACGGATTATGGTGTTGCAGGACATCCCGTCCTTTGTTCCTCTGTCTGAGTCGACTGACTGACGTGTGTTGTGACGGGGTAAGCTGAGGCTTTATTAAAACAATGGGCACGCTCTTGGGAAGCTTTCCACAAGTCAACCGTGACGATCATGGCATTGGGAGTCCTTTTTTATCACTTAGTGGCAAATTTGCAGGTAGAACACCTGACGGTAAGTAATACTGCCACCCATGGAGCTTGGAAAACCAGGGCAGCAGTTAGGTTGCTACCTACCTAAAAGAAAATGCTCTTCCTAAATATCGCTTAAAGAAGGACATATAGAGCTTGGAAAATATAGCAGCAAGTAATCAATCTCAGCTGAAAATGTGTACAATTGTGGATTTTATCGTTTTAAGGTGAAATGGATGAATCCTGCTACGGTGTCAAGTGCCGAGCTGGATTATGCATAAGGCGGACTAGGCAACTGCCTAAGGGCCTCGCACAGACTAGGGGCCCCGGGTATGCACCAAGGAAAAAAAAAACATTATATCGGATTTTTTTTTATTAAATTTGTATGCTCCCTCAAGGCACAAGAGAAAACAGCACACCTGATGGTAAGTGATTCTGCTGCTCATGGTATGGACCCGAGAATTGCATTGTCTAGGGGCGCTGATAGGATTATTTCGGCCCTGGTCAAGTGGATACTCCAATTGACACCTAGCTGAAAGAAATAAACATTTTACATGGTCCAGCGCCAAACCCTTCTTTTTGGGGTAGGCTATGGGCTGAACACTCTAATCACTGGACACACCAATCACACCCAATCTGTCTGAGGCCATGGATGGACGGCGTGCGGTCCCATAAACTATCGTATTCCCTACCCATCACCATAGGGGCAACCGCTAGAACCAATATCTAACATCCGTAGCCACCCTCATTACCCTTTCAGATACCGTTCTATTCAACGCATCGGTGATATCTACGAATATTTACGTCAAATCTATGCGAAAGGTTTGATATAAATCTGCATGGATTTCGCACCGTGCGTATTAAGAGTTTATTTGCTTTGGGTTTTCCTTAGAGTCTTGGTCGTACTACTAGGGTAGCGGTTGCTAATCCTACATATTATGTCCTTTACATACTGTGATTCATTTTGGATTCATTGTAGATGCCTGCTATGTTCTTAGTGCGATATCTGTATTAAAGTTAACCTACGGATACGTTATCTATGCAAATAAATAAAGGTGAAGTGTCTGTTTCTAATGTGAAATTAGTACGTTTTTTATGTTCACATGGTTATTTATGATACCTCCCTCTGTTCGTCCGGCCGTCTGTCTGTCTGTCTGTCCCGGGTAAATTTTCAAGATTTCAAAGATTTGATTGTTTGTTTGAAATGAATAGGCTCCGAAACTACTTGACCGATTTCAAAAATTCTTTCACCAATGGAAAGCTATAATATCAGGGAGTTACATAGGCTATATTTTATCCCGATATTCTCACGGGAACAGGAACTACGCGGGTAAGGCGTCTGAAACCGAAGCAAAGCGAGGCAGGTTGCTAGTATATTATAAAATAACATTACTACTCTACTCTCTCTCTCTCTCACTCATTTATACTCTCTACTCTATTCTCTACTATTTATACTCTCTACTCTCTCTCTCTCTACTCATTTAGTTGTATATATAATTAGTTGACCCAATAGACGTTGTTATGTTCAAATAAGCGCCACAGACTGGGTCCAATTGTGAATCGAAACCATTCTCGAATCTCCTTGAACATGCACAAAAATTTCATCAACATCGTTCCAGCCGGTTAGGAGTTCAGTAACATACATACGTACACAAGAAATTTAATATTCAGGATCTCGGAAACGGCTCCAACGATTTTGTTGAAACTTGCCATACTAGAGGTTTCGGGTCCAAAAAATCGATCTAGCTAGGTTTTATTTATAGAAAATGTTGTTTTGTCCATGTTTTTAGTAAAACAATGTAATGACATTAAATTTCAAAAGAATATGAATTCAAAATTCCGTTGTCAACGTCAATGAGTTACGATAGCCCAGTTGGGGAGACGGCTGGTTTTAATTTTGGGTTTTGTGGCATTCAAACAGCGTCGGTTTGAATCTCGGTGTTATTATTATTCTCTTTTTGTATTTTTTTATACATTTTTCCTTATTTATTTTTTATTAATATATATCTAAATAAATTCTACAAAAATATTCCGAGCGAAGCTCGGTCAAACTGATATTACGTTTATTAAATTACAAACATATTAGATTCGTAAATTTTTTAAGCTATCATCATCATCGTGTACAGGCTATACGTTCCACTGTTGAGCTAGAGCCTCCTCCAACGTAGCTGGGAAATTGACGTTACTACACCAGTCCCTAAATGTAGACCTCATAACAAAGCTCAACGTCGCTCAGCGGGCTATGCTCGGGATTTATCTGCGAGATAGAATCCGAAATACGGCAATCCGCAGAAGAGCGGGTGTAACCGATATAGCACGAAGAACTAGCACGCTGAAGTGGCAATGGGCAGGCCATATCGCTCGACGAACCGACAACCGCTGGGGAAGAAAGGTTCTCGAGTGGCGACCACGTATCGGACGGTGCAGTGTAGGTGGACCGACGACCTAGTGAAATTTGATGGGCGTCGTTGGATGCAGGCAACACACCACATTTTGTGCCGTAACATGAGGGAGGTCTAAGTCCAGTTGTGGGCGGCGATAGGCTGAAATGAATGAATACCACACTAGTCCGACAGATTGGTATAAGGTTTTATGTCGCGTTTGCCACCGTTTGTATTTGTTAGATGCATATTATAGTCGTAATGATTTGTATTCTTACGCTATCATATGCACAATTATTATAATTGTAGTTATACTTCGTTTGGCACGTTAGGGAAAATCACAAAAAACCGATACCCTAAAGTTAACTTTAGTCCATAAAGTATGGGATGATCTCTGTGACAGTTGTCCCTAGTGCTGTCACGCTTACGACAAAATCCGTAGTTTTTTAGCGATATAACTCTATATTTTTCTAATTGTGATTTTCTATTATTATTAAAATACAGTCAATGAAAATCTTTTTGAATTTATTTCAAACAAAAACTGTTTTTTTTTTACTATTTTAATTATTCAAAAGGAGTACAATCAAGGTCTAGGTCACTATTATCGTCATCACTGGAGCGTTCCTGCTAGAACATTTATAATTTTTTGCCAAAATAGAGATCAATCGATCAATTACGACTGTTTTAAAAATAAATATGTCTAGTATTGACAATAATGCGTATATAATATTATCATTTACTCTGAGACGAAAAATAGTTTTTTAGCATAGAGTTATATATATTAGAGAAGCTATCCTGAATAAATATTTTATTCCATTTTGATAACAGTTATTAATTACACTAAAGTTCGCTGCAGCGCTGAAACAATAAATAGTAGTCTAACCCAAACATTGAAGCACACAGCGCTAGATCGCTTTAAAGTTGTGTAACGTGTGGTTACTATAGTAACTACACGTTACACAACGATTTTAAACTATAGAAGTGACAATTTTTGTACCTACATTCATAAAAAAAACACATACTCTATTCCAATGGGGAACGTCGTCGTTATTTCTGACCTTTGACAAATAAGTATTAATTGATAATATATACTATAGAAAAAATAATATAAGCAATCAAAGTAGTTTCGTGAAACATCATGTTAAGTCTGTTTTTAGTTATATATATTTTTATCTCAACGAGTTGTGGAATTGGAACATCTGCGGGTTTTAGTCTATGATCAAAGATGGTGTGACGACATTTAAATGTATTGTTCGCGACAAGTGTAAAATACCGTGATAGTGCTTAAAAAACGAACTGTAACATAATAGTGAATTTTGAAAAAAGTATAGTGATAAGAGTGCCGTGAAAATTAACTAACTCAAAGTGTATCGACAGATAAGAGTGCGTAACGAATATCGACCAATCAGGGAGTTCCAAATACATAGCGAAAATCGTAAGACGTGAACACTACGAAATAATGTGAACAGTGCTAAATAAACAATGTGAGTAATGAACATTCATCATCATCATCATCATCTCAGCCCATATACGTCCCACTGTTGGGCTAGGGCCTCCTCCATAATGGGAGGGAATTCGACCTACTATACCATGCTGGTCAGACATGTTGGTATAGGGTTTCATTTCGAGTTTTCCTTCTCTTGCACAGATGTTATGTGCCTATTATATCCCATAGTCGTCTTGTACGACATCCACGGGCAAGATAAGGAGTGGTGAATTGTATTCTTACTCCGTCACCACACGGAAAATGAATGATAATGAACATTAAAGTAGATTAATTATACGTTATATTGTAGTAAAAATTATGTTAAAATAGCTTATAACTGTTTGTTTTTCTTAATTTATGTAAAAACATAATTGTACTTAGTTACGTTATAATTTTTGTTGTTTATAGTGTCAAATTTGCAATAAACATAAATATTCTTGGTGTTTTATTGAAATATACGCTAGGACCTATCGAATGCAGTAAGAACCAATACCCTAGGTATTATAACTTGCGAGATATAGCCTAATAAAGATAGAAAAACAATGCCGATAGTATAAAATAATAGTTTTTAGTGCTTGTATAAAGCCTATTTTACTACCTAGGGTCGCGGCCACTACTGAAACAGATAGATATATTTTAGATAAATAGAATAGTATATAGAATGTAAGCACATCTGTAATAGTCTTAGCGTTGTAAGTAATTTTTCAATAAAATCATAGCACAAATCGGACGAATGTGACAACCGTTGAAGCCGGCGTTCTCGCGGCTCACTTTACGGTAAAACTCCAAGGTACTTAAGCTCTTCGTTTAATGAACACAACGTTCCGAGTTGAGAGCCCTCAGCGCTCACCCATAGTCCGCGTCAAGCTGTTAAGGCCATCTGCGGCCAACAGCTGTACACACACAAACAAAAAAAAAAAGAACACATCGTAGCATAGACTACCGAAGACACCTAGCGGCGCGCGATGGAAACTTGAAACCATAATATGAAGCAATGATATGAAGAAATAGTATGAAGAAATAGCGAACTTCAAGCATTAACATTCAGGAGCTAGGCAGCAACGGTGTAATATTCGTCCGATGTGCAAGTTATTTCAAAATCGATCGTTTTATTTCTTCGCCGAAGCCCGCCAGTAGGGAACCGAACCTGAAGATACAGTCCACACATACAGTCCACATAAACCACCGAACCAGCGACCAACCGGGACGTCAGCCGACTACAACACATTTGTCTGGAGGCCCGTCCCGCACATGTATTATATTTTAATATTTTGTTTTAATTGTGTTATTTCTATATAATTACCTATTTATTCACTTTAACAACAAAACATTTTACTTAAATGACTGAAGAATTTTTATTCACATCCAGGTTCACGTTTTGACTCGAATCATCCGAGTTTTCGTATTAATACCGCTGCTCTGTATGCATCCACACTACATGAAGGTCGTAGGCACACTAAAGTAAGGTGTACGGATTGCTGTACAGTTCAGTCGAACAAAGCAAGTGTTCGGTTCTTGAAATTTAGTACATAGTACATATATATCGATGTTTTTTAGTGTTTAATTAATTCAACTTATGTATTTTATAATGTAACTATCTGTGTGTTTTAATCGTAAAAAATATGTTGAAAGTTTTGTATAGGTAATGTATTGTGTTTATTTTTTTTATGAATAATTTAATAAAGATCGGTTATCGACTGTCCCATCTCTTTTTTATTTTTAGTCCAGCATGACCGAAACACTCTAGTGATGATGACAATAGTGATGTTGATTGTACTCCTTTCGAATAATTAAAATAGTCTAAAAACAGTTTTTGTTTGTTTTAAATGCAAAAAGATTTTCATTTTAATAATAATTAATAAATATCATATTAATAGGAAATATTATTATTAATTAAATTATTAATTTACAAATAATGTAATAGATATATATAAAAATATAATTATTTTATGTATATCATCATCATCTTGCTCTTATCCCAATTACTTGGAGTCGACGCAATATGTCATCTGTTTTGACATATTGCAAAAAGTTTCGGCAATGACTTTTATGACCGGCCGCCTGCCTGACGTCAACTCTCCTTGGGAATGTAATCGTTGACCCAAATGGTACCAGATAGAGTTGGTCCGGGTCAATCTAGGGCTCTTAGTCGTCTTTTACGACACCCACGAGCAAAGCAAGGGTTGGTAGTATTCGAAGCCGCTACCACACAGCACTTTTTATGTATATATTATGTGTATATATTTAATTTATTTAGTTATATATAAGTATATGTAATTTATTTAGGTATCAGAAATAATTTCAATAATTTATTATTGCTCTATCTATTGGTGTTAATATAAACTACTACGGTCTTTAGTTGTTCGGTTTGATCGCGAAGATGGCAGTAGTTAGTACGCAAATTGCTACGGAGGGATCTAGGGAAGTTACATGGCCTCGCAAATTGCCCAAGAGGCGGGTGGACAAGGAAAAATGCAAGGGAAGGAAAATTCGCAATAAAGGCTGATCAGCGTGGTATGTTAGGTCAACTTTCCTCCTACTGTGGAAAAGCGAGCCTTATAGTAGAATGAGATTATTTGTATGTAAAGTTGAGGATACATCACTTATTCCTTGAAAGGGCATATTCTTAAAATATCTTGGCAAAAATAGAAGATCTATAGAAAGCCTTAAAATATGACAACATTCCTTTGAAGTTCTATAAAGAACATCTAAAGACAATAAGCTGACGTAACAAGATAAGAACCGTACTTAAAACAAAAAGTCTTTAAAAACCAAGCTCGTATTCTTCTATCCAGTGGATAGGACAACGACCTAATAAGGGACAGCTTCCCTCTTTATAGCAAGTGATCGAATATTTTGATATGAAATAGTAAAAGTTTCTATAAAGACATCTATTGAAATAAAACTATTTATACGGATGATATAGTAAGTTTCTACAAATAGATAAAGCTATTTGACACGCTTTACGGATTTCATTGCGTTTGTTTTTGAGTTTTAATTGCCCAACACCTTACACATTTTACGGATTCATATTCACGGGCGGAGGAAAAATAAAAACGTTGAAAATTAGTCGAAACTTGAATAAATTTTTAATGAAATCATTGTCAATTATAATAATCCAATATATATATATTGGATTATTATAATTGTTTTTTTTCTTCTGGCAACATAAGGCTTAATTTAAAGTTATGTACTAACAGTGATGTCGTTTATTTGAGATCCCTGGACATTTCTTTTAATGCCTATGGAAAAGAAAAGAGGGATTATTGTAATATAGGTTTTGCTAATAACTGATCATATATTTTTTTTTTTTTTTTTTTTTTTGCCGCCGGCGACTTGGGCGGCGTAGGCGCAACTATCTGCGCCTCATGCCGCCCTAGCCGAGGCCGCGGGTGACGTGACCGGGGATTAGTCCGTCACCCGCCGAGAGGCCGACCGCGTGAGGAAAGATCGACGTCCTCCCCGAGGGGGGGACGTCGGTCGATGGGAGGTTACCCCGCGTAGGGGTATTCCGTCGGGCCGACCACTGACGACAAGTAAACCTGCTCCGGTGGTCGGCCCAACGACGAAGGCGAGGTGGTTTTCGGGTGGGTTGCGGGAGTTGCGTGCTTAAGCCCCTCTGTCGCCCCGGACGGAGTGGTGCGGAGGCGCGCCGACCGCAGCCCAACCAAAAAAAAAAAAAAAAAATTTTTTTTTTAATAAAGACATCACCAAAAACACTCCCGAAGCCTCTCCAAAAGTTGGGCTTTCGGCCCTCTCGCTCACTGAAGTGTAGTAACACATTAAATAGGCGTGTTTTCTGTGAAAGTGTGCTATTACCCCGATCGGGCCGGCCCGCGGTTATAAACAGACTATCGACAGTGCCATCATCATCATTTCAGTTCAAATCGTCCCACTGTTGGGCTCGAGTCTCTGCCACAATAGGAGGGAAATTGACCTACTATACCATGCTTGTCAGCTGCGTTGTTTAGGTTTAATTTCGATTTTTCCTTCTCTTGCATAGATGTTATACGCGTATTTAATCCCTTAGTAGTCTTTTACGACACCCACGGGTAAGAGAGGGAGTGGTAAATTGTATTCTTACTCCATCACCATACGGAAAGTAAGTACCATACCTACCACATATCACTGCTAAGCGAAAATAAGGTGATCCTTTGTATTCTCAACACCTCATTACACGGAATCAGGCTATATTCTCATGAAATGATTTAAATCGAAGTAAATCAAGGGTAAATCTTTAGTAGTTAATATACATCTTATTCATAACACCATCGGCATTGTTGATATTCATTAGAGTGGCAGATAAAGGGCCTTTTCATAAGCTTCAAATGGTACGAATCCAAGTATCATGACATTTTGGTCGCTGTAGAGTGCGCAAATCTATTTCCCTCCATTTCGCCTACGTCAGTCCGTAGCGGGATCGCGTAGCGTGTGGGTCTACGCAGGCTCTACGGAAATATCTATTTGTTAAAAAACCTTAATTTCTGTATTAAAACCGCACCCGTAAAATTAATACATTTGTGTTTTGTATGGAATCGTGTGTACCGTGAAGCGTGTGATATTTTTCGCTAACTGTGTTGTGTTTATTATTCGTGATAGAAGATAACATAATTTTTCTATGTTATTAAAGTCTGGATGTGCTAATATCATGCAAGAAATGGCGTGTAAGTATTAGTCACAATAGCTTTGTTCTAATATTAATATATTAAAATAGTGATCAAATGTAACAATGGAATTATATACTTGATGATCGTGGTCCAAATAATTTTTCTGCAAAATTAATTTAGGGTTTTAAATTTCAAATAGCCAAAATACTTCAAATTATTTTAATAGTTGATTTCAAAAGAAAAAAAAAATTCGCAATGGAGTGACGGATTAAAAAAGACAACGTTTCAGTCCATATACTTTTCTCTGAGTGTCCTAAAGGCTGGCGAAGGGATTACTAGCGGATTGGGTAACATCACTCTAATAGGCAACTTCATTTGCGATTGCCAAATCAATATACATAAGCTATATCCATTAGTAAACGTCGATGATCGCATGTAATAAATATAAAAAAAAATATTAGCCATTTAAAAGTGTAGAAAGAATTATAACTGTATAGTAATAACACACACGATATAAAAAGTATCCGTTATTCGATACTAAAAATATCCGTTTTCACTTATATTAAATAAATTTTAGGTTACACCTAAAGCAATTTACATGATACGTAGACATCAATGATTGATTAATATCATGTCCATAACACATCATTCAATATGTTACATGAATATTTAAATTGCCTGAGATGTAACCTAAAATTTAAGTTTACTTGATGAAAAAGGACGTAAGTATTTATAACGTTCTGAAATTAGTATTTATTCTATAAAGGCACATACAATATGTTAAACTAACGTTTAAATTGCCTTAGATGTAACCTAATATTTAAGTGTAATGAATGAAAACGGACGTAATCATTATAAAATTCCGTAATTAATATTTACTATATAAAGACACATCATTCAATATGCTACATTAACATTTAAATTGCCTTAGATGTAACCTAACATTTAAGCGTAATTAATGAAAACGGACGTAATCATTATAAAATTTCGTGATTAATATTTACTATATAAAGACACATCATTCAATATGTTATATTAATGTTTAAATTGCCTTAGATGTAACCTAACATTTAAGTGTAATTAATGAAAACGGACGTAATCATTATAAAATTTCAAAATTAATATTTACTATATAAAGACACATCATTCGGTATGTTACATTAACATTTAAATTGCCTTAGATGTAACCTAACATTTAAGTGTAATTAATGAAAACGGACGTAATCATTATAAAATTTCGTAATTAATATTTACTATATAAAGACACATCATTCGGTAGGTTACATTAACGTTTAAATTGTTTTAGATGTAATCTTCCATTTAAGTATACTTGATGAAAACTGAACTGAGCATTATAAAATTTTTTAATTAATATTTACTTTATAAAGACACATCATTCAATATGTTACATTAACGTTTAAATTGTCTTAGATGTAACCTAATATTTAAGTGCAATTGATGAAAACGTACTTCCGTTTTCATCATTATAAAATTTTTAAATTAATATTTACTCTGTAATTTTATAGCCTTACTTTTTGTGCCTGTAAGTAATAATGTAAGGGTAATTAATACATTATAACTTACAGGCACAAAAAGTAAGGCTACAAAATTACAGAGTAAATATTAATTAAAAAAAAAGGGTAATTAATACTTTCATATAAATGATTATAGCACTGATGATGACATCATCATCATTTCAGTCTATTCACTGCTAGACGTAGGCCTCCCTCATGTTACGCTATAAAGTGCGTTCCTGTGCCGCCTGCATCCAACGACGCCCAACAACTTTCACCAGGTCGTCGGTCCACCTAGTGGGGGGCGTCCTACACTGCGTGATCGCCATTCGAGAACCTTTCTTCCCCAGTGGTTGTCGGTTCTTTGAGCTATGTGGCCTGCCCATTGTCACTTCAGCGTGCTAATTCTTCGTGCTATGTCGGTTACACCCATTCTTCTGCGGATTGCCGTATTTGGTAACACACACTGGTCGTAGACCTGTGTTTTCAGACACTGAGGTATGTTGGACGAGAAGATCCTCTTAAGTTTCCCGAACGCTGCCCAACCGAGTTGGATTCGTCGGCTGATCTCTTTCTCGAAATTGGATCTACCTAACTGCACTGTTTGTCCTAGGTAAACATAATGATCGACAGCTTCGAGAATCGCATTGCCAACAAGGACCGCTATAGGAATGACATGGGCATTTGACATGACCTTCGTCTTGTCCACGTTCATTCGTAAACCCACTAGTTGGGATACCCTGATGAGATCATTGAGCATCTCATATAATAACCATCGTTAATTATTATATTATCTATACGTCCCATTATTGAGCAAGGATTCGTCCACAATAGATGGAACACTGAAATCTATAGCCATCATCATTTCATCATCATCTCAGCACATATACATCCCATTGTTGGGTTCGGGCCTCCTCCATAATGGAAGGGTAATTGACGTAGGTCATATACCATGCTGGTCAGACGTGTTGGTATAGGGGTTTGTTTCGAGTTTTTCTTCTCTCGCATAGATGTTATATGCGTTTTATATCCCTTAGTCGTCTCGTACGATCACCCATGGGTAAGATAGGGGGTGGTGAATTGTATTCTTACTCCGTCACCACACGGAAATGGCCATAATAGCCATAAAGACACATAAAATAAATATGAACTATACTATCGTATTTGTAACCCAAATATTACTTAACTTCAATTAATGATTTCTGGTGTTAACGCGAGTGTTACATATTTGAAATAAAACTACTTTTATGAATTTTATCGCTTTTGTATTTGATTGTGAACGTCTGGAAGAGACATATAAGTATAGTAAGCTTACTTACTATGCTGGTCTCACGGATTGGTATAAGGCTTTATTCCGAGTTTGCTCCCTCTTAAATATTTTTTTCATTTCAGTTCATATACATCGCACTTTTGGGCTCTAGCCTTCTTCAGAACAGAAGAGAAATTGACCTACTATAACTACGCTACACAACTGTGTTGGTATAGGGTTTTATTTCGAGTTTCCCTTCGCTGTTATAGATGTTATATGCATAGTTAATCCCTTAGTTGTCTCTGTCTTAGTTTTACGATACCTACATTTTTTAAATTGTATTCCTATTCCGTTACCACACAGAACAGCTCTCTTAAATATGCATGTGACGCCTACATGTGCCGCCTTTTACAACTACCGGTAAGAAAGTGGTGGTAACTTGTATTCCTACTCTATCACCAGGTATTTAAAAAAAAAAAATAAAGTAAGTACTAAGTACGAATGTCAGAAGTGAAACTTCTTTGGTTCCATGTGTTTTTTATAAGTATTAAAAAAAAGTAAAAATAAAAACGAAAAATATACAAAATTAAAAAAAAAGAAGAAAAAATCTCTATCTTTCTCACTCGCTTGCTTCCTACGCTCGCCCCATGGCTGTGCTTCGTGCTAAGTTCGCCCTTTCTTACTCTCTCTCAATTAATCTCAATCGCTCTCTCCCTCTTCTTTGACAAAAACGATGTACATCTTCGTGACGCTAAAATAAAAAATTTACCCTCATGCGCGCAAAGAAGTTTCCCTTCAAAAAGGAAATTTACAAAATTAAATATAAAGAAATTGCATCGTCAAGCCTATTCAATTTCAGTGTTAGAGCATAGGTTTACCCAAGATGGGATTACGTCATAATTATCACGCTTTTTTTTATGGCTGGGCTATGATAAGCGCACACGCGGTCCATTCCGTCCGGGGCGACAAAAGGACGGCGCGCGGGCCTATAACGCACGCGTACCCACGTCGCCTTCGTCGTTGGACCGACCACCGGAGCAGGGTGACTTGTTGTTAGTGGTCGGCCCGACGGAATATCCTTTCGGGTACCTTCACCTCTCGACGTCCTGGGACGTCGGTCGCCGTCGCGCGGTCAGCCTCTCTGCGGGTGACGGACAAAAATCCCCAGTCCGGACACCCGCGGCCTCGGCTAATAATTATCACGCTTAGGCGGCGGTTTGGTGACGCAGTTGGTAATATAAGTTTCTCTGGAGAATATTGTCATCAACTATCTGAAGTCGGTGTTTACCATTCCCTCGAGCAAGAAATATGACATATTATTTTCATTACGCGTCATCACATGCAAAAATGCGAACTAATATTATAAATACGAATAAGTTTCTTTGTTTGTTACGCTTGCCCGCCTAAACCACGAAACTTATTTTCAAAATTCTAAATAGAAAGCATTATCAGCGAGTAACATAGGCTATATTTCATTCTCACATTCTCACGGGAACGGGAACACGCGGGTGAAATCGTGAGAATTTACTACTATATAATAAAAAATTTCAATGTCTAGCTATGGCGGTTCTTATGATATAGTCTGGTGATAAACAGACGGACAGACAGAGAGCGAAGTCTTACTAATAGTGTCTCGTTTTTACCCTTTAGGTACGGACCCCTAAAAAGTGATTATCTTCTCCATTTTCTAGCTTCGTCCTAATTCCTTTGCGTTGCAAGAACATATTTTGTTCCTATATGTACAAAAGAGCGCTATTTACTGCAAGGGATAATTTTTACGAGCTACCGATTTTCTGAAGTTCATCCTCTTTGGGTATGTAATCATGGAGAATGAGGTACTGGACGGAATTGTTGGTTGCTGTACCAAACTGGGTCATGACTCTCTTATACGATTTTTATTCAATGGAAAGTATAAGTATATATCATTCATCTTCATTACAGCCGATATACGTCCCACTGTTGGATTTGGGCGTGGTATGTTAATACCACGCTGGTCAGGCGAGTTGGTATAGGGTTTATTTCGAGTTTTCCTTCTCTTATATTGATGTATATGCATATTATACTCCTTAGTCGTCAATTTGCTGCTGCACTTCGTTCGGTGAGCGAGAGAGCCGGGAGCCCAACTTTCTGGGTGTGTTTGTGTGCGGCGGGTTTTGGTGAGGCCTGAAACCTGCGGTGGTGAGGTCTTGGTTGGGGTATTGAGCGTGAGGGGCTGGCATGGTGTACAGGGAGACCCGATGGGAATGGTCACCGCCGGCCACCTGCCGGTCAGCAGGGGACCCGAACCCAGGATCATCCTCCCTGGGAGGCTGTCCCACCAACCGGCGAAAATCCCGTTGGGTAGTCGTCGTGCCGGTGTGGGAAACCGGAGTGGATCTCGGCGGCTACGCACGGGGGGGCATCGGGGGCCTTTCCGTGCATCGTGTCAGCTCCTCACAAAACTCACTCCTCGACCATGCACTATGCCCCGCCCATTTTTTTTTTTTGGTATCACCGAACTCCGTTGTACACATTCACACTCCCTTCCTCCTCTTCTTAAACAATAACTCATGGCCAAGAAAAATAAAAAGAGAACGTTTTCTACGGCGGTCCCCTTATCCACATTTGATGTGGATTTTTGCAATATCAGGGGTCTACATAGCAATCTCGACGCCGTCCACCATCACCTCGAGACGGCGCGGCCTGCCTTACTCTTTTTAACGGAGACGCAGATAGGTGCTCCGGATGATATTTCGTACCTAAATTACCCCGGCTACGAGTTGGAGCATACCTTCCGTCGTAAAGCCGGGGTATGCGTATTCATCCGAGGTGATATCTGCTGTCGCCGCCTTCGGGCCCTCGGTGACTTGTCAATCCTGTGGCTACGCGTAGACTATGGAGGCCTTACTCGCATCTACGCATGCCTCTACAGGTCCCATGGCAGTGATCCAGGGTCAATTCAATTATTTGAGAACGTCCAATGGGGGAACGTCCAAATTGACGAAATATTGGAGCAGTGTCCATCAGCGGAGGTGGTGGTTCTTGGAGACTTCAACGCTCATCATAAAGAGTGGCTGGGGTCCCGAACCACTGACCTCCAGGGTCGACATCTATTCAATATGGTCTCGGCCTATGGTCTCTCACAACTGGTGACACAGCCCACCCGTATCCCAGATATTGAGAGCCATGAGTCTTCTTTACTGGATCTTCTGCTGACTACACACCAGCACGGATATCAGGTAGTGGTTGAAGCCCCTCTTGGATCTTCTGACCACTGCTTGGTTCGTAGCCCAGTGCCCCTGTTGTAAGGCCTAGTCGTTCTAAGGCGACTGGGACTCGCAGAGTCTGGCAATATAAGTCAGCAAATTGGGATGGACTCCGCGAGTTTTACGCATCCTACCCATGGAAGCGGCTTTGCTTCGCCTCTGGGGACCCTGGCATCTGTGCGGACTGCGTTACCGAAACGGTTATTACGGGGATGGAATTATTCATCCCCAACACCAAAATACTCGTCGGTGGCCGCAGCCGACCCTGGTTTAACAAAACCTGCAGGACGGCTGCATGCCAGAAACAGTCCGCATATCGGGCCTGGAATAGGGCCAAAAAATGCCAGGACCCGAACGCAAAAGAGGTGAAGCGGAAATTTAACGCCGCTTCTAGATCTAGTAAGAAGGCTATTGCCAGAGCCAAGGCGGAACATGTTGCCAGAATTGACGAGCGATTGCAAAGCTATCCCGCTGGGAGTCGTGCATTCTGGTTGCTCGCCAAGGCTGCCCAAGGCAACTTCTGCCAGCCCAATCTCCCACCACTGCAGAAACACGATGGTAGTCTGGCCCACAACGCAAAGGAGAAGGCCGATCTTCTAGGTCAATTCTTTGCCTGTAACTCGACTTTGGATGCCGGAGCTGCCACACCACCTACTATCCCACGGTGTGAAAACTCACTGCCTGAAATCCGCATCACGCAGCGAGCGGTTAGGCGGGAGCTGCGGCTTTTAGACGTCCATAAGTCGAGTGGACCGGATGACATCCCTGCAGTGGTACTAAAGACGTGCGCCCCTGAATTGACTTCTATCCTCACGCGCCTATACCGACTTTCCTACGCTACTAATAGGGTTCCGTCTTCGTGGAAGGTGGCCCATGTCCACCCGATCCCTAAAAAGGGAGACCGGTCTGACCCATCGAATTTCAGGCCAATTGCGATAACATCCTTGCTCTCCAAAATAATGGACAAGGTTATAAACCGCCAGCTTCTGCAGTACCTTGAGGATCGCCAGCTGTGATCAGTGATCGTCAATACGGCTTTCGTCATGGTCGGTCGGCTGGTGATCTTCTTGTGTACCTCACACACCGTTGGGCAGAGGCCTTGGAGGGCAAGGGTGAGGCGCTGGCGTTCAGCCTAGATATCGCAAAGGCGTTCGATAGGGTCTGGCACAAAGCACATCTATCGAAGCTACCATCATACGGAATCCCCGAGGGACTCTGTAATTGGATCGCCAGCTTTTTGGATGGTCGGAGTATAAAAGTCGTCGTAGATGGCTCCTGCTCCGATACCATGACCATTAATGCTGGTGTACCACAAGGCTCGGTGCTTTCCCCGACGTTGTTTATCCTGCATATCAATGACATGCTCTCTATCGAGAGTATGCGTTGCTATGCGGATGACAGCACGGGTGATGAGCGGTACACTGAGCAACGGAATATCCCTCGGAGTACTCAGGAACGAAGGGTTCAACTTGTGTTTGAAGTCGAGCGCTCTCTGGGGGCGGGCCTCGGAATGGGGTGAACGGAACCTAGTCCAGTTCAACCCCACAAAGACACAAGTTTGCGCGTTCACTGCAAAGAAGGACCCGTTTGTCATGGCGCCACAGTTCCAAGGAGTAACTCTCCCAATTTCTGAGAGTATTGGGATTCTCGGCGTCAAAATATCGAGCAAAGTCCAGTTTGGGAGTCATTTAGAGGACAAAGCCAAATTGGCAAGCAAAAAGTTGGGTGTCCTGAACAGAGCCAGGCGGTACTTCACACCGAGACAGCGTCTTGTGCTATATAAAGCACAAGTTCGTCCTCATGTGGAGTACTGCTCACATCTGTGGGCAGGTGCGCCCAAATATCAGCTAGACCCACTTGACTCCCTGCAAAGACGGGCTGTTCGAATCGTCGGGGATCCCAATCTTACGGACAGATTGGAGTCGCTGGAGCAGCGGAGAGACTTTGGGTCACTCTGCGTACTCTACCGACTCTTTCACGAGGAGTGCTCCGAGGAACTGTTTGACTTGGTACCACCGTCACCATTCTACCAACGTACCACTCGACATCGTAGCAGGGTTCATCCTTTTCACCTGGAAACGTTATGGTCTTCAACTGTACGTTTCCAGCGATCATTTCTCCCACGTACGTACAAGCTCTGGAATGAACTACCTGCTGCTGTGTTTCCCGAGCGCTATGACATGTCCTTCTTTAAACGAGGTTTAAGAAGAGTATTTCCTTCACGGTAGGCAGCGGCCTAGCTGTGCCCCTGGTATTGCAAAGGTCTATGTGCAGCAGTTTCACTTACCATCAGGTGTGCTGCTTGCTCGTTTGCCACCGTTGGCAATAAAAAAAAACAAAAAAAAAAAATTTACGTCGCCACGGGTAAGAGAGGGGGGTGGTGAATTGTATTCTTACTCTGTAGTAAAAGACGACTGATGGGATATGTACGCAAGAGAAGGAAAACTCGAAATAAAAACCTGTGGGTCGTATATGAGCCGAGATGATGATGATGGTTTTTTTCTCTTGCCTCAAAAAAATATTAGTAATCATTTAATAATTATAATTGATAATAGTAATAATAGTAATAATTGACGTGTGGTGACGGAGTAGGAATACAATTCGCCACCACCTTTCTTACCCTTGAATATCATAAACGATGACTAAGGAATACATATGTTTAAAACATCTATGCAAGAGAAGACAAACTCGGAACAAAACTTTAAACTAATCCGTTTAATCAGCGTGGTATAGTAGATCAATCTCCCTCCTATTATGGAAGAAGCTCGAGATGACGATTTATTGTTTATTTTTATTTATTTCCTATTGATATATCTCTTAAATAAATCGTCGTTCAATTGAGACATTAGTCAATTGTTCCTTTTCCTCAAACATTACACACTTTTATATTCAAAGATAGCGTTTTTGTTACACGATTTTCACCTTTCCATATTACATACCTGTGATTTAACGCCAAACGATAGAAGTGAAATACCTAATTGTAGATTTCATCTCAGCCCATATACGTCCCACTGTTGGGCTCGGGCCTCCTACATAATGGAAGGGTAATTGACCTGCTATTCTACGCTGGTCAGACGCATTGGTATCCCTATTATTTCGAGTTTTACTTCTCTCGCATAGATGTTATATGCGTTTTATATCCCTTAGTCGTCTCGTACGATCATCCACGGGTAAGATAGGGGGTGGTGAATTGTATTCTTACTCCGTCACCACACCGAAGATAGATTGTAGATTTAAAAAATACTAATAATCATATTTTCCATTTGGTGATGGAGTAAAAATACAATTGCATAGATGACATATTAGTTAAGATACCGTGCCAGTGTCGCGGGATCAAAACCCACACAGAACAACGCTTTGTGCGATCCATTGTTGTTCTGAGTCTGGATGTAATTTGTGTCCGTTAATTATATATTTGTAATATATTTGTACGAGGGACCGTAATACAAGTATTACTAGCATAGTACACGGCGTTGTCTTTAAAGAAATTCATCATTCCCTCCCCCCTCTCTTGTACATAATTGTCTAAGGGATATAGTAGATAACATCGATGCAAGAGACAAAAAACTCGAAATGAAATCTTATGCCAACATATCTGACTCATCATCATCATCATTTCAGCCTATCGTCGTCCACTGTAGGACGTAGGCCTTCCTCACGTTACGCCACAATATGCGGTCCTGTGCCGCCTGCATCCAACGACGCCCAGCAACTTTCACCAGGTCGTTGGTCCACCTTTATATATATCTACTATACCTGACTAGTGGATCAAATTCTCTCCCATAGTGGAGGAAGCCCGATCCCAACAAGTAGAGTTTTTAGAGAGGTCTTGTTCTACTAGTGTTGACTTGTAATATTTATTCGTCACGTCTCTTCTTCTGCTCAAAGACTAACTTTGTATTTTAGTCATAGTCGTTATCATTGATTAGGTACGGGCAAAAAAATCAATGTTCCTCTGGAAATTTTGTCAGAATACGAAAATACACGCAATTCACTATTATATCAAATTCACTACAGTTTAGCATCTTATTTGCATTATATTACATAAAAATATCAGCAAAATTATTCAATACTAGCAACCGCCCTCGCTTCGCTTCGGTTTCAGTCGCCTTACCCGCGGCGTAGTTCCCGTTCCCGTGGGGATACCGGGATAAAATATAGCCTATGTTATTCCCTGATATTATAGCTTTCCATTGGTGAAAGAATTTTTGAAATTGGTTCAGTGGTTTAAACGTGAAAGCGTAACAAACAAACAAACAAAAAACATTCTTACTTTCGCATTTATAATATTAGTAAGGATAACACTGTAAAACACTAAAATTATGTAATAAAATTTAAAAGCGCTACATGGCATTTTAACATGCCCGTCAAAGGTCTTTCTCAGCATTGAATTATAAAAAGCTTATGTATGTAACAGAAAACGCCATTCTTCTTAAAAAAGTAGACTATAATATTCTAAGTTGTCATCTTAAGTATAACGCTATTTTGTTCCAATATCAGGCAAGCCTGTTTAATAAGAGGATGGTAATTTTTGTTCCAATTCAAGGGAGCCGGCTAGACATTTTGGCACGAATCTTAAGTCAATATGTTTTTATATAGCTAGCGTTACATGAGATTTTACCAGTTTTTGTATACTGTTTATATATTATATATATAATGTTCTCATAATGGACTTTTATAATAAATTCTGGGGCAGAATAATGTGATATTATGAAGTTTTAGTCCGTTACAATACTTTAAAGAGACGCTTACAGGAATACATAATTACTAGCTGACCCAACAGACGTTCTGTTCATATCTAAAAAATAGTAAAAGAAATTCTTTTAAATCGATGGCGGTTGTAGCGCCACCTACTGGTTCCAATTAATAATCTAAACCACTTTCATATCCATCGGAACATGCCAACAAAAAATCATCAAGTTCGGTACAGCCAGAAGGCCATTAAATCTATCCTTCCAGAAAATCTATCCTTATCTCTATATATCCTTAGTAGTCTTTTATGACACCCACAGGCAAGAGTGGGAGTGGTGATTTGTATGTTTACTCCATCACCACACAGAAAGATGTTCAGATGATTAATAATAATAACAATTCAGCGAGTTGGCGAGTCAACGTCTGCCAAAATTCAAGACGATAAAGGTATTGAAGGCAGAGGACAGTTTTAAATCAATAGTTTTCCGTTACCAGTCTATCTAACCTCCAACCCCATAGTCATGTATTAGATACCATCATCACACAATAGTTTTACACCTACCGTTGGCAGTCCACGTGTGTTATGTGCAAAAGTGGAGTGTCATCGGTAGACGTCCCATCCCATTTTTAAATAAAATTTTTCCAAAGGCCTCGGCGTGTTGGAACCGTATCCCCATGTAAGCCTTTCAAAGGACCGGATATCTTCCCCTGGAAGATATTCGTGACACTCGGAGATAACAATAATAGTCCTGCAATTAATTAATGAGGTAAATGACAATTACGTATAGATAATATTTTTCGTTCCGTATCCACAAACATAAATAATTAAATTATATTGTAGATATATAATGGTGCTGTGTGGTAGCGGCTTCGAATACTACCAACCCTTGCTTTGCTCGTGGGTGTCGTAAAAGCCGACTAAGAGCCCTAGATTGACCCGGACCAACTCCATCTGGTACCATTTGGGTCAACGATTACATTCCCAAGGAGGGTTGACGTCAGGCAGGCGGCCGGTCATAAAAGTCATTGCCGAAACTTTTTGCAATATGTCAAAACAGATGACATATTGCGTCGACCCCAAGTAATTGGGATAAGAGCAAGATGATGATGATTGTAGATATATAATGGAGATCCTGGAAGAAATCGAGTTGCGGATTATAGATTTGATATTATATGCCGAGTACTGACAAATTAAGAAAATAATGAACCTCTCCTTAGAATAATAATGTATAGAATGATAATGTCGGTACTTCAAGTCATCAAAAACATGAAGCCAAAAATACTATATGCGCGCAGGCGATTACACACGACTATACAAATTATGAAATTAAATTTTGTTTTTATTAACATAAATGGTCGAAATACTTTTAAAAGTAATGTTAAAAACCTTTTTATGTTTTCAAATGTGTTGTAACACCATTTGAATGCACATAGCGTCATAATTACCTATTTATTTTTTAAGAGTTGCGTACGTACGTGCAGTACAGTGACCTTGTACATTACAGAACGGTACCAGTGTAAGCTCCATTAGGCTCCAACTAAAATGCTTCGTTTTTTGTGCGCGGATTTAGCTTTTTTATACGTTATTATTCTAAGGAACCTCTCTCTGTTTTTCTTGTACTGCAAAAGTATCTTGAAATAAAACCCTTCATGGGTAATCGTCTTGTGTGATGATGAATTAAGAATACAATATTTTGTCACCGATTACTGTCCGGAGGGAATTGTAATGACTTACGACTAAGTGATCACCAAAATGAGAAGCTAAACTCATATGAGAAATTTCATCATCATCAAGGTTCATATACGTCCCACTGCTGGGCCGAACCTCCTCCACATTAGGAGAGAAATTGACCTTACTATACTATACTGGTCAGACAGGTCGTTATAGGGTTTTGTTTCAAGTTTTCCTGCATAGATGTTTTATGCATATTATATCCTTCAGTCGTCTTTTACGACATTCACAAGCAAGTGAGATGATAATTATCGTCTCCTTTGCTTAATAATTTATAAAAATAATTTCACAATACTATTCAAAGCATATTCATCTGATAAGCTTGGTGATTATGGCTTTATTCTCTCTCATAAAGAGGCCGATCTCCAATATTAAGTGCTGATAAGCTGGTGGGTAAGTTTTTTTTTCTTCATTATGTAAGAGGCTGCGATACCGCTTAAAGAATTAATACTCCGATAAGCTATTCTAAGCTTTAAAAAGCAAAGGCCGTCATGAATATCTATCACACAATTTCTCGTTCTTTTTTCTTTCTTTAGAGTCTATTGCTAAAAACTTTTACAATTGTAAGTAATAGAAAGAAAGAAAAAAGGAAAGAAGAACATTAATTCTATTCTCGTTAAATCTAATAAAAAACACAAATATAACTAAAGAACATAGCTTTTTACGTAAAATAATTAAGTAAATTTAATTTTAACGAGCAACATAAAAGGCTTTTGGCTCAGCTTATAATACTTCTCCTTTTTTTTTTTGTGGGTGGGCCGCGGTCGGCGCGCCTCCGCACCACTCCGTCCGGGGGTAATACTTCTCCTTAAAGGAACATAGTATTCTGCCAACGAATGGTAGGTATATGGTGTTGCTGTTTTTTTTTTTGGGGTTGGATATGTCATATATGTATACTAGCTTTCATTTGTTTTACACGCGTAGTACTCGTTTCCGTGGGAATACCGGGATAAAATAATAGCATATGTTACTCCCTGATATTATAGTTTTCCATTGGTGAAAGAAATTTTGAAATCTGTTCAGTGGTTTAAGCGTGAAAGCGTAACAAAAAAATAAACAAACAAACTTACTTTCGTATATATAGGTAACTAGTAGCCCGCCCTTGCTTCGCTTCGGTTTCAGTCTCCTTACCCGCGTAGTTCCCGTTTCCGTGGGAATACCGGGATAAAATATAGCCTATGTTACTCCCTGATATTATAGCTTTCCATTGGTGAAAGAATTTTTGAAATCTGTTCAGTGGTTTAAGCATGAAAGCGTAACAAACAAACAAATAAAACAAACAAACTTAATTTCGCATTTATAGGTAACTAGCAACCCGCCTTTGCTTCGTTTTGGTTTCAGTCGCCTTACCCGCGTAGTGCCCGTTTCCGTGGGAATACTGGGATAAAATATAGCCTATGTTACTCCCTGATATTATAGCTTTCCATTGGTGAAAGAATTTTTGAAATCTGTTCAGTGGTTTAAGCGTGAAAGCGTAACACAAACAAACAAATAAACAAACAAACTTACTTTCGCATATATAGGTAATATTAGTAAGGATGTTAAAAATAATTATAAAAACTTAAC
The DNA here is from genome assembly GCA_032191425.1 of Lymantria dispar. Taxonomy (NCBI): domain Eukaryota; kingdom Metazoa; phylum Arthropoda; class Insecta; order Lepidoptera; family Erebidae; genus Lymantria; species Lymantria dispar. Next base: position 7,094,066 of record CM063465.1, on the reverse strand, counting down.
TAGTATGTGGATATGCATATGTGTATGTGCGTGTATTTGTGTGAGTATTTGTATGTCTGTATCTGTCATCATCACAGTTCATATACGTCCCAAAGTTGGGCTCCAGCCTCCTCCACAATAGGAGGGAAATTGACCTCCTATTCCGCGCTGGTCACCCTTGTTGGTAGGGTTTTATTTCGAGTTTTTCTTCTCTTATATAAATGCTATATGCATATTTAACCCCTTAATTGTCTTTTACGATACCCACAGGCAAGAGAGGGCGTGGTGTATTGTATTCTTACTCCGTCACCACAAGGAGAGCAATTGGGAGTAATTCAGCCTAGTTAGGCAAAGAAAAGGTTAAGTAAAGGTTAGAGAAAGAAAATTCAAAAGGAACTTCTATGTTAAGACTCCTTTTCAACTTAGTTAAGTTAAAAAGGAGAGTTATGAGAGAAGTTCGTTATGAATTTTCTTTCTCTTAATATGATTTTATAAGATCACCCCCCCTGGCTTATACGACATACGTTATACGACAAACGAAATGAAAAAAATCGGCCAAGTGTGAGTCCGACCCGCGTACGATGGCTTCCATACCTATTGACTAGGTCAGCTATACTCTAAGTGTGTTCCGCGGAACCCTAGGGTTCCGTGATACCTCTGTCGGGGTTCCGCAAGAATTTAGAAATAAAAAAATCAAAACACCTCTCTCTGGTCGCTCCGCGGCTGTGCGGACTCCGCGGCCGCGCGGAGACAAAACGCTATGAATGTTATTTATTTATTTATTTGTATTTGTATAAGCTTGTGTTACATTAGCTGGTACAATATCTCATAAGTTTGGTCTCAACAATTTTATACTTGTACAACGCGTTCGCTCTAAGTTTGCCGGTCTGTGGAATGCGCGTACCCTCCCCCACGTGACAACAAAACTTATAATGTGTCATAGTTTTACCCAAATATCTAACGTACACAATTTTTATTGTTACAATTAAATAAAAAATTTCGAACGTCATACACTCATACCTATCGCCAGCGGCAAACTTAAAACGAGCGGGTAGTATACTTGTAAGCGCTCAGTCTCTTTGATAAAAGCCGCCTCTGAATTAGACGCTATAGTTGTCAACTAGCGACTTTCGTCTCTAACTTCAAAGGATAAAGTCGATATTGTTTACAACGCTATTTTTAAATTTCTGTTTTTATTTTTGCTTTTTGTTTATCAAAGGTGCCGACTCGAGTATTTTCGAGAATATTTGAGATCGAGTCTAGGACTAAGTATAAAAGCTGCGATCGCGCGTTGGCGTCGTCAGTTGATGATTAGCGTTCGGAGCGATAAGTTACTACCTACTTACAAGCTCGCTAGCGAGAAACTAGTGTTCATTGTTTTACTGCCTGCTGTATTCTGTTGTCTCAGTTTTATACATTTCTTCCCTGTAGGTTCTAAATTTAGTCTCTTATACGCAGTAACGATTGTGCATTATTTAAACCCCACTATCCTGACTTGTAACATTATAAATAAAGAAGAATGGAACGTTGGCTTAAAGGTGTTAAACGTGTTCCAACAACATCTTCTAATGACGCTGAATGTTCAAAAGCAATGCGCGCGGAGAATTTAGCAATCACCGATCCAGAAGATGATGCCACGAGTGCCACGACGTCAAGCTCGACGGTTTCAAAGACGAAAAAAAGGAAGTATGATGAATCTTATATCAGTTTCGGATTTGTTGATTCCAACGGCTCACCTCTCTGCATGCTCTGTAGTAAACTGCTTCCTAATAGTTCCATGGCACCTGCCAAATTGCGTCGACATTTAGAAACCGTACACCCCGAGACTAAAGACAAGAATAAAGAATTTTTTGTTCGCAAAAAAGATCAGTTATTAGAAAGTCAAAAAAATATGATGCATGTAACACAAACTACCAACGAAAAGGCCACGGAGGCATCATACTTAGTTAGCTATCGCATTGCACAAGCAGGTGAAGCGCACACTATCGCTGAGAAATTAATAAAACCATGTGTATTAGACATAACAAAATGTATGCTTGATGAAAAATCTGCAAAGCATCTTTCTACTGTTCCGCTATCAAACGATACTGTTTCACGACGAATCCATGATCTGGCAAGCTACGTCAAACAAGAACTAGTTACACGTCTACAAAATACACGATTCGCTTTGCAAATGGACGAGTCGACTGATGTCGCTGGTTTGGCTATCCTGCTGGTTATTGTGAGATATCCATTTAAAAGTTCTTTTGAAGAAGACATGCTTATGTGTTCATCGCTGCTTACAAACACTACCGGGGAAGAAATTTTTAATAAAATAAATATATTTTTTGAAGAACATAATCTCAGTTGGAACAATTGCATTGACATTTGTACAGATGGGGCCAAGGCGATGACAGGTAAAACAGCAGGAGCAGTGTCACGAATGAAAAATAAAGCGCCTAATTGTAGTTCCAGTCATTGTATTCTGCATAGACAAGCACTTGCGATGAAGCAAATGCCGTCTAATCTAAAATTAGTTATGGATGAAGCGGTAAAAATAATTAATTTTATCAAATCACGACCACTACAATCCCGATTGTTCTCATTATTGTGTGAAGATTATGGCAGCAAACATAAAACACTGCTGCTCCATACAGAAGTGCGATGGCTGTCTCGGGGAAAAACTTTAACAAGGCTATTTGAACTTAGAGCCGAGTTACAAATGTTTCCTTCAGCAGATACTTCTTTTAATTTGAAGGACCGTTTGTATGATAAAACTTGGTTGTTCCGATTGTCTTTTATGGCGGATATCTTTCAAAAACTTAACGAATTAAATTTATCGTTGCAAGGTAAACAGACAACAGTGTTTCAGGCCTATAATAAAATAACTGCTTTTAAAAGAAAATTAGATTTTTGGATCATTTGCATTGGTAAGAAAGAAATAGAAAGTTTTACGTTACTCAGTGAGTTTGTTAGCGAAAACGACTCAGAAATGTTTGAAGATAATGTGTTTGAAGAATTGGTCCAATATCTCAGTTCGATGCGCGTATCTTTTGAAAAGTATTTTCCCGAAGAACACAATACAAAAATTAAAATGAACTCCTGGATTCATAATCCTTTTTTACCCAACTTGGAAAAGTCTGAAAACATGTCAAATGAGATATATGAATCTCTTTTAGAAATGTCATCAGACACAAGTATGGAGTCATTGTTCAAAACGACGCCTCTTAATGATTTTTGGTGCAGAATCCAAGATGAATATGCAATGCTTGGCCAAATGGCTCTGGATATTCTTCTCCCGTTCCCAACTACATATTTGTGCGAAACAGGATTCTCTACCTACGCAGCCACGAAAACAAAATATCGCAATAGACTGGACGCCGAAGCTGATATGAGACTCCAACTTTCTTCCATCAAACCTGATATCAAGCAATTGATGAAAAATAAAAAACAGTTTCATACCTCCCACTAGTTAGATTTTTTCTTTTTTAATGTTTTCTATTATTGTCCTTACCAAGTGGTGAAGTAAATAATAATTAGTAACTGATACATTGTACTTTTATTATGCTGATTAATATAGAATACACTTATAAAAATAATTGTTTTATTGTAGGGTTCCATCAAGTATTTTGCTTCCCAAAAGGGTTCCGTCATTTAAAAAGTTTGAGAACCACTGGACTAGGTAAACAGCAGTAGGTGCACAAATTTACTGATATCGAGCAAAAATAGACAAAAATGGCGTTTGTTGTATGGAAGCCTCCCTTAAATATTTATTTTATATTGTTTTTAGTATTTGTTGTTATAGCGGCAACAGGAGTACATAATTTGTGAAAATTTCAACTGTCTAGCTATCGCGGTTCTTGAGATACAGCCTGGTAACAGAGAGACGGACGGACAGACAGCGAAGTCTTATTAGGGTCCCGTTTCTACCGTTTGGGTGCGAAACCCCAAAAAATGTTGATAAAATGATTGATTCTTAGTCATTTACTAATCGCAGTTTTTTAAATGTTTTATATGGTTTGGCATTAAAATAATCAATCCAGTAAAAATACAGACAATGTAAACCAATGGTAGGAAGAAAATAATTCACGCATCAATTTTCGTTCTCTGTGGTTTGACTTTTGTGTTTTCAGAAATTAAATTTAAGAGAATCGAGGTCGTAAATATATTTACGGCGAGTAATAAAGCTAGCGTTGGTAATGCTTTTAAAACATTTTTAAAACATTACGTAGTGAAGTGTTGACCTGTATATTTAATACAGTATTTACAAAGATGCAAAAAGATATTTATTGCACTGAAACTGCGTTTTACATGGATGTTTACAAAATTTTGGTACAAGATTTTGACCCAATCGGGCATTGCAATAATCGTTAATTCTATAATTTTTAATACATATTAAAATAGATTCGGTAATTTAACTTTATATAACATAATGCACTGAAATTACTACATTTTTTTAGCAAAGTATTCTTTTAAATCATAAAATATATTTTCAATAAGCCATTTTTTTAAAGTGTTTTTGAAAAACTTATTTTCAAGTTTTGACGTGACAACGTCTTATAAATTGGTTTGCCGGGTGACACTTCAAGAAACTGCGTTACGCTCCGCTCACGTTATGCGCTCACAATGAGAGCGAGTGAGAGGCACGCGTCCCTTCCACTCGGGCATGGTTAGCCCGCCTAAGAGCGAGAGAGACAGACATAAAAATTGTATATTTGTATATAAATACGTATGTATGTGTAAAGGTAAAAATAAAATTTTGTTAATATGAAATTCAGTGCGAGATTCTTTGTATAAATTAATGTTTTAAATATAATTCTTTGTATAAATAAATGTTTTAAATTGTTACTATTATTTCATCCTTCTTCCTACTATACGAATGAATATTCACATTAAAATTATTTTACCACTCAAAGTCGTTGTCACGTAAAACTTTCGCCCGTATACCGACTTTACAGGCAACCAATATTTTTATACATGACTAGGTAAATGGTTGTAGCAAAAAAAAATATATGCACTTTTATAAAAAAATGTATTTTTGTTTTATTTTATTCTATTTGTAAATGTATAATGCTTTTATCCATGTGGTGAGGAGCTTTCTCGTGCGTAATTGCAAAAGACGATTAAGGAAGGTAGGTAGATATTATCACTACCAGGAAAGAAACTTAGTATAAAATCCTGTGTGCAAGACCGTCTCACCAACATGGTATACCTCAATTTGCCGTAACGTGTATGAAGCGAGATGAATGTTATTGAGTGATTTAACTATCTTCCGTGTGGTAATACTAATAATACAATTCACCCCCCCCCCCCTCCCCCCTATCTTACCCATGGATGTGCTAAAATACGACTAAGAGATTAAATATGCTTATAACATATATGCAAGATTTTTTTTTTTGGGGTATGTTGCGGTCGGCGCGCTCCTCGCACCACTCCGTCCAGGGCGACAGAGGGGTGTAAGCACGTACACCCGCAACCCACCCACGATGCACGTCGCCTTCGTCGTTGGGCCGACCACCGGAGCAGGGTGACTTGACATTAGTGGTCGGCCCGACGGAATACCTCCTATTTCGGGTACCCTCTCATCGACCGACGTCCCCTCCTCGGGGAGGACGTCGGTCTTTCCTCACACGGTCGGCCTCTCGGCGGGGGACGGACTAATTCACATATATGCAAGATAAGGAAAACTTGAAATAAAAACCAATACTAATCCATCTAATCTGCATGGTATCATCATTATCATCTCAGTCTCTATACGTCCATCTGTTGTACTCGGACCATCTCCACTATGGGAAGGAAATTGACCTACTATACCATGCTGGTCAAACGGGTACGAGTAGGACTTTTATTTCGATTTTTTTCTTGCCTAGACGTAATGACTTGCTTAGACAAAATTCATATGCTCACATTTCAATTCGCAAAATTAATAGAATAATTAAACAAACTGTCCGTGTGGTGATGGAGGCAGAATACAATTCACCACTCCCTATCTTGCCCGTGGGTGTTGTAAAAGACGGCTAAGGGATATAATATGCATCTAACATCTAGCATCTATCTTTAGAGAAGGAAAACTCGAAATAAAATCCTATACCGACACGTCTGACCTTGTAGTAAGTGAATTTCCCTCCCATTGTGGAGGAGGCTCGAACCGAATAGTTGGACGTATATGAGTTATGATGATGATTAAACAAATATGAACTCTTTCGTAGTAATTTCTGTTGTTTACGCGAGTATCACACATTAAAATTAAAACAATTTTTACGGATTTTATTGCGTTTGTCTTTGTTTTTTGATTACCTGACGATTCGAACACTTCACAGCGTTCAAGGTCACGGGCGGACTAAAATGTATCGTCCAATAAGTCATCGTTATTAGAGAGGTTTATATCTACTCGCTATATAATTAGTTATTAAATTTTGACCCAAATTTCGATACAATTTGATTGCCAGTTTTTCATAGTATATTATAAAGAAAAATGATTTATAGCAATTCGAAAAACATTTCACTCGTAAAAGATTGAATTATTAACTAAATTGTCAAGGTTGAATGCCCGGTAATATATTTGAAATTATCAATATTCTTCATAAGTAAAATATTCAAAAAGACCTCTATAAAAGAATTTATTAGTAAAATCAACTATTACGATATAAATAAGGGTTTATAACAGATCAATGAATATATGAATACGATTTAGTAATCCTGTTAGTTTTGTATTAGCGGCAATTTACAGCAATTTTAGTATTATACTAACAACCCGCCCTCGCTTCGCTTCGGTTTTAGTCCTTTTACCCGCGTAGTTCCCGTTCCTGTAGGAATACCAGGATAAAATATAGCCTAGTTTACGCGCCGATATTATAGCTTGCCATTGGTGAAAGAAGTTTTGAAATCGGTCCAGCCGTTTTGAAGATTACCCGGAACAAACAGACAGACAGACAGGCAGACAGACAAAAATAATATAAAATTATTTTTAGGCATGTGTATAGTGCAAATAACCGTGGAGCATGAAAAAAGCCTATTATTTTGACATTACAAACAGACACTCAAATTTTATTTATTGGTATAGATTAACAACCCGCCCTCGTTTCATTTCGGTTTTAGTCGGTTTGTCCCTCATTTTAAACATCCAATATTTCCTAAGATATTACCATACGTGACTGCGGTCCATGAGGCCTAGATTTCGATCCTTAGACTGAGCAATATCTTAGGTTTTTCATAGAGAAACAATAGCCTAAGTTATTTCTTATATAGATACCTACTTAGTGATAAAATATTATCAATATCGGTCCAGCCGTTTAGATGATTGTCTGGAACAAATAGACAGACAAAAATGTATAAACTGGTATTTAGGCAAAGTTACCGCGCAAAGAACTTTGACATTACAAACAGTCACTTCAATTTTATCACAATTAATATTTTATGAGAGAATTATCAAGCAAATAAATGACTTCTTCCGTATGAAGTAGTTAAAATATATCACCTTTTATTGCCCGAAGGAGTCGTAGAAGATAAATAAGAGATATGATGTGGAGATAACATCGGTGCATGACAAGAAAAATTCCGACATAAAACCTATGCCAATTGAGATTTGACCTACGTATTGTAGAACGTTATAGTACATTATTATCCCTCCTATTTTAGAGGAGTCTCGAATTCAAAAATGGGTCGTAAATACACTGAGAAGAAGTAAAAGTAAGAACAAAATGTTTACAAGTCAGTCTTGTATTTATTTGACCCCTTTTTCGTCCATTCAAAATTAGCGCGTCATGATTCTCACACCTTATAACTCCAACATAAGTCGTAGTCAGCACAAATTGCTTTCGGTCCGTCCGTAGAAGAAACACATTAAAAGTTGGAAGGTAACTTGCTTATTGCCAAGACTTTTTCGATGAAAACTGAAACTCTACTAGTACGAAATGCAAAAACATGCGCCAATCTCGAGTAAACGAATAAACGTAAGATAAAAGCAAAAACTAAAACCCAACTACGATAAAAAACGAGTCGGATCGGACCAACATGCTCCTTTTAATGACATGAAATACGACATATTTGTCTGAAATTTACTTTTTAACACTCTAAGACCTCTAGGGGGCGCTATATTAGATTAAGTGACCCATCATACAGCCTATAACCAGCGGACAATTAAGACGCTTCTAACGATACCTCATTTGTGCGGTTTAAATAAGTAGTTGAGGGGCTATGAGGGAACAGGTGAACATATATACATACATAGCCTGTCAAAATCATAACCCTCCGTAGTCGGGTAAAAATGACTTTATTTTTGTCGTACTGTATAGTGCGAACTACTGTTATTTTTTACATACTTTTATTTATTTATTTTATTTATTTATACTTATAAGTTAATACATTTATAATGATTATTCTAAGTGGAGATAGTGCAATGGGCGGCCTTATAGCTAAAAGCGATTTCTACCAGGCAACCTTTGGATGGAAACATGTAAGGAAAGAGCGGTAGTTGTAGGTGTACTGCTTAACTATGTATAGAATATATAAACAAATACATACATACAATATATATACACATACATACACATATAAAAAATAAATATTATAACGCGGTTTATAGCTCAAAAATGTGAAGTTTATTAAAGTAATAAATAAAATTTAGGTTATATAATAAGGTACATAGCAAATACTAACTGATCAATTCTATATAATAATTTTTAAGATTTGCTCTAAATGTGGCTAGGGTCTTTGAGCGTTTTATATCTAGCGGAAGTTCATTCTACAGACGTACCGCCGTGACCGTGAACGATTTCTCGGCAAATGATGTAAAATGCAACGGCATTTTCAGTTTCATGTTACCTGATGACCTCAAATTTCTACTATGCGTATCATGAAGATATTGAAAACGAGCTTTAAGATATGAAGGAGTGGAAGAAATAAATAATACACTGTATAATAGGGAGAGAATATGAGAATTGCGACGAAGACGTATAGGTAACTATTTGAGCTGCTGGCGAAACTGTGTAACATGGTCATATTTGCATAACCCAAATATGAATCTGATTGCAAGATGTTATTAGCTTCACCTGCCTGTGTCTTTGCTACGGAACTTCTGAACGTGATTATGGCCCACTTCGAACCATCATCTTTATCACAGCTCTTATATGTCCCACTGACAGGCTCAAGTCTTTTCCAAATTGTGAGGGAAATTGATTTACTATACCACGCTGTTCAGACATGTTGCTATAGGGTTTTATTTCCAGATTTCCTTCTCTTGCACATATGCTATATATATATATTATAAACCCTTAGACACCTTTTACGACAACCACGGGCGAGATTGGGTGTGGTGAAGTGTAATCTTACTTCGTCCACACACGGAAAATTTTATTAACAACCTTGAATTATAACAACATCAAATTTTCCTTCTTGTATATAAACTGCAAGAATGTAGCCTCTATTTAAGGTATAATTCTTTCTATTTATTTAAATCGTCGTACATTAGCTGTATTTATTAAAAACAACTCTAATCTCCCTTTTAAGAACAACCGCAGCCTGAGACGACTATTCGCACTTTCTTATGAATTATTTATATATCGTACAAAGAGCTTTTATGTGCAGGAATCAAATCCACGACCGTCTACATGGTCATTTAGATAATTAAATAGTCTGTATACATATAACTTGCCTTTAAGGTAAAAGTCCAAAGTAAATAGATAACGACAAACATGAGTGAGTAGTCTTTTGAATCTTTAATATCTGCCTTTGGAGCTACTGAAACTTAGTACCAGTTTATTTATAGCTGGAATATGTATATAATTCAGTCACAATTTTGCCTAGCAATTCAAGCGTATGAGGGTATATTATTGTGGTCGGCCCAACGATGAAGGCGACGTGCATCGGGGGTGGGTTGTCGGTGTGCGTGCTTACGCCCCTCTGTCGCCCCGGACGGAATGGAGAGAGGAGCGCGCCGACCGCAACCCACCCCAAAAAAAAAATGAGGGTATATTATAAATAAAACTATTTTAAGAATGTATAAATTTGATCCACAAAAATAGTTTTAACATTAAAAACAACCATGAACTGTGTGCTTACTCTTGAATCTCGATCCTAAATCCAATCGCAGCTCGAATTTGAGCAATTTGATACTCTTAAAAGCGACACTAGCGCACGATTATTTCCTACTCCGGACGTGATTTTGACGTATACATTAGAGTTTAAAATAGTGAATATTTCACAATTTCAAGAAAGCGTTCTTGTGGTGATCGAGTTTGATAGCGTTATTAATTTAAAGTAAGAAAATACGGCACATTTAGTGAAAAATATCAGGTTGACCGAGCTTCGCTTAGAATATTTTTGTAGAATTTATATAGATATATATTAATAAAAAATAAATAATGAAAAATATATAAAAAATTACAAAAAGAGAATAATAATAACCGGTCAACGTCCCACCTGAGCTATCGTAACTCATGACGTTGACAACGAAATTTGAATTCATATTCTTGTAAAATTTAATGTCATTGTATTGTTTTAATAAAAACACGGACAAAACAACATTTTCTATAAATAAAACCTAGCTAGATCGTCTAGTATGCCAAGTTTCAACAAAATCGTTGGAGCCGTTTCCGAGATCCTGGATATATATATATATATACATACATACATACATACATATATATATATATATATATATATATATATATATATATATATATATATATATATATATATATATATATATATAGATACAATATATAGATACAAGAATTGCTCGTTTAAAGATATAAGATAAGATAACAACAGTAAATGCGAAAAATTCATTCTCGATTTTGTTAAAGATAAGTATAATTTAATACTAAATATAAGTTTGGTGAGATTGGAATTGAATCGGATTCGAAATTAGAATTGATTTCAAGAGTAGGCACACTGATCATGAACGCTGCAAAGTGTTCGAAACGTCGGCCAATCAAAAATCAAATATAAACGCGATAAAATCGGTAAAATAGTTATATTTTTAATGTGTAATACTCGCGTAAACATCTGAAAACAACTAATTATCTTCAATGAAAATAAAGCTAGTAAACTCTACTTAAGTAATATGAAATGTTTAGTATAGACATAAGCCTAATACGCTGTCAAATAGTGACTAATAAGCGTATAGTTAAGTCGTAAAGTTGTAAGTAGGTGAGTGCTTACAAAATAGTATAGTTTATAAATGCCATAAACGAAAACCAAAAGTGCTAGGACTTTATTCAGGTACATTTCGCCTTGCGAATATTAGAAGCAAGTTTCTTTTTTCATTTTGTGTTCGACGAAATTGACTGCACGGATGGTGTAGGGTTTTGAAGTTGTACGGTTTTAATTTTCCGTGACGTGTTTAATGAATTCGAATCCGACGCGGATTATTATATTTACGCTCATATATAGATATTGGAATTATATTATATATTGTATAGATTTGCTGGGCTTCGAATACTAACAACCCTTGCTTTGCTCGTGGGTGTCGTAAAAGACGACTATGAGCCCTAGATTGACCCGGACCAACTCCATCTGGTACCATTTGGGTCAACGATTACATTCCCAAGGAGGGTTGACGTCAGGCAGGCGGCCGGTCATAAAAGTCATTGCCGAAACTTTTTGCAATATGTCAAAACAGATGACATATTGCGTCGACCCCAAGTAATTGGGATAAGAGCAAGATGATGATGATGATATAGATATTGGAAATTTACGGTCAACAAAAATTATTATTTTTTAGTTTATAATATGTACAGATGTGACTATTTAGGTGGATATATTTTGACGAAAATAGATTTAATAATATTTAAAAAAGGCATCATCTCTGCTCATATAAGTTCGACTGCTGGGCTGATATCGATAAGAGGGAAACGGACCTATTATACCGTGCTGTTCAGACTAGTTAGTATTTTTTTTATGGGTGGGCTATGGTAAGCTCACACGCGGTCCATTCCATCCGGGGCGACGAAAGGACGGCGCGCGGGCCCATAACCCACCCGTACCCACGTCGCACTCGTCGTTGGGCCGAGACTTGACTTGCCGAGATTTGTTGGTATAGGATTTCATTTTGACTTCTACATCTCTTGCATAAATATTATACACATATTATATCCCGTAGTGATTTTTTATGATATCCAGGGGCACGACAGGGGTGGTGAATTGTAATCATAAGCCGTCACCACACGGACAAATAATTATTTACGCTCTCTAATAATTATCATTTTCTTTATTTAATCCATGTAAAGATTTGAATGTTTAGGGTGGAAATGTTTTGACGAAAATAGATTTAATATTAATCTAAAAATAATTCTATATATTCTAAAAATAATAAAGGGGTTATTAAAAAGCAGCCAATCGTTTTAACATTAGCTCTAAATCAAACAAGAAATATATGTTAGACGTTCCTTTTTAGGAACAAACGCCTAAATGAAGCGACACGTGACCGGAATGCTGGGCTTTACTTGGCACAGAGGTTAAGCATTGCCATCCAACGTGGCAATGCTGCCAGGATTCTGGGCACGTTACTTACTGGCAGCGGTTTATTTGAACAAGTATTTGTCTCCTATTTTGAGTTTTTAGACCATTTATTACTTGTGTATTTAAGTTCTTTTAGGAATTCTTTAAATAAGAAATGAGCAAAAGATTGAAAAGTTGAAAGATATAACGAGAAACTGTATATATAACGAGATAGGATAAAGTTAATATTGATAGGAGCGTTTTAGCTATGAATGTTTAAGGGCAAAATCGACATAAGGGTATAGATATAATCGCTCAGTAGTCTAATGCTAAGTAATATTATAAATGTGAATGTGAGAGTAATATTATAAATGTGTTTGTTTGTTAAATTGGACCATAGATCTACTCAAGGACCCTAGCCGAGGCCGCTGGTGACTGGACTGGGGAATAGTGCGTCACCCGCAGAGAGGCCGACCGCGTGAGGGCGATCGACGTTCCGGGGCAGGGGTTTTAGCGAGGGTTGGTATCCGAGAGGGTATCTCGCCGGCCTGGCCACGGACAGGGAACTCGGTACCGGTGCTGGACCCAATGGCGAGGGGGAAGGCATACGGTGGGTTAAGGGGCCGCGCTCCATCCTTTCGTCACTCCGGACGGAGCGGACAGCGTGTGTGCTGGCCATAGCCCATTAAAAAAAAGGTCTACCCAAGGAGGGATTATATCATAATTATCACGCTCAGGAGGCGTATTTGTAGTGAAACACACGCAAGTTGGTTCAATACTGATTTATTATTTTAATACCCTCCACCTAGTTACAATTAATGTACTGACAATATACTACATCTTCTTCTTTTTATAGAAAAAGAAAAATAATAATAGAAGGAAAAAAAAAATGAAACTCATTTTAATATTAACTTAAACGTAACTTACATAGGTACTACAGATACTTATATAATTACTTGTCTACTAATTACATTTTTTTTTTATAGATATATTTAATTAAATGTAGTATAGTACGTATAGTTATTATCTACTTAAATGCATGTAAAAGCCTAATCAAATTGTAAATTGGCCAACATTCGTGCAGTTCTTTCCTTCGACCTTGTAATAAGTACCGCAGGTGGAGACGGAGACGACGATGTAGCAGACATATCGTCCTCACTTCGCGGACTTTCAAATTTGTCACTGTCGTTCAGTATTGCCGTCTTATCATCACTGGTCACAGTGTTTGGCGACAAACTACCTGTAGCCTGTCTAAGCTCATGTAATGACGAAGTATTTTCGCTGTTTACAGTAATTGTCTGCTATTCCTTAGCTACTCTCGCGTGCCTACGTCTACGAATAATACCAGAACTCTGAAACCGATCAATGACGGTTGCAGCCTGAAATACACCCGGTTGCGATAAATGATAGCTTTTACTCGTGCCAGAGCGGCGCGTTGTTCGGACAACTAATTGACTTTGCGTACGACGGCAGCGATTCCCGTATTCGTCTTCTACAACATAAGACCGAGGTTGAGACGCATGGCCAACAACAGTAACCGACTTCCTAACACCATTATTAATCAGAGTTGCATTGTCTCCTAACGAAAATGGTTTAACTGACTTTGCCGATTTATCGTAGTGTTTTTTAATATTCTCCCTATATGTCATTAACACTTTGTAATTGCGTTCATTGTCAACCTTCTCCGTCAATAATCCGGAAGTAATAGGTAGCCTTGTATTTAAGCGTCTACCCATAAGGATTTCTGCCGGTGAGTCTAACCCATTTCGTGGCGTTGCCCTAAAATTTAAGAGAGACAAACGATAATCCTGGCCAGAATCAACACACCTTTTTATCTCGCAACAAGCTCTCCTGCAGCTCACCGAACTCGCACTGCTGACTCAATACCCGTAACGCCGTTACATATTGGTCAACGTTTTCGCCATCTTCTTGATTGCGGGTAAAAAACTTAAATCGCCTGACAGTAATATTCGGTTTAGCACCAAAATACTTATCAAACTTCTTCAACACACAGTCGATGTCATCCTCACTTTCACCTTCATTAAATGTGAAGGTAGTGTACACTTCGTATCCAGCCGACCCTATGAGATTAACCAACAAGCTAGCCTGAACTTCTTTAGGCTCTTTGCTCACTCCAGATGCTTTTAAAAATACTTCAAATAGCTTCTTCCATTTTCGCCACGCCTCGGACCGCGTGGCTGGACCGCCATCGAGTGACAATTCTATTGGAGGACGTGCGTGTTCCATGTCGATAGTTTATTTTAATAACTATTTCGTAAATTGATGAAAATGATGGTTCGGGGGTTTCTATTTATCTTTTTATCACTTTTTAACCCATTAAAATACACACCGCTGTCACCATGTAGTGAAACACACGCAAGTTGGTTCAATACTGATTTATTATTTTAATACCCTCCACCTAGTTACAATTAATGTACTGACAATATACTACAGTATTGACGAGGCAGTTGGTGATACAAATTTCCCTTGAGTATTGCCATCAACTATCGTAGCCCTTCCCGAGTTGGTGGTTATTACTCCCTCGAGCAACTTAGGAATGGTGATATATTGTATTCTTTATCGGTTCTGACATGGAAAATCCGAATTAATATTGTATATACGAATGAGAGTTCCTTTTTTACGCCGTTTTGGTTAAACCTGTAAATCGTCGTCGGGCCGACCACTGACGTCAAGTCACCCTGCTCCGGTGGTCGTCCCAATGACGAAGGCGACGTGCATCGTGGGTGGGTTGTGGGTGTGCGTGCTTGCGCCCCTCTGTCGCCCCGGACGGAGTGGTGCAAGGAACGCGCCGACCGCAACCCACCCCAAAAAAAGAACCTGTAAATCGATTTTAAAAATTCTTTCACCAATGCTAAGCTACATTAGCACGTAACGTAGCCTATATTTTATTGCCATATTTCCATGGGAACAGAAACTAGCTGAGTTTACCAGCTACATATTAAGCCGATAAAAACAAGAGAAGTTAAAGTCTTTGTCTTGTCTTACATAGAGACAAATTGCTTGCGCAATTAAGACGAATGTATAGTATTTTAATGCAAATTTTGTCCGTAATTTAAAGTATTCTTTTTCCTCGCGACAAAACTCGTAAGTCGTTGTTAGATAAAAGATGCGTATTTAAAAGGCTTTGAAGTCTAATTACAGACTTTGTGTGAAAAATTTTAATGGAAATGAGGATGATAAATGATCATTTGGATAATAATAAAGTTTCTGAAGAGGTTGCGTTAGAATTTTTCTTAGTGTTGCCTTTCATATTGGAATACGGACTGGGTTAGCTGTTGGTTCGAAAGAGTCACAGACGCCAATGAACTCCAGTACCAGTGGTCGGTTTAATGACGAAGAGTAGGGAATATGGTGGGTTAGGGAGCTACGTGTTGCCCTTTCATCGCCGCGGACGGAACGGACGTAAACGAACGGCGTGTTTCCAGACCATAGCTCGGCAAAAATTCTAGCTTTTGGTAAACTGATCTCTTTATAGAGAGATAAAGGATAGACCACTCATAATAAGGCTGCTTCAGCTTGTCATGGGAGGTCACTCACGAGGATACTCGACACCATAATTCGTCATCATCATCAGCTTGCTTTTACCCTCAATTACTTGGGATCGATACAAATATGCACTTTTCTTTCATAGGACATATTGCAAAAGTTATTGACAATAGTTATATAACCGACTGTTTATCAACGTTAACCCTTTGTGCGAATCAAACAATATTAAAAAGATATTTATAAAAAACTGCCAAATAGCTTAGTGAAATGGCGGACGCGATGGATCTTTTTGTAGATGACTAGATGGTGATGAATTTACATTTTATAATCGAAATAATTTACTGGTTTGTCATGTTTCAATGATGCCAACATTTAAAGACCGCGTTTCGCCAAAGATTTACATACTCACAAACGTTTATAATAACATTCAGAATTATCTATTTCCTAAGTCTGTTTGCAAGATACACTGAGGATAAGAAAGAGATAAGGCTTAACTTTTGTTGTGCAAGATTCCACATTGAATACAGGCCTATATGTTGTACAAAATTCATGAAATAGCAATAATTTCTGATTCCAAAAAAGAAAGATTATAACAAACATAATCCTTTAAGTCCGATTTACTTCGGAGTGCTTACTTACCGATGTAATTTGGGAATTTCTCAGCCTTTTGTCGGTAATTGTATCCATTTTTCATGTTTGTAAACTACTGAATGAAAACCATCATTTTGTTGAAACAGACTGAGGTAAAACAAAATGAAGAGCTATTTTCATTCAACGAATATATTTTCGCTTAACCGAATAAATCATTGGATCACAAAAGGATTCGAAGACAAATAATTAATCGGAATTTCTATCCGATGTAATCGGCGAAGTGACGTTAACGATGTTTTTTGAGAATGTTTTATATATTTTTGTTGATGGAGTTGGTTCTACATCATCACAGCTCAGATACGCCCCACTGCTGAACACGAGTGTGGACAGTAGGAGGGGAATTAACCTTATTAAGTTAATTTATTATAATTAACCTTATTAGGTTAATTCATCCCGCTGGTCCGATGGATTGACATAGCGTTTCTTTTCGAGCCCGGCGGCCGACCCCTCTCGTCGTCCCAGACGGAGGATCAACTTTACGAATTTTATCGCGGTTGTATTTGATTTTTGATTACCCGACGTTTCTTTTTTTGTGTACAAAAATGTGGGTTAAAAACTAATTTCTGTATCGGGTAGATATTTATAAATCTCTGTAATAACGATGACTTGTTGGACGTGAGACATCTTAGTCTGCCTGTAACCATGAACGCTGCAAACTGTTCGAAACGTCGGTCAATCAAAATTTAAATACGAACGCGATAAAATCCGTAAAGTAGTTTTATTTATAATAGCTTTACGACCGCTAGTCTGTCTGACGTCATATTGAGAATGTAGTTGTTGATCGGACGGTGTTAGACGTACTTGACTCAAGTCGATGAACAACTCTTAGCTGTCTTTTACAAAACCGATGAGTAACTTAAACGTTGATATTATTCATAGTCAATCCAACACAGTATCTTTCTATATTGCTATATACGTAATTTATATCTATAGCACATATACCTTAATTTTTTTTCCGTGTATAGACAGAGTAGCAATACAATTCACCACCCTGTCGCATGCCCGTGGGTGTCGTAAGAAACAACTAAGGGATAATTTGCATATAACATCTATGCAAGAGAAGTGGTGCACTCAAACATATTTATGGAACACTCGAAATAAAACCCTATACCAACACGTCGGACCAGCATGATAGTAAGGTCAAATTTCCTCCTAATGTGGAGGAGGCTCAAGCCCAACAGTGAGTCGTGTATGAGCTGAAATGAATTATGTTTGTAAAGTCTTTCGCAACTCAAGGATTATTTAGTGCAGGGCTTAGAATAATAACGTATAGAAGGATAGTGTCAATACTTCGAAAGTTCGAAACATGAATCTAAAAATACTAATGGCGCACACACGTACACACGCACACCATTATACAAATTATGAAATCAAATTTTGTTTTTATTAACATAAATCGTCGAAATACTTTTAAAAGTAATGTTAAAAACCTTTTTAAGTTTTTCAAATGTGTTATGACATCATTTGAATGCACAAACCGTCATAATTACCTATTTATTTTTTAAGAGTTGCGTATGTACGTGCAGTACAATGACTTGTACATTACGGAACGGTTCCGGCTTAAGCTCCATTAGGCTCCAATTGAAATGCTTCACTTTTTGTGTGCGAACTTACCTTCTATACGTTATTATTCTAAGGTGCAGGGTTTTTTTTTTATAAATAAAAGGGGTATTACAAAGTGCACAAGGAAAATAATGACTCAGTTATATCTAACAATTAGTTTACCAGGTGATGATTTTCCCAAGCAATTTATTTATCATATATATTAATGTTAATAACGCTATTTCAATCAATTTATTCATTAGAATTTCAACATCTGTTGTTAGATATAGGCTTCCCTAATAGACAATAACCGGATAGGGGATAGTAGGGAAAATCCGTGGAATGACGGAGCAATACAATGCCCGAACCACTTTCTTGCTCGGGGGTATCATGAATGGTTACTATAGGATATATAACGTCTATGCAAGAGAACTTCCCTGTGGTGACAGAGTTAGAATACACAGAGTAAATAGAAGATAATTAAATATTAGTAGGCCTTAATTAAGATTTGTATTTTCTTCCTATCTAATCTACATATTCAAATAATTCTACCTACTTAAATATGGATACAAGAAATATCTAATCAAAATATAAAAGCTTATTCAATCTCAAAAGATGAAAGGAAATCGTTTAGTATATCATACGGAGAGGTGAAAAGCGCGTGACAAAAAACGTCGCGATATCTTTGAATATAAAAGCGTGTAAGGTTTGAGGAAAATGAACTGATTGATGTCTCAGTTGAATGACGATTTATTTAAGAGATATATTGGCAATAAATAAAAACAAATATTACATCGTTATTTCTTCATATACGTCCCACTGCTGGGCTCGAGCCTCCTCCATAATAGCAGGGAGGGACATATAGAAGGGATATACTATAGGTATATCCACGCTGGTTTAGTATAAGGTTTTAATTCATGTTTACCTTTTCTTACATAGATGTTATATGCATATTATAATACTTTAGACGTTTTTTGCGACATCCACGGGCAAGAAATGGCATGGTGATTAGTATTCTTACTCCGTAACCACACGGATAACTTTAGAGGGTTTTTATAATACCCACATAGAGTGGGTGGTGTATTGTATACAGACTCCGTCTTCACGCGGATAATAATATACAGAAAATAACTACAATAATTATTAAGGATTTAAGGTTAAGAATAGCTTAAAATACGCACGTTATCGTCATTTAAAACAATTTATATTGAGTCACTGTTAATTACATAGGAGTACGGAGAGAGTTTGATCCGATGAAATTATCATAATTGCCTATAATTTCACTTTATAACTTATAATATTAGTTTATCATTGAACCAATATGTTCCTGGAATATTATTGTTATGTAAAAGTAGTAGGTTAATATGACCAAAAATCTTGTTTTCAGCCTCGTTCCTTTGTTCCGAGAGCCGTAACAAAAATGTCCAGTATTTGCAAAGAGACATATTTCTGTTGCCTTTCTTAGGTTTTAAATGCCATTTTTTACCTATTTCTGCAGGACTTTTCATGTTTTCTTAACTTTTCAATTATTTTTTTGCCTATTTCTGCAAGACTCCCGTTCTGACAGAAAACCAAAAAAATTAAATTATTTATGCAAGTGGCCCGTTTTGATGTAAAGAAATATAGTCACATTATGCCTATCTAATAAAGACTTACTTTACTCTTTGCACTACGCCATGTTTCGTCAAGTATAGTTTCTGCTGATATCTCGAATGATAAATGGATATTGCGACTAAGTTTGTCGAAGTCGGAAAGTTTCCGATTTATTTCAGCAATTTCTATTTCACGTAATGGTGGCATTAACTTTAGCGGGCCTCAGCCGATCTCGTTTTAGACGTCTTAAATGTGGACGGTTTAGTGGGTCAAATTTATTAGTAGAAAATTATATCTATATGATTTAAAATTATTATATTTACGTCATCCTCATCTTCATTCAGGCTACCGTCTTCCACTGTTGGACGTAGGCCTTCCTCATGTATCGATCCTGGGCCGCCTGCGCCACGCCCAGCAACTTTCATCAGTTCGTCGGTCTATCTAGTAAAAGGGCGTCCTACACTGCTACGCCCATTACATGTTCACCAGTCAAGAACCTTTCTTCCCCATCAGTTGTCAGTTCGTTGAACGATCTGACCTACCTTTTGCCACTTTCAGTAAATTATATTTTTTAGTATACCACCGCAAAATCCTGAACTCGAATCCTAGAAAAGACAATAAAAGTTTGGATATCCTACAGTTTAAGTTGGAATTTTGAAATTAGCTGGCTGATTAGCGATAATAAGCTTAACCCTTTTACATAAGACTAAGGCTTGTATGGCAAAATGTAGATGCTTAAATCTTTGCTTAGTTCTTCGAGAATAAAAAGCACCTATATATTTATATTCAGTATCCAATACTAATTTAAAAACATATGTTAACAAGCAATAAAATAATAACCAGTGAGGTGATAATTCGCTAAAAAAAATATATATATAGGTATATTTATTCTGGCAATGCTTCACATTGCCAGTAAAAATAATTAATATTGAAGTATTCCTTGTAATTAATTACAGTTATAGTACATTTATAATTGCTATTTCGTTTTGAAACTTAATTCCTTCACTTATTATGCTAATCAAGATGAAAGAAACTCATGAAGTACTACCTACCTAGTTTTATCGTAACACGCGATATGACGATAAAAGAAATTGTTCTGTTATTATATAGAAGATTTTTTTAAAGGCGATTATGATTATACTAAGTTGTAATTCAGATTATAACCTTATGCCATTCTGGGTGCAGTAATAATTTTCTAATGTTTGAATTCTTTTTTTTTTTGGATGGGTTATGGTAAGCACAGACACCGGCCGGAGCGCGGCCACCGTATCCTCTTCGCCATTGGGTCGACCACCGGTACCGAATGCCTTTTCGTTCGTGGTCAGCCCGGCGGATTACCCTTTCGGGTATCCTCTTTCCCTAACACCCCAGGACGTCGGTCGCCCTCTCGTGGTCAGCCTCTCTGCGGGTGAAGGACTATTCCCCAGTTCAATCACCCGCGGCTTCCGCTAGCCATCAGGCGCAGCTAAGGTTTGAATCCTGCATCAGGTTAGAACTATTGTCTATTTGGTTTTCCATGCAAAGTATTTTCATCATCAACATCTCAGCCTATAAAAGCCTCACTGCTGGGTCCAGGTTTCCTTCACAATGGAAAATTAACTTACTTTTAGGGTTTTATTTCGAGTTTTCCATCTCTTGCATAGATTATATTATTATTGGGTATTATAGTCCTTTAGTAGTCTTTTACGACGTTCACGGGTAAGAGGGCGTGATTAATTGTATTCTTACTCTGTAACTACACGGTAAGTATTTTAAGAATAACTGTATAATAAATTTAAAAAAAACTAAAAACACATTTGAATTGACCAAATTAAAAACAGTTGGTAATGCATTTAAGATTTTTTAATCTTTAAATAAGAAAATCGCCTAAAATGGAAATATTAATGTGTATATTTTAGGTTGTTGAGTTTAAGAGTTTCAATTTAATATTTCGTATAAATTACAATACAAAGTAAATAAAATTGAGTCGGCTAACATCCGTCGGATCAATGAAGCTTATGAAATATGCTACATTCAGTAGCCCATTGCGGTTTGCCGACTAATCAGACTGACAGATACTTAATTAGCTGCAATCACGAACTGCTTATAATCCTAATAATTTGTGGTATGCATTACCATAATTATTATATGTATCGTGTTATAAGCTGTGGTATAAATCAAATTTTAATTAACAAATACGTATAATGCAGAGTGATTTTAATTTTATATACCTCACAACGCTATTAGAGTTCTTCTTCTTCTTTTTTTAGTCTTTGTAATCAGCTACTATACAAGCCATTTTTGTCAGTATCGAGTTATGCTTTTCTTTATAAATTACCAGTTCTTCATAATAGTAATTGTCGGTCAATAAGTCAAATTGTCGCCTTCAACAGTGTTATGCCACTATTAACGGAATCTTTTGAAGCTTTTGGCGGCAATAAAAAGGTATGTGAAGCACTTTTATATAGTACTGACTACATCTCAGCAGCTCTTCCGCTACGTATTATATAAAATGCCATCAAAATTATAATATAACACGTTAAAATACTAAAAATTATATAATACAAGAACACCACATGAACCTTCAACATTCCCGCCAAAAGTCACAGAGTTTGTACCTCCATGTGATGTAAGGTTAAGAATACAATGCCTTTCCATCCACTATTTTCCCATGGTTATCAGAGAAACCATCTGAGAGATCACCAGTAAAATGAGTGGCGACCCGAAAAATTATGCTTTTTTTTTTTGTGGGTGGGCTGCGGTCGGCGCGCCTCCGCACCACTCCGTCCAGGGCGACAGAGGTGCTTAAGCACGCAACTCCCGCAACCCACCCGAAAACCACGTCGCCTTCGTCGTTGGGCCGACCACCGGAGCAGGGTTACTTGACATCAGTGGTCGGCCCGACGGAATACCCCCTATTGGGGTACCCTCTCATCGACCGACGGCCCCCCCTTGGGGAGGACGTCGGTCTTTCCTCACGCGGTCGGCCTCTCGGCGGGTGACGGACTAAAATCCCCGGTCACGTCACCCGCGGCCTCGGCTAGGGCGGCATGAGGCGCAGGTAGTTGCGCCTACGCCGCCCCAGTCGCCGGCGGCGGATCTCCTCATCGAGGCTGCGTTCCTCACGTAGGCGATCCGCCGCTTCCTTCCGCGAGATCACTGTTTCGCAGAAGGCTGTGACCGCGTCCCAATTCCCGACGCTGTCGACCATCGCCCAAGCGATAGCCGGCAGCAACCCGAAAAATTATGCTTGAAGAGATTTATACAAAGTATTTTAAGTTTCACGAACACGTTTGAAACATTTAACAATTTTCACTTATTTTATCACACTTGTGTTTGATTTTTAATTTAACGAAGTTTCGAACAATTTTCAGCGTTCCCGGTGATGAAAACTGAAAAGTTTTAATTTAAATGAAACTGAATAATATTGAAAACTCGTAAGTAAAAATCACCATCCTGCTCTCATATCAATTAATTGAAGTTATCGCACTATGTGCTCTTATTTCAGTGTAGGTAAATATTGTAAATTATTTTGACAATAATTTTATGACGTGACTAATAGGTGCCTGACATCAACCTCCGCCTTGAGAATGTGATTGTTGACCTGACGGCGTCAGATGTAGTTGGCCCAGGTGGATGTAAATCTCTTAGCCGTTTTTACGTCACCCTTACCCGTAATGGTTGGTAGGATACGTAGACGTCATCACAGAGTAAAAGTAAGTAACTTTAACCTATCTGTGTAGTAACGGAGTAAGAATACAATTCACCACCCCCTTTCTTACCGTGGGTGTCGTGCATGCACATAACATCCATGCAAGAGAAGGAAAACTCGAAATAAAACCCTATGTCTGACCAGAGTGGTATAGTAGATCAATTTGCCTCCCATTGTGGAGGAGGCTCGAGCTCAATAGTGGGACGTTTATGAACTTGGAATTGGATCACAACAGTAGCACCATCTTTTAAATAAAAAAAGAATTAGTCAAATCAGTTCACCCATTTGAAATTTCTAAGGTAACAAAGATAAGTGCGAATCGAAGTCGCGCACGAAGGGTGCCGTACCATTATCTATAAAAAATCGCGTTTGTTGTCGAAGTCGCGCACGAAGGGTGCCGTACCATTATCTATAAAAAATCGCGTTTGTTGTCGAAGTCGCGCACGAAGGGTGCCGTACCATTATCTATAAAAAATCGCGTTTGTTGTCGAAGTCGCGCACGTAGGGTGCCGTACTATTATCTATAAAAAATCGCGTTTGTTGTCGAAGTCGCGCACGAAGGGTGCCGTACCATTATCTATAAAAAATCGCGTTTGTTGTCGAAGTCGCGCACGAAGAGTGCCGTACCATTATCTATAAAAAATCGCGTTTGTTGTCGAAGTCGCGCACGAAGGGTGCCGTACCATTATCTATAAAAAATCGCGTTTGTTGTCGAAGTCGCGCACGAAGGGTGCCGTACCATTATCTATAAAAAATCGCGTTTGTTGTATGGGAGCCCACTTTAAATATTTATTTTGTTTTGTTTTTAGTATTTGTTATTATAGCGGCAACAGAAATACATAATATGTAAAAATTTTAAGTGTCTAGCTATCGTCATTCTTGAGATACAGCCTGGTGACAGACAGACGGACGGACAGACAGCGAAGTATTAGTAATAGGGTCCCGGTTTTACTCTTTGGGTACGGTACCCTAATAAAAAAAGAACAGTCGAATAGATTTTGAAGTCCGTTAAAAATACATAAAATAAAACTCGTTAAACACGAGTTCAAGAGTATTAGTGACCATAATCTCCAACTCCTCGGAATCGTATAGTACCGATTGCTGTTAATATTCTTCTCCTCAAACGTCAATGGAAGTAGATCGTGGTAGTCCCTGGCGGAAGGGTCTGTCAACAGTGGTCGTCGAGGCAGATCCATGGATTGATGAGAGGGTACTCCTTAAGGGGTATTCCGTCAAGCCGACCACTGACGATAAGTCACCCTGCTCCGGTGGTCAGTTTAACGATGAAGACGACGTGTCACGGATGGGTTACGGGTGTGCGTGCTTACGTCCCTCTGTCGCCCCGGACGGAGCGGAGCGAGGAGTGCGCCGACCGTATAAAAAAAAGATCCACGATTGATAGTTTTGAAAGTGAAAAACCTTTTCATCTTTAACATATATTTATTTAAGCAAAACTTCAAAGCTTAAATGTTTTTTATTTGTTTTCATAAGTCTCCAAAAGTTCATGTTTGGACAAGCTTAGCTTGGAAGTTGGGATATCAGTTATTTTTAATTTTGCGAACTTATTATAATTCTAGCCAAAAAATGTTTTATTTGTAACATTTAATGAGTATATAAAAACAAGTTTCTATTCACTGAACAGTTGATATTAAACTTTTCAAAAGATCACATCAATTCCAAATGAAAATTTCAGCAAGTCACTACACTACAGCTGTGCTTTAGGGAGCGTAAAAATAAAATTAAACTTAAAATTCAATTTTAATCGTAACAATAACTTACTTAATTGTTTCATTGTTATAAGCATAAAATATTGCAATAAATTCTAATTATTATCATTTTGTGTGGTAACGAAGTAAGAATACAATTCACCACCCCCCTCTCTTCCCGTGCGTGTTGCAATAGACTACTAAGGGATCTATGCAGGAAACATCGATGCAAGATAAGGAAAACTCGATACAAAACCCTATTCTAATACGTTTGATCAACGTGAAATAGAATAGAGAGGCCTGAGCCCAATAATAGTATTAATTTTATGGACTGGGATGAGATGATTATCATTATCAATATCTCGGCTAATATACGTCCCACTGCTGGGCTCAAGTCTCCTCCATAATAGGAAGGGTATTGACCTATTATACCAGGCTGGTTAGACGGATTACTATAGGGTTTTATATAACCTGTCACCATACGAGGGATGTTTTAAATAAGTTAAAATTACTTTTAAGTACTGCCATTATATTTACATGAAGTTATAAACTTGTGCGCAACATAAAATGAAGTTACTTCTGATTTATAAATATAATAAAGGCCGCTTTGATAAAGTTTGTAAGCTGTGAACATAACTTTTAATATAACGCCTTTGATGCATTGTGGCATTTAAAACATTATATATTTTACTAGCTGACCCAACAGACATCGTTCTGTTCAAATAAAAGGAATTCTCCTTGAAATCGACAGCAGTGCTACCTACCGGGTCCAATTGTGAATCTAAAGCATTCTCAAATCCCCTTGAACACACACAAAAATTCTTTACATATATATTTCTTGTGTACGTCACTGAACTCCTAAACGGCTGGACCGATGTTGATAAATTTTTTTGTGTGTGTTCAAGGGGATTCGAGAATGGTTTACATTCATATTTGGAGCCGGTACGTGGCGCTGCTGTCGATTTTAAGGAGAACTCTTATTATTTAATTTGAACAGAGAAACGTCTGTTCTGTTGAAATTTAAAAAAGGAAATCTCTTTGAAATCGGTCGCAGCGCCACCGGTAGGGTTCAAATATTAAAATAAACCATTCTCCAACCCACTTGAAAACACACAAAACATTTCATCAAAATCGGTCCAGCTGTTAGAAGGACCGTTTAGTTTCAATTACAAACATACGAAGAGAAGATTAATATATAGGTATATGAAGATGTCTCTTAATATATGTATATGTCAACAGTCTGCTCATGTTTGCCTGACATGACTCGCCAATTAGATTCTGTTTCACTTTGTAGCGGACCCGTTGGAAGTTATATTTGAAAAAAAAGGGTTACGTGACAGTAATTTATAGTACTTTAGACACGTTTCGGTAACGTGCTAACAATTTTAATGATATTTTTTGTTGGGGGTTTTTACATAAAAAAATCACTATGTTGCCATCATTAAAATCTCTTGGACGTAAAGCAACATTGAAAATTGAAATATTGTTATGCTCCTCTTTTGTTTTTTGGTAGGTGACACTCTGGAACCCCCACCCATTCCGTCCAGGGTGACAGAAGAGGGCCGTGCGGCCTCATAACCCACCGTACTCCCTACCCATCGTCATTGGGTTAACCACTGGTGTCGATTCCTTGATATCCATAGTCGGCCAGAAATGTCTTTATGCTTAAGAAATAAATCGCTTAAATAACGTGCCTTATTGATGTGAAACATCTATAGGCGAGGGTGAACCTGATCGTTGGCGTGGCGTAAACAGCTCGTGGCGTTACGATGTCACGCTATATGACGGAATTTCTTATACACACTTCTATATACTAATCTAAAATACGTTTTCTCTAGCTTACCGTCCTATACAAGGCACTGCATATTGAGACACGTCAAAACGAATAAATTTTTGCTAAAATAGCTATTTATATAGATTTAATAACTTCATCATTACCATTTATCCCATCGCTGTCCACTACTAGACTTAGGCCTTCCTTATGTTTCACCACAAAGTGCGGCCCTGTGCCAACTGCATCCAACGACGCCCAGCTACTTTCACCATCAGGTCGTCGGTCGTTAATTACATTGCATTAGAAATTGGCGCAGTTCTTAGTCGGTTTTTATAGCGTAGTATTTATGTCAGTTACTACATGACACATTAGCTCTAACGTCGATAAAAGTATATAACTTCTATTAAAAGAAGTTTATTCGCATCAAAAGGTTTATTGTATTACTTTATATAGTGGTTCAATGCGGAGTTATCAAAGGAAATGGAATATAATAACTGTTCGTATCGCAAGCAACGATAAATAATTATATAAGTAATCGATACTAATAATAGGTTTAAAGGAAATAACATTTATAATATAACTTTATTTTATTTTTCCAGATAATTTACTGTTTATTTCTTTTTTATTGAGGACAGGCCATGATGCAAACATATTCCATTTAAATTGTTCGTGACAGGGAATGAGACGGCATGCAACTCTATAACCTACTGTACTTTATCTATCTGTAGGTATTTTGGTGGACCACCGATGCGGATTTTTTCTCTTCGATAGTCCGCCGTTCGGTGGTCGGATATTATAACGTTATTATTTGGATGCTAGCTGACCCAACAGACGTTGTTCTCTTCAAATCTAAAAAAGTAATAAAAGGGATTCGCCTTGAAATCGTTAGCAGCGTCACCTTCCGGTTTCAATTAGTAATCTAAACCATTCTCATATCTATCGGAACAGCCACAAAAAAAAACATCAAAATCGATCCAGTCGTCAAAGCCGCTCGGGGAGACAGAATAAGGCGTGCAACCCCTTAAGCTATCGTACACTTTCTATCTACCACCATTTGGGTGGACTACCAGTACTAATTTATTGACTTGGGTGGTATATTAATAGTCTATAGAATAAATTGTGAAATGAAAATGATGATTAATAATTCAAATCATAATATCTGGACGAATAAGTTTAGTTCTTTATTTCTTTTTTTTTATACCTTGTATTTTTTAAATATGTTTGTAAATGTGTTTCTAAATAGATATTAGAGGGTTGTTACGGTGTTTCGGAGTATTCAGCCCTTCCGTGCTGCCCATATCTAATGACTCAAATTCAAATTCAAATACTTTATTATGCATAAACCTCGCGGGGGCACTTACATATGGTCACTTTTTTACATTTTACCTTACACTACTACCGGATCGGAACGCAACCGCACTGAGAAGATCCGGCAAGAAACTCAGTGGGCTTGTCTTCTTTTTTATTCATTTACTGTTTTTTTTTTTAATAAGATAATAAATAACAACATGTCTATTTATAGCTCCAGTGTGATGCCTTTCGAACCATTATAAAAATACAGTTATTAAATATAACGAAAAAGTACCATGGCTGGACCAGATCCCGCAAGCGGCACCCGATCACGAGTTAACCACTAGAGCAGCCATCACTCCCCTCAACCACAATGGAGGGAAGGGAGTGACCCGCTCCTCGTAGCTACCGCAAGCAGACCCTTCAGTGAGCATGACCAATACCATGTGCCACAAACATAAAACACAGATTAAATAACAAATTCGTTTGGCAGAACACGCTACGCTTTACAATAATATTAACAGCAACAGAATAAACATGTATGTAACACCTTTTGAAATAATGAGAAAATGCCTGAATGAGGAGCTGCTCATAATCAGTCTGTATTATCATCAAGATAATCCGAGATTTTATAATAACCTTTTCTACAAAATCTACTCTTGATTGCTTTTTTGAACTTATTAACTGCCATATCTCGAATATTAATATGTAATTTGTTGTAGAAGCGTATACATTGCCCCATGAAGGATCTGTTAACTCGTTGAAGACGAGTACTGTGTACAACTAATTTATCCTTATTCCGAGTATTTACATGATGAATGTCACTATATTTTTCAAAGTTACCGATATTGTTCTTTACATATAATACATTTTCGACTCTCAGCAATCTTCACCAGGTCGTCGGTTCCCTTGATGGGGGGCGTCCTAGACTGCATCATCTGATACATGGTTGCCACTCGAGAACCTTTCTTCTTCAGTTGTTGTCGATTCATCGAGTGATGTGATTTAATCATTGTCACTTCAGTGTGCTAATTATATTGTACTATGTCGGTTACACAAGTTTGCCTGCAAATTTCGGTAATCCGGATTCTATCTCGTAGAGAACTCCCGAGCGTAACCTGGTCCACGCACGCTGAGCGACTTTAAGTTTGGTTACAAGACCTACATTTAGGGATGTCGTTTCGTGCCGTAAGTCAACAAGAAGATCTTCTTAAGTTTTAACCGACATAATTCGAAAAATTAGTAGGCTGAAGTGGCAATGGACAGGCCGCATCGCTCGCATTTTTGCGTTTTCAAATTATTTTTTCAAATTATTTTTTGATTGTAAATTAATATTTATAAATTAAAAATTTTAGATTTATCTGGTTTTAACATCTATTGGCATAGATATAGTGAAATTAATATAGCTACCCATATCGCATTAATATTAACATATCTCGTGAGCATGTCGATGACGACTCACGTGAATTTACTCCCCATCCAAGTCTGCCTATGTCGTCTGCTTGTTTTCACTCCAAAGAAATAATACTGACGACCCGATCTGTCTAAATGTGACTGATCAAAGCCCCAATAGAGCTTCAAATTTCCTTTTGAGATTAAATGTACCTTTATATTTATATATTTTCATTGCCTGAAAACAGCGACAAAACGCTATTTTCTATAAATAAAACGTAGCTAGATCGATTTCTGCGCCCCTGAAACCTCTTGCATACAATATTTCATGAAAATCGTTGGGAACGTTACCAAGAATCTGAAAAAAATATATATAAAATATACAAGAATTGTTCGTTTAAAAATATAAGATATAACTTTGATTAACGCTGTGTGGTTACGGAGTAAGAATACAATTCACAACTCCCTATCTTGCCCGTGGATGTCGTAAAAGACGACTAAGGGATATAATAAGCATATAACATCTGTGCAAGAGAAGGAAAACTCGAAACAAAACCCTGTTCCAACACGTCTGATCAGCGTGGAATAGTAGGTCAATAACCCTCCCATTATGGAGGAGGTCTGAGCCCAACTTATAATCCCCTCTGAGCCAACTTATAAGGCCAAATTATAATCCCTTTGTCGTCTCTTACGACACCCACAGCTAAGAGAGGGGGTGGTGAATTGTATTCTTACTCCGTCACCATAGGGAAAATGTTGTG
This sequence comes from Lymantria dispar, assembly GCA_032191425.1. Classification (NCBI taxonomy): domain Eukaryota; kingdom Metazoa; phylum Arthropoda; class Insecta; order Lepidoptera; family Erebidae; genus Lymantria; species Lymantria dispar. Next base: position 7,063,760 of record CM063465.1, on the reverse strand, counting down.
TGTTAAATACTCTCACAGAAAATCGAAAGCTGAGTAGAAGCAATTTACTATTGGACTTTGTTTGGTAGGCGAGATAAACTGAAGCCCAAATCTGCGGCTGTTTGCCAAAAACAGAAACGTGTCAACAGAAACACTAGTTCTTAGAATTTTCTACATGACAGTGTATTGTTTCCTCTATTAAACCATATTTTCGTCATTACCATATGATGACTACGAATACGTCACGGAAGGGGCGTTGCGGAGGTACAGTATCCGAAAGGATATCACGCCGGGCTGGTCACGGTCGACAATGAATTCGGTACCAGCGGTCAGCTCAATAGAGAAGGTGAGGCAAGACAGTACGTTATGTGGTCGCGCGCCGTCCTTGCGTCGTCTCGGACAGAGTGGACGGCGTGTGAGCTAGCCATAACCCGCCTAAAAAAATGGTGTTTACGAATACCTATATTGTTCCCAACCAACCATCCCTTACATTGTTCATGAGCCTCGTAAAAGAGGACTAAGAGCAATACATAGACTTGAGCCAACTCCATATGATATCGTCTGGATAACAATTACATTCTCAAGGAGGTTTGACTTATTAGCATTAAACGGTGATACACCTACACAATAAATAATAGACAAACGCGGCATTGAATGTGACCTTTTTAAAAATTTATACTCTATAGTCAATACTGAGTCTACTTGAAAAATCCAATCGTAAATAATACGCTTACTGAATGATACACTGAAACAACAGAACAGAATGTGTTATGAGGTATAGTAAATATCTTCTTCTTCTAGCTAGATCTTGTCCCAATTTTTAACTGACTTCAAAAAAAGGAGGAGGTTCTCAATTTGTCGGAATCTTTTTTGATGTGAAACATCTATAGGCGAGGATGACCGTGATCGTCGCGTGGCGTTTAACGCCACGCCTCGCAGTCCCCTATTAATTAATAATTATGTAATAAATATTTGGATGCATATACCTACATTTTTGTAACGAAACCATAGTGCGATTTAAAATTTTGTACAACGCCATCTAGTGAACTCAAAGTAAATTGTTACTTATAATGTATATTAATGAAAATAAATGTTTATTGAATAAAAATCATCATTTTTTGGAAAAAAATCGCGATATTTTATTAATACTTTATGCCTTAGTTTTATCGTATTAGTTCCTGTCGTAATCTAATGTTCTTTTATGCATAAATACTTGTTTTATAAATTAATGTAAAATTCTAAATAAATAATAATAATAAAACTGGAGAACCGTTTTTTTACAGGCTGAAACTAATAAAAATTAGTTTCAGGTGTATATATATTTATTTCTTTGTATATTACCGACTTCATAGGAATTGGATTTTGACTCACTTTAAACAGTCAAATTCGTTCCGTGTGGTGACGGAGTAAGAATACAATTCACCACCCCCTATCTTACCCGTGGGTGATCGTACGAGACGACTAAGGGATATAAAACGCATATAACATCTATGCGAGAGAAGGAAAACTCGAAATAAAACCCTATACCAACACGTCTGACCAGCGTGGTATAGTAGGTCAATTGCCCTTCCATTATGAAGGAGGCCCGAGCCCAACATTGGGACGTATGTGGGCTGAGATGATGAGATGATGAAACAGTCAAATTTCATTTAAAAGTTGAAAATTTAAGGAGAACCAATGACGTTAAAATTATTTAGATAGCTTTTCTTATTATCATTACAGGATTAAAAATTTCTTTATTAAATATATTGAAGCTGAGAGTAGGTCGTTAGCTCGATAAATGCCGCCATTTCTGTTTCCTAAATCACACTCTTCGTGCGGAAAGAATGTCTGTGAACGGATGAAAGCATTTCATTTTTTATAGGCTTTTATTAGTTTCAGCTGTGTATTTATTTGTTTGTATGTCACCAACTCCTTAAGAATTGGATTTTGACTCACTTTAAACAGCTTGTCTTATTATCATTACAGGATTAGAGAGTTCTTTATAAAATATATTGCAGCTTAAAGTTAGTCGTTTGCTCGATAGATGCCGCTATTTCTGGTTTATAAATCGCAAATTATTTCAAGCTACGTTTTAGAAGGTTCATTTCGTTTGTACTAAATGACGTTACCATAAATATGTCAAACGTCGGCAGCCTCCAGCAACTTCTGCGCCGCCTGTCGCAGCTTTGCAGCGCGCCGTCTGACGCGTGCCGTTGCAGGGTCGATCTTCCTGTTGCTTTTCTTTTTGCGGGCCCCTGTTTTCGCCGGGTCTTCGGCTGATTTTGGAGCCTCCAGTACCAGACTAGCAGCCGAGCTGCAGTCGGACGAGGCCCCTCCTTCTTCTGTGCCAGTTTTACCGTAGCTTGGCAAGGCTTTTGGGTGGGAACAATGTGGGTCATCGTTCCCCGTATTTTTGGGCGTCTCACTCCTCCTATCTACGTCAGGTGTGCGTGAACAATTATCCATGTAGTTCCCACGAGTATGGGAGAAGTAAACGGTCGACCCGGGCAGAGATCCCGATACCCGGGCAAGCGTAAATTTGTATCCCAACACAGGGGGTCCGCAGGTACCCTGGCTGGGGGCGCGCTAACGACTGAACAACCCATCAGCCATGCATCCTCTCGCCGTGCGCCAGAACTTAGGATTCTGGGTGATTGTTTTATAGAGGTTTTCTTCCTCGCGGTCCAGGCGGTTAAGCCAAGACCCTCGCTCCTGAATCTAGGCCTCAAGACAAATGTCCCGAAGCAGGAATCAGGTCTACGATTTGTCGCGGTTGGCAAATGCCTGCCCAGTCCTCAAATGAATGAGTGACTGGGCCCGTCGAATTTTCGCGTCCAATACCCTCTACAATTAGAGGGCATGGAGCGAATTTGGGGCATCCCACAAACTGGGCCCCCCCTCGGGCCAGATATTTGCCACGAGCGACAATTCCAGAGAGCAGTCCAAGGAATTGTCGCTCGTGCCCAGGGTACACCACACGGAGGTTTCTGGCGTAGCACCCCGAAATAAAACCCTATACCAATCTGTCTGACTAACATGGTATAGTAAGGTCAATTTCCCTTCTATTGTGGAGGAGGCTCGAGCCCAACAGTGGGACCTGCATGAGCTGAAATTCTGATGATGATGAATAACATGTTTAATATAATAGAAGATTTATATACATTATTTTGGGCATAGCACATAGATAGACAACTATCAGGCCAATCTTTACAGGCGATAAAAAATCTTTTGTTAAAAAAATCTGTTGTAGGTACGATATATTTAACAGAAATTTAAACATCTATCCAATACGGCATCTGTGTTTTATTTGAATTTCTATGTAAATAAAAGACTTTTTAAATATCTAAAAACACACAAGAACATTATAAATAAAATACATCATTTTTGAAGTGAAAACTTTTATAGGCATACATGCATAGGAAAGCACGCGTTTCCTAATGTAAAATGTTGCCACATAACGAATTTTATAATAAATAAAATGTGACTAATGCCCTTCCCAAAATAAAATATTCATTTATTGGTTAATAATAATGTAAAATGCCTATTTATAAATGCAGTTTTCGTAATAGTTCTAAACTTTTAGCCCCGAGAGTGCACTTTGTATAATGTTCAGAATCATGTTACGGTAATTGCATTAGAACGCTATTAAGGCCTCTTCAATTTAGTCCTATACACTCAATATTGGTTTTTGAAAGGCATACAAGGTTGCTATCATAAAATAGAAATATTTTACAATCTGTTGTTGTTAGTAATATTTAATTTAATCGAGTTTTAGCGATAATGTGAAAAAGTTATATAGTGCTCTTAAATTTTCATCGACATTTTATTGTTTTATTATATTGAAATATCTGGTTGACCGAGCTTCGCTTCGCTTCGGAATATTTTTGTCGAATTTATTTAGATATATATTAATAAAAAATAAATATTAAATAATGAAAAAAATATAAAAATTACAAAAAGAGAATAATAATAACACCGAGATTCGATCCGACGCTGTTTGAATGCAAAACAAAAAGCGAACTCGATCACTTCCCAACTGAGCTACCGTAACTCTTGACATTTACAACGAAATTTGAATTCATATTCTTTTAAAATTTAATGTTATTTATTGTTATGCTAAAAACGAACATTTTCTATAAATAAAACCTAGTTAGATGGATTTTTTGGACCCGAAACCTCTAGTATGCCAAGTTTCATCAAAATCGTTGGTGCCGTTTCCGAGATCCTGAAAATATATATATATATATATATATATATATATATATATATATATATATATATATATATATATATATATATATATACAAGAATTGCTCGTTTAAAGATATAAGATAATTTTACTGGTATTTTGTGTAATGTAACACAGAGATAATGCTAAAGTGTAAAGTGTACCATATTATTTACATGTATTTTAATGTTTTGCCTAAATTTTCAGAGATATCGTTAATTTGGTTATCAGCGCCCAGAGCATAATGACTTGACTTACTGATGGACAGTGGCTATGAATAAGTTACTCAATACGAAAAGTGTAATTATTGTGAAAAAAATAGTTTTAAAAGTATTGGGAAATTTTTGATTTTATTTAAACTGCCATTAGTTTAAATTGCCTACATTTCATTCAACTAAATAAAATATTCATCGTTATCAGCATCTCAGCCCATATAAGTGCTACAATGCGCTTGGGCCTTCTTCACAATGGAAGTGAAACTGACCTACTACACACTGACCAGGCGTGTTGTCCTAGGGTGTTATGTCAAGTTTTTTTTAATATGGATAATAATTATAATAATAATTAAATATGATAGAAGTTTTATCGGTGACGTAGACGTGTCATGACTTGTGAGAGTCTTAAATTATATTGAATTATTGAATATTTTAGTGCTTTATGATTGTCATAATAATATGTTTATATTTTATGTAATATATGAAGTGCTAAAATGTAGTTAACATGATTTAACAGTGCTTCTGACTGAATTCTAAGTAAAACCTTGGTGGTACCTAACCAAAAAAATATCGGGTCAACCAAGGCCAGCGTCCGATTAAAAGCAACGATTTTATTTACTCGTGGACAATGACTTCAAAATTATACAAAGCTTATCAATAAAAAAACGAAATCAGTTGTAATTATTGAAATGAAAACAAAACAAATCGTTGGCTGTATGGGCTACGTGCCGTCGTCTGTTGGAATGATCGAATCGAACCAAAGAAATATGTAAATATAACGTTTGTGTGATTCGTTTATGTGAATCCAAACATAATTTTAATTTCATGCTCATTTTATATTCACTCCTCATTTATGATGTCTGTTATCTCATCATCATCATCTCAGCCCATACATGTCCCCAGGTTGTGTTCGGGCCTCCTCCACTATGACAGAAAATTGACCTACCATACATCGCTGGTCAGACTGATTAGTATAGTTTTAATTTATTTTACCTTCTTTTCTAGATGTTATATTGGTATTATATTCCTTAGTCGTCTTATACGACTTCCACAGGTAAGATATAAATTGTATTCTTACTCCGTTATGGATGATATCAATTGCTGTAAACCGTCATTCACAATTTAATACGATTTTAGTATATAGTTCCAAAGGATAAATCAAGTTAAACAAAAGTTCGAAAAGCTGCCACCAAAATTAATGCGTCTAACTTCTTAGTTCTACCCGTAGTCTAAGTTTAGATTTCTTTATAAAACGATTAACCTTAGCTAAGAGTTTTTGAAGCTTGCGAGCTCTACTAATTAAAACGAAAATGGGGTATATCATAAATAATATAATATCATAATATTATAAATGCGAAAGTAAGGATGTTTGTTTGTTTGTAACGCTTTCACGCTTAAACCACCGAACCGATTTCAAAAATTCTTTCACCAATGGAAATCTATAATATCAGGGAGTAACATAGGCTATATTTTATCCCGGTATTCCCACAGGAACGGGAACTATGCCGCGGGTAAAGCGACTGAAACCGAAGCGAAACGAGGGCGGGTTGCTAGTCTTTTATAAAAGTATCCAGAAAATTGATATGTAATTACGAGATTCCAAATTATTCGTTTGGTGAAGGAGTAGGAATACAATTCACCACCCCTTTCTTGCCCGTGGTGGTCGTAAAAGACAACTAAGGTAGGTATATAATATTCATAAAACATCTACGCAAGAGACGGCTAATTCGATACGAAACCCTATGGCAAACAACACGTCTGACAATCTCAGTATAGGTAATAGATCCATATCCCTCCCGCAATGGAAGAGGCCCAAGCCCAATGATAAGACGTATAGTGGCGAAGATAATAAGATTAAATATAGGTAAGCCCCGTGTGGTGACCAGTTAAATACAGTCTGAATATTGTCATTACCCTGTTTCCTTATAGAAGGAGTGGTTAAAACCGGTTCATTGATCAAAAACTAGGCTGCAATGTTCTTTTGACTTAGAGCACCAATTACGATCATCAATGCGCTTGCCAATGATTATAACATCATCCCGCCTTATGGATGTCTTTATTCAAGAGTGGATGCCAACAGGCTGTTGAATGTTAAAATTACAATATACCGTACGTAAAAATACAATTCACCACCCCCTATTATGAGCGTGGGTGTCGTAAAAGATGACTAAGGGAAAAAATGCATATAAATCTCCACAAGAGAAGCAAACTTAGAAATAAAACCCGACCAGCGTGGTAACCAACCCGTCTGACCAGCGTGGTATAGTAGGTCAATATCCTTTCCTTTTCCTCATTTTATTTTCCTTGTCTTGGATAGATGTATATTATAACCCCCATAGATGTCTTACGAATCCCGTTAGCAAGAGAGGGGACTGAATTATTCTTACTCCATCACCACACGGAATGTTTCAGAATAGCATTAGAGCTTGTTCAGCCTATAATAAGCAATGTAGATTTGAAATAGAATAGATAAACTTCGCAAAATATTGCTCCTAGACGATTATATTTCTTTTACCGAAAAGCTTTCCCTAAATACCGAAATAGGATTCTTGTAGCTATGCCAAATTGTTCAATAGTCGCGATAGTCGGAATGTTAAGAGTAAAGGTCAATAAACTTATATAATATTGTTTGTCGTCTCAAATTTTAGCTTCGAACGTGTCTAGTATTCGGACGATATAAGAATATTTACATAGGCCTTTTTATTACGTGTTGATATAAGAAAAAGCTTTATTAAATTAAAGTTGTCCTTCGAATAAAAAAAAACCTTTTTAAAAACAATATTTTATTATTTGTTAATAAAATGAATGTTATCTTACCCGTGGGTGATCGTACGAGACGACTAAGGGATATAAAACGCATATAACATCTATGCGAGAGAAGGCAAACTCGAAATAAAACCCTATACCAACATGTCTGACCAGCGTGGTATAGTAGGTCAATTACCCTTCCATTATAGAGGAGGCCCGAGCCCAACAGTGGGACGTATATGGGCTGAGATGATGATGATGATGAAAATGAATGAAAAGTTAAAGATTCAGGTCAGACCCTGGTTATCATATAGTATCAAAGTACTCGTCAAGACGAATCAAATGAGCCCAAACTCGATGGTGTTGCGTCCTTTAATTACGGAGTTCCTATGGCCAGCTTCCAGGTCCATCATCACATCAGTTCTATGTCACAATAATATTGCATTATCATCCGATTTATACATGCATGCAAGATTTTGGCTCAATCGGAAACCGGGAAGTGGATCACATTTAACTTGCAAGATTTGATTACAGACAATGGGATAGGTGAAACTAAATAAAAGCTTGTAAAAAGTATAATTAAAATATATTTATATGTCTGAAAATACAAGTCTACGACAAGTGATGACTTACAGCACGGAAACGCTGAATGTAAGCCTCATAACCAAGCTCAAAGTAGCTCAGCCTGCTATGGAGCGGGCTATGTTTGAGATTTCTCTGCGAGATAGAAGCCGAAATATAAAAATCCGTAGATAAACGAGTGTAAATGACATAGCAAGAAGAATTAGCACGCTGAAGTGGCATAGGCAGGCCACATCGCTGGACGAACCGACAGTCACTGGAGAAGAAAGGTTCTCTAGTGACGATCCCGTATCTATCGGAACCAGGCGGCGGGTGCGCTGACTATAAACCCCAACACTGGACTTTGCGGGGGCCACTGCCGTGCCCCTAGATGAATGTGGAATTACGGTTATAGTTATTTTTTTACATATGTAACGTTTAAATATTGGATAGCAATTGACATAATGAATTGATGTTTGATAACGTAGCCATTAATAATATTAAACTGTTTATTTATTCTTGTGAGCGAGGTGTGTTTGCCGTGTGGTGACGGACTAAGGATACAGTTAGTGTTGAACCTTTCTTGCACGTGGATGTCTTAAAAGACGACTAAGGGAGTAAATATTCATATAACATCTATGCTAGAGAAGAAAATCTCGAAACAAAACCCTATACCAATACGTCTGATCAGCGTGGTATAGTAGGTCAATTTTCCACCTATTTCCTATTTTATAGGAGGCTCGAGGCAGGCTGGAACATTAGAAATCATTATGTTTATACGCTATTCAAGAAATATTTTTAAACGATAAATTATTTCATTTAGTGTAAACAAAATGTTTAAAAAGAGTACGACGGTTATGATGGAGCATTATGACGGAGCACGAGCCGTGTACGAGTGGCAGTATTTAAAACCTATGGCGTACACGCTCATATACGTGCCTGCGTCGACACGTGAGAGCAAATGCGGAGATTGGTATTTTTTTTTCGGACTAGGAGTGTTACCCTCAGATGGCTGTTACACCCTTACGCGGACTAGTGGTGAGCGCTGAGGGCTCTCAACGCAAATATTTAAGCAACGGGGACCAAGGGAACCCCCTGTGGGGTACGAACCTCGGGTTGGGGCATTGCTGAGGGCAATGTGGGAGGTCCCACTTTAGATTTATTTATTTTTACGCGGCACGGTTTCGCATCTCGACGGCGAGGACGAAACTGTAGTCTTTTCTTTGTTGCGGCTTTGTGGGCCGTGTATGCTGTTTTCTGAGCTACCGTGATTTTGTCGTCGGGCTCGTCGAGAGCGAGTCTCGGCCGAGGGACCTTCGAGATGCGGGACGGGGTATAGTTGGTCGCAGCGACCACTAAGGCGTTGGGGTGTGTTGTGGCAGAATCATAATATCTACGGGCACACTGTTTCATATATTGCCTGATGGTCGGCAAGTGCAAGTCGATGTGGAGATCGGCATTGCGTATGAACCACGGTGCGCCCGTAGCCTTACACATGAACCTATTCTGAAGTGTTTGTAGCCTATGGATCCTGTGTGGTCTAACGTGAGCGAATACTACACTGGCATACATCATGATGGGGCGTATGCAGGCAGTGTAAAGATGGACTTTGCATTTGAGCGACAGCTTACTCTTTGGGTTGAGTAAGCTGTGTAAACGACCCATAACGAACGCTGCACACAAGCGCACAGTTGTTATGTGTCGAGCGAAGCTGAGACGATTGTCAAGGGTAACGCCTAGATATTTTGCTTTTGACGCCCAAGGGATGGCCTTATCAAAAATGCGGACTTGAGTGAAGCTCTCGTGCGGGTACAGGTCGGCACGTCTCCTGTGAAACATGACTGCCTGACTCTTTTCTGTGTTAATGTCAATTCTCCACTTCCAGAACCACTTGCCAAGGGCAGTAGCTGCGGTTTGGAGATTTCGAGTGACGGCGTCCGGGTTAAGCCCGGATATGAATATAGCCGTGTCGTCAGCGTAGAGGGCTGACTGTACGAGCTTAGACTTGGGGATATCGCTGGTGTACAGCGCGAATAGAAGGGGGGAGAGGACCGAACCTTGCGGTACGCTGGCTCTAATCGGGTGCGGGGAAGAAAGTGTCCCTTCTGCTCTGTAGCGGAAGCTACGATTGGTTAATAAGTCCCGTATAATGATTACGAGGTAGTGGGGAATTCCAAGTTGGAATAACTTGAAGATAAGGCCATTGTGCCAAACCTTGTCGAAAGCTTTGGCTACATCGAAGAAGAGTATCCCCGTAAAAAGGTTGCATTGCAATTTTACGTTGATGCTTTTCACGATGCGATGGACTTGATGCACACACGAGTGTTTGGCTCTAAAGCCGAACTGCTCGTGTGGTATGAGGTGGTTTTACTCGGCGAAAGTTCTCAACATTTGGTGGATGGAGTTTGGTACTGCGCCATAGGTTTTAAATACTGCCATTCGCACACGGCTCGTGACAGCCAATGCGAGTGTGGGCATGTGCGGCGGGTGTTATCCTGATGTTTGTATATATGGATCTGGTATGATCACACCAGTAAAACTTAACATCATTTTTAATACCACTGCTGAGCTCGAGTCTCCTCCAGAATAGAAGGGAAATTAATCTACTATACCACGCTCGTTAGACGTGTTGGTATAGGGTTTTATTTCGAGTTTTTCTTCTCTTGCATATCTGTTATGTGAATATTTAACCCTTTAGTCGTCTTTGACGACATTCACGGGTAAAAAAGGGGCTGGAGAATTGTATTCTAACTCCGTCAGCACACGGGAAAAACATATCGAGACATTTATTTGTTAGCTTTACAATTTTAAGATGCTGTATTCTATTGAAAATGGTTAGTTAATTCGTTGTGGTGCTAGTTAATGCATTTTAAATAAATACATGTATATCAAAATAAATAATACTTCGGCAGGCCCTAGTTATTACAACAGTTTTCAGTCATATTAGTTGTAATTTATAACAATTTTATTTTACATTTTCTTTAATTTGAAGTCTGCAAAATACAATATTAAAAAAAAATGAATAAACGTTTCGGGTGGTGTACAATAGTAATAAAATTCACCACTCCCTATCCCTCCCATGGAAGTCATAAAAGACGACTATGGGATATAATATACACACATATGTGCAATACGAGGAAAACTCAAAATAAACCAACATGTCTGACCAGCATGATATAGTAAGTCGAATTCCCTCCCATTGTGGGGGAGGCCCGAGCCCAACAGTAGGACGTACGTGGGTTGCAGTTGGGTCCTTTCTCTTAGTCATATTATTTGCTTACGTTGTTAAATCAGAATATGTTTTATGTTGAATAATACTTAAATATTTACATATAAATAATGCTATACTCCTTAGAAAATATTACCAACTCATATTATACCCCGAGGCTGAAATATACTAATGGTATTCGAAACGCTCCCTGAATAAATTGTTTGTACCCTTGGAGTAAGTCAACGAATTTAATCTTGTTTATAAATTATTTATTACGTTCTATTGTCGTCTGACAAGTGAGCGACAATGGGGACGTTTATTGGGTAACATAACAAGAGCAATCTGATTTTCAGTGTAGCTCTCAAAGTTCCCGATTTTCAATTTTATGTGTGTAAAGTCCTCTTAAGGCTTACAGACCTGAGATGGACTAAGAGGACGACTTTATGGAAGGGTCCTCCTGGTAAAAGAAGCAGAGGACGTCCTTTATCACGATGGGAAGACGAAATAAAGAAATTAGCCGGCTCAAAATGGATAGACACTGCACAGGACCGAGACACGTTGAATAATTTGGACTGCACAGATGGCGTAGTGGTTAAGATACCGACTTACAGTGCCAGTGTCGCGGGTTCGAATCCTGCGCGGGACAACACTTTGTGCGATCCACAAATTGTTGTTCTGAGTTTGGATGTAATTTGTGTCCGTTAATTATATGTTTGTAAAGTCCCCTTCAATACAAGGTTTAATTTCCTTAGTGCAGGGAGTTGTTAAAAAAAAAAAATTTGGAAGAGGCCTTCACCCGCACAAGGGTTCTTGAAGATACAAGACAGTAATTATCTATTAGTTAGGAAATAAATATTAAACAAACATTAAATGATACATACATACATATTTGAAAATAAATTAAATAAACTAACAATAGTTTAAGATAGGAAATAAGTGCTACTAACGAACATATTTGTAGCTAACAAGAAATAAAGGCTTTTTTATTTTATTTATTTAAAGACATATTATCCACCACGCACAATATTAATATCAAAAACAAGAGTAGATAATGAAAATACCAAACCAGTGAAATGCATATAATTTGTTAAAATGTAAATTTTTATCATCATCAGTAATTCAGGTCATATACATCCCACTCGAGCTGGGCTCGAGCCTCCTCTAGAATAGGAGTGAATTTGACCTACTATACTACATTGACCCGAAGTGTTGCTATTGGGTTTTATTTTGCCGACCACTGACGACAAGACACTCTGCTCCGGTGGTCGGCCCAACGACGAAGGCGACTTGTCACAGGTGGGTTACAGGTGTGCGTGCTTACGCCCCTCTGCCGCCCAGGACGGAGTGGAGCGAGGAGTGCGCCAACCGTAACCCACCCCAAAAAAAATGGGTTTTATTTTATGTTATACTGTAGATAAACCTGAAATTTATTTATTAGAAAAACGTATAATATTTTTATGTAAATTTAAAACATAATTTCTTTCCTTTATTTGCTACAAAATGTTTGCTATGTATAAAAACGTCTTTTTAAATTCCAATAGCTGATTTATTTAGATACATAAAGCAAATAACATCCGATTAACTTATCATCTTTATGTTATACGTAAGTATTTTTTTACATGGAAAGGTTTTTTTCTAAATATATGATTTGCTGGTGTAAACTAGCCACGTCAAAGTTTGACGTTTCTGTAAAATCTTTATATACATATATTATAAGAAGATTTATTTCTGTTCGTGTGTTTATAATTGATCTCCTTCTAAAAGGCTGTTCCAATGGATATGACAGTGCTTTAGATTAATAATTGAAAGCGGCAGGTGGCGCTGCGATTGCTTTCAAGGCGAATTCCTTTTACTATTTTTTTTTATTTATACAGTACAACATCTGCTGGGTCAGCTGGTGCTTAATAAAAATGACTTTCTCTAAGCTGGGTTTGTAACCTATGTTCAATATAAAAATCAAAATTAGTGTGCTTGTATTAAATAGTTTTTGAGTTATTAAAAGATCAAAAGAGACTGGAAATTATTCGTGTAGACTTACAATGCGGCTCGCCAGTTCTTTTCGCTTGAAATTGGCTTGACCCGCTACTGCGTGTCTAAAATATGTAGAATTTACTAATTTAACCTTTCTATATACTTGTAATATACTAATGACATCATTTTAAAAACGATGAGATATCATAACCGAATATTGTCTATATTAAAAAAAAACACATATATTTAAATAGTGTGGTGTGGTTTTATTAAACCACGATGCAAACGCTGGCCTAAGTGTGACCTTAATTAAGATGGAGGCCCCTTTATTTTATGGGCCCTGCAACGGTTTACTTGCAAGCGCGTCTATCACCTTCAATTTGGTCAGCATCCAGGTCCAGTTGAAACATTTGGGTTTAGCGCTTGACGGGCAATGGTGGTTTCGTGTGCATTTTCAGTAACTTGCTCTACGGTCTATCGGCGCAGCGTGAGCCCTTTCTAGGCTTAAATCTAATGTGAGTAGCTGAATCCACCTACCATTATGTGACAACAGTTATTTGCAAGGGTGGTTCGATCAAAGGCCTTGTACGGTACCCGCGTGGCAGGAGAATTGATTAGGACCCTTCAGATAACCACACAGCGCCAAAGCCATAAAATCTATACGCTAATACCACGTAGTAGCGATGGAGGGAGTGTGACTATTGGCCGGAACTCCCACGTGGGATTTGGAGGCAGAGATGATAGCTGAACTTCACCGGTCGTTATCGCCGACGCTGGCAAGGAAATTGTCCAACGCTCGCCGCAATCCCGAGTGGAGCCGACCATGTCACTCGAGCGTTTCATTATGACGTCACAACACGAAATCACTCTAACCTTCTTAAAGAAGTTTCACTTCAATACAATTACTAACAAAGGAAGAACAAAGTAGTTTTAACTTACAATATGTTAGCACAACTTGTTAGGACGCAACAAGGCGAATTTCAAATGAAACTGGGTTAATACACTTTAGGACAACTTTGTAAGGTTGGTTCAATTTTACTTTGAATTGATTAGTATAATATATACTCGTATATGACATGAGTTTTCTTTTACGTTGACAAGGCCTTTTGAGGAAGCATAATAGATATACTTAATAATAGGCATCAAATTAGATATTCAAAATATCCTTTGTAATTATAGGTTAACGCTAATCGGCACCCTAGCCGTGACCGAACCGGGGACTTTAGTCCGTCAATCGCAGAGAGGCTGACCACGCGACGGCGGCCGATATACACAGGGACAGGAACGTCGAGAGGTGAGGGTACCCGAAAGAGTATTCCGTCGGGCCGACTACTGAGGACAAGGAAATCGGCACTGGTGGTCGGCCTAACGACGAAGGCGACATGGGTATGAACGGGTTATGGGCCTGCACACCGTACTTTCGTTGCCCCGAACGGAATGGACGACGTGTAGGCTGACCTTAGTCCATCCATAAAAAAAACTCTAATCGGCAGCATTTCTATCATCTTTATATGCGATAGTTATCACTATCATCATTACGCATCTATACCTACCAATAAATAAAATTGGAGTGTCTGTTTGTAATGTCAAAATAATAAGCTTTTTTCATGCTCACACGGTTATTTGCACGACACCTATGCCTAAAATAGCAATTAAAAATTTTTTGGCTGTCTGTCTGTCTGTTTGTTCCGGGTAATCTTCAAAACGGCTGGACCGATTTCAAAAACTCTTTCACCAATGGAAAGCTATAATATAAGGGAATAAACTAGGCTATATTTTATCCCAGTATTCCCACGGGAACGGAAACTACGCAGGAAAGACAATTAAAACCGAAGCGGAGCGAGGGCGGGTTGCTAGTAAAAAAATATAATGGGAAGGGAATAGACCCACTACGCTTGTGTGACGGGTTGGTACAGATGTTATTTGCATATTATAACCCCTTAGTCGTCTTTTACGACACCCACAGATAAAAAATGAGATGGTGATATGTATTTTTACTTCGTCACCGCACGGAAAAACTATTTGTAAGTAGTTTTTTTTTTTAATTGCAAACGGTGGCAAACGAGCTAACAGTACACCTCATGGTAAGTGTTGCTGCCACTCATGGACCTTTACAGGGTCGCTGCCTGCCGCGAAGAAAGTGAAGGGAGTGTGAATGCGTGCATTGAGGCTCGGCAGCCCTCCACACACAAACACCCTCAGAAAAATGGGCTTCCGGCTCTCTCGCTCACCGAACGAAACGCAGTAACAAATTGCTACTACTTAGACGTCGATTTTCTGCGAGAGTGTGGTACTACCCCGGACGGACCGGCCCGCGGCTGTAGACAGATAACTGTTGACAGTGCGGTCCTATTACTCGAGAGTTTACCGTTTCATTTCAAGATTTTTCGTAATTTTAATAAAATTTCCATTGTTTAATGAACTCCAACTACTTTAATTACTAGTTAATAAAACAAACTTGAACGACAAATTTAATCGACTTGAATTATTATTCGTATTAATGGTTGATTGTCAGAACCAACAACGAAAGTTTATTTACGGAAGTCATTTAGTTTCTAAATAAACCTTGTATGATCAATTACTTGATATCTACTTATACAAATAAATAAAATTGAAGCGTCTGCTTGTAATATCAACGTAGTAGGTTTTATTATGCTCACGTGGTTATTTGCTCGACACTTATACCTAAAAACCATTTAAAAAATCATTCACACATCCTTCACTTCCTTCACGAGAGGCAGCGGTCTAGCAAAGGTCTATGAGCGACAGAATCATTTACCATTAGATGTGCTGTTTTATCAGTGGTTGGCCCAACGGTGAGGGAGAGCAGATACGGTAGGTTATGGAGCTCCTTCATTACGCCGGACGGATCTGGACGGCATGTGCTGACCATAACCTCAAAAAAAAACGTGTGCTCTTTGCCCATTTGCTATCAAAAGCAATAAATAAATTAAAAAAAATACAGTATCTTAACTTTAGTGTATATATTTATACAAATAAATTAAATTAATATCAATATATTAGGTATTTTTAATGCTCACACGGCTATTCGCACCTATGCCTAAAAACCAGTTTAAAATATTTTTGTCAGTCTATTTGTTTATTTTGGGTTGTCTTCAAAACGGTAAGACCGATTTTGATAATTTACTATCAAGTAGCTATTTATATAAGGAGCAAATCAGACTATTTTTCCTCTTAGAAACTTTTAAAATTTTGCTCGGTCTGGGACTTGAACCCGATGCCATATTTTACGATATAGTAGATTCAAAATACGGAGCAAAAGTGGCTAGAATTGAAGCGTATTGAAGGCGGGTCGGTAGTCATCAATAATATTTAGTAGTAATAATTGTAGCATTTAGACTAACGATAGTTTGTAAAAGAATGAACATTTCCGATATTCGAAGTACATGTTTTTCAAGGACGTGTCTATTTTCTGTCTAATCTGTTGTCAAACAATAGCTCACAAAATATTTTAGGCGTTTTTTCATCAATGCTACTATCAAACGTACATATCTTCCTGGCATTTACCCAAGTGACATGTGATTGTCACAGTATATTTTCTTCCCTTAACTGAAATATATTGTTTAGTTTTAGCAATGTTTAAACATTTTTTTTTGTGTGTATATAGCTGTTGGCCGCAGATGGCCTTGACAGCTTGATGCGGACTATGGGTGAGCGCTGAGGGCTCTCAACCCGGAGAAAAGTATGCTACGCGACATCGCCCAAGGGCTCCCCCTGTGGGAAACGGACCTCGGCTTGGGGCGTCGCTGAAGGCAAAGTGGGCGTGCCCACGTTTTTAGTCGTGACTTTTGCGCGGCGCGGTTTCGCATCTTGACGGCGAGGACGGAACCGCGGATATTTATTTGTTAAGGCCTCGCGGGCCGTGTAGGCTCTTTGTTGAGCGAGTGTGATATTGTCGTCCTCTTCGTCGAGGACGTGACGAGGACGTCAGATAGATGAGATTTTGGAGGGTCTATAGGAAACCGCCCCAACCACTAGTTGGTTGGGGTGTGTCATGGCAGAGTCAAAGTAGCTCTGAGAGCACCGTTTCATAAACTGCATGATGGTCGGCGGTTCGAGGTCGATGTGGAGATTGATGTTTCGTATGAACCACGGTGCTCCCGTAGCTCGGCGCATGAAACGATTTTGTAGTGTCTGTAGCCTGTGGATCCTGTGTGGCTTAACGTGCGCGAACACCACACTGGCATAGGTCACGATAGGCCGTATGCAGGTGGTGTAAAGTCGGACTTTGCTAGTCAGGGACCTAGAGTTGAGTAGACAGTGGAGACGGCCCATCACAAAGGCTGCCCGCGCGCGGACTTGCTTTATGTGAGGGGCGAAGCTGAGTCGATCGTCAAGGGTCACTCCCAAGTATTTGGCCTGCCTGGTCTAAGTGACCGGCTTGTTGAAAATTTTAAGGGGGGAATGCTGTCGATGGAAAAAGTTTGAACATTGATCGTCTGCCTATCTTATGGGTTACCTTTTTCAATACTGACTACGTCGACGCTTAATCAGTGTAGCCGATAAACCGCCCAATCGGCAGCGCATCTGTAGTTAGGGTAGCATTAGGTGTAGGTATCGAATGCCTATCTGAAGTTAATCTTTTTGAAGAATACACTCGTTGACGAAATCGTCATCAGGTGTTATTAAATCAGTTATGTGTGAGACATCTTAGTCTGCTTTTATAGGTATAAAATCCATGATTTGTAGTATTTATAGGCATTAAATACAGGCATAAATATTTACCCGTTAATGCGAGTTATTTAAATACAATAACGTTAAAACAGTAAGATATTTAACATAATATAACATTATTACATGACACTCACGTTCGCGCCAAAAGTCCCCATAACAGCCTTTTCCATCATTAATAAATAACATAAAAGGCGCCGAAAATAGCTACAAAACATGATTAAATATTAGAAAATTTCACGAGATGGTGTAAAGTAGGGCGCAGGCTTAGTACTAAGTTAAAAAAATATATCTATCTAGCAGAGAACGTAGGACGATGTCGTCAATTACCTAGCACTCGTCCCTAATGAGCTTACGTGTTGGGGTTCTGTCGTGTGTCTTGGAATGTGTGTTGCTACTCGAGGGAATAGTTTAGAAAATCCAAGATCTGATTCTTGGGCTAATGCGGTACGTTGTCAATCTTTAGATTGCGGTCACACATTGAAACATAGAATTTATATGTTAAAGTCGGAATTTTTTTTTCCTTTCATGTGAATTTATATTAATTTTCTTTCAATAGTAATAATATCTTTCAGAATATTTTTATTACACTACATATAAAATACTGATTATAATCGTCGGTAATCGTAGCTGTGTGCTTATCAGCAAAGACCTCTTCCAACATCTTCCATTTGTCTCGTTGTCTTGCTATTCGGGACCATACCAGCTGTAGCCGTGATTTCGTCTTGGCATCTTTTATATTGTCTACCCTTCTTCCTTTTTCTGTCTTGGGGATACCTGTCAGTAGTAATTTTACTCCATTTTTCTGATCAACGTAAAGTCTGCCCTGTCCATCGCCAGTTTAGCTTTCGTATTGTGTAAAATAGGAATTTTCTTTTACCTGGTAACAAATTAAAAATGTAATACAGACGGCACAGATGGCGTAGTGGTTAACATACCGACCTGCTGTGCCAGTGTCTCAGCCTCGAATCCTATACAGGACAACACATTGTGCGATCCACAAATTGTTGTTCGGAGTCTGGATGTAATTTGTATTCGTTAATTATATGTTTGTAAAGTCCCTCGCAAGACAAGGGTTATTTCCTTAGGGCAGGGTGTTATCTTTAAAAAAAACAGCGTGAGTACTAAGTACGCATGTCAGAAGTGAAACTTCTTTGGTTCCATGTGTTTTTTATCAGTATTAAAAGAATAATCTCTCTATCTTTCACACTCGCTTGCTCCCTCCTCCCTCCCCATAGCTTTGCTTCGTGCTATGTTCGCCCTTTCTCACTCTCTCTCTCTTTCAATCGGTCTCAATCGCTCTCTCCCTCTTCTTCGACAAAAACTCTGCATATCTTCGTGACGCTAAATTGCGTTTCAATCGTAAAAAAATTACACTCATGCACGCAAAGAAGTTTCACTTCAAAAAATATTTTCCAGACGGCATCAAATGGAATTGGGCCTAGTTGATGTAAAGCTCTTCGCTATGTTTTACGACACACACGAGTAATGTAAGGATTAGTAGTATTCGTAGCTACCATACAGCATGATTATGGCATCTTCGTATTAAACATTTTAATATGCAAGACTTTGAAAAGTTAGGCACGCTAGGCGTTTGGAAAAACTTGCATAGAATATGTAATGTAACGACCTATATTCCTTTCATTCCAAAAGGTACGACAACCTTTTGACACCTGTGACTTTGATATTTTATTCAAAGCTTCAAATAAGACTTGTTATTTTTTACGTGAATTAGTTAATTTTTAATATAAAATACACAAAGATTAAGGAGTAAATTTCATTACTAAAATTAAATTAAATTTAGGATCCTAAATTTTAATATTTATATAAAATACAACTAGTTTTACGAATTTTAACGCGTATTAATTAGATTTAATATTCATAATACAATATTTCTGGTACTTTACGGCATCTATATTGACTCGAGATAGGTAAGTTATATTTACATTTCAAAGACAAAAATGGTATGGGAAAAAAAAAGTATGAAAGAATAAAAACTTGACCAGGATTTAAAATAAAATTGATATTTCATATGTAAAAATATATTGCATTACAATCGAAACCCGTAGGTGATATAAATTTCCAAATTCATAAAAAACCAATTCCAAAACGTATAAAAACGTTTTGTCTTATTAAAGAACAATGTTAGCCCTTAAAGTTAGCCCTTCGGGAATTGTGCATTTTTCTCTCACGGACTATAAAATAGTTGAACACATCGCTATGAAGGTAGTATCTATAATAGTATATGTATTTGAAATAACGAGAGGGTAAATTATCTGTTGACCTACTATACCACGATGATCAGTCGTGATAGCTTTTTTTTTTAATTTTCTTTTTTTTTTTTATGAGTGGGCTATGGAAAGCGCACATGCCGTCTATTCCGTCCGGGGCGACGAAAGGACGGTGCGCGGGTCCATAACCCACCCGTACCCACATCGCCTTCGTCGTTGGGCCGACCATCAGTGCCGAGTTCCTTGTCCTCAGTAGTCGGCCCGATGACGTGATAGCATAGGGTTTTATGTCGAATTTTCTTCTCTTGCACAGGTGTTATATGCATACCATATCCCGCAGTCTTCTTTTACGACACCCACGAGAGGAGGATGGTGAATTGTATTCTTACTTCGTCACCACACAGAAGATTGTACGCGTATTTCGCTGTTTTGAATTAATTGATAGAATGTAGGTGATTGGAAGTTAATGTTTTCCATGTTAGGTTGAATAGACAAAGTCATCAATCACTGTCAAACTGGCAATTTTAACAGGCGCAACGATTTTTTAGGCGTCATATTTTTTTTTATTCTCACGTCTTTATGTATGTCGAAGGATGCCATACAATTAGTTTAGATTGAAATATACATTTTTTTACGGATTTTGTCGCGTTTGTAAGCATAACATTAATACAATGAAATATCTATATCTATATCAATAAATAAAATTGGAGTGTCTGTTTGTAATGTCAAAATAATCACACGCTCACACGGTTATTTGCACGACACCTATGCCTAAAATAGCAATTAAAAAATTTTTGTCTGTCTGTTTGTTCCGGGTAATCTTCAAAACGGCTGGACCGATTTCAAAAATTCTTTCACCAATGGAAAGCTATAATATCAGGGCGTAAACTAGACTATATTTTATCAAGGTATTCCCACGGGAACGGGAACTACGCGGGTAAAACGACTATAACCTATAACCGAAGCGAGGGCGGGTTGTTAGTATATACATAATTCGTAACACATATTTTCATTTCCATGTGGTCACGGAATAAGAATACAATTCACCACTCCCTATCTTGCTCGTGGATGTTGTGAAAGATAACTAAGGGATAGGCATATAACATGTATGCAAGAGAAGGAAAACCCGAAACAGAACTCTATATCAATCTGTCTGGCCAGCATGATATAGTAAAGTCCACCACTATCCATTGTTGGACATTGATATGTCTAGCAGTGGGTAACTACAAGCTAATGGTTGAATGGATTATTAGTGTATTCTGAAGGTCGACTGTACAACTAAATATAAAAAAAACACTTTAGAATCGATCGCAAATTTGGTCTCTTCATCTTCATCATTTCAGCTCATATACGTCCCACTGTTGGGCTCGAGCATCCTCCACAATAGAAATCAAATTGGCCTTACTAAAACCATGCTAGTCAGACAGGTTGGTATAGGGTTTAATTCCGAGTTTTCCTTCTCTTGCATAAATGTTATATGCTTATTATATCCCTTTTACGATATCCAGGGGCAAGATAGGGGGTGGTGAATTGTATTCTTACTCCGTCACTACATAGATAATTTTGTATCTTATGCAGAGTTTATTCCGTATATCAATACAGATGTCGAAAACCTGCTATAAAGTACGAATAAGGTCACAGAAACTTTTCATCTCATGCAAAATGCATTAGCTTTTGAAGCCCCAGATAGTTGAATTACAATGCAAACACATTCTATTATACTTCTTTTTCGTCTTTCCATTGAGCTGACAGAATAAGAATACAATTCACCAAGCCTCAGTGTTACCAAGCCTACAGTTTTAACTTTAGATTTCCAGTTATCATAATCTATGTTATAATAAATATAGTATTGTAAATCAAACTACTTTATGGCTTTTATCGCATTTATATTTGACTAGCAGCGCCCTGCGGTTTCTCCCGCAGTTCCTCTTTCCGTGGCCATATCGGGATAAATTATAGCTTATGTATTATTCTAATATGTAAGCTCTATTATTGTGAAGTTTCATCAAAATCCTTTCAGTAGTTTTTGCGTGAAAGAGCAACAAACATCTTCACATTTTCACATCCTCACATAGTCACAACCTTTCGCGTTTACAATATTAGTGGGAAGGATTTTTCATTAACCGACCACCACAAGACTACAAGACATCGTGAGCACTTATTGTATGGATTTGAAATTTTGCCTAAACATAAAAAATATACCTGGTATGTTTAATTTAATTTAGTAATGTAATCCATACTAATATTATAAATGCGAAAGTAAGGATGTTTGTTTGTTTATTTGTTTGTTTGTAACGCTTTCACGCTTAAAGCACCAAACCGATTTCAAAAATTCTTTCACCAATGGAAAGCTATAATATCAGGGAGTAACATAGGCTACATTTTATCCCGGTATTCCCACGGGAACAGGAACCTCGCGGATTTAAGTGACTGAAACCGAAGTAAAGCGAGGGCGGGTTGCTAGTTCTAAATATGTTCGTTAAAAATACCATTTACTTACAAAAATTTATATATATATATATATATATATATATATATATATATAAATAGCCTAAAACTTTGATAGCTTGACGCGGACTATGGGTAATCGCTGAGGGCTTTCAACCCGGCGAAATTATGCTAATCGACATTACCTAAGGGCTCCCCTGTGGGGAACGGACCTCGGCTTGGGGCGTCGCTGGAGTCAAAGTGGGGGTGCCCACGTTTTGATTCGTGACTTTTACGCGTCGCGGTTTCGTGTATTTATTCGAGAGCGTCTATTTGTACACGTTTTTAGCTATTAAACCATTCAAGTGTGACGATACGCAGCTACAAATGTCACCAGATCATACTATGAGATCAACCTTCCGATGGGCGATAGACATCATAATATCATTTTCATTCTAGAATCGTGAATTAAACGATATTACACCATGTTTTAATGTATTAACTTAACAACTCGGATTTAAAAAAGACTAAATTATCAAACTTCTAAACGAATCCATTCTGTAGGAGATTTATTTTTTACAAAAAATAATAAAACTTGTAAAGCCCCGAGGCGGGCAGATAAATTGTTTGAAGATTCTGTAAGATAAATCGCAATGAAAATGAAAACGGACACGGGTTGCAAATGCAACAATAGTGGATAGTTTTTATATCCACCTAAGTTTAACCTTGACCTTGGTACTCTTTATATATATATATATATATATATATTACTTGTTTTCCTTATTGTCATAAGTGGCAAACGAGCAGAGGTATGCAAAAAGTCTACGTGATGGTAAGCGATTTTGCCGCTCATGGACCTTTTACTAGGCCGCTGCCTATCATGAAGAAAGTGTAAGGAATGTGAATGTGTACAATACGGTTCAGCTTAATAGTTAGTTCGAGCTTAGTATCAATCTAAGTAAGCTTCACTAAAATACGCCACACTCAAAGACCTTCAGAAAGTTGGGCTTTCGGTCTCTCGCTCACTGAAGTGAGAAGTAAGGAAGTGTGCAAATGCTACTACTCGGACGTCAATTTTCTTGGGGAGTGTAGTACTACCCCGCACGGGCTGGTCCATGGCTGTAAATAGACGACTGTTGACAGTGTGGTCTGATCGGACCACATAGTATGTTTTGTTCACGATTACGTCCAGGATGAATTCTGATTTTAATTTATTAGAATTAAAATGATTCTATATTATACATATTTAAGAGTGGTAGGACCACACTGTCGACAGTTATATCTACAGCCGCGGGCCGGCCCGTCCGGGGTAGTACCACACTCTCGCAGAAAATCGACGTTTGAGTAGTAGCAATTTGTTACTGCGCTTCGTTCGGTGAGTGAGAGAGCCGGAAGCTCAACTTTCTGAGGGTGTTTGTGTGTGGAGGGTTTTGGTGGTGCCCTTGGTATCACCGAGCCTTAATGCACGCATTCACACTCCCTTCACTTTCTTCGCGGTAGGCAGCGACCCTGTAAAGGTCCATGAGCGGCAGCAACACTTACCACCAGGTGTACTGTTTGCTCGTTTGCCACCGTAAGCAATAAAAAAAAAACTCATCATCTTCTTGCTCTTATCTCAATACGTACTCTGCTTCCATCGTCCAGAGAATTTAAATGAATACAATTTTTTTTTTTTTTTTTGTGTGTGGGCTGCGGTCGGCGCGCCTCCGCACCACTCCGTCCGGGGCGACAGAGGGGCTTAAGCACGCAACTCCCGCAACCCACCCGAAAACCACTTCGCCTTCGTCGTTGGGCCGACCACCGGAGCAGGTTTACTTGTCGTGGGGTACCCTCCCATCGACCGACGTCCCTCCCTCGGGGAGGACGTCGGTCTTTCCTCACGCGGTCGGCCTCTCAGCGGGTGACGGACTAATCCCCGGTCACGTCACCCACGGCCTCGGCTAGGGTAAATGAATACAATACGAAATTTTAACAAATTTGGGCTAGTGGTTTCTTCGTGATCCGCTTATAAATTAACAAGGAGATTAATAAATATGAATGATAAAAACTGTCGAAATGTTTTCTGTTAATTTCCCAAAATTGTACTATTATCTCGAGAGAACACATTCTCGGGATAAAAGTACTCCATATCTTAATCCAGGAATTGCTCTATCTATGTGCAAATTTTGATTCAAATCTATTCAACGGTTTACGCATGATTGAGCAATAAGCATTCAAATATCCAAACATTCAAACATCTTTACGAACTTTCACATTTATATTATTATATGAAGTAGGATTGATACGATGTATAATTTTTTCTATAAGTGCGCGTTTATAATGAAACGGTAATCGGTATACGGTTTCGTTGTAAATAGAGTTTTTAAAGATACTACGCGCTAATAAATAAATGTTCCGTGTGATGACGGAGTAAGAATACAACTCACCATCCCTATCTTGCCCTTGGATATCGTAAAAGAAGACTAAGGGATATAATTTGCACATAATATCTGTGCAAGAGAAGGAAAACTCGAAATGAAACCCTATACCAACATATCTGACCAGCATAGTATAGTAGGTCAAATTCCCTTCCATTGTGGAGGAGGCCCAAGCCCAATAGCGAGATGTATGTGGGCTGCGATGATAATGATAATGACGATGCGATGAATAAATATATCCTTTAACAAATTATTCCCAGTCTCGGCTGAATAATTTGTAGATTACACAAAGAATTATTCATTTATTTATTTTTGTGTGCGGGCTATGGATAAAGTGTACATCTAGTTTCGAACGGGGCTGTCCCGTTTTCAAGTGGTTTGTCCCGATGTAGAACTGTACAAAAATGTCCCGTTTTACAAACAGAGCCTAATTGATCATTTATTATACTAACAGGGACGTTTTTTGACTCTACGCGTTTTTTTTTTTGATTTTTTAGCTTTTAATTTCACCAGTTTACTTATTTTTGCAAGTGTCTCATAACATTAGGTTTGATAAACCTCAAGTCCTCGCAAAAGAACACCGATACCTGCCTAGAATGGTACGCGAGGCTATTGAAATGAAAAAACACAAAAATTTCAATAGAGAGGATGGCTGGGTATTACCATCAAGCTGGGATCCTGTTAAAAACATAATTAAAAATAAATCCAAAGAGACCACCACAAGACTGCATGATACTGTGAGCACTTATTGTATAGATTTGACCCACAATAATAATAGTTAAAGATAATTTTATAAATCAAAAATCTTTTAGTAAAACAAAGTAAGCCGCATCTAAAATTAAAAATCAATATTAATTTAGCATCATGTCCCCTGAGTTTTCTTGCCGGATCTTTCTCAGTGTGGCCGCGTTCCGATCCGGTGGTAGTAGTTATAGTCTAGTTTTGTTAGTTTTAAATCAACAAATTGTAACAATAATTGCTACAAATTTAATAATTAATAGTTACTAACCATAAATAATATAATTTTTTCATATAGAATCATTTTCTTCTTACACTGGCAATAAATTTGTACTAAAATGTGGGTCACAATTTAATAAATTCACCGGCGGGGGAGTGCTGTTGGTGGTGTCCCTAGACATCGCCAACGCATTCAATAGTCTGCCATTCAGCTGCATCAGGGAGGCGCTCCGGTATCACGGGGTGCCAGTTTACCTGAGGCGGCTAGTGGCAGACTATTTGGAGGGGCGCAGCGTCCTCTGCACCGACCGAGCAGGGGACGTTGTGCGGACGCCCATGACGTGCGGTGTCCCACAGGGGTCGGTCCTCGGACCCACCCTGTGGAACATCGGCTACGACTGGGCGTTGAGGGGGAGCCTCCCGCCCGGGCTGGGCGTGATTTGTTACGCCGACGACACGCTCGTCACAGCCCGCGGTGGGACGCTAGAAGAGGCGGTAAGCCTGGCGACCTCGGGTACCGAGGAGGTCGTCAGACGGATCGAGGCGCTGGGGTTGAGGGTCGCCCTGGACAAGACGGAGGCCCTCTTGTTCCATGGGCGCACTATGAGCCCTCCCATCGGCGTCTCGATCACCGTCCACTCGGTCGACATCAGCATCCGGGCCCATATGAGGTACTTGGGCCTGGTGCTCGACGGGCGATGGTGGTTCCGGGAGCATTTCCGTAGGCTCGCTCCGCGGCTCGTCGGCACGGCGTCCGCCCTATCGTGGCTTATGCCGAACGTGGGCGGACCGAGCGCTGCGTGCCGACGGCTGTACGCGGGGGTCATCCGGTCGATGGCCCTGTACGGCGCACCGGTGTGGGCGGGGTCCATGACCGCCCGACTTAGGGCCCTTCTGTGGCGACCACAGAGGGTCATGGCGGTCAGGGCCATCCGCGGATACCGCACGGTGGCGACGGAGGCAGCGTGCCTGTTGGCCGGGACTCCCCCGTGGGACCTGGAGGCGGAGATGCTCGCCGGACTATATCGGCGGGTGACGGGGGTGCGAGCGGAGGGCGGTGTGGTCTCGTTAAGGGATCTCACCGCCTGGCGCGTCGACGCCCGCCGAGACGTCATCGCCCGTTGGGCAGTCCGGCTGGAGAGGCCTCGGTTCGGGGTGCGAACCGTGGAGGCCTTCCGGCCGGTGCTGATGCAGTGGTTGGAGAGGCGGCACGGGGTGCTCTCCTTCCGACTGGTGCAGGTTTTGACGGGGCATGGGTGCTTCGCCAAATACCTGCACAAGGTCGTTAGGAGGGAGAGTACACCGTCCTGCCACCACTGCGATTGCGACGAGGACACGGCGCGCCATACGCTCGAGGCCTGCGGGGCTTGGGCAGTGCAGCGCTGTGAACTCGTCGCAATCATCGGTACGGACCTGACGCTGCCGGCTATCGCTAGGGCGATGGTCGACAGCGTCGGGAATTGGGACGCGGTCGCAGCCTTCTGCGAGACAGTGATCTCGCGGAAGGAGGCGGCGGATCGCCTGCGCGAGGAGCGCAGCCTCGATGAGGAGATCCGCCGCCGGCGACTGGGGCGGCGCAGGCGCAACTATCTGCGCCTCATGCCGCCCTAGCCGAGGCCGCGGGTGACGTGACCGGGGATTAGTCCGTCACCCGCCGAGAGGCCGACCGCGTGAGGAAAGACCGACGTCCTCCTCGAGGGGGGGACGTCGGTCGATGGGAGGGTACCCCAATAGGGGGTATTCCGTCGGGCCGACCACTGACGACAAGTTAACGCTGCTCCAGTGGTCGGCCCAACGACGAAGGCGACGTGGTTTTCGGGTGGGTCGCGGGAGTTGCGTGCTTAAGCCCCTCTGTCGCCCCGGACGGAGTGGTGCGGAGGCGCGCCGACCGCGGCCCACCCACAAAAAAAAAAAAAAAAAACAATTTAATAAATTTATAACTAATTTTCTGTATCGGGTAGATAATTATAAATGTCTGTAATAACGATTACTTGTTGGACGTGAGACACTTTAGTCCGCCCGTGACCATGAATGCTGCAAAGTGTTCGAAACGTCGGGCAATCATAAATCAAATACAAACGCGATATAATCCGTAAAAGTAGTTTTATTTACAATGTCCCATTTTGATCAATAAATTGTTCAAGCGTCCCGTTTTGAGTTAAAAATAATATGGTCACCTTAGCTATGGTGCGGACGCACGCCGTATATCCCGTCTGAGACGATGAAGGAACGGCGCGCGACCCCCTAACCTACCGTTTTCCTTCCCTTCGCCATTGGGCCGACCATTGGTACCGAATCCTTGACGTCTGTTTTCTTTCTTTTTTTCGTCTTTTCGGGAAAAAATGTCCTTGGATTGAAATCGAACGTTGGATACTCGCACGGTCAAACTAAATTATTTTTGCCTAAAAATTGTTCTTTGCATTTTGCCACCCATGTAAGTCCCCACTACTAGGTTCGAGCCTCCACAATAGGAGCGAAAATTGTCTTACTATACGATCAGACGGGTTGGAATAGGGTTTTATATTAACTTTGGTTGTTGCCAACATGCAACCGGTCATCTATACCAATAAATAAAATTGGAGTGTCTGTTTGTAATGTCAAAATAATAGGCTTTATTCATG
Organism: Lymantria dispar; assembly: GCA_032191425.1. Classification (NCBI taxonomy): domain Eukaryota; kingdom Metazoa; phylum Arthropoda; class Insecta; order Lepidoptera; family Erebidae; genus Lymantria; species Lymantria dispar. Next base: position 7,035,520 of record CM063465.1, on the reverse strand, counting down.
CTCACACGGTTATTTGCACGACACCTATGCCTAAAATAGCAATAAAAAAAATTTTGTCTGTCTGTCTGTCTGTCTGTTTGTTCCGGGTAATCTTCAAAACGGCTGGACAGATTTCAAAAATTCTTTCACCAATCGAAAGCTATAATATCAGGGCGTAAACTAGGCTATATTTTATCCCGGTATGCCCACGGGAACGGGAACTACGCGGGTAAAACGACTATAACCTATAACCGAAGCGAAGCGAGGGCGGGTTGCTAGTAAATAATATGAAAGAAGAGTACAAATTGAGTCAACTGCGAGTAATTGGGGTAATAAGATAATGATGTGAGTAAGAAGCATTGTGATTTCGCCATTATGGCAGAAGAATTAGGCAAATTTCTTTTCAGCTTTCCTTTTATCAAAGTAAGTCAGTAATTTTCGCATAAAGACATAAATCAAATTATATTATGTGCGCGTGAAGCGTCACCGCAATTTTCACGAGAGAAAACCCGACAATCCTCGTTTGTGTGAGTGTATTCGTAAAATTACGTCAGACTTCAGTTATTTTGCTGAGAAAACAAGATATAGACGTATTGTTGGAATGCCAGTAAGGTATTTAATATATATTCATACAAGAGTATATACCTATAGAGTTTATTGGCATAAAGGAAAATTCCTTTACGTAATATTTCATGTGTGAAAACTTTGTATATTGTGGTAAAGTAAAAACTTTGCCTCAAAGAGTCTGTTAAATTTAATTTAGTCATAAAATTTTAACTATGCGTATAAAGTTTTAGTTACTTATTCCACAAGAGCTTAGGGTGAAAAAGTCTTATTCTCACTTGTATACGTCCCACAGCTGGCCAGCCTCCAGCCTCCTTCGTTATAAGAAGGAAATTGACCTACTGTACCACGCTAGTCATATATGTTAGGTGGTTTTATTTCGAGTCGTCGTACTCGTATTTTATCACACTCGCAAGCAAAAGAGGGGATGAATTTTATTTTTACTCCTTCACCACAATTCTGGCCAGATGTGTTGGTATAGAGTTTTATTTCGAGTTTTTTGAGTTTTTCGTTATCTGCATATTATATCCCTTAGTCGTATTTTACGACACTCACAAGCAAAAGAGGGGGTGAATTTTATTCTTACTCCGTCACCACCCGGCAGAATACAAACTGTCAATAACCCGTTGCCGTGAGAGTTGTAGAAACCATAGGAATCGGCAAAATCCAGGTGTGTACCACTCCCGTAGTAGGTTGAAAATCTGACGAGCTTATAACACTAACTGCCATTGAAATTTGGAAAGCGTGACGATTAGGGCATTATCCTCACTTTAGAAGACTAATGCTAACGTTGATAAAAAAAAATATAAGTTAAATTTTACCATTCAAATATAAAGCGATCGTTGGGTTTAACTTCTAAAAGATAAACTTCAACCAAGTCTCGCTTAATTCATTATTTTTATGCGAGAAAAACTTGTTTAGAAGGTATATTTGCCCGCAAACTTTTCTTTTCTTACAAAAAATTGCTGTTATAAGTATATACTGCTATTGATAAGTGCCGAGATTGTGTTCTCGAATAGGATTATGACTTTTCATTAATAAGTATATTAAGGGTAATGTTAGGAATTGCTTTCAATAACGAAAGTTATAACGATTAGGGTGACTTAACTATCGTTTTAAGAACGAATAATGTTCTGTATCTAGTTTTTTGAGATTCATTCTTCATCACAGCCCTTGTACGTCCCACTGCTGGGCTCGAGACTCTTCCACAAAGGGAGGAATATTGATCTACTATACCACGCTAGTCAGATGGGTTGGTATAGTGTTTTATTTCGAGTTTTTCCTTCTCTTGCATATAGGTTATCTGCATATTATATCGTCGTTTTTTTAATCGACTTCAAAAAATAAGAAGGTTCTCAATTGGACTGTAATTTTTTGTTTATTACCTCCAAACTTTCGACTAGGTGGATCGATTTTTATGATTCTTTATTTTAAAGCTGGTGCTTCCCGTGTTCATTTCAATTTGGTCCAATTTGATGACGATTTTTTTATTAAATTATACGTCAATCACAGGGAAAAGAAGGGGGGTGGTGAATTGTATTCTTACTCCGTCACCATACGGAATAAAGATTTTAAAAATATTATTGCATATTAAACAAGTTTTGTGTTAGGTTGTAACATGGTAGCATTGACCGCTTTGAAACCACTCTACATGATACCGTCCCCTCGTTATTTCGTACTTTACTGGGTATCTTAATATTTACGGTCAGCGCGCCGCCTTCGTGAACCGTGACATGATTATATATATCACCGCAATAATGCTTCTTCGCTAGTCCAAAAGTACCCTATAGCCTCTTTTGTATCTCTCACAACGTACAGTCCAGATTTCAAGATGATCGGGCGAGGAAACGATGAAAGCGTAATAAATTTATAATTATAATAATATTAAAGTAACTCATATCTTTTTAAATAAAACTACTTTACGGATTTATCCCGCTTGTATTTGATTTTTGATTCCAGACGTTTCGAATACTTTGCAGCGTTCATTGTCACGGGCGCATTAAGATGTCTCACGTCCAACAAGTCATCGTTATATTTATAATAATCTACCCACTTTTTTTTTTTTTTTTTTTGGTGGGCTGCGGTCGGCGCGCCTCCTCACCACTCCGTCCGGGGCGACAGAGGGGCTTAAGCACGCAACTCCCGCAACTCACCCGAAAACCACGTCGCCTTCGTCGTTGGGCCGACCACCGGAGCAGAGTTAACTTGTCGTCAGTGGTCGGCCCGACGGAATACCCCCTACTTGGGGTACCCTTCCATCGACCGACGTCCCCCTCTCGGGGAGGATGTCGGTCTTTCCTCACGCGGTCGGCCTCTCGGCGGGTGACGGACTAATCCCCAGTCACGTCACCCGCGGCCTCGGCTAGGGCGGCATGAGGCGCAGGTAGTTGCGCCTGCGCCGCCCCATTCGCCGGCGGCGGATCTCCTCATCAAGGCTGCGCTCCTCGTGCAGGCGATCCGCCCCCTCCTTCTGCGAGATCACTGTCTCGCAGAAGGCTGCGACCGCGTCCCAATTCCCGACGCTGTCGACCATCGCCCTAGCGATGGCCGGCAGCGTCAGGTCGGCACCGATGATTGCGACGAGTTCACGGCGTTGCGTGGCCCAAGAGGCGCAGGCCTCGAGCGTATGCTGCGCCGTGTCCTCGTCAATAATCTACCCGCTACAGAAAATTAGTTATTACATTTTGACCCACATTTTAGTATAAATTTATTGCCAGTATAAGAAGAAAATGATTCTATATCTTCAAAATAGCAATTTCCGTGTGATGACGGTGTAAGAATACAATTCAACACCACCTCTCTTGCCCGTGCGGTTCATAAAAGACGAAATTAAATATGCATGTAATATGTATGCAAGTGGAGGATAAGTCGAAATAAAATCTATAGGTTAGCAGTGCTAGCTGATGTGACGAGAATATCCAAAAGGGTAACCCATCGGGCCGCCTGTTTAAGTCAAGGACTCGATGCCCGTGGTCGGCCCAAAGATAATAGGGGTATACGGTAGATTATGGGGCCACCCCGGTCAGAGAGGACGTATGTTGAGACAATAGCCTCCCAAAAATATATAAGGTTTTTTTTTTTTTTTTTTGGAGTGAGCTGCGATCGGCGCACCCATCGTCTCGCTCCGGGCCCCGTAGCTCACCCATAGCACGTCGCCTTCGTCGTTGGGCCGACCACTGGCTGGGAAGCTCCTTCCAACGCCCAGTCGTAGCTGATGTTTCACAGGGTGTGCCCGAAGATTGACTCCTGTGGGACACCGCACGTCATGGGCGTAACATCATTATGATGGCCATGTGTCGCCACAGAGAGATCTTATTTTTAGTTAATAATCTTCTTAAGTTCTAAATGTCTATAGTCCTATTGACCACAAATATTTTACTGTTAAAAATACAACGAGAAACGAGGTTGAATAATGAACAACGGCATTCTTATTATTCCTTTATAAAGACCTAATATTTATATCTCAAGTAACGCCCACTATACTTTTTATTCGAGTATTCGATACAGAAAAATAAATTCACAGTTTTTCTTGACTCTTGGCATTAAAGAATATTTCTTTTGTTAAGAAACTAAGAACTTATTTTGTGTATATTTTTATTATTAATTGTCAAGCGTAGGTAGTTTGAGTTGTTAATTAATGAACTTATTACAAACTAGCAACCCGCCCTCGCTTCGCTTCGGTTATAGGTTATAGTCGTTTTACCCGCGTAGTTCCCGTTCCCGTGGGAATACCGGGATAAAATATAATTTTCGAAATCGGTCCAGCCGTTTTGAAGATTACCCGGAACAAACAGACAGACAGACAGACAAAAATTTTTTAATTGCTATTTTAGGCATAGGTGTCGTGCAAATAACCGTGTGAGCATGAAAAAAGCCTATTATTTTAACATTACAAACAGACACTCCAATTTTATTTATTGCTATAGATAAATATATAGGATGTATCAGGTTATGGGACAACGGTTCGAGTATGTTGTAGTTTAACGATCATAGATCGTAATTAGGATGTACATTACACAAAAAAACAATATAACATAAAATTTATAGTGATTTCAAAAAAATGTGTCTAAGAGTCTATGCCTTAAATGTTACGTATTATGTAGGCATGTACAGATAGAATACATGTAGGCATGTAAAGCTTCGACACTATAATTTCATTCATTCATACCTAGAATTGCGCAAACGCTTCAATGAGCGTAGGTAACAACGGCGAGCCGTCAACGGTCATCGGCCGATCAGCTGTTTTAAAGCGAAGTTTGTCTTGCTTATGCGAACGTAATCATTGATTTATTCAATTTCTGATGAACATTTAACAAAGTATGAATATATTGCGTATTAAGTATCATTGACTTTATACATTTCAATCGGATTTACACGAAAAAGCGATGACAAAATTGAAAACTTTACATGTCTCTAATTCCTTAACGAATCGATATTTTTCGTTCAAATTTGTTTCATGTGTTCCTACCATCAATGCCTAGCTCCCTTTTGACCAGTTGCCCCATAACCTGATACACTCTGTATAAAAAATATTTTATCTAAAATGGATACTAACTAACATTGTGAATGCGAAAGTAAATTAGTTCGTTTGCTTGCTACGTAACACATTTAACACATAAACCACTACGCTGATTTTAAAAATTCTTTCCTCGATGGAAAGCTACATTATCAGCTAGGCTATTTCGTCCCCTTTTTTATCACAGCAATGGGAACTACGCTGGTAAAAACTCGGGCATTTGCTAGTAATATATAAATACACCTTTCTACAATTTGGGTTATTGTGTATTTCTTTCACATGGATATATCGTTTGTGTAAACAAAAACTTCAGCCGGTCTAGACTTTCTTAGGGATGCGGATTCTTCACAATATGAGGGAAATTGACCATACAATACCATGCTGATCAGACAGGTTGGTATAGGGTTTTGTTTTAAGCTTTCTTTCTTTTGCTTAGATGTTATATGCGTATTGTATTCCTTAGTCGTTTTTACTACATCGACGGGCAAGATAGGGAGTGCTGAATTGTTTTCTATTCAGTTACCACAGGGATATTTTCTGCATTATCTTTACATATATATTTCTTGTGTACGTGTGTATGTCACTGAACTCCTCCTAAACGGCTGGACCGATGTTGACGAAATTTTTTGTGTGTGTTCTAAGGGATTCGAGCATGGTTTAAATTCACAATTGGATCTGTTAGGTGGCGGTGTTTTATTGTTTTATTTGAACAGAACAACGTCTATTGGGCCAGCTAGTATTATATAAAATACCAGCAAAATTATTCAACATAACACTGTGAAATACTAAAATAATGAATAAAATTTAAAAGCGCTACATGACGTTATAACAATCCCGTCAAAAGTCCTAAATATAGCATTTTTTATAGGACAGAGTAAATCTTGATTTAGGTACGGACAAGTAAAGGCATTCATTAATCATGTAAAGGGCTATTAGAATATTAAAACAGTTTTGACCCCAAATGACCTTCCGTCCTCAGTAGTAAGGACCGACTGTTACAGTATCAATGAGCTGTTTAAAATTCAAATATTCACTACATTGTATTTATTTAGGCCAACTCGAATTAATGATCTATAGTGAATCTCAAATATATAATACTAGGAACCCGCCCTCGCTTCGCTTCGGTTCCAGACGCCTTATCCACGTAGTTCCCGATCCCATGGGAATACCGGGATAAAATATAGCCTATGTTACTCCCTGATAATATAGCTTTCTATTGTTGAAAGAATTTTTGAAATCGGTTCGGTAGTTTAAGTGTGAAAGCGTAACAAACAAACAAATAAACAAACAAACAAAAAACTTACTATCGCATTTATAATATTAGTAACGATGAATAACATTTGTGTAAGAGAAAGAAAAATTGAAATACGATGAATAACATCTGTGTAAGAGAAGGAAAAATTGAAATAAGACTATTTTTTTTTGTTTTTTTTTTTTATGGATGGGCTATGGCGAGCGCACACGTGGTCCATTCCATCCGGGGCGACGATAAGACGGTGTGCGGCCCCATAAACCATTCGTAACCACATCGCCTTCGTCATTTGGCCGACCACGAGTGCCGAATTCCTTGTCTTCAGTGGTCGGCCCGACGGAATACCCTTTCGGGTACCCTCACAAATAAAACATTATACCAACATGTTTGATAATACAGTCATTTGATAGACAGTAGATAAGTCAACTACCTATTGGGAGAAGGCTCCAGCCCAGTAGTGGGATGGGAGGGTACCCCAAATAGGGGGTATTCCGTCGGGCCGACCACTGATGACAAGTAACCCTGCTCCGGTGGTTGGCCCAACGACGAAGGCGACGTGGTGTTCGGGTGGGTTGCGGGTGTGCGTGCTTACGCCCCTCTGTCGCCCCGGACGGAGTGGTGCGAGGAGTGCGCCGACCGCAGCCCACCCCAAAGAAAAAAGCCCAGTAGTGGGACGTGTATGAGCCGAGACAACGAGGACGACGACGAATTTCAAACATAATCCTTAAATGATAACATCAATGCATAAAATTTGTAACAAATAATATTTTTATAATTATATATTTTTACATTAAATAATACATCTCATATATATAAAACAGCTATAAAAATGGTCGTTGAAAAAAAAACCCTCAGACTGTTGGATGTCTTTGAACGACTAAGTCAATCTTAGAATCTTACATCTTGGCTCCAGAATCAATTACATCTATGTATATATATAGTTTTGTGGACATTCATTCCTCAAGGCCTGCCCTTGCTTTATTAATATTTCAAGTCTGCGAAGTCGACAACTACACCATAATTATCATAGTATTGAACTTCACGATGGGACTTTTTCTCCTACGAACAAGAAATAAGTTTTTGCTGATATAATTACGCAAACTTCTATGTTTTATACTTAACAAAGTCGATTATATATTTTTTAATTAGCTGTTTTTTTAAATATACAGAATTACCTAGCTAGATGTCAAATTTGAACTTTCTAGGTCATCCAGATGACCTAGAAATTAGGTTCGGTTTTTGAACTATATGTCAGTCAGTCATAAAAATGATGATTTTTGGATGTTAAAATCTAAATAATCGTTTAAACTGTGTATATAAAATGTAGAAACCTGACCTGTCTAGTGAGTTTCAATATAAATGTCAAAATTAGTGCGTTAATGTTAAGCAGTTTTTGAGTTATGAAGGTGTCAAAACTGATTCCAAATGCGTCGTGTAAATATAAAATATCTGGTTGACCGATTATTTTTTGTAACTATGGACAACTGCCCAACTGAGCTATTGTCACTCTTGACAGCGATGGCTAAATTTAAATTCCTTTTCTATTGTTGTTTTATGTCATTGTATTGATTAGCAAAAAACATCGGCAAAGGCTTGATACACTGCCACTAGTCTACTTCAGTTGAATCAATCAACATCCACCAAATAAAGGGTACAATACGCCTAAAGAAATTTTACTTCAACAGAAGGTAAACTCGAAAGCTATTGCCACTCAGATGAAGTGCATACTTAATGATGGAACATGAACCTATATCAAATATCTTCCACTTCAGCACTGAAGTAGAAGTTATTTTATCATCATCATCTTGCACTTATCCCAATTACTTGGGGTCGACGTAATATGTCATCTTCTTCCATACGGTCCTATCAGACATCATTTCTACAGTCACTCCTAGGCTATCGATATCATGCCTCACGCAGTCCATCCATCTTTTCCTCGGTCTCTCTTTACCCCTAAAGCCTTCAACATTCATACCCAAAACTTTTCTCACAACATTACTTTCATCCCGCCTCATCACATGTCCATACCATATCAGCCGTTCACCCTTAACTTTTCCGTCACTGGCGAAACTTTCAAACTTCCTCTAATGTGAAGTAGAAGTTATTTGTTCTTACTGAATTCGTATATTGTCGAGAAAAATTTTTGACCCGGCATTTTATTCGCTATATAATTGTACCTTCATACGTCCGTCCGTTATTAGCGCAGCCATCCGTGAGCCCTTTTGTGAAATTTAATTAAAAGTAAAACTGTCGGGGTTTTGATCATTTGAATGCCAAATTATTCCACTAAGCTGTACTTGTACAGAATAAAATATTATAGCTTGTTATTGGATTTTCTATTTTCGTATTTTACAAATTCGCAAGTAAGGATTAAATTCTTGATTATTAAAATTTTTGGCGCAAGGATTGATATATTTATCTGTAGTATATGAAATAAAACAATTTTATTTGGTCAAAAAACCCATAAAATCTGTAAAAATTGTTTTATTTCGTACTAGCTTATGCCCACGGCTTCGCCCGCATAAAAGTAACTCGCCAAAGATGAAATTTTATCAATGTTTGATTGAATAAAAGAAGTAAATAATAAAAAAATAAAAACAAAAAATAAAAACAAAATCCTCTTATTATGGAGATGACTCTAGCCTAATTGTGAGACATATGAGCTGAGATGTAGGTATAACGATGACGTTATTTCCGCTGCACGGGACGGTTTTGGCGGGATATGACCAGGAAATAGCTTGTCAAAGACCACAAATAGGCATTTAATGGTCATTCCACTGTTGGGCTCGAGCCTCCTTCATAATATGAGGGAAATTGATCTACTATACCAAGCTGGTCAGACATGTTGGTATAGGGTTTAACTTTGAGTTTTAATTTTGTTTTGTAGATGTTATATGCATATTTTATCCCTTAGCCGTCTTTTACGATACTTAGGGACAAAATAGGGGGTGGATTGTGTTCTTACTCCGTCACGGAGAAATTTAATGGTATCGCTTAGAACACTAAGTACATTTTAGTAACTTTCTCCAAAAAATATTCGGCAAATACGAGAATAACAAACAATATCTCGCTTCTAAGTTATTGGTGTCGATTCAATATCGCCATACAGTTCACAGACTGAATTAATGTGATTACTAAATTGAAGAGGGGTAAAAGTTTAACGACATTTTCAAAGATACGAAATTGATACTGTGGTATTTTATAAGCTATTATTACAGTCAGTAATTAAACCACACGGGGGAGGTGGTCTCTTTCATGTATATTTAATTAACTAAACTTTGTCTATTAATTCTAACTATATTATAAACTAGCAATCCGCCCTCGCTTCGCTTCGGTTATAGGTTATAGTCGTTTTACCCGTGTAGTGCCCGTTCCCGTGGGAATACCGGGATAAAATATAGCCTAGTTTACGCCCTGATATTATAGCTTTCCATTGGTGAAAGAATTTTTGAAATCGGTCCAGCCGTTTTGAAGATTACCCGAAACAAACAGACAGACAGACGGACAAAAATTTTTTAATTGCTATTTTAGACATAGGTGTTGTGCAAATAACCGTGTGAGCATGAAAAAAGCCTATTATTTTGACATTACAAACAGACACTCTAATTTTATTTATTGGTATAGAAGATATAGATATATATCATTTAATCAATAGAAACCAAAATTATTGGCGACTAAGATAGACTGTAGTTATAACCGTATTTGAAAGAAAGAAAGAAGAAGAAAGAAAAATAATTTATTTCTCCTTTACGGGAGGAACACGTACAATAGCATAGAATAAAAAGTAGAATAACATAAAAAACAATAGATAATAAAATAGAATACACAGTGAAAATAACAAAATTAGAGTCCCCTTCGCAAAAGAGGAAAAGGATCGCTGCTCAGCATAATGTTGAGGTATTCACTCTGTAAAATGAATACCACAACGCTGTTATTCTGCAGCGTCCTCTAACGATCGTCAGCGATGTCCAGGCAGCAGAGTATAGAAGATACTGTCAAAACATGGCTATCCCTTTGCAAATAATAATTTATCACAATAATAACTAAAATAACAATAATCTAACCTAAAAACATGTATAAAGATAATATTAAAATAAAAGATAAGACCGTCTTAAAATTAAAAAGTAAAATAAAATTACGTAGGTAAATGAACCATAGAAAAAAAGAAAGATGTATTTTTTTAATCTGTGGCAACATTTGTGAGTTTGTGCTATCTGTGAGCGAAGCGTCTGTATGTCAAGGGTTTTCGGCGCGAATTTGGAAATGTCATGTTAAGCTCTTGTATTATATTAATTTTTTTTGTGTTTTATAGTGTTATATTGAATAATTTTGCTGATATTTTATGTAATATAATATAATGAAGGTGCTGAAATGTGGTGAATGTGATATAAGAGTGGTTTACGTGTATTTCCATATTCAACCGGAATTCCCAGAGAAATCATCTAATTAGGTTTTCAGCGCTTAATTAATGATAACGACTTGACTTACTGACGGACCATGACAATAAATAAGTTATACAATATGAAGAAGTAAATAATATGTAAAGAAGTAAGCTACGTAAGACAAGGCAGTATGGTCGAAAAGACTTTAGCCTGCCCGTAAGGGCGATCCAAACAAAAAAAAAAAAAAATTATATATTTCTATGGGAATCTTAACTACGCGGGTGAAATAGTTATAAATGTGAAAGTTGCGTAGATATTATATGCATATTATATCCCTTAGTCATCTTTTACGATACTCACGGGCAAGGGGTGGTGAATTGTATTCTTACTCCGCCACCACATGGACGCATACCTATAGCTAGAGTATAAGTTAGATTAACGTATAGAATGCTTTATATCCCGGTAAAAAGTTCTCTTGGGATAATAGTTTAGCTTTGAATAAGTTGAATTTAATATTTATATTTACTACTAGCAATCAACCGTCGCTTTGCTTCGGTTTCAGTCTTTTCAACCGCGTAGTTCCCGTTCCCGTGGGACTACCGGAATAAAATATAGGCTATGTTACTCCCTGATATTACAGCTTTCTATTGGTGAAAGAATTTTTGAAATCGGTTTAGTGGTTTAAGCGTGAAAGCGTAACAAACCAACAAACTCACTTTCGCATTTATAATATTAGTAAAGATGTATTTAAAAAAAAAATGGTCTTTCTGGAGAACGTTCATGACGAATATTGTAATTATATATTTTGAAATGAAGAATAAAAATCATGTCAATTCTGTTGGATAAAGTTGATATGATTATCTTTTTCAGGCTGTCTCACTGAGCATTAAGTGAAGTCCGAAGCTGATCAGTCACCATCGCCTGGCGGGTGCACGCATCCTCAATGATCACGTGCGTACGCTGCGACAGCTGACATGAGCTGAATGAAGTCATGTCTACCAAGAAACACTCGCCACAACCCAGTAAGTAATAAAACATCATTTTCCTTTAACTTAATCTATATGGGACTAGCGACTCGGCTGTTCCGTTTGCTGATGGAGTAAGAATACAATTCACCACCCCCTTTCCTGTCCGTGGGTCTCGTAAAAGACGACCCTTAGTCGTCTATGGCTATAGCCGTCTATTGCTGACAGTCTACCTCATATTTCAGCATAAAGTGCGGTCCTGTGCCGCTTGCATTCAAAGACGCCCAACAACTTTCAGTAACTCATCGATCCACATGGTGGGGGGCGTTCTACACTGTGTCGTCCGATATGTGGTTATCATCCAAGAACCTTTCCTCCCCAACAGTTGCCGGTTCGTCGAGCTATGTGGCCTGCCCATTGTCAATTCAGCGTGCTAATTCGTGCTATATCGGTAACACCCGTTCTTCTACGGACTTGGTTACTTACACAAAATTCTCCTCATCATCTTGCTAATGCTTGCTAATAATTTTATGTCTGGCCTGACGTCAACCCTCCTTAAAACTTAATTCTTAATCAGACGGTAATGCAGTTCGTCTCTTACGACATTTACGAGAAATATTGATAGTATTCGTAGCCGCTACCACTCAGCATGGTACAATAATTTTGAACCAAAAAAAACTGACTTCAACCGTCTTTTCATGGATACCATGGTCAAAACTTAAACAAATTGAAATGGAACTATATAAAAAGCACCAGTTTTCACATAAAAAAGGATCATCAAAATCGATTCACCCAATCGAAAGTACTGAGGCAAGAAACATTAAAAAAAGTAGTGTGAATTGAACACGTTTTGGTTTTTTACGTAGAAGTGAAATCTTCAAAATGTTTGTACAATTTTTGTACTATGCAGGCGCGCACAAACACCTATTAATACACGTACAATGCTGAGGCCTAAGCAAACTCACACTATATCTTAGTAAACACGAGGTTGGCCCAACGACGAAGGCGACGTACTATATGGGTGGGTTACAGGGGTGCGCGCCAACTCTCTGTCGCCCTGGACGGAGTCGGGCAGCTGACCGTAGCCCACCCAAAAAAAAAAATATCTTGGTAAACACGAGTGGAGGGGGTACGAAACAGAGCACAAGTAGAACCACGAATATAAGAAACACTGTATAATATTTCCTATCTCATTTTCTCCCACGTTAAATCTTATGAATTTATATGTTTGTCTCTTTTTACTGTCGCTTTTTCGTTTCATCGACTTTCGAATCACAAAGCTGTTAAAGCAGTTTTTACTTCAAAAAGTCGAATGGACAACCGCCTCCTTTTTTGAGGTGCGTTAAAAATATATATATTCCACTATGAAAGGCTGATTTATATAAATAATGTTTACAATATATATTATGTGAAAAGCAAATAACTCAATAAGGTTTTACGTTCGTAACTTAAGGATTACGATCTAAATATTACGCACAACGTTGGGCGTCAGCTTAACGACTTAAGATAAGGTTAAACGTACGTTTGTACGTTAAGTATGAGATTAAAATATAATGTAGTGAATTTATATAACTTTTATACTGTTTGTTTTGTTTACTCTTTTGTAATGGTTATGATTTGATAACAGAATGGCGAGCATACCTGCAATACTATCATTCATCATCATTTCAGCTCATATACGTCCCACTGTTGGGCTCGATCCTCCTCTACAATAGAAGGGAAGTTGACCTACTACATATTTATTTATTTATATATCATTCAATTATTTTTTTATTGCTAACAGCGTACCAAACGCAATTATAAAGTACTAATACAAAATAAGAAGAGATAAAAAAAATATTACAGAAATATTAATAAGTTATAACATAAAGAAAATTATTTTACTATATGTAATTATTAATAACAACAAATTTGGATCAGCATACACTGCTGGCAATGGTCAGTGACTCCACATATCTCTCAGCTATACACATGAAATATCTCTCTGTACATGAAAATAAGTCGAGTGAAGGTTCAGAGGCTACGATCTCATTGATATACTGCAATGCTTCCTCGCAGGCGGTTCGAATTAGCCTATACCAGTGCGCGCCGTGTGTGTGACGTAAATCATGCTAGTCAGACGGGTTGGGATATGATTTTATCTCGACTTTTCCTTCTCTTACATAGACGTTATATGTGTATTATATCCCTTAGTCGTCTTTTACGACATCCACGGGCAAGATAGGGAGTGGTGATTTGTATGTTTATTCCGTCACCACACGGAAAAGTAATATTTTACTGCAGTATTATACTGCCACCATTTGGCCTGACAATTAGTACAAAGCCCTTGTCTTCGGTGGAACTTGTCGTGCTTGAGGCTACAAATGTTTCATCATCATCATCCCAGCTCACATACGTCCCACTGTTGGGCTCGAACCTTCGCCATAATGGAAGGGTAGTTGACCTAATATATCACACTAGTCAGACGGGTTGTTATAGGGTTTTATGTCGAATTTTCCTTCTCTTTCATAGATGTTATTTGCATATTATAATCCTTAGACGTCTTTTACGACACCCACAGGCAAGAAAGGGGGCGATGAATTGTATTCTTACTCCGTCACTATACGGAAATGTTTAGGAACTAATATTCTTGTAATTATTTTTAAATATAATATCTAAATTTATGCATTTATAAAGCCTAGATCAAATATTATACGAAATATTCAATTTGGTGTAGATAAATATGACATACAAACACGTTCCTACAAAATTTGCTGTGAATTTAAAATTAGCAGCAGTATATTTGAAATGGAAATTTAATTGCAATTTAAAAAAAAAATTAAGTGGTAATGAGATTTTTGAAATAAGGATTAGAGAACGTTCTAAAGAGCTATTATTTTTTTATTGCCGATGGTGGCAAACGAGCAGGCAGCACACCTGACACCTAACCGGCAGGTGGCCGGCTGTGACCATTCCCATTGGGTCTCCTGTAACCCATGTCAGCCCCTCACGCTCAATGCCCCGACCACGACCTCACCACCGCAAGTTTCAGGCATAACCAAAACCCACCACACACAGACACACTCAGAAAGTTGGGCTTTCGAAACTCTCGCTCACCGAACGAAGCGCAGCAACAAATTGCTACTACTCAGACGTTGATTTTCTGCGAGAGTGTGGTACTGCCCCGGACGGATCGGTCCGCGGCTGCAGACAGAAGACTGTCGACAGTGTGGTCCTACCACGTTAGGAGTTAGCTAGCTCGCGTTGCTTTATGTGGTACACTGTCGACAGTTGTCTACCTATAACCGCAGGCCGGTCTGTCAGGGGCACCGTCACACTCTCGCAGAAAATCCACGCCTGATTAGTAGCAATTTGATACTGCACTTTCGGTGAGCGAGAGAGCCGGTAGCCCAAATTTCTGAAGGTGTTTGCTTATAGTGGGTTTTGGTAATGCCTTTAGTATCACCGAACCTTATTACATGCATTCAAACTTTCTTCGTTTTCTTCACGGTAGGTAGCGGCCAAGCAAAGATCCATAAGCGGCAGTATCACTTGGCATTAGGTGGGGAAAAAAATCTACTACACCACACTGGTCAGATGGATTGACGAGCGTGGTATAGCAGGTCTATTTCCTTCATATGCCGAACGCTTGAGGCTCGGATAAAACAGTGAATAAGCTAAAATAATGAATAAGATGAAGAAATATACATCCTCCCCGAGGGGGAGACGTCTGTCGAAGAGAGGATACTCCTCAAGGGGTATTCCGTCGGACAAACCACTGACGTCACGTCACCCTGCTCCAGTGGCTGGTCCAACGACGAAGGCGACGTGCCACCGGTGGGTTACGGGTGTACGTGCTTACGCCCCTCTGTCGCCAGAAAAGGCATAAGAAATATCGAAATAAAAGCCCACCCTTTTTTTTTGTGGGGTGGGCTACGATCATCGCACCCGTGGCCCGGCTCCGTCAGAGGTAGTAGGGGCGGCGCGTGGCCCCGTAACCCACCCGCTACACGTCGCCTTCTTCGTTGGGCCGACCATCAGTGCAGGGTGACTTGTCGTCAATGGTTGGCCCAACAGAATACCTCTTGAGGAGTACCCTGCCCTTGACCGACGTCTCCCCGCTGTTCGAGGACGTCGGTAGTCGTCGCGCGGTCGGCCTCTCGGCGGGTGACAAATATAATCCAATGCTGTCTGAGTATTAGAATTTCTTTTATGATGGAGGCTTTTTCGAGGGACGGTACCCAAAAAGGTAATCCCATTGGGTTGGCCACGGTCGGCATAATGGTGAATAGACGGGTATAAGTGAGTTTATGGGGTCGCGGGTTGCCCTTGCATCGCCCTGGACGGAATGGCCTTCGTGTGCTGATCATAGCCTCCCAAAAAAAAAAATGTTGAAGGCGTTTGCTAAATAGATTAAAGTAGCACTAAGAATCAAGAGAATGTAACTATGTATTAATAAGTTACGTTAAGCCTAAGTTTAAGTAACATAAACAATATAACAATGATATAGTTCAAGTCATTAATTACAACAAACGAAGGCTTAATTTACGATCCAAGAATTGTATGAGATTACTTAGGTTATACGGTAGGTTAGATATATTTTATTCTGCCGCGGGTGACTGGATCGGGGAATTAGTCCGTTACCCGTCGAGAGGCCGACCGCGTGAGGAAAGACCAACGTCCTCCCCGAGGGGAGGACGTCGGTCGAGGAGGGGGTCAAGAGGTATTCCGTCGGACCGACCACTGACGTCAAGTCACTCTGCTCCGGTGGTCGGTCCAACGACGAAGGCTACGTGTCACGGATGGGTTACGGGTGTGCGTGCTTACGTTCCTCTGTCGCCCCGGACGGAGTGGTGCGAGGAGCACGCTGACCATAATCCACCCTCACCAAAAAAAAGGTATGTTTTATTCTTTATGTTTACAATGAAAACGATATGCTTATAATCTCAGCTGATCTCTACAGCCACTGCTGGGCTCTAGTCTCCTCCAAAATGGGAGGTATACTGACCTGCTATGCCGCACTAGTCAAAGGGCTTGGTATAGGTTTAGGTATATTTTATTTTTGTCTTTACAATGGTATCATCATAATCTCAGCTCATATATGCACATCCCATTGCTGGGCTCCAAAATGGGAGGTACATTGACCTATTATTCCACACCGGTCAAAGGGCTTGGTATCGGGTTTTATTTTGAATTTTGATTCTATTGATGTTAAATGTATATGTCATCTTCGTCACTCGGCCTATCACCGTGCCGGATACCGCTGCTTTGTGTAGGCCAGGCCTCCTTCATGTTTGGAAACTCCTGGACAGGAATGTAATTAACCTACTATACCAAGATGTCTCCGTACGGTGACGGAGTAAGAATACAATTCACCACTCCCTATCTTGCCCGTGAATGTCGTAAAATACCACTAAGGGATATAATATGCACATAACCTCTGTGCAAGAAGTAAATCTCAAAATGAAACCCTATACTGCGCATTCTTATTTCCTTGTCCAGGCAGTTCTCCTCTGGAATTCACTACCTCTCGGTATCAGGATCTCTCCTCTCCGGCTCTCTCCAGCCGTCAAACATTTAAGAAGAGCGTTCGTCTGCATCTCTTAAACGAGTTGACTGAATCATCACAACTGATATAATGTCCTTATAATTATGTATATACACTGTGTATATTTGTGTGTATGTATATATTTATATATCTCAATATACATCATATTTATCTATGTATTTGCGTATATATATATATATGTATCTTTGGTATGCATTATATATTTTTGTATATACCTATTTATCTATGCAAAATGTATTTTCTTTTTCATTTTAGAATAATATAACTATCTCGGAACATGCAGCTACCTTTTTTCATCTCTGCCTCACCTATAGTTGACTGGTAGAGAATGCCTTTGGCATTAAGTCCGCCATTGTACTTGTTGCATGAATATTAATAAATAAAAATAAAATAAAAATATACCAACATGTCTGACCAGCATGGTATAGAAGGTCAAATGCCCTTCGCCGCCACTGAATAGCTATGAGCAGCTCCTCTTTCAGCAATTTTGTTTTTGTAATGATCACAGCTTTATGGCCCGTTTCTTGTAAGAATTCGCTGTTTTGATTTTTTTTTATTGTGCTGTTAGGGTTTGTTTGGGGTTTGCACAGCGTAGCGTGTTTTGCCTGACGAATTTAGGTTTTGGTCTTTTTAGCATACCTATCATAGTTCGCAATTTATGGTTTGGTCATGCTCACTGAATAAGGTTCTGCTTGCGGTAGCTATATGGGGCGGGTCACTCCCTTCCCGGAAGAAATCCCGGACATCAGCTTGCACGAGATCAGAATGGCTCTCAAACAACTACGTAACGGTAAGGCACCGGGAGATGACGGAATTACGGCAGAGCTTTTGAAGGCGGGCGGCAAGCCGGTATTAATAGCCCTTCAGAAGCTATTTAATTCCGTTATCCTCGGGGGCGACGTTCCAGAGTCGTGGACCAGGAGTGTGGTGGTGCTGTTCTTCAAGAAGGGTGACAAAGCTCTTTTAAAGAACTACAGACCCATCTCACTCCTGAGCCATGTTTATAAGTTGTTTTCGAGGGTCATTACCAATCGACTCACGCGCAAGCTCGATGACTTCCAGCCGCCCGAACAAGCCGGCTTCCGAAAAGGCTATAGCACCATAGACCATATCCTCACGCTTCGGCAGATTATACAAAAGACCGAGGAGTATAATCGGCCCCTGTGCTTAGCGTTTGTGGACTATGAGAAAGCCTTTGATTCAGTCGAAACTTGGGCGGTGCTGCAGTCCCTTCAGCGGTGCCAAATCGACCATCGCTATATCGAAGTGCTGAAGTGTTTGTATAGGAACGCCACAATGTCAGTCCGTATCCGGGATAAGAGTACGAAACCGATCCAGTTGCAGAAAGGCGTGAGACAGGGAGATGTCATCTCTCCGAAACTGTTCACCACTGCACTGGAAGATGTCTTCAAGCTCTTAGACTGGACTGGACTCGGCATCAACATTAACGGCGAATACATCACTCACCTTCGATTCGCAGACGATATCGTCGTTATGGCAGAATCCATGGAGGACCTTGGCACTATGCTCAATGATCTCAGCAGGGTATCCCAACTAGTGGGTCTACGAATGAACATGGACAAGACGAAAGTCATGTCAAATACCCATGTCATTCCTGTACCGGTCCTAGTTGGCAATGCGATTCTCGAAGTTGTCAATCACTATGTTTACCTAGGACAAACAGTCCAGTTAGGTAGATCCAATTTCGAGAAAGAGATCAGCCGACGAATCCAACTCGGTTGGGCAGCGTTCGGGAAACTTAAGAGGATCTTCTCGTCCAACATACCTCAGTGTCTGAAAACACAGGTCTACGACCAGTGTGTGTTACCAGTGATGACTTACGGCACGGAAACGTGGTCCCTAAATGTAGGCCTCATATCAAGGCTCAAAGTCGCTCAGCGTGCTATGGAACGGGCTATGCTCGGGATTTCTCTGCGAGATAGAATCCGGAATACAGAAATCCGCAGAAGAACGGGTGTAACCGACATAGCACGAAGAATTAGCACGCTGAAGTGGCAATGGGCAGGCCACATCGCTCGACGAACCGACAACCGCTGGGGAAGAAAGGTTCTCGAGTGGCGACCACGCATCGGACGACGCAGTGTAGGACGCCCCCCCACTAGGTGGACCGACGACCTAGTGAAAGTTGCTGGGCGTCGTTGGATGCAGGCGGCACAGGACCGCACATTGTGGCGCAATATGAGGGAGGCCTACGTCCAGCAGTGGACGGCAATAGGCTGAAATGATGATGATGATGAATGATGACTCCCTTCCCTCCAATGTGGTTGAGGGGAGTGATGGCTGCTCTAGTAGTTAACTCGTGATCGGGTGCTACTTGTGGGATCTGGTCCAACCATGTTTTCCGTTTCTTTTTTATTTGAACTAAATTAAAAAAAAATAGTCCTATCTCGAAGGGCATCACACTGGAGCTAAGACTATATGTTGTATACGCGATTGTATTCAAAAGATGATAAAAAAAATGTCAGCCCGCTGAGTTTCTTGCCGGATCTTCTCAGCTTGTGGCCGCGTTCTGATCCGGTGGTAGATATTGTATTATATTCAAACGATGTATAAATTTGACAATATGTAAGTGCCCTCAAGGGGCCTATGCAGAATGATTTGATTTGATTACATTGTGGAGGAGGCCCGAGCCCAACAGTGGGACGTATGTGAGCTGGGATGATGATGATACCAAGATCGTCAGACGGGTTGGTTTAGGATTTTACTTTTACTTAGCAGTTTTCATCCTGGCGCATATTATATTCGTGTTATATCCCTTAGTCATCTTTTACGACACCATACTATTTACCACCCCCAATCATACACGTAGTATGATTGGGGGTGGTAAATAGTATTGTTACTCCGTCACCACATGGAAAAGTCCTTATCTATCGATTATATAAAATTGGATTATGCGTTATTCGTTTATATAAAAATGGAATATGCGGTAACTTCGTTCTCACGTTGAATATTAAAGGTTCTATCCTATAGGGGATAAATATTTACGACTTCGTATGGTAATATACTAAAAGAACCACAACGCTTGGCTCGATTTTCTTAGTAAAATCATGGTGTTCAGAAACGATGTTTATTTACATAAATTTTAAGCAACAATTTATAATGATTTCTGATATTTACGTGAGTATTATGCTTAATATTTTTACGCTTAACAACTAATTTCGGTAGCGGGGTTGATATAAATCTCTCGGGTGACGTGACCGGGGAATTTACGGGTTGAGAGCCCTCAGCGCTCACCCACCAGTCCGGGTAAAGTTGTCACAGCCATCTGAGGCTAACAACTAAGTCACACAAAAAAAAAGAAAAAAAAAAAGACCGGGGAATTAGTCCGTGACCCGCCGAGAGGCCGACCGCGTGAGGAAAGACTGAACCGACCGACCGACGAAGGCGACGTGGTGTTCGGGTGGGTTGCGGCTGTGCGTGCTTACGCCCCTCTGTCTCCCCGGAGGAAGTGGTGCGAGGAGTGCGCCGACCGCGACCCACCCCAAAAAAAAAAGGGATAAATCTCTGTAATAACGACGATTTGTTGGACGTGAGACATCTTAGTTAACCTGTGACCATGAACGCTGTAAATTGTTCGAAATGTCAGGCAATCAAAAATCAAATACAAACGCGATAAAATCGCGCATTTGAAGCCGAACCGTTCTGAGGATGCCTCGTTTAGAGGCGAAACACGTGTCGAATAAATATTCGAAGTTCTGCAGAAAATTGCAAGTTGATGTTCTGGAAGGTGCTCATCACGTGAGAGTAAGATTTCCTTATTTCCTAGTCCACCGTAATCCTATCCCGTATTCCTTTTATTGTGGTGTGCGGTATATTGATTACTGTGGGAAAGTGGCGGGCCTCCCTTCCTTCCTTCCATTTTTAAGATAAAAATGGATTTCCCCTATGTATCGCCTAATTCAATCAATTAGCGATAAAATCCGTAAATTAATTTTATTTATGAAAAAATATAAACTGTAACAATATTATATGTATGATTGTTATAAATATAACTATACCCCATACAGATTTTACATGTCTCTTTTGAAGCTATAAATATATTAGCGCATTAGGGAATAAATTATGGGAGTTAAGGCTCATTTTCATTAGTCGTAAATTCGGTCGTTATACAGCAGGCGAGGAGTCCCCGAATACGGGTTATCGACTTTTAACTTTGCCGTCACTGGCGCAACTTTCAAACTTCCTCTAATGTGTTTATTTCTCACTTTTTCCATTCTTGTCACACCACACATCCATCTCAACATCTGCATCTCCGCTACATGCAGTCGTCTCTCATCCGTCGCTACGCCAAATAAGTATATGTATACTAGCTGACCCAACAGACGTTGTTCTGTTCAAATAAACGCCACCTACCGGGTCCAATTGTGAATCTAAACCATTCTCGAATCATCTTGAACATGCATAAAAAATTTCATCAACATCGCTCCAGCCGCTTAGGAGGAGTTCAGTGACATACACACGTACACAAGAAACATATTATATATAAAGATGTACATATGTATTTTACAGAGTACTTACACATTAATTTAAAGGCACTTTTAAACATATTAGATTATTAAGATCTCTGATACTGAAACGAGAATTATACATCCTTACTAATATTATAAATGCGAAAGTAAGGATGTTTGTTTGTTTGTTACGCTTTCACGCTTAAACCACCGAACTGATTTCAAAAATTCTTTCACCAATGGAAAGCTATTATAATATCAGGGAGTAACATAGGCTATATTTTATCCCGGTATTCCCACAGGAACGGGAGATACGCGGTAAAGCGACTGAATCCGAAGCGAAGCGAGGGCGGGTTGCTAGTATGAAATAAAATAGGAGTCTGTTTGTAATCACGATCGAGATCGCATAACGCTAGGAAGATTTAAAGCAAATACAATCTCGATAAAATTCTATCATATCGTCGTAAAAATAAACATGCCGTTCAATTTCCATTTAATTGAAGACACACATTTTTACATATTGATAAATGTGGCGTGCTTCATTTCAGCCCATGGCGTACACGCTCATGCACGTGCCTGCGTCGACACGTGAAAGCAAATGCGGAGACTGGGTTGAGAGCCTTCCGCTCGCCCATTGACCGCGCTAAGCTGTAAAGGTCATCTCGACCAACAGCTAAAAACATAAAAAAAAAAAAAAAAAAAAAAAGCAAATGCGCAGTTTGGTTTTTTTTGTGTGTTTACAGCTGTTGGCCGCAGATGGCCTTGACAGCTTGACGCGGACTATGGGTGAGCGCTGAGGGCTCTCAACCCCGAGAAAAGTATGCTAAGTGACATCGCCCAAGGATGGACGGAGAACGGACCTCGGCTTGGGGCGTCGCTTGGGGCAGGCAAGGACGGAACCGCGAATATTTATGTGTTAAGGCCTCGCGGGCTGTGTAGGCTCTACGTTGAGCGAGTGTGATATTGTCGTCCTCTTCGTCGAGGACGTGACGAGGACGTCGGATGGAAAGCGGAGTTTGGTACTGCGCCATAGGCTTTAAATACTGCCACTCGCACACGGCTCTTGACGGCCAATGCGAGTATAGGCATGTGGGGCGGGTGTTAGACTTGAGCCTCTCACATTAAAAAAGGAAATTTTACCTACGCAAACCTAACCAAAAAAGGAATAATAATAACCTGACCCAGAAGGGAGTTTGAGCATGGCATAACGCTGGTCAAATGTGTTGGATAAAGATTTAATTGAGTTATCCTTCTTTTGCGTCAATGTTTTACATATCTCTTATTCGTCTTTTACAATACCCATAGCCAAGAAAGGGGGTAGTGAATTATATTCGTACTCCGCCACCAGACGAAAAAATATAGCGTGTTGATATAACTAATATCTGGTTAAGATACCGACCTACCATGCCAATGTTGCGGGCTCGTATTCCACGCAAGACAACATTTGCCCTAGTCAAAACCACGGGTGACAGGACTGGGGGTTAGTCCGTCATCCACTGAGAAGTTGCTCACGCGACGGCGATCGACGTCCCGGGAGGGACGGAAGATTGAAGGGGAGGGTACCGCATAGGAACGCGGTACTGGTGGTCGGCCCAATGGCGAAGGAGAGGAGCTACGGTGCGTTATAGGTTCGCGCGCCGCCCCTTCGTCGCCCCGCACGGAGTAGGACGGCGTGTGGTCCTGACCATATCCCACACCAAAAAAAGGACAACTCTGTGCGATGCACACAAATTGTTGTTCTGATTCTTGATGTAGTCTGTGTCCATTAATTATATGTTTGTAAAGTCCCCCGCAATACAAGGATTCTTTTCGTGTGTGTTTTATAAAAAAAAAAACTGGCGTGACATATATTTTGTCTGACTGTAATGGAAACAAGAGCAGATATCCTTCTAAGTTATTGTCTAAGTTTTGCCATCTGTCGTCAACTTCCCGTGGAAATGAAACGGATGAGTAGACAGCGCTAAATGAAATTAGCCCTTTAACTTTTACAATACCCACGACATTAATTTAGTAGTGGTCGAGTTCTATTAGTTAAGTACGAGATCTTTAGCTTAAAATACATTTATTTATATCTGAACATAAAAAATACATTTGTGTTTAAGAATCATAATGTTTGTTATTATTAATCTGTGGCATAATCGTTAGCTCATAATGAGATTATTCCAGGCAGATTTTTTTTTAAAACAATGTGCCGCGATAGGAAATAAATTCTGGGATAATACTGTCCAAGGATCCTAGGATTTTTTTAAATTGCAAATGGTGGCAAACGAGCAAACAGTACACCTGATGGTATTGCTACCGCTCACGGACCTTTGCACCGCTCATGCGTGCATTGAGATTCGGCGAAACTAAAGGCATCACTTAAACCCAGCACGCGCAAACACCTTCAGAAAGTTGGGTTTCAGCTTTCTCGATCACCGATCGAGGCGCAGACGTCGATTTTCTGGGAGAGTGTGGTACTACCTCGGTCGGACCGGCCCACGGCTGTAGACAAACAGTAGTCAACAGTGTGGTCCTACCACTAGAAAAAATTATTAGAAATATACAATTTACGGAGACAAAGATTCAGATTAATCACTTGTTGATTAAGGATCCGAGCTTGAAGGTAACCGAGCTCTGCTAGAAGTATAGTAATAAATACAAAGAACGTAATTTTTTATTGCGGGGAAATATATGTAGTATTTGGTTGATCGTAAGATACTTACACACAGATTCTTCGATTAATGTAGAAAAAGTAGTCTAGGAAATGTCATAACCAACTCGTCACAACATAAGCTTCTACGTTTTGATTTAGTTCTACGCTGACTGCAATACTCGACGATTATACCTAGTAGTAGAAATTGTGAACTAGATGCAATAATTGGGATACATCTTCATATCTTACCATTTTCTTCAAATGGCTTCTTTCTCAGCGTAGTAACGGGTTAAGGAATTATTCTTACAATACACTCCAAAAAAACATAGTGCGGTCGGGTGACCCCCATCAGGAATGATGCTCTTTGTGATAAATTTTCAGCTCAAAACGTGTTTTAAAATGAAGATTATTAAGGTATTCTTATTGATTTTACTTATAACATCAAATAGTGCAGTCCTCTTGTTTGTCAACTCGGAGAGAGTTAATTGTATATTTCCTATATTTTACTGCATATTTTTTAATACAAAAATTTTAATCCTTATTTAAAATAAATCCTTATTTATTCTTGATAATTCTATGATTTAAATTATTAAATTATATTGAATGTAAATGTAAAATATCGTAAAAAATATCATAAGAAAACATGTAAGTCATATAAAAAAATATCGTTCACTCTGCAACATGCCAACGTCTGACCAGCGTGGTATATTAGGATATCCCTAATTCTTTCTTATAGTGGAGGAGACCAGAGCCCAATAATGAGACGTCTATGTACCTACGGGCTGAGATATCGTTCACCGTAATTTTATTGTTGAGAGAGAGGAGACTGGATTCTGATCAGGGAGTAGATTACTGAATAAATTTGAAAATAAATCTATTATTACGTAAAGTTGAGATCACGTAAGTACTCCCTCAAGGTTTATGCATAATAAATAATTTAAATCGGTGTTTAAGTTTCAGATACTCGTAATTTATTCTAGTAGTACGCATACTGTTAGCTAAATTCGAGAAGGCCTTAAAAACGCTATCTAGTTTTATTAAGTTACTCTATTGAACACACTTAGTCTACATCTTTTCTTTCTGCTAACTACTTAGTAATGGCCTGACCGCGGTTAAGGCCCGCCAACGGTCTGATATACTGAAACTAAATTTAGAATTTCGTCCAACTAAATTTCTAGCAATACCACACTATTATCGGAAATCCGCAGAAGAACGGGTGTAACCGACATAGCACGAAGAATTAGCACACTGAAATGACAATGGGCAGGCCACATCGCTCGACGAACCGACAACCGCTGGGGAAGAAAGGTAATCAAGTGGCGACCACGTATCGTACGCAGTGTAGGACGCCCCCCCACTAGGTGGACCGATGACCTAGTGAAAGTTGCTGGGCGTCGTTGAATGCAGGTGGCACAGGACCGCACATTGTGGCGCAACATGAGGGAGGCCTACGTCCAGCAGTGGACGGCGATAGGCTGAAATGATGATGATGACCACACTATTTTAATACTTACATTATCTTTTATTGTCCGTATGGTGACAAAGGGAGAATATAATCCACCACTCCCTCTCTTGCTCGTGGATATTGTAAAAGACGACTTAGTGGTAGGACCACACTGTTGACAGTTATATGCCTACAACCGCGGGCCGTCCGGGGCAGTACCACACTCTCGCAGAAAATCCACGTCTGAGTAGTGAGCGAGAGAGCCGGAAGCCCAACTTTCTGCGGGTGAGGGTGTATGATGAGTTTTGGTGATGCCTTTACTATCACCTAACCTCATTGCATACATTCACACTCCCTTCACTTTCTTCACGGTAGGCAGCGGCCTAGCAAATGTCAATGAGCGACAGCAACACTTACCATCAGGTGTACCGTTTGCTCGTTAGCCACCGTCTGCAATAGGAAAAAAAGGGATATATTATACCGATAACATCCCAACAAGCAACCCGCTAGCTAGTGTCATGTGGTAAGTCAATGCCCTTCCTATTATAGAAGAGACGATATTAAATTGCATATAATATAACAGTGATTACCTACGTAGAAATACGTTGGTTTGACCAGCGTGGTATAGTAGGTCAATTTCTCTCCTATTGTAGACGGGGCCCGAGCTCAATAGTGGGATTTATGTAGGCTTAGGTATGATTACGATTTGTAAGTAGGTATTATATTCATATCATAAAATATAATTTTATGAATAAAATTAGTCCGTGTGGTGACGGATTAAGAATACAATTCACCACCATCATCTTGCTGGGGATGTCGTAAAAAACGACTAAGGGATATAATACGCATAAAACATCTATGCAAGAGAAAGAAAACTTGAAATAAAACCTTATATCAACCTGTCTGACCAGCATGTTATAGTAAGGTTAATTTCCCTCCTATTATAAAGGAGGTTGGAGTCCAGCAGTGGGACGTATATGAGCCGTGATGATGATTAAAACTAACTATCGCAGCTGTATTACTTACATGTTCATTGATAACAATTCTTCCTTTGATTTTATTTTAAAAGCATATTCGTATATAACACTTGTTTACTAACCAACCAAGCATAGTCCGTATATTGATGTTTCTAACATTATGATAATTTAATATGAATTTGTTATTACAGCGGTTGTTGTCTTAACAATATTTATCTAGTATCACATTCACTGTTTCGTCGTTGCTATTATTTCTCGATTTGCTAAAATTTTTATTTAACTTCAGCTAGTTGGGTCAGACCCAACAGACGTTATTCTATTCAAATAAAATAAAAGGAATACTCCTTGAAATCGACAATAGCGCCAACTGGGTCCAATTGTAAATCTAAACCATTCTCGAATCTCCTTGAACACACACAAAAATTTTTATCAACATCGGTCCAGCCATTTTGAAGGAGTTCAGTAACATACACACGTACGCTAAAAATTTATATATAAAGACTAGCTGATCAAACAGACGCTGTTCTGCTCAAATAAAATAAACGGAATTCTCCTTGAAATCGACAGCAGCGCCGCCTACCGGGTCCAATTGTGAATCTAAACCATTCTCGAATCCCCTTGAACATACACAATTGTATCAACATCGGATCAGCCGTTTAAGAGGAGTTCAATGACATACACACAAGAGATTTATATATAAAGAAGATATATATAAGTAGCTTTTTTTTGTTCATGTGAAACTAAACCATTCTCGAAAATCCTTGAATATACACAATCGGTACAGCCGTTTAGGAGGAGTACAGTAACATACACACGGACACAAGAAATATATATGTAAAGATACTGTTTGCGATAAATACATTCATTTAATAGAAAATCCTTTTTCCAAAACCCACTTCTTAATTCTTAGAGGAGCGCATTCAAGATAAATAATCTCTTCAAGTTTATAATAGCAATCACATCATTAACCTACTCTTATCCCATGTTAAATGGGGTCAGCGTAATTTGTCCTTAGAATATACTCCTGTCGCCAACGTATTTATACTGATTCCTTTTATACTCGCAGGCATTTGCACAATCCATTCATCTGTTTTTTTTAGTTTCCATGACCCTTAAATCCATCCATATTTATATTGATAACTGAGAAAGTTTGAAAGTTGCGCTAGTGACGGATAAGTTAAGGAGTGAACGACTGACATGGTATGGACATGTGATGAGGCGGGATGAAAGTAAAATTGTGAGAAAAGTTTTGGGTATGAATGTAGAAAGGCTTTAGTGGTAAAGAAAGATCGAGGAAAAGATGGATGGACTGCGTGAGGCATGACCTGGATAGACTAGGAGTGACTGCAGAGATGACGTCTGATAGGATCGTATGAAGAAGTTGACATATTGAGTCAACTCCAAGTAATTGTGATAAGAGCAACATGATGATGATGATTTATATTGATAACATTTATCATCATGTTATTCGTCATTTCAGCTTATATACGCCCCACTCGAGCCGCCACCACAATAGGAAGGAAATTGATCTACTATACCACGATGGTCAAACGTGTTGGCATTTAGAGTTTTGTGTCGAGTTTTTCTTCTCTCTCATCAATGTTATGGTGCATATTTAATGCGTTAATCGTCTTGCACGGTACCCACGGGTAAGAGAAGGGTTGGGGAATTCTATTCTTACTCCGTCACCACACGGAGAGATTTCTCAGATATACAGGGTATTTTTTTAAAGGGTACACAAATTTGCACAGGAGGTTCAGAATCGATAGTATAATTGATTATTGAAATAAAAACAGGTACTTTAAAAAAAAAATACGTTTTATATTTTATGCATTCCCGTAAAAACCAAACTTGTAGGCGATGCGTAGTCATTTATAATTTCTTTTCACGCACACAACACAAACATCGCAATAAATTGTTGTCGTCGGACGTCATGTCTTTTACCTATTTCTTTCTCGGTTACTTACCCCCTCCCCCTCTTTGTACGATCCCCGCCTGTGCTGCGCACCCGCCGCACCCTGGCATCCGCGGCACGCCGTTTATCGTCCGCCAAAGGCCAGTGAGGTTTTGACCCGTGACCTAATTACGGGTGTGTGTGCTAATTTTTTTGTTATCCCCAAAAATGGCGGCACGAGATCAAATAAGATATTCGAACCGTGTGTGGAAGCTGCTAAATTCTTTGAAATACCACCTGTATCATTATCAACGCGTTTAAGTACTGCATGATAATGCAAAAGTGCAATTTTGGCAATGGTTATTGGCAAACAACGACTCCGTAAACATTCTCTGGACTGACGAAGCCTTATTTACTTTATGTCGTAACGAACATATAAACAATCCCCACGTAATCAAAGACATATCTCAAGTGCGATTTAGTGTTTCTGTGGCGACCACAGATCTGTGGCGACCACAGAGGGTCATGGCGGTTAGGGCCATCCGCGGATACCGCACGGTGGCGACGGAGGCAGCGTGCCTATTGGCCGGGACTCCCCCGTGGGACCTGGAGGCGGAGATGCTCGCCGGATTGTATCGGCGGGTGACGGGGGTGCGAGCGGAGGGCGGTGAGATCTCGTTAAGGGAGCTCACCGCCTGGCGCGTCGACGCCCGCCGAGACGTCATTGCCCGTTGGGCAGTCCGGCTGGAGAGGCCTCGGTTCGAGGTGCGAACCGTGGAGGCCTTCCGGCCGGTGCTGATGCAGTGGTTGGAAAGGCGGCACGGGGTGCTCTCCTTCCGACTAGTGCATGTGTTGATGGGGCACGGGAGCTTCGCCAAATACCTGCACAGGGTCGTAAGGAGGGAGAGTACACCGTCCTGCCACCACTGCGATTGCGACGAGGACACGGCGCGCCACACGCTTGTGGCCTGCGCGGCTTGGGCAGTGCAGCGCCGTGAACTCGTCGCAATCATCGGTGCCGACCTTCGCTGCCGACGCTGCCGGCCATCGCTAGGGCGATGGTCGACAGCGTCGGGAATTGGGACGCGGTCGCAGCCTTCTGCGAGACAGTGATCTCGCAGAAGGAGGCGGTGGATCGTCTGCGCATGGAGCGCAGCCTCGATGAGGAGATCCGCCGCCGGCGACTGGGGCGGCGCAGGCGCAACTACCTGCGCCTCATGCCGCCCTAGCCGAGGCCGCGGGTGACGTGACCGGGGATTAGTCCGTCACCCGCCGAGAGGCCGACCGCGTGAGGAAAGACCGACGTCCTCCCCGAGGGGGGGACGTCGTCCCCGAGGGGGGGACGTCGGTCGATGGGAGGGTACCCCACGTAGGGGGTATTCCGTCAGGCCGACCACTGACGACAAGTAAACCTGCTCCGGTGGTCGGCCCAATGACGAAGGCGAGGTGGTTTTCGGGTGGGTTGCGGGAGTTGCGTGCTTAAGCCCCTCTGTCGCCCCGGACGGAGTGGTGCGGAGGCGCACCGACCGCGACCCACCCACAAAAAAAAAAAAGTGCGATTTAGTGTTAATGTTTGCGCTGGGATCATTGATAATGTAATACCTACTTAAACGCAAGCGTGCTCAGCTTTGTATTGAGGGAAGTGAAATATTTTGAACAATTGTTAAAATATCAGTGATAGGGTTATTCATGGATCTAAATGAATAGGTAAGTTTAATTGTTGTAAATAGTAGATTCTACTTTTTAAATACGCCTTAATAAATACGAACGTATGTGATTTTAAAATAATAAACTAGTATTTTAAATTATCTGTTTATTACGACGGACCT
Organism: Lymantria dispar; assembly: GCA_032191425.1. Lineage (NCBI taxonomy): Eukaryota > Metazoa > Arthropoda > Insecta > Lepidoptera > Erebidae > Lymantria > Lymantria dispar. Next base: position 7,005,066 of record CM063465.1, on the reverse strand, counting down.
AAGCCCGTTAAAAGTACGAAGGAAAATTGAGATCGTAAACTTATTTACCATGTTAGATGTGTTGGTATGTTTATTACCAGTATTAGCGTGCGTGTTCGCTACAATTTAGATACCTTACCATAGATTTTTTGAATGGACGCTCGTAATAAGAATAGGGTGGTCTTAAATCACGAACATTCTTAGATATTTTCAAATCAAAATATATTTATTTTGATTTGATTAATTAATTACTAGTGATTTTAAATATTTTACATTACATATATCATGGTATTTACTTCTAGAATCTAATAATAAAATTTGTGTAGCCTTTGAAAAAATACCCTGTATATTGATAATTTAATTGACAAGGAGCGCAATACCAGGATAATTTCTCGTGCTTCTAATATTTATTATCACAGTTGTCACTTTGAGACTTCTCCTAATATGAAGTATATTATTAAACTACTAGCTGATCCAACAGACGTTGTTCTTATGTTTACGCGAGTATTGATCAATGTGTTGTTCTGTTCAAATAAAATAAAAAGAATTCTCCTTGAAATCGACAGCAGGGCCACGTTCTGGGTTCAATTGTGAATCTAAATCATTCTCGAATCCCCTTGAACTCTCACAACAAATTTCATTAATATCTGTCCAGCCGTTTAAGAGAAGTTCAGTGACATGCACACGTACACAAGAAATATATATATAAAGATTTAGTTTAATCTAAATATCACACTTCATTGAATTAGCATTTGAGTTTAAGTTTTAAGCTAATAAAACACGATATTATTAAAGTAAAATAAATACATAGATACATCTAATGTGTATAAATGAAACCTAAATATATATGCCTTATACCTTAAAGCTAAACTGAGCTGAATCGTGCTGAATTAATGTATTTAGTCCCTAATTACGTATTCCTTTGAGAGGAATCTTTCAATATATACATGAGCGTTTGAAATCAAAAAGTATTTTGTTGGATGCTATTTTTCTTTTACTTATTTTGGTCGTTTACTTGCTGTGATATCGTCTGACATACGAAATTATTGAATACGAATGAGTTTTCAAATATTGCCATGATATTAGTATAGCTGAAATTAGATATTTTAAATAAAACTATTTTTCGGATTTTATTGCCTTTATATTTGGTTTCATGTATTTAATTTATGTGATAGTACCACACTGTCGACAGTAGGGATGCAAATATCGAAACTAAAAACATCGATGTACAAAAAACATCGCCCTAAAACATCGATGTTTTCTTAACGATCGTGCAAACAACTTTAATTTTAAAATGCAAGCTATATTTATAATCTGTAACAATATTATCATTGAATAGGTGAGTCTTTAGAACAAGGGAGATGTAGAGTTGAGGAAATAAAGTTATATTTAACATATATTTCTCTATTCAATAAAGTTATTACAAGCTTTACTGCAGCAAGTTACCTATTTAAAAACAGAGTTTAAAAATAACAGATTTTACGAAAACGTACATACGTAAGTCATTTACTCTGGTAAATAGACTGTCACGCAAGTTTTGATTAAATGACCATAAATTTCAAACAGATGTCAGGCAAAACATCGATGTTAAAACATCGTAGAAAATAACATTGATACATCGATGTTTCGCAATAATGAACATCGATGGCTAACATCGATGTTTTTTTGCTGAAACATCGATGTTTCAGAAACATCGATGTATCATTTGCTTCCCTAGTCGACAGTCGTCTGTCTACAGCCAAGCCGTTCCGTCCGGGGTAGTAACACTCTCACAGAAAATTGACGACTGAGTAGAAGCAATTTGTTACTACACTTAGTTTGGTGAGCGAAAGAATCGGAAACCCAATTATTGAGGGTGTTAGAGTGTAGTGGATTTTGGTAATGCCTTTAGTATTACCGAATTTCATTGCACGCATGCACACCCTCTTCACTTCTTTCATGGTAGGCAAAGCAGATTTAGATCCATGAGCTTCAGTACCGCCTACCATTAGATGTTAGTTTGTTGGTTTGTTACCAACAACAAAAAAATATTTCCTAACTTTTCGAACACACAAGCGTTCATGCTCAGAAAAGGACTAACATGTCTTATATTTACGTAGATAAGTTCCACTGTTAGAATGACCTCCATTTTAGTTGAACAACCTAGGATGCGGTAGCATCATGGTAATTGAATAGGTAGAACAGGTAGGATAGGTAGGTAGAACTTTATTTCGCAATTTATTTCTCTTGCTGTGACGCAATCTCTAGAATCTATATATTTATACGTGAAGTAAAAATCCTTTTTACGGGAATCGTGCAGATGAAAAAATATGAAATTTCGCATAATTGAAGAATATATTGAGGAAGTGCAGAAAACTAAAATTTGACACAATAATGGATTAAAATATATTAAATTCATTAAAAAAGGAGTTACGCGCGCGCGCGCGCACATACACGGACGCACGCATGCAAGCACGCACGCACGCGCACGCACACACTTATACAGTTTTGCTGACATTTAAAATATTGTATAGTAATAAAAATTGTAAATGTGTATAGTAATAATAGTATTGAAAATTGCACCAATTACAGGGAAGTTAAGGAGTGAACGTTTGACGTAATTTAGATATGATGGGACGGGACGAATGTAATATTGCGAGGAAGGCTATGCTAAGCTATTTAATACTACTGTATTTAAGTATTTAATAGAGGAAAGTTTTAAGGCTAAAAACCAAAAAAAGATGAATGGACTGCATAAAGTTTAATATGGATCGCAAATTGAAGTAACTGATTGCCGTGTGGTGACGGAATAAGAATATATTCTATCTTGTCCGTAAAAAAAAAACTAAGGCATATAATCTTTATATATAAATTTTTTGTCTGCGTGTGTATGTCACTAAACTCCTCCTAAACGGCTGAACCGAAGTTGATCAAACTTTTTATATGTGTTCAAGGGGATTCGAGAATGGTTGATATTCACAATTAGAACCGGTAGGTGGCGCTGCTAAGAATTCCTTTTATTTTATTTAAACAGAATAACGTCTGTTCGGCCAGTTAGTACGTATATCATATCTATGGAAAAGAAACTCGAAAGAAAATCGTACACCAACTTATCTGCCCAGCATGGCATAGTAAGTTCAATTTCCCTCCTATAGTGGTGGAGATCCGAGCTCAACAGTGGGACGTATATCAGCTGATATGATGATGATTGCAAATATGTCATCTAATAGACTTGTATGGATGGAGAGAACATATTATTTCCAAGTAATTGAGATAAGAGTAGAAGATGATGCAGTAATGTAATCTACTTCGAGTCTCTTTTTATATTATGAGATGGCTATACTCCAATCTTTATCCGCGTTGTGACGGAGTAAGCATACAATTTACCACTCCCTATCTTATCGTGGATATCGTAAAATACAATTAAGGGATATAATACGCATATAACACCTATGCAAGAAAAGGAAAAATCGAAATAAAACTCTGTACCAACCTGTCTGACTAGCATGGTATAGTAAGATCAATTGCCCTCCTATTGTGGAGGAAGCTCGAGCCCAACAGTGGGACGTATATGAGCTGGAATGATGATGATGATACTCTAAAGTCAAGGTGTCAGTGAACTGGCCAAATATCCATTGCAAAACAGGAATCATCTATCGTTTTTTTTTCTTCTCCCATCACTAAATTTTCTAAAGCATTAACTTTTTTTGACTGATTACATTAGCACTTTATTTTTAATTAAACAATAATCAAAACAAAATTGTGTAACCAAATCTCGTTTAATACCAAAAACGTTGTTTTGGAATTAAAACGGAATTGGAAAATATGAAAAAGGTAACGGGAGGCAACGAATAGCAAATTAAGTTATCGAGTAAACAATAGAAGACGAGTTTTTCAAAATGTAAATCCAATTTACGTCACGTTTTGGCAATATACTGAAATACGATTTGGCGCTATTGCTAAATATAAAATATAGCAATTTCTGACTTCTTTATTTTGAACAAGCGGCGCCCTGCGGTTTCACCCACAGTTCCTCTTCTCGTGGGAATATCGGGATAAATTATAACCTATGTGTTACTCTGATATGTAAGCTATATTATTGTGAAGTTTCATCAAAATCCATTCAGTAGTTTTTGCGTGAAAGAGCAACAAACATCTTCACATCTTCACATACTCACAAACTTTCGCGTTTATAATATTAGTAGGAAAGATAATACTAGGGTATTTTGCCGTTGATCAACTCAGAATTAGTTGATACTCTCTTCGTCTTTATTTTACTTAAACTTGGACCAACTATATCTGATATATTGTGGTTAATAATTATATTCCCAAGAAGGGTTGACGTTAGACAAGCGGCCCTAAATGTGGACCTAATTATCAAACTCAAACTCGCTCAGCGTGCTATGGAACTCGGGTCTTTGCGAGATAGAATCCGAAATACAAAAATTCGTAGAAGAGAGAATGTAACCGAAATAGCACGAAGAACTAGTACGCTGAAGTGGCGATGGGTAGGCCATACTGCTCTATGAACCGACAACCGCTGGGTAAAAAAGGGTCTCGAGTGGCGTACACGTGTCGGACGAAGCAGTGTAGGACGGCCTCACAATAGATGGATCAATAGCCTGGTAAAAGTTGCTGGGCATCATTAGATGCAAGAATGATGCCTCCCTCATGCACGCACTTTGTGGCGAAACATGAGGGAGATCTAACTCCAGTAGTCTCTCTGTCCAGCGGACGGCGATAGGTTGAATGATAATGCTGACCATTCGAGTTGATATACGCTTTTATTTAAAGTTTTCTTTTTCTTACACTAAATGTTACTTGCTTTAATCCATTAATAAATTCTTACGAAACTTTTGAAAGATGAAGGGATGGTGACTATAATGTTTTTTTTATAAATAAACTATTTTACCAGATTTTATCGTGTCGGGCAAACAAAAATTAAATAGAATGATTTTTATTGCCCGATGTTTCAAACACTTTTCTGGGCGGACTGTCCGCCCGTAACCATGAACGCGTACAAATCAAATACAAACGAGATAAAATTCGTAAATATAGTTTTTGATCTGAAGCATTGGATATGTACATTTGTGTATCAATACCATAACCTGCTTTAGAATTTTGTGCAGCGCCAATTAGTGAACTCAAAATAAATTATTAACCTAATCGCATACCTATAATGTATACTAATGAAAATAAATGTTCATTGAATAAAAATCATTATTTTCTGGAAAAAAATCGTAATATTTTATTAATTGCACAATTGTTAATATTTTGTTAATATATTAATTGCAATTGACTGCACAGATGGCGTAGTGGTTAATGCTAGTGACCTACAGCGCCAGTGTCGGGGGTTCGAATCCCACGCAGGACAACACTTTGTGCGATCCACAAATTGTTGTTCTGAGTCTGGATGTAATTTGTGTCCGTTAATTATATGTGTATGTATTTCTCGCGGAAACGCAATGAGTTTCAAAAATTAAAAAAAAAAAAACTGTACGAATGGCGGCGATGTGGTTCGCGACACGTCACGTCTCGTTTCCGTCGGGGGCGAAAAGTGGCCCACAGAGAACCGCTTTGCTACGCTGAATATGTCAAAGATCGTAGCAGGTGGAGGGCAGTGGACTCTGCCTACCCCTATGGGAAAAAGGCGTGAATATATAAAAAAAAAAAAAAAAAAAAAAATATTTTATTAATAATTTATGCCATATTAGTTCCTGTCGAAATCTGTTCTTTTATGCATATATACTTGTACAAAATAATTTCCATGTTTCACATCTGCCAGGCGTCCTGAGCGACGGCTCCCTTTTTTGTTTATAATGTGTAATACTTTAGAGAGATCATTGTACAATATTCTTATTCCAATGCTACATGGATAAACAACGTATATACTTGTAATTTCTAAATCGACTAGCTGAACTAAATTTGCTACGAGACAACTCACCTTCATATCACAACCTTATAACATCAAGCACAAAACAGCATATATATTCCGGTCATTTGTCAATGTAAGACTCATTTTGTGTCTTCGTAGTACACATTTAGCTACTTAACCCAGTAATTTATCTAGTTTTTACACAAGAAAGATTGGGGCCTGCACAAAACATGCTATTAGATGTGTTTTTTTTTTTACGGTTTACGGGTTTAGAAGCACAATTGCTAATGAGAAGTACGCTTTTCTTGCTTAAGAAATCGTCCGAATGAAATTAAGTGCGAATTAGTTCACTCATAAAGAATTTTATATCACTATTTAAGATATAAGCTGTTTATTTTTTAAATACTTTCGTTAAAGAAATAAACGACAACATTCTGGATAATTTAAATTGAAAAATATTTAAGTGATTTGTATCATAATCCTCAGAGCTCATATACGTCCCACTGCGGGGCTCTACCTTCCTCCACTATGGGGGGAGGGGGTAACTGGCGTTCCTTTTATACCACGCTGGTCAAACGGTTGGTATAAAACTTTATATATATTTACTAGCTCACCCAATAGACGTTGTTCTGTTCAAATTAAAACAATTAATCTAAACCATTTTCAAACCCATTTGAAAACACATAAAAAATATCATCAAAATCGGTTCAGCCGTTTAGAAGGAGTTCAATTACAAACACGCCAACAGAAGATTTATATATAAAGATATTTATTTGAGTTTTCCTTGTTTTACAGTTATTTGCATATCATATGCCTGAGCCATCTTTTACAACACCCAAAGGTATGAAACCTTTGGGTGTTGGTGGCGTATACACACTGTAAAAGTAATAAATATTATTTGCAATAGCAAAATTTATTTTCTTTGTTACAGTATTTATGGCAAGACTAGGTAGAAACAACAACTACATAATATACACTCTACTACAATAGTTGTAGTAGAGTTGTATTTGTAGTACAACTATAAAATTAAAATCATCATTATCATCATTTCGGCTCATATACGTCCACGTGCTGGGCTCAAATCGCCTCCATAATAGGAGAAATATTGATCTAGTATACCAGGGTTTCGTGTTTTCCATCTCCTGCATTATATGCATATTATATCCCTTAGTCGTCTTTTACGATATCCACGGGTAAAAAAGGGAGTGGTGAATTGTATTCTTACTCCGTCACCACATGGAAAGAGGTTGAAACACAATAATTGGTTTATATTTGAATGTGGTGTATATTGTATGGTGATATAATTATTTCAACTCTATTAAAATATCTTTGGTAGTCCTTTTATAAACTTTTAACTAGGGCCTCCCAAGAGTCGCTTCTGACAATGATTCAAAGAAAAAGTAATGATGAGTTGTAATTTGGACAGAAAATAAAAATTGTGTAACTTCAAGAATTTTACTAACTTAATATTTAACATTAAGGTTTTCTTTTGTTGCTGCTTCTGGACTTAATAATGATGAAATGTTTTATTAGAAAAAGGCGATTTTAAGAGAAATAGAATTTTCTATGATAATCTCTGGGGAACTTTTCTAATAAATTTTTAACCCCCGACGGAAAAAGAGGGTTATAAGTTTGACGTCGATGTCTGCCTGTCTGTGGCATTGTTGCTCTCAAACGGATAAACCAATTTTGACGCGGTTTTTGTATTTAATAGCCAGTTTTCTTGCGATAGTTCTTAGATATGTTTGGTTAATATCAGTCCAGCAGTGTAAGAGTAATAATAATAGTAATAATAATCTTTATTAGTTAAAAAAAAATATTGGTTGCCTGTAAAGTCGGTATACGGGCGAAAGTTTTACGTGACAACGACTTTGAGTGGTAAAATAATTTTAATGTGAATATTCATTCGTATAGTAGGAAGAAGGATGAAATAATAGTAACAATTTAAAACATTTATTTATACAAAGAATTATATTTAAAACATTAATTTATACAAAGAATCTCGCACTGAATTTCATATTAACAAAATTTTATTTTTACCTTTACACATACATACGTATTTTTATACAAATATACAATTTTTATGTCTGTCTCTCTCGCTCTTAGGCGGGCTAACCATGCCCGAGTGGAAGGGACGCGTGCCTCTCACTCGCTCTCATTGTGAGCGCATAACGTGAGCGGAGCGTAACGCAGTTTCTTGAAGTGTCACCCGGCAAACCAATTTATAAGACGTTGTCACGTCAAAAAGTAATGTTACAGTAATCTCCTTATATTAAACATATGAGAAACCAAGGAGTGCTTTGGCATTCGTACTAGGATACCCAGTGTCACGAATGCCGTCACCTTCCCTCGTAATCTATCATCTAAGTTACATATTTTAAAATAAAATTACAGAATTTCAATTTGATGTAAGAAGATAAGGAATGCAAATAGAGTATCAGCTCTTTTATAAAATTATATAATGGCGTACTCGATTGAGTGTTTCACGCGTGCCAGTGTAATCGTTAAATGACAATTAATTGATAATTCCTATTGAAGAGAACATAAAGCTTTTTTTATTATTTTAGTTTGTATCGGGGGTTATTCAAAATTTTAAATTTTACTTATAAATAAAATGTTCAAAGCAAAGCGAGGGGTGTCGTAAAAGTTGACCACCCTAAATTAATCTACTATTGTAGGTATCGATTATTGCTTGTTTACAACTATATATATATAGAAAAACTAGGTGACCCAACAGACATTGTTCTGTTCAAATAAAGCGCCACCTATCGGGTCCAATTGTGACTCTAAACCATTTTCGAATCCCCTTGAACACACACAAAAGAATTTATCAACATCAGTCCAGTCTTTTAGGAGGAATTCAGTGACATACACACGTAAAAGATAAAAATGAAGCTTCTATTTGTAATACTAAAATAACAGCTTTTCACTAATTGCATTATTTAAATACAGCACTTTAAAGTTTTAGATATTTGTTTGTTTGTCTTGCCTTCGGCTTATCTTTAAAATACCTGGACCTGGTTTCAATAGTAATTTTATTCCCAGATAGCTCATGTTATACGAGGAGTACAGTAATCATAGTAAATTGTTTGTTGGCAGAGCGAGCAGAGGCACTGAGCGGTCGGTTATCCAAGTCAGCGTCAGAATTATCCTGTGCGCCAGTTGATGCCTCTCCACCCAGAGCACGATCAGCTCACCATCACACACCTCTCTCTGTCGTTCATCGGACGCAACATTTCTTCACAAATTTAAAGGTAATATATTTGATTCTTAATCACCCGCGTGGCAACGGGACAAGAATTATCTGCAAATATGGCGTAGTGGTTTAAGAAGCACACCTGTATCTATACCAATAAATAAAATTGGAGTGTCTGTTTGTAATGTCAAAATAATAGGCTTTTTTCATGCTCACACGGTTATTTGCACGACACCTATGCCTAAAATAGCAATTAAAAAATTTTTGTCTGTCTGTCTGTCTGTCTGTTTGTTCCGGATAATCTTCAAAACGGCTGGACCGATTTCAAAAATTCTTTCACCAATGGAAAGCTATATTATCAGGGCGTAAACTAGGCTATATTTTATCCCGGTATTCCCACGGGAACGGGAACTACGTGGGTAAAACGACTATAACCTATAACCGAAGCGAAGCGAGGGCGGGTTGCTAGTACATACATAAATCCTTACACCAAGTGTCATGAGTTCGATGCTCATGCAAGTTATTTATTGAGGCAGTCCACAAGTGATTATTTTAAGTTTGTTATTTTGTATCCATCAATTGTATGTTTGTAAAGTCCTTCCTGATACAATGATATATTTTGTCGTGCCGTGTTGTGTTTAAAAAATAACACAAAGCAGCATTGAGGACTGGTGACAGAAGTGAAAACTTACAGCAACAACAACTACGAACAAACACTTGCTATATTTTGATATCCTAATTGATTGTTTGATGTCGAATTATAATTTGTAAATTATAACCTTTTACGTTTATCTGGTTTTGACATTAATCGGCACAGATTTAGTCACATGGATATAGTTACAAGTACAGTGCGTTAAAACGTCACGTGACCATGTCGGTGACGACTTACATGCATTTACTCCTCCATGCAAACCTGCTAATAGAAGTCTTCATTTAAAAATACGGTTGTCCTCACTCACAGCCATAGGAAGTCATGAATATTAACTGATCTCCAGAAGAAAAGGCCAGCAGCACTCTTCTAGCAAACACATAACACCTTACCGTAATCGCTAACTCGTTTGTCAAACGTGATGATTATGATAATAATCCCGTCAATAAATGAACCTTTATGTAATATTCCATAGGGAAGGCCTACGTTTATTAGGGGGTAACAAGAGCGTTTCCGTGTGCTGAATAAGAATACAATTTATTAAACCTCTCTCTTACCCGTGGGTGTCGTAAGAGACGACTAAGAGATTAAATATACAGATGAAATTTTGCCGCTCATAACGAAGAAAAATAATAACACGCATAATTAAAATAAGAAAAATAACATAAAAAATGAAAATTACCGTTTGGTGATGGAGTAAGAATAAAATTCACTACCAGAGACGACTGAGGGATATAATATGCAAGAGAGTGAATCAAAATAAAACCTCATGTCAACACGTCTGACCAGTGTAGTATAATAGGTCAAATTCCATCCCACAATGGAGGAGGCTCGAGCCCTATAGTGGGACATATATGGGCTGAGATGATGATGACCAGTGGGCCTACTCTTGAAATCAATTCTAATTTCGAATCCGATTCAATTCCAATCTCACCAAACTTATATTTAATACTCTTGAACAAAATCGAGAATGAATTCTTCGTTCTTCTTCGCGTTTGCCGCTGTTATTTTCACCAAATGTGTCATATTTTTTTACTTTAAATTAATAACATTATCGAACTAGATCACCACAAAGACGATTTATTGAAATTGTGCAACATTAACGATTTTAAACTACGTCAAAATCATGTCGGGAGTAGCAAGTATTTGTTAAAACAAATCGACCAGAGTCGAATTCATTTAGTTCAAAAATATTCCACCGAATTTGATTCCAATCGTGCGCTAGTGTCGCTTTCAAGAGTACCACACTTGCTCAAATTCGAGCTGCGATTGGAATCAAGATTCAAGAGTAGGCACTCAAAAACTGACTGATGATTACGAAACCAGTCCAGTATATCTTTGGATGTACCTAATGTTATTCATATTTCCATAAATAGAGGCTTATAAATGGTCACGTTAGTGAAATAAAAATAGTTTAAGTTCAGTGTTGCATAACGAATTATTTATACCATATTGATTTTTATAATGAAAGAATACAACAATATATTTTTAATTCACTACAGAGCTTTTACGATGCAGTGTTCAACATTTCATTGTCATTTTAAATAAAACTACTTTATCGCGTTTGTATTTGATTTTTGATTGTCCGACGTTTTGAACACTTTGCAGCGTTCATGGTCATGGACGGACTAAGATGTCTCACGTTCAACAAAACATCGTTATTACAGAAAATTTATAATTATATACCCGATAAAGCAAATACAGAAGACTAATAAATACTCGCGTAAACATTAGAAATCATTATTTCACAGTTATTTTGGCTTGTATACCTCCTACTGTTGGGTTAGAGTCTCCTCTACAATAAATGGGCAATTAACCTACTATATCACGCTGGTCAGACGTGTTGGGTTTCATTACGAGTTTCTCTTGCATAGATATTATATGCATATTATATCCCTCAGTCGTCTCTTAAGATACCCACAGGCAAGATGGAGTGGTGAATTGTATTCTTACTCCGTCACCACAATTTTAATTTATAAAAGATGTGTATTATTTTTCTTATTTTGATTCTGCCTCTAATTATTTTTCTTTGTAACGAGCGGCAAAATGAACTTCTAGAATTTCAACTTCTTATTAATTTCAGTTCATATAAGATCAAAGCTTTGTTTTGAAAACTTGAGTATTAGGAGATGTAAAAGAAAATGTAATTATTTTAATAGCGAAATTATTCTATGATTTATACATCCAATTATAATTATTAATGAAAATATATTTTTGTTCTAGCAACCCGCCCTCGCTTCGATTCGGTTTCAGTAGCCTTACCCGCTTAGTTCCCGTGGGAATACTGGAATAAAATATAGCCTATGTTACTCCCCGATATTATAGCTTTCTATTTGTGTTTTTTTAAATCGTTTCAGTGGTTTAAGCGTGAAAGCGTAACAAACAAAAAACTTACTTTTGCATTTATAATATTTGAAAGGATTTTCTATTTAGCGTTCGTATTTTATGTTCTTGCTTTTGAATATAACATTATGGGTTCTATTCCAGTTGTTAGGTATTTATTTATTATGCTATTTGGCGGTGAAGACGAGTACTATCAACGCCCATGGGTATCGTAAAAAACAACTAAAAGTTTTACATAGACCTGAACCAATTCCATCTCCTATTCTGAGAAAGGTTGCAGCCAGGTCAACAGTTACTCATTGATCTACTGCCTTAATAGAGGGCTTGAGATGACAGCTCGCAAGTGTTACACATAAATGGACTAAGAAAGCGCTCTGAATATGAATATTGAAATCTGATGAATAATATCTGATATTTTATATTGATTTATATTGTTCCGTGTGGTGACGGAGTAAGAATACAATTCACCACTCCCTCTCTTACTCGTGGGTGTCGTAAAAGACGACTAAAGGATTGATGCATTTAACATCTATCTAAGAGAAAAACAACTCGAGATGAAACGCTATAACACGTCTGACCAGCGTAGTAGGTCAAATTCCCTCCTACAATGGAAGAGACCCGAGCCCAAGAATGGGACGTATATGGGCTGAGATGATGATGGTGATGATTTAATTTTAGTATTTTTGTAATAACATAATAACTAGATTGTGTATCAAAGGTTAACACATTGCCTGGCTTCATTCGAGTAGTGGCCGTTTCCATGGAAATATGGGGATAAAATACAGTCTATTTCATATATTTCTGATATAGGCGTGAACAAATAAACACAAACAAATATAATAATAGGATTCACTGCATTTTAGTCTAGTAAAATTCAAACCTAGGATGTATATATTCTAGTTTCGAATTCTAGAGCGGACAGGAATTGGAGCATTCGGAAGGTTTTGCTAAATAAATTCTCAATAAATCTAGCACATCGTATTTCAATCCTGACGCAAAGAATTCCCATGCCTAAAAAGGAAGTTATTACGTATAATTAAAGTCACAGGTGTCGTAAAGTTCCAAATTTATGATTCCGTGTCGTTTGGATAAATAACTGCCTGCCTAATTAGAATTTATTATTTTAATATGGCAGTTTTTCATTTCAAATATCTGGATAGGTTAATATTTTGTGCGGTTTACATATTCTTTAATAAGTTACTCAGTGAAAGGGCTGAGAAAAGTAATGGCCTTGAAAGAAAGAGGAAAGCGTGAGAAAAATTAAGGTCTTGAAAGAAAGATCCTTTGTGACCAAAACTCTAGGTTGTACTTTGTTAAAAAAATTAATAAGTGCATATCTTGATATTTTTGTTGGTTTATACATTTTAGTTTAAAAAGGTAGTTCATACCTAAATTGGCCATACGTCCATGTTCATTAGGACAGCCCCGTTTTTAGGCTGGATGTCGCGTTTCTACAGAGCCGTAACAAAAACCTCTTGTGTTTGCAAACAGACGTGTTCGTGTCTATTTCTGCAAGTTTCTCGTTCCGGTACAAAAAAATATGGTTACGCTATGCAAGCATTTCGTATGACGTTAACAAATGGTCACACTCTTTATACCTTTAATTTTTTTAATAATACTTACCTTCTTATTCATTGATATATTGGGTTACGTTTTTATATTGCTAATGGTGGCAAACGAACAAGCAGCACACCTGATGGTCAGCGATACTGCCGTGCATGGACCTTTACAATACTAGGGCATAGCTAGGCCGCTGCCTATTATAGAAAAGTGCTCTCATTAAACCTTGTTTAAAGAAGGACATATCATAGTGCCCGACAACACAGCAGCAGGAAGTTCATTTCAAATCCTGCATGTAAGTGGGAGAAATAAAATGTCCCACTGTTAGACACTCTTCCACCATGGGAGGGAAGCCTTTTTTACATTTACTTTGATTTCAGTAGCTTTTTTAGAGTTTTTATCAATTAGATAATCGTTATTGTGCCCGAGTAATGTCCTCCAAAAACATTCAAGCTAATTTAGAATTATTGTGCATCTCAATATAAAATAATTGCTATCAGCGACTTATTCTTACATCATACGTTAGATGATGTCTCATTCAACTTTATAGTAATACAGAGCATGTCATGGCATCCAAACGTCATTTATTGTTGCTATGTTATTTTTGCTTCGGAAAACAATTATTCGTTGATTTAGTTGTTTAAATGTAATTAAACAAAATTGATTTGATTTTATAGATATACATTTGCATCTAGTGTAACTTTTAAAAGCTACTTAAGTATATTTTACTTATTTATAAATTGTGTAATAAATGGTGTCTGTGTAAAGTTTTAAAGCAATATTTTATCGAATAATAAATTAACTAATGATTTCTGATGTTTTCGCGACAAAATCTCTGTAATAACGATGACTTGTTGGACGTGAGATATCTTAGTCCGCCCGTGACCATGAACGCTGTATAGTATTCGAAACGTCGAGCAATCAAAAATCAAAAACCAACGCGATAAAATTCGTAAAATAGTTTTATTTATAATTAATTAACTAGCGACAATATGTCATATGTAATTAGCTTAAAATATTTGATATAAGTTGGGTACGGTACATAATTATGCTTACATACATGGATTGCGTGTATGGTGACATGAAAAATAATGTTAATTAAAAGAAAATGAGTAATTTTAGATAAGAATCATTGAAATTTAGTGGACGTGATAAAGCATTATTTATCACCGTGATAGTTTTATAAATTTAAGAATTTTATGATTTCATTGTGAATCCAACTTAATTAAATATTTATTTTTAAAAGGAAAGAATTGGACCGAAATGATAAAGAATTAAAGTTATTTGCATTGCATTAAATTGTCGGATAAATTTTGTGTTGAATAAACAGAATAAAAATATTGTGATAGTGAAATAGAAATTAAAAATAGAAACATTTCCGTGATTGATAAATGTTAAAAAAAGGTATTTTTTTCAGGATTTAAAAAGTTTTTGGTAGAAGAGAAAATATTATATGAATCAGTTACATTCGATTTATTAGAGCTTTCAATTGTTATATTGAATATATTCAATAGCATTTAATATAAATTAATACAAAGAAAGTGGTTAAAGTGTTGTGAATATGAAATAATAGTGCTTTACATGATTTGCTGATATCTTTTAAGAAAAAATACTGCGTATGTGATCCATTGATCCCGATTTAAATTCAGTGGACTGATTCGTGTTAAAAAGTAAAAATAAATTTGGCCAACGCGTAAAAAAATCTATGAATGAATTACACGATTTAAAATTTATTTCAACTAACGTATAACGATAACTTGATATTTCATTGATTAGAAATAGTAAATTGAATCTAAAAATAATCTTAATATATTTCGTGTAACGTAAATGGTTCATAAAAAATTATTTTGGGGGCGATGACACAAAAGATATCCATCAAAACAAATCATATATCGAAAAGTGCCTCATTTTATACCAACAGTAAAATAAAAACAAAATTATTACGAAAATGGAGCCTATGGGTAATTTTTACTTCATCATTATCACAAATCATTTGCACATCACATTGCACATCATCATCACATCATCTGGCTGCACAGATGGCCTAGTGGTTAAGACAACAACCTAAAAGACAGTGCCACGGGTTCGAATCCCACGCAGGACAAAACTTTGTGCGATCCACAAATTATTGTTAACAAATTATTGTCTGGAGGTAATTTGTGTCCGTTAATTACAAGTTTTTTTTTTATTATTGCAAACGGTGGCAAACGAGCGAACAGTACACCTGATGGTAAGTGTTGCTGCCGCTCATGGACCTTTACAAGGCCGCTGCCTACCGCGAAGAAAGTGAAGGGAGTGTGAATGAGTGCATTGAGGCTCGGTGATACCAAGGGTACCACCAAAACTCTCCACACGCAAACACCCTCAGAAAGTTGGGCTTCCGGTTCTCTCGCTCACCGAACGAAGCGCAGTAACAAATTGCTACTACTCAGACGTCGATTTTCTGCGAGAGTGTGGTACTACTCCGGATGGACCAGCCCGCGGCTGTAGACAGATAACTGTCGACAGTGTGGTCCTACCACTCTTAACTATATGTTTGTAAAGTCCCCCATAATACAAGGATTATTTCCTTAGTGCAGAGTGGTGTCTTTAAAAAAAAATCCATTGTTGGGCTCGATCCTCATCCTCAATAAGAGAGAAATTGATCGACTATACCGCACTGGTCAGACATGTTGATATAGGACTTTAGTTACAGTTTTGTTCTCTTGCGTAGATATTAGATGCAAATTATATCCCTTAGTCGTCTTTTAGGATACCCACGGGCAAGAAAGGGGGTGGTGAATTATATTCTTACTCCATCACCACACAGAGACCCCACGTTCATTTGTGTTGATATAAGGTTTCATTTCGAGTTTCTATCTCTTGCATAGATATTGGATAAGAGAAGGTTGATTGATTTGATTTGATTTTTGATAAGAGAAGGTGATGAATTGTATTCTTAATCCATCACCATACGGAAACTCATACATAATTATATTAGGTCCTTACATACGAAATTAGCGTTTTGTCGTACTGACCACTATGATCTGAAATATCTCCTCTTTGATTAAGAATTCCAAATTCAAATTTATAAATTCATTTAGGTGGTTATATACACATACATTTGAGTTTTGAAAACAGCCATTGATTTGTTTTTTCCTCATTATTTTTTCTTTGACGACGCTTATTACCGCACAATGGAAAACATGAAATATCGGTATATTTACGAGTACGAGTTCTACCTACGCCTTAAAAGAGTTTATTGATTCTCGCCCCCATGGTTATTTTAGTAAATGGATCAATGAACTACCTATGAGATGGCAAAAGTGCATAGATAGCAACGGTGCATACTTTGATTAATTAAATATATTTTACAAAAACAAAATTGACTTTATATTCCTCCCGTACAAAACGCCAATTTCATATGTAAGGACCTAATATACATACACTACTTTTATAGCGGTAGGACCACACTGTTGACAGCTGTCTGTCTATAGCCGCGGGCCGGTCCATTCGGGGTAGTACCACATTCTCACAGAAAACCAACGTCTGAGTAGCAATAATTTGTTACTGCGCTTTTCTCGGTGAGCGAGAGAGCCGGTCGCCCAATTTTCTGAAGGCGTTTGTGTGTGTTGGATTTGGTGAAGCCTTTAGTTTCACCTTCTTCATTCACTTTCTTCACGGTAGGCAGCGGTCTAGCAAAGGTCCATGAGCGGCAGCGACACTTACAATCAGGTGTACTGTTTGCTCGTTTGCTACCGGTGCCAATGAAAAAAAAACACTAAAACCCCTCCTAAATGGTGACCTTGAATATCATATGACTATGTTTATTAGCCTTATAACGCTATCATCAATTTTGCTCTATGAATTGATGACGTAACGCGCTGATTGGTCACTCGTGTTGATTGATGCGATCAACTCTTCAGCGTCAACGATTTCAATTATAACGGTCCAATTCATACGAACTTTTTAGTAGTTGTCGGTCTACGAATATATGTACGTATAAGAGAAAAAAACATGTTGACCGAGCTTTGCTCAGTATAATCTTTTAATTGTAATTTTGACTAACATATTTATATATTAAAGAACGACGTTTACGAAATAATAAAAAATAAATAAAAAGAAAATAATGATAACACCAAAGATCGATCCCGAAATGTATGAATACGAATGGTCAAAAGATGACTATGGGATAATATGCACATAAGGTCTGTGCAAGAGAAGTAAAATTTGAATTGAAGCCCTATACCAATATGTCTGACCAGCATGGTATACTAGGTCAAATTCCCTCCCGTTATGGAGGACGCCCGAGCCCAACAGTGGGACGTATGTGGGCTGCGATGATGAATGGTCAACTTTCCAACTGAGGTATTTTGACTCATGAGAATGATGTTTAAATTTCCGTTCAACACAGAATCTAACTATGTATATACGGTTAAATTTATTTTATTCTCAGTTATTAGTCTTAAAGATGTAACTAGGAGTAATAGTCTTTTTAATATTCCAGTCTCGCTGGCAACGAAGCCGCAGCCGTGAGCGATGTCCAGCAGGAACAGTATTCACGTTGGCTCCAGGTCCCGATTCCAGCGGCACGGAGTATGCTGGCGACCAGAGCTCCGAACATAGCACCCCAGCACATTCACCTAGACATCGAATAAAGAGGGGTGAGTTGTAGTTTTTATTATCTACTAGCTGTACCCTGCGCGCGTTGCTACGCCGCTAACTAAAATAATTTTAAGGAAAGACATTACACAAATATTAAATTTATTTTGAGTCATTTTATTGATTTTGTTCATGTCGAAAAAATTGTGACATAGCAGCGTTCCGTTTCAATTCGATATTTATTGAAGTGCTATGGTATAAAAAAAAATAATAGGTATATGCGTAGTCATAGTCTTAGTCGCTGCCATTGATCGGATGCTGATAACCAAATTAATGTTTTCTCTGGGAATTTTGCAGAACATGATAATGCGCGCAATTAAATCATATTCACTACACTTCAGAATTTTCTCTGCGTTATATTACATAAAATACTAGTAACATTATTCAATATAACACTGTAAAATACCAAAGTAATAATTAAAATTTAAAAGCGCTACATGACATTTTGATATTCCGTAAGGATTTTTGATGCGAATGTAAATGTCATGTAGCGCTTTTATATTTTTTTCATTATTTTAGTGTTTTACAATGTTATATTGAATAATTTTGTTGATATTTTATGTAATATAATGCAGATAAAATGCTAAAATGTAGTGAATATGATATAATAGTGAATTGCGTGCATTTTGACATTCTGCCAAAATTCCCAGAGAAAGCATGAATTGGTATCAGCCTCCAATCATGCTAACGACTGACTAAAAGACGAAGTTAGTCTTCGTGTTTTAGACGTGAATAATTAATATAATAACTCGACACTGACACCAAACGTTCATATTATTGTAGCTCATTGCCATGAAATAAGAAGAAGAAGAAGATATTCCGTAAAAAATCCATAACTCGAAACGTCATCATTTGCTTGCCGTTTTCGTTTCAATTCAAATCAGCATTAACTGTCACGACAATATATGAAATTCATTGGAATGATAGTGGCGCCATCTTTCAAAGATTGATCGTACCAACTCAGAAGCCTTCGTGAGCTCTTGCACAACACTTTTCTGAAGATCATCACATGATCAAATGCATGGCTTACGATTCTGTAAAGGACTTACAGACAAATATTCATTTTTATATATATAGATAAGCGACAGTTCATATACATTCCACTGCTGGGCTCTCTACAATAGGAGGGAAATCGACCCTACTATACCATGCTGGTCAGACAGGTTAGTACAGGGTTTTGTATCCAGATTTCTTTCTCTTGCATCCCACAATGGAAGGGAATTTGACCTATCACTCTGGTAAGACCCGGGTATAGGATTTTATTTGGAGTTTTTTTATCTTTTCCATAGATGTTATCTGCATATGTAGACTTGTACGACACCCACGGGCAAGCAATGGGGTGGTGAACAGTCCTTAATCCGAAGGATGTATAAATAAAGAATTAAATAAAACAATCACGGGCGTACGGACATGGTCCGCCCGTGACCATGAATTCTGCAAAGTATTCGTAACATCGGGCAATCAAAAATCAAATACAGACGCGATAAAAGCCGTAAAGTATTTTAATTTAAAATTAATAATATTATGAATGCGAAAGTAAGTTTGTTTGTTTATTTGTTTGTTACGCTTTCACCCTTAAACCACCGAACCGATTTCAAAAATTCATTCACCAATCAGTTATAATATCCGGGAGTATCATAGACTATATTTTATCCCGGTATTCCTACGGGAACTGCGCGGGTAAGGCGACTGAAACTAAAGCGAAGCGAGGGCGGGTTGCTAGTCATTAATAAAGATTTAATATCCTGATTATGAAATTACAACATAGAAAACCTCGTCTAGCATTGACTTTCAGTCGTTAAAAGCGATGACTCAACTCAATCAATATTATGACGTAGCAATTTTATGTAATACCAATAATTAAAATAATTTTGAGCAATTTATTACGTAAATTAACTAAAATTATTTGAATTAATTGAAAGCTCATTTTTAATTAAGTTACCATGAGTAATTTCGCTTGAGCGGTCGTAAAGAGCAAATATTTCCAAGAGATAAGATACAGAGTGTTTTTGCTAAATTTTATACCTTTTATTGTTTTAAAGTAGATTTTTTTATGTCTCACAATTGAAGAAAAATATGCACTTAAGATCTGTGCAAGAAAAGGAAATCTCGAAATAAAATCCTATGCCAACATGTTTTACCAGCACAGTATAGTAGGTTGAATTACCTCCCATTGTGGAGGAGGCCCGAGCCCAACAGTGGGACGTATGTGGGCTGTGATGATGATGATCTTGTACGACATCCACGAACAAGATAGGGGGTGAGTGGGAGGGAGTTAACCTGTTTATAATGTATTAAATACTATAATATAGGAAAATATTTAAAAGAATCAATACTTTACATTTTTGCGCGGTTGTCGGTTCGCAGAGCGATGTGGCCTGCCCATTGCCCTACGTACCTACTATATTTACACGATATTAAAGCCGCTTTGTAAATTGATCAAACATTGTGTTCTGTATAAATTTACCTCGTCAGATATGTCACCAATTTTAGAGTAGATTAGTAAAGGTATTTTAATTAATTTATGAGATAAACCGATATCTAAAATCACTTCACTGCAGTGTAAAACCAGTCGAAGGTTTCAAATGCCTTTGTTTTAAGACAAGTTTAATTATAAATACTTAAGGGTTCACAGCCCTTAATTGTTCAGCTCGTTGGTCAAATTGAATGGCAATGACGTTGATCGTGGTTAACTAATTAGATTAGCAGTGTATAGTTGATAAGGGTTTTGGGAAGGGTAATTTTCAAGCAGTGCATGTGTTCAAGGTTAGTCAAGGTTGTTCTTGATCCCTATACAAGGATAAAGCCAGTTTTAAGTTTTATAATTATTTTTGATTTAAAATACATTTTCGCCCTATTCTAACATCAAAAAGCACTTATAATAAGGACCAATAAATTACTATAGAGCTTCTTCATTTTTTACGTTTCCTTGGTATATTTTGTGTTATTTAAATATACAATAATGAATGTCTTTATAATTTATCTTTAAAATTAACTTGATGGTGCTTGACTAAGAGACGTTAAATAAAAATTAGCTTCGCTGTTTGAACCTTTCATTTCCGTGCATAGCAGCCGATCGCGGCCGTGCGCGATGGATCGCTGACCACAGCCGCGCGCGACCGATGCAACAATAGTCAAAGTATGAAAATGTATGGCGTCGTATCTGTCGTTGGCCGCGGGCGACTGTCGCATACCTTGGAAACGGCGCTTTGACTATTGTCGCATAGGCCGCGCGCGACAGCTGTAAGCAATGCACGGAAATGAACCTTAAGGGAACAAAAAATCGAAGCAAAGGTCTGTCTAAAGTTTTCCAATCAATTCTTAGCAGTGGTAAGATCACACTGTCGACAACCTTCTGTCTACAGCCGCGGGCCGGTCCTTCCAAGGTACCACATTCTCGCAGAAAATTCGCGTTTGAATAGTACTAATTTGCATTTCGTTCGGGGAGCGAGAGATCCGGGAGCCCAACTGAGTGTTTTCGTGTGGTAGGTTTTCACATTCACACTCTCTTCACCTTCTTCACGGTAGGCAGCGGCC
This sequence comes from Lymantria dispar, assembly GCA_032191425.1. Taxonomy (NCBI): domain Eukaryota; kingdom Metazoa; phylum Arthropoda; class Insecta; order Lepidoptera; family Erebidae; genus Lymantria; species Lymantria dispar. The sequence continues at coordinate 6,983,307 of CM063465.1, read as the reverse complement.
TAGCAAAGATCCTTGATCGATAGCATCACTTATCATCGGGCGTGTTGATTGATCGTTTCTCACTCACAGCAACAAAAATGTGACATAAGACTATATAAATAAACGGTATAAACAGAGGGTCACGAATGAGTTGAGGACTCCATCCGACGTCCTCGTCACGTCCTCGACGAAGAGGACGACACAATCACACTCGCTCAACGTAGAGCTTACACGGCCCGCGAGCCCTTAACACATAAGTACCCGCGGTTCCGCCCTCGCCGTCGAGGTGCGAAGCCGCGCCGCGCAAAAATCGAGAACCAAAACGTGGGCACGCCCACTTTGCCTCCAGCGACGCCTCAAGCCGAGGTCCGTTCCCTACAGAAGGAGCCCTTGGGCGATGTCACTTAGCATACTTTTCTCCGGGTTGAGAGCCCTCAGCGCTTACCCATAGTCCGCGTCAAGCTGTCCAGGCCATCTGCGGCCAACAGCTGTACGCACAAAAAAAATGAGGTAAGGACATTCGGTGGTTACACATGGCTCTGAACAGAAGCAAGTAAGAAGTATAATATTTAGATGTGTGTATTTATGAAGATGTAATTGTGGAAACATAAATGTAACGGACTGTGTATTATACACAGGACTGACATACTGCTTAAATATGTTATGAAATTTTTAATGTTTTAGTACAATTTAGCTGTGTTTCCCGAGCGCTATGACATGTCCTTCTTTAAACGAGGTTTAAGAAGAGTATTTTCTATGCCCCTGGTATTGCAAAGGTCTATGTGTGACAGTATCACTTACCATCAGGTGTGCTGCTTGCTCGTTTGCCACCATTGGCAATAAAAAATAAAACAAAAGATTTAAATTATTTTTATAAACTTTCATTTCTATTTTCTAACTTCATGTTCGGTATTCAAGTCTTTTCGTGTTACTCATTGCTTTTATTCTTAATCTTTGCAAAGTAAATCTCTTAAATTGATCCGGTTTTAACAAATAGTTGCTGTAATTATCTTTTCGATTAGACGTCGGAAAATTAATTGCTTGTAAAACAGTATTGTCAGGTTCAAATTGCTGTAAAGTTAAATAAACTTTTGCTGATTTTGAAATTGCTTTAGAGACTTTCGGGGAATTTTATACAACATTAAGTAATTCACAGCACACCTTTTTACATTGATGTTGGTGGTAGACTAGCTAACAGCCTTCCAGTGGATAAGTGGCAACTGCCATTAATAAAATTTATCAAAACCAGAGATTTTATTTGCATATCACGTCTATTATTTATCTTTTACGATACCCACAGGCAAAACAGGGAGTGGTGAATTGTATTCTTACTCCGTCACCACACGGCAACATAATCTATACCAATAAATAAAATTGGAGTGTCTGTTTGTAATGTCAAAATAATAGGCTTTTTTCATGCTCACACGGTTATTTGCACTATAAACATGTCTAAAAATCACTTTATATTTTTTTGTCTGTCTGCCTGTCTGTCTGTTCCGGGTAATCTTCAAAACGGCTGGACCGATTTCAAAAATTCTTTCACCAATGGAAAGCCATAATATCAGGGCGTAAACTAGGCTATATTTTATCCCGGTATTCCCACGGTAACGGGAACTACGCGGGTAAAACTATTAAAACCGAAGCGGAGCGAGGGCGGATTGCTAGTGTTTAATAATTACTGACCAAAAACAATATAATGTTTTCATATAGAATCACTTTCTTACTGCACTCGCAATAAATTTGTATCAAAAATGTAGGTAAAAATTTAATAATTAATTCTGTAGCGGGTAGAAATAAATCTCTGTAATAACGATAACTTATTACATCTTAGTCAGTTTAGTTCTCCTGTAACCACGAACGCTGAAGTTTTCGTAACGTCGGGAAATCAAAAATCAAATACAAACGCAATAAAATACGCATAATTTTATTGATAATACTGAATGAAATCTTGAAATTTCAAGAACAGAATATCATCAGTCGGCTCAACCAATTCTGAACATTAATATATGATTAAAAGCTTAATAAGATTGTTAATGTCACATGAATTCGGAACCCGTTAATCGTTCCAAACGCGTTTTCAATAAAGCTCAAGGACAATTCGCTCTAGGCTTATCATGTCAAGTGGGCTCAAATTTCCTTGTCAAACAATTTGTCTGTCTGGAAACTAAGGAATACGGTAAAAGCAGCGATAGCTTTTTAAAAAAAAAAATTAGTGTCGATTAATCGATTTTGAATTTCATTATTACAGCTCATATACATTCCACTGCTGGGCTCGAGCCTCCTTCCCTAGACGGAGAAAGGGAATAAAAGTAATTTATTTTTATTAAATTGGGTACATAATTCTTGTATGAGCCATTATTAACATACAATGCAAATATCAATTAAAACGTTACAATGATTTAATATTGTCATAATCCGTGTAGTGAAGGAGTAAGAATACAATTCGCCACCCCCTCTCTTGCTCTAGCGTAGAAAAAAGACGACCAAGGACTAAAATGCATATAATATCGATAGAAGAGAAGGAAAACTCGAAAGTAAACTCTTATGTCAACACGTTTGACTAGCTTGATATAGTAAATTAAATTCCGTCCCACAAGGGAAAGGCTCAAGCGCAACAGTGGGCTGAGCTAATGATCAATAAAAAATATAATTATTTGATATTGTTATTAACTTCACTCACCTACAATCTCTGCTTGTCACCGGGAATGGACATCTCTTACGCCTCATGAATAGCACAGAAATTGCCCATTTCAGTATAATTTATTCAATTTCATCCCAACGTTCTAGCGTGAATGCTGTAAATTAGCTTTTACTGTACTCTAGGGAAGTATTAGATGTTTGCATTTAAATTTAGCAATATCGCAAATGGTACAATAGCTTATAAGTAAACTTTTCCGTGTGGTGATGGAGTAAGAATACAATTAACCATTGCTTCTCTTGACCAGCGGTGTCGTAACAGACGACGTAAGGCTCCCACATATGGTGCTGGACGTCGATGGCCTCTTTCTGCGAGGAGGTCATCACAATGAAGGAGGCCGCGGAGCGGGAACGCGAAGCACTTGCGTCCGCTGACTCGCTCCGCCGGCGGCGAGTAGGGAGGAGGAGGCGCCGATATGCGCATCTCCTCCCTCCGCTTTGATTGACGACAGGACGTGGCCAGACAGCCTTGCGTAGGGGTGTCGGGGATCGAAGGTCATAAGACGACCTTTCCGGCACTCCGTAAAAGCGCGGAAGGGACCGCTGTGGTTTTAGTGGGTATTCCGGAAGCATAGCCGGTGAGTCCCACACTCCCCCTCATCTGACACCGACGGGGGATAGTGTGTAAATTGCATTTCCACAGCGAAAAAAAGGGCTCCCACATATAAACACGATACGACGTCGCGTCGTACCACGATGCGGCTGTAGACAAACAACTGTTAACCGTGTGGGCCTACCACTATGACGGTATATCTTAGAAGATATTGTAGTTTTAACATTCCGGATCAAAATAACTGGTACCGAAGCGTAGCGAGGATAGACCGCTAGCTTTATATAATTTCATTCATTAATTTCAACTCACGTCCTGGGCTGTTGGGCTGAACCTTCCGCCAGAATAGGAGGATTGACTTACTAATACTACTAGATCAGAGATGTTGCTATATGGCTTCATTTCAAGTTTTCCTTCCCTTGCATAGATGTTATCATCATCATCCTCATTTCAGCCTATCGCCGTCCACTGCTGGACGTAGGACTCCCTCATGTTACGCCAAAGCGCGGTCCTGTGCTGCCTGCATCCAACGTCGCCCAGCAACTTTCACCAGGTCAACTAGTGGCGTCCTACCAGTTGCCAACTTAGGGGTTTTCCCCCCAAATTTAGGGGATAAATAAGTGGGATGGCGTTTTTTTAGGGCCGTTCTATTTTTAGGGGCATTTTTAGGGAATTTTTTAATAAAAAGAATACAAATACCAGCGTACAACATCTAGTATCCATCAGCACGATATCAGGCTTATTCGCAAGAATAATCCGTGGTGATAGACAGGCCCCAGTAGAGCTTGCAGCTTACCTAATTATTATTATTATTATTGTTTATTAAGTAACTATGTCTCATAAATGTCACATAATATATGAGGCATATTTCTTTTTTGCCCGGATATATATTTATTTTCAGTACGGCTATTAATTTATTATTTATTCTTATTTTAATGAAATCATTTTTAGGGGGATTTTCATGTAATTGTGGCAATTTTAGGGGTTTTTAACTATGATTTAGGGATAAATATTTTATGGAGATGGTAACACTGCGTCCTACACTGCATCGTCCGGTACGTGGTCGTCACTCGAGAGCCTATAGATGTTCTATGCATATTTAATTTTTTAGTCGTCTTCTACGACGCCCACGGGCAAGAGAGGGGGTGGTGAATTGTATTCTTACTGTGTCAAACTGAAACAGTTTTATTATAATATTCATACAATATATGTACCCACGCACAGCTGTTTTAATTCTTAATTATTTTCACGTCCCAGCTGAATACAACTGTCTGGTATTATTTGTTTAATACACGAACGGTTCTGTTATTTGCTACTTTAATATTTACGATGTATTTTCCATATGTTTAATCAGATAGTTTTTTTCTGTATAAAGTTCGATATATTAATTAAATATCTACGTATAAGTATAGCTTTTTTCGTAGATACTAGACATTTTATATGTAGCTAATCAATTTTCTATGGTGATTATGTGCAAGTGTTATAATCTAAGTAAAACTATTTTTCCGTGTGGTGACGGAGTAAGAATACAATTCACCACTCCCTATCTTGCCTATGACGACTATGGGATATAATGTGCACATAATATCTGTGCGAGAGAAGGAAAACTCGAAATGAAACACTATACCAACATGTCTGACCAGCATGGTATAGTATGTCAAATTCCCTCCCATTATAGAGGAGGCCCGAGCCCTACAGTGGGACGAGTATGGGCTGCGATGATGATGATGATGAAAACTATTTTTACTCATTTTATCGCGTTTCTATTTGATTTTTGACTTTACGATGTTTCGAAACTTTTCAGCGTTCGTGGTCACGGGCGGACGGTCCGCCGCCATACATCATCATCATCATCTTGCTCTTATCCCAATTACTTGGGGTCGACGCAATATGTCATCTGTTTTGACATATTGCAAAAGGTTTTGGCAATGACTTTTATGACCGGCCGCCTGCCTGACGTCAATCCTCCTTGGGAATGTAATCCGGTCCGGGTCAATCTAGGGCTCTTAGTCGTCTTTTACGACACCCACGAGCAAAGCAAGGGTTGGTAGTATTCGAAGCCGCTACCACATAACACGGTCCGCCGCCATACAAACGCTATAAAATCCGTACAAATAGTTTTATTTATAATGTGTAATCAACATCATCACAGCTCATATACCTACGTCCCAACGTTGGCTCAAGCCTCCATTACTACATTACATTACATTAGTATTTTTCCTCCTGTATTTTTCCCTATACACTATATTTTCCCTCCTATTAGAGTGAAAATATAATATATAATGTGTAACTCGAGCAAATATCAGAGATAATTATTTTAGGGTTTCGTACCCAAAGGGTAAAAACTGGACCCTATTACTAAGACTTCACTGTCTGTCCGTCCGTCTGTCTATCACTAGGCTGTATCCCGAGAACCGCGATACCTAGACAGTTGAAATTCTCACAAATTGTGTATTTTTGTTGCTGGTATAATAACAAATACTAAAAACAAAATAAATATTTATAGGGCCTTCCATACAACAAACGCGATTTTTATAGATAATGGTACGGAACCCTACGTGCGCGACTCCGACTCGCACTTAACTGAGTTTTTTTTAAAGACAACACCCTGCACTAAGGAAATAACCCTTGTATTGCGGGGGACTTTACAAACATATAATTAACGGACAAAAATTACATCCAGACTCAGAACAACAATTTGTGGTTCGCATATAGTGTTGTCCCGCCTGGGATTCGAACCCACACAACTGGCACGGTAGGTCGGTATCTCAACCACTACGCCATTTGTGCAGTTATGTTACAATGTTGAAAATATTCCACATAATTGTTTCATCATAACACTAATATTAGGTTGATCGTGAGATTAATTATTATCGTCTTTTATGACACTCACGATTAATGGAAGGTTTGGTTAAGGGTTGGTAGTATTAGAAGCCGCTACAACACTGTATACAGATTATATTTATCATTCATTTACTTACCTACATATATTTGCAATATCTATAAAATAAATTTTCCGTATGGTGGCCGGAGTGCGGGTGACGTGACCGAGGAATTAGTCCGTCACCCGCCGAGAGGCCGACCGCGTGAGGAAAGACCGACGTCCTCCCCGAGGGGGGGACGTCGGTCAATGGGAGGGTACCCCAAGTAGGGGTTATTCCGTCGTGCCGACCACTGATGACAAGTAACCCGGAAATGCTCCGATGGTCGGCCCAACGACGAAGGCGACGTGCATCGTGGATGGGTTGCGGGAGTTGCGTGCTTACGCCCCTCTGTCGCCCCGGACGGAGTGGTGCGAGGAGCGCGCCGACCGCAATCCACCTCAAAAAAAAAAAATAATGGTGGCCGGAGTAAGAATACAATTCACCACCGCTTATCTTGCCCGTGGATATCATAAAAGACGTCTAAGGGCTATGATACGCATATAACATCTATGCAAGAGAAGGAAAACTCTAAATAAAACCCTATATAAACCTGTCTGAAAAGCGTAGTATAGTAAGGTCAATTTGATTCCTATTGTGGAGGAGGCTTGAGCCTAACAGTGGGACGTATGCGAGCTGAAATGATGATGATACAAATAAAAATAAACTTGAATTGTCGTAATTTCAAGGTAGTAGGTGTTTTCGTGCCCACGTGGCTATTTGTGCGATCATCTTCATCATCTCATACCTATATATGAGCCGTGAGGATGAAGAGGATCATTAAAAACAACATACGTACTTATCTTTGACATTCATTCATCTATATTTATAAAAGAAAGTCGTGTTAGTTACACTATTTATAACTCAAGAACAGCTGTACCGATTTGGCTGAAAATTGGTGGGAAGGTAGCTTAGAACCAGGCGACAGATATAGGATATTTTTTATCCCGTTTTTTAAATCGTGTTTACAAGATTTCGGCAATAACTCTTTTACCCCGGTCGATCGCGTTCCCGTGTGACGTGACATAAAATATCAAAGAGAATTCTAGTCACTATGAAACGTAGTATAAAAAAACGCATTTAATATGTAATAACGAAACGCAAATGACAGCTAAACGTAATTTTGTCTATAGTTAAGTATAGTTGAAAATTTAATAATTATAATTTTGTCAGAAATCAATAATGAGTAATTGGATTCTCTTTAAATCATCATTAACACTGCTGCGACCAAGAGTATTGAATCTTCCCCTACAAAGCTGTAATGGTTCTTCCATTAGAGACTATATTTTCAGTTTAGAAAATATTTTTACGAAAGAAATTATGGCGGTACGAAGTTCGCTGGGTCAGCTAGTTTATGAATAGAAAACTAATAATACCTAAATAATATTTAAACATATGTTAAGTTCACATACCAAATTTATGTATAAACACACATCTATGAATTTTTAAAGGTTTTGATTGTGAAGTATTTATTTATTATGTCTCTATTAGCTGACTAATATCTTAGAAAAGTCGTCGCTATTGCTTTAAGACAATGGATGATTGACAATCTGGCAGCCTGTTCCGTGTGGTGGCGATAGAAAAATATAAAGTTGAATACCCCTTCCCTTTCCTATGACATCGTAAAATGGGCTCGGGGCTCATCCACAATTGGAGGAAATTTCACCTACTATGCCAGGCTGGTCAGACATGTGGGTACAGGGCTTCATTTCAAGTTTGCCTTCTCTTGCACAGATGTTATCTGCATTTTATATCCCTAAGTCGTCTTTTACGACATCCACGGCCAAGATAGGGAATGATGAATTGCATTCTTACTCCGTCACCACACGGAATAATACTATTAATAAATATAGCAGCTCACATAACTGCAAATGCATATTAAAAAACCATATACCCAACTATCTTGCCATCTTAAAATAAAACTGTTTTTACGGATTTTATCGCGTTTGATTGCCGGATGTTTAAGACTTTTCAACGTTCGTGATCACAGGAGGACAAACGCGATAAAATTAGGCTAATAACTGGGTAATAAAAAACGGGTTTACTTTTTTTATAAGAGGCACCTTTCCTACTTACCAAAAAGTAAATCCGTAAACGGAACGTATTCTGTAAACAGATTTACTTTTCGGAAAAGTTGTCCGTCAAATGTAAATCCAAGTTGCCGAGGTGCGGCATTTCAGCCGCCATCTTGAAAATGTATTTCCTTCAATATCTCGTTAAACGTGCATGTTACGATAAAAATACAGTCATACCGGGGTATTACTGTATTTTTAAGTCGTGACTTACGCTACCCCGTTTTACGCGAATTCAAAGATACGCGGTTTTCTCTTGGAGTATTCAAGCCTTAGATTTACTTTTTTATTCATAAAATTACAATTGTTTTTTTATATAATATTTTGACCATATTCTTTAAAATTATTGTCTTCTTTGAACTAGGTTCAAATAACCAATTTTTTGTACATTTAACATGAGCAAAATTAAATCCCGACTTAGGCGAACTCGTCTTACACGGTTATCGCTCGGTCTCGCCTTTCTCGTAAGTCCAGGGTATTACTGTAATACAAATCATATCTATAGAGAATCACATTTTCTACTTTTACCAGAAACTTTTTTCTTATATATAACTTCTTATTTATAAGCTAAAGATGGGCTTTACATTGATGATCAATTTGTGGAAGATGAAACATGAACAACGAACATGAATAATAAATTATTTGAAACTTTTTGCAGCACAATTATTGTTCTAGCTTCTTAAAACTTACACCTTATGAATTATCAGCGACAATGTTGCTCGTAGTATACGGTAAACATTTAATAAAGCAGTAGAAGGTGGAGATGGGAATAACAGAGAGCAATTCAGTTAAAGACAATTAATTTTTGGCAATAAAAACGAACTAAAACATGCTTTTTTTGGCGTTCTGCCAACTTAAATTATGTACTTTTACATTCGGGGCAACCCTAAATCGTCTCCAAAAATAAAATCTTTTCTGTAGTAAATTGTATTATAAACTTATTTCTATCTCTTTTGATCTGGCTTTTGAGGTAAATCGGTAAAAAATGTACTTACTTGCATTTTCAGGTGCAAAAACTTGGATGACGTAAAATTCTAATAAGACAATGCTGCTTGTAATAAATCAGTGAACTATAAACTGGTTTAGAAACAACAGGATTGACTTGATAGAAAGGGTCCCCCCAAATCTGAACCCTATTGAATATCTTTATGCTATCTGAAACTCAAGGTCAGAGAGCACAGCATTACCTCTAAAACAGCGTTAATAAATGCTTTAATGCAAATGTCATAAATGCAGCCAAATGCAAAAGGCTTGTAACAAGCATGGCCCAAAACATTGCTACTTTAATCAACACAAAGGGTGGGCTAACTAAATATTGATAATTTTTGTAATATTAATATTTAGAAAATATATTGAATTTCTCCTTAAAAATGAGAGAATGTTAGTAAATTTTAGTGCGGCTATACTTTTGGCTGCCTATACTTTTCCGTGTGATGACGAAGTAAGAATACAATTCACCACTGCCTATCTTGCCCGTGAGTGTCGTATAAGACGCTTAAGGACTATAATATGCACATAAGATCTGTGCAAGAGAAGGAAAACCCTATACCAACAAGTCTAACCAGCATGGTATAGTAGTTCAATTTCCCTCCCATTGCGGAGGAGGCCCGAGCTTAAAAGTTGGACGTACGTGGGCTGCGATGATGATGATGATGACACTTTTGGCCAAGACCATATATGTAATATAAATGTTTCAATATATTTCCAATGATTCCTTGAGATTTCATTCCAAACCGCTGTAGCCAAGACAAACAATATGCCTATTGTCATTTCAGTCAAGTATATTTTTAAGATTTTAAGATTGCTCTATCGCGCCCAGTTAGATGGGCTACCGGCTCTCTTGCTCACTGAATGAAGTGAAGACGTCGATTTTCTGTGACAGTGTGGACCCCGGATGGACTGGCCTGTGGCTATAGACAGAAGACTGCTGGCAGTATGGACCTAGCACAAAAGAATATGTAATTTTCATCACTTAATTACACTACATGTTCCTAAAAAATTTTTTAATAACTTAATATGACTTAAACATTTAGGTTATGCGTCTAGTAATGGTACTCCATTTAATATTCTTTCAAACAGAATAAATATTAGTCGGCAAAATAGAAGAGTTGCGTGTTTGAATAAAAACCACAGCATGCGTGTGACATGCAAACCTGTTTGTATTGTTGACTCTTATAAAATACTAAAATAATTACGTTCTAGAAACTTTGTATTGCTATAATGTTGATAGAGAGGTGTTTGAAACGATTACTATTTGTCTAGAAGAAGCAATTATAGCGCTACCTAATACTGTTAGTTATAATATGTTACCGCTTATATGACAGTCTACTGAGGATTTTAAAAGATGTTACTTCCATTAATATCATCATAATTCTAGGCATCTCGCAATTACTTAGGGTCGACTCCATCCGCCCCTCCGTAGCCCCGGAGGGAGCGTGGCGGCTGGTGCGCTGACCATGGCCCACCCATATAAAAAATAAAAATAAATAATAGTTAAAAAAACTAAAAAAAATACGCTTTTAAAGAAAATCCAACTAAAAATTAGAATACAAATTTTTAAAAATTTGAATTAAGAATAGTGAATATAAGAAAAAAATATTTTTTATTGTAACAAAAGCGTGGGGTGCATGTTGTCAATAGTTATAAATATTTTATTGACTGATATGAGTAGAAGGATTATCATTTTGATAATATCTTAAAAAGCACCCCACGCTTTTTTGACATTTTTTTTTTTCTTATATAGCTACACTATTCTTAATTATTTTTTTTAAATTTATTTCCTACTTTTTAGTTAGATTTTCTTTAAAAGTGTATTTTTTTAATTTTTTTTAACTATTATTTATTTTTCATTTTTTAGTTGAATTTTCGCTAATCCCGATTATCCTAGTAAAGATAACGGGTCAAACTGTTTAAAATATTGAATTGTCATCGGTCCTTAATAAGTATGCCAAATTTCGAGTTAATTCGACGTTTTGAAGGGGATCAAAATCATGTTCAAAGATTCCGTTACATACTAACATACATACGTCTGAAGCTAATAAAAGCGTATTAAAAAGAGTCGACTCCATAAGTACTTCGTTTATCTATAATTCTATACAAATAAATAAAATTTAAGTATCTGTTTATACTCAGACGGTTATTTGCACGATAACAATGCCTTTTTTTGGGTGGGATATGGTTAGCGCACACTCCGTCCGCTCCGTCGAGGGTGACGGAAGGGTGGCGCGCGGCCCCATAACCCAACGTATCTCTCTCTCTTCTTCGCTATTGGGCCAATCACCGGTACCGAGTTACTTGTACTTCGTGCCCAGCTCGGCGAAAAAATACCCATGTCTAAAAACCATTTTTTTTGTGTCTGTCTGTTTGTTCCGAGTAATCTTCAAAACAGCTGGACTATTTTGATAATATTTTAATACCAAGTACTGGCTATATAAGGCTTAACTTAGGCTATTTTTCATCTCAGGCAAACCCTATGAAATTTTGCCCGGTCCGACACTCCTATCGCGGCTTGAAATGAAGTGCTGCGAGGGTGGGTCGCTAATAGTATATATTGTCCTAATTGGGAACGTAATTATTGACTATATGCCATCAGATGGAGTTAATCCAGGTCATCCTCCTTAGTCATCCTTTACGACACCCACGTTGTAAGGGTTGATAATACTCGTAGCTCCTATCACACTAGTCCCTCACCCGCAGAAAGGCTGACTGCGCGAGGGCGACCGACGACTGCCCGTGATAGGGACATCGAGAGATGAGGGTACCCGAATGGGTATTCTGTCGGGCCGACCACTAAGGACAAGAAACTCGGCACTGGTGGTCGGTCCAAAGACAAAAGCGATATGCTAAAAAAGCCCCCTATCACACAACAAGCGTCTATTGCTGCTTCTAATATAAATGTAAATTTGAAAGAATGCGGCCATAGCCAAGCTTCGTCGCAGAAATTAATCCCAAGCAGTTATTAAGTCCATTGCCAAGTTTATTGTAAGCCTCACACTTAGCAAAGAATTTTGGTCCAAAGTATTTCAAGTTAATCAGCTTTGTAAAAGGATTTATAACGCCAATACTTTCCATCAATAGGTGCCTACTCAAATATAATGTACTTAGGAGATCCTATGAATTTTATTAAGATTTTTTTACCTATTTATAAGCAATTTGAATGTATGAAATATCTTTTTACAATCACTAGATACTACTTAATGGTTGGTATGATACAGCTTCCGTTTATTACATTCAATTATTATATTCCATACAAATTAATTTCAACTTAATAGATTCTGGATTTTGTAGGTAGATGGCAGACAGAATTATGTATTTCAATTGCGTATAATAATGTCTCACTATGAATGTTGCTCGTATTTGCTATGAGTATATTAACATCTTAATGCGGTTCAGCACCGAATATGCGAATATGTGCGTTAATTTAACGTAAATGTCGTAGAGCCGCCAAAAGAATTTATTTTCTCATAATGAGCAGCACTCGTAATATTAGTATCAAATTTATTATAGCGCCATCTACTAATCATATTTTGAAGTAAATACAAATTTTTACTATGATCAGCGCCACCTAGTAGTCTTAGTAATAACTACTTGGTAAACACGAGTTATATGTAGTTTCAATTTCATGTGCACCATACTACTCTTACTGGTATTGTTAAAAATACAGTATGCTTCGCAACGTTATTTATTGGTTTTAATTTTCTAATTTAAATAAATTCGACCCAATATTTAAGAACACGGTATCGAATAAAAAGTATAGATATTGTACTCATGAGCAGTATCGAAAAAAAGTATCGTATTCACAAAAGTATCGAGTACTGAGTACTTGTCATAGATTCTATGTCGTGATGAGCTTTTTAGGAATTTGCCCGTCTGTGAACGGATTAAAATATTTCGAACCTCGTTTTAGAAGGTTCATTACATTTGAACTAGATGGCGCCACCATAAACATGAACCAAAAGGTCAAGTTTAAAATAGATAATTTCTGCAATTTATTCGATATGATACCTGCTAAAAAGTACCCTTTGAGTTAAAGTATCTAGTACAAAAGTATTGTTATCGAAAGAAAATTCGTTACCTAAAAGTATCGATACTTTTTTCGTGTCCCTACCAAAATAAATTTTTCACTACCTACCAAACAGTGCACCATGTTTGCTGTGACCGATATACTCGTATCTTTAAGAATATATAATGTTAGTACTGCTTACTTTTAGGTGAAAATTGTAAATTTGAGCTAAGGAAACGCCGCGAGATGTAGCAGCAATTACCTAGAAAACGTTATGAAATTCTTTCCCTTAGAAGAATGGCTTTTAGATAGCTAAAAGTTAGCTAATCTCAAATATAGTGTATGGTGACGGAGTAGAAATGTTTGCGTGTGATCTTTGGTGGGTTTTGGTGATGAATTTCGCATCACCAAACCTCATTGTACGAATGCACCCTCCTTTTATCTCCTTCAACGTAAAATGAAAACGGTCAAAAAAATAAAAGCCCAAATAAGCTTTACAAGTTCCTTATATTTCGCACTCATTTTATTATATCTGAAGAATAATATGGACAAATAAATTCTAGAGCTTTATTGTAATCAGTCATATGTACATTTTCCACTTAAGCATAAATAGATAATGATGGATCGAAATGTCAATATCGACAGCGAGATGTTAACACGAGTTGTGCATTTAGAATACACGAGGGGTATTAAGTACAAGCACTGATGTTAATGTACCTAATTTATGAAAATGTTACCTATATTTTCGTACTAGAAATCCCTGCGTAAATGCGCATAAAGGAATTAATATTGTATAAAATTAAGCTAGCAACGATACATACGTTTTTATACATTGACATATATACAAGAAAATGAGCTTATATTAGCGCAAATAAAATAATTTAAAAATATTTTTGGTTATTTTTGTTGATTAGACAAAAAAATAATCTTCAAAATGTATTATTAAATATTGATATTTGTCACATGAGATATTTTTTATACCAAGGAACGAATCCAAAATCTATACAGATGAAGAAAACTCGAACTAAAAACCACAATACGTCTAATCAACGTGATGGAGTACAATATCCCTCCTTTTGTGGAGGAGTATAAAAGTGGAACATTTATGAGCTGTGATGAAGAGCATTTCTAGAGGATTCTTGAAATTTTTGAATTCGGGCCGACCACTGAAGACAAATCATTCTGCACCGGTGGTTGGCCCAACGACGAAGGCGATGTGCCACTGGTGGGTTACGGGGATGCACGTCGCCCCTCTGACGCCATTTGTGAACTGTGATGAAGAGCATTTCTAGGAGATTCTTGAAGGCAATTTAGTGTCATTTATGGCGTCAATTATGAATCCTGACTTACGGGAGTTCTAAAAATGGGTGCGGTGAAAATAGTAGCACATAAAAAAGTATATGTATACTTACGTACGCACATAAGAAGCTATAGTTCTTTGACGTAACAAGATAAAAATCTTTCTGAAACATTTTCTAAAAATTATATCCTTCGCGTTATCCTACGTTTGCAGAATAAAAAGACAAAAGCAATAGAAAAAAAAAGTATTATTATTATTATATATAAATAAGTATTTTTATTATAACGCATTATGTAGTTGACATTAGTGACGAGGGCGCATCTTAAAAAATATAGACTAGCTAACTTCAGGGTGTTGGTTTTACATGACGGTCTGCGCGCACGTCGTAAAAATTTACTCTCATAATTTTTACCTAATCCGCCAAAATAAGCAGGCCCGGATTAACCCAATTAGGGCCCTTAGGCAATGTAATTCTCGGGTCCATGATCCAAGGTCTATAAGCAGCAGTATTACTTATCATCAGGTGCACTGTTTTCTCTTTTGCCACCAGCAGCTATAAAGAAAATAATATTGAGGAAGTATGCAAGTATTAAAAAAAAAAAAGAGTGTGCGTACAAAGACGCATATCAGAAGTGAAACTCCTTTATCCTTTATCTTTTATCCTTCAACCTTCATCCTTCATCCTCCATCCTCCATCCTCTATCCTCCATCCTTCATTCTCCTTCCTTCATCTTTCATCCTCCATCCTTCATCCTCCATCCTCCATCCTTTATCCTCTATCCTTTATCTCATTGTCTCGCCGGCTTCATCCTACACATTTTTGTATTTGTGTCTCTTACCTGTCGTTTTTCCGTTGCATCCGGTTTGAAATCGAACGATTCTAAAGAAGTTTCACTTCAAAAAATCGTTTGTTGAAATGTTTTCTTTCTTGGTGCATGCTCAAGGCCCCTAGCCGGTGCAGGGCCCTTAGGCAGTTGCCTAGTCCGCCTTATGGATAATCCGGCCCTGAAAATAAGCATAACTTGAAATTCTGGATTTGTGTAATAACTGTGATATTCCTAGAAATGATCGCATACTTGAACCAATTAAACTAAGTAGATGGCATAAAGTGGCATTATTTAAACAGTTCCTATTCACCTTGGGACATGTTCTCGTCTAGTCAAAATTGCGCGGCTGATAAATCAAATCATGTATGATTATGTGGTGTGTAAACGTGTTTCAGGTGTTTCATTTTAGTGTATCTGTTATTTTAAATAGTGTATAAAACTTATTGTAAGCTGAAGCTCCATTTTTAATAAGCAATGGAGTGGTTACATATGCTTGAAGCGATCGCAGGTAAATAATATTTTATTCGCCAATTTAACATTTAACTTTATCTGTAATATTTAACTTAATCTGTGTGGTTGGATGCAGGCGGCACAGGACCGCACTTTGTGGCGGAACATAAGGGAGGCCTACTTCCAGCATTAAACGGCGATAGGCTGAAATAATGATGATGAAATGATATTTGATCTGTAATAATCTTGTGAATGCTTTGAAATACCACGGACTTTTTGTTTCATCGATCAAATATTGAATAGCTCAAAACAGCTGAACAAAAAATGTGAGAGTTTCGTGTGGTGATGGAGTAAGAATACAATTCACCACTCCCTACCTTGCACGTGGATATCATAAAAGACAACTCAAATTCAAATAAACCCCGCGGGGAACTTACATATTATCATTTTTTACCTTTTTCCTTATAATTACCACCGGATCGGAACGCATCCACACTGAGAAGATCCGACAAGAAACTCAGCGGGATTGTCTATTTTTTATTAATTTACAATTTCATTTAAATAAAATTACAAGCAACAACATGCTTATTAATAGCTCCAGTGTTATGTCTTTCGAAATATAATTTGATAAAAACAAATATAATGAACAGAAAGACTGAAGTATATATGTCTAAAACAGCTACAAGAAAAGGCAAACTCGATATAAAACCCTGTAGCAACCCGTTTGACTAGCGTGTTATGGTAAGTCAATTACACTTCTATAGTCGAGGAGGCCCGAACCCTACAGTTGGTAATATATGAGCTGTGATGATGATGACTGAGCGTATGAAATTGAGATGAAATATATGTGAAGTCAATTTATACGTTATGTTATTTGTGGAAAATATTTTAAACATGAATAAAAAAAAACTAGCCGGGTGGTGACGGAGTAAGAATACAATTCACTATTTCCTATCTTGATTGTGGATATCGTAAAAGACGACTAAGGGATATAATAAGGATATAACATCTGTGTAAGTGACGAAACACTTCACACACAAAACCCTATTCGAACACCACGCCACCACGTTTGACCAGCGTGGTTTAACAGGTCAATTCCCCTCCCATTATGGCGGAGATCTGAGCCCAACAGTGGGACATATATAGGCTGAGATGATGATGAATAAAAAAATATAATTCTATATTAAGACGTGCGCTAACTCGCGCAAGTTTAATTCTAATCGTGGTAAATACGCTATAGTAATTTAAATTCTGAAAAATGACAATAAATACAATGTAAATCGTTTGGTTGGCAACAATATATTTCCCTTTTTCTTTCTCGTTACACACATACACTATTTTGGACGACAGCACCAACCTCACGCGAAATGGGTTGGCATCTTCTTCTACTTTTTTGTCTTGGCAATCAGCTACTAATACGAACCAATTTTGTCAGTGTCAAGTTATAATTTTTTTTATACATTATTAGTTTCTTCTAATTAGTCAATGTCCGCCAGGAAGTCAAATTGTCGCCTTTACCAACGTTATGGCCAGTGTTAACGGTATCCTTTGAGATTTTTGGTGGAAACGAAAAGGTATGTAAAGCACTTTTATATCATTTTCATTACACCCCAGCGGTTCTTCTGTCACATATTGCATAACATGCCATAAAAAATATTTCATATAACACGTTAAACCACTAAAGAGTGACCACACTAGACCAAGTGGTGAAAGAATTTTTGAAATCGGTCTAGCCGACAGACAGACAGACAAAAATTTTTTAATCTGTATTTTAGGCATAGGTGTCGTGTAAATAACCGTGTGAGCATGAAAAACGCCTATTATTTTGACATTACAAACAGACACTCCAATTTTATTTATTGGTATAGATAATTATTAAACATTAAATTTTTTGAAAATATTATGACAATTTATTAATTTAAATCTTATTTGGTTGTGCTTTGCTAGCTCGCACCCTATTATATTGCATGGCTGTTAGTTTGTTTAATTACAAAACTTACATCATGAAGTTCCTTAATATAACAAAGATCGTTTCCACAAAACTTTACTTGTTTATAGCTCTTGAAAACAGTTGCCTTTCAACGTATGTATTATAATAACATAATACTTTCCGCATGATAACGGAGTTAGAATACACACATCATCATCTCTTGTCCATGGATGTCGTAAAAGACGAGTAAGGGATAAATATGTGTATAACATCTATGCAAAAGAAGGCAAGCTCGAAACAAAATCCTATACCAACACGTCTGACCGCGCGACGGCGACCGACGTACCGCGCGACGGCGACCGACGTACCGCGCGACGGCGACCGACGTCCCAGGGCGTCGAGAGGTGAGGTTACCCGAAAGGGTGTTCTGTCGGGCCGACCACTGACGACAAGTCACATCTGCTCCGATGGTCGGCCCAACAACGAGGTGACGTGGGTACGGGTGGGTTATGGGCCCGCGCGCCGTCCTTTCATCGCCCCGGACGAACTGGACCGCGCGTGCGCTTACCATAGCCCACCCATAAAAAAAAAATACCAACACGTCTGACTAGCGTGGTTATAAGCGTGTAGGGCAATTTCCGTTTTATTGCAGAGAAGACTCGAGCCCATCTGTGAACATCCAGGATGTAACGAAAAGTAATAATATGCGTCAAAGATTAATTCACATCAATTTTAAGCTTTGTTTTGTTTAATCCAATGATGTAGTTTACAATATCATTTTGAATTCATAATAAATGGTAAAAAGAAGTAAATACTGTAAGTATACCCTATTTAATTTATGAAGTACCTATTAAAAGAGCAAAGCAATTTGGAACTAAATCGTTAAATATTTTTTTATAAAAGTGACCTCTACCATCAAAGTAGCGAGATAGATATTGTCAATAAAATATTCTAGATGGCGCTGTAATAAATTACAAAATTAAAACGTAAGTTCAATATACAGTTTACTTTTATTTAAATTTAATTACATTATTAATATACACATTGTACAGGCGTAGTCTGGGCTAGTGGACTAACGCCGTGTTTGACAGAAGAACCTAAGGTTATAGTTTGAAGTACCTAAAGCCCTTAAGTTCCTAGCCTATATGATGGGATACCTGCACCGTGCTACCTAAGGTGACAGGTGGATGTGAGATGGATGTTGGGTGGAGGATTGGTTATTCTCACTGCCAGTCAAGCAGACTCACTCGACTAATCAGAACTGACGGCTAAGGGTGTCTTGGCCACAGTGAGATGGAGCTTTGGGTGGAGGATTGGTAACTCTCACTGCCAGTCAAGCAGACTCACAGGACTGGTCAGAACTGACGGCTAAGGGTGTCTTGGCCACAGTGAGAGGGATGTAAATGAGAGATGAATAAATTCAAATCTCATTTATTTTACACAATGTACACCTTATATACTACTTATTGCTAATACACACATATACCATTTTGTGTTAGTGTGTCGTACGTGTAAAGTATAACGCAGTGTCTTTAAATCATGTCAGTGCTAATTTTGCACATTTGTATGTTGACATGCTTTACTTGTATGTTGACATGCTCTACTTTTGAGTTTGCTGCGTTGCATGTTCAATGTGCATTGAACATTCTGGGGTCTCTCAGGAACACGACTGCAAGTCGTATAATTCGATAACCTCATATGGTCCAATGTGTCCTTCCGTCGTTTGTGGTGTTTGGACTGTAGTCTGGGGACGAGGTTTCCCATACCGTGGCCGTGGTTGTGGTGGAGCTGCCCGCTGTTTGTCTGTCTCTGTGGCTTGTGTTGTAGTTGTCTCCTTGTCTTGTCTTCTCGTAAGTCTATCTCGACATTGTTTGAGTGGTCTGAAATAAATTAAAAGACAAGCTAATACTATTAAAGAAAGAGATGTCACGGTGCTAACCACATAGGAATGAGACTCTATTCGCCTCCATATTGTGTTATCTAATCTTGTTTTTAGCTTTGCTTCTGAAGCGGCTAAGTGGTCAAATATACTGGTGGAGCTATCTAATACTTCCTCCTTCGGTATGTCTGGTATCTCTGATTGGACTACTTGTGTGTCTAGAGTAAAATTACTCCTTTTAAAATATGATGCTTGCACAGTTGTTGTTGTTATTCGTTTAGCTGCAAGAATGTTGTTCAACGTCTTTACTACACAGCTTTCTGAAATGTGTAGTACTCCTATATCCTCTAGGTTAATTTCTTGTCTTTGTCCATCACATATTATCGAAGCTGATTGTGTTTTTGTAGTGATAAACATCCACGTATTCTGCATGTAAAGTTGTTTCCATAGAATTGTAGATTGAATGTTGTATCTTCTTGATGTGCATTGTGATTTAGTGTTATTATTGTTGCTGAATAGCTGGTCAACAATGCAATTCTTGTTCAATTGCATGTTCTTAACAGCCACGGGATAGCAAACAAACTCCGATTTTTTGTGTAAACAATCTTTGAACTCGTCTTTACTTAATTCAAAGTATCGTTCATTGTTATAGTCGAAGCCTATGAATGCTCTTGGGATTGACAAGCATTCAAAAGAACTCCCGGTCAACTTTTGAGGAATCGCCGTTATGTGTATTAGCGTATATTTTCTTATGTCATGAATAGGATAGTACGCAAATACGTTTATATGTGTTGCATTTATTTCCATGTTAGTCTGTATTAATTGATCCTGAATTATTCTTAAGTTTCCAGGTAACTTTTGATTGGTTGTTTGTATTATATCATTAGCGTATTTAGGACTCAAAATCGTGTATATCGATGCGTTATTTAGGTATATCTCAAGTAACCCGTTGTAATAGTGAATAATCTCTGTTATGTAATTGCTCGCTAATTGATACGTTTGTATTACTTGTATTTTCACATTGTTAGCGTCTACCATCTTATACCATACGTCGTTATCGTACATGAATGCTATAGCTTCATTTAACTTCTTTTCAAAATTCTCTAACTTTTTCTTAATCCGCTCCTCGGTTTGGTTTACAGCGGATACTGTAGATATCATTATGTTTGTTTGATGATTGGCGGCGTTTATAAGTTCTTGTTGATTGCTACTCAATGAGTCAATACTTCTGTATACTTCATCGTTTACTCCGAACACGTATGTTAACATTTGTCCTAATAATCCACGTCTCCTTCTAGAAATCTTTATCCCAGTAAGGTAGTCCTTTATCTTCTCAAATCGTGCTTTCTCTTCGTTCAAATGATAATAAAATTCTGCACAATGGGTGTCTTTTGTATACTGTTGCGTGTCAGTGCATAACTTTTGAAACTGATTAGTTATTTTTATCGTATTATTTAAATTCAGTTCCAAATCACTCCTTTCGTAATTAGTTTCTATTCTAAAACTCCCTCTGTTTATTGTTGAAGTACCTATTTGTTCTACATATAGGCCTGGATTTAAATGTTTCATAGTAAACATTGATGTACTTGTTACTTGTCCGATACACAATAATAATGTAGTATAGAGTAACACGCCTGACTTAAGTGTCTTAGACTTTTTATTTATGTTATTTGCTATGTTACTATTCACAGGCGTTTCGGTATTTTTTCTTAACGTATTCGTGTTAGTCATTAATTCTTCCTGATATACGGGTAAAGGAATTAATGTATGTATTGATCGTTTTTGACATAAACCTGTCGATTTTTTGAGTGTCACTACTCTTATCACCCCGTCGCTTCCTGGGTGAACGCTTTCCACTTTTGCCAAGGGCCACTTACTTGGACTTATGTTTTCATCTTTTATTAGTACTATGGTTCCAATTTTGATATTTTCTTGAGTTTCTTTCCACTTGTATCTTTGTTGAAGTTGATGTAAATAATCAGATGACCAGGCTTTCCAGAAATCTTTCTTCATTCTTTGAATTTGTTTCCATCTATTTATTAAATCAGTATTTATGTTTGATAACGGATCTGGGATTCCAACTGCTTCCCGACCAATTAAAAAGTGACTAGGCGTTAGTATTGTATTATCATTGATGTCTTCGCTTTGTGCACATAACGGCCTCGAGTTTAGGCAAGCTTCAATTTGATGTAAAAATGTTATCATTTCTTCGTACGTTAATGTCGATTCTCCAATTACTCGACGTAAATGGTACTTTACTGATTTTACGCTGCTCTCCCAAATCCCACCAAAATGGGGGGTTGCTGGCGGATTAAAATGCCACTGAGTACCTATACTGGTCATCGTATTTTGGAATCCAGGTGACTGTGTTATTTGCAATAATTCTTGTTCCAAAAATTTCGCTGCGCCTACGAAGTTCGTGCCATTGTCACTATACATATGTGACACGTGTCCTCGTCTGGCCATGAACCTCCGCAGTGCCGCAATAAATGTTTCAGTTGTCAAATCTCCCACTAATTCTAGATGAATTGCTTTTGTTGCTAAGCATACAAATACAGCAATATATGATTTGTAGGACTTGTGACCTCTTCCTTTCATTGTTCTTGTTTGTATTGGTCCCGCATAATCCACTCCAGTGTGACTAAATGGATATGATTGCGTGACTCTTGCTTTTGGAAGTATCCCCATTTTCTGTACTTTCGTTTCGGACCTGTATCTCGCGCATTTGACGCACTTTTTTAGTATACCTTTGACAACTTGTTTTCCACCTATAATCCAGTATTTTTGTCGTAGGACAGCTGTAGTTAGTTTATTTCCTCCATGTAATGTTTTCATGTGTGCGTTTTGTATTATTAATGACGTTATATGATGTCGGCGTGGTAATAGTATAGGATGTTTTTGATTATATGGCAAGTCAGCGTTTTCTATTCGACCTCCAACTCGTAATAATCCATCGTTATCAATAAATGGATCTAGTGTGGATAATTTACTGTTTTTCTGCAGTGATTTTTTCTTTCGAATAATTTCTTTTTCATCGTAAAATTCTTCTTGTTGCAATATGCATAGAATTCGTTTCTCTGTTTCTTCTAGTTCCGTACAGGATAATGGTTCGTGCTTTTTGCGCTTGCTGATAAATCTGTAGCAATACGCTAATGTTCTTATCATTTTATTGTAGTTAGAAAATCGACTCCAGATGTCATACTTTTCATTCGTAGTATTAATTGTTGTTGATAAACAGTACTTGGCTTCTTCATTTGGCTGTGGTGCTGTTGTTGTAATAGGTATATCACTCGTCTGTAACCATGGTGGGCCGTTCCACCATAAGGAACAGTTTATTAATTTTTCTGGCTCCAATCCTCTTGATATAATGTCCGCTGGGTTTTCAGACGATATGACATGATTCCATTGAGCGTTAGGTATTATGCTGTTAATTTCTGACACTCTGTTGGCCACGGACGTATGCCATCGCCCAGGATCTCCTTTTATCCATCCCAACGTGATCATAGAATCCGTCCAGCATGAAATCACGGTATTGTTATCACCGTTTAGAGCTTTTTTTATTTTTTCTATTAAATTAGCCAATAATACTGCGGCGCATAGCTCAAGACGCGGTAATGTTGTTTTTTGTTTTTTCGGTGCAACTTTTGACTTAGCTTGGAGCAATGTTATGTAGTAACTGTTATTCACCATTACTCTGCTATAGACGACAGCCCCGTATGCTTTTTCTGAGGCGTCGCAGAATCCATACAGCTCAAACTTTGTCCTGTCTATCGTGTGACACCATCGTGGTACTTGTATATTTTCTATGTTTTTTAACTGTTTTTGTATTTCTGTCCATTTATTTCGTATTATGTCATTTACTGGTTGGTCCCATTCCATCCCAGACGTCCACAGTTGTTGTACTAGTAATTTTAGTGTTATGATGATGGGGGCCAACCAGCCCAACGGATCAAATATTTTCGCCACCTCTGACATAATGAACCGTTTGGTGGGTTTTGTGTTTTCTGTTATAGTTATTTGAAAACAGAATTTATCTTCGCCTGGAGACCATATAATTCCCAACGACTTTCTTGTTTCGTCTAAGGGAAGTTTCAGCATCCGACTTTCTTCTTTATCGCATGTTAAATTGTTCAACAATTCCGAACTATTTGAAGACCATTTTCGTAGTTGGAAACCACCTTTGTTTAACATTGCTATTAATTGTTCTTGTAATTCCTTGACGGAGCTTTCCTGGGATTCTCCTGACAAAATATCGTCAACATAGAAATCCTGTAACGTTACTCTACTGGCGATAGGGTAATTGTCTTGTTCGTCTAATGCTAGTTGTTGTAATGTTCTCACGGCCAGATAAGGCGCGCTTGTTGTGCCATACGTGACCGTTGTTAGTTCGTATTCACTAATGGCCTTTTTTGGAGAAAATCTCCATAAAATTCTTTGATATTTATAGTCTTCTTGGTTTATTTTTATGAACCGGTACATTTTCATAATGTCGGCCATGAAAGCAATCTTATGCGTTCTCCAGCGTAATAATATGTTTGATAAGTCTTGTTGAAGTCGTGGTCCTTTATGTAAATTTTCATTAAGGCTTATTTTACTACTTGTTTTACTACTAGCGTCAAATACCACTCGTAGTTTTGTTGTAAGAGAGTCTTCTTTTATTACCGCTTGGTGGGGAATATAATACTCTCCTGTGTAATATTCTGGTTTAGGTACTTTTCTCATATGACTCATATTTAGGTACTCGTACATAAATTCCTTGTATTGTTGGCGTAAATTTTCATTTTTTTCGAACTGACGTTCTAGTTGTAATAGTCGAGCCACGGCTTTTTTCCTTGACTCGCCATATTTTATGTTCGCGTCCTTAAACGGCAGTCGTACCGTATAAGTGCCGTCGAAACTTCGTATTGTAGTATTTGTATAGTAATTTTCACACAACTCATCATCTTTGGTGAGTGCATAGTGTCGTGGAATTTCTTCTAATTCCCAAAATTTTGTTAATTGTTGTATGTCGTCGGTGCGAGTCATCATGCTTAATACTTTGATGCCACCGTTTGTGTCTTGCGGATATAACCCGGATAAAATCCAACCCAATTCTGTTTCTTGAGCGATTATACCGCCTTGTAGTCGTTTAAAACCTTGTAATAGTATTTTACTATATTCTTGGGCACCTAAAATTATGTCTATAGGTCCCTTTTTGTTGTACGTTGGGTCTGCCAATAGAACATTGTCCAACTCTTGTAATTGTTGTAAGTTACTTCTTGGTAACGAGTTTGTAAGCTTTGGTAGTACTATAAGTGTTACAGGTAGTCTGTACTCACTAGAGTACCTTGGTTGTAGGTTTATGTTAATTGTATATTTCGATGTCTTAGGTTCGTTGTCTCCAATGCCTTTTATTTCGGCTCGAACCTTTTGTCTTGGATACGACAGCAGTTGTGCTACTTCTTCCGTGCAAAATGACGCTTCTGAACCTTGGTCACACAATACTCTTAATAATTGTGGTGTTCCATCATACGACGTGGTTTGTAATAGCGCTGTGGCTAATAAGACCGTATTTTTTGCCTCTAAATTGGTAGCTGATAAGTTCGATAACGTTGTGTTTTGTTTTTTATCACTCATAGTTGGTTTAGGAGTGAACTTTTTCGTATACTCAGAAGACTCTGGTTGTCTTTTAATTGAATCGAATGTTCGGTGTAATAGTGTGTTATGACCTTTATGTTGACATATTTCACATTTTGTATAAAACTCGCTCGTGCATTTTATTTGTTTATCATGGTTTAAGCAGCGTTTGCACATTTCTTTGTCTGAGACTTCCTTATATCGTTGCGTCACGTTCAAGGTTTTAAAACTAGGGCATTTATTTATATTATGTTCTGTGCTTTTGCAGTACCAGCAATGTTTACTTTTTGATGATTCTGCTATTGGTACGAGTGTTCCCCGGTATTTATTTATTGTATGATTCACCGAGTTATTACTCAGGTGATTGTACGTAATTTTTTGCTGATCGTAGGACTTTAAACTTTTAAATCTTTTTTCTAAAAACTGTAACATTTCTTCAAACGATTCCAATTTGTTTGGGTGTTGTAACTGATCCTCGTATTTTGAATCAGTTTGTTGGTCCCATTTCCTGGCCAAAAGTCTAGCCAAAATAGGGTCCCATGTTGAAATGTCAATTCCTTGATGTTTTAAAGATTCCAAACATTCTTTTATGGTGTCGTGCATGTCTCTTAAACCCGCTGCATTCGCAACATTTAGCTTGGGTAAATCTAATAATTTATCGATGAATTTAATTGATATCATTCGTTCGTCTTCATAACGTTGCGTAAGCAATTTCCACGCGGTTTCATAGTTCGATTCACTTATCGTTAGATGACGTATAATTTTTGCTGCGTCACCTTTTACATTTGTCTTTAAATATTGCATCTTTTCTACCAATGAAATATTTTTATCTTCATGAATAATTTTTTTGAATAAATCATGAAAAGTATACCATGAGTCATAACTCCCAGTAAAAGTTGGAATAGAGATACGGGGTAGTTTTCCTGACGACTGTGTTAAGGTTATTTTTTCGCTGGAACTGTCATGGATTTTTTCTTCCAGCATCTCCATTGTAGTATCGAACTCAATTTGGGTGTTTTCAAAATATTTATTTTTGAAGTAAAGGTGTCCCGATGTATCCTCCTCCAATAATAATTCAATGTGTGTTTCTTCAATATCCTGCCATCGTTTTTGTAAGTTGTTTATTGTAGTTTGTAAATGCCATATAGGTTTGTTTTCAGTGACTGATTCTTTCGCCTGAATTAGCCTTTTTGACATCTGGGATATCCTGAACATTTGTATAAACGTCTTGGGATTCCCTCTCCCTTCTTCTTCGTTTGTGTTTTGTTCTTCAGGTTCATATATCGCCTGAACAAGTTGAAGTCTTGCTTCATAGTTTTGTAGGTGGGCTAAGCCCTCGTTGTATTGTTTTTGGATATTTCCAAAGTAATTTGTAGTGATATATTTGTGAGATGATAACATCTCTTGTTTTTCCAGTTTCGAGTGATTCTCTTGCACCCGTTGGAAAATAGTAGTTAGTGTTTGTCTTTTTTCGTCAATGTATTTTTGTGTTCTTCGGCTCACGGAGTCCTTTTTAATGTTTGTAATTATCCTCCTGATCTCGTTATAATCTTCCTCCTGGCTCCTGATTGCTGTGTTTATTTCTTGTATGTCCATAGTGCTTCTTTTGTCTTCTTCCCTAATAGCCCTACCCTAACTTCCCTACTACTAATGTTTTAAGTCAATACTTATCGTACCTGCGCTCTCGCTATAACACGTCCCTGAAGGTGCGACTTCTCAATCAGCTGGTGAGTCCCGCTTGTGGGAGGCCAGTGACCGAACCGCAACGAGAGGCTTTCTGACAGAGTACGTAAGTAAAAGTCCTTCAGTCAATTCCGAAACTGATGCTTTGTTGAGTACACCAGCCCGTTCTTAACTGATTCGTATGTCTGTTATGTCAAACCTACGGGGGGGCTAGAGGGAGGAAAATCTTTACTTTTACTCGAAGGACCAAATGTACAGGCGTAGTCTGGGCTAGTGGACTAACGCCGTGTTTGACAGAAGAACCTAAGGTTATAGTTTGAAGTACCTAAAGCCCTTAAGTTCCTAGCCTATATGATGGGATACCTGCACCGTGCTACCTAAGGTGACAGGTGGATGTGAGATGGATGTTGGGTGGAGGATTGGTTATTCTCACTGCCAGTCAAGCAGACTCACTCGACTAATCAGAACTGACGGCTAAGGGTGTCTTGGCCACAGTGAGATGGAGCTTTGGGTGGAGGATTGGTAACTCTCACTGCCAGTCAAGCAGACTCACAGGACTGGTCAGAACTGACGGCTAAGGGTGTCTTGGCCACAGTGAGAGGGATGTAAATGAGAGATGAATAAATTCAAATCTCATTTATTTTACACAATGTACACCTTATATACTACTTATTGCTAATACACACATATACCATTTTGTGTTAGTGTGTCGTACGTGTAAAGTATAACGCAGTGTCTTTAAATCATGTCAGTGCTAATTTTGCACATTTGTATGTTGACATGCTTTACTTGTATGTTGACATGCTCTACTTTTGAGTTTGCTGCGTTGCATGTTCAATGTGCATTGAACACACATTGTTTACAAATTATAGGAAAATTTAATAATATGGTACACTTCCACTAGTCGATCAGTTATGGTTAGTTTTTAAAGGAATATAATGCACAGTATTTATAAATCTCAAATCAATAATAAAAAAATATATAGAAAATTTATCTGTATTGAATTGGTTGCAAAGACATCTAATTGTAAACTAAAAAAATGAAGTAACATTAAATGTTCAAAAAGAGTCTCTCCGGCGGGGAATCGAACCCCGGTCTCCCGCGTGACAGGCGGGGATACTTACCACTATACTACCGAAGACTTGTACGACGTTTTAAAATTTTAAACTGTATATTACATGTTTAGAATTCATAAACAAGGTACATTAAGAATGGATTCACGGATTTTGAATTACCTTAGGCAATAAGCAGTAACAGCAATAGCGTAGCTTGCCTCAAACGGGCCTTTTGTTAAAATGTGTTGGAGGGTCCGAAGAAAAAGGTTTAAAGATTTTTAAAAAATGAGAAGAAAACAAACAGTAATCGGATTTTTAAATAAAATGGTTATCCTAACAATTAGTCTCAAAAATGTAATTATATAAAATGTTATTATAACATTATTATATTATAACATTTTAGGGACTTTTTGCTTGCACATTGGTACAGAGATAGCTACGCCTTTGAGTAAGTCTTCATTATAAGTTTCATGCTACTGTTTAGTTCAAAACAAAAATTCTCATTCATAAGGCAATTCTCAACAGCAACTTTATGAGTTTGAAATTACACCCGACCATAGATTAAAATCGTCTGCCGTGCCGTTAAACTTTTTATGTTCATGTTTTCCCTTTCCCATGGTTATTTATTCAGAAACTCTTCGATAATTTCAATATTCTGCAGACGACCTTCAACATTACTTACATAAACGCGAAGTATTTAGTTTAATAAAACCTTACTAATTAGAATTTAGCTCTGGAATGAACTGCTGCTGCTGTTTCCCGAGCGCTATGAGATGTCCTTCTTTAAACGAGGTTTGAGAAGAACATTTTCTTCACGGTAGGCGACGGCCTAGCTATGCGCCTGGTATTGCAAAGGTTGTGCGACAGTATCACTTGCCATCAAGTGTGCTGCATGCTCCTTTGTCACTATCGGCAATAAAAAAAAAAAAATAATGCGTGCGTGGCTTATTAATTTCTATTTAAATTTTAAAGATTGAATAAATTAAAACACGTCTTAATGACAAATCGTATAAAAAATGAATAATTCTTAATGGTCGTCGTCATCGTTTCAGCTCATATACGTCCCACTGTTGGGATCGAGCCTCCTCCCCAATAGAAGGGAAATTGATCTGCTGTACCATGCTGGTCAGACATGTTGGTATAACGGTTTTTTTTTTCAATAATTCCTTCTCTGGCACAAATCTTATATGCCTATTATATCCCTTAGTTATCTTTTATGACATGACACGGGCAAGATAGGGAATTAATACAACTCTTATAAGTCTCACTGTTGGGTTCGTGCCTCCTCCACAATGGGAGGGAAATTGCCTACTATACCACATTTGTCAGACGTGTTGGTACAGGATTTTATTTCGAGTTTTCCTGCTCTTGCATAAATGTTATAGATATGCATACTGTATCCCTGAGTAGTCTTTTACGACGCCCACGGGCAAGAGAGAGGGGGCGGGAGGAAATTATTGCAAAATAAATGAAAGTAACGTATTTCTGCGATAACTGACTGACTTATTTAAAAAGACAGACATGCACAGATTATGTACAAAACTAGTAGGTAATTTTAATCATTACAGAGTTAGTTTATTATTTGATGTTACCATTTAATAATTACTTCTAACAGAATTAATGTTGAATTGTATTCTTAATCCGTCATTACGCGGCAAATAAGTTATTTACGAAATTCGTAATATATTTTATAATATATAATTTAACAGTACAGTTTATTCAATTAAATACATTCGATTTGTGGTGGAATTGTGATTTTTAAGACAACACCCTGCACTACGGAACTAATTATATTTAGGCTTAGAACAACAATTTGTGGATCCCATGAAATGTTGTTTTACGTGAAATTCGAACCCGCGACACTGGCACGATATTTTGGTATCGTAATCATTATACCATTTGTGCATATCAAAAATGCCCTTCATGTGATTAAAATTAATATCGTAGAAATTATCAGAGATTTAAAAAAGGTAGGATGCCCGTATACCGAACCGAAGCGAAGATGGTTGGAGTGGTAGGACCACACTGTCGACAGTTATCTGTCTACAGCCGCGGGCCGGTCCGTCCGGGGCAGTACCACGCTCTCGCAGAAAATCGACATCTGAGTAGTAGCAATTTGTTACTGCGCTTCGTTCGGTGAGCGAGAGAGCCGGAAGCCCAACTTTCTGAGGGTGTTTGCGTGTGGAGGGTTTTGATGGTGCCTTTAGTATCACCGAGCCTCAATGCACACATTCACACTCCCTTTACTTTCTTCGCGGTAGGCAGCGGCCTTGTTAAGGTCCATGAGCGGCAGCAACACTTACCATCAGGTGTACTGTTTGCTCGTTTGCCACTGCTTGCAATAAAAAAAAAAGATAGGTTGCTCGTATCTTATAAAAGTAATAAATAGTGTGTCTTTACCTATTCACAGTGGATAGCCTCACATTTCTTAATACCTAAACGGTTGGCAGTTCAAAGCTCGTGTATTATTGATGAGACTGATATGGCAAGACCCTACTCTACCTTTTTATTTTAAGCCCCAGTATTTGACCGTCGACCGTTCTGAATAAGTTTGACAAGACTTCTGATGACGTTGCTAAAGATGACTTATTGTTCTAAAGGGTAAGTTTTTTGTCAATAAGAATATTACAAGCAGAAGCAAAATATTACTCACTAAATTTCACACGAAATTTCAAAACGCATAGGTTTGTTTTGCTTCAAATTTTGCATAAGTTTTGCAAGGCTTTGCCGTGTGGTGATGGAGTAAGAATACGATTCACCACCCCCTCTTTTATCCATGGGTGTTGTAAAAGATGACTAGGAGAGGTAATATGCAAATAACGTCAATGCTAGTGAAGGAAAACTTGACGCGCGCATCGTATGAAATGTTGACTAGCTAACTTCGGGTGTCGGTTTTTAGTGACGGTGTGCGTGATCGTAAAAATTTACTCTCATCATTTTTCCCTAACGCGGCTTAAATGTTAAAGCTGCTTTACACGTCAGCAACGTGACTTGCGTGATCTTAGGAATAAATGTCACAATAGAAATATGAAAAATCTATCTTTGAGGTGACGGATTAAAAATACATTGTCACGACTATTTTTCTTACTTCCAATATAAAAGGTCATCTCTGTAGACTTAAAATTTTATTAATGCTATTATTTTTTTGACCCCCGACGTTATAAGAAAAAGACGTACTAAATATATTTTTTTCCGTGTTGTGACGGAGTAAGAATACAATTCACTACTCCCCATCTTGCCCGTGGATGTCGTAAAAGACAGCTAAGGAATATAATATGCACATAACATCTGTGCAGGAGAAGGAAAACTCGAAATGAAACCCTATCACAACCCTACAACAACATAGCAACATGTCTGATCAGCATGGTATAGTAGGTCAAATTCCCTCCTATTGTGGAGGAGGCCCGAGCCCAATAGTGGGACGTATGTAGGCTGCAATGATGATGATGATTACAAATTTGACTTACGTATCTTTGTCTGTGCCATCGTTGCTTTTAAATGATGAACCGATTAGAATGATCTTTTTCGTTTGAAAGCTGAGGGTTCTTAGCTACAATTTGTGAATATACCTATGTTCAGGTGTTACAAGATCATCATCATATACGTTTCATGTCGAATAGTGGCTTATTAATAAGAATAAAAATTTAATCAAAGGGTGTGGTAAAGACACATTATAGAATTGGAACTTTTGTATAACAAGGAAATATTTAAATTTTTGTTAATCACTTTTGAATACCATAGATTGATTGTTTGTCATTCACTTATTTACATAGAATTATGAAAGTAAAAACATCCAGCAAAACAAACAAACCAAACAACAGTATGTTCTGATCTTATTGAATTCGCGAGAAAAATGACTTAAGAGACTTGTACATCGCATACTTATGGGTCAGAGATACCAGACTTACCACTTCAGTGTACGACGAATATGCACGAGTGATGAAACATCGCTTAAGCTGTTTCTCTCGCGAACTTACCGTCATATAAAAAAGAAAAAAAAAATTTAAATTAAACGATTTTATTGTATAGAAACAGTAAAAATAAAACCGTGGGACACTACAAAATAAACATTTTAATCGACGATTGTAGATATTTGACGTGCCCCACGATTTTATTTTTACTGTTTCTTTACAATAAAACCGTTTAATTTAAAAGTTATTTTTTTCCTTTTTTATTTTCAAGTTTTTAGTTTTTATATTGATTTTTATAGAGCATTGTATTCTACTTGTCAAGCCCTTTCATTTAATACTCATATTAATGGGATTGAAATACAAATAGGTTGTCCGCCATTTTGTAGCGGCGGCCATCTTAGATTTTGAATTCGTATAGTGCATTGTATTTTACTTATCAAGCCCTTTCATTCGATACCCATATTTATGGGATTGAAAAAAAAAATAGGTTATCCGCCATTTTGTAACGCCGGCCATCTTGAATTTACAAAAATATTGACTATACATAATTGTATTGTCACTAAAATCAAAGGCGTATACCAAATTTCAGATCAATCGGTAGACAGGAAGAGGGTGAAATTTCAATTACTAAATTTGACCCAACAAAGAAAAAAATAAACAAACAAAAGGGGTAAGCTAAATAAAACCGTTTAATAAAACGATTGTGTTAACAGAATTTTAAAGTCTTCTCAAAAGAATACCTAAGTGTTATTTATTTACATTAAGATATGAAAGCGGGAAGATCGTATATCCAGCTTCTTAAATTCGCAACATAAAGAACTTCAGTGATTTCTAAATAACGTACTTACATGTCTTTGTCACACTTTTCGCTTGTGACGTACTTACGCGTAATAACGGAGTAAGAATTAGGGATGTGAAAAATTAATGGATTTAAAAAAAAACGAGAAATTAATCGAGAATTTTTTTGTAATAATCGATTTTTACAATCTATTAACAAAACAATAAAAATCGATTATTAATCGATTTTTTACTATTCGAAAGTAATCGATTATTCACGGTCAGATTTCCTAAAAAAAAAGTCATCACGGTTGTTTCATACTATATTAGAAAAAAAAGCTCACATTTCCTAAAAAAAGGTTATCACAATCCCTGTTGGCAGAAAATTCGATTGTTTTAAAAAAAATATTTTAAAATAATCGATTATTTTCCCTCCAGGTCACATCCCTAGTAAGAACACAATTCATCACCAGGGGGGGTGTTGTAAAAGACGACTAAGGGACTAATACGCGTATAATATCTATGCAAAAGATGGATAACTCGAAACAATACCCTTTACCCTATTGATACTAACAAAATATGGAGTTCAATAATTCTGAAATAAATGACTATTATTATTATACCAACATGTTTGACCGGCGTGATGTAGTAGATCAATTTCCCTCCCATAGTGGAGGAGTCCCGAGCCCAGTAGTGGAACGTATCTGAGCTGTGATGATAACTTACGCGTGTTCGTGATACACTTGAAATGAATCTACATATAAATACGTGAAGCGAAAACTTTGTACCCCTTTTTACGAAAATTTCGTGGACGAACATGTATGAAATTTGGCACGGTTGAAGTATATAATGAGGAGAAGTGCATAAAACTAAAATTTTATACAATAATGGATTAGAAATACATTAAAATCATTAAAAAAGGCATTACGCACACTACAACACAATCGCTACACACGCACACGCATGTTTGGATGAGTGTGTTGCGTAGCAACGCTTATAGACTTTTGTTTACGGTTAAAATCTCTGGTCGAACTGAATGTCAAACAATCATAATTATGATGACATCGTCTAAAGATTTGTGCTTATATATTAGTTAATAGTGAAATACAGCTTGCTCAATTTACAATTATACATAAATAAAATTAAAGAAAATTATGTACCTAGCAGAAAAATTAATTAAAATGAATTATGGCCGAATTTCCACCACACGCCGACTATTAGTACCCTTAAATAAGTGACATAGCATTCGCTTAAACTCTTTTTCTCGCGAAATTGTCATCACAAAAAACGCTTGTATTATCAAATAAGTTTAATTTCAAAGACATAATGATTTGCCTCAAATGAATTTGCCTAAAACATTAATTTAACTTTTTTAAATTGTTACGTCTGACTTCTGCGCAAGGCAAGTATATGTACACTGAAATAATATTTTAATTGCCGAACTTTGCCTCTCAGTGGGCGAATCAAATAAGTTTGAACGAGTGAAGTTGTTCACGAGAGCTTATAAAAAAATCTTTTCAACTTTATCTCTTAATTACAATTTTGTTACAAGTTCATTATAAAACTTTTTTGTTAGCGATGAAATCATTATAAGGTTAAAACTCAATTTATTATATTTCAACCTGGCGTAGTAATTTAGAGGCTTTTGTAAATTAATGTATCATTTTGGAAACCTGAACCGTGACCTTGATTGTATCTTCGGGTATTTCATGTTGTTTTATTAGGATCACTCCTTTCTTTGTTTCATGGTCAGATTTTGAGCAAGAATTAATCTATACCAATAAATAAAATTGGAGTGTCTGTTTGTAATGTCAAAATAATAGGCTTTTTTCATGCTCACACGGTTATTTGCACGACACCTATGCCTAAAATAGCAATTAAAAAATTTTTGTCTGTCTGTCTGTCTGTCTGTCTGTCTGTCTGCAGACAGTCTGTTTGCTCCGGGTAATCTTCAAAACGGCTGGACCGATTTCAAAAATTCTTTCACCAATGGAAAGCTATAATATCAGGGCGTAAACTAGGCTATATTTTATCCCGGTATCTCCACGGGAACGGGAACTACGCGGGTAAAACGACTATAACCTATAACCGAAGCGAAGCGAGGGCGGATTGCTAGTATATTTATATAATATTTGCCATGTCGTTCTGGAGTAAGAATACAATTGACTAACCCCTTTCTCGCCCGTGGGTGTCGTATAAGACAACTAAGGGATTGTAATATGTATACAATATCTACGCAAGAGAAGGCATATTCGAAATAAAACCGTGTAGCAACACGCCTGGCCAGCGTGGTAAAGTAGGTTAATATCCCTCCCATTGTAGAGGCGGCTCGAGTCCAGCAGTGGGACGTATATGATATACGTTCAGGGAGCTGTGATGATGATGAATAATAGTTTATGCCAGAGAAGGACTCTCAAGTTCGAGATCGAGGCAAACAGAGAAAGCGGTGCAGGCTGTTCAAGGTCGGCCAAGAATGTCTAGGAAATAGTACCAGTAGTCGGCCCAATGGTGATCGGGAGTGAATACGATGGCGAAAAGTGTTCAGTAGCAATATGTTTGTAAAGTCGCCCACAATACAAGAATTATTACTTAAGGTCTTTTAAATACAAGGCGGTTGGTACGATTCATTAGTATTGGCTAAGATACAGTTAGTTCATTGTGCCTCGTCAGGTCGTGGACTCTTAGCTAAGTTGTGCGAGCGATAGCGATCTCCGATGAAGTTGCTGAGTTTGCGAATCTATTCAATTCTTATACCTTCCTCCCGCATTTATACATTTATGTAGGTATATTGTTATTCAAAGTTGTTTTTCCCCATTATGATTATTGCCTTCCGTATTACTGTATCAATTTCAATGGTTAATCTGCCATTTTGAAGATACGTGTGCTAATAATTTTGTTCTAAAATTATAGAATATAAATTAGGAAAAAATGTGTAAATATTTTTAATAGAGCGCGAAACGTCTCCTGTAAAACGAATTATCGTTTTAGCATGTTAAAATTTGTCATACGTGTTCCCACATTGGTCTAATCGAAAAAGGTCAGAACGGTTTTTCATTAAATGTGAGTTCAAGTCCTCATCACCTCTTATCCAAATTATTTGCGATGGACTCCATATGAAAGTACTCAGTTTTCGTAGTAAATGCAAGCGTGGTAATCATTTTTCGCTCGCAAAAAGTTTTTATAAATATTTTAAATGTTGAATCTCAGTAATTTAAATTTTGAAGATTATTTCTCCGTGTGGTGACAGAATAACAATTTACCATCCCCGATCTTGCCCGTGGATGTCGTAAAAGACGACTAAAGGATACAATACGCATATAAGATCTATGCAAGAGAAGGAAATGACATAACAGAACCCTATTCCTGCCTGTCCAGGATGGTATAGTAAGATCAATTTCCCTCCTATTGTGGAGAAGGCTCGAGCCCAGTATTGCGACGTGGATGGGACGTATATGAACCAAGATAATGACTTACGCGACAAATGTAAATTCCGAAGTTATTTTATTCATTCAAATGATTTTCTCTTCGTAAATATTTTTTATAAACAACCGAACAAGTCAAATATACAAAAAGTAGTCGTTAATTTAAACTGTATATTTTTTTCCTTAACTTAATTAGTCGATCTTCTTCGTTCCCTCATCTCATTATTTCAAGAGTTTCTCGTTCCAATTTGGTTCTGTCAAACGGTGCCCGCATCGCTTCACGATTCGTAAACGTCAGTTAAATATTCAATGCTCTCAATTGCTTTATTGGAAGGAGAAATGTCGAAAACAATCTATACCAATAAATAAAATTTGAGTGTCTGTTTGTAATGTCAAAATAATAGGCTTTTTCCATGCTCACACGGTTATTTGCACGACACCTATGCCTAAAATAGCGATTAAAAAAAATTTGTCTGTCTGTCTGTTTGTTCCGGGTAATCTTCAAAACGGCTGGACCGATTTCAAAAATTCTTTCACCAATGGAAAGCTATAATATCAGGGCGTAAACTAGGCTATATTTTATCCCGGTATTGCCACGGGAACGGGAACTACGCGGGTAAAACGACTATAACCGAAGCGAAGCGAGAACGGGTTGCTAGTATTGTATAAAAATGAAAACGTTTTGTCTGAATTTATCTTTGGTTGAATATAGTCTTTTTTTTCACCTGCCGCATTCCCTGCCCATCGCCTTTGAGCCAACCACTAGTACCGATTCCTTGAGTTCCATGGCCGACCCGGAGTGTTATCCTTACGGGTATCATCACATTCGAGGCCCCGGCAAGGAAGAGGATGTTGCCGGAGCGTCGTCGCCCTCACGCGGTTTGCTTCTATGCGGGTGATGGACTAATCTCCGATCCGTCCACCTGCGACCTCAGCTAGGAATTTAGCCTTTCATACGAGACTACCACCGAGAATGGCCACACGTTAACCGCACCCACAAAATATATTATATTTATAATAGTGTCCGATCGAAATTTCGGTTTCGGCCTAGTTTCGGCCAAAAAATTGGTTTTGGCTTAATTACGGTTTGGCTGATAATCGAGTCGAAACTACGGGCGAAATCTAAACTGAATTCGTGAGTTTTCGCGCTTCGCTAGGACATGCTTGGTGCACGAGGTGCAAGAGACCAAGTGTCATTTTATCACGATCATAGTCATCTCACAAGTTTAATTCTTTTATTTGTGTTTGCGCGTCGCAAATTTCACAGTTTAAAGTAATAACTTCAAAACAGGTATATTTTATTTCACTATTTATGTGATGTAGCCCAGATATTACCGAGAACATTCTTTGTCTTTGCGATTTTTTAGAGACAAGGTAAACAAGAGTGGCTTATCACCTAGGTTTATTATAAATCGAAATTATTGATGTGAAACATGTACAAATACGTCAAACCGATTGCCGGCATGGCGACACTTGGCGTGGTGAGGCGTCGTCACGCTATATGATAGTAAGTGTAGTGCCGACCAATTGTGAATTGAAATTCAATTTTAATTAATTTGATTTGAAAATATTATTAAAACAAAAGTTAATACGTTGTATTCTTTTTAAAAGACAACACCTTGCACTAAGGAAATAATTCATGTATTGCGGGGGACTTTACGAATATATAATTAAAGGACACAAATTAAATCCAAACTCAGAACAACAATTTGTGAATCGAACAAAGTGTTCCCTTTTTTTTTTTGGTGGGTTACGGTCGGCGTACTTCTCGCACCACTCCGTTCGGGGCAACAGAGGGGTGTAAGCACGCATACCCCTAACCCACTCGTATAGCACGTTGCCTTCGTCGTTGGGTTGACCACCGGTGCAGAGCTCCTTGACTTGAGTGGTCGACCCGAAAAGTGTTATCCTGCGTGAGATGCGAACCTATTACACTGGTAGGGTAGGTCGGTATCTTAACCACTACGCCATCTGCGCAGTCAGTGTGTCAGTGTATTACTTTAAATCCGTTATTTATTATTCGTCTAAAACATTTCCATAAGACATCCCTTCCTTGCGCACATCAATCTTTATCTATTATTTTTCACGCAATTCATCTTACTTATATCTTTATTATGGCTTTTCCTACCCGTGTATATTGCATTCAAATCACTATCGAAATATAAAAAATAAGGATTTGTCGCTCAGGATGCCTGTCAGATGTGATACATCGAAATAACTTAGTACAAGTATATGCATAAAAGAACAGATTACGACGAACTAATATAGCATAAAGTATATGTCGACAGTGTGGTCCTACCAGAGTGGTAGGACCACACTGTCGACAGTTATCTGTCTACAGCCGCGGGCCGGTCCGTCCAGGGTTACCACACTCTCGCAGAAAATCGACGTCTGAGTAGTAGCGATTTGTTACTGCGCTTCGTTCGGTGAGCGAGAGCGCCGGCAGCCCAGCTTTCTGAGGATGTTTGCGTATGGAGGGTTTTGGTGGTGCCCTTGGTATCACCGAGCCTCAATGTACGCATTCACACACCCTTCACTTTCTTCACGGTAGGCAGCGGCCTTGTAAAGGTCCATGAGCGGCAGCAACACTTACCATCAGGTGTACTGTTTGCTCGTTTGCCACCGTTTGCATTGAAAAAAAAAAAGTATTAATAAAATATTAGGATTTTTTTTTCAGAAAATGATAATTTTTATTCAATAAACCTTTATTTTCATTAGTACACACTATAGGTACGAGCTTAGTACGGCGAGAGATAGAGCACAGGCGTTTTCACACAGCATCGCGTCGTTCCGTCTCACTCACACACTACTAGACTACGAATATACATATATCTAGCGTGGCGTTAACGCCACGCTATAACAATCAGGTATACCCTCGCATATTCCATCATATAGCGTGACGTCGTAACGCCACGTGCTGTTTACGACACGGCCACGATCAGGTTCACCCTCGCCTATAGATGTTTCACATCAAAAAATATAGTTAATTATTTGTAGGTACTTATTTGGCCCTTCTTATCTAGTCGTACACAGATAATACAATATAACACTGATAAAAGATAAACTCTGTTAATCGAGAAGGTGTCTAATCAGGGAGGCGACTGGTTAATCAAACAAATTAATATGTTACCACAGAGTAGAATAATATACTGCGTCACTTTACAGAGTACTTTTAATTTAAGGAGAGGCAATGCTGTCATTGTATATTTTTAAGGTTGAAAATCGAACCTTATTCTAGTCTATAACCTTACAAGCCAGTACGCCCGCGCCGCTGGCCTGAAATAGACGTGTGTTTCTATATTCACAATACAAATTTCCGGTCCCGTTTTTACCGCGCTTTTATTTGTTCTTTACATGCACAGTGTTGCCATTTTAGAAGTGTTGATTTTTAAAATTTTACAATGTGTTTCATTGAAAAATGAAAAGCGCTTTTAGTGTTGTGAAACGTGGTATTGAAGCAATGAAGCTTGTAATGCCTATTCATAATAATATGACATCGGTGTAATGGAGTGGTTTTGGGTTTGTGTAACATAGAACCGACTATATATTTTTATAACCTTAATAAAATTCTTAAATAAAAATAAAAAATGTGGTAATGGAGTAAGAATACAATTCCCCAGTCCCCATCTTGCCCATGGATGTCGTGTAAGACAACTTAGGGATAGTTATATCCCTAAGTTGTGCATACAATATCTATACAAGAGAAAGAAAACTTGAAACATAACTCTATACCAACACTTCTGACTAGCGTGGTATAGTAGGTCAATTTCCCTCTCATAGTGGAGGAGGCCCGAGCCTAACTATGGGACGTGTATGGGCTGACATAATAAATAAAAAACATCATTCTGCTCTTATCTCAATAACTTGGGATCGACGCAATATATGTCCTCTTCCATTGTACATATTATAAAGCGGTCAACTGCCTTTTTTTTAGGGGTGGGCCACGGTCAGCCACCGCCCAGCTCCGTCCGGGGCGATATAGGGGCGGTGCACGGTCCCACGATCCACCCGTGGCTCGTCGCCTACGTCGTTGGGCCGAACACCGGTGCAGGGTAACTTGTCTTCAGTGGTCGGCCCGACGGAATACCCCGGTCGTAGGGTACCCTCTTCTCTCGACGTTCCCCCTCGGCGACGTCGGTCGCCGTAGTGCGGTCAGCCTTTCTGCGGGTGTCGGACTGAGCGGTCGACTGCCTGACGTCAACCCTTCTTTAGAATGTAATTGTTTACCAAACTGCATCAGATGCATATGGCTCACATTATAATCATCTATTCATCATCGACATCCATTGTTAGACATATATCTAACAAAGTTTATCATCATATAAATATGTAGTTCAATTACGATGATGACGATTCTGTTTTATTCACCCCATTTTTAGCGTAGGTCTGGACACACCCTACCTAATACGTCCGCGGTGCCGGAAGAGCAGCGTGCGTCCCTTAACCTAACGTGTCCCCTCCTTGTCGCTATTGGACCGGTCATTGGTATCAATTCCTTGACTTTAGTGGAAATTGCTCTTGAACTAAGGATATATTCGCTGGGTACTTAATAAAAGTATAATTAATGGCCATAATTAATACATAGACTCAGACAAACAATTTATGAGTTGCAACAGTCTTATCAAACGTATGGTACGGTATTAATAAAACCATTTTCTTTCTTTCTTTCTATGGGTGTGGAGTAAGAATATAATTAACCACCCCCCTCTCTTGCCCGTGGGTGTCATAAAAGACGACTAAGGGCAACGTGCAGGTAACATGTACGCAAGAGAAGGAAAACTCGATATAAAACCCTGCTTCAAAACGTCTGATCAGTGAGGTTTTGTAGGTCAATTCCCCTCCCATTTTTTGGAGGAGGACTAAGCCCAGCAGTGGGATTTATATAGGCTGAGATGAATTAAATGAAAACAAAGTATTTTGTACTGCATGAGCATCGAACGCTCGGCACTGGCATGGCACTCTTAAAAAAATAGGTATATCTTAACCACTACATACCTATTTTTCCCTTCCCCTGGACAGGATGTCGAGAGGTAAGGGTACCCGAAAGAGTATTCCGTCGGGCCGACCACAGACGACAAGTCACCCTGCTCCGGTGGTCGGACCAACGACGAAGGCGACGTGGGTACGGTTGGGTTATGGGCCCGCGCGCCGTCCTTTCGTCGCCCAGGATGGAATGGACCGCGTGTGCGCTTAACATAGCCCACCCAAAAAAAAAAATATCTTTACCACTATCTATATAGTCTCTGAATTTGTTATTTCATACTAGCAACACGCCCTGTTGCCTGCCCTGCCACGTTGCCTTACCCGCGTAGTTCCCATTCCCGTGGGACTACTGGGATAAAATATAGACCGTGTTACGCCTTGATATAATAGCTTTCCATTGATGAAAGAATTTTTGAAATCGGTTCAGTGGTTTAAGCGTGAAAGCCTAACAAACAAACCTACTTTCGCATTTACAGTATTAGTAAGGATGTCAAAAGCTTTACTATTGTTATTACTAAGGATAATATTTAAAACGAAAACTGAATAGAAACATTGTAAGGCGAAGTAAATGAGAGACCGTGACTAAATAAATGAAAAGTGACACGCTCACAAAAGTATATCTTAAATAGTGATCTCTTTTAGACGACCTTTTGGGTAGAAAGGAATATTTTAATGCTAACATCTTTTTCATCCAGAGCTTTTTTTTTTTATATTGCAAGCAGTGGCAAACGAGCAAACAGTACACCTGATGGTAAGTGTTGCTGCCGCTCATGGACCTTTATAAGGCCGCTGCCTACCGCGAAGAAGGTGAAGGGAGTGTGAATGCGTGCAATGAGGCTCGGTGATACCAAAACCCTCCACACGCAGACACCCTCAGAAAGTTGGGCTTCCGGCTCTCTCGCTCACCGAACGAAGCGCAGTAACAAATTGCTACTACTCAGACGTCGATTTTCTGCGAGAGCGTGGTACTACCCTGGACGGACCGGCCCGCGGCTGTAGACATAACTGTCGACAGTGTGGTCCTATCACTATCAAATTCATTTAGATAATATGTAGCTTATGTAAATAAGAAGTACCAATTGTATTCTTACTCTGTCACCACACGGCTAACACAGATTTTATCGCATTTGTATATGATTTTTGATTGCCCGACATTTCGAACTTAAAAAAATCCGTCTAGTTTTTTTTTCTACAATACATAGTTACCATAATATTAATAATACGTAATACTTAATTGCTGTGCAGTGGCGGTTACCAATACTACCAAACTTTACATTACTCGTGAGTGTCGTAAAAGACGACTTAGAGCTTTAAATTGACCTAACTCAATTCCACTATGGCTATGGTCTGAGCACACCCCTCCCAATCTGCCCGGTGCGACGGGTGGGCAGCGTGCGACCCATAACCTACCATATTACTTTCCCAACGCCATTGGACCGTCCTCTGGTACCGATTCCTTGACTTCCATGGCCGGCCCGGTGGGTTACCCTTTCGGGTACCCTCCCATTCGACGCTCGCCCTCACTCGCATTGCCCTCACGCGGTGGCCCTCTCTGCGAGTGGCAGACTAATCCCCGGCCCGTCCACCCACGGCCTCAGCTAGGTTTCCAACCAGCCTGATCAGCTTGATAGTAGGTCCATTTCTCTCCTGTTATGGAGGAGGCTCGCGCCCAACAATGGCACTTATATGAGCTGGGATGCAATGGTGAATGAAAATCTGTAAAAATTTATTTATTTATACTTAATGTGTATTAGTCACATAAACATCAGAAATAATTATATATTGCTCTGGTTATCTATACCAATAAATAAAATTGGAGTGTCTGTTTGTAATGTCAAAATAATAGGCTTTTTTTAAGCTCACACGATTATTTGCACTATACACATGCCTAAAAATCACTTTATATTTTTTGTCTGTCTGTCTGTTTGTTCCGGGTAATCTTCAAAACGGCTGGACCGATTTCAAAAATTCTTTCACCAATGGAAAGCTATAATATCAGGGCATAAACTGGGCTATATTTTATCCCGGTATTCCCACGGGAACGGGAACTACGCGGGTAAAACGACTAAAACCGAAGCGAAGCGAGGGCGGGTTACTAGTCTAAAATAAGGTTATACGCTTCCATAAAAAGGACGCACACGGTATACAGAAGTTTTAACCCTGTTTGTCCCCGTCGACTTGTATCTCAACTCTCACGGTTTTAGAACAAACATGCCTAAAACTATTATATAATTTTACCATCCTTTGTCGAGGAATACCTCAGGAGAGTGATTTTTATATAATTAGTCCTGTCTAAAATATTCGTTATTTTTAAAATACTGGCTTTATTA
Source organism: Lymantria dispar (assembly GCA_032191425.1). NCBI lineage: Eukaryota > Metazoa > Arthropoda > Insecta > Lepidoptera > Erebidae > Lymantria > Lymantria dispar. The sequence continues at coordinate 6,939,923 of CM063465.1, read as the reverse complement.
GCAGTCTCGTCTATGTGAATTATCATTTTATTTGTGGACTTGATTCATACGACACGGTAATAAACTTATATTTACTAAATATCATAAATCGCATGGTGACGGAGTAAGAATACAATTCACCACCCCCTCATTTGCCCGTTGATGTCGTAAAAGCCGAGTAAGAGATACAATATGCACATAACACCCGCATGCACCAAACCCTATTCCAACATGTCTTATCAGCATGGTATAGTAGGTCAAATTCCCTTTGTGAAGGAGGCTCGAGCCCAACAGTGAGAGATATATAGGCGGCGATGATGATAAATAATGTCCGACATTATTGCATCCAAGCAAACAAAGTATATAACAATAATATAGATATATATATATATATATATATATATATATATATACCTACTAGCAGACTCGGCCACGCGTTGCTGTGGCTAATGTTTTTGTTATATTACATTTTATTAAACTATTTAAGTGGGACTGTCATGGAGGTCGTCATATTTTTTTACAAATGACATCTATGTAAAAAAGCAAATTAAAATCGTATATGACACGTTTGTAGGTTTGACATAGCAGCGCCATCTATTAATTAATTACTCAATCCAGTCAACAGATATCGCCATCTGTTAAAATCGTTTGGAGTTCGAATCGTGGACAGATAATTGTGAATGTCAAATAATAGGTATATATAGGTAATACAAATAATTTGCAATAAAATAATATTGCGACTATAAATTAAGATGTAAGCTATCATATCTTTCAAGTTGGATCAAACTGCACACGGTGTGCAAATTTGATTAAAATCGATTAAGTAGTTTAGGCGTCCATCGCGGACAAACAACGTGACACGTAATTTATATATATTAAGATCTATTCGGAATATTACTGAAGGCCTTCGATCATAAGATATTTCATTTGATTAAAAGACTGAAGCCTTAATTTGATCATCCATCTATCTATATCACACACACCTTCATTCCGTAATGTTCGTTTCAATAGAAATGTATTGATTTACTAGACTTACAAAAGAAGTGATAAAGCGTTTCTCTGAGATAATTCTTATTGAATTCGTATAGTCGAGTATTTGGGTTCAGCAAAATAAAGATAGTACATGTATCTTCATGTATGTACCGTGTGGTGACAGATCAAATCAAACCAAATCATTTATTTTGCGAAATACGGGTATAAAGTATTAGTAGTTACAGGTAAGAATACAATTCATCACTCCTTATTTTCCCCGTGGATGTCGTAAGAGACGGCTAAAAGAGATAACACCTTTGCCAGAGAGAGAAAATCTATAGCAATAAAATATAAAATTGGAGTGTCTGTTTGTAATGTCACAATAATAGGTCTTTTTCATGCTCACACGGTTATTTGCACTATACATATGCCTAAAATACACTTTATATTTTTTTTGTCTGTCTGTCTGTCTGTTTGTTCCGGGTAATCTTCAAAACGGCTGGACCGATTTCAAAAATTCTTTCACCAATGGAAAGCTATAATATCAGGGAGTAAACTAGGCTATATTTTATCCCGGTATTCCCTCGGAAACGGGAACTACGCAGGAAAGACTTAAACCGAAGCGAAGCGAGGGCGGGTTGCTAGTTTGAAATAAAACCCTACACTTACCTGTCTGACCAGCGTGGTATAGTAGGTTTGTCTCTCCTATTATGGAAGAGGCTCGAGCTCAACGGGACGTATATGAACTGTTATATTATTATATACTAAAGAATTTTGAATACTACCGTTGCAATACTTGTTGCGTTATATCGACAGTTAACTCCATTGAATGCCGATAGTCAACAAATAAATGCCCAAAAAATAGTCATTAAACCATTGCCAAAATTTTTTGCAATAGGTATGTAATTATTCAAGTATCTTATTTTGAGGTATAAAAATCCAGTCACATTATCATTTCGGCTCATATAGGTTGCACACTCGAGCTTCCTCCACAATAGGAGAGAATTTGACTTAACTATACTATGTTTGTCGGGCAAGTCGGTAGAGGGTTTTATTTAGAGTTTTCTTCTCTTGCATAGATGTTATTATCATCATTGTCCTGTCCTGTCCTGTCCCCATCCCACGCTAAGTGCAGTTGGCACAACATGTTTTTACCTTCCACAGCCTCCTATCTGCTGTCATATCTGCACTCACTGCTTTCATACGCATATTCTCATTTAAATAATCCATCTATTTCTTTTTGGATCGCCCACGCTTCTTATGTCCATAGATGTTATATGCGTATTATAACCGTTAATCGTCTTTTAAGACATCTATGGTCAGTGGTGTATTGTATTCTTATTCCGTAACCACACAGAAAACGGTCACATTAAATGTAGTCTTATGTCACATTAGGTATATGACCAGGCCAAAGTGTGTCAAAAAAAAAACGTGTGGCACTCGGGGACTGCCGCGGTAAAGCTATTGCATAACATTTTTTATCAATTTATGCAATTATAATTATTTATTTATTTTTTATTTATGCTGTATTTTTTTCTCTGATATTAATTCAGTTTTTCTTTGATATTAATTCATGTTACACTTTTTGATCGTGGTGACCGATAAGAAAACAAATACACTATATGTATAACAATAAAGGCAGTTTGGATTACCACTGTCGTCCGCTGAAGATCGTTGGGACCGTTAGAAAACGCGCGAAAATACTTTTCGACGCAAGCTATGCAAAGCGGCACGTGTGCGCACCGAGACGGACGAACGCAGAATGTCGACGTCTCGACGACCGTACGCTCGGCCGAGCTGCCGCCACCCGCGTATCATGTAGAGACACATGGCACACGGCCTCACAATCTACATGGTAGGGGGGTGTGAGATTTTATTTTCGTTACGGAATTTCTTGTTTCGGTCGCCACGCCAAGCCCACGATAAAAGCTATGCTTAAAAAATTTATGAAGCAGACAAAGTTTTGGGTTTCATTGGAACATGACATTTAGTTTATTATAACAGATTAGACACAGAATAGAATTACCATTAACATGAAATGTCGACAATCCTCATACATAAATCAAAACTAAATTTACTCCAAACAGTTGAGGTTACTGTGCGAATTGTTATTAAGTGACATCCATTAATTTATGAATAATAATTAAAACCAGATGTCTGTGCTATGCTTTTTTTAAGGTGCCGTACCCAAAGGGTACCAAAACGGGACCCTATTACTAAGACTTCGCTTTTTGTCCGTCCCTCTGTCTGTCACCAGGCTGTATCTCAAGAACCGCGATAGCTGGACAGTTGAAATTTTTACAAATTGTGTATTTCTGTTGCCGCTATAACAACAAATACTAAAAATATAATAAATATTTAAGGGGGGCTCCCATACAACAAACGCGACTTTTGCCCTTATTTGCTCGATATCAATAATGGTAACAGGTAGGCACTTGTTTACTTAGTCAATGGTACAGAACCCTTCGTGCGCGAGTCCGACTCGCATTTGGACGAGTTTTTTGTATTAATAATATTTACATTTTAAGACGTAAGGATTTTTAATATTTACGCAAGTATTACATATTGACAATAAAAGATAATTTAAATTAGGTAGGTAGGATTATTTATTTATATTTTATTAATTATTTTATATTATTGTCATATTGTATTACGTGTCTTAATTTATTATTTAGTTAAATATTATTTGATAAAATATAATGTTAAATTATGATTAATATTTTGATATTATATTTTATTATTTGTATAATATTATTGTCTTATTATATACAACTGTTATTAATTTAATAATTTTTACTTATAATATCGCTTTAGGTTAAATGTCCTGTAAAGGTATTATAATTGATTGTAAATAAATGATAAATAAATTTTACGAATTTAATCGAGAATAATGAAGTACTTCATGTTTAATTATATCCCACATTTTGAACACTTTACAGCGTTCATAGTTACGGGAAGACTAAGACGATATGAGGCGCGATATAAGGCAGTTAATGTCCATAAGTGTTTGCCTATATCTACTTGTTAATAATGAAAACAGGTATTATGAACAAAAATTCTAAATTCGCCACTGCATTTAGTGCGTGGGTGTCGTTAAAGACGAATTGGGCTTATAACATATTATATCTATGCAAGAGAAGGAACTAACTCAAAATAAAACCCTATACCAATATGTCTGACCAGCATGGTATAGTAGGTAAATTTTTATCCTATTGGAGAAGAGCCATGAGCCGAGCAGTGGGTCGTCTATGAATTGAGATGAATTTTATTAGAATTTTAGAAGCTATTTTCTGAATTAATGTACGCCACATTATGGATTATATATGTACATATTAAAAATATGTAAACAACAATAAAGTCACCTATTAGGATCAATTACGTGGAGCCGGCTTCTGAAAGGTCCCGGCTCGCAGTATGACGCTGACTTCACTCTCGCCCTGATAATGAGTTTCAGTTATGCTCGAAACCCAGATTGACGTAATGGTTACAAATGCTTAATATTCATTATTTTAGAACTTTCCTGCTATACTTTTTGGGAAATCTATTATCTATTATCTCACAAATGACGATTCCAATACTTACTCACGTTTATAATAGTTATGTATGGATGATAATAAGTTTTGTTCGTCAGGAAGACCCACGTATCACTTTTAATTATCTTGAAACCGCAATAAATTGAATTAGAAAAGACAAACAAGAGTTGGAAACATATTGTTTCCCTCCCTTCTAAGCCTACTTAGAGACGTAAAGCCCAAATTAGACCTAATAACAGTTAGAAAACTTTTTTTTCTCAACAATACGCCATGTTTGTAGTACTGGTGCATGTTTTGAATATTTTGTACTTTCAATTATTCAATTATTCAAGTTTAGAGATTATTTTTCGCTCGCAAATACGTTTAATAAACAGCTTGACGCAAATACAAAATTTCATTAACTTAAATAAGTAAATATTTAGAATATTTGCCTTGTTATGAGGCCTACATTTAGGGACCACGTTGCCGTGCCGTAAGTCATCACTGCTAACATACATTGGTCGTAGACCTGTGTTTTCAGACACTGAGATAATATGTTGGATGAGAAGATCCTCTAAAGGATATAGATATTATATATCCATTTAATCCCTTAGTTATCTTTTACCACACCCACTAGTAAGAGAAGGGGTAGTGAATTGTATTTTTACTTCGTCACCACACGGAATCAGCATTATAAGGGTTGATATTGTTCATAACCGCCACCATACGGCAAACAACACTGAAGAACACTAAAAAAGAGAAATAACTGAAGGATTCAGTCTAATAGAGAATGAAATAGAACAGGGAATTACAATACTCTTGTCTTTTAAGTGTTGTATGCATTAGTACCTGAAAGTTTGTCCGATTTCCTCCTTGTATCCCTTGCGAGCAAGTTTCTGCCATAAAAAAAAACTTGTAAAGGTTTCCATCCACAATGTCAGACATTCTACCTACATCCTCCTTCCGGTGTTGTTAAGTAAATACACCGCAAATAGCTCCAAACTTATCCAATTTTCACAATTGCCATACTATACATCTCCCTGAATGTAACAAGTAATGTCTTTAACTTTAACTCGTTCCCAAGTATGATATAAACGAGCCAAAGTAACTTAATAAACGGTTTTCACTAAGAAAGTTTAAGTAACCGATTGCATGTAAAATGATTCTGAAGGAGTGATTGAACAAGTATCCCCGGATCGCAACGAATTAAGATATAGTGCGTCACCATTTCTTATTATTTTTATACTACTACTACTATTCCTTTATATATATTGTCAATTGCCGGATTATATGCGTTTGCATATTTAAGCCAACTTCAGGGGTAATGGCATATTTTACCTAAGATCTAGTTATAATGCATATTATCGGTACACTGTCCATATTTTCCTATTTTCCCCAAGTGCAGTGTACCCTGCGTTCCGAAGTGCGTAATTTAGCGTATAAAATCTGATAACCGACCAAATTTAATAGTCACAAAATATAAAGGCGATTGAATAATAATTGTGACTTTAGTCGGATTCGCGAATTACGTATAAACATCGAAGTCATCATCGAAGTCACTACCTTACCATAGCACATTTAGCACAACACTCGACTATTTACGTTAACAAAAATATTTAATAATTTTATTGTCATGTAATGTTATCGCTTATCAAAGAATTATTACTAAATGTACCTATAGGTACTGGTTTTATAATAAAAAAAAACTTACTTTTTCTTTATACGGGTTCTTAAAATTTATCATTTAATTTTGCATATTCTGCCAATTTTCGTGCATATTTCAAGCATTTTCATGCATATTTGTATGCGTATAACAGGCTTTTTATGTTGCATATAATCCGGTCCCGGCTTATCATCATCATAATTATCACAGCGTATATACGTCCTACTACTGGGCTCAAGCCTCCTCCACAGCGGGAGGAAAATTGACCTACTGTATGCATCACTTTGGTCAGACGAGTTGGGTTTATTTCAAGATTTTCTTCTCTTAACTTAAAACTTATAACCATCAATATTGATCTCGGCTCATATCTCGGCCTCCCTCACAATAGGAGGGAAATTGGTTTTACTATACCATACTGGTCAGACAGGTTGGTATATGGTTTTGTTTCAAGTTTTTCTTCTCTTGTATAGATGTTATATGCATATTATGTGTGCCGCGTGGGAGGGGGAGCGCCGTGAACTCGTCGCGATTATCGGTGCCGACCTGACGCTGCCGACCATCGCCAGGGAGATGCTCGACAGCTTCAGGAACTGGGACGCGGTCGCCGCCTTCTGTGAGGCCGTAATCTCACGGAAGGAGGCGGCGGATCGTGTGCGAGTAGAGCTCCTATTCGGCGACACGTTCCGCCGCCGGCGACTAGGGCGGCGCAGGCGCGAGTATCTGCGCCTAATGCTGGCCTAGGCGTGGCCGCGGGTGATCGGACCGGGGAATTGTCCGTCACTCGCAGAGAGGCTGACCGCGCGACGGCGACCGACGTCCCAGGACGTCGAGAGGTGGGGTTACCCGAAAGGGTATTCCGTTGGGCTGACCACAGGCAACAAGTCACCTCTAATCCGGTGGTCGGCCCAACAACGAGGTGACGTGGGTACGGGTGGGTTATGGGCCCGCGCGCCGTCCTTTCAATGCCTCGGACGGACTGGACCGCGCGTGTGCTTACCATAGCCCACCCATAAAAAAGAAAAAAGTATATTAATTTGCTTTGTATTATGAAGGAAGCTCGATTCCAGCAATAGAATATTTATGAGTCGAAAAGATGAACAATATAAAATGTATTCCTAAACGTTGATATTTAATTAAAGTTGGAAAGCGTCGAATATCTTGTAAGGCATTTATGGCATTGCAATCTAAATTCTCTTATATGGCTGAAGTTATAGAAATGAGTTAAGTTTCGGACGAGTTAAGTTGTCCTTCTCCTCATAATATGTACTTACGAATAACTGGCATCTGTAATTAAGTGACAGTAGGCACTATTAACATCTTAATAGTTGAATATACAAAGTTAAATACCATTTAATAAATATTCGAGTAGAAATTTTGATATTATACAGATCTTTTTTTGGTAGCCTATGGTCTGGATACACCCCGTGCAATCCGCCCGTACCGTATGCAAAACCTCATTGGGCCAACCACTGCTTCCTTGACTTCCCTGTACTTTCGGGTATCGTCCCATTCGACGCCCTGGCAACAAGATAATGTTGCCGGAGCATCGCCCTCGCGTGGTGGGCCTCTCTGTGAATGACGGATTAATCCCCGGCCCGTCCACCCGATATCGTGCAGACCTAGATCTAAATTCTATCTAGATTCTATCTTTTAAATCTTATATTTTTTAACCTTGGAAATGTGTGCCGACTTCCTTTCCATTCTCCATTTCAAAATACTAATAATAAAGCATATTCTGTGTGATTTCGGAGTAATACAATGTAACATCCCCTTTCCTGCCCGTAATTGCGGTAAAAGACGACTAAGGGATAAAATATATACATATTTTATAACATCAACGTAAGAGACGAAAAACTCGAAATAAAACCCAATGCGTACGTAGGTAAATTTCTCTTATATTTTGAAAGAAGTTTGCACCGAGTTGTGAGACGTATATGAGATTGCTAAGGTGAATGAAAAGATCAAGCGTAAATATCAAAATAAATAATATTATGAATGAATGAATTCTCTAGTGGTAGGACCACACTGTCGACAGTTATCTGTCTACAGCCGCGGGCCGGTCCGTCCGGGGCAGTACCACGCTCTCGCAGAAAATCGACGTCTGAGTAGTAGCAATTTGTTACTGCGCTTCGTTCGGTGAGCGAGAGAGCCGGAAGCCCAACTTTCTGAGGGTGTTTGCGTGTGGAGAGTTTTGGTGGTGGCTTTGTTATCACCGAGCCTCAATGCACGCATTCACACTCCCTTCACTTTCTTCGCAGTAGGCAGCGGCCTTGCAAAGGTCCATGAGCGACAGCAACACTTACCATCAGGTGTACTGTTTGTTCGTTTGCCACTGCTAGCAATAAAAAAATATATATATATATATATATATATATATAAAATTATATATATATAGGACTCTTACATCAGGTGGACTAGGTAAATCTAAACCATTCTCATATCCGTCGCAACAGTCACAAAAAAAAAAGCATCAAAATCGTTTTGAAGAAGTTCAATTACAAACACACCAATAGAAGATTTATTTATATAAAGACACGAATTATTATAAAGTAGATAAATTACTTAAAGGATATGATAGTGTCAAAAGGCTGACCTAGATTATTGTTTTTTGGCGTCAAACTTGTGAAGCAATCTCGCTGAGCTGTCAAAATCTTGACAAGGGATATAAACAGTTTAACCGGATACAAAACAAAGTGAGTGACTACTATCTGCTGCAAACAATTGTAAGAGATCTTTTGTAGAACGTACTCTTTTACAAAGACAGTCTTTTTTTTATATTAACTTGTGCTTGCGATCTTGCCGGGATTTTGTAAGATACTTTACCGGAACAGGTATTTTTTTTTAAAGACAACACCTTTTATTTTTGAAAGGCTATGGTCTGTACACACCCTGCAAAATCTGTTCAGGGCGACAGATGTGGGGCGTGCGACCCATAACCCACCGTATTCCCTCCTCGTCGCCTTTGGACCGGCCACTGGTATCGATTCCTTGACATCCAGTAGCCGGCCCAGCCCTCTGTGGCTAGCCCGGAAAGACAATACCCTGTACTAAGAAAATAATGCTTGTGTGGCGTAGGACTTTACAAAAACAATTGACGGACACATCCAAACTCAGACAACTTTTTGGATCGCACAAAGTGTTGTCCTAATTTGTTAACCACTACACAATTTATGCAGTCGATATGACTGTGTGACGATGGCCCGTTCGCAAGATTATTCTTTTGAGTATCTATACCCTTTTTTTGGGATGGGTTATGATCGGCGCACTCCTCGCTCCGCTCCGTACTGGGCGACAGAGGGGTGTAAGCACGCACACCCGTAACCCACCCGTAACACGTCGCCTTCGTCGTTGGGCCGACTACCGGAGCAGGGTGACTTGTCGTCAGTGGTCGACTCGAGTGTCTAAACCCTGCGTAACATTCCAGTGATGTATGGGGTTTTTGGGGTACTATGGGGGAAAAGATTAACACTGACATATAATTTGAAGCATTTAAAATTCTATCGTAGCTAAACTGGCTACGACGTAGCAATACTGATGAAAATGTATAAAAAGATTTTTCTCAATTATATTCCTTTAACAAATTCAAAGTTAGTGTTCCTAGTATTTTTAAATTCTTTATTTTTAAATCTTTTTTAATTACAGCTAAATGTCTTCTACTAAATTCTTTTACATCGCACTATCGGGAAAACCTCCAAAGCCTCCAAATTACAATTTGTCCTACGATACTTATACTATTTGGGTCGCGGATTTATACTTAGATTTTTTTTTCTTTTACACTGGTGTTATTTACTTTATGTAACAAATACCTTTATAATCTATACTAATATATAAAGCTGAAGAGTTTGTTTGTTTGAACGCGCTAACCTCAGTAACTATTGGTCCGATTTGAATAATTCTTTCAGTGTTAGATAACCCATTTATTAAGAAAGGCTATATATTATTACGATAAGACTAATACAAGCGGAGCAGAAATGAATAGGGGTTTTTGTCCTTGTGAGAGCCGCCGCTGCATGCGCTACGTAAACGGTTAGTTTCGCAAAAAATATCATATTTAACAGAATCGTATTATTTAATTTTTATTAATAAACAATTTTCACCTTCTACGTAAACAAATTCTCAGGTTAAAGTTTGCGTTAGCCCAAAGTATTATTATTACATGCGGACAAAGTCGTGGGCAGCAGCTAGTCTGATATAGTTTATGATTGAATTCATTCTTATTATTTAACCGTAGGAAAAAAATAAGAGACTACATTAAAAATTACAAGTAGATTCTGAAGTGACAACTTAGAGTCCATTAAGTGACAGCAAATAGATATTTTAACCGTTAAAATATCATTGTTGCTTGGATTTCAATGTTTCAAATCCTCTGAATATGAATTATACTACTATAGACTTGAATGATTCAGCAAGATAGCGTTATAAATATTTAAGCAGAAAGTCTAAATGCAGTTTGCTATTTTAAATCACTTTGAGCATTTCAATTCAAAGTCTTTCATTCAAAATGGAATTGCAATTCTATTTACATTTTATCTTTAGTGTTAGCATTTATCCATTAGTTGATTATTAGACAGATATCCTTCTGTTTCAATATGTTATCATTTTAGCTCATACACGTCCCAATGTTGGGCTCGAGACTCCTTTACCATAGAAAGGAAATTGACCTACTATACCACGCTGGTCAGGCGTGTTGGTATAGGGTTTCATTTCAAGTTTCTCTTGCATAGATATTATATTTATATTTAATCCCTTAGTCGTCTTTTACGATACCCGCGGGTAAGAAAGGAGGTAGTGAATTATATTCTTACTCCATCACCACACGTCATCCGTCATTAGCCGACAGATATTCTTCTGTTTCAATATCTATGTAATTATTTCATCTCATACACGTCCCACTGTTGAGCTTTAGACTCCTTTACCATAGAAAGGAAATTGACCTACTATACCACGCTGGTCAGACGAGTTGGTATAGGGTTTAATTTCAAGTTTTCTTTCTGTTGTATAGATGTTATATGCATATTTAACCCCTGTCGTCTTTTACGATACCCACGGATAAGAAAGAGGGTTGTGAATTTTATTTTCACTGTGTCACCACACGGAAATTAGAATGTAATCCTTACTTATATTATAAATGCGTAAGTAAGTTTGCTTGCCACAAAAGCTCAATGCCTACATTCACACTCCTTTCAATTTCTTCACGGTAGGTAGCAAAGGTCCTTGAGTGGTAGTATCACTTACCATTACGTGCACTATTTATTCGTTTGCTACCAACAGCAATAAAAAAAAACTTAATGTTAGTTGTCAAGCAAAGTTAGTTCTTTTTTACCCTTATTTTTATTATCTTTAAAAGAAAATTGTCCGCAATAAGGATTAAATAAATCCTTGCGTCGTGATGGACTTTAAAAATATAATTAATGGAAAGAACAAATAGCATAAGGACTTTTTAAACATAATTAAGGAGTCGTATAGAAAAAAATTAATGGAGAAAGATTAATAAAACAGATATACTTATAAATTTGAGAGGGGCGGTTACAAAAAAGATTATGCTAGACTTTCTGTGATCAAACTGAGGATGTGTAGCTGAAAAGCCAGATAGTGAGTATCGGTAATCGAAGAGCAGATATGATGACCTTAATGCCCTGTGCGCCGACCGCAACCCACACCAAAAAATAGCGGCAGCAACACTTATCATCAGGTGTACTCATTTGCTCGTTTGCCACCGTTTGCAATAAAAAAAAAAGAAAAAGAAGACCGGAGGATTGTGACGAATGAGAATTCAGAACTTCTGCCTGCCATTTTGATAAACAAGCGTAATACAAATTTGTATAAAACAAATTGTAAAAAATCCATCTAGTTGTGTGAAGTAAAACGTATATAGTTGTTCGTTCAATATTGTCCTACTTACGTTCCGTCTACCACGTTATCTCGCTTCAAAGAATGCTGAAAATAAACTCATTTCCAAAAAAAACGGGCGGTTTTGATTTTCATTCATATTTAAAAAGATACAATACCAAAAAGGTTTCAATCGTTTGTACACGTTACTGGCCGGTTTTAAAAATGCTGTGGTATTTAAAAAAGTACGTTCTAAATTCAATTTTTCATTTGATGTTCATTTTTACAGAAAACCCCTTTTTATCCTACATTTTTGGCGCGAAGTTCCAGAAGTTAACATCGACTTTCATAACTTTTATTCAATTTTTATCGATTAATTTCATATCCTTGACTGTCAAAGCTTTATTTAATGCTGTTTGGCTGTATCAAAAATGGTAGATAAAGTGGTAAAAGCTACCACAATTATCGCGCTGCTTGAAGAGGGTTGCAGCCAATGTTTCGTGGCTAGGAGGCTAAATGTTAGTCGCTCGACAGTCCAAAGGACCTGGCAGCGATATCAGGAGACTGGTTCCGTCGAGAGAAGGCCTGGTTCTGGAAGAAAACCATGTACCCAACCACGGGATGATCGTTTTCTTGTGAGTCGCGCATTGAGAAATCGCAAATCTTCGTATGTGGATCTTAAGAACAACCTCCAAGAAGTAAGAAATGTGCATATAGTCTATGGACGGTCAGGAGGAGGCTTCTCGCTGCCAATATACGCAGTCACCGCCCGGCCCGCGGCCCCAAATTACTCCGTGAGCACAGAGTTCACAGGCTTAGGTTCGCTAGAAATTGTGAATCTTGGACTCAAGACGATTGGAATAGGGTTTTGTTCTCTGATGAAGCCAGGATATCTCTGTTCGGTGAAGATCGACGTCGGCGAGTGCTAAGAAGACAAGGAGAACGCTTTGCAGAGGCATGTTTCGAAGAAATCACACCTTATGGTGGGGGCTCTGTTATGTTTTGGGCAGGAATAAATTCAATGGATCGTACAGAGTTAGTCTTCATTGAAAACGGCTCACTGACTGGGCATCGATACATAACGGAAGTTCTAATTTCTCATGCACAACCCGCATTGGCCGCTCTAGGTGAAGACTCGATTTTTATGGACGACAATGCTCGCGCCCACCGATCCCGCGATGTTAATGCGTATGTGCAAGAGGTCGGCATTCGTCGTTTGGATTGGCCAGCTCGAAGTCCCGACCTCAATCCCATAGAGCATGTCTGGGACGTTCTGAAACGGCGTGTGAGATCAGTACACCCGGCTCCGCAGACCATCAGAGAGCTGAAGAATGTGATTACTGCGGAGTGGGAACGTATTCCGCAAGCAAGTATCCGGGATATACTCGCTAGCATGCCCAGACGAATTCAAGCTGTGATTTTAGCTAGAGGGGGTCACACTCGATACTAAACATTTATCTGCTTTTACTTTATTAAAGAAAAACAAACAAAAAAACTTTTTTATTTTTACTTCATGAGCATATGCACTACTAGCGAATATACACTACTAGCGAGGTTTAGCATTATTTCCCATAAATTGTATCTAAATTTTATGAAATACTGATGAAAACGATTATTTTCTTATTAATTTAGCAAATTGTGTGGATAAAACTACCTATAATTATCAAACAAAGAAATATTAACATTTGAAATGGTTCATTGCTTAGGTGCCCGTTTTTTTTGCAAATGAGTGTATATTGTTAGTAAAGCTTATGGGCACACTAACATTATAAATGCCAAAGTTTGTGAGTGTTGTTACTTTTTTATGATAAGTCTTTAGGTCTCTACGGATTTAAGTGAAATAAAGAGACGTGCCATGTAGCCTGCCCATTGCCATCTCAACGTGCTAATTTTGCAGGCTATATCGGTCACACCCGTTCTTCTACGGATTTCCTTGTACCGGATTTTACCAGGTAGAGAAATGCCGAGCATTGCCTTCTCCATAGCACGTTGAGTGACTTTGACGTTGAGATCAAGCCAACTTAGAGACCAGCGCGGTATAATATTTCAATTTGGCTTCTATAGTGAAAGAAATTCAAGCCCAGCAGTTAGGCGTATATGAGCTGTGATGATGGTAATAGGTGAAGATGGCTACTTGTTTGTAGAGTAAGCAGAAGATTCAATGTGGTGATGGAGTGAGAATAATACGGTTTATATATATACTTTTCTGACGTTTTAAATACTTTTTAACGCTAAACAATTTGATTAACAGGCTTATATTAGATTAGCAACCCGCCCTCGCTTCGCTTCGGTTTTAGTCGTTTTACCCGCGTAGTTGCCGTTCCCGTGGGAATACCGGGATAAAATATAGCCTAGGTTACTCCCTGATATTATAGCTTTTAAAGAGTTTTTGAAATCGGTCCAGCCGTTTTGAAGATTACCTGGAACAAACAGACAGACAGACAGACAAAATTATTTTAATCTGTATTTTAAGCATAGGTATCGTGCAAATAACCGTGTGAACATGAAAAAATCCATTATTTTGACATTACAAACAGACACTCCAATTTTATTTTTGGTATAGATTGGTTTATGTGTAACGGAATCTTTAAATATGATTTACAGCCCTTTCTAAACGTCGTTCGTTTAATTTGAAACTGCACATTTATCAAGGACCGTTGACAATGTTAAAAATTTAAAAGTTTGTTTCATTATCCTTACAGAATTTGGCGTGATTGGTTAGATGTCGCTATCCATATTTTCTGCATCGCGATTTTTAGTTTAGTTACTAAAAAGGTGTTTCTAACTTTTATATCTACCTGTTATATTTCAATAAACAAATTAGATACATAGCCTACTTAGCTGATCATATCTCATCACAGAATGATGGAGTGAAACGATGACATGATTACTTAGGAGCCACATGAACAAAGAATTCTTACGAGATATTAACTATAGCGTAGTATACATTAGGTAATCAGCTGACTTTATAACCGTCATAAAAATGCTATAAAATGGCCTGGACGAACCGAATTAATTATTAAGGTTTTAATATCATCAAAAGTGGTAACATTTTAACAGAAACTTCGCCTGCAGTCATTTTATTTAAGTATCTTTATTAGTAATTGAAGTGTTCAAGTTTTTAATGGGAAAAATTGGTTTTTGGACTTTTCTTCAACTATTTTGAAGTATCTACATTCCTGAAAATGAGCTGAGTATAGAGTTATCGCAGTCGTACTTTGATGACGTTACCCATTCCAATAGCAAACTATAGATCTGCAATCAAAAGTAGGAATGCTGAAAACTTTCGGTAGTCAGTAAATCCTAAGTACCTCCATATCTTTCGAGGCGGTTGTCTGACTTAAAATGCCTTAGTATCGTAAGAAATAAAGGTTTTTTTTGGTGCAAGGGTTCAAAAGTACATGGTGAGGATAAAGATATGATTACTTAAAAATAGTTACATATTTTATGATTTTAACAAAAAAAAGTATCTAACACTAAATTAAGATTATTA
This sequence comes from Lymantria dispar, assembly GCA_032191425.1. Taxonomy (NCBI): domain Eukaryota; kingdom Metazoa; phylum Arthropoda; class Insecta; order Lepidoptera; family Erebidae; genus Lymantria; species Lymantria dispar. The sequence goes on along the minus strand of CM063465.1, from coordinate 6,924,475 downwards.
AGCAAAAAAGTTCACAAAAGCACATTTTCTTACATAAAAACCCCTGAACAGATAAAAAATTCACGTATTTTGAATTTTAACTTTATTTTCGTTTATTTTTTTATTATCTTCAACGATAATAAAAACACATATATACAAACTCTATGAAAATTTCAAATACTTATCTTTACAATTTATGAGATTCAGACTGATACGGAAAGACGGACAGACAGTGGAAGTTTAATTTTGTAGATATGCCTTTGGATTCTTAGAGTATGGGACCCTAAAGAGTAATTTAAGACAAAGGCCCATTAAGTTACTAACTTTTTGCTAAGTATTAAAATTTCACTTGTACATTTTTATTACGAGATAATGGATGCTTAAGAACACAAGTAATGGACGTTAATGTCTTAGGTTCGAAGTGATAACAGTTAAGTTAAAATGTACTTAAGCTTTGTTTTTCTTCAAGTAAACTATAAGTTCGGCACCGAAAGCTCGCCAGTTTTATATACTACGTTATATTTTGTTGTTTCTTCATCTCAGCCCATTTAAATCCCACTGTTGGGCATGGACCTCATCAACAATGAGAGGGAAATTGACCTATTATTCCATGCTGATCAGAGGTGTTGGTATAGGATTTTATTTCGAGTTTGCTTTGTCCGACATATATTCAGAATATAATTCACCCTTATATTAACCGTGGCTATCGTGAAAGACGACTAAGGGCTATATTATGCATATAACAACTGTGCAAGAGAAGGAAAACTTGTAATAACATTTTATGCTAACCCGCCTGACTAGGTGTAGTAGGTCAATTTCTCTCCCATTATGGAGGTGATTCGAGCCCAGCAGTGGGACTTATATAAGCTGTGATCATTATGATGAATTGCAAAAGTTCATAAATATTATGAATTCTTTGTTCAGGATAAGATACATTGATAAAGAAAATACTCTATCATCATCATCTTGCTCTTATCCCAATTACTTGGGGTCGACGCAATATGTCATCTGTTTTGACATATTGCGAAAAGTTTCGGCAATGACTTTTATGACCAGCCGCCTGCCTGACGTCAACCCTCCTTGGGAATGTAATCGTTGACCCAAATGGTACCAGATGGAGTTGGTCCGGGTCAATCTAGGGCTCTTAGTCGTCTTTTACGACACCCACGAGCAAAGCAAGGGTTGGTAGTATTCGAAGCCGCTACCACACAGCAGATAAAGAAAATACTCTATAACCGTAATTATTCGTTTCTATTTTGTTTACGTACAATAGACGAGGAACCACTCAGCCCACGAGGCTGTATGGGCGCGTTTTCAACATGAAACGTTTGAATAAAATTTGCAGCGAAAGAGGCACCGTTTATGTAACAATTCTCTCTGAATAACTGAAAAGTTAATAGACTCTAAAATACTATATAACACTAACACTACTAGCAGACCCCGCCACGCGTTGCTGTGGCTAATGTTTTTGTTATATTACATTTTATTAAACTATTTAAGTGGGACTGTCATGGAGGTCGTCATATTTTTTTACAAATGACATCTATGTAAAAAAGCAAATTAAAATCGTATATAACACGTTTGTAGGTTTGACATAGCAGCGCCATCTATTAATTAATTACTCAATCCAGTCAACAGATATCGCCATCTGTTAAAATCGTTTGGAGTTAACAGATAATTGTGAATGTCAAATAATAGACAAATAATTTGCAATAAAATAATATTCCGACTATAAATTAAGATGTAAGCTATCCTATCTTTCAAGTTGGATCAAACTGCACACGGTGTGTAAATTTGATTAAAATCGGTTAAGTAGTTTAGGAGTCCATCGCGGACAAACAACGTGACACATAATTTATGTATATTAAGACTAGCTGACCCAACAGACGTTGTTCTGTTCAAATAAAGCGCCACCTACCGGGTCCAATTGTGAATCTAAACCATTCTCGAATCTCATTGAGCACACACAAATTACTTAAATTACTTAAATCCAGTCAACAGATATCGCAATCTGTTAGAATCTTTTGGAGTTTACAGATAATTGTGACTGTCAATTAATTATAGACAAATAATTTGTAATAAAATAAAATTGCGACTATAATTAAAGATCTAAGTTATCCTATGTGTCAAGTTGGAGCAAACTGCACACGGTGTGCAAATTTGATTAAAATCGGTTAAGTAGTTTAGGAGTCCATCGCGGACAAACATCGTGACAGGAGATTTATATATATTAAGATATAAAATTATAGTGTCACGGTGTTTATAATTAAACTCCTCCAAAATGGCTCCACCGATTCTCATGAAATTTCGTGTGCATATCGGGTAGGTCTGCGAATCGGTCAACATGTATTTTCATCCCCCTAAATGTTAAGGGTGGTTACACCCTTAATTTTTTTATTATCTTTTAATCAACATTTTGTTTTTATTTTTTTATGATACATCAGTCAAAACTACATACAACCCTAGATTTTCATCCATGTACGATCAACCCCCCTATTTTTCATTTGTTAATTATAAACTTTATTTTTTTTCTATTTGAACAGAACAACGTCTGTCGGGTCAGCTAGTTCAAATACAATTATTTCAAACAGATAAAGTTTTTTCTTTATTATTATTTCTTGTGATGATGGAGTAAGAATACAATTCATCTCTCCATATTGTAATGGTTTTTGCAATAGTTTTTTTTACTGGCCGTCTGCCTGACGCCAAAACTTTCTTTGGAGTGTAATTGTTTACCAGACGGCATCATATGGAGTTGGTCCAGTTCAATCTAAAATTCTTATTAGCAATGAGCAGCTTTATGAACAATGTAAGAGTTCCACCACATAGCAGAGTGGAAAATTTATATAGTTACTTTAAAAATATTATTCAAATATCCTTCCTATCCTTTTCCGTGTGGTGACGGAGTAAGAATACAATTCACCACTCCCTATCTTGGCCGTGGATGTCGTAAAAGACGACTCAGAGATATAATATGCACATAAGATCTGTGCAAGAGAAGGAAAACTCGATATAAAACCTTGTACCAACATGTCCGACCAGCGTGGTATAGTAATGTCAAATTCCCTCCCATTGGAGGAGGCTCGAGCCCAACAGTGGAACGTATGTGGGTATAATGATGATGATATTATAATATCTATAACGGCAACAACACCACGTGCTGAGATCGATTACGTCGACCCGGGTTTCGAGCATATCCGATGCTCATCATCAGGGCGAGTGCGCAGCGGCGTCTGCGAGGCCCCGGCGTACACTGCGCGACGCATATCGAGCAGCGTGCCGCGACACAGCCATGAGGGGTGCGGGGGAGGTGTTTGCCTCTTGATCGTCTTCGGCGGAATCATCGGACGAAACTTCACAAGCGGAGTTAAGCGATTTTGTTGGTATGTCACTCCTTGTGTCGTCACCATCACATACCACCCCTGGTCACGTCACTCTCCACGCACACCACCACCTTACGACTCAAGGCAGCATTAAGAGCTGGTATCCATGCTGATGGCAGCGTCCATCCATCGTCTTTGTTGAAGGTCCGATGTCGGTTTATCTCTATGGCCTCACGTATTTTACGCGTTTTTGTCTTTCGGTGAACGCAGCATTTGCCGTATTTGACCCGGTGGGCGGAAGAAGGGTTTTTATGTCGTATTTCCTTCGCAAGAGATGCCCGATTTTGTCCGTTATCCGGTCAACCAGATATTAATTCTTTTTTGCCAAATATTTGCTCCATATAGATACTGCCTGCCCTTTTAATTCTTGATGTCTCTCAGACTTGTAAATAAACGGATTTTCAATTAAATAATTCAATTATTGCTCTAAACACGTTTTTTGTTAAATAATTCAATTTCTATGGAGTGAAGGCTGTCTAATAGTAAACACATGATCGGTTGCTGTTTGTGGAATCTGGTTAAACCGTTTTTTTTTTACATCTATGTATATTTTGAAAAATAATATAACCCGTTTCGAAGGGCTTCACACTAGAGCTAATAATACACATGTTAAATACATATAACTTTAATTTAAAAGAGATAATTAAAAAAATTACGAGCTTGCTGTATTTCTTTGCAGATCTTAAATTATTACAAAACGAATTCAAAATATGTTAAATTTCTAACGTACGCTTTCAATGACAAAGGTGTGAATTTGTAAGAGGAAAACTTTAAAAATGTATTTGTTTACAAAGATTCGTCTTTCGTAAGTAAACAAAAATGTTTTTCTTATGTAGCTTATTTGTATGTGTATATTGTAAACCAATCTAAAATCAAAAGTTTGACCCTTTTTGCTTATTTTAAATTTAAATGAATCTTGACCCCAAAGTTGAGAGATTTGGGGTTCCTTTATTATTCTATTGGGAATATTGATTGAAAGTAGAAACGCATCTTTATGAATATTTGTATTTATTGTTCCGTGTGGTGACGGAGTAAGAATACAAATCACCACTCCCTATCTTGCCCGTGGATGTCGTACAAGACGACTAAAATATCCTTGAGTCGTCTTGTTAGGCATATAATATCTATGCAAGACAAGGAAAATTCGAAATGAAACCCTATACCAACCTGTTTGACTAGCATGTTATAGTAAAGTGAATTTCCCTCCTATTGTGGAGGAGCCTCGAGCGCAACAGTGGAACGTATATGAGCTGAAATGATGGTAATGATGATGAATGATGATTGAGGCACTTGTGTGATCCAACATATAATCGATAAAGGTGTAATTATATGCTGATTGTTATGTGAAGTCGTTTATTGTAACAGAATTTACAGGCTTATTAGTTTTGCGACGACATACGAGCTTAATATAATATCAATTATACTTAGTAATATTTTTTATGGATTTTATAGCCTTTATTGGTACTCGCCGGCCACATAAGCAATCGAAATACCCTCTCCTGAGCCAGTGGTAGAGATGCAGCGCCCTGCTAGATCTCTTCATCATTGCCGGGTAACTTCCCTTCGGGACATTTCCTGAAATCTACCCCTTGCGAAGGCTTACTCGCCATTGACTTTTGCTATGTCGCGGAGTCGATATACTTTAGCCAACCAATGGCCAAGGCAACATTGCTGCATTCCAGGACACAATACGACAGCCCCTAATAGCCCTCACCGCCATAACCCTCTGCAGTCAGAGAGTGCAGGCTTAGTGTGACCGTGGTTTTAAACATCAGATACGTGTTATTTGATCCAAGTACTTATGAATCACTTTGTTAAGCCATGTAAGAGAGACCACAGTCACAGTCAAGTTTAGTTATAAAGGATGAAATTTCTTATACAAAGAAATATAAAGTGTTGTAAAATGTATTATTTTTAAGCGATGTAATCGTATTTGACTGCTCAGATGGCGTAGTGCTTAAGATATCGACCTGCCGTACCAGTGTCGTGGGTTCGAATCGTACGCAGAACAACACTTTGTGCAATCCACAAATTTTTGTTCCGAGTCTGGATATAATTTGTGTCTGTTAACTATTTGTAAAGCCCCCCACAATGCAAGGATTATTTGCCCAACGACGAAGGTGACGTGTCGCGCGGGTGCGTTGCGGGTGTGCGTGCTTACGTCTCTCTGTTGCCCCGGACGGAACGGACGAGGAGTGCGCCGACCGTAGCCCACCCCACAAAAAAATGCATGGATTATTTCCTTAGTGAGTTGTCTTTAAGAAAAACAAAAACAGTATACGTAATGAATAGTTGCTGTCTGTCCGCCATCTTGTGTCGTTAATCTATATTACAGTCGCCATTTCAACGTAACTTCCATGTTATATAGTTGATATTACTTCAGAACGATTTTATACTCTGCAGATTTTTACGATCTCGTGTAGAACCGAAGGTATTCTGAAGAAAAATAATTTGATTTTACAAAATGTAACAGTTTTATGGCAAGCCATAAAAATATACAATAATTGATGAACAAATTAAAAAGGTATTTGTATATAAATTTCCATGTGGTGACAGAGTAGGAATATAATTCACCACCCCCTCTCATACCCGTGGGTGTCCTAAAAGACGACTAAGGGATTTATTACGCATATGATATCTATGCAAGAGATGGTAAATTCGAAACAAAACCCTATACCAACCTGTCTGACCAGCATGGTATAATAAGGTCAATTTCCCTCCTACTATGGAGGAGGCTCGAGCCCGGCAGTGGGACGTATATGAGCCGAAATGATGATATAAATTTTGATTCTCCATTTGATGCTGTCTAGTCAACAGTTACATTCCGAATGAAGGTTTGACGTCAGGCAGACAAGCGGTCATAACCCTTTATATAACTGTTGCCAAAACCCTTGCAATATGTACGATAAAAGCAGAGTACATATTGCGTCGACCCAAGTAATTGAATAATGACCACTGAAGTCAAGGAGCTCTGCACCTGTGGTCGGCCCAACGACGAAGGCGACGTGCTATACGGGTGGGTTGCGGGTGAGCGTGCTTGCGCCCCTCTGTCGCCCCAGACGGCGTGGATCGAGGAGTACGCCGACCGTAAAAATAAGTAAAGTAATTGAATAATGGCGAAAGATCGCCATGATAAGGTTTGCCAAAATTAAATAAACGTATTTAAATAGTATTTTCAACTTAATTCTATTAAGGTCAGGCACATATTCTTTCAACAGTAACTCGGTTATCTGCCAAACGCTTCAATGAAGATTCCATTTAGCACTCAAGACGAATACTTGAAAGAATAGCTACTTTATTAAAGTGACAATATTGTCCACTAATTCCTTTTATTACTTTATAAGATTTATAACCATCCCCCTTTTTTTTAACGTCCGCGCACTCCTCGCCCGATTCCATCTGGGGCGACAGAGGAGCGTAAGCATGCACACCCGTAACCCACCCGCGTCGCCTTCGTCGTTGGACCGACCACCGGAGCAGGGTGACTTGTTGTCAGTGGTCGACCCGACGGAATACCCCTTGAGGACTATCCTTTCCTCCACCGACGGATGGGTGACGGATTAACTCCCCGGTTCAGTCACCCGCAGCCTCGGTTAGGGCGGCAATATCACCCACCATTAAATTACTTAATATCACCATCACAATTAATATCACCCACCATAAAAAATTATTAAGTAACTAATTCTTTAGCGGGTAGATATAAATCTTATAAAGGGAATAATATGCATATAACATCTATGCAAGAGCATTAAAACTCGAAATTAAACGCTATACCAACACGTCTCATCAGCGATGTTTAGTAAGTCAATTTTCCTCTCGTTGTAGAGGAGGCTCGTACCCGACAGTGGGGGGTATATGAGCTCTGATAATGATGAAAAGAGAGACCACAGTCACAGTCAAGTTTAGTTATATACAGTGAAATTGCTTATACAAAGAAATATAAAGTAATGTACTATATATTAATTTTTAACCCCCGACGTGAAAATAGGGATGAGTTCAACGTCGGTGTCTGTCTGTCTGTCTGTGTGTGTGTGTGTGTGTGTATGTCTGTCTGTGGCATCTTAGCTCTGAAACGGATGGACCAATTTCGATGCGGGTTTATTATTTGAAAGTCATTTCCTTGCGATGGTTCTTAGCTATGTTTGGTTAATATCGGTCCAGTAGAATAAGAGTATCAACTCTTTTCCAAAATTATGTCCAAAATTATTACTCGATTAAATGCGTGACGGTATAATCGTTAAATGAAAATTAATTGATAATGCCGAAGAGAAAGTAATACCTACTTTTTTTAAATATTTTATTTTGTGTCGAGTTATTTTGTGCCGTTCTCATGGGCATACTGGGATAAAGTATAGTTTATGTTATTCCCTGATATTATAGCTTTCTATTGGTAGAAGAAATTTTCAAATCGGTTCGGTAGTTTTAGCGTGAAAGTGTAACAAACAAACAAACTTACTTTCGCGTTTATAATATTAATAGTATATATAAATCTCTGTAATAACGATGACGTATTGGACGTGAGACATCTTAGTCCGCTTGCCTACGAACAATGAAAAGTGTTTGAAACGTCGGGCAATCAGAAATAAAAAACAAACGCGATTAAATCCGTAAAATAGCTTTTTATACCTTTCCAGAAAGCGCCAGAAGGTTGTAAACAAAGCAATAACGTTCATTAAATGTAATAATTCTTCTTTGTTTTATTACTTTGTTATACTGAAATAAACAATACTCTATATTAATTTGGTCGGTTTATTTTAATCGTTTAAATTATATTAAGTGTCTTGCGGTTCGAAGGGCATCACACTGGAGCTTGTTCTTACAAAACATGTACAGTATAACAAGAAGAAAAAAAAAAAAATTAAAAATAATGACAAGCCCGCTGAGTTTCTTGCCGGATCTTCTCAGTAGCGGTCGCGTTCCGATCCGGTGGTAGTATATTTTTTTTGGAAATTGTAAAACCTGACAATATGTAAGTGCCCTCTCAGGGTTTATACATAATAAAATAATTTGAATTTGAATTATGATTTTATTTATACAGATAAAGATAGAAGATATTCAGCAATAAATGTTATTAAATTTGATTGAGACAGTATTTTAGTATATATAAGTACCTCTTCTGTTGTCGATTTTCATGTTTAATATTTATTTGGGCGGTTCTCAAAGGTTATCTCAGTTTGGATATTATTTGTGCCTGCATGTGAAATTCTCCATAAAAACAATTCTTAAACACAAGGGGTAAAATCGTACGAAAAAATTATAATCATCAATATCATCTTAGCCCACAGAAGACACATTGTGAGATTTGGGGCTCCTTCGCAATGGAAGGGTAATTAACCCACTATACCACGCTCCGCAGAAGAACGGGTGTAACCGATATAGCACGAAGAATTAGCACATTGAAGTGGCAATGGGCAATCCACATCGCTCAAAGAACCGACAACCGCTGGGGAAGAAAGGTTCTCGAGTGGCGACCACGTATCTGACGACGCAGTGTAGGACGAGGGGTGGACCGACGACCTGGTGAAAGTTGCTGGGCGTCGTTGGATGCAGGCGGTACTTTGTGGCGTAACACGAGGGAGGCCTACGTCTAGCAGTGGACGGGGATAGGCTGAAATGATGATGATGATGATACCACGCTGGTTAGACGTGTTGGTGTAGAATTTTATGTCAAGTTTTCTTCCTCGTGCATAAATATTATGTGCACAAAGTATAGTATTCTTTATTTATAACAAAGTTACAAGTCAGTGCTGAATCACATAGATCTCCATATCCATTTACATTTAATTTTAATTACAATTTAATAATACAAAATAGATCATTTTAAATACAATAATACATTTACAATAATAGAAAATTATTAAGGCTCGACCGAGATCTCGGTCTCGGCATTCTCGGCTACAAATCCAACCGAGAAATTTGTCTCGGTTCTCGGCTAATTATAGCCGAGACTCTCGGTCATGACCGAGATTGTAACTTTGTTCGGATCGACATTTAAATTTTACTGTGCTTGGCCACGCGCCGCAGCGCGAAGTCGATTGGTGTAAGTGCGTGAGAGAGCTGAATTGTAAATCAGATTCTCGTGAGACCACATGAGCATCTTCAACTAACTCGTCAAACATGGCTACAACAAATCAATTCAACTGGGCAGCTTATGATTCGATAGAGTTGGAAAACGATCCAATGACCAATGACGAATACAGTTCAAGCTCTGTGATCGAAATAACGCTAGAAAGCTTCCTTAGAGAGCCAAGACTGCAAAGAAATGCTTATAATTTTGAGTATTGGTTTTCGTCACCTTATAAGGTGCGTAAGCCTGCAGCAAAAAAGTTTTTATCTGCGCCGCCTACTAGCGTAGCAAGTGAACAACTGTTTAGCGAAGCTGAACAATTGTATGACGAGAGGCGACACTCTTTGAAGGGCGAAAATGCCGATAAATTGCTTTTTTTAATGTTATAATATGATGTTATAATATGATAGCTTTGATTATTAATTTTGTTAAACAATTAGTAGTAGGTTTATTAAAAAGTTAACAGTTTTAAAATTTTTTTTCACGCTTTGTCTATTCTCGGTCTCGGCTCTCGGTCTCGGCCGAGATATTATTTTATTCTCGGTCTCGTTCTCGGCCGAGAACGAAAAACCCATCTCGGTCGAGCCTTAAAAATTATATTACACTAGCTGACCCAACAGACGTTGTTCTGTACACAGTTTATAAAGTCATTGAGTTTCATTAAATTTTAAAATTTTATATGCTACTTTTCTAATTTTTTACCAGTAAAAGGATTTTACAACGTATTAGAAAACTCAAAAAAAAGATGGACGGAATCGGTAAAGTCGTTCTCAAGTTATGTTATTGTCCTACCCGAACAGCGCCACATACTGGGTCCAATTGTGAATCTAAACCATTCTCGAATCCCCTTGAATACACACAAAAAATTTCGTCAACATCGGTCCAGCCGTCTAGGAGGAGTTCGGTGACATATGCTTGAAATTTATATATAAAACTAGCAACGGATTGCTTGAGGGCGGACCCTCACTTCGCTTCGGATTCAGTCGCCTTACGCGCGTAGTTGCCGTTCCCGTGGGAATACCGGGATAAAATATAGCCTATGTTACTCCCTGATATTATAGCTTTCCAATGGTGAAAGAATTTTTAAAATCGGTCCAGTACTTTTTGAGTTTATTCGTTACATACAAAAATACAAATCTTTCCTCTTTATAATATTAGTGTAGACTAGCTAACCCAACAGACGTTGTTCTGTTTAAATAAAATAAAAGGAATTCCCCATGAAATCGACAGCAGTAATAAGTACTGACCGACTGCAGCGCCATCTCTCGGGCTGATTTTGTTTTTATTGCCGATGGTGGCAAACGAGCAGGCAGCACACCTGGTGGTAAGTGATGCTGCCGCACATGGACCTTTGCAACCTTTGATTTGTGAATCATCCCCCCGCTTGAATGCATTCACAAAAATTCATTCAAATCCATCCAGCCGTTTAGTTGCAGTATAGAAAAATAACATAGACTAGTATAAGTAGACGCTAGTTGTTAAGTTTTCTTAAATTTTCTGATTTTCTGCGCAACTTTCAAATTTTTTTTCCGTAAAAGCCTTTCTCAAAGTAATAGAAAAATTAGAAAGAAAGATGGACGGAATCGGTAAAGTCGTTCTCAAGTTATGTTATTGTCCTGCCCGAACAACGCCACCTACCGAGTCCAATTATGAATCTAAACCATCCTCGAATCCCCTTGAACACACATAAAAAATTTCGTCAACATCGGTCCAGCAGTTGAGGAGGAGTTCAGTGTCATACACACGTACGCTAGAAATTTATATATAAGATGTGCATAAATTTAGAATACATTGCATTTTGAAATACTTCATGTCATTATTGAACACGTCGCACATGGTAGGCATATTATATTTCAGGCAACATGTAAAATTCGTCAGTATATTAAAAAAAAAATATCATATGCCTTAATGATATCTGATGTTTACGCGAGCACTACACATTGTAAATAAAACTACTTTTACGGATTATATCGCGTTTGTATTTGATTTATGATTGCCCGACGTTTCGAACACTTTGCAGCATTCATGGTCACGGGCGGACTAAGGTGTCTCACGTCCAACAAGTAATCGTTATTACAGACATTTACAATTATCTACCTGATACAGAAAATAGTTATAAATTTATTAAATTGTTACCCACATTTTAGTACAAATTTATTGCCAGTGTAAGAAGAAAATGAATCTATATGAAAAAATTATATTGTTTATGGTTAGTAATTATTAATTATTAAATTTGTAGCAATTATTATTACAATTTGTTGATTTAAAACTAACAAAACTAATGTACTACCACCGGATCGGAACGCGGCCACACTGAGAAAGATCCGGCAAGAAAACTCAGGGGACATGATGCTAAATTAATATTGATTTTTAATTTTAGATGCGGCTTGCTAAAAGATTTTTGATTTATAAAATTATCTTTAACTATTATTATTGTGGGTCAAATCTATACAATAAGTGCTCACAGTATCATGCAGTCTTGTGGTGGTCTCTTTGGATTTATTGTTAATTATGTTTATAACAGGATCCCAGCTTGATGGTAATACCCAGCCATCCTCTCTATTGAAATTTTTGTGTTTTTTGATTTCAATAGCCTCGCGTACCATTCTAGGCAGGTATCGGTGTTCCTTTGCTGCAGCATGTCAAGCAGGTTCTACGTGCAAACAAGCTGCAAGTTCCACGCCCCCGTCGCAGAGACCGTGTGAAACCACCCACAGTTGAGCGCCTCCCTGCAGTACTACCTTATGTGAAAGGAGTCACTGACAAGATTGGCTATATCCTGAAACGGGCTTCCATAAAAACTTATTTTAAGCCACTTAAAAGGATAAGTCAGTTCTTACCACCTGTCAAGTGCCAGATTCCTCTACAAGATGCAGGAGTTTATAAACTTGACTGTGACTGTGGTCTCTCTTATATTGGGCAAACAAAGAGATCCATAAGAACTCGGGTCAAAGAACACATAGCTGATGTGAAGCACCGCCGTCACACTAAGTCTGCAGTCTGTGAACATAGTCAGGACCGCTCCCGCCATAACATTAGGTTTGATAAACCTCAAGTCCTCCCAAAGGAACACCGATACCTGCCTAGAATGGTACGCGAGGCTATTGAAATCAAAAAACACAAAAATTTCAATAGAGAGGATGGCTGGGTATTACCATCAAGCTGGGATCCTGTTATAAACATAATTAAAAATAAATCCAAAGAGACCACCACAAGACTGCATGATACTGTGAGCACTTATTGTATAGATTTGACCCACAATAATAATAGTTAAAGATAATTTTTTAAATCAAAAATCTTTTAGTAAGCCGCATCTAAAATTAAAAATCAATATTAATTTAGCATCATGTCCCCTGAGTTTTCTTGCCGGATCTTTCTCAGTGTGGCCGCGTTCCGATCCGGTGGTAGTACATTAGTTTTGTTAGTTTTAAATCAACAAATTGTAATAATAATTTCTACAAATTTAATAATTACTAACCATAAACAATATAATTTTTTCATATAGATTCATTTTCTTCTTACACTGGCAATAAATCTGTACTAAAATGTGGGTAACAATTTAATAAATTTATAACTATTTTCTGTATCGGGTAGATAATTGTAAATGTCTGTAATAACGATTACTTGTTGGACGTGAGACACCTTAGTTCGCCCGTGACCATGAATGCTGCAAAGTGTTCGAAACGTCGGGCAATCATAAATCAAATACAAACGCGATATAATCCGTAAAAGTAGTTTTATTTACAATCATATGCCTTAGTTTGTGCCCTTAGTCGTCTTTTAGTCACGGGCAAGAGAGGTGGTGCTGAATTGTATTTATACTCCGTCACTATACGGGTACATAAAAATACTAAAGGAATTTTATTTCTAATTGAAGTGGAATCTTTTCTATATGCAAGTTTGGATGGGGAGTAAACTCATGTATAGCCACATGGTAACATGACGTGCTTTTTTTTTTATGGGTGGGCTATGGTAAGCGCACGCGCGGTCCAGTGCGTCCGGGGCGATGAAAGGACGGCGCGCGGGCCCATAACCCACACTTACCCACGTCACCTCGTTGTTGGGCCGACCACCGAAGCAGATGTGACTTGTCGTCAGTGGTCGGCCCGACGGAATACTCCCTACTTGGGGTACCCTCCCAGACGTGTTAACGCTAACACTATATCTTTAGCTACGTCAGTGTCACTATATCTGTGAAAATAGATCTTAAAACTAGATAAATATCATCATCATCATCGCAGCCGACATACGTCCCACTGTTGGGCTCGGAGCTCCTCCACAATGGGTGGGAATTTGACCTATTATACCACGTTGGTCATTCATGTTGGTATAGAGTAGATAAATATAAAAAGTTTTAATTTAAGATAATATCCAAAAATAGCAACTATTTGTTCATGTTTTAGTATTAGAATTATCATGAGTTTGATACATACTATAATATCTAAAGCCAAAATACTCTCGCCGCTCGCCCTGATGATGAGCATATACTCGATACCCGGGTCGATGTAATCGATCTCAATACGTGAGTGTTTTGCCGCAATATCTATAGATAATATTTATCACAGTTTTAAGTTTTCACTTCTGACGGTACTCCTCATGACCGCTTTGTGTTTATTTTTCATTTATATTACAAGTGCTATTTTTATTTTATACATATACTTAATTTTATAATAAACAACTAAATCAGGGATTAAAAATTTCCTCCGCATCACTGTCAACCGGTAATGTGCCCAATAAGCTGACAGCATTACCGCATTGAATGACAATTCTAATATTTGAGCAAAATATAAGCCAACGCTTTGACCACGCGTAGCATTGATTAATGATTTCCGATGTTTACGCGAGTATTACACATTATAATTAAAATTATTTTTACGTATTTTAACGCGTTTTTATTGGATTTAAAATCCGTAAAAATATTTTTATTTACAAACAATTTGTTAGTCTCTTCGCGATCTCCTAGAACTTAAGGGAAGTTCATTTTACATAAGAAAGGCCGACATTTGTCAATCTGTATTAGGTTAAGGTAGGTAAAGCAATTGTTTTTCTTGTCACATATAAACATTAAATCTTATAATATACTAGCAACCCGCCCTCGCTTCGCTTCGGTTTCAGTCGCTTTACCCGCGGCGTAGTTTCCGTTCCCTTGGGAATACCGGGATAAAATATATCCTATGTTACTACCTGATATTATAGCTTTCCATTGGTGAATTTTTGAAATCGGTTCGGCGGTTTAAGCGTGATAGCGTTACAAACAAACAAACAAACAAACATCATTACTTTCGCATTTATAATATTAGTATGGATTTTTGAAATTTAATGTCAATTAAGTGTATAATTTCCGTGTGATGACGAAGTAAGAATACAATTTACCCCGCCCTATCTTACCCGTGAGTGTAGTAAAAGACAACTAAGGGATAATATGCATATAATATCTGTTTAAGAAAAACTGGAAATTAAACCCTATACCAAAATGTCTGACCAGCATAGTATAGTAGGTCAATTTCCCTCCTATTGGGGAGGAGGCTCGAGCCCAGTAGTAGGACATGTATGAGCTGAGATACGACGAATGTCAATGAAATAACAGTAATATTAACTTTGTGTTTAAATCCTCGTATTACCCTCATTTGATACAAACGGTGTCAATAACCTTTTATAATCCCTTTGATATTCTGTACGTCAAATGATTTTATCTCTAAATGTTTTATTTTTCTTTATGCTTACGATTAAATTACAAAATTGAATACGCTCGTTGTACAATTGTAGATGTAAAATTCGAAATAATAAATCGGAGTAATATGTAAATACATTTAATAAATAGTATGATAGATAAGCATACACGTACTGATATTTATGCCTGGCGAAGAGAATTACTGTTTTATGGTGAGAACAGCCTCAGTTTTTCAAACCGACTCCGGCATGAGGCAGACAAATTCGAGCATCCAATCAGACACCAGATCCATCCATTCACCAGATCGTACCTCATATTTTGCTTTGATAAAGACAATATTACAGACAACCATGTATGATGGGGGCAACGTGTTTTACCAGCGATGATATACGGTTACCAGCGATGACATATTTAAATATCGCCTTCGTAAAAAAGCTCAGTTGCTCAACATGTTATGGAAAAGGCTATGCTCGATATTTCTTTACGTGCTAAAATCCGGCATACAGGAATCCCTAGAAGAATGAGTGTAAGTGACGTAGCTTGAAGAATTAGTTTGTTAAAATGGCAGTGGACTAGTTACATCGCTAGTTGAAGTGACAGCCGTTGGGAAAGAAAGTTGAGACTACGAAACGGACGACACAGCGTAGGACGACCCTCTTCTTTTTTTTTTGGGATGGGCTGCGGTCGGCGTGCTCGTCGCAGCACTCCGTCCGGGGCGACAGAGGGGCGTAAGCACGCAACACCCGCAACCCACCCGAACACCACGTCACCTTCGTCGTTGGGCCGATCACCGGAGCAGGGTTACTTGTCATCAGTGGTTGGCCCGACGGAATAGGACGACCCTCTAATGGGTGGACTAATATTTTAAAAGTTGCAGGGACCGTTGGATGAAGGCGACACAGAACCAGTCTAATTGGCATTCTCATAGAGAGTCCTATGTCCAGCAGTGGACGTCTACAGGCATAGGTGGATGGATATATCATGGAATCGTGATCTGAAATAATACTCGTAGACGTGTGAGGTGAAATGATGGACCTAATCTAAGCCATGCTCGACAGATAAATCTGTCCGCATATGATTTGCTGGTAAAAGGTCTGCAGTAACGTAGAGAGTTTAACGAGAGGCACTACAACTTAATTGATAAAACACTTGATGGATGTGGATTGTCACATGGATTGTCAATTGATATGAGTTCATATTTTATATTAGGGACCAATGTGTTTTTTAATTCACAAATGAGTTTTATAGATTATATCTCAATCATCCGTAAATTGGGTGATTAAAAAGAAAGCGTGTGCTTGTGAGTGCATATATACATATATACATATATCCCTAGTGATATACATATATCCCTTGGTTTTACTGTTGAACGCTCATGTTAGTTGAAAAATAAATTAAAACTTTCTGACATCAAAGACCCATTCAATATCGCACGAAGTCACGTACAGCTGGGACATAAAGATGTTGTTCTATTGTTAACTTAAAGCGATTGAAATTATTATTTTTCTATTTTAATCTTTGATATGGAGTTTTATATCCCCCATATTAAAGATTAAATATTAAGGTAATTATTTTTAAATATGGTTCGCCTGTGACCATGAACGCTGTAAAGTGTTCGAAACGTCGGGTAATCAAAAATCAAATACAAACGCGATAAAATCCGTAGTTTTATTTAAAATGTATAATACTCGCGTAAACATCAGACATCATTAAGGTAATTATTTTATCATCATCATCGCAGTCCACACACGTCCCACGGTTGGAAGGGATGGGAGGGCCCATTGTGGAGGAGGCCCGAGCCCAACCGTATTTGATCTACTATATCATGCTGGTCAGACATGTTTGTATAGGATTTAATTTTGAGTTTTTCTTCTCTTGCACAGATGTTATATGCATATTCTATTCCTTGGTCGTCTTTTACGTCACCCACGGACAAGATAGGAGTTGGTGAATTGTATTCTTACTCCGTTACTAGACAGAAATTTACTATTAACGAGACCCAAAAACAACAGTGGATTTTTATCGGCTGTTGAAAAATAGAAGAAATAAACTCTAAGGTCTATTAAGGTGTAAGTTAAGTTATCTGGTTGGCTCTTGTATATAGCTTAATTCAAACACTGTAAACTAAGCCTTTGTCCAATAATGGAACGTATCCATACATCCATCAACCCATCGACGTTCACTGCTAGATATAGGCTTCTCTAAGAGAGTGCCAAAACGACCCTGTGCCACCTTTATGCAACAGGTTGCCTACGAGTTGTCAGTGCACCTAGTGGAGAAGTCGGGGGACGCTGTGTGAGATTAGGAACGTCATAATTATTATCATCTTAGCCCATATAGTTATGGGAACTGGGTTTGAGCCTACTCCATAATAGGAGACGAATCGACCTATTATACGATACAACCATGCCAGTCAGACGGGTTAGTGTAAGGTTTTGTTTTGGGTTTTCTCCTCTAGCACAGATGTTATACACATATAACATTCCTTAGTCGTCTTTTATCACACCCACGGGTAAGAGATGGGGTGGTGAACTGTGTTTTTACTCCATCACCACACGGATAATACTGAAAAGTATGTGAGCTTAAAAAGAAAGAAAACTACATTTAACTATAGTTCCTTATTATGTTTAGGTGGCTTTTACTCAAAACGCTTGCCAAAGACTGTTGGACCTTTACCTTAGATAGAGTTGTTGGCTGGATTGATGTTAAGTGCATTGTTCTATTATCCCAATCACGTCGAAGGTAGCTCGTGACTTCGCACAATCTATATTGTATTTTTTTTCTTCATACTGTTAATGTCTCGCAGTCTATTTGTTAAACAAAGGACCTCATTATCAGACTCCTAAAACACCCTCATGGACCTCAGCCCCTTCTACAATGGTAGAAAAATTAACTTACTACACTATGCTGGTTAGACGGGTTGGTATATATAGGGTTTTATTTCGAGTTTCCCTTCTTATGCATTAATATTATCTACTTATAATATCCCTTAGTCGTCTATTAAGCTAGTGAATATTCAATTGTATTATTATTCTGTCACCTCACGTAAAGATACTAGATTAACGATGTTATATACAATACATTCATGAAAATTAATTACGATTCCATATTAAAGCGTAAATATACTTGAAACTTGAGTAAATCCATTAAGCTCTTAGTTCCTTCATATACATATACGCATTAATTATACGGCATGTCAAAGTGTAGCATATTTGTAACGAGTAAACTCTGTTTTAATTGATTGTAAATATTTTGTAAGCATATATAAATTTGTAGTAAGCATATTGCTGTGTGGTGACAGAGTAAGAATACAATCCACCACTCCTTATCTTGCTCGTGGGTGTCGCAAAAGACGACTAAGGGAAATATGTATATAACATCTACGCAAGAGAAAGAAAACTCGAAATAAAACCATATACCAACCCGTCAGACCAGCGTGGTTATATTCATTTCATTATTTCAGCTGCACTGTTGTGTGAATGAGGATATGCGTGTCAAAACAATAAGTGCAGATATGACAGCTAATAGGAGACTATGGAAGGTGAGAACATGTTGTGCCGACCCCACTTAGCGTGGGATGAGGGCAGGTAAATGATGATGTGTCCCACAGATGGCCTCTAGCCTGTTCCATAATAGGAGGGACGTTGAACTAATGGATGTAATTTGTGTCCGTTAATTATATGTTTGTAAAGTCACCCGCAATACAAGGATTATTTCCATAGTGCAGGGTGTTGTCTTATAAAAAAAAAAATAAAAAAGATTTACCACGCTGATCCCGTCTTAGGTTGGTTTTACTTCGAGTTTTTCTCCTCTTTTTTTGGAACTAATCCCACCACGCATTCCCACCACTGTAACTCTTGTATAAGACACCGAGGTTTGACCCTCAGGAAGTCCCGGGAAACGCTTTAAATTGTCTTGGGACCCGCAACAAATTTAATTAGAAAAGAAAAACAGGAGGAGTTGGAAAGATTCCATTTCCCTCCTAGGCAAAGCGGAAACATGAAGCAAAGTTGGCTAATAAGCCAGTAAATAAGAATTTGTACAACTATGTGAAACGCAGCGGTACAGCACCACGGATTGAACAGAGCTTAGTGAGCTTGTGAGCTTTAGGTTTGATTACAATAGAAGGAATGGCACAAGTGTCATATACGCCCATAGTTCATATACGTCCCACTTTTGGGTACGAGCCTCCTCCAAAATAAAAGGGAAATTGACCTTACTATACCTTCCTGGTCAGACAGGTTGGTATAGGGTTTTATTTCGAATTTTCCTCCTCTTATATAGATGTTATATGCATATCTAACGTTGCTATCTGTATAACCTGCATATCTAACCTAGGGATAGAATGTTATCAGATGATCTCTCCGGCATCCCGTAAAAGCGCGGAAGGGGCCGCTGTGGTTTTAGTGGGTATTTCAGTCGCTTATGTGGCCGACGAGTCCCACACTTATTCCCCCGTCTATCACCGGCGAGGGGGTAGTACGTAAATGCATTTCCAAAGCGAGAAAAAAAAAATGTTATAGGGTTTTACTTCGAGTTATATATAGTATTCTTACTCCATCACCACCACGGAAGTATAAATATTTTATCCCGACAAATATCTATTTTGAAATACGCTGGATAATTTATAAAGAAAACAATATTGTAGGACTTTTATATAATACTCTAAAACGCTATCCATATTTTAGAAGATATTTTCCTTACTAAGAGGTAAATCACCTTGTCGCAGAGATATCCGTGTGGGAATTCACAAAGATATACTTAATTTAATGGAGGTAAAGTACTTCGAACATTGTACAGCTAAAGTAATATGTATGTATTTGTTTTTTATGTAGGAAGCTAATATACTGGGTTTAATGCTGCTTATATTCTGTCTATATTCTTTGTTATTTTAAAAGGTATATATATAGATATATAAAGTATGGCGACGAAAGTAAGAGTATATTTTACCACCCACTTTATAGCCCGGAAGTAATCTTTTACTTCGCTTACGGGACGCTTAAGGGGGTATTCTCATGTAAACGCATAAATTTTACCTCTTTTTAGAGAATTTTTTTCATAATACAATAATTCAATAATTTAAATTTTTTTCTAGGTTGTTACATGTATTTTAAACTGCATAAAAAAAATATTTTTTATTTTACATTTTTTATATATTTTTTTCTAATTAAATTAGACACCAAAATAATAAGGAGGTCACTGGTCATGGTAATAGCGGCTATTCATGTTGTCTGAAATAAAAAAATCGAATGGATCATTGTTCAATAGATCTGTCGCTATCGACCCTTTTTTTTTATGGGTGGGCTATGGTAAGCGCACGCGCGGTCCAGTCCGTCTGGGGCGATGAAAGGACGGCGCGCGGGCCCATAACCCACCCGTACCCACGTCACCTCGTTGTTGGGCTGACCAACGGAGCAGATGTGACTTGTCATCAGTGGTCGGCCCGACGGAATACCCTTTCCGGTAACCTCTCACCTCTCGACGTACTGGGACGTCGGCCGCCGTCGCACGGTCAGCCTCTCTGCGGATGACGGACAATTCCCCGGTCCGATCACCCGCGGCCTCGGCTAGGGCGGCATTAGGCGCAGATACTCGCGCCTGCGCCGCCCGAGTCGCCGGCGGCGGAACGTGTCGTCGAATAGTAGCTCTACTCGCACACGATCCGCCGCCTCCTTCCGTGAGATTACGGCCTCACAGAAGGCAGCGACCGCGTCCCAGTTCCTGACGCTGTCGAGCATCTCCCTGGCGATGGTCGGCAGCACCAGGTCGGCACCGATAATCGCGACGAGATCACTGCGCTCCCCCTCCCACGCAGCACACTCAAGCGTGTGCTAGGTTCTAATAATGAAATATGAAAAAAGAAAACATCGATTTTTCGAAGTGGGTACATGAGAATACCCCCTTAAGGGATGCAGTATATAAATAACATCTATGCAAGAGAAAGAAAACTCGAAATAAAACCCTATATCAATTCGTCCGACCGGCTTGATATACCAGTTCATTCTTCCTCCTGTTGTGGAGAAGGCTAGAGGGGAGAGAGGGGTGTAGGCTATAGTGGGACATATATGAGTTGAAATGATATGACTGACGTAGTATATATATATATATAGGTTATAGTCGTATTACCCGCGTAGTTCCCGTTCCCGTGGGAATACCGGAATAAAATATAGCCTAGTTTACACCCTGATATTATAGCTTTCCATTGGTGAAAGAATTTTTGAAATCGGTCCAGCCGTTTTGAAGATTACCCGGAACAAACAGACAGACAGACAGACAGACAGACAAAAAATTTTTAATTGCTATTTTAGGCATAGGTGTCGTGCAAATAACCGTATGAGCATGAAAAAAGCCTATTATTTTGACATTACAAACAGACACTCCAATTTTATTTGTTGGTATAGATCTACAAGTTAATACATCTACAAGCAATGTAGGTAGTGGGTTTGGTAGTATTTGTAACAGTCGCCAAACAGCCAATGAAATTTATTCATCCTGTGAATATTGCTGAATATTTAAAAAATGTCTGCCCAAATTTATATATTTTGCGCTAAAGTTGAGTCAGTTTCACAATCTGTACCTGACAAGTGTAGGACGTTGCCCGGGAGGTTAAAACGATAATGTTATCCGCGCCCTGAATATATTATTTTCGGTCACAATAGTTCTCGTCCTTGGCACTGTATTTCTTTTATGTCTAAAGGGTTTTTTATATCTTTATACATCGGAAGTTTTGTTCCGTTTAATGTTTTGCTATTCCCTTTGGTGACGGAGTAAGAATATATGTCACCATCTTTTTTTTTTCCTTTTTTTTTTTAGTGGGCTATGGTAAGCGCACACGCCGTCCATTCCGTCCGCGGCCACGAGAGGACAGTACGCGGGCCCATAACCCACCTGTGGCATGTCGCCTTTGTCTTTGGGCCGAACACCAGTGTCAAGTTCCTTGTTCTCAGAGGTCGGTCCAACGGAATATCCTTCACCTTCACCTCTCACACTCACTGTCACACGAAAGCAGAATTGCAATATATAAGACCATACTAAAACCAATATGGACATATGGTAAACAGCTGTGGGAGGACTGCTAGTAACAGCAATATTGAGATCCTAGAAAGATTCCAAAGCAAAACATTAAGAACCATGTTAAGAATACCATATTATGTGAGCAACAAATATATCCATGAAGACCTAAACATCAATATAGTGAAACAGGAGATTGCTAAGTATAGTAAAGCGTATCAAACCCGAATATCTACTCACGTCAATGAACTGGTTTCTAAACTTCAGGGCACTGGAAGTGTATCATATAACCGATTAAAGCGGCATGATGTCCCTACGCTAGGTTCGATTAAAGAACGAACAAGTAAAAACCAGTTCTTTATGCTACTATTGACATAATCGCAATTTTGTACCAACCGATTGGCTTATTGCATTGTCGTACCCAGGTAGGGGCAGGGGGGGGTCAATTTCCAACGTCAATTTTCCTGGCAAGTGGGAATTAAAAACGTGTTACCTACTCTGCGCAAAATAAAGTGTTGGAAACAAAACATCTTTTCAGTCAGATATTTTGATTTAATATTTTTTATCTATAATTAAATATTCTACAACATTCGATATAGTATACTGTTAGCGACGCAATATAATTTAAATCTCCCGCGAAACCGTCGCATCTCGTAGTTTCCACTCGCGACGTGATAATCAGAGCCATCTAGGATTAAAGCCGAATATAATTTGGAGAAAACAACATCTAGCGCTATCTAGCAAGCACTATCTAGTTACGGACGACACTCGATAGTACTTTTTCCAGTAAAGAGAAATAGCATCAATTTATTTTATAATATACGGTCAATAGCGACATCTTGTATTATTGAATAGCAATACCACGAAGAACGTTCTAGCATGGACTATTCTGGAAAGGAAAGACGGTGATAGCAAGTATGAGACAAGGATGGAGACAGAATCTAGTATTTTCTATGTATTTCGGGAGCGAGAATATTTGAATATATAAGCGGGATCGTGAGGCAGAGCAAGGCAATTCAGTTCGAAATTTCGAGTACAATTCAATTCAGTTCGGAGTTTAATACGAGCGAATATTTCATGCGCCATAATAGTGTCTTATAGTTTAGTTGCGGCGACACGAGATTTACGTTTACTGCGCAACAACTGGAAATATTACTCCGTCAAATGGATATCAGGAAATTCTTTGAAAGAGGTGAGTCAAAACAAAACACATATGTACCTAATATGATTATTTGATTTGTTTAAGGGGGGCTCTCTTGTAAGTGTATAGGAAGTAAATGATATTTGAATGTGATGTTTTTATAGGTATCTTGATCTTTATTTATTACCACGTTTTTATTAGGTCGCTTTCTTGTCTGTCTGTTTGTCTGTTCGGTACAAATCTGGCAATTGATTTTAAACTAACTTCCCGATCTCCCGATGAGCTAGAGACTTAAAACTTTGACTGTAGGTCAGAAGTGGATTACAATACAATATTAGATTGTTTTCTTGTCTGTCTGTTTGTTTGTTTGTCTGTTCCGTACAAATCTTGCAATTGATTTTAAACTACCTTCCCGATGAGCTAGAGACTTGAAATTTTGACTGTAGCACTGTAGGTCAGAAGTGGATGTTTGTTCGTTTGTTTGCTTGTTTGTTTGTTTGAAAGTTTAAAAAACATTACACATATTTTATGACTAAAAAGCAGAAATAAAAAATATATATTTTTTTTTTAATATACCACGTTTTTAAAACGGACTAAAAAGTATAACGAAAAACGTGGAGCGCAAGAAAAAAAAATAAGATAGGTAATGATAAAAAGTGTAAAAAGTAGCAGTCGTTGGAAAACCTTATGTTAGATGAGCTTTCTCATTGACTGCTACTTTTTATGCATATATGCGCCCCACATTTTTCGTTTTAAATTTATCAAGAATTTCTGTAACTGTTATAAATTAAAAATGCTTAGGTCAATTTATATGGCATTAGAAAATATTATTTTATACTTTTGAGTCCGTTTTAAAAACGTTGTATATTAATTTTTTTTTCGTTCTATGCCTAAATACCGTAAGAGTAATTGTGTATCCTTTTTTTAGGGACAACACGCGAAAAAAGAAAAAAAGGTTGGGAAAGTAGCAGTGGAAGCGATGACAATGACAACCATGATAAAACTCATGTAATGCCAAGATCATTGCATGCTAACATTGGACAAGCGTCACATTCTCCAGCAGAACCTGTAAATATATCTGTTGCCGACTATTCTTCTCCATCGACATCCCAACAAACTTATGATGTCAACGTTGATCCTGAAATTATAGTGGGCGATGGCTATCATGAAAATGATCTGGGTGGTTATGTTGGGTTGGCTACTCAGCTATCGACGGCAAAGAAGAGGGAGTTGTTACAAAATCCTTGGATCCCGCCCAGAAATTATGATTTTGAAAGTGATGCAAGCCATTTGAAAAGAAAATTTAATCATGCTTGGTTGGATCAATATGCACCATGGCTAGTATATTCCAAGCGACTAAAAGGCGCTCTTTGTAAGCATTGTGTTTTGTTCACTCCGCCCATCAGCACTGTGAAAGGAATTTTGGGATCATTTATGGTCAGGCCATATATAAAGTTCAAAAATATGCATGAAGACTGCCGAAAGCATGCAACGACTAACCTTCACATAACAGCGACAAATGCTGCAAAAAATTTTCTTGAAAATGTTCCTGTAGACATTCAACTGCAAAGTGGACATCAAAAAGCAATCGATGAAAACAGACAAATATTGTCATCAATTATTTCTTGTATAGTATTTTGCGGTACACATGGTATGCCTCTTAGAGGAAAACAAGCAGATGAGGGTGTTTTATTAGATTTGTTGAAGTTGAGAATCAATTCAGGGGACGACAAATTAAAGAGTCACCTGGAAAAGGGCCGTCGCAATGCAGTTTACACATCGCCAAAAATACAAAACGAATTGATTAATTTATGTGGCGAAGTTATTAAGGAGAATATTATAAGTGAGGTTCAGAAGACCGTGGCTTACGCAGTCTTAGCTGATGAAACAGCAGACGTAGCTGGGAAAGAACAGCTATCAATAGGCGTGCGGTTCTACGACGAAAGCAAAGGGAGAATCAGAGAAGAATTTGTAGGGTTCGTTGAACTAAAAGCACAAAATGCTTCAGCAATTGCCGAAGCAATTGACAATTTCTTGATTAGTTCTAATCTCCCAACCGAAGATTGAGTAGGGTTTCGATTAGATGGTTGTTCTACAATGGCAGGGAAAGAGGGTGGCGTACAAGCCATTTTGAGAAAAAAATATCCTCGTGCTTTATATTTTCATTGCTCAAGTCACAAACTCAACCTTGTTGTGAATGATGCGAACGCAGTGCCAGAAATTAGAAATACTGTCGCCACTGTAAAGGATGTTATAACATTTTTCAGAGAATTGACTACTCGTCGAAACTACTCTCCAAACCTATCACGATTGTGTGAGACGAGATGGTCCGAAAAATATAAATCAATCAGAAAGTTTTCTCAACATTTCCCAGAGCTTGTGAAATCTCTAGAAACGTTATCTGTAGAGGGAAATTATGCCACCAGAAAATCTGCATATCAGTTGCATTCAGCTGTTACAAAACCAGTGTTGATTGTTGCTCTAGAAACAATAGCCAAATATTCAGCAGTTTTAGAATCAGTAGTTAACGCACTGCAAGCTAAATCGATCAATATGATCTCGGTGGGGGAACACATCAAAAATATCAAGGACATTCTCAGAAATGACCGCGAGTTTCCTGATAAAATAAGTAATGAAATGCTTCAAAAAGCGCGATCTGTTGCAATGGATTTGAACATAGAAATTTCGGTTCCACGTCTTGCTCAGAAGCAAACACATAGAAGTAACCCGCCATCAGACAATGATAACGAATATTGGCGGCGTTCCCTGATAATACCATACATTGATTCACTCATTTCATCGTTGAATATTCGATTCTCCCAAGAAAATACTCCGGCGTTTGCTTTAAGTAAGCTACATCCCTTGTATATGACCAAAACCAGCATTACAGACTTAACATAAGAACGCAGAATCATTCCAAGAATTTTATAACCTGGATATCACCGGAGAACTGAACCTTTGGCATAATTTATGGGTGAAGAATGCTTTATCAGATAATCAATTAAGGGACATAGAAGTAGTTGATCTGTTCAACGAAGCCAACATTTTTTACCCTGCTGTCAGAAAGGCATTGATTATTTTAAGCACTATCCCATGCACCACGGCGACCGTAGAACGGTCCTTCAGTACGCTTCGAAGAGTTAAAACGTGGCTTAGAAGCACCATGGGTGAAGAAAGGCTTACGGGTTTATGTCTGATGAGCGTACATCGCAATTATTTAAAGGAAAACAGTGAGTTTATTCAAAAGACTGTCATAGACAAATTTTCGGCAAATCCGAGAAGATTTCTGTTAAATTAATATATATATATATATATATATATATATATATATATATTATATATATATATATATATATATAATAAAAGTCAATTTTCATGATTTTTTGTTTCAATATACCCGACCGACCATCATGACCATCATATGAGCTGCCCCCTCCTATCTGAAATCCTGGGTACGCCCTTGGCTTATTGTGTCAACACAGATCGCCAAGTTACAGAAAAAACCTTCACCTCTCGACGTCCCGGGACGTCGGTCGCCCACGCGTGATATTTCATCATCTTGAGAAGGAAGGGTGGTAAATTGTATTCTTACTCCGTCACCACACGGATTATGGTATGATTAATAATAAAGCAATGATTGACTAATAAATCTATCTCTCTATCCATATATCAGCTTATCGACATCAACTATTAGAAATAGGCTTTCCCAAGGGGAATTAATGCCGAAATATTGGCAGGCGGATTAACATTGATATTAAATATTTCTATTATCCCGAATTGGTGGAGATTCTTTAATCGAGCAATTCTTGTATATATATATATATATATTCAGGATCTCGGCGTACGGTGTACGCACGTATCTTCAAAATTCACGTTCATTCGTTTTTGTAACTTGAATTTTTGACGAACATAATTAGATATATATTAATAAAAAAAAATGAAATAATGAAAAAAATATCAAAAATTGCAAAACAGAATAATAATAACGCTGCGAATCGATCTCACGTTGTTTGAATGCGACAGCTTCCCAATTGAGCAATTGTCACTCTTGACGGCGACGGCAAAATTTACGTTCCTATTCTAATGACATTTTATTAATTAGCTAAAAACACCGACAAGACAACATTTTCTATGAATAAAACCCAGTTAAATCAATATTACAATAATTGTACGGACTTCCATCTTCAGTTTGATTTTTTTATACTTGAAAAAAGACATGCAGTACTTTACGAAACTATGTGCGTGATTTATCGGTCATTTAATTTCCGTACTTAATGGAGCATGAAATGTTTTATTTAGAAACTGTTTGCGTTTTTTATTCTTGACTGACGGTTTGTTCATTACTTTTATTTGTATAATAAATTATTCGTATTTAATGTATTTGGTAATGCTGGAATTTAGTAAAATATGAATTGAATTATAACATTATTTATGTTAAACTCTTCTCCTCCTCAGCCTTAATATATCAAACTGTTGGATCATCATCATTCATCATTCATCATTTCAGCTCATACACGTCAACTGCTCTCTTATTGGGAAGGAGGCTCGAGCCCAGCAGTGAAACGTGTATGATCTTGAAACCAACGGTTCTGCGACCACGAAGACTGAAAAGTGTTCGAAACCATGAGAAAGTTTGACTGATTGCACAGATGGCGTAATTTTTAAGATGTCAACATATTTTGCTAAGTACCGCAAGTTCGATTCCCACCCTAGACAATATTTTGTGCAATCCACAAATTGTTGTTTTTTGTTTGATGTAATTTGTGTCCATTAAATATGTATTTGTAAAGTCGCCCGCAACTAGGGTTGCCATCCGCACTTTACTATAAAGTATTGTACTTACCTTATTTCGAGTAATTGTACTCTATACTTTAAAATTTGAATAATAAAGTACGCGAGAAAACTTTATTTCGCTTGAGTTGTTTTATCTCGGATTAATTTTAAAATTAAACTGTCTTTGAATCAGATAAAATATATATTTACTTTAAAATATATATAGCGTACCGTTGTACCCTGCGCGGGGTCCCATACCCCTATGTATAGCAGTGATAATTATTTATTGAAATTCTCTAAATATAATCAAAAATATTTTTTAAAGTAAAACCATGTTGCAAACCGTACCTACTTTATTTACGCAAAAAAGGTGACAACCCTACACACAACACGAGGATCATTTCCTTAGTACAGAGTGTTGTATTTTTATATAAAAAGTAAAAATCAAATAAGAATTAAATACGTAATAATAATTTTATTTCACAAATATAACCCTTCTCTTACTTGCCCAACTAAAAGTAATTAAAGCAAATAAAATAACAATATTTTATCTGTTACATTTTATTTTACTTTTTTCACACGGCGATCGTTCATACTGATAGGTACCAAAAGTTGAAAAGCCGTAGGGATTACCGGTAACGTAATTTGTAACGTAAACACATAAATAAATGGGCGTCGTGTGTTCTTCTGCGATACAATATAAAATACGTTGAAACGCTGATGTGTCATACCGGGTTGAGAGCCTTCCGCTCGCCCATTGCCCGCGTTAAGCTGTCAAGGTCATCTGCGACCAACAGCTAAATACACACACAAAAAAAAAAAGCTGATGTGTAAAATTATTGACTTAATCCTGACTTAATTCTGACATAATATCATAAATGTGAATGTGAGTTTGTTTGTTACGCTTTCACATCTAAGCTATTCTACAGAGTTTGGAAATTCTTTCACCATTGGAAAGTAACATAATCTTATTTAAAGATTTTTTTTTTTTTGCGGGTGGGCTGCGTTCGGCGCGCCTCCGCACCACTCCGTCCGGGGCGACAGAGGGGCTTAAGCACGCAACACCCGTAACCCACCCGAAAACCACCTCGCCTTCGTCATTGGGCCGACCACCGGAGCAGGTTTACTTGTCGTCAGTGGTCGGCCCGACGGAATACCCCCTACGCGGGGTACCCTCCCATCGACCGACGTCCCCCCCTCGGGGAGGACGTCGGTCTTTCCTCACGCAGTCGGCCTCTCGGCGGGTGACGGACTAATCCCCGGTCACGTCACCCGCGACCTCGGCTAGGTCACGAGGTCAGATCGGCGAGATCACTGTCTCGCAGAAGGCTGCGACCGCGTCCCAATTCCCGACACTGTCGACCATCGCCCTAGCGATGGCCGGCAGCGTCAGGTCGGCACCGATGATTGCGACGAGTTCACGGCGCTGCACTGCCCAAGCCGCGCAGGCCTCGAGCGTGTGGCGCGCCGTGTCCTCGTCGCAATCGCAGTGGTGGCAGGACGGTGTGCTCTCCCTCCTTACGACCCTGTGCAGGTATTTGGCGAAGCTCCCATGCCCCGTCAACACCTGCACTAGTCGGAAGGAGAGCACCCCGTGCCGCCTTTCCAACCACTGCATCAGCACCAGCCGGAAGGCCTCCACGGTTCGCACCCCGAACCGAGGCCTCTCCA
This sequence comes from Lymantria dispar, assembly GCA_032191425.1. Classification (NCBI taxonomy): domain Eukaryota; kingdom Metazoa; phylum Arthropoda; class Insecta; order Lepidoptera; family Erebidae; genus Lymantria; species Lymantria dispar. Next base: position 6,894,779 of record CM063465.1, on the reverse strand, counting down.
GCCGGACTGCCCAACGGGCAATGACGTCTCGGCGGGCGTCGACGCGCCAGGCGGTGAGCTCCCTTAACGAGATCTCACCGCCCTCCGCTCGCACTCCCGTCACCGGCCGATACAATCCGGCGAGCATCTCCGCCTCCAGGTCCCACGGGGGAGTCCCGGCCAATAGGCACGCTGCCTCCGTCGCCACCGTGCGGTATCCGCGGATGGCCCTGACCGCCATGACCCTCTGTGGTCGCCACAGAAGGGCCCTAAGTCGGACGGTCAAGGATCCCGCCCACACCGGTGCGCCGTACAGGGCCATCGGATGACCACCGTTTACAGCCGTCGCCACGTAGCGCTCGGTCCGCCCACGTTCGGCATAAGCCACGATAGGGCGGACGCCGCGCCGACGAGCCGTGGAGCAAGCCTGCGGAAATGCTCCCGGAACCACCATTGCCCGTCGAGCACCAGGCCCAAGTACCTCATATGGGCCCGGATGCTGATGTCAACCGATCGGACGGTGATCGAGACGCCGATGGGAGGGCTCATAAGGCGCCCATGGAACAAGAGGGCCTCCGTCTTGTCCAGAGCGACCCTCAATTTTAAGATGATAAGTTGACTAGCTAGATATAAAAATTAAATAATAGTTCAAAAAAACTAAATAAATACGCTTTTAAAGAAAATCCAACTAAAAAAATAGAAAATAAATTATTAAAATAAATAATTATTATAAGCGTGGGGGGCTGTATGTTGTCAATAGTTATAAATATTTTATTGACAGATATGAGTAGGATTATTATTTTGATAATATCTTAAAAAGCACACCACGCTTTTTTTACAATAAAAAATATATTTTTCTTATATACACTATTCTTAATTCAAATGTTTAAAAATTTTTTTCTACTTTTTAGTTGGATTTTCTTTAAAAGCTTATTTTTTTTAGTTTTTTTGGAACTATTATTTATTTTTCATTTTAGTTGATTTTTTGCTAATTCTGATTATCCTAGTAAGGATAACGGGTCAAACTGTTTAAAATATTGAATTGTCATCGGTCCTTAATAAGTATGCCAAAACAAAAAAAAAATTCGAGTTAATCCGACGTTTTGAAGGGGGTCAAAATCATGTTCAAAGATTCCGTTACATACTAACATACATACGTCTGAAGCTAATAAAAGCGTATTAAAAAGCCTAGTTTCTAGTCAAAAGATCACAAATTATTTTCTTTAATTAAGTAGTTAGAATTTTAAAAGTTGTAATTATTAAATACAAATATTTTTTTAGAAGAACAAGAAACTGTATTATAAATTTTATTAAAAATGATTTACGTTATTCTAATAAATAAATAATAGGATTGCTTATAGAAGTTGGCACCCATTTATATCTTAAATCTTTTGCCGGAGAAGTCGACAATGACGACCGAAACCATAGCGAAGTGAAGGGGGTCGCTAGTACGCAATAAAATCGATTGGTTGAAATTTTTCAATATCATATTTTTATTTATTCATTTATTTTTCGACATTTTCCTCTGTATACGTAGTTTAATTACCTAGTCGGATGCCAAATTTAAACTGTCTAGGTCATTTGAAAGTGGGTTCGGTTTTTGATCTATATCTGAGTCAATGTGCTGTGTGGTAGCGGCTTCGAATACTACCAACCCTTGCTTTGCTCGTGGGTGTCGTAAAAGACGACTAAGAGCCCTAGATTGACCCGGACCAACTCCATCTGGTACCATTTGCGTCAACGATTACATTCCCAAGGAGGGTTGACGTCAGGCAGGCGGCCGGTCATAAAAGTCATTGCCGAAACTTTTTGCAATATGTCAAAACAGATGACATATTGCGTCGACCCCAAGTAATTGGGATAAGAGCAAGATGATGATGATGATGATCTCAGTCAATCATAAAAATAAAGATTTTGGATGTTACTATCTAAATAATTGTTTAAACGGTGTTTCATTAACTTTAAAGTAGTAGTTTATCTAGTAAGTCTTAATACAGGCTCGAAATGGTTTGTGTAAAATATACACACGGTGCGTGGCTAGTCAGTTTTTTTTTTTATTGCAAACGGTGGCAAACGAGCAAACAGTACACCTGATGGTAAGTGTTGCTGCCGCTCATGGACCTTTACAAGGCCGTTGCCTACCGCGAAGAAAGAGATGGGAGTGTGAATGCGTGCATTGAGGCTCGATGATACCAAGGACACCACCAAAACCTTCCACACGCAATCACCCTCAGAAAGTTTGGCTTCCGGCTCTCTCGCTCACCGAACGAAGCGCAGTAACAAATTGCTATTACGCAGACGTCGATTTTCTGCGAGAGCATGGTACTGCCCCGGACGGACCGGCCCGCGGCTGTAGACAGATAACTGTCGACAGTGTGGTCCTACCACTCCTAGTTCTTTACTTGAAAGGGCTTGACATGGTACTTCTATTCACGATAGTAAAACATTAATAAAATTTGAATATTCTATTAGAACATCTTAAAATTTAAGTACTCGGTTAAAATTTATGATGCCTTCCAAAAAAAATTTTACTGAGAAACCGAGTAAATTTAGAAGTGCCTATAAAACTTCGCTTGTTAAGTTCTCAGCGTTCGTTAAGTTATTGGCGTTAGCTTACTGGGGTGTCGGTTATCATGTTACGAATAAAAGTAGAATAAATAATTTTCAGTATATAATGTTGTTATCAGTGTGACACAGTAAGAATATTCCTTTTTTGGCATACTAGGCAAAAAAGACGGTGAATTATATGCTTACTCCGTCCCTACACGGAGTCAATAATAGTAATAAAAAATCGGTTGTCTGTAAAGTCAACCGACTTTAGTTGAACGTGACAACGTCATAAGAAAATACTGATGGAATGGTTTCATTTTTCGAAAGAAAATTTTAATTTTATTTGTTTGATAGATATTTTGTATGGATCAAGCCTTAAATGGAACGCCTCAGAGCGAGGTAACGCCGCATACGTCATGTTTTTTCGTGTGTGCAGCCGGCTCCATCGAATTATAAGACGTTGTCACGTTAAAAAATCGGTTGTCTGTAAAGTCGGTTTAATGACGATAGTTGAACGTGACAACGTCATAAGAAAATACTGATGGAATGGTTTCATTTTTCAAAAGAAAATTTTAATTTTATTTGTTTGATAGATATTTTGTATGGATCAACCCTTAAATGGAACGCCTCAGAGCGAGGTAACGCCGCATACGGCATGTTTTTTCGTGTGTGCAGCCGGCTCCATCGAATTATAAAACGTTGTCATGTCAAAAAGTGATTGAATAAAGAGTACATATTGAGTCGACCCCTAGTAATTAGAATAAGAGCAAGGACGTGATGTTGATTATGATTCTATTATTAAAATTTGCATCACCAAAATGCTTTGAAAAATATGGCGTATATATATATTCAACCTACGTAAAATTGATTAAAACAGGATATATTTGATAAGCCGTACAGATCCGCTGCGAATTCTGAATATCATTCAATGTCAAAGCAATGATAATACTGTCGAAGCAATTTGCGGCAGGTCGTCACATTTATTTCCAATATAATATATCACATATCCATAAATAATATCACTATAAATGTGAAGACAGTAATGTTATTACGTTTCGGTTCGTTAATGTTAATACTAAATTATATTTTAGTATAGATGGCTGCTCTAGTGGTTAACTCGTTATCGGGTGCCGCTTGCGGGATCTGTTCCAGCCATAGCCTTAACATTATATTTGTTTTTGTATTATATCATATTTCGAAAAGTATTACACTGGAGCTACTAATAAGCACGTTATTGCATGTGATTTTATTTAAATGAAATTTGTAAGTGAATAAAAGTAGATAATCCCGCCGAGTTCCTAGCCGGATCTTCCCAGTGCGGTTGCGTTTCGATCCGGTGGTAATTTTAAAGAAAAATGTAATATATTATAATATGTATGTGCCTCCGCGGGGTTTATCCATACTAATATTATAAATGCGAAAATAAGGATGTTTGTTTGTTTGTTTGTAACGCTTTCACGCTTAAACCACCGAACCGATTTCAAAAATTCTTTCACCAATGGAAATCTATAATATCGGGGAGTAACATAGGCTATATTTTATCCCGGTATTCCTACAGGAACGGGAACTACGCCGCGGATAAAGCGACTGAAACCGAAGCGAAGCGAGGGCGGGTTGCTAGTACATAATAAATGATATCACTTTATTGAAAGTATCGCGAGATTAATACATATTACAATATCTTTAACGCCAAAATACTCACTGAGGTTGATTACGTCGACCCGGGTTTCGAGTATATCCGATGCTTATCGTTAGGGCGAGAGCGCAGCGGCATCTATGAAGCCCCGACATGTATTGTACTGAATTATATTAACCTAGAAACTAGTTCAAAATATTCATTCATTTGCTTCTACTGAAAATAGTTACAGGGTGCCTTACTGATTACGTTACTACCTACGATTGGTAATCACTTTTCTTTCAATTTTCGTCTTTATGAGTAACATCTTTTTGAGTCTTTATGAGTACCATCAAGCTGGGATCCTGTTATAAACATAATTAAAAATAAAAATAAATCCAAAGAGACCACCACAAGACTGCATGATACTGTGAGCACTTATTGTATAGATTTGACCCACAATAATAATAGTTAAAGATAATTTTATAAATCAACAATCTTTTAGTAAGACAAAGTAAGCCGCATCTAAAATTAAAAATCAATATTAATTTAGCATCATGCCCCTGAGTTTTCTTGCCAGATCTTTCTCAGTGTGGCCGCGTTCCGATCCGGTGGTAGTATATTAGTTTTGTTAGTTTTAAATCAACAAATTGTAACAATAATTGCTACAAATTTAATAATTAATAATTACTAACCATAAACAATATAATTTTTTCATATAGAATCATTTTCTTCTTACACTAGCAATAAATTTGTACTAAACTGTGGGTCACAATTTAATAAATTTATAACAAATTTTCTGTATCGGGTAGATAATTATAAATGTCTGTAATAACGATTACTTGTTGGACGTGAGACACCTTAGTCCGCCCGTGACCATGAATGCTGCAAAGTGTTCGAAACGTCGGGCAATCATAAATCAAATACAAACGCGATATAATCCGTAAAAGTAGTTTTATTTACAATTTATGAGTAAATTTTTCATTATTATCATTTCAGCTTATTTATGCTTAGCTAGGTTAGCAGCTTATTGGAGTTCCTCCAAAATGTACCTATTATAACACGCCAATCAAAGAGGTTAATATACGGTTTTATTTCGAGTTTCACCTCTTACCCTTATTAAAGATGTTATATATCCTTGTGGTGACGGAGTAAGAATACAGTTCACCACCCTATTTCTTACTCATGGATGTCGTAAAAGATGACGAAGGGAATAACTATGATTATAACATCTATGCAAGAGAAGGAAAATTTGAAATAAAATCCTATAGCAACAGGTCTGACCAGCGTGATATTAGGTCAATTTTCCTCTTATTGATGAGGAGGTATGAACCCAACAGTGATATATGAGCTTTAATGATGATTTAACGATAATGATAGATGTTATCTGCATACTTAGAATAATAACGTATAGAAGGATAGTGTCAATACTTCGAAGGTTCAAAATTTGAATCTAAAAACACTAATGGCGCGCAGATGATTACACACGTACACACGCACGCCACTATACAAATTATGAAATCAAATTTTGTTTTTATTAACATAAATCGTCGAAATACTTTTAAAAGTGACGTTAAAAACCTTTTTAAGTTTTACAAATGTGTTATGACACCATTTGAATGCACAAACCGTCATAATTACCTATTTATTTTATAAGAGTTGCGTACGTACGTGCAGTACAATGACTTGTACGTTACAGAACGGTTCCGGCGTAAGCTCCATTAGGCTCCAATTGAAATGCTTCACTTTTTGTGCCCGAACTTACCTTCTATATGTTATTATTCTAAGTCTGTATATTATAACCCTCCATTATTACGATACTCACGAGCTTTGTAGACGGTTGCGAATTATATTCCGTAAGGAAATTGTGAATTGTATTCTTACTCCGTCGCCGCAAGGAAAGATGAGAGGAATGTTTTACTGTCCTATGTATCGAATTTATTTACGTATTATTCCGATTTATTACTTCCAACTTTACAGTTAGAATTCTACAGCTAGAAACGAGGACGCGACCGAATATTCTAAATTGCTTTATCCTTTCTATCATATCATACTCATTCCTTTTATTATCTTTTTTTTGTTTTTTTTTTTGGGCCCAGTTTTCGCTCTACTCCGTCCGGGGCGACAGAGGGGCGTAAGCACGCACACCCGTAACTCACCCGTATAGCACGTCGCCTTCGTCGTTGTGTCGACCACCGGTGCAGAGTTCCTTGATTTCAGTGGTCGACCCGACGGAATACCCCTAGGGAGTACCCTCTTCCGATCATACTCATTCCTGAAGCGAAACAATCTTAGAACTGATTTTAAATAGATATGGGTTCAATTCGCATCTTTGGTAATTTTTGCTCTGGCTTAAAAATAAGTTTTAAAAGAAGCTTAGCAGGTTTTTGACGTTCTGGGTTTTCTTTGGCATACTTTACTACAATATTTCGTCATCATCTCAACCCATATACGTCCCATTATTGGGCTCAGGGCTCCTTCATTATGGGAGGGAATTTGACTTACACGCTGGTCAAGTGCGTTGGCATAGAGCCTTATTTCGAATTTTCCTTCTCTTGTCACGATTTTATTTGCATATTATATCCCTTAGTTGCCCTATACGTCACCCACGGGCGAGATCTTCTCATTGGGTGTTGAATTGCATTCTAGTCCGTCACCCATTTAAAAAATTTCGGCTCATATACCCACTGTTAGGCTCGAGCCTTCTCTACAATAGAAGGGAAATTGACCTACTATACCGCTGGTCAGACATGTAGGCCTTCTCTTGCATGGATGTTATATTCATATTATATTCCTTAGTCTGCTGTGTGGTAGCGGCTTCGAATACTACCAACCCTTGCTTTGCTCGTGGGTGTCGTAAAAGACGACTAAGAGCCCTAGATTGACCCGGACCATCTCCATTTGGGTCAACGATTACATTCCCAAGGAGGGTTAACGTCAGGCAGGCGGCCGGTCATAAAAGTCATTGCCGAAACTTTTTGCAATATGTCAAAACAGATGACATATTGCGTCGACCCCAAGTAATTGGGATAAGAGCAAGATGATGATGATCCCTTAGTGGTTTTTTCCGACACCCACGGGCAAGAGAGGGGGGCGTAAATTGTATTTTTACTCAGTCACCACACGGAATATTTAATGGCAGTTAATTATTTCTTTTTGTTTGGGCGAACTATGGCCAGTTCACACACCGTCCACTCCCTCTGGGGTGATGCAAGGGCGGCGAATGGCCCCATAACCCACCGTATTCCCTTCCCTTCACAATTGGACTGAACACTGGTACCAAGTTCCTTGTCATCCGTGGCCAGACCGACGGGAGTTGTTGTTGATTGAGTAATATAGCCTTTTTTATGGGTGGGCTATGGTAAGCGCACGCGCGGCCGTCCGGGGTGATAAAAGGACGGCGCGCGGGGGCCATAACCCACGCACACCCACGTCACCTCGTTGTTGGGCCGACTACCGGAGCAGGGTGACTTGTCGTCAGTGGTCTGAGTAATATAGTCTAACATTTTTTTTTTATTGTAACCGGTGGCAAACGAGCAAACAGTACATCTGATGGTAAGTGTAACTATTGCTCGTGCACATTTGCTAGGCCGCTGTCTACCGTGAAGAGAGCGTGAATGCGTGCAATGAGGTTTGGTGAAACTAAAGGTATCATCAAAACCCGCCACACACAAACATCCTCAGAAAGTGGGCCTGTATGATGAAAGATGTGCAGTAAGAAATTGCTACTACTCGGACGTCGATTTTCTGCAAGAGTGTGGCACTACCCCGGATGGACCGGCCCGCGGCTGTAGACGGTAGGGTGTGTAGTGACTGACAACTGTCAACAGGTAGTGTCAACGGGTAGGACCACAGTCCTACCTAGCTTTCTATTAATAATTGAGCAGGTATATGAATTACCTTTATATGAAAAGACTAGCCTCTGCCCCCGACTTCGTCCGGTTGGAATAGTTACTTGGATAGCGCCAAGTAACTTTAACCGGAGACTTTGTTTATGTAGAAGATAAACTTTAAGCGTCAAACGAAAAAAATAGAAACATCTCTTTTAGTGCTCCGCTCCTATTACTCTTGGCGTTATGATATATATATATATATATATATAGACTATATATAGTCTTTCTCGATAAATGGCCTATCTAACACTAAAAGAATTTTTCAAATCGGATCAGTAGTGCCTGAGATTAGCGCGTTCAAATTAACAGACTCTTCACCTTTATATTATACTAGCAACCCGCCCTCGCTTCGCTTCGGTTATAAGTTATTGTCGTTTTACCCGCGTAGTTCCCGTTCCCGTGGGAATACCGAGATAAAATATAGCCTAGTTTACGCCCTGATATTATAGCTTACCATTGGTGAAAGAATTTTTGAAATCGGTCCAGCCGTTTTGAAGATTACCCGGAACAAACAGACAGAAAATATTTTTTAATTGCTATTTTAGGCATAGGTGTCGTGCAAATAACCGTGTGAGCATGAAAAAAGCCTATTATTTTGACATTACAAACACACTCCCAATTTTATTTATTGGTATAGACTAGCTGACCCAGCGAACTTCTTACCGCCATAATTTATTTCGTAAATATATTTTCTAAATTTCCAAAAATATAGTCTGTCTATAGCTGTCATTTGCGTTTTGTTATTACATGTTAGATGCATTTTATTATACCACGTTTCATAGTGACTTGTATTCTCTTTGATATTTTATGTTATGTCACACGGGAACGCAATCCAACGAGATAAAAAGTATCCTATGTCCGTCTCCTAGTTCTAAGCTACCTCTCTACTAATTTTCAGCCAAATCGGTACAGCCATTCTTGAGTTATAAATAGTGTAACTAACACGACTTTCTTTTATATATATATAGATGAAAATGAAAAGATAGTCTCAAGTACAGAATGACCTTACTAGAACAGGAATTATAAACGAACGTCCATGTCCACTTAATACGCCCATAACAAACCATAAAAATATCTGACCTTTCAATTGCTATGTCAATTAGTGGGTACTTACAACTGATTTTACCCAGAGTTTATTTCTCGCCCACGTTAAATCTGTATTAAGGTTATTAGGTCGCACATAAAATTGTCATATGAACATATCTTTCAAAATACAACTGGATTTAATGGTAGATAAAACCCACGTAGCTTTTAATTAACCTACTAATAGCGTAATTTTGTGAGTTATGGTAAGATATGTAGTTATATTATAGAAAAATGTGTGCATCTCGGAACGCCCAACAACAGTGATAACTTAAACTTATAAAATAACATCATAAGAATAATTTTCAAATAATTCGCTGTTGGTTAGGAAACGAGACAGACTGGCGCCGGAACGCGTTACGTAACGAAGTTATTAATTAAATAATCGCCCATGTCTTGTCTTCGGAGATGAATGAGAAGACGGCGAAGAAAAGATGGATGGATAGCGTGAACATAGAGATAACATCTGAATTGTTTGTGTGGAAACACAGGGCATATTGCGTCGACTCAAATAATTGGGACAAGAGCAGGATAATTATGATGATGACCAAACATACTTAAATATTGTAAAAGTAGTTTTATTTACAATGTGTAGTGCTCGCGTAAACATCCGATATCATTATACATATATATATTCGCTATAAGTTTTTTTCGAAAATTCAGTAGGTAACATAAAATATATAAACTTATCCTTCTGCCTTTAGCCTGTCGGTAAAATGTAATCATGGCGAAAGCGTAGCTCGCGGAAAGGCGTGACAGCTAGGCGCCGTAGTTATGAGCTTCCAAATGATAGAGCAATATTGCTATTTCTTTATAGTTATTGCAGTAAATATTTCAAATTTTAGCTTATAGCTGTGATAAAACTGTTTTAATAGTTAGTACATTTAGTACTTTAAATCATAGTACAAAAATAATGAAATATAAAATTTTGAATTACGCGTAGTATTTTTGATGATATTTTACGCCTTTGTTATTGAAGGAGAAATAAAAGTACAAAACACACTATATTTAGCTCAATAAGTTAAAGAAAATAGCAATAAGCATGCTTTTAAATTTAAAATATCAAAGACGATAATTTAACATAAGTCAAACTTACCAGAAATTGAAGATTGATTAAAGAAAATGAATTCGTACAAACTTTATTAATATTATATTAAAGTATTACATAAACTACTAGATAATCTGAAAACTGAATTATTATTGAATTATTACTTTAATGAATTACAGGTGTTTGAAAATTGTATATAAATAACCCATGTGTACATTATAGTTGGGGTACTACGTAAATATATTATCTTAATGTACTTCACTTTCGTTTTACTTCAACAAAAACTCACGTTATAACAATCACTTTTATGCTTAGAATAATAAACTCGTCGCAATCATCGGTGCTGACCTGACGCTGCCGGCTATCGCTAGGGCGATGGTCGACAGCGTCGGGAACTGGGACGCGGTCGCAGCCTTCTGCGAGACAGTGATCTCGCGGAAGGAGGCGGCGGATCGCCTGCGCGAGGAGCGCAGCCTCGATGAGGCGATCCGCCGCCGGCGACTGGGGCGGCGTAGGCGCGAATATCTGCGCCTCATGCCGTCCTAGCCGAGGCCGTGGGTGACGTGACCGGGACGTCCCCCGAGGGGGGGACGTCGGTCGATGGGAGGGTACCCCAAGTAGGGGGTATTCCGTCGGGCCGACCACTGATGACAAGTAACCCTGCTCCGGTGGTCGGCCCAACGACGAAGGCGACGTGCATCGTGGGTGAGTTGCGGGAGTTGCGTGCTTACGCCCCTCTGTCGCCCCAGACGGAGTGGTGCGAGCAGCGCAGCGATCGCAACCCACACCCCAAAAAAAAAATGCTTAGAATAATAACGCATAGAAGGATAGTGTCGATACTTCGAGCAATCAAAAACATGAAGCCAAAAATACTACAGGCGTGCAAGCGTTTACACACGTACACACACACACCACCATACAAATTATGAAATCAAATTTTGTTTTTATTAACATAAATCCTCGGAATGCTTTTAAAAGTAATGTTAATATTCTTTTTATGTTTTTCAAATGTGTTGTGACACCATATGAATGCACAAATCGTCATAATTATCTATTTCTTTTTTAAGAGTTGCGTACGTACGTACAGTACAGTACAGTAACATTGTACATTCCGGAACGGTTCCAGCGTAAGCTCCATTATGTTCCAATTGAAATGCTTAAATTTTTTTTTTTTACCTTCTATACGTTATTATTCTAAGCTTTTATGCTATTTGAGCACAGGTTTACATGGTAAAGAGCATGATCTTTTAACCCAATCTGGTTGGATGGGTTGGTATATGGTTTTGTTTAGAGGTTTTCTCTTCTAGAGATGTTACAGTCTTCTGTTTCTCAATGGTATCATGATACTAGCGATAAAGCAAGACCAAATTATTTATGTAATTAATTCGCCACTACGCGCTGTAAATAACAAACTACACGAAAATCTGAATGCGTATCTTTTTCTGTTGATGAAAAGAATTTTTCCGTGTGATAAAGAAGTACGAATATAAATCACCACTCCCTATTTTGCCCGTTATAAAAACAACATGTCTGACTAGCATGGTCTTGTAATTTCCCTCCTTTTAGGAGGAGGCTCAAGCCCAGCAGTGGGACATGTAAAAGCTGTGACAACGTGATGATAAAAAGATACTGAATTATAAATATACGTTTTATTTATAAGTAACTTTGGCTTCATATTCGAGACACTCGTTCTGTGCGTGAAATATTCAAAGAGTTTTCACCATCTGCACAGATTGTTTGCTATATATGTGTGTCCAAATCTTTTCATGTATAAATTACACTGTCCTTGACTTACTTGGCTCATACTCAATGTCAAGTTAACTTCACACATACAAATGTACGAATTATATCTATTTTATCAACAGAAAATTGTGCGTCTCTAATAAAACGAACACAAAATTGCTACTAACTTATTTATATTACTATTATAAAACTGTATAGTTTCTTTGTTTGAATGCGTTAATCATAGAAACTACCACTTAGATATAAACTACAAAAGCTCATTTTGGTGCCTTTTTTTTTTTTTTTCTACGGTCAGCACACCCGTCGTCTGGCTTGACATACCACTTTCGCCTCCTCCACATTCATTAAGAAGAAGAACGAAGAACATGTATGAGGAGATTATTCCTCATACATGTTCTTCGGTTCAGGGTACTCCTAACCTGGCCTTTCTTAAGAACGTTCCCGATTTGATTGTGGAACGTCCGCCTCGGTCTTCCCCTTCCAACACTTCCATTCACATTCGCCTTCGTCAACAAAATAATGCGCTATAATAAAACTATCAATGTAGGTATTAAATACCGGAATAAATTAGCACGCTGAAGTGGCAATGGGCAGGCTACATCGCTGCAGGAACCAATAACCACTGTTGAGCTCGAGCCTCCTCCACAATAGGAGAGAAATTGACCTAGTTATACCATGCTGGTCAAACAGGTTAGTATAGAGTTTTATTTCGAGTTTTCCTTCTCTTGCATAGATGTTATATACATATTATATTATAGTCCTTATTTATTATATACTAGCAACCCGCCCTCGCTTCGCTTCGGTTATAGGTTATATAGGTATTCGGTTATAGGTTGTCGTTTTACTCGCGTAATACCCGTTCCCGTGGTAATACCGGGATAAAATATAGCCTAGTTTACGCCCTGATATTTTAGCTTTCCATTGGTGAAAGAATTTTTGAAATCGGTCCAGCCGTTTTGAAGATTACCCGGAACAAACAGACAGACAGACAAAAATTTTTTAATTGCTATTTTAGGCATAGGTGTCGTGCAAATAACCGTGTGAGCATGAAAAAAGTCTATTATTTTGACATTACAAACAGACACTCCAATTTTATTTATTGGTATAGATTATAGCCTTAGTCGTCTTTTACCACACCCGGCCAATATAGAGAGTGGCAAATTGTATTATTTCTCCGTCACCACACGGAATACGCATATGTATATACTACATATGTATTTAAATGCCTAGTTTCAATGTTAAATTAAACTTATGTCTTTCGTAACCGCTGTGCTCTTATCAGCTCGAATTATCTACATTTCCTCAGTTAGTTATTTTAACCGAAACTCCGATAACAATGTTTTTGTGGCATTATCTCGGCAAAATTTTGCTACGGTTGTGAATTTATTACTAACTAGCAACCCGCCCTCGCTTTGCTTCGGTTTCAGTCACTTTACCCGCGGCGTAGTTCCTGTTCCTGTGAGAATACCGGGATAAAATATAGCCTATGTTACTCCCTGATATTATAGCTTTCCATTGGTGAAAGAATTTTTGAAATCGGTTCGGTAGTTTAAGCGTGAAAGCGTTACAAACAAACAAACATCCTTACTTTCGCATTTATAATATTAGTAAGGATTTGTCGTTGCTTGATATCCACGACTTCATTCTGCGGGACCTTCAGAATATCATCAGTGTAGTATCGTGTCTACTATACCATAAGTTGAGATGGGCACCATATTTTGGCCTCATTTCCAGTCGTGTTTTTAGTCAGTATTTATTTCTTTCCTTGGTCTCTATATCAATGTGTGAGGTTTACAAAATAAAATTTTATAATTTCTTTCTTTCAAAACTTAACACCGGCAATAATCCGGGATAGAATCAAGAAGTGGAATAGGATATAAAGAAGTATTCTTACTCCTATGTGATAAGCTGCCTTCAGCTTCAACTTGTACTTTGCCGCAGAATTTAAAATTTAGATTCGACCTGATGGTAAGTGTTGCTGCCGCTCATGGACATTTGCTAGACCGCTGCTTCCCGCGAAAAAAGTGAAGGGAGTATGAATGCGTGCGAGCTTTGGTGATACCAAAGGCACCACTAAAACCCACCACAGGAAAACACCCTCAAAAGTTGAGCCCCCTGAGTAAAGCATCCTTAGGACAAATCTATACGAACTATGAATACACATTGAGTCTACCCTAATAATTGGGATAAGAACAGGGTGATGATGATGTGGAGAACGCTCGAGGCCAGCAGTCATCATCATCATCATCCCAGCCCATATAAGTCCCACTGTTAGGCTCGGACCTCCTCCAAAATGGAAGGGAAGTTGTCATACTTTATCGTACTCGTCAGGCGTGTTGGCTTAAGGTTTTGTGTGATATTATTTGTATATAATATGCCTAAATCGTCTTTTACGCCATCCATGGGTAAGAGAGGGGGTGGAGAACTGTATTCTTACTCCATCACCACACGGAAAAGCCAACAATTCCAGCAGTCCAACAATGCTACTTACATAACCTGAACGGATAATGATGATGATTATCTATTAACATAACATGTTAGCAGCCTTTTAAAATTTAACCACTGAAGTCAAGGAACTCTCCACCGGTGGTCGGCCCAACGACGAAGGCGACGTGCTACGGGTGTGCGTGCTTACGCTCCTCTGTCGCCCCGGACGGTGCCGGGCGAGGAGTGCGCCGACCATAACCCACCCCCAAAAAAAATCCCTTTTAAAATTTAATTGATAACCTGCAAAACGTCGAAGTGCTAATTTAGTATTATAATAATTAAGTTGTTCTAACAAGTTACAATTAAAAGAAAAATTTGAATTTTTAAAAATGATTTTTTTTTGTTCCGTTCAAATATAAAAACGGCTCTACTGGTTACAAGGGACGTAGATAATTATTTTAGAAAATATTTAGGAGTGAATAATGATTGTTATACCTTTGACTCGAACCCTATCTATTGGAAATCTGCTCCAATAGTCCTTCCAGTTGGACTAGAGTGGGCTAACGTCTGTCAGTTAATATCTTATTCGTATTCATCTTTACGGGTGATGCGCGCCCTTTATCGGAAAACTTTTACACATTGCTTCGATCTAATATTCTAACTGTTGGGTTAGAATTATATTAAAAGATGCCATAACTACTCTATTGATGTGAAACATATATATGTGAGGGTGAACCTGATCGTTAGCATGGCGTTAACTCCACGCTTGGATATGTACATTTGCGTAAAGAAACCATAACCTGTTTTAGAATTTAGTACAACGCCCTCTAGTGAGCTCAAAATAATTTATTAACCTAAACACATACCTTTAGTGTATACTAATGAAAATAAATGTTTATTGAATAAAAAACATCATTTTCTGGAAAAAAAATCGTAATATTTTATTAATACTTTATGCCATATTTGTTTCTGTCGTAATCCTATAATTTAGTCCCACATAATTATATTATTTGTATTATATTTTATTTATATTATATTTTATTTTTATATATTTATTCCATGTATTCAGATGATGATTCTTATTACTCTGCCAATTCTTCTTCAGATGATGACAGTTTCTGTTCAGCATCTCCCACGCTTGGAGACTGTGTGCGACAAACTTTTAACAATAATTCACACAATTTGTTAAAGGTATGCCATATAAACGCACAGAGTATCCCAAGCCATTACAGTGACTTTTTAGAAACATTCACTGATACTGACGTTAACGCCATTCTGATATCAGAAAGCTGGCTCAAACCTCAACTTCTTTCCACTGCTTACCCTCTTGCTGACTTCATACTTATTCGTGACGATCGGGCTGAGCGAAGAGGAGGTGGTGTTGCGATATATCTCCGCAGCCACATTCCCTATAAAATTCTTTTTTCATCTTCCGTATCTTCCTCTGCTGAGTTTCTCTTTTTAGAGATATCTACCAAAGGGGCTAAAGCCGTCCTTGGTGTTGTATACTGTCCTCCCAATGTCGACTACTTCTCCAGTCTCGATTCGATTCTGGAATCTTTAGGGTCAGAATATTCACACCACATCATCATGGGCGATTTTAACACTGATCTCCTTTCTTCCCATTTACCACGTGTTCAAAAACTCCTTGAAGTCATTCAGTCTGCCAATCTACAGATTGTACCCTTACAGGCCACTCACCACAACAGGGATGGCAACGACACATGGCTAGACCTAATCCTCACCTCCAACCCTTCTCTTGTCTCCTCTAACGGCCAATTTCCTGCCCCCGCCTTCTCTCACCACGATCTCATTTTCCTTTCTTACGTCTTGAAACCTCCTAAGCCTAAGCCCAAATTTTTGTACATGCGTTGTTTTAACAGAATCAACCTCACTGATTTACAGAGTGATGCCTCAGCACTTGACTGGGACTTTTTACGAGCATCTTCGTCAATTGAGGAGAAAGTACGGTGCTTTGGTGAAGTAGTCCACCACCTCTTCGATATTCACGCACCTATCAGAAAGGTAAAATTAAAACGTCCACCAGCACCCTGGATCTCAGAAGACATCCGTAAGGCAATGAAGCGCAGAGACCGAGCATATCGAAAATATAGAGGTGATCGGTGCCAAGTACTTTGGTCTGAGTATAAGGCTGCAAGGAATCGGTGTAATCAGATGATTCGTAATGCTAAACGCCGCCACATTCTTGACAATATTAGTTCTTCTTCCGCTGCTAATGCCTGGAAGTTTCTAGGGACTCTAGGCATCGGTAAGCACTGTCATTCGGATTCTCAGGTGACAGTGGGTTTGGATGACATCAATCAGCACTTTTCTTTCTCTATCCCGTTGGACCACAAAACCAAAAGTCACACTTTAGATTATCTAAAGCAGTTACCTCAGTCTAACATCTATCCGTTCAATTTTTCTCCAGTTGCGTTGGAAGAAATCAAAAAAATAATCCTATCCATTAAGTCTAATGCTGTGGGATGTGATTACGTAAGTCGTCGCATGATCACAGCAATATTGGACCACCTTCTTCCTGTTATTTCACATATTATTAACTTTTCTCTTGAATCTGGCTGTTTCCCATCATTATGGCGTAAGGCTTATGTAATACCTTTGCCTAAAATTTCTAATCCTTCTCTTCCTAATCACTTCCGTCCTATATCTATTCTTCCCTTTCTTTCTAAGGTTCTGGAGGCTTGCGTGCATAAGCAATTATCGGATTTCATTTTCAAAAATAATCTCTTATGTCAATTCCAGTCCGGCTTCCGACCAGGCCACAGCACAACATCCGCTCTCCTAAAAGTGACTGGCGATATTAGGGCTGGTATGGAGAAAACCAATGTGACGGTTCTAGTCTTAATAGATTTCTCTAACGCCTTCAATACCGTCAATCACGATATCCTTCTAGCCATCTTATCTCACTTCCTGATCTCACCCAATGCACTGGAATGGTTCTCTTCTTATCTTCAGGGGCGTCAGCAGTGTGTCCGCATCGAAGACAGCTTTTCGAATTGGTGCGACCTCAGCGCTGGCGTCCCTCAGGGCGGTATTCTCTCTCCTTTGTTATTTTCTATCTTTATTAATCTCATTACTTATAATCTTCAGTGTTCGTATCATCTTTATGCCGATGACTTGCAGCTTTACTGTCAAGCGAGTGTGGAGGATATGCCGTCAGCAATTGCCAAAATCAATACAGACCTTGACAGCATAAAAAGTTGGTGTTGCCAGTTCGGGTTGATGGTGAACCCTACCAAGTGTCAGGCAATAATTGTGGGTAGTCAGCGTATGATAGGCCGAGTAGACGTCAAATCTCTCCCCTCTATATTGTACGACGGCTCTATTGTGCCGCTGTCCCCTGACGTAAAAGACCTTGGCTTATATATCGACTCCACTCTCAATTGGAGAACTCAAGTAACCAGAGTAAGTCAGCGAGTCACCTGTAGCTTACGTGCTCTCAATCGGTTGAGACATTTTCTACCGGTTAAAACTAAAACGACGCTTGTCCAAACTTTAATTTTTCCTCTAATTGACTATGGTGATGTGTGTTATTTTGACCTGAATGCAGATCTTCTTAATAAACTAGACCGTCTTCTCAATAACTGCATTCGATTCATATATAATCTTCGCAAGTATGATCATATTTCTGCTTATCGTTCTCAATTAAATTTTCTAACTATTCGACAACGCCGTAGTTTGCGTGCCCTTACTTTTCTATATTCTATCCTCAACTCTCCTAATTCTCCTAATTACTTGTCTTGTTTCTTTCAATACCTCTCTACTAATCATGACAGAAACCTTCGCTCGTCCAAAAACTTGCTCTTACTTTGTCCATCTCATCACTCTGATCGTGTGCATTCCTCTTTCGTTGTCCAGGCGGTTCTCCTCTGGAACTCACTACCTCTCGGTATCAGGATGGCAACTAGTCGTCAAACATTTAAGAAGAGCGTTCGACTCCATCTCTTAAACGAGTTGGCAGAATCATCACAACTGATATAATGTCCTTATAATTATGTATATATACTGTGTATGTATATATTTATATATTTTAATATATATCATATCTATCTTTGTATTTGGGTATGTATGTATCTTTGGTATGTATTATAAACTCATTTGCAAAAAAAACGGGCGGTTTTGATTTTCATTTATATTTAAAAAGATACAATACCAAAAAGGTTTCAATCGTTTGTACACGTTACTGGCCGGTTTTAAAAATGCTGTGGTATTTAAAAAAGTACGTTCTAAATTCAATTTTTCATTTGATGTTCATTTTTACAGAAAACCCCTTTTTATCCTACATTTTTGGCGCGAAGTTCCAGAAGTTAACATCGACTTTCATAACTTTTATTCAATTTTTATCGATTAATTTCATATCCTTGACTGTCAAAGCTTTATTTAATGCTGTTTGGCTGTATCAAAAATGGTAGATAAAGTGGTAAAAGCTACCAAAATTATCGCGCTGCTTGAAGAGGGTTGCAGCCAATGTTTCGTGGCTAGGAGGCTAAATGTTAGTCGCTCGACAGTCCAAAGGACCTGGCAGCGATATCAGGAGACTGGTTCCGTCGAGAGAAGGCCTGGTTCTGGAAGAAAACCATGTACCCAACCACGGGATGATCGTTTTCTTGTGAGTCGCGCATTGAGAAATCGCAAATCTTCGTATGTGGATCTTAAGAACAACCTCCAAGAAGTAAGAAATGTGCATATTAGTCTATGGACGGTCAGGAGGAGGCTTCTCGCTGCCAATATACGCAGTCATCGCCCGGCCCGCGGCCCCAAATTACTCCGTGAGCACAGAGTTCACAGGCTTAGGTTCGCTAGAAATTGTGAATCATGGACTCAAGACGATTGGAATAGGGTTTTGTTCTCTGATGAAGCCAGGATATCTCTGTTCGGTGAAGATCGACGTCGGCGAGTGCTAAGAAGACAAGGAGAACGCTTTTTTTTTTTTTTTTTTTTTTTTTTTTCCCATGGCAACTGGTCTCCCTTAGAAGGTTGGAGACATTACTGCCAGTGTCAAGTTACGTTATTCATGGGCAAACTTTTGTTATTAATTTTAATTTTTGCAACGAAGAAACTAAACGAGTAATTGTTGCTGATACCTGACAGGACAAATTGTAATATTTTAAGTACCAGTTGTTAGTAAAAATAGCGAGGGAGATTAGAACACAGTTAGAATACGAGATGGACGGTAAAGGAAGCAAGGTATAAAAACATTTATGGTTACGCCATTATAGTTTAATGTTTAAAAAATTAAATTTTAATATCATGTACGCTTATAAATTTGATAAGAGCTTTTGTTGAGTATTTATTCTTGAGGGATAGAACAGAAAAGTGATTAGCTGGTAGTGGAGCTTTAAATTTACGTAAGAGATTGTAGAGAGAGGGTACCGAGAATCGAGGGCAAGTGAAGAGAATGTGGGTTATATTACCCTCATCCAATCCACATTCACATAGTGAGGAGTCCCTAATTCGTAATTTATGGAGATGTGCTGGACTGGAACAATGTCCAATTCTGAGCCTACTGATGGTAGAAGACATTTGTTTTGGGAGTCTCATCTTTGAAAACCATGGTCTAAATGTAATATTTGGTTGGATATTGTGTAGATGAGAACCTTTGGAACGGCTAGAAGTATTCCATAAACTATTCCATGATTTTTCCAGATCCTGGCGAGCTGTAGCAACTAAATCATAGGAATATACGGAGAAATCACTTGTATTACCATGAACAATGGCCTGCTTAGCAAGTTGATCTGCTTTTTCGTTGCCAACAATACCCACATGGCCAGGTATCCAAACTATTGTGACTCTCAATAAATCCTCCGAGCAAGCTTTGATAAAATGTTTTATATCCAGACTTATTGGGCATAAGAAGTTTTTAGAGAAGGGATTAGCTGTCAGAGATTGAACACAACTCCTGGAGTCAGAGAAGATTACTGAGTTTTCAATATTATGTGCTTTAATAAATTTGACACACTCTAAGAGAGCCAAACATTCACCTGAAAAAACAGAGCTATAGTGAGGATATTTTACTTGAAGGTGCAAGTCTGTGTTTAAATGCCAAAAGGCAGCCCCTACAGATCCTAAAGTGTCCAACTTAGACGCATCAGTGAAGAAGATATCAGCATCCGGCCAGAATTTAGATATAAGTGATTGTAATTCGCTATTTGCATTAGAGCAGTCTTTGTCTATTCCTAAATTTAATATTATATTAGGAACAAATAATTTAGAAGAATAATCATGTAGGAATAGTGGATGTACAGGGAATTTTTTAAATGAGCAGGTTATATTATTAAATTTCCTATAGCTTTTGACTAAGCAGGGGATGTTCTTATGAGCCCAAAACTGTTTGGTTCTAACATATTCACTTAAGAGCTTTAATTTAGGTAGGAGGGAATGTCCTGAGATTTGTGAAATTTTGAAGAGAAACCTATCTGCCAAATATTGTCGTCTTAAATTTAAAGGAGGGTCTGCAGCCTCAACCTGCAGTGAATTTGTAGGGGAAGATTTCATAGCTCCAAGTATAATTCTCAATGACTTTAGCTGTACTCCATCTAATTTTTTTAAAGCAGCTTTATTAGCTAGTGCCAAAAGGTAGGTACCAAAATCCAGGTGACTTCTCACCATAGCATTATAAATTATCCGAAGAGAGGATGGATGAGCACCCCACCAAACACCACTAAGGCACCTAATAATGTTAATATTTTGCTCACATTTAGATAAAAGTTTGTCAATATGCGCAATGCCATTTAATTTTCTATCAAAAACCTTACCCAGAAATGTAGTTTCTCTCAAAACTGGTACATTAACACCATCTAGGGTTATATTTAATACTGGGATATCCCTTTTCCTAGTAAATACTACTATTGAGCTTTTTGTTACAGATAAGCTTAATGAATGTTGTTGGAGCCAAGATGATATTATTTCTAATCCTAACTTTAACTTATCAGCAGAGTGGTTTATAGAAGGATCTCCTATATAAATCAATACATCATCTGCATATTGCAAGACTCTACAGACAGTTGTAATAGATAATTCCATGTCAGCTGTATATACTGCATATAGTAAAGGACTTATAACAGAACCTTGTGGCAAGCCTTTCCACACCGTGTGCTGTTGCAAATTGGACGTTCCTGGATATCTCAGGCAGATTTGTCTACCTGAAAACAAGTTAAAGACAAAATGGGCCATCTTATTAGGGATTCTTAGCGATTGCATCTTCTGCCTAAGAAGTAATAGATCGACATTGTCATATGCTGCTGAGATATCCAGGAAACCAGCGACAATAGATTCGTTTCTAGAGAAAGCCAATTCTAAATCAGCTTGAAATATAGCATGACTATCGGCTATACTTCTGCCTTTACGGAAACCATACTGTGTCTTACCCAGCAACTGATTATGTTCCAGAAACCATTCTATTCTGTTTTTAATTAAATGTTCTATAATTTTAGGTATAGTAGAAGAGAGAGCAATAGGTCTGTACGAATTTGGATCTAATGGGTCTTTACCTGGTTTTAATATAGGTATAATAATCTGTTGTTTCCAAGAATTGGGTATATTACCAGAGTCTATTGCAGTATTTATTATTTCAAGGAAGTATTTAATGGTATTTTCATTGGACTTGCGTATAAATGAATAAGGAATACCGTCGGGACCCGGAGATGAATCCTTAACATAATCTAGGATGTATTTTAATTCTTGAAGAGTGAATGGGGTATCTAGGGCGGAAGAGGAGGGAAGTGGATCAATATGTGTGCTGCAGTACGGCGTTGGGAGTTGTGATTGAGCAGGGACATATGGTGGAGCTAGTTTGGACATAAAACTCTCCACCCATTCTGTTGAGCGTGATGTTGCTCCACCATGTGAACGAGAGGACCTAAAGCTCTTTATTTTCTTCCATACTGAAGCCGAGGGTGTTTCTGGGGATAATGATGAGCAAAATTGCCTCCACCCCTGCCGCTTTTTTTTAAGCAATAATCTTTTGGTGGCGGCCCCAATATTTTTGTATTCTAGGTAGTTGTATAAGTTGATTTCGAAATTGCAATTTTGTTCAGCCACTTTTCTTTTTTTAATAGCATCAGTGCACTCTTTATCCCACCAAGGAGGAGAAGATATTCTGCCCATACAGCTATTTTTCCTTGGAAAAGACTCATCAGCTGCCATAATTATGTTATTAGAGAAACGAGAAGCACACTCAGTTAGGTTTACAGGATTAGGTACAGGAAGGAGAGCAATTTTCTCATCTAAGTTTCTTGAATAGGCATCCCAATTATCCACATTTAATCTATAAGGCAACAGAGGAGGAAGAGTAGGGACAGCTATTGGTAGTGTGGGAAATGTAATAAGGATAGGAAAGTGGTCTGATCCATGGGTAGAATTTAATCTCAACCAATTCAGTAAGCTAGCCAGAGAAGAAGAAGAAAAGGAAATATCTACATAGCTAGGGTTAACCATGGGCGAAGATCGACGAGTTGGAGACCCATCATTAATCACACATAGCCTAAATTCATCCATTAGATCACACATTTTGTTACCAAAGGAGTCATTACTAGGGGCACCCCAGAGTTGATGATGACAGTTAAAATCTCCCAACAAAATGATTGGTTGGGGGACAGAGAGCAAGAAATTACGTAGGTAAGAAAAGGCTGTATTATCCCTTCTAGATATATAGACAGAAATGAAAGAGATGTCTTTAAAACGTATTGCCACAATATTAATAAAGTTATTACAGTAAGTAGTTGGAAGATGGTGAAAATTCAAATTGTTTTTAATGAGAAGGGCTGCACCCCCCCAGCCATCACTTCTGTCATCTCGGAGAACAGCATACCCAGGCACGCAGAATGGGGTACCTGGCCTCAACCATGTCTCAGCAATAACAGAAATAAAAGGCGAGTATTTATTAAGTAGGTACATAAAATCAGATCTGTTTTTAATAACGCTTCGGCTATTCCACTGAAGAATGCAATCCATCATTAAGTAGTTGGAAAATTGTTACAGAGATAGTATGGATTATGTGACTTGCTACGTTGGACGGTAATTTGGATTTATAAACTACTTGTACTAGAGAAGAGAGCAACTCTTGTATGGATTTAATTTGTGGCAGTGATTCTTCATTATGTATATCCTTATCACCCTGGTTGTTAAGAGCGCATCCATTTGGGGGCTCAGGCATTTCAAAAGATTTTATAATATTCTTGTGGGCCTGCTGATCATAACCTGGATTAAGAGTGGGGCGAGATGGAGGTTTCAAAGTAACAGTTTTTTTGTAGGATTGGAAGAAGTTAGGAACAGAAGATAAACGGTCTTGCTGACTCTTACTGACTGGCCTGATGACCGAGGTTGTTTGTTGATGTCTGAGGGACCGTTGAACCTCCTGTGAGGAAGCAATTTCAGCATAGGATTTCTTAGTTTGAGGAAAGTGTGTCATAGCTTCCTGATATGAAACATTATAATGAGCCATATGATGTTTTATATTTGACTGTCTAGCATATTCAGGGCAAGTTTTATTAATCGCATAGTGTTGACCTGAACAAAAAGAGCAAATTGTATCAGTTTCTTCTATCAGACAGTTGTCAGCAGAGTGATTGTCGCCACATTTATAGCATTTAGGTTTAGACCGACACTGAGTGCGAGTGTGTCCAAACCTACAGCAGTTATAACACTGTATTGTAGGATACACATATTGCTCA
Organism: Lymantria dispar; assembly: GCA_032191425.1. Taxonomy (NCBI): domain Eukaryota; kingdom Metazoa; phylum Arthropoda; class Insecta; order Lepidoptera; family Erebidae; genus Lymantria; species Lymantria dispar. The sequence goes on along the minus strand of CM063465.1, from coordinate 6,870,749 downwards.
ACAGGCATAACTGTAAAGCAGCAATAAATTTCTTTTGGTAGGATTTGGCCATCAAAAGTTATAACTACTGTTTGTGTAGGGATCCAGTTGACACCATCTTGATTTATTTCTTTCCTATTCATTCGGCGTGTTCTAATTATATGGCCTACACCAGGAGGGAGTTTAACAGAGTCTATAATTTCCTCATGGGACCAGTCTTGAGGGATGCCTTTTACAATACCCATTCGGGAAATATTAAAGGAAGGAATATAGATTTTATACCCGTTATCCTTAAATATGGGGATCTCTAGAAATTCATTTGCATCCTTAGCTGTCCTGAAGGTAACAGAGAGACGGTTTCTACCAATTTTCTTTATTCCATCCTGTAATATGTTCTTTAATTGATTTTTGTATAGAAAAGCACCAAATTTGAGGGGATGCAGGGTCTTATTAGTGGAGGTGTCACTTATTAGTTCAGCATACACTACATATGGGCCACAGTCCGATGCCTGATATTTTGTCCTTGAATTAATGGAATTTACTGCAGAGGTGGTGATTGTAGTGGTTCCAGATATATTTGGGACCATTTCGGGGACAACAAAGGAATGTTCAATCTCTGAGACCAGCTGAGACTTTTGTATTTTAATTATAGGCAATTTTTTAGCAATAGATTTTAATATAATAGGATTACATTTCTTTTTTGGTTCCTTAGATTTTTTTTTATTTTGCGATACCCAATCCATGTTTTCTTCCAATGAGGGAGGTCGTTCTACGGGATATACCTCTGCTCCCTTGTCACTGATTACTAATTGACCATTGTGTACAGGGACAACCAGATTAATCTGGCTATCTCTGCCATCCGAGTCAATTTCCATGTTGATGAATCGTTGATCCCTAGATCTAACGATCCATCAACCTTTCCTTAACAATATCCGTACAGCTCACCACAAGTAATGAAACATACACAAACGATCACAAACAAATAATCTCCACCAACCTCTAATATCAGAAACAATTTTTGGAATATTTTTCTCCCGACCTACTCAACACACATGAATGTCGCACGAGTTGACAACCGGAAGTCAAGGAGAACGCTTTGCAGAGGCATGTTTCGAAGAAATCACACCTTATGGTGGGGGCTCTGTTATGTTTTGGGCAGGAATAAATTCAATGGATCGTACAGAGTTAGTCTTCATTGAAAACGGCTCACTGACTGGGCATCGATACATAACGGAAGTTCTAATTTCTCATGCACAACCCGCATTGGCCGCTCTAGGTGAAGACTCGATTTTTATGGACGACAATGCTCGCGCCCACCGATCCCGCGATGTTAATGCGTATGTGCAAGAGGTCGGCATTCGTCGTTTGGATTAGCCAGCTCGAAGTCTCGACCTCAATCCCATAGAGCATGTCTGGGACGTTCTGAAACGGCGTGTGAGATCAGTACACCCGGCTCCGCAGACCATCAGAGAGCTGAAGAATGTGATTACTGCGGAGTGGGAACGTATTCCGCAAGCAAGTATCCGGGATATACTCGCTAGCATGCCCAGACGAATTCAAGCTGTGATTTTAGCTAGAGGGGGTCACACTCGATACTAAACATTTATCTGCTTTTACTTTATTAAAGAAAAACAAACAAAAAAACTTTTTTATTTTTACTTCATGAGCATATGCACTACTAGCGAATATACACTACTAGCGAGGTTTAGCATTATTTCCCATAAATTGTATCTAAATTTTATGAAATACTGATGAAAACGATTATTTTCTTATTAATTTAGCAAATTGTGTGGATAAAACTACCTATAATTATCAAACAAAGAAATATTAACATTTGAAATGGTTCATTGCTTAGGTGCCCGTTTTTTTTGCAAATGAGTGTATTTTTTCGTATATACCTATTTATCTATGTAAAATATATTTTCTTTTTCATTTTACAATAATATAACTATCTCAGAACATGCACCTACCTTTTTTTCGTCTCTGCATCACCTATGGTTGACTGGTAGAGAATGCCTTTGGCATTAAGTCCGCCATTGCATTGTTGCATGAAGTTTAATAAAAAAAAAAAAATAAAAGAAATCTGTTATTTTATGCATATACATATACTTGTACAAAATAATTTCGATGTTTCACATCTGCCAGCGATAGCTACCTTTTTTTTATTTAAATTACTGAGATTTGAAGTCATTCTTCGCTCGCAAATAAGTTTTCAAAAATAACCTTGCATGTTATATGCTAAATCTTAGTAATCTAGAAGTCTAAGTCGTTAAGAATTCTACGAAATACTCTTGTGTATAAGTTATTTGTTAAGTATATAAGTATTGTTTGACAAGGTTCTGAGTAAACAATATAGGCTAAAAGTTTGAGCTACAATGCTTTCGTCTACGCATCCCAATGGACTAAATACTTATTTAATATGTATAACTAAATAAATTTTAAGTTGTGTTACTTATCTTTTATCCAATACAATCTATTTAATCATGTATTGAAATTTATTTTGCGATAGAGAAACTATACGTATACGCAGTTGATTTATTCCATTTTTAGGGTTCTGTACCCAAAGGGTAAAAACGGTACAATATTACTAAGACTTCGCTGTCTGTCAGTCCATCTGTCCATCCATCTGTCTATCACCAGGCTGTAGTACCTCAAGAACCACGATAGCTAGACAGTTGAAATTTTTACAAATTATGTATTTCTGTTGCCGCTATAACAACAAATACTAAAAACAAAATAAAATAAATATTTAAGGGGGGCTCCCTTACAACAAACGCGATTTTTTTGTCTCTTTTTATAGATAATGGTACGGAACCCTTCGTTAGCGAGTCGAACTCGCACTTAGCCGGTTTTTCTAAAAACTTGTAATCGTATTTTGAAATGAATGATCAATTTTCTGATTAACAATTACATTCCCAAGGTTGAGACAAAGTCAGGTAAGCTACCAGCATTAGGCTAGTGACAAAACCTTTGCTTTGTTTATATCTATAAATATTCTGTTTATATGTTTGTAATTGAACTCCTTCGAACGGGTGGACTGATTTTGATGATTTTTTTGTGTGTTCAAGTGAGTTCAAGAATAGTTTAGATTAATATATGGACCTGGTAGGTGGCGCTGCGATCGATTTTATAGAGAGTTCCTTTTTTTTTAATTTGAACAGAACAACGTCTGTTGGTACTATGAAAGAAGAATACATATTGAGTAATTGGAATAAGAGCAGAGTTATAATGATCATTTATTACTTAATTGACGGCTTAGAATAATAACGTATAGAAGGTAAGTTCGCGCATAAAAAGTGAAGCATTTCAATTGGAGCCTAATGGAGCTTACGCCAGCACCGTTCCGTAATGTACAAGGTCACTATACTGCACGTACCTACGTACGCAACTCTTAAAAAAATAAATTGGTAATTATGACCGTTTGTGCATTCAAATGGTGTCATTCATAACACATTTGAAAAACTTAAAAAGGTTTTTAAGATTACTTTTAAAAGTAATCCAACGATTTATGTTAATAAAAACAAAATTTGATTTCATAATTTGTTTAGTGGTGTGCGTGTGTACGTGTGTAATCGTCTACGCGGCATTAGTATTTTTAGATTCATGTTTCGAACGTTCGAAGTACTGACACTATCCTTCTATACCTTATTATTCTAAGATTGACGGATTATTTTTCTTTGTCCTATTCTATAGCTGATATACGTCCTATTGTGGGACCTGGACGTCTATAATGTTGAAAATAATTTACTATACCTCGCTAGACAGACGAATTGGTACTTTGTAACCCCCGTCCCAAAAAGAGGGGTGTTATTCACGTCGATATATGTCTGTGTGTGCGTCTGTCTGTTGCATCGTAGCTCTCAAACGGATGGACCGATTTCGGTGCGATTAATTTCATTTGAAAGCTAGTTGCCTTGTGGTGGTACTTATGTTTGGTTAATATCGGTCCAGCAGTGAAGAGTATCAGCTCTATTCCCAAATGATGTAATGGCGTACGATTACATGATTAGGTGCTTCACGAATGCCAGCATAATCGTTAAATAACAAGTGATTGATAATTCCTGTTGAAAATAAAGTAATAATTAGTTTTTATTATTTTAGTTTATGTCGGGGGTTGTTAAAAAATTTCAATTTTGCTTATATTTCGAAATTTGCCTTACAATGAAGTTATGCGTATATTTCTTCTATCATTTACTACCTCTGTAGCATAGGAAGGCCTATTGAACTTTATTCTTACTGTATCACCACATTATATACCAGTTATTATGTGCAATAATTATAAAATCAAAACGGAATGCTTGTGCAGAGAAATATTCAAATATATATGAATTTGTTAAAACATATCAGTGATGAATACCATGGACAGTAGAGTCATAGACCATAGTGAATAGATGTGTACAATATGGCGGCGAAGAATCGCGAAAGCCTTCCTCGATTGTGTGCTGATGAAGAAAATTAAAAACGCCGTAAGGAAGTGGCGGAGAATGCGCCTCTTCCGTAAGAGAGAAGGTAAGTGAGAATTTGTATAAGACATACTTTTTAAATTAAGTTTATTTTTATATGTTTTTTTTTTATTTATCTGTAAAAGGGTTTGTCGTTTCGCGTTATACTGCCTTAAATACAACTTACTAACTGAATTATTTATTATTAAATAAATTGCAGCAGATAGATTAGCAAAAATGTTGCTACGTAATTAGAATCAAATACATTGTAAATAAAAGTAATTTACGGATTTTATCGCGTTCGGACGGATATTTTCGTTCGCGACGACGTGGTTGTAAAGTGTTCGAAACGTTGCGTCAGGCAATCAAAAATCAAATACAAACGCCATAAAACCCGTAAAGTAGTTTTATTTACAATGTGTAATACTCACGTAAACATTAGAAATCAAAATCAAATACCTACGTCTTTCTGTCCAAATATTATTTTCATTATCTTTAATTCTGCGGACACAGACACACTACAGAATCATGGTGGCATCAGGTACATATAATTTACGATTTATTAAAAAAAAAATGTAAGTCTTTGTCGAAAATGTTAAGTGACTTGTAAAATTTATTATATATAGTGTACTAGCAAATGCTCGTTGTTTTATCTGTTAAGTGCCCGCACTCGTAGAACTACTGTTATAAAATGTAGCATGTGTTACTAGCAGATAATGTAGTTTTACATTTATGAAAGAATTTTTAAAATCTTATAAATAAATATAAATTATTAGCTTTGAGCCCAGCTGTTCTCTAATTAATATCGAGAGAGTACTACGACCCCTAATGATCTAGCCGATTTATAACTACAACTTTTTTTTTTTTTTTTATGGGTGGGCTATGGTAAGCGCACGCGCGGTTCAGTCCGTCCGGGGCGATGAAAGGACGGCGCGCGGGCTCATAACCCACCCGTACCCACGTCACCTCGTTGTTGGGCCGACCACCGCAGCAGATGTGACTTATCGTCAGTGGTCGGCCTGACGGAATAGCCTTTCGGGTAACCTCACCTCTCGACGTCCTGGGACGTCGGTCGCCGTCGCACGGGCAGCCTCTCTGCGGGTGACGGACAATTCCCCGGTCCGATCACCCGCGGCCACGGCTAGGGCGGCATTAGGCGCAGATACTCGCGCCTGCGCCGCCCGAATCGCCGGCGGCGGAACGTGTCGCCGAATAGGATCTCTACTCGCACACGATCCGCCGCCTCCTTCCGTGAGATTACGGCCTCACAGAAGGCGGCGACCGCGTCCCAGTTCCTGACGCTGACGAGCATCTCCCTGGCGATGATCGGCAGCGCCAGGTCGGCAGCGATAATTGCGACGAGTTCACGGCGATCCCCCTCTCATGCAGCACACTCCTCGAGCGTGTGCTGCGCCGTGTCCTCGTCGCAACTGCAGTGGTGGTAGGACGGTGTGCTCTCCCTCCTGACAATCTTGTGCAGGTACTTCCCGAAGCAACCGTGCCCCGTCAGCACCTGCACCAGTCGGAAAGAAAGCACCCCGTGCGTCCGCTCCAACCACTCCATCAGCACCGGCCGGAGGGCCTCGACGGTCCTGACACCGTACCGAGGACTCTCCAGCCGGACTGCCCAACGGGCAATGACTTCTCGGCGAGCGTCGTCCCGCCAGGCGGTGATCTCTTTGATGGAGACCATGCCGCCGCGGGCGCGCGTCTCCGACACCCGCCGATAAGTGTCGGCGAGCATCTCCGCCTCCAGGTCCCACGGGGGAGTTCCGGCCAGGAGGCACGCTGCCTCCGTCGCCACCGTGCGGTAACCCCGTATGGCCCTGATCGCCATGACCCTCTGTGGTCGCCACAGGAGGGCCCTAAGACGGACGGTCAGGGACCCCGCCCACACCGGTGCGCCATACAGGGCCATCGACCGGATCACCCCCACGTACAGCTGTCGGCACGTAGCACTGGGTCCGCCCACATTCGGCATCAGCCGCGAAAGGGCGGACGCCGCGCCGACAAGCCGGGGAACAAGTCGATGGAGATGAATTTATAACTACAACTATACTCGTTCCAACCATTTATTTTACTTTTGACACATGCTTTAGGACGTAACTGTTTCATTATACGCAATTATTAACTTTGAAACGAGTGAACAGAGAAATATATAAACTGCCCAATAATATTTATATATCTTAATTATTACCCACTAAATACATTAATATGCCGTAAATAGCTCTATTCATAAAATTTAAGTGATAATTCATTTCCGTTATAAAAAAAGTTACGTTCTATCGCATCTAGTGACAGGATCAAAAGTATTCGGTGCAAACTAATGAATCGCAAATAATCGATTACACTTATTTGCAGTTAAGTCAGCTGACAACTGAGTTTTGAATTGTTGTAATAGACAACACGTTAAAATTGTATCAGGGAGATATAAAAATCTTCTCATCATACCTATAACATGAAATAAAACAACCAAAATATTTTAATATTATTTTATTATAACGAATCGTCGGATTCTTCATACGAACTCGAATCGTTGCTTGAATCATCTGCAGTGTTTATTATTAACTCTTGTGTAGGTATGTTGTCAAATTCAATTGCCCGATCCCAATCAGAGAATATTATATTTTTTGTCTTGTTGACGACACTCGCCCAGTTTTCAGGCGTCACACTAGCACATGCGTTTTTTAAAAGTTCAAGCATTTTATTTGCTGTGAAAGGAAGGAGTTGTATTGTTTCTTGCGGCGTGTCCTTTGACTTGTGCCCAGATCATTTCAATTGGATTATATTGACAGTGGTACGGAGGAATTCTGATTACAACATACCCATATTCTGCTGCCATTTCGTCGATGACATATCGTTTTGGCTGCTTTTTACTTTTTAATATTTTAAGTAATTCTACTTTTAGTAGGGATTCGTCCACATCTTCCCCATTATCACGAAGCCAGTTTATAATCTCGTGTTTTTTGTTGGCCTGTGTTGGCATTTTATTAATTTGGCGAGAGTGATAGGGTGCATTATCAATAAATATTGTTGATGGCTCTTCAAGTGATGTAAGCATTTCTCTGAACCACTTTTCATACACGTCCGCATTCATCTCCTCATGATAGTCTCCTGTTTTTTTTATTTGAGCGCTAACAGAGCGTCTGGTACAAATCCCTTTGTAGTTCCCGCATGGCAAATGATGAGGCGTTCACCTTTCCCCATTGGCACTGCAGAAGTAGAAGCAGCAGTATCGTCAGTCCAACCTTTTGGTATGGAATGATTGGCATTGAGCCAAGTTTCATCTGTGAAAACGACATTCGACCAATCTTCTATTTTCTTCGCTTGTCTTAAAAATTCACAGCGAGACAAGGCTATATCACGACGTTCCATTAAAATTTTTCTTTTGTCGGATTTCTTATACAAGAACCCGATTTGGTGCAGCACCTTTGACAAAGAAGATTTTTGACCACGAAACAAGCCACAATTTCGTAGAGACGCTACTATTTTTTTCAAAGTAGGAATCTCTTTGCTTGTGTAATAATTGTATATATGACGACGAATAGCATCAGTATCAAAACTGTCAATTGCTGTCACTTTACGGGGCTGACGTTTTTTCTTAGGCGTAGATAGCTTGTTCTGTTCAATACCACTACTACCATAGGCTTCTTTAGTGATTTTCGCCACCGTTGGAGCACTAATACCTAATGCTGCTGCAACACGGTCTCTAACTTGGGTTACTGGTATAAGGAATCCGCCATTGCGGCTTTCCTTTTCAAAAAATTCACGAAGCCGCAGCACTAACTCTCTGGATTGTCCTTTAAGCACCATACCTTTCGGCATTTTGCAAGTAAAATCTTACTGGGAGGAACGATACGCTCAACTCAATCAAAGTAAGAACAATGAAATCAATACGGTGGAATATAAATACTCAACACAGCGTATGAAAAATATGAAAGAGTACTCAGCGAACAGAAATGTGACTAGCACGGGACGGGAGTCTTGTTGCGAGTGACAGACAACACAACAAAATGGCGTCGCCGGCGCGCCGTTCAGTGTTGCCAATTCGGCTTAAACAAGAAGGGGTAGGCTGGATGAGAAAATTAGTGATTTACTACCGCAGACGAGGGCGCCATTGTCTCTAAGTAAAGTTTGGAGCAGCGGACCCCGCTTAATGGAAAAATGCTTCATAAAGTAGTTATTTTTTATTTTGCAAAGTACAAAGTAAAATATTTTGGGAGGACTGAATTAGTGGGTATGCAAAAATTAATGTGCCCAAATAACAAATATATTTACAGAAGTGAAGTTTTTAAATAATATGAAATATGTATTTAAGCAAAAATAAAATATCCGTGTTAAATCGATTAAAAGTTCTTCCTGACTAAAATCGATTATTACAAAACATAGTATCCGTAATACATTGGTACAACACTAATTGATCAGAATTCGACCTGCCAAAAGTAAAATAAATGGTTGGAACGAGTATAGCAAACTGTAAAAGAAAATATGTATATTGAAGCTTGAAAAAAGTCTTAGGTATACCTTTTAATATTGCGTTCAAATATTTTTACCTACAATTCGTGGCAGAAATAGCCTTTAAATGGAAGCCTGTTTGAATGGAATACGTATAGTGATATTTTTCCTCGCTCTCCGCCCAAAATATCGGAGTATATGTCCAAATAATTATCCTGTTTTTTAATATGATCTCGTTTTGGATTTCGTTTATATCGAAATCCAACTTAAAAAGCTTTAGAAGTCCATCATCGAACTTGAAGTTTTTCCATATGAATCACAGATAAATAGTTGAATGAAAATTATTTGTTATTAAATCAAACTTTAAACAAATAATTACATTGAATTAAATTTTATCGTCATATTTGATTTTTTCGTTTAGTGTGGTGACGGAATATGAATACAATTCACCACTCCCTAGTATATTTTAGTCTTTTACAATATCCACGGGCAAGAGCCCGTGGATATTGTAAAACACGACTAAGTGATATAATATCAATGCAAGAGAAGGAAAACTAGAAACAAAACCCTATACCAACCTTTCTGACCAGCATGGTATAATAAGGTCATTTTCTTCCTATTGTGGAGGAGGCTCGAGCTCAGCAGTTCCACTTCTCTCGCACATGTATTATCTGCATATTGTATCCCTTATTCATTCACAAGACTCACGGGAAGTAAGGGGATAACAACTACTATTTTTACGGGTAAACAAGGTATTGGGATGACAATAAAGACAACGATTCGATATATCTGTCTTTATTGGCGCGATTACCTGCGCCTCATTCCGCCTTAGCCGAGGCCGCGGGTGACGTGACCGGGGAATTAGTCCGTCACCCGCCGAGATGCCGACCGCGTGAGGAAAGACCGACGTCCTCCCTGAGGGGGGGACGTTGGTCGATGGGAGGGTACCCCAAACAGGGAGTATTCCGTCGGGCTGACCACTGACGTCAAGTCACCCTGCTCCGGTGGTCAGCCCAACGACGAAGGCGACGTGCCGCGCGAGTGAGTTGCGGGTGTGCATGCTTACGCCCCTCTGTCGTGTCGCCCCGGACGGAGTGGTGCGAGGAGTGCGCCGACCACAACCCACCGCAAAAAAAAAATATCTGTCTTTATTAACTATAACTATTTGAGTCTCCGCTTTAATTTAATAACACCCTTCAGATCGGCTAAGGTTTATTTCCAGTATTCAAAACCTAATTAGGTCTGTGTATAATCTAACACTAACCTGTTTAAGACCTAATTAATCTAGTTTATAAAGCTAGAATTTAGTTACTGTTTTAACAATGTTATTTAAGATTTTAGCTACGAGTAATAAACTTTGTAGTTTTATTCAACTTTACCTTAAAAATATATAGACCAATAAAAGCGGGTAATTGGGCAATTTATCTTACCCTTTTGTCAGTTGTTCTTTGCTTGAGTAAATCAAAAAATTTGATGTAGTCAGTGAATTTTCTAATAAAAAATTTTCTTTCCCCGTATCAGTCATTTGAAATGTAACAATTTATTATTCAAACGAAATAAAATGGTAAGCCCATATCAGAAAAAAGAAATGAAATCGAGTATTTTGACTCGTGACGTTTCGTCATTTTATTTTTTTACAATGGGGAATATGCATGATATTTTTTTATTTTTTTAAACGTTTCTACGAGTTATTACATTACTAGAAATAAATATAACACATCCAAAATATAAACCCTTACGCTAAAAAAAATTTTTAAAAATCACCATTATTTATGGGCGATGTAAACGCGACTACTTTGGCGCGCGTATTCTGTGACGTCAGAGTACTCGATACTCGTACAAGTTGCTAGGGCTGCCAACTAGGCCTGTTGATATTTTTATAAATATCGTTTTTCGACATATCGATATTTTACAATGTATCAATATCGGTGTTCGCTATATCGAAAAAATATCGATATTTTTATTATTATTACGATTATTAAATATATTATATCTTTATAAATAAAACTACTTTTACGGATTATATCGCGTTTGTATTTGATTTATGATTGCCCGACGTTTCGTAAATGTCTGTAATAACGATTACTTGTTGGACGTGAGACACCTTAGTCCGCCCGTGACCATGAATGCAACAAAGTGTTCGAAAATAAAATATCGATCGAAAATATCGAATAAAATAAATATTGATTAATTTAAAAAAAAATCGATTATAAAACAATCGATTAATTAAAAAAAATCGATTATAAAATAATCGTTTAATTAAAAAAATCGATTATATAATAATCGATTAATTATAAAAAAATCGATTATTTTCTCCCAACAGGATTATGATGACTTTTTTTTTAGGAAATGTGAGCTTTATTTTCTAACATAGTATGATGAATTTTGATCGAATTTCGAATAATAAAAAATCGATTAATAATCGATTTTTATTATTTTGATAATCGATTGTAAAAATCGATTTTAATCGATTATTTTTTTACATCCCTAAAAATAATCACTAGAAATATACAAACAGCAACTTGATATCACAAGGTTCTCCTCTTCTTCTTTTTTTGTCTTGGCAATCAGCTAATACAAGCCATTTTTGCCAGTGTCGAGTTATAATTTTCTTATCAAATTATTAATTTCTTCATGTCAGTAATGGTCCGTCAGTAAGTCAAAGTGTCGCCTCCAACAGTGTAATGGCCACTGTTGGAGGTATCTTCTGAGAATTTTGGTGGAAACAAAAAGGTATGTATAGCAGTTTTATATCATATTCACTACACCTCAGCAGTTTTGCCACTATATATTACATAAAATGCCATCAAAATTATTTAATATAACACGTTAAAACACTAAGATATTGAATATAATACAAGAACACCACATGACACTTCCAGATTCCCGCCAAAATCAAGGTTCTCCTCCTATCCAAGGTTTAAGGAGGGCTGTTGATAAAATATCGATATGTCAAAATATAGATATTATTATTTAAAAATATCGATACTTAATACTGAACTTTTTTTGGACGATAATAAAAAGTACGTATCGAGGGTCGATATTTATTTGAATAAATTTGGTGTTTTATCTTTTCTTCTAAAGTATTTATTCTACAAAATTACCGTAAACTTAATCGACTGTAGAAGCGCTGGCATGAAACTGATGATCAGTTATCACTTACTCCTAGAATTTGATAAAAAAAAGCTCGGCACGGCAACCCCGCAATGAACGAAGTTAAAGAGTGGTCATGGAGAAAATATCGAAATATCGATATTTTTTTCTTTATATCGAACTTAAAAATATCGATATATCGAAAAACTATTTGTTTTTAAATATAGACAGCCCTAACTAGAAGACTCGGGTGTCACGTGTTCAAAACGTGACATCATAGTACTCCAACCAATGCGGTGCGTTTCAGAAATTTTGCGCGCGTATCTCAAAAAAGGCACTTTATGATAATTAAATTTAATTATTAAATAATGATAAAATTAAAAAATAATTGTATAGGTACATTTTTAAGCAATAAAGATTACAAATAAAAATAATTTGTTCATTTTGGAGTTTTGTGCATATTCCCTTTTGATTACGGTATTCATGACTAATTTCGCAGTTTTCATGTAGTATGTTAACTTTAATTTAAATATTTTTAACCCCGGCGCAAAAAAAGGAATGTTCTAAGTTTGACATCATTATCTATGTGTCTGTCTGTGGCATTGTAGCTTTCGAATGGATAAACCGATTTCGAAGGGATAAAGTGATAAATATGTGTCATGTATGTATATGTCACCGTTAAATTGTACGATCCGTTAGTTTATAAACTATCTAGTGAGATTATAAACTATCGACAGATTGTGAACGGACACAAAAATTTACAATGTAACGCTTATATTTTCGTAAGTTTATAAACTGACTATGTTCAACCTTCAAATTGTGAACAAAACGCAAAGTGCACGCTGATTGGTTCAACGAATCATTGTTTTCACACTCTGTCCCGCCACCGTTATTATTTTAGCGACATTACTACATTACATCAATTTAAAGATATTAAAAACAGTTTTTGATGGTATTTGATAATGTACGTTAATATTTGCTGGCAATGAGCTTTTTGATTGCTGATAATTATGTTTGTAACTTTATGTACACGAACACGTGCTATCTATAACGCCAACCAATCAGAGGACGGTTCACAAGTTCGCAGGCGAGAAATTGTAAGACAGTGCTGTGATTGGGTCATTTCTTTTTGAACTGATGGTTAAAAGTATTAAAATCACAATTTGACGGTTGAACATAGTCAGTTTATAATCTTACGAAAATGTAAGCGTTAGATTGTAAATTTTTATGACTGTTCACAATCTGTCGATAGTTTATAATCTCACTGGATAGTTTATAAACTAACGGTTCATACAATTTTACGGTGACATATATACCATACATAAATTTAAAATCGCAACGTCGCACTGGGTTTCATTACTAAACTATTCTTAAACACATTTTTTTTGGGCTCAGCGCACCCGTCGTCCAGCTCCGTCCGGGGCGACGAAGGGGCGGTGCGCGACTCCATAACCCACCGTAGCTCCTCTCCTTCATCGTTGGGCCGACCACCGGTACCAGCCCTCTGTGGTCGGCCCGACATTCTTGAACACTTGGAGCATACAAAAAAAATGACTATTAAAATCGCTCCAGCCGTTTAGGAGGATTATAGCGATACATACAAAATAAAGATAATATAAGAAAATCACCTACGAAACTTAATATACCAAATGTATCCTAATTACGAAAGGTTGTTACCGAGATAAAAAGAGGTAGGGAACACACTTATATTAATGAGCGCTGTTTTACTTGTTCTCAGATTCTGTGACGCGTCAGGTATCAACTGATCCAGCTCCGTCCACATCGGGAACCCCTGCTCACCATCCGCGTCCACCACCAGCTGAATTATTGCAACTGGTATTTATAATTTTTGTATTCATCTCATCCTTCGAGTAGTATGCCGTATCTGTTTATAAGCAGAAAGATTAAAAGGAAAAGGAAAGCAGTTTAAAAGGAAAGGTTACGTGCACTTATATACCCACGTGAGAATTGATACGTCTTTGGCGTGACAGGGTAAGTAAACTAGGACTACATATGAGGCCATGAGAACCATACTGGCCTAATGCAATGGACAAGCCTTTTGAGCACCATAAAAAATAAAGAAAAGTATAGAAAAAACCTTAACAATGATTATGCTGCCATCTAGTGAATTTTCCTTGTATCACTTTTAGGCCACATTGGTTCTATCAAAATGTTCAATTATATCTATAAAAAATCATAAACTCAATACTATAAAAATTAGATAGGCCACTATGGTTCTCATGACGTCATATGTTTGTAGAAAAAACAACACTCGTAATAGAAAAAAAGGTATTTAATACATTGAAAGTTTTATTATAACACATTATCTAGTTGACAATTGCTACAGGGTGCGCACACATCGTAAAAAAATTTGACTAGCTAACTTCAGGGTGTTGGTTTTTCGTTGACCAACTTCCTCCCCGAGGGGGGGGGGGGACGTCGGTTGAGGAGAGGGTACTCCGTCGGGCCAACCACTGACGTCAAATCACCCTGCTCCGGTGGTCGGCCCAACGACGAAGGCAACGTGTCTCGAGTGGGTTACGGGTGTGCGTGCTTACGCCCCTCTGTCGCCCCGCACGGAGCGGAGCGAACAGTGCGCCGACCATAACCCATAACTCCATAACTCTTCTAGGAAATGTCTAACATAATGATTTCTGATGTTTACGCGAGTATTACACATTTTAAATAAAACTACTTTACGGAGACTTTACTACTTATATTGGGCAAACAAAGAGATCCATAAGAACTCGGATCAAAGAACACATAGCCGATGTGTAGCACCGCCGTCACACTAGGTCTGCAATCTGTGAATATAGTCAGGACCGCTTCCGCCATAACATCAGGTTTGATAAACCACAAATCCTCGCAAAAGAATAGCGATACCTGCCAAGAATGGTACGCGAGGCTATTGAGATTAAAAAACACAAAAATTTCAATAGAGAGGATGGCTGGGTGTTACCATCAAGCTGGGATCCTGTTATTAACATTATTAAAAAGAAATCCAAAAAGACCACCACAAGACTGCAAGACACTGTGAGCTCGTATTGTATAGATTTGACCCACAATAATAATAGCTTTTTTTTTTTTTTTTTTTGTGTGGGTGGGCCGCGGTCGGCGCGCCTCCGCACCACTCCGTCCGGGGCGACAGAGGGGCTTGAGCACGCAACTCCCGCGACCCACCCGAAAACCACGTCGCCTTCGTCGTTGGGCCGACCACTGGAGCAGCGTTAACTTGTCGTCAGTGGTCGGCCCGACGGAATACCCCCTATTGGGGTACCCTCCCATCGACCGACGTCCCCCCCTCGGGGAGGACGTCGGTCTTTCCTCACGCGGTCGGCCTCTCGGCGGGTGACGGACTAATCCCCGGTCACGTCACCCGCGGCCTCGGCTAAGGCGGCATGAGGCGCAGATAGTTGCGCCTGCGCCGCCCCAGTCGCCGGCGGCGGATCTCCTCATCGAGGCTGCGCTCCTCGCGCAGGCGATCCGCCGCCTCCTTCCGCAAGATCACTGTCTCGCAGAAGGCTGCGACCGCGTCCCAATTCCCGACGCTGTCGACCATCGCCCTAGCGATAGCCGGCAGCGTCAGGTCCGTACCGATGATTGCGACGAGTTCACAGCGCTGCACTGCCCAAGCCCCGCAGGCCTCGAGCGTATGGCGCGCCGTGTCCTCGTCGCAATCGCAGTGGTGGCAGGACGGTGTACTCTCCCTCCTAACGACCTTGTGCAGGTATTTGGCGAAGCACCCATGCCCCGTCAAAACCTGCACCAGTCGGAAGGAGAGCACCCCGTGCCGCCTCTCCAACCACTGCATCAGCACCGGCCGGAAGGCCTCCACGGTTCGCACCCCGAACCGAGGCCTCTCCAGCCGGACTGCCCAACGGGCGATGACGTCTCGGCGGGCGTCGACGCGCCAGGCGGTGAGATCCCTTAACGAGACCACACCGCCCTCCGCTCGCACCCCCGTCACCCGCCGATATAGTCCGGCGAGCATCTCCGCCTCCAGGTCCCACGGGGGAGTCCCGGCCAACAGGCACGCTGCCTCCGTCGCCACCGTGCGGTATCCGCGGATGGCCCTGACCGCCATGACCCTCTGTGGTCGCCACAGAAGGGCCCTAAGTCGGGCGGTCATGGACCCCGCCCACACCGGTGCGCCGTACAGGGCCATCGACCGGATGACCCCCGCGTACAGCCGTCGGCACGCAGCGCTCGGTCCGCCCACGTTCGGCATAAGCCACGATAGGGCGGACGCCGTGCCGACGAGCCGCGGAGCGAGCCTACGGAAATGCTCCCGGAACCACCATCGCCCGTCGAGCACCAGGCCCAAGTACCTCATATGGGCCCGGATGCTGATGTCGACCGAGTGGACGGTGATCGAGACGCCGATGGGAGGGCTCATAGTGCGCCCATGGAACAAGAGGGCCTCCGTCTTGTCCAGGGCGACCCTCAACCCCAGCGCCTCGATCCGTCTGACGACCTCCTCGGTACCCGAGGTCGCCAGGCTTACCGCCTCTTCTAGCGTCCCACCGCGGGCTGTGACGAGCGTGTCGTCGGCGTAACAAATCACACCCAGCCCGGGCGGGAGGCTCCCCCTCAACGCCCAGTCGTAGCCGATGTTCCACAGGGTGGGTACAATAATAATAGCTAAAGATAATTTTAAAAATTAAAACCTCTTAGTAACATAAAGTAAGCCGCCTTCAAAATTAATATTAATTTAGCATCATGTCACCTGAGTTTTCTTGCCGGATCTTTCTCAGTATGGCCGTGTTCCGATCCTAGTAGCATACTAGATTGTTAGGGTTTTCAAATATAATTACTATTTATTTAAATAATTACTAACCATAAACAATATAATTTTTTCATATAGAATCATTTTCTTCTTACACTGGCAATGAATTTGTATCAAAATGTGGGTCAATATTTAATAACTCTTTTCTGTATGGGGTAGATAATTATAAATTTTCTGCAATAACGATGACTTGTTGGACGAGAGACATCTTAGGCTAAGAACTCACGGAGCGATTTTGTATCGTGCCCGCTGCAGTAGTGGAATAGCGGTTTCATTTCTAAACTCACGAGATCGGTTATTTGCGCGGTTACGCAGCCGTCGCGGTTTGGATTATCGCCCGCATACATGGCGGGCAAGGATCGCAAGGCTAGCAAGGTTCATATCGCCATGAACACACACCAGAAACGAGCTGTCGCGTTATACTTACTTCACAAGAATTAAAAAATGAAAACCCAAAGGTTCTGGGTGCATCCACTTATTCAAGATAGAGATCGTTTTGGATTATTTGTTACTCTTATTAGCCAACCGATCGCAGAGCGCGTGGGCGCAACCCGCCGAGGCTGCGGATGACCGCGGCCCGCGTGATTCTACTAGTTGCCCGCTGGTGCGGCGGGAGCCGCAAACAACCGAACACACCGTGGGCGTGAAACGCGCCGTGAGATTTGCTTTTATTTTTTACATAAATATCAGCATTCTACAGAAGCTGCGGGCCCGCAACCGTGGCGGACGCGGGTAAAAATCGCTCCGTGAGTTCTTAGCCTTAGTCCGCCCGTGACCATGAACGCTGCAAAGTGTTCGAAACGTCGGGCAATCTAAAATAAAATACAGACGGGATAAAATCCGTAAAGTAGTTTTATTTAAAAATATATAACACCTCATGCGCGGTGACTAGCACTAACCCCGCATTGGTGGAAGAAGCCTACGTCCAGCAGGAGACGCTGAAAGACGGATATGATAAAAATTAATTCACTATTAACTAGCCTTATATAGTCATCAGAATATAATATACTCGTCAAAAGAGTTAATTGAGGTAACAAAAATGTAAAGAAAGTTTTACGGATTTTATCGCGTTTGTATTCGATTTATGATTGCCCCACGTTTCGAACACTTTACAGCATTCATGGTCACGGGCTGGACTAAGATGTCTGACGTACAAACAAGTCAATGTTATTGCATATTTTTATAATTATCTATCCGCTATAGAACATTAGTTATTAAGTTTTGACCCACATTTTTGGTACAAATTCATTGCCATTACAAGAAGAAAATTATTCTATATGAAAAAAAAAATTATATTGTTTTTGATTAGTAATTATTCGACATTAAAATTTATAGTAATTAATATTAAAATTTGTTAATTTGAATCTCATAAAACTCAGAGGACATAATGCCTAATCAATATTGATTTTTATTTTTAAAGGCTGCTTATTACTTTTGCCGATTCTTTCTCAGTGTGGCCGCGTTGTGATCCCGTGGTAGTGTATTAGTTTTACTTTTGCTCAGACCATAACCTACCCTAAAAAGGCTTATTCCTTAAGGGTATATAACTAGACTGCAGCTAACAAATGCTATACTCATATTATAATCATAGCGCCTACATAAAACATAAGAGCAAAAACTATTAGTAATTATTTAGCAATACTCAGCAGTAAGTTTTTGCCATTAGAACAATTCTCATCATCATTATCATCATCGCAGCACACATACGTCCCACTGTTGGGCTCGGGCCTCTTCCACAATGGGAGGGAATTTGACCTACTATACCACGCCGACCAGACGTGTTGGTTTAGAGTTTAATTTCAAGTTTTTCTTACCTTGCATAGACGTTATATGCATATTAAAGTCCCTTAGTCGTTTTTTACGCCACCTACGGGCAAGATCGAGGAATCATATGCTTACTCCGTCATCATACGGTACAAAGACTGAAAAATTTATTTAAAAAAACTTGAAATAAAATCTTATGCCAACTCATCTACACAATAGCTGGATCATCTGAAGGAGATTTTTACTCAATATTATATAGGGAAGAAGATATTAAGATATTAGAGTAATTTATCTACGTTGTTATGAAAAAAGTTTTACCTTGTGTTACTATAGTAACTTTTTAAAAATTTGCAACACAAAAATGGTTTTTTCACTTCCTTTTGTAAGAAATATGTAATTTAAATAAGTATTTTGTATGATGGCGGAGTAAGACTACAATTCAGCAGTCTTTTTCTTGCCGTAAAAGGTAAGGAATATCTTGTGGATATAACAACTATGTAAAAGAAGGAAAACTCGAAATAAAACCCTAACCTCGAAATATAACCCGCTTGCCGCCTGGCCAGCGTATTTTTTATTTATTTATTTATTTAAGACAACACTCTGCACTAAGGAAATAATCCTTGTATTGCGGGGGACTTTACAAACATATAATTAACGGACACAAATTACACCCAGACTCAATTCAAATTCAATTGAGCGTAGCTCAGTTTGCCTCCCAATGACTAGAAGGCTCTACCCCAGCAGTGAGCCGTATATGAGCTGTGGTAAAGATGATGATGATAATAATGATGATCAAATTTTTATATAATGATATCTGATGTTTACACGAGCACTACACATTGTAAATAAAACTACTTTTACGGATTATATCGTGTTTGTATTTGATTTATGATTGCCCGACTTTTCGAACACTTTGCAGCGTTGATGGTCACGGACGGACTAAGGTGTCTCACGTCCAACAAGTAATCGTTATTACAGACATTTATAATTATCTACCCGATACAGAAAATTACATAGTTATAAATTTATTAAATTGTGACCCACATTTTAGTACAAATTTATTGCCAGTGTAAGAAGTGCCGTGACCATGAATGCTGCAAAGTGTTCGAAACGTCGGGCAATCATAAATCAAATACAAACGCGATATAATCCGTAAAAGTAGCTTTATTTACAAATTTTTATATATTTTACACAATATTCCTAGATGTAATTCTACCTTATTTCCAGGAACCGGATGAAGGTCAGAAGCTGAGAGAGCAACATTTAAGACAATATGCTTTCTTTCAATTAAGGGTACATTTGAAAAGGGGTCAAAATTTAACAGCAATGGACAAAAATGGTAAGTATCTGAACAAATCACAATGACTGTAAAATGAAGGTTTACCTTTATATTAAAGAGTTCGAGATTACCCGTTAACTTTTTTTTTGCTGGAAAGCTATTGGATCAGATACCGCTCCACCGTTTAGGATGACGTCAACAGCTTGGATCCCTACGTGATCAATCTCTGTCTCTATAGAAGACCACTTTAGAAACACTAAGTGATTAAGTTATTAATTTTAGATTAGGTAATTATAAGTAATTATTGCTCCGTGTGGTGACGGAGTAAGACTACTATCCATCTTATTATCTTGCTCGTTAGTGCCATACAATACGACTGCAAATAAGATCGATGCAAATAAAGGAAAACTCGATATGAAATCAACCTGTCTGACCAGCACCGTATAGAAACGTCAATTTCTCTCCTGTTGTGAAAGAGGCTCGAACGTGGCGTATATGAGCTGAAATGGTTATAATGATGAACTAGAATCGATTTAATGGTACAACTTTACTGCTGAGCATTGCTAAATAAAGAGCAATAGTTGCTCTTATATTTTACATAGGCGCATTAACTTATAACATTAGTGTAACATTTTAGTTAACAGCAGCATATTATACGCAGATAACATCGATGCAAAAGAATGAAAATTGGAAATGAAATGCTATTCCAATAATTTTGACCAGCCTAGTATAGTAGAAATTCAAATTCCCTTCCTTAATAGAAGATGTCCGATCCTAAAAGCGGGACTTAAATGGACTGAGATGATAATTATTACGGCGAAAGTACAGATTATAAAATCATGAGTACAGATATTAAAATCACCTTAAACGCATAGATGTAGGTTAGCATATTAATTTAGTCTTTTTTTTTTTTGTGGGTGGGTCGCAGTCGGCGCGCCGCCGCACCGCTCCGTCCGGGGCGACAGAGAGGCTTAAGCACGCAACTCCCGCGACCCACCCAAAAACCACGTCGCCTTCGTCGTTGGGCCAACCACTGGAGCAGCGTTAACTTGTCGTCAGTGGTCGGCCCGACGGAATACCCCTACTATTGGGGTACCCTCCCATCGACCGACGTCCCCCCCTCGGGGAGGACGTCGGTCTTTCCTCACGCGGTCAGCCTCTCAGCGGGTGACGGACTAATCCCCGGTCACGTCACCCGCATATTAATTTAGTCTATGTAGGTTTAGCTTATGTTAATATTAGACATAAACTATAGGAGGTAATGCTGCTTGTTACTTAACTGTTCTTGACCGACTTGAATTCAGACTATCGATCTTTTGGTTAGGAGTGACGTAAACACCATTAATCTATTAAGGCAGTCTTTAATTATAGATCTTTCTTATACTTTTTTTAAATTATCATCATCCTACTCTTTTCTTCGGGCCGACCATTGATGTCAAGTAACCCTGCTCCGGTGGTCGGCCCAACGACGAAGGCGACGTGCAGGTGGGTGGGTTGCGGGAGTTGCGTGCTTACGCCCCTCTGTCGCCCCAGATGGAGTGGTACGAGGAGCGCGCCGACCGCAACCCACCCCAAAAAAAAACCCTACTCTTTTCTCAATTACTTGGGGTTGATACAATATACACTCTTCTTTCATAATACATATTATATAAATATGTATATATAAAAAATATTAGAAGAGTTTTAAAATTTATATTGATTAATTATTGCACATAAGTTACTTGGAAGTATAATAAAAAATCAACTTCATTTCTTCTTACACCTATATACTATATAACTGTGGAGAGGATTCTGTCTAAATGAATTGGCGTAGGGTTTTATTTTGAACTAGCAACCCGCCCTCGCTTCGCTTCGGTTTTAGTCGTTTTACCCGCATAGTTCCCGTTCCCGTGGGAATACCGGGATAAAATATAGCCTAATTTACACCCTGATATTATAGCTTTCTATTGGTGAAAGAATTTTTGAAATCGGTGCAGCCGTTTTGAAGATTACCCGGAACAAACAGACAGACAGACAGAGAAAATTTTTTTAATCTGTATTTTAGGCATAGGTGTCGTGCAAATAACCGTGTGAGCATGAAAAAGCCTATTATTTTGATATTACAAACAGACACTCCAATTTTATTTATTGGTATAGATTTTCAATCTTTTACTGTAATTATATCTACTTACATCCGCTAATCGAGACCTGTAGAGAAAGGAGTAGTGATCATTATATCATTACCCCGTTATCATCATCATCATCGCGGTCCACATACGTCCCACTGTTGCGCTCGGACCTCCTCCACAATGGGAGAGAATTTGACTTACTATACCATGCTGGTCAGAAATGTTGGTACAGGGTTTAATTGCGAGTTTTTCTTCTATTGCATAGATGTTATGTGCATATTATATCCCTTAGTCGTCTTTTACCACATCCACGGGCAAGATAGGGAGTGGCGAATTGTATTCTTACTCCGTCATCACACTGACAATTATATTATTACCCCGTCAGCGTGTAGAAAATTATTTAAAACTTAAAATAAACTGTAGTAATTCAATCATGTTAGTAATTCAGAGTATGAAATTCAAGTTAAATTTGTGTTAATTTATTTTGTACAACAAACTAAAACTATTTGAATAGCACTCGGGGAATCTCGAACTCTCGAATGCGGGCAACCGACGTTTTACGAACACAAACACAGTTCACATCTATTCACAGTTTCACCACAAATATATTGAAATAGGCTGAGCACAGCAGAATATATTTAAGACACAAAACTATTTAAGATCTGCCGGGCTAACCCGAGTCAAGGAACTCTGTACCAGTGGCTGGCCCAATGTCGAAGGGGAGGCAATACCGTGGGTTATGGGGCCATGCATCGCTCTTTCGTCAGCCTGGACGGAATGGACGACCCAACAAAAAAAAAACATGCTATAGGTTTAAGATAACATTTTTAACGTAAATTCATTATTTACCATAATTTACCTAAAAGAATATTCACCAGTAAAAGGAAGAGGTATAATGTATGTGATTTTACCTTACTATTATAGTAACCAAGTTGCAAATGAGACATAAGAACTTACAAGCTTAATACTTGTATATATGTCAGAGAAAATAAACTTTGTCTTGTATAAAAGTATATTTTTCTTTGTGAAGAATTTCGTTAGTAGAATAAAGATAAGATTCAAGAAGTTTACTAATATATACGGCTGGATTTAGTTTCTTGAAGTATTTTTATATTACAGTATAGCAAAGAATCCATCTTTAATTGTACAGAATAAATATTAATACTATTTTTCTTGTCGTCACCACACAATTCTCTCCACAATTCAATCAATTTCTCCTTCATTGTGGAGGAGGCTCGAACCTAGCAGTGGGACGCACACTAGCCGATATGATGAAATGAATGTATTATCCATAATATAATTAAGTATTGGCAGCCGTATAGTTTCACATAGGGAACTAAATAACCAAATATATAATGAAAATATATATGTGATTCAGTTAATATAAAATTCTGATGCATGTTTAATAAATCAATCTTATCCCCCTTTCTTTCGTATGTAAGAAATCATGTAAAGCCATCAAAAGAATTATTTCAAGGCTATCATGTCGACAAAATTACTTACCGACTGCCATTTTATGGTGTAAATTCGACTTATTATTTCGTATTTCATTCAATACCTTTACGTTCAGCTATTAATGACCATGTTTTTGTGTGGAACTAATATTTATCTTGTATATCTCTTTGAATATCACAATTTTCGAATAATAGAAGGCATCTTAAAGGTTTGAGCACTTTAAAAATTATTAACATCTTGATTCGATCCCTTAGACATCACATATATAAGATAAAAAATCACTGCTCTGTGAGTGGCAATATTTTAATTGAATTCACTGATATTAATCGCTTTGTACCACAGCGTTAGTCGAGGCATATCATCACTCCTTAGGGCACACAACGTTAACACACCAATATTAATCGCTCTATAGCACAACGTTATTCAAGGCATATAATTACTCCTTTGGTCATCACAACGTTAACACACTGATATGAATCGCTCTGTTCCACAGCGTTATTCGAGGCATAAAATCACTCCCTTGGACATCACAACAAACTAAATCATAAAAGCTCTCTAAATTATTTGGCTGTAATATAATTTTATATTTAACCACTCACACAAAACACTAGACAATATGTATGTTATTCTTACTTTGCATGTTTTATTATTTCTGCAATTACCGCTTTTGCTTTCAAACCATTCACCTGTAGATTTACCAATTAATATTTTTATCCTAAATATTTATTTACAACTATATAACAGAGTAGTAAGTTTAATAAATAATAAAAATTATACGAGTTATTATAGTGAAGAATATTCTCAAATTACTTGCGGATGATTTTAGAGGACCCTAGCTCAGAAATTACACATATTTTGAGAAGTGATTAATGTTAATTAGCTGAAAATAATAATGTTCCACTTGCTAAACCGGTAAAGGTTGATGGTAATTATAATATAAATATTTAACAGGATCAATTACTATGAAATTCGAGGCACAACATATTTTCGATATACTGTATAGTTATTATAATTGGTCTTCGCCGTAATTGTGTTAGAAATTTGGTCATAGAAAATATTAATGATTGGGCAACATTTATTGATCAATAACCCCTTTATATAAAATTTTACTAGTATAAACTTTAATCAAACATACATATCTATATATACTATATACTGTTAGTTCCTAGCTATAATGTTATTCAATAAATTTGTAAATTGTCTTAATAATACTTGATAACATTTCCTATTAAGATTTTTATCAGTTTTTAAAGTTGATATATTATCATAAAATATATAATAGTCTATCTAAATCTAAAGTTGTTACTTACAAAATTATTTCTGTGCAAAATAATTTTAGGCGGTGAAATGTCAGGCATAAAATAGTGACGGGTATTTGTTCAATAGGTAATTTTACTTAAAAAAAAAAGACCTTCAAATACCTATTGTACTTTTTATAGTCGTATTCTAAATCGCAATTACTACACGCATACTATTTGATTGCCTGAAATTCCTTAGTATATTTTCATAGTCCAAAATTAGAATGAAATTAAAATAGGACTATCGCAAAAAGAAATGTTCTTTCAAAAAATAAAATTATCTGAATTAGTTTATATACAGAGAGATTAAAACTGAATTTACATAAAGAAATAAGTATTATATAATATATAAAAGAGCCCCATTCTTTTTTGAAGTCAATAAAATCTTCCCAGGTTCCTACGCGTTGTTACTATCATATTTTATTTGGCTCAAATTAGTTACGTGTTTAAATTTCAAGACAATTAGCCTCAGCCCAGTATTATTCCGAGCAGTAGTAGATACTTTTGGTAAGAAATTAGGATCTGTAATTACCACTTTAGATTGATGACGAATTTGACATCCGAATAGTAAAAAACATTAACACCTGTGAGATAGTGGCCTGTAAATTATTTCGAAATAAAGTACGAAATTACCTTTATGACGTACTCTTAGATGTCCCGTAGCTTATATTTTCTTAATTTATTTTTGCTTCTTCCTCTTCTAACTGTAGTGTTTTGTGGGGTCCAAAACCAGGCTTGTTGTCAGGCACGAGCGATCCTTACGTGAAGTTCAAGGTTGGTGGAAGACTGCTGCACAAATCCAGGATAGTTTATAGAGATCTGAATCCAGTTTGGGATGAATGTTTTACTGTTCCTATTGAAGATCCATTTCTACCGGTGCAATTAAAGGTGAGAATTTACGTAAAATATGTATTTGGATGCAAAATAATCATTTTTTTTCACATACGGGGTGTCGAATTGATAGAAGAATAATCAGAACTCTAAAGGAAAATCCATAACATATACTACGTCCTCCAATCCGCCAGATATGGCACTACTCTTCCTTGAAGAAGCTTAGGTTGGCCAACAATGGACTGGTTCAACGGATTGCACAAATTGTTGTTCCGAGTCTGGATGTAATTTGTGTCCGTTAATTATGTTTGTAAAGACCCCCGCAATACAAGTATTATTTCCTTAGTGCAGGGTGTTGTCTTAAATAAATAAAACAAAAAAATATAATACGCTTTACTAACAAGAGAAGAAGAAAGAATGCTGTTTAAATTATTATCGTTCGGAGGAATCGCCACTTATTTTTTATGTTGATTACAAGTAAATATTTGCAATGTAAGAGATACAAAATAAATTCGACTATTCGGTCGCTCTGACATATTGTACAAATTTGATACGTACTTTATATGCTTTAAGACGTTTTAGGGACACCAAATAGCAACGTCAATAGAACCCAGAACTTGTTAGTGGAAATCTATATAAAATGAAATACAATAAAAAAAGATTAAACTTATGTGCCCTAAAATGCTTTCATTAGAAGGGGTGATTAATTTAGATTAAAAAAATGCATTAGGTCCTGGTAGGTGGCGTTACAATCAATTTCAAGGAATTCTAGTTTTTAATTTTTTCAAGTGAAAACTTCTTTAGACGTCAGACACTTTTTAGTAGAGTATAATGGAAAGTGTAGAAGAGCATTTGTTGTTTTGACATGGTACATTAGATTTTATTAAAATAAATGCATTTTCAGGTATTTGACTACGATTGGGGCCTTCAAGATGATTTCATGGGATCCTGTCAACTAGATCTGACAGCTTTAGAGCTGGGTCGGACACAAGACTTAGTCCTATGTCTCCGAGATCCTAGTAAGCCGAACCAGGATATGGGAGAGATAGTGCTGAATGTAACATTGTGGCCCAAATCACAAGAAGACAAAGATCAGGTAAGATTTTTATTTTATTTCATTAAATTTATAGATGATTGAAAAAGGTTAACGAAGCAAGATTTAATGCGACGATTTCAAGTGGAAGACATTGTCTGAAGTTTTCAAATCAAATTAGGGAGGTTCTAGTGAACGTTAAAAATATCTTTAACGAAAGACCTTTTTATTGAGACTTGGTGAATAAGTAATTAGTTATTAAGATACTTTTAATTCTTACGAGCTTCATATACCAGCATCGCATTAATTGGATTAGCATGTAAACATTAACTTTATAGGAAACAGACATAAATATTAGTACATAGTAGTACATTTCATTTTATTTGCGGCTTTAATGGATTTGTTACTTAAAATAAACGGGTATTTACAGATTGTATTTCCGTATGGTGACGGAGTAAGAATACAATTCGCCACCCCCTCTCTTACCCCTGGGTGTCGTAAAAGGCGACTAAGGGATTATAATATGCATACAACAAGAGAAGGAAAACTCGAAACAAGAATCCTATGCCAACACGTTATCTGTCTACAGCCGCGGGCCGGTCCGTCCGGGGCAGTACCATGCTCTCGCAGAAAATCGACGTCTGAGTAGTAGCAATTTGTTACTGCGCTTCGTTCGGTGAGCGAGAGAGCCGGAAGCCCAACTTTCTGAGGGTGATTGCGTGTGGAGGGTTTTGGTGGTGCCCTTGGTATCACCGAGCCTCAATGCACGCATTCACACTCCCTTCGCTTTCTTCGCGGTAGGCAACGGCCTTGTAAAGGTCCATGAGCGGCAGCAACACTTACCACCAGGTGTACTGTTTGCTCGTTTGCCACCGTTTGCAATAAAAAAAAAAATAAAAAAGAAAATCACGTCTGACCAGCATGGTATAGTAGGTCAATTTCCCTCCCATAGTGGAGGAGGCCGGAGCCCAAAAGTGGGACGTAGGCATATGGGCTGAGATGATGATTCCACGTATGTTTGAGTTTTCAAGATATGCTTCTATTGGCGCGTTAGGGAAAAATGATTATAGTAGGTACCTAAATGTTTACGATTCACGTGTAACACTGTTACGAAAAAACTACACCGTGAAGGTAGCTAGTCAACATTATTTACAATGTGCGCGCACAGAGTCATAAATGTCAACTAGATAATTTTTAAAATGCATTAATTTTTTTTATATTATTACCCTTTTTTTTTGCGGTCGGCGCGCTCCTCGCACCACTACGTCCGGGGCGACAGAGGGGCGTAAGCACGCAACTCCCGCAACCTACCCACGATGCACGTCGCCTTCGTCGTTGGGCCGACCACCGGAGCAGGGTATATTATTACCCTAAAGAAGTATAACTTCTTAGATGCGTACACATATTTTTTTATTTGCCGATATTTTGAACACTTTTCAGCGGTCACACGGGAGGACTGAAGATGTTTCACATACACCAGTGCGTATCGTTATTGAGACAAATTGTTATGAGATTTAGAATAGCGCCTCTATCGGACGATAGGGACACTGAACCAAACCTAGGCTAGAAATTTATAGTCTGTATTTGAAAAGGGTATTTGCCGTGTGGTGACGGAGTAACAACACAATTTACCACTCCCTATCTTCCCCGTGGATGTCGTAAGGGACGACTAAGGGATATGATATGCATATAACACCTATGCAAGAGAAGGAAAATGATGATGGTTTGAAAAGGGACGCAATAATTATTATAATTATATCCTAATTGGTATGAGTTAATTTGAGTTGTATACACCAAACACTGGCTATTAATAACGTTAATTAACAGTTCAAATTTTCTCACAAACTGACCTAATTAAACATTAAAATACAAACTGTAATTACATCATAAAATTTTATGTACGTAGTTTACTACAATTTTTAAGGATATCCCCTCGAAAGCATTGTTGCTTTCGAGGGGATATCTTCTTCATATATAAATTTATTGTGTACGTATGTCACTGAACTCCTCCTAAACGGCTGGACCGATGTTGATGATTTTTTTTTGTGTGTGTTCAAGGGCATTCGAGAATGGTTTAGATTCACAATTGGACCTGGTAGGTGGCGCTTTATTTGAACAGAACAACGTCTGTTGGGTCAGCTAGTATATTTATAAGACTAAACCATCAATATGGATTTTACTACACAGATGGAGCAGTGGTTAAGATACCGAGATACCAGTGTCGTTAGTTCGAATCCCACGCAAGGAAACACTTTGTGCGATCCACAAACTGTTGTTCCGAGTCTAGATCTGATATACATATGATATATATATATATATATATATATATATATATATACATATGATAATCTGTATCCGTTAATTCAATCAATTATTATGACCAGTGTGGTGTAGTAGGCTAATTTAATTCGTTTAGAGTATACGAGTTGAAGAAAATAAGATAAACGGATATGTATACAAACATCAACAAGAGATGGAAAACTTGAAATGAAACCCTATAACAACACGTCTGACCAGCGCAGTATAGTAAGTTAATTTCACTCCTATTGTGCAATAGGCTTAAGCTCAGCAGAGGGACGTAAATGAGCTGTAATAATGCTGATATTTGCCCCATTTAGAGATAGGACAAGAACGTAACTGTTTAACTCCTTACTTATGCGTGAAGTGTTGTAAATATCTGCTAAGAATTTCACCGCTAGAGAAGGAAGCAGCTATCTTATAGGAAACGCACAAATTCTCACTGCGATTGCCAATTCGCCCGACAAGAGTAGCGATTATGGCACTATACCCTCACTTATGGCGGTGGCTTACATCCAGCAGTGAACAGTGATAGACTGAATAGATGATGATGATGATAATGATATTTCCTGGCTATAATTACAATTGCTTACCATATGTTTACATTCCCAAGGAGGGTTGACGTCAGGCAGGCGGCCGGTCATAAAAGTCATTGCCGAAACTTTTTGCAATATGTCAAAACAGATGACATATTGCGTCGACCCCAAGTAATTGGGATAAGAGCAAGATGATGATGATGATGTTTACGGAGTAAAAGTACACTTCACCACGCCTATATCTTACACGTAGGGTCCGTAAAAGAGGACTAAGGAATTATATCCCTTAGTCCTCCTTTGTACATAATATCTAACTAAAACTGTATGTTTGCCGTGTGGTGACGGAGTAAGAATACAATTTACCACTCCTTATCTTGCCCGTGGATGTCGTAAGAGACGACTAAGGGATATAATATGCACATAACATCTGTGCAAGAGAAGGAAGACTGGAAACAAAACCCTATATCAACACGTCTGACCAGCATGGTATAGTAGGTCAAATTCCCTCCCATTATGGAGGAGGCCCGAACCCAACAGTGGGACGTGTGTGGGCTGCGATGATGATGATGATGAAAACTGTATACCAACCTATCTGATGAACGTTGCCACGCTGGAAAGCCACAATAGATCATTTTACCTCCTATTGTGAAGGAAGCTTTAACTCAGCAGTGGAACGTATTTAAACCTCTTGGTTTAAATACGTTCCACTGCTGAGTTAAAGCAGCTGATTGCGATGATGATTGTAATAGTTATTACAGCATCATCATTTGCCTGCCCTCATGCCACGCTAAGTGGGGTTGGCACAACATGTTTTGACCTTCCATAACCTTCTATGAACCGTCATATTTGCGCTCACTACTTTCATAGGCATATCCTCATTCACACAGTTCATCCATCTCTTTTTAGGTCTCCCACGTCCATCCATACATATTGATAACCCTCCTTGTCACATGCCTTTCATCATTCCTGTTATTACAGCGTAAAACTAAATTTGAACTCGTAACAGCGATGAAATAAATATATCAAATTTCTATATTTATTAGAATAACAGTTCATTGAAATAAAATTCTATCGAAAAGTGATCCAGTGCGAAATAGCGTTGTCGTAAAACCTTATTACGGATAAAAACGAAAATGATGGCCGAAGTTATAATAATCCTGCTGAAATAGATCAAAGTTTATCTTTAGTTTGTATATCCGTATTGCTGTATTGGCTTGCTTGCTTGTATTTCCATAGTGACGTTATTTTTCCTACTTGTACATTTTTTTTTTCTTTTTATTTATTTATATTTAAGACAACACCCTGCACTAAGGAAATAATCCTTGTATTGCGGGGGACTTTACAAACATATAATTAACGGACACAAATCACATCCATACTCAGAACAATTTGTGGATCACACAAAGTGTTGTCCCGCGTGGGATTCGAACCCCGTCACTGGCGCTCTAGGTCGCTATCTTAACCACTACGCCATCTGTGCAGTCGTTGACAGTTGACAGACAATGATCGATTAAGAATCTTCTATGTGGTGACGGAGTAAGAATACAATTTACTACCCCTTTTCCTACATGTGGGTGTCGGGCTGTCGTAAGAAAATGTAGATATATGCATATATGTAATATCCATATCACTGAACTCCTAAACGGCTGGACCGACCGTTGATGAAATTTTGTGTGTGTGTTCAAGGGGATTCGAGAATAGTTTAGATTCACAATTGGAACCCAGTAGGTGGCGCTGTTCGGACAGGACAATAACATAAATTGAGAACGACTTTACAGATTTCGTCCATCTTTTTTTTAAGTAGGTATTAGAAATATTTTTAAAGGCTTTTACAAAAAAAAATATTAAGAAAATTGCGCAGAAAATTTAAGAAAACTTAATAACTATATTATCTTTTCCAATGGAACCTTTTTTGTTTAGATTTTAGATTCATAATTTGGTCCCCTGGAGAACTATTTTTTAATTATTTTTTTATGCTATTAGTAGTGAATTTTTTTGTATGTTTATATTATATATATATATATTATATATTATAAATAGTTTAGATTAGTATTTGGACCCGGTATGTGGCGCTGTGATCGATTTCAGCGAGAATTCTTTTTTTTTAATTTGTACAGAACAGCGTGTGTTGGGTTAGAGATATACTATATAGATATACTATAGAGATATACTAGGTGAGTATTATATCTTTAAATATTATAAAACAAAGTCCCCGGCCGCCTCTGTCTGTCTGTCTGAACGCGATGAACTCAAAAACTACTGAACAGATTTTCATACAGTTTTCACCAAATGACGGAGTGATTCACGGGGAAGGGTTGTATGTATAATACATCAATATTTTGTGTAAATTGGTTGAAATATGACGATAATTCTCGAAGAGGTCGGAAAAAGTCAAGCCGGCCGGGAGCTTTTATCGAAAACGCTGTCCGATCGGTTAGAGATATATCAAAACAATGTATGGTAGAATTGTGTATTATATTGTCTTTCATAGGTCTACAAAAAAGTTTGCGATAGCATATGTCTATCTTTTACGGATAACGTACAAAACCCATTTTAATGTTTAAGAAAATTGCCACATTATAACGTGATAATTTGAAAGTTATTTAGACGCATAAGATATTAATCCTTATTCCCACGGGAATGGTACTGGCTATGGTAAGGCGACTGAACCCGAAGCGAAGCGAGGGCGGGTTGCTAGTATAATATTAATGGAAGGCAGCGACTCACTAATACTGATCTCATTAATACATATGTACCTATGACGAGTTACAAAGAGAAATACTTTTCATTTTATACACATCTTTATGAAGGTCCAAATAAAGGTATTTGTAACACACCGATATTAGGCGTGCCATTTTACTTAAGCCCTCATTGGGCAATGTTAACTTTCCCTATAAATCCTCAACAATAGTACGGATATAATCCCGGTTACAATAATCATCTACGGCTAACAACTGTAGTCGCATAGAAGGAATTTAAGAGCACGTTTTATTGTCTACCGCGTTTGTATTCGAAATCAGTATTTGCATGTTTTTAACATAAAATATAAAAATAAAAGTTAAAAGCTAACAATTCGTATCCTACTGATATTAGTTCTACTAATATTATAAACGCGAAATTTTGTATGTGAGGATGTGAAGATGTTTGTTGCTCTTTCATGCAAAAACTACGGACTGGATTTTGATGAAACTTCACAATAACATAGCTTACATATCAGAATAACACATAGGCTATAATTTATCCCGATATTCTCACGGAAAGAGGAACTGCGGGTGAAACCGCAGGGCGCTGCTAGTAATTATAATCATATCAGCCCATATAAGTCTCACTATTAGTCTTGGGCTTCCTTCCACAATGGGAGGGAATTTGAATATACCACGCCTGTCAGAGATGTAGTTATAGGGTTTTATGTCCAGTTTTCCTTCTCTTGCATAGATATTATCCGCATATCATATTCCTTAGTCGTCTTTTATGACACCTACGAGTAAGAGAGAGGGTGGCCGCGATGGTGACCGACGTCCCGGGATAGGGACGTCGAGAGGTGAGGGTACCCGAAAGGGTATTCCGTCGGGCCGACCACTGAGGACAAGGAACTCGGCACTGATGGTCGGCTTAACGACGAAGGCGACGTGGGCACGGGTGGGTTATGGGCCCGCGCGCCGTCCTTTCGTCGCCCTTTCGTCGCCCCGGTGGTGCATTGTATTCTTATTCAGTCACCACACGGAAAATGTGTGGTATAGTAGGTTATTAGCCCTTCTATTGTGGAGGAGGCTCGAGCCTATCAGTTTTTTTTTATTGCCAACGGTGGTAAACGAGCAAGCAGCACACCTGATGGTAAGTTATACTGCCGCACATGAACCTTTGCAATACCAGGGGCACAGCCAGGCCGTTGCCTACCGTGAAAAAAATACTCTTCTTAAACCTCGTTTAAAGAAGGACATGTCATAGCGCTCGGGAAACACAGCGGCAGGTAGTTTATTTCAGAGCTTGCACGTACGTGGGAGAAATTATCGCTGCAAACGTACAGTTGAAGACCATAACGTTTCCAGGTGAAATGGATAAACTCTGCTACGATGTCGAGTGGTACGTTGGTAGAATGGTGACGGTGGTACCAAGTCAAATAGTTCCTCGAAGCACTCCCTGTGAAAGAGTCGGTAGAGTACACAGCGTGACCCAAAGTCTCTCCGCTGCTCCAGCGACTCCAATCCGTATATGAGCACACTCCAGTGGCACGAATATGAGCCGAAATGATGAAAGGAAATGATAATTATTAATCACAGTATTTTAAAACAGAGTTAAATCTTTTAAGATATTGATAGGGTTCCCCCTCGTGAACAAATTCGACTTGCAATTGGACGATTTATTGTCTTTTTTTTTTTTTTTTGGGTGGGTCGCGGTCGGCGCGCCTCCGCACCACTCCGTCCGGGGCGACAGAGGGGCTTAAGCACGCAACTCCCGCAACCCACCCGAAAACCACCTCGCCTTCGTCATTGGGCCGACCACCGGAGCAGGTTTACTTGTCGTCAGTGGTCGGCCCGACGGAATACCCCCTACGCGGGGTACCCTCCCATCGACCGACGTCCCCCCCTTGGGGAGGACGTCGTTCTTTCCTCACGCGGTCGGCCTCTCGGCGGGTGAACGATTTATTGTCTAACGGTAACATTGTCTTCTAAATTACAGCGTTTGTTGTGCAGATTCTGAAATAAACTTAATTACTATCTTGCTACGTTACCTAATTGACCAACAAAGGTTCATTTATCTCAGTAAATTGTAAAACATTACACAGTTACACGCTAACTGTAGAATGAGCAAATTTAAAACAATTTGAAATTAGTATTTTATTATGTTTCTTTGTGGTGACGGATTAAGAATACAAATTCTACCCTATCTCACCCATAGTGGTCGTAAAAGACGACTAAGGAATTAAATCTTTATATATATACTAGCTGACCCGACAGACGTTGTTCTGTTCAAATAAAATAAAAGGTAATCTCCTTGAAATCGACAGCAGTAACAGGGACTGACCGACTGCAGTGCCCTCTGCCGGGCTGATTCGTGAATCTAAATCATCCAGGCCCCCACTTGAATGCATTCACAAAAATTCATACAAATTCATCCAGCCCTTTAGTTGTAGTATAGATAAATAACCTAGATACCTAGTCGTTAAGTTTTCTTAAATTTTCTGATTTTCTGCGCAACTTTCTAATTTTTTTTTGCCCATAAAAGCCTTTCTCAAAGTAGTAGAAAATTAAAAAATAAGATGGACGGAATCGGTAAAGTCGTTCTCAAGTTATGTTATTGTCCTGTCTGAACAGCGCCACCTACCGTGTCCAATTGTTAATCTAAACCATCCTCGAATTCCCTTGAACACACACAAAAAAAAATTTCGTCAACATCGGTCCAGCCGTTCAGGAGGAGTTCAGTGTAGTGTTGCCCAAAAAAGTCTTGGTCTTGCGGTCTTGGTCTTGGTCTTGCGAGAAATGCGAGACCGAGACCAAGACCAAGACTGCTTAATTTTTGCAAGACCAAGACCAAGACTGGCCCTGCAAGACTTGAGCAAGACCAAGACTGGGCCTGCAAGAGTCTCGCGGTCTTGCATTTAATTCAAATCACCATTTCAGCTTATATACGGTTGAGCTCGTGTCTTCTACATAACAGGAGGAGAATCGGCCGTGGCCGGAGGGGAATCGCCACGGTGATCGGCCGTGTTGTTACAGGTCATACATGTCAAGTTTTCCTTCTCTTGCACCGATGTTATATATTATAGCCCTTAGTCGTGGGTTCGCAGTCACGGGTAAAATAGGGGGTGATGAATTATATTCTTACTCCGTCACTACACGGCAAGTCAAATCAGTCTTGAGATATCCATCTATTGGCCAATCGATTCCCAATGTTGGTGTTGGCTTTTCAGAATTACTCTTCGGAAAGGCTTAAGGACAAAATACCGTAATCACGAGAGTGCTCTTGCCCATTATACATATTTATATATCCGTTTATTCATTAGCCCAACGACGTTCACTGTTGGACATAGAAATATGCCTACAATTAATCTATATAAATGTCCATGTAGGGACAGAGTACGATCACCATCAGGCAGTACATGAAGCGTTGCTCCCAGTGCTATTTTGCCTCTGCCACGACTCACCCCAATCCACTAGTGGTTGGGGCGGTAAACTACGTCCCCTCAAAAATATCCGCGGTCCGACGTCCTCGTCATCTTCTTGAAGAAGAAGATGACGCTATTATGATCGCCCAAGAAAGGACCTACACAGCTCGCGCAGCGATAACAGATAAAACTCCGCGGTATCGGCCTCGCCGTCGAGGTCGAAAACTGCGCCGCGTAAAAGTCACTAACCTAAACTTGGCCACGCCCACTTTGCTCTCAGCGACGCTCCGAGCCGAGGTCCGTTTCCCACAGGGGGGAGCCCTCGGGCGATGTTCGCTTAACTTACTTACCGGGTTGAGAGCCATCAGCGCTCACCCATTGACCGCGTTAAGCTGTCAAGGTCATCTGCGACCAACAGCTACACACACACAAAAAAAAAAGACAGAGTACGAATATAATTCACCACTTTCTTACCCGTGGATGTCGTATCAAATCGGATCGGGCAATAGTGATAGGAACCCATGAAAAAAATTGAAATAAAAATATCGATTCGTTAATGAATTGAGAGACATGTAAGTTCTCAATTTTGTCATCGGTTTTTCGTGTAAATTGATTAAAATGTATAAAGGAATGATACTTAATCTACAACATATTCGTATTTTGTTAAATGTTCATTAGAATTTGAATAAATCAATGATTACG
The DNA here is from genome assembly GCA_032191425.1 of Lymantria dispar. Taxonomy (NCBI): domain Eukaryota; kingdom Metazoa; phylum Arthropoda; class Insecta; order Lepidoptera; family Erebidae; genus Lymantria; species Lymantria dispar. The sequence goes on along the minus strand of CM063465.1, from coordinate 6,834,584 downwards.
TTTGCATAAGCAAGAGAAACTTCGCTTTAACATAAATCAGCTGATCGGCCGATGACCGTTGATGAGTCGCCTTTGTACCTACGTAACCATTGAAAGGTTTGCGCAAATCTAATACCTATTTATACTGTCGAAATTTTACATGCTTACATATATCCTGTCTGTACATACCTACATAATGCATTAAATTTAAGGCATAAACTCTTAGACACATTTTTGTAATCACTATAACTTTTACGTTATATTGTTTTTGTGTAATATACATTCTAATTATGATCTATGACTGTTGAACTACAACATACATGAACAGTTGTCCCATAACCTGATACACCCTGTGTATATAACATATGTGCAAGAGAAGTGAAACTAGAAAGAAAACCCTGTACCAACATGTCTGACCAGCGTGGTATAGTAGATCAATTTTCCTCTTACTGGAAGGAAGCTTAAGCCCAGCAGTGGCACTTTTATGAGCTGTGACGATGACGACGAATATCATACATTTTACAAGTATTAAAACCATAAAATTTTAAATCAGTTTTATATGTTCTTGAATAAATAGTATATTAAGAGCTACATGGATCCAGCGGCCAAAGTATTTATATAGGCAATAGAGCAACAGGTTTTTTCAAGTATCCAGAGTATCAGTAACTAAACTGGAAATACAATAGATACATACCACTTAACTTGAAGGGGAATATAAACAATCGCATTAATTGTAAAATATCGCATTGATTATAAAATGACATAAAATTTATTGTATCAACTGCCTCGTGTGGTGACGTCTTAAGAAAATAGGGTCGAAAGTCCTGTCATAAGAGTAGTAACGCTGTCTAATGGAACACCAGGGGAATAGAAGAGTAATTTTCTCCAGTGGTAAGTATTGTATTCAATAGTGAACTATAGGCTAGCAGATGGATAGATAGGATAGGATATTTGATTAATTTAGTTGGATTTTTCATTGCCATGATAAATTACTGTTACGTTATTCTAACTGCAAAACTTTGCGAGACTCTTGCTGCAATACCAAGACTCGGGTGCGCAAGACCAAGACCAAGACCAAGACTCAGGTGCGCAAGACCAAGACCAAGACGAGACCAGGTGTGATGTTGCAAGACCAAGACCAAGACCGGTCCAAGTCTCGTCTTGGTCTTGCATTTGGGCAACACTAGTTCAGTGACATACACACGTACGCTTTTTTTTTCTTTTTGGTTGGGCTATGGCAGGCGCACGTGCGGTCCAGTCCGTTGACCCAACAGTCAGTCCAGCTGACCCAACAGACGTTGTTAATAAGCGCCACCTACCGGGTTCAACTGTGAATCTAAACCATTCTCGTATCCCCTTAAACACACACAAAAAATTTCATCAACATCGGTCCAGCTATTTAGGAGGAGTTCAGTGACATACACACGTACACAAGAAAATACATAAAGATATATTTGAGAATGGTTTAGATTCAAAATTGGGCCCGGTAGGTGGCGCTGCTGTCGATTTCAAGGAGAATTCCTTTTATTTTATTTGAACAGAACAACGTCTGTTGGGTCAACTAGTATATATATAAAATCTTTTCAGGAGAAGGATAACTGAAAATAAAATCCAACGCTAACCTGACCAGCGTGGTACAATAAGTCAATTTCCCCCCTATTGTAGTGGAAACTTGAGGTCAAAAAGAGACCTAGCGTAACTTTTCTCATACAGAAAAGGAGGAATATAGGAGTGAGGTACTCTTATCCGAAATTAAAGGAAATATCATCATCACAATGCATATACGTCCCCTCGAGCCTCATCCATAATAGGAGCGGCAATTGATTTACTATACCACGCTAGTCAGACGGTTTGGTATAGCATTTTTTGTCGAATTTTTCATCTCATGCATATAAGTTATCTGCATATACCCTTAGTCGTCATTTAGGACACCTTCGGGCAAGAAAGAGGGTGGTGAATTATATTTTACTCCGTCACCATACAGAAGAAGAACCGTAACGAAAATATAATCCAATAAAATTAATCTTTACATATAAATAAAATATTTTCCGAGTGGTGACAGGAGTAAGAATACAATTCACCACCCTCTCTCATACCCGTGGGTGTCGTAAAAGACGACTAAGGGATATAATATACATATAATATCTATGCAAGAGAAGGAAAACTCGAAACAAAAGCTTATACCAACCTATCTGACCAGCATGGTATAGTAAGATCAATTTCCCTCCTATTATGGAAGAGGTTCGAGCCCAGCAGTGGGACGTATATAAGCCGAAACGATTATAAATAAAATTGAAGAAGAACAAGTGACTTTTTAATGACAAAATAGAAGGTTTTCTTCATGCTCACCCGATTATTTGTATGATACCTATGTTTTAAAAACCTGTTTAAACATGTTTTATCTGTCTTTGTTCCGAGTATCTTCAAAATGGCTTAACCGGTCTTGATATTTTACTACCAGGTAGCTGTCTATTTAAGGAGTACCTTAGGTTATATATTTTTTTTATGGGTGGGCTTTGGTAAGCACACACGCCGTCCATTCCGTCCGGGGCGACGAAAGGACGATGCGCTGGCCCATAACCCACCCGTATCCACGTCGCTTTTGTCGTTAGGCCGACCACCAGTGCCGAGATCCTTGTCCTCAGTGGTCGGCCCGAAAAAAAAGGCTATATTTCCTATCAGATAAACCCTGTAGAATTCTGCCAGGTCCGGAAATCGAAGCTATGCGAAATGCAGATTTAAGAGTTTTAAAATGTAAAGCGAAGAGAGGGCAGGTAGCTTGTACCTATAACATAGATATAAAATTAGCGGCTACTGGTTGTTTAGTTTTAGTAATAGATTATGTACATATATTAAACATAAAAAAATACTATTAATAAATATTGACTGGTCAAAACTTAGTCGATTAAAATGAAATCATCGAATTATATCGATGACCTTGACAGCTATAATAAAAGCATTCGTGCACGCAGTTCAAGGTTAGAGCTGCTAAGTTTTTAAATCGCTTTTTTCATTCCTTAATCCATTTTTCTGCGTGGTGAAGGGCTAAAAATACGATTTACTACCCTCTCTCGAATTTATTACTTTTAATTCCTCGGTGTTTTTGAAGGTTTTCTTTTTCACTTAAAATCTTTTTAGGATGCCGTACCCAAAGGGTAAAAACAGGACCCTATTAGTAAGACTGCACTGTCTGTCCGTCCGTCTGTCTATCACCAGGCTGTATCTCCAGAACCGCGATAGCTAGACGTGCAATAAATAGATAATCTAGGTTGAGTTTGCTAACAATTGTTTCATTACAGTAGCCACTACAGAAAAACAGCGCTGTATTTTTTTTTTGTGTGTGACATAGTTATTAGCCTTAGATGGCTGTGACAACTTTACCTGGACTGGTGGGTGAGCGCTGAGGGCTCTCAACTCGTTTAAAGTTAAGCGGCCGATCCCGAGGGCACCCCTTGTGGGGTACGGGCCTCGGCTCGGGGGTCGCTGGCAAAGTGGGCACTCCCACGTTTATGATTTTAACGCGACACGTATTCCTTCCCCGGCGGCGGGGGCGGAAACGTGGATATTTATTTGTCAAGGCCTCGCGGGCTGTGTATGCCTCCGTCTGGGCGAGAGTAATAATATCGTCGGGTTCGATAAACAGCGCTGTAGACCTCATGTGACTTATTAACTCCCTCGCATGCTCACAACTCCATAGCACGTTGAGCGAGACTGAGCTTAGTTATGAGGTCCACCTATAGAGACCGTTCTCCTGCCGTAAGTCATCACTGATAACACACAAGTTATATGAACACTTCTGTAAACTATGTTATATAAATTTTTCCCTCCTTAAAGGAGAAATAAACTATTTTTATTTCTTTCTTCTACTACGTAATCTTAATCCCTCATCATCTCATCTCAGCCCACATACGTCCCACTGTTGATCTCGAGCCGCCTCCACTATGGGAGAGAAATTGACCTACTATACCACGCTGGTCAGACGTGTTGGCATAGGGTTTTGTTTCGTTTTTTCCTTCTCTTGCATAGATCTTGTGTGCATATTATAATCCCTTAGTCGTCTCTTACGACACCCACGGGCAAGAGGGAGTGGTGAATTGTATTCTTACTCCGTCACCACACGGAACACGGAACTTAATCCGTCACTACATATCAAACAGTCATTCGCGATACTTATTTTTTATAATGGCTAAACGTGGTAAGAGCGACAACCCTATACTTGACAGTTAAGTGTATACAATACAAAACCAGCCATGTGGTAACAAATGCCCTCAATTTTAGTCAGTGTGTATACAGATTTGAGTGCGTACGCACGTCGCATAATAAAAAATTAAATTAAATAAATATTACGCGAATGATAAAGATATAAAAATAATACTTCTTATGATATAATTTGTGATGTGTTGTTAGTAAAATTGTTTTGTGCTAGTGTTAAGTGTTTAATTTAGAAGTAATAGAGAAATACGTACATTGAAGTCTGTGTTGTGAACTCTGTAAATTGTTTTTCGTTCGTATTATATGTATTCGTAAGCTATTAAAGTTCTATGGCATTCTGTTATTCGTAACTTTTACGTTTTGTGTATTCAAAATTGAACAATATTACATTACACCTTACTCTTATATATTACTAGCAATCCGCCCTCGCTTCGCTTCGGATTCAGTCGCCTTACGCGCGCAGTTCCCGTTCCCGTAGGAATACCGGGATAAAATATAGCCTATGTTACTCCCTGATATTATAGCTTTTCAATGGTGAAAGAATTTTTAAAATCGGTCCAATACTTTTTGAGTTTATTCGTTACATACAAAAATACAAATCTTTCCTCTTTATAATATTAGTGTAGATATAAAAGCGAAAGTTGCCGATTGTGTAGCTATGTTTATTAGTCAATTACGTGTAAACCGTTAAACAGATATGTATGAAAATTGGCACATAGAAAGATTATTTCCTGGATTGACACATTGGATAGTTTTGATCTCAGTAATGTGTTCCTTTGCGGTTATAGTTGAACTTTAGTTTTTAGTCAATTAAGCATAATCCGTTTAAAGTATTGGACTAAAATTCTTCTTGGGAAAGTTACTTTTTGTAGGGGAAACCGCAGGTAAAGCTAGTTTCCAAATAATTTCGGCTACGAAATGCATTTTTTTAACACGGATTGTAAAATATAAATCTTGAGATACATTTTTTTCTTTTATATCAGAACATTATAATAAAACAATATTAGAACAAGTACAAGAGTTTGTGTATTTGGGATCTACTTTTGCTAGAGATGGTAAATATGAAAATGATATTGAAAGAAAAGTGTGTAAGGGAAATATGGTGAATGGTGCTTTGCGCACCTTTATGGGCAGCCAGAGCCTGTCTAAGAAGGCTCGCCTGGCTGTGCATAGAGGAGTCCTTGTACCAACCCTAACGTATGGAAGTGGGAGCTGGGTATGGCAGAAGAAACATGAAAGTAGAATAAATGCTGTGGAAATGAGGAGCATGATTGATGTAAAACTGAGTGATAAAATTATGAACAGTGTAATCAGGGAACGTTGTGGTATGAATATTGATGTAGTGGCAAGGATTGAGAAAGATATGTTAAGTTGGTTTGGACATGTAGAGAGAATGAATAAAAGGAGATTAACAAGAAGAATTTATAAGGCGAATCTGAGCGGAAGTGTTAGAAGGGGAAGACCAAGGCGGACGTTCCACGATCAAATCAGGGACGTTCTTAAGAAAGGCCAGGTTAGAAGTACCCTAAACCGAAGAAAATGCATGAAGAGATTAATGAATGTGGAGGAGGGGAAAGTGGTGTGTCAAGAGCGTAGCAAGTGGAGGGAAGTGGTCTCTGCCTACCCCTATGGGCAAAAGGCGTGAATATATGTATGTATATCAAAACATCTTAGAGAGCCATATACTTAATGCTCCTCCTGTTATTATTATTAGGATAAGTTTTTAGAAGATTTTGAATCATACCATTTTTAAATAGCTTTATTTCTTAATTACAATTTTTTTTATGACAATACGTCATACATAATTTTTATCCGCGTGAGGAAAGACCGACGTCCTCCCCGAGGGGGGGACGTCGGTCGATGGGAGGGTACCCCAATAGTAGGGGTATTCCGTCGGGCCGACCACTGACGACAAGTTAACGCTGCTCCAGTGGTTGGCCCAACGACGAAGGCGACGTGGTTTTTGGGTGGGTCGCGGGAGTTGCGTGCTTAAGCCCCTCTGTCGCCCCGGACGGAGCGGTGCGGAGGCGCGCCGACCGCGACCCACCCACAAAAAAAAAATACATAATATTTATAGTGCATGTTATGAAAACTAATTAAAATTTTAAAACTACATATGTATTTAGAAGTTTTAAATTTAGTTTGCCGTGTGGTGACGTAGTAAGAATACAATTCACTATCCCCGCTCTTGTCCACGGGTGTCGTAAAATACGACTAATGTATTAAATATGCATATAACATTTATACAATAAAAGAAAACTTGAAATGAAATCCTGCTTTTTTTTTGGTTGTGTGTGTAGCTGTTGGTCGCAGATGACCTTGACAGCTTAACGCGGTCAATGGGCGAGCGCGGATAGCTCTCAACCCGGTATGAAACCCTGCACCAATACGCTTTTTCAATGATGTTATATGCGTATTACACCCTTATACGACACCCGCGAGCAAGATCGATGAATTGTATTCCTATTCCGTCACCACACGGAAAATACATTTAAGTTCATATTATTATGTCGCGAATTTCTTCATGAGTATTAAATATTATTTTTCCTTAAAACAAGGAAATTTATGAAGTATCCTATTTGTTGACACAATCTATGGGTCAGATATTATATAAAATAATTTCAAATTTAGTTATTATATGTAAATTTTTAAGATGCCGCACCCAAAGGGTAAAAACGGGACCCTATTACTGAGACTTCGCTGTCCGTCCGTCCGTCTGTCACCAGGCTGTATCTCAAGAACGGTGATAGCTAGACAGTTGAAATTTTCACAAATGATGTATTTCTATGGCCGCTATAACAACAAATACTAAAAATGAAATAAAATAAATATTTAAGGGGGGCTCCCATACAACAAACTTGATTTTTTACCGTTTCTTGTTCGATACTAATAACGGTGACAGGTAGACGCTTTAACTATTCACAGAATATTTAGTTTTATGTTCTCTTTAAATATAATTAATTAAAATAATATAAAATAAATAATTAAGGGGGCTCTCATACAATAAAAGAGGTTTTTTTTTTTATAGATAATGGTACGGAACCTTTCGTGCGCGACTCGACTCGCACTTAGCCGGTTTTTATTATTAAACGTTATATGTTATAACATTTAATAAAAAAATAATAAAAAATATACTTAATTTTAAAATCCATCCACGTACATAGATTCCTGATAAATAAAACAATTTTGACGGACTTTGTCGCGTTGTATTTTATTTTTAACTAGCAACCTGCCCTCGCTTCGCTTCGGTTATAGGTAATAGTCGTTTTACCCGCGTAGTTCCCGTTCCCGTGGGAATACCGGGATAAAATATAGCCTCGTTTACGCCCTGATATTATAGCTTTCCATTGGTGAAAGAATTTTTGAAATCGGTCCAGCCGTTTTGAAGATTACCCGGAACAAACAGACAGACAGACAAAAATTTTTTAATTGCTATTTTAGACATAGGTGTCGTGCAAATAACCGTGTGAGCATGAAAAAAGCCTATTATTTTGACATTACAAACAGACACTCCAATTTTATTTATTGGTATAGATTGCCCGATGTTTCGAACAGTTTTCAGGGTTCGTAGTCACGGGCAGACTGATGTAGGTTCCTAATGTTTACGCGCATATAACATTTGATGTAGATTCCTGATGTTTGTATTACACATATATGCATATTATATCCCTTAGTGGTCTTTTACGACATCTACGGGTAAGATAGGAGGTGGTGAATTGTATTCTTACTCTGTCACCACACGGAAAGCATTATCTATATATTAATACGTGAAGCAAAAACATTGTACCCCTTTTTACGAAAATTACGTGGATGGACAAGTATGAAATTTGGCACAGTTGAAGTATATAATGAGGAGAAGTGCATAAAACTGAAATTTCATATAATAATGGATTAGAAATACATTAAATTCATTAAAATAGGCATTATGTACACTACAACGCAATCGCTACACACACGCACACTTGCGCGCGCTTATACACTTTTGTTTACGGTTAAAATCTCTGGTCAAACCGAATGTCAAATAATCATAATTATGATGAAAATGTCTAATAGACATTTGTAATTATATATTAGTTATTAGTGAAATACAGCTAGCTCAATATACAATTATACATAGATAAAACTAAAAGAAAATTGTGTAGTAGAAAATTAATTTAAATGAATTATGGCCGAATTTCGACCACTCGGCGACCACTAGTTATAATAATATAACAATGATCATTAGTTCAGTAAATCATTCAAATATGGTAATGTAGTATATCAACAAGCATTGATCTACCTTTTTGAGATTTTGAGACCAATTTTATCTAGTCGTTTGTTTAACGATTACATACAAAGGGCTGACGTCATGTAGGTAGTCGATTGTAAAACAGCCAAACCATCATTTTATATTCTTATTTAACACTAGCAGTCCGCCCTCGCCTCAGGTGCCTTATCCGCGTAGTACCCGTTCCCGTGGAAATACCGGGATAACATGTTACTCAGGGTAAATGTAGCTTTCCAATGGTGAAAGAATTTTTGAAATGGGCACAGTAGTTTTTGAGTTTATTTATTACAAACATACACACAAAAATACAAATTTTTGCTCTTTATAATATTAATGCAGATTTCATATGCTAGGTTTTTTTTATTCGAGCCTTGCTCCGTTGTTGGGCGCAGGCCACCTCAGTAAGAGACAAAACGAGCTACTAGCAGACGTTAGTCAAACATGATGGTATAGGGATTTGCTTCGAGTTTTCCATCTCTTGTAATGATTCTTCTTTGATCGAATAGATTGATCGTGCGTGTTAAATTTAGAACACCTTCTTCTCAGTTTTGGCCATGGCCACTGGTCAAGGAATCAAACAAAAGAATTCAAATAAATGCAAAATCTTCAAAATCTATCTTCATTGCATAACTTATTGGACCCATTTTTTTTTTCTTGTGGGTGGGCTGCGGTCGGCGCGCCTCCGCACCACTCCGTCCAGGGCGACAGAGGGGCTTAAGCACGCAACTCCCGCAACCCACCCGAAAACCATGTCGCCTTTGTCGTTGGGCCGACCACCGGAGCAAGGTTACTTGACATCAGTGGTAGGCCCGACGGAATACCCCCTATTGGGGTACCCTCCCATCGACCGACGTCCCCCCCTCGGGGAGGACGTCGGTCTTTACTCACGCGGTCGGCCTTTCGGCGGGTGATGGACTAATCCCCGGTCACGACACCCGCGGCCTCGGCTAGGGCGGCACGAGGCAACTTATTGGACCCTAACAATGATTGTGTTTGTAGTTGAATGTCAAAACCTTAATTAAAATAATATTGTTAAATTTCATCAAAAACAAAAACGGTTTGGCAAATAATTTGTACGGCATTTCTTCGCTTTCTTTCGTCTATATAAGCACAATTTTTGAGCAGAGGATTCCTTCAAAATGGAAGGCAAATGGACTATCAATGTTAGATGGGTTAATATAGATTATTATTTATTTATTTATTTAAAATTCTGCACATAGAAAAAGTACAAGGCGGACTTAATGCCTATAAGGTTTTATTAAAATTGAAAATTTTGAATAATTCCCGACACAAACTAAAATAATAAAAAAGCACTCTCTTCAACAAGAATTATCAATTAATAATTGTCATTTAACGATTATACTGGCATGCGTGAGGCACTTCATCGAGTAGTTATACGCCATCACATCAGTTTGGAAAAAAGCTGATACTCTTACACTGCGGGACTTTTTATTGTGTGCGACATAGTTGTTAGTCTCTGATGGCTGTGACAACTTTACCCGGACTATTGGGTGAGCGCTGAGGGCTCTCAACCCGTTACAACACTGCGGGTCTAATATTAACCAAATATAGCTAAGAACTACTGCAAGGAAACTGGATTTTAAATGAAAAAAGCGCATCCAAATCGGTCCATCCGTTTGAGAGCTACGATGCCACAGACAGATTTCGACGTCAACTTTATAACACCCTTCTTTTTGCGTCGGGGCTTAAAAAACGCATGCCATTGTTGAGAAGTCGGTCCAGTTTATTGAGTAGATCTGCATTCACTTTTATTTAACGGTCTCGTCGTTTCTATATTACATACAGTGGTAGCCAAGCAAGCAGCCTATTTCATGGTAACTGCAGTTCATGTACCTCTATAATACCAGGGCCACACAAGTCACTGGGCACTGGGGTGGGGTTTGAGCTTTTTTTTTTTGGGGTGGGCTGCGGTCGGCGCGCTTCCGCACCTCTCCGTTCGGGGCGACAGAGGGGCTTAAGCACGCAACACCCGCAACCCACCCGAACACCACGTCGCCTTCGTCGCTGGACCGACCACCGGAACAGGGTTACTTGTCATCAGTGGTCGGCCCGACGGAATACCTCCACGTAGGGGGTACTCTCCCATCGACCGACGTCCCCCCCTCGGGGAGGACGTCGGTCTTTCCTCACGTGGGGTTTGAGCTTGAGGTTTCTTTTCTTTTTTTGTATATATTTACATCTCATACGATGATGGCGGCTGTGAATACCGCAACCTTTTAAATTGTTAGTGGATGTCGTAAAAAACAACTAAGAGTTTTATATCGACCTGGGTCAACATCATTTAGGGTTGCCAACTTTTTTTGACAAAAAAAAGTATAAAATAGGAAGAAAAAAGTATTTTACACATTTTGTGTGTCTGTTGCCTTAAAATCGCATTTTTATGTGTTTTAGCACATATAAAGTCTAATTTACACCACATCTGATACCTAAAATTTCGTTTGGTAATTATAAATCGTTATCATCATCCGCGTTCACTTATACGTACCGTTATGTAGTTAAGTACACATAATTACTGTTTTGTCTTACGTATCACAGTAGTGGTTGGAAAATAAAGTATTTTCACATACTTTATTAGTATGCAAATGTATAAAGTATGATTTTTTGTGGGGGACTAATCCCACCACACATTCCCACCACTGTAACGCCCGTAAGCCAGGATCCACAATGGTCTCCATATAAGACACCGAGATTTGACCCTCGGCAAGTCCCAGGAAACGCTTTTAATTGTCTTGGGACCCGCAACAAATTTAATTAGAAAAGAAAAATAGGAGGAATTGAAAAGATTCCACTTTCCTCCTATGCAAAGTGGGAGACATGATGCAAAGTTGGCTAATAAGCCAGTAAATAAGGATTTTTACAACTACGAGAAACGCAGCGGTACAGCACCATGGATTGAAAAGAGCTATTTGGGTGCTTTAGGTTTGGTTCATAAAGTATGATCACCAAAAATAAAGTAGGACATCATCATCATCATCATCTTGCTCTTATCCCAATTACTTGGGGTCGACGCAATATGTCATCTGTTTTGACATATTGCAAAAAGTTTCGGCAATGACTTTTATGACCGGCCGCCTGCCTGACGTCAACCCTCCTAGGGAATGTAATCGTTGACCCAAATGGTACCAGATGGAGTTGTTCCGGGACAATATAGGGCTCTTAGTCGTCTTTTACGACACCCACGAGCAAAGCAAGGGTTGGTAGTATTCGAAGCCGCTACCACACAGCAAAAATTAAGTAGGACACTTTACTATAAAGTATGGTGAGCAACCCTAACTTCCTCTGATGCTATCTAGTCAACAATTACATTCCCAAGGTGGGTTGATGTAAGACAGGTGGCCGGCCATAAAACTATTCCCGAAAAATTTTCAATATGTGCTATGGAATAAGAGTACATATTGAAAATGACTGACTGAGGTTTACGCGAGTATTACATATTATAAACATATTTTATAGCGTTTTTATTTAATTTTTGATTGCCCGACGTTTCGAACAGTTCACAGCGTTCATGGTCACGGGTGGACGGTCTAGCCATAAACACTGTAAAGTCTTCGAAATGTCAGATAATCAAAAATCAAGTACAAATTGAGTCGACCCTGAGTAATTGGGATATGAAGAGCACAATAATGATCTCTAACTCATCCTATACTATCCATCTATCCACACGTCACGTCGCGTCTAAAATAATAATGTTTCATTAACACTTCACGACTATTATTACATATAATATGCTAAAATTATTCATGGCTACTGAATTTTAATGAATGTTAATTTGTTGATATCACAACGACAATACGTGAATAACTCTTTGCAAATCATTACATCATTAGTTCACTGGAGCATATAGTTGGTTCTATCCTCACTGGCACTGCACTGACACAAGAAATTTACATTTACTAGATTGTCATTGTTTTATTTTCTTTAAAATTTGTATATTGGTCCCACAAGAGACAGAATATATCGTTTTTATTATCTTAACCATCCCTTACTCTATTGGTATAGGGTTTACCCGTTTGACCAGCGTGATATAGTAGGTAATAGTTATTTCCCCCCATTACTTCGTCATCGTCATCATCATCGCAGTCCACACACGTCCCACTGTTGGGCTCGAGCCTCCTCCACAATGCGAGGGAATTTGACCTACTATACCATGCTGGTCAGACATGTTAGTATAGGGTTTCTTTTCGAGTTTCCCTTCTCTTACACAGATGTTATGTGCATATATCCCAAGTCGTCTTTTACGACATCCACGAGCAAGATAGGGAGTGGTGAATTGTATTCTTACTCCGTCACCACACGGATACCCTATCACTTACATAGATATTATTTGGATATCATATCCTAGCTTTTATGCTTCATTTTCCCCGCATTGCATAGTAGGGAAATGGAATCAATCTCTTCCAACTCTTCCTTTTTAATATTTCTAATTAAATTTGTTGCGGGTCCCAAGACAATTAAAATCATTTCCCAAGACTGCCTTTTTTTTTGGGTGCATTACGGTCGTCGCGCTCCTCGCACCACTCCGTCCGGGGCGACAGAGGGGCGTAAGCACGCACACCCGTAACCCACCCGCGCGACACGTCACCTTCGTCGTTGGACCGACCACCGGAGCAGGGTGACTTGTTGTCAGTGGTCGGTCCGACGGAATACCCGCTGGGGAGTATCCTCTCCTATCCCGGGACTGCCTGAGGGTCAAACGTCGGTGTGATCTATGGATACCATTGTGGATCTTGGCTTATAGGAATTACAACGATGAGAATTTGTAGTGAGATATTATGTCAGACATCTTTTACGACATTCGTGAGTAAGATAATGAATGTTATATTGTATTCTTACTCCGTCACGTAACAGAAAATAACGGCATATTATTTAAAATAATTATTTTTAACATAATAACGTATTTAGTTCAGAAATTCACTTCTATGGAAACATCAAAGCATTTTCTGTTTATTTGATACCCGAGATGATCTATATTAGACAATTTGTTTCGTAATTGAAATGGATCGATAGCTGGCAGGCTCTTTTTTTGGCACACATACAGAATCAACAGCATTTTATTTAAACTTTTTTTATGATTTTTATCTATTGAACAATTCATTTTAAGGGAAAAATGAACGACGACGGAGAAACGTGAAAATGAAGGATCTCTAATTAAAAACGACGGAACGATTTCTAACTTTTCGAAATTCGTTCGATTGCCGGACCGGGTAAATTTTTTTAGGATTTTTCTGAAACAGCCTACTCTTTATATACTTTTTTTTATTGCCAACGGTGGCAAACGAGCAAGCAGCACACTTGATGGTAAGTGATACTGCCGCACATGAACCCTTGCATTACCAGGGACACAGCCAGGCCGTTGCCTACCGTGAAGAAAACACTGCACTGTATAGACACGGCTATTTGGTAGTAAAATATTGTCCAAATCGGTCAAGCCGTTTTGACCTGGAACAAACAGACAGATAGGCAGAATGACAAAAAATTTTTAAACTGGTTTTAAGCATAGGTATCGTGCAAATAATCGTGAGAGCATGAAAATAATTTACTATTTTGATATTACAAACAGACACTTTAATTTTATATATTTGCATATCTGTAATAGTCGTGTCAATAATTATTATTAACTAGCATCCCGCCCTCGCTTCGCTTCGGTTATAGGTTATAGTCGTTTTACCCCCGTAGTTCCCGTTCCCGTGGGAATACCGGGATAAAATATAGCCTAGTTTACGCCCTGATATTATAGCTTTCCATTGGTGATAGAATTTTTGAAATCGGTCTAGCCGTTTTGAAGATTACCCGGAACAAACAGACAGACAGACAAAAATTTTTTAATTGCTATTTTAGGCATAGGTGTCGTGCAAATAACCGTGTGAGCATGAAAAAAGCCTATTTATTTTGACATTACAAACAGACACTCCAATTTTATTTATTGGTATAGATTAGCTAAATTAGAGGTCGAACAAGTTACATAAATCATACATAATTACGAATCAGATAGATCGATATCGTGACATCATCAGAAAGGTTATCTAGAATCATATCTGTTATTCTGAGTCTGGGTGCAATATTTGTCCGTTAAATTATGTTTGTATGTCGTGCGTGTGTGTGTGTGTGTGTGTGTGTGTGTGTGCGTGTGTGGCGTGCGTGCGTGCGTGCGTGCGTGCGTGCGTGCGTGCGTGCGTGCGTGCGTGCGTGCGTGCGTGCGTGCGTGCGTGCGTGCGTGCGTGCGTGCGTGCGTGCGTGCGTGCGTGCGTGCGTGCGTGCGCGCGTGCGTGCGTGCGTGCGTGCGTGCGTGCGTGCGTGCGTGCGTGCGTGCGTGCGTACGTACGTACGGGCGTGTGTGCGTGCGAGTGTTTGTGTGTGTGTCTGTGTTTGTGTCACGATACTTAAAATATTATTACGCAATATGTAAAATATTTTTCCTTCCTACACCCTAGTTAGGGTTCTTATCTGCGTAAGGATAAATATAATATACCAAATTTGCTTCAATTATTGTACTAAATTTCCTCTTTAGTGTCAAAGTCTGTAGTATAATGTTCACAAATACAGTTTAAATAGCAAGTCAGTATCAAATCCTGTAATCATTCTTTTTGTATGAATTTAATGGATTGCCAAAAATCATTCAGTTTTCTGTGTGGTAACGGAGCTACAGAATACAATTCTCCACTCCCTTTCCTGCCCATGGATATCGTAAAAGACGACTAAAGGATAATATGAAAATATCAACGCCAGAGAAGGCAAACTCGAAATAAAACCCTATGCCCTCTCATTGTTCAGGGGGTATTCCGTCGGGCCGACCACTGACGTCAAGTCACCCTGCTCCGGTGGTCGGTCCAACGACGAAGGCGACGTGGTGTACAGGTGGGTTGCGGGTGTGCGTGCTTACGCTCCTCTGTCGCACCGGACGAAGTGGTGCGAGGAGTGCGCCGTCCGCAACTCACCCCAAAAAAAAATGGCCTCTCATTGCGGAGAAGTCTCGAGCCCAATAATGGAACGCATGTAAGCTGTGATGATGATTCAAGTTGGGATTGCCGGATTTGATTCTACACGACTCAAGGTCACGTTATACCTTACGTCCCGTTTTGTATGGGTCAGTCCCATTTTCAGGTTATCCGTCCCGTTGCCCCAAGCCGTACAGAAAAGTCCCGTTTTTTGCTAAAAGAACATAAATGATCATTTGTTATACTGGTAGGGACGTTGTTTTGTATTTTTTATGTGAAACATCTATAGTCGCACGTAGATTGTTGGCGTGGCGACCCATGGCATGGTGACGCGTCGCCACGCATTATGATAGTAAGTATAGTTCCGACCAATTGTCACAGTAATACCGTCAGAAACATCGAATATAACTATTATTACCGAAGTTACTGATTAAAAGACTTAAGTTGTCTCAATTTTAAATATTTGTAATTTTTTAATTCTTGCATTTAATGAACATAAATATTTATTGAATAAAAAAATTATCATTTTCTGGAAACAAACCCTCGTAATCTGTTGTTTTATGTATATTACTTGTACAAAATAATTTCGATGTTTCACATCTGCCAGACGTGCCGGGCGACGGCTTTTGTTCCATAGTTTTTCCTATTCCTGCACGACTCTTACGCGATTTTCTCGTTTTTTTTTCAAATAAATATAATATTTTGCCTGTTCTTGCAAGTGTCTGATTCTAACACAATAAGGAAAAGGGACAATTACGCAAGTGTCCCATTTTGGCTTAAATAAAATATGATCAAATTATACATTGATTGGAATATATGTCAGGAATTATAATGTCACATTGACCAACACTTACGTCATCTAATTCCACCATCATACACGGCATACATTATAATCTATGGGAATATACGGACAAGATTAAGTGGTTAGCAAATAACAGGTAAAATGTTTTATCTTTCCACCTAAATTATAGTGCTTTGGCTAACATGCTTCATACTAGACAGGCTTAATCTGTATGTACTTTTGGTATATTATTATAAGCTTGTTTATTTAAAACTGTCTGACCCGACGAACTTCGTAACTATTTTTCGTGAATATTCTCTAAATTTACGAAAACCTAGCCTCATATGGGTGCATGGAGCATACTCAGTGCCGCGCGATATGGGCGACCCTAGGAGTCACGTTCGAGACTCTTGGCGTCCTTGGCGTGACAGAGGGTCAGCCAAACAAAAGCGGTAAGCCTCGTACAGCTGACCCTTCCGCGGTAACGGCAGCTGGCTGCGGGTAGAATCTCTGGGCACGTATGCTCGCAGCCCGGAGATCCAGCAACTCTCGGGTCCACCAGGGGGAGGCAGTTTATCCGATAATATTATTAAAAGATTTAAAGAAAGTTTAGTAGGGCACTTAAAAATTTGTCTTTATTTGTGGTAAGCAAATTTCCACAGGTTTCCCCTCGGCGTTCCCGTTCCTGTGGGAATACTGGTATAAAATATAGCCTATGTTACTAGTACATAATGTAGCTTTGAATTGAACAAACTCTTATTCGCTTAATTTTAAGTAAAGTTCTTATAAATTTGATCTCATAGCCTTAAATATTAAAAACAACATATTGTTATTCTCAATGTATATAAGATTTTTTAATTATTATAATTAAAAACGTAATTGAATAATCAGATTTTTTGTTAAGCAAAATTAAAAGCAAAACTAAGTATTATCCATAATTTATAATGAGGTATTTTTAAAATAATATTTTGTTGAGTTGGGAGATAATACTAGGGAACATTTCGTAACATAAATATAGAATTTATCTGAAATTCGTTTAATAAATTTGTAGTGTTCTTCGATATTCCTCTTAAAATTCATTATCATCATCATTTCTGCCCATATACGTCCCACTGTTGGACTCGGGCCTCCTCTACAATGGGAGAGAAAATGACCTACCATACCACACTGGTCAGACGTATTGCTACAGGGTTACGTTGCGAGTTTTTTCCATTCTTGCATATGTATATTCCTAAGTCGCCTTTTACGACATCCCAACCAAGAGATGGGTGGTGAATTGTATTCTTACTCCGTCACCACACGGAAAGCGACACCTTTTAAAATTGTTAATTATAAATATTTCACCGACGGGTAGCTTGATAATATGTCTCACAAACGAATCATCCTATCTTAAAAACTAGTTTTAATATTTTTTGTCTGTCTATCTCTTTGCTTGTTCTGGGTAATCTTCAAAACGGCTGGACCGATAATGTTTATATAAAGAACTAGCAACCTGTCCTCGCTTCGCTTCGGTTTCAGTCGCCTTACCCGCGTAATTCCCGTTCCCATGGGAATACCGGGATAAAATATAGCCTATGTTACTTCCTGATATTATAGCTTTCCATTGGTGAAACAACTTTTGAAATCGGTCCAGCCGTTTTAAAGATTACCCGGAACAAACAGACACACAGACAGACCGACAAAAAAATATAAAGTGATTTTTAGGCATAGGTATCGTCCAAATAACCGTGTGAGCATGAAAAAACCTATTATTTTGACATTGCAAACAGACACTCCAATTTTATTTATTGGTATAGATATACATAATTTAGACTATGTTTTATCTCGATATTCCTTCAGGAATGGGAACTACGTGGGTGAATCTGTGGGATATTGCTGGTACGTAATATATTTCTTTATTTTTACGTTAGCACCAAATTATAACCCTTCGATAGTAGTATCCATGAACTAATTTCATAGTTATTTTTTATGTTACGTTTATACTCAACGAATGGTAGCAATCTTTCGTCTAATAGAGGTATGAGTCATATTTAATGTTTACTTACTGTAACGAGCTATGGAGCTGTGTAATATATTAAGCTGTCTATACACCAGGGCCGCCGATCCGGCGACACAAACCCGGCGTATTAGTGCCGGCGCGTAGATCCGGCAGCTTTAAATGTTGCGAGTCGGACAATTTTACCGGTGGCATGATAATCGTGGCATGTAGTGTTCATAATTAGGGATTTTTAAATGCTGGCTACTACTATTACAAGGATTTCGAGCTGCATCTTCGTTCGTTCTTGTTTGGTTAATGCCGGCGAATAGACCGGGCGGCTTTTAAAGTTGCGTGTCCCGGACCATTTTGACGGCGGCACGGCAGTAGCGGTATGTAGTGTTCAGAATTAGGGATTGCTAATCGCTGGTTTCTAACTATTATAAGAATTTGGAGTTGCGTCTTGTTTTTCCAATATTTCTATTTGCAATATTTCTAGAGGTTTCAGGAGTTTTTTTCTCAATTACCTTTGGGATTGCTAGTATATACAGACAACTGAATGAACGGTGACGCATGCCACTGAGTGATATGTACGAGTGCAATCTGCTGTCAAGATCGTTTCAAAATAAGGCCGCCGCCCGGCCCTATCCGGTAGTAGCTTAGTGTGCAGATAGCTTTAGGCGACAATACCTAGCTATTATTGAAATGATCTATGTAATTGCCAGTGACATAATTTTTCAGCTCTTATTACAATTACTTGGAGTCGACGTAATATACCTTCCGCTTTTGCCATTAGCACTTTTTCCATTAGTACATTGCAATTTCCGTATGGTGACGGAGTAAGAATACGATTCACCACTCCCTATCTTGCCTGTGAAAGTCGTAAAAGACGACTCAGGGATATAATATGCAATTAACATCTGTGCAAGAGAAGGAAAACTCGAAATAAAACCCTATACTAACACGACTGACCAGCGTGGTATAAATGGTCAATTTCCCTCCCATTGTGGAGGGGGTTCGAGCCCAACAGTGGGACGTGTATGAGCTGAAATGATGATATATTGCAAAAGTTTTGGCAATAGTTTAATGACCGACCTAATGTCAACTCTTCTTGGGAATGTAATTGTTCACCAGATGATATCAGATGAAGTTGGCCCAGGTCTATGTAAAACTGTTAGTCGTCTTTTACGATACCCTCGAGTAATGTAAGGGTTTGCAGTATCTGTAGGAATCATCACACACCATAAATATAAATAGTAAACCCATCCAGATCTTAGCCAAATATTCTGCTTTTTGTTTTGGGGGGGGGGGTGGGTTACGGTCGTCAGTGCACTGCTTGCCCGACTCCGTCCGCGACGACAAAGGGGCGTAAGCACGCACACCCGTAACCCACCCGCATAGAACGTCGCCTTCGTCGTTGGGCCAACCACCGGTGCAGAGCTCCTTGACTTCAGTGGTCACCCGACGGAATACCCCGAGGGAGTACCCTCTCCCGTCGTTGTCCCCTACCGGGACGCTGATCGCCGTCGCGAGATTAACCTCTCCGCGGGTGCCGGACTAAATCCCCGGTCTAGTTACCAGCAGCCTCTGCTAGGGTGGGATCAGGCGCAGCTAAATATTCCACTGTCAGTGGGCAATGTGCTTTGAATGCTGGCACTATTGCCACGTTGAAAGGCAATGCTGTATATAGGTCTGCGGTTTCACTCGCGTAGTTCCTGTTGCCGTGGGAATATCGAGATCAAATACAGCCTACATTTTTCCTTATATAGATAGCTACCTGGCGATGAAATATGATCAATATCTACCCAAAAGCTTTGAAAATTTCCCAAAACAAACAGACAGACGAACAGACAGCCAAAAAATGTTTATTCTAGGAAAGCTCGAAATAACACCTTGTACCAACGCGTCTGACCAACGTGGCATAGTAGGTCAATTTCTCTCCTATTATGGAGGAGGTTCGAGCCCAGCAATGGGACGTATATGAGCTGTGATGATGATATTTACAAAATAAAACTATTTTTACGGGTTTTAACGTGTTTGTATTAGATTTTTGATTGCCTGAAGCTTTACAGCATTCATGGTTTTCACCGCCCGATCCGTCCACCTGTAACTATGAACGCTGGAAACGCGATATAATCCGTAAAAATAGTTATATGTGTAACTCGCGTAAATATTAAAAAACATTATGTTGCATATTCATAAAACTTAAATAAATACTATACATAAGTAGGAAAAGGCTTTATCTACAAGTGTTTACGTCATTTCCGATAATTACTAAGGTAATAATGGGAAGTGACGTAAACACTTGTAGATAAAGCCTTTAAAAGGAGGCGACCTTAATGATAATAATAGCCATTAAAAACATCAATATACTGCCTAGAAGACAAAGAACGTTTCACGTTAGAAATTTTTACCGCTTACCATTTTATAAGTCCCAATATTGGTTACAAATTTTTTTGTCGTCATCTCAGCTCTATGCCCCACTCTTGGGCTTGAACCTCTTCTAGTATAGGAAAGATATTGACCTATTATACCACACTGGTCAGACGTGTTGGTATAGGATTTTATTTCGAATTAACTCTTGCACATATATATGTTATGCATATTTAATCCCTTAGTTGGCTTTTACAATAACCACGGGTAAGACAGGGGGTGGTGAATTGTATTCTTAACCCGTCACCATACGCAAATATTATCATCATTCATCATCATTTCAGCCATTGCCGTCCACTGCTGGACGTGGCCCTCCCTCATGTTTCATTACAAAATACGGTCCTGTGCCACTTGTATCCAACAACGTCCAGCAATTATCACCAAATCGGCTCGTCTAGTGGGTAGGCGTCCTACATTACCTGTTCCGATACGTGGTCGCCACACGAGAACCTTTCTTCCCCAGCGGCTGTCGGTTCGTCGAGCGTGTGTTCTGCCCATTGCTACTTCAACGTGCTAATTCATCATGCTAGGTCGGTTATACCCGTTCTATTTCAATTTCAAACTTTATTGCACTCCATAGTGTATAAAAGGTCTTAACAACAACTAAATTATGTAACAATTATGGACCCTGTAGGGAATGAGAACAGTAAAAGTTCTTCTAAGGATTTCCATATTTCGGATTTTATCCCGCAGAAAAATTCCAAGTATAGCACGCTATTAAAATTATTGTAGTATATACCTAATTCTTCGCAATGAAATGAAAACCATACATAATATACCCACCCATACATCCTATCGGATAGAAGTTCTATCAAGATACAAAGAAAAATTTATTCAACTAAATTCAGTTCGGTAATATAAACAGTTCGAAGTCAGCAGAAATCGACCAGATGTACATTAGACGGTTCTGTAAATTCGCTTTAATGTAAATATAACAGCTATACGCTTGGTTTATTAGGCCAAAATAATCGGTTGTGCCGTTGAATTGACTAGAACGCATTCTCACGTAAAAATTGTTTTGTGGTCATCATTTAGGGCTCCAAAATCCGACATTACTACCTCTTCGCCATTTGGACTTGTCTACCGGTTCGGATTACTTGACATCGTCGATCTGCCTAATGGGTTACCCTTTCGAGTATCATTCCCGGAGGACAATCCATCAAGAAAGCACCGGGCATCGCCCGTACACCGTCAGCTTCGGATGATGGGCTAAATTCCCGTCTTCCCAACCGCGATCTTAGCTAGTACCGATATTAGTGCGATATCTCCAGTACTATATTATAAATAATAAATATAATCTAAAAGAATGGAAGTTTTTGCGAAAATCAAGTAAGCAGTTCCGTTTGGTGATGGAGTGAGAATACAATTCAGCACTCCCTATCTTACCCATGGATGGCGTAAAAGGCGACTAAAACATATAATATGCACATAACATCTGTGCAAGAAAAGGAAAACTCGAATTGAAACCCTATTACAACATATCTGACCTATCTGATCAGTATGGTATATAGGTTTATTTTTCTCCTTATGGGGAGGAGGCTCAAGCCCAGCAGTGGGACGGGTACGAGCTGAGACGACGACAGCTAAGCAGACCAAAACTAAACTATAGAATCAAGATCAGCAATTGTTGCCTGTTTTGTATTTTATCGTGCAATTTTTCTGTAAATGAAAACGGGCAGTATAGAGGAAACGTCGATGTAAGAGAAGGAAAACTCGATACAAAACCCTATTCCAACACGTCTGACCAGTGTGGAATAGTAAGTTGTCTTTCTCCCATTGTGGTTGAAGCCAGAGCCCAACAGTAGCACTTATTAAGGTTGAGATAATAATGATAACGAATTTTGCTAAAAATACCTTAAATATATTTAGGAAGTATTAATTTAGGCACTGTTTATAATTTGCCATAAACTGACGTATTAAAAATAAAATAATTTGTTTTGTTCTTCATAAACAAGTCGTAAATTATACACATTATTTTAGCATATGTTGATTCTGAAATTTATGAGTGGAGTAGGGTTGCCAACCATACTTTATAATAAAGTATGTGAAAATACTTTATTTTCAAACCTTTACGCATCGCAGCGTAAGACAAAACACTCATTATGGGTACTGAACTATTTAACGGTACACATGAGTGGAAACGATTTATAATTATTGAACGAAATGTTAGATTTAGTTAGTCAAATGCGGTGTGTATTAAACTTTATATATGCAAAAAGCACACAAAAATACGTTTTTAAGGCAATATACACATAAAATTAGGAAAATACATTCTTTCTTCCAAATACATAATTATTTTCCCATCCAAACTATTTTATATGATTTTTTGTCAAATAAAGTTGGCAGTCCTAGAGTGGAGTGAAAATGATATTTATTTTTCAGCACGTACGTCGTCGTATAAGTCCGTATGAGCGTATACTATATTCGAGTTATAACCATAAGCAAGTATTCTTATTAAAATTAGGCATCTATATTGTTTTAAGATATGTAGGTTGAATGTAGGATATTATATGCGTTGGCAAGAATACTTTTGAGTATCAAATATTCTTTAGTTAATGCGGCTTTCCGTGTGGTGACGGAGTAAGAATACAATTCATCACCCCTACAATGGACTACACGTCCTCTGTTGGACTAAGCTGAACTTAATGAGAATTAATGAAGACATTTACGAACCCGTGATAGATTAAGAATACAATAAGTCATTAAACTTTATTTTCTTATGGTAGTTTTAAAAACCAGAAATCTCGGGATTTCCCGAGAGCGCAGCGCTCTTCTTACAAACTCATAACACCAGCTTCATTCGTTACCGGGTGGAGAGCCCTCAACGTTCACCCATAGTCCGGGCTAAGCCGTGAAAGCTATCTGCGTCTAACAGCTATACACATAAAAAAATAAATTTCATTCGTCAACCCACCTATTGAGAAAAATTAACGAAATATTCATCTTTTACTTATACAATAAGTAGAAGTTCTTTCTTAGTTTCTTCAAAATATTTATATTTGCCGATTTTAGAGAATAACATAGCAGTTATTAATATTTTGTTTATAATTTAACAAGTAAGATATTCTTAGAATACATTTTAGCAACGATTAATACGCGTAGCACAGTTTAAATTGAAATTACTCGCAACTGCGCGAGTACTTTCAATCTAAACTGTGCTATTTTTGGAATAGGTTACCTGAAACTCTGTTCAAAAGTTGTAATGATCTCTTAGAATATACACACGCTTCGTCGATAACAGAATGCAGATAAACAATATAGTAATACGAATATAAACATAAATATTTATTTTCGTTAGTTCACAATGTGAGAAACTTTAAAAAGCTTTTCTTAAGCGCTTAAATCACAAGATTGCAAGACTGCTTAGTATCAAATGTGATTTCATTCAATAACTGACCATAAAAAGATCAATAAAAGTGAATCAAGATGGCGGATAACAAAATGGACCGATTCAAGACCCGAATAATAAAGATACAAGAAAAATTACAAGACCGTATGGACGAATTTCAAGATCAGATGCAAAATAAAATTGAACGGTCGAAAATTTCGAGGTTTATTTCTCATTTATCCGAAGAGAAGAATTCAATTGATGATAATTCAGAAGGAGCAGATGTAAATTCAAGTGAAGGTGAAGGTAAAAGTATACCCTCATTCGTTATTGATGGTCCGGTTGATATCCAGGAACCAAAGGAATTGTGTAAACATTTTATTACTATAGAAAAAGGTGGGAACGTTCTTTATAAGAGTCGGTCGGCTTGCAACTTGGCATATGAGAATGACTCTAATTATGACAGCTCAAGTGATTCTTGTCTCTCTTGTTTCTCATCAAGTGATGAGAGAAATGAAAGGTAATTTTAATACATGAACTTCAATTAAGAGACCGATTGATGAGTTTTGATGTAACACATTTGCAATGACATGATTTTATGAAATATTTTAAATAATTGGGCACTTTCAAATTAATACATGCTTTAGCAGATTGAAATGTAAGAATTGCTAGTTAGCAATTACTCTTGACTTACAATTAGTCTTGATTAGTCATCAATAATTGCGATTACTCGCACTTTTACAATTACTTTTGTAATTATTAACAATTACTCTTGACTTAAAAACATGATCATATTTTGTACTTTTGCCTGCTTTTAGAAACAAATTGATGAGTTCTTATAAAAGGCATTTCGCACGACATGGCTTTTTTATGAAAGTTTTAATGAAATAATTCGGATCAACATAAACAAAATAGTTTATAGATTAAGTTCACACTAAATTATAAAATTTCTAGGATAATATTTTTCACTACACATTCTTTTTTAACAACTTCTAAAATTATATTAAACTTATCACAGAGCTTATGATCTTCGTCCAAGAGCTGGCAGTCTTCCACCAGGTGCAACAGGATCTCAATTGGAACAGTCATCAGCAAAACTCGCCTGTAATGATCTCATTGAAAAAATTGGCAATCGTTTTCCTATACTCAAAAGCCAAGGGGACAGATTCCATAGGGTATTGTACTTTTGCGATTCAATAAACATGCATGTTTGGTTTTGTGTGTGAACTAACAACTGGTATATTTGGAGGAATATCCTTAATTGTCATTTAACTTTATTTAAAGATTGAGTGTCTATAGTATAACATTTTAATTGGTGGTGGTATTAATAAGGTTGAGGGTAGCATGAGAAAGTTTTGGATTGGATTTGCAGCTCCATCTCTGTGCTTCGACATATCTATGTGAGGAATAAATTGCAATATTTTTATGGTAGTAGCGTTAAGACACTCACATGCTTGGATCGACTACGTCGAGCCGGCTTTCGAGCATATCCGATGCTCGCAAATGTCGCTGCCCACTCACCTAGATGATGAGCCTCGGCTTTGTTGGAAACCCGGGTCGACATAATTAATCCTAACATATAAGCCGTAATATATAATTCTCATATATTATTATGCCAAAGTGTAACGATAATTTCAATGCTATTATTTTCTGCTGATCAACTATATTCTACCTGGAACTTTCGTTTACCTGTCCGGTTTGTAATGACAGTACGGTACTATATGACACCACATCCAATTGTGAGTGTTTGGAATAGTAACCTTTCAAAGTATCAACCATGCGTCCATCAGCGGATTGATATCCATTATTAGATGTAGGCCTGCCCACGTTGAAGAAGAATACCATAATAGCCACCTATGGTCGAAGACTTGGCAATCGTAATTGGCGGTATCAGTTTTCCAAGAAAGTTCAGCTGTCATTTATCCTAGGCTGCTTTTAACCACTTCTTACAATTTCTATGGGAAATTAAAGAACGTCAATATATCGATTTTTTATGTGTCACGATGTGGCTCGCGACACGTCACGTCTCGTTTCCGTCGGGGGCGAAAAGTGGCCCACAGAGAACCGCTTTGCTACGCTGAATATGTCAAAAGATCGTAGCAGGTGGAGGGCAGTGGACTCTGCCTACCCCTATGGGAAAAAGGCGTGAATATATAAAAAAAAAAAAAAAAAAAAAAAATTTATGTGTCACTAATATACGTGAATTTCTTTAGACACCATAACCGATGTCTAAAGATTTTTTTTTTAATATATTGTATATTCGCATGAAAATACCTATAATTTAAGATTACAAACAGACACATCAATTTTATTTAGGATCGAAGAATAGATACTCGGTATGAATAATTTAGGTCTAGTCCATTCCGCCATTCATGTAGTAAATTTTCTGTTACAAGGTAATTGTAAAACATCTTATAGCAACAATTTAAAGTCAATTACTCCCAATTACTCTAAAATCGTTCCTAAAATACTCTAACCTACTTCCCTAATTAAAAATAGACGAGCACCGTTTTGATGTTGCTATTTTTATAGCAGGTATTTTTATATTATTGCCTTATGTTCGTACCTTATTGAGAAGAAAATAGCACAAAGCTTACTGGGTGCAAAAGTAAGCATCTTTTATATACCCAATAATATTCTATTATTTTATAATTGGTATATCATAAATAGGAATTTTCTTATAATTTCATTATGAAAATTGATAATGGAAATTATTTGCGATCTTAAACAGTTTACAGACTATCTCAGCTCAGTTCCCACTGCTGGGCTCGAATCACCTCCATAATAGGAAGGAAATTTACTTACTATAACACGCTGGTCGAGTTGGTATAGAGTTTTATTTCGTTAAGAAAAACTTAAAACAAAACCCTATGTCAATACATTTGACCAGCGTTGTATAATAAGTCTATTTCCCTCCCACAATAGAGGAGGCCCGGGCCCAACAATGGGACGTATATGGGCTGAGATGATAATGATGATGAATTATTTGAGTTACGGTGAGCGAGAGAGCCAGAAGCTCAACTTTCCGAGTGTGTTTGCGTGTGGTGGTTTCTGGTAATGCCTCACTGCACGATTTCACACTCCTTCACTTTCTTCACGATAGACAGCGGCCTAGCAAAGTCCATGAGTGCTCTCAGCTGCAGGCTGCAGATGCAGGTAGCACACGCATGACACGCAGCCGCTGCCTGCATTCGCAGCCGATAGTGATTCCGATGCTGGCTGCACGTGCTGCGGCAGGCATTAAGTGGCGACCAGAGAGCCGACAAAAATTCTATGATTCTATACAATATGAGCGCTAATTAAGTTTGGTGAAATCGGCTCCGAGTAGCGACTACTTGGGACTTGTCTCAACAGGTTGGAGTGCCGTAACTACGTGCGCATCGATTTGCAGCCGCAGCACTACTGGTCTGCGATTGGCTGCGGCTGCAAGTCGCAGCAGCACTTGCAGCCGAGGCTCGGCAGCACGTGCAGCCGTAGCCGCGTTCGGAATGTTTTTCACAGAAATCCATACTACTACATAGAAAACCAGTCGTGCAGCTGCAGCCGGCTTTGTGCAGCCGCTGCATGTGCTGCCTGCAGCCGCAGTCTGCAGCCGAGGTTGGAATAGCACCTTTATCGAGTGTATCACTTATCAAGTGTGCTATTTGTATGCCACCAATAGCAATAAATAAAGTGTGTGTACTAAGTACGCATATCAGAAGTGAAACTCCTTTATCCTTCATCCTTCATTTTTCATCCTTCATCCTCCATCCGCCATCCTCCATTCCCTATCTCATTCTCTCGCCGGCTGAATACATTTACGTGTTTGTGTCTCTATGGACTCGCTTTTTCATTTCATCGAGTTTGAAATCACAACGATTCTAAAAAGTTTCACTTCAAAAAAATACAGAGCAAATATGACCGAAACGAATACTTCACTTTTTGATACTTGAGTCCTTTATCTGTACAGTCTACTCATATTTTAATAATACGCGAGCTTAGAATACAGCAGGTTTATCTAAATAAAATTGTATAGAATCCCTGCTATTTCGTCTGTTTATATTACTTTTTATTTATTTTAAGAAAACTTCCAGTTAATACGAGGTATTTACCTAGGATTAGCTGGAAATTTTCAATTCATATGAATAAAGGGTGGTTACAAAAGCCAATTACATGTTTTCACGTGATGAAATGTAAATTTGTACAAGTTAAAACAATGCTAAACTAATATTTAACATTAGTGTTACGTTGTAAAAAAATTCGTCGGTTAATGTTTCGTGTGGTTTCGGAGTAAGAATACAATTAACCACCTCCCCTCTTGCCCGTTGGTGTTGTAAAATACGGATAAGGAATTAATTTAAATATGCATTTAACATCTAAAATAAAAGTGTGTAAAAGAAGTGGAATCTTTCCAACTCCTCCTGTTTTTCTTTTCTAATTAAATTTGTTGCCGGTCCCAAGACAATTAAAAGCGATTCCCCGGGACTTCCTGAGGGTCAAACCTCAGTGTCTTATACGGAGACCATTGTGGATCCTGGCTTACAGGAGTTACAGTGGTGGGGATGTGTGGTGGGATTAGTCCCAATAATAAAAATCTTAAATAAAAGGAAAACTTGAACTGACACCCGATACGAACACGCTTTTTCACAGATCTTAACTCTTGTCCTGGGTGTCGTAAAAGACGACTAACGGATATATTAAGGTAGCATCGATGCAAGAGAAGGAAAACTCAATACGAAACCCTATGCCAACACGTCTGATCAGTATGCAATAGTAGGTCAATTTCCTTTCTATTGTCGAGGAAGCTTGAGACTGGCAGTAGGGCTTATGTAGGCTGAGGTGATTATTTTTTCACCGATTGACTACTTATATCAAAGAAGTCTATGACAAAATGATGTACTATTGAACTAAAATTTCTGCTCGAATTGGGAAGGTAGGTGGAATTTACCTACTACCCCGCAATGGTCAGACGTGTTGGTATAGAGTTTTGTTTCGAGATTTCCTTTTCTTGCATAGAGATGCAGTGATTTGTATATTATATCCTTTAGTCGTCTTTTAGGACATCCATGGGTAACATAAGGAGTAATAAATTGTATTCTTACTCCATCACCACTCGAAAAAAGGTGCATCAAAATACTAAATTCTTTGTATTATGGGTTAATAATGATACTGGTGTTCTACCTGTCTTTTTTCCTTATAAAAGACTGGCTGCTGCTCGCGACTTCGTGCGGGTGGAATAGTTACTCTGGGCGAACGCTAACTTTAAACCGCGAATTTGTTTACGTAGAAGGTGAAAATATTTTTAAAAAATACGATTCCGTTATATAGAATAATTTTTGCGAAACTAACCGTTTACGTAGCGCACGCAGCGGAAGCTCTCACAAGGAAAAAACCACGACTTTAAACATTAATTTCTGCCCCACTCCTATTGGTCTTATCGTGATGATGGGCTATCTAACACTGAAATAATTATTCATATCGGACCAGTAGTGCCTGAGATTAGCGCGCATTTCTTGTGTATGTGTGTATGTATGTCACTGAATTCCTCCTAAACTGCTGAACCGATGTTGATGAATTTTTGTTTTTTTCTTTTTTTTTTGTTCTAGGGGTTTAGAGAATGGTTTAGATTCATAATTGGACCCGGCAGGTGGCGCTGCTGTGTTATTTGAACAGAACGTCTATTGAGTCAGCTAGTATTAATATAGATATCCTTTTGCAGTATGAAATGATGTATTGTCAGTCACTGGCATTGAGCCAAAGCAACTAACTAAAAGCAAGCCTTGTATTCCATTGTTATAAATAGGGCACTATCCGTGTGGTTACGGAGATAGAATACAATAAACCACTCCCTCTTACCCGTGGGTAAAAGACGACTAAGGGATTATAATACTCGGATAACATCTATGCAAAAGATGGAAAACTCGACATAAAATTCTATTCCAAAACTTCTGACTAGCGTGAATAATAGGTCGATTTTCCTTCCATTGTAAAGGATATCTGAACCGAACCGTGGGACTTATGTAGGCCTTTTTTTTATGGGTGGGCTATGGTAAGCGCACGCGCGGTCCAGTGCATCCGGGACGATGAAAGGTCGGCGCGCGGGCCTATAACCCACCTGTACCCACGTCACCTCGTTGTTGGGCCGACCACCGGAGCAGATGTGACTAGTCGTCAGTGGTCGGCCTAACGGAATACCCTTTCGGGTAACCTCACCTCTCGACGTCTTGGGACGCCGGTCACCGTCGCGCGGTCAGCCTCTCTGCGGGTGACGGACAATTCCCCGGTCCGATCACTCGCGGCCTCGGCTAGGGCGGCGTTAGGCGCAGATACTCGTGCCTGCGCCGCCCGAGTCGCCGGCGGCGGAACGTGTCGCCGAATAGGAGCTCTACTCGCACACGATCCGCCGGCTCCTTCCGTGAGATTACGACCTCACAGAAGGCGGCAACCGCGTCCCAGTTCCTAACGCTGACGAGCATCTCCCTGGCGATGGTCGGCAGCGCGAGGTCGGCACCGGGACTTA
Organism: Lymantria dispar; assembly: GCA_032191425.1. Taxonomy (NCBI): domain Eukaryota; kingdom Metazoa; phylum Arthropoda; class Insecta; order Lepidoptera; family Erebidae; genus Lymantria; species Lymantria dispar. The sequence continues at coordinate 6,804,154 of CM063465.1, read as the reverse complement.
TGTGGGCCTAGATGATGTAATGGGGCACTAGAGATTCTTCTAGTTATTCGGCCCTTACAATGTAGAACTATCCACTTTGTTCCCTGTAACTGTAGATAACTTTTATTTTACATCAAATTTTGGTTTCAGTATCTCTTAAAGACCACTCGACTTAGCGACGTGAATAAGCGCCTGAAAGCACAAATCTGGAGCTCAGTAGTAACAATAGTTTTGGTTGAAGCGAAGAATCTTCCTGCTATGGACTTGGATACCAGGTCCAGTGATCCTTATTGTAAGTTTAGGTGAGTATAAAACTGTATAAATATTAAATTACGATGATATATATTAAAGTAACTAGCAACCCGCCCTCGCTTCGCTTCGGTTATAGGTTATAGTCGTTTTACCCACGTAGTTCACGTTCCCGTGGGAATACCGGGATAAAATATAGCCTAGTTTACGCCCTGATATTATAGCTTTCCATTGGTGAAAGAATTTTTGAAATCGGTCCAGCCGTTTTGAAGATTACCCGGAACAAACAGACAGACAGACAAAAATTTTTTCATTGCTATTTTAGGCATAGGTGTCGTGCAAATAACCGTGTGAGCATGAAAAAAGCCTATTATTTTGACATTACAAACAGACACTCCAATTTTATTTATTGGTATAGATTACGGTTAATTATAAAATTAGGAACCAGTTTTCTTGGAAATTCAATTTGTTTAGTTTGTTAGACATCATATGGATTTATTCTTTAAAAATAATGTTATTGCATAGTGATATAAATGATTTTGAAAGAATCGACTAGTGGCCAGTGCAGTAGAATAGTCGGATTTCTTTTGTCCGAGGGAAGAACGTGGTAAATAGGGAAATCTGTATGAGTTGACAAGCAGTTGTTTTAAATGTGATTACGGAGTAACAATTAAAATTCGCCATTTTGCCCGTGGGTGACGTAAAAGGCGACCAAGATACTGTCTTTAATTGACTGCACAGATGGCGTTAAGATACCAACGTATCGTGCCAGTATCGTGGTTTCAAATCCCATGCAGGACAACACTTTTTGCGATTCACAATTTGTTGTTCTGTGTCTGGATGTAATTTTTGCCCGTTAATTATATGTTTGTAAAGTCCCCCGCAACACAAGGATTATTTATAAGGAGCTATGTCAGCGCACCCGCCGCCCGACTCCGTCCGAGGCGACAAAGGAGCGGCGCGTGGCCCCGTAACCCACCCGTGGCACGTCGCCTTCGTCATTGGGCCGACCACCAGTGCAGGGTGACTTGTCGTCAGCGGTTGGCCCCCTCGGGGACGTGAGTCTTCGTCGCGCGGTCGGCCTCTCAGCGGGTGACGCACTAACTCCCCGGTCCAGTCACCTGCGGCGTCGGCTAGGGCGGCATCAGGCTCAGGTAACACGCCTGCGCCGCTCTAGTCGCCGGCAGCGGTATAACCCTATACCCACTCGTCTGACAGGCGATCTACTATACCTACGTAGATATTGTGGAGGAGGGTCGAGTTCAGCAGTGAGCCATACATATTTGAGCTGAAATGATAGAGATGAAAGAAGCGTTATTTATGGCCATGCTGACCTCATCGTCATAATCATCATCGCAGCCCACATACGTCCCGCTGTTGGGCTCGGGCCTTCTCCTCGACGGGAGAGAATTTGACCTACTATACCATGCTGGTCAGACATGTTGGTGTAGGGTTTCATTTCGAGTTTTCCTTTTCTTGCACAGATCTTACGTGCGTATTATATCCCTTAGTCGCCTTTTACGACATCCACGAGCAAGATAGAGAGTGTATGTAGATAGTGAATTGTATTCTTACTCCGTCGCCTTTACCGGGTTGAGAACCCTCAGCGCTCACCCATAGTCCGGGCTAAGCTGTGAAAGCCATCTGCGGCTAACAGCTATACACACAAAAAAAAGCCTCCGTCACCACACGGATAATACCTATAATATTTTAATTTTCAGGTTAGGTAACGAGAAATATAAAAGTAAAGTAGTATGGAAGTCGCTGCATCCATCATGGCTGGAGCAGTTTGACTTGCATTTATACGACGATCAAGAACAAGTACTAGAAGTGACTGTATGGGATAAGGATAAACAAACCAAAGATGACTTCTTAGGAAGGTAAATTTCTAATAAAAGAACGTAAATAAAAAAAATTATTAGTTTTTTTCGAGGATGAACAAGAATGAATGAAGACAGAAAAATAATTCTTGTATCTTGGAAGACTTTAAAATCATGCAGTTAGCGATTACAAATCTAGCAATCTTTTGTGAATCTAACAAATTATTTTGCCACTTGAGAATAGAATCCACTATCAACAAGGCAGGTTGATGAACTTCGTCAAATTAAACTTAATACCACGCACCAAATTGTGTTAAAAGTTAAATTCATTGTAATAGTCAAAAATCATACATTTGTGGATCATGTAAATAAATGTTACATATTTGAATCAAACCACAATATTAAGCGCGATCTTTTTTTAAAAACAATACCGAACTTTAAGAAATAAATCTTAATACCGCGGAAGACATTACAAACATATAATTAAAGGACACAAATTATCCAGTTGCATGACAATTATTTGTGGATCGTAAAGAAATTATGTTGCGTGGGTCGAACCCACGACTGATTGAATGGGAGGTTAATACTTAAGACGAGTCTGTCATCTGTACACTCTACTTGTATTTTAATAATCAACAAGGACTAGCGTAGAATACATTAGGTTTGTCTAAATAAAATTATATAGAATCATTACGTAAATGAGAATAAAATATATTACCATCGCTTCCTTTCTCAGGGGTGTCGTAAAGGAAGACTAAAGACCGTAAGCTAATAACATCGCTCTGAGAAAGGGAATTTTTTGTCCATGGGGGTCGTAAAAGATGACTTAGGAATTATAATATGCATATAACAACATATCATAAAAGTCATTGCCGAAACTTTTTGCAATATGTCAAAACAGATGACATATTGCGTCGACCCCAAGTAATTGGGATAAGAGCAAGATGATGATGATATAACATCTACGCAAGAGAAGTAAAACTTGAAATAAAACCCTATACCAACACGTACCGCCGGGCCTCCCGCCGGCGCTTCGATCACCGTGAAGTCGGTCACCATCAGCATCCAGGCCCACATGAAGTACTTGGGCCTGGTGCTCGACGGGCATTTTTGGTTCCGGGAGCATCTCCATCGACTTGTTCCCCGGCTTGTCGGCGCGGCGTCCGCCCTTTCGCGGCTGATGCCGAATGTGGGCGGACCCAGCGCTACGTGCCGACAGCTGTACGTGGGGGTGATCCGGTCGATGGCCCTGTACGGCGCACCGGTGTGGGCGGGGTCCCTGACCGTCCGTCTTAGGGCCCTCCTGTGGCGACCACAGAGGGTCATGGCGATCAGGGCCATACGGGGTTACCGCACGGTGGCAACGGAGGCAGCGTGCCTCCTGGCCGGAACTCCCCCGTGGGACCTGGAGGCGGAGATGCTCGCCGAAATTTATCGGCGGGTGACGGAGACGCGCGCCCGCGGTGGCATGGTCTCCATCAAAGAGATCCCCGCCTGGCGGGTCGACGCCCGCCGTGGAGTCATTGCCCGTTGGGCAGTCCGGCTGGGGAGTCCTCGGTACGGTGTCAGGACCGTCGAGGCCCTCCGGCCGGTGCTGATGGAATGGTTGGAGCGGACGCACGGGATGCTTTCCTTCCGACTGGTGCAGGTGCTGACGGGGCACGGTTGCTTCGGGAAGTACCTGCACAAGATTATCAGGAGGGAGAGCACTCCGTCCTGCCACCACTGCAGTTGCGACGAGGACACGGCGCAGCACACGCTCGAGGAGTGTGCTGCATGGGAGGGGGATCGCCGTGAACTCGTCGCAATTATCGGTGCCGACCTGGCGCTGCCGACCATCGCCAGGGAGATGCTCGTCAGCGTCAGGAACTGGGACGCGGTCGCCGCCTTCTGTGAGGCCGTAATCTCACGGAAGGAGGCGGCGGATCGTGTGCGAGTAGAGCTCCTATTCGGCGACACGTTCCGCCGCCGGCGACTCGGGCGGCGCAGGCGCGAGTATCTGCGCCTAATGCCGCCCTAGCCGAGGCCGCGGGTGATCGGACCGGGTCGGATCGGATCGGTCCGTCACCCGCGGAGAGGCTGACCGCGCGACGGCGACCGACGTTCCAGGACGTCGAGAGGTGAGGTTACCCAAAAGGGTATTCCGTCAGGCCGACCACTGACGACAAGTCACATCTGCTCCGGTGGTCGGCCCAACAACGAGGTGACGTGGGTACGGGTGGGTTATGGACCCGCGCGCTGTCTTTTCATCGCCCCGGAGGTACTAGACCGCGCGTGCGCTTACCATAACCCAACCAAAAAAAAAATAAAAAAAATACCAACACGTTTGACCAGCGTGTTACATTAGTTACCTATGGTACCACGCAGGTTTGAGCCCAGTAGTGGAAACCAATATATTTTGTAAACTGTGATGAAAAAAGGGCAAACTTAAATCTTGTAGGTACATATATAGGTAACCTTACCTATAATAATGGTAATCTTGTAGGCACAATAAGATGTCAATTGGCTGAGAACAATTAAATTGGCAAACGCCAAAATTGCTATAAGTTGTTATTCTAAAATATATTATTCCAGGTGTACAATAGATTTATCAAAGTTAGAACGAGAGAAAACGCACAATATTTGGCAGGATTTAGAAGATGGTAATGGACAGATCTTCCTTTTGCTGACCATCAGCGGCACCACGCAATCTGAAACTATTACAGACTTAAGCAGTTATAGAGAAAATCCTAGAGATATCGAAATTATAGAGAGACGATATGTGAGAAATGACAATTTATATATTTGAATAAATTTGTGTTCCTTTATATTCCATTTTACGTTCCTTATAGTGATGGAGTAAGAACAATTCACAAGCCCTTCTCTTGCCCGTGGGTTTCGTAAGAGACGACTAAGGAACATGATGCAAGGGGAGGAAACTTGACATAAAACGCTATGCTAACACGTCTGACCAGTGCGGTATAGTGGGACAATTTCCTTTCTATAGTGGAGGAGGCCCGGGCTCAACAGTGAGATTCATGTGGGCTCAGATGATAACGATGATATTCTATTCAATAATCAGGCTATCGAAATATATAAGTTGGATGTAGATTTTCGTAAGTGGAAATTATGCCCTAATAGTGCTCTTTTGAGAGTATTAAAAGTTTAATAGGGAAAGCTATCCCTTGATTTCCCGCGAACACCTTAAAAATTAGCTGAAGTATAACCAGGCAAACGATTAACAGCACTGTCCTGGGAGACATGAATCTCCTCCTTCACAGAAAGGCATATCTTCAATGGCATATATATCAATAGGTTAATAGGTATTTGGATTACAAATTCAATAGTGATTTTGTTTGCTAAACAAATATTATTTGATTTCGCTGTAAAACTACTGATAAAATAATACAAGTTCACCATCTTTTAATAGGCGTGGTATCGTCTCAACGAACAAACGAGTGGAGTTGGTTGGCTCTGCGTGAAGGTCTACGGTGCCAAGGGTTTAGCAGCAGCTGATCTTGGCGGCAAATCAGATCCATTTTGCGTCCTTGAATTGGGAAATGCGAGACTTCAGACACATACAGAGTACAAAACATTAACACCTAATTGGATGAAGATTTTTACATTGTAAGCATTATAATATTTCTTCAAAGGCTTGTGAGTGGGTATTTATTATTAGTTTTTTAGATTGAAATGTCTGACGACGGCAGTGTACTCATAAAAGGAGTCCTTGGGTTTTTAAAAAGGTGAAATATTTACAAATTTGTGTTAGGACATATATGAGTTTTATGTAAATGCTATTGCGAATAAGTTTTTTTTTTTGAAAACGTTGGCAAACGAGCAAACAGTACACCTAATGGTAAGTGTTGTTGCCGCTTATGGACCTTTGCAAGGCAAGGCCGTTGCCTACCGCGAAGAAAGTGAAGGGAGTGTGAACGCGTGCAATGAGGTGATACTAAAGGCATCACTAAAACCCACCACACGCAAACACCCTCAGAAAGTTTCCCTCACCGAACGAAGCGCAGTACCAAATTGCTGACCGCTGACGACAAGTAACCCTGCTCCGGTGGTCGGTCCAACGACGAAGGCGACGTGATGTTCGGGTGGGTTGCGGGTGTGCGTGCTTACGCCCCTCAGTCGCCCCGGACGGAGTGGTGGGAGGAGTGCGCCGACCGCAACCCGGGGTGAGTTAAAAAAAAAGTACCAAATTGCTGCTGACGTCGAGTTTCTCCGAGAGTGTGGTACTACCCCGGACGGACCGGCCTGCGGCTGTAGATGGATAACTGCCAACAGTGTACTACTATTTTTTTGTGGGGACCGTGGATATCATTATGTTTTAAATTTCATTTCTAATGAATATTATAGAATTAATAGCATTTGAAGTGTAAAATAATAAATAACCCTATTTTCTCTTTCAGCACAGTCAAGGACATTAGCTCAATATTAGATATAACAGTGTATGATGAAGATCATGACCACAAAGTAGAGTTCCTAGGTAAACTGGCTATTCCTCTACTAAGCATAAGGAATGGGGAGAAACGGTGGTATGCTCTGAAGGACAAGAAGATGAGAGCCCGAGCAAAGGGCAACTACCCTCAGATACTGCTTGAAATGCTGGTCATATGGAACCCGGTAAATATATAAAATATTATAAATTAGAACTCAAGTTGATCTAGTGGCATTAGCATTTGACTGACAATTTATGGTACTCAAATCCGCAAGCACAACAAACCATGTATTTTTTTGGGATTCTTGAAGATTCTTTAGGAATTCTGGCATTTTTTTCAAGTGTTAGCAGAAGGCGAGCCTATTACCAACCTTATTAATAAAGTTTTAAAACCATTCCAAACTTCAAGCTTAGTTTAAAGAGATTACTGTGATATATAGAGGACTTTTGACGAGAATGTCAAAATGTCATGTAGCGCTTTTAAATTCTTTTCTTTATTTCAGTGTTTTATAGTGTTATATTGAATAATTTTGCTGATATTTTATGTAATATAATGCAGATAAAATGCTGAAATGTAGTGAATCTGATATAGTAGTAAATAGCGTGCATTTTGACATTCAGCCAAAATGCCCAGAGAAAGCATGATTTGGTATCAGCACCAAATCATGCTAACGACTTACTAAAAGACGTAAATAATTAATAGAATAACTCTACACCGGCACTAATAGCTCATATTATTGTAGCTCATTGCCATTAAATAATAAGAAGAAGAGATATATAGAAAGCTCTCCAATTTTTGTGCTTGATCCTGAAAAAAAGGTAGCAGACATTTATTCGAATAATGTTATTAATTTCAGTTAAAAGCGGCAATCAGGGCTGTGAATCCTAAAGAACCAAAGTATATGCACCAGGAGGCGAAATTCAAAAGGCAATTGTTTATACGTAACGTGATGAGACTAAAAGCTATTATCATGTGGTTCATTGAAGTTGGCAAGATTTTACAGTGAGTTTTTTTAAGAATTTTTCACGTGTAATTATGGTTTAAGAGTACCATGTCTGCGCCTAATGCCACCCTAGCCGAGGCCGCGGGTGATCGGACCGGGGAATTGTCCGTCACCCGCAGAGAGGCTGACCGCGCGACGGCGACCGACGTCCCAGGACGTCGAGAGGTGAGGTTACCCGAATGGGTATTCCATCAGGCCGACCACTGACGACAAGTCACATCTGCTCCGGTGGTCGGCCCAACAACGAGGTGACGTGGGTACGGGTGGGTTATGGGCCCGCGCGCCGTCCTTTCATCGCCCCGGACGGACTGGACCGCGCGTGCGCTTACCATAGCCCACCCATAAAAAAAAAAGAGTACCATGTCAGCATCTCATCAGGAGAACACCACTGAATTCGCCAAGCTGGCTGCCACACGTGGCGATAACGGCATTATCCTTCTTGGAAGACCCACATCAAATAGTAGATTTCAATGGATGGATGGCCTTGTTTGATACAAAATAAGTTTCACGCTTTTAATGCTTTTAAATGTTGATTTATTTAGGTTTTAAATACTTTACACTTGATATTATAGTTTTGAATACTTGATACCACTAAGGCAAATTATTATTACGGCGTTAAGTAATAATCTCCTGACTTCGCAATTTGCTCCAAGAGTTTTATGTGAGATTCGTTTTCGTTCTTGTAGAAAACAAATATCTCTTTATTATTTTTCAGAGACTGCTTTGAATGGGAATCAAGGATACGATCATTTCTTTGGTTGTTAGTGTGGCTTGCGTTTTGTTATTACTATGAAATGTGGATGCTACCTTTTCTATTACTGATGTTCTTTACGAGGAGCTGGCTGATTTATAGGTTAACTGGTAAGTGATAAAAGAAATCGTTATTTATTTAAATAATAATATTGATGTTTACTCGAGTGTATGAAGTAAAATTATTTTTAAGGGGTTCGCGTTTGGATATGATTTTCACTTAAACGACCCTCCGAACACTTTTCAGAGTTCATGATTAATGGAGGACTAACTACGAACAAAACATAAACGCGATAAAATCCATAAAATTAGTATCTATAGTTTCTCATTCTTCGATAAAAATATTCACATCTTTTGCTCTTATTATTTTTTAAACGGGTGGCTAGATATGCAAATAGCATTTATGATATGAGCAGTTAACCTTTAATTGACATTTCACATTTCTCACGTTTTTTTTTCTGATCATCGGAATATACAGATTAATTTTTAGCTTTGAGTACATTATCTACCTCCTTAGAATAATAACATATAGAAGGTAAGTTCGCGCACAAAAAGTGAAGCATTTCAATTGGAGCCTAATGGAGCTTACGCCGGAACCGTTCCGTAATGTACAAGTCATTGTACTGCACGTACGTACGCAACTCTTAAAAATAGGTAATTATGACGGTTTGTGCATTCAAATGGTGTCATAACACATTTGTAAAACTTAAAAAGGTTTTAAACGTCACTTTTAAAAGTATTTGATGATTTATGTTAATAAAAACAAAATTTGATTTCATAATTTGTATAGTGGTGTGCGTGTGTACGTGTGTAATCGTCTGCGCGCCGTTAGTGTTTTTAGATTCAAATTTCGAACCTTCGAAGTATTGACACTATCTTTCTATACGTTATTATTCTAAGTCTACCTCATTATTATAATTTTCTTTTCTCTCTTTTTTTTCGATATCTTTTTTATTTTCTTAATTGTTCTATGTATAGAGAAAAATTACCTACCATATCATGCTGGTTTTGACGAGAACAAACTGATCAGAATTATCTATAATTTGGCATATGGTTTTTATCTTGAGTTTATCTTCTCTTGTTATCTCGCTCTCTCTTGATATCTGCTAAAATATCTTACAGAGAGACACTCAGACGTGTGAGGTGGTAGGGGGACCCGAGGGTATCATAACTACCAAATATTAGGGTCAACTGGGGCCTCATTAAAGAGATATTAAGGGTCAAAGTTGGATGAGTAATTTATGTACTAGAGAAATTCGAACTCCAACTGCAAGCTAATGGTAGCCTGGTGGTAATGCGCTCGACTGCGGGATCCACGGTCTCGGATTCAACACCCGACGACTTATTTTTTTTTAAATTATCACAATATTGTGTAAAAATTGTTTTTTTCATAATTTTACGCAGAATTATAAATTATTTTGCTTTTTTTCACGATCTCCTCCTTTTCTCGCTCTCTCCCATGTATCAACTCTTCAATATGAAAATTGAGGTGTTACGGAACGAAAATAAATAATTATAAAATTATGAAAAATCAATATTTATATTTATCGTATAAATGTACATTTTTGATACATTCTTATCATCCTTACAAATTTTTGGATGGAATTCCTCGTAAAAGCACACAGAACAGACATTGTCTACACCAGCTACATTTTAAGCTGCGCGAGTCGCCTCCGAGAATGAGCGGAAAAATGAGATCGTGAAAAAAGGAAAATAATTTATAATTTTGTGTAAAATTATGAAAAAAAACTAATTTTACATAATATTGTGATAATTTAAAAAAAAACAAATCGTCGGGTCTTGAACCCGAGACCTATTTATTCATTCATATCAGCCCATATACGTCCCACTATTGGGCTCGGGCCTCCTCCATAATGGAAGGGTAATTGACCTACTATACCACGCTGGTCAGACGTGTTGGTATAGGGTTTTATTTCGAGTTTTCCTTCTCTCGCATAGATGTTATATGCGTTTTTATATCCCTTAGTCGTCTCGTACGATCACCCACGGGTAAGATAGGAGGTGGTGAATTGTATTCTTACTCCGTCACCACACGGATAACCGGAGACCTATTCGCCTACGAGTAAATTACATCCAACTTTGACGCTTAAAATATTTTTAACGAGGGCCCAGTTGACCCTAATATCTGGTAGTTGTGATACCCTCGGGCCCCCTCTACCACCCCACCAAAAATCATGGAAATCCCCGACCCACACGTCTGAGTGTCTCCTTGTTAGTCATTTGTCTTTAACTATACCAGCGTAAAAAAAGGGATGACGCATTATGGTACATAATGTTCTTAGTTTGTCATCAGGCCAGAAATAGATTTTTATTTATTATTATATTTTACTTGTTTAAATTTAATTTATTTTAAGTCCATTTTCTTTTCTTTTTAGTTGAATTCCGTATGCTGGTCAATTATTTCTCGAAATGTCGACTTTCTTATATTATTAAGTTGTTTGGTGGTTTGTTTAATTAATTTATAAATGTTGTATGTCTGCATGTTGATATTATTGTGATTGATGTTGTGACAAAAAAATAGCATTTATACATCTTTCTCTTTTGGGCGGGGTATGGTCAGCACGTACGTTCTCTATTCCCGTACGATGGGATTTGGTTGGTGCTTACGTCCTTTCATAACGGCAGCAGTAAAAGAAGTAGTAGCAGAAAACACTTTAGTTCCTTTACCGAAGAATGCAACTCTCTTCTTTTTCTTCTTTTCAATTTATATATGTAACTAGCTGCTTGCTGTAACAGACGATGTTCTGTTCGAATCAAATAAAAATAAAAGTAATTCTCATTAAAATCGATGGCAGCACCACCTGCAGCCTAGTTTAATTAATAAACCATTCTAGAATCCACTGGAACACATAAAAAAAATCAATATCTGTCCAGCTGTTCTGTCACATATACACGGACAGGAGAATTAAATTTATTTATTTACCACTGTATGGTTTAAGTCTCCTCCAGTAGGAATGAAATTGACTTACCACAAGTTGGTATAAGATTTTTTATCGAGTTTTCTTTCTCTTGTATCGTTATGATTATCACTAATCTTTTATGACAACCAAAGGCAAGTGAGGTGATGAATTATCCACCACAATTTTTATGTTTAAATTCTTGGAAAACACTGCAATCAGAAATTATATTCTACTAGCAACTCGCCCTCGCTTTGCTTCGGTTTCAGTCGCCTTACCCGCGACGTAGTTCCCGTGGGAATACCGGGATAAAATATAGCCTATGTTACTGCCTGATATTATAGCTTTCCATTGGTTAAAGATTTTTTTAAAACGGTTCCGTGGTTTAAGCGTGAAAGCGTAACAAACAAACAAGCATCCTTTACTTTCGCATTTACAATATTAGTCCTTACTAATATTCCAAGTCCATCTTATGAATATGTAGGACTTATATGTAATGTTTATTCGTTTAGCAAATCTCATCATCATCATCTTCACCATCGTTTCGGCTCGTATACGTCCCACTGTTCGGCTCGAGCCTCCTCCACAATAGGACGGAAATTGACTCACTACACCACAATGGTCAGACGTGTTGATATAGGGTTTTATTTTTGAGTTTTACTTCTCTTGCATAGAAGTTAAATGCATATTTAATCGCTTAGTTGCCTTTTACGATAACCTTGGACAAGATTCTTTCTAAATTCTTTTGCTTTTTAGCAAATATAGCCAAATTTAGTCAAATTTTCAAAATGTATCGTTCAAACCGTAAAATGTCTGTAAATAAAATTTGAACAATAGGATACTTCAAGAGTAATTCGTGTTATTAATAGTGCTTTAAAACAATCAATTGTTTGCTGGAATTGTGTGGCATTATATAATGGAAGTTGCGAAATTTCAGGTGGCAATGCATTGCTTGTACCAGTTGATGATGACGATTTATTAGCAGAGGAAGATGATGAGGATGAGGCCGATAAGGTATAGTTTTCTACCGCATACTGCATAACAATAGAAAAGTCTTGCATTCAGGGGAAATTTTATTCGAGAAATGTATACTAAAGGATGCCTATAAACTCGAGTTTTTGTTGGCAATTTTCTAGTAGATATAACATATATTCAAATACATTTGCTTAAATATAAGGCTCATTTATATTCAACGAGCAAATTCCCGTGGTTTCACCCGCGCAGTTCCTGTTTCCGTATAAATATATGTACGTTGGCGAAGTCTCCCACAATACAAGGATTAGGGCCTTAGTACAGTGTGCCTACTCTTGAATCTCTATTCCAATCCTAAATCCAATCGCAGCTTGAATTTGAGCAAATTTGGTATTCTTGAAAGCGACACTAGCGCACAATTGGCATCAAATTCGGTGGCAATTTTTTGAACTAAATGAATTCGACTCTTTTCGATTAAATCAAATATTTGCTACTCCCGACGCGATTTTGACGCAGTTTAAAATCGTTAATGTTGCACAATTGCAAGAAAGCGCCTTTGTAGTGATCAAGTTCGATAACGTTATTAATTTAAAGTAATAAAATACGGCACATTTGGTGAAAATAACAACGCCAAACGTGAAGAATTCATTCTCGATTTTGTTTAAGAGTACCAAATATAAGTTTGGTGAGATTGGAATTGAATTGGATTCGAAATTAGAATGGATTTCCAGAGTAGGCACACAGGTCTTTAAAAAAACACCGGCTGGTACAAATTCAAATAATACAATGAAATTTTGAAATGAATAAAAAATGAGCTAATTTTTTTTTTATTTATGTAGATTCTGTATGGATTTATTACTCTGAGATTGAAATAAATGTGTGTTCTTTTTCTCTTCCTGCCTTAATATATATAAAAATCCAAAAATCATACCTGGGACTTCATTGTTAATTGTTGCACATTCAGGCCAATGAAATATGAGGAAATGGGTATAATGCAAAAATAGAGAATTTTTATATGAATAGAATAGATTTAGTATATTTTTATTATAATATCTAATACGGCAAAACACTCACGTGCTGAGATCGATTACGTTTATATTTTTATTGTTTGTTTTCCAGGAGGAAAAGAAATCCTTAAAGGAGAGACTCCAAGCGATACAAGAAGTAACACAAACTGTACAGAACGCAATAGGATATGTTGCTACTTTAGGAGAAGGGGTTAAGAAGTACGTAGAAATTAAATTATATTATCTAGTTTTCATTTTCCTGAGTGATGAGGAGCTAAGAATGCAATATCATCACTCCCTAAAGAGCATAATACTATCGTGCGAGGTAGTACCATACTCTAGCAGAAAATGGACGTCTAAGTAGTAGCAATTTGTTACTGCCCTGGTGGAAATTTTTGAGACTGTTCTCTGAAAAACTCAAAAAAAGACTTATCTTGAGTTCTAAATAATTTTTTGGAGTTTTTCAGAGAAAAGTCCCAAAAATTTCCACTATGGTGTACTTCGTGGGACGCGGTCGCCACCTTCTGTGAGGCCGTTATCTCGCGGAAGGAGGCGGCGGATCGTGTGCGAGTAGAGCTCCTATTCGGCGACACGTTCTGCTGCCGGCGACTCGGGCGGCGCAGGCGTGAGTATCTGCGCCTAATGCCGCCCTAGCCGAGGCCGCGGGTGATCGGACCGGGGAATTGTCCGTCACCCGCAGAGAGGCTGACCGCGGGACGGCGACCGACGTCCCAGGACGTCGAGAGGTGAGGTTACCCGAAAGGGTATTCCGTCGGGCCAACCACTGATGACAAGTCACATCTGCTCCGGTGGTCGGCCCAACAACGAGGTGACGTGGGTACGAGTGGGTTACGGGCCCGCGCGCCTTCCTTTCATCGCCCCGGACGACGGGACCGCGCGTGCGTTTACCATAACCCACCCATAAAAAAAAAAGGGTGTACTTCGTTCGATGAGTGAGAGAGGCGGAAACCCAGCTTTCTGATATGCGTGTAGCATCTCTAATCATGCATTCAGACGCCCTTCACCTTCTTTAGGGTAGGCAGCGGTCTAGTAAAGGTCCATGAGCAGTATCATTACTTACTATCAGGTGTACTGTTTGCTCGCCACCGTTTACAATAATAAATACTTCTTAAATATCATCATTTACCTTCTCCTTCACCTATCCATCCATCAGTTCATCGAAGTATCTTTTTGGACATAGCTCTTTCGAAGATGAACAATATCATAACAGCCAGCGTTGGCAGGCGGGTTGTCAATTGCGGGCAAGTTTGGTATGGTATAGGTGAAGGGGGACATGGAATAATTCCATGAAAGGTAATCCATACATTGATGGTTTAAGACTTATTCTTAATCCATCAATACCTGGGTTAATTTAACCTGGGAAATGTAAAGGCCAATTGGGTGATCACTCGGAGAATTCTCCGAAGAAATAGTCTCTTTTTATGTGACTATAGTTGTTAGCCATAGATAGCGATGACAGCTGAACCTGGATTGTTAGGTGAGCGCTGGGAACTCTCAATCCGAAAGTAGTCTCTGGAAAATGTACAATATTTATTTTTAACGGACTTCAAAATAGAAGGAATTTCTCAACTCGACTCTATTTTTTTGGTGGGAACAGATTTTGATATATTTTTATTTGAAAGCTGGTGCTTTTCGGGTAGTCCTATTTTCATTTGGTCCAGTGGTCTGAAAATGGTATACATGAGAAAACCATTGAGGTCGATTTTTTCTGTTAATTTAATCTACATACTTACCTTTCCCTGGCAATGTCTTGCCCATGCAATGCATCTTTCATTCCCTGTTTACTACCTTCAGTGTGACTCCAATAACTACTTTTTGATTTCAGCCTAATGAACTTCACGGTGCCATATCTAAGTTATTTAGCGATAATAATGCTGGTTGGAGCGATGTTAGTGCTGTACGTAATACCGCTTAGATATTTGCTTATGGCGTGGGGTAAGTTACAAATTATAATTTACAAAAGTGTTATATATCGACACTACATTCATCATCATCATCATCATCTCAGCTCATATATGTCCCACTGTTGAGTTCAGGCCTCCTCCTAGTGCTGGACTAGCCACGGAGGACAAAGAACTCTATACCGGTGGTCGGCTCAATGACGAAGGAAAGGATATACGGTGGGTTATGGAGCCACGCGGCGCCCTTTCGTAACCCTGGATGGAGCGGACGACGTGTGCGCTGACCATAGCTCACCCTTCCAAAAAAAAGGCTCCTTTATAAGAAGGAGTTTACCTACTATACCATGCTGGTCAGACGTGTTAACACTTTTTTTAATGGGTGGGCTATGGTAAGCGCGCACGCCGTCCATTCCGTCCGGGGCGACGAAAGGACGGCGCACGGGCCCATAACCCGACGGAATACCCTTTCAGATACCCTCACCTCTCGATGTCCCTGTCCCAAGACGTGGGTCACCATCACGCGGTCAGCCTCTTCGCGGGTGACGGACTAAAGTCCCCAGTCCGAAGACGTGTTAGCATATGGTTTTATTTTCTTCTCTTGCATTGATGTTATCTGCATATTATACCTTAGTCGTCTTTTACGAAACCCACGGGCAAGAGAGTGGGTGGTGAATTGTATTCTTACTCCGTCACCACGAGAAATGTTAAGTACATAACATTTAGTTATATTAAATTTTTCACCATTTCCGTGTGGCGATGAATTAAGAATACAACTACTAGGTAACGTAAACGTACTAGTACGCGGGTATTACTAAATAAAAGAAAACTTTTTTTTTTTGTGGGTGGACTGCGGTCGGCGCGCCTCCGCACCACTCCGTCCGGGGCGACAGAGGGACTTAAGCACGCAACTACCGCAACCCACCCGAAAACCACGTCGCCTTCGTCGTTGGGCCGACCACCGGAGCAGAGTTAACTTGTCGTCAGTGGTCGGCCCGACGGAATACCCTCTACTTGGAGTACCCTCCCATTGACCGACGAAATAAAAGAAGACTAAGGGATATAACATGCATATAACATCTATGGAGGAGAAGGAAAATTCGAAATAAAAACCTATAGTAACCTGTCTGGCCAGCGTAGTATCAAGTCAATTTCACTCCTATCCAGGAAGAAGCTCGAGCCTAGCAGTGGGATTAATATGAGCTGAAATGATGATATTAGATTACATTATGTTTACTGTATAAAATGTTTTACGTGTTTCATATGTTATTTCAAATTACAGGATTTTAACGATTTTTTTAAATGTGTAACGGTCCAGAATCGCCTAAGATATTTTATATTTAACGTATATACATCTATATCTACAAATAAATAAAATTAAAGTGTCTGTTTGTAATATCAAAATAATGGGGTTTTTTCATGCTCACGCGGTTATTTGAACAACACCTATGCCCAAAATACAATTTAAAATTGTTGGTCTGTCTGTTTGTTTGAGGTAATCTTCAAAACGGCTGTACCGATTTTGCTAATATTTCACTACCAGGTAGCTGTCTATATAAGGAGTAACTTTATTTGAATCCGGTATTCCCACGGGAACGGGAACCATGTGGGTAAGGCGACTGAAACCGAAGCGAAGCGATGGCGGGTTGATAGTCATAAATAACAGTTTGAGTCAGAAATATAGTCAGGGAAGAGTATTTGCGAAAGTCGCCGTGACGTAGACTCTAGAAAGTACCTGAAAGTGTAACCTGCCGGACGGGCCACTAATGCCTCGCCTCCGACTGATCAGGCGAGGTTTGTTGTGACAACAGTCTGTCCTCCAAAAAAAATTTTTTTTTTTTATTGCAAACGGTGGCAAACGAGCAAACAGTACACCTGATGGTAAGTGTTGCTGCCGCTCATGGACCTTTACAAGGCCGTTGCCTACCGCGAAGAAAGTGAAGGGAGTGTGAATGCGTGCATTGAGGCTCGGTGATACCAAGGGCACCACCAAAACCCTCCACACGCAAACACCCTCAGAAAGTTGGGCTTCCGGCTCTCTCGCTCACCGAACGAAGCGCAGTAACAAATCGCTACTACTCAGACGTCGATTTTCTGCGAGAGTGTGGTACTGCCCCGGACGGACCGGCCCGCGGCTGTAGACAGATAACTGTCGACAGACAGTGTGGTCCTACCACTCTTAAAAAATGGGAGTATTTGAACTGGAACGACCCTATTAGCCATGACCCTATGAGTAAATACATATTTGAAACAAAACTATTATTATACGAAACTATTGATTGACTGTTGTTTTCTTCTAAACATGCGCATCGAAACGTCGGTAAATTAAAAATCAAATACAAACGCAATGAAATCCGTAAAAATTCTTTTTATTTCAAATGTGTAATACTCGCGTAAACATCAGAAGTCATTAAATACATATATTTTCATAAGTTTTTATTATATATTTTTAGGTATAAATAAATTTACAAGAAAAATACTTCGGCCGCATACAATACCAAATAATGAGGTCTTAGATTTACTATCAAGGGTACCAGACGATGAAACATTGGTAAGAATATATTCAATACATATTTGTATTTATTTTTGATGTGAAACATCTATAGGCGAGGGTAAACTTGATCGTTGGCGAGGCGTAAAGCTATGCGTGGCGTGAAGCTACGCGTGGCGTGAAGCTACGCGTGGCGTAAAGCTACGCATGACTGTCACAATTTGAAATATATTTGAATTTTTAATTCTTCTATTTAATGAGAATAAATGTTTATTGAATAAATATCATTATTTTCTGGATAAAATCGTAATATTTTTTATTTATACATTATGCCATATTAGTTCCTGTCGTAATCTGTTATTTTATGCATATATACTTGTACAACATAATTTCGATGTTTCACATTTGCTAGACGTACTGAGCGACTAAGAAACAGGTCTACGACCAGTGATGACTTACGGCACAGAAACGTGGTCCTTGATGTAGGCTTGAACAAGGCTCAAAGTCGCTCAACGTGCTATAGAATGGGCTATGCTCGAGATTTCTCTGCGAGATAGAATCCGAAATATGACAATCCGCAGAAGAACGGATGTAACCGACATAGCACGAAGAGTTAACACGCTGAAGTGGCAATGGGTAGGCCATATCGCTCGACGAACCGACAACCGCTGGAGATGAAAGGTTCTCGAGGAGCGACCACGTATTGGACGACGCAGTGTAGGACTACTAGGTCGACCGACGATCTGGTGAAAGTTGCTGGGCGTCATTGGATGCAGGCTGCACAGGACCACACTTTGTGGCGTAACATGAGGGAGGCCTACATCCAGCAGTGGACGGCGATAGGCTGAAATGAACTGAGCGACGGCTCACTTTTTTTGTGTCTTTTCATACACTTCCCCGTGTGGTGACGAATTAAGAGTCTACTATATCAACACCTTCCTTGCGGTGACTGATTAAGAATATCGTACACCGCTCTCTTTTCTGCCCGTAGCTGTCGTAAATAACGATTAAAGGACTACAATATGCAGACAATATATATGCAAGAGAAGGAAAACTCGAAATTAAACCTTATGCCAACCCGCCCGACCAGCTTACTATAGTAAGTGGATTTCCCTCTCATTGTGGAGGAGGCTCGAACCCGCCGAAGCCGTAAAGATGAGGTAAGAATATCATCACCATTTACTTTACTCTGGGAGTCGTAAAAACTGCCTGGGTGCTGTATTATATCTACTGCCACTTGCCATTACCTATACATGTCTAACAAAATATGTATATTTTAATATTATTATATTAAATTTATTAATCATCATCATTATCGCAGCCCACATACGTCCCACTGTTGGGCTCGGGCCTCCTCCACAATGGGAGGGAATTTTACCTACTATACCATACTGGTCAGACATGTTGGTATAGGGTTTCATTTCGAATTTTCCTTCTCTTACACAGATCTTATGTGCATATTATATCTCTTAGTCATCTTTTACGACATCCAAGGGCAAGATAGGGAGTGGTGAATTGTATTCTTACTCCGTCAACACACGGAAAATTAATTTAATTTTATGCATTCAGTTGGACTGCAGGGAGTTGAAGCCACAGTCACCAAGCGATCATCGGCGCGACGCAAGAAAGAAACATAAGGCCTCGTAACAGTCTCCGAAGGCGATCCGTCATAGGGTCCGATTGTATGTACAAAACCTCAGCAATAAGGACAAAGTGTAGTGAAACTTTAAATAGCCCAACAGTGAGATAATTGAAGATCATGAGATCATACATTAAATTACTTCAAAAAGACCATTGAATTCCTTTTCAAATTCATGCTCACAATTTTCACGATGAATTTTTTATTGAGACTATTCCCACCACTATAGGTAACTCCTGTAAGCCAATATCCATAACGGTCTTCAGTCCCAGGAAACGCTTTTAATGGTCTTGGGATCTGCAACAAATTTAATTAGAAAAGAAAAAACAGGAGATCCGTGATGGTTATGTAGTTCTTTTACGTTTAACGATGATTTAAGAACATAGATATATGCCACCGCACAATACCCTTGACAATTGTTATCGACCCGTCCAAGCGCTGTCTCAACTGTGAAAGCATCAAGCCTTGATAGGATATTAAAAAAACCAAACCGATTAAAGGCAAAAGGAAAAGCGCGAGGTTCTAGCAGGTACATATATGGTAGTTTCCACTGAAATTCCAACAAAATCCTTTTAACTATGTATCTAACGAGTAATGGATATTTATTTTTCCTCGTAACTAAGGAATTTGTGGTCTTCTTATTATAATTCAACGAACATGTAAGAGAATTTGAACAATGTTTGTACTTCATTCTACAAGTTAACGTCATAGTAAGGTTAATTCTTTATATTATTCTTAATTACTTTCACTGTTTTAATTATATATAGAAATGTAATTAACGTTTGTAATATTTAATATCAGGAAAAATAGCTTAAAAGCCAATTTTAATGTAGAAACAAAGCAAAACTTCAAAAAAACATAATAAGAATTGGTATTAAATGAGAAGAATTTTTCTTGTAGAGGCTGGCAACACTTGTGATAAAATACTAATGTAGGTATTCTTGAGAGAATTCCTCATAATTTAAAACCAAAATACAATAGTAAGTCAAAAATTAATGCTTTATTTGTTTGCAATATTGAGAAAATAGGGTTATAAAGGTACCTATTGAAATTTTACATTTGATTTAATTTTACGTAGGACAAAAGCTAAAATTAAATAATCTATCCTAATAAAATAAACTTCTCTTCTTAATACCATTGGAGCTATTGGAGAGAACGTTTTAGTTTGACTAATTAGCTCGGAACGCTCTCTAAATATTTCAACTAATTAAAATATGGTATCGTATTTTCATTCGAGCATTTTTTGTTGAAATAAAATGCTTTATTAACTCTCAACACTTGATATTCTAGATATATTAGTTAAATAAAGCATTTTTCATTTTAGAAATTGTAATTTACTATTTAAAATCATGGTAGATAAGATTTTCTGACGTATTGTGAATTTTATAAAATAATTCGTTGGATACACTGAAGAGATAAATGCACGGATATAACTATACCATT
Source organism: Lymantria dispar (assembly GCA_032191425.1). Lineage (NCBI taxonomy): Eukaryota > Metazoa > Arthropoda > Insecta > Lepidoptera > Erebidae > Lymantria > Lymantria dispar. Next base: position 6,783,537 of record CM063465.1, on the reverse strand, counting down.
TAATCCTATTTACTTAATGCCCAAATTCTTAAGTAAATCTTTATAGTTATTTTATTATCAACAGGACATCCATCCACTAGCTACTTTACCAAATACTTTAACATATAAAAGTTATCTAATCCGACATAGATATTTCTATTTCTCCTCATTAAGTATCAATAATGTACTTTATTAGCAATACTTTTCGTGAGTCAGTTAATAAATTTTTTTTCTATAAATATTAAAAATAAAATTTAACGTTTACGTTTCAAAAATATATGTTACAAATACGGACTACTAAGTAGATTGACAATATCTTGAATATAGCAGGCAGCCGTTGGATGTAAGTAACATAGGACCGCTCTGAGTGGCACTTTCGTGGGATGGCCTACTTCTATGTGCTGACTGATAGATAGAAAACATATATATGTTTATAAAAATGCATCAATTTTACACACACATCTATTTTGCAGTACCAGGTACTCTCTGTTTGTTTTTAGTAGTATCCAATGTCTTTCTTTTACCATTTTTAGTACTGGCCGCACCTATCCAAACGTGAAATTAATATCACGCCATGGAGATATAAATAAATGGCAATGGGAACAACGTAAAGCCATACATGGTTGCTGTTGGTATATATCTTATATGCTTTTATTAAGAATTAATAGAGGCAGGGATTCATTGCAATTCGAGGGAATTTTAATCGTTATAATTAATTATTATCAAGTTTTGCTTTGTTTTCTTTTTAATGTAAGAAAAATCTTGAAAATATTATATGTCTACCTTGTTAAAACTCTAATATTTTTTACTTAATTCAAAGGGACGTTGAGAAAGAATCTGTGATTTTGAATGATCTGTGAGTTATATAATAAAATTTGTGTAATATAATGTTTTCGTAAAACTTAAACACCAATTAAAATTAAAGCAATACCTACATTATAAAATAAATATAGCATATATGAATTTAGAAAAATATATCTTCCATTGTTTTCCAAATTTTAGCTAGAAATAAAATATGCTAGTTGGATTAATAATAAATGTTGATCTGTGGCAATACATATTTATAGTGTTGCCAGTCTATTTGGCGTTATACAATACTTAAATGTTGGTGTAATATATTACAGTCTCGGATTTTATATGAGAACATTTCTATAATAAACAAATCCAATTCCTCATTAAATATAGATGTTGCTTATAAGTCCAATTGTAAAAAAATCCATATTTTAAAAAGTAATATCATGTAGATAGGATTTTATAAAACGCCGTTTTTGTAACAAATGTTATTGTTGTGTTAATGTTAATATTTAAATATAAAAAATAAAAAGCTACCATGTCTCCTTAAACTATGACATAGAATAAGACTGAGACCAATTTCATTAAACTAGTTCGAGAAGATAAAGAAAAAGAAAAATTGATTGTACCTACTTTTGCCCTAGATGAATGTTTAAATTTAAAAATATATGTATGTAGCTTTTCTTTAGCTAAATTCTCATTCCAATTACTAATCTACATAATATCTAGTCTAGTCTTAGGTTAATACTGTTTTTCTATAATCAATGTCTATTTTATCATTCAATACTTCTAGATTTTGAATTCGTGTATTTCTCTAAAGATTTAGATTTTTTCTCTTTAGATTTTTTTACCTTTTATGAAATTTAATTTAAATAAGAACTTAATAATTTAAACGGCTCTGGAGATTGATATAAAATTAATGAAACTGACTGAATTAAGAAATAATTATGTATCGTCCTTAGACTTTTCACTTGGACATTCATTTGAAAACTTCGCACCATTAAGCATTTTTTTACTTGTAGCTACTTGATCATTTCATAACTGCTACGTTATTTTCTTTTTAATTCATGTTTATTAGGATATGTTAACACAGCGTGACATTTATTTTTCAAATAATTAACTATACATATACACCACTATATGGTGTGTTGAAATGTATGATTTAAAGTACATTTTCTAAAGAAAACATTAATTTTAGTATATTTCCTGGTTGTTAGTCATTTGGAGGGGGAATAATCTTCAAAATAGTGTATTAACCATTCTAAACAAAAATTTGTAAAAAATTGTTACAGTGATGTATATTTACTGTTTATTGAGATTATTATAATGTATAGAAAGTACACGAATTGAAAGTCACTTTGTATTGCTAAATAAATATTTTTCAATGTTATCTATTAAAATTTGTCACAAAGTTCTCGCACAAAAGAACATGCACAATTATATTGCTAAGTATAACAAAATAACTGTGATCTCGCCGTTTATCTAATTCATTTTCTGCTCCTCAATATGTAAATTTGTGGCTAAATATCTATTCACAACTTATATGCGCGCTAAGCTTTTGGAGTTTATTATATCAATATCATAAAATAATAATGGAATAAATTACGATATGCTATTTTGTTTCATGGAGATATTATGTCGACGATTTCCAAAAATGTTATCCATTACAAAATCTCAATGTTAGATATATACAATCGTTTCAGATTATTATGTTTCACATCTTATTCTTAATTTGTGAACATTATTAAAAGTGCTTTTATTATATAAATAATACTACAAGTCCATTTTCAAAGTATCTAAATAAATATCATTTTTGTTGTGCACAAAAATAGATATCGTTAATGCTTTTCATATTTTAAATGAATAAAAAATAATGGGAAGACAGTGTTGTCATCGTTTTATTTACCTTGTAGTTTAAAAATATGATTTTACTAAACGATAGCTGTCTGATAATATGTTTATCACTATGCATTTGCACGGATATGGTCGATATACGGCGATCCTGACCGTAAGACGTAGGGCTCTATAATGGACACCACAGCGGTTCAAAGCAGTTAGCGACGTATATGTATATCCCGCGGTTTTGACCTAAAAGCCTGCTTGTTAATCTTTACGACTCCGCGAAGCTAACGGGTGGAGGCTCGTTGGACCATTTCAGTTTGAGTTAAATTTACAAGCGGCGGTCACGTCACGGGTAGAGTTAACTACTTGGTAGGCTATCACTTACGCAGCAGTTATCGAAAGTTGGTCAATCCAGCTTCTGATAATGGAAGGTATATATATATATATATATATATAAAACATTATAAGAGAAGCAGAATTTGCATTTGTACGCCGTACTTTGATGCTATCGCGAGGGGAGAATTCAATTTGTGCTACCAATGATTGTGGAGTACAGGTAAGGATCGTATTTGTAGTATGACAATCATCATTACAAATATTAGATGAAAGGAAAGCATTTTTTATTGTAATTAAACAACCTAATAGTATTTAAACAAATGTAATTGTTTTTACATTTCTGGCATATATGTTTACTCTAATATGTCTCTTGGCAGATTTTTTTAAAACTTTTTGCAAAAGGCTAAATTAAATACTATATTTACTTTATTCTACCATTTTATAAAGTTATGATATTTGGGCAACATTAGAACCGCCATACTTGCTGATAATGTCAACTCATGTCAATTGTCACTCATTTGTCAAGCGACAGTGGCCGTCGTACTAGTTTGTCTGCCGAAGTGCCAACTTATATTTCCAGATCTGAAATATTTATTATTCTTCAAACACAATGGCTTCCAAATTACAAGAGTACAAAGACACCTTGGAACGTAACCTCAGTGACAAGAGTAAACCATGGACAAATTATTTCGAAATAGCCGAACAGAAAACTGGCGTGAACCGAATATATCTCTTCGTTGGTACGTTAGCTTTTTATTTCACGTTTATTTATATCTTTCTCAGTAGATTTGACATTTATTTTGTATTGTGCAGGTCTGGTTGCTTTCACCGGTTTATATTTAGTGTTCGGTTTTGGGGCTGAATTGATTTGCAATTTGATCGGTTTCGTATACCCGGCGTATAAGTCGATGAAGGCCTTGGAATCACCAACGAAGGAAGATGACACTAAATGGTTGACATATTGGGTCGTGTTCGCTTGCTTCTCATGCGTGGAATATTTCTCCGACATAATTGTCGGTTGGTTCCCTCTTTATTGGCTAATAAAGGTGAGTGTACTTCCATATGTTACGCACGAGTCGAGGTTTGAAATCACAAGTAAAAAAAAACTATCCTCATGATTATTCATCGCTTTTTTAAATTATGTTAATTAATATTTTATCTTACTTTATGAGGGGTATTCGAAGTCAATTACTTCAAAGAGTTCTCAAGTCTGGTCTAGTCAGCAGTATCAATAAGTAAATTGTTTTTGTGAGAAAATATATTTTGCATCATCTCCGCTCGTACAGATTCCATTACTGGTGTCTTCCACTATAGGAGGGCAATTGACCTATTATACCACTCTAATTGTTGTATAGAAATTTGACTTTTTTCTTTTGCATTGATGTTATATGCACATTATATACTAATAATCTGTCCATGTGGTGACGGAGTAAGAATACAGTTCACCAACCCACTCTCTTGGGCGTGGATGTCGTAAAAGATGACTAAGGGATATAATATGCATATAACATCTATGCAGGAGAAAGATAACTAAGAACAAATCCTTATGACTACACGTGTCACCAGCGTGCAGTAGCTCAAATTCCCTTCCATAGTGAAGTAGGCCCGACCCCACAATGAGACAAATATGGGATGAGATGAAGTCTCTTCTATGTTACCTATGGGTAAGATAGGGGGTGGTGAATTTTGTTCTTACTCAGTCTGTACACGGAAATATTATATTCTTATCAACTTAATATTTCTACTGATAACAGAGAGAGCACATTGCAACACTCACCAGTATCATATTTAATTTATGTAAGTAGTTTCTTATCTATAACCAATATTCTCGAAATATTTGTGTTGTTTTTATTATTAGTTGTTTCTATGCAACTGTAAAGCCACAGTACAATGCAGTAACTTTGAATATTACATTGTTTATAATAATATAATTTCCCTTGTAAAATTTGACTAAAGGATATAATGTGCATATAAAACACATGCAAGAGGAGGAAAACTCAAAATAAAAACATATACTAAGCTGTCTGACCAGCTTAGGTAAATTTTTTTCCTATTATGGAAAAGGCTTGATGCCAACTGTGGCACATATATGAGCTGAAATGATAATCAAAATATTAAGATGAAGTTGATAAATGCATTCTAATTATCCTTTGCATACCTTCATTCAGCGTCTTATGCCAGTCATAAACTGCCAATAAATCTAACAGGTCTACATTTATAAATGAAACTATTTTTATGGACTTTATCATTGTTGTATGTGATTTTTATTGCCCAACATTTTGAACACTTTACAGCATTCACAGTCACAAGCAGACTAGGAGGTCTCATTTCCAACAAGTCATCATTATTATAGAGATTTATATTTTATCTGTAATATTGATGACTTAGTTTTATTTATAATGCGTAATACTCATGTAATCATCTGAAATCATTAGGTCTACATTTTCAAATCTTGGTTGGTGTGGTATTTTACTAATTATTGCATGGTCATGTTGATATGAAGCTTTAGTAACATACAGATTTAATATATATGTGTCTCAGTAAGCTATTTTGAAGTGACAGTTACTAGAAGAAAGAAAGTTATTTGATTTGAACATGTATGATAATATTGTTGATTGTCATTGAATGGGGGCAGCACAGGATAGCATGAAGCAAAGTGAGGGTGATCTATATCCCACAGTGTATTGCTAAAGGCTCTACGTACTATGTTGATAATAAAAGTTGTCAAGTCTTGACTCCATAGATGGAGTGGTTATAGTCCAAAAGTTACATTTGGGGTTGCGTTTGCTCAGAGGACACAATTCCATTTTTTAATATAAAGGTGGTTAATGTAAAGTTAAATTCAACTTTGTGGGATCGCAACCCGTGTTCCATGGTCGCCTTCTTGAAAAAAAGAGGTTTTAATCGTTTTTACGGTTTATCTGCTAAACTATAGGTCTCACAGAAAAACATATTTAATATTTTTTGGTGCAAATGACACAAATACACGCTGAGCCCAAAAAATGTAACATTTCAACGGACTATTAAGATACCGACCTACGGTGCCAGTGTTGTGATTTCGAAACCCATGCAGTACAACCCTTTGTGCGATCCACAAATTGTAGTTCCGAGTCTATCCAAACTCTTTTATTTTTTATTTATTTTATTTTTATTTAAAAAAATTTAAAAAAATCTCTTGATATCTGACCATAAAGTACATATTTATATTAGTAGTATACAAAGAATTCTGTAGATACTAACTATATTCTATTGAGTCTATGACAAAGGTAAATTCAACCTCTTCTCAATTATTTTGAGAATAATACTACAAAATATTGTTTTGAACAAATACTGAAACATGAAATGAAATACATTACTGAAGTGAAATTTTCTTTTCAAATATTATCTTGTATAGATGATGCAATTCTATCTTTTAGATAACATTTTAATCTTATCTTAATGCTTATTCATATGTATTTATTTATTAGTCATAAGTTTCTGAAAAAAAAATACTATAAGAATGATTATTTTTTTTAGAATCCGGTTTGCTTTCATACCTATTTTCGCATTATCCACTTATTTCTGGTTTTTTTTTGCTCTGGCTTACTATCTCTGATGTAGGGCCTTATAACCCATCTTGTTTTGCCCTTGAGCTTATTGAAATTGTGTGAAAAGTGATGGATAGTAATATAAAGAAGTTATGATATCTATGGTACATGTAATAAAGTCATCATCATCTAAGCCCATATATGTCCCACTGTTGGGCTTCTGCCTCCTCCATTATCGCAGGGAAATTGACCTACTATACCACGCTGGTCGGACGTGTTGGCATAGAGTTTTGTTTCTAATTTTCCTTCTCTTGCATTGATGTTATATACATATAATATCCCTTAGTTGTCTTTTACGACACCCACGGGCATGAATTGTATTCTTACTCCGTCACCACACGGAAATAATGCAACAAAGTATTGCGCAAGTATTACACATTATAAATAAAACTATGGATTTTATCATGTTTGCATCTGATTTTTTATTGCCCGACGTTTTGAACAATTTTCAGCTATTTTTTAACATTATTTATCTTTTGGTGGACGTGAGACACGTTATTCCGCCCGAGACCATGAATGCTAAAAACTTTTAAAATATCTGGAAATCGAAAATTAAATACAATCGCGATAGAATCCGTAAAAATAGTTTTATTTATAATAAAGTATTAATTAACACATATATTATATAAACACATTCCATTTAGATATTCAGAGCAATCAACACAATTAGTTCTTACGGTTTCCTTAGGTTGTAAGAGGTGATTAATGTTCAAAGACAAACAAAAAAAAACATAATCTATGTTGAACATATCTGTGTGCCTACTCTTGAATCTCGATTCCAATCCTAAATCCAATCGCAGCTCGAATTTGAGCAAATTTGGTACTCTTGAAAGCGACACTAGCGCACGATTGGAATCAAATTCGGTGGAACTAAACTAAACTAAATGTCTCGTCGATTAAGTCAAATATTTGCTACTCCCGACCGACGTGATGTTGACGTAGTTCAAAATCGTTAATGTTACACAATTTCAAGAAAGGGTCTTTGTGGTGATCGAATTCGATAACGTTATTAATTTAAAGTAAGAAAATACCGAACATTTGACGAAAATAACAACGGCGAACGCGAAGAATTCATTCTCGATTTTGTTCAAGAGTACCAAATATAAGTTTGGTGAGATTGAAATTGAATCGGATTCGAAATTAGAATTGATTTCAAGAGTAGACCCACTGTTCAGCATTGTATATTATACAAATTTCCTTCTATTCCGGTAGAAGTTATTCCCCAACAAGAAAATCTATATTGGCAAAAAAATAGTATTTGTAAATTATTACATTAAATTTTTTAAATCTCTGAATAAAATCTGGACTTCATATCTAAGTGTCTGTCTGTTCTGGGCTGGCTACGGAAGCCAAGAAATTCGGTACCAATGGCCGGCTCAAATGTTGAGGGCATATTGTGGGTTATGGGGCCGACCGACGTCAAGAGGTGAGGATACCCAAAAGGGTTAGGGCCGACCACTGAGGACAAGGAACTCGGCACTGGTGGTCAGCCCAACGACGAAGGTGACGTGGGTACGGGTGGGCTATGGACTTGCGCGCCGTCCTTTCGTCGCCCCGGACGGAATGGACAGCGTGCGCGCTTACCATAGCCCACCCATAAAAAAAATGGGCCGACCATAGCCCATCCAAAAAAGTCTCTATCTGATGATTTCTTAACTCATTCCTACCTTGTGTATTATATATAACATTTATCTAGTTATATTGGTTACGCGCAGAATAATTACAAACGATTCCATTTATAATTAGTGGACTACATTTTTTTCATTTTACAATGCAATTCTGCATTGAAGTTTTACGAAATAGTGAATGCACCGTCCAGGAGGATTAAAATATTTTGAAATCTATAACAAATAGTACTTAAATTTATTTTGCAAAAATAACCTTGTGTGTGTTTTAAAATAATTATTGTGTAAAGTTTAAAATGAAGATTTTAATTTTGAAACATTAATCCTGTGATTTTCCGTGTGGTGACAGAGTAAGAATACAATTCACCACTCCCTATCTTGGCCATGGATGTCGTAAAAGACGACTAAGGGATATAATATGAATATAAAATCTGTGCAAGAGAAGGCAAATACGATATAAAACTATACCAACATGTCTGACCAGCATGGTATAGTAAGGTCAAATTCCCTCCCAGTGGAGGAGACCCAAGCCCAACAGTGGGACATATATGGCTGAGATGATGATGATGAATCCTGTGATCTCTGTGTAGGGATGGAATACGAATACAATTGTCATCATTCTTTGCTTATCCATGGGAGTCTTAAAAATCGGTTGTGTTTACTGGAAAACATATCACTATGATGGCCAGCTCGCAAACCAAATGTTGCGATCATAAGTGAGGCCTACGTCCAGCAGCGTACGGCAAAAGACCGAATTGATGATGATTCCTGTGATCATCATCGTCACCTTCATCTCAGCCATATATGTCCCACTGTTGGGCTCGGGCCTCCTCTACTGGGAGGGAATTTGACCTACTATACCATGCTGTTCAGACATGTTGGTATAGGGTTTCATTTCGAATTTCCCTTCTCTTGCACAGATGTTATGTGCATATATCCCTTAGTTGTCTTTTACGACGTCTACGGGCAAGATAGGGTGTGGTGAATTGTATTCTTACTCAAGTCACCATACGGAAAATCATCATCTTATCATCTCGGCCCATATACGTCTCACTGTTGGGCTCGGGCCTCCTCCACAACAGGAGGAAAATTGATTCACCATACCACGCTAGTCAAATGTGTTGGCATAGGGTTTTGTTTCGAGTTTTCCTTCTCTTGATTTTACCCTTCTGTTATGGAGGAAACTCGAGAGGACACTCGGAGCTGGAACGGAGATGGTTGGCCATAAAAACTAGAAAGATCGTAGAATGACAGGCGCGTGACAATCACCTATTTATGACACTAAAGGCCTAATATAGGTACATTAAGTCTGGAGGTCATTGGATAAATATAAATATATTACTTTACGTATAACAGAAATTAAAAACAAAACTCATTAATTACTAGAATAATTATTTGCACTAGTTTTTTTTTTGTTAATGTGGTTAATATACAAAGTCGTGGCTCACAAATTTACATACATATGCTTGTTTGCCAGAGGGCTAGGCAGACTACAGATTTCCTTAGCCACGATCTTGACATACCTAATGTGACCATATTTATTTTGCAACAAAACGGCAATATCCCGTTGTTTTTTTGGTCTCAAAATAGGCCACTTGCAGGAATAGGTAAAATATGAAATAAATATCTAAAAAAAATAAACAAGAATACGTGAAGTGTGTAAAACATGTTTTTGTAACGTGTTTGCAAAAACGGGACATTTTTGTTATGGCTTTAGGGACAACGGGACAACTAACCTGAAAACGGAACTGTCCCATTGAGAACGGGATCTATGCTCGCATTGTCCACAGCAATCTTTTAAACACTATTTCCTGTGCTATATGTATGTACGTATTTAATAAGATTTATACTTTGACAGTTCATTCTGAAGTTCCTTACTTAGACGGCAATAAGCCTAGTCAGACGAGCTGGTGTATGATTTTATTTAGTTTTCTCTCCTAGTAGTCAAAAGCAAGTAATCTTATCTACTTGATAAAATTGCTTGCTTACAACTTTTATAGACACTTTACAACACCCACTGATATTTCCCGTGTCACGTTCCTAATGGAACAGTCCCATTTTTAAGATATCTGTCCCGTTGTACACGTACAAAAATGTCACTTTTTTGCAAATAGCATAAATTATTATATGTATTTTGTACTGTTAAGTACGTGTCGTTTTCATTTTGAGTCCATAGTTTTACCTATTTCTACAAGTGTCTTGTTTTGAGACAAAAAAAATAATAGGACAGTTACTCAACCGTCCCGTTCCGACATAAAAAAATCTTTAGGTTATCTATTCCCTATTTGAAATACGGTAGGTCACTACCTAGCTATATCGAAAAGGCATGAAAATCAATATTGCATTACTCATAACTCGGTTCAACTATAGTTATAAACATTAATTATATTATGTATGTACACTTTATGAAGTTTGTACCACTGACTAAGCGAGTACGTTATCTAAACTTCAATGTCTTTTAACATTACGTGGCTATTATAAAGTGCTTAGGAAACGCATCATCATGATTTTGTAACGTTTGCTATTCTTGTGAAATAACTACTGTGTCTACCTATATAGTATAGAAAAAAATGTTTTTACGTCAGTTATAGGCTTGTCCGTGTGGTGACGGAGTAAGAATACAATTCACCACTCCCTATCTTGCCCGTGGATGTCGTATAAGACGACTATGGGATATAATGTGCACATAACATCTGTGCAAGAGAAGGAAAACTCGAAATGAAACCCTATACCAACATGTCTGACCAGCATGGTATAGTAGGTCAAATTCCATCCCATTGTGGAGGAGGCCCGAGCCCAACAGTGGGACGTATGTGGGCTGCGATGATGATGATAGGCTTGAAACCATTCAACCGATGTGCTCCAAATCGGTTTCATTAGAAAGGTATAGATGCAAAGATGGTTTTAGACCACTAAAATAATGCATTAGGCCGTGGTAGATACTTCTGCAGTCAATTTCAAAGAATCCGATTTTGTTTTAATTTGTAGAACACAGTTGCGTTTGGGTTGGCTAGTAAACAAATAAATACTAAAATACTTGAGTAAAAATATTTACCATCTACACAAAATCATTTTATAGTTTTGATAGTAGTCAAGTCTTCCTGTTTTTGTTTAATGAATGAAACATTATTATAGCTAGCTTAAAAACACCCTCCAGAACTTAGTAATATTTAAGCTTTTGTTCAAGTAAGTAATAGACCTGTTTTTTCTACACAATAGCATTTCTATTGGAAGATTTTGGCGTTTATGGCGGGAACGGGTAACTGCCCAAAGACTACACATTGTTATTTAGCGTCTTAACGTGGTATCTATACCAATAAATAAAATTGGAGTGTCTGTTTGTAATGTCAAAATAATAGGCTTTTTTCATGCTCACACGGTTATTTGCATGACACCTATGTCTAAAATACAGATTAAAAAATTTTTGTGTCTGTTTGTTCCGGGTAATCTTCAAAACGGCTGGACCGATTTCAAAAATTCTTTCACCAATGGAAAGCTATAATATCAGGGTGTAAACTAGGCTATATTTTATCCCGGTATTCCCACGGGAACGGGAATTACGCTAAAACGACTAAAACCAAAGCGAAGCGAGGGCGGGTTGCTAGTATTAAATATTTTTAAATAAAAGCACATGTGATGACCAGAAAGTACTGGAATGTAGTGAATATAAGAGCGCTTTACTATATACGTTTTCATTTTCCACCAATGCTCCTAGTAGATAAGAGTATAGCCATGGCACTGTTGAAGGCGACGTATTGACTTACTGATGGACTGACTCTGAAGGAAGTGTGTCAAGTGTGAATCTACACTAATATTATAAAGAGAAAATTTGTATTTTTGTGTGCGTGTGTATGTTTGTAATGAATAAACTCAAAAACTACTGTGCCGATTTCAAAAAACTTTCACCATTGGAAAGCTACATTATCCGTGAGTAACATAGGCTATATTTTATCCCGATATTCCCACGGGAACTACGCGGATAAGGCGAGTGTAACCAAAGCGACGCGAGGGCGGATTCCTAGTTTATAAATAAAGGTCAAGACTGTTTGGAAATCACCTGTAAACTATTTAACATCACCTAAAATATAAATGTGGTGTTCTAAGGGCCTATACTTTAGTTTTGCATGATAATAATTCCTGTCAACATGGTGATGACCTTTATGACCATATCAAAACCATATCATCGTCATCATGATCTTAGTTTGCTTACATTTCATCTCCACGGCTGGACAGTACGTGAGGCATACATAATAAGAGCATAATTTTTACGTCAAAACGGGACTCTTGCATAACTTGACCATTTTTTGGTGTCAGAATAGGCCACTTAGAAATTAACATGGTTAATTTTTAAGTGTGATACGTTTTGCTATACAAAACGTAGCCGAAAACCGTTGACATGCATCTAACTTATCGTATTGGTATTGATATTGATATAACTAGTAACAGCTATCACTTATCTAGGTACAAACAACTGACGATGAAGCGACGCTGTCAACTAACAATATCACAACTGTAATTGGTTTCATGCCGTGATTCTCATGTCGCTATGTTTGTAACTGAACGATCACTATTACGTCTAATAATCAAAATAATTATGCCATCTCTCTCTTTCTACTTGGTTCCTGACGTGTAAAATAGAGAGCGGCGGTTGTTATGTAGCGGCTTAATAAAAAGTAATAATAAAAAGTAACAATATTTCATGACTATATAAATAAACGAAAGATGCTCTTATACATATTGACGTAAGACTTCACTGTCATATTTTTTTTTTGTGATTTCAACTGTAATGGAAAGTGGTTTTGTTGCCCATTGCTATCATATGATAAGAAAACTGTTCATTATAGTTTGACATATGAAGGGTTATAATAGCTAAATCGTGCATTAATAGAAATGAGGTCGCGATTACTTTACGTGTATTCATCAGCTTAAAACCCACTTTAATACCAACATTCGGCAACGGTTATCGATATCGGTATTGATAACGATAACCGTTGCCGACAACCAAATATCAGTTAGTAGCCGTTGCCAACAACAGCCGATAACGCCTATGTTTATTAGAAATTGATAAAAGATATATATATGAACTTAAAATCTAAAAAAGACATGAAAATTCCTGTAGAAGTAGACAAACATATGAATTTAGAAGCTAAAAAAAAACAACGGGATAGATTACCTGAAACCGGGAATGTCCCGTTGAGACGTAAGGTCGCGTTACGCATATATGATTACCGCTATTAGCCCCCACAGAGCTTAGTTCGTTAGTGTATCTACTATTACTTAATAATCAGTCGTGAATAAGAACATACAGCTTATACAACATTATTCTATTGTTATCAGTATGTTTATTTATACAGTTGCTATGTAATAGTTATGCCACAATTATGTCAACGTTATCTTGAAGCAGTCCTGGGTGTTATTTATTTACTTATTTTATGTTTAATTTTTAAAGCAACGGCTTGAACTAAAAATAATTCTTGTATTGCGGGGGACTTTACAAACATTTAATTAACGATTTTCGTGTGGTGACGGAGTAAGAATACAACCCGCTCTCTTTCCCATGGGTGTCGTAAAAGACGACTAAGGGATTAAATACGCATATAATAATATAGATTCAAGAGAAGGAAAATTTGAAACAAAACCCTGTACCAATATGTCTGACCAGCGTGGTTAGTAGGTCAATTTCCCTCCTATTGTGGAGGAGGCTCGTGCCCAACTGTGGGACGTATATGAGCTGAAATGATGATGATGAATTAACGGACACAAATTACAACCAGACTCGGAACAACAATATTTGAATCGCACAAAGTATTAATCCTGCGTAGGATTATGAACCGTGACTCTAGCATTGTAGGTCGGTATCTTAACCACTATGCCATCTGTGCAGTCTTATAGTATTTACTTCTATACTAAACTTGAAACTATACTCTTCAATACATTGAAGTTTCATTGTTAAACTGAAACCTCAATGTGCCGTCATAGGTCAAGGGCGTGTCCCTAAGGGTCATGGCTGGATCTACGATTACAGCCGACTTCAAAAATTATAATATATCTAAATATATTTTATTTCAGATATTGCAAATTTTTGACGTAGGTATATATATCTATCATGATTAGACAAAAAGACTATCTATGTATGTGTCGTTCCCTTGGCTTGCTTGCTATTGGATCCGCCATTGCGATAGGATGGCATGGCACGTAAAATATTTATTCAATATCCAAATTAGGAGAACTATTAAAATTTTAATCATTTTAAAGTCTGTAAAACTGCCTCGAAGTTTTTTATTAATTTCATACACGATAGTTATACAAGATAAAGTTAAAACTAAACGTATTAAAAATGTACATAATATTTTTTTTTTTGTTTTTCACAGTGCATCTTTGTCATATGGTGTTACCTGCCAACCGATTACAACGGCTCCCTGGTGATCTACAACCGCATTATCCGCCCTTACTATCAGAAACATCACAGCCGCATCGATGAGATTGCAAACTCTGGTATGTATTGTAAAGAAAATCCGTTTAGATTTTAAATTACTGAGATTTAGTAGTTAATATGAACCTACTTATCTATAGAAAAAAGTGTGTACACGTTATACGCGCAAGTTATACTTCTTTGGCACAATCTTTCGAAATTTTTTGTCCTTCGCGTTCTCCTACATGTTAAAAAAACTGCATTAATAATAGAAATTAATTATTATTGATTTTTATAATTTTTAACAAAAAAAAACCCGACTTCAAACAGTAAACTAAAAAGCAACAAAAATACTTAATGACAAAACTTGCAAACGTCGCCCCTACGATTTTTTGAAAGTTTCTCTCGTTTTCTCTGGTCTGCCATCTTCAAACGCTGAGTTCCTTATCATGAGACCACCTTTGAAATATCTTCTTTACAACAAAAAAAGACTCATCAAAATTGGTTTATAAATGACGAAGTTATCCGCGAACAAACATAAAAAAAAACATATATACGGTCGAATTGAGATTCTTTTTTTGTTGGAAAGGGTTATACTTCCCAAATGGTCTCATGAAAATTTTATCAAAATCGGACAACCGGTTTTTGAACAATCAACAAAAATCTAAAAAACTATCTAAATTGTCTAAAAGGCAGTTTCTTTTTTTGCAAAAACTAATTATGTAGAGTCCGCGTTAACCTGTCAAAGCAGTTTGCGGCTAACAGCTAAAAAGAGCGATTTATGTGAAGTGTATAGCTGTTAGCCACAGGCGGCTTTAGCAGCTATACACTCCACAAAAATCGCTCGCAAACAAGAGTTTATAAATAACTGTTTAGAGTTTTTATTTTCGTCCAAATAAATTATCTAGCAACTTAATCAGATAACATTTTACGTTCGGTCCCCATATAAAACGGATATGAGAAACAAGATAATATTACTGGGTACATTTAAATGAATCTTTATACGTGCCTTTAAACTTTGTAGTTCACTGTTAAGGGCGATTTTGGTCCTATATATTCAAATTTTAAGTGTTGCTAGTTTAAAAATTTAGTTTATTTGATATAGGTGAAGGATATTGTAGAATTCAGGCACTAACCTAAGAAATAAGTACGGTATTACTAACGAAACAAAAGGAAGGTAGTAAGGATTCGGTATTGCAGATGGTAATGGTATGGTTTGGCTGGATATGATGGCTGGTTCCATTGAGAGGCTTAACTTCATACATATTTAAATTATAAATCTTTAATCAATTACTTTTGGAATGGCATTATTTTGGATAGATTGGCTCAGGCCAATTGGTTGATTTTTTTTGAATTTTTAAAGAATGGAAATTAAGGTACATAAGAAAATTCCGTGTGGTGACGGAGTAAGAATACAATTTAGCACTCCCTATTTTGCCCGTGAATGTCGTAAAAGACGATTAAGGGATATAATAAGCACATAATTGCATCTATGCAAGAGAAGGAAAATCTCGAAATGAAACCTTATACCAACATGTCTGACCAGCGTGGTATTACTATACCACGCTGGTCAGACATGTTGGTACAAACAAAACCAAAAGTGGACAAATTCCCTCCCATTCTGAAGGAGGTCCGAGCCCAACAATGGGACTCATGTGGGCTGCGATGATGATGATGGAGTCCAAAATTGCTAAATTGATATACGATCAGTAATTCCGTCTCCTGCCTCCATTATCTGAGTAGGTCAGTGGTACCAACATACATGGGTGTTTAAATGTAAGGCCTTGTGTCAAAATAAATTAAATACCCATTATGCGACTAAAATCCCTAAGGTAGCTAACAAAAAAACTGTTGAACAGATATTTACAAATTGTAGCCTAGTACTATTTCGATCACATCAATATCTAAAAAAAACGCATCATAATCGGTTCATTCGTTATAAGCTACGATACCACAGACATATCAACAAAGGACTCTGCGTCGAGGGTTAAAAAGCGATACCAGGTCTCGTGACATTTTTGTTCACTATTTTGGTTAGTTAGTGTATAAAAATTATTAGTATGTATTCAATATCTAAATACGAAAAAGTAAAAACTGTTTTAAACTTGTCAAAACCAGTACAAACCAGATTTCACTAGTTGCGTGATCTATACTAATATTATAAAGAGGTAAAATTTGTAAGTTTGTATGTAACGAATAAACTCAAAAAGTACTGGACCGATTTTAAAAATTCTTTCACCATTGGAAAGCTATAATATCAGGGAGTAACATAGGCTATATTTTATCCCGGTATTCCCACGGGAACGGGAACTACGCGCGTAAGGCGACTGAATCCGAAGCGAAGCGAGGGCGGATTGAAAAATTCTTTCACCATTGGAAAGCTATAATATCAGGGAGTAACATAGGCTATATTTTATCCCGGTATTCCCACGGGAACGGGAACTACGCGCGTAAGGCGACTGAATCCGAAGCGAAGCGAGGGCGGATTGCTAGTTACTAATAAAGTAGACAATACTTTTTCCGTGTGTTGACGACGATGGTGTAAGAATGCAATTTACTGTGAAGTGGTAGCGGAGGCTCAAGCCCAACAGTGGGACGTATATGAGCTGAAATGATACAAAATGGGAGGATCTTCCTTTTTTTTTAATTAAATATCAATTTTAGATATCGATCAGCTTGTGAAGAATGCCAACATGCATATGGATAAAACCATGACAGCGTTTAAGAAAGCCTTCAAAGATCTTTAAATCAGGTACACGTACTTTATCGCTAAGCAAGCTTTGCATGGCGACAGGCACATATACACACAACTATGTATATATTATAACAAAATATCTATATATACATGCACGTTAGCCGGTATCCGATAGAGATAAGGGAATAATAACCGTTTTGTTTTATTAAATCTATAGAAATGTATGTACGGTTTGAACGAATGAAAGTATGTAAAAATACTTCGTATTTTTTTTTGTTAAATAGTTGAGTTTTTGGTATTTAGGCGATTTTATAACATGTTTAGTACTTGGTTTATAACATGTTTAGTACTTGGTTTTTGCTGTGTGGTAGCGGCTTCGAATACTACCAACCCTTGCTTTGCTCGTGGGTGTCGTAAAAGACGACTAAAAGCCCTAGATTGACCTGGACCAACTCCATCTGGTACCATTTGGGTCAACGATTACATTCCCGAGGAGGGTTTACGTCAGGCAGGCGGCCGGTCATAAAAGTCATTGCCGAAACTTTTTGCAATATGTCAAAACAGATGACATATTGCGTCGACCCCAAGTAATTGGGATAAGAGCAAGATGATGATGATGTTTAGTACTTGGATTTGTAAGTAACGGCATTTTTGAACATGATTTTCACCCCTTAAATCTCTGATTAATTTTAAACTTTGCACACATGTCGAGGATTGATGACAATAAAATCATTTAAATAGTTTGGCCCACTATTCTTGAAGGAGCAGCGATTTTTTTCATATACGCGGCTGAGATATAGAAACTCGATAGATTTCGCTGTCCCATTTTTTACATCGCACTTTTAGTTCAATTATGTACAAGTGTTTCTTTTTTCTACTTTTTTAAACATCTATTCGAGACGGACGTTTTCAATTCTTTCATTTCTTGGGACCATATATTACTTATGTAGAATGTAACGTAAAACAGAATTGTCGCAATAAATGCCGTAGTAATCGTTTTAAATCACATAATACTAATACTCGCGAAATTCCCGTGTGGCGACTGGATAAGAATACAGTTGTTGGTACTCCTCTAACTTATCCATGAGTCACTGAGATGTATCCCACATCTCAGTGACTGTCTTAGGCGAATTGATAGCAGAATACTCCTGGGAAACTTATAAGTTTCCCTTGTGTTATAAAACATTAGGGAACATACATATAGTACGTAACCCATTTTTTACAACTCTTTAACCCCTTAAGATGACCACTAGTAGTATACTAAAAATGCGCGGTATGTGGCATTTTATGAGAATCTTCTATCCAGCAGTCAACGGTGGAAGGCTGAATTATTGAAACTCGCGGCAATACGAGATATTTTTTTTAATATCAGCTCGTATACGTTCCATTAGGAAGCTCCAGCCTCCTTCACATTAGGAAGTAAAGCGACGTATTATACGACGCTAGTTAGACGGATTGGTATGAATTTTTATTGCGAGTTTTCCTTCTCTTACAACGATATTATCTGCATAGTAGTCTTTTACGACCCCCACGGGCAAGAAAGGGAGTGCCAAATTATATTGACTGCACAGATGGCGTAGTGGTTAAGATAGCGACTTAGAACGCCAGTGTCGGGGGTTCGAATCCCATGCGGGACAACACTTTGTGTGATCCACAACTTGTTGTTCTGAGTCTGGATGTAATTTGTGTCCGTTAATTATATGTTTGTAAAGTTCCCAGCAATACAAGGATTATTACCTTAGTGCATGGTGTTGTCTTAAAATTATTATTATTATTATATTCTTACTCCGTCACCACACGAACAGTTTTTTAATTAGAATGATTAAATTTACAATATGATTACGACTTTCGTCTAACATACTTAAATAATGGATTATTTGAAACTTGGCAAAAAATTTTAATCCTTGTTGCGAGTTTAAATGTGGGTAGTTTTCGATTCAAGTGTCATTCCCAAAATAGCTAAGCAAAGTTTCCAGCATAAAGTACCGCACTTTCTCTTTTCTATCTTTTCGAAGTTTGGAACTTTAGGTTAGGAATGCTGCTTAGACAAACTTCACTAAGTAGAGTTAGAATTACTCTGAAATGAAATGCACATAGCGTGTGGATTAGGGTATAAGCTATCCCTCTTAACACAGTGCCTTGCTATTTAGTAATAGCCAATGGTCCAGTAGTCTGGACCACCAGATAACGTGTTAGATCTTCCTTCGAAAGAAAATGGACTATAATGAATCCAAATAGGCAGTTATTGGTAGTAATTTACACTTGCTTACAAAAGATTACTGTTTTCTCAGTTTATAAGCAGCAATAAGTTAGCGTGGTTATTAATGATTCACGTGTTTTATGGTATGACCTCTGTGCTCCCATTTCTTTTCAACTTTCGGATACTGGTAAGAAAACGTGTTGCTGGTTTGTGACGTAACAATAGCCTATATGTTAGTCTAATTGGGTTGCTGTATTTTTATTAATGAGGGTAGATAGATCTGCTTTATGTAGGTACTTAATTCTGTTTCATTATGGGATTGTGTGTTTTTATGTTGTGCTTCGATGGTTTTGTCCGAATGGGTAACTATAAAAGTATGGCAAAAACACGTAGAATAATGATTTCTTAGGAACTCGATACCAGTGGTCGGCCCAATGCCGAAGGGGTGGAAGTACCGGTGAGTTACGGGGTCGCGCGGCCGCTCTTGCGCCGCTTTGCAAGGAATGGACGGGGCCTATATACGATGTTTCCATGTGACCAATTTTATGCATTTCGTTGCGTTTAATGATAAACAAAATTTAACGTAATAAATTTTGTATTTAATAAAAAAAAATGTTTTAATGTGTCTTTATGGATAGTCGGTATATCAAATATTACCGTTGCCAACAATGTATCAAAAGTTTATGCGCTCAATATTATAGAAGTGATATAATACTGATATGTAATACGGACTTCAAGGGTATTTTAAAATTTTGTAAACCGTATGAAGAAATCGTAGTTAAATTGAGTTTCTATTAAAAATATGACTTGACACGATATTCTGTAGTTCGTTAACGTTTTTATCGCCAACATATCTATTCAAATTTTAATCTATTGTTTATCGGAGAATATTAAGGAATACCGCAGCACAATATCTTAATATATATATAAATTACGTGTCACGTTGTTTGTCTGCGATGGACTCCTAAACTACTTAACCGATTTTAATCAAAAGTGCACACCGTGTGCAGTTTGATCCAACTTGAATGATAGGATAGCTTACATCTTAAATTATAGTCGCTATATTATTTTATTGCAAATTATTTGTCTATTATTTGACATTCACAATTATCTTTTAACTCCAAACGATTTTAACAGATGGCGATATCTGTTGACTGGATTGAGTGAGTAACTAATATAAATGGCGTTGCTATGTCAAACCTACAAACGTGTCATATACGATTTTAACAGATATCGCCATCTGTAGATGATTTTAAATAAATAATAATTTCATTCTACTAAGGGGTTACGGTAGTAAAAAATCTGTCATGGAGATCGTCATAATTTTTTACAAATGGCATCTATGTAAAAAAGCATGGTGGTCCCCGTGACTGATGTTCTCCTACAGGTCCACTTAAATGGTTTAATAAAATGTAATATAACAAAAACATTAGACACAGCAACGCGTGGCCGGGTCTGCTAGTTACTAATATAAAATAAAAATAATCTATGTATCAACTCAAATATAACACAGAAAAAAGACAGATTGATAAATTTTTACAATTTGCTAGGAGTAGGTTTCTCGCAGTTTAAGTGAAGTAAATCTATACTTCTACACCAATATTATAAAGAGGAAAAATTTGTATTTTCGTGTATTTGTATGTTTGTAATAAATAAACACAAACTACTGTGGCGATTTCAAAAATTCTTTCACCATTGGAAAAGCTACATTCACCCTGAGTAACCGAGATAAAATATAGACTATCTATATTTTATCCCGGTATTCCCACGGGAACGGGAGCTACACTGGTAAGGCGACTTATAATAAGTCAATTTGCCTCCTATTCTGGTGTGGTGGACCAAATTCTCTCGCATTGATGAAGAAGCTTGCGGCCATTAATAGTTTATGTATGAGTTGAGACGATAAGACATAGGATTAAATTATAATTTTTTTTATGGATGCAGTTAATGTCCAACGATTGGTGCAAGGTGCTAACAGCAATATTGAAAGCTCATTGAGACGCCTGACACAAAGTTAAAAGCACATCAACATTGTCAAATATTACTTTGCAATGCAAAGTATGATGATTTTTATTATATTTTATTTTTAGTAAATCTATCTTGAGTTAAACGTAGCTTTCATTTTAGTTTTGATCTATTATGTAAAGTTGTATTTAGCAAAATCGTAGAGTAGGTATTTCTTAGGTATTTATCGCGTATGTAATAAGTAAGAGCTCTGTATTTGTCGTTCTATAAAATACCTGTTCAAATATTTAGAAAATATTTAAATCCGTTTAGTGACAGAATAAGAATACAACTCACCAACTCCTCTCTTGCCTGTTAGTGTTGTAAAAGCTATTTTATTATTTTTTGTAAATAATGAGTCTTTATTTTACCATTTTAAATTATCTTTTATGTCCACCATTCATCTCAGCCCATATACCTTTATACCTTTCACTGTTGGGCTCGGGTTTCATCTACTATAGAAGGGAAATTTACCTATACCACGTTACTAAGTTTTGGCATAGATGGCTAAGATTTTATATGCATATATACCCTTATTCTTCCTAACCTTACGACACCTACGGGCAAGAGTGGTGTATTGTATTCTTACTCCGTTACTAAGCTGGAGTTTTATTATGTATTGAATTAAATACATATAAAATATACAATGCCTTTTCATATCTTTTTATATGCAAGTATTTTAATTTTCTATGTACGTATATGGCAGAAAAATATCTCTTAATATTTATAGCGGTTTAATGGACTATTCTTCTTAACACACTCGATCGTTTTAGGTAAACAAGAATAAGCTGAAATAAACAAAAGTCTCCACTGGTAAGTGTCTGCTATGAGGAGAATGCAAAATGCTTTTATATATATCTGGCAGAAAATACATTTCTTTTCTTATTATTTCTATGCTAAAGAAAGAAGCTTATTATACAGGCTATATCAAATTATGGGACAACTGTTCGAGTATGTTGTAGTTTAACGGTCATAGATCGTAATTAGATTGTATATTACACAAAAAACAATATAACATAAAAGTTATAGTGACTACAAAAATGTGTCTTGGAGTTTATACGTTAAATGTTACGTATTATGTAGGCTTGTATAGACAGGACACAGTAGACATGTAAAGCTTCGACAGTATAAATAGGTATCATTTGCGCGAATGCTTCAATGGTAACGTAGGTACAAAGGCGACTCGTCAACGGTCATCGGCCAATCAGCTGATTTAAAGCAAAGTTTGTCTTGCTTATGCGAACGTAATCATTGATTTATTCAATTTCTAATGAACATTTAACAAAGTGAGAATATGTTGCAGACTAAGTATCATTGACTTTATACATTTCAATCGAGATTTACACGAAAAAGCGATGACAAAATTGAAAACTTTACAAGTCTCTAATTCATTAACGAATCAATACTTTTATTTCAAACCTTTTTCATGGGTTCCGTCCACCATTGCCTAGCTCCCGTTTGACCAGTTGCCCCATAATCTGATGCAGCCTGTATAAAAGAAACGACTTCAAACTGGAGTAAATGGAAATAAGACGACGCAGGAATTATTCTGTAGCGGGTAGATATAAGTCTCTTAACAACGATGACTGGTGGACTTGGACGTGGGACACCTTAGTACTCCTGTGACCATCATAGCTTAAAAGTGTTCGAAAATTCGGTAAATCAATAACGAAATACAAACGCGATAAAATCCACAAAAATACTATTATTTATGATATATTTTGTTACTGTCTTTATAAGATTAATTTCCATATAAGAATCTGTCGATTTTCTGCCAGATAAGTCACGAATACCCTATTTTTTTAATAATATACATAGGTAATCCTCTTGCTTTCCACTAACCAATAACTAACATGACATTGATTCGTAGTACTTAGATGCTGATTAATATTTAGGTGATGGTCTTTAAGTGGTATGGTAATAAGAATATTAACTTAGGTAATGTATTATAAGATCTAATGCTTTAATTAACACATTGATATAATAGAATAAAATGATATACGAGAAGGAAAACTCGCAATAAAACCCTATACCAACTCGTCTGACCAGCGTGGTATAGTAGAAAAACCTCCCACAACCCTCCACCAAGTTTCTGTGTGATGTTAGAGTACTGCCTGAATGCGCGCCGACCGCAGCCCACCCCAAAAAAAAAAAAAAAAAGTACGAACACAATTTACCACCCCCCTTTTATGTCCGCCATTAAAAGATATAATACACAGATAAAATCTACGTAAGAAAAGGAATAATCGAAAGTACACTATGTCTGACCAGCGTGTAAGTCAAGTCACCTTCCATTGTGGAGGAAGCTCGTGCCTAAGAATGGGACGTACTTATATCACAGATGATGTGACACCATCTCTGGGTTCGAGCCTCCTCCACAATAGGAGGGAAATTGACCTTGCTATATCCTGGTCAGACAGGTCGATATAGGGTTTTATTTTTAGTTTTTCTTCTCTTGATGATGATGATGATTATTATGATGAAATAGCAATGAATTTATGTAAATTGTTGACGTTGAAACGCATAAATATCAATTTATTTGCGAATATTGATCGTATTACATAAGTCTATGGTTGAAATTTGACTGAGAGTCAAATTTTATCATCACTCAAATCGAAAATTTTCCTGTTTTAATTATTTTTGTATTATTAAAATTCTTTATTGTATTTATTTCTATCGTGTTTACGGTAGCATTAAGATATGAAATCGGTATTTTTTATATTAATAACGAAGCCGTCGACCATGGATGACCATGAAATCCATAGTTACGTTGCCTGTTTTATTTTTTATTATTAAAAATGTATTTTAATTAATTATCTCACTAATTTATAATAGTGTATTAACAGAGTAATACTAATATGTATAATCTTGTTAGTAACCATAATAATAGTTAATACTAAATAAGTTTAATACTAAAAGTTTAATACTAAAATAAGAAAAGGGTCTAAATACAGGCTTACTTTACTGCTAGAGGTTTCAGCAGGATCTTAATAACGTATTTCAACTCTTGAAGTTACATATAATTGGACTTTATCTGAGTAGTTTGATTGCCAACCCGCTTGTCAAGCGTAGTTCCAATGACAATAGCCTCGGTCTACGTCAGGAATTGGACATCGATAGGCTGGCTATGAATGTAATAAATTATGAAATTATATCCGTTAGTGTGGTGACGGAATTCACCACTCCCTATTTTGCCTGTAGATGTCGTAAAAGATGACCGCATAACATCTGTGTAAGTGAAGGAAAACTAAATGAAACCCTATACCAACATGTCTGTCCAGCATGGTTTAGTAGGTCAAATTCCCTCCCATTATATAGGAGGCCTGAGCCCAACAGTGGCTATGCAGTATGTGGGCTATGATGATCCCTTAGGAATAGGCAAAACAATATAAATCATCATCATCGTCACAGCTCGCCCACTGCTGCTCACGCCAGTCAGACGGGTTGGTATAGGGTCTTAATTCGGGGTTCCTTCTTTTGCATAGTTGTTATATGCACAGTATAACTCTTAGCCGGCTTTTACGACACCCACAGTCATGATTGGGGTGGCGAATTGTGTTCTTACATCATCAGGACTCCAAATATAATGTTTATAGGAAATTGCCTGCTCATTAGTATTCTAAAACTTTTATGGTGTTGAGAGCCCTCAGCGTTTACCCATAGTCCGGACAAAGCTGTTGAAGTCATCTAACAGTTTAAGACAGGACAAAAAAAATCTTTATTTGTCATCATTCATTTATTTTCCTTTTCACTGTCCATTGCTGGACGTAGAACTCTCCATGCTACGCGGTTCATTCTTTGATGAGATTATTAACATAATCGCCACTTGCCAGCGGGTTTGCAATCCCAATAAGGTACTATACGTTTCCCAAGATCGCTACTACTCATCCTTGTGACTATTCCTCTGGGGAGCGACAGCACTCTCGTCTCGTTCCTGAGACCTGCTTCAAAAATCGCCTGTTAAAGACCCTGAATTGAGTATACTATCGACTAATTGTATTAATATTTCTTCCACAGCCGGCCGTCTGGTAGCTGATGCAGTTAGAAAGACCAATTAATTTTTTTAAATTCAAAAATTACCGATGGGAGTGATTAGTACAAACACATTATTTCAGCACTTCCTTACCATGATAAGCTTTGCGGCACATTCACTGTATTGAAAATTAAAAAATAGAGCAAATAAATCCTTGGCGACTGCTGGTTTTTGTCTATTCGTCATTTGTGATCAACATTCCTACAACCCTTCCGTATTTTCGGAAAGGCAAATGCTCAAGAATGAAAACACGAAGAGGAGAGTATCCAATATTCTCAAGGTCAAGGTCATTGCAGCAAATAAATACCTACACCATGGTCCATGGACTATCGTCATGACGTATAGTATTACTACTGCTGTATTTATTATAGAGCATAATGAAATGAACCTTGACCTTGAACCGGAGTATGTAAAGAATATAGCATTTACTGTATATGATGAATCAATTATGTTTTGTTTGGATTTTATTGTAATGACAATGAATTCGTGCAGTTTTTGAGTGTTGATTATAAATGAACTGTTTTAAACATATTAAAACAATACTGTTTACGAAATATAATTTGGTCATATTATTTTTAAAATCACTATGGAAATAATGGCCAAATGATATTTTTAAGATCTTTTTTTAATTTTACCACTTATGTA
This sequence comes from Lymantria dispar, assembly GCA_032191425.1. Taxonomy (NCBI): domain Eukaryota; kingdom Metazoa; phylum Arthropoda; class Insecta; order Lepidoptera; family Erebidae; genus Lymantria; species Lymantria dispar. Next base: position 6,757,387 of record CM063465.1, on the reverse strand, counting down.
CCAATTATAGACGACTCAAATTAATTCGACAATTATTTTTTTTTTTATTCTTTAAAGTTCTCTTTTGACTCTGAGTAAAATCTTAAGATGTAATAAAATATTGTATTACTAGATAAGTTGTTCATAATCGTGACACAGTTTCTTTAAATTTAGTTTTAAAATTATATTTGATCTAATTTAATGGTGAAAGAGTTTGATATTAAATGAGACTTGACATTTTAAGACAATAACGGTAGAAGTGGCTGGTTGAGACCATATTCCACTCAATTTAAATAAAAAATTTATTTCGTTTTCAATACCAAGCTTACAAATAAATCAAAAATTAAGAGCATAAGGTATCATTTACAACGCATTTTACAGTGCAATAATTAAATGAGATAAAATTAATAAAATATTTTTACAATGTTTTAAAAGAAATTTGCAACGAACTTGCATGCACATATTAAATATTGCCAAGTTATATGAAGCTTCATGCATGCAAGTACAAGCTACACTTAAAAGTGAAACCTACCACTCTACCGTCAATTCTGGAAATCCTGGTAGATTTCGCAAGGATTAGAATCCTTAGAAGCAAAAGTCAAGCTCTTTAATTAGTTTCCTATTAAGGTCTCTTTAAAACAATGAATTTCAAAACATTTTTACTGTGTTATAATGGTTATTGCTCAAGGAATGTTTCAAGTTTGTAGGATCGAGTATATTGTTAGTTTTCGAATGTTGGCATCTTTGGAATACGGGATAGTGTTGCCATAGCAAGGTAAAGTATAAAAACCCGAAAAACCATGTGCAAGAAACTGAAATATTTTTATACATTTTTAAAATTATATTAAGCTTCTAATGCACCAGTGTGATTTGAAATGGCGCTTAGTCTACGATATAGCGAGCTTAATCAATTTTCGTAATTATTATGAAATAATAATCTAGACAATATGATATTCTGAAAATGTGTATTGCCTATAATTATATCTAGCCAGTTTAAATTGGAAATTGTAGATAAAACTATTTTTACATATTTTATCGCTTTTTTATTTAATTTTTCATTGTCAGACATTTCGTTTTACAGCGTTCAAGGTCAAAGGCGATAAAATTAGTAAAAATAGTTTTATTTGCAATATAGAATACTGGCGTAAACATCAGAAATCCTTATTAGGAATTGCTTCTTTTTTTGGTTACATTGACATTAAAATTTTTGAGACTTAGAAATTATTAATCAGTTACATCATTGAATTAGGTTTCATAAAAATGTACTCTGTAACAAAAATTAGAATATCGTGACTATTAGCGCAGCAAGCAAAACCCCATATATAAAATATAAATTATATAACTAATTTTACGAATTTAATTGGGCGACTTTTAATGCGGAACTCTGGTTGAGAGCCCTCAGTGTTCGTCCAACAGTCCGGGTAAAGTTGTCACAGCGAATTGTGGCTAACAACTATAGTTGCAAAAAAAAAAATTAAATTTGATCACACAGACTTTTTGGATACTTATAACTCCATGACTAAGTCCAGCTTAAGATGTCCAATGCATTTAATTGATTATAAATTTTATACATTTTCGATTCGCGTTTATATTAATATACACGAGGGAGTTTAAAATTCGTAAAATTAGTTATTATTTCGTATGAGTAGTTTGAAATATTTTTAAGTGTTTCGTATTTGATGCTTGTGTAGATAAATCTATATTAAGTGCCTTTGACAATTGGCTACCGTCATCGTATTCTCGCAAAGAATTGTTATTCTTGTATTTTTTTCTGCATAATAAAAAGGAATTCATTGTGTAATTGTTTTTTATTTATCATTAATTTTATTTTTTATTCATAGTGACCGAGTAAGAATACAATTTAACACCCCAACGTTTGCCCACGGGTGTCGTAAAAGACGACTAAGGGATATAATATGCTTATAACATCTATGCAAGAGAAAGAAAACTCGAAAAAAGGCCGTTGCCTACCGCGAAGAAATTGAAGGGAGTGTGAATGCATGCAATGAGGTTTGGGGATACTAAAGACATCAAAACTATCATAACTAAAACCCATCACACGCAAACACCCTCAGAAAGTTGGGCTTCCGGCTCTCTCGCATACCGAACGAGGCGCAGTAACTAATTGCTACTACTCAGACGTCATTTTCTGTGAGACTATGGTGCTAAACCGGACGGACCGGCCCGCCTGTAGACGGACAACTATCAACAGTGTGGTCCAACCTCTATGGATGGACTATAATATGCAGACAACATCTACTCTAGAGAAGGAAAACACGAAATAAAATTCTATACCAATTGCTCTGACCAGCACGGTAGTATACTATAATTTCCCTTCCATTTTTGAGAAGGTTTGAAGCCCAGCAATGCGACGCATACGAGTCGTGATAATGACCATAGATGTGAAATAGCACCTACAGACTTAATAAGCCTAGGTTGGTAGTAAGGTTTTTGGCGTTTCAAAACAAGAATGATTTGTGGTTTAGTAATGCCAGTTAAATAAAAAATAATCTGCATACATAGGTAATATATTCTTTTTTTGTGCCTCTATTCCTATGGCGCGAGTGGTCAATATGCTTATTGCCTCCTGTGAGTTTTGCACGAATATTTGTGTCAAAGTATTCGTAACGTTATCAAGACCAATTTGTATGAATTTAAAACAGTGTCGCTATTGTCCGATAGAGGCGCTGCGTCAAATCCTATACAAATTGGTCTCGATAACGATACGAATACTTTTGACGCAAATATTCGTGCTAAGCTCATTGAAAAATATTAATTATGATATAAATGGGTGGAATAGCTACTGTATGTTATCAAATATTGATTTAAATCTTTAAAGATGCATGAAAATGTAGGATTTTCTTTTTTGAATATAATTAATATTCTAGAGAAAAAATATTCATACAATGACGCAATTGCAATGCACGCAATATTTTTAACGCTTTTATTACCTTGACCTGCATTTAATATGTAAATAGGAAGTTTTAGTGCATTTTCAACGACAATATTAATAATTGGAAAACTTACACACCTACTAAAACATAAAGAATAAGCTTAGGAAAGGAAGAAACCAATATAGCCATACATAGATTTAGAGATTCAACGGCACCTTTAATTTTCATAATTTTTATATAGGTAAAGTAGTTTTGATTAGGAAAAACAACTCTTGCATGTCTGAAAGTTCTATTTTGAAATTATGTTCGCGAAGAGGTATGAAATCTGCCTTGGAGAGCATTTGGGCGTTTCGTGACTGTCTTGAAGTTTTATAATAAAGAATATAATAGCAGCTCTGGAGATTTAGAGCCGCGCTAGATTCCGTTCCACTACTAGGTTATTTTTTCGATACGGCATCATTAAGCTGAATGCCTGGCATTAGATTTATTTTTTCGGTTATAAAATATCTTAATAACCAAGTATTACACATGCCTCAGGCCTTAAGTTTTGTCCACATATTGTTAGTAGCACAATAAAAATATATCCTTTTATATGAAAGGCAACATATCTTCTTAAATAGCACTTAAAATATGGGTGTATTAAACCTCTAACCACTTCGATGAGAAAAATGTAACAACTATAAAGATTACAAAGTAAATTTTATCATTATAGTAAAACGATGTACCAATAACTCATAAATGTGAAGAGCTTAGTAAACCAATATCCAGTCGCGAGTCTAGGAACAACTACTGCGACCGTGGCGCCATTAACGACCGCGACTAAGTGACGACGACACGTAATTTTTTACGACCCGCGCACCGTTAGCAATTCTTCGCTTTTCATTCATCGTCTAACTGCCAGTGTCTAGTGTTGTCTATCCTTGTCGATAAAAGGAAACACAACACTTTTTTCTAACGAGCAGGGCTCTTCTCTAATGGTGAAGGGCGCAGATCAACACGGATCACTGTTTAGAGTAAAAAGCCAGTCCTCTAGCTTTTGACGTGACAACGTCTTATAAATTGGTTTGCCGGGTGACACTTCAAGAAACTGCGTTACGCTCGGCTCACGTTATGCGCTCACAATGAGAGCGAGTGAGAGGCACGCGTCCCTTCCACTCGGGCATGGTTAGCCCGCCTAAGAGCGAGAGAGACAGACATAAAAATTGTATATTTGTATATAAATACGTATGTATGTGTAAAGGTAAAAATAAAATTTTGTTAATATGAAATTCAGTGCGAGATTCTTTGTATAAATTAATGTTTTAAATATAATTCTTTGTATAAATAAATGTTTTAAATTGTTACTATTATTTCATCCTTCTTCCTACTATACGAATGAATATTCACATTAAAATTATTTTACCACTCAAAGTCGTTGTCACGTAAAACTTTCGCCCGTATACCGACTTTACAGGCAACCAATATTTTTTCTTCGCATTTTGAGTGATTAAATATAAATAGTATTATATTTTTCAATGTGCTGTGTTTTCCGCAGGGAATTTCGCAATTTTTTAATTAACGGATATAATATCGAGTTCCCAGCACAACAATTTCTTGTACTTCGTAATATATAATAAACCTCTAGAGTGTTTTATATTCTACTAGTGGTCGCCGTGTGGTAGTGTTGCGTAATTCGAATAACTCGAATAAGACTATTGACTCGTTCATTCGAATCGCCGTTGACCGAAACCGAATCAATTCGTTAACTCGTGTCGTACTTAGGCAGGTAGGTACTCGTAGCGCGGGCGGCCGCGGCGGCGCGACGCGGCGATCAGTCGACTCGGTTTGATAGGACATACGTTGATTCGTTTAACGTTTTCTATTCGTTGATTCGTTTTCTGTCCCTCACGCGATTTAATGTTTTCTTGCTTTTGTTGACTGCTCGTTTACGTAATTAAAAATAATAGTTATTAATTATGAGTATACCTGAGACGTATAAAAACGTATTTTTTTTAAGTTGATTTATCGGGTAATTACTAATTAGAATCACTTTATTTAAAAAAAAGTATTTTTTTTGTATATGATTTTATTATTACTTTTTGTTATTTAGTATGCTGATTTTAATCGTAATAATAAAAGAGTATTGTCATTACCTACGTGTTTAAAATCAATATACCTATAAGTCCCCTTTCCGTAACCAAATACCGAGCACACTGCTGTAACTCAAAATCTCGACTCATTCGTAATGCAAACCGATCCGCAAAAAAAAACTCGCTCGAATAACAATGTAAACGATTTATAACTCGCCAACTCGGCTTCACAGGCAGATGACTTGACATACGAGTACGAATTTGACTATAATGCTGACGTGACGAATGTGACGATTCGAATCAATTCGAATCAATAGTAATTTTAATTCGATTGATTCGAATTGAAAAAACAGCAATTCGTCTCATCGCTACCGTGTGGTCGAAATTCGGCCATAATTCATTTTAATTAATTTATCTGCTACACAATTTTCTTTTAATTTTATTTCTGTATAATTGTAAATTGAGCAAGCTGTATTTCACTAATAACTAATACATGAGCAAAAATCTCTATTAGACATTGCCATCATAATTATGATTGTTTGATGTTCAGTTCGACCAGAGATTTTAACCGTAAACAAAAGTGTATAAGCGTTGCTACGCAACACACTCACACAAACGTGTGTAGCAATTGTGTTGTAGTGTGCGTAATGCCTTTTTTAATGAATTTATTGTGTTTCTAATCCATTATTATATGAAATTTCAATTTTATGCACTTCTCCTTATTATATACTTCAACTGTGTCAAATTCCATACTTGTCCATCCACGTAATTTTCTTAAAAAGGGGTACAAAGTTTTTGCTTCACGTATTGATATATAGATACTATCCTTTCTCTGCGTGATGAAGGAGTAAGAATACAATTCGCCGCTCCCTATCTTGTTTGTGGATGTCGTAAAAGACGACTAAGGGATATAGATAATATGCATATAACATCTGTGCAAGAGCAGGCAACCTTGAAATAAAACCCTATACCAACATGACTGATCAGCATGGTATAGTAAGTCAATTTCCCTCCTATTGGGGAGGAGGCTCAAGCCCAAAGTGTATGAGCTGAGATGAGTACTATCCTTGAACTACTGTTTTCTACATTTTATTTTACGAAAACTGGTAAATCGAGTAGAAATATCTATGTTTGGATTAGATCCAAGGGACATTGCATACCCGCCGAGAGGCCGACCGCACGACGACGACCAACGTACCCGAACAGCGGGGAACGTCGGTCGAGGAGAGGTTACTCCTCGAGAGGTATTCCGTCGGGCCCACCACTGACGACAAGTCACCCTGCACCGGTGGTCGACCCAACGACGAAAGCGGCGTGTCACGGGTGGGTTAGAGGGCTGCGCGCGCCGCCCCTCTGTCGCCCCGAACAGAGCCGGGCGACAGATGCGCTGACCGTAGAAAAAAAAGGGGGGATATTACATTCAAGGTCTTCCCCTGCTGCCCGTATATTAAACGAGAATCGCAATTCATGTCTACACTTACCAAGCCACGTCATATAGGTACTTTCGAGAATAGTACCTATCTATGTTAAAAAATCTTTGGATTGTGTGGTAAAAAACTCTGGATGTTACTTTGGGCTAGCCCTTATCTTGGAATTTCGTCATCCGACCGGTGCATAACTATATCAAGGCGGCAAAAAAAAACATGATTAGTGTGATAGTTTTTGATTGTCTGTCGATTTGTATCTGATGATTTATTTTAAATTTCGGTCACAGTGGCTTTGCTTGGCATATTTTGCCCATTGATATGAATGGTATTTATTGAGTTAGCTAAATGTTAGATAATCATTATCATCAAATCAGTTCATCAACGTTACATTGCTAAGTTAGATTTTCTGCCACAATAAGCTGTAAATTGACCTATTATATCATCTTGTTATAGTTGTTATAGGGTTTTTTTCGAGATCTCTGACATATATATTATATGCACATTATCTCTCTCAGACATCTTCTACGACAGCCATGGGGAAGAGAGGGGGTGCTGAGTAGTATTATTAGTTATTCTTATTTCTGGTTCCGCCACCACACCGACAATGTGCGCTATAGATCCTTTTTTAGGCACGGCAAATCTGGGAAATAGATCTTTTATGATCCAGACACACACCGTCCGTTCTATCCCGAAAGACGAAACAGCGGTATGCGACCCCATAACCTACTATGATTCCTATCGTCATTGCACCCATTAGTGGTACCAAATCTTTGACATCCGTGGCCAGCTCGAAGGAAATTTGATCTATCATATTATGCTGGTCAAATTGGGTTGATATACGGCTAAGTTTCATTTCTCTTGTATAGATGTTATTTGCATATTTTTCTTAGTCGTCTTTAATGACAACCACGGATTAGTGAGCGGGTGGTGGATAGCAATATTACTCGGAGCCCACAGTTTTTTTTTTGGCGACATGCTATTTATCGTACCCCGCACGATCAGTCCGGGGCAATGGAAGAGGCTTCCTGTGACCCCATAACCTATCGTACACAGTACATAACATACGCCATGTGGGTGGGCCACCGATACGGACCATATTCGTCATCACATGGAGAGATTTTACATATTAGATTATATCAATTGCAACATTGAAAAGCGGGATCTCATTAATACCTAAAAATATGGCTCAGCATATTTTCATCGATATGCCGCCGTCACTAGCCACTTCCTGATCGCTACCACCGCCTCTGACCGACATAACTCGACCTTACTTTGAAAAGGGACAACAATATATACGTATTGAGCACAAGCGAAAGAGACGGAATTAAGTGGGTCACGGGATGAGAGGCGTCTCGGCACTACCGCTTTTATTAAGCGCTGAAATGCTGAAAAACATGGCTCCAGGGAAATAGTTGAAAACAGAGGTCTATAAATAGATACCTAGGCCATTTTAAGATTGTATAACTTATAATTAATTGTGTTTAAAGACGATTTGTCTATTTTTTGTAGTTTTTATGAACCCACACGCATTCCGGAAGAGCAGATTTATTTGGGTTAGAGATTGTAAAACGTCCCAACATTAATTTCGTCATGTTTTTTGTTCAAAACCTAAAAGTGTGTGAAAGGTTTTATTTTAAACCATTCTTGTTAATAAGTACTATACAATACTGTATAAAAAAAACTCCAGAAATATAATTGCAAGAGACATTAAAGTAAGATGTTATCACTTAGGTACCATAATTTCTTATGGACCGTATTTTAATTTATTTAATTTATTAAATATGGACCGTATTTACTTATAATAAGTGAAGACAGTTATGAAGCTACTATTATAAGAAATCAACTGGTTAGAATAAATAAAAATCCGAGTACTTAACATGTACCACTAAGCTTTACAAATATCAAATATGAGAAAAATTAGTATACAATGTTATGTCACTGCAAGCAATGGAAAATTGAATGAAGCCGTTTGAACTACTAAGATTAATATAATAGGCCAATTAAGCCCTTAAGTATACGCCTAAAATTGGAACGAATATAGATTATTATTGTAAGGTTCACATATTTTTAAAGTGTTATCGAAAGAAAGTAAATGGGTCATTACAATTTCGAACACACCCTCAATGTTCCATCGATCGATTTGACACGCTTACGCATTTTCAACGTAATTGGTTATGTTGTTGCCATAATTACAAATAATCACATTTAGCTTGATTAAATCCAAAAATATGATATCATGTCAATTGAATTACAGCCGAATTGTGCGACAGCCGCCCTCGATCCCGTCCCACCACTTGCCAACCGGGAATCAATCGGTAGCGATGGAGTCGCTTAGTTGTGTGAACACCGCGCATGCGTAAATGTTAAGCGATCGATGCGGCGGGCGTTTCGTTCAGTGGTCGCGTACCCGTCGCGAAGTCCAGTGCACAATGCGTTCCCAGTGACGCGGGAAACGAGTCAAGCTGTATCTCCGCGAGTACGCCGCGGAGGACGAGCGGCCGCCGTGCCGGGAGGAGTGGCGCCGGCAGGAGTGGGCCGGCGGAGGCGCGCGTGCCCGCCTGCCCCAGGTGGACCGCAGCCCTTCGCGCCGAAGCCCCTACCTGACGCGAGATGACGAACCCTCGCCGGCGCCCGACGAGCGGGGCCGCTCCGCCTCGGCCGGCGCTCACCACCGCGCACGTCCACGCCCGCTCCGCTACCAGTCCCTCGAGCGCGACTATGACCGCTCCTACGCGCCGCCGCCGCCTCCCGAAGACGACTACTACCGTCGTGAACCACCCCCCCTCTTCCTCGGAGAGTTGCAATCTCAGAATTCCGATCTACATAGGGAGTTGGGGAATCTTAAAAAAGAACTGGAATTGACGAATCAGAAGTTGGGCTCCAGCATGCATAGCATAAAGACCTTCTGGAGCCCAGAACTGAAAAAGGAGCGGGCCTTGAGGAAGGAAGAAAGCGCCAAATACAGCCTTATTAACGACCAACTGAAACTGCTCAATCAAGAAAATCAGGTTAGTTTTTGATTTTATTTGGTTCTTATCATATTTTTACAGCTTATCCTACTGTTTCTGTGCTTTAATTAGTCCTAGCTAACTTTTTCTTTTAATTAGATAGATAATTCTTCTTTCTTTCTCATCAAACTATTACAGGTCTAAAATACACTGATCTAACTCAGTATCTGTTATATTTCCTGCAATCTATTATTTACTTCACTTTTTAAGTTCTTTCATAATTTTTATGACTTGAAAGCTAGCATCGTGTTTTTTTTTAAGAGACTTCATATATCATATTTTATTAAAATTATATGAAACTTTAATGTTTTAAAGTGCGTGCCTTATTTGTATTCCGACATTATTTTTAAGAAAAACATTAACTCATCTCTATTATACTTCAATCTTAGAAATCAGATGTAACTGAAATTGAAAATTAGCGGCTTATCCGTTTGGAATCCAAAAAACTCCTTTCAGAGAAGAATATTACATATTTAATATATAAAAACACGTGAAATAATTTCCCAATTAACCTTCAAACATTGTAATTAACTATTAAATTTATAATTATTATTCTCAGATAAGTTATCTTGTTTTTATGACTATACATATTTTTTGAAACCGATTAAAAGACCCGCAATGTTTATTTACGAATTTACAGATAAATTACTCTGTTATGCCTGAGTCATCCGCCCATTTGTCTGTTAACGAATTTATAAATTTGGTACTAAATCTAAACAAATTACAATGAGTCATCTCTACAATTTTGGAAGACTGGAATTTGTTCATTTAACTTTATACCTAAACAGATTTCTAGCAATTTGTCACGTATTGTACGACGTTAGTCAGAACTTTTATAAATAACAAGATTGTATTACAAAATATGCATTGATCTGCAGTATGAATTACGCTTAATCTTCACGCTCAAATTACTTAATGCCACACAATTTAAATAATACTTTGAGATGAACACGTCATCAAACCGACAAAAGATGACCACCTACGTTATATGGATTGTAATCTGACATGAGAGTAGCATTTGCGTGGTCGACAAAATGAGTACTCAGTAGGCTACAAAAGCGCCATATCTCTATTATCTATATACAGGATACAGTTGTGCAGGAGGTCCGATCCCAGCAGTGGGACGTGTGTAGGCTGCGATAATGATGGTTGTTCTCTTTATTATCAGACCTAACGATCTAAGATTTTTTGACGTGACAACGTCTAATAAATCGATGAACGCTGGCTGCATACACGAAAAAGTGTCCCGTTACGCTCATTGTCCTGTTACGCTCCTTGTCCAGTTACGCTGATTCAATTTTATTCATAAAAGTATGCAGTTATTTCATCAATGTTTTGTTATGACGTTGTCACGTTAAACTATCGTCCGACTTTACAGACAACCAATTTTTTTTTTAATATTTCATTTATATGACGCTTAAGTAATTGGTTACTTGAATCTATGCGTACTACTATGGTACTACACATACTAAATGTGTACTACAATGGTATACTATGATCTGTGTGCCTACTCTTGAATCTCGATTCCAAATCTAAATCCAATCGCAGCTCGAATTTGAGCAAATTTGGTACTCTTGAAAGCGACACTAGCGCACGATTGGAATCGAGATTGAGGACGAATGAATTCGACTCTCGTCGATTAAATCAAATAATTGCTACTCCCGACGTAATTTTGACGTAGTTTAAAATCGTTAATGTTGCACAATTGCAAGAAAGCGTCTTTGTAGTGATCGAGTTCGATAACGTTATTAATTTAAAGTAAGAAAATACGACACATTTGGTGTAAATAACAACGCCAACCGCGAAGAATTCATTCTCGATTTTGTTCAAGAGTACCAAATATAAGTTTGGTGAGATTGAAATTGAATCGGATTCGAAATTAGAATGGATTTCCAGAGTAGGCACACAGCTCACATTATGTATTATTTTTGACTGCTGCAAGCTATACTGACTCCTCACTTGCTTTGCCAAGGAGCAACGTATATTTCTGATACCCAGCTCTACATAATCCATACTAAGCATAAGCCAATCCCAGTTATTTGATTTTTTTTTTAATACAACATTCTGCACTAAGGAAATAATCTTTGTGTTGCAGGGGACTTTACAAACATTAACAGACACAAATTACATACAGACTCAGAACAATAATCTGTCGATCGCACTAAGTGTTGTCCTGCAAGGGATTCGAACCCAGGACACTGGCACTGTAGGTCGGTATTTTAACCATTACGCCATCTGTGCATTCAATTTAAAATACGGTTTGTATTACGTTACATTTCAAGGGCTACGTATTTTATAATAATACTAGTTGACCCAACAGACGTTGTTCTGTTTAAATAAGCGCCACCTACCGGGTCCTATTGTAAATCTAAACCATTCTCGAATCCCCTTGAACATGTACAAAAAATTTCGTCAACATCGGATCAGCCGTTTGGGAGGAATTCAGTGGCATACACACGTACACAAGACATTTATATATAAGATTATCTTTTTAGTGTAATTCTCTCAGCCAGTCTCCTCGCTGGATGCTATGAGAGATTTTCTACTACTTACTTATTTTCTATAAGTTTAATATCAAAAGATGGTCATGATGAGATCATGATGAAAATTCTAAAAATCCTCTTCTATCTGTATTTTATTCTTACAAGTTTAATTCTACAAGAAAAAGATCTGCCTATAATTAAAGGTAAAGAGGGATTTTCTTGGAATTTCTTTAATTGGTTTCACTTAGAAAATCACATTATTTATCTTTGGATATTGTATTTAATTTTCTTATTGCGATTGTATCTCGAAGCAAAATAATGAGACATTTTCCTGTTACGATAAATTTCGGTACTTGTCTATATATTTTCTACCAAAAATACTCAGAAGAAATTAATTAATGAAACTCACAAAAGCGATCATATTCCACGCGTTTTTATATCTTCGTCATCAATATCACCATCTTAGATCATATACGTTCCACTGCTGAGCTTGAATCCCCTCTAAAAGTGAAGAAAATTAACATATTCAAAGTTGATATAGAGTTTTCGTGAGAATACAATTCAACACCTCTCTTGCCAGTGAGTGTCGTAAAGGACGACTAAGGGATATAATATACATTTAACATCTATGCAAGAGAAGTAAAACTCGACCCAAAACCGTATACCAACACGTCTGAGATGATAAAGGTGCCATTCCACCTCGGCTGCAGGCTGCAGATGCAGGCGGCGGATGCAGGTAGCACACGCATGACACGCAGCCGCTACCTGCATTCGCAGCCGATAGTGATTCCGAGGCTGGCTGCACGTGCTGCGGCAGGCAGTAAGTGGCGACCAGAGAGCCAATAAAAATTCTATGATTCTATTCAATATGAGCGCTAATTGGATTGAAAATTAAGTTTGGTGAAATTGGTTTCGAGTAGTGACTACTTGGGACTTGTCTCAACAGGTTGGAGTGCCGTAACTACGTGCGCATCGACTTGCAGCCGCAGCACTACTGGTCTGCGATCGGCTGCGGCTGCAAGTCGCAGCAGCACTTGCAGCCGAGGCTCGGCAGCACGTGCAGCCGCAGCCGCGTTCGGAATGTTTTTCACAGAAATCCATACTACTACATAGAAAACCAGTCGTGCAGCCACAACCGGCTTCGTGCAGCCGCTGCATACGCTGCCTGTAGCCGCAGCCTGCAGCCGAGGTTGGAATAGCACCTTAACAATATTTATTTATTTTCTCTCACACAGAAAATTAACAAAAATAAGTCAACCTAGGTTATTTTATATAATATTGTGAACATTTCTATAAGAGACTGGCATTTGTACTAAGAAAAACCTAATTATGATAAATTACCAGCCTCTCCCAATTCGAGACGAATTGGTATTCATCTATACCAATAAATAAAATTGGAGTGTCTGTTTGTAATGTCAAAATAATAGGCTTTTTTCATGCTCACACGGTTATTTGCACGACACCTATGCCTAAAATAGCAATTAAAAAATTTTTGTCTGTCTGTCTGTCTGTCTGTCTGTTTGTTCCGGGTAATCTTCAAAACGGCTGGACCGATTTCAAAAATTCTTTCACCAATGGAAAGCTATAATATCAGGGCGTAAACTAGGCTATATTTTATCCCGGTATTCCCACGGGAACGGGAACTACGCGGGTAAAACGACTATAACCTATAACCGAAGCGAAGCGAGGGCGGATTGCTAGTTATTAATATGATTAATGCCCCTATATCTATCAAAGTTACGCCAATTCATTCATAATATCTTAAATTGTCGTTATAATAAACATGAAATCATCTTGTCCTATTTAATAACACGACTAAGGGTTGGCATCTCGCTTCTAAGTGGATTCCCGGAATTCGTTTATGGGACTCGTCGGAATTTTTTGTTGCAAAGAGACTTTCAAATGATGAGTAATGAGCAAAGAAGTGAGATACTGATTGTTAGAATTATATTCTGTGATGTAAGCTCTTAAATTGATTAAAAAGTACGTATGAAGTTGATTATAATTAGCGTTAGGATTTTAGTGTCAGCAGTGTAGTGGCATTTACGAATACTTGTTTTCTTTTTTTCATTGCAAACACTGGCAAACGAGCAAATAGTACACTTGATGGTAAATAATACCGCCGCTCAAGGACCTTTGTTAGGCCGCTACCTACCCTAAAGAAAGTGAAGGAAGTGTGAATGCGTGCAATGAGATTCAGTGATAATAAAGGTACCATCAAAACCCACTACACGCAAATACCCTCATAATGTTAGGTTTTCAGCTTTCTCGCTCACTAAACTAAGCGTAGTAACAAATTGCTACTACTCGGACGTAGATTTTCTGCTCAGTGTGGTACTACCCCGGACGGACCGGACCGCAGCTGTAGACAGAGAACTGTCAACAGTGTAGTCATGCCATTATTAAAATCGATATCTTTTAACCACCAATACTCCAACTCACGATGCTTCCACGGCCGAGACACTACTTAAAATTAAAATATAATTAACTAGAAACACGCCCTCGCTTCGCTTCGGTTTCAGTCGCCTTACCCGCATAGTTCCCGTTCCCGTGGGAATACCGAGATAAAATATAGCCTATGGTACTCCCTAATATTACAGCTTTCCATTTGTGAAAGAATTTTTGAAATCGGTTCGATGGTTTAAGTGTGAAAGCGTAACAAACAAACAAACAAACTTACTTTCGCATTTATAATATTAGTAAGGATAAGTTGTACGTGATTCGCAATTCCGTTGTTCTTTTCCAATTAAAAGCGAGATAACGAAAGATTAATTAAGGACTACGCCGATTTAAGATAAGAAATAGGCGGGATGATTCGGAAAATATAGAAAACCGCTAATTAATTTCTTGAAACTCTTGATTAAATTACCGCGGCCGCGCGGATAACATGAAGTTAGTTAAAATGTTTTGAATTTCCTGTGTAATGACGAAGTAGGGATATATCTATAAATGAAATTGAAGTATCTGTTTGTAATGTCAAAATACCAGACATTTTCATGCTCAGACGGTTATTTGCAAGACACGTATGCCTAAAAATGAGATAAAAAAATTTTGTCTGTCTGTTTGTTTGAGGTAATCTTTAAAACGGTTGGACCGATTTTGATAATATTTTACTACTAGGTCTATATAAGGAGTAACATAGGCTATATATCATCTCGATATTTCCACGGGGACGGGCGCTATGCGGGTAGGAGACAGAAGCCGAAGCGAAACCGAAGACGGGTTGCTCCTTGTAAATATTTTTTTTATAGATTTTATCGCCTTTGCATTTGATTTTTGATTTCCTGAAGTTTCGAACACTTCAGCGTTCATGGAGGATAGTTCACCCGTGACCATAATACCTGTAAAGTGGAGAGCAGCCGAAAATCAAAACATCATCATCATCACAGCCCATACACGCCCTACTATTGGGCTAGAGCCTTATTGTGGCAATTGACCTACTATACCACGCTGGTCAGACGTGTTGCATAGGGTTTTATTTCAAGTTTCCCTTCTCTTTCAAAGATGTTGTATGCATATTAAAATCCCATAGTCGTCTTTTACAACACCCACGGATAAGACAGGGGGTGATGAATAGTATTCTTACTCCGTCACCACATGGAATTAAATACAAAAATAGTATTAATTAAAATGTGTAATATTAGATCTAGGAATACGTTTTATCACTCCATAGTTGTCCGTGGTGTCATAAAAGATATCATAAAAGAGATATGATTAGCAAATAAAATGTATGCAAGAGAAGAAAACTTGACAAATCGTTACGCTAACCCGATCAGCGATTTGGTGGAAAATTACTAAGTAATTTCAAGTTAATTGTAGTATGTATCTCTGAAGGGTGGTAAATTATGTAAATTTATACATTTTAATATGGATTTCTTTCCTTAAATATAGCTCATAAACAATCCCTTAAGTCTAGACAGAATTGCGGCGCGCCAAATCCGTAGATTGGCGTCGTGTCAAAATGCCTTAAATCATGCTGAATATTTCTTAGCTAGCCTCCTATATTTGGCTAGGAGACTGGAAGTCTAGGGAGACACAGCATTGGCCTCGTTACATAAATGTTTTTAAAGGGTCAACAAACCAGTTTACGTACTTGACAATAATAATAAAATTACTTTCCAAATATTAATAAATTTTATTCCTTAATTATACAATTCATATTTAAATAAGATAAAAGCTTGCTACATTTGGCACAATGAGAGTGAAATTGGCTTATTATAAGTACACTGATCAGAATGATCAGATGGTTTGGTTTTATTTCGAGTTTTTATTCTGTATTATTATAAAGTTAATGATTTTTTTTTATTACAAACGGTGGCAAACGTGCAAACAGTACACCTGATGGTAAGTATTGCTGTCGTGGACCTTTGCAAGGCCGCTGCCTACCGCGAATAAAGTGAAGGGATTTTTTTTTTTTTTTTTGGGCTTCCGGCTCTCTGGTTCACTGAAAGAAATGCAGTAACAAATTGCTACTACTCAGACGTCGATTTTCTGCGAGAGTATGATACTACCCCGGACGGGCCGGCCCGCAGCTGTAGACAGACAACTGTCAACAGTGTGGTCCTTTTTTTTATGGGTGGGCTATGGTAAGCGCACGCACGGTCCTGTCCGTCCAGGGCGATGAAAGGACGGCGCGCGGGCCCATAACCCACCCGTACCCACGTCACCTCGTTATTGGGCCGACCACCGGAGCAGGTGTGACTTGTCATCAGTGGTCGGCCCGACGGAATACCCTTTCGGGTAACCTCACCTCTCGACGTACTAGGACGTCGGTCGCGTTAAAAAGGAGGAGGTCCTTTTTAACCGACTTTAAAAAAGCTAGTGCTTCCTGTGTTAGTGGTTCCGTTTCAATTTAGTCTGTCTTCTGACAATGGCATCCACAAGGGTTGAAGTCGGTGCTTTTTTGTTCAGTATAATTAGAAGTCGGTTAAATAAGTTTGCCCTGTGGTGACGGAGTAAGAATACAATGCACCACTCCCTGTGTTACCCGTGGATGTCGTAAAAAACAACTAAGGGATATAATAAATTTATAACACCTATGCATGAGAAGGAAAATTCGAAATAAACCCTTTATACCAACCTGTCTGGCCAGTATGCTATGGTAAGGTCAATTTCTCTCCTAT
This sequence comes from Lymantria dispar, assembly GCA_032191425.1. Taxonomy (NCBI): domain Eukaryota; kingdom Metazoa; phylum Arthropoda; class Insecta; order Lepidoptera; family Erebidae; genus Lymantria; species Lymantria dispar. The sequence goes on along the minus strand of CM063465.1, from coordinate 6,740,404 downwards.
TGTGAAGGAGGCTCCAGCCCAACAGTGGGACATATACGAGCTGAAATGATGATGAGTAATGAAATAAGTTTTTTAAGTTGGTGAGAGCTGGGTATGGCAGAAGAAGCACAAAATAAAATAAATGCTGTGGAAATGAAACCGCTAAGGAGCATGATTGATGTGAAATTGAGTGATAGAATTAAGAATAGAGTGATTAGGGAACGTTGTGGTATGAATGAAAATGTAGTGACAAGGATTGAAAAAGGTATGTTAAGTTGATTTGGTCATGTAGAGAAAATAAATGAAAAGAGATTGACAAGGAGAATTTATAGAGCAAATGTAGACGAAAGTTTTGGAAGGAGAAGACTGAAGCGGACGTTCCGCTATCGGTAACGTTCTTAACCCCTCACGCGCCAAACATTGGGGCGCTCTCGAGTGCCCCGCGCGCTTTGGTATATTGAAAAAAGTTCAGTGAATTTTATGGTTTTACGTAAACTATTATTGTTGCTATATGACAAGAAAATATGAAATAAAATATATATCAATAGCGTGTGATTGGTTGATTTAAATAAAAGTACTAAAAGCAATTGCTAATTGTAAAGTGTTTATTTGGGTCAAACGTGTGTCCCAAAAGCGCTTTGAGCACATTTTTTTTGGGTCTAACGGTGTCCCAAAAGCGCTCGAGGGGTTAAGAAAGGCCAGGTTAAAAGTAACCTAAACCGTAGAACATACATGAGGAGATTAATGAATGTGGAGGAGATGCAAGTGGTATGTCAAGATCGTAGCAAGTGGAAAGCAATGGTCTTTGTCTACCCCTATGTGTAAGAGGCCTGAATGTATGTATTTTAAAAAATGTTTTCCGTGTGGTGACGGAGTAAGAATACAATTCACCACTCCCTATCTTGCCCGTGGATGTCGTATAAGACGACTATGGGATATAATATGCGTATAACATCTGTGCAAGAGAAGGAGAAAGCTCGAAGAAGAGAGGAGAAAACTCGAAATGAAACTCTATACCAATATGTCTGACCAGCATGGTATAGTAGGTCAAAATCCCTCCCATTGTAGAGGAGGTCCGTGCCCAAAAGTGGGACGTAGGCTGCGATGATGATGATGATGTTAAAAAAGTTTTATTTTAACATTACTGGCATTTCCGTAGAGTTCATTAGCGATTCATATCCATCTGCATTGCAGGAGATACGTGCTTGCATTACCTTACGTTATTAAATTTTTTTTGTATTCAGTACACGTATTGACTTGCTCTAATTAAAAAGTTATTGGGTGCTCGCAAACATTGTTACGATTTCTACTGAGTCATACAAGTTTCATTTATGTGGATAATTTTAATGAGTATATGCCGACGAACTTGTTATTGCATTTTTATGGCAGATGAGCAAGCATTCCGTCTGATCGTACGTGGTATTTATTGCTTATGAACCTGAAATACTAGAAGTACATTCAAGTCGCTAAAATCGTCTCGTTTAAAGGAGACCATGTCACAGATGCTCGGGAAAAACCACAGCAGTTCATTCCAAAGTCTGCATATTTTCGTCCCACTGTTGGGCTGGAACACAATAGAAGGAAAATTGACCTTACATGCTGGTAAGGCAGATTGGTTTTGCTTCGAGTTTCCCTTCTCTTGCACAGATACTATGTGCGTATTGTATCCTTTAGTCGTCTTTTACGACATCCATGGGCAAGATAGGGAGTGGTGAATTTACTGAAATGTGAAAAAAAATGAATTTACTCCGTTACCACACGAGAACTCCGTCGGATGGAAAATTTTAATTACCGCTTATGAACCTCAGCAATAACAGAGCGATATCTAAGTCGCTAAAAATTGTCTTGTTTAAACAACAGATGCTCGGAAAAAACTACAGCTGTTCATTCCGGAGTCTGCATATCTTTCTCTCAGCTCATACACGTTGGAACGTGTATGAGCTCAGAGAAAGATATGCAGATGAATATGAATCGCTACCAGAACGGTGGACCGTTTGGCTCGATCTTCTTTAACAGTAGAAGAGAAATTGACCTACAATACCACGCTAGCCAGACGTATTGGTATAGGGTTTAATTTCTAGTTACTTGGTATAGTAGGTTAATTTTCCACTATGGAGGAAGCTCGAGCCCAGTAGTGGATTTTATATGGGCTGTGATGAAGCAATTACTTAAATAATTCCGACTGTTATTATCTCACTCTTCGATGATTTATGATCCCGTTTATTCACATCTATTCCCCAAAGTGTTACTGTTATTATGATAAGGAATAATGTTCTTCAAATATTAGTATATATTCACTAAACAACAAGTAGGTAGATTTATGGTTTAAAGTTTGACGTCATTAAGGTTGTCATTTTGGCGCGAAGCCAACGTCCAGAGCTGACAAGTGCTGTTCAGCAATTGTAAACGCACCTGTTGGCTTAATTTTGAAGTGAAAACTTTTAAAAGTAGGTTTGGATAGAAAGAAAATTAGTTTAAGTTGTCGTAGACATGGTCACGTCACTTTTTTTTTATTGCAAGCGCTGGCAAACGAGCAAACAGTACACCTAATGTTAACACTTACGTGTGGCTGCCGCTCATGGACCTTTGTAAGGCCGTTGCCTACCGCGAAGAAAGTGAAGAGAGTGTGAATGCGTGCAATGAGGTTTGATGATACTAAAGGCATCACTAAAACCCAACACACGAAAACACCCTCAGAAAGTTGGGCTTCCGGCTCTCTCACTTACCGAACGAAGCATAGTTACTGATTGCTACTATTGGACGTCGATTTTCTGCTCAGTGTGTTACTACCCCGGACCGATCGACCCGCGGCTGTAGACAGACAACTGTTAACAGTGTGGTACCTACCACTACCAACGTGTTAACGCCAACACTATATCTACAGCTATGCCAATATCACAATATCTGTGCCGATAGATGTCAAAATCAGATAGAAGCAGTTTTAATTTATAAATTACTAGCTGACCCAACAGACGTTATTCTGTTCAAATAAAGCGCCACCTACCGGGTCCAATTATGAATCTAAACCGTTTTCGAATCCCCTTGAGCACACACAAACTACTTACTCAATCCAGTCAACAGATATCGCCATCGGTTAAAATCGTTTGGAGTTAACAGATAATTGTGAATGTCAAATAATAGACAAATAATTTGCAATAAAATAATATTGCGACTATAAATTAAGATGTAAGCTATCCTATCTTTCAAGTTGGATCAAACTGCACACGGTGTGCAAATTTGATTAAAATCGGTTAAGTAGTTTAGGAGTCCATCGCAGACAAACAACGTGACACGTAATTTATATATATTAAGATAATTTATATATATTAAGATTAAGTTCAATTTGAACATACAAAAAATAATAACTAAGTTCAGTAGTTTAAAGTTTTCACTTATGTCGCCAGTTTTTATGACTGCTTTGTATTCTTTTCACGTCTACGCACTAAGGAGTCACTTAACAACATCTTTTTGTAAATGTAAAAGCTTTAAATGTAAATTATAAATAATTGATCCTGTGTGGTGACGGAGCAAGAATATAATTCACTGTCTTCCCCGTGGATGTTGTAAAAGACGTTTAAGGGATGAATTATACAGCGTCGGGAATTGGGACGCGGTCGCAGCCTTCTGCGAGACAGTGATCTCGCGGAAGGAGGCGGCGGATCGCCTGCGCGAGGAGCGCAGCCTCGATGAGGAGATCCGCCGCCGGCGACTGGGTCGGCGTAGGCGCAACTATCTGCGCCTCATGCCGCCCTAGCCGAGGCTGCGGGTGACGTGACCGGGGATTAGTCCGTCACCCGCCGAGAGGCCGACCGCGTGAGGAAAGACCGACGTCCTCCCCGAGGGGGGGACGTCGGTCGATGGGAGGGTACCCCAATTAGGGGTATTCCGTCGAGGCGACCACTGACGACAAGTTAACGCTGCTCCAGTGGTTGGCCCAACGACGAAGGCGACGTGGTTTTTGGGTGGGTCGCGGGCGTTGCGTGCTTAAGCCTCTCTGTCGCCCCGGACGGAGTGGTGCGGAGGCGCGCCGACCGCGACCCACCCACAAACAAAAAAAAAAAAGGGATGAATTATGCAGATATCCTATGCTAACACGTCTGACCAGCGTGGTATATTAGACAATTCCCTCTCATTATGAAGAAGGCTTAAGCCCAAGAGTGGGACTTATGTGAGAGAGAGTGTAAATTACTTAAAATGATCTCACATTATAAGTAATTTAAATAATATTTGTTATTAGCATTGAGCAATAAGGAATGTAGTATTTATTATATAGAGTCAAAATCCTTTTTCTTTCTTCTAATTTAAAAAGTCAATTCAAAGCATCGTTTATTTTAAGCTAAATATAATAAAACTGGGAAGCGAAGTTTTATAAACAAGAATTTTATTTTAAACTGAAACTTGTTCCACATCTTTCATGACAAAGTTATAAAAGATGTGTTTCAGAAAGGTTTAGTGAGGCATGTTTCGCAAAGAACTGTTTCAAGTTTGCTGTCTGAAACTAATACTAAAGTTATTTTTTTGTTACAAAAATCGACTATATTATTAAAACTAATTATAGTGTTTACCCGACTACGGTGGGTTATGATTTTGACAGGCTATAGGTATACGTATGTATGTTCATCTGTGCCCTCATAGCTTCTCAACTACTTATTAGAATTGGACAAATCAGGTTAAAATAGAAGCGTCTTGATCGTTTGCTGGTTATAGGCTATATGATCTGCCACTGAATCAAATATGGCGCCCTCTAAAAGTCTTAAAGTACTGTGTTAAAAAATAAATCTATATATATAAAAGAAAGTCTTGTTAGTTACACTATTTATAACTCAAGAACGGCAGTACCGATTTACCAGAAAATTGCCAGGGAGGTAGCTTAGAACTAGGAGACGGACATAGGATACTTTTTATCCCGTTGGACTGGTTTCCCATGGGACTTGACATAAAACGTCAAAGAGAATACAAGACACTATAAAACGTGGTATAACAAAAACACATCTATCATGTAATAACAAAACGCAAATGACAGACTATATTTTCGGAAATTTAGAAAATATATTTACGAAAAAAAATTATAGCGGTACGAAGTTCGCCGGGTCGGCTAGTTTGAGATAAATATGTCGTGTTTTGTATTGGAAAGGGCGTTACTTGTACATTTTAAAAATAAATATATTATAATTATAAGCAATTAGCTCGTAATCCTTATCTGTATTTATCCGATAACTCGTTTTTTGTCGTAATTGGGTTTTAGTTTTTATTTCTATCTTATTTTAAAAATAGTTGTACTTTAACTAATTTTAATATATTTCGATTTTACTCGAGTATAACATCCTTACTAATATTATAAATGCCATAGTTTGTTTGTTACGCTTTCACGCTTAAACCACCGAACCGATTTGAAGAATTCTTTCACCAATGGAAAGCTATAATACCAGGGAATAATATAGACTATATTTTATCTCTGTATTCCCACGAGAACGGGAACTATGCGGGTAAGGCGTCTGAAATCGAAGCAAAGCGAGGGCGGGTTGCTAGTATGAAATAAAATTATTTTTACGAATTCTATGTGTGTGGCGACGGAGTAAGAATACAATTCACGAACCCCTCTTTTGGTCGTGGGTGTCGTAAAAGACGACTAAGGGATGTCTTCTCATCTCAGTATATGTTCCACTATTGCCCTCGAGCTTCTTCAATATTGGAAGAGAAATTGACCTACTATACCGCGCTATTCAGACCTATTGGCATAGGGTTTTAATGTCGATATTTTCTTCTCTTGCATAGATGTGACCTGCATATCATATCCTTTAGTCGTCTTTTACGACATCCACGGACAACAAAGGGTTTGGTGAATTGTATTCTTACTCTGTTACCACACGGAGAATTATAAATACATATATTATTATACACCATCATCAATGTCTAGGCTCATATAGGTCCTACTGCTGGGCTTGAGCCTATACCTATAGCCTATACCATGCTGGTCAGAGAGGTAACTATAGGGTTTTGTAATGATTTCTGATGTTTATAGGAGTTTATGGGTGTTTATTTATCGCGTTTGTATTTGATTTTTGATTGGCTGACGTTTCGAATACTTTGCAGCGTTCATGGTCACGGGCAGACTAAGATTCTTAGTCCGCTCGTAAATTATTTTTATTTAAAATAGGGTTTTGTTTCGAGTTTTTCTTCTCTTACATAGATGTTATCTGCATATCATATCCCTTCGTCGTCGTCGTCGTCGCAGTCCACATACGTCCCACTGTTGGGCTCGGGCCTCCTCCACGATGGGAGGGAATTTGACCTACTATACCATGCTGGTCAGAAATGTTGGTATAGGGTTTCATTTCGAGTTTTCCTTCTCTTGCACAAATGTTAAGTGCATATCACATCCCTTATGTGTCTTTTTCCACATCTACAGGTAAAAAGAAGAAGTCTTAGTCCAGTTCAACCCCACAAAGACACAAGTTTGCGCGTTCACTGCAAAGAAGGACCCGTTTGTCATGGCGCATCAGTTCCAAGGAGTAACTCTACAAATTACTGACAGTATTGGGATCCTCGGCGTCGAAATATCGAACAAAGTCCAGTTTGGGCGTCATTTGGAGGCGAAAGCCAAATTAGCAAAAAGTTAGGCGTCCTGAACAGAGCCAGGCGGTACTTCACACCGAGACAGCGTCTTGTACTATACAAAGCACAAGTTCGTCCTCATATGGAATACTGCTCACATCTCTGGGCAGGCGCGCCAAAATATCAGCTAGACTCACTTGACTCCCTCCAAAGGCGTGCTGTTCGAATCGTTAGGGATCCCGATCTTACGGACAGATTGGAGTCACTGGAGCGGCGCAGAGACTTCGGGTCACTCTGTGTACTCTATCGGCTCTTTCATGGGGAATGCTCTGAGGAACTGTTTGACTTGGTACCATCGTCACCGTTTTACCAACGTACCACTCGATACCGCAGCAAGGTTCATCCATTTCACCTGGAAACGTTATAGTTTTCAACTGTACGTTTCCAGCAATCATTTCTCCCACGTACCTGCAGGCTGTGAAATGAATTACCTGCTATTGTGTTTCCCGAGCGCTATAACATATCCTTCTTTAAACGAGGTTTAAGAAGACTATTTACTTCACGGTAGGTTGGCTGTGCCCCTGGTATTGCAAAGGTCCATGTCCGGTAGGATCACTTACTACCCTTAGTTATATCCCTTAAATCAATCTCAATCAATAATAAAAAATATCATATCCCTTAGTCGTCTTTTATGACATCCACGGACAAGTGAGCAGTTGGTAATTTCTTACACCATCACCACACAGAGAATTATAATACATATTATTATACATATTCTTAATATATATAAATTACGTGTCACGTTGTTTGTCCGCGATGGACTCTTAAACTACTTAACCGATTTTAATCAAATTTGCACACCGTGTGCAGTTTGATCCAACTTGAAAGATAGGATAGCTTACATTTTAATTTATAGTCGCAATATTATTTTATTGCAAATTATTTGTCTATTATTTGACATTCACAATTATCTGTTAACTCCAAACGATTTTAACAGATGGCGATATCTGTTGACTGGATTGAGTAAGTAATTAATAGATGGCGTTGCTATGTCAAACCTACAAACGTGTCATATAAGCTACAATTCAAAAGCATAAATAGTTTACCAAAATGTAATATAACAAAAACCTTAGCCACAGCAATGCGTGGCCGGGTCTGCTAGTATAACATTAAAACTCGAAATGGTAACGTATCAATCATACGCTTGCCGATAAATGTACAATGAATGAATTAAATATTGATACCATCGTCACTTTGACAAATGGGTTATTGATGAGTTACATTACACAATCATTTAAATGAAACGGACATGGATTGGACAGAGCATTTCCATGTCATTTTATACGCTTTGAATGTTATGGTTTATAGGATAAATTAGCAACCCGCCCTCGCTTCGCTTCGGTTTTAGTCGTTTTACCCGCGTAGTTCCCGTTCCCGTGGGAATACCGGGATAAAATATAGCCTAGTTTACGCCCTGATATTATAGCTTTCCATTGGTGAAATAATTTTTGAAATCAGTCCAGCCGTTTTGAAGATTACCCGGAACAAACAGACAGACAGAGACAAAAATTTTTTAATCTGTATTTTAGGCATAGGTGTCGTGCAAATAACCGTGTGAGTATAAAAAAGCCTATTATTTTGACATTACAAACAGACATTTCAATTTTATTTATTGGTATAGATATACGTTTCGTATATTGAAATATAACATTGTGAATTAATAGTGTATTTAAGAGAAAGGATGGCTGCTCTTATAGTTAACTCGTGATCGAGTACCGCTTGTACGAACTGGGATTATTTTACCGCTTATGGCGGTAACCGGGCCACTATCACCGTGCCGTGACAGAGTAAGAATACGATTCCCCACTCCCTATTTTGCCCGCGGATGACATAAAAGACGATTATGGGATATGCACATAACATCGGCAAGAGAAGTAAAATTCGAAACAAAACCCTAGACCAACCTGTCTGACCAGCATGGTATAGTAAGGTCAATTTCCCTCCAATAGGGAATAGTGGAAGAGGCTCGAACCCACCAGTGGGACATATATAAGCTGAAATGGTTTCTCACTACCGTGTGATGACGGAGTAAGAATACAATTCGCCACCCCCTTTATTGAGCGTATCGTAACAGATGACCTAGATATTACAATATGCAGATAACATATTTAATGTGCCATTTTTTGTAGGTTATTGTTATGATTTTCAGAAAATTTTACGTAGATGTAAAAAAGATGACCGTGTGGAGTATTGGCAAGGGTCTTCTAATATTCTTTTTCATTAATTGTATGTAATATTTTTGCATTGATTCTTTTCACTATAGAAGATTTAAAATATATAGAAGTATTACAATTTTCATTCATTTATTCATTAATTAGCAACCATATCTTTATTTTAAATAAGAAATTACTGTATCTTTTAAAATAATAGGTATCAACCAGTGGCGTAGCAAGGGGGAGGGGGGGAGTTGCGGTCCGCCCCGGGCGCCACTATTAGAAGCGCGGCAAAATTGGAAGAAAAATTTTGTGCGGACACTGGCTGTGAGTCGAACAATTAATTTTTCAAGAAGTTAGCTTTGGCTAGGGCGGCATGAGGCGCAGGTAGTCGCGCCTACGCCGCCCCAGTCGCCGGCGGCGGTTCGCGTCGTCGAGGAGACGCTCCTCGCGTACGCGCTCCGCCGCCTCCTTCCGCGAGACGACTGCCTCGCAGAAGGCTGCGACCGCGTCTCAGTTTCTGACGCTGTCGAGCATCGCCCTGGCGATGGTCGGCAGCGTCAGGTCGGCGTCGATGATTACGACGAGTTCACGACGCTGCTCTGCCCAGGCGGCACAAACCTCGAGCGTATGCTGCGCCGTGTCCTCGTCGCAATCGCAGTGGTGGCAGGACGGTGTACTCTCCCTCCTAACGACCGTGTACAAGTATTTGGCGAAGCATCCATGCCGCGTCAAAACCTGCACCAGTCGGAAGGAGAGCACCCCGTGCCGCCGTTTTAACCACTGCATCAGCACCGGCCGGAAGGCTTCCACGGTCCGCACACCGTACCGAGGCCTCTCCAGCCGGATTCCCCAACGGGCAATGACGTCTCAGCGGGCGTCGACGCGCCAGGCGGTGAGTTCTCTTAAAGAGACTACACCGCCCTCCACTCGCAGCTCTGACACCCGCCGATACAAACCGGCGAGCATTTCTGCCTCCAGGTCCCACGGGAGAGTCCCGGCAAACAGGCACGCTGCCTCCGTCGATACCGTGCGGTATTCGCATATGGCCCTGACCGCCATGGCCATCTGTGGTCGCCACAGTAGAACCCTGAGTCGGATGGTCAGGGACCCCGCCCACACCGATGCGCCGTACAGGGCCATCGACCGGATGACCTTCGCGTAAAGCCGTCGATATGTAGCGCTCTGTCTGCCCACGTTCGGCATAAGCCACGATAAGGCGGACGCCGCGCCGACGAGCCGTGGAGCGAGCCTTCGGAAATGCTTCCGGAACCACCAATGCCTGATGCTGATATCAACCGAATTGACGGTGGTCGAGACGCCGATGGGAGGGCCCACGCGAAGCCCATGGAACAAGAGGGCCTCCGTCTTATCCAGGACCACCCTCAAACTCCAGCGCCCCGATCCGCCTGACGATCTCTTCGGTGCCTAAAGTCGCCAGGCTTGCCGCCTCCTGTAGCGTCCCACCGCGGGCTGTGACGAGCGTGTCGTCGGCGTACCAAATCACGCCCAGCCCGGGCGAGAGGCTCCCCCTCAACGCCCAGTCAGTCGTAGCCGGTGAGTCCGAGGACCGAATAAATGATTTCACTGCGCGTAAGTCGCGAAATGTACAATTTTAGACTGTTTAGACTTTATTAAACATTATTTTTATAGTGTAAATTATTAATGTTTTAACACAGTCATGTTACTTACACATGTAGAGACATGGTTTTGAAAAAGTATTTTTCACTCAATTCTCTCATTTTGTTACCTTTTTTTTTACTACACCAACAATTATTATTTTTACGACGGCAAAAGGGCGGCAAATTATGACTCCGCCCTGGGCGACAGTGACTCACGCTACGCCACTGGTATCAACATATAATATTTCAATGTCAATTTATGATGAACTTGTTATCCATCTTCGAGATCCTTAGATTAACGCGAGCAAACAAACAGACTCTTCAGATTGATTGCCGATGTTTACGCGAGTATTACACATTTGTAATGAAACTATTTTACAGAGATATACAAGATGTCTCAGGTTATGGAATAACTGGTCAAATGGGGGGTTATGGAATGATGGTAGGAACCCACCATAAAAATTTTAAGTAAAAACGTCGACACCTTAATGAATTAGAGACATGTAAAGTTTTGTCATTGTCACATTTGTTTCAATTATGTCATCGTTTTTCGTTTTAATCTAATTGAAATGTATTGATATTTAATCTGCATCATATTCGCACTCTTTTGATTAGATGTTTTCTCGACGTTAAATTTGCCGAGTCTTCCCGTGAAAATGAAGGCTCAAAAGTTTTTAAAACGTCGAGATATTAAACATTGAATACAAACGCATATAAACATAAAAAGCCGTATTTTGTTATTTCAAAACTGCAGTTTTATTAAAGTACAATAGTCGAGCATTTGAGTTGATCTTTACTGGCTGTCACATTTTCACTTTTCAATCTCATACATTTTATCTTACTTAGCTTGTAGGGGGTATTCCGTCGGGCCGACCACTGATGACAAGTAACCCTGCTCCAGTGGTCGGCCCAACGACGAAGGCGACGTGGTGTTCGGGTGGGTTGCGGGTGTTGCGTGCAAGCCCCTCTGTCGCCCCGGACGGAATGGTGCGGAGACGCGCCGATCGCAGCCCACCCCAAAAAAAAAATATCTTACTTAGCTTCTGCTTTTATATTCGCTACAGAATAAATTTAACAAAATAGCAGTTGAATTTACATTTACGTCTTAAATTAACACATAAATCTTCGCTCATAACAGAAAAATGTACTGTTGATGGAGCGAAAACGCAAAATGGCTTCTACGCGAATAGAATCCTTGTCTAGAATTCTATTCTAGACGTAACTGGAATATTACCTTATTAAAATTCTGCTAGAGAATTTCTCTCATAGCACATTGTAAGGCTAAAAGAATCCTTTTATTATACGCCTTTTCAAATGTATATCGTAACTAATTTATACTAGGCTTTTCACTCCTACAGATTTAAGAAAATACTGAACAAAAACGCACAAATTACCTCTAAAAAAATTGTATGTATGTACTTATGTACCCAGGTAAGAAATTATACTTCTTCCACGGTACAAGAAAAAAATCTTTCTAAAAATTTCATCCTTCGCATTATCTTACGTTTATAGAAAAAACAACACTAACAATAGAAATAAAGGTATTACAAGGTGATAACTTTGAAAGTTTATTATAACGCATTATCTATTTAACACTGGTGACGGCGTGCACGCGCATCATAAAAAATGTTGATTTAACCATAGAGGACAAGGAACTTGGTACCGGTGGTTGGCTCAACGACGAAGGAGAAGCTATGGTGGGTTACCGCGCGCGGCACTTCTGTCGCCCCAGACGGAGCCGAGCGGCAGGTGCGCTCATAGTCCACCCCAAAAAAAAAGGATGTCGGTTCTTCGTGATAATATGCACGCGCATCTTAGAAATTTAATCTCATTATTTTTCTCTAAAGCGTCAATAAAAGTGAGTTTTTGTTCTCATGCACAGATGTTGTGATCCCGCCGGGACGGCTGGCCGCGGAGGACAAATGACTCGACACTAGTGGTCGGCCAAATGACCAAGGGTAGGTAGGGATTACGGTGGATTTTGGGGCGGCGCGCCGCCTTTGCGTCGTCCCGATCGGAATGGACGACGTGTCTGCTGACCGCAACGCGCCAAAAAGATGAAAATAAAAAGTAGTCTCTTACGAAACCCCACGGGCGTCATTCCGCGCTTGTCCGTCTCTCGGTGCGCTTGCGTACCGCTCCGCGCTCTCCCGCTCACGTCGCACGTACGCTGTCGTTTCGCGCGCATTCCAACCGTCGCAGCTAACGGACGAATAAGTGGCAGTTCAAAAACCGCCTTTTTCGAGGCGATATATATTCGACTGCTCACGAATATCACTAACTGCCTGCGTTCAAAGCAAGGTCAGGTAGTGATATTCGTTTCTGTCTAGTAGATATAAAAGTCAAGTGACCCCTTCTGGGCAAAACCAAGTTTATATTGGTCTCCGGCGGAAACCTAACGGTGTTAACGAAGCCGGGTGAGGCGAAGCCCCGAATCGCATGCCGAGCCCCTTAAGGGCGAGGCGCACCTTAGGACGGGGTCGGATCAGTAGACCTTGGGGGTGACCTCTAGTCTACCCCGACTATCACCTTTCCCACCCTTCCACCTCCTTCTCCTATTCTCGAGTGTGTAGTTTGGGAGTGCCGGCCCTCACAGGCCGAATACCTTCCCGCCACTCGGGCAGCTAGGTCCCCTCTCGCACAATAAGATCGGCGAAGGGTAACTCACAGCTTAGGGCACACCTAGTTTTTTAAGTACATCCTCCCGACCTAACCCGGTTGGGAGGGAACACTAATACACATCCCCGGGTTTTCCGCCTGGGGTGTAGGTATCACTATTACGCGCAGGAAATAAAATCACCTCCCACCATGGCTCTTCCAGCCCTTAATTTAGAAATGCTCCTCGCCGACGAGGAGACCTACACCATACTAAAAAGACGGTTCGGGAATATGATGCCCGACCGCCCCGCGATCGCGAGTACCGAGCCCGTATCCGGGCCGGTACACTTCGACTCCCCCGCCTCCCCGGACGAGGAACCAATCCCGTCTGGAGACAGAAACAGCCACCGACGACGAGAACGCCGACACGGCGTCGTCGTCCGCCGGCTCAGAGTCCGAGTCCACCTCGGCGGACTCAGAATTCACAGTGGTCAGTTCCCGCAAAAGGGGACGTAAGAACCGCTCTTAGGCGCGAAAGGCCGCCAAACGGGACGAGCACTTCTGCCGCCAATGACGTACCACCCCCCACCCCGACCCCAAAGCCACAGGCCGCTGTACAGCAGCCCCCGGCTAAGGTGTACAAACCACCCACACCACCGCCACTAGTCATCCGCAATAAGGAAAAGTGGCTTCCTATCTCGGCTTGGTGCAACACCAACCGGGTACAATACCGCTCGGCCCGGTCAACCGCCGAGGGTATTAAGGTGCAGTTGTCCACTTCGGACGACCACCGAAAGATGACGGCTATGTTACATAGCCAACATATTCCCTTTCACACATTCACCCTGCCCGAGGAACGTAAACTTCGCGTAGTAATACGCAACGTCCCCGTGGAACTGGGATGTGAAACAGTTAAGGAGGATCTCCTCGAACAAGGACTTCCGGTGATCGAGGTGCACCGGATGATCCGAGGACACACTCGCCAACCATTCGACCTTCTAATGGTCGTCCTTGACCTCACCCAAAAGGGCAAGGACATATTTAATGTCACCACGGTGTGTGGCCTCTCCGGCATCGTGGTCGAATCCCCGCGCCGGAAGGGCATGCTCTCGCAATGCCACCGGTGCCAGCTCTACAGCCACTCGGCACGAAACTGCTACGCGAGGCCCAGGTGCGTAAAGTGCCTGGAGGACCACGCTACGGCGGATTGTGCCAGGCCCAAGGCCAACGACCCCATTAAGAGTACCACACCACCATCGTGTGTACTCTGCGGGCAAGTGGGGCACCCCGCCAACTACCGTGGCTGCCCACGCGCACCACGACCGGTTGTGAGGAGGCCGCCACCACCCCCACCACAAAGGTACCTTTCGGCACCGAAACCCCCGGTGAAAAACCCGTGGGTAAATACCCAAAGCAGGGCGGAATAAAATTAGCCACCCCGCCGGTACCCGCGAACGCGACACCGTCGGCAAAGGCCGGAAATAATAATAATATTTATAAACCGCCAACCGTTGAGCAAAAACAGCCACCCGTGGGCCTCCCTAAGCCTCCTCAAGGCAAATAAGTACACACACACGCGCCAGCCGCTAGCGGTCTAGACCCGGATCTAGACCTAGTGGCCAGATTCGCGCAAATAATAAACATTTCTGAAATACGCGTAATCGCAGCGGAACTGCGAAAAAACGAAGGCAACAGCCTCGCTTTACTTAACGTCGCCATGAGGTTCTCACCCGTTCTAGAGAGCCTCGGTTCCTTCAGAGCCTAATTATGGATACGTACACACCAGGCAGAGTCAAAACACGATCACTCCGCGTAGGGTTTTTCAACGCGAACGGTCTCTCTCGCCAGAGAGACGAAATAGGTACATTTCTACAAGACCAGCAGCTTGACCTTTTACTAGTCCAAGAGACATTTCTTAAACCTTATTCAAGAGACCCTAAAATTGCAAACTACAATTTAGTGCGCAACTATAGGGTCGGTTCTCCCCTAGGTGGGACTCTCATTTATTACAAAAGGTCACTGCACTGCACACCCCTAGATCCCCCCGCCATGACGTACATTGAAGCCTCGGTCTGTCGGCTGGCCCTCACCGGTCACCAGCCACTGATCATAGCATCAGCTTACCTTTCCCCTCCTAATGGGGACACACCAAAAGAGTTGCTTGAGAGTGATCTCCGAGAGAGAGAGAGAGCTTTCTCTTAAAACTCGGCGACGCCCTCATTATCGCAGTCGATCTAAACGCCAAAAGCAAGTCGTGGAATAGCCACACCAACATCCGCAGGGGACTGGCCCTCGAGACTTACACAGATCGGCTCGGGTTCGACATCATAGCTCCAATGGAGCCGACTCACTTCCCTCACACAGTTGGGCACAGGCCCGACGTATTAGATATAGCCCTATTAAAGAACATAAACCTTCGTTTATGTCTAATAGAGGTAATTCACGAGCTTAACTCGGATCACCGCCCGGTGGTCATTGAATTCGCCCCCCGATACGGCCCCTCAGGCCTCAAACTGAGAAAGTGTGCACAGACTGGGAGCGACTGAAGGCTAAACTCCAGTCCCTCCCTCCTCGTCGGGTCATCTTGACAGTGTATGTAGTACATTAAATAACAAAGAGGACATCGAATCCGCGATCGACGCCCTCACCGGTCACGTACAATCGTTAGTTAACGATTGTTCACGGAGAGTGCCTGACACGAGCAATCGTAGAGGGCGCTTACCTGCTGACGTCCGCGACCTACTGAGGCGTAAGAACGCAGCCATAAGAGCCTACGACCGCTTCCCCTGCGAAGACAACCGCTATCATATGCGGTCAATGCAGAGGGCGGTCAAAACGGCTATAAACGAGTTTCGACAAAACGAATGGGACGCCACCTTAAGCGAACTGGAGCCTTCGCGCCAGGCTTACTGGCGGCTAGCCCGTTCTTTCAAAAAGGATACGGTGTCCACCATGCCACCCTTAAACCGCCCCAATCAACCGCCGGCGTTCGATGACGATGAAAAGTCTGAATGTCTGGCGGCCGACCTTGAGCAGCAATGTACGTCGAGTACACAACACACAGACGCGCGACATACCGACACCGTTAACAGCGAAGTGGAACGATGTACATCGCGTAAGCGTACCGCAGACGCTGAGCCACAAGAGCCTATACCAACAGCGACAGTGGAGGAGGTTCAGTCGATTGTTAGAGGTCTCCACCCTAGAAAATCCCCCGGTTCGGACGGTATTTCTAACAGAGTTATTAAACTCTTCCCTCATTCATTATTATTAATATTAATAGCAATTATTAACGCCGCATTAGTTAATTACATATTTCCTAAACAATGGAAAAAAGCCGTGGTAATAGGTATACCTAAACCCGGCAAGCGACGTACCGAACCGTCATCTTATCGCTCGATTAGTTTATTAAACAGTTTAGGTAAAATCTATGAGCGCGTACTACTTAGTAGGCTAAGAAAGTACGTTGAGGATAACAACCTCATCCCGCCGATTCAGTTCGGCTTTCGCACGCAACACTCTTGCGTTCAGCAAGTACATCGAATAGTCGAGTATACAAGTTATAAACTGCAACGCGGTTTATATACGGGTATGCTTCTATTTGATGTAGAAAAAGTGTTTGACAAAGTCTGGCATAACGGCCTTATTTTCAAGTTAATAAAAATAAAGCTTAAAATCCCCCACTACTTAGTTATGATAGTTAGGTACTTCCTACTCGAGCGTAGCTTTCGCTACAGAGTGAAAGGTACTCTATCAGCATCGCACCCACTAGAAGCCGGCGTCCCCCAGGGATCGGTGCTCTCTCCAATTCTCTTCTCGCTGTTCACCAGCGACATACCCCAACATAGTAAAATACAAACAGCATTATTCGCTGACGACACTGCCATCTTCTATGCAGGTCAATCCCCCACAACAGTGATAACCGCTCTCCAATCTGCGGCTACCGCCCTAGCGAAATGGACTAGGAAATCGAGAATCGGTATAAACCCCACCAAAAGCCAGGCGATCATATTCCATAAGGGGATAGAACGCCGCCACACAATGGCTGAATACCAACAGATAAAGATGTTCGACCAACCTATCCCCTGGACAAGGGAGGTCAAATATCTGGGTGTGACCTTGGACAGACGACTGACCTTCGGTCCTCACATAGGGCTAGTCCGCGCGCGCGCAGCCCTAGTGCTAGGATAGTTACACAGCTTAGTACACGCAAAGTCTAAGCTATCTCTCCGCAGTAAAGTTAGATTATACACCGCTTGTATACGTCCTATCATGACGTATGCAAGTGTAGTGTTCACACAAGCGAAGCCACACAGGCTACATCGGCTACAAACATTACAGAATAGGTTCATGCGCCGAGCGACGGGAGCACCGTGATACATGCGCAATGTGGATCTTCACATAGATCTTGGCTTGCCGATCATCAGGCAATTCATGAAACAGTGCTCCCGCCGCTAATTCGACTCTGCCGCAACACACCCGAACCCATTAGTGGTAAAGGCGGCTTGTTACATCCTCTCTAAAATTTCCGCGATCAAACAACCGCGACTAATACTCGACGAACCCGACGACACTATTACGCTCGCCCAGACTGAGGCATACACAGCCCGCGAGGCCTTGACAAATAATAATAAATACCCACGTTACCGCCCCCGCCGACGGGGAAGGAAGACGTGTCGCGTTAAAGTCATAAACGTGAGAGTGCCCAATTTGCCAGCGACCGCCCGAGCCGAGGTCCGTACCCCACAGGGGGTGCCCTCGGGATCGGTCGCTTAACTTTAAACGGGTTGAGAGCCCTCAGCGCTCACCCACCAGTCCGGGCAAAGTTGTCACAGCCATCTGAGGCTAACAACTAAGTCACACAAAAAAAAAAAAAAAACCCCACGGGCATGAAATAGGGCGACAAATGTTGACTCCGTTATCACACAGAGAAACAAATTAAATAAACAAAAATGGTTTTGTTATTAAACAGTCTATATTAGAATGATATTCAAAAGGCTTCTTCATATATTCTCATCACAAACACTTGAACTAAAAGCCTCATTTGAAGTGTTTAGCCGAGTAGCGTCATAAAGTCGTGTCAATGAGTTATAACAAGTACAATGTCGGACATTTTGCTGGGAACTTGACTTGCTATGTTCAATTTTGAGTTAATAATAATATTTATTTTCAAGTATTGAATTAAGTAAAATATTAACTGTTCAATAAGAAACGTATTATCATCTCTCCCTCTCTCTCTCTTTCGAGCTGAGATAATAACTGAGCTCGAGCTTCCTGCATCCTGGAGAGGAATTTTTTCAATACCACGCTGGTCAGATGGATTGATATGGAGTTTTATTTTGAGTTTTCCTTCTCATGTGTAGATGTTATATGCATATTGTATCCCTTAGTCGTCTTTTACGACATCCACAGGCAAGATAGGCAGTGGTAAATTGTATTCTTACTCCGTCACCACACGGAAAATTTATAATTAGTACTAGCTGACCCAACAGACGTTGTTCTGTTCAAATAAAGCGCCACCTACCGGGTCCAATTGTGAATCTAAACCATTCTCGAATCCCCTTGAGCACACACAAATTACTTACTCCAGTCAACAGATATCGCCATCTGTTAAAATCGTTTGTAGTTAACAGATAATTGTGAACGTCAAATAATAAACAAATAATTTGTAATAAAATAATATTGCGACTATAAATTAAGATGTAAGCTATCCTATCTTTCAAGTTGGATCAAACTGCATACGGTGTGCAAATTTGATTAAAGTCGGTTAAATAGTTTAGGAGTCCATCGCGGACAAACAACGTGACACGTAATTTATATATATTAAGATTTATAGTTAAGTATTGAAAATCAATTGTTCTGAACAAAAAAAAAAAGAACTTCAACTGTTTTGTAATGGATGCTACTGTCAAAACCGGATCACATTGAATTAGGACCACACGGTAAGCTCCAGCTTTCATATGAAAACATAATCATCAAAATTCGATCACCAAGTCGAAAGTTCTGAGGTAACAAACATAAAACGAAATACAGTCGAATTGAGAATCTCATCCTTTTTGAAGTCGGTTGAAAAGAAAAGTAATAGCTACTTTAGCTGAGCGATAAAACTACAGCACGCTGTATTAAGGTGTTAATTCCATCGTAATCAATGTCTAAATAATAGGTACTAAAAGCTCATAAATCTACTTATTCGGTGTGAAGCGATCTACGATTTAGCTGTACCATTCCTTTGAAATTCATTGTAATAACAATTAACAGCAAAGCTAATCATCATCATCTCAGCCCAAATAAGTCCCACTGTTGGTCTCGGGCCTTCTCCACAACAGGACGGTAATTGACCTTACTATACTATGCTTGTCATACAGGTTGGTATAGGGTTTTGTTTTGAGTTTTCCTTGTCTTGCAAAGACGTTATATGCCTATTATATCACTTAGTCGTCTTTTACGACAACCACGGGAAGGTAGGAAATGCTGACTTACTCCGTCACCACACCGAAAGTATATGTAATAGTTTAATTAATTTAATTATTAATTTCGTTCTCATTTACCGGACTTACGTTAGTCATATATTTTTTTTACTGCTGGCACTTACGTTGTCAAGGTCTGAATTAAAAACAAAATACCTTTTAGAAATATATTAAACAAAAGTTCACACGATTTACTTGCGTCATTGATCTTTGATGCTCGTAAAACGATATTAATAGCTACAGAACTATAAGTGAGTACTTCACATGAGTAAATGCTTTTTTTGACTATTATTCTAATATAGCTATCATACATTGCGATGGAATAGGCTAAGAAGATGTATTAGGTTAGAATGAGTAACGTGAGAGACCTTTTTAAACAGTTTTATTTAGCTTACTCCATTTTTTTTTCTTGGGTCTTCCTGACAACCGATTGCTCTGAAATTTGACTCTATAAATCAATATGAAAACTTAAAAATAAAAAGGTAAAAAAAAAATTAAGTTAAACGGTTTTATTGTAAACAAACAGTACAAATAAAATCGTGGGGCACGTCAAATAAATAAATCGTCGATTAAAATGTCGATTTTATTTTTACTGTTAGTTTACAATAAAAAAATTAATTTAATTTTTTTTTTACATTTTTAACACACTTTTATTAGTTTCACCTCTATGTTCATTTGTTTATTTGTAACTGATTTTTTTAACACGATTTTGACTCACTTTAAACGTTCAGATTTCATTTAAACATTATTAGGCTCATCAAAGACTGATGACAATACAATAATTCGATAAGATTATCTTATTAGAAAGAAAAAAAATAAAATACACGGCTTAATAAGAAATCTAACTAAAAAGTGAAAAATAATTCTTAATATAAGACTAGAATAATTAATTTGTTATAGAGCTCTATTTCAAGTTTTCTTTCGCTTGTTATTATACAAGGGGTATTCGTCTATAACAATGGTTCCCAACCAGTGGTCCATGGACCACCAGTGGTCCGCAGAAACTAAAATATGGTCCGCGAATCATTATTTATCACACAACATATTATGTGAACAAGGATTTTCTGCTTCGTTGGTAATTAAAAACAAGGCGAGGAATCGCTTAATAGTAGGTATATTATGATTTGCGTGTAACTTTGAGTAACATTATTAGGCTTAAGATAGCCGAACTTGTGCAAAAGATGCAAGATAAATCACATTAATACAAAATAAGTTTATCTTAAAAATATTATTATTTCTTTTTATGTAATTTACTATTCAGTTTTTAATTAAAGTTTCAGTTTGATTATTACAGTTTATTTTTATTATACTTACATAGTGGTCCCTGCTAACAGGAATAATACAAAAGTGGAGACTGACCAAAAAACGGTCTATAACAACATCCACGTGTAAAAGAGGGTAATAAATTGTATTTTTATTCCGTCACGACACGGATGTTGAATGGGACTTCATTCAACACCCACAAGATAAAGTGCACAGCACGCCTAGAAAGTCTTCCATTTAAAAAATATATAAAATGAACGCTGTCTGTAATATTTTTTATTGAAAATGAATGAAAATTAAAACATAAAAAGCGTCCATTGCCATTCACATCCAGTATTGTCGCGTTGATAAGAACAATTTAATGGAGGCTTGACCTCTTTCAACGTTTTTATTTGTGAACTAACGAGCGATGGTGCAATCATTTTCAAACAATTTATAATTTTAATTTCATCTTTCCTTTGTAAACAGGTTTTCTTTTTGTGGATGTTTTATTTGTAAACTGACGGATTATTTATGTATTTTCGTATGGTGATGGAGTAAGAATACAATTCAACACCACGTCTCTCGTCAGCAGGTATCCTAAAAGACGACTAAGTGATATAATAGTCCAAGAGATGGCAAATTCAAAACAAAACCCTATTTAAAGACGTCTAACCAGCTTGGTATAGTATGCGCCTGATGCCGCCCTAGCCGAGGCCGCGGGTGACTGGATCGGGGAATTAGTCCGTCACCCACCGAGAGGCTGACCGCGTGAGGAAATACTGACGTCCTCCCCGAGGGGGGGACGTCGATCGATGGGAGGGTACTCCTCAGGGGGTATTCCGTCGGGCCGACCATTGACGACAAGTAACCCTGCTCCGGTGGTCGGTCCAACGGCGAAGGCAACGTGATGCTTGGGTGGGTTGCGGGTGTGTCTGCTTACGCCCCTCTGTCGCCCCGGACGGTGTAGTGCGAGAAGTGCGCCGACCGCAACCCACTCCAAAAAAAAAAAGCTTGGTATAGTATAGTAATTTCGCTTGTATAGTCTGATGACGGAGTAAGAAAACAAATCACCACTGTCTATTTTGCCCGTGGATGTCGTAAAATACGACTAACGGATATTATAAGCATGTGTCAACTATGAAGAGAAGGTAAACTCAAAATAAAACCCTATACCAACCTGTCTGACCAGCATGGTATAGTAAGGTCAATTTCCCTCTTGTTGTGGAGGAGGATCGAGCCCAACAGTGGGATGTATATGAGTTGAAATGTGGATGATGTCGAGTGGAGGATGTCCGAGCCCAGCAGTGGGCGGTGTGTGGGCTGAGATAATGATTTATAGAATAGTATGAACTAAGCATGTCAGTAATGAAACTTCTTTGGTGCCACGTGTTCTTTGTCAATATTAACGATGATTAATAATTTTTTTTTTAATTAAAGTTTACAATAGAGAATTTGTGAATTTTTTTATTTTACATTTTATGAAAAACTCGTCATTTGAGAATTTACTATACCTACTAGATATAGTAAATTCTCAAATGACGAGTTTCAAATTAAAATACCACATGTTATTTGTAAATATTAAAATTTTCTTCAAACGAAATAACATAAAAAAAATATAAAAAATGTACTCTCTCTTTCTATCTTTCTCCCTCACTTGCTCCCTACTCAAATTCAAATCATTTATTATGGGTAAACCCCGAGAGGGCACTTACATATTGTCAAGTTTACAAAATTAAATTAAATTATCCAAAAAAAAATAAACGACCACCGGATCGGTACGCGACCGCTACTGAGAAGATCCGGCAAGAAACTCGGCGATCTTGTCTATTATTTTTAATTTTTTTTCTTCTTACTAGATATACAATTGTTCTTACAAAACATGTACGTTTAGTAAGAACTAGCGCCAGTGTGATGCCCTTCGAACCGCAAGATATACTTAATATAATTCAAACGATTATGGCTGGACCAGATCCCTTGTCCCTCATGCGCGCAAAGAAGTTTCGCTTCAAAAGAAATTAAATGAAATTCAAAGAAACTTGTAAAGCTTAAAAAAATCTTGTAGACTCTTTGTATAACGACGTTTTTATTTGCCTTAATTAGTGAAAAACTATAAAGATCTGAAGCATTCTCATTTTTTACGAACGAAAGAAAATAGGACGACCCTCCTATTAGAGGTTACAGCTGCGAACATTAAATAATTCTCTTTAATCCCATTCCTAAGTGGAATTACGAATACTGTTCCAAAAGAATATGATCAAAAAGTGTGTGTGTGCAATCTTGTACGCACGCATGATTAATTATATCTATGGCGAAACAAGATAAAAAAATCTAAAAATATTATCTTTCTCTTCATCCTAGGTTTGTAGAAAAAACGACACTAATAATAGAAAAAAGGTATTTGAAGGTATAACGCATTATCTAATTCATATAAGTGACGGTGTACGCGCGCATCGTAAAAAATGTGAACTAGCTAACTTCAGGGTGTCGATTTTTCGTGACGGTGTGCGCGTTCATTGTA
Source organism: Lymantria dispar (assembly GCA_032191425.1). Classification (NCBI taxonomy): domain Eukaryota; kingdom Metazoa; phylum Arthropoda; class Insecta; order Lepidoptera; family Erebidae; genus Lymantria; species Lymantria dispar. The sequence continues at coordinate 6,717,207 of CM063465.1, read as the reverse complement.
AAAATTTACTGTCATCATTTCCCCCTTTTTTTTGAGACTAATCCCATCTCATATTCCCACCATTGTAACTCCTGTAAGCCAGGATCCACAATGGTCTCTATAGATCACACTGAAGTTTGACCCTCAGGCAGCCCCGGGAGATGATTTTAATTGTCTTGGGATCCGCAACTAATTTAATTAGAAAAGTTAAACAGGAGGAGTTGGAAAATATTGATTCCACTTCCCTCCTACACAATGCGGGAGACATGAAGCAAAATTGACTAGTTAGTCAATAAATAAGAGGATGTGCAGCTACGATAGCGCAGCGGCACAGCACCATGGATATGGGAGAGCTTGACGGGGCCTATATGTGAGCCTTAAGATTGATTGCTATTGTAGGTCATCATCATTTCCCCCTAACGCGCCAAAAGGAATACTTATGAACTTCAAAAATTTTAACAACTGAGTGTATTACAAATTAAAGAGATGAAAAATAATTGCTCCCGGGGAACATCCCAAACAAACAATTAGCAAACACAAATGCCAGACTTGGTATTCATTTGTGGATTTTACAAAGAATTGTCCTGTGGGAGTAGTCTATAACGCTATCTACGCAGTTAGTATGTAATGAAGTATTAGTGCTTCGTAGTCAATTAAATTTCTCACTTGTTGCTGAAGTCGATTGATTAGATACCATCAGCTTGCGTGTTCATTAACATATTATCGTGATTTAAATACGCTGGCCGTGATTCTTCTTTTTGTAAATCCATATGTCCCAATTGGACTCGAGCCATTTATAGAAGGAGGAGAATGACTTACGCTGGTCAAACGGGTTGGCATAGATTTTTATGTCGAGTTTGCCCTGCATATTACTTACATATTATATTGCGTAATGGTCTGTTACAACTTCCATGGGTAAGAAAGGGGTGATAATAATTTTCGTACTCCGTAACTACATATCTCTACCTTCTTATCTATTTATAGACTCGATGGTAGCCTCGATAAGTAAGAAGCAAATCAAAGAGATCAGTTTTAATTTGCGTGTCACAATTATGCATAACTGCCTCTAAAGAATCAATAGATAAATAAAAAAAGAGAACACAAAACAGTCAAGATAACTATTGACAGAAGTGAAAACTTAAAACTATGATCAAATATTTGTTATTTTTGTACATCCAAATTAATTGTTTGATCTTGTATTAAAATTTGTAAATTACTATTACATTTATCTGTATTTGACATCTATCGGCACAGATATAGCGTTAACACATCACGTGACCATGTCGTTAACGTCTTACATGAATTTACTCCCCATACAAACTTACCTATTTAAGTTTTCACTTCAATAAATTGTTAAAATAATTATAACATTTATCGCCGCAACATAAGGAGTTTGATCACCCTCTTTTAGAACGAAATATACCTACGAAAGTTATTGTTTAACGAACTAGAATGTTTAATTGTAACTTCGGTACTAAATTCCTTGCCCGCCTACAAATTGGACCACACGCAATAGTACGCGCTTACACTTAGCAATGTCTGAATTAATTGAAATGTTCCGTTGGCAATCTGTGGGCGTTCGAGCAATATGAATTTTATTATTAAAACGAAGAAGTTTCTTGAATATCGGTAATATTAAATGTTATAATCCGTGGTTATACAGTATTTCATGGCTTCATTCATTTATGCGGTCTACAGGTTGTACCCGTGTCGTGATGGAGTAAGAATACAATGCAACACCCCCTTTCTTGTTCGTGGGTGTCTTAAAATACGGTTATAAATATTTTAATATAATATAATCTATGCCACAGAAGAAAAACCACTGTTGACAGTTGTCTGTCTACGGCTGGTCCGTCCGAGGTAGTATACCGCATTCTTTTTTATTTGTCGTGGTGCACTCCTCGCACCAGACCGTCCGGGGCGACAGAGGGACGTAAGCACGCACACCCGCAACCCACCCGAACACCACGTGGTGTTTTCATCGTTCTTGTGTATGCCTTCGTCGTTGGACCGACCACCGGAGCAGGGTTACTTGTCATCAGTGGTCGGCTTAACGGAATACCCCCTAGTGAGGTACTCCCATCGACCGATGTCCCCCCTCGGGGAGGACGTCGATCTTTCCTCACGCGGTCGGCCTCTCGGCATGTGACAGGTTAATTCCCCGGTCACGTCACCTGCGGCCTCGGCTAGGGCGGCATGAGGAGCAGATAGTCGCGCCTACGCCGATCCAGTCGCCGGCGGTGGGTCGCCTCGTCGAGGCTGCACTCTTCGCGCGCGCGATTCTCCACCCCCTATTACCACACTCTCGTAGAAATTCGATGTCTCTGCAATTTGTTACTACACTTCGTTCGTTGAGCGAGAGAGCCGGATGCCCAACTTCCTATGCGTGTTTGCGTGTGTTAGGTTCTAGTGATGCTTTTAGTATCATCAAGCCTCATTGCACGCATTCACTCGCTTCACTTTCTTCGCGGTAGGCAGCGGCCTTGCATAGGTCCATGAGCGGCAGCGACACTTACCATCAGGCGTACTGTTTGTTGCCACCATTTGAAATAATTAAAAAATATCGCGGGAAAAGTACGAGTATTTAATTGTCTTGCGAACTGCAACAAGTTTAAAAAAGATAAAAATAAAGAGTTCGAGAGATTGTACTTCTCATACGCAATGCTGGAGATAGGCAGCAAAAAATTCATGAATCATCATTATTCATCATCATTTCAGCTCTTATGTATCAGCGGTGCATCACCGTTGGGTTGAACCCCCTCCACAATAAGAAGGAAATTGACCTAATATACTACGCAGGTCAGATGTGTTGCTATCCCTATATTTAGAGCCTTTATTTATTTAGAGTTTTTTTTCCCTTGCATAGAAGTTATATGCATATTTAATCCGTTAGTTAACAAACGATCTCTGATGTTTACGCGAGTATTACACATCCATACTAATATTATAAATGCGAAAGTAAGGATGTTTGTTTGTTTGTTTGTAACGTTTTCACGCTTAAACCACGGAACCGATTTCAAAAATTCTTTCACCAATGGAAAGCTATAATATCAGGGAGTAACATAGGCTATATTTTATCCCGGTATTCCCACAGGAACGGGAACTACGCCGCGGGTAAAGCGACTGAAACCGAAGCGAAGCGAGGGGGGGTTGCTAGTTGTAAATAAAACTTAGACTTTATCACATTTGTATTTGATTTTTGATTGCCCGACGTTTCGACTTTACAGTGTTTGTCGTCACAGACGGACTAAAAATTTTATAATTAATTTCTATAGCGGGTAGATCTCTGTAATAATGATAACTTAGTTGGCCGTGAAACATGTTTCATCCACGCGCAAGAGGGGGCGGTAAATTGTATTCTTACTCCGTCAACACACTATAAATTAAATGATAATAATTTCGAAAGAGTCTTTAACGTGTTTATCTATATATATATATATATATATATATATATATATATATATATATATATATATATATATATATATTATTATATATATAAAAATGAATCCCTGTTTTCCTTGGTCACGCCATCACGCGTGAATGGCGGGATCAACCACTCGACATCGTAGCAGGGTTCATCCATTTCACCTGGCCACGTTATCATCAGGTGTGCTGCTTGCTCGTTTGCCACCGTTGGCAATAAAAAAAAAGAAAAATTTCATTAATTCTTTTTTTGTTGTATTTGTTATTGTCAGGAGAAGGTTCTTATGAAAGAAAAATAAGAAAATTGCCCAGATAATTAGAAAATTTAAGGATACTTAACCATCATATAAAATTATTTCTAATCTAACCGCTTTGGACTATATAAACTTTTTTAATGTAACCTTATGACGTTTAACATAGAATTGACAGAACGCGTGCTGCAAATATCGTCAAAGAGGATGTAAAAAAACTGAAAATTGTTTAAAACAGATGCTTTGGTTGGAGTTATTTTATTAATAAAATACATGTAAAACAATTAATTCATTATTTCTTACAGAAATGATGTAAGAAAACTGAATTTCTTAGTGCACATCAGGGTAGGTAAGTTCAGAGCCATCACGCCTAATATAAAAAGTCAATTTAATATGGAGTTTTGGTAATTAAGATACATGTTACTAATATAACAAGTGATATACTTAGTTATTAAGAAGAATACAATAGTTTTCTTTAATTTACAGTTGAATTTTCGTTTTTGAAAATGCCAGCAATTAGACGTACAAACTTAAGTTGTAAGTATTGGGTCAATGAACGTTGTATGCCAATATTACAAGGCATTTAAGTTTAAAAATTAAGGTCCTGGATTGTGTTGCGCGAGCGCAATTGATGCCATTGGTACCGCCGTCAGAGCCATTACATTCATTGGTTTCATACGTATAAGGAAAAAAAATAAGTATGTTGTATATAGGAATTAGAATAATAAACATTTTTTTAATTCAATTCCAATTCAATATTCATAGTTAAGACATGACAACGTCTGTCGGGTCAGCTAGTCCTTATATATAAAAATCTTCTGTTCGTGTGTTTCTAATTGAAATATTCTAAACGGCTGGACCGATTTTGATGTTTTTTTTGTGTGTGTTCAAGAGGATTTAAGAATGGTTTAGATTAATATTTGGACTCGATAGGTGGAGCTGCAATCGATTTCTCAGAGAATTCCTTTTTTTTTAATTTGAAGAGCGTCTCTTGGGTCATCTAGTTTAGTATGTTATCGAGCCTTGTCACTCCTGCTGCCCATCATACCATCTTTATTTTATTCGTATACATCTTATGCTTGTGCGATTTTTGACCAGCATTCGTTCCTCCAATATTGACGTACGATCTTAAATATAGAAAACACTAAACCCCGATTAATAGAACCTAAATAGCAGCTTCAATAAAACCTTTTACGACAAACAATAAAAATATTTATAACTCCATACCTTTTACTGCTGAATAAAAAAATAGATCATAATTGGCTGTTAATTTTATCTGTGCCAATATCATAGACAATTAAAAGTAGATTAAGAACGTAATCTGGAATAATGACCGTCATCATTAGAGTTGGACTGTTCGAGTTGAATAAATAATATACCAATTTGTTTAATGTGATGAATATTCAAAATGGAGGACAAAATAAATATTTTTTTATTTAAAATAAAGGTGTGCATCTCGATATGTCCGATTGAAGAGCTTACACTAATAAATCATTTAAAAATGGTGATAGTTTTAAGTTATATGCTCACTGTCAACCGAATATGTCTCATCATCATCATCTCAGCCTATATAAGTCCTATTGTTAAGCTCAGGCCTCCTCTACAATGGGAGGGAAATTGACCTACTATTCCCCGCTGATCAGACGTGTTGGAATAGGTATTATCGAGTTTGTTTTCTATTGCATAAATGTTACCTGCATCTATCCCTTAGTCGTCTTTTACGACATCCACGGGCAAGAGAGGCATTATTCTTACTCCGTAACCACACGGAACAATCTATCTGTCTATCGCACACTGAATACTGAGTAGAGAAAGAGGTGCGTCTGTCCGAAATACGGCTAGTGCTGCGGGTTAGAGTGAGAGAGGAAGAGCTGGCATATCGCTGTCGTATGCGTGAAAGGAAAGGCAGACAGACGGGCGCCGTAACGCGTTACGTAACGAAGCGGTTTACCCTCCCATAAGAAGTTATCAGTTCTATATTTTCTTTTCTGCTTCCTCTATATTGTCTTTATCTTGAAAGGGCGATTGGCAGGTTTACTATGCTGAGGCAATCCTCATACATATGCCTCATATATAATACTCTATTCTAATGCATAGAGCACTTTGAAACAGACCTACTAGAGACTTTAGAACAGACCTCCCTAGTAATGACAGCTCAATAAGAAAATATTGAATAGAAATTTATGCTCGATAGATAGCCATAAACAATTCTCAGAACCGCGCTAGGGTTTCGTACATCTACTTAAAAGTTTCTCACTGTATTGAGAGCTGTACAAACTTTTTAAAGTGCTATGGACACAATTCGAAAAAAACAACTGAACAATCTTAGAATACTATTGTTATCTTTATTGTTGTATATTATTTTCTTATATTTATTACACAAAATAGCGTCATTTCGCGATTAGGACATGCAGTATACACCGCGATATCACAAAGTGAAAAAAAATTTAAAAATACGTCTAATAGGTATTTGTTTCGATGAAACATTTTGAGATTTCTTTCTTGCAATAATGCTAGACGATACTTAACGTCCACAGGCGTCTATTACAAATCATAGCCATCAATTTATTAGTCTATGAACGTTCACCATTGGACATAGATGCCTCCAGCTGGGAGTATAAATGCCATAATCACCAAGTTTTAAGTTTACCAGTAGAGTACTGCTGACCATTTTCGTGGTTATTCTTCAACCAGTGATTACCATATCTGCAAGCGAGGCCGCATTGTTTTCCCTATTAATTACCATATGGTAATTGATAACTACTGACAATAAGAGCTGCAAATAGAAGTAAGCGAGTGTTGGCGAGAACGTGAAAGTGTAATGTGGCTATCTTACATCTTGTATTCAATACTTTACTATTTTGTATTGTTATATGGAATAAATTTGGCTAGCATTTCATATAATATAATGCAGGGAATTTGATAAAGTGTAGCAAATATTAGTTTTGTTAAACAGTTACGAGTATTTGCATGTTTTACCGAAATTCCCCGTCGAATCGTTAATTTGGTTGTCAGCGCATTAACTTATTGTTGGACAGTGATTACAAACAATCTACTTAATATGAAGAAGTAAAATATTATTCTATAAATTATGAATAGAATTCTAGAGAACCTGATTAAAACATGACATAGTAAAAAATATGTATATAAAAAAGATAAAGATTAATATCACACTATTTAAATTTTATGTTACGCCAATTTTTTTCCTTTTTGTTATTCTCTTTCAAATGATGATTTTTATGTTATGCCAATTTTTTTCCTATTTGTTATTATATTCCAAATACGCCACCACTTGGTGGCTTTGATGTCTGACGTCGGAAGAATAAAAAAGGGACACTACTGAAAATCAGCGTTGTGGTGTTATATTGACATCACAACAATTGCTGAGCAGTTATCCTTTTTTCTGCCGCAGCTGAGACGTTCATTCTATCACAATTTTTATGTCTCTTTATTTAGCTTATTGATTTTTTTTATTGTAAGGTTTTTGTTTTTTTTCTGTATTCCTAACGTCTCTACTCTGTGGCACAAAATAAATATTTTTCTTTCTTTCTTCTCTTCTTTCACTATAATGTGTTAGTCAGTAAATAGAATCGATAATAGAGTAAATAGTTAGAATCTATTATAGAGTAAATAGGGCATTATCTATGATCAGTAAGAATACATTCTTACTTCGTCACTACATCAATTAAAACACTTCTAAACAGCCTGTAAAATTAGAACATTTCACCTAATTTATTTCAAACAAATCCAGCTGTTGATTAGTCTAACGTAAACATTACACGTCTAGACTATGTCTGTTCTAGTTTATATTAAGATGAATTTATTTAGTCTAGTTTAGCCAATTCTATGAGTAAAATTTTATATTAAGCTTTTAGCTGTAGAGAACATTATCGTATGAAAGTAGATGTAGTGACAAGGATTGAAAAAGGTATGTTAAATTGGTTTGGTCATGTAGAGAGAATGAATGAAAGGAGATTGACGAGAAGAATTTATAGGACGAATGTAAACGAAAGTATTGGACAGGGAAGACCAAGGCGGATGTTCCACGATCAAAACGGGGACGTTCTTAAGGCCAGGTTAAAAGTACCCTAAACCGAAAAAAATGCATGAGGAGATTAATGAATGTAGAGGAGGCGAAAATTTCATGTCAAGATCTTAGCAAGTGGAGAGAAGTGGTCACTGCCTACCCCTATGGGAAAGAGGCGTGAATGTATGTAGGTATTTTAGCTGTGAGAAATTTTCTTTTTATATGTGCGATTAAGTTAAACTTGTTTATTATTACATAGATCCGTAGAAGAACGTATGTAACCGATATAGCACGAAGAATTAACCGCTGAAGTGACAAAGGGCAGGCCACATCGCTCGACGAATCGACAACCGCTGGGAAAGAAAGGTTCTCGAGTGACGACCACGTATCAATTGGTCGCCATTCGAGCTTCTCTGTCTCTTCTCTCGAGTTCTACCAAGGGTCCTACTTAGCAGGTCAAATACCCTATCATCGTGTTCAATAGTGGGACATATGAAGAAGTTGAAGTCTTCTATCTCTCATATCAGCCGTATATAGCCTTCATACTATACAAATATCAGATTCATTATTATTTTACAACATATAGTATTATTTTAAATTAGATATCTTTGGAAATAATAATATATTTTATTTGAAATGCCCTTTTATTTTTAAGCACAGGTGAAATAATTCCTAAGCTCAGACCAGGGTCTGGAATTATTTCTTGTATTGCAGGACTTTGCAAATGTAATTAACCCTCGGAACAATAATTGTGGAGCGCATAAAATATTGTCCTGCATAGGATTCGAACCCACTGGCATGGTAAGTCGATACTTTAAGCACTACCCCATCTAAGCAATTAATTGTATTTCATACTAGCTTTTGCCCGCGGCTTCGCCCGCGTAAAAATTTACTTGCATATTGAACTATTATCGCAAAGAATATTATCGGCATAAAGAGTATTATATTTCTTAATTTAAGAAATACTTTATCTACGTGTCAATTTTCATCCAAATCTGCTCAACAGTTTAAGCGTGATTGAGTAACAAACATCCAAATATCTTCACAAACTTTCACATTTGAATATTACTTCCAGCCTTGTAGTTCAGAATGCCGTGCAAATACGATGATAAATATGCCTTTCTTTAGTCTCTGATAACGTACTTATCCATTGGTGAAAAAAAAATTATGTCAATCAAACATCCGCAGTTTCATTCACGTAGAAATTCCCATGCCAATACCGAGATAAAAAATGCCTATGTTACTCGCTGATATTATAAATTTACACACATACCAAAAAAAAATAATATAAATTCCAGAAATATCAGAGATATAAATTGCCTATGTTACTCGCTGACAACATAGGTAGCTTTCCATTGGTGAAAGAATTTTAAAAATTGCTCGACATCCCCCGCTATAGTTCTCGTTCCTGGGCAAATACCGGGATGAAAATGGCCTTTCACTGATAATATAGCTTTTCATTAGTGAATTAATTTTTAAAACCATTAAATTCCCGTGATTTCACCGACATTATACCCGATCCCGTAGAAATATCGGGATAAAAATAGCTTAAATATGTTACTTGTATAAAAATAGCTTTCCATTAGTGAAATAATTTTAAAATCGACTTAATTCAGCCATACCGGGATAAAATATAACGTGGGATAAAATATAGTCTAAGTACCTTATGTAGTCTAAGTACCTTGTGTAAAATATAGTCTAAGTACCTTATGTACGACTGGTAGACCTGATGGTAAAATATAATCAATATCGGTCCAGCCATTTTGAAGATTACCTGTAACGAATAGACAGACAGACAAAAAAATTTGGACCGTATTGTGTGAGCATAAATAAAACCTATTATTTTGATAGACAAACAAATGCTTCAAATTTATTTATTTGTAGAGATAGAAAATTGGAATAATATCTTGATTGTAACTTACTGTCTGGTAGCTGCTAGAAATATTACCACGCTTTCATTGTTCGTGGGTATCGCAAAATACTACTAAGACAAAGATTTACATCGACCTGGACCGGTGATGCCGTCTGGCCAATAATGTCGTGCGCCAGGTCATAAAATGTTGCTAGAACCTTTGCAATATATCTACGATGGCAGAAGAGATATGTAGATACTCACCTACATATCGCGTCGATCCAAAGTAATTAGGATAAGAGAAAGATAATGATGATATATCATTGGCTGGGTGTCTTCGACTATATGTGTTTTATCCTTTTGGGGCAGCCCAAAATTGTTTCTTAGTGAGTGCTTACCCCAAATAACCGATCGGTATACAAAATTTCACATTCTTAGGCCCGGTATCTTTGGCTATACACTTTCACCCTCTTAGGGGTTGAATTTCCAAAAATTCTTTGTTATATCGCTCGCTTATCCTTGCCAAAAAATTTTTCATAGTGCTTGGTAAGTGAGCACTAAGAAAATCTGGGGGTAATCCAAGAAAGCCGACCGTGTATTAAAATGATCCTTCCTAGGCTCAGTGATTTCGGTTAAACACTTTTCACCCCCTTAGGGCTAAAATTGCAAAAATCTCTCTTTCCCAAGAAAGGAAACTTTATACAAAATTCCATGTTTCTAGGCCTAATGATTTCGGCTATATATTTTGCACCCCTTTAGGAGTTGATTTTAATAAAATAATTTCTTAGAGCTCACTTACAACAAAAGAAAGAGAATTGCATAGAAAGTTTTACGTTCCTAGCTCCAAGAGTTTCGTCTATACGCTTTTCACCCACTTAAGGGGGTGATTTTCCAAAAATCCTTTGCTAGTGCTCGTGTACCTCAAGAAATAAGACGACGTAAAAAGAAAATACTTTCCCCTATTTCAACCCCTTATATCTATTTTTTCGCGATAAAAAGTAGCCTTATATCCTTTCTCAAGCTTTAGTTTATCTCTGTACCAAATTTCTTCAAAATCGGTTAAGTGGTTTCGACGTGAAAGTCTATATGCTTTTCAACCCCCTTTTTTTTGGGTTGGGCTGCAGTTGGCGCGCTCCTCGCACCACTCCGTCCGGGCACCCCAAGAAATACGATGGTGTAAAAAAAAATACGTTTCTAGGCCCAGTGGTTTCGGCTGTATGCTTTTTGATATTTTAGGGGTTGAATTTCCTCCCCATGTAAATGGAATTTCCAAAACGCTTGAGCGAATATTTATTTATTTCTTATTAGGTGCCTCAATACAAAGATTCGTGGTTCGATCATAGAAAATGACGAATTTCCATACAAAATGTCATCCCCTATTTCAACCCCTTATACCCATTTTTTGCGATAAAAAGTAGCCTATATCCTTTCTCAAGCTTTAGTCCATCTCTGTACCAAATTTCATCAAAATCGGTTTAGACGCGAAAGACTATATGTTGTTCACCCCCTTAAGGGGATGAATTTCCAGAAATCCTTTGCTAGTGCTCGTGCACCCCAAGAAATACGATGGTGTAAAAAAAATACGTTTCTAGGCCCAGGGGTTTCGACTGTATGCTTTTTGGTATTTTAGGGGTTGAATTTCATCCCTATGTAAGTGAAACTACCAAAACGCTAGAACGAATATTTATTTATTTATTATCAGGTGCCTTAATACAAAGATTCACGGTTCTATCATCAAAAATGATGAATTTTCATACAAAATATCATCCCCTATTTCAACCCCTTATACCCATTTTTTCGCAATAAAAAGTAGCCTATATCCTTTCTCAAGCTTTAGTCCATCTCTGTACCAAATTTCATCATAATCGGTTTAGACGTGAAAGACTATATGTTTTTCACCCCCTTAAGGGGGTGAATTTCCAAAAATCCTTTGCTAGTGCTCGTGCACCACAAGAAATACGATGGTGTAAAAAAAAAAAATACGTTTCTAGGCCCAGTGGTTTCGGCTGTATGCTTTTTGTTATTTTAGGGGTTGAATTTCATCCCCATGTAAATGAAATTTCCAAAACGCTTGAACAAATATTTATTTATTTATTATTAGGTGTCTTAATACAAAGATTCGTGGTTCTATCATCGAAAATGACGAATTTCCATACAAAATGTCATCCCCTATTTCAACCCCTTATACCCATTTTTTCGCGATAAAAAATAGCCTATGTCCTTTCTCAAGCTTTAGTCCATCTCTGTACCAAATTTTATCAAAATCGGTCCAGTGGTTTAGACGTGAAAGCGTAGCAGACAGACAGACAGACAGACAGACAGAGTTACTTTCGCATTTATAATATTAGTAAGGATTTTGCAGAACTTGATACAAAAAATTTGACGAGATTTCAAATAAAAAAAAACAGTACTAAAAAGACACACGAGGGAAGTAAAACTTTTGTGTTATAAGAAAACATTTTAATTATTCATCAAACACTTTTGTGGTAGCTTAGATTGTATTTATGCTTCTTTGCCTCATCTCAGCCCATCTACGTCCTAGTATTAGGGTCATCTCCACAATGGGCAGAAAATTGATCTCCTGTACCGCGCTGGTCAAGAAATATTGGTACAGGGTTTTATGTCAAACTTTCCTTCTCTTGCATAAATATTATATGCATTTAATATTTCTTAGTCGTCTTTTATGACACCCACGGTTAAGATAGGGGGTGGTGAATTGTATTCTTACTCCATCATCTTACGGAAGATGAGGAGTAAGAATCCAATTGATTAATCCTCATTTTAATTGATTTATCAATAACTTTTAAATATCACATTAATTTACATAAAAATATGAAACCCACATGAGCGTATTTCTCACTCTCCAAAGGCCAACGAGACACAGCTCTCACCCAGTGATTCATGGTATTTACGGTAGACAGAAACCAGGGAGGCATAACAGCTAAAATTTAACGTTAGTTTATTTTAAACATCGCATACTTTAAATAAAACAGGCGTATTTATAACCTTGCTATAAATATAGTCTTGTTTACTTGCGTTTTAAATATAATATCGCTATATTTTTCGATGTGGCGACGGAGTAGGAATAAAATTCACCAGCGCCTATCTTGCCCATGGGTGTCATAAAACACGACTAAGGGAATAAATATGCATATAATATCTATGCAATTGAAATTAAAACCTATACAAACACGTGTGACAAGCGTGGTATCATCATTTCATCTCATATACGTCCCACTGTTGGGCTCGAGCCTCCTCCACAATAGGAGGGCAATTGACCTTACTATACCATGCTGATCAAACACGTTGGTCATCATCATCATCATCATCATCGCAGCCCACATACGTCCCACTGTTGGGTTCGGGCCTCCTCCACAATGGGAGGGAATTTGACCTACTGTACCATGCTGGTCAGACATGTTGGTATAGGGTTTTGTATCGAGTTTTCCTTCTCTTGCACAGTTCTTACGTGCATATTATATCCCTTAGTCGTCTTGTACATCATCCACGTGCAAGATAGGGAGTGGTGAATAGTATTCTTACTTCGTCACCGCACGGATACGGGTTGGTATAGGGTTTTATTTCGAGTTTTCCTTCTCTTGCATAGAAGTTATATGCTTTTTACATCCCTTAGTCATCTTTTATGACATTCACAGACAAGATAGGGAGTGGTGATTTGTATTCTTGCTCCGTCACCACACAGAATGTTGGTAGTAAAAAAGCGTGGTATAGTAGATAAATTTCCTGTCTAATGGTCTGTCAAGATCCATCATAATTCACATGTGATAACAGCACGACAGGTGTAAAGGATTTCTTCGACGCGGTCGATTCTTTCGGTGCCGTCGATTCTTGCGGTGTGGATATGTGTGCAAGGCCTCCTTGACTTCGATTCGTTCAACGCGTTCGGCTCGGATAAGTGTGCGTTCACCTTAAGGGATATAAGCTGCATATAACATCTATGCAAGAGATGTAAAACTCGAAACAAAACCTTATACCAACACGTCTCACCAGCGCGGTATAGTAGGTCAATTTCCCTACCAAGATGGAGGAGGCCCGAGCCCAACAGTGGGATGTATATGAGCTGAAATGATGATGATGAAGGTAATCCATAACATATCATTATGATCTTCTTGCTCTTATCCCAATTACTTAAGGGCTTCTATAGTGGTAGGACTACTGTTGACAGTCTGTCTACAGCCGCGGGCCGGTCCGTCCAGGGTACCACAATGAGCAGAAAATCGACGTTCGAGTAGTAACAATTTGTTACTATGCTTTGTTTAGTGAGCGAGAGAGCCGGAAGCCCAATTTTCTGAAGGTCTTTGAGTGCGGTGGGTTTTAGTAGTACCTATAGTATCATCGAACCTCATTGCACACATTCTCGCTCCCTTCACTTTCTTCCCGGTAGGCAGCGGCCTTAACGGCAATAACAAATTACTACTATTCAGATGCCGATCTGTACAGTGGTACAATTTTCTGTACTACCTGGGACGGATTGGCCCGCGGCTGCAGACAGACAACTGTCAAATGTAGTCCTACTTGCGACGAGGACACGGCGCAGCATACGCTCAAGGTTTGTGCCGCCTGGGCAGTGCAGCATCGTGAACTCGTCGCAATCATCGGTGCTGACCTGACGCTGCCGACCATTGCTAAGGCGATGCTCGACAGCGTCAGGAATTGGGACGCCGTCGCAGCCTTTTGCGAGGCGGTGATCTCGCAGAAGGATGCCGCGGATCGCGTGCGCGAGGAGCTTAGCCTCGACGAAGCGACCCGCCGCCGGCGACTGGGGCGGCGCAGGCGCGATTACCTGCGCGTAATGTCGCCCTAGCCGAGGCCGCGGGTGACGTGACCGGGGAGTTAGTCCTTCACCCGCTGAGAGGCCGACCGCGTGAGGAAAGACTGACATCCTCCCCGAGGGGGGGACGTCGGTCGATGAGAGGGTACCCCAAGTAGGGGGTATTCCGTCGGGCCGACCACTGATGACAAGTAACCCTGCTCCGGTGGTCGGCCCAATGACGAAGGCGACGTGGTGTTCGGGTGGGTTGCGGGTGTGCGTGCTTACGCCCCTCTGTCGCCCCAGACGGAGTGGTGCGAGGAGCACGCCGACCGCAGCCCACCCCAAAAAAAAAAAGTGTAGTCCTATTAAAAATATAGACTTATTTCATAATATCAGAGAGAGACAGAGAAATTAGCGACAACCCTAGTGAGTACCGCTTTTATTAAGGGACGCGTGGCTTTCAGTGCCGTTGATAAGGGACAATTTAGCAATTCAGCTATATTATAATAAACCTATGTTATATCTTGTTGTGTCAGGCAGGTACAGCCGTATCCGGCGTAGATAAATTTTGGGTATTTACTGTCCATTACGAGTACTTAATATAATTCTGAGACGCGTATATTTACTGTATTCATTAGATGAAATGTACATCCTTACCAATATAAATGCGGTAAAAGTAAGTTTATTTGTTACGCTTTCATACTTAAACTACCGAACCGATTTCAAAAATTCTTTCAACAATGGAAAGCTATAATATCAGGCTACATAAGCTATATTTTATCCCGGTATTCTAACGGTAACGGCAACTACGCGGGTAAAGCGACTGAAACCGACGTGAAGGGAGGGTAGGTGGCTAATAACTTGATAATATTTAAAATATATGTAGATTCATCATCATCTTCATCATGATCCCAGCTCACATACGTCCCACTGTTGGGCTCGGGCCTCCTCCACCATGGGAGGGAATTTAACCTACTATACCATGCAGGTCAGACATGTTGGTATAGGGTTTCATTTCGAGTTTTCCTTCTCTTGCACAGATCTTTTGTGCATATTATATCCCTTAGTCGTATTTTACGACATCCACGAGCAAGATAGGGAGAGGTGAATTGTATTCTTAATTTGTCACCATACGTCACCACCGTAGATTGAAATTATTTATTATCCGTGTGGTGACGGAGTAAGAATGTGCTGTGTGGTAGCGGCTTCGAATACTACCAACCCTTGCTTTGCTCGTGGGTGTCGCAAAAGACGACTAAGAGCCCTAGATTGACCCGGACCAACTCCATCTGGTACCATTTGGGTCAACGATTATATTCCCAAGGAGGGTTGACGTCAACCCGCGGCCGGTCATAAAAGTCATTGCCGAAACTTTTTGCAATATGTCAAAACAGATGACATATTGCGTCGACCCCAAGTAATTGGGATAAGAGCAAGATGATGATGATGATGATTCAAATTAATTCTGTAAGGCAAATCATCGTCTTCAACAGAGCCATGATATTATCTAGATTTTTTCTGGAATACTAAAATATAAGTAAGACCACTGTCTCACTTGTGACTTATCACTGATAAGTCACACTCTTTTGACTTTAGTACATTATCTGAACTACATTACATAAAATACCATCAAAATGTTTCAGAATAGCAATACTAAAATATTGCAAATAAAACAATATAATAACAACGTAATGACACTTTTCCTGCCCGCCAAAACCCCAAATGTTTAATCAAAAAGCTGCTGCCAAAGTTGATATAGTCTGTGTCATTTCTCATCGATATCGTTATAACAAAAGAATAACCAGTAAACAGCGGCCATATGTTACTATAACTAATAATATCGCTTTACGATCGTCGACGATCAATAACGAACTTTTAAAGTATTACGTAATACCCATCATGATCATAAAAATTTTTATAATTTGTTTATTTCTCTATGAGTTTTATTAGCATTTATTTTTCTTCTATCAATTTAATGATATGAAATATCATTCATCATTCACCATTATCCAATGAAAAAATGTGTGTATGTTTACACTTATGTAAGCACGTAATAAGTTATGAAACAAGATAAAAATCTTTCTAAAAAATTTATCCTTCGCGTTATTCTACGTTTGTAAAAAACTAATAATAGAAAAAAAGGTATTTACTTAATACATTAAAAGTTTTATTATAACGTTATCTAGTTGACATTTGTAACGGTGTGCAGGCGCATCGTAAAAAGTGTTGACTAGCTAACTTCAGAGTGTCGGTTATTCGTGACAGTGTGCGCGCGGATCATAAAAGTTTACTCTTCTCATTTGACCTTAACACGCCAAAAAAGTATAAGTAACTTCAAGAATAAATAAATGTAAGAAATGACCTTCCATAATCGGCTGAACAAATTTTCTAATAATGTAGCGATGAATTATATGAAGTAAACCTTCAAATTAAAAAAAAATTGTGGTTGAATCTGTTTAGAAGCGCAATAGGACCAATTTTCTTGACGCTGTACGCTCGCATCCAAAAAAATTAACTCTTAATTTTTCTCTAACGTGCCAATCGAAGTATAACTTCAAAAAGGGCGTTAGGAAATAATATTCATTCTGCCAGTGTATATTCCCTATGTATTACGTTTGGATTTCAAAATTAATATTAACAAAACAACATTTTCTTTTGGTGACGGAATAAGAATACAACTCAGCACGTCTATCTTGTCCATAGTTGTCGTAATACTTACCTATATAAAATATAAAATTAAAAATATCTAGTATGTCTTCCATGGAAGTTAAATTAGGTACTAGAGGTAGGCTCAAAGGAAGCTTTCCATATGTAGCGTTAGAAAATATACGTCAAAAATCCCCAAAGTGTGAGTCAGACTCGCGCACGAAGGGTTCCGTACCATTGACTAGGTAAACCAGTGCTTAATATCGATAATGGCAGTAGGGAGGTATTGCCATTATCGTTATTGAGCAAATAAATCAAGTTTGTTGTATGGGAGCCCCCTTAAATATGTATTTGTTGTATTTTATTTTTAGTATTTGCTGTTATAGCGGCAATAGAAATACATCATCTGTGGAAATTTCAGCTACCACCGTTCTCGAGATACAGCCTGGTGACAGACGGACGGACGGACGGACAGCGAAGTCTCAGTAATAGGGTCCCGTTTTTACCCTTTGGGTACGGAACCCTAAAAAAAGGTATAAATATCAATGTTGGGACTTTGGGCGGGAATGTGGAAGTGGCAAATGGTGTCTTATAATCAATGTCTTAGCTTTTTAAGATGTTATATTAAACATTTTGATGGCATTTTATGTAATATGTGGCGGAAGAACTTCTGGGGAGTAGTGAATATGATATAAAAGTGTTTTACACATTTTTTTTGTTTCAGCCATAATTCTCAGAAGATATCGTCATAAGACTGTTGAAGATGACAGTTTCATTTACTGACGAACAATTATTAATATGAAGAAACTAATAATTTGTAAAGAGAGTTATAACTTGAAAAAATTACTCGTATTAGTAGTCGATTGCCAAGATAAAAAAGACAGAAAAAAATACTTTGTTAATTTTCTTTTATCTATATCGTTTCATATTAAATATTCATAAAGTACGTAAACAGAAAAGTGGCAGTTGGCATTACGTTGATTAAAAAATGTATATTACGTAAGTGGAGGTAAAAATACCGTATAGAATTACATTTTTTTTTACATTTAGAAACTACTCGCGCCAATTTTATTAAGTCTTTTTTAATTCCCTAAAGCCAAGGGTCGTTATTAAAAATATTAAATTTCAAATTTAAATCTATATAATTAAACATATTAAAGTGTTTGTTTGTAATCTCAACATAGTTTTATTCATACTCATGTAAATAAATACGGTTAAAATTTTTTTGGCTGTCTGTTCCGGGTAATCTTCAAAACAGCTGGACTGATATTGATAATATTTTACTACAAGGTTTATATAAGGAATAACTTAAGCTATATTTAATCCCGATAGTCCCAAGGGAATGGGTACTAGACGGCTGTGAAATACAATACTCCGTGCTTATAATATCATCTTTTTTTTTTTTTTTGTGTGTATTTAGCTGTTGGTCGCAGATGACCTTGACAGCTTAACGCGGGCAATGGGCGAGCGGAAGGCTCTCAACCCGGTAAGTAAGTTATTATATCATCATCTCATCTCAGCCCATATATACCACTATCGGCTCCCTAGCTCCCTACACAATAAGAGTCAGTCAGACGGGTCAGACATGTTGGCATAGGGACCTATAATATACTACGAGCATAGGGTTGCCAGGTCGTCAAACCTAATAGTGGGACAGACCAGCCAATTTGGCCGGACATTTGGGTAGAAAGGCCGGACACCCTACATTATTGAGGATTTTCAAATCAAATCAAATCATTTATTCTGCATAGGCCCCTTCAGGGCACTTACATATTGTCAAATTCCACTACGTTTTAACACAATACAATAATCTACCACCGGATCGGAACGCAGCCACAAACTGAGAAGATCCGGCAAGAAACTCAGCGGATTTTATGTTTTAGTATTTTTAGGTACGACAAAAAATGTATGTAAAATTAAGCTTTTTGGATTATTATGACAATAGTCGACTCGCTTGCGCTTGGCCACGCTCGGCGCCAGCTCGTTTGCTAAATGTAAAAAGCCTAATAAAAGCCGGACAAGCCGGACACCGATTATTTTGACCGGAAACGCATTTAAAAAGCCTACCTATGTCAGACTTTATCCGGACGCCTGGCAACGCTATACGAGCATATGCTTATACTCGCCTAATTAGTAATAACCTTAGTAAGGTTATTACTAAAGCAACATCCTTGCATTGCGGGGGACATTACAAACATGTAATTAACGGACAAAAATTACATCCAGACTTGGAGTGTTGTCCTGCATGGGATTCGAACCCATGACACTGGCACGGTTGGTCGTTGTCTTAACCACTACGCCATTTGTGCAATCAAACCATTACTACTAATTTTATGACTACTGAAGTCAAGGAATTCTACACCGGTGGTCGGCCCAACGACGAAGGCGACGTGATTTATGGGTGGGTTACGGGGCCGCGCACTGCCCTTCTGTCGCCCCGGACGGAGTCGGATAGCGGGTGCGCTGACTGGAGCCCACCCCAAAGAAAAAATGCTAACTTTCTAACAGTTTAATAGTTTTGATTTGTGATTGCCCGACGTTTCGAACACTTTGTAGCGTTCATAGTCGAATGTTGTTCGAAACGTCGGGCAATCAAAAATCAAATACCAACGCGATAAAATCCGTAGTTTTATTTAAAATGTGTAATACTCGCGTAAACATCGGATATCATTAGTTTAATAGTTTAGATAACAATCGATATGTTTCTGTTCTCTTCAAACACAAACTTAGATCGTTTCACTGAAGCATTAAGTTACGGCTGCTAAGCATAGTACAATGAATAATATATAAGTTACTTAATAGATTGGAACAAGTATAAATAACTATCGATTTGACCGCTTGATGGCTTTTATAAACTAACTAGCTTTTGCCCGCGGCTTCGCCCGCGTAAAAATTTACTTGCATATTGAACTATTATCGCAAAGAATATTATCGACATAAAAAGTATTACATTTCTTAATTTAAGAAATACTCTATCTACGTGTCAATTTTCATCCAAATCTGCTCAACAGTTTAAGCGTGATTGAGTAACAAACATCCAAATATCTTCACAAACTTTCACATTTGAATATTACTTCCAGCCTTGTAGTTCAGATTGCCATGCAAATACGATGGTATTGTGGCCTTTCCTTAGTCTCTGATAACGTACTTTCCATTGGTGAAAAAAAATTATATCAATCAAATACCCGCAGTTTTATTCACGTAGACCCCATTCCCATGCCAATACCGAGATAAAAAATGCCTATGTAACTTGCTGATATTATAAATTTACATGGGTAAAAAAAAATATATAAATCCCAGAAATATCAGAGATATAAATTGCCTATGCTACTCGCTGACAACATAGGTAGCTTTCCATTGGTGAAAGAATTTTAAAAATTGGTCAACATCCCCCGGTATAGTTGTCGTTCCTGGGCAAATACCGGGATGAAAATAGCCTTTATATGGTATTCACTGATAATATAGCTTTTCATTAGTGAATTAATTTTTTAAACCATTATATTCCCGTGATTTCACCGGCATTGTACCCGATCCCGTAGGAATATCGGGATAAAAATAGCTTAAATATGTTACTCGCTTAAAAATAGCTTTCCATTAGTGAAATAATTTTAAAATCGACTTAATTCATCCACACCGGGATAAAATATAGCCTGAGATAAAATAGTCTAAGTTATTCCTTATGTACAACTGGTAGACCTGATGGTAAAATATAATCAATATCGGTCCAGCCATTTTGAAGATTACCTGTAACGAATAGACAGACAGACAAAAAAATTTGGACCGTATTGTGTGAGCATAAATAAAACCTATTATTTTGATAGACAAACAGACGCTTCAAATTTATTTATTTGTAGAGATAGAAAATTGTAATAATATTTTGATTGTAACTTACTGTCTGGTAGCTGCTAGAAATATTACCACGTTTTCATTGTTCGTGGGTGTCGCAAAAAATTCTACTAAGACAAAGATTTACATCGACCTGGACCAATTGGTGATGCCGTCTGGCCAACAATGTCGGCCAGGTCATAAAATGTTGCTAGAACCTTTGCAATATATCTACGATGGCAGTAGTAGGTACCCTACCTACATATCGCGTCGATCCAAAGTAATTAGGATAAGAGCAAGATAATGATGATATATCATTGGCTGGGTGTCTTCGACTATATGCGTTTTATCCTTTTGGGGCAGCCCAAAATTGTTTCTTAGTGCGTGCTTACCCCAAATAACCGAAATCGGTATACAAAATTTCACATTCTTAGGCCCGGTATCTTTGGCTACACGCTTTCAACCTCTTAGGGGTTGAATTGCCAAAAATTCTTTGTTAGAGCTCGCTTATCCTTGCCAAAATTTTTTTCATAGTGCTTGGTAAGTGAGCACTAAGAAAATCTGGGGGTAATCCAAGAAAGCCAACCGTGTACTAAAATGATCCTTCCTAGGCTCAGTGATTTCGGTTAAACGCTTTTCACCCCCTTAGGGCTAAAATATCAAAAATCTCTCTTCCCCCAAGAAAGCCAACTTTATACAAAATTCCATGTTTCTAGGCCTTTCCTGATTTCGGCTATATATTTTGCACCCCTTTAGGAGTTGATTTTAATAAAATAATTTCTTAGAGCTCACTTAAAACAAAGGAAAGAGAATTGCATAGAAAGTTTTACGTTCCTAGCTCCAAGAGTTTCGTCTATACGCTTTTCACTCACTTAAGGGGGTGATTTTCCAAAAATCCTTTGCTAGTGCTCGTGTACCCCAAGAAATAAGACGACGTAAAAAGAAAATACTTTCCCCTATTTCAACCACTTATACCTATTTTTTCGCAATAAAAAGTAGCCTTATATACTTTCTCAAGTTTTAGTTCATCTCTGTACCAAATTTCATCAAAATCGGTTAAGTGGTTTCGACGTGAAAGACTATATGCTTTTCAATCCCCTTTTTTTGGGGTGAACTGCGGTCAGCGCGTTCCTCGCACCACTCCGTCCGGGGCGACAGAGGGGCGTAAGCACGCAACACCCGCAACCCACCCGAACACCATGTCGCCTTCGTCGTTGGACCGACCACCGGAGCAGGGTTACTTGTGCTTTTCAACCCCTTAAGGAGGTGAATTACCAAAAATCCTTTGCTAGTAATCGTGCACCCCAAGAAATACGATGGTGTAAAAAAAGTACGTTTCTAGGCCCAGTGGTTTCGGCTGTATGCTTTTTGGTATTTTAGGGGTTGACTTTCATCCCTATGTAAGTGAAACTACCAAAACGCTAGAACGAATATTTATTTATTTATTATCAGGTGCCTTCATACAAAGATTCACGGTTCTATCATCAAAAATGATGAATTTCCATACAAAATATCATCCCCTATTTCAACCCCTTATACCCATTTTTCCCAATAAAAAGTAGCCTATATCCTTTCTCAAGCTTCAGTCCATCTCTGTATCAAATTTCATCAAAATCGGCTTAGACGTGAGAGGCTATATGCTTTTCACCCCCTTAAGGGGGTGAATTTCCAAAAATCCTTTGCTAGTGCTCGTGCACCCCAAGAAATACGATGGTGTAAAAAAAATACGTTTCTAGGCATAGTGGTTTCGGCTGTATGCTTTTTGGTATTTTAGGGGTTGAATTTCATCCCCATGTAAATGAAATTTCCAAAACGCTTGAACGAATATTTATTTATTTATTGTCAGGTGCCTTAATACAAAGATTCGTGGTTCTATCATCGAAAATGACGAATTTCCATACAAAATGTCATCCCCTATTTCAACCCCTTATACCCATTTTTTCACGATAAAAAGTAGCCCATGTCCTTTCTCAAGCTTTAGTCCATCTCTGTACCAAATTTCATCAAAATCGGTTTTGACGTGAAAGGCTATATGTTTTCACCCCCTTAAGGGGGTGAATTTCCAAAAATCCTTTGCTAGTGCTCGTGTACCCCAAGAAATACGATGGTGTAAAAAAGAAATACGTTTCTAGGCCCAGTGGTTTCGGCTGTATGCTTTTTGATATTTTAGGGGTTGAATTTCATCCCCATGTAAATGAAATTTCCAAAATGCTTGAACGAATATTTATTTATTTATTGTCAGGTGCCTTAATACAAAGATTCGTGGTTCTATCATCGAAAATGACGAATTTCAATACAAAATGTCATCCCCTATTTCAACCCCTTATACCCATTTTTTCGCGATAAAAAGTAGCCTATGTCCTTTCTCAAGCTTTAGTCCATCTCTGTACCAAATTTCATCAAAATCGGTCCAGTGGTTTAGACGTGAAAGCGTAGCAGACAGACAGACAGACAGACAGACAGACAGACAGACAGAGTTACTTTCGCATTTATAATATTAGTAAGGATTATTTGAAAAGGCTTGTATTAGAGTTTCAGTTTTCATTCAAATATAGGTGTTATTATCATCATAATTTCTGCTCATATATGTCCCACGGCTGGGCTCGAGTCTCCTCCGCAAGAGGAGGGCAATTGACCTTACTATACCATGCTGGTCAGACAGGTTGATATAGGGTTTTATTTCGAAATTTCCTTGTCTTGAATAAATGTTATATGCATATTATTTCCCTTAGTCGTCTTTTACGACATCCACGGGCAAGTTAGGGAGTGGTGAATTGTATTCTTACTCCGTCCCCACACGGAAAATCAATTAACTTAATTCACTTAAATTGTGTTAATTAATACACAATCCTTGTGGTGACGGGAGTAAGAACACAGTTTACCATCACCTTTCATGCCCTTAGGTGTCGTAAAAGACGCGGAGATGAAATATTGGTGAGGGTACCCCGCGAGAGTATTCTGTCGGGCCGACCACTGAGGACAAGGAACTCGGTACCGTTGGTCGGCCCATCGACGAAGGCGACGTACGGATGGGTCATGGAGCCGCGCGCTGCTCCTCGCTCGCCTCGGACGGAGCCGGATGGCAGATGCGCTGACCATGGCCCACCCCTTTCAAGATGAAACCTATACCAAGCCGTCTGGCCAGCTCATATACGTCCTATTATTAGGTTCGAGCCTCCTCCACAATAGGAGGGCAATTGACCTACTATATTTTGCTGGTTAGACGTGATGCTATAGACGTATTTTGTTTCAAGTTTTGCCTTACAAAGTTGTTACAAGGATATTTAGTCGTCTTATACGACTTACACGAGCTTCTAGGCCAAAGGGTTGGAACAATTATATTCTTTCTCCGTCAATACACGGAAAAATCTAGCCCAATCCTAGAAAATAATTATCTATATTTGTGAAAATCAGAGGACATCTTCTCTATAAAAGTAAAATTATAAGCGAATCTAATCCAACTTGAAACCCGATCCTGAATAAAATTACTGCGACGGAAATAATCAATACGCAAGATTCCATCTTGATAGATAGGATAGATTTCAGAAAAAATAACGTTATGAGATCGTAAAGATTATTGACAAAGACATATCGGGTTTTCCTTTTCATATCTTTAAGGTAATTATGTCATGGCTGATATTTCTAAGATTTTCTTGGCAATAACAAATATATTAGTATATCTCTATACTATAAATGCGAAAGTAAAGTCCGGGGATCACGGAATATGAATACAAATTACCACTCCTTATTTTGCCCGTGGGTATCTGAAACGGTGACTAAATGATAGTGTTTCCGTGTGGTGACGGAGTAAGAATACAATTCACCGCTCCCTATCTTACCCGTGGATGTCGTAAAAGACGACTAAGGGATTTAATATGCACATAAGATCTGTGCAAGAGAAGTAAAACTGGAAACGAAACCTTATACCAACATATCTGACCCATGTTCTAGTAAGACAAACCCACTCCCATTGTGGAGGAGGCCCGAGCCCAGTAGTGGGACGTATGTGGGCTGCGATGATGATGATGAAAGGATATCTTGTGCTTATAACAACTATGCATGAGAATGAAAATTCGATATAAAATCCTATAATAACCCACCTGACCAGCGTGATGGTAGGGCAGTTTCCCTCCCAATATGGAGGAAGCTCGAGCCCCATATGTCCGCATATGAGCTGTAACGTTGATTGTTACGCTTTCAGGGCTAAACCATCAAACCAATTTTAAAAATTCTTTCACCAATGATAACCTACATTATCAGTGAGTAACATATCTATAGCTACATTTTATTCTCGTATTTCTACAAGAACGGGAAGAAGGCGAATCAAACCGCAGGACTTTGCTAGTATATAATACTAGCAGCGGTTTTACCCGCATAATGCCCCTTCCCGTAGGAATATCGGGATAAATTATAGCCTATGTGTTATTCTGATATGTAAGCTGTGTTATTGTGAAGTTTCATCAAGATCCATTCAGTAGTTTATGCGTGAAAGAGCAACAAATATCCTAACATCCTCACAAACTTTCGCGTTTATAATATTCATATAGATAGTAGGATATAATGACATATGTACACTGTACATCATGTAAATTGGATGTCCTCATCATTATTTCAGCTCATATAAATCCCAAGTGAAGCCTCCCCTAAAAATGAGATGTTGATCTACTATATCAAGTTGGTCAGACGTTTTGTGCCAGGGTTTTATTCTATAGTTTTTGAAGTGAAACTTCTTTGCACGCATGAGCGTAATTTTTTTACGGATGAAACGCAATTTAGCGTTACGAAGATGTGCAGCGTTTTTGTCGAAGAAGAGGGAGAAAGTGATTGAGACCGATTGAGAGAGAGTGAGAAAGGGTGAACATAGCACGAAGCACAGCCATGGGGCGAGAGTAGGGAGCAAGCGAGTGAGAAAGATCGAGAGATATTTTTTTTTTTTTTAATTCTGATAAAAACACATGGAACCAAAGTTTCACTTTTGACATGCTTACTTAGTACTAACGCAATTATTATTTTCTTCTTTTGCATAGATGTTATATGCCTATTATCCTTTAGTAGTCTTTCACGACACCTACAAAGGAAAAAAATGGGGTGAATTTTATTCCTATTCTGTTACAGCACAGACATATCTTCATCTCGACTCATATACGTCCCACTGCTGGGCACGAGTGTCCTCCACAGGGGGAGGGAAATTGACCAAATACCATGCTGATCAGACAGGTTGGTATAGGGTTTTGTTTCGAAGTTTCCTTCTCTCGCACAGATGTTATATATGTACATATTATAACCCTTAGTCGTCTTTTACGACATCCACGGGTAAGATAGGCAGTGGTGATTCGTATTCTTATTCTGTATACCTCGCGGATATACTAAACATTAATTTTAATAAAGACATTTTGACATTTTAGTTTACGGAGAGTCCGGTATGTTATTGTAAATGATTCTATGTTTACACTAAACCGCGCCAGATTAATAGATAATATTAGCTCATAATATTCACGTTCGCCTCAATCTGTGATATTTTAGTATAGCAAAACATTTATACTGGTACATTCCTTAATATTCATATTAGAAATTAGCTTACTAAACAAGCATTATACAATAGAATACATTACCATAACTTTTTATTGCTCACAGATTATAAATATAGGATTAAAAAGTTAATGACGATAGTTATCGCATACTGTCAACAGTTGTCTGTCTATAGTCGCGGTCCGGTCCGTCCGGGGTAGAACCAGACTTTCGCAAAAAATCGACTTCTGAGTAGTAACGGACACCTCCTTCACGCGGTCAGGCTCTCAGCGGGTGACGGACTATTCCTCGGTCCAGTCTCCCGCGGCCTTGGCTAGGGCGGCATTAGGCACAGGTACTCGCGCCTGCGCCGCCTAAGTCGTCGGCGGCGGATCGTGTCGCCGTAGAGAAGTTTCTCCTGAGTACGATCCCGTGAGATGACTGCCTCACAGGAGGCAGCGACCGCGTCCCAGTTCCAGATGCTGTCGAGCATCGTTCTAGCGATGGTCTAAGTAATAGCTATGCTTAGGTGGTAGCTGTGCCCAGGCGGCACTTACCTCGAGCATGTCTTCAGCCGTGTCCTCGTCGCAATCGCAATGGTAGCAGGATGGTGTACTCGCCCTCCTCACGACCGTGTGCAGGTACTTGGCGAAGCTACAATACCTCGTAAATACCTGCAGTTGGAGGGAAAGCACTCTGTGCAATCGACGCAATCACTCCATCAGCACTGGCCGGAAGTCGGGGAGGGTCCGCACATCGTACCGAGTCCTTTCCAGCCGGCCAACCCAACGGCCAATGAAATTGTGGTAGGCGTCAGATCTCATCGGTGCCAAGAGTTACCAGGCGTGCTGTCTCCTCTAGCGTCCTACCCCGGACTGTGATAAGTGTACCATCGGTGTAGCAAATTACGCCCAACCCAGGTGAGAGGCAGCCTCTCAACGCCCAGTCGTAGTCGATGTACTTCAGAGTGGTTCCCCAGAACTGGCCCTTTGGGACATCGCACGACATAGGCGTCCACACTACGCCCCCTACTCGGTTCAACCATTAAGTTTGGTGAGAATAAGATGTAGTAAAAAAGATACCATTGTGGAATAAATAAATAAAAACAACAAACAATATTATGCTTCAAATTCTGATTAATGGGTTGAAACGTTTTAAAATTTATCCCATTTTAATGGGTATTAAGTCGAGCGATACGTCATTAATGTAGCAAAGAGAATACATTATTTGTTTATTACTATTAATAGTCACAAATACTAAAGAAATAATGCGTATCCATTAGCGTATTTAAAAATATCTATCGTTTTTATTTATCGTTTAATTTATTTCAACTGGTAGAATTTAAATAATATGCAGTTATCATGATCAAAGCTTATATGTCTCACTACTGGGCTCGAGCCTCTTCCATAATGGGAGGGAAATTAATCTACTATACCACACTGGTCAGACGTATTGGTATAAGGTTTCATTTCGAGTTTGGTTTCTTTACATCAATGTTATCTGCATATTATATCCCTTGGTCGTCTTTTACGACACCCACGGGTAAGAGAGGGGTGGTGAATTGTATTCTTACTCCATCACCACACGGCAAGGCACAATATATCATTTATTTTTAGTAAGGTTCGCAAGCACAGGCAAAGGGAGCAAAACCCATACATTCACGTTTTTTACATTAATCTCCTTAAATTAGAAAACGGAATTTAATTTTATTTTCATATTGTGTAGCTTGTTTATAGTTACTGTCCGCCAGTAAGTCAAGTCGCTGCCTTAATTGAGCGCTGTCAGAATATAAAAACACGTAATACATTATTGTATCATATTCCCTTTAACACTTTTTCTGCATCACGTAACATATAATGCCAATATATAATAAATAACCTATTTAGATCATAAAAGCGGCAGCGGCCTAGCTGTGCCCCTGGTATTGCAAAGGTCCATGTGCAGCAGTTTCACTTACCATCAGGTGTGCTACTTGCTCGTTTGCCACCGTTGGCAATAAAAAAAAATAAAAAAAAAAATACACTAAATAATGAATATAATTTTGAAATTAGCACTTGATATCCATTCGTTTTCTCAAAAATAAATAATAATAGTTATACTTAGAATAACAACATATAGAAGGTAAGTTCGCGCACAAAAAGTGAAGCATTTCAATTGGAGCCTAATGGAGCTTACGCCGGAACCGTTCCGTAATGTACAAGTCATTGTACTGCACGTACGTACGCAACTCTTAAAAAATAAATAGGTAATTATGACGGTTTGTGCATTCAAATGGTGTCATAACACATTTGTAAAACTTGAAAAGGTTTTTAACATCACTTTTAAAAGTATTTCGACGATTTATGTTAATAAAAACAAAATTTGATTTCATAATTTGTATAATGGTGTGTGTGTGTGTGTGTACGTGTAATCGTCTGCGCGCCGTTACTATTTTTAGATTCGAGTTTCGAACCTTCGAAGTATTGACACTATCCTTCTATACGTTTTTATTCTAAGTAGTTATAGAAAAATCATTAAAATTATTAAAAAAGAAGAATACAAGATTAATAATATCCCGAACTCAGTATTATTTATTATTTTAATATCAAATGGGAATTAGCTGTTTTTTTTACTTATCTAAGGCTTTCTAAGCTTTAAAGAAAATGGAACACCAAATACCTTTTATTTCATGGAACCCCATATCAAATGATAACAATTTTGAACGGGGGACGAAGACTAACGCGCATTGTCTCTGGCTACATGCACTGCTGTGCCATAATCTAGACTAAATTCTTTTCAACTATCTAAGTACTTTATAGTAATGAATTCTACTTGTAACTAATTTTGCGTTCTTTTAAAATAACATTTGTAATTTTGGTATTATTCCACAGTCAAATTACTAAAATTAAAAGCTATTTAATTTTGGTGTAACCCTAATGGCTATTCCACGGCACCCCTAGGTTCCATGGAACACACTTTCGGAATCCCTGATCTAAGGTATGATTTATAGACGAAGTATGAACTAAATTATTTAATGAATCATCTATCAAAGCATTGAAAGAATACGTTAAAAGTTAGATGAAGGCAAATGACCAATAATACAACCTCACTACAAATCGCTTTGTGTCAAAAGACACCTACAAATTTATTTCTAAACAACCATGTTCGTAATTCATCATAATTTTACGTTGAAATCCGTAAATTTACGCCACCATTCAAAGTAGAACGTTTTCACAAACAAAATAGAGAAAATAAAAGCAAAAAAGAAATATGTAGACCGTTTGAATGGCGGGTTGCGTAACGAAGTACTATTTTCAGTTGGCCCCAAACCGTGAGCGGATCAATGAAAGGCGACGCTACCGCCATCTAGCATCGGGTAGCGGCCAACGACCTTTATAAAGTAACCTAGTCTAGACATTCTAAAAATGTGTACGTATATCCTCTCCATGGGTGCCACGTTAATCTATTAATAGCTTATTTGTGCATAATTATTAATAATAACATATTAAAACACGGATGATATGTTTTGACAGACTGTTAACAAAATGCCATAAGAGCCAGAGAAAAATCACCGTGTATTTACAAATTAGGAACACAATTCCTCGTACAAATCCTGTCCTTTGGTATCTTAAAAGGCAAATGATACAAATTAGGCATAAAAATCTGTATGGAATAGCAAGAAAACTCGTCATAAAATCCTATTTACATGTGTTGGCATAGGGTTTTATGTCGAGTTTTCATTCTCTTACATAGATCATCATCATCATTTCAGCCTATCGCCGTCCACTGCTGGACGTAGGTCTCCCTCATGTTACGCCACAGAGTGTGGTCGTGTGTAGCCTGCATCCAACGACGCTCAGCAATTTTCACCAAGTCGTCGGTCCACCTAGTGGTTCGTTCACTGCGTCGTCTGATACGCGGTAGCCACTTGAGAATCTCTCTTCCCCTACGGTTGTCGGTTCCTCGAGCGATGTTGCCTGCCCATTGCCACTTCAGCGTGCTAATTCTTCGAGCTATGCCCGTTACATCCGTTCTTTTGCGGATTTCAATATTTCGGATTCTATCTTGCAAAGAAATCCGACCATGGCCAGCTCCATAGTACGTTGAGCGACTTTAAGCTTGGTTACGAGGTCTACGTTTAGGGACCACGTTTCCGTGCCGTAAGTCATCGCTGGTAACACACATTAGTCGTAGACCTGTGTTTTCGACACGGAGGTATGTGGGACGAGGAGATCCTCTTAAGTTTCCCGAATAAAGATATTATCAGCATATTATATCCCTTAGTCGTCTTATACAAAACCCAGAGGTAAGAGAGAGAGAGAGTAGGTGAACTGTAACTGGTGTGTGTTCTTACTCTGTCACTACACGGCAATAATTTAAAAAAAACCTTCTCTTATGTCCGCCTATATAAATCCCATTGTTATGCAAAGGCCCTCCTCCACTAAAAGGGAAATTGATCTACTATTTTACCCTGATTACAATCATACATCCCGTAGTCATCCTTTACAACACCCACGGTCAAGATAAATGGTGATTAATTGTATTTTACACCGTAACTACACAGAATAAGAAAATATAAGTATATAAATAAAAAGACCGTCAAATCAAAAACAAGTTTATCAAACGACATCATTTTGTTAAGGAAACCGAGTCGCCTTAAGATTTACGATGCTGAGTAAATAGTTGATGTCAAAAGCTTCCATCCAATATACACTCTTGACATTTTCCCAACAAAATATTTTCTCAACGGCCGCCGTACTTTCTCAAGAGTCTTGTAAGTTTTTTTATGTGTGTGTGTTGAATAAAAATGTCCGCTTTTTAAGAGACATCTGTTATTTAATTATAGAAATTCATAGAAAGGGAAATTATTGTCTTTATAAAGATATTTATATATATATAAATTCCTTGTGTACGTGTGTATGTCACTGAACTCCTCCTAAACGGCTGGACCGATGTTGATGAAATTTTTATGCTTGTTCAAAGGGATTCGAGAATGTTTTAGATTCACAATTGGACCCGATAGGTGGCGCTAATTTGAACAGAACAACGTCTGTTGGGTCAGCCAGTATAAATTATAGATTATTGTTGTATTAAGATAAATAAAAAATTGTTGTGGAGCCTCAAATGAAGGTTTTAAGTCTCTAGATTGAACAAAAATAACTGCTTTTCAAGAGATAGCAAAGACTGTTATTTAATTATGAAAATATATATTATCGTTTTAATTTCGTCATAGTTTATGAAATTCTCAAATTCATTAAGATAAATAAAAACGAGAGCAGCAATTCATTTTTAAAGGAGATTGAATTTGTCAGTAACAGTAATCTCTGATATTTATATGATTATTATACATTTAAATAAAACTATTTCTAGAGTTTTAAATAAAACTAAACTTTACGGATTTTATCGCGTTTGTATTTGATTTTTGATTGCCCGACGTTTCGAATATTTTGCAGCATTCATGGTCACGGGCAGACGAAGGTGTCTCACGTCCAACAACTCATCGTTATTAATTTTTAATGTTATAACTATAAATTACTAGCAGCGCCCTGCGGTTTCACCCGCAGTTCCTCTTCCCGTGGAAATATCTAGATAAATTATAGCCTATGTGTTATTCTAATATGTAAGCTATATTATTATGAAGTTACATCAAAATCCATTCAGTAGTTTTTGCGTGAAAGAGCAACAAACATCTTCACATTTTCACAGCTTCACATCCTCACATACTCACAAACTTTCGCGTTTATAATATTAGTAGTATAAATTATAAATGTCTGTAATTATAAACTAATTATAAATGTCTGTAGTTTTATTTAAAACTAGCTGATCCGGCGAACTTCGTACCGCCATAATTTTTTTCGTAAATATATTTTCCTCTTCTTCTTGAGTAATGGCAATAAGCTACAACTGTGAGCTATTGGTGCCAGAGTCGAGTTATAATATACATATATTCTTCACGTTTTCAGTCTTCGTCTTTTAGTCTTAGTCGTTACCATGTAGGTACTAAGAACCAATCCATAGTTCCTTTGGGAATTTTGGCCGAATATAAAAATGCACGCAATTCACTATTATTTCCTATTCACTATATTTCAACATTTTGTCCGCATTATATTATATAAAATAGCACCAAAATTATTTAGTATAACACAGTAAAACACTAAAATAATGAAAAAATATAAAAGCGCTACATGACATTTTGACATTCGCGTCAAAAGTCCTACATATATTTTCTAAATTTCCGAAAATATAGTTTGTCTATAGCGGTCATTTGCGTTTTGTTATTACATAATAGATGCGTTTTTGTTATACCACGGTTTATAGTGACTTGTATTCTCTTTGAAACTTTTTATGTCAAGTCCCACGGAAACCCGGTCGAACGGGATAAAAAGTATCCTATGTCCGTCTCCTGGTTCTAAGCTACCTCCCCGCCATTTTTCAGGTAAATCAGTACAGCCGTTCTTGAATTATAAATAGTGTAACTAACACGACTTTCTTTTATATATATAGACTAGCAACCCGCCCACGCTTCGCTTCGGTTTTAGTCCTTTTACCCGCGTAGTTCCCGTGGGAATACCGGGATAAAAAATAGCCTAGTTTACTCCCTGATATTATAGCTTTCCATTGATGAAAGAATTTTTGAAATCGGTCCAGCCGTTTTGAAGATTACCCGGAACAAACAGACAGACAGACAAACATTTTTTAATCGCTATTTTAGGCATAGGTGTTCTGCAAATAACCGTGTGAGCATGAAAAAAGGCTATTATTTTGACATTACAAACAGACACTTCAATTTTATTTATTGGTATAGATGTGTAATACACGCGTAAAATCATTATTTTCTAGACTTTCTATTTAATTTTTGATTTATCTGCATTTTGAATACTACAGAGTTCATGATCACGGAAGGATTAAGATGTCTGATAGGGACAGTAATACAATGACATATTACACACAGTGTCACTACAACTTATTAAAGTTTTATGTTCGCACGTGGGTCTGACAACATTTCTTACCAAAGAACATGAAGGAAAATGAATTTTCTTTGTTGTATTTTAGCACATAATTTCATGATATATTTTTTCTATTTGGATCAAATATCAAGCGGACCACGCCATCTGAATCAGCATTAAGTTATACGATAATCTATCTAATTCGAAAGTATATTTGGCAATGGGCAGGTTACATCGCTCGACGAACCGACAACCGCTGGGGAAGAAAGGTTCTCGAGTGGCGGCCACGTATTGGACGACGCAGTGTAGGACGCCCCCTCACTAGGTGGACCGACGACCTGGTGAAAGTTGCTGGACGTCGTTGGATGCAGGCGGCACAAGCCCGCACTCTGTGGCGTAACATGAGGGGGGCCTACGTCCAGCAGTGGACGCCTATAGGCTGAAATGATGTTGATGATGATGATGATGATGAATAGCATATTTGAAAACAAATGCTACGTCCAAATCTCTTTATTATATAGTAGCAACCCGCTCTCGATTCGTTTCGGTTACAGTCGCCTTATCCACGTAGTTCCCGTTCCCGTGGGTATACCAGGATAAAATATATAGCCTATATTACTCAGGGATAATGTAGCTTTCCAATGGTGAAAGAATTTTTGAAATCGGCACAGTATAATCGTAGTTTTTGAGTTTATTCATTACAAACACACACGCACACACACACAAATACAAATTTTTCCTCTTTATAATATTAGTATAGATATGATTTTTCGATATTTTCATTGTTCAACAATTTCTATGAATAACACGGGCTGTTTTGCCCGTGGATGTCGTAAGAGTCGACTGTATGATATCATATGCGTATTACATCTAGCAAGAGAAGGAAAATTCGAAATAAACTAGTAACGTGTTGACATTAAGTATTGTGTCGAGTTTGCCTTCTTTTGCATAGATGTTATTTGCATATAATAACCCTTTAGTCGTATTTTACGACACCTACGAGCAAAGCGATGGGGGTGGTAAATTATACATATTTTTATTCTATCACTACACGGAAGAATTCAATTCATCATCATCATTTCAGCCTATTGCCGTCCACTGCTGGACGTAGGCCTCCCTCATGTTGCGCCACAATGTGATGTCCTGTGCCGCCTGCATCCAACGACGCCCAGCAACTTTCACTAGGTCATCGGTCCACCTATTGCGGTCGTCCTACACTGCGTCGTCCGATACGTGGTCGCCACTTGAGAACCTTTCTTCCCCAGCGGTTGTCGGTTCATCGAGCGATGTGGCCTGCCCATTGCCACTTCAGCGTGCTAATTCTTCGTGCTATGTCGGTTACACCCGTTCTTCTGCGGATTTCCGTATTCCGGATTCTATCTCGCAGAGAAATCCCGAGCATAGCCCGCTCCATAGCACGCTGAGCGACTTTGAGCCTTGATATAAGGCCTACATTTAGGGACCACGTTTCCGTGCTGTAAGTCATCACTGGTAACACACACTGGTCGTAGACCTGTGTTTTCAGACACTGAGGTATGTTGGAGGAGAAGATCCTCTTAAGTTTCCCGAACGAATCCCGAAGAATTCAATTATCTCGAACCAAAAAGAATCAAAATTGTAGAAATGTCATAGATAAAACGTAAAACTTAAATGGCTGCTCCTAAAAGTATACATTTTAGACTTGTTAACTCTCGTCTTATACAGATATAAAGAATGCACAGTGTAGATAATATGTATGTGCTCATGATCTATATAGCAGTAATAGGTATAAACGCGGCCGTAGTTTTCTCCGTATAAAGTACGACGCTCGTAAAATCGATACTCAGACGATCGCTGAGTTACTAGACGGGAGTTACGCGAGAAGGGAGGCTGCATACCCCTCCAACACCGCCTCCCGAGCGCTGGGAATAATCAGCTGTCATTTTACGTAATTTAAATTTTACTCTGCCCGTTATCCGTTTTCCTAGAACTTATTTTGATATTTATTTATTTATTAAATTACCAATTACAACTATTATTACAGGTTTCCCTAATGCAATAGTGTAAGTCAACATAAACCATTAATAACATTATCTGTTAATGTCAACATAATAATTACATAAACAATTAATTAATTTATACATTTTATATCGTACGTAAGTTAAAAATTATTATCAAAAATTCTAAAATCTATGCTAAAATATTATGAAATTATCAATGAGTCATTATATAAAATTATACATTATTACAGCATATTTCAAATAACATTGCTCTTTTGAATTATACAATTGAACAAACGAATAGATCAGTTTTGTTGGCGAGCCGATTCAATGTTCATAGCGTTCGCGTCAAGCGTGCCATAGTCAAAAGGTTCTAGCTTTTGGCACTTTGAATAACTGCGGCCGACGATGCCGCGGAAGGTATTCGTATCTAGTACACATAGTCCCATCAACCACAGTATATCCGGATTAGAGATCCTGCCCCGGAATACTCTCATCATATAAGATGCGAGAGCCAAATCCCTTCTTGTTTCCAATTTGTTGTATCCAATCATGCCCAGTGCGAACAGGGTTGGTTACATCAACGGATAGAAAGGATAAACAATAATAATATAAATACTTGTATGTCATTTCCTTGTGGTGACAGAATAATAATAAAATTCACCACTATCTTGCCCGTGGATGTCGTAAAAGACGACTAAGGGATATAATACACATATAACATGTATGCAAGAGAAAGAAAAATTCGAAACAAAACCCTATACCAACTTGCCGGACCAGCATTGTATAGTAAGGTCAATTGCTCTCCTATTGTGGAGAAGGCTCAAGCCCAACAGTGGGACGTATATAAGCTGAAATGATGATGATGATGAGGACACCACTTCCTATCTTGATTGTGGATATCGTAAAAGACGAGTAAGGGATATAATACGCATAAACTCGATGCAAGAAATGGCAAACTGTAAACAAAACCCTATACCAACCTGTTTGACCAGCATGGTATAGTAAGGTCAATTGCCCTCCTATTGTGGAAGAGGCTTGAGCCCAGCAGCGGGACGTGCCGAGATGATGATGATATGTCATTTATCCTGTTTGGTGGCGGCTTCGATGGTGGAGGTGGATGGTGAATTGTATTTAAGAATACAAGAGTAAGTAAGAGTAAGCTCCGTCACCATACGAAATACTTTTAAATTAACGGACTCAAATTACATTTAGTCTCGGAACAATAATTTGGATCATACATAATATTGTCCTGCGTGGGAACCGAATACACGACACTTGCATTTTAGGTTGATATCTTAACCACTATGCCATTTGTATAGTCGTAAAGCATTTAAACTTCTAAAAAAATCTTATTATTAAAGACTACAGAGGGACTTTACAAACATTTAATTAACAGACACGAATTACATCCAGACTTAGAACAACAAGTCGTTGACCACACAGTGTTGTCCTGCGCAGGATTCGAACCCACGATACTAGCACGGTAGCTCGGTATCTTAACCACTACGCCATCTATTCAATCAAAATTGATATATCTATTTAACCTGTGAAAAGAAAGTTGTTTGAGTACTAGGTACGCCAGTCAGAAGTGAAACTTCTTTGCTTCCATGTGTTTTGTATCAGTATTTAAAAAAAGTGAATAAAAAAAATGAAAAAAATTAAATAAAAAAAAAACTCGATCTTTCTCACTCGCTTGCTCCCTACTCTCGCTCCATGGCTGTGCTTCGTGTTATGTTCGCCCTTTCTCACTCTCTCTCTATCGCTCTCTCCCT
The DNA here is from genome assembly GCA_032191425.1 of Lymantria dispar. Taxonomy (NCBI): domain Eukaryota; kingdom Metazoa; phylum Arthropoda; class Insecta; order Lepidoptera; family Erebidae; genus Lymantria; species Lymantria dispar. The sequence goes on along the minus strand of CM063465.1, from coordinate 6,680,239 downwards.
CCCTCTTCGTGACGCTAAAATAAAAATATTACTCTCATGCGCGCAAAGAAGTTTCCCTTCAAAAAAATCTGAGAAACGTACTTCCCTTATGACTTTCCGTGTAGTAATTTTCCATCATAAAATAGATCTCGCTGTAAAATCTACTTACCCTCATATCCACTTCGTCCTCATAACACATTCTGTTCGTTATAACAAAACTAACAAAACTACCGCCTCCCAACACCCCTAATGGGGTTTAACCCCCAACGCGTCATCTCTATAAACGTTAGTCATTTTGCATAATCTGAATAGTGGACGTTGGATCATCTAAATAAAACGACGTCTCGCTTAACTACTTTTTAACCCCCGATGCAAAAAGAGGGGTGTTAAAACTTTGACATCGATGTCTGTCTGTCTGTGAGAGTGTGCTTCTGTATGTGGCATCGTAGCTCTCAAACGAATGGATCGATTTCGATGCGCTGTTTTACATTTGCAAGCCAGTTTCCTTGTGGTGGTTTTTAGCTATGTGTGGTTAATATCAACGCAGCAATGTAAGAGTATCAGCTATTTGCCAAAATAATGTAATGGCGTATGATTACTCGGTTAAGTGTCTCATGCCAGTATAATCGTTAAATGACAATTAATTGTTAATTCCTGTTGAAAAGCAGGTTTAATTATTTTAGTTTGTATCGGTGGTTATTCAAAAATTCACAATTTTACTTATAGTTTAATGTTCCTGAAGTTTTAAACATATAAAAGTAAAAATATACAATTTTAATTAAAAAAAGACTTGCGTTCTTTAGTTTCTCGGGTTTTAAATATATAAATCTACGTGTGGTGACGGACTAGGAATACAATTCATCACCCCCTCTCTTATACGTGGGTGCATTGGCACTCAGTGTCTAAGATTCAAACCCCCGATCAATATCGGGGGTTTGAATCTTAGACAAGACAACACTTTGTGTGATCCACAAATTGTTGGTTTGAGTCTGGATGTAATTTGTGTCCGTTAATTATATGTTTGTAAAGTCCCGCGTAATACAAGGACTATTTACTTAATGCAAATTTGTCTTTAAAAAAAACTCTGTACCTACATTTTGTCTATAAAATCTTACAGAGTAATTTCATACCAGATACTATTTTGTTTTGTTCAATCAAGTCTATGTTACATATGTTTTTCTACGTTTCTGACCTTTTGAATCAACTGACACGCTGAATAGACCCTTTCTTAAAGGGTAGGGCTTGATTGAGCAAGGCAATGTCAGAGATCCCTATTTTAGAATACATATTACGCACTGATTGAAAGCTACATATGTATGCATGTAAATAAATTGGTACTGCCTCAGAAGAGATTGCTGTATTAGTCAGCCAATGTTTTAATATTACTTGGTCAAGATCATCATCATAATCATTTTGGCCTTCTAAACAATATATTAGCCGATCCTACACCTGAAAAGATGAAAGCATTAGTTAAGTAAGCAGAGCTAGGATTAAAATAATAATAAATAGATTTAGTATGTATGTAATATTCATTTTGTTGTCCCTATAGGACGATGAGGTCGCTGTGCGACGGTCCGTAAAATAAATAAAAAAAAATTTTTCAGCCATATTTTATAAATAAATTTCTAGCGTACGTGTGTATGCCACTGAACTCCTCCTAAACGGCTGGACCGATGTTGATGAAATTTTTTGTGCATGTTCAAGGGGATTCGAGAATGGTTTAGATTCACAATTGGACCCGGTAGGTGACACTTATTTGAACAGAACAATGTCTGTTGGGTCACCTAATGTTATATAAAGTCCCACTGTTGGCTCGAGTCTCCCCCACAATGGAAGGCAAATTAGCCCACTATACCGCACTGGTCAATCGTGATGGCATTTTCTTTTACGCCGAGTCTTCTTTCTCTTGCATAGAAATTATCTGCATATCATATCCTTAGTCGTACTTTACGATACCTACGGCGACAAGGGGTGTAAGCACGCACACCCGTAACCCACCCGTGACACGTCGCCTTCGTCGTTGGTCCGACCACCAGAGCAGGGAGCGGCTACGAATACTACAATCACATTGTTCGTGGTTGTCGTATAAGACAAATAATAACTTTAAATTAACCTCACTTAATTGCATCTAATGCTCTCTGATCCCAATAATATATTCGCGATAAATAATTGTATTCCCGAGACGGGTCAAGTTAGGCAGGGGAGACGACCTACCATAAAACTATTGACAAAATCTTTTACAGTATGTGTGATGATGCTGGATGATAATAACACCCAATTGTCCAATCTTCTAGTATTTCACAGCATAATCTTCTATACTATCTATACTAATATTATAAAGACCAGTAGTGCTGCGGCTGCAAATCGATGCGCACGTAGTTACAGCACTCCAACCTGTTGAGACAAGTCCCAAGTAGTCGCTACTCGGAGCCGATTTCACCAAACTTAATTTGCAATCCAATTAGCGCTCATATTGAATGGAGTCATAGAATTTTTATCAGCTCTCTAGTCCACGCCACCTACTGCCTGCCGCAGCACGTGCAGCCAGCCTCGGAATCACTACCGGCTGCGAATGCAGGCAGCGGCTGCGTGTCATGCGTGTGCTACCTGCATCCGCAGCCTGCATCTGCAGCCTGCAGCCGAGGTTGGAATAGCACCTTTACGGGGCCGCGCGCCGCCCCTCTGTAGCCCCGGACGGAGCCGGGCGGGGCGGGTGCGCTGACCGTATCAAAAAAAAGGCGTCTTTATTTTATTTTTGTTTTGCTTTTCTTATAATTTTTCCTTCCCTTACATTGACCTCAATATTTATAGGGTATGTTAATCATCTTTTATAAATCCCATTAGTAAAATCGAATGAGTGCGGTAAGGAGATAGTCATTATCTTGACTATAGATGTCTCAACGCTAGGTTTTAGCCTCCTCTGTCTAGAAAGAAAATTAACCTTCTACACCACGCTAGTCAGACCGTTTGAGTTTCCGACTCTGCTCATATGTGATCTGTATATTATAACCCTTAAGCGTCTTTTATAACACCCACGGACACGTATGATAAACAGAATTCTTACCCCGTCACCACACGGAAAGGAATAGTAGCAATTTGTAAATATATTTCGTCATAAGACGGAAGAGAAATACATTTTAAAGGTTTTAGTTAAAATTACTACCAACTCCATGTCTTTTTAAATAATACCCCTTAGAATAATAACGTATAGAAGGTAAGTAAAATATGAAGCATTTAAATTGGAGCCTAATGGAGCTTACGCCAGACCGTTCCGTAGTGTACAATGTCACTGTACTGCACATATGTACGCAACTCTTAAAAAATAAATAGGTAATTATGACCGTTTGTACATTCAAATGGTGTCACAACACATTTGACAAACATAAACAGATTTTTAACATTACTTTTAAAAGTATTTCGACGATTTATGCCAATAAAAACATAATTTGTATACTTGTATAGTGGTGTGCATGTGTACGTGTGTAATCGCCTGCGCGCATGTAGTATTTTTGGCTTCATGTTTTTGATCGATGAAGTACCGATAATATCTTTCGATACGTTATTATTCTAAGTAATACCCATTCTTAGCAAGAATTTAATGTACTCGAGATCCTGGATTACCGATGTTTTTTATAGTTACCTTTGAAGCTATAACTTACCCAAGGATAAGGATCACAGTTAAAGATATCCGTATGTAATGCCCAGGCTTATCCAAAAAATATCCATTATTTCAACAAAAATGAAATCAAGGTATGTCATTGCGTCGAAACACTCGGAAAATGTTTGGACTTCGGTCTCGAGGGTCGTACATGAATGTTTGATACGTGTAAACGATTGTGGGCCTTGAAAATATCGATTCAGTTGAAATTAAGGAAGAAATGGGGTATCGGGAACGTCGAAGGGTCAGTAAGAATGAGGTTATGTTGACTGTAGCGAAGCGAAAAGCGGAGAGTATCGCTTCATAAATATATTTTTATAACAACGTTTATTTTAAACATGAAGAATTGGGTCAGAAATTTTAATGGTTGAAATAGAAATTCTTATGTTTTATAGTGGAGTATTTTTATAGTAATACTGAGGATAATATTAACAATATTCCGAAAGACTTACTACACCGAGTTCTGGCGTTCCCAAAAATTATATACATAGATATGTTGTTGCTATTAAGATTCACATGATTGATTGAATTCGACATTTCCATCCACCAAGTTCATTAACGGCTGTATCAAAACGGAGGACTCCGCGTGGAAAGGACATAATATCTTCCATGCCCGTCAAGCGATTAGTGATTGCAATTGGGGTTATTAATTTTTCAGGTTAGCGCCCCTGCCTACTAGTGCTCCTTTATTTACAATTTGGCCAAAAATAAGAGATGGTGAATTATTTATGTGGTGACGGAGTAAGAATACAATTTCACCACTTCCTATCTAGGCCGTGGATGTCGTAAAAGACGACTAAGGAATATAATATGCACATAACATCTGTGCAAGAGAAGGAAAACTCGAAATGAAACCCTATACCAACATGTCTGACCAGCAAGGTATAGTAGGTCAAATTCCCTCTCATTGTGGAGGAGGTCCGAGCCTAACAGTGGGACGTATGTGGGCTGCGATGATGATGATGAATTGATGTTTCCATGGTAGCTGTTAACAGTATTCTGTCTATAACCCTGGGTCGATCCGTCCGGGGTAGTACCGCACTCTCGCAGAAAATCGACATCCGAGTCGTAGCAATTTGTTACTCCTCATCGTTCGGTGAGTGGGGGCGCCGAAAACCAAACTTCTGAGGATGTTTGCGTGCGTGGGTTTTGGCGATGCCTTTAGTATCACCGAACCTTATTGCACTCATTCACACTCCCTTCAATTTCTTCACGGTAGTCAGCATCCTAGCGAACATTCGTGAGCAGCAGTACCACTTACCATCAAGTGTGCTGTAGGGAGTGGTGAACTGTATTCTTACTCCGTCACCACACGGAAATTATACATTTAAAAATATTTTAAATATTTAGCGTTTTGGCAGTAAAAGCGTCCGCTACAACCCCGTGTATGCTAACTCCCTAAACCAAGTTCTGTGGATTCATGTTCCGCATTCCTATATATTGTTATTGCCTCTGAACGTCTTACACAAATATTTTTGGCGAATGCTTACTTATACGGATAATACATTTGTCTTTGATTTATATAAGCATTGACCGCATACTTCTATTCTGTTTGTTTTTTTTTTGTGTTAAACGTGAAAGTTTCATAAAATTATGTTGATTACAAATAATTATTTTCTGCAAAAAAAGAAACCGCCTTCAATAATGTAGACAATGTAGATACATTTTTAGATTTTTGTTGATTTTTCAAAAACAGCTTTTTTCGATTTCGATAAAATTTTCAAATGGCTATTTGGGAAGTATACCCTTTCCAACAAAAAAAGAATCATCAAAATCGGTTCTTAAACGACAAAGTTATCCGCGAACAAACATAAAAAAGCGGTTGAATTGAGATACCTCCTCCTTTTTTGAAGTCGGTTAAAAATGTTTTAACATTCTACAGATAATGTAGTAGTTGAGATACCGGTCTACTATTTCAGTCGTTCGATGCCAACACAGTATAATATTTTGTGCGAACTACAAATTTTTCTGGATCTAATTGTAATTTGTTTCTATAAGTTTGTAAAGTCCGTCACAATACAAGGATTTTTTTAGTTCAAAAAGAAAATTAAAAAAATAATGTTATAAACACAAATTTTTGTCGTCATCATTATCATCATCACAGCTCATATACATCCCACTGCTGGGCTCGAGCCTCCTCCACAATAGGAGGGAAATTGACCTTACTATACCATGCTAGTCAGACAGGTTGGTATAGGGTTTTGTGTTTCGAGATTTCCTTCCCTTGGATCGACCCAGGGTTATAGACAGAATACTGTTAACAGCTACCATGGAAACATCAATTCATCATCATCATCGCAGCCCACATACGTCCCACTGTTGGGCTCGGGCCTCCTCCACAATGGGAGAGCATATGACCTACTCTACCATGCTGGTCAGACATGTTGGTATAGGGTTTCATTTCGAGTTTTCCTTCTCTTGCACAGATGTTATGTGCATATTATATCCCTTAGTCGTCTTGTACGACATCCACGGGCAAGATAGGGAGTGGTGAATTGTATTCTTACTCCGTCACCACACGGAAAAAGGGGGGGGGGGGTATATAATAAATAAAGGGATATAATATGCATATAAAATCTGTGCAAGAGAAGTAAAACTCGATATAAAACCCTATTTTTTTTTTTGTGGGTGGGCTGCGGTCGGCGCGCCTCCGCACCACTCCGTCCGGGGCGACAGAGGGGCTTAAGCACGCAACTCCCACAACCCACCCGAAAACCACGTCGCCTTCGTCGTTGGGCCGACCACTGGAGCAGGGTTACTTGACATCAGTGGTCGGCCTGTCGACCATCGCCCTAGCGATAGCCGACAGCGTCAGGTCTGTACCGATGATTGCGACGAGTTCACAGCGCTGCACTGCCCAAGCCGCGCAGGCCTCGAGCGTATGGCGCGCCGTGTCCTCGTCGCAATCGCAGTGGTGGCAGGATGGTGTACTCTCCCTCCTAACGACCCTGTGCAGATATTTGGCGAAGCACCCATGCCCCGTCAAAACCTGCATCAGTCGGAAGGAGAGCACCCCGTGCCGCCTTTCCAACCACTGCATCAGCACCGGCCGGAAGGCCTCCACGGTTCGGACCGCGAACCGAGGCCTCTCCAGCCGGACTGCCCAACGGGCAATGACGTCTCGGCGGGCGTCGACGCGCCAGGCGGTGAGATCCCTTAACGAGACCACACCGCCCCCCGCTCGCACCGTCACCCGCCGATATAGTCCGGCGAGCATCTCCGCCTCCAGATCCCACGGGGGAGTCCCGGCCAATAGGCACGCTGCCTCCGTCGCCACCGTGCGGTATATAAAACCCTATACCAATACGTCTGACCAGCAAAGTATAGTAAGGTCAATTTCCCTCCCATAGTGGAGGAGGCCCGAGCCCAAAAGTGGGACGTATATGGCTGAGATGATGAAATTATAAAGAGTAACTTAAGTTATTTTCCTTCTCAGAAAAACCCTATAAAATTTTGCCCAATCCGAGACTCAAACCCGAGGTCACATATTATGAGATGTTGGAGATTTAAAATTCAGTGACGAAGTGACTGAAACGAAACCAGAGCAAGAGTGGATTGCTAGTTGAATTATTTATGGTCAGGTCCTAAAAACGCAAGCGGTAATTTGATGAATGAATGTTTGCCCTCACAGAATCGTAAACTGTGCATTTGATCATGTGATGATCTTCAGCAAAGTGTTGTGCATGAGCCCACGAAGGTAAGTTGGTACAACACGACCTAATGGAACCGGAGGGTGATCTATTTCAAGGAGAATTCATTTTTTCTATTTTTTTTATATTTGAACAGAACGTCTGTTCGGTTTGCTAGTAGTTTTATAATTTACTAGCAATCCGCCCTCGCTTCGCTTCGGTTATAGGTTATAGTCGTTTTACCCGCGTAGTTCCCGTTCCCGTGGGAATACCGGGATAAAATATAGCCTAGTTTACGCCCTGATATTATAGCTTTCCATTGGTGAAAGAATTTTTGAAATTGGTCCAACCGTTTTGAAGATTACCCGGAACAAACAGACAGACAGACAAAAAATTTTTAATTGCTATTTTAGGCATAGGTGTCGTGCAAATAACCGTGTGAGCATGAAAAAAGCCTATTATTTTGACATTACAAACAGACACTCCAATTTTATTTATTGGTATAGATATAGATTAGTAGGTCACAGTTTTCGACTAATTGGACTCATTCTTTAGATAAAAATTTTCTGAATGGAAGCTTTGAAACGAATATTAAAATATACGTTTATTTAGTGTATATTCCTTTGATGTTACTTGATATTTGTAACACAAAGGGATTCGAGAACTTTAACGAAATAATAATTAGAGGGTTCGACTCGGAATCTAATTATTACTTGTATTTTCAACGTGTTTATACAGATAAATAGATTAAATTTCATGATTATAAAACACTAGCTGACCCAACAGACGTTGCTCTATTCAAATAAAATAAAAGGAATTCTCCTTCAAATCGACATTAGCGCCGCATATCGGGTCCAATACTGAATCTCAACCATTCTCGAATTCCCATGAACACACACAAAAAAATTCATCAACATCGGTCTTGCCGTTTAGGAGTAGTTCGGTGACATGCTATGTTAAATCCGTGGTGCTATACTGCTGCGTTTCACGTAATTGTACATCCCCTTATTTAGTGGCTCATTAGCCTACTTTGGTTTGTCTCCCGCTTGGCATAAGATAGAAGTGGAATTTTTCCAACCCCTCCTGTTTTTCTTTGCTAATTAAATTTGTTGCGGGTTCCAAGACAATTAAAAGCGTTTGCCGGGACTTCCTGAGGTTCAAGCCTCAGTGGCTTATACGAAGACCATTATCGATCCTGGCTTACACGAATTAAAGTGGTGGGAATGTGTGGTGGAACTAGTCCCATTAAATAAAATATATATTAACGGTTAGGAAGTCATATGATATAGTCATTTGAAAGAAAGAAAGAAAGAAAGAAAAATTATTTATTTCTCCTTTACGGGAGGAACACGTACAATAGCATAGAATAAAAAGTAGAATAACATAAAAAACAATAGATAATAAAAGAGAATACACAGTGAAAATAACAAAATTAGAGTCCCCTTCGCAAAAGAGGAAAAGGATCGCTGCTCAGCATAATGTTGAGGTATCCATTCTGTAAAATGAATACCACAACGCTGTTATTCTGCAGCGTCCTCTAACGATCGTCAGCGATGTCTAGGCAGCAGAGTATAGAAGATACTGTCAAAACATGGCTATCCCTTTGCAAATAATAATTTATCACAATAATAACTAAAATAACAATAATCTAACCTAAAAACATGTATAAAGATAATATTAAAATAAAAGATAAGACCGTCTTAAAATTAAAAAGTAAAATAAAATTACGTAGGTAAATGAACCATAGAAAAAAAGAAAGATGTATTTTTTTAATCTGTGGCAACATTTGTGAGTTTGTACTATCTGTGGGCGAAGCGTCTGTATGTCAAGATTCGATTTTTGGTGGGCAAACCATTGGCGCGTCTTTTTGAATTATAAAATTTTATTAAATTGCAAACGACTTTAAACTTAATTGTTTATCACAAATAATACGCTCCTTGGTTTTATAACTGATAAATATTACACATAAGATGAATGAATCCAGTGGCGGTAAGGATTTGAAAAGAAAATTTCATACCACGGATGAGGCTGTAGAACCTGCCACGAAAATGTCTCTTAAATTCATCAATACTAAGAGAGGTTTATTTAAGGATTGTCATCATATTTACACTGAAGAAAGGCAAGAATATCCAATATTATTATCTCATGATGCCGATGATACTAATACTAGGACAAAAATTGATATATTCAAAACCAATTATATACTCAAGAATAAGGTAACAGGTATTGATTTTGTGAAACAAACAAGTAATTATTTTCTTAAAGTATATTTCAAAAACAAGAAAGATGCTAACACCTTTTTATTAAATAAAACTTTACTGAAACAAAATAATTGGACAGCTAAAATTCCCTATGAACAGATTGAATCCCAAGGTATAATAACAGCCCCTGTGGATATCACTGAAGAAGATCTTCTGTGCAATCTTGAAGCTCGCTGCCAGGTTATAGGTGTAAAACGTTTTCTTAAGAAACAACTAGATGGCAGTCTCCAACCACTGCGAACAATTCTTATAACATTCTTATCTACAACAAGACCCGATCACGTAACGTATGATAACATATGGTTTGACGTTCGAGAGTATGTAAGACCACTTTTACAATGCTTTAATTGTTATAAGTTTAATCATGGTAGTGGTAGCTGCAAAAATATTCAAATATGTTCTATATGTTCACAAAATCATAATTACAGAGATTGTCCCAATAAAAATAATGTGAAATGTTCCAACTGCAGTGGCCCCCATGTAGCTATATCCAATGCCTGTCCAGTAAAATCATCTAAAATAGCTGAAATTAAAAATAGAATTGCAGGCAATTTTACTTATGCTACAGTTGCTAGTAAAAACCCTAAAACAAATTTTCCACCTTTACCAAATTTAAACTTTTTTAATAGATTACCACTATCTGTCCCTCAAAGCAAATCTTCTCCACAGAGAAGAGCTAATATAACAGAAATTCTTAATTCGGATATTATTTTAAATGCCATTACAAAAACAATAATAGACATTATGCAAAAGAAGGAAGAGGAGGGTTTTAACATTTCTTCCAAAACAATAAAGGAGTCCTTGATAGCTAACTTTGTATAATGTTTTATTCACAGCTTAATATATTGCACTGGAATGCTAGAAGTATTGTCTCCAAATCAGATTTACTCACCAACTACATTAATACTTTTGATACAGAGATAGATATAGTTTTATTAAATGAAACTTGGTTGGATGATACTAAATCACTTAAAATAAAGGGTTACAATATATTTAGAGCCGACTCAGAGAGACCTCATGGGGGTGTAGCTATTGCTGTTAAAAATAAATTTCAAGTAAATATTATTAACACTTTTTCTTCCTATAACTGTCAAAACATATTGCTAACATTACTTCTGAATGATCTTTCGATTGATATATTATGTGTTTATTGCCCACCTGGTAAATTTAATTTAAAATTATTACAGGACATCTATTCCAAAATTCTATCCAGAAATTTTATTATTATTGGGGACTTTAATGCCCATCATGTTTCTTGGGGATCTAATAAAAATGACAAAAGAGGTAATATAATACACTCCTTTATGGAAAGTCATAATATAGTGTGCTTAAATGATCATAATCCCACTACATTAGCTCCCTTTGGAAAAAATTCTAGTGTGTTAGATTTAGCATTTGTATCAACCCCATTAAATTCCAGCTGTAAATTTGCTATAGCTGATGATCCTATGAGTAGTGATCACTTTTCTATTCATGTAGGTTTGTTATATCCAAATCGATACCCTAAATATGATAAGCCAAACCAAATAAAATCATCTTATTCTATACCACCTATTAACTATAATAAAATTGACTGGGCTGTGTTTAAAGACAAATGTGACATTACCTTTTCAACATTCCATTCTACAGGTGATGCTTCAGTTAATTATAATAATTTTATTGAAAAATTGAACCAGATTTTATCTTCATTTGCAGTTAAGAGGCCTTTTCTTAATAGCAGTCATAGTAAAATACAGAAAAAATCTGTGTGGTGGAATGATATCTGTAAAAAAGCTGTTTCTCAAGCTCGTCTTGCACTGTCTTTATATAAAAAATTTCCTAATGTTGAAAATTATTTGATATATAAAAAGTTTGATGCCCGAAAGAAACAAATAATATTAGAACAAAAACGTTCAAATTGGCAAGCACTATGCACTTCATTCAATCGCTGTACTCCTTCTAAAGTTATATGGGATTATATTCGTAAATTTAAGTTTTCTAAGAATATTTCAAACAATATTAATTTTTTCAAGATAATAACAATGCCCTACAATATTTAGATAAAGTATGTTCCATTAACTATAATAGTGCCTTCAATTACCTTAAATATTTTAATAACCCTGGTCACAGCTCAGCTAAGTGGTTAGAAGATCCTTTCAGTATTAGTGAATTTACTGCTGCTCTGGTAAATAAAAAAAATACATCTCCTGGTCCTGACAAAATTCCTTACTTAGTAATTAAAAACCTTCCCCTTAGTTCTCAATTACTATTATTAAATATTTTTAATCAATTGTGGTATTCTAAGAAAATTCCTGATGCCTGGAAAGAGCAGTACTACCTAATAGGTACTACCTATTCCTAAGCCTAATAAAAACCTTAATAATCTAGACTCCTACAGACCTATCTCTTTAACATCATGTTTTTCTAAGCTTTTTGAGTCAATGCTAAAATCAAGAATAGAGTGGTTTGTAGAGAAGAATCTTTTAATACCAAATAACCAATATGGTTTTCGCAGTGGGAAAAGTACTATAGATAGCTTAAGTTGTTTAATTGGCGATATTATGAATGGTTTTCAAACCAATAGGTATACAATAGCTGTGTTTTTTGATATAAAAGGCGCTTTTGATAATATTGACCATAAATTCCTCATTAAAAGTTTGTGCAAGCTAGGATTTCCTGGAGCTGTACTTCAGTGGCTTTTTACTTTTCTACATGGACGTAAGGTGAATTTGAAAGTGAAAAACCAATTTTATGGACCTAACATTTCTTATAAAGGTACTCCTCAAGGTTCTGTAATTTCCCCGTTAATTTTCATTTTAAGTTTGGTGAAATTAATGGAGAAGATACCTAAATCTGTCAGATATCTTCTTTATGCAGATGATCTAGCTGTATATATTCAGACATCTAATATAATTGAGGGTGAATCCATAATGAATGACTGTCTTAAAATTTTATACACTGTTCTAAGTACTAAATTGAAACTGGACATTAATACTAATAAAAGTGTTGTCATGGTTTTCTCCAGAAATGGTGAATTTAGGCCTAAATTACAATATAATGGTAATTTTTTACAAGTAAATACCTCCTATAAATATCTGGGGATCTTTCTAGACTGTAAATTATCTTGGTCTGAACATATAAGTTATTTATGCAAAAGGTCTGAGCAGGTATTAAATATTATGAGATCATTAACAGGGTTAAAATGGGGTTCTGATCCAAAAATTTTAAAACAACTATACCAAGCAACAATACGCAGTTATTTTGACTATGGTTGCATGTTTTACTTTAATGCTGCTAGTCATTTACTCAAGAAGTTAGATGTCATTCAAAATAGAGCACTTCGTATAATTTTGGGGGCTATGTCCTCTTCTCCAATTAACTCTTTAGAAGTTGAAGCTGCCGTAGTGCCTTTAACTGTTAGAAGGTCTTATGTGGTAGATAAATACTGCCTTAAGCTAATTAGCCGGGACAATGAAGTGGTTTCAAGTTGGTTAGAGATCTTTATTTACCCTGATTATAATAAAACTCCATTAAGGGCAACAACCTCTTTAAGTGAATCTATTTCATATCTAAATTATGAATTTCAAGACATAGTTTATTGGACTAAAATACTTCCATGTTATTCTCTGCAGTATAACGATATTATTTCTGAAATTCCTATTACTTTAAATAAATACAATGATAAAGCAGATTTTGTAAAGTTCTTAGATAGCAAAAGTCATTTCAGTGCAATATATACAGATGGATCAAAAACCAAAAATAGGACTGGTTTCGCTTTTTACATTCCTACTCTAAATATAGGTAAAAAATATCACTGTCATAATTTATTTTCCATTTTTTCAACAGAAGCACTTGCTATCATACACGCTCTAGAGTATATTATAGGTAATGTTAAACAATTGAATGATAACTGTATAATATTGACAGAATCTATGAGTATATTACAAGCAATTATTAACAAAACTTTATCAGCTTCTTACAATTATTTAATATACATGATAAGGTATTATGTCTGTGCTTTACAAAAGCTCAATATTTCAATTGAGTTTGCCTGGGTCCCAGGCCATTCTGGCATCTATGGTAATGAAGTCGCTGATAGTCTGGCTAAATCATCATCAAACAGCATCTCTTGTGATTGCAAGGTTCCGTATACCGATTTAATTCCGTCACTAAAACAAAATATGATAAAACGCTGGTGTATGGTTTTAAATCATACTCGAACTACTAAAGGTAAATGGTTAGAAGAAATTGAACCCATACCTTCAACAAAAGCGTGGTTTGAAAAAGATTCCAAGTTCCTGGGCAGACATTTTATTACCACTATTTCTAGATTACGTATTGGCCACTGCAGAATTCCTTCTCTTTTGTTTAGAATTAATGTAGTTCATAATACATCCTGTTCATATTGTTACTATGCCGTTGGTGATTTGCAACATATATTTTTTAATTGTCCGAATTTTAAACTGAACCGGTTATTATTAATCTGTCAATGTCAAGACACTATAGGACATGTTCCAAACACTGTACAAACCTTACTAAAATTTCCATCACTGTATATTGCTTTGTATAATTTTATTGTAAGCACAATTGGAAATGTATGATATATTAGATAATTTAAGATTATTATTGTATCGTATAATGTAAATATTACTGTTCTGAATCTTATGTAGTTTTTAAGTTTCTGTTAGGCTGATGGTTCTGCCAAAGCCTTTAATAAATTAAAAAAAAAAAAAAAAACTGTATGTCAAGTGTATTGTTATTGTGTAGTTGTGATTAATGCGTGGATACAATATTTAGTAAAAGTTCAAGCAAATCAAATGTGAATTTTGAATATGTATAGTGACTCATATTCACGCAATGTAACCAATTGACATAGATACAGTCATGGACGGTCAGACTGACAGTGGTCCTCTAGTCAAATAAAGTTTTTACATTAGTTGTAGGACCACACTGTTGACAGTTGTCTGTCAACAGCCGCGGGCCGGTCCGTCGGGGTAGTACCATACTCTCGCTAAAAATCAACGCCTGAGTTGTAGCCATTTGTTACTGCGCTTCATTCGGTGAGCGAAAGAGCCGGAAGTCCAAATTTCTGAGGTTTGGTGAGTTTTGGTGATGCTCATTACATGCATTCATACTCCCTTCACTTTCTTCCCGGTAGACAACGGCCTAGCAAAGGTCCATGAGCGGCAGCAACACTTACCATCAGGTGTACTATTTGCTCGTTTGCCACCATTGTGAAGTCACCCTTGGTTATCTGCCCCAAAAATTTATAAAACTGCCATAATATAAGAGTTTTTTTTTTTGGGGTGGATTGCGGTCGGCGCGCTCCTTGCACCACTCCGTCCGGGGCGACAGAGGAGCGTAAGCACACAACTCCCGCAACCCACCCCCGATGCACGTCGCCTTCGTCGTTGGGCCGACCACCGGAGCAGGGTTACTTGTCTTCAGTGGTCGGCCCGACGGAATACCCCCTACTTGGGGTACCCTCCCATCGACCGATGTCCTCCCCTCGGCGAGGACGTCGGTCTTTCCTCATGCGGTCGGCCTCTTGGCGGGTGACGGATTAATTCCCCGGTCACGTCACCCGCGGCCTCGGCTAGGGCGGCATGAGGCGCAAGTATTCGCGCCTACGCCGCCCCAGTCGCCGGCGGCGGATCGCCTCATCGAGGCTGATAATATAAGGGTACGTAACATATTACAACAACAGTACATAGAATTGTAATAATTAGGAATTTAAATAAAACAATATGATAATAAAGTTGGTGAATATTCTATACGTAAAATAAATAATAAGTTAGCTTTTATTGTTGTTACTACAAATGTGTGTTGATTATATCGTAGGTAAACTTAAAATAAATATGCTCATTATAATAATTTATGACGTTTAATATTGTTTTAATAACATATTTGTTTTACTCATTTAAACATAACATGTTTATTTAGTTATTTTATTGAAATTTATCCATTCTCACTAAGTTTTGTGGTTTTTATATTATTACTAGCTTACCCGCGCAACTTTTTTTAGATAAGGGAACCTTTCAAAAGGATTATATTGCCCCATTTTGCAATATTTCAACTCTGATCATCCACCCACCTAATAAGCATGGTGGTTATGAGATTATCAAACTCCTTAGTAAGATTAATGTCCAATATAGATTTCGTAATTTAGTCCGGGTACCTGAAGAGAGATTAGCCTCGCGACGGCGATCGGCGTCCCAGTAGGAAACGCCGACGGGAGAGGGTACTCCCTCAAGGTATGCCGTCGGGTCGACCACTGAAGTCAAGGAACTCTGCACCGGTGATCGGCGCAACGACGAAGGCGACGTGCTATACGGGTGGGTTAGGGTGTGCGTGCTTTACGCCCCTCTGTCGTCTCGGACGGAGCCGGGCGAGGAGTGCACCGACCGTAACCCACGACCAAAAAAAATACAGATTTCGTTGTGGATAAGATAGTGAAAATGGTTAGATATCGACCTGCCGTGCCAATGTCGCGAGTTAAATTCCCACGCAGGGCAATATTTTAAGCGATCCGTAAATTGTTCTTCTGAATGTGGATGTAATTTGTATCCGATAATTGTTCGTTTATAAAGTCTCCTGTGATGTAAGAATTAGTTCCTTAGTACAGTGCGTTGCGCATGATAATTAATAATACATATATCCATACATAATATTAGGTCCTTACATATGCAATTGGCGTTTTGTACGGGAGGAATATAAAGTCATTTTCTTTTTTGTAAAATATATTTAATTAATCAAAGTATGCATCGTTGTTATCTATGCACTTTTGCCATCTCATAGGTAGTTCGTTGATCCTTTTACTAAAAAAACTATGAGGGCGAGAATCAATAACCTCTATGAAGGGGGTTTGAACTGCCGCATCGGAGTTGAATTTTCAGACATTCCAATTGTAGCTCATCTAACTTAGTGATTGTTTGTTGTGCAGTGTGTGGTCTTGCGTTGTCGTGAAGTAGCAGTGGCCTAGAGCGATTGACCTATCTCGGTTGTTTAGCAGCTAGTTCTTCCTTCATGGTTTGCAGTTGCTGATAATAGATATCTGCCGCAATCGTTTGGCCAGATTTTAGAAAGCTATAATGAACGACACCAGCGCTAGTCCACCAAACACTCACAAGTAACTTTTTCTGAGTCAATTTTTGTTTAGGGCAGGATTTGGCTGGGTCTCCAGGGTTCAGCCATTGCGACGAGCGCTTCCGATTATCGTACAGTGTCCACTTTTCATCACAAGTAATAATTCGATTTAAAATACCTTCATTATTGTGTCGGTTGAGCAAAGTAACACAGCAGTCGACGCGTGTTTGCAAGTTCGATTCACTCAATTCATGAGGTACCCATGGTTCAAGTTTTTTTACTTTCCCGATTTGCTTCAAATGGATTAACAATTTTGTCACTTACCGAAGCCTGCAGCTATCTCTGAAGTGCTTTGTGATGGATCCGCTTCCACAATAGCCTTTAATTCTTCATTTTCCACTTTGGTCTCCGGCCGTCCACGGGGTAGATTGGTTGGGAAGGTCGAAATTTCCAGAACGAAAACCTTGAAACCAAAAACGTACCATGCTTTTTTTTTTGCGACACCAACGCCGTACACATCATTAATCCTTCAAGCTGTTTCTGCAGCACTGGTGCCACGGTAGAACTCGTACTCGTAAATATACCCATATTTATATGTTTTTCATTGCGCGGTAATAAGCGACGCCAAAGAAAAAAATAATGAGGAAAAACCAATGAAGGACTGTTTCCAAAACTCAAATGTACCAGCTAAATGAATTTATAAATTTGAATTTGGAATTCTTAACCAAAGAGGAGATATTTTAGATCAAAGTGGTCAGTACTACAAAACGTTAATTTCATATATAAGGACCTAATCTTAGAATAATAACGTATAGAAGGTAAGTTCACGCTCAAAAAGTGAGGCATTTCAATTGGAGCCTAATGGAGCTTACGCCGGAACCGTTCCGTAATGTACAAGTCATTATACTGCACGTACGTAGGCAACTCTTAAAAAATAAATAGGTAATTATGACGGTTTGTGCATTCAAATGGTGTCACAACACATTTGAAAAACTTAAAAAGGTTTTTAACACTACTTTTAAAAGTATTTCGACGATTTATGTTAATAAAAACAAAATTTGATTTCATAATTTGTCTAGTGGTTTACGTGTTTACGTGTATAATCATCTGCGCGCCATTAGTATTTTTAGAATCAAATTTTGAAAGTTCAAAGTATTGACACTATCCTTCTATATATGGGACCTGGAGGCGGAGATGCTCGCCGACATTTATCGGCGGGTGTCGGAGACGCGCGCCCGCGGCAGCATGGTCTCCATCAATGAGATCACCGCCTGGCGGGTCGACGCCCGCCGAGAAGTAATTGCCCGTTGGGCAGTCCGGCTGGAGAGTCCTCGGTACGGTGTCAGGACTGTCGAGGCCCTCCGGCCGGTGCTGATGGAGTGGTTGGAGCGGACGCACGGGGTGCTTTCCTTCCGACTGGTGCAGGTGCTGACGGGGCACGGTTGCTTCGGGAAGTACCTGCACAAGATTGTCAGGAGGGAGAGCACACCGTCCTGCCACCACTGCAGTTGCGACGAGGACACGGCGCAGCACACGCTCGAGGAGTGTGCTGCATGGGAGGGGGATCGCCGTGAACTCGTCGCAATTATCGGTGCCGACCTGGCGCTGCCGACCATCGCCAGGGAGATGCTCGTCAGCGTCAGGAACTGGGACGCGGTCGCCGCCTTCTGTGTGGCCGTAATCTCACGGAAGGAGGCGGCGGATCGTGTGCGAGTAGAGCTGCTATTCGGCGACACGTTCCGCCGCCGGCGACTCGGGCGGCGCAGGCGCGAGTATCTGCGCCTAATGCCGCCCTAGCCGAGGCCGCGGGTGATCGGACCGGGGAATTGTCCGTCACCCGCGGAGAGGCTGACCGCGCGACGGCGACCGACGTCCCAGTACGTCGAGAGGTGAGGATACCCGAAAGGGTATTCCGTCGGGCCGACCACTGACGACAAGTCACATCTGCTCCGGTGGTCGGCCCAACAACGAGGTGACGTGGGTACGGGTGGGTTATGGGCCCGCGCGCCGTCCTTTCATCGCCCCGGACGGATTGGACCGCGCGTGCGCTTACCATAGCCCACCCATAAAAAAAAAAAAAAAAAAAAAAAAAAAAAAAATCCTTCTATATATACGTTATTATTCTAAGGACCTAATATTATTTCTCCATGGGTTGATTGAATAAGAATACAAATCGCCGTCCGGTTTCTTGCCGGTGGATGTCAAAAAATACTACCAAAAGACGATATATAATAGACTAATAACAAGCAAGAGAAAAAAAACTGGAAATAAAAAAGCTATAAAAATACAAAGACAAAGAAACAATATACGTCGATAAGCTGACGATTGAAAGTTTTGAGTATAATTTTATATTTATATCTACGTTTCTATAGCAACGTAAACTGTTTCTTTGTTCGATGGCTTGAGTATTAGGGATGATCGATATTAAAAAAAAAACATCGATGTTGACATCAATGTCATAATCGAAAACCCAATATCGATGTTCGATATTTATCGAAAACAGAATACTAATAATTGACAAAGAAAAAATACAGTGAAATCGTTCGAAACTTTTAAGAAACAGAACAAATTATTACATACTCCAGTATTTTTTATCAACTGACTGAAGTAAAAGTAATTTTGATAAAGAAGGACCTTTTATTGGTCGCGCGTGAGACCGTGAGTTAATATCGATGATCAATTCCGTTCGATGTTAGAATATTTTTCATATAACAACATTGATGATAAAACATCGATGTTTTTCCTTGAAACATTGATGATCATCGAGCATCCCTACTGAGTATGCACTCGCAACGATAAGTATACTTCTGAGCTCGTATCCTGGTTCCGGTAAAAAAGTCCTTTACGGAATTTTATCGCGTGCGAATTTTTGATTTTGTGGACAAGTTTTTCGTGTGGTGATGGAGTGAGTATATAATTTACTACCCCCTCTCTTGCCCTTGGGTGGGTAAAAGACGATTAAGGGATATCATACGCATATAAAATCTATGCAAGAGAAGGAAAACTTGAAATAAAACCCTATACCAACCCGTCTGTCCAGTATAGTAAGGTCAATTTCCCTCCTATTGTGGAGGAGGCCCGAGCCCAATAGTGGGACGTATATGACCTGAAATGATGACCTACTGTAACCACACTGGCTCGAGTTTTCCTTCTAGTGCATAGATGTTATCCGAGTATTATAATCCCTTAGTCGTCTTTTACGACTCCCAGAGGCAAGAAAGGGAATAGTGAATAGTATTCTTACTCTGTTACCACACGGAAATAGGTTTTGAATTACTTTTACTTTATTACAGCAGAATAAATAATTGTATTTAATGTATACGTCATCCAAGACTACCCCCATAATAGCATTGTTAGTGTGTAAATAAGCTTGATCGTTAAAACGATAATGAATGCTTTCGTTGAGTTGCGTGTTCTGTGTAAAACTGTGTTGGCAGCATGGACAAATGAGTGGAGAACATTGCTTTATTAGCAAGTGTAAGGAAATATGGATATCAGATGTTAGTTTGTTTAAATGTAAATATCAAATTATGTTTATTTAAATACGGACATCAAAATATGTTTGTTTAAATACGGATATCAAAATATATTCGTTTTAATACGGATATTAGATGCTAGTATCTTTAAATTTGTTTTTTTGAATACAGACATCAGAATATATTTGTTTAAATACGGATATCAAAATACGTTTGTTTAAATACGGATATCAAAATATATTCGTTTTAATACGGATATTAGATGTTGGTATGTTTAAATGTGTTTTTTTGAATACAGATATCAGAATATATTTGTTTAAATACGGATATGAAAATATGTTTGTTTAAATACGGATATCAGATGCTAATTTGTTTAATTATATTGGTTTAAATAGAGATATCAGAATATGTTTGTTTAAATACGGATATCAAATACTAGTTATATTGACTTGCATACAGGCAGGCAAGGATCGCACTTTGTGGCAAAACATGAGGGAGGCCTATATCCAACAGTGGACGGCGATAGGCTGTATGATGAAACCTCCGGGTCCCACGTGGGAGTTCTGGCCAACAGGCATGCTGCCTCCTTCGCCACACCAACTTGAAAATGTTGCAAGCGCTTACCGCAAAGGTGTTCAAAAAAACTCCAGCTCGAATACACGATAAGTTCATGCAAACCAGGCCAACCTAAACATTGCTTTGCTTAGCTTGGCATCCCGTTCACACGCCTGTGTTTGTCGGTGCTTGTCGAGACCCTTCCAAGACTATAATTATAGCATTATGCGTTTCCCAGGAGAAAACTTCTGGCCAGACATTTAAAAATTAAATTGTAAATCTTTTTTTATAAAAACATTATTTTTGAGAAACTTTATTATATTTTGTCATAAGTAGTGAAAAATGGCAAAATATACACTAATATTGGTGCAGTATTATGGGAGGTAATTTATACCGATAAAAACACTTCTAGGAAAGAATATATGTATATAAAACATATAACATAGTAGGTACATATAAAAATGTAATAAAACAAGATTATTTTGATAAATAAAGTGTCTACAATGTGCGTTATGACCAATAATAAAAATCGGATGTAAGTACACATGCGGAATACGAAACGAGAAAAACGATTTTGATTATTCCCAGACTTGCTACGTTTACGACTGACTGAATGTATTGAGCTTAGAATGGTCGTAATTCACGATGGTTTGGGATCCGCTGTGATTGTCGTATGTTGGAAATTTTAACTGGAGAACTGATCGAAATACTAAAACTTCAACTTACGTGACGATATGTCATCAAAGATAATATTTTGGATATTTTTTTATTTTTAATTTCACTACATGGATGGCGTAGTAGTTAATTTATCCATCAGTCCACCATGCCGAGTGGCACTCTCATAGGAAAGCATATATCCAGGTAGAGAATTCAACGGGCTGATGGATGGTAGCAAAAAAAGGAAATTTGGTACCTAATAACAGTATATAATAAAAGAATCCGTGTGATGACGGAGTAAGAGTACAATTCACCACTCCCTATCTTGCCCGTGGATGTCGTAAAAGACGACTAAGGGATATAATAAGCACATAACATCTGTACAACACAACCCTATACCAACATGTCTGACCAGCATAGTATAGTAGGTCAAATACCCTCCCATTATGGAGCAGGCCCGAGCCCAACAGTGGGACGTATGTGCGCTGTGATGATGATTGTAAGCGATAGGAATAAAATAGTATGTTTTAAGTTAAACGGAGCGCATTAAGGTGGTTGTGTCAGGTTTAAAGGTGAACGATACGTCGTTGCACGCAGATAAATATTTATTCTGGAAGTTTCTATACATATGTACTTATATTAATTATAATTATTTACTACTAATTAAACTCACTATATATGTATTATATATCATTTTAAGAAGAAAACAAACAACAACAATTTTTTGCGCGTACATATTTTTGTGGTGCGTCGCCTGCAGATGATGATGATGAAAAGTATTTCAAGCCGTCTGTCTAGCGTAGTATAGGTAAAAAGCCCTCTAATTGTGGAGGAGGTTTGAGCCGAAGCCGGGCAGTGAGACGTATTTGAGCTGAGATGTTGATTATAATGATAACATTATTATCAAACTCACAAAAACATTTATAATATTAGTTAAGATAGAGTAATTTTTTTATTGCAAACGGTGACAAACGAGCAACAGTACATCTGATCGTAAGTGTTGCTGTCGCTCATAGACCTTTGCTAGGCTACTGCCTACCGTGAAGGAAGTGAAGGGAATGTGAGCAATGAATTTCGGTGAAACTAAAGGCATCACTAAAACTCACCCACGCAAATACCCTCAGAAAGTTGGGCTTACGGTTCTCGCTTACCGAACGAAGCGCAGTAACAAATTGCTACTACTCAGACGTCGATTTTCTGCTCAGTGTGGTACTACCTCGGACGGACCGGCCCGCGACAGACTCCTGGCAACAGTGTGGTCCTACCAAAATTAAATTATAATATTTATTCATTATCATCATCATTACAGCTCAAATACGTCCCACTGCTGGGCTCGAGCCTCCTTAACAATAAGAGCTACCATACAGGGTTTTATTTCGAATTTTCTTTTTCTTACTGATGTTATATGTGTATTATATCCCTCAGTCGTTATTTACGACAACTAGAGAAAAGATGAGGGAGTGTGAATTGTATTCTTACTCCATCACCACACTGGCTGTAATCAGTGTGGTGACGGAGTAAGAATAATTTATAGTCCATAAAATATAGCTTGATCTCTGTGACAGATGTCAACGAAACCAACGAAGTAAGTTTGAACGAGCGACATGTTTACAATTTCATTTTATATTAAATATATTTTCATTCTTTTCGAGCCAGTTTTATTGCAACTGAATTGCAATATATTATAAATATAAAAATATTAATATCCATGCCTAAAATGTACTTCGATACCTAGTAAACATTTTGTACATAAATGATGCTTACGCACGTACAAGGTCTTACTGGACAGAAAATAAAAAAGATATGGGACAGTCAATATACGTAAATCGATAACAGATCTTTATTAAAAACTTTACGTCTCAGAGTAAATGATTATATTATATACGCATTATTGTCAATAAAGTAGACATATTTATTTATAAAACAGTCTTAATTGATCGATTGATCTAACGACTGTCCATATTTGACAAAAAATGATAAATGTTCTAGCAGGAACGCTCCAGTGATGACGATAATAGTGACCTAGACCTTGATTGTATCCTTTTGAATAAGTAAAACAATCGAAAAACAGTTTTGTTTGAAATAAATTCAAAAAGATTTTCATTGATTGTATTTTAATTATAATAGAAAATCACAATTATAAAAACAGAGAGTTTTATCGATAAAAAACTACGGACTTTATCGTAAGCGTGACAGCACTAAGGACAACTGTCACAAAGATCATCCTATATTTTATGGAGTATAGTAAGGATAATCCTTACTAATATTATAAATGCGAAAGTAAGGATGTTTGTTTGTTTGTTACGCTTTCACGCTTAAACCACCGAACCGATTTCAGAAATTCTTTCACCAATGGAAAGCTATAATATCAGGGAGTAACATAGGCTATATTTTATCCCGGTATTCCCACCGGCACAGGAACTACGCCGGTTTAAGTGACTGAAACCGAAGCGAAGCGAGGGCGGGTTGCTAGTTATAATATATCATCATCATTTCGGTTCATAAACATCCCACTGTTGGGCTCGAGCCTCCTCCGTAATAGGAGGGATATTGACCTACTATACCACGCTGTTCAACGGTACAGCATTTTATTTCGAGTTTTTTTTCTCTAGATGTTATATGCGTATTATATCGCTTAGTCGTCTTTTACGACATCCACGGGCAAGATCCCTAGTAATGAATTGTATTCTTATTCCATTCCTACACGAATAATAATAATTATTAGTAATTTTAAATTACATCTCAATAAAGAAATTATTAAGTAAAGAAGTTTTCGTTTGAAATAAAAGTACAAACAAAAGCTTCTTAACAAATTTAAAGCTTTTGATTGAAAGTAAAGTGGAAAGTTCCCTTTGAGTTTTATAATAAGCTGCAGCTGTGTCTTAATGTTTTATAGTCGGACATTATTTCCATTTTCTTGTTACGTGTAGGTTATTACTATCTTTCCTTTTAAGATAAGACTGTTACTTATTTTGTAATTTACTTCTATATTTATTGATATTTAATATATAATAAATTCCGTATTATGGCGTTAAGAGAATACAATTTTATATTTTACTAGCAGCGCCCTGCGGTTTTACCCGCATATTTCCCCTTCCCATGGGTATATCGAGATAAATTATAGCCTATGTATTATTTTGATATATAAGCTATATTATTGTGAAATTTCATCAAAATCCATTCAGTAGTTTTTGCGTGAAAGAGCAACAAACATCCTCACATACAAACTTTCGCGTTTATAATATTAGTAGGATTTATTACGTTGGTCAGACGTGTGGGTATAAATTTTATTTCGAGTTTCCGTTTTCTTGCTTAGATATTATCTCCGTATTATAATCCTTCAGTCGTCTTTCACGACACCCATGGGTAAGAAAGGGGTGGTGAATTGTATTCTTACTCCGTTACCACACGGAAAATCGGTAAACCTTTCGCATTATCCAGTGTTAAATCGCTACCATATATATTATACTACCCAACAGACGTTGTTCTGTTCAAATAAGCGTTACTTACCGGGTCCAATCGTGAATCTAAACCATTCTCGAATCTCCTTGAACACACACAAAAAATTTCATCAACTTGGGTCCAACCGTTTAGGAAGAGTTCAGTGACATACACACGTACACAAGAAATTTATATATAAAGATATATTAAAGAACTTAATAAAACCTAAAAACTACTCCGGTTCAGTGGCTTAGAATGACTCCAAAAGATACTGAGACTGTACTCTTCTAAATGGGGATGTACCTCTCATGGAGAATGTATGAGACACTCATACCTTCCTGCAACCTTTTAATATGTTACCTATAGATTTATTTCATCATTCATCATCATTTCAGCTCATATACGTCCTACTGTTGGGCTCGAGCCTCCTCCACAATAGAATTTAAGGGAAATTGACCTCACTGGTCAGACAACCTGTCTGGTATACGGTTTTATTTCGAGTATTGCTTCTCTTGCGTAGATGTTATACCCGTATTATATGCCTTATTCATCTTTTACGACATCCACAGGCAAGATAGGGAGTGGTGAATGGTATTCTTACTCCGTCACCACACGGAAATTTAGATTTATATAGATTTAGCTAAAATAAAACGAGATTCTATTATTAAAAACATTTGAAGTACATGTTTTTTAATGTCGGCAGAAATAAAAATTACCTTCGTCAGCATGTTTTTACTACCATTAACTTTTGACTTGCGTGCAACAACTTAGTTATGAAAATGTTTATTTGTAAAAGAAATAAATCAAAAGCAAATAGTTCAGCGCATGAATTAATTGAATTCAATGATTGTATCGTGGTATTATAATTGTTAGCTAGCAAATTGAAACATAACCTAAAAAGCGAGATTAGACTCGAACTTGTGAACTTTTAAGGCGTCTTGACTAAAATCTGTTTCAGTTAAAATTTAAGTGTCTGTTTGTAATGTCAAAATAGTAGGCTTTATGTATGCTTACGCGGTTATTCACGCGACACTTTCGCCTAATAGCTAATTTAATTTATCGGTCTTATTATTAAAGTGAAACTTCTTTAGAATCGTTGTAGCCCAGTCATATTAGGTAAAAAAAGGGGTCAACCTCAGAATGAAAGATAATAAGCTGTAAATTGGTATAAACCTTTGTTTTGTCGTTCTAAATGTTGTCTCAAAAGTCACAAGTGCTATCGTGTCCGTGTCTTAAGATATTGAAGGCCGAAGGTACGCGGCGCACTCTTCGCGGTCTACCGCAAAAACAGTTGATCGTATGAAAAAAAAGTTCAAGCAAAAGTTGTAGAGAATTTTATACTCTACAACTTTTATAATAGGTGCAAATCTCATTTAAGTAATAGAAAGCGAGATATTAGCGAAAAACCGATTTTCATGACCTTTGACCTTCAATATCTTAAGACGCGGACACGATAACATTTGTGACTTTTGAGACAACATTTAGAACGACAAAACAAAGGTTTATACCAATTTACAGCTTATTATCTTTCATTCCGAGGTGAAACCCCTAATATGACTGGGCTATTGTGATTTCAAACTCGATGAAACGGAAAAAGCGAGTCCATAGAGACAAACATGTAAATATATAACATTCAGCCGGCGAGAGAATGAGATAAAGAATAGAAGATAAAGGACGAAGGATGAAAGATGAAGGATAAAGGATGAAGGGTGAAGGATGAAGGAAAATTGATAAAAGAGTTTCACTTCTGATGTACGTACTCTGTACGCACACTCTAGTTTTTTCTTCAAGTCTTTACTGAAATTGATACTATTTTACTACAAGGTTGCCGGGTAATTTCCAAAACGTCTTTACCAATATTTATAGTTTGTTACTACCAGAGCTGTCTATATAAGAATTAAGCTGAATTAGGCTGTATTTCATCTCATTCTTCTCACGAGTACATAAACTACCCAGGTAAAACCGCGAGCATTTGCTAATAAATACAATTGAGTAGTAGCAGTTCGTTACTGCACTTCATTCGATTAGTGAAAGAACTCGGAATCCCAACTTTTTGAGAATGAGTGCGTGTGGTGTGTTTAAGTGATTCTTTTATTACTGCCGAATCTGATTGCACGCATTCACACTCCTTTTACTTTTTTCACAGTAGGCAACGGCCAAACAAAAGTTATGAAGGTAAGGATCACTTACCATCAAGTGTGCCATTTGCTTGTTTGCCACCAACAGCAATAAATACGAGTATATATAAATTCACTGGCTTATTATATTTCACCAAGTGATACCAGCTCTTCTATGCATTTCAAGTCATAAAGATATTATAATAATGATTTTTGATGTTTACGCAAGTTTTACACATTTTAAATAAAACTAATTTACGGATTTTATCACTTTTGTATTTGATTTTTGATTACCCGACGTTTCGAACACTTTACAGCGTTCATGGTCATGTGCGGACTAAAATGTCTCACGTCCAACAAGTCATCGTTACTACTAAAAATTATACTATTACTAAAAATTATAATTATATGCCCATTTTTTTTTGGGGGATGGGTTACGGTCGGCGCACTCCTCGCACCATTCCGTCCGGGGCGAAAGAGGGGCGTAAGCACGCACCCGTAACCTACCCGCGTGACACGTCGCCTTCGTCGTTGGGCCGACCACCGGAGCAGGGTGACTTGACGTCAGTATATATACCCCCAGAGAACCCTTTCCTCGACCGACATCCCACCCTCGGGGAGGACGTCGGTCTTTCCTCACGCGGAGGGCCTCTCGGCGGGTGACGGACTAATTCCCCGGTCACGTCACACGCGGCCTCGGCTAGGGCGGCATCAGGCGCAGGTAGTCGCGCCTGCGCCGCCCCAGTCGCCGGCGGCGGTTTGCCTCGTACTATGGAGGAGACCCAAGGCCAATAACGGGCGTTATGTGAGCTGACACGATGATGATGTTTATGAATTTAAATAATTATTAATTAAATATTTTTTTACAGAAACAAGCAATGCTAGTGCGTCAACTTGAAGAAGAATTAAGACTACGTATGCGCCAACCCGCTCCTGAGCTACAACAACAGCTGGAAGCCTTGTTTGCTGAGAACGAACACCTTCAACGAGAGATAGCTATATTGAGAGACACTATTAAGGTGAGCTGGATATCATTCTATTAACATATGTAAGAATAAAGTTTTTGTAATACAATGTGGTCCGTCTAGTGACGGAGTAAGAATACAATTCACCATCCCCTCACTTACCCATGGGTATTGTAGAAGACGACTAAGGGACATAAAATGCAAATAACATCGCTGCAAATGAAGGAAAAATCGAAACGAAACTCTATGCCAAAACGTCTGATCAGCGTGCTATAGTAGATCAAATTCCCTCCTACAATGGTAGAGGTTCGAACCCAGCTGTGGGACCGTGTAGGCCCACATGATGATGATAATTATAATGTTTCAAAGTCGAGGTTCGTACCCCACAGAAGGTGCCCTTAAGCCCCCTTGCTTAAATGTTTTGGATTAAAAACGTACTGTGCTCACCACTAGTCCGCGAAAGGTCTCAACCATATGTGGCTAACACCACTAGTCTAAACAAAATAAAAATTTGCTAAGTCTTACTACACTGGCTGCTTACGCATCGACGCATTCATCCATTCATCGATCAGCTCGTAGACATCCACTATTGAATATAGGCCTCCCCGCGAGATTGCCAATTGGAACTGTCCAATGCCATTTGCATCCAACTTATTCCATGCGACTTTCAAGATGTCATCAGTTCACCTAGTGGGGTTTCGTATGTCCTCATCACGACGTATGCCAGAATAGTATTAGCTCATTTTAGGTTGCTTAGAATTCATAAGCCATACACATTACAAAATAGATTCATACATAAGGCTAAGAGGGGCGATCTACTATTCTAAGCGGATTAAACAGATTGACAGGATTTTAAGTCAAGCTTTGCTTCTCTTGTATCTGTGTTATCTATATAGCATATCCCTTATTTGTCTTATATGAGACTCATGAATAATAAAGGGTTTGGTGAATTGTATTCTTATTCCATTATAATTTAAAATATATTGAAAAAAGTCGATGCAATATTGTTGGATATTTAATTTTACAGTCTATTTTTGTGTTCATCCCGTCGAAACCCGAAACGGCTTATTCATTAATGTCGAATATTTTAAACCATAAACAATAAAAAAGGCAACGGCCTGGCTGTGCCCCTGGTATTGCAAAGGTCCATGTGCGGCAGTATCACTTACTATCACGTGTGTTGCTTGCTCGTTTGCCACTGTTGCCAAAAAAAAAAATACAATTTATTCGATTTTTACCATATATAATTTTTTATTAAAAAAAAATATTATAAATGCTATTTACATTGTTAAACGCATTTTCTCTGTAGTTGAACATAAATTTATTGGATGTAAAAAAAAAGTACAGTTTGTTACACCTAAATATTTCTCTAACCTAAACATGATAACGGGCAAACGAAATATCTAAAGAAAATTCAGAGGTAAAATGAAGTTAAAATATTTTATAACAATGAAAGCAGAAACAGATTTAACTTTGATCAGATTACATAATACAGTTAAAGTTGATTAAAAACTCCCTAATATAGAAGAAGTTGTTAGAAATTAAAGAACCAATTTTCTTTTTAAATAGGAATTAGAGCTGAGGATTGAAACACAGAAGCAAACGCTGCAGGCAAGAGATGAAAGCATCAAAAAATTACTTGAAATGCTCCAAAATAAAGGAATGGGTATGTAATCTTATTTAGTATAATTTATGATCGTGTTCAATCTTGCCAGCATAGATCGAGCTTATCAGGAAGTATGTTATGATGATAGGTTAGTTAAAAAAATTACAACTTAGTGTCACTTTCAGGTAAAGAAGAAGAACGACAAATGTTCCAGCAGATGCAAGCAATGGCACAGAAACAGGTAATTGTTTTAACTATTGTCTGTATAGTAAATGCATGTGATGTAGTAAAATTTCCAATAGAGTATCAATTTGAATGGATTAATTGGAAATTTTCCTATTGCTTTGACTAAACTGTACTCCCGTAATTGATAATGTAGCTAATGTTACTACTGGTATATTGTGCACGTCACTCTGCTTTCTTATATTTATGTATTTATTAGTATTGTGTACCACATGGGCGTTTTATTTTGTGATACCTTCGTCATCGTTCACTGTTTCTGTTAGTGTTGCTCTTGATAGTTATTCATTTCATTCATTTCTTGACTCTTGAGCCGAATGTGACTGTCGCGTCGCCTTTTATGTGTAACTGATCAATCACACTCGTTGGCTTCATAAAAATATTTCTCAAATCTCGCTTTCTCACTTCCACGGATTTTTCAATACCTTTCTGTGACACTGTCAAAGCTTGAGCCCCGAGCACCTTTACCGTTTTCTTACCTCCTTCCCCTGCCACCAACACGTCGAAGATACAAGATAAATTAATTATCTTATGATTTTATTTTCACCAAATTTAAATCTTTATAACTAATTCGGCCAAAACAAATACAAAGAGGAACTATAAAATTATATAAGTATGAACACGAACACAAAACTAAATCACGACATTGCATGTTTAGCAGCTCATTACCTATGCCCCCGTCACATGAACCTTAGAGAAGACCGTCTCGTATATTTTTTTATTGGACATTCAGTTGAGCAATCATTGTTTTTAGAAGCAAAAAATTTAAATTAGTACCGCCTTCACCTGGGGCTGCGTCGAGTCGAGAGCGCATTTTGGGTTCTATAGCCGTGACCGCCGCGGCTAGTTCACAGTAGCAGAGTGGCGTCCGACCGGCACGCAGCCCCAGCGAGGCGCGGTCGAGACGCGTCGCCGGTCGTAGGTAGGTTGTATGAGCGGGGCCGCCGTCGGTGCTGGCGGCGGCGGGCGGCGGCGGCGGCTGACCGACTCGCGTGACTGGCAGGAGCTCAAGGCGACGGCGGACACGCTGCGGGCGCTGCAGGTGCAACTGGAGCGAGCACTTGCTGCGGCTGGTCTGCCCGGCGGCAGCGCGGGCGCAACTCTCACGGCCGTGCTGGAGACCAAGGAAGCGCGCATCGCCACACTCGAGCGCCAGGTCGCGCTGCTTGAGAGCGAGCTGGCCGCGTTCGTCTCGCCGCCGCCGCCCTCGCTCGCGCCCTCGCACACCTCGCTTTACGATAAAGCCGACCCTCCCTTCAAGAGACAAGTAAGTTTTCTGCTGAACGACGTGCGCGTCATGAAGGACGGGCGCATGAGCGCGCCGCCGCGCGCCCCGCGCCCCGCGCTGCGAGCTGCGCACGCGCACGCCTACTATAGCGCCACCACTCTGTGACGTCACCCACCACCGACCACTACCGTGTCAATTTACTCGCTTTAAGTCCGAACTTAGCCGAAATCGTCGCCGAATGTGTTGACTCGTCATATTTTTGTGTAAACTTGTTCGTTGTTAAAAGCTATTTTTATTGAAATAAGACGAATTATATTCTTGAAAGATGTCGATTTAAAATATTTTTGTTAAATAGGGCCTTAGAGATGCAAATATATTAAATTTAGATGTAATTGTATGATTAGATAAAACTTGTGAGGTTGATTACGTTGACACCAAATTTTGACGATTTAGAGATAGACTGTTATAAAATAAAGACTGTTGAGATTGAACGCATCGAAAGATTATATTCTCCTAATATCGTATCTGTGAAATGTCTTGATCTTTTATGATTTGATCATATTGTGCTTTCGGTGTTGATCGCAAGTCATCGTCCAGAACCAGCTCCAGCTTTGTTCCCGCGTCACCTGCATCAACATCAACTAGTCTAGCTCATCACGACCCGACCTCTCTCATGTAGTGGTCATATTCCATCAGTCTCTCTCACAGTAACGGTAGATCTATGTATCACAATGTAGGCGCCCGTGCATCTTACGATGTTTACTGTCGAACTACTTTTGGTACTGTTCACTAGAATTTTGAAGACTGGAAAACTTTCTAAAAATGCTCATCAAAGCTTAAGACTTTCATATATATATTAGAATTTAGTATGGAAAGTTTTCCAGCTATTAATGTCCATTTACTATTTGGTGATTCATTACGATTTTTAATATAAATATTTATATAATCTAAGTCGATTAATACGTTTTATGATTGCATGTCAGATATGAACGTGTGAATTTGTCGAAATGTCTTCCATGGCACTGCTCCTAAATCGTGTTCAATATTATAGTGCTGGAAACATTTCGTGCCATATATTATATACTCGTATGAATAAATTAATATTTGACATAATAAGCTTGCGTCGCTTATCATATATATACTAACCTCGGTACTAACGTCACTATATTAATCAGTATATTAAATGATCATTTATTGATCAGTAATGTTAAGTAGATTAAATTTTTAACATCAGTATCATTTCTGCCATCACTTATTGCCTATGTAGATAGATTTCTTTGGTTTGTACTTCTGGAATTTTCTATAATTGTGTTCTACTAATCAAATGTTTGGATTTATCTAATTCTATACCGACTTTCGGATGGATCGTGGAATGATGAGCAGCTGGACGAATTCCGGTTGGAAATCCAGAGGCGAGACCAAGAGATTCTGGCAATGGCCGCTAAGATGAAGGCGTTGGAGGAGCAACATCAGGATTATCAGCGGCATATTGCAGTTTTGAAGGAGTCGTTATGTGCTAAAGAAGAACACTATAGTATGCTGCAGACTGACGTAAGTTGCACTCGAAGTGTGATGTGATTTGAAGAGCTGATTTAGTTAGCCTGCATTTTTAAGGGATTAACTATTACTTAACTACTATTACAAAAGAACATTCAGAGTATAAATTGTATAAATCATACAGGCAATCTCTCATATCGAATTTGTATTTTATTCTAATATATTTCAAGCCCTCAAAAGTGCAGATCACTAAATTGTCATCCATTTACAGGTACACTTTTCAAAATTGAATTCACCTCGAAGTCTCACCATAATTCCTTAAATTTGCACTGAAACGTAATAAGTGCTTTTAGTAAAAATGCTATCAAACATCATACACATAACAAACCTAATGAGTAATTTTCTGTTAACCTCGGTATAGAAACAGAAATGCTACCATGCGCAGGTGGAAGAACTAAAGGCCCGGTTGGATGAAAAGAGCAGGCTGGTTGAGAAAAAGACGGCAGCTGCATTGGCAGCGGCGCACGAGCTTGCAGAACTGAGG
The DNA here is from genome assembly GCA_032191425.1 of Lymantria dispar. Taxonomy (NCBI): domain Eukaryota; kingdom Metazoa; phylum Arthropoda; class Insecta; order Lepidoptera; family Erebidae; genus Lymantria; species Lymantria dispar. The sequence continues at coordinate 6,647,321 of CM063465.1, read as the reverse complement.
GATCACTCCGAGATCAAAGATAGAAAAATCAATGTCCTTCAGAGAAAGGTAAATTATCTGAAATGTTGTCGATGATTTGTGATGTAAATTCTTAAAGCTAGTTTAATTGTATGTAAAGAAGTGCCAATGTAGATGCCTTTATCATTATTTAAACGTGGACTAAATAGATGTAATTGTTATTCAGCAAATAAGATAATCTGAAGGATTGAAGCACAAAGATACTAGATATTTTATCTTTTTTTATGTTTGCACTAGGAGTGCTAGCCTCAGATGGCTATTACACTCTTTTCTGGACTAGTGATATTTTCTCAATAACCTTTGTTTAGGTGGCAGAAATTAAACTGCTACGGTTATATCGATTTAAAAGTAGTGTTAAATGAATTGTTAAATGAATAATAATATAGAATTAATTAGCGTTAAGCACATTATTATTGATTAAAATTAAATATTTAAAGCAATGTCGGCAGTCATATTTATTGTATAGTTTTTTACGCAACGCTACAATATTCATGACGCTATTATTTTTGTGCTATGCTTTGATAATTCAGGTTTTCATCCGTTCAATGAATTATAAATCGTTAAATATTTTTGTTTTGTTTGTTATATATTTTAGTTATCGTAATAAATTTACAGAGCACAGTAAGCCTAAGAATAATTATTAGGTAAATAAAAGCTAGTGCTAAGTTATAAGTAATAAGTAGATTATTGTTATTCAATACATATATCCTTTTATTTCTATTTATTTATATGTATTATTTTTCTCATTCTTAAGTTCTGTAAGTTTGTATTAGCCATATATAAATATTTTTAAATTCGTTGTAACTTTTTTTAAAGTATATATGTCACGTATATATTCTGTTCTAATTATCGTTCCATTATTGTTCTAAATTTTCAACTTTAAACAAAACATTTTTAAAATTGTTTAAGAAAATATATATTTTTGTAATAAAAGCTGAATTTTTCGTATTTTGGTCAAGTAGATATGATTATAATTCATTTTAAAAGGATGTTTATACATATATTAAAAAATATCTATTCAATAAAACATAAAATCGATACATTCCATTGTTCAATCGGTTGCACAGATTCAGGCCGTCACAATATAGAAATGACATCAAAGAGAAAATTAATTAGCCATAACTGTATTCCGATGGAAGCCTCAATCACAATTTGTGTCCATTTCAGTTCTCATGAGTCCTCAATTAACGTTCAACAATTTATGTATTTGAATCAAATTTTTTTTCAATCCAAAATGCTTTATTGAATCCGAAATATTAGCTAATCGATTATATATCGCAACGATCTTGATGTAGCTTTAAACATTTATATTTTTAGGGTTCCGTATCTAAAGGATAATAACGGAACCCTATTACTAAGACTTCGCTTTTTGTCCGTCCGTCTGTCTGTTACCAGGCTCTATCTCAAGAACCTAGCTAGACAGTTGAAATTTTTAAAAATTATGTATTTCTGTTGCCGCTATAACAACAAATACTAAAAACAAAATAAAATCAATATTTAAGGGCTCCCATACAACAAACACGATTTTTGTGCCCTTTTTTGCTCGATATCGATAGTGGCAACAGGTAGGGACTTGAAATATTCACACAATACTCAATTGTATTTTTTACTTTAATAATAAATAATAAAATAAATATTTAAGAGGGGCTCCCATACAAAACGCCACTTTTTATAGATGGTACGGAACCCTTCGTGCGCGACTCCGGCTCACACTTATTTTTTATTTACCTATCATCCCAAAAACTAGTAATTTGTCAGGATTTTTAGATCATTTTTCGCCGCTATCAATGAAATGCTGAGATAGTAAAGTTTAATTTCATTAACAATACGAATACCTACAGAAGCTTGAATCTTTAATCCAATTAATTATTGGTTCATGTATTTCTGTTAGCAAGTCCAAAACACGGTTTCCTCTCTTTGTACAAACAAAATACAGCCAGATTTTGTTTGCTGTTTATTAAATTTATGATAATTATTTCCTTTATTGTATTTATTTATTTTGTCTGTATTTATTTATCGTCTGAAGCTAGTATTTGTGTTGTGATAGCGCCTTTTTTTTTGTTATATGTGAAGGTATGTTTATTTTTTTTCTTTGTTTGATTTTTTTTAGTTGGTTTTTGTTTACTTTTGATATCACACAATTTGTGAAATGACTTCTAATTTACAAACTTTTGCAGATAGAAAACCTAGAAGATTTATTGAAAGAAAAAGATAACCAGGTAGATATGGCTAGGGCTAGATTGAATGCCATGCAAGCACACCATTGTTCTTCCGAAGGCGCTCTTTCCTCTTTAGAAGAAGTAATAGGAGATAAAGAAAAACAGATCCAACAGCTAAGAGAGCAGAGAGATAGGGCTGAACACGAAAAGAATGAAGAAAGAGAACTCCACGAAAGAGAGATAGCCGAATATAAAATGAAACTCCATGCACTTGAAAGTGAGGTAGAAAAACTTGGCGCCAGACTTGAAAGGGCCCAAGCTGAAAAAGATCGGCTTGAAGCTAAATTGGAAAGCTCTCAATCAGAACTGGGCAAATCTAAAGCAGAATTGGATAAGGCAGCTAGTGAAGTTGGGAGATCAGGAGCAGATTGGGAAGCAGCAAAACAAAGATTGGCTCGTCTTGAACTTGAAAATGAAAGGCTTAAGCATGAATTGGAGCGATCACAAACTACTTTTGGTAGAAGTACTCTGACAACGTCTCAGGAGCTAGATAGAGTACAAGAAAAGGCAGATAAGAGTGCTGCAGAGTTGAGACGGACCTTGGCTGAGTTGAGAGTCACACAAGCTGATGCGGAAAGGGCTAGGTCCGAGGCGAGTGGTTTGCAAGATAAGTTAGAGAAATCGCAAGGAGAGGTATATCGTCTCAAAGCTAAGCTTGAAAATGCACAAACAGAACAAGATAGCCTAAAAGAGGAGTATGATCGGTAAGTATTTTTATGTATTATTGTATATTTATTAATACATTCACTTCTTCATTAGTTTGATTGTAAGATACCAGATTTAACTTATACCTTTAACATTAAAAAGGTGACAAAACTTTCTTACTGTACCGACTACAATTATTACCAGCTTTTCACCTATGGAAGTAATAAAAACCGAACGGACAGCAACACTATGTTAGGAATTGTGTAACATGTTACTGCAATCGCCAAGTCGCCTGAGAAATGTAGTGATTGTGGCAATAAACTTTATAATTAATGTGTTATGGCGTTCTATGTTGGAGGCCCACGTCAAGCACTGGAGGCGAAATGTTGAATAACGATGATGGCGCTGATGACGCTTATGAGAAAAACAGGGTCGACGTGGTTGTTTTACACATCTACCTTTTCAGAGATCATGTGTAAAACTACGAAATAGGTGAAATTAAAAAAAAATGTGAGTTAAAGGTGAAAGAAATAGAATATAATATGTAACGTCACAAAATGAGAATTAAATCTGATTAATCAATCATTTACCGTCCGCCGTTTACTTTGTTATATTTTATTGTTATTCTTTGCTATCAGTATTCTTCTATTTTGTTAAAAGTTTTCCTTTAAAGTAATAACTTCATAGAAATAAACTATCTCAAAAACACCTCTTACAAAAGATTCAATATTATTATGACTAACTACAACTTAGAGATAAAATTAATCATACGCAATTTTTTCTTTAGATTACAATCATCAATAAGCCGTCTTCACTCCGAACGCGATAAAGCCGTGGGTGAATTAGATAAGGCTAGAGAAGAATTAGAAAGATCGCAAGCTACCCTGGGCAAGGCTCAACTGCAACAAGATAAACTTCAGACTTCTCTCGACACCGCACATTCAGAAATCGATAAGCTTCAAGAGAAACTAGATAAATCTGCAGTTGAAGTTAGAAAGGTGAGTTTTCAATAGAAATAGCAGTGATTTTGAACTTATGTTGGTAACGAATAAAGAATACAATCCATTAGCACTGCCTTCTTCTGCCCGCGGATCTGAAAGTGAAGAAAAAGTTGGACACTCTGCTGTAACTCGTATATCCGCTGTGCGCTGTTGGTACTCTTTCTTCATTAAAGAGTTCTTCTTCATTGTAAATATATTTTTTTAAATAGCACACCTGATTGTAAGTGATACTGACGCATATGTACCTTGGCTATGCTGTCACTGCCTATCGCGCGTTCGTTCCTAGGTTCAGTGACACTATAGACATCACTAAAACCCACCACATGCAAATACCCTCAAAATCTGGGCTTCAGGCTCTCTTGCCCACTGACCGTGCAGTAACAAATTGCTACGACTCAGATTTAATTTTCTACAAGACTGTGTGTTCATGTAAATATATGACGTGGGATCACACTTCATGTCTTAAAATGGCGGCACCATGCTATACATAAATTTGGCGATAGTATTCTTCACCACGCGTCCCTGTGGTGACGGAGTAAGAATACAATTCATCACTTCCTCTCTTGCTCGTGGGTGTTGTAAATGACAACTAAGAGATACAATATGCATATAACATCAATGCAAGAGAAGGAAAACTCGAAATAAACCCTATGCTAATACGTTTGGAAAGCGTGGCATATTAGGTCAATTCCCTTCCTATTGTGGAGGAGGCTAGAGTCCTGTGAAATAACGTTTTCATAAAACTTTTGAATTTCATCATTATCTTATTGCACATCAGTGCATGGTTGGGCTTGGGCCTCCTTCACGATGGGATTAAGTAGACTTTCCAGCTCTTTTTTCTCTTGTTTGTATTTGAGTATTTTAATAGCGATTATTTAAATTCGTGTTTTCGGTTGGACAGTTGCAAGTGGATCGTGAGAAACAAGCATACGACTTCGAATCTTTACAATCCCAGCTGGATAAGGCGCTTGGTCAAGCAGCTCGACTGCAAAAGGAGAGAGACACCGCCCAGTTAGACGCTGACAGATTCCACGACAAGCATGACAAAGCACAGGTAAATATTTCTTTAATTTTAGACAAATTTGGAAAAATTAAAAATTTACCTTGTTCGCGAACTGTTACTAAATCCTTAATATTATTCGTGCATCAGGCAAAAAATACTGTTGGTGTTAATAATATGTTGTTGAGATTTTCTATATTTCTACCAGATGTTAAAAAATTTCATGGAAGAATTCGAAGCTTGGAATTGTGCCCGGTTAACGTTAATAGGTCCTCTATCACATGGGACTAAAATTGTGTTACAAAATGTAATTGTGATTTCTTTTATTAAATGAAGATAAGACAAACCAAAAGACAACCTTGCACTAATGAAATAATTCTTGTTTTTTTTTTTTTTGTGGGTGGGCTGCGGTCGGCGCGCCTCCGCACCACTCCGTCACGCAAGCACGCAACTCCCGCAACCCACGCGAAAACCACCTCGCCTTCGTCATTAGGCCGACCACCGGAGCAGGTTTACTTGTCGTCAGTAGTCGGCCCGACGGAATACCCCCTACGTGGGGTACCCTCCCATCGACCGACGTCCCGCCCTCGGGGAGGACGTCGGTCTTTCTTCACGCGGTCGGCCTCTCGGCGGGTGACGGACTAATCCCCGGTCACGTCACCCGCGGCCCTGGCTAGGGCGGCATGAGGCGCAGGTAGTTGCGCCTGCGCCGCCCCAGTCGCCGGCGGCGGATCTCCTCATCGAGGCTGCGCTCCACGCGCAGACGATCCGCCGCCTCCTTCTGCGAGATCACTGTCTCGCAGAAGGCTGCGACCGCGTCCCAATTCCCGACGCTGTCGACCATCGCCCTAGCGATGGCCGGCAGCGTCAGGTCGGCACCGATGATTGCGACGAGTTCACGGCGCTGCACTGCCCAAGCCGCGCAGGCCTCGAGCGTGTGGCGCGCCGTGTCCTCGTCGCAATCGCAGTGGTGGCAGGACGGTGTACTCTCCCTCCTTACGACCCTGTGCAAGTATTTGGCGAAGCTCCATGGGAGCTTCCCGTCAACACCTGCACTAGTCGGAAGGAGAGCACCCCGTGCCGCCTTTCCAACCACTGCATCAGCACCGGCCGGAAGGCCTCCACGGTTCGCACCCCGAACCGAGGCCTCTCCAGCCGGACTGCCCAACGGGCAATGACGTCTCGGCGGGCGTCGACGCGCCAGGCGGTGAGCTCCCTTAACGAGATCTCACCGCCCTCCGCTCGCACCCCCGTCACCCGCCGATACAATCCGGCGAGCATCTCCGCCTCCAGGTCCCACGGGGGAGTCCCGGCCAATAGGCACGCTGCCTTCGTCGCCACCGTGCGGTATCCGCGGATGGCCCTGACCGCCATGACCCTCTGTCGTCGCCACAAAAGGGCGACTGAAACCGAAACGAAGCGAGGGCGGGTTGCTAGTTTGCATATAAATATAGCAATTAATCCGTGTGGTGACGGAGTAAGAATACAAATCACCATCCCCTCTCTTGCTCCTGGGTGTCGTAAAAGACGACTAAGAGATACGATATGCATATTACATCTATGCAAAAGAAGGAGAACTCGAAATAAAATCCTATGCCAACACGTTTGACCAGCGTACCGTAGTAGGTCAAATTCCCTCCTATAGTGGACAAGACTCGAGCCCACGGTTTGCTTGAAAAAAAAAAAAAAAAAAACGCGATATTTTTGTTACGTCTGGCGACATCGGGACAGACAGTCTAAAAACGCAACCCTTGAGAATGGGACTATTATTGATAGACCAATGTTCCATCTGATAAAATGGCTCTGCAAGTATTCTCAATCTCTCACTCTATTCTTCACTTTATATATGATAGACACAGATCTAACTTCCGTGCGATAACGGAGTAAAAATACAATTCACCACGCCCCTATCTTACCCGGTGGGTATAATAAAGGACGATTAAGGTATGTAATATCCATATACATCTATACAAGAGAGGAAAAACTCTTAATAAAATCGTATATCAACCCACTTGACCAGGGCAGTAAATCAATTTCGCTCCTATAGTGGAGGAGGCTAGCGCCCAGCAGTGGATGGTCTAAATGTTGATAAAGAAAATCTCACTTACCGAGGTTAAGTCCCATGCAGGACAATTCTTTATGCGATTAACAAATAAATTGTTCACATTGAGTTTAAATCTGTTAATTCATTATCATTATCGCAGTTTTCCGTGTGGTGACGGAGTAAGAATACAATTCACCAATCCCTATCTTGCCCGTGGATGTCGTAAAAAACAACTAAGGGATATAATTTGCATATAATATCTGTGCAAGAGAAGGAAAACTCATAATGAAACCCTATATAAACATATTTAACCAGCATGGTATAGTAGGTCAAATTCCCTCCCATTGTGGAGGAGACCCGAGCCCAACAGTGGGATGTAAATGAGCTGAAATGATGAAGATATGAACTGAAAAGTCTGTTTACGATAGCTACGAGGAGCAGGTCTCTCCCTTTCCTTCATTGTGGTTAAGGGGAGTGATGGCTGCTCTAACAGTTAATTCATAATCGTGAGATCTTGTCCATCCTTAATCTTTTGCATTTTATTTGAGAATATTATATCATGTTTCTAAGAAATTGACACTGGAAATAATACTATATAATTTATACATATTTATTAAAAAAAATCGATAAAGATATAAAACCGGTTAAGTACAAGTCGAAGTCGCGCACGAAGGGTGCCATACTATTTATTATCTATAAAAAAAATCAAAAATATGGCGTTTGTTGTATGGGAGCCGCCCTTAAATATTTTTGGAACGAAGTTCCTTACGGCAGGCTTGGAGGAGATAGGGATTTTGCTGCGCGACCGAACTGAAAAAAATGTGATAGTAAAACCGTAAGAATAAAACCGTAAGAAAAAGTGCGTGGAATAAAACCGTTAAATGAGACGAAATTGTTTTGACCGCCGTATCTCAAAAACTATAAGTGCTAGACCATTTTTGATAGAAATTTTGACCCCCCTTGCACCTCATATTGCCGCCCGGACTACCCCTACCCCCCATTAGAAACTTAACTCCCCCCCCCCCTTCTTTTGATGTGAAACATCGTTCAACCTGCAATTGTTTTGACCGCCGTATCTCAAAAACTATAAGTGCTAGACCATTTTTGATAGAAATTTTGACCCCCCCTTGCACCTTACATTGTCGCCCGGACTACCCCTACCCCCCATTAGAAACTCCCCTATCCCCCTTTTTTTTTGTCTCCCACTTTTGATGTGAAACATCGTTCAAACCCCAAACTGCCATAAATCAGTCATCTTTGACCGCAGGAACTCCGGATTTTTGACGAACCTCATAGAATTTCCAGTAGAACCGATTTAATACTCAAAAACCTAAATTTCAAGAGCCTACACCCAATAGTTTAGTCACAATAAATTTTATAATTAGAAACTAACAATGTTCGGAACAAGGACACCCAACTAAAAGAGCCCTGAATTTTGATTTTTTTTTGCAAATTGTGTCGATTCTACATTAGCCGAAGGAACTTCGTTCCTACCTGGTGTCCCACGACACCACATTGCTTTTTATTTTGTTTTTATTATTTGCTGTTATAGCAGCAACAGAAATGCATAGTTTGTAAAAAAATCAACTGTCTAGCTACCGCGGTTCTTGAGATACAGCCTGACAGACAGACGGACGGACAGACAGCGAAGTCTCAGTAATTGGGTCCCATTTTTACCCTTTGGGAACGGAACCCTACAAACGATCTGGTATCATAATCCGATGTAACTTTGTTCGTAGTAATTTTAATAGATATTTCATAGTAATTTCAATAGATATTTTTATCGTAAATGCCAAAATAGCTTTAGATTATGACAGCAAAAATAATATAAGCGCCATAAATCGCTTAAATAATTATTATTGCTGAGTTTCTTGCCGAATTTTCTCAATGCGGGCGTATCTCGACCCTGTGGTAGATATTTAAATCAATTGAAGGTAAAATATAAAATTTGTCAATATGAAAGTGCCCCCCCCAAGAAGGTTATGCATACTAAATGAGTTGACTTTAAATTTATAACACGCTGTTCAGAGGGTTCGATATAGGAGTTTTATTTGAGTTACCCTTTTGCGTAAATTTTAACTGCATTGCAATCCTTTAGTCATCTTTTACGACACCCAAGGCGCAAGCAGTGAGAATTGACCTATATATTACACTGGTCAGGCGTGTATAGTAGGTTAATTCTCTCTTTCATAGATGTTATATCTTATATCTATAAACGAGCAATTCTTGTATATATATATTTTCAGGCTCTCAGAAACGGCTCCAACGATTTTGATGTAATTTGACATACTAGAGGTTTCGGGGCCAAAAAATAGATCTAGCTAGGTTTTTAGAAAATGTTGTTTTGTCGGTGTTTTTAGCAAATCATTACAATGACATTAAATTTTAAAACTATAGGAATTCAATTTTCGCCGTCGCTGTCAAGAGTGACAATAGCACAGTTGGGAAGTTGTCAAGTCGCATTCCAACAGCGTGAGATCGAATTTCGGTGTTATTATTATTCTGTTTTTGTAATTTTCTCAATTTTATTAATATATATCTAAATAAGTTTGGCAAAAATACAAAAACAAAAATATACCGAGCAAAGCTTGGTCAATCAGATATTGTATATTTAATCCCTTTGTCGTCTTTTAAGACACCCAGTTACTCAAACTATTGATAGTGTTCATAACCTCTACTATACTGCATATAAGTAAAAATATTACTACCACTCGCTGTATTGGAGCGTTATGGTTTAAACGCATTTGAGCGATATTCGTCATAAAGACAGGGCAAGAGAAGGAAAACTCGACATAAAATTCTATACCAAGCCGTGATATAGTAGATGATATAATAGAACCCACGTGATATAGTAGATTCATCATCATCATTTCAGCTCATATACGTCCCACTGTTGGGCTCGAGCCTCTTTCACAATATATGCATATTATTGTAATGTTATACGCGTATTATATCCCTTAGTCGTCTTTTACGACAACCACGGGCAAGATAGGGAGTGGTGAATTGTATTCTTATTCCGTCACCACACGAAACCGTATTCAATTCAAATTCAAATACTTTATTATGCATAAACCCCGCGGGGGCACTTACATATGGTCACTTTTTTACATTTTACCTTATACTACTACCGGATCGGAACGCGACCGCACTGAGAAGATCCGGCAAGAAACTCAGTGGGCTTGTCTTCTTTTTTATTCATTTACTATTATTTTTTAATAAGATAATATACAACAACATGTCTATTAATAGCTCCAGTGTGATGCCTTTCGAACCATCATACAATACAGTTATTAAATATAACGAAAAAGGACCATGGCTGGACCAGATCCCGCAAGCGGCTAGTAGTCCTCTAGTGGTTAACTCGTGATCGGGTGATCACGAGTTAACCACTAGAGCAGCCATCACTCCCCTCAACCACAATGGAGGAAAGGGAGTGACCCGCTCCTCGTAGCTACCGCAAGCAGACCCTTCAGTGAGCATGACCAATACCATGGGCCACAAACATAAAACACTGATCAAATAACAAATTCGTTTGGCAAAACACGCTACGCTTTATAATTATATTAACAGCAACAGAATAAACATGTATGTAACACCTTTTGAAATAATGAGAAAATGCCTGAATGAGGAGCTGCTCATAACCAGTCTGTATTATCATCAAGATAATCCGAGATTTTATAATAACCTTTTCTACAAAATCTACTCTTGATTGCTTTTTTAAACTTATTAACTGGCATATCTCGAATATTAATAGGTAATTTGTTGTAGAAGCGTATACATTGCCCCATGAAGGATCTGTTAACTCGTTGAAGACGAGTACTGTGTACAACTAATTTATCCTTATTCCGAGTATTTACATGATGAATGTCACTATATTTTTCAAAGTTACCGATATTTTTCTTTACATAAAATACATTCTCGTATATATATTGAGATATAACAGTCAGAATATTTATCTCTTTAAATTTCTCTAGTGACACTCTTGGGCCTAAATTATATATCGCGCGGACCGCCCTTTTTTGTAGAATAAAAATTCTATTCAATTCCGCGGAGCAGCCCCAAAGTAATATGCCGTTATGACATGAGACTATGAAAGTATGCGAAATAAACTATTCTGGCTGTTTCAACATCGGTTAACGCGCGAATTTTTTTTACCGGATAACCCGCTGAGCTGAGCCTATTTGACAGTTTCTCAATATGAGGCCCCCATTGGAGTCTATTATTTATAGTGATGCCTAAAAAGGTGGTTGATTCCACAAGGTCCAGAGCCACCCCATTCATTTGAACATTGGTTTCCACTTGTCTCACATTGGGAGTAGTAAATTTAATACATTTAGTTTTTGTCTCATTTAGAACTAAATTATTAGAATGAAACCAATGAACAACGTTAGACAGTGCATTGTTCACATCGTCATAGTTGAGCATTTGTCGCTTAATCTTAAACAGTAAAGAGGTATCATCTGCGAACAACACAATGTTTTGATTATCCCCTACATAATAGGGTAAGTCATTGATATATACAAGGAACAGAAATGGCCCCAGTATTGACCCTTGCGGAACGCCCATTTTGATAACAGAACCAGATGATCGTGCACCGTTAACATCGACTCTCTGAATTCTGTTGCGTAGGTAGGAAATTATAAGTTCCAGAGCGTTTTTCCTGATCCCATAGTGGTGTAATTTCTTGATGAGAGTTTCGTGGTTTACGCAATCAAATGCCTTAGATAAATCGCAAAAGATGCCCAAAGCCTCGTGCGATTCCTCCCAGGCTGAGAAAATGTTTTTTAATAATTCTACACCCGCATCAATAGTAGAGCAATTCTTAGTAAAACCAAATTGATTTTTATGAAAAATACCATGGTTGTTAAAATAACTCAACATCTGAACAAGTATAATTTTCTCAAATACTTTACTAAGTGTAGGTAGTATGGATATCGGTCGAAAATTATTAACATCTGACATACAACCCGATTTAAACAAAGGAATTACTCTACTCATTTTCATGAGCTCAGGAAACACACCTCGAGGTTTAGGTTTAGTATAGTAGGTTAGTTTCCCTCAAATTCGGGACAAGGCTCGAGTCGTAGTGGGCCGTATAGGACTTGCGATGATGAATTAAAACTGGAAAAATGAGGACGAGGAAAATCAAACGTTGTGCAATTTTTCTTTTCAAACCTTACACCTGATGGTAAGTGTTGCTGCCGCTCATGGACCTTTGCTAGGCTGCTGCCTACCGTGAAGAAAGTGAAGGGAATGTGAATGCGTGCAATGAGGTTCGGTAATACTAAAGGCATCACTAAAACCCACTACACGCAAACAGCCTCAGGAAATTGGGCTTCCGGCTCCCTCGCTCACCGAACGAAGCACAGTAACAAATTGCTATTACTCGGACGTGGATTTTCTGTTCAGTATGGTATTACTCCGGAAGGATCGGCTCGTGGCTGTAGACAGACAACTGTCGACAGTGTGGTCCTACCACAACTTCTTAACATGTATCAGCTGTAATTTGTTAGTTTAATTATATTCAGCTGCTACCTGTACTTTGCTGACAGACGTCGCAGGACGCTGCAGAATAACAGCGTTGCGGTATCTCTCTTAAAATAGATGCCTCAACATTATGCTGAGCAGCGATCCTTTTTCTCTTTCACGAAGGGAAAACCAATGTTGATATCAATTTCTTTTTGTATTTTTTATTTTTTTTATTATAATTTATTGTTTTTCTATATTCTACTCACTGTTTGAGCTTTCGTGATGTTGCCCTCCCGTGAAGGAGTAATAAAATATTTTTCTTTCTTTCTTCTTCTTTCTCAAAACACCGACTTTAAATTCATGGCTCTCAAAATCGTCATCATCATCTCGGCTCATATACGTCCTACTGCTGGGCTCAAGCCCCCCTCCATTTTGAAAGAATAATTGACACCATGCTGGTCAGGTGCGTTGGTATACAGTTTCATCTCCAGCTTTTTTCTTTTACATAAATATTATCTACATATCAAACCTCGTCATCATTTCAGCTCATATACGTTCCACTACTGGTCTCGATCCTCCTCCATAATAAGAGGGCAATGGACCTACTATACCACGCTGTATAGGGTTTTATTTCGAGCTTTCCTTCTCTTGCATAAATGTTGGATATTTTTTTGTTTAGGACTAATCCCACCACTGTAACTCCTGTAAACCAGGATCCACAATGGTCTCTGTATAAGACACCGAGGTTTGACCCTCAGGAAGTACCGGGAAACGCTTTTAATTGTCTTTTAACCGGCAACAAATTTAATATGAAAAGAAAAACAGGAGGAGTTGGAAAGATGGATTTGTTATATGCATGCTCCAAATGTTATATGCATATTCTTATCCCTTAGCTGTCTTTTACGATACCCACGGGCAAGGGAGGGGTGGTGAATTGTATACTTATTCCGTCACCATACGGAAAATATTGCATAAAATCTAATTAATTACAATACGAGTACGAGGGTGATGATTATTTCAAGATACGTTGAGACGTATTTCATCAATGTGATTTTTTTGGCAATGAAAACTTCTATACTCTATTTCCCGCTGAATTTCTTGCCAGATCTTCTCAGCTTGTGGCCGCATTCCGATCCGGTTGTAGATTATTGAATTTGTTCTATATTTTGACAATATGTAAGTGCCCATAAGAAAAATATAAATAGACACAATTTGTTTGAATAAAAATCATGGAACTCGCGTCATCATCATCGAACGCCTGTCTCAAGAAATGATATAGAGCGCATGAGCGCCTGCTCTTTGCTTTCAAATCCACAAACACCAAGCGCTAATTTTGAAATGATATTCAACTCTTGTTAAAAATAATGCACTAAATATTTTGTAATAAATTATTATCTATAATTTCATCATCATCATCTTAGCCTATATATATATATATCCTACTGTTGGGCTCAGGCCTACTCCATAATGGGAGGGAATTGACCTACTATCCCACGCTGGTCCTACGTGTTGGAATAGAGTTTTGTTTCAAGTTTTCCTTCTCTTGCACAGATGTTATATGCTTATGATATCCCGTAGTCGTCTTTTACGACATTCACGGATGAGATAGAGAGTGGTGAATTGTATTTTTATTCCGTCACCACGCAGAAAACGCCGCTTTGATTATTATTTTCGAATTATTTTTGGTTTGTAAAGAATAGTATAGTTTATGATCTAGGATTAAAGATTAAATTGGTCATTAACACTTCTTTACAAACCCACAAATAATTCCAAAATAATATTCTAATAGCTCGATGATATAATTCACAAGTTAGTTTTCACTTCTATCGGCAGTTCTCAAAGATTGCGCGGTATTTTTGTGACAACAACGATTTGCTTATAATCTACATGTAATGATCACGTCAATGTTTTGCGCTTCGTGACCGAACTGAAAGAAAATTACTGTTTATGTGAAAATAAATGGCGTTATTGAAACTGTATTTTTTATTCAAAATATGTATAATGAGTTTTTAAATAAGCATTGCGTGCTACTTTCATGTAGCTTTGAGTGTCAATCCACGTAAAATATCTGATCACCGTAATATAGAAGGTCAGTTGGCCCTTATGCTGGAGGGGCCTCCAGCTCAACAGTACGACGTATACGAGTTGAAATGATGTATGCCTAAGTGGCAATGGGCAAGCCCCATCGTTTGACGAACCGACAACCGCTGGGGAAGAAAGGTTCTCGAGCGGCGACCATGTATCGGACGACGCCCTCCCACTAGGTGGACTGACGACCTGGTGAAAGTTGCTGGGCGTCACATTGTGGCGTAACATGAGGGAAGCCTATGTCCAGCAGCGGACGGCGATAGGCTGAAATGATGATGATGATGAATATGCACTCTTATGATATCGTAGATATTGCAAAATTTTTGGGCAATAGTTTTATAACTGGCCGCCAACCAGACATGAAACCTTTAAAATATAATTATTGACAAGACGGCTACAAATATAATTGGTAGAAATCGATGTAATAAAGATCTTAGTTGTCTATTACGACATTCACGAGTAATGTATAGGCTGCGGGCTGGTAGTATTTGTAGTCGTCGCCACAAAATAATCTTGAATGTATTCTCAGTTTGATAATCATATTTCTCTGTCTTACGCGATAACTTACACTACAATGTTTATGAAAGAAGTTTTAATACAAGAATTAGATTTGAATAGTATTTGACCTAGTATACCAAACTGGTCAGACGTATAGGGTTTTGTTTCGAGTTTTCAGTTTCTTGCTTAGATATTATCTGCGTATTATATCCCTTAGTCGTCTTTCACGACACCTACGGGTAAGAGAGGGGGTGATGAATTATATTCTTACTCCGTCACCACAGGGATAAATCCCTTGATATCGATCGATAAAAAAGTTTGATAGGCTACACAATTGTCTTGAAACTGTACTGTCGTCGTACTTATATACGCTGATAGGTCAATGTCGGCTGATAGAAAGTTTTTGGTCTGCCGGAACTCTAAAAAAATAAAAGTTGTTATAGTATTAGGAACATACTGTTGATAGTCTGTCTACAGCCGCGAGCCGGTACGTCCAGGGTAGTACCACACTGAGCAGAAACTCAACGTCCGAGTAGTAGCAATTTGTTACTGCGCTTCGTTCGGTGAGCGAGAGAGCCGTAAGCCGAAATTTCTGAGGCTGTTTGCGTGTAGTGGGTTTCATTGCATGCATTTACAATCCCTTCACTTTCTTCACGGTAGGCTGCGGCCTAGCTGTGCAATTAGTACTGCAAAGGTCCATGAGCGGTGGCAACATTAAACATTAGGTGTACTGTTTGCTCGTTTGCCTCCCTTTGTAATAAAAAGAAATTAAAAAAAATTGCACAAATTGTTAAATTTTATTTCCGTATGCCCACGTGTAACATAGATTATGTTTTATCACTGTT
The DNA here is from genome assembly GCA_032191425.1 of Lymantria dispar. Classification (NCBI taxonomy): domain Eukaryota; kingdom Metazoa; phylum Arthropoda; class Insecta; order Lepidoptera; family Erebidae; genus Lymantria; species Lymantria dispar. Next base: position 6,631,494 of record CM063465.1, on the reverse strand, counting down.
TTCCCAAGGGAACAGAAACTACGCAAGCTAAACCACGTAAAAATAAAATGTTATTCAAGTTAGCATAGAAATAGATCGAGAACCCAATTTAGTAACATCTGTCTAATGTCAGATTTAATCGATTATCAGACAATTGGAATCGGTTCCCCGCTTACCAAGGTTATTAATCTTCGAACATCCATTTTGAAGCGACGTTGTATTGTGGGATTGAAGTCTAGATAGTTTATCAGTCTAGACTCCAGACTGTTTAATCAATATGGGTTAATCTTAGAATAATAACGTATAGAAGGATAGTGTTGGTACTTAAGCGATAAAAAACTTGAAGCAAAAAATACTACATTCGTACAAGTGATTACACACGTACCTACACACGCACCCCACTATACAATAGAGTTGCCTTGCGCCGTGACCTTGTACATTACGGAACGATCCGGCGTAGGCTCCAATTTAAATGCTTCATTTTTTGTGCGCGTAGTTACTTTCTACGAGTTATTATTCTAAGGGGTTAATATTCTTTTTCGTTCAGCTCGAGCATACTTCTCAATTGAAGGGAAATTTATCTAGTGCGCCACGCTGGTCAGAATTACATGCTATAGGATTTAGATAGAATTTTCCTTCTGCTATCTGCATATTATATTAATCGTGTTTAGGGTACTCATGAGTTCTTGCCCACTGATGGGAGGACGCGATGAATTAAACGCCAACTACCCTACCGACCAGTGTAGTATAGGAGGTCAACTTCACTTCTATTGTGATGGAGGTTCGAATGTGGTCGGCCCAACGACGAAGGTGACATGGTGTTCGGGTGGGTTGCGGTTGTTGCGTGCTTAAGCCCCTCTGTCGCCCCGGATGGAGTGGTGCGGAGGCGCGCCGACCGCAGCCCACCCCAAAAAAAAAAATAGAGGCTTGAATCCAACAGTGGGTGGTTTATGAGCTGAGATGAGATGATAATGATGACGAACAAATTTAAACCCAATATACCTTTAAAGTAATATCAAACTACCTTTAAAGTAATATCAAACACTTTTGCTAATAAAAAGTAATACAATTAAACTTTAAGAACAACAAACACGGACAGATTTTATTACTCTTGTAAAAGTGGCACTTAAATTTTACTTTATACATTGGAAATCACATAAATTCACCGAACGGAAAGCAATTAACCTATCAATTGAAACGACATGCTATATTTCCAAATATAAAACAAACAATTACGAGCCGACAAGACGCAATAAGGGTTTCGTAGCTATTTTTATTTTAAACTTAATTAACCAAGTCTGGTGACGGAGTAAGAATACAATTCACCACCCCCTCCCTTTTTACCCGACTACGGAGGGTTATGATTTTGACAGGCTATGTATGTATGTATGTTCATCTGTTCCCTCATAGCTCCTCAACTATTTCTTAGAACCGAACAAATCAGGTATAATTAGAGGCGTCTCGATCGACTGCTGGTTATAGGCTATATGACGTGCCACTGAATCTAATATGGCGCCCTCTAGAGATGTTAAAGTACTGTGTTAAATAAATCCTTACTAATATTATAAATGCGAAAGTAAAGATGTTTGTTTGTTACTCTTTCACGCTTAAACCACCGAAGCGATTTCAAAAATTCTTTCACCAATGGAAAGCTATAATATCAGGGAGTAACATAGGCTATATTTTATCCCGGTATTCCCACGGGAACGGGCACTACGCCCCGGGTAAGGTGACTTAAACCGAAGTGAAGCAAGGGCGCGTTGCTAGTATAAGATAAATATGTCGTGTTTCGCATCATAACCGAATTGAGAACCATCCGCGCTTGCCCTTTGATCGCGTTAAGCTGTCAAGGTCATCTGCTACCAAAAGCTACACACACAACAACAAAAAAAAAAATTCGCATCATTGGAAAGGTACTAGCAGATTTCCATAAAAAAATACATATTATTAGCAATAAGCGCGTAACTTTATCTGTATTTATCCGATAACTCGTTTTTTGTCGTAGTTGGGTTTTAGTTTTTACTTTTTTTTTTGGTAGGCTATGGTCTCGATATACCCCACTCAATCTGTCCGGGGCGACGGAGGGGCGGCGTACAGCCCCATAATCTACCGTATCCCCTCCCCATCGCCATTAGGATGACCACTGATACCACATCTGGCCCGGCACCACTCTCTTGACCATGGGTGTCGTAAAAGACAACTAAGAGACAATATGCAGATAACTTTGATGCAATAGAATAAAAAAATATGTTCAGTGAAAGTAAATAAACATGTTTTCAACATTTGAAAATGGTTATTGACCTACTATACCATGCTGGTCAGACATGTTGGTATAGGGTGTTATTTTTTCTTTTCTTGCATAGATGGTATCTATATGCATATTATATCCCTTAGTCGTATTTTAACCCGTAACAACAAAGTATATCCTTACCAATATTATTATGCGAAACTAAGTTTGTTTGTTTGTTTGTTACGCTTTCACGCTTAAACCCCCGAACCGATTTCAAAAATTCTTACACCCATGGAAAGTTATAATATCAGGGAGTAACATAGACTATATTTCATCGCGTAGTAACGGGAACTACTCGGGTCAGGCGACTAAAACCGAAGCGAAGTGAGGGTGGGCTGCTAGTATATATACAGGATGTATCAGGTGATGGGGCAACTGGTCAAACGGGAGATAGGCAATGGTGGTAGGCACCCATAAAAACTTTTGAAGGAAATAAACTCATTTGCAAAAAAAACGGGCGGTTTTGATTTTCATTCATATTTAAAAAGATACAATACCAAAAAGGTTTCAATCGTTTGTACACGTTACTGGCCGGTTTTAAAAATGCTGTGGTATTTAAAAAAGTACGTTCTAAATTCAATTTTTCATTTGATGTTCATTTTTACAGAAAACCCCTTTATATCCTACATTTTTGGCGCGAAGTTCCAGAAGTTAACATCGACTTTCATAACTTTTATTCAATTTTTATCGATTAATTTCATATCCTTGACTGTCAAAGCTTTATTTAATGCTGTTTGGCTGTATCAAAAATGGTAGATAAAGTGGTAAAAGCTACCAAAATTATCGCGCTGCTTGAAGAGGGTTGCAGCCAATGTTTCGTGGCTAGGAGGCTAAATGTTAGTCGCTCGACAGTCCAAAGGACCTGGCAGCGATATCAGGAGACTGGTTCCGTCGAGAGAAGGCCTGGTTCTGGAAGAAAACCATGTACCCAACCACGGGATGATCGTTTTCTTGTGAGTCGCGCATTGAGAAATCGCAAATCTTCGTATGTGGATCTTAAGAACAACCTCCAAGAAGTAAGAAATGTGCATATTAGTCTATGGACGGTCAGGAGGAGGCTTCTCGCTGCCAATATACGCAGTCACCGCCCGGCCCGCGGCCCCAAATTACTCCGTGAGCACAGAGTTCACAGGCTTAGGTTCGCTAGAAATTGTGAATCATGGACTCAAGACGATTGGAATAGGGTTTTGTTCTCTGATGAAGCCAGGATATCTCTGTTCGGTGAAGATCGACGTCGGCGAGTGCTAAGAAGACAAGGAGAACGCTTTGCAGAGGCATGTTTCGAAGAAATCACACCTTATGGTGGGGGCTCTGTTATGTTTTGGGCAGGAATAAATTCAATGGATCGTACAGAGTTAGTCTTCATTGAAAACGGCTCACTGACTGGGCATCGATACATAACGGAAGTTCTAATTTCTCATGCACAACCCGCATTGGCCGCTCTAGGTGAAGACTCGATTTTTATGGACGACAATGCTCGCGCCCACCGATCCCGCGATGTTAATGCGTATGTGCAAGAGGTCGGCATTCGTCGTTTGGATTGGCCAGCTCGAAGTCCCGACCTCAATCCCATAGAGCATGTCTGGGACGTTCTGAAACGGCGTGTGAGATCAGTACACCCGGCTCCGCAGACCATCAGAGAGCTGAAGAATGTGATTACTGCGGAGTGGGAACGTATTCCGCAAGCAAGTATCCGGGATATACTCGCTAGCATGCCCAGACGAATTCAAGCTGTGATTTTAGCTAGAGGGGGTCACACTCGATACTAAACATTTATCTGCTTTTACTTTATTAAAGAAAAACAAACAAAAAAACTTTTTTATTTTTACTTCATGAGCATATGCACTACTAGCGAATATACACTACTAGCGAGGTTTAGCATTATTTCCCATAAATTGTATCTAAATTTTATGAAATACTGATGAAAACGATTATTTTCTTATTAATTTAGCAAATTGTGTGGATAAAACTACCTATAATTATCAAACAAAGAAATATTAACATTTGAAATGGTTCATTGCTTAGGTGCCCGTTTTTTTTGCAAATGAGTGTATATCGATTCGTTAATGAACTAGAGATTACATGTCTCTTTTCTTTTTTAAGTTTTCAATTTTGTCGTCACTTTTTCATGTAAATCTGATTTAAATGTATAAAGTCAGTGATACTTAATCTGCAACACATTCGCACTTTGTTAAATGTTCATTAGAAATTGAACAAATCAACGATTACGTTTGCATAAGTAAAACAAACTTCGCTTTAAATCAACTGCTCGGCCGACCGTCGCCGAGTCGCGTTTTTACCTACGCTACCATTGAAGCGTTTGCCCAATTCTTACCTATTCATTCATACTGTTGAAGCTATACATGCCTACATAATACGTAACATTTAAGGTATAGACTTTTTAACACACATTTTTGAAATCACTATGACTTTTTTGTTATATTGTTTTTTGTGTAATATACACTTTAATTACGATCTATGACCGGTAAGCTACAACATATTCGAACAGTTGCCCATAACAGGTTATACAGCCTGTATATATAAGATCATATTAAAACTTTAATTTGAAAACCTACTTCAATAGTACTTTCATAAAATATTTACTTTTAGTAATAACAATAAAATAAACTGTTATCATTATTTCTTTACCCAAATAATAACTTGTTCTTGTTACATTTATTCACTAACAAGCAAATTGTATTTTGTTGAAAACTTGGTATATTAGAATTTGTTATTGAATAAGTTTGAATATGAATTTAGATATTCAGATACCGTTCTGGAATTGAGCCCACAAAAATTTTAGTAGGATTTTATTTTTAGTGTAATAAACATAATAAATTTATCAAAAATATTATATCTTTGTACTCGTATTAGAAAACTTTGCAAATAAATATATGGTCTATAATATTCTGAAATTGAAGTAAATGTTTTAGTAGTATTATTTTTCGTGTGAGAGAAATTAATATGTACGGTCGATAGCTTAACCGCTAAGCCATTTGTGCAATCATGCCATCTGCACTTAACATAAAATTGTAACAGGTCTCTATAATATAGATCTTAAATAAAAATATTCTTAGAGCAAGACTCTTTCGGGCCGGCCACTGAGGACAAGGAACTCGGCACTGGTGGTGGGCCCAACGACGAAGGCGACGTGGTTACGGGTGGGTTATGGGCCCGCGCCGTTCTTTCGTCCCCGGACGGAATGAACGGCGTGTGCTCATCCATAAAAAAAAGAGCAAGAGTACATTTTTTTATTTAATTTGTCTATCCGTCTGCGTACGTCATCACTCAAAAACTCTCAAAAGCTTCACAGAATTAAATGCCGTTTCCATCTAAGTATATTTAGAGGTTTAACCTAAACATTGTCATTAAAAATATACTATATATCTCAAAATAATAAATATTTAAGTAATCATGACAAATAAAGCAGCGACCACAATTAATTTCTTTATTTATAGTGTTCAAAGAAACAAACAGTATTATGAGCTAATTTACAAAGTAAATAAAATTAATAAAAACGCTGTCACCAATTAAGTTTCTAATAATATAATAATAACATTTATTCGCAGACAAGATCTATAGGTGTTAGTAACAATTTGCTTATAACTAGTGTTAGTATCTACACATTATTTATTTTTAAAATACGATATGGAGCTGTAACCAATTTTGAAACATTGGAGTATCAACACCAATCTATAAAAACGCCTTGGATACTGTTAGTACTGCCGTGTAAGAGTGGTAGGACCACACTGTCGACAGTTATCTGTCCACAGCCGCGGGCCGGTCCGTCCAGGGTAGTACCACGCTCTCGCAGAAAATCGACGTCTGAGCAGTAGCAATTTGTTACTGCGCTTCGTTCGGTGAGCGAGAGAGCCGGAAGCCCAACTTTCTGAGGGTGTTTGCGTGTGGAGGGTTTTGGTATCACCGAGCCTCAATGCACGCATTCCCACTCCCTTCACTTTCTTCGCGGTAGGCAGCGGCCTTGTAAAGGTCCATGAGCGGCAGCAACACTTACCATCAGATGTACTGTTTGCTCGTCTGCCACCGTTTGCAATAAAAAAAAAAAAAGAAAAAGTAAACGCGACATCAGGGAGGCACTCCTCTTTCTCATTATAGCGGCAAATCCGGCAACGGCCTGGCTGTGCCAATGGTATTGCAAAGGTCCATGTGCGGCAGCATCACTTACCATCAGGTGTGCTGCTTGCTCGTTTGCCACCGTTGGCAATAAAAAAAAATCCGTGAATACGTGCCACCGCTAACATACCCGGATGCACTATATCGCCGCGGCAGCCCGAGCAGTACCCTATGTGCATTATTGTAATAAATGTACATTAGGTAATTAATAAATAACGATATTTTTTTTTTTTTTATAAGTTGGTTATCACGACACACATGAACAAGTAAGGGGTGATATTATAATATATTCCAACTCGTCACCATCTAGTTAATATTAGTTTGTAACAGACTTCAAAAAAGAAGGAGGTTCTCAATTCGTCAGAATCTTTTTTTTTATGTATGTTCACCGATTACTTAAAGACGCCTGGACTGATTTACAAAATTCTTTTTTGTTTGATAGGGTATACTTCCCAGGTGGTCCCATAGTCATCAGGTCAGGATCTGATGATGGTATCATTGAAAAATTGGTGAAATTCTTAAAATTTTATAGCCAATTTTAACGTTTTTAGTTTACTGTTTGAAGTCGGTTTTATTTTTGTTTGATGATATTAATTTTTACTGTGTGGTGACGGAGTCAGAATACAAATCGCCACTCCCTCTCTTGCCCGTCTTCATTTGGCATTAAATATGCATATAACATCTATGCAACTAAAAATAAAAAGCTATAGGTACATCTAATCAGCGTGATTTAGTAGATCAATTTTCTTTCTATTATGGAGGAGGCTCGAGCCTAATTGTCGCCAGTGTATGAGCTGAAATGAATATTAATTTTAAGGTAAATATTATATTATGACAATTTATAAATATAATTACAATATCTTATTAGTGAATCAAAACGTTATACTATTAAAGGCTTCTAAAAAAAAAATATTAAAAAGAGCGGCATTGCCATCTCTACGATTTAAGTGAACCCTAAAAATACAACCAAGCGGTCACAATGGCTACAATAAACAATTCCCAAGCAATAGTTAAGATTTTATTCAGTATTTGGTTACGGCGGCCATGTTTATTGCTTGTGAATCCGCAGGGAAAAGTCTTGATGGCACTTTGGCATGGCACTTTGTGGGCTACTGCCAAGAAACCGAATATATTTTTCTAGGATTCTATTGTAGTTACATCTATGATTGTTTTGAATAAGTAATATACAATTAAGAACAAATAAACTGGAAATAGAACCCTATAACTACTTGTCTGACTAGCGTGGTATATTATTAGTATTTTTTTTATATTGCAAACGAGCAAACAGTATACCTAGGGATGCAAACGATACATTGATGTTTCTGAATTATTTTCTACGATGTTTTAACATCGATGTTTTGTCTGATAACTATTTGAAATATATGGTCATTTAAGCAAAACTTGCGTGACAGTTTATTTACCAGAATAAATGACTTCCGTATATATTTTTCTTAAAAAAAACTTAAACTCCGTTTCTAAATAGGTAGGTTGCCGCAGTTAAGCTTCTAATAACTTTACTGAGTAGAAAAATATATGTTAAATATTACTTCATTTCCTCAACTCTACATCTCTCTTGTTCTAAAGACTTACCTATTCAATAATAATATTGTTACAGATAATAAATATAGCTTGCATTTGAAAATTTTAGTTGTATGCACGATCTTTAATAAAACGATTTTAGACCGGTGTTTTCTGTACATCGATGTACCGATACATCAATGTTTTTGGTTTCGATATTTGCATCCCTAAGTATACCTGATGGCAAATGTTGGTGCCACTAATGGGCCACTGCCCACCGCAAAGAAGATGAAGAGAAAGTGAATGCGTGCAATGAGATTCGGCAATTCAAAAAACATCACTAAATGCCACCACAAACCGCAAATACCCTCAGGAAGTTGGACTACCAGCTCTGTCGCTCACCGAACGAAGCGCAGTAATAAATTGCTACTCGCGAGCCGGTCCGTCCGGGGCAGTACCACGCTCTCGCAGAAAATCGACGTCTGAGTAGTAGCAATTTGTTACTGCGCTTCGTTCGGTGAGCGAGAGAGCCGGAAGTCCAACTTTCTGAGGGTGTTTGCGTGTGGAGGGTTTTGATGGTGCCTTTAGTATCACCGAGCCTCGATGCACGCATTCAAACTCCCTTCACTTTCTTCGCGGTAGGCAGCGGCCTTGTAAAGGTCCATGAGCGGCAGCAACACTTATCATCAGGTGTACTGTTTGCTCGTTTGCCACTGCTTGCAATAAAAATGAATTCCTATGAAGACTAAGACAGCGCTGGTTCAAACCTTAATCCTTCCTATCATCGATTATGCTGATGTGTGCTCGACCTGAATGCAGATCTGTTCAATAAACTGGACCGACTTCTCAACAATTGCATTCGATTCGTTTTTAACCTGCGCAAATTCGACCATGTCTCCTCATTTCGCTCTCAGCTTAATTGGCTACCGATTAGGCAAAGACGAAGCTTGCGAACTCTCTCTTTACTGTATTCTACTTTAAACTCTCCTAATGCTCCCCCCTACTTAAAACTTCACTTTCAATTTCTTTGCACTACTCATGACCGTAATCTCCGATCCTCAAAAACTCTTCTTCTTCACTGTCCTTCTCACTCCTCTAATCTGGTTCACTCTTCCTTTTATATCCAAGCTATTCTTCTCTGGAATGCGTTACCATTAGATATCAAAATGGCCACTAGTCGTGACAGTTTTAAGGCTATGGTCAAACGACTATACCTGAATTTTGTGATGGAGTCGACTCATCAGTGATGAATTATCTCAGCCGTTTATATAATATATATTTATATAATATATATATATAAAATATATATATATAAAATATATATATATATATATATATATATATATATATATATGTGTGTGTATGCATGTATTTATATGGGTAGGTATGTATATATGTATTGTCTTTATGTATTAGGTATAAGATTATATTAAGTAATTTGATTCGGATAACTGTTCACCAGAATTCATTACTCTCGCTAAATTGCACCTACCTAACTTATTTCTGCTCCACCCCAGGTCGACTGGTAGAAAATGCCTAAAGCATTAAGTCCGCCATGTACCTTTTTTGTGGTGCAAAAGATTTAAATAAAATAAAAATAATAAATAAAAAAAAAAATTCTTTTGAAATTTAATGTCATTATATTGTCTGCCAAAAACACTGACAAAACAACACATAAAAACTAGCTAGATCGATTTTTTGGGCCCGAATCCTCTAGTATGCCAAGTTTCAACAAATTCGTTAGAGCCGTTGGGCAACTGGTCAAAAGGGAGCTAGGCAATGGTGGTAGGAACCCATGAAAAAAATTTGAACGAAAAATATCGATTCGTTAAGGAATTAGAGACATGTAAAGTTTTCAATTTTGTCGTCGCTTTTTCGTGTAAATCTGATTGAAATGTATAAAGTCAATGATACTTAATACGCAACATATTCATACTTTGTTAAATGTTCATTAGAAATTGAATAAATCAATGATTACATTCACATAAACAAAACAAACTTCCCTTTAAAACAGCTGATCGGCCTACGACCGTTGACCGCTCGCCGCTCGTAGGTACAAACCTACACTATAGTGTTTGCCAAATAGCATAGCAAAAGAGGTCATTTGGTGACCTTCACCACGATATCATCAAATCCAAGTAATTTATTGCTAATTCTATCGCTTTCCATACAAACCGTCTTATCGTTGTAATATCGTGGTGCAGGTGTCTAGACTGTACAGAGGTTACAAACATTTGTCTGCGTGTAATTTGTTTAAAATTTTAATGCTGTGTGGTAGCGGCTTCGAATACTACCAACCCTTGCTTTGCTCGTGGGTGTCGTAAAAGTCGACTAAGAGCCCTAGATTGACCCGGACCAACTCCATCTGGTACCATTTGGGTCAACGATTGCATTCCCAGGGAGGGTTGACGTCAGGCAGGCGGCCGGTCATAAAAGTCATTGCCGAAACTTTTTGCAATATGTCAAAACAGATGACATATTGCGTCGACCCCAAGTAATTGGGATAAGAGCAAGATGATGATGATGATGTGCAATAATAAAGCATACGTACACGTTACCTACCTTACCACTGCCCTAGCATGAAACTGATAGCTAACCTATCTTAAGGCTAACTTTTTGTTAAATACGTAAGGTGAGGTAAAATAATATACTAAAATAATTTATTTATGACTTTACAAAAATCTATAGTTCTGGACTGTCACTTCCACTACTGTTACTATCACTGCTGTCTGATACATGAATTATGAATGCATCAATCTTTCGGTATATACTGTCATCGAGGCCCATCTTTTTTTTTCAATATCTTTTACGTGCTCCACACGGAATGTCAAACAAAATGGCGACTGGGCCACACGACGCCACTGATCTCGTACACCTGACGCTAAAATCAGTTAAGAAAAGATTTTATGTTTAATACACATAACCTAAAATCTTGCATCTACTTGTGCGATCCTTTAGGCTTATTACACCTGATGGTAAAATGAGTTGAAAGAAATGTGTCATAACTTAAAACTTGGCATTTTTTGGGCGTTACATAACTCTTCGAAGCTAATTACGTATTTAATTATAGGATCTATATTATATTGAATTTATATAAATATTCTCGGTACTTTAATTTTAATGTTACTTAAAAACTTTTGATATTCAGACATTTAAAAGTAATTTGGCATTGTTATCAATGATATTATTTATAAAATAATGAAATGTCACCAGTTACAGGTTAATCTGGTATTTTAAAACAATGAAATACATGATTATAGGATATTAAAAACATATATTTTCTGTGGTAATTTTACTAAATTTCGTAAAATTTTGGGTTGTGCTATTTGTAATGTTGCTTCCTGGTAGGCATCTACCAAGAGAATTTTGCGATACAACTTTTTGATAGATTTGTATGGTAAGCGATAGATTTTTTGCATTTTAAGATATAGTGGTGAAAGTAGGTGAAGGTCGTCTTTTGCCACGTTATCTGGCACTGAGTATATCATTGAAATGTTTACGCAATTCTAGGTATTATGAATGAATTTATACTGTCGAAGCTTTACATGCCTACATGTATTCTGTCTGTACATGCCTACATAATACGTAACATTTAAGACTCTTAGACACGTTTTTTGGAAATCACTATAACTTTTATGTTATATTGTTTTTTGTGTAATGTACATTCTAATTACGATCTATGACCGTTACACTACAACATACTCGAACAGTTGCCCCATAACCTGATACACTCTGTATATACAAGAATTGCTCGTTTAAAGATATAAGATTAAATCAATTCCCCTCTCCTTCATAATTGAAGGAGAGTCCAGTAGTGGGACATATACGAGCTCAAATCAGATGATGATGAAATAATAATACAATCCGCTAAAATAAAATATTAAGAAGCTTTTCGAAAATCATCATCATCTTAAATAAAACTACTTTACGGTAGTTTTATTTAAAACTAGCAGTTTGGGGGGTATAGTGACTTTCAGGATTTATTTATTTATTTTAAAACTTCTGTGACCAAACGTTAAGAACCTTCAGCACTTGATTCCCGTTGTCCCGTTATCGGTGACTCTACTGTTAACGTTTGTTATCGGAGAATTAACTGATAATGATTGTCGTCGGTGACTCAACTGATAACGTTTATTATCAGTGACTCAATTGATAGCGGTTGTTATCGATGACTCAATTGATAGCGGTTGTTCTCGATGACTCAACTGATAACGGTTGTTATCGGTGACTCAACTGATAACGGTTGTCATCGGTGACTCAACTGATAACGGTTGTCATCGGTGACTCAACTGATAACTGTTGTTATCGGTGACTAAACTGATAACTGTTGTTATTGGTGACTAAACTGATAATGGTTGTCATCGGTGACTAAACTGATAATGGTTGTCATCGGTGACTCAACTTATAACGGTTGTTATCGGTGACTTATCTGATAACGGTTGTTATCGGTGACTCAACTGATAACGGTTGTCATCGGTGACTCAACTGATAACGGTTGTCATCGGTGACTCAACTTATAACGGTTGTCATCGGTGACTCAACTTATAACGGTTGTCATCGGTGACTCAACTTATAACGGTTGTCATCGGTGACTCAACTGATAACGGTTGCTAGCGGTGACTCAACTGATAGTGGTTGTTATCGATGACTCAACTGATAACGGTTGCTAGCGGTGACTCAACTGATAGTGGTTGTTATCGATGACTCAACTGATAACGGTTGTTATCGGTGACTCAAATGATAACGGTTGTTATCGGTAACTCAAATGATAACCGTTGTTATCGATGACTCAACTGATAACGGTTGTTATCGGTGACTCAAATGATAACGGTTGTTATCGGTAACTCAAATGATAACCGTTGCTGTCGGTGACTCATCTGATAACGGTTGTTATCGGTGACTCACTGATAACGGTTGTTATCAGTGACTCACTGATAACGGTTGTTATCGGTGACTCACTGATAACGGTTGTTATCGGTGATTCAACTGATAACGGTAGTTATCGGTGAATCAACTGATAACGTTTGTTATCAGTGAATCTAATATTACGGGTGATGCTTTTTTAACACTTCACCATTTGGTAGAGTGCAAAATATCTACACGTACTCTACGATCAACACTGTATTAGTACACTTGCTCTAATTTTAACACAACTTAATACGAACGGACCACAAGCAGAACGTGCGTGGTCGGGGTCTAGCGAACGACTGAACACCGTAGCTAACGGCCGACCGCCTTTATAACCTTTTTAAATATCGATATTTGCAACGTTCGTTTATTGTTGGTCGATATTATTGTCTATAATATCGTGTCGCTAACAGCTCGGCCATCCGCTACACTTTGCGAGTCCCTCGTAAATACACATTGAACACGAATCTTACATATCAAAAATTAATCTCAAAATTATTTTTAGAGAACCGTATTAGTATAAGGACTTGTGTTCTTATTTACCTTTAACTCTATGACTACTATCAATATTTGCTAATACTATGCACCTAAATCTAATAACTATGATAGTCATGCTTTTTTCAATTTGTCAATTCATTCATCAACAGTCAGTAAATTAGTCCATGACACTGACCAATAAACTCAGACAGTAAAGCACATGTCCATGACCTTAACTCGTGGATTACCAACTAGTTCAATTGATGGATCCATGACCTTGATCCAACAATCGCCGTGATGATGAATAGTAGCTATGTGCAGACCCATGATCTTGGTCAAGGCACTATTCGACGAATCCGACTCAACTGATAACTGTTGTTATTGGTGACTAAACTGATAACGGTTGTTATCGGTGACTCAACTGATAACTGTTTTCATGGGTGACTCCAACTTATAACGGTTGTTATCAGTGACTCATCTGATAACGATTGTCATCGATGACTCACCTTATAACGGTTGTTATCAGTGACTTATATGATAACTGTTGTTATCGGTGAATCACTGATAACGGTTGTTATCGGTGACTCAACTGATAACGGTTGTCATCGGTGACGCAACTGATAACGATTGTCGTCAGTGACTCAACTTATAACGGTTGTTATCTGTGACTTATCTGATAACGGTTGTTATCGGTGACTCAGCTGATACGGTTGTCATTGGTGACTCAACTGATAATGGTTGTTATCAGTGAGTCAACTGATAGCGGTTGTTATCGGTGACTCAACTGATAACGGTTGTCATCGGTGACTCAACTGATAACGATTGTCATAGGTGACTCAACTTATAACGGTTGTTATCAGTGACTCATCTGGTAACGGTTGTTATCGGTGACTCACTGATAACGGTTGTTATCGGTGACTCAACTGATAACAGTTGTTATCGGTGACTCAGCTGATAACGATTGCCATCGGTGACTCAACTTATAACGGTTGTTATCAGTGACTTATCTGATAACGGTTGTTATCGGTGACTCACTGATAACGGTTTTTTTTTTCACGCTGTGGAAATGCATTTACGCACTATCCCCTGCCGGTTACAGACAGGGGAGTGTGTGTGGGACTCGCCGGCCACGACCGAAATACCCACTAAAACCACAGCGGCCCCTTCCACGCTTTTACGAGGTGCCGGAGAGATCGTCTGACAACATTTTATCCCCGACACCCCAACGCTTGGCCGTCTGGCCACGTCCTGTCATCATTCAGAGCGGTGGGTGGAGGAGCGCATAGCGGCGTCTCCTCCTCCCTGGTCGTCGCCGGTGGAGCGAGTCAGCGGACGCAAGCGCCTCGCGTGCCCGCTCCGCGGCCTCCTTCCTTGTCATGACAGCCTCACAGAAGGAGGCCATCGACGACCAACAGCTGTCGCTGCCGAGCATCTTGGAGATGATGGTCGGCAGCGACAGGTCTATTATTCCCAGTTCCGTTGACAGGACGTGGCGCTGAGGCTCCCAGGCGGGGCATACTTCCAGTGTGTGGCGTGCATCGTCGATTAGTGCGCCACACTCATGACATCCTACGGCCTCTTCTCTTCCAATTCTGTACAGGTACTTACCGAAGACCCCATGTCCGGTAAGCACCTGCTACGGGGGACTCTAGATCTTCACTCCACCGCCGGATTACTTCCGTTCGAGCCACTTCTCGAGCTCTGCCCAGTCCCCCTACGGAGACCCACTCGCCGTTGACTCGTGCTGTGGCGCGGAACCGGTATACATCCGTCAGCGCTTCTCCCACCAGCGGCCAAGGCGGATCGCCTGCCAGAAGTGTCGCCGCAGTCCAGGACACAGTACGGTAGCCCCTAATAGCCCTTACCGCCATAACCCTCTGCGGTCGTCGCAGAAGGGCTCTGTTGCGGGCGGTGAGGGACTCCGACCAGATAGGGGCATCATACAGTGCCATGGACCGCAGAATGCCAGCGTAGAGTCGCCGGCATGACGACCCAGGACCGCCAGTGTTCGGCAGAAGCCTTCCCAGTGCCGCGGCTGACTTGACGAGCCTCGGGACGAGCTGGGCAAAGTGTGGCCCGAAATTCCAATTTGAATCGAGGTGCAGACCCAAATATTTTATCTGGGCCTGCACCGGCATGGCAACCCCAGACACACTGATGTGTGCTCCTCGGGGGGGACCTCAGCGTGGGCCATGGAAAAGGAGGGCCTCGGTTTTATCCAGCGAGACCCTCAGACCCAACATCCCAATCCGGTCCACGACGAGCGCCACTCCTTCCTCTGCCAATCGGGCAGCCCCCCGGAAGTCCGCCCTCTTCACCGTGATGAAGGTGTCATCAGCGTAACAGATGATCCCCATCCCAGGAAGGAGCTGACCCCGTAGGAGCCAGTCGAACCCGACGTTCCACAGCACCGGACCGAGCACCGAACCCTGTGGAACGCCGCACTCCACCCAATGGCGATGGATACGCCCGTCGCCCCCCTCATAGAGCACGTACCTTCCCTCGAGGTACGCCTCCAGCAGCCTCACAAGATACGGAGGCACTCCATGGTACCTGAGTGCCTCCTTCAACGTCTCGTGTGGGAGACTGTTGAAAGCGTTTTTTATATCGAGTGAGACTGCCAGAACGACTTCCTTTTTGGCCACCGCTTTGGTGGCCAGGGACTTCAGAACGGCCAGCGCGTCAATTGTTGACCGGCCGCTCCTGAACCCGTATTGTCTCTCTGACAGTCCCGGTCCAATTTCCTCGAGGTGCTGGACGAGACGGTCCGCGAGCACCTTCTCAAACAATTTAGCCATCTCATCCAGCAACACCAGTGGTCTGTATGCGGAAGGGGAGTTAGCTGGACGACCCTCCTGCCTCCCGGAAGTCCGCCCTCTTCACCGTGATGAGGGTGTCATCAGCGTAACAGATGATCCCCACCCCAGGAAGGAGCTGACCCCGTAGGAGCCAGTCGAATCCGACGTTCCACAGCACCGGATCGAGCGCCGAGCCCTGTGGGACGCCGCACTCCACCCGATCACTGATAACGGTTGTTATCGGTGACTCACTGATAACGGTTGTTATCGGTGACTCAACTGATAACAGTTGTTAACGGTGACTCAGCTGATAACGATTGCCATCGGTGACTCAACTTATAGCGGTTGTTATCAGTGACTTATCTGATAACGGTTGTTATCGGTGGCTCACTGATAACGGTTGTTATCAGTGACTCAACTGATAACGGTTGTCATCGGTGACTCAACTTATAACGGCTGTTATCAGTGACTCGGAGCGGGTCTCTCCTTCCCTCCATAGTGGTTGAGGGGAGTGATGGCTGCTCTAGTAGTTAACTCGTGATCGGGTGCCGCTTGTGGGATCTGGTCCAGCCATAATCATTTGAATTATATTAAGTATCTTGCAGTTCGAAGGGCATCACACTGGAGCTAGGTCTTACAAAACATGTACACAAATTTATATCTAGTAAGAAGAAAAAAAAAATTAAAATAATAGACAAGCCCGCTGAGTTTCTTGCCGGATCTTCTCAGTAGCGGTCGCGTTCCGATCCGGTGGTAGTGGTGGTATTTTTATTGGATAATCTAATTTTATTTTGTAAAATTGACAATATGTAAGTGCCCTCTCGGGGTCTATGCATAATAAATGATTTGAATTTGAATTGCCATCGGTGACTCAACTTATAACGGTTGTTATCAGTGACTTATCTGATAACGTTTGTTATCAGAGAGTCAACTGATAGCGATTGTTATCGGTGACTCAACTGATAACGGTTGCTATTGGTGACTCAACTGATAACAGTCATTATCGGTGACTCAGCTGATAACGATTGCCATCGGTGACTCAACTTATAACGGTTGTTATCAATGACTTATCTGATAACGGTTGTTATCGGTGACTCACTGATAACGGTTGTTATCGGTGACTCACTGATAACGGTTGTTATCGGTGACTCAACTGATAACGGTTGTCATCGGTGACTCAACTGATAACGATTGTTATCGGTGACTCAACTTATAACGATTGTTATCGGTGACTTATCTGATAACGGTTGTTATCGGTGACTCAACTGATAACGGTTGTTATCGGTAACTCAACTGATAACGGTTGTTATCGGTGACTCAACTGATAACGATTGTCATCGGTGACTCAACTTATAACGGCTGTTATCAGTGACTCATCTGGTAACAGTTGTTATCGGTGACTCACTGATAACGGTTGTTATCGGTGACTCACTGATAACGGTTGTTATCGGTGACTCAACTGATAACGGTTGCTATCGGTGACTCAACTGATAACAGTTGTTAACGGTGACTCAGCTGATAACGATTGCCATCGGTGACTCAACTTATAGCGGTTGTTATCAGTGACTTATCTGATAACGGTTGTTATCGGTGGCTCACTGATAACGGTTGTTATCAGTGACTCAACTGATAACGGTTGTCATCGGTGACTCAACTTATAACGGCTGTTATCAGTGACTCATCTCGTAACAGTTGTTATCGGTGGCTCACTGATAACCGTTGTTATCGGTGACTCACTGATAACGGTTGTTATCGGTGACTCAACTGATAACGGTTGCTATCGGTGACTCAACTGATAACAGTTGTTAACGGTGACTCAGCTGATAACGATTGCCATCGGTGACTCAACTTATAACGGTTGTTATCAGTGACTTATCTGATAACGGTTGTTATCGGTGACTCACTGATAACGGTTGTCATCAGTGACTCAACTGATAACGGTTGTTATTAGTGACTCAACTGATAACGGTTGTCATCGGTGACTCAACTGATAACGATTGTCATCGGTGACTCAACTTATAACGGTTGTTATTGGTGACTTATCTGATAACGGTTGTTATCGGTGACTCAACTGATAACGGTTGTTATCGGTGACTCACTGATAACGGTTGTTATCGGTGACTCAACTAATAACGTTTGTTATCAGTGACTCACTGATAACGGTTGTTATCGATGACTCAACTGATAAAAGTAATTTACTTGTGCAAGTCTAAGCTACTTAAGTAAATTACCATATGTTTACTTAAGTAAATTACCATATGTTTACTTAAATAAATTACCATAACTATTAATTACATTTGTTTTTCCATTATATGTTAAAATAGGATGGATGTTAATATATACATTTCATATTTGAAACTGTCCCCCGCTCTGCAAAAAGGTTTCCTTAGTGAAGGTCTTAAAAATCCTCTCATTTTGAAGTTTGAGCCCAGCAGTGGGATGGCTATGAGCTGAAATAATGTCAATGATTTTTGGGCTCACAGAATTATAACAGTGCAAAAAATAAGAAGATGGAAATATTAAATATTGATTACTTTTCAGCTAACGAATGACATCTGAAATATTAAATTGTAATTGAAAAACAATGTTGGAGAAACTGATTTGTCCCTAATTGCCCTCCCATAATTGCATCCCTAATTTTTTTGAAAATTTAATATAACTTATAGCCTTTCTCGATAAATGGACTATCCAACACTGAAAGAATTTTTCAAATCGGACCAGCTGCTCCTGAGATTAGCGCGTTCAAACAAACAAACAAACTCTTCCGCTTTATAATATTAGTATAGATTAAAGTTCAAATTGACTTTTAAGTGTTATAACGAATCGTTTGTATGCGAGTTTAGAAAGGTGTGTTTTTAGACCTTTTTGCAAATTCTTGAAATTTTGTTCTTTGTGTACTTGCGTCTTTTGTTCTTTGCGTAAAAACCGTCCTTGGACTTCAAGGAATATTCTAAAAAAAGAATTAGCGTAATCGGTCCGCCGTTCTGAAGTTATGCGCGTACATACATTTCGCAGATTAATTTTTATATACAGGATGTATCAGGTTATGGGGCAACTGGTGAAAAGGGAGCTAGGCAATGGTGGTAGGAACCCATAAAAAAAATTTGAACGAAAAATATCGATTCGTTATGGAATTAGAGACATGTAAAGTTTTCAATTTTGACGTCGCTTTTTCGAGTAAATCTAATTGAAATGTATAAAGTCAATGATACTTAATACGCTACATATTCATACTTTGTTAAATGTTCATTAGAAATTGAATAAATCAATGATTACATTCACAAAAGCAAAACAAACTTCGCTTTAACACAGCTGATCGGCCTATGACCGTTGACCGCTCGCCGCTCGTAGGTACAAACCTACACTGTCATTGAAACGTTTGCGCAATTCTAGCTATGAATGAATGAATTTATACTGTCGAAGCTTTACATGCCTACATGTATTCTGTCTGTACATGCCTACATAAAACGTAACATTTAAGGTATAGACTCTTAGACACATTTTTTTGAAATCACTATAACTTTTATGTTATATTGTTTTTTGTGTAATGTACATTCTAATTACGATCTATGACCGTTAAACTACAAGATACTCGAACAGTTGCCCCATAACCTGATACACTCTGTATATACAAGAATTGCTCGTTTAAAGATATAAGATTAAATCCTGTATCCTGTATATATAAGATTATATAAGATTAATAACATTTTCAGATTTCCTAAAAATAATATTTTTCAGCAAGATCGCCCATCCCTAGAATGAGCCGCGCGGTATGGTATCTCGCAGAGGCTACCACCTCCTCGCCTCTGATGACCGCTTGCCACAGCGCGCAATACTTAATCCTTATTTGGCTACAACACTCACATTTTTAATATCGCGATATCTTTTGAATGAAATATCCAAATTTAATGATTCAAAAACTTATAGAAAGGTATTGAATCAGTCTTGAATATGAATTTATTTTGATAAAGATTAATACCAAGGTACAAAATAAAGAGTTTTTAAGCGACGGCATTTAAATTATTTAGAAAAATTTAAAAACCACTTATTGTGAGATAACTACAATAGTTAGACATATGGTGTTATAATATTTTTTGTAGATAATTATATTTTCTACAAAGTTGTAGTACATTGTTTTGTTCTATAGTCAATAGTTTTCGCAACACACGCGATGTAAGGATTTTTTCGCGTCATTTTTTTACACCTTGGGTTACATTATTGGCCTTTTAGTACGGATCCCTAATTTTTTTGAAAATATAATATAGCTCATAGCCTTCCTCGATAAATGGACTATCCAACACTGAAATAATTTTTCAAATCGAACCAGCGGTTTCTGAGATTAGCGCGTTCAAACAAACAAACAAACTCTTCAGCTTTATAATATTAGTATAGATGTGTAATACTCGCGTAAACATTAGAAATCATTATCATCATCGTCATTATCGCACCCCATATGCATCCCACTGTTGGGGGAGGGAAGCAGGAGGGAATTTGACCTACTATACCATGCTGATCAGACATGTTGGTATAGGGGTTTCATTTCGAGTTGTCCTTCTGTTGCACAGATCTTATGTGCGTATTATATCCCTTAGTCGTCTTTTACGATATCTATGTGTAAGATAAGACCACACGGATAAAATAAATTGACACGAAAAAAATTTAAAGTCATGCTCCGCTTATATTATTAATGCCCACTGCTGAGTTCTAACCTCCTCCAAAATAGACCACTAGACCACTGTGCACTTAGTGCACTCCATTCGCTTAAACTATGTCTTATTTTAATATTGTAGAGAGCAAGTATATTAATTTAATCGCTATGGAGTATTGAGAGCTTTCCGTGTGGTGAGGAAGTAAGAATACAATTCACCACCCCTTCTCTTACCCGTGGGTGTCGTAAAAGACGGCTAATATTTATACTATACTAGCAACCCGCTTCGCTTCGATTTCAGTCTCCTTACTCGCTTGGTGTCCGTTCCCATAGGAATGCCGGGATAAAATATAGCCTATGTTACTCCCTAATATTATAGGAGTCAGTATGTTACCTCGGCCTGGTCCTAGAGAAAAATTTGTCGTTCATTGAACATATTAAAAGTGTAGGTGAAAAAGCCAAACGAAATTTCTATGCGCTTACCAGAATTTCAACTTCCACCTGGGGCCTTCGTTTTAACACACTTAAAATTATATATACAGCCACATATCTGGGCTGTATCTGTTATGGTGCACCAGCCTGGGCTGATCGTTCTACCATAGGCGCGGCTCGGCGTAAGTTACTACAGAGTCAACGATTAGCGCTAATATTTCTGTGTAAGGCATACCGAACAGTTAGCACCGAAGCCTTACCAGTACTTGCAGGTGTACTTCCGGTCGACTTAGAGATACAAAAACGTGCGTCCATGTATTATTCCTCTAGGGAAAACATGACTAACAATTTTCTTTTACCACGCGATCGTAATAAAATTACTAGACTTTTTGCGCCACAATCCGTCGTTAACGATAAGCTCCTGACCGAATGGCAGAAAAGATGGGATTCGTCAACAAAAGGTCGTCATCTATATCTATTCTTTCCATCTGTTCGTGAACGTTTGGAGAGAACTTGGCTAGAAATTGACCACTATGTAGCCCAATTCCTCACAGGCCATGGGAATTTTAGAAGTAAATTATTCTATTTTACACTAGTAGATTCACCATTTTGTCAATGTTCTACCTCAAACTCCGATTTTGAACAAACAGCTCATCACATCCTTTGGGAGTGCATTCTCTGGCGCAACGAGCGGAACGTCATGTTAGATAATATGCATGTCACGTCTGGGGTAGTATACTATTCGGATCTTGTAGCAACTCGAGAAAATTTCCGTGCGTTTAGGCGCTTTTGCCATACCTATTACTGTAATCAAACTTAAAGCTCACAAATAGGTCCATTAAGCTTTGTTCAATCCGTGGTGCTGTACCGCTGCGTTTTTCACGTAGTTGTACAAACTCTTATTTACTGGCTTATCAGCCAACTTTGCTTCATGTCTCCCGCTTTGCATAGGAGGGAAGTGGAATCTTTCCAACTCCTCCTGTTTTCTTTTCTAATTAAATTTGTTGTGGGTCCCAAGACAATTAAAAGCGATTCCCGGGACTTCCTGAGGGTCAAACCTCAGTGTCTTATACGGAGACCATTGTGGATCCTGGCTTACAGGAGTTACAGTGGTGGGAATGTGTGGTGGAATTAGTCCCAAAAAAAAAAAAATATTATAGCTTGCCATTGATGAAAGAATTTTTGAAATCGGTTCGGTGGTTTAAGCGTGAAACAAACAAACAAACTTACTTTCGCATTTATAATATTAGTATGGATAGCATAAATCTTTTTATAGCACAATATCACCGAGATAGACTCGGCGTGAAGTACGGCCTGGCTCTCTTCAGAACGCCTAACTTTCTGCTTGCTAATTTGGAAATAATAATGGTCAAAGAATTATTTTATTCATGTAAAATACCACAATTTATTCATCTAAAACATCTGATTTGTATTGCATATTATTGAATTTGATTCATGTCTCGGTCGGGGTTACCTTGTATTGTTTGAACACTGAATTGTTTCTCTAACAATGCTTTCAGAAGTATTTCTAATATATTAACAATCTATTGGTTAAATGATTTATTTTATCTAATATATTTCAATGAAAATTATTCAATAAATTTATGAAGCTAAATTAAACTCATTACTTAACCTGACCTAAGACAGTAATTGAATTAAGGAAAGTGTTATTAAGATGCATTAATTTATTGATCTAAGTACCAATCATTAATTGTCCCGTGAGGTGATGGAGTAAGAATACAATTCACCACTCCCTATCTTGCCCATGGATGTCGTAAAAGACGACTAAGGGATATATAATAAGCATATAACATTTATGCAAGAGAGGGAAAATTCGTAAACCCTATACCAACCTGTCTGACCAGCATAGTATAGTAGGGTCAAGCCCTGCAGTGGGACGTATATGAGCTAAGATGATGAAGTACCAATCTAATTGTAGATACGATCAGGATAATTCTTTATTAATAATTTTCTACTTAGTAGTTTCTTTTACATATTTGTTCCGACTCTGAATGCTGTGTGTGACTATTAATTGCAAGTCCGTCAAACTTGCTTTAAGGTAATAAATTTCTACCGCCATTTTCCAAAATGCTGTTCATGGCAATTACGCAAAACAAACTTTATTACAGTCTATTTCCTCACCTTAATACAATTGTAAAATTGGTCGAATTGCAACTCTATATATTTCACCTATATGGCTTATTAAATTTTAAAGCCCCACGTTATAAGGGAATAGTCTATTATGGTTTAATGACCAACATCTCAGCTCATATATGTCCCACTGCTGGGCTCGAGCCTCCTCCGCAATGAATGGGCAATTGGCCTACTATTTCAGACAAGTTGGACTAGAGCATCCTCCACAGTACTAGCGTAATTAGCATACTATGCCATGCTTATCAGCCAGATTGATATAGATTTTTATTCATAGTTTTTCTTCTCTTACATAGATATTATTTGCATATTCTTTAGTCATCTATTATGAAAGCACGGGCAACAAAGGGGGTGGTGAACTGTATTCTTACTCCGTCACGTAAGGGATTCTGAGTCTGGGGGTTGAGAATTGCTTATCTTTATATATATGCTTCTTGCGTACATGTGTATGTCACTGAACTCCTCCTAAACGGCTGGACCGATGTTGATGAAATTTTTTGTTTGGGGATTCGAGAATGGTTTAGATTCTAGTGGCGCTGCTATCGATTTCAAAGAGAATTCCTTTTATTTTATTTGAACAGAACAACGTCTGTTGGGTCAACTAGCAAGATATAGTTAATTTAATGAGAATTTCTTGATAAGTTACTGATGAGTAAAACTTTAAATAAGTAACGTCATGTATCGAATGATGCAGTATAAGATGTGTGCCCAAAAATGGGCTGACGGCTGTCACATAATCATAGTCACAATACAAACAGCAACATATATTTCAACGTAACACTTTAGTGAAAAAACCCATCTTTAGTTGCAGATATAAGTTATTGAAAGTGTAGGAAACGTAACAGGGAAAAAACCCATCAGAATCCAACACAAACCTTACGATTAATAGTTACACGTCCATGTCACCTGGAAACATTATGGTTTTCAACTGTACGTATCCAGCGATCATTTCTTCCACGTACGTGCAGTCTCGGGAATGAACTACATGCTGCTGTGTGCCCGAGCGCTATGACATGTCCTTCTTTAAACGAGATTAAAGAGAGCATTTTCTTCATGGTAGACAACAACCTAGATATGCGCCTGGTCACCACCACTGCAGTTGCGACCACCACTGCAGTTGCGACGAGGACACGGCGCAGCACACGCTCGAGGAGTGTGCTGCGTGGGAGGGGGAGCGCCGTGAATTCGTCGCGATTATCGGTGCCCACCTGGCGCTGCCGACCATCGCCAGGGAGATGCTCGTCAGCGTCAGGAACTGGGACGCGGTCGCCGCCTTCTGTGAGGCCGTTATCTCACGGAAGGAGGCGGCGGATCGTGTGCGAGTAGAGATCCTATTCGGCGACACGTTCGACTCGGGCGGCGCAGGCGCGAGTATCTGCGCCTAATGCCATTTGCGGCAGTATCACTTACCATTAGGTGTGCTGCTTACTCGTTTGACACTATCGGCAATTAAAAAAACCGTTTATGTAGCTTTTAAATCTCGATAAATATGTAGTCAAAACAAATCAAACTAAAAACGGAAAATATCTTTTTACAGAGTCTAGTAACTCGTATTCAAAAAGAGAGAGATGCGGCTCTGGCTGATGCAGCTAGTTGCCGAGAAAGGGCTGAAGCAGCTGCTGCAGCGGCTAATAGAGCAGCGAGAGATAGAGACAGTGCGGCCACAGAACTTGATGTGCTGAGAGAACGATGGGAGAAGGCGCATCAACAACATCAGAAGTTAACGGTAAGAAATTAGAACTTATTAGCTATTAATACGTACGCGTGTCCGTGTGGCGACGGAATAAAAATACAATTCACCACTCCATATCTTGTTCGTGGGTGACGCAAAAGACGACTAAGCAATATAATACGCATTTAATATCTATGCAAGCGAATGAAAACTCGAAATGAAACCCTATAAACCAAACTGTCTGACCAGCATGGTATAGTAAGGTCAATTTCCCTGTCATAGTGGAGGAGGCTCGAGCCCAATAGTGGAACATAAATGGGCTGAGATAATGATGACAATACCTATACTTTGTGAGCATTTGTGAGACCCCTACTAGGTGGACCGACGATATCTGAAAGTCGCAAGGAATCATTGGATGCAAGTGGCACGGGACCGTTCTAAGAGGGACTCGCGTGGGGAGGCCTATGTCCATCAGTGCACGTGAATAGGCTGATGGATTGTGTGCAGTATTGCATCTCTTACATTGCTCGTGGGTGTGGTAAAAGACGACTAAGAGATTAGCTCACTCCATCTAATGCCGTCTGATCAACAATTGTATTCGCAAGGAGGGTTGAAGGCAAACGGCTGGTTATAGAATAATAATTTTCGTAATATGTACTAAGCATAAAGAGCACATATTGACCTAGAGACGAGTACTTGAGGCTTGGGATAAGAGCAGAGTGGTGTTGATTGTAATCAACATTGCACCTGTGCTAGATATGTTACAAAAATTTACGCGAATCACTAATTAATATTCAAATGAAATATTAAAACAGCAATAACTTAATCAGGAAAGGAACAGATAGTCATGTAGCAACTTTGAGCCCACGCTATGTTTCCAAGAGTTGTTTTAATGTACGTTTATATACGAATCTTCTATTCAATGTGGTATAGCAGGTCAAATACTCTTTCGAAGACACTTTAGCCCAATAGTAGAGCGTATATAGGCTTTTTTTTTGGCAAGCTATGGTGCGGATGCACGCCTTTCGTCCTGTTCAAGGCGGCGCGCAACTCCATAACCCGTCATATTCCCTCTACTTTGCCACTAAGCCGACCACCAGTCCCAAATCCTTAACATCCTTAGTCAGCTCGGCTGGATACCCTTTCGGGGACGTATTTGACTGAGGGGATAAAGAGTTTTATATACCGTGCCTCATTTGTCATGAACATTTGCTACCACCTATCATTGTTTTTAGGAAGGCACAATTAATAGTGGTAGGATCACACTGTTGACAGTTGTCTGTTTACGGCCGCGGGCCGGTCTGTTCGAGGTAGTAACACACTGAGCAGAAAATTGACGTCCAAGTAGTAGCAATTTGTTAGTAGCGCTTCGTTCGGTAAGCCAGAGAGCCGGCAGCCCAACTTTCTGAGCGTATTTGCTTATGGTGGGTTTTAGTGATGTCTTTGATATCACCGAATCTTTTTGCACGCATTCACACTCCCTTGACTTTCTTCACGGTGGGCAGCGGCCTTGCAAAGGGCCATGAGCAATAATAACACTATCAGGTGTACTGTTTGCTCGTTTGCAATAATAATAAAACATAAATAAATTTAATAATTATTGATTAATATCAGATTTGAATTTCGGTGTATTTAAATCTGTAAGTAACCCCAACACAGGATAGAAAACTAGGCGAATGATATTAAGTTTATTCATATCTAATAAAAAATTTTGGTGTAATTTCAGATGGAAAGAGATGACGCTTTGACAGAGTTGGAAATACTGAAGGACAAACTTGACAAAGCTCTGTACTCTACACAAAAGACTATTGAAGAAAAGGAGACCGCGCACAAAGAATATGAGAAAATGCTTGAAAAGTATGATAGGTACATCATATTCTACTACTTTACAACTTGTAGTAAGAGAACCGTAAAATCTATTTTGGCATCTTTCTTTCTATAAACCACATACATAATAAAAGAGCATTTGCCTCAAACAGAAATTAGCCTGACTATTCTGAGTAGTCAAATTGACAAAAAAATATTCGGGTTTTTCAGTACATGCAGTATTATTATCTATTTTCATAATCGTCTATCTGTTGACATCGAGCTATTCCTTTCGAAGTATGGGAGTAAATTCACCAAACTGAGTGAGACGTGGCTGTCGCATGGTTTCTCTTGTTACATTAAATAAATACCCCACAGATATGAATAAGTTAGCGACTTTGGTAATGGCTAGTTTCCATTGTTATTGGCCGTCAGATACCAAATACATCCAGATGGTCCTTACATCTATTTACATGAATAAAAAATTGCTTTGAACAACCTGACTAAGCATTTAGCCTGTAAAGCAAAATATTGAACCCCATACTAAATCTGCCTCGTTTGTTACAGCAGCAAGCGAATACAAAAAGATACCTAAACTATTTTAGAATTATGAATAAGATTGGGTTCTTCTATTACAGTTGCAATGTAGTATATGTCGTCTAGTGTTGGTGGCGATGTTCGTGGTAGAATGCATGAAATTTCATATTAAAGTGTCACCATAAAAGCATACTTTTTGTTTCTAGGTCGCAAAATGAAATCTATCGACTCCAAAACAAGATAGAGATACTGGAAGCAGACAAAGATCGTATTGAACTGGAATTCGAAAAGCAAGCTCACTTGGCAACCAAATCAAGGGATGATCAAAGAAAGCTCCAAGATGAATTGGCTAGATTACAGGAAATGTATGACAGAGCATCTTTACAGCTCGGTCGAACAAAAGAACAGGAAGAAAAGGCCAAGGAAGATATGGATAGACTGAGTGTTGACATTGAAATGGTACGAGAGAGGTATGAGAAGAGTCAAATAGAATTGCGAAGATTCCAAGCTGAGAAAGAAAAGTTATTGGCAGACAATGAACGCTTGCAGTTTGAATATGATAGAGCAATGACACAATGTGGTAAAGCTCAAGCTTCAAATGAGAAAACCCAGGAGGAAATGGCTCGAGTGCAATTAGAACTTGAAAAAATGTATGATAAAAATGACAAAGTATCGTCGGAGCTTAGAAGAGTTCAAGCTGAGCTAGATAAGGTTAAACAAGATGCCAGTGGTGCGAGAGAAGAAGCTGAAAGATATGCAGCCCGCTACGGCAAATATCATGACACTAAAGAAGAACATGAAAGGACTAAGTTAGAGGTGGAAAGACTTCGTGCAAGACTAGAGAAGACCACAATTGACCTGGAGCGAGCACGAAAAGCAGAAGAAGAAGCTGTCCGTCTCCGATCGGAGCTAGAACGCGTCGAAAGTGTCCGAGGTAAATACCAATTTGAACAGGACAAATGGACCAATGAAATTAACCGACTACAGGCTGAGCTGGATAAATCCCGGGAACGCTACGAAGCGTCACAGGCTGATATACAACGTCTACAATCAGAAAAGGATCAAGCTGAGACCAAATTCCATGAGTTAAATATACAATTAGAATTGTCTAAAGGTGAGGTATCGAAACTTAGTGCGGCATTAGAAAAACAGCGAACAGACTTAGAACGTGCTCATATTGAATGTGAGAAATTCAGAGATCGGTGTGAGAAGCTAAAGTTACGATCAGAACAGTTGGATAAGGATAATGAAAGACTCAAAGGAGAATTACAACAAATTGAAAGGATGAAGCTACAAGCAGTCGCTGGAGACAAAGCAAGAACCGAAGATAGGTTAGAAATTGAACGTCTTCGTGATAAACTTGAAAAAGCAATTCAAGCAAGAGATGCAACAGAGATGGAAGCAGGTCGCTTAGCTAAAGAACTCGAAAAATCTCAGATGCATCTCGCAAAGTACCAAGAAACTAATGAAACTACACGTGTGGAATATGATAGAATGACTAATGAGCTTGGCCGAATGCATGAACGTTTAGAACGAACAATATTAGAGATGAGACAGATAGAACAAGAAAGAGATGCACTAAGAGCAGAAATTCAAAACACAAGACGCAATCTTGAACAACAACAGAGAACATTAGATCACAGAACGCAAGAAACTTTAGTCAAACTTCAGCAAGAATTAGCTCAATCTGTTCGAGACAGAGAAAAAATGGCATCTATATTAGAGCAGAGAGACAAACAGGCCGATGCTATAGAGAAACAAATAGTGAATTTAGAAGCTGATACAAAGCAACTAAAAATCGAACGGGATCAATTAGTTGCACAACTAGAAAAATCTCAAGATATGTTGGTGAACTTCCAAAGAGAATTAAATGCATCCGAAGCCGAATTGCAGAAGCAGCGTGAAGAGGTACGTAGAATGAAAGAAGAACAGCGTAAAATGGCCCAAGATACGGAACGAGGCGCAAAGAGTGTCATTGAAAATCGTGACAGAGAAATTGCTAAATTGCAACAGCAAGTCCAAGTCGTCACTAAAGAGAAAGATGCGATCAGACAAAGGGCAGAAAAGGCTGAAAAGGAAGCGCAGAAGGTTGGAGAAATTGAAAAATGGCGTGCGGCAGTTGAACAGGAGAAATCTAAAGCTATTGCTGCGGAAAGAGCATTGGCTGAATGTCAACAGCGCTTACAAGGTCTTGAAAAGCAGTTCCATGCCCAACAACAGCAAATACAGCAGATGACTGCACGTGGTGGAGCAGATGTAAAAGAAGTACAGAAACAGTTGGAAGCAGCTCAAGCCGAATCTCGTGCGCATGCAGTCGAAAGAGAAAGATGTCAGGCGCAGCTGGAGATGCTTGTACAAGAATTGGAGAAAAGCCAGGTCAGTTGGAGGATCGCCCGGCGAGAGCGAAGTGGCGCGTAGTGGTTAAATCGAGCTATTTATTAAATACATAATATTAAGAAATATTTTAACATTTGTCTTAATAACAATATTTAAAATAATTTGCAAAATAATTAGATATATTTTTCATATAAATGCATTTCATATAAATCTCTCAAATCTGAGGAACAGATTTTTATGCTCGCTTGAAATTCTGTAAGAGGGATTTGTTTGATTTTATTTGCCTTTTAGTAATTCAGAAAAATATCTTTATATTAAGATTAAAACATAATTGTAATAAGTTAATTGATAAAGAGAAAATTAGACACCAAAAAAATGCCAACCAAAGAACCGAACCACAAATACCGGACCTAAAATATTTGGTTTATTAAATTATATCTGGGGCATACTCGTTTATATTATTAATTATGTATAATCATACAGATGTCGTCAAATCTTGTCCTGCGAGAAACTCGATTGAACCACCGCGAATGAACGTTGTTGCTTCAATTATTGCACCGGATAGATTTTAATTTGAATGTTCATATGTTTTGTTCTGTCATTGCCGGTCATTGTTCTTGTATAGTGTCAGCATGTCACCCACGGCCCGCTGGGCATCCTCCAACCCCACATTCGTATTTATTTTATTTGTTTCATCTTCAAGAAACTTGAATGTTGAGAAGCAAATTTCTTGCACAACTTTTTCATTGCACCATGAATGCCACTATTCTTCTATTTTACCACAATATTGTAGGAATTCAAATTAAATGTGTCTGAAAATGGCACACTTAATCCGGTAAGGTCAAGTACATTAAAATGCATTAACGGCAGTTGTTTAATATATACTAGGTACTACATTTTAAGACCTAAGGAAGAGAGGAATTTACGATAGTTTCATAAACGCCTAGTATTAGGATTAACATACCCTCTCATACATGTACATAATTATTTTAAGTATAAAATAATTATGTACATGTAATTTTTTTGAATAATGTCTTTATAATAGGGGCGATAGATAGATAGCCAAGAAACTGAACTGGATTAGGTTAGGTACGCGAACTTATTGTTGTCCTTCTTTTGAGACGAATAATATAATATAGAGCACTGCCTTAATGACAAAGAAATGATAACTATAATTTTGAGAAATACTTACTTTTTTAATCCACAAGATCTAAATGTCCACGGGGTTTTGTTCGCTATGAGAGCAAAATTGGTCAACCAGGTTTTTTTACGATTTTAATTTAGGCTTTCTTTCTCCTGCAATGATGTGTGTTTGTCGTATTTAGCGATATCTTCTCTATTTCTTGGTGTAAATTATATTCATAATATTTACCAATACGTACAGAATACATACTTAATTAACAGTTGTCAATAAAGTGTTATGTTATAAGGACATTTTTGGGCTAAATTAGGTTATCGTCATCGCAGCCCACATACCTGCTACTGTTGGGGTTGGACCTCCTCCATAATGGGAGGAAATTTGACCTACTATACCATGCTGGTCAGACATGTTGGTATAGCGTAGCATTTCGTGTTTTCCTTCTCTTACACAGATCTTATGTGCATATAATATCTCTTGTCTTTTACGACATCCACGGGCAAGATAGGGAGTGGTGAATTGTATTCTTACTCCGTCACCACAAGGAAAAATTAGGTTTTAGAGCGATACAATTTCAGTTAGAGAAATTTTAAGTAATCATTTTTTTATAATATTGTGGTAATGTAGAAGAATCATAATGATAAATAGCTATTAATATTTCAATATTTAATTCACTATTTAGAAGTTTTATAAAAATTTAAATCATATACAATATTTTGATAAATAATTAGGAGTTTTTTTATACATAATTGAATTAAAACTGATCATTAATTTCATCTTTTAAGTAAATGTGCAATAAAATTGCTGCTTCGTTGTTTAAGTATGTTAATTTTTATCTTTTTCAGCTATTGTACTGTGTGTAAATGCGATCATTGTTCATCAAAATAAATGTTTGTAACGGACGCCATTTTGTCATTAAATTATTTCGCTGAAGTTGTGTATATTTTTTGCAGTTACATGTTAAAATAAACTTTGTGCTTATTGATATGATAATTGCGATGTTTCACATTGGCTTGTTTAGACATTCGTGATTCGAGAATTATGATACCATTGAAATATTTTCCTGCGGTCAAACAATGTGAGAAATGCTTTGCTAAAGTTAATCATAATTAATTAATCACACACAATAACCAGCAAATTATTTGCTCTAAATTGTTTGACTATTAGGAATATATGTTCAATGAGATATCTTGTATTACCTAATACGAGATTTCTATAAACAGCTCGATCTCCGCGAAGCGACGAAGAAGTTACAGCAAGCTGGCGCTCAAAACGCCAAAGCTGGCGACGACACAGCCCAAGCTAAGAAACAACTACAAGAAGAATTCAAGAAATTAGAAGATACTAGAAGACAATTTGAGGAGCAGAAGAAAATGGTGGAGAACAAGAGAAAAGACGTGGAAGAGAAAGAGAAGTCGTTAACGGAGTTAGATCGACAGTTAAAGAAGAGAAAAGAGCAAATGGACCAAATGGAAGCGTCTTTGAGGAAGGTAGAACACAAATTCTCCCTGAAATAATTAGTTATATTATGTTTAATTTGAAAATATGTATACTCTTCCATAACATGTAGGATCATTTCAATCAGGAAATGGTACCCTAACATAGTTGCCCTGGACGGAATCACATCCAGAGACAGTAAGCAAAGAATAGTTATGCACTAATAAGGAAGAAAATCCCGAAACGTTAAAACCAGCTTCCCTAATTCGGCAAGGTCATTTTTATCATCATTTAACGTTAGATATTGGTGATAGAGTAAGAATACAATTCACCGCTTGCCTTGTCGTAAAAGACGACTATGGGCTATAAGTAATCACATAACATCTATACAAGAAAAGGAAAACTCGAAATGAAACCCACCATGTCTGACCTATCTATACCAACATGTCTGACCAGCAAGGTGTAGTACGTCAAATTCCCTCCCATTGTGGAGGGGGCCCAAGCCCGATAGTGGGACATATGTGGGCTGTGATGAACAAAGAAAATCTCGAAATATCATCATTCAACGTTATATATGTCTCATCACGCAGATGGGTAACCTTTTACTGCTACACTCGTCGAATGAATTAGCAATCTTATTTAATGTTATGAGTTTATCAGGACAACGCTGCTAGACAATCTCCTGAGCCTCAGATGGCTTTTAAGATACCATATTACACTTTATATGGCAAAGGTTATTGGCAATAGTTTTATGACTGGCCTCCTGCTTGACAGCAACCCTCCATAGAAATCTAATTGATGATTAGACACCATCAGACGTAGGACTCAGGTCTATGTAAATCTCTTAGTCGTAATTTACGCCACTCATGAGTAATTTTTGGTAGTATTCGTAATATTCCAATTCGTTTTTTTTTATTGTCAATGGTAGCAAACGAGCAAGCAGCACGCCTGATGGTAAGTGATACTGCCGCGCTTGGATCTTTGCAATACTAGGGGCACATCTACGCCGTTGCCTACCGTGAAGAAAATACTCTTCTTAAACCTCGTTTAAAGAAGACATGTCATAGCGCTTGGTAAACACAGCAGCAGGTAGTTCATTCCAGACCCTGCACGTACGTGGGCGAAATGATTGCTGGAAATGTACAGTTGAAGACCAAAACGTTTCCAGGTGAAATGGATGAACCCTGCCACGGTATCGAGCGGTATGTTAGTAAAATGGTGTCAGTAGTACCAAGACAAACAGTTCCTCGGAATACTCTCCATGAAAGAGTCAGTAGAGTACATACTTATTTCATTTTATATGTTTATTATTTTTAAGGCTGGTGGCAGTACAGCGGCAGTAACAGACCTGAACCGCAAGCTGACGGACACGCAGAAGGAGGCTGAACAACTCAAGACACAGCTTGAGCAGAGTAAGGAAGAAGCCAAACGTCTCACCGCTGATACTGAGCGTCTACTGCAACTAGTACAGATGTCTCAAGAGGAAGCGGCGCAGAAAGAGAAATCTATCATGGAGTTGCAACAGTTAGTTTTTTTTATAACCGCAGTGACCATGATTAACTATAGAACACTACATAGTATAAAACAAAGTAGCTCCCCGCTATCTGTCTGTCCCTATCTATACTTAGATCTTTAAAACTACGCAACTGATTTTGATGCCTTTTTTTTAATAGCTAGAGTGATTCAAGTGGAACGTTTAAATGCATAATACATGCATAATATGTCGCTTTTTCAAGAGTAACTTCTAAAGAAAACATGTTTGTATTGTCTAATGACATTCTTTAGTACCTATATTTAGTATTGGAGCCGTGCGAAGCCGGGGCGGGTCGCTAGTTATTATTATAATGTCCGTGTGGTGACGGAGTAAGTATATAATTCACCATCCCCTTTCTTGCCAATGGGTGTCGTAAAAGACGACTAAAGGATTAAATATACATATAACATCTATACAAGAGGAGGTAAACTTAAAAAAACCTTATACCAGCACATCTGACCAGCTTGGTATAGTAGGTCAATTTACTTCCCATTTTGGAGGAGGCTCGAACAAATTAACAATTTTTTTAAAGGCTGTGGATCTCGCCAAAACCATTCGAGACGATGGAAGGGCGACGTGTGGCTCCAAGGCCTTTTTTTGGGTGTGCTATATTCTGCACACACGCTGTCCACTTCATCCGGGGTGATAAAAGGGTGGAGGGCGGCTCCACAACCCGCCTTATTCCCTCTCCTTCGCCATTGGGCCGATCACCGGTACCTAGTTTCTTGTCCCGTGGCCAGCCCGACGGTGGCTCAATAGCCTGCCCTATTATATCCACCTCTCTCGTCCATTAAACCCAAAGACCCAACAAACATTGTTCTGTTCAAATAAAATAAAAGGAATTCTTCTTGAAATCGACAGCAGTGCCACCAACCGGGTCCAATTGCGAATCTAAACCATTCACGAATCCCCTTGAACACACACAAAAAGTTTCGTCGATATCGGTCCATCTGTTTAGAAGGAGTTCAATGACATACACACATATACACGTACACAAGAAATTTATATATAAAGATAAAGATATGTCGACTATAAAAATATCATTGCCAATATAAAAATACAATGTTATCTAAGTCATGCTACCACTATGTTACAGGTCCGTCAGAAACCTTCAAGCCAAACTGAAAAGTCAGCAGCAAGCACAAGCACAAAGAGAAGAGGTTAGTTTTATAATATTTTTGTCTTTAATATTCTTCGTCATTAAATTAAATGGACAACACAAACGCTTCTCTATTAATTATTGAATTAATATATCATCAAATTATAATTACTTATTAAAAATTTGATAGATTAATATATTATCCGTGAGGTGACGGAATAAGAATATGATTTACCACAACCTCTATTGCCCGTGGGTTTCGTAAGAGGCATGAGATACCTATTGCTATAAGCAACTATAGGTACAAGAGATTCATGCAGAGAAAATTCGAAATAACTAACTGCCTGATTAGTGTGGTATAATAGGTCAATTTTAGGGATGCAAAAAAAACATCGATGTTTTCAAACATCGATATATCGTTCATAAACATCGATGTTTTAACATCGATGTTGAAACCAAAACATCGACGATACATCGTTGTTGAAGAACGATGTTTTATCGTACATCGATCGTCCGTGTGGTGACGGAATAAGAATACAATTCACCGCTGCCTATCTTGACCGTGGTTATCCAAAAAAAAAAAGCTCATCAAAATTTGCCCGGAGGATTGTATTTCTTCGTCGTAACATCGATGTCATCCACCTGTATGTTATAACATCCAACAAATTTAAAAAAAATAAATATTCCCCTTAGTAACATCGATGTTAGATGTTTTCCTAACATCGATATATCGTACATGGACATCGATGTATCGTTCATAAACATCGATATTTTTAACATCGATGTTTCACTTTTGTAAACATCGATATTTTTTATGAGCGATGTTGCATCCCTAGTCAATTTCCTAGGAGAAGGCCCTAATCCAATAGTGGAACGCATATGGGCTGCAATAAATGATTGAAAAAAATATATGTCAGAGATTTCATCATCATCTCGGCTAATTTATGTCCTACTGCTGGGCTCGAGCCTCCTCTATAATAGGAGGGAAATCGACCTTCCTATACCATAATGGTGAGACAGGTATAGGGTTTTGTTTCGAGTTTTCCATCTCTTGCATGGATGTTATATGCGTAATATATCCCTTAGTCGTCTTTTACAACACCCACGAATAGGAGCGGGGTTTAATTGTATTCTTACTCCGTCACCGCACGGAAAAGATCAGAAGAAGAATCAGAGATTTATTAACGTTTAAAACTTTTGTAAACAGCTATAAATTATGAACTGTATGTCTGTATCCATTTGTATACGCTTTGTAGCATTTGATTAACACCAATGGGCATTTATCTAAACATTGTTAGAACAATGTTGCTATTACTAATTATTATTAATTGAAATGTAAATTAACCAACTAGAAATACTATTTAACTATTATAAACTAACTTCTAACTATACTCAAGCTAACTTTGAATTTCCAAGACATACTATTATTATTTATAGGAATACAATACATCACCCCCCTTAACCGCGGGTGTCATAAATGACTAAGCAATATATAAAGACTAGCAACCTGCCCTCGCTTCGCTTCGGTTCGAGTCGCCTTACTCGCGGCGTAGTTCCCGTTCCCGTGGGAATACCGGGTTCAAATATAGCCTATGTTACTCCCTGATATTATAGCTTTCCGTGGTGAAAGAATTTTTGAAATCGGTTCGGTGGTTTAAGCGTGAAAGCGTTCCAAACAAACAAACATCCTTACTTTCGCATTTATAATATTAGTAAGGATTTTATATGCAGATTATATTCCTTAGTTGTTTTTTATGATATCCACGAGTTAAAAACGGTATGGTGAATTGTATTCTTACTCCGTCACCAGACGTATAACTCATTGATTAACCATTGCAAATGTAAACCAGCCTTTGTATGTGTTTTCATTTAATTTAAATGTTAAACTAACACTACTAATTTACTAACACAATTAACTTTTGTTTCATGCAGGCCGGACCCGCAGGCTTCCTCAAAAGCTTTTTCTAAGTTAGTCCTTCGCACCAAGACTGTTGTTAATTAATTTGCTCCTTTCATTTTAAAAGTATTTTCTTTAGGTGTCCGACTTAATTCCGACGATTCCACGTCTTTAAGATAAACCACCAAGTAATCTTTACAAACGCAAATTCGTATTAAGCAAAGTTATCAATATTTATATTGAATATTTTTTAAAAGTGTTCAGATAATAATCAGATCTCTTGTTAATAGTCCGAACGCTGTTCACTCCTCAAATCATACATTGTAAACAGCACACAATAACGATAATTAATTATTAGTTTAGTAATAATTTAAGTCATGTTTAAAAAAGTATAAATAATCGTGTTCAGCGGGAATTATTTTTTAAGTAATTAAAAAAATATCTACAATATTGTAAAACTATGTATCTAGATAGAATGAGTAAGTTGTCCATTAGTCAATGTTATCCCAGCTTATACCTTGTTATGCGAACAATAACTAAATATTAAACGTAAATCTTTGTTGAAATTTCTCGAACTATTTTCCGTTTGTTTTTTTATGTTTTTAATGTTAAAATTATAAATTTGTTTTTATTAATTTGTTTTCTATTAATTTGTTTTCGTCTTGCAAAACCCCATGGTAGGATCTGACGCGTGCAAGACAGAGCGAACTAGAAACTATGAGAGAACTTGAAATGACTCTGGCGCAGAAAGATTCGCTCAAATCAAAATTGGAGGAGAGCAAATTGAGAGTCATTGATTTAGAAATTGAGTTAAACGAATCATCTATAATATTAACAGAAGTTTTAAAAATGTCGGACATGCCAGAAGTGAGCAATATTAAAAGGAGCAAAAGCTTTTTCGAGTTGCAAAAGAGTGGTAAGGTAGTCGATAGGCTTGACAAATGCAGATTTAGTAGAAGTGATAATAACTTAGATTTGCACTGTAGACAAAAAGAATTGCCTAATATAAGTAAATTGACTAGGAAAATATCTGATATGACAAAGGAAATAGGGATTAAGAATTCTAAAATAATAGAACAACAACGATGTATATCAATATTGGAGGAAGCTTTAAGGGAAAATAATAATATAGCTGAATTCGAGCAATTATTAGCGGTTGTGAGAAGTAAAGATGAAAGAATTAATGAATTGGAGCAAATTGTAAATAAGAAATGTGTTAACAATGCCAGTGGATGTAAAGATAAGAGAATATTGGAACTTGAAGAAGCTTTAAAAGAGTCGTTTATGATAGCAGCCGAAAGAGAAAAAGTATTTTATGAAGAAGAACAGAGAAGAATTGAAACTTTAAGAAAGGTAATTAATTTAGCAAATTTATTGTTTTCCATATTTTTTTTAAATCTTATCACATTTAGAATATTCTAAAACCTTCGTTTCGCAATGGATCCCGTTTAATATTACTTATTTCTTTTTATTTATTTTCTTTTTTTAATTGTATACGGTGGCAAACGAGCAAACGCTACTTGATGGTAAGTGTTACTGCCGCTCATGGACCTTTGTTAGGCCGCTGCCTAACGTGAAAAAAAAGTGAAGGGTGTGTGAATCTGTGCAATGAGGTTCGGTGAAACTAAAGGTCATCACTAAAACATACCATACGCAAACACCCTCAGAAAGTTGGGCTTCTGGTTACATTTTCGTTAATAGCGGACGCGACAAACTTTATTCTGACTAAATGTAGGCTTACGTATTATGAACGTGCTTAGGCTTTTTTTAAGATATTCTAAATAAACATTTTTTGAAAGGTGATCATCATTCGAACATCCAAAAAAATCTTACACGTGTATATAAGAATAAGACATAAAGAGTAGTACAATACAACACAATCTTAACCATTCACACAGCTTTTATTTTTTAATGAACTATTATATGATGAAATAGTTTAGCAGAAATTAAGAACTCCATTTCTTCTTCTAACTCATTAAAATATTCTTTACGCATAAAAAAAAATATTGTGTGGTGTTATGAAACCAGGATACAAGTGAAATTTTTTTTCGCATTGTAGACATTTAACTAAAAAATAGCAACATTTACATTAAACATTGATGAATAAAAACAAACAAATAGCGTGGAGCACTGGCACACATGAGTAATAGTCTATACACAACATGGTCAGCTGATGCGAATCATAGGTGTCGCCATATTGGCCTCAGCTGCTCTGTCGAGCGCCTTTCACTTTACTCCTACTGCGTGGCCGACCGTCACGCGACATGCAATAGATGGACGAAAAAGTTTGAGGCGATGTAATAAAAGTTTCACTTTAAAAATATTTAAATGTCCTTTAAATTTAATTTACAGATGAGTAAAATGGAACAACGCATCCGTTCGCTACAAAACGCTTCAGCACTGAGTTGTGAGACTTGTTCCTCGGTATTGAAGCGCTTGAAAATTCTAGAAGATCAGTTGAACTATTGTCAGAGTAACAGGGACCATGTGCTGCGAACATTGTCGCATGTTATGTAAGTATCGAATTAATACATATGTATTATATATACATTTTCTTACCATGTATTTTCCAATACCCGGCGATAATTAATGCACATCAATTCTTCGAAAGAGATATAAGACTAATTTCAGCTCTGTAAAGTGTTGTCTCTTTCACGCACGCACACATACACGCACACTGGTGCCAAGCACAGAGCACTTCTGGTAGCAGTCTGGTATCTATTAAACGATGCTAAAACAATTATGATTTTTTGTTATTGAGCAAAATACACATATTTGAGAAGCTTTTTTTAGGGTTCCGTACCCAAAGGGTAAAAACGGGACCCTACTACTAAGACTTCGCTGTCTGTCCGTCCATCTGTCTGTCACTAGGCTGTATCTCAAAAACCACGATAGATAGACAGTCGAAATTTTTTCAAATTATGTATCTATCTATGTCTGTTGCCGCTATAACAATAAATACT
The DNA here is from genome assembly GCA_032191425.1 of Lymantria dispar. Lineage (NCBI taxonomy): Eukaryota > Metazoa > Arthropoda > Insecta > Lepidoptera > Erebidae > Lymantria > Lymantria dispar. The sequence continues at coordinate 6,591,739 of CM063465.1, read as the reverse complement.
ATAAAGCAAAATAAAATAAATATTTAAAGGTTTTAAAAAAACGCTTTTTGACCTTTTTGCTCGATATCGATAATAGCAACAGGCCTACCTGTTGCTATTATCGATATCGAGCAAAAAAAGAAAGCACTAGAAATATTCACGAAATACTCAGTTGTATTTTTGCCTGAATAATAAATAATAAAATTAAAATAAAATAATCACTTAAAGGGGGCTCCCATACAAAAACGCTATTTTGTGCCTATTTTTTGCTCGATATCAATAAATTTGTGTACCTTCTGTTGTTTACCTAGTCAACGATACGGAACTCTTCGTGCGCGAGTCCTGACTCGCCGTTGCCCTATTTTTCTATTTTGTGATTGAGGTTTAAGAGAAGAATATTCCTTATATTCGAAATAGAACCCTATACCAACCTATTTGGTATAGTATATTTCTCTCCTATTATGGAGGAGGCTCAAGCCCAGCAGTGGCACTTATATGAGGTGCAGTGAGGTGAGGTCTTGAGGTTTTATTAACTCTGTATAGCCACACCGACATAATTATCGGAATATAAGAAAAAATCAAGACATCGTTTGAAACTTGATTTTATTATAATGTAATAACGAGATCTTTTTAACTTAAAATTACACATTTTAAGTTCAAGATTTGCCCGCTTGTAGTAGTATATACATTACATAACAGCTTTTTTTTTTAATAAAGCAATATTTGTAGGTACAGTTAGCAAAATAAGCCCCACAAGGAGTAAAATTTTTAGGTTTTTAAAAAATGCCATTTATTTTTTAAAATACCCAGAGGGGAATTTTATTTTTATTTTTCTGGTGACCCTTGTGACCACCCCTATCACCCCCCTTCCCAGCTACGTAACCTTTTGGGACACCCTGTATATAGAAAGATTTTTTGTTGTGAAAATGCATATTTTATTCCTTAAAACATTTAAAATAGGTTGATACATTAAATGAGAAAATATGTTTCATCATCATCACTATTTTAGCCTATCGCTATCCACTGCTAGACGAAGGCCTGCTTCATGCCGCCCTAGCCGAGGCCGCGGGTGATTGGACCGGGGAATTGTCCGTCACCCGCAGAGAGGCTGACCGCGCGACGGCGATCGACGTCCCAGGACGTCGAGAGGTGAGGTTACTCGAAAGGGTATTCCGTCGGGTCGACCACTGACGACAAGTCACATCTGCTCCGGTGGTCGGCCCAACAACGAGGTGACGTGGGTACCCGTACCCGGGTTATGGGTCCGCGCGCCGTCCTTTCATCGCCCCGGACGAACTGGGCCGCGTGTGCGCTTACCATAGCTACCTATAAAAAAAAAGCCTGCTTCATGTTACGCCACAGAGTATGGTCCTGTGTCGCCTGATTCCAACTACGATTAGTAACTTGCACCAGGTTGTCGGTTCGTCTAATGGGAAGCGTACTACACCGCGTCGTCCGAAACGTGGTCACCACTCAAGAATCTTTCTTCCCCAGCGGTTGTCGTTTCGTCGAGCGATGTGTCTGCCCACGCGTGCTAATTGGGCTTTTGAAAAAAAAAATTTTATATGTACCTATTTTAAAACTTTATTAATAATAATATTGATATTTAGTACAGAAAACTTTAAAAAAGACTTTTTCAATTAATTATAAACATTTAAAAATTATCAAAATTTGAATAAAAATCACGTGACAATGAACGCGCTAAGACTGAGCTGTGACGTCATAATGTTAAAGCTATTTTATAACAGTACAGTGTATACAACTATTACTCATGAGTTGACAATAATATTGGTAATTTACTGCTAAAAACGATTTTTTGTTACTTATATTTAATTATTTAACAATGACAGCAGAATTAATTAAATAGATCAAAACATTATACTTATTATCTCTGTATAAATTGCAATGAGTGAAAACTAACATTATGACGTCACACGCGTTTGGATTTGTTCGGGAGCTGTCGGCGTGTTTTCGTCACTGGATTCAAAAAAATATTTTTTATTTTGATATAACTTTTGAATTATTGCGAATCATAAATAAAAAAATAGTTTTGTTATAAAACTTAAATATGATCTTTCCATTTATTCCAAAAAAAAATCAAATACTCAATTCTTCGTGCTATGTTGGTTACACCCGTTCTTTTACGGATTTCTGTATATGGGATTCTATCACACAGAGAAATGCCGAGCATAGTTATAGCTACACATGTTTGTTGTAAATAAATTACAAATTAATATCGTGTATTTAGATACGTGCTCGTGGGTGTCGTAAAAGACGACTAAGAGCCCTAGATTGACTCAGACCAACTCCATCTGGTACCATTTGGGTCAACGATTACATTCCCAAGGAGGGTTGACGTCAGGCAGGCGGCCGGTCATAAAAGTCATTGCCAAAACTTTGCAATATGTCAAAACAGATGACATATTGCGTCGACCCCGAGTAATTGGGATAAGAGCAAGATGATGATGATTTAGATACGTGCTCTGACTAAAGTTTCTAATCACCAAGCATGTTATCAAACGTCTATTGAAGTAAACTTTGGCATTCTTTTAATACAGCTGTTTCTAATTCTGATATAAAGTTAACATTCTGACTAAAGCTCATTGCTTTGACCCTGCGTTTTAATAAATCCCAGACATACTTGGACTATATCCGGCGATCTCGCTGGTCACTACATCATTGAGGTATTCATTTTATTCAGGTCTGCTTGTATTAAAAGAACGATATGTGGCTGAGCATTACCTTGCATCAATATAAAGCTATTAGTGATAAAGGGAGTAGAGTACCAGATTTTCTTTCAAAATGTTTTGTGACTATCTGCATTCAGGTTCCGTCTATCGATCAGCTTTGAAATATTTTGTATATTCTTTCTTCATATTCAAGTGTAGTGCTGTGTGGTAGCGGCTTCGAATACTACCAACCCTTGTTTTGTTCGTGGGTGTCGTAAAAGACGACTAAGAGCCCTAGATTGACCCGAACCAACTCCATCTGGTACCATTTGGGTCAACGATTACATTCCCAAGGAGGGTTGACGTCAGGCAGGCGGCCGGGCATAAAAGTCATTGCCGAAACTTTTTGCAATATGTCAAAACAGATGACATATTGCGTCGACCCCAAGTAATTGGGATAAGAGCAAGATGATGATGATGATGATGATGATTCTTTCTTCATATTCAAAATTTGTTTGGTTATATCTTTCTCTTCTAAGTTTGTATATCCTCTATCTTCCTTCGCCTTTATTAAAAAGAATTCTTTATTCGTCACTGAACAGCAGCGGGCGAAAGCTAATCTGTATTTGTGATTATATAATTCAAGTTTTGGATCTCTGGCGGGCACGAATGAACTTAAATCAGCTTCTTGAAGTTTTTTTCTTGCTATACGCTCACTTACTGCAATATCTAGAACTTTCTCAAGTTTATTTCTAGGATAGACAGCCGTTTATACAAGGGTGTTTGCGTCCGCAAAGGTGAACAAAACGGCCGCTGAATAAATTTCTGCTCATAGAGCGTCGTTTTCTGTCCTGTCTTTCTTATAAAAGAATTTATCTTCATATACCGTTTGTTTTTCTGATACAGAAACAGATCTTCGAAGAATTCTGGCAGTCTCTTTGTAGGTTTGTCCATTTTTAGGTATCTGATGTACTCTATCAATGTCGGTTGGGACTAAATCAGATATAGTGATGTCCTTAATTTCCAAAATTGTTAAAAAAATGTGGAAATACAGTTGAAATTTAAATGTCACCAAATATTACAAATTTTCTATTACAAACTTGAGAGAGAATTTCGTTGAGTTCTTTCTAAATTTAAGCAACACAGAATTATAACCGGAATACTAAAAGAGACTCTCAATGGCTTTCCTGTTCAGAAAATTTAGTTTTAAAACCAAAATAAAGAAAAATCAGCCATTATTACGGCAAGAAAAAGATTTTTTACCTATTTTAGACCTTTTTCATATTGCGCTAAATTGGACGCAACTACACTTTTCCACACTTGTACAACAATTCAACGTCACACAGGTGTATAACAGAGATAACGTTCTACGAAGCCGAATTCAACCGATTGCTTTTTTCCTAAGATCCATATACGATTTTCACCGCCGGGTGTTTTAGTAACGATCTCAATAACTAAATTAGTTATTAATCTAACGATTTTCTATACCTTTATGGCTATTAATAAATAACACTACGTTTGTACATCACTCTCTGCTAAAGTTGCACTATCTCCTGATCCTAACTTTCTACTAAACTAATAAATTAGTCAAAGTCAACGCAATCCAATTTCCAGCAGTAGGTAGATATAGGAATGTTGATAAATAGTTAAACATAACTCTTGCAAATCTGTAGTAATAAATTTTACTTATATCTAACACTGTGTTACAGCCAAGATGTGTTGGAAGGTGCCATTAGCGAGAAGGATTCCCAGATAGCGGAGCTTGAAGTCAAAGGAGTTTTGGATGAAAGTGAAACGCTTAGGTGCAACGCATTTAAGATAGAGCGAGATAAACTGCTCAATAGGCTAAAAACAGAGGTAAATGTTATATTTTATAACAAATTTGTCAGAAAAAAATCTAAATTAAGATCTCTAAAGTACAGAAAGTTCCAAGATGAGCACTCAAATTTCAATTCGTTTAGAACTTGGGCTTTTTTGAAGGATGAACAGAGCAACGAATGGTTAGTCCAAAGATTAGTATGCCACCTGCAAAGCAGCTGTTTCTATGAGGCCAATGGCCAGGCCATTGGTATTAACTACTGTCTTGCTCAATACTTTAAGAAGAAATAAAATTGGAGGCTGCTTTAGAATGACCTTAATTTGAAAATATTTTAGGAAATTTAAAAAAAAATAAAAAACAGACAGATACTTGAATGTGGCCCTAATAGAGCTCCCTGTTAGTATTTACTGTACTTACTTTTAGAAAATCACTGACTTATCTGACAGTATTCAATAGTGAAAATAGCAAAGGAGAATTAATATACAATTCTTTCTATTCTTTATGATTACAGAACGAGTGCATTCTACAGCTAGGTCGCAGTACATTAGAGTATACTTCGTCGGTCCCTGAAGGTTCCATACCTGGTCTTACACTGGCGGATGAGCTGTTGCCCATCGATGACGACAATGTAATTGTTTGGGTATACACGTCATAGTATTGAGAATGAGGGTGCAAGCATGGTTTTGGTGCTTTAACTTTGATAAAAGGGCACCCCTAAAACATTCTTGCTGCTGAAAAGGTAGGGTATAGCTGACATATGTGAATTTGACATCGTATTTGGAGGTTTTTGGATCCAATATGACCTATTATCGAGATGGCCTTATCCACAATATTGTCCTTTGAACTAAGAATAATCAAAAAGATAAGGACAAAGAAAAAGAATGTACATAAAAGCTTTTTTAAGGTATTATAATTAATTTCCACAATGAACGATGCCATAGTAAATTTGTCATAGAAAAATTAAATGTGGTCAATTTGAGGTTAGTTTCTGATATATATGATCAAAACAGGGTCTGTAACAACGGGTTAAGTTCACCCAAAAAATGCAAATTATCATACAAAATATAATGCAAATTATCATATAAATAATAGGAACAACAGTAGCTACTCTCGTTCTATTTGCATAAAGATTTATCTGCAGTTTTATAGAGCTACGTCATGGAGCAGTTAAGAATTTGAAAGATGAAAACCAGATTTAATATTGATGCTACAGTTTTAATAACTTGTATGGACTCGCTAGGAATTTGAAGAGTTTAGTGATTTTATATATATTTCGTATAATTTCTGCTAAATACACATAGATAATTACATTATGTTTTGGTGAGATATGATTTCCAGTTACATTAATTCAGCTGAAAGTTTATAAAAAATAATTTCTTGTACTCCGTAACTAGCTCTACAATTTTCATTCCAGTATTTCTTTAAAGGCAGAGCAATTTATATCAGTTTTTAATTACCCATTATTTAACATTCGTTCAACGGAACACCTTAAAAAAATTATTATCATAGCACGTTTTCTTGGTTAATAGAAACATACACAGTCAGTGAAATAATTTCTGTAAGACACAAAGGCTGCATTTTATAAAAATATTTAAACTTTTGCATGACTCGTAATAACTTTCTCCGTCTAAACAAATATTTTATACTTATAATAAATACACAAAATTTATGTGCGTTTGATAACCTCTATGTTATGCCAAGTTTGACGTAATCCGCCATATTTTTATTTTTGACAATTGCTTGAAATTAGCGCGCCAAATTAACAACCATTAAAATTTGAATTGAGAATTGAAATGTAACGAAAATTGCTCAAGTTACTCTAAATATTTAAGTGCGTGCGTGTGTGTGTTCTTGCATTTAATAAAGATTTAATGATATTAAAATGAAAGTCGTGAGAAGTTTTATTATGGTCTTGGCACACTAGTCAGCACACACACTAGCTTACACTAGGCTTTAAACAAATAGTGTGCAGAGACCGTAATATGTTTCAGGGGAAAATTGATGACGATTATAATTGTCTGTGCCCGTCCATTGCCAAAAAGGTTCTACATTATAGTGCACGTGCATTTGCCTATAGCCGTAATGCAGGCAGTACTCTGTGGCCAGATGACCACATTTACATATCTAGGAGAGTTTTAGCGGGAACGGGAAAGTATCATGTGGTGGTCTCGTATTATATATTAAATATCCTGGTGTTTAAACGTGTTATATTGAATAATTTTAAATAATGTAACGTGCAGAAAGTATTAAAATGTGAATATAATATAACACTGCTTTACATACGTTTTAGTTTGCCGCCTATATTCGCAAAACATACCATTAATATTGTACACATAGCAAGTTGAAGGCGAAGATTTGACTTACTGACTGACAATTACTTTAAATTAAGTATTAATTAATAACTAAAGATTTGGCTTAAAGGTCTCAGTAACACAGTCATAAACTCCAAAATACAGACCTACACTCAATAGTCAATTAGTTTCGGGCTGACCACTGAAGCCAAGGAATTCTGCACCGGTGGTCGGCCCAATGACGAAGGCGACGTGCTATACGGCTGGATTACAGGTGTGTGTGCTTACGCTCCTTTTTCGCCCCGGACGGAGTGGAGCGAGAAGTACGCCGACCGTAACCCACCCCAAAAAAAAACAGTCAATTAGTTAAACAGTACTTCATTTGAGTTACATGCATTCAAAGCAACATTAACAGTTACTTTGAGTGCAATTTTTGTTTGTTTCCATTTGCAAAAAGGTCCATCACATCTAAGAAATAATTCGTGAGAAATACACATCTTTAAATAAGCAGGCAAGCAATCAAAATTCAACAAATAAAGCTATTATTATCGTCGACTCCCAGCTCGACCCAACTCAAGTCATCTCTACAAAAGTTTACTGCCTGCATATGTATGGTCACAGACTAGATTTAGTATTGCCAATTAATAAGAATACGGATTATTTTCTGCACTAGGGATAATCGTTATCTCTACAGTTTTAGGAAGAGGAAAAGCACACGCAGTCTTGTATTCAATAAATTTTAGGTAAAATCTATTGAATTAAATTAATGTAACCATAAATGTTCAATGTCATGTCTGATTGCTTTGACTGTTACCTAAAATTACTTGTCCTGAAAACAGGCATGAAGTTAAAAAACAATCGTGGGTGTGCATATTTTGAATCATGCTTTGAAATGTATCATAGAAAAAAAACAAATTAGCACAAAACCACTGGGCCTTTAGTTGTTAGTTTTGAAATCAGTACGGTTCTGGCAATTACGCGTTCACTTTTAGTTATTATAAATCGTAGATAACCTAAAATTATTTACATAATTATGGTTTTACAGGCAATGTATTAACAGATTTAATCTATATGGAAAAACAAAATGATTGTTTTATTGAAACAAAGAACATAAATGGAATGGCGGCGACAACGAAAATTATTAACATTCAGCTACAGAATAATTTTTTTATCGTTTATATAAATATTCAATTTATTATGAAAGTTTAAATTAGTTTTACATACAATGCGAATCATATAATGGGTACATAATTTACACGTAATTTACGTACATTGAAAATGAAAAATTTTATACTTTGCGAAAGAATAAAATGTCAAAACACAATGCAGTGTTTTTAAAATATTCAATATAATCCGTACAACGTTTTCGTTTTTTAATTTTCTCAAAGATGATTGAAAGCGAAGTTTTCTACTTCTATTATTCTGTAGCTGATTTGTTAAGTTGTTCATTTTCTTTTTAGGAAGGAGCTTGAGAATATTAACCTTTTTTTCCTCAACCTCCTTTCGAAAAATTTTAATGCATTATCGGCAAATAACTTTGCGATTGAACCAGTCATCATCACTCGTTAACTGATATTCGTAATGCAGGAGGAGGACATCCCAGCAACAGTGCTGTAACCACGAACGCAGCTAAGTCAAAACGTAAATCTGTTTGTGGCCTTAGCCCTCATCATCGCACTAGTCACCCATCACCGCTACCTTACCAACTCATCATCGCTTATCACTTCAGCAATTAAAAAAAAATATATAAAAATCGCCCGCTTGCAACTTCTGAACCTTCTAAATTAAAAAAAAAACCAAAGATGTTGTTACTGTAAATAAATGTTATTTTTTTCTTAATTTTGTTTTTTTTTTCATTTCATTTCCTTTCTGGTGATAAAGATATTTTTTATTTATTTCTTACATTAGAAAGAACCAATTTATTTGTATTAACATGTATTTTTATGGCACTTGTTAATGTGTTATACAATAATATACTTGTTAGAGCAATAATTATCAATATTCTAGAAAACTTGATGTCTATTTTTAACTTAAATCTAGTCAAATCTTATAAATGTTCTAATGCTTTATCAAATATATTGAGTTTGAATACAACGCGTAAAAAATATAATAGACTCCATAGATTCTATTGTTCTTCACACACTACTGGAAAATTATTATAATTTTTATGCACGTTGTATTAAAACATAAATAAAAAAATTATTATATTTTCCACTTAGAAAGAAATTTATAGTTCTATCCCAAACTACTAACCATAGGGATTTATTTAGTAAAAGTTACTTTAATATTACAAAACACCGATAATAATTTTAAATATTGCTTTGCAACAGTAAATTTTCTAGCAGATTTTAAAATTACATATCATGCACAAAATGCCTAAAAAATTAATTCAAAGCCCACAACAGTCTGCATATCATTAAGAATTAAAAAGAAAACGCTTCTGTCACATTGTAAATTCTTTTAGAAAATTAATATTTAAAATATTTTCATGTGAAAAGCTTGTACAATCAAAGCACTGCCTTACATTCTAAGTCCATAAATAAAATATGTTTTTGTTATGTCTCGATTACTTAGTGCAAGGGCGGTGACGTCCGCTCTGTTCGACTGATAGCATTGAAATAAGAAATAAGAACTCGCGGGACTTAGGACGTTTATTCATCTGTTACGGCAGCTATCAAACTACCCACATTTATATGTGGTTTTATATTTACGTGTTTTGAGCTTTTTATAAATAAATAAAACATTATACAACAGTATTGTATTTGTGATAATAATAGTACCGATGTTTATGAAAACCGATTTGTGAAATATATTTTTAAATTCCTAATGTTATTTGACAGTACAGGTGATTTTAAATTCGTGTTTCCCTTTATCTGTTAACCTATATAACCCATAGGTTATGCAATTTTAAAAATCCATCTAAGAGATTTTGTACGAACATAAATTTAAAAAAAGGCCATATATATAGAATTGAGACTTATTAATCATGTTGAGTATATATTTTTTTAAACTTACTCTCGCTTTTTTCAGTGTCACCAATATATCTCAGATTTTCTTCAAGTTATGCTGTAAAATTCCCTTGCAATATTCATATTTCACGGAATTAAAAGGAAATACACTATTTGAGATCATTCTGTACCTTATATGTGTAAACGCAGAATTAAAATAATTATTTATACGTGTAATTAAGTGTTTAAACAATTTAAGCTTATTGCTGTTTTAAGCAATTGTTTTCTAAATAAAGTACCCATTTAAAATAAATTGAATTCACGATACATTCTGATAAATAAAAAAAAACATCGAAGAAAGATAATATATATTTCTCGATAAGGGACATTGGCTCTCGTAATATTTAATCTGTGACATCAATAATTTAGTATTAAGATCAGTTACGTTTCAATTGTCCAATGTCCTTTAGGTTATTTGATCCTTCCTATTCTATCTCCCACTAATTTATATAATTATAAAATGTTATTTAATCACAAATTATAGAGTGTTGGCATATTCTATGGCTTTTATACACGGTCGCTGAATGTAGTATGTAATTTGTATGTATGGTAGACGGGATATAAAGCGACGCTGCGGTACGTCGTTTAACTTCGAATCAATTGAACTAACATCATTGAAAAACATCAATGGATATTAACATCTCTGAAATTAACTACGATGGTAATAACGTTGAATTGTCATGTTTATTAACATTATTTCGACGTGGCGCAGCCGTGACGCGTACTTCTAAAAAAATTTTTGTATCGATTCAAGTGTGTAGTAAATGTATGATCCAATCACAATAATTATAAACGATATAAAATTAAAAATATATTAGTTACTTGTTACATAAAATATTATGGTATATAAAATAAACAGTGGGGTCGTATTGTTTCACAAGTTGTATTGACCGAAATTATGCTGATATTAAAAAAAATGTTCTTTGAAAATATAATAACTTCATATACGGAACGGTATTGTTTGTTTTCTTTGAACTATATCCTACTAATCCTACTAATATTATAAACGCGAAAGTTTGTGAGTATTTATTTATTACTAGCAACCCGCCCTCACTTCGCTTCGGTTATAGGTTATAGTCGTTTTACCCGCGTAGTTCCCGTTCCCGTGGGAATACCGGGATAAAATATAGCCTAGTTTACGCCCTGATATTATAGCTTTCCATTGGTGAAAGAATTTTTGAAATCGGTCCAGCCGTTTTGAAGATTACCCGGAACAAACAGACAGAAAGACAAAAATTTTTTAATTGCTATTTTAGGCATAGGTGTCGTGCAAATAACCATGTGAGCATGATAAAAGCCTATTATTTTGACATTACAAACACACTCCAATTTTATTTATTGGTATAGATTTATTTATTTATTCAATTACCAATTACATCTATTATTACAGATTTCCGCAATACAATAGTGTAAGTCAACATAAACCATTTATAACATTATCTGTTAATGTCAACATAATAATTAAATAAACAATTAATTTATACATTTTATATCGTAAATAAGTTAAAATTATTATCTAAAATTATATAATCTATGCTAAAATAGGATATTATGGAATTATCAACGAGAGTCATTATATAAAATTGTACATTATTATAGCATATTTCAAATAACATTGCTCTTTTGAATTCTACAATTGAACAAACGAGTACGTGAGAATGTGAAGATATGAAGATGTTTATTGCTCTTTCACGCAAAAACTACCGAATGCATTTTGATGAAACTTCACAGTAATATAGCTTACATATCAGAATAACACACAGGCTATAATTTGTCTCGATATTCCCACGGGAAGGGGAACTGCGGGTGAAACCACAGGGCGCTGCTAGTAAGAAATATTTTCTTTTCATTTTTTTTTTTGGTGGGCTATGGTCAGTCAGGTGCCAATTCCGTCGGGGGCGACGAAAGGACGGCACGCGACCCCATAAACCACCGTAATCCCTCTCCTTTGCAATTGAACTGACCTACGGTACCTAGTTCCTTGTTGTCTGTCGCCAGCTTGGCGGGATACCCTCCTTTTTTACGCCCTCTTTTTTTTGGGAAGAGGCGCCCCTCCCGGGACGTCGGTCGCCCTCGCACGATCAGTCTCTCTAAGAATACAATTCATCACTCCCTCTCTTGCACGGGTGTGGTAAAAGACGATTAAGGGATATAAAGTCAACTTTGTTAATCGTTAATTCGTTAATTAAAATGTTAACTTCGATAATCGTTAAAGCAAATTTAACGCAAGTTAAAGTTAACCATTAAAACTTAACCATTTATAAGTTATATTGCTTTCGTGTCCCTGTAGTGACGCAGGAGTAAGAATACAATTTACCACTCCCTATTTTGCCCGTGGATGTCGTAAAAGACGATTAAGGGATATAATACGCATATAACATCAATGCAAGAGAAGGAAATCTTGAAATAAAACCTTATACCAACCTGTCTGACTAGCATGGAATAGTAAGGCCAATTGCCCTCCTATTGTGGAGGAGGCTCAAGCTCAACAGTGGGACGTATATGAGCTGAAATGATGAGGGTGACGGAGTAAGAATACAGTTCGTCACCCTCTTTCTTGACCGTGGGTGTCGTAAAGAACGTCTAAAGGATTATAATATGCAGTAGCATGTATGCAAAAGAAGGAAAACTCGATGTAAAATCCTATTCCAACACGTCTAACCAGCGTGGCATAGTAGCTTGATTTCCCTCCCATTTTGAAGGAGCCCAGAGCTCAACAATGAAACTTACAAAACTAATCATCATCATCATTTCAGCCTATCGCCGTCCACTGCTGGACGTAGGCCTCCCTCATATTACGCCACAAAGTGCGTTCCTGTGCCGCCTGCATCCAACAATGCCCAGCAACTTTCACCAGGTCATCGGTCCACCTAGTGAGGGGGCGTCTTACACTCAGTCGTCCAATACGTAGTCGCCACTCGAGAACCTTTCTTCCTCAGCGGTTGTCGGTTCGTCAAGCGATGTGGCCTGCCCATTGCCACTTCAACGTGCTAATTCTTCGTGCTATGTCGGTTACACCCGTTCTTCTGCGGATTTCCGTATTTCGGATTCTATCACGTAGAGAAATCCCGAGCATCGCCCGTTCCATAGCACGCTGAGCGACTTTGACTTGTTATGTCTACATTTAGGGACCACGTTTCTATGCCGTAAGTCATCACTGGTAACACACACTGGTCGTAGACCTGTGTTTTCAGACACTGACGTATGTTGGACGAAAAGATCCTCTTAAGTTTTCCGAACGCAAAACAAAACTAATGAAGGGATTAAATATGCAAATAACATCTTACATCTATACAAGAGAAGAAAACTCGAAATAAAACCCAGTAGCAAACCGTCTGACCAGTATGATATAGTACGTCATTTTCCTTCTATTGAGAGGGAGGCTCAAGCCCAACAATGGGACGTTTATAATCTGGAATAATAACAATGATAGTGGTAATTGTAAGCAGGGAACAAAATTACAACGTACTAGCTGACCGAACAGACGTTCTGTTCAAATAAAATAAATATAATACTTCAAAAAAACTAAAATAATACGCTTAAATCGCTAATCCTAATTATCCTAGTAAGGATAACGGGTCAAACTGTTTAAAATATTGAATTGTCATTGGTCCTTAATAAGTATGCCAAATTTCGAGTTAATCCGACGTTTTGAAGGGGGTCAAAATCATGTTCAAAGATTCCGTTACATACCAACATTCTAACATAGATACGTCTGAAGCTAATAAAAGCGTATTAATAAAAGAAATTCTTCTTGAAATCGGTAGCAACGCCACCTACCGGATTCAATTATTGAACTAAACCACTCACGAATCCGATGGACCATATATAAAAAAATCCAATCAGATTTTTATTGGTCGTTCTAATAGTACATTGTCGCTTCTAATTAATCTGTATAATTTAAGTAAAAAAATAATAGGAGGCTCGACCTGGCTGTGGGACGTAGTTATATGGACGACGACTATGCAAATCGATTATCAGCTGCATCAATATGAGTTATAAAATGCGATTTTAATAAAAAAAAATTGGCATAAAAGATGCAGTCTAATTTTAATTATCAAATTTTTCTTTTTTTTTGTCTACTAATACGAGCCATTTTTGCCAGAGTCGAGTTATAATTTTCTTTACAAATTGTCAGTTTCTTCTAATTAGTCATTTTCCGTCAGTAAGTCAAATTGTGGCCTTCAACCGTATTATGGCCACTGTTATTTTTGATATTTTGGTGGAAACCAAAACGTAAGTATGTAAAGCACTTTTATATCATATTCTCTATACTACAGCAGTTCCTCCGTCACATATTACATAAAATACCATAAAAATTATTTAATATAACACGTTAAATCACTAAGATATTGAATAAAATACAAGACCACCACTTCCATATTCCAGTGAAAAAAAAAAACAATTTTAATCATCAATTTACTCGTTGACTAGTGATGCACCATGTTCATTGAAATAACCACTGATATAATGCAGTATGCTGAATAACGCAGTTTTGTTACTGTATTTCCATTGTACGGACGATAGAGCCACTACTGCAAATCCATACAAATTGCTGTCGATAACGTTAGGATTTTAGGAATACTTTGATGCAAATAATCGGGCTAAGCCCATTAAAATAATGATCATAATCACGTATTTGTGAAGTGTAAATCGCCATCTATACAAAAGTAGCAATAACACTAATTCCAGTTTGAGAGTACAGTCACAGTTAGTTTGAACTACTCGACGATAGATGGCAGTAGATACACAATAAACAAAATTGACTAATCAAAATTATTTTATCCGTCGACAGTTAACAATTATCGAGTATTAATATTTATTACAGTAACATAAATTAAAGCTGTAGAATCCGTTTATATAAATATATGCTAAAAGTTAACAACCGTCATATACAGTATTAACATAATTTTATTTTATTAAGTGCATATTAAAAGAATAGTACCTATTCTCTATATCTATACAAATAAATAAAATTGAAGTGTCTGTTTGTACTGTCAAAATAATGGGTATTTTTCATGCTGATACGGTTATTTGCACGATACGTATGCCTAAAAACCGGTTTAAAAAGGTTTGTCTGTCTGTCCGTCAGTCTGTATGTTTGTTTTGAGTAATCTTCAAAGCGGTTGGACCGTTTTTGATAATATTTTACTACCAGGTAGCTGTCTATATAAGGGGTAATTAAGGCCATATTTTATACCGGTATTCCCACAGGAACAGCAACTACGCGAGTAAGACCAATAAAACAGAAGCAAAGCGAGGGCGGGTTGCTAGTTTCTTATATAACTTATGGGTATTTACCTACTTTGTTATATTTAGTTTTTATTGTCTATGGCGACTGACGGATATGAAGTCCACCAGGAAGTAGTAACTACCGCTCATAGATGTCTGCATTACCAAGCGATGGTGTAGTGTTTAAGATACCAACCTACCGTACCAGAGTCACGGATTCGAATTCCACGCAAAACAACACTTTGTGCGATTCACAATTTGCTGTTCTGAGTCTGGATGTAATTTGTATCCGTTAATTATATGTTTGTAAAGTCCCTCAATACAAGGACTAATTCTTTAGCGCAAGGCGGTCATTAAAAAAAAATCAGCCAAGTGCGAGTCGCGCACGCAGGGTTCCGTACCATTGACTAGGTAAACAAGTGCCTCCCTATTGCCGTTATCGATATTGAGCAAAAAAATCAAGTTTGTTGTACGGGAGCCCCCTTAAATATTTATTTTATTTTTAGTATTTGTTGTTATAGCGGCAATAGAAATACATCATCTGTGAAAATTTCAACTGTCTAACTATCACCGTTCTTGAGATACAGCCTGGTGACTGACGGACGGACGGACGGACAGCGAAGTCTCAGTAATAGGGTCCCGTTTTTACCGTTTGGGTACGGAACTCTAAAAAGCACAGGCTGTTTGGCTATGCTAAGTTTGAGTTTAGAGCTCAAGAAAGGCTTTTCTCACTAATAATAAATTTCTACTGCTTTCACATTAATCCTCTGTGACAATGTGGTACTACATCCCTAAAGTGACCATTTTTTTAACTCAAAAAGGGACATGGATATTTCCACGGGAGCGGACACTAAGCGGGTAAGGCGACTTGCCTGACGAATTTAGGTTTTGGTCTTTTTAGCATACCTATCATAGTTCGCAATTTATGGTTGGATCATGCTTAGGTACTGAATAAGGTTCTGCTTGCGGTAGCTATGTGGGGCGGGTCACTCCCTTCCATCCAATGTGGTTGAGGGGAGTGATGCCTGCTCTAGTAGTTAACTCGTGATCGGGTGCTGCTTGTGGGATCTGGTCCAACCCTGTTTTCCTTCCCTTTTTAATTTTTTATTTGAAATAAATTTAACAAAAAAATAGTTATATCCTATCTCGAAGGGCTGGAGCTAAGACTATATGTTGTATACGTAATTGTATTCAACGGATGGTAAAAAAATGACAGCTCGCTGAGTTTCTTGCCGGATCTTCTCAGCTTGTGGCCGCGTTCCGATCCGGTGGTAGGTATTGTATTATATTCAAACGATGTATAAATTTGACAATATGTAAGTGCCCTCAAGGGACCTATGCAGAATAAATGATTTGATTTGACTGAAACAGAAGCGAGGGCAGGTTGCTAGTATGTACTATGAAAGAAGAGTATATATTGTGTAGATTCCAAGAAATTGTGATAAGAGAAGGATGATGCTGATCTCTTTATTAAATTGCGTGAAGCAATACAATCGCTGAGTCAGTTTACCATTAGTGATTGAACTTAAAACGACGGATTGTTATATACACGAAGATATTGGTCAATTAATCCACCAGCCGTAGAAAGATCGACCGTATGAGGGAGAGACCATTCATTGTTAGTGGTAGGACCACACCGTTGACAGTTGTCCGTCTACAGCCGCGGTCCGTCCGGGGTAGTACCACACTGAGCAGAAAATCGACGTCCGAGTAGTAGCAATTTGTTACTGCGCTTCGTCCGGTGTGCGAGAGAGCTGGAAGCCCAATTTTCTGAAGGTGTTTGTGTGTAGTGGGTTTTAGTGATGTCTTTAGTATCGCCGAACCTCATTGCACGCATTCACACTCCCTTCGCTTTCTTCGCGGTTAGCAGCGGCCTTTTTTTTTTTTTTTTGGGACTAATCCCACCACACATTCCCACCATTGTAACTCCTGTAAGCCAGGATCCACAATGGTCTCCATAAATAACACCGAGGTTTGACCCTCAGGCAGTCCCGGGATATGATTTTAATTGTCTTGGGACCCGCAACAAATTTAATTAGAAAAGATTAAAGAGGAGGAGTTGGAAAGAGAGATTCCACTTCCCTCCTAGGCAAAGCGGGAGACAGGAAAACAAAATGACTAGTCAGCCAATAAGTAAACAGGAGTACAGCTACGATAGCGCAGCAGTACGGCACCACGGATACGGAAGAGCTTAACGGGGCCTATATGTGAGCGTTAAGATTGATTGCTACAGTAGGTATGGCAGAAACGCATGAACGCACGGAAATTTTCTCGAGTTGCTACAAGGTCCGTATAGTATACTACCCCACAGGTGACTTGCAAACTGTTTAACATAAGGTTACGCTCGTTTCGCCAGAGATCGCACTCCCAGAGAATGTGATGTGCTGATTGTTCATACTCGTGGTCAGATGTGGAACATTGACATAATGGTGATGGTACAAGTTTAAAAGAAAATAATTTACTTTTAAAGTTGCCATGGCCAGTTAAAAATTGGGCCACGAAGTGGTCAACCTCCAGCCACACCTTCTCCAGGCGCTCCCGGATGCATGGAAAAAATAGATAAAGATGACGACCTTTCGATGATGAATCCCATCTTTCTTGCCATTCAGTTAAAAGTTCCTCATAAACAATGGATTGTGGTGCAAACAATCTAGCAATTTTATTTCGGTCGCGCGCCGCAAAGAAGCAGCGGCCTTGCAAAGATCCATAAACGCCGGCAACACTTACCATTAGGTGTACTGTTTGCTCGTTTGCCACAGTATGCAATAAAAAAACCTCTCTCCCATGCTGTTGGACTCGACTTAATACGTACACTTCTTGTATATATACTAATATCTGGTTGACCAAGCATCGCTCGGTATATTTTTGTTGTATTTTTGTCGAATTTATTTAGATATATATTAATAAAAAAAAGTAAGCCGTCGCTCAGGACGCCTGGCAGATGTGAAACTTCGAAATTATTTTCTACAAGTATATATGATTTATTCATATATACTTGTAGAAAATAGATTACGACAGGAACTAATATGTAAAGTATTGAATAAAATAATACGATTTCTACTATTATTTAAAATATTACAAAGAAATGATATTAGTTCAACGCTCAGTCGCTTACGACCTAACATAGCGACAGCGTCGCTACGTCTCCCTCACACACTTCTACGTAGTTCAAATCAAAAGGATCGGTTAAGAAAGTATGATCTAGCAAACAGAAATAACGACATCTATCGAGCTAAGACTATATCTCGGCTACAAAATATATTTTATAAAGAAATCTCTAATCCTGTAATGATGATGATGATAATGTGACAAGCTATTTAAATTATTTTATCGTCATTGGTCCTTGTTAAATTAACATATTTTAAATGAAATCTGTCTGTTGAAAGTGGGTCAAGATCCAATTCCTAGGAGTCTGTAACACAAACAAATAAATATACATCTGAAACTAATAAAACACCTATATAAAGCGATTGTCCAGTTTTCGTACGTGAAAGTACTGTAAGTAGGTATGGTATACTTATGTTGGAAAGTTAGAGAATTATACATTATTTTATAGAAGTATATATGCATAAAAGAACAGATTACGACAGGAACTAAAATAGCACATTAATAAAAATAATATTATGATTTTTTTTTCCAAGAAAATGATGATTTTTATTCAATAAACATTTATTTTCATTATAGGTAACAATTTACTTTAAGCGCACTAGATGGCGTTGTACAAATTTTAAATCGCACTATGGTTTCGTTACAAAAATGTACACATATCCGGATTTTTATTTATAGTTATTTAAAACGGTGTCCCGAAGCGTGGCGTTAACGCCACGCGACAATCGGGATCACCCTCGCCTATAGATGTTTCACATCAAAAATAAAAATTAAATAATGAAAAAAATATCAAAAATTACAAAAAGATAATATTAATAACACTGAGATTCGATCGCATGCTGTTTGAATTCTAAAACAAAACAAAGCTGCTCGTTTAAAGATATAAGATAAGATTGCAATAATTATTAGCAATAGCTTAATGAGCGAGGGTATCTTGTCCATGGGTGTCGTAAAAGACGACTAACAACACGCATAAAATATGCATATAACGTCTATGCAAGGGAAGGAAAAGTCAAAATAAAACCCTATGCCAACCCGCCTTTTTTAATATTGCAAACGGTGGGAAACGAGCAAACAGTACACCTGATGATAAGTGTTGCTGCCGCTCATGGTCCTTTGTAAGGTTGTTGCCTACCGCGAAGAAAATGAAGAGAGCGAGAATGCGTGCAATAAGGTCCGGTGATTCTAGAGGCATCACATAAACCCACCACACGTTTACACCCTCAGAATGTTGGGCTTCCGACTCTCTCTCGCTCACCGAACGAAGCGCAGTAATAAATTGTTACTACTTGGACGTAGATTTTCTGTTCAGTGTGGTACTTTCCCAGACGGACCGGCCCGCTGCTGTAGACAGACAACTGTCAACAGTGTGGTCCTACCACTATATAACCTTACCAGCATAGCATTGTGGTTTAATTTCCCTCACAGTGGGGGAGGCTCGAGCCCAGTATGAGCCGTGAGGATGAAGATGATGAGATAACAGTTAAAACTTAAAAAGTTTCAAGCACGTTTCCGATGTTTAAAAGTCATCCATCCATCAGTCTGTAGACTTCATATGCCACTTAGATCCAACGGTTCTCTGGGACATTCAAGATGTCGTCAGTCCACCTTATAGAAGTCGTTGTTCGGCTCATAATCATCACTCGAGAGCTTTTCTTTCCCAACGATTGTCAGTGCGACGAGCATTATGGCCTACGTGCTAATTCTCCGGGCTATATCGGTTACAGCCGTTCTTCTACGGATCTCCATCCATCCATCTATCCATCAGCCTACAAACGTCCAGCTGGACATAGGCCTCCCCAAGAGAATGCTCGGAACGGTGCTGCGCCACTTGCATCCAACGGTTCCCTGCGACTTTGAGAATGTCGTCAGTCCACCATCTTCGTCTTACACTGCGTCGTCCGATTCGTGGTCGCCACTCAAGAAACTTTCTTCCCCAACGGTTGTCGGTTCGACGAGCGATGTGGCCTACCCATTACCATTTCAACGTGCTAATTCTCCGGGCTATATCGATTACAGCCGTTCTTCTATGGATCTCCGTATTCTAAATTTTATCACGTAGAGAAATACCGAGCATAACCTTCTCCATGGCACGTTCGAGTGACTTTGAGCCTTTTTATGACGCCAACATCTAGAGACCACGTTTCAGTGCTGTATGTCATTGCTGGTAACATACTGGTTATAAATTTAATTGCTGCTGCCCGCGACTTCGTCCGCGTGGAATAATTACTTTGGGCTAACGCTAACTTTATCCGGTGACTTTGTTTACGTAGAAGGTGAAAATATTTTTAAATTTAACCGTTTACGCAGAGCACTCAGCGGAAGTTCTCAAAAGAAAACCCGATTTTGAAACATTCGGCGTTGGTGCTCCGCGACTATTGGTTTAAGCGTGATGATGTATAGATATATATATATATATATATATATATTCCTCAATAAATGAGCTATCTAACATTGCAAAAATTTTCAGATTGGATCAGTAATTCCTGTCATTAGCGCATACAAACAAACTCTTCAGCTTTATATATTAAAATAGATTTTCACTGCGGAGTATTTTAAAAATAATACTACGTTAATGATTAATAATTCATTAAATAAAAAAAAGAGACTAACTGAACCAAAATGAAATGGACGCACACGGAAGCACCAGCTTATAAGTAAATAAAAAGTCATCAAACTCGGTTCACACAGACGAAAGTTAAGTAACAAACAAGTAGTAGTTGAAGTAACAAACATAAAAAAAAATTACAGTCGAATTGAGAGCCTCCGTTTTTGAAGTCGGTTGAAAAAAGGACAGTAAAAGTGTCCTTTTCGTCTGACTATTTGTACGTATAAAATAACCCTTATTCCTATTAATTCTTCATTAAGTATTAGTAAAAAATTATTTTTTTTTACTTTTTAGAAACCATTGAACAATTGAATATTCACAAAGAAATTATTTAAAGTAAAACTACCTTTATGTAGGTTATATTAAAGTTCAAAACATACGCATATTTGTGCTTGTATTTATATGCACCGGTGCAGTACTGTGAAGTTTTTGAACGGAACTCACACGCACCTGCTTCCGGTCGCGCGACGCACTTCCCGTTGCGGTAAAACAGCTGGCTATATACAAAATGGCGTCTTACACTGACATTATTTTATATAACAGCTCATAAAATTTAATATCACATTATATTCGTCGAAATAAACTTGTTTGACTTGTTGTAACGCCTTAACGCCTACGCATAACTTCGTGAATTTTAATTTAAATATAGTTTATGGCGTGTACTCGCGGACTTTGTATAGATATACATAATTTTAAACGTTTGAAAGTATTTTAACTTCTATTTTTGTCGTTGATAATAAATTTTTAAAACCAAGTTTATGATGATTTTATACATCGATAGTTTAGTCTACAAGGCCTTCAAAACTGAGAGTTAGGGACTCGATTCCCACTTAAAATATTTCTTTATTAAATTCACAATTAATTATTCAAAGTTCCAAATAAAATTTTTTTTTATTGCAAACAGTGGCATACGAGCAAACAGTACACCTGATGGTAAGTGTTGCTGCCGCTCATGGACCTTTACAAGGC
This sequence comes from Lymantria dispar, assembly GCA_032191425.1. Taxonomy (NCBI): domain Eukaryota; kingdom Metazoa; phylum Arthropoda; class Insecta; order Lepidoptera; family Erebidae; genus Lymantria; species Lymantria dispar. The sequence continues at coordinate 6,570,056 of CM063465.1, read as the reverse complement.
CGCTGCCTACCGCGAAGATAGTGAAGGGAGTGTGAATGCGTGCATTGAGGCTCGGTGATACCAAGGGCACCACCAAAACCCTCCACACGCAAACACCCTCAAAAAGTTGGACTTGCCACTTAAAAATAAACAGTGCCATATACTTATTGCCAAATAAAGCGAACCTATTTCCGTGTGGTGACAGAGTAAGATTACAATTCACCACTGCCTCTTGCCCGTAGGTGTTGTAAAAGATGACTAAAGGATTAAATATGTATTTAACATCTACGCAAGAGAAGGAAAATTCCAAATAAAACCCTACACCGTCAAACCAGCGTAGTAGGTCCATTTCCATCCCACTGAAGGAGGTGGAGCCTCCTCCACGCCCAGCACTGGGACGCACATGAACTAATACGATAATGACAATGATTACACATATGTATAAATGTTATCATCTTTTTTTTCTTGAAATTTAATCAATTTTGAACCACCATAACTCCCTTTCTTGCCTACGCCCGTGGCTACATCTATCCCTGCTTATCAACAATTACTTATTATTACATATTTTTATTTTATGCAACCCCCAAGCATCGAATACAATACCTTATATTATGCAATTTGGACGAATTTACAAACGATCACAAAAATTACTATATAATAATTTTTTAATACGCTCGCGGCGATCCGGTCTAAGCTTTACTATAGTTAATGAATGCATTCGACACTATGGAAATAAATTATATGGTATTAAATTTGATATTTAGTTTCGTGTGTAATTTTGTTTATTATTGTGTTAATTTTATTATGTCTCGTTGATCCAATAAGATAATATTATTTAAGGTATATTTATTTATGGAAAATATAATAAATATAATAATGAATGATAATTTTAAGTGATTACGTGATAAGGAAACATGAAAAGTTGCTTAGTTTTATGAATTGAATTATTAACACTGAATTATCATTATTTAGTACTAGTAACCCGCCCTCGCTTCGTTTCGGTTTCAGTCCATCCTTACCCGCGTAGTTCCCTTGGGAATACCGGGATAAAATATAGCATATGTTACTCCTTGATATTATAGCTTTCGATTGGTGAAAGAATTTTTGGTAAATCGGTTTGGTGGTTTAAGCGTGAACGCGTAACAAACAAACATACTTTCGCATTTATAATATTACTATTTACCCGTTTGACCAGGGTAATGTACTAGGTTAATATCCCTCCTATTACAGAGGAGGGAGAGAGGAGGCTCGAGCCTCGCAGTGGAACGTATAGGTAAGAGCTGAAATGATGAAGAATCTTTTACGACAACCCCAGGCAAGGGTATGTTGAATTGTATTCTTACACCGTCACCAGACGACCAAAGCTATTTAAAATAAATAAATGGGTTGAATACGCTTTCAGTACATCGAAGTTATATTTTAAAACAGATCACAGCATCGCCTGAGGCAATGGGATGGTTCCTACCTTGAAACGATATCCGAACCCGACATACCATAGACGAAACGGACTCTCGCTTAACAATTAAGTTAATCTGTGGTATCACAAAATTATAGGATAACTTATACGCTCATTCTAATTGGTTTTGTGTCTGGTTTTTGATTTTCTTATATAACTAAAATTAAACGCAATTCTAAATCAAACTACTTTACGGCTTTTATCGTGTCCGACGTTTCGAACACTTTGCAACGTTCATGGTCACGGGCGGACTAAGATGTCTCACGTCCAACAAGTCATCGTTAATACAGAAAATTTATAATTATCTACCTGATACAGAAAATAGCTATTAAATATTGATCCACATTTTGATACAAATTTAGTGCCAGTGTAAAAAGAAAGTAAATGATTCTAAATGAAAAAATATATATTATTTATAGTTATATTGTTTATGGTGATTTAATATTAAAATTAGTAGTAATTATATTTAAAACCTAACAATCTAGTATACTACCTAACACGGCCACAGTGAGAAAGATCCGGCAAGAAAACTCAGGGGACATAATGCTAAATTAATATTAATTTTTATTTTTAAGGTGGCTTAATTTAAACGCAATGTTGTCGAAGTTATATTTTTTTTTAATTGCTGTTGTTGGAAAACGAGCAAACAGCACACCTGATTGTAAGTAATACTGCCGCTCAGGGACCTTTACTAGGCCGCTGCCTTTCTAATCATCTTAACTTTCATAAGTCCTACTGTTGGGCTCGAACCTCCTCTATAATTGGAAGGAAATTGATTAAATAGGCAGTGGTAGGACGACAATGTTGATAGTTGTCTGTCTACAGCCGCGGGCCAGTTCGTCCGGGTAGCACCACATGGAGCAGAAAAGCGACGTCTGAGTAGTAGCAATTTGTTACTGCGCTACTGGTACGATAGGTTGGTATCTTAACCACTACGTCATCTGTGCATGATTGCATTTCCCCACAAGAGAAATAAAATAAAGCTATTAGTTATCTTTACGACAACGACGAGCAATGTAACTTGTTGGTAGTATTCGTTAACACCAGAGCATGGGACGGCAATATATGGCGTATGGTATTATAATCATCATTATAATCATCACTGCTCCTGTATGTCCCACCGCTGGGTTCGTGCCTCCTCCACAGCGGGAAGGAAATTGATCTACTATACCACGCTGGTCAGACGATTTGATACAGGGTTTTATTTGGAATATTCCTTCTCTTAGATAGATGTTGTATGCATATTATAATCCCTTAAACATTTTACGAGCCGACCACTGAAGATAAGGAACTCTGCACCGGTGGTCGGCCCAACGACGAAAGTGACGAGCCACGGGTGGGTCATGGGGCCGCGCGCCCCTACGTTCCCCGGACGCAGCCGGGCGCCGGGGACGCTGACCATGGGTCACCGAAATTAAAAATATCATTTACGACATCTACAGGCTTATATTTTTACTTAGTGTATTCTTACTCCGTCACCACACGGAAAATATTAAGAGGGACAATAATAAAGAAGGCCAATTGCCTTCCTGTTATGAATGATGGCTTTGTCCAATGCTAGGATGTATAGTTGAGAAACGGAAGAAAACAAGAGCCGAGGTCACTGTTTATGTAATAACGTATCAGGAAATTCCTCAAGTAAAGATGAGAAAAAACAAAATAGATAAAATATATCGTATCGTAATCATTGTATCAGACATATACGGCGGCCCACTGTTGGGCTCGGGCCTCCTTCGCTATAGGAAGGAAATTGACCTACTATACCATGCTGATCAGACGTGTTGGTATAGGGTTTTATTTCTAGTGTTTCTTCTTTTGCGCAAATGTATTATGCATAATTGCATATTATATCCCTTTTTTTTTGGGCTGGGTTGCGGTCGGCGCGCTCCTCGCACCACTCCGTCGGGGCGATAGAGGGGCATAAGCACGCACACCCGCAGCCCACCCACGATGCACATCGCCTTCGTCGTTGGGCCGACCACCGGAGCAGGGTTACTTGTCATGAGTGGTCAGCCCGACGGAATAGAATACCCCCTATTTGGGGTACCCTCCCATCGACCGACATCCCCACCTCGGGGAGGACGTCGGTCTTTCCTCACGCGGTCGGCCTCTCGGCGGGTGACGGACTAATCCATATTATATCCCTTAATCGTCTTTTACAACAACGGGTAAGAAAAGAGATGATAAATTGTATTCTTACTCCATCATCAAACGGAACAAAATAGATTTATATAGGTACCTACTTATAATATAGAGCTTTCTTAATTCTCCATGTGGTGACGGAGTAAGAATACAATTCACCACTCCCTATTTTGCCCGTGGATGACGTAACGACTATGGGATATAATATGCATATTACATCTGTGCAAGAGAAGGGGAAACTCGAAATGAAACCCTATACCGACATGTCTGACCAGCACGGTATAGTAGGTCAAATTTCCTCCCATTGTGGACGAAGCCCGAGCCCAACAGTGGGACGTATGTTGGCTGCGATGATGATGATGATGATGATGTCTGCAGGGCCTAGGTCACTCAAAACCATCCTGTATCACCTGCCTCTAAGGACTTGCGATTTTGAAAATGTCCTCAGTCTATCTACTAGGGTCTCGTCCTACGATGGGTCTTCCAATTTGTGGTCACAACTATGTTCCTGTGCACCATCATCATGATCACAGCTCATATTTGTTCCGCTATGGAAAGAAGAAAAGAAATGAAGCCTGAGCCGACTAATCACGTAAAGGTTTTATTTTGATTTTACCTTCTCTTTCTGTCGTTATCAGCCTATTAAAATCCCTTAGTCGTCTTTTACGACACCCATAAGTGTATTCTTACTCTATCACCACATGAAACCGTTTGATATTTATTCATCATCCATCATCATTTCGGCTCATATACGACCCACTGCTGGGCAGCCTCCTCCGCAGCAGGAAGGAAATTGACCTTACTATACTATGCTCGTCAGACAGGTTGATATAGGATATTTTTTCGAGTTTCTCTTGCATAGATGTTATATCCATTAGTCGTCTTTTACGATATTCACAGGCAAGATAGGGAGTGGTGAATTGTATTTCTATTCCATAACCAAACAGAGATACAATATTTTTTAAGAATACATTAAACCGAAACATTAATTTTTGAACATTATCAGCATATTTTGCAATCGCAATTTCAACTTTTATGGTTTTACACTTATTTTAGACAGAATCTAGGGCTAAAACTGATGTCCAAAGAAAAAAACGTATACCTACAGTATAACGTACAGGGCCGCACGAAAGTTACTGTTATCTTGGCATATCCTCTCTAGGCAAAATGCCTATAAAGTATGCAATTTATTATCTTAACGTCCGCGAACAACGTTATACGGTACTTGATGCGCGCGCCGCTCCCCCCTTGCTGCTATTGTTACGAAGCTACCATAAAGTACCTTATTCGAGATAGAGAATTATTTTATCTCTGGTCCCAACTTTCAAGCTTAATAACTCATTATACATACAATATTTAATATATCAACGTATATATTTGTAATCAGTGAAAAATCTACGATTTTTTGATATAAAAATCTTTCCAACAAAATGGCCTGTAAGACTAAAATATAACAGGCTTAAATAAATTCCTTATCTCTCTGGTGTGTATTTTAAATGCGGTACTTTATGAACGCGCATGTCCATAGTGAACCGTATTTCTGTGAGCATAAATGTGGGAACAGAATCTCGGTGCTTCGCTGGTCTCGGAGCAACCCTTCGTCTTATTCTCCGTCCTTGTCTTGCACGACGGTCGGCTGCGCTCCTCTACATACAAAGTTGGTGTGCCACTACAACTAGTTTTAAAGCTTTCAAAATAATTTATTTTAGATATTAGTGAATATTTCGTGAGTTTCTAATACCTCTTTATTAAGAGAATAAGTTTGATATAATTAGCACAGTCACTCTCCACGTGGTAACGCAGTAAGAATACAAACCCCTCTCTTGCCCGTGGGTGTCGTATAAGACGACTAAGGATGCATAATATTCATATAACATCTATTCTAGAGAAGTAAAGTTCGAAACAAAACCCTATACCAACACGTTTGACCCGCATGTTATAGTAGTTAAATTTTTCTACCATAATGAAGAATAGTACGTGATCCACCGTACATTTTTTTAGTTGATTACTGACAAGCTAATTTTTCGTGAGTAGCTTTATTTTGATGAGACACCCAACAATATAAAATATATAATTGTTAATACCACATTAACAATTTCTGAGCGTAGGATCGGGATAACGTTCCACGCAATTTGTAGGACAATATGACTGTTAATTTATATAAATAAGTAAGAAAAGAAAAATCATCTTGTTAGTAATCATTTTTGATGACCTATATATCGATACATGTTGGAAGCAGGGGAATCTGTGATCTAACCATACATTTTGTAGAACAAATATTGTTTTAGTTAATTTAGATAATCTTGATATTTACCAAAAATCACCCCGTTAGTAATACATTTTTGAGAACCACCAAATGGACATATTCTATCCCTCCTACCTCCATAACCTACCACAATTGAGAATTTTCGTACATGTATTATTGGGCATCTCATCAAAATGAAGCTATTGACGAAGATTCAGCTTGATAGTAATTATTTTTATATCAAGGATCTGTAGTACAACTTTTGAACGTAGGACCGAGATAACGTACCACGCAATTCGTAGGACAATATGACTATTAATTTATATAAATATTAGATAAGTAAAAAAAGAAAAATCAGCTTGTTAGTAATTATTTTTGATGATCTCGTTATCGATACATGTTGAAAGCAGGGGACTCTGTGATCTAACCATACATTTTGTAGAACAAATATTTTTTTAGTTAATTTAGATAATTATCTTGAGATTTACCAAAAAACACCCCGTTAGTAATAAATTTTTGAGAACCACCAAATGGACATATTCTATCCCTCCTACCTCCATAACCTACCACAATTGAAAGTTTTCGTACATATATTGTTGGGCGTTTCATCAAAATAAAGCTAATCACAAAAAATTTGCTTGTTAGTAATCAAATAAAAAACTCTACGGTGGATCCCGTCCTAGAAGCACCGAGTCCAACAGTGGGACGTATATTACCTGAGATAATGACGACGAATCAGCAAAAATCGTAATAAATAAACAAAAACTTTCAACAATAGACATATTTGCTAGTTAATTCAACTGTAATACAACCAAAACCTCGCTCTTAGGTATTTTTAAACTAATTATAGCTACAAATTTGAGTCGCTATAGAGAGAAAACGTAAATCTGAAGTGTAAGTATAAGTTGACAATAGAAAATAATAAACTTTTTACGCAATTTGTCAAGAAAAACTCAAATAAATACATTTAATTTTATACAAACATATGTATTCTAAATTAACCAATACACATATTTAATTATTGATTCAGCATTACTGTCAAATCTGGATAATCGTTAATTAATAAAAATACCAATAATAATATGGCATCGTGTTTGTGGCTATACGCAAACCGCGTTCGCCAAGAAAAAAAAAAGATGGCATCGAGTAAGCTACAATTTGCAAGTTATTACAGTTGGCAAGCGAGTTGGCGATGGCAGTAGAAAGTATGATTCCAAGAGAGCGCTGCTATCTATTCCCCTAAGGCTCCTTTTAACATTTCCTCTGGAATGTAAAAGCTGATGACGTATTGTCTTCTTATTATTATTTGATTACTAACTAAGCATCATCATCATCATCATTCAGCCTATCATCGTCTGCTAGACGTAGACTTCCCTTATATTTTACCACAAATTGTGGTCCTATCCCGCCTGCATTCAACGACGTCCAGCAACTTTCACCACGTCCTCGGTATATCTAGTCTCCTACTAAAAAAATAAACCCGACGCTATAAAATATAGCATAGCTTTATAGTTTACGTGTGTAGAGTGTATTAAGCCCGCGTCGTCCCGGTCGCTGTGCGCGCCTACGTAGTTATAGCGCGAATGTACTTTTGCCCACTTTGATATATCGCGTACGTCCCGCATAACCACGTTACTGTTTACTTTCAGTTATTTTTTATTTTTATTTCTGGGTTTAAGTATAGTTGAAATCGATTAAGAATTAAGTTTATCATTAACAATTATAAATATTCGAACAATTCGAAATTCGTATGATGCCCCCTTCATGAAATTCAATTTAATTTGAAATAACAACTATATTATCCTGGAAAAGTCAAATAAAATATTGTCTAAAACAGTGTTCTTTTTTGCACCATCTTCATGTAAATTGTATTAGGATGAAGTACAATCAGGCTGAAGATCAATCACCACCCTAACATGGATCATTGCGTAGAACCCGTAACTCAACTTCATTACTCCTTTGGAATTGTTACACCACGTATATAATTATAAATACAGAATATGATCAAATATTATAATTTTTAGTTTAATTACATGTAATCTTATAATTAAATAGCAGCGTAAAAACCTTTACAATTTAATTCTACACTTCTTTATGAATATTATAGCCTTATACAATACTCTTAAAACGTATTTTTTATAAATAAGATTGACCTCGTAGAGTCGTGCTCGTGCTTCCAAGAATTGTTTTTATCGATAAACAAAATTTTGGCTTCCTTATTATACATAGATTTTAAATGAAGGTTACAACAAAGCTTATTCCGTGAGCGAACATAATTCGTGTAAAATATTATTTTAAAAAGGTTATTTGAAGATTTAGATTTAGTAACAATAGAACATGAATTTATTTCGATTAAAAAGCACCTTTGTTCAGCATTCCTCGTTTTAGTTACTAGCCGCATCTAAATATACATTTTTATAAGTATGCTAAAACATTGTCTTAATAAATGTTAATAATTTACTGTGTGACATTTTTTTCAGTCGTTTAAGGTTACAACCATACGTTTATATATATATATAATATTTCTTTATACATATATAACAAACTTTATTTTTTACAATATACATTGAGTACCCGTAATAAGACCAAATGTAAGGAGTAACTAAATAACCAAATAAGGAGGAAAATGACTAAATATCAAATGTGCATTAGCGCCCTTACAAGCCGTGACAGTGACGGGCTGTCTAGAAGCGGGCGCTTTTTTTTTACATCCAGAGCCCATCCGAGAAGCGGAAAACAAAAAGGCTGGATTTATATATATTTTTATTATTTTATTTATTTTTCTTTTATTCTTGTATTTTATTTTCGTTAAATTTTGCATATCGCGACCGTCCCGCAACCGCGACCCATTGTTTAGTCTGCGGTCGTTTCGCGCGCTTTCGCCATTTTGTATGGAATGTCAACTGTCACGGTGTTGATTGGCAGGAATCTCAAGAATGGCGGCGAACATTTTGGCCGCCGGAGATGCGTGTGGTCTTACAAAAAATATTTGCGTAATATTAATAATATTCGATCTACATAAATGGGGAAACTCAGATAATTTAAAATGCTGCCTACTGATTTGTCTTTCCGTCTATTATTTCGGCTTTTTGATAAATAAATCTTAACGTAGACTTGATAATGAACACCATTAAGTATATCGCTATTGTTAGTGAGGTGAAAGAGTATAAAGAACAGCACTCCCTTTCTTATTATACCTTTGGGTTGAGAGCCCTCAGCGCTCACCCATAGTCCAGGCTAAGCTGTGAAAGCCATCTGCGGCTAACAGCTATACACACACAGAAAAAAATCCCTTTCTTACCTTTGGGTATCATAAAAAACGACTAAAGGATATTTGTGATATGCAGATAACATTGCACGAGAAGGAAAGGTCGATACAAAACCTCTTAACCAGCGTGGCACTTTTTTTGGCGGACTATATCCAATGCACACGCCGCTCACTCCGTCCGGGTCTACACTGTAATCCCTCCCTTAGCCATTGAGCCGATCACTGGTAGCGAGGTCCTTGTCATCTGTGGTCAGCTCGGCGGGTTACTCTTTCGGGTAGCGTCCACTTCCCTCACGTGGTGAAGCTCTCTGCGGGTGACAGATTATTCCTCGGACCCGTCACGCGCGGTTTCGACAAGTAGGTTAATTTTACACCAATTTTATTCTGGAGTAGATTCGAGCCCAGCAGTTGAGTATAAAAGAACTGTGATTCATGCTATTTAATTAAGTTAGGTGCTCTCAGAACGAGATATTTCGCATTCTATAGTTAAAATCTTTTATCATTTTCTTCTTTTTTTTGGGCCTTTGTCCATAATTGGTATGTGTTTAATCCAATTGCACATGAACGTTAAAATTTGGATTTGGAATTCAGATGAGGAAAAACTAGTATTTCATTTCGGATTTGCCTACTCCGCAGAGTTATCTCCTTGCGTCTCTTACACGGTATTTTACATTCTTAGTTCGTCCTCATACAGACGCTTTAAAAGGACATCCTGCACAGAATAAAACCAGAGTGAGTATTGTATAAAACGACTAAGAGATTATAATATGCATGCAACATCTATGCAAGAGGAAAACTCGAAATAAAACCTTGTACCAATCCGTCTGACCAGCGTTGTATAGTAGGTCAATTTCCCCCCTATTGTGGAGGAGGCTCGAGCCCAACAGTGGGACATACTCGTATTTAGGCTGAAATGATGAATAGTTTATATTCAGCAGTAACAGAGCATCAATTAAATCATAAAATATTGCACATCAAAGACGGATTTGCGGATATATTTAAGGATATTACGGCTTTCTCTTTTTTTTTTTGGGGTGGGCTGCGGTCGGCGCCCTCCTCGCACCACTCCGTCCGGGGCGACAGAGGGGCGTAAGCACGACCGACGTCCTCCCCCCTCGGGGAGGACGTCGGTCTTTCCTCACGCGGTCGGCCTCTTGGCGGGTGACGAGCTAATGCCCTAGTCACGTCACCCGCGGCCTCGGCTAGGGCGGCATGACGCGCAATATTATTACGACTGCACAGATGGCGTGGTGGTTAAGTGACCTACAGTGCTAGTCGACACTGGCACTGGGGTTCGAATTTCACGCCGGACAACACTTTGCGATCCACAAATTATTCTTCTGAGTCTGGATGCAATTTGTGTCCGTTAATTATCTTTGTAAAGTACCTACCTCGTAATACAGGGATTATTTCCATTTGTTATCTTTAAAAAAAAATTTAAAGGTTTGTCCTTGTATTTTTCTGTATAGCCTTAATCTTTGCCGTCGATTTGCGCCACTGCATGTCGACCCGATGAATGCTTTGTGGCTCATGTTGAATATGGACGGACCCAGCCTTACTACGAGCTGTAATGATGGATAAAATTTTTGTCAGTTAATTATATGTTTGTAAAGTACCCCGCAATACAAGGATTATTCCTTTACTGCAGAGAGTTGTCTTAAAAAAAAATATATAGATATAGTAGTGACTTCCGTTTGATCGCGTAATATGTAGAACTCGAAATGTTATCCAAACCCGTTCAAGAGTTTATGCTTGATTGAGTAAAAAAAGCAACATATTACCGGGTTAAATCTTATATGTTATCCGTAGTGTCAGCTTCTATCGTGCCAAATTTTATCAGAATTTGTTCAGTTGTAACAGTTAATAAATGCAACAAACGCACAAACTTTATTTATAATATTAGTTCGATGTTAATGTATATTTTATCTATATAACCCGAACTAACCTCGAATAGGTTTGTTACTTACTAAGCACATACCTCTTTTGTTCCCAGTCGAGTAAGCTTCGTGGAATGAAATATCTGATACGTTACCTGCGGACCCACCGATCTACAGACATTCTGTTTACACACACACATATACCGCGAAATACAGTCAAATACAAAACTGTTTACGTCACCGTCATAAATTTTGAAACGCACGAGAAACGATGGTATGTGGAAGGGATTTAAATTTTAAGATGGTCGTTACAAGAATTGCTTAAGTCGTGATCGCATGCCGGCCCATAATTTTTGTAATATATTTGAGAACTAGCAAATTGCAGCAGTTTCGCCAGTGCAGTTCTCGTTGCCGTGAGAATACCGAAAAAAAAAATATAGCCCAAATTACTTCTTATACAGAAGGTAGTAGTTAAATATTGTCAAAATCGGGGATAAAATCTGGAATACGGATATCCGTAGAAGGATAGCTGTGACCGACCTAGCCCAAAGAATTAGCATATTAAAATGACAATGGGTAGGCCACATCGCTCGTCGCACCGACAACTATTAGTGGAGCGCCGTAAGATTTATACCTCGGAATCCAGGGCCAGTCAATGAATCTTCATATAAATTTTTGAAATGTGTTTTTAACGGTAGGTATATAGAAAAATGTTAAAAAAATTATTTTGTCCAATTTCAATTTTTTAATTATTGAGTAAAATTAATAATTATAAAAATTAATAATTAATATTAATTAAGGAGTTTTTTTTTTATTTTCATTAGTTTGAAGTTATATTTTGAAAAGGAGAACTATTACAAACTTGGCTTTGGGTCTCAAGGGACTGCAGGTACAAAGGTAAGGGATGGGGGTGGGGTTGCCAACTCTCGAAAGGACCAACCCGAGAGAATTGTATGTTTAAGAAATTAATCTGTTTGAAATAAAATCATGAATTAATTTTTAAATTTATATTTACTTTGTTTTCGAGCAGCATGTGATTTTTGTCAGTTTTTCATCACAAAATCATAAAAGTTTTTACATGAAAAATCGAAGTTTGTTAGCACTTGCAACTCTGCTTTGACTAAAGGAATACTCATTCGGTTTCTTTCTTTGCTCCATACTTGCTTCATCATGCTGAATACACGCTCGCATGAAGCATTAAAGACATGAATGGAAAAAACAAACGTGTCCATTTTTTCAGTTCAAGACACGGAGTTCTGTCTTTCGATTTCGAAAAGAAGTCAACCCAGCATAAATTCAGTCGATTTTCTTCAACCAGATGTAGTTGCATCACTCGCAAAAGTCCAACCTCATCGTACAATTTGTCACTATCTATGTCAATATTTAATATTTCCTGGTAACGCATTTCCTGGTATTTCTAGTAACGCAGCTCCATGTGATTGGTTTTTCAAAGATAAAATTTTACGAGTAAATATTTCTGATTTTTGTTTATTTGCAACGTAGGTATGTATATTTATTATTGTGCAGTCCATACGATAATAGTTAATCACTAAACATAATTGTGTTTTACAAACTTTCTTGCCAAGCAGAAGCTGATACCGACAGATTAATAATTGAAATCGCTATTAACCTTCAATCCGAAAACATTGTTGTAGTGTCTGAAGATGTAGATGTTTTAGTTCTAATGACTGCGCTCTCACCAACAGACCGAGAAATTTATTTTCGAAAACCACTCAAAGGCAAAATACCACAAAAAGTGTACTAATCCTTCACCTACAATCCACATCAATGAGATCGATGACGACGACGACAATAATTAACAATAATGCATATAGTATAATATATTTTTTTGTAACTCATTTTTTGCTAAATATTAATAAATTAACATTAAAGTTACTATGCAAATATAGTTTATTAGATATAAAATTGAAACCTTTACTGTAAACATTTTTTTTCCTCTTGTCCCTCTCATTTTTCAGTAAATTGTTGTTATAAATTGTTGTAATCAAGATTTCTTTTTTTTTTACCTTTTTTATTTGAGCATTTAATAATGCAGTCCAATAGTTTTTATAAAGATTCATTGACTGGTCCTGGATTCCAAGACTTTACAATTTTTATGCCTTACGGCGCTCCACTATATTGCGAAAGAAAGATTCTCGAGTGGTAACTACGACTCGAACGACACAGCGTAGGAGGACCCCCTACTAAGTGGACTATCGACATCTTGAAAGTCACAGGGAATCGTTGGATGCAAGTGGTACAGGGGTGGCATTCTCATGTGGAAGCCTATCCAACAGTGGATGTCTATAGGCCGATGAATGAATAGTATGGTAATCATCATCATAGCTCATATACGTCCTGTTGGGCTCGAGCCTCCTCCACAATAAGAGGCAAATGACCTACTATACCACGCTGGTCAGACGTGCTGGTATTGGGTTTTATTTCGAGTATTCCTTCTCTTGCATAGTTGTTATATGCATATTATATCCCTTAGTCGTCTTTTACGACATCCACGGCCAAGATAGGGAGAGTTGAATAGTATTCTTGCTCCGTCACCTTATTCTTACATTGCTTTTAGGATGTCTACACTATATTAGTGTATAATGAGGAAAAAATTGTTGTGTATGTGTGTATGTTTGTAATGAATAAACTGAAAAACTACTGTGCCGATTCCAAAACTTCTTTCACCATTGGAAAGCTACATTATTCCTGAGTAACAAAGGCTATAGTTTACCCCGGTATTCCCACGGGAACAAAGCGTGTAAGGCGACTGTAACCCAAGCGACGCGCGGGCGGGTTACTAATATGTAATATGTTTGTACCTTTCTATAGTAAATATTTTAAAAGCTTTTATTTAACTTGCCCTGTTAGTATGGGACAAATATGGCGAGTTAAATTAGAACCACTTCCTGTCGTTAGGTTAGGTTGAAATTTAGTTTACTTACGTCACTTCGGTAACAATGCAATAATATAGTACCATGAAGCTGGTCTCAAGATGGCGTAGGAAGGTGGCTATAGGAACTTCTAAACTAAACAACATAAAACCGTCGAGTTTGGACTCGTTGAATAGTCTTGACAAGCACTTTTCTTCGTTCTAGAGCATTTAAATAAAAGCTTGATTTTATTTTTTTTAAATTAATATTTATTCCTCGCAACTCACATACGTCCCACTGTTGGGCTCGGGCCTCCCCCATTATGGGAGGGAAATTTGACCTACTATACCATGCTGGTCAGACATGTTAGTATAGGATTTCATTTCAAGTTTTCCTTCTCTTGCACATATTTTATGTGCATATTATTTCCCATTGTCGGCTTTTACGATATATACGGGTAAGATTTCCGTGTGGTGACGGAGTAAGAATACAATTCACCACTCCCTATCTTGCCCGTGAATGTCATAATTAATATCTATTATTTAGCTAGCTGACCCAGCGAACTTCGTACCGCCATAATTTTTACCAAAAAAGAATTTATTTGACATTTTATATCACGTCACACGGGAAAGCGATCGAACGGGATAAAAAGTAGCTTATTGTCATTAAGAAGAAGAAGAACGGGATAAAAAGTCCTAGTCCTAATCCTATGTCCGTCTCCTGGTTCTAAGGTACCTCCTCACCAATTTTCAGGATTTTCCTCATCAATTTTGAGGAGTGGTAGGACCACACTGTCGACAGTTATCTGTCTACAGCCGCGGGCCGGTCCGTCCGGGGCAGTACCATGCTCTCGCAGAAAATCGACGTCTGAGTAGTAGCAATTCGTTACTGCGCTTCGTTCGGTGAGCGAGAGAGCCGGAAGCCCAATTTTCTGAGGGTGATTGCGTGTGGAGGGTTTTGGTGGTGCCCTTGGTATCACCGAGCCTCAATGCACCCATTCACACTCCCTTCGCTTTCTTCGCGGTAGGCAACGGCCTTGTAAAGGTCCATGAGCGGCAGCAACACTTACCATCAGGTGTACTGTTTGCTCGTTTGCCACCGTTTGCAATAAAAAAAAAAAAAATTTTCAGCCAAATCTGTACAGCTGTTCTTGAGTTATAAACGTAGTAACTAATACGGATTTAAATTCTTTAAACAGTTCTGTGGTCAAATGTACATCATTCATTATAGTTACATACGCTCTATATTTGTGTGTGTTTAAGCAAACACGCCCCAACAATACCTACCTTCTGCTTATATCATGCGGTTACTTTCATCACTTATGCTATAAAAAAGATATTATAATGCTTATTCCTTACGGGTTGAGAGCCCTCAGCGCTCACCCAACAGTCCAGATAAAGTTATCACAGCCATCTAAGGCTAACAACTAAGTTACACAATAATTATAAATTTTAACAAAAAAAAAACCGACTTCAATCAGTAAACTAAAAACGTTAAAATTGCCTATAAAATTTAAAGAATACCACCAATTTCTCAAGGATACCATCATCAGATCCTGACCTGATGACTAGGGGACCACCTGGGAAGTATACCCTATCAAACAAAACAAGAATTTTGCAAATCGGTCCAGGCGTCTTTGAGTAATCGGTGAACATAAATAAAAAAAATTGAGATCCTCCTCTTTTTTTTGAAGTCGGATTAAAAAAATGTTTTATTCCTTCAAAAATCATCTCACAGCTCATATACGTCCCACTACTGGACTCGTTTCTCCTCCACAATAACATTTGAAAGATCTATCTATTTTCCGTGTGGTAATGGAGTAAGGATACAATTCTCCACCCCCTATCTTGGATGTCGTAAAAGACGACAAAACGATATAATATGCATATAACATCTATGCAAGAGAAGGTAACTCGAATTAAACACCCTAATTTTTTTTTTTGGGGTTGGGTTGCAGTCGGTGCGCTCCTCGCACCACTCCGACCGAGGCGACAGAGGGGTGTAAGCACGCAAACCCACAACCCACCCAAGGTGCACGTCGCCTTCGTCGTTGGGCCGACCACCGGAGCAGGGTTACTTGTCATCAGTGGTCGGCCCGACAGAAGACCCCCTATTTGGGGCACCCTCCCATGTTTGGGATACACTCCCATATTTGGGGTACCCTCCCATAATTGGGGTACCCTCCCCTTGGGACAGCCTCGCAGAAGGCGGCAACGCTCACTTCCTGACGCTGGCGACCATCTCCCTAGCGATGGCCGGCAGCGTCAGGTTGGCACTGATGATTGCAACGAGTTCACGGCGCTTCCCAGCCCACGCGGCACACACCTCGAGTATGTGCTGCGCCGTGTCCTCGTCGCAATCGCAGTGGTGGCAGGACGGTGTGCTCTCCCTAAATTGACCTACTAATCCACGCTGGTGAGACTTGTTGGATTAGGGTTTTATATCAAGTTTTCCTTCTCTTGCATAGATGTTACCTACATATATCCTTTACTCGTATTTTACGACACCAACGGGCAAGATATGGGGTGGTTAAATGTACTCTTACTCCGTAACCACAAGGATGATCTAAGTCTTAGTCTTTATAAATATAAATCTTCTGTTCGTATGTTTGTAATTGAAATCCTTCTAAACGACTGAACCGATTTTGATGAGCTTTTTTGTGGCGGTGCCGATAGATATGAATGGTTTAGATCAGTGGTTCTCAAACTTTTTAAATGACGGAACCCTTTTGGAAAGCAAAATACTTGATGGAACCCTACAATAAAACAATTATTTTTATAAGTGTATTCTATATTAATCAGCATAATAAAAGTACAATGTATCAGTTACTAATTATTATTTACTTCACCACTTGGTAAGGACAATAATAGAAAACATTAAAAAAGAAAAAATCTAACTAGTGGGAGGTATGAAACTGTTTTTTATTTTTCATCAATTGCTTGATATCAGGTTTGATGGAAGAAAGTTGGAGTCTCATATCAGCTTCGGCGTCCAGTCTATTGCGATATTTTGTTTTCGTGGCTGCGTAGGTAGAGAATCCTGTTTCGCACAAATATGTAGTTGGGAACGGGAGAAGAATATCCAGAGCCATTTGGCCAAGCATTGCATATTCATCTTGGATTCTGCACCAAAAATCATTAAGAGGCGTCGTTTTGAACAATGACTCCATACTTGTGTCTGATGACATTTCTAAAAGAGATTCATATATCTCATTTGACATGTTTTCAGGCTTTTCCAAGTTGGGTAAAAAAGGATTATGAATCCAGGAGTTCACTTTAATTTTTGTATTGTGTTCTTCGGGAAAATACTTTTCAAAAGATGCGCGCATCGAACTGAGATATTGGACCAATTCTTCAAACACATTATCTTCAAACATTTCTGAGTCGTTTTCGCTAACAAACTCACTGAGTAACGTAAAACTTTCTATTTCTTTCTTACCAATGCAAATGATCCAAAAATCTAATTTTCTTTTAAAAGCAGTTATTTTATTATAGGCCTGAAACACTGTTGTCTGTTTACCTTGCAACGATAAATTTAATTCGTTAAGTTTTTGAAAGATATCCGCCATAAAAGACAATCGGAACAACCAAGTTTTATCATACAAACGGTCCTTCAAATTAAAAGAAGTATCTGCTGAAAGAAACATTTGTAACTCGGCTCTAAGTTCAAATAGCCTTGTTAAAGTTTTTCCCCGAGACAGCCATCGCACTTCTGTATGGAGCAGCAGTGTTTTATGTTTGCTGCCATAATCTTCACACAATAATGAGAACAATCGGGATTGTAGTGGTCGTGATTTGATAAAATTAATTATTTTTACCGCTTCATCCATAACTAATTTTAGATTAGACGGCATTTGCTTCATCGCAAGTGCTTGTCTATGCAGAATACAATGACTGGAACTACAATTAGGCGCTTTATTTTTCATTCGTGACACTGCTCCTGCTGTTTTACCTGTCATCGCCTTGGCCCCATCTGTACAAATGTCAATGCAATTGTTCCAACTGAGATTATGTTCTTCAAAAAATATATTTATTTTATTAAAAATTTCTTCCCCGGTAGTGTTTGTAAGCAGCGATGAACACATAAGCATGTCTTCTTCAAAAGAACTTTTATATGGATATCTCACAATAACCAGCAGGATAGCCAAACCAGCGACATCAGTCGACTCGTCCATTTGCAAAGCGAATCGTGTATTTTGTAGACGTGTAACTAGTTCTTGTTTGACGTAGCTTGCCAGATCATGGATTCGTCGTGAAACAGTATCGTTTGATAGCGGAACAGTAGAAAGATGCTTTGCAGATTTTTCATCAAGCATACATTTTGTTATGTCTAATACACATGGTTTTATTAATTTCTCAGCGATAGTGTGCGCTTCACCTGCTTGTGCAATGCGATAGCTAACTAAGTATGATGCCTCCGTGGCCTTTTCGTTGGTAGTTTGTGTTACATGCATCATATTTTTTTGACTTTCTAATAACTGATCTTTTTTGCGAACAAAAAATTCTTTATTCTTGTCTTTAGTCTCGGGGTGTACGGTTTCTAAATGTCGACGCAATTTGGCAGGTGCCATGGAACTATTAGGAAGCAGTTTACTACAGAGCATGCAGAGAGGTGAGCCGTTGGAATCAACAAATCCGAAACTGATATAAGATTCATCATACTTCCTTTTTTTCGTCTTTGAAACCGTCGAGCTTGACGTCGTGGCACTCGTGGCATCATCTCCTGGATCGGTGATTGCTAAATTCTCCGCGCGCATTGCTTTTGAACATTCAGCGTCATTAGAAGATGTTGTTGGAACACGTTTAACACCTTTAAGCCAACGTTCCATTCTTCTTTATTTATAATGTTACAAGTCAGGATAGTGGGGTTTAAATAATGCACAATCGTTACTGCGTATAAGAGACTAAATTTAGAACCTACAGGGAAGAAATGTATAACACTGAGACAACAGAATACAGCAGGCAGTAAAACAATGAAGACTAGTTTCTCGCTAGCGAGCTTGTAAGTAGGTAGTAACTTATCGCTCCGAACGCTAATCATCAACTGACGACGCCAACTTTTTTTTTTTTTTTTTTTTTTTTTGTGTGTGACTTAGTTGTTAGCCTCAGATGGCTGTGACAACTTTACCCGGACTGGTGGGTGAGCGCTGAGGGCTCTCAACCCGCTTAAAGTTAAGCGACCCATCCCGAGGGCACCCCCTGTGGGGTACGGACCTCGGCTCGGGCGGTCGCTGGCAAAGTGGGCACTCCCACGTTTATGATTTTAACGCGACACGTCTTCCTTCCCCGTCGGCGGGGGCGGTAACGTGGATATTTACTACTATTTGTCAAGGCCGCGCGGGCTGTGTATGCCTCAGTCTGGGCGAGAGTAATAGTGTCGTCGGGTTCGTCGAGTATTAGTCGCGGTTGTTTAATCGCGGACATTTTAGAGGGGATGTAAGAAGCCGCCCTTACCACTAATGGGTTCGGGTGTGTCGCGGCAGAGTCGAAGTAGCGGCGGGAGCACTGTTTCATGTATTGCCTGATGGTCGGCAAGCCAAGATCTATGTGAAGATCCACATTGCGCATATACCACGGTGCTCCCGTCGCTCGGCGCATGAACCTATTCTGTAATGCCTGTAGCCGATGTAGCCTGCGTGGCTTTGCTTGTGTAAACACTACACTTGCATACGTCATGATAGGACGTATACAAGCGGTGTATAATCTAACTTTATTACGGAGAGATAGCTTAGACTTTGCGTGTACTAAGCTGTGTAACCATCCTAGCACTAGGGCTGCGCGCGCGCGGACTCGCCCTATGTGAGGATCGAAGGTCAGTCGTCTGTCCAAGGTCACACCCAGATATTTGACCTCCCTTGTCCAGGGGATGGGTTGGTCGAACATCTTTATCTGTGGATATTCAGCCATTGGGTAGCGGCGATCAATCCCCTTATGAAATATGATCGCCTGGCTTTTGGTGGGGTTTATACCGATTCTCCATTTCCTAGTCCATTTGGCTAGGGCGGTAGCCGCAGTTTGGAGAACGGTTGTCACTGTTGCGGGAGATCGACCTGCATAGAAGATGGCAGTGTCGTCAGCGAATAATGCTGTTTGTATTTTACTATGTTGGGGTATGTCGCTGGTGAACAGCGAGAAGAGAATTGGAGAGAGCACCGATCCCTGGGGGACGCCGGCTTCTAGTTTGTGCGGTGCTGATAAAGTACCTTCCACTCTGTAGCGAAAGCTACGCTCGAGTAGGAAGTCTCTAACTATCATAACTAAATAGTGGGGGATTTTGAACTTTATTAACTTGAAAATAAGGCCGTTATGCCAGACTTTGTCAAACGCTTTTTCTACATCAAATAGAAGCATACCCGTATATAAACCGCGTTGCAGTTTATAACTTGTATACTCGACTATTCGATGTACTTGCTGAACGCAAGAGTGTTGCGTGCGAAAGCCGAACTGAATCGGCGGGATGAGGTTGTTTTCCTCAGCGTACTTTCTTAGCCTACTAAGTAGTACGCGCTCATATATTTTACCTAAACTGTTGAGTAAACTAATCGGGCGATATGATGACGGTTCGGTACGTCGCTTGCCGGGTTTAGGTATACCTATTACCACGGCTTTTTTCCATTGTTTAGGAAATATGTAATTGACTAATGCGGCGTTAATAATTGCTGTTAATATTAATAATAGTGAATGAGAGAAGAGTTTGATAACTCTATTAGAAATACCGTCCGAACCGGGGGATTTCCTAGGGTGGAGACCTCTAACGATCGACTGAACCTCCTCCACTGTCGCTGTTGGTATAGGCTCTTGTGGCTCAGCGTCTGCGGTACGCGTACGCGATGTACATCGTTCCACTTCGCTGTTAACGGTGTCGGTGTGTCGCGCGTCTGTGTGTTGTGTACTCGACGTACATTGCTGCTCAAGGTCGGCCGCCAGACATTCAGACTTTTCATCGTCATCGAACGCCGGCGGTTGATTGGGGCGGTTTAAGGGTGGCATGGTGGACACCGTATCCTTTTTGAAAGAACGGGCAAGCCGCCAGTAAGCCTGGTGCGAAGGCTCCAGTTCGCTTAAGGTGGCGTCCCATTCGTTTTGTCTAAACTCATTTATAGCCGTCTTAACCGCCCTCTGCAGTGACCGCATATGATAGCGGTTATCTTCGCAGGGGAAGCGGTCGTAGGCTCTTATGGCTGCGTTCTTACGCCTCAGTAGGTCGCGGACGTCAGCGGGTAAGCACCTTCTACGATTGCTCGTGTCGGGCACTCTCCGTGAACAATCGTTAACTAACGATTGTACGTGACCGGTGAGGGCGTCGATCGCGGATTCGATGTCCTCTTTGTTATTTAATGTATTACATACACTGTCAAGATGAGCCGACGAGGAGGGAGACTGGAGTTTAGCCTTCAGTCGCTCCCAGTCTGTGCACACTTTTTCAGTGGGGGGAGTGAGGCCTGAGGGGCCGTATCGGGGAGCGAAGTCAATGACCACCGGGCGGTGATCCGAGTTAAGCTCGTGTATTACCTCTATTAGACATAAACGTAGGTTTATGTTCTTTAATAGGGCTATATCTAATACGTCGGGCCTGTGCTCGACTGTGTGAGGGAAGTGAGTCGGCTCCATTGGGGCTATGATGTCGAACCCGAGCCGATCTGCGTAAGTCTCGAGGGCCAGTCCCCTGCGGTTGTTGGTGTGGCTATTCCACGACTTACTTTTGGCGTTTAAATCGCCTGCGATAATGACGGCGTCGCCGAGTTTTAGGAGGGCTTGGAGGTCACTCTCAAGCAACTCTTTTGGTATGTCCCCATTAGGAGGGGAAAGGTATGCTGATGCTATGATCAGTGGCTGGTGACCGGTGAGGGCCAGCCGACAGACCGAGGCTTCAATGTACGTCATGGCGGGGGGATCTAGGGGTGTGCAGTGCAGTGACCTTTTATAATAAATGAGAGTCCCGCCTAGGGGAGAGCCGACCCTATCGTTGCGCACTAGATTGTAGTTTGCAATTTTAGGGTCTCTTGAATAGGGTTTAAGAAAAGTCTCTTGGACTAGTAAAAGGTCAAGCTGCTGGTCTTGTAGAAATGTACCTATTTCGTCTCTCTGGCGAGCGAGACCGTTCGCGTTGAAAAACCCTACGCGGAGTGATCTTGTTTTGACTCTGCCTGGTGTGTACGTATCCATACTTAGGCTCTGAAGGAACCGAGGCTCTCTAGAACGGGTGAGAACCTCATGGCGACGTTAAGTAATGCGAGGCTGTTGCCTTCGTTTTTACGCAGTTCCGCTGCGATTACGCGTATTTCTGCAATATTTATTATTGACGCGAATCTGGCCACTAGGTCTAGATCCGGGTCTAGACCGCTAGCGGCTGGCGCGTGTGTGTTGATAGGTTTGCCTTGAGGAGGCTTAGGGAGGCCCGCGGGTGGCTGTTTTTGCCCAACGGTTGGCGGTTTATAATTATTATTATTATTAGCGGCCTTTGCCGACGGTGTCGCGTTCGCGGGTGCCGGCGGGGTGGCTAGTTTGGTGGGCAGGGGGGGGTATTCCGCCCTGCTTTGTGAATTAACCCACGGGTTGCGTGTGGGTTTAGGTGCCGGAAGGTACCTTTGTGGTGGGGGTGGTGGTGGCCTCCTCATAACCGGCCGTGGTGCGCGTGGGCAGCCACGGTAGTTTGCGGGGTGTCCCACTTGCCCGCATAGTACACACGATGGTGGTGTGGTACTTTTTGTGGGGTCGTTGGCTTTAGGCCTAGCACAGTCCGCCGTAGCGTGATCCTCCAGGCACTTTACGCACCTGGGCCTCGCGTGGCAGTTGCGCGCTGAGTGGCCATATAGTTGGCATCGGTGGCATTGCGATAGCATGCCATTCCGACGCGGGGGTTCTACCACGATGCCGGAGAGGCCGCACACCGTGGTGATTTTGAAGATGTCCTTTCCCTTTTGAGAGAGGTCAAGGACGACCATTATAAGGTCAAACGGTTGACGTGTGTGTCCACGGATCATCCGGTGCACCTCGATCACCGGTAGTCCTTGTTGTGATAGGTCCTCCTTGACCAGGTCGGTACTTAACTCGACCGGAACGTTGCGTATAACTACGCGAAGTTTTCGTTCCTCGGGGAGGGTGAAGGTGTGGTATGGTATATTTTGGCTACGTAACATAGCCGTTAGTTTACGGTGGTCGTCCGATGTGGACAACTGCACCTTTATACCTTCGGCCGTTGAACGGGCCGTACGGTATATTACTCGGTTGGTGTTACACCAAGCCGAGACGGGCATCCACTTCTCCTTGTTCCGAATGACAAGGGGAGGCGGGGTGGGGGGTTTGTAGGCCTTAGCCGGGGGCTGCTGTACAGCGGCCTGTGGCTTAGGTGACGGAGTGGGGGGGAGGGCGTCTTTGGCGGCAGAAGTGCTCGCCTCGTCCAGTTTGGCGGCCTTCCGCGCCTTTTTTTGGGCCTTACGCCCCCTCTTACGGGAGCTGACCACCGTGTATTCGGAGTCTGCCGAGGTGGACTCGGACTCCGATTCGGCGGACGACGACGCCGTATCGGCGTTCTCGTCGTCAGTGGCTTCCTCCGTCTCCATCTCGGACGGAGATGGTTCCGCATCCGGGGAGGCGGGGGGGACAATGTGCACCGGCCCGGTTACGGGCTCGGTGTTCGCGATCGCGGGGCGGTTGGGAATCATATTCCCGAACCGTCTTTTCAGTAGGGCGTAGATCTCCTCGTCGGCGAGGAGCATGTCGATGTTTATTGTGGCTGGAAGAGCCATGGTGGGAGATGAATATATTCCTACGCGTTTGAAGTAATGCCTAACTCCCCAGGGGGAAAACCCGGGGATGTGTAATTATGTTCCCTCCCAACCGGGTTAGGTCAGGAGGATGTACTTAGAAAACTAGGTGTGCCCTAAGCTGTGATTTGCCCTTCGCCGATCTTAATGTGCGAGAGGGGGCCCTAGCTGCCCGAGTGGCGGAGAGGTATTCGGCCTGTGAGGGCCGGCACTCCCAAACTACGCACTCGGGAATAGGAGAAGGAGGTGGAAGGGTGGGAAGGTGATAGTCGGGGTAGACTAGGGGTCACCCCCAAGGCCTACTGGTCCGACCCCGTCCGAAGGAGCGCCTCGCCCTTAAGGGGGTCGGCAGGCGATTCGGGGCTTCGCCTCACCCGGCTTCGTTGACACCGTTAGGTTTCAACCGGGGACCAAGAGAAACTTGGTTTTTCCCTTAAGGGGTCACTTTGACTTTATTCTACTAGACAGAAACAAATATTACTACCTGACCTTGCTTTGAACGCAGGCAGTTAGTAATATTCGTGAGCAGTCCAATAATTCGCCTCGAAAGAGGCGGTTTTGCACTGCCACTTGGCTCGTCCGTTAGAAAGCGCGCGAACTATCGTCAGCGTACGTGAGCGCACGTATGACGTAATCGGGAGCGTACGTTAGATCGAGAGAGCGCGGAGCGGCACACAAGTGTGCCGAGAGACGGACAAGCGCGGAATGTTGACGACGACGACGCCAACGCGCGATCGCCGCTTTTATACTTAGTCCTAGACTCGATCTCAAATATTCTCGAAAATACTCGAGTCGGCACCTTTGATAAACAAAAAGCAAAAATAAAAACAGAAATTTAAAAATAGCGTTGTAAACAATATCGACTTTATCCTTTGAAGTTAGAGACGAAAGTCGCTAGTTGACAACTATAGCGTCTTTCAGAGGCGGCTTTTATCAAAGAGACTGAGCGCTTACAAGTATACTACCCGCTCGTTTTAAGTTTGCCGCTGGCGATAGGTATGAGTGTATGACGTTCGAAATTTTTTATTTAATTGTAACAATAAAAATTGTGTACGTTAGATATTTGGGTAAAACTATGACACATTATAAGTTTTGTTGTCACGTGGGGGAGGGTACGCGCATTCCACAGACCGGCAAACTTAGAGCGAACGCGTTGTACAAGTATAAAATTGTTGAGACCAAACTTATGAGATATTGTACCAGCTAATGTAACACAAGCTTATACAAATACAAATAAATAAATAAATAACATTCATAGCGTTTTGTCTCCGCGCGGCCGCGGAGTCCGCACAGCCGCGGAGCGACCAGAGAGAGGTGTTTTGATTTTTTTATTTCTAAATTCTTGCGGAACCCCGACAGAGGTATCACGGAACCCTAGGGTTCCGCGGAACACACTTAGAGTATAGCTGGTTTAGATTAATAATTGGAACTTTTGTGTGTGTCCAAGGCCATTCGAGAATGGTGTAGATTCACAATTGAACTCGGTAGGTAGCGCTGCTGAGGATTCCTTTTATTTTATTTGAACAGAACAACGTCTGTTGGGTCAGCCAGTCTATACCAATAAATAAAATTGAAGTGTCTGTTTGTAATGTCAAAATAATAGGCTTTTTTCATGCTCACACGGTTATTTGCACGACACCTATGCCTAAAATACAGATTAATAAAATTTTTGTCTGTCTGTCTGTTTTTTCCGGGTAATCTTTAAAACGGCGGGACCGATTTCAAAAATTCTTTCACCAATGGAAAGCTATAATATCAGGGAGTAAACTAGGCTATATTTTATCCCGGCATTCCCACGGGAACGGGAACTACGCCGGTAAAACGACTAAAACCGAAGCGAAGCGAAGGCGGGTTGCTAGTATTATATAAATTCTGAAACAACATTGTAAGTCGGCCATTTGCAATTTACTTACAATATCTAAACATCGGGGAAATAATAATTTTCTTCGTGTTTCGTTTGGTGACAATTATAATTACCTGTTAGGTTGATGTAGCGTGCTTTCTATAAACATAAAACATTTTTAGTTATTTTTTTTGGATCTGGTATTTAACCGTTATGTTAGAGTCCTCATGTCAACACGTCTGACCAGCATGATATAGTAGGTCAATTGCCCATTGTGGAGCAGGTCCGAGCCCAACAGTGGGACTCAAATGAGCCCGGTTGATGATGATTTTCGACTCATTTTATGACTGCTGTCCATTGGTGTAATGGTAGATAATCTCTGGAGTTTTGGCGAGAACGTGAAATCGTCATGTGGGGGTCTACCTACTATCCTTATTAATATTATAAATGCAAAAATATGTTTGTTATTTGTTACGTTTTCACACAGAAATGATTTCAAAAATTCTTTCATCCATGGAAAGCTGCAATATCAGGGAGTAACACAGGCTATATTTTATCCCGGTATTCCGGGACGGGCTATATATAATATATACGGGCTACTTAACGGGACCTACGCGGGTAAGGTGGTAAGGCAACTGACACCGAAGCCAAGCGAGGGCAGATTACTAGTATTTAATATCTTGTTTTGATGTGTTATGCCAAAACTAGCTTGGTCAACGTAAAAAGCAACTTTCCCTAAATTGAACATGTTATCGGGATAAAAAATGCCTTAGGTACGTACGTGCTACATAATCCAGGGTGTCAGCTAAATTCATGTCAAATAAAAAAAAATGACCAGGTATTGGAGCATGTATTCCGTGTGGTATAGATGTACCTTTTCTTGGATCGTTATCATCATCGCAGCGCACATACGTCCCACTGTTGGGTAGAGATGTCAAAAATAATCGATTTTTATAATTATCGATTACTAATCGATTATTTTTTTGTAATAATCGATTTTTATGTTCGATTATCAAAATAATAAAAAATCGATTATTTTTATATTAAAATTAATCGATTATTTCATTCCCAGATTTCCTAAAAAAAAAGGTCATCATGATACTACGTGCAGTGTTTCATACTATACTAAAAAAAAGGTCATTATAATCCTGTTGAGAGAAAAAAATCGATTATTTTATAATCGATTTTTTGTTTTTAAATAATCGATTATTTTATAATCGATTATTTATTTTTAATTAATCGATTATTATATAATCGATTTTTTTTAAACAACAAAAATCGATTATTTAATTAATCGATTATTTGCCCTCCAAGTCACTTCCCTGCTGTTGGTCTCGAGGCTCCTTCACAGTGGGAGGGCATTTGACCTATTATGCCATACTGGACAGACATGTTGATATAGGTTTCATTTCGAGTTTTTCTTCTCTTGCACAGATGCTATGTGCATATTATATCCCTTAGTCGTCTTCTACGACATCCACGGGCAAGATAGGGAATGGTGAATCTTGAATTGTATACTTCCATGTAGTGATGGAAATGCATATCAAATCAAATCAAATCATTTATTCTGCATAGGCCCCTTGAGGGCACTTACATATTGTCAAATTTATACATCGTTTGAATATAATACAATATCTACCACCGGATCGGAACGCGGCCACAAGCTGAGAAGATCCGGCAAGAAACTCAGCGGGCTGTCATTTTTTTACCATCATTTGGATACAATTACGTATACAACATATAGTCTCAGCTCCAGTGTGATGCCCTTCGAGATAGGATATTACTATTTTTTTTTTAAATTTAGTTCAAATAAGAAAGAAAGGAAAACATGGTTGGACCAGGTCCCACAAGCAGCACCCGATCACGAGTTAACTACTAGAGCAGCCATCACTCACCTCAACCACATTGAAGGGAAGGGAGTGACAGACATAGTAATACCCTACACCAATACGCCTGACAGGCGTGGTATATAGTAGATCAGCTTCCCGCTTATTGTGGAGAAGTATTGAGCCTAACAGTGGGACGTTTATGAACTGAAATGATGTTTATGATGATTAGAACGTGAAAAGATCAGAAATATACATACACACAAACTTTCGCCATTATAATTTAGTTTTTTTTTTTTTCATACGGAGGCAATCGAGCAAACAGTACACCTGATGGTAAGTGTTGCTGCCGCTCATGGACCTCTACAAGGCCGCTGCCTACCGCGAAGAAAGTGAAGGCAGTGTGAATGCGTGCATTGAGGCTCGATGATACCAAGGGCACCACCAAAACCCTCCACACGCAAACACTCTCAGAAAGTTGGGCTTACGGCTCTCTCGCTCACCGAACGAAGCGCAGTAACAAATCGCTACTACTCAGACGTCGATTTTCTGCTCCGTGTGGTACTACCCCGGACGGACCGGCCCGCGGCTGTAGACAGATAACTGTTGACAGTGTGGTCCTACCACTCCATTGTGATTTTTAAGAAAATTGCGGGAATTCTGTAGAAGAATGAGAGTAACCGACATTGCCCGAGCAATTAACTCGTTGAAATTGCAATGGGCAGACCACATCGCTCGATATACCAAAAAATGTTAGAGAAGAAAAGTTCTTGAGTAGCGACCACAAATCGGATAACACAGCGTACGACGACTTAGGTGGACTGAGGACATTTTGAAAGTCGCAAGGAATCGTTGGATGCAAGTGGCACAGGAATGCTTCTGGTGGCATTCTCGTGGGGATGTCAAACAGTGGGCGTCTATGTGATGATGATTGGATGATGAGAAAGGATATGTGTAAATTTCGGCATAATTAAAGTTTATATGGAGTAGAAACAGTAATAAATCTAGCTTTAATATACATACATATCGCTGGTTTGCGAAAATAGCGACGCAAATAAAAACTAGTGATTTCAGAGAAGATATTTTTTTATTAATATTGATATTTTTTTTTATAAATGTTTTAGTGCCATAATATTTAAATGATGTATTGAGGGAGGAATTGTACTGATTAAAGGAAAATTTCTCTATTAACGATAAAATATTATTATTATATATTATTATTTATTAAGATTATTTCATTATCATCTTTTGAGCTCATATACGTCCCACTGCTGAGATCGAGATTCCCCCACAATAGGAGAGAAATTGACCTTACTATACCATGCTGGTCAGACAGGTTGGCAAAGGGTTTTATTTCGAGTTCCTTTCTCTTGCGAGTTCATTTCTCTCATGTTATATGCTTATTATAGCCCTTAGTCGTCTTTTACGACACCCACAGATAAGAGAGGGTGGTGAATTGTATTCTTACTCTGTCACCACACGGAATATTTGGC
Organism: Lymantria dispar; assembly: GCA_032191425.1. NCBI lineage: Eukaryota > Metazoa > Arthropoda > Insecta > Lepidoptera > Erebidae > Lymantria > Lymantria dispar. Next base: position 6,541,288 of record CM063465.1, on the reverse strand, counting down.
ATACAACATTCAATTTTGGATAATTCATCATCATTTTGAATTATCATTTTGAATCATCATTTTGATCATTTTGAATTACGACGATATTCTCGCCAACCCGCCATATGTACCTATATAGTATTTATCCATCGATGCAATTATACCAAAATAATATATACCGAGTCCATAAAAAACATGGGCAATTCTTTCTAACGTCACCGATTACACTAAATAAAAACTTTTTTTGCATCGCGTGCCACGTGACAGACAGACATACGGACAGGGTAATTTATAATATGTCCCTATCGCTAGATCTTTGCACGCTAACGCCAACCAGCTCGCCATGAGCTTCCATTCGAGCGGTACATTAAACAAATTAATGAACCAATTTAAGTTTCAGAGTTCAAGTTATACGAGTAAGTTGATCGAACGATAGCTGTTACATTGGCGATTTCCAACGATACAGCTAGGAAATCGTTTGGGTAATTATTATTCACGGCAAAAGGATTCAGGGGTTCGGATATTTTGTGTTGTTTTAGGTAGATAAAAATCAGCTGATTCATTGGTAAAACCTTTTGTATTTTGGCCAATTTTAAATAGTCTATTCACATAAGCTATCTTTTTCTTTTCTACAAGTGTCGTGAAAGAGAAATATGGTTATTAAGAAAATTATTTATTTATTTTGAAGGAATTATAATGTATGTCCTACATTTAACCTAAGGAAGGGGATCCTTTTTTAGAATATTCCTTGAAGTACAATGATGTTTCTTACGCAGAGACACATTTTAAAAATTGCCTAAAAGTTTCTAATAATAACACTTTTCTATACTCCTATACAAACGATTCATAAATTATTAGATTAATAATATTTAAAAGTCAATTTGAATTTTAGTACCATTTTTTTTATTGGAGGTTAGCTACGATCACCGCATCCGCCGCCCGGCTCCATCCGGGGCGACAGAAGGACGGCGCGCGGCCCAATAACTCATCCATAGCACGTGGCTTTCTTCGTTGGGCCGACTAACGGAGCGGAGTTCCTTGTCTTCAGTGGTCGACCCGAAGGAATACCTCGAGGGAGTACCCTCTCTTCTCGACGTCTCTGTCTCGGGATGTCGGTCGCCGTCGCGCGGTCAGACTCTCTGCGGGTGACGGACTAATCCCCAGTCCCGTCACTCGCGGCCTCGGCTAGGGCGGCATCAGGCACAAGTTGCCATTGACCATCAAGTGGACTGCTTGCTCATGTTTTACTAAAGTCATCAAAACGTTACTGCTTTCATAAACAACTCTTAAAACAGACTACAAAGTACGCAACAATTATATTATATCCTTATCCTTACTAATATTATAAATACGAAAGTAAGTTTGTTTGTTTATTTGTTTGTTTGTTACGCTTTCACGCTTAAACCACCAAACCGATTTCAAAAATTCTTTCACCAATGGAAAGCTATAACATTAGTGAGTAACATAGGCTATATTTTATTCCGGTATTCCCACGGAAACTACGCGGGTAAGGCGACTGAAACTGAAGCGAAGCGAGGGCGGGTTGCTAGTATATTATACAGACCAGTTGAAGCCTTCCACCGTCTCAGCTCATATAGGTATGTTCGAGCCTCTTCCACAATAGAGTAAAAATTATCCTATACCGACATGCCTGATCAGTTTTCCTACCTATTATAGAAGAGACTTCAGTCCATTAATGAGACGTATATAAGCTGAGACGATGAATGTCTTTAAAAAAAAGAAATTTATATTTCTTAACGAAAAAGATCAGGATTTCATAGTCGGTAGATATTTTTCGAACTTAAAACATCCTGGACGTTATTAAGATGCTTATGCAAAGACCAAAGTAGTAGAAATAATTACAAATATTTCATCTGAAAACTATTCGTATAATTCAGTCCGGGTCGAGGCAAGAATTTTGTAGTTTTAATAAATACTCGCGTGGGACGTCAGCCATTTTTCATTCTTCTCATTACTTGCAACCCTTTGCGATTCCACCCTAGTACGGTCAGCAGAAACATATATTTTATCACATAATATTATCTTTATTTTTTTTTACACGCTTTTATTTGTTTCACCTGTATGTATCTATGTAACAGAATCTTTGAACGTCATTTTGCTCCACTTTGAACGAACAGATTTTATTTAAACTTTGCACACTCGTCAAAGGCTCATTACAATGCAATAATTCGATCAAAATATATGAATATCCTGATTAGATTCGCCAGGATTTATAATTTTCTAATCGTATCCTTTGCATAAGAACAAGATAGATAAAGCTAATGTGCGAAGTACGCATGCGCGGAATTCCAATTCCGCTTCTATGATTCGGGCTTTCAGCTTAGCTCAATGCAGCAAAAACTATCTCAAGGTAGTTGCGTTCAAAACTTGTAAGATGCAAGTAAACTAGTAACTACTTGACTTGTAACTTGTAAGCGTGATTTTTTTTTTTTTTAACTATATTTTATTTTATTTATTTATTATCTTCATCATCTCAGCTCATATACGTCTTAATGCTGGGGCAGTGTCCTAAAAGAATGGTAGGGAAATTAACCTACTATACGAGGCAACTCACATTGGGTTTATGAGTTTTCTTCTTTTGCATAGGCATAGGCAATTAAAGGATATAAAATGTATATAGCATATATACATTTTATATCCTTTAATTGCCTTTTACATCATCCACGGACAAAGGAGCGGGTGTGGAACTGTAGTGTTACTCTATCACTACACGGGATTGTGGTTATACATCATCATCATTTTGGCCTATATAAAAGGGAAATTTACCTATCATCATCATCATCATCGCAGCCCACATACGTCTCACTGTTGGGCTCGGGCCTCCTCCACAATGGGAGGGAATTTGACCTACTATACCATGCTGGTCAGACATGTTGGTATAGGGTTTCATTTCGAGTTTTCCTTCTCTTGCACAGATGTTATGTGCACATTATATCCCATAGTCGTCTTATACGACATCCACGGGCAAGATAGGGAGTGGTGAATTGTATTCTTACTCCGTCACCACACGGTAATTTACCTATACACTAATTATATGGATTGGTATAAGTTTTCCTTTTTTATCAAATTCACATCATTTATTATACATAGACCCCGAGAGGGCACTTACATATTGTCAATTTTACAAAATAAAATTAAATTATCTCTGATCTTATCTGCTGGTGTCCCTTAGTCGTGTTTTACAATCCAACCACGTGAGGGTAACGCCCCGGCAGTACAGTTTTTTTGCCGAGGCGGGGAAGGGGACAGTACCTAAAAGGGTTATCCGCCGGGTCACTCATGGATATCAAGGAATCGGTACGAGTGGTCGGCTTAATGGTGATGGGGAGGGGACACGGTAGGTTATGGGGTCACACGCCGCCCATCCGTTGCCCCGGACAGATTAGGCAGGGTGTGTCTAAACCATAGCCTATTAGAACTTTGTTGTATTTTTAGAATACAGAATTTTTATTATTGTTATTAATGGCAAACGAGCAATCAACACATCTGATGGTATATGATTTTGACTTTGGCTAAGCCGCTGCCTATCATGAAAAAAGTGAAAGGAGAATGGATACGTGCAATAAGAATCGGTGATACTAAAGGCTTCACCGAAATCCACCACACCAAAACACCCTCAGAAAGTTGAGCTTTCGGTTCTCTCACTCACTAAACGAAGCGCAGTAACAAATTGCTACTACTCAGAGTCGATTTTCTGCGAGAGTATAGCACTATGCCGGGATCAGCTCGCTGCTATAGGCAGACGGCTGACGACAATGTGGTCTTACCACATAAAACATTGTGTTTTAAAAACAACATCGACACATAAAAGTATGTTATTATTTTAATTTATTTGCAACCAGTACTTGTTGTACAGGGTGCGTCCCCGCTTAGTCCCGCAGGCATTTTTCATTCCGACTTGATTAAATCCTCCCGGAGCGTTAATATATGAAACCTGTATATTGCAACACTATTGTTTTCTATGTATATGTATCTATTGATAAGGTTATATACCCAGTAGCTGTATGCTTCGCTTGCATGGATTACTTAACTATATAATAATATTTTCCGTCTGGTTATTATGGCTTAGACAATTTTTATTGTAAGCAAATTGTTCAAAGTAAATAGAGAATCGTATTGAACCTAGTTCTGTTTAAATAATTTTGTCCAGGAGCGGTAATCTACGCATTTAATTCGACCCTTCATATCAATATTTTGTTTAAATATAGTGTCTATTTTATCTAAAAATCACATTCGATACATAAATCTATTTCACTCTTGTACTCTTTCTTTTACTGACCTAGAGAAGGCGTACGATCGAGTTCCCAGGGAAGTTCTGTGGTGGGCTATGAAAGAACGAAGAGTGCCGGGGAAGTATGTAAGATTAGTGAAAGCTATGTATGCAGAAGCGCGTACGAATGTCCGGTCCGAAGCCGGTGTCACTGATGAGTTCAGTGTCACTGTAGGCTTGCACCAGGGTTCGGCCATAAGCCCTTATTTGTTCCTCCTGGTGATGGATGCTCTGACATCAGACATACAGGAGGAAGCACCGTGGTGTATGCTGTTTGCAGATGACATTGTCCTCGTTGGAGAGGAGGCAGCTGGAGTACAGAGTAGACTGGAGAAATGGCGGGAGAGGTTGGAGAGAGTAGGCCTTAGGATCAGCCGCACCAAGACTGAACATCTGTTCTGCAGCTTTGGTGACTCTTCCCAATTCTCTCACATTGACCTAGATGGGATACCCCTACCGGTTTACTCCGACTTTAAGTACTTAGGCTCCTTTCTCCAAGACGACGGCAACATCGACCGGGAGGTAAATCGTAGAATGAATGCAGGATGGATGAAGTGGCGACAGGTCTCGGGAACAATTTGCGATGCACGGATGCCCCCTAAACTTAAAGGGAAAATATACAAGAGTGTCATCAGACCTGTTGCTATGTATGGATCTGAATGTTGGGCATTGAAAAAGACGGATGAGAGAAGATTACATGCCACAGAGATGCGTATGCTAAGATGGATGTGTGGGGTCACAAGGTTAGATAAGATAAGAAATGAGTATATTAGGGGAAGCCTGAAAGTAGCACCAGTGATAGAGAAGATTAGAAGCGCGAGGTTGTCTTGGTATGGACATGTGATGAGGAGGGATGAAAGCCATGTGATAAGGCGGGTTATCGATATGAATGTGGATGGACGAAAGAAGCGTGGGCGACCCAAAAAGAGATGGATAGACTGTGTGAATGAGGACATGCGTATGAAAAGGGTGAGTGCAGATATGACGGCTGATAGGAGGTTATGGAAGGTAAGTACATGTTGTGCCGACCCCACTTAGCGTGGGATAAGGGCAGGTAAATGATGATGACTCTTTCTTTTACTGTTCGGGCAACTTAGAGGATCTTCTCGTCCAACATACCTCAGTATCTGAAAACACAGGTCTACGTCGAGTGTGTGTTACCAGTGATGACTTACGGCACAGAAACGTGGGCCCTGAATGTAGGCCCCATAACTTAGCTCAAAGTCGCTCAACGTGCTATGGAGCAAGCTATGCTCGAGATTTTCTGCGAGATAGAAATATGGAAATATGGAATATGGAAATTTGCAAAAGAACGGGTGTAAGCACGAAGAATTAGCACTCTGAAGTGAAATAAGCAGGCCAAATCGCTCGACGAATGGACAACTGCGAAGAAAGGTCCTCGAATGGCAACCACGTATGACGTCCCCTCACTAGGTGGACCGACGACTTGGAGAAAGTTGCTGGGCGTCGTTGGATGCAGGCGGCACAAGACCGCACTCTGTGGCGTAACATGAGGGAGGCCTACGTCTAGCAATGGATGGTAATAGGCTGAAATGATGAATGATGATGAATTTACTCTATAAAAACTTATTCCAATTTGATACCACATGGTATACGAAACCATATATTTATGAACATCATCCTTTGGCATCGAAAATAAATAGTGAAAAAGCTTTCGTGGATAATAAATGTGTTATATTTTGACATTTATACAGTTTATCTGTCAAAACATGATATAAAACTGTCGCCAAGCCTTTGCGTTATTGACCAAAACATACATTTCACGTCATATTAAATTTGTAAAAGTGAATTTAAGCTAGTTATAAATAATCGTGTGGGTAGATTTTGCTGTTTTCCACTGCCAAGAAAATTATATATATTTCTATCGTAGACAGGTATAAATTAACTTCAACGTAGGGAATGTGGAACAAGGTATTTTGTACTGGTTTTGAATTAGTGGTGTTTTCTTGCGGTATTATTTTAAATGCAAATACCGTTGTAATATTTTAAGGAATTCCGTGTGGTGACGGAGTAAGAATACAATTTACCACCCCCCTTTCTTGCATGTGAGTGTCGTAAAAGACGACTAAGGTATTAAATATGTATAATATGTGTGTAAGAGAAGGCAAACTCAAAATAAAAGTCTATACCAACTGTCTGATCAGTAAGATATAATACGTCAATTTCCCTCCTATTGTGGAGGAGGTGTCAGCCTAGCAGTGGGATGTATATGAGCTTTGTTGATGATGATGATGATGAGTCTAAGGAATCTTAAAAAGCCTCGCATATAGACCCTTTATTTAAGCTTTGTTACATCCGTGGTGCTATATTGATATGCATGTAGTTGTATATCCAGCTTATTAGCTATTTTGCTTCATGTTGCTCGCTTTGCATAACGGATTTTAGATTTTTAATGTGCGGATTAAAAATATGCCGTAACATTAAAAGTTTCAAGTGGGGTATCAAAAGGTGAATACGAAAATATGTAAGTACGACGGTGAGTGATGAATACGATTTTGTTAATTTTAAAAGAATACTTGATTGAGTAATTGATTTAGAAAAAAATACTTACACTTTTTCTTTTAATTTATGGCAATATTAAAAATAAGAGCGGGTAACCCCCAAATAGGGTAGTGAGTGGCGCCAAACATAGGCACAGTTGATCATCATCTCATTTGTATAGTAATTACCTATGGTTGATCATTCTCTTGACAGCTAGCACACGAGGCGGATCTGTACTAACCTTGTTTCATCATAATCGCGTGTAATCTGAAAAAAATGTAGGCGCCCTTCTTTTTTTCGATTACGAAACAGGCGCTTCTTCTTTTATATCGATTTAAAAACAGGCGCTCTTCGTTTTTTTCTCGATTTCGAAACAGGCGCTCTTCGTTTTTTTCTCGATTTCGAAACAGGCGCTCTTCGTTTTTTTCTCGATTTCGAAACAGGCGCTCTTTGTTTTTTTCCCGATTTCGAAACAGGCGCTCTTCGTTTTTTTCTCGATTTCGAAACAGGCGCTCTTCGTTTTTTTCTCGATTTTGAAACAGGCGCTCTTCGTTTTTTTCTCGATTTCGAAACAGGCGCTCTTCGTTTTTTTCTCGATTTCGAAACAGGCGCTCTTCGTTTTTTTTTTTTCGATTTCAATAATATTCTTCTTAGGGTAAGGAGAACTCAGAAATTAGCTTTTGTACTTCGAAGATAGATACAAGGGAACTCTTCAAAATGTGCAGCAAAGACTAGCGATATATTGGTAGATTCATAAGATAAAAACTTCAAAAAACCTGCCAAGTATTTGAAGTTGCTCTATTTAGTTATAAATTGTTATCATTTCAAAGTGGACCGTGGTTATCTTTTTAAATGTAAGCTCTTAAAAGTAAAGTAAAAGAAAACATTCAAGCAAAAATTACTTTACGCCCTCAAAGCATATTTTGCGGGCTTTAAACACACAACTGTGCAGTATCCTCGCCGCAATAATATTTTTATAGGCCTAACATAAGGCCCGGGGCTTAAAAATCAGCGACTGTCAAATTTGATACTTTATCTGACGGTCGAGTGTGAATTAGCCGATAAAATGTAAAACGCATGATTGTCAGTTTTGAGATACCCCAAGATCATTAATATTCTTATTCATTACCCTTCATCACGCTGCTCTTATTTACATGTGGCAACACAGTAAGAATCTTATTCATTACTCCATTTCTTGCCCATGGGTGTCGTAAAAGACGAGTAAGGTATCCCTTAGTCGGTTATCGAGTTTTCCATCTCTTGCATAGATATTAATTATATGCGTACTATATAAGTATACATATAATATCAATTTTTTCATGTGGTGACGGAGTAAGAATACAATTCACCACTCCCTAACCTGCCCTTTGATGTCGTACAAGACGACTAAGGGATATAATATGCACATAAAATCTATGCAAGAGAAGTAAAACTCGAAATGAAAACCTATACCAACATGTCTGACCAGCATGGTATAATCGGTTAAATTCCCTCCCATTGTGAAGAAGCCCCGAGCCCAACAGTGGGACGTATGTGGACTGTGATAGTAATAAAAATGATAATTACCTTCTCTTGTATTGTTGTTATATGCACAAGATATCCCTTAGTCATCTTTTAAGACACCCACGGGTAAGATAGCATACATATATACATAGCCTCAGGCCTGCTTCTTAGAGGGGTAGCCGGAGACTACGGATTGCCACAATCCACGATCCTGACATACTTCCATTGCTTCACTCACGCTCATCAAAGTCTTCGTACATTCTCTACGGTTACGCGTATTCTTAACATGATCTTTCACCAGCACATCGCCAATTTGATCCAGGAACTTACGGCCTGTGGGATTACCCTTGAAATCAATTCTAATTTCAAATCCGATTCATTTCCAATCTCACCAAATTTATATTTGGTACTTTTAAACAAAATCGATAATGAATTCTTCGCGTTTGCCGTTGTTATTTTCATAAAATATGCCGTATTTTATTACTTTAAATTAATAACTTTACCAAACTCGATCACCACAAAGACGCTTTTTTGAAATTGTGCAACATTAACGATTTTAAACTACGTCAAAATCACGTCGGGAGTAGTAAATATTTGATTTAATCGACGAGAGTTGAATTCATTTAGTTCAAAAAAAATACCACTGAATTTGATTCCAATCGTGCACACAACACTAGTTGCTTTCAAGAGTACCAAATTGCTCAAATTCGAGCTGCGATTGGATTTAGGATTGGAATCGAGACTCAAGAGTAGGCACACTGGTCTTCCTCTCGAGGGTTGTGAATTGTATTCTTACTTCGTCACCACACGGAAATTTTTATATTAATGCATAACAAATTAATAAGTACTTATTTCCATTACAATAAGGTTTTAATTGAACAGTGAAACACAAACATCGGCTCGTAAAATTATTTACGAACTTACCTGTGCGTTTAACGAGACGGTACTAAAGTGAAAAGTATTTTTTATAGTCAGTTTATGTTCCTCGGTTATAGTCAGGTACGTGACTCAGATACTCGAGATCATATATTTGGAAATACAGTTTCTGTACCTTTATTATTTCTTCTTCTTCAGGAGTATAGGTTTCCACCATAATGATATGGAAATTTACCTGTTTCATTACACTGGACAGATGGATTGCTTTTACTGCAAGTTTTCTTTACTTAGTTATGCATATAGCATAAAATATCCCTCAGCGTGGTGATGGACCTCGGGCCGACTACTGAGGACAAGGAACTCGGCAATGGTGGTCGGTCCAACGAGTCCAACGACGAAGGCGACGTGGCTACGGGTGGGTTATGGACCCGCGCGCCGTGTTTTCGTCGTCGCCTCGAACGGAATGGACGGCGTGTGCGATGAGCTTTACAAAAAAAAGTGGTAATGGAGTAACAATATAATTTACCACCCCCTCTCTTGTCCGTGAGTGTCGTAAAAGCTGACTAAGGTATATGATATTCATATAACATCTATGCAAGAGAATGAAAACTCGAAACAAAATCCTATGCCGATCCGTTTGACTAGCGTGGTATGGGTCAATTTTCCTCCCAAAGTGGAGGAGGCCGGAGCCCAATAGTAGGACGTATATGGCCTGAGATGATGATTTTTTAGTCATTTTTGTACGATAATTAAGGCCAAGATAGTGAGGATTGAATTTCTTACTCTGTCATCATTTCGGCTCATATACGTCCCACCGCTAGGCTCGAGCCTCCTCAAATATAGGAGGGAAATTGACTACGCTGCTCAGACGTATTGGCATAGAGTTTTATTTCGAGTTTTTCATCTCTTGCATAGATGTTATTGCATATTGTATCCGTTAGTCGTCTTTTACGACAACCACGGGTAAGAGAGGGGGTGGTGAATTGTGTTCTTACTCTGTCACCACACGAAAAATTAAAAAAAAAATATTGGTTGCCTGTAAAGTCGGTATACGGGCGAAAGTTTTACGTGACAACGACTTTGAGTGGTAAAATAATTTTAATGTGAATATTCATTCGTATAGTAGGAAGAAGGATGAAATAATAGTAACAATTTAAAACATTTATTTATACAAAGAATTATATTTAAAACATTAATTTATACAAAGAATCTCGCACTGAATTTCATATTAACAAAATTTTATTTTTACCTTTACACATACATACGTATTTATATACAAATATACAATTTTTATGTCTGTCTCTCTCGCTCTTAGGCGGGCTAACCATGCCCGAGTGGAAGGGACGCGTGCCTCTCACTCGCTCTCATTATGAGCGCATAACGTGAGCGGAGCGTAACGCAGTTTCTTGAAGTGTCACCCGGCAAACCAATTTATAAGACGTTGTCACGTCAAAAGGCAAAGTATCTCAAGTCTGCATTCTTTCAGGTGTTCCTCGAACATTCTTCTGTGTAAATTGATTTTGCTGATTCTTTTATTTTGCTGGAGCTGGTGCTTCCGATGTGGTCTTATTTTAACTTGATAAAGACCTGATCAAAGTTTTGGAATTATCGTGAATAATGCGTATGTGTAAAAATAACAAAAACAAAAATAAATGAATCCTTTAGTGAACAAATCACTAAAAATTCTTTTCTTTTTGGTTATTTTTCTGTATTATTTTCATAATTTACGCATTGCCGTCAATTTCTGGATGTAAAGCTCTCTCATAGTGCGATAATATGCCGCTCGCATCTAACAACCCCCAGCAACTTTCACCGAATCGTCGGGTTGGAGTCACTTTGAATTGTATCCTTATTCCGTCACTACACGGAAAATTTCATCTTAAATTAAAACTTTTTACCTTTATTTAGTTTTAAAATCTATTCAGCACAGATATAGTGACATTGACATAGCTTTTTTTTTTTTTTTTGACATTGCTATAGCTACAGATATTATAGTCCATAAACTTCAACTTCTTATTATGGATAGTCCATAAAATATAGGATGATCTCTGTGACAGTTGTCCCTAGTGCTGTCACGTTTACGATAAAGTCCGTAGTTTTTTTATCGATAAAATTCTTTATTTTTATAATTGTGATTTTCTATTATGATTAAAATACAATCAATGAAAATCTTTTTGAATTAATTTCAAACAAAGACTGCTTTTTGACTGTTTTAATTATTCAAAAGGAGTACAATCAAAGTCTAGGTTACTATTATCGCGCCGAGGCCGCGGGTGACGTGACCGGGGATTAGTCCGTCACCCGCCGAGAGGCCGACCGCGTGAGGAAAGACCGACGTCCTCCCCGAGGGGGGGACGTCGGTCGATGGGAGGGTACCCCGCGTAGGGGGTATTCCGTCGGGCCGACCACTGACGACAAGTAAACCTGCTCCGGTGGTCGGCCCAATGACGAAGGCGAGGTGGTTTTAGGGTGGGTTGCGGGAGTTGCGTGCTTAAGCCCCTCTGTCGCCCCGGACGGAGTGGTGCGGAGGCGCGCCGACCGCGATCCACCCAAAAAAAAAAAAAAAAAAAAAAAAACTATTATCGCCGTCACTGGAGGGTTCCTGCTAGACCATTTATCATTTTTTGCCAAAATAGGTGTCCCTATTTTCACTAGATCAATCGATCAATTACGACGGTTATAATATATTGCAATTCAGTTGCAATAAAACTGGCACGAAAAGAATGAAAATATATTTGATACAAAATGAAAATGTAAACATGTCGCTCGTTCAAACTTACTTCGTTGGTTTCGTCGACATCTGTCACAGAGATCAAGCTATATTTTATGGACTGTAGCTATAATATAGTGTTAGCGTTAAGACGTCACGTGAACATGTCGATTACGATTTACATGAATTTAAATCTAAACCTGCCTATTGAAATTTTCACTTAAAAAAAATAACTATCCGTAAACAAGCTATCATTTACATATAGTTTTATTTTCAATTCAAAACACGGTACTAATAATAAACAGTTTGCAGATTTCATAGTTGGATTTCTGTTTCCATATGTAGTTTAATGTTCTTGCTAACATATTTCAATGTTGATTTTCGCGGAGTTGAGAAATTCTAAAAGGCCTCAACGTGATGCGACGTCGAGAAATACATGCATTTACTTTATACTGTATTCCCTGAGTTAGTGTGCATCGTGTATTGATTTTTTTAGTCTTTGACAATACAAGCAAGCAGTTTATCGCATGGTAAGCATTACTTCCCAGAGGTTTTTCGGCGGGCATATGAAAATGTCATATCGCGCTCTTGAATTGCATCCATTTTTTGTTTTATATTGTTAATTATTTTTCTTTTTAAGGAGTTTTATGTGTGTGTGTTTTTTATTTATAGTGTGTGTTGTTTTTTTTTAATATTTTACAATGTTATACCCCCTAAGAACATGTCTGAATCAATTGGACGCTGAAATCCAAATTAAAAGATTTCCCTGGGAATTTCGTTAGAATATGAAACTGTTATATTACATTCACCACACTTCAGCATCTTAACTGTTATGATCATTATCGCAGCCCACATACGTCCCACTGTTGGGCTCGGGCCCCCTCTGCAGTAAGAGGGAAATTTACTTTACTGTACCATGCTGGTCAGACAAGTTGGTAAAGGATTTTGTTTCGAATTTCTTTCTCATGCATAGATGTTATATGCGTGTTTGTCCTTTAGACGTTTTTACATCCACGGGTAATACAGGGAGTAGTGAACTGTATTCTTATTGCCGTCATCACAAAGAAAATACATCTATATACTTTTTGCTTTTAATTAAAAATTATAAAAGTTGCTCATATTTTTCGCGAACGGTCTATAGTTTCTTCTGTCAACGGAGATGCCACAGCCCTGCACGTTCGCTATAAAAACCCGCATGGACACTTCAAAGGCGCCGCGGACCGGGCGTACTCCGTTCAGGGCTGTCACCAACAGTCAACATTATCGTCTTAACATTTAAACCTTTGGATGTATTTTGATTAATTAACAATACTTGTCACTAATAATTTTTTTGTGTCCGAGTTGAGACAGCTTGTATCATGCCTTTAAAGATATTCGTTTCAAGCATTTTCGGATTATTGTGGTTTTATCACTATATTGGCTACTGGCAATATAGTGATAAAACTGGCTACTGGAACTATATGGCTGGAGTATTACTCCAGCATTATAAGCTTTACACTGTCAATTTTGAGTGCACAAATGGCGAAGTAGTTAAGATAAATAAATAAATAAGCGTCGATTGTAGGAATGGCGATCTCAGATCGAAGAATCGATTTTTCAGGTCCAAAAAAATCAATTTTATAAATCGATACGAAGCACTAAATAGATTCGGTGAATCGATACTTTACCTTTTGTCATTCAATTTTTTTCTACCTTATCGAATACTAAATATGTGAGTGTTTTATGTTTTATACTATATTTTAAGATTAATAACACTTTCAGATTTCCTAACACAAAAAGCTCATCACATATTTACTCTCTCCAGATATCCTAAAAGAAAAAAAAGGCCATCACAAGCAAGTCCAAAAAAGATCGATTCTTCAGACTTCAATTTTCTTGTGAATCGATTCTTTGGACATTCGAATCGATCTTTTTCAGAAAGATCGTCCATCCTTAGTCGATTATCGACTCGCGCAGGAGAATTCTTTGTGCAAATTGTTGTTCTAAGTCTGGTTTGATTTGTGTCCGTGAACTCTGTTTGTAAAGTCCTCCGTAATACATTTTCATGAATGCAGGGCGTAGTCTTTAAAAAAATATCGCAAAGTAGTTAGGATACCTATCTACCAACCGTGTTAAGGGTCGCGGGTTGAATTATTGTGCAGTATAATAACATAATGTGATCAACGAATTGCTGTTCCGAGTCTGTGTGATAGTGCGTAAATGCATTTCCACAGCGAGAAAAAAAAGAAAGTGTTTCATTTCGAGTTCTCTTCCTCTTGCATCGATGTTATCTGCATTTTATATTGGACGTCTTTTAAGACACCCATGGTCAAGAGGTGATGAATTGTTTTTACTCCGTCACCACACGGAAAATACAATTAGATACTTTGTTTACTTACATGTTCTAATGCTGTGTCGTCTAATAACATCATACTAGTAAAATACAGTAAAACCTGTTTAAGACGATTTCGCAGGGACCTGACCAAAAACGCGTCTTAGGCGGGAAAGCGTATTAAGCGGGAAAGGGTAAAACGTGCCATTATTATTTATTATATTATTATTTTAAATACCTACGTATTAAATTTAACATTTAAAAATTACCTAAATAAAATGTTGTTTATTTTCTTTATTTAATATCCTACTTACTACTAGATAAATTTTTAAATATTTAAAAATTAAAAATATATTAAATGTTGTTTATTATTATTACGTTACATAAAGTAATTACCTATTTTAGTTTGACAAAAAGATTTGCAATTACAATTACAAGATTTTCAACGTATTTTAATTTTCGCAGTGGGTCTTCGCTTTGATTCAAAGAAGTTACATAGCGTCTTAAATCATTAACTGCTGATAATGCCTGGGAGTGTGACAAAATCGGAGTTGACTCATCTTCTTCTTGGTCATTATTACTTAGGGTCGCTCGACAGTCGCTAGCCGCGGGCCGCTGCCGCAGGGGGTAATTAATATGTGTATCTGTGGGGCACGCGTTGGCGTATTAAACGGAATGACAATTGTATTAAGCGTGAAGAAATGTATGAAAATATGTCTCAAGTTGCTGGGACCGACGCAAAATGGCGTATTATGCGGGAAATCATATTAAACGGGTTCTACTGTAGTTCATGCCATAATTAACACGTTGAACGCCATGGTGAGCACCATGTGGGCCTCACTTAACTAGTTTATGGAGCCAGCATAAAATCGCTTGTTTCTAAAATTTTAATGATAACCTTTTATTGCTTTAGTGGCTTTAAGATGTGGTGATTCACGTAGTAAACACCGAAGTAAAGTAATTTGTGACCTTATTTTGTTTAGTCGCCCCTGGTCCAAATGAAAAACTGAATATCAGGCCGGCGTTTAAAATGTTATCATATAACGGTCCACATTGTTAATGAGAATTTTCTAACGATAAAATCTTAATCTTTCCGTATGGTGACGCAGTAGTTCCGAGGGCGCCAAGAGGGCCGATAGCATGGCCGCCAAGCTGAGGGGTCTGTTTACTGCGGAGGATGGCGTCAAGATCGCCAGACCCGTCAAGTGTGAGGAACTGCGGGTCACGGTGTCTGGACGACTCTGTGACGGTGGATGACATCCGGGAGGCCATCGTCTCGAAAACCGGATGTCCCGTGGACACAGTCCGAATTGGCGCTATCCGCCCTGCTCCTGGCGGCGTCGGTGCTGCCTGGGTGCAGTGCCCGGTGGAGTCGGCCAAGCAATTGGCCGGCTCAGGCAGGCTCCTCGTGGGCTGGAGCTCGGCGCGGGTGACCGTGCTGGATTCCCGGCCTGCGAGGTGCTACAAGTGCATGGCGGTCGGACACACTCGGCCGACATGCACTAACTGCTTTGACTGCAGCGACCTTTGTTTCCGCTGCGGTCAACCCGGGCATAAGGCGGCATCGTGCGCCGCCACTCCCCACTGCCCCGCGTGTGCGGCGGGCAATAGGCCCGCCAAGCACCGAATGGGGGGCAAGGAGTGCAGACCCCCGGCTTCGGCCCCAAAGGGGCGGAGCGGCACGACGACCCCGGCCGCTCCCGCCCCTAGCGCGATCCGATCGCCCGCCAGCGTGGAGGAAGTGATGGATACGGCCCACTAATGGCGACCGAATCCTACCACCTCCTGCAGGCCAATCTCAACCACGCCGCCGAGGCACAGGACGTTTTCCTGCAAGCCATGGCGGAGTGGTTGATCGGTGCAGCCGTAGCCACGGAGCCGTACGTGGTGCCTGACCGGCCTAATTGGCTGGGCAGCAGTGACGGCTCTGTGGCAATCGTCGCCTCCACGTCGTGGCATTCCCCGCCTTTGTTGCTCAAGGACAGGGGCGATGGGTATGTCGCGGCGGAATGGGGAGAGGTTACGCTATTTGGTGTCTACTTCTCCCCTAACAGGAGCGCGACGGATTTCGGGGCCTTCCTCACCATCCTGGGGGCCTCGATACGGCGACTGGCACCGCGCTAAGTCTTCGTTCTGGGGGACTACAACGCCAAGTCCACGACGTGGGGGTCCCCCAGGACGAAAGACCGCGGGCGGGCGGTCGAAGAGTGGGCGGCGGCACTGGGCCTCTGTTTGCTGAACAGGGGCTCGGTGCAAACGTGCGTGCGGCAGCAGGGCGGGTCGATAGTGGACTTGTCGTTCGCTAGCCCTAATGTCGCAGCACGTGTGAGGAGCTGGTGCGTCCAGGAGGAGGTTGAGACCCTATCCGACCACCGATACATCCGGATAGAGGTCTCCCGGACCCTCCTGCAGCCCAGCAGGGGTCACACGGCGCACGGAGCTCCCGCGTTTCCGCGGTGGGCTGCGGGTCGATTGGATCGGGACCTGTTGGCGGAGGCGGCCATCGTTCAGTCGTGGCTGTCCTCACCGCCCCAGGCGGACGGGGTGGATGCCGAGGCTGGCCGCATCCGCTGTGCGTTAACGCAGATCTGCGATGCGGCCATGCCCCATGTGCGGCGTCTGCCCCCGAAGAGTACGATCCCCTGGTGGTCCCGAGAATTGGCAGACCTTCGGGCCGCGTGCATACGTGCCCGGAGGGCCTACACCCGCAGCCGAGCGCGTCACCGCGACGCTGAGCGGGAGGGCCAGCTGTACGAGGCTTACCGCAGTGCGCGGTCTGCCTTCAGGCTGGCCGTCCGTACCGCCAAGGACGTTAGTCGGCGGGAGATGCTGGACAGTCTCGAGCGTGACCCCTGGGGTCGCCCCTACCTCGCGGCGCTGAATAAGCTCCGCGGGCGGTCCCCCCCCCCCTCACCGAGACTCTCCAGCCCAGCCTCCTCACCAGAGTTGTCGAGGACCTCTTTCCACGGCGGGCGGAGCACACGCCCCCGGTCATGGCTTCGCCAGACAGCGACCGGGAGGCCGAAGATGAAAGTGCTCCGCCCATCACGGAGCCGGAAATGGGGGCGGCAGTGGCGCGTATGCGAGTGAAATCCACCGCCCCCGGGCCCGACGGTATTCCGAACCGTGCGCTGGCCCTGGTCCTCGAGCACCTGGGACCACGCCTCAGGGGACTGACTGTTCGACGCCTGTTTGACGTCCGGGCAGTTCCCTGGATGCTGGAAAGAGGGGAGGCTGGTTCTCCTGCCGAAGCCGGGACGGTCTCCCGAGTCGGCCTCGGCCTACAGGCCCATCGTGCTGCTCGATGATGCGGGCAAGCTGCTGGAGAGGGTGTTGGCTGCCCGCATCGAGCGGCACCTCGTCGGGGTCGGGCCCGATTTGTCGGACGTCCAGTTTGGTTTTCGGAGAGGGCGTTTGACGATCGCGGCTCTGCTGCGCCTGAAGGCCGTGGTAGCGGAGGCCGTCACCGGCGGAGGAGTCCCGTTTGCGGTGTCCCTGGACATCGCCAATGCCTTCAACAGTCTGCCATTCAGCTGCATCATGGAGGGGCTGAGATATCACGGGGTGCCCGTGTACCTCAGGCGGCTGGTGGCAGACTACTTGGAGGGGCGCAGCGTCCTCTACGTTGACCGAGTAGAGGACGTAGTGCGAACGCCTATGACGTGCGGTGTCCCACAGGGGTCGGTTCTGGGTCCGACCCTGTGGAACATCGGCTACGACTGGGCGTTGAGAGGAAGCCTCCCACCCGGGCTGGGCGTAATTTGCTACGCCGACGATACACTCGTCACAGCCCGGGGTGGGACGCTAGAGGAGGCGGCACGCCTGGCAACTGTCGGCACCGAGGAGATTGTCAGGCGGATCGAAACGCTGGGGTTGAGGGTAGCCCTGGAAAAGACGGAGGCCCTTTTGTTCCATGGCCTCCGTACCGCCGGGCCTCCCGCCGGCGCTTCGATCACCGTGAAGTCGGTCACCATCAGCATCCAGGCCCACATGAAGTACTTGGGCCTGGTGCTCGACGGGCATTTTTGGTTCCGAGAGCATCTCCATCGACTTGTTCCCCGGCTTGTCGGCGCGGCGTCCGCCATTTTGCGGCTGATGCCGAATGTGGGCGGACCCAGCGCTACGTGCCGACAGCTGTACGTGGTGGTGATCCGGTCGATGGCCCTGTATGGCACCCCGGTGTGGGCGGGGTCCCTGACCGTCCGTCTTGGGGCCCTCCTGTGGCGACCACAGAGGGTCATGGCGATCAGGGCCATACGGGGTTACCGCACGGTGGCGACGGAGGCAGCGTGCCTCCTGGCCGGAACTCACCCGTGGGACCTTGAGGCGGAGATGCTCGCCGACATTTATCGGTGGGCGTCGGAGACGCGCGCCAGCGGCGGCATGGTCTCCATCAAAGAGATCACCGCCTGGCGGGTCGACGCCCGCCGAGAAGTCATTGCCCGTTGGGCAGTCCGACTGGAGAGTCCTCGGTACGGTGTCAGGACCGTCGAGGCCCTCCCGCCGGTGCTGATGGAGTGGTTGGAGCGGACGCACGGGGTGCTTTCCTTCCGACTGGTGCAGGTGCTGACGGGGCACGGTTGCTTCGGGAAGTACCTGCACAAGATTGTCAGGAGGGAGAGCACACCGTCCTGCCACCACTGCAGTTGCGACGAGGACACGGCGCAGCACACGCTCGAGGAGTGTGCTGCATGGGAGGGGGATCGCCGTGAACTCGTCGCAATTATCGGTGCCGACCTGGCGCTGCCGACCATCGCCAGGGAGATGCTCGTCAGCGTCAGGAACTGGGACGCGGTCGCCGCCTTCTGTGAGGCCGTAATCTCACGGAAGGAGGTGGCGGATCGTGTGCGAGTAGAGCTCCTATTCGGCGACACGTTCCGCCGCCGGCGACTCGGGCGGCGCAGTCGCGAGTATCTGCGCCTAATGCCGCCTTAGCCGAGGCCGCGGGTGATCGGACCGGGGAATTGTCCGTCACCCGCAGAGAGGCTGACCGCGCGACGGCGACCGACGTCCCAGGACGTCGAGAGGTGAGGTTGCCCGAAAGGGTGTTCCGTTGGGCCGACCACTGACGACAAGTCACATCTGCTCCGGTGGTCGGCCCAACAACGAGGTGACGTGGGTACGGGTGGGTTATGGGCCCGCGCGCCGTCCTTTCATCGCCCCGGACGGACTGGACCGCGCGTGCGCTTACCATAGCCCACCTAAAAAAAAAAAAAAATGGTGACGCAGTAAGAATATAATTCACCACCCCCTCTCTTGCCCGTGGGTGTCATAAAAGATGACTCGGGGATTAAATCTTTATTTATAAATTTCTAGCGTACGTGTGTATGTCACTGAACTCCTCCTAAACGACTGGATCGATGTTGACGAAATTTTTTGTGTGTATTTAAGGGGATTCGAGGATGGTTTAAATTTACTATTGGACCCGGTAGGTGGCGCTGTTCGGGCAGGGCAATAACATAACTTGAAAACGACTTTACTGATATTGTTCATCTTTTTTTTTAAGTTCTCTAAAATTTAAAAAAAAAGCCTTTACGGAAGAAAATAAAGAAACTGCGCAGAAAATTAGAAAATTTAACGACTGGGTATCTGGGTTATTTATCTATACTGCAACTAAACGGCTGGATGGATTTGAATGAATTTTTGTAAATGCATTCAAGTGGGGACCTGGATCAGTTAGATTCACAAATCAGCTCAGCAGGTGGCGCTGCAGTCGGCCAGTCCCTATTACTGCTGTTGATTTCAAGGAGAATGCCGTTTATTTTATTTGAACAGAACGTCTGTTGGGTCAGCTAGTATGCATATAAAATCTGTCAGAGTAGCTCGAAATGAACCCTACAGTAACACGTCTGACTAGCGTAGTATATTAGGTCCATTACCCTCCTATTGTGTAGGAAACTCAAGCCCAATAGTGGGACGTATATGAGCTGAAATTATGAAAATCTTAATACAATCAGCAGAGCATTATTATTATAACACAACATTTGTTTAAAACTATGTTCTGTTATATTTTTTTTACACTAGGAAGTAATCTTTATAAGGGAATTGAAAGAAAAAAAAAGACGGAGTAAGAATACAATTCACCACCCCCGTTTTGCTCGTGGGTGTCGTAAAAGGCGACTAAGGGATATCTTGGACATATAACAACTACGCGAGAGACGGCATACTCGTAATAAAATTTTATACCAAACCGCCTGACCAGCCAATTTTCCTCCCAATGTGGGGGAGGCTCGAGTCCAGCACTGGGATGTATATGGACTGTGATGATGATGATGAAAATAGAATAAAACTCCGAAAATTGTTTCCACATCTTTTATATACAATACATGGTAGGTACAATAATACATAACTTAAAAATAATTAACATTTTTCTAATTTACATATTAATTAACATTCAGCAATTATATAGACAAGCTATACAGAACTGTATACAGAGTAATGAAAAGATAAAGATCATAAAAAAGGAAATACTTTTTATACATGTTACAAATTAAATATGTAGGCAGTCTAAAAAAAACTAAAAAGCACGCTCTTGTAGATAATCGAATTAAAAAGTGCGATGGAGAAAATAGGGACAGCGACACCTAATCTGTGTGATGACAGAGTTCAAATGCAATCCACTACTTGCCCATGGGTAAAAGATGTCTAAGGGATATTTTATGCATATAACATCTCTTTAAGAGAAGGACACCGAAATAAAACCCGGTACTAACCGTCGCTGTCTGACTAACGTAGTGTATGTCAGTTTCTCTCCTATTGTGGAGGCTCGAACCCAGCAGTATATGAGCTGTGATGATGATGATGATGACTTCTGTCAAGTCAGCCTAAATGCAGGAAAATAGAACAAACTATTTAAATGATTGTCATACCTAGATAAATTTGCAATTTTAATTATTTTTAATAATTTAATTTATTTTATTTAATCCGAGGATTAGAAGGGGGCTAAAATTACGTTCAAAGATAAAAATCTAATTATTAAAGGCGTGTTAAAAATGATTGATGATGACTGTCTAAAAACCATCACCCACGAAGATTGTCCTCGGGACTCATAGTCATACTACGAATGCTGAAAACAATAATATCCGTTAAAGCCTTTATTTTACAAGTAATAATAAGTATTTATTAAATCAAATCATTACACATTTTAGCCATATATTGGAGACTCAAATTATTTACAATACGCGTAGCCTTAGAATAATAACGTATAGAAGGATAGTGTCAATACTTCGAACTTTCAAAATTTGAATCTAAAAATACTAATGGCGCGCAGATGATTACACACGTACACACGCAAAGCACTATACAAATTATGAAATCAAATTTTGTTTTTATTAACATAAATCGTCGAAATACTTTTAAAAGTAATGTTAAAAACCTTTTTAAGTTTTTCAAATGTGTTGTGACACCATTTGAATGCGCAAACCGTCATAATTATCAATTTATTTTTAAGAGTTGCGTACGTACGTGCAGTACAATGACTTGTGCATTACGGAACGGTTAAGGCGTAAGCCCATTAGGCTCCAATTGAAATGCCTCACTTTTTGAGCGTGAACTTACCTTCTATAGGTTATTATTCTAAGACGCGTAGCACTATTATAAGTCAGTCTCGTAAATCAGGTCAAGCCTGTAGGATACGAGACGCGGAAAAAAAGAGATAAAAAAAGGGATAAAGTAAAATAGTAAAGTTTAGTGAAGAAACAGTGATTAAAATAAATATTAAATACAAGTAACCTTAAATTTTATTCAGCAGAATTATTACTTATCTTCGAGTAAAATATTTTGAAATAAAGCATAGTTTTATTTTAAAATATTTTATTCCTAAAATTTTAGTTGCGAATCTTAATACCAATTACGCTACAAATATACGTTTGCACAAAATCCACAGATTACATATAAAAATATTTTACTACAATAAATACATTAAAAGTAATTATTAAAAAAGCTAAACATTTGTCACAAACACAGATTTTATTTAGAATTATTCTTAAAATTATTTATATATACAATTAAAAAATCATTCAAGTTGCAAAGTCATTGTTTAAAAAATATATTTTAAGCCCGTTTTAATTATTTCTGATTTTTTTAATTTGTGTTAGCATTTTTTTTTATTACAGCTGGATTAAGCAATGGGTACAATAGGCAACTGCCTAACAGTTTCGCGTGCAGAATAGAAATTAAAAATGTTTCGAGTGAATTATTCGAAATAACTTTAGTGTCTGATTAAAACAGGATCTAGAACAGAGGCGGTTATGTATACAAAAGCATCTTTCATTTTCTCTAACCTTTTAACTAATATCAATATCATATTTACTTTAAAATTGTATTTTTGCTTTTATAACAGCCAAATTGTAGTTAATTTAACACACTAAAAATTGTCATTCTGAAGTTTGATATTATTACAGATTTGAAATGCTGGATTACTTCTGAATAAAATATTCAGAAGTACCCAACATAAATAAAAAATGCATGAACTTATTTTATGATCTTTCAAAAGCATAGTTAATTGACGTGATGAATGAAAGAAAACGTTGAAAAGTCTAGTGTTTTGAACGATGCCGTTATGCTGAAGGAATTTTCTGATGTATAAAATTAAAACTACACGGCAAAGGTAAAGGAAATAGGTAAGATTGACGATGTCAGCATAACCAACAACCAATGGAAGTGTGTGCACAAAGTACGCAAATCAGAAGTTAAACTCCTTTATCCATCATCCTACATCCTTTATCACATTCTCTCGCTGGCTGAATCCTATACATTTATGTGTTCGTGTCTCTATGGACTCGCTTTTTCGTTTCATCGAGTTTGAAATCACAACGATTCTAAAGAAGTTTCACTTCAAAAATCTAGTATTATTTCTAAATTCATGCAACAATTTATCCTCAGTCTCAAAATATCTGCTATTCTACATTCGGTAACAAGAATTGGTGAAACTACAAATATTCTGGTTCTTTTTTTGTGATGTCAACGTTTCATTAATTTTTAGCACATTTCAAACTACTAGAATTTATCACAAAAGGCAAAACTTGTCAGTGGTGTAACTGGTAACTTTTGGCGCCTCTTTGAAATCTTTAATTGGGATACATGCTGAGACAGCAGCTTTGTTTTTAATTTTCCTAATTAACGCTCATATTTTTCACATTACTCCATAATACTGTAATCACACATATTGATAACAGAGATTGTGCTATTGTTACCCCTTAGTATTTTCTCACATGATAATATTTTTTTTGAATCGAAATGATAGTTTTTTCGATTAGCGACTATCAAATTAGCTCAGTTTTAGGGTAACGATATAGATTGTTCCAGACTAAGATGAACATATATTTCCTAAGACAGACAGACCATACGGTCTCGAAATAAATTTGATTATACGACCATATATGATCCTACACCATCAATTTTGAATTAAGTATATGATAAATAAGTTGCAGAGTCGTTAATATTATAAGTAATAAATATCTAAAATTTAAACCAATACTTACCCAAGTATAATTTATCTAATTGAACTAAAATCAATCCTATAAAATAAATTACGTTACGAATTTATGTAAATTAACTCCAAATAAAACTCAACGTCGTAAAAAGATATCGATTTTAATAAGCTAATTAATAAATAACTGTGCTTTTTAGTAATTTCAATTTCTTTTATATCAAAAAAAAAAAACCATTGAATTAGAGAGAACTAACATAAAAATAGGAAGCATTACTTAAAAGAATAACTTAACAAAGACATCGTAAGAATATAACTTAAAACTACAATAAATACTTAAGTTAATGCAAGGAACACAATATTAACGATAGGGCAGCTTAATGTTTTTGGTAACTTGCAGAATATAGTTTAAAATAACTAGTTGAGAATTATTCTCTGAACTTTAATTATGCTAGGATATTTCCACCCGGCAACAAACAATGCGCCCGGGCCATGGGCGAGATGAGCACCCAAAGTATCCCGTCGGGCAGACCACTGAAGATTGAAACCAGGGGTTAGCCGAAATGGTGTCCCATTCGAGGCCAAAGATGATTTGAATGAGGGTGCGACCTGATTCTGGGCTAGTCCAAAGGACCATTTACACAACTCATGACGCAATATTCATTATTTCTAACATCTTTTTTTAGAATAGATATATAAAACAACTCCAATGAACTCAAATCTAGCGTGGTGAAAATCAGGACCACCTCTGTGTGTCCTCTTTTCGTATTTTGAGAGAATTAACACTGCATTGGTTGGCCCGCCGAAAAGATTACTCTTTCGGGTACCTATTCTTTGCCTTGATCGATGTCTCAACATTGATTTCAGGCGACGACAGTCCTTGATAGGAATGGCTGGATTGATTATGGATCAATAGGAAAGCTTATGAATGGTTGGGTTAACTATGGGTCAATAAGTCAATTTGTTTGCTATAGGACTCGATAAAAGTTGAATTTTTGATCGGATATAAAGCGAGCATATTTTTATTATGTTAGCCTACTGTTTAACTATGGACGGCAAATTAGCATATTAGATGGTAAGTTGTAACTATCTCTCATATACCTCGACAATACCACAGGTATAGCGAGGCCGCTGGCTATCTAGAGAAAACTGCTCTCGTAAAACCTCGTCTCAAGGACATATCATTGCGCTCGAGAAAAAAAACCGATAATTCATTCCAGAGTTATAATTAGAAGTGTCCGCTCTGGATACCGATATTAGAGTAACCTTACATCGATTTCGGTTACAGATACTGATATCCTTACTAATATTATAAATGCGAAAGTAACTCTGTCTGTCTGTCTGTCTGTCTGTCTGCTACGCTTTCACGTCTAAACCACTGGACCGATTTTGATGAAATTTGGTACAGAGATGGACTAAAGCTTGAGAAAGGACATAGGCTACTTTTTATCGCGAAAAAATGGGTATAAGGGGTTGAAATAGGGGATGACATTTTGTATGGAAATTCGTCATTTTCGATGATAGAACCACGAATCTTTGTATTAAGACACCTAACAATAAATAAATAAATATTTGTTCAAGCGTTTTGGAAATTTCATTTACATGGGGATGAAATTCAACCCCTAAAATACCAAAAAGCATACAGCCGAAACCACTGGGCCTAGAAACGTATTTTTTTTACACCATCGTATTTCTTGGGGTGCACGAGCACTAGCAAAGGATTTTTGGAAATTCACCCCCTTAAGGGGGTGAAAAACATATAGTCTTTCACGTCTAAACCGATTTTGATGAAATTCGGTACAGAGATGGACTAAAGTTTGAAAAAGGATATAGGCTACTTTTTATTGCGAAAAAATGGGTATAAGGGGTTGAAATAGGGGATGATATTTTGTATGGAAATTCGTCATTTTCGATGATAGAACCACGAATCTTTGTATTAAGACACCTAATAATAAATAAATAAATATTTGTTCAAGCGTTTTGGAAATTTCATTTACATGGGGATGAAATTCAACCCCTAAAATACCAAAAAGCATACAGCCGAAACCACTGGGCCTAGAAACGTATTTTTTTTACACCATCGTATTTCTTGGGGAGCACTAGCAAAGGATTTTTGGGCATTCACCCCCTTAAGGGGGTGAAAAACATATAGTCTTTCACGTCTAAACCGATTTTGATGAAATTTGGTACAGAGATGGACTAAAGCTTGAGAAAGGATATAGGCTACTTTTTGTCGCAAAAAAATGGTTATAAGGGGTTGAAATAAGGGATGACATTTTGTATGGAAATTCGTCATTTTCGATGATCGAACCACGAATCTTTGTATTGAGGCACCTAATAATAAATAAATAAATATTCGCTCAAGCGTTTTGGAAATTCCATTTACATGGGTATGAAATTCAAACCCTAAAATACCAAAAAGCATACAGCCGAAACCACTGGGCCTGGAAACGTATTTTTTTTTACACCATCGTATTTCTTGGGGTGCCCGGACGGAGTGGTGCGAGGAGCGCGCCAACCGCAGCCCAACCCAAAAAAAAGGGGGTTGAAAAGCATATAGCCTTTCACGTCGAAACCACTTAACCGATTTTGATGAAATTTGGTACAGAGATGAACTAAAGCTTGAGAAAGGATATAAGGCTCCTTTATATCGCGAAAAAATAGGTATAAGGGGTTGAAATAGGGGAAAGTATTTTCTTTTTACGTCGTCTTATTTCTTGGGGTACACGAGCACTAGCAAAGGATTTTTGGAAAATCACTCCCTTAAGTGGGTGAAAAGCTTATAGATGAAACTCTTGGAGCTAGGAACGTAAAACTTTCTATGCAATTCTCTTTCTTTTGTTGTAAGTGAGCTCTAAGAAATTATTTTATTAAAATCAACTCCTAAAGGGGTGCAAAATATATAGCCGAAATCACCTAGAAACTTGGGGAAAGAGATTTTTGCAATTTTAGCCCTAAGGGGGTGAAAAGTGTTTAACCGAAATCACTGAGCCTAGGAAGGATCATTTTAATACACGGTCGGCTTTCTTGGATTACCCCCAGATTTTCTTAGTGCTCACTTACCAAGCACTATGAAACAATTTTTGGCAAGGATAAGCGAGCTCTAACAAAGAATTTTTGGAAATTCAACCCCTAAGAGGGTGAAAGTGTATAGCCAATGATATCGGGCCTAAGAATGTGAAATTTTGTATACCGATCGGTTATTTGGGGTAAGCACTCACTAAGAAACAATTTTGGGCTGCCCCAAAAGGATAAAACACATAAGACACCCAGCCAATGATATCTCATCATTATCTTGCTCTTATCCTAATTACTTTGGATCGACGCGATATGTAGGTACTCTTTTGCCATCGTAGATATATTGCAAAGGTTCTAGCAACATTTTATGACCTGGCGCACGACATTGTTGGCCAGACGGCATCACCGGTCCAGGTCGATGTAAATCTTTGTCTTAGTAGTATTTTGCGATACCCACGAACAATGAAAGTGTGGTCATATTTCTAGCAGCTACCAGACAGTAAGTTACAATCAAGATATTATTCCAATTTTCTATCTCTACAAATAAATAAATTTGAAGCGTCTGTTTGTCTATCAAAATAATAGGTTTTATTTATGCTCACACAATACGGTCCAAATGTTTTTGTCTGTCTGTCTATTCGTTACAGGTAATCTTCAAAATGGCTGGACCGATATTGATTATATTTTACCATCAGGTCTACCAGTCGTACATAAGGAATAACTTAGACTATATTTTATCCCAGGTTATATTTTATCCCGGTGTGGCTGAATTAAGTCGATTTTAAAATTATTTCACTAATGGAAAGCTATTTTTAAGCGAGTAACATATTTAAGCTATTTTTATCCAGATATTCCTACGGGATCGGGTACAATGTCGATGAAATCACGGGAATTTAATGGTTTTAAAAATTAATTCACTAATGAAAAGCTGTATTATCAGTGAAAGGCTATTTTTATTCCGGTATTTGCCCAGGAACGAGAACTATACCGGGGGATGTCGAGCAATTTTTAAAATTCTTTCACCAATGGAAAGCTACCTATGTTGTCAGCGAGTAACATAGGCAATTTATATCTCTGATATTTCTGGGATTTATATTATTTTTTTTTTTTTTTTGGTATGTGTGTAAATTTATAATATCAGCGAGTAACATAGGCATTTTTTATCTCGGTATTGGCATGGGAATTTCTACGTGAATGAAACTGCGGGTGTTTGATTGATATAATTTTTTTTTTCACCAATGGAAAAGTACGTTATCAGAGACTAAAGAAAGGCATATTTATCATCGTATTTGCACGGCAATCTGAACTATAAGGCTGGAAGTAATATTCAAATGTGAAAGTTTGTGAAGATATTTGGATGTTTGTTACTCAATCACGCTTAAACTGTTGAGGAGATTTGGATGAAAATTGACACGTAGATAGAGTATTTCTTAAATTAAGAAATATAATACTCTTTATGCCGATAATATTCTTTGCGATAATAGTTCAATATGCAAGTAAATTTTTACGCGGGCGAAGCCGCGGGCAAAAGCTAGTAAAATTATATTTGTTCATCCCACAGTTTCGATTCATAATTAATCAGCCTATCGCCGTCTACCGTTGGACGTAGGCCTCCCTCATGCTTCGCCACAAAATGTGATAAGGTAGTTTCAGTTACGAATATTGAATGTTTAGAGTTGTAAAAGAGAAATGCTATTTATGGTGATTATCGTATTATTTTTTTAGAGATTTATGTTTAGCCAGTTAATTCGGCTGGTTAATCGAAAATCTGTTCTAACAGACCCATAATATCTCTAGAAAAATGATTATTGTATCCGTAAGGTTGTAAACGATATCGTTTCCAGGCGGTATGGATGAACCTTATTATGGAGTCAAGTAGTAGAGTGGAAAGGTAACGTTGGTGTCAAATGAAAGTAAATATTTTACAATTAAAGTCAATTATTTCCTTAAAGGGTGCCCCTTTAGGCATTAGGCATTTACTATAAAAACACTTAACGATTTTTCCTAGGCGTTTATATTAAAATTTAATTTCAAAACAAAATCTCAATATTTACATTAGGTGATTAATTTGTGCATAAATTTTATTTTCTTCACTTTTTCTTACGTTAGTTACAAAAAATATAAATCAAATTATGACATAGTTACACGAAGAAAGAATTTTCCCTTATTAAATACTATGCCATCCAACTTCGCTTACATATTTAATTTTATTTGAAAACGCACTTTGTTATACGAGATTAGGAATAATATCAATATAATATCATACATCAATGACAGTTTTTGTTATCTCAGCAGTTGTTTTCACAACGGCGACTGCACAAACGTCTGAGGGCCATTGTTGCTATATTTAATGATCAAACGAACTTACCAAGGGAAGTTCTAATCTAATTATGGGACCAGTTTTTTCGATGCGATATAGAAAAGCTTAACAGGCGTTGGAAAAAGATTGATTCCACTTACCTTCTATACAATGTGGAATACACGAAGCAAAATTGGCCTGTTCGGTCGATAAATATAAGTATGGACAGCTACAATAAGCCAGCAGTACAGCAACACGGATAAGAAAAACTTAACGGAGTCTACATATATGAGCCTTCAGTAGTAGGTATGGCTAGGGACAAGAAAAAAGTATCGATACTTTTAGGTATCGAGTACTTTTCTTTCGATACCGATACTTTTACTCAATGAGTACTTTGGGTGATGTATTGTATCGAATAAATTGTAAAAATTATCCATGTTAAACTTGACCTTATGGTGCATGTTCATGGTAAAGCCATCTAGTTCAAACGTAATGAACCTCCTCTAACTCGGATCAATATTATTTTAATTTGCCCACAGACGGACAAATTTCTAAAAAAAAACAGCTCATCACGACATAGATCCCAGGAAAAGTACTCAGTACTCGATACTTTGAAGTTTTGATACTTTAATGAGTACGATACTTTTTCTTCGATACTACTCATGAGTACTTACAGTATCGACACTTTCTATTCGATATCGTGTCCCTATATATGGCAGAAACGCTGGATTGCCCTAAAATTTTCTCGAATTGCTACAAGGTCCATATACTGCAGACGTGACTTGCAAATTGTCTAACACAAGGCCACGTTCGTTACGCCAAAGATAAAGCTCTGTCCCATTAATTATCAAAAGCCTTGATATTTTAAAACATCTTCTTAAACTACCGCCATATTTTAATAAATACATTTATACAATTCAATTTTTTTGGCAGTAAACAGCTGGTCATACATTTTATTTACATTATTTATTTTTATGAATTTTAATATAAACTACAAATCAAAATTGTGACGCTTAATATTGTTAGGAACTTACTATTTTTCTTATATTGTACCTTCCCCTGTGATGATTTTATCTATGCTCAATAAGATAAGACGACGTCTCTAAAGACGGCTAAGGGATATAATACGTATGTAACATCTATGAAAGAGACGGCAAATTCGAAATAAAACCATATATATACCCGACTAACCAGAGTGGTACGTAACGTACGTTAATTGCCCTTTTGTTGTGGAAGAGGCCCGAGCCCAGCAGTGGGACATACATGAGCTGGGATGACGTAGTAGATATCGATGACAGAAATAATAATTATACGACATATACATATTAAAGAATATGATTGCACATTTAAGAGAAGGAAAACTCGATAAGAAACCTTATGCCAACACGTTTGATTAGCGTGGTGTAGAAGGTCATTTTCCCTTCCCCCGTGGAAGAGACCCCGAGCCCAACCTTAAATTAAAGCCTTATATGAGCTGAGATGAGAGATGATTGCATAAATGACGCAGTGATGTATGTACTGGTGATGTATATAGAGTATCGTGGGTTCGATCTCAAGTAGAACAAATTTTTATGCGATCCACAAACTATTGTTTCGAATTTGGGTGTAAATCGCGTTAATTCTAAAGTCACTTGTAAAAAGGCAACCCATATGCAATATATTTATTGACATATTAAATTATATAAAAAATAAGTTTCATCAAATAAGCATCTCGGTGAAGGTCGTTGTATAGCGGGATCTTAGACCATAACCTGTCATTTTTTAAAAGACATCCTGCACTATGCCAAAGAAATGTATTTCCTATTATTAATCCCATTCGTTTTACTTTTCTATCTTATGGTCTTAAGCACACATATTACAATTTCATTCATATATTTTTTATATTACAATTTCATATATATTTGTATCACCTTACACTGAAAGAAATCGTTACATAAAATCGTTTTTCATACACAATAGAATTACATTAGTCTGTAATATATTCTAGTGAACAAATACCTACATTTCTGTTTTGAAGTTTATTCGTTCAAATAACCTTTAAAAGTCCTCGACTATTTAGCATATTATAGTATATTCAGCATATTACAGTATGTTTAGCATATTAAAATATGTTCAACGTATTGTAATATTTTTAGCATATTACAGTATGTTCACCGTATTACAGTAACTTTAACTTATTAAAGTATTATATTCAGTATATTAAAGTATGTTCAGCCTATTGCAACATTTTTAGCATATTACAGTATGTTCACCGTATTACAGTAACTTTAAAATATAACAATACGTTTAGCATATTGCAATATCTCTAGCATATTAGAGTATGTTTAGCATATTACAATTTGTTTCACATATTTAAGTATGTTTAGCATATAACTGTATGCTAAATTATTAGCTTGTGTTACGAAAAAAAGAAATTCGGTGTTAGATTATTAAATAAATAAACGAGTAAAATTTTAAATTTGTCAGTATGTAAATGATCTTATAGGGCGTATTGTACATAATGAATGAATTGATTGGACAATATGTACAAATTCTACGTATATAAATTATACATATATTCCATTAGCATTATTTTGTCTATTATTTTTTACTAATATTTCTAAGACGCATTACATTATGAGAATGTTAGCCTGCCCATATTTACATATTGTTGATAATAGAAAAGTAAAAATATATAAATCTTTATACCTGCTATATTTAATGCAGGTTTAGATTTGGTACAGGCAACACCTATAACTACTAAAAATATAGTTTTTAGCGCCTTATACAATTTTTCTATTTGCCAAAAATATTGCGACTATTTTGTTATTCTTATTTTATTCAATTAAATATTCAATATATACACGAATACACAATATTATTATACAGGAAAATTGTTTATATTTACGAAGGGAATTATTATTAAATCACACATTTAAAATAACAAAATGTTAGGGTTACATTCAGGTTCTGATTTTAGGTAGCATAAATGGTAAAAATATTGATAGAAATACAAAAACCTAGACAAATTTGGTAATTTTTTGTTAGTTGCTGTGTGATGGCGGCCACGAATACTGGGTGGGTAATCGTAAAAGAGGTGAACGTGGGTAGTCGTAAAAGAGATGAACGTGAGTAGTAGTAAAAGAGGTGAACGTCGTAAAAGACGACTAAGAGCTTGGCTAAGATCTGGTCATATGATGCCGTCTGGTCAACAATTAAATTCTCAAAAAACGTTGACATCAGGGAGGCGGGCAGTCATTAAAGTATTTTAAAACCTTTTGTAATATGTACGATGGGAGATTATATATTGCATCGACCCCAAGTAAGTGAGCAAGATGATGTTGGTTGCAAATTTTTACAATTTATGCTACCAATTTCATTCATGCAGCTATAGTATTGTAAGCTAAGTATCGAATGCATCTCACGAATCTATAAAAAATATTTTATTTTATGTAGCTTGAAATGAATTATCGTTTACAATACTAAATTGTAGATAATTCAAATAAATACTAAAATACAATAAAAACTGTATTTTGTCATTTCATTTTCTAAAAATTATAAAACAAAAATGTTGTAATCGAAAAAATCTAACCAGTGCACGACTGTTGTTGTCAAAGGATAAAAATATTGAAAACGTCTTCAGCAGTCCGCTTGCATTCATCTTCGAAGTATTTAATATACTTAAACATGAGAAACTATTGTCCATTCTTATGCTTCTGTATCGGGCAATGGCGTGCCCCATATTGGAGATCATGGTCTGGCATCGTTAGAAGATTCAACATCACTGGAACTGCTCGATACTGATTTCTTCGGCTTGTATTCAGTTATAACTACCGTTACACCACTCACAGTTACCTGGCAATAAATATTTGTTATTTAAATTGCTGCTTTTGATATGTTCACTGTTGAATAAAGACCTCGTCTTTGGGTGGTAATGCCCTCCACCTGGTGATCCCTTTGTCAGTTTTTACGACTCCCATGGGCAAGTAACGAGTGCGACATCATATTCAAATTCAAATCATTTATTATGCATAGATCCCGAGAGGGTACTTACATATTGTCAATTTTACAAAATAAAATTAAATTATCCAAAAAAAATAAACTACCACCGGATCGGAACGCGACCGCTACTGAGAAGATCCGGCAAGAAACTCAGCGGGCTTGTCTATTATTTTTAATTTTTTTTTCTTCTTACTAGATATACAATTGTGTACATGTTTTGTAAGAACTAGCTCCAGTGTGGTGCCCTTCGAAATGCAAGATACTTAATATAACCAATTCTTAACCAACCACCACAAAGTACAATGTCATCATCAGCATCATCACAGCTTTTATACGTTCCACTATTGGGATCATACCTCCTCCACAATAGGAGAGAAAACGGGTCTCCTATACTACGCTGATCAGATGTCTTGGTATAGGGTTTCACTTCAAGCTTTCCATTCCTTGCAACATTAGTCGCCTTTTAATATACCCAGCAGCAAGAGTGGTGAATTGTATTCTTAGTGCGTCAGCACATGGATAACTAAGTTACCATAAGCGTTTGGTTGTTAATGCCCTGTAAGAATTACCCAGTGAATGCTCTTATCCATCTTCTTTGTGATCCCTTTGCACGTTTTGTCGATTCCCCTGGGCCAAGGAAAGAGTGCGACATTGCATTCTTAAACAATCACTACAAGGTACACTGACATCAACATTATCACAGTTTTTATACGTCCCACTGGTGGGCTCGAGCGTTCGCCACAATGGGAGAGAAATTAACCCTGTTATACCACGCTGGTGAAACGAGTTGATATAGGATTTTATTTCGAGTTCTGCTTCTCTAGCATAAATGTTATTTGCACATTATAAACAACCTACAGCGCCAGTGTCGTGGGTTCGAATCCCACGCGGGACATCACTTTGTGCGATCCACAAATTGTTGTTCTGAGTCTGGATGTAATTTGTGTCCGTTAATTATATGTTTGTAAAGTCCCCCGCAATACAAGGATTATTTCCTTAGTGCAGGGTGTTGTCTTAAATAAATAAATAAATAAAATAAATTACTCGTGTTTTACGACACATGGGCAAGAAAGGGGGCTAGTGAATTGTATTCTTAATCCATCACCACACGGAAGCTTAACTTATTAGTAACTAGCAACCCGCCCTCGCTTCGCTTCGGTTATAGGTTATAGTCGTTTTACCCGCGTAGTTCCCGTTCCCGTGGGAATACCGGGATAAAATATAGCCTAGTTTACGCCCTGATATTATAGCTTTCGATTGGTGAAAGAATTTTTTAAATCGGTGCAGCCGTTTTGAAGATTACCCGGAACAAACAGACAGACAAAAATTTTTTAATTGCTATTTTAGGCATAGGTGTCGTGCAAATAACCGTGTGAGCATGAAAAAAGCCTATTATTTAGACATTACAAACAGACACTCCAATTTTATTTATTGGTATAGATTATTTTTTAATATTTATTAAAAACTAGCAGTCTGCCCTCGCTTCACTTCGGTTATAAGTTATAGTCGTTTTACCCGCGTAGTTCCCGTTCCCGTGGGAATACCGGGATAAAATATAGCCTAGTTTACGCCCTGATATTATAGCTTTCCATTGGTGAAAGATTTTTTGAAATCGGTCCAGCCGTTTTGAAGATTACCCGGAACAAACAGACAGACAGACAAAAATTTTTTAATTGCTATTTTAGGCATAGGTGTCGTGCAAATAACCGTGTGAGCATGAAAAAAGCCTATTATTTGGACATTACAAACAGACACTCCAATTTTATTTATTGGTATAGATAATATCTGATGTTTACACGAGCACTATACATTGTAAATAAAACTACTTTTACGGATTACATATCGGCGGACTGTCCGCCCGTGACCATGAATGCTGCAAAGTGTTCGAAACGTCGGGCAATCATAAATCAAATACAAACGCGATATAATCCGTAAAAGTAGTTTTATTTACAATTTATTAAAAACTTAATTGGTGACAGTGTGAATACTATTTTTTTTTTTGTAATATAGATTATAATACTGTATGTTTCATTGGAAATCCTTACTAATATTATAAATGCGAAAGTAAGTTTGTTTGGTTGTTACGCTTTCACGCTTAAACCACCGAACAGATTTCAAAAATTCTTTCACCAATAGAAAGCTATAATATCAGGGACTAACATAGGCTATATTTTATCCCGGTATTCACACGTGAACGGGAACTACGCGAGTAAAGCGACTGAGCGCAAAGCCAAGGCGGTTTGCTAGTAATAATAAATCTATACCAATAAATAAAATTGGAGTGTCTGTTTGTAATGTCCAAATAATAGGCTTTTTTCATGCTCACACGGTTATTTGCACGACACCTATGCCTAAAATAGCGATTAAAAAATTTTTGTCTGTCTGTCTGTTTGTGCCGGGTAATCTTCAAAACGGCTGGACCGATTTCAAAAATTCTTTCACCAATGGAAAGCTATAATATCAGGGCGTAAACTAGGTTATACTTTATCCCGATATTCCCACGGGAACGGGAACTACGCGGGTAAAACGACTATAACCAAAGCGAAACGAGGGCGGGTTGCTAGTAAATAAATAAAATCCAAGAACAGCAATACTTTATTTAAAAATGTCAACCGATATCGGATGTTATCGTTGAAATTGTCAATTGGACAATTGACAAAACGCCAATCATTTGGTAATTTGTCATGTCTATCAAACGGAACGGTACATAAACTTAATGGGGGTATTATAATCTTACACAAGATCTAGAACTAATCTAAGCTTACAATGGCGATGAAAAACGGAATACATATCGATAACGGTACTAGATACGTGCGACAGATTCAATCCATTCAACACTTGGCTGTCGCTAAAAATTTACATTACTGAATTGTAACCAATACTTAGTTCCACAATTAGATTTTAATAATAGAAAGTTGTTAAATGTTTCGAATTTTATTAAACTACTAGTCGCTTGTGAGACGACATCTAATGAAGCTTCAACAACGGTAGATCCTTTCAATGTTAGATTCTTGCCGGATCTTTCTCGGTATGGCCGCGTTCCGATCCGGTGGTAGTAAATTAGATTTGTTAGATTTAAATTAATAAATTATCATTATATAATAATTTTTGCACATTAAATGTTTAATAATTAGTGACCAAAAACTATTTTTTTTTCATATAGAATCATTTTTTTTTTGTACTGGCTTTAAATTTGTATCAAAATGTGGAACAAAATTTAATTACTAATTTCTGTAGCAGGTAGATATTAAATCTGTGTAATAACGATGACTTGTTGGATGTGAGCCATCTCAGTCCGCCCGCGAACATGAACGCTGTAAAATGTTGAACCGCCGGGCAATCAAAAATCAAATACAAACGCAGAAAAATCCGTAACAATAGTTGTGATACTCGCGTAAACATCAGATATCATAACGTTAAATCCGTGTGGTGCCGAGGTAAGAATATAATTCCCTTGGACTTCGTAAAAGACGACTGAGGGATATTTGATTGCACTGATGGCGTAGTGTTGGCCACACTGACTGGTCACAGAAATGTGCGCGGGACAGGCGAATTGATAAACATGACATTCCGTCAAGCTATTTGTTAGCAATTCTACACATATAATCCTATGCGGTGACGAATTAAAAACACAATTCATCCCCATAACCAATATTTCTCCTACTATAGTCCATAAAATATAGCTTGATCTCTGTGACAGATGTCAACGAAACCAACGAAGTAAGTTTGAACGAGCGATATGTTTACAATTTCATTTTGTATCAAATATATTTTCATTCTTTTCGTGCCAGTTTTATTGCAAATGAATTGCAATATATTATAAATATAAAAATATTAATATTCATGCCTAAAATGTACCTCGTAAGTACTGAAATACCTAGTAAACATTTTATACATAAATGACGCTTACGTACGTACAAGGTCATACTGGACAGAAAATAAAAAAGAGATGGGACAGTCGATATACGTAAATCAATAACCGATCTTTATTAAATTATTCATAAAAGAAATAAACCTAATACAGTACCTATATAAAACTTTCAAGATATTTTTTACAATTAAAATAGACAGTTACATTAAAAATCGTCAGAAAAACCTATGCCAAACGTCATAAAACCCTATACCAAATAAAGACCTATATCAACCCGTCCAACCAGCGAGGTATAGTGGATCAATTGTCTATCTTTTAAAAAGGAGGCTCGAGCCTATCAGTGGGACATATAAGAGCTGAAATGATGTTGATGATATAGGTTGTAGTTAAGCAAAGGCGATCAAGTAGTTTCCGTGTGATGATGGAGTAAGAATACAATTCAACATCCCTTATGCCCGTGGGTGTCGTAAAAGACGCCTAAGGGATATAATATGTATGCAAGAGAAGGAAAACTCAAAACAATACCCTATATCAACACGTTAAACTTGCGTGGTGTAGTAGTTCAATTTCTCCTTCCGTTGTCAAGGAGGCTCGAGCCCAATAGTGGAACGTGTACGAGCTGTGATGATGATGATGATTTATATAACGCATTAAACTTGTTACCTCTCTGGTTTGTGCTGAGCTTCGATCGACATTGCTAAGTCTTGGCGGATGCCGTCGTTTCTTCTTGTGGGAATTAGCAGATCGTGGTCTCTTCTGCGAACTGGTTGGCGCTGTACCAGCCGCTTGGGCGGCCACAAGCGCCGGATTGATGCGTGGTTTACGAGTAGATGTGCCTAGGACAAAACGATCATATCATTACAAAATATCAATTCATCAGTATTTCGCTCCTTCTGAGACTAAGCTAATTAAAGCCAAGTGCCTAAAGTCTACCACACGTTGGATAGTGATCTAGCCGCGGCACTGGAATCGCAGAGATCAATTAGCAGCAGTTCCTCCTTACCATCCACGTACCATATGGGCTATATTTGCTCTTTTGCCACCAGAGGCAATAAAATAAATATACTTTCCATCATCATAATCATCCTACTCTTATCCCAATTGGGGTCGACGCAATATGTAGTCTTCTCCCATAATACATTAACAAAAGCTTTGGCAATAGTTATATGACCGGCCGCTTGCCTGACATCGCGAACCTACTTGAGAATGTGTTGACCTGTGGGCCTGCTCTTGAAATCTATTATTACTTTAAATTAATAACGTTACCGAACTCAATCACCACAAAGACGCCTTCTGGAAGTTGTGCAACATTAACTATTTTAAACTACGTCAAAATCACATCGAGAGCAGCAAATATTGGACTTAATCAATGAGAGTCAAATTCATTTAGTTTAAAAAAATTCCACCAAATTTGATTCCAATCGTGCGGTGCGCTAGTATCGATTTTAAGAGTACCAAATTGCTCAAATTTGAGCTGTGATTGGATTTAGGATTAGAATCGAGATTGAAGAGTAAGTACACTGTTGCGTGTCGTGATCGAGATCGAGACTATAGTGAGACCAATAGTAGCAGTTACAGTAATACGACCGCGCGTAATAAACGACGTATAAAGCTGGTAGACAGATATGTCTGACCGCAAATGAACTACCGACCCGCAGCTACTTCAGTTCCACTGTGGTCATGGCGCTTGCAGTAGTGCCGAAGTATCGGTAACTCGTAAGTAATAAAATATATTACACAAGTTATGGAACAACTGTTCGAGTATGTTGTTAACAGTCATGGGTCGTAATTAGAATGTATATTACACAAAAACAATAAAACATAAGATTTATGTATAATGGTTTCAAAAATGTGTCTAAGAGTCTTTGACTTAAATGCTACATGTTATGAACAGAATACACATGTAGGCATGTAAGTCGCGTCGACAGTAGAAGTAGGTACGAAACGGCTCGTCGAAGGTATGAGTAAGTACGAAACGGCGCACCGACTAACAGTCATCGGCCTATCACCTGATATTAAGCCGAAATTTGTTTTGCTTATGCGAACGTAATCGTTGATTTATCCAATTCTTAATGAACATTTAATAAAGTACGAATATGTTGCAGATTAAGTTCTACTGATTTTATTTATTTTATTTTTTTTTTTAGACAACAATGTTATACTTTTGAATCTGATTTACACAAAAAAGCTATGACAAAATTTAAAACTTAACATGTCTCTAATTCATTAACGAATAGATATTTTTACTTCAAATTTTTTCATGGGTCCCTACAACCATTGTGTTACTCCCGTTTGACCAGTTGTTCCACAACCTGAGACATCCTGTATAGATCTCGTTCACCATATCATTATCATCATTTCGGTTCATATAATAGGTCTGGGAAAAAGTTCGTGGCGTTTTTACCGATAGATAGAATTGGTTGCAGATAACTAAAGAACAACAAATCACAGCAGTACCATTGAAGGCTCGTTTTTTAGGTGACCTTCCGAACGTTAGTTTGAGCGTAGAAATATTGTAATCGGTGAAGTGGTTGGAAAGTTATTCGCACTCGAAGATGAAGAAGAGTAATGAGAAATTTCGCTATATTCTGCAATATTACTATGATAAGGGTAAAAACGCTTCGCAGCCTTGTGATAACGTTTGTGCTATGTACAGTGAAGGTACTTTATCGAAATCTGATGCGCAGAAATGGTTCACTCGCTGTCGTCCTGGTAATTTCAAAGTGAAAGATGAGTCACGCTGCGGTCGTCCAATCACTGAAAAATCTCATGTAGTTCTTGAAAAAGGCCAACAAGATAATCATATCAGCAGTGTTAATATTGGTATAGAGCTAGGCATTGACCACAAAATTGTTTTAAACCATTTACACGAAGCTGGTTACAAAAAAAGCTTGACATATGGGTTCCTCATGAGTTGAGCGCGAAAAACATGATGGACCAAATTAATATCTGCGACGCGCTGCTGAAACAGAATGAAATCGAGCCGTTTCTGAAACATTTAATAACGGGAGGTGAAAAATGAATTAAGTACGAGAATCGGCAGCGTAAAAGATCGTGGATAAAGAATAGTGAGCCGTCACAAGCGTTCACTAAGCCAACATTGACGCCAAAAATGTGATGCTGTGTGTGTGGTGGGACTGGAGGGAGATCGTCCACCATGAGCTACTTCCAACTGATCAGACATTTTATTCTCAACTCTACTGTTCATAACTAGAGAAATTACGCCAGGCGATTGAAAGAAAACGGAACGAATTGATTAATAGGAAAGGTGTTGTCTTCCATCAAGACAACGCCAAACCACACACTTCTTTGATGACCCGTCAAAAATTGAGAGAGTACGGTTAGGAAGTTTTGATACATCCACCTTAAAGTCCGGATATAGCACCCTCTGACTATCATCTGTTTCAATCTCAGCAGAATTCTCTCAATGGAATTAAGTTGGTTTCAAAAGAAGCCTGTGAAAACTACTTGACTCAGTTCCTCAAACAGAAACCACAGAAGTTTTTCACCGATGGAATTATGGATCTACCAAAAAAATGGCGAAACATTGTTGATAATAATGGAGTAGATTCGGTTTAAATAAAATTCATCCACGCGCCATAGGGGACCCGTCGAATTTTACTGAAAAAACGCCACGAACTTTTTCCCAGACCCAATACATTCAACTGTTGGGCTCGAGCCTCCTCCATAATAGAAGGGAAATCGACCTTACTATACTATGCTGGTTCGACAGGTTGGTATAAAGTTTTATTTCGAGTTTTCCTTCTCTTGCATAGATGCTATGTGCTTATTATATCCCTTAATCGTCTTATACGACATCCACGTGCAAGATAGGGAGTGGTGAATTCCATTCTTACTCCGTCATCACACAGATAATTATGTGTTCACCATAATCATGTGAATATTAGCGGCCATGATAGATTCCAATTCCTATATTTTTCTTCTACGCTGAATATGGAAGCTATAACGTAGACATTTATCATCATTATGCTGCTCTTATCCCAATTCTTTTGGGGTCGATGCAATATTACTCTTCTTATCGTAACTACATTTTTTTTTGTCAATAGTTTTATGAGCGGTCGCCTGCCTGTATTCAATTTTTCTTGGGCATGTAATTCCTGATCAGACGGCATAAGATGGAGTTTGGCCAGGTCGATGTAAAAACTTTTACAGTGGTCTTTTATGACACTTACAAGCAATGTAAGGGTTGGTAGTAATAGTATTCGCTACTATAGTTGTCACAAAATAAAAGGCCCGTTTTGACAGTTCACGCCCATGAAGTTTTCTATTTTTTACTGATCGAATTGTTTTGAAGATAATTATATTTTTCATTGACGGGTACCGCCCACTGGGCTAAGTGCTGTGGCATAACAATTTTTTCATATTGTCCACAGACTATTAATAATTAATAAGAGGCCGCGGGTGACGTGACCGGGGATTAGTCCGTCACCCGCCGAGAGGCCGACCGCGTGAGGAAAGACCGACGTCCTCCCCGAGGGGGGGACGTCGGTCGATGGGAGGGTACCCCAAGTAGGGGGTATTCCGTCGGGCCGACCACTGACGACAAGTTAACTCTGCTCCGGTGGTCGGCCCAACGACGAAGGCGACGTGGTTTTCGGGTGGGTTGCGGGAGTTGCGTGCTGAAGCCCCTCTGTCGCCCCGGACGGAGTGGTGCGGAGGCGCGCCGACAGCAGCCCACCCACAAAAAAAAAAAAAAAAAAGACTATTAATAATAATCGGTTAAGGAAATATAAATCGATCAAGATATATTTTTTTAGTCGGACTCGTACTTGTCCGGTGTTATTAATTTTAATACTAGTATTTAGACCAACTAATTACAGAATTTCACCAGCATGTAGTGATTTTTACTG
Organism: Lymantria dispar; assembly: GCA_032191425.1. Lineage (NCBI taxonomy): Eukaryota > Metazoa > Arthropoda > Insecta > Lepidoptera > Erebidae > Lymantria > Lymantria dispar. The sequence goes on along the minus strand of CM063465.1, from coordinate 6,499,646 downwards.
AAAATTCGAGATGTCAATATTCACAATATGAAAATGAAATAATGTATAGTATATGAGTGACGATCATCTTAAGAAAATGATTGACTGAAGATTCACTTTTTCTCGATATTTTTGTGACTGAGTGAATGTTATGATGATTTCTGATGTTTACGCGAGTATTATACATTTTAAATAAAACTACTTTACGGATTTTATCGCGTTTGTATTTGATTTTTGATTACCCGACGTTTCGAACACTTTACAGCGTTCATGATCACGGGTGGACTAAGATGTCTCACGTCCAACAGTAACGATGACTTGTTGGACGTGAGACATCTTAGTCCACCCGTGATCATGAACGCTGTAAAGTGTTCGAAACGTCGGGTAATCAAAAATCAAATACAAACGCGATAAAATCCGTAAAGTAGTTTTATTTAAAATGAGTGAATGTTATTATAACAAAAATATTAAATGATAGAAAAATGACCATTCGTAACATTGTATCATTTCAAAATACCTACAATATCACAGTTTAAGTAAAATTTTCAAATCAGAACTTTAATCGAATGCACTTTACAATACATATTCAAATCGATTATATACTCATGCAAACTTGAATCGATTTATCGTGAGTATCGAGTACCGAGTCGTATGGTTCATCACTAATTACATCGGTAAGACCAAATGTCAAAACGGGCCTCTTATTTTGTGACAACTATACATAGTATAATAATATACTTAAGTATAACTAGCTTATGCCCGCGACTTCGTCCGCGTGGAACAGTTTGGGCTAATGCTAACTTAAACGTAGAAGATGAAAATATTTTCAAATAATACAGTTCTGTCACACATGATTTATGCGAAACCAACCATGTAGTGCACGCAGCGGAAGCTCTCAAAAGGGAAAAAGACCTGATTCTAAAACATTTTTCATTGTTGGTCCACTCCTATTGGTGTTAGCGTGATGATATATAGCCTAAATAGCCTTTCTCGATAAATGGGCTATCTAACACTAAAAGACTTTTTCAAATCGGACCAGTAGTTCATGTGATTAGCGCGTTCAAACAAACTCTTGCGCTTTATATATTAGTATAGATATGATTTCCAGTGTAAATATCGGTCGGTTTCTAAATAACTCATAAAAAGGTCTCATAAAAAGACTAAAAGTCGCTCAGTCTGCTATGAAAACGGCTTTAATCGATATTACTCTACGTAACTAAATCAGGCATAAGAAAATCTGTAGAAGATGAGTGTAACCGATATAGCAAAAAATTAACATGTTGATGCGACAATAGGCAGGTCACATCGCTTGTCAAACCGACAATCGTGGGAGAAGAAAGGTTCTCGATTGGCGACCACCGATCGGACGACGCAGTGTGGGATGTCACTCCATTAGGTGGATTAACGACATTTTAGAAGATGGATGGTTAGATGATCGACTGTAAATTTAATTTCTAAATCCAATTAAGTAGAATATGGTTAAATTATTTTCATATTTCTAGATACAAACAACATAATACTATTATAGTACAGGAAAGTGGAAATATTATCCGTATAATGACGGAGTAAGAGTACAATGCACCACTTCCTCTTTTGCCTGTGGGTGTCGTAAAAGTTGTCTTTTGTTGTCTTGTGTGTCTTTAGTTGTCTAAAGGATATGTTATGCAGATAGCATTTACGCAACAGAAGGAAAACTGTTCATATAACCCTATGCCAACACGACTGACAAACGCGATATAAAGAACAATTTCTCTCCTATTGTAGTGCTCGCGCCCAACACTGGAACTTACGTGGGCTTGAGATAATGACGTGCGATTGTGGTTCAACAATTTTAAAACTAACGTCTATTACCAAAATATTAGAATGAATGAAAGGAAACTAATAAGGAGAATTTATGTGAACAGAAGTGTTGGGATGGGAAGACCAAGGCGGACGTTCCATGATCAAATCGGAGACGTTCTTAAGAAAGGCCAGGTTAGAAGTACCCTAAACCGAAGAACATGCATGAAGAGATTAATGAATGTGGAGGAGGCGAAAGTGGTATGTCAAGACCGTAGCACGTAGAGTGAAGTGGTCTCTGCCTACCCCTATGGAAAAAAGGCGTGAATATATGTATGTCCATTACAAACATACATTACATTAGTCTTCGTCTTCTTATACCTTTGTACACATTCGCCGTATAAATTCTCCTTGTTACTCTCTATACTAAGAGCCTGTGGACGCAAGACCTTCGTAATTTTATTGAAGCTGAAATTTTGTCAGCGCATGCTGCCAACACAGGTAAGAACGGTGGCCCATTATGAAGTTTGGGCTACAGTGGCTTTGGCAGATAAAAGGTACCAAAGGTGTGTAAAATATCGATCTATTTTCGTCAAATTATTAAGCGTGATTTTTTGATATTACCTTCAGAATATTATTAAATATCACTTTATTCATTGCCAGACACCTAACATGGTGGCAACCCCTTGCCAGACACCCTTAACGTTCATGAAATTATAATTCTACTTACGTTATACATAGTATAAAAGCTATTTTTATATATAATACTTAGGTAATGAGTAGATGATGTAGCCTCAGTAGCCAGACATTTTTCATAGTTCCAAACCCTATTTTTTTTTTTTTTGGGGTGGGCTGCGGTCGGCGCGCCTCCGCACCACTCCGTCCGGGGCGACAGAGGGGCTTAAGCACGCAACACCCGCAACCCACCCGAACACCACGTCGCCTTCGTCGTTGGGCCAACCACTGGAGCAGGGTTACTTGTCATCAGTGGTCGGCCCGACGGAATACCCCCTACCCGGGGCACCCTCCCATCGACCAACGTCCCCCCCTAGGGGAGGACGTCGGTCTTTCCTCACGCGGTCGGCCTCTCGGCGGGTGACGGACTAATCCCCGGTCACGTCACCCGCGGCCGCGGCTAGGGCGGCATGGCACGCAGGTAATCCCGCCTGCGCCGCCCCAGTCGCCGGCGGCGGGTCGCATCATCGAGGCTGTGCTCCTCGCGCTCGCGACCCGCCGCCTCCTTCTGCGAGATAACTGCCTCGCAGAAGACTGCGACCGCGTCCCAATTCCTGATGCTGCCGAGCATCTCCCTAGCAATGGTCGGCAGCGTCAGGTCTGCACCGATGATTGCGACGAGTTCACGACGCGGCTCTGCCCAAGCGGCACAGACCTCGAGCGTATGCTGCGCCGTGTCCTCGTCGCAATCGCAGTGGTGGCAGGACGGAGTTCTCTCTTTCCTAGCGACCCTGTACAGGTACTTGCCAAAGCATCCATGCCCCGTCAAGACCTGTACGAGTCGGAAGGAGAGCACCCCGTGCCACCTTTCCAACCACTGCATCAGCACCGGCCGGAAGGCCTCCACGGTCCAAACACCGTATCGAGGCCTCTCCAGCCGGTCTGCCCAACGGGCGATGATACAAACCCTTGCCAGACAAAGATGTAGAGTAGCTGTAGGAGCGAGCGCGAGACAGTAGATATATACATGGGTGAGTGCGAGTGAGATGCGCTTATATTCTATTCTTCTTCTTCTTCTTTCTTCTATTCCCTAATCACTCTGTTCTTAATTCTATCACTCAATTTCATACCAATCATGCTCAACAGCGCTATCATTTCCACATCATTTATTCTACTTTCGTGCTTCTTCTGCCATACCTAGTTCGCATTTCCATACATTTGGATTGCTACAAGCACTCTCCTATAGACAGCCAGGCGAGCCTTCTTAGCCAGGCTTCGGCTGCTCATAAAAAGCGCAAAGCACCATTCACCTATTTCCCTTACACACTCTTATTTCAATATCACATACACATTTACCATCTCTCGCAAATGTAGCTCCCAGATATGTCCATTACAAAGAGTGCATATTCAATGTACTTCGCACTTCGTGTCCAATATAATAATGCTTTTAGGATGCTGTTGGGGCTCCCACGGTTCTGCAGCGCGTCTGGTATGTTTGCCGAAGCACGCACCGACGGGTTCCATGCGTGTATGCGGAAAAAAGTTGCGTCGCTGCTGTGCAGAATCTGTGCGAGCACCAACACCATCCTGAAAACCTTAGCTGCTAAGTGGGATAGCCCTTTCTTCAAACACTGTGTTCGGATGCTGATGGCATAGGAAACTATTCCATCAGTGTTTGATAACAGTTGTTTTTGTTTCTATTTTTATGTTTATTTTTACCTTACTTCTAACATAGGTTAAGTTTAAATACTAACACTAATATGGATCTTCGATGTCTGAAATAAATTACATTATTATTATTAATGTCTTTAATTGAAATAGCTTACACTATTACAGTGTTAAAAACCCGTCAGGAAGGGGGGTTACATTACACTCGTTTGAGAGTGTAACATGTTTCATAGGATTTCTTATTAAAGCACTTAAAAAGACCCCTTCAAAAACCCTTTTGAAGGATAATTCGGACGCTATTAGATACTATAGAATATGTCAGGTGCAGGGACATTAAGTGTACATACGGCGTAATGGTTAAGATACAAACCTACCGTGTCAGTAGGGTTGCTTACTTTTAGTAAAAGAAATAGTAGATCTAGGTAGAAAAGTATACCTGATTTTTTTTTATAGCAAATGGTGACAAACTAGCAAACAGTACACCTGATGGTTGTTGCTGCCGCTCGTGGACCTTTGCATGGCCGCTACCTACCGCGAAGAAAGTGAAGGGAGTGTAAAATGCAATGAGGTTTGGTGATACTAAAAGCATCACCAAAACCCAACACACGCAAACACCCTCAAAAAGTTGGGCTTCCGGCTCTCTCGCTCACCGAACGAAGGGCAGTACCAAATCGCTACTACTCGGACGTCGATTTTCTGCGAGAGTGTGATACTACCCCGAACGGACCGGCCTGCGGCTGTAGACAGACAACTATCAATAATGTGGTCCTACCACTAACAAAAAAGAAGTAAACACAAGAGTACGGACTTATAAGATCATAATCGCATTGATCTCATCCCAATTACTTGGGATCGACTCAATACTTAAACTTATTTTATAGTACAACTAGCTGACCCAACAGACGTTGTTCTGTTCAAATAAAGCGCCACCTACCGGGTCCAATTGTGAATCTAAACCATTCTCGAATCTCATTGAGCACACACAAATTACTTAAATTACTTAAATCCAGTCAACAGATATCGCCATCTGTTAGAATCTTTTGGAGTTAACAGATAATTGTGACTGTCAATTAATTATAGACAAATAATTTGTAATAAAATAAAATTGCGACTATAATAAAGATCTAAGCTATCCTATTTCTCAAGTTGGACCAGACTGCTCACGGTGTGCCAATTTAATTTAAAATCGGTTAAGTAGTTTAGGAATCCATCGCGGACAAACATCGTGACAGGAGATTTATATATATAAGATAGCTGAACCAACAGACGTTGTTCTTTCTATTCAAATCTATAAAAAAGTAAAAGGAATTCTCTTTAAAGTCGAATGCAGCGTCACCTACTGGTTCCAATTATTAATCTAAAGCATTCTCATAGCTGTCGATACAGCCACAAAAAATCATTAAAATCTGTCCAGCCGTTTTGAAGATTACCCGGAACAAACAGACAAACAGACAAACAAAACAAACATGTTTTGTTTGTCTGTTTGTTCCGGGTTTGCTGGTTTTTAAGCAAAGGTGTCGTGCAAATAACAGCATGAGCATGAAAAATCCCTAATATACTGACATTACAAACAGACACTTCAATTTTATTACTTGTATCTATACAAGTCACGTCTATAGACGTAGAACTAATTACAGCAATTAGAATAGGAGCAATTAGCCGTAATAAACGAAAAAATACTTGTAAGTAAAACTTTTTGTTTCATTTTAACACATGTTACATGATTTTATATTCAGACAAAACAGGTGACATGCAGGTGCAATGACCTAAAATAGCATCATAATTATTGTCAATTCCGATCGGAATACTTTTTTCTTGCAAATGATGGTCAAATAAGCCGTTGACTCAGTTTATTTGATGGTTTTTTTTTGTGGGTGGGCTGCGGTCGGCGCGCCTCCGCACCACTCCGTCCGGGGCGACAGAGGGGCTTAAGCACGCAACTCCCGCAACCCACCCGAAAACCACGTCGCCTTCGTCGTTAGGCCGACCACCGGAGCAGGGTTAACTTGTCATCAGTGGTCGGCCCGACGGAATACCCCCTACTTGGGGTACCCTCCCATCGACCGACGTCCCCCCCTCGGGGAGGACGTCGGTCTTTCCTCACGCGGTCGGCCTCTCGGCGGGTGACGGACTAATCTCCGGTCACGTCACCCGCGGCCTAGTTTATTTGATGGTGACGGAGTAAGAATACGATTCTCCACTCCCTATTTTGCCCGTGGATGTCGTACTCCAACCTATCTGACCAGTGTGGTGTCATTATCGTCGTCTTAGCCCATATACGTCCCACTGTTAGGCTCGGGCCTGCTCCACAATGGGAGGGAATTTGACCTACTATACCATTCCGGTCAGACATGTACAACACCCTATACCAATAGGGTGTTTGTTTCGAGTATGGTATAGTAAGGTAAATTTACCTCCTTTTGTGGATGAGGCTAGAGCCCAACAGTGGGACGCATATGAGCTGAAAAAAAGATGATTGCAAAGTTATTAGCAATAGTTATATGGCCGGCGGCCTGCCTCATTTCAAGCCCTCTTAGGAATGGAATTGTTGACCAGACGGCATCAGATGCGGTTGGCTGGACCAGGCGGCTCTTAGTCGCCTTTTACGACAACCACGAACAATGTAAGTGCTGATAGTATTCGTATTCGTTACCACATAGCATGCTAGATTGAAGCATAGCTAGCATATATATATTAGCATAATTTAGGGAGACGGCATAAACCTGGAAAATAGCTAATAAAGCAAACTTCAGGACGTTTAAATCTGTGCCTGATGCCGCCCTAGCAGAGGCTGCGGGTGACCGAACCGGGGAGTAGTTTAGTCCATCACCCGCGAAGAGGCTGATATCGCGACGGAGACCGACGTCCCGGGAACGGAAAGTCGAGGGGAGAGGGTCCTCCCTCGAGGTATTCCGTCGGGCCGACCACTGAAGTCAAGGTCTGCACCGGTGGTCAGCCCAACGACAAAGGCGACGTGCTATCGAGTGGGTTACGGTGCCGCGCGCCGCCCCTCTGTCGCCCCGGACGGAGCCGGGCGGCGGGTGCGCTGACCGTAGCCCACCCCAAAAAAAGGATGTCTAAATCGCATAACCAAATTGCATGCTTCTGATGTCCCGTTATAGACGTGGAAAGAGCAGTATAGGTTTACTTTTTTTTAGTAGGCATACCGATGAAGTTTACGCCGGCGAGACCTTTCTACGCATAAACTATCAGAGCGTTGGTAATAGAGTTCTTGGGTCAGCACTATGGGATGCTTTCCTTCCAACTGCCGCAGGTATTGACGGCGCACAGTTCCAAGTACCCATAATATCTTAAACAGGGAATACACCGTAAAGGACACGGCGTAGCACACGCTTGACATGTGTGCCACGTGGCAGAGCAGCACCGTGAACTCGTTGTCGACCATCGCCAGGGCGATCCTCTCGGTCACCGTCTTCCGCGAGGCAGTCGTCCCGTCGAAGAAGGTGACGGATCGTGTGCGGGAGGAACTACGCCGACGCGTTTCGCCCCGGAGGATTTGAGCGGCGCAGGTGCTAGTACCCCGCCTGATGCCGTCATAGCCGAGGTCGCGGGTGACGGGATCGGGGAATAGTCCATCACTCGCAAAGGCTGACCGCGTGAAGGCGACACCTTGTAGGGGCGTCGGGGTGGGACGATATCCGAAACGTCACGGTCAACGGTCAAGAACTTGATATCAGTGACGAAGCGGAGGGAATACGGATAACCATTACACGGATATTTATCTATACCAATAAATAAAATTGGAGTGTCTGTTTGTAATGTCAAAATAATAGGCTTTTTTCATGCTCACACGGTTATTTGCACGACACCTATGCCTAAAATAGCAATTAAAAAATTTTTGTCTGTCTGTCTGTTTATTCCGGGTAATCTTCAAAACGGCTGGACCGATTTCAAACATTCTTTCACCAATGGAAAGCTATAATATCAAGGCGTAAACTAGGCTATATTTTATCCCGGTATTCCCACAGGAACGGGAACTACGCGGGTAAAACGACTATAACCTATAACCGAAGCGAGGGCGGGTTGCTTGTAAGCTATATAACATTTCGCTGCGACTACTTTATAACAACGGAGCATCATGAAAAATACTGCAAAAACGGGGAGCTTCCGTTGTGTATTACGCATTTTAGATGCATATGACGTTTTTCTCTATCTCAAACGCCTGCCGCCCTCTCTCATGTGTCAAATATTTATTTATAACTAGCAACCCGCACTCGCTTCGCTTCGGTTTCAGTCGTCTTGCCTGCGTAGTTCCCGTTCCCGTGGGAATACCGGGATAAAATATAGCCTAGGTTACTCCCTGATGTTATAGCTTTCCATTGGTGAAAGAATTTTTGAAATCGGTCCAGCCGTTTTAAAGATTACCCGGAACAAACAGACAGACAGACAGACAAAAAAATATAAAGTGTATTTTAGGCATATGTATAGTGCAAATAACCGCGTGAGCATGAAAAAAGTCTATTATTTTGACATTACAAACAGATACTCCAATTTCATTTATTGGTATAGATTTTAATCGATTACATGTAATTGACCAAATTATCGACATATTCTTCACAGTACTTCTTCGTGGCAGTTAAAAGTTTCAAACACGGTGTAGTTACTGCCGTTCTTTAAAATTCTGACTTTACGACTACAGGACTAACATTGACAACTTCTCACGCTTTACACGCCATGGAAACTCGATAAAGCCGAATCACTTCCACGAGAGACTTTAAGGCTACTTCTTTATAGGATATAGTCTCAATCCGTATTTAGTATCCAATGTTTTAGCTACATTAGTTTAATTTTAATGTACGATTTAAAAAAATAGAGTCCTCTCACTGTGGTACTATCTCCTTATATCATCTAGTCTCGTAGAAGACTTTTGTTTAAAAATGGATATAGTATCGAACTACCGAAGGGAAAATTTTCCCCAAGGCTCACCTCGACAGTACATCTATGACTATTACATATTCATGTAAAAATCTCATCATCATCATCATCGCATCCCACATACGTCCCACTATTGGGCTCGAGCCTCCTCCAGATAGAGAGGGAAATTGACCTACTACACCACGCTAGTCACACGTATCCTTATAGCATTTCATTTCGAGTTTTCCTTCTCTTGCATAAATATTATATGCATATTATATTAGTCCTTACGAGTCTTAGTAGTCTTTTACGACATCCACGGTAGGGGGTGGTGAATTGTATTCTTACTCCGTCTCCACCCGGATTACCTCAGATCACCTGGACAGCACGTTTATAATATTACAGATTCACGTAAAAATCCATAAAAAGAATATTTTTTAAACAAAAACTGTTTTATTAATTAACGGTTATGTGATATATGAAAAGCCTATGGATAAGTAGTAATGTACCTTATACGTATATCTGTCCTTCAAACGATAGATATACATCTACCGTTTGACGTCAGAGAGTTCATTGAACGTAACACGGCCAATGTTAATAGTTTCTAGAAAGTTACTCGGCCGTGCACATTATAAACGCATATTTAAAATTGTTGAGTTGCACAAAGAACGGTGACTGAGATTTCTGGCATCGTAAAATAAATTGGAATGCATAAGTTTGTTTACTTTTTTAATCATAGACAAGACGATTATATGAGTACAAGGAAGTCTTTTTTTTAATTAACTATGTACTACGGCAGTAAATATCGTAATATTAACATTAATATTTGCCATTTTGAGTCCATAAAGTAATACTTATTGGATAAAGTACGTCTTACTTAGGGGAGGAAGCGGTGGACGAAGTGTGACATTATGTGACAAAGGGTGACAAGGGGTGGCAAGTTCCAGAATTTTATGACGTCCCTTTTCAAAATATTGTACAACTTAGTATTAAAGTGCCAATTTTAAACTATTAAAAATATTTCCAACTCTATCTCCTCAGCATAGGTTTTGACAAGTGCTGTATTGTGCGCCTTGTTTCTTCGTGATTTCAACCTTACTAATATTACAAATGCTAAAGTAAGTTTGTTTGTTTGTTACGCTTTCACGCTGAAACCACCAAACCGATTTCAAAAATTCTTTCACCAATGGAAAACTATATCAGGGAGTAACATAGGCTATATTTTATCCCGGTATTCCCACGGAACGGGCGCTACGCAGGTAAAGCAACAGAAACCGTATCGAGGGCGGGTTGCTAGTTATTTATATTTTGCAAAATATGTGACGGACAGTAGGGAGGGGTATCCCACAAATGTGACCAACTGTGGCAAAAAAACGGGGATAAGGTCAAAAATTCACGAAATTACTGTGACGTACTTTATAGATGAACCCACTAGACTTCCAAAACCGCAACGTGCGTAACGCTTTTCTTTGCTGAGACATTTGCCGAGGCTTTGTATTTGCTGAGACATCTATTAAAATATAACTTTATTCTCAACGAGACTGAAAAATCGAAAAAAATTAAGACAGAATTTGGGTAATTTTTCAGGACACAGAATAATCCTTACTAATATTATAAACGCGAAAGTTTGTATGTATGTTTGTTGCTCTTTCACGCAAAAACTACAGAATGGAGTTTGATAAAATTTCACAATAATACAGCTTACATATCAGAATAACACATAAGTTATAATTTATCCCGATATTCCCACGGGAAGGGGAACTATGCGGGTAAAACCGCAGGGCGCTGCTAGTATCTAAATAAAAGTAATTTGAATGTTAATTTTAAACCTTATCGTGACATTTAGGAAAATAAATTAGTACATAGGTATTACTAATACGAATCAAGCACATAAAATACACGGTACCTAAAAATAGGTATTTTTAGGTAATTATTTTTATAATGTACGTAAATAATAAACATATTTTTTTAAATCTGTTATGCATGTTATTTATTATTGTGTATATACACACTGTGAAAGAACACTTTATAAAGAAAAATGCTCTATTTCAATAAATTACATTCCCTTTCGTTTGCACGTAATATTAACATAGGCAAAACATTGGCAAGGACGCGGTCTTATTTGCTAATCAATACATTTTTAGTCTCTGGTCGCTCATTTTGAAATTATAGGATAGAAATAATAAAATCTATACAGTAAGCAACTGTTCAGAGGTGAACAACGAGCTAATCGAATAGCAATGTAAAATAAACTTACGAAATTACGTGGCTAAATTGGCGGCGATGTATGCCAATTTATGGGGTCATTAACACAAGTTTTGCTCAAGACTAAACATATAAATAAAACCTTTTGTTGATGAATTACCTTTTCTAACGTCGCACATTGAACATTTGAAGGCTTCGGCATTATTCCGATACGTACAAACGCTGCAATCCCAATAATTTTCTTCTAACACTTTTGACGGCCTCTTGGCTCTCCGAATGGCATTTTTCTTGTCCATTTTAACTTACACTTACGTCTAATTATAACACACGTTAATCATGATACTTTTTGTTGTAAACAATTGTTTTTAACACACCAACACGTGATGTATCGTCTGAGAATCATTATTTATATTTTACGTGCACAAAAATGTACACCACTTCACGCCATGACAGATGGATATTTGTGAGTCGGTAAAACAGCTGGAGGGCGCCACTTTCTGGCGAACTGTTTTATCAAATATATTATTACAGTTTTACTCCAATAGATGGCAGTTTAAAATTTGATAGTTATCTAGATTTAACGTATAAGGAAACTAAAAGTATAGCCCGCTATAAATAAAATAAATTTTCATGTTTATGTTTTTTTTTTATTTCACGTATGCAAATCTTTATCCAACCTGGTAGATTCAGACTTAGAGCTTAGCCAGAAATTGTGCAGGAATATTTGTAGAAACACAGAGACCCAGGAATCGCACATAAACCCTTATCGATAACACCTGGGTAGGTAACAAGTATAGGCTTAGAATAATAACGTATAGAAGGATAGTGTCAGTACTTCGAACTTTAAAAATTTGCATCTAAAAATACTAATGGCGGGCAGACGATTACACATGTACACACGGAAACCACTATACAAATTATGAAATCAAATTTTGTTTTTATTAACATAAATCGTCGAAATACTTTTAAAAGTAATGTTAAAAACCTTTTTATGTTTTTCAAATGTGTTGTGGCACCATTTGAATGCACAAGCCGTCATAATTACCTATTTATTTTTTAAGAGTTGCGTACGTTCGTGCAGTGCAATGACTTGTACATTACGGGACTGTTCCGGCGTAGGCTCCATTAGGCTCCAATTGAAATGCCCCACTTTTTGTGCGTGGACTTACCTTCTATATGTTATTATTCTAAGAGTATAGGCTTAAGTGCTGAAACAGCAAGGCTATGAAATTAATAACAATAGGCTATGAAAGTAAAAATAAACAATACCTACATTAACTTAATATAGAAGACTAAAAGAGATATAATATATGTATAGATAACTTTAGCTATGAAAGTAAAAATAAACAATACATTAACTTAATATAGACGACTAAAAGAGATATAATATGTTCGGTCTCTGCAAGCTATGTGGAGGGTATTTTATTTTGTTTATTTAGATCTTTAAATTATTATTTATTTTTATTTTTACATAGAAGTCCTTCACTAAAGGTTTATTTTTTTTTTCGGCGGATCGCCTGCGTGAGGAGCGCAGCCTCGATGAGGAGATCCGCCGCCGGCGACTGGGGCGGCGCAGGCGCAACTATCTGCGCCTCATGCCGCCCTAGCCGAGGCCGCGGGTGACGTGACCGGGGATAAGTCCGTCACCCGCCGAGAGGCCGACCGCGTGCGGAAAGACCGACGTCCTCCCCGAGGGGGAGGGGTGAGGGGTATGTTCGGTCTCTGCAAGCTATGTGGAGGGTATTTGGAAAAACTTCACAACTTGAATTCTACAAATGTCGTTAAGACAGTCTAGTAGAAGATTCGAGACAACTCGGTCCGCCAAGCGGTTGTGCCATCGGTGTTTTCGTAAAGCGCCGCACCTGCTTAATCCTTGGAAGGACATTATTATACGGAACATTTGGAACCACCATAATAGTGTTTTGTGGTGCTGTGAACTGCCTAGTTATAAATATAATTAAGAATATAGTGAAGCTGACCGCGCGGTTTGGCGAGCTTACTGCGACGACGCTACTGCCCTCGGCGGGAGTGGATGAAAGGTTGGTGGAGTATTCCATATTTACTTTATTTTATTTCTTCGCGGCTTGCAGGGATAGGATAAGATCAGTTCCTCACCTAACTCCGTAAGATCACCTCATACAGTCCACTGCAGCCTGTGCATACCGTACAGTCTTTTTTTGGTCACTTCGATCCAGGATACCACTCCTAAGGTCTCATACCTCACCTAGGAATTCGTAATTCCCAGATATTTAGACAGTGCAGACGTTCTGTACTGTAATTTTCTAACCGTGTTAGAATACCTCTCAATTAAAATATATTAAGACGTTCTTAGTATATATTTTATTCATATTAGCCCTGCTAATTACCTCTAAATCCCCATTATTTAATGATAATATTATAATTTTATTGTATAGACGTTCTATACATAACAAGTTTATTTTACTTATCCCAATATACAAAGTAGTATTAACAAAACACATAAATTATTGTCGTACAATTATCTTTCTACGTGTTTTGTAATTAATTTGTATAGGTAACGAGTATTAGTAATACATATTTTATTAATTAGAATTTCATTGGGCTACGTGTGTTGTTTCACAAAATGGCGGCACCAAAGGCAAAAGCTGTTAGTGATAAAAAGAATTTGTTACCCAAAGAATTAACCGTGTTAATTCAACGTAAACAACTTTTATTTTCACAAATGCAAAAGGTTTATGATATGTCCCACGATTTATCTAATTCCGAAACGAAACAATTATTTTTATTGCATGTCGCCGAGATTAGTGATTTACGTAGTTCGTTTGAAAAAATAATATTCGATATATTCGAACAAGAACTTTTAATTGATTCTGAGTCAATACTAAGAAGTCAGGAATTACAAAGTTTTGATGATTTATATTTTCGAGTTATGTGCTTCAAAATTTAGCTCGACACCGGCAATAATAGCGAGAATCGCTTGCATACCGTGGAGTCCCGGCCTCGCTTGCCTAAACTTGAATTATTTACATTTAATTCAGACATTGAGAATTTTAACACATTTTATGAGACGTTTTGCTCGTTAGTGCATGATCAGCCGCATATTCCAAAAATTGATAAATTTCATTATTTATTGTTGTGCACAAAGTGTTCTGCATTAAATATCGTTAAAAGCGTACCGATATCTGCCAATAACTACGATCTCGTTTGGCAGAGTTTAATTGACAAATATAGAGATAATAGATTGTTAGTTGGTAGGTACTTAGATAAAATGTTAAACTTTTCACCGCTAAGCAAGGAATCATCCGCTGATTTAAACATGTTCATTGAGGATTTCGAACATTCGTATAAGGCAATACAAGCACTAAATATTGAAGATTTAAGCAGTTATATAATATGTCATATTGCGTTAAGGGCATTAGACCCACAAACTCGAAAATGTTTTGAACAAAATTTAAACCAAAATTCTTTTCCTACCTTCGACAAATTAGCGTCATTTATGCATAACCAAATTAAGGTTCTGGATCATTCTACGTCATATTCTAACGTACATTTTAATAAACGTCAAAAGAGTGACTCGCGACAAAATAAGACAAAAAAATATTCGCTGTCTTCTACACGCGCAACTTCAAAAGGGTTAACGTGGTTGCCTACTTGTGACAGTTTCGCGTTTTCCTACAATATGACAGACGATAAACAGACCAATCGATCAGTTTTAAAACTGCTAGCGAGCATATTCGATCCTGTAGGTATTATCTCACCTTGTACGTTCGTCGCAAAGTGTATCATGCAAGATCTCTGGAAGATGGGAGTCGGATGGGATGAACAATTGCCACCTGAGTCGTACTCACAGTGGAATCGATTCATCTCCGATCTACCGCTCTTGTCTGACTTACGCTTTGAGCGTCATATCTTAATACCTAATTTTTGCGAAATAGCGAATAGATAACATTATTTATATGCAAGAGAAGGAAAATTCAATATTAAACCCCATGCCGACACGTCAGACCAGCGCTTTAGGTATATTTGATCAATTCCTCTTACTGTGAGTCCAGCAATCGGACTTATCTGCCTGAATAATGGGTTAGTATCTACTTTTTCTAACATTAAACACAGGTATTAGACGCGTAAACTTTTTCTAAACGTACAAAGATTAATCCTAATCATAATCAACAAATTGTTTTTATTTTAAATAATACGACTACGAAATAACAACGTAGAAAAATGTAAATAATGATTTTTGCGTGTAAATTATAACAATATTTTTTTATAACAAGATTTCTGAACTTTGAAGTTGTAAGACATTAATGTCAATGGAAAATTGCCCTTCATATATAAAAAATGAAAGGGGAAATCTTTGCATTAGCATAGCACACTCATCAACATGTCAACGTAGAGAAATAAAAGAAACTTGTTCTCGCCCGTGAAGTGAAAATGTCGGAATAGTTATGAAGACCGCTGTCGTTTACTGTCATAAAATATCAAATTAATATTGTTTATTATTAAAATTTCAAAAGTTTGGCCTACTATTTCGCTTGCGTAATACGTATTTTCCTAGTTATAGAGATGGTTATATTTTTAAATTGAATACCTTCGATCTAAATTCATTCCAGTCTTGTTCCACTTTTATCCCAAATATTTGGGGTCTACAGAATAGGTACCTACCCTTCCTTCTTCCATCGTTCTTATTACAAATTGACTGCATAGATCCAAATTTATTGAACATATGGCGTAATGGTTAAGATATCACCCTACCGTGCCATTGTCTCGGGTTCGAATCCCAAGACAACACTTTTTGCAGTTCACAAATTAATATTCTGAGTCTGGACGTATGATGTGTTCGTTAATTATGTTTGTAAAGTCCCCCGCAATACAAGGATTGTGCAGTACTTATTTTCTTTAAAAAAATGACTGCATAGTTGACGTAATTGTTAATTACCAGAATTCTTTTATTGTTTTGAGTCTGAGTGTAATTTGTGTCCGTTAATTTTATTTGTAACCTCTTCTGCAATACAATAATAATTCTGTTCTCTTCTCTGGCTTCAATGCGAGATTCTCTTCTATTGTAGTATAAATATTCATTCAGCCTACATCCTTTAGTTGACTTCAATGGGGATGAATGGGGTGCAGAAATGTATTCCTCCGTTTTCGTAATACAGTAAGAAGAAAGAAAGAAAATATTTTATTTAGGACTAGGAAACACTTCTGTGATTCCTAGCTAGCAAACACATCTGTAAACGAATAGGCAGTGTTTCCATGCTTAGCGACGGCAGCGTAGCGGATTTGATCACGTAATCTTAAGCCCCCACTACACGTCGGCAGATGCGTCCGCAGACGTCGTCAGATGCATCCGCGGATGGATCTCTGTGCGCCGTCCACACGTCTGCAGGTCGATCAGTCCGTATTGATCCTTGACGGACGCAACACGTACGCACGCGAAATGGATATTGAGACCGTAGCTGTTGCAGCTATTTATTTATTTAGGAACTTTAAGTACTATTTAAGTGTCCATCGCAGTAGTTATTAAAAAAAAATGGAGAAAAGGAACGTGGTGGACGCTGTAATCAGCATACATAGAAACCGAATAATGTGGAAAGAAATCATTTCCATAATGTATTTTTTGCCTTCCGTGTGGTGACGGAGTAAGAATAAAATTCACCACCATCCCCCACACATTCATTCTTACCCGTGGGTGATCGTACGAGACGACTAAGGGATATAAAACGCATATAACATCTATGCGAAGGAAAACTTGAAATAAAATCCTATACCAATCTATACCGACACATCTGACCAGCGTGATATAGTAGGTCAAATACCCTTCCATTATGGAGGAAGCCCGAGCCCCAACAGTGGGACGTATATGGGCTGAGATGATGAAGATGATGATTTATTGCAATTTTTTTAACACATCCTCCTGGACGCCATTTTTTTCGCAGGAATAGCATGGATAACTAGCTTTTAGAACTACATATATGCAGAGCCATCCCGAGAATTTGATAATTTTGTTCGAATTTCTGCTTGATACAGCTCCAGGAATTTGAATGTTTTGTCAGTGCTCGTGTTAGCCATTTTAACGAGCAAGTAAAAAAGAAAGAACGAAAAAATACTGCAGAAATCACGCGTGCATTCTCATCCGCTTCCCGATGAACACTGATGCGTCGTCAGACGTGTAGACGCAACACTCAACGCTGGCGTTGAAACCCTTTGATCCGTGCTACAAAAACCGACAACTAACGGATGAGTGCCGGATGCATCTGCGGACGTCAAATACCTACCACAGACGAGCAAATCACCCCCTCTACACGTTGGCGGACGCGTCCGCCGATGACATCTGCGGACGCGTCCGCCGACGTGTAGTGGGGGCTTTACAGTAGTCATGTGTTTCCTTATGGCCTTACACTAATGAGGCAGTTATAATTTAGCTCATAATATCTTATGAATCTAAAGAAAAATAATAAAACGAGTATTTGTTGAAATATTTTATTATACAGTGTATTGATATAAAACTTTTTTCTTCAATAATACGTTCATATAATATAAATATGCCAGTGATTTGCAAATTGAACGTGCATATCCTATGGTTATAATTAAAGTGTAAATTTGTTTTGAAGCGAATCTTTTGGAGTAAATATTTTGAGAAGGATTTGAAATTGGATTCCTAACCTTTTTGTATGACAGAAAATGATGAAGATAAACACTATTAGGTGGAATGAACATGCTGGCTTGCCTTGGAGTACCGGAGAAAACGCATTCTTCTCGCTTTTATAATTTTTCTAGCAACCCGCCCTCGCTTACCCGCGCAGTTCCCGTTCCCGTGGGAATACCGGCATAAAATATAGCCTAAGATACGCGCTGATATTACAGCTTTCTATTGGTGAACGAATTTTTGAAATCGGTTCCGTGGTTTAAGCGTGAAAGAAAGCGTAACAAATGAACAAACAAATAAACAAACAAATAAACAAACAAATAAACTTATTAATAAGGATGTAAATAAATCTATATATATAAAAGAAAGTCGTGTTAGTTACACTATTGATAACTCAAGAACGGTATAGCCGATTTGGCTGAAAATTGGTGGGGAGGTTGCTTAGAACCAGGAGAAGGACATAGGATACTTTTATCCCGTTTGATCGCGTTCCCGTGGGACGTAACATAAGACGTCAAAGAGAATACCAGTCACTATCAAACGTGGTATAACAAAAACGCAATTGATATGTAATAACAAAACGCAAATGACAGCTAAACGTAATTTTGTCTATGATTAAGTATTATTGAAAATTTGATAACAATAATTTTGTCAGAAATCAATAATCAGAAATTTTTATTCTCTTTGAATCATCATTAATAATGCCGCGACCAAGACGATTGAATCTTTCCTGACAAAGCCGTAATGGTTCTTCTATTAGAGACCATATCTTCAGAAATTTGGTAAATGTATTTACGAAAAAAAATATAGCGGTACGAAGTTCGCCGGGTCAGCTAGTAAATAATAAACAGTATATATTCAAAAGTGATTGATAAATAATTAAAATGTTTACGTACTCGTATAATTCAAAAGCTTTGTTTGTATCGTGTGTCTTTACAACACTATTTAGACTAGTTTTAACTCTATAGACTAAGCTTGCTGTTCAATTGGTCCTGTGTATACAGTTTGTAATAAAGCGAAGTAAGACCACGCCGTACTGCATATCTAAAAAAGAATACAGATTTTTATCTACTTATTTATCTATCTATCTGGGACCTAATCTTAACTTGGCAGTGGTGAAAAACTCAATTGGTTATGTTTGCAAGTACTGTTCCGAGTGAGTGCTTTCCGCAAGTGTGTGCTTTCGTGAAAGATTGCGTTTCGAGTGAGTTTCGAGAGAGTTCGAGTGAGCTTTTGAACCTTTAACTGATTTTTGTGACTACTACAGAAAAAAAGTTGCATGGCGAGGTGTAAGAATACAATTTACCGCTCCCTATATTGCCCGTGGAGTCGTAAAAGATGACTAAGCGATGTACAGATTATACAGTACATATAAAATCTGTGTAATGGAAGGAAAGCTCGAAATAAAACTCTATACGAACATGTCTGAGCAACATGGTATAGTAGGTCAATCTACCTCCTATTGTGGATGAGGCTCGATCTCAGCAGTGGAACGTGTATGAGCTGAGACGACAGAAAAAAACGAATTTGAACACATGTTAGCTAAGACATATTGTTAGCCCGTTCTGCTTTTTTGCAATAACGAAAAAGCTAACATAAGTTATTAATATCAAATATAGGGTGTATCAGGTTATAGAGCAACTGGTCAAACGGGAGTTCGGCTATGCTGGTAGGAACTCATGAAAAAAATTTAAAATAAAAATAAGGGGGCGTTCATAAAATACGTGAGATGTTTAAGGGGGGGAGGGGGTCGAGTCAAATCTCATCTAATCTTACGTTGGAGAGAGGGGTGGTCTCGGCAAATACCACGCAATTTTTTTTCTGATTGAAGCAAAAAAAATTATACTAGGTATTTTGGTCCATTTAATCCAGATTGTACATGCTTAAGATTTAATCTTAAGCGTAATCGTAATACGATTAAGATCATTCACTAATTCGTTCGAAAGAAAATAATTTCATTCATACTTCGACGTTATACGTACAATTCCGGACTTTAAAGAGCATGACGGAAAGTCATTTGCTCCATTTCTAATACGCCACTGCCTACCGATTCAACCGCTGAATGCCTTCATCAGCACTCCTTATGATCTCTATTGCCCAAGTGTACGTGATGATTTAGAGAAAAGATGCGGTACATGTGGTATTTACTTTGCATCTAGCACAAGAGCTGCAGAGCAAAGGCGAGCAGCCCACATTGCACCAGCTAAGCAAGCGCGTATGTTCCGCAAAGTGCGACCCTCACGGATTGTCACAAGACGAGCTAATGAGTTACTGTGCGCAAGCGCCAACGGCTTATATTGGCTAGATCAGAACGAAGTTGAAGGAGCGGATGATTTTACTGAAAATCATATGGACATGTTGGTTCCAATAGTCTCTCTTGAGACCGCGCATGATTCTCCATGGACTGAATTAGAGTGGATATTCTTTTTTTAATCACAGTAGTTACGATTTAAGTATTCTATTGTTAAATTTTTATTACACTTATAATTAAACTCTCAGCAATATTGATTACTAGTCTTAACTAGTCGTAAATAAAAGCACGAAGCAATTTTTTTTTCTGTTTACAATAACAATCCAACGCGTTTACGTAAGAACCACATTTTGAAAAATCTCACGTGAGATTGGGGGATGGGGGAGGGGGTTGAATAAAATCTAACGACATCTCACCAGGGGGGGAGGGAGGCACAGAAAATTTAAAAAAACACCTCACGTAATTTATGGACGCCCCCTAACGATTGCTTAATGAATTAGAGATATATAAAGTTTTCAATTTTGTCATCGCTTTTTCGTGTATGTAAATCTAATTGTAATGTGTAAAGTCAGTAATACTTAATCTGCAACATATTCGAACTTTGTTAAATGTTCATTATATCTTATGTCTGTCTCCTGGTTCTAAGCTACCTCCTCGCCAATTTTCAGCCAAATCGGTACAGCCATTCTTGACTTATAAATAGTGTAACTAACACGAATTTCTTTTATACATACATATATAGATTATTATTTTGAATACCTACGTATTGAATTTAACATTTAAAAATTATTTAAAATAAAATGTTGTTTATTATTATTACGGTACCAAGAGTAGGTACCAAGGTAGGGTGTACCCTAGGTGATTAAGGAAAGAGCAGTATGATGAATAAATCGGGCCGATCACTGAGGACAAGGTACTCGGTATCGGTGGTCGACACAACGACGAAGGCGACATGCTACGGTGTCTTATGGGGCCGCGCGACGTCCCTCTGTCACCCCGGACGGAGCCGGGCGGCCGGTGCACTGTCCGTAACCCTCTTTAAAATGCTGTTGCAAGTGGATACTTTTGCTCCCTTAACTGGTCTTTACGACTCCTGCAGAAAAAAAAATTATGACGCACATTATTAAGCCGTCAGGTGACTGGACCGGGGAATATTCCGTCACCCGCGGAGTGGCTGATTGCGCGAGGGCGTCCGACGTTCTGGGAGGGGCGTTAGAAAGGGAGGGTACCCGAAAGGAATAAATGCTATATGAAATTAATTACCTTCATAAACGCTTTCAAATTGACATCAGCATAACCCCAAGCGGTTAGATTACAGGGGGTTTGCGACCTGGAAAAATAATATAGCTAATAAAAATTAAAAACACATCAACATTGGTTAACTGTAAAGACGGTTTACGGATGATAATTTTACCTGATAACGTTTTAAGAAAACATTGATGAAAATTGCATACTTCTATGAATTGAATCTTCTATGAATATTATATATTACAATATTTTTGATAAATTAACGTGTGTTTACACTCGTTAATTCAAATATTTACGTATACGTCCAACAAGTCATCGTATACGATGACTTGTTGGACGTGAGACATCTTCCGGTCGTGACCTTCATGGTCAAAGTGTTCGCTGCAAAGTGTTCGAAACGTCGGACAATCAAAAATCAAATACAAACGCTATAAAATCCGTAGTTCTAAAATGTGTACCTAATACTCGCATCACTAATAATGTCACAAGCCGAATGCTAAAGCCGATCTCGCCTCTTTATCGCTTGTTCCGCGGTCTTGCGTGCACGTTCGGCTCTAGCGAACGTGATAATGAGTCATACTTTTTCGTGCCGACGTTCATCGATTTGTAAAAAGTTACCACGTCAAAATCATAATGCAAAGAACTTAATTGAATTTATTCATTCTACTTCTCACCTTGTTTGAATCAATAGCATCGTCTTGCCTAGTTTCGGATCGGCCAAGTACCATTTAGAATTATACACAGCATCTCCTACCGATATGCTCTGTAAATCAATATTATCTGTTATATTTGCAATTACTTCAAAACAAGCATGAATCTATATTTGATAATATGTATAATAGGCTTATGGAGCTGATTTTAAAAACTTACATCTGAATTTAGCACGAATATTTACGTCAAAGTATTCGTATCGTTATCGAGACCAATTTGTATGGGATTTGGTGCAATGCCTATATCGGACGATATGGGTACTACTCCATATCCATACAAATCGGTCTCAGTTACGAATACTTTAACCCAAATATTCGTACTAAGCACACAGTTAGCTTGTTTATTGAGAGTAGTTTAGACTAGGTATGAAATATGACACTACCATGAATGAAAGCCGAATAGTGAGCGTGAATCGTAAAAAAATGTAGTCGCGTAAAGCCGTTTTTGACCAAGTATTAATCCGCCACCCAAAGACTGATTGATTGTGTGAGGGCGATTTTCAATATGAATTAATTTATTGTTCAATACGAACGTCAGCAATAAGACACTGAAAAATCCGTTCAAGACGTGAAAATACAAGAAGTTATGAAACTATTACTATTTATTTATATTCCTTTATTTTTTTATATAGACACTCTGCACTAAGGAAATAATCCTTGTATTGCGCTGGACTTAACGGACACTAATTACATCCACATCAAAACAACAATTGGCCGCACAAAGTTTTGTCCTGCGTGGGATTTGAACCCCCGACATTGGCAGTGTAGATCGATATCTTAACCATTACGCCATCTGTTCAGTCATTAAATAAAGGTATGTTAATGATTATTTAATATTACCGATTCTTTCAAAGTATCACCGTAGTAGCACAAACAAAATATTTGCAGAAGACTCATCATAAGGAAACACAAAAAACTTAGTACAAATGCGTCGATTTCCTGAAAGCAGAATATTTACAAAAACTTTGTTTTCTATGCTAATATTATTATTTATTATACGAATTGGCTCAAAAAGTATTGGACCGATTTTAAAAATTCTTTCACCATTAGAATGCTACATTATCCCTGAGTAACATAGGCTATATTTTATCCCAGTATGCCCACCGGAACGGGAACTACGCGGGTAAGGCAACTGAAACTGAAGCGAAGCGAGGGCGAGTTTCTAGTAAAATATGTATCATTTTGGCTCAAATTCATCGAACTAGGGATGTGAACAAATAATGGATTTTTATAATCATCGATTTTTACAAAAAAAATAATCGATTAATAATCGATTATCAAAATAATAAAACTCGATTATTAATCGATTTTTTATTATTCGAAATTCGATCGAAATTAATCGATTAGTCACTGCCAGATTTCCTAAAAAAAGGTCATCCCGATTGTTTCATACTATATTAGAAAATAAAGCTTACATATCCTCAAAAAAAAGGTCATCATAATCCTGTTGGGAGAGAAATCGATTATTTTAAAATAGATTTTAAAATCGATTTATTTTAAAGAACAAAAAATCGATTATTTAGAAATCGATTTTTTCTCTCCAAGTCACATCCCTAGATCGAACCTCCTCCAAAATTGGAAAGGAAATGATCTGCAATACCACGCAAGTCAGACGGATATAAGATTTTATTGAGAGTTTTGCATCTCTTGCACAAATGCTACATACATATTACTTTCTTTAATCGTTTTGTACGACATCCACAGGCAAGTAATAGGGTGGTTAATTGCATTATTAGTTTCTTACCACACGGAATTTATAATTAAAACTAGCAACCCGCCCTCGCTTCGCTTCGGTTTTAGTCGTTTTACCCGCGTAGTTCCCGTGGGAATACCGGGATAAAATATAGCCTAGGTTACTCCCTGATATTATAGCTTTCCATTGGTGAAAGAATTTTTGAAATCGGTCCAGCCGTTTTGAAGATTACCCGGAACAAACAGACAGACAAAAATTTTTTAATCTGTATTTTAGCCATAGGTGTCGTGCAAATAACAGTGTGAGCATGAAAAAAGTCTATTATTTTGACATTACAAACAGACACTCCAATTTTATTTATTGGTATAGATACTCTAGACTTAAGAGGAAAATATTATTTATAAAACTTAGTAATGGAAAGTCCTCCCTTAATTTTAAAATGCAAAATATAGAATAATCTATTTTCATACAAATGGGTCTGCAAATTCAATGGTCGGCATTGTGGCGTTCAAACTTTAGACTTTTGTATTGTAAAAAGTAGTATGAAGAATGATCATTACCATCTTCATCACCCTGCTCTTGGGTCAATTACCTACTTGGGGTCGCCTCTTCTTTACATACTGCATAACTTTTGCAATATGTTTGACTAATTACATGGAAAACGAACTTCGTAGTGCCGATATGTTTTTGAAGGGTTTCTTGTCAACCGCTAGGGAAGAAAGGTTCTCGAGTAGTGACCACGTATCGGACGACGCAGTGTAGAATTTTCACCAGGTCATCGGTCCACCTAGTGTAGGGCGCTACACTAGGTGGACCGATGACCTGGTGAAAATTGCTAGGCGTCATTGGATGCAGACGGCACAGGACCGCACTCTGTGGCGTAATATGAGGGAGGCCTATATCCAGCAGTTGACGGTGATGGGTTGAAATGATGATCATGACTTTTATGATAAATATTGAAATAGTTTTTTTTTTTTATATTTCTTCACGAATGATATTAATGTGTGATAACAATAAAAAAAATATTACCACAAGATTAAAACCCGTAAGGCAGATTAATATAGAACTTGCTATAAAGTTGAATAGCGTTGGTCTTGTATATATTTTCTCAAGAAGTTCCGTTGCGCTGTAATTAAAAAAAAATACTATTTGACAGATTCATCTCTCATTTTTATGTTATCTATGAATTCATCTATCACTGTGACGATGTAGTCCAGATTTTTGACCTACACGAGCCTTTTGGTACAAGAAATCAAAGTAAGTCTGCTTTAAAGTTAATATTAATTTAGCATCATGTCCCCTGAGTTTCCTTGCCAGATCTTACTCAGTGTGGCCGTGTTCCGATCCGATGGTAGCATACTAGATTGTTAGGTTTTAAATATAATGTTAAATAACTATAAACAATATATTTTTTTTTCATATAGAATCATTTTATTTCTTCTTACACTGGCAATAAATTTGTATCAAAATGTGGGTCAATATTTAATTACCTACTAATTTTCTGTATCGGGTAGATAATTATAAATTCCCTGTAGTAACGATGACTTGTTAGACGTGAAACTTCTTAGTCCGCCCGTGACCATCAACACTGCAGTGTTCGAAACGTTGGACAATTAAAAATCAAATGCAAACGCGATAAAATCCGTAAAGTAGTTTTATTTACAAGTCAAGACTATCACAATTATTAAAGCACCGATCATATTCTTACTTAACGGACATTGGCAGAATGGTGGCATACCTACTTATACTACTAAAGCCATAGATCAACAACAAAACTTTTGGCGGGAATATAAAAGCTTCATGTGTTGTTCTTGTAGTATATGTTTTCAATATCTTAGTAGTCTAGTCAAGATAGACCCAAAAGCACCTTCGTGCTTGCAAAAGGTCGTGTAGTCACAAATTTTTGATATCTTGTTAGGACTCAAATGAACATAAAAATACACAATTTGCAACTTCCAAAGTGCTGTGCTAACGGTAGGGTGACCATTAAACCATACAATTTTCGGACATTTTTCAGATTTTGTTGAATATCTTAGTTAAGAAAGGGTCTGACATCTTTGGTTGTTATGAAACATTAAAAGTACACTAAATAAGCTACAATTTCAGACTAAAACCAGCTCTATACCGTCATTGGTTCTTGAGATACAGTTCTTCAAACATAGCCAACTTTTTTAAAAAAGTGGATATTTTTCAAAATAGCCGCCTATTTTGTATAATATCTTCTATAATACGCATTTCACACCAAAATTTACTATAACAAAGTTGTAGTACATTCAGTCAGCTTTCATTTGAGATTAAATTGATACTTGTTGAACCAGCAGTTCCCTCAAAAACGGCAGATAACGAAAACCAGTTATACGTGGGTTTTGAGAGGTAATGTAAAAAACTGTTTTCATGTCTTTTTAAAGATGATGATGATGATCATAGTTTTGGCAAATAACATACAAATCTTCGAAAATATGCCGAAAAGTGGATATTTTTCGTAACGACCACAAATATTTAATTTTTTTTTTCTAAATTAAATATGCAAAAAATGTGAACAAAAACGGCAATTAAAAAGGAAAGAAACATAAGCTGGGAGTACCTTCACGCGGGGAAGGCGGTAACAATATACTATTAAATATTATATTGGCTAAAACTCCCAAACTAACAAATAATTTAACCATAGTGCTAAATTAACATGCCTTCGTGCTTATGTTGTAGTTGTCTTTATTGATGCGGTGTATGTGTGACTGTGTATCCGGTAACGCAGGGGAGCAGCCACCAAACGAGAATTGTATTGTTAAAGTGTTTATCTAGAACAAATTAAGAAATTTGCAATGAGAACAACAAAAGATACTTATAGCTTTTCGCCTTTCGGACGGAGAGAGTAGAAGTGGCTGTGGCCGAAGAAGATGCGGATTATGAGCTCATCATGACTGCGCTTTCAAAAAGAGCAGCAGCTGATCGCGTAGTCATTGTTGGAGAAGACGTCAATTACTCGTTCTTCTTAACGGTTTATGCACCGAAGAGACAAACGTCTACCTTCAAAAGAGCGCAAAGGGCAAAGCTGGTTGCTGTCACTATTCCTCAAAGTCCTACAACATCCAACAAGACCCCCAGTCATCACCAGGAACGATACTGTTCACCCACGTTTTACCGGATGCGATACTACTTCAGCACCGTTTGGCCAAGGAAAGACTAAAATCACCTCACTCCTCAGCAAGAGTAAACAAATTACTGAGCAAGTGAAAGTCTTTCTTTGTCCAGACTCCACCCTAGAAGCCATGAAAGAAGCAGGTATCAAGTGCTTTGTGACTCTGTATGGCGGTGACATCGCGAGGGACAGTTTAGACTTCCTGCGATATAAGACGTTTGTTACGTCAAAAACCTTAAACCTCGCCCGTTTGCCACCAACGGAAGATGTCACAGGCCATCATGTAACAAGGTGCTACCTCCAAGTGCAGAAGTGGCGGGGAATTAACTTAAATCCAACTGATTGGAGTTGGAAGTTGTCTCCTCAAGGACTTGCTCCTATTCCCACCACTATGGATCCCGCACCTCCTACCCTTCTGCGAAAAATTACTTGCAAATGTATGAAAGGGTGCTCTGGGAGCTGTTCGTGCAGAAAGGCGGGACGCCGCTGCTCAGTTCTTTGCCAGTCATGCGGTGGCAAATTTTATGCTAACGTCCCAGATGTGGAGCTAAAATGCTCTGACGATGAAGATGACCCGATAACAGACTGGGCACCTGTCCCAGCATCCATCGCATTGATTGGGATACCATCATCACCGTCCGAGCCAAAGCCCGGGTCATCTATACCAATAAATAAAATTGGAGTGTCTGTTTGTAATGTCAAAATAATAGGCTTTTTCATGCTCACACGATTAATTGCACGACACCTATGCCTAAAATTGCAATAAAAAAATTTTGTCTGTCTGTCTGTCTGTTTGTTCCGGGTAATCTTCAAAACGGCTGGACCGATTTCAAAAATTCTTTCACCAATGGAAAGCTATAATATCAGGGCGTAAACTAGGCTATATTTTATCCCGTTATTCCCACGGGAACGGGAACAACGCGGGTGAAACGACTATAACCTATAACCGAAGCGAAGCGAGGGCGGGTTGCTAGTCTAAAATGAAAAGAAAAGCTTAGTAAACACTCACGAAAGGAGCTTACGATATTATTAACTAAAACGCAACAATATGCATTTTATTTTTTATTTAATTATTACCATCATCAACAACGTCATCTTTAAAACACAGGTAGAATCGATTAACTCCTTTTTTTGGTTTTTTGAAGTCTGTTAGAAAGACGTGAAAGTAGTTTATTAGTATTTCCTCTCAAAGCCCACGTATAACTGGTTTTTGTTATCTGCCGTTTTAGAGGGAATTCCTGGTCCTACAGGTACCAATTTGATCTCAAATAAAAGCTATTTAAATGTTCTTCAACTTGTTATAGTAAGTTTCGGTGTAAAATGCGTATTATAGAAGATATTACACAAAATACGTGACTATTTTGAAAAATATCGACTTTTTTAATAAGTTGGCTATGTTTGAAGGACTGTATTTCAAGAACTAATAGCGGTATAGAAGTGGTTTTAATTTCAAATTGTAGCTTATTTAGTGTACTT
Source organism: Lymantria dispar (assembly GCA_032191425.1). Taxonomy (NCBI): domain Eukaryota; kingdom Metazoa; phylum Arthropoda; class Insecta; order Lepidoptera; family Erebidae; genus Lymantria; species Lymantria dispar. The sequence continues at coordinate 6,471,326 of CM063465.1, read as the reverse complement.
TAAATGTTTCATAGCAACGAAATATGTCAGACCCTTCCTCCACTAAAATATTCAACAAAATCTGAAAAGTGTCCAAAAATTGTATGGTTTTATGGTCACCCTACCGTTAGCACAGCACTTTGGAAGTTGCAAATTGTGTATTTTTATGATCATTTGGGTCCTAATAACATATCAAAAATTCGCGACTACACGACCTTTTGCAAGCACAAAAATGTATCTTGACTGGTAAAAATGTATCTATAGTGATTTAGCGGTTATAGTAAATAATTTTAATGACATTTTATCTAATGTTATGCAGAGGACTTGCTGTAATTTAGTGAATATGATATAAAAGTTTACCAATGTTTTCATTTGCCACCAAAATTTCCACAACAAACACATTCCCACAAGCCGAAAGCTTAAGCCGATCATGCCTCTCTATCGCTTGCGCCGCGCTCTCACTTGCACGCACTGCTCAGGTGGCACGTGACAATGAGTCATTCTTTTTCGTGCATACAGTCGGCGGTCATCGATTTCATCATCATCATTCATCATTTCAGTCTATTGCCATCCACTGCTGGACGTAGGCCTCCCTCATGTTACGCCACAATGTGCGGTCCTGTGCCGCTTGCATCCAACGACGCCCAGCAACTTTCACTAGGTCATCGGTCCACCTAGTGGGGGAGCCTCCTACACTGCGTCGTTCGATACGCTGTCGCCACTCGAGAACCTTTCTTCCCCAGCGGTTGTTGGTTCGTCGAGCGATGTGACCTGCCCATTGCCACTTCAGCGTGCTAATTCTTCGTGCTATGTCGGTTACACCCATTCTTCTGCGGATTTCCGTATTCCGGATTCTATCTCGCAGAGTAATCCCGAGCATAGCCCGCTCCATAGCACGCTGAGCGACTTTGAGCCTTGTTATGAGGCCTACATTTAGGGACCACGTTTCCGTGCCGCAAGTCATCACTGGTAACACACACTGGTCGTAGACATGTGTTTTCAGACACTGAGGTATGTTGGACGAGAAGATCCTCTTAAGTTTCCCGAACGCTGCCCAACCGAGTTGGATTCGTCGGCTGATCTCTTTCTAGAAATTGGATCTACCTAACTGAACTGTTTGTCCTAGGTTAACATAGTGAATGACAACTTCGAGAATCCCATTGCCAACTAGGACCGGTACAGGAATGACATGGGCATTTGACATGACTTTCGTCTTGTCCATATTCATTCGTAAACCCACTAGTTGGGATACCCTGCTGAGATCATTGAGCATTGTGCCAAGGTCCTCCATGGTTTCTGCCATAACGACGATATCGTCTGCAAATCGAAGGTGAGTGATGTATTCGTCGTTAATGTTGATGCCGAGTCATCCATTTAACAGAATTTATCGCGTCATCATCATCTCAGCTCACACATATCCCACAGCTTAGCTCAAACCACCTCCAAATGATAAAGGTATCAACGCGTTTGACCGACGGGTCAAACGCGTTGATACCTTTATTTTGAGTTTACGTTCTCTTGCATAGATGTTAAATGCATAATCCTTTAGTCGTTATCTTACGACGCCTAAGGGCAGGAAAATGAATGATGAATTGTGTTCTTACTCCGTCACCACACGGAAATATATGCATGTTACTTTTTGAAAATTGAATGCACTTCCAAAGAAACATTTTTCTGTATTTTCTTTAAAAAATAATAATAGCAATTGCAAGCAATATATTATTATACTTACCTCAATATTTGTTGATGCCATTTAATTAATCTCACCATCTCGATATTAATTTCTGTTGTGTTATTTAAGAAATCATTTGTTTCAAATGGAATTACCTTTACCATATAACAATGCAATAGACGAAATTGCATACGTAAGTAAGTACAGAATATGTAGAAGAGAAAATCTGCTACCGTTATATATATTATTACTATAACAACTGAAAAAAAATATCAGCATATAAACATCCTTACTAATATTATAAATGCGAAAGTATGTTTATCGGTTTGTTACGCTTTCACGCTTAATTCTTGAATACTAACCTGAGATACATTGGTGCAAATATATCCAAGGATAATATCTCATATCAGTCGAATCAAATGGATAAATAACAGATACTGGTAATAAAAACTCTACCTCATTCGTCTTATAATAATTTAAAAGAACAAGGCCCAGAGGGCTTAAAGAAAAAACTATAGCAAGTATCAAATAAAATATAGATAAAACTTTTAATATACGTTGCAAGCGTTCGTGTTCCGTTTGAATTATATTTTCTACTTCGAGAGAACCCTTGTAATTTACTAGTGATTTTTCTAAATCTCTAATATTTTCAATAAGCATATCGACTATTCTTTCATTTAAAACGATGCCTGATATTTTTATGTCGGAAAATATTGTGAAAATAAAACATGATGCGACATAAGTGAGTTCAGTGAATTTCTTGTGTTTGGCTACGGCATCTATGAACCAATAAACGGGTGCTACAAAGTCAGTATTTAACCATAAAAAAACAAAAACGAATATTATTAAACATCGATATTTATCAGATCGCGATTTATATTCAACTTTTATATTAACTCCAATGAGACGAAAAAGATATTCAATTTTTTTCAGGCTTGCATCAATCAACAAGGCTTGCGAAGCCATGGTTGGAATGACACTCTTTACCTGATAATAATTTTCAAAGCGAGTGGTGGAGTGAATAAAAGTACAATTTTATTAAATTACCACATACCACAGAGTTTAATTTCATAGACAGGATATATTAGAAATTTCATTACTTCCTATTTTCACATTTATATAAATAGCACTTGATTTCAACCGGTTTATAAATGAATCTATTTTTACGAATTTTATTGCGTTTATATTTCATAATTAATTGCCCGACGTTCCGAATATTTTTCAGCGTTCATAGTCACGGCAGATCTGGACACGAAGTGTTCGAAACGGTGGCATATCAAAAATCAAACACAAATTCGATAAAATCCGTAAAAATAGTTTTATTTATAAAATGAAATCCTCGCGTAAATATCAGAAATAATTTTAACCGTTTTTGTAGGGATATTTGATAGGCATGGTTTTTAGTTTCAGTTAATTTTAATATGGATTGTGGTTGACGAATAAAGTTTATACATATTTATATATATTCTTTTACCTTGTGCGTAAAATTACAATTCACAGCCCCTTATTTTACCCGTAGGTATGAAGACTACAAGGGATTAAATATGCATATCACATCTATTCAAGAGAAGAAACACTCGAAATAAAACCCTATACTAACCCGTCTGACTAACGTGGTATAGTAGATTAATTTCCCTTTTATTATGAAGGAGCTGCTCTAGCCTAGCAGTGGCACGAATATGAGCTGCCATGATTGCCAGATCATTATGATGATATATATTTTGTTGTAATTAATATTTATTTTAACTCAATATGCTTTTTCTATATAATAATCCTCGCATATCAGATAACTTCGTTAGATACAGACTTCCCCATAAACCAATGGCTCAACCGCAACGCTTCACATATGCTTGGTCTATTACACTGGTGTTACAAGTTTGCGAGGAAAATGTTACTACTAAGACATGTCCTTCGTTAAACGAGGTTCATGAAGTGTATGAAGTGGCCCACATATTGGTATTTCAAAGGTCCGTGACTGGCAACATCATTTACCATCAGGGACCAGCGGGAAAGTAAGATATGGTGATACATTGTATTCTTAACACGTCACCATAAGTAGTATCTTGTTATTATTTAGTTCTTTAGAAGAATCTTAGGTCATATACTTCTTCCATTGAGATCAAAGAATCCGTATTAATGGTCAATTCAATAGCGGAATACTGTAGATTATGGGGCCGCATGCTGCTCTTCCTCGCCTCAAATGGATTGATTGGGATGTGTACAGTACATGTCCTGTCAAAAATAGGATAGTGGTAGGACCACACTGTTGATAGTTGTCTGTCTACAGCCGTAAAATCGACGTCTGAGTAGTAGCAAATTGTTACTGCGCTTCGTTCGGTGAGCGAGAGAGCCAGATGCTCAACTTTCTGAGGGGGTTTGCGTGTGTTAGGTTTTCGTGATGCCTTTCATTAATTAATTCATTCATTTTAGCTAACATACGTCCCGCTCTTCAACTTAAGCCTACTTTACAATAAAAGAGAAATTGACCTTACTATACTATGCTGGTCAGACAGGTAGGTACAGGGTTTCATTTCGAATTTTCCTTCTCTCGCACAGATGTTATGTGCATAGTATATCCCATAGTCGTCTTTTACGACATCCACAGGCAAGATAGGGAGTGGCGTATTGTATTCTTACTCCGTCACCACATATGTCATGGTGATGCCTTTAAATTCACTGAATCGCATAACACGCATTCACACTCCCATCACATTCTACACGGTAGGCAAGGAGCGGTAGTATCACTTACCATCAGGTGTACTGTTTCCTCGTTTGCCACCGTTTGCAAAAGGAATGGAATACAGATAATCTGTATGACGATGATTCACGAGAAAGTCAACGGGGTATAAGGGTCTATAACAAGCAGCAGTAAGTCAATTTCCCTCCTATTTTGAAGGAGGCTCGAGCCCCTAACGGGATGTGAGGGCGCTAATAAGTACCTTTTAGATTAAAAATGCCAGATCTATATATTCGAAATCTACGCGCTCACTGTGTAAATTGCAATTAATATTTGACGTGACAAAAAAAAAAGACAAAGCAATTATCTTTGACAGCAATAGACAAGCGAGGACGCTGGGGAGTCATTTTCCAAGTGTCTACAGTGTATAGACCAATTGTTTTTGCATATTTAATTTAGATAATTGTACGAAAAACTTGTGGGAATTTAAAAATTAAAATCATATTAATTATTATTAGGTAGTAGTGCAAGATGGATGGCTCGTGATAAAGTATAAAAAAATAATAATAGGTTATATAATTAATAATATTAAGAGGGTTTGTTTTTTTTTTTTTGTGGTTGGGTCGCGGTCGGCGCGCCTCCGCACCACTCCGTCCGGGGTGACAGAGGGGCTTAAGCACGCAACTCCCGCGACCCACCCAAAAATCACGTCGCCTTCGTCGTTGGGCCGACCACTGGAGCAGCGTTAACTTGTCGTCAGTGGTCGGCCCGACGGAATACCCCCTATTGGGATACCCTCCCATTGACCGACGTCCCCCCTCGGGGAGGACGTCGGTCTTTCCTCCCGCGGTCGGCTCTCAGCGGGTGACGGACTAATCCCCGGTCACGTCACCCGCGGCCTTGGCTAGGGCGGCATGAGGCGCAGGTAGTTGCGCCTACGCCGCCCCAGTCGCCGGCGGCGGATCTCCTCATCGAGGCTGCGCTCCTCGCGCAGGCGATCCGCCGCCTCCTAATATTAAGAGGGTACTGCAGATATTACAAACAAAAATGCGTTCGTTTGATCCCTTATTGTATCCTTATTTCCAACGCTTTAGTTGTGTCATTCTTTGATAAGACATTTAACGATTGACTCTATAAATTTTAAAAACACGATCACTTGTAATTTCCTTGATAGAAAAAAAAAAATCCAAAGTTACATCTAAATGAAAAAATAAACCCATAATACGGCGTAAATACTTCACAATAGTTTATAAAATTTTGAAAATTAATAAATCTTCATGTTTCCTATAACTTATACCTACATTTTACATTTTTAAAATGTATATTTGTTTTAATAATATGCAGGCAATATCTAAATTCATCCGCGCTTCTGCCACCTTAGTTAGAGCCGTAACGCTTCCCCCCTATCCGCTTTAGTGCTGCTTCGGCTATCGGACGGGGAGGTAGTATCGCTTGCGCATACGCACAATTTTATAAAAGTATCAAGAAAATACGAAAATATAAAAGGACAACTGTAAATAACTATGATAAAAGTATTTTAGATCGCTTGTGTTATTATATTTTGTATTCAGCAGCATCTCACTAATTGGATGGCGTACGACTCCAGTAGCCCGCTCTTGTCGGTGCTCCTCACGCACACACACATAAAACGCATAAAATACCTAAAATAGATTAAATACAAAAGCTCTATGCCACCTTAACCCCATAATCATCTTCATCCACATCCACACTCCGTCCTACCCGAGAGAAGACATCACCCTGAACTAAGTTATACATAATCTTTGTATAGCGTGGGACTTTACAAACAAATATACTTAATTTAAGGCTCAAATTAAACCAAGACTTAGAACAACAATTTGTGAATCGTACCAAGTATTGCCCTGCGTTGGAATGTAACCTGCGATACTTTTTCATTGTAGGTATCATAACCACTAGTCCGTGTGGTGACGGAGTAAGAATACAAATCCACTCCCTATCTTCCCTGTCGATGTCGTAAAAGACGACTTATAACGGAAGGAAAACTCGAAATAAAACCTTATATACACAGAGAAGGCAAAATGTATTTTCTATTATTCTTTGCCGTGTGATGACGGAGTAAGAATACAATTCACCACTCCCTATGTTACCCGTGGATGTCGTAAAAGATGACTATGGGATATATGCACATAACATCTGTGCAAGAGAAGGAAAACTCGAAATAAAAACCAACCTGTTTGATGAGCATGGTATAGTAAGGTCATTTTCCTATTGTGGAGGAGGCTCGAGCCCAACAGTGGGACGTTGTATGAACTGAAATGATGATGACGAAGCACTACTCTATCTGTAAAGTCAGAATAGGCAGTAGCACTATTCTCGGATCACTAACTTGTCTACGAAAACGGATTATGACAGTATATTATTAGGGAAAAACCTAAGACCAGTATTGGATATACATAGACTGATGGATGAATAAATGAAAGACGGCTTAAAAACTGATCATCGTCATCATCATCTCGGCTCATATACGTCTCACAGATGCATTTAAGCCTCCTTGGAGCTAAAACTGATATGTTGTATACGTAATTGTATTCAAAAAATGATAAAAAAAATGACAGCCCGCTGAGTTTCTTGTCGGATCTTCTCAGCTTGTTTTTTTTTTAATTTTTTTTTTATTGCGAGCAGTGGCAAACGAGCAAACAGTACACCTGATGGTAAGTGTTGCTGTCGCTCATGGACCTTTGCAAGGCCGCTGCCTACCGCGAAGAAAGTGAAGGGAGTGTGAATGCGTGCATTGAGGTTCAGTGATACCAAAGGCACCACCAAAACCCTCCACACGCAAACACCCTCAGAAAGTTGGGCTTCCGGCTCTCTCGCTCACTGAACGAAGCGCAGTAACAAATTGCTACTACTCAGATGTTGATTTTCTGCGAGAGCGTGGTACTACCCCGGACGGACCGGCCCGCGGCTGTAGACAGATAACTGTCGACAGTGTGGTCCTGCCACTAGTAGCTTGTGGCCGCGTTCCGATCCGGTGGTAGATATTGTATTATATTCAAACGATGTATAAATGATTTGATTTGACTTCACTATAGGGCAATTCACCTATATACCGTTCTGGTCAGAAAGGTTGGATTTTGTTTCCAGTTTCTCTTCTCCTATATAGATGTTATATGTATATTATATCCATACATACATAGCTTCACGCCTATTTCCCAGAAGGGTAGGCAAAGGCTACGGATTGCCACAAGCCACGTTCCTGACATACTTCCATCGCTTCACTTACACATCAAAGTCTTCATGCATTCAATACAATTACGCGTACTCTTAACATGACCTTTCACCAGCATCTTCAATTTGATCCAGAAACTTACGGTGTGGTCTTCCTCGTGCAACCGTCACATTCACAATTGTTTTGTATACTTCACTCATTCTTTCTACATGTCCAAACCAATTTAAGATACCTTTTGATGTGAAACATCTACGGGCGAGGGTGAACCTGATCGTTACCGTGGCGTTAAACGCCACTCTTGGATATATACATTTGTGTAACGAAACCATAACCTGTTTTAGAATTTAATACAACGCTATCAAGTGAGCTCAAAATAAATTAATTATTAACCTAAACACATCCCTATAGTGTATCCATACTAATATTATAAATGCGAAAGTAAGGATGTTTGTTTGTTTGTTTATAACGCTTTCACGCTTAAACCACTGAACCGATTTCAAAAATTCTTTCACCAATGGAAAGCTATAATATCAGGGAGTAACATAGGCTATATTTTATCCCGGTATTCCCACAGGAACGGGAACTACGCGGGTTTAAGCGACTGAAACCGAAGCGAAGCGAGGGCGGGTTGCTAGTACTAAATAAAATAAATGTTTATTGAATCATCATTTTCTGGAAAAAAATCGTTATATTTTATTAACACTATGCCATATTAGGTCCTGTCGTAATCTGTTCTTTTATGCATATTTACGTGTACAAAATAATTTCGATGTTTCACATCTGTCAGGCGTCCTGAGCAACGGCTCCCTTTTTTAATCTTTGTTCGCTCCACAGTGCTCTCTTATCACACTATTTCTAATTTTATCTTTCAGCCTTATACCACATATACTACGGTGAGCTCTCATCTCCACAGCATTTATCCTGCATATTGTAACGTTGGACTTTCGGTCTCGTCACAGTATGCATTATGCTTTAGGCTGTATGCGTGTTCCCTGTGTCTATGGCAGCAGGTGATAAAAAAATATATATATATATCAAAAATAACATTTGACACTTGTCAAAGAGTCTTTACTTTTTGATCCAACCTCGAAATGTCGGTAATGTAATTTTTTAAAATCTGCATTATCAGAGTGCAATCTGCGTTCCTTATACGAAATATTGTTACTTATTTATGGACGGGCTTATACACCTTATGGGTGAAGCCATTTTTTTTAAGAAACCGGTAAGATTTTCGGTTAAATGTGTTAATGTCGTGGCTTGCTTTTTGCCCAATACTAAAACTTAGTTTTTCTTTTACAGCTATAGAAAGCGGTTTCTTTCTTTCTTTTCCTTTCTTATTTTGGACCAATAAAAGGAATGAACTAATATAATATCCTTCTTTTCTCAACTAACAACCTCTTTTAATTTTTTTAATATTACAATATCCCATAGTCGTTTTACGACGTCCACGGACAGGTTAGGGAGTGGTGAATAGTATTCTTACTCTGTCGCCACACGGAATATTTGGTGATATCAACAGGTACGTCAAATTGTGACTTAGGTCTAGGAATAGACGCGGTATAGTAGGTCAAATTCCCTTCCATTGTGAAGAAGGCCCGAGCCCCACAGTGATACTTTTGTGGGCTGAAATGATTATGACTATATATGAAAATTATAAGCTGTAATTTTAAAGAATTTGTTAAATTGTCAGACTTTACAAAACTAAATAGCTAACAGCGAAGTATTTAATCATGAATTAGGTATCCATTGATCACAATTGAATCGTAAATTACAAAATGCATTATTAATATATATTTGCTTGTTAATTACACTGTTCACTGTGTAATTAATAAGTAAACCGTATAATTTTGTCGTGAGCTTCGGAAAGTAATTTTGAATTTTACTCTATTTATATTTTAGAGTCGATATCCGTGTGGTGACGGAGTAAGAACTACTTCCGATCTTGCCCGTGGATGGCGTAAAATACGACTAAAGGATATTATATATGTTACCGGAAATGTATGAAATCTAGGAATTGTATACAAATCCTTGGAAATTTATACAATTCCAAAGCTATTTAGGAAATGTATAAAATATTGTTTCAAAAAATTTTTAATACATAAATTGCCTAAGAAATGTGTACAATTCCTAGGAATTGTATATAATTCCAATATGGTGTTAGGAAATGTATAAAAATAATGCTTTCTCGAATAAAACACGTTGTTAAAATGAGAATAATATTTTTTATTAAAGCACTCGTTAAGACAACAACGTTCAGATAACAATCATATCGTAAAATATAATCTTAATATATATAAATTACGTGTCACGTTGTTTGTCCGCGATGGACTCCTCTAAACTACTTAACCGATTTTAATCAAATTTGCACACCGTGTGCAGTTTGATCCAACTTGAAAGATAGGATAGCTTACATCTTAATTTATAGTCGCAATATTATTTTATTGCAAATTATTTGTATTATTTGACATTCACAATTATCTGTTAACTCCAAACGATTTTAACAGATGGCGATATCTGTTGACTGGATTGAGTAATTAATTAATATATGGTGCTGCTATGTCAAACTTACAACGGTCTCATATACGATTTTAACTTGCTTTTTTACATAGATGCTATTTGTAAAAAAATATGACGACCTCCATGACAGATGTTCTCCTACAGTTCCACTTAAATAGTTTAATAAAATGTAATATAACAAAAACATTAGCCACAGCAACGCGTGGCCGAGTCTGCTAGTAATCTATATATTATCTTACTAATTAAAGCTAACCTAACCTAACCTATCCCTGATCAGACGAAGCAATACCCTCCCCTCGCCCGCTATCCCCGCGTACCCATTGATATCTCAAATGTGTTACATTTCCGATTGCTATTTAGGAAATGCATAGATTTCCTAGGAAATATATCTAATATAATTTATTTTACACACTGCTGTGCGATTATAGGAATTACATACATTTCCTAGGAATTGTATACAATGACGGATTACATACATTTCCGGTAACATATACATAAAAAAATTATAAAAGAGAAAGAAAACTCGAAATAAAACCTTATGCCAATAGGTCTGACCAGCATGGTATACCTAGTAGGTAAATTTCTTTTTTATTGTGGAGCAGGCTCGAGCCCAACAGTGGCCAACGTTTGTGAGCTGAGAAGACAGAGTTTTACTCTAAATACCACTTCTTATTTTGCTAGTGGGCGTCTTAAAAAACGACTGACGGGTTTAATATGCAAGCAATATCTAATCGAGAAAATGAAAATTCGATATAAAATCCTATAGCAACCCGTTGTACACAGTCCATCCATCAGCCTACAGACGACTGCTGGACATAGGCCTCCTGGAGAATGCCACTCGGAACGGTCCTGTGCCACTTGCATCCAACGGTTCCCTGCGACTTTGAGAATATCGTCAGTCCACCTAGTGAGGGGTTGTCCTACGCTACGCCGGCCGATTCGTGGTCGCCACTCAAGAACCTTTCTTTCCCAACGGTTGTAGGTTCGACGAGCGATGTGGCCTGCCCATTGCCTTTTCAACGTGCTAATTCTGCGGGCTATATCGGTTACACCCGTTCTTCTACGGATTTCCGTCTTCCGGATTTTGTCACGTAGAGAAATACCGAGCATAGCCCTCTCCATAGCACGCTGAGCAACTTTGAGCTTTTTATGAGGCCGACATTTAGAGACCACGTTTCAGTGCCGTAAGTCATCGCTGGTAACACACACACGTTTTTGTTTGTGTCGGGGATTATTCAAAATTTTCAATCTTATAATATTCAGTCCAAAGTTTTAGTTATTCCTACATCATATGATTAATTTGACCACTGATGTCAAGTAACCCTGCTCCGGTGGTCGGCCCAACGACGAAGGCGACGTGGTTTTCGGGTGGGTTGCGGGTGTTGCGTGCTTAAGCCCCGCTGTCGCCCCGGACGGAGTGGTGCGAAGAGCGCGCCGACCGCAGCACACCCAAAAAAAAAAATCATATGATTAATTTAGGTACAACTTTTATCGTTTCATTCTATCCACCTATAAATCACCCTGTTTCAATTCACTGTCGTTTGATTGGTCTAATCAAGGGGTTTATAAAGATTTGATCGCCACCTTTAGCAGATGGGTTGGATATCGCATTTGGTGTTTTACAAGTTTCTCAGAAAACCTTCGCTGTCTATTTTCTTGGTGATCCTTCCGCTGTTTCTTTGGTCTCCGTGGTAAAGTGTCAGGTGGTGAAATTGTATTCCTAACCAGACATCACATAGCGCACCGTTCCATTGATTAATTAAAAAAAAATAACCATTCTAATATGACATGCATGCAAGCCTCCTGTAAACCTTTGTTTTCAGACACTGCGGAATATTGGACGAGAAAATCCTCTTAAGTTCCCCGAACATTATACACAGTAGTGTAAATTAATTGCTGTGTGGTAGCGGCTTCGAATACTACCAACCCTTGCTTTGCTCGTGGGTGTCGTAAAAGACGACTAAGAGCCCTAGATTGACCCGGACCAACTCCATCTGGTACCATTTGGGTCAACGATTACATTCCCAAGGAGGGTTGACGTCAGGCAGGCGGCTGGTCATAAAAGTCATTGTCGAAACTTTTTGCAATATGTCAAAACAGATGACATATTGCATCGACCCCAAGTAATTGGGATAAGAGCAAGATGATGATGAGTGTAAATTAATTGTAATTTAATTTCCTTCCTATTGTGAAGGAGGCTCGCACCGATGTAGTTTCTCTAGCCTATGTAGTAGTAGTAGTGACTTCATGTAGCCCAGATAATTTCGCGCCCATGAGTTTTGCAAATTTTAGACCAGTATAAAACTAAGTAATTTTAATGATTTAAAATTTTATAAAGTATGAAATTCTGTAATTGTGATCGGGTCATCAACGTGATTACAGCTTATATAAGTCCCACTGTTGGGCTCGAGCTTCTTCCACTATAGCAAGAAAATTAACCTACTATAATAGCCCGTACAGACGTTGGCCGAGCCTAGGCCAACGCGAGCGTCGGCAAATAGGTACAAGGCGAGTGCTAGCGTCTACATAGTTGGCCGAGTGCGGCGAACGCCAACGCGAGTGGCCAACGTAGACGAGCGTTTGTAGAAGTGTCTACACGTTGGTCTCGGTCAGTGTTCATTGTGCACTGAAACGCTACGGACGTTGACATTAACGTTGCTGCAGCTTCGACTATTTATTTAATGAGCGTATATAACTATTATCTCAGTATATACCGCAGTAAAGTGAAAAAAAATTAGGTGGTTGATACTGAGTATTCACAGAAATAGAACAGTGTAAGATATATCCGTGTGGTGACGGAGTAAGAAAAAACTTCATCAGTCCCTATCTTGTCTGTGAATGTCGTAAAAGACAATTAAGGGATATAATACATAATAAGCATATAACATATATGCAAGAGAAGGAAACCTCGAAATAAAACCCTATACCAACCTGTCTGACTAGCATGGAATACTAAGGTCAGTTTCCCGCCTATTGTGGAGGAGGCTCGAGCCCAACAGTAGGACGTATATTAGATGATGAATGATGAAGATACATTTTGATACTATAGTTAACATATAGGGTGACTTGGATCTAATTATTTACGTCGCATATCTAGAAATAGTGATGCAAATTTGAAAATATAATCATTTATATTGAGCGACAATATCACATTAAACACGTCTAACCGCAATGGATGTCAACCGTGTAATGACGACTCGGCCAACGTGTAGACGGCATTGGCCGAGCGTAGACGAGTGCTTTTGATTTGTGCACAAAAACCGACACCGAGGCGAAGTGAGGCAAGTGATCACGAGCGACGGCGAGTGAAGACAAATCAGCTGTCCACACGTTGGCGCTTGTATTCACTCGGTCAACTAGGCGAGCGACGGCGAGCGTTGGCCAACTAAGGCAAATCGGGTGTACACACGTTGGCGTTCGCCATCGCTCGCCTGCACTCGGCCAACATGTAGAAGCCCTAACACGTTGATCAGGCGGGTTGATATAGGGTTTTCTTTCGAATTTTATTTCTATTGCATAGATGTTATATAGGTACGTATAATTTGACTGCATAGATGGCGTATTGGTTAAGATACGGACTTACAGTGCCAGTGTAGCAGGTTCGAATCTCGCGTAGGACCACACTTTGTGCGATCCACAAATTGTTGTTCTGAGTCTGGATGTAATTTGTATCAGTTAATTATATGTTTGTAAAGTCCCCCGCAATACAAGGATTAATTTCCTTAGTGCAGAGTGGTGTCTTATAAAAAAAAGTATCCCTTGGTCATTTTACAATACATACGGGTACGTATGTTGACGGAGTAAGAATACTATTCACCACGCCTTCTTTTACCCGTGGGTATCGTAAAGGACGAGTGAGGGATATATCACATATATAATGGCTATACATGAGATGGAAAACTCGAAATAAAACCCTATATCAACCCGTCTAATCAGCGTGATGTAGTTAAGTCAATTTCACTCCTATCCAGATGGAAGTTCGGGCCCAGCTGTGGAACGTATATGAGCTAAAATGAATTAATAAATGAAACGGGTAAGATAGGGGGATGGTAATTTATATTCCTACTCCGTCACCATACGCCATCAAATATTACTGAAAATGGTAATCCAAATGAATTAAATTGAGTATAATTATTAAGCAAAGTATCAATTCTCTTTGTAAGTAATAAGCTGACCCTATAATTTTGTTATGTGAATTTAAACCTGTGACTACCATTTTGAATTTTGATCAATTGCCTTTCAATTATTAATTAAAATGACTTATTAATAGCAACCATTGTAGTAAGAAACGTGCAATTAAAATTTTGCATATTAGCTGTAAGTTTCAATACTCTTTTATTGATAATTAGCTTATACTCGCGACTTCGTCCGCGTGAAACAGTTACTTTGGGCTAATGCTAACTTTAACCCGCGAATTTGTTTACGTAGAAGGTAAAAATATTATTAAATAAAACAATTCTGTTACACATAATTTTTACGAAACCTAACCGTTTATATAGTACACGCAGCGGAAGCTCTCAAAAGAAACCCGATTCTGAACCATTTTTCATTGTTGCTCCGCTCCTATTGGTATTGGCGTGATGATATATAGCCCATAGCCTTCCTCAATAAATGGGCTACCTAACACTGAATTTTTCAAATCGGACCAGTAGTACACGAGATTAGCGCGTACAAACAAACAAACACTTTCGCTTTATATTAGCATAGATTACTTGAATCGCGCAACTAGCATCTATAAGAGAGAACGAATGTTAGAAAGAATAAGTTGTAAGCACACACAACGAAAGCGGTAAAAAAGAATCATCATCATCGCAGCCCACATACATACCATTATTGGGCTTGGGCCTCCTCCACAATGGGAGGGAATTTGGCCTACTATAATAATAATAATATAATAATAATAATATTTATTCAAGTAACCAAGACTCATTATTGTTAGTAATTCTTAATCTAAAGTTGTTAGTTAATTAAAATTACAAAAATCAAAAATCAAATGAGAATTAATTAAAATAAAAGAAAAGAAAAGAAAATAATATCTGCTTAATCACTACTGCGTCACACCATGAGAGACGGCACAACAGTGATTCATATACAAGCAGTCCAGTCGACTTGCAACCATGGCCAGGATGCTGTTTGAGCTGGCCCGCACCCTACGTACCAAAGATGCGCACCTTTTGCGCATTGTGGCGTAAAAACAATCCACGCAAGCCTCGGCGAACATCCCTGACGCGCTGCAGAAGCGCGGCAGCCCCAACAACACCCTGAACGCATTATTATATTGGATACGGAGGGCATTGTAAGATTTACGAGTATGTCCAGCCCACAGGCTGCATGTGTAGAAAGATGTACAATAGGCTCTAAACAGGGTAATTTTCACCTGTGTTGTGCAAACCGGCGAGCTATCATGTTCGCTCTCACTGACAGTGCCCTCCGTTCCCGTTCCAGGTCATCATTGTCCTTGAGATCAGGAGTCAATATGTGCCCTAAATACTTAAACCTGAAGACTCTTTTCAGGTTGTCACCTTTAAGAAGTATTGGCGGTACACTTTGAGGACTTTTTCCCTCGGTCTCAAAGACCATGAGATCACTTTTATTCGTGTTATATAATAACCCGTGACGTGTAGCATAATTCTCACAAATCGTGATCAGTTGGCGCAGCCCACACGGTGACGCACTCAATAGCGCCATGTCATCGGCATAGGTGATGTTATTCACGCATACTCCATCAATATGACATTCAGCCCTAGTGCCACTGAGCTCGCCAATCAAGTCATTAATATACAGGTTGAAAAGGGTAGGTGAGGTCAACCCCCCCTGCCTCACACCACATTCCAACCTGTAAGACTGTGATAGAGTTCCTGCCCATCTCACATTGTTCTCCTGACCGCCATACCAGTATTTTAGTATATTTGTAACTGCAACAGGTACATGAGCCTGTTCCAGTTTCAACCATAAGATGTCGTAGGAGACTAGGTCGAAGGCTCTGGAGAGATCGAGAAAGCAGCAGTATACATGTGTCTTACGCTTAGTATAGTAGTTGTCAGCATGCTTAAGACACAATATAGCACTCTCCGTTGACAATCCTAGTCGAAAACCAAATTGATTATCACACAGATGTACATGTTTATTCAACTATGTATTAAGCATGCTATCAAATACTTTCGCGATTATTGTAGCTAAGGATATAGGCCTATAGTTTGATTTATCTGCTAAGTCACCAGATTTGTTTTTTACTATAGGCACTACCACCGTACGCAACATATCCGCTGGCATGTAGCTATGAGACATACAAAACGAATAGAATAACTCTAGTACCCTAGTTAAAGACTATACCATGCTGGTCAGACATGTTGATATAGGGTTTCATTTCGAGTTTTACTTCTCTTCACAGATATTATATGCATATTATAACCCATAGTCGTCTTTTACGATATCAACGGGTAAGATAGGGAGTGGTGAATTGTATTCTTACTTCGTCACCACACGGAAAAGAATAATACAGAATACATTTTGCCTTCTCTGTGTATTTTATAGTCTTATCTTACAGTCTGAACTGTATATTATATCTTATAGTTTTCTTTTATGACATTCACGGGCAAAAGAAGAGGTGTATTGTATACTTAATCCGTCACCACATAGAAAAAAAATATGTATGAGGCGGCAAATAAAGCAATGAGGCTTAGTTATGATACTGTATTGCCAGAAACGTTTTTTTTATAAGGAGAAGGTGCAGTTGTTTGACAATTAATAATAACATTAAGTATGAATTTTTATTGTTAATAAATTTACATAAATTCTATAATAATATGAACCCTATTCAGCTTGCATTATATCTACATTAGTATTTCACAGTATAATTATCTAAAAATAACCTAAAACTTAGTTATTAAAAGTGTATAATCGTGAATTAAAGCAATTAAACATGAGGTTTCGAAATCATTCCTATGATATAAAACCTGCAGATTCTACATAATAAAAAGAAAATTAGGTATATTTAGACTATTAATTCTAAATATACTAGCCAAAGGACAATTATTTTATTAAAATAGCGAAAAAAGAATAAAGCACATTAAGGTTTTCAATTTACTAAGTATGTTGTACAGTCGGTTCCGTGTATACAGTTTGCAATAAAGCGAAATAGGACCACGCAGTACTGCATATCTGAAATAGCAAGGAGAAAGCAATTACTTAATATTCAGGGAATTTTATAATTCTAAGATTAATATGCAAAAATTTAAAATTAAATAGCTTATAAGTACTTTAATAAAAAAGAGAACCAATATTTGTAATATGCATTGTAAAAGACTTTATTTGAAGTTAGCACTCTGTGAGGAGCTTAGCGCCTGGCGGGTTGACGTCCGCCGAGACATCATTGCCCGTTGGGCAGTCCGGCTGGAGCGGTCTCAGTTCGGTGTTAGGACCGTCGAGGGCTTCCAGCCGGTGCTGATGCAGTGGTTGGATCGGAGGCACGGGGTGCTTTCCTTCCGACTGGTACAGGTGTTGACGAAGTACGGATGCTTCACCAAGTACCTGCACACGGTCGTGAGGAGGGAGAGCACACCGTCCTGACACCACTGTGATTGCGACAAGGACACGGCGCAGGATACACTCGACGGTACTTTTACTACTACACGGAAATACATAGTTAAAGTTTAGAAATAATGTAACAATTTACCTTCATAAATGCATTTAAATTGATATCAGTGAATCCCCAAGCTGTCAATTTACAAGGCGTTTGAGACCTGAACAAAAGTAAAAATAATATCTTAAAACAATGATTTTCAATTTATTTTGGTGAATACAAAAGCCGACGCAGATAAAAACGTATAGTCGGGCTGGGGATGTGGGCTGTAATTAGCTGATGCTATACTTATTCAGTGTCTTGATGGAATAAAAATACAATTCACCAGTCCCTATCTTGCCGTGTATGTCGTAAAAGACGACTAAGGGATATAATCAGCATATAACATCTGTGCAAGACAAGGAAAACTAGAAACAAAATCTTATCCAACACGTTTAACCAGCGTGGAAAAGTAGGTCAATACTCTTCCATTCTGGAGGAAGCCTCAGCCCAAAGTGGGAGATATATGATAGGATGATATTCGGTTATAATTTGAGGGTACTATAGGTCAAAGGGATGATAAGAGAAAGTTTGAAAAAAGACAAATGATGAGACAAGATGAAATTAATATGGTAAGGAAAGTTTTAAATATGTATATTGAAGGCTTTAGTGGTAAGGGAAGACCAAAGGAACAAAATAATAGACTCTGTGAAGCAGGAGTGATCGCAGAGATGACGTCCGATTCAATTTTATGGAAAGAGATGACATATTGAGTCGCCTTAAGTACTTGGTAATACAATTCACCACTCCCTATCTTGCCCGTAGATGTCTCGAACTCGAAATGAAACCCTATACTAACATGTCTGACCAGCACGGTATAGTAGCTCCTATTGTGGAGGAGGCCCGAGCCCAACTGTGGGACGTATGTGGGCTGCGATGATGATGCGATGATGAAGTACTTGGGATCAAAGCAGATTGATGATGATGATGGCAAAGGGATGACCAGATTATGAATAAAGGATTAGTTCGCCACCCGTATCTGTAAACCATTATCAACTCTGGTGAGAGTAGGAGATATCTGAAGTCAAGAAATCGGTTCGAGTAACCTGCTGAATTGACAACTATGGGTAATAGGGCCGAAACACATAACCGCGTTGCGACACCGCAACGGTAAAATTGGCAGTAGCGTCAGCGCCGTTTTTGCCGATTGGATATTGAGTAATCCAACAAAAATAAAGAAATTTTTCATATAATTATTTGCTCACCTAGTTAAAACCAACAACATGCTTTTCCTAAGCTGCGTATCAGCTAAATACCATTTAGAGTTGTACACAGCATCGCCTACAGCCATACTCTGTAAATATATGTATTATCATCCTTAGCAAGTTTTAGATTAATTTAAGATCATAAGTCCATTTGAAATAAAATTATACAAGAAAAATATAATGAGGATTGACAGTCCTCTTGTCACCATTTACGCTGAACAGTGTTCGAAACGCCGAAAAATCAAATACAAACGCGATGAAAGCCATGAAAATTGTTTTATTTCAAATTTGTAATACTCGGAAATTAACAGCCAATCATCAGACATCACAAATCCTTCCATAGTTTTTTCTAGTAAGCATAGATTTTCATAATAACGTTAAGGCACAAACGGCCCATTATGTCGCTTTTAAAGTCTCGAGCTTATGGAAGGATTGCAA
Source organism: Lymantria dispar (assembly GCA_032191425.1). Taxonomy (NCBI): domain Eukaryota; kingdom Metazoa; phylum Arthropoda; class Insecta; order Lepidoptera; family Erebidae; genus Lymantria; species Lymantria dispar. The sequence continues at coordinate 6,452,009 of CM063465.1, read as the reverse complement.
AATTGTGATTTTCGCCAAACATTTTTTTATACACAAGAACACTCTTGTTACTGTTCGTAACAAAATATGAAACCGTTGAATTGATTTTTATAGTTTAAAAATATGTGGTTTGGTCTAACTTCAGAAATAAGATATTTTGTCCTTAATATACCACCATGTTACCAATAAAATTATTTATTTTTCTTATTGCTATCGGTGCCAAACAAGCAAACAGTACACCTGAGGGTAAAGGATGCGGTCGCTCATGGATCTTTGCTAGGCCGTTGCCTACCGTGAAGAAAGTTAAGGGAGTGTGAATGCGTGCAATAAGTTTCGATGATACTAAAAGCATCACCAAAATGCACCACACGCAAACGCCCTCAGTAATTTGGGTCTTTTCGCAGTAATATCAAATTATTAATTATAATTAATTAATTATTGTGACATTCATGAAATGAATACTCGGATAATGATTTCTGATGTTTACGCGAGTATTATACATTTTAAATAAAACTACTTTACGGATTTTATCGCGTTTGTATTTGATTTTTGATTACCCGACGTTTCGAACACTTTACAGCGTTCATGATCACGGGTGGACTAAGATGTCTCACGTCCAACAAGTCATTATAACAGTAACGATGGCAGTAACGATGACTTGTTGGACGTGAGACATCTTAGTCCACCCGTGATCATGAACGCTGTAAAGTGTTCGAAACGTCGGGTAATCAAAAATCAAATACAAACGCGATAAAATCCGTAAAGTAGTTTTATTTAAAATGAATACTCGGAATAAGGACAAACTAGTTGTACATACTACTCGTCTCCAAAAAATTAGCAAATCATTCATGGGGCAATGTATACGTTTCTACAATAGATTACCTAAAGATATCCGAGATAACAAGAAAGTTTAAAAAAGCTATCAAGAATAGACTTTGTAAGAAAGCTTATTATAAAATCTCGGATTATGTAGATGATAATACTGATTGGTTGTGAGCAGCTCCTCATTATGCAATTTCCTTGTTATTTTAAATAAACTCTTTTTTAATAACTCTAATATTGTAAAGCGTAGCGTGTTTTGCCTAACGAAATTTTGCATTTTCGTCGTTTGTAACATGTTTGTAACATATGGTCTTGGTCATGCTCACTGAAGGATCTACTTGCGGTAGCTGCGTGGAGCGGGTCTCTCCCTTCCCTCCATAGTGGTTGAGGGGAGTGATGGCTGCTCTAGTAGTTAACTCGTGATCGGGTGCCGCTTGTGGGATCTGGTCCAGCCATAATCATTTGAATTATATTAAGTATCTTGCAGTTCGAAGGGCATCACACTGGAGCTAGGTCTTATAAAACATGTATACAAATTTATATCTAGTAAGAAGAAAAAAAAAATAAAATAATAGACAAGCCCGCTGAGTTTCTTGTCGGATCTTCTCAGTATCAGTCGCGTTCCGATCCGGTGGTAGTTTATTTTTATTGGATAATTTAATTTTATTTTGTAAAATTGACAATATGTAAGTGCCCTCTCGGGGTCTATGCATAATAAATGATTTGAATTTGAATTTGAATTAACTATCGCCTTTTGTATTGATAAAGGAAAATATTTTAAGAAAACAACCATCAATTAATCAACCACATCTGAAAAGTAATTTTAATGTCAACGACAATACATTGAATAATATTCCGAAAACATTAATGCAACCATTGGTCTTCTCTGTCATGATGCTATTGTGGGCGATAGCATCCTCAGAAATTTTAGTGTTTAAATAATTGTTTTCAATAAGACTTGTAACGATTAAACAATAGTTAAAAATTAAAATTTACCATCTGATGAATCTTATTACACTAGAAAACCCAGCATAATTTCCCCGTTTTAATTTAATTTAATAGGGCTAATTTAGTAAAAATAGCATTAATATCTAATAAAATACTTTTACCGACTCTTCAAAAATATTGCCGTAGATACATAACAGGAATATTTGCATCAGACTCACTAGAAGAAAAGTCAGAAAACTTAGAAAAAATACGTCGATTACCTGAAAGTGGAAATAATTTTTGTTATAAATTTACAATATTGTTAAAGAGTATGTTAAAGTGAGTATGTGAGAGCCATGGTCTTTTATTTCGTAGATATTGTGACTTAAAATCTTTTTTAGGATTCATATATTTCCCCAATGCAACTAGTCCATAGCGATTACCATCAGTAGGCAAGTTTTAGAACCGACAGCTTCCTTACTCAAGCCTAATTTAGAAATCTAAGTAAGTTTGAGATTAAGATTACTATGGTTCGAAAATGAGGCTAATGAGATGATGAATAATATAATAAATCTAAAGCTACCTGTCTCCCAGAATACATCCACGCAATGATCAATGTGAAGAGGATAGTGATTAAGTATTGCCAAACAACGATTGCTCGAAAGTTAATCGAGGACTTAACAAACCTTATAAAGCATTTGATCACTTATGACATGCTAATCTTTTACATAAGGAATCCAAGTTTGAATTTCAGAGCTAATAGTTTAAACTAAAAACCATGTTGTGGCATTTATTAATCTTGGCGCGAATATTAGATACTATAGTCCATAAAATATAGCTTGATCTCTGTGACAGATGTCAACGAAACCAACGAAGTAAGTTTGAACGACCGACATGTTTCCAATTTCATTTTGTATCAAATATATTTTCATTCTTTTCGTGTCAGTTTTATTGCAACTAAATTGCAATATATTATAAATATAAAAGTATTAATATTCATACCTAAAATGTACCTCGTAAGTACTGAAACAGTAAACATTTTATATATAAATGACGCTTACGCACGTACAAGGTCATACTGGACTGAAAATAAAAAAGAGATGGGATAGTCGATATGCGTAAATCAATAACCGATCTTTATTAAATTATTCATAAAAGAAATAAACCTAATACAGTACCTATATAAAACTTTCAACATATTTTTTACAATTAAAACAGACAGTTACATTATAAAATACATAAATTGAATTAATTAAACATTAAAAACTACTTTTCGTCTTAGAGTAAATGGTAATATTATATACGCATTATTGTCAATAAATAGACATATTTATTTATAAAACAGTCGTAATTAATCGATTGTTCTAACGACTGTCCCTATTTGGCAAAAAATGATAAATGTTCTAGCAGGAACGCTCCAGTGATGACGATAATAGTGACCTGGACCTTGATTGTACTCCTTTGGAATAATTAAAACAGTCAAACAATCAAAATGAATTTCATTGATTGTATTTTAATTATAATAGAAAATCACAATTACAAAAATAAAGAGTTTTATCGATAAAAGACTACGGACTTTATCGTAAGCGTGACAAAACTAGGGACAACTGTCACAGAGATCATCCTATATTTTATGGTTTATAATAATAAGTTCCGTGTGGTGACGGAATAAGAATACAATTCACCACCCCACTTTCTTGTCCGTGGATATCTTTACAGACGACCAAGGGATAATTATATGCAGATAATATCTATGCAAAAGAAGGGGAACTCGAAATAAAACCTTATACCAAAATGAACGACCAGCACGATATAGTAGGTCATTTTCCCTCCCATTGTGGAGGAGGCTCAGCCCAGCAGTAGATCGTATATGCGTTATGATGATGATGACTAATAATAAAATAATAGATGAACTAATTTACCACAGCATTAAAACCCGTAAGGCAAATAAGCGTAGAGCTTGTCACAAAATTAAATAGGGCTGATTTGGTGTATATTTTTTCAAGAAGTTCCGCTGAGCTGGAACGATTAAAAAATGATAAATCTTTTTATTTTATTTTTTATTTCATATAGTGACGGAGTAAGGATACAATTCCCCGCCCACTATCTTGCCTATGTATGTTGTAAAAGTTGACTAAGATACATAATCCGCGTATGCAAAAGAAGGCAAATTCAAAATAACACCTTATAGTCTAGTCGACAAGTTGAAAATGGTACAAAATAGAGATACTGCTCTTAAAATTACGTGCGATAGCTCATTGGATCCGGAATGACGTCTAGAAAAATGTGCTAAAAGCGTGTATTAGCACATAAAAAATTGCAAAAGTTATAAACAATTAAAGATGAAAAAAAAATGGCATTTTGTTTTTTGCCAATATTTCATAAACTATTAATATTTAAGGAATTTAAAAAAAAGATTCTGCAAGAGGAGGAAATTTCCAATAAAAAACTCCTAACTCCCGGAACTCTATCTCCATTATTTATAATTTTAATTTAACGCTGAAGATAGGTCTGCGCGTGACATTTTTAGGATGCGCGCGTAGCGTCAAAAGCGAGTACGGCGCATTAATTAATTTATTTAAAGTATTAAATATTTTTTTTTTAATTTGAAAAAATTATGGTGTGTTCTGAACACTATAAATAATTTATTCCCGTTGGAAATTTTACTTAAAGTTAATTTTTCAACGAGTTAAACAATTGTTAACTAACGAAATTTTCTCGAACTATCGTCTTAATTATAAGTGAAAAAAAATGTTTAAATAATGGTCGTAAAAAATTTTCGCTTCGTAGAGCCTTTCTCACATACATACTTAACAAGATCGTGCCATAAAAGTTAAAAAAATATTGATACTTTGTTTATAGAAATTTTTTTACTTGAACAAAAACTTAAAAATCCAAGTAATGTTGTTCAAGTAAAAAAATTGCTATAAACAAAGTATCAATATTTTTTTAACTTTTATGGCACGATCTTGTTAAGTATATATGTAAGAAAGGCTCTACGAAGCGAAAATTTTTTACGACCATTATTTAAACATTTTTTTTTCACTTATAATCAAGACGATATTTCGAGAAAATTTCGTTAGTTAACAATTGTTTAACTCGTTGAAAAATTAACTTTAAGTAAAATTTTCAACGGGAATAAATTATTTATAGTGTTCAGAACACACCATAATTTTTTCAAATTAAAAAAAAATATTTAATACTTTAAATAAATTAATTAATGCGCCGTACTCGCTATTAACGCCACGCGCGCATCCTAAAAATGTCACGCGCAGACCTATCTTCAGCGTTAAATTAAAATTATAAATAATGGAGATAGAGTTCCGGGAGTTAGGAGTTTTTTATTGGAAATTTCCTCCTCTTGCAGAATCTTTTTTTTAAATTCCTTAAATATTAATAGTTTATGAAATATTGGCAAAAAACAAAATGCCATTTTTTTTCATCTTTAATTGTTTATAACTTTTGCAATTTTTTATGTGCTAATACACGCTTTTAGCACATTTTTCTAGACGTCATTCCGGATCCAATGAGCTATCGCACGTAATTTTAAGAGCAGTATCTCTATTTTGTACCATTTTCAACTTGTCGACTAGACTATTATACTAACCCGTTTGACTAGCGTGGTACTATACCACGCTACCACTTAGGTACTAACCGAAGTAAAAAAATTTCCTAAAAGAACGTATATGAATCGGGATGATGATGATGATAATAATATTTTTTTGCGGTATATATTTTGATTGCATTTAAAAATCTATCTATACTCGTTCAAACCATTTATTTTACTTTTGACACATGCTTTAGGACGTAACTGTTTCATTATACGCAATTATTAACTTTGAAACGAGTGAACAGAGAAATATATAAACTGCCCAATAATATTTATATATCTTAATTATTACTCACTAAATACATTAATATGCCGTAAATAGCTCTATTCATAAAATTTAAGTGATAATTCATTTCCGTTATAAAAAAGTTACGTTCTATCGCATCTAGTGACAGGATCAAAAGTATTCGGTGCAAACTAATGAATCGCAAATAATCGATTACACTTATTTGCAGTTAAGTCAGCTGACAACTGAGTTTTGAATTGTTGTATTAGACAACACGTTAAAATTGTATCAGGGAGATATAAAAATCTTCTCATCATACCTATAACATGAAATAAAACAACCAAAATATTTTAATATTATTTTATTATAACGAATCGTCGGATTCTTCATACGAACTCGAATCGTCGCTTGAATCATCTGCAGTGTTTATTATTAACTCTTGTGTAGGTATGTTGTCAAATTCAATTTCCCGATCCCAATCAGAGAATATTATATTTTCTGTCTTGTTGACGACACTCGCCCAGTTTTCAGGCGTCACACTAGCACATGCGTTTTTTAAAAGTTCAAGCATTTTATTTGCTGTGAAAGGAGGAGTTGTATTGTTTCTTGCGGCGTGTCCTTTGACTTGTGCCCAGATCATTTCAATTGGATTATATTGACAGTGGTACGGAGGAATTCTGATTACAACATGCCCATATTCTGCTGCCATTTCGTCGATGACATATCGTTTTGGCTGCTTTTTACTTTTTAATATTTTAAGTAATTCTACTTTTAGTAGGGATTCGTCCACATCTTCCCCATTATCACGAAGCCAGTTTATAATCTCGTGTTTTTTGTTGGCCTGTGTTGGCATTTTATTAATTTGGCGAGAGTGATAGGGTGCATTATCAATAAATATTATTGATGGTTCTTCAAGTGATGTAAGCATTTCTCTGAACCACTTTTCATACATGTCCGCATTCATCTCCTCATGATAGTCTCCTGTTTTTTTTTATTTGAACGCTAACAGAGCGTCTGGTACAAATCCCTTTGTAGTTCCCGCATGGCAAATGATGAGGCGTTCACCTTTCCCCATTGGCACTGCAGAAGTAGAAGTAGCAGTATCGTCAGTCCAACCTTTTGGTATGGAATGATTGGCATTGAGCCAAGTTTCATCTGTGAAAACGACATTCGACCAGTCTTCTATTTTCTTCGCTTGTCTTAAAAATTCACAGCGAGACAAGGCTATATCACGACGTTCCATTAAAATTTTTCTTTTGTCGGATTTCTTATACAAGAACCCGATTTGGTGCAGCACCTTTGACAAAGAAGATTTTTGACCACGAAACAAGCCACAATTTCGTAGAGACGCTACTAATTTTTTCAAAGTAGGAATCTCTTTGCTTGTGTAATAATTGTATATATGACGACGAATAGCATCAGTATCAAAACTGTCAATTGCTGTCACTTTACGGGGCTGACGTTTTTTCTTAGGCGTAGATAGCTTGTTCTGTTCAATACCACTACTACCATAGGCTTCTTTAGTGATTTTCGCCACCGTTGGAGCACTAATACCTAATGCTGCTGCAACACGGTCTCTAACTTGGGTTACTGGTATAAGGAATCCGCCATTGCGGCTTTCCTTTTCAAAAAATTCACGAAGCCGCAGCACTAACTCTCTGGATTGTCCTTTAAGCACCATACCTTTCGGCATTTTGCAAGTAAAATCTTACTGGGAGGAACGATACGCTCAACTCAATCAAAGTAAGAACAATGAAATCAATACGGTGGAATATAAATACTCAACACAGCGTATGAAAAATATGAAAGAGCACTCAGCGAACAGAAATGTGACTAGCACGGGAGTCTTGTTGCGAGTGACAGACAACACAACAAAATGGCGTCACCGGCGCGCCGTTCAGTGTTGCCAATTCGGCTTAAAAAAAAGGGGTAGGCTGGATGAGAAAATTAGTGATTTACTACCGCAGACGAGGGCGCCATTGTCTCTAAGTAAAGTTTGGAGCAGCGGACCCCGCTTAATGGAAAAATGCTTCATAAAGTAGTTATTTTTTATTTTGCAAAGTACAAAGTAAAATATTTTGGGAGGACTGAATTAGCGGGTATGCAAAAATTAATGTGCCCAAATAACAAATATATTTACAGAAGTGAAGTTTTTAAATAATATGAAATATGTATTTAAGCAAAAATAAAATATCCGTGTTAAATCGATTAAAAGTTCTTCCTGACTAAAATCGATTATTACAAAACATAGTATCCGTAATACATTGGTACAACACTAATTGATCAGAATTCGACCTGCCAAAAGTAAAATAAATGGTTGGAACGAGTATAAGGACAACAAACAAGTCACGGTAGAGTACTTTATCTCGATGTATGCTCAGTTTATTGATCCAACTTCAATGAATCAGTTCACATTAAAGCACCTCATTTGATTGCATCCACGTAGGTAGTCCATATATGTGTTTTGGAATGCGAGCTATCGTCAGTCCATTCCACCGCATCTGGCATTCTGGGCTATTTACCAAATTTAATTATTAAATATTATTCTTTTATTTTTACTGCAGACGATGCAGCGTCAATGAAACTAAAATTGAGCTCTCAAAAAAAATTGCAATAATTTGGTAATAAAGAAATATAATGCTTAGAACAGAAATGATAAAAAGGATCCCTTTTCTCTTAAGTATAGTTCAGTATCAACATTTGACAGATAACGACTATATTGTGAAATAAAAATAATAAAAATAATAAAAATTACCTTAATAGTTGTTGATGCCATTTAACTAATCTCATCATTTTTAAATTTATTTGACTTTTGTTTGATAAAAAATCAGTTTTTGATTCAAAAGGTATCACTCTTACAATGTAGTTTTGCAACAGACGAAATTGCATTATTAAGTGTGAACAAAATATATATAAAATAAAATCGGCTGCAGCAATATAGAGTATCACAAAAATGACTGAAAATAAAAAAAAAATTAAATACTTGAATTTAAATGGTCTTATTTTGGGTATGACTACACGAGTTTGAAATTTTGTGCGTACTTACTTGAATTTCTGTATGAATTTTGTATGTATATTTATGTATGTCAATTTGTGTGTACGTGAATGCATGTTTATGTGCGCACTTATAAAGCGAGAAATGTTCTCCTTCATCAAATTCTCTTTAATTGTAGACTCTCACATAAGTCATGGATAGGAAAAGAAATCTTCTATATGCTGAATAAAATTCATTTAATACTGACCTGTCTTACATTGATAAATGTATACCCAAGGATAATATCTGAATTCAAAAGGATCAAAAGGATAGATAGCAGATACCGGGAAAAATAATACTAATTTATTGTTCTTCAAATAATTGTAAAGCACTAATATCGCTGGGGTAATCATAAAAAATGTACTCGAAGCCGTGTATAAGATACTCAATGCTTTTAATAAACGATTCAAAAACTTAATTTCACTTTTGATTATCTTTTCTGTCTCCATATCATTATCACGATTTCTTTGTTCAATTTCCAATGTTCTCAATTTGTCTAGCAGTGCCTCAATCGGTCCTTCGTTAATAAACAAATTTATAACTTTAAATATACCAAGAAAGCTGATGATAATACAAGGTGCTTGATAAGTTATTTCCATAAAGCTCATATTATGGGCAATGCCTTTTAAAAACCAAACAATTTCGGTGGCTGTATCACAAATTATAAAGAAGATATTTAAAACAAATATGAACCAACATCGATACTTATCCATACGTGATTTTTGTTCCACTTTTATATTGATACCAGCCCACCAAAATAGATATTGTATTTTCTTTACACTTTCATCTATTAATAAGTTTGGCTTAATCATATTTATACCTTTATTTACAAACTCTTTCTAATTTTATAATGTTAAAATTAAGTTTCAAACCACTGCCAACTCCTTTGTTAATAATGATAATTTTCTTTTCTTGTATGTATGAAATATTAACAATAATATTATTGATGTGAGAACTAATTCCTAAAATATAAAAAATATTTAAAATCAATTCAAACCAACATCTATGAATGTGATCATGGTTAATAATAGTCAACTCATGATAAATTAATAAAAATCTTATATACATAAAAGAAAGTAGTGTTAGTTACACTATTTATAACTCAAGAACGGCTATACAGATTTACCTGAAAATTTGCGGGGAGGTAGCTTAGAGCCAGGAGACGGACATAGGATACTTTTTATCCCGTTCAACCGGGTTCCCGTGGGACTTGACATGAAACGTCAAAGAGAATACAAGTCACTGTAAAACGTAGTAACAAAAATGCATCTATCATGTAATAACAAAACACAAGTGACAGCTATAGACCGACTATATTTTCGGAAATTTAGAAAATATATTTACGAAAACAATTATGGCGGTATGAAGTTCAGGTCGGCTAGTATTATATAATGTAAAGGTGGATCTTCTCTACGTCATTTTATTTTTCAAAAAAGGGCAAAAGAAAAAAACATTAGAGATCATTATGATTAGGAAGGTTAAAAAGTACTCATTATAAATTACAATTAAAACTATTTTTACGGATTTTATCGCTTTTGCATTTGATTTTTGATTTCCAGATGTTTCGAAGACTTTTCAGCGTTCATGTTTGCCGGCGGACTAAGATGCTTCACGTCCAACAACTCCTCGTTTTCACAGAGATTTATACCTACCCGCTACAGAATTAGTTATTAAATTTTTAACCCCCATTTTGATACAAATTTATTGCCAGTACAAAAAGAGAATGATTCTATATAAAAAAAAAAGTTGTTTCTCCTTAATCTTCTTGTAAATTTTAACCTTCTTCGTTAGCTATTTACGTCTCACTGCACAGATATACTAGTTTACTACACAATGACTGAGAAATTAAGTTATTACAGACATGGAATTTCCTTTAAAGTTTTCTTATGATGTTTTCTTAATGATGACATCTGTGTGCTCATTTCGAGCTGCGATTGGATTTAGGATTGGAATTGAGATTCAAGAGTAACTTGAATCTTTATCTTTAATTGAATAATTCATTTATTAAGGAAATTATGACATTTAATTCCAATGTAATTTTAAAAATACGGATATATCCTTACTTAATATTATAAATGCGAAAGTAAGTTCGTTTGTTGCGATTTCACGCTTAAACCATAGAACCGAATTCAAAAATTCTTTCACCAATGGCAAGCCATAATATCAGGGAGTAACAAAGGCTATATTTTATCCCGATATTCCCACGGAAACGGGAACTACGCGGGTAATGTAACTGAAGCAGAAGCGAAGCGAGGGCGGGTTGCCAGTTACTAGTATAATTGTAAAACCATACTTACACATTCACGGATTCCCTACAAATGACTTATATAGAAATGCATTAACTTAATATTTTATTTAGATACCTATAGTATCTTTACAGTTAATTTATAGTTTCAACCGAGGTCGACTAATTGAAACCTATAATTAAAAATTAAATAACTAATTGTCATTTTGCTATTATAGATGACTAACAACCCGCCCTCGCTTCGCTTCTGTTTCAGTCGCCTTACCCGCATAGTTCCTGTTCTCGTGGGTAAACCGAGATAAAATATAGCCTATGTTACTTCCTGATATTATAGCTTTCCATTGGTGAAATATACGTCCCAACATATATGAGGCTAACAACCCGCCCTCGCTTCGCTTCGGTTTCAATCGCCTACTCGCATATATCCCGTTCCCGTAGGAATACCGGGATAAAATATAGCCTAAGTTTCTCCTTACATAGACTTATATGTTAGTAAAGTCGGTCCAATCGTTTTGAAGATTACCTCAAACAGATAGACAGACAAATTGTTTTTAGGCATGTCGTGTAAATAACCGTGTGAGCATGAAAAAAGCTCAGTATTTTGACATTACAAACAGACACTTCAATTTTATTTATTTGTATAGATGCGATAGGTTAAAAATGGAATACTGCAAATTCCATTAACATAGAATGACGTCAGGCAGTCAATTCATTCGTAAAATAGTCAAAACCCTATTTTTTTGGGGTTAGTTACGGTCGGCGTACCACTCAGTCCGGGGCGACAGAGGGGCGTAAGCACGCACACCCGTAACCCACCCGAATAGCATGTCGCCTTCGTCTTTGGGTCGACCACCGGCGCGGAGTTTCTTGACTTCAGTGGTCGACCCGACGGAATACCCCAAGGGAGTACTCTCTCCCGTCGACATCCCCTACGGGGACGCCGAACGCCGTCGCGAGGCTAACCTCTCCGCGGGTGCCCGGAGTAAATCCCCGGTCCGGTCATCCACAGCCTCAGTCAAAACCCCATGCAGAATGTTTACCTTTATTGCGCCTGTATTTGAGGTATGCCATGATATAGTAGTTGTACATACATACATAACCTAACATATGCTTCCCAAAGGAGTAGGCAGAGACTACGGATTGCCACACACCACCATCCTTTTTTTTTAGGGATGGGCCATGGTTAGCGCACCCTCCCAGCTCCGTACGGGGCGACAGAGAGGCGACACGCGGCCCCATGACCCATCCGACAAACCACCATCCTGACATACTTCCATTGCACTTGCTTTGTATACTTGCTTCGTCATTCTCTCTTCACTCATTCGTTCGTTACTTATCTTCACTTGACACGTCTGACCAGGATGGTATATTACGTCAATTTTCCTCTTATTATGGAGGAGTCTCAAGCCCAACAGTGGGAAGTGTATGAGCTCAAATGATGATGATATAGGGAACGCCATATAAATTAGGACAAGAACAGCATAACGATGAAATAATACAAAGCAACAGCTGCGCCATCAGCTTCGCTAGCGTGAGTCCCTAGGTAATCTAATTATTTAATTTTAAAACCGTGTTTTTGTGGTGTTAGTAATAAAATTAACATTATTAACATCTTTTTTTGGGACTAATCTGACCACACAGTCCCACCACTATAAATCCTGTAAGCCAAGATCTATAATGGTCTCCGTATAAGACACCGACGTTTGACCCCCGGGGAGTCCCAGGAAACGCTTTTAATTGTTTTGAAACCCGCAACATATTTAATAAGAACAGAAAATCAGGAGGATTTGGAAAGATTCCACTTCCCACCTATGCAAAGCAGGAGACGTGAAGCAAAGTAAGCTAATAAGCCAGTAAATAAGGGCATGTACAACTACGTGAAGCGCAGTAATGTAGCACCATGGATATAACATAGCTTAAGGGACCTATACGTGGTAGGTGTTTAGGAGTGGTAGGACCACACTGTCGACAGTTATCTGTCTACAGCCGCGGGCCGGTCCGTCCGGGGCAGTACCATGCTCTCGCAGAAAATCGACGTCTGAGTAGTAGCAATTTGTTACTGCGCTTCGTTCGGTGAGCGAGAGAGCCGGAAGCCCAACTTTCTGAGGGTGATTGCGTGTGGAGGGTTTTGGTGGTGCCCTTGGTATCACCGAGCCTCAATGCACGCCTTCACACTCCCTTCACTTTCTTCGCGGTAGGCAACGGCCTTGTAAAGGTCCATGAGCGGCAGCAACACTTACCATCAGGTGTACTGTTTGCTCGTTTGCCACCGTTTGCAATAAAAAAAAAAAAAAAAAACGTGAGCTTTAGGATTAGTTACAATGCTAGACATGGCAAAAACGCCTGAACGCATGGAAATTTTCTCGCGTTGCTACAAGGTCCGTGTAGTATACTACCCCCGACGTGACTTGCAGACTGTCTAACATGAAGACCCGCTCGTTACCCCAGAAAATGGACTCCCCAAAGACGTGGTAGCTATATGTTCAAAATTGGAGTTTGAGGTCGAACATTAACTGGTGAAGATATTAGTTTATTATTAAGGCGGTGTCCTGCGTGAGCGACGAATACGACGCGACGCTGCGAACACGACGAACGCAATCAACTCAATGACATGCCTGCTTGCGGCCTTATATGACAGTTTGCGACGAGACGCGACATCAAGCGTGCCTGTTTTGAGAGCGAACTGACGCGACATCACGAACTACAGAATGGTTGATTCAGAAGCGATTATATTTGTTTTCTTTCTGGGTTTTTTACGGTATTTTTGTAAGTCTGTACAATAAATATGAACTTTCTAACAAAATTGTAATGTGCTTGTCCATGATTCGAGAAGTAATAACCAAAATCACAATCAATCAAGCAGGACACCCTGTAACATCTAGCCAAACATTAATAAATATTTTTGTTATCTTAGTAGTTATTATGACAACGACCTACTAGTTGCCAAATAGTTATCAAATCTAGCCCGTTCTGTTATCATTAAGACACTGCTCTGTTTCCATTTGTCACAGAATAAATTATAGACTAAAACTGTCTTCGTTGACAATCTATATTGCACATTAAGAGTTATTAGAATTCAAAACGGACTTGCTAAGAGTAACGCGTGAAAACAAACAAACAAACAAACTCTTAAGCTTTATAATAGTAATATAAATTGCATAGTTTTTAGATGTTTGTGAAAAAAACGTGTTCAAGGTTGAGCTTTGAAAGTGAAATCAATGACAATACAAAAACTAGTGTAATTACGTCACGTCTGCTTATTCTGTGGTTAGCGTTAACCGGTTCACGAGAAAACTCTTGACAAACATATTTCCTTACAATTGTTCGTTCTCATTTAAGAAAATGATAATAATTTATGGTCCAATTTATTAAATATTCTTTTAAAAATAACACTTTGTTTTTAGTAGGCTATGGTCTGGCTGGATCAGTGGTGGGCAAACTTTTTTAATGGCGGGCCACAAAGTTTAAGAAATTCTAAAGGTGGAATTATAGAAAAATGCATCTTATTTAAAGCTTTTGAATAAACAAAATACCTTTTACTTTTACGGCTTGTTAGGCGTGTCTCACACGAATTGTTTTTTATTTTCCATAATATTTTCGAATGTAGGTTCTATCTGTGACGAAGCAACTTTAAGCAGTGCGAAAAAGTGTTCATCAGTCAATCGGTTTCTGCTTTTTTAGCCCGTATTTCCCAATATATGAACTACGCGGCTAGTTTAGCTTCACCAATATGTGAATACAATGGAATTTTTCGCGCCGAATTTTAGGAACTAGAATATTTAGGATGGATGGACTCTTGGCGGGCCGGATTAAATACTTTCGCGGGCCGGAGTAGGCTGCGGGCCGTACTTTGCCCATCACTGGTCTGGATTCTGGATAGGCGACGTACGGCCCTATAACCTACCGTATTCCCTCTCCAATGGCCGACCACTACCGATGCCTTGACATCCGTGGCCGGCCCGGTGGGTTACCCTTTCTTTTGGGTATCGTCCCATTCGACGCCCCGACAAAAGAAATTACTCATTCCGTTGAACTTGAAAAGCATACAGACACATATTACATCCAGACTCGGAACAACAAATGGAGCACAAAATATTGTCCTGAGTGGGAATCGATCTCGCGACACTTAGCAAGGTAATTCGGTATCTAAACGCCATTCATACGGTGAAATAAAAAATAGTCGGAAATAAAAAATTAAAACTTCAATAATCGCATTATCATCGCAGCTCCTACACGTCCCACTGTTGGTTGGGCTCGAGCCTCCTCCACAATAGGAGGGAATTTGACCTCACTATACCATGCTGGTCAGACAGGTTGGTATGGGGTTTCATTTCGAGTTTTCCTTCTCTTACACAGGTGTTATGTGCATATTATATGCCTCAGTCGGTTTTTACGACATCCACGGGCAAGATGAGGAGTGGTGAATGATATTCTTACTTCGTTACTACACGAAAAAAATCGCATATACATAATGATTTCTGAGTTTTATGCAAGTAACACATCTCAGTTCATACGTGTCCCATTGTTCGCCTAAAGCCTCTTTAAAGAATGAAATTGACCTACTATATCATGTCGGTCAAACATGTAGGTACAGCGTTCTATTTCGAGTTATGCTTCTCTTACATAGAGGTTATATATCCCTTACTCGTCTTTATGACACCCACGGTCACGAAAGAGTGTGATCAATTATAGTATACCATTAATAATATACCGTCACCACGCGGAAAATTACACATTTTAAATAATTCTATTTTTAGGGACACTATTATGTTTGTATTTGATTTTTAATTTGTCCTTCCGTGACCATGAACAATGTAGTGTCCGAAACGAAATTAAAAATCAAATACAAACGCGATAAAATCCGTAGTAATATTATTTCAAATTGCCTCTAATTATTTTAGCAATGCAAGTTTTCTTGCTGTAAGAATATAATGGATTACAAATTCCATCAACGCTTGCTTTCCATTAAGACTTATAAACCGGCTAACTGTGCTCGCTAGCAGACAAGGCAATTATGGAGTTCATGAGGAATTCTTGCGGACATCTAGCATTGGTAATGAAATGACATAGTATACATTGATCTGGTGAGGGCTACGATTACGACCAACCCTTACAGTAGCTTTACAGAGAAGAACTCCTGCTCCTGCTAAATTGTGTTTTATTTATTAAGTTATATTTCATTATGTATTTTGATGTGTATTTTAATATGTTTGCTAAATATATTTATTCTTATACTGTTCATATCATCCAATATTTATTCAATTTTAACAATTAAAATACATATGTATACAGCGTGTCGTGGCGGCCCGTACTCAATAAATAGTTTTACCTGAAAACCAGCGCTGTAACACTTCTGTGCTACAGCTTATGCTGAGGTGGAACCTTTTTGGTGTACCACGGTATTGCTGTTGTTCTTTTTCTTTAATGTTATTGTTATTTAATATTGTTTCTTTAATATTATTATCTTTCTTAATTTTGTATAATATAATAGCTGTTAATTGATTTTTTTACTCTTAGAAAATAATGCTGTAAAACCCAAATAAATAATTTTCTTTCTTCTTTCTTTCTGCTCTTTCCCTAATTATTATAATGTTGATGATTCTTCACATAGGCATGTTATATGGTTTGAGTTAGCTCTCGCAGTCATGTGCCATACTTTCATCCTTTAGTCGTCTCTTCCTACTCCCACGACAAAGTAAGGACTGAAACTATAGGTCACCTTTCATTCAGGATCTATTCCCATGGCAGAAAAAAAAATATCGACAAGAACTTACAATCTATAAATGTATAATATAATTTTAAAACAAACAAATCCTAAATACAAAAAGAAACCGCATGCAGTCATAAGGAAAGCCAACGAGTGAAAACTTAAAACTAAGAACAAACAGTTATTTTTAGATATAAAAATTTATTGTTTCATCTTAAATTAAAAATCCAACATTTATCTTATTTTCACATCTATCGACACAACTACAGACATAATATTAGCATTAAGAAGACTTACATGAATCCCCATCCAAACATACCTTTAGAAGTATTCACTTAAAAAATCACCATGTCGAAATTCATAGCGCACTCTAACCCAATTCCGCAAGCAAAGCAAAAAGAAACTGCCATTAATCTCCACGAAAACTCGTGCTACAGAATTGATTGTCCCTTGTACCTCTAACCACTTGTTGCTTACGGGATACCGCCACTGTTCTATATCATACGGAGTTTGTATTGTGAGGTAAGCTCACTTTGTTAGACAATCTCAATGGCTAAACTATATTGTTTGGTATTCGGATAAAGTTAAACGCTATCTGTGTCCATTTTTGCACGTCTCATAACGTGCAGTATTGAAATAGTGCTCTGCTCTAGACTTACCGGATTAAAACAATTGCTCGAACTAAAAATGTTCTATTCCTAGCATTTATTGAATAATATGAATATACACAAATCAAGAAACAACACTCGTTTTAACATTTTTAATGATCTTCATCATCATTCAGCCTATAACCGTCCACTGCTAGACGAAGGCTAGCCACAGAGTGCGGTTCTGTGCCGCTTGCATCCAACGAGGCCCAGCAACTTTTACCAGGTTGTCGGTCCACCTAATGGAGGGGCGTCCTACACTGCGTTGTCCGTTACGTGGTCGCTATTGGAGGCCCTTTCTTCCCCAGTGGTTATCAGTTCTTCAAGTGATGCAGCCTGCTCATTGCCACTTCAGCGTGTTAATTCTTCGTGTTATGTCGGTTACATTTGTTTTTCTACGTATTGCCGTATTTGGTATTCTATCTCGCACAGAAATCCCTTTTTTTTTGTTTTGGGGTGGGCTGCGGTCGGCGCGCTTCCGCACCATTCTGTCCGGGGCGACAGAGGGGCTTAAGCACGCAACACCCTCAACCCACCCGAACACCACGTCACCTTCGTCGTTGGACCGACCACCGGAGCAGGGTTACTTGTCATCAGTGGTCGGCCCGACGGAAGACCCCCTACTTGGGGTACCCTCCCATCGACCGACGTCCCCCCCTCAGGGAGGACGTCGGTCTTTCCTCACGCGGTCGGCCTCTCGGTGGGTGACGGACTAACTCCCCGGTCACGTCACCCGCGGCCTCGGCTAGGGCACAGAAACTCCATACCACGATGATGATGATCACAGCTTTTATTAATTCATTAGCCAACACGTCCAGTGTTGTACATAGCCCTTTCAAAGGTAGCTAAAGCCTTAATCGCCACAAGATGCCTGCAGAATGCTAATATCAGTTTCTTGGTGATAACTCAACATATTTTTACGAATTCCATTGGGAAAGGCGGAGGTAGTTGGTGGTTTTTAATCCGTCACTGGTCAATCTTTTTTTCGCTGTCTTGTAATATGAAATCACAAGCATTTGTGTCTTATTTTAACTATTATTAGCGAACCACCCTCGCTGCGCTTCGGTTACAGCCACTCTGCTCCCAATTTTTAATCTGCAATATCTCTTTAAGATATGGCCTCGAGTTCGTGTTCCGCACCAGGCAACATTACATAGGGCTTTCCTGAGAGGGAAGATAGCCTTAGTTACTCCTTATTTAGACAGCTAACTGGTACAGCTATCTATCAAAATTTGTCTAACCATTTTGAAGATTAACCGGAACAAGCAGACTGACAGATAGACAAAAGGTTCTTAAATTTCTTTTTAGGCATTACCTATTGAGGCTGCGGGTGACCGGACCGGGAATTTAGTCCGGCACCCGCGGATAGGTTAGCCTCGCGACGGCGATTGGCGTCCCGCGGGGACGTCGACAGGAGAGGGCACTACCTCGGGGTATTCCGTCGGGTCGACACTGAAGGAACTCTGCACCGATGGTCGGCCCAACGACGAAGGCTTTATGGGTGGGTTACGGGGCCGCGCGCCGCCCCTTTGTCGCCCCGAACAGAGCCAGGCGACGGGTGCGCTGCCCGTAGCTCACCCCAAAAAAAAAGAGGCATCATATATGCCTAAAAAGAAATGCAAATAAATTTTGACATTACAAACGGACACTTCAATTTTATTTAATTGTATAGATAAGTTCATTATCTTGGATCTCCGATAAATTGAATAACAATAATTTTCCTCAATAAAAAACTTTCATCCTTATCTTATCCCAATTACTTTGTTTATCCAAAGATAGTTGCTCTTGCAGGGACTCTAGATGATAATATTGTAGGCTGAAAATAATGGACACACGAGGCTAAATAAAGATACGTTTATTTACTTGCAAATTCCAAAGAGTTTGCCCACGGTTTCACTTTCATTGATCCTCTTCCCATAGAAGTATAAAAAAGCCTATATTATTCGCTAATAATAAGGAAATGTGGTGACAAAGAATACACTTCACCTCTCTCTATCTTGCTCGTGGATATCGTAGAACACGACTAATGGACTATATGCATATAACATTTATGCAAGAGAAGGAAATTACGATATAAAATCCAATATCAATATGTCTAACATGGTATAGTAGGTCAGTTTCCGTCCTATTGAGGAGAAGGCACGAATCCAGCGGTGCGATGTCTATGTGCTAAAACAACGACGGGAATTTTTAAAATCAGTTTATTGTTTTAGGCGTGAAAATGAAATAAATAAACTCTCATTATCATATATAGAATTAGTATCGTGGGTTATTGAGTTAAGTCAGTATTATGAGTTGACAAGGCAAGTACATTAATTGGAATCAATGCATTACTGTACTGTCATACAATATTTTCGTGCAGTTGACATACTTTATTTCTTTATTGCTAGACGTTATGACGAGTCCAACAAGCTATCATATGTATTTTAACTCGCAGTATCAAGAGGTAACACTTTGTTTAACTTGTTGACTAGATTACAACATTTATAGACACAGGCGCTTCTGTTTGTCACAGGATCAATTCGCTATTATCGTGTCGCTCTAAATTTATTTATTTTTTATTGCCAACGGTGGCAAACGAGCAAGCAGCATACGTAAGTGTAAGTAAGTGATACTGCCGCACATGGACCTTTGCAATACCAGGGGCACAGCCAGGCCATTGCCTACTGTGAAGAAAATACTCTTCTTAAACCTCGTTTCAAGTAGGACATGTCATAGCGCTCGGAAAACACAGCAGCAGGTAGTTCATTTCAAATCATGAGGAGAAATTAAAGTGGAGATTTGCAGGCCTTATAATGCGCCCTAAGGGTAACAGGTGGACAAAAATGGTTACCACACGGCAAAGTCCACCAGGCAATGTACCCGAAAAGGTGTAAGCTGCCTGAACTGATGACTAGGTCGGGTACCGATGGCGCGCCCACTTGGCGCTTGAAAAAGGGTACGCACCCGGCCGGTTGTGGGTTCATTCGCTGCCCCGTCTCATCGCCCTGAATGAATCGGACAGTGCACGAAGCATGTCTGCAAAACTGTTACCACATGGCAAGACCCATCATGCAAGCGCCATATAGGAAGACCGTATGCACGTTAGAAAGATGACATCAAACAAATTGCGGAGCTATTTAGCATGAGTTAGCCTAAAACAGAGGGGCCTTCACTTGAGAGGGGTTCCTACTGCAAAATAACAAGTATTCAACCGTTTTTATAGATAAGGTAGAAAGTAAAAGGTTTTTTTTATTTATTACAGCATCAACAAGGGAGTAAACAGTAAAAGTATTTAACTTAATAATCATTATTATGATCATTCAGCCTATCGCCGTCCACTGCTGAATGTAGGCCTACCCTATGTTTTAACACAAAGTGTGGTCCTGTGCCGCCTGCATCCAACGACAATCAACATCTTTCACCAGGTCATCGGTCCACTAAGTGAGGAGCGTCCTACATTGCATCGTTCAATACTTGGTCGCCACTCGAGAACATTTTTCCCCCACCAATTGTCGGTTCGTCAAACGATGTCGCCTGCCCATTGCCAATTAATAAGAAACATAATAATAAAATAATAATTTTATGCACAGCTGTAGACGTGAAAAAAGTCATAAAACTCGATGGATGAATTTTGCTTTGATCAAAAACTGTTCATTTATCGTTCTCTATCCAGCAACGGATTGAGCAATGAACGGAATGCCTTCGTTCTTATTTTTTAGACGCAACAGGTCGCCAAATGATTTCCTGAATCGCGAACTTTTATGTTTTCTTTTATTCAAAATGTTTGCAAAAACTGTACTTAGCTTTCAAACAGAAATTTTATGGCATGGTTACAAAGATCATTATGACAAGTCATAAATAAATTATCAATTATCATGTCATTTAAAGTAATCGTTCGTCTGTAAGTGAAATTATTGCCTTCAACATTGCTATGGACACACTGTTAATAGTATCTGCTAGCAATTTTGGTGAAACATGAAAAAATATATGCGGTATTGCCAACTCATCCTACCAATTGACTTTGCATCTCCGATTTGGCTGAAACTTGGATATATTTTTTACCCTTCGAAAAAGGTTTCTGTGATTTATTTTCGAATTTTTTTATCCAGCCACATCGGAAATATATTTTTTTTTTTAATTTCGGGTTTTTTTAATAGCCGTAACTTTATGACAAATTGTCACACATGGGTCTTTTTTTAATGTTGGTTTATTAATGAATTTTCTGAAAATTTCATGCCTTAAATTATTCATGATTATTCTGACCGGTTTTCATTTATTTCAAAATGAATTTTGTAACTGTTTGTATACTTCGATTTATTTTTAAAATTCTCATGAATTCTAATCCTAAAATCACAAATTTTAAGCCTAGTCCGGTAATGGGATAATGACGAAATACATATTTTTTAATTTTAAAAATAATTCCCTTTCTGTGTTTTGACGTGACAACGTCTTATAAATTGGTTTGCCGGGTGACACTTCAAGAAACTGCGTTACGCTCCGCTCACGTTATGCGCTCACAATGAGAGCGAGTGAGAGGCACGCGTCCCTTCCACTCGGGCATGGTTAGCCCGCCTAAGAGCGAGAGAGACAGACATAAAAATTGTATATTTGTATATAAATACGTATGTATGTGTAAAGGTAAAAATAAAATTTTGTTAATATGAAATTCAGTGCGAGATTCTTTGTATAAATTAATGTTTTAAATATAATTCTTTGTATAAATAAATGTTTTAAATTGTTACTATTATTTCATCCTTCTTCCTACTATACGAATGAATATTCACATTAAAATTATTTTACCACTCAAAGTCGTTGTCACGTAAAACTTTCGCCCGTATACCGACTTTACAGGCAACCAATATTTTTTTTTACCTTTAATGTATTGTCGACGTATTTTCAGATGGAACGTGAAAAACTCATGCATGAAAATAATTGACAGTTAAAGTCAAAATTTCATCATCATCATCATTTCAGCCCATACAGGTCCCACTGTTGGGCTCGAGCCTCCTCAACAATAGGAGGGAATCCGACCTTACTATACCATGCTGGTCAGACAGGTTGGTATAGGGTTTCAATTCGAGTTTTCCTTCTCTTGCATAGATGTTATATGCGTATTATATCCCTTAGTCGTCTTTTACGACATCCACGGGCAAGATAGGGAGTGATGAATTGTATTCTTACTCCGTCACCACACGAATAAGTCAAAATTTAAACATTACAATTGCTAAACAGATATTATGTCTGTATAGAAATTGTCATTAAATGTTTTTTTATATACCTCCCATTGCTGGACTCGAGTCTCCTCCTCAATTGGAGAAAAATTGACTTATTATAACGCGCTGGTCAATTGGGTTGGTATAAGGATTTGTTTCGGATTTTGTTTTGGGTGGGCTACGGTCGGCGCACTCCTCGCTCCGCTCCGTCCGGGGCGACAGAGGGGCGTAAGCACGCACACCCGTAACCCATCCGTGACACGTCGCTTTCGTCGTTGGACCGACCACCGGAGCAGGGTGACTTGTTGTCAATGGTAATAAGACAGCTCCCTCCACTAAGCAAATAATCCTGAATTGTGGTGGATTTTACAAATATATAATTAACGGACACAAATTACATCCAGACTCAGAACAACAATTTGTGGATCGCACAAAGTGTTGTCTTGAAAGGAATTCGAACCCACGACATTGGCACTGTAGGTAATCCCTTAATCGTCTTTTGACATCACCCACGGGCAAGAAGGGAGTGGTGAATTGTATTCTTACTCCGTCACCATAAGGAAGGATACATTTAATATTTACCGTTCATGACCATCTCAGTCTATATATGTCCCACTGTTGGGCTCAGGCCTGCTCCATAATGGGAGAGGAATTCACCTACTATTCCACGCTGGTCAGACATGTTGCAAAAGTTTCCCTACTCTTGCACTAATGCTTGCTATATCCCTTAGTCGTCCTTTACGACATCCACGGGCAGGATAGGGAGTGGTGAATTGTATTCTTACTCCGTCACCACATGGATTACCTACCGTTAATTCATCCCAAATGCAATATAATTGGGAATAATATAAACTTGAAAATTGATCAAGGATAAAGAAACACGGTCCGCACTTTTACAAAGAGTTGGTTATTCAAATCAATTATTTAATTTAATATAGTTATGAATTTTCGCCATTCCATTTTATAGCTGTTTTCAAATGTTTTTCTTTGTTGTAACAGTTTCTATAGCTATTTTCTTACGAGTATCACTGAGGTATAATAATCATTATCATCTTTATTTAATAATTTATAAGGGGTTAAAATATTCGTGTGGTGACGGAGTTAGAATAAAATTCACCACCCCCTTTCATACCCGTGGGTATTGTAAAAGACGACTAAGGGATATATTACGAAATTATGAAAATATCCTACTTCCTTTATCAAAAAGGTCTCATGTTTCGCCACAAAGTGCAACCCTGTGCTACCTGCATCCAACGAAGCCCAGCAACCTTCAGCAGGTCGTCGGTCCACCTACTGGGGGCATGCTATACTGCGTCGTCCAATACGTAGTTGCCATTTGAGAACCTTTCTTCCCCAGCGGCGAAACTGCCGAGGTTTTGTCAAGTAAACATGGGGACGACGCTGGAGGTGCAAGTTAGTACGTGTACATAAACGACGTGTTTTTTGGCTAATATTCAATGTATAATTACATTGTATATCAACAAAATATTAATGCTGTGTGGTAGCGGCTTCGAATACTACCAACCCTTGCTTTGCTCGTGGGTGTCGTAAAAGACGACTAAGAGCCCCAGATTGACCCGGACCAACTCCATCTGGTACCATTTGGGTCAACGATTACATTCCCAAGGAGGGTTGACGTCAGGCAGGCGGCCGGTCATAAAAGTCATTGCCGAAACTTTTTGCAATATGTCAAAACAGATGACATATTGCGTCGACCCCAAGTAATTGGGATAAGAGCAAGATGATGATGATGATCAACAAAATATTAAGTTAAATAATTACTATTTGCAAAAAAAAAAGAAACCGCCCTCAATAACGTAGACAATGTAGATAAATTTTGTTGATTTTTCAAAAACCGCTTGTCCGATTTTGATAAAACTTTCATGGGATCATTTGGAAAGTATACCCTTCCCAACAAAAATGCATTATCAAAATCGGTTCATAAACGACGAAGTTATCCGCGAACAAACATAAAAAAATCATATATACAGTCGAATTAAGTAACCTCCTCCTTTTTGAAGTCTATAAAGGCCATAGGTTATAAAGGCCATATTTTATGAACAAACCACGCGGCAGAAGTCGCAGGGACAAGCGTGGCTTGGTAGTAGGTAGGTCACATAACTAGGTAGTGTACCTAGTTATGTAAAGTAGGGAACTAGGAAAATACCAAGATAAATCTCTGTGGTATTTCCCACTGCAATATTTTCAAAACGTGGAATTTTGTTCGTGTATTGGCGACATTATCCTGCCAGTGATTAATAGGCACTTAATTTTTGTAAATAAACAGTTTTTTACGGATTTAAACTGTTTTACGGTTTATACGTTGGACCGACGACCTGGTGAAAGTTGCTGGGCGTCGTTGGATGCAGGCGGCACAGGACCGCACATTGTGGCGTAACATGAGGGAGGCCTACGTCCAGCAGTGGACGGTGATAGACTGAAATGATGATGATGAATCGCGTTTATATTTGACTGATAGCCGAGTCTGCCTGTGACTATGACTGTTGTAGTGTTCAAAATATCGGGCAATTCAAAATAAAAAAAAAACAATAAAATCCGTAGAAACAGTTTAATTTACAAGGTGTAATACTCGCGTAAACGTCAGATGTCACTATATACTTATTCAGCTATCATCATTAGCCCACATACGTCCCACTGTTGGTCTCGGCCCTCCTCCGCAATTGGAGAGAATTTGACCTACTATACCATGCTGATCAGACATGTTGCTGTAGAGTTTCATTACGAGTTTTCTTTCTCTTGCACAGATGTTATGTGCATATTATCACTTAATCGTCTTTTACGACATCCATTGGTAAGATAGGGGATAAATAGCGAGTTGTATTTGCTCGTGAAGAGTATCATACCATTCTAAAACATTTTAAAATATTCATCATCATCGTCTCCGCTCATATACTTCCCACTAGTGGGCTCTTCCATAATAGGAGATCAATTGACTTTTATGCTATACTGGTCAGACGTCGCGATAGGAACTCCTCTTCAGTGACACGTTCCGCCGCCGGCGACTCGGGCGGCGCAGGCGCGAGTACCTGCTCCTGATGCCGCCCTAGCCGAGGCCGCAGTTGATCGGACCGGGGACTTTAGTCCGTCGCCCGCTGAGAGGCTGACCGCACGACGGCGACCGACGTCCCGGGACAGGGACGTCGGGCGGTTAGGGTACCCGAAAGAGTATTCCGTCGGGGCGACCACTGAGGACAAGAAACTCGGCACTGGTGGTGGTCGGCCCAACGACGAAGGCGACGTGGATACGGGTGGGTTGTGGGCGCGCGCGCCGTCCTTTCGGCGCCCCAGACGGAATGGATGGCGTGTGCGCTTACCCATAAAAAAAAAGTAAGCCGTCGCTCAGGACGCCTGGCAGATGTGAAACTTCGAAATTATTTTCTACAAGTATATATGATTTATTTATATATACTTGTATGGAGGAACTAATATGTAAAGTATTGAATAAAATAATACGATTTCTACAATTATTTAAAATATTACAAAGAAATGATATTAGTTCACCGCTCAGTCGCTTACGACCTAACATAGCGTCACTACGTCTCCCTCACACACTTATACGTAGTTCAAATCAAAAGGATCGGTTAAGAAAGTATGATCTAGCAAACAGAAATAACGACATCTATCGAGCTAAGACTAAATCTCAGCTACAAAATATATTTTATAAAGAAATCTCTAATCCTATAATGATGATGATGATAATGAGACAAGCTATTTAAATTATTTTATCGTCATTAGTCCTTGTTAAATTAACAAATTTTAAATGAAATCTGACTGTTGAAAGTGGGCCAAGATCCAATTCCTAGGAGTCTGTAACACAAACAAATAAATATACATCTGAAACTAATAAAACACCTATAAAAAGCGATTGTCCAGTTTTTGTACGTGAAAGTACTGTAAATAGGTATGGTATACTTATGTTGGAAAGTTAGAGAATTATACATTATTTTATAGAAGTATATATACATAAAAGAACAGATTACGACAGGAACTAAAATAGCACATTAATAAAAATAATATTACGATTTTTTTTTCCAAGAAAATGATGATTTTTATTTATAGCTAATTAGAATGGTGCCCCGAAGCGTGGCGTTAACGCCACGCGACAATTGGGATCACCCTCGCCTATAGATGCTTCACATCAAAAATAATACTTTCAGACGTTTGGCATTTTTTGTTGAGAGTATTTCAAGTTATCAAATCTCTTGGTATTCTTTGACGACTTCCATGGGCAAGATACGGAGTGATGAATTATATTTATATTCTTAATTTCTTACTCTGTCGCCGTAGGTAAGACAAAACTCAAACATACTTTTCTTATATTTTGTATTCCATGTGGTGACGGAGTAGGAATACCATTCACCACTCCCAATCTTACCCGTGGATGTCATAAGGGAGTCGTCTAAGAGCATACGAATATAACATCTATACAAGAGAAGGTAAACTCGAAATGAAACCCTATAGCAATCTGTCTGACCAGCACGGTATAGTAAGGTCAATTCCTCTCATAATGTAAAGGCGGCTCAAGCCCAACAGTGGGACTTATACGAGCTGAAATAAAGATGATATGTATTGCCGTGTTGTGACAGAATAAGAATACAATTCACCACCCTATCTTTTGCTCGTTGGTGTCATAAAAGGAGAGTAAGGTATATCTTAGGCATATAACAAGTATGCAAGAGAAGGAAAACTCGAAATAAAACTTATACCAATCCGTCTGATCAGCATAGTAGATAAATATTCCTCTGGTAAGACTTACATGAAATATGATGACGATGATATACATTTAGGGACACGATATCGAATAGAGGGTATCGATACTGTACTCATGAATAGTATCGAAGAAAAAGTATCGATACTTTAAAGTATCGTACTGAGTACTTTTCCTAGAATCTATGTCGTGATGAGATTTGATAACTTCTACAATTTATTCGATACGATACTTGCCACAAAGTACACATTGAGTAAGAGTATTTAAAGAAAAGTATCGAGTACAAAAGTATCGGTATCGAAAGAAAAGTAGGTATTCGATAGCTAAAAGTATCGATACTTTTTTCGTGTCCCTATATGCATATATCTTTTAAGTTATTTTTAACGGTTTTTGGCGGGAATCTTGAAGTGTCATGTGGTGTTCTTGTATTATATTCAATATCTTAGTGTTTTAACGTGTTATATTCAATAATCTTGATGGCATTTTATGTAATATATAGCGGTAGAACTGCTGAGGTATATATATATATATATATATGATATAAAACTGCTATACATACCTTTTTGGATCCACCAAAATTCTCAGAAGATACCCTTAACCATTGGCGTGGCCATTACACTGTTGAGGGCGACACGTTGACTTACTGACAGACCATTACTGACATGAAGAAACTGATAACTTGAAAAGATAATTATAACTCGACACTGGCAAAAATGGCTCGTATTTGTAGCTGATTGCCAAGATAAAAAAAGAAGAAGAAGTTATTTTTAATTTTTTTATTGCTACTTTGAAAATTGCCGTAGAACATTGTATGAAAAATTTAAATTAAAAAATTATTAGGGCACATAAGATAGCTCGCTGACAGACAGACGGATAAGACTGACAGCGGAAGCTTAGTAATAAGATTCCGTCGGCACCCTAAGCATATGGAACCCTAAAAAATAAGACTCTGTATAAGTTGAGAGCCATTGTTTCCCGCGCAGTTTAGGTTACCAAAGACATTTTGAGGTCGTGATTTATCAAAGTACAATCATGCACTTAAATGTTTTTAATATACACGATGACATTTATGTCGTCTTACAAAAGCAGGCCAATTAAAGTATCCAGTATCTACTATTCATTCGTACAATTAAAAGGTTAAAAACAATATTTACTAGAATATTTTTTAATAAAGTTACTATACATAATTACTAATTAAAATAGCAAGGAAACAATATGTATCAAGCGCATAAGTATTCAACACAGCTGATGTAGTATGTAGGTACTACGACCGCTTGACCGCGGCGCCAATCGGGCATCGCAAAGGATACCTGTTAGGTATCCAGCGTAGGGAATTACGCTTTGTAAAAGCCGTCCACGTGGACTTCGTACCTATGATTGGCTAACGAAATGCCGTATGATTACTTTTGTTTAAAATGTAAGCATGATAAACAGACTGTTACAAAATATTAACTTTATTTTATTTTATTATTTTTTTATAACTGCCAGTACTGAACATTTAAATATGTTAGATATGTTTCTTTGGTCAGATACTTTTATGGTTTTTTTTTATAAGACGATAAAAAGTCACCGTTTATATAAATATGTAATGCTATCTAGGAAGGTTATAGGCTATATATCATCACGCTAAGACCAATATGAGCGGAGCACTAATAAAGAGTGTTTCAAAATCGAGTTTTTTTCCATTTGAGAGCTTCCGCTGCGTGCGCATAAATCTTCTGTTCGTGTGTTTGTAATTGTACTCCTAAACGGCTGAACCGATGTGGTTGAAATTTTATACATATATTAGCTGCTCCAACAGACGTTATTCTATTCAAATAAAATAAAAAGAAGTCTCCTTTAAATCGATCGTAGCGCCACTATCAGGTTCAATTGTCAATCTAAACCATTCCAAATATATGTAATAAATATGATTTTAACCATCATCATCATCATCATCTTGCTCTTATCCCAATTACTTGGGGTCGACGCAATATGTCATCTGTTTTGACATATTGCAAAAAGTTTCGGCAATGACTTTTATGACCGGCCGCCTGCCTGACGTCAACCCTCCTTGGGAATGTATTCGTTGACCCAAATGGTACCAGATGGAGTTGGTCCGGGTCAATCTAGGGCTTTTAGTCGTCTTTTACGACACCCAAGAGCAAAGCAAGGGTTGGTAGTATTCGAAGCCGCTACCACACAGCTCATGATTTTAACCATGATTCTAAATTTTAAGGTGAACCAAAATCAGTATGCAAATAAAATCTATGGTCCTCCCATTGTTGCGGCAAATCACCCGAGAATAAACTGGCAACACTGGTCAATTCCGTTAACTTAAAAATATCGAAATAAATAATCACGATTTCTTCAAAACATATATTTAAATAACAAAACTTAATGATGAAAAGTGATCTTGGTATTGTTGTAAGGTCTTCCCGCATAATTGCGACACATTTTGACATTACAAACCGGCATAATATTATTTTTTTACACGAGCACGTTACCGCGTTTTAGTTCAAATGACACTGACGTTAGGAACAAGCGAGTCTACTAAATTTAGTAGACTTTATTTGGGCCGTTCTGTACGGCAAATGAGTCATTTAGACGTGTATATAATCAAAGACTATACGAACCTTGTAGCAACTCGTGAAAATTTCCGTGCGTTCATGCGTTTCTGCCATACCTACTGTAGCAATCAATCTTAACGCTCACATATAGACCCCGATAAGCTCTTCCGTATCCGTGGTGCCGTACTGCTGTGCTTAACGTAGCTGTACACCTCTTTACTTATTAGCTGACTAGTCATTTTGTTTTTCCTGTCACCCGCTTTGCCTAGGAGGGAAGTGGAATCTCTCTTTCTAACCCAGGAGGGGTTAATCTTTAATCTCTTCTAAATAAATTTGTTGCGGGTCCCAAGACAATTAAAATCATATCCCGGGACTTGCCTGAGGGTCAAACCTCGGTGTCATTTATGGAGACCATTGTGGATCCTGACTTGCAGGAGTTACAATGGTGGGAATGTGTGGTGGGATTAGTCCCAAAAAAAAAATACAAATGCGTATAATCTGATGTCTAGTTAGTAGCCATTATCATCACAGCTCAAATATGTCCCTCAATGAGAGGAAAATTGATTTACCACACCACGCTGGTCAAGAAGTTTGGTATAGGGTTCTATTTTTAGTTTTCCTTCTGTTGTACACTTGTTATATGCATATTATATGCCATAACCGCCTTTTACGACATCCACGATTAAGATAGGGGGTGGTGAATTGTATTCTTACTCTATCACATTACGGAACTGTGGTGATGGAGTAAGAATACAATTTACCATCTCCAAAATTAGTAGTATTGTCTTTTATTTATAGTAACGTTCTTTTTGTACTTTGTGCACGCTATTCCACGCGAAAAGACGAAGTCACGGGCAAAAGCTAGTAGCTAGTTAGTCTACATTATATTTATGCTTCGTTGACAAAGAAACTATTCAACAACAAATTCATCATCATCATCATTTCAGTTCATATACGTTCCACAGTTGGGCGCGAGCCTCCTCCACAATAGGACGGCAATTGACCTTAGTACACCATGCTGGTCAGACAGATTGGTATGGGGTTTTATTTCAAGTTTTCCTGCTCTTGGATAGATGTTATATGCGTATAGTATCCCTTAGTCTTCTTTTACGACATCCACGATTGGTGATTTGTATTCTTACTCCGTCACCACACGGAAAATTAGCTAACTAGATATTTTAAATTGTATTTATACAATGATTTTATTAAAATTTATCCTGTTGTTATTATTCTATTGCTACAATAGAATTATTTGACACAACAAATATTTATTTCAAAATAAATATGTACTTATAACTTATATGAAAATTATTTAACAAATATCTTCATAATAAGGAAGAGGTATTGAATAATGCGGTTATAATATATTTCCGTACTACACTGATATTTTCTGATGTTTATTAATTGTCCTGACTATTATAAATCCTTACTCTTAGAATAATAACGTATAGAAGATAAGTCAAAATATGAAGCATTTAAATTGGAGCCTAATGGAGCTTACGCCGGACCGTTCCGCAATGTACAAGGTCACCGCAACACAATTGAAAAACATAAAAAGGTTTTTAACATTACTTTTAAAAGTATTTCGACGATTTATGTAATAAAACAAAATTTGATTTCAAAATTTGTACAGTTGTGTGCTTGTGTACGTGTGTAATCGCCTACGCGCATATAGTATTTTTGGCTTCATGTTTTTGATCACTCGAAGTACTGACCTTCTATAGGTTATTATTCTAAGTCCTTACTATTATCAATTTCGTTCATTCGGGAAACTTAAGAGGATCTTCTCGTCCAACATACCTCAGTGTCTGAAAACACAGGTCTACGACCAGTGTGTGTTACCAGTGATGACTTACGGCACGGAAACGTGGTCCCTAAACATAGGCCTCATAACAAAGCTCAAAGTCGCTCTGCGTACTATGGAACGGGCTATGCTCAGGATTTCTCTGCGAGGTAGAATCCGAAATACGGTAATCCGCAGAAGAACGGGTGTAACCGAAGAACTAGCACGCTGAAGTGGCAATGGGCAGGCCACATCGCTCGAGGAACCGACAACCGCTGGGGAAGAAAGGTTCTCGAGTGGCGACCACGTATCGGACGACGCAGTGTAGGACGCTCCCCCACTAGGTGGACCGATGACCTGTTGAAAGTTGCTGGTCGTCGTTGGATGCAGGCGGCACAGGACCGCACATTGTGGCGTAATATGAGGGAGGCTTACGTCCAGCAGTGGACGGCGATATGCTGAAATGATGATGACTATTATAAATCGTTACTAATATTATATTAATGCGAAAATAAGTGTGTTTTGGTTTTCACGCTTAAACCACCTAACTGATTTCAAAAATTCTTTCACCAATGGAAAGCTATAATATCAGAGAGTAACTTAGGCTATATTTTATCGCGGTATTCCTACGGGAACGGTAACTACACGGATAGGGAAGCGAAGCGAGAGCGGGTAGCTATATAGTGCGAATATTGTACAAAGTTTGTTTTCTCCGCTTTCACGCCAAAACCTAGCTAAAGAAATAGAAAAGCTTCAATGGATCATAAGTTATTTTTTTTGTACATACATGAATAATTAATCGTCATCATCGCAGTCCACATACGTTCCAATGTTGGGCTCGAGCCTCCTTCCAAATAGGAGAGAAATTTATTTTACTATACCATGCTGATCAGACATGTTGATATAGGATTTTATTTCAAGTTTTCCTTCTCTTGCACAGATATATTATATTCCATAATCGTTTCTTACGACATTCACGGCCAATATAGGGAGTGGTGAACTGTATTCTTACTCTGAACAGAAAAATTGGAATATAATTACAAATAACAATAATATTGCAATATAATTACAATTTAGCAAGCCATATTTATAAACAACAAATACTTTTATAGTAAAAGAACAAAAATAATTTGGTTTTAAATTTACCTAACGAGTCCAGAAGGAATTCCTCTACCACGACATGCTCCTTCGCCTTGGGCGGCATCAGGCGCGAGTTGCCGCCCTAGTCGAGGTCGCGGGTGGACGGACTGAGGGTTAGTCCGCCACCCGTAGAGTGGCCGACCACGTAAGGGCAACGCTCCAGTAACACTGCATTGTTGTCGAGGTCAAAGGGGGATCAAAGGTGACGGTAACGGAAAGAGTAACCCACTGGGCCGGCTACGGATGTCAAGTAATCGGTACCAGTGGCAGGCTCAATGGCGATGGGTAGGAAATACAGTACAGGCTATAAAAAGGGAGGTTTATTTAGAGTTCTCCATTTCTTGCTTGTTATATTTTATATTTTATTTTGTTTTATTAGGAAGACCAACAGCTAATAAGAACATTGTAAATTGAACAAATAAAAACTAAAAGCTAATAATAGGTCTCCACACTTATGCAGCAATACAAAAACAAGTGACCTGATTATAAAGATAAGAGAAGGCAAACAAAAGTTAACAAAAAATAAACAAAAATGGGAAAGTAACATTAAACATATTTTTTTAAAAATTCCAAACTAAGCATCCGTCTTATCGGTTCCACCTTAGTTACAAATAGATCAAAGTTTAATGTTTTAGTTTGATGATTCAAATAGTTGCCCGCTCGCCACAGAAATGCCTTTTGACGATAATTGGTGGGCGCTGGTGGAAGATGGATTGGCGTATAGCGTCTAACAAATTTTGTTGTTATATTAAATTCAATTTTAGAAAGAAGATTGGGACTGTCAATCTTACCTGAAATTATGTTTAACAAATATACAGTATCAGCTATCTGACGACGTATGACCAATGGCAATAAATGAAATTTAGCACATGTCTCTAAATATTTCTCAGAATTATAACTAAGTTTGGCTTTGTAACATAAAAATTTATGCTGAATATATGCTGAATATTTGCTAGCTAGCTTTAGTTTAGCTGTGTGGTAGCGGCTTCGAATACTACCAACCCTTGCTTTGCTCGTGGGTGTCGTAAAAGACGACTAAGAGCCCTAGATTGACCCGGACCAACTCCATCTGGTACCATTTGGGTCAACGATTACATTCCCAAGGAGGGTTGACGTCAGGCAGGCGCCCGGTCATAAAAGTCATTGCCGAAACTTTTTGCAATATGTCAAAACAGATGACATATTGCGTCGACCCCAAGTAATTGGGATAAGAGCAAGATGATGATGATATGCTGAATATTTTCAATACGAGAAATATAAGTATTGTATCTCGGGCTCCAGACTTGACTATTGTATTCAAGTACAGATATATGCATATCTCTTAGCTATCTTTTACGATTGCGTCTGATGTCGCCCTAGCAGAGGCTGCGGGTGACCGAACCGGGGATTTAGTCCGGGCACCCGCGGCGAGGTTAGCCTCGCGACGGCGATCGGCGTCCCAGTAGGGGACGTCGACGGGAGAAGGTACTCCCTTGGGGTATTCCGTCGGGCTGACCACTGAAGTCTTTTACGATAAACGCAAGCAAAATAGAGGAAATGAATTGTAGTCTTACGCTGTCATCTTACGAAAAATTCTCTTTAAGACGACCTTTATAGTTTAAATTACACTGGAAAAGTAGAGATAGTGATGTTATTTTAACTTACTATGATGTCCGAAAACAGTAATTTTTCCAAAAAGATTTTACTTTTATAAGCAAATATTATATCCGTGTGGTGACGGAGTAAGAATACAATTCACCACTCCCTATGATACCTGTGGATTTCATTAAAGACAACTAAGTGATATAATATGCATATAACATCTATGCAAGAGAAGGAAAACTCGAAACAAAACCCTATACCAACCTGTCTGACCAGCTTGGTATATATATAGTAAAAGACGACTAGGGGAAAGAACATGGTGAAGGTACCCGAAAGGGTATTCGTCGTCGGGCCGATCAAAGAGGACAAGGAACTCGGCACTGGTGATCGGCCCAACGATAAAGGCGACGTGGGTACGCGTGGGTTATGGGCCCGCGCACTGTCCTTTCGTCGCCCTGGACGGAATGGACAGCGTGTGCGCTTACCATAAACCACCCATAAAAAAGGGAATATAACATGCATATAGGATTTGTACCAAAAAAGAAAAACTCGAAATAAAATCTTATACTAACATGTCTGACTAGCATAGTATAGTAGGTAAATTTCCCTTCTATTAGTGAGGAGGCTCGAGCCCAGCATTGGGATATATATGAGCTGAAACGACGAAGCAAATATTATCATAATTTCAAATGTAAATCATAACCTTGTTTCTTTTTTAATTTTCATTACCTTCGATGCCAAGCCAGCTGGCAGGCCACTTGATTGTAAACTGTGACTGCCACCCATGGACCTTTGCAATACTGGTATCACACATACTGGACCCTGAGGTCACAATCAGGTAGGGGCTTACTATGAATGTATAGGTTTCCTTAAAAAAATCGTCTCAATTTGAAATAACAGTTTAGTATCTGACTGTACTAAAATTTTATGCAAAATTATTAAAAAAAAATATTCAGGTCCACTTGCCGATCGCACATGTCCACAGCTGGGCATCGGTATTTATGCACACACATACATACGTACTCTTTTAATGTTTTGTATGTGTATGTGATGTATGGCCGACAACCCCTGCTGTGCTTTTTGAAACGAGACTGACTTAGGGTTGTCAAAGAATATATAAATATTTATTACTAGTACCTACGCTCAGCGGCGGCCTTACCCATTGCGAGGCTCCGGGCGGCAGGTCTTTGCGAGGCCCTTTGTCCTTCGTGAAAAGTATGAGATACGAAAGTAGGTTTGGTTGTTTGGTTTAGGGATTTGTCATGTTTGATGAAAAATACTAAAGTTGTACAAATAAATAAAATTTAAGTTTTATAATATTGAAAACAAAGTGAAAAATATAATTAATAAGTAAAAATGTAATTTAATATTTATATTTTTTTAAATTTGCTTGGGTTGTTGCGTGAGGCCGCTGTAAGCGCGAGGCCGCTGTAAGCGCGAGGCCGCTGTAAGCGCGAGGCCCCGGGCGATTGTCCTGTTCGCCACCCCCTAAAGCCGCCACTGCCTACGCTGTCTGGTGACGGCTACTAATGCTACGTAAAAATCCTTACTGATATTATAAATGCGTAAGTAAGTTTGTTTGTTACGCTTTTACGCTTAAACCCTCGAAACAATTTCAAAAATTCTTTCACCAATGGAAAGCTATAATATCAGGAAGTAACATTTTTTTTTATGGGTGCGCTATGGTAAGCACACGCGCGGTCCAGTCCGTCCGGGGTGATGAAAGGACGGCGCGGGCCCATAACCCACCCGTACCCACGTCACCTCGTTGTTGGGCCGACCACCCGAGCAGAGGTGTCATCAGTGGTCGGCCCGACGGAATACCCTTTCAGGTACCCTCACTTCTTGACGTCCTATCAGGAAGTAACATAGGCTATATTTTATCGGTATTCCCACGGGAACAGGAACTACGTGGCTAAGGCGACTGAAACCGAAGCGAAGCGTGGACGGATTCCTAGTTAAACTATAAATTAATATATTAACCTAATATAATAATTACGATAAAAATATTTAATAATTATTGACCTTCCGTATGGTGACGGAGTAAGAATACAATTCGCCACTTCCTATCTTGCAAGTGGATGTCATAAAAAACGACTAAGGGATATAATATGCACACATATCTATGCAAGAGAAGGAAAATTTTAAATGAAACCAATATGTTTGACCAGCGTTGTATAGTAGGTCAAATTGCCTCTCATTGTGGAGGAGGCGGACCGCGACAGAGGGACGTATGTGTGCTGTGATGATGATAATGAATAACCGACCTGCTATAGAGTCTATATATAAATACGTGAAGCAAAAACTTTGTACCCCTTTTTACGAAAATTACGTGGATGTACATATATGAAATTTGGCACAGTTGAAGTATATAATGAGGAGAAGTGCATAAAACTGAAATTTCATATAATAGTGGATTAGAAATGGATTAAATTCATTAAAAAAAGCATTACGCACACTACAACGCTATCGCTACACACACACATACGTTTGTGTGAGTGTGTTGCGTAGCAACGCTTATACACTTTTGTTTACGGTTAAAATCTCTGGTCAAACTGAATGTTAAACAATCATAATTATAATGAAAATGTCTAATAGAGATTTGTGCTTATATATTAGGCATTAGTGAAATACAGCTTGCTCAATTTACAATTATACATAAATAAAATGAAAGTAAATTGTGTAGCAGAAAAATAAATTAAAATGAATTATGGTCGTATTTCGACCACACGGCGACCACTAGTTCTGATAATTCAACATAAAACATTATTCCAACTCTGACCAGCGTGATATAGTAGATCAATTTCTCTCCCTGGACACCCAAGCCTAAAAGTGGGACTTACGTGGCCTAAGAATATAATCCACCACCCCCTTTCTTGCCCAGAAATATCATAAAAGATGTCAAAGAGGTATAATATGCTGATAACATTTTGGCAAGTCGAAATGGAACCATATACCGACCAATCGGACAAACGTTGTGAAGTATATTATCATCATCATTTCAGCCCAAATACATACGTCCCACCGCTGGGCTCTGGACTCCGCCACTTTGGGAGGTAATTTGACCTACTATATCACTCTGATCAGACGTGTTAGCAAAGCGTTTCATTTCGAGTTTTCTTTCTCTTTATAGTCATCTTTTACGACACCCACGGCCATGATAGGGGGTGGTGAATTGTATTTTTACTCTGTCATCACACGGATTTACTATGAATATGAGTTTTTAATTATTTTTGACAACCCTACTAAACTAGTTCATCACACCCCTTGCATGCCATGGCCCCCTGCCGTCTTTGGCAAGTATGCATTCACACACACAAGCACACACACGCATAGTTATACACACAAAATTGACAAACCATAAATTAAAAGAACCTGTTTCACGAGGGTAGTTCTTTGTCACTTAAAACATCGTATTTTATTTATAGTCTGTGGTCCCGCCAAATTATTAATTATATTATCAAGCTAAAATTGACCGTATTTCTTTAGCAATTAAGTTTATATCAAACGCATTGCATGATAATAAGGAATAGATTATGAATTACGTAATTTAAACCTTATGATTTATCAGACAAAAATTAAAATCGAATCACGCGCGTTTTTAGTTTCTTTTTTAAGGCAAAAGGTCGGAAATAGAGTTTATTTCATTGAAGTGGTTTCTGAGAAAGGCTCCACGCTGTGATTTTTAGTAGCTAACTCGCGTCATGTACGGGAATGATATATATCTTCATATTTAGAAATCAAAAGAGAAGCAATAGCCCAGTTTGGGATTGCTACACACCCTGCTATACAAGTTATAGTGACTTAAAGGAATTATGTATCATTATTTCAGCTCATATATGCTTAAGATGATTATATTTTAATGCCAAAACGGTATACTTAACGCCCAGGTAACTACCCCGTTTTATTCATCAGAAAGGGACACTTGCAGAAATAGGTAAAAATGTGAAATTAAAAGTAGAAAAAGCAAGAATATGGCAAAAGTCTTGAAGGAATATGTAAAACTAGGCACTGAAAATATAGATAAAACAAGACCACATCCCTATCAATAGAACGAATAATCATTAAGCAAAAACGGTACGTTTTTGTTCGGGACAACGGGACAGACAATCTGAAAAGGGAACTGTACCGTTCAAAACTGGACGTATAGTCACATTATATTTACTCCACTGCTGGGTTGAGCCTCCTTCAAAATAGTAGAGAAATAAAATTGATCTCTCTGTGTGCCTACTCTTCAATCTCGATTCCAATCCTAAATCCAATCGTAGCTCGAATTTGAGCAAATTTGATACTCTTGAAAGCGACATTAGCGCACAATTGGAATCAAATTCGGTGGATATTTTTTTTTTTTTTTAAACTAAATGAATTCAAGTCTATTATTACGAATCGTTTGTATGGGAGTATAGAAAAGTGTTGTTTTTAGATCTTTTTAGGCAATTTTTGAATTTTTGTTCAGCGTAAGAACCATCCTCGTACCTCAAGGAATATTCTAAAAAAATAATTATCCAAATCAATTTAGCTGTTCTCGAGATTTGCGCTTAGCAACACATTCAGCGATTCATTTTTATATTATAGATACATATGCACGGTCCCCCCGGCTATCCCCCCCGGTGTGCCCGACTCGCACTTGGACAAGTGTCTTTGTTCTTAATGTACGATGTTTGCTGCTCCCGACGTGATTTTGACGTAGTTTAAAATCGTTAATGTTGCACAATTTCAAGAAAGCGTCTTTGTGGTGATCGAGTTCGATAACGTTATTAATTTAAAGTACGAAAATACGACACATTTGGTGAAAATAACAACGGCAAACGCGAAGAATTCAATCTCGATTTTGTTCAAGAGTACCAAATATAAGTTTGGCGAGATTGGAATTGAATCGGATTTGAAATTAGAATTGATTTCAAGAGTAGGCCCACTAGTCATACGGGTTGGTATAGGGTTTTATTTCGAGTTCATCTTCTTTTGTATTGATGTTATCTGCATATATCTCCTTATACTGAGTAGAGCACAAGAAGTGACCCAAAGGGAAGTTAATGCAGCGGTGGAGGGAAGATCTAGAGTCCCCAATCGCAGAACAGTGGGCCTAATCTTGAAATCAATTCTAATTTAGAATCCGATTCAATTCCAATCTCACCAAACATATATTTGGTACTCTTAAACAAAATCGAGTATGAATTCTTCGTATTTGCCATTGTTATTTTCACCAAATATGTCGTATTTTATTACTTTAAATTAAGAACGTTATCGAACTTGATCGCCACAAAGACGCTTTCTTGAAATTGTGCAACACTAATGATTTTAAACTACGTTAAAATCATGTCGGGAGTAGCAAACATTTGACTTAATCGACGAGAGTCGAATTCATTTAGTTTAAAAAAAATCCACCGAATTTTATTCCAATCGTGCGCTAATGTTGCTTTCAAGAGTAACAAATTGCTCAAATTCGTGCTGCGATTGGATTTAGGATTGGAATCGAGATTCAAGAGTAGGCACACAGGCGGCTGTGAATGCGATTGCACCGCATTTCCATCGCTGGCTCACAAGGAAACACGGCAATCTAACATTTAGGATAATAAATATGCTCAGGTGCTAGACGTCGGTAGCCTCATTTTGTGAGGCCATCATATCAAATAAGAAAGCCGCGAAGCGGGAACTCCAGGCGTTTGCATCTACTGACTCGCTCCATCGGCGACGACCAGGAAGGACTCGCACCACCCTGACGGCAGGGTGTGGCCAGACAGCCATGCGTTGTATCAGAAATTGAATGTCGTCAGACTATCCCTCCGGCACCCCATAAAAGCGCGAAAGGGTTCGCGAATGTGGTGGCCGGTAAGTCCCACACGGCCACCTCTGCCCCGTCTGTCACTAGCGGGGAATAGTGCTTAAATGCATTTCAACAGCGAAAACCAAAAGAATATCATATCCTTTAATCGTATTTTACGACTTCAACGAATGTGGTGAATTGTATTCTTACTCCCTCACCACACGGCAAGAGTCATAAATCACCAGGAGATGGTTAATAACTCTCTACTGGAATCTAATAACACCTAAATCTAATAACACCCGCCTGCCAAGCTTGAGGACGGCATCCATATTCAAGAGACGTCTGTCTTGCAGCGAAAATTGATAAGCAGATGAAAGAAAACTCCACAACATGAAAATACAGACGTAATCAACATCATCATTACCCTGCCCTTATCTCGACATCTATATCTATACCAATAAATAAAGTGTGTGAGTGTCTGTTTGTAATGTCAAAATAATAGCCCTTTTTCATGCTCACATGGTTATTTGCACTATACATATGCCTGAAAATCACTTCATATCTTTTTGTCTGTCTGTTTGTTCCGGGTAATCTTCAAAACGGTTAGACCGATTTAAAATTTTTTTTCACCAATGGAAAGCTATAATATCAGGGAGTAAACTAAGCTATATTTTAATATTAATAAGGCGACAGAAACCGAAACGAAGCAAGGGCGGGTTGCTAGTAATCTATACCAATAAATAAAATTGGAGTGTCTGTTTGTAATGTCAAAATAATAGGCTTTTTTCATGCTCACACGGTTATTTGCACGACACCTATGCCTAAAATAGCAATTAAAAAATTTTTGTCTGTCTGTTTGTTCCGGGTAATCTTCAAAACGGCTGGACCGATGTCAAAAAGTCTTTCACTAATGGAAAGCTATAATATCAGGGAGTAAACTAAGCTATATTTTAATATTAATAAGGCGACAGAAACCGAAACGAAGCAAGGGCGGGTTCCTAGTAATATATATATATCCATCACCGTAACTATTGCAAATAGGTATTACATGTGGTAACGGCATAACAATACAATTCACCACCCCCTATCTTGCCCGTGGGTGTCGTAAAGTTGACTAAAGGATATAATGTGCTGAAAACATCTAAATAAGAGAAGAAAATCTCAAAATAAAACTCTATACCATCTTACAGTAAGTTATAGGTAACCCCTATGCCTAGCTTGGTATAGTGGGTCAATTTCCTTGCCCTTGCGGAGGAGGCTCGAGCTCAGCAGTGGGACGTATATGACCTGTGATGAATGAATGAAAATAGGTATTTCAGCCTCCGCCGGGGATCGAATGTCACTAGACGATCTCTCCGGCACCCCGTAAAAGCGCGGAAGGGACCGCTGTTGGTTTTAGTGGGTATTCCAGTTGCATAGGTGACCGGCGAGTCCCACACATCCCTTCTTCGGTTACCGGCGGGGGATAGTGCGTAAATTGCATTTCCACAGCATTAAAAAAAAAGGTATTTGACCCTCCAATTATAGAGAAGATCCGAACTTAACAGTGGGTGGAGAGAATCATAAAAATAGTTGTTAATATCAATCATAAATCTATTCTTGATTGTGAAAATAATAATACAATAACATTAGAACATCTCCAGAGTTTCCACGTACCTTAGAGGCCTCTATTTTAGTATAACAACTTCCGCATTTTTGCGTTAAACATAGCAATGATGAACTTATTCATCGTGTCGTATATTCGACTCCCACGCGGAATAAAATATGTTTAATTCAAAGATTTTTATCAGATTTGTTTGAAACATAAACTCTTTAAAATACGTATATGTTAAAAGTGTGAGAAACCACTTAGAAGTCGTCTTTTTAATTTAACTTTCTGTGACGGGATAAGAATAGAATTCACCACTCCCAACTTGCTCATCGTCATCTCGGATACGGAGACGTCTTAAAAATGGGTATAAATCACCAGGAGATGAACAGCACTCTACTGGAATGTAATAAGGGAATGTACCCATACTAAGTGACCCGTTTATGGGGAGCGATGTCCTTAAAATACTACAGTTAGTCACAGGAGCGGGGGGGTGGCTCTGGTTTTTGTCACGTACTCGATTTTATTGAGAAAAATCTCGTATTTTTTTACCTATATTCGAATAATTTTTCGTAATATATAATTCACTAGTAATTTAAGTATGCATCCAGTCTTATGCAATAAAGACGAGTATGAGCCAAATTATTTTATTTTTCACTATTTTGCCTGTGAATTAAACTAAAAATCATAATTATGAATTACTACGTGAAAACTAAAGGGGGAGAAGGGTGGTCTTGGCATATACTACTGAGAGTAGGGAGGGGACATCATCATCATCATCATCTTGCTCTTATCCCAATTACTTGGGGTCGACGCAATATGTCATCTGTTTTGACATATTGCAAAAAGTTTCAGCAATGACTTTTATGACCGGCCGCCTGCCTGACGTCAACCCTCCTTGGGAATGTAATCGTTGACCCAAATGGTACCAGATGGAGTTGGTCCGGGTCCAATCTAGGAGGGGACAGAAAATCTAAAAAATAGGTCACGTATGGGTATGTTCCCTAAGGGCCCAAACAACCGTCAACGTCGCCGCGCGGGCGATATTAGGTTGCCGCGCGGTTTGGTCACTACTAAGAATTTGTACGTTGTGAACTAGTCAATAAAGTTTAAATTGCTATAAAAAGGATCAAATACGCGGCCAACGCGCGGCAGCCGCAAGAAAATTTTCGCGTCATCTGTCTATGCTAACCCGCCTGCTAAGCTTGAGCTTAGCATCCACATTCAAGAGACGTCTGTCTTTCAGCGAACATCCATAACAGGAAAATACAGAAGAAGTCAACATCATCATCATCTCAGCCTATATACGTCCCACTGCTGGGCTCGAGCCTCCTCCACATTGGGAGGAAAATGGACCTACCATACGTATCAGACGTATTGGTACAAGGTTTTATTTCGGGCTTTCCTTCTCCTGCATTTATGTTATGTACATATTATATCCCTAAGTCACCTTTTACGACATCCGCAGATGAGAGAGGGGGTAGCTAATTGTATTCTTACTCCGTCACCACATGGAATAATCTTGACTGTAGTTATTGTAAAGGACAACTAAAGGATTAAATACGCATACAACATCTATGCAAGAGAAGAAAAATTCTAAATAAAACTCTATAGTAACCCGTCTCACCAGCGTGGTATATTGAGACAATTGCCCCGTTGACATCTGGACCCGGTAGGTGGCGCTGTGATCGATTTCAAGGAGAATTACTTTTACTGTTTTTTTAGATTTGAACAGAACAACGTCTGTTGAGTCAGCTAGTCTCGAAATAAAACCTTACACAGATCTGTCTGACTGTTGTGCTGTCATCCTACACCGAATCGTCCAATACGTGGTCGCCACTCAAGAGCCTTTCTTCTCCAGCGGTTGTCGGTTGGCACTTCAGCCTGCCAGTTCTTTAAGCTATTTCATTTCTTAATCCTATGTTAATACTTATACCTTGCTAACTTGGTGATTTCCCAATATGATACCAAAGAGGAATGAAGATGGTTGCTAAGGAACGAGTAAATGGCTGTTAGATAATAATATTTTTTGCCTGAATCAAAAGATTCTTCAGCAACGTTAACGTCAACCTACGTTAGCCTTTAAAAACGTGGTGATATAAAAAAATACTTTCACTTTTATGACGAAAATTCGTGCGTTCAAAATGTCGTAAAATATGAACGCACCAATAAATTCTTAAAACTTCATTTATAAAAAAAAATACAGATAAAAACTATTCGGTTCAATACATTTTTTTTTTCGTAACTAGATCCTCATGAAATATTTTTTTTCAAAGAAACACGTAACACAAACTTCGTGTACCCTACCTATCGTGCGATATTCAAGAAATAAAAAATTGTTTGAAAAAAAAATATTGAAGGAAAAAGTCGGGCCGCCGGCATTGCTCCGCCTGCCGCGTGTCGCGACAGCTCTGCTATACACGGGAGAAATTTCTCAAGATATTTATAAATATAAATTTCTTTATATTATTTTTTTCTTTCCGTGTGGTGACGGCGTAAGAATACAATTCACCACTCCCTATCTTGCCCGTGGATGTCGTAAAAGACTACTATGGGATATAATATACACATAACATCTGTGCAAGAGAAGGTAAACTCGAAATGAAACCCTATACAAACATGTTTGACCAGCATGGTATAGTAGGTCAAATTCTCTCCCATTGTGAAGGAGGCTCGAGCCGAGCTGAGAAATATGTGAGCTGCGATGATGATGATGATATTATTTTTAAAGGCAAAACAGCTTATGTATTATCATAAAAACGTTACAGCGTATATGACTCACGGTTTGGCTCAAGCCTCCCAAGCTGGTCAGACGTGTTGGTATATAGTTTTGTTTTTAATTTGCCAACTCTTGCATAGATATTATATGCATATTATATTTATTTGTCTTTTACGGCACCTACGGGCAAAAGAGGGGCTGGTGGATTGTCTTCTTACTCCGTCACCACACGGATAAATACACACATATATTATTTATAATAAAGAACTTCCTCAATATGTTTCATTTACAAGAAATATTGAAATTAATGTTTAATTTATATGTATACATTTCTGTACTGTTATCGTTTTTAATTCCTTCCTCTGTATTATATTAACTAAATAGTTAGTTAATGTTATAAGTTGTTACTTGCCTTCACACTGTA
Source organism: Lymantria dispar (assembly GCA_032191425.1). Lineage (NCBI taxonomy): Eukaryota > Metazoa > Arthropoda > Insecta > Lepidoptera > Erebidae > Lymantria > Lymantria dispar. The sequence continues at coordinate 6,407,340 of CM063465.1, read as the reverse complement.
TTACATATAAAATGGAAAATGTTTTAGCTATTTTTAAGTGCATTTGGTTTTTACATGTATTTTTAAACTATACATGTTTTCCTTATTAATAAATTCGTATAAATGCGTATTCGCCAGACATAATTCTGTCTGAAAAAGCAGAGCCGCTTTAAATATGATATTTTGTAATGTTATAAATTTTTTAGTTAATCAAATTTGGTAATATATCAATAGCAGCGCCAAATGACCGGGTTACATTGTGTTTTCAAACCACCCAATTTTTTTATATGTTCATATTAAAAAATACACAAATTGTTTCATCCAAATCGTCCCAGATATTTAGGACAAGTTAGGTAACAAAGACACGTATAAAATAGTTACATATATTAAGATTAACTTCAAGATCATGTCAAGTAAATTTTAAGTTTATTAATACCTATAAGTATGACTGTATAACATGTACATCACGTATACACGCTACATTTGTGTTTTGTGACAGGTCTATATAATACAGGGTGTATTAGGTTATGTAGCAACTGATCAAACGGAAGGTAGGCAATGGTGGTAAGAACCCATAAAAAAATTTGAAGGAAACATATCGATTCGTTAATGAATTAGAGACATGTAAAGTTTTCAATTTTGTCATTGTTTTTTCGTTTAAATATGATTGAAATGTATAAAGTCACTGATCTGCAACATATTCGTACTTCGTTATATGTTCAATAGAAATTAAAAAAATCAATGATTACGTTCGCATAAGCAAAACGAACTTCGCTTTAAATCAGCTGATCGGTCGATTACCGTCGCCGAGTCACGTTTGTACCTACGGTCCCATTGAAGCGTTTGCGCAATTCTAGGTATGTATGAATGAAATTATACTGTCGAAGCTTTATATACCTACATGTATCCTGTCTATCCATGCCTACATAATACGTAACATTTAAGGCATAGACTGTTTGACACACATTTTTGAAATTACTATAACTTTTATGTTATATTGTTTTTTGTGTAATATACATTTTAATTACGATCTATGGCCGGTATACTACAACATACTCAAACAGTTGCCCCGTAACCTGATAAACCCTGTATATACATAATAATCAATCAATATAGTACATAATTAGTTCTTGAAGTAGACTTAAAACATCATCATCATCATTAAAAATGATGAATTTAAACTAAAAATTATTTAGAAATGCATAGAAAACCCATTGATAGTACATACTTCTAATTTTTCACTTCTAACGACATTCTTTGGTATGTGATACTTAATTTATTTAGTTGTAAAAACTGCATTAGTCATAAATTATTATCTATATATATAAAAGAAAGTCGTGTTAGTTACACTATTTATAACTCAAGAACGGCTGTACGGATTTGGCTGAAAATTGGTGGGTACCTCCCCACCAATTTTCAGCTTAGAACCAGGAGACGGAGATAGGATTTTTATCCCGTTTTTTTTATTAATGATGTTTACAAGATTTCGCCAATAACTCTTTTATCAGTTTTATCCCGTTCGATCGCGTTCCCGTGTGACGTGACATAAAATGTCAAAGAGAATACAAGTTACTATGAAAAGTAGTATAAAAAAAAACAACGTAATTTTGTCTATAGCTAAGTATGGTTGAAAATTTGATAATTATAATTTTGTCAGAAATCAATAATGACTAATTTGTATTCTCTTTGAATCATCATTAATAATGCCGCGACCAAGACGATCGAATCTTGCCCGACAAAGCCGTAATGGTTCTTCTATTAGATACTATATTTTTGGAAATTTAGAAAATATATTTACGAAAAAGTATAGCGGTACGAAGTTCGCCGGGTCAGCTAGTAGAGACATAATTTTAAGAAAAATATTTAACGTAAAAGTTTCTACAGTAAAAAAGAATGTGAAAATGAATGTGAATAGGAAGGGTTAGTGACACATCGTATTCTTACTCCATAACCACAGGGTATAATTAATTTAAAAAAATTATGTGTGTTTTGGAACGCCCCACAGAAGTGATCACTTAAACTTAGATTAGTGGAACTATTTAATATTGACATTTTTTTTTTTGTGGGTGGGCCGCGGTCGGCGCGCCTCCGCACCACTCCGTCCGGGGCGACAGAGGGGCTTAAGCATGCAACTCCCGCGACCCACCCGAAAACCACGTCGCCTTCGTCGTTGGGCCGACCACTGGAGCAGCGTTAACTTGTCAGTGGTCGGCCCGACGGAATACCCCCTATTGGGGTACCCTCCCATCGACCGACGTCCCCCCTTCGGGGAGGACGTCGGTCTTTCCTCACGCGGTCGGCCTCTCGGCGGGTGACGGACTAATCCCCGGTCACGTCACCCGCGGCCTCGGCTAGGGCGGCATGAGGCGCAGATAGTTGCGCCTGCCCCGCCCCAGTCGCCGGCGGCGGATCTCCTCATCGAGGCTGCGCTCCTCACGCAGGCGATCCGCCGCCTCCTTCCGCGAGATCACTGTCTCGCAGAAGGCTGCGACCGCGTCCCAATTCCCGACGCTGTCGACCATCGCCCTAGCGATAGCCGGCAGCGTCAGGTCCGTACCGATGATTGCGACGAGTTCACAGCGCTGCACTGCCCAAGCCCCGCAGGCCTCGAGCGTATGGCGCGCCGTGTCCTCGTCGCAATCGCAGTGGTGGCAGGACGGTGTACTCTCCCTCCTAACGACCTTGTGCAGGTATTTGGTGAAGCACCCATGCCCCGTCAAAACCTGCACCAGTCGGAAGGAGAGCACCCCGTGCCGCCTCTCCAACCACTGCATCAGCACCGGCCGGAAGGCCTCCACGGTTCGCACCCCGAACCGAGGCCTCTCCAGCCGGACTGCCCAACGGGCGATGACGTCTCGGCGGGCGTCGACGCGCCAGGCGGTGAGATCCCTTAACGAGACCACACCGCCCTCCGCTCGCACCCCCGTCACCCGCCGATATAGCTCGGCGAGCATCTCAGCCTCCAGGTCCCACGGGGGAGTCCCGGCCAATAGGCACGCTGCCTCCGTCGCCACCGTGCGGTATCCGCGGATGGCCCTGACCGCCGTGACCCTCTGTGGTCGCCACAGAAGGGCCCTAAGTCGGGCGGTCGTGGACCCCGCCCACACCGGTGCGCCGTACAGGGCCATCGACCGGATGACCCCCGCGTACAGCCGTCGGCACGCAGCGCTCGGTCCGCCCACGTTCGGCATAAGCCACGATAGGGCGGACGCCGCGCCGACGAGCCGCGGAGCGAGCCTGCGGAAATGCTCCCGGAACCACCATCGCCCGTCGAGCACCAGGCCCAAGTACCTCATATGGGCCCGGATGCTGATGTCGACCGAGTGGACGGTGATCGAGACGCCGATAGGAGGGCTCATAGTGCGCCCATGGAACAAGAGGGCCTCCGTCTTGTCCAGGGCGACCCTCAACCCCAGCGCTTCGATCCGTCTGACGACCTCCTCGGTACCCGAGGTCGCCAGGCTTAAAGAGGCGGTCTTTTAGCGTCCCACCGCGGGCTGTGACGAGCGTGTCGTCGGCGTAACAAATCACGCCCAGCCCGGGCGGGAGGCTCCCCCTCAACGCCCAGTCGTAGCCGATGTTCCACAGGGTGGGTCCGAGGACCGACCCCTGTGGGACATCGCACGTCATGGGTGTTCGCACGACGTCCCTTGCTCGGTCGGTGCAGAGGACGCTGCGCCCCTCCAAATAGTCTGCCACTAGCCGCCTCAGGTAAACTGGCACCCCGTGATACCGGAGCGCCTCCCTGATGCAGCTGAATGGCAGACTATTGAATGCGTTGGCGATGTCTAGGGACACCACCAACAGCACTCCCCCGCCGGTGACGGCCTCAGTCGCCACGGCCCTCAGGCGCAACAGAGCCGCGATCGTCGAAATACCCCTCCTAAACCCAAACTGGGCGTCCGACAGATCGGGCCCCGTGCCGACGAGGTGCCGCTCGATGCGGACAGCTACCACCCTCTCCAGTAGCTTGCCCGTGTCATCGAGCAGCACGATAGGCCTGTAGGCCGAAGGCGACTCCGGAGACCGTCCCGGCTTCGGCAGGAGCACCAGCCTTCCCTCCTTCCAGCACCCAGGGAACCGTCCGGACGCTAAACACGCGTCGAACAGCTCCCTGAGGTGGGGTCCCAGGTGTTCAAGGACCAGGGCCAGCACGCGGTTAGGAACACCGTCGGGCCCGGGGGCGGTAGACTTTGCGCGCATGCGCGTCACCGCCACCCCCATCTCGGGTTCCGTGATGGGCGGAACACTGTCGTCGTCGGCCTCCCGGTCAGTGTCTGGCGGAGCCATGACCGGGGGCGTGTGCTCCGCCCGCCGCGGGAACAGGTCCTCGATGACCCGGGTGAGAAGGCCGGGCTGGAGAGTCTCGGTGAGAGGAGGGCCCCGCGCGCGCAGCCTATTCAGCACCGCGCGATAGGGGCGTCCCCAGGGGTCACGGTCGAGACCGTCCAGCATCTCCTGCCGACTGACGTCCTTGGCGGAGCGGACGGCCAGCCTGAAGGCCGACCGCGCATTGCGGTAGCCCTCGTAAAGCACGGCCTCCCGCTCCGCATCGCGATGGCGCCGCCGGCTGCGGGTGTAGGCCCTCCGGGCACGGATAAACGCGGCCCGGAGATCCGCCAGCTCCCGGGACCACCAGTGGACCCCCCTCCTCGGGGGCAGACGCCGTACCCGGGGCATGGCCGCATCGCAGATCTGCGTCAACGCACTGCGGATGCGGCCAGCCTCGGCGTCCACCCCGTCCGACTGGTGGGCAGAGGACAGCCACGAGTATACGATGGCTGTCTCCGCCAGCTGGTCCCGGTCTAAGCGACCCACAGCCCATCGCGGGAACGCAGGACGCCCATCCGCCCCGTGACCCCTGCTGGGCGTCGGGATTGCAGGGGAGACCTCCATCCGGATATACCGGTGGTCCGACAAGGTCTCCACCTCCTCCACGACGTGCCAGCTCCCCACGCGTGCGGCGACCTCGGGGCTAGCGAACGAAAGGTCCACTATCGACCCACCCCGTTGTCGCACGTACGTATGCACCGAGCCCCTGTTCAGCAAACAGAGGCCCAGTGCCGCCGCCTACTCCTCAATCGCCCGTCCTCGGTCATCCGTCCTAGGGGACCCCCACGCCACTGACTTGGCGTTAAAGTCCCCCAGGACGAAGACTTGGCGCGATGCCAGTCGCCGTAACGAGGCCTCCATGATGGTAAGGAAGGCCTCGAAATCGGTCACACTCCAGTTAGAGGAGAGATAAACTCCGAAGAGCGTAATCTCCCCCCAGTCCACCGCGACGTATCCGACGCCCCTGTCCCTAAGGGTCAGAGACGACGAAGGCCACGACGTGGAGGCGACGATTGCCACGGTGCCATCGGTGCTACCCAACCAGTTAATCCGGTCGGGCACCACGTACGGCTCCGCGACTACGGCTACTCCTATCAACCACTCCGCCATGGCTTGCAGGAACACGTCCTGCGCACCGGCGGAGTGGTTGAGATTGGCCTGGAGGAGACGAATGGATACGGGGTCCATTAACGGTCCGTATCCATCGTCACCTCCTCCGCGCTAACGGGCGATCGAGCCGCGCTCGGAGCGGGGACTGGCCCTGTCGATGGGCCGCCCCGCCCCTTTGGGGCCGATGCCGGGGGTCTGCAGTCCCCAGAGCCCATGCGGTGCTTGGCAGGCCTATTGCCCGCCGCACACGCAGGGCAGTGGGGCACTGCAGAGCAGCCTGTCCAGCTTGACTGCAACGGAAACATAGCCCGCTGCAGTCAAAGAAGTTTCTGCATGTCGGTCGGGTATGCCCGACCGCCATGCATTTATAACCTCGCAGGCCGGGGCTCCAGCACGGTTACCCACGCCGAACTCCAGTCCACGAGGAGCCTGCCTGAGTCGGCCAATTGCCTGACTGACTCCACTGGGCACTACACCCAGACAGCATCGACGCCGCCCGGACCAGGGCGGATGGTGCCAATCCGGACGGTGTCCGAGGCACACCCGGTACGCGCCATAATGGCCTCCCGGATGTCCTCCACCGCCACGGAGTCGTCCAGACCCGTAAGGCGCATATCTGCGCACTTGACGGGCCTGGCGATTTGGACTCCATCCTCCGGCCCGAACAGCCCCCTCAGCATCGTGGCCAAACTATCGGCCGTCTTCGCGCCCTCGGCCCCAGGGAACTCGAGTATTCGAGCGCCTGTCCGGGCCTTGCGGGTCCTCGCCTCGACGCCCCCGATGTCGGAGACGTCCAGCTCCCACCGGGCGCGTCTTAGGACGGCCTCATTGTTTAGGCCCCTCTCAGCCGCCTCAGGCAGTACGGTGATTACCACCGCAGCCGTCTTCGGCGACTTGAGGCCCCTACGCGACCTTTTCCCCTTTCCGTCGGCTCCCGCCTGGGGAGCGGCGGCCAAGAGTGCCGCTGTGGCTTCGCTTTTGGCCGCGTGCCTTCCTGCTACGCTCAGCCACCTGCCAGCCCTGTTCGAGCCTGGCAGCAGCGCTGAGCGCAGCAGGCGCAGCCGCGGGTTCGCTGACCGGCGCCTGCGGTGCAGCCGCTGGAGCCGGCCGTGGCCCGGCCTTGGCGGGAGCCGGCACCTTGCCGGCCCTCTTGGCCCCCTTGGGCCTAGCCGCGGCCGCAGCGTAGCTCACCACGCGGCCACCCTGATAGGGCAGCGGCGTGGGAGCCGACGCTTGCGGCCGCCTCGCCTTGTCCGCGGCGAGCGGCGGCCGGAGGGGCGGCTCAGGCGGGAGCCTGGCCGCTACGGCGGCGATACGCGCATCCATCATCACCCCTACTTGGGCCAGGATGACGCGTACCGCCGACTCCGACACGCCGTGCACCTCGTCGGGCGGCGGCTCCTCCCCCTTCCGAGGTCTCCCGCGGCCACGAGCCGGCGGAGGGACCACGAAGAGGGGAGGCAGCGATGAAGCCACGACGGGCGTAGCCGGCACAGCGGCCGCGACGGGCGCAGCCGGCGCCACGGGCGCAGACGACGGGCCCGCCCTCACTGGCGCGGCCCGTTTCGGCGGCGGGGCCGGCGCCGGCAGCGCAGCCGGCACCAGGCGCTCGAATTGAGACCGCAGGTCAGTCTTTGGCCAACCCGCGGTTCTCCCTCCGCACCGCCTCCAACTCCGTCTCCAACCTGCGGTTGCGTTCCCGCAAGCCGGAGACCTCCTTGCTGAGGCGGGCTTTCGCAGCCTGGAGGGCCGCCACCTCGCCTTCCCGGCCAGCCGGACCCGGCGGCGCCGGTCCCGCCGCCGCACCACCCCCCCGATCCCCGCGCCCCCGGCGCGCGGTCGCAACTTTGGGGGGAGGCCTGGTAGAATCGCTCCCCTCCGAGTCGGACACAGAGCTGCCACCCTTTTGCAGGCGGCGCTTCCGGTCCCTCGTTCGGGGGCGGGCCTCCTCCGTCTCCCTCCTAACATCTAGGGCCGCCGTCAGAGCCCTTGCCGCGGGAAGCGGCTTGGACTCCTCGGGGACCCCACCATCTAATCTATCCGATCCGGACGACCTGCTCTTCCTCATCCCGGACCCCTCACTTCGCCGGCCCGTTCTTGGCCCCTCATCTCCAGACGGCACTGCGGCCCCGCCGCCCTCGTCCGCCGACATCCTCGACGCGGCCGTACCCAGTCGCTCCGACGGCCCAACGGCACTGTCGTCCTCGTCCGTCGGCAGGTCGTACGCCACGTCAGTCTCCGACACCGGCGCCGCGGCCCTGCTGCCGCCCTCGCTCTGTGACGGCTCTGCGGTAAATCCGCCCTCGTCACTCGACAGCTCCGTTTGGCTGCCACTCCTCCTCACCTCCTTAGACGGTCCTGCGACATTGCCGCCCTCGTCCTGGGACACACTTTTGTTGCCGTTCTCCTTCCGCGACGGCCCTGTGGTGCTACCATCATCATGCGACGGCTCTGCGGTCACTGTGCCGCCCTCGTCGCTGGGAGCGCTGGTCTCGCGGGATTCCGCGGCCTCCTGCGCCTCCCGTTCCTTTTTGAGCCGGATCGCGCGCCGTTTAGCACGCTCAGTGGCTGGAGTTATTGGTGGCCTCCTACGCCTTTTTTTTTTTTGGAAGCCTCAAGTTTCGCCGGACTCACGGCTGGAGCAGAGATTGCCCCCCACCCATACGATTGGGAGCTGACTGTGCCGGAACTTGGGCGCGACTCCTCGTCGCGTGCAAGCACCGGCACAGCAAGGGATTCCCCGGCCTGGCCGGGACCCTCTGGTGAAGTCTTACAAGTATTGACCTCTGCCATCATGGTTTGGAAGTTTGAGTCCTCCTTGACTACTACTCTAACGACTGGACGCCTTTTTTTTTCGCGCGCGCTTCTTAACCCACCAGCCATACATCTCCTCGCCGAGTAGCCAAACTTGAGATTGGGGTGATTTTTTATAGGGGTTTTCTTCCCCGCAGTCCGCAGACCCCCGGTCCTGACCCCCCTACTCAGGATTACGGTTTGGGCCTTCCGGGTCTGGCCGCTCGCGAGCGACCGACCCGTCACGCCCCCGGGCCGTGACGCAACCGTCCCTGGCGACGGAGTGCCATGAGACACATCCGCCCCATTGGCCCCGGGCCAAATCCGCCGTGCGCTCTGCCTTCAGAGTCGGCACGCGGAGACCCCCCCTCCCGCCGGAATCTTGGCCGTCCAAATGGACGTTTCCAGGGTGCACCACGTGGAGGTGCCCCGGCCTCGCACCCCATTTAATATTGACATGTGCAAAGCTTAGGTTATTACTTAAATTATATGTATATTAATATGTTAAGGGAAGGTTATTTATTAATTAGATCTTTTATTGATAATAAACGCGATTAAAACGTCGCCTTACGTAACGAAGCTATTTACCCTCCCATAAGAAGTTATCACTTCAAACAATGGCTACAGTAATACAATTCAAAGAATCAACAATAAATAGTATTCAGTAATAATTTTTATCTATAACGTCTACTAAAGATGTATCGCGGTTTATCTTGTTATATTTACTTTCTTTTTTTTTAAAGTTAAGATAAATTACTATTCAAAACACGTCATCAGTTCCGAGTATTAAAACTATAATTTTAATTGCGTTAAAAATTCTCGACATAACTAGATGTGTTTTATCTTTAAGTTGGAATCTCATGTGTGATATAAAATCCGGTATCGTTGCATGCCGATTGCCGACTACACGGTTACTCTGTGTTATGTCGCCTAACAAACTTATATTTTGCACCTATAGCAATGTAAAATTAACCTTATGTAATAGCAATAGATGTCATAATAAAACCTTTTTATATGTTTGTTCGCCGTCTCCGGCCCGCTAAATTGTAAATGCGATTCACAAAACATAAAATAGACTTTATTTTGTACAAGTTAAAAGCTAGCAACGCCAGCCATCAATTTTGTCATTGATACCATTCTGTTGCCTCGTTGCAACATCAAAAATGACCGTTATTACATCGTAATAAGGATGTAAATAACTGCATTGCTACTTTAGCTCAAAGAAATAGCTGTAGATTGTATTTGATTTAGTGTTGATAGAAATTTAAACTTTATACCTTGATATCAAAGTTTATTTTTGATTGAAGTATGTTATATTGTTGTTTGAATAGCCACCTACCTGAGTTTTTACCGAATGGCCATGCATTGTCTATTCGAAGCATTCTTAAGTATGTCTCATGGTAGCGAGTTGATAATTTTCTATTAATATATTCAATAAGTTTGTGAATTATACTTTTATCTATGTACTGATAGGTTGAAATAAAAATGTCACCACCCCTTTACTTGTAGACCATCCCCTTAACCAACTGGGTCAGTCGTTATCTTACCATGCGATTAATGCAAAACTCAGAGGAACATTATATGGTTAGCTAAATTCTTTTAATGTAAATAAAATGTATCACAAGGTTTATAGAGAAGCCAATAAACCACAGGGCCTCAGATTGAGAGCCTCAACGCTCACCCAACAGATCGGGTAAAGTTGTCATCCGCGGCTAACAAATATCATCATCATCACAGCTCACATACGTCCCACTGCTGGGATTGAGTGTCTTCCACAATGGAAGGGAAATTAGCCTACTATACCACTCTGGTTATACGGGTTGGTATTGGTTTTATTTCAAGTTTTCCTTCTATTGCATAGATGTCATCTGCAATAATCCCTTAGGCGTTTTTACGACATCCACAGGCAGGAAAGATGGTGGTGAATTGTATTCTTACTCAGTCACCACACGAAAATATTTTACTATAGGCTAACAAATATAGTCAACACAAGGAAACTAGTAACACAAGGAAAACCGCAGGACAGGTTAAGTGAGTGAGTCAATCACAGCCTCGTACCCCGTTCGTTTCATTAGCTGACTGGAGTTGAATATTGCTCGTAGATTTCCAACTTTGACTTGCCTTAATGCCTAGTGTGAAAGAAGTAGCAAGATCTATTTTCGGGAACGGAAGTGTCATTTTCTAGAGTATAATTACAGGGAAACAACCGCAAATCTTGATACTGGGTCGGCGGCAAGTGGTGCTTTCCTTCCGACTGGGCCAGGGTATTAACGGGGCACAGTTACGAACTATTTTTACAGCATTATTAAAACTTTAAGATATTGAGTATAATAAAGGACCATCACATGACGCTTTCAAATTCTCGCCAAAATTGGACAGCTTGTTCATTTGTCACCAAAGGCTAAAAAAAATACTGCAATGAAGTAGATGATCATGCTCATTGTAAACCGTTGCGCCACGCTTTCACACCTGATTTGTTATTAAGATCACTGATCTAATTTCTTTTGTGAATCTTTGCGAGTTCATAGTTTTATTAACTATGCCCGCAATTTATACGCCTTGACGGAGAATGCCTATTTTTGTGTAAGAATTGGACCATTGACACAACCAAGAGATTTTAGAATACCAAAACTCGCCCAAACTATCTGTCATTTTGATGTGGAACTCTACTAAAGCGGACCCATGGTAAACCATCCCCTGTCTAATCCGGCACCCCTGGTAATCCGGCTTGTCTATCATTGTTAAATATTTTTTCGTCAATCTTTGCTAATGTATGTAAGTAATGCATGCTTAGAATAATAACGTATAGAAGGTAAGTTCACGGACAAAAAGTGAGGCATTTCAATTGGAGCCTAATGGAGCTTACGCCGGAACCGTTCCCTAATGTACAAGTCATTGTACTGCACGTACGTATGCGACTCTTAAAAAATAAATAGGTAACTATGACGGTTTGTGCATTCAAATGGTGTCATAGCACATTTGAAAAACTTAAAAAGGTCGACGATTTATGTTAATAAAAACAAAATTTGATTTCATAATTTGTATAGTGTTTTGCGTATGTAATCGTCTGCGCGGCATTAGTATTTTTAAATTCAAATTTCAAACTTTCGAAGTATTGTCACTATCCTTCTATACGTTATTATTCTAAGAATTATGCATGATTGAACAGGTTACAGCTTGTACGCGCCATCACTATTGTGCGTTTGTTTTGATTCTGAATCCATCCATCCATCAGACTACAGACCACCACACATGTAACTTGGTAACTTAAGTAATAAGTATATATTACTATTTAAAATATAACAATGTAATATGGTAATTAGTTCAAACAGTAAATGTATTCAGGTTTCGAGGGCACTTGTTGTAACGGTAGCATTGATGACCGTCATAGGGCTGATTTAATATGCATATGCATGCATAAATGTGCGTATATTGTAGTTGTTTTAAATGTAAGTTTTACAATTACGGATTTTATCGCGTTTGTATTTGAACTTTGATTGCCCAACGTTTCGAATAGTTTACAGCGTTTATGGTCACAGGCACACTAAGATGTCTCACGTCTCAAGTCATAGTTATTACAAAGATTTAAATCTACCCTCTACAGAATTAATCATCTTGTTGGTACTAGACAGTGAATTTAATTTTAGGTAATTCTTTTCTTCCCCATATGGCAACGGGATAAGAACACAATGGTAGTCATCCTTTACCAGAAGAGTAAGCAGCAAATATCTTCTGGGGAATGAAGGCGCTCGCAAATTCGCCTGGCAACTGTGGCGATTATTGTACTATTCCCGCCATCTCATGGGGAGATCTATGTAGGTATATCTAACAGTAGACGTCTAGAGGTAACTAAACTAACAGCTAATGCGATTGCAAACCGGCCTGCCAAGTGTGGTAATTATAACATTATTCCCCCCCTCTCATGGGGAAGTCTATCTCTAACAGTGAACGTCTACGGGCGAAAGAATGTGAATTCAGATTCTAAAATTAGTTGTTACAGTTTATAATTGATTCATCATTGTCATTTTGGCTCGAGCCTCGAGTGAGTTTACGACACCCGTGGTCGTGACCAAGGGTTTATAATATGCATAAAACATCTATGTAAAAAAGGAAAACTCCGAATAAAACCCTGTACCAATATGTCTGACCAGCATGGTATTGTAAATCAACTTCCCTTCCATTGTGGAGGAGGCTCGGGGCAATGTATATGAGCTGTGATGACGATGATAATGATGAAAAGGCTATTCTGAGCCTGGGTGTAATCTGTTATTTAATTGTAATTGTGTTTTTAAAGTCCATCACCATAAAACTATTAACTCCTTTGTGTAAGATTTTGAATTAAAAAAAAAGCAAGATACAATAAGGTACATCTTTACCTTAATTTATATACTAGAAACCCGCTCTCGCTTCGCTTCAGTTTGTCGCCTTACCCGCGTAGTTCCCGTTTCCGTGGCAATACCGGGATAAAATATAGCCTATGTTACTTCCTGATGTTATAGCTTTCCATTGGTGAAAGAATTTTTGAAATCGGTTCGGCGTAAGCGTGAAAGTATAACAAACAAATTAACAAACAAACAAACTTAATTTCGCATTTATAATATTAGTAAGGATTTATTGTGTACGTGTGTATGTCACTGAACTCCTCCTAAACGGCTGGACCGATGTTGATGAATTTTTTTTGTGTGTGTTCACGGGGATTCGACATTGATTCACAATTAGACCCGATAAGTGGCTGCTGTCGATTTCAAGGAGAATTCCTTTTATTTTATTTTAACAGAACAACGTCTCATGGGTCAACTAAACAATGATACTACATAAAAGTATTACATCATATATATTGCAGAAAATTGAATCAATTGGTAGCCTAGCCAACACTAGTTCCTTAACTAAATGATCTACGCCAGCCTGTCATTGTAAATTGATTCAAATAGATTGCTATAATAACTGGTTATTTGCATAACATAGAAACAAGTAAGTTATGTCTAAATAGCACGGTGTTTATATCTATACCAATAAATAAAATTTGAGTGTCTGTTTGTAATGTCAAAATAATAGGCTTTTTTCATGCTCACACGGTTATTTGCACGACACCTATGCCTAAAATAGCAATTAAAAAATGTTTGTCTGTCTGTCTGTTTGTTCCGGGTAATCTTCAAAACGGCTGGACCGATTTCAAAAATTCTTTCACCAGTGGAAAGCTATAATATCAGGGCGTAAACTAGGCTATATTTTATCCCGGTATTCCCACGGGAACGGGAACTACGCGGGTAAAACGACTATAACCTATAACCGAAGCGAAGCGAGGGCAGGTTGCTAGTATTAAATAAAATTGGCCAAGTGCGAGTCGTACTCGCGCACGAAAGGTTCCGTACCGTTGAGCCAAAAAGGGCAAAAAATCGCGTCTGTTGTATGGGAGCCCCCCTTACATATTAATTTTATTTTGTTTTTAGTATTTGTTAGCGGCAACATAAATACATAATTTGTAAAAATTTCAACTGTCTAGCTATCGTGGTTCTTGAGATACAGCCTGGTGACAGACAGACGGACGGACAGACAGCGAAGTCTTAGTAATAGGGTCCCATTTTTACCCTTTGGGTACGGTACCCTAAAAAGATTACAATATATCATTATTCCCAAGAGAATTTAATAAGAAAAAATAATATAATTACTATACCAAACATTGCAATTACGGCTTTTTTTTTTTTGGGGTGGGCTGCGGTCGGCGCGCTCCTCGCACCACTCCGTCCGGGGCGACAGAGGGGCGTAAGCACGCAACACCCGCAACCCACCCGAAAACCACGTCGCCTTCGTCGTTGGGCCGACCACCGGAGCAGGGTTACTTGTCATCAGTGGTCAGCCCGACGGAATACCCCCATACCTGGGGTACCCTCCCATCGACCGACGTGCCCCCCTCGGGGAGGACGTCGGTCTTTCCTCACGCGGTCGGCCTCTCGGCGGGTGACGGACTAATCCCCGGTCACGTCACCCGCGGCCTCAACTAGGGCGGCATGAGGCGCGCAATTACGGCTTGCCGAGGCAGGCTAGGCCAATTGGAGGATGCCTAGAATTTACTGTTGGATACGGTGTATATCGATTGGATACATTTGATAACTAGCACCGTCTGTGGATGTCCCCTGTTGCACATAGTCCTGCCCTTTGTCTTGTTCAATCAATAGTTGCCAGTGAAGAACGATTATTTTCCAAAGACTGTTGATTCGAAAAGCTATATCGCCTGCTTTTTGGCTCTTCACCGTGTCGTAATTTTTCTGTGAGGTAATGGAGTAAGAATACTATTTCCTCCATCCATCCATCAGCCTACAGATATCCACTGCTGGACATAGAAATCCCCCACATAACCCCGCCCTTCCCTTGCCCGTGGGTGTCGCAAAAGACGATGAATATAATATCTATGTAAAGAAAAGAAAACTTTTTAAAAATTGTGTACCACGCCACCCAGTCGGACGCATTGGTATAATGTCTTATTTCGAGCTTTCCAACTTTTTCATAGTATACAGAATGTATCAGGTTATGGGGCAACTGTTCGAGTATGTTGTAGTTTACCGGTCATAGATCATAATTAAAATGTATATTACATAAAAAAACAATATAACATAAAAGTTATAGTAATTTAAAAAATGTGTGTTAAACAGTCTATACCTTAAATGTTACATATTAAGTAGGCATGTATAGACAGGGTACATGTAGGCATGTAAAGCTTCGACAGTATGAATAGGTAGGAATTGCGCAAACGCTTCAATGGTAGCGTAGGTAAAAACGCGACTCAGCCGTTCAGCTGATTTAAAGCGAAGTTTGTTTTGCTTATGCGAACGTAATCATTGATTTTTTCAATTTTTAATGAACATTTAACAAAGTACGAATATGTTGCAGATTAATTATCACTGACTTTATACATTTCAATCAGAATTACACGAAAAGGCGATGATAAAATTGAAAACTTTACATGTCTCTAATTCATTAACGAATCGATATTTTCCCTTTAATTTGTTTTATATGGATTCCTACCACCATTGCCTATCTCCCGTTTGACCAGTTGCCCCATAACCTCATACAACCTGTAGGTATATGCACAATCGCTTAGACCACGTCTTAGAATAAATACTCACAGGCAAGATAAGGAATGGTGAATGTATTTCTGACACCGCCGTCACACAGAAAAACGGTTAACGATGGCTTTTTCCAAATAAACAGTCCTGGTAGACGACCATTCTGCATGGCGTAATCCTATTTCTCTATTTTATATTTTGAATTTCATCTCAACTCATACACGACCCACTGCTGGGCTCGAGCCTCCTCCATAATAGGAGGGAAATTGACCCTACTTTACCATACTGGTCAGACAGATTGGTATAGTTTTATTACGAGTTTGCCTTCTCTTGCATAGATTTTATATGTGTGAGTAGTATAAATTTACAATGCATATTAAAATTCAAGTCACATCCAAAGAATATCTAGATCGTAATAATAATATGTGCATGAGTCAGTTTCGATGCATGACACACGCACGCACGCACTGAGCATACTAATTCTATAATACCATGCATTGTCTTGAAAGCAGGTCGTTGGAAAGAAACCTAACTTGTTACGCGTGAATACAACGTTGGCAGGCTATTGGCATCTAGTCCGCACGGTGGAGTGGTTCTTATAATAAACTTTCATACTACATGTCGTGGGTTTGATATTCAGATTCAAATTGAAATCATTTCATCATCATCTCAACCTATATATGTCCTACTATTGGGCTCAGGCTTACTCCGGGTGTAACTGCCATAGCCGCAGAATTAGCACGTTGAAATGGCAATGGGCAGGCCACAGCGCTCGTCGAACCGATAGCCGTTGGGGTAGCAAGGTTATTATTATTTTATTTTATTATTTTATTATTTTTCTTTATTTTTTTAATTTTTATTTATTGTTTATTTTTTAAATTTTATTTCTATTTTTTAAAGTGTAAAAACAAATAAAGATATTTTCTTTCTTCCTCTCTTTCCTCTTCTCGAATGGCGACCACGAATCGGACGATGCAGCGTAAGACGAACCCCTATTAGGTGCACTGACGACATCTTGAAAGTATTAGGGAAGTTATACTTATTATTTTTTATTTTCGTAAACTCCTAAAATAACACTTAGCAATCGTATTATGAGAAAAATATCGTTTGAACATCTCTCTATTTATTATTACAGTGAGTAATACTCCAACACAATACCGCATAAATGTTATATGTTAAAAAAAAACTACAAAATAAAATGCATTGTCATGCTGTCTACGAACTTTCACGAATGTGTGAAACAGATAACGTGGAGTCATTGTTTCATATGTTGACAGACGTCTGTATTCTCACCTTTTTTAATGTTTTTTTTTATTTGAGGTCAGACTATGGTCTGGTCCACAGCCAGCGGCTGAGATGACGTGCAGAGGTGTACTGATCATATAGCCGAGGTAGCGTTTGCCAGCCGGGCTCCAGCCTAAACGAGCTCCTCACATACCCAGCTTGCAGAGCTTGCTGTTACCTAGATCTAGATCCAAGCTCTTGTGACCTAAATGCGAACTAGACTTGGGTCTCCTCTTCCATGGAAAAGAAATTGACTTACTATACCTCGCTGGTCAGATTTATTGGTAGGGATAGGGTTTTGTTTTCCGATGGCTGTACGCGGGGGTCATCCGGTCGATGGCCCTGTACGGCGCACCGGTGTGGGCGGGGTCCATGACCGTCCAACTTAGGGCCCTTCTGTGGCGACCACAGAGGGTCATGGCGGTCAGGGCCATCCGCGGATACCACACGGTGGCGACGGAGGCAGCGTGCCTATTGGCCGGGACTCCCCCGTGGGACCTGGAGGTGGAGATGCTCGCCGGACTATATCGGCGGGTGACGGGGGTGCGAGCGGAGGGCGGTGTGGTCTCGTTAAGGGATCTCACCGTCTGGCGCGTCGACGCCCGCCGAGACGTCATTGCCCGTTGGGCAGTCCGGTTGGAGAGGCCTCGGTTCGGGGTGCGAACCGTGGAGGCCTTCCGGCCGGTGCTGATGCAGTGGTTGGAAAGGCGGCACGGGGTGCTCTCCTTCCGACTGGTGCAGGTTTTGACGTGGCATGGGTGCTTCGCCAAATACCTGCACAAGGTCGTTAGGAGGGAGAGTACACCGTTCTGCCACCACTGCGATTGCGACGAGGACACGGTGCGCCATACGCTCGAGGCCTGCGGGGCTTGGGCAGTGCAGCGCTGTGAACTCGTCGCAATCATCGGTACGGACCTGACGCTGCCGGCTATCGCTAGGGCGATGGTCGACAGCGTCGGGAATTGGGACGCGGTCGCAGCCTTCTGCGAGACAGTGATCTCGCGGAAGGAGGCGGCGGATCGCTTGCGCGAGGAGCGCAGCCTCGATGAGGAGATCCGCCACCGGCGACTGGGGTGGCGCAGGCGCAACTATCTGCGCCTCATGCCGCCCTAGCCGAGGCCGCGGGTGACGTGACCGGGGATTAGTCCGTCACCCGCCGAGAGGCCGACCGCGTGAGGAAAGACCGACGTCCTCCCCGAGGGGGGAGACGTTGGTCGATAGGAGGGTACCCCAATAGGGGGTATTCCGTCGGGCCGACCACTGACGACAAGTTAACGCTGCTCCAGTGGTCGGCCCAACGACGAAGGCGACGTGGTTTTTGGGTGGGTCGCGGGAGTTGCGTGCTTAAGTTCCTCTGTCGCCCCGGACGGAGTGGTGCGGAGGCGCGCCGACCGCGACCCACCCACAAAAAAAAAAGAAAGGGTTTTGTGTTGGGTTTCCTTTCTCTTTCATAGATCTAAAATGTGACATTTTTTTGCTGCCCGCTTCACGTGAAATGCCCCAAATCTTAAATAGTAATGAAAACAAACATATAAACTTATACATTTATTCTACAACAAAACTGAGAGTTTCCTACATATAAACGTGTGTGACCTTAATTAGGGCAACGTCGGCAGAAATTTTACACCTGCTGTGATTCTATTAATATGTAACACGTTTACTAAACTGCGCATTTTTTAAATATAATCAAACAATGAAAGTATTATGCCGTAGTCGAGCTGATTGTGTTCCTTGCTTCATTAATCTCATTCTGCCCATTGGCGTCTACTGCTGGATATAATTCATGTTTGGACCACAAAATGAGGGCCTCTGCCGCCTCCATCAAAACGATGCCCAACAACCTTTACCAGATCGTCGCTCCACCTAATTGGGGAATTTTTCGTGCTATGTCGGTTACACCCGTTCACGTTACACACCGATTATCAGTTTTTTCTTTTATTTTAGAAATCCTCACAATCATCGTGCTTTTATCTTAATTACTTGGAATCGACGTAATGTTTATGATTCTTACATTATACATATTGCAACTGTTTTGACAATAGTTTTATTATCAACTGGGTGCCTTACATGAATTCTTCTTAGGATTGTAATTGTTAACCAGGCGGCATCTAAAGTAGTTTGATTTCAAGTCTCAAGACGATATAAAGCTTTTTAAACGAATTCAAAAACTGTATTTCTATTCTTCTTTGTTTTACAATCGGTGGCAAATGAGCAAACGGTGGCAAAAGGGTAAGTGTTGCTGCCGCTCATGGACCTTTGTAAGGCCGCTGCCTACCGTGAAGAAAGTGAAGGAAGTGTGAATGCGTGCAATGGGTTTCAGTGAAACTAAAGGCATCACCAAAATCTACCACACGCAAAGACCCCCAGAAAGTTGGGCTGCTGGCTCTCTTGCTCACCGAACGAAGCGCAGTAACAAATTGCTACTACTCGGACGTCGATTTTTTGCGAGAGTGTAGAACTACCCCGGACGTACCGGCCCGCGACTCTAGACAGATAACTATCAACAATGTGGTCCTACTACATCTATTTGTGTTAGTTACCTTAGAACTTTCGACTGGGAGAACGGAGAGATTTTGATGATTCTTTTTTTATTTGAAAGCTGCCTTCCCATTTAGTCCGATTTAAATGTGATCCAATTTTGATAAACGGTTTCGGTTTCCATGAAAAAACGGTCAGATTTCGTTTTTTTTTTGTTCAGAATGATTATTCGCCTTTTACGACGTCCATGAGTAAGGGTTAGTAGTATTCGTGGCCGATATCACACAGTATAAAAGCTTATCAAATCATAAACCCTTTGCCATATAAAATATTTAATAAGAATCTGGACGAAATGCTTGAAAGGTTCAATTACGTTACTAATTTTGTTAACTCAGAACCTTATGTAAACGGCGAAATGGATTTTGATCAATTTAGATAGAACTTATTTACAAGACTCAAGTGTTGGGGATGGTATTGCTTTTAATAATTCTATTGGAGAAAACAATTTCGAATATAAATCATCTTTTAACACTTACAAGTCAATCATTTTACATTTTTAATTTCATTTTTAGGTTTTTCCTTTTTTGTAGGCTATGGTTTGGACACATCTTGCCCAATCTGTCCGGGGCGATAGGTAAGTGGCGTGCGTCTCTGTAACCTACCGTACTCTCTCCCCACCGTCATTGGGTCGATCACTGTCCACATTGCTTGAAATCCATGGCCGGCTCAGCGGTTTTCTCTTTCGGGTATCGCCCTACGTGTTGCCGAGGCGTGTCCGTCTACCTTTGAGAATTTAAAATCCTATCTAACATAATAATACCCCGACCTAAATCAGTCAAATTCCCTCGCTTTTACTAGTATAGTTCCCGTTCCTGCGAGAATGTCATTTGCTGGTAACGTAACGTTCTATCGATGAAAGAATTTTTAAAATCAATTCAAGGGTTTAGACGTGAAAGCGTAACAAAAAAATAAACAAAATTACTTTCGCATTTATAGAATTAATTTGCCGTGTGGTGACGGAGTAAGAATACAATTCACCACTCCCTATCTTGCCCGTGGATGTTGTAAAAGACGACTGAGGGATATAACACATATATAACATTCATTTATTATTTATTTATTTATTAAATTACCAATTACAGCTATTATTAAGGTTTCCCCAATGCAATAGTGTAAGTCAACACAAACCATTAATAACATTATCTGTTAATGTTAACATAATAATTACATAAACAATTAATTTATTTATACATTTTATATCGTACGTAAGTTAAAAAAAATATTATAATCTACAATTCTAAAATCTATGCTAAAATAGGATATTATTAAATTATCAACGAGTCATTGTATAAAATTATATATTATTATACCATATTTCAAATAACATTGCTCTTTTGAATTCTACAATTGAACAAACGAATAGATCAATTTTGTCGGCCAGCCGATTCAATGTTCGTAGCGTTCGCGTCAAGGGTACCATAGTCAAAAGGTTAGTTCTAGCGTTTGGCATTTTGAATAACTGCGGCCGACGACGCCGTGCAAGGTATTCATCAGGTGTACCTGATGAATACCTTGCAAAGTCCCATCAACCACGGTATATCTGGATTAGAGATCCTGCCCCGGAATACTCTCATCATATAAGATGCGAGAGCCAAATCCCTTCTTGTTTCCAATTTGTTGTATCCAACCATGCCCAGTATAAACAGGGTTGAATACATCAACGGATAAAAAGGACAAACGCCATATAATCTAAAATATATGTACCGTGTGAATTTGTTTTGAATGCGCTCTAACATTTGATTGTATTTGGCTTCATGCGGTGCCCACACGCCGGCGTTGAATTCGAGTTGGCTTCGTACAAGGGTGTCGTACAATACAGATATGGCCTTTAAAATCTATGCAAGAGAATGAAAACTCGAAAAAATCCCTATACCAAATTATCTGACCAGCCTGGTATAGTAATTTCCCTATTGTAGAGGAGGTTCGAGCCCAGCAGTGGGACGTATATGAGCTGTTATAATAATCATGAGTATTAATCAGGATATAATATACAATTAAGTAGAATCTAATGTTTAAATAACAGCACATGAAAAAGCAAATAAATTTAAATTATATTTAACATATTATTGACCTCTGCAGTGCATTTTTTATACAGAAATAAGTAATACGTACCTATTGATTTCTAATGTTTCAAGCATATAAAATAAAATTATTATTGCGTATTTTTTTAATTTCGTGTATATTTTTCTTCTTATAATACTAATAATCCTTGCATTGTGAAGAATTTCACAGTCATAAAATTAACGAACAGAATTGCACAGTACACCCAGACTCAGAACAACAAGGTTTGAATCGCATAAAGTATTGCCCTGCATGGGAATTGGATCCACTACACTGGCACAGTAGATCGATATCTTAACTACTATGCCATTTGTGCACTCATTTTTTTTACTTACCTAAACGTTTGACCACTTTTCAGCATTCATTCATTAGTTATAACAGAGTTGTTCTATCTATCAACAACAGTATTTTTAAATTATTCTATTTATTACTGGCAATAAATTTATCAGCCAAAATTTAACAACTAATGCTGTAACAATTAGTTAAAATCTCTATCACAACAATAACTCATTGGACGAAGAAACATCTTAGCCCTACCGTGACCATAAATGCTAAAAAGTGTTCTAAATATCGGTCAAATAAATATACAATATATAATTGCCGAAACCGTGTTACATAGATGTTAAATAAATTCCGATATCAACGGCTGACACAATCGTGCATTTCAATAAGGTTTACATTAAAACATTATACACGAATATTATGATATAGTAGGCTCGCTATTTATATAAATCAAAAATAACAATGGACCAAGAGTACTGCCTTGTGGCACACCTAATAGAACTTTTTCAAAAATATACATTGGGCGGTCACTATTATGTTGGTGTTCTTATAAAAAGTGGCAATAATAGATTTGGCTTCCTATTCTAAAGTTAGATTTCTAATTTTAGAGGCAAATCTTTGATACCCATGTGATCGCATTGTTTTAAAAAATGTCATGTTCAACACAGTCATCATCATCTTGCTCTTATCCCTATTACTTGGGGTCGACGCAATATGTCATCTGTTTTGACATATTGCAAAAAGTTTCGGCAATGACTTTTATGACCGGCCGCCTGCCTGACGTCAACCCTCCTTGGGAATGTAATCGTTGACCCAAATGGTACCAGATGGAGTTGGTCCGGGTCAATCTAGGGCTCTTAGTCGTCTTTTACGACACCCACGAGCAAAGCAAGGGTTGGTAGTATTCGAAGCCGCTACCACACAGCAGTCATGTTCAACACAGTCAAAAGCTTATATTAATGAAAGAGCAGTTCATCTTTTTTAGTATTTATACCATTTCATAAAATATTTATAAAAAGGTTACATTACCAACCTTTCCCATTAATAAATAACATTAGGATAAACATTCAATATCTATACTTCATACTTATGGATGATCCAATTTATAATCTACAGATGTTTACTTATACATAGTTCGAAGAACAGCGAAGTAAGACCATGATGTGCTCAGAATCTGGAGAAAAATCAAATAATTATTCATTGTTTAAACTATTGTTGTATTTATATAAGTAAAATTAGCCGACCCAATACACAGAAAATTACATTAAAATCGGTTAAGAAGGAGTTCAATTACAAACACACGAACAGAAGATTTATATATATAAAGATGAACATAAGATTTATATATAAAGATTGATTTCATTTAAAATAACTTACCTTTGTAAAAACACCCAGATTTAGATCTACGAATTTCCACGCTGTTAGTTTGCAAGGTTTCTGTGATCTGATAATGAAACATAAAAGTTGAAGATAGTTCGTTTACTGTACCGTTGCTTGGCACAAATCCATTACACTTATGACAAAAATTAGGAAGCAAAATCCACCATATAGGCAAGCTTAAAATTATATAGGATAATCTCAGAGGATGGCTAATTTAATAATACTAGTGGTCGCTGTGTGATCGAAATTCGGCCATAATTCATTTTAATTATTTTTTCTGCTACACAATTTTCTTTAATTTTATATATGTATAATTGTAAATTAAGCAAGCTGTATTTCACTAATAACTAATGTATAAGCACAAATCTCTATTATACATTGTTATCATAATTATGATTGTTTGACATTCAGTTCGAACAAAGATTTTTAATCGATTTTAACGTGTGCGTGCGTGTGCATAACGATAGCGTTGTAGTGTGCGTAATGCCTTTTTTAATGAATTTAATGTATTTCTAATCCATTATTATATGAAATTTCAGTGTTATGCACTTCTCATTATATACATCAATTGTGCCAAATTTCATACTTATCCATCGTATTAATATATAGATTCCATCATCATCATCTCGGCTCATATATGTCCCACTGCTGGGCTCGAGCCTCCTCCACAATAGAAGGCAAATTTACCTTACTATACCAAGCTGATCAGGCATGTTGGTATAGGGATTTTTTTCGAGTTTTCTTTCTCTGGCATAGGTGTTATATGCTTACTATATCTCTAAGTTGACTTTTACGACACCCACGGATAAGATAGGCAGTGGTGAATTGTATTCCTATTCCTTCACCAAACGGAATGTGAATAATATTCTATACGTTTAAGAAATATACTGCATAATTCAAAACAGTAAATCAGATGGAATAATGTTAAGATTATGTGTTTTCCGAATGGTGACAAATTACGAATACAATTCACCACCGATCATCACCAATCTTGCCCGTGGATGTCATAAAAAGTGGCTAAGGAATATAATATGCTTATAATATTTATGCAAGAAAAGGAAAACTCGAACCAAAACCCTATACCAACACGTCTGACCAGCAGGGTTCATATAGGAGAGGAGGAGACCAGAGCAAAACAGTGGGACGAATATGGGCTGAGATGATGATGATATGTCTCAATTGCACAGAAGATTTGTTGATCAAAATACCGACCTACCTAATGACAACCGGAGTAATAATACAATTCACCATTCCTATCTTTCTCGAGGCTATAAAAGACACACGAAAAACACACGAAATCAAACCCTGTACCAACACGTTTAACCAGTGTTTTTATTGTACAGGCAGTCCTCGTACTTACAGCATGTTAGGTTTTCGAAATACGCGACGAAAATCGAAACGACGTAAGTCAAGACTTATTTTTTCATATGTTTACATGTAAAACTCAAGGAGGATTAGGATCCACACGCATGCATTTATAATAAAGGATATACATACTTTATTATCAAAAGTTGGGCATTGGCTTTGTTGGGCATTGAAAAAGATGGATGAGAGAAGATTACACGCCACAGAGATGCGTATGCTAAGATGGATGTGTGGGGTCACAAGGTTAGATAAGATAAGAAATGAGTATATTAGGGGAAGCATGAAAGTAGCACCAGTGATAGAGAAGATTAGGAGCGCGAGGTTGTCTTGGTATGGACATGTGATGAGGAGGGATGAAAGCCATGTGATAAGGCGGGTTATCGATATGAATGTGGATGGACGAAAGAAGCGTGGGCGACCCAAAAAGAGATGGATAGACTGTGTGAATGAGGACATGCGTATGAAAAGGGTGAGTACAGATATGACGGCCGATAGGAGGTTATGGAAGGTAAGTACATGTTGTGCCGACCCCACTTAGCGTGGGATAAGGGCAGGCAAATGATGATTATCAAAAGTAAGTTCATATAATAATTATGTATATATGTACTTACGAGATTGCTAGTTATTTTTGGTATTTGTGTGTTATTAATTTTAATAATAATGATAAAACTTTAATATGTTTATGCACCCTCATACTTAAAGCCTCATTTTCAATATATTTGTCACAATCATGACCGCAATCTTCGTTCCTCTAACAATCTTCGTCTTTCTTGTCCCACTCATTGCTCCAGTTTGGTTCATTCTTCTTTCTTCATTCAGTCTATTTTACTGTGGAACGCCCTCCCTCTTGAAATCAGGATGTCCAATACGCGTGACATTTTCAAAACTAAAGTTCGTAAGTTTTAAATTGATTTTTTGGCAGATTGTCCTTCATAAATTTTCGAGAGTATGTATGTGTAGGTATAAGTGTATGTATGTATCTGAATATATATGTGTACGTATATGTGTATCTGGGTATATATTTTTCTATGAGTATGTATTGTAGGTAATGGGTTTATTATTTTCATTTTATTGTTATTTAATTATTAACATAATTAGTTCTCAAAGCAGTTTTCAATACTTGCACCTACTATATTATTTCATCATCACCTTAAGGTTGACCGGAAGAAAATGCCTATGGCATTAAGTCCGCCTATGTACTTTTATTTTTGTGCATGAAGATTAAATAAATAAATATGTAATCAAATCCCAAACGCCATGGACATTGACCTCGCGACAAGTGAATTCTCCTATGCCATAAATCGAAACAATTGACGTATGTTTGAGGAACAGTGTCAAAACATTGTTCGACGTAACTTGAAACGACGTAAATCGAAACGACGCAGGTCGAAGACCGCCTGTAGTTCAATTTCCTATGAGGAAGAGTGTTTAAGCTGAGATAATATTGATAACCAGCCCGTCAGTTAACCAGCTCCTTTATAAATGTGAGCATTGTGATAAAACTTACCTAATCATAACCAGAAGCATTATTTTCTGCGCATCCCTATCGGCTTCGTACCAGGTGCTTCTGTAGACCGTTTCACTTACTTGCGTACTCTAAAATCACAATACACTTAAATAAAAAAGAGCATGCGTACTTGTGTACGCATGTCAGAAGTGAAACTTGTTAAAAGTGTTATTGATCAATATTAAAAAATAAATAAAAAAGGAATACATAATTAAAAACTAAAAGAAATAAATTAAAAGAATTGTACTCTCTCGTTCTTTCTCACTCACTTGCACCCTACTCTCGCTCCATGCCTATGTGCTTCGTGCTATAATCGCTCTTTCTCGCTCTTTTTCAATCGGTTTCAATCGTTCTCTCCCTCTTTTTGGACAATAAGACCTACATTTTAATGATGAGTTCGATATATCAAAACTTAACTTATATCGGATATGTGTTAAATATCATACCATATCGATATCTATTTCAATGTAGCCGATATCACAAAAACCGTATCGAGTCAAAACTTAAAACTATAAAGATGTGAACACGTACGAACAAAACGCAAATTTCACAAACGATATTGAGATATGAACAATATTCGTTCCTCTCGTTCTAAGTATATATTCTTTTATTAGTATAAAAGAGATGAAGAGAATATAAAATAACTTTAAACATGTTTGCGTGGTTAATATATCTTATTTTACTAGCAATAAGGTTTAGTTTCCGTTGTATAGTTATAGTTATGATAACGTAATAAATGTGGGAGTTTGTGTTAGTTCGCATTCGTAGCTAGTTTGCTCATTTTAATAGCAATGTTAACGTTTGAAAACTGTACTACTGATATCGATATCAGAAAACCGTTTTCGATATCGATATGCAAACTGTATATCGGATACATAACCGTTTGTGGCACAAACAGAAAACGCCCATATCTACTACATTTTCATATCACTAAATTGCGTTTCATCCGTAAAAATTAGACCCTCATGCGCACAAAGAAGTTTCACTTCAAAAATACACGATAGAGAGAAATAGAATATTATTCAAGTAAATTAGAGATAGGACTAGTTCTACGGTAGGAGCATACTATCGACAATCTTCTGTCTACAGGCGAGTGCTGGTCCGTCCTGGGTAGTAAGGACTCGCAGAAAATCGACGTCTGAGTAGTTTCTTCTATCTCTTCTTCTGTGACATCTTGTTCTTATTTTAAATAAAACTACTTTACGGATTTTATCACGTTTGTATTTGATTTTTGATTGCCCGACGTTTCAAATACTTTACAGCATTCATGGTCACGGGCGGATATAATAGTAATTATATTAGATTTTAATTTTAATGTTAAATAATTACTAATCATAAACAATTTAATTTTTTCATATAGAATAATTTTTTTCTTACACTGGCAATAAATTTGTATCAAAATTGGGTCAATATTTAATAACTATTTTCTGCATCAGGTAGATAATTATAAATTTTCTGCAATAACGATGACTTGTTAGACGTGAGACATCTTAGTCCGCCCGTGACTATGAACGCTGCAAAGTTTCGAAACGTCGGGCAATCAAAAATCAAATACAAACGCGATAAAATCCGTAAAGTAGTTTTTAGATACTCGCGTAAACATCAGAAATCATTATCTTGTTCTTATTTATCTTTAAACAGAGTTATCATGCATTTGTTAGGCTAAAATACAATATGTCTCACATGCTCTATATTACATCTTTCTATATCTCTGACATTTCTCATCTCGCTCTTAGCCCAATTGCTTGTAATCAACTCAACATGTACTCTTCTTTTATAATATACTAGCAACCCGCTCTCGCTTCGCTTTGGTTTCAGTCGCCTTACCCAGGTAGTTCCCGTTCCCGTGGGAATACCGAGATAAAATATGGCCTATGTTACTCCCTGATATTATAACTTTCCATTGGTGAAAGAATTTTTGAAATCGGTTCGGTAATTTAAACGTGAAAGCGTAACAAACAAACTTACTTTCGTATTTATAATTTTAGTAAGGATATTGCAAAAGTTATTTGCAATAGTTTAAGACGGCCGGCCTGCCTGACGTCAACCTTTGCTGGGAGTGTAATTGTAGGTCAGACGTCATTAGATGGATTTGGGCCAGGTCTTTCTCTTCTCTCTCCTTCGCCATTGACCACTGGTACGGAATTCTTGACATCGGTTTCCAGCCCGACGGACCATATCGGGTACCGTCCCTTCCCGATGAAGGCCGTCGCCGTTACACGGTCAGCCAGAAATTTCACTCTAACATCAGTTTTATAATTACAAATAGACTTACCGATCTCATGAGCATATCAGCAAAATAACAAACCATTGAAATCTGTGATAGAGTCATCGTTAGGAAAGTGAAGTATGAGAATTTTACATTTATTTCATCTGTTATCTGAAAAATAATAATATTATTGTAGTATTGGTTTTTGTATATCGATTTGTAGATGCAATTAATAGCTGAAACAACCGCCAACACCCAGTCGTAGCCGATGTTCCACAGGGTGGAGTTCCCCAGAGCCGAACCCATGTGGTGACGAAGTAAGAACACAATACACCATCGGGTGGTCTCACCCGTAGATCTCGTAAAAGTAAGAGATATATTTATTTTAAAGACGACATCCAAGGAACCTATGGAAATAATCCTTGTATTGAGGTGGGCTTTACAAACATCTTATATCTTTAAACGAGCAATTCTTGTATATACCTATATATATATATATATATATATATATATATATATATATATATATCTCGGAAACGGCACCAACGATTTTGATGAAACTTGGCATACTAGAGGTTTCGGGTCCGAAAAATCGATCTAGCTAGGTTTCATTTATAGAAAATGTTGTTTTGTCGGTATTTTTAGCAAAACAATACAATGACATTAAATTTTAAAAGATATGAATTCAAATTTCGTTGTAAACGTCAAGAGTTACGGTAGCTCAGTTGGGAAGTGATCCAGTTCGCTTTTTGTTTTGGCATTCAAATAGCGTCGGATCGAATCTCGGTGTTATTATTATTCTCTTTTTGTAATTATTGTTTTTTTTTTCATTATTTAATTTTTATTCTTTATCTAAATAAATTCGACAAAAATACAAGAAAAATATTCCGAGCGAAGCTCGGTCAACCAGATATTATAATTAACGGACAAAAATTACATCCAGACTCAGAATATGGATGGCACAAAGTGATGTCCTGCGTGGGATTCGAACCAGCGACACTGGCACTGTAATTTTCTTTATTTTTTTTTATTGTAATCGGTGGCAAACGATCAAACAGTACACCTGGTGGTAAATGTTGCTGCCGCTCATGAACCTTTGCAAGGCCGTTGCCTACCGCGATGAAAGTGAAGGCAGTGTGAATGCGTGTAATAAAGTTCGATGATACTAAAGTCATCACTAAAACCCACCACAGGAACACTCTCAGAAAGTTGAGCTTCCAACTCTATCGCTCACCGAACGAAGCGCAGTAATAAATTGCTACTACTCGGATGTCGATTTTCTGTTCAGTGGATGGCAACTATAGATAGACAACTATCAACAATGTGGTCCTACCACTATAACTGTGGTATCTTAACCACTATACTATCTGTGCAGTACATTCATGAACAAGATGGTGAACTCGAAATAAAACCTTGTTGTCACGTCTGAACTTGGTATCTTCCCTCCTATTTTGGAGGAGGCTCGAGCCCAGCAGTGGAACGTCTTTAAACTGAAATGACGTTTAAAATATATTTACCGTAATTATAAAAGCACTAAGACATATCAAAAGTGATGCAGCGACAATGTTGAACAGCATTGGCTTCGAATATATGATCTCCGTTCGATTCACTAATCTAAAAAAAATATAATTATTCAGTGTTATGCCTTTATCTCCAAACGTATAAGCAGAACTATAAAGACATTCTTCTCAACGTCCTACTGCTGGCCTCAAACCTCCTCAGCAATAGGAGGGAAATGATCTTATTATAACATGCTGGTCAGACAGGTTGGTATTTTCTTTTTATTATTTTTTTTTTATTTTTTTTTTTGGGTGCGCTATGGTAAGCGCACGCGCGGTCCAGTCCGTCCGGGGCGATGAAAGGACGGCGCGCGGGCCCATAACCCACCCGTACCCACGTCACCTCGTTGTTGGGCCGACCACCGGAGCAGATGTGACTTGTCGTCAGTGGTCGGCCCACAGACAGGTTGGTATAGGGTTTTGTTTCGAGTTTTCTTTCTCTTGCATAGATGGAATATGCATATTACATCCTTTACATCCTTTAGTAGTCTTACGACATCCACGGCCAAGATAGGGAGTGGTGAATTTTATTCTTAATCCGTCACCACACGGAATATTCGTCTGCTCCAAGCTTACCCTTAAGATTACCTGTACTGTCGAAAATCTATCTTCTGAAGAAATCAATAACATTTTTTTTATATTTAAACCGCACAAGATTTGTATCTTGATATTGATAATAGAATTTATGGCCTCATGATGGAAATAGCGGCATACTTATGCCGCCAGAGCAATGAAGCAGAATGAACATGAAAAATTCGACGACGTATAGACCCGCTGGCTTTAGACAGAAAACTACTGGCAAACTAAAAAGGCATAAAATTTTTCTTTTCCTTTTTTTTTGAAGGTGGGTTACGGTCCTCGCCCGACTCCGTCCGGGGCGACAGAGGGCCGTAAGTAACGTAACGCACACCCGCAACCCACCCGTGTAGCACGTCGCCTTCATCGTTGGATCGACCACCGGTACCCAGTTCCTTCATTTCAGTGGTTGACCCGACGGAATGCACCGAGGGAGTACCCTCTCTCGTCGACGTCTCCTACTGGGACGCCAATCACCGATCGCGAGGCTAACCTCTCCGCGAGTGTCCGGACTAAATCATCCGCAGCCTCTGCTAGGGCGTTTAGGCAGTCTAAAATTATGTACAAGATTCCCTTTCCAAAAATTCTCTTAATTAATAATAACTATTACAAATACCGTGTGTGATGAAGTAAGAATACAATTCAGCACCCCCTATCTTCCCCGTCGGTGTGCTTAAAGACTACTAAGAGATAAGAGGGGAGTGATGGCTGCTCTAGTAGTTAACTCGTAATCGGGTGCCTCTTGTGGGATCTGGTCCAGCCATAATCGTTTGAATTATATTAAGTATCTTGCGATTCGAAGGGCATCACACAGGAGCTAACTTTCTTGCCGGATCTTCTCAGTAGCGGTCGCGTTCCAATCCGGTGGTAGGAAATTTTTTTTGGAAATTGTAAATCTGACAATATGTAAGTGCCCTTTCGGGGTTTATGCATAATAAATAATTTGAATATAACATGCAAATAATATCTATGCAAGCGAAGGTTAATTCGAAATAATTACCCATATCAAAACGTCTGGCCAATGTGGTAGAGGTCAATACGTCTCCAATTGTGAAGAAGGCTCGAGCCCAATGGTGGAACATATATGAGCCGAGACGATGATGATGATTACAAATTAAACTTTTAAACATTATTAACCACACTTTAATTAGATCATAATTAGCTAGAAAATCTTTTAAAACACCATTAATTCCATTGTTAACATAATTCTAACCGAGAAATCGTAAACTAATTACTTCATGAATCGCTAAAGAACGATAAAACATAATGACGCATTTTACGAGATGTTTCGACTTCTATAAGTATTTTTACGTATTTGATATTCAGCGAATTTCCATTGTTCTTGGCCGAACCGACTGCGAATCATTGCGTTTAATTGGATATCTGAATATACATAGTCAATATATTACAACTAATAATTTTATAAAACTACTAGCAAGCTGGCCTCGCTTCGCTTTCAGTTGTCTTAGTCGCTTAGTTCCCGTTCCCGTGGGAACACCGGGATAAAATATAGCCTATGTTACTCCCTGATATTATAGCTTTCCATTGGTGAAAGAATTTTTGAAATCGGTTCAGTCGTTTAAGCGTGAAAGCGTAACAACCAAACATCCTTACTTTCGCATTTATAATATTAGTAAGGATGTGCATTTTAAGAAAAATCATCATAACTTTTTTTCATTATTTCAGCACATACGAGTATACGTTCCACTGTTAGGCGCGAGCCTCTTCCACAATAGGAGAGAAATTAACCTACTATACCACGCTGGTCAGACGTGTTGCTAAAGGGTTTTATTGCGATTTTCCTTCTCTTACATAGAACATATATGTATAAGCATATTTAATCACGGTATAATCATTTCTGATGTTTACGCGAGTATTACTACATTTTAAATTAAACTACGGATTTTATCGCGTTTGTATTTGACCTTCGATTGCCCGACGTTTCGAACACTTTGCAGCGTTCAAAATTAATATTAATTTAGCATCATGTCACCTGAGTTTTCTTGTCGGATCTTTCTCAGTGTGGCCGTGTACCGATCCGGTGGTAGTATACTAGATTGTTAGGTTTTTCTAATATAATTACTATTAATTTTTAATGTTAAATAATTACTAACCATAAACAATATAATTTTTTCATATAGAATCATTTTCTTCTTACCCCGGTAATAAATTTGTACCAAAATGTGGGTCAATATTTAATAACTAATTTCTGTATCGGGTAGACAATTAAAAATTTTCTGCAATAACGATGATTTGTTGGACGTGAGACATCTTAGTCCGCCCGTGACCATAAACGTTGCAAAGTGTTCGAAACGTCGGGCAATTAAAAATCAAATACAAACGCGATAAAATCCGTAAAGTAGTTTTATTTAAAACATGGTAAAATCATCAACATCATTTCAGTTCATATAAATCCCACTATGTATGAGCTACTCCACAAAAAAACACAGTATGAACATTGCGGTGGTGACGTCATATTGTTTGTATTGGCCTCTCTGTCTAATTAATAAAATGTTGCTCCATATGAAAACAAATGTTATATTCTTTTCACAAATCGGTATACTTTTTGGTATATTTTACTTCGCTTTGGCACTTCGACTTCCAGTGCTTTACGTAAGCCTCCCCTAGAAATGAGGGGTTAATGCCATAATTGCTACGCTTGACAGGCGGCATAGAGATCGCAAAGAGATGCATAAGTTTGCCAAAAGCAAGTTGCTGTCCACTCTCCTTGTTCCTTAAACGTTTTTATGTCTTCTACGGGCAAGTAAAGGGTGGACTATTCTATTTTTACGGGATTTGACTATTTTTATTTATATGCTATAAAAAGTTGTCAACATCCCAATTGTAGATATGTTAACACAAGGCTAATTAACTTTGAATAAAATAATCGTTTAAGTTAATCTATCCAGTTAATTGCTGTTTTGTATATTCGAACTCTCTTAACAAGCTATTTTGTTAAAACTTGATTATTGCTTTCTGAATGGCTCAATTAATTTTATTAGTTACTGTCATTTTGTTGTTCAGTTAATATCATTTTCTTTAACGGCGTTGTGCACTTTTTTGGGATGGGTAAAAAATGTTAATCTCGCGTCAGGACACGTGACCTGATCGAAAATTCGTAAGACGGCGCAGGACGCTTTCGCAAATGTTTGTGTAATCCATGCGCGCCTACTCTTTACTTTCGTATATCACTACACATATATAACTACACATTTTCTAATAAATACCTATTAGCTACAACCTATTAATTAAGATTATCATTTTTGAATTATTCTTGGTTTATAAAAAAACTGTTTATGATCAGGGATTAAATTTTGAATTAGTAACAATTCTTTACAAGCCAAAAATAATTAAAAAGTAATAATAAATCTAATAGCTCGACGACAAACTTACTTAGTTTTCACTTCTACCGGCAGCCCCAAAGACGGCCTTGCATTTTTTTATATATCATTGTTTATTTAAATGTAAACAACATCGAAATTAAGATAATACTCACTCTATAAGTTCTTGATGCAAAGTAATGCCCTTAGCTAAATTTCTTTTAGTTTCATCTTTATTTTCAGAGACAGCATTTTGGAGTTGCAGGCCCAATAATCGAAAATGTACTCCAATATACGAGCATAGGATGACAAATAAGGTGTCGCAGGCAAATGTATTCATGCATGTCACGACAGCTGAAAAGCAGGATATTGATTAAGCAAACAACTTCTCTAAGCAACTGCTCCTAAGCCAACAACTTTTTCCGTATTGTGACGGAGTAAGAATACAATTCACCACTCCCTGTCTTGCCCGTGGATGTCGTAAAAGACGACTAAAGAATATAATGCGCATATAACATCAATGCAAGAGAAGGAAAGCTTGAAATATGCCAACCTGTCTGACCAGCATGGTATATATAGTAAGGTCAATTTCCCTCTTATTGTGGAGGAGGCTCGAGCCCAGCAGTGTGGACGTATATGAGCCGAAATGATGATGAAATGATGAAACAACTTCTCTTACAGCTCATATGAATTTCTTTTTAAATACCAGCCGATGAAGAAAGGTTTAGTGATTATCATCATCACAGCTCATATCTGTCTCCCTGCATGGTTGGATCATCCTCAAGGAGGGACAATTTCCCTCCTACCTACTATACCACGTTTCAAAATATCTTGATGATATAACTAGTACATTTTCCGTCAAGTCTACCACTGAAGACAAGGAACTCGGCGCCGGTGGTCGGCCCAACGACGAAAGCGACGTGCTATGGGTGGGTTAGGGGGCTGCGAGCCGCCCCTCTGTCGCCCCGGACGAGCCCGGGCGGCGGGTGCACTAACCGTAGCCCAGCCCGAAAAAAAGGTGGGAAATTGATCTACTATACCACGTTTCAAACCATCTTGATATTATACCTAGCACATTTGTTTCGTAAAAACGAAACAATGTGTTCGTACACTTTCGTCATTGTTTACGGAATTTATGTGAAATGTGTTGTGATATTGAATGAATCGTAAATATAACATTCTTTAAGAATTATAAATCGCAATAGAATTTACGAGTATTTTCTTCCGTATGGTGTTTAGGTGGTGTTTTCCGTGCGGTGACGGAGTAAGATATCACCACTCCCTATCTTGGCCGTGGATGTCGTAAAAGACGACTAAGGTATGTAATATGCACATAAGATCTGTGCAAGAGAAGGGAAACTAGAAATGAAACCCTATATCAACATGTCTGACCAGCATGGTGTAATAGGTCAAATTGCCTTTCATTGTGGAGGAGGCCCAAGCCCAATAGTGGGACGTATGTGGGCTGCAATGATGATGATGATGGTGTTAGGCTAATTGGTGTTAGGTGCTTTTTTTTTTGTGTGTGTGTACAACTGTTGGCCGCAGATGGCCATGACAGCTTGACGCGGACTATGGGTGAGCGCTGAGGGGTCTCAACCTGGCAATGTTAGGTGCTGTGTGGTGGCGACTATATATACTACCAACCCTTGCATTGCTTGTAGTTGTCGTAAAAGACTGCTAAAAGTATTACATCGACCTTTTTTTTATCAGGTTATGGTGTGGATGCGACGAGGATACGGCGCAGCACACGCTAAGGGTTTGCGTGGCCTGAAAAGAGCAGCGCCGTGAACTGCCCGACTCTGGCGATACTCGACAGCATCAAGATCTGGGAATTCGGTTGCCGCCTTCTGCGAGACGACTACCTCGCCTGATGTATCAGTATATTAGTCTTAGAATAATAACGTATAGAAGGATAGTGTCCCTACTTCGAACATTCGAAACATGAATCTAAAAATACTACATGCGCGCAGACGATTACACACGTACACACGCACACCACTATACAAATTATGAAATCAAATTTTGTTTTTATTAACATAAATTGTCGAAATAATTTTAAAAGTAATGTTAAAAATCTTTTTTAGTTTTTCAAATGTGTTGTGACACCATTTGAATGCACAAACCGTCATAATTACCTATTTATTTTTAAGAGTTGCGTACGTACGTGCAGTATGACCTTGTACATTACGGAACGGTGCCGGCGAAAGCTCCATTAGGCTCCAATTGAAATGCTTCACTTTTTGTGCGCGAACTTACCTTCTATACGTTATTACAGAACACTATCCTTCTATACGTTATTATTCTAAGTTTAAAAAACTTAAAAAAAAGAAATCATATTTATTTTTACTCACTTGCTATGACTTGATGAAAATAGATCATAGGCCACCATATCGTATTCATAACATCGAAAAAAGGATATTTAACCATAAAAGGATACATAATTATTAATTCCTCGTTCTTATTATAATTATAAATCATTAATAGTAAAGGCACTAAGCAGAACATTACTTGAACAATTGTACTAGTTATACATAATAATAAAACAACGAAATCTAATATTTTTACTGAAACTTTTGCTATTTCGCTCGCATCTTTTATGTTGTAAATTAAATTTTCATTATCAAGATTTTTATCATCATTTCCACAATGTATCTCTTTTAAATTATAATATAATTTAACAAGAATATCTTTGTAAAGATACAAGTATACAATTTTAACCGTACCTAATACACTTATTGTAATGCATGGCAGGTTAAAGGATAGTTCCACGAAAGATTTACCGGTTTGTATAAAATCTATGACCGCATGTATTTCGCCGAAAATAACCGAATGTAGAATAATAAGATTGTAATAGAATAACTGCTTGTTAATAAAATGTTCGATGAATTTATTCCATGGCTCCCGAAATAGTTTTATACCGGACAGTGTTATGAACCAAGTTGTCAATTTAGTGCTTCGTTCAAATTGTTTTTGAAAATCGAATTGTTTTACCGGCATAATTTGAAATTTGATTTCTTTTTAATTTAAATAGAATATTTTTTTGCAGCTTATAACGTTCAGTAATGAAGCTAACGTGGCCGACAACAAATATATATAACTTTGATTCCTTACCTAAAATGATATTTTATGAATATTTAATATACTTTATTAAAGGAAAAGCAACGCTTTGAAGTTTAAATACATGTACATTATACTTCTTTTTAATTAGAATTTCTTTAATCTATTGGTTGACGTTCAAATTATAGACTAAATTTTTACATCTAAATATGAACTAGCTAATTAATAGCTTCGTTATGTTTGAATTTTTTTAATAGTTTCTTATGAGTCTTCTCTAGCGAAATTTAACATATATGCGTGTTTATAATTAAAATTTATAACCAGGTCTTATCATCATCATTATCTCAGCCTACATAAGGCCCACTGTTGAGCTCCGGCCCTCAAAATGGGAGGGGAATTGCGTTGGTCAGAAGTGTAGACACAAGGTTTGTCGAGTCTCCCTTTCCTTGCATAAATGTTATCCTCATATCATATCCCTTAGTCGTCTTTTACAACACCCACGACCAAGAGAGAGGGTGGTGAATTGTATTTATACACAATTACCACACGGAACCAAGATTTAACTTTATTGAAATTATTTATGAAGTTTACACGACTATTAAACGTTGTAAATAAAAATAATTATTACGGATTTAATCGTGTTTGTATGTTATTTTATTTTTGGGCATGAACAAATATAAACGCGATAAAATATGTAAAAATAGTAATGATATCTGATGTTTACGCGAGTATTACACATTTTTAATATTTTTTTTTATTGGCGATGGTGGCAAACGAGCAGGCAGCACACCTGATGGTAAGTGATCCTGCCGCACATGGCCCTTTGCAATATCAGGGGCACAGCCAGGCCATTGCCCACCGTGAAGAAAATACTCTTCTTAAACCTCGTTTAAAGAAGGACATGTCATAGCGTTCGGGAAACACAGCAGCAGGTAGTTAATTCCAAAGCCTGCACCTACATGGGAGAAATGATCGCTGGAAACGTACAGTTGAAGACCATAACGTTTCCAGGTGAAATGGATGAACCTTGCTGCGGTATCGAGTGGTACGTTGGTAAAACGGTGACGGTGGTACCAAGTCAAACAGTTCCTCAGAGCACTCCCCATGAAAGAGCCGATAGAGTACACAGAGTGATCCAAAGTCTCTCCGCCGCTCCAGTGACTCCAATCCACCTAACTACTATCGGATTTTATCGCGTTTGTATTTCATTTGAATCAAAAATCAACCATACGGACAACTTTACAATTACTTTGCCATTAAATTAAGCTAAATAGATATAAACCATTAATAAATATCTTCAAAATGGGTTATAAAAATTCTAGATAATAATAAGTTCATTTTATAATTTACTGCACTATAATTTTGTTCGTTCGAAAACCTTTTGCCAACTTTGATATGCCGTCATTTTCTAACAAAAACCTAGACTGGCTCGTCCAATCGTCCCGTATTTGTACGGGATGAGGTGTCAGAAAAAAATGTTGGTGCCGACAAAAGGGACTTAGATTCCGCCGCGATTCGCCTCATGAATATTCTGTTCTAAAAAAGGATGATCATTTAAAATAATCAACTTAAATACAGATTAATATGTTAAGATAACACTGTCTCCACTTTTTCTTTTTACATATACATATATAAATTCGAAATACACCATAATTTAAAACGCGAAAGTTTGGGAGTGATTTTGTTACATAATATGTTATTTTGAATCTTCATACTAACTCAAACGTATTCGAATATAGTTCTCAATGAAAATATTCGTTTTATTTATTGACTAAAGGCAAAGGTGCAATAAGTAAAATACATAGACAATAAAGATGACATTATATATTTTTAAAGACAACAAACGGAATGAATCTTACGCTATCTATGTGTATTCAGCAATGCAATTCAAAAGATAAATCGTAAATATTTTATATTTTGGTCAGGTTCTTTCGGAACAGTATGTATACTTCATAGATACCTACGTATTCACCGTTATGACAATCTCTCTACCTGTATCAGACCTTCCAATAGTATAGTTGGACCTTCGTCATTCTTTTTTACCTTTTAAAAGGAAGAAGGATTATATTTTATAAGAACTGCGGATAAAATTTTACTGTTGTAGATAAAAAAATCCTTGATTTACTATTCTGTTATATTTTAATTTAACGTTTCATTTTAATTAATAAAAATAACAGTTATATTAATTCATTATAAGTTGGCTGTAATTCTTTTTCCAGGGCTTATAATTATGAATCATTTTATTTCCTTTCAAATTATCTCGCACTTGGTTTACCTAACATCCGTGTAGTGATGGAGTAAGAATACAATTCACCATCCCATATTTAACTGGGGGAAAAGAAAGAAAGAAAGAAAAATAATTTATTACTCCTTTACGGGAGGGACACGCACAAGAACATAGAATAAAAGTACAATAACATAAAAACAATAAATAAGTAATATAAAAAGAGAAAACACAGCGAAAATAACACGGTTAGGGTCCCCTTCGCAAAAGAGGAAAAGGATAGCTGCTCAGCATAATGTTGAGGCTTAGAATAATAACGTATAGAAGGTAAGTTCGCGCACAAAAACGGAAGCATTTCAATTGGAGCCTAATGGAGCTTACGCCGGAAGCGTTCCGTAATGTACAAGTCATTGTACTGCACGTACGTACGCAACTCTTAAAAAATAAATAGGTAATTATGACAGTTTGTACATTCGAATGGTGTTATAACACATTTATAAAACTTAAAAAGGTTTTTAACATTACTTTTAAAAGTATTCCGAGATTTATGTTAATAAAAACAAAATTTGATTTCATAATTTGTATAGTGGTGTGCGTGTGTACGTGTGTAATCGTCTGCGCGCCATTAGTATTTTGAGATTCATGTTTCGAACGTTCGAAGTACTGACACTATCCTTCTATACGTTATTATTCTAAGACCACAACGCTGAAAACATATCATTATCATCTCAGCTCACATAAATCCCACTGTTAGGCCCGGGCCTCCTACACAATGGGAGAGATTTTGACCTACTATACCATGCTGGACAGACATGTTGGTATAGAGTTCTATTTCGAGTTTTCCTTCTCCTGCACATATGTTATGTGCATATTATATCCCTTAGTCGTCTTCTACGATATCCACGGGCAAGATAGGAAGTGGTGATTTGTATTCTTACTCCGTCACCAGACGGCAAACATAAAATAATATAAAATTAAATATATAAACATTTCTGAAATGATAATACAAGATGAAATGCATTAGAAAGACAAGATTTGGCTCTATGATTTTTATCGTATAAAATACGTATTTTATATAACTAGAAGTCGCCGTGTGGTCGAAATTCGGCCTTAATTTAATTTAATTATTTTTTCTGCTAAACAATTTTCTTTTAATTTTATTTATGTATAATTGTAAATTGAGCAAGCTATGTTTCACTAATAACTAATATATAAAGTACTAAGTACAAATGCCTATTAGACATTGTCATCATAATTATGATTATTTGACATTCGGTTTGACCAGAGATTTTAACCGTAAGCAAAAGTGTATAAGCGCGCGCAAGTGTGCGTGTGTGTAGCGATTGCGTTGTAGCGTGCGTAATGACTTTTTTAATGAATTTAATGTATTTCTAATCCATTATTATATGAAATTTCAGTTTTATGCACTTCTCATTATATACTTCAACTGTGCCAAATTTCATACTTGTCCATCCACGTTATTTTCGAAAAAAGGGGTACAAAGTTTTTGCTTCACGTATTAATATATAGATATAATACTTAGAATATTTGAGGTCTTACAATTAAGTTATGACATCATGGGTCACCGAAACCCACCCACTAATACATTCTTGCATTAATAACTTTAAAATAGAAAGGTATCATTTTGAAACAGTTATAATTTAAAATAAATAAATTTTGAATTTCCCTTTGGTGACGGAATAAGAATACAATACAACTCTTGACCGTGGATGTCGTAAAAGACTAGAAGAGGACTAGGAAGAGAAGGAAAACTCGCAATAAAGCCCTATATTAACCTGTCTGACCAGCATTTGAGTGGTATATAAAAGTCAATTTCTCTTCTGGAGGAGGCTCCGCCCCAATAGTGGGGCGTATATGAGCTGAGGCAATGATGATAATAATTTAAAGTGTATTGCTATAATTTAGAATATTATAACAGCTTTTTCATCTGTTTCCTTACAGTATACAAATCACTGCCCTTTTTCTTACCCGCAGGTGATCAAAAAACACGACTAAGACGCAAGATAGCATTGCGGGTGAACGGACCGGGGATTTAATCTGGTACCCGCGGAGAGGCTAGCCTCGCGACGGCAATCGGCGTCCCCGGAGGGGGACATCGATGGGAGAGGGTATATTGGGGTATACCCGGGGGCCGACCACTGAAGTCAAGGTACTCTGCACCAGTGGTCAGCCCAACGACGAAGGCGACGTACTACAGGGTGGGTTGCTGAACGGAGCCGGGCAGCGGTAGCCCAAAACAAAGAAAAAAAAAATTGCGTGAGTACTAAGTACGCATGTCAGAAGTGAAACTTCTTTGGTTCCATGTGTTTTTATCAGTATTAAAAAAACAAAAATCTCACGATCTTTCACACTCGCTTGCTCCCTACTTTCGCCCCATGGCTGTGCTTCGTGCTATGTTCGCACTATCTCACTCTTTCTCAATCGCTCTCTCCCTCTTCTTTGACAAAAACGCTGCACATCCTCGTGACGCTAAATTGCGTTTCATCCGTAAAAAAATTACCCTCATGCACGCAAAGAAGTTTCACTTCAAAACTGGACAGACAGACAGCAGGAAGCGACTTTGTTTTATACTATGTAGTGATATACAATTTTATTTAAAAAAGAAACCCATGTCTAGGCATAGAGTCTATCTATAACACTACGATATAAATGCAACCAATTGCATAAAACAACTATATAATGTATTTTCATAGAAACAAAAGCATTACCTCACACAGTCGGGGTGCATTGCAAAATATGTATGTAACCAACTGAGCAGAACTCAGATTATTATCACAAGTAGGCGAGACCAGTCGATACGGCTTGGTAAGCATAAACGCAATATTATAATGAACATATAAATTATAACATAGTAGAAACCCACATGCGATTCAAAACTAACGGGTACCGTAACTTCGTGCTTATTTTCTTAATAAATCTTGAGATTTTATCATCCATGTAGGTAGAAGTTTAAAATAACCTCTTTCCTATATGTATATAACCTTTATGTATATATGCTCCAGCCCTGTAAAAAATATTCTATTCATATATCCATCAGCCAATAGATGTCCACTGTATGACATAAGCGTCCAAATGAGAATGCCACTCGGAACGGTCCTGTGCAACTTGCATCCAACGGTACCGTCGCTGCGTCATCCTGTCCTACGCTGCGTAAAAATATTATTCCTATAATAAAATTTTATTTTTACCG
The DNA here is from genome assembly GCA_032191425.1 of Lymantria dispar. NCBI lineage: Eukaryota > Metazoa > Arthropoda > Insecta > Lepidoptera > Erebidae > Lymantria > Lymantria dispar. The sequence goes on along the minus strand of CM063465.1, from coordinate 6,365,486 downwards.
TGTGGTGATAGAGTAAGAATATAATTCACCCCCCCCTCCCCATGCCCGTGGGTGTCGTAAAGACGACTAAGGGACGTGATATGCAGGTAATATCTATGCAAGAGAAGGAAAATTCGACATATAAGCCTATCTGACCAGCGCGGTATAAAAGGCCCATGCCTACATTTAGAAACCACGTTGCCGTGCCGTAAGTCATCACTGGTAACGCACATTGGTCGTGTAGACCTGTTTTCAGACACTGAGGTATGTTGGAGAAGCAACATATAACATATTTTACGAATACTGACATGGCGGATTGTGTTAACGGAGAAAAAATACAATCAGTCGCCACCCCGTAACTTTGAAGATAAAATATTAATATGGACAATATAGAAATGCGCCCTTTTTTGTGGGCTACGGTCGGCGCACTCCTCGCTCCACTCCGTCCGGGGCGACAGAGGGGTGTAAGCACGTACACCCGTAACCCACCCGTATAGTACGTCGCCTTTGTCGTTGGGCCGACCACCGGTGCAATAGAAATGCCCCCTTATAGTTTATACATAACAGTGATAGGACCACACTGTTGACAGCTGTTTGTCTACAGCCGCGGGCCGGTCCGTCCGGGGTAGTACCACGCTCTCGCAGAAAATCGGCGTCCGAGTAATAGCAATTTACAGCACTTCGTTCGATGAGTGAGAGAGCCAGCAGCCCAACTTTCTAAGGGTGTTTGCGTGTGGTCGGCTTTAGTGATGCCTTTAGTATCACCGAACCTCATTGCATGCATTCACACTCCCTTCACTTTTTTCGCGGTACGCGACCTTACCAAGGTCCAAGTGGCAGCAGCACTTATGTTTGCCATCGTATGCAATAAAAATAATAATAAATGATTTTGAACTTGTAGCCGCGAATGTAAATTCTGAATTTTGATCAGTTGACGTACAGGGCAGTAGAAACTTCAATTGTGATAATTGTCAGCTAGCTACAGTGACGTCATAATATCAGTACCATACACAATGGTTAGATCAAGTAATTTGATGCGTGACAGGGCCGACGACCTCATTCATACGTTTATACCGCATAATACAACCAAACGAAAACTACTAGAATATTCTGTAGGTATTAATACATTGTTGTGGACGATACAAATATTCGTAACGAGAATTAAATTTTTGGTATATTTAAAGTGACCATATCTTCTGTTCTCGATGAGACAGTCTCGTTATCTATCTGTCTGAATTAAACAAAAATGTCCCGTTTTTATAAATAGACTAAACGATCATTTTTGTTTTGACCCAGACGGAATGGGCGGCGTGTGTGGTCACACGCCGCCCATTCCGTCCGGGGCAAAGCAAGAGAGGCGCGCGGTCCCACAAAACAGCGCCCCTTCCCGCTTTTGCCTCCCCTTCACCATTGAGCCGACCACTGGTTCCTTAAGTCCCATGGCTAGTCCAGCATGATACTCTTTCGGGTACTGCCCCTCTCTGACGTCTCTCTCTTCCAGCGTCTTCGCGGGTGACGAACTATTCACCGATCCAGTCATTCGCGGCCTCAGCTAGAGAGCATCAGCTCTAAATAACCGCGCCTACGCCGCCCAAATCACTGACGGTGAATTGTGCCCCGTAGAGGTCGGCGCACCACTCCGTCCAGGGCGACAGAGAGTCGTAAGCACGCACACCTGTAACCCACCCATGATAAGTCGCCTTCGTCGTTGGACTGACTACCGGAGCAGGGTGGCTTGTCGTCAGTGGTCGGCCCGACGGAATACACCTTGAGGAGTACCCTCCCATCAACCGACGTCTCCCCCTCGGCGAGGACGTCAGTCTTTCCTCACGCGGCAAATAAAACCCTATAGCAACGTTTCAGACCAGCCTGGTACTATAGAACAATTTCCCCTCGCATTCTGAAGCTGGCTCGAACCCAGCACTAGGACATATATAAGCAGGACGACGAAAGATGACCTACCTATTACACCAAAATTTCTTATTTGTCACCAAGGCGTAGAGGTGTTCGATATTTCCAATGAAAAAGAAAGTGATTATCTAACGAGATTTGTTACGAGTCCTAAGACAATTAAAAGCGTTGCCCAAGACTGCTTGAGGGCCAAACATCGGTGGTCATACGGGGTCATTGTGGATCTCGGCTTACAGGACTCGCACTGGTGGATGGGAGTGGTGGAACTAGTCCCAAAATAAAAACCATTGAAAGTTATTTTAATTACCAAGACCAATGTCAATAATTTTGTGATAAGCTCTATTACTACTTGAAAACTAGACGTAATATTTCAAAATTGATATGCATCACCGATATATCGTTATATATATATTTCTTGTGTACGTGTGTATGTCACTGAACTCCTAAACGACTGAACCGATGTTGATGAATTTTTTTGTGTGTGTTCAAGGAGATTCAAGGATGGTTTATATTTACAATTGGATGCAGTAGGTGGCACTGCTGTCGATTTCAAGGAGAATTTCTTTTATTTGAACAAACAATGTCTGTTGGGACAGCTAGTATATATATATATATATATATATAATCTCGGCTAATATACGTCCCACTGCTGGGCTTAGAGAAGAGAATTTACCGGTAAAATACACATTTTACTTATCTTACCAACGTGCAGTCGGTAATTTACCGGATAATTAACCAAAGTACTTTTTTTGCCTCATGGTGGGGTTGATACGTGATTGAGAATATGTATAGTACAGGCTAATAAGAATTTACCTTATATACACTATAAATATATTAATTAACAAATAAAAAGTTATAAATTATATATAATTATTAAAAAATAATTATTATGTTAATTAATATTGATAATAATTAATTATGAAGCTCTTCAAATACCCAGCTTATGTGTATAATTCTGTCAATATTCCTAATATTTACTTTAGCAACATCAATAAATCAGGAGTTTCGTAACTTCAATTTCCGAGATCGAATTTTTTGCATCTATTTTTGTGTTGCTTGAGTAGTTAATTATCCTTTCAAAATATATTTTACCGGTTAAATAGCCAAATATTTAACTAGCCAGTAATTGGATATTTATCCGCTCGAAACACTAGCTGGACTCGAGCCTCCTGTCTAATAGAAGGGAAATTGACTTACTATACAACGCTAGTCAAACGAGCTATAGGGTTTTATTTCGTGTTTTTCTTCTCTAATACAGTTGTTATTTGCGTATCATATACCTAAGTGTAGTGATAGAGTAAGAATACAATTCACCACTCCCTATCTTGCCCGTGGATGTCGTAAAAGACGACTAAGGCATATATTATGCACATAACATCTGCAAGAGAAGGAAAACTCGAAATAAAACTCAATACCAACATGTCTGACCAGCATGGTATAGTAAGTCAAATTCCCTCCCATTGTGGAGGAGGCTCGAGCCCAACATTGGGGCATATGTGGACTGCGATGATGATGATACAAATAAATAAAAAAGGTTGACTAACTTTAGGGTGTCGGTTTTTCGTGACGGTGTACGCAATTAAAAAAAAAGTACAACGAAAAATATCATGCCGTTGTTGGAGTAAAAAATGTCTCAACAAGAGGTCAAATACAGAAATAACGAAGTAAGTAGGTCTGTTCAATTACTCGTTGCATTAAGTCTGGCATTGGTTATGATTTGGACGGCCATCATGATGTCAAGGTTTGTAATTGTATATAGTTTTCATTTTATTCATAACGTCATTCATTTATATTCATTTTGGCTTATATACATCCCACTGTTGGACTCGAGCCTCCTCCTCAATAGCCTCCTATTGAACTTTGACCTTACTAAACCATGCTGTGGTGACGGAGTAAGAATACAATTCACCACTCCCTATCTTGCTCGTGGATGTCGTAAAAGACGACTATGGGATATTATTTGCACATAACATCTGTGCAAGAGAAGGAAAACTCGAAATTAAACCCTATACCAATATGTCTGGCCAGTATGGTATAGTAGGTCAAATTCTCTCCTATCGTGGCGAAGGCCCGAGGCCAACAGTGGGATGTATGTGGGCTGCGATGATGAAACCATGCTGATTTGATCTGTATCGGCTGACGCAGTGTAGGACGTCCCCCCACTAGGTGGACCGACGGCTTGGTGAAAGCTGTTGGGTGTCGTTGGATGCAGGCGGCACAGAACCGTATTCTGTAGTGAAAACGAGGGAGCCCTACTTTCAGCAGTAGACGGCGATGAACTGAAATGATGACGATGGTACCATACTCATCAGACAGATTGATATAGAGTTTTGTTTCAAGGTTTCCTTCTCTTGTATAGATGTTATATGCGTATTATATTCCTTAGTGATCTTCAGATATCCACGGACAAAAGAGGGAGTGGTGAATTTGTATTCCTATTCCATCACCATTCGGAGATTTTATCATTCATATTCAGGCTTTGTTTATTATCATCATCATCTCAACCCATATGAGTTCCATAGTTCAGGTTGGGACCGTCCCAATGAGTACAAATTGCTTGTGGTAGGCCCACACGGCTGACAGCTGTCTGTCTACAGTCGCAGGCCGATCCATCTGGGGTAGTACCACACTGAGCAGAAAATCGACGTCCGAATAGTAACAATTTGCTACTGCGCTTTGTTCGGTGAGCGAGAGAGCCGGAAGCCCAACTTTCTGAGGGTGTTTACGTGTGGTGGGTTCAGTGCCGCGGAGGGGCCCTTGGTTTGTTTCAGGTTCTCAAGTTAAGGATATTAAATAAAACAAAACTGTTAAGGCATGCAAGATATTTTACGCTCCTATCTAAATTGATATTTTTTTAATTACTTACAGGCTTTGGAGCGCGAGGCCCCCAAGTCGCGGTGCCCGTAGCATTTGCTACTTTTGTTATATGGCTAATACGCCACTGGATGGGTTTTGGTGATGCCTTTAGTTTCACCGAACCTCATTGCACACTTTCCCTTTACTTTCTTCGCGGTAGGCAGCGGCCTTGTAAAGGCCCATGAGCGGCAGCAACACTTACCATCAGGTGTACTGTTTGCTCGTTTGCCACCGTATGCAATAAAAAAAAAACTATACCACGCTGGTGAAATGTTTTGGCACTGGTGTTACATCGAGTTTTCTTTCTCTTGCAGCGATGTTTTCTGCCATCATCATCCTCTTCATAGCTCATATACGTCCTCAGCTTGAGCCTCCTCCTCAATTAGAAGAAAATTGAGCTTCTATACCACACTAGTCAGAAAGGTTAGTGTAGGGTTTTACGTAGAGTTTTTCTTCTCTTGCAATGCTGTTTTATGCATATTATATCCCTTAGTCGTCTTTTACGACAGACATGGGTAAGTGGGAGTCGTGAATTGTATTCTTATTAAACGGTTTTATTTAGTTTTTTTTTTTTTTTCTTGGGTCGAATTTAGTAATTGAAATTTCACCCTCATCCTGACAACCAAGTGATCTAAAATTTGGTGTACGCCTTTGGCTCTGGTGACAATACAATTATGTATACTAAAATGTATTGTAAATTCAAGATGGACTCCGCTACAAAATGGCGGATAACCTATTTTTCTTTCAGTCCCATAAATATGGGTATCAAATGAAAGGGCTTGACAAGTAGAATACAGTGCCTATACAAATTCAAAATTTAAGATGGCTACCGCTACAAAATGGCGGCTAACCTACTTGTTTTTCAATCCCATTAATATGGATATTAAATTAACGGGATTCACATGTAGAATACAGTGCTCTATACAAAATCAATATAGAAAAAAAACTTGAAAAAAAGGTTATGTAAGAAAATAAAAAAATATAATCGTGAGACACGTTAAATATCTAAAATTGTGGATTAAAATGTTCGTTTTGTAGTGTCCCATGATTTTATTTTTACTGTCTGCTTACAATAAAACCGTTTAACTTAATTTTTAATTACCTTTTTTATTTTAGTTTTGTATTGTAGTATCTTATTATTAGTATTTGTAGGATGCTTAAGTAAATAATTTCAATATGTTCTAAAGGTATTTCTCATACAATATATATGAGAAATACCTTTAGATACATACGCAGAAAAACGTTTTTATTTAATTGTCAAAATTCATTCAATGTACATTGTAGGTTTTTTCCATGCGACTCAAGCGTTCGAAACATAGGGGTAATTACAAAATCAAATACAAACGTGATAAAATTCGTAAAAATTATTTTATTTCAAATATGAAATACTCGCGCAATGGTTAGAATTCATTACATAACTGTTACAGATATCCTAAAGTATATTATTTACTCTCACGGGTAAAAAAATGGGTGGTGCATTGTGTTTTGACTCCGTCATGCACGTAAGTTGATGACATGCGTTCTCGCTCGCCGCTGTCGCCGCTCAAACTGAAGTAGGGATGGCGATCTGAGATCGAGTAATCGAAGAATCGATTTTTCAGGCCCAAAAGATCGATTTTTTAAATCGATATGAGAAAGATCGAAGCACTGAATCGATTCAGTGCTTCGATCTTTCTCCCTTGAAAATCGACATTCGATTTTTTCTGTCCATTCGATACTAAGATTAAGATATGAGACACTTTCAGATGTCCTATAAAAAAAAACCTCATCACAAGGAGAAAGGTACCCCATACTTGCGATTCTTCGATACTAGTGTTCCGTTTTCAATCGATTCATGTCTATATTATTGTAAGACATTACTCTCTCCAGATTTCCTAAAAAAAAAGAAAGGTCATTTTAATCCCGCCAGAAAAAATATTTCGTATGGAATTGGAAGAAAATTCGAAAAAAAGATCGATAGATCGATTAATCGGGGATCGATTCTTCAGACCACGATTTTATTGTGAATCGATTCTTTGGACGACGATCAAATCGATTCCAGAATCGATCTTTTTCAGAAAGATCGCCCATCCCTAAACTGAAGTCCCCAGATTCACCTTCGCGTCCTCAAATTGAAGAAGATTTTATAATACTATTGAAAACTTTACCAGAGTTGTGGAATGCCTAGCACCGGCACTACAAGAATAAATACAAACGAGAAATTGGATATAAAAAATGCTGAAGATACTTAAAAATTAAACCAAAAGCAATTATCTTTCTTTCAGAAGATTTAAATGAGTACACATTTCTCTTTTCTGTAACCACTGTTTAACCCAGTGCCTTTTCGAATCCTTTTCTCTAAAGTTAGGGCTAGGACAAGGGATACTAAAGTTTTAATTTTATGTAGATCCATTATAACTAATATTCGCGCGGCGATTACTATACGTGGATGAAGGAAATCAAGATAGAACGTTTAAGGTTGTAGCGCAATGAATCAATCTGTGATCGTGATCAAAGCTACAGAATCTAAATTTCCTGTATAGGGGCCGCCTTATAGACGTCCCTTAAATTAGTGGGCTTAGAGATTGTTTCAATCTTTTTAAAACATTACATTATTTTAAATGTATAGGCTAAGATGTTGAATCTTTACGATGTTTACGATGATCTTCCTCTCTCTCCTAGATAGCACAGTCTGTATAGAATTTAATCACTATGTAGATTTTTATTCTATTAAATTACTTATCGTCGTTATGGCAGAATTCATGGAGGACCTTGGCACTATATTCAAAGATCTCAGCAGGGTATCCTAACTAGTGGGTTTACGAATGAACATGGACAAGATGAAAGTCATATTAAATGCCCATGTCATTCCTATACCGTTCCTATTTGGCAATGTGATTCTCGAAGTTGTCGATCATTATGTTTACCTAGGACAAACAGTTCAAGAGGTTGATAAGAGCCGACAAATCTAACTCGGTTGGACAGCGTTCGGGAAAATAGAGACGATCTTCTCGTCTAACATACCTCAGTGTCTGAAAACACAGGTCTACGACCAGTGTGTGTTACCAGTGATGACTTACGGCACGGAAGCGTGGTCCCTAAATATAGACCTCATAACCAAGCTCATAGTCGCTCAGCTTGCTACGGAGCGGGCTATGCTCGGGATTTCTCTGCGAGATAGTATCCGAAATACGGAAATCCCCAGAAGAACGGGTGTAACCGACATAACGCGAAGAATTAGCACACTGAAGTGGCAATAGGCAGGCCACATCACTCGACGAACCAACTACCGCTGGGGAAGAAAGGTTTTCGAGTGGCGACCAAGTATCGGACGACGCAATGTAGGACGCTCCCCCACTAGGTGGACCGACGACCTGGTGAAAGTTACTGGGCGTCGTTGGGAGCAGGCGGCATAAGACCCCACTCTATGGCGTAACATGAGGGAGGCCTACGTCCAGCAGTTGACGGCGATAGGCTGAAATGATGAAATGATTAAGTTCTATCACAAAAACAATAATATCGCCATAAAAAATCAGAGACAGTTACTAGAAAACTTAAAGGGAGGCCGTTATATCATAGATCTATTTGGCCCCTTTAGTGCATGGAATAATGTGACTGGATTTGATTCATACATAACAATGATTGCCGGATTTGTTACTTAACTGTTATTTTAATTGGATTTTTAACAACATATTATGGACATTTACACGAAAGAGGAAAATGCAGTACCGTTATTTTAAATTTCTTAAGTGAAGTGACCAGACTTCCAAGGGAGACCAAGCGTCGCTTTTATTCACATTGTTCGTGGTCGCGAAAGAACTAACGTATCTCAGTTCCAACAAGTCATCGTAATTATAGAGATTTAATTATGTATTTTTGCCGTGTAGTGACGGATTAAGAATACAATTCATCACCTCCTCTCTTGCCCGTAGGATATAATATGCGTATATTTAACAACTATGCAAGAGAAGACAACTCAAAATAAAACCCTATATCAACCCGCCTGGCCAGTATGGTACAGCAGGTCAATTTCCCTCCCATCGTAGAGGAGGCTTAATCCCTGCAGTGGGATATGGGCTAACAATAAGATGTGATGTGAATTATGTAGTTAAAAATGACTATCAGGCGAGACTAATCAATTTTCAATTGCATAGTGCCAGACAGACCCTTTACAAAAACATAAAATCAAGACAAATATATAAATTAGCCTCAATATTTCATGGATAGCTCAGTTCATGTGAACTACTTTCTCATCCCGACAACATTAGTTAAAAACGAATACTATTAACTGTAAAACGCAACACTGTCGGCTTTAGACAATAACCCAAAAATATCCAACTGAACTTTCGTTACAAAATTACTACGCCGTAAACAAGCATTTTACTTTCTGTTATGACGCCAATAAAATAATTTCTGACGAGATGAACCGCCTTTTTGTTATGTTTTTAAAACTTTAAATAGCCAACAAAGTTACAGCCTTTGAATAAAACGGCCATGTTGCTGCTTTGTTTTTTTTTTTATTAATGACATATTCTACTTCGTTCAAAAACATTTTGTTTCGTAATTATACAGTTTATAATTATTGGCCCTTTTGCTTGGAAAAATTGTTTTTCTGTTTATTATTTTATTGCCCGCTTTGAACATTTAAAATTAGATATTGTATTTACCGCTAGTTATTTTGTTTGATGTTTTCTGCCGTTGTCCGTCCTGTTCTTTTTTTACGTAACTCGAAATAAGTATGAATTTCATTTAGCAAGATGGATCAGAGGTAAATAGTGATATATAGAAATAAGTTACACTAAATAGGTATTTAACTTTACTTTTAAATAGTGTTTTAATATTTATCATTATCATTTCAGCTCATATACGTCCCACTGTTGGGCTCGAGCCTCCTCCACAATACACACACAGACAGGTTGGCATAAGGTGTTGTTTCGAGTTTTTCATCTCTTGCATAGATGTTATATGCATATTATATCCCTTAGTCGTCTTTTACGACATCCACGAGCAAGATAGGGAGTGGTGATTTATATTCTTACTCCGTCACCACACGGAGATATAAAATATTATTATTATAGAAAATTATACGAAAATCCGTAGAATAATGGGTGTAACCGACTTAGCATGAAGAATCAGCACGCTGGGCAAGTGGCAATGGGCAAGACATATAGAAAAGAAGAAGAAAGAAAAATAATTTATTTCTCCTTTACGGGAGGAACACGTACAATAGCATAGAATAAAAAAAAAATACAATAACATAAAAAACAATAGATAATAAAAGAGAATACACAGTGAAAATAACAAGATTAGAGTCCCCTTCGCAAAAGAGGAAAAGGATCGCTGCTCAGCATACTGTTGAGGTATTCACTCGGTAAAATGAATACCACAACGCTGTTATTCTGCAGCGTCCTGCAACGATCGTCAGCGATGTCCAGGCAGCAGAGTATAGAAGATACTGTCAAAACATGGCTATCCCTTTGCAAATAATAATTTATCACAATAATAACTAAAATAACAATAATCTAACCTAAAAACATGACATGTACACATAACATATCGCTCGACGAACTGACAACCGCTGGCGAAAAGTTCTCGAGTGGCGACCACGTATCGAGCGACGCAATAAAGGACGCCTCCCACTAGGTGAACCGACGACCTGGTGAAGGTCGCTGGGCGTCGTTGGATGAACGATGATGATAGAAAATTCTAGACATTTCGATTGAAAGCAACGAAAACTTAAAAGCTTTGATTATTGGCTTTTATTATGTACAAATAAATAATTAAAGACTAAAAATGTCTAATTTAAAAATGCCTTGTGAAGACTGAGATTTATACTAATATATAAAGATTTTTTTTTGGGCGTGGGTTAAGGGTTGAGAGCCCTCAGAGCTCACCCAACAGTCCGAGTAAAGTTGTCACAGCCATCAGAGGCTAACAACTAAAACACACAAAAATAAGGCGGTGGGTTACGGTCGGCGCATTCTTAGCTCCACTCCGTCCGGGGCGACAGAGGTGCGTAAACACGCACACCCGTAACCCACCCGTGACACGTCGGCTTCGTCGTTGGGCCGACCCTCGGAGCACAGGTGACTTGAAGTCAGTAGTCGGCCCATACTAATATATAAAGCTGAAGAGTTTGTTTGTTGGAACGCGCCAATCTCAGGAACTACAGGTCCGATTCGAAAAATTTTTTTAGTTTTAGATAGTCCATTTATCAAGGAAGACTATAGAATCATCACACTAAGATCCATAGGAGCGGAGTACCAATGAAGAATGTTTCAAAATCGAGGCCCCTTTTTTCCTTTTGAGCGCTTCCGCGTGTGTGACAGAATCGTAGTATTCAAAAAATATATTCATCTTCTATATAAACAAAATCGTGGACTAAAGTTAGCGTTAGCCCAAAGTATCTACACCACGCAGACGAAGTCGCGAGCAGAAGCTAGTAAAAATATAAAACATTTATTCAAGTCTTTTATAAAAAAGATGCAACGGAAAACATCTCCGTTCTATCTGATTATAAAAAAAATCAACGCTATTCAAGATCTTCCTCGTACGGCGAACAAAAAAAAAACAATAATAAATGAGTTTGTTAATTTATAGAACTAAGTAGGTATATATTTTTTGCTTAGTTAAAAGTTCACAAAACGTTTTTGCAAGGACATATTCAATGTCGAAAGATTTACTAATTTTAATATGGTTAAGCCATTGTACTTGAAACTGTTGATACTTCAGTAAGTTAGTAATGAAACACGCACAGAAATGTGGTCTAGAGGTTATTGGGAAGGTTATATCTAAATGCTTTAATGGTATATTTTTATGACTATTGACTGAACATGAGCATTTCGTATGGTAACATTTTAAGAATAAAAATCACCATCCCCTATCTTGCTCGTGGGTGTCCTAGAACACGGCTAAGGTAATAAATATGCATATAACACATAGGCAAGAGAAGAAAACCTTGAAATGAAACCCTAACCAGCACGTCTTACCTGCGCCTGATGCCGCGCTAGCCGAGGCCGCGGGTGAGCGGACCGGAGACTTTAGTCCGTCACCCGCAGAAAGGCTGACCGCGCGACGGCGGCTGACATCCCGGGACAGGAACGTCGAGAGGACAAGGAATTCGGCACTGGTTATGGACTCGCGCGCCGTCCATAGCCACACATAAAAAAAAGAAAAAATACCAGCACGTCTGACCAGCGTGATATCATCAGGGTATTCCGTCAGTTCGACCACTGAAAACAAAGCACTCGGCACCTGTGGTCGGCCCAACGATAAAGGCGACGTGCTTTGGGTGGGTTATGGGGCCGCTTCTCTGTCGCCCCGGACGGAGCTGGGCGCCGTGTGAGCTAACCATACCCCAACCCAAACAAAAAAGCGTGGTATCATCATCTCGGATCATACTAGTCACACTTTTGGTCTCGAGCCGCCTCGACAACAGGAGGGAAATTGACCTTACTATACCGTGCTGGTCAGACAGGTTGGTTTTGTTTCGAGTTTGTCTTCTCTTTTTTTTTTTATGAGTGGGCTATGGTAAGCGCACGCGCGGTCCTGTCCGTCCGGGGCGATGTAAGGACGGCGCGCGTGCCCATAACCCACCCGTACTCACTTCACCTCGTTGTTGGGCCGACCACCGGAGCAGATGTGACTTGTCATCAGTGGTCGGCCCGACGGAATACCCTTTCGGGTAACCTCACCTCTCGACGTACTGGGACGTCGGTCGCCATCGGGCGGTCAGCCTCTCTGCGGGTGACGGACAATTCCCCGGTCCGATCACCCGCGGCCTCGGCTAGGGCGGCATTGGGCGCAGATACTCGCGCCTGCGCCGCCCGAGTCGCCGGCGGCGGAACGTGTCGCCGAATAGGAGCTCTACTCGCACACGATCCGCCGCCTCCTTCCGTGAGATTACGGCCTCACAGAAGGCGGCGACCGCGTCCCAGTTCCTGACGCTGTCGAGCATCTCCCTGGCGATGGTCGGCAGCGCCAGGTCGGCACCGATAATCGCGACGAGTTCACGGCGCTCCCCCTCCCATGCAGACACTCCCCACTCTCTCCTCCCACACTCCTCAAGCGTGTGCTGCGCCGTGTCCACGTCGCAACTGCAGTGGTGGCAGGGTGGTGTGTTTTCCCTCCTGACAATCTTGTGCAGGTACTTCCCAAAACACCCGTGCCCCGTAAGCACCTGCACCAGTCGGAAGGAAAGCACCCCGTGCGTCCGCTCCAACCACTCCATCAGCACCGGCCGGAAGGCCTCGCCGGTCCTGATACCGTACCGAGGACTCTCCAGCCGTACTGTCCAACGGGCAATGACTCCTTGGCGGGCGTCGAGCCGCCAGGCGGTGATCTCCTGCAGGGAGACCATGCCGCCGCGGGCGCGCGTCTCCGACACCCGCCGATAAATGTCGGCGAGCATCGCCGCCTCCAGGTCCCACGGGGGAGTGCCGGCCAGGAGGCACGCTGCCTCCGTCGACACCGTGCGGTAACCGCGTATGGCCCTGACCGCCATGACCCTCTGTGGTCGCCTCAAGAGGGCCCTCAGCCGGACGGTCAGGGACCCCGCCCACACCGGTGCGCCGTACAGAGCCATCGACCGGATCACCCCCGTGTACAGCTGTCGGCACGTAGAGCTGGTTCCGCCCACATTCGGCATCAGCCGCGAAAGGGCGGACGCCGCACCGACAAGCCGGGGAACAAGTCGATGGAGGTGCTCCCGGAACCAAAAATGCCCATCGAGCACCAGGCACAAGTACTTCATGTGGGCCTGGATGCTGATGGTGACCGACTTCACGGTGATCGAAGCGCCGGCGGGAGGACCGGCGGTACGGAGGCCATGGAATAAAAGGGCCTCCGTCTTTTCCAGGGCTACCCTCAACCCCAGCGCTTCGATCCGCCTGACAATCTCCTCGGTGCCGAGAGTTGCCAGGTGTGCCGCCTCCTCTAGCGTCCCACCCCGGGCTGTGACGAGTGTATCGTCGGCGTAGCAAATTACGCCCAGCCCGGGTGGGAGGCTTCCTCTCAACGCCCAGTCGTAGCCGATGTTCCACAGGGTCGGACCCAGAACCGACCCCTGCGGGACACCGCACGTCATGGGCGTTCACACAACGTCCCCTACTCGGTCAACGTAGAGGACGCTGCGCCCCTCCAAGTAGTCTGTCACCAGCCGCCTGAGGTACACGGGCACCCCGTGATATCTCAGCCCCTCCCTGATGCAGCTGAATGGCAGACTGCTGTTGGCGATGTCCAGGGACACCGCCAACAGGACTCCTCCGCCGGTGACGGCCTCCGCTACCACGGCCTTCAGGCGCAGCAGGGCCGCGATCGTCGAACGTCCTCGCCGAAAACCAAACTGGGCGTCCGACAAATCGGGCCCGACCCCGACGAGGTGAGTTTGTCTTCTCTTGCATAGATTTTATATGCTTACTATATCCCTTCGTCGTCTTTTACGACAATCACGGGTTAGATAGTGAGTAGTGATTGGTGAATTGTATTCTTACTCCATTACCACACAGCGTGGCCTTTTATTATAGAGGAGGATCAAGCCCAACAGTGGGACGTATATGTGCTGAAATGATGATGATGAACCAAGCAAACCAAAGTTCGAATCCTGGATCATACAAATTGTATTATTGTATTTTATCGCTAAGAAATGTAAACCTTATTGTTAGAGCAATCTATGGTGCGGTTACACTCCTTCCGTAGTATTATGCCGTACAGATCTTCATAATCGTGGCAAACGAGCAAACAGTACACACCTGATGGTAAGTGTTGCTGCCGCTCATGGACCTTTGCAAGGCCGTTGCCTACCGTGAAGAAAGTGAAGGGAGCATGAATGCGTGCAATGAGGTTCGGTGATATTGAAGGCATCACCAAAACCCACCACACGCAAACAATATCAGAAAGTTAGGCTGTCGGCTCTCTCGCTCACCAAATGAAGCACAGTAACAAATTGCTACTACTCAGACGTCGATTTTCTGCGAGAATGTAGTGTTACTCCGGACGGACCAGCCCGCGGCTGTAGACAGTCAACTGTCAATAGTGTGGTCTCCAATGACATCTAAATTTTAAGTCATTTTTTTTTCTTTTTGTTGATGGTCCACAGACTTATTGTCCGTGCCTTTGTTACATTTTTGAGTTTAATTGTTAAGTTGAGTTTATATAATTCAAGTTATTCTTCAAGTGGCTAAGTCATTTTTATTTCACTTCAGCTCATATATGCCCCACTACTAAGCTCGAGTCTCAATTTCACTCCAGGAGGATGGCATTCACTCCTATCCTCCTAGAATGAGATTGACCTAGAGTTTTATTTCAAATTAGCAACCCGTCCTCGCTTCACTTCAGTTTCATTCGCCCTACTCGCATGGTTCCCGTTCCCGAGCGAATACTGCGATAAAATATAGTCCAAGTTACTCCTTATATAGACAGCTACCTGTTAGTAAAACATTATCAAAAACGGTAAAGCCGTTTTGAAGATTACCTCAAACAAACAATTTTTAAACTGTATTTTAGGCATAGGTGTCGTGAAAATAACCGTGTGAGCATGAAAAAAGCCCATTATTTTGACATTACAAACAGATACTTCCATGTTATATATATGTATATATTGCCGTGTGGTGACGGAGTAAGAATACAGTTCACCACTCCCTATTTTTCCCGTGGATGTCGTAAAAGACGACTATAGGATATAATATGCACATAACATCTCCACAAGAGAAGTAAAACTCGAAATGAAACCCTGGTATAGGGTTGTAACCCTGGTACATGCCTGACCAGCATGGCATAGCAGGTGAAATTCTCTCCCATTGTGGAGGAGACCCGAGCCCAACAGTGGGACACGTGTGGGCTGCGATGATGATAGATGTATATATTTGTCTTCTCTTGCATGTATATTATAAGTGTTATGTTTGTCGTCTTTTACAACGCCCTCGGGCAAAATAGAGGTTGGTGAACTACTCCGCCATTACATGAAATTATAAGTAATCATCGTCTCAGCCCATATACCTATGTCCCACTGTTGGGCTCGAGCCTTCTCCAGAATAGGAGGGAAATTGACCTTACTATACCATGCTGGTTAGACAGGTTGGTATAGAGTTTTCTTTCGAATTTTCCTTCTGTTGCATAGGTGTTTTAATGTTATATGCATATTAAATCCCTTAGTCGTCTTTTACGACATCCACGGGCAAGATAGGGAGTGGTGAATTGTGTTCTTACTCCGTCACCACACGGAGATATGTATAGTAATAAGGTTGGCACAGGGCTTTATGTCAAGCTCCCTATATCATATTCGTTAGTCATCTTTTACGACATCCCCGTGGGTGCTCGTAAAAAGAGGGGGTTGAATTCTATGCGATTGGCTTCACGCAGGTGTCGAACTAAGCCGACCAACTTATATTTTAATCTTGTTAACCTTTATTGTAAATAAAATTACTTTTCTTTTGGGGTGGGCCGTGGTCAGCGCACCCGCTGTCCGAGACGACATGGCGACAGAGAGGAGACGTCGCGCGACCCCATAACCCACCCGTAGCACGTCGCCGTCACCGTTGGGCCGACCACCGGTACCGAGGTCTCCGTGGTCAGCCCAAGAAATAAAACTGCGAATTATTGTAAATAAAACTATTTCTACAGGTGGGCTGATAAGTTCGTAGGCTGATACATATATAGTGCTACTAGTATCAAATCCATATGATTTTATTTAGCCCTAACCTTCAAAAGATGCGGGTATAAATTTGACAGCTGTTGCACAATTAGTATCTGAGTTATAGCATTTTAGTGAACTTTTGTTACCTTGAAAAAATGGATAAAAAGGAATTTCGTGTGTTATTGCAGCATTACTTTTTGGCGAAAAAAAATACTGTGGAAACCAAGGCTTGACTTGATAAACATTATTCGGACTCTGCACTAGGAAAATCAACCATAGAGAAGTGGTTTGCGAAATTTTAACGAGGCGAAATGAGCACCGGGGACCATGCACGCAGTGAATGCCCCAAAGAGGCTGTTACCGACGAAACCATCAAAAAAGTCCACAAAATATTTTTGATAACCGTAAAGTGAAGTGGATTGAGATAGCTGAGACTCTAAAGATATCAAAAGAACGTATTGGTCATGTCGTGCATGAATATTTGGATATGCGAAAGCTCTGTTTAAAGTGGGTGCCGCACGAGCTCACAAACGACCAACAACAACAACGAATCGGTGATTCTAAGGAGTATTTGGAGCTGTAAAATCGTAATAAATCAGAATTTTTGCGTTGATATGTGATGATGGATGAAACATGGCTCCATCATTATACACCGGAGTCCAATCAACAGTCAGCCAAATGGAATGCACGTGATGAACCGACTCCAAGGCGTGGAAAGACGCAAAAGTCGGCTGGCAAGGTTCTGGCATCAGTATTCTGGGATACTCATGGGATATTCATTGACTATCTTAAAAAGGGAAAACCATAAACAGCAACTATTAACTAGCGTTATTGGAGCGTTCAAAAGACAAAATCGCGAGGAAGCGGCCTCATTTGAAGAAGAAGAAACTGCTATTTCATCAAGACAATGCACAGTGTCACAAATCAATGAAATAGATGGCGAAATTGCAAGAATTGGGCTTCAAATTGCTTCCGCATCCACCTTACACTCCAGATCTGGCCCCCAGCTACTTTTTTCTGTTCTCAGACTTCAAGAGGATGCTCGCTAGACGGAAATTTTGCTCAGATGAAGAGGTAATCGCCGAAATTAAAGCCTATTTTGAGGCTAAAGACAAATTGTATCGAAAAGTTGTACGACCGCTATAAAGCTGGAAACAAATTATCGGACGCGGCCGAGGGACGCGGCTGACAGCCGCGACTGATAAGTGTGCACAGTCTTTTGAGACGTTGCTTGCGGACGTGTTCCAATGTCTATTCCACAAAGAACTGTTGACGAAGAAACATGACGAGTAGTGAAAGTGAGAATTTTCTGGAATTAGTGGCGGCTGCTTTATGTTGTCCATCCAGAAAAAAAAAATAAAAAGAAGCATTTGGTTTCATGACATAAATAAAGAAAGAACAGAGTTTGTTGAATTCCACACTTTGTATCCTTTGGATGTGTCCGCACCCCGTGCATAACGTCCGCGGACGTTTTCGGCTGACAAAAACATCCGGCGCGCCAGATTTCTATCGGACGTCCGAACGCTCAAGGTCAGTCAAAGGTTATGTCCACGACTTACCTCCGATAGCTTGCACAGCTCAGTGTATATTCATATTCTAGATCACGGCTACCAGACGCGTCCCTCAGCCGCGTCCGATAATTTGTTTCCAGCTTAATCGTTGTATCACCCTTGAAGGGAACTATATTGAATAACAAAATCAAATTCTATAAAAAAAGATTTTTTTTCTAGGCTAGCCTACGAACTTTTCAGCCCACCTAATATGGTCACGGACTGAGATGAACGCTGCAAAGTGTTCGAAACGTCGGGCAATCAAATACAAACGCGATAAAATCCGTAAAGTAGTTTTATTTACAATGTGTAAATACTCGCGTAAACATCATCTATGAATTATTGTTTTAAATTATGAAAATAACATTATGATCACAAATTGCAATGCTATAAGTAGGTGTTTCTCCTTTTTTTCTTAGACAAAAGGACTATTCGAGCCCAGTATTGGGATATGCGCTAAGATTATGATGACAAAGAATTGTTTTGCGAGATCGGGCAGCTTTTTTTTTACTCTTACGTCAACTATGCAGTTATATTAAGAATTAGCTGCTGCCCGCGGCTACGTCCGCGTGGAATAGTTACTTTGAACTAACGCCGACTTTAACCCGCGAATTTGTTTACGTAGAAGATGAAAATATTTTTAAATAATACGATTCTGTCATATATTATGATATTTTTTGCGAAACTAACCGTTTACGTAGCGCACGTAGCAGCGGCTCTCACAAGGAAAAATAACATTATTCCTTTCTGCTCCGCTCTTATTGGTTTTAGCGTGATGATATATAGCCTATAGCCGTCCTTGATAAATGGGCTATCTAACACTGAAAGAATTAACCAAATCGCACCAGTAGTTCCCGAGATTAACGCGTTCAAATAAACAAACTCTTCAGCTTTAAATATTAGTATAGAAGTATAGATAAAATATAAAACCCTCTAATAATTACGAGAGTATTACACATTTTAAAGACTTAACGCGTTTATATTTGATTTTTGATTGCCCGACATTTCGAACATTTTACAACGTCCATAGACACGGGCGGACAATCTTCTTATGCAAATGCAATAAAGTCTGTAAATAATGTTTTATTAGAAAATAAAAAAGCCTTTGATATCTTACTACTTAGTCACAACAAGAATCTTAGTCTACTATTAAAATGCTTATTAATAAAACTAATTTCATGTGTTGTATTCAAATTCATCTGCGATGCAGCTCCCCTCTAAGGAATTCAAGATTTCTCTGTCTTGAGCTATTTTCATCCAGCACGAACCAGCCGCTTTTTTATATTATTTTTCTTTATTTTCGCTCACACCCATTCAAGTTACAAAATAGGTCTTAAACTAGGTTATTATTTACAAAATTGCGAATAACTGTGTGAGGGACCGGCATCTGTACTAATACAGATGCCAGGACCTACTTAGTACAAATGCCTAAAGCCTATTGTCATACTAAACACAGGTTACCAGCCTCCCTTGACTCCAGACCAGTTTTGCTTAGATAAGTTAAATTTATGCTTTACGATATCTATTATTGACTAGGAACTCGCCCTCGCTTTGCATCGGTTTCTGACGCCTTAGCCGCGTAATTTCTGTTCCCATGGGACTAGCGGAATAAAATATAGCCTAGGTTACTCCTTACTAGTATTAAAATATTATCAAAATCCGTCCAGCTGTTTTGAAGTTTACCCAAATAAACAGACAGTCAAAAATTTTATAAACCGGTTTTTAAGCATAGGTATCTTGCAAATAATCGTATCAGTATGAAAAAAGCCCATTATTTTAACATTATAAATAGACACTTCAATGTTACTTATTTGTATAGATGTACGTAAAATTATTTATGTACTTTTTTAGGGTACCGTACCCAAAGGGTAAAAACGGGACCCTATTACTAAGACTTCGCTGTCTGTCCGTCCGTCTGTCTGTCACCAGGCTGTACCTCAAGAACTGTGATACAGTAAGATAAGAGCTATACAGTTGATATTATGTATTTCTGTTGCCGCTATAACAACAAATACTAAAAACAAAGTAAAATAAATATTTTAGGGGGGCTGCCATACAACAAACGCGATTTTAATACAAAATGATACGAAACCCTACATGCGCGACTCCGACTCGCACTATTTTTTTTTTTTGTGGTGGGCTGCGGCCGGCGCGCCTCCGCACCACTCCGTCCGGGGCGACAGAGGGGCTTAAGCACGCAACACTCGCAACCCACCCGAACACCACGTCGCCTTCGTCATTGTCCGACCACTGGAGCAGAGTTACTTGTCATCAGTGGTCGGCCCGACGGAATACCCCCTACCCGGGGTACCCTCCCATCGACCGACGTCCCCCCCTCAGGGAGGACGTCGGTCTTTCCTCACACGGTCGTCCTCTCGGCAGGTAACGGACCACAGAAATATTAATACTTTAGAAAGGCTATTCCCCTGATTTTGTTCGAAAACCAGCGTGGCATAATTACTCCCTCCCGCTAATGTTAACACATATGCAAGATCTATGCTTACAATAATTTCACACACTAACATAACACACACACATCAATCTCGAAGCTGCAGTTGGTACACAAACTATAACTAAGTTCTGTAGGCAACGTATACTCACATATAAAAAAACACATGTACGCTAGTGCTTGCCATGGTCGATATACTACACGATATTTATTTAGCCTATTTTATCGAAACAAAAATATTAATGCCTTTAAATTAAGCACTTACTTGTGTGATGTGTTGAAGTTATTTGTAATGCAAGTCAGTAATTTAACAGTAAAATCATGCAAATGAAATACTCCTCACTACACTCTGTATGTGTGACAGAAAATTTAAGTGCTATAATAAATTACGTAAGCGAGTATATTATATTGTTCCCATATATGGTACACACCGGTACACAAGATACAATTAAAACATATTAATAAGAGACCACAGTTACAGTCAAATTTATAAACTTCTTCATCTTGTAGAGGGATCTGGCACTTGAGAGGTGGTACGAATTGACTAATCCTCTTAAGTGGCTTAAAATATGTTTTTATGGAAGCCCGTTTCAGGATGAAGGCAATCTTGTCAGTGACTCCTTTCACATAAGGTAGTACTGCAGGGAGGCGCTCCAACTGTGGGCGCTTTCACACGGTCTCTGCAACGGGGGCATGGACGTTTATAATAACGTTGACTTGTTTGGACGTCAGACATCTTAGACCGCCCGTGACCCTGAATGCTGTAAAGTATTCGAAACGTCGAGCAATCCTAAATCAAATACAAATGCGATATAATCCGTATAAGTAATTTTATTTACAATGCTCGCGTAAGCATCATATATCATTCTTAAAATATGTTAAAATATTATTGTTTATTGAAATTCGGTTTATTTTTATTGGTGTTATTATTTAACTTAAAAAACAAAACAGTTATTTAATTTTTTTGATATACTGCTACTTGTTAGTACATTTTTGTTTATTGTAAACAAAAATATACTAACATTATCCGTGTTGTGACGGAATAAGAATACCAATCACCACTCCGTATCTTAGCCGCGGATGTCCCATCCTAATATATTGAGACGACTAAGAGATATAGTAAGCATATAACATCTATGCAAGAGAAGAAAAACTCAAAAGAAAACCCTATACTAACCTGTCTGACTAGTATAGTATAGTAAGGTAAATTTGCCTATTATTGCGGAGGAGGCTCGGGCCCAGCAGTGGAACGTATATGAGCCGAGATGATGACTATCATGTCAACATTTCTTGTAATAAAAATTCAACACTTATGAAAAGTTAGAAATGAACATATATAATAACTAGTAATGAATAACCAGTCTCAAGAAATTCATTCTTATCATAAATTATTCCATCTTAAGGAAGAATAGAACAATTATTTTGTACGACAACTAAATACCTACTTAATTAAACATTTAGTTTTCTAATAAAAATGAAATACAATACTATTTGATCACTTTACCATTATTTTTAGTACTCTACAAAATGTTGTGAACAAATTGTGCTCGATTTAGTTGGTATTTAGTTAACTACCAGTTGCTTAATCCATAGTTTTCTAATACTTGAATTTCATGAGCATCTAAAATTAAAATGTACCTATTTACCATAAAATATTAAACTTCAAATAATATATATATATATATTTAGTGATTGGTCCCGAACATAGATATTTTATTACTATTATTTTGTTATTTCTATTTTATTAATTACTAAAGAGTAAGTACTAATGAGCACTATGAAGTTTGTACAATAGATCATCATCATCATCATCGCAGCCCACATACGTCCCACTGTTGAGCTCGGGCCTCCTCCACAATGAGAGGGAATTTGACCTACTATACTATACTGGTCAGACATGTTGGTATAGGGTTTTATTTCGAGTTTTCCCTCTCTTGCACAGATGTTATGCGGATATTATATCCCATAGTCGTCTTTTACGACATCCACGGGCAAGATAGGGAGTGGTGAATTATATTCTTACTCCGTCACCACACGGAAAATATACAAGAATGTACTATAGATAGATATACAAGATAAATTAAGTAGGTAATGTATATCAGAATAATTGATTTTTAAATACCTATTTAAATATTGTTAATATAACTAAATAAAACGATTACTAAATTAAAAGTGTTAAAATATTTATTTATATGATAAAATTAACACATAGGTAATTATTAAAATCGATAACTTATAGTATGTTGGAGAACACTATCGATACGCGTGGATCAACGTCAATATTTTGAATGAAAACGTATACTACCACGCTAGTAAGTCGGTTCTTAGTGATATCGCATTGAACGCAGTACATTGCGCGGTTGCTGGACTAATAAAAGGTGATATCCATGTACGGCAGACGATGCATAATGTTTGGCTCTTTTTACGATTTAATAATTGATTGTTGTAAACGACATAATACTCTCATAAAATTACGAAATATCACTGAATTAATTAGTTTATGGACTTAATGATGAAAAGAAATGTCTTCTTAGACTATAACTACGCAACTGACTTCGTTTTCGACACGTTGTAACAGCGCAAGACGGCATATTTCTCTTTTTTGTCGGTGCTTCGTTCAAGGTCACTATATGAACGCAACTAAGAGCCGGTAAAACGAATTTCGTCAATATTAAGACCGTTTGATCGTAATTGTGGCACGCTTGCCTCGCCCACATGGCCGTTCTATCTTATTCATTTTTCTGTCTAACGGACTAATCCCCGGTCACGTCACCCGCGGCCTCAGCTAGGACTCCGATATGTGCCTGCGTATCTATGTATGTAAGTCTGTATATATAATGTATTCTATACCTATAATAGAACGAATCAACATCATCATCATCTCAGCGCATATACGTCCCACTGTTGGGCTCGGGCCTCCTCCATAATGAAAGGGTAATTGACCTACTATGGTTTTGACACGCTGGTCAGACGTGTTGGTATAGGGTTTTATTTCGAGTTTTCCTTCTCTCGCATAGATGTTATATGCCTTTTATATCCCTTAGTCGTCTCGTAGGATCACCCACGGGTAAGATAGGGGGTGGTGAATTGTATTCTTACTCCGTCACCACACGGATAGAACGAATAGTAGAATAATGGAACGAATAAGCAGCCATAAATTTGCTCCTATTTAAGAGTTTCAAAGAGCTTTATTGATATCATCTGCCCATCTTGTGAGTGGTCCCCTTGTGCATCGTTTACTACTAGGGGCTCTCCATCGAAGTTTTCATTACTCATCTAATCACGCTAAATACCTCCTATATGTACGAATAAAATAAGTAGGCAGCCAATGTTTATATTACATCATCGCTAGACTTACTTTTAGTTATATATATACATATAGATAAGTAGGTTTTCCTCATAAACATGTTTTGCTTCAGGTTATCGAGTCACCTCGACTATCAACTCGATTATCGCCTTTCGTTATCTCGCAATATGGCGTCCGTTGGGTTTTCTAGTTTTCTTACAAGTTTAATTTGAATATATTATAGTTTTAATACACGTGATTGCTTTTAATAATATCGAGGGGTGAAAGGCTATTTGGTTTAAGCGACATGTAGGGTGATATTGAGTTCTATACATATTCGGCATCAGCGAATTTTTCTCCGTTGAATGATACCAAACTCATTAAAATCAGAGCACTTTTTTTCAAACGCTGAACTCTTTTACACTTTCCATACGCTAAAAAAACGACGGCTTAAGGCAATTTGTATTAAGCGATATTTATCTTTATAACTAAAGGTACGTTTTATTTAGTATTAGCATCAAGAATTTGGTGTTTTAATTGAATTTTAATTAAATTAAATTTGTAAAGTTACAAAAATGTCGCTTAAACCAAATAGTCTTTCACCCCTCGATATGGTAACGGAGTAAGAATTACAATTCACAAATCCCGTGGTTATCGTAAAAGACAACTAAAGGATTAAAATGCATATAGCATATATTCAAGAGAAGGATAATTCAAAATAAACCCCTATATATATATACCCGTCTGGCCAGCGTGGTATAGTAGGTTAATTTCCCTCCTATTATATAGAAGGCTCAAGCCCAATAGTGGGACTTATATAATACTAGCAACCCGCCCTCGCTTCGCTTTCAGCCGCCTTACCCGCGTAGTTCCCATTCCCGTAGGAATATCGGGATAAAATATAGCCTATGTTACTCCCTGATATTGCAGCTTTCCAGTGGTGAAAGAATTCTTGAAATCAGCGAAAGTGAAGGGTGGATGCGTGCAATAAGGAAATAAAATATCATAAAAATAATAGATAAACAGGTGGTACCACCAAAACCCACCACACGTAAGCACCTTCAGAAAGATGGTATTACAACTCTCTTGTTCACCGAACGAAGTACAGTAACAAACTCTACTACTCAAACGTTGACATCTGTGAATGTGGTATTACCCCGGACGGACCGGCCCGCGGCTGTAGATAGAAAACTGTCGACAGTTTGCTCCTACCAGTGCTAGTCTGACGAGAATAACATAGTAATTTTCCTTCCCACTGAAGAGACGGCATGTATCCAACGGGAACAAAACAGGGAAATAATCAGAAACTTAATTTGTGAGACAAGACTTTTAATATATGCCTATAAATGAATCGGCCGGGGTAATAAATACCACATTCTAGCACACTTCACCTTAACACAGCCGGTTTAAATGCAACACGGGCTACCTATTTTGTAGGCTATGAGCACAGGAGAAACCTATAGGTTCATTAGTATTTAATATTTTAAATAAACAGAAATATTAAAATTGACCAAGTGCGAGTCGGTCTCGCGCCCGAAGGGTTCCGTACCATTGACTAGGTAAACAAGTGCCTCCCTATTACCATTATCGATATTGAGCAAAAAAGGGCAAAAAATCGCGTTTGTTGTATCGGAGCCCCCCTTAACTATTTACTTTATTTTTTTTTAGTATCTGTTGTTATAGCGGCAACAGAAATACATAATTTGTAAAAAATTCAACTGTCTAGCTATAGCGGTTTCTGAGATACAGCCTGGTGACAGACAGACGGACGGACAGACAGCGAAGTCTTAGTAATAGGGTCCTGTTTTTACCCTTTGGGTACGGAATAGGGTTGCCACCCGTACTTTATTATAAAGTATTATACGTTATTTTTATTAATTGTACTTTACACTTTATGTAGGGGATAAAGTACGCGAAAATACTTTATTTCGCAGGAACTGATTTCTTGAGATAAAAACTGAAGACATTTTTTTCAAATATGTATAAAATAGTTACATATTTAATGGCGATTCCTGCCACGGCAGCGTTCATATGGAGAGATTTGCATGTGATGTACAATATATTATTTAGTTTCACTTAAATAAATAGGGCAAAGCCTCTTTAGTGCAGAGGTCTATTTGTGGTAATTATGCGATAAAAGTTGCTAAAATTATGTTTTTGACGAAAATTATGAAATAAAATCAATCGTACTTTATTTTGACACAATGTACTTTATTTTTCTAACTTCATTAACCAATGTGCTTTATTTACACGAAAAAAAGGTGGCAACCCTAGTACGGAACCCTAAAAATGTGATATAATCTGTAATGTAGTTATTCAACATATAATGTAGGTACTAGGGAAATGAATAATTCATTAAATCCATGGTAAGTCATGATCGGGTACCGCTTCTGAAATGATATCCAGTCTTAATATTTTGCACAATATTTTGAGAAAAAAGAACAAATACATTTTTTTCAATTATTGAATCACTAATTTTCTGGTCTCAATAAGTTTATCGTCGTGCAATAACGCAATAGTGTAAGTAATTTTAAAAGTACTCATTGCCACCACTTCCTTACCAAGGATTGTAGTTGGTGACGATTAGGAGATCCAGGCAAAAACTGAAAACAAAATTGTCTGTGCCAACCAGTGGCGGCTGGTGGGTCATCAAAGTGGTGGTGCACTTTACTCGCTCACTAAACATTAAGATCAGAAATTGCACGGGAACAACAATTTACGTAAATAATGTATTTTTTTTGAACGCATTACATTTTGTAGACACCTACAAAATGTAATGCGTTCGTAATGTACTTCGAAAAAAAAAATTTTTTGCTTTTTACGCTTCAAAAAATATTTATAAAGGGGGGCCTCGGCGAGCCCGCCAATTTATATCAATTTTATTTTGAAAAGTTTTGTTATCGTCTTGAATATAGCTCATTTGCACTCACACCACACATACGCAGTATAAATAGAACTAAGACCAAAATATAAAAAGCAATTACTTAATGTAAATAAACCATATTTAATTCATCAAAGATACATCGAAACTATACCTAATTACTGTATTACACGTCATCGGCGAATTTCGCCGAAAGTCGAGTTCTCTCGGCATGTTCGGTTCGCCCGTGCGGCGTACGGGAACAGACTCATTTTTCAGTATATTTTTATGAACTATCTTCTGTCTCACGCGCCAGGCGTTTTGACTCATATCTAATACAAGTTGTATGGGTAGATTGGGTAGTCTCCGTGCGCTCGCCTAAGCGCACGAGATGTTTTTTACAAAGAAAATAAGTTAGCATACTTTGGTAGAGGGCTTAAATTGTTTCGTCATAATTTGAAATTTTATTTATGTTTTTGTGTGTTCAAAGAATAAATATTAATATACCTAGTAATTTAAAAATAAAGATAACATGTAATTTTTAAATATTTTAATTTGGTGGTTCAGTGCACGAGCGCATTTAAGGTACAGCCGCCACTGGTGCCAACCCGTTTGGACAGAATAGAAAATAAGTAAATTTAAAATCTGGAGGAAGTAATCACGCATCGGTGGGACGCATATGAACCTTTAGGAAGTAAGAAATTTTACATAAAAAAACCATGCAATTTGTTTGACAATATTTCAAATCTCAATTGGACATAGAATTTGGTTTCTCTCTGTTTTTGTAATAAGAAGGCACACATTACCGCATACACAGAATATCATTTCTTTATACTTCTTGGGCACCTAAAAGAAATACGACAGTAGTGATTAGACTCAAAAATAGCGAGAGTTTAATTAAACTATTTCTAAAAAGCTATACTAGTAGTATTATTATAGGATTTGGAATAGGGATTTTTGGCTTCGGACTGGCCACTTGAAGTCCAGGAACTCTGCACCATTTGTTGGCCCAACGACAAAGGCGACGTGCTACTGGGTGGGTTACGGAGCCACGCGCCGCCCCTCTATCGCCCCGGACGAAGCTGGGCGGCGGGTGCGCTGACCTTAGCCCACCCCAAAAGAAGCAAAAAAAAATAGGGATTTTTGGTTAAGAACTATTGAAAATTTACTTTGGAAATGAAAGGTTTGGAGAATACTAAAATGTTTTTGAAATTTTCCTATAAAACCAAGACTCGCAGTTCAAACAATAAATACTAGTGAACCTTATTTTTTGTTTGTTTGTAAGGGACTGAATGATTTGTTGTTTTTGGAAATATCAGATGAACAGGCGAAAATGAGCCAATTCATCGCCGACAAAGTAGAGAAATAAACGATATGACCACTTACTCATATGTATTTAAATACCACAGTATGTACTACCACAGAATGTTTATGTATACGTATGGTCAGTTTAGTGATGCCTTTAGTATCACCGAACCTCATTTCACTTATTCACACTCCCTTCACTTTATTAACGGTGGGAGCGGCCTAGCAAAGGTCCAGTAGCGGTGTTATCACTCTCAATCAGGTGTGCTGTTTGTTCATTTGCCACCAACAGCAATAAATTCATTTAAAACTAAAAAGTCATCGATGTAAATGAGCGAGAGTTACAAAGGGTTTTTAAGGGATATAGAAATAAAAATTACCAATATTAATTTGTAACTTAAACGATGACTTTTAATACACCTTCCTATATTACATTCGTTTTGTACAAAAACAACGTTTTATTCAAGTATACAAAGTATTTATCCTTAATTCGATCTCATGCGCCGATTTTTATGTCACTTTAATAGCAAAACCCGACATTAAAAACTTGTTGGTAGGTGATTGTTTCTGGAAGCATTGTAGTGGCAAAATTATGATGACAATGACCACTACATAAGTTCCTACATATCCAACCGAGATAGTTCTTAACTTTGATATTACCAACCAAAGTTAAGGACTATCTATCGATTTGCTTGAAAGTTCGCTGCTCTGCGTTCACATAAGAAGAATATGTTATAGGTATGAGGCTAGTATTTATGTTTTAATAGTAGCAAAAATTCCAAAAACTTGAATGAGGAGGATACGTTATATGCCTGAGGCAAAAATCTAATAACAATAAAGTATAGATTCTTTTTATTTTCAAAAAACTCAGAATATTTAAAAATAGAAAATTATTAATATCCACCAAGCTAAGTATCAAATAAATCCTACTGTTTTGTAAATGGAAAATATTGTTCTGTCTTAAAATACGCCTACTGAATTAAAACAAGAGGAGAGAGTAGACTTAATAATTTAAAGAATTATCAAACATTTCTGTAGGTTTGCTGACATGGGGAGTATAATTTGATTAAAATTAAATATTAATACGAATTACGTATAGGTACGAGATCTTTTTATATTGGGAGACAAAATTTTGTAGCAAGTCCGACATTTTATTCAACTATATAGCGTACGCCATTTTGTAGGTCTAGAATCTTAAAAATACATAAAGTACAAGTGTAAAAGGAATTATCAAAATTGTTTTGTTTTAAATAGATAATAATTCAGCCAATTCATATGAGATTTTCAAATTATCGAGTATGGCCTAGCACATTTGCGGCATTATTAAAACTACTAGTCTTATTTTTAAATACCTTTTTTACTGTAATAATTACTATTTATATAACGGTTGCATCAAAGTGGGCATTCATTATGTATTATACAATAATAATTATTTCAAACTACTAAAAATTGCCATGTAAGGCTCTGACTATGCTAATTGTTATTCATATTTAAGTTATTACGGTTTCAGTATTTCTATTATGTGATATCACTATAGTTAGTTATTAAGGTTATCGTAAACTTTTACACAGATCTGGGCCAAATTCATCTGATCAACAATTGCATTTCATAGAAGAATTGACGTCGGGCGGCCTGTCATAAAACTATTGACAATAACTTTTTCAAATATGTACTATGAAGGAAGGATATATATTGAATCGACTTGAAATAATTGAGATAAGACGAGTAATTACGATGATATTAGCAAGGTTATGCAAATGCAATAATCTTAAAATGAAAGAACTTTCTTGGTGCACATAAAGCGCGAACGAAATACACCTCAGTTATACCTGTTTCCTCAATATTGCCGTTAATGTTAAGGCAAGTGATAATTAATACAAAATACACATTATTTTGAATACATATATGCTTTAGTTTTGAATATCAAGGTTATTACAGTTCAGGGTCTAACTGATTTAAAGACCGCTTGGATTAATTATGCTAAGATTTTATTTTGCAATTGGCAGATTTTTTTAAAACCAATATTATCTCCTCAGAGTTTCGTTTTTTGTCCATATTTTTTTGCCTTATGCCAACTTCGTAAGCTCCTTTGTGATAAAATGGTATCTTTTCCTTCTAACTGTTATGTCGTCAATAATTGTATGCATTTGTATCTGAAACTAGGTAGAATTTATAATTTCTCAGAAATTATTCAAAAGAATGAAAACGAAATTTGAATTTCTAGTATCCGTTTGATAATCAGGTTTCTTTTTATATTTAATGATGTTCGTCGCGACCAGTATTTGCTTTTATTTTTAGTTATCAAGTTTTCTATGCCAATAGCCAGGTGTAGTGGTATTTATTCGTAAAACTGAGTCCATGTCACAAATTTCAATATATTAACATAAACCTCAAATTTGTCGTGAACATATTTTGTTATATTTTTTTTTTTAATTTAATGCCCGTCGGCAAACAGTTTATATAATTCCAATTAAAAAGGAGCCTTTTCTGTGTATAATTTGAAAGTAATGAAGAAATGATATCACAGTATTAGTAAATCTTTAATAAGAAGATGTATTTAAGATGTTTTTGTCTCCCAAACAACACTACAATCGTAACTTTAATTACCTATAAAACTTAACTTAAAAAAAAAAGATTTTCTACTATCGTTTCGCATAAGATCGAATTAAAAACATTAATAATTTGAAGAATGGCTAAATATCTAGATACCTACCTAACTAATGGAGCAAATTATTTAGATAAACCAGACCTTTTTAAAACTTGCACAATCTTGACCTCGCTATCTGACTCATACTCAAGTATTTAACAATTTACAACGAAATTAATATAAAAAGAAAACGTAGAACATTCAAAAAGGCCTAGCTCAACATCGCGACTAGGTATTAGGGCCACTTTCTTCAAACTTAACTACCGTACATAACTGTATTTTAACTAAATCATTGAACTCAACACGAGTATAGATACATAACAAATAACACAACTGATGAAAAAACAGAACATATGTAGAAAAGAAAGCAACCCCCATAGCCTAAACAATAATTCGATTGTTTAATATCTTTTAAATTGGTTAATTCTTTATTCACTGTCCAGAGTATACCTACAACCTTGGCGCTCCTTCACTTCAACATGGCCGTCGCACTCACACACGCACACGTTCAGACACTAACTAGCGTGTGTGTGGTCACCGCACATGCCACAGACCGAGGTTAAGTACACTAAGACGCGGCAACTTCACGATGTGGTCCAAACCTTGTGGAGTAATACACGTACAACCGTATAAGTCTATGGCTTTCAAATTACGGAGGCCATCGCCTAGGGCACGTAGTCCTCTATCTGTAACCATGATGCATTGTCCTATATTTAGTGTTTCTAGCTGTGATAGCCTGGCGACTCGTTCAAGACCTTCATCTGTGAGACGACAAGCGCTGAGAGATAATGAACGTAGGCCAGACAAGCCCAATGTAGCGTGGGACAGTGCTTCATCGCCCACTTTATCGCAAAACGACACGTCTAAAGCTCTCAGTCTACCGCTCTCTGCGAGGTGTGCCACCCCCGCGTCCGAAACTCCATCGCACGCCCTCAGATTTATATCTTCTAAATGAGGCAGTCGAGCCAAATGCCTTAAACCAGCGTCTGTCACTGCCACACAAAATGAAAGATTAATGGATTTTAATTGAGGAAGACCTGTAGCTGCGTGCTTCAATGCCTCATCTGTTAGCCTTTGACAGTCTTGAAGTCCCAAATGTTCTAATTCAGGCGTACCTCTAGCTTCACCACCACCGCATAAATGCGCTATACCAGCATCGTTCACATGCCAACAGGATCTTAAATTAAGGCGACGTAACTTTTTCAATCCCCATGCGATCAACAGTAACCCGGTATCTGTAATATTGCAACATCCCCCCAATTCTAACTCTTCTAAGTTTTTCAATGATTGCGCTATTCTACCAAGCGATGAATCAGTTACTTGCTTGCATAATGATAGATCTAATCTTCTTAAAGCTGGTAATTCAGCTGCGAACGCGCTCGCCAGAGCTCCGTCCGTCACACTGTAACATCCGCTTAAAGATAACGACTCGAGACCCGGCAGAGCGGCGACCGCGTCTCTAAGTCCCCTTCTAAGTGATAAAACTTGTAATTTCCGTACTCCTCTTCTAGCTAAAGATGCAAACAATACCGGTGCTGGACGTCTAAGATGTAGTGCTGCTTCAACTCCCCGCCAAACGGAGCGTCGATCAGCTGCATCTCGCCAAGAACGACAAACTTGAGCCGCACGACCACGGTCTCTTACTGGCAACCTCTCGAATATCAACGCCAGTAATTCCGGATACAACCTTGAGATGTGTGTTCCTTGAGGCTCTGGTAACTCTGACACGTGAGGCGCTGGCAAATGCGGCCGATGTAATCTGTAAGGCGCACTGCGTTGTTTTCTTCTATTTGTACTTGGCTCCCTTAATTCGGTGAGACCAAGCCGTTCGTCCCGCCAGGACATAACTTCCTCCGTCCACGCACTCATAGCGCTGAACACTACACACTATAACATATCACGATGCATCGGACCGGTTTTCGGTGAAACTCGTGTGGTGTGGTACGAACGCGATAAACGACTGAACGACGCGAACGCTTTTCGTGTACTGACGATCGGCGGAGAGTGGCCACTGCCCCGCCCGCGCCCCGCGACCGCCCGAGCGCGGCTATTGGTCGCGGTCGGCGGCACGTGACGCGCGTCGTATCGATTCGGAGGCTCTGCGGCGGCATTTTTAAGTTGGCGGGCCGAGAGCCCGCCTTCGTCCCGCACAATGCCCCACACCCGCGATATATACTAAGCGATACGCAGATAGTTTAAAATAAATATATTAAAATTGAATACAAGAAACTAGTCATGTGAAAATGTGATTCACGTTTACGGAACTACGAATTGAATTAATATATCTTGCTAATATATAGTTTGGCATAACGCCACAAGAATATTCCTATCACCAAAATATCAACCGTCCTCTATATACATATGTATTATTTGTATTGTGCTCAATCATCAATAGGCTTTTTTGGTATAGCCGTTATATCGCATTACATCAAAAAATCCATGTAGTGTGGGAGTAAAAATACTATTCACCACCCTTGCCCGTAGATGTCCTAAAAAAGACCTTCGGATATGATTTACAGATAATATCGATGCAAGTGAATGAAAATCGATAGTAAACCATATACCAACAAGTCTGAGTAGCGTGATATAGTAAATCTATTAGATCCAGATCCCTTCCATGACGCAAGAGGCCCATTGGTGAGCTGAGATGTTGATGATATAAAGAATCTTACTATCATACGTTATCAATATTTGTCGGTCACATAAACTGGCACAAATATTGATCACGATCATTCTAGTGTTAATAAAAAGTCTTGCTAGCGAAATTTAGTCGTCGAAGCAGTTTTTTATGCAAATGTTAAGAGTAATATTCTTCCTTTTGCCCACCCAATGTAAGAAGCATTACTTTCGTTGCCGTGCTTTGCGGTCAATCGCTGCCTCACGCGATTGATGACGTCCGCGGTTGATTAGGCAATAGTCATTGTGTGAAAATATATGGCACCATTTTTGAGGTGTACGATAGACGCGAACGACACATGACGTAAACTGTGTCATACATTTTTATATTCTGTCTACGGCTGCATCACTGGAACGCGTCACTCATACACGATCAATCGCGATTGGCTATAATCAGCCACGATACACAGAAATAAGCCGTTAATCGTACTAATATAATGTTTCAAGTGGATAGATTTTTTTGAAGTGAAACTTCTTTGCGCGCATGAGGGTAATTTTTTTACGGATGAAACGCGATTTAACGTCATGAAGATGTGCAGCGTTTTTGTCGAAGAAGAGGGAGAGAGCGATTGAGACCGATTGGGAGAGAGTGAGAAAGAGCGAACATAGCACGAAGCACAGCCATGGGGCGAGAGTAGGGAGCAAGCGAGTGAGAAAGATCGAGAGATTTCTTTTTTTTTAATAGGTACCGATAAAAAACACATGGAACCAAAGAAGTTTCACTTCTTACATGCGTACTTAGTAGGTACTCATGCTATTTTTTTATCATAGAAATTGCTATCCCATTTCGTATGCAGAATTTTATAAAACTCTGAACGACCAGCTATTTATTTTATCAGAAGAGTATTTTTTAAGTTTAAAATGTACAGATCTCTTAATTAAAAAGTTTTGCATAAAAAATTACCCCCCGTTAATATAGGTATTTCCTAAAATCTTTTCTTGACGTTAGCCAAAAATATGTATTAATATTTTATGTCCAAATGTCAAGTTTCTAGGTTCAGTCATTTACGCTGGGCGATGTGTCCTAACTCAGGATTTACTCTTTAATGTATTTACTCCACATCATTACCCTGATCATAGGATCATAGGATAGCCTATCTTTCACAGTACATATTGCAAACATTTTGGCGATAGTTTTACGTCCAACTCACCTTGGTCAATGTAATTGTTGAACAAACAGCATCAAATAGAACTAGCCCAGGTTGATGTAAAGGTCTAAGTCGTATTTTTGGAAATCGATGAGCAATGTAAAGGTTAGTAGTATTCGTAGCCGCCACCACACATCAATTATTTAACATATAATATTTAAGCGACGACGTGGTGACCACGTATTGGACGACGCAGTGTAGGACGCCGCCCCACTAGGTGGACCAACGACCTGGTAAAAGCGCACTTTGTGGCGTAACATGAGGGAGGCCTACTTCCAGCAGTGAACGGAGATAGGCTGAAATGATGATGATGACAATATTTAAGGCCTAGCAGTAGGAGTATATTTAATAAATCATCATCATCATTTCAGCCTATCACCATCCACTGCTCGACGTAGGGCTCCCTCGTGTTGTCATAGAGTGTGGTCCTGTGCCGCCTGCATCCAACGATGCCTAGCAACTTTCACCAGGTTGTCTGTCCACCTAGTTGGCTTTATACACTGTGTCGTCCGATACGTGGTCGCCACTCGAGAAAATTTCTTTCCCAGCGGTTGTGGCCTGCCCATTGCCACTTCAGCGTGCTAATTCTTCGTGTGATATCAGTTACACCCGTTCCGGATACCTGAGAATAGCCCGTCCGCTCCATAGCACGCCGAGTGACTTTAAACTTTCAACTATAATATATAGCAGTACTTAATATACAATTGATATTATATACTAAGAATATATTTTAGATATCGACTATCATTTATTATTGTAATTTTTCACAGTTCATTTATTTAATTTTCCATCACATTTTATGATATCTTTTTTGCTTTTCCATGCCACGCTGAGTTGAATTTTACTACACTATTTAAATAATGCTCGCTTCATAGAGGTCTAAGGATTTAGGCATAAAAACGCAACAACAATTAATAAAATCTTTGACCTAAGTGATAAGGCGGCAAAACAACTCGGCGCGACGTATATTTTCGTTCGCGCTGCACTTGCCGACGACTTATGACCATTTTCTGATGAGCTCTGTCAACAGACTTGCCATTCTGTATTGTCATAACAACAAGAAATTCGACTCTTAGTGACATGGACCAAACAAAACTGGTTTTTTGATAACACCAGCCAACTATTACAAGGGCGACCGGTTGCGAGCGTTCCAAATATGAATTTCGAATTGAAACGTGTTCCAGAATGGAACGCGAGCGAGTTGGCGAGCACGGGACCGTTTAGAAAATTAACGGATTGCTCCTACACAGTTCTGGTTTCGAATTAAGAATGGACAATTTAAAACTTTTTTTGCAAGTTATGCTCTTTGGAAAAAAAAGTATAAAAATGTCTTTGGTTCTTTATGCCCAGTTTTTAATTTTTTAATAATGTTGACTGGGATTGCAAGTAGGCAGTTTTATACTTTGTAAACGTGAAAGTTTAACAAACAAGATTTATATTTTCTCAATAAAGTCCGTCGTTTGAAGTTAAACTGTTGCTTTTACTTTACGGGCAGTTTCTAATATCTGTACTTAGTAAGATGCCCGTTTTAATATTGCACTTGGAACCAACTGTGACTTAAACCAGATGATTTTTACTCTTGACTGGTCAATATTAAAATTGGTATTATTATTTATAATTTTATTTTATTATTATTTGTAGGTAATAATTATATTTATGTGGTTAAGATAGAGCGATAGCTCTACCGTGCCAAGTGTCCAGAGGCGGATTAACCCTAGGAGGGCCCCTAGGCAATGCAATTCTCGGGGCCCCTACTCTTTAAAATATATCTTTTCTAATACATAAGTGCAGTCGATTAGATGGACTTCTTTAGTATCCCGTTACTTCAATTGCTTATTGCAACAACATCTCAAATGCCTGAAATTTTTAAATTTTCATTTAAATTTTCTTAATAAATAGGTTATAGTCGCAGTTCAATCATGATCCAGGTCTCATTATTAAGAAGGCAATAGATATGAGAATTTTCAAAAAGAAATCGTTTGGTGAAAAGAATATAATTTTTTTCTCGGGGCCCCTTGTCGATGCGGGGCCTCTAATCAGTTGCCTAATCCGCCTTATGGATAATCCGGCCCTGCAAGTGTCGCTCAGTCGAGTTCCACGCAGGACAACACTACGCGATCCAAAAATGTTCTGAATCTCGGCGTAATTTGTGCCCTTAATTTTTGCATCCGGTTTAAAATTGATCGCCTTGTACATACGCCCATACGATGAAATTAAACTAGGCATATTATGAGCCATATTTAACTTTAACGCGATAAGAAGTAATAGACCCTTATTATTATCATAAAATAACTTGCCGACTAACAACTGTTGAGATAAAAACATGTTTTTATTATTTTAACCCAATTTATTAGTCATTATTATCTCAGCTTGTAAGTAGATAGGTATATATGTCCGACTGCTGGGCTCGAGCCTCTTCTAAAATAGTAGATAAAATCTATTAAGTATATCACCCTGATTAGTTGGATAAGTAAAGGATTTTAATCATCATCATCATCTCAGCCCATATATGTCCCACTGCTGGGCTTAGGTCTCCTCCACTATTTCACGTTGGTCAGACCTATTGAAATAGGGTTTTGTTTCGAGTTTTCCTTCTCTTGCATAGATATTATATGCTTATTATATCTCTTAGACGTCTTTTACGACATCCACGGGCAAGATAGGTGAATTATATTCTTACTCCGTCACCACACGGACAACTCCATTATCATACGGACGCGGATTTTGATAGGTCGAGGAAAAATTCTTTTCGCCTATAAGTAGTCCTTATAAACTTTTAGTAAAATCTCTTTGGCTGTACTAGTTGAAACTGGTTGATTTAATGCAATTAAAAGCGTTTACATTTCAAAAATAAGAAACAATTTAGTAAAATGTTGTTTCCGAACATTTTCATTTGTTTTTCTTTCTGTTAAAATGAGTGAATACATTTCAAAACGTTATAAGATAATTAAAAGTAAAATTGAAAATTCTGAATAAACCCCGACCCAAACTAAAATGTTAAGAAAAGTATCACGTTCTCTTTCAACAGGAGTTATTAGTTAATTGTCATTAACGACTGTGCTGGCACACGTGAAGCATGTAATCGAGTAATCATACGCCATTACATCATTTGGGAAAAGAGCTGCTACTCTTAAACTGCTGGACCGATATTAACCAAACATAGCTAATAACCACCGCTATGAAACTGACTTTCAAATGAAAAAAATTGCGTGAGTACTAAGTACGTATGTCAGAAGTAAAAATTCTTTGGTTCCATGTGTTTTTTATCAGTATAAAAAAAAAATCTCTCGATCTTTCTCACTCGCTTGCTCCCTATTCTCGCTCCATGGCTGTGCTTCGTGCTATGTTCACTTTTTCTGACTCTCTCTCAATCGATCTCAATCGCTCTCTCCCTCTTCTTCGACAAAACCGCTGCACATCTTCGTGACGCTAAATTGCGTTTTATCCGTAAAAAAATTACCCTCATGCGCGCAAAGAAATTTCACTTCAAAAAACCGCATTGAAATCCACCCATCCGTTTAAGAGCTACAATGCCATAGACAGACACATACGTACAGAGACAGACAGACATCGACGTCACACTCATAACACCCCTCTTTTACCGTCGCAGGTTAAAAAAAGGGAAAATGCAACGCAAGGTGCGAAAAAACGTTTATGGACCTAAAGCAGTATCCGTAA
Organism: Lymantria dispar; assembly: GCA_032191425.1. NCBI lineage: Eukaryota > Metazoa > Arthropoda > Insecta > Lepidoptera > Erebidae > Lymantria > Lymantria dispar. The sequence goes on along the minus strand of CM063465.1, from coordinate 6,327,530 downwards.
GAATTTTTTTTTTTTGGGGGTGATTACACAGGTACACACTATTTGAAATATAAGTTTTTTCAAAATTTAATTACTTTTAATTACAATTATATATATATATATATATATATATATATATATATATATATATATATATATATATATATGTGTCTTTAGAATAATAACTCGTAGAAGGTACGTGTGTAATCACTTGCACGCATATAGTATTTTTGGCCTCACGTTTTTAATAGCTTAAGTGCCGACACTATCCTTCTATACGTTATTATTTTAAGACCAAAAGGTTTGACCAGCGTGGTATATTGGGCCAATTTTCCTTCCATTGCGAAGGAGGCTCAAGCTAAACAGTGGGACGTGTGTAAGCTGAGATGACAATGCCTGTCCCGTTGTCCCGAGTCGTACAAATATGCCCCGTTCAACAAATCATTTGATACAAATAGGGTGTTCTTGATCATTTTTAGGTATTTTCATGTTTTTACCTATTTCCGCAGATGTACCGTTTTGGCAATTAAAAAAAATGTACAATTAAAAAAGAGTGGTAGGACCACACTGTCGACAGTTATCTGTCTACACCCGCGGGCCGGTCCGTCCGGGGTAGTACCACACTCTCGCAGAAAATCAACGTCTGAGTAGTAGCAATTTATTACTGCGCTTCGTTCGGTGAGCGAGAGAACCGGAAGCCCAACTTTCTGAGGGTGTTTGTGTGTGGAGGGTTTTAGTGGTACCTTTGGTATCACCGAGCCTCAATGCACGCATTCACACTCCCTTCACTTTCTTCGCGGTAGGCAGCGGCCTTGTAAAGGTCCATGAGCGGCAGCAACACTTACCATCAGGTTTACTGTTTGCTCGTTTGCCACCGTTTGCAATAAAAAAAAAGACTCGAGTATCTCATTTTGATGTAATAAAAATATGGTCACCTTGTCAACTCCGAACCTCTGCGCGCCCAGCGTACCTATAAAGGGTTTCCTGTAAAGGATTTTCTTGTGTAAGACAAAAAAGGAAGGCGAATAATCATTCTCATACTATTATCTCAATTTATCCAACGAAAGTGGAAGAAATGCAGAATATGATGTTTAGAGTTTTGACTAAATTTTACGACTGGCCAATTCTCTTTGATCAATTCTCCTTGGCATTTTCTTTGAGTAATTATCATCATCATTTCAGCCTATATATGTCGTGGGACATGTTAGGCTCGGACCCCCTCTATTGTGGGAGGGAATTGGGCCCTGCTATACCACGCTGGTCATGGTGGCCTTGGTTTCATTACCCTATTATACCACGCTGGTGGACTAGGGTTTCACTTCGAGGTTTCCTTTTATTGCATCGATGTTATCTGCGTTATCTGCGTATTAAATCCCTTAGTAGTCTTTTATGGCACCTACGGGCAAGAGAGGGCTGGTGAATTGTATTCTTATTCCATCACCACACGGAACATTCTTTGAGTACACGGCATTAAATAGCTTACTTCAGTGTGGAACACTTATTATACTCTTAAGACCCTAGGTTTACTACAAACTCAAACATGGATCTAGAGCCATATTTGAGTTTGTAGTATTGACGACTGCATATGGACTTTTTTTCTATTGTTGTTGGTAGCACACCTAATGGTAAGTGATACGGTTGTTTATGGACTTCTGCTAGGCCGCTGCATACCGTGAAGAAAGTGAAGGGAGTGTGAACGCGTGCAATGAGTTTCGGTGATACTAAAGACATTACCAAAGCCCACCATACGCAGACACTTTCACAAAGTTCGGCTTCTGGCTGTCTCGTTCACCAAACGAAGTGCTGTAATAAATTGTTACTACTCAGACTCTCAGACGTTAATTTTCTGCGAGAGTGTGTTACTTTTCCGAAGGGAGCTGTTGTAGACAGAAGACGGTCAGCAGTGTGCACTTGCGACATAAGAGTATCACGAAATTGCTTTTAGATACAGTCATGATATTTAGGATAATTTTCTAAATGAAATATACGTATATCCTGATCTGAAGGGTTATTTGGAGCTCAGCGAATGAGTATTAAAAATGCGAGGAATTTTATATAAATGAAATTATTTAAAAATTAGCAACCCTCCCTCGCTTCGCTTCGGTTACAGTCGCCTTACCCGTGTAGTTTCCGTTCCCGTGGGAATACTGGGATAAAATATAGGCTATGTTACTCCCTGTTATTGTAGTTTTCCATTGGTGAAAGAATTTTTGAAATCGGTTCAGTGGTTTAAGCGTGAAAGCATAATAAACAAACAAACAAATAAACAAACAAACAAACAAATAAACAAACAAACAAACATCCTCACTTTCGCATTTATAATATTAGTAAGGATGTTACTCCCTGATATTATAACTTTCCATTGGTGATTTCACCCTTTTAAATATATTTAATAATCTTCCAAACAGTGCAAGAACAAAAAATGGAAAGAAATTCTAATGCCTTAAACGGGATATACTATTTGTTATATTATTTTTAATTCATATCTATATAATTTTTTTGATATAATTACAATATTAAAGACTTTAATGCCACCTAGTGGTCAATAGATTAAATAAAAATTAGGTGTACCTAATTTTTAGTGACATCTAGCGGGCAATAGAATTAACTGCATTGTATAAGACCTTAACATGTTACACCTTCACATTAGTTCCTTCTTTATAAAATAGGTGTCACTATTAACAATTATTTTTACTAACAGACAACTTGTTGAATTCCATCTCAGTGGCGCTATAAGCATATAATGTGGTTACGGCGCTGCGCGGTCCAAGTCACCGGGGCAGCACATCGTGTCGTAGAGGAATTCCTCCCGCGTACGATCCACTGCCTCCTTCCGTGAGACGACTACCTCACAGAAGGCGGTTGCCGCGTTCCAGATGCAGGAACGAGTGGAATATTCCTGTACAATTACCACGTAATTGTAGTTCTTTATTACTTCTAAATCATTTTAAAGATTTGTTTATCCATAATTTTACCTATGGTGTCACTTTCAGGGTTTGAGTAACTAAAAAATCAAAAAGCCGCAGTACATCTATACCAATAAATAAAATTGGAGTGTCTGTTTATAATGTCATAATAATAGGCTTTTTTCATGCTCACGGTTATTTGTACGACACCTATGCCTAAAATACAGATTAAAAAAAGTTTGTCTGTCTATTTGTTCCGGATAATCTTCAAAAGGGCTGCACCAATTTCAAAAATTCTTTCACCAATGGAATGCTATAATATCAGGGAGTAACCTAGGCTATATTTTATCCCGGTATTCTCACGGGAACGGGAACTACGCGGGTAAAACGAATAAAACCGAAGCGAAGCGAGGGCGGGTTGCTAGTTATAAATATAAAGACTAAACCAATTTAGAATCTTTGGTTGTGTCAATAAGTATTTAATGCAAAATACTACCAACTTAAGTTAACGTTAGTAATTGAAATGACATATAAGCTTGTAGGGACAACACTACATAACGAAGTAAAGCAGAAACAATTTATTTGGTGTAGCCATTAATTTGAATTTCTTTATTGTGATAAATTATTAATATTTGACGAGGCACTTTTAAAATGTATAATTTTTACTTAAATTCAGTAGCTATATGTCTAAAGTTGTTTAATTTTATCATTATCGTGGGCAACGTTCCAGAGTCGTAGACCACGACACAACTCGGTTGGGCAGCGTTCAGGAAATTTAAGAGGATCTTCTCGTCCAACATACCTCAGTTGAAAACACAGGTCTACGACCAGGACGTGTTACCAGTGATGCTTAGGACACGGCAACGTAGACCCTAAATGTAGGCCTCATAACCAAGCTCAAAGTCGATCAGCGTGCTATGATATGAGCGGCCTATGCTCGGCATTTCACTGCGAGATAGAATCTGAAATACGGAAATCCGCAGAATAACGGGTGTAACCGACATAGCACGAAGAATTAGCACGCTGAAGTGGCAATGGGCAGGCCACATAGGTCGACGAACCGACAACCGCTGAGGAAGAAAGGTTCTAGAATGGCGGCAACGTATCGGACGACACAGTGTAAGACAACTAGGTGAACCGACGATCTGTGAAAGTTGCTGGGCATCGTTGGATGCACAGGACCGCATTTTGCGGCGTACAATAAGGGAGACCTACGTCCAGCAGTAGACGGCGATAGGTTGAAATGATGATGATGATAAATATTATCCTTACTTTTATCCTTACTAATATTATAAATGCGAAAGTAAGTTTGTTTGTTTGTTTGTTACGCTTTCACACTTAAACCGCTGGACCGATTTCAAAAATTCTTTCACCAATGGAAAGCTATAATATCAGGGAGTAACATAGGCTATATTTTATCCCGGTATTCCCACGTGAACGGGAACCACGCGGGTAAGACGACTGAAACCGAAGCGAAACGAGGGTGGTTGCTAATAATAGTATAAATGCGCAAGTAAGTTTGATTGTTACGCTTTCACGCTTAAACCACCGAACCGATTTCAAAAATTCTTTCACCAATGGCAAGCTATAATATCAGGGAGTAACATAAGCTATATTTTATCCCGGAATTCACACGGGAATCGCGTAGTAACGCGAGTATGGCGATTGAATCTGAAGCGAAGCGAGAGCGGGTTGATAGTATTAAATAATTTAGCTGAAATTTTATCTAATACAATACAGTTAAAGTGCTTAAGTAGGTAGAGAGTAGTGGAAGAGTTAAAAATGATATAACTAGAAAAATGAGTATTGGTAAAATTATAACATCAATCACGTTTGCTATTATTTCCTATCTGCAATTGTGAATGTTGATAGATTAATTTATGGTCGTATGTCTTTTTTTTTTGGGTTGGCTGCGGTCGGCGCGCCTCCGCACCACTCCGTCCGGGGTGACAGAGGGGCTTAAGCACGCAACACCTGCAACCCACCCGAACACCACGTCGCCTTTGTCGTTGGGCCGACCACTGGAGCGGGGTTACTTGTCATCAGTGGTCGGCCCGACGGAATACCCCCTACCTCGGGTACCCTCCCATCGACCGACGTATCGGGGAGGACATCGGTCTTTCCTCACGCGGTCGGCCTCTCGGCGGGTGACGGACTAATCCCCGGTCACGTCACCCGCGGCCTCGGCTAGGGCGGCATTGCACGCAGGTAATCCCGCCTGCGCCGCCCCATGGTCGTATGGCTACAGAAATAAATAAAATTATTGATTTATTTTTTACATCTGGATGTTTTATTATTAATATTTATAATATTAAAATAAAAGAATTCATATATAATTATCGACCATTGTAGAAGGCATAACGAATAATTCTTATAGTGTTTCCCAAGTTGGACTCTCACCCCCTAACAATAACCTCCGTCTTAAAAAGGCGTATACAATATTGACTGAAATTTCCTAGCCTCTGTGGTCAAAGGGAAGAAAATGTTCGCCGACGCGAAGTCCCACGACAGGATTGTAATTTTATTTAAGAGAAAGTAATAAATAAATAAAAAATAAACAAACCCGCCTAGTTTCTTGCCGGTTCTTTTCATGATGGTCGTCTTCCACTCATGGATCTTTGCTAGGCTTTCACCTACCGTGAAGAAAGTGTGAATGCATCCAATGAAGTTTGTTGATACTAAAGGTATCATCAGAACCAACCATACGCAAACACCCTCAGAAAATTGAGCTCTCGCACACCGAACCAAGTGCATTCCCAAATTGCTACTACTCAGACGTCGATTTTCTACGAGATTACAGTACTACCCCGGATGGACCGGCCCCCGGTCGTAGATAGACGACTGTTGACAGTGTGGTCTACCACATAAAAAAAATGTTATTACTATCTTAATATATATAAATTACGTGCCAGGTTGTTTGTCCGCGATGGACTCCTAAACTACTTAACCGATTTTAATCAAATTTGCACACTGTCTGCAGTTTGATCCAAATTGAAAGATAGGATAGCTTACATCTTAATTTATCTTGGGCCTGGTGCTCGACGGGCGATGGTGGTTCCGGGAGCATTTCCGCAGGCTCGCTCCGCGGCTCGTCGGCGCGGCGTCCGCCCTATCGTGGCTTATGCCGAACGTGGGCGGACCGAGCGCTGCGTGCCGACGGCTGTACGCGGGGGTCATCCGGTCGATGGCCCTGTACGGCGCACCGGTGTGGGCGGGGTCCATGACCGCCCGACTTAGGGCCCTTCTGTGGCGACCACAGAGGGTCACGGCGGTCAGGGCCATCCGCGGATACCGCACGGTGGCGACGGAGGCAGCGTGCCTATTGGCCGGGACTCCCTCGTGGGACCTGGAGGCGGAGATGCTCGCCGAACTATATCGGCGGGTGACGGGGGTGCGAGCGGAGGGCGGTGTGGTCTCGTTAAGGGATCTCACCGCCTGGCGCGTCGACGCCCGCCGAGACGTCATTGCCCGTTGGGCAGTCCGGCTGGAGAGGCCTCGGTTCGGGGTACGAACCGTAGAGGCCTTCCGGCCGGTGCTGATGCAGTGGTTGGAGAGGCGGCACGGGGTGCTCTCCTTCCGACTGGTGCAGGTTTTGACGGGGCATGGGTGCTTCGCCAAATACCTGCACAAGGTCGTTAGGAGGGAGAGTACACCGTCCTGCCACCACTGCGATTGCGACGAGGACACGGCGCGCCATACGCTCGAGGCCTGCGGGGCTTGGGCAGTGCAGCGCTGTGAACTCGTCGCAATCATCGGTACGGACCTGACGCTGCCGGCTATCGCTAGGGCGATGGTCGACAGCGTCGGGAATTGGGACGCGGTCGCAGCCTTCTGCGAGACAGTGATCTCGCGGAAGGAGGCGGCGGATCGCCTGCGTAAGGAGCGCAGCCTCGATGAGGAGATCCGCCGCCGGCGACTGGGGCGGCGCAGGCGCAACTATCTGCGCCTCATGCCGCCCTAGCCGAGGCCGCGGGTGACGTGACCGGGGATTAGTCCGTCACCCGCCGAGAGGCCGACCGCGTGAGGAAAGACCGACGTCCTCCCCGAGGGGGGGACGTCGGTCGATGGGAGGGTACCCCAACAGGGGGTATTCCGTCGGGCCGACGACTGACGACAAGTTAACGCTGCTCCAGTGGTCGGCCCAACGACGAAGGCGACGTGGTTTTCGGGTGGGTCGCGGGAGTTGCGGAGGCGCGCCGACCGCGGCCCACCCACAAAAAAAAAAAAAAAAACATTTTAATTTATAGTAGCAATATTATTTTATTACAAATTATTTGTCTACTATTTGACATTCACAATTATCTGTTAACTCCAAACGATTTTAACAGATGGCGATATCTGTTGACTGGATTGAGTAATTAATTTATAGATGGCGCAGCTATGTCAAACCTACAAACGTGTCATATACGATTTTAACTTGCTTTTTTACATAGATGCGATTTGTAAAAAAATATGACGACCTCCATGACAGATGTTCTCCTACAGTTCCACTTAAATAGTTTAATAAAATGTAATATAACAAAAACATTAGGCACAGCAACACGTGGCCGGGTCTGCTAGTATACATATAAAACTTCATGGAAACATTGCAACCACAGATCCATTTCAGCTCATATATGTCCCATTGTTGAGTTCGAGCCTCCTCCATCATACGAGGGAATTTGACCTTATGGGAGCCTGGTACAGCTTCTATAATTCCGAACGGATTAGTGGATGATATTATAAGATACATAATTTTCCTATGTGGTGACTGAGTAAGAATACAATTCACCACTCCCTATCTTGCCCGTGAATGTCGTAAAAGACGCCCAAGGGATATAATTCGTATATAACATCTATGCAAGAAAAGGAAATCTCGAAATAAATCCCTGTACCAACCTATCTAACCAGCATGGTATAATAAGGTCAATTTCCCTCCTGTTTTGGAGGACGCCCGAGCCCAACAGTGGGATATATATGAGCTGAAATGATGAACGATGAATCTATTTAGACTAAGAAAAATATCTTTCTGCGTGGTGACGGAGTAAAAATTCAGTTCACTATCTTAATTCATGCCGTAAAAGACGGCTAAGGGATCGTGCATGAGAAGGGAACCTGAATATTAAACCTTACAACCCATCTGACCGGCGTTGTATAATAGGTCAATTCACCTCCTATTGTGGAGAAGGCTCAAGCCCAGTAGTGGGACGTATAAGACCTGAGGTGATAAAGATCAATATTTGTCGAATGAGCAAAGAACTATTCCACATAGTGAGTGAATCCAGGACTACCTATACGAATTTGTAGGTCAAGTAGATAAATGCGTAAAGTCGAGTATTTTTTGAGCCTTGATGCACAACACGTGTTTGTGTGTCTGTGGAACCATAGCTCCTAAACGAATAGACCAATTATAATGCGTTTTTTAACGCTGACGTGATTGTAATCGTTTTTAGCTACAATTTGTGATTTCAGGCGTTTCAAGGTCATCAGCTCTTTCTGTTAGTTGCCGTAGGTATCTTAGATGCATAATAAGTAGATATTTAGGTACTTTACTTTAAAACGCATGTGAGACACATTTAAAAAATATATGATGATACCACTGGGCTACTCTGATGATGGAACTCGAAAAAGATGTCACGTGTTGCCTATTAGTTAATAGGGTAGTTTGGGTTTGGCAGGTTAGGGTTGATTAGATTTATCTTAACTGGTTCTATTCGTTTCATTTCTGGTAATGTGTTAATGCTTACTTTTATAGTTATTTTTTATGCTGGGGATTACTTAAAATGTTTTTATTACTAGTAATTAGTAACGCTCCGAGTATAATACAATTTTCTGTACATCTAGAAAATAAAAATAAAAGAAACAAAAATAAAAGGATAAAATCAGTATAAATACATTAACATATATTTATATCTTATTCGGTGTGGTGACAGACTAAGAATATAATACACCACTCCATATCTTACCCGTGGATGTCGTAAAAGACTTCTAAGAGATATAATACGCTTATAACATTTATACAAAGAAAAAAAAACTCGTAATAAAACCCTATACCAATCTATCTGACCGGCGTGGTATAGTCTGATCAATTTCCCTCCTATTGTGGAGGAGGATCAAGCCCAACAGTGGGACGTATATGAGATGAAATTATAATGAAATGATATATATTTTATTAAGTATTATACATTTTATCTATGTCATATCATAAATGTATGCAAAATATTCAAAATTATATGTGTAAGGACACGGATACTCACGTGCAAACATACATGCATATTCGCATACTAGTTCAGTTTCGTAATTAATTTTTAAAATACATATATATACAAATTGTTGCTAATAAACATGGTATTCACCAGGGCTATATCTTAAAGAGAATTAATTAAATTAATTTTCAGAAAGAATTAAACGGAAATAGAATAAGTGTTTTTCTTTTGTTTCTTTCTTTCTTACAACAAATAAATAAAACTTAAGAGTTTGCTTGTGATGTCAAAACTGTAGGTTTTTTTCATGCTCATACGGCTATTTGTACAATACCTACCTATGCCTAAAAATCTTTTTTTTTGTCAGAATGTTTATATCGAATGATCTTTAAAGCAGCTGAACTGGGTTTTGATAACATTTTACTACCAAGTAGCTGTCTATATAAGAAGTAACTTAGGCTATCTTGCCTCTCCGAAAAAACCTATGAAATTTTGTCCGGTCTGGGACTCGAACCCGAGCCTATATGCGGGGGCAAGACGGCTGGAACCAAAGCATCACTAATTCAAGTATATATTTGATTTGGATATGCGTTTGGATATCCCTATATGATTATCCTGTAGACTCACTTGACTCCCTCCAAAGGCGTGCTGTTCGAATCGTCGGGGATCCCAATCTTACGGGCAGATTGGAATCACTGGAACGGCGGAGAGATTTTGGGTCACTCTGTGTACTCTACCGGCTCTTTCTTGGGGAGTGCTCTGAGGAACTGTTTGACTTGGTACCACCGTCACCGTTTTACCATCGTGCCACTCGACACCGCAGCAGGGTTCTTCCATTGCACCTGGAAATGTTATGGTTTTCAAGTGTACGTATCCAGCGATCATTTCTCCCCCATATGTGCAGGCTCTGGAATGAACTAACTGCTGCTGTGTTTCCCAAGCGCTATGACATGTCCTTCTTTAAACGAGGTTTAAGAAAAGTATTTTCTTAACGGTAGGTAACGGCCTAGCTGTGCCCCTGGTGTTACAAAGGTCTATGTGCGGCAGTTTCATTTACCATCAGGTGTGCTGCTTGCTCATTTGCCATCACCGGTAATAAAAAAAACCGTGTAATGACGGTGTAAGAATACAAGTCACCACTCCCTATCTTGCCTATAGATGTCTTAGAAAACGACTAAGGGTACAATCATCATCATCATCATCATCTCAGCCCATATACGTCCCACTATTGGGCTCGGGCCTCCTCCATAATGGAAGGGTAATTGACCTACTAAACCACGCTTGTCAGACGTGTTGGTATAGGGTTTTATTTCGAGTTTTCCTTCTCTCGCATAGATATTATATGCGTTTTATATCCCTTAGTCGTCTCGTACGATCACCCACGGGTAAGATAGGGGGTGGTGAATTGTATTCTTACTCCGTCACCACACGGAATAATAGGGTACAATATGCATATAACAACTGTGCAAGAGAAACCTCGAAATAAAACCCTTTACCTACCAACATGTCTGACCAGCATGATATAGTAGATCAAATTCCCTCCTATTGGTCTGCTTAGACAGGACATTTTCAATTAAGAGAGAGCCATTTAAAAGAATGTATTATCTAAAATCTAAGCTTTTATTCTCACAGTACGTGAAAATTAACCTGTATATCGCAATGGTTTATGAAAACAATAAGATACGATCATTCCTCTATAGAAATATAAAGGTCAGACTTAATCTCGGCAAGTGAATGCCCGGCTTTATCGTTAAGTTACTCAAGCAATCCAAGCACAGCCTGCGACCCGACAGTCTGCCTTAACGCGCCGGAGAACCCGCACGTCCTAATCTAGTCTAACTTAAACGTAACTTAATCGAAACTTAATTCGAAGTTTTACTTAACAATAAGTGTTGTAATTTAATGATAACAATCGTAAATTTTTAAAAGATTATTCTGTTTTGTGAGATTTAAGAGTAAGTTATGAATACAGAGAATTAAGTTAGCGAGTGCGAACTTTTTGTTTTTTTTTTTAAGTTGATATGGTTGTGGAATGTTTAATTTTAAAGTGTAGTGTTATGTGTATCGATGTACAAATTTGTTTAGTTTTGTTTCATATATTCTAGTGATTTTTATTAGATATTTATTTATTTTTTATTTTACATAGCGCTTTGATGATATCGACTATTGTTTAACATCTTCTGTACTATTTAGGTCCCATTTTCTTTTTAATACACCACTGAACCATACTTAGTTCTGATAAGCGTAAAAAATATTGCTAACATCCTTCCTGCTAATATTATAAACGCGAAAGTTTTTGAGGATGTGAAGATGTTTGTTGCTCTTTCACGCAAAAATTACTGAATAGATTTTGATCAAACTTTACAATAATATAGCTCACATATCAGAATAATACATACGCTATCATTTATCCCGATAGTCCCACGGGAAGAGGAACAGCGAGTGAAACCGCAAGGCGCTGCTAGTTGAATATATATATTAATCTATTCGTGTGATGACGGAGTAAGAATACAATTCACCACCCCCTATCTTGAACTTGGGTGTCGTAAAAGACGACTAAGGGATATAAATTCGACATAAAACCCTGTATCAACCGGTCTGACCAATTTATCATCTATTATGTAGGAGTCTGGAGCCCACTAATGGGAGGTATGTGAGCTGTGATGTTGATAACGATACCCTGATTAAATGGGCAATGTTAAAAATCTTGGATTTATTTTAGAATCGATTGTTATTGAAATTTTAACATTTTATAGAAATAAAAGTAATTTAACTTAGCTTTTTATAACCTATTTGGCGCTTGGAAGTATCATCAAAATCGTTCCATCCAAATCAAAGACGAAACAAAACAATAATTTAAGGCAATTGAAATAATACTACTTTACGGATTTTATCGCGTATGTATTTCATTTTTGATTGCCCGACGTTTCGAACAATGTGCAGTGCTCATGGTCACAGGCGGACTATGGGTGACGGGAGTTTTATTTACAATGTTTAATGCTCGCGTAAACATCAGAAATCATTAAGGTATTGGATTTTATTATCTGATCTCAGCTCATATCCCAATATTGAGCTTAGAGTCCGCCATAATAGGAGAGAAATTAATCTATAATAACCACACTAGCTAGACGGGTTGTTATTTCGAGGTTTCCTTCTTTTCGGCTTTTATTATAAGTACAGTATAGCTATACATTAACATGCATTTAGTTAAAAAACGTGAGTAAAATTAAAAACTAAATTTTATTATTTACCGTTTTATATATCACGCAAATCAGGACAATAGAAAGAAAAGCTCTTAATACAAGCTTCTTGCCTACTTATATGTTCAGTATGATCATTATGACTATCTTTTTTTATTATTTTTTTTTTGTTCTGGGCTACGGTCGTTGCACTCGTCACCCGGCTCCGTCCGCGGCGACGAGTGTTCCTTGACTTCAGTAGTCGATGCGACGGAATACCCCGAGGGAGTACCCTTTCCCGTCGACGTCCCCTATCGGGATTCCAATCGCCGTCGCAAGGCTAACTTCTCTGCGGATACCGGACTAAATCCCCGGTCCGGTATCATTATTACTACTACGAATAGTTCTCTCAAAGTTTGGAAATGAGTCTCCACTTAAGGGTAATAGTTAATATTGGCAGTAATAAGACCATTCTGTTGACAGATGCTTTCTACAGCCGCAGGCCGGTCTGTCTGGGGTAGTACCACAATCTCGCAAAAAATCGACGTCCGAGTAGTAGTAATTTGTTACTGCGCTTCGTTTCTACAGCCGCAGGCCGGTCTGTCTGGGGTAGTACCACAATCTCGCAAAAAATCGACGTCCGAGTAGTAGTAATTTGTTACTGCGCTTCGTTTGGTGAACGAGAGAGCCGGAAGCCCAACTTTCTGAGGGTGTTTGCGTGTAGTGGGTTTTGGTGACGCCTTTAGTATCATCAAACCTCATTACATGCATCCACACTCCCTTCACTTTCTTCACGTTAGGCAGCGGCCTAATAAAGGTCCATGAGCGGCAGCAACACTTACCATCAGGTGTATTGTTTGCCACCGTTTGCAATAAAAAAAGGTAAATTATTAAAATAATGAAACATGTATTTATATAACTTATTTTAATATCATTTGGAAAACTTAATACATTATTTCTAAGATAATAATCGCTACAAAAAGTTATCGAGCAAAATCACTTTATTTGAAAATATCCCTTCAGCTTACTTGAACATAACTTATGAAGGCCGATTTAAAATGACAGTAAGACTTGTGTAAATTATTTAACAAAGTAGGCAAAGGTATTATATTCGAACTGTCAGATTTATATTTCATAAATTGATATAAAATTCTTGGCTTTAAATTTGCAAGTAAAGAGGCTAACTATGATTTTTTTATGAAGTATATTTTATTAAATGCTATTCTTGCTGTGTGGTGTCGTCTTGAGTATAGTACCACTCCATCTCTTTCTGTGGGTGTCGTGAAGGCGACTAAGGGATCCTTATACCAGAGAACAGGCAGCAGCGTTATTTTGTGTACTCCAATTTACTGCGATCGCCAATTCGCCTGGCAAGCGCGGTGATGATGCCAATTCCCTGACAACTGTTATAGGTTCTCTTGGGAAGACCCATGCCCAGCGGTGGGATACTTTATGGGTTGATATGATGATGATTATAATAAATTTGTATTTACTTATCAATCTGGACTATAAAATAATACAACATTTTAACAAATAAAAACGAAAACAAAAATACTTAACACAAATAATTTATGATTGGCGGCATAATAGTGTAACATATTTGCAAAAAATATCATACAGTCGAATCGAGAAGCACGCTTTTCGAAATGAATTAATAACAATTTTTCTAGAATGTTAACAGTTAAGTAGGTGTCGTAAAAGACGACTAAAGGATATAAGTTGCAAGACAGACAACTCGAAATAAAATCCTATACGAACACGTCTTACCAGCGAGTATATTAGGTCAATTTTTCGCCCACTATAAGCCCGAAATTTTTCCCTGTAGTGACGAAGTAAGAATACAATTCACCACTCCCTATCTTGCCCGTGGATGTCGTAAAAGACGAATAAAGGATATAATCACATAAAATCTGTGTAAGAGAAGGAAAACTTGAACTGAAACCCTATACCAACATGTCTGACCAGCATAGTATAGTAGGTCAAATTCCGTCCCATTGTGGAGGAGGGAGCTGCGATGATGATGATGATGATAACCTTATCATCATAATAATCCACGTATTTAGATTGCCCATATTTTTATATTTACATTCTCAAAAAGGGTTTACATCAAGCAGGCGGCCAGCCAGGATGATGATGATTTTAGTTAAGAATGTAATAGACAAAGAATTTATGCCTTTGTCTATGTACAGTATAGAATAATTTTTATGCTCAATCACCGTATATGAATTTATAATCTGTGGAACTTGAAAACTCGGTTGTCACGACCGACCCCCTAATAATTTCAATTTTAAAAACACAATAGCTGTCTAAGGTGGAACTAATTTCACTATGGGCGTGCCGGTCGAATCAATGAGAAAGATTATAGGGTTCCCTGAACGATCAAATATGGGAACCCCATTGTTATGGCCAGAATATTATAGTAAAACTAGCAACCCGCCCTCGCTTCGCTTCGGTTTTAGTCGTTTTACCCGCGTAGTGCTCGTTCCCGTGAGAATACCGGGATAAAATATAGCCTAAGTTACTCCCTGATATTATAACTTTCCATTGGTGAAAGAATTTTTGAAATCAGTCCAGCCGGTTTGAAGATTACCCGGAACAAACAGACAGACAGACAAAAAAATATAAAGTGATTTTTAGGCATATGTACAGTGCAAATAACCGTGTGAGCATGAAAAAAGCCTATTATTTTGACATTACAAACAGACACTCCAATTTTATTTGTTGGTATAGATTAGTGTTTATGCCAGTAGTTTCGATTACTTATGATGTTTGAATACCCATGTTATCTATACTAAAATATAAAGCTGTAGAGTTTGTTTGCTTGAACGTGCTAATTTTTTTTTTATTGCGAACGATGGCAAATCAGCAAACAGTAAACCTGACGATAAGCAATGCTGCCGCTCATGTACCTTTGCTAGGCCGCTGCCTGCCGTGAAAAAAGTGAAGGGAGCGAGAATGCGTGCAAAGAGGTTGATATTAAAGTCATCACCAAAACCCAACACACGCAGACACCCTCAGAAAGTTAGGCTTCCTGCTCTCTCGCTCACCGAACGAAGCGCAGTAACCGATTGCTACTACTCAGACGACGATTCTCAGGAACTACTGGTCCAATTTGAAAAAAAAAACAGTGTTAGATAACTCATTTATCGAAAAAGGCTATAGACTATATATATATATCTTCACCCTAAGACCAATAGGAGTGGAGTACCAATGAAGAATGTTTCAAAATCGGGGTATTTTCCCCCTTTTGAGAGCTTCTGCTGCGTGCGCTGCGTAAATGGTTAAAGTTTCGCAAAAATCATGTGTGACAGCATTATATACGTGTGTGTCGTATAATTTTAAAATATTTTCCCTTTCTACGTATATATAGTCGCAATTTAAAGTTAGTGTTAGCCCTAAGTAATTATTCCACGCGGACGACGTCGCGGGCTAGTTTATAATATAACCCTAAAATTGATCTACTATATCAAGCTTGTCCGAGTTAATAATTTTGGGTTTTATTTCGAGTTGTTATTTGCATATTATAATCCTTGGTCGTCTTTTACGTCACCCAAGGTAAGAAATGAGGTGATAAAAAGTATTTTTACTCAGTCACCACACATAGAAGTGGTTAAATCCTTAACTGAATTTTATGCCCCTGTAAGAATAACGGAATAAGAATACAATTCACCACTCCCCATCTTGCCCGTGGGTGTCGTATATGACGACTGAGGGATATAATACCCATATAACATCTATGCAAGAGAAGGCAAACTGAAATGAAACCCTTTTCCAACCTGTCTGACCAGCATGGTATAGTAAGGACAGAGGACAGTGGGACGTATATGATCCGAGATGATGATGATGAAGTAAGGGGTAGCGAGAAATATATTTTATTTTGTCACATCACAGGGGATGTTATAAATTAGTATAATACAAAAAAAAATAGTTGTCCAATTAACTTATCGTATCTTATCTTATCTCGAGCGCTCTATAAATAGATCTTGTCTAATGCATGGAGCGTGTAAGAAGGACATATTAAATGCTATTACTTTGTTGAGAATATATGGAGCGATTTTTATGCCCGTAATTCTATTTAATCATTTAATGCTACTATAATTCCCTCGTGATGGAATTCTGTGTGGTAACGGAGTAAAAATACTGTTCACAGTAAGTCGTCTTTTACGACATCCCCCACGGGTGTCGTAATAGACGATTGAGGTATCATATGCAAAGAATATCTATGTCAGAGAAGGAAAACTCGACATAAAACCCATCAGCTGATTTAAAACGAAGTTTGTCTTGCTTATGCGAACGTAATCATTGATCTAATAAACATTTGGCAAAGTACGAATATGTTGCAGATTAAGTATCACTTTTATACATTTCAATCAGATTTACACGAAAAAGCGATGACAATATTGAAAACTTTACATGTCTCTAATTCATTAACAAATTGATGTATTCTCTTCAATTTTTTTTTAAGGATTCTTACCCCCATTGCCTAACTCCCATTTGAACAGTTGCCCCATAACCTGATACACTGTATATGCTGAGATGAAATATATCTGCTCTTCACTTCTTGTTATATTACATACTAGCAATCCGCCCTCGCTTCGCTTCGGTTATAGGTTGTAGTCGTTTTACCCGCGTAGTTCCCGTTCCCGTGGGAATACCGGGATAAAATATAGCATAGTTTACGCCCTGATATTATAGCTTTCCATTGGTGAAAGAATTTTTGAAATCGGTCCAGCCGTTTTGAAGATTACCCGGAATAAACAGACAGACAGACAGACAAAAATTTTTTAATTGCTATTTTAGGCATAGGTGTCATGCAAATAACCGTGTGAGCATGAAAACAGCCTATTATTTTGACATTACAAACAGACACTCCAATTTTATTTATTGGTATAGATAAACATTACTAACAAATACCCGGGATTCGCGATCTTAGGTCCCGTTCTCATGGAAATACGAATAAAGATAATTAGACCATGCCTAAGTTAGGTACTCTTTGATAACGTAACTTTCCTTTGATGAAAGAAATTTTAAAAAAGTTTTAGTAGTTACTGCGTGACCTGCTATACTACGCCTATCACACAGGTTGGCATACGATTTTATCTCCAGTATTCTTTCTCTTGTAATGATGTTATCTATGTGTGTATTCTCGAACGATCAATCGATCGCAGCGCCACCTATTTGTTGCAACTATTAATCTAAACCATTTTCATATCCATCGGAACAGCCACAAAAAAATCATCAAAATCGATCCAGCCGTTTAGAAGGTGTTCAATTACAAATACACGGACAGAAGATTTATATATATAAAGATATATAAGAAATATATATATTTCTTGTGTACATGTGTATGTCACTGAACTCCTAAACGGGTGGACTAATGTTGATGAAATTTTTTGTGTATGTTCAAGGGGATTCGAGAATGTTTTAGATTCACAATTGAACCCGGTAGGGGGTGCTGCTGTAGATTTCAAGAGGAATTCCTTCTATTTTATTTGAACAGAACAACATTTGTTATATATATGTCACCGGATAATTGTACGAACCGTTAGTTTATAAACTAACTAGTGAGATTATAAACTATCTATAGATTGTGAACGGACACAAAAATTTACAATCTAACGCTTATATTTTCGTAATTTTATAAACTGACTATGTTTAACCGTCAAATTGTGAACAAAACGCAAAGTGCACGCTGATTGGTTCAACGAATCATTGTTTTCACACGCTGCCCCGCCACCATTATTATTTTAGCGACATTACTACATTACATCAATTTAAAGATATTAAAAACAGTCTTTTGGGGGGATTTGATAATGTACGTTAATATTTGCTGACAATGAGCTTTTTAATTGCTGATAATTTTGTTTGTAACTCTATGCACACGAACACGTGCTATTTATAACACCAACCAATCTGAGCACAGTTCACAAATTCGCAGGCGAGAAATGGTAAGACAGTGCTGTGATTGGGTCATTTCTTTTCGAACTGACGATTAAAAGTATTAAAATTACAATTTGACGGTTGAATATGGTCAGTTTTTAAACTT
Source organism: Lymantria dispar (assembly GCA_032191425.1). Lineage (NCBI taxonomy): Eukaryota > Metazoa > Arthropoda > Insecta > Lepidoptera > Erebidae > Lymantria > Lymantria dispar. The sequence goes on along the minus strand of CM063465.1, from coordinate 6,309,238 downwards.
GCGAAAATATAAGCGTTAAATTGTAATTTTTTGTGTCCGTTCACGTTTATCGATAGTTTATAATCTCACTAGATAGTTTATAAACTGACGGTTCGTACAATAATCCGGTGACACATACATATACAACAATTATATTAATTTTACTTTATTAATTTCATTGTTATCTATTTATTATAATAATACATTTAACTTTGAAATATAACATTAAATAAATAATTAACATAATAAAATAATAAAAACACCATCACAACAGTTCGTAATTGTAAAAATAAAACTAAACTATAAATCTAGACTTATACGTCAAGTTATCGACTAGTGGGTGGACATCGGCTGATTAAATTGCTCGTCTGTAGGATATAGACAGACATCATGCAGATTAAATCAGATTAGAATAAAAACGACATAATTTTCAATTTTATTTAATCTCTTGTTATTCCTTGATAATCTTTCATTTGATGGTAAATAACAATATATAATATAAGATTATTTTTTGCAAAAATAAAAACCGACTTCAATAATGTAGACAATGTAGAAACATTTTTAAATTTTTCAAAAACCGCATGTCCGATTTCGATGAAATTTTCATGGGACCGTTTGGGAAGTATACCCTTTCCAAAAATTTTTCAAATCGGTTGGCAAGTGACGAAGTTATGCGCGAATATAAAAAAAAATAAAAAACCGGCTAAGTGCGAGTCGCAGTCGTGCACGAAGGTTTCCGTATCATTATCTTTAAAGAGGCCAAAAAAATCGTGTTTGTTGTATGGACCTTAAATATTTATGGTCCTTAAATATTTATTTTATTTTGTTTAGTATTTGTTGTTATAGCGGCCACAGAAATACATAATTTGAAAATTTCAACTGTCTAGCTATCGCGGTCCTTAAGATACAGCCTGGTGACAGACAGACGGACGGACAGACAGCGAAGTCTTAGTAATAGGGTCCCGTTTCTACCCTTTATGACCAACTGGCTAAAGGTATATGTGGTGACGGAATAAAAATTTAGGCGTGAAAGCATAACAAACAATCTTTCATTCACAGTGATGGAGTAAAAATACAAAACTCACTACTTCCTTTCTTATGAGTGATCATTAAACACGGTTAAGTAAAGCAACTAGAAAACAATATTGCACGAGAAGGAAAACTTGAAATAAAACCTCTACCAATCCGCCTGACCAGGATGGTAGTTCAACAGTAGTATGTATTTGAGATGAACATTTATACTAAAGAACAAAAACTCAAAGTGAAACCCGTCTGAATTCTGTGATAAGACAATTTTATATAGGTCTCCTGCTAAAATAGAATCTCTTCCATAATAGGAGAGGGATTGATCTACTGTACCACGTTAAGTCAGGCGATTTGTTATATGGCTTTATTTAGAATTTTCCTTCTCTTGAACAAATCATCTCATCATCATCATATCAGCCCATATACGTCCCACTGTTGAGCTCGGGCCTCCTCCACAATGGAAGGGTGAATGACTTACTATACCACGCTGGTCAGACGTGTTGGTATTTTTTTTTTTTTTTTTTTATGGGTGGGCTATGGTAAGCGCACGCGCGGTCCAGTCCGTCCGGGGCGATGAAAGGACGGCGCGCGGGCCCATAACCCACCCGTACCCACGTCACCTCGTTGTTGGGCCGACCACCGGAGCAGATGTGACTTGTCGTCAGTGGTCGGCCTGACGGAATACCCTTTCGGGTAACCTCACCTCTCGACGTCTTGGGACGTCGGTCGCCGTCGCGCGGTCAGCCTCTCTGCGGGTGACGGACAATTCCCCGGTCCAATCACCCGCGGCCTCGGCTAGACGTGTTGGTATAGGGTTTTATTTCGAGTCTTCCTTCTCTCGCATAGATGTTTTATGCGTTTTATATCCCTTAGTCGTCTCGTACGACCACCCACGGGTAAGATAAGGAGTGGTGAATTGTATTCTTACTCCGTCACCACACGGAAACTTGAACAAATATTGTATGCATATTATATCCCTTTTTTTTACGGTCGGCATACTCCTCGCACCACACCGTCCGGGGCGACAGAAGGGCGTCAGCACGCACACCCGTAACCCACCCGTCGCCTTCGTCGTTAGGTCGACCACCGGTACAGAGTTCCTTGACTTCAGTGGTCGACCCGATATTATATCCCTTAGTTGCACTTTATAACACTCACGCAGAAACAGGGGGTGGTGAATCGAGGTACAGAATTTTTCATTCAATTTCAACTAATAGTTTGAGAATTATGACTAGTCAAAGTTAAGTAATTTTGTCACTCACTCACTGACTGACTCATCATCAATATTGTTGAGACACTTCTAACAGACATAGTCACGGTAGAACCAAGGTCCATCGTTATTAAAATTCTTTAATATAATCGTAACAATACCTGTTAGTTACAATTTTAACTTATATTTTGATAGAAATTTAATGACAATGGAAATAAGAATAATCATTTTCATGCCGTAAGATCAGAAAGTAAATAACAAATATAAACGCCTTAGAACGCCTGGCAGCGGCCTAGCAAAGCTATGAGCAACAGCATTGCTTACCGTCAGGTGTACTGTTTGCTCATTTGCCATCGTTTGCAATAAAAAAAAATCAGCACGTTCAAGCAAACAAAGTCTTCAGCTTTATATGTTAATATAGCTAACATGGGTATTTAAACAACATAGGTAATCGAAACTACTGGCATAAACACTTAGAATAATAACGTATAGAAGGTAAGTCCACGCACAAAAAGTGAGACATTTCAATTGGAGCCTAATGGAGCTTACGCCGGAACAGTCCCGTAATGTACAAGTCATTGCACTGCACGAACGTACGCAACTCTTAAAAAATAAATAGGTAATTATGACGGCTTGTGCATTCAAATGGCGCCACAACACATTTGAAAAACATAAAAAGGTTTTTAACATTACTTTTAAAAGCATTTCGACGATTTATGTTAATAAAAACAAAATTTGATTTCATAATTTGTATAGTGGTTTCCGTGTGTACGTGTGTAATCGTCTGCCCGCCATTAGTATTTTCAGATTCAAATTTTTAAAGTTCGAAGTACTGACACTATCCTTCTATACGTTATTATTCTAAGTATAAACGCAATAAAATTCGTAAAAAGATTTTGTATTTCATATTCTAATATTATAAGCTTTTATTTAGTTTCACCTGTCCCGTTGTCTGTAATCAAATCTTGCAGGTTAAATTTGATCCACTTCCCGGTTTATGATTGAGCTGAAATTTTGCATGCATGTATAAATCGGATGACAATGCAATATTATTGTGACATAGAGCTGATCTGATGATGGACCTGGATTTTTAACTTTGTAGTTCATTTTATTAATAAATAATAAAAGCTTGTTTTTAAAAAGATTTTCTTTTTCTTTAAATTATTTTTCTACTGTTTTACTTATTTTGTAATGATATTAATTACAATTACTTTAGTGATTAAATTATTTATCAGAAATCATTGATAATTGAAATAGAAAACAATTTAAAAGCAATAATATGACGGTGGACATTTTGTGTTGTGTGTGACGTGACAAGATGGCGTCGAATAGTGTGTTTCGATTCCTGATACTGCTTGCGGCGCTCGTTTGGATCCTGGCCGAGGATAGAAATGAAACCAAAAAATTCCCTTGGACGAATGGCAGCTGGTTGTAAGTATACTTTTCACTTCATTTTTAACACTGAGAGCTATTTTAATTTAGCGAACTGACAAACTATGCCTTAGAAATAAATTTGCAGGAAGAATTGAACGTCCGTCGGACTGGCCACGAACGAAAAAGAATTCAATGCCGGTGGTCGGCCCAATGACGAAGGAGATGGAATACGGTAGAGTATGTATGTATACGAAAGGGCTGCGTGCGGCCACGCAGCCCTTTCGTCACCCTGGACAGAGCGGACGGCGTATGCACTGACTATACCACCACCCATAACCCAGCCAAAATAAGGGAAAATTGACCATAAAATAAGAGTAACTTTTTCATGCTATGGTCTTGGCGCACGCCAGACGTACGATCCGTGGTGACGAAAGGGCGGTACGCGCCCCCATAGCCCACGATATTACCTCTCCTTCGCCAATAAGGCGACCACTAGCATCGCGTCCTTGACGTGAGTGGTAAGCCCGGCGAGTTACCTTTTCGAATGTTCCTTAAAATAAGAGAAATTGTAATGATTTTAACAGACTAAAAAAAGGAATATTAATTCTCAGTTTTAGTTCTCTGTGATTGCCTCTGCCACATATGATTTCTAGGACGAAGTTGCGGGCAAAAGCTAGACTATATATATAAAAGGAGAAGCTGACTGACTTAATGACTGACAGGACAGGGCCCAAACTGTAAATGTTAGAAACTTAAAGTTTTGCACAGGGGTTCCTTTTATAACGTAGGGGAGCACTAAGAAGGGTTTTTATAGATTCACCCCCTAAGGGGTATAACAGGATGTTGACGGCTGTACGCGGGGGTCATCCGGTCGGTGGCCCTTTTCGACGCACCGGTGTGGGCGGGGTTCCTGACCACCCGACTCAGGGTTATTCTGTGGCGACCACAGAGGGCCATGGCGATCAGGGCCATACGCGGATACCGCACGGTGGCGATGGAGACGACGTGTCTGTTGGCCGGGACTCCCCCGTGGGACCTGGAGGCGAAAATGCTCGCCGATTTGTATCGGCGGGTGTCGGGGGTGCGAGCGGACTGCGGTGTGGTCTCCTTGAGGGAGCTCACCGCCTGGCGCTTCGACGCCCGCCGAGACGTCATTGCCCGTTGGGCAGTCCGGCTGAAGAGGCCTCGATACGGTGTCTGGACCGTCGAGGTTTGTGCCGCCTGGGCAGAGCAGCGTCGTGAACTCGTCGCAATCATCGGTACCGACCTGACGCTGCAGAACTGGGACGCGGTCGCAGCCTTCTGCGAGGCTGTAGGTAGTCTCGCGAAAGGAGGCGGCGGGTCACGCGTGCGAGGTACGCAGCCTCGACGAAGCGATCCGCCGCCGGTGACTGGGGCGGCGTAGGCGCCACTACCTGCACCTCATGTCGCCCTAGCCAAGGCCGCGGGTGACGTGATCGGGGAATTAGTCTGTCACCCGCCGAGAGGCCGACGGCGCGAGGAAAGACATCCCTCGCGGAGGACGTCGGTCGATGGGAGGGTACTCCTACTCCTCAGGGGGTATTTCGTCGGACCGATCACTGACGACAAGTAACCCTGCTCCGGTGGTCGGTCCAACGACGAAGGCGACGTGGTGTTCGGGTGGGTTGCGGGTGTGCATGCTTACGCCCCTCTGTCGCCCCGGACGGAGTGGTGCGAGGAGTGCGCTGACCGCAACGTTGGGTTTCCGTCTGCGCACTCCTCCAAAAAAAAGGGGTATAACAAGGGAGCACAGTTAGTATGAAACTTTTGCCGTTTTTGAAGTTATTTGAATAAAATACAGTATGAAAGTTTTCCGATTGCCAAAGTTATGTTAGACTCACTTTGTAATTGATGGCACTTTCGCGGACCAATCTTACCAATAAATCACCGATATCACATATAATTACTATTACACTAAACGTACAATAATTGAATGTCAAACATGACACTCTACAGTTATTTCAATGAAATGTTGTATTTGGGCTATAAGTTTCTAATAATGATTATTGCCGATATCCCTTTTTGTGAATTCAATTCCAAAGTAAAAGCGGGGTGCAAATTTAGTAGGTATAAGAGTTTTTCGTATTTACTTACATTATTTCAATGAAATTTGGTAATTAGCACTAAAAAAGAGATTTTTAGAAATTTAAACCCTTAGTGAAAAGGGGCGCTAAAGATTGTATGAAAGCAGCAGCAGCAAAGCATTCGTTTTATTTAAGGCAACCGGAAGCCGCAGCGCAAGCCACTGGATTACCTCCTCGATCTATAAGTACGTCCAAGCCTGTTACCTTTTCAAATAACCTCCGTTACCACGGCCCTCAGGCGTAGAAGGCCACGATCATCTTACAGAAATCGGGGCTGATCTCGTTAAAAGGGGATGGGGATGCGGCAATCAGGATTCTCTATATTAGCACGCCCACATCATCCAGCAACGCGATAGGCCTATAGAACATTGAAAATCATGCACAGCTATCTGTGTTTACCTCTATCAGTCATGACATTTACGCTGACGAAGTCATGGCCAAAAGCTAGTGTTAATACATTTTTTTAAATGTTCGAATTACTGCAGTTAAGGAATAAACAGTTCTATGTTTATAATTTAACGACATCATATATAGAAGGATTTTCAGTCCTACTTTTTTAGGGTTCCGTACCCGCCCGAAGGCACTTGTTTACCTAGTCAATGGTACGGAACCCTTCGTGTACGAGTCCGACTCACACTTGGGCGATTTTAAAAAGTCTTATGTTGAAATGGTAGAATTTAAAATTCATAAAGATTTGACGAAGTCGGTTTTTATAAGCCCAACTTTCTGAGGATGTTTGCGTGTAGTGAGATTTGGTGATGCCTCTAGTTTCGCCGAACTTCAATGCACACATTCACTCTCCCATCACTTTCTTCGCGGTAGGCAGCAGCTTGAGCAAAGGTCCATGAGCGGCAGCAACACCAGATGTACTGTTTACTCGTTTGCCACCATGTGCAATAAAAAAACCTACATGCTATTTCTTTAACTTTAGCACTAAGTGTTGGCTTATTTTTTCGCGTGCATGTTGTAACCTTTCTTCAGATACCGTTAAAGATTTTATTCGCGCAAATAAAACTGCCGCATGTCGTGCTAACGAAGTCGAGGCTTAATACTAGTGAAATATAAGCCGATTAAATACGATATACTTCATGTTTACTAAAATTGTATAGCAATGCAATGACATTAAATCTTGTCGAATAACATCAGCTTAATTATTTATTAAGCTTATGTCTTGACAGGTGCTTACTGTTGCTTTTATTGCATTTTCACACTTTATTATTCTCATCTCAGCTCATATACGTCCCACTGCTGGGCTTGAAAATCCTCCGCAGTGGAAGAAAAAGTGACCTGTTATATATAACGCAAATGGATTTTATCGCGTTTGTAATTGGTTTTTACCAGCAATGATGATATACGGTACTGAAACGTGACCACTAAATGTCGGCCTCATAAAAAGGCTCAAATTCGCTCAACGTGCCATGGAAAGGGCTATGGTTGGTATTTCTCTACGTGATAAAATCCGGAATACGGAAATCTGTAAAAGAACGAGTGTATCCGACATAGCCTGTAAAAATAGCACGTTCAAAGGACAATGGGCATGTCGCTCGTCGAACCGATAACCGTTGGGAAACAAAGGTTCTCGAGTAGCGACCACGAATAGAACGACGCAGTGCAGGACCTCCTACTTGGTGGGCTGACGGCATCTTGAAAGACGCAGGGAACCGTTGGACGCAAGTGGTACAGGACCGTTTCGAGTGGCATTTATGTCTCATGTGGAGACCTATGTCCAGACGTCTGTAGGTTGATGGATGGATGGATGGATGGATGGATTTGATTTTTGACAGCCATACATATAAAATATATTGTACAATATGACACAGACTTAAAGATTGTACTATTTTTTTTTATAACATTCGTAAATAGCAGTAACATATTATAGCCCATAGAGTTCGTTCCAGACACATGCCGCAGAGATCTTCTGCATTTCTAATAAAAAAAAAATCGTCTAATCTAGGTTTGTGGCAAAATAGAAGATCTGCATCATATTTTGGCGGAGTGTGTGCGAAAAAAATTTGAGAGCAATAAAATTATTACAAAATTCTAAATTAATAAGCTATGGGGATATTTTTTGGACTTTTAATTCAGCGAATATCTCGCGAAGCACAAATATTGTACAACTTTATTTATATTTAAGACATTATATTCTTAGAATACATACTGTAGTCATCAAATAAACTAGGCATAGTACATACAGAGTAAGTTATATTTTCAATAAGAGTTTCTTCCAGCACTTCAAGCCACTTTCCTAATCGCAATAAAACTTTATCAATTTGACACTCGGCAAAAGTCCTTAAGACAAACGTAACTTAGGTAATTTTGAACTTATTATTGTTGAAATTGCTACAATAATATTGTATTCTTAGTAATCTATATAATCAAACATCTATTATAATGACTCCGTATGGTGACAGAGTAAGAATACAATTCACCACTCTCTATCTTCCCCGTGGATGTCGTAAAAGACGACTGAAGGATATAATATGCACGTAGCGTCTGTGCGATAAAATTATACTAACCTGTTTGACCAGCATAATATAAGCTATTCCCTCCTATTGTTCAGGAGGCTTAAGCCTAACAGTGGGACGTATATGAGCTGAAGTGATGATTATAAGGACGCAGCATATTTTCGTATGAAAGAATACCAAAACTTGTTGAACAGTCGGTGGTCACATTGTGCAGGATTCGTCCGCATGGCTACCATCATCTTGCTGAGTAATTCTGTTGCCAAGTAAAAGTGCGTGCATTATTTTCTTCCGGTTTGGAGGGTAAGACAATGGCTGTAATTTCGGACACAAGAGGCTTCCTAACTTAGTCCTCAAAATTGACAGTATGTTTGTAATAAAGTACTAAGCTTTGGGGTTGCAAATAGTTATGGGTAGCAGTACTACACACTTTCAGGTAATCTGTGTGCTGTTTGCCCTTTTACTTAATAAAAAAAAGAACAAAGTTTTGGTTAAGTTCTACGACGTAAGATTAACTGGAAAAATGGTACTGAGATATACTCCCTTAAGCCAAGAAACAGAAATAAGTCAAGTACTCCATGATGATAATGACGAATAGGAAGAAAATGTCAATTTTTTAGCTGTTCACAATACGTCATACTTGAAACAGGCGAAAATGCCGAATAGATCAAGGTTAGTATGGGGATATAATTTTTTTTTTTTGCAAAAAAAGAAACCGCCTTCAATAAGGTAGACACAATGTAGAATAGATTTTAGTTGATTAGATTTTTGTTGATTTTTCAAAAACAACTTATTCGATTTCGATAAAATTTTCATGGGACCATTTGGGAATTTCCATTTCCAACAAAAAAAGAATCACTAAAATCGGTCCATAAACGACGCAGTTATCCGCGAACAAACATAAAAAAAACATTTATTGTTTTTTTTTGGGGTGTGTGTTACGGTCGGCGCGCTCCTCGCACCACTCCGTCCGAGGCGACAGAGATTAGATCAATTTTCCTCTCATTGTGGAGGAGGTTCGAGCCCATGAGTAAGATATACAGCTAGGATTAAATATTAAAAGAAATTTAGCACACAGTAAAAATAAATAAAAAAAAACAAGCAAGAGAAAGCTTTAATTGTTGTTCAAAATTATCGACAATTAATATAAGAGCATGGATACTTTATCAATTGGCACAGTTCTCACCATTACTGGCCAATGCTCCAGTTTGGATAATTTACGATGAGAAAAGAAATTATTATTTATACATTAATACATTACCAAAAGTGACACATCCGCTGTAATTTAAATTAAGTAAAACGTGTCTTTATGACGACAAGCTAGGAATGCAATGTGTCATCGACAGTTTATTAATTGCTCGTAAGAGACGTGAACAAGTAAATAAAAGTTGTATAATGATAAGTAATTTAATAATAATTATTATTATAATTTTATTTTTTTATTATTTATAATTACCCTTCCATTATGGAGGAGGCCCGAGCCCAACAGTGGGACGTATATGGGCTGAGATGATGATGATGATGATGATTATTATAATTTATTGCCTTTTCAAAACTAAAACAAGCAATTATATTAAAAGAAAATTAAAACTAGAATGCAAAAGCCTCAGCTTTTGTTTTCAGCCATCCCCGTGTATTTATTGTATTGTACATGCTTGCGTGCGTGCGTGCGTGTGTTACATGGATGCGTACGTGTGTGCGTGCGTGCATGCATGCGTGCGTGCATGGTATGATACAAGATAGTGCGCGTGTATATAACACAATTGCTGTATAGTCTGTATAGTGACGAGATAAGAATGTATAATTCATCATTTATCATCATTATCATTCACCACATCGCCCTCATGTTACGGCAGAAAGTGTGGTCCTGTGCTGCCTGCCTACAATGACGCCCAGAAACTTTCACCAGGTCATCAGTCCACCTAGTTGGCCTCCCTCATGTTACGGCACAAAGTGCGGTTCTGTGCTGCCTGCATACAATGACGCCCAGAAACTTTCACCAGGTCATCAGTCCACCTAGTTGGCCTCCCTCATGTTACGGCACAAAGTGCAGTTCTGTGCTGCCTGCATACAATGACGCCCAGAAACTTTCACCAGGTCATCAGTCCACCTAGTTGGCCTCCCTCATGTTACGGCACAAAGTGCGGTTCTGTGCTGCCTGCATACAATGACGCCCAGAAACTTTCACCAGGTCATCAGTCCACCTAGTTGGCCTCCCTCATGTTACGGCACAAAGTGCGGTTCTGTGCTGCCTGCATACAATGACGCCCAGAAACTTTCACCAGGTCATCAGTCCACCTAGTTGGCCCTCCCCCAATGGTTGTCGGTTCCTCGACCGATGTGTTATGCCGCTGCCATTTCGGCGTGCTAATTCTTTATGCTATATCGGTTACACCCGTTCTTCTACGGAATTCGGTATTTCAAATTCTTATTCTCGCAGGAAATCCTGAGCATAGCGCGCTTCATAGTATGGCTGAGCGACTTTGAGCTTAGTTATGAGGTCCACAATGTACAATTAACGGTGGTTACAAGTAAGGTTGGAGGTATCCGACCTTATCTGTGAGTATCATAAATTGGGTTACCAAATAGGAGACATTTTTCTTATAGATGGTGAACAATAGGCCGAACGCAATGATCTCTGATGTTTACGCGAGTATTACACAATGTAAATAAATTGTAAATAAACTACTTTACGGATTTTATCGCGTTTGTATTTGATTTTTGATTGCCCGACGTTTCGAACACTTTACAGCGATAAAAGCCGTAGTTTTATTTACAACGGGACAGTTCGGAAAACGGGACTCTCCTTTCAAGAACAGGCAACATTATGTATACTTAAGTACAATATGTAGTCTAGACATACGCTCAGGTGGTCTTACTGATAGTAATAAAGATTCTTGTTATATTGTGACATTAATATCTCTACAATATTCACTCTACGCTTGTAATAAACTTCTGACATCGTAGCAAATTTAATTTTGACGGTTTATAGTGTTTATGGCGGGCAAGGGAAAGTGTCAAATGATATTGTATTATATTCAATGACTAGCAATCCGCCCTCGCTTCGCTTCGGTTATAGGTTATAGTCGTTTTACCCGCGTAGTTCCCGTTGCCGTGGGAATACCGAGATAAAATATAGCTTAGTTTACGCCCTGATATTATAGCTTTCCATTGGTGAAAAAAATTTTGAAATCGGTCCAGCCGTTTTGAAGATTACCCGGAATAAACAGGCAGACAGACAGACAAAAATTTTTTATTTGCTATTTTAGGCATAGGTGCCGTGCAAATAACCGTGTGAGCATGAAAAAAGCCTATTCTTTTGACATTACAAACAGACACTCCAGTTTTATTTATTGGTATAGATTTTGATGATTATTTTATGTATTGTAATTCAGAGTTACCAGACCAGCAGTTCACTGGGGTGAATGTAATATAAAAGTGCTTTACAAAACTTTGCCACCATAATTTCCAGATGTTACCATTAACATTGTGGTCATAGTTGTGTTGAAGGCAACGATTTGACTTACCGCCGGCAAATTACTAATATGAGGAAACTAAAGATGTGAAGAAAATTGTAACTCGATATAGGCAATAATGCTTTCTTATTAGGAACTGATTGATATATAAAAGGAAGAATGATAAATTTCTGACCAGGTGGGTAATTTTAATCGTCATTATCATTATCAAGCATTCCTTCACAATGGGAGGGAAATTGACCCACTATACTGCACTGGTCAGACAAGATTTTGTTTCTAGTTTTCAATCTCTTGCATAGCTGGTATCTATATATTATCCGCTAGTCGTCTTTTACGACACCCACGGGCAAGATAGGGAGTGGTGAATTGTATTCTTAATCCATCACCACACGAAAAATATCACGTTATCATCCTGCTTTTATCCTTGACAACAGTTTTATGACCCTTCTTGGTTTAATTATTGACCAGAAGCTGTCAAGTCTGGGCGAAGGCCCAGGTCGATGTTAAGTCAGTTGTATTTTACGACACCCGCAAGCAGTGCAAGGATTGGTAGTATTCGTGGCTACCACACCACGTAGGACAACATTTTATACGAGCCACAAATTGTTGTTCTAAGTCTGAGGGTAATTGACTGCACAAGTGCACGTGTGGCTTAGTGGTTAAGATACTGACCTTTAGTGGCAGTGTCAACTGGTTGCCACCCGTGCTGCCCTCTGATGCCCGTATTACCTGCGTGTCTGTGACAACCTTTCTGGGAGGCCCATCCAGTGATTTAGCGATTCATCGTCTGCCAACGTTCAATACAATGCAAGGGATTGAAAGCAGATGACAGATTAAAAGTTAGTTTTCAGTTAAACCAGTCCATCGAATCTGCAACCCCATAATCAGATATTAGATATCATGATCACGATATAGTTGTACACCTAGCATTGGCAGTCCACGAATGTTATGTGCAGACGTGGGGTGTCTTCAGTAGACGTCTCATTCCATCTATACCAATAAATAAAATTGGAGTGTCTGTTTGTAATGTCAAAATAATAGGCTTTTTTCATGCTCACACGGTTATTTGCACGACACCTATGCCTAAAATAGCAATTAAAAAATTTTTGTCTGTCTGTCTGTTTGTTCCGGGTAATCTTCGAAACGGCTGGACCGATTTCCAAAATTCTTTCGCCAATGAAAAGCTATAATATCAGGGCGTAAACTAGGCTATATTTTATCCCGTTATTCCCACGGGAACGGGAACTATGCGGGTAAAACGACTATAACCTATAACCGAAGCGAAGCGAGGGCGGGTTGCTAGTTTATAGATAAAAATTTACCAAGGGCCTCTGCGTGTTGGATCTATATCCCTGTGTAAGCCTACCAAAGGACTGGGTATCTTCCTAATTGGAACAGCCCGTGAAAACAACAGATATATAATAACCTTTATTGGATCATTAACGTTCACAATTTTATTTGCAAGTTAATTATATAATAAACTAGTTGTCCCGGCGAATATTGCCATATTGTTTTTCGTGAAGGTTTTCTAAAAATCTAGTTCCGAGTTCTAGTTAGTTAGGGGATAGGGACCCCAGGGGATAGGGGCGACCCCAGGGGTCATGTTCGAGACTCTTCAGCATCTCCTGCTGACTGATATCCTTGGCGTGATGGAGGGCCAGCTTGAAAGCAGACTGTGCGCTGCGGTACAGTAGACCCTCCCACTCAGCGGATTACCGGGATTGGATTTGGATTTTATTTTGACATTTTTATGCATTCTATCACTTTTTTGTATAGATTTAACTACACACAAACTGATCCAAGGCTTAACAGATAGATTACGTTTAAGCATTTTTCTGTCTGTGGTATTGGCTTTTATACAATTTCCTGATTTAGTTGTTATGATTACATCAACTAGATCAACATCGGTTGTGGAGCATAAATTGTTCCATGATTCCGTCCACTACGTCAGGAGCGATGCAAGAGCGGCGTACGGCACCATAACCCACCATAATTCCTCCCTTTCGTCATTAGGCCGACCACTGGTACCGAGTTCCTTGTTAATTGTGATCAGCCCGGCGGCAAGTACCTCCCTTACGTACTACCACCCTGTCGTTCTAAAAATAAATTAAAATAAAACAACTAAAAATAAAACAAGTTTTAATTACGTACGACGTACTTTGTAACAGTTTAATTTATTATTCACAGCTAAGAATCTCACGTCTTTTTTGATGCCGTAAACCCAGAACTGATAACGCATGTTTGTGATCTGACTACTTGTGAATGTTAACGTTAATGTTTCCTGAAAATAAATTGAGAACATATATATTACTGTAATTCATCATCATCATCATCATCTTGCTCTTATCCCAATTACTTGGGGTCGACGCAATATGTCATCTGTTTTGACATATTGCAAAAAGTTTCGGCAATGACTTTTATGACCGGCCGCCTGCCTGACGTCAACCCTCCTTGGGAATGGAATCGTTGACCCAAATGGTACCAGATGGAGTTGGTCCGGGTCAATCTAGGGCTCTTAGTCGTCTTTTACGACACCCACGAGCAAAGCAAGGGTTGGTAGTATTCGAAGCCGCTACCACACAGCAATTGTAATACTGTAATTCATATTAGGAAATTTAAATGAGTTCGTAAAAGTCCATGTGTGACGGGCAGGGCCGGATTACCCCTATCAGGGACCCTAGGCAATGCAATTCTCGGGGCCCCTGGGCAATTCAATTCTTGGGGCCCCTTTCCTATACCCTTTTCTTACTTTTTAAAATATATATTTTCAGTTACAAAAATCCAGTCGATCAGGTCGACTTCTTTAGTATTCTGTTACTTCAATTGCTTATGGTAACAGTATAACTTATGACCTTGACTTGATGCTATAGTATCACCTCACATGCTTGACTCATTTCTTTTTCCATCCATCCATCAGCCTATAGACGTCCACTGCTGGACATAGGCCTCCCCACGAGAATGCCACTTGGAACGGTCCTGCGCCACTTGCATCCAACGGTTCCCTGCGACTTTAAGAATGTCATCAGTCCATCTAGTGGGGGGTGGTCCCACGCTGCGCCATCCGATTCGTCATCGCCACTCAAGAACCTTTCTTCCCCAACGATTGTCGGTTCGAAGAGCGATGTGGCCTGCCCATTGCCATTTCAACGTGCTAATTCTACGGGCTATGTCGGTTACACCCGTTCTTCTACGGATTTCCGTGCTCCGGATTTTATCACGTAAAGAAATACCAAGCATAGCCCTCACCATAGCACGCTGAACGACTTTGAGCTTTTTTATGAGGCCGACATTTAAAGACCACGTTTCAGTGCCGTAAGTCATCGCGGGTTGTTACCAGCACACCGGTTATAAACCTTTGTTTTCAGACACTGCGGAATATTGGACGAGAAGATCCTCTTAAGTTTCCCGAACGCTGCCCAGCCGAGTTGGATTCGTCGGCTGTCCTCTTTCTCGAAATTGGATCTACCTAATTGGACTGCTTATCCTAGGTAAACATAATGATCCACAACTTCGAGAATCGCATTCCCAACTAAGACCGGTACAGGAATGACATCGGCATTAGACATGATTTTCGTCTTGTCCGTGTTCATTTGTAGACCCACTAGTTGAAATACCCTGCTGAGGTCATTGAGCATAGTGCCAAGGTCCTCCATGGATTCTACCATGACTACGATATCGTCAGCAAATCGAAGGTGAGTGATGTATTCGCCATTGACGTTGATGCTGAGTCCGGTCCAGTCTAAAAGCTTGAAGACATCTTCCAGCGCAGTGGTGAACAGTTTCGGAGAGATGACATCTCCCTGTCTCACACCTCTCTGCAACTGGATCGGTTTCGTACTTTTATTATTTCGTACATTTCTTTTTACTTTTATTGAAATTATCATAATGGTTATAGTTGTAGTTAAATGATGTTCCAGATCTCATGATGAAGTAGGCAAGAGAATTGAGAATTTTCAGAAAAAATATGTTGATGAAATTAATTGAAATTTTTACTTCGTGCTTGCTTGAAGCCCCTAGTCGATGCGGGGCCCCTAGGCAGTTACCTAATCCGCCTTTTGGATAATCCGGCCCTGGTGACGTGAGTAGAATACAATTCTCCGCTGGCAATATTTACCGTGAATGTTGTAAAAGGCGACTGAGGGATACGTTCAGCACATAACATCGGTTCAAGAGAAGGAAATCTCGAAATAAAGCCCTATATATCCCTTAGTTGTCTTTTACAACACCCACAGGCAGAATAGTAGGTGTTGAATTGTATTTCTACTCCGCCACCACTCTATTGCCGTGGTTATTGTAAAAGACGACTAAGGGATATAATATGCATATAATATCTATGCAGAAGAGAGAAAACTCAAAACAAAACGTCTGATCAGCCTGGTATAGTTGTTAAATTTCTCTCATAATAGTGGAAGAGGCCCGAGCCCAACAGTGGGACATGTATGGGTTGAGATCATGATGATGACTTCATTTCTTGCCCGTGGGTCTCGAAAAAGATGCTAAGGTATTATAATATGCAGATAACATCTATGCAAGAGAAAGAAATATTTAAATAAAACCCTATACCAACACGTCTGCCCAGTGTGGTGTAATAGGTAAATTTCCCTCCCATTGTGGAGAAGTCTCGAGCCCAACAGTGGGATATATGTGAGCTATGATGGTGATGATGACCACTTAAAAGCTCCTGTTCTGTACGTGCTAGGGCTACATAGTTTATTGTTCTGAATTAATAAAAAAAAATCATTAAAATCAATCGCAGGACCACCCACCTATCGGGTCCGATTATTATAAAAAAGGGAGCCATCGATTCGAAATTATTTTGTACAAGTATGTATGCATAAAAGAACAGATTATGACAGGAACTAATATGGGATAAAGTATAAATAAAATATTACGATTTATTTTCCAGAAAATGATAATTTTTATTTATTTTCATTAGAATTCACTATAGGTATCTGTTTAGGTTAATAATTTATTATGAGCTCACTAGATGGCGTTGTACAAAATTCTAAAACAGGTTGTGGTTTCGTTACACAAATGTACATATCGAAGCGTAGCGTTAACGGCACGCTACCCTCCGCAACCGAAACCCGCTCGATCCACCGCCCAGCCGCTCGAACCGGAACTACCGGCCGTCGGTACGGCGATGGAAACAGAGTTGGCCTTTTCCTCCTCAAACTCGTCTTCCTCCTCCTCCGAGTCGGAAGATTCGCCCAATGAGAGCTCATTCATCGAGGTCCGCTCTCGCAAACGAAGCAAAAGGACCAAAAACACCAAAGAGGCCCCCTCTAAGACCCCAAAAATCAAGCAGACTGACTCGGCAACAACATCTGCCGCAGCCCCGCCTGCAACGACCGCCACGGCCGCTCCGGCCCCCCCAGTCGTCTCACAGGCAGCCCTAACCGCTGCCCCACCACCTACGGACAGCAACACCGTCGCCCCACCGACGGTCAAAAAATCACTCGCTCCGCCGCCCCTATATATTAGGGACAAGGAGAAGTGGCTAGCCATCTCCGCATGGCTAAACACTAACAGGATTTCGTATAAATCTGCGAAATCCACCCCCCAAGGTATACGAGTGGACCTTCACTCGTCAGCCGACCACCGTTCTGTATCAAAAATGCTAGGGAATCAACAGATTCCCTACCATACGTACACCCTCCCTGAAGCCAAACTTCTGCGTGCTGTAATACGCAACGTACCGAGGGAAATTGAGACCAAAGAGATTCTAGAATCTCTTAAAACCCAGGATCTACCGGTTGTAGAAGTACACCGGATGATCCGGGGTAGGGGTCGTTATCCCCTCAACATGATACTCGTCTGCCTTACAAATAACGCAGAGGGTAAAGGTATTTTTAAAATCTTAATTTTCCATCTGCGGTCTATCTGGGGTCTCGGTTGAGCCCCCACACAAAAATGGTAACCTGGCACAATGCCACAAGTGCCAACTGTATGGACACTCGTCCAAAAACTGCTTTGCCCGTCCTAGGTGCGTTAAGTGCCTAGGTGACCATCACACCTCTCAGTGTGAACGGCCAAAGGACATCTCACTCTGCAAAGAGCCACCAGCGTGTGTTCTCTGTGGAGAATACGGACACCCGGCTAACTACCGCGGCTGCCCAAGAGCGCCGAGGAGGTTAGTCCGCCAGCCCAACACAAACGGCAAGGCCTTGTACTATAACAAGACCTTCGTCCCAGCCCCCTTACCAACCCACAATGCGTGGGCTCGCCCCCTGCTAACCAGCAAGGAGGCTTTCCCAACCCTGCCCAACAGGCAGCCCGCTGCCCCACCCGCAACATCTCAACCCAAACCACCAACAACCGGGCCAAACCAGCCCACCGGTGGTAATCCCAAGCCCCCTCAGGGCGCCCCCCTTCCTATCGTCGTCGCTAAAAGCGCGCCCCCAAAAGCCCCCCAAGGACTAGATCCAGATCTAGCCCTGGTGGCCAACTTCGCAGCTCAAATCAATTTCACGGAAATCCGCGAAATTGCAGCCGAATTAAGAAGGAACGAGGGAAACAACCTCGCCCTCCTCAATACCGCAATTAAATTTGCCCCCACGTTAGAGCGTCTAGGCTCGCTTAAATTCAAATAAAATGGATAGGTACACTCCAGGCAGTTAAACCCAGACACCTCAAAATAGGGACATTCAATGCCAATAGCCTAACCTAACAGAGGGATGAAGTAGGCACATTCCTTCGGGAACACCAGCTCGACATCTTGCTAGTACAAGAGACGTTCCTTAAACCATTTAACAAGGACCCTAGAGTCGCGAACTATAATATAGTTCGCAACGATAGGACAACCTTACCAATGGGCGGAACGCTTATCTACTACAAAAGGTCGCTGCATTGCACACCTGTGGATCCGCCCCCTCTGATGTACATTGAAGCTTCAATTTGCAGGCTAGCCCTCTCAGGCCATCAGCCTATCACCCTTGTATCCGCATATCTCTCTCCCAATAGAGAACATTCGAAACAGTTGGTTGAAAAAGATCTAAAAGCCTTGCTAGAATTGGGGGGCGCCGTCATCATTGGCGGTGACCTTAACGCCAAGAACACCTCTTGGAGCTGTCAAAGTTCCAATAAGAGGGGCAAGACTTTAGAGCTATTCGCTGACAGACTGGGATTTGATGTCATAGCGCCCATAGAGCCGACACACTTCCCCTTTAACGTTTCGCACAGGCCGGACATACTCGATATCTTTCTTCTCAAAAACATAAACCTTCGTTTATGTTCAATAGAAGTTCAACACGAGTTAGACTCAGATCACCGCCCGGTGACTCTGGAATTAGCCTCCCGCACCCCCGGCCCCTCAGGCCACAACAACGAAAGGACCAAGATAGCGACTGACTGGGCACGGCTAGAGAAAAATCTCAAGTCAACCTCGTCGGTCCACCTTGATCAAATTCCCAAAGACATTACGTCTAAGGAAGATACCTCTCAGGCGATAGACTCGCTCACAAGTCACGTGCAGTCGATAATGGACGACTGCTCGCGGCCGGTACCAGATACGAGCTGTTATATCCACCCCACGTTACTAAGAGGGCTGACAACCAGATACTATCCCTTAGTCAGCATCCTATAGTCTATAAAAGGCAACCATCCCGAACAGCGCAGTTAGTCTGTATTTCAACTCCTTCAAAGTCGGTACGCGTCGGAAAGTAACGTTGTTACCTTATACTAAATCTTACTATATCTCATGTACTACTTTCTGTGTGTTTAATTTTAGTTTATAATAAAAGTTTTTTTTTTAAAAACCGTATTTGGTGATCCCGTATAACATTTTGGTGGCAGCGGTGGGATAACGATCATCCCCACACATAATTATCACCCGAATACGTCTCCGAAACATATTAAGATACAAGAAGTGAAAGTGCACCAATTTAAAGAAATAATAGTGCCAGTGAAGTGCTACACCTTATAACACGTTACGATTAACTCTACACAAGAATACCAGAACCCCAAGGCCATGAGGAGCAACCATCAACCAGCGGCAGTCAACATGCTGATTTTCACCCTGCTCCAGATCGCATTACTGTGAGTCGAATAACCTTAACTACCGTTGTCTTTACCAATGCACGATTTAACTCAGAGTCCTCTAATTAGTTTCTATATTCATAGTATTAGTTATTGTATAGCTTTAGTTATTTTTTATCAATTATCATTGTACTATTTCTAAGATAAGCCAACTTAGTTAAACACCGTATTCTTATACGCTTACAAAGTATCAGAACACAAGGCACGATTACGTCATACACTTACCGATAAACATCCGTCAGTACTGTAAGCTAGATTAGTGTGGATAAGACTCTATAAATAATTTTAACTTTATTTAAATTACAAATTTCCTTCACAAATATCATTTTACAACATTATGGCGACCGCGAAGTTAGACGCTAAGGAAGACCTACTTAGCGCTCATAGAAGCACACCCAGTCGCTCCGAGACAGAGGAAAAGGTTGAACTCAATGTACTCTTAAAATTTATTAAACCATTTGATGGTTCTAGGGATAAGCTCAACCCATTTATCTCAAACTGCCAAAACGCCTACTCCCTAGCAGACAAACACCAAAAACCCATATTATTCAAATATATACTAAGCCAACTGATAGGTCGCGCTGAAACATCATGTAGCATAAAAGAATTCGAAAACTTCGACCAATTTATAGATTTTCTCAAACAACAATTCGGAGAAAGAAAGCACTATAGTCACTTGCTTTCCGAATTACAAGAATGTCGCCAAGGACAGACAGAAGGCGTTAATCAATTCGCCCTCAGAATCGAAACTTGTCTGGCTAAATTATTAACAGAAATAAAAATCTCAAACCCAACTAAAAAGAAAGAAATAGCCGGCCGCGTCGCAGCAATGGAAGACCTCGCTCTCCACACGTTTACGGTAGGCCTTCAACCGCGATTATCCCAAATAATAAGATGTCGAAACCCTGACTCCTTGAATGCCGCTATCAATTTCGCAGTAGCAGAAGAGAAACTACTTCCTAGCGTAAATAGGAGAATGTTTCAACCTTACACGGGATTTCCCGATAGACAGAAGTTTCCACCACGACGCGAGTATCAACCACATTTTAACCGACCACCAGTTCCCCATATTCCCCGTAACGACAATTTTAGAAACGTCAATACGAATGACATCATTTGCCGGTACTGCAAGAACATAGGGCATACAATAGAGAATTGTCGCAAACGACAATACAATAACAACCGAAACCAAATGAACCCTCAGATGACATCCGCGCGTCCTAATAATCCTCCACCAACCTCAGACTTCAACAACCCTAGGAGGACCTTCACTGTCACCCAACCCGATGATAACGGTGTTGATGAAATTGATAACCACTATTTAAACGAGTAAAATTTCTCGACCGGTATCGCTCGAGAAATTACGCCTACAAAACCAAAGACGATACCACAAACCACACTGTATCCTCTGTATCCTCTGCATCCACTGTATCAAATAATAATTACCAGCATCATACGAATAGTCCGGCGCCTGTGATCAACAAACGTTTGTCTCTGAATCCACTGAATCCAATAAACACTCTGAATCCACTGAATCTAATAAAAAATAAATCTACTAAATCAAATACTATCTCTAACAAGGAAAATACTAGAATACATAACCACAATTTAACCACTGAATCCAATACTATTTCAAATCGTGTTCTAACTCAAACTTCTAAATCTGTCTCTATCTCTCCACAAAATCGAAACCAG
This sequence comes from Lymantria dispar, assembly GCA_032191425.1. Lineage (NCBI taxonomy): Eukaryota > Metazoa > Arthropoda > Insecta > Lepidoptera > Erebidae > Lymantria > Lymantria dispar. The sequence continues at coordinate 6,287,874 of CM063465.1, read as the reverse complement.
AAGAATCACGAGATGAGAATTTATGAAATAAACAAGAATTCAGGAAAAAGATACTTACCACATATCATACTTCAAACCCCTGTCTCTCACCAACCACTTTCCTTCTTAGTGGACACTGGCTCTTGCGTATGTTTACTAAAACGGGAATCTATGTCAAAAGTACCCAAACTATCCAATGCAATAATATCTTTAAAAGGAATCGATCCCGGTGACGATATAACACTAACCATGGGTAGCTTCTATATGCCTATGTTTCAAAATACTCCTAACTTATATAAACACGAATTCCACGTAGTCGAAGACATCAGTCTAAGCCACGATGGCATAATCGGCAACGACCTTATGAAGAAGTTTGGGTGCCAAATCGACTACAACGAAGGAGTTTTGCGCATAAATGACAGCACGATTAAACTAAACTTCTGCGAACCAGTATACACCATACCTCCTCGCTCAGAATCAGTAATCGAGTGCACTGTAGCAAATCCACATGTTCAAGAAGGAATTATCCTCGACCAGCACGTCTCTGAATCATTATTAGTCGCCAATTGTATCGTTCAAGTAAAGGAAAACAATAGAATTAATATAACAGTAGTCAACACTTCCGAAGAACCTGTCATTTTACACCCTGATCTTAACCTCGTATTAGAACCTATAGAAACCCAACTTTGCACGACTCTCTCCGAAAACTCCTCTTACAACATTCTCGATAGGACTACAGAAGTCATCAAACACTTACGTATATCACACCTCAATCAAGAAGAAAAGAATGCTCTACTGCAAGTCTGCACGGACTACTCGGACATCTTCCATTTACCACATGACCAACTCACTTTTACCACCGCAACGAAACACAATATTATCACCAACACGCAAGTTCCCATACAGACAAAGTCATACAGATTTCCAGAGTGTCACAAACAAGAAGTTGAGAGACAAGTAAACAAAATGCTAGAGCAAAATATAATAAAAGTATCAAATTCACCGTGGTCCTCACCAATCTGGGTCGTGCCGAAGAAACAAGACGCCTCAGGAGAACGCAAATGGAGAGTCGTAATCGACTATCGAAAACTTAACGACATCACGATAGGTGAAACATACCCCATACCGCAAATAACAGAAATATTAGACCAATTGGGGAAAAGCCAATACTTCACCACCCTAGATTTAGCTTCTGGATTTCACCAGATCCCTATCTCACCGGAAGACGCTACTAAAACGGCATTCTCAGTGCCCCAAGGACACTTTGAATTTACACGAATGCCATTCGGGCTAAAGAATGCCCCTTCAACATTCCAAAAATTAATGAATACCTGCTTAGCCGGACTTCAAGGGTCGCGATGCTTTGTATATCTTGATGACATCGTTGTCCACTCTCCGGACTTACCAAGCCACATACAGAATCTATCAGCCGTTTTCGAAAGACTTAGAAACTATAATCTGAAACTCCAACCAGATAAGTGTGAATTTCTGCGTAAGGAAGTCGCGTATCTGGGTCACGTCATAAATCAGGACGGAGTAAAACCTAACCCGGATAAGATACAAGCCGTTACCAACTTCCCAGTGCCGAAATGTCCCAAGGACATAAAATCTTTCCTTGGACTTGTCTCATACTACAGAAGATTTATACCCAACTTCTCTAAATTAGCAAAACCTTTAACGTCGCTCTTGAAAAAGGATAACCCATTCGTATGGAAGAATGAACAACAATTAGGATTCGAAACACTGAAGAACACGCTCGTAACATCACCAGTCCTCGCTTACCCTGACTTCACTAAACCATTTATATTAACATGTGACGCTTCGAACTACGCCGTATCTGCCATTCTATCCCAAGGGCCAATTGGTAAGGATCGCCCCATTGCTTTCGCTTCCCGCACACTTAACAAAGCGGAATGTAACTATAGTGTGACAGAAAAGGAATGCCTTGCTATAGTGTTCGGCACAAAAGCCTTTCGACCTTATTTGTATGGACACCGTTTCACAATAGTCACAGATCACAAACCGCTACAGTGGCTATTTAATTGCAAAGACCCCGGCTCAAGATTGATCCGTTGGCGCCTTAAACTAGAAGAGTTCGACTACAATATAGTTCATAAGAAAGGAAAAATGAACACCAATGCCGATGCACTGTCACGATTTCCTACATTCCCAATAGACAGCGAGCATTCACCACCACTTGAACGTTTAATGCCCGAACTTAACGAAGAACTCGACAACCCCTTAGAAGACTTAACGGTAGATTTACCATCTCCTATTCCATTCTCATTCAATAACGACGAAGTACTAAATCAAAATAATAACGACTCTAACTCGCCAAACGCGCCTAATACGACACCGAACCGTCCCCAAGACCAAAACGAAACACCGCAACATTTGCCAGACTTTAACGACTTGGGACCATTAAATCTAAGTCCTAGAAGTGAAGACTTAAACCTTAACTTCGAGAACCTGGAAATTCCTTCACCCACAGAATCGCCTAACCAACCAAACATTGATATACACAATGGAAATTACTCCGACTTCTTGAAATTAATTTCAAAAAATGAAACTTCCACAAACACAATACTGAGAGAACACAATGAAACTCTTCTAAAAACTACGTTTAAGACAGTCATCATTCCCACGTCAATAGATCTAGACGAATCAAACCCTTATGTGGCAGAAATACTATTGAGCTACGAAGACAAAGATGAAATCATTAGTGCCGAGAAAGAGTTACACTCCTGTCTGAAAGTGAAATATGAAAACAAAACCATCTATTTCATTTTCACCAAAGTACACTACTTCGATGAATCATCCTATCCAGACATATTCGAGAGCCTTAAACGAGCCAGAAATGAAGTTCTACAGCAAGACCAACCAACAGACATAGCCATTTCCGATTTCAAAGGTCCCTTTGACAAACATTCATATCCTAAAATATACAACATACTTACCCACTTATTTCATAACACTAAAATCAACATACATGTCCATCTGAATAAGATAGCTTACCCAACATTAAGTGAAAGACAGAAAATCCTACGCGAAAATCACGACATTCCTATAGCAGGACATCTGGGCTCCACACGTATGTATAACAGAATCCGTGAGCAGTTTTATTGGAAAGGAATGAGAACGGATATAGAAAATTACGTTAAAAAATGTAAACTATGCCAAGAAAACAAAGCCTTGAGGAGACTCAACAAAGCCCCTATGGAGATAACCACAACGTCTACCGCTCCATTTCAACGTATCTCACTGGATATTGTCGGACCTTTACCAGAATCCGGTACTGCCAAACTAAAGTATATACTCACATTGCAAGACGATCTTACCAAATATTCTGTAGCCTACCCAATAAGAAGTACAACAGCCGAAGAGACGAGCGATTGCTTAATACACTTCATATCCTTATTTGGCATACCTAAATCAATCCTCACAGACCAAGGTACCAACTTCACCTTCGAACTTTTTAAAAATACCTGTCAATTCTTGAAAATCAAACAGCTGTGGTCATCGCCGTACCACCCACAAACTCAAGGAGCCCTTGAGAAGAGCCACTCCACACTCAAGGAGTACCTAAAATCCTTTACTAATGAGAACCAGGATAACTGGCCGAAATACGTCTATACCGCCATACTTACATACAATATTACACCACACACTACGACAAAATTCACACCCTACGAATTAGTATTTGGTCACAAACCCCTTATACCTAGCTCTCTCTATGGAAGTGAGCCAAACGCAACCTATTCCGATTATATTAAGATGTTACAACACAAACTCAAGTACACGAGACAGAAGGCAATAGAAAATATCCTACAATCCAAAGAAACTTCCAAAACTTATTACGACTCCAGAACAAGAACTCCACATAAATACAAACCCGGTGACTACGTTTACCTAAAAAATCATTTAAGACTCAGAAAAGCCTTGTCACCCCTTTGGAAGGGACCTTATAAAATAATACGAGTTCATAGTAATCATACAGTCACCCTTCTTATCAATAGAAGGCATGTAACTCACCATTTCGATCAAATCAAACCCGCGACAACAAGTTAAATTAAATACGACTCCTTCCTATTTCAGCCCTTCAATGAAAGCTCAACCGGATCTTGTCAAGCCCTACCCCACCAACTCCGGCATCTACTTCGAGGGCCTAGGTAAACTAAAAATAATGCATGGTCAATTAAATGTGGTGAGCTACGTGGATATTTCCTATATAAACCCTCATCTTATGAAACTTAACGAAGTCATAGGTACAGTGAGATTTGCGTGTCAACAAACCACCGATTATAACTGTAGAAGTATACTATCTCCACTTGCAGTACGGTACAATGATATCAAACGTGAATTTGAATCCATATCCCATCTTATTTCAAAACGTGAAAAGCGCGCAGCGTGGTTCGGAGGAATAGGCACCGTATTCAAACACATTTTCGGCACCCTCGACGAGGATGACGCATCCAAATACAATTCCGCTATAGAATCTGTCCAAAACGACGAGAAAACACTCGCAAAGTTAATGAAGGAAAACATTTTAATTACCACGTCAACTCTCGAATCTTATAGACAAACAATTGATAAATTAAAAATAAACGAGGAAACCTTAAATATCGCGGTGAACATGCTTGTAAACCAAATCCATAACATTACCGAAATCTCTAATAAATTAATTTCCGAAACAAAAGTCCATTCCATATTAACTAGCCTCGAGAGCTCATTGCTTACGCTGTCATTTCAACTGGAAGATTTAACCAACGCAATTCTACTATGTAGTCAAAACATCCTACATCCTAAGTAACATACTAAGTCCGAGCCAGTTGTTCCAAGAACTTGCGAATAATAATCAACACCTACCTAAAGACACCGAAATTCCTATATCTTTAAGCTTAAATAATATTCATGTAATATTAAGTATATCCACTGTATCATGCTATTACTATGATTCTAAGTTAGTATTTGTATTACACATTCCTTTATCCACTATGGATGAATTTATTCTCTATCATAATTTGGCGCTACCAACCCCTCACGGGCTAATGCCGACACCTTTAGCCTTATTTCACGCTCTAGTTCGTATACTGCTATTTCTAAGGATAAGTTAAGTTTTTGTAACCTAGATAGTTTAGATAAATGTAAGACTATAAACTCTGAGTTTTATCTGTGCGCAATGACAACGGTACTACTCACAGGGAGCAACCCCACGTGTGAAAGTGAACTATTAACCAAAACAATTAGTACCATCCCAGTGCAGTGCGTTACAAAAACGATAATGGGCGAATTAGACATTTGGAAACCACTCATAAACAATCAGTGGGTTTTTGTGCAATCGCGCCCAACTAAAATCTCTATTGACTGCAACGATTCACAATTGCGAGAAGTGATAGTGTCTGGAATCGGCATATTGAACCTTTCTACCCAGTGCACAGTGTACACTAAGAGTACGAGACTCATATCATCCCTCGAGACATTAAATATAAGTGTTCCTACGCCTAGCCTAGACTTTAATATAATCGATGACTCTTGTTGTCAAATAGATCTTAAGTCTAATAGCCTAAGTACCATGTCCCCTACCTTACTACAAAATATCGATTTAGACGATTTATCAAAAACCAATCAGAATGATAAATTATTTCCAGAATTGAATAAAATAATAAATCAAGATTCGTTTCTCGTAAGGTATGGGACACACTATACTATATTCTCGTCATTAATTTCTATTATTGTTATTTCTTTCATAGTATTTAAGTTAATTAAGATATTTTTACAATATAAGAAAAAACTAAATATATCCATTATCAATCCAACTCGTACCGACAACGATGACGACACTCATACACGCGAAAACTCCCCAAACTTACCAAGGTTGAGAGAAGTTGTATAAGCCTGTTGAACCCGGAAGTTCGGCTCTTTCCCAAACTTCCATCTTCTGCGGGGGGTTGTTATATCCACCCCACGTTACTAAGAGGGCTGACAACCAGATACTATCCCTTAGTCAGCATCCTATAGTCTATAAAAGGCAACCATCCCGAACAGCGCAGTTAGTCTGTATTTCAACTCCTTCAAAGTCGGTACGCGTCGGAAAGCAACGTTGTTACCTTATACTAAATCTTACTATATCTCATGTACTACTTTCTGTGTGTTTAATTTTAGTTTATAATAAAAGTTTTTTTTTTAAAAACCGTATTTGGTGATCCCGTATAACAGAGCGATCGTAAGTGGCGCCTGCCAGACGACGTCCGTGACTTGTTGAGACGGAAAAACGCCGCGACACGCGCTTATGACCGCTACCCTACGGAGGACAACCGTACCCGCCTACGGTCACTCCAGAGGGAGGTTAAACAAGCAATTAAAAAATTGAGACAGAGCAAATGGGACGCCATGATCGAGGAGCTAGAACCCTCTCACACAGCCTTTTGGCAGCTTTCCCGCTCACTCAAAAAAGACATCGTGTCCACGCTCCCTCCTCTCACCAGACCCAACCACCCTCCGGCATTCATGGACGATGAAAAGTCAGAATGCCTGGCCGACTGCTTGGAGCTTCAGTGTACGCCGAGTACACTACACCCGACGCCGCGAATCACCGCTTCATCGCCGACGAAGTGGAACGTCGTAACACTCTCTCGCGCTCGTTAGGAAACGACAGCCCCGATCAGCCAATCCCAGCAGTGACCACCGATGAGGTCGAATCGTTAGTCAGGGGTCTCAAAACCAGGAAAGCCCCAGGTTCGGACGGAATCTCAAATAAAGTCATTAAATTATTCCCCGCCCACTTGATAATTCTGTTGTGCTGCATCTTCAATGCAGCACTAAATAATAACATCTTTCCCGCGCAATGGAAAGAGGCCGTGGTAATAGGAATCCACAAACCCGGCAAGCGCCGTACCGAACCTAGTAGTTACCGCCCGATTAGTCTACTAAGAGGTCTAGGTAAGATCTACGAACGAATAGTTCTCAGTAGACTAAGTACATTCGCCGAGGCTAACAACCGCGTTCCCGACGCACAGTTTGGCTTCCGAGCTAAACACAGCTACGTACAACAAGTTCACCGTTTGCTAGAATACACAAGTAGTCAGTTCATCATGAACAGATATACGGGTGTATTATTCCTAGACGTAGCGAAAGCATTCGACAAGGTTTGGCATGAAGGCCTAATCTACAAACTCTATCTCCTCAAGATCCCTCACTACTTAATTCTCATTATACATGACTACTTAAGTCATCGCAGCTTTCGCTACAGGGTGGAAGGGACGTTGTCGACCTCCCACCCTATCAAGGCCGGCGTCCCTCAGGGGTCGGTCCTCTCCCCATTTCTCTTCACGCTATACACTAGCGATATGCCCAAATTCAACCGGGTACATAAAGCGCTTTACGCTGATGACACCGCACTCTTTTGTGCTGGTAGATCCCCGACAACAGTAGCCAAGACTCTCCAAACAGCGGTTACCACCCTAGCTAAGTGGTTTAGGAAATGGAGATTAGAAATCAACCCCGAGAAGAGTCAGGCGGTCATGTTCATTAGACGAACTGCCCGTTCCTACTCTATCGATAGCATTCCCCCCCTTAAAATTTTCAACAAGCCGGTCACTTGGACCAGGCAGGCCAAATACTTGGGTGTGACCCTTGACGATCGACTCAGCTTCGCCCCTCACATAAAGCAAGTCCGCGCACGGGCAGCCTTTGTGATGGGCCGTCTCCACTGTCTACTCAACTCTAGGTCGCGTATGCCCCTGAGTAGCAAAGTCCGACTTTACACCACCTGCATACGGCCTATCATGACCTATGCCAGCGTGGTGTTCGCGCATATTAAGCCACACAGGATCCACAGGCTACAGACACTACAAAATCGTTTCATGCACCGAATTACGGGAGCTCCGTGGTTCATACGAAACGTCGATCTCCACATCGACCTCGAACTGCCGACCATCAAGCAGTTTATGAAACGGTGCTCTCAGAGCTACTTTGACTCTGCCATGACACACCCCAACCAACTAGTGGTTGGGGCGGCTTCCTATAGACCCTCCAAAATCTCCTCCATCCGACGTCCTCGTCACGTCCTCGAAGAAGAGGACGACAATATCACACTCGCTCAACAAAGAGCCTACACGGCCCGCGAGGCCTTAACAAATAAATATCCGCGGTTCCGCCCTCGCCGTCGAGGTGCGAAACCGCGCCGCGCAAAAGTCACTACTAAAAACGTGGGCACGCCCACTTTGCCTCCAGCGACGCCCCAAGCCGAGGTCCGTTCCCCACAGGGGGAGCCCTTGGGCGATGTCGCTTAGCATACTTTTCTCCGGGTTGAGAGCCCTCAGCGCTCACCCATAGTCCGCGTCAAGCTGTCAACGCCATCTGCGGCCAACAGCTGTACACAAAAAAAAAAAAAAAAGGCACGCTAACGATCAGGTTCACCCTTGCCTATAGATGTTTTACATCAAAAGTTGGTCAAAATCGGTCCAACACACATACAATTGCAGAAGAGTTATACAAACACAAAAGTCCATTCCAACAATAATATAGCTTACAAATCAGAATAACACATAGGCTATAATTTATCTCGTTATTCTCACGGAAAGAGGAACTGTTGGTAAAACCGCAGGGCGCTGCTAGTGTTTCATATTTATGTTAACCAACTCAAACGTGAACACAAACAGATAATCAATTTTACACGGTGATGAAGAATTTCTCACCTCTAGTAACCCTCCTCCAGTAACAAAACCATGGCTTCCCAAACCATCTAAATATAAAATTACTTCGAATCCTGATATAACGTAGTCATTCCATTCTGCATTGAGACCCGCCTGAAACAATATCATCATCATCATTTGATCTCATATACGTCCCACTGTTGGGCTCGAGCCTCCTCAATACGAGGCTAATTGATCTTACTATACTATGCTGGTTAGACAGGTTGATATAGGATTTTATTTTGAGTTTTCCTTGCATAAATGTTATATGCGTATTATATCCCTTAGTCGTCTTTTACGACATCCACGAAGAAGATAGGAAGTGGTGAATTGTATTCTTACTCCGTCACCACATAGAAAAAACACGTACGTATAATTAATTAATAATAGGCATGTAGTGACGAAGTAAGAATACATTCAACCTCTTCATTTGCCTGTGGGTGTCGTAAAAGATGACTAAGGGATATGATATGCTGACCACGGACAACAAGGAACTTGATACCGGTACTCGGTGGTTTATGGGGCCGCGCTCCGCCCTTTCGTCATCCCGGACGGAGTGGACCGCGTGCGCCATGACCATAACTAACCAAAAAAAAAATTAACACATTTTTTTCTCTACCTATTGTAGTAGAGTACCACAGACAGGTCCAAGATCCCAGATCCAAGCTAACTCGGCACTACACTGAATAAATCCCGGACGTCAGCTTGTACGAAATCAGAATAACTCTGAAACAATTAAAGAACGGCAAGGCACCGGGAGATGACGGAATTACCACAGAACTCCTGAGGGCAGGCGGCAAGCTAGTTAGTTCTAAAAGACCTACATCAGTTGTTTTATTCTGTCATTCTCTGGGTGACGTTCCAGAGTCGTAAACCAGGAGTGTGGTGGTGCTGTTTTTCAAGAGGGGTGATAAAACGCTCTTAAGGAATTACAGACCCATCTCACTCTTGATCCACGTGTACAAATTGTTCTCAAGAGTCATTATGAACTGACTCGCATGCAAGCTCGACTTCCAGTTTTTTTTTTTTTTTTTTTATGGGTGGGCTATGGTAAGCGCACGCGCGGTCCAGTCCGTCCGGGGCGATGAAAGGACGGCGCGCGGGCCCATAACCCACCCGTACCCACGTCACCTCGTTGTTGGGCCGACCACCGGAGCAGATGTGACTTGTCGTCAGTGGTCGGCCCGACGGAATACCCTTTCAGGTACCCTCACCTCTCGACATCCTGGGACGTCGGTCGCCATCGCGCGGTTAGCCACACTGCGGGTGACGGACAATTCCCCGGTCCGATCACCCGCGGCCTCGGCTAGGGCGGCATTAGGCGCAGATACTCGCGCCTGCGCCGCCCGAGTCGCCGGCGGCGGAACGTGTCGCCGAATAGGATCTCTACTCGCACACGATCCGCCGCCTCCTTCCGTGAGATAACGGCCTCACAGAAGGCGGCGACCGCGTCCCAGTTCCTGACGCTGACGAGCATCTCCCTGGCGATGGTCGGCAGCGCCAGGTCGGCACCGATAATCGCGACGAGTTCACGGCACTCCCCCTCCCACGCAGCACACTCCTCGAGCGTGTGCTGCGCCGTGTCCTCGTCGCAACTGTAGTGGTGGCAGGACGGTGTGCTCTCCCTCCTGACAATCTTGTGCAGGTACTTTGCGAAGCATCCATGCCCCGTCAGCACCTGCACCAGTCGGAAGGAAAGCACCCCGTGCGTCCGCTCCAACCACTCCATCAGCACCGGCCGGAAGGCCTCGACGGTCCTGACACCGTACCGAGGACTCTTCAGCCGGACTGCCCAACGGGCAATGACTCCACGGCGGGCGTCGACCCGCCAGGCGGTGATCTCCTGCAGGGAGACCATACCGCCGCGGGCGCGCGTCTCCGACACCCGCCGATAAATGTCGGCGAGCATCTCCGCCTCCAGGTCCCACGGGGGAGTTCCGGCCAAGAGGCACGCTGCCTCCGTCGACATGGTGCGGTAACCGCGTATGGCCCTGACCGCCATTACCCTCTGTGGTCGCCTCAAGAGGGCCCTCAGCCGGACGGTCAGGGACCCCGCCCACACCAGTGCGCCGTACAGAGCCATTGACCGGATCACCCCCGCGTACAGCTGTCGGCACGTAGCGCTGGGTCCGCCCACATTCGGCATCAGCCGCGAAAGGGCGGACGCCGCGCCGACAAGCCGGGGAACAAGTCGGTGGAGATGCTCCCGGAACCAAAAATGCCCGTCGAGCACCAGGCCCAAGTACTTCATGTGAGCCTGGATGCTGATGGTGACCGACTTCACGATGATCGAAGCGCCGGCGGGAGGCCCGGCGGTACGGAGGCCATGGAACAAAAGGGCCTCCGTCTTTTCCAGGGCTACCCTCAACCCCAGCGCTTCGATCCGCCTGACAATCTCCTCGGTGCCGAGAGTTGCCAGGCGTGCCGCCTCCTCTAGCGTCCCACCCCGGGCTGTGACGAGTGTATCGTCGGCGTAGCAAATTACACCCAGCCCGGGTGGGAGGCTTCCTCTCAACGCCCAGTCGTAGCCGATGTTCCACAGGGTCGGACCCAGAACCGACCCCTGTGGGACACCACTCGTCATGGGCGTTCGCACAACGTCCCCTACTCGGTCAACGTAGAGGACGCTGCGCCCCTCCAAGTAGTCTGCCACCAGCCGCCTGAGGTACACGGGCACCCCGTGATACCTCAGCCCCTCCCTGATGCAGCTGAATGGCAGACTGTTGAAGGCGTTGGCGATGTCCAGGGACACCGCCAACAGGACTCCTCCGCCGGTGACGGCCTCCGCTACCACGGCCTTCAGGCGCAGCAGGGCCGCGATCGTCGAACAACAAGGACAACCACGGACAACAAGGAACTTGATACCGGTACTCGGTGGTTTATGGGGCCGCGCTCCGCCCTTTCGTCATCCCGGACGGAGTGGACCGCGTGCGCCATGACCATAACTAACCAAAAAAAAAATTAACACATTTTTTTCTCTACCTATTGTAGTAGAGTACCACAGACAGGTCCAAGATCCCAGATCCAAGCTAACTCGGCACTACACTGAATAAATCCCGGACGTCAGCTTGTACGAAATCAGAATAACTCTGAAACAATTAAAGAACGGCAAGGCACCGGGAGATGACGGAATTACCACAGAACTCCTGAGGGCAGGCGGCAAGCTAGTTAGTTCTAAAAGACCTACATCAGTTGTTTTATTCTGTCATTCTCTGGGTGACGTTCCAGAGTCGTAAACCAGGAGTGTGGTGGTGCTGTTTTTCAAGAGGGGTGATAAAACGCTCTTAAGGAATTACAGACCCATCTCACTCTTGATCCACGTGTACAAATTGTTTTCAAGAGTCATTATGAACTGACTCGCATGCAAGCTCGACTTCCAGTTGCCGCAACATTCCGACTTCCAAAGGTTAAATATAGACCACATCCACACGCTACGCCAGATTATACAGACGACCAAAGAATATAAACGATTTCTGTGTCTAGCATTTGTGCACTGTGCGAAAGCCTTTGATTTTGTCGAAACTTGCTCAGTGCTGCAGTCCCTTCTGTTCACGCCGGATGGCGCGACGTGTGATACGCGGCTAATTTCACTTTAGTTCCGTCGTGCGTTGGCGCCTAGCCGCCATTTTGACATTCTGCACTTGACTCTCACGAAAGACTCTTGTGACGTAACGGTTCGGTGGCGCCCGCACTATCTGGTTCCGCTTAAAGGACACAAAATAAGCTTACTGCGCTGGTCAGCCCTTCCGCACGCGAGTGTATATACTATACCGTAATAGTGATATTAAATAGACAATAAATTCAGTGCTCGCATTCAGCCCAACCTAGCTCATCGTGAACACCACCTTCAGCCCGGCAAGTCTGCAGCTCCACCAAGGCACAGGCAAGACGAGGTAACTTCTCAGCTTACTCCTCATCTGTCCCGAACAAACCCTCATTTTGTGGGAATCAGTCCCACTAGTGGGATTGGCTCCCGCTGGTCCTTCACCTAGCGCACGTCGTTATGTTGCTGGCATAAACCACCCCATACAGTCCACTAAGCCATAACATAACACCTTCAGCGGTGCTAAATTGACTATCGATACATCGAAGTGCGCGAATAGAAACGCTACTATGTCGGTCCACATCCGGAATAAGAGTACAAAATCGATCCAGTTGCAGAGAGGTGTGAAACAGGGAGACGTCATCTCGCCGAATCTGGACTGACCACAGACAGCATATGCAACTCTATTCTATGTGGTGACGGATTAATAATACAATTCGTCACTCCCTCTCTTGCCAGGGGGTGACGTACATCTTGGAAAGAGAAGGAAATCTCATGGTGACTTACCTCGTCACTATATCAAGTTAAAGTCGAAAAAAAATACTAAGACTTATTAATAACTGGATAAATAAGTTTTCCGTGTAGTGACGGAGTAAGAATACAATTAAGTATTCCTTATCTTGTCCGTGGATGCGGAAGACTCGGGGATATAATATGCATATAACATATGTGTAAAAGAAGGACAACTCAAAATAAAAGGCAATTTTTTTTATTGGGAGTGGGCTATGGTCGGTGCACCCGCTGCCCGGCTCCGTCCGGGGCGACAGAGGGACCGCGCGCAGCCCCATGACCCACCCGTAGCACTTCGCCTACGTCGATGGGCTGACCACCGGAGCCGAGCTCCTTGTCTTTAGTGGTCGACCCAACGGAATACCCTGAGGATGTACCCTCTCCTCTCAATGTCTCTGTCCTGGGACGACGGGCGCCGCCGTGCTGCGCAACCAGCCTCTCTGCGGGTGATGGACTGCTCGGTCCGTTCACCCGCAAAATAAAACTCTATAACGACTCTTTTGACCAGCGCGTGGAAGGACAATTTTCCTCTTATTATGGAGGAGGCTGGAGACGAGCATAAGTCTGCTTAACAGCTGAGAACAATAAATAAATTGCTATATTTAAAATACGAAAGAAAGAATTTATTATTATCACAGAGAATAGTTTAGAATAACTTTTGACCCTTAGAATAATAACATACAGAAGGTAAGACCGCGCACAAAAAATGAAGCATTTAAATTGGAGCCTAATGGAGCTTACTCTGGAACTGTTCCGTAATGTACAAGGTCACTATACTGCACGCACATACGCAACTCTTAAAAAATAAATAAGTAATTATGACGGTTTGTGCATTCAAATGGTGTCATAACTCATTTGAAAAACATAAAAAGGTTTTTAACATTACTTTTAAAAGTATTTCGAAGATTTATGTTAATAAAAACAAAATTTGATTTCATAATTTGTATAATGGTGTGCGTGTATACGTGTGTAATCGCTTGCACGCATGTAGTATTTTTAGCTTCATGTTTTCGATCGCTCAAAGTACCGACACTAAGCTTCTATGCGTTATAATTCTAAGTTTTGATGTAAATAAATTATTTTAACGCCCACTAAAACAAAAAATAATGTACTTTCTCACGTACTCACGTTTGAAGCTGGAAATCTTAAAGTGAGGTTGACATCTTGAATTGGAAATGTCCAAGCGTTACTTCCATACATAATCAAAGTGATGCCTGTTGATAAAAATAAATACAATTGATTCCATTCATATATTTAATATTCCATGAGTCACATAATTAAACTAGCAACCCGCCCTCGCTTCACTTCGGTTTTAGTCGTTTTACCCGCGTAGTTCCCGTTCCCGTGGGAATACCAGGATAAAATATATCCTAGTTTACGCGCTGATATTATAGCTTTCCATTGTTGAAAGATTTTGTTAAATCCGTCCAGCCGTTTTGAAGATTACCCTGAACAAACAGACAGACAGACAGATAGACAAAAAAATATAAAATTATTTTTAGGCATGTGTATAGTGCAAATATCTGTGTGAGCATGAAAAAAGCCTATTATTTTGACATTACAAACAGACACTCCAATTTTATTTATTGGTATACATATAGATTAAAATGGAATCCGAAATACGGAAATCCGCAGAAGAACGGGTGTAACCGACATAGCACAAAGAATTAGCACGCTGAAGTGGCGATGGGCAGGCCACATCGCTTGACGATCCAACAACCGCTGGGAAAGAAGGGTTCTCGAGTGGTGACCATATCGGACGACGCAATATAAGAGGCACATCCCACTAAGTGAACCGAGGACCTGGTGAAGATTGCTGGGCGTTGTTGGATGCAGGCGGCACAGAACTGCACTTTGTGGCGTAACATGAAGGAAGCCTACATCCAGCAGTGAACGGCGATAGGCTGAAATGATGATGTTGATTTAATATATTGTAAAGACAATTGACGAACTATAACGCGAAAATGATCGATGTTTTTATGACGGACTATATCTAAAAATGTTGATACTCAAGAGTTCGGTTACTTAGTAGGTAGGTACTATTAATACGGTGCCTTGAGCGAAGACAGTTCTCCCGGTTAATTGTCTGGTTTTGCTGACTCCCAACGGTCAAATTGCTGGCAGCTAGACTAATGCTTAATGACTGATAGACTCAATGTTGTACCGTGTGGTGACGGAGTAAGAATACAATTCACCACCGCCCTCTTGCCTGTGGGTGTCGTAAAGGCGACTAAAGGATATAATATGCATATAACACCTATGCAGGAGAAGAAAAACTCGAAATAAAACCCCACCAACACGCCTGACCAGCTTGGTATAGTAGGTCAATTTCCCTCCCACTGTGGAGGAGGCTCGAGCCCAGCAGTGGGATGTATATGAGCTGTGATGAGATCAATGCTCATGAAAGTCTAACTCTATAATAAATATTGTCTACAAAGATCTGAAGTTCTCAGCATAATTCCCAGTATCAGCAAGCTAAAGTAATAATTTACAAATTTCTTTATTGCGAACAGTATTTGATGATCAAAAATTCTTATATTTTCAGTTACTAATTAGCATTATCAATATGTTAAGCCCCTTGTCACCTCAAAAACGGTGACTCTTAAGCAATTGTGAAAACAATTGGCTTGAAAAGCCGCTTCTATTCGTCACCTGGAAGCTGATCAAAAAGACCACGAACCGGGACGCAATTATCACTCTTTACTTACAGACCTTTAATAACAGGGGTTTAAATATGAAATTGCCGTTTTAACGTACTAGGCATGTTGAATTTAAATTACACCTGCATGGTGACAGATATCAAAGTGAAACTGTTTTCAAACGAAAACTATAACATTCTAAATTTAAAAAATGTATGACATTTGATCGTTCGATGTTCAATTATTTTTACATTCAGCTTTTGAAGTGAACATGGATACGGCGAAAATCAGAGTAAGATATTTAATTAGATATGATGCGAAAATAAAAGAATTTCAGTGTTGACACAACTTAGTTTCTTCTTCATCGACTCCAATATTGGCCTCCTCGAGGATAATGTCGTAATAGCCACACTTGACAGGTGGGTTTTTTTTTTTTTTTTTTTTTATGAGTGGGCTATGGTAAGCGCACGCGTGGTCCTGTCCTTCCGGGGCGATGAAAGGACGGCGCGCGGGCCCATAACCCACCCGTACCCACGTCACCTCGTTGTTGGGCCGACCACCGGAGCAGATGTGACTTGTCATCAGTGGTCGGCCCGACGGAATACCCTTTCGGGTAACCTCTCACCTCTCGACGTACTGGGACGTCGGTCGCCATCGCGCGGTCAGCCTCTCTGCGGGTGACGGACAATTCCCCGGTCCGATCACCCGCGGCCTCGGCTAGGGCGGCATTAGGCGCAGATATTCGCGCCTGCGCCGCCCGAGTCGCCGGCGGCGGAACGTGTCGCCGAATAGGAGCTCTACTCGCACACGATCCGCCGCCTCCTTCCGTGAGATAACGGCCTCACAGAAGCCGGCGACCGCGTCCCAGTTCCTGACGCTGACGAGCATCTCCCTGGCGATGGTCGGCAGCGCCAGGTCGGCACCGATAATTGCGACGAGTTCACGGCGATCCCCCTCCCATGCAGCACACTCCTCGAGCGTGTGCTGCGCCGTGTCCTCGTCGCAACTGCAGTGGTGGCAGGACGGTGTGCTCTCCCTCCTGACAATCTTGTCTATTCTAATCTACTTCCCGAAGCAACCATGCCTCGTCAGCACCTGCACCAGTCGGAAGGAAAGCACCCCGTGCGTCCGCTCCAACCACTCCATCAGCACCGGCCGGAGAGCCTCGACGGTCCTGACACCGTACCGAGGACTCTCCAGCCGGACTGCCCAAGGGCAATGACTTCTCGGCGGGCGTCGACCCGCCAGGCGGTGATCTCTTTGATGGAGACCATGCCGCCGCGGGCGCGCGTCTCCGACACCCGCCGATAAATGTCGGCGAGCATCTCCGCCTCCAGATCCCACGGGGGAGTTCCGGCCAGGAGGCACGCTGCCTCTGTCGCAACCGTGCGGTAACCCCGTATGGCCCTGATCGCCATGACCCTCTGTGGTCGCCACAGGAGGGCCCTAAGACGGACGGTCAGGGACCCCGCCCACACCGGTGCTCCATACAGGGCCATCGACCGGATCACCCCCACGTACAGCTGTCGGCACGTAGCACTGGGTCCGCCCACATTCGGCATCAGCCGCGAAAGGGCGGACGCCGCGCCGACAAGCCGGGGAACAAGTCGATGGAGATGCTCCTGGATGACAGGTGGGTTAGCAAACGTAGTTGATATTGTAAATTTTCCAGAGCTGTGCTACCATTAACTCTTTTTTTTCTATCGCTGTTAGTGGCAAACGAGCAAACAGCATTGATGGTAAGTGATTCTAGCGCTCATGGACCTTTACTAGGCCGCTGCCTACCATGAAGGCCGTGAGGGAAGTGTGAAGGAAGGAGTGTGAAATCGTGCCAAGAGACTGGATGATCCTAAAGGTCACCAAAATCCACCACACGCATAAATTAGGGTATTATATATATATGTCCTCAAAAAGTTGGGATGCCGGATCTCTCATTCACCGAACGAAGTGCAATAACAAATTGCGTCGATTGCTCAGACGTTGATTTTCTCCCTAGCCGAGGCCGCGGGTGACGTGACCGGGGATTAGTCCGTCACCCGCCGAGAAGCCGACCGCGTGAGGAAAGACCGACGTCCTCCCCGAGGGGGGGACGTCGGTCGACGGGAGGGTACCCCGCGTAGGGGGTATTCCGTCGGGCCGACCACTGACGACAAGTAAACCTGCTCCGGTGGTCGGCCCAATGACGAAGGCGAGGTGGTTTTCGGGTGGGTTGCGGGAGTTGCGTGCTTAAGCCCCTCTGTCGCCCCGGACGGAGTGGTGCGGAGGCGCGCTGACCGCAGACCACCCACAAAAAAAAAAAAAAAAAAAGACGTTGATTTTCTCCATAAAAAAAGAGCGTGTGTACAAAGTACGCATGGCAGAAGTGAAACTTCTTTATTCTTTAGCCTTTATCATTAATCCTTTATCTCATTCTCTCGCCGGCTGAATCCTATACATTTTCGTGTTTATGTCTCTATGGACTCGCTTTTTCGTTTCATCATTTATTATGCATAAACCCCGAGAGGGCACTTACATATTGTAAGGTTTTCTATTTATAAAAAAAAATATACTCCTACTACTAAAAATATACACCGGATCGGAACGCGACTGCTACTGAGAAGATCCGGCAAGAAACTCAGCGGGCTTGTCTATTATTTTTAATTTTTTTTTCTTCTTACTAGATATACAATTTGTAAGAACTAGCTGCAGTGTGATGCCCTCCCTCGAGTTTTATATCACAACGATTCTAAAGAAGTTCTACTTCAAAAAAAAAACAAAAATAAGTTGTTGATTTTCTGCTCAGTTTAGTACGAACGACATGGCCCGCGACTATAGACGGACGAATGTCGACAGTATGCTTTTACCACATGAAATTCGTAATTGTATCAAAATAACAAAACTAAAAACCCCCTTATAATTCGTAAATCCGATTTATAATCACATTCGATCAACATCTTATGCGTCAGTTTCAACATAATTAATATTATCATCAGAGTTGTAAATTATTTATTATCTTGAACATAATTCTGTCGAGATAAACTTGCTGTGGTTATAATCTATAAAACTAACACCTACACGTTATTCAGTATAACGTGAAGAGACGCTTTGAAAAGGTGAAATTAATTCCAATAGTTACATTGTTATTATCGCTTGGCATTATATAAATCCTCCTTAGCATTTCGGTAAACTGATTGCGGAAGTATTAATTGGAAGATTTTACAAACGGCATTTCGATATTAGTTTTACAGTTAAATGGTAAGCTATCATTGTAATCAGAATCTGAATACCATTAGGTTTCTTGAGTCTGCAAGAGAATAAATGGATTTTGATTCTGGGACTTATTGGTTTAATGTAAATGAAAGTGTTTTAAATGTGTGTAATGTGAAAACCGTGACTATTAATCTTATTCCTACACAATTATTTGCATTATCTGAAGGCTAAATTGTGATAGAAATATTTAAAGCGAATGCTTATATTGAAATTAATAGAAAATTCCAAGCCTTTATAAATAGTAAGGAAAGATACAAATGACTGTAGAGGTAGCATTTTAAACAAAGTAAGGAATATTCTTTTAAGAGTGGCCATCACGTATACGTATCGTGACCCTCTACTAGCTGGACTGACGAATTTCTGAAAGTCGCAGGGAACCGTTGGATGAAAGTGGCACAGGACCGTTCTACGTGGTATTCTCGTGAGGAGCCCTATGCTCAGAAGAGGACGTTTACGGGTCATGATTGAATGGCTGGATTCTTTTAAATCAAGTAAATTTTAATTACCAAAATTGTGAAAAATTTTAGTATCAACTTGTACATAGAATATATGGTCAGTGTTTGAAGAAACGAATATAAAGTTATTATATAGATGTGAATGGACTGTTAAGAAAAAGTAATCACGACGATTTTCTTTAGTTTAGTTGATATAAAGCACTTAATTATTAAAAATGTGAAGTGGACCAAAAGCGAAAAGTGAAATTTCGTAGTTATTGACATTACTTATGGCAAGTATGGCAACTGATCTCGTCTATACATTAATTTATATTACAAAATATATATTCTAATTATATACATTTAATGAGCGTGAAGAAAACTAATATATAACTGAATTTAGAAATCTAAATAACTTTTAATTATAAAAAATATTTAATGGATTCTATAAAGATTTGGATTTGGACTTACAGTTTCGATAAAGATTATTCAATTTTATTATTTAGTACACTTATTATGAAAAGACTATTGGGTCGTAAAGAACGAGGGGATAGATTTTAAGCTGGACAGGTCATTAAAGCCACAACAATGTTCTTGAAAATTAGTATATACGGCGGCTTGTAGTAAATACGCAAGAAGAGTGACCCCTACACCGTTCTGCCGTCAACTGAATCACAGGTACAAAAAGATATTGCTAGTCTAATGTCATTTACCGAGCAGCATTTCAGATTCCATGTTTTTGAAAATTTCATCATCTCATCACGCGTTCCACTGCTGGCCTCCAATGTGGGAAAGAAATTGACCTACTACACCACTGGTCAGACGTATAGGGTATTGTCTCGAATTTTCCTTCTCTTGCATAGATTTTATATGCAAATATCCTTTAGTCGTTTACGACATCCACGGGTAAAAGAGGGGGTGATGAATTGTATTCTATGTTTTGCTTTTTAATGCTTTCCGTCACCACACGTAAAATTTCATACTTTTACAAGAAATTTGACTTACCAGACATAGAATCGATAGTACACTGATATTTATTAACAGTTTGGTATATGATTGTTTCCATTTTCTTCGACCATGGCTCAATTTTCTCCTCCACCAATTCCATGTGGTCTAATGAAATACATATCACATTATGTACATTAAAATATAACACAAGTATAAATAATATTTTCATGTAGGTTATTTTTTTAAATATCAAAGACACAATTCATACGTAAGCATAATAAAACTGTATTAATAACATATAATTAGAAGTTACGATAATGATGAGTTAAGATTAAAAATTTATTTGATTGTCTATAGCTTTATCGACTACGTATACAAATTAGCGATTAGATTGTGGCGTTATCTGAAGAGAAATAAATCAAATCAACAGTTAAAAATTGCTTTAATGTAATTACTAAAATTAAATATGATTATTAGTTAATATTAATACGGGTAGTGACGGTGTAAAAATACAATTCACTAACCGCTTTCTAATCCGTTGATATCTTTAAAAATGACTAAGGGATATAATATGCAGATAACATTTATGCAATAAAAAGAAAATTCAACATGAAACCCAATATGTTTGATCAGCTTGATGTCATAGGTCAATATGTGGGAGGGCCCACAGTGAAGGCGGTCCAAGCCCGATAGTGGGACGTATGTAGGCTGAGATGAGTTAGTTAATATATAATATCATATTATAAAGTACACTTCCTGAATAGTTATTATTTTAAAGCTGTACTTTTTCATTGCAAGCCTTGTGACCGGATCGGGGATTTAGTCCCGCACTCAGCCAGAGGCTAGCCTCGCGACGGCAATTGGCGTCGATGGGAGAGGGTTCACCCTCAGTGTATTCCGTCGGGTCGACCACTGAAGTCAAAGAACTCTGCACCAGTGGTCGGCCCAACGACGAAGGCGACGTGGTTACGGGGCTGCGCGCCGTCCCTTTGTCGCCCCGAATGGTGCCGAATGGGGCGGCGGATGCGCTAACCGTAGCCCACATTAAAAAAAAAAAAATATACTTTTTTTGGGTGGACTATGATCAGTACACACACTGTCCATGCTGTCCAGGGTAACGAAAGGGTGGAGCCCGCCATAAATCACCATATTTTCTCCTCTTCGCCATTGGGCCGTGGGAGTTCGTGGTAAGAACCATCCGTGGCCAGTCCGGCGGGGTACCCTCTCAGGTACAGTAACTCCCTTCCTCCACCCTCAAGCGGTCAGCCTCTTTGCGGGTGACGGACTATTCACAGATCCAGTCAACGCAGCCTCGGCTAGGGCAGCATTACGCACAGGTACCAGGTTCTGTGCTGCCCAAGTCACCAGCAACGAATCGTATCACCGTAGAAGAGTTCCTCCCATGGACGATCTGCCGCCTTCTATGGGGAAGTCATCTCACGATCCATCAGATGACTGGCTTATAGTAGGCAACGGCCGCGTTCGAGTTCTTGACGCTGTCGAGTATCTCCCTAGCGATGTTCGGCCGACTAACAGTCGGCACCCATGATTGTGATGAGTTCACGGCGTTGTTCTATGCCTACGCCGTGTCTCCGTCCCAATCACAGTGTTGGCAGGACGGTGTGCTCTCCCTCATCATGATTGTGTTCAGGTACTTGGCGAAGCTACCTTGCCTCGTCAACACCTGCACCAGTTGGCAGAAAAGTACCTCGAACTGAGGTCTCTCCAGCCCCATTGCCCAATGGTCAACCACGGCGGGCGTCGGGCAACGACGTCCCTCATCATCTTCAGCATTATCATTTCAGCCTATCGCCGTCCACTGCTGAACGTAGGCCTCCTTCATGTTACGCCACAAAGTAGGGTCCTGTGCCGCTTGCATCGAACGTCCCTCAGGCGCTGCAAAACCGCGATCATCGAACGCTCCCTCCTGAAACCCAATTGTAATAATGTCTATAATTACATTCCAGCCTGAAAGGCAATCATTAGTCGAGAAAAAAATCGAATTAGAACTTTTACAATTAAAATATATAAAGGCCAATGTTCGTGATTTATTTCAATGGATGATAATGCCCTTAGTGTCGACATTAGGCATTTTCTCAAAGTTGACTATAACGAATCACAAAATGAATACTATTTGACCTGATTAAATGATACACAACTTTAAAAACGTGGTGATTTGATATCCATCTTTCTCATATCTCTGAGGAGTAAGAATATAATTCACCACCGCCTTTCTCGTCTTTTCTTTTTTCTTCTTTCTTATCCATCTTTGTCGTCGTCTAAGGGATGCCGGGCCAGCCACAGAGGACTAGGAACCTGGTACCGGTGGTTGGCCCGATTGCGAAGGAGAGGAGATACGGTGAGTTATGGGTCCGCCGCGCCGTCCTTACCTTACCCCGGATGGAGTGGACGGTGTGTGTGCTGACCCACCCTCAAAAAAAAAAACATGACTAAGGGATATGCATAAAACATCTATTCAAGATAATGAAATCTATACCAATAAATAAAATTGGAGTGTCTGTTTGTAATGTCAAAATAATAGGCTTTTTTCATGCTCACATGAATACATATGCCTTTTTTTTTTTTTTTTTTTTGGGTGGGCTATGGTAAGCGCACGCGCGGTCCTGTCCGTCCGGGGCGATGAAAGGACGGCGCGTGGGCCCATAACCCACCCGTTATACCCACGTCACCTCGTTGTTGGGCCGACCACCGGAGCAGATGTCACTTGTCGTCAGTGGTCGGCCCGACGGAATACCCTTTCGGGTAAGTGAATACATATGCCTAAAATACACTTCATATTTTTTTGTGTCTGTCTGTTTGTTCCGGGTAATCTTCAAAACGGCTGAACCGATTTCAAAACTTCTTTCACCAATGGAAAGCTATAATATCAGGGAGTAACCTAGGCCTATATTTTAGGCTATATTTTATCCCGGTATTCCCACGGGAACTACGCAGGCAATCCCACTGAAACCGAAGCGAAGCGGGGGCAGGTTGCTAGTCTTGAAATAAAACCCACACTTCTAACCAGTGGGGTATAGTAACCAATCTACTATCCTGAATATCCCTACTATTTTTAAAGGTATTCAAGCCCAGCAGTGAGAGGTATGTGGATTGAAATGTTAATGATTTGATGTTAAGCTATTTTTAATAGTGCGCTTATATCAAACAAATGATTTTAAGGTAAATTATATTGTAATTAAGCCGTCGCTCACATAATGTTATTTTGTGGTTTAAATGGAATTTGGTTCAATGTATGTAAGGCTATTTGTGAGCCGTGTAGAAGACCTTTATCCCTATGATGACGGAGAAAAAAATACAGTTCACGACTAGGGACACGAAAAAAGTATCGATACTTTTAGATATCGAGTACTCTCCTTTCGATATCGATACTTTTGTACTCGATATTTTGTATTCGATACTTTTACTCAATGAGTACTTTTTTACAGGTATCGTATCGAATAAATTGTAGAAATTATCCATGTTAAAGAAGACCCTTTACGGGGCTCATGTCTATGGTAGCGCCATCTAGTTCACACGTAATGAACCTTCTAAAACGTGGCTCAAAAATTTGAACAATGAAGTGCAACAGTGAAATTCATAAAAAAAAGATCATAACTACATAGATTCTAGGAAAAGTACACTGGATACTTTGAAGTATCGATACTTTAGTGAGTACAATACTTTTTCTTCGATACTATTCATGATAGAACGAGAAGAGATGGAACTCCAACTAGTCTTGAGGATCTCTCTATCTTGAAATCTCGGCCAGCTGGCGGAGATCTCAAGACATCTTTGTTGTCCTTGTGATTAGTGTTGCCCAAAAAAGTCTTGGTCTTGCGGTCTTGGTCTTGGTCTTGCGAGAAATGCGAGACCGAGACCAAGACCAAGACCGCTTAATTTTTGCAAGACCAAGACCAAGACTGGCCCTGCAAGACTTGAGCAAGACCAAGACTGGGCCTGCAAGGGTCTCGCGGTCTTGCATTTAATTCAAGTCACCATTTCAACTTATATACGGTTGAGCTCGTGTCTTCTACATAACAGGAGGGAAATCGGGCGTGGGCGGAGGGGAATCGCCACGGTGATCGGTCGTGTTGTTACAGGTCATACATGTCAAGTTTTCCTTCTCTTGCACCGGTGTTATATATTATAGCCTTTAGTCGTGGGTTCGCAATCGCGGGTAAAATAGGGGGTGATGAATTATATTCTTACTCCGTCACTACACGGCAAGTCAAATCAGTCTTGAGAGATCCATCTATTGACCAAAGGTATTGGTCATGCTTACTGAAGGGTCTTCTAGCGGTAGCTATGAGGAGCGGGTCACTCCCTTCCCTCCATTATGGTTGAGGGGAGTGATGGCTGCTCTAGTAGTTAACTCGTGACCGGGTGGCGCTTGCGGGACCTGGTCCAACCATAATTTTTTCATTACATTTGTGATTATTATTATATTTGTCAACTATTATATAATATTTCGAATGGCATTACACTGGAACTATTAATAAGCATGTTGTAAGATGTAATGTTATTTAAAAGAAATTAGAAAAATAAATAAAAAATAGACAATCCTGTTGAGTTTCTTGCCGGATCTTCTCAGTGCGGTCGCGTTCCGATCCGGCGGTAATTATAAATTTAAGAAAAATGTAAAAAAAATGACAATATTTAAGTGCCCCCGCGGGGTTTATACATAATAAATGATTTGAATTTGAATCGATTCCCAATGTTGGTGTTGGCTTTTTAGAATTACTCTTCGGAAAGGCTTAAGGACAAAAATACCGTAATCACGAGAGTGCTCTTGCCCATTATACATATTTATATATCCGTTTATTCATTAGCCCAACGACGTTCACTGTTGGACATAGAAATATGCCTACAATTAATTTACATAAATGTCCATGTAGGGACAGAGTACGAATATAATTCACCACTCTCTTACCCGTGGATGTCGTATCAAATCGGATCGGGCAATGGTGTTAGGAACCCATGAAAAAAAATTGAAATAAAAATATATATTCGTTAATGAATTGAGAGACATGTAAGTTCTCAATATTGTCATCGTTTTTTCGTGTAAATTTGATTAAAATGTATAAAGCAATGATACTTAATCTACAACATATTCGTATTTTGTTAAATGTTCATTAGAATTTGAATAAATCAATGATTACGTTTGCATAAGTAAGACAAACTTCGCTTTAACATAAATCAGCTGATCGGCCGATGACTGTTGATGAGCCGCCTTTGTACCTACATAACCATTGAAAGGTTCGCGCAAATCTAATACCTATTTATACTGGCGAAATTTTACATGCTTACATATATCCTGTCTGTACATACCGACATAATGCACAAAATTTAAGGCATAAACTCTTAGACGCACATTTTTGTAATCACTATAACTTTTACGTTATATTGTTTTTGTGTAATATACATTCTAATTATGATCTATGACCGTTGAACTACAACATACACGAACAGTTGCCCCATAACCTGATACACCTGTGTATATAACATATGTGCAAGAGAAGTGAAACTTGAAATAAAACCCTATAACAACATGTCTGACCAGCGTGGTATAGTAGATCAATTTTCCTCTTACTGGAAGGAAGCTTAAGCCCAGCAGTGGCACTTTTATGAGCTGTGACGATGACGATGAATATCATACATTTTACAAGTATTCAAACCATAAAATTTTAAATCAGTTTTAAATATGTTCTTGAATAAATAATATATTAAGAGCTACATGGATCCAGCGGCCAAAGTATATATATAGGCAATAGAGCAACAGGTTTTTTCAAGTATCCAGAGTATCAGTAACTAAACTGGAAATACAATAGATACATACCACTTAACTTGAAGGGGAATATAAACAATCGCATTAATTGTAAAAATATCGCATTGATTATAAAATGACATAAAATTTATTATATCAACTGCCTCGTATGGTGACGTCTTAAGAAAATAGGGTCGAAAGTCCTGTCACAAGAGTAGTAACGCTGTCTAATGGAACAACAGGGGAATAGGAGAGTAATTTTCCCCAGTGGTAAGTATTATATTCAATAGTGAACTGTAGGCTAGCAGATGGATAGAAAGGATAGGATGCTATTTGATTAATTTAGTTGGATTTTTCATTGCCATGATAAATGACTGTTACGTTATTCCAACTGCAAGACTTGCAAGACTTTGCGAGACTCTTGCTGCAATACCAAGACCAAGACCAAGACTCGGGTGCGCAAGACCAAGACCAAGACGAGACCAGGTGTGATGTTGCAAGACCAAGACCAAGACTGGTCCAAGTCTCGTCTTGGTCTTGCATTTGGGCAACACTACTTGTGATGACGCAGTAAGAATACAATTAAAGAAGTAAAAGACGACTAAGGGATATAATATGCATATAACATCTATGCAAGACAAGATGAAATTAAACTCACGTCCGACCAGCATTGTATAATACGTCAATTACTCTTTTATTACGGAGGAGGCTCGAGCCCAGCAGTGGGACATATATGAGCTGAAATGATGATAAATGATAAGCAATGTGAGGACTGTAAGCATTCGTAACCATCACACAGCAAGAGATATAAACAACTATTATTTAAAATAACTTTAAATTAAACTAAAACAAAAAGACAAAATACAGTAAGATGCCACTAAACGTATTTATTCATACGCTATCTGGATGCAGGGAATAATTAATAGAGCCTTCTAAACCAGTTTGAAACAAAAACGTACACCCTTTTGATCTCGGTAGGGCCTCATTAACGCTACTTAAACTTTGTTATGGCCCATAATAATCACGCTAGAGCCATATATCGTCTGTATTATATGAGAGACCACAAATTATAACGAACAATATACACTAGGCTATTAGTACGCCACTAATTATTTGTGAATTATTTTAATTTCTTCTTATTTACACCTTTTACTAAAAAAATAATCTTTGTATTACGGGAGACTTTACAAACATATAATTAATGGACTCAAATTACATCCAGACTCAGAAAAACAACTTGTGGATCGCACAAATTGTTGTCCAGCTGGCACCTTAAGTCGGTATTTCAACTACTAAGTCATTTGTGCAGTCAAAATTTAATATTATTGCTACATAGTTCATCTTTTTCTACATTTAAAAATATTTAAAAGGATAATTGAAGTGATTGAGGCTATTCTTGTATTAAATTTTATTTCTTAATTATTACGGTTTATCCGTTTACCCGTGGGCATACCGGGGTAAAACATAGCCTATGTTACTCCCTGATATTATAGCTTTCCATTGGTGAAAGAAATTTTGAAATCGGTTCGGTGGATTAAGAGTGAAAGCGTAACAAACAAGCAAACTTATTTTTGCATTTATAATATTAGTAAGGATGTATATAAAGCTATTCCAAATGTCTATCCATCCATTTGCCCATCAAAGTCTACTGTTAAAAATAAGTCTCCCCATTGAGAATAATGCTATAGACGACACGAGCATACGGTAATCGTATTTGGTGTTATGTTAACCAAAAAGTACTATTTATTATTTATTCTGGTGCTCCTTAAGTTAGTTTTTGTGACTCTCATAAGAAAATAAGGTCTGATGGACGCACAGAGAATCAGAATGTCTTACATTACCCGTGGGTGTCGTAAAAGACGACTAAGAGTTGCAATCGACTTGGACCAAATTCATCGGATGCCATCTAGTCAACAATTACACTCCCAAATAAGGATGATGTCAAAATATCAATATCATAAAATTATCGCCCCTAAATGTAGACCTAATAACCAAGCTCAAAGTCAATCAGCGTGCCATGGAGCAGCTCGGGATTACTCTGCGAGATAGAATCCGAAATACGGAAATCCGCAGTAGAACGGGTGTTGGGCGCTCGACGAACCGACAACTGCTGGGGAAGAAAGGACCTCGAGTGGCGACCACGTATCGGACGACGCAATGTAAGACGAACTAGATGGACCGACGACCTGATGAAGGCTGCTGGGCGTCGTTAGATGCAAGGGACATAGGACCGCACTTTGTGGCGTAACATGAGGGAAGCCTACATTCAGCAGTGGACGGCGATAGGCTGAAATGATGATGATGATTAAAATTATTGCCAATTACTTATGCAATAAGTTCGATGAAACAATAATGCATATTACGTCGAACAGTAAATAAGATAATGATGACGTTGATCGTATTATTAATATATCTTGACTATCAGCTCTCTGATCTCATTAACAACTTGCGATCATCAAACCGCATGTCATTCGCGATGTTTATGGCATTTTCCCTAGGAAGCCCAGCAATGACAGTTCAATACTTCTACGTGAAATACTGTCACAATATCGTAGGTTCAATTCCTGCGCGGTAAAAAACTTTAGGCGAGTCACAAAGTCTGAATGTAATTTATGTGCATTAATTGTTTTTAAAGATACCTATAGATATCGTTTAAAAAAAATAACATATGAAATTGGAATACGCACGTATTATAAATCTTTTCACACTAAATTTCATCACAGTTTGGCGCAAATTGTTTGTTTATTAAGAATATATCGCTATACATATATGTATTTAGAAAAAGGATTTATAGAATTTATAAACGAACTAAGACAATGAATATATCTTAGTTTATTTCACTGTATCTTATTTTATTTAGCTGTTTATTGTTATAATGTCACGTAACACATGAAGCGACAAAAGAGGTGTAAACACACACTTTTTTTATGGGTGGGCTATGGTGCGCACACGCCGTCCATTCCGCCCGGGGCGACGAAAGGACGGCTCGCGGGGCCATAACCCACCCGTACCCACGTCGTCTTCATCGTTGGGCCAATCACCAGTGCCGAGCCTCGTCCTCAGGCGTCGGCCCGACGGAAAGGTGTAAAACATCCTAACAATATCTTTTTAATAAGAAATTACAGTGCGCAAGGCTATTATCACCTATAGACAACAACATTATACGAAACCTTGGCGTTTGATCTTGAATTTACTCAAAAATCCTTAAAAAAGAACCGTAATTGAATACTATTTATACGTCATTGAAATCCAGGAATTCCATCCCCAAATTCGTAAGTCCGTCACCACACGGTAAATAATAGTCTTAGAAAGATTGATCTGTAGTTGTTGAATTAATTAGTATGGTCTATGGAGAACAGTTTAATCTTCGTTTGCAGTTCAACTGTAATAATTTTAAGAATGTAATTCACCATGCCCTCCCTAGCCCGTGTAAAAGACGACTAAGAGATATAGTATACAGATAAATTCAATGCATGAAATAAAAACCTCGAAATAAAACAAGTTTTTCTTACCAGCGTAGTATAGTAGGTCAAATTCGCTCTCATGAAGGAGGGGGCTCGAGCCTAATAATGGAAAATGTACGGGGTGAAATGATAACGATGATGTGTAAGTAATACATTAAAACTGTTATGAAAAAAAATACCTAATCAATAGCTGTTTCATTTATTCCATTTGAAAATTAATGGAGGTAAAGGTATTTTTTAATGTCATAACTTTGCGCTATAATCATATTTGTATTTCGGAGAATATTACAAACGTTCATATAATTTAACTTACATAAATTACACACAGGCACAAAACAACAATTTGTGAATAGCATAAAGTAGGAATCAAAGCCATGATATTTGATATCGAAGTGCGGTACTTTAACCACTACGGCATCTGTGCAATTAAATTAAATATTAGACCTGTTAAAACGCCTACAAATTTTAAAGAGCAATATAATCATTGTATGTTTTTGCTCAGATTTAGGGAAATTCATCACAATCACGCTCGTATCTTATTACCTAAACGGCTGGACCGATGTTGATGAATTTTTTTTGTGTATGTTTAAGGGGATTCGAGAATAGTTTAGATCCACAATTGGACCCGGTAGGTGGCGCTTATTTGAATAGAACAACATCTATTGGCTCAGCTAACATTTATATAACGTACTAGCAACCCGCCCTCGCTTCGCTTCGGTTTCAGTCGCTTTACCCGCGGCGTAGTTCCCGTTCCTGTGGGAATACCGGGATAAAATATAGCCTATGTTACTCCCTGATATTATAGCTTTCCATTGGCGAAAGAATTTTTGAAATCGGTTCGGTGGTTTAAGCGTGAAAGCGTTACAAACAAACAAACATCCTTACTTTCACATTTTTAATATTAGTATGGATTGTAACATTATTGTATCGGTGGCAAACGAGCAAACAGTACACCTAATGGCAAGTATTGCTGCCGCTCATGGACCTTTGCCGCCGCCTACCGCGAAGAAAGTGAAGGGAGTGTGAATGCGTGCAATGAGGTTTAGTGATATTAAAGGCATCACTAAAACTCAAGAATGTGGTCCTACCACTACTAAAATAGACGTCTCATATACATCTGAGTAAGAATACAATTCATCACCCCCTCTCTTGCCTGTGGATGTCGTAAAATACGACTAAGGGATATAATATGCACATAACATCTATGAAAGAGAAGAAAACTCGATATAAAATCCTATACCCAATTCCTCTGGCCAAAGCGGTATCATCATCATCATCATTTCAGCCTATCGCCGTCCACTAACTATTATTTTAATTGAAATATCAATTAAACTATTTTAATAAATAGCTAATTCAATTAACAAACTATATAAGTAACCACAATGATAAATTAATAACACTTTTAAAATGGCAGCCAAAGTGTTTATTTTGACGTTGTTTGTAGCATTTGTATTGGCTTTGAAAAGTCGCAATAATCTTTCAGTAGGTGTTGCCATTAATTCTGATTTAATCTATGACCAAATTCACGAGAAACACGGAATACCTTTAATCGTGAGGAACGAAGAAGTAACAGTTAAAGGGGTAAGAGGTGAAACTATTGCTGCTGTTTTTGTAAGTGACCTGGATGGACATGGCAACAGTTATATTAAATCTGGCGGTATTGGGCAGAAAAGTGTGACAATAAAACTTCAAAGTGAACGAGGAAAAGGGTACAAATTTTTGGTACAAGTTTATGCACGTTGATACCAGATGTCCTACATATAAAATTAACATTATTTCGTTCATAAACGTATGTATTTTACTAAAGAAAGTAAAAAACGATGTCATTAAAAATCATTTAATTATGCATTTGTATTTTAATTTATTTTCAGAGTCATCATCATCAAAAACTATCCCACTCTGGTCAGATGGGTTAGTATTTTTTTTTATTGTAAACGAGCAAACAGTACACCTGATCGTAAGTGTTGCTGCCGCTCATGAACCTCTGCTAGGCCTTTGCCTACCGTGAAGAAAGTAAAGTGCAATGAGATTCATTATACTAAAGGCATCATTAAAACGCACCACATGCAAATACCCTCAGAAAGTTAAGCTTCCGACTCTCTCGCTCACCGATCGAAGCGCAGAACAAATTGTTACTACTCAGACGTCGATTTTCTGTTCAGTATGGTACTTTCCCGGATGAACCGGCCCGCGGCTGTAGACAGACAACTGTCAACAGTATGATCCTATCACTACTAAAACTAGTATAAAGTTTAATGATAAGTTTTTCTTCTCTTCATCATCATTATCTCGGTTCATATATGTGCCACTGGGCTCGAGTCTCCTCCATAATAGTAGGGATATTGATCTACTGTATCACGTTGATCAGACGAGATAGTATAGAATTTAAATTCGACTATGCCTTCTCTTGTATATCTTCATCATTCATTACAGCTCATATATGTAGGATTTAAATTTAACTACCTTCTCTTGCATATCTTCATTATTCATGAGAGCTCATATATGTAGGATTTAAATTTAACTACCTTCTCTTGCATATCTTCATTATTCATGAGAGCTCATATATGTAGGATTTAAATTTAACTACCTTCTCTTGCATATCTTCATTATTCATGAGAGCTCATATATGTAGGATTTAAATTTAACTACCTTCTCTTGCATATCTTCATTATTCATGAGAGCTCATATATGTAGGATTTAAATTTAACTACCTTCTCTTGCATATCTTCATTATTCATGAGAGCTCATATATGTAGGATTTAAATTTAACTACCTTCTCTTGTGACGGAGTGAGACGGCCTCTGTGGATTTTTGTATCATGAGCCATAGAGACTGGTTAATTAATTTGAAAAATAGAATTCGTTGTCAGATAGAATTTGCACGTCAAGAGTAAATAGAATTGTAAAACTATTTCAATAAGAAATATTATTTGTTTTAAAATTGCTTTAGCGACTTATACATCTTAAAAGGGGTTAACACCAACTGCACCAATAGTCTACCCATACGGAAAGCAGTAAACGGATACATGAAGACAGTCGGCAACCTACGCATATGGAAGTCCTACCGGTGACGATGGCGAGCGATCTCAACAATCAGTCTTAGTCCTCGTCATCACAAGTGGGATATATCATTATACACATATCTTCATTATACATGAGAGCTCATATATGTACTACTAATCGGCTCGAGCCTCCTCTATATTGGGAGGGATATTGACGTACTATACCACGCTGGTCAAGCGTGTTGGAAAAGGATTTTTAAGATTTTTAAGAATTGCATATCTGTTATATGAATATTATATCTCATAGACATCTTTTACGACACCCTATAGTAAGATAGATGATGTATTGTGTTCCGTTACCACATTAATTAGTTTTTTTTTTGGAGGTGGGTTAAGGTCGGCGCACTCCTCGCACTCCTCGCACTACTCCGTCCGGGTGTTATCGAACGATCGCTCGCGGCCGATGCAACAATAGTCATAGTATGAAAATGTATGGCACCGTTGCCGAGGTACGCCACAGCCGCGCGGGGCCAACGACAGAAACGACGCCATACATTTTCATACTTTGACTATTGTCACATCGGCCGCGCGCGACAGTGCAAGCGATTGATCGCGCGCGGCCGCGACTGGCCGCGATGCACGGAAATGAACCTTAACCGGTTAACTGTCCGTACTCCGGAGTGGGTATGGTCCCGTATGTCTATCGTATGTAAAATATGTTAAACGATAAAATCTCGAAAAAAAAATTCTTACTATGTACAAAAAGAAATATCGAGTATTTGCCTATGTCGCAGCACTTTTTATAATCCTTACGATATCTCGTACTAAGTCCACATAAAATATAAGAAATTATTCTTACGTCCACAGCTCTAGATGGCTTAGAATTTGTATGGGTGAGCCGACCACATATGGTCTGTGGACTGGTACGCAAGTCTGTCTACAGACCATATATGGTCTGTGGACAGTTAACCTGTTAAGCACGCACACCCATAACCCACCCGTATAGCACGTCACCTTCGTCGTGGGGGCCGACCACTGGTTCAGAGTTCTTTGACTTCAGTAGTCACATTAATTACTATTTAAACGACATTTCCTAAGAGTTTTATAAGGAATAATTTCAAAGATATTTTAAATTCGTGCCAATGAGAGCATAAGAAAGGACTATAAGTAAAAAATAAGTCCATTTCTCATCCATATCATGATTGTTTATTCATTTCGGCTTACATACGTCCCACCGCTGGGCTCGAATCTCCTCCAAAATAGGAGGGAAATGGACCTACTATACAACACTGGTCAGACGTGTTTATGTTGTTTATAAAAGGACTGTAACACGTCGTCATTCCTTGTATGAACAGTGGAAATTTTAATAATCCGCATAATTACAACCAGAGTGGGTAGCAGCATTTTCTCAGGGCACGTTATTTTTGCGAGCGGAGGGCGGTGCGATCTCATTGAGGGAGCTCACCGCCTGGCGCGTCGACGCCCACCGAGACGTCATTGCCGGTTGAGCAGCCCGGCTGGAGAGGGCTCGGTTCGGAGTGCGGACTATGGAGGCCTTCCGGCCGGTGCTGATGCAGTGGTTAAAACGGCGGCACGGAGTGCTCTCCTTCCGACTAGTGCAGGTTTTGACGGGGCATGGATGCTTTGCCAAATACCTGTACACGGTCGTTAGGAGGGAGAGTACACTGTCCTGCAACTACTGCGATTGCGACCAGGACACGGCGCAGCATACGCTCGAGGTTTGTGCCACGTTACGAGGTTTGTACTACGTTGGCACGTTATTTTTCATTCATCACCAACACAGCTCATTTAAGTCTCACTGCTGGACTCGCACCTTCTTCATAATAGGAGAAAAATTGGCTTACTACCTATATATTAGTATAATATAAGCTGGTCAGATGTTTAGCTTGTGGTGACGGAGTAAGAAAACAGTTCACCGCTCTCTATTTTGCCCGTAGATGCCGTAAAAAACGACTAAGGGATATTATAAACATATAACATCTGTTCAAGAGAAGGAAAACTTGAAACAAAACTCTATTGCAACACGTCTGACAAGTGTGAAATAGTATGTCAATTCCCCTCCCGTTATGGAGGAGGCGCGAGTCCAACCGTGGGATATATATAGGCTGAAATGAGATAAGACATTCTGTTATAGAGATTTATTTCAAGTTTTCCTTCTCTTGCACAGATGTTATGTGTATATATCCTTTAATAGTCTTTTACGACACCCAGGAGCAAAATAGGGGGTGGTAAATTGTAATCTTACTCTGGCCCCCCACACGGAAAGTATTTCTTCAATACCCTTTTTTTATGTTAGTACCAGGGCACTATAAACTATAAGGATATTAAAGTATATGGTTAAATTCTCTACCAAATATTGCTCGAAGCATTAATTAATATAAAATTATTAACAAATATTTGTACAGCTCCAAACATCGTCCACACTAGGAGTATACCATTAAGATAATTAATTATATAAATTAAACTTTATCACAGCGGTACTAGGAACTATAATCAAATAAACTATATTGGCGGAATTGATTTGTTATTAATTTACTAATTGATGGTAACATAAGCATTCACGAGTATGATGGTTGAAGTCAAGTGTTAGAGTTGAAGTCATTAATATATGAATTATATAGAACATGACGCAGTTATGAGGAATGTCGACATAAGTGAAAACTTAAAACTATTAACAAACAGTTGTTAGTTTCAGATATTCAAATTTTTTGATCTTGAATTTTTCTTCTTACCTAGTGATAATAAGCTACAATAATATGAGTTACTGGTGCCAATGTAGAGTTATAATGTTGATTATTCTTTCGACTTCGTATTTTAGTCAGTCGTTTCAATTAATTTGGTGCTGACAACTAAATTATGTTTCCTCTGGAAATATTGGCAGAATGTGAAAATGTACTCAATTCCTTATTATATCTTATTCACTACATTCCACCATTTAATCTTCATTATGTTAGATAAAATATCAGCAAAATTATTCAATAAAAGTGTTACTTTAAAATACTAAAACAATGAAAAAATATAAAAGCGCTTTTTTTTACGGTCGGCGCACTCCTCACCCAGCTTCGTCCGGGGCGACAGGGGGGCGTAAGCACACACATCCGTAACCCACCCATATAGCACGTCGCCTGCCACGTTGGGCCGTGACATTTTGACATTCGTCTTAATTCCGATCCTGAATTCAAATTTATAATTTAAAACTGTTTACATTTATCTAATTTTGACATATATCGGTACAGATATAGTGACATTGACATAGCTATATCGACGTGTTAGCGTTAACACGTCACATGACCATGTCGATGACGTATTACATGACTTTACTCCCCGTACAAACCTGCTTAATATAGAAGTTTTCACAGAAAAATTTACGATTGTTTTCGAGATTGACGATTTCGAGATAAGATTTTGGTTTAAGATAAAATTAGCTGACCCAACAGACATTGTTCAAATCTAAAAAATAGCATAAGGCATTCTCCTTGAAATCGATTGCAGCGCCACTTACCGGTTCCGATTATTAATCTAAACCATTCTCATATCTATCGAAACAGCTACATAAATCATCAAAATTGGTCCAGCCGTTTCTAAAGCATTCAATTACAAACACAGGAACAGAAGATTTATATACATCTCTTCTATTAATACGTGAAGCAAAAATTTTGTACCCCTTTTTACAAAAATCATGCAGATGGCCAAACATGGAATTTGGCACAGTTGAAGAATATATAGAGGAAAAGAGCAAAAAACTAAAATTTCATATAATAATGGATTAGAAATACATTAAATTCATTAAAAAGGCATTACGCACACTACCATGCAATCGTTACACATACATACACTCACACACGCTTATACACTTTTGTTTACGGTTAAAATCTCTGGTCGAACTGAATGTCAAACAATCACAATTATGATGAAAATTTTAATAGTTATTTGTACTTACATATTAGTTACTGCTTGCTCAATATACAAGAAAATGGTGTGGCAGAAAAATTAATTTACATGAATTATGGCCGAATTTCGACCATTCGACGACCACTAGTAAAGATTAATTTGTGAAAATAACAAAACGGTATTACAACGCACTTATTTGTAGTACCTCATGCCGCTAGTAGATAAACATTAATTTATTCTTTATTGCTTTTAATTAAATAAACAATCATTGTTATTGAGAAATTTATCTGAAAGCAGCCTTATTAATTATATAGATTTCGATCATCATAATCATCATTTCTTGGGCTCGAATAACCTTCATAAAAGAAGGGAAATTAACCCACCACCATACTAACATTTGGAAAATAAAACCCTATACCAATCCGCCTGACCAGCGTGGTATAGTAGGTCAATTTCCCGTTGTGGAGGAGGTTTGAGTCCAGCAGTGGGACGTATATGAGTATGTATGATATGTCTGCCATTACACATTTGATCATTAAATGGGGTCTCATTACCCTCAGAAGTCGGGTAATGAGAGCGAGTGACTTTATTTTTTAAAATCGTTATTGTACATTAATACAAGGCTGTGATTGATTTTAACTATGACTAAAATATACTTTAATAATTAATGTAACAATGTCTAATCAAAAATTATGAGAATGTTGACTAATATGTGTGTTTTAAATGTTC
The DNA here is from genome assembly GCA_032191425.1 of Lymantria dispar. Classification (NCBI taxonomy): domain Eukaryota; kingdom Metazoa; phylum Arthropoda; class Insecta; order Lepidoptera; family Erebidae; genus Lymantria; species Lymantria dispar. The sequence continues at coordinate 6,250,729 of CM063465.1, read as the reverse complement.
TTTAGTAGGCGTCCATTACACTGTTCTGCCCTAACCCTGAGGTTAGTGATCGCAGTCAACGTAGTATTAGTTACAGCAGCACGCTGTTCTCTTTCCTGATGCTCTCCTAATCAAGAATCTTCACTCTTGTTAAGTATTTAAAAAACTGGTAGGACCAGTCTGTCAGACTGTCCATAGTCGTCGGTCTATAGCCGGGAATCGTTCCGTCTGGGGTAGTACCAAACTCTCGCAGAAATCTGACATCTGAGTAATAGCAATTTACTGAACCTTGTTTGGTGAGCATGAGAGCCGGACGCCTTTCTCATGGTGTTTACATGTGGTGGGTTTTGGTGATGCCTTTAGTATCACCGAACCTCATTACATGGATTCACACTCCGTTTACTTTCTTCAGGATATGCAGTGGCCTAGCAAATGTGCATGGTGGAGCCATGAGCGCCAGTATCAGTTAACAGCAGTTGTGCTGTTTACTCGTTTGCAATAAAAAAAGGTAAAATTCCTAGTAATTCCTATATTTTAACGTAAATGTCAGAATCTAAAGAACAGAAGTCTTACAATATGATAATTCTCGAAAACAATCAAATTTTTAACATATTCAAAACACGAAAAAAATTAAACGATACAATAGATGAGTCAACAAATAATTTAACATAAACATCAGAACTTATTACTGTGATGTAATTTCCTTGTAATCCATATAGCTTCTGTATTTTATATAACTCATGTGTGTATATTTTATTAACACATTCATGTGAATTGAACTACTAGAAACGTATGAGATCATAGAAACTGCGTATATAAGGAATCACAATCTATATTTTCTATTCATTTACCATTAAAAATTCCAATAAAAATGTATACAAAACTTTTAATCGTGTTGATCGTTTGCTTAGGAGTTGTGAAATCCAATGATATTCGTCTTGGATACGCTTCACCAGCTTCTAGAAAGATCTATAGTGAAATCAAAGAAGCGAATCCAGCTTTATGGACAAGATCTGACGACATTATCGTCAACGCACCTTCAAACGAAGTCATTGATGCTATTTATGTAACAGATTTAAGACCAGATAAAGATGGCAGTGCGTATATTGAAAGTGGCGGAGTTGGAATGAAAAGTGTTACCTTTAAATTAGAAAGTCCAAGTGTTTTAAGAGGATATAAATTTGAAATTGAAGTCTTTGGTAATTCGCCTAACAGTGGTTACCAGAATAAAGGCTATAACCAATACTATGGTGAAACGCAATTTGGAAGGAAATTTTAAAAGATAATGTGATTGTTAATTTTAATAAAGTGTCTGTTTAAGTTTTCTATCTTGTTTTTATTTTCTTTGTTCAGAGCTTAGAATAATAACGTATAGAAGGTAAGTTCGCGCACAAAAAGTGAAGCATATCAATTGGAGCCTAATGGAGCTTACGCCGGCACCGTTGCGTAATGTACAAGTCATTGTACTGCACGTACGTACGCAACACTTAAAAAATAAATAGGTAATTATGACGATTTGTGCATTCAAATGGTGTAAAAACAAACAACACATTTTTTTAAAACAAATAACACATTTGAAAAACTTAAAAAGGTTTTTAATATTACTTTTAAAATTAATTTGACGATTTATGTTAATAAAAACAAAATTTGATTTCATAATTTGTATAGTCGTGTGCGTGTGTACGTGTGTAATCGTCGGCGCGCCATTAGTATTTTGAGATTCATGTTTCGAACGTTCGAAGCACTGACACTATCCTTCTATAAGTTATTATTCAAAGGTTCAGAGATTCTTCTTGAAAGGATTTGGGTTTTTTTTTCAAACTGTTTTTATTCTGAATTATTAAAATTTCATCATCTCGATTTATATACGTCTGGCTGTACTCCAGCCTCCCCCATAATAGGAGGGGAGTTGAACTACTACACCATTCTGGTCAGACGGTTTGGTATAGGGTTTTAACTTATCCTGCATGGATATTATTTGCATATTATATCCCTTATTCGCGTTTTAAGACCCACGGGCTAGATTGTATTGTGAATAATATTCTTACTCAGTCACAGACGGAAATTGTTAAAATTTAATTAAGGACCATACTGTAGACAGTTTTCTGTATACAGCCGCGAGCCCAACTTTCTGAGGGTGTTTGCATATGGTGAGTTTTAGTGATGTCTTTATTATCATCGAACCCCATTGCACGCATCTTCACTTTCTTTGCGGTAGGCAGCGACCTAGCAGAGGTATATGAGCGGCAGCAACACTTACCATCATGTGTACTGTTTACTCGTTTGCAACCATTTGTAATAAAAAAAAATACGTACATCATATAATATGCACATAAACATCTGTGCAAGAGAAGGAAAACTCGAAATGAAACCCTATACCATATTGGTATGAGGGTTCATTTCGATTTTTCCTTCTCTTGCATCGATGTTATCTGAATATAAATTTGAGTAAGAGAGTGAATTCTTACACCGATACTACACAGAAAATCATCTATCCGTCAGCCCGTCAATGTCCACTACTAGACAGAGGCCTTCCCACGAGAATGCCACGCAGAACGGTCCAGTACCCAGTCCACTTACATCCCATACAAAAGTACCCTGCGACTTTCAGAATGTCGTCAGTCCACGTCGGGGTGATCCTACGTCTATTTTCATAATTTATTTTAACCTTTGCCTTCACTTTAACATAAAATATGTCATTGTCCTTTATGTTTTTTAAAGTATGGCGTCACTGCTATCAATCAAAATGATGATAAAATTTATATAAGCAAACATTAGGAAAATTCTTGGAATGTAAATATTGACATAATCTGTAAAGTACACGGCCGCGAGTATAATACATTTGAAATGAAACTATATTTACCGATTTTATCTCCTCTGATTTTTAATTACTCAACGTTTCTGTCAAGAGAACGAGGACTGTCGAGACAGAGTTCTCCAGTGACCATATCATCAAATACTGACGTGATAAATTTTTTAAAAAGAATGTTTGCAAATGAAAGTTGGTGTATCTACTCAATAGACTCATAATCACCCCGTCCTTATCCTAATTATTTGGAGACGATTCAATATGTACATTTCTTTCATATTACATATTGCAAAAGATATTGGCAATAGATTCATGACCGGTTGGATTGACATCAACCCTCTTTGGGAATGAAATTATTGACCAGTGGGCCTACTCTTGAAATCAATTCTAATTTCGAATCCGATTCAATTCCAATCTCACCAATCTTATATTTCGTAGTCTTGAACAAAATCGAGAATGAATTCTTCGTTTTTGCCGTTGTTATTTTCACCAAACGTGCCGTATTTTCTTACTTTAACTTAATAACGTTACTCGAACTCGATCACCACAAAGACGCTGTCTTGAAATTGTGCAACATTAACGATTTTAAACTACGTCAAAATCACGTCGGGAGTAGCAAATATTTGACTTAATCGACGAGAGTCGAATTCATTTAGTTTAAAAAAATTCACCGAATTTCATTCCAATCATGCGCTAGTGTCGCTTTCAAGAGTACCAAATTTGCTCAAATTCGAGCTGGGATTGGATTCAGGATTGGAATCGAGATTAAAGAGTAGGCACAGATAGCATCAAATGACCTTAGATCAATATAGTCTCGTCTTTTACGACACCCATGATCAACGAAACTGTTGGTAGTATTCGTAGGCGCTACCATACAGCACTTCATAGTAGACATTCATATCATAGACTGTCAAAAAAAGTCCTTTATCTCAGAAGACCTCTGACCTTTTTCGACCTCTGACCTTTTTCGACCTCTGTCCTTCGAACTTTATCCCACAAGAACTTTTAGGTAGTCATCGTATTCAAAGTTACATCTTGAAAGTCGCACGGAACCCTTGGATGCAAATAGCATAGGACCGTTCCGAGTGGCATTCTCGTGGGGAGACCTATTACAAAGAGTGGACATCTAAAGGCTGGATGGATGGCATTCATCATAATCATCACAGCTCATATACATCCCACAGTTGGGCTCAAGCCTCCTCTACAATAGAAGGTAAATTACCCACTTTACGACGCTGGCGTCTTGGTTTAGATTTTTCTTCTCTTGCACAGATGTTATATGCATATTATATCCCTTAGTCGTCTTTTACGACATCCACTAGCAAGATAGAGAGTGGTGAATTGTATTCTTACTCCATCAACACATGGAAAATAGTGGTATTCATAATTGATGATTTTGCATGATCCTGTGGAATGAACTATGAATATCCTTACTAATATTAATTTGAAAGTAAGTTTGTTTCTTTGTCACGCTTTCACGCTTAAACCAACAAACCGATTTCAAAAATTCTTTTACCAATGGAAAGCTGTAATATCAAAGAGTAACATGGGCTATATTTTATCCCGGTATTCCCACGGCAGCGGGCACTACGCGGATAAGGTGACTGAAACCGTAGCGATTGTTGTTAATATTGATTCATGACCATGGATACAAAGTCCTTCAGTCGAATACGTTGTAGTTTAACAATTCACATAAATAGTCTGTCAGTAAGTCAAGTCGTTACCATGATTTGATTGCTGACAACCAAATCACGATTTCATTAGGAATTTTGAAAGAACACGAAAATGCTCGTAGTTCACCATTATATTATATGAACTACACTCCAGAATCTTCTCTGCATTATATTGCATAAAATGTCAGTTAAATTATGCAATATAACATTGTAAAACACTAAAATAATGAACAAAATATAAGAGCGCCAGATGACATTTTGACATTCGCGCCAAAACCCCAAAGCGAAGCGAGGGCGGCTAGTAACAAATAACTAAAAATTTTTTGGAATTCATGTGAAGAATGACTTAAATTATCACAACATATAACTGTCCTTAATCTAATTGATCGAATTTTTCCAACATTTTTTATTTTTTATGTTCAATAGTTTAAGTTCTAACAGCCGTAACTTATTTAACTAATTATCGTAAAACTCGTTTTGTGGTAATAAAGTTGAATGAATACATATTTCACGCTAGTCAGATAATGAATCTTTTTAATGTGTACGCTGTATAGGTATATATATTTTCTTTTTAGTTAAACATTGTTGTGCCTGAAGTGCCTCAGAGTCTATGGAATTTTATAAATAAAGTATAATTTTGTATATATTTATTTATCCGTGACTGCCGTAAAAGACGATTAAGGGATATGATTTGCAGATAATATCTATTTTAAATAAAACTACGGATTTTATCGCGTTTGTATTTGATTTTTGATTGCCCGATGTTTCGAACACTTTGCAGCGTTCATGGTCACGGGCGGACTAAGATGTCTCTCGTCCAACAAGTCATTGTTATTGCAGAAAATTTATAATTATCTACCCGATACAGAAAATAGTTATTAAATATTGACTCACATTTTGATACAAATTTATTGCCAGTGTAAGAAGAAAATGATTCTATATGAAAAAAATATATTGTTTATGGTTAGTAATTATTTAACATTAAAATGGATAGTAATTATATTTAAAAACCTACCAATCTAGTATACTACCACCGGATCGAAACACGGCCGTGTTCCGATCCGGTGGTAGAGAACACTGAACAGAAAGATCCGGCAAGAAAACTCAGATGACATGATGCTAAATTAATATTAATTTTGAAGGCAGCTTACTTTATGTTACTAAGAGATTTTAATTTATAAAATTATCTTTAGCTATTATTATTGTAGGTCAAATCTATACCATATGAGCTCACATTGCAGTCTTGTGGTGGTCTTTTTGGATTGGTTGCAAAGTTGTCGAAACGTCGGGCAATCAAATACAAACGCATTAAAATCCGTAAAGTAGTTTTATTTAAAACTAGAAACCCGCCCTCGCTTCGCTTCGGTTTTAGTCGTTTTACCCGCGTAGTTCCCGTTCCCGTGGGAATACCGGGATAAAATATAGCCTAGTTTACGCCCTGATATTATAGCTTTCCATTGGTGAAAGAATTTTTGAAATCGGTCCAGCCGTTTCGAAGATTACCCGGAACAAACAGACAGACAGACAGACAAAAAATTTTTAATCTGTATTTTAGGCATAGGTGTCGTGCAAATAACCGTGTGAGCATAAAAAAAGCTTATTATTTTGACATTACAAACAGACACTCCAATTTTATTTATTGGTATAGATGTGTAATACTCGCGTAAACATCAGAAATCATTAGATAATATCTATTTATGATTAGTAAAACTCCACTTAAAACACTATACCAACACGTCTGACTAGCGTGGTATAGTAGGTCAATTTCTCTTCCATTGTGGGGAGGCCCGAGCCCAACAGTGTCTGACGTCAACCCTCATTTATAATGTAATTGTTGCCCTGACGGTATCAGGTGAATCGCCCCGATGAAAAGTAGTTTTAATGTTAGTCGACTCTTACGACAACCACGGGCAATGTAAGGCTTAATAGTATTTGTAGCTGAACCGGGAACCAGGAAAAAAAGCCAGGTTAGAAGTACCCTAAACCGAAGAACATGTATAAGGAAATTTGTGAACGTGGAAGAGGCGAAAATGGTAAGACAAGATCGTAGCAAGTGCACGGAAGTTGTCTCTGCCTACCTCTATGGGAAAGAGGAGTGAATATATATATGTACCTATTATTAAGTCGAATACTCTTTAACTCGAAATATTTCACATTTCTCGTTTCATCTCAGCCCATGCACTGTTAGGCTCGGGCCTTTTCCACCATGGAAGGTAAATTGATTGATTGATTTGAAAAAGGGGGATTGGTATAGTAATACAACGATCAGATATGTTGGTATAAAGTTTTGTTTCGAGTTCTCCTTCTCTTGCATAGATATTATATGCATATTATATCCTATAGTCGTCTTTTACGACACCAACAGGCAAGAGAAGGGGGTGGTGAATTGTATTCTTATTTCGTCACCACACGGAATTACCCGTAAAATTCGCTCAATATTCGAGTTATCGAGATTGCACTATATCATTGGATCCTTGAAACACATTGTCGACGTAAAAACCCTCATTACAGTCATTGAACAAATGTTTTACACAATTACACAGTATGTACTTTTAGTATTGTTTCACGTCAATTACATCCTTCCGAGAAATGATGACTCATATTATGTAAATACATATGGAACAAAGTCAATATAATTATTCTCAAGCATATTACACCAACTTGGCAACATTATCTATGTAAAGATTATAATTTTTATATTAATACGTGAAGTAAAAACCCCTTTTTACGAAAATCATGCGGATGGACTAACATGAAATTTGGCACAGTTGAAGAATATATTGAGGATAAGTACAGAAAACTTGATATAATAATGGAATAGAAATACACTAAATTCATTAAAAAAGGCTTTAGGCATGCAATCGATATACACACACAAACACACGCTTATTATATACTTTTGTTTACAGTTAAAATCTTTGGTCGAACAGAATGTCAAACAATCATAATAATGATGACAATATCTAATAGATATTTGTACTTATGTATTAATTATTAGTGAAATACAGCTTGCTCAATATGCAATACAATTGTGTGCCAGAAAATACTATTTAAATGAATTATGGCCGAACTCGGACCATTCGGCGGCTACTAGTAATTATAATTTGTTGAACTAAAAATGCGAGAAGAAAACTTGACATAAAACTAGGGTTGCCAACCATACTATAATATATAGTATTGTACTATATTTCAGGTCTGCGTACTATATATTGTTGAAATACGTAAAAATACTATATTTTAAACACCGAAATCTAGGGTCTGGCGCATAATCCCAGTTGTTATTTTTTTAAGAGATTTTTTAGGTTGATACTCTTCTTTCTTAAGGTATAAATGTAGATATCCACTATAGCAACTCATGATAAAGCAGATAATAACTTAAAAAATTTAAATAAAATGTTTGTGTATTTGCCATGTACAAATTCCCAGCTTAAATTTTTTTTTCCATAAAATACTATTTTTTTTAGAAGTGTATTGTTTTTTATGGCCTATTTTGAAAAATACTATATTACGTCGAAGAAATGTTGGCAACCTTACATAATACCCTAGGCCAACACGTCTGATTAGCTCGGTATATTAGCTCAATTTTCTTTTTCATTGTGAAGGAAACTCGAGTCCAATAGTGAGATACATATGAGCTGAAATGATGAATGATATTACAATTGGTATCCTATAAAATTTTACTTGGCCAGGGGTAGTAAGCAAACCTTATCACGTGGCAGACTCATGGCCATCATTTTAAACGGTTTTATTTCGCTTACCCTGTTTGTTTGTTTATTTTTGTCTTTGTTGGGTCAAATTTAGTAATTGAAATTTCACCCTCTTCCTGTCAACCGATTGATCTGAAATTTGGTATACGCTTTTAGTTTTAGTGACAATACAATTATGTATAGTCAATATTTTTGTAAATTCAAGATGGCTGCCGTTACAAAATGGTGGATAACCTATTTTTTTTTCAACCCCATCAATATAGGTATCAAAGGAAAAGGCTTGACAAGTAGAATACAATGCACTATAGAAATTCAAAATCTAAGGTGGTCGCCGCTACAAAATGGCGGACAACCTATTTGTTTTTCAATCCCATTAATATGGGTATTAAATGAAAGGGCTTGACAAGTAGAATACAGTGCTCTATACAAAATCAATATAAAAACTAAAAACTTGAAAATAAAAAAGGAAAAAGATATTTTTTAAATTAAACGGTTTAGTAAAAATAAAATCGTGGGACCTCAAATATCTACAATCGTCGATTAAAATGTTTGTTTTGTAGTGTCCCACGATTTTATTTTTACTGTTTCTTTACAATAAAACCGTTTAATTTAAAAATTTTTTGTTCCTTTTTTTTTTACTATACTAACTGCAGTACATTATTCAAAAATTACTAGTCGAATCTTTAGCAAATTTAAACGAGACTATATGGAAAGCACAAACATTCAAATAAAAAATTAAGTAAGAATATAGTTTACCACCCCTTTGCCTGTGGGTGTCGTAAAATTCGACTAAGAGACATAATATGCAAATAACGTCTACACAATTGAAGGAAATCTCTAAATAAACGCCTATACCAACTAGTCTTACTAGCAGATCCTCGTCATTATCAGCACTATACGTCCCACTGTTGAACTCAATTGACTTACATATTACTATTTACATATTTATTTCAGTAAGGTCAAGGGGGGGTCTGATATCCTAAACTCAGGGTGACCTAGTTAGGAGTTAGAGCTTATCCATGTACCTACACGAATCTTATGCTCTTTTTATTTGATTTTATTATTATTTTTTTTCTTTTTTTTTATGTAATAATAGCTATATTTACCTAATGTACTTTTTTAGTAGTAGTGCATGAATTGTAATGTTTTTTGTTTTATTGATCCAATAAAGACTTATTATTATTATGTATCTCCGATTCACGGCTATCTTCCAAGGGAAGATACCCGGTCCTTTGAAAGGCTTACATGGGGATATGGATCCAACACGCAGAGGCCTTTGGAGAAATTTAATGTAAAAATGGGATGGGACGTCTACCGATGACACTCCACGTCTGCACATAACACACGTGGACTGCCAACGGTAGGTGTAAAACTATTGTGTGATGATGGTATCTAATACATGATTATGGGGTTGGAGGTTAGATGGACTGGATTAATGGCAAACTATTGATTTAAAACTGTCGTCTGCCTTCAATACCTTTATCGTCCTGAACTTTGGCAGACGGTGACTCGCCAACTCACTGAATGGGCCCCCCTAAACGGTCGCCACAGACACGCAGGCTATACGGGCAACAGGGGGGCAACATTGGTGCAAGTGGCTTGGGGTGTCGAGCGTTCACCATCGCAGTGGTTATTATTATTATTTACTGTTCAACATAATGGCATACGATTATATTTCGAGTTTTTCTTCTCTTGCATAGATGTTTCATGAATGTTATATACCTTAATCGCCTTTTACGATGCCCACGGGTAAGATATGAGTTGGTTAATTGTATTGTTACTCTGTCGCCACACGGAAAGCAATACAGTAAGTCAATTTCTATCCAATGTGGAGGAGGCTCGAGCCTAGCAGTGCAATATATAATCTCACGGAAGGAGGCGGCGGATCGTGTGCGAGTAGAACTCCTATTCGGCGACACGTTCCGCCGCCGGCGACTCGGGCGGCGCAGGCGCGAGTATCTGCGCCTAATGCCACCCTAGCCGAGGCCGCGGGTGATCGGACCGGGGAATTATCCGTTACCCGCGGAGAGGCTAACCGCGTGACGGCGACCGACGTCCCAGGACGTCGAGAGGTGAGGTTACCCGAAAGGGTATTCCGGCGGGCCGACCACCGACGCCAAGTCACATCTGCTCCGGTGGTTGGCCCAACAACGAGGTGACGTGGATACGAGTGGGTTATGGGCCCGCGGGCCGTCCTTTCATCGTCCTGGATGGACTGGACCGCGCGTGCGCTTACCATAGCCCACCCATAAAAAAAAGCAGTGCAATATATATGAACTAAGATGAGCGGTGACGGAGTAAGAATACAATTTTACATCTATGCAAGAGAAGGAAAACTTGAAATAAAACCCTATACAAACACGTCTGACCAGAGTGGTTTAGTAGGTCAATTTCTCTCCTAATATGGACGAGGCTCGAGCCCAACAGTGGGGTGTATATGAGCTGAAATGATGATGATGAATTTAAACACATAAAAACAAATACCGTCGAATTGAATTATTTTGGTGCCAGTTGAAAATTAGTCACAACTACTCGACATGTCATCAAATTATCGCGAATACATTTAAAATAGCACCTTTAAAATATTCATTAAATAAATGAAATACCGAAAATTAGAGACGTACCATTTAAATAGATAGGCATTATCGTGTATATGTGACATGACTCATTACTTTTATAATATTCTTCTACTTATTTTGTTAAAGTAACTTTATAAATTTACTTTTATTTTAAGCGATTCACTCGAGTAGTTAAAGTAGTTATAATATATGTATGTATAATACATAAATATATTATAACTTTCCATATATACATGGTGAATCAGGTAATAGGGCAACTGGTCAAACGGGAGATTGGCAATGGTGGTAGGAACACATGAAAAAAAATTGAAGGAAAATTTTTGATTGATTAATTCATTAATTAGAGACATATAAAGTTTTCAATTTTGTCATCGCTTTTTCGTGTAAATATGATTGAAATGTATAAAGTCAGTGATACTTAAGCTGCGACATATTCGTACTTTGTTAAATGTTCATTAGAAATTGAATAAATCTATAATTTAATGCGAACTACGATCGCATAAGCAAGACAAATTTCGCTTTAAATCAGCTAATCGGGCGATGACCGTTGACGTGGCGCCTTTGTACCTACACTACTATTGAAGCATTTGCGCAATTTATACCTATTTATACTGTCGAAGCTTTACATGCCTACATGTATCCTGTCTCTACATGCCTAATACGTAACATTTAAGGCATACTCTTAAACACACATTTTTGAAATCACTATAACTTTTACGTTTTATTGTTCTTTGTGTAATATATATTCTAATTACGATCTATGACCGTTAAACTACAACATACTCGAACAGTTGCCTCATAACCTGATACACCCTGTATATTTCTTATTGCTGTTCATGGCAGACAAGTAAATATCATACCTAATGGTAAATGATACTGCCGCTCATGAACCCTTGTTAAGCCGCTGCCTACCGTAAAGAAAGTGGAGGGAATGTGAAGGCGTGCAATGAGGTTCGGTAATACTAAAGGCATCGAAACTTACCACACGCAAACACCCTCAGAAAGTTGAGCTGTCGGCTCTCTCACTCACCGAACGAAATGCAGTAATAAATAGCTACAACTCAGACGTTCGAATTTCTGCAAGAGTGTGGCAAGCCATAATGTATGTAGTTATGGTGACGAAGTAACAATATAACTTACCATTTATTATAATTCACTCATTCTTTAGCTCGTAGGTATAGTAATAATGGTAGGACCACACTGTTGTCAGTTGTCTACAGCCGCGGGCCGGTCCATCCGGGATAGTAGGGGAAAGGACCCGAATATCGGATATTTTTTGAAAATTAGGTAAAAAATAGATTAATAGTATACGTAGTTACCTTGGAACACTATTATACGTTTAAAATCTCTTCAGATTTTACAAAAAATAAGTATTAAGTTATAAACGCAGTATTAATCAGCTAAGGTAGCTTAAATTTTTTTATAATTTTTAACATAATACAAAATAAATGAACAGTTGTACGAGTTTAACAAATTCTTATGATCTATATATTAAAAAAAAATCCAACATTTTTTTTTTATTTAAATCAGATATCCGATATTGAGCAACGCTATGTATCCGATATTAGGAATTCGCAAATGTAAATAAAAATATAGAAATATTAAAAATATTGTCTCAGTTTTTCAATAAAGCTTAGTTTTTAAGTAGGATATATAGCAAATACTAAATTACAAGAAAGACATAACAGCATAAATCATTAGGTACTTGCTCAAAATACTGCCTTAAAAAGCCACTACGTAATATTTTGTGCGACAAAAATTAAACTTGTATCGGTTTTATTGCCATTTTGATAGAGAGACCAATGAAAGTGCTTTAGTGCTTCTATCTAGTTTTGAACTAATAATGACTATGCTGTTCGGCACATAACGTTGCTTTGTTTAGGAGATATTGATATATCTGAAATTACGAAACCATCCGATATTCGGTTCCTTTCCCCTACCACACTCTCGCAGAAAATCGACGTCTGAGTAGTAGCAGTTTGTTACTGCGCTTCGTTTGGTGAGCGAAAGAGCCGGTTGCCCAACTTTCTGAGGGTGTTTGGGTGTTAGGTGATGCTTTTAGTATCACCGAACCTCATTACTTCACGCTTCATTCAATTTCTTTGTGGTAGGCAGCGGCGCAGTTGTAGCCCTGATATTGCAAAGGTCCATGAGCGCAGCGACACTTACCATCAGGTGTACTGTTTGCTCGTCTACCACCGTTTAGAAAAAAATAAAGACTAAGGGATTATAATATGCAGGTAATATCTATTTGGTTGATCTCGACTACATTATTTTGAAATCATTTTTTTTTATTATAATTTTGAATTATAAGATGACCGATTTCTGTATGGTGATGGATTAAAAATACAATTCACGCATAGGGAGTGCCCTATCTTGTCCGTGGGTATCGTAAAAGATTACTAAGGTATATAATATGCATAATTAATATCTATGCAAAAGAAGAAAACCTCGAAATAAATCCCTATAGGACCACGTCTGACAAGCGTGGTATAGAATGTTAATTTCCATTCCATTGTGGAGGAGGCTCGAGCTCAGCAATGAGACGTATATGGGCTGTGATTATGATGAGCGTCGTAAAAGACGACTAAGAGTTTAAAATAGACCTGAATGAACGTATGGTCAACAATTACATTTCCAAGGAGAGTTGATTTCAGGCAGGCGGCCGATCATACAATGCTATATGTATGACGGAAGAACAGTCAATATTTCGTCAACCCCAAATAATTAAGACATGAGCAATATAATGATCTATTTGCCTGTGAAAATCATAATGATGATGATGAATTTTCAGTTTATTCAAAGTTTTATTTACCTTTAGTTGTGACTGGAATATCATTCGTATATTGTTGCTTCTACTTCTATTTAACAAAAATTTGCTAAATAACATGTAAAGATAACTCCATAATGAGTGTTTTATCAGGTCTTACCAGCCACAACTAGAATTAAATAAGTATTTGGATAGAAAACTAAAACTTGCAGAATATCAAGGATTCACATTCATTTTGTATTCATTACGCTAACTTCGAAGCAGTGAAACGAGTTTACTATCAAATGCTAATTGCATCAATGTACAATGGCAACCTAGTTGATTTATGATAGTCCTTTGAATTTCTCCAAAAAATAATTTCTATTTTTTTAAATATGCGAAGTACAATTAGCATTAGTTTGTAATGCTAATTGTTGTTCAATTAGCACGCTTGACGCACCGATAACCGCTGGAGAAGAAAGGTTCTCAAGTGGCGACCACGTAGCGGACTAAGCAGTGTAGAACGCCCCCCACTAGGTGCTGAGCGTAGTTGGATGCAGGCGGCATAGGACCGCATTCTGTGGCGTAACATAAGGGAGGCAGTCCAGCAGTGGACGGCGATAGAATGAAATAATAATGATGATTTCGAAATACAAATTACATCTAGTTTGTATATCTCATAGATTATTGTACTTCGTGCGAGTAGAACCTGCGGCAGTTAGCACGATATGTTGGTAACCTATGTCGTTTGAGGAGTGAATTATGGCTTATAGTTAAAACATTAATCACTTAAACTGAAAGTTAAAATAATGGAATTAAATAGGTATATGGGAAGGGATATTGCTCGGTGCTATTAGAGAGAAGACTGCAGGGATTATATCTGACGATACCTCGAAAGCAACTCTAAGTCAAGACATCTATTCTGGCAATAATTAATAAGCGACGAGGTTTAAGAGAAGAGGTTTATAAACGAGGTTTAAGAAGAGCTTTCTTCACGGTAGGCAACGGCCTGGTTGTGCTCCTAGTATTGCAAAGGTCCATGTGCGGCAGCGTCACTTACCATCAGGTGTGCTGCCTGCTCGTTTGCCACCATCGGCAATAAAAAAAAAGAAACCAGTTTCCTCGTCAGTTGCGAGACACATCCTTTTATTTATTGCCATATCATCAATATTTCATGTCCTCCGCTTTGCATGGGTGGAAAGTGATTTTTTCCTGTTACTTTTTTTCTATTCTTAGTAATGTTTTGCCAGTCCGAAAACAATTAAAAAGAAATGTGGTGTCGTGGGTCACCAGGTAGGAACGAAGTTCCTTCGGCTAATGGAGAATCGACACAATTTGCAAAAAAAATCAAAATTCAGGGCTCTTTTAGTTGGTGTCCTTGTTCCGAACACTGTTAGTTTCTAATTATAAAATTTATTGTGACTAAACTATTGGGTGTAGGCTCTTGAAATTTAGGTTTTTAGTATTAAATCGGTTCTACTGGAAATTCTATGAGGTTTGTCAAAAATCCGGAGTTCCTGCGGTCAAAGATGACTGATTTATGGCAGTTTGGGGTTTGAACGATGTTTCACATCAAAAAAGGGGGAGAGGGAAGTTTCTAATGGGGGGTAGGGGTAGTCCGGGCGGCAATTTAAGGTGCAAGGGGGTTCAAAATTTCTATCAAAAATGGTCTAGCACTTACAGTTTTTGAGATACGGCGGTCAAAACAATTGTAGGTTGAACGATGTTTCACATCAAAATACTATCACATTTTTCTTCGTACTTCGTCTCATTTAACGGTTTTATTCCACGCACTTTTTCTTACGGCTCATTTAACGGTTTTATTCCTCCCACTTTTTCTTACGGTTTATACTATAACATTTTTTTCAGTTCGGTCGCGCAGCAAAATCCCTATCTCCTCCAAGCCTGCCGTAAGGAACTTCGTTCCAATAAAAGCGTTTGCCGGAACAGCTCGAGGGTCACGCCTTAGTGTTTCAAGCCTTTATAATGGTGAACCATTATGTATACTAACTTACAGGAGTTACAGTGATGGTAATGTGTGGTGAGACAAGTCCAAGAAAAAATAATCTACGTGTAGAAACGAGTTAAGAAAGCAATACGACTCGCCACCTCTTATTTTCCCATTATAGTTAAGATATCATCTTAGAATAATAACGTATAGAAGGTAAGTTCACGCTTAAAAAGTGAGGCATTTCAATTGGAGCCTAATGGAGCTTACACCGGAACCGTTCCGTAATGTACAAGTCATTGTACTGCACGTACGTGCGCAACTTTTAAAAAATAAATTGATAATTATGACGGTTTGTGCATTCAAATGGTGTCACAACACATTTGAAAAACTTAAAAAGGTTTTTAACATTACTTTTAAAAGTATTTAGACGATTTATGTTAATAAAAACAAAATTTGATTTCATAATTTGTATGGTGGTTTGCGTGTGTACGTGTGTAATCGTCTGCGCGCCATTAGTATTTTTAGATTCAAATTTTGAAAGTTCGAAGTATTGACACTATCCTTCTATACGTTATTATTCTAAGAGATATCATATTGTTCCTATTGAATAAAATATCGATCTGCATTGCCAGTGTTATGGGTTCCTACGCAGAACAATACTTTGTGTTATACTTTGATGTTCAAAATCTGGATTATACGCAAATTTTGAACTTTTTGATTTTGAACTTTTATCCAGATTTTGTTTTGTTTTGAATTTTTGTATCAGTTTATTATGTTTGTCAAGTTCCCACAAAATTTTATGTAAAAAAATACAGTCTTTGGGGACTATCTTTAGAAGCCAACACTAACAATAAGTAACTTGGGAATTGTATCATCGAGCTATTAGATTATTATTTTTAAATTATTTTTGGTTTGTAAATAAGTGCTAGTGACCAATTCAAACTTTATTCCTTGATCATAATTAATTCTTAAAAACCAAAGTAATTCGATAATGATAATCTAAATTAAAAATCCAAATTAATAAGTTATAGCAAATAATTTATTAGAAAATGTGTAGGAGTGCAATATTTTCAACAAAAGTTGACTCACATTTCAAACTTAGCGCTTGGTGTTTGTAGATTTGAAAGCAGGCGCGCACACGCTCTGTGTAAATCATTTCTCGAGACGCGTTCGGTGACGATGACGCGAGTTCCATGATTTTTGTTCACACAAAAAAGTACTCAACATGCTTAAAGAAGTTTTCACTTCAAAATGCATTTCAAAAGTTTTATTTACGACATATTTATTACTCCGATTTTATAGTTTTGAAGTTGAGCTATTAAATAAAATAGCACCTGGCGGGTAATATCCATTAGCGACGCTAATTACGGCACTTAACTTTTAAAGTTTAAACATAAACTCTAAAGTCTGGATAGATGGAAGGCATTATGACCTATATAATTAGCGAAAAGTATGTTATGAAAGAACATTAAAATACTATAATGGCTTAATTAAAATGCGATTTCAAATCTTTAATAATAATTAATAAATTTTCGATGTGGTGACGGAGTAAGAATACAATTCACCACTTCTTATCTTGCCCGTGGATATCGTAAGACAACTATGGGACGTAATATTAACACATAACATCTGTGCAAGAGAAGGAAAACTTGAATTAAAACTCTATACCAACATGTCTGACCAGCATGATACAGTAAATCAAATTTCTTTCCATTGTAGAAGAGGCCCAAGACCAACAGTGGGACGTATGTGGGCTGCGATGATGATGATATAATATTCGTTATTGTATATGATACTTATACTACTAATACTACCAAATCTTATATTGCGGAGTGTCGTAAAATAGGCCTTAGGTAGAGCCTGGCCAACGCCATCTGATGACAGCTAGACAACAATTACATTCCCAAGGGGAGTGATACAGCCAAGCGACCGGTTGTAAAACTATTGCCAAACCTTTTACATTATGAACGATTCAAGAAGAGTACATATTGCGTTGAACTAGGGGACACGATATCGAAACGAAAGTATCGATACTGTATTTATGAGTATTATTGATACTGTACTCATGAGTAGTATCGAAGAAAAAGTATCGAAACAAAAGTATCGATACTCCAAAGTATCAAGTACTGAGTACTTTTCCTAGAATCTAGGTCTTTTCCTAGAATAGAGGTCGTAAGAGCTTTTTTTTTCACCTATTCTACGCAGATTGAAATTAAAATGTATAGTTGGATATCTTGTCTACCATTGATTTTCCATGGCTGAGGATGGGAAGCGTGCGGTCCTATAACCCACCGGGTTCCCTACCCATCGTCATTGGACAGACAACTGATACCTTCCTTGACATCCGTGCCAGAACCGATGGATTATTTTTTCGGATATTATTCCCTTCGATGCCCCGACAACAAAACAGTATTGCCGAGGCGTCGCCCTCGCGCATATAGCCTCTCAGCGAGTGGAAGACTAATTCCCGGTCCATACACCACGATCTTGGTTAGGGCGGCATCAGGAGCGTGACATGCTAAAGGAATTTCTTACGATCCCGCTCCGCCGCCTCCTTCTGTAAGACGATTGTCTTGCAGAAAGTGGCAACGACGCCCCAGTCCATGTCGCTGTCGAGCATCGTCCTAACGATGGTCGGCAGTGTCAGGTCGGCACCGATGATTGCAACGATTTCTCTGCATTGCCCAGATCCAGGTGTGCTGCGCCGTATCCTCATCGCAATCGTGATGGTGGCAGAACGTTGTCCTCTCCCTTCTCACGACCTTGTCAACCAACCATGACTCGTCAAGACCTGCACCAATCGAAAGAAGAGAATCCCATGGCTCAAAATATTGCCCTGCATGGGAATCGAATGTATAGCACTGGTACGATAGTTATTTAGATTATTTTACGTAACAAAATAACAAGAATGTAATCCATCACCTATGTTTATAAGACACCGGATATTAATAAAATGTTACCTAAGTTCTATGTGTACAGTTGATAAAGTAAAAGTCCCCCGATAATTTTTTCCTTATTATTATAATCAACATGTTTGTTTTATAATATGACATTGAGTTGTAACGTCATATGAGATGTCCGTCGTGATGGATATTGCTCACAAAAGATATCTCGTATATTTGTTCTAGTTGGAATGATTTTATGCAAGAATCAGTCAAGAACGATTTCTTAAAATACACATTTTTCGTGTGATCGATGGATAACAAGGAAAACTAGAGAAAAACCCTATGCCAACACGTTTATTTAATACTAGCAACCCGCCCTCGCTTCGCTTCGGTTTCAGTCGTCTTTCCTGAATAGTTCCTGTTCCCGTGGGAATACCGGGATAAAATATAGCCTAGTTTACGCCCTGATATTATAGCTTTCCATTGGTGAAAGAAATTTTGAAATCGGTCCAGCCGTTTTGAAGATTACCCGGAACAAACAGACAGCCAGACAGACAAACAGATAGACAGACAGACAAAAAAATATAAAGTGTATTTTAGGCATATGTATAGTGTAAATAACCGTGTGAGCATGAAAAAAGTCTATTTATTTATTTATTTATTTTATTAGGAAGACCAACAGCTAATAAGAACATTGTAAATTGAACAAATAAAAACTAAAAGCTAATAATAGGTCTCCACGCTTATGCAGCAATACAAAAACAAGTGACCTGATTATAAAGACAATAGGCAAACAAAAGTTAACAAAAAATAAACAAAAATATTATTTTGACATTACAAACATACACTCCAATTTTATTTATTGGTATAGATGGTTACCACGTACAATCATTTTCTTCCCACGGTGGCGTATATAGGCTGAGTGAAGCCAAAGTAAAATACGAGCTTAAATAAAGAATTAACCCCCATGCCCATGGATGTCATAAGAGACGACTAAGGGATATATTATGCATATAACATCTATGCAAGAGAAGAAAATTTCGAAATAAAACTCTATACCAACACGTCCAACCAGGGTTGTTTAGTAGGTCAACTTCCCTCCTATTTTTGAAGTGGCCTTAGCACAGCAATAAGATGGGGTGCGAGGCCGGGGCACCTCCACGTGGTGCACCCTGGAAACGTCCATTTGGACGGCCAAGATTCCGGCGGGAGGGCTCCGCGTGCCGACTCTGAAGGCAGAGCGCACGGCGGATTTGGCCCGGGGCCAATGGGGTGGATGTGTCTCATGGCACTCCGTCGCCAGGGACGGTTGCGTCACGGCCCGGGGGTGTGACGGGTCGGTCGCTCGCGAGCGGCCAGACCCGGAAGGCCCAAACCGTAATCCTGAGTAGGGGGGTCAGGACCGGGGGTCTGCGGACTGCGGGGAAGAAAACCCCTATAAAAAATCACCCCAATCTCAAGTATTGCTACTCGGCGAGGAGATGTATAGCTGGTGGGTTAAGAAGCGCGCGCTAAAAAAAAAAGCGTCCAGTCGTTAGAGTAGTAGTCAAGGAGGACTTAAACTTCCAAAACACGTTGGCAGAAGTCAACAGTCGTATGTCTTCACCAGAGGGTCCCGGCCAGGCCGGGTAATCCCTTGCTGTGCCGAAGTTTGCGCGCGACGAGGAGTCGCGCCCAAGTTCCGGCACAGTCAGATCCCAATCGTATGGGTGGGGGGCACCTTCTGCTCCAGCCGCGAGCCCGGCGAAACAGGTGGCTCAAAGAAGGAGGAAGAGGAGGAGGAAGGGCGCCGTGGAAACTACGCATCAACGTAGATTTCGCCTAAAGCGGGAAGCGGAACGGCGGGCACAAAAGGATGCCGCCGTGGCCGCGCGCGACGAGGGCGGTGCATCCGCAGCTACCGCAGAGCCGTCGCGGGGCGGAAACGGCGAAATCGCCGGGGCGCCGAAGAAGTCGAGGGACAGCTCGAGTCTGTCGAGCGACGAGGGCGGATCAGCCGCAGGACCGTCGCGGGACGAGGGCGGCAGGGCCGCAGGACCGTCCAAGTTGGAAGGAGGGAGTGACTCCGGCTCAGGCCTCTGTTTGCTGAACAGGGGCTCGGCGCATACGTGCGTGCGACAATGGGGCGGGTCGATAGTGGACCCTTCGTTCGCTAGCCTCGAGGTCGCCGCACGCGTGGGGAGCTGGCGCGTCGTGGAGGAAGTGGAGACCTTGTCGGACCACCGGTATATCCGGATGGAGGTCTCCCCGGCAATCCCGACGTCCAGCAGGGGTCACGGGGCGGATGGACGTCCTGCGTTCCCGCGATGGGCTGTGGGTCGCTTAGACCGGGACCAGCTGGCAGAGACAGCCATCGTTTACTCGTGGCTGTCCTCTGCCAACCAGTCGGACGGAGTGGACGCCGAGGATGGCCGCATCCGCGGTGCGTTGACGCAGATCTGCGATGCGGCCATGCCCCGGGTGCGGCGTCTGCTCCTGAGGAGGGGGGTCCACTGGTTGGTCCCGGGAGCTGGCGGATATCCGGGCCGCGTGTATCCGCGTCCGGAAGGCCTACACCCGCAGCCGGCGGCGCCATCGCGATGCGGAGCGGGAGGCCGTGCTTTATGAGGGCTACCGCAATGCGCGGTCGGCCTTCAGGCTGGCCGTCCGCTCCGCCAAGGACGTCAGTCGGCAGGAGATGCTGGACGGTCTCGACCGTGACCCCTGGGGACGCCCCTATCGCGCGGTGCTGAATAGGCTACGCGCGCGGGGCCCTCCCCTCACCGAGACTCTCCAGCCCGCCTTCTCACCCTTCTCCGCCAGACACTGACCGGGAGGCCGATGACGACAGTGTTCCGCCCATCACGGAACCCGAGATGGGGGTGGCGGTGACGCGCATGCGCGCAAAGTCTACCGCCCCCGGGCCCGATGGTGTTCCTAACCGTGTGCTGGCCCTCGAACACCTGGGACCCCGCCTCAGGGGGCTATTCGACGCGTGTTTAGCATCTGGACGGTTCCCTGGGTGCTGGAAGGAGGGAAGGCTGGTGCTCCTGCCGAAGCCGGGACGGTCTCCGGAGTCGCCTTCGGCCTACAGGCCTATCGTGCTGCTCGATGACACGGGCAAGCTACTGGAGAGGGTGGTAGCTGCCCGCATCGAGCGGCACCTCGTCGGCACGGGTCCCGATCTGTCGGACGCCCAGTTTGGGTTTAGGAGGGGTCGTTCGACGATCGCGGCTCTGTTGCGCCTGAGGGCCGTGGCGACTGAGGCCGTCACCGGCGGGGGAGTGCTGTTGGTGGTGTCCCTAGACATCACCAACGCATTCAATAGTCTGCCATTCAGCTGCATCAGGGAGTTGCTCCGGTATCACGGCGTGCCAGTTTACCTGAGGCGGCTAGTGGCACACTATTTGGAGGGGCGCAGCGTCCTCTGCACCGACCGAGCAGGGGACGTCGTGCGAACGCCCATGACGTGCAGTGTCCCACAGGGGTCGGTCCTCGGACCCACCCTGTGGTACATCGGCTACGACTGGGCGTTGAGGGGGAGCCTCCCGCCCGGGCTGGGCGTGATTTGTTACGCCGACGACACGCTCGTCACAGCCCGCGGTGGGATGCTAGAAGAGGCGGTAAGCCTGGCGACCTCTGGTACCGAGGAGGTCGTCAGGCGGATCGGGGCGCTGGGGTTGAGAGTCGCCCTGGACAAGACGGAGGCCTTCTTGTTCCATGGGCGCACTATGAGCCCTCCCATCTGCGTCTCGATCACCGTCCACTCGGTCGACATCAGCATCCGGGCCCATATGAGGTACTTGGGCCTGGTGCTCGACGGGCGATGGTGGTTCCGGGAGCATTTCCGCAGGCTCGCTCCACGGCTCGTCGGCGCGGCGTCCGCCCTATCGTGGCTTATGCCGAACGTGGGCGAACCGAGCGCTACGTGCCGACGGCTGTACGCGGGGGTCATCCGGTCGATGGCCCTGTACGGCGCACCGGTGTGGGCGGGGTCCATGACCGTCCGACTTAGGGCCCTTCTGTGGCGACCACAGAGGGTCATGGCGGTCAGGGCCATCCGCGGATACCGCACGGTGGCGATGGAGGCAGCGTGCCTATTGGCCGGGACTCCCCCGTGGGACCCGGAGGCGGAGATGCTCACCGGACTATATCGGCGGGTGACGGGGGTGCGAGCGGAGGGCGGTGTGGTCTCGTTAAGGGATCTCACCGCCTGGCGCGTCGACGCCCGCCGAGACGTCATTGCCCGTTGGGCAGTCCGGCTGGAGAGGCCTCGGTTCGGGGTGCGAACCGTGGAGGCCTTCCGGCCGGTGCTGATGCAGTGGTTGGAAAGGCGGCACGGGGTGCTCTCCTTCCGACTGGTGCAGGTTTTGACGGGGCATGGGTGCTTCGCCAAATACCTGCACAAGGTCGTTAGGAGGGAGAGTACACTGTCCTGCCACCACTGCGATTGCGACGAGGACACGGCGCGCCATACGCTCAAGGCCTGCGGGGCTTGGGCAGTGCAGCGCTGTGAACTCGTCGCAATCATCGGTACGGACCTGACGCTGCCGGCTATCGCTAGGGCGATGGTCGACAGCGTCGGGAATTGGGACGCGGTCGCAGCCTTCTGCGAGACAGTGATCTCGCGGAAGGAGGCGGCGGATTGCCTGCGCGAGGAGCGCAGCCTCGATGAGGAGATCCGCCGCCGGCGACTGGGGCGGCGTAGGCGCAACTATCTGCGCCTCATGCCGCCCTAGCCGAGGCCGCGGGTGACGTGACCGGCGATTAGTCCGTCACTCGCCGAGAGGCCGACCGCGTGAGGAAAGACCGACGTCCTCCCCGAGGGGGGGACGTCGGTCGATGAGAGGGTACCCCAATTAAGGGTATTCCGTCGGGTCAACCACTGACGACAAGTTAACGCTGCTCCAGTGGTCGGTCCAACGACGAAGGCGACGTGGTTTTTGGGTGGGTCGCGGGAGTTGCGTGCTTAAGCCCCTCTGTCGCCCCGAACGGAGTGGTGCGGAGGAGCGCCGACCGCGACCCACCCACAAAAAAAAAAAAAGCACAGCAATAAGATGTACATATATGAGATGAATAATTACTAAGTTCAAAATAAAATTTTAATACGAAATCTTGACGGAATATTATTGTTTTTTATTATTATATTTGCCCGTGGGTGTCGTAAAAGACAACTAAGAGATAACAATATGCATACAACATCTATGCAAGAAAAGGAAAGTTTGAAATAAAATCCTGTACCAACACGCTTGATAAGCGTGGTAGAGTAGGTCAATTCCCCTCCCGTTGTGGAAGAGGCTCGAGCCCAGTAGTAGGACGTTTATGAGCTGTGATGTTGAATATTATATATATATTTATATGTTATATTTTATTTCCATTTTATCAACTAGTTCACTGAAAAGCGCTGACAAGCGGCGGCACTTCCATTGATCTAATTATAATTATGACACTTGTCATTGAATGTTGTCTATCGACATCTCATCAAACCGCCTTCCTACCTAAATATATGGATTTCTTCTTCTTTACTTCAATAACTGTTGATGTTTTGTAAATAATAATAATTATATTTATCAAACTTGTATTATACAAATGTATTATAATTTATTTTTTGTAGTGACGGAATAAGAAAACTATTCACCACGTCTTGAATGTGGATATCGTAAAAGACTACTAAAGGATATAACACGCATATAATATCTATGGAAATGAAGGAAAACTCGAATTAAAACACTATATCAACCCGACTGACCTATATTGTATAGTAGGTCAATTTCACTCGTATTGAGGATGCGGCTAGAATGCAATAGTGGAACATATAGGTATGTGAATTTCTTAATTGACCAATTCGCCGACGGCACCCCATTCACATTTTTAATTCATAAAGTTTGTGATTAAACGACTGCATGATAGCGCATAACACTAGCCACACAGCCTCTTTTCTTTACGTCACTTGTTTACTGCTTGCATTATTCATAACGCCATCACTACATATATAAAATCTGGCGTGACAATTAACACCTTAGTGCTAAACGAACGACAAAATGCGAACATTAAGTCTTGCCGTATTACTTTGCCTTGCAACTGCTTGCTTCTGTCAAAGCCATGATTTGGCTATAGGGCAGGCAACGTACGGTGATGTGATTGTATATAAATATGACGAATATAAATATGGATTTCCATTCCTGGTGAGGACAAGTCTAATTGAATATCCAGAACCAGGACAGAAGAATTACGCCTTCATAAAAGCGATATACATAAAAGATAATGAACGAGATGGTAGCGGAGGTTATCCAACTATTTCTGCTGGTGGAATTGGACAAAGATTTGTGAAGATCAAATTGAAGAGTCAACGAGGATGTGGCTTCAATTTCACGGTAACGATTTACGGAAGATTTTCATAAAAATTTGACTGTTTTCAATCGATTGATAAGACTCATGTGATATTTAAAAGAAAACGTATTTTTCTTCAGATTATTATAATTTTACATCAAAAAAAAGAGTTTGTTAAATTTCTCACGATAAAATGTAAATAAATTTAAAGTTTTGGATATATTAAAGAGCTGTGATTAACATTAAGGAAGGAATCATGTTCACGATGTAAATTTCGATGCATTTCATGGGATATATTAGTTAAAAAACGATGATTCAATGAAATTATTTTAAACAAATGCTTATTTTATATAAAAAAAAATTATTTCTTTCTATAGATTTTCTAAAATAAGTTTTAGAGGACTGTAAAGGAATACTAAAAATTATAATACATTATATTATGTATAAGAATAAGTACAAATTAATAACAGAATCAAGCGAAGTGATTTTAGTGTCAATTAATACTATAAAATAATATTCGCATTGTTTACTTAACAGTATTATTAATAATTATTAATGTATATATAGTTATTAAGTTATTAAAGTGCATATTAATATTTCGTGTTTTATTTCATCCCACGTTTAATCCCTTTTAATCAAGGTACAAATAATTATTATATGCAATGAATTATGAGATTCATCATTCTTTAATTACTATAACAATTTGCAATTGTATATACAATAACACATGTGTGGTTATTTAAAACACTTTCTGGAGAAATAATGCTGTAAACTGAGACCATAATCGAAATATCTTCATGTTTTTGCTATTTCGAGTGTCTTTGCAATTTTACACACACAAACCTAAATGTAGTACCTATCTATAGCAGTCGACATTAATTAACGATATCTCAGTTGGGTTTATCGAAAGCAACGATCTAGAACATGCAGGGTGAAATGCATACAATATATGAAGTCATGCATACAATATGCGACTAAATGTCTCTTAAACTACAGCGTAAAACCTTATAAAATCTTAATAGAGACTGCTACACTCGACATGTTGAACTACAAAAATAGGTTTGTGGTAGGACAAGAATAAATATAAATATGGTATGACTATAAAAAAAGATTGAAAGTTATGCTGAAAAGTTAGCGTACGCCTGACTTGGTGACGACTTGAGACGGAATGAAAATAATCTTGTGAGATAACTTATAATTATGAATCTTAAAGGTTTGCCCGTCTAGTGATGAAATATATTTCAGCCCCCCTTACATGTAAATGCCTACTAAAGCATATAATATTCAGATAATATTTATACAAGAGAAAAATAACTGTATATGAGCTGCGATAGATGAAATTTTGAAAGCTTTCAGAGTATCAAGAAAAAGATAGATGAATTTCGTGAAACATAACAGGGAGTGAACACAGAGATGACGTCTGATATGGTGCTGTTGGTGGCAAAGGAGCAAACAGCACACCTGACGGTAATCGATACTCCCGCTCAAGGACCTTCAAAAGGTCGCTGCCTACCATTAAGAAAGCAAAGGGAGGAAGTTTGTTCATACTAAAAGGCATCACTAAAACCCGTCATACACAAACATCCTCACAAAATCGTCGGACTCTCACTCACTGGACAAACTGCAGTAACAAATCGCTACTACTTAAACGTCGATTTTCTATGAGAGTGTGGTACTAGCCCGGACGGACTGGCCCGCGGCTGTAGATAGACGACTGTTGACAGTGTGCACAGTCGATAACATGTACTGTGTTAACCTTGGAATAAGAGCAGCACGATGATAAATCCGTATGGTGACGGAGTAAGAATACAATTCACTACTCCCTATCTTATCCGTGGATGTCGTAAAAAATGACTAAGGGTTTACAATATACATACAACATCTATGCAAGAGGAAGAAAA
Organism: Lymantria dispar; assembly: GCA_032191425.1. Lineage (NCBI taxonomy): Eukaryota > Metazoa > Arthropoda > Insecta > Lepidoptera > Erebidae > Lymantria > Lymantria dispar. Next base: position 6,224,187 of record CM063465.1, on the reverse strand, counting down.
CTCGAAATAAGGTTAGTGGTAGGACCACACTGTTGATACTTGTCAGTCTACAGTCGTGGGCCCGTCCGTCCGGGGTAGTACCGCACTCTCGTAGAAAATCGACGTCTAAGTAGTAGCAATTTGTTACTACGCTTCGCTCGGTGAGTGAGAGAGTCGGAAGGCCAACTTTCTGAGGGTGTTTGCGTGTAGTGGGTTTTGGTGATGCCTTTAGTTTCACCGAACCTCATTGCACGCAGTCACATTCCCTTCAGTTTCTTCACGGTAGACAGCAGTCTAGTAAAGGTCCATGAGCGGCAGCAACACTTACCATCAGGTGTGCTGTTTGTCCGCTTGCCACCTTTAGCAATAAAATAAATAAAAACCCTGTACCAATCAGTCTGACCAGCGTGATATAGTAGTTCAATTTCCCTTCCACTATAAGCTTGAGGCTAACGGAGACGTATATAGTTTGTGATGATGACAATGAAATAACATATTTTTATTCATTTACATTAATCATTTACTGACGTCACTTATTAACTGTTTCCATTACGAATAACACATTCTTTACCTATATAAAAGTGAACAACGCAATTAACATTTCAATACCAAATTAACAACAAAATGCGAGCACTAATTTATATCGTATTTCTCTGTCTTACAACTTCATGTTTTTGCCAAAAACATGATTTGATGTTAGGACAAAGAAGTTATAACGATGTGATATTATTCAAGCAAACAGAATATAAGTATGGTATACCTCTAGTGCAGAGAAAAAGTACTATCGAATATCCAGAACCAGGGCGTCAGAGCTACGCGTATATTACAGCGATTAATTTAATGGATAATAGTAAATATGGCCATGGAGGATATCCATCTATATCTTCAGGAGGTGTTGGACAAAAGTTCGTTAAGATCAAAATAAAAGGTCAGAGAGGATATGGTTTTAATTTCACTGTAATAATTTATGGAAGATATATGTAGAAGACCTTGAATGGTTCCTAAGTGATAAGATTTGTGTTAATTTTACTGTGAAGAATAATGTAAAATGATTCAATGAATTTTATCTATTATAAAACGTTTTTCTTTATATATAAATTTCTTATGTACTTGTCTACTGAACTCCTCCTAAACTACTGGACTGGATGTTGTCGAAATTTTTTGTGTGTATTCAAGGGGATTCGAGAATGGTTTAGATTTACAATTGGACCCGGAAGGTGGCGTTATTTTATTTGAACAGAACAACGTCTGTTGGGTCAGCTACTCTATTATAAATTTTCGCGTGATCACGGTGTAAGAATACAATTCCCACCCCTTATCCTATCCGTAGTTGTCATAAATGACGATAACATCTATGCCAAAGAAGGAAAATCCGAAATAAAATCCTTTACCAACCCGTCTTTCCCGTATTTCTCTTTCATTATGGAGGAGGTTAGTGCCTAACAATAGGCTATAATATGAACTGTGTTGATGTAGAAGATCTTGAATGGTTTCTAAGTAATAAGAGATGTGTTAATTTTGCTGTAAAATAATATAAAATGACTTAAGGATTTTTGTCTTTTATATACTTATTTAAAAATAAGAAATTCACCACGGAACTGCAAGACACTGTGAACACTATGAGTAGTTTTAATCCACAATAATATTTAAAGATTATTTCATATTATTTTTTTGTAAGTCAAAGAAAGTCGCCTCTTAAGATTCACTAATAATTAGAATTATGCACTCCAAGATTAATTGCCGGATCTCTCTCAGTGTGGCCACATTTGGATCTGGTAGCTTGGATCGTATTAAATTTGTCAAAATAATAACAAATTATCATATCATAATAATTACCATAAATATAATGTTTAGTAATAACTGAAGAAAAATTATATGATTTAAATGTAGTCATTTTGTTTTTGTATTGGCAATGCATTTGTGTGAAAAATGTGGGTCAATATTTACTCATTGTAAACACAACTGTGCCAGTAGCTCCGATGGCCTGAAAGAGGTACATAAGTATATAATGTTTTTGTTTGGTTTAAATTAAGACATCGTCCCGTGGTATTTAAAATAATAAGAACAAGAACGAAGCCTAGAATAATTCAAACTGTTATGAAGCTGTTTTTTTACATAAAACTTAATTGCCGTTAAAAAACTTGTAAATACGTTTTAATTTCACATATTTTCTTTATATCATCCTCACAGATTATTTCTCTGCAATGGGCGGCAAATTTACCTACTATCCGACACTGGTCTGACGTGTTAGTATAGGGTTTTATTTCGAGTTTTACTTCCCTTGCATAGTTGTTATACGAACGATATGCCACTTAGTCGTCTTTTACGACACCTTCGGGTAAGAGGTGGTGAATTGTATTCTTACTTCGTCACCACAAAGTAACAAATTTTTTATATACTTTAAATTCCTTAAAAGAATGAGCTGCTGCGCCGATCTTTCCCAAGTGCTATGGTATTCTATAAACGAATCGTATGAAAATCACTTTTCTAATATTTTCTGTATCCCTGGTACTCCATAAGTTCGACTTACTATATTGCTGTGCACGTTTATTACCAAAAAGTAACAAAAAAAGAAGAATTTTGTTTTTTTTTATTCAGTTAAAATTATGTTTTGTAAACAAAAATAATATACATATTATTTGAAATATTTTATTGCCCTATGTAACCAAAATTTCTATATTATAATTAAAAAAATACATATTGTATAGTTTTATTCAATGCTTCCAAATTTATTTCAAATCATCATGTATTCCATCCATCCTATGGCCAATTGACGTCCAATGTTGTAAGAAATCCACGAGGGATATTAATGTCAGAATGACTAAGCTTGACAAGCTGGTCAGGAATAGCGGTTGGTGTTATAATTTTCACAGGAGATTGCTGCTACCATTTGCCTAAGTTTTATTTCCATCTATTCATCCATCAGCCTTTTTCCTAGTGGTAGGACCACACTGTCGACAGTTATCTATCTACAGCCGCGGGCCGGTCGGTCCGGGGTAGTACCACGCTCTCGCAGAAAATCGACGTCTGAGTAGTAGCAATTTGTTACTGCGCTTCGTTCGGTGAGCGAGAGAGCCGAAAGCCCAACTTTCTGAGGGTGTTTGCGTATGGAAGGTTAAGGTTATGGTAGTGCCTTTGGTATCACCGAACCTCAATGCACGCATTCACACTCCCTTCACTTTCTTCGCAGTAGGCAGCGGCTTTATAAAGGTCCATGAGCGGCAGCAACACTTACCATCAGGTTTACTGTTTGCTCGTTTGCCACTGGTTGCAATAAAATGACACATGACACAGTCATGTGTCACTTACATCCAACGGTTCCTTGTGACTTTGAAAATGTCATCAGTCCACCTAGTAGGGGGTCGTCTTACGCTGCGTAGTCCGATTCGTGGTCGCCACTCAAGAACCTTTTTCCCCAACGGTTTTCCATTCGATAAGCGATGTGGCCTGCCCGTTGTCATTTCAAGGTGCTAATTCTGCGGGCTATGTCGGTTACACCTGTTCTTCTGCGGATTGCCGTATACCGTTATTCCGATTTCCGTTTTAAGTTTTATTTACTATAACTTTATTTAATTGCAAATAACACTTTCACGTTGTTCTTCTTAATAAAAACTATATTGGCTGTTGGTCATGCATAAATCCTTATTCTTATTCTGAGATTGAAGAAGCCACAAATTAGTTTATTACGAGATTTCCATCTATCGCCATCTTTTTCATTATATTATTATTTAAAGTAATCCTTGAAGAGTTTCTCATAATCTCAACTGAAACCCATATAATGTAATAGTATTTTAGGACTTTGGAGAATTCCTAATTTTATTATTATTAATATTTATTTGACCATTTACAAATTAAATAATAAATATGAACATAAATTGATTAAGATTGAAATAAACACAATAGTTTAAAATAACATTTATACAGTACATGAATTATGCTATAGTGGTTCAAATTCTGACAGTCAAAATATTTTCTGAATACGCTCAATATGCTGATGCGACTGACCCGAACCCTGCGCACCAGAGATGTGCATTGCTTGCGCATGGTTACTTAGAACAACCGAGGCACCCAGAACAGCACCCTAAACACATTGACTTCAGAAGTTTACAAGACGTTTATTGCCTACGATTTGCTGAAAAGATTCTTCCAAATATTGTCACAGTAAAATTTAGACCATAACCTATTTGACTCTTCAGTAAGATCTTGACAAATTTATATCCAACTCCACCTGATAGTATAGCTGGATAACCACCAGTATCATCGTCAGCATTATCCTTGATATAAATAACTTTAATATAAATGGAGTTTTCACGACCTGATGTCGGGTATTCCACTAATGCTTTTCTGGAGACGATCATAGGGAACCCGTCTTTGTATACATTATATTTAAACAGAAGTACATCTCCTGATATTGCTTGTCCTATGATCAAATCATGACTTTGGCAGAAACACGATCTTGAAAAGTACAAAAGTATAATGAAACTTAAGAATTGCATTTTCTTATTCGTTTCTAATATGGTTTACACTAAGGTAATTAATTCTACGATCAATTCTATTTATAGGTCACCAGGATGAGTAGATAAACAATCGTATGTTATGAATTATATATAATAAAATCAGTGGAAAAGGCATTGTCTAGTTTATTATTAACGTCAGTTACGGTTAGTTTTCTATAGGAATAAATAAAACTGAATTGTCTGTTTGTAATGTCAAAATAATACCATCAAAAACAAAACTTGTAAAAAAAACCAAGCCTCACAACTAAGTTCTTCTACTATAAAAAGTTGTGAGGTCCATGCTATACCAAGTCGGTTAACTCATTCAGTCCCTGCTTAAAGGATCTTCTTCTTAAGTTATTACGCAAATAAATAACCTAACAACTTCTTATAGTGACTATAACGATATTAAAGATCTTTTATGTCATATAAACAGAAGGACTTGGCAATCGCATGAAAACACAATGTACCTCACAAGTAATACATATTATATTAAATTGTACTAAACATATCGATTGGGGAGAAAAGTATGTTACGGCAGTGTTGCGTTTTGCCCGACTTTGTTTTGCTCGACTTGGCGGGGCCACTGCCGTACCCCCAGATACGTTCCTTTCATGCTCGCGCGATTATTTAGACGATTCCTATGCCTAAAAACTACACAACAACATTTTCTGTCTGTATTTTTGTTTGTGCCGGGTAGTCTTCTAAACAGTTGAACCGATTTTAATAATATTTTATAACCTACCTGTCTATATAACTTAGACTATATTTTCTCTCAAAAAATCCTGGTCTGGGAATCGAACCCGACGACTCAGGGACTGCAATTGCATATTGTAATATTTTATTCTATGTGGTGACGGAGTAAGAATACAATTCACCACCCCCTTTCTTGCCCGTAGGTGTCGTAAAAGACGATTAATGCCGATAATGACTCTATGCAAGAGAAAAAAACGTCCCACGTTTTCGTGTCACTAAATAGTCTTTTTCCCTGTGGTGACGAAATAAGAATACAATTCACCACTCCCTGTTTTACCCGTGGATGTCGTAAAAGACGACTAAGGGGTATAATATGCATACAGCATCTGTGCAAGAGTAGGAAATTTCGAAATAAAACCCTATACCAACATGTCTACCACTGACGATAAGTCACATCTGCTCCGGTGGTCGGCCCAACAACCAGGTGACGTCCCGCGCGCCGTCCTTTCATTGCCCCGGACGGAACAGACCGCGCGTGCGCTTAACATAGCCCACCCATAAAAAAAAATACCAACATGTCTGACCAGCATGGTATAGAAAGTCAAATTCCCTCCCATTATGGAGCAGGCTTAAACCCAACAGCGGGACGTATGTGGGCTGAGATAATGATGATGAAATTGCGTTTCCTCTGTAAAAATGTGAAGCTCATGCGCGCAAAGAAATGTGTTTAAAATCTGGTCAGGCAGGTTGGCATAGGGTGGGCGCGAGCCTCCTGGATATATAGAGGGGGGAAATTAACCTATTAAACTACGCTGATCAGGCGAGTTGGTATAGAGGTTATATGCATATATGCATATTATATCCCTTAATTGTCTCTTACGACACCCACGGGTAAAAAAGGTCGGGGGGAGGGGTTGAATTCTTATCCCTCAACTTATATTTTAAGTTTACAAACCACTGTGGCATATCCTTATTAATATTATAAATCTTTATCGTAATCCTTACTCCTTAACTTAATATTATAAATGTGAAAGTAAGTTTGTTTATTACGCTTTCACGCTTAAACCGATTTCAAAAATACTTTCACTAATGGAAAGCCATAATATCAGAGAGTAACATAGGCTATATTTTATGCCGGTATTTCCATTAAAACATCCATATTTATTTACATACTTCAAGGAATAGATTTTTATGATCCGAGGCAATTTAGAAAAGTAAAATTAACAATTGCAAATTAAACCAGATTCAGAACTATGTCTATAGATGACTATGGATCGCAATAAATAATCATATTGCTAATGATTCCTGGCTCGCAAGCAATAATCATCTTTCATAGGTATCGAAGTCATGTCACGGGAGCTCAGACGTTAAATCACTACGCCACCTGTGCAATATATATTACTATTCTTATTTTAATCTTTATATAAACTCATTTGCAAAAAAAACGGGCGGTTTTGATTTTCATTCATATTTAAAAAGATACAATACCAAAAAGGTTTCAATCGTTTGTACACGTTACTGACCGGTTTTAAAAATGCTGTGGTATTTAAAAAAGTACGTTCTAAATTCAATTTTTCATTTGATGTTCATTTTTACAGAAAACCCCTTTTTATCCTACATTTTTGGCGCGAAGTTCCAGAAGTTAACATCGACTTTCATAACTTTTATTCAATTTTTATCGATTAATTTCATATCCTTGACTGTCAAAGCTTTATTTAATGCTGTTTGGCTGTATCAAAAATGGTAGATAAAGTGGTAAAAGCTACCAAAATTATCGCGCTGCTTGAAGAGGGTTGCAGCCAATGTTTCGTGGCTAGGAGGCTAAATGTTAGTCGCTCGACAGTCCAAAGGACCTGGCAGCGATATCAGGAGACTGGTTCCGTCGAGAGAAGGCCTGGTTCTGGAAGAAAACCATGTACCCAACCACGGGATGATCGTTTTCTTGTGAGTCGCGCATTGAGAAATCGCAAATCTTCGTATGTGGATCTTAAGAACAACCTCCAAGAAGTAAGAAATGTGCATATTAGTCTATGGACGGTCAGGAGGAGGCTTCTCGCTGCCAATATACGCAGTCACCGCCCGGCCCGCGGCCCCAAATTACTCCGTGAGCACAGAGTTCACAGGCTTAGGTTCGCTAGAAATTGTGAATCATGGACTCAAGACGATTGGAATAGGGTTTTGTTCTCTGATGAAGCCAGGATATCTCTGTTCGGTGAAGATCGACGTCGGCGAGTGCTAAGAAGACAAGGAGAACGCTTTGCAGAGGCATGTTTCGAAGAAATCACACCTTATGGTGGGGGCTCTGTTATGTTTTGGGCAGGAATAAATTCAATGGATCGTACAGAGTTAGTCTTCATTGAAAACGGCTCACTGACTGGGCATCGATACATAACGGAAGTTCTAATTTCTCATGCACAACCCGCATTGGCCGCTCTAGGTGAAGACTCGATTTTTATGGACGACAATGCTCGCGCCCACCGATCCCGCGATGTTAATGCGTATGTGCAAGAGGTCGGCATTCGTCGTTTGGATTGGCCAGCTCGAAGTCCCGACCTCAATCCCATAGAGCATGTCTGGGACGTTCTGAAACGGCGTGTGAGATCAGCACACCCGGCTCCGCAGACCATCAGAGAGCTTATGAAGAATGTGATTACTGCGGAGTGGGAACGTATTCCGCAAGCAAGTATCCGGGATATACTCGCTAGCATGCCCAGACGAATTCAAGCTGTGATTTTAGCTAGAGGGGGTCACACTCGATACTAAACATTTATCTGCTTTTACTTTATTAAAGAAAAACAAACAAAAAAACTTTTTTATTTTTACTTCATGAGCATATGCACTACTAGCGAATATACACTACTAGCGAGGTTTAGCATTATTTCCCATAAATTGTATCTAAATTTTATGAAATACTGATGAAAACGATTATTTTCTTATTAATTTAGCAAATTGTGTGGATAAAACTACCTATAATTATCAAACAAAGAAATATTAACATTTGAAATGGTTCATTGCTTAGGTGCCCGTTTTTTTTGCAAATGAGTGTATATATACTAGCTGACCCAACAGACGTTGTTCTGTTCAAATAAAATAAAAGGAATTCTCAGCAGCGCCACCGACCAAGTCCAATTGTAAATCTAAACCATTCTCGAATCCGCTTGGACACGCACAAAAAATTTCATTAATATCGGTCCAGCTGTTTAGGAGGAGTTCACTGACATGCACACGTACACAAGAATATATATATACAGATAAATCTTCTGTTCCTGTGTTTGTAATTGAACTCCTCTTAAACGGCAGCATCGATTGTATTTTTTGTATGTGCTCTAGTGGATTCAAGAATAGCATAGATTAATAGTTGGATCGAGTAGGTGGCGCTATTATCGATTTCAAGGGGAATTCGTTTCATTTTATTTGAACAGAATAATGTCTGTTGTGTCAGCTAGTTATTTATTATACAATAAGAATGCAGTTATTTATAACTTTCCTGAACAATAGAAAAAGAAAATCACATTAATAGAGCAAAAACCACAAATAAATAAATAATACTGCACAATTACCCTACGTAAATTATTGTTTACTGATAAATTAGAAAAACAATATGTCGTCACCCCTTCCCATTATAATCGTAAAAACCGGCTAAGTAAACACCATGTGTGCTTTCCGTGTGGTAACGGAGTAAGAATACAATTCACCACTTACTATCTTGCCCGTGGGTATCGTACAAGACGACTAAGGGATATAATATGACTAAGGGATAAATATCTTGCTTTTATCCCAATTACTTGGGGTCGACGCAATATGTCATCTGTTTTGACATATTGCAAAAAGTTTCGACAATGACTTTTATGACCGGCCGCCTGCCTGACGTCAACCCTCCTTGGGAATGTAATTGTTGACCCAAATGGTACCAGATGGAGTTGGTCCGGGTCAATCTAGGGATCTTAGTCGTCTTTTACGACACCCACGAGCAAAGCAAGGGTTGGTAGTATTCGAAGCCGCTACCACACAGCAAAGACGACTAAGGGATATAATACGCATATAGCATCTTTCGGGGGGGCCTTTCACCTACTATACCATACTGGTCAGACATGTTAGTATAGGGTTTCATTTCGAGTTTTCCTTCTCTTGCACAGATCCTATGTGCATATTATATCCTTTAGTCGTCTTGTACGACATCCACGGGCAAGATAGGGAGTGGTGAATTGTATTCTTACTCCGTCACCACACGGAAAGGCTTCATCTTTTTGAAGATATACTTAAAACTATGGTATCAGAAATGTTTCAATTCAATATTTCCATTGTTACAGCAACATGGGCTTGCTGGAATTCGAGAAATGGTCAAACCAACCTCAATTGTTCTTTGGGAAATCTCGACTTTGTGCTCGCCTTCGAGGCTTGACCCCCGGGCAGAGGAGAGTTTGTCGTCGCCATAAGGATCATATGCCAGTTGTAAGTGCGGGAGTGAAGCAAGGCATTGAAGAATGCCAGTATCAATTCCAAGGTCGCCGTTGGAACTGCACTGTAACGCAAGATGAAACTGTATTTGGACCTTTGACTTTAATCGGTGAGTAGTAGTCATGATTTTAAGTTGATTTTATCACCCCTCATATACGTTCCACTGACGAGCTAAAGCCTCCTCCACAATGGGTGGGAACTTGACCCACTATACCACGCTATTCAGACGGGTTGGTACAGGGTTTATTTTTGATTTTTCGTCTTATATAGATATTATTTGCATATATACTCCATTATGGGGTAGTATACTATACGGACCTTGTAGCAACTCGAGAAAATTTCCGTGCGTTCATGCGTTTCTGCGATACCTACTGTAGCAATCAATCTTAACGCTCACATATAGGCCCCGTTAAGCTCTTCCGTATCCGTGGTGCCGTACTGCTGCGCTATCGTAGCTGTACTCCTGTTTACTTATTGGGTGACTAGTCATTTTGTTTTCCTGTCTCCCGCTTTGCCTAGGAGGGAAGTGGAATCTCTCTTTCCAACTCCTCCTCTTTAATCTTTTCTAATTAAATTTGTTGCGGGTCCCAAGACAATTAAAATCATATATATAGGATTTTGTTTCGGGTCTTTATTCTCTTGTATAGATGTTATATACATATCATATGCCTTTTTTTTTGGGGTGGGCTGCGGTCCACCGGAGCAGGGTTACTTGTCATCAGTGGTCGGCTCGACGAAATAACCCCTAGTGGGGTACCCTCCCATCGACCGACGTATCGGGGAGGACGTCGGTCTTTCCTCGCGCGGGCAGCCTCTCGGCGGGTGACGGACTAATTCCCCGGTCACGTCACCCGCGGCCTCGGCTAAGGCAGCATGACGCGCAGGTAGTCGCGCCTATGCCGTCCCAATATCATATCCCTTAGTCATCTTTTACGACAGCCACGGGTAAAAAAAGGGGATGGTGAATTGTATTCTTACTCTGTCACCACACGAAATAACAAAATAGTTTTATTTAATTTAAAAGGTATTTTTCTGAATTTCTTTTTATCTCACAAATAAAATCCTAGTGGATAATTCACGATTTAGTCGCTGTAACAATTGTCCTGGCTAGACGTCCTTGTGCGTCGCTTTTCCCACATATTTCCTAGTACAATAAGAACATCTGAAATGTAGAAATGTCACTATAAATCAGTAACTGCTCTCTAGTTGTCTGGATAGCGAGAAAGATTTAAAGCTTTGCTACATACCAGTATTTAGTATACACTATTGTGTAGGCATAAACAGAGTTGTTTTTGTTAATAAGAAATTAGTTATTTGCCGTGTGGTGACAGCGAAATGACTAATATATATATATATAAAAAGTGAGCCATCGGTCAGTAGGCCTTTTTTTTTTTGGGGTGGGCTGCGGTCGGCGCGCTCCACGCACCACTCTGTCCGGGGCGACAGAGGGGCGTATAGCACGCAACACCCGCAACCCACCCGAACACCACGTCGCCTTCGTCATTGTGCCGACCACCGTAGCAGGGTTACTTGTCATCAGCGACGGCCCGACGGAATACCCCCTACTTGGGGTACCCTCCCATCGATCGACGTCCCTCCCTCGGGGAGGACGTCGGTCTTTCCTCACGCGGTCGGCCTCTCGGCGGCTGACGGACTAATCCCCGGTCAATTTTTTTCAATAAACATTTATTTTCATTAAATACAAGAATTAAAAACGTGTGTATGTCATTGAACTCCTCCTAAATGGCTGGATCGATGTTGATGAAATTTTTTGTATGTGTTTAAGGAGGTTCGAGAATAGTTTAGATTCACAATTGGACCCGGTAGGTTGCGCTGCTGTCAATTTCAAGGAGAATTCCTTTTATTTTATTTGAACAGAACAGTATCTGTTGGGTCAGGTAGTTCATTATAAAATTACATAAATCTAAGTAATGCAATTAAGTATAGATATAATAACGTCGATCAGTAAATCACTAATTAATTCTAATAATAACAGTAATAAAATAATAATAATCCAATAATTCTATTAATTTGCGTATGTGTAAATAGCACAATATAATAATTTATAAAAATGTTCCTCTCTTCTACGGTAACTTACATGGTCCATAAGTTGAAAATTGAATGATGAATTAATCTAACCTATTCAAAGTATGAATATATTTTATACGATTTTAATATAAAACTACATATGCGAAATCGGGGTCAAATGCAGCGTCAGCTCTCGGGTGCCGACACGGCACCTTGGCGCCAAAGCATCGCTTGTGTAATTGATGATTTACCACAATATTGAGTACTTAAACACTGTTGCTGAATCCACAGTCTGTCAATTAATATTTAACACCACTCCTTGTAGATCTGCGACTATTTTAGAACGCTACTTGAAAATATCGCTGAAATATTCTCTGGAACTTCTTGATTCTTTGTTATCACCACGTGGGTTATCTGGTCAGCCTTTTGATGGGCTATGGTGCGATCTTACGCTGTCCGTGCCATCTGGGGTGAGGAGAGGGCGAGACCCCATAATCCATTGTATTCGCTGCCCTTCGCTATTGGGCCGATCTGGTACCGTGATGTCCGTGGCCGGCCCGGGGCCTGTAAGGCCTTGATTATTTTTTTCGCTCCATAAATTAGTATGCTTTTTGTGAATAACGTTGCTACTATTACTATAACATATAACGGTATTGTCGTATAGTAAAGAGCGTCTAAAGCTGTTTTATTAATACGTAGTGGTGTCGATAAATGTACTTTATTTTGGATGCTGTGCAGACCTCGGAGATTAAATGAGTTAAAACTTGCGTGTCTTGGTACAACGATTTCTTGCTTTCCAACATTAGTTAGTATGCCAATTAGTTTCAATGGCTGGCCATGAGTGTTTACAAAAATGTTTTCGCGTTTTTGGAACTTTTAATTCTGAGGGGGTTCGAATTCAAAAAATTGTAATGAAACCTCCGTTTGTTGGTGTGGTTTAAAACCTACTGATGCCGGTCAATTAGAGGAACAATTAAGAAGGTTCTAGCCACGTGGTTTTTCTATTGTCACCGATCGAATACATCTTATTCAGGATCCTAATTGTTCGTTTAAGCCTCTTCAAAAAGACTGCATCGCATCTTTTTTATATAGTATTCTTTTAGTTTCTACTGCGGTACTAATCGGTTCGTGCAAAGTTACATAGGTCATTATGATACTAAATATTGGCTGACATTGGTCGTGAAACGCCTGAGGTATCTTAGTTTGTACCCTGGGGTACCCGGTTTGGCTAAATTTAGGTCACTATAAAGAGCAGTTTCATGGCGCTGATCGGAAATATTATTAATTAACGTTCTAATACCTGACCAGCTGCCTGCTATGAGCTCGCTAAATCGTTTGCCAGCTAATTACTTAAATATTGTACAATTATCTTTTTATTAATTATCTATACCAATAAATAAAATTGGAGTGTCTGTTTGTAATGTCAAAATAATAGGCTTTTTTCATGCTCACACGGTTATTTGCACGACACCTAAACCTAAAATGGCAATTAAAAAATTTTTGTCTGTCTGTCTGTCTATCTGTTTGTTCCGGGTAATCTTCAAAACGGCTGGACCGATTTCAAAAATTCTTTCACCAATGGAAAGCTATAATATCAGGGCGTAAACTAGGCTATATTTTATCCCAGTATTCCCACGGGAACGGGAACTACGCGGGTAAAACGATTATAACCTATAACCGAAGCGAAGCGAGGGTGGATTGCTAGTTATTAATAAACTAGCAACCCGCCCTCGCTTCGCTTCAGTTTAAGTCTTTCCTGCGTAGTGCCCGTTCCCATGGGAATACCGGGATAAAATATAGCCTAGTTTACTCCCTGATATTATAGCTTTCCATTGGTGAAAGAATTTTTGAAATCGGTCCTGCCGTTTTGAAGATTACCCGGAACAAAAAGACAGACAGACAAAAAAAATATAAAGTGTATTTTAGGCATATGTACCTATAGTGCAAATAAGCGTGTGAGCATGAAAAAAGTCTATTATTTTGACATTACAAACAGACACTCCAATTTTATTTATTGGTATAGATCTAGTTGGGTTTCCATCGAATGCCGGGACTAAGAAGTGCCTTAATAATACCGTCCGGGTTATGGATCACTATTTTAGTCTCTACAATAGGAGAGAAATTGACCTTACTATATAACGTAATGCTGGTAAGACGTGTTGATACAAAGTTTCCATTCAAGGTTGGTTGATATAGTCTCGATTCGAGTTTGTTATATGCGTATTGTATTCTTTAGTCTTCTTTTATGACATCCCGGGCAAGATAGGGAGTGGTAATTTATATTCTTAGTCCATCACCACACAGAAAATACAAGTCTTAATTCTAAATTAAGGGGCTCCTAAATTGGCAATTAGATACTGTCGCAAAGAAGCACTAGACGCCCAAATACTAAGAAAACTCCTTTTTGTGGTAGACTATAGTATAGACACACATCGCCCAAACTGTTAGGGGCGACGGAAGGCCGGCGTGCAGCCCCATAACCTTTCTTTTTGGTGGGCTATGGTAAGTGCACACGCCACCCATTCTGTCCGGGGCGACGAAAGGACGGCGCGCGGGCCCATAATCCACCCGTAGCTACGGTGCCTTCGTTATTGCGCCGACTACCAGTGCCAAATTCCTTGTCCTCAGTAGTCGGCCCGAGGGAATACCCTTTCGGGTACCCTCACCTCTCGACGTTCCATAACTTACCATATTCCCTCTACATCGCCATTGCATCAACCACTGGTACCGATTCCTTGACGTTCGTGGACTAAGCAAACACCTAACAAGACTTATCTAACGTACTTTCCTTGAAATACATTTCAATGATTACATAGTACGAGTACATTGTCATTGAGATAAACATAATAAATATGTCTAGAAATAACAAGAATATAGTTATTAATAAAAATATCGTAAATACATTTAATACAATCTATTTAGATGAAATAGAATGACAGTTTTCGTGGATATGACGCCATTTTGTTGCTACAGCCGTGATATAAAAAGGATATTTTTGTTTATTTATATTTATATGGCTTATAAATATTAGGAAATGATATTAAATGAAGAAAATGAAGGCAATAAATTATACTTTATGATAATGCTGAAGGATATTTGAAACATTTTCTATAATAAAATAGAAAGCGTTACTTGTATTTTTTTATTGCTTTAGAAACTATTATACCTCATGAATAAGGTTTCAGATTCCCCACTTGCTATTGAAGATTTTGTAAGACAAACGATCTTCTTTGTGCCGAACTTTATAAAACTGCAACAGTTATTTGGCCGTTCTAAGGATTTGAACGGGTATAACCGACATAGCACGAAGAATTAGAACGCTGAAGTGGCAATGGACTGGTCACATCGCTGGACAAACCGACAACCGCTGGGGATAAAAGCTTCTCGAGTGGCGAGCACGTATCAGACGACACAGTGTAGGACGCCTCCATTAAGTAGACCGA
The DNA here is from genome assembly GCA_032191425.1 of Lymantria dispar. NCBI lineage: Eukaryota > Metazoa > Arthropoda > Insecta > Lepidoptera > Erebidae > Lymantria > Lymantria dispar. Next base: position 6,209,087 of record CM063465.1, on the reverse strand, counting down.
CGACCTGGTGAAAGTTGCTGGGCGTCGTTGGATGAGGCCTACCTCCAGCAGTGGACGGCGATAGATAGAAATGATAAGATGATGAAGGATTTAAAATCCTGTTCACCCAACGATTTACAATCATAGACCAGTGGACATATTTTTTAAGCTAGTCACAATGCGTCCCAAGCCGACCGGATCAATGGCAGGGCGAATTGCGACTTAATAACCTACTGACTAACCCCTACCGTCAATTGAGCGAGGTACTGATAGGGATTCATTTGTTTACTTTAAATAAGGTAACTGCTTCAGATGCCTACCTCTGTGAAGGTCCACCGCAGCACTATTATAGCCCCGCCACGAGATTGGCCTCCCTGCTGTTGGCTGTCTATTCGGCTACGCTAGAAATGTCATATGCACTATTTTTATTGATACTTATTCGTATTATTAATCATCTTCATTTCAGCTCATATATGTCCCACTGTTGGGTTCGAGCCTCCTCAACAATAGGAGGGCAATTGGCCTACTATACCACGCTGATCAGGTCTGTTGGTATAGGGTTGTATTGCAATTTTTCCTTCTCTTGCATAGATGATGCATGCATATTTAATCCCCTAATCGTCTTTTACGAGACCCATGGATGAGAAAGGGTGTGATTTGCATTCTTACTCTCTAATTGTATTCTTACACGGAAATATAACAATATAAATTACTAAAATATAGAATATATCTTATATCTTTAAACAAGCAATTCTTGTAAATATATATATTTTCAGGATCTCGGAAACGGCTCTAACGATTTTGTTGAAACTTGGCATACTAGAGGATTCGGGCCCAAAAAATCGATCTAGCTAGGTTTTATGTACAGAAAATGTTGTTTTGTCAGTGTTTTTGGCAGACAATATAATGACATTAAATTTTAAAAGAATATGAATTCAAATTTTCAACGTCATGAGTTACGATAGCTCAGTGGCGAAGTAGTCAGGTTTCGTTTTATTTTTGACATCGGCGACAAACGGCGTCGGATCGAATCTTGGTGTTATTATTATTCTCTTTTTGTAATTTTTTATATAATTTTCATTATTTATTTTTTTATTTTTTACTAATATATATCTAAATAAATGCTACAAAAATACTCCGGTCAACCTGATATTCTTTTTTAAAAGACAACACACTGCACTAAAGCATTAATCCTTGTATTGCGAGGAACTTTACAAACATAATTAACGGACACAAACTGCATAAAGACAACAGCAATTTGTCGTCCCACAAAGCGTTTGCCTGCGTAGGATTCGAACATGTAACTCTGGCATGATAGGCCCAGTACCTTAACCACAACGTCATCCGTGCAATCATCATTTAAAAGCCCCACATGACATTTTCTTTTCACGTTCCCTCCAAAATAGAGAGTTTTATATCGAGTACAATATTTATGTTATTATTTTCAACAGCCTCTCGTGAAACCGCATTCACGCACGCAATCACGGCAGCGGGGGTTTCTTTATCCGTATCTCGAGCATGTCGTGACGGCCGCCTGTCGAGCTGTAGCTGCAGTAGAGCAGCAAGACCGAAGAATCTGCACAATGACTGGGTATGGGGAGGATGCGGGGATAACCTTGAATACGGATATAAGTAAGTATTCATCCTATAGCTTAGCTAATTTAAATGTTTATAGTATACAGCATATTTTCGGAGTTGTGACTAAGTTATTCCGTGTGGTGACGGAGGACAATTCATCACTCCCTATCTTGCCCGTGGATGTCGTAAAAGATGACTAAGGTATATAATATGCATATAACATATATGCCAGTGAAGGAAAACGCAAAATAAGACCCTGTACCAACACGGCTGTCAGCGTGGTATAGGAGGTCAATTTTGCTTCTACTGTGTAGGAGACCCAACAGTGGGACGTAAATAAGTTGTAATGACAAAATAATTCATCCTATAGTTGAACTACTTTAAATTTTTTAGCTTGCAACACAGTGTCGCGGCAGTATCACTTATCATCAGCTATACTGCTTGCTCCTTTGCCACCATTGGCCATAAAAAAAAACATATTTTCGGAGTTGCGACAGTCTTCATTCTGCTCTTGTCTAAATTACTTTGGGTAGACACAATGTGTATTCTTCTACCATCGTCATCATCATTTTAGCTCATATATATTCCACTGTAGGGCTCGAGCCTCCTCCACAATAGGAGGGCAATTAACCTACATAACACGCTAGTCAGACATATTGGTATAGGTTTTCATTTCAAGTTTATTTTTCTCTGGCATAGATGTTTATGCATATTTAATCCCTTAGTCGTGTTTTACAACACCCACGGGCAAGAAAGGGGGTGGTGAATTGTATTCTTCTACCATCGTACTTATTGCAAAAGTTTTGGCAATAATTTTATGATCGACCACTCACCTAATAAGAATTGTCATTGAAAATGTAGTTGTTGACCCAGTAATATAAGGGTTGGCAATATTTGAAGATTTTCCGTGTAATATGCATATAACATATATCCAAGAAAAGGAAAACTCAAAACAAAACCCTATACCACAACACGTCTGACGAGCGTAGGTCAATTTCCCTCCTATATGGAGGCTCGAGGGGGCGCGATGAGAATTTGAGATGATGATGAATATTTGTAGACAACATCACATAGCACTGGTAAGGATACAATACTCTCAATCCGTCATCACACGGATAAAAAAAAAATCCAAAATATTTAATATTACCTATTCAAATAAAGTACTTAATAATTTTCTAATTTAGTTGAATACTTCAAGAAACGTACATAAAATTATATCGTAAAATTACAAGTTTACAAGAAATCCATCTAAATACTTTAGCACTACAAGAAAACACTTCTAAGGTTTCATGTTCGCCGCATACATACTACTATGATTTACTACAACTAGGCACCTTGAAAACGTAATTCTAGTTGTACGAATTCTATAATACTATCGTCTCAAACTCATGTCATCCTGTTCGAAAATTATTATTTTATTTAATACATTCCAACGTTCTACCTCCAACAGTATCGAAGCGGTTGTTTGTTGGTTACGAAATCTCTTTGCGTGTTATGATTCCCTGGTAGTTTTCCCCTACTTTATCGAATATTTCGGTCCTGAATACTTTGTTTAAACGTTACCACAAAAATCGAACGGAAACAAACCTTTTTTTTATTCATGAAAATGGTTCGTTTTAGTTTTAAATCTAAAACCATAACATGGTAATTACCTTTTTGAAATGTATTTTAGTTATTACAACAAAATTTCACAGATATCTTCGGATGAGTTCAAATGAATTAAAAATATATTTGATGTCATAAATCCCATACTTCTAGAACTATATTATAAAGTAATTAGGAATAATTAAAATAGAAAAGTATCCGAAATAATTGAGGCGAGGCTTATTATGCTTATTAAAATAAATTGATCACTGAAATAGTTATTTTAGTTAGATACATAGCTAGTCGCAAACTTAATAATTTTGATGGGTTATCGGCTTGATTAAGATATTTAATAGGTTTTAATAAAGAGAAATAGTATTTTATTATTTCTTTTTATTAACAAATCAAGTTATTTTATAAAATGAACTTAAATCTTTGTTTACATATCTTTGATATGTCATAATTTCATAGTAATATCCACAGTGCAAGTGTAAGACATATAAACACATATTCAGATGGGGGTGTATATGTCATTCAGAGCTTGTCACCTGAAATTTTCAGGTGAAGTTCACCTGTGTCAGCGTATACCTGTGTACTAGGATCACAGGAGTTAAAAGAAGCTATCTGTTTCGCGTACACGTGAATTTCTCACCTGCGTGTCATCGTACTTTTCACAATAACCCATATTGAAAGAATGTATTATTCTGTCTCGCTTTTTACCGTTTGCTAGAAACATCCAGCAAAATTTCACCTTTAAATGTGTGAGGTAAAATTACTCAGGTGTTGTATAGAGGAGTAACTCCATTTCACTCACGCTTTACCTGCGAGGTTGTATTTGTGTGTCGGAAAACATTTTCCTATGTGCTAGAAAGAGATAAATTATTCCATGTCTCTCATTCTAACGTCTCTATGGGGTGAGTAAAATATATTTTGTCTGGTATGTGTGTGCTCCTGAAATTTCAGGTGAAAAGGTAAATTTTACTTCGACATGGTTATTATTTCCTAGTACTCAGGTGAAAGGTAAGATAGGTGAAAATTTTACCTGCGGTTTTTCAGGTACACGTTTTCTTTTCTACCTCTCAAATGTGTCTTAAGAAGACGTCATATTATTCTATTATATATATTTATTTTTAGTAAAAATATGTTTATGATATGCATATGATTATAGAAATATTTGTATCAGGTGATGAATATTTACTAATGGCGATGAAGATCAATCAAAAAAATTTTATAATTTATTATTTTAATTAATTATGAATAAATGATGAACATATTTAAGGTTTTTCATACTTAATTTTCAAATGAGAATCCGTAATTCTATTAGAAAATATTTCACCCCTTTTGTTATCAAAAAGGTTAAATAGTTGAGATAGATCTGATCTATCTCATTATGTTAGCTGTCAGTTGAGCTTCACGGGATGTCAAACCATGGTTTCAGACAGGTCGGGTACTAGGAGAACAGAATCGGGTAGAAGTTTACCAGGAGTTGCTTAGATCGTAGTAGTATATTGCGGTTCAAAAGTAGAGTATACACATAAAATCATTTTTAATAAAGATTTATTTCCCACTACTGTATTTGAACCTGCACCTCAATAGAAGGGACATTGATCAGATAGACTAGTTAGTATAAAGTTTTTATTCAAGTATTTCTTTTCTTGCAGAAATGTTATATAAATGTTATAATCCCTTAGTCGTAATTTACAACAGTCCGGGCAAGAACTATATGGTATGGATGAATCATATTCTTATTCTATAACCACATGGGAAGCTCTTTATTTAAACAATGTCTAACAATCAGGCCTAATAATTTAAAAAAGTGTCCGGATAAAGAAGTTTTTACTTCAAAAATACGTAAATTAAAATACGAATATGAATGATATCTTTAAGCTAATGAATATGAATTAATAGTTAAAAGAATGTTTTCTTTGAGTAAAATTTTCTATCTACAGTATTGAGAGTACTTTCCCTTCAGGTGGCAATACAAAATTCCACCCTGTATACTCTTCTTATAACACATATATTGCAAAAGTTTTAATATTTATGAACGTCCGCCTGCTTGACGTCAACCCTATTTAGAAATGTTATTGTTGACCAGACGGCATCAGATAGTTGACCAAGGCGTTTTTTACCCACGGGCTCTTCGTATCTTGCACCCAATGTCTTTTAACTCTTAGTGTATTTTACCCACGGGCGATGCAAGGATTGGTAGTATTCGTAGCCATCACACAGTAAACTTATTTACATATAATAATTTTATATACCATACATGTTGCACATTTTATAAGATTTTTTCGCCCAATCATGTGCTCTTAAATAATTTACACAACCGTACAACTAGAACACACACAGTCGTGACAAAAAAAAACATATTTATAATTTATTAAACTTAAATAAACTTTCATAATATTTGTTAATAATTTTGAATACGACTAAATTAAAATTGTAAAGCTATTAATATGAGGAGGAATTAATGACATAACAAGAAGAATAATATGGACGTGGAAAGAACGTAAGAATTGTAGAAGATTACTTCATGGATTTTGTCGCATTTATATTTGATTTTTGATTGATTGTAGTTTAATTTACAATATGTAATATCCGTGTAAACATCATAAATCATTATTCTAGATGATCATTGTAGATGGTTTATGTGGATAACGGATGAAATGAGTGAGTGAAGTAGAATTATGTTTAATAATTATTTCAACCCTATGAATGCATGATGATTAATTAAAATAATAAAAAAAGAAATGTGGTGTCGTGGGACACCATGTAGGAACGAAGTTCCTTCGGCTAATGTAGAATCGACACAATTTGCAAATATTAAATCGGTTCTACTGGAAATTCTATGAGGTTTGTCAAAAATCCGGCGTTCCTGCGGTCAAAGATGACTGATTTATGGCAGTTTGAGGTTTGAACGATGTTTCACATCAAAAAAGGGGGAGAGAGAAGTTTCTGATGGGGGGTAGGGGTAGTCCGGGCGGCAATGTTGGGTGCAAGGGGGGTCAAAATTTCTATCAAAAATGGTCTAGCACTTATAGTTTTTGAGATACGGCGGTCAAAACAATTGTAGGTTGAACGATGTTTCACATCAAAATACCATCAAATTTTTTTCAGTTCGGTCGCGCAGCAAAATCCCTATCTCCTCCAAGCCTGCCATAAGGAACTTCGTCTCATTTAACGGTTTTATTCCACGCACTTTTTCTTACGGTTTTACTATCACATTTTTTTCAGTTCGGTCGCGCAGCAAAATCCCTATCTCCTCCAAGCCTGCCGTAAGGAACTTCGTTCCAATATGGAATAAACCCTTCTGTTTTATAATCATAAAAGATAACTGACGCAAGCAAATAAAATCATCACTACAAAAGAAGAAAAATTTGAAATTAAACTCTATGCTAATCCGTTTGACTAGCGTAGTAGTGCCTCAATTTCTGGTGAAGAGGTGCGAGCCCAGCAACGAAACTTATTTAATATATTAAATCAGTATCTTCTTTTTCAGAATAAATTTTATAATTTAAAGTAATCGATTTTATTATGTACATATGTACCTCAAAGAATTTATTTCATTAGTTAAGTTGTTGAATTATTTTTGTACCGAGTTATAATTTCACGTGTTACGTGAAATTATAACGCACGTAGCTTTGTAGCAACGCGTAGAACCTCCTACATAGTCATGAGCCCCTAACACTTTTTCACGTACTGAAAGGGTTATACCGCTGAAAACTGAAAGGCAATAAATAGATAAAATGAATTCCTTTGTGAAATTGAAATCCTTCTTCGAGTTCAGTCACTGAAATCAAATCACAAAGGAATTTCTTATTTCAATGAAATATTTTAAATCAATGATTTCAAGATTAAACTTTATATCAAATAATAATGTGTTATTTATTTGGTCTTGGTTCGCTTATTATTTTATTGTCTAATTTACATATATTTTTGTACTGTTTAACTATATTTTTAAATCTACTTTTTAATATTTTTTTTATAAATACATATTAGTGTTTTTGTACATTTTCTCTTAACTTCACCTTTCCGTTTCAGACCAGAATAATGACGCTATACAAGCAATTTAATTAATAAATAACTTCATTAGTGATTGTAAAAATAAATTACACTACAGATATTTTTTTTCAATTCGCATAAAAATATACTAGGACATAATAAATTGTTAACAGTGTATCCTCGTAAAAAGAAAACTGCCACGAATTCACTGGCGGCAGCTTTGTATACAAAAAAGTAAGATGATTAATTTTATTTACGTTTATATCAATAAGGTATTTCGTAAAAATTTGGAATTTTCTGTACATTTTGAATCAATCTTACCAGGGCAGCATAAGACAAAGAATGTTCATTGCTGCTTTTCAGTCTGTTCATTCTCAATGACGTACTTTTCAGCACTGAATGAAACGTCACCGTTTCAGGCTATGCTACCAGGAATTCATAAGTTCATATAAGTAGAAATTTAGTGACGTTTACCCGTCCCTTTTAATAATTTCTGAAAGAAAAGTTTTGCTTGTGTTTTCACTTCTCTACATTATATCTTAAGCCGCTTAGTCGTCTCGAACCACACAAGTCGAAAAGAAGTGATTGTAACAGGTTTTATACTCACTCCACAGTGATGATGATGATAAAGATGAACAGGAATAAGAAGTCATATTCTAGAGATTGGTAATTTTTTTTTTCGAAGTCATCCTTCCTTTTTATATAAATTATCAACATATTATATCTACTGGTCTTTTACGATATCCACGAGCAATAATGGGGTGGCAAAGTACTCACTCTGTCACCACACTGAAAAGTTATTTTTCAACTATCTATATATAAATACGTGAAGCAAAAACTTTGTACCTCTTTTTACGAAAATTACGTGGATGGACAAGTATGAAATTTGGCACAGTTGAAGTATATAATGAGGAGAAGTGCATAAAACTGAAATTTCATATAATAATGGATTAGAAATACCTTAAATTCATTAAAAAAGGCATTACGCACACTACAACGCAATCGCTACACACACACACACACACACACGTTTGTGTGAGTGTGTTGCGTAGCAACGCTTATAGACTTTTTTACGGTTAAAATCTCTGGTCGAACTGAATGTCAAACAATCATAATTATGATGACAATGTCTAATAGAGATTTGTGCTTATATATTAGTTATTAGTGAAATACAGCTTGCTCAATTTACAATTATACATAAATAAAATTAAAGAAAATTGTGTAGCAGAAAAATTAATTAAAATGAATTATGGCCGAATTTCGACCACACGGTGACCACTAGTACGAATAATTCCTCGTGTGGTGACAGCTTTAGAATATGATTGGTCACCGCCCATTACTTCCATGGGTATCATGATAATCACCTAAGGTATTAACCAAGAAAGTGGGTGCTGTATTGCTGCCAGTCCATTCAAATTAAATCATTTGTTTCATTCTTTTTTAATTACTTTTTTTTGTATAAAATTTATTTAGAACATGTTTAATATTTTATATATTAATATTATTTTGCGGGTGGTGACGAAATTACTATTCACCACCCCCTCTCTTGCCCGTGGGTGTCGTAAAAGACGACTAAAGGATTAAATATGTAAATAACACCCTATTCGAGATAAGGACAACCAGCGTGATATAAAAGGGCAATTTCGCTCCTATTGTGGCGGAGGCTCAAGCCCAATAGTGGGATATATATGAGCTGAAATGATGAACGATGATTATGAAACATGTTCTATATAAATTTTCTGTCGTGGTAATGTTATTGTGTAAGAAAAAAACCGTTTTGATCAGAACCTTTCGATAAAATGCGACCATTTCGAGATATATCACTTAAAAAAAAATAGCTACTACTTAAAAAAAATATAATAATAAAAATAGTAAGTAGTATATACTTAAAAAAAAATTGCGAAGCCATCTATGTTTACCAGGTTATGTTTGAACACACATAAAAATGTCTGTATTAAGAAGCTGCTCCTTTTTGAAGCAGCCCGTTGAAAAAAACTATTCTAATCCATTATTTTAGAAAAATACAGTTAACATATGAAATAAATCAGCATCCAGGCCCATATGAGGTACTTGGGCCTGGTGCTCGACGGGCGATGGTGGTTCCGGGAGCATTTCCGCAGGCTCGCTCCACGGCTCGTCGGCGCGGCGTCCGCCCTATCGTGGCTTATGCCGAACGTGGGCGAACGGAGCGCAGCGTGCCAACGGCTGTACGCGGGGGTCATCCGGTCGATGGCCCTGTACGGCGCACCGGTGTGGGCGGGGTCCATGACCGTCCGACTTAGGGCCCTTCTGTGGCGACCACAGAGGGTCACGTCGGTCAGGGCCATCCGCGGATACCGCACGGTGGCGACGGAGGCAGCGTGCCTATTGGCCGGGACTCCCCCGTGGGACCTGGGGGCGGAGATGCTCGCCGGACTATATCAGCGGGTGACGGGGGTGCGAGCGGGGGGCGGTGTGGTCGCCCGCCGAGACGTCATTGCCCGTTGGGCAGTCCGGCTGGAGAGGCCTCGGTTCGGGGTGCGAACCGTGGAGGCCTTCCGGCCGGTGCTGATGCAGTGGTTGGAAAAGCGGCACGGGGTGCTCTCCTTCCGACTGGTGCGGGTTTTGACGGGGCATGGGTGCTTCGCCAAATACCTGCACAGGGTCGTTAGGAGGGAGAGTACACCGTCCTGCCACCACTGCGATTGCGACGAGGACACGGCGCGCCATACGCTCGAGGCCTGCGCGGCTTGGGCAGTGCAGTGCTGTGAACTCGTCGCAATTATCGGTATGGACCTGACGCTGCCGGCTATCGCTAGGGCGATGGTCGACAGCGTCGGAAATAGGACGCGGTCGCAGCCTTCTGCGAGACAGTGATCTCGCGGAAGGAGGCGGCGGATCGCCTGCGTGAGGAGCGCAGCCTCGATGAGGAGATCCGCCGCCGGCGACTGGGGCGCCGTAGGCGCAACTACCTGCGCCTCATGATGCCCTTTTTTTTTTTTTTTTTTTTTTCACGCTGCGGAAATGCATTTACACACTATCCCCCGCCGGTTACAGACAGGGGAGTGTGTGTGGGACTCGCCGGCCACAGAAGTGACCGAAATACCCACTAAAACCACAGCGGCCCCTTCCGCGCTTTTACGAGGTGCCGGAGAGATCGTCTGATGATATTCTATCCCCGACACCCCAACACTTGGCCGTCTGGCCACGTCCTGTCATCATTCAGGGCGGTGGAAGGAGGAGCGCATAACGGCGTCTCCTCCTCCCTGGTCGCCGCCGGCGGAGCGAGTCTGGAGTCTGGACGCAAGTGCCTCGCGTGCCCGCTCCGCGGCCACCTTCCTTGTAATGACAGCCTCACAGAAGGAGGCCATCGACGACCAACAGCTGTCGCTGCCGAGCATCTTCGAGATGATGGTCGACAACGACAGGTCCGCTGTTCCCATGTCCGTTGACAGGACGTGGCGCTGAGGCCCCCAGGCGGGGCATACTTCTAGTGTGTGGCGCGCATCGTCGATTAGCGTGCCACACTCATGGCATCCTGGGGCCTCTTCTCTTCCAATTTTGTGCAGGTACTTACCGAAGACCCCATGTCCGGTAAGCACCTGCACCATCCTAAATGTAAGGCTGCCGTGCCTTCTCCTGAGCCAGCGGTGGAGATGCGGCGCAACCGCCTCCACAGTCCCCCGCCCTGCTACGGGGGACTCTAGATCCTCCCTCCACCGCCGGATGACTTCCCTTTGGGCCACTTCCTGAACTCTGCCCAAGCCGTTGACTCGCGATGTGGCGCGGAACTGGTATATTTCTGCCAACACTTCCGCCACCAGTGCCCAAGGGGGGTCGCCCGCCAGCAGTGTTGTCGCAGTCCAGGACACAGTACAGTAGCCCCTAATAGCCCTTACCGCGATGACCCTCTGCGGTCGACGCAGGAGGGCTCTGTTGCGGGCGGTGAGGGACTCCGACCAGATAGGGGCACCATACAGTGCCATGGACCGCAGGATGCCGACGTACAGACGCCGGCACGACGACCCAGGACCGCCAGTGTTCGGCAGCAGCCTTCCCAGCGCCGCGGCCGACTTGACGAGCCTCGGGACGAGCTGGGCAAAGTGTGGCCCGAAATTCCACTTTGAATCGAGGTGCAGACCCAAATATTTTATTTGGGCCTGCACCGGCACGGCAACCCCAGACACACTGATGTGTGCTCCTCGGGGGGGACCTCGACGTGGGCCATGAAAAAGGAGGGCCTGGATTTTGTCAAGTGAGACCCTCAGACCCAACATCCCAATCCGGTCCACGACGAGCGGCCTCATGCTGCCCTAGCCGAGGCCGCGGGTGACGTGACCGGGGATTAGTCCGTCACCCGCCGAGAGGCCGACCGCGTGAGGAAAGACCGACGTCCTCCCCGAGGGGGCGACGTCGGTCGATGGGAGGGTACCCCAATATAATAGTATTCCGTCGGGCCGACCACTGATATCAAGTAACCCTGCTCCGGTGGTCGGCCCAACGACGAAGGCGACGTGGTTTTCGGGTGGGTTGCGGGAGTTGCGTGCTTAAGCCCCTCTGTCGCCCCGGACGGAGTGGTGCGGAGGCGCGCCGACCGCAGGCAACCCACAAAAAAAAAAAAACATATGAAATAAATTCTGATAGATCAAGACCTTATTTTTAAGCCTTACTAATATTATAAATGCGAGAGTAAGTTTGTTTGTTACGCTTTCATGCTTAAACCACCGAACCGATTTCAAAAATTATTTCACCAATGGAAAGCTATAATATCAGAAAGTAACATAGGCTATATCTTATCCCGGTATTTCCAAGGGAACGGGAACTACGCGGGTAAGGCGACTGAAACTGAAGCGAAGCAAGGGCGGATTGTTAGTAAAAAATAAAGTAAAATAATTACACACGGTTGAAGTAAAAACTTTTTTGACGTCATAACGTAATGTATAAATTTAAAAATAGAAAAACAACTGCAATAAATACTTCCACATTTAAAATAGCAAAAGCGCCATTTTTCAAAGCCAGCTATTGATTTTATTTTGTTAATATTATTTTATTTTTAATAAAAAATAATATTATTTAATGTTTGATAAAAATGATAAAAATATATATACATCCATACTAATATTATAAATGCGAAAGTAAGGATGTTTGTTTGTTTGCTTGTAATGCTTTCACGCTTAAACCACCGAACCGATTTCAAAAATTCTTTCACCAATGGAAAGCTGTAATAACAGGGAGTAACCTAGACTATATTTTATCCCGGTATTCCCAGGGGAACGGGAACTACGCAGGAAAGACGACTGAAACCGAAGCGAAGCGAGGGCGGGTTGCTAGTATATTAATATAAATAGCCCGTGTTCTCACACTATAGTTACGAACGTTACATACTACCGTAAATTAATATACGTTACTTCTGTCAGAAAACTGTGCGATAAAAAAATCCGTGTTATTCCTAAGTCGCGGCTAAAAAAGTTCAAAAAGTCTGTAGCAATAAATAATATCGTAAATCGATTAAGTTACTTACGTCGTTTTATTTAGTAATCATAAATAAGCAACTCACCATAAAGGGCCTACACAAAGTTCTGTTTAATCTGGTTATCGTTTTATGATCGCGGTTAACGAGCTTACGCGAAAAGTTATTACAACTTCAAAAGCAATTGCCTAAAAAACATGAAAATGTCTGTTCATTTTGAGCCATTGTTACCAGGCAAGCAAGAAGTTAAGAATGTGTTTTGAAATCAGTTTGTTGGAGAACATTCAACGCGTCAGCTGAAACGTCATCGTTTGAGGCTGTTATACCAGTACTTTATAAGCTCGAGGAGCTTCAAACTTATAGTGACGCAAGAAAGTTAACGTCACGCCGGCAAAGATGTTGCTGAAAAATAAGGAATTCAAATCATCAAGTTTGGGCTCATTAGATTTGTCTTAATGTTTTTTTATCGTTTGTTTCGGGCTTTTATGTTTTTTATTTATAAATTAACGATATTACTTGAAAAATCTGGGCTTGGAGAACGACTTCCATCCGTTCACACTTCTGCATTACTTGCCTAAGTGGTTCGCATTGCCGCCATACATTTACAACTCGCATGTATGCGTCCTATAAACCACATTCTTCGTTTTTTTTTTAAATTTACGATTAATTGTGATATTAAATATGTACAATTTTTACCGAAATTCTATTTACTTCAATTTAACCTATCGGTACAGTAGGTGTTTAAGAAGTATCTCGAGGCACATCTATACCAATAAATAAAATTGGAGTGTCTGTTTGTAATGTCAAAATAATAGGCTTTTTTCATGCTCAGACGGTTATTTGCACGACACCTATGCCTAAAATAGCAATTAAAAAATTTTTGTCTGTCTGTCTGTTTATTCCGGGTAATCTTCAAAACGGCTGGACCGATTTCAAAAATTCTTTCACCAATGGAAAGCTATAATATCAGGGCGTAAACCAGGCTATATTTTATCCCGGTATTCCCACGGGAACGGGAACAACGCGGGTAAAACGACTATAACCTATAACCGAAGCGAAGCGAGGGCGGGTTGCTAGTATACATATATAATTAATAAGTCTTGATTTTTCCGTGTGGTGACTGTATAACAATATAATTGACCATCCACAATGTTACTAGTGGGTGTCATAAAATCTTACCAAGGCCTATAATATGTATATAACATGCAAACAAGAAAAGCAAAACTCGAAGTTTACCAAGCGTATAGTAGGTCAATTACCTTCCTATTGTGAAGGGAGCTCAAGTCTTACCTCATCGAGCCGTTCGACCACTCAGGAACAGAGAATTGTGCCCTATATAGAGATATATAACACAACGAGATTCTCTAGTAAACTTACAATTTCATTAACACATTTAAATCTATTTAGTTTTTAAGTTATAATTATATTGATAACTAGCAACCCGCCCTCGCTTTGCTTTGGTTTCAGTCGTCTTGCCTAAAATATAGCCTAGGTTACTCCCTGATATTATAGCTTTCCATTGGTGAAAGAATTTTTAAAATCGGTTCAGCCGTTTTGAAGATTACCCGGAACAAACAGACAGACAGACAAAAAAATATAAAGTGTATTTTAGGCATATGTATAGTGCAAATAACCGTGTGAGCATGAAAAAAGCCTTTTATTTTGACATTACAAACAGACACTCCAATTTTATTTATTGATATAGTAAAAGTAAAAAGGTCCTTTTCCAATTTCAATTGATACTAATCTGAATCTAAAACAAAGCTTAGTAAAAATCCCGGGGCCCAATTACCAGGCGCTCATAGTATAACAGAAAGTTTAAAAAGCTTCCCCTAAGTTAAGTTGTGTGCATGTGTTTGTTCGACAGATACATGGAATGGGAGGAGCTTCCAGTACTCACACATTTACAAAGTTCCAGAAAATTGTTTGTTACAGGGGAGCTTTTTTAAGTTATTTTTTGTAAGCTAAGGTACACTTTAAAAAAGCTTTTCCGACGTCACCGTTTAAATTTTCTTCACCAGGATAACATGTATCCTAGGGGTTCCAAGAATGTTTGGTATGCGTTAAAGAATGGGTGAAAACGCTTTCCCAAACAGTCCCTAACTTCATAAAGGAGATTTTCCCGCATTCGAGAATTTTTGTTACTAGGAGAGTATGAACGATAGGACATCGAGCGGAATTTATGGAATGCTTAGTACGCAGACAAATCCCTTGAACTCGACGCATTCCTGGAATTCTTTACATTTCCAAGGCTCTATTTAAATTTAAATGTCTTCTGTTAACTCCATTGTACTCTTTTATCAACATTAAATATATTAATTAGTTTCTAATTTTCTTAATTCTTAACTAATATTATGACTGCGAATGTGAATTTGTTTGTTGTGCTATCACACCTAAATCTTTAAACTAATTTTAAAAATTCTTTCACCAATGGAGAGCTACATTATCATCGAGAAATAAACTATATTTTATCGTCGTATTCCCACAGGAAAGGGTATTTACGTGAGTGAAACTGTGGGCATTTTACTAATGTCATAAAAATATATGTACTCATGTCATCACAGATTTTATTAATACAATGTATCAACAAATTCAAATTCAAATCATTTATTATGCAAAAACCCCGAGAGGGCACTTACATATTTATTTATTTATTTATTTAAAGCAGAACCAACAGCTTACATGTAATATATTACAGCAGAATAACAACAGATAGCCAATTATAGATTCTTACAGATAGATAATTTATTACAATAGGAGAAAAACTCATCAGTCGACAGTGACGAGAAACCAATCACATACTCAAACGCAAAGATCGAAGAAATGAAAAAGAAAGAATACTTATACTAAAGAATGCTACCACTGACACCCCATACACAGAGAAATGCTCACTTAGTCTAGTTTTTACAGAAGTAATACTTGTATTAAACAAATCAAAATCGTGAACAGCCGTTAGTTCGTTGAACCTACTGCACACTCTCCACCGATACGAGTTCTGCCGATAATTGATTGAGACTAATGGTACATGAAGCGGACGATTTTTTCTCAGAGTTCTATGTGGAACTTGCAATGACAGTTTTGATACTAACTCTATACAGTCGACACAATTCTGAGCTATTCTAAATAGGTAAACTATATCAGATATGTCACGACGAACGTATAACGGTAATAAGTTATGTTTAATGCAAGTTCTCTCGTAATCACAAGAATTATAATTAACACCAAGCCAAAAATTAACATACCTGAGAATTTTTTTCTGTATATTGTCAGGTTTACAACTGCCAAAAAAAATATAGTACCACCGGATCGGAACGCGACCGCTACTGAGAAGATCCGGCAAGAAACTCAGCGGGCTTGTCTATAATTTTCATTTTTTTTTTCTTACTAGATAGAAATTGGGTACAACAAGTTTTGTAAGAACTAGCTCCAGTGTGATGCCCTTCGAACCACAAGATACGTAATATAATTCAAACGATTATGGCTGGACCAGATTCCAGAAGGATACATAGAAGGATAGTATCGGTACTTCGAGCGATCAAAAATGTGAAGCCAGAAATACTACATGCCCGTAGGCGATGACACACGTCGAAATACCTTTAAAAGTAATGTTAAAAACCTTTTTTGTTTTTCAAATGTGTTGTTGCATTTTAGTGCACATTCCGTCATAATTACCTATTTCTTTTTGAAGAGTTGTGTACGTACAGTGACCTTATACATTATAGAACGTTTCCGGCGTAAGCTCCATTAGGCTCCATTAAAAATGCTTCATTTTTTGTGCGCGGACTTACCTTCTATACGTTATTATTCTAAGGTATCAACTTTACTTTTCGACGGACTGGAAAGAACGCTAAGGAATAAGTACCTTTCCTATATGGCTAATATTCAAGGTTGATTTAATTGTTTCAAGGCTAACTTACCTCTAAATCTTGCTCCATCTGAGAGAGGCCCATGCCCAGCGTATAGTATTTGGACTAAAAAGAAGGAGAAAAACACTATTTCATATTACTTGTATCGAAATCGTAATGCGTTACATGTTCACAAACTCTTATTTATTTGTATTGAATCAATGTTTTATATACAGTTACATAGCGAATTTGACTACAATATCAGTGTCGTGGGTTCGATTCCCACGCAGGACAACACTTCCACAAATATTTGTTCCTAGTCTAGGTGTAATTTGTATCCGTTAGTTATATGTTTGTAAAGTCCCCCGCAATACAAAAACTATTTCTTTAGTACAGAGTGTGGTCTTTCTTAAAAACAAATAGCACCCTGAGCCCTGTTGTCTTTTCAGGAACATTAAACTTACCATTGGCTTAATCCTCTTTAACGATGTGGAGATGATTAAAAACCGGCCAAATGCGAGTCGCAGTCGCGCATAAAGGGTTCCGTACCATTATCTATAAAAATGGACAATAAAATCGAGTTTCTTGTATGGGAGCCTCTCTTAAATAGTTATTTTATTTTGTTTTTAGTATTTGTTGTTATAGTGGCAATGAAAATACATAATTTGTAAAAATTTCAATTGTCTAGCTATCACGGTTCTTGAGATACAACCTGGTGACAAACAGACGGACGGACTGACAGTGAAGTCTTAGTAATAGGGTCCCGTTTTTACCCTTTGAGTACGGAGCCCTAAAAAGTACAATACGTCCCGCCCCGTCTCTATCTTGCCCGTGGATGTCGTAAAAGTAGACTAAGGAATAAATAAAAAAGAATAAGAAAGAAAACTCGAAGTAAACCCTATACTAATCAGCACGGTATCATCGGTAGGTCAATTTCCCGATAGGGGAGACGGCTCGAGCCCAGCAGTGGGACGTGTATGAGCTGAGACGACGAGGACGAGGCATTTCGATATTTTGTTAGTCTGAATTTTTAGTCTGACTCGTTGGCATTTTCATATGAAGTTTAATTGATATTAATTGTCGAACTACTTGAAACTAGTGGTCACCGTGTGGTCGAAATTCGGCCATAATTCATTTTAATTAATTTTTCTGCTACACAATTTTCGTTTAATTTTATTTATGTATAATAATAGTAAATTGAGCAAGCTGTATTTCACTAATAACTAATATATAAGCACAAATCTCTATTAGACATTGTCATCATAATTATGATTGTTTGACATTCAGTTCGACCAGAGATTTGACCGTAAACAAACTTGTATAAGCGTTGCTACACAACACACTCACACAAATGTGTGTGTGTGTCTGTAGCGATAGCGTTGTAGTGTGCGTAATGCCTTTTTTAATGAATTTAATGCATTTCTAATCCATTATTCTATGAAACATCAGTTTTATGCACTTCTCCTCATTATATACATCAACTGTGCCAATTTTCATACTTGTCCATCCACGTAATTTTCGCAAAAAGGGGTACAAAGTTTTTGCTTCGCGTATTTATATATAAATTCTGCGAAAATCATCCAAAATCAATTTTATAACCCAAAACCCCTCATCAACTGACCTCACTATAGACAAATCTGTTTTTATTATCATTTAATGTTTCAAGGTTATATAATCCCGGGTATAAGCCGGCTTAAGCTGGTTTTGAACGGTTAAAACCGATATCTTGGACTAGGAAATCATGACGCATGAAGTAGTGTTAATCCGGTATTAACCGGATATAAAAATACATCGCTGCTCTTTTGTGAGCGCTGTGTGCAATAGGAATACGCAATGTACATTGAAATTTGAGTGACACCTCTTCGAAACAGATACTACCAGGAGTATAACCCACCCCTCTGAAAAACCCTCAATAGTGCATATAAAATCTTATTAAGTACTTTCTTACAATTATATAAGGTTCAATTTGCAACTAATCGGAGTTTTAGATAATCAATAACGCTCGTAGACATTGCTACGCCTACTGTTCGTAGCACAGGGGTTCGTAGCAGAAATATAGCTATCCCTCTTCTACCCTATTCTCTCACTCGCTTATAGAAAGTTTTCCAATGGTACCAGGAGTCGGAAAACTTTATACATTCAAGTTGAAAATGCAATAACATTTCATACGCGTGGCTGGCAAATATGAAACTGTTTTTACGAATTTCATCGCATATATCGACGCCTCCAAGCAATAACCTAGTAATAGCATTTTACTGGATTTTTTTTATTTCAAATTTGACATCTGTAGGCAAGGACTCATATATGATTTTTTTTTTTGGATTTTTTCTATGGTTAATTACAAAAATATGACCAATGAAAGTTTTATTGCACGGAAGTTCTATTAGATTTTTATACGACAAAAACTAAATATTACATTATTACTTTTTAAATTTCATGACTGATATATTGGTATTATAATAATACCGTAATATAATTTATGTTAAATTTTGGTTACTGCGATTACAAGTTTATTGCAGTGAAATATGAGTCATATTTTTTTCGGTAACGGTTAGTAACAGTATTCATACGAATTAAAATACACGATGAAACGTGTGTACTGGCGTAGATTACCCGGCATAAGACAGTTACATAACTTTACAGTTAGTCCCTTCATTGAAATTTCTTGGTTAGATACCAAATAAATAATCATTATTGTTCTATTACTTTTAAAAATTAACCGCAATAATCTCGTAAGTTGATATTACTGAATTCATCTTTATAATTCAATATGGTAATATACAAATACTGTTAAAACGTTACAAAACATTTTACGTAATATATATTTTTATGTATTACATGAATCTTTGAATATATAATGTAATTCTGATACTATAAGGTTATTCTATAAAAAAATACCTTTCATTTGATACATTTAACATGGCGAAATATTGATTCACTGAAAAGATATAGCTAAAATATATAAAACATTAATTCCTGAAAATTTTGAGTTTTTCTATTACTGGGTTATTGCTTGGGGGCATCGATATGTAAATCCTATACAATTTTTTAATTTCATAAATTATCTCACTGCAATAATGAAATGAATTAGTATTTTTATATTACTCATGTTATTCTTTCTACTTACAAATAATTATCATAGACGTCCCACTGTTAGGTTAGGTTAGGCTCGAGCCTCCTCCACAGTAAGAAGGAAATTGATCTATGATACCACGCTGGTCAGACGTGTTGATGTTATCTATTAATTTAATAAACTTTATCGTATCATCCGTACAGTGACGAAGTAAGAGTACAATTCACCACTCCCTCTTTTGCTCATGGGTGTCGTAAAAGACGACTGTGACTAACCTACACCAACACGTCTGACCAGCGCGGTATAGTTATAAATTTCCCTTCCATTGCGGAGGAGGCCCGAGACCAACAGTGGAACTTATGTGAGCTGAGTTGATGAATATCTAGTAATTTTGATAATTACAGAATAATTGCAAAAGTATTATAATTAAAAAAAATCCATTCCCATATATTTTTCTATATCTTTATCTTTTATATATATATATATATATATATATATATATATATATATATATATATATATATATATATATATAAGATATATATATATATATCTTGCTGTGTGGTAGCGGCTTCGAATACTACCAACCCTTGCTTTGCTCGTGGGTGTCGTAAAAGACGACTAAGAGCCCTAGATTGACCCGGACCAACTCCATCTGGTACCATTTGGGTCAACGATTACATTCCCAAGGAGGGTTGACGTCAGGCAGGCGGCCGGTCATAAAAGTCATTGCCGAAACTTTTTGCAATATGTCAAAACAGATGACATATTGCGTCGACCCCAAGTAATTGGGATAAGAGCAAGATGATGATGATGATATATATATATATATATATATCTTGTGTACGTGTGTATGTCACTAAACTCCTCCTGAACGGCTCCACCTATATTGACGAAATTTTTTGTGTGTTCAAGGAGATTCGAGGATGGTTTAGATTCACAATAAAATTGGGCCCTGTAGGTGGCGCTGCTTTTATTTTATTTGAACAGAACAACGCCCGTTGGGTCAGCTAGTCTTTTATATATTTTTAAGAAATTTTTATAAATGAAACAGTCCTTATAATAACACACGAACCTGTTAAAAAGTTTACTCAATCTAACGGGAGTTCGCCATCGCATAGGATGCCTACAATATGACCAATGAAAAACTTTATGGGAAAGCAAGGAATAACTGGTAGAAAATAAAAAGGAAATGGATTGCGAAATCCCGGATATAACCCGGATTTAGCCGGTTAACTCCGCTAACATGTACCAGGATTACATACGTTGCAAGGAAGTGTTAATCCACTTGAACTTGAAACTTGTAGATTAAAATATATTCAACTAGCTGCAGCAACTTGGTTTGGGTATATTTATTTAATGCACGATCTTTAATGATGATGATGGTATCAGCTTCCATAACGCCCACTGTTGGACTCGAGCCTATAACGTAATGGGAGAGAAATTGACCTACTATACCACGGTGGTCAGACGTGTTAATATTGGGTTTTATGTCGAGTTTTCCTTTCCTTTGTATAGCTGATATATTAAATATCCCTTAGTCATCTTTTACGATACTCACGGGCAAGAGAGGAGATTGTAAATAAAATTACTTTACGGATTTTATCACGCTTAGATTTTTGATTATCCGACGTTTCGAACACTTTATAGCGTTCATGGTCATGGAGACTTCGGAGTCCGTCAGGCAATCAAAAATCAAATATAAATGCTATAAAATCCGTAGTTTTATTTACAACTAGCAACCCGCCCTCGCTTCGCTTCGGTTTTAGTCGTTTTACCCGCGTAGTTCCCGTTCCTGTGGGAATACCGGGATAAAATATAGCCTAGTTTACGCGCTGATATTATAGCTTTCCATTAGTGAAAGAATTTTTGAAATTGGTCCAGCCGTTTTGAAGATTACTCGGAACAAATAGACAGACATACAAAAATTTTTTAATCTGTATTTTAGGCATAGGTGTCGTGCAAGTAACCGTGTGAGCATGAAAAAAGCCTATTATTTTGACATTACAAACAGACACTCCAATTTTATTTATTGGTATAGATGTGTAATACTCGCGTAAACATTAAAAATCATTAAGAGAAGGTATGGTGAATTATATTCTTACTCCGTCAACACACAGATTGTATCTATGGAGAGGTAATTATGAAGACTAGTGGTCGCCGAGTGGTCGAAATTCGACCATAATTTATTTAAATTAATTTTTTGCTACACAATTTTATTTTAACTAGTCGTCGTGTGGTCGAAATTCGGCCATAATTCATTTTAATAATTTTTCTGCTACACAATTTTCTTTAATTTTATTTATGTACTAGCAACCCGCCCTCGCTTCGCTTCGCTTCGCTTCGGTTTTAGTTGTTTTACCCGCGTAGTTCCCGTTCCCGTGGGAATACCGGGATAAAATATAGCCTAGTTTACGCCCTGATATTATAGCTTTCCATTGGTGAAAGAAATTTTGAAATCGGTCCAGCCGTTTTGAAGATTACCCGGAACAAATAGACAGACAGACAGACAAAAAATTTTTAATTTGTATTTTAGGCATAGGTGTCGTGCAAATAACCGTGTGAGCATGAAAAAAGCCTATAATTTTGACATTACAAACAGACACTCCAATTTTATTTATTGGTATAGATAATTGTAAATTGAGCAAGTTATATTTCACTAATAACGAATATATAAGCACAAATTTCTATTAGACATTGTCATCATAATTTATGATTGTTTGACATTCAGTTCGAACTTCTGACGCGAATGTCAAAATGTCATGTAGCGCTTTTATATTCTTTTCATTATTTTAGTGTTTTAAAGTGTTATATTGAATAATTTTGCTGATATTTTATGTAATATAATGCAGATAAATTTCTGAAATGTAGTGAAAATGATATAATAGTAAATTGCGTGTATTTTGACATTCTGCCCAAATTTCCAGAGACGCATGACCTGGATATCAGCACCAAGTCATGCTAACGACTGACTGAAAGACTAAGACTAAAGATGTGATTAATCAATATAATAACTCGACACTGGCACCAATAGCTCATATTATTGTAGCTCATTGCCATTAAATAAGAAGAAGACATTCAGTTCGACCAAAGATTTTACCCGTAAACAAAAGTGTATAAGCGTTGCTACGCAACACACTTACACAAACGTGTATGTGTGTGTGTAGCGATTGCGTTGTAGTGTGCGTAATTCCTTTTTTAATGAACTTAATGTATTTCTAATCCATTATTATATGAAATTTCAATTTTATGCACTTCTCCTCATTACATACTTCAACTGTGCCAAATTTCATACTTGTCAATCCACGTAATTTTCGTAAAAAGGAGTACAAAGTTCTTGCTTCATCTATTAATATGAAGATGTGTGTAATGAAAGGAAGGGTAGGATGATAATGATTAACATATTTGTTGATACGAAGAATAATATCCGCCCTCGCTACGCATTGGTTCTAGCCACATTGCCTCCGCATTTTAAATCTACAATATCTCTCAAAATATGGTTACGAATTCGAGTTCCGTATAATACCGCCTATGATATAGCCTGGGGATCTAGTCCCGGATCGTCCAATATTTCATAGGGCTTTTCTTAGAAGAAAAATAGGTAAGTTACTCTTTATATAGATAGTTACCAGTAAAATATAATCAGTATCGGTCCAGCCGTTATGAAGATTACCCGGAACAGACAGTTCCTTTTTTTTTCTAACTACTCGTTGCTGGGCTGGCCACTGACGACAAGGAAGTCGGTACCGGCGGTCGGCCCAGTAGCGAAGGGGAGTGTACGGTGGGTTATAGGGCTGCACTTCGCCCTTTCGTCACCCCGGGTGGAACTGACTAAAACCTACTATTTTGACATTACAAATAGACACTTCAATTTTAATTATTTGTATAGATATATAGATAGATGTTCTTACACAACGTATATATAATTCACCGAATCAAACCGGTGGCCCGTTCAATTGGCGGTATAGGATAATATGATCCGTCACCGATTTCATCATCATTTTATCTCATATATGCCCCACTGTTAAGCTCGAGCCTCCTCCTTAATAGGAGGAAAATTTATCGGACTACATCATGCTGGTCGGACAGGTTGGTATAGGGTTTTATTTTAAGGTTTCCTTTTCTTGCATAGATGTTATATGCGTATACCTTAGTCGTCTTTTACGACATCCACGGGCAAGATAGGGAGTGGTGAATTGTATTCTTACTCCGTTACCACACAGAAATATTGAGTTAATAATTTTAACAAAAAAAATAGACTTTAACTGGACCAAATGGAAATGGGACCACAACCAGGTCCATTTGCAATCAAAAACTCCTAAAATGTTATACTAATTAATAACATTTTTGAGACTAGCTACGAAGACAATCATTTTATGAGAGGGTACTCCTCAGAGGGTATTCCGTCGGGCCGACCACTGACGACAAGTCACCCTGCTCCGGTGGTCGGTCCAACGACGAAGGCGACGTGTCACGGGTGGGTTACGGGTGTGCGTGCTTACGCCCCTCTGTTACCCCGGACGGAGTGGTGCGCGGAGTGCGTCAACCGTAACCCACCCCTCGAAAAAAAAAGGACAATCATTTTATTTAAAAATCCCATTATCACTTCTTTTAGTCTTATTTTTTTTTAAATTAACCTTTTCTTTTGGTCTTTCCACACATTTTGAATGTAGATGTTTCTCATAACATAATATTTGTTTTTAAATTTTAAATTTTGTTTTTTTTTAATAGATTCACAGAAGTATTCGTAGATATTCGAGAAAGGGAGCGTAAGGTGAAGAGGGGCAGCCGAGACCAAGGGCGACAGTTGATGAACCGTCATAACAACGAGGCTGGGAGACGAGTAAGTATAAACTTCTACTTCCTTTCCCCTCAGCTCATATACGAACCACAGCTAAGAACAGACTTACCCCAAATGAGGGAATGGCTTACGATCCACATAAATGGTTGGCCTTAGAATAATAACTCATAGAAGGTAACTCCATGCACAAAATTTGAAGCATTTAAATTAGAGCCAAATGGCTCCGTACGCCGAACCTATCCGTGGTGTACAAGGTCACTGCAAACAAGGCAGCTTTATAGTATAGTGGTGTGCGTGTGTACGTGTGTAATCGCTTACACACATGTAGTATTTTTAGCTTCACGTTTTTGATCACTTAAGTACCAACACTATTCCAAAGGGCTGGCATAAGAGTTTATTTTATTAAACTTTTATAATATCATTTTCATTTACTTTCCGTGTGGTGACGGAATTAAAATACAATTCATCACTCACTTTTACGCCCTTTGGTGTCGTAAAAGACGACCAAGGGATTATTGCAGATAACATCTATGCAAGAGAAGAAAACTTAAAATGAAATCTGGTATAGATTTGTCCTTCTGACCAGCGCAGTATAGTAGGTCAATTGCCCTCCTCTTGCGGAGGAAGCTCCACACCAGTAATGGGATATATATGAGCTGGAATGATGATGAGCCATTCACTATCATTCACAGTCATCCCCACACAAACACAGGTAAAATGCAAGACAAGTAAAACTCGAAGTAAAACCCTATACCAACATGTCTGACCAGCGTGATATAGTAGTTCAATTTCACCAACGTCCTCCCTGAGGGGGAGACGTTGGTCGATGGGAGGGTACCCCAAATAGGGGGTATTCCATCGGGCCGACCACTGATGTCAAGTCACCCTGCTCCGGTGGTCGGCCCAACGACGAAGGCGACGTGCATCTCGGGTGGGTTGCGGGAGTGCGTGCTTACGCTCCTCTGTCGCCCCGGACGGAGTGGTGCGAGGAGCGCGCCGACCGCGACCCGCCCCCAAAAAAAAAAAGTAGGTCAATTTCCTTCCTATTGTGGAGGAGGCTCGAGCCCAATAGTGGGACGTATGTGAGCTGTGATGATGATGATGATGATAATTAAATTGTTTTCTTTCTCAGGCAGTCATAGCGAAATCTCGTGTGACTTGCAAATGCCATGGTGTATCAGGATCCTGCAGCCTAATAACATGTTGGCAACAACTTGCTACGTTCAGAGATGTTGGTAAGTAAATTTCCATCACCTCATATACGCCCCACTCTTGGGCTTAAACCTTCTCTACATCCATCCATCAGCCCGTAGACATCCACTTGTAGGCATAGGCCTACCAACGAGACTGCTACTCGGAACGATCCTGTGCCACTTGCATCCAACGGCTCCCTGCGACTTTCATGATATTGTCAGTCCACATAGTAGGGGGCCGTCCTTAGCTGCGTCGTCCGATTCGTGGTCGCCACTCGAGGAACTTTCTTCCCCAATGGTTGTCGGTTCAACGAGCGATGTGGCTTGCCTATTGTTATTCCAACATGCTAATTTTTCGGGTTATGTCGGTTACACCCGTTTTTCTACGTATTCCGGTTTTATCACGTAGAGAAATACCAAGCCTAGACCTGTCCTTAATACGTTCAGCGACTTCGAGCCTTTTATGATTCCGATAATAGGAGATAAATTGACCTACTATAAGACGATGGTCAGACGAGTTTGTGAAGGGTTTTAATTAAAGTTTTTATTCGCTTACATAAATGTAGTCTGCATATTATTATCCTTTTTGTCCTCTGTTTTTAAGACCCACGAATAATATGTGGTGAATTTTATTCTTACTTCGTCACCACAAGGATTCTCAAAAGACTGCTTCTAGTCAATTTCCTTGGTTTGTCATTGGAGTTTTGCGACTTTATGGGTGTATGGGAGGATCTTCGCCTGAAGAATACAATCCGTCACCACGCAGGTATATAAAATAATACAATTCGTTACCACACGGGAATGCAGGAATCAAGTCACCCTATTCAATGTTATATGTTTTCCGTGTGGTGACGGAGTAAGAATACAAATCACCACTCCCTATCTTGCCCGTGGATATCGTACAAGACGACTATGGGATATAATATGCACGTAAGGTCTGTGCAAGAGAGGGAAAACTCGAAATGAAACCCTGAAACCAACATGTCTGACCAGCACGGTATAGTAGATCAAATTTTCTCCCATTGTGGAAGAAGCCCGACCTCAACAGTGGGATGTATGTGGGCTGCGATGAAGATGATTCAATGTTATAAACGTGCATGTAGTGTTGCCCAAAAAAGTCTTGGTCTTGCGGTCTTGGTCTTGGTCTTGCGAGAAATGCGAGACCGAGACCAAGACCAAGACCGCTTAATTTTTGCAAGACCAAGACCAAGACTGGCCCTGCAAGACTTGAGCAAGACCAAGACTGGGCCTGCAAGAGTCTCGCGGTCTTGCATTTAATTCAAATCACCATTTCAGCTTATATACGGTTGAGCTCGTGTCTTCTACATAACAGGAGGAGAATCGGCCGTGGCCGGAGGGGAATCACCACGGTGATCGGCCGTGTTGTTACCGGTCATACATGTCAAGTTTTCCTTCTCTTGCACCGATATTATATATTATAGCCCTTAGTCGTGGGTTCGCAGTCACGGGTAAAATAGGGGGTGATGAATTATATTCTTACTCCGTCACTACACGGCAAGTCAAATCAGTCTTGAGATATCCATCTATTGGCCAATCGATTCCCAATGTTGGTGTTGGCTTTTCAGAATTACTCTTCGGAAAGGCTTAAGGACAAAAATACCGTAATCACGAGAGTGCTCTTGCCCATTATACATATTTATATATCCGTTTATTCATTAGCCCAACGACGTTCACTGTTGGACATAGAAATATGCCTACAATTAATCTATATAAATGTCCATGTAGGGACAGAGTACGATCACCATCAGGCAGTACATGAAGCGTTGCTCCCAGCGCTATTTTGCCTCTGCCACGACTCACCCCAATCCACTAGTGGTTGGGGCGGTAAACTACGTCCCCTTACAAATATCCGCGGTCCGACGTCCTCGTCATCTTCTTGAAGAAGAAGATGACGCTATTATGATCGCCCAAGAAAGGACCTACACAGCTCGCGCAGCGATAACAGATAAAACTCCGCGGTATCGGCCTCGCCGTCGAGGTCGAAAACCGCGCCGCGTAACAGTCATTTACCTAAACTTGGCCACGCCCACTTTGCTCTCAGCGACGCCCCGAGCCGAGGTCCGTTCCCCACAGGGGGGAGCCCTCGGGCGATGTTCGCTTAACTTACTTACCGGGTTGAGAGCCATCAGCGCTCACCCATTGACCGCGTTAAGCTGTCAAGGTCATCTGCGACCAACAGCTACACACACACAAAAAAAAAAGACAGAGCGCGAATATAATTCACCACTCTCTTACCCGTGGATGTCGTATCAAATCGGATCGGGCAATGGTGTTAGGAACCCATGAAAAAAAATTGAAATAAAAATATCGATTCGTTAATGAATTGAGAGACATGTAAGTTCTCAATTTTGTCATCGTTTTTTCGTGTAAATTGCTTAAAATGTATAAAGGAATGATACTTAATCTACAACATATTCGTATTTTGTTAAATGTTCATTAGAATTTGAATAAATCAATGATTACGTTTGCATAAGCAAGACAAACTTCGCTTTAACATAAATCAGCTGATCGGCCGATGACCGTTGATGAGTCGCCTTTGTACCTACGTAACCATTGAAAGGTTCGCGCAAATCTAATACCTATTTATACTGTCGAAATTTTACATGCTTACATATATCCTGTCTGTACATACCTACATAATGCATAAAATTTAAGGCATAAACTCTTAGACACATATTTTTGTAATCACTATAACTTTTACGTTATATTGTTTTTGTGTAATATACATTCTAATTATGATCTATGACTGTTGAATTACAACATACATGAACAGTTGTCCCATAACCTGATACACCCTGTGTATGTAACATATGTGCAAGAGAAGTGAAACTAGAAAGAAAACCCTGTACCAACATGTCTGACCAGCGTGGTATAGTAGATCAATTTTCCTCTTACTGGAAGGAAGCTTAAGCCCAGCAGTAGCACTTTTATGAGCTGTGACGATGACGACGAATATCATACATTTTACAAGTATTAAAACCATAAAATTTTAAATCAGTTTTATATGTTCTTGAATAAATAGTATATTAAGAGCTACATGGATCCAGCGGCCAAAGTATTTATATAGGCAATAGAGCAACAGGTTTTTTCAAGTATCCAGAGTATCAGTAACTAAACTGGAAATACAATAGATACATACCACTTAACTTGAAGGGAAATATAAACAATCGCATTAATTGTAAAATATCGCATTGATTATAAAATGACATAAAATTTATTGTATCAACTGCCTCGTGTGGTGACGCCTTAAGAAAATAGGGTCGAAAGTGCTGTCATAAGAGTAGTAACGCTGTCTAATGGAACACCAGGGGAATAGAAGAGTAATTTTCTCCAGTGGTAAGTATTGTATTCAATAGTGAACTATAGGCTAGCAGATGGATAGATAGGATAGGATATTTAATTAATTTAGTTGGATTTTTCATTGCCATGATAAATTACTGTTACGTTATTCTAACTGCAAAACTTTGCAAGACTCTTGCTGCAATACCAAGACTCGGGTGCGCAAGACCAAGACCAAGATTCGGGTGCGCAAGACCAAGACCAAGACGAGACCAGGTGTGATGTTGCAAGACCAAGACCAAGACCGGTCCAAGTCTCGTCTTGGTCTTGCATTTGGGCAACACTACGTGCATGTCACCCTATTCAATCTTATAAGCGTACAGCCAATTCGCGATCTTACGTGAATAAAAAGTACAACAGCAAAAAAGACAAAAAGATAATCTTCAAAACAATGTAATTGAGGTCGACCAAATACGCATTATTGAGGATTAGTTATGCACGTGGCTTCGCTCGCATAAATGTAGATTTTGTCAATACATTTTATATCCCTCGGCAATGTTACTTTTCTAATAATTAATAGAAAATAAAAAGATCTATTGATCCGATCGCTACCTAACTTTCAAGGACCCTATATGCTAATCTGAAGATTGCATGACAATTACATTAAAATGTAGTTTAATGTATATAATAAACACACATACACACTCTTCATCTAATTAAAATGGATCTATATGAAAAGCAGCAGCTTTCATACAACAAAATAATCATCAAAATCGGTCCACTTTGGAAAAGTTTTAAGGTAACAATAACAACACAAAAAAATCCAAACTAATTGGGAACCCTCCTTTTTTTAAACTTTGTTTATTGGAATTATTATGTCATCAGTACTACCATTCTTTTTTTAACAACTTAATATTATAAATTACCTTTATTTCTGTTATAATCTTGTAACATTATTATAAGGGTTTTATGAACAAAGGAAGCTTACCGGAAAGGATACACCTAAATTATACACAATTAGCTCCGTAATACTCTCATTTAGACTCATTTGAAAGTTAATTTTAAAGATTTTTTGTATGTTTATAATGTTTTTATACGTGATTATCATTTCCATTTCCTTTTGACAGTATCCGCTGAATATAATTTTAACGTTCTCTAAACAATATTTTGGCTCTAGGAGTCCATGAACTGTGTAATTTAGTGCACAATTGAATGATTAGACACGGATTTACGATATATGAAGAAATGCGTGACAGTTTTTGGGAACAGCCGATTATAGTAAAAACTAAGTAACTGGAGAATTGTATTGTCAAGCTTGTTCGGTACCAAACATTTTTATATTAGTTTAATAATTAAATCCATGTAGGGTAGTTCTGTTTTTTGTGGTTCGCGGTTGGCTCGGAGCCGGCCGCCACTTTCACTTTTGGTTCGCGGCGCGTCGGCCGGCCCCGGGGTCGTTTTGTTTCCGCCCTTTTGGTTACTTTCACTTTCACTTTCGCTTTGTTCGCGGATCGACTTGCGTTGGAAGTAACGGTCGCGTACGCACATATTTTGTAATTGCTATGTCCTTGTGGACTAAAGCCGTGAAATCGTGGTATTTGTAATATTGCGCGCCACCCTTTGTTTTGTGTACCGCTTATGTACGCGAGTTAATTAGAATTAAGTATATATTTGTGAACATTAAATTGTGTGTACGAGTAGCAAGCCTGGGTCCTTGAAGTGTACGAGGCCGTTGTCATCACCGCGCTTTTGGATACAAGCTAAGTAACCCCTCAGTTAGTTTCTATTTGTCTGGCCAGACCGAACGCTGAGTTAGGTTACGTTATAGCTACCTCCGCGGTATCTACTCGTAAGTGTTAAAATCTGTTCTTGTACTATCATTTAGGAGAACTTAAAATAGCCTTGCGTAATCGCAAGCCAATGTTATTACCCATTTGGTATCCCTCACTGGCCTGGTGTTCCCTTCCACTGCGCATCCTAGGTCAGTAGGGAACGGTAATGAACATACTTTCTGGTAGCAGAGCGTGGTTCTAGTGAATCTAGTAATTTTGTTTGGTATTGATATCTACAAGTGCCCGTGTTGAAAAATAAATCGATATATAATTACTTGAATTTTACGTATTACGACCCAGTTTAATAAATAGTCTGGTGTATAAAGATACACATTAAATATTTGTGTGATTGATCATTTGTGTACTTATTGTTATTAGTTATTAAAAATATCATATAAATAAGTTCACTGCAACATTTGAAATTTTGAATATCATTGTTTACTTAATGTGCCACAGAGTAATAAAATAATTTGCGTAGTACATTGTGCCACAGAGTAGTGCAGTCTCGTGATTGAATGAACGAATGAATTGAACTGTATAGACAATTAGTTTAATATTATTTTGCGTTTTGTTTATGGTACTTATACAGACAAATATTAACGTTTCCCTTTGCGCAATAATTTAATTGTTGTTCAATTTTGTAATTTGTATTTTTTGATTGTTGTTTCAATTGGTTGATTTATTTAGTTGATTATATATATATTTTTTTTTGTTGTTGGAATTTAATTATTTTATTCGATTATTATGGCTGCTTTTGCTAGCGCTAAGGACTCGGCAGGTAAGCTGCGCTCTGAGTTGAGATGGTTCTCGACTGCAACCGCCTTGGTTGATAGGTCTGATCGAAATGAGTCTCTCCTGGATAGGTACAGCAAATTGGATACGCGCTTACAATTTGTTGATGATGTGTACCGTAACTTCAACACAAAAATTTTAGATATTTCTGATGAAGATTACCCACAAACGTATCGTGACTTGGTACACGCGGATTATGACCAGATCATGGATTATGCAGATCGAATCTCACAGCGTGCTAGGGAAATTTCCGCGTCGAAAAGGGGTGAGTCTCCCGCGTCTAGGGATGTGAAACCTTCTACGTCGGGCTTATTGAGTAAACTGCCCACTTTGGACCTGCCGCGTTTTGATGGTCGTTTGGACCAATGGCTAGGTTTCATAAACTTGTTTGAGAGCTTAGTCCACGCGCGTTCTGACTTAGGTTCCGCTCAAAAATTGGCCTACCTGTTCTCCGTGTTGGAAGGTGAGGCGAGAGGTTTAGTTCAGCACCTGGAGATCAATGATGGAAACTACCTAGTGGCACGTAACCTTCTCATAAAGCGTTACCAAAATAAGCGTTGCCTGGCAGATACACACATTGGTCAGCTCTTGGGTCTGCCAGTGGTATCTAGGGTCTCGGCTCTAAGGTCCGACTTATTGAACCCATTGATGATTGCGATCAACGCACTGGAAAGGTTAGACCTTCCGGTGAGCACTTGGTCATATATGCTGGTGCATATTGTTTTGAAAAAGCTTCCTGCGGAACTTAGGGCTCGTTTCGAGCAAAAATATGGAGGTGATGATGCAACTCACTTGCCTGCTTTTGATGACCTTAAGAAGTTTTTGGAAGACGAGTGTAGGATGGT
The DNA here is from genome assembly GCA_032191425.1 of Lymantria dispar. NCBI lineage: Eukaryota > Metazoa > Arthropoda > Insecta > Lepidoptera > Erebidae > Lymantria > Lymantria dispar. The sequence continues at coordinate 6,176,814 of CM063465.1, read as the reverse complement.
AGACATGACGGTCGTTGACAGGTCATTTGGTCAACAGTTGCCGCGGTCATCGGCTCCGACCCGCAATCACGCCTTTAGAAGGCCAGAGGTTCGTCACCCACCACGTTTTGCTGCTGTACAGTCGCGACCTGAGTGCACCTATTGCAAGTCCCCGAGTCATAAAGTTGCCAGTTGCTCAGATTTTACTGCGCTGCACGTGGCCTCGCGTAGGCGTTTGGCTAAGGCTCGAGGTTGGTGCTTTTCTTGCTTGGGAAACCATTTCCAGCGCGATTGCCCTAATCCTCGCCCATGTACATACTGCGGAGGCCAGCATTTGAAACTTCTTTGTGCGAATAATAATGGGATTGGTCGTGAACATGAACGTCAAGGCTCACCTACGGGTAGTTATGAGCGAAGGCACCGGTATGAAAACCGCAGTTCGAGACCTAGTCGCTCACCCCCGCGCGTCGTAGATTCTGCCGCAGCGAGGCGCCCACAAGGTCAATGCTCGCCGTCATCGGAAGCCCGTGGCAAGAGTGATAACCACGATTCGCGCCCGTATCGTCACGGGCGGGTACCTACCTTTGATGACGCTTCCCGTGAACATGAGAATCACCCGCTGCCTAGACGACATTAGGAACACGGCGCCTCCCCCCGTCATGCACCACCCCCGTTTGAAACCGTACTCCTACCCACTGCTTCTGTAAGGGTCTGGGGACGGACAGGTGCCTCTGTTGTGGTCCGGGCAATTCTGGACACAGGCTCTCAGGGGTGTATAGCGTCTTCTTGGTTGGTGGGGCAGGTACGCCTAAGTATGCGTGATTTTCCTCATGTCACTAGAGGTGTTGGCAACGCAGTTGTGGCCAATGTTGAAGGCCAAGTATTATGTGCGTTCTCTCCTATAAACTCGTCAAGCCCATTGTTTGAGTGTTCAGCCATTGTTATGAACAATATTTTGGGCACCCATCCGGAGAAGCAGTTGTCTCCGTATGCTATTGGTTTAGCGTCGGGTTTGAACTTGGCAGACCCCAAATTTGGTATACCTGGATCGGTCGATTTGTTGCTAGGCGCCGATGTTCTGGGAAACATATTCTTGGGTAGCATTCAGGTCATGCAACCAGGAGGCATGGTAGCCATCCCGACCATATTTGGCTCTGCACTGATGGGACCGGTCCTCACGGATACCCGTCTTGACATTGGCTTGATGGTAGGCTCTGCTCTCTCTGATGCGGTTCAGAGGTTTTGGGAAGTGGAAGAACCACCACAGGCTCCGCGCACTGATCCGGAGCATGAGGAGTGCGAATTGTTTTACCAAAACAATACGAGTCGCCTACGTACTGGTCAGATTATGACTCGATTGCCGTTTCTCGCCGTACGGCCACCACTTGGCACCTCGCGGCCTGCTGCTGAGAAACGACTATTGGCTATGGAGCGCCGAATGGCTCGAGATGCTCTCCTAAAGGAGAAATACATTGATTTTATGCGTGAATATGAGGAGTTGGGACACATGTCTGTGTCGAAATTAGATTGGCAAACAGTGGATCACTTCTTTCTACCGCATCATGCTGTAATTAAGGCATCAAATGGCAAATTGCGTACAGTATTCGATGGTTCTGCGCAAACTTCAACGCGTGTATCGTTGAACAATTGTTTGTATGCTGGTCCTAAATTGATCAAGGATCTCTGTGACGTCATCACTCGGTTTCGTCGACATCAGGTTGTATTTGTGGCTGACATAAGGATGATGTTCAGACAGACGATTATTCACCCGGATGACCGTCGGTATCAGTTGATTCTATGGCGTGAAAGCCCCCAGGATCCCATGGTTGTTTATGAGCTCAATACAAACACGTACGGGTTAAAGTCAAGCCCCTATTTGGCTATACGGTCTCTGTGGGAGCTCGCGGACCTGGAGCGCTTAAAGTTTCCTCGCGCAGCCGCGATTTTGAAAGAGGATTTGTATGTCGATGACATTTGTACTGGTGGACCCTCTGAGAAAGAGGCCATCCTTCTACGGGATGAATTGATAGGCATCTTAGCCACCGCGGGCTATGAGTTACGGAAGTGGATATCCAACTCACCTGCGCTTTTGAAGGGACTTCCGGATGAACATCAGCAAGATCCGCATTTGTTCGAGAATATCGAGAACCCTGCTATGATGACTGTTCTCGGCATTCAGTATAAACCAGCCCCAGACATATTCACTTACAATGTTGACTTAGAGTTGCCGCGCATTTGGACTAAGCGTTTGGTGCTTTCCACGGTTGCAAGAACATTTGATCCAAATGGTTGGATATGTCCCGTCATATTTTGGGCTAAATGCTTTTTACAAAGGCTTTGGATGGCAGGACTAGGCTGGGACGAACCTCTTCGGGGAGCTTTGATGGAAGACTGGACCAAATTTGTATCCTCACTTCCTGCGATCAATGAGGTATCGATCCCTCGTTCTATGCTTCCTCCAGGAAAGTACCAGGCAACTCTGCATGGTTTCTCGGACGCCTCTGAACGGGGTTACGCCACTTGTGTATATTTGCGTACGGTGGGTTCTGACAGCCAAGTGAAGATCTCACTGGTCATGGCGAAGAGCAAGGTGGCACCCCTACGGACTGCTTTGACAATCCCTAAACTTGAATTGGCAGGGGCTACTCTGCTTGTGCGTCTTCTTAATCACGTGTCGAATTTGTTGCGTCATACTGTGAACATTAGCACCACTTACGCGTGGACTGACAGCCAAATTGTTTTGTGCTGGTTAAAGGCTTCAGTTCACACCTTAGAGGTATTTGTAGCGAACCGAGTCTCCCAAATTCAGAAATCTGAGACTCCCTTGATTTGGAGGCATGTGCCTGGTGAGCTTAACCCAGCTGATTGTGCATCTCGGGGTTGTACATCCCCCGCCTTGGTAACGCACTCCCTTTGGTGGGGACCGGAATGGTTATTACGCTCAGAGTCTGAATGGCCACTGACGCCGGTTTTGGACGTAGGTCCGTTGCCTGGATTGCGACTGCTCGCTGTTGAGAGGCGTGCTTGCGTATTCGATCCAAATGTCTTATTGAATCGGTATAGCTCCCTCGATAAATTAGTAAGTGTAACAGCTTGGATTAAGCGCTTCTATTACAACTGTAAGCACTTACGGAACAAAAAATTAGAGGCTTTTCTATCACCACAAGAACGACAGGAGGCTTTTTGCCATTGGATACGTGTGGTACAGGATACATATTTTGAAAGGGAGATTGAAATTTTGAAAGCTGGTAAGGCTAAACTAACAGGAACCTTGCGTATGTTGAGCCCCTTTTTGGACAACACGGGTGTCTTACGTGTTGGAGGTCGCCTCAGAAACTCTAGTCTACCCTACGGTAGTCGGCACCCTATATTGTTACCCAAGCAAGGTCATTTTGTGCAATTGTTGGTGACGGACCGTCACATTAGAAATTCTCACGCTGGCTGTAACGCCTTATTAGCCATATTGCAGCGAGAATTTTGGATTTTGTCTGCTCGAAGAACGATTCGCAGTGTGGTATTTCGTTGCATGCCTTGTTACAGGCTGAAGGCTAGTACCATGCAACCTTTGATGGGTGACCTCCCTTCTGATCGTGTCAGAGAATCGAGGCCGTTCGCCGGTGTAGGCACCGACTTTGCAGGTCCTTTTTTGGTTAAGACTTCAACTCTACGAAACAGTAAAACAGTCAAGGCCTATTTGTGTGTCTTCGTATGTCTGTCAACTAAAGCGGCGCACCTTGAATTAGTGTCATCCCTCTCCACCGAGGCATTTGTTGCGACACTTGATAGATTTGTTTCAAGGAGAGGACTGCCTTCTTTGATACGTTCGGACTGTGGCACAAATTTTAAGGGAACCAATAATTATTTGAAAGATGTACATGATTTTTTAGCCAGCAATCACACAAATATTGGTAATAAACTAACCAGTCGTAGTATAACCTGGAAATTTAGTCCGGCAGCATGCCCACATTGGGGTGGTATTTTCGAAGCCGCAGTTAAGGTTGCTAAAGCACATTTGCGACGAGTTATTGGTGAGTCTGTACTCACATTTGAAGAACTCGCAACTGTGTTTTGTAAGATAGAGGCCGTAATGAACTCGCGACCGTTGTGTCCGATCTCTTCAGACCCGAGTGACTTGGAGGTTCTCACACCGGGTCATTTTTTGATTGGTCAGCCACTTAATGCTTTGCCTGAGTACCCCTTTGTTGATGTGAGACCAAGTCGTCTCTCGCGGTTTGAGTTGGTCCAACAGCTTACTCAAAGCTTTTGGAAGCGTTGGAGCTTAGAATATCTTCATGTTCTCCAGCAGCGCGTTAAGTGGACTGACAAGACTAATCCACCTCGAGTTGGTGACCTCGTTTTGATAAAAGATACCAATTTGCCGCCACTGTGCTGGCGTCGCGGCCGAATTTTAAATTTAGTATATGGCGCAGATAATGTGCCTCGTTTTGCTGAGGTTCAGGTGGACGGTTCGGTACTGAAGAGAGCGGTAGCAACATTGTCCCGTTTACCAATTGATTAGCGGCCAGGTAGACCTGTCCGAGGCGGGTAGATGTTCGGTACCAAACATTTTTATATTAGTTTAATAATTAAATCCATGTAGGGTAGTTCTGTTTTTTGTGGTTCGCGGTTGGCTCGGAGCCGGCCGCCACTTTCACTTTTGGTTCGCGGCGCGTCGGCCGGCCCCGGGGTCGTTTTGTTTCCGCCCTTTTGGTTACTTTCACTTTCACTTTCGCTTTGTTCGCGGATCGACTTGCGTTGGAAGTAACGGTCGCGTACGCACATATTTTGTAATTGCTATGTCCTTGTGGACTAAAGCCGTGAAATCGTGGTATTTGTAATATTGCGCGCCACCCTTTGTTTTGTGTACCGCTTATGTACGCGAGTTAATTAGAATTAAGTATATATTTGTGAACATTAAATTGTGTGTACGAGTAGCAAGCCTGGGTCCTTGAAGTGTACGAGGCCGTTGTCATCACCGCGCTTTTGGATACAAGCTAAGTAACCCCTCAGTTAGTTTCTATTTGTCTGGCCAGACCGAACGCTGAGTTAGGTTACGTTATAGCTACCTCCGCGGTATCTACTCGTAAGTGTTAAAATCTGTTCTTGTACTATCATTTAGGAGAACTTAAAATAGCCTTGCGTAATCGCAAGCCAATGTTATTACCCATTTGGTATCCCTCACTGGCCTGGTGTTCCCTTCCACTGCGCATCCTAGGTCAGTAGGGAACGGTAATGAACAAAGCTATTAGATTTTTATTTTTGACTTATTTTTGGTTTGTGAAGAAGTGTTAATGACCAAAAATAATACGTTGTAGCAAATAATTTATTAGAAAATGTGTAGTGCAATATTTTTAACAAAAGTTGAATAACATTTCAAAATTAGTGCTTCGTGTTTCTGGATTTGAAAGCAAAGAGCAGGCGCGCATACGCTCTGTATCATTTCGCGAGACAGGCGTTCGGTGGCGATGACGCGGTTACATGATATTTGTTCAACCAAAAAGACTCAACGCGTTTCAAGAAGTTTTTGCTACAATAAAATATCATCATCAGCTAGCTCTAATCCTAATTACTTAGCGTCGACTCAATATGTACTCTTTTTTATAGTTACTTATTGCAAAGTTACTTAGTTTTATGACTGACCGCCCACCTAACGACAACCTTACTTGGGAATGAAATTATTGACCAGACGATATAAGATGGAGTTAGCCCAGGTCTATGTAAACATCTTAGTCGTCTTATACGACATACATGAGTAAAGTAAGGGTTGGTAATATTCGTAGCCGCTATCGCACAGGATATAAGGCAAAAATTGTTCCTACGTCGTTTTGAAAGCAATCTTGCCTCAAAAATAATAATCTAAAGATGATTTTAGATTTGGGCCGACCACTGATGTCAAGTCACCCTGCTCCGGTCGTCGGCCCAACGACGAAGGCGACGTGCATCGTGGGTGGGTTGTGGGTGTGCGTGCTTACGCCCCTCTGTCGCCCCGGACGGAGTGGTGCGAGGAGCGCGCAGACCGCAACCCACCCCTCCAAAAAAAAAAATGATTTGCGATCAAAACAATGTGTGCTGCGATCGATTTCAAGGTATTCTTTTTTTACAAGCTTTTTTAGTTTCACCTGTCCCATTGTCTGTAATCAAATCTTGCAAATTAAATTTGTTCCACTTACCGGTTTTTGATTGAGCTGAAATTTTGCATGCATCTATAAATCGGATGACAATGCAATATTATTATGACATAGAGCTGATCTGATTATGAACCTGAAAGCTGGTCATAGGAACTCCGTAATTAAACGACGCAACCCCATCGAGTTTGGTCTCATTTAATTCGTTTTGACGAGTACTTTGATACTATATAGTAACCAGGGTCTGATGATGGACCTGGATTTTTAACTTTTTAGTTCATTTTATTAACAAATAATAAAAGCTTGTTTTTTAAAACAGGTTTTTTTGTTATAATTAATTTATTTTGAACAGTACAGCGTCTCTTGAGCCAGCTAGAACAAACTAATTATATGTATCATATCGTGTTTGTACTTATTTTATAGACCTTTCCAATATTTTTCAGCGTTCATGATCACGGGAGGACATTTAGATATTAGCTCTAATAATTTATGGATAAGACATAATTCATCCAAAAAGCAGATTCAAATTCGAGATATTAATAGTAATTTTAGTTCTTACCTCTATCTCCCCTACTCCAAGTAGCACTTTCCCAGTACCCTTCAAGATACGTGTATAAAAACTGCTACTAATTACGGTTATATACAAAGCTTTAACGCCATTAAACACGATTACACGACCCAAAGTTACACTAAATTAAACATACCAGTTCCTAAACGACAGCCTATTGTTTGGAAATAGACGTAGTTAATGAGTGACCATTACTTTTAAGATCTCTTGTGTGTTTCTGTCAGCCTGGTACATGAGAAATTAATTAGAGACAGTTTTAATTGTTCTAAAGAGATTTGTTAAATGAAAGGCTAATTAATAATTAAATGTGTGGCGCTTGTACTGTGAAAGTTGATGCATAATTATAGTGTGGTGACAGGTTCGAATAATGAATTTGCAAAAAAAATATGAGTATTCTGGATATTTTATCGACATTCTAACAAAAATCTATAAGCTTTCAAACTATAACCGCCCAAGAGCAAAGTTTCACTCCTCACTTTGTGTGATTAAAAAGTACTTGTCAAAACTTGGTTCTTTTTTGTTGCTTCAAGTGACGTAGAGTAACTTATTTATCATCATCATCATTTCAGCTCATATTTGTTCCACTGTTGGGCTCTAGCCTCCTTCACAATAGGAGAGCAGAACTCCTATACCACGCTGGTCAGACATGTTGGTATAGATTATCTAGCTTGTCTAGTTGCCCGTTGTTCTCTTGCATAAATGCTATATGTATATTTAATCCCTTAAGTCGTCTTTTACACTCACAGGCATGAAAGTGAGTGATGAATTGTATTCTTACCCCGTCACCACATCATCCGCTCATATACGTCCCACTGTTGGGCTCGAGCCTCCTCCACAATAGGAGGGAAATTGACTTTATTATACCATGCTGGTCAGACAGGTTGGTATAGGGTTTTATTTCGAGTTTAGACTCTTGTATAGATGATATGTGCGTATTATATCCATCAGACGTCTTTTACGACTTCTACGGGCAAGAAAGGGTGTGGTGTGTGAAAGTGTATTCTTACTCCGTCACCACACGGAAATTCTCCGGAATTACTCCGTCACCACATAATATACCAAAATACCATAAAGTATTTATTTTACTTCGTTTGGTTACTTGAAATATAGAGTTCACAAAATTTTAAACTTAGAATAATAACATATACCTAGAAGGTAAATTTTAAATAAATCTACTTTACGGATTTTATCTCATTTGTATTTGATTTTTGATTACCCGACGTTTCGAACACTTTACAGCATTCATGGTCACGGGTGGCCTAAGATGTCTCACGTCCAACAAGTCATCGTTACTGCAGAAAATTTATAATTATCTACCTGATACAGAAATTAGTTATTGATAACTAATTTCTTATTTATTTAGTTATTGATAACTAATTTCTGTATCGGGTAGATAATTATAAATTGTCTGCAGTAACGATGACTTGTTGGACGTGAGATATCTTAGTCCACGCGTGACAATGAACGCTGTAAAGTGTTCGAAACGTCGGGTAATCAAAAATCAAATACAAACGCGATAAAATCCGTAAAGTAGTTTTATTTAAAATGTATAATACTCGCGTAAACATCAGAAATCATTATATAGAAGGTAAGTTCGCGCACAAAAAGTGAAGCATTTCAATTGGAGCCTAATGGAGCTTACGGCGGAGCCGTTCCGTAATGTACAAGGTCACTGTACTGCACGTACGCACGCAACTCTTAAAATAAATAGGTAATTATGACGGTTTGTGCATTCAAATTGTGTCACAACGCATTTGAAAACCATAAAAAGGTTTTAACATTACTTTTAAAAGTATTTCGACGATTTACGTTAATAAAAACAAAATTTGATTTCATAATTTGTATTGTGGTGTGCGTGTGTACGTGTGTAATCGCTTGCACGTATGTAGTATTGTTTGCTTCATATTTTTGATGGCTTACGTATGGACACTATCCTTCTATACATTATTATTCTAAGATTTTAAACTTCAAATTCAATATATATGAGAGTCTGTTTTGAAATTGTTACTTTTTATTTTTCTGATGTCGTCAAGAAAATACATAGTGGCAGTACCAATCCAAACGCATGCGCAGACAATTTGTGAGTTTACTACATTTGCAACATTGGTGCCTCATTTTTTGTTGAGATTTGCCCGCAGTTATCACGTTCCCTGCACCATTATTTTCAAAGAACTTTCAGCTGGTGCTTTGGAGACCTAAAAGATCTCGTAACTAACCTACCCTTTGTTGCATTTGAGACCTAATCAGTCTCCTAAAAATACGGTTTTGAAAATAATTTATATACCTACTACTGTGAAAATAATTATACCAAAATCCATCTCTAATTGTTTTTTTTAAGTCCTTGAATTCACTTTTACGTAAGAAACAAATATGTATATTTGTCTTACTCATACTTAAAGTACTTTACACGTTAGCGCCTCCCGCAAGGACTGAAAAACCACGATTATAGTCAACGCACAATACAAAAGTCCTGCAAGAGATCTGATAGATCTCGTAACGCAACGAACGTGCTATGTATACATAAACTTATAATCTAGAATTTTAAATTTGGAACTCTGTATTTAAGAAGTTCAAAAATTGAAGAACTAACTTTTTTCATTGCTATTGGTGGCAAACGAGCAAACAGCGTACCAAATGGTAAGTGATGCTAATGTTCATGGATCTTTGCTTGACCACTGCTAACCGTGAAAAAAGTGAAGGGAGTTACTTATACATAGGTATACATAATTGTCCATAGACACGATTAGCATTACCATCATTCTACAGAAAATCAAAATGTAATTAATATTATAGACAATAACTTAACCAATGCACCATAAAGTCATTAATTAAAATGATATACGATATTAATATGGTCGTTAAAACAGTTTTTTTTACAAAATTACAGTCAACTCGATTAAGTTGCGGACATGTACATATAAAAAATGTTTTACGACCATTTAAACAGGCTATTAGAAGTAAAAAGATCCAATTTCAAGTTTACGAGCTACCAAAAGTTGTAATTCTATCGCAACTGTGATGATCTTTGGTTATTTATTATACGTTTTAATTTTTACTCTTATTTACTGTTTTCAATAAACCTGTTATGAGTTGGATAGTCTAAAAATTTAACACAGTTAAACCTTCAGTTAGCTGTGCCAAATTTTAATAGCGACCATAGACTACAAAACATTCTAGAATTTTGATTCTCACATTTCGTTACAAAGTGCGAACCCATACCGCTCGCATCCAACGACGTCTAGCAGCTTTCATCAGATCATTGGCCCACCTGGTGTTGTAGACGGTGTTGTAGACTGTGTCGTCCGATACCTGATCGCCACTCAAGAAACTTTCTTCCCCAGTCATTAGGTACATACATGTGTTAACGAAAAAACAGTTATAATATTCAGTGAAATTACGCAGAGATAGTATTGCCGAAAAGGCTGTAACTCTTACAGTTCTGCTCTTAGAATAATAACGTATAGAAGGTAAGTTCGCGCACAAAAAGTGAAGCATTTCAATTGGAGCCTAATGGAGCTACGGACGATTTGTGCATTCAAATAGTGTCACAACACAATTGAAAAACATAAAAAGGTTTTCAACATTACTTTTAAAAGTATTTCGACGATTTATGTTAATAAAAACAAAATTTGATTTCATAATTTGTATAGCGGTGTGCGTGTGTACGTGTGTAATCACCTGCACGCATGTAGTATTTTTGAATTCATGTTTCGAACTTTCGAAGTACCGACACTATCCTTCTATACGTTATTATTCTAAGGTTCTGCTCTAGTAAATTATTTCTTAAAAATTACCTTCGATCTTAAATCTCTCCTAAAATCATAAGATTTACATTGAATTTATTCTAAAAGTATCTTAACATAATCTTATTCTAATCACAATTTAAGATATAATCTCATTCATTTAATGTTTTTTTTAATTGCCTTATCCCAAATTTATATCACAATGGTATTAATTGCAGTAATTATATTTAAAATATTCATTGGGTATAGTTTCCAACATAAAATAATACATAATTATAGGGAATGTTGACACAATAGATAATTTATTATCCACGCCATCTTACGGGTGGGCGCGTAAATCATACGCCCATTGGCGCCAAAAGGCAAAGGAACTATTGAATACAGCCGCGCCATGTAAAATTTACTGTCGAAATATGCTAACGACTCTTTATTATGTATATTAAAAGGCAATAATATTAATTTATTAATATTTTGTACTTATAAACACGTTAATCTTTGAAGTGGTTCATAGCGAGAAAGGTTTTTAGTTTATTTTTGATTTATAGTTTTACTTACTTGCCATTGCTTGTGGTTAGTAAATTTGACGGTTACCACAAGACTGTTTGTATAGAAAAGTAAGTCTTTGGGTATTGGACTACAAAGAAAATATAAATGAAACGCATTTGACTTAACAAAAAAAAAACTAAGATGTTATTTTTTTGTGATTAACCATGTCATTCAAAATGCGCTGTTTTATAGTTTAGACCAGTGCCGAAACCTTTGAAAATGGTAAAAAGTGAAAAAATAATAGTAGGATGAAACTCATTGGAAAAGGAAGAGAATATAACAAAAATGAAAGGAAAAATAATTTAAGGTCGATCTGAGGTTGGGAAGTGGATGGGTGTGAGTGTTTAAGGGTATGAGACGGTTTATCTCTATTTCCGGCAAAACTACTACAAAATTATCTGGGATCAATCTTTTCCAACTCTTGCTTTTTGACTTCTCTAATTAAATTTGCTGTGAGTCCCAAGACAATTAAAAGCGCCTTGAGGAACTGCTTAAGGTTCACAACTCAATGTGATCTTAGGTCCTACAAAAGTCTATATTTAAGCTAAGGTACTAGTTTATAGTTAATTCTTTCATTCATCCGGCTTATATACGTCCAACTGCTGGGGTCGAGCCTCCTCAATCCTCCTCCAATAGGAAGGAAATTGACCTTACGATACCATGCTAATCAGACAGGTTGGCATAGGGCTTTGTTTCGAGTTTGCCTTCTCTTGCCTATGAATACGCATATATATGTTATATGCATTATTATATCCCTTAGCAAGGTAGGGAATTTTGAATTGTATTCTTATTCCGTCACCACACGGACAAATTCTTTTAATATCAAAATCAAAAATGTTTTGTTTATTTTGTCCGCTGTTTGCTATACATCAGTGACCAAAATCTTTGTGAATTGACGTGGTCGAAATCGATATTAACAATGATATTAATCTATATACAAAATAGGATAATATTATCGAACAAAAAAATATCCACATACTAGCAAATTGTTACTGTGGAAACTGCGTTACCGTTCCCGTGGAAATATCGGAATAAAATATAGGCTATGCTACTCGCTGATAATGTAACTGTCCATTGGTGGAAGAATTTTGAAAATGGGTTCAGTACTTTAGGTGTGAAAGCATAAAAAATAAACAAACTTGCAAGTATTTATAACATTAGTTAGGATGTACCTGTCATTAGTCTTAAAATAGAGAAATCGACAAAAATATTCTCATGTAGCTATTTCATAAGCGCAGAAAACCTTTTTTTTAACGGCAACATTATCATCTCAGTTCCCGTAAGTCCCACTGTTGGGTCCGAGCCTCCTCCACAATGGGAGGGATATTTACCTACTATTTTTTTTTTTTTGTGGGTGGGCTGCGGTCGGCGCGCCTCCGCACCACTCCGTCCGGGGCGACAGAGGGGCTTAAGCACGCAACTCCCGCAACCCACCCGAAAACCACGTCGCCTTCGTCCTTGGGCCAACCACTGGAGCAGGGTTACTTGACATCAGTGGTCGAATATTTACCTCCTACGCTATTTTTTTCATTTTGACAGGCTCTGGGTCGGACACACAGGATCCAACCCCTCCAGGACGACGAGAGAGCGCCGCACGACCCTGTAATCCATTGTATTGCCCCCCCCCCCCCCTTTGGTCATTGAGCCGACCACTGGTACCGAATCCTTGGCATCCTTGAATCGTATTCTTACTCCATCACCACATGGAAATCAACAGGCAAAGGACAGATCTACTGGACAGAGACTTCTCTCAAAATAATGTTAAATTGTCCTGCTACTCATGTAGTGCAGAGTTTTATTTGGAAATCTATTTCTTGATGTGATATTAACGGCTCCACTATTATCACTTAGGACACCCAAGTAAATTGTGAATTGAATTGTGATTGTCCACAGGTGACTACTTAAAAGATAAATATGAAGGGGCTACTGAAGTTAAAGTATCCCGACGTGGTAAACTCCGACTCAGCAATCCAAGATACAGTCTACCAACAGCCCAAGATTTGGTATACCTTGAAGAATCACCCAACTACTGCGTAAGGAATGATACATTGGTGAGTATCTCATAGTATGTAACGATTGTTGGAATGCGAATGCGAATATTCATCTTCAATATTCGTGAATGAGAATGAGAAAATAAAGCGCGCGCAAAATATCATATGGATTTGATATTTCGTATGCCATAGGTCGATCGATTTTATATTAATCAATTATTTTTTTCTTATAATCGATTTTTAATAATCAATTATCTAAATATTAAAAATCGATTTTTAATAAATCGATTTTTGAATATTAAAGCTAATCGATTATTTTACTATTTGCTTTTTTTTTTGTTTAAATTTATAATTTTCTATAGTATTTTATTTTCGAGACCAAAGGAAAAGGTCCTTTTATTTCTTGTAATAATTGTTTTATTTTATTAATACGCTTTTATTAGCTTCAGAAGTATCTATGTTAGTATGTAACGGAATCTTTGAACATGATTTTGACCCCCTTCAAAACGTCGGATTAACTCGAAATTTGGCATACTTATTAAGGACCGATGACAATTCAATATTTTAAACAGTTTGACCCGTTATCCTTACTAGGATAATCAGGATTAGCGATTTAAGCGTATTTGTTTAGTTTTTTTGAACTATTATATTTATTTTTGTTCTAGTCAAATGTTGTTACATTTGTAGCAATAAGCTGTATTGGTTTTTTATTGTTTAAACTTAAACAAAGTTTCTTTTGTGATTTCGTTTTATGACCATAAGAAAAGGTTACTTTACTTCTTGTGTTTATTGTTTAATTTTATTTTTTATTCTATTAAAGTGATAGAGTATACTGGACATCTGTATTATTAAATCGTTTTTATTGCTCAAACTTAACATTTAAATAAAAACTGGTTTTGTATTTCAGTTCTGAGACTAATAGAGTCATTTCGTTCTTTTATATTAATCGTTTTGTTTTATATACGTGTCAATAAAATGTTAAATAGTACTAAAATGACTAGTAATAGCAAAAAAATATTCAGTTAACTCATTAAGTTGAAAGAAAACTTTTTTGAGTTTTTTGTCTGGACTGCTATTACGAGCTATTTTTGCCAGAGTCGGTTTATAGTTTTTTTTAAATTTAATTTTTTTTTTCATATTTGTCATTGTCATAGATAATTCACTATAAAAATAAGAGTCATTGTCCGTCAGTAAGTCAAATTGCCATCTTTTTTGGTGGCAACGAAAACGTATGTAAAGCACTTTTGTATCATATTCGCAACGCCCTAGTAGTTCCTCTGCCACATGGTAGATAAAATGTCATCAAAATTATTTAATATACCTAACACATTAAAACACTAAGATATGAATTTAATACAAAAATATTATATGAAACTCTAAAAAACTACTTTTTAAGGATTTTATCGCGTTTGTATTTGATTTAGGATTTCCCGACGTTTCGAACACTTTACAGCATTCATGGTCACGGACCACACAGAATATAATTTAATTTCTCATATTTACTGAATAATAATTTATATTCGCCAGGGCTCTCTTGGTACTTCAGGGCGGGAATGCAATAGAACCTCTTCAGGTATGGACGGATGCGCGCTCATGTGCTGCGGCCGAGGATATAATACAAGGCGTCAAGTTGTCAAAGAACGATGCGGCTGCAAATTTCATTGGTGCTGTCGAGTTGAATGCAATACTTGCGTTAGAACTAATGAAATTTACACATGTAAATAGATTTATATACCGCGCTATTACGACTAATTTATTAATACATTTCAATAAAATTGTCTACTAATCTGAAATAATTCTCATAATAACCATTTTCATTATAAATGGCATCTACTATAAAATTTCGTCATCACCCAAAGGTTCCCTGGAAGAATATTCCTATGGCATTAAGTCCGCCTATTTTTATGTGCATGAAGATTAAATAAATAATCTGTGTATTGAAAAGTATATATCGATGTAGAAAAACAATTTGGCTGTAAGTATAATTACTGCGTTTATTCGCCAGAGACAAAAAAGCTTAAAAGCTAAAAAAAAAGTCTAACTGCGTCAAAAATATTACGTTTAAATGACAGTTTAATTGCATTTCGTCGCATTTCGTTTTATTTTATTATCGTCCCTACTCGGAGAAGTTACAAACAGTACACGGGAACTACAGCAAAATTGCTTTCCCACGTCGATATATAAACAATGACCTTAGTACTTGCTTGATGACTTAGAATATTTGCGTCAAAGAGATCGTAACGTCATCGAGACTAATTTGTATGGATTTAGAATAGTGTCCCTATCGCCCGATAGAGGCACTGCTCCAAATCCTATACAAATTATTCTCGATAACGATACGAATACGCAAATATTCGTGCTAAGTCTACAGATCTCAATTTACCGTGGAATTTTGTATCATCTAGTAATTTGTAAAATATTTAGTTTAAGCTAGGCTGTAAATAACCTATTGCTGTGTAGTATTTAACTATTAAACTTGTTAAATTATCTAGGTATACCTATATATAAAACTGAAAACAATATTTCTATGTCCGTTGAAGGCTTTGAAACCATACAACCAATGTGATTTAAACCGATTCCATTAGACAGGCTAAAATACGAAGATGAGTTTAGACCACTAAAACATTAGGCATATTTGGTCCATTCATGAAATCGATATTAAAAATTCTCACTAAACCAAAATGAAGCTAGATCTTGTTGCTAATTACTTATAAATAGATCTCAATTAACTTAAGCAATTTTATATAATTTGTAAATATATATACGTTAGATATTTTTAAGTAATATGTAATTCTCATTGACAAGTTCAGAGGGTGTCACTATCAGTTGTCTGTCTGTCAACTGATTAGTGCCACTACGGGCGTGCGATCCCGGACTGCTCCAGCTGCTGCTGTCGTCCCTCTTTCCTATATCCTATGACAGTAGTATCCTTAACCCATTTTCTCCCTTATTCATCCACCATGTCCCATCCTTTTCCCCATAAACGAGAATTCCCGAGGAGGGTTGGCGTCAGGAAGGCGGCCGGCCATATCTTTTTTATAGCATGCTTTTTGTGGTAAAAACATGTTGTGCCAACCTCACTTTGCGTGGGACGAGGGCAGGCGAATGATGATTAATTCTCATTGACAGAAAAAGTTTTATTTTTTCTAAAACTATTTACTGGCCTCTTTTAAGCTTATGTCTATTCTTAAAAAGGGAAGAAATTTTAATTACAATATCCCACTGTATTCACCATTATGGTGATGATTTAAGAATTATAATAAATCATCACCTCATTACCTCTCTGTGAGAATTATGAAAACTGGTTGACGGATGCCATTGGCAGCAGCACTCTCCTGGATAAGTTACAAGGCCAACGATCGTCAACACACCTGCCAGAGTGGCGATTATGACATTATGCCTACGATAGCCGATGTAGATATAACGCTTACCTTCGAAGAGTTGGAATAGGGATTTATTTTCTATTCGTGTGGTGACGGAATAAGAATACAATTCACCACCCCGCTTCCTTGCCTATAGGTGTCGTAAAAAACGACTAAGGGCAATGATATGTAAATAACATCAATGTAAGAGAAGGGAAACTCGCATTATAACACTATACCAATCCGTCTGACCAGCGCGGTATTGCAGGTCAATTTCCCTATTATTGGGGAGGAGCCTGGAGCTCATCATTGGGACGTATATAGAAAGAAAATTCGACATAAAACCCTATGCTGTATAATAGGTCAGTTCCCTCCCAATGTGGATGCTGTCCGAACGCAACATTGGGTCAAGATGAGATGAGGAAGGTTTTATTCGGAGTTTCCATTTTTAACCCCTATAATCAAATCTCTTAATCGTAACCAAGCATGCATCCATCGTTGTGGACACAATATGCATCTCCACAATCACAAGAAACTTGTGACGTCACATTTTCTACACTGTTGAGAGCTGCCTGTCTACAGCCGCGGACCGGTCCACTCGGGCTAGTACCACATTGTTTGGTGAGCGAGAGAGCCGGCACCCTAACTTTCTGAGGGTGTTTGCGTGTGGTGAGTTTAAGTGATGCCTTTATATCACCGAACCTGCCCGCCTTTACACTCCCTTCACTCTCTTCGCGGTAGGCAGTAGCCTTGCAAAGGTCCATGAGCGGCAGCAACACTTACCATCAGGTCTACTGTTTGCTCGTTTGCCACCATTTACAATTAAAAAAGCCTATTCAAATCTATAGGCTGGCTCTGGTTAGCTCCTTTTCTGTTTTTAATAACGTCTGTAGTACTCTCAGACAGCAATATCTACCACGTACAATTTATAATTTCTGCTCTGTAAATAAATTAACGTATCATCATTATAATCGATTTAATATATTTTAAAGACATAATTAAATGCATCTAACAGTATTTATTGGCTCTATGAACTGGTTTCTGTTGTCATTAGTAAAAAAAAATAAGCAGTAAACGATCTTTGAGTGGAAATAATTATAAAAAACGTATATGAATTATACGTATTACACTTAATATTTTATTTTATTTTATCAATTAAACTGCGGTGTGTAATCATTGAATATATATCATTAAGAATTTGTGTGTATGTTCGCGCTAATATTAGGAACAATTGGGATTACAAAAATTCTTAACGATGCAATTGGGATTACAAAAATTCTTAACGTATAAAATAGCCTAGTTATCGAGAAGGATTATGGGCTTAACATTGTGACCTTAGAATAATAACGTATAGAAGGTAAGTTCGCGCACAAAAAGTGAAGCATTTCAATTGGAGCCTAATGGAGCTTACCCCGGCACCGTTCCGTAATGTACAAGGTCACTGTACTGCACGTAGGCAACCCTTAAAAAATAAATAGGTAATTATGACGGTTTGTGCATTCAAATGGTATCACAACACATTTGAAAAACATAAAAAGGTTTTTAACATTACTTTTAAAAGTATTTTGACGAGTTATGTTAATAAAAACATAATTTGATTTCATAATTTGTATAGTGGTGTGTGTGTGTACTTGGGTAATCGCTTGCACGCGTATACCTAGTATGTTTGCTTCATATTTTTGATGGCTTACGTATGGATCCTGCTATACGTTATTATTCTAAGACTGTGACAAATAGGAATGGTATAGGGTCTATATTGTCCGTATGATGAAGTAAGAATACAATTCATTACCCCCGTGGATATCGTAAAAGACAACTAAGGAATTCAATATGCACATAGCATCTGTACAAGAGAAGGAAATCTCGAAATACCATATGCCTACACGCCTGACCAGAGTAGCATAGTAAGTCAATATCCCTCCTATTGTGGAGGCGACTCGAGCCCAGTAGGGATCTATATGAGCTGATGACGATGATAATATTTCAGTTCTAAAGTTTACTTAAGAGGAATTTAAATACATATATAACTGTGCTATAGTCTTCTTGTGGTGACTGAATAAGAATACAATTTACCATCCCCTATCTCGCTCCTGGATGTCGTGAAAGACGATTAAGGGATCTAATATACATATTTTTTTTTTGGGATGGTTTGCGGTCGGCACGCTCCTCGCACCACTCCGTTCGGGGCGACAGAGGGGCGTAAGCACGCACACCCGCAACTCACCCACGATGCACGTCGCCTTCGTCGTTGGGCCGACCACCGGAGCAGAGTGACTTGACGTCAGTGGTCGGCCCGACTGAATACCCCCTAATTTGGGGTACCCTCCCATCGACCGACGTCGGCCTTTCCTCACGCGGTCGGCCTCTCGGCGGGTGACGGACTAATTCCTCTGTCACGTCACCCAATCTTATATAACATATATGCAAGAGATGAAAAACTCGAAAAGGAATAGAATCCTATACCAACCTGTTTGAACGGTGTTCAATTGCCCTCCTATTGTGGAGGAGGCCGGAGCCCAACAGTGAGACATCGCTGGGCTGATATGATGTATATAATTGAACTGTGACACAAACAAATCTGCGTGAAATGCGTTAGTTAATTATAAATTATATCGTACTTTAATATTAATTACATTCAACAGGAAGCTATTAACACCTAAGTATTTGGTATTAAATTAATTCTTCCTACTAATATTATAAACGTGAAAGTTTGTGAGGATGTGAAGATGTTTGTTACTCTTTCACGCATAAACCACTGAATGGATTTTGATGAAACTTTACAATAATATAGCTTACATATCAGAATAACACATAGGCTATCATTTATCCCGATATTCCCACGGGAAGAGGAACTGCGGGTGAAACCACAGGGCGCTGCTAGTTGTTAACAAAATTAATAACTATATACATATATGACTTTTACTAGCGAAGATTTAAGTTGTCCGGCATTCATCATCGTCATCATTTCAGCTCATATACATCTCACTACTGGACTCGAACTTCCTACTCAATAGGAGTGAAATTGAC
Source organism: Lymantria dispar (assembly GCA_032191425.1). Classification (NCBI taxonomy): domain Eukaryota; kingdom Metazoa; phylum Arthropoda; class Insecta; order Lepidoptera; family Erebidae; genus Lymantria; species Lymantria dispar. The sequence continues at coordinate 6,157,473 of CM063465.1, read as the reverse complement.
CTAGTATATCACGCTAATTAGACGGGTTGATATAGGGTTTTAATTCGAGTTTTTCCTTCTACGGCATAGATATTATGTGCGCGTTAAATATGCGCTTTCCATGTGGTGACGGAGTTAGAATACAGTTCACCACCCCCCCAGTGGCGTAGCGCGCCTGGCCTTGGTGGGGCCCCGTATAGAAAATTATTTGGGGGCCCTTATAAAGGGTAAAGATTTCTCACAAAAGAAAAAAAATGTTTGCATAAAATTGATAGAAATACATATTTATTCATTATATCATAGTTATCTATCTGTCAATTCTTTTTTAATTTTTACAAACAATTCAAATTAAGTATACACTCTCCTTGCCTTTTTTTCGGTAAATTGATTTATTAAATCCATGAAAGTAATAAGTACTACGTAGTACTTATTACTTCCATAATTAAATCATTTATAATTCTTTTTTTTTTACTTTTGACATTTCTGAAATAATAAAAAATTTGGGAAGTTTTTATTAATTTTTGCTTGCGCATGTCGCGGGGCCCCCGTGGGCCGGAGGCCCCGTATAATTGATACAGCAGATACGGCGGTAGCTACGCCCCTGCCGCTCCCTATCTTACCCGTGGATGTTGTAAAAGGTGACTAAGCGATATAATATGCACGTAGCGTCTATCCAAGAGAGGACAAACTCGAAATAAACTCTGTACCCGTCTGACAAGGGCAAAATGGATCAATATCCTTCCTATCACGGAAGATGCTCGAACGCAACAGGGGGTCTATATGAGCCGAAATGATGTATGATATCCCTGAGTCCTTTTTTACAACATCCACGGGCAAAGTGAATAGTATTCTTACACCACACGGAAAATGATTGACACCTTAAATTTGCTATCAGCCATCTCGTTGGTACTTCAAGGAACGAATATCCATTCACCCATCCGTCAATCAGTCTATTAACTTCCACCATTAACCATAATCCTCCCCAAGGGAGTTATATCGTAATTGTCAAGCTTCACAAGTGGATTGGTAACCGCAGCCAGGGCCGCATTATCCATAAGGCGGATGATGCATCTGCCTAGGGGCCCCAAGCATGCACCAAGAAAAAAAACTTTTCATCGAACGATTTCTTTTGAAAATTCGTATCATCGCAGCCCACATACGTCCCACTGTTGGGCTCGGACCTCCTTCACAATGGGAGGTAATTTGACCTACTATACCACGAGCATGCACCAAGGAAAAAACTTTTCATCGAACGATTTCTTTTGAGAATTTATATCATCATCATCATCATCGCAGCCCACATACGTCCCACTGTTGGGCTCGGACCTCCTCCACAATGGGAGGTAATTTGACCTACTATACCATGCTGGTCATACATGTTGGTATAGGGTTTCATTTCGTGTCTTCCTTCTCTTGCACAGATCTTATGTGCATATTAAATCGCTTAGTCGTCTTTTACGACATCCACGGGCAAGATAGGGAGTAAGTGAATTGTATTCTAACTCCGTCATCACACGGAAAAATATTGATTTTGAATTAATATTGAATTGATTAATATGATGAATAAAATATTGAATTGATTAATATTTAATTTGTATACTTCCTCAATACATATTTTTCTTTTTTTATTGTTGTTGATGGTAAAAGAGGGAACAGCACACCTGATGATAAGTGATAGGTACTACTGCTCATAGACCTTGGACCATGGATCCGAGAATCGTATTACCTGGGGGCCCTGATAGGGTTAATCCGGCCCTGGTTTTAACCAATTGGAGGCCTTGGGCAAATGTACTTATTTTAACATTTTAAAATTTAAAAAAATATTAGTATTTGTTAGTTAACCTATATTTATTGTAATTTGCAGTTCGCATTTGATTAATACTCATTATTAATTTAATTGTAAATAATATTATTTATTATAACTTAGATATATAAATAAAGTATTAGTATTACTTAATGTAACTATTTCATTAAAAATATATTTAAGTATCTACTTATGCAGTTTATAAAAGTGATGATAGCGAATAAACTTATTACATATTTAGTTTCTTGAATTTTTGTTTTATTTTTATTTCTAATATAAGTATCCTTACTAATATTATAAATGCGGAAGTGTTTGTTTGTTACGCCTTCACGCTTAAACCACTGAACCGATTTCAATAATTCTTTCACCAATGGAAAGCTATGATATCAGGGAGTAACATAGGCTATAATTTTATCCCGGTATTCTCACCTGAACGGTAACTGCGCCGGTAAGGCGACTGAAACCTGCTTTTTAAGATGTTTTCCATTTGTTTTACTTAAATAAATGATGTGGTAGGACCATACAGAGGACAGTCGTCTGTCTACTCGGTCTACTGTCTGTCCGGGGTAGGACCGCACTCTCGCAGAATATCGACAGCAATTTGTTACTGTACCTCGTTCGGTAAACGCGAGAATTAATAGCCCAACTTTTCAGTATCACCGGACTCCATTGCACGCATTCACACTCCCTTCACGTTCTTCACGGTAGGCAGCAGCCTGTCAAAGGTCTACGAGCGATAGTATTATTTACTATCATCATGTGCGCTGTTTGCTCCCAACAGCAATAAAAAAAATTTTAACAAAAAAAAGCCGACTTCAAACAGTAAACTAAAAACGTTAAAATTGCCTATAAAATTTTAAGAATTCCACCAATTTCTCAATGATACCATCATCAGATCCTGACTTTATGACTATGGGACCACTTGGGAAGTATACCCTATCAAACAAAAAAAAAATTTGCAAATCGGTCCAGGCGTCTTTGAGTAATCGGTGAACATACAAAAAAAAATAGATTCCGACGAATTGACCTCCTCCTTTTTTTGAAGTCCGTTAAAATTCAGTATATTTAGGAACCATAATCGGAGAATCGAGGTAAATAAATCGAGGGACGGATGCATTTCCATTGCCTTACACTGAAAAAAAATTGCATAATAGCAATTATGTGAAGTCATAAAATTCAACAACAGAACACTTTTCAGTACACTTTCCGTGTGGTGACGGAGTAAGTATACAATTCACCGCCCCTTATCTTACCCGTGGATGTCGTAAAAGACGACTAAGGGATATAATATGCATGATACAGTGGGTCAATTTCCCTCCCATAGTAGAGAAGGCCCGAACCGAACAGTAGAATGTGTATGGGCTGAGATGATGATGAAGATAACATTTCTCATCATCCACCTAGGCACCACTATTGTGTCCGAGCCTTCGGTACAATGAGAGGGAAGTTACCCTAGCTATTATACCACACTGATAATTGGCGTTACGTTACGTTACGTTGGTGATAAGAGTTTTATAATTAATATCTGGTTGATCGAGCTTCGCTCAGTATATTTTTGTATTATTTTTGTCGAACTTATTTAGATATAAATATTAATAAAAAATAAAAAGATGAAATAATTAAAAAAATATCAAAAATTACAAAAAGAGAATAATAATAACACCGAGATTGGATTCCACGCTGTTTGAATGCCAAAACAAAAAAAAACCGGACAACTTCCCAACCGAGCTATTGTCACTCTTGACGGGGACAGCGAATTTTAAATTCTTATTCTTTTAAAATTTAATGCCATTGTATTGATTTGCTAAAACATGTTCTATAAATAATACCTAGCTAGATCGATTTTTTGGGCCCGAAAACTCTAGTATGCCAAATTTCATCAAAATCGTTGGATCCGTTGCCGAGATCCTGAATATATAAATATATATACACAAGAATCGCTCGTTTAAACATTAATTTGAAATGTTCCTTCTCTTGCAATAATATTAATTTTCTTTAACGTATTTAAAATTAAACTACATAATAGGTTGACCCTAGCCGTGGCTGCAGATGGCTAGAATGGAATAGCCCGTCACCCGCTGAGAGGCTGACCGCACCAGGCTGACGTCCCAGAAGGAGCGTCGGGTAGAAACCTTATCGGAAAGTGTTGCCCGCCGAGCTGCTCACGAACATCAAGTACCTTGTTACCAAAGGCGCAAGGAATACGGCGGGTTATGGGGCTGCGCGCCGAGCTTGTTTCACATCGAAATATATGGCGTGTGTGCTATTTTCCGCTAAAAAAAAGGTGAAGTTATGACCATGACAGTCAAATTTCGGCTCTTTTCATGCACGTACCACTGCTGGGCTCGAGCCCGGAAGTTGACTTATTGTACCGCGTATTAAAAAAATAATTTTTAAAAAACTAGCTAACCCAACAAACGTTGTCCTGTTCAAATAAGCGCCATCTACCGGATCCAACTGTGAATCTAAACTATCCTCGTATCCCACACACACATTGAACACACACATAAAATTTCATCAACATCGGTCCAGCCGTTTAGAAGTTCAGTGATATACTCATGTACACAACAAATTTATATATAAAGATAAAGATATCATCATCACAGCCTACATACGTCCCACTGTTGGGCTCGAGGAATGTTGGGCATTGAAAAGACGAATGAGAGAAGACTGCATTCTACTGAGATGCGTATGTTAAGATGGATGTGTGGAGTTACAAGGTTGGATAAAATAAGAAATGAGTATTTCAGGGGAAGTCTGAAAGTGGCACCAGTGATAGAGAAGATTAGGAGCGCGAGATTGTCTTGGTATGGACACGTGATGAGGAGGGATGAAGGGCACGTGACAAGGAGGGTTGTCAATATGTTTGTGGATGGATGTAAAAATCGTGGCAGGCCTAAAAAGAAATGGATGGATTGTGTGAATGAGGATATGCGTGTGAAAGTAGTGAATGCATATATGACGGCTGACAGAAGGCTATGGAAGGTAAAAACATGTTGTGCCGACTCCACTTAGTGTGGGACGAGGGCAGGCAAATGATTATGATGTTGGGCTCGAGGCTCCTCCACAATGGGAGGGGTTTTGACCTACTAAACCATTCGTAGCTAAACAAAAATATCAATACGTAGAACAAACTGTGTATCGTATTCATCAACAGTTCCACGCAGTATGTATCATTTTTAACGTCATTCCGTTATATTTTATATCCTACGAAGTTTAGCTCGGGAATGGGAAGAGTGAGGAACGCAGAGATGGGGCGGGTGTCAATCCCTCCATCAGTCAGTTGACGACAGAAACAAGTGGAGGTACGGCAGCGACGACTACCGATATAATTACAATTAGACTCTGTATTGCGCTTCATACGTACGTACGCTATGGATAAGTGGTTGAAAAGAAACGCTGAAGGAACACCAAATTCTTCTGAAGGTTCTTCAAATAAAGTAAGATAATATTTTTGATATTGTTACTATTACAAACGAACCCCTCTACTTACACTACTTATACAACAAAAATTACGAAATTCGCTATTCTCTAATCAAGTCGGCCACCCCTGGTATAAGGTTTCGTTTCGAGTTTTCCTTCTCTTGCACAGATGTTATATGCGCATTATATCCCATGGTCGTCTTATACGACATCCACGGGCAAGATAGGGAGTGGTGAATTGTATTCTTAGTCCGTCACCACACGGAAAAAAATAAAGATATGTATAAAGATAATTTAAATTTAACAAGAAACCAAAATCATTTAGTTCGGGCTACTTCTCTTTAAAGAAATAACGCTGGTATTCTGGCAACAACTGGTACCTATATACTTACATTTTAAAAATAATAATCAAACTTAACTGGAAGGAACATATTATAAGACCCTGCACTAAGAAAATAATCTTTGCATTTCGGGGGACATTACAAACATATAATGCATACTATTGCATACAATTAACAAAGACCCCTAGTCTTGTTGAGTCTCAATCAGTAGGTAGGTAGGTACTATTTTTAGAGCAAAGCCTTTTTACTTTCGAATCGATTTACTATTAAACGTAATGTAATCATAATAATATTAATGTCTGTTTTTAGGTAATTCTTTATAATAACAATCGATAGTACCTATATATTACTAGCGATAGTATCACTTTTATTAATAGTATTACTCATGGAGAGCTATCGATACTAGCGATAGTAATAACGCATTACAATAAAATCGGTTTTTTTTTTGTTGTGGGACTTAGTTGTTAGCCACAGAAGGCTGTGATAACTTTACCCGGACCGTAGTACTAATATATTAATCTGTGACCCGGACTGGGTGAGCGCTGAGGGCTCTCAACCCGAATAAAATCGATTTTTTTTTTTTGTGTGTACAGCTGTTGGCTGCAGATGGCCTTGACAGCTTGACGCGGGCTATGGGTGAGCGCTGAGGGCTCTCAACGCGGAGAAAAGTATGCTAAGCGACATCACCCATGGGCTCCCCCTGTGGGGAACGGACCTCGGCTTGGGGCGTCGCTGGAGGCAAAGTGGGCGTGCCCACGTTTTTAGTCGTGACTTTTGCGCGGCGCGGTTTCGCGCCTCGACGGCGAGGGCGGAACCGCGGATATTTATTTGTTAAGGCCTCGCGGGCCGTGTAGGCTCTTTGTTGAGCGAGTGTGATATTGTCGTCCTCTTCATCGAGGACGTGACGAGGACGTCGGATGGAGTAAAATCGATAAAATATTACGATACCTATATATTGCTAACACGTTAAACAATAATTGTCTATCAATATGCAACACTACTCTGTGGTTCCTATTGCCCCTCTTTAATTTTTTATATAGCAACTTATAAATTTATGGTCTGTTTTTGTTGAGAAAGAATTCTACTTGGAGCTGTTTTTCTTTGATAACTCGGTGTTTTTATACAAAAGATTTAAATTTATGATAATTTTAATACCAGTGTGATTCGTAAACAAATTACGTATAAAAATGGGGAAGCCATCATCTCAACCGCCTTCTGTTAGTTAAAATTTTCATTATCTTGACACACATATAATCAACTTGTTTATTTACAACTTACAAGTATGTAAAATTAATGATATCTAAGCATGCCAAGCTTGGGATAAAAGCACACATTGTGGTTATATACAGCAAACTTGACTTGATATCTGCTATCAAACAACATATCTTCGCTTTTATATTACAACGCACGTTGAATTTATTCTACTACCTGTATGCATGTAACAATTTTTTTTTACTAATACCCATTAAACCGATTATCCACTATTATTATCCTTTGTATTTCGTTTGACTGCCTAGTTCATCCAGATTATTATTATTACACGAAATAAAGCAATTAACAAAACTCTTGGATTAGACCACATTTCAGTGTAGTTGAAAATGCTGACACCGCCATATGCGTTGTCATTAATATTTATGAAAAGAATATCTGATGTACTTACATGCTCATTGTGACGTGAACATACCACAACTTGGAAATCATCATTATCAACATTATCTTAGTGCATACCCACTGTTGGGCTCCTACCTTTCTATGAGGCTCGTCTACTATAGGAAGGAAATAGGCCTACTATACAACACTAGTAAGGCGGTACAGTATAGGGGATATATTTTGAGGTTTCTTTTCACAGTGATTTTATCTGCATTTCATATTCTATCTCCGTCTTTTATGACACCCATGGACAAGAGAGTAGAATAGTTTAGCTTACAATTACTAAAAAGAGCATATAAACTTGACTTTGATGAAATCTATAAAATATTCTCAAAGATCAGTTCCATGTGGTGATGGAGTAAGAATACAATTCACCACTCATTGTCTTGTCCTTAGATAAAGTTCTTCTGATTTTTATGCGAATACACACATTGTAAATAACACTATTTTATGGATATTATTGCGTTTGTATTTGAAATGACTATCCGTTCATGATCATGAACGGTGTAGTGTTTGAAACATCAGGCAATTAAAAATCAAATACAAATGCAATAAAATCTGTAAAGTAGTTTTAGTGTCCTTAGATGTTGTAAAGGTTACTAAGGTATATAATATAAATGTAACAGCTATATAAGAGAAGGAAACCTCAAAATAAAACCCTATACCAAACCAACTAATTCGTGTGGTGTAGCAGATAAATTCTTATAGGAAAGTTCGGGGAAGAAGGTTCAAGCTCAACAGTGAAAGGTGCACAAGCTGAGATGATGATATAATTGATTTAATTATTTTTAATGTTCATGCGACTATATGAAATAAGGCTATTCCTAAGGTTCCATACCCAAAGGGTAAAAACGGAACCCTATTACTAAGACTTCACTGTCTGACACCAGGCTGTATCTCAAGAACCACGATGGCTAGATAGTTAAAATTTTTACAAATTATGTATTTATATTGCCGTAACAACAAAAAATACTAAAAATAAAATAAATATTTAAGGAACGCTCCCATACAAAAAACGCGATTTTTTTTTTAAATAATGGTATGGAACCCTACGTTCGCGACTCCGACTCGCTCTTAGCCGGTTTTTACGGCTTTATTGTAGTTAAATTTGATTTATACTATCCCAAATTTTCAGGCACTTGCCAGCATTTATAGTCATGGAAGGATCATTCTCCCATAATTATAAAATGCATAAAAATATATTTACATAATTACCAATTATTTAATGGCTAAAATTCATATGAGACATGATTATAAAGGCGAATTATTCTGGAACTCGATAAAACTTAGTTTCTACATTTGGATATGGAATATGCTTGAAATGTTGATAAATATCATCGAATTGCTCATAGTAATGACTGATCGGAGAGTATATCACTATAATAAGAAATTGTTACCAACTTGTAAATAAAACTACTTTACAGATTCTATCATGTTTGTATTTGATTTTTGATTGCCCGACGTTTCAAACACTTCACAGCATTCATGGTCGCTGGCAGACTAAGATGTCTGACGTCCAACAAGTCATCGTTATTGCAGATATTTATAATTATCAAAAATCATTATGTTACTGTTTGAGTCTGGTTGCTTAAATTGTATATGTGCAAAATTCATTTAATTCTAGGATATATTTTGTGGGAGTTCTCACACAAATTGCCCTTATTTTATTTTTACTTTGCATTGTTACTAAAATTAGCATCACCTGAAGTCTTCGCTTTTGCTTATGCATTTCATTATTTATTGCTCAAGGGTTTACCATAAAATAAATTTGTAATTAAATTGCATACCATAATAATTTCCTAAAGAAATGTTTCTTCTGCTAATATTAACTGTAATCAAAACTTATATTCACAAAAATATATAATTAAACATTAATAATTTCAGAAAAGATCAAACACATCGCTAAGTTGTAATACTAGTTACCAGAGACTAGAAACATCTATAAGCACTCATAAAATGGATAGGGCCAAAAGAAAAAGACATGCTCAAATCCAACACAAAATAAAAAAAATATTTCAAAAATTAAAAAATCAAAGTTTAAAATCTTTTGATGTATCACAAAATCAGACTGTAGTATCATTAGAAACCAGAGAACAGAATGATACCGTTATTTGTTTGGATACAACGGAACAAGAAGATTCTGTGATACATTTGGATACAGAGTTAAAGAACGACACTCTCACAGAGATCCCAGTGCCCACAGGCCAGAAAAGAAAAATTTCTTCACTGACAATTGAAATTTCTAAAAAAGTTAAACATGACAATAGTGTCATTCTAATCACCGATAATGCTGCACCAGATATAAACTTAAATAATATACCTTATCCAATTGGTTCACCGAAGAGATCTAACCAAAATATAAACTGTTCGACACCAATTAATAAGAAAGACAGTAATACATTACAAAATCTCATCATAAACAACTTCTCAAATCTAAATAATAATATCTCTTCTAATAAGGTTAATGAAGATATTGTTAACTTGACTAAGGAAATACATAGAGATTCCTATTTAACTATAGATTTGACTGCCGACAGTGAAATGAATGAAGAAAATAATAATATTGTTGATGTAGATAAAACTGCCGAAGTGTCAATCCACAATGACAGCTCATTAGTTACTCTTTCTGAGGGTAGTTTATCAATGAGCGGAGATTCTCAAGTTACAGTATTACAAAATAAAGAGAATAAACGTGACAATCAATTGAAGAAATTTGCAAAATGCGTCTCTAAGTTAAACTCCAAAGATAAAGGGAAATTATTGGAAATAATTGCTGAAAATATTTTTAGCTGTTGCGATATTAAAACTGATTTTCTCAAGACTTCAAATAATAAAACAGTATGTATGGCTTTTCCTAACTTTTTAATCTATCTTCATGCCAGACACGAGTCTTCTCCCAAAGCAGATACCTCTCTATAGAGGGATCTGTGTTATTTTTCCCCAGTAGTTATAAAGTTATATCTCTTAATATCCCATTCCGCTTAATGAAGAGGAATACAATTCTCCACCACAATGCCTGTAAGCATTGTAAAGACAACTATGACATTTAATATGCATGTAAAGTCCACGCAAGAGAAGCAAAACTCAATATTTGACCATATACCGACCGATCTGATCAGTGTATAATAGGTTTAATTCCCTCCTATTTTCGAGGTGGCTTAAGCCCAGTGGTGGTACAAACTGAAATGATGATGATAATACTGATCCATTAATAATTTTCACAATACTCAAAAATGGGGTAGTGGCCATTGTAGCGATATAATACAGCATTTGGCAGTAAGATAATTGGAATTGATGGTCTAAATTTGCCAAGAGAGAGCTGCTGCTCATTCCCTTAGTGATTCCTTAGCTAGTTTTAGTGGTTTACCACTTCAACCAGGCTCTTGCTTGCCCGTGAAATATGTAAAAGATGCCTAAGGAATGTAGTATGTAGATAACATTATGAAGGCAAAGGAATACTTGAAATAGATCCGATTATCTTAGTCGCGCGATTATCTTACATTTCATTTAAAATAAACTTAAAATTTTTGTTAAAAAGAAATACCTTTTTCCTGTTTAAAATACAACTTATACAACTTTTATTATTATTACTATATACTATTTATTTTTTATTAATTCTTGTATTTATTTTTTTAATTTCAAATTGAATCAGTTTTTTATACTATGTGTGTTTCGTGGCTTCCGTATCTAAATAAAATATTTTCTTTGCTTTTTAGGGTTCCATACCCAAAGGGTAAAAACGGGACCCTATTACTGAGACTTCGCTGTCCGTCCGTCCGTCTCTCACCAGGCTGTATCTCAAGAATGGTGATAGCTAGACAATTGAAAATTTCACAGATGATGTATTTCTATTGCCGCTATAACAACAAATACTAAAAATAAAATAAATATTTAAGGGGAGCTCCCATACAACAAACTTGATTTTTTTGTTCGATATCAATAATGGCAACAGGTAGGCACTTGTTTACCTAGTCAATAGTACGGAACTCTTCGTGCGATTTGATTGAGGCTGATTTTTCATTCTAAATAGAATGTTATAGGGAACAACTTGTCTGACCAACTTAGTATAGTATGTTAATTTTCGTCCCATTGTGGAGAAGGTTCGATCCCAACAATGACATGTATATAGGTGGTTATGGAATATGTTGTAGTTTACCAATCTTGAATCGTAATTTGATTGATATTACTCAAAAAAACAATAAAACGTAATGTTTATAGTGATTTCAAAAATGTGTATCTAAGAGTCTATGCCTTAAATGATGCATGTTATGAACGGTATACATGTAGGCATATAAGTCGCGTGTTGACGGTATCTGTAGGTATGAAAGGGCGCACCGACTAGCGGTCATCCGCCTATCAGCTAATATTAAGGCGAAGTTTATCTTATACGAACGAAATCATTGAATAATTCAATTTCTAATGAATATTAACAAAGTACTAAGAATATGTTGCAGATTAAGTACTGACTTTATACATTTCAATCAGATTTACACGAAAAAACGATGACAATATTGAAAACTTTACATGTCTCTAAATCATTAATGAATCAATATTTTTACTTCTAATTTTTTTTTCATGGGTTCCTACCACCAAGGCCAGATTATCTATAAGGCAGACTAGGCAACTGCCTAGGGGCTTTGCACCAACTAGGAGCCCCAAGCATGCACCAAGAAAAAAAACTTTACATTGAATGTTTTTTTTTTGCCAATTTGTACACTACCTCAATTATATTAACTTTTTTATTGCTGTTGATGGCAAAAGAGAAAACAGCACACATGGTACTGCTGCTTATGGACCATGGACCCGAGAATTGCATTGTCCAAAGGCCCTAATAGGATTAATCTGGCGCTGCCTACCGCCACCGCCTAACTCTCGTTTGACCAGTTGTTCCATAACCTGAGAAAATCTGTATATAGTCTCAGACTCTAAATCCTTCCCCTACATGAATATATATTGTTATTATAATGTTACAGTTATTGAAATCTCAAGCAACAGAAACAGTACAGGATACATTCATAAAAGAAGTCATCCTAGGAGAGGCTAAATCGAGGAACAGCATAGGCAGCAACATTTATCATCCTAGTAAAGATGTCAAAAACAAAACGGGCTTGCGTATGATCGTTATAGATGGCAGTAATGTAGCTATGGAGTGAGTATATTACTTTTGTAATCAACTGAAGCCCTCAGCTATGGCGCTTAAGGCACTAATCGGTGGAACATCAATTTCAAATTAAATTAAAGCTAGCCTTAACTTAGCAATATCTCCAGAACATCAAATTCAAATCAGTTATGCATAAACCTTGAGAGAGCACTTATATATTGTCAAATTCAAAACAGTTAACTCAAATTAATCCAACAAACTAACACCGGATCAGAAGGCAGCCGCTACTGAGAAGATCCGGCAAGAAACTTGGCGGACTTATTAATTTTTTTTCTTTGTTAAACATAAAATTGTGTACAACCTGTCTTTTTTTTCTCTTTATTTAAGGGGAATGTTTCAAATTTGAACATGTAATCCCCGTAAGAATAACAAACAAAAAAAATTGTAAAATTAATACTTATTACATAAAATAATCAGTTTGAAGGGAATGTACGGTTTCTTATTCCCGGGAATCTTTGCAATTTTATACAATAACTAGCTGACCCAACAGACGTTGTTCTGTTCAAATAAAGCGCCACCTACCGGGTCCAATTGTGAATCTAAACCATTCTCGAATCTCATTGAGCACACACAAATTACTTAAATTACTTAAATCCAGTCAACAGATATCGCCATCTGTTAGAATCTTTTGGAGTTAACAGATAATTGTTACTGTCAATTAATTATAGACAAATAATTTGTAATAAAATAAAATTGCGACTATAATTAAAGATCTAAGTTATCCTATGTTTCAAGTTGGAGCAAACTGCACACGGTGTGCAAATTTGATTAAAATCGGTTAAGTAGTTTAGGAGTCCATCGCGGACAAACATCGTGACAGGAGATTTATATATATTAAGATTTAGCCTCTGAGGACGTAGGTAACGCTAAGATGCTATTACACCAGCCCACGTCCAATAAATATACATCTAAGGATACTCTAAGCCTCTCGTTCCGCACACACTCCACCAATATGTGGTGTACGTCCTCTAACACGCCACAATCACTACAATTAGGAGTGGTGACTTTGCCCATCATGAAAGCGAATTTATTTAGTGGAATGTGACCGGAATGAAGTTTTAAGCCAGTAACAATATCATACCTTCCCATAGTGCATCTATCGAACCAAGGCAATCGGGGTATAGAAGGTTGAATGGTCTTGTACCATATACCTTTCGTGAGAGATCTCTTATCAAAATACTCCGACCATAACTTGATGCAGTGTTCTTTTATAACAGGTAATAAATTAGTGTAGCAAGTTTCACAATCAAAACTAACTCCGTCAGAGCATGCTTCTTTAGCCAATTTATCCACTGCATCGTTACCATAAATACCGTCATGGGAAGGTATTGGAGTATGACAATCTTATTTTTGGAACTTAAGTCTAATATAGTTTTTATAATGTCATATGCTATAGGAATGCCTCTGGCCGTAGATGTACGCTGCTCCAAATGCTGCAAAGCGCTTTGGGAATCGGTGAATATTACAAATTTTTGATCATTATAAATTATAGATTTAATATATGATAATGCCTCTGCATTAGCGATAAGCTCCGTATACATAATTGAAATTTTAGGGTTGCTTATTTTAAACTTTACGTAGTCTTTAGTCTGAATGTCGAGAAAAGCCGCACCTGCCTCTTTATCGTCTTTAGAACCATCTGTGTATATTTTATAGAAGTTACAGTATTTTTTAAGAATAAATCTATTACATAGATCTAGCAGATTATGAGTAGAATATCGGTTTTTCGGTTTGTCTATGGTCTTAACTGAGGTATTTAAAAAACTTTGTGTATTGATATTGCTTGTCCACGTGTCCAACCCAAACATTTCAAGATGATTGCTAATTTGCATTTGTAAATTATTAAAATTGTTATAAATTGTTACTAGCAGCGGCTTTTTTTACGTGACCAATAGGAATTTTGACATGAACTAGATAGATTTTGTAATATTAAATTAAAACTATTTTGCGTAAAGATTTAGACTTGCGCCAGAATTTACCAGCAAGATACGTACGTCTGATATGTAAGGGTTCTAATAACAATTCAGACTCCATTACATGTATCGGAGTGCTTTTTATAAATCCCCCTATAATGCGCATATACTGATTCTGAACTTTGTCCAACTTCGCACAGTGACTTGTACAACTTGAATCATACAGAAAACTGCCATAGTCTATGCAACTTCTAACAAGCGAAATATACAGTTTTCTTAAATGACATGGATGCACGCCCCATCCCTGATCTTACCAACACATTAAATATATTAATAAATTTTAAAGAGCTTTCTCTGACATCATTAATATTTTTAGCCCATCTCAAATTTTGATCTAACCATAAGCCCAAGTATTTGATTGCAGGGACACAATCTAAAACTTTACCATCAATATATAGGTGTACATGTTCTTTATTATAATTTGTTTTAAAAAGGGGCGTCCATAAATTACGTGAGGTGTTTTTTTAAATTTTCTGTATCTCCCTCCCCCCCTGGTGAGATGTCGTGAGATTTTATTCAACCCCATCCCCCAATCTCACGTGAGATTTTTCAAAATGTTAAATAATATTTTCTTTCGAACGAATTAGTGAATGATCTTAAGCGTATTACGATTACGCTTAAAATTAAATCTTAAGCATGTACAATCTGGATTAAATGGACCAAAATAGTATATTTTTTTTTGTTTCAATCAGAAAAAAAATTGCGTGATATTTGCAGAGACCCCCCCTCTCTCCAACGTAAGACTAAATGAGATTTGACTTGACCCCCAAAAAAAACATCTCCCGTATTTTATGAACGCCCCCAAAGACATACGCGGCTTTTATTAGGAGATATCTCTAAACCTAAGTTTAAGAGAAGCTTATCTAATGTATTTAACGGATTTTGCAATACTTGAGTACCTGTCGAAATTGAATGACATGTATGATATATTATAAAGTCATCAGCATATTGCGATATGAAAACGTTGTTTTCTATTATTTTGCAGATGTTAATTGTTGCTACGTTAAACAGTAAAGGAGATAAGGAATCTCCTTGTGCTAAGCCTATACTGGTCTTCCTATTTAGATATCCATTTTCTGTTTGTATGTGAAGATTCCGCTCATGTAAAACAATTCCACAAATATTGACATACTTTAGATCCTATCTTCAAGTTATCTAAAATAGTGAGTAAGACCGTAACGTTTATATTATTATAAGCGTTGCTTATATCAATAAAGCAACTAATGGTAGGTAGTCTCTTGGGGAAACCAATTTGGACACGCGAGACTAAGCAGCTTAAACTATCAAGACAACCTCTAGATTTTCTAAAGCCTATTCACTGAAAAGGAGTTACTTTTTCCAAGTACCATTCCAACCTATTATTGATTATTTTATGGAAAATTTTACACAGGCAGCATATCAAAGCAATAGGTCTTAACGATGACACGCTATTGAAGCCTCTTCCTGGTTTTGGAATAGGTATGATCTATATGTTGCGCCATTGATTTGGTACGAAACTTGTAGAAAAAAAAAGCTTTAATAATTGTAATAAAATAGTTTTGCCAATATTAGGTAAATTTTGAATCATAGAGTATGATATATCGTCACATCCAGGAGATGTATCCTTTAATTTAATACATTTATCTAGCTCCTGTCTGGAGATTCTCGATTCTAATATTGTATTATTAATCGAAAATATTGGCTGTTTGGGCGATACATAATCAAGAGTGAGACTCGATAGTAGTTCACTAGCCGTACTAGGATCAATGAAGGATCTAGGCATTCTGTAGCCCTTTAAAAATTTCATTTTACGCCACATGTCAGTTGCCGATATAGTGTTGTCTATTGAAGAGCAGAAATTAACCCAACTCTTATGTTTTGCCTGACGAATTAACTTTTGAGCTATTCTTACTTTTTCTTGCAAAATAGTAAGATTACTGGGGATTGGGTTTCGCCGGAAGTTTGATAGAACTCGATAAATCGGGATTCCAGTAAGGTTTGGGTGCGAATTTCGAAGTTGGATTTTGTGATATTTTTATTACCGGTGTATGAAGTTCTGCCGCTAAGTTCATATAATCTATAAAAATGTCATATGCTTTTTGTGGATCTTCAGGCATTAATAATTTTGTACAAAGTTCTTGTAGACAATCTCTATATGAGCTCCAATCGGCACATTTATAATTTCTTTTAATAAATTAACTATTATTCATTCGACTCTCCGATGACAACTGGACTATCAAGTGATCACGACCTAATGTTTCATTTAATACGTGCCAATTAAACTTTATAGCGATGTCCGAGGTAGCTAAGGACAGATCAGGTGAAGATTGTTGCAAAACTCCATTAACTAATTTAATTCGACTGCCATTATTGAGGACAATAAAACGATTGTCAATAAGTGAATCTAATACTTGTATTCCTCTGGTGTTTGTTTTACACGACCAATTTATATGGTGTGCATTTAAATCCCCAACTATAATAGATTTTTTATAAAAATTTAAAAAAATATAATTCCAGTCTGCATAATTTGTTCTAACTGATGGTGGACAATATATAGCTAAAATATTTCCTAATAAAT
The DNA here is from genome assembly GCA_032191425.1 of Lymantria dispar. NCBI lineage: Eukaryota > Metazoa > Arthropoda > Insecta > Lepidoptera > Erebidae > Lymantria > Lymantria dispar. Next base: position 6,140,585 of record CM063465.1, on the reverse strand, counting down.
AGTAGTTGTGAAGCTTCACATGAACTACTTCAATACCTGAGTTGAGGATCTGAAAATCACCAAGTTGGGCTTTTATCGACTTGTGGGTTAAGATAGACACTCCGCCATATGAATCAGGTCTATCGCGACGGAATACGTTAAAGTCATTAATTTTAAATTGACTATTGGCATCTAACCAAGTTTCTGATATAGCCGCGATATGTATATTATTATTAAACAATAAATGTGACAAAGATAGTAACTTAGGCTTAAAACTCTGGGCATTCCATTGCACAATATTACACTTAACAGATTTGTTGTTAGCCATTGTAAATATTTAAAAGGATTTGTAGCCATGGCGATTCTAATACACTTTCTATTACTAATGTGATCCATTCAGTACATAATTTAAAATATTTTTAACCTTAGCGAATAAAGGATGATTTCTTAAATAGATAGTTTCTTTCAACCTTGACAGAAATTAACTAAACGACCGTCTAGAAGAGGATTGGTCTTTAGGATGATTGACATTGTTTATTAAATACTCACTATCCTTTTTATTTAATGATCTGATTTTTCACCCAAGCAGTTATTCCACTCCATAAATTCTTTACTTTTGTAAAGAATTTATGGAGTGGAAAGCTAAAAAGCTTTATTCTTCAATATACTTTTTTTTATAACTTGTCTGTCCTTTTTCTGGGCATGACGTACTTGGTGCACTCGGATTATCTGCAACTACGCTGGAAGTGTTCTCCGTTATTACTAGAGAATGTGATTTGTCATTTTTTTCTGAATAATCAATAGATATTGTTGGTTCAACATACATCGCCATTGCTTTTTTATAGGTGCAGTTGAATTGCGCCATAATTTCACGCAACCCTTTTTCTTTTATGTATAATGGGCATGATCTAGATAGTGCCATATGACAGCCTGAACAATTCACACATTTAAAACTCTTTGTTTCACAGTTCACGTGATGAGCTCCACACTTAGGACAAACGACTTTATTTGATGGACACATTTTGATTGAATGCCCCAACTTCCAACACCGCGAACATTGCGAAAACTGGAAAAATGAAGGGAATTCTACCTTGATTCTAAGCATGTCTACGTATATGTATGCAGGCAAGGTATTGCCTTTAAAACATAGTCTCACGGCTTCACTAGGTGTCCATCCTTCTTCATCACGACGGTTAAGTCTCTTCACGGCACAAAGTTCGGTATAATCAGGGCAGACTATGTTGCTCAAAATGTCCTCTTCTTTCAAATCCAGCTCAACATCCCTTATGACTCCATACGAAAAATTAACTTCCATATTCTTGGTGAATCTCCACTCGTTTTTAATTAGCTCTTCACATTGACACCGCTTATTCAAATTCTCTTCATCTTGAAATTGAATACGAACTTTATATGGATTTAAATATTTAACTCGAATAATGTTTTTAATATTATATGAGCTTAGAAGCTTGGCTAGTGCAAATGACTTTGGTAATTTCTCCTTATATGATATTGTAACCTCTAGTCCTTTAGTGGCTTCACTGCTGTCCCGTCGCCGAACTTTTCTTCCCTTTCTTTAAGGTCCCACTGTAGTCCACTCTTCGTCTGATTCCTCTTCTTCAAAATACCTTTTCCTACTTAAACTGCCTTCCTCTCCAGGAATTTCATCAAATAAACTACATCTTTCCGCACCATTAGAATCATTTGTCTCGTTCATAATTGCAATATAAAATTATATCGTTGCTGCTAACATGTAAACAACTCGCAATGCCCGCACACCTGGTCAGGTAGCTGGCCGAGCGAGCGCAGCGCGAACAAAAGAATTCCAAGAATCGTAGTGATAAGGATAACTTTGTTTACTTAATGGCACAACTGCTTCGTACGCGTACCGATACGAGAATCTACAACATGTCTTGTAACTACTAGCTCCAATGTGATGCCCTTCGAAACACAAGATGCGTAAATTCAAACGATTATGGCTGGACCAGATCCCATAAGTGGCACCCGAGCACGAGTTACTAGAGCAACCATCACTCAACTACTATGGAGGAAAGGGAGAGAGATCAATGGAGCACACTTTTTGGGACAGCTTTAGTATGGACGCACACCGTTCGTTCCGTTCAGGGTGAGGCAAGGGCGACGCGTGGCCCCACAACCCACCGTAGTCCCTTCCCTTCGCCATTGAGCCAACCACTATTACCGAATCATTGTCGTCCTTGACCAGCTCCGCCTGTGGAGTACACCATAGAAGTCCATCTAATAGACTGCTACGCTAGTTAATAATGTAAATCATGATGATTTCAGACATACAAGAGGTCAAATATTCTCAGTAGAAGGTCTGAAGATATGCATCGACTACTTCCTGAGACGTGGACATATTGTTAAAGCTTTTGTGCCGAGATTCAGGTAATTATAGTTTAAAAACTTGCAATGGATGCATGCATGAAAACTTGTTAATGAGTAAGTGGATAATGCCTATGTTGGATGTAGATGCAGTTGGATGCAGAAGAAAAATTTTAATCGCCAATCTTGTTAGATGGGTTGGCGATCACAATTGGTGTTATAACTTCCCAGTAAAGTGCTGCCGACTGCCATCCCCTGATGAACAGATGAACATTCAGCCAAGTTTCACATTGTATTCTAATAATAAATATGATGAAATAAATAGTACGTAAAGACTTTCCGTTCGGTTACGGAATGAGAATACAATTCACCATCCCCCTATCATGCTCGTGGGTGTCGTAAAAGCTAACTAAGAGATAAACATCACATCATGATATATCTATGCAAGAGAAGGAAAACTCGAAATAAAACCATACAGTCTCCATGTCTGACCGGCATGACATGTTAGGTCCATTTCCCTCCTATTATGGAAGTGGCTCGAGTCCAGCAGTAGGACGTATATGGGCTGAGATGATGCTGAAAGACTTAAACAATCTGATGATTGCCGTGTGGTGATGGAGTAAGAATACAATTCACCAACCCCCTCCTTGTCCCTGCCTCCCTGGTCGTTGTAAAAGATGGCAAAGGTACTATAGTAATTTTAAAGTGAAAAAAGGTCGAAATAAAAACCTATGTCAACCCGTCTGACAAGCGTTGTATAATAGTTCAGTTATTCTCTCAATATAGAGGAGGCTCCAGCACAGCAGTTGAACATATATGATGAATTACTATTATGTTTATCTTCATAGAACTATATCCATATATTTCATCCATCCTTCATAGAATTCCTCCATCCACTCTGATTTAACAAAGCTGTGCGAATTGTTAGACTATCTGCATTATGCACAATGCATTTAAACCAAATGCATTGTTACATTTTTATTGCGAATGAATTTTCAACTTTACTCAATAAACCACTCCAGCGAGAACTACAGAAAATTTGCAGTTCAGATAACTTAGTAGACTAAGGAGTGCTGCGAGTTCAACTCTCAACCAGTATATTTCTTGGTTCTGTGTAAATTGTTATGTTATCTCTATAATGTCTTAGCGGCACAAGGATTCTTGTCTAACCGTAAAGTAGTGGCTTTAATTACCACCATTATCTCCATTAATCATCACCAGGGCTAACTAGCATTGGAAAAGTGCTCTTTGTAAATCGTATTTCTAGAAAGAATATGTTTATAGCACTCAAGAAATATTGCAGCCAATACTAAATTAGATTATCTTCTACTCTTATCCCAATTATATAGCATCAGCAATAGTAATTAGGTTTTTTTTTTTTCTTTGGTGTGTCGCGGTCGGCGCGCCTCCGCACCACTCCGTCCGGGGCGACAGAGGGGCTTAAGCACGCAACTCCCGCAACCCACCCGAAAACCACCTCGCCTTCGTCATTGGGCCGACCACCGGAGCAGGTTTACTTGTCGTCAGTGGTCGGCCCGACGGAATACCCCCTACGCGGAGTACCCTCCCGTCGACCGACGTCCTCCCCTCGGGGAGGACGTCGGTCTTTCCTCACGCGGTCGGCCTCTCGGCGGGTGACGGACTAATCCCCGGTCACGTCACCCGCGTCCTCGGCTAGGGCGGCATGAGGCGCAGATAGTTGCGCCTGCGCCGCCCCAGTCGCCGGCGGCGGATCTCCTCATCGAGGCTGCGCTCCACGCGCAGACGATCCGCCGCCTCCTTCTGCGAGATCACTGTCTCGCAGAAGGCTGCGACCGCGTCCCAGTTCCCGACGCTGTCGACCATCGCCCTAGCGATTGCCGGCAGCGTCAGGTCGGCACCGATGATTGCGACGAGTTCACGGCGCTGCACTGCCCAAGCCGCGCAGGCCTCGAGCGTGTGGCGCGCCGTGTCCTCGTCGCAATCGCAGTGGTGGCAGGACGGTGTACTCTCCCTCCTTACGACCCTGTGCAGGTATTTGGCGAAGCTCCCGTGCCCCGTCAACACCTGCACTAGTCGGAAGGAGAGCACCCCGTACCGCCTTTCCAACCACTGCATCAGCACCGGCCGGAAGGCCTCCACGGTTCGCACCCCGAACCGATGCCTCTCCAGCCGGACTGCCCAACGGGCAATGACGTCTCGGCGGGCGTTGACGCGCCAGGCGGTGAGATCCCTTAACGAGATCACACCGCCCTCCCCGCGCACCCCCGACACCCGCCGTAGTAATAGTAATTAGGTTTAAAGCTGTTTAACTAATGATAAATGAAATGAAAGAAGTCTTCTTTCATATGTATTTGACTTGGTACTACCGTCATCGTTTTAACGCCGTACCCCTCGATACCGTAGCAAATTGTGTAATACCCACACATTATAAATAAAATTATTTTTGTTGATTTTATCGCGTTTGTAGTTGATTATTGATTATCCGTCGTTTCGAACACTTTACAGCGTCCGTGGTCACAGACGAACTAAGATTTCTCACGTCTAACAGGTCATTGTTATTTCAGAGTTTTATATCTACCCGCTACATAATTAGTTATTAAATACGGACAATTTTGATACGAATTGATTACCAGTACGAAAAGAAGTGATTCCAAATGAAAAAAAATATATTGTTTTTGGTCAGTAATTATTAAACATTAAATTTATAATAATTATTATATTATGACAATTTATTAATTTTTATCGGAATGCGGCCACAATGGAAAAAAAGAGCGTGCATACAACAGAGTACGTCAGAAGTGAAACTTCTTTGGTCCCACGTGTTTTCCTTTATCGTTAATCGTAAATCAAAATACGGAAATCTTAGTCGTAACTTGTAAGTAGTAAATCGTACATTAGTAGACGATAGTGGAGATGCTACGCGAATGTGTTCTATCTCATTCTCTCGCCGGTTGAATCCTATAGATTTACGTGTTTGTGTCTCTATGGACTCGCTTTTTCGTTTCATCGAGTTTGAAATCACAACGATTCTAAAGAAGTTTCACTTCGACAAGAAAACTCAAAGGCCATGATACTAAATTATTATTGATTTTTAAAATTATTTTATTATTATTATTATTATTTATTTATCAGAACAAAAAAAGTTACAATTTTATACAAGTAATGACATTTAAAACCACTTGGATTTGTTAAAATTAATGCCATTGACAGTAGCGGTTTATAACGTAGATGTGAAATACGATTTCAATTTATGTTTGATGTTTGAAGTTGTAATAATATTTCTAACTTCGGGTAGTAATTCGTTTATAATTCTCGGGACCATGTAGGTAGCCGTGCGTTCACCGTAAACATTGTGTGCGCGTCTCACACACTGTCGGCTATTAGCAAAAGACGGTTTACTTTATCTTGACTAAAATTGTTTGCTTTAAGAAATAATTTGTAACTATTATTGTGGGTCAAATCTATACAATAATGCTCACGGTGTCTTTCAGTTTTGTGGCTGTCTTATTGGTTTTATTTTTATTATATTTATAACCGGATGCCAGGTTGATGGTAATACCAAGCCATCTTCTCTATTGAAATTTTTATGATTTCTAATTTCATTTATTTTTAAATTTATTATCTAATATGAACTACTTGCTACTGTGTTTCCCGAGCGCTATAATATGCCCTTCTTTAAACAAGTTTTAAGAAGAGCACTTTCTTCACGGTAGGCAGTTGTCTAGCTGTGCCCCTGGTATTGCAAAGGTCCATATACGACTTCGCCATTTGCCACCATCAGTTTTATTTTTTAAATGTTCTTTATGCTGTAACCGCGTTATGCAACTCTAGTTTTCATAGAATGGATTCCATTCTGTAAGACGTAAGTATCTAGATGAAAAGATCTTCTCACTCAGACTTTTACCTTCCTCTGCTAAATGTATAGACATACAAGGCAATGGAAAAATTGACCTGTGAAATGAACCAACGTGAATAACGCTTAGAAGGCTGTTATGATATCATAAAATAACTCTGAGCGCTATGCCGTCATTTATGAGCGATACGTGAGTAATTTTTACGACTCCCACGGACAAGTAAAGATGGCGACAAATGTATTCTTATTCCTTCTCCACATGGAAAGAAGAAAATAATATAGAAGTAAAAGATTTTTCTTTAGTTTAATTAATAATTTATTTGTACTACTTATTTCGGCCAGCCATGTTATTTTTATACTATAAAAAAGTTATATTTAAAAAATAAAATTGTGGTATATTTTTTTAATGGAAAAGGTGTTATTTTTATATACAATATACATAGTAGGGCAGTACAATTTAGCCAGCTAAAAAAGGTAAGATAATTAACTAGCTAACCAATAATTAAATTAGCTTAGTTAATTAACCCACAGCTTAACTGGTTAACCTAGCTTAGCTCAGCTAATAAGCTAACAGCTAAAGAGTAGTTTTTTTGCCGTCTGTAAATGGATAAGTAAATCTCATTGAAATTATTTATCAAAGTATCAGAAAGCGTGCGCTTTTCGTTAATTTGGTAATGTCAAAAAAGTGGTTTGAATGCATGATTTAAATTTAAATCATCATCACGCATTCAAACCATTTTATAACGATTTGATTGTTATTTGAGGCTAAACGTTATTATTTACAAATATAATATTTTTGTAAAATTATTATTTACTAGCTACTCGCTTCGCTTTGGTTTCAGCCGCTTTACCCTCGTAGTTCCCGTTCCCGTGGGAATACCGGGATAAAATATAGCCTATGTTACTCCCTGATATTATAGCTTTCCATTGGTGAAAGAATTTTTGAAATCAGTTCGGTGGTTTAAGCGTGAAAGCGTAACAAACTTACTTTCGCATTTATAATATTAGTATTGTAAAATTTCAACAATAGTTGTTGTTCATATCTACTTATTGGTCATTAATATTATTTAATAACTGTCCTTGAATGAGAAATCATTAAATGGCAAAAAAATATGTGTTTAGCTGGTTAGCCGTCAGCTAATTAGCTGAAGCAAGCTAGGTTAGCCAAATAAGCCGTGAGATTATTACCTCAGCTAATTTAATTAATCAGTTAAATTAGCTAAGCCTATTAATTATCTAACTTATTCAGCCGGCTTAATCTGCTAAATTGTACAGCTTAAACATATAAAATTGGAAATAGAAAAGGTGTTATTTTACTATTTTATGTGATAGGAACACCACTACAGTCAGTCGTGGACCAGTCTGTATGGGGTAGTACCACACTCTCGCAGAAAATCAACCACTAAAGTAGTAGTTATTTGTCACTGCACTTTGTTCAATGAACAAGAAATCCAGCAGTCCAACCTATCAAAGGTCCATAAGCGACAATATCGCTTACCATCAAGTGTGTTATTTGCTTGTTTGCCACCAACGGCAAAAAAAAAGAAACAAAACACTATACAGAGTGTATCATGTTATGGGGCATTTCTAGACATGAATGAATGAAATTATACAGTCAAAGCTTTACGTGCCTACATGTCTGTACATGTATACATAATACGTAACATTTAAGGCAGACTCTTAGACACACATTTTTATAATCATTATAACTTTTATGTTATATTGTTTTTTTGTGTAATATACATTCTAATTAGTATCTATGACCGTTGAATTACAACATACTGGAACAGTTACCCCATAACCCGATACACTCTGTATATAGTAAAAATAACACTTCTATTGCCAATTTTTTTATTCAAATTAATGATAAAATGATCTATGACAAACGATATGATTAAATCGTTTTGATGTCATTTTAAACAATTTAAGAGCAGAAAAAGTGTTAATATGCAGTAAATAGAGTAGTTGATCTCACAGTTTATCTAAGTTATCCTATCTTGTAAAATTATATGCCCTGATAAATCCCCATTTTCCCTATGTATGGCGTAAAAAGCCATTAAGTGTTTTAATTATTATTAAGAAAAATTAAATTGGAAATTAAATCCTATGACACTCCGTCTTACTAGCCTGGTTTAGTAGCACAGTTTTCCTCACAGTGTAGGCGACTCGACCCTATCAGTGGGACATATATGTGCTGAGATGAACGTATTCTTTACTAAAGACCTTGATTTGACTTAATGGATAGGATATAATTTAAAAATCATTAGGAAATTTCCAAAACTAAAAAAGTTAGCAAGAAAGAAAAGTAATATAGAAGAAATACGTTACTTATAGTCCATAAAATATAGCTTGATCTCTGTGACAGATGTCAACGAAACCAACGAAGTAAGTTTGAACGAGCGACATGTTTACAATTTCATTTTGTATCAAATATATTTTCATTCTTTTCGTGCCAGTTTTATTGCAACTGAATTGCAATATATTATAAATATAAAAATATTGATATTCATGTCCAAAATGTACCTCGTAAGTACTGAAATACCAAGTAAACATTTTATACATAAATGACGCTTACGCACGTTTTTTTTAGTCTTTATTTAAGGACTTGGTACACAAAAGGAAGCGACCATCCATGTCGTCCCTGTAAATTTCCATACAATAATACATTTAAAATTATGTTAAGAACTACCCTCGTCCGCTCTAACGTTTAAACTGTACATTACCAGTTTATATAAAGCTTTAGCACATTGCATAAATTTATAACATTATAGGAATCAAACAAATTTAATCTTAATTGTTTGGTCCGGTCACATTCCAACATAACATGTTGCACGTCTTCAATGATGCCACACCTTGAACAGCTTACGCACGTACAAGGTCATACTGGGCTGAAAATAAATCGATAACAGAGCGTTATTAAATTATTCATAAAAGAAATAAACCCAATAAAGTACCTATATAAAACGTTCAATATATTTTTTACAATTAAAACAGACATTATAAAATACATAAATTGAATTAATTAAACATTATAAACTACTTTTTGTCTCAGAGTATAATAATATTATGTATGCATTATTGTCAATAAACTAGACATATTTATTTATAAAACCGTCGTAATTGATCGACTGATCTAACGACTGTCCCTATTTTGGCAAAAAACGATAAATGTTCTAGCAGGAACGCTCTAGTGATGACGATAATAGTGACCTAGACTTTGATTGTCTTGACCTTTTGAATAATTAAAACAGTCAAAAAACAGTTCTGTTTGAAATAAATTCAAAAAGATTTTCATTGATTGTATTTTAATTATAATATAAAATCACAATTATAAAAATAAAGAGTTTTATTGTTAAAAAACTACGGATTTTATCGTGTGACAGCACTAAGGACAACTGTCACAGAGATCATCCTATATTTTATGGACTATAATAAGTCTGGCTCATTGGTTTAATGGCATAAAAATGCTATTGCATATCATAAGGTCACAGGTTCGAATCCTTAATAGCACCACCGAAGTCTGTAACTGAACCGGTAGCCTTATTTAAACTCAAAAAATTTTTGTTAGAAAAATGTTACACAAAAATATTGCAGGTGTAAAAGCGGCAAGAGTAGCAATCCAAGACTCCTGGATTTTTTGGAGAGGAGTGGCCTGGTCGTATATACTCCATCCAGGGAAATTCAAGGCAGGATGTGCGTGTCATATGATGATAGGTATGTATATATCAGCATATAGACGTCCACTTAACTCGTGATCGGGTGCCGCTTGTGGGATCTGGTCCAGCCATAATCGTTTAAATTATATTAAGTGTCTTGCGGTTCGAAGGGCATCACACTGGAGCTTGTTCTTACAAAACATGTACACAATTGTATAACTAGTAAGAAGAAAAAAAAATAAAAAAAAATTAATAATAATGACAAGCCCGCTGAGTTTCTTGCCGGATCCTCTCAGTAGCGGTCGCGTTCCGATCCGGTGGTAGTATATTTTTTTTGGAAATTGTAAACCTGACAATATGTAAGTGCCCTCTCAGGGTTTATGCATAATAAAATAATTTGAATTTGAATTTGACTGCTGGGCTTGGTAAGTCATCATTTCAGCTCGTATACGTCCCACTGTGGGCTCGAACCTCCTCCACAATAAGCGAGAAATTGACCTTACTATCCTATACCAACCTATCTGACCATGCTAGTCAGGCATAGAATTTTATTTCGAGTTTTCCTTCTCTGGCATATGTGATATATATGTATTACTAGCAACCCGCCCTCGCTTCGCTTATAGGTTATAGTTGTTTTACCCGCGTAGTTCCCGTTCCCGTGGGAATACCGGGATAAAATATAGCCTAGTTTACGCCCTGATATTATAGCTTTCCATTGGTGAAAGAATTTTTGAAATCGGTCCAGCCGTTTTGAAGATTACCCGGAACAAACAGACAGATAGACAAACATTTTTTAATTGCTATTTTAGGCATAGGTGTCGTGCAAATAACCGTGTGAGCATGAAAAAAACCTATTATTTTGACATTACAAACAGATACTCCAATTTTATTTATTGGTATAGATATCCCTTAGTGGTCTTTTACGACATCCACGCTCAAGATAGGGAGTGGTGATTTGTATTCTTACTCTGTCACCATACGGAATAGTACCAACGGGAATATATTCCATAATGGCCATGCTTGGCGAATTGGCGATCACATTTGATGGTATAAATTACCCAGGACAGTACTGCTGCTCGAATGATGGGAGAATTCTCGGTTCGATTTTTGTGACTGCCACGGGGTAGTAAGTACAAATTGTATTCTTAATCGTCACCAAACTAGGCCAATCAAAGCTCACATATGTAAGTCTCATTTCTGGGCTTGGCCTATCCTCCTTATTTGAATGGAAGTTGACCTATTATTCCACGCGGGTGTAACCTAGTAGAGTATCTTTTGCCAGGATATTCTGCTTGCTTGGCTGGCCACCGTAGTCAAGGAGTCCGTACCCGAGGTCAGTCGAATAGCAATAGGGCGGTTACGGCTATTTAGCCATACGCCGTCCTTCTGTGGCCTCGAAAGAAACTCAAAAATTCTTTCAATTCTGCTTGCTAGTCTTTTTTGTGATCAACCATGCAATTGATGGATGGGTAGAAGGAAGGGTGGCTGAACTTTTCTGGTTTTTCCTACACCTTTATTTATACTTTATTAATAACTCCATCACAGATACATCGTCCAATGCGCGGCAGAATTTGACGGCATCATAGTATCCGGGGACAACTATAGAGATTTACTTCCAGAAAATCCAAGATGGCGGACAGTAATAGAGAACCGTTTGTTACAATTTACGTGGGTAGATAACATGATAATGTTCCCTAAAGATCCTTTAGGTCGAAATGGACCTACACTTGATCAATTTCTTAGGCATCCCATACAAACAGCGCCACCTATAATTTTATAAAAGATAATTATAATTTTATAAATTATACAGGGTTATGATAATTAGAATGTGGTGACGTGTCTAAATTATAAATTGTATAATAAATTTATAACTATTACACTATAGTTCATCTAATCTAAGAAGTGCATTTTGACGTTTCGCATTTTTTAATACACAATAACTTTGGCCAAACGTATACATACACATGATCGCAAACAATAAATCTTAAATTTTAAAGAACTATTAAGTTATTTATATAATTAACGTTGAGGGTAACTTTCTTGTACAATAATTTAATGATGAAACTCTTAAAACCAATTTAAAATAGAAGCAACATGTAAAACAGTAGTTGTTATTACCGATGTTACAATATCACGTCATGACGTTCTAAACAGTAGTGCTTGACCACTTCCAATTCACGAATATCCAAAAAATCGGTAAAAATATTAGAATTAAGTAATTAATCGAATAGACTAAATTCTCAAAATATTCGTATTGAAACAAAACCGTGATTCTACATTGTCCTTCAATGGCTGAATTGTAAATTGTATTGTTCGCGACGACGATACTTCAAGTAATAGTAGTGAAATTGAATAAATAACTATTTTCGAATCCAGTTTTTGTTTTTACTTAACCCAATCCTACTAAATATGATGAATAGATTTTATGCTAAAACAATTAAATTTATTTAGTATTAATTTAGCATTTAATTTATCCATTTCGTTTTTGTGAAAAGAAAAATAAACCGATTATTAAATAAAGAGAATCAATATCGATTTCTCACTAAAATCGGATGTTTTCGATAGCGATTAATTGGTTCACATACCTAGACAATTTACTCTGACATCTGTCAAAATGCACTTCTTAGATTAGATAGACTATAGTAAACTTTCTTTATCCAATCTTCAGTTATAGTCCTTTTGTTTTGTCACCGCAGTAGAAATTTCTATGACTGGCATACCAAAAAAATATATATTCGTAGACTTATGCCCATTTTCATCAACTACTCTTAACTTTTAGGTAACACCTAAGCCATAATACTATAAATGGCATATAAACATTAAGTATTATTTTATATTTTTTAATTTTAATTGATGTCAAAGTTAAAATTTTATATAAATGATAGCATTAATGTTGTGTTATTTATAATATAAATTATATAAAACTTAAACTTAGGTGTTATTTAAATTTTAGGGGCTATTGAAGGCAACAGGCGGTAGTATTTTAAACTGTGCAATAACTTATATTTGTCTTTATAACATTATTTACGTTCTAGAATAGAAGTTGCTTTAAAAATAATGTATAATTAATGGGTATGTATAGTTTATGGATGTGTATAAACTATGGATTTATATATTCCACGGCTACACAGCTGCAGCTGGAATTACAAAGCCTGTATCCATTCCTAAACTTAAGAGGTTTCTCTTTGTACAAATGTCTTTTATATTAAAAAAAATGGCTGGAGCGTGACATTTTATATGAAAAAATGGCTAGAGCATTGTACAATAATGATGTGATTATTTATGGCCTAGAGAGGAAATTGCTTTAAAAATAATGTATGAATGTGTATATAATATAGACTTTGGCAGACAGATTGGTAACATAATGAATACCTATATCACTTTCTAAATTCTACATCTTACCGCCATCTATCGGGATTGACTCTTTGATATAAAAAGTGTCCTATAACTTTGAAGGCTAATTGTACTTTCCTATTTATGACATTTTTTAATCGAATCAGGCAGTTCCATAGATTATTCTATACACAAACATTTTAAAATAAAATGTAATTTATATTTAATTTACAAGTTTAATTTTATAAATAACAGTATTCCTAATTCCTTTCGAGAGGCAATGTAATTGAATCATATGCCCATTTTCATAAACAACACAAATTTTAGGTGACACTGGATGAAATTTAAACATCAATATTAAATATTTAATGACACATAGTAAATATTGATGCTATGTGTGAAATAAATTGCCATAGGTGTTACCTAAAATGTAGGTGTTGATCACTTGTTACTTATTGAATATAGTATTGTAGCAAAAATGTATTCAGATAATTCTATAATTTCGAGAATATATTTTTGAATAATGTATAATTTATGGATGTGTATAATATATGGATTAGATATAGGTATATATACACGAAATAGCGGAGTAGTTTTTTATAATACAATATTATAAATTATAACGTAGAGACCGGATTATATGCATTTGCATATTTAGCCATCCTCATCGGTAATAACATATTTTACCTAAGACCTAGTTATGATACATATTATCAATACACTTACAATATTTTTTCGAGTGCAATGTACTCGCCCTGCGTGCCGTAATGCGATAGTGATAATATCACAAACCTGACCAAATTTAATAGTCACCAAATATAAGGGCGATTGAGTAATAATTGTGACTTTGATCGGATTCGGACGGCAGATCTTTTTCCAGAAACTATAGGTACTAACATAGTACCTTTTCACCTCTAAAATAATTTAAGTGATCGAAGACATAATCTTATCACTGAACATTTGGAACAGTAATTTTTACGCTTTTAATTGTTTACGTTTACAAAATATTAAAAAAAAAATTACGTCATGTCATTGTATCTATTATCGCCTATCAAAAGATTATTTACTAAGTGTATGCTGATTTAGAAAGAAAAAAATAAAAACGTACCTTTTTGGGTACTTAAAATTTATCATTTAATTTTGCATATGCTGGCAATTTTTCTGCATATTTCAAGCAATTTTCATGCATATAACTAGCTTTTTATGTTGCATATAATCCGATCTCTTGTTATAATACATACATATTAAAATATAATAAAAATTCGTGGGTAGACATTAAATCTCGAATCTCTGGAATACTATCCATTTTATTTATTTCTTTTTACGGGTCATATCTTATCACGTCCAAACCGCGTGCAGGGCGACGGATGGGTGACATACGGTTCCATACCTGCCGTATTAAACCTCCGCCTATTAAACGGGCCACCGGTATTTATTCCATCGGTAATCTGTAACTTTAGATCTAAACGTAACAGATGTTAAATTAATAAATTTAATAATAATAAATTTATCGTTTATTGTAAGGTAGCTATTCACTTTTCGTTTCAAACGAAAATTGTAAGTGTTTTTGATTTCTTTTTAATCAGTATTTTTATAAAACGACTGATTAAAGTATGTGATATGGGCATAGTCACTCATATATTTATAAAAAGAAAGATTTTTATATTTTAAATTCTCGTAAAGCCAAAATTTAGTTTTATATCCTCCGTGTGGTGACGGAGTAAGAATACAATTCATCACCGTACCCGTGGGTATCGTAAAAGACGACTAAGCGATATTTTGTGTATATAACATCTATGCAAGAGAAGGGAAACTCGAAATAGAATCCTGTACTAACCCGTTTGACCAGCGTGGTGAAGGTCAGCTTCTATTGTGAAGGAGGCTCGAGCCCAACTGTGGGACGCATATGAGCTAAGGGACAATAATATTTTTTATTTCATTACACATTGAAAAAAGATCATGATTTTATTTTTTTTTTATTTTATAATCTAAATGCATATTAGTTTTTAATACCTGGCTGGTAGTGATTATGAGTTTTCTGGCGAACCTAAAATGGTCTGATTTTAGGAAAGAATATTTTTAACTTTCTAAAAATCACACATATATCGTCAGAGAACTTCGCTTAACAGTTTCAGGCTTTTGTCACTTTTTTTTAATTTGTACCTCTTAATAATTGCCATTAAATTATATAATTTCTTGCTAAATGATATTTTACTGATTATAATATAGTACTTAGAAAAATATATGTTTTAAAAAACGTTACCTTAATAAATGTGCATTTTTCTTCATTTTCAATATTCATACGCCTTAAGTATTATCTAAATCACTTATATAGAGCTTTTGTCATGCTGGGGTATTTATAAAAACTTGATTTGTAAGCAAAAAATTAATGAAACTGGGATTTGAACCCACGTGTACTGGAAACCGTTCTAATGGCCTTATCAACTAGACGAAGACACTGGTCATGTTATCTCTTAAAATAGTTCTAACTGAAAAGTTAGATATAAGTTATCATACGTAGACCTACGCTCGCCTAATTGGTAAGTCGATTGGAACGGAATTCAAATCCCACTTGTGAAAATCATTTTCAATTTTTTTGAAATGAAATTTATTTAGAATCGTTGTGATTTTAAATCCAATGAGACGAAAAACCGAGGCTATAGAAACATAAACACGTAAATGTATAGGATTCAGCGGGCAAGAGAATCAGATAAAGGATAAAGAAGTTTCACTTCTGCCATGCATACTTTGTACACACGCACTCGTTTTGTTAAGTAGAATTATTATGTTATAATTACTGCAAAGATGGCGTAGGGGTTAAGATATCAACCTACCATGCCAGTGTCGTGGGTTCGAATCCCACGCTGGACAACACTTTGTGCGATCAACAAATTGTTATTCTTAGTCTGGATGTAATGTCCGTTATTAAAATAAGTCCCCTGCAATTAAAGTAGTATTTCCTTAGAGAAGGTGTTGTCTTTTTAAAACAAAAAAAAAATGTTTTCTCTCTTACTCATTTTATATGTTTTCGTCATTTATTTATGGTAGTGACTGCTTAGTTGGTGTATTGGACTATGGATCTCCCATACGATAGAATTCCATTCCCGCGCAAGACAAATCTGTGTGTGATCTAAAAATGTTGAGTTTTCATATAGCTTGTAGGTATTCATTAAATGCATATTTTTAACGTCTACGACATAAGATTTTAGTGTGGTTGTTTTTTTAATGGTTAAAATTATTAGAATATGGGTTTTTATATACACTCTAGTATGTCAAAAAACTTATGCATTATACTTAATTTACATTATTAAGTATTGTCTATTACAATTCCAGCTGAAAACTTTGACTTATTCAACTGATAATTTGGTTACCATATGTAACTGCCTAATTGATAAGATTGTGAATTTTCTTTCAATAGATGTGGTTTCAAACTCCACGTGTGCTAACATTTTTCACAATTAAATATTTTTTATAAATATCCCAGACATGTCAAATAATATTAACAAAAAGTAATTTAAAAATTGGATATTGAAAATGATTGAAACCAAAGGCAAAGCAGTTATTTGGATATTTTTGAAGTGAAAACTTATAGAGGCATCTTTGGACGGGGAGTCAATTCGTATAAGTCGTCACCGACATGGTCACGTGACGTGCTAACATTATATCTATGTCAATGTTACTATCCCATAGATGTTACCAGATAAATGTAAAAAGTTTAAAGATACATTTTTTTATTTGTTTGTTCACAGTTTTAAGTTTTCACTTCTGTCGCCAGTCCTAATGACTGCTTTTTTATATATTATATTAGTTTGTAAATTATCTACATTGTGTAATTTATAATATAAGAAAATAATGTTACTACATTATTTTATTTAGACTTTTATTGTATTTTATAAAAAGCTTAATCATGTCTGACCATACAATCCCTTAAGGAGGCATATAAATCAGTAAAGGGCGATAAAGGTCCTATAGATCTGTCATAATCATCTCAACTAATCTACGTTCCACTGCTGGGCTCGCCTGTATAATATGAAGGAAATCGACTCAACCTATACCAAAATATATTTTATTTCTACTTTTCCTCCTCTCGCATAGACGTCCGTCATTTCAGCTCATATATGTCCCACTGTTGGGCTCGAGCCTCCTCCACAATAGAACGGAAATTGACCTTACTATACCGTGCTAGTCAGACAGGTTGGTGTAGGGTTTTATTTCGAGTTTACCTTCTCCTGCGTAGATGTTATACGCGAATTATATCCCTTAGTCGTCTTTTACGACATCCACGGGCAAGATAGGGAGTGGTGATTTGTATTCTTACTCCGTCATCATACGGAAAACGCAATCGCATAGACGTTATATGGATATTATATCCCTTGGCTGTCTTTTACACCCAGGGGAAAGATGGGTGCTGGTGGAATGTATTCTTACTTTGTCACCACACGAAAGGATAGGTAGATCTAGGCTAAGATAGATCTTAGTCTATTTAAATTCTTCTATTGTTTGACATGAGCCTCGTCTACAATAGAAAGATATTTGAACTACTATGACAGGCCAGGCGGGTTGACAATTATGTTTCAAATATTCCTTCTAATACGTGTGGTGACGGAATAAGAATACAATTCACCACTCCCTATCTTGCCTGTAGATGTGTTAAAAGACGACTAAGGGATATAACACGAAGGAAAACTCTAAATAAAACTATACCAACCTGTCTGACCAGCATGGTAAAGTCAATTTCGCTCCTATTGTGGAGATGGCTCGAGCCCAACAGTGGGACGTATGATGCTTCCTTCTCATGCATTTATAATTGACTAGTGACCCGCCCCTGCTTCGCTTCGGTTTCAGTCAAAGGACACGCAAAAACTTCTGAAATTGGTTTTTAGACACCTATCGTTCAAATAACAGTGTGAGCATGAAAAACACCCTTATTTAAATAAACGCCCCGCTGACTTACTGATTATGAGCTTCCTTAACACGTAAACGCCGACCTGATTTTTCAGTTTTCCATTTGGGCCATTGGGGACACCATGTAGCCGCATATAGATAGGTGTTGCTTTGAAGGCGTGGGGGTCACTATATGACCGCGAACCAGGGGCGACTTTAAGCAAAATAAGTTCACAAATTACTTTTCTTCAGTGTTTACTACGTGATTCACCACATTTTGCCCCTAGCAATAAATAATTATTAAAATTTTAGACTCAAGCCAATTTATGCTGACTCCATTTACTAGACAAAAGTGGTCCACATGGTGACCCTCATGACTTTCAAAATTATAAGCATTCATGTTTTATGATAACCTTTAAATATTTATTTAGAAGACTGCGTTATCATTTAATACTGCGTCGACTTTAAGGACATTACTGAACTGTATGTTTTGTGAAACTGATAACGTGCTAGTCAGACATTTTGAGCCTTTTATTTTGAGTTTTCTTTATCTCGATATTACTGCTCACGGAATGTACTGATGATTTTCCATTCTTGTAATTTTGTATACTTAATATTTATATATGTACGTAATCTTTAAATTTGTAGTTTAGTTTGTAATGCTCGTCCAAAGGCGACGGCGATACGGTAAAATGTGTTTTAATATCCGAATCCTTTTAATCCACTGCAATGTCGTTCATCATAGCAAGCATCGTAATAAATATTATATATCATATTTAACTATGAAAGTATATATTTCCCTCCTATTGTGGAGGAGGTTTGAGCCCAGCAATGTATATCGACACTCTTGAAAGTGGCAATTTTTTATATTTTTGATGTTAAACATTCATAGACAAGAGTAAACCTGATCGTTGGTGTGGCGTAAACAGGCCGCAGCGACGCAACGCCACGCTATAAGACGAAATGTATGTATGTAGCGACGCGATGTATGATTGTTTTGTAATATTTTAAATAACAATATAAATCGTAATATTTTATGTCTCCATTATGCCATATTAGTGCCTGTCGTAATCTGTTCTTTTATGCATATATACTTGTACTAGTAGTGAGTAGTCGACGATTTTACAGTCGACGCAACGAGACCGTTTATCGTCGATGATAAACTAGTTGAAAAAACAGTCTAATTTTCGACTAGTTTACGTCGTAGACGCTTAGACAAGACGAAACGTTTAATTTATATTATGTATGACGTACGTTGATCGTCCATTGGTAAAGGACAACGAAACTTCAACGAATTTTATTAGACAACAGTTTCATTGTACAATATACATTGACGCTTCAATATGTAATGATAGTCCCATCACATGATAGCAGAGTTCAATGAATTGCAATCAATCTATCTATGCGTTATAATTTCGGCTCGATTCGCGCCTACGGGCGGTGAGGTTTGCGGGGCGGGTATAGAGCATAGCGGGCCGTGCGAGCGCGCACGCATCACGTCGTCCAAGTTCGGGCCGATTCGGGTGCTTTCGAATACTCGCAAGTCGTCATCGACTCGTCGCGTTCGTGTCAATGGTTGATGCGACGACCGATTTGCGAAGCCGTTCATACATAAAGATGTTTATCAGTCAACTATAAACTGGTTTATTAGTTCACGGCAAAGAAACAGTCGAAAAAAACTGTTCGTTTATTCAACGACCACCACTAACTTGTACAAAATAATTTCGATGTTTCACATCTGCCAAGCGTCCTGAGCGACGCCCCACTTTTTTAGTGATTTTGTTTTTGTTATTTACGAATATTATAAGACATAGATATTCATAGTGTCATTATTTATGTTCCTAAATTCGTCGAGTCGTAACTTACCAACGTAGGATACAACATTTACCGTATCGCCGTGGCTGTAGCGAGACGCTCAAAACATTTAAGCACCGGCTACAGCTAAAAAACACTTTAGAAGAAAGAGATTCGAACCGTACACAGTTAATACTTAAGAAATACGTTACCTCCTAGTTTTGTAATAATTACTAAATGGAAAATTTGTTAATATATGTTGATTTCGTAGTTTTTGTTTTTATTACCTTATCACCCACTCTTCTGTGTGGTGATGGAGTAAGAATACAATTCATCACCCCCTCTGGCCCGTGGACATCGTAAAAGACGACTGACATTAAATATGCATATCACATATGTGCAAAAGAAGGAAACCTTAAAACAGAGACCTATGCCAACACGTTTGACCAGCAGTCGGCGCCCCGAGGCCAACAGTGGGACGTTTATAATCTGAGCTGATGATGATGGCTACCAAATACCCGATTTAATCTCATATCGCAAATCATTATCGTCTTAGCTCATATAAGAGACGTAAACAAATCAATAATTGTGATTAAGATATCGACCCACCCGATAAAGTCCCCTGCAATAAAAAGATTATTTCCTTAGTACCGGGTGTTATCATTTAAAAAATTAAGTGTCAGAATTATATTTGTACAATGTATATGCTAGATGATAGCGGCTACAAATACTACCAACCCTCAAATTGCTCGTTAATATCGTAAAAGACGACTAATAGCTTTACCAACTTAATCTATGTAACCAATTATATTCACAAGGAGGGTTGACGTCAGGCAGGCAGCCGGTTGTAAAACTCCTACTCCTAAATAACTTTTCAGTATTATGAAAAGTACATTTTGAGTCGAGTCCAAATAATTGGGACAAATGCAAGGTGATGAAGTGCTAGAAATATGTATATTCATTTTATTTCTAATCTAATTAAAATTCATAAACATCATCGCAGCCCACATACGTCCCACTGTTGAGCTCGGGCCTCCTATAAAACGAAAGGGAAATTGACCTATATTCCTTACATAGGAATACTACAAATATTTTTAATTTTGTCATCTCTTGTATTATCATCTTTCGTACCTTGATCGTCTTATACGATCACCCACGGAATGGCATAGTGATCATCATATACTCAGTCACCACACGGATAATTATAATTCGTCAATTAGCCTGTAAGCGAGAGACTTCCCTAATAGGTAACAATGCTAAAAGCGCGACGTTATTATAATAAGTTTCCCAATAAAATATTGCTGGTCCTTCTCCTGGTGATCATATTTTGTCTCTACACTGTTTTAATGTAAGTACAAATTGCTATACTACTTGGGTGTAAGTTGTTGTTATAAGAAAATGTTACTGTCCCTTTTCCTGGTGATAGATTCTGTCTTTCCACTGTTCTATTGTAAGTGCTTTAAGCTTGGGAATATTAAATAATACAAATTTTTAATAAAACGATTATTATTTATTTCAAACAAAACAGAACTTTGGAAAACAATCACATTAACAGACTTTTCAATCATAAGTTAAAATTCAAACTGAAATAAATTTACAATTGCATGAATATTTTAGTTTTTAAATTGTTTTTCGTATATTTCATTTGGTAATTTATCTGATGATTAAAAAGTCGGTTTATACTATTTTACTTAATTAATTATACATAATACAAGCTGTGTAGACTCCTCTGGCAAATTCATTCATAGCCCTAAATTAAAGGCATAGCAGTTATAATCTATAAATCTTTCGCGATTACATTTTTAGCTGTAACATAATAGGGGAGGAAGTATCTTGCTATTCACCGGACATAAATCTATATTCTATGCTATATATAGTCCATAAAATATAGCTTGATCTCTGTGACAGATGTCAACGAAACCAACGAAGTAAGTTTGAACGAGTGAAATGTTTACAATTTCATTTTGTCTCAAATATATTTTCATTCTTCTCGTGCCAGTTTTATTGCAACTAAATTGCAATATATTATAAATATAAAAATATTAATATTCATGCCTAAAATGTACCTCATAAGTACTGAAATACCTAGTAATCATTTTATACATAAAAGACGCTTACACACGTACAAGGTCGTACTGGACAGAATAAAATAGAGATGTGACAGTCGATATACGTAAATCGATAACCGATCTGTATTAAATTATTCGTAAAAGAAATAAACCCAATACAGTACCTATATAAAACTTTCAACATATTTTTTACAATTAAAACAGACAGTTACATTATAAAATACATAAATTGAATTAATTAAACATTAAAAAACTACTTTTCGTCTCAGAGTAGATGATAATATTATGTTCGCATTATTATCAATAAACTAGACATATTTATTTATAAAACAGTCGTAATTGATTAATTGATCTAACGACTGTCCCCATTTGGCAAAAAATGATAAATATTCTAGCAGGAACGCTCCAGTGATGACGATAATAGTGACTTAGACCTTGATTGTACTCCTTTTGAAAAATTAAAACAGTCAAAAAACACTTTTTGTTTGAAATAAATTCAATAAGATTTTCATTGATTGTATTTTAATTATAATAGAAAATCACAATTATAAAAATAAAGAGTTTTATCGATAAAAAACTACGGACTTTATCGTAAGCGTGACAGCACTAGGGACAACTGTCACAGAGATCAAGCTATATTTTACGAACTATAGTTATTAATATTTTTATTGACTGAATTCAAATATAGGACGCTATTCTTATTTATTTATTCAACTACTTATAGTCATATGATACGCCGGAAATGAGATATTAACTCTACCACGCTGGCTAGACAGTTTAGTTTGGATTTTAATGCATATTAAAATAAGATAATTCCCTTGTAGTGATGGTAATGGCCTGTTGGCCAACTCTTATGACACGTACAGGAAAAATATGGCTTTAAACCGGAGGTCAAAAAATGAAACTTAATATTTGCGAGTTTAGAAATATCACATTGAAAGTAAAAAAATCGCAGGTGGATTTTTTTATAATGCATGGATTGCTGGTAGATATTTTTGGATAGGTATTTGAGACAGGCTGCAAATTAATGCAATTCTTTCTCTTTTAAATACTAAATTTAAAGTCATAATTCAAAATGGCTTGAGGATATTTTGGGCAATATATATTGATTTATGCCCAATGCCAACTCTCGGAGCTATGTCTGCGGTTCTGTTTCGGTATTACAAGTTTTCAGGGTACCCCAAATACCTAACCAAAAATGACCATAGATAATATAACTAACCATAGAAGTTAGTTGTGTTGTCCATGGATCTTTTCAATATAAAGTATTGAACTTAAAACCAGTTTAATTTCAGCCAATTAGCTTCACTATGCTATGATCAAAGAATTAATGTGTAAAAAATTTAATTAGCTAATATAAAACTAACAATAAAAATAACCTTACTACTTAATCTCACTTTCCTTACTCAAGCTCTTTAGTTATAACCTACAGTCTTTCAATCCTTAAAACGATTTCTATAATGCCTCTAAATTTAGTCTTATTGCTTTTAAAAAAACGTAATCTTAAAAGAATGTGTTTAAAAAAATTCTACGCAACAATAATTAAAGAAATTTTGTAACAATTATAATTTTAGTCCTACAACTGTTTAAAAAACAGTTGTAGATTACTTGAGGTCTTTAAAAAATGTCTATGAAGGGTTTTCTTTAAACATATAAGCAATAAGTAGCAATAAAGAAAACGCGCCCCATCAAAACAATGTTTATCACGAGATTACTATAATAACTGCACCAATATGGAAATAAAAAAATATGCCGTTAAAGAATAAAATTTTTAGTGCAGTTTTTATTTTCAAGAAAATCTTCATAAGACTTAAGTTTAGTAAACCCGTATCTCAGCCCACATAAGTCCCACAGTTGGGCTCAGGCCACCTCAAAAATAGAAGAGAAATTGACCTACTATACCACGTTGGTCAAACGGGTTATTATAGTGTTTTATATCGAGTATTCCTTCTTTTTTATAAATGTTAGTTTATACTAACGATGACTAAATAATATGCATATAACATTTATATGTTATATGTATATTTAGTCATTTTTTTACGACATCCACGGGCAAGACAGGTTGTGGTGAATTCTTACTCCATCACCACACAGATAATATTTATAATGACATGTTAAAACATGGTTGAGAGGAGTCCCTCATTTGTCAGTGAGAAAAATGCATTGATTAGTTCTAATATAGCTAGCAGCTAGCTAGCTGTGCCCGCAGTTTCGCTTGCATGATATCAAATTTCATGCTACTAAATTTATTTGAACATTCATTATACGGCATTAGTAAGAATTCACAAAACATCAATGACAATTTTTGTTTATCTCCGCGGTAGTTATGACAACGGCAATGCGCAATACACTTGATCGTTATAGTTATTATAATTTAAAGAAACTAATTCTTTATTTAGACGCTTTACCTATACCTTTCTCACTAGGGGCTATGTGATACATTAAGATATTTTTGATTCTAAGGTTCCTAAGATTAAGGCAATCAAACACACATTCCAGCTTTTATATAGTAATACATAGGCTAATACATATATAACCCGCGCCAAAAAAGAAACGAATCATAAATGGTGGCGCTAATCGTTTCCTCTCTTTCGCACGCTATGTCTGTCTTTACTCACACACGTCGGTACCGTACACAAATAAATCTAAATCTGAATTCCTTCTTTCTAAATTATTTGCTAAATTGTTATTGTTTTTATTTTGTGTTAAGCTTTTTCTTTGTTACTTACGTTCGTTGTTTATTATTAATATATTTCATTAGTTTTAATAAATTTGATATCTTCATCTTATTTATAAATTGTAATAATGCATTGGCGTAGAAATATTTAAAATCATCATCACAGCTCATATATGTCCCACTACTGGGCTTGAGCCTCTGCCACAATGGCAGGTAGTCAGACGGGTTGGTATTATTTCGAGTTTTCCTTCTCTTTCATAGATGTTGTATGCAATTATAATCGTCGCCTTGTACGACACTCATAGGCAAGAAAAGGCGTGGTGAACTGTATTCTTACTCCGTCACCACATGAAGGAACGTATTGAACACTGAATCGCGCAAAAAATTTCAAGCATTATTCAATATATAATATTGTAATTATCTACTAACATGTTTTATACGTTCTAGAAAATTACTGAAACCGCGTTCCTCGCAATTTCTATTAAAACTTATCACTTTTTAAATAACTTGCTTACTATTCATTATCAAATTGTCATCCATCTAGCAATCCTATTTTGCTGACGGTACAACCTGTCATTACAAATAGTAACCGCCATCTTAGAGTCCTTTCTTTATTGTTACGGGTTATACAATATGAATACTAGTATATTAGTGCTTATATACATTAAAATGGAGTTTATTAAGGAAGGTTGAATATTTGGCACTACTTAACTAATGATTTATTTTGGTTTTTCTTAATGATAATAACGTCAATGGTCAATATAAAATTTCGAATTCCATTTAATTCAATGAATAAATTTTCATTATTTAATAAATATTACAATATACTGCATAGATGGCGTCTAAGTAGCGAACTTCTGAACCGATTGGCGTAAATTCGAGCTAAATCCTAAAGAGCGCGCAATGTCTTTATGAATAATCGAAATTCATCCATCAACGTAATCTTATGCTGTTAATTAAATTTATTAACGAAACACAAAACAGTCATGAGGACTGCCGACAGAAGTGAAAACTTAAAACATACAGATACAGTGTAAGCGTTAACACGTCACGTGGCCATGTCTATGACAACTTACATGAATTTACTCCCTATCCAAACCTGCCTATAAAAATATTCACTTCAATAACATATTAAATTTATTCTTTACATACGTTTTTCATTCATTCGGTCAACTAATTTCAGATTTATCAATGATACCAAATTACCTTCTTTTTAATATTTTGAAGTTATAGCTAATCATTGTTTTTTTTTGGTAGATTGTAGTGTAAAAGAGACAGCTATAGTAGCAAGAAAGGGATAATCAAAAAGTCAATTTCTATATCAAAACAGTTTGTATCACCTCTCTTGCTGAATATGAAATATTCGATATTAATTGGAAATTCAGCATTTAGAGCTGAATCCTAATAAAATGTTATGAATGTCTCTTATAAAAGAGGTACAATGAAATAGATTAGATTTTTTTATTGTAAATTTATGTTTTGATCTTGTCATAAGAACGAAAAATATTACCGATAGATGGCGTGGTAAAACATTTTCCTTACAGAAGATAATGTGCATTGTAAATTCATCATCTCAGCTCATATATGTCCCACTGTTGGGCACAATCCTCCCTCCACAATAGGAGGGCAATTGGCTTACTATGCCACGCTGTTCATACGGGTTGGTATAAAAATTATTACAAGTTTACCTTCTCTTGCATGGATGTTATGCGCCCTTAAACGTACCGAGTAAGAATACAATTCACCATAATTCCGACGTAAAAGACGTATGAGATATTATTTCGAGGTTATTAACCGCCCAGGTAAATTTTCTTTCCTATCGTGGAGGAGACCCAAGCCCAGCAGTGGGACGTTTATGAGCTGAAATGACAAATGATATAAATTAGATAGATTATAAATCTTATTCATATTTAATAAAAATTGCTTAAAAAATTGTATACAAACCTAATTACAAGCCAAGCTTCGATGACACAATTATTTCACAAGTCATTTTATTAAAAATGCATCAAAATATTAAAAAAAACTCATTTTGTAATAAAAATTGATCTTAAAATTTGTATTTTTTTACTTTCAACTATCTCTTGTAAATAAAGGCCTTAAATTAAAAGTATGATTACTTAATTTTAACAAATTATGGGGGTAGACATCGCAATCCATCAAACAACTTATCAACATGGGGATAGTAAACAATAGAGATGATGTTTATATGAAGTTTCGGATATGAAATAATGATGTTGCGGATATGCAGTTTTGGATATAAAAGAATGGAGATCTTCCAGATATGAAGTTTAGGACAAAATAAATGGCGATGTTGCGGATATGATGTTTCGGATATAAAATAATGAGGATGTGGTGAATACTTTAATATTGTAATACTTTAGTATTGGATGTGAAATAATAGGGTTGTTTCGGATACGCTGTTTCGGATCTGGATATAGATAAAGAATAATATTTTATCAATTTCGGATATGACTGCAGATATGGAATTCGGACTATCCAATAATTTTCAAATAGTTCCGAATATTGGATTTTTAGAAAACTATAAACAAAAAATACTAAATGTAATTTTTATGTTATTAATCCACTATGGAGAGGTTGGACTGGTTGAAAGAAAAGCTGTCGTAATTTGTCTCGTAAAGACAGACTTTATCCAAAATTTTATCGAACCATCTATCAGTCTGTAGATGTCCATTGCTAGACATGTACCTCCCCACGAGGATACCACTTAAAACGGTGATGTACCATCTGCATCCAACGGTTTTCTACCATCGAAATTATTCGGAACTTTTAACCGATAGTTTCGATTACAGAACTGTGTAATATCCCTAATAAATAATCACCTTGCTTGGCAGAGGTATTGGAAATTACAATTTATGTGTGATTTCACATTCCCTTGGTAAGAGAGGTTTTACAACTCTGCTCTTTCACTCTGTTCTTAAATAATCTCCTGGTATATAACTTCATGCTCATTCCTGTGTTAATAATTTAGCTATACAAGCGTTACTTCATAAATTCATTCCACGTCATCTTTAGACAACATCTTATCTAATCTCAACTGTTCCAACTGCAATTGTCGTCTTATAGACCCTAATTGTGTTAATATGCTTACATTTTTGCCTTCATCGTTCGGTATAGCTTTTAATATATTCTTTTGAACGGCAGGTATTTGCCATTTATCATCAACCTTCTTCATCGCTTCACTCATATTACTTTTTTCCATAGAATTACTTTGTATTTTAGGTGAATGTCTTAAGACAGGTATAGGTAATGTGTCCACATCTTCAATAATCTTTTTGGACGGTTGTTTGTCTATCACATCAATCGGACGGTCTTTATCTTTTGTGAAATCACATACTTTCTCTCTTAAAGTTGGTTTTTCAACTAGTTTTACAGGACTTTCTTTAGAATTGCGCATTTTTTTGATATTTTTATCTCTTATTTCATTTACTACTGATTCTAAATCGTCTTTATCAAATATATCTGCTTCTTTATTTTTCTTGAAGTTTAGATTTTTCCTCAGATAACTATCAACGTCATAGTTTGATGAGAATATTGAATTGTCTGGTATATTCCTTGAGTAAGGGTCTTTATTTATCTCATTGCTTAAATCATAAATCTTCGAGTAGTAGAATGGTAGGTTAGATGGTAAATTGTCGCTTTTCGAGGTATTAGTAATACGTTTCGGCATATTCTTATTGGGTTGTGAAGAAACTCGCTGCAATTTTTGTTGTTCCATATCTATTTCCCTTTGTAATCCTGTACGCTTGCATATGTATTCTTTGGTATTCTCATTTATCTGTAATTGATAAAGAAAAGATGTTTATTAATTGGTTAATGTAGATGTTATATATGTTGTATATGCTATATATGAAAAATAATAAAAAATAATAGTGAAACGAGAATACTGCCTTGTGGAAATCCATACATATGTATTAATATAAAAAACGTTTGTCAGTATTATACCAATATCCTAAAAAAAATTCGAAGCTTCGTTATTTATAAATATAAAAACAACAAGCTAACTGTTCGAATTGGCTGCATATCATCTTTGATTTTCTATAATAAGAGTATAAAGACTGACAGAGGCTTTACAATAATACATACAAAAAAAAAATCCTGTGGTGACGGAGTGAGAATATAATTCACCACCTATTTTGCCCATGGGTGTTGTAAAAGACGACTAAGGGACATGTATGAGCTGTTATGAAGATAATGATGAAACTCACAGCGGTGTTAAGTTGATGCTGTTTTGTAACTTCTCTATCCTGCGCTACACGTAACATGCGAAGCTGTTCTTCTAAACGACGCATCTCCGCCTGCTCCAGCATTCTGAAATATGAAAAATTGATATTATTACAACTTTGGCAAATTGATCTACTATGCTGGTCAGACGTGTCGGTTCCTTTCTATTTTTACAAAAAGATGTGTTCGTGATGAATCCGGAAATAAGGAATCTTTGTGTTGCGGAGGATTTAACAAACATATAATTAACGGACACAAATTACATCCAGACTCAGAACAACAATTTGTCAATCGCACAGTTTTGTGCCGCGTAGGATTCGAATCCATGACACAGGCATGGTAGGAAGATACCGATCTTAACCACTACGCCATTTGTGCAGTCGAGTTACTTTCTCTTGCTTAGAATATCTGTATATTATGTACCTCATCATAGCTCATATTGTGAGAGAATTTTGACATACTATACCGAACTAGTCGGGCGGCTGGGTATGAGGTTCTATTTAGAGTTTATGGGCGTACTTAAGTTGGATGTATGAATACTGAATAGATTTTCAAGACAGTCGAATATTCCTATAGAACAAACTAACTTTTCTCTAGATTTCCGCTCTTCTTTTATCCTCTGCTGCTCCATTATTTGATTCTTCAGTTCCTGTTGATAATATTGTCGACGCTCAGCTGCCTCCTGCAATGATATCATCATCATAATTTCATCCAAATATATATAAATAAATATATATACGCTCATATACGTCCCACTGTTGGGCTCGGGCCTCCTCCATTATTGAAAGGAAATTGACCTGGTTCACCATTGATGTAACAAAAACCCAAGATACACAAACAGCGTCTCAAAAACGTCCCCATAAAAAGACCGCTACAACAAGAATTTAGCATTCTCTTCAAGTAGTCTTGTGTCGACCGCGTTATTGTATGAACGTTAGAAATGACGAAGTGTTCATTGAACAATTGTAAAAATAATACGTAAAAATGTTAAAAAAGGATAAGATTTCGTACCTCGAGTAAGTTAAACAGTTCATTGATTTGTTTTTATTATTTATATGACTAAATATCGGGTGGAATATGGTGATTTAGATTTTTTTGTTTCAAAATTTCACTCAACGTTGCAAGAATAATACGATGGAATTGAATGGAATCATTTTCATTGTAGAATAAGACATTAATATCTCCTTTTATTTTCGTCGTATAATACCATGACCTATATTATTAATTTAGGTTTTTTAACACCTCGTAATATAAACTTTAAAACATGCATGTAAGACTGAATTTGATTTGAAGTATGATGACCAATGAGTGGCGAGCTTCGGTCGTAAAAGTTACGTTAATTTTCGTACGTATTATTGTGAATACAACTATAAATTATGCTCATAGGGTTGAATTTTCATTAATGTATAATAATTATTTAGACTAGGACTAGGTACATACAACTGGTGACAGTTTTAAAAGAACTTTTGTATGAGATTGTGTATCTAGTTAATTTGTTACATCAATGTGGTTCACCTGATATACCACGCGGGTCAGACGTGTTGGTATAGGGTTTCATTTCGTGTTTTTATTATCTTGTATAGATGTTATATGTATATTATATCCTTTTGTTTTATTTTTTTTTTTTTGGGTTGGGCTGCGGTAGGAGCATTCCTCGCACCACTCCGTCCGGGGCGACAGAGCACGCACACCCGCAATCCACCCGAACACCACGTCACCTTCGTGGTTGGGCCGACTACCGAAGCAGGGTTATATTATATCCCTTAGTCGGTCTTTTACGACATCCACGGGCAAGATAGGGAGTGGTGAATTGAATTCTTACTCCATCGTCATACGGATAATAATTTTTGATAGGGTCGTTGTCTGTATGAAACACTAGCCTGCTCTCAACCCACGCTAGGTAAGGTCAGCACGACACATTCTTACCTTCCAGAAAATCCTGTCATACGCATATCCACATTCACACAATACAGTCATCGTCTTTTAGATCTCACGCGACTCTTACGTCCATCCACAATCATATCCTCGTCCAATCAACTTTTAAACGCGGTTTAATAAGAACACTTTTTGTTCACTGCAGGCAACGGCCTGGCTGTGCCCCTGGTATTGCAAAGGTACGGCAGTATCACTTACCATCAGGTGTGCTGCTTGCTCGTTTGCCACCAGCAGCAATAAAGAAGAACCTTCGTCCTATTTTTACGACTCTCAAATGAAAGTAAGAGAAGATTAATTGCAAACCTTAAGATTGCAATAACAAGCGGAAACGGTTTTAAGCATAGATTTTTTTTTTTGATTTGCTACAAGGTCCTGACGTCCTGCTGTCCAGACGTGATTAGCAAACTATCTAACATAAGATCGCGCTCCTTTCATCTACATGTATGCATAGCATTACGCTAGGCTTTTGTAAACGAGAAATAATTACCACAAGTGGAGTTTAAACCCACGTCTACTAGAAATCCAATTGAAAATGGTCTTCTTAAATATATGTGGGTTCTTCAAGTGGTGACGGAGTAAGAATATAATTTACCGAACTCTCTCCTGCCCGTGGGTGTCGTAAATGACGACTAAGGGGTATAATATGCATATAACATCTATGCAAGAGAAGGAAACCTCGATATAAAACCGAGCCACACGTCTGACCAGTACGGTATAGTAGGTTAATATCCCTGCCATTATTGAAGAGGCCCGAGCCCAACAGTGGGACTTATATGGACGGAGATAATGATGATGGGTTGGATGATGGAGATAATGGGTTCAAACCACAGGTGTGGTGTGGGAATAAATACTTTTTGTGGCCTAACCTTTTCAGCTTGGACGTTCCTTAGTCTAATGGCCTCCGCATCGAATATAGACGGCATGTATGAGTGACGAAACTGTGATGTCAATTTGTCGCTGTTACATTTTTTCAAGAGACATGTGCGTTCTGAAAAGAAAAACAGGATTTGTCGTTAATAAACACAATAATTTCACTTTTTAACCTACTTCAAAAATAAAAAAGGGAGTCATTGCTCAGGACGCCTAGCAGATGTGAAACATCGAAAATATTTTGTAGAATATTCATAAAAGAACAGATTACGATAGGAACTAATCCTTACTAATATTATAAATGCGAAAGTAAGGATGCTTGTTTGTTTGTTACGCTTTCACGCTTAAACCACCGAACCGATTTTAAAAATTCTTTCACCAATGGAAAATATCAGATAGGCTATATTTTATCCCGGTATTCCCACGGGAACGGAAGTTACGCGGTAAAGCGACCCGAATCCGAAGCGAAGCGAGGGCGGGTTGCTGGTATGACATAAAGTATTAATGAAATATTATGATTTTTTTCCAGAAAATGATGATTTTTATTCAATAAAAAATTTTTTTCATAAGTATACACTACAGGTATAGGAGTTCAGTGCGATGAGAGAGATAGCGCACAACATCGCGTCACTCCGTCTCACTTACACACTACTACGTATTGACTACGTATGCACATATACAGGCTGTATCAGGTTATGCAGCAACTGTTCGAGTATGTTGTAGTTTAACGGTCATAGATCGTAATTAGAATGTACATTACACAAAAAAACAATATAACATAAAAGTTATAGTGATTTCAAAAAGATGTGTCTAAGAGTCTATGCCTTAAATGTTACGTATTATGTAGGCATGTACAGACAGAATACATGTAGGCATGTAAAGCTTCGACAGTATAATTTCATTCATACCTAGAATTGCGCAAACGCTTCAATGAGCGTAGGTAACAACGGCGAGCCGTCAACGGTCATCGGCCGATCAGCTGTTTTAAAGCGAAGTTTGTCTTACTTATGCGACCGTAATCATTGATTTATTCAATTTCTAATGAACATTTAACAAAGTATGAATATGTTGCGTATTAAGTATCATTGACTTTATACATTTCAATCGGATTTACACGAAAAAACGATGTCAAAATTGAAAATTTTACCTGTCTCTAATTCCTTAAAGAATCGATATTTTTCGTTCAAATTTTTTTCATGGGTTCCTATCACTATTGCCTAGCTCCCTTTTGACCAGTTGCCCCATAACCTGATACACCCTGTATATATAGCGTGGCGTTAACGCCACATTACAACAACCACCTTCGCCTATTCCATCATATAGCGTGACATCGTAAAGCCACGAGCTATTTACGCCACGCCGACGAACAGGTTCACCTATAGATGTTTCACATCAAAGAAGGGGGTACTCAATTAGACTGTATTTTTTTGTGTTTGTTTCCTCAGAACTTTTGACTGCGTGGTCCTATTGGGTCCAGTTCTGACAATGGCATCCATGACAAAACGGAATTTTAAAATATGTATTACAGAGAAACATTTTAATTAATAATAATAATAATAATAGATATTTATTTCTCTTCACAAAGGATCAGATTTATAGCATTAGGTAATATACATTTGAAAACATACAACTTTGCGAGCCTTTGTGAGGGGCTGGTGTCCGTACTAGGGTAAACCTGTGTGACGGATCACCAGGCTCTCACTAGCTTACAAACAAAAGGTTTAAACAGAATGATTAGTTTATCTTACTAGTCATTAAGAGGATAGCGATTATGTTATTAAAGAGAACAACTAGGGATAAATAATACAAACTGTGTAATATGTGCCCAATGTAGAAAGTGTGAGTGCTTGACCATGTCTGTGTGTGTGTGTGTGTGTATGTGTGTGTGTGTGTGTGTGTGTGTGTGTGTAGGCATGTGAGCGTGTTTGAACGCATGCGAGGATGTGTGAGCAGGTTATGCATGCGTGTGTGCGTGAGTGCGTATGAATTACTGTATTAAGATTAGCGTTATGAGGGAATCAGAAGTAATTGTTCAGTTGAATCATAGTCCAATCTTTGGAGCCATTCAAGCAACCTCTTTTTACACACTGTTTTTGATAGAGCGTAGATTGAAATTTTTTGGTTTAACTTATTGTATAAGAAGCCACCGAGAAACCCAAAATGGCGTTGAGCAAAAGTTGTACGACAATGTAAAATTGGACAGACTACGTGTTTGCGTCGTATATTTTCGAGTGCCTTGGGGTTATAAGTTAGCAGTGAATGCTGACGCATAACCGTTCTTTGGATGAAAAGTTGTCGTACGGTTAAGACCTTTGTCATCTCATAAAGATCTTTGGTTGGATACAGGAAAGGTAGAAAGTTGATGACCTTTAGGACCGCTCTTTGAGCCCGCTCAATTTTCAACATATTAGTTTTGGCTGAGCCTCCCCATACAGTGATACAGTATGAAATTATTGATTGACCTAAGGCAGAATAAACCATTTTCAATAAGTCTGGGTCAGCTACGTGACGAAGGTTCTTAAATATGAAAATTAATTTTCGAGTTCTCGCCGCCAGGTGGTCAATATGAGGCTGAAAAGTTAATGTACTGTCTAATGTAATGCCAAGGTACTTAATTGTATTTACGTGTTGCAAATTTAGACAAGTACACGAATTATCGTGGAAGGTACAAAAGCTTGAATGGGCCACTAATTTATAGTGATCACAGGGTGCTGTTGTAGCGTTTATGGTGAACGTCATGTACCTGGTCTTATCTACGTTAAGTGCAAGTTGGTTTGTTCTTAGCCATGAGACTAACATGTTGAATCCCATTTGCGCGTTACAGATAACTTGCGACCATGATTTAGCCTCAAATAAGAGTACTGTGTCGTCTGCAAACGATATTATCTTTCCCTGTGGCATCACGAGATTACATAGGTCGTTGATGTATGCTAAAAATAAGGTAGGACCCAGTATACTGCCTTGCGGTATGCCGCGTATCGTTGGTATATCGTAACTGTACCATTCCTTGACTCTTACTCTTTGCGAGCGATTTGCAAGATAATTGGCAAAGAGTCCATGTTGCATACCCCTTATCCCAAGGTGTTCCAAATTCTGTAGTAGTAGAGGGACAGAAATAGTGTCGAAGGCCTTGGCTAGGTCGACAAATATAGCCACAACTTTTCTGTTTTTGTCCAGTTTGTCGGTAATAAACTCTGTTAGTTCGTGAATCGCATCACTTGAGGATCGACCTGATCTAAAACCATACTGGTAAGGCGATATTAACGACTTGTCTTCTAGATATTTTACCAATCGTTTGTTCAAGATCTTTTCAAGTATTTTCGACATGGTAGGCAATATTGAAATAGGTCTATAACTATTAATGGAACGTTCGTCACCAATTTTGTAGATTGGAAGGACCTCGGCTTGTTTCCAATTGTTGGGGAATTTACCGGTACTTATAGCTAGATTACATATATAAGTAATCAAAGGAATTATATGCTGTCTATATCTCTTGATGAACGTACTAGAAATGTTATCTCTTCCAATGGTGCAATTGCTTTTCAGACTTAGAATAATCTCCTCCACTTCCAATGAATCTGTTGGGTATAATCTTAGTGAATGGGGATGAGAGTAATAGAGCATCGTTTCCACTGAGGTAGTATTTCTAAGCTTACCACGGGTAACTATATCTTCTCCTATATTTGCAAAGAACTTGTTGATATTATTTATGGAGGATTGTGGATCTTGATCATTTATTAACTGCACCGCTTCATTCTTAGAACTGGTAGTATGCGTAATATCTTTGATGGTTTTCCATAATTTTTTACTACCTTTTTTAGCTATTTTGAGCGCTGCTTTTTCATGCTCACGTTTTAGTGTTTTTAAGAGGTTGTTACAAAAGTTTCTATACCTTTTGTATGTTATGATTAAAACTTGATTCTCAGGATTCTTTTTAATTTTTCGGTGTAATCTGTCACGGTTTCTCATGCATCTAAGAAGACCTTTGGTTATCCATGGTTTGGTTATTGTTTTACGGTTGGAGATTCTAACTGTCTTCGTATTGGCGATTAATTATACATCAATTACGTTTGCTATAAATATTACCAACCCTTACGTTGCTCGTGATGTCGTAAACGATAATTAAGACCTTTACATAGACCTGGACCAACTGCATCTGATGCCATCTGATGAACAATTACATTCCCAAGGAGGGTTTACATCATTTGGAATAGACCTCTTGTTGCCGACCATCATCTCACAGATGCTCGACAGCGACAGGTGCTGGTCGTCGATGGCCTCATTTTGTGAGGCCGTCATTTCAAGGAAGGAGGCTGCAGAGCGAGAGCGCGAGGTGCTTGCGTCCGCTGACTCGCTCCGCCGACGGCGACCATAAGTTTTACTTCAAAAATTTCTTTGTATCACAGCGTTAATAATTCAATTCACCACGCTTTAATTTGACGTGGAAATCATCAAAGACGAATAAATATTATAAGCTGATATACGTCTTACTGCTGGGCTCGAGCCCCCACAATGGGAGGGAAATTGAACTATTCATTTCCTTTCCATTGTGAAGGAGGTCCGAGAGAAACAGTGGGACTTAAGTGCGCTGAGATGATAACATATTTTTAAGTACTTTACAAATAAATAACGGCCAAAACAGATCCCAAAAGCAGCACATGATAATCATTTAACTACTAGAACACACATTTCTCGTTACCAGTTCACCCAAGAACATTTCCCTCAAGAGATGCTGTTTAGGCCTATGAGACAGGAGGGCCACATCAAATTCTTTATATGTATAATATTAATACCTTTCTTTTTTTTGGGTGGGTTGCAGTCGGCGCGCTCCTCGCACCACTCCGTCCGGGGCGGCAGAGGGGCGTAAGCACGCAACTCCCGCAACCCACCCACGATGCACGTCGCCTTCGTCGTTGGGTCGAACACGTCGACCACCGGAGCAGGGTTACTTGTCATCGGTGGTCGGCCCGACGGAATACCCCCTACTTGGGGTACCCTCCCATCGAACGTCGTCCCCCCCTCAGGGAGGACGTCGGTCTTTCCTCACGCGATAATATTAATACCTACCGTCAAAGTCCCCGTAGCTCCGTCGCCTCTCATGCCTGTCCGTTGTTTCGTGTGTGGCTTGTGTAGGCCAACCGTGGACACTTCGTGGTGACAGTTCTCGTTCCGCCTCAGTTACTTGGCACTTAGTTGGCGACGGGGATGGCTGTCACATAAAAAAAATGTCAGTAATAATGGATTATCGCGCAATTTTAGTACTATTGCACCATTCCAAAAATGTCGAAGGCACCTTAATAAGTTTTTTATTACCGATATATGAACGTGAAATAGTACCCTCATACCAGAAAGATGTCCGTGTGGTCACGGAGTAAGAATACAATAAAAGCCCCCTTGCTCATGGATATCATAATAGAAGTGTAAAGGATATCTACAGGTAACATTGATGCAAGAGGAGGAAAAGTCAATGATTAAACATTATTCCAACACGTTTCACCAGCATGGAATAGTAGGGCAATTTTCCTAAAAAAAAAATTATATAAAGAAGGCAAACTGGAAATAAAAATCTATTCCAAACCCTCTAGTGGGTGTGGTATAATGGATTAAGTGTCCTATCATTACGTATAACTACAAAATCCCAACAGTGGGATAAAATATGGCGCAACTCACTCGGAATAATTCAGCTTCGTCTGTCTGCACGGCAACTGAAAGCGGTTGAGAAAACCCGTCAACTTGAACGCCCGTATCGACTTTACTGAAAAAAAAAAAACAATCATCACCTTAATCTTATTCCAATTACTTGGTGTCGACACAATATGTACTCTTCTATTAGAGTATATATTGCAAAAGTCATTAGCAATAGTTTTATGAGCGGCCGCAAGCCTGACGAAGCCAACTGGGCTGGACTCGAGAAACTTAAGCGTATCTCGCATCCATTATTCCGCAGTTAATGTAAACAAAGGTTTAAAACCAGCGATGATTTATGGTACTGAAACGAGATCTCTAAATGTGCGCTCAAAATTGCATAGCTTAGGAAATCTGTAGAAGAATGAATGTAACCCACCGATTCGTAGAAAAATGGGAGGATGTAACCGATATAACCCGAAGAATTAGCACATCGGCACATTAATCGAATCTGCGCCTTTGGATAAGAAAGATTCACCACGATCCGGACAGCGCAACGTAGGACAACCTCTCACTGGGATACACTAATGACATTTTAAAAGTTGCATGAAGTCGTTGTATGCAAGTAGCGCAGGACCACTTTGATTTGGAATCTCGCATGTCCTGGACTCAATACCATCGTAGACTTATTGTAGTGCCACGCACCGATAGTTGCTTCTGCGAGGCAGTCATCTTGCGGAAAGAAATGGCGGAGCGTGTCCGGGAGGAATGCCTCTACGGCGACATGCACCGCCGCCGGGGTATCGGACAATAGCAACCTAGCCAAGGCCGCAGGTGACTGAACCAATGATTAGTCTACCACCCGTAGTCATTGCGTGAGGATCCGAAATGGTATCCTAAAGGGTAACCCGCCCAACGACGGGCCATTGATGACCGGGCCGGGTACAAGTGACCCGCCCATATAGCGCTAGAGAGGTACGTGCACGGCAGGTTATGGGGTCGCACACGGTCTCTTCCAATTCATCAGGGTTTCAATCTGCCGATATGGAGGAGGACGAGGATTCACTTGTGATCACTCAGGTTTTACGACTCCCATGGAAAAGTAGTCAAGTGATGACATAGAATTCTTATCCCTTCATCTTTATGAGGGATGGACCCTTATATGACGTGAAAAAAAAATACGATACCTTGTTGAAGTAGAGATATTTATAGGTTGAACGTATTGGTGATGGAAGTCCCGGAATATAGGTTGAGTCGGAGTGTACTGCTCTTGTTGAACACTACGCCGGCGTTCGGGGCTAAAGGTATCCCTGTTCTCCAGTAATTCCTTTTCCCTTTCTTCTCTTTCTCTCTCTCTTTGTTCACGCTCGCGCCTCTCACGTTCCGCTTGTTCTTTAGCTTCCTGTTTCTTTTTGGCTTGCTATAATTAAATTAAGTACGTCAAAAGCTTAGTATAGACATAGGTATGACGGACAGACAGAAGTGTCTTAACTGTCTGCATAAACCCTAGTATCTAAATGACTGACAAACACATTTGCTTTTCAACTGTTGCCGTGTAGTGACGGAGTAAGAATACCATTTACTACTCTTGCCTGTGGATATCGCAAAAGACGACTACTAATAACATTATATGCATAATGCATATAATTCTTCTCTTTCGCTTCCTAAAAGACAACACCCTGACCAAGGAAGTAATCCTTGTAATACGGGGGATATTCATCATTCATCATCATTTCAGCTCATATACGTCCCTCTGCTGGGCTCGAGCCGCCGCTACAATAGGAAGGAAATTGAACTTACTATGCCATGCTGGTCAGACAGGTTGGTAAGTAGGATTTTATTTCGGGTTTCCCTTCTTTTGCATAGATGTTATATGCGTATTATATCCCTTAGTCGTCTGTTACGACATCCACGGGCAAGATAGGGAGTGGTGATTTGTATTCATACTCCGTCACCACACGGAAAATTAACGGACACAAATTACATCCAGACTTAGTACAACAATTTGTTGATCGCAGAAAGTGATGTCCTACGTGGAATTCGAACCCATGACACTGTCATGGTATCAGTTATCATGGTATAAGTTATATTAACCACTACGCCATCAGTGCAGTCAGTGCAACAGAAGGAAAACTCAAAATAAAACCTATACCAACATGTCTGACCAGCATGGTATAATAGAACAATTTTCCTCCCATTGGGGAGGATGCTCCAGCCCAGCCACTTTCAATGCTCTCACCTGATCTAGATACTCTCTGTACTGCTGCTGCCGTATCTTCCGTAGAGTATTCCTTCGTCGTTCATACTCGCCGAGGCCGAGTAACGCATCGCCAACTGTCCGCTCACCCCTCACTAGCGGGTTATTCGGCGAATATTCGCCGGCTTTCAACATCACGGGTAATCCTATGTATCGCTGAAATAAAAAATTAAATTTCATTACAATTTCTCTTAAATTATAACTACAGAAAGATAAACATTCTAACTATTGTATCACAATTCATATTCGAAAATCTTATGTATGTAAAAAAGAATTTTGAAAAATTTGAAAAGTACAGTAACATTCATCATGTAAACACTAGGAATAAGGATAATCTAGTAATTCATACTACACGTCTACAAAGAATTAGTAGGTCTTTCATGGGGCAATGTATACGTTTTTACAATAAACTACCTAAAAATGTCCGAGACATGCCAATTAGCATGTTTAAAAAAGCTATTAAGAGTAGACTTTGTAGCAAAGGCTATTACAAAATTTCGGATTATTTAGATGATAATACAGAGTGGTTATGAGCAGCTCCTCATTAAGCAATTAATGTTATTATAATTGTTACAGCTTTAAGGTACTCCTAACTTGTATGAATTCACAGGTTTTTTTATTTTTCATTTTTTTTTTCTCTTACTCTTGTGATTGTACAGCGTAGCGTGTTTTGTCGAATTTTGGTTTTGATCTCTTTTTGCATACCTGCTATAGTTCATAGTTTATTTCATAGAACTTAGTGGTTTTTTTTTATAGTAGGTATAGTAGTAGTTGTAGTTCGTTTTGTTTTTTTATTTATGGTTTGGTCATGCTCACTGAATAAGGTTCTGCTTGCGGTAGCTATGTGGGGCGGGTCGCTCCCTTCCCTCTGATTTGGTTGAGGAGAGTGATGGTTGCTCTAGTAGTTAACTCGTGATCGGGTGCTGCTTGTGGGATCTGGTCCAGCCATATTTTCTTCCTTTCTTTATGCTTTAATTTTTTTTTTGTCTTGTATTCAATCTTGAAAATTTATACATATATTTAATTTCGAAGGGCATCACACTGGAGCTAATACCATATATGTTGTACGAAGCATAATATTATATATATTTAAAAGATTAAGAAAAAAAATGACTGCCCGCTGAGTTTCTTGCCGGATCTTCTCAGTTTGTGGCCGCGTTCCGATCCGGTGGTAGATTATTGTATTGTATTCAAACGTGTAATTTGACAATATGTAAGTGCCCTTAAGGGGCCTATGCAAAATAAATGATTTGATTTGAACGATGTCCGTGTGGTGACAGAGTAAGAATACAATTCACCACCCCCTCTCTTGCTATCCTAAAGGCCGACTAAGGGATACTCATATAACATTTATGCAAGAGAAGGAAAGCCCGAAATAAAACCCTATACCAACCTGTCTGATCAGCATGGTATAATAGGTCAATTTCCCTCCTATTGCGGAGGAGGCTCGAGCCCAACAGTGGGACGGAGCTGAAATGATGATGATGACAGCGTTACTTCCATAAATGGTAACCAATTCCAGCCTATATTTCTTTAACAAGGTATTTATTTTTCTCTCTGTTTATTTCTATCAATCGATCATAATAAATATAACTTAAAAAAATAATTTTTGTTCTTTTTTTATATTTCCTCAGTGCGGTGATCGTATAATATGAATTTAACATTTATACAAAAGAAGGAAAACTCGAAACACAACCCTATGCCAACACGTCTGACCAACTAACCAGTAGGTCAGTTTCCCTTTCATAGCAGAGGTGGCTCCAGCTCAACAGTGGTACCTATATTGTCTGAGATGATGATTGCCCCAGATCCCTGTATTTTCGTATGGTGGCGGATATAAATATAATCAACCCTTACATTTCTCGTGGATGTCGTAAAAAACGACTAAGAGCTTTACATCAACCTGAGCCAACTCCATCTGATGTCATATGGTCAGCAATTACATTTCCAAGGGGAGTTGACATCAGGCAAGTGGCCAGTCAAAAAACTTTTGCAATCTGAACGATGTAAGAAGAGTAAATATTGCGTCAACCCCCATTAATTGGAATGAAATCAGGATGATGACGGTGACTGACCCACGATTCTTAGGTACCCAAGGATACCGGGATAATCTAAGCCCTACGTATATGAGCTGAACAAGAAATAAAGGACGGCAAATTATTTATTTCGTCGATTCACTGACAATCTATTTCCTTTAAACTTATACACTAATTCACATTCAAATAACATATCCAATTGTTAAAGCGTTAAATAATTTGTCGTGAAGAACATTTCAAAGGTGACGTGCGTGTAGTTTTTTATCGCATTTACAAAGAGAATGCATGTACATAATGTATGTGTCAATTAATTGAGCTGTTAGTCTCGCCAGGCGCTTAATTAATGGTCGATGCTCACGCTTCGGTTAGGCCACGGTTACGGCAGGCGTAACTTCTGTATATACCAGGAAATGTATTAACGTATGAAAGCGTTTTATTTATCATCATCAGAACTCATATACGGTCCACTGTAGGTCTCCATAATAGGAGGGAAAAACAGAAATCAGATGGGTTAGTTGGTATAAGAGAGAAATGAGACGGTTGAATCAGATAGGGCTTTATTTAGAGTTTTCTTTCTATAACATAAATTTTATATATTTTAATTCTTTTACCACTGGCAAAATAAGTAAATGTTTTCCTACTCAGAACTACTACTACACAGAAAAACCATTTTATCGAACAACTTCACACATTAACTTGGCAAATTTTTTTTTTATTAAATTTTCGCGTTACATCGACTATTTAATCCATTAACGACCGAGAATCATATTTTTACCATAATTTTTAAGGTTGAATTTGCCTTAAAAAGGATGAAAAAAATACGATTCTCGGCCTTTAATGGGTTAATATGGAATTAATTTAAAAACACTCTGTAAATTGTTATTTTATCGATTTATGTGCATTAGTAGTCAAATACAGGTACATGGTTAATTACTAGTTTAGCCTTTACGTATGTACAAATTCTGAGCGGATTAAAATTAATTTCACAAAATCCGTTAATATATCGCACAATATACAAACAGTTTGCAACATATCAGCAGCTCAGTACGCAGTAGTTACGCGAAGGTTGGTACTTTTTTTTAGTTTAATTATTTACATAGAGCTGACACTCATTCTACTAGACGTTTCCCTTTTGTTCAGCTCTGT
This sequence comes from Lymantria dispar, assembly GCA_032191425.1. Taxonomy (NCBI): domain Eukaryota; kingdom Metazoa; phylum Arthropoda; class Insecta; order Lepidoptera; family Erebidae; genus Lymantria; species Lymantria dispar. Next base: position 6,097,907 of record CM063465.1, on the reverse strand, counting down.
TGAACGTGGATATTATTATTTACTTAATAACTGTGGCCGTAACACTGTCCGCCGGCCATTTTTTTTCTTTTTGCCCATTTTTCCATCAATGTATTTCTTATTTCAAAATATTTTTCCTTTTGGGCCGGTTATGGTCTGGACGCAAGTCGTCCATTTCGTCCAAGGTGACGAAAGGGCAGCGTGCAGCTCCATAACCCATCGTAATCTCTCCGTTTCGCCTTCGGACCGACCACTGGCGTATTTCAATATTACTTTTTTTTAAACTATGTTGTACTATTTCGGAAAAACCTGTCCCATAGAGAGCGAGATTTTTAAAATATAAAAGATATTTTGGGCCCGATTAAAACAGTTATTAATTAACTACTACGTTATTAATTTTGACCATTAAGGTTGAGAGAAAATGGCGACATCTGTTACTAAAATATCCATACCATATAAATAAATTGCTCGATTTCTCTTTGTTAGTCTCCTTTCATTCTCTCTACATGACCAAACCAACTTAATATACCTTTCTCAATCCTTGTCACTACATCTACTTTCATACCACAACGTTCCCTAATCACTTAATTCTATCTAGACAAGCAATATTGTATTATGGTGTGATCGATATTTGAACGACGGACAGAGGCATAACGTAAACTTCTTTGTTTACATGTATGGCTATACCCAGAACTAAACCGTTCAGGGAAAAGGCGACATAGTACTCTATAATTTGCCATATTACCTGTTTTTCGCTTTCCTGAAACCGATTGCCTAACTTCAGTGGCATGCCCATGGCATGAGTTATCGGTGGCCTTCCCCACCAGCCAAACGCCGGAACATCGACCTCCGCTGCAGGTGGTGTACAAGTCACTAGATCGATTCGATCACCCACGGCAATGGCTAGGAAGATATTAAGAGCAGCAGATTACCCTAAGAAAAGTAATGAAAAAGCTAATAATACGAACTCGGCCCTTATTCGTCTATTGGGCTCAAGCTTCTTGGAGGAAACCTTTAATTCTGTCCTACAGTACAACTGTAGGATAAAAATTAACCTACTATATCACGTTCGTTAGATATTTTGGCATGGTGCTATACCGAGATTGCCTTATTTTGCCTCGATCTTACCTGAATATAATCTTAATCTAAATTATAACGTAAAATAATTGCCACAAATGGAACTCGTACCTAGTTATTAGAAATCCATTCCAATCATCCTAACAACTAGACGAACATGGGCTTACGTATATGTCGGCGTTGCGCCAGGAATTAGGTTGTCCATATTAAAATATCGAGTATGTAATCACTGTATTTATTAGGAGTTATTGCTGGAGAAGTGAGTGAAGTAAATCTGTCCTCTATTCTGATCTTACAATGTTTTATAACCTCCGCTTTACAATGAAACTGTCTAGTCTTAGTAACTACAATTACTTTTTAAAACAAACAAATAAAACAACTACTTTTACTATCGGAATATAACTAAATAATAATGATAAATATTCTAATGCATTTAACATAATTCCAAATAGTCAATTTTACACAATTTACATTAATGTAATTAAAGGAAATATTGTTCTCATATATTGTTCAACAGACGGCGCTCTAACTAGAAACAAATTACAATCTTTATTGTGTAAAAACAACTAAATATGGTTACAAATAATTACATTAATTCTAATCGATTTTAATTTTTTTTTTTTATTGCCAACGGTGGCAAACGAGCAAGCAGCACACCTGATGGTAAGTGAAACTGCTGCACATGGACCATTGCAATACCAGGGGCACAGCCAGGCCGCTGCCTACCGTGAAGGAAATACTCTTCTTAAACCTCGTTTAAAGAAGGACATGTCATAGCGCTCGGGAAACACAGCAGCAGGTAGTTCATTCCAGAGCTTGCACGTACGTGGGAGAAATGATCGCTGGAAACGTACAGTTGAAGACCATAACGTTTCCAGGTGAAATGGATGAACCCTGCTGCGATGTCGAGTGGTACGTTGGTAGAATGGTGACGGTGGTACCAAGTCAAACAGTTCCTCGGAGCACTCCCCGTGAAAGAGTCGGTAGAGTACACAGAGTGACCCAAAGTCTCTCCGCTGCTCCAGCGACTCCAATCTGTCCGTAAGATTGGGATCCCCGACGATTCGAACAGCCCATCTTTGCAGGGAGTCAAGTGGGTCTAGCTGATATTTGGGCGCACCTGCCCAGAGATGTGAGCAGTACTCCACATGAGGACGAACTTGTGCTTTGTATAGCACAAGACGCTGTCTCTTTTTGGCCCTATTCCAGGCCCGATATGCGGACTGTTTCTGGCATGCAGCCGTCCTGCAGGTTTTGTTAAACCAGGGTCGGCTGCGGCCACCGACGGGTATTTTGGTGTTGGGGATGAATAATTCCATCCCCGTAATAACCGTTTCGGTAACGCAGTCCGCACAGACGCCAGGGTCCCCAGAGGCGAAGCAAAGCCGCTTCCATGGGTAGGATGCGTAAAACTCGCGCAGTCCATCCCAATCTGCTGACTTATATTGCCAGACTCTGCGAGTCCCAGTCGCCTTAGAACGACTAGGCCTTACAACAGGGGCACTGCTACGGACCAAGCAGTGGTCAGAAGACCCAAGAGGCGCTTCAACCACTACCTGATATCCGTGCTGGTGTGTAGTCAGCAGAAGATCCAGTAAAGAAGACTCATGGCTCTCAATATCTGGGATACGGGTGGGCTGTGTCACCAGTTGTGAGAGACCATAGGCCGAGACCATATTGAAGAGATGTCGACCCTGGAGGTCAGTGGTTCGGGACCCCAGCCACTCTTTATGATGAGCGTTGAAGTCTCCAAGAACCACCACCTCCGCTGATGGACACTGCTCCAATATTTCGTCAATCCCCCATTGGACGTTCTCAAATAATTGAATTGACCCCGGATCACTGCCATGGGACCTGTAGAGGCATGCGTAGATGCGGGTAAGCCCTCCATAGTCTACGCGTAGCCACAGGATTGACAAGTCACCATGTTCGAGGGCCCGAAGGCGGCGACAGCAGATATCACCTCGGATGAATACGCACACCCCGGCTTTACGACGGAAGGTATGCTCCAACTCGTAGCCGGGGTAATTTAGGTACGAAATGTCATCCGGAGCACCTATCTGCGTCTCCGTTAAAAAGAGTAAGGCAGGCCGCGCCGTCTCGAGGTGATGGTGGACGGCGTCGAGATTGCTATGTAAACCCCTGATATTGCAAAAATCCACATCAAATGTGGATAAGGGGACCGCCGTAGAAAATCGTCTCTTTTTAACTTTCTTGGCCATGATTTTTAATTTAAGAAGAGGAGGAAGGGAGTGTGAATGTGTATAACGGAGTTTGGTGATACCAAAAAAAAAAGGCAGGGCATAGTGCATGGTCGAGGAGTGAGTGTTGTGAGGAGCTGACACGAAGCACGGAAGGGCCCCCGATGCCCCCCCATGTGTAGCCGCCGAGGTCCACTCCGGTTTCCCACACCGGCACGACGACTACCCAACGGGATTTTCGCCGGTTGGTGGGACAGCCTCCCAGGGAGGATGATCCTGGGTTCGGGTCCCCTGCTGACCGGCAGGTGGCCGGCGGTGACCATTCCCATCGGGTCTCCCTGTACACCATGCCAGCCCCTCACGCTCAATACCCCGACCAAGACCTCACCACCGCAGGTTTCAGGCCTCACCAAAACCCGCCACACACAACACACCCAGAAAGTTGGGCTCCCGGCTCTCTCGCTCACCGAACGAAGTGCAGCAGCAAATTGCTACTACTCAAACGTCGATCTTCTGTGAGGTACTGCCCCGGACGGACCGGCCCGCGACTGCAGACAAAAGACTGTCTACAGTGTGGTCCTACCACCAATATCAATTATATAAATATTTAAACAATTAAATCAAAGATACGTTTAAAAAGTGTCTTAAATATCATAGCATGGTAAATAGCAGTGTTGTTACTACAAATAATTATTTAAATATTAGAACATGTTTATAACTATAATTGATAACACATACATCAACAATTTACAAATATTGCCGATAGGGGGCGATATGCGCCCATATATACATCTTTTATCATTTGCCTACTCTCATCCCACGCTAAATGTGGTCGGCACATGTTTTTACCTTCGATAGCCTCCTATCAGCCGTCATATTTGCATTCACTGCTCTCATACGCATACCCTCATTCACGTAATTCATCCATCTTCTTGGCTCTCCCAGGCTTCTTTCGTCCATCCACAATCATACTGACAACTCTCCTTGTCCCATGCCTTTCATCCCTCCTCATCACATGTCCATACCAAGACAATCTCGCGTGGGCTTACGTATGACAACCAAATTTTCGTCCATATTGTTTTTATAAATATCCCTTAATCATCTTTTACGGTGGCCATGGACGCATCAAGTAACTCGGTACCAGTGGTCGACTTAATGGCGAAGAGGAAAGAAAACGGTGGGCTATGCCTTTGCATCCAGACGGAACGGACAGCACGTGTACTCACCATAACCCACTCAAAAACAAATACATATTTTACATTACCCAAAGGTCAAGATAATGGATGTTAAATTGTATTTTTACTCCGTCATCACATGGAAAGCCTCAAGGATATGCATATAATTATCAGAATTCAAGCACACACACACACATACACACAGTAAATAAAACGATTATATTCGGACCGCACCAGAGTTAATACGGCGATATTGGCATACTTTTAACAAAATAAATTGAATGCAATTAATTTTACGTACCTTAAACAAAATCTAATAGCAGCCTAAATTCACGAGATTGTTTCTTTATTAAATAAAATACCACAACATTTCATTAAGAACCGACAACTGAACTAATTCATATGAAGTTATTTGCAAAACTGAAATTTTGTTTGAAACAATAGGTCCGCACGCGACGACCTATTTCAAAGGAGCAACGACCAAGCGTATATCATGTTTGTTAGGACAATAGGATGGGTTACCTCATTTGTAATCTATAGGTATATATAAAACAAAAATTGTTTTTACGCTCCTTATGGTTACAGAGTTTGAAACCATCCAAACTCAGTTCACATAAGTCCCACTGTTGGGTTCAAACCTACTCCACAATGGGAGAGAAATTGATCTATTATACCCCGTTGGTCAGACGCGTTATAGGGTTTTATTTCGAGTTCTCCTTCTCTTGTATAGTTTTATATACATAATATATTCCTTAGAAGCCGTTTACAAAATAGGGAGTGATCACGACCACACGGAATGTCTGTCACATTGGCGTTCCACCCCAAAATGATAAAAAAAAGTCTGTCACATACAGCACATGGTTATAAGAATTAAGTGCTTATCTATACTTCTATTATAAAGCTGAACAGTTTGTTTGGACGAACGCGTGATCTCGCGAACTACAGGTTCGAATTGGAAAATTCTTTAATAATAGATCTATGGAGAATGGTTATACAACATTACGTTACAACCAATAAAGAGCGGCACATCAGCTGATCTTCTAGGTCAATTCTTTGCCTGTAACTCGACTTTGGACGCCGGAGCTACCCACCACCTACCATCCGACAGCGTGAAAGCTCGCTTCCCAAAATCCGCATCACACAGCGAGCGGTCAGGCGGGAGCTGCGGCCTTTAGACGTTCATACGTCGAGTGGGCCGGATGGCATCCTTGCAGTGGTCCTAAAGATGTGCGCCCCTAAATTGACTCCCATTCTCACGCGCCTATAGCGACTTTCCTACGTTACTAACAGGGTGCCGTCTTCGTGGAAGGTAGCCCCCACCCGACCCCTGAAAGGGGAGACCAGTCTGATCCATGGAATTACACGCCAATTGCGATAATATTCTTGCTCTCCAAGATTACAGAGAAAATTATAAACCGCCAGCTTCTGCAGTAGTAGTATCCTTGAGGATCACCAGCTGATCAGTGAGTAACTCTCCAGATTGGCGACAGTATTAGGATTCTCGACATAGAAATATGGAGCAAAGTCCAGTTATGGAGTCATTTGGAGGACAAAGCCAAATTGGCATGCAAAAAGTTGGACGTCCTGCACAGGGCCAGGCGGTACTTCACACCGAGACCTATACAATGCACAAGTTTGTCCTCATGTGGAGTACTGCTCACATCTCTGGGCAGGCGCGCCCAAATATCAGCTAGACCCACTTGACACCCTACAAAGGCGTGCTGTTCGAATCGTCAGGAATCTTACGGACACGTTGAAATCACTGGAGCAGCGCAGAGATTTTGGATCACTCTGTGTATTCGACTCTTTTATGGCGTATTCTGAGGAACTGTTTTGATACTACCTTCACCATTTTACCAACGTACCACTCGATACCGCAACAAGCTTCATCCAGTTCACCTGGAAACGTTATGGTCTTCAACTGTATGTTTCCAGCAATCATTTCTCCCACGTACGTGTTTTTGGAATGAACTACCTGCTGCTATGTTTCCCGAACGCTATGACATGTTCTTCTTTAAACGAGGTTTAAGAAGAGCATTTTCTTCACGGTAGCCAACGGCCTACCTGTGCCATTGGTATTGCAAAGGTCCATGCGCGGCAGTATCGTTTAACATCAGGTGTGCTGCTTGCTCGTTTGTTACCATCGGCAATAAAAAAAATCAATGAAGATGTTGCAAAAACAGGCAAAATAAGCACGCGTTGCATGCGCTGCTCATTACAGATGCCTAAAACCTACTGTCTCTAACCCCCTCTGTTTCTCTCTTATGTGACGCATACGAAATTATACGAGTCAACTAGTTAAAGTTAAATTAAATTAAAGTGTATCCGCTAATGTCAAAACAGTGGACCTTTATCAAGCTCATACGGTTATTTACACGATATCTATGTCTAAAAACCAAATTTAATAAAAATTGTCTATGCCGGATAATCTTCAAAACGATAGGACCGATTTTGATAATATTTTACTACCAGGTAGCCGTCTATATAAGGAGTAACTTACTATATTTTTTCCTAGTATTCTCACAGGAATGGGACATACGCAGGTGAAACCGCTAGTTATTAAAATAACGTACCTAATGCAATGTATATTTGAAAAAAAAAACTGCCGACTGCCCTCGGTATTAATTACATTCGATCAATGCTCACATATTGAATCATAATAAAATAAATGATATATGAGTTTTATGACGTAAATACACATTCATCAATCAATAGAATTATAGAAAAGGTCTGTAGAATGTCTGAAAATACATAAAACGTTTGCGTTTTATTCCGTGTGGTAACGGAGTAATAGTACAATTCACCACCCCCTCTCTTGCCCAAGGGTGTCGTAAAAGACGACTAAGAGACTATTATGCATAAAATAACTGTGGCAGAGAAGAAAAACTCTATATCCCTATACCAATCCAACTTACATAAATCCATAGTGTGGTCCTTTTTTTTCTTTTTTTTTATGGGTAGGCTATGGTAAGCGCACGCGCGGTCCAGTCCATCCGGGGCGATGAAAGGACGGCGCGCGGACCCATAACCCACCCGTACCCACGTCACCTCGTTGTTGGGCCGACCACTGGAACAGTGTGGTCCTACCACATCTTATCAACTGTAACCAACTCGCCTGCCAAGCATAGAGATTACGCTATATTTCATTCTTCTCTATGAGTAGGCCTATGTTCAAGAGTCTGTCTGTGGAAGTCTGTAATCTGATAAATAGGTGGTATGCTATAATTGCGGCATCGAAAACTATCAAATCTCACAATTCTCGTGAGTATAGTAAAAACAGAGTAAACCCTCTACATAACTTGCTACAGTAGTTAATGCAAATGGACTTCGTAATAATCTGTCGATTGCCCTATGGAATTGCTGTAATGACAGATTACAGCTGTGATGATACAGATGATGATAAATGATACTATTAATCAAATAAATATGTGTAAATTTATTCATTACGAGCAACCCGCCCTCGCTTCGCTTCGGTTTCAGTCGTCTTACCCGCGTAGTTCCCGTTCCCGTGGGAATACCGAGATAAAATATAGCCTATGTTACTCCCTGATATTAACTGATAGTAGCTTCCCATTGGTGAAAGAATTTTTGAAATCAGTTCAGTGGTTTAACAAGCGTAACAAATTTACATTCACATTTATAATATTAGTAAGGATGCATTTTTAACTGTACAAGGATGATAAGTGTATCTTGGTGGTATGATTGATTAAAGTAGATTTTAAAGATAAGCTATCTTCAAAGATTTATTCTCAAATTCATCAGCCTTTATATTTTCTAATTTGACAGACATAACTTCCATATTTTTCATAGCGTACATATATATTTTTAACAGGCTATAGTTTGAACGCACTCTGCCCGCAACGTTTGGGCTAGTGTTGCCCAAAAAAGTCTTGGTCTTGCGGTCTTGGTCTTGCGAGAAATGCGAGACCGAGACCAAGCCCTGCAAGACTTGAGCAAGACCAAGACTGAGTCTGCAAGAGTCTCGCGTCTTGCATTTAGGTCAAATCACCATTTCAGCTTATAAACGTCTGTTGGCCTCGTGACATACTATACCACGGTGATCGGACGTGTTGGTACAGGGTTTCATGTCATGTTTCATGTTTTCCTTCTCTTCCATCGAGGTTATATATATATATATATGTTATAGCCCTTAGTCGTCTTTTACGACAATCACGAGTAAAATAGGGGGTGATGAATTGTATTCTTACTCACACGAAACATATTCCCCTATTCTAATTGCCCTAAAATCCTAATGGGGATCAATACAACATATCTTCATCGCCTAAAACAGCTGGTAGAAACCTGAAGCATACTGCTTAGAGGTACACGTCTACAACACGCTTAGAGGATTAAATAGCTTATTACACCCACAGGCAAGATTGAGATCTTGCCTGTGGGTGTAGGAAAAGACGGCTAAAGAATATAAATTTGTGCAAGAGAAAAAAAAACTGATAATGATGAACAATTATAAGATAAGAAACAGAATCATTAGGATAGGAATAATTACATTGGAATAATTACATTTGCAGGTTCTTCCGTGTGGTGACGGCGTAAGAATACCATTCACCACTCCTTATCTTGCCCGTGGATGTCGTAAAAGACGACTAAGGTATATAATATGCATTAACATCTATGCACGGGAAGGAAAACTCAAAATAAATCCCTATACCAACCTGTCTGATCCGCATGGTATAGTAAGATCGATTTCCTTCCTATTGTGGAGGAGGCAATGAATTACATTTTCTAGATGTTATAAGAGACCTATGTTTTTTTTTCTGCTCTGACTCGGGTCACATTGTAGTCTGGCGAACATTTTTATAAACGAAGGTCGCAACGTACATATTTCTTAATATTTGAGGTCAGACTGTCTCGATTCATAGGATGAGCCGTACACAATGTTTTATCGTTATGACGGAGTCATAACCAACATTGATTAATTCCATCTAGTCACGATTTTACTACCGAATAAAATGATAGCAATTTGACATTCACAAAATACGTTTTCAAATTTAAGAGATTGTTATAATGATATAATCTTATATTAATAAAAAAAGAACGCAAAGCAATCATGACGACTGCCGACAGAAGTGAAAATTTAAAATTATGAACATTGTATTATTTTTGAATATACAAATTAATAGTTTGATCTTAAATTAAAATTTGTAAATTCAAGCTTTTGTACAAAGCAAATTAAATAAATAAATTCAAGCTTTTGTACAAGCTTTAGGAGTGGTAGGACCACACTGTCGACAGTTATCTGTCTACAGCCGCGGGCCGGTCCGTCCGGGGCAGTACCATGCTCTCGCAGAAAATCGACGTCTGAGTAGTAGCAATTTGTTACTGCACTTCGTTCGGTGAGCGAGAGAGCCGGAAGCCCAACTTTCTGAGGGTGATTGCGTGTGGAGGGTTTTGGTAGTGCCCTTGGTATCACCGAGCCTCAATGCACGCATTCACACTCCCTTCGCTTTCTTCGCGGTAGGCAACGGCCTTGTAAAGGTCCATGAGCGGCAGCAACACTTACCATCAGGTGTACTGTTTGCTCGTTTGCCACCGTTTGCAATAAAAAAAAAAAACAAAGCTTATTTTTCTGATTTTGACATTTATTATTATTTACATATCGTGGTTCGAAGGACATCACACGGAAGCTATTACTGGATACCTATTATAGAATTTTATTTAAAAGGAGTCAGTAAAAAGAATAGACAAAACCGCTGAGTTTCTTAACCGATCTTCTCAGTGCGACCGCATTTGGATCCGGTGAAAGATTTTTGAATTGAGTTAAGATAAAATATAAATAATTTAAGGTAAAATGTATAATTTAATTCAATTTTATTTATTTATCTATACAAATAAATAAAATCGAAGTGTCCATTTGTAATGACAATAATACGTTTTTCTTTTTTATGCTCACGCAGTTATTTACACGATACTCATACCTAAAAACCAGTCTAAATATTTTTCTCTTAGTTTGTCGCGAGTAATCTTCAAAACAGCTGCACAGATATTGGATATTTAACTACTAAATAGCTGTCTGTGTAAGGATATATTTTATCCCGGTATACTCACAGGATCGGGAAATAAACAGGTGAAACCAAATTACATGATCATCGCATGGAATTCCCTTACTAAGGGATGAACTAGCGCCAATTTATTCTTAATCCTACTGCTAACTGTAAAAAATATATTCCTATATATATTATGTACGGTAATTTGGCTAATGTTTTCGTTAATGTTGGCCGCGCCCTAGCCCGCGCCCTATTGCGTGAGGCACCGCACCTTCAAACTGTCTAACCTGATGCCGCAAATATACCAAATTAATAATATTGAAGCTATTTTGAGGCCGGCCTTGGTTTTGCGTTGTAAATAGCTCCTTGCAAATTTCAGCAAGGTTATATAAGAATTTTGAAAAAGTTACTAGTTGTAGGTAAGCGCCTAAATTAGAAGATAAAGTGCGACCTTGATATAAAGAAACTCAAGGGAAATAAAAAATATGCGTTATACCAAGTAAATCATCACAGCTATGTTCTTTATATAGAGCTTAGGCTGGTGTATTCGTTTTAACAAGCTGTCATTCTTACGTTTCTTATTCTTACGATATACATATTTATGTGTCTGAAAACACAGGTCTACGACCAGGGTGTGTTATCAGTGATGACTCACATGGAAATGGAAACGTGGTTCCTAAATGTGGGCCTCACTCTCACACAACTCAAAGTCGCTCAACGTGCTTTAGAGCGGGCTATGCTTGGAATTTCTCTGCGAGATAGAATCTCCAATACGGATATCCGTAGAAGAATGGATGTAACCGACATAGTACGAAGAATTAGCATGCTGAAGTGGCAGTGGGTAGGACACATCGTTCGACAAAACTATAACCGCTGATGAAAAAAGATTTGCGAGTGGCGACCACGTATCGGACGACGCAGTGTAGGACGCCAGCAAATCGCAGGTATTTGACAAGTTTTCGTAATGTAAATTTTACAATAACTTTTAGGAAAAGTTATTGTATTATAAAAAAAAATCGAGGCATTCGATATATATGAGGTTCAATATATCAAGGTAAACCTGTATATGGAGAATTAAAGTTGCGCTTGGTGCTTTAAGAATGCAATGTGTCATTATCCCTCACTATCCCGTGGCAGACGTAAAAGCAGACTAAGGGATCAACAGAATGGGCAGCAGCACTTAGCTCCAACAAGCTACATCAATAGATTGATAATGATGATGATTACTTACGATAGCCGACTAGGGATGCAAACTATACATTAATGTTTCTGAAACATCGATGTTTCAATAAAAAAGACATCGATGTTTGCCATCGATGTTCACTATTTTAAAACATCGATGTATCGATGTTATTTTATGCGATGTTTTAACATCGATGTTTTACCTGCATGATTTAAAATGCATGGTACTTTTGCTTGTAAATAACTTAACAAAAGTTCATCACGCAAATGTAGGTGTATCATGTAAAAAACATGCTTGCATGGAATTGATCATAAGTTAACACTTATAATTATACTAAAATAAAGGTCATTGCAACCCCGCAAGGAAAGTATCGGATATTTTATAGATCTTTAAAAAAACATCGATATTTCGATACATCGATGTTTTTAGGGCGATGTTTTTTGTACATCGATGTTTGCTCTGAAACATCGATGTATCGATACATCGATGTTTTTGGTTTCGATATTTTCATCCCTATAGCCGACTGCGTCAAGGAAGAGGACTGCATTAGGATCATAGACTGCGTTACTAGCTTACTAAACTATCCATCTATTATAGGATGTAAGCCTCCTCAATGCAAGGACAACGTAATAATGACTGCACAGTTAGCGTAGTGGTTAAGATCATGTCAGTGTCGTAAATTCAATCCCACGCAGGACAACAATCCGCAAATTGTTGTTCTGAGTCTGGATGTAATTTGTGTCCGTTAATTATATGTTTGTAAAGTCCCCCGCTACTCAAGGATTATTTCCTTACTGCAAGGTGTTGTTCCGAGGGTTTATCATAAAAAATTCAGGTCTCCCATGGGTCCTTACCCAGTGGTGACACATTGTCCTCTTAGCCTGGTAACACATGGCATAAATAACGATAAAGAATAATGTATAAATATAATGATTTCTGGTGTTTACGCGAGTATTACACATTTTAAATAAAACTGCTTTAGGAATTTTATCGCGTTTGTATTTGTTTTTTTGATTGCACGACGTTTCGTACACTTTGCAGCGTTCATGGTTACGGGCGGACTAAGATGTCTCACGTCCAACAAGTCATCGTTACTGCAGAAAATTTATAATTATATACCCGATACAGAAATTAGTTATTAAATATTGACCCACATTTTGATACAAATTTATTGCCATTTTATAAATTAAATACCTCTACATAAAGTAAGCCGCCTTCAAAATTAATATTAATTTAGCATCATGTCACCGGAGTTTTCTTGCCGGATCTTTCTCAGTGTGGCCGTGTTCCGATCCGGTGGCAGTATACTGGATCGTTAGGTTTTTTAAATATAATTACTATTAATTTTAATGTTAAATAATTACTAACCATAAACCATATAATTTTTTCATATAGAATAATTTTCTTCTTACACTGGCAATAAATTTGGATCAAAATGTGGGTCAATACTTAATAACTAATTTCTGTATCGGGTATATAATTATAAATTTTCTGCAGTAACGATGAATTGTTGGACGCGAGACATCTTAGTTCGCCCGTGACCATGAACGCTGCAAAGTGTTCGAAACGTTGGCAATCAAAAATCAAATACAAACGCGATAAAATCCGTAAAGCAGTTTTATTTAAAAATGTATAAATATTTTTCTTTTAAAACAATAACTTGCACTAACGATCCAAGCTTGGCATCGCAGAGAATTATAAAAATTTCCAATTATGCGACACCATTTAAAGAGAACTAGCTGACCCAATAGACGTTGTTCTGTTCAAATAAAATATAAGAAATTCACCTTAAAATCGACAGCAGCGCCACCTACCAAATCCAATTGTGAATCTAAACCATTCTCGAATCCCCTTGAACACACAAAAAATTTCATCAACATCGATCCAGCCGTTTAGGAGGAGTTTAGTGACATACACACGTACACAGGAAATTTATATATAAAGATATATAAAGAAGATATTCGCACTTTTTTTTTTCGCTGTGGAAATGCAATTTACGCACTATCCCCCGCCGGTGTCAGACGAGACACTCCCCGTGTGGGACTCGCCGGCCATGCTTCCGGGATACCCACTAAAACCATAGCGGTCCCTTCCGCGCTTTTACGGGGTGCCGGAAAGGTCGTCTTTTGACATTCGATCCCCGTCACCCCTACGCAAGGCTGTCTGGCCACGTCCTGTCGTCAATCAAAGCGGCGGGAGGAGATGCGCATATCGGCGCCTCCTCCTCCCTACTCGCCGCCGGCGGAGCGAGTCAGCAGACGCAAGTGCTTCGCGTTCCCGCTCCGCGGCCTCCTTCCTTGTGATGACTTCCTCGCAGAAAGAGGCCATCGACGTCCAGCACCTGTCGCTGTCGAGCATCTTTGAGATGATGGTCGACAGCGAGAGGTCTATTCCTATGACGGCCAACAGGTCGTGGCGCTGAGGCGCCCAGGCGGGACATACTTCCAGTGTGAAGATATTCGCACTGCTTCGTCTTGTTTCTACAGTGTGATGTAGACAATAGGCCTGCAATGTGTCTTAGATATACGAAACGTAACTATGGGAGGAATAGAGAAAGAAAATGTGTCTGTATGTATTGTATGTATTTATTCTTATCGACCTCAATTTGTATGGATTTGGAGCAGTGCCCCTAACGTCCGATGGCGGGCCTGCTCCGAATCCCATATTATTTACATTTTGTACTTTACTTTTAAAATCCCATGTTACGAATACTTTGTCGGAAATATTCGTGCTAAGCCCACAGATAAACAAAGGGATACCCGACGGTTTATCGCACAAATTACCTAATGTAGTATAAGTATAATACCCATCTAGTATGGGACCCAATCCATGACATTTAACACCGTAGGTATCTTAACCACTATGCTATATGAGCAGCCTTAAATGATGTAATAATCGCAGATCGCGTGCCACACTTTCTCTTTACTTTTTGATTAACTTTAATGGGTATATAAATTGTTATTAAATTAAAGACATGCACGAAAAGTGCTTGTTATGGAATTATATGGAAGAAAATATCGTCAGGAAAAGACATTTGTTAATAATCACTTCTTCACATTCGACAACGGCGAGAAAGAACTCTCAGGCTTTGTTGCCACCTAGGGACGTGGTCGCCGTCTTCTGTGAGGCAGTCATCTCACGGAAGGAGGCGGCGTTGCTCTGCCCACGCGTCACACACCTTGAGTGTGTGCTGCGCCCTATCCTCGTCGCAATCGCAGTGGTAGAAGGAGGGTGTACTCGCCCTGCTTACAACCTTGTGCAAAATACCTAGTTGGCGCAGCAGCCATACCCCTTCAAGATCTGCACCAGTAGGAAAGAAAAGCACCCTCCGCAGCCGGTCTCCCCTATGGGCAATGACGTCATGTCGGGCTTCGGCCCGCCAGGTGGCCATGTCGCTCAGCGAGACTATGCCACCCCGACTATACAAACCTGCCTGTAGAAGCTTCACTTCAAAAATAAGGAGACATAATTCTCGTGCTAACATTCCAATTAATTGTGATATCGGCACAGAATTTCTTCTTACTTTAACACGGAAACTAGCAAAACATATTGCAAAATGTAGTCTTTGAATAAACAGGAATAGCTTTAATTTTTACAGTTTATTACAGAGCTTTCATATAGTGACGGAGTAAGAATATAAATCATCGCCCTATCTTACGCGATACAACCCTATCTTATCCGTGGGTGTCGTGCGATCGCCAACCCGACTGCCGAGCATGGTAATTACGGCATTATCTCTATTCTAAGGAGGCCTATTGCTATACACATCCGCATGGTGACGAAGTAAGAATACAATTCACCACTTTCTATCTTATCTGTGGGTATCGTAAAAGATGACTAAAGGATTATTATATACAGATAACATTTATGCAAGAGTAGGTAAACTCGAAACAAACCCCTATTGGTATAGCGAGTTGGTACTCGCCCTGACCAGCTCGATATAGTAAGTCAATTACATTACTATTGTATGGGAGGCTCAGTGGCAAACGAGCAAACAGTACATCTGGTGTAAGAGTTACTGCCGGTCATGGACCTTTGCAAGGCCGCTGCCTACCGCGAAGAAAGTGAAGGGAGTGTGAATGCGTGCAATGAGGTTCGGTGATAGTAAAGGCATCACAAGAACCCACCACACGTAGTGTTGCCCAAAAAAGTCTTGGTCTTGCGGTCTTGGTTTTGGTCTTGCGAGAAATGCGAGACCGAGACCAAGACCAAGACCGCTTAATTTTTGCAAGACCAAGACTGGCCCTGCAAGACTTGAGCAAGACCAAGACTGGGCCTGCAAGAGTCTCGCGGTCTTGCATTTAATTTAAATCACCATTTCAGCTTATATACGGTTGAGCTCGTGTCTTCTACATAACAGGAGGAGAATCGGCCGTGGCCGGAGGGGAATCGCCACGGTGATCGGCCGTGTTGTTACAGGTCATACATGTCAAGTTTTCCTTCTCTTGCACCGATGTTATACACTCATTTGCAAAAAAAACGGGCACCTAAGCAATGAACCATTTCAAATGTTAATATTTCTTTGTTTGATAATTATAGGTAGTTTTATCCACACAATTTGCTAAATTAATAAGAAAATAATCGTTTTCATCAGTATTTCATAAAATTTAGATACAATTTATGGGAAATAATGCTAAACCTCGCTAGTAGTGTATATTCGCTAGTAGTGCATATGCTCATGAAGTAAAAATAAAAAAGTTTTTTTGTTTGTTTTTCTTTAATAAAGTAAAAGCAGATAAATGTTTAGTACCGAGTGTGACCCCCTCTAGCTAAAATCACAGCTTGAATTCGTCTGGGCATGCTAGCGAGTATATCCCGGATACTTGCTTGCGGAATACGTTCCCACTCCGCAGTAATCACATTCTTCAGCTCTCTGATGGTCTGCGGAGCCGGGTGTACTGATCTCACACGCCGTTTCAGAACGTCCCAGACATGCTCTATGGGATTGAGGTCGGGACTTCGAGCTGGCCAATCCAAACGACGAATGCCGACCTCTTGCACATACGCATTAACATCGCGGGATCGGTGGGCGCGAGCATTGTCGTCCATAAAAATCGAGTCTTCACCTAGAGCGGCCAATGCGGGTTGTGCATGAGAAATTAGAACTTCCGTTATGTATCGATGCCCAGTCAGTGAGCCGTTTTCAATGAAGACTAACTCTGTACGATCCATTGAATTTATTCCTGCCCAAAACATAACAGAGCCCCCACCATAAGGTGTGATTTCTTCGAAACATGCCTCTGCAAAGCGTTCTCCTTGTCTTCTTAGCACTCGCCGACGTCGATCTTCACCGAACAGAGATATCCTGGCTTCATCAGAGAACAAAACCCTATTCCAATCGTCTTGAGTCCATGATTCAGAATTTCTAGCGAACCTAAGCCTGTGAACTCTGTGCTCACGGAGTAATTTGGGGCCGCGGGCCGGGCGGTGACTGCGTATATTGGCAGCGAGAAGCCTCCTCCTGACCGTCCATAGACTAATATGCACATTTCTTACTTCTTGGAGGTTGTTCTTAAGATCCACATACGAAGATTTGCGATTTCTCAATGCGCGACTCACAAGAAAACGATCATCCCGTGGTTGGGTACATGGTTTTCTTCCAGAACCAGGCCTTCTCTCGACGGAACCAGTCTCCTGATATCGCTGCCAGGTCCTTTGGACTGTCGAGCGACTAACATTTAGCCTCCTAGCCACGAAACATTGGCTGCAACCCTCTTCAAGCAGCGCGATAATTTTGGTAGCTTTTACCACTTTATCTACCATTTTTGATACAGCCAAACAGCATTAAATAAAGCTTTGACAGTCAAGGATATGAAATTAATCGATAAAAATTGAATAAAAGTTATGAAAGTCGATGTTAACTTCTGGAACTTCGCGCCAAAAATGTAGGATAAAAAGGGGTTTTCTGTAAAAATGAACATCAAATGAAAAATTGAATTTAGAACGTACTTTTTTAAATACCACAGCATTTTTAAAACCGGCCAGTAACGTGTACAAACGATTGAAACCTTTTTGGTATTGTATCTTTTTAAATATGAATGAAAATCAAAACCGCCCGTTTTTTTTTGCAAATGAGTTTATATTATAGCCCTTAGTCGTGAGTTCGCAGTCACGGGTAAAATAGGGGGTGATGAATTATATTCTTACTCCGTCACTACACGGCAAGTCAAATCAGTCTTGAGATATCCATCTATTGGCCAATCGATTCCCAATGTTGGTGTTGGCTTTTCAGAATTACTCTTCGGAAAGGCTTAAGGACAAAAATACCGTAATCACGAGAGTGCTCTTGCCCATTATACATATTTATATATCCGTTTATTCATTAGCCCAACGACGTTCACTGTTGGACATAGAAATATGCCTACAATTAATCTATATAAATTTCCATGTAGGGACAGAGTACGATCACCATCAGGCAGTACATGAAGCGTTGCTCCCAGCGCTATTTTGCCTCTGCCACGACTCACCCCAATCCACCAGTGGTTGGGGCGGTAAACTACGTCCCCTCAAAAATGTCCGCGGTCCGACGTCCTCGTCATCTTCTTGAAGAAGAAGATGACGCTATTATGATCGCCCAAGAAAGGACCTACACAGCTCGCGCAGCGATAAAAGATAAAACTCCGCGGTATCGGCCTCGCCGTCGAGGTCGAAAACCGCGCCACGTAAAAGTCATTAACCTAAACTTGGCCACGCCCACTTTGCTCTCAGCGACGCCCCGAGCCGAGGTCCGTTCCCCACAGGGGGGAGCCCTCGGGCGATGTTCGCTTAACTTACTTACCGGGTTGAGAGCCATCAGCGCTCACCCATTGACCGCGTTAAGCTGTCAAGGTCATCTGCGACCAACAGCTACACACACACAAAAAAAAAAGACAGAGTACGAATATAATTCACCACTCTCTTACCCGTGGATGTCGTATCAAATCGAATCGGGCAATGGTGTTAGGAACCCATGAAAAAAAATTGAAATAAAAATATCGATTCGTTAATGAATTGAGAGACATGTAAGTTCTCAATTTTGTCATCGTTTTTTCGTGTAAATTGATTAAAATGTATAAAGGAATGATACTTAATCTACAACATATTCGTATTTTGTTAAATGTTCATTAGAATTTGAATAAATCAATGATTACGTTTGCATAAGCAAGACAAACTTCGCTTTAACATAAATCAGCTGATCGGCCGATGACCATTGATGAGTCGCCTTTGTACCTACGTAACCATTGAAAGGTTCGCGCAAATCTAATACCTATTTATACTGTCGAAATTTTACATACTTACATATATCCTGTCTGTACATACCTACATAATGCATAAAATTTAAGGCATAAACTCTTAGACACACATTTTTGTAATCACTATAACTTTTACGTTATATTGTTTTTGTGTAATATACATTCTAATTATGATGTGATGTTGAACTACAACTTACATGAACAGTTGTCCCATAAACTGATACACCCTGTGTATATAACATATGTGCAAGAGAAGTGAAACTAGAAAGAAAACCCTGTACCAACATGTCTGACTAGCGTGGTATAGTAGATCAATTTTCCTCTTACTGGAAGGAAGCTTAAGCCCAGCAGTGGCACTTTTATGAGCTGTGACGATAACGACGAATATCATACATTTTACAAGTATTAAAACCATAAAATTTTAAATCAGTTTTATATGTTCTTGAATAAATAGTATATTAAGAGCTACATGGATCCAGCGGCCAAAGTATTTATATAGGCAATAGCAACAGGTTTTTTCAAGTATCCAGAGTATCAGTAACTAAACTGGAAATACAATAGATACATACCACTTAACTTGAAGGGGAATATAAACAATCGCATTAATTGTAAAATATCGCATTGATTATAAAATGACATAAAATTTATTGTATCAACTGCCTCGTGTGGTGACGTCTTAAGAAAATAGGGTCGAAAGTCCTGTCATAAGAGTAGTAACGCTGTCTAATGGGGGAACTAACACCAGGGGAATAGAAGAGTAATTTTCTCCAGTGGTAAGTATTGTATTCAATAGTGAACTATAGGCTAGCAGATGGATAGATAGGATAGGATATTTGATTAATTTAGTTGGATTTTTCATTGCCATGATAAATTACTGTTACGTTATTCTAACTGCAAAACTTTGCGAGACTCTTGCTGCAATACCAAGACTCGGGTGCGCAAGACCAAGACTCGGGTGCGCAAGACCAAGACCAAGACCAAGATTCGGGTGCGCAAGACCAAGACCAAGACGAGACCAGGTGTGATGTTGCAAGACCAAGACCAAGACCGGTCCAAGTCTCGTCTTGGTCTTGCATTTGGGCAACACTAACCACACGCAAACACTCTCAGAAAGTTGGGCTAGCGACTCTCTCGCTCACCAAACGAAGCGCAGTAACAAATTACTACTACTCGGACGTCGATTTTCTCCTCAGTGTGGTACTACCCCGGACAGATCGGCCCGCGGCTGTAGACCGACAACTGTCAACAGTGTGGTCCTACCACTTCATAAGTGGGAGTGCGATAATGATGATGAAGGAGGCCTATTTCCAAAAGTTGATGACGAATTACGATACTAGGAGCAGTACAGTACGCAAGATATATGAAACTATTTTTTTTTTTACAAAAGACAAACACCCTGCACTAAGGAAATAATCCTTATATTGCGGGGGATTTTACAAACATATAATTAACGGACACAAATTACATCCAGACTCAGAACAACAATTTGTTGATCGCACAAAGTATTGTCCTGCGTGGAATTGGAACCCACGACACTGGCAGGGTAGATCTTAACCACTACGCCATCTGTGCAGATTTATATTAACCACTCCAAAATAAATCTGTTATTTAACCGCATACATTATTCAACATCGTCATCATGACGGAAGCATTGGCTACCCGGAAATTACGTCTATTACATGGCACACCCACTAATCGCATGAAAATAGCATGAAATAGCTGTTATTATAACACCTTTACTTATAACAAAAACATATTTATATCATCATTCATACTTATTAGAAAACTGAATAGTTTGTTTGTTTGTTGTAAATCTTTATATACTTAAATCTTCTGTTCGTTTGTAATAGAACTCCCTTCTAAACGGCTGAATTTGATGTTTTTTTTGTGTCTGTTCGCATGGATATGAATTCTCATATACCATGCGGTTTAGATTAATAATAGGAATCAGTAGGTGGCGCTGCAATCGATTTCAAGGAGAATTCCTGTTACTATTTTTAGTTGGGTCAGCTAGTAAACATTATAGCCAGAATGTGAATAAAGGAAATCTAGAAAAAAAATCCTATACCACATACATAGTATTTCAGTCAGTTTCCCACCTACTATAAGTCAGTTCCTCTCCTACTACTACTCGAATCCAGTGACTAGTAGCTGGATAGACGTCGCTAACCCCATTTTCTGCCATCTACAAAACGGTTGGCCGTATGGTGACGGAGTAAAAATACAATTTATTCCCAATCTTGTGGTTTTAATAAATGACGATTAATCCATATAATATGAATATAACATCTTGCAAGAGGTGTAAAACTCTAAATGAAACACCTATACCAACATGTCTGACCAGCGTGGTATGGCAAATCAATTTTCCCTCCTATTGTGGAGGAAACTCGAGGCCAGCAGTGGGACGTATATGAGCTATAATGACCACTACCTACATTCTTAATTTTGTTCTTCTAAATTTGTTGCAGGTCCCAAGACCATTAAAAGCGTTTCCCGGGACTTTCTGAGGGTCAAGCCTCGGTGTCTTATGCGGAGGTCATTGTGAATCCTGGCTTACAGGAGTTACAGTGGTGGGAATGTGAGGTGGGATTAGTCCCAAATTAAAAAAAAATGGTAAGAAACTATCGCTCATAGACTGAATTATACTAGGAGCCCAGAGCAGAGCAGAGTTAAAATCACTGCCTACGATACATAACTACAGTCTGGCACGAATAGTTATCGAACCATTGAAGAATTTAACACAAAACAACAAAACAGTAGGTAAGTATGTTGTTTAGTTACATCATCATAGAGGCACTAAGCTTGTTGCACTCACTGATGAGTAGATGATAACAAATTAAGTAATCCGTAACACGTTTAATTGTATGAAATGAGCTAGGGTTGTCAAAAAAAAAAATGCCGGGCCGGCCTTAGATGTCAAAGAATCGGTACCAGTGGTGATGGGGAGAATATACGGTAGGTGATAGGGTCGCACGGCGTTCAACTTTCGCCTCGGACATATTGGGCGGGCTGTGCCCAGACCCTACCAAAAAAAAAGGGTTGTCAAAAATATTATATTTCGTAGGCTACCGTTCCGTGTGGTGACAGAGTAAGAATACAATTCACCACTCCCTATCTTGCCATGGATATCGTAAAAGACGACTGAGGTATAGGCATATAACATTTATGCAAGAGAAGGCAAATTCGAAATAAAAACCCTATACCAACATTTTTGATCAGTGTGGTATAGTAGATCAAATGCCCTCCTATTGTAGAGGAGGTTCGAAACTCCTGGGCTCGAGCCCAGCAGTGGGACGTTTATGAGCCGAGACTATTAAGGCGCCCGCGGATATATGACATCGCAAAGCGTGGACTATCACTTAGTAAGTATCCAGCTATCTACCAAGCGTACAAAATTGAATGTACCTTTTTAAAGAGGGAAAGAGAATTATCGGGTTATACGCCAAAACTTTGACGGTCGGTCAAAATCTATTCAGTTCACATCTATTTTACATAAAACTGGTTGTTAATAGACCTATATTATGAGAATTCGGAATTGGCCTAAATTTCACTTAAATTTAAGACAGTTTGACAGCCTTAGTTTAGACTTCAACGTAATTTTGTAACTAAACCGTAAAATGTCTTGCCTGTATACTGCAAGATAGGATTCATACAAGCAAGGTAGGGTAATGCAGCTGTCCATTCTTGCAGTATTTTCTTAACAACAATTTACGACACTACGTAAAGTTAAAGAGATAAGGTATTCTTAGAGCGTCAGCAATCCCTGACATTTGGAAATGCTAAGTTGAAAATATTGTAAAGACAATATCCTCTTCATCATTCAGCCTTTTACGCAGGCTTCCCCCATAGAATTTCACAAGGCGCGGTCCTGCACCATCCGCATCCAACGCACCGACTTGTGTCTTGCAACATGACGTCGATCGGCCTAACCTATATAATACCTAAGATATTCGTCCTTATCAAATACAACTTAGAATTACGCATCAAAAAATATGGTTCAAAACTATTATTTTACAAACTACGGTCCTTATACCCATACTAAAATTTATAAATAAATATCTTTTTTTATACGACTATTACACATAAGAAATAAAAACTATTTTAACGGATGTAATAACAATCGTGTTTAATTTTAATTACCCGAATACCCGGACATTTTAAATACTTCAACGTTTATGAACACAGTAGGTGGTCCTCCCTCCACCTTAGTATAGATTTCAGGTCTTATAATCATATAACCAAAAAATACTCACTTCGCTCATCTTTTGTGTGTGGGTGGACAACTATTTCATTGCAAAAAATAACTAAAACTAAATGTATTAATTACTTCACACACTAGGGCATCATAAAAACATTGTGGTAATCCATTATTATTTCAAGGACAATATGCTTTTGTTTTAAAACAAAAACATGGTACCGCCATGTCACCCGCACTAAATCTGTTCGAGAACTAAATTGGTTGAATCCTACGCGCGTCTGCGAGCCTAGTACATTGATGCGCTAGACTGTTAGTTCTATAAGGTTGGGTCGATGTTTTCACCCCTTTTCACCGAGCAAATCGTCTCCAGACTATTGTGGCGTCTGACCTTGTTAATTTAGTAAGATAGGATTTGAATTTCAAGGCTAACTCGTAAAAACTGCGTCATTTTTAAATTGGGAGGAACATAGAGAAAGTGTTATTAATAAAATTCATTTGCATAATTTATTTAAAATTCATTTATATATTTTATTGACATGAAACCTATAGATATTGTGGTGACACCAGAACTTAGTAGTTTTAAAAATAAATAACAGACATATAACAATAAATATAATTGGAGTGTCTGTTTGTGATGTCAAAATAATAGGTTTTTTTTCATGCTCACTCTGTTATTTACACTATACATATGCTTAAAATACACTTTACATTTTTGTCTGTCTGTCTGTTTGTTCCGGGTAATCTTCAAAACGGCTGGACCAATTTCAAAAATTCTTTTACCAATGGAAAGCTATTAATATCAGGGCGTAAACTAGTCTATATTTTATCCCGGTATTCCCACGGGAACGGGAACTACACAGGAAAGACTGAAAGCGAAGCGAAGCGAGGGCGGGTTGCTAGTCTATACCAATAAATAATTGGAGTGTCTGTTTGTAATGCCAAAATAATAGGCTTTTTTCATGCGCACACGGTTATTTGCACGACACCTATGCCTAAAATAGCAATTAAAAAATGTTTGTCTGTCTGTCTGTCTGTTTGTTCCGGGTAATCTTCAAAACGGCTGGACCGATTTCAAAAATTCTTTCACCAATGGAAAGCTATAATATCAGGGCGTAAACTAGGCTATATTTTATGCCGGTATTCCCACGGGAACGGGAACTACGCGGGTAAAACGACTATAACCTATAACCGAAGCGAAGCGAGGGCGGGTTGCTAGTTTAATATAAAACTGGTGTGTACGGTACCAGAGAATAAAAAGGCTCCAGATATAGACACTCGAAGACTAGGTCCGTCTCAAGTGTCTCACTCAACATACACTTAAGTAATACACTCATTTGCAAAAAAAACGGGCACCTAAGCAATGAACCATTTCAAATGTTAATATTTCTTTGTTTGATAATTATAGGTAGTTTTATCCACACAATTTGCTAAATTAATAAGAAAATAATCGTTTTCATCAGTATTTCATAAAATTTAGATACAATTTATGGGAAATAATGCTAAACCTCGCTAGTAGTGTATATTCGCTAGTAGTGCATATGCTCATGAAGTAAAAATAAAAAAGTTTTTTTGTTTGTTTTTCTTTAATAAAGTAAAAGCAGATAAATGTTTAGTATCGAGTGTGACCCCCTCTAGCTAAAATCACAGCTTGAATTCGTCTGGGCATGCTAGCGAGTATATCCCGGATACTTGCTTGCGGAATATGTTCCCACTCCGCAGTAATCACATTCTTCAGCTCTCTGATGGTCTGCGGAGCCGGGTGTACTGATCTCACACGCCGTTTCAGAACGTCCCAGACATGCTCTATGGGATTGAGGTCGGGACATCGAGCTGGCTAATCCAAACGACGAATGCCGACCTCTTGCACATACGCATTAACATCGCGGGATCTGTGGGCGCGAGCATTGTCGTCCATAAAAATCGAGTCTTCACCTAGAGCGGCCAATGCGGGTTGTGCATGAGAAATTAGAACTTCCGTTATGTATCGATGCCCAGTCAGTGAGCCGTTTTCAATGAAGACTAACTCTGTACGATCCATTGAATTTATTCCTGCCCAAAACATAACAGAGCCCCCACCATAAGGTGTGATTTCTTCGAAACATGCCTCTGCAAAGCGTTCTCCTTGTCTTCTTAGCACTCGCCGACGTCGATCTTCACCGAAAAGAGATATCCTGGCTTCATCAGAGAACAAAACCCTATTCCAATCGTCTTGAGTCCATGATTCACAATTTCTAGCGAACCTAAGCCTGTGAACTCTGTGCTCACGGAGTAATTTGGGGCCGCGGGCCGGGCGGTGACTGCGTATATTGGCAGCGAGAAGCCTCCTCCTGACCGTCCATAGACTAATATGCACATTTCTTACTTCTTGGAGGTTGTTCTTAAGATCCACATACGAAGATTTGCGATTTCTCAATGCGCGACTCACAAGAAAACGATCATCCCGTGGTTGGGTACATGGTTTTCTTCCAGAACCAGGCCTTCTCTCGACGGAACCAGTCTCCTGATATCGCTGCCAGGTCCTTTGGACTGTCGAGCGACTAACATTTAGCCTCCTAGCCACGAAACATTGGCTGCAACCCTCTTCAAGCAGCGCGATAATTTTGGTAGCTTTTACCACTTTATCTACCATTTTTGATACAGCCAAACAGCATTAAATAAAGCTTTGACAGTCAAGGATATGAAATTAATCGATAAAAATTGAATAAAAGTTATGAAAGTCGATGTTAACTTCTGGAACTTCGCGCCAAAAATGTAGGATAAAAAGGGGTTTTCTGTAAAAATGAACATCAAATGAAAAATTGAATTTAGAACGTACTTTTTTAAATACCACAGCATTTTTAAAACCGGCCAGTAACGTGTACAAACGATTGAAACCTTTTTGGTATTGTATCTTTTTAAATATGAATGAAAATCAAAACCGCCCGTTTTTTTTGCAAATGAGTTTATCTCGTTAAATCTAAGCAGTGTCATTAATTTATATCAATAGGCACGTGGGTTGCATTCAACTGCTCAATGTGCCTTTAGTTGATATGACATTGACAATGGCCACTTATAATTTGCAAACGTTACACCTCGTTACATTGTTACTGCAATTGCATATCTATTTTAACACCGAAGTTATTCACGAATTATCAATATCATCATCAGCATCGCAGCCCAACGTCTACGAGCGTTCCCTGGGGAATGTCGGTCGCGGAGAGGGTACTCCTCAGGAGGTATTCCGTCGGGCCGAGCACTGACGACAAATCACCCTGCACCGGTGGTCGGCCCAACGACGAAGGCGACGGGTCACGGGTGAGTTACGGGTGTGCGTGCTTACGCTCCTCAGTCGCCCCAGACGGAGCCGGGCGACGAATGCGCCGACCGTAGCCCACCCCAAAAAAGCCCACATACGTCCCACTGTTGGGCTCGGGCGAGATGAGGAGAGAATACAGTGGTTTAAGGAGCCGCGCGGAGCCTCTTTGTCTCCTCGGACGGCATGGACGGCCCGTATCCTGAACATATCCTGCCAACGAATCTCTATCACCATTTTTTCTATTGCCAATGGTGCAAAGGATTTAGCTCACCTAATAGTAAGTGATACTGCCCCACATGGACTTCTACAATAACAGGGGCACAGCTAGGCTGTTGCCTACCGTGAAGAAAACTATGCATATACTTATATTATTTATAAAGGATAAATATATTTTTTACTAGCAACCCGCCCTCGCTTCGCTTCGGTTATAGGTTATAGTCGTTTTACCCGCGTAGTTCCCGTTCCCGTGGGAATACCGGGATAAAATATAGCCTAGTTTACGCCCTGATATTATAGCTTTCCATTGGTGAAAGAATTTTTGAAATCGGTCCAGCCGTTTTGAGGATTACCCGGAACAAACAGACAGACGGACGGACAAAAATTTTTTAATTGCTATTTTAGGCATAGGTGTCGTGCAAATAACCGTGTGAGCATGAAAAAAGCCTATTATTTTGACATTACAAACAGACACTCCAATTTTATTTATTGGTATAGATTATTGAAAACGGTGGCAAACGATCAAACACTACATCTGATGGCAAGTGTTGCTATCACTCATAGACCTTTGCTAGGCCGCTGCCTACCATGAAGAAAGTGAAGGTAGTGTGAATGCATGCAATGAGGTTCAGTGAAACTAAAAGCATCACCAAAACCACGCAAACACCCTCAGAAAGTTGAGCTGCCGGCTCTCATGCTCACTGAACGAAGCGCAGTAACAAATTGCTACTACTCGAACGTCGATTTCCTGCGAGAGTGTGGTACTACCCTACAAGGACCAGCCCGCGGCTGTAGCCAAACAACTGCCAACAGGGTGGTCCTACCACTACCAAAATTTAAATAAATTACTGTATTTAATAGATAAATATCTATTTACACAATAATACTTAAATAAGTCGAACTTAATGACATATAACATACCCTAATATTCAACTTGAAATATGTATTAGAGAAATAATAATCTGTTATTTACTTCACTATTACATGTTATCATAAGTGTTTAGGTATCGCCCCTTAAATAACTGATAATTAGTCACCTAACGCCTTATTAATAATATAATGTATCTTGTCTGTATCTATAAAGTATTTGAAGAACAACCACGCATTTGTAAGTATATTCAAATGTGTATTTTATTTCTATAGACCTAAATTTATCCTTATCATCATAATATACGTCCCACTGCTGGGCTCAAGCCTCCTCCACCTTGGAAAGGAAAGTAACTTACTATACCATATCCTTAAGTACAAATGAAAGACTAGACCAACCCGTAGCAGTTCCTAGTTCTATATATGCTCAAGCTGGTCATTAAAATTGTAGAGCATGTTTTGCTATTTTTCCATCTTCCAAATGAAATTACATAAAAGGTAGGTATGGTAAGGATTTTTTTTTTAATAATTATGTTTTTCTCTTTTAGTTTTTCATCGACACAACCGTTATACCAAAAATAATCTACACTACAGAAACTAGGTGGTGGCGTAGTCTTTCCTCAAATAAAGGTTTTAAATAATTCAAGTTGCTACTATGACCAAACCAATGTTATCAATAGATAAAAGCGTCAAGAAAATACAACATTTCTTCTGGTGGACCGGGATTAATATTAAAGTCGAAGAAAAAACACGTTACGATAAATACAGATGTTGGTTTATGTTCGTTCTAAATCTCGTCTGGTTGAACTATGACGTAGCTGCCGCCATTGCTTGGTTCCTGGAAGGAATCGCTCAACATCAGAGTTTCACTAAACTCACTTATCTAGCTCCATGCATAACTATCAGCTGCCTTGCCACTATAAAAATATGCACCATGCTTTCGAATAAAAATACAGTTGACATGCTACTAGATCAGATGAGAGAATTGGAAATCGAACAGAAAGAACGCGTTGAAGATTCAGAGGCAGAGAAAATTGCAAAAACTGAAGAAAAATTCTTGAATCGCCTAATAAAACTATTGAATATATTCTATTCGTCTATGGTTATATGTTTTACAGGCAGCCCGATGGTATTAATGTTTTACAAGTATTTGATGACCAATAAGTTGGATTTACTTCTGCCGGTGTCAGCCAGTTATCCTTTTGATCCTTTCGAAATCAGATATTATCCTTGGATGTACTTTTATCAATCTTGGACCGGTCAGTATGCTAACTTATAAATTCTGTACCAAAATGTATGTTTCATAATGGGGAGGATTTTATCATGTTTGTATTTAGTATTTATTTACCCGATGTTGGGAACATTTTTCAGCGTCAAATAAAACGTGATAAAATCCGTAAAAATAGTTTAATTTATAACTAGCAATCATCTAAAATATCGACGACGCTACTGCTGTCTCTGAGGTCTTAGGCTCGATTACCGGACCAGGCAAAATCTTATAGGAGTTTCTTGAGCAGACAGCTAAATGTTAGTAAAATATTAAAGTAAAGGTGGAGTAAAGGTCATGGGCTCACTGTAAATCCTGCAAAAACACAGGTATGCATTGTGGGTAGTAGTAGACTACTCTCAAAAGTCGAGTGGACCAATTTACCGCCGATTCTTTTTGATGGTACTGTTATACCCATAAGCAGCAAAGTTAAGAATCTGGGATTAGTTTTAGACTCCAATCTTGGTTGGGACTCGCAGCTGCAGGAAGTGAGTCGAAAACTGTTCGCCTCTGCAGGATCTCTCAAAAGATTGCGAAATTTTCTGCCTACTGCTACCAAAATTACGCTTGCAAATTCCTTACTCCTCCCAGTCCTTGATTACGCCGACGCCAGCTATCTAGATCTCACCGAAAACCAATTAAATAAACTTGAGCGCCTCCAAAATGTATGCATAAGATTCATATTTGGTCTTCGTAAATATGATCATGTCTCTCAGTTTCGGTCTCAGCTCAAGTGGTTACCAATTCGCCTTCGCCGAAATACTCACATTCTTTCATTGCTTTATAATATCTTATTTAATCCTTCAGCACCTTCCTATCTCAAAGATCGTTTCGTGTACCTCCATAAAACGCATGAAAGATGTCTAAGATCATCTGAAAACTTAAAATTATAAATCCCAGTACATTCCACAACCTTTTTCGCAAACTCTTTCACTGTTTCAGCCGTACGTTTGTGGAATGAACTGCCGCTTGAAATACGTCAAGCCAAAACTTTATCTGCATTTAAGCTATTGTTAAAAACGCATTATCTCAGACTTTAACGTTTTTCCTACAACTTGCTACGTCAACTTTACTACTCTGACTTCTTGTATAAATACTGTAATTTACCTATTTCCTGTCTATGTTATATTGTAGTCTATTTAATTGTTATTTTATATTGATATATTTTTAATCATATGTATTTTCATTGTATGTATACGTTTATGTATATTTGTATGTGTATATGTGTATTAGTATTTATATTAACTACTACACCATAAACTACCACTCTCTCTCTGTACAATAATTTCTCCATACAAAGGTTGCCTGGAAGAAATCGCTGTTAGCGATAAGGCCGCCCATTGTACTGACTATTGTTATTATAAGTTTCTACTTTTATATATAATATGGTTTACAATAAAGTATAAATAAATAAAATAAAGACAGTCCAGCCGTCTAGAAAAATATCCGGAACAATAGACAGACAGACAAACAACCTATTATTTTGACATTACAAACAGACACTTCAATTTTATTTATTTCTTTGATGTGTATAACTCGCGTAAACATTAGTTGAATGCAGTTAAAAAAGCTACGATATTTTACAGTACTCCTCTGCGTTTTCTACATAAGCTCAGCAGACTTTACATTCTACATTATATGTACATATTTGCGGGTACAATTTCGTCTAGTACAGTACTACATCGAAAGATTAATACCCTCAGAATCAAAACGTAGAGTATTTTCTCACACAGAAGAAACTAAATTGAAACTGGTGGAATTAATTAAATGGCATCAAAAATTATTAAGGTAAGTGGTAATAGTCATCATCTTCACCATTAGAATCTCAGCTCATATATGTCCCATTCCTGGCCTTCTCCCACGATGGGAGGGAATGCCACGCTAGTCAGATGGTTTGGCATAAAGCTTAATATCGTAAAATCGTTTTCCTTCTCTTGCAAAGATGTTATCTGCACAATATATCCCTAAGTCGTCTTTTACGACATCCACGACAAAATAGGGAGTGGTGTATTGTATTCCCCTTAGGTCACCACACGGAATAACGAAATATCCGTGTGATAACGGAGTAAGAATTCAATTCACCACTCCCTATCTTGCCCGTGGATGTCGTAAGAGACGACTAAGGGATGTAATAATGCACGTAGCGTTTGTGCAAGAGAAGGCTCGAAATAAAACCCTATATCAACATGTGTGACCAGCATGGTATAGCAGGTCAAATTCCCTCCCATTGTGGTGGAGGCCCGAGCCCAACAGTGGGACGTATGTGGACTGCGATGATGATGATAAAAAAAATATTAAGTTTCTTATATTAAAAACCCGTCTGTTGGCGAAGTAAAAATACAATTCACAACCCTATCTCTTGCCCGTGGGTGTCGTAAAAGACGACTAAGGGATTAAATATGCATATAACATCTATAAATAAAACTATGTTTACGAGCAGACTAGTAATAACCATAAATGAACGCTAAAAAGTGTTCGAAAGGTCGGGCAATCAAAAAATCAAACACAAAGGCGATAAAATCTGTAAAAATAGTAATATTTATAATGCGATACTCGCGTGAACACTAGAATTCATTATATAACATCTATGCAAGAGAAGGAAATTTCGAAATGAAACCCTATACAAATACGTCTGACCAGTGTGGTATAGTAGGTCAATTTCCCCTGCTATTGTATAGGAGGCTCGAGCCCAGCAGTGGGACGTATACGAGCTGAAATGATGAATAAATGATTAAAAAATCGATGTTAACAAAAATTTAAACAACATTTCTAATGTTGCAGCTTAGCGGATGTACTGGAAGGAGTCTACACAAAATCAACGCTATTTAATTTTATATCTAGTTCTATACTGATATGTCTGGCCGGCTTTAATATTGTGGTAATTATATTAGTACTAGCAACCCGCCCTCGCTTCGCTTCGGTTTCAGTCGCCTTACCCACGTAGTTCCAATTCCCGTGGCTATACCGGGATAAAATATAGCCTATGTTACTCTCTGATATTACAGCTATCTATTGCTGCAAAAATTTTTGAAATCCGTTCAGTGGTTTTAAGCGTGAAAGCGTAACAAACAAACTTACTTTCGCATTTATAATATTAGTAAGGATTAATAATATTTAACTATAGCCCGTGTGGTGACTAGAGATTGCAACCCGGTATGTTTCTCAAGCCGGCCGGGCCCGGTTGCATTCGTCGCCAACCCGGCCGGGTCCGCCGGGCCCGGCCGGGTTGTAATGGAGATGAAACCTTTAAAGAATTTTATGAAAATTTTCTATATATGAATGGAAAAAGACAATGATTCAAGCTTAATATTTATTTTAAACTAGCTTATGAACAGTTATCACAATAATCAGTCTCACTTAAGTCTCAAAACCACAGTTAATACATAATTGATTACTTTTACTTATGAACGACAAAGTAACATTAGTATTAGTCATTATTCATTTTTATAAGTTTAAACAAGCAGGTCTTTCTCTTTACTCCTTGTAGTGTCTATTTGAAAACATAGTATTAAAATAAGAAACTAATAACGCATCTTAAAGTACTAAACGTGTCATAACAACTTAGATTAGATAGATAGATAAACTATGGTAGCTTTGGTATAAACAAAACAAATTCTTATATGCTAAAAATAAAATATTATGTTTTTCTTAAAGTTTGGTAATTAAGACTAGCGAGTGTTACTGTTACAAATATGAGCAAATAGTGAAATCTTATAAGTATAACTATATATATATATAACTGTAAACAATCAAACTTGTATAGTCTTAACTAACAAAATGTAACGTAAAATTGGTTGCGTTACGTGGCTTTATAAATATATTATAACAAAAAAAAATTATTATGACTTGCATAAGGCAAAACAATTATTTTTCAGCCTGAAAGAACGATCTTAAAAAGCTGGCTATTCCTACCGGGTCCGATGGGTGCCTAAAAGGGTACCGGGCCCGGGCGGGCCCGGCCCTGCCGGGCGGGGTTTGCAATCTCTAGTGGTGACCGATAAGATAAAAATGTATAGTCACCCTTTACCTTCCTTTGGACGTCGGAATACCCTAGTGAATGATCACCAGGAAAGTGGACAGAAGCTATTTCTAGGAAAACAGACAAACTATTTCTTAAAAGACAATCAGTGTGGTGACTGAGTACGAATACCATTTACAACCCCCCTCTCTTGCCCGTAGGTGTCGTAAAAGACCACTAAAGGATTAAATACGCATATAAAACCTATGTATAAGCAAAACTCAAAATAAAACACTATATCAACACGTCTGACCAGCGTGGTATAGTAGATCAATTTCCCTCCTATTGTGGAGAAGACTCGAGCTCAACGGTGGGATGTATATGAGCTAAAGTGAAAATCGAATAATAGCCAATGGAAAAACCGAAATTCAAGTCTAATTATTAAATAATTGCATGCCTTATGTCCAACGATGCAGTTTGTGACGGCCACCATCAATTGGACTGAAGACACGAGACCGTTTTAAGTGGAATTCTCGAGTAAAGACCCAAAGGCGAAAGATATGTGCGTTTTGAAGGGAAACCAGAGATGGAAATCGTGCCACGGTAAAATCATAAACATGAGAATGCCCACTTTGCCAGCGACCCCCCGAGCCGAGGTCCGTACCCCAGGGGGTGCCCTCGGGATCAGTCGCTTAACCCACAAGTCCGGGTAAAATTGTCACAGCCATCTGCGGCTAACAACGAAGTCACACGAATATAAGTAGAGACAAAATCCAGCAGGGCACGTCACTAGACTAACGAATGATTGGCTTCATGCCTGGGTTTAAGTACAAATTACGAGGAAACCAAGGACACGATTGTAATATACATATATTACTAAAATAAGTATATACTAAGTAAATGGCCGTAGATTGCGTCCACATGCAATCGCGTGAGAACGATCATCAACAAGCACATCGACTTGAATGTAAATCGCCTCACCGGGGCGGGCTTGGAGCGTTTATAGTAATTTTGTAATGTACGGATTGTAGTTGAATGAATAAAAAACTAACCGATTGGTGAAAACCCAAAAAAAAAATATTAACGTAAGAGTCTGAAAAGAGCGCAATTTACAAATTTGACAAACAACATACCAGAAACTGAGTCTTTAATGTCAAAATACCTGGCTTTTTTCATGCTCACACGATTATTTGCACGATATCTATGCCTAAAACAAACTTTAAAAAAATTTTGTCTCTCTTTTTGTTTGTTACGGGTAATCTTCAAAACGGTTGGACCGATTATGATAATATATGACTACCAGGTAGCTGTCTATATCATCTCAGCCTATATACGTCTCACTGTTGGGCTCAGGCCTCCTCCATAATGGGAGAGGAATTGACCTACGATTCAAAGCTGGTCAGACGTGTTGCCCTATTTCAATAGGGCTTTGTTTCGAGTTTTCTTTGTCTTGCTTATTATATCTCTTAGTTAACTTTTACGACATCCACGGGCAAGATAGGGAGTGGTGAATTTTATTCTTTCACCGTCACCACACGGAGAGCTGTCTATTTAAGCAATCAATATTCGAATTGCCGTATAAAATTGCAAGTTGAAGTTCTGGAGACTGCTGTTCATATAGGAGTAAGAAGACGTCCTTATATCCTATTCCCCCTTGAATCTATCGCAAATTCCTCCATTTTTGAGGTGTGCTATATATTAACTGTAGGAATGTGGTGTGTTTTCTTTCCTTTTTGAAGTGACAATCCTTGGAATCGTGATTTCAAACTCGATGAAATGAAAAAGCGAGTTCATAGAGGCACAAACACGTAAATGTATAGGATTCAGTCGGCTAGATTATGAGATAAAAGATGAAGCATGAAGGATATAGATAAAGGATAAAGAAGTTTCACTTCTGATATGCGTACTTTGTATACACACACTTTTTTTTTCATTCGAGAATAACGGCTTTCCGTTTTGTATCACCTTAGCAAGCATTTTTTTATGTTACTGATTAATAGAAACGCAAGTGTAGCTGAACTTTTTTAAATGCTTGTTCACGCTGCTTTTTAGTCAGACCTTTCAAGTAAATCGAATATAAATCAATTATAATATCACTGTTGTAATATATAGGCGAGTAAACGGGTTTAATAATAATGTAAGTTATATAATACTGATTGATTTTAAGTGTCTGGAATGCTAATACTGCTAATTAAATAAATGAGCATTGCTTTCAGGAAATCGACGCATACGTCTTAAGTTTTCTGTCGTTCCTGCTTATGAGTCTACTGCAGATATTCTTTCTTTGCTTCTTTGGCGACATTTTAATGGAATCGGTAATCATAATTTTTTCCTGCACTAAGAAAATAGTTTTTGTGTTGCGACTTTGCAAACATATAATTAACGGACTCAATTTACATCCAGACTCAGAACAACAATTTGTGGATCGCACAAAGTGGTCACACAGTCTGGTCTTAACATAACACTTTTTAGAATTATGTTTTTCATAGTTACCGTCCGAAATTTTCTTTTATTGTTAATTTGCCGTGTGGTGACGGAGTAAGAATACAATTTACCACCTCCTTTCTTGTCCGTGAGTGTCATAATAGAAGACATTTTTTTTGGGGGTGGGTTGCGGTCGGCGCGCTCCTCGCACCACTCCGTCCGGGGCGACAGAGGGGCGTAAGCACGCACACCCGCAACCCACCCACAATGCACGTCGCCTTCGTCGTTGGGCCGACCATCGGAGCAGGGTTTCTTGTCATTAGTGGTCGGCCCGACGGAATACCCCCTATTTGGGGTACCCTCCCATCGACCGACGTAATCGGGGAGGACGTTGGTCTTTCTTCACGCGGTCGGCCTCTCGGCGGGTGACGGACTAATTCCCCGATCACGTCACCCGCGGCCTCGGCTAGGGCGGCATGAGGCGCAGGTATTCGCGCCTACGCCGCCCCAGTCACCGGCGACGGATCGCCCCATCGAGGCTGCGCTCCTCGCGCAGGCAATCCGCCGCCTCCTTCTGCGAGATCACTGCCTCGCAGAAGGCTGCAACCGCGTCCCGATTTTTGACGCTGATAATAGACGACTGAGGGGTTACTGAAGATAACATCTATACAAGAGAAACTCAAAACGAAATATCAGATGATAAGCGATACTGCCGCTCAAGGACGTTTGCTAGGCCACTGCTTACCGTGAAGAAAGTAAAGGAAGTATAAAAATGTGCAATGGGGTACGGCGATACTCGAAGCATCATTAAAACCTCACCATACGCAAACACTCAGAAAATTGGGCTTCCGGCTCTCTTGCTCACAGAACGAAGCGCAGTAACAAATTGCTAGTACTTAGACGTCGATTTTCTACGAGAGTATGGTACTACCCCGGATGTAGACCGACAACTGTCAACAGTGTGTTAAGTTCTACTCCTATGTAAAGTTCAATTATTTTTGCCCATTTCAAAAATGCCCAACGCGCCTAAATAAGTTTTAAATTCAAAAATCTATTTCATATTAATTTGCAGAGTATGGCAGTGGGTGACGCCGCTTACAATTCTAAATGGTATTTAACAGACGCCAAGCTAGCAAAATATATGCTTGTGATACAAACTAGGTAAGTACTTTAGTGTCAACAAGATCTCCGCCTACATAAATCCCACTATTTGACTCGAGCCCCCTCCATAATGAGAAGGAAATTGAATCACAATCCCATGCTGGTCAAACATGTTGGCATTGGGTTTTATGCCTACTTTTTGTTCTCTTGCATAGATATTAGTTATATACGTCCCTCGGAAGTTTTTTACGACATCCATGGATAAGATAGGGAGTAGTGTACTATTTTGTTATTCCATCACCACACGGAATAATGTCAACAAGTCGATTCATCATCATCATTTCAGCTCATATATGTCCCACTGTTGGGTTCGAGCCTCCTCCACAATAGGAGAGAAATTGACCTTACTCTACCATGCTGGTCAGACAGGTGGCAAGTCGATTAAAAACTAACAATTAAATTCCTACTATTATTTACTTTGAAACGATAAGGAAAACATCGCAAGAATGCTATCGATATAAGGAAAACATAGGAGCAATTGGCTCGTGACCTGAATTGTCATTATAAAAGGCGACAGCAGGAGTGTCTAATAATGGGCGAATTAAAAAAGATTGATAGTTTATGATAGTGTGGTTTTCTGTGTGGCGACCGAGTAAGTATACAATTCAACACCATTATTTTAACATGGTTAATAATTTAAAAGACATTAAGAGATATAAGTAGGTACCATCATTTCAAGAAAGAAAATTAGAAATAAGATCGCACACTGCGGTCTGGCTAGCGTGGAACAGTTGATAAATTTCCCCACTATTGTAGAATAAGCTCGCCCCCAATAGTGAAACGTAACCGGGTTAAATAGAAGAAACTAAGTTGCAAATCCCTTTTTTATGGTAGGATATGGCCTGAACAG
Organism: Lymantria dispar; assembly: GCA_032191425.1. Classification (NCBI taxonomy): domain Eukaryota; kingdom Metazoa; phylum Arthropoda; class Insecta; order Lepidoptera; family Erebidae; genus Lymantria; species Lymantria dispar. The sequence continues at coordinate 6,060,819 of CM063465.1, read as the reverse complement.
ATCCAGCCTAATCTATCCGGTATAGCTCCATAACCTGCCGTGTTCCCTCGCCATCACCATTGGGCCGACCACTGGTAGCAATTCCTTGACATCCGTGGCCGAACCTTGTGGGTTACGTCCCTTTCGATGCCTCGGCAAAAAAAAGGATTGCCGGGGCGTCGTCCTCATGCGGTCACCTTTTCTACGGGTGGCGGACTAATCTAAGTTTCGTCCACCCGCGACCTCGGCTACGGTATTTGGAAAACCTGGGTGATAAAACATCACAAGGATGTCGGTTTTCTACTCAAAAGACAGAAAAGGCATGCATGTTGGATTATGGGCGGGTTGTAACTGGAACAAAACCGATTAAAAAAGGCATAAACCAGCATTATCATCACCTCAGCCCATATACGTCCCACTGTTGGGCTCGGGCCTCCTCCATAATGGAAGGGTAAATGACCCACTATACCACGCTGGTCAGACGTGTTGGTATAGGGTTTTATTTCGAGTTTTCCTTCTCTCGCATAGATGTTATATGCGTTTAATATCCCTTAGTCGTCTCGTACGATCACCCACGGGTAAGTTAGGGGGTGGTGAATTGTATTCTTACTCCGTCACCACACGGAAGAACCAGCATTATATTTAGACGATAAGTGATATCGTGCCTACAGTGAAGAAAATGCTTTTCTTAAACCTCGTTAAAATAAGGACATGTCATAGCGCTCGGCAATCACTGCAGCAGGTAGTTCATTCCATAAGCTGTACATACTTGGAAAATATCATCGCACATATAGTTGAAGACCATAACGTTTCCAGGTGAAATGGATGAACACTGCTACAGTTTTGAGTGATGACATTACTATTTAGGCTTTCACCATTTTACGAAGACATTAGTAAGTGAAATGTTTCTTTACAGGTCACAAATTCCTTGTAAATTGACTGCTTGGGGCTACGCTGATGTTAACCTCAACGCTTTTATGAAGGTAATTGCATAACAGATAATGGTTTAAGTAAGTGACCTTTCGTGTCGAGTATAGTGAGTTTCATTCCCACGAACAATTCTTTATGCAATCCACCAAAGGTTACTTTCAGTCTTGGTGTCATTTGTGTTTGTTGCATGTTTGTAAATTCCATTTGGTGAGGAAGTAAGAATACAATTCCAATATTGCCCGTGGGCGTCTTAAAAGACGACTAAGGGATATCTTGTGCATATACCAATTATGCAAAAGAAAGAAAACTCGAAATAAAATCTTTTACCAACCCGCCTAACCATCGGGGTATAGTAGGTCAATTTTATTCCTAATGTGGAGGAGTCTCGAGCCCAGTAGTGAGACTTATATGAGCCGTGATGATAATGAGGATGTTTGTAAAGCCCCTTTTTTTTGGGTGGGCTACGATTAGCGCTCCCGCTGCCCGGCTCCATCCGGGGCGACAGAGAGGCGGCGCGCAGCCCCCTATCCCACCCGTGGCACGTCGTCTTCGTCGTTGGGTCGACCACCGTCGACGTCCTTCCCTCGGGGACGTCGGTCTTATGTTTATAAAGCTTTACGTGAAATGAAAATATATTCTTAAGTATGAGGGTATTTTTTAACGCAAACATGTTGTCATACAGTTCGTAGTCAAAACAAGATTTTAATAATTGTACAATCCAAAATTGCTTAAGGAGTTTTGCACTATAAAAATAACCATAACAAATGAGTTATGCACTCCAAATGTTTTTTTTTTCTTTTTAAACGTAGTTCAATGATTGATTATTAATTTCTTGAATTAAAAGGAAAAAAATTCTTTTTTACTGGATGGTGCTGACTACGAAACAACACTTACATCACTCGTGGTTGTCGTAAACGTTTTCTTTTTTACTAGATAGTGGCGGCTACGAACCAACCCTATGTTCGTGGGTGTCGTAAAAGACAGCTAAGCATTTTAGACCGAACTAAGTCAGCTCTATATGATGCTGTCTGGTCAACAAATACATTCGGAGGGAGGGTTGACATCAGGAACCTGGCCGGTCATAATACTAATAACAAAAGTTTTGCAATGTGTACTATGATAAAAGAGTACGAATTGAATCGATTTCAAATAATTGAGATAAAGAACAGTATAATAATAATGATGATGATTTTCTTTTTATTCTGTAAGTTTTCTTATCTATACAAATAAATAAAATTGAAGTATCTGTTTGTAATGTCAAAATAATGCTTTTTTTCATGCTCATACGGTTATTTGTACGATACCTATAGCTCAAAAACCGGTTTAAAAATTTTCGTCTGTCTGTTTTGGGTAATTTTTAAAACGACTGGACGGATTTTGATAATATTTTATTACCAAGTAGTCTATATAAGGAGTAACTTAGGCTATATTTTATCACAGTATTCTCACGGGAACGGGAACTATTCGGGTAAGGCGACTGAAACCGAAGCGAAGCGAGGACAGGTTTCAGTCTTGAATAAAGTTTTCCGTTGTTGTTAAGAAAATTCTCTTTTATTGACTACTCTTTCTGTTATCTTGCAGATTTGCGGCACTTCCTGGTCTTACTTTGCATTGCTACAAACTTTATACTCTACACCTACTGAATAAGAATTCAAATGAAGATACAATTGTTTTACTGCTGAGTTTTTGTCTACGTGTTATCGATAGCAAAATAGTAAATCTACCACTTAGTTATTAGGCAGCAAATGTAAAAATAGAAATATTTATCACTTCGTAATACTTTATTTTTCCTATACCAACCTGTCTGACCAGCATGGTATAGTAAGGTTAATTTCCCTCCTATTGTGGAGGAGGCTCGAGCCCAACAGTGGGATGTATATAGGCTGCGATGATGATGATGATGATGATGAATACTTATTTTATAATGACGGAGGGACTAATTTCTCTCGTAAGCATAATTGCTAGTAGTAGTATTGAAAAAGTACGGCAATAAAAAGCAGATACGAACGCAATTAAATCCAGAAAAAATGTTTATTTCTTTTACTGTATGCTAAATTAAATATCATTATATCACTCTTTCGCGTGTTACTATTTAATATTTTGATTAAGGCATTTTAAAAATGACATTCTTTCTCTCATCTGATAGGGTGACCATCCCGCCATCGTAAACTGCCCATAACCTATAAAATATTAATTTAAAGATATTCCTGTTTACATCAATTTATTAAGATACTCGCAACCTTCCTTGGCTTTGCTTCAGTTTCAGTCGCCTTGCCCCGCATAATGCCCGTTCCCGTGGTAATACCGGGATAAGATCTAGTCTATGTTACTCCCTGACATTATAGCTTTCCATTGGTGAAAGAATTTTTGAAATCGGTTCGGTGGTTTAAGCGTAAAAGCGCAACAAACAAACTTACTTTCGCATTTATAATATTAGTAAGAAAGATTATTTCAAGTTTATTTTATCTTGCAATATCTGATTACCTTACAACACTCGTCCGCATTCAGCTCTTATATTACCCACTGTCGAACCTTCTCCACAATAGGAGAGAAATTTGCCTACTATACGCTAGTCAGATTGTAGCTTAGAGTTTTGTTTCGAATTCTCCATTTTTTGTAGACATTATCTGCATATTTTATCACTTCGTTTTTTACGCCACCCACGGGCAAAGATCGATGTTAAATTGTATTCTTAATCCGTCACAACACAAGGAATGTGACAACATATTGTACCTGTATTCACACGAGAATTTTCAGAACTCCAGCTGTCTACACAACGCGTAAACAAATCGAATCATTCAAGAGAGACACAATTCCTTGGACCGGGAAATAGTCCGTTACTCCCATGATAAGGGGAGGGACAATACTCGAATGGATTTCCCGCTGGACTGGCATCTGTATTCAAGGAACTTGGTACCAATAGTAGGCCCAACGGCGAAGCAGATACGGTGGGTTAGGAGGCCGCTCGCCGCCCACGCGTCGCCCTGACCATAGGACATTCACAACAAAAAGAAAAACAAAATTCCATGCACCAAAATAGTTTTTTATCATGTTTCAATAAAAACTTTTGTGAAGAGGCATGCATTATTAATAACGAACCATTCAAGCGATACGATATAAGTCTGATAAAACACAAGTAGGTACGTATAGTTCAACGCTCACATATTAATCCGATAGGGGCAACCGTGAAAATGTGTTTTTAATGGCTCGTTATTGAAACAACAAAATAACATAAATTGAAATATCGTTAAGATCGTTTAATAGACGTTTTTTTTTTGTAATAGAAGTAGGTACCACGATAATAAAACAACTATTTTGCAAGGCTGTTTTAGTCGAATGATTGAATCTGACTATACACGGGTAGAAAACCAATATTATTTTAAAATGATAGGAAGGAAGGAAGATCCCACCTCTTGGAATGAAAGGAATACGGGATTGTGTGAAGGTGGAATAGGCAATAAGGAAGTCAATGGCGCTTGACGCCGAACCGTCCTCAGGATGCCTCGTTGCACCACTGACAACAAGTCATCCTGCACCGGTGGTCGGCCCAACGACGAAGGCGACGTGCCGCGGTTGGGTTATGAGGCCACGCGCCGCCCCTCTGTTGCCCCAGACGGAGCCAGCGGCGGGTACGCTGACCGTAGCCCACCCCCAAAAAAAAATAGGACGCCTCGTTCAGAGGCGAGGCACGTGTCGAATAAATATTTGAAGTTCTGCGGAAAATTGCAAGAAATTGCAAGGTTCTGGAGAATGTTCATGACATAAGAGTAAGAAGATCGTTATCTCAGTAATCTTATGATCTGGTTCGGATTAAAGAATCCTTTTAGCGTTGGATAGTGCGAGTTATCAAAGAAGGCTATAGGTTAAATAACATCCCGCTAAGATCAATAGGAGCTGAGCATCATTGAAATATATTGCAAAATCGGTGAAAATATATTTCTTTTTAGAGTTTAGAGTTATCGGTGCCTACGATGCCTGCATCTTTAGAAACTATTTCATGCGAGTCATGCGACGCAAACGAAGTTGCGTAGCAAGTATATAACATCAGACTTAATTATTTAAACTTATAATAATTATAGAGCAAAAAATTAACGCCCGCAGACACATTCCTATTGAACTGAGTCAATACAAGATATATACCGCGAACGACTAACAAAATTAAAGCAAGCATTGTGAATTTGATGTGCAAATATTGTTACAGACATATTTGATTATGCGAAGTGCTGGATCAGACAGAGCCTGGATAAGAGCGATTCTCTATTATTTAAGGCATTTCTTGCTAAAAGAAAATCGTTTTCTCCTACATCTTCAACACATGTGAGCTGAGATGAACTCGCATACGTTCCACTGCTGGGTTCGAGCCTCCTCTATAATGGGAGGGATATTCGTCTACTATACCACGTTGGTCAGACGAATTGGTATAGGGTTCTATTTTGAGTTTTCCTTCTCTTGCACACATGTTATATGCATAAATCACCCCCTTTCTTGCTCGTGGGAGTCGTCTTTTACGACACCCACGGGCAAGAAATGGGGTGGTGAATTCTATTCCTACTCGGTCACCGCATGGAAACTTTAACACATATGCATCCTATTTTTTATTGCTGATGATGGAAAACTAGCAGCACACCTGAAAGTAAGCGATACTGACTCTTATGAACTTTTGCTAGGCCGCTGCCTGCCGTGAAGAAAATGAAGGGAGTGTGAATACTTGCAATGAGGTTCGATGATAATAAAGTATCAAAACCAACCAGACGCAAACACGCTCAGAAAGTTGGGCTGGCGGCTCTTTTACTCGCGGAACGAAGTGCATTAACAAATTGCTACTACTCGGATTCGATTTTCTGCAAGTGTGGTACTACCCCAGACGGATCAGTGATTGTAAACAGAAGACTATTGACAGTGTAGTCCATCACATAAAAGTGGCCAAAGAACTATTTCTCAATGACTTACTAGCCCAAAATGATTAGGTGGACCGATTAAGAATATAATTGGTCTCACTTTCCTTACCCGAGAGGGATGATAAAGATAAATAAGTGATGGAATCCTATAAAATCATTGAAAGAGAGCATTCGAAATAAAACCCTATATAAACCTGTATAACCAGTGTAGCATGGCCGATAAATTTTCTTATATGTATTGTGGCAACCCTATACAAACCTATCTCACCAGTGCGGTATGGCAGATCAAATATTATGAAGGATTCCCGTACTCAAAAATAAGTGGTACATATGTGTCCTAAGAAAAAGGAGACGCGATTATATCTTCATCAGCAAATATATTTGTCAAAACGACAATTGAATACTAATTAAATCAAGCAATCATTTATAAATTATCACATTTTCAACATCTAACATAACTTCTTATACTTTTAAAATCATAATTAAAATGAACATACCCACGGTTGGAATTCGAATAGAAAACATACAAAGACGTTTATAAAAAAGTATAGATATACGACGCAAAATGATTAAATCGTAGGCACATTGTGTATTAGAACAATTGTATTTTATAGTCATCTTAATTCCGTTCATAATAAAAAGCTTAAAGACCAGCCTCTTTATATATTCAGGAATGATAAACAGTTACACATTGTATGCTAACCAATATTATTAGTTTATTATTATTACAGGTGTATAATTGAGTAGGCCACGTCATCACCGAATTACAAAGTTATTAGAATAAAGGGGCCCATTCATGGTTTCCTGTTGAACAACAATCATATTATTCATATGAAATCATTTTATTCTTGTACTGGAAAAAAAGTACCACAATGTGTGTCAAAATTTAATAACTAATAAACCAGTACAGGTACAGTATAGGTCAAATTCTCTCCCACAATGGAGGAAGCCTCGAGCCCAACCGTGGGACGTATATAGGCTGCGATGATGATGATGACTCCGCAAAAAATGAAACACTTACCCTTATATATCTTTCTAAATCGGGCGGTATGTAATCCTCAAATTCTTGGTGTTTTTCTGTTCCTTTCTGATCTGAAGAATCATTGCGCTCGCAAAGAACTCTATTAGCTCGAAACTTCACTTGTTTTCTAGGCTTCGGAGATTTGACTGCATTTTCCTTATTGCTTTCACACAGCTGAAACAATTTATTTTAGGTTAAAATATCTAAAAAAAAAAATACGATTCTCTTTATTTTTCTTGACCAATCATTCATTTATTCATTCATCTCAGACAATATATGTCCCGCTGCTGGGTTCAGGCTTCCTCCATAATGGAAGGGGAATTCATCTACTATTCCACGCTGGTCAAACGTGACAGAATAAGGTTGTGTTTCGAGTTTTCCTTCTCTTGCATAGATATTATATGCATATTATTATCCCCTAGTCGTCTTTTATGACATCCATGGGCAAGAGAAGGGCTGATAATAGTATTCTTACTGCGACACCATACGGAAAATTTTCATATTTAATTATCATATTTTAGGGTTTTACTTAAAATCAGCACTTCAACATTAAATACTCTTATTCAATTATGTTGAAGTCTACTGCTGTCTGTGTGGTGACAGAGTAAGAATACAATTCATCACCCCCTCTTCTTCCATCTTACCCATGGATGTCGGTAAAGACAACTAAGGGTTTTAATATGCATATAACATCTATGTAAGAAAAGGTTAACTCGAAATAAAATCCTTTACTAAACCGTCTGACCGGCGCAGTGGCATAGTAAATCGATTTCCCTCCTATTGTGGAGGACGTTTGAACCCAGCAGTGGCACGGATATGAGCTGTGATAGATACTGAATGAATTATAGTTGGCCATCCGCATAGTGTCTGATTAAACATATTTTAACGTCATGGTACGGAGCTATCATAAGATATGCGAAGGAACATGATAGGAGAAGGAATAATGCTAAAGACACTCTACATCAAGCAATCTGGCCAGCAGTGGAATGTATGCCGGCTTTAGAAACTGCATATGTTAATAAGTAGTCGCAGTTAGTTCCCAACTGTATAATTACAGGAATCTTAGACGAGCAAATTTCCTCTGACGATTTCACTGTTGAAGAACTGGTTAGCTAATATTATAAACATTAACCGTTTCTATCGTTAAAAAATTAATTTGCGTTTAAATTTTTGCGTGCAAATTAACGTTCTAAAAATTAACGTTCGAAGGACCTCATCATGTGAGAGTAAGATTCCATTATATCCTATTCTATCTTGAACGTATTCCTTCCATTCCGTTATAGTGTGCGGTATATTGATTAACCGTGGGTCTCCCTTCCTTCAGTTCCTTCCTTCTACTTTAAAATAAAACATATCAGAGATTTAAAATGAGGGGACAGGGGGACTAAAACAAAGCTAGGGAGGCTCGCCCAGTTTAATATAAATGTAACTTTAAAAAGTATTTCGCGTCTCGTGGCTTAAAATATAGAGACTTACAAAAATATTGTTTGTATTATGTAAAAATATTACAAATATTCAAACATCGTCATCACATCTACGACTTAGCTTATATACGTCCCACTGCTGGGCTCAAGCGTCTTACGCAATAGTAGGAAAATTGACCATGTTGGTCACACATGAGTTTTTTCGAGTTTTGCAGATGTTATATGCATATTATTGCATATGGATCCCTTAGTCGTCTTTTACGACATCCACGAACAAGATAGAGAAGTGATGAATTCTTACGCCGTTACCATACGGTTGGTTGACGTTGGAAACTTTAGAAGATCAATTAATTATTATTATCCATTATTTAAAAATCGTTGACGTAATTCTATGACTAACAGTCGGTCTGTAGCTTCATTACATCCTAAAGTTCTGAAGTATAACAATAGGAGTTTTTGGAATTGAAAATATTCGTCAATGCTCGTCAGACGTGTTGATCCCACCACTGTAACTCCTGTAAGTCAGGATCCACAATGATCTCCGTATAAGACCCTCAAGAAGTCCCGGGCTTTTATTTGTCTTCGGACCCGCAACTAATTTAATTACAAAAGAAATACCGGTGTTGGAATGATTCCACTTCCCTCCTATGCAAATAGGGTGACATGAAGCGAAATTGTCAAATAAGCCAGTAGATAAGAGGATGTACAATTACGTGAAGCGCAGCATTACAGCACCACGGATTTAACAGAGATTAAGGGACCTACATGTGAGTCAGACCGATTAGACTTTTTGATGTGAAACATCTACAGCCGCATCTAAAACCGATTGGCGACGTGGCGAGGCATGCCATGGCGAGGCATCGCCACGCTATATGATAGTAAGTGTAATTCCGACCAACAATAATATCGTCAGAGGCATCGAATATAACTGTTATATTTTTACAGAAATCACTGACTGAAGAACTGAGTTGTCACAATTTGAAATATTTTAGAATTTTTAAATCTTGTATTTAATGATAATAAATGTTTATTGAATGAAAATTATCATTTTCTGACAAAAAAAAACCGTAATATTTTATTTACACATATGCCATAATAGTTCCTGTCGTTACCTGTTTTTTTATGCATACATACTTGTTAAAAATAATTTCGATCTTTCACATCTGCCGCATCTGCAAAAGTTAGTCGTCGCTCAGGACGCCTCCTGAGCGACGACTAACTTTTTTAACAGCTTAACAAATTCTCGCTACATATTTATCTAAAAATCTCAGTTATAACATTACTCGTACAGAAATCCATCGATGTTAACCATCGAATACTAAGTAAGTATGTCAGTTGCTTTTTTCATGTTTTAATCTGACCTTAATTAGTTAGTAGTAGTTATATGGAAATAGTATGTTAGACTCGCCACCCCATTGCGGTCACGATATCGGACATTATCCCTTAATATAGCGGTATGGTATATTAATAAAAATTTTGAAGAGTCATCATCAAGTGTGGACTTGACTAAGACGCCAGTGTATTTAAAAGCTTTTATTTAACTTGCCCTGTTAGTATGTTAATATGGGACAAATCTTGCGAGTTAAATTAGAACCACTTCCTGTCGTTAGGTTGAAATTTGGTTTACTTACGTAACTTCGGTGACATTGCAATAATATGGTACCATGAAGCTAGTCTCAAGATGGCGTCGGAAGGTGGTCATAGGAGTTCCTATCTAAACAAGTTAGCCATAGGAGTTCCTACCTAAACTAAACAAGTTAAAACCGTCGAGTTTGGACTCGTTTGAATAGACTTGACAAGCACGTTTTCAGAATATCACATAGGCTATAATTTATCTCAATATTCCCACGGGAAGGGGAACTGTGCGGGTAAAACCGCAGGGCGCTGCTAATTTTTATCTATTTCTGCAAGTGTTCTGTACTGACACATAAAAAAAATAATGATCACGTTTTGCTGGCCTTACATTTTGACATAAAAAATGGTCACATTATTTATAAGCTAGCTTATCCTAAGTATAGTACACGAATCAGTGAGCACAGACGGCTTAACATTTCAATCCTAAATAATCCCAATACGAAGACCTAAACCGATATAAAGTGTATTAGCCAACAAATGTAAAATCAATATTTCTTACGCAGTTAATGCCTATCTTAAAAATTTATAGCATACCATAACAGACATTGCAGGCAAGAAATTGAATAACGAAATAATCAGAACGTTATTTGACTGAAATGTCAGATATTTCAGGCGAGTTGAGGTCAGGCTCCTCTGTGCAGACTGTGTGCGTGTGTCGTGACTGAATTCCTCCTAAACGGCTAGGCTGGTTTCGTTGTAATTTTTTTGTGTGTTGATTTACAATTGGACCTAGTGGAGCCCTGCGTTCGAAATCAAGGCATTCTATTTTTATTTTATTTTTTATATTTACAGAACAACTCTTGGGTCAGTTAGTATTTTACCAGTCTGCTGTGTTTCTTGCGATAGGAGGCTGTGATCCTAGATAATTGTAATAATGGACCCATATTATGTAATCCGTAATTCCGCGTGGTGACGGAGTAAGAATACAATTCACCACCCCCCATCTTACCCGTGGGTAATCGTACGAGACGATTAAGGGATATAAAACGCATATAACATCTATGCGAGAGAAGGAAAACTCGAAATAAAACCCTATACCAACATGTCTGACCAGCGTGGTATAGTAGGTCAATTACCCTCCCATTATGGAGCAGGCCCGAGCCCAACAGTGGGACGTATATGGGCTGAGATGATTATGTAAAACAGTAAAAGTCTTTCTGTAATATGTAAATGTCTTTTCACGGTTTCTTCCATCCGTCTATCCGTTACACAGACTGCTTACTGACATGACTTATTTCATATAATCTCCGTGCGGTGACGAAGTACGAATACGATTTTCCACTCGCTATCTTATCGTAGGTGTCATAAACACCAACTAAAGGATTAAAAATGCATATAATATCTTTGCAAGAAAAGGAAAATTCAAAATAAAACCCTATACCAACAAGTCCACTGCAAAATGTAGTAGATGTGTTGGTCAGACGTCGATTTTCGGTGTAATAGGTTGAATTCCTTTCCATTGCGGAGGAGGCCCGAGCCCAACATTGGGACTTGTATGGGCTGAGATGGGATAAGTATTGTTTGCGATTTTTAGGAGGCTCTTCTGGTAGAATATTTCGCAGTGTCTGAAAACTAAAGTAGCGAAAACAGTGAAGGCTGAAACATGAGTTTTCGAATATGGGCTTCATAATTCCAGGTCCAAAGTTACACACGACACACTCTAGTAGAGTGCTACTAGTGGCATTTCCACTTAAAATCCGTAGAATGAGTGAATCGACATAACCAGAAATATAAAATAACAAAGGGGCAGTTTCTCTCTTGAGGAAAGAATGGGTCTCAAGTAGCAACCACGGGACCTTTGCCCAGAAAAGTCCATCCGATCCGATCAGTCCATATCAGCAGGCTAGATGGATGAAACACATTGGCTCCAGATTCGCAATAAGTTCTGTGTGGGAGTAGTGGAAGAATATAATTCACCCTTCCTTGCCCGTGGGTGTCGTAAAAGGCGACTAAGGGATATTTTGTACATATATTAACTATGCAAGAAAAGGAAAACCCCAAATAAAACCCTATAGCAACCCACCTGACCAGCTTGGTAGGTCATTTTCCTTCCTAATGTGGAGGAGGCTCGAGCCCAGTAATAGGACGTATAAGAACTGTGATGATGATAAGTTCTGACACTAGTAGATGAAAAGGATCATATGGAAACATAGATCAGATGAAAGATAAAAAACTAACAGCCGAGCCCTCCGATCAAGTACTAAACAAGGTAAAAACTCAATCCTTTACAACAGAGAAAAGAAAGGGCCAAAGACATAATTTTAATTAGTTACTAAACAGAAAAAGAAATCCGTTTTCATAGTTCTGTTGCATTAAATAAAATTCAAGAATTTATTTTAAACAACTCTCATTTAATTCATAATGTATACATATATTTTCTATTTAAATTAAATAAATATATTATGTATTCATTTCAATATGTTTTTATTATATAGCCAAGAATTAGAGCTGAACAAAACACATTACCCTGTTCTGTTCCAAAAACTTCACTCTCTATGTTCATTATGAAAATAAATTCCATCAAATCAAAATCATATGAAATGAACTTATATATGTCCCACTGCTGGGCTAGCCTCTAATCACACCAGAAGGAAAATTGGGCTACTGTACCGCTCTGGTAAAACATGTATGCATATTATATCCCTTGGTCATCTTTTACCACACTCACGGGAAAAACAGGTAAATTGGATTCTTACTTCATTATCACAAGGAATCCACTAATCAATCTCACCACTGTGCTCCTTGGAGAGCAGCTCCAATGGATAGGAGATTGACTTACCATAACATTATTTTTTCCTTCTCTTAATCAATAACAATAACTTCCCATGTGGAGACAGAGTAAGAATACAATTCACCACTCCTTATCTTGCCTGGGGATGTCGTAAAAGATGACTAAGGGATATAATATTCACATAAAACCTGTGCGAGAGAAGAAAATTCGAAATTAAGCCCCATATCAACATGTCTGACCAGCATGGTATGGACCCTGTTGGGTTCAGGCCTCCTCCACAATGGGAGGGAATTTGACCTTACTATATCATGCTCGTCCGACAAGTTGGTATAGTGTTTTATTTCAAGTTTTCTTTCTCATGCATAGATATATGCATATTATATCCCCAAGTCGTCTTTAAGAGATCCAAGGGCGAGATAGGGAGTGGTGAATTGTATTCTTACTCCGGCACCACATGGAAGATTCTTAATCTGTCACCACACGAAAGACTGCATCTCATCATCATCCCTTCACTTGTAGGGGAGGCTCAATCCTAGCAGTTGGCTTCATTCGAGCTATGATAAAATAATTCAATAATACCGCTAATATTAAGTGAATACCACAGCTAAGAAACTCGCAAGCCACTAAGAATACTTCTACAAGATAATTTCTTTTAGTTAAGTTTACAATTTATTAAACACAAAATTAAAACAATGCGAAAAAATAATATTTAGCATTTTTTTCGCGCTATGACAATTTTGATGACTAGTAATAAATTATTCTGAAAAAGTTGATTATTTAAAAAAATAGTATTACATAAATTATATTTTATTAAAATTAATAAAGTTTGCCAAGTAATGTAAATACAAACCTTTAAATGCACCGGCTTTTCGTAACCATAGCTTAAAATATTCCACAAATAAATAATAATTTATTAAAATTTTTCACCACATTACTGCACTTACAAAATAGTTATACAATAGTAAAAGAAAAATTAATGAAAGCCGCATCGACTGCAACGCGTCGTAACTGCAGAATCAATATACGACGTCGCTCACCTATCAACTGAGAGAGACTGAAAATCAAAATCAATATACCATACGCCACATACCAGGAGACCATAAAGCAACAGGTGTTATCGTGCAAAATATAAACAATGCACTACTTACTTGCTCTTTCAATGTTGGTGAAAGACCAAGCTGAGCTTTTTCCATTTCTATCTCATGCCTTTTCTCTACAATTAGCCTTTCTATGTCAGATGAAGATAACATTGCGCTATTGTTCTCTTCGATGAAAGTATCACTACCACTTTTCGCGGGAAAAGTGTATCAATCAGTATATTTTAGTGTCATCGTTATGACCAGATTTTGATTTTGATAACTACAAACGTATAATATTAATTAATATTTGGGACCTAATTTGTGCCTTTCACAGCCTTATTTAAAATAATTAAAATTTAAATCGTTTGAGATTGAGAATTCAAATTTGACGTGTGTTTATTTATTACATTTATTATTTTTTAAGAAATTATGTAACGTGGTTGAAAAGGCCTTTAAGCCGAATCTCCATATCTTTTTATTTTTTAAATTGGGCTCTGGCATACTAATTGTTTTTGTGATTCCGTGGATCATTTCTTTGTATAATAAAATCTCTCTTCTTTGAATATGTCTTTATTTTTGTTACACATTGCCTAACTCACTTCTTTTGACAAGAAGAAAATGGTATTGCAGTAGATATAGCCGACTATTTTGGCTTCTCTGCTCTCTATCTTAAAAAAATTTGGGCGTATAAAAGTTTTTAAATACAAAAATTGTTACTACTTTAAAGTTATTACAATAAATGTTTATATCGTTGGAGCAGACTTTATAGAATTTAATTTCGATTTTTCTTTTTCTTGCATATATGTATGTCGTATGCTTATTTAATCCCTTAGTCATCTTTTACATTACCCACGGGCAAGAGAGCGGGTAATGAGTGATGTATTCTTACTTCGTCATTACGCGGAAAAAAAGGAAAACTTTAAATAAAATTCTGTAGCAACACGTCTGACCAGCATGGTTTAGTAGATCAAATGCCCTCTTAATATGAAGGAGGCTCGAGCCCAAAAGTGGAAAGTGTATTATTTACTAAAAAAATAAAATGGAAAGTTTGTTAAATTAAATATCGATCCTCGATATTTACTTACTAGTACCAAAGTATCGTTCAAAAAAATATTTTCCTCGTAAATACCGCTATAGTCCATAAAATATAGCTTGATCTCTGTGACATATGTCAACGAAACCACCGAAGTAAGTTTGAACGAGCGACATGTTTAGAATTTCATTTTGTATAAAATATATTTTCATTCCACGGGTAAGATAGGGGGTGGTGAATTATATTCTTATTCCGTCACCACACGGATATCATATTGCCCGTGGGTGATCGTACGAGACGACTAAGGGATATAAAACGCATATAACATCTATGCGAGAGAAGGAATACTCGAAATAAAACCCTATGCCAACACGTATGACCAGCGTGGTATAGTAGGTCAATTACCCTTCCATTATGGAGGAGGCCTGAGCCCAACAGTGGGACGTATATGGGCTGAGATGATGATGATGATATTTTCATTATTTTCGTGCCAGATTTGTTGCAACTGAATTGCAATATATTATAAATATAAAAATATTAATATTCGTGCCTAAAATATACCTCGTAAGTACTGAAATACCTAGTAATCATTTTATACATAAATGACGCTTACACACGTACAAGGTCATACTGGACTGAAAATAAAAAAGAGATGTGACAGTCGATATACGTAAATCGATAACCGATCTTTATTACATTATTCATTAAAGATATATTGGGTTTATTCATATTTATATATGAGTAAACCCAATACAGTACCTATATAAAACTTTCAACATACTTTTTACAATTAAAACAGACAGTTATATTATAAAATACATAAATTGAATTAATACAACATTAAAAAACTACTTTTCATCTCAGAGTAAATGATAATATTATGAATTATATGCATATACGCATTATTGTCAACAAACTAGACATTTACTTATAAAACAGTCTTAATTGATTAATGACTGTCCCTATTTTGGCAAAAAATGATAAATGATCTAGCAGGGATGCTCCAGTGATGACGATAATAGAGACCTAGACCTTAATTGTACTCCTTTTGAATAATTAAAACAGTCAAAAAAACAGTTTTTGTTTGAAATAAATTTAAAAAGATTTTCATTGATTGTATTTTAATTATAATAGAAAATCACAATTATAAAAATAAAGAATTTTATCGATAAAAAACTACGGACTTTATCGTAATCGTGACAGCACTAGGGACAACTGTCACAGAGATCATCCTATATTTTATGGACTATAGGTATTTTTAAATAAGTAATAGTATAGATATTTTATAACAGTCCTAGGTTATACCGCTGCAATCCTTACTAATATTATAAATGCGAAAGTAACTCTGTCTGTCTGTCTGTCTGCTACGCTTTCACGCCTAAATCACTGGACCGATTTTGATGAAATTTGGTACAGAGATGGACTAAAGCTTGAGAAAGGACATAGGCTATTTTTTATTGCGAAAAAATGGGTATAAGGAGTTGAAATAGGGGATGACATTTTGTATGGAAATTTGTCATTTTCGATGATAGAACCACGAATCTTTGTATTAAGACACCTAATAATAAATAAATAAATATTTGTTCAAGCGTTATGGAAATTTCATTTACATGGGGATGAAATTCAACCCCTAAAATAACAAAAAGCATACAGCCGAAACCACTGGGCCTAGAAACGTATTTTTTTTTTACACCATCGTATTTCTTGTGGTGCACGAGCACTAGCAAAAGATTTTTGGAAATTCACCCACTTAAGGGGGTGAAAAACATATAGTCTTTCACGTCTAAACCGATTTTGATGAAATTTGGTACAGAGATGGACTAAAGCTTGAGAAAGGATATAGGCTACTTTTTATCGCAAAAAAATGTGTATAAGGGGTTGAAATAGGGGATGACATTTTGTATGGAAATTCGTCATTTTCGATGATCGAACCACGAATCTTTGTATTGAGGCACCTAATAATAAATAAATAAATATTCGCTCAAGCGTTTTGGAAATTCCATTTACATGGGGATGAAATTCAACCCCTAAAATACCAAAAAGCATACAGCCGAAACCACTGGACCTAGAAACGTATTTTTTTTACACCATCGTATTTCTTGGGGTGCACGAGCACTAGCAAAGGATTTTTGGAAATTCACCCCCTTAAGGGGGTGAAAAACATATAGTCTTTCGCGTCTAAACCGATTTTGATGAAATTTGGTACTGAGATGGACTAAAGCTTGAAAAAGGATATAGGCTACTTTTTATTGCGAAAAAATGGGTATAAGGGGTTGAAATAGGGGATGATATTTTGTATGAAAATTCGTCATTTTTGATGATAGAACCGTGAATCTTTGTATTAAGGCACCTGATAATAAATTAATAAATATTCGTTCTAGCGTTTTGGTAGTTTCACTTACATAGGGATGAAATTCAAACCCTAAAATACCAAAAAGCATACAGCCGAAACCACTGGGCCTAGAAACGTATTTTTTTTTACACCATCGTATTTCTTGGGGTGCACGAGCACTAGCAAAGGATTTTTGGGCATTCACGCCCTTAAGGGGGTGAAAAACATATAGTCTTTCACGTCCAAACCGATTTTGATGAAATTTGGTACAGAGATGGACTAAAGCTTGAGAAAGGATATAGGCTACTTTTTATCGCAAAAAATGGGTATAAGGGGTTGAAATAGGGGATGACATTTTGTTTGGAAATTCGTCATTTTCGATGATCGAACCACGAATCTTTGTATTGAGGCACCTAATAATAAATAAATAAATATTCGCTCAAGCGTTTTGGAAATTCCATTTACATAGGGAGAAAATTCAACCCCTAAAATACCAAAAAGTATACAGCCGAAACCACTGGGCCTAGAAACGTATTTTTTTACACCATCGTATTTCTTGGGGTGCCCGGACGGAGTGGTGCGAGGAGCGCGCCAACTGCAGCCCAACCCAAAAAAAAGGGGGTTGAAAAGCATATAGCCTTTCACGTCGAAACCACTTAATCGATTTTGATGAAATTTGGTACAGAGATGAACTAAAGCTTGAGAAAGGATATAAGGCTACTTTTTATCGCGAAAAAATAGGTATAAGGGGTTGAAATAGGAGAAAGTATTTTCTTTTTACGTCGTCTTATTTCTTGGGGTACACGAGCACTAGCAAAGGATTTTTGGAAAATCACCCCCTTAAGTGGGTGAAAAGCGTATAGACGAAACTCTTGGAGCTAGGAACGTAAAACTTTCTATGCAATTCTCTTTCTTTTGTTGTAAGTGAGCTCTTAGAAATTATTTTATTAAAATCAACTCCTAAAGGAGTGCAAAATATATAGCCGAAATCATTAGACCTAGAAACATGGAATTTTGTATAAAGTTTCCTTTCTTGGGGAAAGAGAGATTTTTGCAATTTGAGCCCTAAGGGGGTGAAAAGTGTTTAACCGAAATCACTGAGCCTAGGAAGGATCATTTTAGTACACGGTCGGCTTTCTTGGATTACCCCCAGATTTTCTTAGTGCTCACTTACCAAGCACTATGAAAAAATTTTTGGCAAGGATAAGCGAGCTCTAACAAAGAATTTTTGGAAATTCAACCCCTAAGAGGGTGAAAGTGTATAGCCAAAGATACCGGGCCTAAGAATGTGAAATTTTGTATACCGATCGGTTATTTGGGGTAAGCACTCACTAAGAAACAATTTTGGGCTGCCCCAAAAGGATAAAACACATATAGTCGAAGACACCCAGCCAATGATATATCATCATTATCTTGCTCTTATCCTAATAACTGTGGATCGACGCGATATGTAGGTACTCTTCTGCCATCGTAGATATATTGCAAAGGTTCTAGCAACATTTTATGACCTGGCGCACGACATTGTTGGCCAGACGGCATCACCGGTCCAGGTCGATGTAAATCTTTGTCTTAGTAGTATTTTGCGATACCCACGAACAATGAAAGCGTGGTAATATTTCTAGCAGCTACCAGACAGTAAGTTACAATCAAGATATTATTCCAATTTTCTATCTCTACAAATAAATAAATTTGAAGCGTCTGTTTGTCTATCAAAATAATAGGTTTTATTTATGCTCACACAATACGGTCCAAAATTTTTTGTCTGTCTGTCTATTGGTTACAGGTAATCTTCAAAATGGCTGGACCGATATTGATTATATTTTACCATCAGGTCTACCAGTCGTACATAAGGAATAACTTAGACTATATTTTATCCCAGGTTATATTTTATCCCGGTGTGGCTGAATTAAGTCGATTTTAAAATTATTTCACTAATGGATAGCTATTTTTAAGCGAGTAACATATTTAAGCTATTTTTATCCCGATATTCCTACGGGATCGGGTATAATGTCGGTGAAATCACGGGAATTTAACGGTTTTAAAAATTAATTCACTAATGAAAAGCTATATTATCAGTGAAAGGCTATTTTTATCCCGGTATTTGCCCAGGAACGAGAACTATACTGGGGGATGTCGAGCAATTTTTAAAATTCTTTCACCAATGGAAAGCTACCTATGTTGTCAGCGAGTAACATAGGCAATTTATATCTCTGATATTTCTGGGATTTATATATTTTTTTTTTTGGTATGTGTGTAAATTTATAATATCAGCGAGTAACATAGACATTTTTTATCTCGGTATTGGCATGGGAATTTCTACGTGAATCAAACTGTGGATGTTTGATTGATATAATTTTTTTTTCACCAATGAAAAAGTACGTTATCAGAGACTAAAGAAAGGCATATTTATCATCGTATTTGCACGGCAATCTGAACTACAAGGCTGGAAGTAATATTCAAATGTGAAAGTTTGTGAAGATATTTGGATGTTTGTTACTCAATCACGCTTAAACTGTTGAGCAGATTTGGATGAAAATTGACACGTAGATAGAGTATTTCTTAAATTAAGAAATGTAATACTCTTTATGCCGATAATATTCTTTGCGATAATAGTTCAATATGCAAGTAAATTTTTACGCGGGCGAAGCCGCGGGCAAAAGCTAGTAAAAATATATGGATGTGATAATTAGTGATGCCAAACATTATCGATAGTTGACCTCGATATCAGTTAGGATATCGATAGGACTATCGATACTATTGATGGTATTGATAGTATGGATATGATCGATAGTGTGGATAGTATAAAATGGGTAATAGTATGCGGCTAACAGCTATAGTCACACAAAAAAAGCTGAACTGCAATAGTAACGATACTATTTTCATCCCTGATAACTTTATATCGATACTAAAGTTGTCATGTATAACAATAGTATTGATAGTATTCATATTATCGAAACTATTCTTATCCATAACAACTTTACCATGGATGGTACTGTTACTATCGAGATTCCCACTATGCCGCACTATCGAAAGTATGAAATATGTCGATAGTAACCCATCTGTCAGCATCACTAGTGATAAGAAAACCTGATAACGTAATGTCGTAACCTACTTCTCTTACATTTAAAATTGAAATGCGTTAGTGGCATTAAATTTTATTAAAAAATTAGTGTAGCTATAAATACACACACACATAATTATATTGTGTGTATAGTCAGAAGAAATTATAAAATAATAAACTCCTTGCCGAAGAATGCATCCATAATTTCTCATTTTCATATATTCTCCTATTTTATTATTATTTTACTGTTAAACAAAAATACCACACATTAAGCAAGTACAGATATGGACTCAGAAAACGATAAGAGATTAGCTGAATTAAGGGTGAAGATTAAAAGTTTTCAAGATTTTCCGAAGCCAGGAATTTTATTTTGGTAATATTTTTTGAATAGTTAACCTCACCTAATTTAACTTTTTTTTCTTTTTTATAACTGCCATGGAAAATTAAACCAAGCAGAAGAAACTTAGTACATTGAAAAACTTGGTATTTTTTTTGCAGTATGTTTCTCGTTTCTCTTATGTATGTTTTTCACAGGGATATTTTTTCTGCTCTCTCCGATGGTGCAACCTGCAAATTACTTCAGAGCTTGCTGGTACATGCTGTAAGAAAATATTTTCCAGAAGTCCAAGCTATAGTTGGTCTGGAGTCTCGAGGATTTTTATTCTCATTTTCATTGGCAAATGAACTTGGTATTGGATGTCTTCCTGTACGCAAGAAAGGAAAGTTACCTGGTGAAGTTATGTCATACAAATATGATCTTGAGTATAGCTCGGTAAGAACTAATGCGCATAAATTTTTCTACCATATTTGTGAATGGTAGCTACCGTAACCATGACCTGTGGTCTAGATATATCTATAAAATACTGTTATAAGTAAATTATAAATATTTTTATGCAAAAATAGTTTAATACTCTGTTATAGTCTCATAAACATCAGAAATCATTATACTGTTACAAATTTTGTCTAGACTCTAGAATAAAAAGTGTGACCTTTTGAAATTAAAAAAGACAAGCATATACATAATGCCCAGATTTTTCATACAAAATTTTCAAGAAAGGGATATGGGATAAGATCGAGATGGAATAGGATATAAAGAAGTTTGTCTTTCTCTAGTCTTTACACTTATTTGACAAGCTGTCTCCAGAACTGCTGGCAATTTGCTATAAAACTTTGAATAAAATTTCAATACGGCTTCTGTCTTGAGGCATGCTCTGTTCAGAAGTGTTCCTTTCATGAGTGTTTCAAGTTTTATTCTCCTATGTCCCTTAGGTGTATTTTACATACATGTTAAATGAAGTAGAAGGAATTGTATTTTTATTCTGCTACCAGACAGATAGTTTTCTGATTATTAATCATGGTACAAAACAAACAAGTACCTTTGTATTATGGTGAAGAATATATATTATGGTAAAGAATTTAAATAGTGCCCGCATTATATTTTTCCAAAAACTAAGAGTCAAATAAAAGAACAGGGCCTTGAATCTGTACTTATATATTTGCACTTTACCTAGTGGAAGAGTTCTGAAGTTTTTAATCATTTATCAAAACGACAACAGACGTAAAAGTTATTCTGGTGAGGCTTAACATTAGATTTATTACTTAAAAAAATTACTTATTCCATGTGGTGACGAAGTCAATATAATTCACCCCCTCTTTTGGTCATGGATGTCATAAAGGACGACAAAGGGATACAATATGCAAATAACATATAAGAAAAACTCGCAGTAATACTTAATGCCCACTAGTATGGTATAATAGATCAAATTCATACATGCCATTTTTATAAATGTAACAAAATTTTTCTTCCAGGATATTCTTGAGGTCCAAAGAAACGCAATCCGTCCAGGTCTGAAATGCCTTATAATAGATGATCTGATTGCTACTGGTGGTTCTATCAATGCTGCCATTAATTTGCTCCAATCTTGTGGCGCTGAAGTCATTGGATGTCTTGTCATAATAGAATTAAATTCATTAAAAGGACGTGAGAACATTCCGAAGGAAGTGCCAATACATTCCTTATTGCAATATGATTAGAGACTAAAGGTGTCGGGAACAATAATTGCAGTGGTTTACTATGCATCTCTGACCATTATCCCAGAAATATAACTATTATTTAGGTTTTTAAATATTCACAATTGCCATAAATATTGTTAGATAATAATTATAATAAAATATATATGTACATATTTTTGCGGACTACCTTCATATGTAATTTTTGATTGCCTATGATTTAGTTCTTTGAAAATTTTACCAAGCCATAGTGTTACAGGTATATTGTTTTGTATTTTTGATTATATAATTGTATCATTACAAATAATATTTTTAATTATTGGAAGTATCTACAAGAAGGAAGTATGTAAGCTGATTTTGACAGCGACTTGGCTGAATGCTAAGCATAATTTGAAATCTTTCATAAAAGAAGACTAGAGTGCTATTTACAGCAGCTCCTATATTTTAGGTAACACCGAAGGCAATGGCGATGTTTAATAAAATCAATGTTGCGTTCACATTGCCTTAGGAGCCACCTAAATTTTAGGGATCGTTATTGAAAACAGTTTTATGTCGCTTAAGAAATTGCCATAGCAACCTTACTAACATCGTAGCAACCTAAGGATAACTCGAAATAAAATCATAAACCAATCTGTCTGACTGGTACTTATTGTATAGCAAGCCACTTCTCTTCTCACATATGTATATAGTAAAAAGAATCTTAATAATTAAGTTCTAGTGCAAATTATGATATTATTAACAAACTGCCTACAATTACCCATTATCATTTTTTTTTAATACTGAGAACTTAGAATAATAACCTATAGAAGGTAAGTTCACGCACAAAAAGTGAAGCATTTCAATTGGAGCCTAATGGAGCTTACGGCGCAACCGTTCCGTAATGCACAAGTCATTGTACTGCACGAACGTACGCACAGCACACTATGTGGTATACTAGTATGGACACTATCCTTCTATACGTTATTATTCTAAGACTGAGAATTGAATAGAGATTTTAACGGTATATTTTGCACTTTTGTTCTTCAATATGCTCAATTTTTTATATATATTTGTGTTTTTTACTACATAATTATCATTTTAGTTACGATTTATAGATGACGTTATAATTCGCGCCAATAAAGAAACGAATTTAAAATGGCGGATCCTACTTACATGACAGATTGAACCGTCAGCAAAACAAGATTGTTAGATAGGTGACATTTTTTTAAACTGACGTTGTTTGATAATAAATAGTAACCAAACTGTTTAAAAAGCCAATCAGTGCTAATCGAAGTCACGAAGAGTTCAGTACTTTTCTAGCATATATTAAATCTAACACCGAATAAATAATTAAAATATTGTGTTTAATAATAGTTGACATTTTTTGCTCAAGTTCGATTAACAATTGATCGGTATTCAGTAAATTTCATCGAACGTCAAACAAAGGAAAAGCCTAACATAAAGGGAATAACAATAAATAATAATTTAACAATGAATTTAGAAAGAGCAGATCCAAACTGATTAATTTGATTATTTATTTGTATACTGTATCAACATGTTTAAATAAAGATAGACACTTAGAATAATAACGTATAGAAGGATAGTGTCAGTACTTCGAACTTTAAAAATTTGAATCTAAAAATACTAATGGCGGGCAGACGATTACACACGTACACACGGAAACCACTATACAAATTCTGAAATCAAATTTTGTTTTTATTAGCATAAATCGTCGAAATACTTTTAAAAGTAATGTTAAAAACCTTTTTAAGTTTTTCAAATGTGTTATGACACCATTTGAGTGCACAAGCCGTCATAATTACCTATTTATTTTTTAAGAGTTGCGTACGTTCGTGCAGTGCAATGACTTGTACATTACGGGACTGTTCCGGCGTAAGCTCCATTAGGCTCCAATTGAAATGCCTCACTTTTTGTGCGTGGACTTACCTTCTATATGTTATTATCTAAGGATAGACATAATTTCCAAGGGAAAGGGTCCCATTAGCGCCGCCATTTTAATTCGTTATAGTAACTACTGATTTATTTTGCTCAATATTAAAATACACTCAATAGAATTGCATTACCATAATAGGTAATGAAGATAGATATATATCAATGGTGGATGGTAATAACAAATTAAAACGACATGTGGCCTCAATTGAACGTACTGTTTTTAACATTTTAAAATTGAAAAACAAAACTACATTTTGTTATTTATGTACATTTGTATTTTTTTCTGTGTTGATTAAATTTTGTTATAACCTACATATGGTACATAAATTTAAATGATATTAACCAATATTTTACAAATAATTGACATTTCATTTAAATTCTTTATCAAATTAGTAAAAAAAAACCGTTTGAAAGCAGTCAGTCACCTAAAATTTTATCACGTGGTAAATTAAATGTATGTGCTCTTTTAGGTTGGACAGACACGTACGGTTTTGTAAATAGGCTCCTTATTAGGAATTCAGATTTGAAATTCCGCGTGACTAGCCAGGTTTTCGCTCCATTCGGAAATAGAATGGGTGCGTCTTGTTGAACATTATCTATGTAAGCGAAGCATTCAGTTTTCCAAATCTGAATTCCGGTAACCATACGTGTATGTCCAACCCTATATGTATATATAGGTATCTATGGGGACAATACTATTCTAACAAATAGGGATAAACGAGTTATAGCACTTAGACTAACTAATGAAAAACCAAAGGTAAAAAAATAAAAAGACTGGTAAAATATAATAATAAAAAATACAATAAATGTGCCATCATCGTAAAAAATCCAGTTTATTATAAATAAAACTATTTTTACGGATTTTATTCGCGTTTGTATTTGTTTTTTGTTTGCCTAACGTTTCGAACGCTTTTAAAGTGTTCGAAACGCCTTCATAGTCACGGGCTTATAATATGTAACACTCGCGTAAACATTAGCAATCATTATGTAAATCCAGTTCATATAATCTTACTAATATTATAAAGGCGAAATAAGGTTGTTTGTTTATTTGTTTGTTACGCTTGAACTATCGAACCGATTTCAAAAATTCTTTCACCAATGGAAAGCTATAATATCAGGGAGTAACATAGGCTATATTTTATCCCGATATTCCCACGGGAACGGGAACTACGCGAGTAAAGCGACTCAAAGTGAAGCGAGGGCGGATTACTAGTTAATTATAAAATCACATGATATTTTACATCTTAATCATACAAAAATAATATAAGTACAGTAGAACCCGTTTAATACGATTGCCCGCATAATACGCCATTTTGCGTCAGTCCCAGCAACCTTAGACATGTTTTCATACATTTCTTAACGCTTAATACGATCGTCACCCCGTTTAATACGCCAACACGTGCCACTCAAATACATATATTACCCCTTGCGGCAGTGGCCAGCGACTGACGAAGTGACGACTGTCGAGTTGTTGAGCGACCCTAAGTGATAATGACGAAGAAGAAGATGAGTCAACTCCGATTTTGTCACACGCCCAAGCATTATCAGCAATTAATGATTTAAGACGCTATGTAACTTCTTTGAATCAAAGCGAAAACGCACTGCGAAAATTAAATTACTTTGAAAATCTTGTAATTGCTAATGCCTCAAAATCGTTGTCAAACTAAAATAAGTGATTACTTTAAGGGTGTAGATTGTTGGCCTGAGTTCTCGATTTCGAGCGACCGCAGCGCCAAAGTTTAATGTAACATCCGACGGGGCGGATGAATGACCTAGAGAGCGCGATTTTCAAAATGTTTTGCAACAAACGTTCCACGTTGAGAAATTGTTATTGAACTTGAATATTTACAGCATAACAATAACGTTGAATTTTTGGAAACTAGCTGTTGATTCTTTTTAATAGATTAATTAGAGTAGTTGAGACACAATTTTTATGTTTTTCTATCATTACATTACATAGTATAAAACAAAGTCGCTATCCGCCGTCTGTCTGTCCCTATGTATGCTTAGATCTTTAAAACTACGCAACGGATTTTGATGGAGTTTTTTTTAATAAATAGAATGATTCTTAAGGAAGGTTTATATGTATAATACATGCATAATATAGTAGAGAAACGCTGATTAATTTAGAGGTTTCTAATGTGATGTCGTAAATAAGCACGTTTTTGCGCTTATATTGCAAACGTTGGCTGAACCCTACGAGATAGACCAAAATAATGTACTACAGTATTATCCATCTTAAAAAGTTCAACAAAAAAGTCCACGATGGCATATGTCTATCTCTTAGGGATAACCCACCATAACCATTTTTTATCCTCTACTAAAAAATTATTATTTACTAAGTGATTTTATACAATACAGCATTAATCCTTATCCAATTAAGTACCTTAAATAAATTGTGCATTTATTATAGATCAATATGCTTTTTATAGTATGTAATGTGAAGTGAATATTGCCGAAGATAGCGAGGGCGGGTTACTAGTTTATAATATAATATACAATCAAGAGTAGGTCCGGACTGACATTTTTGTATTCTACTTACCTAAAATTCCAACTATTTATTTATTTGTAATTTCACTACCAAAATTTATTCTAATTCGTAAAATATTCATTCAATAAAATAATTGCAAATTCAGTAGGAAGTGTGTTTATCTCTACGCAAGGAAATGTGCCTATTGCGTAAACTCAAATACTTACTTTTTGTTTACGATCACCTCGTCGATATCTAAAAAAAAATCCTAGGGTTTTAAAAAAAATGTCAATAAATGAAATACAAGTATAAAAATGATTTATTTACTACACAATAACAAATATGAGTCGCCATTACTCGCTATCCTAAAAGCGTGCTAGGGTTGTACAAAAATTAGTAAATAATTCATTTATTTACTAATTTTAACAGAAGTTTGTAAATTATTAATATACTAATTAAAAGTATGTAATTAAACAATAACGAAATATGAGTTCAAAATTCTAATGGTTTTTCATTCGATTACGGATCAAGTTCTGATTTCTGCTAATTTGATGATAAAATCAATGGCTATCACAAAACCTATCAGAATGAAAACGTTACCAGCTGCCCGATTCACGTAAGTAATAAAAACCGTAGCGCAGTGACGTCACTTCGTTTTGTGCAAATTTAGCCCTTTTAACCGACTTAAAAAAAGGAGAATTCTCAATTCGCTGTATTTTTGAACCAATTTTTATGATTCTTTACACCAGGTAACTCAGAAATTGTATAGTAATTGAGCTATTGGAAGATTTATGACAATCCAAGACTAGATAAGTAAGTGCGTTTAAAACAGAAAACCAAAAGGCGATTTCTAAATTCCTAAGTTAAAACGACTTTTGGACTGGCGTGTTTACGTGAATCGACTGGCTGGGTAGTTAAGTTACCTGTATCTTTCAAAATCATTAGGCGTTCTTCTCTTTCATAACATGTAAAGCTCTTTCTTTCCTCTCTTTCATAGCCTCTATGATACTGGGCGCGTCACGAATGGGCATGCTTCGTGACTGCCGAGGATCAACTAATTCTGGAAGTAGGCAATCGTAATAAAACCTAACTAATTTCATCTCCATTTTCTCCTCCCAAAATATGTCGTCCTTTTCTATAATATAAACTTTCATAGGTACAGTAGCACCAAACCAGATGCCAAGCATGCAAACGTTTCTTTTAGTAATATGTACCTGTCCCTGAATTTGGAAATACCAGTTATGATTTTTATTTATGACATAACCCTTGGAAGCCTTGTCCTTAACCCAAAAGGTATGTTTGGCCATTGCTTCATCAAGAGTCATGCCAGCTAAAGAATGTGGGCACTTAATTTCAATTAAACCGTTTGCATAAATGCCATCTGGTGTAGTACCAAGAAATTCATATTGATCGTCGACGAACAAACCGCAACCTTGTATACTAATATTCTCTTGAATTTCTAACTGTTTAATTGCGGTTTCTTCGTTTTCGATACCGTACCGTACAGCAGGCAAACTGGAGATATTACTACCATAAACGATTTTACGAACAAGAACAGCACAACTTGTGCTCTCTCGTTTTTTACAAACTTCCCCGAACGATGATGAGGTTAGTAATTTTCTCCTTGTACTCATCCACTCAGAACTACTTCTTTGCAAATGGGTCGACCTTTCAAGCTCCTCTCTTTCAGCACAAGACAACTTTAAATCGGCTAAAAAAGATGACTTGGCTTTCTCATATAATTCTGGACTCAGATCAGGTTTTTCGCAGTTTGGTCCATAGTGAGCGTCTTTCGATATAGCGCTGTGGCTCTTTTTCAATCTTAATTTAGGTTTAGCAATTAAACGGATTCTACGATTACAATTTTCCACTTTCGCGATCAAAGGATTAGGACTAGATTTAAATATTACTTCATGAGTTTTACTATGAATCGATCCTGTATTAAAAGACACAACAGCAGCTGCGCATCGGCCCGCATAAGAACCACGGGAAGAATAATTTACACGCTTACCCCCTACTAATTTGGCAATCACTGCGTTAAAACTTTCAACTATATTACTTGTACAATTATGAATTAAACTTCTAGAATGATATGACAGTCTTTTACTTAAAATGTGTACCGCGTCCATTAATCCGCATCCAACAATTGCTGGAAGTAACCCAACAGGTTCTATTCGACGAGTATCAGGTCTACAGAAATACTCTTTGCAATATTGGTGATTACCAAATACGTGTTGTGGACCATTTAGGATATCTTCACTAAGATTTTTTATTTTTTCTTCGAGTGACTGATTTTGATCGCCCCAATATTTAATAGCGCATTTTACACCCGTTCTTAAACGCAAATACCTTTCTTTTAGGAATTTCCGCAATTCGCAAGGATACTTAGTGTCTTTCGACAGTTTCTCCAAGCTATTGCAGTAGTTTCGTAAAAGATGATTTTTGCATTCAATTTTCTCTACTGTTAAATTACCGTACGGTCGCGAATCTAATATTTTTTTATAAGTACTGGAATCGCCGTCTGCTACAAATTTATTATAAATTACACCGTGATCAACAATGGAACGTTTAAACCCCTCAACTATTATGGTCGATTCCATACCGGTAGATGATCCCGAATAATTCTTGAAACAACGGTGTTCCGAGGGCTGACTGTCGTTCTTTGCGGCTCGTGCACAAACTACGCAGTATTTATTTTTAACTCCAAAAAACAATACTTTATTAGTTTTAATGCCAATTATCGCAGCTGCGCCGGACAAGGCGGAAAAATTCTTACCATAAGATCTCTTGCTCCAACAACCGTCAACAGCAACAGATATTAATGGTGTACCATTTTTATCAACACTACCTATAGACACTGCGTACTCCGCTTCTTCCTTGACAGCTTCTGCCATAGAATGTGCTGCTGTCTTTTCCCACCAATCGCATGCTGCTGTCTTTTCCCACCAATCGCAAACCGTATTATTAATTTCATTGTATAATGAAGGTGACATGATTGGTAGGGCTACTGCGGCAGTTAATGTTTTTAACTGATAG
Source organism: Lymantria dispar (assembly GCA_032191425.1). Taxonomy (NCBI): domain Eukaryota; kingdom Metazoa; phylum Arthropoda; class Insecta; order Lepidoptera; family Erebidae; genus Lymantria; species Lymantria dispar. Next base: position 6,031,248 of record CM063465.1, on the reverse strand, counting down.
TAGCTCCCACCAGATGATATGATACCAGATACAATTTGATGATTCACTTCCATTCTATCTTCTTTCTTTTCAATCAAACACACAGTAAATTTCATACTACACATACTACATTTCATGATGAGTTTTGAGTCCAGACCAACTTTTACTTCACCTATTATACTGAGGTAACTTAACTTACAATCCATTGGACCGTGGTCCCCTATGGCCTGAAGAGCTTTAAAAAAAAAAGAAACGTCTACAACTCTACGCCCAACTTCCATTTCATCCACCTTTCCCTCTTGGTCGTTTTCAATAACTAGTTCCTGTAAAGAAAGATAATGGCTTGATTTTTTTTATAAAAAATAATTAAAAATTTAAAAAAATGCAAAAGAATTTAATACAATATTAGGTTCCTGATGAATAGAAATTATAATTTCTTTACGCATTAGGTATTGTTTTTTTATGACGTCACCTATTTGAACGTAAATTTTCTTTTGAGAAAGTAATTGAGAAGTATTTCGGTACTAAGGTGTTTGTCTCTCGATGAAAATAATAAATATTGCAAGAAAAAATCTATAGGTAGGTATTGAGATTTTGTCTTCGCCCATCACTAACTAAGTAGTTTGTTTATTTATGTAACAAGTCTACAAGAATTACGTATAACAACTTACCTCTATACAGCGCGTAGCATTGTTGCTCAGTCTCGGCCCCAAGGTTTTCTTTATTTTCAATACTGGAAATATTATTCATCAATATTATCCACTTTTTATTTATTTTGTACAACCCTAAGCCAGACGCTAGGCGCATCACGTCTGTTTGGCGGTATAGGTATGTCGACCAAGTTGCGCTGTCGCCTACCTACTTTCACATTTTAATATTTAGACAATACTAGCCGACCCGGCGAACTCCGTATCGCCTTTTTTTTTTTTTAAATCCTATTATTTTGATATTACATACAGATACTTCAATTTTATTTATCAGTATAGATATAGATAATACAAACCAATATTTACATGTTATTGTAGGTATATGTCTGAATCGGGCGATCTAAATCATATGACATATTGTATTAGCTTTGTAATGTACCCTGTTCAAATGCGATAATAAATAAGTAGGGAGGAACTTACATTTTATTCCGAGATCTTTTGGCTTTCATATTTTTATAATGCGTACAAAACTTTCTTTTCCCTGGCATGACACTCAAATTCAATCAGTCCTGCGAAAAAAATAGCCTATGTTACTCAGTGATAATGTAGCTTTCGAATGATAAAAGAATTATTAAAATCGGTCCAGTACTTTTTGAGTTTATTCGTTACATACAAAAATCCAAATCTTTCCTCTTTATAATACCTATTAGTGTAGATATTGTATTTTTTACGATTTATATCTAGTTCCATCATGGTTTTCTTTCAGACATTCATTATATCGATACTTTCTAATAACTGAAAATAAATTAATTATAAAAATGTTATACTTACAATTTTTTACAAAAAACACAAATTCACAATACGTAATTCTGCTGTCTGCAGCCGACAAGCGTGGTGTCGCGTTCACTTACAGAAAGGAACTGCCGCTTTTGACCACCGAGATTGCACGAATGAAACGAACGTTTTACCCATACATTTTTGTATGAAAAATTTACCTTAAAATATATCTAGATTTTAGGGCTTTAAAAGAGGAAGTCTTTGTTTGTAAAGGTATAAAAAGAAGTATACAGCTATACTTATTGGTTTCTTCAGTGTTCAAAAAGTGTTTCTTTTTATCAATTTGTGTTGATTTATGGGGTTAAATCTGAAAAATACGAAGTCATGTTTTTGCATTTTTACTCAATTTTGTGCGTTTGTTGACGTTTATTATATAACAACTATTAGGTTTAAGAGTTTAATATAAGCATGAACATACTTATTGGTCTTTGATTGTAATATATACAAATTATCATTGATATCAATCATATGTAAATAGGTTAAATATGAAAAATCGTAACACTCTTTTCGGTGATTTTCACGATCTACACCCTTAAGTAACGTAATAATAGTAAACAACATTTTTTTTATATTTTTAAATATTTTTTATTTAATATTTAAAAATGTATCTAGTAGTAAGTACGAGGCATGCCTTTTAAGTTTTGTCGTTTGAAGAAAAAACACAACTAGGACCTTATAGTACTATTTATTGATTTCCAAAGTATTCACCACGTAGCTTAATACACTTTTCCATTCGCTCAAACCAGTTATTATAACATTTATTCCCCTCTAAAGTGGGTGTGTTCAAAATGGCTGACTTGAAAGCGTCGACTGCTTCTTCACCGGACTGAACCTTTGACCACGAATACTTTCTTAATTTTAGGAAATGTAAAGAAATCGTTAGGGCTTAGGTCAGGACTGTATGGAGGATGGTCAAGAATTTCTACTTTTTCCTGCTTCAAATACTCAATCGTTTGACGAGCGCTGTGTGAGCTTGCGTAATGTTAATAATCTTTTTATATTTTTCAAATGTGTTGTGACACCATTTGAATGCACAAACCGTCATAATTACCTATTTATTTTTTAAGAGTTGCGTACGTTCGTGTAGTACAATGACTTGTACATTACGGAACGGTTCCGGTATAAGCTCCATTAGGCTCCAATTGAAATCAATTGCCTCACTTTTTGTGCGTGAACTTACCTTCTATACGTTATTATTCTAAGCATTAATCCTAATACTTTCAACTGTTTTGAGATTCAAAATTTAAACACATTCGAATATAGAACAGTTCCAAATTCAAAATTGCCGGGAAATATAGAAACGACAGAACTTAAAAGGCATGTCTAGTAAGTATATTAAAGTAATTATATTAAATAAAGAAAATAATCATCATTTTATTTAGGTAATTTTTAAATGTTAAATTCAATACGTAGGTATTCAAAATAATAATAGAATATAATAAATAATAATGGCACGTTTTTCCCCCTTTCCCGCATAATACGCTTTCCCGCCTAAGACCCGTTTTTGGTTGGGTCCCTGCGAAATCGTCGTAAACGGGTTTTACTGTATGTATTATAAAAATACTGTATGTATTATAAAAGCAGAAGCGGATTTTTAAAATGTCCCTCTTTTCAACACGCTTATATGTCAACTCGGTTTCTATGTAACAGAATCTTAGAATGTTATTTTCATCCCCGTGGGATTTATATATAATTTTACGCACTTATCAAGGACCGATAACAATGTAATAATTCCGTATGGGCCCTCCCATCGGCGTCTCAATCACCGTCCATTCGGTGGAGATCAGCATCCGGGCCCATATGAAGTATTTGAGCCTGGTGCTCGACAGGCATTGGTGGTTTCGGGAGCATTTCCGCAGGCTCGTTCCGCGGCTCGTCGGCGTGGCGTCCGCCCTATCATGTCTTATGCCGAATGTGGGCGGACCGAGCGCGGCATGTCGACGGCTGTACGCGGGGGTCATCCGGTCGATGGCCCTGTACGGCGCACCGGTGTGGGCGAGGTCCCTGACCGCCCGACTCAGGGCTATTCTGTGGCGTCCACAGAGAGCCATGGCGATCAGGGCCATTCGCGGGTACCGCACGGTGGCGACAGAGGCAGCGTGCCTGTTGGCCGGGACTCCCCCGTGGGACCTGGAGGCGGAAATGCTCGCCGATTTGTATCGGCGGGTGTCGGGGATGCGAGCGGAGAGCGGTGTGGTCTCTTTGAGGGAGCTCACCGCCTGACGCGTCGACGCCCGCCGAGACGTCATCGCCCGTTGGGCAGTCCGGCTGGAGAGGCCTCGATACGGTGTCTGGACCGTAGAGGCCTTCAGGCCGGTGCTGCAGTGGCTAAAACGGCGGTGCGGGGTGCTTTCCTTCCGACTGGTGCAGGTTTTGACGGGGCATGGATGCTTCGGCAAGTACCTGTACACGGTCGCTAGGAGGGAGAGCACACCGTCCTGCCACCACTGCGATTGCGACGAGGACACGGCGCAGCGTGCGCTCGAGGTTTGTGCCGCCTGGGCAGAGCAGCGTCGTGAACTCGTCGCAATCATCGGTGCCGACCTGACGCTCCCGACCATCGCTAGGGCGATGCTCGACAGCGTCAGGAACTGGGACGCGGTCGCAGCCTTCTGCGAGGCAGTGATCTTGCAGAAGGAGGCGGCGGGTCGCGCGCGCGAGGAGCTCAGCCTCGACGAAGCGACCCGCCGCCGGCGACTGGGGCGGCGCAGGCGCGATTACCTGCGTGTCATGCCGCCCTAGCCGAGGCCGCGGGTGACGTGACCGGGGAGTTAGTCCGTCACCCTACGAGAGGCCGACCACGTGAGGAAAGACCGACGTCCTCCCTGAGGGGGGAACGTCGGTCGACGAGAGGGTACCTCAAGTAGGGGGTATTCCGTCGGGCCGATCACTGATGACAAGTAACCCAGCTCCGGTGGTCGGCCCAATGACGAAGGGACAACAAAAAAAATGTAATAATTCAAATAGTTTGTCCCATTACCTAATTATCTTTACAGGATTTGCGATTTTTTTATATATCTGTGGCTGCGATTTTGGCGCGAATCTTCATTGCAATTTTTAGTTTCGTTGTCTCCAAAAAGTATATTTTTAAACGACTTCTGATATTTACGCAAGTATTAGGTACATATTATAAATAAAATTGTTTTTACGGATTTCATCGCGTTTGTATTTGATTGACGTTTCGAACACATTTCATGGTCACGAGCTGATTAATTCATTTTGGATGGCGTCTAAAGTTTTTAAAATTATTTCTTCGATTACGGATATAAAAATAAAGTTCTTTTTTAAATTTGATGTATTTTTACCGTAATTAAAAGGTGGTATTTTGTATTCATTGTTATTTAAGAATTTTAAGTAATAAATTGATAAAAAAAGATATAAAAATGTGATATGACAAGGAAATGCGACTTATGTTTTAAAACAAATATGTACTAGAATGTAGGTACTTATAATAAGCGTCGTAAGTAACACAGATAGTGCGCTTGTATAAGCGCACTAAAATATGTTCCATAGTATTATGCAACTTATTTTACTGCGATTTTGTCAGCGAAAAATAAGTACCGAGTTTATGTAATGATAAGCATAATCGCCGTAACGTCGACATTTAGGGCTCTTATGGTAAGAAACTCAGTTCCCTTATTATAATCGCCGCAAGTGTCGATTAACGCACTTATATTAAGGAAAAAGACTCATCAATAATAGGGATTGCATTAATATCAGAGCAGCATTAACCAGATACTACGGTCACAGTATAGTCATCTATCAGTAATGTATCTCGGCCGTAACCTTGAATTAAATGCCTACATCCATGCGGTATGTAAACATGTGATAGGGCTGCCCGCCTAAAGCATTTTAGTTACATTTGCCTACTTTGTGTTTCCATTTAGTTTTGTATATACATACTTTTCTTATATAAACAAATAAAATACTTTGTGAATTGAATAGGAAGTGTTCAATAAGAATGCGTGTTGATTTTTGATTGGTAGTTTTAATTTAAAAAAAAAACATGTTTATGTTTAAATAACAAATCGGTCTATAAATTTAAATTATCTAGTGACGAGACGGTCAAATTATTTTTTTCTAGTACTATTCATACACACAGTACAATAAACATCTATTATTATTAATAATAAAATACCACGTATTTACTTTGAATTATATAAACTAACAAAACAAAACACATTATGAGTTTTAACACAAGCGTACCTACCGTAACATGATTCATGAACCGCCTAAACTATCTATTTCACTCGTGTCAATCACTTTATTTACTTTATTTATTAATCCAGACAACTTTTTTCGGGAGATAAAAGGAAATACTTATACATTAAAACGACACACATTATGTACCTACCTACTAGTAAGTAAAATTATTTTATAATACGTAAGATTTCAGAGTTTGCAGGTAATCTAAAAAAAGTTATCTCTGGATTCATTATTGACGATTTCATGCAACCAAAAACAACACAATATACCCTACTGGTCATATTAAATATGTGTATAATTATGTATTTTAGTGAAAAATTCGCACAGTTATTGTTAAAAAAATAACACACCGTTCGTTCGTCACTGCAGCACAGTCGCGACTGTCTGCATACCGAGCGCATGCCGAGATCGAGGCGCGTAGGTATAGCTCGCGTTTCGTCCGTTTGTATGAAGTTGAATTACTGATTGATAATATTACCGTGCTATGGTTATGTTAAGTACTACATGATTAATAATCTGGTGCTTTAGAAGGCTACAGCAGTATCCAGCACTTGCGGCTGAGATATTAAGGAAATTATTTTTCTTTTTGTAGTTACTGCGCTTAAAAATGTAATCATACAAGCATTTCTTAATAAACTGTCAAAGACAAAGTTATAAATCTCGAGACGGCGATTCCGAATATGTAACTAACTCAATTTGGTAGAAAATGTTGGATAAGACGGTTATAATAAGCACGGCAACATACTATTGTCGAGGCGGCTCGAGCCCAGCAGTGGGATGTATATGAGCCGAAGTGATGATGAATGATGTATCATCGTTCATATACTCCTTTCCTCCATCGCTATATTTACCTACATTATCGAATATATTAAATACGCTAAGCGTATGCTATTGATTTTTTATAGATTTATTATTTCGAATTTTAGGTGAAATTCGTGTTTTGTGTAGTTTTTTAATTAACAATGGTGACGTAATCATGCATTCCGGGTTTTTTTTTATGGTTTATTAAATTATTTTATACATTTGTGGTTGTTTTTTAATGGATTACCTTATTCCAGGTATCTTGTTTTGGTTAAAGAACCTTGATTTTGGCAGCAGTTATGGTTGCCTTTCATTACAACTTATACACGTCCTACTGTTTGGTTCGAGTCTTCCCCACAATAGGAGGGAAATTGATCTACCATATATACCGTTGATCTTTGGTGGTTCTAGCGAGTGCGGCGATCATTTTAATATTCTTGGTCCCATTCATTGGAATTTTCAAAGTTTCCATTTATGTAATGGAGAAATTTTTTTTTTAACCGGCCTAGGATTTTGCATAGCATGTTTATTAAAGTTATAACAATCATCCAGATCTTATCCCATTACTTGGGGTGATCGCCATTATGTATTTTTCTATTGTACATATTGCAAAAGTATTGGCAATAATTTTATGACCGGCTGTCTGACGTCAACCTCCTTGGGAATGTAATTGACCACACAGCATCAGATGAAGTTGGCCTTGGTGTATGTACATCTTTTAGTAGTCTTTTACGACACCCAAGAGAAATGTTAGAGTTTGTAGTATTTGTAGCCTAACTACATTGCAATTATAACAACTCGATAGACTCAAAAAATAATTGTATAAAGTAACTAGGTATACTTCAATAAAACAGCTCATTCGTAATAATTTTTGTATTAAACAATCAACCTTAAAAACAATTAACAAAACGAATATAGGCCCCGATTTTGCCTTAGCAAGCTTAACATGTAAGTAGAACATATTATCTATTCAAATACTTAACTAAAAAAAAAACAAATTTGTAAATTTTTAACAAATCAACTATAATTAACAATCAACTATATAACTAAAAAATAATAATGAGTTATAGGGCCCACATATACTACGTACAAACTCTTAACGCGGCACGGCATGGCATCTATGAACATGAAATCAGTATGTCGAATTTGGGTTAAATATTAATTACATACATGACAAAATATCACGCATTGCAACGTTAAGAGTTTGAAGTAGGAACTTGAAGTTATCATTAAACCTATAAAACTAACTTTGGCATCGTTCTCACATTAAGAGAAGTGTTGTAAAGTTGATCATACTATTTTAAGGCCTTAGCACACACATGTTAAGTGATCTTGCGATTTTATTGATATTATATCGCTTTGACGACTTATTAGTGTTGTGATTGTGACAACTGAATCATAATAATGTGAATAAAACATAAAAAATCGAGTTAAATGCTGAAATATTCATATGGTATCGAGCAATCCTAGTATGCATACGAAATGACCAATAAAGTGCTATAAAAAACAAGACCATTTTTAAATTACATTCTAAATTATTCCTATCATATTATTTATTCGAGAATAGCCGTTTTTCCAACATCAAATAGATCATTGTGTGCAGTTGTTCTTGAAATATAAGTTGAGACTTTACAAAATGAGGGTACTCTCACAATATTTTCTTTTATACAAAAGAAATACTAATTATTAATTTGCAGATAGTTTCGTAATCAATAGTGTTTTCCATGATTTAAACTTAGCTTTTCTATTAAAAGAGATATAAGATCAAATATTTATAGATCAAGAAGCAAGATAAAAACTTATATTTAACCGTATAACAAAAGTATGAGTCAAAATATCGCTAATAATATCACATGCTTTTTTTGTGATGGCACATCTTGATAAGTCTATGCTAATATGAGGTAGATAAAAATCTTCGTACGGAGAATAATTTTTGAAACTACTACTTCGATTTTATAATAAAAGTAAGTAGTAAATTAACAAGAAAATCAATTGTAATTATCTAAAATTAGGACAACACATTTGAAGCTGCGTTTATCCAAGGCTTTAATTCGGTATGGGTGGATGAATCGGGGATTAGCGTCTGACCGCAGAGGCTGACCGCGTCAGGACGACGCCCGTATGCCATGATGAGAAGCCGTATGACACCTTTCCATCGCCCCGGATAGATTGGGCGAGATGCGTCCAGACCGTAGCCTACCCTAAAAAGGCCCCAATTCGCTTTGATGAACACACTAATTTGACATAAATGTTCGTAAATATCGCGTTGAGCAGAGTTAATTGAAAGGTAATCGTTTTGAAGAAATAAATTTGTTCACATTCTTGATAGACCAAGATCCAATGGTCTAAAGACTACAGCTCCATAAATATTGACGACATTAACAAATCCAGTAGTTTTAAATTCACGTGCATAAAAACTAAAACTAGTAAAAAAAAGTAATAATAAATGAAAAGTAACGTGATGAGATCAAAAGGGCATCTAAATTAAACAATCCATGAATGACGCAACGGCGATAATTTTAGATAATTTGTATTCTTGTACTGTGAGCCGTCACATCTTTAGTTGAAAAAAAAATACTGGTAATAAACTTAAACGTCTTTAAATAAACTAAAAATAATTCAAAATACATTTGCCTAAATGGCAACACTATGACTTAGCCAGCAAGTCAGGTACATAAAGAGAATGTAAGTCTAACATAATCATATAACTTGGCATATATACTTCAGTCTTATCTATGAATCTTATATAATAAAAAAAATACTTTGTACCAATTGCCTACTATTATGGAATATTATTTTGTTTTACATGATCTGGCAATGGTTAAGAGCAGGAACTAAAAGCATAGAGGGAGCGCTAAAATGATTGCACAATTTTTATTAAGACCTCAAAGATCGAAAATTAAGTTAAAATAAAACCAAATTTATAATGTTTTTTGTCATACTGATAACTGGTACCAAGTTATGGCGGAGACAATCCTCATCCCTCACAATAGATATACAGAAGGAACACCAACAGCATTTTAGCAGGTATACGGTGACTTATAGTCAAACTTGGATATAATCCCAGCCCTCTTAAAGTGCCCCTAAAAGTTTTCTTCTCGTAAATACAAAAAGCTATATACTCATGCAGTGACTTTATATTAGTTTTACCTAAATTAATATAAAAATCCCCCTATGCTTTTAGTACTTGCTCTTAAGTATTTAAAATCACATTCAATTGTCCCACTTAACAAAAACAGTAATATATATGCTGTCTAACTCTGGTTGTCCAACAACCACTTTAGTTGGAGATCTTACAACAAGCTCCCTGTTTAATAGTTTTAAATTAGCACTGTTAGGTAAAACATTAAGTTTAGAAAGTTCCAGTTTTAAACAATTTGAATCGCTGAACGATAGAGTTGGGGGTAGTTGTTGAATGAGTCCTTTCCAAACGAAAGGTTCCCCTGTTACGTTGTTGTACATGGTTATACAGCCTGTTGTTGGACTGTCGTATTCGCTGGACAAAGTCTGTTGGACAAACAAATACTATTCATAACTCTTGATATTTTCCACTTATAGAAGCTGCACTGGTCTATGAGGTAATACCACGCTGAACATAAAACGTTGGATTTAATTTGCATTTTGTCTACTCTTTTGTACTGATAATTTGTTCACTCTTATTGAACACAAAAGTCAACATTATTATAATTTTTTTTGTATATTTTGTATTTGAGGTTCTCAATTCGACTGCTTTTTATGTTTCTTATCTCAAATTTTTCGACAAGGTGAATCGATTTTGATGATTTTTTTATTTAAAAGCTGGTGCTTGCCGCGTGGTCTCATTTCCATTTGATATGTCACCGTATTATTGTACGAACCGTTAGTTCATAAACTATCTAGTGAGATTATAAACTATCGATAGATTGTGAACGGAAACAAAAATTTACAATTTAACGCTTCTATTTTCGTAAGATTATAAACTGGCTATGTTCAACCGTCAAATTGTGATTTTTCAAAAAGAAATGACCCAATCACAGCACTGTCTTACAATTTCTCGCCTGCAAATTTGTGAACCGTCCTCTGATTAGTTGGCGTTATAGATAGCATGTGTTCGTGTGCATAGAGTTACATACATAATTATCAGCAATTAAAAAGCTCATTGTCAGCAAATATTAACGTACATTATTAAAAACCACCAAAAAATATTTTTAAATTGATGTAATGTAATAATGTCGCTAAAACAATAATGGCGGCAGGGCAGCGTGTGAAAACAATGATTCGTTGAACCAATCAGCGTACACTTTGCGTTTTGCTCACAATGTGACGGTTGAACATAGTTTATAAACTTAGGAAAATATAAGCGTTAGATTGTAAATTTTTGTGTCCGTTCACAATCTGTCGATAATTTATAATCTCAATAAATAGTTTATAAACTAACGGTTCGTACAATTTTACGGTGACAGATACAGTTCTGACAATGGAATCCATGATAAAATGGTTGAAGTCTGTTTTGTTCAGTGTTATTCAAATTATTTACCAGTTATTATACTTACCGAAAGTGTGACCTGAATGCAGTCAGGGTCCTCATACTTGGCGCTGAGTACGAACAATCTTGCGGCTTTGTCTAACACTTTGTTGCACCATTCGGTTCCCTTAACCAGACTACCCAACGTGTAAGTCATACGCCACTCGCTACATTCGGCATCTGCTATATCTGTTACGTGCTCCTGATAAAAAATGGTATTTAAATTTTCTTCATTATCAGCCTCTGATAGGAGGTTCTGGAAGGTAAGAACATGCCAAACCCACTTACCGTGGCGATGAGGGCAGGCAAATGATGATCTGTTTATATATCCCAATGCGGGGCCTCGAGCCACTTTCGCAATAGGAGGTAAATTGATCAACTTTACTTCACTGGTCTGACGTGTTGGTATAGGGTTTTATTTAGTTATCCTTCCCATGAATAGATTTTATATACATATTGAAGTGAAACTTCTTTAGAATCGTTGTGATTTCAAACTCGATGAAACAAAAAAGCGAGTCCATAGAGACACAAACATGTAAATGTATAGGATTCAGCCTGCGAGAAAATGAGATAGAACATATTCACGTAGCGTCTCCACTGCTTATTAGAAAGCTTTAATATAAAGTAAGCGTGTTGATTGTTGATGCATAAAAATTTTCGTCTTGATAAATTAATTTTACATTTTTTTTTACTATTGACAAAAACACGTGGAACCAAAGCAGTTTTACTTCTGACATTCGTACTTTGTACACACGCCCTTTTTTATATCGCTTAGACGTATTTTACGACACCCACGGATAAGATAGGGGTCGGTGAATTGTATTCCGAATCTGTCACATTTACAAATTTTAAAATCAAACAATGAATTTGAATATCCGAAAATAAAAGCTGCTTGTTCAGACTTTTAAGTGTTCACTTCTGTCGGCAGTCCTCATGACTGGATTGTGTTCTTTTTCTTTTTGGTAGTAAACAAGTAAACAGTCCACCTGATGATAATTGGTGATTATCGCTCGTGTTCTGTATATCATTGAATAAAACCTAATCACGTTGCCTATAAAAGTGAATGTGGTAAGAAGAGAGAGTAGATTTTTTTCATTAAATTGACTAAACTAGTCCTTATGAAGATGTTAATAAAAATATTTCCTACCGTTCTTATGTGATATTCTAGCATGATCTTGGGTCCAGCCCAGTTACACAAGACGCATTGCATTTTTACGTCCATACCCATGCGTTCCATATAATCCTAAAAAAAAAATTGCCACCATTTTTAAACAGTCAGTTAACGGTCAAATGTCAAAATATAGCCGCCATTTGCAATAGTCAGCCATATTAATAGTTTAACACGCTGCTGCAATACTTCAAAGAATTCTTTAGTATTTATAATGTAAAGTAACCACATAAAACTCAACGTGAGATAACTGATAATTTTATATTTATCATCATCACCATTAAAATCGTTTAAGCTCATATACGTTCCACTGTGGGGCTCGAGTCTATTCTAAAATAGAAGGAAAATTGGCCTACTATACCACGCTGCTCAGACGGATTGATGTAGGACTTTATTTCCAGATTTCCTTCTCTTGAAGTGAAGATATTCACATATCATATGCTTTAGTCTATTACGACACCTACAGACCAGTGTAGAAGAGGTGAATTGTATTCTTTTTCCATCACCACATAAAAAAGCGACCTCTTAACCTATTGTATTAATCCTCACCGGCAATTGATCGAGCTGATTTTAATACCTCGATTTCCGTGTAAACCCTTCAGTTTTACAATTATAATATCAACATAGAAAGTTATGATCTCTCACCCCATCTTGACTGATAACTTCGAATGCATCTTCCACCATCTCCTCTGGTATAGTGACGTCGAGGTCCAAATTTTGCGATTGGGTGCTTGTTGGTGAACCAGGCGGTTGAACAGCCATATCTGAGAGGATTAATAAATCTCTCAAGCAAATATTACCTCACAGCAAGTGATGATGGATTCAAAGCATCAGAGCAGGCTATTTTCACCTTATTTCTGACAGCCTCGCTAGACACGACCGTCCCGTAACGTCCGTGGCGTAGGAGGGCCACCGTGTGGCCCCATACCCTGCCCTATTAACTCCCCATCGGTGCTTGCCCTGGCCATCAGCACTAATTCTTTGACATCGGTGGATATTTTCATCTTAAGAAGTGGAAACGTGGTCTATGGCCCACATTTCCAATTCCCGCTAAGGCGTACCCTAGTTTCATATCTCGGTTTAATTTAGTGTTAATATTCATCTATCCAGCTGTGTGGTGGTGGCTACGAATATTACCAACCCTTCCATTGCTCGTGAGTATCGTAAAAGACGATTAAAACCTTTAAATAGATCTGGGTCAACCCAAGGAGGGTTGACGTCAGGCAGGCGGCCAATTATAAAGCTATTGTTAATAATCCACCTGCTTATCAAAGTTCCTTGTTGGATAGACCTCTCCCAGGTTTAAAGGAGGGTGCTGGGTTTTAAAACTTCCACGGCTAAACGATGCAATTTTAAACTGCTGCATAAATGGCATAATGGTTGAGATGCCGACCGTCAGTGGCAGTGTCAGGGGTTCGAGTCCCACGCAGGACAAAACTGTGCGATCCACAAATTGCTATTCTGAGTCTAGATGTAATTTGTGTCCGTTAGTTATATGTTCATCAAGTCTCCCGCAATCCAACGATTATTTCCTTTTTTTTATTGCAAACGGTGGCAAACGAGCAAACAGTACACACCTGATGTAAGTGTTGCTGCCGCCCACGGACCTTGGCCGCTGCCTACCACGAACAAATTGAAGATAGTGTGAACGAGTGCAATGAGGTTCGGTGATTACTAAATCATCACCAAAACTCACCACAAGCAAATACCGTCAGAAAGTGGGGCTTCTGGCTCTCTCTTAGTTTGTTCAAAAAAAAAAACACGATTGCTGTGGAAGATTAATGAGTTTTACAATATTTACCTGTGTCAGTATGCGAGTAATTGCCGAAATCTTGTTCGGGGCCATCCATTGAGGTATATGTCTGGTTAGCCTGCGATGCTGAAATTTATTATTTTATATTAGCCTTTGCCTCTGAAGGGTTGTTATATTTTACTTCAACCTAAATACCCTTGAATACTGAGGATGGACCCCAAAACCATGGAGAAGGGAAGCTACTATATAAAGTCATGGTCATCTTATCTTATACACGGCGACTTTTTTATCGTCTTACAAAAAAAAACCATAAAAGTATCTGACCTAAGAAACATATCTAACATATTTAAATGTTCAATAGTGGTAGTTATAAAAAAATAATAAAATATAATAAATTAAAGTTAATATTTTGTAACAGCCTGTTTATCATGTTTACATTTTAAACACACAAATCATGCGGAATTTCGTTAGCCAATCATAGCTAGGAAGTCCACGTGGACAGCTATTACAAAGCGTAATCCCTACCTACCCAGGAATCCCTGGCGAACCCCGATTGGCTGCCTTTTTGTTTTAACATCTGCCGGTGTGCGAAAGTTGAAGGTCGTGCGCATGAACTAACAATTTCCCTACAAGTAATTACATATTTCGCGACATCGTTGTGTGTTTGTGTTGTTACGAAATGTCTAATAGACATTATCAATACTCTAATATCGTACCTGTACGTAGTACAAATACTGCACAAATGGTGGTTTATGCATAGACAAAAAAATGGTGAGCAATTTGAACAGTTCTTTCAATATCGGTAGAACGATATTCTTGTTACTTTGTTCGCAATTATTTGTAAATAGCTGATTCCATTTTATCTAAATACCTCTGAACTAATTTACTTTATTGAAATAATGACCTACTAGTGGACTAGTAGATACCAAGTCTCGAACACTTTAAATAATTGTTCCTGACGGTGCTAAGTGCGTAGAAAGTATTAAGGAAAAAATTGGACTCCGCACGTACTGAATATGTAGTGGTATTTCTGAAAAGGACGTAGGTAGATTATGGTACAATTTTTCGAGTTGACAATCGAACTTTTTCTAAGGTGTAAAGTGAATGACCGCGCGGGCGCTAGTAGTCAGCTGTGTTAAGTACCTACATACGCGCTCGCCGCGCTCACTACATGCGGTTTCCTTACTATTTTTACTTGTAATTATTTATAATCATTTTTATTAAAAAATATTCTAGTAAATCTTTTTTTTAAATTTTTAATTGTACGAATGCATTGTAGATACTGGATACTTTAATTGGCCTGCTTTTGTATGACGACATAAATGTCACCGTGTATAAATCACACTACTGGGCGCGAACCTACTCCATTGTGGAGGGAAATTGACTAACTATATCACGCCGTTCCGTAGAAGAACGGGTGTAACTGACATAGCCCGCAGAATTAGCACGTTGAAATGGCAATGGGCAGGCCACATTGGTCGTCGATCCGACAACCGTTGGCGAACAAAGGTTCTTGAGTGGCGACCACGAATCGGACGGCACAGCGTAGGACGACCCCCCACTAGGTGGACTCAGTCAGTTACTGACATTCTCAAAGTCGCAAGGAACCGTTGGATGCAAGTGGCGCAGGACCATTCCGAGTGGCATTCTCGTGGAGAGGCCTATGTCCAGCAGTGGACGTCTGTAGGCTGATAGATGGATATCACGCCGGTAAGGCGGGTTAGTATGTAGTTTTATTTAGAGTTTTGCTATTGTTGTTAATAGATGTTATAAGCATAGTAGATTCTCTTAGTGATTTTTTACGACACCCAAAGGCAATACAAGGATTATTTCGTTAGTACAAGGTATCTTAAAAAAAAGGTCGGGCCAGCCACGGATATCAAAGAATCGGTAGCAATAGTCGGTCCAATGGTGATGGGGAGGGAATACGGTATGGGGTCGCACGCCGCTGATCCATCGTCGCGGATAAAAAAGGTCTTACTCGTATTTTACGACGAACAAGGGCTAGAGTTTTAAGGGTTGATAGTATACGTAACGGTCACCATACAGCTTGAAAAAAAAAGCATTAATGTGTACAAAAAAGCATGCATATAGAGGTATAATTACTAGGTAAGCAGAACTCACAAGCGTTATTATAAAGGCCGGACATGGTGGTCGACGGTTGCGCCTTGCTGTAAAATAACATTCAACATGCAAGCGATAAGCGTTATTTGTAAGTGCATTGTGAATAAATACATTAAAAAAATGATTGTGTGGTTTTATGAAACCACGGTAAAAGTGAAACATTTTTTGGCATTCCAAAAAAACAGCAACATTTACATTAAACACTGATAAAAACAAACAAATAGCGTGGAGCACTGGCACAAATGAGGAATAGTTTATACACTACACGGTCAGCTGATGCGAACGCCACCATATTGGCCTCGGCTGCTCTGTCGAGCACCTTTGACTTTACCCCTACTCCGCAGCGTCACGCGACATGCAATAGATGGACGTAAAAGTTTGAGGCGATGTAAAAAAATATCACTTTAAAAAAAAACACCGCTTTAATGATAAATCAAAAAATTGGTTGCCTGTAAAGTCTGTTTACGAACGATAATTTTGTGCGATAATGCCCTAAGAAAACATTGATGAAAAATTGCATACTTTTACTAATTGAATTATTATAACTGAATTATCATTATTTTGTCTACACTAATATTATAAAGAGGAAACGTATTTTTGTATGTTACTTACGAATAAACTCAAAAGCTACTAAACGGATTTCGATAATTCTTTCACCGTTAAAATGCTACTTTATACCTGAGTAACTAAACTAAATTTTATGCTGGTGTTCCCACGGGCACTACGCGGGTAAGGCGACTGAAACCGAAGCGAAGCGAGGGCGGCTTGCTAATATAATATAAAGGAGTTAATCGTTTTTTTTTCCGATATATTGACATTTATTTGCACGCGTTAATTCAAATATTTTATTGAAGAAAGATATATGCGTCACATGTCGAAGGGTAAGGTCGATCGTGCCTCTCTATCGCTTGTTCCGCGCTCTCGCTTGCACCCTCGGCTCAGGCGGAACGTGACAATTAAAAAATGGAACTTTTTCGTGCGTGCAACTGACGTTCATCGACTTATAAGACGTATAATTCTTAATAGAGGAATAAAATAATGGTCAAAAAGATTAGCATTGAACAAAGCGTGGGGGAGCCTTGTGACATATCTTTCGTACCGTTTTTTAACTAAACGTACCGATCGAATATTTTTGAAAACTGATTTATCGCGCAACTCACGCATTTTTCACAATAATAATAATATTTATCGTTCATTATATTATTTCTATATTAAGAGCTTTTTTTTTCTTTAAAGCGTGTTTTTTTAATTACATTTATATTCCATTTTTTTAGTTTGGAAAGTTGATCCGGAATGGTATGCATGCGCAGCCCGCGCGCTTGCATTATCTCTTTCTCTCTCATACGCAAATATTGAAGGCAGAAAAGTATTAATCCCAGCGATCCTATTAGATCAAGATAATGCGATGTTATTGAATTATTGAACTGTCATCGGTCCTTGATAACAAATACGTTTAAATGAAATCTGACCGTTTAAAGTTGGTCAAAATCGAGTTCAAAGGAGTCGATTACTTAAAAACAAACAAACATACAGGTGTAACTATTATAATAAGAACATGTTAAAAACAAAACCTTATAATACCTGATTTTACAGCTACTAATGTACGCGATGGTATTATCGTGCTAGCGCATCTAATTTTCGTACTTCTGCGAAGACAACACTGCTTTTTTAAAAGAGTGATTTTATTTTTGTGGGTGGGCTGCAGTCTTCGCGCCTCCGCACTACCCCGTCCGGGACGACAGAGGGGCTTAAGCACGCAACTCCCGCAACCCACCCGAAAACCACGTCGCCTTCGTCGTTGGGCCGACCACCGGAGCAGGGTTACTTGACATCAGTGGTCGGCCCGACGGAATACCCCTTATTGGGGGGGGAGTACCCTCGAGAGAGAATACCCTCCTATAAAGGAGGGGTCCCATCGACCGACGTCCCCCCCTCGGGGAGGACGTCGGTCTTTCCTCACGCGGTCGGCCTCTCGGCGGGTGACGGACTAATCCCCGGTCACGTCACCCGCGGCCTCGGCTAGGGCGGCATGAGGCGCAGGTAGTTGCGCCTACGCCGCCCCAGTCGCCGGCGGCGGATCTCCTCATCGAAGCTGCGCCCCTCGCTTTAAAAGAGTGATGAATAATCGTTGCCATTATTGCGGAGTTGAGAATGCTGATTACACATTATTTTACGATGCTAAAGTTTTAAACTGCATCCGTTCATTTTAATGAGTGATATCTATACTAATATATAAAGCTGAGGAGTTTGTTTCAACGCGCTAATCTCAGGTACTACTAGTCCGATTTGAAAAATTCTTTCAGTGTTAGCCCATTTATCGAGGAAGGCTATAGGCTACGTATCATCACTCTAAGACCAACAGGAGCAGAGTACCAATGGAGAATGTATCTAAATCGTTTATTTTTTCCTTTTGGGAGCTTCCGCTGCGTAAACGGCTGAATTTTCGCAAAAATCATATGTGACAATCGTATTATTAAAAAATATTTTCACCTTTTACGTAAACAAAGTCTTAGGTTAGCGTTAGCCCAAAGTATTTCCGACCGCGTGAGGAAAGACCGACGTCCTCCCCGAGGGGGGGACGTCGCTCGATGGGAGGGTACCCCACGTAGGGGGTATTCCGTCGGGCTGACCACTGATGACAAGTAACCCTGCTCCAGTGGTCGGCCTAACGACGAAGGCGACGTGCATCGTGGGTGGGTTGCGGGAGTTGCGTGCTTAAGCCCCTCTGTCGCACCGGACGGAGTGGTGCGAGGAGCGCGCCGACCGCAACCCACCCCCCTAAAAACAAAAAGAAGCCCAAAGTATTTAAACTATGCGGACGAAGTCGTGAGCAGAAACTAGTGAATTATATTTCTGAGAATAATAACAGTGAACGTCACCAACGTGACCCCGCAATGTCCAAGATTTATCTATACAAATAAATAAAATTCAAGTGTCTATAATGCCAAAATAACAGGCTTTTTTCATGCTCACACGGTTATTTGCGCGATACCTATGCCTAAAAACCGGTTTAAAAAATGTTTGTCCATCTGTATGTCAGTTTCTTTGTTTTGGGTAATCATCAAAACGGCTGGTCGGATTTTGATAATATTTTTACTGCCAGGTAGCTGTTTATGTAGGAAGT
Organism: Lymantria dispar; assembly: GCA_032191425.1. Lineage (NCBI taxonomy): Eukaryota > Metazoa > Arthropoda > Insecta > Lepidoptera > Erebidae > Lymantria > Lymantria dispar. The sequence goes on along the minus strand of CM063465.1, from coordinate 6,012,105 downwards.
AACTTAGGCCATATTTTATCTAAGTATTCCCATCGGAACGAGAACTACGCGGGTAAGGCGACTGAAAGCGAAGCGAGGACGGATTGCTAGATATCAAATAATAATTATTTCGCGTTAAAAATGTGGAGTATTAATTTATAAATACAGCAGTTATACACCGTGAAATTTAATTGGCTGTTTTCTCGAAACATACGTACTCAGTTAATGATATAGAACCATACTATAGCATTTATTCAATAAAATAAAAACATAAATTCTTGTCATTTGCAATCCCGGACGTTTCCTTAAAATATCATTTTTGCATAACTGTAACATGTGGTTAAGGACACCGACCGTAGGTACGGTAGCATGCTTAACTGACCTAATAAAACATAGACCAAGGTCGCGCGACTCGGGCGCATCACAAAAGAAGAAAGTGGTGCGGGACGCGAGCGGGTGAGGTCCGACACCGAGCTTCGAGGTGTTATACCTAAAATTATTTTGTTTTACCTATTATTGCGATTTAATAAGAATGCTATGTCGTAGGCATGTTGGGAACAATACCGTTGCATATCAGACAAACTTAAGAATGTCTAATTATCAGACTTTTTTCTAAATGTATTATGTCTTTAGTTATGTGGAAATATTGAGAATGATTAACTGAGTACATATGTTGCAGGCAAACCAGCCAATTAAATTCCATGGTGTATAAATAGCAATATAATAGCTTATATAGCCAAAAGTATGGGAGTTAAAAAAATCATCACGAAATCCTATTGTCGGCTTGGTCCAAGACCCCAGATCCAAGCTTACACGGCACTATAGTAATATTTCGTTTTATTGAATTTAATTGTAGTTTAAGTATTAATATTTAGATTTATTGAAAACTTATCTAGTCTAATTTTATAATATTTAGTTTTATTGGGGTTTATTTTGTCTAATTTTGAAATATTCTTGTTTCTAAAGTTTTTTTTTATTGCTGCAGTGTGTTAGATCATTTGCTTTAGGTCGTTTTCAAGATATGTGACTAAAAACTTTGTATCTATGGTCTTGAATAAAAAAATATTAAAAAGTGATATATGTAAGCAGCATATGCTAATTTACATGCAAGCGATATTAAAAACGGTGCAGCAGAAGAAAAAAAAAAAATGAAAAATCACAGATTTTTACAGTTATATCCACAATACATCAGACCAAATAATTAGGCTCTAAATCCAAAGAAAAGCTATTACCAATGTCACACTTGTTTAATAATATTTAATACTAACAACCCGCCCTCGCTTCGCTTCGGTTTTAATTCTTTTACCCGCGTAGTTCCCGTTCTCGTGGGAATACCAGGATAAAATATAGCCTAGTTTACTCCCTGATATTATAGCTTTCCATTGGTGAAAGAATTTTTGAAATCGGTCCAGCCGTTTTGAAGATTACCTGGAACAAACAGACAGACAGACAGACAAAAATTTTAAAATCTGTATTTTAGGCATAGGTGTCGTGCAAATAACCGTGTATATATATTTATTGGTATAGATTATCTATACCGATAAATAAAATTGGAGTGTCTGTTTGTAATGTCAAAATAATAGGCTTTTTTCATGCTCACACGGTTATTTGCATGACACCTATGCCTGAAATACAGATTAAAAAAATTTTGTCTGTCTGTCTGTCTGTTTGTTCCGGGTAATCTTCAAAACGGCTGGACCGATTTCAAAAATTCTTTCACCAATGGAAAGCTATAATATCAGGGCGTAAACTAGGCTATATTTTATCCCGGTATTCCCACGGGAACGGGAACTACGCGGGTAAAACGACTAAAACGGAAGCGAAGCGAGGGCGGGTTGCTAGTATTTAATATAATAGTAGCATTAAATTGTTGTCTCACTTTTTATTTTTCTTGTCAAATGAAATTTCTTATTAAATTATTTACTTTTGGCGGGAAAATAGAAAATGACATATTTTTAAATTATATTCAACATTTGTTCTAGAATGTTATATTGAAATTAATTATGGTGGTATTTTATGTAATGCAGAGTAAGTGTTAAGATGCATTGATTATAGAATAACAATAACATTTTTCATTACATGTTTTTGCATTCCAGTCGTACTGGTCACGGACATCAAGGACTCCCTACCAGTGATCGGCCCAATGGCGAAGGATGGAGAATACGGTGGTTATGGGGCCATGCACCGTCTTTTCGTCATCCTGGACGGAACGTGCGTCCTGATCATAGCCCGCCCAAAAAAAAAAAAATACTTACGCAGTAGCTATAACGGGTGTGCTGTAGACGCATTTTGTTTTGGCTTTAGTTGTGTAAGCTTGTAACAATGAGTTGTTAACTATGAACATGTTCTTCAAATTATATATATTTTCTAGCATTGATGTTTGATAGCCATTCAAATCTTGGTGAATTATTGGTGCATTGGGTACTGTGAACATAAAAAAAACAGTTATTTCACATGAAATCCTATACCAACCTGTCTGACCCGCATGATATAGCAAGGTCCTTACCCTCCTATTGTGGAGGAGACTGGATCCCAGAAGCGGGACGTATGTGGGCTAGGAATGTGAAAAAAAAAATTGATTATTTCAATATTCGATTAAAAATCGATTTTTTTGTAAGAAAAATCGATTTTAATACGCGATTTTATTTTTATGAATAATCGATTTTTTTGTAAGAAAAAATTCGATTTTAATACGCGATTTTATTTTTATGAATATAGTTTTTTTTATAATTTTACAATCAATTATTACCAATTTTTCATCGGCAACCCCCAACATTAAATTTGGTCTTATGGCCCGAGCGCCCGAAATGCGAACTGCCAAAGTATCATCCATCCATCAGCCTACAGACGCCCACTGCTGGACATAGGCCTCCACACGAGAATGACACTCGGAACGGTTCTGTGCTACTTGCATCCAGCGGTTCCCTGTGACTTTAAAAATGTCAGTCCATCTTGTTTGGGGTCGACCTACGCTGCGTCGTCCGATTCGAGATGGCCACTCAAGAACTTTTCTTCTGCAACGGTTGTCAGTTCGACGAGCGATGTGGCTTGCCCATTGCCATTTCAACGTGCAAACTCTGCGGGCTATTTCGGTTACACTCGTTCTTTTACGCATTTCCGTTTTCCAGATTTTATCCCGTAGAGAAATACCGATTTTTAATGTGACTTAGTTAGCCGCAGATGGCTGTGACCTTTACCCGGACTGGTGGGTGAGCGCTGAGGGCTCTCAACTCGTAAGAAATACCGAGGATAGCCCTCTCCATAGCATTTTGAGCAACTTTGAGCCTTTTGCTTAAGCCGATGTTTCGAGACCACGTGTCTTTTGGTAGAAAAATCTCGTGCGAACACTTTAGAGTCACGGTTCCGCTCTATTTCCTCTTCATTATGCTGTGTATTGAATCGGCGAACGTCACGTCACACAGACTTGGAGATTTGTCTATTTAGCTGCCTATATGTGGACCAATCAGCTAAAGACTGCACCGTTATTTCCTTTCTCCTGTTGCTCATATCGTTCGAGGATTCGCACTCTTCAAGGTATTGGAAGCGATTGTGTAATTCGTGCTGCAAGCTTTCGGGGTCCTGGTATTGAACAGGTGTGGATGGGAGTGTAGACTTCATCAAGCGAAACGCGTTTTAAAACTTTAATTTGTGATGATTATATAAAAACTTACTATTTCTGTCTGTTGTTTATTTTTAAATAATAAATCTATTGATATAATATTTATGGCGTTTATTTTGGAATTGACAAATTAGGAAAAAAAAACTATTCATATAACAAAGATTTTCTTAAGAAAAATCGATTATTTTTTTGAGAAAAATCGATTATTTATAAAGAGATTTTTCATGCTGAAAAAAAATCGATTAATTAAAAATTGTTTTTTTATGTATAATGTCACATTCCTAACATGGACCAAGATGATAATGATTACCTGGACTATTAAGAACTGTGAGGAATCACACGCAGCGTTGTTTACACGAAAAATATACGGCCATGTTCACGACACGGTAGCACTTAAATTTTTTATTGGCTGGTATTTTTTACGTCGGGCTACGGTGAACTGTGCGGAATTGGACGTAGCGTAGTGTAGCGTAAAAATATTCGGCCATATTTACGACACGGTAACACTTCGACATGACACAGTCGCACTGCGATTTTTTGTTTACATACATAGATTAATTTAATTACATTCCCAAGGAGAGAAGTCATTGCCGAAACTTTTTGCAATATGTCAAAACAGATGACATATTGCGTCGACCCCAAGTAATTGGGATAAGAGCAAAATGATGATGATGATGATGATACATAGATTCACGCCTCTTTCCCATAGTGATAGGCAGAGACCATTTCCCTCCACTTGCTACGATCTAGACATACCACCTTCGGCTCCTTTACATTCATTAATCTCCTCATGAATGCTCTTTGCTTTAGGGTACTTTTAACCTGGCCTTTCTTAAGAATGTCCCCGATTTGATCGTGGATTTGAAAGAAGAAAGAAAAGATCTTTATTTGTTTTTAGTGCTTGAAAACATAAAAATTAAGAAACAAAAAAACAAAAACAAAAAAATAAAACACGTAAAAACAAAATGGACTTGGGCTCAACTTGTGGTTGGGATGCACCCCTGCCGTTGATTTTCAGCCCTAGCCAATTTGCCCCTTGGTTTGCCCCTTCCAACACTTCCGTTCACATTCGCCCTATAAATTCTCTTTATTAGTCTCCTTTCATTCATTCTCCCTATATGACCAAACCAACTTAACATACCTGTCTCAATCCTTGTCACTACATCTACTTTCATACCACAACATTCCCTAGTCACTGTTCATAATTTTATCAGTCAATTTCACATCAATCGTGCTCCTCAGCGCTCTCATTTCCACGGCATTTATCCTACTTTCGTACTTCTGCCGCCATACCCTCTTATTTCCATACATTAGGGTTGGTACAAGCATGCTCCCATGTACAGCCAGGCGTGCCTTCCTAGATAAACTCTGGCTGCTCATAAAAGTGTGCAAAACACCATTCACCATATTTCCCTTACACACTCTACTTTGAATGCTGATAGCTATTTTCCAGGCAATTACAGTGCGTCCCCTGCGGAACCCTAACTTTACTATGGAATACATAAAAACCACGAAGAATGCGTAGCAGCATTCCACTGGGAACTGCAACCTACCCACCTACCAAACGGCGGCTGTTATTGCATTATTGAGGCGGCTTACCCGTATTAGGCTCGTTTTGAACTTGCACATAAATTGGCTTCGTGACATCCTTTTTATTACAGCTATTGAATTTACTAAACACATCATTTATCTTTGGTAATCTGCATTGATTACTAGCACATATAGCTGAATCTTTAGACCTTATAGATGTAGTCTGTTCAACTCTTATTTTCTTATGATAATAAACTTTATATTGATTTCGATTCTCTTTAAACGAAGACATATTCACAATATCCGTAGGATTGTCTCTATTCACAAAATTTTCGGAAAACATATTAATGCCTCGATAATTTTCTATTATATTCGATGTATTGCTGCTTTTATCTACAAAACCTGTATTTCCTTTTTCATTCTGTCTCAATGGTTTCGGTATGAAAGCGTTCAGTTTAGCTAATGTACCATCTGCACGACGGACGGAAACATTCACCTTTTTTAAGGTGGTGGTTTCTTCGTTTAAGGGATAAATCCCACTCAGTCTACGCTGTCTTTTTAAGGGCTGTGGTGATTTAATCTGGAAATGTAATTGTAAAATAATGTATTCATGAAAATAATATTTTCCACATGGTGACGGAGTAAGAATCCAATTCACCGCCCCCTATCTTGCCCATGGATGTCGTAAAAGATGATTAAATATGCATATAAAGTCGATGCAAGAGAAGGAAACCCCGAAATAAAACCCTATACCAATCTGCCTGATCTGCGTGGTATAGAAAGGCAATTTTTCTCCTACTATGGAGGAGGGAACCTCCATGAAACGAATATCGATATTAAAAATAGTGAGAGATATAGCCTGCTAGAGAATAAAATATAAGACACATATTGTTGATGAATGATACCATAAATACACTAGTGTTTAAGATACCAATGCACAGTGCCAAGTGTCGTTAGTTCGATCCCCTACAGGACTATACTTGCGATCCACAATTTGCTGTTTTGAAATTTTATTTGTACCGACCATGGTCTAGATACGTGGGCGTGTTTTAAGTTTCCCTGGCGAGTAATGGCGGTCATTAGTGACCCTACAGTCGATTTTTACGACTCCAGAGGCCAAGTAAATGCTGGTAACACCAAAGAGTCTCATCTTTCAAGGTCTTGCCTAAAATCTCTATGCCAAATTACAGAGTGCCAAAGTACTGACGGACCGCCAATAGGTGTGGGTTACAATCCCAAGACTTTTTTTAAATTCTATATCAACTCATCTGACTAACATCTAGGTATGATATGAGCTCTTCTTCATTTGAAGAATGCCCGTATCTCAAAAATTGTATCATTGCAAAAAAGAACAATATTTAACTTACCACACTCTTCATTCCTTGTGTTGGTAATATCCCCTTATTCGTCCATCCAGTAGTTCTTCGCATCAGCGACTCATAATCCACCTGAAGACACTTATCTTCTTTACAAATTCTCATCTTTTCAGCAGTTTTAACATTTTCTTCTGTACCAGAAGTTTTTATTACACCAAGGGCATTATCTACAATGTAACTGGGTTTTCTTATACCTCTGAAGCTTCTAAGAACACGGTCACTGAGATTTTTACTAGTAGTCGTATGTGGTATATTGTTATTAACTTTTGTTAAAGGTGAATACGGTTCGGCGCTATAGCGTACAATAATGTGATTAGACTTGGACTTCCGAGCGTCCGATAATGGTGATTTGCTGTTACTCGTTGAAGATATTTCGGCGCTTTGCTGAAAAGTAGAGAGTCAGTATAACGAGTGTATGTTATCAGCGATGATATACACTGAAATGTAGTCTCTAAATGTTGCTCTCAAAGTCCTTCAATGTAGTATGGAGAGGGCTATGCTCGGTATTTGTCTACATGATAAAATCCGCAAAAGATCATGTGTAACCGACATGGTCCGAAGAATTAGCACATTGAAATGGCAATGGGCATGCTACATCGCTCGTCGATCGCGAGGAAGAGGGGTTCTCGAGTGGCGACCACGAATCTGAGGACGCGTTCCGAGTGGCATGTCCAACAGTGGACGTCTACAATCAATATGAATTGTCAGTAGGAATGATTAAATAAACCTAGGCGTACTTTATCTAATCAACAATTACATCCCCAAGTAGGGTTAACGTCAGGCAGTAAGCCGATCATAAAAACATTGTCAAAATTTTAGGAATATGTGCGGTTTTGATGTTTTTTTGCGATGGAAGAAGACATACTCAGTCAACCGTCGTCGTAATTGGAACAAGAGCACGATGATCCTTCATGTAGTGACGGAGTAAGAATACAATTCACCACCCCTTCGCTTACCCGTGGGTGTCGTAAAAGACGACTAAGGGATATGATATGCATATAACATCTATGGAAGAGAAGTAAAACTCGACATAAAACCCTATATCAACACGTTTGACCAACAATGTAAGTCTCCTCCCAATGCGGGGAGGCCCTTATTTGGACTGAGATGATGATCGTTACTTCCTCATGGCCGTATTCACTATGGTTAAGGTACCGACTTAATTCCAAGTAAGCCAATAATAATAATTTATTGCCTTTTCAAAACTAAAACTTTATTTTTTATAAGCATCAAGCAATTATAATAAAAAAAAATCAAACTAGAAGGCAAAAGGAATTGCCTCAACTTTTATTGTCGCTAACTACAGAGCTCATTTTCAGCATGGGGATGGCCCTATACTTTATGCACTTCATGTTCTAAGTTTGGGTGTAATTAGTGTCCGTTAATTATATGTCTTTTTTTTGGGTTGGGCTATGGTTAGCGCACCCGCCGCCTGGCTCCGTCCGGAGCGCCAAAGGGGCGGCGCGCGGCTCCGTAACCCTCTCTATAGTACGTCGCCTTCGTTGTTGCCAACCACCGATGCAGAGTTCCTTGACTCCAGTGGTCGGCCCGACGGAATACCCCTGGGGAGTACCTTCTCCCATCGACGTCCCCTTGCCGGGGTGCCGATCGCCGCCGCGGGGCTAGCCTCTCGGCGAGTGCCAGACTAAATCCCCGGTCCGGTCACCCGCGGCCTCTGCTAGGGCGGCATCAGGCGCAGGTACTCGCGCCTGTGCCGCCCCAGTCGCCGGCGGAGGACCGTGTCCGCGTGGAGGCGTCCTCACGCGCATGGTTCGCCGCCTTCTTCCACGAGATGACTGCCTCTCAGAAGACGGCGACGGCGTCCCAGTTCCTGACGCAGACGAGCATCTCCCTAACGATGGTCGACAGCGTCAGGTCGGCACCGATGATTGCGACGAGTTCATGACGCTGCCCAGCCCACGCGGCACACACCTCGAGTATGTGCTGTACCGTGCCCTCGTCGTAATCGCAGTGGTGGCAGGACGATGTGCTCTCCCTCCTCACGACGACGCTCTTACCCCTCCTCCTGGCGTTGACCCGCCAGGCGGCAATCTCCCTAATCGAGACGTCGGTCGGACGGACGGTCACCGAAATTAAGGAATGGGAATTGATGGTGAAGAGGTAATATGACTATTTATGGAGCCACTCTAGAGTCCTAGACGGTATTTAGATAATTAAGGGATATAGGCAGGTAACATTGGGAAGGAAAACTTTATATAAAACCCTATTCCAACTCATCTGATCAATGTGGAATAGTAGGCCAATTTTCCATCAAATAGTGAAGGAGGCCTGAGCCCAACAGTGGGACTTATATAGGCTGAGATGACTGATGATGAAGTATTTACCTGGGCATATTTCATCCTATTCTTCAACTTTTTACGGTTTGAAGCAGAGTGTTGCCGCTGTTGTCTTATTTCTCTCACCAAGTTCTCAACGTGTTCATGACTGCTATACTTCTTGGCATGTATTAATTGAATCATACACACTTTCTATAAATTCAAAAGGTTCGCTGAGTGAAATTTCAAAAGGTTCACTAAGTAATAACGAAGATACAAAGTATCTTCGTTATTACTTAGTAATAACGAAGATACTTTGTAAACAGTGGTAGGACCAGACAGTTGACAGTTGTCTGTCTACAGCCGAGGGGCAATCCGTCCGGGGTAGTACTTCACTCTCTTAGAAAGTCGATGTCTGAGTAGTAGCAATTAGTTACTGTGCTTCGTTCGGTCTGCGAGAAAGCTGGAAGCTCAACTTTCTGAGGGTGCTTGGGTGTCGTGGGTTTTGATGATGCCTTTGATTTCACCGAAGCTCATTGTACATAGTCATACTTCTTTCACTTTCTTCGCGGTAGGCAGCGGCCTAGCAAAGGTCCATGAGCAGCAGCAACGCTTACCATCAGGTGTACTGTTTGGACCTTTGCCACCCTTTGCAATAAAAAAATGGATTTGCATATAATGAAGGTCCAATTCACAAATTCTCTTATACAAACCTACCCACATTAAAAATGGGTGGTGACAAATTATTTCTGAAGAATATATCTTGAAGTTATTTATTGAAACTATCATGTACAGTGGTGGACTAATGACCTTTTACCAGCCAATTATTGAATTAATTGTAAAAAAGAAAAGTATTTTTTTAAGACAACACTACACATTATTTGCCTGTGTGATGACAGAATAAGAGTACAATTCATCCCTCAATTCATACCTTATCGGTGGATGTTGTAAAAGACGACTAAGGGATATAATGCACATAAGATCTGTGTAAGAGAAGGAAAACTCCAATAAAAATCAATAAAAATACAATTCACCCCATTTTTTGCCCGTGGCTTTCATAAAAGACCACTCCGGGCTATATTATGCATACATAATATCTGTGCATGAGAAAAAAATCTTGAAATAAAACCCTACATCAACCCTCTAGCATAGTAGAATCACAGATCACACATCATCCTCACAGTATATATCTATACCAATAAATAAAATTGGAGATAATAAAACAGACATGTTTGTAATGTCAAAATAATAGGCCTTTTTCATGCTCACACAATTATTTGCTCTATACATATGCCTAAAAATCACTTTATAATTTTTTTGTCTGTCTGTTTGTTCCGGGTAATCTTCAAAACGGGTGGACCGATTTAAAATATTCTTTCACCAATGGAAAGCTATATCAGCGAGTAAACTAGGCTATATTTTATTCCAGTATTTCCACGGGATTGGGAACTACGCGGGTAAGGTGACTGAAACCGTAGCGAGGGCGGGTTGCTAGTCATGATATATACTTTTAGTATATATAATACAAATGGTGACCATTTATGGGTGTAATGTGGGTTAATAAATGTAACAAGTACATATTGATTTACTCTTTTTTAATATGGTAGTTTCCATTTGTATAAAATATTACCAAATAAACACATGCCAGAAAAGATATATTTTAATAAGTAAATGTTGTTTTCCTTAATAAAATATTAAATTAACGTTATTATTAAGTAATAGAGAGTTGTAGAATTAGAATAACACTGGTCAAATGAATATTTAAAATTTATAATTCGAAGTCCTTAGAATAATAACGTATAGAAGAAATTACCTATTTATTTTTTAAGAGTTGCCTACGTTCGTGCAGTACAATGACTTGTACATTACGGAAAGGTTCCGGCGTAAGCTCCATTAGGCTCCAATTGAAATGCCTCACTTTTTGTGCGTGAACTTACCTTCTATACGTTATTATTCTAAGTTCGAAGTCACTGTGTTTTCGTTTGACAAAAAGTAATTTAAAATAAGAACTCACCTTTACATTAGAAGGTAATCCCAGCCCTTTAGCGATTTGTTGCAAATATCTATATGAGTATTTGTGTAAGTTTTCAGGCAAGTATTCTTCATCGTCCTCCATGGCTGATGCATTAAACAGTGAGCACATGTCGTCAGTGAACATTTACTCTAGTAATCAAACTATTATAGCAATTTGTGCAAGTACCGTCATTCTATTAAATATTGGAATAATTTCTTTGTTTCGGTGATTTGAAAAATTTAAATTTTATAACAATATCAAACAAAACTTTAGAATAGTATTGCCAGCGCGAAATTACCAAGTTTAATAGTTGAATTGCAAATAAAAAGTTAAATTCTTCGTTCAGTAAGTACCTACATATTTACTTAAAATGGCCAAAAGAAATCGTTTATATACAATTTTGGAGTGTGATATTTTTAAGTTTCAATGTACATTCTTTTTGAATCTATATAGACCTTCTCTGGCTACGTCCGTGGCCGATTAATACATCTTTGTGTTTATGTATTTAGTTGATTATACAAAAGTTATACCTATTGATCGCTAACGTCTTTAGCTAATATAAAATAATCTCTTTAAATCAAAGTACTTCTAGAAAATGTTAATTACATTTTCTGAATAGAACTAACCAATAGATATACTTTTCATCGCTTCCGTCTTGCCCTCTAAGACTGGCATCCAATCACTGATAACGGTTTGACTTACTGACGGCCTATTTTGTGAATAGTTAAGCTAACAATGTATTTGACTGAAGGAATTTGTATCCATATTTGTGAGTAAATTTTAACAACAAAATAGAAAATTGGTAGAAATGGAAAGATTGGTTTGAAAGGTTTGTGGTATAGTTGTGGTAATGGAGTAAGAATATAATTCATCGCCAACTCTCTTGCCCGTGGTTATCGTAAAAGAGGGCTAAGGGATTATTACAGTCACAGATTACATCTATGCAGGAAAAAGAAAATTCTAAAGAAAACCCTATACCAAGGGTTGCCAACATTTTACAACAACAAAAAAAAAGTATAAATAGAAAAAGAAAATTTTGGATAAAAGAAAGTATTTTCAAATTTTATGTTTTTATTACCTTAAACATGTATTTTTGTGTGTTTTTAGTACAAATAAAGTTTGATTCGCACCACTTCTGACATTTCGTTTAGTAATTAAAAAATCGTTTCCATCGTCCGTTTTCACTTATGTGTACCGTTAAATAGTTAAGTACCCAATAATTAGTATTTTGTTTTACGTAAAGGTTGGGAATAAGGTATTGTCACATACTTTATTGGTACGCAAAAGTAAGAAGAATAATTACTAAAAATAAACTAGGATCCTATACCCAGTGTATTTATTTTATTTATCGTATTTTTTTCATCATTTTTAGGGTTCCGTACACAAAGGGTAAAAACGGGTCCCTATTACTAAGACTTCGCTGTCTATCCGTCCGTCTGTCTGTCACCAGGCCGTATCTTAAAAACCGCTATATCTATATAATTGAAATTTTCTCAAATTATCTATTTCTGTTGCCGCTATAACAATAAATATCAAAAATAAAATATAATAAATATTAAGCCGGGCTCCCATATAAAAAACATTTTTTTGCCGATTTTTATAGATAATGTTACGAGACCCTTCGTGCGTGACTCCGGCTCGCACTTAGCAGGTTTTTTAGGCAAATTGACATCATTAAAAACGAGAATTTTGAAATGAAAAATATGGTTTGCCGTACTTTACAGTGCGCTCTTTCAGAATCTGGGGTTACAAGTGCGATTTTATCACTAAAATCTAATCACGAAAAAATCGAAGTTATTTTTTTTTCATAATTTTTCTCATAGAAAACGCCGCCTGACCCCCTCTTTTTTTTTTCAACCATGAGTGCACTAAATAGTTGTTGTTGAACAACGAATTCTTTGAATTTGTAGGTATCAATATTTTCACCCCCGAAATGGCGTTTTTCACCCCTTGAGCGGGGAGCAAAATTTTACATTTCGCAAAAAATTGAAAAAAAAAAGCAGATTTTCACGAAAATTGTTTTTAGGTCTCTAATTACGATCATGCCCTCAAAATTTGAAAATTCCAGATAACGAATTCAATATGGCCGACTAAAAATCCAAACACTTATTTGAATCGGGTAAAATTGAGTATTCGCGGGTTTTCTAGGTCGCTGAATACGATTCCGACCTCAAAATTAAAAATGTCAAAATGGCAGATCTAATATGGGCGATTGAAAATCCATAAACTTATTTGAATCGGTGAAATTGGGCACTCGGAGGTTTGTGATGTCTCGATTTTGTTCTCAGAATTTGAAAATTCACATAAACGGATCCACCATGATGCGTCACGTTGTTATTTTACTCTTAGCGCAACCCAGAGACAACGATATGGACGTGGTAAATTTTGAGGGCAGATCATAATCAGTGACCTCGAAAACCCCTGAGTGCTGAATATCACTCTATTCAAAGACTTTAGATTTCTGGTCGGCCATATTGGATCCGCCATCTTGAACTTACAAATTTTGAGTGCAGTATCGTAATCAGCGACTTCGAAAATCCCCGAGTGCCCAATTTCACCCGATTCAAATAAGTTTTTGGATTTTCGTTTGGCCATATTGGATCCGCCATCTTGAATATTCAAATTTTAATGGCAAAATCGCAATCAGCGACCTAGAAAACCCTGGAATACCAATTTTCGTGAAGATCCAATTTTTTCTATTTTACGCGAAACGTGAAATTTCGCTCACCACTTAAGGGGTGAAAAAAGCCATTTTGGGGTAAAAACATAGATTTTTACAAATTTAAAAAATTCATCGTTCAGCTACAACAATTTAGTGCACTCATGGTTAAAAAAAGAGGGATAGCCTCTTTTTCGGCGTTTTCTACGAGAAAAACAAAAAAAATGTCTTCGATTTTTCATGGCTTTTTTGTTTAAAAGAGGCCATATTTTTTGTAGTGAAAAACTCGCCATTTCAAGCCCAGATTCTGAAAGAGCACACTGCAAAGTATGAGATACCATATATTTCATTTCAAAATTCTCGTTTTTTGATGATGAGAATTTACCTTAAAAATGATGAAAAAAATCCTGTTCTCGGTCGTTAATGGGTTAAGTTGCGAAAAACTCCTCTCGCATCATGCAATCGAGATACAAAAAGTATTGAAGTATAAGCGATGTAGGGAATGTAAATGTAGGCGTACAGGTGTGAATTATTTGCACTTCATTCATTCAGGGATTCCTGTGGAAGTACTCGCTACAAAGATGGGAATTTCCCCAGCGTATTGTACGTGTTCAGCAAAGTTAAAAAAATATTAGTACTGCGTAAACAGTCTAGATGGCTGTAGTGTTTTGATCTTGATGAAGTTATGAAGGTACTAAGCACATTTTTAAAGTCTTGTTCATTTGATCAGGGGAACGCGGAGGCATTTGGGCGGCCCCCCCAAGACCGGCCTTCCGCACCCCTGTTAGTCCGCCACTGCCTATACCCAGAGAGCCGGAAGACCAACTTTCTGAGGGTGTTTGCGTGTGATGGGTTTTGGTGATACTTTTAGTTTCACCGAAGCTTTTTGTACGCATTCACACTCCCTTCACTTTCTGCACGGTGGGCAGCGGCTTAGCAAAGGTCCATGAGCGACAACAACACGTACCATCAGATGTACCTACTGTTTGCTTACTTGCAATAAAACAAAAACTTTATTATAAAGTATGGTTGGCAACCCTACGTATATCAACTCGTTTGACCAGCGTGTTATAGTAAGTAAAATTTCCCTCCCATTGTGGAGGAGACTCGAGCCCAGCAGTGGGACGTATATGAGCTGTGATGATGATATATTGTTCTCGATTACATACTAGTCCTTCGATGTTGTTGAAGTTCGCGCCTCAGAGAGCACCTACTTACTTACGTTATGTCTATTAAGTCTCTTACGAACATTTGTGACAGTGCAATTACAGGGCACTGCTGGTGTAATTAATTTTAATCTTTGGGTTATTGTGTTCAAATTCCCAGCGTGATGAGGGTTCAATATGCCATGTCTCCTGTTTAGTTGCCCGTAAAACTCATCCCTTCCACTACTCAAGAATTGAAGGGAAATTGATTTAAAACACCACTCTTGTCAGACCTGTTGATATGAGGTTTTATTTTGAGTTCCCTCTTGTTTAGATGTTAAATGTCTTTTACGGTAGTCGGGGAAAATAAGGCAGACTGTAAATTGAATTCATCCATGCGGCGATAGAATAAGAATACAATTCACCACTTTTCATGCCTGCGGGTGTCGTAAAAGACGACTAAGGGATTATAAAGTATATAAAAAAACATCTATACAAGAGAAGGAAAACTCAAATCTTATATCAACCCAACCAGTGTGGTTGTAGTAGGTCAATTTCCCTCCAATTAGTTGAAAAGGTTTTATCAATTGTACCATAGGTGTGGTAACGGAGTAAGAATACAATTCAGCACCACCTTTCTTGACCATGGATGTTGTAAAAAACGACTAAGGGATATTACATATAACAAGGAAAATTCGTAATAAAATCCTGTACTAGCTCGTCTGACCAGCGTGGTATAGTAGATCAATTTTCCTTCCCATTGTGGAGGAGACTCTAGCCCAACAGTGGGACATATATGAGCCGTAAAGATAAAATTATATGCTTACTCTAAAAGGGTAAAATTCAGACAAAAAATATTTTGGTTTACTAAAAGAAAAATATATTTCAATAATTATTATAACAATAATAAAGTACAAAAACCAACTTAATAAACTATAAAAAATAAAATAATTACAAACAAGTCTTTATCATCAACATTTCTAGAAATATATTAAAATGATTTTAAGTATTTTTTAAATCAAAACTAATATTTATTAGAAGTGTCTAATGCCTGTTTTCACCAAAGAGCCCGAAATTTTAAGTAACACTTAGGCTTTCACAATATTGATTAAATGAAATTTAAGATTTAAGTGGCACTTAAGGCTATTATTTGGGACGTAACACCGATTTAATGCGCCATTTATAATGCCTTAGGTCTTATCTAAAATTTAGGAGTCGTTCGTGAAAAAGGGGAATATGTATCTCATTATGCATTTTAAGACTAATTTTGAGCCACAGAATTATCAATCTTTATAAAAAAAAATCATAACAGTCAAGCCGTTTAAAAGAACGAACACACATACACTTAAATTTTATCTGTAAATACCTAAAATCGGATAAATAAAGTACTGTCATAAATTATATGTGTATAATATTAAATTACTAAAAATAACAAATTATATTAATTACTTTACCTAGACTAATTTTTTATCATTGACAACTAAATCTTAGGTAACACTTTAGGCAAACTACACACAACATCAATGATTGATTGATGTAATCCTTACTAATATTAAAAATGCGAAAGTAAGTTTGTTTGTTTACTACGCTTAAACCACCGATCCGATTTCAACAATTCTTTCATCAATGGAAAGCTATAATAACATAGGCTATATTTTATTCCGGTATTCCCACGGGAATGGCAACTACGCGGGTAAGCCTAGTGAAACTGAAGCGAAGCGAGGGCGGGTAATACATAGTTTATTATAAAACATGTTACGTTTATATTTAAATCGCCCTAAGTGTTACCTAAGAGTAAGGTACCGTTGTTGGAAACGCACATACAGTACTTGGCAACAAATATTGCACATTGATCTTTGAAAAGAGACAATCGGTTTCCGTGTGGTGACGGAGTAAGAATACAATCCACCACTCCCTTTCTTGCCAGTGGATGTCGTAAAAGACGACTAAGCGATATAATACGCATATATCATCTATGCGAGAGAAGGTAAACTCGGAATAAAACCCTATACCAACCTGTCTGACCAGCATGGTCAATTTCCCTCCGGTTGTGGAGGAGGTTCGAAGCCAATAGTGGGACGTATATGAGCTGATGATGATGATGAATCAGTTATCTTCGGCATTGTAGAGCGTTCTCTCTCTCACACTATTCATTTGAGTCATTTCAAAATAATCGTATATTCGATGACAATTTGAAATGAACTTGTTATTACGACGGTTGTTATGACAACAATGTTTAACTAGCGACTCATTATCGTGTGTAGTTGTTACAATTTTTATTGATTTGAAATTAATATATGTTTATAGCTCGACTCCCATATGTGGGTATCTTGTGGCTGTGACAACCTTATCCAGACTGTAGGTGATAGCTGAGGGTTCAACCCGATAAAATTAAGCGACTGATCTAGAGGGCACCCTCCCGTTGGGTACAGACCTAGGCCCGGGAGGTCACTGGCAAAGTGAGCTCTCCTACGTTTATGATTGCGGTCCCTGACGAAGAGGGCTGAATCGTGGATATTTACATGTTAGGGCCGCGCGGGTTGTGTATACCTCATTCTAGGCGAGCGCGTAAAGTGCGAGAGGTCTATTTATAGCGCTTAATAAATACGTCATTTATCTGTTAGCACTTTGTGTGACGTCAGACAGGAAGTGTGCGACGGGGACAATGCTCTACAAAGCCGAAATTAATCGACTGTCTCTTTCCAAAGATCGATGTGCAATATATATACACATCAATTCAGTACCGAAATTAATATAAGGCATTTCATAACAATCTCTACAATTTAAGCTATTAACATATTGTTCTAATTATTTATGCCCTAAAAGGGTATATTATGGATTGGCAATAAGCGGACCAATGACATGGATTACACAGCTGATCAATGAAATTGAATACAAATACTGAAAAGAATAGATGCCTGATTGGTTATGTTACCATTTTTTGACCTTCTGATCGAAATTAATCAGAACCTTGTCAAAAAAAATCTACACCAGAACAGTGATAGTGAAGATGGTTCATATAATGTATTCCTGCCCAGTAACTGTAGGACGACGAATCTTGAGGAAGAAGTTCAAGAATATAAGTAGGTAACATCAATGCAAAAGTAGGCAAACTTAAAATCCTATATCCCCGGTTGAGCCAACGAAGTATAATAGGCCAATTCCCTCTCTAAAGTCTAAATGATAAGCGGCGTTAACAATTATTTCTAGTAAGTATACTAATTTGGACTATTCGACTATTCATAACACCTTTTATTGTTAACATATATATATACGGCGATGTGGCTCGCGACACGTCACGTCTCGTTTCCGTCGGGGGCGAAAAGTGGCCCACAGAGAACCGCTTCGCTACGCTGAATATGTCAAAAGATCGTAGCAGGTGGAGGGCAGTGGACTCTGCCTACCCCTATGGGAAAAAGGCGTGAATATATGAATATAATATATATATATATATTTTATTATATATATATATATATATATATATATATATATATATATATATAACATATATATAAATATATATATATATATATAATACTAAATACGGCAAGATTGCAGAGGCTTTACTAACAAATCCAAAAGTAATATTTGACGTGATAACATCTTCTAAATCGATGGACGCCGGCTGCACGCACGTAAAAGTATAACTTATTGTCACATTCCATCGGGCGGGCGAGCGAGAGAGTGGATCAAGCGATAGAGATGCGTTCGGCTTGTGACATTGTTACTTCTAATTAATCTGTATAATTTAAGTAAAAAAATATTTCAATGAATGCAAATAAATGTTATTTTATCAAAAATTTGTAATTTTCAATTAATTCCTTTGTATTATACCAAATAATGATAATTCAGCGATAATAATTAATTTTCTGTGCGGTGATGGAGTAGAGAATACAAATCACCACTCCCTTGCCCGTAGATATCGTAAAAGACGACTATGGGATATAATACGCATATAACATCTATGCAAGAGAAGCAAAACTCGATATAAAACCCTATACCAACCTGTCTGATCAGCATGGTATAGTAAGGTCTATCTCCTTCCTATTATGGAGGAGGCTGAAATGAGCTGAAAAGATGATGATGAATGATGGCATCAATTCATAAAAGTAATTTTTATCAATGATTTCTTACGACATGTTTCTTATTTTTTTATTAGACTTCATTATTATTATGAAAGAATATATACATACAATAGTTTTATTTACATAATAGATATAAAACTATTATTAAAGAGTATATACTGTATAATCATAATGCTCACTCTTCACTTCCTACTGAGGCGCAGTAATAAGTATAAGCAACTTTGGCACAGCCAGGATATAGGTGGGCACCAACCCAACTAATTGGCTTGAATGGGATGAAACCTAAAAATACTAATTGTGCCTGAGAGAAATGATTACGATGCTGCTTATTTATTGCTGACAGAAAAATGTATGTTGATGATCCTGTAGGATATAGAAATACTTATTCAACGACAGCTCGGACACATCATTCTTTAATATGCTGTGTTATTGGACTTAAGTCAACCTTTGACAATTACTGTATCACTCCTATTGTAGGGTGGGGTTCCTGAGCAGAGAGCAACGAGCTTAGGAGCTATGTTGCTCAGTTAATGAGCCCAAACTGTGCCGTTATTGAAAGTGTGTGCATTGTTGCTTAGTTTACGATTCGTAAGTATATTGCTGTTGACAGTATTCCATTAAAAGTGTGTATGAGCAGAGCGCAACAAACTCAGGGGCTCTGTTGTACTGTTTATTATCCCAAAGTATGTTGTTGAAAGTATTACGTTAAAAGTGTGTACAAGCTGTGAGGAACAAGCTCAGGCACTGTTGCTTAGTTAACGACTCCTAAGCATGATGCTGTTGACAGTATTCCATTAAAAGTGTATGTGAGCAGAGAGCAACTAGCTCAAGGGCTGTGTTGTTGAATTTTATGACTCCTAAGTATATTGCTGTTAACAGTATTAAAGTGCGAGTTATTTAAGAGCAACAAGCTTAGAAGCCGTTTTGTTTGCTAATTTTGTACTCCTAAGTATGTTACTGTTGTCAGTATTAATTTAAAAGTGCTACTTATTTAAGAGAAACAAGCTCAGTAGCCGTTTTGCTTGCTATGTTTGAACTCCTCTAAGTATGTTGCTGTTGACAGTATTCTTGTAGACGAGTCAATCCCTTGCTGTAGGTGACGCGAGTACGGTCCGCACGTAGCACAGGGTTGATGTGGGCGTTATGAAGCTCCGATACTTGTGTTGAACATGCCGCTGCCGGATCCCCTGATGACACTAAGCTGCCGTACCTATTAACACATAAATTTTTTTTCATAACAACCCGCATTAAGAAATAAATTTACATGTGGTGAGGGATAAGATATTATTATAAGAATATAAATATATCTATAAGATCTATCCAAGAGAAGGACAACTGGACATGAAATCCTATGCTAACATGTGTGACCAGCACGATATTGTAGATCAACTGCCCTGGTCCACACCGGCCAAACGGATTGGTATAGGATTTTATATCGAGTTATCCTTCTCTTGCATAGATGCTTGTATAGTATCCTATGTTAGTCATCTTTCACATACGAGAATACCTGAAAGTGACACCAGTGACAGAGAAGATTAGGAGCGCGAGATTATCTTGGTATTGACATGTGATGAGCAGGGATGAAGGGCATGCGACAAGGTGGGTTATCGATATGATTGTGGATAGACGTAAGAAACGTAGGCAAACAAAAAAGACATGGATGGACTGTGTGAATGAAGATGTGCGTATAAAAGAGTGAGTGCAAATATGGCGGCTGATAGGAGGTTATGGAAGGTATGAACATGTTGTGCCGACCCCACTTAACGAGGCATGAGGGCAGGCAAATGATGATGATTTACACACGGGTAAGAAAGATGTTGAATTGTATTCTTACTCCCTCACCACACGCAAATAAAAAGATAATAACATTTATAATCTCAGCTTATATAAGTTTTACTGGTGTGTTCGAGCTCCTCCACAATAGGAGAAAAATTGATAACTACTGCGCTGGTCAGATGGGTTAGTATTAGGTTTTATTTCGAGTTTCATTCTTTTGCGGTATGTTAGATAGCATTTCTTAGTCTAGTGTCATGGTTTCGATTCCCATATAGATACCTTGTGAGAACCATAAATTGTTGTTTCGAGTCTGGGTGTAATTTGTGTACGTTTTACGAAATTAAATCTTAAATTAATCCAATAACCTACCACCGAACTGGAATGTAACTAATTTGTGTTAATTAAATTATTATTTGGAGTCTGGGTGTAATTTGTGTCCGTTAAATGATGTATGTAAAGTCCTCCGCAAGAAGTATTATTTCTTTATTGTTTAAATAATTATTTCCTTATACAATAATTTATTGTCTTAATACAGTGAAAGTATAAAAATTTAACTTTTCACAGACACAAGACAATTAAAAATGTATCCCAGGTCTTTCTGAAGCTCAAACACCAGTGTCATAGATGGCAACCATTTTAAAGAATTAAGAAGAAGCCGAAGCAGAGCATTTTCTTCACAGTAGGCAACGGCCTCGCTGTTCCCCTGTTATTGCAAAAGTCCATGTGCAGCAGTATTTCTTACCATCAGGTGTGCTGAAAAAAAACCATTGTGATACCTGATTTACAAGCAACAGTAGCAACAGTAATGAAATTATTATTTAACTCACCAGAAGTCATTCCCGGGATGTGCATTCCCATCCCATGGGTACATCATTACCAGTAGTTTCCCTTCATGCTCTCCAGTGAGCGCAGACGATGGCTGTCTCTTTAGAATCTGTACATTTATTCCACCTGGAAAATATATAGAGTACTTTATATTATTTGGCACATCTTACGGTATGATGACTTGGCTTTAGAAAATTCAGTAAGGACAGTTGCTCGCTGCCCCAGGAGCTTGCTACTCCATCCGAACACTTGCGTTACATAAGGGAACGTTTTCATGTGTCCTGTTTGGTCTTTAAAAACATTATGCTTAAACAAAATTAGGTCTTATTTTGTACAACGGATGGTCCCTGAACGAGGGCCAGGAGAAAGGAGTTGAAAATTGTAAAAAATGGGTCATATGGCATGAGTACGCTAATGCTAATAAATTTAAAAGAGACTTATAAAATATCATCCTTATGAATATGTCCTTCTAAACTAGCTGGATCTTACTCAGGTGTAATTTAGTTCTGTCGAGACAAAATATACGCCTAATTTGAGGGTAGAACCCTCTATATGATGAAAGCCATAAGAGTGAGAGGAAAATTGGTATATTTATTATAACAGGCGTATTGAGATAAGAGTTATGTTTCGAGTTTGCCTTATCTGGGAGTGAAGCTTCAGGGCTTGGGCCTCCTCCCCAATATGAGAGAAATTGAGCTAATATACCATGCTGATCAGTCATGTTGGTATAGGGTTTTATTTCGAGTTTGCCATCTCTTGTATAAATGCTATAAGCGTATTATATCCCTTAGTCGTCTCTTACGACATTCACGGCCAAGATAGGGAGTGGTGAATTGTATTCTCACTGTGTGACCACAGTCATAAAACTATAGGCTTTTTTTTTGGGAGTGGGTTACGGTCGGCGCACTCCTCGCACCACTCCGTCCGGGGCGACAGAGGGGCGTAAGCACACACACCCGTAACCCACCCGCGACACGTCGCCTTCGTCATTGGACCGACCACCGGAGCAGGGTGACTTGTCGTCAGTGGTCGGCCCGACAAATAAAACTATTGGCCTACGGAACCATACGGCAATTGACATAAATTACACTAAAAAAAAAAAAAACTCACCTTTTGGATGTTTCTTGCACTCAAAGAAGAGTTTCTTTTCTTTCGATTTTTTAACCGAACTGTCGCTAAACATTGCTGTAATAGAAAACAAAGTATTTATTCTAATATCGTTTTAAAATTTAACAATTATGTCTAAAACCCCTAATAATAACCAATGATTACTTATTTATGTTATTTAATTTTTTTTATGTAAGTTATTAGCTCCAGTCGATGGCATTGAAATACACAGATATATACGTCCAGCCCGCCAGCTCATATACGTCCTATGGTAGGTTCCAGCCTCCATCATCATCATCACAAGTCACATACATCCCACTGCTGGGCTCGAGCCTCCTTCACAGTGGCAGTGAAATTGATATACCACACTGTTCAGACGGATTGGTATTGGGGTTTTATTTCGAGTTTTCCTTCTCGTTGTATTATATTCTTTAGTCGTATTTTACGAGGCAAGAGCCACGGGCACAAAAAAGGGATGAACAGTATTCTTACTCTGTCACTACACAGTTTTTTTTGATAAAAATATAATGTCAAAAGTTTTTCCTCAAGATCACCTTAATAAGCTAATGGGCTTCGGCTAATGGGCTGGCCGTATTAAATGGGGAAAATAAATTAATTTTACATATCAAATGGTACCAAGCCTGTTTATATTATGGAGGATTCTCGAGCCCAATAGTGGGACGTATAGCAGCTGAAATTATAATGTATGATTCTTAAACTACTATGTATAAACATAAGTTACCTAAAATTTTGCTTGAAGGCATAATGTATGAGAAATTGACATCCGAGACATTTTGCAACAACTCCTTCCTCAGCATATGCCTGATACGCTCTAGGAACGTTAATACGTAGACGTCATTTTGATGTTGTGAAATTTTCCATACGCCCAGACCTGAAAACAACAAAATAACACTTTATTATTTTTCTTTTCTTTATAAGGGATATAATATGCATATAACATTGACTGCACAGATGGAGTAGTGGTTTTAGGATACCGACCTACAGTACCAGTGTCGGGGATTCGAATCCCGCGCAGAACAACACTTTGTGCGATCCACAAATTGTTGTTCTGAATCTGGATGTAATCTGTGTCCATTACTTATGTGTTTGTAAAGTCCCCTGCAATCCAAGGATTATTTCCTTAGTGCAGGTGGATTTCCTTAAAAAAAAAAAGATCTACGCATTAGATGGAAAGTTTGAATTGCTTCTATACGCCTTGGCGCGTCGGAGACGGATGGTATCTGAAAGAGTAATCAGCCGGACTGGCCAATGATGTCAAGCACTAGTGGTCAGCCCATTAGCGATAGGGAGGGAATACGGCGGGTTTTGAGGCCGTGTGCCGACCTTTAATTGTCACGGACGGAACAAATGTCGTGCGTCTAGACCATTACTTGCCAAAAAAAAAATAAAGCTTCACGATAACTGTATTCTTATCATCCGTAATGCGAGAGAAATTGACCCAAGATTGCTCTGTAGTAGAGCTACGAATACCATCAAAGCTTACACTGCTCCAGAGTGTTGTAAAAGACGACTAAGTGCTTCAAGCCTGAGCCAACTTCATCTGATGTATTCTGAACAACAATTACCTTCCCAAGGAGGGTTTAGGTCAGGCAGGCGGCTGGTCATAAAACTATTGTCAAAACCTTTTGCAATAGTTACGATGGAAACTAATTATACCGTGGATTCCAAGTATATGGAATAAGAGTAGGATAATGTTGCGGTGATGGAGTAAGAATACAATTCACCACCCCCTCTCTTGGCCTTGGGTGTTATATAAGACGACTAAGAGATTACCATCTGCGGATAAAATATACATGTGCAAGAGAAGCAAAATTGGAAATAAAACCCTATAATAACCTGTCTGAGCAGCTCGATATCTATAGGTCAGTTATTCTCCTATTGTGGAGGAGGCTCGAGCCCAACAATGGGACGTATATGAGCTGAAATAATGATGCTGGCCAGATGTGTTGATATAGGGTGTCATCTAGAGTTTTTCTTCTTTTGAATATATTTTATCTGACATATCAATATTATCCGTGTGGTGACGGAATAAGAATACAATTCACCACTCCCTATCTTGCCTGTAGATGTCGTAAAGACGACTAAGGGATATAATAAGCATATAACAGCAGAAGGAAAACCGAAACAAAACCCTATTCCGACACGTCTGATCAGCGTAGATTAGTAGGTCCATTCCCCTTCCATTAAGGAGGAGGCCTGAGCCCAACAATGGGACATATATAGGCTGAGATGATATAAATATGCCTTATTTCTTTTTTACGACACTTATGAGAATTGCGAATTGTATTTTTACTCCGTCCCCACACGAATTATCATGAATTTGCTATCAAACTCACAAAAAAGTACAATATAACCAAGGTACTTCTAGCATTCACAAAAAAGAACATACCGCATCCAATAACATTGACGTAGGCCGACTTCTCCTCTTCTTTAGCTCTGGCATCAGCCTCAGATAGGACAGTTTCAACAATAATACTAATTCTTTTATAGTATACTTCGTTGTCAAATATGTAGTCTTGATTCTTACGATTCACTTTGATGAACCTGTCCGTGTATAACTTCTCCTCACTCTGATCCGAGGAGTTCACGTATTTCGACAGCTCCTGATAAGTGTAACTTGGTACCTGAATTAAATAAACATCATATTAGCATTTTTGCTATTTTGGAAACTTTTGTAGGCGCTAAAATTATTATCCGTGTGGTGACGGAGTAAGAATACAATTCACCACCCCCTATCTTACCCGTGGGTGATCGTACGAGACGACTAAGGGATATAAAACGCATATAACATCTATGCGAGAGAAAGAAAACTCGAAATAAAACCCTATACCAACACGTCTGACCAGCGTGGTATAGTAGGTCAATTACCCTTCCATTATGGAGGAGGCCCGAGCCCAATAGTGGGACGTATGTGGGCTGAGATGATGAAAATTATGGAACCCGCGTCATCGTTGGGTGAAGAAAAAGTGTGAAAGTAGCGTTATGCTTCGCTGCGCACGCTTCGCTGTATACTGTGTATAAATATGTATATATGGTGGATGATTGATTAATTGATCGATCAATCGACAATTTTAATTAAAGACCAAAAAATAGCAACTGTATTTTCATAGTTTTAAGTTTTCACTTTTGTCGGCAGTCCTCTTGACTGCTTTGTGTGCAGACACACACCGTCTGAGCCGTACAGGGCGCTATGCGGATGCAAAATCTATTGGGTTACCTCCCAATCAGGATTTGGTCTGACCCCCTGTACCGATTTCTTCTCCCCACGTTTCATCTGGAAATGATATGGTGAACTGTACGTTTTCAACGATAATTTCGCCCATGTACGTGTAGAATTTTGCATGAACTACCTGCCATTTTATACGAGAGTATGGTATTTACCTCGAACGGACTGGCTCACGGGTGTAGAGAAAAGACTGTCGACAGTGTGGTCCTATCACCTACATATAAACTTATCATCCTATCAGTAACAGCCTTATAAAGTTGTATTGAAAGACTGAAATATTACTATAGGCATTGCCTATTTTTTTTTTTTTATAGCATAAACCCCGCGGGGGCACTTACATATGGTCACTTTTTTACATTTTTACCTTACACTACTACCGGATCGGAACGCGACCGCACTGAGAAGATCCGGCAAGAAACTCAGTGGGCTTGTCTTCTTTTTTATTCATTTACTATTTTTTTTTTTAATAAGATAATATACAACAACATGTCTATTAATAGCTCCAGTGTGATGCCTTTCGAATCATCATACAATACAGTTATTAAATATAACGAAAAAGTACCATGGCTGGACCAGATCCCGCAAGCGGCACCCGATCACGAGTTAACCACTAGAGCAGCCATCACTCCCCTCAACCACAATGGAGGGAAGGGAGTGACCCGCTCCTCGTAGCTACCGCAAGCAGACCCTTCAGTGAGCATGACCAATACCATGGGCCACAAACATAAAACACAGATTAAATAACAAATTCGTTTGGCAAAACACGCTTTACAATTATATTAACAGCAACAGAATAAACATGTATGTAACACCTTTTGAAATAATGAGAAAATGCCTGAATGAGGAGCTGCTCATAACCAGTCTGTATTATCATCAAGATAATCCGAGATTTTATAATAACCTTTTCTACAAAATCTACTCTTGATTGCTTTTTTAAATTTTTTAACTGGCATATCTCGAATATTAATAGGTAATTTGTTGTAGAAGCGTATTCATTGCCCCATGAAGGATCTGTTAACTCGTTGAAGACGAGTACTATGATATTACCTATGATATTACTATAGGCATTTCCTATGGTAGCCCGAGAGATGTTTTACTTAAAACATAATAGAGACTTGCCTGAAAGAATTCCGACCACATTTGCCTCCACATGTGTTTCGCGGACTGGTTGTTACGCACGTACGTAGTCTTCAATACGTTAAGGCACGTGGTTGGGGTGACCTCTTCACCGTAGCCGTTTTCCGGACTATTCTGCTCCTCCGTGATCAAGATGTCCTCGCAATCCATACGACCTGGTCGTTCGAAACGCGGCCCTATTGCGCCTGTAATTAATATTTTTGTTAGTTCGTCGATATCATTATGTTATAGGGGTGAATCTTTTTATAAGTAGGCTTTGAGATGCTCATCGGCATTTTTTTGGGTGACGAAAATTATTGGAAAACACTGTCTAGTAAATTCTTCAGTACCTCGCTGGTTTTCGTATACTGGAGAAACAGAAGTTCATCCATTTCATCTGGAAACGTTATGGTCTTCAACTGGACATTTCCAGCGATCATTTCTCCCACGAGCATGCAGGTTCTAGAATGAGCTACCAGCTGCTGTGTTTCTCGAACGTTATGCCATGTCCTTCTGTAAATGAGGTTTAACAAGAGCATTTTTTTCACGATAGGTTTATCTGTGCCCCTGATATTGCTAAGGTTCATGTGCGGCGGTATCACTTATCATGGAATGTGCTTCTTGCTTATTTGCCACCATCGGCAATAAATAAAAAAAAAGAGACACGCTCTTCTTCCTCTAAAATGTAATGCAAAAAATTCACTTATATTTTGTGTCTTAAGACACAGTCTTAATTTTTTGGCTTGTAATATCTATAAGGTAAGTCCCACACTAATTTCAATGGATAATATTTCCTAGGTTTAGGATACTTTGGAGCGATCGTCTACCGTGGGGCCACAAATGCCAGCTAAAGGATTATCGGGTGAAAGGGCACCAGCATTATCCTGGCAAATTTATAGAACAAGCTAATAGTTTTCTGTCTACAGCCATAATTGGTTCAGGTCTTCTGGGGTAGTAACACCTTTTCACAGACAATCGATGTCGGAGTAGTAGCAATTTGATATTGTATTTCATTTGATGACCGCGAGCATTATAATCCTCACCTCACAGTAACGACCTGGCTGTGCTCTTGATATTACTGAGGTCCATGAGCGGCAATTACAACTTACCATCAGGTGGCCAGCGCGTGTGCGACCAAAAGTAATACAAAAATAATTTCGAGTTTATAGTTGTTTTATGAGTTTATAGTTGTTCATTTAACTGCACATGACGGAGTTGTGTTAGTATTGACCTCTCGTGCTTGTGCACAACTCCCGCACAGGAGAATTCTTTGTGTTATTTATAAATGATAGTTCCGAGTCTGGGTGTGATTCATGTCCATCAATTGTATCTTCATCCGGGAAGACAAGCATTTTTACTGCTAAATGTTGTCTTTACGAAATAATTGTGAACTCTTCGAATCGTATTCCAGATTTCGCGGTTAGCCACTGCTACTAGTTTCTGAAAGGAAATATTTCAAAATGCAAAAATCTCACCAATTATAATAGCACTTTTCTCTGCATTCTCTTCGCTAACAACACCAGCATTTTTCCTCTCGCCATCATTAATGCATTCTGTATGTCCACTGACGAATACGTATGCGGCAAGCTTTAACTCATCGTAGCTTAGTAAGTCTTCTAACACTAAAGGTGGTTTTTGTTGCATTGTTCCTATAGTCTCCCAGCCACCAGCACTATGGATCAATAATAGAATATTTCTTTAAGATATTTCACTACTCATTTCAAAATAGAAAGAGTTTACAAGTCCTAAAAAGTAAGGGGTGATCCTTTACTCTCCGAGACTCATAAAAATTGGCAACGTGATCATTGGGAATGGACAGCAAGAACCCACCTGCTAAACATGGCAATTACAGCATTATCTTCACGATGAGACCTAAGTCCAAACATAGATATCAATAGATTGATGATACATGGCATGGATATTCCATTAATCAGCTATTTATTGTAAATTTCATATATGTAATTTTCGCTAAAAGCAATCGAAGGTCGCAGGAAATCTACTGTTGCATGGAGTAAAAAAAGAACTATTCAACGAGCTATTGACACGTTCTCTATGAAATATTGACAGATAAAATTCCTTTGGAAGGTTTAGCAAGTCCAAAAAGGTTGGATCGGTGATTTACAAATATATTTAAAAGACAAATTCATTCGACAATGGCAACAATGGTTTGTGTTTAACTGATTAATTAGTTGAATTAAGCGAGGCATTTTTTTTTTTTTTTTTGGGTGGGTCGCGGTCGGCGCGCCTCCGCACCACTCCGTCCGGGGCGACAGAGGGGCTTAAGCACGCAACCCCCGCAACCCACCCGAAAACCACCTCGCCTTCGTCATTGGGCCGACCACCGGAGTAGGTTTACTTGTCGTCGGTGGTCGGCCCGACGGAATACCCCCTACGCGGGGTACCCTCCCGTCGACCGACGTCCCCCCCCTCGGGGAGGACGTCAGTCTTTCCTCACGCGGTCGGCCTCTCGGCGGGTGACGGACTAATCCCCGGTCACGTCACCCGCGGCTTCGGCTAGGGTGGCATGAGGCGCTTTTAGCTGCTTTATATTTTCCAAAATAAAAAAACTTCTTCAAGGTGTGATACTAATGGAATTAGGAGCGCTTTTCAACTTTAATACGATAGGCTTTTACAACAAGCATTTAAAAGAAAAAAATCGCTCTATCCCCTTTTGTGCTGTTTCAACAGCTACTGACAGAAGTAGCGACTGACGGTATTGGATAATTTTGCTCGAATTTTCTTTCAGAACAAGGGTTCTTTAGGGTTACAAAGAAGAATTATATAATTCAATCATTTCTATGTGGTAACGTAAGAACACAATTCACTATTCCATTTCTTGCCCGTGGATGTCATATTATACGACTAAGAGATATGATATGCAGATAACATCTATGCAAGAGATTCTCTCTTTTTCGGCATTAAACCAACACGTCTGACCAGCGGGTTATAGTAGGTCAATTTTCCTCCAATTACAGACGAGCCCCGAATCCAACAATAGGACTTACATGGAACGATATGAATTCAAACATCCACTAAGCGATTAATAACAATTCCAGTGCAATATTTTCTTTTAATCCTTACCTAATAATAAAGGCTTAAAATATACGCCTATATAATAATACTTAGTTGGACAGACACGTTTCACGGACAAAACTTTCACCAAAGCATAAATATGTTTAATGATTACATAGATGATATGATTGTTCTTCGATATTATCTTATATCTTTAAACGAGCAATTCTTGTATATATATATATATATTCAGGATCTTGGAAACGGCCCCAACGATTTTGTTGAAACTTGGCATACTAGAGGATTCGGGTCCAAAAAATCGATCTAGCTAGGTTTTATTTATAGAAAATGTTCTTTTGTCGGTGTTTTTAGCATAACAATAAATGACATTAAATTTTAAAAGAATATGAATTCAAAGTTCCGGTAGCTCAGTTGGGGGACGGCCGGTTTTAATTTTGAGTTTTGTAGCATCCAAACAGCGTCGGTTCGAATCTCGGTGTTATTATTATTCTCTTTTTGTAATTTTTTTATATAATTTTTAGTTTTTATTAATATATCTAAATAAATTCTATAAAAATATTTCGAGCGAAGCTCGGTCAACCAGATATTAATACTTTATTTCCCAAAAATTACCAAAGTCTAAATCAAGTAGCGTTATTCCATTGACTTAGGAGACGCATAAAGTAGTCAATATCATAATAGTCAACACATAAACTCACTTTACTCGATGCTTGCCTTGATTACTTATTAATAATTTTGACAGTTATTCTTATTTTATATTCGGGTTGACACCATTTTAAATTAGATCTCAAGCAATATATTGGTGGAAACTGCATTTATTTTCACGCAGTAGTTTTTATGTGTACAGATGGACAAAAATCTAAAAATTGCGAGTACAGACACAAAAAATCTAAAAATTGTTGTTTTGACTTCTGTTTTGCTCTAGCCTGTTCGTTCCACGCTAAACGAGGTCGATGAATCATTTCCTCACCTCCCATAAACTCCTGTCAGCCGTCATACCTACATTCGTTCTTTTTATACCTTTATCCTCATTCACAGAATCTATCTCTTTTTTGATCTTACACACGTCCATACAAATTAATTTGTATTTAAAGTGCAGTAGATCGAATACATATTTTTTTAATATTTTTTTTTCTTTTATTATGGCATTATGGTAATTTTTTTTTTCATTTTTAAATAGACAACACCCTGCACTAAGGAAATAATCCTTGTGTTAGACTTTACAAACATATAATTAAAGGGCACAAATTACACCCAGACTGAGAACAACAATTTGTGGATCGCACAAAGTATTGCTCTGCATGGGATTCGAAGCCACGACACTAGGTTGGTAGGTCGGTATCTTAATCACTA
This sequence comes from Lymantria dispar, assembly GCA_032191425.1. Classification (NCBI taxonomy): domain Eukaryota; kingdom Metazoa; phylum Arthropoda; class Insecta; order Lepidoptera; family Erebidae; genus Lymantria; species Lymantria dispar. Next base: position 5,980,965 of record CM063465.1, on the reverse strand, counting down.
CGCCATCTGTGCTGTTAAAAATGGAGAGTTAAATGGATACTGAACTAATTTCAATTAATTAAGAAATAAATTGTTAAAACCTTGCATGCTAAAATGATCTAAATTAAGTTAGACTTGAGCTCATTAGTAAATTGAAATACCATCCCTTATTCTCTCGTGGAGTCCTCAAATCAGAGACATAAGCAGCAAGATTAGCAGCATCATTCTTCTGGGAACCTTATAACATATTTTGACCATCAAATCTGAAGTAGACCATTAGTCTACTAAGCGTGGCGATAATAGCACACCTTTTGAAAGACCTACACATCGATACGCTGATTGATGGATATCAGAATGGAAATGGTAAATGACTCACACAAATTTTCATTAATAGCAAAGCGTCCTTAACCAAAATATATTATGATTTCTAATGTTTACGCGAGTATTAAACATTATAAATAAAACTATTTTAGGGATTCTGTCGCGTTTGTATTTGATTTTTGATTGTCTGAAGTTTCGAACACTTTTCAGCATTCATGGTCACAGGCGGACTAAGATGTCTCACGTCCAACAAGTCATCGTTATTACAGAGTTTTTATAACTACCCGCTACAGAAATAATTCTGTACAATAATTCTGTGTCAAATACAAACGCGAACCTTAAAAATAATTTTATTTATAACAAGATATATTAATTTTTCTCCATTGTCCCCATATTATAAGCCATTCCCATGCCACATGTTACAATGAGTTTTAAATACCAAATAAAGTTTGAGGTGTCACGATGAAAACGGCGACCCCGACCTCCTCTAGTGGTGTGCAAGCATCGTCGTTTAGCTGGGGTCTGGGTAACTCTGCGTCGAGCATTTTCTTTCACGAACCCGTACCTTTTATTGAAGTATATTTGCAATAAGAATTAATTCGTGTATGCACTGGTGGCATATTCGTCAATAGGAACTTTCTATGTCGATTGTTGACTTCAACATCCACACAATTCTATTCTTAGTGTGAACCACATAGGATTGTTCTGAGTCCGAGTGTTATTTGTGTCCGTTATTGTATGTAGTGGGGGTATTCTTAAAAATTCTAACATCTCCTATTTTAGTACTACCCACGTAATTGTCATTGTAGCATTATAGGATTAATTTTAAGGATTATAACGAGTTCCTAGTAAGCTAATCTGCCTCTTATTCTGATGAAGATTTGTGACCCAGTAGGATGAACATATATGATTAGAAATGAAAATTAAATTTAGATTAAGGGAGGCTGTATTTCACTCATGGCTTTCGTCAACTGGGTCGAGTTGAGTAATGCTAAGATGTTATTTCTCTTACCCTTTTTCTCCTGACATAAGCATATATGCGTCTTGTGCTCCAACAAAAGAGATGGCTCTTTTCTTTAAGATCCTATCGATGAGGCCGGGAACTCCCATTTCTTTGTAGAACTCTTTCTCTATTGCGCTGCCGAATTCTCTGTAAAGTAGTAAATAAATGAATGTCTATTTAACATGTTCTCAAACTTTAGATTATGACCACCACTATAACTTCTATAACCCACGATCCACAGTGGTATTACACAAATGACATCAAAGATTAACCGTTAGGGATTCCTGACAAAAGATTTTAATTGTTTTGGACCAACAACAAATTTATTTTGAAATAAAAAAACAGAAGGAATTGACGAGATTCTACTTCTCTCTTATAAAAAGTGAGCGATATAAAATTGACTAATAAGCCAATAAATACGAGAATCCAGTATACAACAAACAGTACCACAAATATGACAAAGCTCAAGGGATCTTTATATGAGCGAATACTGAGTTAGCTATGACAAAAATGTCTGAACGCCGGCAATTTTTCTCGAAAAACTAGATCACTACAGAAAATTAAAAGGAGTGGAGGATGCACGCCAGGGACATAGCTACCGCCGTATCAATGGGGCCCCCGGGCTACAGCAGCCCCTAACGTGTGCGAGCAAAAATGAGTAAAATGTTATTCATAATGTCATTTAAACTCGTGGTTCTCGGGAAAAAAACTGTCATACGTATATAGTTTTCACTTCAAAAATAATAAAAGTCAAGAAAAGTAATCGTTTTTTTTCCCTGAGTTAAGCAACATTCTACATCGCATCAGTTATTGCGAGTTTTCCCCCGTTTAAGTAATTCACTTAAACGGGGGAATCCTGCAATCAGCTAGTTCAATTTACAGGAGGAAGTGATAACTTCTTAGAACAATAACTCATAGAAGGTAACACCGCGCACAAAAAAATGAAGCACTTAAATTGGTGCCAGATGGCTCCCTACGCCGGACCGTTCCGTAGTGTATAAGGTCACTGCGTACACAAGGCAAAGCTATTTTATAGTGGTGTACGTGTGTAAGCAAGCTTTTGATGGTTTAAGTACTGACGCTATCCTTCTATACATTATTATTCTAAGGATAACTTATTAATAGTTATTAATAAATATTTATTTTAACTTAATGCAAGCATTTTGTTTGTTTTGTGTGAAATCTTTACCCTTAATTTGCAACCCCAACTAATTTTGATACAGGGACGGGCTAGTTTTGATCAAGGCACGCTACGCGACTAATGCACGCATTGTGGATTATAGTGCCCCACATTCACTTGTTCTATGATCATAGCCCACCAAGAAAAAAATAGACGCGTTTCAGTCACTTTCAGTGTCCAGTAAAGTATAAGTAAATCGATGTTATTGGTATTAGCTTAACACCTATGCGCGGCGCGCAAATTTGAATTCAAAATCTGTATGTTGTTATCTCCTTTTTTTGGAGTTGGCTAGTAGTGTGTCGTCGACGATTTTACAGTCGACGCAACGAGACCGTTTATCGTCGATGATAAACTAGTTGAAAAAACAGTCTAATTTTCGACTAGTTTACGTCGTCGACGCTTAGACAAGACGAGACGTTTAGTTTATATTATGACGTACGATGATCGTCCATTGGTAAAGGACAACCAAACTTCAACGAATTTTATTAGACAACAGTTTAATTGTACAATATACATTGACGCTTCAATATCTAATGATAGTCCCATCACATGATAGCAGAGTTCAATGAATTGCAATCAATCTATCTATGCGTTATGATTTCGGCTCGACTCGCGCCTACGGGCGGTGAGGTTTGCGAGGCGGGTAAAGAGCGTAGCGAGCCATGAGAGCGCGCGCGCATCGCGTCGTCCTAGTTCGGACCGATTCGGGCGCTTTCGAATACTCGCAAGTCGTCGTCGTCGCGTTCGTGTCAATCATTGATGCGGCGACCGATTTGCGAATCCGTTCATACATAAACATGTTTATCAGTCAACTATAAACTAGTTGATTAGTTCACGGCAAAGAAACAGTCGAAAAAACTGTTCGTTTATTCAACGACCACCAGTAGAGTTGGCTATTGTCAGTGCACACGCCGTCTGCTCCGTTCGGAGTGATGAAGGGGCGCCCATAACCCATCGTATCTCCTCTCCTTTGCCATTGGACCACCGGTACCGAGTTCCTTTTCCTCCGTGGCCGTCCCGGCGGAATACGCTATGGGGTACCTTCCCCTAGATTGATCTCCCTACCAGACAATGGCTATATTTTGATATTAGATCAAAAGCATATAAGAATTCCTTCTAAAAACCTTCGAACGTGTAAAAGTATGCCAATTATAGGCCCATGCGTAAGTGTAAAACCAGTTTTATTGAGGAAAAATAACAACAATATAAGTTGTTTACGAGTGTAAAAAATTGCGCAAGAATTTCTAAGTTTGCATGCTGAGATACAAAAGCAATTTTCCATGTGGTAACGGAGTAAGAATACAATTCACTACTCTGGTGAATTGTATTCTTATTCCATAGAGAGACATCTTAGTCCGCCCGTGACTATGACTGCTGTAAAGTGTTCGAATAGTCAGGCAATCAAAAATACCAAATACAAACGCGACAAAATCCGTAAAGGAGTTTTAATTAGAATGTTAAACAAGCCTGTTAAAAAGGGCCCACATTGCTGATAGTTTTCTGTCTGCAACCATAAACAAACCGATTCGAACGTTACAAGCAGATAAAAAGCATGTTAATAATTTCACTACTCACCTCTTGTATATAAGGAAGTGTGTCATAAGAAGAATAACTCTTTCATGTATAAGTGGGTATGTCGACATTATATTCTTTCTCAATTTCTCTATAGGCCGTCGCACTTTGAGCTTTTCTAGTCTGCAAAAAAAAAGTTCAGAAAAATTATTATAAGCGATGTTTACGTGAGTATTATACATTTGGAATAAAACGATTTTTATCGCTTTTGTATCTGAACTTATCCCGTCCTTTCGAACACCTTAGAGTTCTTATTTTTACGGGAGGTCCAAAGTGTCTTAAGTCCAACAATTCTTTATCTAGCTAAATAAAACCTTTGTAATAACAATAATTGTAGGACGTGAGATATCGTAGTTCTCCCGTGATAATTAATGCTGAAAAGCTTTTATTACAAAACACGTGAATCACCTTAATCCTTTCGTAACTATGAACGCTGAAAAGTGTTCAAAACTTCGTGCAATCAAATACAAACACCATAAAATCCGTAAAATTATAACAAAATCTTCACCTGACTGTTTCTATTGGGAATGGTATTGGAAACGCTTTACTTCTCGCGATGACTTCATCAACATCATCAGTTACCACATCTTGTTGTATGTCTGCGCACTGGTTCAGAAGTTCATTTGTCTCTTTACTCATACTTGGAAAACACCAGTCGGGTTTGCACCTGAACAATACATAAAATATAAGGTAAACCGGCAAAATACGATTCCGACGTAGGTACTATTCCGTCTATTGCACAATATACTAATATGTTTTAGTCAGAATTAAATATCCCACCAAAACATAATGTGAATATACGAGCCATGCTTAATATACCACCGTCACCGTTTTACCAACGTACCAACGATGCACGACGTACCAAACGTACCTCGACGCCGCAGCAGGGTTCATGCATTTCATCTAAAAACGTTATGGTCTTCAATTGAACGTTTCCAGCGATCATTTCTCCTACGTACGTGCAAGCTCTGGAATGAACTACCTGCTGCGGTGTTTCCCGAGCGCTATGACATGTCCTACTTTAAACGAGATTTAAGAAGAGCATTTTCTTTATGGTAGGCAACGGTCTAGGCCCTGCTATTGCAGAGATCGTTGTGCGGCAGTATCACTTATCATCCAGGTGTACAGCTTGCTCGCTTGCCACCATCGACAATAAAAAAAAATATTAAGATAATTATGGTATGGTTATCGATTTCACCGACAAAGGATTTTAAAAAATAAATGTAATATTTACGAACGTATTATTGAGTAAATTTAAAACATAATATGTTTTTTTCCTGCTATAAAAATGGTTGTACTACTTATTTAAAAATATGAATATTAAAAACCATATTTACTTATAACAAAGATCAGAGACTGCGTGCTAAATATAAGATGACCACTATGTAGTGTTGCCCAAATGCAAGACCAAGACGAGACTTGGACCAGTCTTGGTCTTGGTCTTGCAACAGCGTCCCTGGTCTCGTCTTGGTATTGCAGCAAGTCTTGCAAGTCTTGCAGTTGGAATAACGTAACAGTCATTTATCATGGCAATGAAAAATCCAACTAAATTAATCAAATATCATCCTATCCTATCTATTCATCTGCTAGCCTATAGTCCACTATTGAATATAACCCTTACCACTACCACTTCATCCGATTTATAATAAGTAGGTAGTAGTATAGATAATAATAGTTTTTAATAGGTAATATACCATATGAAGAGGGTCACCAAATGTATGATATTCGTCGTCATCGTCACAGCTCATAAAAGTGCCACTGCTGGGCTTAAGCTTCCTTCCAGTAAGAGGAAAATTGATCTACTATACCACGCTGGTCAGACATGTTGTTATAGGGTTTTATTTCTAGTTTCACTTCTTTTGCATATATGTTATATACACAGGGTGTATCAGGTTATGGGGCAACTGTTCGAGTACGTCTTAGTTCAACGGTCAAAGATCATAATTAGAATGTATATTACACAAAAACAATATAACATAAAAGTTATAGTGATTACAAAAATGTGTATCTAAGAGTTTATGCCTTAAATGTTACGCATTCTACATAATGCATATGCGTATGTACAGACAGGATATATGTAAGCATGTAAAACTTCGACAGCATAAATAGGTATTAGATTTGCGCGAACCTTTCAATGGTTACGTAGGTACAAAGGCGACTCATCAACGGTCATCGGCCGATCAGCTGCTTTATGTTAAAGCGAAGTTTGTCTTGCTTATGCAAACGTAATCATTGATTTATTCAAATTCTAATGAACATTTAACAAAACACGAATATGTTGCTTTATACATTTCAATCAAATTTACATGGAAAAACATGACAAAATTGAAAACTTACATGTCTCTCAATTCATTAACGAATCGATATTTTTATTTAAATTTATTTTTCATGGGTTCCTAACACCATTGCCTCGGTCCGATTTGATACGACATCTACGGGCAAGAGAGTGGTGAATTGTATTCGTACTCTGTCCCTACACGGACATTTATGTAGATTAAGCCTTTCCACTCCAAGGCTGTTTTTGTTTTTATTCCACCAGCTCCACGCTAAAATTACGTTTTTTTACTTTTAGTGTTTTTGTGTATTTTGTAAAAAAAAACGAATTTTTCATCACTACTTTCAAAACTTTTTACTTTGTTACTTGTTGCACCATCAATGCGTGTCCGTGCGCCACAGTGAATTGATTCAGTCACAGTCGTATCCGCCAGGAAAATTCACACCATACATGACATTACAGGTCTTTGCATGAAAACAAACACGATGATGCACAGAGATAAGTTGTTTACGACGCGAACATATAACTGTGCGATAACAACTAGTTTTATTATGTAGCATCGATAAAATTTAATTGAATTATAGTATCTTACGATTCTAGAATATGTTTCATTCATTCGTGATTCAAACATTTTAGTAACAAAAAGCCCTCCTGTTTTAAAATTTGCCGCAAAAAGAGGTATTACACCATGTCGAGTATCACTCGACAGTGGAGCTAGTGGAACAAAATCAGTGTCGAGTGACACTCGACATTGGAGTGGAAAGGGTTAATTGTAGGCATATTTCTATGTCCAACAGTGAACGTCGTTGGGCTAATGAATAAGAAGATATATAAATATGTATAATGGGCAAGAGCACTATCGTGATTACGGTATTTTTGTCCTTAAGCCTTTCCGAAGAGTAATTCTGAAAAGCCAACACCAACATTAGGAGTCGATTGGCCAATAGATGATATCTCAAGACTGATGACTTGCCGTGTAGTGACGGAGTAAGAATACAATTCATCACCCCCTATTTTACCCGCGACTGCGAACCCATGACTAAGGGCTATAATATATAACATCGGTGCAAGAGAAGGAAAACGACATGAAACCCTGTAACAACATAGCCGATCACCGTGGCGATTCCCCTCCGGCCACTGCCGATTTCCCTCCCACTATGTTGAAGACACGAGCTGTGTGGTAGCGGCTTCGAATACTACCAACCCTTGCTTTGCTCGTGGGTGTCGTAAAAGACGACTAAGAGCCCTAGATTGACCCAGACCAACTCCATCTGGTACCATTTGGGTCAACGATTACATTCCAAAGGAGGGTTGACGTCAGGCAGGCGGCCGGTCATAAAAGTCATTGCCGAAACTTTTTGCAATATGTCAAAACAGATGACATATTGCGTCGACCCCAAGTAATTGGGATAAGAGCAAGATGATGATGTAGAAGACACGAGCTCAACCGTATATAAGCTGAAATGGTGATTTGAATTAAATGCAAGACCGCGAGACTCTTGCAGGCTCAGTCTTGGTCTTGCTCAAGTCTTGCAGGGCCAGTCTTGGTCTTGGTCTTGCAAAAATTAAGCGGTCTTGGTCTTGGTCTCGCATTTCTCGCAAGACCAAGACCAAGACCGCAAGACCAAGACTATTTTGGGCAACACCACCACTATGTAATAACTCTTATTTGGGATAACTTTGGCTATTTGACTATCGCATTATAATTCACCATGAGTTAACACTCCGCGTCAGTACAGGTACCGTTTTCTTTGATAGTCCGCACGGCCTACTTACTACCTAAGTACCTACCCACTCATCGACTTCCCACGATAGACCCGGCTAGTAGCGATTAATGCTTACATTCAGTCTGCCACTAGTTTCAATAAAACACTTTTTTTCAGTACGTTGAAAGCCAGCGTGACAGAAAAATTAGTGCATAATTATTTATGGTTTGATGAACTTTCACTTTTAAATAACTTCCATTAAATTTGTTAGAAAGACAACTAAGGGATATGTTGTGCATATAACAACTATATTATATGTAGAAATAGGAAACTTGATATAAAACCCTCTGCCAGCCAGGTCAGCTTCCCTCCTATTGTGGAGGTGGCTTGAGCCCAGAAATGGGTCGTATGTGAACGGTGTTACTGATGACGAATTTCTTAGAAACATTTCCTTGTAAATGTATTAGTCATCTGTGTTCATTTTGCGCAATATTTGAACCATTCAAATAACTTTCTCGATATTTGATCACAGTTAAAGACCCTAAAGATTTTGATTAGATTATGGATTAAGCCGCTTCGTTCGCGTTATTTTAGATTCCGTCAACCCATTTTTTATCCTTCCGGCACCGTGTTTTTTGCTTGAATTAAAGGTAAAGCATTTTCTGTACTCTTGAATGACGTCGTTCAGATCAACTCATCGTCAGAACTAGACCAAATTGAACACACGAAATGAACCAACCTTCAAATAAAAATAGAAACATCTAAATCGGTTCACCCTATCGAAAGTTCTGAGGTAACAAACATAAAAAAATACAATCGAATTGAGAACCTCCTCCTTTATTGAAGTCGGTTAAAAATAATTGTTCGTAGCCTCCACCACACAGCAACTCTATAGGGAGAATGTTAAAAATACTTGGTTAGCGAAATTGCTTATTCTGCTTAGCGGTGATGTCGTGTATTATGACCGTATTCACATAATGCTAATAAAAACTGCACTCTATTTAAAACAATGTGGCTACATAACAGTACATACAGATCGATGAAAAGCTCTCAGTCGTCTTTTACGACACCAAAGAGCAATGCAAGGGTTGGTATTATATTGACGATGAATGTATATGATGAGTAAATATGTGAATTCGAAATTTAAAAAAAAAACACGTAAGAACACGTGAAAAGTATATTAAACCCGTCCATCTCAGTATAACAAATAACCATTGGTCTATGCAAAAACAGTACATTTTTGTTATAACTAGGGACACAATGGGCCAGATAGCTTGGAAACGGGACTGTCTCACTAACAACGAGACGTATGGTCATATTACTCACAGTACATAAAGCGGTAGTCATATTACGTTTTATATTATATTTAGCTGTGCCAGCCCCCGCGCTATCTTGGTTCACACGTTATTATTTTGTTTCAATCATGTCGTCAAATGGAATTATTGATAATAATATCAACACAAGTAACATCCATAAAACATTAATCGCCATTTTTGTTATCTTGTCAGTTGTCATGCAAGGACAACCGAGCAAAATGGGATGTCCTATTATTACTAGATTTTATTCGGTTCGCTTTTATAAACACTGCTCAGTGTTATCTATACTAATATTATAAAGAGGAAAGATTTGTTTCTTTGTATTGAATAGGCTCCGAAACTACTGGACCGATTTCAAAAATTCTTTCACAAATGGAAAGCTATGATATCAGGGAGTAACATAGGCTATATTTTATTCCGGTATTCCAACGGGAACGGAAACTACGCGGGTAAGGCCACTAACACCGAAGTGAGGGCGGGTTGCTAGTGCTATTATAAACTTAAAATCTTCTTAGATAGAGTATTTAAGGTTGTCGTCCTCGAGCACACATTGATATTTTCTACTCACACGGACGCATCGCTCAGTATTAGTACACACACCCTGAAAACAAATAAATCTAATTTCGATGCTTGCACTAGTACGTATTCATTACGCGCTCGTCTTAGTAGGATGTTCAAAGTGTCACAAAAATAATGCAATGATTTAGGCATTAGCATATCGCATCGTGACGTAGACGCACCGTAGACAGTGCCATAGTGAATAGCCGGTGGCAAAGGGTGGGGTCAGTGTGTGTACGCTTTCTGGGTATTATATTTACTATTTATTTTTGACGTGACAACGTCTTATAAATTGGTTTGCCGGGTGACACTTCAAGAAACTGCGTTACGCTCCGCTCACGTTATGCGCTCACAATGAGAGCGAGTGAGAGGCACGCGTCCCTTCCACTCGGGCATGGTTAGCCCGCCTAAGAGCGAGAGAGACAGACATAAAAATTGTATATTTGTATATAAATACGTATGTATGTGTAAAGGTAAAAATAAAATTTTGTTAATATGAAATTCAGTGCGAGATTCTTTGTATAAATTAATGTTTTAAATATAATTCTTTGTATAAATAAATGTTTTAAATTGTTACTATTATTTCATCCTTCTTCCTACTATACGAATGAATATTCACATTAAAATTATTTTACCACTCAAAGTCGTTGTCACGTAAAACTTTCGCCCGTATACCGACTTTACAGGCAACCAATATTTTTTATGGAGAAATCACAGTAACATTATAAATCCGAATGTTTTCTGGTAAATGCTAAAATAATTAGACCATGGTACCATTAGACAATAATGGTAACGGTTAGATATTTTTATTAGATATACAGTATGACTGGTAAAAGATTGTACATATTGAAGGAAACGATAGATAATGGCCACATGTAACTAATAAAAGTGTAAAAAGAAGATAATATTAATTAACTACATAGTAAACATCAACAATATTAGTGTTACAAGACTTCCAAAAATATTGTCACCCTACTGGCGATACACCGATACCGATATCGAGTAAAAGTTTTGTTAGCACTGTTGTCAAGATTTTGGATATTTATTACTAGAATTACTAAAGCTAGGTGTAGGAATAATGTTATAAAAACACTAAAGTTAGTTGCAGATTCATAGCTCTTAACAATCCTGAGATAAAGTGATTTGTTTCTAATCAAAACAATAGGTTTGCCAGCGTACGTTGACCTCTGTCTGCGGCCCGCGACGCAAAAAAATACCTACTGGGTCGAGTCGCATAGGTAGAATATTTACCTAAAATGTAACTAGTTCAATGTCACGCGAACTGTTTAGTACCTACAAGTGCTGACGTACTGTCACTACTGTACTGTGTGAGCTATCCCATGTGTTCATAACTAAATGTTTTTATGATAATTAGTTCAAAATTTAAGTACCAAATTTTTTTATATATTCGGTATCAGAATCGAGTACTGAATACCCTCCTTCAATATGTACAATCTTTTACCAGTCACACTGTAGAGATAGATGAACATAGCTTAGATATTTTAGAAATAGCTCGGCGGGCAGGTAGTTTAACGTATATGAGCTACAATGATGAATGAAAATTATGAATATAAGTCATCATCATCATTTCACCTATCGCCCTCCACTGCTGAACGTAGGCCTCCCTCATGTCACGCCACAGAGTGCAGGCCTGTGTCGCCGGCATCCAATGACGCCCAGCAACTTTCACCAGGTCGTCGTTCCACCTAGTGTTCATCCTACACTGTGTTGTTTACTACTTGATCGCCACTCGAGAACCTCACACCAGCGGCTGTCGGTTCGTCGAGCTATGTCGCCTGCCTATTGCCAATTCAGCGTGCTAATTGTTCATGTTATGTCGGTTACAATAGCTCTTCTGTGGCTTCTATGACGCAGAGAAATCCAGGGCATAGCCCGCTGAACTACTTTGAGCTTGGTTATGAGGCTTACATTTAGGGATCACGTTTCCGTGCCGTAAGTCATCACTGGTAACACACAATGGTCCTAGACCTGTGTTTTCAGAAACTGAGGTACGTTGGACGAGAAGATCTTCTTAAGTTCATTTAGATGTACCCGCCTTGTAGGCGGAATAAAAACCAAGCTGTGTCAAGTTTATATAAATATATAAATTTAATTATGAATGATCTTTTTTATTAAAACGCTTAATAGGGCTTAAAATAATCACAGAGAATTTGACAACAATTATTTTTAATTTACTTATTTGTGGGGGATGAATTATTCTATCCCTGTCATAACCGTTTCAGTAACATAGTTCGCACAGACGCTAGGGTTCCCAGAGGCGAAGTAAAGTTGCTTCCATGGGTAGGATGCGTAATACTCGCGAAGTCCATCTTTTTTTTTTTTTTTTTTGTGTGTACAGCTGTTGGCCGCAGATGGCCTTGACAGCTTGACGCGGACTATGGGTGAGCGCTGAGGGCTCTCAACCCGGAGAAAAGTATGCTAAGCGACATCGCCCAAGGGCTCCCCCTGTGGGGAACGGACCTCGGCTTGGGGCGTCGCTGGAGGCAAAGTGGGCCTGCCCACGTTTTTAGTAGTGACTTTTGCGCGGCGCGGTTTCGCACCTCGACGGCGAGGGCGGAACCGCGGATATTTATTTGTTAAGGCCTCGCGGGCCGTGTGGGCTCTTTGTTGAGCGAGTGTGATAATGTCGTCCTCTTCGTCGAGGACGTGACGAGGACGTCGGATGGCGCGAAGTCCATCCCTATCTGCTGACTTTTATTGCCAGACACTGCGAGTCTCAGTTGTCTTAGAGCGACTTGGCCTCACAACAGGAGCTCTGTTAGGGACCAAGCAGTAGTCAGATGACCGAGGTGGCACTTCGACCACTACCAGGTATCCATGTTGGTGTATAATAAGCAGCATATCTAGTGAAGAAGGCTCACAGCTCTCAATACCTGGAACACGGGTGGGCTGTGTCACCAGTTGTGAGACACCATAGGCCGAGGCATATTGAAGAGATGTCGATCCTGGTGGTCAGTGGTTCGGGACTCCAGCCCCTCTTTATGATGACCGTTGAAGTCTCCAAAAATCACCACCTTCGCTGATGGACACTGCTCCAATATTTCGGTCAATCCCCCATTGGACGTTCTCAAATAATTGAATTGACCCCGAACCATAGAATTGACAAGTCACCATGGTCAATGGCCGTAGAGGCAGCGACGACAGATATCGCTCCGTATGAATACGTACACCCCGGCTTTGAGACAGAACGTGTGCTCCAACTCGTAGTCGGGGTAATTTATATACGAAATGTCATCCGGAGCATCTATTTGCGTCTCCGTTGAAAAGAGTAGGGCAAGCCGCGCCATCTAGAGATGATGGTGGACGGCGTCGAGGTTGTAAACCTAAATGATATTATAAAAATCCACATCAAATGTGGAAAGGGGCCCGCAGTAAATAAACTTCTCTATTTAACATTCGTCATCATGGGTTTTTTTAAGAAGAGAAGGAAGGAAGTGCGAATGGGTATAATGTGATTCTGTGATACAAAAAAAGGGAGGAGCATAGTGCGTGTTTGAGTGGTGAGTTTTGGGAGGCGCTTTTGTGACGAAGCACGGAAGGCCCCGGGACCCCAGGCGAAGCTGCCGAGGATCACTCCGGCATGACGGGATTTTTGCCAGGTGATAGGACAGCCTCCCAAGGGGGATAATCCTAAGCTCGGGTCCTCTGTTGACCGGCATGTGGCCGGCAGTGACCATTCCCAGCGGGTTATGAAATAGATTAATAGTTCTGTGCTTTAAAACCATCTTCATTCATTAGTTAATTAAAATCGGGAACCTAAAATACTACATTTCAATTTGAGTTAAAAAAAAGTAAAAGATTTGAAGATTGAATAAAAAAAGCTTCTAGTACAATATCTGACTCTCATTTCTGCACCTTATTTCATCTTTGATGCATTATTATTTGAATATTCATCATTAACCTAAATATGAATATTAAAATCTCTAACCTTACATTAAAAACAAATGTTCCATATAAGTTTTCAACTCCATTTTGGCTATTTTTACCAGTAAAAAGATGAATAACTTACGGTATTAACATATACTTACTTACTGCTATAGTTTAAATCTTTCGTATTTTTTTTATGTTTGTAATAATTTTCTTTCTGTTTCCCCTTATTTACTCGAAATTCGATTTTAATAAATATCTTTATTGGTTTTTGAAAACTAATCTGATGAAAAATAAAAACATATAATTAAACTTGCATATTATTCTTCTATTTATTCGAAAAATACAAATTAGTAGTCGTGTCCGACACTCGCGACCCACCTTTAGCTAGTGCAATGACATATGTCGCGGAGCAACTGACGGACGTGCATTAACCTTGGATACTGAGGCGGCACTGATTTTTTTCTTTGCGTAGATTTTGACAAAGCTAATTACGAGACGCTTTTATTTCATAGTAAAATGTATGGACAACTGTGAACGATTTCGGCTAAAAAAATGTATGATGTTTAGGATTAAATAATTATTTTTTGTTATGAATTAGTAAAAAAATTGAACGGTGAATTATTATATAATATATTTTAAAATATATTATATAAATATATATATATATAAATATATATTATATATATATATATAAAGTCAAAATATTATTATTATAATATTTCGACTTTCGTCACACGATTCGACCAAAAATATTTTCAAATATAACAATGAAATAGCCTAGATATTTAAAACGGCAAAGGTCGATTTCGATGTTTTTGATCAATGTTTAGGATTTTTTTCTCGGCAACTAACAATTATTTTAGAATTATAGCACGGTGCCTTCATAGGCCCATTTGTTAAGCAGTTGAGGTATTTTTTTCGTGTCATTTAATGCAGAGTTAATAAATATTTTTAAAACCGTAAGTGTCCATTCACGCGTTTTTTAGGGACGCGCCTCTTAACACAAGATTTGAATAGGTTACAACTTGGACTATTGTGCTTTCGTTTTGATTCTGATTGTTTAGTTAAACTTTGACTACTACTGTATAATCCGGCGCCCCTTGTAATCCGACATGTTCATTATCATTGAATATTTTTCTTATCAATCTTTGCTAATGTAAGTAATGCATGATTGAACAGGTTACAGCTTATACGCGCCACCTGTATTGTGTTTTTGTTTTGATTCTGATTGTTTAGTTTGAATTTTGTATAGGTACGGCCTTTTTCCTTTTGGAGTGTGGTACGGTCTTCTAGGGATGGGGAGTCTTTCAGAAAAAGATCGATTCTTGAATCGATTTGCATCGTCATCCAAAGAATCGATTCACAAGAAAATCGAGGTCTAAAGGATCGATTTCCGATTAATCGATTTATCTATCTTTTTTCGTATTTTCTTCCAATTCAATATGCCGGGATTGTAATGAGCTTTTTTTCTTTTTTAGGAAATCTGAGAGTAGTGTCTTATAATAATATAAACATGAATCGATACTCTCCATTCGAACATTGGATACTGAACACTAGTAGGTATCGAAGAATCGTTTTTAAAGTATCGGGTACCTTTCTCCTGAGATTGTGATGAGCTTAGGAAATCTGAAAGTACTAACAGAAAAAAAAGCGAATGACATATGCTTTTGTTTTGATTCTGATTGTATAGGTTCAAATTTGACTACTACTGTATAATCCGGCGCCCCTTGTAATCCGCCATGTTTATTCAAAAGCATAATAGTAGTGCTGCATACAAGTTGTAACCGTTCAATCATGCATAACTTACATTAGCAAAAGTTGACGAAAAAATATTCAATAATACTAGACATGTCGGATTACAAGGGGTGCCAGCTTAAACAGAGGCCGGATTATCGCGGAATATTAATTGTTATTATATACTAACTTGTATGCCAATAATGGCAAAACATGTTGAATCGTGTTAATCTTATGATTGTTTAAGACCTTATCTACACCTGTTGTCATGAATAAAAGTCTTAAATCTTATCTTCTAATATAACCCAATAACATAAGGTTTTTTTCTATACAATTCACAATTGGCCGTGGATAATAGAAAAAATTATTAAGGGATATGGCATAGGGTACTCCATCTGGCCGACCATTGATGACAAAGAACTCGGCACCAGTGGTCGGCTCAACAACGAAGCCGATGAGCTATCGGGTGGGTTATGGGGCCGCACGCCGCCCCTCTGTCGTCCCGGACGGAGACGGACAGAGGGTGCGCTAACTATAATAGCCCACCCAAAAAAAAATGGGATATGGTATGCAGATAATATCTATGCAAGAGAAAGGAAACTCAACATAAAACTCTATGTCACCATGTCTGACTAGCATGGCATAGTAGGTAAATTTCCCTTCCTTTACGGAGGAGGGCTGAGCCTAACAATAGGGCTTATGTAGGCTGAGGTATAGGTGCTGATGATAACCTAGATCTAAATGTATTATTATACCAATATTCACAGTAGGAACATTTTTTTTTTTGAAGAATATAAAAAGATGTGGGTCTAAAAACGTTAAAAAAAAACTTACCAGGCATAGTTCTGAAATAGTTTTGTAACATCCATATTGTGTGATTTCTCCTGCAAAAAAAAAAACATAGCCTTATGTTTAAATTTACATTCTTAAATTAAATTTAGAACCCGCCAAGTCGAGCGCGAAGCAAACACTGCCATACCATCCTTTACTGGAACCATTTCGGCGCATTTTTAGGCCCCTATTTGAGAACCTCTGGATAAGACCAGAACGCAGAAATTTTCGTCATCTAGTAAGCTATAAAATCACACTTAAAATAAAAAAAATCAAGTCTGTAGATCATTTAGTTCCGAAGTTAAGCGAAAGCAAAGTTTCGCATTTGCGACACTCACTCACTCACTCACTCATGTCATCAAAATAGAACTAGTACTTCCCATAAACTCAGAGAGCTGAAATTTGGTACAGAGTTAGGGTTTAATGGCCACATAAAGGGAAAACTATAAAAACTAGGATAATCGAAGATCTGAAGTACCTGGTGACCCTTGTTTGAAAACACAAGAGCCCAACCAAACTATTAAAGATCGACATACCGCCTTTACAAAAAATATTCAACTTTGTTTGCCTCTTCATTTGATGTCAACAATCGAAGGTCTGAAGTATCTGATGAAGAACCCTCAGCATGTCTCAGCTGTATTAGAGATATGGTAATGCCCCCACTGGTACATAAAGAAATCGTCTGGCATTGCAAAAATCCAGCGTAGTGGGACACATCTTCTAATTTAATCTAGCCTATTGCTTCCCACTGCAAATGCCTCCCCTTCTGCTTTTAATATGCATATAAATAAAATTAAAGGAAAACTCTGGATAAGACTAGACTGGCTTTTATACTTATACTTACAAGTTTACAAGAAGAAATAGTCCAACGATTAACTTTATTCTACTCGAACATTACACAAATTAAATTTCGCTCACGCTTTCACAAGTAACCAATCTTCATGGGGTGCACCTCATAAATGTTGACTTCAAGAGTATAAAAGCTCAAGCTTCAGCGATCACCAAATACAACCGGCTTAAACGTAAATACCGCGAGGCGGCGGATCGCCTGCGCGAGGAGCGCAGCCTCGATGAGGCGATCCGCCGCCGACGACTGGGGCGGCGTAGGCGCGAATACCTGCGCCTCATGCCGCCCTAGCCGAGGCCGCGGGTGACGTGACCGGGGAATTAGTCCGTCACCCGCCGAGAGGCCGACCGCGTGAGGAAAGACCGGCGTCCTTCCCGAGGGGGGACGTCGGTCGATGGGAGGGTACCCCAAGTAGGGGGTATTCCGTCGGGCCGACCACTGATGTCAAGTAACCCTGCTCCGGTGGTCGGCCCAACGACGAAGGCGACGTGCAGCGTGGGTGGGTTGCGGGTGTTGCGTGCTTACGCCCCTCTGTCGCCTCGAACGGAGTGGTGCGAGGAGCGCGAAAAAAAAAAAAAGACGTAAATACCGCGCCGATCTTTCAGAAATTAAACCGTCTAAACCGTCTAAAAGAATAAATAATAAACGCTAATGGGCAAAACTGTTGCTACTGTACAAGAATCAGAACCGGAAAAAAAGAAAAGAAAGATTTGTAATAATATAAAATTACTCCTAAAAAGAAAAAAAATATGTCAAATAAGAAAATTTAATAAAATAAATCAATATGACCACGTTTCTACAAAAAGAAGTGAAATCCCACCAAAAACATTCTGTAAAAAACTAGCCAAGTCACGATGGAACTGCTTATTTATCTCTAAAAAGTAATGAAATCTAGACAAAGTCGTGCCAAGTCTAAGGTTCCTTACTGCGATTTCTTTATTATTATAGTTAATGTTGTGTGACTTGGCCGTTGAAAGGTACACAAGGGTACAAAACCAGGTGCTCCATGACACCATTGCACCAATCTGTCGCCAAAACCGCTACCCGTTGACGATGGAAAATTGCCACTTGGAAAACGTTGATTCAATAACCAGGTAATTGTAGGCTCAATAAAGCTGCGTATTTCAATAATACTTATGTGTAGGCGAGCCTGAAACAAACAATATAAAAAATTATTTCCAGTACAGACGGACTTCTAATTATTGATAGAAGTCCGTCTGTACATCTATTTTATGTTAGATCGGTGGTCGATTTGATGCTCCAAAAAGAAGAGAGCAGAAGTCAGCATTGTCAATGCTGAATGCAGTGTTGAACAATCAACAACAGCCTAAAATAAGACACTAGCGTCCAATTACCAATACCAGTATATGGGCTATTATCTCGCTTAACAAACAGGTAGTTACAACAGATATAACATTACGTGTAAACAAAATTGACTTGTACCCACTAACGTATAAAGAATGTTCAACGGCCAAGTCACACAACATTAACTATAATAATAAAGAAATCGCAGTAAGGAACCTTAGACTTGGCACGACTTTGTCTAGATTTCATTACTTTTTAGAGATAAATAAGCAGTTCCATTGAGACTTGGCTAGTTTTTTACAGAATGTTTTTGGTGGGATTTGGAATACAGTATGTAGTGTAAGAAATAATTTAAAAAAAAATAAGAAAATTGCTTGAGTGAATAGATCCACAGTATTTATGATTAGAAATTAATATGGTTCTTACAATGATTGATGTTTATATGGGTATTTACACATGTGAAATAAAACATATTTACTGTTAATATTTGATTTTAATTTTTTTTTAATTTTCAACGTTTATACTCATAAGAGAACTCATATTATTATATTTCACAAACCGGTGTTAATAAATATGATTGTGAGTTACACTTCTGAATGATATGAAATCAATGTTTTCCCAATTGCATCAAATTTTATTTAAATTTTGAAAAAAATTTACTTCTAGGGCTGTGCATACTGTATTACTATCAGAGAAAGTAAGTAATATTTTATAAACTACAATTATAATATCAATGCTTAAAACTAGTTTTGTTTGTATCTAAATATGGTCCATCAAAAAATCAACTGTGAATGTAAAAGAAAACTCTGCGAGATTAATAATATAGTATCGGTTTTCCAATCTCGCCTTAATTTATTTAGCACTGTTGATGCAATATGCTGCAATGTTACTCGGTTTCATGTTGCACGAGTTAAAATCTTCACTTCAAAGACTTTGAAATGACGAATCAACTAAAAATTCAATTAAGCAATTGATCAGTTATATGATTTAATATGACTCACAAACTTCGTAAAAGTATTAATGGTAATAAATATACATCTGCGCGTAATATGAATGATAAAAGGAAATCAACATTGAAGCTACTTACGGTTACTAGTCGGTAAGGAATATGATTAAAACACACGATCGACGGTCGTAATAACAAATAAAATCACTATAAAATACTAAAGATAAATCTTTTTTTTTTTTTTGTGTGTATTTAGCTGTTGGTCGCAGATGACCTTGACAGCTTTACGGTCGGTAACTGCACAAACGGTTTGCGCAGTCAGATCGCTACGATATATCGTTGTCGTGTATACCGACCTTAACGCGGGCAATGGGCGAGCGGAAGGCTCTCAACCCGGTAAGTAAGTTAAGCATGTGCTACACGGTTTCAAACAGTGGTTTGAAACAAATGTTTGAAACAGTGTAGGTAGATATTTTATGCCAAATTTCGTATGACCTTTAAACGCCCTTGGTAGCGAGGCTTGTGTTTCAAACCACTGGCCAAGTGGTGGTTTTTATCTTGTTTGAAACCATCTAGCCGCTTGTTTGAAACCAAACGAACGACAGTCACGCTGCAGAGGTCAGCGCAGGCGCACGCGACGACGTTCTGCGCACAAAATGGCGCGTGAGCAGACGGAACGCGATCGTGATTTTATTACTCAACTTCTCGAGTTCTACAAAGAGTTGCCCTGCCTTTGGGACTTAAATTATGAAGGGTATAAAAATAAAACACAGAAAAGAAATGCATAGGATATTTTAATTTTATCCTTCAATTGCACACAAAAGTGCAAGACTTACTCCAACTTTTTGTTGTTTTGATATGTAAGGCGTCATGACGTCGTTGTAGTGATTATACGGTACGCGAGCGTAAAGACGTCCTATCCGCATCACGTTCTCTAAACACTGTTGGTTTCAAACTAGCTTAAAAACCATGTAGCCAGGAAAGTGCTTTTCTGCCTTTTCTGTTTCAAACCACTGTTTGAAACCGTGTAGCACATGCTTTAAGCGAACATCGAGGGCTCCCCCTATGGGGAACGGACCTCGGCTCGGGGCGTCGCTGAAAGCAAAGTGGGCGTGGCTACGTTTAGGTTAATGACTTTTACGCGCCGCGGTTTTCGACCTCGTCGGCAAGGCCGATACCCCAGAGTTTTATGTGTTATCGCTGCGCAAGCTGTGTAGGCCCTTTCTTGGGCGATCGTAATAGCAGCATCCCCTTCTTCAAGGAGATGACGGGGGCGTCGGACCGCGGATATTTTTGAGGGGACGTAGTTTATCGCCCCAACCACTAGTGGATTGGGGTGAGTCATGGCAGAGATAAAGGAAAACCTTTTTTTTTTTTTTTTTTTTTTTTTTTTTGTGTGTATTTAGCTGTTGGTCGCAGATGACCTTGACAGCTTAACGCGGGCAATGGGCGAGCTGAAGGCTCTCAACCCGGTAAGTAAGTTAAGCGAACATCGCCCGAGGGCTCCCCCTGTGGGGAACGGACCTCGGCTCGGGGCGTCGCTGAAAACAAAGTGGGCGTGGCCACGTTTAGATTAATGATTTTTACGCGGCGCGGTTTTCGACCTCGTCGGCGAGGCCGATACCGCGCAGTTTTATGTGTTATCGCTGCGCGAGCTGTGTAGGCCCTTTCTTGGGCGATCGTGATGGCATCATCCCCTTCTTCAAGGAGATGACGGGGTCGTCGGACCGCGGATATTTTTGATGGAACGTAGTTTACCGCCCCAACCACTAGTGGATTGGGGTGAGTCGTGGCAGCTCAAAGGAAAACCTTATCATACGCTTATTATATATGAATCTGTTTTTAATAATCAGAAACAAAGGTGAATCACCATTCACTGACTAAAATCCTCAAGAGATTTGTTTTGACAGTTAATATAGAATGACAGGGGACATGACAGCTAAAGATGACAGCTCTGTCCTTCTTGTTTTGTCAATGATCTAGAGTTTCGGCGCGAATTTGGAAATGGCATGTTAAGCTCTTTTATTATATTCATTTTCTTAGTGTTTTGTAGTGTTATATTGAATAATTTTGCTGATATTTTATGTAATATAATATAATTAAGGTGCTGAAGTATGGTGAATATGATATAAGAGTGGTTTACGTGTATTTTCATATTCAACCGGAATTCCCAGAGAAATCATCTAATTAGGTTTTCAGCGCCTAATTAATGATAACGATCTGACTAACTGACAGACCATGACTATAAATAAGCTATACAATATGAAGAAGTAAATAATATGTAATAGCCCGTACACATGCTGGCCGAGCCTAGGCCAACGCGAGCGTCGGCAAATAGGTACAAGGCGAGTGCTAGCGTCCAAACGTGGGCCGAGTGCGGCGAACGCCAACACGAGTGGCCAATGTAGACGAGTGTTTGTAGAGCTGTCCACACGTTGGCCTCGGTCAGTGTTCATTGTGCACTGAAACACTACGGACGTTGACATTAACGTTGCTGCAGCTTCGACTATTTATTTAATGAGCGTATATAACTATTATCTCAGTGTATACCGCAGTAAAGTGGGAAAAAAGAAGGTGGTTGATACCGAGTATTCACAGAAATAGAACAATGTGAGATATATCCGTGTGGTGACGGAGTAAGAAAAAAAAAAAAAAAAAAATTCATCAGTCCCTATCTTGTCCGTGGATGTCGTGAAAGACGACTTAGGGATATAATACATAATACACACATAACAGCTAGAGAAGGAAACCTCGAAATAAAACCCTATACCAACCTGTTTGGCTAGCATGGAATATTAAGGTCAGCTTCCCTCCTATTGTGGAGGAGGCTCGAGCCCAACAGTGACACGTATATGAGCTGAAATGATGATGAACGATTAAGATACTTTTTGATACTATAGGTAACAAATAGGGTGACATGGATCTAATTATTTACGTCGCATATCTAGAAGTAGTGATGCAAATTTGAAAATATAATCATTTATATTGAGCGACAATATCACATTAAACACGTCTAACCGCGATGGATGTCAACCGTGTAATGACGAGCGGGCCAACGTGTGGACGGCATTGGCCGAGCGCAGACAAGTGCCTTTGATTTGTGCACAAAAACCGACACCGAGGCGAAGTGAGGCAAGTGATCAAGAGCGACGGCGAGTGAAGACAAATCAGCTGTCCACACGTTGGCGCTTGTATTCACTCAGCCAACTAGGCGAGCGACGGCGAGCGTTGGCCAACTAAGGCAAATCGGGTATACACACGTTGGCGTTCGCCATCGCTCGCCTGCCCTCGGCCAACATGTGGACGCCCTTTAAAGAAAAAATTGTATCTGACTTGGCTGTATGGGCTTAGATCCCTTTGCCTATCCGTATGTACAAACGGAAACAAAAAAAATGTTAATTATCTATTTTTTTATTACTTTCTGGTGGCAAACGAGCTATATAAGTAGGTACTGTATGCACGCCCGCCGTAAAGCGCTTATCACACTACACGATATTCAGGGCCCTGAATCACTAGGGGTGCTCTACAACAGCTAAATTGTGAGACCTGTTTCACCGGTTTCAGTTTTAGCGAAATAACAGTTTCAGAAAACTGTTCCACACCGTTCCACATATATATATATATATATATATATATATATATATATATATATATATATATATGCATGAATAATAATATTATATTGTATGTAATAATAATATTATATATATATATATATACATAAAATAAATACATGCTTAAATATATTAGACGTGGGTCGTTACGTTATTTTTAAGATGCATAACGAATTTAGTAACTTGGTCGACGTCACGTGTTTCAAAACTAGTGATTTTTGTAACGCCTTATTTGTATACAGGTACTTTGATTGTTTGCATATTGTGTGAATAGCTGCACTAACTATATACAGTTACACGCGAAACGAAAATAAATTTGTAGCTATACAGTTAAATCAATAAATTAACTTCCTTCCATACTTTTTTCAGGCTGATGACTGACTGCATTATATGTATTTATGATTGATTAGAGGTTATAATTAAACTACTTATTATTTTAATTAAATTTGTATTAATGCAGACGTATTTAAAAGTAAAGTGATTGTATATACAATGATTATATTTACAGTTTATTTACACTTTTGATATATTTACAGTTTTTTTCACTGTTATATGCACTTTATAATGTATGATGTTTTTATTAGTAAAACAACAAACTAAAACAATAAATAAATTTAATTCTTTACTTTAAATTCAAATTTCAAAGTAACACTCGCTTCGTTTCCCGCAACTTCAAGCCGTTGAAATTACTTATAAACAAAAATCACTATTTTATTATCAATAAATGCAATTTTACGTATGAAAATTAAAGGTATAAAATGTATTGTTACGCTGTTTGGTCTTTGTTGCATACCACGGCACGTAAGTGTTTGGTATTTGGTCTGATTACTTCGAATAATTTCGTGTCATTCGATTAGCCATCTCGCTCGCTCGCTCGGCCGCGATTCGAAAGAAATGTATTTAGCGTAATCAACGTTGTGTGGTCGGCTCTTTCTCGCTCGCTCGCTCGAATATAATACTGTTATCCCATATCTGTGAGTCGTGTTAAGTATAACGTAGTTACAAAAATCACCTCTTTTACTTGTCGACTCGTAAATAGTGATTGCTACATATCACGTAATGGGTTATTGTAACTAATGACGTGAAATAACGCTCATGTCTAAAATATATACCTACATAAATCAGTCCTAAGCATGTAAAGGAGGAAGGATCGTTTTCATTTTAGGAACAAACACCGAAACCACTTCTAAACATTATTCCTAAAGAATGGTTATTTCCCCCTTTTTTCTCGTATTACAGCACAACAGGCTGTTATTTTGGAACAGTTTTCTGAAACTCTTATTTCGCTAAAACTGAAATAATCGTGTAGTGTAATAAGCGTTTAAAACGCTTATTACACTACACGATATTCAGAGCCCTGAATTACTAGGGGTGCTCTACAACAGCTAAATTGTGAGACCTGTTACACCGGTTTCAGTTTTAGCGAAATAACAGTTTCAGAAAACTGTTCCATACCGTTCCACACACACACACATATATATATATATATACACACATAAAATAAATACATGCTTAAATATATTAGACGTGAGTCGTTACGTTATTTTTAAGAAACATAACGAATTTAGTAACTTGGTCGACGTCACCTGTTTCAAAACTAGTGATTCTTGTAACGACTTTTTGTAGCTACCCATCACATAATTTATGTCATAATATTCATCCTACTATAAGTAAAATAATAACGTCCAGGGGGGCGGCATATCGAGCGACCTATCACGTAATTCATGTCATAATATTCATCCTACTATAAGTATAATAACGTCCGGGGGGGCGGCAAATCGAGCGACTCAACACGTAATTCATGTCATAATATTCATCCTACTATAAGTATAATAACGTCCAGGGGGGCGGCATATCGAGCGACCCATCACATAATTCATGTCATAATATTCACCCTACCATAATTATAATAAATTTCATTGCACGGAAATATTCGACCGAGTGACGTTGAAATCGCCATCAATTGGCATCCGTGAAATATAAGATGCAATATCAAACGTTCGTCTGTGAGCAGGTTGAACTACATGCCCTCGCTAGGTGGCACCCCAAGTATCACCCCATTGAAAAGCAGGACTAGTAGGGCAATGCCCTCTGAGCATAGGTATAGTGGGTAAGTTAGGTACCTGTACTTGGGTACTTGTACATATTCGAAGAGCATTATGGTGGATAAACCATAACAAATGGCATAATGAATTGCAATTATTTTGTTAATAGTTTTTTGATAATTATGTTGTTAATAGTTTCAGCATAATTAATGATATTTAAACTTGTGTGATTATACTTCAATCTTCCGTGAGTGTAAAACAGAACGCGCTGCGCGGAGACGAGTATCAGAACGGCAAGCACTAGAGGTTGCTGTCGTTCCTCCCAACGACGAAGGCGGCAACACTTCTGCCGCCGAACCGTCGCAAGACGAGTACGGCAGCACTGCTAAGCCGTCACAGGGCCTTCCGGATCCTCCGACAGCTCAGCAGGGGTCACACAGCGGACGCAGCTGTCGCATTTTCGCGCTGGGCTGTGGGTCGACTAGATCAGGAGCTATTGGTGGAGGCAGCCATCGTTCACTCATGGCTGTTCTCAACGCCCCAGGCGGACGAGTTGGACACCAAGGCTAGCCGCATTTGCTGTGCGTTAAAGCAAATTTGTGAGGCGGTCATGTCCCGTGGGCCGTATCTCCCTTTGAGCAGCGTGGTCTCCTGGTATTCCGGATAGTTGATACATCTTCAGACCGCGTGCGCTCAGAGATCCTACAGGCTACACCCGCAGCCGGTGGCATCATCGCAACGCGGAGCGGGAGAGCCAGCCGTACGTAGGTTACCGCAGTCCGCGGTTGGCCGTATATCTCGACAAAGACGTCAGTCGGCATGAAATGCGGGACAGTCCCGGGCGGTGCGCGGTCCCATGACCCAACCGTGACACGTCCCCGGTTCAGTCACCCGCAGCCTCAGCTAGGGCGGCATTAGGCACAGATACTCGTGCCTGCGCCGCCCGAGTCACCGGCGGTGGAATGTGTCGTCATGGAGGCGTTCTTCCCGCGCGCCTGCTTCCGCGAGACGACTGCCTCGCAGAAGGCGGCGACTGTGCTCAGTTCCTGATGCTGCCGATCATATCCCTAGCGATGGTTGGCAGCGTCAGGTCGGCACCGATGATTGCGACGAGATCACGGCGCTGCTCAGCCCACGCAGCAGATATTTCGAGTGTGTGCTGCGCCGTGTCCTTGTCGCAATTGCAGTGGTGGCAGGCCATACGGGGCCCGTGGAACAAGGGACCTCCGTCTTGTCCAGGGCCACTCTCAACTCCATTATACGAACTCCCGTTATACGAACGCCCATAACGTGCGTTGTCCCACAGGAGGTCGATCCTCGGACACACACTGTAGAACATCGGCTAGACTGAACGTTGAGAGGGAGTCTCCTACCTGGGCTGGGCGTAATTTGTTACGCCGATGACACGCTCGTCATAACCCGTAGGTAGGACACTGGAAGATGTGGTAAGTCTAGCAAGTCTCAGCACCAAGAAGATTGTCAGGCGAATCGAGGCGCTGGAGTTGAGGATGGCTCTGGACAAGACGTAAGCCCTCTTGTACCACGGACCACGTATGGGTGGAGGCCCCATCGGCGCCTTGATCACTGTCAATTCGGTTGACATCAACATCCGGGCCCACATGAAATAATAATATTAATTGGGTTAATAATAATAAAATAATAGTTGGGTCTGGTGCTCTACGGGCATTGGTGGTTCCGGGATCATTTCCGCGGACTTGCTCCGCAGCTGTTTCGCGCAGCGACCGCCCTCTTGGTTCATGCTAAACCTGGGCTGACCCAGCGCTGCGTATCGACTGCTGTACGTGGGCGTCTTCTGGTCGGTGGCCCTGTACGGCTCATTAGTGTGGGTGAGGTCCTTGACTGTCCATTTTAGGGCTATCCTAGGGTATCCACAGCGAGCCATGGTGGTCAAGGCCATATGGTGGTGACGGAGACAGCGTACCTATTGGCCGGGACTCCTTTGTGGGGCCTGGAAGCCCGGTGCTTGCTGAGTTATAGTGACGGGTGTCGAAGACGCAAGTCGGAGGCGGCATAGTCTCGATCAAGGAGCACCAAAGGGGTGCTGTATGTGGGACGGTACCCGCCGAGCCGGCCACGAATATCAAGGAATCGTTACTACTGCGTTCAGCCCACTGGCGACGGGGAGAGGGTAGGTTATGGAGTTGCATGACGCTCATCCATCACGCCAGGCGGATTGAGTGGGATGTGCCCAGACTAACACATAGCCTACCCAAATAATCTGTAATTTTTTATAAAAATAAACCGACTTCTAACAGTAAAGTAATAAAATTTTAAGAATTCCACCAATTTCTCAAGGATATCATCATCAGATCATGACCTGATGACTATGAGACCACCTGGGAAGTATACCCTATCAAACAAAAAAGAATTTTGGAAATCGATTCAGGCATCTTTGAGTAATCGGTGATCATACATAAAAAAAAAGATTCCGACGAATTGAGAACCTCCTCCTTTTTTTGAAGTCGGTTAAAAAGGGGCGGCATAATCGGTGTTGCACGCGGGCGCTGAAACAGCTAGCGGCGGGCCTGACTGTATGGTAACGGCTACGAATACTTCTAAACCTTGCACTGTTCGTGATTGTAAAAGACGACTAAGAACTTTACATAGACCCAGTGGCGGATTTACCATAAGGCTGAGTAGGCTGCAGCCTAGGGCGGCAGATTTTAGGGGGCGGCAAATTTGCCCCAAAACTTTTTTATTTTACAGAAATAATAAATAAATAAATACGTTATTAGATTTCACTAACTTTTAACTTAACCCGTCATAGTGGGGCATTTGACATTTTTCAATCTGCTTACCTTTTTTTACTAAGTCTTACTATTCGTAAGCAGTCTCTTTGGATAATTATTCAGCCCATTTTTTTTTTGGGGTGGGTTACGGTCGGCACACTCTTTGCGCCACTCAGTCCGGGGCGACAGAGGGGCGTAAGCACGCACACCCGTAACTCACCCGTGACCCCACGTCGCTTTCGTCGTTGGACCGACCATCGGAGCAGGGTGACTTGTCGTCAGTGGTTGGCTCGACGGAATACCCCCTGAGAAGTACCCTAGCATCGACAGACGTCCGCCCCTCGAGGAGGATGTTGGTCTTTCCTCGTCGTAGTCTGCGTCTGGAATTGGAACGCTTTCTGCGATGAAGTTGTCTAGCGGAAGGTAGCGGCAGAGCGTAAGCGGGACGACACGTTCCGCTGCCGGCGGTTTGGGCGGTTGATGCCACCCTAGCAGTGGTGGTGGTTGACTGGACTGGGGAGTAGTCTGGTCATTCGCGGAGAGGCCGTTTACGTGAGGGTGACGCCCCGACGGCGCTCACAGTAGCACCGCTGGGCCGTCGGCTGGAGACGGTACCCGAAAAGATAACCCGCCTGGATAGGCCATTGATGACAAGGTCGGGCACTGGTGGCCCGTCTTTTTAGCGCCTAGCGGGTTATGAGCTTATTCGCCAACCCGGACAGATCTGATGGTGAGCAACGCTTCATGGTCTGCCGTCTAAAAAAAAAGAGTATTGCAATTCAGAAGTCAGAAGGGGCGGCAAAATTTGAATAGCCTACAGGTGGCAAATGTGTTAATCCGCCACTGGTTGCCCGTAAAATCGTTAAACTCATCCCTTCCACTACTCAAGAATTGAAGGGAAATTGATTCAAAACACCACTCTGGTGAGACCATTCTGTTGATATGGGGTTTTAATTTCGAGTTCCCTCTTGTTTACATGTTAAATGTCTTTTAAGGTAGTCGGGGAAAATAAGGAAGCCTGTAAATTGCAGTCATCCATGCGGCGATAGAATAAATATACAATCCACCACTTTTATTGCCTGTGGGTGTCGTAAAAGACGACTAAGGGATAATAATACGCAGATAACACCTATGCAAGACATGGAAAACTTAAATCCTATATTAACCCGACCAGTGTGGTTGTAGTAGATCAATTTCCCTCTAATTGGTTGAAAAGGTTTCATCAATTGCACCATAGGTTTGTTAACAGAGTAAGAATACAATTCAGCACCACCTTATTTGCCCGTGGATATTGTAAAAGACGACTAAGGGGCAGATAATATCTCCACAACAAAAGGAAATTTCGAAATAAAATTCTGTACTAATGTCTAACTTTTTATTAGCTGCAGTAAAATGACGTTTTGTCGGTTGCCGGTTTTTGAAGAAAAATAAATAGGGATGTAGCTAAATGAGTGAATCATAAATGAATAATCAGTTTGGTTTTTTTTTTGAGATTTAATATTAAGTTGTAATGTATTTTTTTAACCTATTATTATTACTATACTAGAGGATTGATCTTTTTTAGTGGAAGTATAGGGAGGTACATTCAAAATGAAACATAAACGTCATAATAATGTTATTTAATTAATCTTTTTCGAAATCACTGTCGCTGTCGCTTTCGGTCACACTAATAACAAATCTATCTGTCACTTCATCTATAATATGATCGAGGTGGCATATTTTATCTTCCTCTTTAATAGTGTGAGACACACAGTCACTCCACTTAGCCGGTGTCACTTTCTTGATTCCTTCTTGGAATAAAGTTTTCACTTCTTGCATTTTATACGTCTTATTATTGTTTGCGACGTGACTCTTTACCTGCGCCCATACCAAGTCAATGGGGTTCAATTCACAGTGATAAGGGGGCAGTCTTAAAAGTGTGATACCTTTTTGTGCAGCCATCTCGTCTACGGCATATTTCTCAGTATGATTTTGTTGTTTCACAATATCTATGAGAGTGGCCTTGACCATATTTGGTTCAAACGCAATATTTTTAGTAGTCAGCCACTCTTGAATTCGTGCTTTCGTCCACGACATCTTCGGGATTGTTTCGATCTTCCGAGAGTGATAGGGCGCATTGTCCATTACGACTACTGCATTCGGCTTGAGTTTAGGTAGAATACCGCCGAACCAATCCTCGAAACACTCCGCGTTCATTTCATCATGGTAGTCTTCTGTACCTTTCTTTGCTTCAAACATAAGAAGTCCGTCGACCAGGAAGCCTTCTTCTCCGCCTATGTGACTAATTATGAGTCGTTTGCCCTTTCCTGTAGGATTTTTTAATCCCGTAGTCAGGGCGTCTAAAAATGCCTGTCGAGAAGATTTAATACTTCCGTCAATCCAGGTTTTTTTTGTAGTATGACCTGAAAAGAACAAAAAAGAATCATAAGTTTCGACATCAAAACAAAAAGGGAACAAATAGAAGAAACTAAGAGTTGACACGTACCAGCGTTGACCCAGGTCTCGTCTTGATAATATATGTATTTTCCCTCCCTACGATATTGTTTAATTAAACGCAGGTAGCGCTGGCGCCATGATATGATATCTTGTCTATCAATAAGCACACTCTTGCGTGATCGAGTAGCGAATTCGAAATTAAGATGCTTCATAATTTTTCTCAATGTCTCTTTCGAGAAGTTGGGCAATCCTGGGTCATCATTTACAACTTGCAGCACCTAAAAATGATTAAAGTTATTACCTAATTGGTTAAGATTACACATGGGATGGGAGAAAACATACATAACGTATAATAAAAAGATGAGTGACGACATGTGTAAACTAACTTTTGCGATGGTGGGTATTTCATTTCTATGAAAGAACTGATGTACAATTCGTCTAACAGCAGTGAATGTGAAATCATCAAGTTTATCTTTAAATGTAAGTTTTGGGCCCGTTTTTTCGGGAGGTTTTGGTGATTCGCTGTCGTTCTCCTTGTGCTCCTTTAAAACGGAATAAACTGTGCGGACGGATATTCCCAAGACTTCAGCCACCTTGTTAACGCATTCACTTGTTTTTGGAACTTCAATGTTTGATTCTGAAGATTTCACTTCAAACACATATTTGTAAACGTTTTGGACCCAAAGTTTTTCAGTTGCACTTTTAGAGCTACACGTGGCTTTTTTTTCTTAGGAGATAAAAATGTGTCTCCATCTTGCGATGTGCTCGGCAGAGCATCCATGTCTTCGATGTATCAAACAAAAAAAACTAACACGATTAACGAAAACAGGTAATGAAAAACAAACACAACGTAACATAAGTTTAACAATAATGATAACAAAAACAACGCGCGGCCAAATCAAAGTTATTCATGCACTCAAAACAGAAGTATGAAGCCGAATGAGCGAATGACAACCGAAACAAAATGGCGGTCAAGCGTCATCGTAGCACCGTAACCAAAAACCAGTACTACCAACTTGAGAGAGCGTTTTCTTGAGTGTTACCTTGTATATGTCTAAAAGGATCAACGTTTATACAGCCTTTTATTTACATTAATATTAAATAGAATTTAGTATGATCATTATGAGTCAGCTATGGAACGATTAGATATTCTGTAAACTTTTGTGAACTGAATCACATCCCTATTGAGATTAAGCTATCGACATTATTTTACGGAATGACATTTAGAAACGTCATTTTACTGCAGCTAATAAAAAGTTAGACTTTAGTTCACCTAACCAGCGTGGTATAGTAGGTCAATTTTTCTTCAGATTGTGGAGGAGGCTCTAGCCCAACAGTGGGACATATATGAGCTGTAAGGATGAAATTGTATTTTTACTCCAACAGGGTAAAATTCAGACACGTAAAAAATATTTTGGTTTACTAAAAGAAAAATATATTTCAATCATTATTATAACAATAATAAAGTACAAAAACCAACTTAATAAAATATAAAAAATAAAATAATTACAAACAAGTCTTTATTATTTGCATTTCTTGAAATGCATTAAAATGATAAGTATTTTTTAAATCACAACTAATATTTATTAGAAGTGTCTAATACCTGTTTTCACCAAAGAGCCCTAAATTTTAAGTAACACTTAGGCTATTATGAATGACTTACAATATTGACGGTAATAAATTTTTAATGTAAATAGAAGTTAAATGAAATTTAAGATTTAAGTAACACCTAAGGCTATTTATTTGGGACGTAACACTGATTTAATGCGCCATTTATAATGCCTTAGGTCTTATCTAAAATTTAGGAGTTGTTCGTGAAAACGAGCGTATGTATCTCATTATGCATTAAATGACTAATTTTGAGCCACAGAATTATCAATCTTTAAAAAAAAGTCATAACAGTCAAGCCGTTTAAAAGAACGAAAACACGTGCACTTAAAAGTATCTAAATTCGGATAAATAAAATACATACTGTCATAAATTATATGTGTATAATATTAAATTACTAATAATAACAAATTATATTAATTACTTTACCTAGACTAATTTTTTATCATTGACAACTAAATCTTAGGTAACAATTTAGGCAAACTACACACACCAATGATTGATTGATGTAATCCTTACTAATATTAAAAATGCGAAAGTAAGTTTGTTTGTTTATTACGCTTAAACCACAGATCCGATTTCAAATTTCTTTCAACAATGGAAAGCTATAATAACATAGGCTATATTTTATTCTGGTATTCCCACGGGAATGGAAACTACGCGGGTAAGCCGACTGAAACCGAACCGAGGGCGGGTAATAGTTTATTATAAAACATGTTACGTTTATATTTAAATCGCCCTAAGTGTTAACTAACCTAAGAGTAAGGTACCGTTGTTGGAAACGCACATACAGTACTTGGCAACAAATATTGCACATTGATCTTTGAAAAGAGGCAATCGGTTTCCGTGTGGTGACGGAGTAAGAATACAATCCACCACTCCCTTTTCTTGCCTGTGGATGTCGTAAAAGACGACTAAGGGATATAATACGCATATAACATCCATGCGAGAGAAGGTAAACTCGGAATAAAACCCTATACCAACCTGTCTGACCAGCAATGTCAATTTCCCTCTGGTTGTGGAGGAGGTTCGAAACGCAACAGTGGGACGTATTTGAGCTGATGAATCGGTTAGCTTCGGCATTGTACTATTTGAAATGAACTAGTTATTACGACGGTTGTTATGACAACAATGTTTAACTAGTGACTCATTAAGCGTGTGAAGTTGTTACAATTTTTATTGATTTGAAATTTATATATGTTTATAGCTCGGCTCTCATACGTGGGAGTATCTTGTAACGTCTGTCAGTTATGCTTTTTTGTGTCTTGTTAGCCGTAAATAGCTGTGACAACCTTATCCAGACTGTTGGGTGAGAGCTTGAGGGTTCAACCCGATAAAATTAAGCGACTGATCCCGAGTGCACCCGGCCGTTGGATACAGACCTAGGCCCGAGAGGTCACTGGCAAAGTGAGCTCTCCTACGTTTATGATTGCGGTCCCTGACGACGAGGGCTGAACTGACGTGGATATTTACATCTTAGGGCCCCGCGAGTTGTGTATACCTCATTCTAGGCGAGCGCGTAAAGTGCGAGAGGTCTATATTTATAGCGCTTAATAAATACGTCATTTATCTGTTAGCACTTTGTGACGTCAGACAGGAAGTGTGCGACGGGGACAATGCTCTACGAAGCCGAAATTAATCGACTGTCTCTTTCCAAAGATCGATGTGCAATATATATATCACAGAAATATTAATACTTTAGAAAGGCCATTCGGCTGATTTTGTTCGAAAACCAACGTGGCATAATTTCCCCCTCCCGCTAATGTTAACACATATGCAAGGTCTATGCTTACAACAATTTTACACACTAACATAACACACACACACACATCAATCTCGAAGCTGCAGTTGGTACACAAACTATAACTAAGTTCTGTAGGCAACGTATACTCACATATAAAAAAGCACATGTACACTAGTGCTTGCCATGGTCGATATACTACACGATATTTATTTAGCCTGTTTTATCGAAACAAAAATATTAATGCCTTTAAATTAAGCACTTATTTGTGTGATGTGTTGAAGTTATTTGTAACGCAAGTCAGTAATTTAACAGTAAAATCATGCAAATAAAATACTCCTCACACACTCTGTATAGGTGACAGAAAATTTAAGTGCTATAATTAATTACGTAAACGAGTAGCGATTTGTATATTATATTGTTCCCATATATGGTACACATCATTACACAAGATACAATTAAAATGAGACCACAGTCAAGTTTATAAACTCCTGCATCTTGTAGAGGGATCTGGCACTTGACAGGTGGTACGAATTGACTAATCCTCTTGAGTGGCTTAAAATATGTTTTTATGGAAGCCCGTTTCAGGATGAAGCCAATCTTGTCAGTGACTCCTTTCACATAAGGTAGTACTGCAGGGAGGCGCTCAACTGTGGATGGTTTCAGACGGTCTCTGCGACGGGGGCCATGGACGTCTGTAATAATGTTGACTTGTTTGTACGTCAGACATCTTAGACCACCCGTGACCAGGAATGCTGTAAAGTATTCGAAACATCGGGCAATCCTAAATCAAATACAAACGTGATATAATCCGTATAAGTAGTTTTATTTACAATGTGTAGTGCTCGCGTAAGCATCAGATATCATTCTTAAAATATATTAAAA
Source organism: Lymantria dispar (assembly GCA_032191425.1). Taxonomy (NCBI): domain Eukaryota; kingdom Metazoa; phylum Arthropoda; class Insecta; order Lepidoptera; family Erebidae; genus Lymantria; species Lymantria dispar. The sequence continues at coordinate 5,946,422 of CM063465.1, read as the reverse complement.
TATTATTTTTTACTAGCAATCCGCCCTCGCTTCGGTTATAGTCGTTTTACCCGCGTAGTTCCCGTTCCCGTGGGAATACCGGGATAAAATATAGCCTAGTTTACGCCCTGATATTATAGCTTTCCATTGGTGAAAGAATTTTTGAAATCGGTCCCGTCGTTTTGAAGATTACCCGGAACAAACAGACAGACAAAAATTTTTTAATTGCTATTTTAGGCATAGGTGTCGTGCAAATAACCGTGTGAGCATGAAAAAAGCCTATTATTTTGACATTACAAACGGACACTCAAATTTTATTTATTGGTATAGATAACATCTATGCAAGAGAAGAAAAACTCAAAACAAAACTCTATACTAACCTGTCTACAAGTGACATCTGCTCCGGACAAGTGACATCTGCTCCGGTGGTCGGCCCAACAACGAGGTGACGTGGGTACGGGTGGGTTATGGGCCCGCGCGCCGTCCTTTCATCGCCCCGGACGGACAGGACCGCGCGTGCGCTTACCATAGCCCACCCAAAAAAAAAAAAAAAAAAAAAAAAAAAAAAAAAAAAAAAAAAAAAAAAAAACTAACCTGTCTGACTACTATAGTATAGTAAGGTAAATTTGCCTATAATTGCGGAGGAGGCTCGGGCCCAGCAGTGGAACGTATATAAGCCGAGATGATGACTATCATGTCAACATTTCTTGGAATAAAAATTCAACACTTACGAAAAGTTAGAAATCAACACTTATAATGATAATAACTAGTAATGAATGACCAGTCTCAAGAAATTCCTTCTTGTCATAAATTATTCCATCTTAAGGAAGAATAGAACAATTATTTTGTACGACAATTAAATACCTACTTAAACATTTAGTTTTCCAATAAAATGAAATACAATAACATTTGATCACTTTACCATTATTTTTAGAATTCTACAAAATGTTGTGAACAAATTGTGCTAGATTTAGTTGGTATTTAGTTAACTACCAGTTGCCTTAATCCATAGTTTTAAATGTAAGATCTTTTGTTCAAAGATAATTTTATATATATATATATATATATATATTTGGTGATTGGTCCCGAACATAGATATTTTATTACTATTATTTTGTTATTTCTATTTTATTAATTACTAAAGAGTGCTAATGAGCACTATGAAGTTTGTACTATAGATCATCATCATCGCAGCCCACATACGACCCACTGTTGAGCTCGGGCCTCCTCCACAATGGGAGGCAATTTGACCTACTAAACCATGCTGGTTAGACATGTTGGTATAGGGTTTCATTTCAAGTTTTCCCTCTCTTGCACTGAGGTATTGTATACTGTATTTTACGACATCCACGGGCAAGATAAGGAGTGGTGAATTGTATTCTTACTCCGTCACCACGCGGAAAATATACAAGAATGTACTATAGATATACAAGATAAATTAAGTAGGTAATGTATACCAGAATAATTGATTTTTAAATACCTATTTAAATATTGTTAATATAATTATATAAAACGATCACTAAATTAAAAGTGTTAAAAATATTTATTTATATGATAAAATTAACCCATAGCTAATTATTGAAATCGATAACTTATAGTATGTTGGACAACACTATCGATACGCGTGGATCAACGTCAATGTTTTGATTGAAAACTATGGAGGGTAGAAGTAAGGAGGACCGTCTCGTATGGGGGATTAGTCGAAAAAGTGACCACTTGTAAACAGCAAATTACTGTTCGAACTCTCACCGAAATAGCGCTAGTGTAGCAAGTGGAAATGATATGAACTTAGCAGTTATAAACAGAGTGAAGTGTGCTGGGTTGAAAAATTTAATATTTATCTTGACTTCTGTCGTTAAGAAATATGCAGTATTTAAAATCTCAACTATTTACGTAGTCAACTGTAATTTAGTAAATAATAACCTATGAAACTTAAGAGTGAAGTGTGCTGGGTTGAAAAATTTAATATTTATATTGACTTCTGTCATTAAGAAATATGTTGTATGAAATATGTACCTGTAACAAAGCGGAAATGTTTCTTTCCTTTTCTAATTTAGTATCCTACTCTAATAATTTGTGGCGCTCTATTTAAAATTCTTCCACTTGCTACTATAGCGCCACCTTAATTTGCTCCCTTTCAACGGACACTTTTTAATACACCGAGATGGTCCTCCTTACTTCTACCCTCCATATTGAAAACGTATATTACTACGCTAATGGTGACGTTCCCGCGCGCCGTCCTTTCATCGCCCCGGACGGACTGAACCGCGCGTGCGCTTACCATAGCCCACCCATAAAAAAAAAAAGCACTACCACGCTAGTAAGGCGGTTCTTAGTGATATCGCATTGAACGCAGTACATTGCGCGGTTGCTGGACTAATAAAAGGTGATATCCATGTGTGGCAGACGATGTATAATGTTTGGCTCTTTTTCGATTTCATAATTTTTGTTTATAAACGACATAATACTTTCATAAAATTAAGAAATATCACTGAATTAATAAGTTTATGGACTTAACGATGAAAATAAATGCCTTCTTAGACTATAACTACGCAACTGACTTCTTTTTCGACACGTTGTAACACCGCAAGACGGCATATTTCTCTTTTTTGTCGGAGCTTCGTTCAAGGTCACTATATGAGCGCAACTAAGAACCGGTAAAACGAATTTCGTCAATACTAAGACCGTTTGATCGCAATTGTAGCACGCTTGCCCCGCCCACATGGCCGTTCTATCTTATTAATTTTTCTGTGAGATATATATATATATATATATATATACACGAATTCGGTACCGAAATTAATATAAGGCATTTCATAACAATATCTACAATTTAAGCTATTAACATATAGTTCTAATTATTTATGACCTAATAGGGTATATTATGGATTGGCAATAAACGGACCAATGACATGGATTACACAGCTGGTCAATGAAATTGAATACAAATACTGAAAACAATAGATGCCTGATAGGTTATGTTACCATTTTTTGACCTTCTGACCAGTGGCGGCTGGTGGGTCATCAAAGTGGTGGTGCACTTTACTTGCTCACTAAGCATTAAGATCAGAAATTGCAAGGGAACAATAATTTACGTAATTTTTTTTTTGAACGCATTACATTTTGTAGGTGTACTTCGAAGAAAAATAATTTTTTGTTTTTCACCGTTCAAAAAATATTTATAAAGGAGGGCCTCGGCGGTCCCGCCAATTTATATAAATTTTATTTTGAAAAGTTTTGTTATCGTCTTGAATATAGTCTATATTTATGCTCATTTTCACTCACACCACACATACGCAGTATAATTAGAACTAAGACTAAAATATAAAAAACTATTACTTAATGTAAACAAACCATAATTATTTAATGCGTCAAAGATACATCGAAACTATACCTACTTACTGTACTTAATGTCATCGGCGAATTTCGCCGAAAGTAGAGTTCTCTCGGTAATGTTCGGTTCGCCCGTACGGCGCACACGGGAACAGACTCATTTTTCAGTATATTTCTATGAACTATCTTCTGTCTCACGCGCCAGGCGTTTTAACCTATATCTAATACAAGTTGTATGGGCAGTCCCCGTGCGCTCGCCTAAGCGCACGAGACTTTTTTACAGAGAAAATAAGTTTTAAGTGTAAGGTAAAGCGCTTAAATTGTTTCGTCATAATTTGAAATTTTATTTGTCATATGTTTTTATATGTTCAAAGAATAAATATTAATATACTTAGTAATTTTTGTAATTTTTAAATATTTTAATTTGGTGGTTCAGCGCACGAGCGCACGTAAGGTACAGCCGCCACTGCTTCTGACCCAAATTAACCAGAACCTCATCAAAAAAATCGACACCAGAAGGGCGATAGTGAAGGAGAAGGTTCATGTAATAACCTGTCCGATCAGCATGGTATAGTAACGATTTCTGATGTTTACGCGAGTATTATACATTTTAAATAAAACTACTTTACGTAGTCCAGTACTTAGTCCACCCGTGATCATGAACGCTGTAAAGTGTTCGAAACGTCGTGTAATCAAAAATCAAATACAAACGCAATAAAATCCGTAAAGTAGTTTTATTTAAAATGGTATAGTAACGTCAAGCTCCTATTGTGGAGGAGGGTCGAGCCAACAGTGGGATGTATATGAGCTGAAAAGATGATAAATGATGGTATCAATTCATAAAAGTAATTTTTATCAATGATTTCTTACGACATGTTTCTTATTTTTCTATTAGACCTTATTATTATTATTATGAAAGAATATATACATATAATAGTTTTATTTACATAATAGATATAAAACTATTATTTACTGAGTATATACTGTATAATCATAATGCTCACTCTTCACTCCTATTGAGCCACAGTAGTGAGTATAAGCAATTTTGGCACAGCCAGGATATAGGTGGGCACCAACCCAACTAATTGGCTTGAATGGGATGAAACCTAAAAATACTAATTGTGCCTGAGAGAAATGATTACGATGCTGCTTATTTATTGCTGACAGAAAAATGTATGTTGATGATCCTGTAGGATATAGAAATACTTATTCAACGACAGCTCGGACACATCATTCTTTAATATGCTGTGTTATTGGACTTAAGTCAACCTTTGACAATTACTGTATCACTCTTATTGTAGGGTGGAGTTCCTGAGCAGAGAGCAACGAGCTTAGGAGCTATGTTGCTCAGTTAATGAGCCCAAACTGTGCCGTTGTTGAAAGTGTGTGCATTGTCGCTTAGTTTACGACTCCTAAGTATGTTGCTGTTGACAGTATTGCATTAAAAGTGTATGTGAGCAGAGAGCAACTAGCTCAAGGGCTGTGTTGTTGAATTTTATGACTCCTAAGTATGTTGCTGTTAACAGTATTAAAGTGCGAGTTATTTGAGAGCAACAAGCTTAGAAGGCGTTTTGTTTGTTAATTTTGTACTCCTAAGTATGTTGCTGTTGTCAGTATTAATTTAAAAGTGCTACTTATTTAAGAGCAACAAGCTCAGTAGCCGTTTTGCTTGCTATGTTTGAACTCCTAAGTATGTTGCTGTTGACAGTATTCTTGTAGACGAGTCAATCCCTTGCTATAAGTGACGCGAGTACGGTCCGCACGTAGCACAGGGTTGATGTGGGCGTTATGAAGCTCCGATACTTGTGTAGAACATGCCGCTGCCGGATCCCCTGATGACACTAAGCTGCCGTACCTATTAACACATACATTTTTTTTAATAACAACCCGCATTAAGAAATAAATTTACATGTGGTGAGGGATAAGAATATAAATATATCTATAAGATCTATCCAAGAGAAGGACAACTGGATATGAAATCCTATGCTAACATGTGTGACCAGTACGATATTGTAGATCAACTTCCCTGGTCCACACCGGCCAGACGGATTGGTATAGGATTTTATATCGAGTTATCCTTCTCTTGCATAGATGCTTGTATAGTATCCTATGTTAGTCATCTTTCACATACGAGAAAACCTGAAAGTGACACCAGTGACAGAGAAGATTAGGAGCGCGAGATTATCTTGGTATTGACATGTGATGAGCAGGGATGAAGGGCATGCGACAAGGTGGGTTATCGATATGATTGTGGATGGACGTAAGAAACGTGGGAAAACAAAAAAGAGATGGATGGACTGTGTGAATGAAGATGTGCGTATAAAAGAGTGAGTGTAAATATGGCGGCTGATAGGAGGCTATGGAAGGTATGAACATGTTGTGCCGACCCCACTTAACGAGGCATGATGGCAGGCAAATGATGATCTTTTACACAGGGGTAAGAAAGATGTTGAATTGTATTCTTACTCCATCACCACAAGCAAATAAAAAGATAATAAAATTTATAATCTTAGCTTATATAAGTTTTACTGGTGTGTTCGAGCTCCTCCACAATAGCAGAAAAATTGATAACTACTGCGCTGGTCAGATGGGTTAGTATTAGGTTTTATTTCGAGTTTCATTCTTTTGCGGTATGTTAGATAGCATTTTTTAGTCTAGTGTCATGGTTTCGATTCCCATATAGATACCTTGTGAGATCCATAAATTGTTGTTTCGAGTCTGGGTGTAATTTGTGTACGTTTTTCATCATTTTCATTATCATTTCAGCCTATTGCCGTCCACTGCTGGACGTAGGCCTCCCTCATGTTGCACCACAATGTGCGGTCCTGTGCCGCCTGTATCCAACGACGCCCAGCAACTTTCACTAGGTCGTCGGTCCACCTAGTGAGGGGGCGTCCTACATTGCGTCGTCCGATGCGTGGTCGCCACTCGAGAACCTTTCTTCCCCAGCGGTTGTCGGTTCGTCGAGCGATGTGGCCTGCCCATTGCCACTTCAGCGTGCTAATTCTTCGTGCTATATCGGTTACACCCGTTCTTCTGCGGATTTCCGTATTCCGGATTCTATCTCGCAGAGAAATCCCGAGCATAGCCCGTTCCATAGCACGCTGAGCGACTTTGAGTCTTGATATGAGGCCTACATTTAGGGACCACGTTTCCGTGCCATAAGTCATCACTGGTAACACACACTGGTCGTAGACCTGTGTTTTCAGACCCTGAGGTATGTTGGACGAGAAGATCCTCTTAAGTTTCCCGAACGCTGCCCAACCGAGTTGGATTCGTCGGCTGATCTCTTTCTCGAAATTGGATCTACCTAACTGGACTGTTTGTCCTAGGTAAACATAGTGATTGACTACTTCGAGAATCGCATTGCCAACTAGGACCGGTACAGGAATGACATGGGTATTTGACATGACTTTAGTCTTGTCCATGTTCATTCGTAAACCCACTAGTTGGGATACCCTGCTGAGATCATTGAGCATAGTGCCAAGGTCCTCCATGGGTCCTGCCATAACGACGATATCGTCTGCGAATCGAAGGTGAGTGATGTATTCGCCGTTAATGTTGATGCCGAGTCCAGTCCAGTCTAAGAGCTTGTAGACATCTTCCAGTGCAGTGGTGAACAGTTTCGGAGAGATGACATCTCCCTGTCTCACGCCTTTCTGCAACTGGATCGGTTTCGTACTCTTATCCCGGATACGGTCTGACATTGTGGCGTTCCTATACAAACACTTCAGCACTTCGATATAGCGATGGTCGATTTGGCACCGCTGAAGGGACTGCAGCACCGCCCAAGTTTCGACTGAATCAAAGGCTTACTCATAGTCCACAAACGCTAAGCACAGGGGCCGATTATACTCCTCGGTCTTTTGTATAATCTGCCGAAGCGTGAGGATATGGTCTATGGTGCTATAGCCTTTTCGGAAGCCGGCTTGTTCGGGCGGCTGGAAGTCATCGAGCTTGCGCGTGAGTCGATTGGTAATTAATGACCCTCGAAAACAACTTATAAACATGGCTCAGGAGTGAGATGGGTCTATAGTTCTTTAAAAGAGCTTTGTCACCCTTCTTGAAGAACAGCACCACCACACTCCTGGTCCACGACTCTGGAACGTCGCCCCCGAGGATAACGGCATTAAATAGCTTCTGAAGGGCTATTAAGACCGGCTTGCCGCCCGCCTTCAAAAGCTCTGCCGTAATTCCGTCATCTCCCGGTGCCTTACCGTTACGTAGTTGTTTGAGAGCCATTCTGATCTCGTACAAGCTGATGTCCGGGATTTCTTCGGTATAGTGCCGAGTTAGCTTGGATCTGGGATCTTGGACCAAGCCGACAACAGGATTTCGGGATGATTTGTATAACTGTCCATAGAACCTTTCGACCTCTCCCAAGATCTCACTTTGGGATGAAATGACAGTGCCGTCATCGGTCTTCAGCTTAGTTATTTGGCTTTGCCCAATAGACAGATCTTGTGCGAACACTTTCGAGCCACGATTCCGCTCTATCGCTTCTTTAATACGGAGCGTATTAAATCGGCGAATATCGCGACACACAGACCTGGAGATTTGCCTATTTAGCTGCCTATGTTTGGACCAATCGGCTGCAGACTGCACCGTCATCTCTTTTCTCCGCTCCATGAGCTCGAGAGTCTGGTCAGAAAGTTTTTTAGGTCTATTAACGCGGTGAGCCTTGAAAAATTTCGACCCAACCACGTGGACAGTTTCCACGAACCTGTTGTTCATATCGTTCGGAGATTCGCACTCGTCCAGACATTGGAAGCGATTGTGTAGTTCGAGTTGAAAGCTTTCGAGGTTCTGGTATTGGACAGATGTAGGTCGGAGTGTAGACTTCATCAAGCGTGACCGCTCGACTTTTGTATGGATATTCAATGTGCTTCGTACCATCCGGTGATCGCTCCCAGTTTTAATTCTGCTGATCACTGAGACATCATTGAATATCTGTCGTTTGTCTGACAAGATGAAGTCTATCTCGTTTTTTGTTGAACCATCGGGGCTAATCCACGTCCATTTCCTTTGTGGCTGCTTCCTGAAGAAGGAATTCATCATAAAGAGGCTTTCCTTCTCCAGAAAATCAGCCAGTTTCTGGCCCCTCTGGTTTCTCTGTCCATATCCATGTTTCCCCACTCTCAACTCATCATCACTCACTTTGCCTAGTTTCGCGTTAAAGTCTGCCATAACCACCGTGAAGTGGGTTTTGGACGCGTGTATGGCTTTCGAGATGTCCTCGTAAAATGCCTCCACCTCGTCGTCGGAGTATGTCGAGGTCGGTGCGTATACCTGTATAACCTTCAGCGAATACCTCTTGGTAATTCTGAGTATAAGGTACGCTACCCTTGTCGACACACTCTCGATCCTCTCCACGTTGTCTACGAGAGACTTACGAACGATAAACCCTATACCACCGTGGGACGGGTGATCGCCCTCCCGGTAGAAGAGAAAGTTTCCAGACTGGAGGATTATCGTGCCCTCGGCCTCTCTTCGCACTTCTGATAATCCTACAATGTCCCAGCGGATTTTGCTCAATTCCTCTTCCAGCTCGATGACCCTCTCGTTAGTCCTGAGTGTCCGAATGTTGTGTGTTACCAGGGCCAAGGGTCGTTTTTGTTGGTAGCCGGATCGCTGCCGGAGATTCCTCGCACCCCCGCTCCACCACTACTGGGCCCGCCACCAAAATGAGCCCGTAGGGTACCGGAGCCACCGTGACTGGGGGCCATTTTTTGTTGTACGCCATTTTTAAAAAGGGGATATTGCCGTAATCGCCACGCTTGGCAGGCGGGTTGGCGATCGCAGTATGGATATTTTACGTTTCCCAGGAGAGAGCTGCTGCCCACTCTCCTGGTGAACCCTCAGCCGATTTTTACGACTCCCACGGGCAAGTAAGGGGTGGCGACACATGTATTCTCAAACCGTCGCCACACGGCCCGGTGTTTTACGAAATAAAATTTTAAATTAATCCAATAACCTACCACCGGACTGGAATGTAACTAATTTGTGTTAATTAAATTATTATTTGGAGTCTGGGTGTAATTTGTGTCCGTTAAATGATGTATGTAAAGTCCTCCGCAAGAAGTATTATTTCTTTAAATAATTATTATGATGATGATGATGAAATGATGTATGTAAAGTCCTCCGCAAGAAGTATTATTTCTTTAAATAATTATTTCCTTATACAATAATTATTGCCTTAGTACAGTGAAAGTATAAAAATATAACTTTTCACGGACACAAGACAATTAAAAATGTATCCCAGGTCTTTCTGAAGCTCAAACACCAGTGTCATAGATGGCAACCAAAAAGAATTAAGAATATTTTAAATTTAAAGAATTAAGAAGAAGCCGAAGCAACGGCCTCGCTGTTCCCCTGTTATTGCAAAAGTCCATGTGCAGCAGTATTTCTTACCATCTGGTGTACTGAAAAAAAAACCATTGTGATACCTGATTTACAAGCAACAGTAGCAACAGTAATGAGATTATTATTTAACTCACCAGAACTCATTCCCGGGATGTGCATTCCCATCCCATGGGTACATCATTACCAGTAGTTTCCCTTCATGCTCTCCAGTGAGCGCAGACGATGGCTGTCTCTTTAGAATCTGTACATTTATTCCACCTGGAAAATATATAGAGTACTTTATATTATTTGGCACATCTTACGGTATGATGACTTGGCTTTAGAAAATTCAGTAAGGACAGTTGCTCGCTGCCCCAGGAGCTTGCTACTCCATCCGAACACTTGCGTTACATAAGGGAACGTATTCATGTGTCCTGTTTGGTCTTTAAAAACATTATGCTTAAACAAAATTAGGTCTTATTTTGTACTATGGATGGTCCCTGAACGAGGGCCAGGAGAAGGGAGTTGAAAATTGTAAAAAATGGGTCATATGGCATGAGTACGCTAATGCTAATAAATTTAAAAAAGACTTATGGAATATCAAAATATACTACAAAATATACGCCTAATTTGAGGGTAGAACCCTCTATATGATGAAAGCCATAAGAGTGAGAGGAAAATTGGTATATTTATTATAACAGGCGTATAGAGATAAGAGTTATGTTTCGAGTTTGCCTTATCTGAGAGTGAAGCTTCAGGGTTTGGGCCTCCTCCCCAATATGAGAGAAATTGAGCTAATATACCATGCTGATCAGACATGTTGGTATAGGGTTTTATTTCGAGTTTACCATCTCTTGTATAAATGTATAACATTTAGCGTATTATATCCCTTAGTCGTCTCTTACGACATTCACGGCCAAGATAGGGAGTGGTGAATTGTATTCTCACTCTGTGACCACGGTCATAAAACTATTGGCCTTTTTTTTTGGGGGTGGGGTACGGTCGGCGCACTCCTCGCACCACTCCGGCCGGGGCGACAGAGGGGCGTAAGCACACAAACACTCGTAACCCACCCGCGACACGTCGCCTTCGTCGTTGGACCGACCACCGGAGCAGGGTGACTTGTCGTCAGTGGTCGGCCCGACAGATAAAACTATTGGCCTACGGAACCATACGGCAATTGACATTAATTACACTAAAAAAAAAATTAACTCACCTTTTGGATGTTTCTTGCACTCAAAGAAGAGTTTCTTTTCTTTCGATTTTTTAACCGAACTGTCGCTAAACATTGCTGTAATAGAAAACAAAGTATTTATTCTAATATCGTTTTAAACTTCCGTGTGGTGACGGAGTAAGAATACAATTCACCACCCCCTATCTTACCCGTGGGTGATCGTACGAGACGACTAAGGGATATAAAACGCATATAACATCTATGCGAGAGCAGGAAAACTCGAAATAAAACCTTATACCAACACGTCTGACCAGCGTGGTATAGTAGGTCAATTACCCTTCCATTATGGAGGAGGCCCGAGCCCAACAGTGGGGCGTGTATGGGCTGAGATGATGATCGTTTTAAAATTTAACAATTATGTCTAAAACCCCTAATAATAACCAATGATTACTTATTTATGTTATTTAATTTTTTTTATGTAAGTTATTAGCTCCAGTCGATGGCATTGAAATACACAGATATATACCTCCAGCCCGCCAGCTCATATACGTCCTATGGTAGGTTCCAGCCTCCTCCATCATCATCATCACAAGTCACATACATCCTACTGCTGGGCTCGAGCCTCCTTCACAGTGGCAGTGAAATTGATATACCACACTGTTCAGATGGGTTGATTGGGGTTTATTTCGAGTTTTCCTTCTCTTTGTATTATATTCTTTAGTCGTATTTTACGAGGCAAGAGCCACGGGCACAAAAAAGGGATGAACAGTATTCTTACTCTGTCACTACATAGTTTTGTTTGATCAAAATATAATGTCAAAAGTTTTTCCTCAAGATCACCTAAATAAGCTAATGGGCTTCGGCTAATGGGCTGGCCGTATTAAATGGGGAAAATAAATTAGTTTTACATATCAAATGGTACCAAGCCTGTTTATTTTATATATATCTTATTACAGCTTTTTTCTCTTCTATTATGGAGGATTTTCGAGCCCAATAGTGGGACGTACAGCAGCTGAAATTATAATGTATGATTCTTAAACTACCATTATACATAAGTTACCTAAAATTTTGCTTGAAGGCATAATGTATGAGAAATTGACATCCGAGACATTTTGCAACAACTCCTTCCTCAGCATATGCCTGATACGCTCCAGGAACGTTAATACGTAGACGTCATTTTGATGTTGTGAAATTTTCCATACGCCCAGACCTGAAAACAACAAAATAACACTTTATTATTTTTCTTTTCTTTATAAGGGATATAATATGCATATAAACATTGACTGCACAGATGGAGTAGTGGTTAGGATACCGACCTACAGTACCAGTGTCGGGGATTCGAATCCCGGGCAGAAGAACACTTTGTGCGATCCGATCTGTGTCCATTACTTATGTGTTTGTAAACTCCCCTGCGATCCAAGGATTATTTCCTTAGTGCAGGTGGATTTCCTTAAAAAAAAAAAAGATCTACGCATTAGATGGAAAGTTTGAATTGCTTCTATACGCCTTGGCGCGTCGGAGACGGATGGTATCTGAGAGTAATCAGACGGAATGGCTAATGATGTCAAGCGCTAGTGGTCAGCCCATTAGCGATAGGGAGGGAATTCGGCGGGTTTTGGGGCCGTGTGCCGACCTTTAATTGTCACGGACGGAACAAATGTCGTGCGTCTAGACCATTGCTTGCCAAAAAAAAAATAAAGCTTCACGATAACTGTATTCTTATCATCCGTAATGCGAGAGAAATTGACCCCAGATTGCTCTGTAGTAGAGCTACGAATACCATCAACGCTTACACTGCTCCAGAGTGTTGTAAAAGACGACTAAGTGCTTCAAGCCCGAGCCAACTTCATCTGATGTATTCTGAACAACAATTACCTTCCCAAGGAGGGTTTAGGTCAGGCAGGCGGCTGGTCATAAAACTATTGTCAAAACCTTTTGCAATAGTTACGATGGAAACTAATTATACCGCGGATTCCATTTTTTTTTTTGGGACTAATCCCACCACACATTCCCACCATTGTAACTCCTGTAAGCCAGGATCCACAATGGTCTCCATAAATGACACCGAGGTTTGACCCTCAGGCAGTCCCGGGATATGAATTTAATTGTCTTGGGACCCGCAACAAATTTAATTAGAAAAGATTAAAGAGGAGGAGTTGGAAAGAGAGATTCCACTTCCCTCCTAGGCAAAGCGGGAGACAGGAAAACAAAATGACTAGTCAGCCAATAAGTAAAAAGGTGTACAGCTACGATAGCGCAGCAGTACGGCACTACGGATACGGAAGAGCTTAACGGGGCCTATATGTGAGCGTTAAGATTGATTTCTACAGCAGGTATGGCAGAAACGCATGAACGCACGGAAATTTTCTCGAGTTGCTACAAGGTCCGTATAGTATACTACCCCACAGGTGACTTGCAAACTGTTTAACATAAGGTTACGTTCGTTTTGCCAGAGATCGCACTCCCAGAGAATGTGATGTGCTGATTGTTCATACTCGTGGTCAGATGTGGAACATTGACATAATGGTGATGGTACGAGTTTAAAAGAAAATAATTTACTTTTAAAGTTGCCATGGCCAGTTAAAAATTGGGCCACGAAGTGGTCAACCTCCAGCCACACCTTCTCCAGGCGCTCCCGGATGCATGGAAAAAATAGATAAAGATGACGACCTTTCGATGATGAATCCCATCTTTCTTGCCATTCAGTTAAAAATTCCTCATAGACAATGGATTGTGGTGCAAACAATCTAGCAATTTTATTTCGGTCGCGCGGTAGAAGGAAATCTGTATTCATAGTTTCCTTTGTGGTGTAATACATTGACGCTCGTTTCTGAATCTCCAAATCAACCGGAAGTACACCCGCGAGTACTGGTAACGCCTCGGTACTAACCGTTCTATAGGCTTTACATAAGAATATTAGGGCCAATCGTTGGCTCTGTAGTAATTTAAGGCGAGCCGCCCCTATGGTGGCCCTTGGATTCCAAGTATATGGTATAAGAGTAGGATAATGTTGTGGTGACGGAGTAAGAATACAATTCACCACCCCCCTCTCTTGCCCTTGGGTGTTATATAAGACGACTAAGAGATTACCATATGCGGATAAAATATACATGTGCAAGAGAAGCAAAATTGGAAATAAAACCCTATAATAACCTGTCTGAGCAGCTTGATATCTATAGGTCAGTTATTCTCCTATTGTGGAGGCTCGAACCCAACAATGGGACGTATATGAGCTGAAATAATGATGCTGGCCAGATGTGTTGATATAGGGTGTCATCTAGAGTTTTTCTTCTTTTGAATATATTTTATCTGACATATCAATATTATCCATGTGGTGACGGAATAAGAATACAATTCACCACTCCCTATCTTGCCTGTAGATGTCGTAAAGACGACTAAGGGATATAATAATCATATAACAGCAGAAGGAAAACCGAAACAAAACCCTATTCCGACGCTGATCAGACATCAGCGTGGATTAGTAGGTCCATTCCCCTTCCATTAAGGAGGAGGCCTGAGCCCAACAATGGGACATATATAGGCCGAGATGATATAAATATGCCTTATTTCTTTTTTACGACACTTATGAGAATTGCGAATTGTATTTTTACTCCGTCACCACACGAATTATCATGAATTTGCTATCAAACTCACAAAAAAGTACAATACAACCAAGGTACTTCTAGCATTCACAAAAAAGAACATACCGCATCCAATAACATTGACGTAGGCCGACTTCTCCTCTTCCTTAGCTCTAGCATCAGCCTCAGATAGGACAGTTTCAACAATAATACTAATTCTTTTATAGTATACTTCGTTGTCAAATATGTAGTCTTGATTCTTACGATTCACTTTGATGAACCTGTCCGTGTATAACTTCTCCTCACTCTGATCCGAGGAGTTCACGTATTTCGACAGCTCCTGATAAGTGTAACTTGGTACCTGAATTAAATAAATATCATATTAGCATTTTTAACGAGAAAATTTCTTTAGGCACAAATATTATGGAACCAGAGTCATCGTTGGGCGAGGAAAAAGCGTGAAACTCGCGTCACCATCACCGCACGCTTCCTTGTATACTGTGTATATATGGTGGATGATTGATTGATCGATCAATTGATCAATAGACAATTTTAATTAAAGACCAAAAAATAGCAACTGTATTTTCATAGTTTTAAGTTTTCACTTCTGTCGGCAGTCCTCTTGACTGCTTTATGTTATTTTTTGACAGACACACACCGTCTGAATCGTACAGGGCGCTATGCGGATACAAAATCTATTGGGTTACCTCCCAATCAGGATTTGATCTGACCCCTCGTACCAATTTCTTCTCCCCACGTTTCACCTGGAAATGATATGGTCGAAAACTGTACGTTTTCAGCGATAATTTTTCCCATGTACGTGTAGGATTTAGATGAATTAGCTGCTATTTTCTACGAGAGTATGGTACTACCTCGAACGGACTGGCTCGCGGGTGTAGAGAAAAGACTGTCGACAGTGTGGTCCTATCACCTACATATAAACTTATCATCCTATCAGTAACAGCCTTATAAAGTTGTATTGAAAGACTGAAATATTACTGTTTCCCTACAAACCCCCATTTTGTGGGAATCAGTCCCACTAGTGGGATTGGCTTCTCGCTGTTCCTTCGGCAAGCCCACGTCGGTATGTTGCTGGCATAAGGTGCCCCATACAGTTCACTAAGCCGCAAAAATTACTATAGGCATTTCCTATGGTAGCCCGAGAGATGTTTTACTTAAAACATAATAGACACTTGCCTGAAAGAATTCCGACCACATTTGCCTCCACATGTGTTTCGCGGACTGGTTGTTACGCACGTACGTAGTCTTCAATACGTTAAGGCACGTGGTTGGGGTGACCTCTTCACCGTAGCCGTTTTCCGGACTATTCTGCTCCTCCGTGATCAAGATGTCCTCGCAATCCATGCGACCTGGTCGTTGGAAACGCGGTCCTATTGCGCCTGTAATTAATATTTTTATTAGTTCGCCGATATCATTAGGCTGACATGTTTTGTAAGTGAATCTTTTTATAAGTGGGCTTTGAAATGCTCATTGGCATTTTTTTAGGTGAAGAAAAGTGTTGGGAGAACACTGTCTAGTGAATTCTCCCATTCTTCAGTGTCTCGTTTGCCTTCGGATACTGAAGAAACAAAAGTTCATCCATTTCACCAGGAAACGTTATGGTCTTCAACTGTACGTTTCCAGCGATCATTTCTCCCAAGTGCGTGCAGGCTCTGGAATGAACTACCTGCTGCTGTGTTTCTCGAGCACTATGCCATGTTCTTCTTTAAATGAGGTTTAAGAAGAGTATTTTCTTCACGACAGGCAGCCATGCTCCTGATATTGCAAAGGCAGTAAGGCATTTGCGGCAGTATCACTTACCATCGCTTATTATTACTTATTGCTTGCTCGTTGGCCACCATCGGCAATAAATAAAAAAAAGAGACATACGGTCTTCTGCCTCTAAAATGCAAAAAATTCACTTTTATTTTGTGTCTTATGACACAACCGGTCTTTATTTTTTAGTTCCACAATGATTT
Organism: Lymantria dispar; assembly: GCA_032191425.1. Classification (NCBI taxonomy): domain Eukaryota; kingdom Metazoa; phylum Arthropoda; class Insecta; order Lepidoptera; family Erebidae; genus Lymantria; species Lymantria dispar. The sequence continues at coordinate 5,930,034 of CM063465.1, read as the reverse complement.
TAATATACATATTTCCGAGGTTCAGAATATTTTGGGACAATCCTCTACTGTAGGGTCATAAATGCCAGCTAAAGGATTATCAGGCGAAAGGGCACTTTCATTATCCTGGCAAATTTATAAATAGTTTTCTTTCTGCAGCCATAATTGGCTCAAATATTCTGGGTAGTAACACATTCTCGTAGAATATCGATATCCGAATACTTAGTAGCAATTTTATACTGTATTTAGTTTGATGACCCAGAGAGCTGGAGTTACAAACCTCACCTTACAGCACATAAAGACCTGGCTGTGCTTCTGATATTATTGCGGCCCATGAGCGGAAATTACAACTTCTACCATCAGGTGGGCAGCTCGGGGACACAAAGCAATATAAAAAATAGTTTGCATCTATAGTCAATAATTTGACTGCACAACTGACGATATTAACCCACACAGGACAGTTAATTATCAAACAGGACAATTCTTTATGTGACCTATAAATGATTGTTCCAAGTCTGGATGTAATTTGTGTCTATTAATTGCATTTTTCCTAGGAAAAAACAAGCTATTTTTACTGCTAGTTCTTAATGCCAAAATCTCACCAATTATAATAGCACTTTTCTCTGCATTCTCTTCGCTAACAACGCCTGCATTTTTCCTCTCGCCATCATTAATGCATTCTGTATGTCCACTGACGAATACGTATGCGGCTAGCTTTAACTCATCGTAGCTTAGTAAGTCTTCTAACACTAAAGGTGGTTTTTGTTGCATTGTTCCTATAGTCTCCCAGCCACCAGCGCTATGGATCAATAATAGAATATTTCATTAAGATATTTCACTACACATTTCAAAATAGAAAGAGTTCATAAGTCCTAGAAAGTAAGAGGTGATTCTTTATTCTCTGACTCATAAAAATTGGCAAAGTGATCACTGGGAATGGACAACAAGAACCCACCTGCTAAACATGGTGATTATAGCATTATCTTCATGTTGAGACCTAAGTCCAATCGTGGGTATAAATAAGCTGATGTTACATGGGATGGATTTTCCATTAATCAGCTGTTTATTGCAAATTCCATTTATGTAACTTACGCAAAAAGCAAGCCAAGGTCGTAGGAAGTCGACTGTTTGCATCAAGTAAAAAAAGGACTTTTCAACGAGCTATTGGCATGTTCTCTATGAAATATCTATAGATAAAATTCCTTTGGAAGGTTCAGCAAGTCCAAAAAGGTTTGGATCGATGATTTACCAATATGTTTGAGAGACAAATTTATTCGAAGCCGGTAACAGTGGTTTGTCTTTAGTTAATTAATTGAATTAAGCGATACATAGCAGATATTTTTGATTATTTTTAGGGTTCCGTACCTCAAGGGTAAAACCGAACCCTATTACTAAGACTTCGCTGTCTGTCCGTTCGTTTGTCTGTCAGTCTGTCTGTCACCACGCTGTATCTCAAGAACCGCGATAGCTAGACAGTTGAATTTTTTACAAATTATGTGTTTCTGTTGTCGCTATAACAAAAAATACTAAAAACAAAATAGAATAAATATTTAAGGGGGATTCCCACATACAAACGCGATTTTTTAGCCCTTTTTATAGATAATGGTACGGAACTCTTCGTGCGCGACTTCGACTCGCACTTAGCTGATTTTTTATAAACTTAAATAGTCCAGCTGATTGCAAAATGTACTCTTTTTTACGCTTTTTGCTGCTTTTGCTTTGTACTATACAAAAAAATAAAACTCTTTCAAGGTGTGATTTTAATGGAATTAGGAGCGCTTTTTCAACTTTAATACGGTAGGATTTTACAAACAAAGAATACGCCCTATCCCACTTCTGTGGCGTTTCAACAGCTACTGACAGAAGTAGCGACTGACGGTACTGGATAATTACGCTCGAATTTTATTTCAAAACAAGTGTAGTTACAAAAAAGAATTATATAATTCAATCATTTCCATGTGATGACGTAAGAATACAATTTGCCATTCCATTTCTTGCCCGTGGATGTCGTATTATACGATTAAGAGATATGATATGCAGATAACATCTATGCAAGAGATTCTCTCTTTTTCGACATTAAAACAACACGTCTGACCAGCGGGTTATAATAGGTCAATTTTCCTCCCATTACAGACGAGCCCCGAATCCAACAATAGGACTTACATAGAACGATATGAATTCAAACATACACTAAGCGATTAATAACAATTCCAGTGCAATATTTTCTTTTAATCCTTACCTAATAATAAAGGCTTAAAATATACGCCTATATAATAATACTTAGTTTAACAGACACGTTTCACGGACAAAACTTTCACCAAAGCATAGATATGTTTAGTGATTACATAGATGATATGATTGTTCTTCGATGTTAAAATACTTTATTTCGCAAAAATTACCAAAGTCTAAATCAAGTAGCGTTATTCCATTGACTTAGGAGACTCATAAAATAGTCAATATCATAATAGTCGACACATAAACTGACTTTACTCGATGCTTGCGTTGATTACTTATTAATCATTTTGAGAGTTTTTCTTATTTTATATTCGGGTTGACACCATTTTAAATTAGATCTCAAGCAATATATTGGTGGAAACTGCATTTATTTTCACGCAGTAGTTTTTATGTGTACAGATGGACAAAAAATCTAAAAATTGTTGTTTTGACTTCTGTTTTGCTCTAGCCTGTTCGTAACACACTAAATGAGGTCGATGAATCATTTCCTCACCTCCCATAAACTCCTGTCATACCTACATTCGTTCTTTTTATACCTTTACCCTCATTCACAGAATCTCTTTTTTGCTCTTACAAACGTCCATACAAATTAATTTGTATTTAAAGTGCAGTATATCAAATACATATTTTTTTATTTTTTTTTTCTTTTATTATGGCATTATGGTAATTTCTTTTTTCATTTTTAAATAGACAACACCCTGCACTAAAGAAATAATCCTTGTGTTAAACTTTACAAATATATAATTACCGGACGCAAATTACATCCAGACTCAGGACAACAATTTGTGGATCGCACAAAGTGTTGTTCTGCATGGGATTCGAACCCACGACACTAGGATGGTAGGTCGGTATCTTAACCACTACTGTGCTGTTAAAAATGGAGAGTTAAATGGACACTGAACTGAAATCATCCGTTTAATTACTTAAGACATGAATTGTTAAATGCTAAATTAAGTTAAGACTTGAGCTGATTAGTAAACTGAAATACCATCCCTTATTCTCTCGTGGAGTCCTCAAATCAGAGACATAAGCTGCAGGATTAGCAGCATCATTCTTCTGGGAACCTTATAACATATTTTGACCATCAAATCTGAAGTAGACCATTATTCACTAAGCGTGGCGATAATAGCACACCTTTTGAAAGACCTACACATCGATACGCTGATTGATGGATATCAGAATGGAAATGGTAAATGACTCACACAAATTTTCATTAATAGCAAAGCTTCCTTAACCAAAATATATTATGATTTCTAATGTTTACGCGAGTATTAAACATTATAAATAAAACTATTTTAGGGATTCTGTCGCGTTTGTATTTGATTTTTGATTGTCTGAAGTTTCGAACACTTTTCAGCATTCATGGTCACAGGCGGACTAAGATGTCTCACGTCCAACAAGTCATCGTTATTACAGAGTTTTTATAACTACCCGCTACAGAAATAATTCTGTACAATAATTTTGTGTCAAATACAAACGCGAACCTTAAAAATAATTTTATTTATAACAAGATATATTAATTTTTCTCCATTGTCCCCATATTATAAGCCATTCCCATGCCACATGTTACAATGAGTTTTAAATACCAAATAAAGTTTGAGGTGTCACGATGAAAACGGCGACCCCGACCTCCTCTAGTGACGTGCAAGCATCGTCGTTTAGCTGGGGTCTGGGTAACTCTGCGTCGAGCATTTTCTTTCACGAACCCGTACCTTTTATTGAAGTATATTTGCAATAAGAATTAATTCGTGTATGCACTGGTGGCATATTCGTCAATAGGAACTTTCTATGCGTATTGTTATGAGTTCAACATCCACGCAAATCTATTCTTAGTGTGATCCACAAACGATTGTTCCGAGTCCGAGTGTTATTTGTGTCCGTTAATTGTATGTTTGTTAAATCTCCCGTGACATTAGGATTTTTTTAGTGGGGGTATTGTTAAAAAATTATAGTACTGCCACCTATTATAGTACTACCCACGTAATTGTCCGAAATCGTCATTGTAGCATTATAGGAGTAATTTAAAGGATTCTAATGAGTCCCTAGTAAGCTAAATCTTCCTCTTATTCTGATGAAGATTTGTGACCCGAAGTAGGACGAACATTTAGTAAGTAGGATTAGCAGTAAAAATAAAATTCAGAATAAGGGAGGCTGTGAAATACAGCCTCAGGCCTTTAGTCAACTGAGTAGAGTTGAGTAATGCTAAGATATTATTTCTCTTACCCTTCTTCTCCCGACATAAGCATATATGCGTCTTGTGCTCCAACAAAAGAGATGGCTCTTTTCTTTAAGATCCTATCGATGAGGCCGGGAACTCCCATTTCTTTGTAGAACTCTTTCTCTATTGCGCTGCCGAATTCTCTGTAAAGTAGTAAATAAATGAATGTCTACTTAACATGTTCTCAAACTTTAGATTATGACCACCACTATAACTTCTATAACACACGATCCACTGTGGTATTACACAAATGACATCAAAGATTAACCGTTAGGGATTAGTGACAAAAGCTTTTAATTGTTTTGGACCAACAACAAATTTAATTTGAAATAAAAACAGAAGAAATGGCGAGATTCTACTTCTCTCTTATAAAAAGTGAGCGACATAAAGTAAAATTGACTATACTATTTCCATTTCTTTATTTTCTCGATGACAGCTCCTGTGGAAACTTGAACGAGCGTCTTTTTTACATTATGTATACATTATTTAATAAAAATATGACGCTTACGCGCGTACAAGGTCATAGCAGAGTCGGAGAAACTGATAGGGATCGAGCTATCGATAAACGTAACACGATAAGAGACCCGATATTTTTTTACAAAGTGTAAGAAACTAAACTATTGCCGGATAATTTTATACAAATTTATTAACTAATATCTTATATCTTTAAACGAGCAATTCTTGTATATATATATATTGAGGATCTCGGAAACGGCTCCAACGATTTTCTTGAAACTTGGCATACTAGAGGATTCGGGCCCAAAAAATCGATCTAGCTAGGTTTTATTTATAGAAAATGTTGTTTTGTCCGTGTTTTTAGCGAAACAAACAATGACATTAAATTTTAAAAGAATATGAATTCAAATTTCGTTGTCAACGTCATGAGTAACGATAGCTCAGATGAGAAGTTGACAGGTTCTAATTTTGGTATTTTTAGCATTCAAACAGCGTCGGTTCGAAACTCGGTGTTATTATTATTCTCTTTTTGTAATATTTTTATATAAATTTCATTATTTATTTTTTTATTTTTTATTAATATATATCTAAATAAATACTACAAAAATACTCCGAGCGAAGCTCGGTCAACCTGATACATATTTACATTTCATTACAAGATGTAATTATATTATGTTGATTGTTCATTCATTTATTTTAATCAAAATCTAATGAATCGCCACTATCACTCGATGAGCTCTCCTCAACATTTAATAAGTTCCTGTATTTCTATATTATCTAATGCCACATGAATTTCCCAATCCGACGCTATAATGTTTTGGGTTCTTCTCACAATTTTTTTCCAGTGTTCGGCGGTTACTGCCGCACATGCATTTTTTAATAAATCTAACATCTTGTTTGCCGTAAAAGGGGGATGGGTATTGTTTCGAGCGGCGTGTCCTTTGATTTGTGCCCATATTAGTTCTATAGCATTGTACTGGCAATGATACGGCGGAAGTCGAAGAACCCAATGACCACATTCGGCAGCTATTTCGTCGGTAATATATCTTTTAGGGAGGCTTTTTTTAGATTTTAAAATATTCATTAATTGTACTTTTAATAAAATATCATCCACATTTTCGCCATGACGTTTGAGCCAGTCAATTATCTCTTGTTTTTTATTGGCCTGCGTCGGCATTTTATCAATTTGTCTAGAGTGATATGTAGCGTTGTCCATAATAATTATCGACGGTTCTTCCAGAGATTGCACCATTTCTTTGAACCATCCTTCGTAAATCGCCGCGTTCATTTCTTCGTGGTAGTCCACTGTTTTCTTGGATTTAAAGGCCAGAAAAGCATCTGACACGAATCCTTTCGTAGACCCTGCATGGCATATGATAAGGCGTTCACCTTTTCCCATTGGCACTGAACTAGTGGAAGCGGCGGTGTCGTCAGTCCAGTTCTTCGATACTGTGTGGTTTGCATTTAACCAAGTCTCGTCAGTGAAAATAACATTTGACCAATCTGATATCTTTTTGGCTTCGCTCAAAAATTCGCAGCGAGCCATAGCAACGTCGTGACGCTCCATCAATATTTTACGTTTGTCCGATTTTTTATAAGAAAATCCAATTTCTTTCAAAACTAAGCTTAATGACGATTTTTGGCCATGGAACAAACCACGTTCACGTAAAGAAACAACAAGTTTTTTAAGTGTTGGAATTTCTTTGCGCAAGTAATAGTCATATATATGACGACGAATAGCGTCAGCGTCGAAGTTGTCAACCGATGTCACACGACGTGGTTGGCGTTTCTTTTTCGGCGTACGAAGCTTATTTGCTTGCATGCCGCTTGTACCGTAAGCTTCGGTAGTAATTTTTGAAACAGTAGGTCCACTAATTCCTAATGCAGCCGCAATACGCTTTCGCACTTGCGACAGTGGTAATAGCGGGCCACCATTTTGATATTCTGCTTCAAAGTAATTACGAACCTTGATCACCAGTTCTCTCGCCTGACTTTTCAGAAAAGATCCTTTAGGCATTTTGATATTTGACAGCTGGGCAGCAATCAACACGGAGGAACACAAAATACACAACGTAACGTATGGATAATGTGAAAAAACTCAGCGAACAGAAATGTAGTGACCATATAGCACGACCGTCTTGTTGCGAGTGACAGATTAAAACAAATACAAAATGGCGGTGGGTCATTGAGTGTTCCCAGCTTTAAAAAATATATTTGAATGTTTTTGTTGAATTTGTCTTTGTTCAAAACATATATGCGATCGATATCATTATTTATTTGGTCACAACACTACAACTATCAAATTAGAACTGTCATCGAGAAAATAAAGAAATGGAAATAGTATAATAAGCCAATAAATACGAGATCCTATAGCTACAACAAACTACCACAAATATGACAAAGCTCAAGGGATCTTTATATGAGCGAATACCGAGTTAGCTATGGCAGAAACATCTGAACGCCGGCAATTTTTCTCGAAAAACTAGATCACTACAGAAAATTAAAAGGAGTGGAGGATGTACGCCAGGGACATAGTTACCGCCGTATCAATGGGGCTCCCGGGCTACAGCAGCCCCTAACGTGTGCGAGCAAAAATGAGTAAAATGTTATTCATAATGTCATTTAAACTCGTGGTTCTCGGGAAAAAAACTGTCATACATATATAGTTTTCACTTCAGAAATAATAAAAGTCAAGAAAAGTAATCGTATTTTTTTCCCTGAGTTAAGCAACATTCTACATCGCATCAGTTATTACGGGTTTTTCCCCGTTTAAGTAATTCTCTTAAACGGGGGAATCCCGCAATCAGCTAGTTCAATTTACAGGAGAAAGTGATAACTTAGAATAATAACTCATAGACGGTAACTCAACGCACAAAAAATGAAGCACTTAAATTGGTGCCAGATGGCTCCTTACGCCGGACCGTTCCGTAGTGTATAAGGTCACTGCGTATACAAGGCAAAGCTATTTTATAGTGGTGTACGTGTGTAATCGCTTGCACGCATGTAGTACTTTTGGCTTCAAGCTTTTGATGGTTTAAGTACCGACACTATCCTTCTATACATTATTATTCTAAGGATAACTTATTAATAGTTATATATTAATAAATATTTATTTTAACTTAATGCAAGCATTTTTGTTTGTTTTGTGTGAAATCTTTACCCTTAATTTGCGACCCCAACTAATTTTGATACAGGGACGGGCTAATTTTGATCAAGGCACGCTACGCGACTAATGCACGCATTGTGGATTATAGTGCCCCACATTCACTTGCTCTATGATCATAGCCCACCAAGAAAAAAAATAGACGCGTTTCAGTCACTTTCAGTGTCCAGTAAAGTATAAGTAAATCGATGTTATTGGTATTAGCTTAACACCTATGCGGCGGGCAAATTTGAATTCAAAATCAGTATGTTGATCTCCTTTTTTTTGGAGTTGGCTATTTTCAGCGCACACGCCCGTCTGCTCCGTTCGGAGTGATGAAGGGGCGCCCATAACCCATCGTATCTCCTCTCCTTTGCCATTGGACCACCGGTACCGAGTTCCTTTTCCTCCGTGGCCGTCCCGGCGGAATACGCTATGGGGTACCTTCCCCTATATTGATCTCCCTACCAGACAATGGCTATATTTTGATATTAGATCAAAAGCATATAAGAATTCCTTCTAAAAACCTTCGAACGTGTAAAAGTATGCCAATTATAGGCCCATGCGTAAGTGTAAAACCAGTTTTATTGAGGAAAAATAACAACAATATAAGTTGTCTATGAGTGTAAAAAATTGCGCAAGAATTTCCAAGTTTGCATGCCGAGATACAAAAGCAATTTTCCGTGTGGTAACGGAGTAAGAATACAATTCACCACTCTCTGGTGAATTGTATTCTTATTCCGTCACCACACGAGAGACATCTTAGTCCGCCCGTGACCATGACTGCTGTAAAGTATTCGAATAGTCAGGCAATCAAAAATACCAAATACAAACGCGACAAAATCCGTAAAGGAGTTTTATTTAGAATGTTAAACAAGCCTGTTAAAAAGGGCACACATTGCTGATAGTTTTCTGTCTGCAACCATAACCAAACCGATTCGAACGTTACAAGCAGATAAAAAGCATGTTAATAATTTCACTACTCACCTCTTGTATATAAGGAAGTGTGTCATAAGAAGAATAACTCTTTCATGTATAAGTGGGTATGTCGACATTATATTCTTTCTCAATTTCTCTATAGGCCGTCGCACTTTGAGCTTTTCTAGTCTGCAAAAATAAGTTCAGAAAAATTATTATAACCGATGTTTACGTGAGTATTATACATTTGGAATAAAAAGATTTTTATCGCTTTTGTATCTGAACTTATCCCGTCCTTTCGAACACCTTAGAGTTCTTATTTTTACGGGAGGTCCAAAGTGTCTTAAGTCCAACAATTTTTTATCTAGCTAAATAAAACCTTTGTAATAACAATAATTGTAGGACGTGAGATATCTTAGTTCTCCCGTGATAATTAATGCTGAAAAGCTTTTATTACAAAACACGTGAATCACCTTAATCCTTTCGTAACTATGAACGCTGAAAAGTGTTCAAAACTTCGTGCAATTAAAAATCAAATACAAACACCATACACTCCGTAAAATTATAACAAAATCTTCACCTGACTGTTTCTATTGGGAATGGTATTGGAAACGCTTTACTTCTCGCGATGACTTCATCAACATCATCAGTTACCACATCTTGTTGTATGTCTGCGCACTGGTTCAGAAGTTCATTTGTCTCTTTACTCATACTTGGAAAACACCAGTCGGGTTTGCACCTGAACAATACATAAAATATAAGGTAAACCGGCAAAATACGATTCCGACGTAGGTACTATTGCGTCTATTGCACAAGATACTAATATGTTTTAGTCAGAATTAAATATCCCACCAAAACATAAATGTGAATATACGAGCCATGTTCAATATACCACCGTCATCGTTTTACCAACGATGTACGACGCGCGACGTACCTAACATACCTCGACGCCGCAGCAGAGTTCATCCATTTCACCTGGAAACGTTATGAACTTCAACTGTACGTTTCCAGCGATCATTTCTCCTACGTACGTGCAGGCTCTGGAATGAACTACCTGCTGCGGTGTTTCCCGAGCGCTATGACATGTCCTACTTTAAACGAGATTTAAGAAGAGCATTTTCTTCATGGTAGGCAACGGTCTAGCCCCTGCTATTGCAGAGATCGTTGTGCGACAGTATCACTTACCATCCAGGTGTACAGCTTGCTCGCTTGCCACCATCGAAAATTAAAAACATAATATGTTTTTTTCCTGCTATGAAAATGGTTGTACTACTTATTTAAAAATATGAACATTAAAAACCATATTTACATATAACAAAGATCAGAGACTGCGTGCTAAATATAAGATGACCACTATGTAATAACTCTTATTTGGGATAACTTTGGCTATTTGACTATCGCATTATAATTCACCATGAGTTAACACTCCGCGTCAGTACAGGTACCGTTTTCTTTGATAGTCCGCACGGCCTACTTACTACCTAAGTACCTACCCACTCATCGACTTCCCACGATAGACCCGGCTAGTAGCGATTAATGCTTACATTCAGTCTGCCACTAGTTTCAATAAAACACTTTTTTTCAGTACGTTGAAAGCCAGTGTGACAGAAAAATTAGTGCATAATTATTTATGGTTTGATGAACTTTCACTTTTAAATAACTTCCATTAAATTTGTTAGAAAGACAACTAAGGGATATGTTGTGCATATAACAACTATATTATATGTAGAAATAGGAAACTTGATATAAAACCCTCTGCCAGCCAGGTCAGCTTCCCTCCTATTGTGGAGGTGGCTTGAGCCCAGAAATGGGACGTATGTGAACGGTGTTACTGATGACGAATTTCTTAGAAACATTTCCTTGTAAATGTATTAGTCATCTGTGTTCATTTTGCGCAATATTTGAACCATTCAAATAACTTTCTCGATATTTGATCACAGTTAAAGACCCTAAAGATTTTGATTAGATTATGGATTAAGCCGCTTCGTTCGCGTTATTTTAGATTTCGTCAACCCATTTTTTATCCTTCCGGAACCGTGTTTTTTGCTTGAATTAAAGGTAAAGCATTTTCTGTACTCTTGAATGACGTCGTCCAGATCAACTCATCGTCAGAACTAGACCAAATTGAAGACACGAAATGCACCAACCTTCAAATAAAAATAAAATCATCTAAATCGGTTCACCCAGTCGAAAGTTCTGAGGTAACAAACATAAAAAAATACAATCGAATTGAGAACCTCCTCCTTTATTGAAGTCGGTTAAAAATAATTGTTCGTAGCCTCCACCACACAGCAACTCTATAGGGAGAATGTTAAAAATACTTGGTTAGCGAAATTGCTTATTCTGCTTAGCGGTGATGTCATGTATTATGACCGTATTCACATAATGCTAATAAAAACTGCACTCTATTTAAAACAATGTGGCTACATAACAGTAATTGATACGGTTCAGCGCTTATTTATATAGTACTTTGACCTTCATTACGAAAGTTTATAATTAATACAGTAATCATTTTATACTATTCATAGCTAATGTGACCATATTTTTCACAAGATAAAAGTAAACTAAAACCCAACTACGACAAAAAAAAAACAGTTATCCGATAAATACGGATAAAGTCATTATGTAAATGCTAATAATATATACATTTTTGAAATCTACAAGTAACGGTCTTTCCAATGATATGAAAGACGACATTTTTATTTCAAATTTATTTTTTAATACAGTACTTTAAAACCTCTACAGAGCGCCATATTAGATTCAGTGACACATCATATAGCCTCTAACCAGCAGACGAACAAGACACTATGAGGGAACAGATGAATGAGTGTTGATGATAACGAGTACTTCTTTCTGTGTCAGAACGGGTCATTTGCAGAAATTGGTAAAAATATGTATTTAAATTAAAAAAATGGGCAGTCTTTGGGGACTGTCGATAGAAGTGAAAACTAAGTAACTTCGTCGTCGAGTTGTTAGATTATTATATTTTAATTATTTTTGGTTTGTAAAGAACTGTTAATGACTAATTCAAAATTCAATCCTAGGTCATAAACACTTTTTTACAAACCAAAAATAATAGATTATAGCTAATATTTATTAGAATTGTGTAGTGCAATATTTTCAATAAAAGTTAAACAACTTTTCAAATTTAGCGCTTGGTGTTTGTGGATTTAAAAGCAGAGCAGGGGTGCATGCGCTACATGCACAATCGTGAAAGCGCCCATCGCCGTCTTACGAGTTTTTGATCAGGTCACGTGTCCTGACGCGAATTTAACATATTATATCCATACCAAAAAAGTGCACAACACCGCTAAAGAAGTTTTCACTTCAAAGAGAAGAAGACAAGGACATGTAAACAGTGTATACAGATACGTAACACTTGCAGAAATTAGTAAAAAATAAAAATGTGTTACAATAAAAATGTGAACTTCATCATCTTCATATAAGCCTGCTTTAATTCCAATTACCAAGTAATCAGTCAGCGCAATATGTACTCTTCCTTCATCGTATACATTTAGTTATTGACAATAGTTTTATGACAGGCCGTCTGCCTGACGTCAACCCTCCTGGGGAATATTAATAGTGATTCACCAGAGGGCATCAGATGGAGTTGACCCAGGTCGATGAAAAGCTCTCAGTCGTCTTTTACGACACCTAAGAGCAATGCAAGGGTTGGTATTATATTGACGATGAATGTATATGAGTAAATATGTGAATCTATACCAATAAATAAAATTGAAGTGTCTGTTTGTAATGTCAAAATAATAGGCTTTTTTCATGCTCACACGGTTATTTGACGAAACCTATGCCTAAAATAGCAATTAAAAAAATTTTTGTCTGTCTGTCTGTTTGTTCCGGGTAATCTTCAAAACGGCTGGACCGATTTCAAAAATTCTTTCACCAATGGAAAGCTATAATATCAGGGCGTAAACTAGGCTATATTTTATCCCGGTATTCCCACGGGAACGGGAACTACGCGGTTAAAACGACTATAACCTATAACCGAAGCGAAGCGAGGGCGGGTTGCTAGTTTGAAATAAAAAAAACACGTAAGAACACGTGAAAAGTATATTAAACCCGTCCATCTCAGTATAATAAATAACCATTGGTCTATGCAAAAATGACACAATGAGCCAGATAGCTTGAAACGGGACTGTCTCACTAACAACGAGACGTATGGTCATATTACTCACAGTACATAAAGCGGTAGTCATATTACGTTTTATATTATATTTAGCTGTGCCAGCCCCCGCGCTATCTTGGTTCACATACCAAAGTATTTAATGTTATTATTTTGTTTCAATCATGTCGTCAAATGGAATTATTGATAACTAGCAACCCGCCCTCGCTTCGGTGTCTCTCGCCTTATCCCCGTAGTTCCCGTTCCCGTGGGAATACCGGGATAAAATATAGCCTAGTTTACTCCCTGATATTATAGCTTTCCATTGGTGAAAGAATTTTTTAAATCGGTCCAGCCGTTTTGAAGATTATCCGGAACAAACAGACAGACATATAAAAAAAATATTAAGTGATTTTTAGGCATATGTATAGTGCAAATAACCGTGTGAGCACGAAAAAAAGCCTATTATTTTGATATTACAAACAGACACTCCAATTTTATTTATATTTTTATATAGATAATATCAACACAAGTAACATACATAAAACATTAATCGCCATTTTTGTTATCTTGTCAGTTGTCATGCAAGGGCAACCGAGCAAAATGGGATGTCCCATTAAAACTAGATTTGATTCGGTTCGCTTTTATAAACACTGCTCAGTGTTATCTATACTAATATTATAAAGAGGAAAGATTCGTTTGTTTGTATTGAATAGGCTCCGAAACTACTGGACCGATTTCAAAAATTCTTTCACGAATGGAAAGCTATGATATCAGGGAGTAACATAGGCTATATTTTATTCCGATATTCCTACGGGAACGGAAACTACGCGGGTAAGGCCACTAACATCGAAGCGAGGGCGGGTTGCTAGTGCTATTATAAACTTAAAATCTTCTTAGATAGAGTATTTAACACAAGATTTGAATAGGTTACAACTTGGACTATTGTGCTTTCGTTTTGATTCGGATTGTTTAGTTAAACTTTGACTACTACTGTATAATCCGGCGCCCCTTGTAATCCGACATGTTCATTATCATTGAATATTTTTCTTATCAATCTTTGCTAATGTAAGTAATGCATGATTGAACAGGTTACAGCTTATACGCGCCACCTGTATTGTGTTTTTGTTTTGATTCTGATTGCTTAGTTTGAATTTTGTATAGGTACGGCCTTTTTCCTTTTGGAGTGTGGTACGGTCTTCTAGGGATGGGGAGTCTTTCAGAAAAAGATCGATTCTTGAATCGATTTGCATCGTCATCCAAAGAATCGATTCACAAGAAAATCGAGGTCTAAAGGATCGATTTCCGATTAATCGATTTATCTATCTTTTTTCGTATTTTCTTCCAATTCAATATGCCGGGATTGTAATGAGCTTTTTTTCTTTTTTAGGAAATCTGAGAGTAGTGTCTTATAATAATATAAACATGAATCGATACTCTCCATTCGAACATTGGATACTGAACACTAGTAGGTATCGAAGAATCGTTTTTAAAGTATCGGGTACCTTTCTCCTGAGATTGTGATGAGCTTAGGAAATCTGAAAGTACTAACAGAAAAAAAAGCGAATGACATATGCTTTTGTTTTGATTCTGATTGTATAGGTTCAAATTTGACTACTACTGTATAATCCGGCGCCCCTTGTAATCCGCCATGTTTATTCAAAAGCATAATAGTAGTGCTGCATACAAGTTGTAACCTGTTCAATCATGCATAACTTACATTAGCAAAAGTTGACGAAAAAATATTCAATAATACTAGACATGTCGGATTACAAGGGGTGCCAGCTTAAACAGAAGCCGGATTATCGCGGAATATTAATTGTTATTATATACTAACTTGTATGCCAATAATGGCAAAACATGTTGAATCGTGTTAATCTTATGATTGTTTAAGACCTTATCTACACCTGTTGTCATGAATAAAAGTATCTATCTTATCTTCTAATATAACCCAATAACATAAGGTTTTTCCTATACAATTCACAATTGCTCGTGGATATTAGAAAAAATTATTAAGGGATATGGCATAGGGTACTCCAACTGGCCGACCAATGATGACAAAGAACTCGGCACCAGTGGTCGGCTCAACAACGAAGGCAATGTGCTATCGGGTGGGTTATGGGGCCGCACGCCGCCCCTCTGTCGTCCCGGACGGAGACGGACAGAGGGTGCACTAACGATAGCCCACCCAAAAAAAAAATGGGATATGGTATGCAGATAATATCTATGCAAGAGAAAGGAAACTCAACATAAAACTCTATGTCACCATGTCTGACTAGCATGGCATAGTAGGTAAATTTCCCTTCCTTTATGGAGGAGGGCTAAGCCTAACAATAGGGCTTATGTAGGCTGAGGTATAGGTGCTGATGATAACCTAGATCTAAATGTATTATTATACCAATATTCACAGTAAGAACATTTTTTTTTGAAGAAAATAAAAAAATGTGGGTCTAAATAACATTAAAAAAACACTTACCAGGCATAGTTCTGAAATAGTTTTGAAACATCCATATTGTGTGATTTCTTCTGCAAAAAAAAAATATTCATAGCCTTATGTTTAAGTTTACATTCTTAAATTAAATTTAGAATACAGTATGTAGTGTAAGAAATAATTTAAAAAAAATAAGAAAATTGCTTGAGTGAATAGATCCACAGTATTTATGATTAGAAATTAATATGGTTCTTACAATGATTGATGTTTATATGGGTATTTTACCCATGTGAAATAAAACATATTTACTGTTAATATTTGATTTTCATTTAAATTTTATTTAAATTTTGAATGAAATGTCACATTCTTCTAGGGCTGTGCATGCTGTATTACTCAGCTGTATCACTCTCTGATAGTCAGAGAAAGTAGCTAATATTTTATAAACTACAATTATAATATCAATGCTTAAAACTAGTTTTGTTTGTATCTAAATATGGTCAATCAAAAAATCAACTGTGAATGTAAAGAAAACTCTACGAGATTAATAATATAGTATCGGTTTTCCAATCTCGCCTTAATTTATTTAGCACTGTTGATGCAATATGCTGCAATGTAAAGAAAACTCTACGAGATTAATAATATGATATCGGTTTTCCAATCTCGCCTTAATTTATTTAGCACTGTTGATGCAATATGCTGCAATGTTACTCGGTTTCATGTTGCACGAGTTAAAATCATCACTTCAAAGACTTTGAAATGACGAATCAACTAAAAATTCAATTAAGCAATTGATCAGTTATATGATTTAATATGACTCGCAAACTTCGTAAAAGTATTAACGGTAATAAATATAAATCTGCGCGTAATATGAATGATAAAAGGAAATCAACATTGAAGCTACTTACGGTTACTAGTCGGTAAGGAATATGATTAAAACACACGATCGACGGTCGTAATAACATATAAAATACTAAAGGAAAACCTTATCATACGCTTATTATATATGAATCTGTTTTTAATAATCAGAAATAAAGGTGAATCACCGCACCGAATTTGTTTTGACAGTTAATATAGAATGACAGGTGACATGACAGCTAAAGATTTATTTTTTTTTGTTTGGATCGCCCTTACGGGCAGGCTTTTCGATAAAAGATAAAGTCTTTTCGAC
Organism: Lymantria dispar; assembly: GCA_032191425.1. Taxonomy (NCBI): domain Eukaryota; kingdom Metazoa; phylum Arthropoda; class Insecta; order Lepidoptera; family Erebidae; genus Lymantria; species Lymantria dispar. The sequence goes on along the minus strand of CM063465.1, from coordinate 5,913,367 downwards.
CATACTGCCTTGTCTTACGTAGCTTACTTCTTTACATATTATTTACTTCTTCATATTGTATAACTTATTTATTGTCATGGTCCGTCAGTAAGTCAAGTCGTTATCATTAATTAGACGCTGAAAACCTAATTAGATGATTTCTCTGGGAATTCCGGTTGAATATGGAAATACACGTAAACCACTCTTATATCACATTCATCACATTTCAGCACCTTCGTTATATTATATTACATGAAATATCAGCAAAGTTATTCAATATAACACTATAAAACACTAAAAAAAATGAATATAATACAAGAGCTTAACATGACATTTCCAAATTCGCGCCGAAAACCTGACAGCTAAAGATGACAGCTCTGTCCTTTTCTTCTTCTTCTTCTTTTTTATCTTGGCAATCAGCTACAAATACGAGCCATTTTTGCCAGTGTCGAGTTATAATTATCTTTTCAAGTTCTCAATTTCTTCATGTCAGTAATGGTCTGTCAGTAAGTCAAAGTGTCGCCCTCAACAATGTAATGGCCACTGTTAAGGGTATCTTCTGAGAATTTTGGTGGAAACAAAAATGTATGTAGTAATGTATATAGCAATTTTATATCATATTCGCTACACCTCAGCAGTTTTGCCACTATATATTACATAAAATGCCATCAAAATTATTTAATATAACACGTTAAAACACTAAGATTTTGAATATAATACAAGAACACCACATGACACTTCAGATTCCCGCCAAAAACTACTCTGTCCTTTTGGTTTTGTCAATGATCTAGAGTTTCAGCGCGAATTTGGAAATGTCATGTTAAGCTCTTGTATTATATAAATTTTTTTAGTGTTTTATAGTGTTATATTGAATAATTTTGCTGATATTTTATGTAATATAATATAATTAAGGTGCTGAAGTATGGTTAATGTGATATAAGAGTGGTTTACGTGTTTTCATATTCAACCGGAATTCCCAGAGAAATCATCTAATTAGGTTTTCAGCGTCTAATTAATGATAACGACTTGACTTACTGACGGACCATGACAATAAATAAGTTATACAATATGAAGACGTAAATAATATGTAAAGAAAAAATTGTATCAGACTTGGCTGTAGGGGCTTAGATCCCTTTGCCTGACCGTATGGACAAACAGAAACAAAAAAAAGGGCAATGATATATTTTTTTATTGCTTTCTGGTGGCAAACGAGCTACTGTATGGTAACGGCTACTAATACTTCTAAACCTTGCACTGTTCGTGATTGTAAAAGACGACTAAGAACTTTACATAGATCTGCGCCATCTCCATTTGATGCCGTCTAGTGAACAAATGCATTGCCAGGTAGGGATGACGTCAGGCGGGTGGTTGGTAGCAGACGAATTGAGAACCTTCTCCTTTTTTGAAGTCGGTTAAAAAGAAAAACTGGAAATGAAATCTTAGGCCAACACGTTTGCTCAGCATGATATAGTCATCGGTCAATTTTCCTCTTAATGTATAGTAGGCCTAAACCTAACGAACTTATGTAGTTTGAGATAATGATCAAGTCGTTGATAGACCAATAGCAATATGTCAATAATAGACATTATTTATTTAATATTTCTGAGAAGATGTTCTGCTATACCAAGTCCTCTCTTTTAACCGTAATAAAAAAGGAAGAGGTTCTCAATTCAATTGTATACAGGGTCTGTCGTAATTAGTGGATAATCCGTTAACCAGGGGTAGTCCGGATGTCTAACTCTAAGAAAATCTACTTTGTATGTCAAGGTTGCCAACACTGTGAAAGTTGTTAACATTATTTGTGTTTTTTCTAAAATCTTCTATCGTGACTAGTAATTTCGCCATAATTTTTACAAATTAAGATATTTTAGTGTACTTTTTTTTGTATTTTACTCGGAAATAATTGTACTATTTAATCAAATTACTATTTTAGGCAGCATACATTCTAAACTTATGAATATTAGAGTTATTTATAGATGTTATTTTTATTTTTTACTTTTTGCCAAGTTTTTACCATTGATTGTGAAAAAAAAATGTACTGCACGGTGAGTACCCATTATTTAAAAAAAAATGCTTAGTTTGTGTAAATTCTAAAAAGATATAACAATCAGTACTTGACAAGCAATATTACTTTGTAGGAGGGAAAAAGCTTAGGACAGTCGGAAAGTTGGTATTTCACCTAATGCGTCAATGTCCCGATTTAGGCACCTTAACTTATTTATATCATCTATTAAATAAAAAATAGCTGTTGCATAATTTAATCTTGCCCATAGAACTGTTAAAAATTATAATATTTATTTAAATTAAAGACTTTCGACTACCTAGTAAACATACCAGAATTAAGATTCAGGTAAAAAAAAGGACAAAGACACGGTCAGCAGTACACGGTCGGCACAGACGGTCGGCCCGCGTGCGCGCAAGACCATTGATGACCATTGGTAATCTAACAAAGGGCTCCATCCCTTTCACTCTCACCAATTGTGAAAAAGACGGCTGCACCTTTTGTTTAATACCACGCGCATATTGCTCTATCTCAGACCTTCCTCAGTGTGATTTTAAACGTTACATGCGCTCCTGTTTACTGTGTCTTTTCAACGACTACAACTTTTTGATATTGGACTCTGTTTTGCTTTGTGATTTGGACTAGTTAATTCGGTGATCCTAACGACTTGGCTCTTCTCTATGGACTTACGCTGTGAATTGTGCTGAAAACTGCTGTTTGGTGTAATTTACGTTAAACATGTCCCAGTACACACCGGCTGAATATGCAAACATGCATTTTATTTACGGCTTATGCAACGGCAACGCCAGTAGAGCTGCTGTACTTTATCGGGAAAGATACCCTAATGCTCGGCATCCTGATTATCGTGTCTTCATTCGAGTGCATAATTCATTGAGCGAAGGAAGATTTCCCGGGAGCGGCGTAGGTGGAACCAGCGAAGGACGGCCTCAACGACAGAATGCAGCCGAAGTGCTGGAATTAGTTGAGGAAGACCCTTCTACATCAATAAGTGCCATAACAAGACGTACCGGCATACCACAGAAATCTGTACACAGAATTTTAAGAAGACACCAATTGGACGTCGTTAAACGGAAAGGATCCAACCCACACTATGGGCAAAAAAGAGTTATTTACACCAAATTACTCTTTGTAGTTAAAACTTTAATGTCACAAAAACAATTCGCGTAAAAGTTCAAAGAATCGCTTATAAATACCACACGTTACCAACCCACATGTATGGCAGATCATAATTTTTTTTTATTGACAAGGATCCAAGCTGCTTAGATCGTAATTGGGAAATTCAAATTTACTAAAATATTCCAAATCACATATCACTAAAAAGATCCAAACTAGTTGGATAATTGTTACTCTAAACATATAATTAAACGAAAACAATTCGTGTGACATGGATCGTTTTCGTTTTATTCGATTTCATTACTTAAAGTGACATAGTGAAACATCGATAACGATCCATCTTACATGGATCATTATATTTAATTCAATAGTTTTATTAAAACTTATGAAGGTATACATCGATAACGATCCATGTAACGTGGATCCTTTTATTGCAGTTAATTGTGTGACTAGATTAAAATATAATCGGAAACAAGGAGTTTTATGGCGATTTTTTTTATATCTTTTACTCTTCAACTTAACTAAAGAGGTACAGATTAATATAATATTACTAGCCGATTGTTTGTAAATAAAGCAATCACTTCAGTTATAGAAAAAATAACACGGCAGTAATAATTAATATATTATATAAGGTATTTTTGTAGGAATGGAATATACGAAACTTTGTAACATTTCTTTATTTCATTCACGTTCATACACGTTCGTTGCCTGCGCATGATTAAATTGTGGTTGCAGTTTTTATAAATAGTAAATTAATCGTGTAGCAAATTAATATGAAAAGGATTAAAAAGATTATAATGAACGCGTTGGAGCATTCAAGTATTGATGCAAAGCAAGATAGATCGGCGTGTAAGTAAAAATAGACCTGGGACCCCGCCTCAGGGGGCTGTTCGACGCGTGTCTAGCGTCCGGACGGTTCCCTGGGTGCTGGAAGGAGGGAAGGCTGGTGCTCCTGCCGAAGCCGGGACGGTCTCCGGAGTCGCCTTCAGCCTACAGGCCTATCGTGCTGCTCGATGACACGGGCAAGCTACTGGAGAGGGTGGTAGCTGCCCGCATCGAGCGGCACCTCGTCGGCACGGGGCCCGATCTGTCGGACGCCCAGTTTGGGTTTAGGAGGAGTCGTTCGACGATCGCGGCTCTGTTGCGCCTGAGGGCCGTGGCGACTGAGGCCGTCACCGGCGGGGGAGTGCTGTTGGTGGTGTCCCTAGACATCGCCAACGCATTCAATAGTCTGCCCTTCAGCTGCATCAGGGAGGCGCTCCGGTATCACGGGGTGCCAGTTTACCTGAGGCGGCTAGTGGCAGACTATTTGGAGGGGCGCAGCGTCCTCTGCACCGCCCGAGCAGGGGACGTCGTGCGAACGCCCATGACGTGCGGTGTCCCACAGGGGTCGGTCCTCGGACCCACCCTGTGGAACATCGGCTACGACTGGGCGTTGAGGGGGAGCCTCCCGCTCGGGCTGGGCGTGATTTGTTACGCCGACGACACGCTCGTCACAGCCCGCGGTGGGACGCTAGAGGAGGCGGTAAGCCTGGCGACCTCTGGTACCGAGGAGGTCGTCAGGCGGATCGAAGCGCTGGGGTTGAGGGTCGCCCTGGACAAGACGGAGGCCCTCTTGTTCCATGGGCGCCATATGAGCCCTCCCATCGGCGTCTCGATCACCGTCCACTCGGTCGACATCAGAATCCGGGCCCCTATGAGGTACTTGGGCCTGATGCTCGACGGGCGATGGTGGTTCCGGGAGCATTTCCGCAGGCTCGCTCCACGGCTCGTCGGCGCGGCGTCCGCCCTATCGTGGCTTATGCCGAACGTGGGCGGACCGAGCGCTGCGTGCCGACGGCTGTACGCGGTGGTCATCCGGTCGATGGCCCTGTACGGCGCACCGGTGTGGGCGGGGTCCATGACCGCCCGACTTAGGGCCCTTCTGTGGCGACCACAGAGGGTCATGGCGGTCAGGGCCATCCGCGGATACCGCACGGTGGCGACGGAGGCAGCGTGCCTATTGGCCGGGACTCCCCCGTGGGACCTGGAGGCGGAGATGCTCGCCGGACTATATCGGCGGGTGACGGAGGTGCGAGCGGAGGGCGGTGTGGTCTCGTTAATGGATCTCACCGCCTGGCGCGTCGACGCCCGCCGAGACGTCATTGCCCGTTGGGCAGTCCGGCTGGAGAGGCCTCGGTTCGGGGTGCGAACCGTGGAGGCCTTCCGGCCGGTGCTGATGCAGTGATTGGAAAGGCGGCACGGGGTGCTCTCCTTCGGACTGGTGCAGGTTTTGACGGGGCATGGGTGCTTCGCCAAATACCTGCACAAGGTCGTTAGGAGGGAGAGTACACCGTCCTGCCACCACTGCGATTGCGACGAGGACACGGCGCGCCATACGCTCGAGGCCTGCGGGGCTTGGGCAGTGCAGCGCTGTGAACTCGTCGCAATCATCGGTACGGACCTGACGCTGCCGGCTATCGCTAGGGCGATGGTCGACAGCGTCGGGAACTGGGACGCGGTCGCAGCCTTCTGCGAGACAGTGATCTCGCGGAAGGAGGCGGCGGATCGCCTGCGCGAGGAGCGCAGCCTCGATGAGGAGATCCGCCGCTGGCGACTGGGGCGGCGTAGGCGCAACTATCTGTGCCTCATGCCGCCCTAGCCGAGGCCGCGGGTGACGTGACCGGGGATTAGCCCGTCACCCGCTGAGAGGCCGACCGCGTGAGGAAAGACCGACGTCCTCCCCGAGGGGGGGACGTCGGTCGATGGGAGGGTACCCCAATAGTAGGGGTATTCCGTCGGGCCGACCACTGACGACAAGTTAACGCTGCTCCAGTGGTTGGCCCAACGACGAAGGCGACGTGGTTTTTGGGTGGGTCGCGGGAGTTGCGTGCTTAAGCCCCTCTGTTGCCCCGGACGGAGCAGTACGGCGGCGAGCCGACCCGCGAGCCACCCACAAAAAAAAAAAAAAATAGTACATTAACCTAACCTATAAATGTTTTACTGTTATTCATAACTTATTGTTTAAATGCTTATCCTTGTTTTAGCTACCAATAACACAATGGTGCTTCCGGTAAAGGGTTTGTTAAATAGTACTGTGGACAGTAATAACGCTATTTGCGATAGTAAGTTATATGACTAATTATTTACGATTATTTATTATGACCAACTGCACATTTTGCCAAAAGCTATTATATAAATATATAATATTATATATTTTGCAGAAATTAATTACGTAACGGTGCTGCCTATAACAGCTAATGCTGTTGCTGAAACTAATGATGCTTTTTGCAGCGGTACGTTTTTAACTCATTACATTTTTGTAATTCACGAGATTTGCTTGGCCAACTTAATAATTTTGCATGATTTTTGTAGAATCACCAGCGGCACCGCTATACTCGCCTTTAACCCCATTGGTAAAAAATATTCATCACGTTGAAAATATTTCTGAAAGTAAGTCTATTGTTATTGTTACCATTTTATTGTAGAGTAGTGAATCATGTCAGAAATTAAAACTTTTCATATTTTTATCTTGGTAGGTAGGAAAGAAACATCATCTTCTCTTCGCAGTATATCTCCAGATACTCTTGATTTATTGGAAACATTGAGTGAAGACATGATTCCATCGCCAAAGATAAACCATTCAAAAAAATCTAGAAAACGAAGAAGAGAGTTATATAATTCAAAATGTAAGAGGTAATGGGCAGGAAACTGATTTCAGTGCAGACACTGATTCGGACTACGTACCAGATAGCGAAGAAAATAGTGATAGCGAAAGTTTAATTGTTAAATTTAAAAAAGTTAAAGTAGTAGAAGTAGTACATAACAATAATGACAGCTGGAAAATTTGTGAAATAAGTCGAAGCACTCTTTATGACATTAGACCTTACAATAATAATTCATTCCAGAACTCGACCACTGATATAGATACTGAAGAAACAGCGGAGAGTAATATTGTAGAAGGGATCGAAAAGAATTCTGATAATACTCTAGAAATTCTACGCGGTCGTCCGAGAAGAGGGCGAAAGCGTCTTCATAGAGACCATACTATTGCACAAAGAAAGGAAAGAAAATATGCTAACTTGCTTTACCATAACAAAAAAAAAACTTATTGAATCAAAAATGTTTAAAGATTATGTCTGTCACTGCAAAAGAAAATGTAATAACCTTATTGAGAAGAAAATACAACAAGAAGAATTCGATAAATATATTAATTTGGGATCCTATGAGGCTCAGTTATTATTTATAGTTAATTGCGTTTCTGAAGGACCAAAATAAAGATCATACTGTAACAATGATAAAAATACTGACAGACATAATCCAAAACAGTTCAGCCGCATTTACACAGTAGGCGGCACTCAAATATGTCGTGAAATGTTTGTAAATAACTTTCAAATAACACCAAAAAAGGTAGATGAATGTTTAAAAAAATTTCGGAAGGGTATAATAGATGACAGGAGAGGACAGACTGGTGGCTGGAACAAAACTGCTGAGGAAGATATTGAATTTATAAAACAGGTTATTAATTCTCTACCAAAATATGAATATCATTATAGACGAGAAACAAATAATGGGTGTCAATATTTAAAACTAGGGATGACTGTGCCAAAAATTTACGAATTATATGTAGAACAATATAAAAATGCATATGGAGAAAGTAAAAGGCCAGCAAGTATTGGTACACTAAAAAGTATATTTCATAATTTTTTCAATTTGCGATGCAAAACCTTGAAGAAAGACACTTGCAATAAATGCGATGCACTGCACATAAAATTAGCCAATGCTACGCAAACAGAAGCTGCCAAATTTCAAAAAGAAAGACAAGAGCATCTTGAACGAGCTGAAAACTTGAGAAAAACATGAATGATGATCTGAAAAAAGCGACTACAGACGAAAAGTTTGAATGTCTAACTTATGACATGGAGAAGACTCTTCCACTCCCTCGGATTCCCACTAGTATAGTATTTTATAAGCGTCAATTATGGTTTATAACTGCGGAATTCATGTAGGATCTACAGACAATGGTTATTGCTATGTGTGGCTCGAAGGTGAAGCTGGCCGTGGCGCACAAGAGGTTGGTTCTTGCCTCGTAAATTATATAAAATATAAAATGGGTGCCAAAGAACACCTGGTATTATGGAGTGATTGCTGTGGTGGACAAAATCGAAATATAAAAATAGTGTTAATGATGAAATCTGTGTTAAGCTCCCACGCCACTCTCAAAACTATAAAATTAAAGTATCTGGAATCAGGCCACACATTTCTTCCAAACGATACAGATTTTTCCAAAATCGAAAGTCAACTCATCATCATCATCATCTTGCTCTTATCCCAATTACTTGGGGTCGACGCAATATTTCATCTGTTTTGACATATTGCAAAAAAGTTTCGGCAATGACTTTTATGACCGGCCGCCTGCCTGACGTCAACCCTCCTTGGGAATGTAATCGTTGACCCAAATGGTACCAGATGGAGTTGGTCCGGGTCAATCTAGGGCTCTTAGTCGTCTTTTACGATACCCACGAACAAAGCAAGGGTTGGTAGTATTCGAAGCCGCTACCACACAGCAATTGACAGCAGTCAACTCAAATATCATAATAGAATTTATACTGCTGAAGAATATTTGAATGTTATCAAAAGCTGAAAAAAAAAGAAACCGCTTGAAGTTTATAAAATGAAGACAAACGATTTTCTTAGTACCAATAAAATAGAAAAAAAGATAGTTAATAGAAAACTTTTTGTAACTAAGAATAAAGTAAACTGGCTAAAAACAAAAGAAATACTGTTCGAAAAAGATAAACCATACTCTCTATTTATGAAAACAACAGAAAGTGAGGGCTTTCAGGAGATACATACAGAAAAAAGGGTTAAAGGGAAATCCTTAGAAATTTTGGAAAGTGATTTATCTTTATTATGACCAAATGGCAAAGAGATTCCTCAAGCTAAATTAGATGACCTTAGATCAATGTTTGATTTAATACCAAAAGATTGCTTACCTTTTTATAAATCGTTAAAAGGAAATGAAAATATTATGGATGATATTGATGGTTACGGAGACTCTATCGATTTTACCATTGAAGATGAGAATGATGATTAAGATTAAGCAGAATATATAGTATTCGATTTTGAACACATATTTCATTTTTTGCAATGTTTATTCTTCATATTATCTTTTATGGCTTTTAATAAAAAATATTTATTTTAGTATTTTGGTTTAACTAAGAAATACTAAGCTAGTAATTTCTGATATTAATTATTGAGAATTAAAGATTTGTTCTAACATATCTTTAATTTTAAATCACTTACAGCCTATTAAGAAGTTTCATTTCCTAAAACGTACAAATCTGTTGCAGTTCCTTCTAAATTTTAATGTTTGTATTCTAATTTAAATCTTGGATCCATATGGCTAAATGCGTTTACTATTCTGGGCTTTTGAAATAGTATTTTTACGAAAAGGATCCATCATCATTTTTTTCCTATTATCTCGAAAAATATGGCATGATGTCAGACTAAAGTTTAATAAAATATGAATTTATATATTTACCCTTTAGATAAAACCAACCCCAGAATATTAAAGTGGATAATCACAGACGAAATACGATTTGAACTTAAAACTTGAATATCTCGAAACTAACTTTTTGTGGGATGGATCCTTTCCGTTTAACTACGTCCAATTATACCCGTACCATTTCCAAAGAGTTCAAACTTTGTTGCTAAGGGATGGCGCATTCAGGGTAACATTTTGTCAAATAATGTTACGAAAGATGAGAGAGGATACAACTTTTTTCGACAAAATTTTATGGACAGACTAGTCGACGTGTCGGCGGGATGGATTTTTAAACCTGCACAACTTACACAGTTGGCACCTAGAAAACCCTAGAGGAATACGTACAGACAGAGCACAGCAACAATTTAAAATTAATTTATGGACAGGTATTGTTGGTGGGAAAATTATAGTCCCATATGAGCTACCAGCAACATTAAATGCCGAAATGTATTTAAATTTTTTACAAAATAATTTACCGGGGCTGCTGCAAGATTTGCCTTTGGAGGTGAGAGAAGGAATATGGCTGCAAAATGACGGATGTCCCGCGCATTTTGCTGTTCGAGTGCGGGACTATCTGAATAATACCTATCCAGATAGGTGGATCAATTCAATTCGTTTAATTTGCTAAAATATGTTTAATACAGGTGTTTACAAATCGATAGAGTACATTAGTGATGTAACGAATGTCGTATTTAGGACATTCGCGAATGCGGATGCGAATATCTGCTGCCAACATTCGCGAATGCGAATGCGAATATTCAGTATAAACGTGTGGCAAATGACGTTGACCCTTTAACTTGGTGGAAAGTGAACAAAGAAAGATACGTTCTTCTGCTTCCTGTAGTTCGGCATTATTTTCGACGATCGCGGCTCTGTTGCGCCTGAGGGCCGTGGCGACTGAGGCCGTCACCGGCGGGAGAGTGCTGTTGGCGGTGTCCCTGGACATCGCCAACGCATTCAATAGTCTGCCATTTAGCTGCATCAGGGAGGCGCTCCGGTATCACGGGGTGCCAGCTTACCTGAGGCGGCTAGTGGCAGACTATTTGGAGGGGCTCAGCGTCCTCTGCACCAACTGAACAGGGGGCGTTGTGCGAATGCCTATGTCGTGCGGTGTCCCACAGGGGTCGGTTCTCGGACCCACTCTGTGGAACATCGGCTACGACTGGGCGTTGCGGGGGAGCCTCCCGCCCGGGCTGGGCGTGATTTGTTACGCCGACGACACGCTCGTCACAGCCCGCGGTGGGACGCTAGAAGAGGCGGCAAGCCTGGCGACTTTAGGCACCGAAGAGATCGTCAGGCGGATCGAGGCGCTGGGGTTGAGGGTCGCCCTGGACAAGACGGAGGCCCTCTTGTTCCATGGGTGCAGCATGAGCCCTCCCATCGGCGCTCCGATCACCGTCCATTCGGTTGACATCAGCATCCGGGCCCATATGAGGTGCTTGGGACTAGTGCTCGACGGGCAATGGTGGTTCCGGGAGCATTTCCGCAGGCTCGCCCCACGGCTCGTCAGCGCGGTGTCCGCCCTATCGTGGCTTATGCCGAACGTGGGCGGACCGAGCGTTACGTGCCAACGGCTGTACGCGGGGGTCATCCGGTCGATGGCCCTGTACAGCGCACCAGTGTGAGCGGGGTTCCTGACCGTCCGACTCAGGGCTCTTCTGTGGCGACCACAGAGGGCCATGGCGGTTAAGGCCAAACGCGGATACCGCACGGTGGCGACGAAGGCAGCGTGCCTATTGGCCGGGACTCCCCCGTGGGACCTGGAGGCGGAAATGCTCGCCGGCTTGTACCGGCGGGTGTTGCGAGTGCGAGCGGAGGGCGGTGTGGTCTCACTAAGGGAGCTCACCGCCTGGCGCGTCGACGCCCGCTGGGACGTTATTGCCCGTTGGGCAGTCCGGCTGGAGAGGCCTCGGTTTGGGGTGCGAACGGTGGAGGCCTTCCGGCCGGTGCTGATGCAATGGTTGGAAAGGCGGTACGGGATGCTCTCCTTCCGACTAGTGCAGGTATTGACGGGGCACGAGTGCTTCGCCAAGTACCTGCACAAGGTCCTTAGAAGGGAGAGTACACCGTCCTGCCACCACTGCGATTGCGACGAGGACATGGCGCGGCATACGCTCGAGGCCTGCGCCACTTGGGCAAAGCAGCGCCGTGAACTCGTCGCAATCATCGGTGCCGACCTGACGCTGCCGACTATCGCCAGGGCGATGGTTGGCAGCGTCAGGAATTGGGACGCGGTCGCAGCCTTCTGCGAGACAGTGATCTCGCAGAAGGAGGCGGCGGATCGCCTGCGCGAGGAGCGCAGCCTCAATGAGGCGATCCGCCGCCGGCGACTGGGACGGCGTAGGCGCGATTATTTGCGCCTCATGCCTCCCTAGCTGAGGCCGCGGGTGACGTGACCGGGGATTAGTCCGTCACCTGCCGAGAGGCCGACCGCGTGAGGTCGGTCGATGGGAGGATACCCCAAGTAGGGGGTATTCCGTCGGGCCAGCCACTGATGACAAGTAACCCTGCTCCGGTGGTCGGCCTAACGACGAAGGCGACGTGCATCGTGGGTGGGTTGTGGGTGTGCGTGCTTACGCCTCTCTGTCGCCCCGGACGGAGTGGTGCGAGGAGCGCGCCGACCGCAGCCCACCCCAAAAAAAAAGTTCGGCATTATTTAGTTACACCACCAACGAGTGTCCCCAGCGAGCGCATATTTAGTGGTGCTGGACTTATTTACACACCACATCGAAACAGACTTGAAGCAGACAAGGCATCAAAACTACTATTTTTAAAGTTTAATATTCCCCTACTGAAGTTCAATTATTAATATGAAAAATATATATAATTAACTGTTATTTTTTAAAGGAGAGAAATATTTTTGTTTGAGAATCTATTTTTTTGTTTGTTTAGAGTTAGAATATTTAATGGTCTATTGTATAAGAATATAATTTTAGTTTGATAATTTAAATATTAAAAATATATCTAAAGACTGAGAAAAGTTTAATAGAAGAATTTAATTTTATTAGTTTCAATTGCATTAAAATTTTGTGTCACAAGTTCTAATAACAATTAAATTTTTTAGCTTTATTAAAGTAAAAGACTTAATTTTATTCTTGTTTGCTTAAAGTGTTAACTGTTAACTCTTATGTAAAATGATTATATTTATACTATAAACTATATAATATAGATATACTATAAACACTTTGTGATTATGATGACAGCAACTCATATTAAGCTTTTATTTGATTTTAATTATAGTAAAAAATCATAGAAGTTTATTTTTGTTTACATTGCATTTAGGCCATTTACTATATAGTTTTGTTTGTTAAATTCTTATGACAATTTGATTGTTAGGATTCATTGCCCAAAGTTAAATAAATATTAATTGTAGAAGTATTTGTAGATTATTATTTTTAGATTTGTTCAAGAAGTTAATTATAACATTAAACTTTGGTAAAAATTCATAGAAGATTATTTTTGTATGATATCATTGCATTTAGGCCATTTAGTATATAGTTTTGTTTTTTAAATTGTTATAAGTTTGATTGTTATGTTTCATTGCCTAAAGTTAAATAAATAAATGATACCAATTGATAAAGTGAAGACCGATAATGTGATTACGAGGTTAAGTTATTTTTATTGCATTAAAAACATAAGAAATTAATGGAATTGGATTTTCTTATATTAACCAACTATTATTACCTACTTAAAAAAATTATACACGCAAAAATATTCGCATAAACATTCGCAATAATTTCGCGAATGCGAATGCGGATGCGAATATGCAAAAAACATGCGAATATGCGCGAATGCGAATGCGAATATTCGTTACATCACTAGAGTACATCATATTCTGTCCCGTGGGGCATGCAACTGGTTATATAATATAATGCCATTAATTACATGTCAAAAATATAATTTTAATGTCAGTAATATAATTTGTATAAAAAAGATAAAAAAAAAATATTTAAGATTTAGTTACCTACAGTTAATTATAAAATTTTTAATGTCCATATATTTGATGATATTATTAAATTATAAATGTCAGTTTAAATTTCAGTCAATTTGTATTAGATTTTATCTTCTAAATATTGCTTACAATTGTAGTAGTTTTATTTATTAATAAATTCTGTAGTTCTTTTTTAAATTTGTGCAACGGTAGCAATCTCATATTTTTTTGGCAGGTTATTATATATTTTTATTGACATGCAGTATGAGTTTCTATTATATATTTCTAATTTAATCACTGGCACTTAGAATAATAACGTATAGAAGGATAGTGTCAGTACTTCGAACTTTAAAAATTTGAATCTAAAAATACTAATGGCGGGCAGACGATTACACACGTACACACGGAAACCACTATACAAATTATGAAATTAAATTTTGTTTTTATTAACATAAATCGTCGAAATACTTTTAAAAGTAATGTTAAAAACCTTTTTATGTTTTTCAAATGTGTTGTGGCACCATTTGAATGCACAAGCCGTCATAATTACCTATTTATTTTTTAAGAGTTGCGTACGTTCGTGCAGTGCAAAGACTTGTACATTACGGGACTGTTCCGGCGTAGGCTCCATTAGGCTCCAATTGAAATGCCTCACTTTTTGTGCGTGGACTTACCTTCTATATGTTATTATTCTAAGCACTGGCATTTTTAATTTAGCTTTATGTCTCGAAGTACTGTCAAATTTTTTGAAGAAGTCGGGGTATTTTTTAACAAATATATACTCATTTGATAAATATATAGACATGGGACAGTCAGTCAGTTGATAAAATGTGGCTTACAGGTATCCAAGAAGCTAATGCCACATATTGCTCGAATACATTTCTTTTGTGCTCTTAGTACTCTATCAGCATCCACTGAGTTTCCCCAAATAATTATACCGTACCTAAATACAGATGCGATGTAAGCATGGTATGCGGTTAGGGCAGTGGCTACATTAACCGTTTGTCTTATTTTTTTTATGACATATACAAAGCGATCTATTTTATTAAGCATTTTTCTTTGTGCGGTTTCCAGTTACAGTATTTATCTAGAGTAATACCCAAAAATGCACAATCGCTGACACAGTTTATTTGTGTTCCGTTAAATTGTATGTTAAGAGGAGTATGTGTTTTATATGATTGAAAGTGTATTATGTTTGTTTTCGTCAAATTTACTTTTAAGTTATTATGTTCTAACCATTTTACAGTGTTTGTAAGAGCTAGTGTAGCATCATTTTCAAGTTGGGTTTTACTAGAACCTTCAACTATTAGGCTAAGGCCGCACTACGGTTTTTATTCGCAAGCGGTTAACCGCAAAACCGCAAAACCGCTCGAGACGCACGCACTGCGATTTTAAACCGCAAAACCGCCCCCGATTTGCACAGTTTAAAGATGGATCTCATACGAGCAGTATGTATTGTCGCTCGTCGGGTACCTACTACCAAATAGAAAAAAAAGTCTACAAAAAATTTGCAAATACAGTCAAAACCTGATATAACGACATTGAAGGGACCGTATAGTTGCCGACGTTATACCCGATAGTCGTTATAAGCAATACAGTTATATACACAAGTACAGTAGTTATATTATCATAGTTATATCTAGAATAGGTATAGGTTATGTATGTAAACGAGTCAAAAAAGAAATGAAAATAATTAGAATACAAAATGTAACTTAGCTGCTTACAGTTACGGGTTATAAAACTACACTAATTTTTAAAGTAATCAGTCATTTTGGTCTGTTTTTTTTAGCCCAGTCTCAAATATTTTTTGCATTTTACGTTTCATACTCCTCAAGGTATGAGTATCATCAGTGTCAAACTGTTCGTTAATGGCAACAAATTTTTCTGTTCAGCACGAAAACGTTGTACCCAAGACGACGAACAACACTCAAAGTTTTCTTTACCCATAAGACGAGCAAAGTCATTGGCTTTTTGTTGCAGAATCGGACCACTTATTGGGACGTTGTTTGCCCTCTGATGTTTAAACCATGTTAATAAAGCATCTTCTATAACTTTATGTTCACTTGTCCTCGCTCGTTTAAGTTTTAAAGAGTTGTTTTCGAAAAGAACTTTTATTTTATCTCTATTCCTCCAATTCGTTGATATCGTCGAGTGCGAAACTCCACATTCCTTTGTAATTTCACTATTCGACTCGCCATTTTCTAATCTCCATATGCCATGGGATTTTTCTTCAATAGAAAACACTTTCCTCTTTTTTTGCGACATGATAACACATAAATGCACAGTCTAAACAACACCAACACTTTTAAATCAAGCTGTTACTCACGCAGTCAATTAGCGCACTAAACAATTGGTGTAAAATATGCAAGGTCAAATGGCCGGGAAGAGGTTCGGTTGAGTTGGGAGAAAGTGTGCGTAGGTAATAATATGCCTAAATATTCCTTCAATGCTTATCAATAAGATTTAAAATCGTTTGTATTGTTTTGTTTTTCTGAGACAAGAAGCGGTTGGTCGTTATAGCCGATGAATATCGATAAAGTTTCGTCGTTGTAAGCGATATGTCGCTGTATCCGATGTTGTTATAAGCGGTTTGTTTACTGAATAGTTTACTAGGGATTCGGACGGGACCATACAATCTGGCTGTAATAACCGATAAGTCGTTGTAAACGATGTCGTTATAAACGGTTTTGACTGTACTGTGTTCATTCATTCAATAGCCGTAGATCTCAGAAAGGTTTCATTTTCAGAAAAATATAAAATTTTAAAAGAATATCTAGAGATTTTTTCTAAACTACTATCGAATTCAGTCAGTAGCCAGCTTTCATAAAAAAATTGCATAATGTGCGTTCAGACATCACCTTCATAGATACAAAATATAATTAATTCAATTGCAACGAATCGACAATACGACTATTCTTTGCGGCGATTAGGGATGTGAAAAATAATCGATTAAAAAAATCGATTATTAATCGATAATTTTTTGTAATAATCGATTTTTACAATCGATTATCAAAATAAGAAAAATCGATTATTAATCGATTTTTTACTATCGATTATTCACAGCCAGATTTCCTAAAAAAAAGGTCATCACCATCACGTTGGGAAAAATCGATTATTTTATAATCGATTATTTATTTTAATTAATCGCTTATTTTATAATCGATTTATTTTAAAGAACAAATAATCGACTATTGAAAAATCGATTATTTTCCCTCTAAGTCACATCCCTAGCGGGGGGTAGGCCGAATACTAGACAAAAAAACAGTGTTACCAACTCCCTAAAATATTTATCTCTAAATCATAGTTTTAAATTGTCACAATTACATGAAAATAAAAATGATTTCATTAAAATAAGAATAAATCATAAATTAATACCCGTACTGAAAATAAATATATATCCGGGCAAAAAAGAAATATGCCTCATATATGTGACATTTATGAGACATAGTTACTTAATAAACAATAGTAATTAGGTAATCTCCAACTCGGCTGGGCAGCGTTTGAGAAACTTAAGAGGATCTTCTCGTCCAATATTCCGCAGTGTCTAAAAACAAAGGTTTATAACCAGTGTGTGTTACCAGCGATGACTTACGGCACTGAAACGTGGTCTCTAAATGTCGGCCTCATAAAAAAGCTCAAAGTCGCTCAGCGTGCTATGGAGAGGGCTATGCTCGGTATTTCTCTACGTGATAAAATCCGGAAGAACAGGAGTACCCGACATAGCCCGCAGAATTAGCACGTTGAAATGGCAATGGGCAGGCCACATCGCTCGTCGAACCGACAACCGATGGGGAAGAAAGGTTCTTGAGTGGCGACCACGAATCGGACGGCGCAGCGTAGGACGACCCCCCACTAGGTGGACTGACGACATTCTCAAAGTCGCAGGGAACCGTTGGATGCAAGTGGCGCAGGACCGTTCCGAATGGCATTCTTGTGGGGAGGCCTATGCCCAGCAGTGGACGTCTATAGGCTGATTGATGGATAACTGGAAGCTCCAAGCTCTACTGGGACCGGTCTATCACCATGGACAGGACTATTCTTGCGAATAAGTCTGATATCTTGCTGATAGATACTAGATGTCGCTACGCTGGTAATTTTATTTTTTTTTATTCAAAAATATCCCTAAAAATGCCCCTAAAAAAACCGCATCCCACTTATTTACTCCCTAAATTTGAGAAACTACTAGAAAAACCCCTAAGTTGGGAACACTGCCAAAAAACCGCCCGCAGTTAACTCATAATGCGTGTGCGCCCATGTAATTCTATAGATTACAAAATTTGCTGCGGTTTTTTACCGCAACAATTTTGAAACATTTTGCGGTTTTTAAATCAGTCGCGGATAAAAACCGCAAGTGCGGCCGCTTGCATTCATTTGCCTGTTCTACAAACTCACGCGGTTAAAAACCGCCGCGGTTTCACCGTAGTGCGGTCTAGCTCTTACTGTTGTATCGTCAGCGAAGAGTATTGTGTCTTTGTTTATGGCGCCTGGCAGGTCATTAATATACAACAAGAACAACAAAGGGGCCAACAAACTGCCTTGGGGCGTACCGCAACTATTATTTTTGTATATAGATCTGTAAGGTATATAGTTAGATTTATGAATTTTGGTAATTTCGACACATTGCAGACGATTGTCAAGATAACTATCTATCCATTCATGAGCTTTACCACGTATACCATAGTTAAATAGCTTCGATAATAAGGTTTTGTGACATACGAAATCGAATGCCCTGGTCATATCTAAGAAAAGACATGCTACCATTATTTTAATATTAAGAGTTTCAGTTATACGCTTCATCAATGAGAAACATGCTAATGTTGTGGAACTACCTTTTCTGAATCCGATCTGTTCTTTTCGAAAAATGCTAGCTGATGTTAAGAAGTTTTCTATTTTATTATACATAATACGCTCAAAAACTTTCGAAAGTATTGGTATCAATGTAATTGGCCGATAATTGCTCAAATGTGTCCTAACACCTTTTTTAAAATAGGGGCTTTGCCTTTACAATACATTTTTTTAAACGATCAGGGAACATTCCTTCAGAAAAGGATAAGTTTATTATGTGCGTTAATGGTTGTGCTAATAAAAGTACTAAAAAGATATGCAGCTCGCATATCTTTTTAGTACTTTAGTACTAAAATCATAGTAGCCAGTGGAATAAATATTTCTGAGTGAGATTATTGCTTTGAGAGTGTCAAATATGCCTATTGGTGAGAGATATACCTATAGTTTTAGAATTTTGGGGAATAGAAGTAATAGGTTTTTGTTGATAACTAGGTTGGTATCCTGGTATGCACGTTGAAGTATAGAATTGGTTAAAAAGTTCGCAAATTTTAATAGGATTCTTGTGTATTTTATTATTATGTTCTATGCAATTTATTTCGATTTTATTCGTCATGTCATTTTTGTTACTTTTGATGATTTGCCACGCGGCCTTACTAGCGTTTTTTGCCTGTTTAATGTAATTAAAGCTGTTTATTTGTTGTACTTTATTTATACATTGTTTTAAAATTTTTGAATAGTTGTGATATTTTATTTTATTTATATTTTTATCGTGTTTGTAGAGGTGGTATTGTAAGTATAGCATCCTTTTCTTAACGCAACATTTTTTGATACTTTTTGTTAAGCAACGATTTTTAATATTTTTCCAAGTGATTTTTTTCATTGGAAAGCATACATTGTAAAATAGGATAATAGTATCATGGAAGCTATCGAATGCTTCATTTGTTGACCCGTGTTTGTATATTTCTGAAAATGACAGGCTTGAGATGCACTCAATGAATTTGTTCATGTTGTCTTCATCAAGGTCTCTTATTTTTTTTAATGTATAATTAACTGTATTTTTAACGTTAGGAGTGGTTTTCATGTCAATGATTGTGCAGTTTCGTGATCAGAAAGTGCCAAATAATGAAGATTAGCTCTAGCATGTTGAATATTGCTCACTATCAAATCAATGCACGATTTTTTCCGTGTAGGCAGTTGTATATGAGTTTTAAGGTTATTATTTTTTAGGATAGACAGTAATTCTTTACATGGTTTGTTAATTGTCAGGGTGTCAATGTTCCAATCACCGCAAAGGATAAAGCTTTTATTTGACTTTTTACAAAGTTTATCTGTAAGTAGCTCTAACTTTTCTAAAAATACATCTGTGCATGAGTTGGGTGTCCTATACATATATACATACTACGATAAGATCTAAGTTTGTGATTTCGACTGCACAACATTCGTAGTGAATAGCCATCGGGGTTGGCAAGTCAGTAACTTCTCTGTAGTCTAGGTTATGTCTCAGTAGGATACAAGAGCCGCCTCTACACGTTGGTTTGGTCGTGAAAAATATGATGCCAATTTATAATTACCTATTCTAAGATTTGATTCAGTACCGCTTTTTTTTTTAAGAATGTTTCGGTTAGACATACTATATCGGGGGGCGGGGCCGGAGCACCTCCACGTGGTGCTCCCTGGAAACGTCCATTTGGACGTCACGCGTCCATTTGGACGGCCAAGATTCCGGCAGGAGGGGGTCTCCGCGTGCGGCTCTGGTGGCAGAAGCGCACGGCGGATCTGACCCGGGGCCAATGGGGCGGATGTGCCTCATGGCACTCCGTCGCCAGGGACGGTTGCGTCACGGCCCGGGGGCGTGACGGGTCGGTCGCTCGCGAGCGGCCAGACCCGGAAGGCCCAAACCGTAACCCTGAGTGTGACTGCGGCTGAAGCTCAGGGCCGGGGGTCTTCGGACCGCGGGGAAGAAAACCCCTATAAAAAATTACCCCTAATCCTAAGTTTGGCCACTCGGCGAGGGGATGAATGGTTGGTGGGTTAAAAAACGCGCGAGCGTCCAGCCGTTAGAGTGGTAGTCAAGGCGAGACTTAAAAACGACCAAACCATGACAGGAGTTGAAACACGCGTAACTACTCCCGAGGGTCCCGGCCACGCCGGGGAATCCCTCACTGTGCCGGTGTCTGAGCGCGAGGGGCGCACAAACACCGGCACAGTCAGTCTCCAGTCGTATGGGAGGGAGACAACGACTGTCCTTGTTGCCGAGAGCCTGGCAAAACATCAGGAGGCTCCAAAGGGTGTAATAAAAAAGAGGAAGAGGAGGAAACTGATCGCCACCACCGTACATTCCAACAAGGTGCGTGCGCGGAGGGAGGCAGCGAAGAAGGAGGCGACGCGGCAGGCGCAACTAGCTACCGCCGCGGCCGTGAGCGACGAGGGCGGTGTGACCGCAGCCACTGCAAAGCCGTCGCAGAAAATGGACGCCGGTACTGCCCGGCTGTCAGGCGGAGAAGAGAGCGACGAGGGCGGATCAGCCGCAGGACCGTCGCGGGACGAGGGCGGGAAAGCCGCAGAGCCGTCCCCAAAGAGGCGCGGAGGAAGGAACAGCTCGACGGGGCTGTCGAGCTACGAGGGCGGCACCGCCGCAGAGCCGTCGCAGGACGTGGGCGGCGGTGCTGCAGGGCCATCCAAAGCAATGCGCAGAATAGATAGCTCGACGGGGCTGTCTGACAAATCCGGGAGCGACATCGCTTATGTGCTGTCGACCGACGGGGGCGGCAGTGCCGCAGGTCCGTCGGGAGAGGAGACCGACACGGCCTTGGAGATGTCGGCGGACGAGGGCGGTAATACCACAGAGCCGTCCGCTGACGAAAACACCATCCAACGATTGCAGGTCGACCGGAGGAGGGACAAGGGCGGTGGATGCGCGGGTCCGTCCGAAGTTGGTAGGAGTAGGGAAGGCAGGCCGTCAGTTGAGGAGAGTCTGGTTAGGCCGTCGTCCAGGATAGGTAGGAGGGAGCAGCAGAAAGGTAGGGGGGCTGCCGAGGAGGCTCTAACGGCAGCCCCAAGTGTAAAGGAGAGGGAGGAGGCCCTCCCCTCGAGCGTCCGGAAGCGCCCCCTGCAAAAGGGTGGCGGCGCGAGCTCCGACTCGGACGGGAGTTTCATCATGCCACCTCCCAAGGTCTCGACCACGCGCCGTGGGCGCAGGGGTAGAGGGTCAGCGGTGGCGGCGAGGCCGGGGACCCCAGGTCCAGCCGGCCAGAGCAGCGAGGTTGCGGCCCTGCAGGCCGCGAATGCCCGCCTCAGTAAGGAGGTTTCTAGCCTGCGGGAGCGCAACCGGAGGCTCGAGTCGGAGCTGTCGGTGGTGCGGAAGGAGAACCGCGGGTTGGCCAAAGACGTGGCTGACCTGCGGTCTCTATTCGCACTTTTAGTGCCAGCCGCACCGCCGACGCCGGCCTCGCCGCCGAAACGGGCTGCGCCGGAGAGGGTGGGCCCGTCGACTGCGCCCGTGGCGCCGCCTGCGCCTGTGGTGCCTGCCGCGCCGGTTGCGCCCACCGCGCCGGCCGTGGGCGCCGCCAAGAAGCGCGGCGGGCCCCGAAAGGAGGCAGAGCCGCTGCCCGTGGTGCACGGCGTGCCGGAGGGGTCGATGCGCGTCATCTTTGCTAAGCTTGAGCTTATGCTGGATGCGCGCATCAAGGCCTTGGTGGATCGCCTTCCGCCCGAGCCACCCCTCCGGCCGCCGCTCGTCACGGATAGAGCGAGGCGGCCGCAAGCGTTGGCTCCCACCCCGCTGCCCTGTCAGGGTGGCCGCGTGGTGAGCTACGCTGCGGCCGCCGCTGGGCCCAAGGGGGCCAAGAAGGACGACATGGTGCCGGCTCCCGCCAAGGCCGGACCGCAGCCGGCGCCAGCGGCTGCACCACAGGCGCCGGCCAGCGCACCCGCGACCGCTCCTGCTGCGCTCAGCGCTGCTGCCAGGCTCGAACAGGGCTGGCAGGTGGCTGAGCGGAGCAGGAAGGCACGCGGCCAGAAGCAGAGAGCGGCGGCCAAGAGTGCCGCCGTGGCCGCCGCTCCCCAGGCGGGAGCCGGCAGAAAGGGGAAAAGGTCGCGCAGGGGCCTCAAGTCGCCGAAGACGGCCGCGGTGGTCATCACCGTGCTGCCTGAGGCGGCTGAGAGGGGCCTCAACTATGAGGCCGTCCTAAAACGCGCCCGGCGGGAGCTGGACGTCTCCGACATCGGAGGCGTCGAGGCTAGGACCCGCAAGGCCAGGACAGGGGCTCGAATTCTCGAGTTCCCTGGGGCCGAGGGCGCGAAGACGGCCGATAGTGTGGCTTCGAAGCTGCGGGGGCTGTTCGGGCCAGAGGATGGTGTCCGAATCGCCAGGCCTGTCAAGTGCGCAGAGATGCGCCTGACGGGCTTGGACGATTCCGTGACGGTGGAGGACGTCCGGGAGGCCATTATGGCGCATACCGGATGTGCCTCGGACACCGTCCGGATTGGCACCATCCGCCCTGGTCCGGGCGGCGTCGGTGCTGCCTGGGTGCAGTGTCCGGTGGAGTCGGTCAAGCAATTGGCCGACTCAGGCAGGCTCCTCGTGGGCTGGAGCTCGGCGCGGGTAACCGTGCTAGAGCCCCGGCCCACGAGGTGTTATAAATGCATGGCGGTCGGGCATACCCGACCGACATGCAAAAACTGCTTTGACTGCAGCGGGCTATGTTTCCGTTGCGGTCAGACCGGACACCAGGCGGCATCGTGCTCTGCGGTGCCCCACTGCCCCGCGTGTGCGGCAGGCAATAGGCCTGCCAAACATCGCATGGGCTCTGGGGACTGCAGACCCCCGGCATCGGCCCCAAAGGGGCGGGGCGGCCCATCGACCGGGCCAACCCCCGCTCCGAGCGCGACCCGATCGCCCGTTAGCGCGGAGGAGGTGACGATGGATACGGACCGTTAATGGACCCCGTATCCATCCGTCTCCTCCAAGCCAATCTCAACCACTCCGCCGGTGCGCAGGACGTTTTCCTGCAAGCCATGGCGGAGTGGTTGATAGGAGTAGCCGTAGCCGCGGAGCCGTACGCGGTGCCCGACCGGCCAAATTGGCTGAGCAGCACCGACGGTACCGTGGCAATCGTCGCCTCCACGTCGTGGCCTTCGTCGCCTCTGATCCTTAGGGACAGGGGCGTCGGATACGTCGCGGCGGACTGGGGAGAGATTACGCTCCTCGGAGTATATCTCTCCCCTGCCTGGAGAGCGGCTGATTTCGGGGTCTCCCTTACCATCTTGGGAGCCTCGTTACGGCGATTGGCACCGCGCCAGGTGATCGTATTGGGGGACTTCAACGCCAAGTCGTGGCGTGGGGGTCCTCCCGTACGGACGACCGAGGACGGGCGGTCGAGGATTGGGCAGCGGCACTGGGCCTCTGTTTGCTGAACAGAGGCTCGGTGCATACGTGCGTGCGACCTCAGGGCAGGTCGATAGTGGACCTTTCGTTCGCTAGCCCTGAGGTCGCTGCACGCGTGGGGAGCTGGTGCGTCGAGGAGGAGGTTGAGACCTTGTCGGACCACCAGTATATCCGGATGGAGGTCTCCCTGATAATCCCGGC
The DNA here is from genome assembly GCA_032191425.1 of Lymantria dispar. Lineage (NCBI taxonomy): Eukaryota > Metazoa > Arthropoda > Insecta > Lepidoptera > Erebidae > Lymantria > Lymantria dispar. The sequence continues at coordinate 5,889,423 of CM063465.1, read as the reverse complement.
GCCCGGCAGGGGTCACGGGGGGGCGGTAGGGCGTCTTGCGTTCCCGCGATGGGCTGTGGGTCGCCTAGACCGGGACCTGCTGGCGGAGGCAGCCATCGTTCACTCGTGACTGTCTGCCAACCAGTTGGACGGGGTGGACGCCGAGGCTGGCCGCATCCGCAGTGCGTTGACGCAGATCTGCGATGCGGCCATGCCCCGGGTACGGCGTCTGCCCCCGAGGAGGGCTGTCCACTGGTGGTCCCGGGAGCTGGCGGATCTCCGGGCCGCGTGTATTCGCGCCCGGAGGGCCTACACCCGCAGCCGGCGGCGCAATCGCAGCGCGGAACTGGAGGGCCAGCTTTACGAGGGCTACCGCAATGCGCGGTCTGCCTTCAGGCTGGCCGTCCGTTCCGCCAAGGACGCCAGTCGGCGGGAGATGCTGGAGAGTCTCAACCGTGACCCCTGGGGTCGCCCCTATGGTGCGGCGCTGAGTAAGCTCCGCGCACGGGGCCCGCCCCTCACCGAGACTCTCCAGTCCAGCCTCCTCACCCGGGTCGTCGAGGACCTGTTCCCACGACGGGCGGAACACACGCCCCCGGTCATGGCGCCGCCAGACAATGACCGGGAGGGCGATGGTGGCAGTGTTCCGCTCATCACGGAACCGGAGATGGGGGCGGCGGTGGCGCGCATGCGCGGTAAATACACCGCCCCCGGGCCCGACGGTATTCCAAACCGTGTGTTGGCCCTGGTCCTCGACCATCTGGGTCCCCGCCTCAGGGAGCTGTTCGACGCGTGTTTAGCGTCCGGGCGGTTCCCTGGGTGCTGGAAGGAGGGGAGACTGGTTCTCCTGCCGAAGCCGGGACGGCCTCCGGAGTCGCCATCGGCCTACAGGCCTATCGTGCTGCTCGATGATATGGGCAAGCTACTGGAGAGGATAGTAGCTGCCCGCATCGAGCGGCACCTCGTCGGCACGGGGCCCGATCTGTCGGACGCCCAGTTTGGGTTTAGGAGAGGTTGTTCGACGATCGAGACCCTGTTGCGCCTGAGGGCCGTGGCGACTGAGGCCGTCACCGGCGGGGGAGTGCTGTTGGTGGTGTCCCTAGACATCGCCAACGCATTCAATAGTCTGCCATTCAGCTGCGTCAGGGAGGCGCTCCGTTACCACGGAGTGCCAGCTTACCTGAGGCGGCTGGTGGCAGACTATTTAGAGGGGCGCAGCGTCCTCTACGCCAACCGAGTAGGGGACGTTGTGCGAACGCCTATGACGTGCGGTGTTCCACAGGGGTCGGTCCTCGGACCCACCCCGTGGAACATCGGCTACGACTGGGCGTTGCGGGGGAGCCTCCCACCCGGGCTGGGCGTGATTTGTTACGCCGACGACACGCTCGTCACAGCCCGCGGTGGGACGCTACAAGAGGCGGTAAGCCTGGCGACCTCAGGCACCGAAGAGGTCGTCAGGCGGATCGAGGCGCTGGGGTTGAGGGTGGCCCTGGACAAGACGGAGGCCCTCTTGTTCCATGGGCCCCGTATGGACCCTCCCATCGGCGTCTCGATCATCGTCAATTCGGTTGGGATCAGCATCCAGGCCCATATGAAGTACTTGGGCCTGGTGCTCGACGGGCGATGGTGGTTTCGGGAGCATTTCCGCAGGCTCGTCCCGCAGCTCGTCGGCGTGGCGTCCGCCCTACAATGGCTGATGCCGAATGTGGGCAGACCGAGCGCGGCATGTCGGCAGCTGTACGCGGGGGTCATCCGGTCGATGGCCCTGTACGGCGCACCGTTGTGGGCGGGATCCATGACCGCCCGACTTAGGGCCCTTCTGTGGCGTCCACAGAAGGTCATGGCGGTCAGGATCATCCGCGGGTACCGCACGGTGGCGACGGAGGCGGCGTGCCTATTGGCCGGGACTCCCCCGTGGGACCTGGAGGCGGAAATGCTCGCCGACTTGTATCGGCGGGTGTCGGGGGTGCGCGGGGGGGGCGGTGTTGTTTCCTTGAAAGAGCTCACTGGCTGGCGCGTCGACGCCCGCCGGGACGTCATCGCCCGTTGGGCAGACCGGCTGGAGAGGCCTCGATACGGTGTTTGGACCGTGGAGGCCTTCCGGCCGGTGCTGATGCAGTGGTTAGAAAGGCGGCACGGGGTGCTCTCCTTCCGACTCGTACAGGTCTTGACGGGGCATGGATGCTTCGGCAAGTACCTGTACAGGGTCGCTAGGAGGGAGAGAACTCCGTCCTGCCACCACTGCGATTGCGACGAGGTCTGTGCCGCTTGGGCAGAGCCGCGTCGTGAACTCGTCGCAATCATCGGTGCAGACCTGACGCTGCCGACCATCGCTAGGGAGATGCTCGGCAGCATCAGGAATTGGGACGCGGTCGCAGCCTTCTGCGAGGCAGTTATCTCGCAGAAGGAGGCGGCGGGTCGCGAGCGCGAGGAGCACAGCCTCGATGATGCGACCCGCCGCCGGCGACTGGGGCGGCGCAGGCGGGAGTACCTGCGTGCAATGCCGCCCTAGCTGAGGCCGCGGGTGACGTGACCGGGGATTAGTCCGTCACCCGCCGAGAGGCCGACCGCGTGAGGAAAGACCGACGTCCTCCCCGAGGGGGGGACGTCGGTCGATGGGAGGGTACCCCGGGTAGGGGGTATTCCGTCGGGCCGACCACTGATGACAAGTAACCCTGCTCCAGTGGTCGGCCCAACGACGAAGGCGACTTGGTGTTCGGGTGGGTTGCGGGAGTTGCGTGCTTAAGCCCCTCTCGTCGTCCCGGACGGAGTGGTGCGGAGGCGCGCCGACCGCAGCCCACCCAAAAAAAAAAAAAAGAAAAAGACATACTATATCGATAGTGCCTACAATTTTCGCTAAGTCCGTAAACGCAGTCTCAATTAGTTCTTGTTTTTTTAGTACGCCTGCTATATTTTGGTGTATTAGTGTTACCGGTCGTACTTTATTACAGTTTTTAACGAAAACAAATGGTATTAAGCGATGTCTTATTGCCTTTTTTAGTAAAGTACGATGTAAGTTTAGTTTGTGTAGTTCTAGTTTTTGTATTTATTTTAGTTATGTGTGTATATGGTTGTAGTGTCTGGTTGTTAGAGTCAGTACATCTTATTTTGTTAATAAATTCGTTATAGTAACGTTTGTAATCAATTTCAATATTTAATCTATGACATAATCTTTGGAGGTAGTATTTATGGTTATACAGGGTGACTGGTAAAAGATTGTACATATTGAAGGAGGGTATTCAGTACTCGATTCTGATACCGAATATATAAAAAAAATTGGTACTTAATAAAACATTTAGTTATGAACACATGGGATAGGTCAACGTACGTCAGCACTTGTAGGTACTAAACAGTTCGCGTGACATTGAACTAGATACATTTTAGGTAAATATTCTACCTATGCGACTCGACCCAGTAGGTACTTTTTTGCGTCGCGAGCCGCAGACAGAGGTCAACGTACGCTGGCAAACCTATTGCTTTGATTAGAAACAAATCATTTTATCTCAGGATTGGTAAGAGCTATGAATCTGCAACTAAATTTAGTGTTTTTATGACATTATTCCTACACCTAGCTTTAGTAATTCTAGTAATAAATATCCAAAATCTTGACAACAGTACTAACAAAACTTTTACTCGATATCGGTATCGGTGTATCGCCAGTAGGGTGACAATATTTTTGGAAGTCTTGTAACACTAATATTGTTGATGTTTACTATGTAGTTAATTAATATTATCTTCTTTTTACACTTTTATTAGTTACATGTGGCCATTATCTATCGTTTCCTTCAATATGTACAATCTTTTACCAGTCATACTGTATATGGGTCTTACACCGTTCAAATAACTGTAATTAGAGTCTTGATGTATTTTAAGGTATTTCCAATAATTATAATTGTTAATAATTAATTCTAATTTTTCCTTAATCATGTTTTCATTTAAATATGGGTTGTATTGGACGTTGGTTACAAATACAGTATACCCACACAAACTATATAACACATTACATATTTCTGATAGCAATACATACGGCCGTTTGTCGTTAGAACCTATGAAGAACACTACAATATCACAGTATAGTCATCTATCCAGTAATATATCTCGGCCGTAACCTTGAATTAAATGCCTAAACGTAAACATGTGATAGGGCTGCCCGCCTCCAGCATTTTAATTACATTTGCCTACTTTGTGTTTCCATTTAGTTTTGTATATACTTTTCTTATATAAACAAATAAAATACTTTGTGAATTGAATAGGAAGTGTTCAATAAGAATGCGTGTTGATTTTTGATTGGTAGTTTTAATTAAAAAAAACATGTTTATGTTTAAATAACAAATCGGTCTATAAATTTAAATTATCTAGTGACAGACAGACGGTCAAATTATTTTTTCTAGTACTATTCATACACATAGTACAATAAACTTATATTATTAATAATAAAATACCACGTCTTTACTTTGAATTATATAAACTAACAAAACATATTATGAGTTTTAACACAAGCGTACCGTAACATGATTCATGAACCGCCTATAACTACCTATTTCACTCGTGTCAATCACTTTATTCACTTTATTTATTAATCCAGACAACTTTTTTTCGGGAGATAAAAGGAAATTAAAACGGCACACATTATGTACCTACCTACTAGTAAGTAAAATTATTTTATAATATTACCTTTCAGAGTTTCCGGGTAATCTAAAAAAAGCTATATCTGGATTCGTTATGGACGAATTCATGCAACCAAAAACAGCACAATATACCCTACTTGTCATATTAAATATGTGTGTAATTATGTATTTTAGTGAAAAATTCGGGCAGTTATTTTTAAAAAAACAACACACCGTTCGTTCGTCACTGCAGCACAGTCGCGACTGTCTACATGCCGAGCGCATGTCGAGATCGAGGCGCGTAGGTATAGCTCGCGTTTCGTCCGTTTGTATGAAGTTGGATTACTGGTAGATTATATTACCGTGACAGTATCGTCAGCATGCAAAGTTTTTAAGAAGTCACGATTACAGCTGCTTATTATTTGTGTACTTGTTGCGTTCGGTTTAATAAACGCTATAATTTTGTAGTTATCATTCCATTAATTAAATCTTGTCTTTGATATGATTTTATTCAGGCCATAGGCTTGTTGATTGCCAAAGATATAGATATGTTTTTTGTTATTGTTTGATGATGAAGTCTTGGTCATTATATTTGTGTCTTGTATTTGTGAAGTAATTATCTCATTTTGTGTGGAATTGTCGTCTACATTTTTGTTTTCTTATTTAAAATTTTTGTGGTTATTGTATTAAATTTTTCCATGGTACTACTAGCGCCATCTACATTTTGATCAATGCTAAGGGTGGATTTTAGTTGTAGATCTTCGTTACTTGAGTGTAGTAGATATGAATTTTTTGACCTTTTGAGAGTTACAGACATTTTAGGAGTGTATGGTGAACCTGTACAATTTTTTTTAAGTTGAGTTATTTTCTTTTCTTGTTCGTAGGTTTATTGTTTGAGGCTATTATTTTCTGTAGGAAGATTTTCTATTTCTGTGTGTGCTATTTGTAGTTGTTGCTTAAACCATAGTATTTCCTGTTTGTAGTTTTCAATGTCTTCGTTGTACACATGCCTTGTAGTGATATCTGGCAAACTTTTTGTGGAGTAGTCAGACATTGACGACATGAATGACCAATTGAGTGATTCATTTTGTTTGTTTTTATGTTTACGTATTGTAACGTTTTAATTATCCATGTTAAATCAAAGCATTCACGTATTTTGTTCTATCTGTAATAACATTTATCAGGGGTTGCGACCTCTATCTTATTATATATTCATTTTTTAACAAAATTAATATAGTTTCTGCTACTCTACGATAGATGTCAGTAGTGAACCACTTTTAATAATATATCTATTGATTTTACTATCCTCCACAATGGCACTGATTCTCGATGCAATTCCAAATATGAATTTAAAATATTTTCGGTAACGGTTGTGGTATTATATAGAAAAATTGCTAAATAGTTATCCTCAGTGATGTTTTATGTTGTGTACGTGCTTGATATATATGTCATTCTTATCTTCACAGCCACTGTCTTGTTGTTTGTTAGTGATCACTTTCCAACAGTAGCTTTGTGTTGATGTGAAGTTTTGCTTTTAACTTGATAAGAAGCCATTGTCAGCGGGAGATGACATTTTCACTTAATATTTAAAATGTTCGATCACTTTTAAGATAGTGTAGATATTCAAAAGCCAATTAGAAATATTTTTAACAATTAATTTGCCTGGAGCTCAACGTTTACGCGACACTAGCGCCGCATCCGCGATTATTAAAAACCCTCGGGCGCTTGGGTCCAATTTTATGGCCACCGCGATCGCCTGACCTGAACCCCCTGGACTTTTTTTACTGGGGATGCATTAAAGAAAAAGTCTACAACAAATCGGTAGCTACGATTGAAGAATTGCGTACACGTGTGCAAGCTGCTCGTGAAATAGAAGAATCAGGCTATGCACGCCGCATAAAAAGATCTTTTATAAGGCGATGCCGAGCCTGCATTGCTGCCAATGGAGGACATTTCGAACATTTAGTTTGATTTAATAAATGTAATATTTTTATTATAAAACCTTTGTTTTTTTCTGTACCCTAAAATTTGAGTGACACAAACGCTAATGACACAAAACGAACTTTCTGACTGTGATAATCTCTTTCGCTCCTACAAAGTAATATTGCTTGTCAAGTACTGATTGTTATACCTTTTTAGAATCTACACAAACTAAGCATTTTTTTTTTAAATAATGGGTATTCACAGTGCAGTACATTTTTTTTTCACAATCAATGGTTATAACTTGGCAAAAAGTAAAAACACAAAAATAAATATAACTTCTAACTCTAATATTCATAAGTTTAGAATGTATGCTGCCTAAAATAGTAATTGATTAATTAGTACAATTATTTCCGAGTAAAATACAAAAAAAGTAGACTAAAATATCTTAATTTGTAAAAATTATGGCCAAATTACTAGTCACGATAGAAGATTTTAGAAAAACACAAAAATGTTAACAACTTTCGCAGTGTTGGCAACCCTGACATACAAAGTAGATTTTCTTAGAGTTAGACATCCGGACTACACCTGGTTAACGAATTATCCACTAATTACGACAGACCCTGTATATATTTTTGGTGTAATATAAATACATGCGTAAAGCACTTATATTATTATATTTACTTATTTAGCACTGAGTGCCTACTGTATAAATAAATAAATTGCTAAAAAACTACGCTTTGTATTTATTAATATAGAAGCTTTAGCGTTTGGACTACTTTTAGTTATCTTTAGCAAAGAGTAAAGTTTATTAACTGTAATCTTGAGTCAAATTAGGTCATATTAGCCTCACGGAGCATATACAATTATACATACTCCGTGTTTAAGCTATTCAATATGTAAAAAATGGCGACTTAGGTACCGAGTCGTTGGCAACACCAGTCGAATAGTATCATTTGTCATGTTTAATGCGCAGTGGCTATTTTACAAAAGTAAAAGTTGAAATGTCAGTGATAGCGTCATAACTGTCAACACCATTTTCTAATATGATCTATGGTAGAAGCTATTAGCACAAAAGTAACAAATGATTCTAAATTCAAGTTTGGTCAATAACAGTAATAAAATATTCTTTATATTCGCAATAATTTAACGACTTACGCTACATTATTTATTTCATAAAACCTTTAGATTGCCTTTATTTCACATATTATAATTTGATAAAACTTATAAGCGATTACATTATCTATCACTTGTTCTGCAGACTGGCAATAAAATGATTCAGTTGAAAACAAGTGTGCTTGCATTAACGAGAATGTGTGTCTATTTATATCTATGTTTGAGTCTATTTTAACAAATAATTGTGGTATATTTATGCAATTTCGCAGTAGTACCACCACTATTTTAACGTCCTGACATGTGCACATTAAGCCTTAAGAAGAGTAGTCGATACTTTGAAGTATCGATACGTTTGTTTCGATACTTTTATGAGTACGTTACATTCTTTCGATACTATTCATGGGTGCAGTATCGATACTTTCTATTCGATACCATGTCCCTAGTAATATGACGTTACGTGTATGGATATTTAAAATTAACTGGTATTGTCCGTTCAGTGATGATGCGTTATTTGAAACTAAAACACATTTGTAAAAAATATATCGAGACGGAACAATCATTACATGTAATCCGATCTAAATATTAATATAAACTAACCGAGTTAAAAATGGCAACATTATTCGTTATCAAGTTATTATGGCCCAATTTTAAACTTTGGTTTGTTGTTTTAACTTAATATTTATTTATTTGTCTGTGGTCATTTTTGAAAAATAGTCGTGGCTTGTTTATCTGCTTAATGTATCGTTTGGCGCTTTTTCGTGTAATATTTAGAATTTTTTAATTTTTACAATGTTAAATCTACGGGTTTAAGCTAAAATATATTACACAATATGGAAGACTTGCAGAGGATACGTTTAGAAGTTAACAGTGCGTTCAAGCTTAGTGGGTTTATAATACGAAAAGAGGCAAGTATTTTTATAGCTGAACAGTTATTACCACTGCAACGAAATGAAAGGCAGTCCATGTTAGACAAAATCACGTCTCATCTACTTCACCAATGTCTTTCCCAACCGATATTAGAAAAAGAACATATGGAAACCGCATATAAAGAGTGTTCTACTTCAGGGCTCGAAGAAAACGAAACTGTTCTCAATGTAATAGACGGGTTTAGTGTTCCTAAGTTATGTTACAACAACGAATTAAAAAAATTCGTCAAAGATGTAAGTAGTAAGGCTTGTTTATTTCCTGAATCGCAATGGAAAGCCCAATATATGCTCGATAGATACACTATTATTTGGCAAAGGACACTTCGAAATAAACTTTTTACGTTAGATCCTTTGGGTTCATCGGAGACCGAAAGATGTTTTCAACTACGTAAAGTGGAATACTTACTGAGTTGCTCTAGTAAAATTGATGAGGTTGTAGTTCTAGGATTAATATCACAAATAGTTGAAAGAAAATACCATTTGGAAGATCCAACAGGTTCCATTCTGTTAGATCTCTCTCAAGCAAGATATCATTCAGGATTGTTTACTGAAAACTGTTTTGTCTTAGCAGAAGGGTATTATGAAGACAAAACGCTATATGTAACTGGTCTAGTGCAACCTCCTATAGAGAGTAGAGATGAATCGGCGCCATATTTTGGTAATTTAAACACATTTGGCGGTAATTCAAAAACATCACTTAAGAACTCAAAAGCACTTTTAAAAATAGAAACTGATAATCAAGATGGAGTATTTGTGTTTTTATCCGAAGTTTGGTTAGATTTAGCGAAGGTAATGGATAGTTTGAAGAAACTCTTTGCTGGTTTTGATGATTATCCACCAATAGCCATAGTGTTTATGGGTGAATTTCTATCATATACTTACACTTATTTACATAAACAGGAGTTTCAAATTGCATTGAATGATTTAGCTGATTTAATTTGTCAATTCAAGAACTTGCAGGAGAAGTGTAAGTTTATATTTGTACCAGGCAAGACGGATCCTGCTGCAGCAGATGTGTTACCTCGGCCTCCGATTCCTGGACATTTGACAGAAGTTATAAGGAAAAAGTTGGGTGACAATGTTATATTCACATCAAACCCATGCCGAATACAATATTGTACTCAAGAATTTGTAATTTTAAGACAAGATTTGGTTATGAAACTTTGTAGAAATACATTACGATTCCCTGAAACTGGTGATATTCCTGATCACTTGACTAAAACGTTGCTTAGTCAGTGTTGTTTAGTACCCACTTCTTTACGAGTCCAACCTATATACTGGAGACATGCGTGTGCTTTAAATTTATACCCATTACCAGATTTAGTGGTTGTTGCTGATCATTTTCAACCATTTACTCGTACATACAAAGAATGTCATGTTGTTAATCCAGGATCATTTCCACGTACCGAGTTCTCATTTAAAGTGTATGTGCCTGCAACAAGAACTGTGGAAGATTCTCAAATACCCAAAGACGAAACATAGTGTTGGCAAGTGTAAAGTACTTTCAAACGGAGGGAAGGAAAGGAGATCCATCATATTCCCACGGTTAATTAACATACTGCACATCACAATGGAAAGGAATACAGAATAGGATCAAGGTGGAGTAGGAGATAAGGATGTCCTCTTATTGCCACATGATGAGTAGCCTCCAAAACTTCAATTGCAGTTTTCGAGAGAATTTCGAATATTATTCGAGACATGATTCTCCTCTTAGTGATCCTCATTACAGTTCGGCATTAAGGGCGCATTTGATATAATTTTTTTCTGAGGAAGCCTTTTGGAGTAAGAAGGCTTTTATTTCCTATTCCACATTATTTCTGTCCTGTATTCCTTCGATTGCATTGTGGTGTGCAGCATATAACTGTGAGGAAGTGGTGGGTTTTCCTTTGTTTCCTCCAACTTAAAATGATAATAGATTTCCACCATGTATTGCCTGATTCCATCATGTGTATAAATATATTAAGTTATAAATTTATTGTGTGCCTTGTCTATGTATAAGTAGCAATAACAAAGTTTATACAGTACAATTAACTGAGATTTATTTTGTCTTCTATGGTTGGTCTTATTAAAAAAAATTCAAATAATTTGCAGCAATAATGGTCTTCTAACTACTGATAAAGTTCATTGAATTTTTTTTATTATAGATCTAATACTCATATGTGTGGTGATAGGGGAAGAATAAATGAGAAGGAAACATCAAAAGTAAACCCTATGCAAACCTTTCTCAACAATATGGTATAGTAGGTTTTAAACCTTATTGTGCAGTAGGCTTGAATCCAGTAGTGGGATAAATATATCCCTAATAAGCTCAGATGATGACCATGACCCAATACAATGAAGTTTAGCTTTATAGAAAAAAATATGACAACCCTCATTATCTTAGTTTAGATCAGTAAACAATTTATTCTAAGTTACCTGTTACTGCTAGGACTTAATCATAATTTCAGCATTCTATCTATAATAATTTTCTGTGTGGAATAACAATTCATCACTTGCTCATGGATGTCGTAAAAGACGACTAAGGGATATAATACGCATATAACATTCCGCAAAGGTGGTATAGTAGGACAATCTTCCTCCTATTGGGAAGGAGGCTCAAGCCCAGCAGTGGAACTTGTATTAGCGGAGACTAGTGAAGGAGTTGTAGCTGTTGTAGGAGTTGTAACGAATACTTCGTTGCTTTCCATATAGCAAATAATGCGCAAACATTGCTCCTCGTGGGTGTCGTAAAAGACGACTAAGAGATTTCCTGTATCTCAGTCTATCAATATCCATTGGATATGTCTCTTCAAGGGGAGATAACATCAGAATCGCTTTGCGATCACAGTGTAATCCTTTTTTTTTGAAGTCATCAATCAGCCTTCTCTAAGGAAATAATCCTTCACAAAGTTATAACTAACGGACACAAAAAGAGACTCGGAACAACAATTTGTCGATCGCACAAAGTGTTGTCCTGCGGGGGTTCGAACCCTCGACACTGGCTCTGTAGGTCGGTGTCTTAACCACTACGCCATCTGTGCAGTTCTTCCAATCCTTGCAACGTTGAAATCTTCATGTGTTTCTTTTATAACTTATGATTATATTATTTATGTGTTAATACGAACAGAATCCCACCGTTCGTCACGGACGTTAAAGAACTCTGTATTAGTTGTCAGTTGTCGGTCCCATAGCGAAGGGGAATGCAGTGGGTTATGGGGCCGCGCGTCGCTAGTGTTGGGTAGGACATGAAAAAGAGTTTGTATGAGGAGCCTCTTTTGTGTACTGAACCAGTACATTGTCGCACTTCAAATGAGGCGAGGACAATGAGGATTGGAGTGTTGGGTTAGGACGCGATATGAATGAGTTTGTAAGAGTAGCCTCTTTTTGTACTAAGCTACTACATTGGACTGCACAGATGGCGTAGTGTTTAAGATAGCGACTTACAGCGCCAGTGTCGGGGGTTCGAATCACACGCGGGACAAAACTTTGTGCGATCCACAAATTGTTGTTCTGAGTCTGGATGTAATTTGTGTCCGTTAATTATATGTTTGTAAAGTCCCCCGCAATACAAGGATTATTTCCTTAGTGCAGAGTGTTGTCTTAAATAAAATAAAAATATATATATTGTACTGTGCCAGTATGTACTAACCTACTTCATACGAGACGATGCCAAAATAAAATCACACCATGCCGTGCCATTTGAAACTCTATTTCATGTGTATTTAAAGCTCAATATTGTTCACGACGTTCACGTTTCAGTATAAACTTATTAGCGCCATGTCATTCTGGCACATATAAATCGGGTGAAAGAGTAGACACAGTAGGTACTGCAGTTAAGCATATGACTACGAGGAGGCTCAACGCGTTCTCTCTCACTCTATAGAGTTTTGAAGCATGTTCCGTACTTTCTGTTCTCTCAAAATTTGAAGTAGGTAACATTTTGAAATGCTGCGTCGCTCTTAAATTTTGAGGTCATTGACGCGACAAATGTACTTACTGCCTCTTTTTATGTCCTACTCAACACTACACGCCGCTCTTTCGTCAATCCAAACAGAACGGACGGCATTCAGACGATCATCATCACAGATCATATACGTCCCACTGTTAGGCTTGAGCCTCCTCCACATTGGGAGGAAAATTGACCTATTATACCACGCTGGTCAGACGTGTTGGTATAGGGTTCTATTTCGAGCTTTCTTTCTCTTGCATAGATGTTATATGCGTATTATATCCCTTAGTAGTTTTTTTTACGACACCCACAGGCAATAGAGCGGTGGTGAATTGTATTCTTATTCTGTCACCACACGGAGACCAGATTATAGCTTACAAAAAGAATACGAACTTGTTTCGTATAAGGAAACAAAAAACATTATAATCATCATGTAGGTAGGTATTAATTGCACCGGTGGTCGGACCAGTGACGAAGGCGCCATGCCACGGGTGGGTTATGGGGCCGCGCGCCACCCTCTGTCGCCTCGGAGGGAGCGTGCGCTGATCGTAGCCATCCAAAAAAAAGGTAGGTATTAATGAAAAATAACTTTTTTCGATTAGTTTTAATTAATTTCGTAACTACATATTTACAGTGTCATTTAATTAAATTATTTAAATCTTACTATAATTAATGATAAAATCTAAATACTAAGTTTTCTTATACATAATGTATTTTCATTATTTCGAATTTCACGTTTGTTCATGTTATAAATAATTGACGATGGCCTGGTTTTATTAAACTTTAATGTATGTAATAAATGTTTAATTTATCGAAAAAAAAATCATTTAACTTCTTTGTATTATACAAATTAATGATAATTCAGTGATAATAATTCAATACATAAAAGTGTGCCATCAATGTTTTATGACGGTATCACGCAATACGACAACCATTTTTTTAAACATGACAGGCAAAAAGGGCTTTAAATAATTCAAATAAAGGTAAGAAATGAACACATTGAATATCTAATGTATAGGTTTTCATTTTTTAAAATATGGTTTACCTACAATCTGTTCTCGATATACAAAATTTTGGTTCATAATCACTTTATAATTAAATATAAATATTATAATAATAAAATATTAAATACTATATGTTAATGGATAGAAGATTACAACTAATTATGAATTCTTAAATCTAAACAAAAAAAAAAAATTAACTTGCCGATGCGCGAGAGCTTTTTAGTGCAAATATGTGACATTTTTAATACATAAGTAGCTACTTTTTAAATTGTTTTTTTTTTAATTTTATCTTCTGTTCTTAGCTTTCGTAGACTTTGTATGATATTCCTCTCAATCTCTTCTAACCATTGATATAAATATTTTTTATCTTTAAAGCCCGCAAACAGGCCACTAATGGCCAATACAAACATTTATTATGGGAGGAAAATTAGGCGAATATATCAACGCTAGCCTGACAGATTGTCATAAACAAACCTTTGATTATCATTAATTAAATTGTTCTTATGCGAGAACGTTTATGGGTTGCCAAAAAAGTAATATATACACCAGCAACTTCTAATAAAGTTGAGAATCTACTAGAATAAAATTGTAAAGAAATGAGAATACCTTAGAATAATAACGTATAGAAGGTAAGTTCATGCACAAAAAGTGAGGCATTTCAATTGGAGCCTAATGGAGCTTACGCCGGAACCGTTCCGTAATGTCAAGTCATTATAGTGCACGAACGTACGCAACTCTTAAAAAATAAATTGATAATTATGACGGTTTGTGCATTCAAATGGTGTCACAACACATTTGAAAAACTTAAAAAGGTTTTTAACATTACTTTTAAAAGTATTTCGACGATTTATGTTAATAAAAACAAAATTTGATTTCATAATTTGTATAATGGTGTCCGTGTGTACGTGTGTAATTGACTGCGCGCCATTAATATTTTTAGATTCAAATTTTGAAAGTTCGAAGTATTGACACTATCCTTCTATACGTTATTATTCTAAGGAGAATACTATTAAAATATTTAAGCGCCAAGTATGGTGTTGTATGATTCAGGAATAGGCGCCAATGCAACGAGGCACACCATAGCCACTGCTATTATAAGTATAATAGGTGCGTACAAACCGAGTAGAAGTCGCCGGAAACTGGAGAACTGAAAATACAAAAATTATTACATTATAAATAACGAACAAACGACAATAAATACAATAATTGTTATAATAATTAACGGACAATATATTTTTTTAAATAACTACGTCGCGCTAAGGAATTAACCCTTGAATTGTGCGGGGGACTATACAAACATAATCACGGACACAAATTACAACCCAACATAGAACAATAATTTGTGGATCGCAGTTTTATTATTATATTATTCTGCATTTTATATTATTTATTATTATGGTATTCATTCAATCGGCGAGATTTCACCGTGGGTTCTTATTTTAATTACTACGCGATTTGTGCAGTTATTTAGTAATTTTTATTATCTTTTTTGATTTCTGTAGGCTCTCCGTATAGTAACGGGGTTCAAAATAAAATGTGTCGCCAATCTTTTCCCGTGGGAGTTACAAACGATTAATAGACTACCGGGGAAGTGGCTAGTCCCATTCTCCTGGGTAACTCACAAAATCAACTGCGAACAAATCGCCTGTTGTGGCAATCGTGTTGATACGTTGATAATCATCGTTGTTATTCGATGTATGTCGATAATGAGGATTCAGATGGTAGGAATGCTTTAAACTTTGATATTACTTTCTAAAATTTGCTGTAAGCTGTTTAGTTTTGAATCACGTAATAAGCTTATATAAACCTCTATGTTGAAGAAAAATATTTTTATGTGTGACTATGATAATTATGTCTACCATAGTGGTAGAAATTATTATAAAAATTAAATCCTTAAAATATTATTCGTTATATTAATATAACGAATATTTTGAAGATTTTCACGATTTACTAAGGAATTTTCAAATAATATAATAGAATTTGTAAATTCTGAGTAGTCTTATTAAAATGCCAACGTGAACGCAAACATTTTTGAAAATGTACCACAAATACATTTTAGATAAAATTAATTTTAGATTTAAAGTTGTAAACTTTATTCTTATGATATTTACGTTACGTTTTTGTTTAAGTTACGTTATGCCATTCGTTTCGTATATAGGTATAGTCAATCGTTTGAATCGACGCCATAAGCTAAGAGTCAATTTGCAAGCAACTTATTTGAAAGTTTTTAATACTAGCAAAGCAAATATAATTCAATCACCAAATCAAAAAAAAAATCCATATCTTAAATGTTGTATATATTCGACTACACATTCTCCCCTATTACTTGGAATTAAAGAAAATTATTGTAAAACCTTTCTGTAGGGAGCAGCAGCAAAAGAATTTTTCTGGGCAACCCGACTGTGACCATCAAGTTACTTGCTAATCGCAACGAATATGATATTAGCCACTGTACGGAGGCTTGAATGATTGACGGATAATCATTATCATCATCATCTTATCTCGGTTCACAGACGTCCCACTGCTGAGTTCGAGCCTACTTCGCTGAAGCAGGGAAATTGACTTCTTATACCATACTGGCCAGACAGGTTGTTTTGTTTCCAAACAAGTTGTTAAAGCGTTTTATTTTGACCTTTTCCTCTCTTGCATTAATGTTATACGTATATTATATCACTTAGTCGTCTTTTACGACATCCCCAACCAAGATGGTGATGAATTTTTTTTACACCGTCACCACACGGAAAGAATGATAGTTTGATGAAACGTCTTTTTTGGGATAGACTATGACCCGGTCTCTAGGCGGAGCGGACTGCGTTCAACCTTATACTTCCGTACAATATTTAACACTATTTTGACGGTCCAACAGCACCTTGTCTTTGGAGAAAATCACTGCGTATCCCTATGAGGATAAAGCGTAAATCCTAAGACGGTTATATCTTACCGGCGCGTCAGTACTTCTGTCGACTTGTGTAGCTTGTCTTGTGTGTCCCAACATATCTTTCATTGGGAATGCGTTGATACGACCATTGCTGATGCGTCCGTCCGATACGCATATCGTTAACTGTAACCATTATTATTTATACATCTTGTTCCAATGCCAACAAAACTCCCTACAAATTATACTAACACGCAGGACTTGAAGAATATATGACTTACATACAATTAATGAACCCAATACCAAGATTTCAAACAATGATTTATGGATTATATTGCCTGGGAATTAAGTTGATAATCGACAATGTATCAAAGTTAGACTGCTAAGGCCTATTAGTAAACTGTGGGCTTAGTACGAATATTTGCTTCAAATTTGCGTACCGCTATCGAGATCAATTTGTTTGGAATTTGGAGCAGTGCCTCTATCGGACGATAGGGATACTGCTCTAAATCAATACAAATTGGTCTCGATAACGTTACGAATACTATGACGCAAGTATTCGTGCTAAACCTACTGTGGGCTTAGCACGAACATTTGCGTTAAAGTATTCGTAACGTCATCGAGAATCAATTGGTATGGGATTTGGAACATTGGCCATATCGTCCGATAGAGGCGCTGCTCCAAATTCTGTACAAAATGGTCTCGATAACGATACGAATACTTTGATGTAAATATTCGAGTTAAGCAAATTGATCACATTGTTGAATACGATCTAAAGTAAACAAATATTTAGCCTATTATAGGTATTAAAGATTAAGATCGGTTTATTAATACGCATCTAAGCCATCTATAGACCTAGTACCAGTGAACACATTGGGACTTTAGAAAAGAAAGATCGTAAGGAAGGTGAATATGTCAAATAGCGTACGAAGACATGAAAACGTGCAATTGTTAAGATTGTATTTAATATTGTTATGTACCTAGTTACAAACGTTAACGTTGCAAACTTTCACCAAATAATTAGTATTATTAATTTCTGATGTTTACGCAAATATTACTCATTTACTATGTCTGTATGCGTATAAAATTCATAACCCCTGGACCAGACGCTGTACCCGACCAACTGCTGGCCCTGGTCCTTGAGCACCTGGGATACGCTTCAGGGAAACGTACGAATCTTTTTTAGTACCCTGGGTGTTTGAAGGAGGGGAGGCTGGTGCTCCTGCCGAAGCCGGGACGGTCTCCAGACTCGGCCGCAGCCTACAGGCTCCCTTAGCAAAGTTGGCCCCGATCGACGATCGCGACCTTGCTGCGCCTAAGGGCCGTGGTCGTGGAGGCGGCGCTGTTATCGGTCTCCCTAGACATTGCCAACGCATTAAAAAATTTGCCATTCAGCTGCATCAGAGAGGCACTCCGGTATCACAATGTACTCGTATACCTGAGGCGGCTGGTGGCACACTACCTGAAGGGGCGCAACGTCTTTTACACTAACCGCGTAGGGGGCGTTGCAAGAACGCTCAAGACGCGCTGTGCCCCACAGGGGTCGGTTCTGGGGCCCACCCTGTGGAACATTGACTACGACTGGGCGTTGAGGAGGCAGCACTCCTGGCAACTTTCGGCACCGAGAAGATTTTCAAGTGCATCGAGGTGCTGGGGTTGACGGTAGCCCTGGACAAGACGGAGGCCCTATTGTTCCATGGGCTCTGTATCAGTCTTCTTACTGGCGCTTCGATTGCCTTCAATTCAATTATCATCTGTATCCGGGCCCATATAAAGTACTTGGGCTAGGGCTAGTGCTCGACGGGCATTGGTAGTTCCGGACACATCTTAATCGTCCATAGAGGATTCATAGAGCACAGCATTCATAGTGGAGGCCCGAACCCAGCAGTAGGACTTTTATAGCCTAATATGATGATGATAATATTATTTCGTTAAACAAAATATAACAAGAGTAGTTTATAAAGCGTACTAGTAGTAAGTAATAGTATTGAATAGTTGAAATATCAAAGGTGCATTTCGGATGTTAAGAAAGAAAATACTGCAGAAAAGCAAAACAATAGAGGCTATAGCAAAGCATAGTAAAAGCATTCCTATCACCAGTTCCAAATTGTGAAAGATAAGAAAAAGAGCAGTTATGAGGACTGTCGACAGAAGAGAAAACTTAAAACTATGAACACGATTGTTATTTGATTTTAAACGTTAAAACTGTTAACATTTATTTGATTTTGATATTTATCGGCATAGATATAGTGTTAGCGATAACACGTCACGTGAACATGCTGTAAAGAGAAGATGCAGTGCAGGTTTCTTTTAAATAAAATTTAGTATTACAGCAGAAACTCGATCATCCGGCCCTCGGTTATACGGATTCGCGATTATCCGGACTACCAACCGCGATCTTATTATACCTACAAATCGAATTTCTGTAAGCAACGTTACTGAAATGGAATGTTAGTAATTCGTCGGATATGTATTCGTCTTTAATAAACGCATAAAACATGTACATATTACATATGCACAAAACCGAAGGTCTTTCATACATTCGATTATCCGGATTTTCGATTATCCGAATGCCTACCGACAACAATTAGTCCGGTTAATCGAGTTTCTACTGTAATTGTTCTTGGACCACTTCAAAGGTACCAAGAGTATCTGTTAAATCATTTTCCTCTAAAATTGGGGAATGACTATTCAGATGGATTGATCGTCATCATCATCATCACGGCTCATATACGTCCCACTACTGGGCTCGAGCCTACTCCATATTGGGAGGGCAATTGTCCTACTACACCATGCTGGTCAGGCGGGTTGCTATAGGGTTTTATTTCGAGGTTTCCTTCTCTTTCATAGTTGTTATATGCACAAGATATCCCTTAGTCGCTTTTACGGCATCCTCGGTTAAGAAGGGGGTGGTGAATTGTATTCTTACTCCGTCACCATACGGAAAATAACTTTTACAATATGTATTATAAAAGAAGAGTATATATTTATAGTTGACGATAAGTGATTGGAATAAAAGCAGGGTAATGATGATGATGAATAAGCTTTGTGAGACAGCTAAAATGGAGGTGGACAGGATACATGACAAGGGACAGTAGAACAAAATGGACGTCACTTATAACAGAATGGCAACCAGGCGATGGTAAAACGAAGAGAGGCAGATCAGCAAAAAGATGGTCAGATTATATAAGGAAATTTGGAGACGCGACTTGGACAAGGAAATCTAGGGACAGAAATGAATGGAAGCTGCTGGAAGAGGCCTATGTGTCACAGGACACGCTGATCACTAAAACGGAAACCTGATGTGCTAGCTATTTATAAGTTATTTTATTAGTTTAATTTTCAAAACTTTTGTAATGCTTAGTTTTCGGCAATAAAGGCTCAAAAAAAAATGATGATGATGAACGTTCTTTGACTTTGGAAGTATTTGGATAATTCTGTTAAGAGAAGATAACTCACAGTAAGTACGAGATGCATGACTACGTGGAAAGCAACAAAGGCTGCGAGGATGTAGACACTCCATGACGGCAGTTCCGCCTTCTGTAGGTACACCGCGAAGAAAATAGTTACAACTGAAAAAAAAGTGCATTATAGGAATTAGTTTAAACGCTTTGCTCTATTTATTCCGTTTAAAGACTAAGGACTAGGCCATTATTATTGTCATCACAATTCATGTGCGTCCCACTATTGGGCTAGAGCCTTCTCCACAATGGGAGGGAAGTTGGCCTATTACACCACGCTGGTTAGACGTGTTTTTATTCGAGTTTTATTTTTTACTAGCAGCGCCCTGCGGTTTCACTCACAGTTCCTCTTCCCGTGGGAATATCAGGATAAATTATAGCCTATGTGTTATTCTGTTATGTAAACTATATTATTGTGAAGTTTCATCAAAATCCATTCAGTAGTTTTTGCGTGAAAGAACAACAAACATCTTCACATTTTCACATCCTCACAAACTTTCACGTTTATAATATTAGTAGGATAGGATTTGTATATGTCTTTGCTATGTTATATCCCTTAATTGTTTTTTACGACTTCAGGATAGGGGCTGGTGAATTGTATTCCTACTCCGTCACCATATGCAGAAATTATCTGATATGTTAACTTTATTTTTAACATTTTAAAAACATTTATGCATAGCAGGTATAGATTAGAGGCAGATGTTTGTGTATTCTGAAAACATCGTAATATCTGAAAAAAAAAAATACTGTGACAGAGGATGTTTTGAAATTATCAAACAATCGTAATGATTTCTGATGTTTACGCGAGCATTACACATTTTAAATAAAACTACTTTACGGATTTTATCGCGTTTGTATGTGATTTTTGATTGCCCGACGTTTCGAACACTTTGCAGCTGACCGGCTGTCCGCCGTAAAGTAGTTTTATTTAAAATATCAAACAGTGATTAAAACGTATAAATGTAATTGAATCACTTACTTCCAAGAATATGAGCGGCGTTTCCAACTCCCCAGTGTAGCCAGTTAAACAAAGGTCTCCTTTTAGTTCCAGGGTGCGGTCTGAAGTAAGCACCTGGGGAGCAAGCAAGCGTTATTCGTCACGCGGAGTGGAGGGAAATCTTTGAGTTAACATTATAAATGCTTTACCTAGGGCTGTTGATATTTTTTAAAATATTGTTTTTCGATATATCGATATTGAAAAATATCGATATATCGAAAAACAATATTTATATCGGAGTTCGATATATCGAAAAATATTTTAGTTAAATTCTAAGAGTCAATGATAACTTATCATTAATTCCATGGCAGTATTTTACAGTAGTTTAAGTTTACGGTGATTTTATACAATAAATAATTTGCAAGAATAATAAAGCTTATAAATTTATTAAAATAATTATCGACCCTCGATATTTACTTTTTAGTGTCGTACTATCGATATATCGTCCAATAAAATAATAGTAGATATAATAGTAAGTATATATTCGATATTTCGATATTTTATTAACAGTCTAGCTTCACCACGACAATATTGTTTAAGTCAGTTTTTATTTGTTAAAATTTTGTAGTGCGTAATAAACCCTTAATATCCTTAATATAGACACACGGTAGCGTGTCACGCCAAGTTTAAGCAATGAACTGGATATGTATATCCATTAAATGTTTAGATTTGATAGATCATAAGGTATTATTTGCTTTATTTAAATGATTCGAAAATAAATATTTATATATAGCAAACATTTAAACAAAAAGAAGACATTTATATGTTTAGAAATTTTTGTTATTCTAATAAAACATTTCAGGATTGTCTATAGAACTTGACACCCATCGAAAAAAGTATCGATACCTTTAAGTATCGAGTACTTTTATTTCGATATCGATACTTTTGTACTCAATACTTTGCATTCGATACTTTTACTCAAATAAGTACTTTTTGGCAGGTATCGTATCAAATAAATTTTACAAATTATCCATGTTAAACTTGACCTTACGACTCACGTTTATATCCCCACCTAGTTCAAACGTAATGAACCTTCTAAAACGGGGCTCGAAATATTTTAATCCGTTCACAGACGGTCAAATTCGTAAATAAAAAAAAACTCATCACGACATAGATTTTAGGAAAAGTACTCAGTACTTGATACTTCGAAGTATCGATACTTTAATGAGTACGATACTTTTTCTTCGATACTACTCACGAGTACAGTATCATATACTTTCTATTCGATTTCGTGTCTCTATTTATATCTCGAATCTTTTGTCGGTGAAATCGATAACGACACTTTAATTATCATGATATTAAATTTGAGTCCCGTTTCAACTTTTATGTTTTTTCTAGGATTAAAATCTTTATAATAATAGAATTATTTATTTCATTGATTTCTTCATCAATTATCTAACATTATTAGTTTTTTAATTAAATCAACTTACCAAACGGCTGTATAAAGCACAGCACAACGGTGATGATACCGGTGATGGCGTGTGGATTATCACCGGTCGTGGACCAACCACCAACTTCAATGAGTATCAATATGAAACCGATGACTGTTAGAACCCATGTTGTTATCATGAATATACGGTGATACTGCAAACAAAAGACAATTTCATCATCATCAGTGAGTTTACTCTTGATTCTCGATTCCAATCCTAAATCCAATCGCAGCTAGAATTTGAGCAATTTGGTACTCTTGAAAGTGACACTAGCGCACTATTGGAATCAAATTCGGTGGATTTTTTTAAACTAAATGAACTACTCTCGTCGATTAAGTCAAATATTTGCTACACCCGACGTGATTTTAACTTAGTTTAAAATCGTTTCTGTTGCATAATTTCAAGAAAGCGTCTTTGTGGTGATCGAGTTCGGTAACGATATTAATTTAAAATAATAAAATACGACACATTTAGTGAAAATAACAACGGCAAATGCGAAGAATTCATTGTCGATTTTGTTTAAGAGTGCCAAATATAAGTTTGGTGAGATGGGAATTGATTGGAATAGGATTCGAAATTAGAATTGATTTTAAGAGTAGGCCCACTGGTCTCGTGTCTCCTCCACAATATGAGAGAAATCGATCTACTATATCAAGGCTGCCCAACTTTTTTGACAAGGCTGCCCAACTTTTTTGACAGTCGGGCCAAAAGGAGGATCCAGAAATTTTGGCGGAGGCGACTAACGAATTAACTAAGAGATGTGATATTTGTCAGTTTTTTTAGTATAATTTTTCGTCAAATAAATATGGAACTGTGGTGACGGAGTAAGAATACAATTCACCACACCCTATCTTACCCGTGGTTGTTATAAAAGACAACTAAGGGATATAATACGCATATAAAATCTAAGCAAGAGAAGCAAAAATCTAAATAAAACCCTAAACGAACCTGTCTGACCATCATGATAAGGTCAATTTCCTATTCTGGACGAGGCCCGAGCCCAACAGTGGGATGTCTACGAGCTGAAATGATGATAGGTTGTTTATTAACGAATATTACAGCTTAATAAGTTTTCAAATTTATTTAGATCAAATATTTAATATAATTTAAACAAATTTTGACATTTTCAACTTGGCGGGAATTTTTTAAATCTTGCTTGCGCGGGCCTTACAAATGTGTACACGTATTAGCACACTGAAGTGGCAATGGGCAGGCCACATCGCTCGACTAACCGACAACCGCTGGGGAAGAAAGGTTCTCGAGTGGCGACCACGTATCGGACGACGCAGTATAGGAGGATCTAGGTAGACCAACGACCTGAGAGTTACTGGGTGTCGTTAGATCCAGGCAGCATAGGATCGTATTTTGTGGCGAAACATGAAGGAGACCTAGGAGGGCTACGTCCGGCAGTGGACGGCGTTAGGCTGAATGTTGATGAAAGTCATCATTCACGACACCCGCGGGTAAGATTTGGTGAATACTTACTCGGTCACCACATGTCATTGCTAGGATGTAATGGTTAAAAGGAAAGCAATACTTACGGCAAACCATATGTCTTTTCCACCAAGCTGTTTACCAACCCAGGTCTGTCTGAAGTATCTGAAATATAACAACACTGTGAATTAACCTGTTAACCGGGCAAGACGCATAAATGCGTCAGACGTAAACAATATCGGGTACGGGTAGGACATATGAATACGTCCTCGAAAATTCATTTGCGCACTGGAACAGGCGGGACGTATATCCGATGCGTGTCTCGACATGAATCGACATGCGTATGGAATCAGAACAATTTCGCTATTGTGAGTGATCGACGTGTTTTGTGTGATATAAATATAGAAATATGAAATGACATGTCCTAGCGAAACAATACGCGCCTGGTACAGGTTGCATAATTTGAACTGGAACTCCCCGGTTAACAGGTTAATAGCGTATTTAAGAGAAGTGATGGCTGCTCTATTAGTTAACTCGTGATCGGGTGCCGCTTTTTTTTTTTTTTGTGTGTGTGTAGCTGTTGGTTACTTGCACAGAATTGGAAGAGAAGAGGCCCCAGGATGTCATGAGTGTGGCGCGCTAATCGACAATGCGCGCCACACACTGGAAGTATGCCCCGCCTGGGGGCCTCAGCGCCACGTCCTGTCAACGGAACTGGGAATAACAAGCCTGTCGCTGCCGACCATCATCTCCAAGATGCTCGGCAGCGACAGCTGTTGGTCGTCGATGGCCTCCTTCTGTGAGGCTATCAGGACAAGGAAGGAGGCCGCGGAGCGGGCACGCGAGGCGCTTGCGTCCGCTGACTCGCTCCGCCGGCGACGACTAGGGAGGAGGAGACGGCGCTATGCGCTCCTCCACCCACCGCTCTGAATGATGACAGGACGTGGCCAGACGGCCAAGCGTTGGGGTGTCGGGGATAGAATGTTGTCAGACGATCTCTCCGGCACCTCGTAAAAGCGCGGAAGGGGCCGCTGTGGTTTTAGTGGGTATTTCGGTCACTTCAGTGGCCGGCGAGTCCCACACACACTCCCCTGTCTGTAACCGGCGCGGGATAGTGCGTAAATACATTTCCACAGCGTGAAAAAAAAAAAAAAAAAAAGCTGTTGGTCGCAGAGGACCTTGACAGCTTAACGCGGTCAATGGGTGAGCGCTGATGGCTCTCAACCCGGTAAGTAACTTATCGGGTGCCGCTTGTGGGCTTCATTTTTTATTGCATAAGGTGTCAATTTGGCCACTATCACCGTGTGGTGACGGAGTAAGAATACATTTCACTACTACTGTCTTGCCATGCCATGTAACATCTGTGCAAGAGAAGGAACACTCAAAATAAAATAATAATAGTAGAGAAATTTTATAGGGTTTTCCTGGGCGGAAAAATAGCCTCTCTCATCTCATCTCTCAGCCCATATACGTCCCATTACTCCCATTATTGGGCTCTAGTCTCTTCCATTGTGGAAGAGGAAATTACCTACTAACAACACGCTGGTCACACATGTTGGTATAGGGGTTCGTTTCGAGTTTTCCGTCTCTTGTATAGATGTTATATGTATATTATATCCCATAGTCGCGTTTTACGATACCTACAGGCAAGAGAGGATAAACAGAAAAACATTTTTATTGGTAATATACAGGATTACAGTTCAAAACTGTTTTGATTACATAACTGTCATTTAGATATTATTTAATATTAATACAGAAATTTAGTATTTTATAAAAACAAAAGTTAAAATAAATTATAGTCCATAAAATATAGCTTGATCTCTGTGACAGATGTCAACGAAACCAACGAAGTAAGTTTGAACGAGCGACATATTTACAATTTCATTTTGTATCAAATATATTTTCATTCTTTTCGTGCCAGTTTTATTGCAACTGAAGTGCAATATATTATACTAGCGACCCGCCCCGGCTTCGCACGGGCCCAATTCTGATACTAAATATATGTACTACAGATATTACATAATAAATATAAAATTATATATTATATATAATTTTATATTTATTATATAATAAATATAAAATTATATATAATATATGTATAATAAACAACGTTATATTATAAATACAGAATGTATTTATAATATAACGTGCACAGCTTTTTGTCATTATACAATACTAGCAACCTGCCATCGCTTCGCTTCGGTTTCAGTCGTCTTACCCGCGTAGTGGCCGTTCCCGTGGGAATACCGGGATAAAATATAGCCTATGTTACTCCCTGATAATATAGCTTTCCATTGGTGAAAGAATTTTTGAAATCGGTCCAGTAGTTTCGGAGCCTATTCAATACAAACAAACAAACAAATCTTTCCTCTTTATAATATTAGTATAGAAATATAAAAATATTAATATTCATGCCTAAAATGTACCTCGTAAGTACTGAAAACCTAGTAAACATTTTATACATAAATGATGCTTACACACGTACAAGGTCATACTGAACTGAAAATAAAATAGAGATGAGACAGTCGATATACGTTAATCGATAACCGATCTACGACGATTACCTCCTCATCTGAGCAAAATTTCCATCCAGCGAGCATCCTATTGCAGTTTGAGAACAGAAAAAAGTAGCTGGAGGCCAGATCTGGAGACTACAGTGGATGCTGAAGCAATTTGAATCCCAATTCTTGCAATTTCGCCATCGATTTCTTTGATTTGTGACACGGTGCATTGTCTTGATGAAACATCAGTTTCTTCTTCTTCAAATGAGGCCGGTTTTTCGCAATTTCGTCTTTTAAACGCTCCAATAACGCTATGTAATAGTCGCTGTTTATAGTTTTCCCTTTTTAGATAGTCAATGAATATTATACCATGAGTATTCCGGAATACTGATGTCAGAACCTTTCCAGCCGACTTTTGCGTCTTTCTACGCATTGGAGTCGGTTCATCACGTGTAGTCCACTCTGACTGTCGATTGGACTCCAGTGTGTAATGATGGAGCCATGTTTCATCCATCATCACATATCGATACAAAAATTCGGATTTATTACGATTGAACAGCTTCAAACACTCCTTAGAATCATCGATTCGTTGTTGTTGTTGGTCGATTGTGAGCTCGCGCGGCACCCACTTTAAACAGAGCTTTCGCATATTCAAATATTCATGCACGATATGACCAACACGTTCCTTTGATATTTTTAGGGTCTCAGCTATCTCAATCTCAATCAACTTCACTTTACGGTTATCAAAAATTATTTTGTGGACTTTTTGATGGTTTCATCGGTAACAGCCTCTTTGGGGCGTCCAGTGCGTGCATTGTCCTCGGTGCTCATTTCGCCTCGTTTAAATTTCGCAAACCACTTTTGTACGCTAACAGGAGTGGAACGTTCTCCGACCTACTTACCTTTCGTGAAGGAAATAACGGACAAAATCGGACATCTCTTGCGAAGGAGATACGACATAAGTACGTTCTTCTGCCCACCGGGTCAAATATGGCAAATGCTGCGTTCACCGAAAGACAAATGCCACCTGAGCGTATCAGGCGTCTATCGAGTACCATGTGATTGTGGCAAGAGTTACGTGGGAGAAACTAGACGCAACATCGCCATCAGACTAACTGAACACATCAGGAGTATGAAGAGCATGGATACGACAAAATCAGCCATAGCAGAGCACGCCAGTCTTTCGAATACAAGGCACTATATTTGGTTCGACAAAGCCTCCGTATTAGCCACAGAGAGATATTATAGACCGCGTAAAATACGTGAGGCCATAGAGATAAACCGACATCGGACCTTTGACAGAGACGGTGGATGGAAGCTACCATCAGCATCAGCATGGATACCAGCTCTCAATACTTTCTCGAGTCGTAAGGTGGTAGATTGGGTAGAGAGTGACATGATCAGCGTGGTATGTGATGGTGACGACACCCGGAGTGACATATCAACAACATCGCTTAACCCCGTTCGTGAAGGCTCGTCCGACGATTCCGCCGAACACGATCAAGAGGCAAACACCTCCCCCGCACCCCTCGTGGCTGTGTCGAGGCGCTCTGCTTGATATGCAGCGCGCAGTGCACGCCGGAGCCTCGCAGACGCCGCTGCGCACTCGCCCTGATGATGAGCATCGGACATGCTCGAAAACCGGGTCGAAGTAATCGATCTCAGCACGTGAGTGTTTTGCCGTTATAGATATTATAACACTTTTGTACGGTTGATTTTCCTGGCGCAGAGTCCGAATAATGTTTATCAAGCCAAATCTTGGTTTCAACATTATTTTTTTTCGACTAAAAGCAATGCTTGTTGTGTTAATAACACACGAAATTCCTATTTATCCATTTTTTCAAGGTAACAAAAGTTTTTCACTAAAAATGCTATAACTCAGTTACTAATTGTGCAACAGCTGTCAAATTTATGCGCTCGCCTTTTGAAGTTTAGGCCTAACTAAAAATCATATGGATTTGATACTAGTTGCACTATCTATGTGTCAGCCTACGAACTTTTCAGGCCACCGTTCACCCACTGTTATATTATTACTCCGTCATTACAAGAAAGATACATTTTAATTAAATCAATTTATTTTTTTCTAACCTGGCAAGTAATATTCCTAACGAAGCAGTTCCCAACCAGGCGAGTACCATGCAGCAACCGTGTAGTTTGAGAAGGGTTTTGGAGCCGGCGGCAGCCGTGCCAACCGTAGCTAATGCTTGCGGTGCACCGGTGGCTTCATAAGCGATGTCGTGGAATCCAACGCGGTTAGCGTCTAAGAAAAAATCGACAGATTATTATATACACTAACATTATAAAGAGGAAATGTTGTATTTTTGTTACGAATAAACTCAAAAACTACTGGACGGATTTCAATAATTCTTTCACCATTAGAATGCTACATTGTACTTGAGTAATATAGGCTATATTTTATCCCGGTATTCCCACAGGAACGGGAACTACGCGGGTAAGGCAACTGAAACCAAAGCGAAACGAGGGCGGATCGCTAGTAACATATATGTGTATGACGAGAAAGAAGAGATGATTTCAGGACACACTCGTCCCACTACTGGGCCGAAGCCTCTTCCTGGATAGGAGTGAAATTGTCCTCGTCAATTCAACATTCTATTAATTGACGCTGGGCATATGGATTAATATAGGGTTTTATTTCGAGATTTCATTGTCCCATTCCTTAGTTGTATTTTACGACAACTACAGGTAAGATAAGAGTTGGTGAATAGCATTCTTTCTCCGTCACCGTCCGTCCGTCACACTAAAGGATATCATGCGCATATATCAACTATGCAAGAGAAGGAAAACTCGAAATAAAATCCTATACAATTTCCCTTCTATTTTAGAGGAGGCTCTAGTCCAGCAGTGGGATGTATACGAGTTGATATGTAATTTATTTAGACTTCGATTGCACAGCTTGCGTAGTGGTTAAGATACCGACCTGCCGTGCCAGTGTCGCGAGTTCAAATCCCATGCAGGACAACACTTAATCCGATCCACAATTTTTTGTTCCGAGTCTGGATGTAATTTGTGTCCGTTAATTATACAGGCTGTATCATGTTGCGCAACTGTTCGAGTATGTTGTAGTTTAACGATCATAGATCGTAATTAGAATGTATATTATACAAAACAATATAACATAAAAGTTATATACAAAAATGTGTGTCTAATAGTCTGTGCCTTAAATGTTACGTATTATGTAGGCATATACAGACAGAATACATGTAGGCATATAAAGCTTCGACAGTATAAATAGGTATTATTTGCGCGAACGCTTCAATGGTAACCTAGGTACAAAGGCGACTCGTCAACGGTCATCGGCCGATCAGCTGATTTAAAGCGAAGTTTGTCTTGCTTGTACGAACGTAATCATTGATTTATTTAATTTCTAATGAACATTTAACAAAGTACGAATATGTTGCAGATTAAGTATCACTGACTTTATATATTTTAATCAGATTTACACGAAAAAGTTATGACAAAATTGAAAACTTTACACGTCTCTAATTCATTAACGAATCGATATTATTATTTCAAATTTTTTCATGGGTTCCTCCCACCATTATCTAACTCCCGTTTGATCAGTTGCTCCATAACCTGATACAACCTGTATGTTTGTAAAGTCTAACACAAGGATTGTTTCATTAAAGCCGGGTGTTGACTTTTTTTAAAAAAACTAACCTTTCATAGAACTACCAGCAACAATCATCAAATTATACATATTGCTTGCTAAATCAAATGTTTGTCCTTTTACAACGGATACAACATCTCTTCTAAACTTGCAGTACAGCTTCCCATCAATAACAGAAGATTCCAATAACTGTACTATCTCTTGTGGTGAGTCTGAACGGCTGACGTAAGGTTCAATCTTCGGATAAGTCCAAGACGTAAATAGATTAACTCTTCCATTTTCATTTCTGACGCATTCCATGGCACTGTCATCGCCCATTTTGGAGTCCATACTAAGACCAGCTGCGACGTATTTAGGATTCCCAGGTGCTTGGAGTTCGAAGGTATATTTGTCTCCAGCAACAAAGATGGCCACAACGGCTTTGCAGTCGCCTGTTGCGATGCAATTCTGTGGACTTCCGAAGCATAGTTTTGTGTCAGCACAACCTTGGTATATTACGTCCAGGGCACGAGGCTCTATTTTGGGCTGGAAAAGAAATACAGGGGGTTTTAATTGTATAATCTATACATCATTATCATCTGAGCCCATTCACGTCCCACTGTTGGGCTTGGGCTTACGAGGGAAATTGACCTGCTATACCACGCTGGTCAGACGTGTTGATATAGGGTTTTGTTTTGAATTTTCCTTCATTTCCTTCGTTTTCATAGATATGTATGATGTATATAATACATATTATATCCCTTAGTCGTTTCTTGCGACACCCATGGTCAAGAGTGGGGTTGGTGAATTGTATTTTTACTCCGTCACCATACAGAAAATCTATACAAATATATTAATCATATATAAATTTCTAGCGTACGTGTGTATGTCACTGAACTCCTCCTAAACGGCTGGACCGATGTTGACGAAATTTTTTGTGCGTATTCAAGGGGATTCGAGGATGGTTTAGATTCACAATTGGACGTGGTAGGTGGCACTGCTTTTATTTTATTTGAACAGAACAACGTTTGTTGCGTCAGCTAGTTTATTATATTATTACTACCTGACCCAACAGACGTTGTTCTGTTCAAATAAAATAACGCCACCTACCGGGTCCAATAGGGAATATGCACGAATCTTCAAAATGAACAAATTATTTTTATTTGTAATCTTTATTGCTTAAAAAACGTACCTATACAATTATTTTTAAATTTTATCATTATTTAATAATTAAATTTAATTATCAAAAAGTGCCTTTTTTGAGATTCGCGCGCAATATTTTTAAAACGCAACGCATTGGTTGTTCAAAACGTGACATCATAGTCCTCCTGTCTTCTGATTAGGGTTGCCGAAATTTAAAAAAAATATAGTTTTTCGATATATCGATATTTTTAAATACACTCATTTGCAAAAAAAACGGGCACCTAAGCAATGAACCATTTCAAATGTTAATATTTCTTTGTTTGATAATTATAGGTAGTTTTATCCACACAATTTGCTAAATTAATAAGAAAATAATCGTTTTTATCAGTATTTCATAAAATTTAGATACAATTTATGGGAAATAATGCTAAACCTCGCTAGTAGTGTATATTCGCTAGTAGTGCATATGCTCATGAAGTAAAAATAAAAAAGTTTTTTTGTTTGTTTTTCTTTAATAAAGTAAAAGCAGATAAATGTTTAGTATCGAGTGTGACCCCCTCTAGCTAAAATCACAGCTTGAATTCGTCTGGGCATGCTAGCGAGTATATCCCGGATACTTGCTTGCGGAATACGTTCCCACTCCGCAGTAATCACATTCTTCAGCTCTCTGATGGTCTGCGGAGCCGGGTGTACTGATTTCACACGCCGTTTCAGAACGTCCCAGACATGCTCTATGGGATTGAGGTCGGGACTTCGAGCTGGCCAATCCAAACGACGAATGCCGACCTCTTGCACATACGCATTAACATCGCGGGATCGGTGGGCGCGAGCATTGTCGTCCATAAAAATCGAGTCTTCACCTAGAGCGGCCAATGCGGGTTGTGCATGAGAAATTAGAACTTCCGTTATGTATCGATGCCCAGTCAGTGAGCCGTTTTCAATGAAGACTAACTCTGTACGATCCATTGAATTTATTCCTGCCCAAAACATAACAGAGCCCCCACCATAAGGTGTGATTTCTTCGAAACATGCCTCTGCAAAGCGTTCTCCTTGTCTTCTTAGCACTCGCCGACGTCGATCTTCACCGAACAGAGATATCCTGGCTTCATCAGAGAACAAAACCCTATTCCAATCGTCTTGAGTCCATGATTCACAATTTCTAGCGAACCTAAGCCTGTGAACTCTGTGCTCACGGAGTAATTTGGGGCCGCGGGCCGGGCGGTGACTGCGTATATTGGCAGCGAGAAGCCTCCTCCTGACCGTCCATAGACTAATATGCACATTTCTTACTTCTTGGAGGTTGTTCTTAAGATCCACATACGAAGATTTGCGATTTCTCAATGCGCGACTCACAAGAAAACGATCATCCCGTGGTTGGGTACATGGTTTTCTTCCAGAACCAGGCCTTCTCTCGACGGAACCAGTCTCCTGATATCGCTGCCAGGTCCTTTGGACTGTCGAGCGACTAACATTTAGCCTCCTAGCCACGAAACATTGGCTGCAACCCTCTTCAAGCAGCGCGATAATTTTGGTAGCTTTTACCACTTTATCTACCATTTTTGATACAGCCAAACAGCATTAAATAAAGCTTTGACAGTCAAGGATATGAAATTAATCGATAAAAATTGAATAAAAGTTATGAAAGTCGATGTTAACTTCTGGAACTTCGCGCCAAAAATGTAGGATAAAAAGGGGTTTTCTGTAAAAATGAACATCAAATGAAAAATTGAATTTAGAACGTACTTTTTTAAATACCACAGCATTTTTAAAACCGGCCAGTAACGTGTACAAACGATTGAAACCTTTTTGGTATTGTATCTTTTTAAATATGAATGAAAATCAAAACCGCCCGTTTTTTTTGCAAATGAGTTTATATCAATATCGGAGTTCGATATAACGAAAAAAATATCGATATTTTGGACCACTCTTTAACTTCGTTCATTGCGGGGTTGCCGTGCCGATCATCAATTTCATGCCAGTGCTTTTACAATATATTAAGTTTACGGTGATTTTGTAGAATAAATACTTTACATGAAAAGATAAAACACCAAATTTATTCAAATAAATATCGACCCTCGATACTTACTATTTAGTATCGATATATCGTCCAAAAAAAAGTTCAGTATTAAGTATCGATATTTTTAAATAATAATATCGATATTTTGACAAAACGATATTTTATCAACAGCCCTCCTTCTGATATCAAGTTGTTGTTTGTATGTTTATAGTGATTATTTTGTATTGTTACCCAGTTATTTCATAATAAGTTATTAGTTTTCTGTGTTCAAGTATTAATCTTTGTGAATAAAAGACTAATTACAATGACTGAAACCGGTTTCGTCAAAGTACAGTCAGATAATCTGCCTAAAATAGACGTGTATACAGGGTGACTGGTAAAAGATTGTACATATTGAAGGAAACGATAGATAATGGTCACAGATAACCAATAAAAATGTAAAAAGAGAAAAATATTAATTAACAACATAGTAAACATCAACAATATTAGTGTCGTAAGACTCCCAAAAATATGGTCATATATATATATATAGATATATATATGAGATATATATATAGACTAGAGGTATCGGATCGTATTCGAGCTTAGTGCACAGATGGCGTAGTGGTTAAGATAGCGACTTGCAACGCCGGTATCGGCGGTTCAAATCCCCCACGCGGGACAACACTTTGTGTGATCCACAACTTGTTGTTCTGAGTCTGGATGTAATTTGTGTCCGTTAATTATTATTGTTTGTAAAGTTCCCAGCAATACAAGGATTATTTCCTTAGTGCATGGTGTTGTCTTAAAATTATTATTATAAATTATTATAGTCATTGAAAGGCATCAGTCACTTTTCCTTCATAAGTTGATCCTGGCTTAGGACAGGCAAAAATACCTAGATAATAATAAACGTTCGTAACTGAATTTTTCAAAATAAATTCTTTATTTCTAATGTACTTAGATTAGAGGCAGTTGGTATAAATTAGGAGGCACCTTGGTGTTTCTGGCGTATTTAAAAAGTGGAATCATACCTATGTACAGTGATTAAATAATAAATCTATTTACAAATTACAATTACGCTAACCCCAGCAATCAAAATTAACAAAATAATTGCTTACCTCTTCGCGTACGTAAATGATCAACTTTAGTTACTAATATTGTTAATTCACAATGATTTAGTGAATATGAAATTAAAAATTCATATCACTATTCTATCACTTTTTACAAATACGGTTAAAAAAGCGCGGGCAATCAAATGACTCGTAAATTAACAAATGAATTGGAAATGCAAAATGGCGAAATCGGCGCACGCGCTTTGACTGAGTACAGACTTACAGACGAACTGGCACCGCGGGCGGGACATTCCCTCAGAGGGGTGTGGGCAGTGGGCAGTTCGTCAAGGTGCGGGAGTAGGGTTATTTTATTAGCACTTATCAAGGTCACGCACTCGCCTAATTTCTTTTATTAATGCCGATTTTACTGCTAGAATGATTAAAAGTAGGTATAGGGATAATGTTATTAATCTACAAACAACCGTATGTTATGTTGGTTGTTTGTACGACGTCCAGCGTGGCGAGAGCGCCTGTCTAAAACAATACATACAACATACGTTTCTTTTTATACTTGGGATCCTTCGACCGACCGACAACACTAACACTCACTTGATGCCTTTACGTTAAACAGTAATCACTGGCAAAACTCGCGGGACATAGTCGATTCACTAAAGTCTAGAACACGTTGAAATTGACGTGCATGTTTCATGCCACGTTTTGAAATGTTCCAAATAGTTTTGTGACGTAGATATGTACGTTAGAACTTCGAGTGGCTTCTCTTGTGCTAGCTTGCAGTTCCTCTTGGAAGTACTTCAAGATATGTCCTTCAAGGCTTACTGGAAAAGCGGTTTCAGCCACGTCCTTGAGGGTGAAGCAGAATATGAAATGGGCCATAGTTAAGCAACCGCCTGCAGTATTATAGCATTATCAGCACAAGATGCCATCAACCACTACATCGAAAATTGTTATTTACATAATATCAAAAAATAATAAACGTGCATTAAAGACAGTCCGACGAACGGAGCTACGCAAGGATTAGAAACACACTAGTACGATTAGGCCATCGCGGTCCGCGGATAACTAAAGAATTTTTGAAGGATTCCCGTATGATGCGATAGGTAGGGATAGCCATCCTGCGGTCTGATTGGTCCGAGACGGCCTTGTCGGCATATCACCCAATAACTAGTTCAATATCGCTGTTACGTAAATTTTTAGTACAAGTGCGTTAACCTGTACATAGATAGATATACCTATAGGTAGGTATATTATCATCTGTGTCCAGGACCAAATATTTTTATAAGATAAATAGTTCAAAATTTAAGTACTATTTTTTTTTATATATTCGGTATCAGAATCGAGTACTGAGTAGCCTCCTTCAATATGTACAATCTTTTACCAGTCACCCTGTATAACGACAACGTATTTAGTGTCTAATTCAGATTTAACGTTTGTTAAACTCGGAGGAATAAAAGCTGCAAGGTAAATAAGATATAATATATTTAATAATTGTAATAATAATAATAAAAATATCTATATATTTATATTTTTTCCGATATATCGAACCCCGATATTGATACATTGTAAAATATCGATATGTCGAAAAACGATATTTATAAAAATAATATATTTATAATTTTATCATTACTCCATCACCACACAGAAAAATTACAATAGTCTCTTTAGGTCCTAACCTTGCATTTAATTGTTCTATGAGACTTTCAGGTCGTCATCAGTCCACCTGGTAGAAGATCGGCGTACCCGGGCTGGCCATGGAAGACAAGAAACCCGGTACCGGTGGTCGGCCCCATGGTGAAGCAGAGGAAACACGGTGAGTTATAGGGCCGCGCGTCACCCTTTCGTCACCTCGGACTGAGCGCATGGCGTGTGCGCTAACCATAGCCCACCCCAAAAAAAATAAAGGGGTAGTCTTACGCTGCGTTGTCGAGGTTGCCACCCGATAACCTTTCAAATTTATTACTAAAACAGTATTTTACCCTTAAAATACTAGGGGTTCTAAAACTTTGAAGATAACGGAACACCGACCGAATACAGTTTAACCGAACTCCATAGCATATGACAATAAATCTAAACGGGGTGCGGGTGGGGACGAAGTTCGCCGTGCAACGTCGCGCATTGTCTTGGGTACATGCACTGTTGTGCCATAGTCCGAGCTTAATTCTTGCTATCTGTCTACTTACAAAATTAGTTATGAGTTCTCTCATAACTATTTTTGATGTGAAACATCTATAGGCGAGGGTGACCGCGATGGTCGCGTGGCGTTTAACGCCACGCCTCGCGGTACCCTCTTGATTAACTATTAACTAAATATCGGGATATGTATGTACATTTTTGTAACGAAACCATGGTGCGATTTAAAATTTTGTACAACGTCATCTAGTGAACTCAAAGTAAATTGTTATCTATAATGTAAACTAATGAAAATAAATGTTTAGAATTGATTCAGTGTGCGGTGGATTAATTTTATTTCTGTGTAATATTTCAAATAATACTGGAAATCGTATTATTTTATTCAATACTTTATGCCATATTAGTTCTGTCGTAATCTATTCTTTTATGAAAATATACTTGTATAAATAATTTCGATGTTTCACATCTGCCAGGCGTCCTGAGCGACGGCTCACTTTTTTGTGCTATTTCAAAATAATAATTATAACCGTGGTATTATTTCACAGTCAAATTAATAAAATTAAAAGCTATTTAACTTTGGCGGAACCCTGATGCTATTCCACGAAATCCCTAGGTTCTATGGAACACACTTTGGGAATCTCTGTTTTAAGGTATATTAATCCATCTGATTAGTATGATATAGTAGGTGAGCTCCCCTCCTATTATGGACTAGGCTCGAGCCCAGCAGTGGGACGTACTTATATGAGTCAAAATGATGTATTTTATACTTACTTTACTTTCCATTAAGACAGGTGGTGCAGCGGTGGTAGTTGTGGTCATAGTAGGTGGTGCTGAACTGACTATTTCAGAATTTGGGGTTACCACTTCAACTAAAGGCGATTCCACGTTCTTCCAAAATGTTGCGTAACTTTGTGCTACTGTTGCTCTGTAATAAGACAGAATAGAATGGTACATACCTATATATGGAATGAAAAACGATTGAATAGGCTGGAACAGGATAGAATAGGGAAGGACAGGAAGGGATAGTATACTATAGGATAAGAGAAGATGGACTATCAAATAATAGAATAAAACTACCGAACTACCGTGCCAGTGTCATAGGTTCGAATCCCACGCAGGTCAACACTGTGCAATACACAAATTATTGTTCTGAATCTGGATGTAATTTGTGACCGTTAATTATGACTGTTTATAAAGTCCCCCGTAATACAAGGATTATTTCTTTAGTGCAAGGCTTTTAAAAGAAAAAAATAACGCTAAAAAGGTATAATGATAATAATTATTTTTATTTGCTATCCCTTACTATTTTATAATCATCATCACAGCTCATATACTTTTTGGGCTCCTTCTCCATAATGGGAGGGAAATTGACCTACTATACCACGCCGGCCAGATGGATTGATACAAGGATTTATTTCGAGATTTCTACCTCTTGCATAGATGTTATATGCGTAAATAATTCCTTAGTCGTCTTTTATATGAGGCCGCGGGTGACGTGACCGGGGAATTAGTCCGTCACCCGCTGAGAGGCCGACCGCGTGAGGAAAGACCGACGTCCTCCCTGAGGGGGTATTCTGTCGGGCCGACCACTGATGCCAAGTAACCCTGCTCCGGTGGTCGGCCCAACGACGAAGGCGACGTGCATCGTGGGTGGGTTGCGGGAGTTGCATGCTTATGCCCCTCTGTCGCCCCGGACGGAGTGGTACGAGAGCGCGCCGACCGCAAAAAAAAAGTCGTTTTTTATATCCACGGGCAAGAAAATGGTAGCAAGAAGTAGATGGGAAACTTTTAGTACTTATTTACACATATGTAATTATTAGTTGCATTTAATATGGTAAATCTGGAACTATTCCAGAATGGTAAGTATGTACGTGTTAAATCATCTTTCCGTTTTTCTCAGCCCACATACGCCCCAATGTTGGTCTTTGACCTGCACAATTCAAGAGAAATAGATCTGACGCATTGGATTGGGTTTTAAGTCACATTATTCATCATCATTCATCATCCTTCATCATCACAGCTCATATAGGTCCCACACCTGGGCTGGGTCGGGGCGATTTGAATTATATTCTTACACTGTCACCACCTTCCGTGTGGTGACGGAGTAAGAATACAATTCACCACCCCCTCTCATACCCGTGGGTGTCGTAAAAGACCACTAATGGATATATAATGCACAAGAGATGGAAAACTCGAAACAAAACCCTATACCAACCTGTCTGACCAGCACGGTATAGTAAGGTCAATTTCCCTCCTATTATGGAGGAGGCTCGAGCCCAGCAGTGGGACGTAGGTATATGAGCCGAAATGATGATGATGACTGTCACCACATGACATGCACTGATATGACACAAAATAAAAATCAATATATGTACCTGAATTCAACTCCTCCAAGAAAATCAGTAGGCGCTCTCCATTGAAAGGTCATTGCGGGTTTGTCTTCGGGTGAGGAATGGGTTACAGTGTCGTTCGCATTGCTGCATGTGGTCATATGAACACGGTGTGGGTCTGGCAGCCCCACGAACGTACCTACTATTACATCCGGGTTCTGGAATGAGAATATTATAATAATATTAGATGACTTTGTTTGACTTTTCCGTGTGGTGACGGAGTAAGAATACAATTTACCACCCCCTATCTTACTCGTGGGTGTCGTAAAAGACGGGTAAAAGATAAAATATACATATAATATCTATGCAAGAGAAGGCAATGTCTATAAAACCCTATGCTAACTTATTTGACTAGCGTGGCATAGTAAGTCAATTTCACTCCTATTGTGGAGGAGGCTCGAGCCCAGCAGTGGGATGTATATGAGCCGATATGATGACTAGATGACTTAATAGACGCTTGTTCTTTAAAAATTGTAAAAGAAAATTGAATTTCTTTAAATAGATCACACCGCCATCTATTGGGTTACAATTGTTTATGGTCAAATAGTTGCGACAAGTTATTATTTTGTATGACTGTTATAGAATTTCATCATCATAGGCCACATAAATCAGTGTTGCGATCGGGCCTCTTCCACAATGGGAAGGAAATAGATCTAATATTGTCGCTAGTCAGACGTGTTGGCACAGAATCGTGTCGAGTTTTCCTTCTCTGCATATATGTTACCTGCGTATCATATCCCTTAGTCATCTTTTACGGCACTCATGGGTAATATAGGGGGTGGTGAATTATATTTTACATCGACTAGAAGTAAAAACTATTTTTGAAGTGAAACTTCTTTGCGCACGAGGGTAATTTTTTTACGGATGAAACTCAATTAGTGACACAAATGTGCGACGTTTTTGTCCAAGAAGAGAGAGCGATTGAGACCGATTTAGAGAGAGTGAGTAAGGGCGAACATAGCACTAAGTACATAGCCATGGGCTATGTATGCGAGAGTAGAGAGCAAGCGAGTGAGAAAGACCGTAAGAGAGAATGAGAGGGTACAATTTTTACTATTTATTCTTTTTATTTTAAGTATTAAGAAAAAACACGTGGCACCAAAGAAGTTTCACTTTTGACATGCGAACTTTGTACGCCCGCTCTTTTTATTTATGATATACACATATTACATGGTAGATCAAAAGGAAACTTAAATTAAAATTTGGGACTACGTATATTATAAAAAGATTATTTACAAAAAAATGCTATGAAGACCATTAAAAAACTACATAGTGACAATCACAACCACAGGTCTACAATCTAAATCGTTTCTGAATCTACCGTATCATACACAAAAGTTTGCATCAAAATCGGTCCGACCATTTAGGAGGCTTTCAGTCACATACGCAAGTATGGAAATGCATTGTATATAAATATTACATTTCCTGTGATAACACTGCATCTTGTAATTTACAGTTCAATAAAGCGCTTTCAAATCAGGCATTGATTATGGTCGATTGGTTGTACACCTTGTACATTTACAAATTAAAATGAATTGAATTTAATTATTTAAATTAACTTCCTATTTTTAAATTTATTTATGTTAATTAACAAGGTCACGGCAATGAATAAATAACTAACCTCTAATATGTGATCGTTTTTAATTATTAATGAAGATTGTTTGGGTCGGTACGTTATTCTATAA
Organism: Lymantria dispar; assembly: GCA_032191425.1. Classification (NCBI taxonomy): domain Eukaryota; kingdom Metazoa; phylum Arthropoda; class Insecta; order Lepidoptera; family Erebidae; genus Lymantria; species Lymantria dispar. The sequence continues at coordinate 5,849,221 of CM063465.1, read as the reverse complement.
AAGCAATGGATGAGACACGACTGCATGCAGCAGAGATGCGAATGTTAAGATGGATGTGCGGCGTAATGAGAAGGGATGAAATAAGGTATGAAAGATAAAAGAAATATTAAAGAAACTTTGAAATTTGGGACAGTGACAGAAAAGTTAAAGAGTGATAGCTTGGCATGATATGGATGTATGATCAGAAGGGATGAAAGAAACATTGTGAGGAAAGTTTTATGAAGACTTTACGAGTAAGGCAAGACCGAAGAAAAACATGGATAGATTGCTTAAAGCAGGGATTTTCAAAGTGTGTGTCGGTACCTAGGGGTTCCGTAGAATAGTCATAAGGAGTCCGCCAAAATAAAATAGCTTTTAATTTTAGTAATTTGAATGTGAAATAATACCACGGTTATAAATATTATTTTGAAATAACAAAAAATTGTTATGAAAAGAATTCATTAATGTATTCGATATGGGGTTCCATAAACTAAAAGCTGCTGTGTTCCGTTATCTTTAAAGTATAAGAACCCCCGACTTAAAGCATGACATGGATAGAAAAGAGGTCAATGAGGAGATGGCATTTGAAGAAGAGGAAATGACATAAAAGTGGGGTCAGGATGATGAAGAATTGTACCTGTATTTGCCTGGCTTGTAAAATAAATCCACCAATAGGAAGAGGCGCGCCCGCTGGGCTTCCTACTGTTACGTTCAGGATATCACCTTGACGCACTTGAGCTGATGATGTCAGTATCATGTATGGTGGAGTTGAAGACTGGGGCTGGATGGACTCGTGACGTGGTGTCTGATCTACACATGCCTGAAATAAATATAAGAAAGGTTTCAAAAAATAGTTTTTGCAGTGGCAAAGATGTTTTATTAAAATGGCGAATATTAGAATTTTATTCTTTGATTCATTATCATCTCAGCTCATATATGTTCTGCTATTAGGTTCGAGTCCCGTCTAGAATGAAAGTTAAATTGATCTCGAGTTTTCCTTCTCACACCACCAGAAAGTTTGACTTCTGGCTCTCTCTCTCTCTCGGAGAGCAGTAACAGATTGCTACAACTCAGATGTCGATTTTCTGCGAGAGTGCGAAAGATATAGTTAATCGAATTTTACAAAGTCTACAGGGAAAGGACGAGTTGGAGTTTATTAATTTATTAGGGACAAAAAACAGGAATTTTTGAAATCGGTCCAGCCGTTTTGAAGATTACCCGGAACAAACAGACAGACAGACAGACAGACGTCAACAAAAATTTTTTAATATGCTATTTTAGCCATAGGTGTCGTGCAAATAACCGTGTGAGCATGAAATAAGCCTATTATTTTGACATTACAAACAGACACTCCAATTTTATTTATTGGTATAGATAAATTTGCTATCGATAATATGTACTGGATTGAGAGCCCTTAGTGCTGACCCATAGTCCAAAGCTGTCAAAACCATCTGTGACATCCGCATATCCGTACATATAGGCTAAGTTAACATGGTGTTTTATTTATAAAGTTCCCTGCAAATCGCAAATATTTATTTAATTTGTACAAAATATTTATATCATTCAATATATCAATTTTTATATAATTTTTTCCATGCGGGGACGGAGTAAGAATACAATTCATCACGTCTTTTCTTACTCGCAGTTGTCGCAAACGTAGACAAAGGTAATATTGCAGATAACATCTACGCAAGGTGAGGAAAAATCTAAATAAAACCCTATTTACCTAACCCGTTTTACCAGCGTGGTATAGTAGGTCAATTTCCCTCTCAGCGTGGAGAAGATGAATTGTATTTGGTGTTCCACTAACCGCTGATGGTGCTCCAGAACTGTATTGCTCCGTATACTTCACAAGCGCTAATATCGTAAGTAGTAAAACTGTATTTCTTTTCCTCGGCAACATTGTGTCTGCTTCTGAAATAAAAGGAAAGACATATGTAGTGAATTTAGTTTTTTTTATATTAGGTATAATATTTATTATGATTGCAGTTGTTATGACTGCAATTATACTATTTCCATTTCTTTATTTTCCCGATGACAGCTCCTGTGGAAACTTGAACGAGCGTCTTTTTTACATTATGTATACATTATTTAATAAAAATATGACGCTTACGCGCGTACAAAGTCATAGCAGAGTCGGAGAAACTGATAGGGATGGAGCTATCGATAAACGTAACACGATAAGAGACCCGATATTTTTTTACAAAGTGTAAGAAACTAAACTATTGCCGGATAATTTTATACAAATTTATTAACTAATATTACATTTCATTACAAGATGTAATTATATTATGTTGATTGTTCATTTATTTATTTTAATCAAAATCTGATGAATCGCCACTATCACTCGATGAGCTCTCCTCAACATTTATTATAAGTTCCTGTATTTCTATATTATCTAATGCCACATGAATTTCCCAATCCGACGCTATAATGTTTTGGGTTCTTCTCACAATTTTTTCGCAGTGTTCGGCGGTTACTTCCGCACATGCATTTTTTAATAAATCTAACATCTTGTTTGCCGTAAAAGGGGGATGGGTATGGGTTCATTTCTTCGTGGTAGTCCACTGTTTTCTTGGATTTAAAGGCCAGTAAAGCATCTGACACGAATCCTTTCATAGACCCTGCATAGCATAAGATAAGGCGTTCAACTTTTCCCATTGGCACTGAACTAGTGGAAGCGGCGGTGTCGTCAGTCCAGTTCTTCGATACTGTGTGGTTTGCATTTAACCAAGTCTCGTCAATGAAAATAACATTTGACCAATCTGATATCTTTTTGGCTTCGCTCAAAAATTCGCAGCGAGCCATAGCAACGTCGTGACGCTTCATCAATATTTTACGTTAGTTCGATTTTTTATAAGAAAATCCAATTTCTTTCAAAACTAAGCTTAATGACGATTTTTGGCCATGGGACATACCACGTTCACGTAAAGAAACAACAAATTTTTTAAGAGTTGGAATTTCTTTGCGCAAGTAATAGTCATATATATGACGACGAATAGCGTCAGCGTCGAAGTTGTCGACCGATGTCACACGACGTGGTTGGCGTTTCTTCTTCGGCGTACGAAGCTTATTTGCTTGCATGCCGCTTGTACCGTAAGCTTCGGTAGTAATTTTTGAAACAGTAGGTCCACTAATTCCTAATGCGGCCGCAACACGCTCTTGCACTTGCGATAGTGGTAATAGCAGGCTACCATTTTGATATTCTGCTTCAAAGTAATTACGAACCTTGATCACCAGTTCTCTCGCCTGACTTTTCAGAAAAGATCCTTTAGGCATTTTGATATTTGACAGCTGGGCAGCAATCAACACGGAGGAACACAAAATACACAACGTAACATATGGATAATGTGAAAAAACTCAGCGAACAGAAATGTAGTGACCATATAGCACGACCGTCTTGTTGCGAGTGACAGATTAAAACAAATACAAAATGGCGGTGGGTCATTGAGTGTTCTCAGCTTTAAAAAATATATTTGAATGTTTTTGTTGAATTTGTCTTTGTTCAAAACATATATGCGATCGATATCATTACTTATTTGGTCACAACACTACAACTATCAAATTAGAACTGTCATCGAGAAAATAAAGAAATGGAAATAGTATAGTTATGATCACATAAAGCAGACCTATTATAGCAGTCCTAACATATTCATATAATTTTAAAAATAGCCTAATAGGCAATAGACATTTCAATTAGGTCGAGTATAAAAGATACCTAAATATAAAATAAATGTTGATGAACTGCGCAGATGTAACGTGGAAATGAAAGCCCACGCCGGCCAATATTTTGTGCGATACACAAATTATTTTTTGAGTCTGGATGTATTTGTGTCCGTTAATTAATGTTAGTGTCTCCCGCTACATAAGGATTATTTCCTTCGTGCAAGTGGTCTCTTTTTGTAAAAAAAGAAAAGGAGTAAGAATATAAAATTATCAACCCCCTTTTATACCGATGGATGTCATAAAAGGCCACTAAGGGATATAAATGCATATAACATCGATACAAGAGTAGGGAAATTTAACATAGTATGTCAACGCGTCTGACTAGCGTCTTATAGATCACTTGCTCTTGCATTATCAAAGACAATGGGAGCTGTATTTATGGGCTGCAGAAGAAGAAGGTAAGTAGAAAAAGAATTCAAATTTAAATTCATTGCAATCAATTATATTTTTTTAGACTTTTGTAAGACGTCGGTAGGCTTCTAGATCGAAAGCAATTAAAATTAATTCTTGTACAAATTATATAAAAATTATCATCATTATCATAGCTCATATACGCCCCACTGTTGGGCTCAAGCCTCCTCCATAATAGGAGGGAAATTAACCTACTATCGCTGGTGAGACGGGTTGATATAAGGTTTTATTTCGAGTTATCCTTCTCTTGCATTATATGTATATTTACCTTAGTCGTCTTTTACCACTCCCACGAGCAAGATAGGGAGTGGTGAATAGCATTCTTACTCCGTCACCGCGCGGAACATAAAATACAAGATATTTGTTAGTCAACGCGATGTTTATCTACAAAGTACAGTTGTTACAGGATTGTAAGCAGTCAATAGAGGTTTTTGAAGCAAAACATCTATTGTCGATGTAGAATAACTTTCGTCGCGGAAGCGTTACGCGAAGTAAACCGGAATCGATATTACGTTTTTTGTTATAAATACGGAAGGTCTAAAAACATTTGAATTTGATGGAACACTTTTTTGATATATATCCTATTGTCCGTGTGTGGAGACGGAGTAAGAATATAATTCGCCACTCCCTCTCTTGCTCGTGGGTGTCGTAAAAGACGACTAAGGGAAGTGATATACAGATGATATCAATGCTAGAGAAGGCAATCTCGACATAAAACCTATGCCAACACGTCTGACCAGCGCGGCATAGTAAGTCAATTTTCCTCCTATTGTGGAGGAGGCTCCGGCCCAGCAGTGGGACATATAGGAGCCGACATAATATATCCTATTATCAGTTTAAATAATTTTTACTTAAGCAGAGATTAAAAATCATTTATTTCCTCACTTTACTTCTTAATAGCTCTTGATGTGTTACATTTTTACATGAACTAAGTTTCTTATTATTGATTATCTAGAACAATTTGAATTGAAAGAGAAGGTACTAATTACTATACAGTTTGCTAATCGTTACAACTTTTATTAAATTCTATTGTTAAAAAAATATATAAGTACATATAATTATTACACGTTAGAACCAATTATATGAATTAAAATATCTAACTATTTTACGGATTTTATCGCGTTTGTATTTGATTTTGGATTGCCCAACCTTTCGAACACTCTACAGCGTTCACGGTCACGGTCTGTTTAGGTTTAAATTAATAAATTGTCATAATAATTACTAAAAATTTAATGTTTAATAATTACTAACCTTAAACAATATATTTTTTTCATATAGAATCCTTTTCAAAATTTAATAACTAATTTATGTTGATAGTTATAAATCTCTGTAATAACGATGACTTATTGGACGTGAAACATCTTAGCCATGAACGCTGTAAAGTATTCGAAACATCGGGCAATCAAAAAATCAAATACAAACGCCATAAAATCCATAAAATAGTTTTATTTGCAATACTCGCGGTAACATCAGAAATAATTAAAATACGTAATATTATTTATCGTTATCAAGGATTTCCGTGAAACTATTTCTCCGCTAGTAACAAAACAATGACACGTGCTTCCTTTGAAATTTAAAATCACCTTCGAGATTAACTTTCAAAAGTAGAGTGCATACTTTATAAAATTACTTTCTAATAAATTGCTACATATATCTTTTATTTAATCCACATCATTATAAGTAGCGGGATGAAAACAATGTTATGAGGGTAAGAATGTTGAAGGTTTTAGAAATAAGGGAAGATTAAAAAGATAGATGGAGTATGATATTGATAAATAAGGAGTGATCGCAGAGATGATGATAGGGCTCTGTGGAAGGGGAAAATATATTATGTTGAGGATTAATATTACTTTTTCTTATTTATCGTGTATATCCTTACTAATATTATAAATGCTAAAGTATGTTTGTTTGTTAGCCCGTTGCCACGTTGAAATGGGCAGGCCACATCGCCCGTCGAACCGACAACCGTTGGGGAAGAAAGGTTCTTGAGTGGCGACCACGACTCGGACGGCGCAGCGTAGGGCGACCCCCCACTAGGTGGATTGACGACATTCTCAAAGTCGCAGGGAACCGTTGGATGCAACTGGCGCAGAACCGTTCTGAGTGGCAATCTCGTGGGGAGGCCTATGTCCAGCAGTGGATGTCTGTAGGCTGATGGATGGATAGATGGATGTTTGTTTGTTTATTATGCTTTCACGCTTAAACCACGGAAACGATTTTAAAAATTCTTTCACCAATGGAAAGCTATAATATCAGGGAGTAACATAGGCTATATTTTATCGCCGTATTCTCACGGGAACGGTAACTACCCGTAAGGCGATACAAACCGACATTTTGAGATTTGCTAAAATTATTATATCTCAATATGAGGGCAGTTGACCTTACTATTTTTCCTTCAATTTTACTCGACACTGGCATTTGTGGCAACCCTACGTCACTGAAACCATGATAAGAAGTTGAAATTTACCTTACTATACTATGCTGGTCAGACAGGTTGGTATAGGGTCTTATTGCCAGTTTTCATCTCTTGCATAAATGTTATACTCGTATTATATCCCTTAGTCATCTTTTACGACATCCACGGGTAAGATAGGTAGTGGTGAATTGTATTCTTACTCCATCACTATACGGATAAAAGTATTATAATAAATGTATAAATTGTGTCTATTTGAATATTAATAATTTAATGCTAGCTGACCGAACAGACGTTGTTCTGTTCAAATCTAAAAGAATATTAAAAGGAATTTACTATGAAATCGATTGTGGCGCTAACTACCGGTTCCAATTATTAATCTAAACCATTCTCATATCTATCGCAATCATCATCATCATCATTTCAGCCTATTGCCGTCCACTGCTGGACGTAGGCCTCCCTCATGTTACGCCACAATGTGTGGTCCTGTGGCGCCTGTATCCAACAACGCCCAACAACTTTCACTAGGTCATCGGTCCACCTAGTGGGGAGGCGTCCTACACTGCGTCGTCCGATACGTGGTCGCCACTCGAGAACCTTTCTTCCCCAGCGGTTGTCGGTTCGTCGAGCGATGTGGCCTTCCCATTGCCACTTCAGCGTGCTAATTCTTCATGCTATGTCGGTTACACCCGTTCTTCTGCGGATTTCCGTATTCCGGATTCTAATTTCTATCTTGCAGAGAAATCCCGAGCATAGCCCGCTGAGCGACTGAGCCTTGTTATGAGGCCTACATTTAGGGACCACGTTTCCGTGCCGTAAGTCATCGGAATAGCCACAAAAAATATCAAAATCGGTCCAGCCGTTTAGGCGGAGTTCAATTACAAACACACGAACAGAAGATTTATATACATATATAAAGATAAGTATACATAGTTAAATAAGTCGAGGTTTGAAAGTTGAAACCATAAGGATTAACTCGAATGGTTCTTAAGTTATACGTACTTATCGTAATTGAAACTAGAGATTCTTAAACTAGATCTAATGAAACAATAACTTAGATCACACCTTTGTTATGGTGATTTAATAGCGAGACCTCACACAGTAATGAGAAAACGAGACAGATTATAGAAATAGAAATGAGTGAAATAAGGACAAGAAATCAAGCTCGATACGAGGAAGTGAGGTCAGTAAGAAGTGAAGGGAACGATCTATTAAAAGGTTCCAGATAAATAATCTACATTATATCCTGTCAGAGTTAAAGTGTAATAACGGTGTTTAAGTTCAGTGTAATAGTTTTCGATAGACGAGTATAATTTCAGCTTTTCGTCCTCACTTCGCTTCGGTTTCAGTCGCCTTACCCGCACATTGCCCGTTCCCGTGAGAATACCGGCATAAAATATATCCTAAGTTACTCCTTATATAGACAACTACCTGGTAGTAAAATATTATCAAAATCGGTCCTAGATTTCCTCAAAGAAACAGACAGACAAAGAATTTTTATACTGTATTTTTAACAGGTGGCTTAACTGGTGAGGGAGTAAGAATACAATACGCTACCTATCTTGGCCGTGTGTGTCCGAAACTCAAAATAAAATCCTATACCAATCTGTCTGATTACTGTGGTTATATAGTAAGTCAATTACTCTTCTATCTTGGAGGAGGATCGAGCCCAGCAATTGGAGATATAACAGTCGAGATGATGAAGCATAATAGCTAGATAACCGAACTCAGCTAGGTTTTTTTTTGTTAAATTGTTTTTTTGGGTAATATTGCATATTAAATTTTATAGATATCGTTGGAGCCGTTTCCAATATTCCGGATATAAACCTATACAAGAATTACTCATTTAAAGGTATTAGATAAAATATTAATTTCTACGGACGTTCTTACTCCATTACCATATCACATGGCGACCATAACAGTGGGACCATGCATGACACATGACCGTTCTGAATGAGATTCTCGTACGTAGAGATCTATGTACCATATTGGATGTTTATGAATAGGTGTAAAGGGTATTTGTTAGTTTGAATATTGGCGGTAATCTCGGTAACTACTAGTCATCATAGTAGTTTGTATTATACATTTATTATTCACGTCATGCATTTTGCAATTTCCAATCCATTAGCCATTCGATCATGTTTTTATTGTATCTTTAAAACAGGTTTTTGTATCACTGCGTGTGACATTGCATAGCGGACTATGAATGCAAGGTTGGAGGCCTCAGCTAAGAGTACAAACCTGCTACTCGACTCTTGCTAATTGTATGAATGCAGTTTAAATGAACGACATTATTCGCGGCGAAATGTTGAATTGTAAAATATTTAATTCCTGGAATTTCATATCGAAATACATAGAATTACCAAACGGATCTTTTTCATTGTAAATAAAACTACGGATTTTATCGCGTTTATATTTGATTTTTGATTGCCCGACGTTTCGAACACTTAGCAGCGTTCATGGTCAAGGGCGAACTAAGATGTCTCACATCCAACAAGTCATAATTACTACAAATTTAATGTTTAATAATTACTAGCTATAAACGATATAATTTTTTTGCAACGGTAAAGTCTGTATGTAAAGAAAAAAAAATCTTTAGCCTTCAAATTAAGCACAAATACTCTTTAATAAAAATAAATAAACACGTGTTTCAGCGTTTGTCCATTTTCATCCTCGAAGGGTGTAAAATAGGTAGAAAGGTGTCAGTTTACTGACTTATCACAGAGCCGAAACTACTGAAGCCAGAAACATGAACTTTTGACATTAGTTTCTTTGCGTGACGTAGAAACCCAATAAAAAAGGATTTTTTTGAAATTCAACCCCTAGGGGGTAAACCGCAGTAACAAAGTTTGTATACGGAGAAAAAATCTACATCGATTTTCTTCAAATTCTCTACAAATACTATTTAATAAAAATAAATGAACACCTGTTTCAGCATTTCTTAATTTTCACCCTCTAAGGGTGTAAATAGGTATGAAAAAGTTGGTCGACTAACTCATTAACGCCGAGCTGAAACTATTGAAGCTGGAAACATGCAATTTTGACTGTAATTTTATTTTGTGACGTAGGGACCCATTAAGAAAGGATATTTTGGAATTCAACCCCCTTTTTTTTTTTGAGGGTGGGCTGCGGTCGGCGCGCCTCCGCACCACTCCGTCTGGGGCGACAGAGGGGCTTAAGCACGCAACTTCCGCGACCCACCCGAAAACCACGTCGCCTTCGTCGTTGGGCCGACCACCGGAGCAGAGTTAACTTGTCGTCAGTGGTCAGCCCGACGGAATACCCCCTACTTGGGGTACCCTCCCATCGACCGACGTCCCCCCCCCTCGGGGAGGACGTCGGTCTTTCCTCACGCGGTCGGCCTCTCGGCGGGTGACGGGCTAATCCCCGGTCACGTCACCCGCGGCCTCGGCTAGGGCGGCATGAGGCGCAGGTAGTTGCGCCTGCGCCGCTCCATTCGCAGAATTCAACCCCTAAGAGGTGAACCGCAGTAGCAAAGTTTGTATGAAGAGACAAAATTCGTCATCGATTTTCTTAAATTTTTGCTTAAATACTCTTCATTCATCATTTGCTTCATCATTAAAATTCTTATACATCCCACTGTTTGGCTCAAGTCTCCTCCATTATGAGAGCGAAAATGACCTACTATACCACGCTGGTCAAACGTGTTGCCATAGGTTTTAGTTTCGAACTTTTCTTATCTTGCATAGATATAGTATGCATATTATAATCCCTTAGTCGTCTCCTACGACAGCCACGGGTAGGAGAAGGGGTGTTGAATTGAGTTCTTATTCAGTCATCACAGGGAAAATACTCTTTAGTAAAAAAACTAGGCGGGTAAGGTGACTGAAACCGAAGCGAAGCGAGGGTGGGTTGCTAGTAATTTATATATTAAAATAGATTATTTCATAAACATACTAATAAAACCATGGTCAAATGGTGACTTACGATGGCCAAACAAATCATGTTTGTAACATTTATTACGTTAAGTGTTTAGCACGTAACATACGGTTTTATTACTTGGACATTTAGCACGCAACCTCAATATTAATAACCGAAACAAATTTTATGTACAAGTATACGGTTTATTTTAATATTAGTTCTTACGATAAATATTTTACAAGACTCGACGTAAATATAACTTTTAAGACTACAATTGCATAACCTTTAACTATTAAAAAATAAGTTCACAAACTAAAACTAGATTATGAAATAATTATGCTCTAAAAAGTGAAAATTAATGTTAATTTATCGCCAAAGTTTTAATTCTTCAATTAACTCTTCTTTGCATTATACATAAATTAAAGAAAAAAACCATTAATAAAAACAAGCTTTTATTATTTGTTAATAAAATGAATTAAAAAGTTAAAAAGCCAGGTCCATCATCAGACCCTGTTTACCATATAGTATCGAAGTACTCGTCAAGACGAATCAAATGAGCCCAAACTCGATGGAGTTGCGATGTTTAATTACGGAGTTCCTATGGCCAGCTTCCAGGTCCATCATCAGATCAGCTCTATGTCACAATAATATTGCATTGTCATCCGATTTATACATGCATGCAAAATTTCAGCTCAATCAGAAATCGGGAAGTGGATCAAATTTAACTTGTAAGATTTGATTACAGACAACAGGACAGGTGAAACACAAGTGTGTACAAGCTTTTATTTAAAAGCTTGTACACACTTGTGTGTTGTGAAAAAGGAACGAAATAAGAAAATATTCTCATCTGAAAATGTTATATTTTGTATGCTAAGTGGTTAGCTGCAGATGTCTGTGACTTTACCCGGACTAGGTGAGCGTTGAAGGCTCTCAATCCGATTGAAATTGTTATAAATAGAAATTATTCGATGTTTTTTTATGTTATCCGTGTGGTGACGGAGTAAAAAACCTATTTACCACTCCCTATTTTGTCCGTGGGTGTAGAAAAAGACGACTAAGGGATATAATACGCATATAACATCTATGCAAGAGAAGGAAAACTCGAAATAAAACCCTATACCAACCTGTTTGACCAGCGTGGTATAGTAGGTAAATTTCATTCCCATGATGGAGGAGTCCCGAGCCCAACAGTGGGAGATATGGGCTGATATGAAGATGGATGTTTTGTGTATTGAATAAACGATATTATTGTATATTGATGGAATATATCAGAAATTTTAACTTCAGAGCCTCTCCTTCATTAAAAAAAAAAAATAAAAAATAGCGTGAGTACTAAGTATGCATGTCAGAAGTGAAACTTCTTTGGTTCCATATGTTATTATCAGCATTAAAAAAAAAGTGTCTCGATCTTTCTCATTCGCTTGCTCCCTACTTTCGCCCCATGGTTGTGCTTTGTGCTATGTTCGCCCTTTTTCACTCTCTCTCAATCGGTCTCAATCGCTTACTCCCTCTTCTTCGACAAAAACGCTGCACATGTTCGTGACGCTACGCTGCACACGTTCGTTTCATCCGTAAAAAAACTACCCTCATGCGCGTAAAGAAGTTTCACTTCAACAAGTGTAGTACAAATTGTTACTACTCAGACGTCGATTTTCTGCGAGAGTGTGGTACTACCCCAGACGGACCGGCCCGCGACTTCAGACAGGACTGGTGGTAGTGTGGTCTTATCACATATAATTAAAACTATACAAACCCATCTGACCAACGGGACGTATATGAGATGTGATGTTGATGATTAAAATTAACACGTAATCATTATTTTATTATATTTCATAAATATTTATGGCGGTGTACGGAGGATAGTCGTGGTCCTATGCAATTTACTATAGCACTCTTCCTGTATTTGGACTGACGAAATCTTAAGAATCAAAGGTAATTATTGGATAAACCTGGCATGGCACCGTACTGAGCTGAGAGTGGCTTTCTTGTATAGAGGCTATTTCGAACGGTGGACATCTACAAGATGAAGGGATAGGAAGGAACTAACAATCTATTATTTACTAAATTATTAGTGGTTTGTGGCCTTTCAATTTCCACCGCATTAATTTATAAGGGGTGTAAATATGTCATTCGCGTGACCTCAAGGGTAAATCTATTATTGTTATGTAGGGCAAGAAAGCCGTTTGATATGTACAAGGGCCGATAACTCTTGTTAGGAATAATTAACTGACGTATTTGGGGCGCGCTGGATTTCTTAAACGACTATTTTATTTATTCATGAACATAATTCTTACGACAATTTTTTACAATCCGTGTTTATACCACTACTGAATACGAGCAAAGAACGATTTTAACCTTCTGTATTCAGTTGAATCTTTTCAACTGAAAAGAAGAACGTTAACGAAAGAATAACGTTATTACTGCAATCTTAATCGTTCTCTAATCGATATAAGACATATCTATGCTGTTTTTTTTTTCGAAAATAACCTTTGTATTTGTCGGGGAACTTGACACAAATATACAGTTAACGGACCAGACATCACAGTTACAAATACTCAGTACCTGAACCTAGAACAGCGTTATGTGGAGCACATAAAGATGCGTGTTAATCGTAGCTATGATCGTCATCATCATCATCATCATCGCAGCCCACATACGTCCCACTGTTGGGCTCGGGCCTCCTCTACAATGGGAGGGAATTTGACCTACTATACCATGCTGGTCAGACATGTTGGTATAGGGTTTCGTTTCGAGTTTTTCTTCTCTTGCACAGATGTTATGTGCATAATTATATCCCATAGTCGTCTTATACGACATCCACGGGCAAGATATGGAGGGGTGATTTGTATTCTTACTCCCGTCACCGCACGGCTGTGATGATATTGGTACGGTATTTTATCTTAACCACTACACAATAAGTGTAGTCAAATTTTCTCAGAAGAGTACTCCAACCCATTGTCCTCGTCATACTTCAACTCGTTTTTAGGACACCCACGGGAAGGGAAGGGACGATGACATATTGTATTCTTAATCCGTCACCATAAAGTGACATAGTGACAAGTGTTTCATTGAATGCTATAGATTCAAAGGTGTGAAGGTGCTATGATCGATTAGATACTACAAAAAAGAATTTGAAAACTACAGCCGTGAATAATAATGCAGTCGGAACATTTATTTTTTTTAAATTTTTAATGAAGACACACTGCACTAATTCTTTTAAAATGTTGATAACCAATCGTTTTTGACATTTTAAGCAAACCAATTACAAACGCGATAAAATCTGTGAAAATTATTTTATTAAAAAAAACATAGGTAAACGTGGTTTTTAGGGTTCCGTACACAAAGGGTAAAAACGAGACCCTAATACTTAGACTTCGCTGTCTGTCCGTCCGTCTGTCTGTCACCAGGCTGTATCTCAAGAAGCGTGATAGCTAGATAATTGGAATGTTTACAAATTATGTATTTCTGTTGCCGTATAACAACAAATACTAAAAATAAAATAAATATTTAAGGGGGACTCCCATACAACAAACGCGATTTTCTTGCCCTTTTTTACTCGATATCAATAGTGACAACAGGGAGCACTTGAAATATTCACAAAATACTCAGTTGTATTTTTACTTTAATAATAAATAATAAAATTAAAATAAAATGAATATTTAAGGGGGGCTCCTATACAAAAACCAGATCATACAATACCATACTCAATACAAGCCGCCATTTTTTGCCTATTTTTTTACAGACAATGGTCCGGAACCATTCGTGCGCGTCTCCGACTCGCACTTAGCCGGTTTTTATTAAACCCGCGAATAATTCGATAAGTTTGAGGTAAATTTATTTATTTCTTCTTCTTCTTCTTAGTTAATGGCAATGAGCTACAATAATATGAGCTATTGGTGCCAGTGTCGAGTATATTGATTATTATTCACGTCTTTAGTCTTAGTCTTTCAATCAGTCGTTAGCATGACTTAGTGCTGATATCCAAGTCATGCGTCTCAGGAAATTTGGGCAGAATGTCAAAATGCACGTAATTCACTATTATATCATTTTCACTACATTTCAGAATTTTATCTGCATTATATTACATAAAATATCAGCAAAATTATTGAATATAACACTTTAAAACACTAAAATAATGAAAAGAATATAAAAGCGGTACACTAGTACTCAACTACTAGGGACTAGTACTCAACGCCAGCAAAACAAAAATGATGTACATAAGCACTAGTCAGAACAGAAAACCGCAGCAACTTAGGCTCATCGCTCATGATCACAGTTGTCTCCATCTAAATAACGTATCACAATGTAATTGTAAATCTATAGACGTGGTATCTGAACATATGTACTTAGGTCTTATCATAGACAGCCGCATGAAATGGTCAAGTCATATAAATTATGTATGTGACAAATTGCGCGCTATCCTTGCTAAACTCACGCTTGTCAGAAACAAAATACCCTATGACATCCGACTTCTACTCTACAAAGCTCTAGGTGAATCGGTAATATCTTATGGACTAAGTAGCTACGGTCGCACTTATAAAACTCACCTTAATCTAATATATCACATTCAAATCCAAATATTAAAGCAAATTGTACCGCTAAAGATAAAAAAACAATATCAGTCAGACTATGCGCAACTTTTCTCTCATTGTAAACTCATTCCGATACATGAAAAAGTAAAACTAGCACTACTTTCTGAAAATTATTTTAATGACTGTCTTAAGAAATACAACACTAAACCTAATATGACACTACGTAATACTTTTACAAAACTAATAATACCCACATATAAAAACTTTTTTGGTCAAATGTGTCTTAGTCATATCATACCGGTACTAATTAATAAATTACCACCGGAATTTAAAAAAACAGTTACACCAAAAAACTTAACTCACAAATTAAAAAAACATTACATTGAAGAAATAACACTCACTAATCAACATATATTTAATAAATAGAAAAGGAAACATGCTGTATCTGTGTCACATTAATATTAATATGTAATAACTTGAGGGTATATCTATGAAGATGTGCGGGCTCACTGCTTGCCGCCGTTATGTATAAGTATTCTTGTAAATATTGTCGACGTTTCCTAGGTGTACAGATAAACCTAAACTGGTTTTTGGCTACACCTTTTAATAGAATTTAAGCACTTGATGTACTAATATGAATAAATAAATAAATAAAAAAAAATAAAAAAATAATGACATTTTGACATTCGCGTCAAAAGTAATTTATTTATTTAAAATTGCCTTATTTGCATTTTGATTTTTATAAATGTCATTTATCTTTGAATTTATTGCTGTATACTATGTTAAAGAGGTTGAACTTGAAGATATTACTTTTATATTTAACTTTTGAAGCATTTTCCTTACTTTGTGCACCACAAAAAACACTATTTATTAAAAGGTCGCCGTCGTGAGGTCAGCCTCTCCGCGGGTGACGGACTAAAATCCCTGGTCTGGTCACCCGCAACCTCTGCTAGGGCGGCATCAGGAGCAGATACTCGCGCCTGCGCCGCCCCAGTTGCCGACGGCGGATCGCATTCGCGTTCCTCATGCGCACGACCCGCCGCCTCTTTCCGCGAGATATGCGCGACAGCCTCGCAGAAGGCGGCGACGGCGTCCCAGTTCCTGACGTTGGCGACCATCGCCCTAGCGATGGTCGCCAACGTCAGGTCGGCACCGATGATTGCGACGAGTTCACGGCGCTGCCCAGCCCACGCGGCACATACCTCGAGTGTATGCTGCTCCTGACCAGTGCATGGTCAGTAGGTCAATTTCCTTCCCATCGTGGAGGAGGCTCGAGGCCAGCAATGGGACGTATATGAGCTATAATGGTGATTCTATAAATTTTAATTCCAATTTTGACGAAGATTTTTCTTTAGTACCAAATTTATCTTTAGTCATTAAAAAAAAATCAATAAACTATATCAAACGAGTGGTTATTTACAAAGCTTGTGTACGTTGAGATATCCTTACTAATATTATAAATGCGAAAGTAAGTTTGTTTGTTTGTTTATTTGTTTGTTTGTTACGCTTTCACGCTTAAACCACCGAACCGATTTCAAAAATTCTTTCAGCTATAATATCAATGAGTAACATTTTATCCCGGTATTCCCACGGGAACGGGAACTACGCGGGTAAGGCAACTGAAACCGAAGCAAAGCGAGGGCGGGTTGCTAGTATCTTTATAAAGTTAACTTGGCCGAGTCAACGATAATATTGGAAAAACCCAGCTACTTCCTTTCATGATTGTACGAGGAAAAACCCAATTTAAAAATGTTGTCGCCAATGATATCATTAATATATTATGGAGTTCATAACTATTTTGGAGTTAATTAAAGCAATACAATTTTGGATTGGGTTTGCCCGATGCAGGTTAGTCCGTCTTAATGATTATCTTACATGACAGCGAAGATAAGGATTTGATACTGGTGATCAGACCAAATGGCGATGGGGAGGTGTATTTGCCGTTCTTACTCTCTTTCGGAAGGTTCGGGCGGGGTGTAACCATACCATAACAGTGAAAAGAAGAAGTCCAATGCAAGATAGCGTCACAAACGCTGAGCGAGATCGTTTTAGGTCAGTTGCGGGTTTCCGCGGGTGACGGGACCGGGCATTAGTTCGTCAGCCGCAGAGAGGCGGACCGCGCGACAGTGAGCGGCGTCCCGGAGGGGGGAGGTCGAGAGGAAAGGGTATTCCTTCGGGTCGACCACTGACGACAAGGAACTCGTCATCGGTGGTCGGCCCAACTACGATGGGGCCGTGCGTCACCCCACTGTAGCTTCGGACGGCAAGTGCACTGACCATGGCATTTTAACCTCCCACGCAAAAAGGGGTGTTAAAAGTTGAACGTCGATGTCTCTGTGTGTGTGCGTGTGTCTGTGTATAGCATCGTAGCTCTCAAACGGACCGATTTCGATTCGTTTTTTTTTATTTGAAAGCCAGTTTCTTTGCAGTGCCTCAGAAGCTATGTTTGGTTAATATCGATCTAGCAGTGTAAGAGTATCAACTCTTTTCCAAAATGATGTAATCCAAAATGTGTGCTGGTATAATCGTTAAAAGATAATTAATAGATATTTCTTGTTAATGAGAACGTAATACTTTTTTTATTATTTTAGTTGGTGAAGGGCATTATTAATATTTTTCATTTTTACTTATAGATCAGTTGCAGTTATTACATTACTAGCAACCGCCCTCGCTTCGCTTCTGTTTCAGTCGCCTTACCCACGGCGTAGTTGCCGTTCTCGTGGGGATACCGGGATAAAATATAGACTATGTTACTCCCTGATATTATAGCTGTCCATTGGTGAAAGAATTTTTGAAATCGGTTCAGTGGTTTAAACGTGAAAGCGTAACAAACAAACATCCTTACTTTCGCATTTATAATATTAGTAAGGATGTATTAATAATACATTTCGTCTTTTTATTTATTCTTCTTGTTTATTGGCTTTTCTTTTTTGTTTCTATTTAAAAGTATCTATTCTTGTATTTAATTTTCTTTTTATTTTACATTTTTATAGTTATTTTCTATCATATGTGGCCTAGCTTCTGTACATTAAAACATTTTCGTTCTTTTTTTACAATTTGTTTCTATTTCAAGGTAGTCTCTATTCTTGTATTTCATTTTTATTTAAATTTGTGTAGTTATTTTGTAACATATGTGTTACCTAGCTTCTGTACTTTAAAACATTTTCGTTATTTCTTTACATTGTAATTGATAAATTTTCGACCACAATGCCTACTTCATCAAATATTTCTCATGAATTGTGTGATAGAATTTGTTAACTAATAATATCCTGGCAATGATACATTGAAAAACACACTAAGAAGTATTGTTTTTACACAAAGAGTGCTCGGTAACTTTAATTTCATAAGGAATTGATTCAGCTTTTCCTTAATGAATAAATTTTAATAATTGTTAATTAATAATGATTCATTATTAGTAAGTAGAATTAACTCATTTATAATATTTGTTTATTATAAACATTTCTGTGGTGACTGAGTAAGAATATAGTTCATTACTCCCATCTTAACAGTGGACGTCATAAAAGAAAATTAAGGGATGTAATATACAGACTGTAACAGGTTATGGGGCAACTGGTCAAACGGGAGCTAGGAAATGGTGGTAGGATAGGAACCCATGGCAAAAATTTAAAAGTAAAATATAGATTCGTTAATGAGTTGGAGACATGTAAATTTTTCAATTTTGTCATCGATTTTTCGTGTAAATTTGATTGAAATATTTATAAGTACATTTCAATCAGTCAGTGATACTTAATCTTCAACATATTCGTACTTTGTTAAATGTTCATTAGAAATATAATTAATCAATGATTACGTTCGCATAAGCAAGACAAATTTCGCTTTAAATCAGCTGATCGGCCGATGACTGTTGTCTAGGGATGTGACTTGGAGGGGAAAATCGATTACTTATTTTTAATTAATCGATTATTTTTATAATCGATTTTTTTACTATTCGTAAGGTTGGATTTATTTGCACATAATAATACAATTAAATAAAGGTCAATAATAACTAAAACAACAATGTGATCGTTTTAAAACATTTGACTAAAACAGAAATAAAATAAAACAATAAATACAAGAAATAAAATGACCTTGTCCTTTGGTCTCAAAACTAAAACACAATAGAAAAAAGCAAATAGTAAAATATAAGATTTAAAAAATCGATTTATTTAATATCGATTTTTAATATTTAGATAATCGATTATAAGAACAAAATAATCGATTATTTTTTCACGTCCCTACCGTTGACTGGGTGCCTTTGTACCTACGCTACCATTGAAGCGTTTACGTAATTCATATCTATACTGTCGAAGCTTTACATGCCTACATTTATCTTGCCTATACATTCCTAAATAATATGTAAAATTTAAGGCATAGATTCTTAGACACACATTGTGCGCAATATAGCTGTATAAGAGACGTAAAACTCGAAATAAAAGCAACATATCTAGGGATTGCAATCCGGCGTCATTTTCAATCCGTCCGGATTCGATCAGATTCCCACCAATCCGGCTGGATTCGGCCGGTTCCGGCCGGATTGATCAAATTAGGATGATTTTCACTTTTCGGTTCAAAATCAACAGTTAGTAACTTACCAAGTGCCATTGTTCTTAATATACGTAGTTCATAAAAAATAAATAGGAGATGAGTTTTCCAGTAATATATTGACTCATCACCATATCTCTCGAACCATAAGGCGTACAGACTTGAAATTTGCCAGGAATATTCCTTTAGCTGTAAACGTTAAATGATGCCGGATCCGCCGGATTCCGGATCCGCTTTGCCGGATTGCAATCCCTAACATATCTAACATGGTATAGTAGGTCAATTTCTCTCCTATTGGGGAGGAGGCTCGAGCCTAACAGTGGCACGTTTATAAGCTGAGACGATGACGACGAATATAGATTTTTCTGTAATATTCTGATTAACTTTTAGTTCTTTATCATCATCTAGATTTTATCTCAATTATTTGGGGTTGACTCTATATACTCTTTTTCTATCTATACAAATAAATAAAAATTTAAGTGCCTGTTTTTAATGTTGAAATAATAGACTTTTTCATGCACACATGGTTATTTGCACGATATCTAGTATGCCTAAAAATCAGCTTAAATTTTATAGTCTATCTCTTTTTGCTGGATAAACTTTAAACCGGTTGGACCGACTTTGATAATATTTTACTAACAGCCATCCATCTATATAAGGAGTAACTGAGGCTATTTTTCTTCTCAGAAAAACCCTAAAAAATTTTGCTAGCTTAGGAGACATTGCAAATTTAAAATACGGGTTCGAAGTGGCTGGAACCTTCGTGCAGATAGGGCGGGTTGCTAGTCGTAAATATTACAAACTAGCAGCGCCCTGCGGTTTCACCCGCAGTTTCTCTTCCCGTGGGAATATCGGGATAAATTATAGCCTATGTGTTATTAGATATGTAAGCTATATTATTGTGAAGTTTCATCAAAATCCATTCAGTAGTTTTTGCGTGAAAGAGCAACAAACATCTTCACATCCTCAATTAGTCACAGACTTTCGCGTTTATAATATTAGTGGGAAGTATTCCCACGTTATTCCCATATTATAAACGGCAATAATTTTATGACCAGCTTTATGACAACATTTTCAATAGAATAGTTTAATTAATGATTCATTATTTTCATGTCAACAGTTACTGTTAAACAAATGCTTCAGGAAGGTCGATAATAACATAATAACCACAAATTAACAAGCGGTTTGAGGTTTGTAGTTGATCTTATGAATTACTCACTTCGGCTTTTTTACTATCAGTACGCGAGAGTGGTGGATATAAACATTGGATTTATTATTTTGTTACTTTATGGAGCTTGATTTGAGTCTAGTCCAATCATCATCATCATCATCTCAGCCCATATACGTCCCACTGTTGGGCTCGGGCCTCCTACATAATGGAAGGGTAATTGACCTACTATACCACGCTGGTCAGACGTGTTGGTATAGGGTTTTATTTCCAGTTTTCCTTCTCTTGCATAGATGTTATATGCGTTTTTATCCCTTAGTCGTCTCGTACGATCACCCACGGGTAAGATAGGGGGTGGTGAATTGTATTCTTACTCCGTCACCAAACGGACGTGTCTAGTCTAATGACTAGACTAGTCCAATGCAGTCGCATAATTCTTAACAGGGCCTATAGGTCCTGTTAACACATATAGGCTTTCGTGTCTTTAGTGCCGTACTGCTGTGTCTTTAGTGCCTTACTAATTGCCTGATAAGTCAATTTGTTTCTATATCTCGTATTGCATAGGGTGGAAGTGGAATCATTATTTTCCAACTTCTCCTGTTTTCTAATTAAACTTGTTGCAGGTTTCATAACAATTAAAAACATTATCTGGGACAACCTGAGGGTCAAACCTTGATATCATCTATGGAGACTATTGTGGATCCTAGCTTGTAGGAGTTATAATGATGGAATGATGGAAGTGTGTGGTAAGATTAATCCAAATAAAAAAAATTAAATCATTATTGTATCCAACCTGAAGACGCACAAAAATGTAGCCAAAATAGGTCTAGTTGTTTAGGAGAGATTTTGTCATATACGCCTGTAATAATTATATCTTATTAAAAAGTATCCTTTAATTAGTAAGACATGCTTAAATTGGCTGTTGGTGGCAAACGTGCAGTACACCTGATGGTGAGTGATACTGTCGTTCATGGACCTTCGCAGTGTGAAGGTGAAAGTAATGTGAATGTGTGCAATGAAGACGCCTTTAGCATCACCAAAATCCGCCACACCCAAACACCCTCAGAAAATTGAGCTTCCAGCTGTCTCGTTCACCGAATGAAGTGCAGTCTGTGCAGTAACAAATTGCTACTACTCGTACGTGGATTTTCTGCGAGAGTGATACTAAGCCGGATGGCGCGGCCCGCAGCTGTAGACAAACGACTGTCAACAGTCAGTGTGATTCTACCACATGAAGAATTAGTTTTTCGAATAAGTATGTGTCATGTTTGCGTAAAGAATCAAATATAATCTTATATCTTTAAACGAGCAATTCTTGTATATTTAGCACACTAGAGGTTTCGGGCCCAAAAATCGATCTAGCTAGGTTTTATTTATAGAAAATGTTGTTTTTTCGGTGTTTTTAGCTAATCTATACAATGACATAACATGTCAATAGAATAGGAATTTAAATTTCGCCGTCGCCGTCAAGAGTGACAATAGCTCAGTTGGGCAGTTGCCCAGTCGCATCCAAACAGCGTGAGATCAAATCTCGGTGTTATTATTATCCTGTTTTTGTAATTTTTGATTTGTTTTTATTATTTCATCATTTTTATTTTTTATTAATATATATCTAAATAAGTTCGGCAAAAATATTAAAAAAAAAAATATATACCGAGCAAAGCTCGGTCAACCAGATATTTAATTTTTAATTAAGTGTAATTTCGTTACGGAGTTTTAAAACATCTTTAAATAATAACATAGGAAGGCATTAACAAAACATACGGATGATAATTGCCAAAAACAATACAATTGTAGGTTGTTAAAATCCCACGGTAAGCATGTTTGTGACTCAATATGTCGAGGTCAGTCGCCGGTTCGAGGTCTGGGTAGGGTAACCATTACAAACAAATATCTGTTTTGGTCATTGCCACTACATTTAAATTGTAATTTTATAGCAATTTAAGGAATTAGATCGAGCTTTATAGTGTTAGATATTGCAAAAGTTTTTTAAAGACTAAGGAAATAATCGAATGTAGGTATATAGAAATAAGAAAATGTAATGAAACTAGCTGACCCAACAGACGTTGTTCTGTTCAAATGAAATAAAAGGAATTCTCCTTGAAATCGCCAGCAGCGCCATCTACCGAGTCCAATTTTGAATCTAAACCATTCTCGAATCCCCTTGAACACATACAAAAAATTTTATCAATGTCGGTCTAGCCGTTTAGGAAGAGTTCAGTGACACACACGTACACAAGAAATTTATTTAATGAAATAAGAAATTGACACTGCACTAAGGATATACTCGTTGTATTGCGTGAGACTTTTTCGGCTCATATATGTCCAACTGCTGGGCTCGATCCTCCTCCGCAGTAGGAGGGTCATCATCGTCATCGCAGTCCACATACGTCCCACTGTTGGCCTCGGGCCTCCTTCACAATAGAAGGGAATTTGACCTACTATACCATGTAGGTCAGACATGTTGGTATAAGGTTTCATTTCGAGTTTTCCTTCTCTTGCACAGATGTTATGTGCATATTATATCCCATAGTCGTCTTTTACGACACCCACAGGCAAGATAGGAAGTGGTGAATTGTATTCTTACTCCGTCACGACACAGAAAAGGTTAAGCTACGGTAAGGCTATAGGAGGGTAATTACCTACTATACCGCGCTGGTCAGACGTGTTGGTATAGGGTTTATTTCGAGTTTGCTCCTACGATTGCCTGAGACTTTACTAATATATAATTAACAGACACATATTAAATCTAGGTTCAGACCAACATTTATATATCGCAGAAAAGTAGATAATGTCCTGTATCTTAACCACTATCCAGCCGTCACTCCATTCAACCACCTTTTCTTAGGCGGGCTATGGTATGTATACACGCTGTCCGTGCCATCCGGGTGATGAACTCCGCTTTGCCATTGGGCCAACTACTGGTACCGGGTCCCTCATGTCTATGGCCTATCTGGCGGGTTACCCTTTCGGGTAGTGTACGTCTGCGACGTTCTCCTGGAGCATTGTCCTCACGCGGTAAGCCTCTCAGCGGGTGACGCACTACTCCACGAGAGATTCTTAACTACTTTAGAGGGAAGGGAGAGAGTATGGCAGGGATGAAGATAAAGTTTAGTAATAGAAAATATTCTAACTTGAATTTGTATATTGTCTCGCACAGTTTGAGAGTCTGTTTACTGGCTGTTGACCGTATTTCGGTCAACAGAATTATTTTATTACGTAGTGACTAACATAATCAGTTTGCTACTGATCACGCGATCAGTTTGGTGTAAACCAAAATCTGAGTTAGATAAAGAAATATTTCATGTTTTTAATTATTTTTAGGTAGAATCTGCGAGACAGAATCCGAAATAGGTAAATCCACAGAAGAACGGATGTAACCAAGAATTACCACACTGAAGTAGTATAGGTACGTTCCTTATTACAAAAACCAAAAGTAATTATATTTTTAGACTTCATGTGAAAGTATGACATTCTATTTATCCAAGGTCCGATCTATTCTTAGTAATTCTTGTGAGCGTAAGGAAACAAATACTACCGCATTTTTAATCAAACGAAATCAAGCGCTTGCCTTTCTATTTAATTTGAAGGTAATTAAGCGGCATTGTCCATATGGTGACAGAGTAAGAATACAATTGACCCCCTATCTTGTCCGTGGGGGTTGTAAAAGACGACTAAGGGATATAATAAGTAGATAACAATATCTTTAAACGAGCAATTCTTGTATATATAATATATATAATATCTGGTTGACCGAGCTTCGCTCGGAATATTTTTTTCGAATTTATTTGGATATATTAACAAAAAATAAATAATGATAATTATATAAAAAATTACAAAAAGAGAATAATAATAACACCGAGATTCGAACCGACGCTGTTTGCATTCCAAAAAAAACAAAATTAGAACCGGCCGTCTCCCCAGCTATCGTAACTCATGACGTTGATAACGAAATTTGAATTCATATTCTTTTAAAATTTAATGTCATTATATTGTTTTACTAAAAACACGGACAAAACAACATTTTCTATAAATAAAACCTAGCTAGATCGATTTTTTGGACCCGAAACCTCTAGTATGCCAAGTTTCAACAAAATCGTTGGAGCCGTTTCCGAGATCTTCAAAACGGCTGAACCGATTTCAAAAACTCTTTCACCAATGGAAAGCTATAATATCAGGGCGTAAACTAAGCTATATTTTATCCCGGTATCCCCACGGGAACGGGAACTACGCGGGTAAAACGACTATAACCGAAGCGAAGCGAGGGAGGGTTGCTAGTAATAAACAACAACGGATATTAAAACAAAATGTTGAGGAAATAAATCGCAATTATTTTAGAAGCGATTACGTTTTATATATTTTTTTGCTAATTACGCGGATATTTTTTAAAAATTTAATATTTTTAGGAAGTCGCGACTTGAGAAATCTGTGTAGCAATTTCAACATTAATTAATGTTACGTAAAATATTTCGTAATATTCAGTACTTTGGAATTGTTTGTCTGGCGACGGAGTAAGGACACTTACTTTTTTTTTTGTATAAAAAAGGCAACACACTTAAGAAATAATCCTTCTATTGCGGCCGAGTTTACTGACATATAATTTAATGGATACAAATTACATCCAGACAACAAATGGTGGATCGCCAGAATCGTGTCATGTGACAATCCGTAGTTTTTGTCTATCCTTCTTATATCTGCCTACCCCTCCATTATAATTGTATACAAGATATTTAGTAAGCATCAGCTCCAGTGTGATGCCCCAACTACATTATACGTAATACTAGCTGACCCAACAGACGCTCTTCTGTTCAAATCTAAAAAAAATACTAAAAGGAATTCTCCTTGAAATCGATGGCAGCAAGATCTGCTGGTTCCAATTATCAATTTAAACATTCTTATATCCATCGGAACAGCCACAAAAATCATCAAAATCGGTCCAGCCGTTTAAGTTTTTTTTTTTATTGCCAACGATGGCAAACGAGCAAACAGTACACCTGATGGTAAGTGTTGCTGCCGCTCATGGACCCTAACAAGGCCGCTGCCCACCGCGAAGAAAGTGAAGGGAGTGCGAATGCGTGCATCGAGGCTCGGTGACACCAAGGGCACCACCAAAACCCTCCGCACGCAAACACCCTCAGAAAGTTGGGCTCCCGGCTCTCTCGCTCACCGAACGAAGCGCAGTAACTAATTGCTACTACTCAGACGTCGATTTTCTGCTCAGTGTGGTACTACCCCGGACGGACCGGCCCGCGGCTGTAGACAGATAACCGTCGACAGTGTGGTCCTACCACGATTACAAACACACGAACAGGTTATAGTTTGACCAGATCCCACAAGCACGAGTTAGTTATTAGGGCAGCTTATTACTCTCCTTCACCTAGGAGGGAAGGGAGCGACCCGCACGCAGCTACCACAAATAGACCTTTCCGTGAGCGTAACCAACATCATATATTACAAAAGCAAATCACAGTCAAAATAACAAAAATCTATAAGGAAAACACACTACGTTTTACAATTACAGGTAGCAGCAAATAATCTCTAACAGTTTAGTTACAATAACGAGGAAAATGTTGAATGAGAAGCGGCTTATTACCAGTCTGTATTATCAACTATTTTCCCTGTGACGAAGTAAGAATATACCATCCCCTCTCTTAATGTCGTAAAAGACGACTAAGGGATATAATATGCATATAACATCATTCAAGAGAAGGAAAACTCGAAATGAAACCCTATACCAACACGTCTGACCAGAAAGATATAGTAGGTCAAATACCCTCCCATTGTGGAGGAGGCCCGAGTTCAACAATGTCCCATTGTTGTATGAGCTGAAATGATTTTTTTTTTTTTTTTATTGCCAACGGTGGCAAACGAGCAAAAAGTACACCTGATGGTAAGTGTTGCTGCCGCTCATGGACCTTTATAAGGCTGCTGCTTACCGTGAAGAAAGTGAAGGGAGTGTGAATGCGTGCATTGAGGCTCGGTGATACCAAAGGCACCACCAAAACCCTCCACACGCAAACACCCTCAGAAAGTTGGGCTGCCGGCTCTCTCGCTCACCGAACGAAGCGCAGTAACAAATTACTACTACTCAGACGGTATTTTCTGCGAGAGTGTGGTACTACCCCGAACGGACCGGCCCGCGGCTGTAGACAGATAACTGTCAACAGTGTGGTCCTACCACTATTAAATTATTTTTTCAACTAGGTGTATGTTTTATGTGATAAATATAATCGTGTAAACATATCGAGAAAGTCCGATATGTAATTTCACTTAATACCAGTTTACTTGTTGTATGTTTGCATGCTGTTCGCATGGAGAAAGTCTCGTGTGTAAGCACTTAGCATTAGTGATCGTAGACCGTGAACATGAGTATGTGTACATATATGCATGTCATGTATACCGTTACGTGTTTTAATGTTATTTAGGACTAGTACACACATATGTGCTGTGTGGTAGCGGCTTCGAATACTACCAACCCTTGCTTTGCTCGTGGGTGTCGTAAAAGACGACTAAGAGCCCTAGATTGACCCGGACCAACTCCATCTGGTACCATTTGGGTCAACGATTACATTCCCAAGGAGGGTTGACGTCAGGCAGGCGGCCGGTCATAAAAGTCATTGCCGAAACTTTTTGCAATATGTCAAAACAGATGACATATTGCGTCGACCCCAAGTAATTGGGATAAGAGCAAGATGATGATGACACACATATGTCCGTGTGACGGAGTAAGAATACAATTCAAGAGCTCTTTTCTTGATGATTTTTGATGTTTACGTGATTATTACATACTAGCAACCCGCCCTCGCTTCGCTTCGGTTATAGGTTATAGTCGTTTTACCCGCGTAGTTCCCGTTCTCGTGGGAATACCGGGATAAAATATAGCCTAGTTTA
This sequence comes from Lymantria dispar, assembly GCA_032191425.1. Classification (NCBI taxonomy): domain Eukaryota; kingdom Metazoa; phylum Arthropoda; class Insecta; order Lepidoptera; family Erebidae; genus Lymantria; species Lymantria dispar. The sequence goes on along the minus strand of CM063465.1, from coordinate 5,821,677 downwards.
CGCCCTGATATTATAGCTTTCCATTGGTGAAAGAATTTTTGAAATCGGTCCAGTCGTTTTGAAGATTACCCGGAACAAACAGACAGACAGACAGACAGACAAAAATTTTTTAATTGCTATTTTAAGCATAGGTATCGTGCAAATAACCGTGTGAGCATGAAAAGTATGAAAAGCCTATTATTTTGACATTACAAACAGATACTTCAATTTTATTTATTGGTATAGATTGCTCGACGTTGCAAATACTTTTCAGGCAAATTGAATTTCAAGTCTGGTCTTTCTCAGCGTGGCTGCGTTCAGATTTGATAGGTTGAAATTAATAGATTGTGTTGATAGATAGTAATATAATATTTATTATAAATTTAATAATTACTCTAAATGTACTGACCAAAAACATATTGTTTTTGGTCATACTTTTTCACATAGAATCATTTTCTTTTTGTACCGGGACTAAATTTCAATCAAAAGGTGGGTCAAAATTCAATAATTAATTCCGTAAGGGGTAGATATAAATCTCTATAATAACGATGACTTGTTGGGTGTGAGACTAGGACTAGGGTGCTAGTCCGCCCGTGACCATGAACGGTGAAAAGTGTTAGAAAACCTTTTATTGCCCGTGGTTATCGTAAAAGGCGACTAAGGGATATAATAGACAGATCACATGCAAACAAAACCTCGAAATAAAACACTATCAACCCGTCTGACCAGCGTGATAGTGTAGGTCGATTTCCCTCCCAGTATTGAGGAGGCTTGAGCCCACTAATGGGAAGTCTATAGATTAAAATGAAATACGCAAATATCCGTGTGATAAGCAAGAATATAATTCATCCACCCCTTTCTTGTCCGTGGGTATCGTAAAATATGACTAACGGATAGGAGAAGCAAATAACACAAGAGTATTGGGTTTAATACAACACAAAAAAGTCTTTAATTGCTATCTTACTCTAAGATTAGTACTATACAGTGTCCTTATCTTGACTTTGACATTCACTACTCCATTGTTTTTGAATGAAATGAGTGAACTGTTGGACTTTTGACGCGAATGTCAAAATGTCATGTAGCGCTTTTATATTCTTTTCATTATTTTAGTGTTTTAAAGTGTTATATTCAATAATTTTGCTGATATTTTATGTAATATAATGCAGATAAAATTCTGAAATGTAGTGAAAATGATATAATAGTGATTTACGTACATTTTGACATTCTGCCCAAATTGCCTGAGACGCATGACTTGTATCAGCACCAAGTCATGCTAACGACTGACTGAAAGACTAAGACTAAAGACGTGAATAATAATCAATATACTCGACACTGGCACCAATAGCTCATATTATTGTAGCTCATTGCCATTAACTAAGAAGAAGAAGATTTTTTCACTATTTTAGTGTTTTACAGTGTTATATTGAATAATTTTATTGATATTTTATGTAATATAATGCAGATTAAATGCTGAAATGTAGTGATTATGATATAATAGCGAATTGTTGAAATGTTATCAGGTGGGCTGCTTACTCGTGCACAGATCAAGGCATACATAGCCTCTAAGGCTCTGACAAGTACATATCTATGATACCACCTCCGCGGCCGGGAACGGAAATTATGCCGCGTTTAAGTCCTAAACGCGAGGAATACATTTTGCTAGCGACTTCATGAGCCGAGGAATCTAATCCACAGACGGTGCCCTCAGGATCATTCGCTTAACTTTCGCCGTCAAGAGTGACAATAGCTCAGTTGGAAAAATGTCCAGTTTCTTTTGTTTTTTTTTTGTTTATTTTGGCGCTCAAACAGCTTGGGATCGAATCTCGGCGTTATTATTATTCTGTTTTTGTAATTTTTGATATTTTTTTTCATTATTTCATTTTTATTTTTATTAATATGTATATAGGTATCTAAACAAATTCGGCAAAAATACATAAAAATATACCGAGCAAAGCTCGGTCAACCAAATATTAACAATTATACAAGATACGGAAAGTTTTTCCAACCTATCTGACAGGCGTGGTAGGCATATAGTAAGTCAATTTGTCTCTCATTGTGGAGGAAGCTCAAGCCAGCAGTGGGACGTATATGAGCTGTGATGATGATAATGAAAATAAATATATAGGTAGGTGTATGTCATTGTCGTTTAAGTGTTCTTAATCAGAGACTGTTTATTGACTATTGATATTTCAATAAAGATTATCATAAAACATAACAATTGTAATGGGATTTCCCTTAATCTTGTTAAGTGGACATCAAGCGTCTGTGATAAAAATTCAATTATCATTTTCATCATCATCATCATAATGACCCTGCTCATATCTTTATTACTACTTGAGATCAACTCATTATCAACTTTTCATTCCTAGTATTTTATATATTCCTATATTACAATAGTCATTAGTAAGTTTTATGATCGGCCGCCTGGCTGACTTCATTGGGAATGTAATTGTTGATGCAAAGACAGTTTTATTTTGATTATTTATTTCTGATATTAGTTATGATAATACAGTCATATTGTGCTGGAATAGAGATAAAGGAAAAAGGACATTATTCTGAAGGAAAAATTACGGCCTTAAAAAAATTTTACTGACGAAAATTACCTATCGACTATCTACTAAGTAACATTAAACTAATTTGCAATTGCAAAACCTTTGCTATCATTATCATCATCTTAGCCGATACACATCTCCTCCACTATGGCAGCGAAATTGACCTACTATAACACGCTGGTCAAACGAATTCGCATAGGGTTTTGTTTCGAGTTTTCCCTCTCATCCATAGATCATCATCATCTTACTCTTATCGCAATTACTTGGGGTTGACGCAATATATCATCTGTTTTGACATATTGCAAAAAGTTTCGGCAATGACTTTTATGACCGGCCGCCTGCCTGACGTCAACCCTCCTTGGGAATGTAATCGTTGACCCAAATGGTACCAGATGGAGTTGGTCCGGGTCAATCTAGGGCTCTTAGTCGTCTTTTACGACACCCACGAGCAAAGCAAGGGTTGGTAGTATTCGAAGCCGCTACCACACAGCGCTCCCTCTCATCCATAGATGTTATATGCATATTGAATCCCTTAGTCGTCTTTTACGACACGGTAAAACAGGCAGTGACTTCGTGAATTGTATTCTTACGCCGTGACCACACAAACTTTTACTATAGCTGACGTAATTTAGATTTCTAGATAAGCAACTAGGCTGGTTATCCTTGAGTGGGCAAGCACGCCATGTTCATTTTGTTTTTGTGACCGCCTCCGGCCGAGGTTACCGGACGTCACAAAAACTTGCCAATGGTAGGTATGACGTATAATAACAATCTTGGGAACTACTGATTTGTAATAGCGAAGGATTATGTAGATTTTTATTATATATTACAACAACAGTGGCGGACATATTATTTTATTATGAATTTTCCGTGTGGTGACGGAGTAGAATTCACCACTCCCTATCTTACCTGTAGGTTTCGTAAAGGACTACTATAGTTGCGGCATGCTATGATGGCCGTTTTGACATATTACAATAGTGATGGGAAATGTCGATTTATTCTCAAAAAAAATATACGTAATGAAATCTACAAGTTTTTATAGCAAGTACCCGATTAAAAAGATTTAATAAAACAAAAATATAAATGCTTACTTAATATATTTGAACAATCTGAATATTGGAATGAGAATGAATATACTTACTTATATGCACACGAAACAAATTAATACAAAAAGAGACCAAAAAAGGTGCCACAAAAGGCTTTTTTTATCAGTTTCGTTCATACTGCTATTTTCACTATCGTATCGGTTATCACCCCCTTTTTTTTTTTTTTGTGGGTGGGTCGCGGTCGTCGCGCCTCCGCACCACTTCGTCCGGGGCGACAGAGGGGCTTAAGCACGCAACTCCCGCGACCCACCCAAAAACCACGTCGCCTTCGTCGTTGGGCCGACCACTGGAGCAGCGTTAACTTGTCGTCAGTGGTCGGCCCGACGGAATACCCCTAATTGGGGTACCCTCTCATCGACCGACGTCCCCCCCTCGGGGAGGACGTCGGTCTTTCCTCACGCGGTCGGCCTCTCGGCGGGTGACGGACTAATCCCCGGTCACGTCACCCGCGGCCTCGGCTAGGGCGGCATGAGGCGCAACGGTTATCACCACCTACATTAATTATAAGTTCGTTTTGTCAAATATTATCTATGTTCACATCTCTTTCATAATTTTCCCTTATTAATTTAACAGTTCTATTCACAACCTTTTCCCAGTCTCCTTTAGTCACATGTTTACAAGCTTCTTCTAATATTTTAACATCTGTGTTGTGGTAAATGGGAGTTCTGTATTGTGTCTTGCAGCATATTCCTTAATTTGAGCCCACACCAACTCAATTGCATTACATTCACAAGATAAGGCCCCTTAATTTTGGGATTCATGATCGAAATAGTTACGAAGGCGTATAACGAACTCACGCGTCTGACTTTAAAACAGTTCTCTGCGTACGTTCGGCCATATCAACGAAATCCACAATAAAAGGCATAATAAACAGTCCAAATTAACGAGCAGTACTGGAGTATCAATATCCGAAATCCAAAGCCAGGTCAAAACTATATCACAATCGCAGTGCACTCACAGAATACTTTTCGAAGCAATGTAAAATCGAAACTGCTTTGTTCTGTATAGAGCATTGACGCGAGTTTGCCTGAGGTAGTAGTTGTGTGGTCAGCGATCCAATGTGACGACGTATTAAATTTCATTTTTTTAAATTTTGAATTTCGAAAAACAAATGCCGAGTTGTGTGGTAAATAAGTACACTAATAATTATAATCTTATAAAAATAAAAAATGAATTTTCGCGGGACCCTAATATATGTAGTTTAAAAATCAATGTAATAAATAAATTTTGTGTCCTAAAATAATGATTCGACAAATTTTATGACTAACTGCACGTCATTATTGACAATAAAGAATAGCAATTTGCTCCTTCAAATGTAATTACTATAAATACGAAACTTCGTGAGTGCACAAACGTCAAAACGGCCATCATAGCGTGCCGGTAGTATAAGGGATATAATATGCATATAGGTAATATCTATCTTTCCGTGTGGTGACTGAGTAAGAATACAATTCACCACTCCCTTCTTGCCCATGGAAGTCGTAAAAGACGACATGGGACACGGGATATAATATGCACATAACATCTGTGCAAGAGAAGGAAAACTCGAAATGAAACTCGTGGCAAACATCGGTGCCGACCATCGCTAGCGAGATGCTCGGCAGCGTCAGGAACTGAGGCCGTCATCTCACGGAAGGAGGCGGTGGATCATGCGCGAGAGGAGCTCCTCTTCGGTGACACGTTCTGCTGCCGGCGACTAGGGCGGCGCACGCGCGAGTACCTGCGCCTGATGCCGCCCTAGCCTAGGCCGCAGGTGGCCGGACTGGGGAGTTTAGTACAGCACCTGCACAGAAGCTGACCGCGCGACGGTGACTGACGTCCCGGGACAGGGACGTCGAGAGTTGAGGGTACCCGAAAGTGTATTCCGTCGGGCCGACCACTGAGGACAAGGAACTCGGCAATGGTGGTCGGCCCAAAGACGAAGGTGACGTGAGTACGGGTGGGTTATGGGCCCGCGCGCCGTCCTTTCGTCGCCCCGGACGGAATGGATGCCATGTGCGCTTACCATAGCCCACCCATAAAAATTATACCAATCTGCCTGACCAGCATGGTAAAGTAAGGTCAATTTCCCTCCTATTGTGGAGGAGGCTCGAGCCCAACAGTGGGACGTATATGAGCTGAAATGATGATTATATATTTTTTGCGTCTATATGTAAACAGACATATGCGGCTTTTGCCTATATGAGTACGTTAACCCCATTTTATCATGGTTCATTAACATTGCATAAATTACGATTCAATATAATACAATAACTAATTTTGTGATTTTGCCTATATGTTTAAAAAATGTTTATCTGAGCTTATATACGTCCTATTGCTGGACTCGAGCCTCCTCCATGATGGGAGGCAAATTGACTTATCATACCGCGTTGATCAGTGGGCTTGAGCGTTCTCCGCGATGGGAAGGAAATTAACCTAAGAACATACAACGTTGGTCGACGGGTTGCCCTATGATTTTATTTCGAATTTACTTTCTCCTACCGGTGATGTTATCTGCATATTATATCCCTCAGTCGTCTTTTACGACACCCACGGACAAGAAAGGGGGGTAGTGAATTGTATTCTTACTCTACCAAAAAATAATTACTTAATTATTTTTCAGAGTACGTTCTATATTTTTCTTTGTAATCATACGTCTTCTTATGGTACATTTGCTTCTTCAATAACAAGAGGACAGCAAATAGGTTACTCTACCTCTCTGGCCAGTCAGACTGATTATTTATCAGTCTTTCTATTATTTCCATGTTATTAAGTTTTCAAATTCCTGTATTCCTCTTATAATAAACACGACAAAGATACAACACAAAAAATATAGTACCTTAAAAGAGATCCCGACTAATAACGTTTACGTAAATAATTCTTTAAATTTAACTATTCTTTCTAATTATTCTACTGAGTATTTTAATTAAATAGTATATGTTAATTTTGGAAATTAATTATCTAAAAGTTGCGCAATAATGCCAAAACAAAGTTTTTGTAACAAAACAACAGATGGAATAAAATAGACATAAAATTTTAATTGAGTTATTACTTATATGCATGTATAGGCTGTTCTTAAATATTATGTTTTAAAATATATTATAGGTACCTATATATAATTATCCGTGTGAGGAGTAAGAGTACATTTAAACACCCTATCCTGCCCGTGGATGTCGGAAAAGATAACTAAAGGATATAACATGCATATAACATCTATGCAAAAGAAGGAATCTTCGAAAAAAAAGAAACATATCCACCAAACCAACTGATCAGCGTATAAATTTCTCTTGAATGCCTCAGTGGGACATACATGAGCTCAAAGTAAATGAATAAAATCTACTTAAAATGTCTATTTAGTATAATCGTCATTTTTTGCATTAAAATAATATAAAATAACATATTTTTAATGTTTGCTATACGTATAAATTTACAATGCTATTTTTGTATGTAATGGCTATAAAATTGCATAGATGAAATATACTTCGATGCTTATGATGTGCCTTTTTCAAAGTTAGCTACAAATGATTGAATAAAAGAATTGTAATCACAATATAATACGCAAGTGTAAAAATTGACATCATCATCTCAGTTTATAGACATCCAATGCTGAGCACGAGCCTCCGCCATAGTAGGAGAAAATTAACCTATGACTCCAGGCTGGTTAGAGGGGTTGGTATAGGCTTCGAGTTTTACTTGTCTTGCGCAAATATTGTATATCCCTTTTATGACACCCATAAGTAAGATATTGCAGGAGTCTGTTATTCTACTGAAAGATTTAAACTTATGCCCCAGTATTCAACCCAGCATTTGTGTTGGTGGTACATGTAATTAGAGGATTATCTTTTCTGCAGAAAGATCCAACCTGTATATGAATTTGTTTAAGAGAATTTAGCTTACTGTGAATGTGTGTGTTTAAGTATTAATATACTCTCACACATATATATGAAATACATCACCAGAGGTCATTATTTATCTTAAAGTTTTATTATCTGTTATTACCTACTACGATTTTGTGTGAATATTTTATAATAGTTTTACCATAAAAATAGATTTATTTTAACCAATTGTCTCAGATATGGGTTCGAGTCACACTGGTTGGTAAATGATTTTATTTAGAGAATTCCTTTCCTTGTATTGATGAAAGCATATATCCTTTAGTCGTTTTCTACGACCCTCATAGGCAAGAGATGTTAAATGGTATTCTTGGTAAGTTATTATTTTAAAATGTATATTAATTCATCATAAATGCATAAATTGAATTTCAACCTAATTGTGCAAATTAATGTTAGTATCCAATGTAAGGGCGTTTTCATTGCGAGTTTTCCTTCCTGCAGTGATGTTTCCCTTTAACTGCATTATCTTACCGTGAGGTAAGTTAGGAGTTATTTCACTATTAATTTTAGTGTAGCGTTGCATATGCAATACAAATTCTAAGCAAAATAATATTGTCTATTTGAAGCCGAACGTCCTGAATATGCCTTTGTTCGTAGACGTGAAACACGTGAAATTTCAAGTTGCAGTTTTGGAAACAGCTCCTTTCTTACTTGAAGTGTGCGGTATATTGATTAGCTATGAGAAAGCGGGGGTCTTCCTTCTTTTCCCCTAATTTAACCAATTATAACCGCAGCGAAGCGAGGGCGGGTTGCTAGTTAGTTATAATTTGATAATATTCAACTTTCGTGATATCAATCTCTTTGTTAGCTTAATGTATATTTGGCAATAGTTATTATTACAAAATGACAAAGAAAATTTAAATCGATTTAGTCTCGATTAAGTCACACTTGAGCGAATACTACTAGATAATTGCTTTATTTTATTACTAGCAGCGTCCTGCGGTTTCATCCCCAGTTCCTCTTCCCGTGGGAATATCGGGATAAATTATAGCCTATGTGTTATTCTGATATGTAGGCTATATTATTGCGAAGTTTCATCAAAATCCATTCAGTAGTTCTTGCGCGAAAGAGCAATAAACATCTTCACATCCCCACATACAAACTTTCGCGTTTATAATATTAGTAAGGATTAAAGTCAGCCTAAATACATATATTGTTAGTTTAGGGGTATATGCAATCGACTATTGAAAAATCTCGATTCTAATAAAAGAGGTTTGTGGCATTACAAAGCAAAATAAGTTCTACTTCCATGTGATGACGGAGTAAGAATACAATTCACCACCATCTATCTTACCCGTGGTTGTCCTAAAAGACGGCTAAGGGATATATAATGCATATAACAACTGTGCAAGAGAAGAAAAACTCGCAATAAAACCCTATACCAGGAGGCGGATGCTTTACCAGCGTAATGCAGTACGACAATCTCCTTCGCACCATGGAGGAGGCTCGAGCTCAACAACGAGACGTATTAAGCTGTAATGAATATGATGAAACAAGATAAGTGGAACTAAAAGCTGTATAACAAAATCCGGGTTATTAGAACTCTTTTTATCCCATTGGGGGTAAAAACGTAACATACAGAACATCAAGTAGTGAGACACAAAGAAATAAGGCTTTATTATCCTACTTAGACAAATATTTGTTGTGCTTGAGAATTCACATACCATTTAGACAGCGCTGCCCGTATGGTGACGGGTTAAAAAAATAATATTTCACCAGTCATTATTATGTCGAGTCTTAAAAACCGGTTACGAGAACACGTATGCCAAACCTTTATCGTATGGTCCTCGCTTTTGAAGGCATATAGATCGCTCTGTATTACCTTAATTTCTGCAGTCAATTTCAAAGAATAAAAAATAGATTTAAGTGCATTATTTATAAGTGATAAACTCGTATTGTTGTTATAACTATGTCATTGGCACTTTGAATTGTCGTTAAGTAGCGTGACAAAGTTGACCTTCACGCTGTATGGCGACGCTTTGACAAGTCTTATTCATTCCCGTTTACTTTGTGCCAAAAAGGTCTAATATATACCTTTTGTAACGTTCACTGTTTTTCCGTGTGGTGAGGGGGGGAGGGGGCAGTTCACCACCCCCCTCTGTTACCCATGGGTATCGTAAAAGACCACTAAGAAAATAATATTCAGATAATATCGATGCAAGAGAAGGCAAACCCGAAATGAAACCCTATACCAACACGTCTGACCATAGTAGGTCCATAGTAGGATGGCATAGTAGGTCAAATTCCTTCTCATAATGGAGGAGGCTCGAGTCCAACAGTGGGACGTATATGAGCATTGATGAAAGTTCACTTATTTCATTTATTGTATGGTAGCAGTTAAGGATACCAATCCTTACATTCCTCTTGGGTGTCGTGAAAGACGACTAAGAGCTCCATCGGATGTTGACAGGTCAATAATTATACTCTCAAGCATTGTTGACGCCTGCAAGTGGTCAGTCATAAAATTATTTAATGATTTCTGATGTTTACGCGAGTATTATACATTTTAAATAAAACTACTTTACGGATTTTATCGCGTTTGTATTTGATTTTTGATTACCCAACGTTTCGAACACTTTACAGCGTTCATGATCACGGGTGGACTAAGATGTCTCACGTCCAACAAGTTATTGTTACTGCAGAAAATTTATAATTATCTACCCGATACAGAAATTAGTTATTAAATATTGACCCACATTTTGATACAAAATTTATTGCCAGTGTAAGAAGAAAATGATTCTATATGAAAAAATTATATTGTTTATGGTTAGTAATAATTAAACATTAAAATTAATAGTAATTATATTTAAAAACTAAGTAATAATCTAGTATACTACCACCGGATCCGGAACACGGTCACACTGAGAAAGATCCGGCAAGAAAACTCAGGTAACATGATGCTAAATTAAAGTTAATTTTGAAGACGGCTTACTTTATGTTACTAAAAAGTTTTAATTTATAAAATTATCTTTAGTTATTATTATTGTGGGTCAAATCTATACGGTGTCTATAGGGTGTATTATACAAAGTATTGCACTACATTATGAAAGTACTATTAAGTTTAAATATTACATTAGAATTACAAAATAATTATGGGGACTTGTTTTGGCCGATTATTAAAAATTGACCCAGGTAGAGGTTTAAAAGAACGTTTCACGTTTGTAAAGCGTTTAGTAGTAAATGCGCACGCGGTTGCCTTTTGCGGAAATGCAGATAACACACATTTTTTTTTAAGCAACAAGTTAAATTTAATTGTATTTCTTAATTAAGCCCTTGTTAATTATATTTAATATGTGTATTGTAATAACTTTATTTTCCGTGTGGTGACGGAGTAAGAATATAATTCACCACTCCCTATCTTGAACGTGGATGTCGTAAAAGACGACTATGGGATATAATATGCACATAATATCTGTGCAAGAGAAGGAAAACTCGAAATGAATCCCTATACCAACATGTCTAACCCGGGCACAAGGCGGCATCCTGCGCCGCCACTCCCCACTGCCCCGCGTGTGCAGCGGGCAATAGGCCCTCCAAGCACCGCATGGGGGGCAGGGAGTGCAGACCCCCGGCTTCGGCCCCAAAGGGACGGAGCGGCCCGACGACCCCGGCCGCTCCCGTCCCTAGCGCGACCCGATCGCCCGCCAGCGTGGAGGAGGTGATGGATACGGCCCACTAATGGCGACCGAATCCTACCACCTCCTGCAGGCCAACCTCAACCACGCCGCCGAGGCACAGGACGTTTTCCTGCAAGCCATGGCGGAGTGGTTGATCGGTGCAGCCGTAGCCGCGGAGCCGTACGTGGTGCCTGACCGTCCCAATTGGCTGGGCAGCAGTGACGGCTCTGTGGCAATCGTCGCCTCCACGTCGTGGCATTCCCCGCCTTTGTTGCTCAAGGACAGGGGCGATGGGTATGTCGCGGCGGAATGGGGAGAGGTTACGCTATTTGGTGTTTACTTCTCCCCTAACAGGAGCGCGACGGATTTCGGGGCCTTCCTCACCATCCTGGGGGCCTCGATACGGCGACTAGCACCGCGCCAAGTCTTCGTTCTGGGGGACTACAACGCCAAGTCCACGGCGTGGGGGTCCCCCAGGACGAATGCCCGCGGGCGGGCGGTCGAAGAGTGGGCGGCGGCACTGGGCCTCTGTTTGCTGAACAAGGGCTCGGTGCAAACGTGCGTGCGGCAGCAGGGCGGGTCGATAGTGGACTTGTCGTTCGCTAGCCCTAATGTCGCAGCACGTGTGAGGAGCTGGTGCGTCCAGGAGGAGGTTGAGACCCTATCCGATCACCGATACATCCGGATAGAGGTCTCCCGGACCCTCCTGCAGCCCAGCAGGGGTCACACGGCGGACGGAGCTCCCGCGTTTCCGCGGTGGGCTGTGGGTCGATTGGATCGGGACCTGTTGGCCGAGGCAGCCATCGTTCAGTCATGGCTGTCCTCACCGCCCCAGGCGGACGGGGTGGATGCCGAGGCTGGCCGCATCCGCTGTGCGTTAACGCAGATCTGCGATGCGGCCATGCCCCGTGTGCGGCGCCTGCCCCCGAAGAGTGCGGTCCCCTGGTGGTCCCGAGAATTGGCGGACCTTCGGGCCGCGTGCATACGTGCCCGGAGGGCCTACACCCGCAGCCGAGCGCGTCACCGCGACGCTGAGCGGGAGGGCCAGCTGTACGAGGCTTACCGCTGTGCGCGGTCTGCCTTCAGGCTGGCCGTCCGTACCGCCAAGGACGTTAGTCGGCGGGAGATGCTGGACAGTCTCGAGCGTGACCCCTGGGGTCGCCCCTACCTCGCGGCGCTGAATAAGCTCCGCGGGCGGGGCCCCCCCCTCACCGAGACTCTCCAACCTAGCCTCCTCACCAGAGTTGTCGAGGACCTCTTTCCACGGCGGGCGGAGCACACGCCCCCGGTCATGGCTTCGCCGGACAGCGACCGGGAGGCCGACGATGAAAGTGCTCCGCCCATCACGGAGCCGGAAATGGGGGCGGCGGTGGCGCGTATGCGAGTGAAATCCACCGCCCCCGGGCCCGACGGTATTCCGAACCGTGTGCTGGCCCTGGTCCTCGAACACCTGGGACCACGCCTCAGGGGACTGTTCGACGCTTGTTTGTCGTCCGGACAGTTCCCTGGGTGCTGGAAAGAGGGGAGGCTGGTTCTCCTGCCGAAGCCGGGACGGTCTCCCGAGTCGGCCTCGGCCTACAGGCCCATCGTGCTGCTCGATGATGCGGGCAAGCTGCTGGAGAGGGTGTTGGCTGCCCGCATCGAGCGGCACCTCGTCGGGGACGGGCCCGATTTGTCGGACGCCCAGTTTGGTTTTCGGAGAGGGCGTTCGACGATCGCGGCCCTGCTGCGCCTGAAGGCCGTGGTAGCGGAGGCCGTCACCGGCGGAGGAGTCCTGTTGGCGGTGTCCCTGGACATCGCCAACGCCTTCAACAGTCTGCCATTCAGCTGCATCAGGGAGGGGCTGAGGTATCACGGGGTGCCCGTGTACCTCAGGCGGCTGGTGGCAGACTACTTGGAGGGGCGCAGCGTCCTCTACGTTGACCGAGTAGGGGACGTTGTGCGAACGCCCATGACGTGCGGTGTCCCGCAGGGGTCGGTTCTGGGTCCGACCCTGTGGAACATCGGCTACGACTGGGCGTTGAGAGGAAGCCTCCCACCCGGGCTGGGCGTAATTTGCTACGCCGACGATACACTCGTCACAGCCCGGGGTGGGACGCTAGAGGAGGCGGCACGCCTGGCAACTCTCGGCACCGAGGAGATTGTCAGGCGGATCGAAGCGCTGGGGTTGAGGGTAGCCCTGGAAAAGACGGAGGCCCTTCTGTTCCATGGCCTCCGTACCGCCGGGCCTCCCGCCGGCGCTTCGATCACCGTGAAGTCGGTCACCATCAGCATCCAGGCCCACATGAAGTACTTGGGCCTGGTGCTCGACGGGCATTTTTGGTTCCGGGAGCATCTCCATCGACTAGTTCCCCGGCTTGTCGGCGCGGCGTCCGCCCTTTCGCGGCTGATGCCGAATGTGGGCGGACCCAGTGCTACGTGCCGACAGCTGTACGTGGGGGTGATCCGGTCGATGGCCCTGTACGGCGCACCGGTGTGGGCGGGGTCCCTGACCGTCCGTCGCCACAGGAGGGCCCTACCCTCCTGTGGCGACCACAGAGGGTGATGGCGATCAGGGCCGTACGCGGTTACCGCACGGTGGCGACGGAGGCAGCGTGCCTCCTGGCCGGAACCCCCCCGTGGGACCTGGAGGCGGAGATGCTCGCCGACATTTATCGGCGGGTGTCGGAGAAGCGCGCCCGCGGCGGCATGGTCTCCATCACAGAGATCACCGCCTGGCGGGTCGACGCCCGCCGAGAAGTCATTGCCCGTTGGGCAGTCCGGCTGGAGAGTCCTCGGTATGGTGTTAGGACCGTCGAGGCCCTCCAGCCGGTGCTGATGGAGTGGTTGGAGCGGACGCACGGGGTGCTTTCCTTCCGACTGGTGCAGGTGCTGACGGGGCACGGTTGCTTCGGGAAGTACCTGCACAAGATTGTCAGGAGGGAGAGCACACCGTCCTGCCACCACTGCAGTTGCGACGAGGACACGGCGCAGCACACGCTCGAGGAGTGTGCTGCATGGGAGGAGGATCGCCGTGAACTCGTCGCAATTATCGGTGCCGACCTGGCGCTGCCGACCATCGCCAGGGAGATGCTCGTCAGCGTCAGGAACTGGGACGCGGTCGCCGCCTTCTGTGAGGCCGTTATCTCACGGAAGGAGGCGGCGGATCGTGTGCGAGTAGAGCTTCTATTCGGCGACACGTTCCGCCGCCGGCGACTCGGGCGGCGCAGGCGCGAGTATCTGCGCCTAATGCCGCCCTAGCCGAGGCCGCGGGTGATCGGACCGGGGAATTGTCCATCACCCGCAGAGAGGCTGACCGCGCGACGGCGACCGACGTCCCAGGTCGAGAGGTTACCCGAAAGGGTATTCCGTCGGGCCGACCACTGACGACAAGTGACATCTGCTCCGGTGGTCGGCCCAACAACGAGGTGACGTGGGTACGGGTGGGTTATGGGCCCGCGCGCCGTCCTTTCATCGCCCCGGACAGACAGGACCGCGCTTGCGCTTACCATAGCCCACCCAAAAAAAAAAAAAAAAAAAAAAAAAAAAAAAAAAAAAAAAAAAAAAAAAATACCAACATGTCTGACCAGCATGGTATAGTGGGTCAAATTACCTCCTATTGTGGAGGAGGCCCGAGCCCAGTAGTGGGACGTATGTGGGCTGCGATGATGATCATTGTAATAACTGTGTTGTTTTTTGCTGATGAGTTAATTACAAGCGGTATTTTGATGTTATTATTGTCATGCTCAAAGGTAGGAAGATATAACTTGTTGCGTGCATACTTTATAGCTAACGTAACCATACGGTGAGTTTTCAACGGGACAGTTACTTTTTCAGGTTATCCCTCTTATGTTATGGTTATGAGGCCATTCCACAGAGTGGTCTCATAACCATAACATAGGAGTGAAATTATTGATGCAGACTGAGATGTCCCACGTTCAACGAAAAGAAAATGATTCTATATGATTTCATACAGAATTATTTTCTTTGTGTTCTAGCAATAAATAAGTGTCAAAATGTGAGGCAAAAGTTAATAACTAATTCTGAAGCGGGTAGATATAAATTTCTGCAATAACGATAACATGTTGAGATATATTAGTCCACCCGTGACCATGAACATACAAACGCGATAAAAGCCATAATAATAGTATTATTTATAATGTGTAATACTCGCATAAAAATCATTCTGTAAAAGTTATATAAATGTGGGCATATTACACTTTTTTCAAGAACACAAGATCAGGTCAAGTAAATTACCGTCTTTTTTATAAGCATAGTTTCGTAGTGAGATAACAATATGGGTTAGTGTCTGAGGAATTGAATGACGAAATCTCTGCCCACGGGAATAAAGTTGTGCAATTATAAATATAATTAAAATCATTTGTAGGCGGTAAGAAATTGTTTAATTTGCCATCCCACTACCGCAAATATAAATATACTAGCTTTACCAGCAGCTTCGATTGAGCAAAAAAAGGGGCAATAACAACATTAAATATTATGTAGGTACTTCATTATCATCATCACAGCTAATATACATCCAACTCCAAGCCCAGCTTGAGGCTGCTCCATAATGGAAGGGAAATTTACCTACCTATGTAGATTTTATTTCGAGTTTTCGTTCTCTTGCATAAATGTTATCTTGTATATTATAATCCTTAATAGTGGTTAAGATAGCGACCTACAGCGTCAGTGTCGAGGGTTCAAATCCCACGCGGGACAACACTTTGTGCGATCCACAAATTGTTGTTCTGAGTCTGGATGTAATTTGTGTCCGTTAATTATATGTTTGTAAAGTCCCTCGCAATACAAGGATTATTTCCTTAGTGCAGGTGTTGTCTTAAATAAATAAATAAAATAAAATAAAATCCTTTAGTCGACTTATACGACTCTCATGAACAAGAGAATGCAGTGAATTATATTCTTACTCCTTCATCACATGGACAGATTTAGACATTTTTTTTTTATTTCAAAGCTATGCCTACCAAATGGTTCTCTATCACTGATGACAAGTCACCCTGCTCCGGTGGTCGGCCCAACGACGAAGGCGACGTGGGTACGAGTAGGTTATGGGCCCGCGCGCCGTCCTTTCGTCGCCCCGGACGGAATGGACCGCGTGCGCGCTTACCATAGCACACCCATAAAAAAAATTAGCGACTATTACTAGCCATTTTTTGCTAATGTTTAACGAATTTATTTCTCAACTTTATTTATGCAATCTTAAAGTCAATAATTGTCCAATAATAAGTCCAAGTCATCGCTTGCTATTTAGAACAGAACGTGAAATTATATAAATCACTGTAGTAACACATTGGCTGCTATTTAGCACTTTCCTTGCAACAATTTTAAAAAGTTGCTGTCAAAATCACCCGATTATTTTATTTCGAGTCATTTTAAGCTATGGTTTAAGTTAAATCAATAAACATGGGAATACAGATTCAAAAGAAATAAGAATAGAAATGCAAAATGGGGGTATTACCCAAAAACACCACCTTACGGTAATTGAATGAATGAACACAATATTTGCGAATTTTTTGTAGACGTTTTTTTTTCTATTTCGTAGTATCCGACGAGCGACAATACATACTGCTCGTTTGAAATCCATCTTTAAACTGTGCAAATCGGGGGCGGTTTTGCGGTTTAAAATCGCAGTGCGTGCGTCTCGAGCGGTTGCACGGTTACAGCGGTTAACCGCTCGCGGATAAAAACCGTAGTGCGGCCTTAGCCTTAATGATTACTTAGCACATGTGATTAATGATATCCATGGACGGTAGTTACCACCCATCATCTAGTGGACTGCCTGTCCATCTAACGTTAAAGGCAATTAAAAAAATATTCATTATACCATTCTGTTAAAATTATATTACAAAATGTCACAAAATTAATATATTTTGTCGAAATATGATTATAATTGATTATAGCAATAAACATTTCGGTCACGGACATTTAATAAGTAAGGACAGAATTAAGTTTATGCAAGCATTAATTATTATAAATTCAAATTGTTGATTGCTATTGAAATAAATAAATATAGTCACGTAAGTGCTGTGTGGTAGTAGCTACGAATACTACCACCCTCTTAGAATAATAACGTATAGAAAGACAGTGGTGGTACTTAAGCGATCAAAAACGTGAAGCCAAAAATACTACATGCGTGCAAGCGATTACACACGTACACACGCACACTACTATACAATAAAGTTGCTTCGCGTACGCGGTGACATTGTACACTACAGAACGGTCTGGCGTAGGAAGGCATTTCTGGCTCCAATTTAAATACCTCAAATTTTGTGCGCGAATTGAGCTTCTATGAGTTATTATTCTAAGACCAACCTTCACATTTGCTCATGGGTGTCGTTAAAGACGACTAAGAGCTTTACATACATCAGGGCCAGTTCTATCTGATGTCGTCTGGTCAACAAATCTCAAGGATGGTTGACATCAGGCAGGCGACCGGTCATAAGGCTATTGGCGACAACTTTTGCAATATATGCTATGAAATATGTACTCTACATATTGAGTAGATCCTAACTAATCGGGATAGGAGCAGAATGATGATAATAGACTACAAATATAGTTATTTACCGAAGAAATGGTAATTATGTATATTTGAAGCTTCAATTAAATTAAGGTCTCCATTTTAGATTTTCGTGTGGTGACGAAGTAAGAATACAATTCACTACCCTCCCCCTCGTCTGTGAGTGTAGTTAAAAACGACTAAGGGATATGATATGTAGATAACATTACGCAAAAGAGAAATAAAAACCCCTATGCCAACCCGACTGATCAAACTGACTGTAGAGATGGCGTAGTGGTTACGGTGCCGACCTACCGTGCCAGAGTCGCGGGTTCAAATCCCGCGCAGGACTACACTTTGTGCGATCCACAAATTGTTGTTCTGAGTCTGGATGGAATTTGTGTTCGTTAATTATATGTTTGTGAAGTCCCCCGCAATACAAAGATTGTTTTCTTAGTGCAGGGCGTTCTTTAAAAATCAACCTGCGTGGCATATATAGTGGGTTAATTTCCATTGTGAAGGAGGCTAGAGACCAACAATGGGGGACCAACTTAGAATAATAACGTATAGAAGGATAGTGTCAATACTTCGAACGTTCGAAACATGAATCTAAAAATACTAATGGCGCGCAGACAACTACACACGTACACACGCACACCACTATACAAATTATAATTTAATAATAATAATAATTTATTTATTTACATATTATTACATATTATTATGAAATCAATTTTGTTTTTATTAACATAAATCGTCGAAATACTTTTAAAAGTAATGTTAAAAACCTTTTTAAGTTTTTCAAATGTGTTATGACACCATTTGAATGCACAAACTGTCATAATTACCTATTTATTTTTTAAGAGTTGCGTACGTACGTGCAGTACAATGACTTGTACATTACGGAACGGTTCCGGCGTAAGCTCCATTAGGCTCCAATTGAAATGCTTCACTTTTTGTGCGCGAACTTACCTTCTACCTATACGTTATTATTCTAAGGGGACCAACTTATGTGGGCTGCGATGATAATGATTTAGATTACTAGCAAATAAATACACGGAAGTTCGCTACGGCTACCTGCCGCGTTTGCCGCGGCGGTTCCGTTCCCATACTGGACAATAATTAGAGTAGTCTATTATGCATTGTTGAGCCTTAGTTTACCGACATTACGTCCGTTAATTATAATTATGGTTTTGAAATTCATTAATGACTGGTTGAATATAAGTTATACAGTAAAAATAATCTAGTGAAAAAACTGATTGTTCAATAAATTCCACATATAGTAAAACATTTAATTCAAAGATAAGTACCAAGTTTTAGTTTCATAATCGTGTTTTAAATTCATTTTGCATATACACGAATACAACGCAGGCAAGTAAGTACTTTTACTTTCAATACTCACGTTTCAAACCGGTCAAGCAAGGTTATTCCAACGTAGTAAAATATAACCAACAACTGTACGTAGTTCGTAATAACTAAACACAGATCAAATAAAACAATTTCACACAACAATCCACCAAGAAATCACACGAAACAAGTTTTATTTTTGTTGAGATAACGGCAAACAATTATTTTACTTATTATTCAATAATTTACTATTATTTGTCACTTTTAAAATTATCAAAACACTATATGAAATTTTATTTAAAGTTAATCGATATGTTTCTTTTATCTTCGAGTAAAAAGTTATTTAATTTCTGTTGGATTATTTTACGCGGGAAACACACGCACTGCTCCGTCGCAGTGTTGTTCAAAACTGAGTCATTTAAGTGACGAAATGAAATTTTAGAGTGAGAAATGTATACAAACGAATGGCACGTTGGAAGACACGCGTGATACGGAACGCACACCTGTTTATAGTAGTACTATTTATTGCGATTATTCATATGGTGACAAAATAAGAATACAATATGTCACCACCCCTTCCTTTCTCGTGAAATCTCTAAAAATCTCATAGGAGGAACGGACATCAGTATTCTTTTAGTATTCATTTTTCCTTTATCATTCATCATCATTTCAGTTCAGGGGTAGTCTCCTTCACAATAGGAAGAAAGTTGACTTTACCACGTTGAACAGACGTGTTGGTACAGGGTTTGATTTCGAGTTTTTCCTTCTCTTGCATAGACATACGTTTTATATCTCTTAGTCGTCTTTTACGATATTCACGGGCATGATAGTGAGTGGTGAGGTGTATTCTTTTTCCATCACCACACGGACAAGTACCTAAATAATGTGCGGTATTCCGCAGTGTGGTTATATCACGACTATCGTTAAAATGATATTGGATAAGGTGATGAATTAGGCCACGGTCGCCGCCTTCTGCGAGGCAATTGTCCTGCAGAAGGAGGTGGCGGAGCAGGTTGGGGAGAAACTTTTTCCACTGACACCACCGCCGCGTCGCCGCCGGCACATTGGGTTTCCCAGGCACACCAACAGGGATAGTAGATACTCGAAAGAATAACCCGTTGGGCTAGCTACCTGGTCAAGGAATCGGTATCAGCTGTCAGTCCAAAGGCGATAAAGAAGTAATACAGTAGGGAGTGTGTTGAGACCACAGCCTGCCAAAGAAAGAGCCTCTTTAGACCATTCTGTGGTTCAGTGACAAAATATAAAGAAATTAAATGATAACAAAAAGACTTTTCTGCAACGTCCCAACAAAAATATGTTAATTAGACATTCTAGACGTTACAATTGCGATTAATTCTTACTAACTGTATATATTATTATATTATCTAAAGAAGCTGGTTGGTTAACTCATCAATGCCGAACAAACTAGAAACATGGTAAAAAATAAATAAACACGCGTTTTTATTCACCATTTGTCAGTTCATCCTATAAAGGTTTGAAGAAATGGATGAAATGTGACCGTAACGTACGTGACTCATGATATCTGTCTGGACAAAGTCACGAGCATCATTATTTACCTACCATGATGGTCAGACATGTTGCTATAGGCTTTTATTACGATTTTTCTTTTCTTGCACGGTTTTTATGTGCATGTTATACCCCTTAGGAAATTTTGTGACATTCAGGGGTAAGATAGGAAGTAGTGAATCGTATATTTTTACTCCGTCATCACACGGAAAGAAAAGTACTTAAAGAGTAATGATAGGATAATCAATAAAACTATTTACAAAATAGGAAATAAAGGTATCCCCTATACCTGATACATCAATAAATTTCTTCGTGTCACTGTTTACATTCTGAAGAAAGGTATCAAGTATCAAAAATTTCACCGCATCATTGTCTAATCACTAATTAGTCTCTTCACGATCCCTTTGAAAAGACGAAGCATTTACATTACAACTTTGTAAAGTGCAAAGACTTTGTTTTTTGTTGCCGGGCTATGGTCCATTCCGCCCGGGGCGATGCGAAGACGGCGCACGGCCCCATAATCCACTCCACGAATTACCACTCCTTCGCCATCGAACTGACCATAGTACAGAGTCCTTGTCGTTCGCGGCCAGCCCGTCGTCGGAGCGTTCAAAATGTTCAAAGTTCAAACACTAGGATATCCTTAGTGCAAGGTACAAAAAAATATGTTGGTATGGATATACTACAAAGGAATTAATGCCTATAAATAAGTATACTTATTTCTTTATTACTGACTCGTAAAACCTTTAAAAAAAGTCATTTCCTTGTAATGACAAACTAAAAACCGGCTGTATTTTTTATCGGGTTTTTATACTATGCGTCATAAGGTATTATAAATTCTGCCACTATTTACTGTCCGTTGTCGATTACTATGTTAAAAGCATATTAAAATTTTACCGTAGTTTAAATCTGGTAAAAACCCAGCTTTCTTTTAAATGGCGTATAGTGTTTAAAAAAAGTGTGTGTCTCAAAACTCTCAAGCATACTTGTCATGGTTAGGGGGATACCCATACTATGGAATCTATTTAAAGCTTTTACGACGCTTATCACAGAGATGTGAGAGTGAGTTAGGGTGTTGTAATATATTACCGTGGGCAAGGAATTGGCACTAGCGGCCAGTCCAATGGTGATGGGTACGGGTTACGGTGCCTTTTGGGAATGTTTTTTAAACATATGGTTTTAAGGACATATTAAACGTAAAAATCAAAGGGGAGTGGGTGTCCTGGCGTATACTACAGGTCTTCGAAAGCAGGAGGGGGAAAAATGGTAAACAATGAGTCACGTAGTGTGGGTATATTCCCTTATCTTTATATACAACTAAAAGACTCTGCTTCTGTAGAACCATTTGTAGCATACCTGAAAATACCTAAATGTAGGCCTCATAACCAACCTTAAAGTCGCTCAGCGTGCTATGGAGCGGGTTATGTCCGGGATTTCTCTACGAGATAGAATCCGAAATGCGACAATTAACAAGCACGAAGAATTAACATGCTGAAGTGGAAATGGGCAGGCCATATCGCTCGAGGAACCGACAGCCGTTGGGGAAGAAAGGTTCTCGAGTGGCGACCACGTATCGGATGACACACTGTTGAACATCACTCCATTAGGTAGACCGACGACCTGATGAAAATTGCTGGGTATTGTTGGATGCTGGTGGCACAGGCCCGCACTTTGTGGCGTAACGTGTGGGAGGCCTATGTCCAGCAGTTGACGGCACTAAGCTAAAATGATGAATGATCATGAATTTCTTAAATTGAGCCCGTTTGAAATATTTAGATCCGTAAACATACGAGTTTGTAAATTCCGTCGCGATACGAGGATTAATTAGTTCCTCAGTGCAGTGTTTTTCTAAAAAGAATGAACACAAAACAGTCATGAGGACTGGCGGCAGTTGTTGTATTTGATAATCAATTTAATCTTAAATTCAAATTAGTTAATTAAAACTTCTTACATTTATCTGGTTTTGATATGACAGCTACAGATATAGTGTTACCGTTAACAAGTCGCCAAGGCTACGGGTGACTGGACCGAGGTTCTAATCCATCACCCGCGAAGAGGCCGACCGTGCGACGGCGACCGACGTCGCCGAGAGGAGAGGGTACTCCTCAGGGGGTATTCCGTCGGGCCGACCGCTGACGACAAGTAGCACTGCTACGGTGGCCGGTCAAACGACGAAGGCGACGTGGTGTTCGGGTGGGTTGCGGGTGTGCGTGCTTACGCCCCCTGTCGCCCCGGACGGAGTGGTGCGAGAAGTGCGCCGACCGCAACACAACCAAAAAAAAACTTTAACAAGTCAGATGACCATGTCGATGATGACTTAGTTATGTAAGTCCGAGTAAATTCATATTTACTTCCCATTTAAACCTACCTTTTTTTTTGGGGTGGGCTCGCATCCGTCGCGGGCTCTGTCTGGGGCGGCAGGGAGGCGGCGCGCGGCCTGACCTTCGTCGTTGGGCCGACCACCGGTGCAGAGTAACTTGTCTTCAGTGGTCGACACGACAGAGTACCCCTGCGGAGTACCCTCTCCTCTCGGCGACGTCGGTCGCCGTCCTAAGCGTCACATTGCTTATATATTTTTCGTACTGCTGACACATAATATTATATTAGGTACTAGTCATCTTATCATCTCAGCTCATATACGTCCCACTGTTAAGTTCGAGTTTCCTTCGTAATAGGCAGGAAATTTGACCTGTACCATGCTAGTTAGACCGGTTGGTATCGGGGTTTCCTCTTATCAGCCAACCCCTTTAACGTAGATTTCATTTAATAATTTCATCTCTTGAGGACAGTATAAAAATACTGTAATAAATACGGTAATTTCCTTTTTTTGTGGTTCGAAAGGCAATTACACTGGAGCTAGTTCTTACAAAACATGTACACAATTTTATATCTAGTAAGAATAAAAAAATAATAAATAAAAATAATAGACAAGCCCGCCAAGTTTCTTGCCTTATCTTCTCAGTAGCGGTCGCGTTCCGATCCGGTGATAGTATATTTTATTGGAAATTGTAAACCTGACAATATGTAAGTGCCCTCTCGGGGTTTATGCATAATAAATAATTTGAATTTGAACTTGCTAAGTCAGAGAGGACGTGCTCATAAGTGGGCCCAGCGGTATGCAATTAACTGTCTACACTGGTAACGGTTTTCATCGCGTTGGTATTTGATTTTTGATTGTCTGAAATTCAAACACTCTACAGCGTTCATGGTCACGGGCGAACTAAGATGTCTCACGTCCAAGGTGGGCCATACTCAGCGCACCCGCTGCCCGGCTCCGACCGGGGCGAGGGGCTGCGCGCGGCCCCATGTCTCACCTGTAGCACCTCGCCTTCGTCGTTGGGCCGACCACCAGTGCAGAGTTCCTTGTCGCCATTGGTCGGCCCGACGGAGTACCTTGGTGGAAGGATAACCTCTAATCAGGTCGGTCGCCATTGCGCGGTTAGCCTCTCTGCGGGTGACAGACTAAATCCCCGGTCCAATCACCCGCGGCCTCAGCTAGGGCGGCATCAGGCGCAATTGAATATTGACTTCCGTAAACATCAGAAGTCATAAACATCAGAAATCATTATGTAAACGATACGTAACGCGGATATTGTTTACGTTTATCGTTAAGTAAAAAAATAAATATGCGTGATATTGCTTATTTTTTTTCTTTACATATTGCTGACACTTAACGTTATATTGCTAATCATCGATACATCATCTCAACTCATATACGTCTGAGCTGAGCTCGTCCCCATCAGGCTGGTCAGACGGGTTGGTTTAGGCTTTTCTTTCTAGGTTTCCTTCTGTTGCATAGACGTTATATGCATATTTAAACCCTTAGTCGTCTTTTACGACACCCACGGGCAAGATAGGGTATGGTGAGGTGTATTCTTATTTCGTCACCATACGTCTCCGTATTATTGCCAAATTGTACAAGTATAAATTTATTAAATGTAGGTAATTAAAAAAAATCCATGTGATGATGGAATAAGAATACAATTCACCACCCCTTTTCTTACACGTGGATGTCGTGAAAGACGATTAAGGGATACACCATCATCATCATCATCATTACAGCTCATATAAGTTCCACTGTTGAGCTTGAGGCTCCTCCACAATAGGAGGGAAATTGACCATGCTAATCAGACAGGTTGGTATAGGGTTTTGTTTTGGGTTTTCCTTCTCTTGCATAGATGTTATATGCGTATTATATCCCTTAGTCGTCTTTTACGACATCCACGGGCAACATAAGGAGTGTTGAATTGTATTCTTACTCCGTCATCACACGGACAATAAGGGATACTATATGCATATAAAATTTATGCAAGAGAAGGAAAACCCGAAAGAAAACCCTATACTAATACGTCTGACTAATAGTGAGGCTTATATGAGCTGTGACGATGATGATGAATTAAAAACATGTAAGAAACCCTTAAATTACTTATGAGTCATGGCGATACAATATTTCATCAAACTGTCCTCATACCAGGAAATATAATACACATACATACATTCGGGTTATGCTAATAAAAATTTGATAAAAACACGATAATTGTTGAAGTTCTCTTCAAATACAATAAACTTATGACGTCATTACTGAGTTGATACCATGTATGTATGTATTTTATTCTTTACTAGCAACCCGTCGGTTCAGTCTTTCCTGCGTAGTTCCCGTGGGAATACCGGGATAAAATATAACCTAGTTTACTCCCTGATATTATAGATTTCCATTAGTGAAAGAATTTTTGAAATCCAGTCCAGCCGTTTTGAAGATTATCCGGAACAAACAGACAGACAAAAAAAACAAAGTGTATTTTAGGCATAGGTGTCGTGCAAATAACCGTGTGAGCATGAAAAAAGCCTATTATTTTGACATTACAAACAGACACTCGAATTTTATTTATTGGTATAGATTTTAAAGCGGTTATTCTTCCCCGTACATTTCTGGATCAAATCGGTGATGTGTTGGTGAAAGGTCATGTTAAGAGTAGGTGTAACCGTAGAGAATGTATAAAGACTTTGATGGGTGTGAGTGAAGCGATGGAAGTATGTAAGGATCGTGGCTTGTGACAATCCATAGTCTCTGCCTACCCCTCTGGGAAGCTGGTGTGAGGCTATGTATGTATGTATTTAAATGTATATTCGTATATGTCCCGTGTGGTGACGGAGTAAGAATAATAGTTTCGTAAAAGACGTTTAAGAGCTGGCGCGCATTTGACGGAATGTTTTATCTCGATATTCCTACGGGAACGGAAAATATACGGGTGAAGCCGTGGGCATTTGCTAGTTAATAATCATGATGATTTCAGCCCATATATGTCCCACCGTTGGGCTTAGGCCTCCTCCATAATGGGAGGATAATTGACCTACTATTCCAAGCTGGTTAGACGTCATGGAATAAATAGGGTTTTGTTTCGAGTTTTCCTTCTCTTGCATAGATGTTATATGTTTATTATGTCCCTTAGTCGTCTTTTACAACTTCCACGGGTAAAACAGGGAGTGGTAAATTGTGTTCTTACTCCGTCACCACACGGACAGTTAATAATGACAAAACTAAAAAATACGCTTTTGTAGATAACAAACTAACTAAAAAGTGTGATGCAGAAAATAGGGATAGCGACATCTATCGAGTCATAACAAAATCTCAGTCACGCCAAATCCTCAGGAGCCTCGTCCTGGGGATGCATCGTTCAGAGGCAAAACATCTGTGGAATAAATATTCGAAGTTCTGCGGCAAATTGCAAGTTGACCTGAATGGAGTAAGTCATCACTTGAGAGTAAGAAGGCTTCCTTATCTCCTACTCCACCTTAATCCTATCCCGTAGTGCATTCTTAGGAAACTTATGACATCTTACTGCGATTCCCAGCCCGTTTAAAAAGGGTGGCGATTATGACAGTATCTTCTCAAACTAAGGACTGCATTATGTGGCATTCTATTGCAGATGCCTACGCTCGACAGTGGCTGGCGAAAGTTTGAATAATGATAATGATAAAGAAAAGCAGAACATTTTTATTACATTTTTATTGATATAATTTTGTACAAATAACGGCGTATAATACATCGGACAGGTCTCACATACAAAACTAATGCTAGTCAAGCTATTTCACAAGTAGAACTACATTGTTATAATAATATGTATTGTTATTAATATAAACATAATAATTACCCGTTTGAAATATACATTCTTTATATCAAAAGCCTTTGTTTTCGTTCGCTAAAATTTATTTCAAAATGGCGGCAAAGCGGTTCAACAAATATTTAATTCTTTAAAATACTGCAGTTTATACAATTACATTTGTGTTATAAAAGTTATTTTTTATATTATCAGTTAAAATTATCAACAATCTTTGGTTCGTTTGATATAAGTACGTGTATAATTTCAGTTAATTACATTTAATTTGATCAATGCAATGATACATTCAAATGAAGTTATGATGTGTCGCGCAATCTAAAAGGCTATAATGAAATAAATGAGACCACAATAAAGATATGTAGATATATTATATAAATAATTGCCACACCCTGTGAAAGTCTATAATTGACGAAAATTATTGGTGTAAATGAAATCCCAATAAAGGGGTTTTTAGGGTACGCATCGAAGTTTTTGCTTTACAATTGTTTAATGGCAAGCGTATTATTATTGCAACATAAGTAATAAGTGAATTTAGTAAGAAGAAAACCAATGTGGTTGTCTGTAAAGTCATTACGTGATAATGTCAGAAGGCAACATTGATGAAAAATTGCATACTTTTATGAATTGAATTGAATTATTATCACTGAATTATCATTATTTTATATAATACGAAGAATAGTAATTGAAAATTATAATGTTTTCGTTAAATTAACATTTATTTGCACTCGCTAATTCAAATATTTTTTTTAATGAAATTAGAGATAGATGCGTCACAAGTCGAACGCTTAGGCCGAACATGCCTCTCTATCGCCCGTGCTCTCCCTTGCACGCTCGGCTTAGGCGGAACGTGACAATGAGTCATGCTTTTAGGTGCGTGCAGCCGGCGTTCATCGATTTATAAAACGTTATCACGCGAACTTTTTTTTTATCAAAATTAATCTATTCAAGTCAGTCCAGTCGTACAAAGAATTTAATTATAGACGTTGATGAATTATGTCCATATAAAGATTGGTATCTTTCGTTACTTATTACACATAATTTATACAATTGCTCAGTGGATGTATTTAATTATGATATATAAATACAGGTATAAACATTTTATACTAGATACAGTCGTTAAATATAATAATTTTATTAAGAAAACAATAATAAATGTAAAAACCAGATTGTCGATTGATTGATGTAGACACGACAATCATTATAACAATAGTAATTTATGACCTTATAACCAAGAGCCAACCAACACCTTAAAATGTTTGGAGTTGGATTGGCAGTCTGATCCAGGCGCTGATTATTGAATATGATACGCTTTGGGATGAAGCACCCCTGGCTGCAACCATAACCACCGACAGCATGGTTCCTGTATTTGCTGACGGATTATTTAAAAATGTACATTTTTAGTAGAATTTTAAATAAGGAGATGCCATAATTATAAACTACTATTTCCAAATAGGATAGATGCCTCCATTTAAAAGATACACTTGGCTCACCGTTAAACAATTGTAGAACTCTTCAAAATATACGTTTATATATACATACAAAGCGCGTTAAATCTACTTGATAAATATAATCTATTACTATATTTAAATCTAAATGGGTGCTGTATCAGACTGCAAAGCAATCGGGAAACTAAGCACTTACAGTAAGGGAACTGAGTTATCTTGTATATTTTTAATGTGACAACACCAATTTGACTATCGGTATTGTGGCGTTTTGGCGCGAATGTCAAAATGTCTTATATTTTATTCATTATTTTAGTGTTTTACAGTGTTTATCAAAGAATTTTGCTGATATTTTATGCAATATAATGTAGAGAAAGATCTGAAGTGAAGTGAATATGATGTAATGGTCAAATACGTGCATTTTCGTATTCTTCGAAAATTTCTAATGAATGATTGATTAATTCTAACGTCATTCCTTAGAATTGTTCAATCAATTCAATTTGATTATCAGCACCGTAACGACTTGACTTACTGACGTCATGCGAATTGTTAAACTAACCACATATTCGACTGAAGGACTTTGTATTCATGGTCAGGCATGAATTTTAACAATTGTTAAATTTAGTGTTATTGAAATTTTTCGTTTGACTGCGGTATAAAATTGATTTGGATTAAGAAATGAATGAAATTATAGGCATGTTGTAAGGTATAATTAACTTTATAATAATAATTGAATTTGTTTTTTATATGGGAAAAACTACATTTTTGGACTGAGGATGTAATATTAACATTATGCAGTATTCGGTAGCAGCTAATAATGAATTTCATTATCATACGGGCAAAGGAAATAAACCTGTTAGGCCAGTATGATAAAGTAGGCCAATTACTGTTGCTATTAACTGCCTTTATGGGAGAATATTGTGATAACTTACTTGTATTGTCAATGCTTTCAAATATTTTCTATAATGGCGTTTGTGAAATAATTAAAATAAAGCCTTTTCTATTTTGCTTTTAATTATAATTTGACTAACAGCATTTAAAAATTTTGAAATTATAGTATTCCACAATAAATATAATAGGTATATGTTTAAAAATTATAAAAGTCTGCTATATTCTTTCTTTTGCTGATTATTAGTGAGCATGAAGCATTGTGACTTTGTAAATATTTGTTACTTTTTTTTTTTTTTTGTGGGTGGGCTGCGGTCGGCGCACCTCCGCACCACTCCGTCCGGGGCGACAGAGGGGCTTAAGCACGCAACTCCCGCGACCCGCCCAAAAACCACGTCGCCTTCGTCGTTGGGCCGACCATTGGAGCAGCGTTAACTTGTCGTCAGTGGTCGGCCCGACGGAATACCCCCTGTTGGGGTACCCTCCCATCGACCGACGTCCCCCCCTCGGGGAGGACGTCGGTCTTTCCTCACGCGGTCGGCCTCTCGGCGGGTGACGGACTAATCCCCGGTCACGTCACCCGCGGCCTCGGCTAGGGTGGCATGAGGCGCAGATAGTTGCGCCTACGCCGCCCCAGTCGCCAATATTTGTTATTGCAAGTTACTTTATTTGTAGTAAACAAATATGAATGCAATATAATTATCAAGCTATACAAAGAATATCATTTCCAATTACCCCCTCCTCTTTTTTATTTTTTTATTTAATGAAGCTTTGGCAACGAAGCCATCAGCTTAAACCAAATTACAAAATTAATTATAAGTTCTCAAATTATTTACTTCTTCATATTGTATAACTTATTTATAGTCATTGTCTGTCAATTAGTCAAGTCGTAATCATTAATTAGGCGCTGAAAACCTAATTAGATAATTTCTCTGGGAATTCCGGTTGAATATGAAAATACACGTAAACCACTCTTATATCACATTCACCACACTTCAGCACCTTAATTATATTACATAAAATATCAGCAAAATTATTCAATATAACACTATAAAACACTAAAAAAATGAATATAATAGAAGAGCTTAACGGCTTAACATGACATTTCCAAATTCGCGCTGAAACTCTCCCCCTCTCTTTTTAAATTTGCTGTTATTATGCTAGTACCGTCATTTGAACTTTTTGCATTTATTTTTTAATTTTGGGGTATTAGTTTACATTACTTCAGACCACTCAAACACGTGTTTAAGCCAATATAGATTTTTGTCGTATTTTTAAGTTCAATTGTTAAAATAACTGTAAAACATTGCTATTAAATAAATAAATAAATCAAAGACAGTTGCATAATAAGACAATTAATTAATTAATAACCTAATAGTTCCCGTACTGAAAAAGCTTAAATATTAAATATAATATCAAATTCTATTATATAACTACTTACAAATGCTTTAAAAACCACTTCCATATTAAAAATGTACCGTTATACAAACGCTATTTATGTATATCTTATTGATCTATATATAAAATACATTTAAGTCGTAACAAATTGTGTTTAGCTATTTAAATTAAATAGTTATACAAAATGATACTTGCGTGCAAATCACTCGTACGACTAGAATTTTATTTAATTTAACATTACCAATAGTTTTTTTTTTTATATATCTACTAGATAGTAAAGCACTTTGAAAAGTTATTCCACTTACATGGAAAAAAAAGAAATTATTCTTTTATGATAAAATAAAACGTAAGAGTTAAGAGAACCCGCAGTTATCTTAAATCTAAATTGACTAGAGTAATTAAATTAATATTATTCGCTTAGAATAATAACGTATAGAAGGTAAGTCCGCGCACAAAAAATGAAGCATTTAAATTGGAGCCTAATGGAGCTTACATCGGACAAAGTTACTGTACTGCACGTACGTACGCAACTCTTAAAAAATAAATAGGTAAATATGACAGTTTGTGCATTCAAATGGTGTCACAATACATTTGAAAAATATAAAAAGGTTTTTAACATTACTTTTAAAAATATTTCGACGATTTATGTTAATAAAAACAAAATTTGATTTCATAATTTGTATAGTGGTGTGCGTGTGTAATCGCCTGCGCGCATGTACTACTTTTAGCTTCACGTTTTTGATCGCTTTAAGTACCGACACTATCCTTCTATGCGTTATTATTCTAAGATTATTCGGTCGAATTTTCTTAAATCAGTGAACATCGTAAGTCATATTGTTCATTTTTTATTGCCCCCGATATTAATATTACACTGATATGTATACGGAGTTTGGTCGATACAAACAAAGCAACTCCTTAAAAAAAAGTGACAAATCTAAACGACACACAAATAACACTATCGCACGCGGCCGCTTCATTTATGATCAGTTTAAATGAACTTTGATCAGTTTAAATGAAGAGTCGAGTGTGTATAACAATTATTGATTCACTTAAATGAACTGTAGTTCATTTAAATGAATTGGTAAGCCTTATGGTGCGCATCGTCCGACGTTGTTCGTGATAGTATGAGGGAGTTTAGATAAGGATAAAGGTATATCGAAGTCTCCGCTAAGGGATATTTGTGAGACGCAGCCGACGAGACCGCTCTTGTATCTCCCTTGTGTATTCAGTTCTATTGATGGAAGACCACCTGGAAGAATAGAATTGTAATATAAGTTTGATTCATCACCTCAGCCTATATGCATGCCACTGTTGGGGTTGGAACTCCTACATTATGGAAGAGAATTTGACCTACTATATCACGCTGGTCAGAGGTGTTGATATAGGGTTTCATTTCAAATTTTCCTTTCTTTTATGGAGGAGGCTTGAGACCAACATTAAGACGTATATGAGTTGATAATGATGTTTAAGATGAACAATAAAACTTTAAATAAACACATATGACCTGCGTAATATCATCGTGAGCCTATCGACAATAACTGTTCAACATAAATCTCTCCACAGGCAGAAAATGGCGCAAATTGTCACACTTAGTCAATAGGTTTGCGATCACAGTGGGTGTTAGTAGTGGTAAATTGCCCATAAAAGTGCTGATACCCATTCACGTCCTCGTTATATTCTTGAAGAAGAGGATGACCTCATTACGATCGCCCAAGAAAGCGATCGATAACAAATAAAACTCCGCGGATCGGCCTCGCCGTCGAGGTCGAAAACCGCGACGCGTAAAAGTCAATAACCTAAACGTGGCCACGTCCACTTTGCTTTCAGCGACGCCCCGAGCCGAGGTCCGTTCCCCACAGGGGGTGGCATCGGGCGATGTTCGCTTCTTACTTTCCGGGTTGAGAGTCATCAGCGCTCACCCATAGACCGTGTTAAGCTGTCAAGGTCATCTGCGACCAACAACTATACACACACAAAAAAAAAAAATCTCCCGGTGATTACGTTGCGGATTTTCTGTGATTTATATTTTTTCTGATTTAGCCTAAGAGTGTCACTTATGTTTATGAGTTGAGAAGGAAATGAAGATAAATTGTATGTTTTATTATTCTTATAACGTAAGTTATATTTGATCTCCCCTTATCATATAAGGGGAGATCAGTGCCGTATCTTCTACGGCGTTGGGCTGATCACTGATGCGGTTTCCTTCTTCTATTGACGCCTGAGCAACGAATAATGCATATTGCCCGGGCGTCGTCCTCGCCTCTGCGAGTGACTTGTAATCATCGGTTTGATCATTCGCAACCTTAGTTAGGGCGGCATCAGGCACAAATATAGTCTGCGCCACCGATATTGTTAAATCTTTAGAAATTTTAAACGTGTCCATTTCGGGAGGGGACCTACTAATTTCGGAGGAAACTAATTTTGATAATCCCTCTATAGAAGAGAATTATGCACGAAAATACAAATAGGAAATTTAAAAATCTGAACCGAACATCATCCTTTTTTTAAGCCGGTCAAGTCGATGATATTATGCAATTTGCTTACCAATATAAAGTCCATTTTCAGTGTTGAGCTGTTTAAGCTTGCCGGGAGATACTTTGCCGACGGAGCCTAAACCATCAACTTCTAAAACGCCTGCTTGTCTGTTTCTATAAAAAATTACAAATATAACGTTTATACGATTTACGTATTAAAAACATAATAATTTTCAAATGCCCTGCACTAAGGATATAGGTAATGCTTTTTTTTGAGTATAGCTGCTAGCCGCTGATGACTTTCACAGCTTTACTTGGACAATGGATGAGAGCTGAGGGCTCTCAACTTAATAGTCCTTGTATTGCAGAGGACTTTACAAACCTATAATTTAACGGACACAATTAACGCCCAGATTCAGTATAATCATTTGTGACGGTCCAGGCCGCGTAGTGATCTAGATCTATCGTCAAAAAGTGCGTTAGATTCCCACGCAGGACAGTTCTTTATATGAACAAGGAACCAAATCCAGCACACCCACTGAATTTAGACCTAGAAGACTATGCCATCAGTGGAGTCATTATATTTTCCTACAAGACTCGTAGACGTGAAAGTTTCATAATTTTCTTTAACTTTTAAAGAAAATCATTAATTAAAACTATTTTTAAGGATTTTAGAGTATTTGTGTTTGATTTTCCAAAATCAGAACTCAAATACTGTTGGAATATACACTCCAAAGGGTCGCGATACGTGAGATTCGCCTCCGCTACTAGTTTTAATGACAAGTCATGTATTTTTAAGCTATTGCATAGCTTTTATCGCGGGCTTGGCGCGGGGACCGAATCAAGATATTCCGCAACGAAAATAAAACCTCACACCCCCCTACCATGTAGCTAGCTACATGTTACGAGCTACATGGTACCCACCCGAGCGTATGGTCGTCGACACACCGACACATTCTGCGTTTGTCCGTCTCGGTGCGCACACGTGCCACCGCTTTGCGTAGCTTACGTCACAAAAGTGTTTTCGCGCGTTTTCTAACGGTCCCAACCTTCTTTAGCGGACGACAGTGGTAATCCAAACCGCCTTTATTGTTATACATATAGTACATTTGTTTTCTTATCGGTCACCACGCTCAAAAAGTGTAACTTGAATTAATATCAAAGAAAAAAATACTGCATAAATAAAAAATAAATAAACAATTATAATTGCATAAGGTGATAAAAATGCTATGCAATAGCTTTACCGCGGCAGTCCCCGAGTGCCACACGTTATTTGTTTTTTTTTTGTTAGACATTCATTAAACTCAACGCAACTAAACTCAAAGCACATGTGCCATGTGCATTTTATTTTCATTGTGTTTATTCCTCAACAAATATAAACGTGATAAAATTAGCATGAAAAGGTTATTTAAAAATTGTAAAATTTGTAAACATCAGAAATCAATATGTAAATCATTAGCTATTTAAAATTTAATAATGATCTCTAATATTTACGTGAATATTAAATTTTTTTTTATTGCAAACGATGGCAAACGAGCAAACAGTACACCTGATGGTAAGTGTTGCTGCCGCTCATGGACCTTTAGAGGGTCGCTGCCTACCGCGAAGATAGTGAAGGGAGTGCGAATGCGTGCATCGAGGCTCGGTGACACCAAGGACACCACCAAAACCCTCCACACACAAACACCCTCAGAAAGTTGGGCTTCCGGCTCCCTCGCTCACCGAACGAAGCGCAGTAACTAATTGCTACTACTCAGACATCGATTTTCTGCGAGAGCGTGGTACTACCCCGGACGGACCAGCCCGCGGCTGTAGACAGATAACTGTCGACAGTGTGGTCCTACCACTCTTCTACATATTATAAAAACTATTTTTACGGCTTTTACCGCGTTTGTATTAGATTTTTAATTGGCCGACGTTTGGAAAACTTTTCAGTGTTTATGGTTATATGACGATAAGCAATCAAAAAACATTTCTATAATATTCGTAAAAATAGTTTTTTTATAATATTAAATTTAATGTAGTTACAACATCGTGGCTTTACACAGGATTCTATTGCTGTAATAACTAATAACTGTATCGAGTGAATTTCTCAGAAGGTGAATGGGTGCATTATTTTCTTTGAGATTAATTTCACTCCCATTTTCACTATTATAAATCCCATAAGCCAGGATCAATAATGGCTTCAAAACACCCAAAATAGATTGATTAGAAAAAAGAAACGATAGAAGTGAAAAGATTCCACTTCTTTCTTACGCAATGTGAGAGATAGGGAGACATAACAGACTAGGCTAACGTACCTGGTTGCTCTCGCTCTGTGCCAAAGACCATCGTCAACTTTTGTATGATTAGCTATGATGACAACTTCACCGCTACCCAGATCGTACCTGAAAAATACATCATTTATATCATCATCATCATTCAGCAATTCGCCATCTATTACTTCGAACTTCTTTGTATGGGGACGGAATAAGAATAGGTACAATTCACCACCTACTTGCCTGCCCGTGAGAGTCATAAAAGACTACTAAGGGATATCATATGCAGGTAACATATATGCAAGATAAGGAAAACTCGAAATAAACGCTATGCCAATCTGTCCTTTAAAAAAAAAACCAAAAAGAAAATTGCCAATCTGTCTGACCAGTGTTGTATAATAATAGTAAGTCAATTTTGCTCCCATTGTGCAGGAGGCTTGAGTCCAGCAGTGGGATATATGAGCCATGAGGAGGAGACCAATTAGGTCTCCTATAGGTAGGAATGAAACTTCTTCATCCTTTTATCCCTTTATCCCCTTATCCCTTTACTCCTTTATCTCATTCTCTCGTCGGTTGAATCCTATACGTTTACGTGTCTATGTCTCTATGGACTCGCTTTTTCGTTTCATCGAGTCTGAAATCACAACGATTCTAAAGAAGTTTCACTGCCAGAAATAATATATCATCTTTGCAAGAGGTAACTCGAAATAAGATCCTACAGTAACTTCTTCATCCTTTTATCCCTTTATCCCTTTACTCCTTTATCTCATTCTCTCGTCGGTTGAATCCTATACGTTTACGTGTCTATGTCTCTATGGACTCGCTTTTTCGTTTCATCGAGTCTGAAATCACAACGATTCTAAAGAAGTTTCACTTCCAGAAATAATATATCATCTTTGCAAGAGGTAACTCGAAATAAGATCCTACAGTAACTAGTCTGATTAGTGTAGTATCAATTTCCTCATTATGAAGGAGGCTTGAGCCCAGCAGTGGGACGTATATAAACTAACAGGCAATAGTAAATAAAGTCACCACATATAATAAATGTTAGTTTATTTTACCTGAACACAAGTACAGAGTTTTGTATGGCGAGTGAAAGGAAATCTGGTGGTGAATGCGCCCCACCACTCCATAGAAGAAGACCATGGGACACCACTGACCGGAAGCGGACGTTGATGTCCAGGGAATACGATATTAACCTGAAAATATGACATATTTTATAAATTAATTTATTTAGTGAATTTTTTTTAAGGGTTTTAAGTGTAAACTAGCTGACCCAACAGACGTTCTGTTTTATCATTATCATCATTCATCATTTCAGCATATCGCCGTCCACTGCTGGACGTGGGCCTCCCTCATGTTACGCCACAAAGTGCGGTTCTGTGCCGCCTGCATCTAAGGACGCCCAGCAACTTTCACCAGGTCGTC
Organism: Lymantria dispar; assembly: GCA_032191425.1. Taxonomy (NCBI): domain Eukaryota; kingdom Metazoa; phylum Arthropoda; class Insecta; order Lepidoptera; family Erebidae; genus Lymantria; species Lymantria dispar. Next base: position 5,785,177 of record CM063465.1, on the reverse strand, counting down.
GGTCCACCTAGTGACGGGCATCCTACACTGCGGCGTTCAATACGTGGTCGCCACTTGAGAGCCTTTCTTCCCCAGCGGTTGTCGGTTCGTCGAGCGATGTGGCCTGCCCATTGGGCATTGCCACTTCAGCGTGCTAATTCTTCGTGCTATGTCGGTTACACCCGTTCTTTTGCGGATTTCCGTATTCCGGATTCTATCTCGCAGTGGAATCCCGAGCATAGCCCGCTCCATAGCACGCTGAGCGATTTTGCATAAGGGGATAATGGCGTAATCGCCACGCTTGGAAGGCGGGTTGGCGATCGCAGTAAGGTCTTATATTCTGTTGTTCTGTTTAAATCTAAAAAAATAGTAAAAGGAATTCTCTAAGAAATATATATATAAAGACTAGCTGACCCAACAGACGTTGTTCTGTTCAAATAAAATAACGCCATCTACCAGGTCCAATTGTAAATCTAAATCATTCTCGAATCTCCTTGAACACGCACAAAAAAATTCATCAACATCGGCCCAGGCGTTTAGGAGGAGTTCAGTGACATACACGCGTACAAAAGAAATATATACTAGGTGCCACTTGCAGAGACTGTTTATTCTCACCAAAGTTTAATTTATGATTTTGAATATGTTTATGAAGAAGTCGCAATTGTAATTTGTTTAGTTTGTTTATTTTGATTTTAATATTTGTTGAGTTAGTTGTCAGTTGTCAATAAAGGTACGTTTTTCAGAATGGTTTTTAAAATTTTTCCTGAAAAGCTTAAGTGTCCGCCACTAGGGAACTTCTCCCCTAAATAACCTAGATACCGATGACAGCGCCATTTGCCGGGCCGATTTGTGAACCTAAATCTTCCAGGCATTAAATACATTCACAAAAATTCATTCAAATGCATCCAGCCGTTTAGTTGTAGTATAGATAAATGACCTAGATACCGACTGCAGCGCCATCAGCCGGGCTGATTTGTGAATCTAAATCATCCAGGTCCGCACTTGAAAACATTCATAAAAATTCATTCAAACCATTCAGCCGTTTAGCTGTAGTATAGATAAATAACCTAGATATCTAGTCGTTAAGTTTTCTTAATTTCTCTGATTTTCTGCGCAACTTTCTTATCTTTTTTCCGTAAAAGCCTTCTTTAAAGTATTAGAAAAATTAAAAAGAAAGATGGACGAAATCTGTGAAGTCGTTCTCAAGTTATGTTATTGTCCTGCCCGAACAGCGCTACCTACCGGGTCCAATTGTGGATCTAAACCATCCTCGAATCCCCTTGAACTCACACAAAAAATTTCGTCAACATCGGTCCAGCCGTTTAGGAGGAGTTCAGTGACATACACACGTACGTTAGAAATTTATATATAAGACTAGCTGACCCAACAGACGTTTTGTTCAAATCTAAAAAAACAGTAAAAAGGAATTCTCCTTGAAATCGATCACAGCGCCACCTACCGGTTCCAATTATTAATCTAAACCATTCTCATATCCATCGGAATAGCTAAAAAAAAATCGGTCCAGCCGCTTAGAAGGAGTTCATTTACAAACATACAAACAGAAGATTTATATATATAAAGATAGAAAAGTTTATACATATACTCGAAAAAAAGGTTACATTAGAAAAGTTAAGTTTTCTTAAATTTTCTAATTTTTTTTCCGTAAAAGCATTTTCAAAGTATTAGAAAACTTGAAAAAAAAAATGATGGACGAAATCGGTAAAGTCGTTCTCAAGTTATGTTATTGTCCTGCCCGAACAGCGCCACCTACCAATTGTGAATCTAAACCATCCTCGAATCCCCTTCAATACACACAAAAAATTTCGTCAACATCGGTTCGGCTATTTAGGTGGAGTTCAGTGACATACACACGTACCCTAGAAATTTATATACAAGATAAAATATAACTGACCCAACAGACGTTGTTCTGTTCAAATAAAATAACGCCACCTACCGGCTCCAATTGTAAATCTAAACCATTCTCGAAACCCCTTGAACACACACAAAAACATCAATCGGTCCAGCCGTTTAGAAGTTCAGTGACATACACGCGTACAAAAGAAATCATTATATATACATTTTTGTGTGTGTTAAAGGGAACGAGAGGGGATCCGGTAGATGGCGTTGCTTTTTTTTTGAACAGTACAACGGCTGTTGGGTCAGCTAGTACATATGTAAAGATATAAATATATGACAAAATGGTCTTTACCGTTTCATGGTCTCCTCATCATCAATATGTATAAAGCTGTCGGTTCCCGTGAAACTTGGATACGTGTTCATATCGCTCCAGTTCAACTCATTTTCACTTAAATACTTGACTTGCATATATGTTTGTCCATCGTAAACTGGATCTTCTGTACCTACCTGTAATTGATATTAGAAACTATAAGATGTTTATATCTATACCAATAAATAAAATTGAAGTGTCTGTTTGTAATGTCAAAATTATTGGCTTTTTTCATGCTCACACGGTTATTTGCACTATACATATGCCTAAAATACACTTTATATTTTTTGTCTGTCTGTTTGTTCTGGGTAATCTTCAAAACGGCTGGATCGATTTCAAAAATTCTTTCACCAATGGAAAGCTATAATATCAGGGCGTAAACTAGGCTATACTTTATCACGGTATTCCCACGGGAACGGGAACTACGGGGATAAGGCGAGAGAAACCGAAGCGAAGCGAATATTTTCCGGGTGGTGATTGAGTAAGAATACAATACATCTCTCCCTATCTTACCCGTGGATGTCGTAAACGAAGACTAAGGGATATAATATGCATATAATATCTGTGCAAGAGGAGGGAAACTCGAAATAAAACCCTACACCTAAATGTTTGACCAGCATGGTATAGTTGGTCAACTGCCTGAGATGAGGCTTGAGGCCAGCAGTGGAACGTGTATGACCCGAGACAAAAGTCATTTATAATTTTCTCATAACACGAGCTATCGCTAACCCACCTCATTCGTTATCATCATCATCATCATCTTCGTTCCTCTTTTTATTACGCTTTTATTAGCTTCAGACGTATGTATGTTCGGATGTTAGTATGTAACGGAATCTTTGAACATGATTATGACCCTCTTCAAAACGTCGGATTAACTCGAAATTTGGCATACTTATTAAGGACCGATGACGATTCAATATTTTAAACAGTTTTTTTTTACAATAAAAAATATATTTCTTATATACACTATTCTTAATTCAAATTTTAAAAATTTATTTTCTATTTTTTAGTTGGATTTTCTTTAAAAGCTTATTTTTTTAGTTTTTTTGAACTATTATTTATATTTTATTTTTTGTGTGACTTCGTTGTTAGCCTCAGATGGCTGTGACAACTTTATCCGGACTGGAGGGTGAGCGCTGAGGGCTCTCAACTCGTTCGAGCTCCTCCAATTGATCTACTACTTATACCACGGGAGTCAGACGGGTTGATGAAGGTTTATTTCGAGCTTTTCTTCTCTTGCATAGATGTTATCTACATATCATATTTCTGAAACATCTCTTACTATACTCACAGCCAAGATAAGGGGTGGTAAATTGTATTCCTACCGTCGTTTCTTACCAACACCATACGGAAAATCGGATGTGAACCGTGGCGATTATTACATTATTCCTTCTTCGAAAGGAGGTCTATGTTGAACAGTGGATAATAATAGGCTGAACGGTTTGACGATTGCTGATTGCTTATTGTAGTGAAGTTTCATGCCCAACAGTGGAGCCCAATTTCATCTCAGCTGGAGAGAGGATATATATATATAGTCCCACTCTGGGCTCGGGCCTCCTCCAGTGATTTAATGGTAGGTCCATTAAACCACTGGAGGATATTCAATGTTGGTCAGACGTGTTGGAATAGGGCTTTGTTTCGAGTTTTTCTTCTCTTGCACAGATGTTATATGCTTATTATATCCCTTAGTCGTCTTTTACGACATCCACGGGCAAGATAGTGGTGAATTGTATTCTTACTCCGTCACCGCACGGAGTCCAAAATATCAGTAAAAAAAAAGAATCAGAATGATATTAATAAATTACTTCACCTCATTATTCTTCACCAAATTTTCTGTAAGATACTGATATTTTTTGCTGATAAAGTACTTCTTTCTTTTGTATTTGTCAACGTGTGTGTGTGCTGTATATTTCTTTGTCGCTTTGTGATACTTCTGCTTGATGCCTTTCTTGGCGACTATTGCGTGATGGATATCGTTTCTGGAAAGATTTTGATTGTATTCTGGTACCGGATCTAGGACTTCTTTACATATATTCTTATCTCTGAAAAGGGCAAAGATTCATCTTAAGTTTTTATAGAAATTCACGATGAAAATTAATGAGCTAATTATGCATGCTCGACGTTTTGATAACTTTCAAGGTTCATGTTCAGGGCCATGTAAGGGTAGTCCGTCTCCCGGTGGCCATGAATGTTGATCATTTATTATAAGTTTTATTTTAAATATGAAAACTTAGTGTAAACATTAGAAATCGATATAAATTTTAAGGTTTAACTGATTGAGATTCATCATTTCATAGATGTTATCTGCATATTATATCATCTAGTCATCTTTTGCGACACCCACGGGCAAGAACACGGGGGTGGTGAATTGTATTTTTACTCCATCAACACAGGAAAAAAGCATTTATTTCTGAGAAAAATGTGGGTATTGAGCCCAAATAGATTATAAATGTATTTCAACAGCCTTCCCAATTAGGCTCGTGTGGGTAGGGACGTCTGATAACCAAATTGCGGCTGCATTATCGTCTTAAAAATATTTTAAAAGTCATATATCTGAAAATGACGACTTTTTTAATAAGTTATCATGACCATGGTTTCTCATGGTTATTCTCTGTGGTAACGGAATAGAATTTCAGTGGTAGTCTTAAAATTCAGCTATGAGGTTACCAAGATAATGAGCAGCATAAGTCAATAATAATAATAAGTCGTTTTATTGATTGATTGTGATAAGACTTGATGGTAACAACAGGTGGACCGAGGTTTAGTCCGCCGCCCGCAGATAGGTCGACCGCGTGAGTTTTTCGCCGCCCAAACGGAATGGGCGCGATGTGTTCAGACCATAGTTTAAAAAAAGATCTTTTGGTAATGCCGCTCATAAACCTCTGCAGTATGGGTACAGATGGGTCACTGCCTAAAGTAAATATTTAGGCCTCCGTTTATCTTGTTCACTGAATGATACACAATAGTAACTTGCAAACGTTGATTTTCTCCGAGGCCGCGGGTGACGTGACCGGGGATTAGTCCGTCACCCGCCGAGAGGCCGACCGTGTGAGGAAAGACCGACGTCCTCCCCGAGGGGGGGACGTCGGTCGATGGGAGGGTACCCCAAGTAGGGGGTATTCCGTCGGGCCGACCACTGACGACAAGTTAACTCTGCTCCGGTGGTCGGCCCAACGACGAAGGCGACGTGGTTTTCGGGTGGGTTGCGGGAGTTGCGTGCTTAAGCCCCTCTGTCACTCCGGACGGAGTGGTGCGGAGGCGCGCCGACCGCAGACCACCCACAAAAAAAAAACCGTTGATTTTCTGCAAGAGTGTGTTACTATTTCAGACGTGCTGGCCATTCATTGCTCTAGAAACAGAGCATTATTGTGCCTTTTTTGTTTTTTTTTAAGCGAGTTATGGTTAAGATACACTAAAGAGTGTTGCGCGGTCCCATAACCCCCCGTATTCCCTTCCCTTCGCCTTTGGACTGATCACTGGTACCTAGTTCCTTGACGTACGTGGCCAGCCAAATTATTATGCCTTGGAGAGGATAGACCTAACAGTGGACTTATAGGTATATGTTAAGGTTAGTACTAACGTGCAATTGTCATTAGCTTCATCGCAGTTGTCCACATTGAGACCTCCTAGTGCCGCTGAAACAACAGCTAATTCTTCATCGTTGATTATCAACTGAAATAAAAATATATAACAATTAAAATTCAAATAATTTATTATGCATAAATTACATATCGGCATTTTATACCTTAAATTACCACTGGATCGATCGGCACGCACTAAGAAGATCCGGCAAGAAACTCAGCGGGACTGTTAATTTTTTTATTTATTTACTAATTTCTTTTAAAATTAATTACATACAAAAATATGCCTGTTAATAGTTCCAGTACTTATTAACAGTTCCAGTGTAATGCCCTTCTTTAATACAATTGTCAAATACAATAAAAACGATTATGGTTGGACCAGATCCCGCAAGCGGCACCCGATCACAAGTTAATGTATATAATGTTTTTTGTCTACGTAGTCATCATAATTTATCTCAGCCTATATAAGCCACTGCTGGACTTAGGATGTCTCCATAATGGGAGGGGAACTACTATTCCACGCTGGTTAGACGTGTTGGAATAAATTTTTATAGAATTTTCTTACTTTTAGAAAATCTATACCAATAAATAAAATTGGAGTGTCTGTTTGTAATGTCAAAATAATAGGCTTTTTTCATGCTCACACGGTTATTTGCACGACACCTATGCCTAAAATGGCAATTAAAAAATTTTTGTCTGTTTGTCTGTCTGTTTGTTCCGGGTAATCTTCAAAACGGCTGGACCGATTTCAAAAATTCTTTCACCAATGGGAAGCTATAGTATCAGGGCGTAAACTAGGCTATATTTTATCCCGGTATTCCCACGGGAACGGGAACTACGCGGGTAAAACGACTATAACCTATAACCGAAGCGAGGGCGGGTTGCTAGTCTATATATATAAAAGAAAGTCGTGTTAGTTACACTATTTATAACTCAAGAACGGCTGTACCGATTTGGCTGCAAATTAGTAGGGAGGTAGCTTAGATCCAGGAGACGCACATAGGATACTTTTTATCCCGTTCGATCGCATTCCCGTGTGACGTAACATAAAATGTCACAATGAAACGTGTCACTATGAACAAGTCACTATGAAATGTGGTATAATAAAAATGCATCTGATATGTAATAACAAAACGCAAATGACAGCTTTAGACCGACTACATATTTGAAAATTTAGAAAATTATTTACGAAAAAAATTATGGCGGTACGAAGTTCGCCGAGTCAGCTAGTTGATTATAAACGCGTTGTGCTTCCTGAAAAATGATATTATATTTTAATACCCTACACTGTGGAAGTAATCCTTGTAATAATACTTGGTACAGTAGATCGTCATCTTAACGATTCAGCCATCGTCTTGCACAAAAAAAAGAGAAAACAGGGCTATGACAGATTTGAAGCAAGACAAAATATTTACCTGTGAAACACAACCACTGAAGGATGTATCCAATGCTAGTCTTCTAGGTAATGGATGTGGTGCTCCACCAAGCAGGAGCGGCTGTCTAAGCGTGAGGCGACGTCTTGCACCGCGTGACGTCACAGCTCTAACACCTCCCCCTCGCACTCGCAGCCATGCACGTTTGCCTGAGCGGGACACTGATACCCAGTGCCAACGGTTTGGTTCTATTGGGTAAGCTGATCTGGAAAATTAAAATCATCATCATCATTTCAGCTCATATACGTCCCACTGTTTGGCTCGAGCTTCCTCCACGATAAGAGGGAAATTGACCTTACTATAGCATGCTGGTCAGACAGGTTGGTATAGTTTTATTTCGAGTTTTCCTTCTCTTGTATAGATGTTATATGTGTATTATATCCCTCAATCGTCTTTTACGACATCCAAGGGCAAGATAGAGAGTGGTGAATTGGATTCTTACTCCATCACTAAACGGAGATAATGACAAATATACAGGGATTATCCTTAGGCCTATACTAGATTTATACAATGTTAGAATTGTCTTCTTCTTCTTCTAATATAGATGGAAGAGCAGTATAATATACTTGATAGTATTTTGACAGCCTTACGACAAGTTGCATGTCTGATGTTGTTTATTCTTGAAACCTTAGAATAATAAAGTATGGAAGGATAGTGTCAGTACTTCGAACGATCGAAACATGAATCCTAGAATTATGAAATCAAATTTTGTTTTTATTAACATAAATCGTCGAATTACTTTTAAAAGTAATGTTTAAAACCTTTTTGTGTTTTTCAAATGTGTTGTAACACCATTTGAATGCACAAACCGTTATAATTACTTATTTATTTTTTAAGAGTTGCGTATGTACGTGCAATACAATGACTTGTACATTACGGAACGGTTCCGGCGTAAGCTCCATTAGGCTCCAATTGAAATGCTTCATTTTATGTACGCGGACTTCCCTTCTATACGTTATTATTCTAAGCTTGAGACGTATTCATCTACTTTATTGATGAATGATATTGGTACCATTGAATTATACAAGTATTAACTCATACAAATGATACATTTTTATTACCTATCTTGGCAGATGAGCAGGCAACTGGTAATTACTGCTCATGGATCTGCACAATACCAGAGTCTGAACCGGGTTTCTGCCAACCGTAAAGGTTTAGGTTTCTAGCTCTTTACTTCGTCGAACGTAGCGCAGTAGGAAATTGCTTCTACTCAACGAGACTTCTATTAACGAGTTTTACTTTCCTTGCATAATTTCTGTCTGCACATGATATCCCTTAGCTTTTACGACACCCATGCACAAGAAAGTTGTTTGGAGTTGTATTCTTACTCCATTATTTTACGAATATCATTAATACAATGTTTAAATACCTGACAAGTGCAATGCCAGCTCCTAGATCAAATGCAAACTCGACATAGTAATTTCTGAGGTGAAGAGAGAAGAAGTCTCCGTCGCCATCCGCGCGTTCTGAATTGTACAGCACTAAACCATCACCACTAGAAGGCTTTAATGTGATCTGAAATAGAAGAAGCCTTCATCAGATTCAATATCATCAGTTTTGAATTAACATCATACATTTATATTCTTGTGGTGAGAATATTACTTCGATTTCTGATGTTTACACGAGCACTATACATTGTAAATAAAACTACTTTTACAGTATTTATCGCTTTTGTATTTGATTTATGATTGCCCGACGTTTCGAACACTTTACAGCATTCATGGTCACGAGCGGACTAAGATGTCTGACGTCCAAACAAGTCAACGTTATTACAGATTGACTTGCTTGGAGTCAACGTTATTACAGATTAGAAGCGCGATAAAATCCGTAAAAATAGTTTTATTTACAATATTACTTCGACTTTAGCCCAAATACGTTTCAGAATTAGGCAATGGCCTCATCTGAAACTAAAGGGAAATTGAATTACGAAATACACCAAGTTTATTAAACGGGTTCATCATCATAATTTCAGCTCAGATAGGTGCCAATGCTGAGCTCGAGTCTTCTCCATAATAGGAGGGAAATTGACTTTACTATTATACCATGCTGGTCATACAGGTTGGTATAGGGTTATGTTTCAAGTTTTCCATCTCTTGCATAGATGTCATACGCATAATATATCCCTTAGTGGTATTTTACGACACCCAAGAGAAGGCGTGGTGAATTGTATTCTTACTCCCTCACAACAAGGAAAATGGGTCGATTTGTTTAATTTTGATTTTTGTAGTGATGATATGCTTATATCCCTCAATTACCTTAAATTATAATCTTACTATTCGTATATTTCGTAGAAGAATGGACGTAGAAGAATGAACGAAAGATGTAATGGAATGGTATCCTAGAAATGGAAAGAGGAAAAAAGGAAGACCATCAAAAAGATGGCAGGATGACCTACCAAAAGGATGGATGAGACTTTCCCGTGACAGAGACGAGTGGGAGAAACTAGGGGAGGCCTATGTCGAAGGACAACCTTGCCAATAAACGGGTTGCTGCATACATTAAAATATGAACGTAGTAGTATTTTTAGTTTAATCATATCATAATATATTTTAGTTAGTATGTAAATAATATTTAAGTTAAATATGTATTGAAACTTGGTCAGCGAATAAAGGCTATTATTATTATTATAATTCGTATATTTCATATACCTTTTATACATAGGGATATTCATTCATTCACGCTGTTCAGACGTGTTGGTATAGAGATTTATTTTGAGTCTTCCAACTCTTGCATACATGATGTTTGTAATCCCTTAGTCGTTTTTGCGACACTCACGGGCAGAAAGGAAATCCACATTAGGAGGGCAATTGGGGGTCGCGGCCGGAGCACCTCCTCGTGGTGCTCCCTGGTAACGTCCATTTGGACGTCATGCGTCCATTTGGACGGCCAAGATTCCGGCAGGTGGGGGTCTCCGCGTGCGGCTCTGGTGGCAGAGCGTACGGCGGATCTGACCCGGGGCCAATGGGGCGGATGTGCCTCATGGGACTCCGTCGCCAGGGACGGTTGCGTCACGGCCCGGGGGCGTGACGGGTCGGTCGCTCGCGAGCGGCCAGACCCGGAAGGCCCAAACCGTAATCCTGAATGGGGGGAGTCAGGACCGGGGGTCTTCGGACCGCGGGGAAGAAAACCCCTATAAAAAATCACCCCAATCTTAAGTTTGGCCACTCGGCGAGGAGATGTATGACTGGTGCTGACGGACGTGGGCGGAAGTGTCGCAGAGCCGTCCGCCGATGACAGCGCCGAGTGGATGTGGGTCGGCTGGAGTAGGGAAGAGGGCGGTGGATGCGCCGTAGTTAGGGACACGATAGGCGGGCCGTCAGTTGAGGGTTCCGGTAGGCCGTCGTCGTCGCCGTCGTTGCCGCCGTCGTCGTCGCCGAGGAAGAGGAGGGAGAGGGATGGGGAGGCTGCAAAGGCGCCAGCCCCAAGTGCGAGGAAGAAGGAGGAGGCCCTCCCCCCGAGACCCTGGAAGCGCCCCCTGCAAGAGGGTGGCTGCTCCAACACCGACTCGGAGGGGAGTTCTATCATCATGCCTCCTCCCAAGGTCCCGACCATGCGCCGGGGGCGCAGAGGCCGAGGATCGGTGGTGGCGGTGAGGTCGGGGACACCGGGTCCGGCTGGCCACGGTGGCGAGGTGGCGGCCCTACAGGCCGCGAACGCCCGCCTTAGCGAGGAGGTCTCTGGCTTGCGGGAACGCAACCGCAAGCTGGAGACGGAGCTATCGGCGGTACGACGGGAGAACCGCGGGTTGGCCAAGGAGATGGCCGACCTGCGGACCCAGTTCGCGCGCCTGGCGCCGGCCACGCCGCCGGTGCCGTCCTCGCCACCGAAACGGGCTGCGCCGGTGAGGGCAGGCCCGTCGTCTGCGTCCGTGGCGCCGGCTGCGCCCGTCGCGGCTGCTGCGCCGACTGCGCCCGTCGCGGCCTCGGCGCTTCCTCCCCTCGTCGTAGTCCCTCCGCCGGCTCGTGGCCGCGGGAGACCTCGGAAGGGGGAGGAGCCGCCGCCCGACGAGGTGCATGGCGTGTCAGAGTCGGCGGTACGCGTCATCCTAGCCCGAGTAGGGGTGATGATGGATGCGCGTATCGCCGCCGTAGCGGCCAGGCTCCCGCCTGAGCCGCCCCTCCGACCGCCGCCCGCCGCGGACAAGGCGAGGCGGCCGCAAGCGTCAGCTCCCACCCCGCTGCCCTGTCAGGGTGGCCGCGTGGTGAGCTACGCTGCGGCCGCGGCTGGGCCCAAGAAGGGGGCCAAGAAGGTCGGCAAGGTGCCGGCTCCCGCCAAGGCCGGGCCGCAGCCTACGCCAGCGGCTGCACCGCCGAGGCTGTTCCCTGGGTGCTGGAAGGAGGGAAGGCTGGTGCTCCTGCCGAAGCCGGGACGGTCTCCGGGGTCGCCTTCGGCCTATAGGCCTATCGTGCTGCTCGATGACTCGGGCAAGCTACTGGAGAGGGTGGTAGCTGCCCGCATCGAGCGGCACCTCGTCGGCACGGGGCCCGATCTGTCGGACGCCCAGTTCGGGTTTAGGAGGGGTCGTTCGACGATCGCGGCTCTGTTGCGCCTGAGGGCCGTGGCGACTGAGGCCGTCACTGGTGGGGGAGTGCTGTTGGCGGTGTCCCTAGACATCGCCAACGCATTCAATAGTCTGCCATTCAGCTGCATCAGGGAGGCGCTCCGGTATCACGGAGTGCCAGCTTACCTGAGGCGGCTAGTGGCAGACTATTTGGTGGGGCGCAGCGTCCTCTGCACCAACCGAGCAGGGGACGTTGTGCGAACGCCCATGACGTGCGGTGTCCCACAGGGGTCGGTCCTCGGACCCACCCTGTGGAACATCGGCTACGACTGGGCGTCGCGGGGGAGCCTCCCGCCCGGGTTGGGCGTGATTTGTTACGCCAACGACACGCTTGTCACAGCCCGCGGTGGGACGCTAGAAGAGGCGGTAAGCCTGGCGACCTATGGCACCGAAGAGGTCGTCAGGCGGATCGAGGCGCTGGGGTTGAGGGTCGCCCTGGACAAGACGGAGGCCCTCTTGTTCCATGGGCGCCGTATGAACCCTCCCATCGGCGTCTCGATCACCGTCCACTCGGTGCTCGACGGGCAATGGTGGTTCCGGGAGCATTTCCGTAGGCTTGCTCCACGGCTCGTCGGCGCGCCGTCCGCCCTATCGTGGCTTATGCCGAACGTGGGCGGACCGAGCGCTACGTGCCGACGGCTGTACGCGGGGGTCATCCGGTCGATGGCCCTGTACGGCGCACCGGTGTGGGCGGCGTCCTTGACCGTCCGACTTAGGGCCCTTCTGTGGCGACCACAGAGGGTCATGGCGGTCAGGGCCATCCGCGGATACCGCACGGTGGCGACGGAGTCAGCGTGCCTATTGGCCGGGACTCCCCCGTGGGACCTGGAGGTGGAAATGCTCGCCGAGTTGTATCGGCGGGTGTCGGGGGTGCGCGGGGAGGGCGGTGTTGTTTCCTTGAGGGAGCTCACCGCCTGGCGCGTCAACGCCCACCGAGACGTCATTGCCCGTTGGGCAGTCCGGCTGGAGAGGCCTCGGTTCGGGGTGCGAATCGTGGAGGCCTTCCGGCCGGTGCTGATGCAGTGGTTTGAAAGGCGGCACGGGGTGCTCTCCTTCCGACTAGTGCAGGTGTTGACGGGGCATGGGAGCTTCGCCAAATACCTGCACAAGGTCGTTAGGAGGGAGAGTACGCCATCCTGCCACCACTGCGATTGCGACGAGGACACGGCGCGCCACACGCTCGAGGCCTGCGCGGCTTGGGCAGTGCAGCGCCGTGAACTCGTCGCAATCATCGGTGCCGACCTGACGCTGCCGGCCATCGCTAGGGCGATGGTCGACAGCGTCGGGAATTGGGACGCGGTCGCAGCCTTCTGCGAGACAGTGATCTCGCAGAAGGAGGCGGCGGATCGCCTGCGCGAGGAGCGCAGCCTCGATGAGGAGATCCGCCGCCGGCGAATAGGGCGGCGCAGGCGCAACTACCTGCGCCTCATGCCGCCCTAGCCGAGGCCGCGGGTGACGTGACCGGGGATTAGTCCGTCACCCGCCGAGAGGCCGACCGCGTGAGGAAAGACCGACGTCCTCCCCGAGGGGGGGATGTCGGTCGATGGGAGGGTACCCCAATTAGGGGTATTCCGTCGGGCCGACCACTGACGGCAAGTTAACGCTGCTCCGGTGGTCGGCCCAACGACGAAGGCGACGTGGTTTTCGGGTGGGTCGCGGGAGTTGCGTGCTTAAGCCCCTCTGTCGCCCCGGACGGAGTGGTGCGGAGGCGCGCCGACCGCGACCCACCCACAAAAAAAAAAAAAAAAAAAGGAGGGCAATTTAACTACTATATCGCACTGGTCAGACGTGTTGATATATGGTTTTATGTCGAGTATATCTTCACTTGCAGACCTATGTCTTATATGTATATTTAATCCGACATTTACAATACTCATGGATGAGACTGATGAGAGAGGTAATAGTGAATTGTATTTCTACTCCGTTGCCACATGGAAAATAAGCATATTATATTTGTCAAGTCGAGCAAAAAGCGGCATGCCGTACCATACCATCCGTTTCTAGAAACAGTTTAGCCCATTTTCGACCCCCTATAACTTTGTTGTGAATGAAACTATAGTCCATAAAATATAGGATGATCTCTGTGACAGTTGTCCCTAGTGCTGTCACGCTTACGATAAATAAAGTCCGTAGTTTTTTATCGATAAAACTCTTTATTTTTATAATTGTGTTTTTCTATTATAATTAAAATACAATCGATGAAAATCTTTTTGAATTTATTTCAAACAAAAAGTGTTTTTTGACTCTTTTAATTATTCAAAAGGATGTACTCGTTTGTGTAAAGGATGTAGTAAAAGGATGTACGACTAAAGACGTGAATTATCAATATTTTTTATTTTTTATTTTTTTGCAAACGAGCAAACAGTACACCTGATGGTAAGTGTTACTGCCGCTCATGGACCTTTACAAGGCCGTTGCCTACCGCGAAGAAAGTGAAGGGAGTGTGAATGCGTGCATTGAGGCTCGGTGATACCAAGGGCACCACCAAAACCCTCCACACGCAAACACCCTCAGAAAGTTGGGCTTCCGGCTCTCTCGCTCACCGAACGAAGCGCAGTAACAAATCGCTACTACTCAGACGTCGATTTAATATAATAATATAATATCTCGACACTGGCACCAATATCTCACATTACTGTAGCTCATTGCCATCAAATAAGAAGAAGAAGAAGAAGCATGAATTTAACTAGAAGCGCTCTGGGGCAACCCTACCTGATGCTGTCTGGTCAATAAATACATTCCCAAAGAGAGTAGACTTAAAAAAAACTAAACGATTCAATCCAAAAGTTTTCTCGCAATAAGAATGAACAATAAGTTAATACTAATTAAAGAACAAGCAAAACTTTTGAAATTCATACTTGTTGTCCATTACTAAGAATGGCTAAAAAGACCGAGTTTCGAAACTCATTGCATCGGTATTGAATACTTAATTTTAAATTCAGAACGTTTGTGGAATTGCCAGCTATCGAAAACTTTAAAATTTAATTCAATGAAAGTATTATTAAGTAAGTAATAGTGTTTCAATGTTTTATTCACTACTGTAAAATGAAAATATCTATTTTTTCGTAAAAACTAAAGTAAGTATATTTCATTTTTATGTCTTATTTACTTTTTTTTTTTGTATTGACAATGAACTATTAATAAGAGCTCATTGTCAATGTCGGCCTCATAAAAAAGCTCAAAGTCGCTCAGCGTGCTATGGAGAGGGCTATGCTCGGTATTTCTCTACGTGATAAAATCCGGAACATGGAAATCTGTAGAAGAACGGGTATAACCGACATAGCCCGCAGAATTAGCACGTTGAAATGGCACGTTAAAATGTTCGAAAGGTCAGGAAATCATATAGAAGTGCGACCTTGCCTATAGATGTTTCACATCAAAAACAAAATTGAGTAACAAGAAGATAGAATACAATTTCTATTACTTCCTTTCATTGTAACTTTGATAGATGATCCTTCAAAATAATTTAAGTAACACAGAAGTAAAATTTTAATAAAAAGCAGATCTTACTAAAAATGCGCCTGTTTTACTAAACTTCGCTAATAAATCTTCACTTTACCTGTCCATTGAATTATTTATACCTTGAGTACCGTGAAGAAATAAATCTTACTCGTGAACATTTGTCTTAATTTGTACACTGTGGTCGAGTAATCGTTATTTACAGGGTTCATTACACCTTACTGGGGAAACGAGAATTTGGTTGTTCAATAGCTGACGACAATGAATTAGTCTTAAAGCCACCATTTTACACTAAAAGCCTTTCAGTGTGGTGATGAATTAAAAATAGAATGTGTCAACAACCTTTAATGATTTATATATCATTATCATCGCAGCCCACTTACGTCCCACTGTTGGGGCTAGGCCTCCTCCACAATGGGAGGCAATTTAACCTACTATACCGTGCTTGTCAAACATGTCTGTATAGAGTTTCATTTCGAGTTATCCTTCTCTTGCACAGATCTTATGTGCATATTATATCCCTCAGTCGTCTTTTACGACATCCACGGGCAAGATAGGGAGTGGTGAATTCTATTCTTAATCCATCACCATACGAAATTATAATCTATACCAATAAATAAAATTGGAGTGTCTGTTTGTAATGTCAAAATAATAGGCTTTTTTCATGCTCACACGGTTATTTGCACTATAGGTACATATGCCTAAAATATACTTTATATTTTTTGTCTGTCTGTCTGTTTGTGCCGGGTAATCTTCAAAACGGCTGGACCGATTTCAAAAATTCTTTCACCAATGGAAAGCTATAATATCAGGAAGTAAACTAGGCTATGAGACGAGGCTCATAAGACGACTGTAACCGAAGCCAAGCGAGGGCGGGTTGCTAGTTACCTATATATAATACTAGCAACCCGCCCTCGCTTCGCTTCGGTTATAGGTTATAGTCGTTTTACCCGCGTAGTTCCCGTTCCCGTGGGAATACCGGGATAAAATATAGCCTAGTTTACGCCCTGTTATTATAGCTTTCCATTGGTGAAAGAATTTTTGAAATCGGTCCAGCCGTTTTGAAGATTACCCGGAACAAACAGACAGACAGACAGACAATTTTTTTTTAAATGCTATTTTAGGCATAGGTGTCGTGCAAATTACCGTGTGAGCATGAAAAAAGCCTATTATTTTGACATTACAAACAGACACTCCCATTTTATTTAATTGGTATAGATTCTTAGAATAATAACGTATAGAAGGATAGTGTCGGTACTTCGAGCGATCGAAAACATGAAGCAAAAAATACTACATCCGCGCAGGCGATTACACACGTACACACGCATATCATTATACAAAATATGAAATCAAATTTTGTTTTTATTAACATAAATCGTCGAAATACTTTTAAAAGTAATGTTTAAAACCTTTTTATGTCTTTCAAATGTGTTGTGACACCATTTGAATGAACCAACCGTCATAATTACCTATTTATATTTTAAGAGTTGCGTACGTTCGTGGTGTACAGTGACCTTGTACACTACGGAACGGTCCGACTTAAGCTCCCTTAGGCTCCAATTTAAATGCTTCATTTTTTGTGCGCGGTCTTACCTTTTATACGTTATTATTCTAAGATAATATAATATATTGTAAAAAAACTATTTTACGGATTTTATCACGTTTGTATTTGATTACTACAAAATTTTATGTTAATAAATACCTACTAACCATAAGATATTTTATTTCATGTAGAATCATTTTCTTCTTGCACTGGCAATGAATTTGTACCAAAATGCAGGTAAAAAATTCTTAACTTGTTTTATTACTTTTTAATAGCGATAACTTGTAGGACATGAAACGTCTTAGTACGCCCGTGACCATGAATGTCACGGTACTGTACTGCACTGTAAAGTATTCGAAACGTCGGGCAATCAAAAATCAAATACAAACATGTTCCCCTACAAATCCCTAAAATAGTTTTATTTATAACTTTACTTTTTTCTTCATCATCACACCTTTGTACGTCCCAGCTCGAGTCTCCTCCATAATGTGAGACAAATTGACCTACTATATTATGCTAGTCCGTGTGGTGACGGAGTAAGAATACAATTTACTACTCCCTATCTTATCCGTGGGTGTCCTAAAAGATGACTAACGGATATGCATATAACGTCTGTGCAACGCAAAACTCGAAATACAACTCTATACCAACATGTCATAAGCCCAGCAGCAGGGAGGAGGCTTGAGCCCAGCAGTGGGACTTTATCAGTTGAGACGAGATAAGACCAATTTTGCTCTGTGATTCGTTGTTACAAATTTTCCACTCATGTTTCCTATCGTTAATTCTTGGTCGAGACAGCTCTCCTAAACTTCGAACTAAATCTATTGAATTTTGAAGCGGGTTGCTATAACTCACGGTTTACTAACGGAACACTATTTGTCAAGACGTCGTCGTTTAAATAATTTGTTTTAGTTCTACGGATAGGTTTAGCTTGAAACTGAGCGATCATGTATCAGGAAATATGCTATAAGTTAGATGACTTAGTGGCAAGACTGATAAACTGCCATGTAGATCATGCACCTAAGGTATTGGATTTAATTCCATGGCGCGTATTTGATTTTCAAACGTTAATGTATAAATCATATCTTCAATTATTAGTTATTGCTTACTTTAACGATGACGGTCATGAGAAAAATTATTTTTGAGAGCTCTATGTTCCACAGTCGAGTCGTCAGCTCATATAGGTATTTTTTTGAAGTTAAACTTCTTTAGAATCGTGATTTCAGACTCGATGAAACGAAAAAGCGAGACCATAGAGACACAAACACGTAAATGTATAGGATTCAGCCGGCGAGAGAATGAGATAGAACACATTCGAATAGCGTCTCCACTATCGTCTAGTAAGCATTGTCCATATGTATGCTCCTTTGTAGTGGGATGATTAAAAATACTTATTGAAGAGTATTGAAAATTATGAAATTTGAATTGTTTTCAATAATTCTAATTCTTTTTAATGTATTTATAATTATAAATATACAGTTTACACGCACACGCCGTCCATGCCGTCCGGGATGACGAAAGGGCGGCGCGCAGCCCCGTAACCCACCGTATTCCCTCCCCTTCGCTATTGGGCCGACCACCGGTACCGAGTCCCTTGTCGTCCGTGGACAGGCCGGCGGGATACCCTTTCGGGTACCCTCTTTCCCTAACGCCTACGTCGATCGATCTCAGGCGGTTATCCTCTATGCGGGTGATGGACTATTCCCCAGTCCAGCTCACTGCTTGGCCTAGCTTTCTCCGCTTGCCTTAACGATGATGGTAAACATCACGAGGAAATATGTATCTTTGGGCTCTATATTTTTTATAAATTCATCAGCTCATATAAGTGCCACTACTGATCCTAGCCTCCTCCACTACAAGAGGCGTTATTTATTGTGAAATATCTTCCATAGTACTGGACTCATCATCATCATTTTCCTGCCCTCATCCCACACTAAGTGGGGTCGTCACAACATGTTTTCCACAGTACTGGACTAATTTTGACTGCACAGATGGCGTAGTGGTTAAGATAGCTACTTACAATGCCAGTGTCACGGGTTCAAATCCCACGCGGGACAACACTTTGTGCGATCCACAAATTGTTGTTCTGAGTCTGGATGTAATTTGTGTCCGTTAATTATATGTTTGTAAAGTCCCCCGCAATACAAGGATTATTTCCTTAGTGCAGGGTGTAGTCTTTAAAAAAAAAAATATTTGAAACTGAATTTTGAAGATTAAATTCTAACGATTAAACATATTGTAAATAAAACTACTGTACGGATTTTATCGCGTTTGTATTTGATTTTTGATTGCCCGACATTTCGAACACTTTGCAGCGTTTATGGTCACGGGCTGACTAAGTTGTCACACGTCCAACAAGTCATAGTTATTACAGAGATTTATAATTATCTACCCGATACAGAAAATTAGTCATTAAACATTGACCCACATTTTGGTACAAATTTATTGCCAGTATAAGAAGAAAATTATTCTATATGAAAAAATTATATTGTTTATGGTGTTACACTGAGGATAGGTAACATAAAAATAAAAGGAATTAAAATTTGTAAAGTATATAAGTAATAATTAATAATTGAAGGTATGAGTAAAGTTAAAAATAAAGTATAAATAGGTTAAAAATACCCCGGGAGTGGGTTCGTTAGTCTTTCTGGGTATTTCCTAGGCTCTGCACTGACAATGAGCAGAAAACAGTACTCTCCTTACGCTTGTTGCCCGTAGAGAACCGCAGCGAAGAAGATGAGGAGATCTGCAAGTCGGCTCCGGGGGGTAGACAATTAGGGGAAGTACGTACAAAATGACATACGGTTTTAATTTAGACTCATAACTTTTTATTGATAAATCACAACACTTCCATATTTTCCACAAATCATCTTTGGTTATTTTTGTATTAAATCTAATTAACATTTGTAAAATAATAGTAATAGAAAAAAAGATATTATTAATTAAATTGAGATCAATCAAAATTCATTTTGTCCGTATGCTATGGACAAAATGACATGTTTTGTATGGACAAAATGACATACAGATAAAGCATACAAAATCACTGACAAAGCTCACAAATGAAACGCTTGGTTCTCTTAGGAACGTCAGCACAAGAAGCGTGGGCCCATCGCAAACAATTTAAGCACCGTAACCAGTCTTCTCCAGGTTTAGATCGGGAAAAAAGATCATTGCAATATATGCATGGACAGTCGTCTTCGTCATCTTGAAAGTTACTGGATACATTTTCTATATCAGAGTCATCTTCAAATAACGCTTTCGTAACTGTTCGCCTCTTTTTCTTTTGAGGAGCTTTGGGCTCGTTTTTCGATTTTATTGCCACTATATTTGGAGTAGAGGTTAACACTAAAGAGGTTTGTCGAGATTTTGGTTTACGTTTTCCTTGTCCACTTATGAAATGTCCTTTAGGCATTGGAGAAATTGCCTCAAGAGGAACAGCAAGAGAAAAGCAGGATGGATGTTCTATGTTAATCGCTGATGAATGATTTTGATTGCCTGTGATTAATAATAGATCCTGCGATGAATTATCTTCTAGTTGTTCAGTAGTTACTGTTATTTCGGCTGTATTATTATTATTAAAAAAGGATTTTGTAAGGTGAAATTGTGTAGTTGTATCGACTTGAGAAACGTTTGGAATAGGAAAGATAATAGGATCCTGCTGTGTAGACGGTCCAGCTATCGGAACCGGGACAACTATTGTTTGCTGATTGACTTGGTCATTAACAATGTTTTCTAGCGGTATATTTGTAGTTTCAGCAGGCTCATACATATAATCGGGAAATATTTCTGGATTTAGAGGCCAAATGCCAGTGTTTTTAAATCCATTGCAAGCATTTTGTACAGTAGCTGCTTTACCATATGCTTCATTGAACAGGCCAGCTATTTGAAATTGAGTAACAACACGGCCGGGATGAGCTTTCAACCATTTAGATATTTCTTGACTAAAATAAATTTTTAAAGGAGCAAAAAAAGAGACATCAAGGGGCTGCATGCGATGAGTGCAGTGCGGGGGTAAACAAATAATAATAATACCGTTTTGTTTAGCAAACTCTAAACATTCAATCCCTTTATGACTTGCATGTCCGTCTACAATCAAAATCACTTTATCGTTAATTGACGATTTAACAAAACTTTGAAAATGTTTCAGCCATTTCAGATATATGTCTGTTGTCATCCATCCTGATTGTTGTGCTACACCTAAAGTGCCAGGTGGAGCTTCGTCAACCAATTCATGTTTCATATATTTTCTTGGAAATATAAGCATTGGCGGGACATATGTACCAACGGCATTAACACAACAAACAACAGTAGTGTTTGTTCCACGCTCTGCACTGGTTATAACACCAACTTGCTTTCTTCCAGTAGTAGCTAATATCTTCTGAGGTTTTTGCACAGTAGACAGACCTGACTCATCAGCATTATAAATACGGTGTGGTGTTAAGTTTTCAGATTCCAATAAATTTCCATAAAGCTCAAAAAACTTTTGGACTTGAGGTCGATTAAAAGCTTGTGCACGAGCTGCTGAAGTAGGTTTCGGTTTGCGTAAAGAAATATCTTTATTTCGTTTAAGAAATCCTTCCAACCACTCTTGTCCAGCTTTTCGTTTTTGTAAATTAAATCTATGTGTAAAACCATTTCTTTCAGCCATCTCAAAGGCTAGCTCTTGAACACATGTACGCGTTAATCCAAACAACCGAGATTCTAGTAATTTTAAATGCTGAACTAATTGCCTTTCCACTTCAGGTGGAAAAGTAGTTTTCCAACATCCAAGACCCTTCGAATTAGGCTTCAAGTTTTTGTTACTTTCGGAAGCATGTCTTCGAAGCGTTGCTTGTGGAACGCCAAATGTTTTTGATGCCAATAACCAACCCATTTTATTATTTTTAACTGCTGCTATAGCTTTTTGCATTGATACTGCACTCCAGGATTGACGATCAGTCGTACGCTGATAATGACGCGGCATATTAGAATATCTGTAAAGAAAATTAACGACTAATTATAAGAAGTTTCTTGTCTATATTCTTATGGACAAAATAACATATCTATGTCATAATGTCCGTTGCTCGTGTATGTCGTTTTGTCCTTAATACAGTATAAAAAAATAAAAATGTAAAATAAATACTAAAAGTATATTTTGTTTCTAAAAAGATGGAACTATATAACAGCAAATTAGTGGAGATTAGAATAAATACTACACAAATAAGATAAATATTGAAAAACTTACCATTTACGATAAAAACTTTTACAAACAAAAAAAATTCGTTACGTATTCACACACGTAATCAATCACGACGCCCGCAAGAAAGAGAGGAGCGCATTCACATTCTGACAGGTTGACAAAAGCCACGCGGGTCACGTGATGTGATAGGCAGTTGCACGCTTGAGACCGCCAATTTCGAATTATGATGTCTATGTCGTTTTGTCCGTATATGTCATTATGTACGTACTTCCCCTAAGTCTAATCTTAAAACCCCTATAGCGGAGTTTTAATATCCACAAACAGTTACTTAGATTGAAGGATTATCACGATATATAATAATTTAGTAAATATTGGATATAGAAGAATAATAATATAGAATTTATAATGAGAGCGTTTTAACGGACGCACGAGTAGTTAAAGCGTTCGTTGGTGTGACTGTGAAGTGAGTCACGAAGCGGCCAGCGCGGTAGGGGTAATCGAAGCGAAGTTCGTGCAGCCTCTGCGTTTAGTGCCTACTCACGAGTTATTATTACAGCAATATAACAATGGTTAGTTATTATTAACAATTAAATTGGTAGTAGGTAATTATTATGACAATTTATTGATTTAAAAAACCCAACAAATCTAATATACTACCACCAGATCGGAACGCGGCCACTGAGAAAGATCCGATGAAACATATGTACATAAATATTTTAAAACGTATAACTACTTTCGTTTAAAAATCAGATGATTCTTTCGAACATAACCTTTAAGAATGAAAATTGTTTATCAAATTGCAAAAAAATATCTTTGCTAGGATACAGTTCTATATGAAATAAATCCTCTCATAATGTCAAATATTTGCAAGGGTTTTCTAGTATAATGTTATTTTTACCTGTATGTCGAGCCACGATTCGGCGGCATTACCGAGTCCTGGCAAACGTAGATACGACGAACCATTGAAACGAGGCACCTGAAATAACAATGATCGGTTTACAACATTTATAAAAATATGCTCTCATGTATGGCTCGGGCATATGTTAGAAAGAAA
This sequence comes from Lymantria dispar, assembly GCA_032191425.1. Classification (NCBI taxonomy): domain Eukaryota; kingdom Metazoa; phylum Arthropoda; class Insecta; order Lepidoptera; family Erebidae; genus Lymantria; species Lymantria dispar. The sequence goes on along the minus strand of CM063465.1, from coordinate 5,762,161 downwards.
ATATTTTTTATAACCATTGTTTTTACGTAGGAGTCGTGAAATTCGGCTAAAGGCCTACCAACAGATTGGATAGAAGGATTTTTCTCAAAAATCTTTATTTATTCGTGTGTAGAGTGACAGAGTAAGAATACAATTCACTACCCTTCTCTTGCCCGTGGATGTCGTAAGACGACTAAATGTAAGTCAGACATAGTATAAGGCTTTTTGAAGTGAAACTTCTTTAGAATCGTTGTGGTTTCAAACTCGATGAAACGAAAAAGCGAGTCCATAGAGACACAAACACGTAAATGTATAGGATTCAACCGGCGAGAGAATGAGATAGAACATATTATACGTTCTCGGTCTCAGACTTTGTGCGATGCTTCGTAGCGTCCCTACTATCGTCTACTAAGCATAGTTTGTTTTTTTATTGATTTTTTTTTAAATTGACAAAAACACGTGGCACCAAAGAAGTTTCACTTCTGACACGAGTACTTTGTACGCACGTTCTTTTTTATTTAGTTTTTCTCATTTGCATTGATTAGCATATAATATTCATCATCATCTCAGCTCATATATATCCCAATGGTGGGCTCGAGCCTGTTCCAAAATAGAATGGAAATTGACCTACTATTCTATGCATGTCAAACGTATTATCGGATTTTATTTCGACTTTTTAATATTTGTCATAGATATTACCTGTATCTGATTGCATAGATGGCGTAGTGGTTAAGATACCTACAGTGCCAGTGTCGGGGGTTCGAATCCCACGCGGGACAACACGATCCACAAATTGTTGTTCTGAGTCTGGATGTAATTTGTGTCCGTTACTTATATGTTTATAAAGTCCCCCACAATACAAGGATTATTTCCATTTGTGCAGGGTGCTGTCTTTAAAAAAATATATATCTTAGTCGATGTTTACGACCCACAGGTATAAAGGGGGATAATGTACTCTTAATCTGTCACCACGCGGCAAACATTAGCTGCTTAAATCTTGTCTTATGTCATTAATATAAACGAAAAAAGTAACGTCCCCCGCAAAATTAAGATTATTTCTATAGTGCAGGGTGATGTCTTTTAAAAAAATATATAGATAGATAGATAGATAACTCTTTATTTGTACACCGATTACAAAACAAAATACAAAAACTTAAATACTAACATAACACAGAATGTACAAAGGGCGGCCTTATCGCTATAAGCGATCTCTTCCAGGCAACCTTGGGATGGAAATGGTAGAACAGAGAGATGGTAGGTAGTTTACTGCTGGTGGTAATGGAGATCAGTGTAAATAATATTTATAAGTCATAGATAACGACTATATAATAAATTGTATAACCTACTGTAAAATAAAAACAATCATCATCATCTTGCTCTTATCCCAATTACTTACTTGGGGTCGACGCAATATGTCATCTGTTTTGACATATTGCAAAAAGTTTCGGCAATGACTTTTATGACCGGCCGCCTGCCTGACGTCAACCCTCTTTGGGAATGTAATCGTTGACCCAAATGGTACCAGATGGAGTTGGTCCGGGTCAATCTAGGGCTCTTAGTCGTCTTTTACGACACCCACGAGCAAAGCAAGGGTTGGTAGTATTCGAAGCCGCTACCACACAGCAATCACACAGCAATGTAAAATAAAAACAATATAAAACAATAAATAGTAGATAATAAGAGACATAAATATATATACATATACACATTACACACATAGATATACACCTAATACCTACATATGCAGACATTCACATACATATACGTACACATCTATATATATATATATATATATATATATATATATATATATATTAGGGACTTGCATAATAGGTACTTAAAAGAAACAATAAATAAATATTACAGCGACAAGTAGTGATCGGTCAACTCTTTTTTAAAAGCAGATAAAGTTTGGCTTTGTCTAATTGTTAGTCGATGTTTACGATCCACAGGTAAGAAAAGGAATTAATGTTCTCTTAATCTGTCACCACACGGAAAACATTAGTTGCTTAAATCTTGTCTTATGTTAGTAATATAAATGAACTTGACGAGGAAATTGTATTTTTACTTGTTCACCACACAGATAAAATTACCAACGTAATTGATGTAATTCGAGTACATATAGGTAGACATTATTTTTACACGAATCATTCAATATAAGGGGTATGGCTGTCTTTCAAGATTATCACATGTTTGATCGATGATTGTAATAATGTGTATAAAGATGATGTATGGGTTCATGTTCATACAGCGATATTTGATTTTCTGTTTACATTTACAACATCTGTATATTAAAGAAATCACCAAAATCGACCACACGTATACACTCTCAGAACGTTGGTCTTAGGAGTGCAGTAACAAATTGCTTTTCTGCAAAACTGGTATTACCCTTTCCTTTTTTGAGTGATAGGCCATAGTCTGAGCACATCCCGCTCAATCTCTCTGGGATGAGGAAAGAGTGACGAGTCCACCATATTCAATCTCCTTCGCCATTGAGTCTACACAGTTCTTGGGGTCCGTGGTCAGCCCGGGTTACACTTTTCGGGTACCATCTTTCCCATGCACAAGGTCAGTCTCTCTGCGAGTGACGAACTATTCCCCGGTATAGTTATTTATAAAATAGTTTTATTTATAATTTGGGTGAGCCAAAAATGAAAATTCTAATAATATAATGATATTTTATTATAATAAACATAATATTAAAATCTACACTGTATTAAACTGTTAAACTATGGTTTTAACAGTAATTGCTTACATATTACATATTCCAAGTTAGAAACTTTTAGAAATTTGTGGAAACAAAAAACAGATTTTCACGGTTCATTTGACATATGAGAAAAACAAAGGATGTTAAAACAAGGAGAAAATAAGCGGCACTTTCTGTTGAACACGTTTGTGTGTTATTGAAATAAGTAAGGGTACTTATTACTTATAATCTTTGCCAAAGAAAATCAATTCTTATATCTAGATACAAAATACATTTCTAACAGAAGATCATTTAAAGAGTCTACGTTTATCAACTGAGTCAGAATATTTTTAAAACAACTTTTCAATTTGGTATTTTTTCTGTATATGTATTTTTTAAATTGGTATTATTTTTAAACTCGGTATAACACTCAAGGAAACAACTAGAGAACAAACATTAGGATCGCATACGTCGCCCCGAGTTTAGTCATTAACATATGGTGGATATTTGATCATGTTCATTGAAAGATCTGCTTGCGGTAGCTGCTTGAAGAGAGCCCCTTACTCCCTGCCGGCCACGGATGTGAAGAAATCCATAACAGTTGTCAGTTCAATGGCGATGGGGGAGAGGTTACATCGTTGCACACCGCCCATCTCTTGTCCCGAACGGATTGGGTGGGGAGTGGCCAGACCATAGCCTACCATAAAAAGATGATTGAGGGGAATGATGGCTGTTCTAGTAATTAACTTGTGATTAGATGCCATTTGTGGGATCCGGTCCAACCTGTCTCGTAAAGTTTTGCTTACTGGCTGGTGATCGTAAAAGATGAAAAAGAGAAACAAGTAGGTAACATCATTGCAAGAGAAGATAAGCTTGACATAGAAAGGCAGAAATGAAAGAAAGAAGAAAGACAAAAAAATTATTCTATTCCCGTTAAATCTATAAAAAAACACCAACATAACTAAAGAAAAGAACTTCTTACATAAAATAATTTTAACGAGGAACAAAAAAGGCTGGTTGGTTCTGGTATTCTGTCAACATCTTTAAAAATAAACAAACTAGTAAGAACCTGTCTGACCAACTTGATATAATTAGGTCTCCCTCCCATCATGGAAAAGACTCGTAACTAGAAGTTGAACGTATATAATCTGAGGTAATAATAATTTAGTCTTATCTTCTTTGGTGACGGAGTAAGAATACGATTCACCATCCACTATCTTGCCCGTGGGTATCGAAAAAAACGACTAAGGGATATAATATACATATAACATCTATGCAAGAGATGGAAACCTCGAAATTAAACCTTATACTAACTCCTTTGATCAGCGTAGTATAGTAGGCCAATTTCCCTCCCAATATTGAGGAAGCTCGAGCCTAGTAGTGGGACGTAGCCTAGTAGTATGAGCTGTGATGGTGATGATGATGATAATGAATTATGATTTAATTTGTCGTGACGCAGTAAGGATACAGTCCACCACCTTCTATATTGGCTGTCGTAAAAGACGACTAAAGGATATAGTATACATATAACATCTGCAAAAGATGGAAAACTCGAATTAAAATTCTATACCAACCCGTTTGTTTATAGAGATAACGATAAGAGCAAACGATACATCGATGTTTTTGAAACATCGATGTTCACTATTGAAAAAAATCGATGTGTCAATGTTATTTTATACGATGTTTTGCCTTCATGTTTTAAAATGTATGGTACTTTTAGCAGAGCCTGCAAAAAAAGGTTTTCACATCACGAAAATATTGGTGTTTCATGTAAAAAATATGCTTGTGTTCATCGCGTAGATTTCTAAAAAACATCGATGTATCGATACATCGATGTTTTTGGTTTCGATATTTGCATTTCTATTTGTTTAGCGTGGTATAGTAGGTAAATTTTCCTCTTTTGTGGATGAGGCTCGATCCCAGCAGTTGGACATACATGAGCTGTAATAAATGAATAAATGACTCTTACCTTTAGATCCAAAGTAATCTCACATTTCACACCAGCGTATCCTAAAGGACAAAGGCAAACGTTGGCCACACATCCACCTCCGTGCTGACATTCGCAGGATTCGCTTTCCTTCTTGATTTCTTCTTTCAAATCATTTTCAATATCCCCCATAAAAGCTTTACTGTCATTGGTCAATACTTTTCTAACGTCTTCAAATGTATACGTCTTGAATGGTTCAATTGAATTATCTAGTTTGTTATTATCTAGTTTAACACGTTTAGCGTCTCTCATAACGATATCGTTGTCTTCAAAGTGTACTATATCGTTTATATCATAAATTGCATGTGGATCTATGTTGTTTGGATGTTGATGTTGGGTTGCTTCGCTTGTAATTTCATTGGGCGGTTTCCATGGAGCGAGCGTTGGAGCGCATTCAGCTGTAACAATTTTGCTTGTTTTAGTAACAATTTGCACGTGATCTGTTTACAACGTAAAGTAATGAAATTTGACGTTTACATGAGTATTGAATATAAAAATAAATGGTTTTTACTGGCACTTTTCGCCTTTCATAGCTTCGGGGAGATGTCCATTACTATTAAAGGTGAACGCTGTATGTTTTCCGTGTGGCGACGGAGTAAGAATACAATTCTCCACTTCCTATCTAGCCTGTGGGTGTCGTAAAATACAACTAAGGGATGTAATATGCAGATAAAATCAATGCAAGAGAAGGAAAACTAGAAAGAAAATGCCAACACGTCTGATCAGTGTAGTATATTTGGTTAATTTCCTTTTTAATGCGGAGCAGGTTTAAGCCCAACAGTACAACATGTATAGTCTGAGATAATGATGATGAACACTGAAGTATTCGAAACATTGGAAAATAATAATAATAATAGTTCATTTATTTTTCTCTTACACAGAAAAGTAACAAAAATAAGCCTTAACCTAAGTGTTTATTACAATATTGTGAACATCTGTGTGAGAGACTAGCATCTGTACTAAGAAAACCTGTATGACAGATTAACAGCCTCTCCCAACTCCAGACAAGTTGGTGTTCATGTAAGTGTGGTTAATGCTTTATGTGTTTTACTTAAATAAATTTGTACTTTTATGTATGATAGGTTTTGTGAGTATGTTATGCGAGTGTGTGTGTGTGTGTGTGGCTGAGAGTGCGTGCGTGTTGTGTGTTTGTGTGTGTGTATGATTATGTATATTTATAAAATATTTTATACCTAAGACATAACGCATAACAAGCCTTCAGTTTCCTCATAATTGAGAGATTTTAACCAGCGTGTGATATTCTTTTTATATAGATGCTTAGTAAGAGAAAACAAAGAATTTACCAGAGAAGGCTGTAGAGTACTGATTTCCAATCAATGAGAAAACTCTGTATTTCTGTCACTTTTTCAAATAAAATACAAACACGATAAAATCCTTAAAAACGTTTTTACAATTTTAATGACTGCATAGATGGTGAAGTAATCTAAGTCGTACGAAGTGTCGTGCTTCAGTTTTTATGCAGAATCATGTATAAAATCCATAAATGATTATTTAAAGTTTAGGTGTAATTTGTTTTTAAATACAATATGTTTGTAAAGTCCACCGCGACACGAGAATTCGGTTCAGCCGTTTCGTTGAGCTGGAACAAAATGATTTTTAGGCATGGGTATCATGCAAATAACCGCGTAAGCATGAAAAATACCTACTATTTTGACATTACAAAAGGATAACGTCAATTCTATTTATTTGCATAGAATATCTGGTTGACCGAGCTTTGCTCAGTATATTTTTTTGTATTTTCACCGAATTTATTTAGATATATAATATCTGGTGGACCGAGCTTCGCTCGGCATATTTTTGTTGTATTTATTTAGATATATATTAATAAAAATAAAAATTAAATCATGAAAAAAATATAAAAAAATTACAAAAAGAGAATAATAATAACACCGAGTTTCGATCCGACACTGTTTGAATGCCATAACAAAACAAAAACCTGGACGACCTTCCAACTGAGCCATGGTCACTCACGATGTCAACAGCGAAATTTGAATCCATATTCTATGGATATTTTGTGTCATTGTATTGATTAGCTAAAAACACCGACAAAACAACATTTTCTATAAATAAAACCTAGCTAGATCGATTTTTTGGCCCCGAAACCTCTAGTATGCCAAATTTCATCAAAATCGTCGGAGCCGTTTCCGAGATCCTGAATATATTTATATACAAGAATTGCTCGTTTAAAGATATAAGATTAGATATATATTAATAAAAAATGAAGTGATGAAATAATGAAAAAAAAAAATCAAAAATTACAGAAAAGAATAATAAAAACATCGAGATTCGGATCCCACGCTGTTTGAATGCCAAAACAAAATAAAAAAAAAACCTGAGAACATGCCAACTGAGCTATTGTCACTCTTGACGGGGACCGCGAATTTTGAATTCTTATACTTTTAAATTTTAATGTCATTGTATTGATTAAACACCGACAAAACAACATTTTCTATAAATAAAACCTAGCTAGATCGATTTTTGGACCCTATGCCAAGTTTCAACAAAATCGTTGGAGCCGTTTCCGAGATCCTGAATATATATATATATATATATATATATATATATATATATATACAAGAATTGCTCGTTTAAAGATATAAGATAAGAGATATATATATATATATATATATATACTCGTTTAAAGATATAAGATATTAGTAAGAGATTATTTAAAGTATAAACAAAACGAAAACAAACCAATTTTCCATTGAAATGATACGCAAATTAACAACTACCTTTGAAACAGATATCCGTAATTATATAAGTTCTGTTTGTCTCCACTTTGTCTCTGAACGTAGTCATACGTATCGTATTAAACCACAAGGCAGGAGCTATGTTGACAAAGGTTGAAACTATGTTCATTCTAACGTACAACAGTTATTATTTAAACAAATAAAATGTATTAATATGTATTTATCCGTGTGGTGACGGAGTAAGAATAAAATTCACCATTCTCTATCTTACCCGTGGATGTCGTAAAAGACGACTAAGAAATATAATATGCATCTATGTAAGAGAAAGAAAACTTGAAATAAAAACCCTAAGTCAACACGTCTGACTAGCGTGGCATAGTCAGTTTACCTTCTATTGTGGAGGAGGCTCGTGCCCAGCAGTGGGATGTATATGAGCCGACATGATGATAATGATCACGTTCGATATTAAATTTCATCTATACCAATAAATAAAATTGTAGTGTCTGTTTGTAATTTAATTTCGAAAGACATCACACTGGAGCTAATACCATATAAACTCATTTGCAAAAAAAACGGGCGGTTTTGATTTTCATTCATATTTAAAAAGATACAATACCAAAAAGGTTTCAATCGTTTGTACACGTTACTGGCCGGTTTTAAAAATGCTGTGGTATTTAAAAAAGTACGTTCTAAATTCAATTTTTCATTTGATGTTCATTTTTACAGAAAACCCCTTTTTATCCTACATTTTTGGCGCGAAGTTCCAGAAGTTAACATCGACTTTCATAACTTTTATTCAATTTTTATCGATTAATTTCATATCCTTGACTGTCAAAGCTTTATTTAATGCTGTTTGGCTGTATCAAAAATGGTAGATAAAGTGGTAAAAGCTACCAAAATTATCGCGCTGCTTGAAGAGGGTTGCAGCCAATGTTTCGTGGCTAGGAGGCTAAATGTTAGTCGCTCGACAGTCCAAAGGACCTGGCAGCGATATCAGGAGACTGGTTCCGTCGAGAGAAGGCCTGGTTCTGGAAGAAAACCATGTACCCAACCACGGGATGATCGTTTTCTTGTGAGTCGCGCATTGAGAAATCGCAAATCTTCGTATGTGGATCTTAAGAACAACCTCCAAGAAGTAAGAAATGTGCATATTAGTCTATGGACGGTCAGGAGGAGGCTTCTCGCTGCCAATATACGCAGTCACCGCCCGGCCCGCGGCCCCAAATTACTCCGTGAGCACAGAGTTCACAGGCTTAGGTTCGCTAGAAATTGTGAATCATGGACTCAAGACGATTGGAATAGGGTTTTGTTCTCTGATGAAGCCAGGATATCTCTGTTCGGTGAAGATCGACGTCGGCGAGTGCTAAGAAGACAAGGAGAACGCTTTGCAGAGGCATGTTTCGAAGAAATCACACCTTATGGTGGGGGCTCTGTTATGTTTTGGGCAGGAATAAATTCAATGGATCGTACAGAGTTAGTCTTCATTGAAAACGGCTCACTGACTGGGCATCGATACATAACGGAAGTTCTAATTTCTCATGCACAACCCGCATTGGCTGCTCTAGGTGAAGACTCGATTTTTATGGACGACAATGCTCGCGCCCACCGATCCCGCGATGTTAATGCGTATGTGCAAGAGGTCGGCATTCGTCGTTTGGATTGGCCAGCTCGAAGTCCCGACCTCAATCCCATAGAGCATGTCTGGGACGTTCTGAAACGGCGTGTGAGATCAGTACACCCGGCTCCGCAGACCATCAGAGAGCTGAAGAATGTGATTACTGCGGAGTGGGAACGTATTCCGCAAGCAAGTATCCGGGATATACTCGCTAGCATGCCCAGACGAATTCAAGCTGTGATTTTAGCTAGAGGGGGTCACACTCGATACTAAACATTTATCTGCTTTTACTTTATTAAAGAAAAACAAACAAAAAAACTTTTTTATTTTTACTTCATGAGCATATGCACTACTAGCGAATATACACTACTAGCGAGGTTTAGCATTATTTCCCATAAATTGTATCTAAATTTTATGAAATACTGATGAAAACGATTATTTTCTTATTAATTTAGCAAATTGTGTGGATAAAACTACCTATAATTATCAAACAAAGAAATATTAACATTTGAAATGGTTCATTGCTTAGGTGCCCGTTTTTTTTGCAAATGAGTGTATATTGTACGAAGCATAAAATTATGTATATTTAAAAGATTAAGAAAAAAAATGACTGCCCGCTGAGCTTCTGGCCGGATCTTCTCAGTTTGTGGCCGCGTTCCGATCCGGTGGTAGATTATTGTATTGTATTCAAACGTGTAATTTGACAATATGTGTAAGTGCCCTTAAGGGGCCTATGCAGAATAAATGATTTGATTTGATTTGTCAAAATAATAGGCCTTTTTCATGCTTACACGGTTATTTGCACTATACATATGCCTAAAAATCAGTTTATATTTTTTTGTCTGTCTGTCTGTTTGTTCCGGGTAATCTTCAAAACGGCTGGACTGATTTCAAAAATTCTTTCAGCAATATCAGGGAGTAAACTAGGCTATATTTTATCCCAGTATTCCCACGGGAACGGCAACTACGGGGATAAGGCGACAGAAGCCGAAGCGAAGCGAGTTGTTAGTCATCAATATATCAGGTCATATACACCTTTGATGACTTAATTATCATTTTTTCAGCCCATATATCGCCCACTATTGAGTTCAGACCCCCTTCATAATGGGAGCGGAATTAACCTACTATATTCTGCTGCCCGTGGATGTCGTAAAACACAAATATGGGATATATGATATGTGCATAACATCTGTGCAAGAGAAGAAAAACTCGAAATAAAACCCTATACCAACATGTCTGACCAGTATAGTATAGTAGGTCAAATTCCCTCTCATTGTGGAGAAGGCCCGAGCCCAACAGTGGGACGTATGTGGGCTGCGACGATGATGATGATGATGACCCGGCTGGTCAGAGATGTTGGAATATTTTGAGTTTACCTTCTCTTGCATAAATTTTATATGAGTAATGTATCCCTTAGTCGTCTTCTACGACAATAATGGGTAGTATAAGGGTTGGTGAAATGTATTCTTACTCTCTCACCAGAAAATATCCTGGCAATAACTATGCAAAATGACTTGATGGATTCCTGATCAGGTGATTAATAAAAATTAGCTAATTGCGAGTCTGAGTCGCGCACGAAGAGTTCCAAACCCTTAGAATAATAACGTATAGAAGGTAAGTTCACGCACAAAAAGTGAGGCATTTCAATTGGAGCCTAATGGAGCCTACACCGGAACCGTTCCGTAATGTACAAGTCATTGTACTGCACGAACGTACGCAACTCTTAAAAAATAAATAGGTAATTATGACGGTTTGTGCATTCAAATGGAGTCACAACACATTTGAAAAATATAAAAAGATTATTAACATTACTTTTAAAGGTAATTCGACGATTTATGTTAATCAAAACAAAATTTGATTTCATAATTTGTATAGTGGTGTGCGTGTGTACGTGTATAATCGTCTGCGCGCCATTAGTATTTTTAGATTCAAATTTTGAAAGTTCGAAGTATTGACACTATCCTTCTATACGTTATTATTCTAAGTCCGTACCATTATTTACAAAAATAGGCAAAAAAGTTTTTTATATGGGAGTCCCACTTAAATATGTATTTTATTTTAATTTTATTATTTACTATTAAAGTAAAAATACAACTGAGTATTTTGTGAATATTTCAAGTGCCTACCTATTGCCATTATCGATATCGAGCAAAAAGGGCAAACAATCGCGTTTGTTGTATGGAAGCCCCCCTTAAATATTTATTTTATTTTGTTTTTAGTATTTGTTGTTATAGCGGCAACAAAAACACATAATTTTTAAAAATTTCAGCTGTCTAGATATCGCGGTACTTTAGATACAGCCTGGGGACAGACAGGCGGACGGACAGACAGGCAGACGGACAGACAGCGAAGTCTTAATAATAGGGACCTGTTTTTACCCTTTCGGTACGGAACCCTAAAAAATGAATGATACATTAACTTCAGAAATTTTGATTTTGCATTTGTATAATTTTTTTTTTTTGGCGGGCAATGGTCAGCACACATGCCGTCCACCTACCATTGGTACTGAGTTCCTTGTCATTCGTAGCTAGCCTGGCGAATCTATACCAATAAATAAAATTGGAGTGTCTGTTTGTAATGTCAAAATAATAGGCTTGTTTCATGCTCACACGGTTATTTGCACGACACCTATGCCTAAAATAGCAATTAAAATTTTTTTCTCTGTCTGTCTGTCTGTTTGTTCCGGGTAATCTTCAAAACGGCTGGACCGATTTCAAAAATTCTTTCACCAATGGAAAGCTATAATATCAGGGCGTAAACTAGGCTATATTTTATCCCGGTATTCCCACGGGAACGGGAACTACGCGGGTAAAACGACTATAACCTATAAGCGAAGCGAGGGCGAATTGCTAGTAATAAATAAAATAGGAGAAATGCAATGATTTTGCGATTACTCAAAGATTTTACCCAATCATGCAAAAAGAACTTGACGAATGAAAATGAAGTTTGTTAGATAGACACATCATAGCGGGAATTAACATATAGAATGCTTTTCCCCTATGTGGTGACGAGTTTGGAATGTTTTTTTGGGAAACTTATTACACCAATTGCAATTGCCAACCCATCTGCAAAGCGTCATAACTGGTGTTATATCCATTGGAAGAACTTTCAACATAGGAAAGCGATGGGCTAGTGAATGATGGATGGGTGTAACGAGATGGCTTAAGAGCTGTTATTGACTTTTATTCTTTTTTTTAAAGACAACATCCTGCACTAAGGAAATTGTCCTTGGCTTCGGGGGACTTTAAAAACATTTAATAAACGAACACTAAATTACATCCTGACTTAAAACAACAATTTGTGGTTCGCAACAAAGTATTGTACTTCGTGGGATTCGAACCCACGACACTGTCACGGAAGGTCAGTATCATAACCACTACGCCATCTGTGCAGTCTTTATTTGGATTGAGTTCATAGTGATTATAAAGCCGAGCTTTGAGCAAAAAAATTATATAAAAAATATAGCTAACGCTGTGGGTTAGAGTGATAGAGGAGGAGCCTGCCTATCGCTGTCGTATGCGTGAGAGAAAGGTAAGCCAAACATACTGGCGCCGTAACGCGTTACATAACGAAGCAGTTTACCCTCCCATAAGAAGTTATTACTTCAAAAGTATCTCCATGTGGCGACGGCGTAGGAATACAATTCACCACTGCTCTTGCCCGTGGATGTCGAACAAGACGACTAAGGGATATAATACATCTATACCAATAAATAAAATTGGAGAGTCTGTTTGTAATGTCAAAATAATAGGCTTTTTTCATGCTCACACGGTTATTTGCACGACACCTATGCCTAAAATAGCAATTAAAAAATTTTTGTCCGTCTGTTTGTACCGGGTAATCTTCAAAACGGCTGGACCGATTTCAAAAATTCTTACACCAATGGAAAGCTATAATATCAGGGCGTAAACTAGGCTATATTTTATCCCGGTATTCCCACGGGAACGGGAACTACGCGGGTAAAACGACTATAACCTATAACCGAAGCGAAGCGAGGGCGGGTTGCTAGTAGATAATATAACCACAATTGAAGCAAATCTTGACGTAAAATATTATACCAATGCGTGTGAACAGCCTGGTATTATACCAGGCTGTACAATGAATCTGAATCAATATCTCTCCACAGTGGAGAAACTCATCATTCATCATCATCATTTTGGCTCATATATATGGGCGCATATCGCCCTCTATCGGCAATATTTGTAAATTGTTGATGTATGTGTTATCAGTTATAGTTATAAACATGTTTGAACTATTTGCAACTAATATTTAAATAATTATTTGTAGTAACAACACTGCTATTTACCATGCTACGATATTTAAGACACTTTTTGAATGTATTTCTAGAAATCTTTGATTTAATTGTTTAAATATTTATTTATAATTGATCAAATTAAAATCGATTAGAATTAATGTAATTATTTGTAACCATATTTAGTTGTTTTTACATAATAAAGATTGTAATTTATTTCTAGTTAGAGCGCCGTCTGTTGAACAATATATGAGAACAATATTTCCTTTAATTACATTAATGTAAATTGTGTAAAATTGACTATTTGGAATTATGTTAAATGCATTAGAATATTTATCATTATTATTTAGCTATATTCAGATAGTTAACAATATTGTTTTATTGGTTTGTTATAAAAAGTAATTGTAGTTACTAAGACTAAGGCCGTTTCATTTTAAAGCGGAGGTTATAAAAACATTGTAAGATTAGAATAGAGGACAGTTTTACTTCACTCACTTCTCCGGCAATAACTTGTAATAAATACAGTGATTACATACTCGGTATTTTACTATCATCGTCCAAATTCCTGGCGCAACGCCGACATATACGTCCCACTGCTGGGCCCGAGCCTCCTCTACAATAAGAGGGAAATTGACCTTACTATATCATGCTGGTCAGACAGGTTGGTATAGGGTTTTATTTCGAGTTTTCATTTTCTTGCATTGATGTTATATCCCTTAGTCGTCTTTTACGATATCCACGGGCAAGATAGGGAGTGGTGCATTCTTACTCCGTCACCACACGGACAGACTGAGTTCAATAGTGGGATGTATATGGGATTTTGTAGTCGTACTTTTGATGTGAAACATCTATAGGCGAGGGTGACCGTTAGGCTTGGGCAAAAAAAATCGATATATCAAAATATCGATATTTTATCAGAAAAAAATCGATATATATCGGCGATTTTATTTTTTTCGTAATATCGATTTTCGATATTTATTTTCGGATATCAAAACCGATATCCGAACATAAATATCATAAATAAAAATTTATCTATAGACTCGTTTGTGGCAGTATTGCCGTTTAGACAATCTAGTTAGTGGCTATAGCAAGGCTAAAAGTTGATAGTTTTATAAATAAATTGCTTTCGATAATCGGCTAAAAGTGGCTAAAGTATTTCTGGCCTAATATAATAATATCCTATTACTAATATTCTATTACACTATTATTTCGGCCCGTCATTACTGAGGTATTGTCAGTGCTGATACCAATCCTGTTATGTATTAGAAAACAAAAGCCTCCAAACATTTTATTAAAGATGTGATTATAGCTCTCGCATCAGCTCTTTCAATAGGCTCTAGAGACAGAAACGATGACACAATTGAGCTTTTGGTTTGTGACTGTTGTTTGTAGCACTGGTTGTAGAAATAAACTGAATTTGTTTATTTTTTGTGATTAATTCACACTTCGCTTCGATATTCGCCCATTCTGTCCTATATATTTGAGCGTACCACTTTTTATTTAACGAAATGTCCACATTTCACACAAGTATTCAGTTAAAACGTTTACGAACAATAAAAATAACTGCTCGAGAGAGACTTTGGTTAGACAAAACAAAGTTCAGTATATTTGACGAGCACCTAATCCTTACTAATATTATAAATGCGAAAGTAAGGATGTTTGTTTGTTTGTTACGCTTTCACGCTTAAACCACTGAACCGATTTCAAAAATTCTTACACCATTGGAAAGCTATAATATCGGGGAGTAACATAGACTATATTATATCCCGGTATTCCCACGGGAACGGGAACTACGCGGGTAAGGTGACTGAAACCGAAGCGAAGCGAGGACGGGTTGCTAGTTGACTATAAACAAAACAAACTAGGCTTATTAATAATAATATACCTACGTACATAAACATTCATCGGGGAATCCCCTAAGACGGCAAGGACTTCGGTAGTGTTGGCTACAGTTAAGTATTTTAGTTTAGTGCAAGTGGTATCCAAACGCTAAATATCAGTCGGTAGACTTCTAACTATATTAAAACAGTAGTAATAATTAAAAGTAGCCAGAAGTAGGTAGATTCATTTTTGTGGCTAAGATAGATTTTTATTAGGCTAAAACAGACAAAAATCCGCTAGATCTAGCCACAAAGTAGCTAAAACGGCAGCACTGGTTTGTGGTCTGTATAGCGGCGCCAACTATGACAACCACAGGATCCTGACTAACGTCTGACAGTGAATGACAGTCATCAACTAGTTTGATTGGTGTCACTGTGTACTGCACGTAGTGCTATAAATTATAGATAGAAAATAGAAACGCACACGTAATCATCATCCGAAAGGGTTGCTTCGATGGTTAATTTAACAGTGCCGGTTAGTGGAAGCAGATTGACAGGTGAGCACATTAAAGAAAGAGTGCTGCTAATGTCTATATTAGACGAATACTTGTTTCAATGAGGGTCAATGTTAAGTCAATATAATATGTATGAATTATGAATAAATAAAATAATAAATATTTATTTATAAAATAATAAAGCTTAATATGTAGCACAACCCATCATTTAAAAATATCGATATTTTTTGAAAATATATATCGATACTTTTAAAAAATATCGATACGATATATATCGATATATTTTTTTATCCATTTGCCCATCCCTAGTGACCGTGATCGTCGCGTGGCGTTTAACGCCACGCCTCGCGGTCCCCTATTAATTAAATAATAAATAAATATTTGGATGCATATACCTACATTTTTGTAACGAAACCATAGTGCGATTTAAAATTTTGTACAACGCCATCTAGTGAACTCAAAGTAAATTGTTACTTATAATGTATATTAATGAAAATAAATGTTTATTGAATAAAAATCATCATTTTTTGCAAAAAAAATCGCGATATTTTATTAATACTTTATGCCTTAGTTTTATCGTATTAGTTCCTGTCGTAATCTAATGTTCTTTTATGCATATATACTTGTTTTATAAATTAATGTAAAATTCTCTAACTTAGTAATATAAATATACCAGTAGGTATGGTATTTAGTTTACTTTCAGCTACGAAAACTGGAGAACCGTTTTTTTATAGGCTTTTATTAGTTTCTGGTGTATATATATTTATTTTTTTTTATATTACCGACTTCATAGGAATTGGATTTTGACTCACTTTAAACAGTCAATTTTCATTTAAAAGTTGAAAATTTAAGGAGGACCATGACGTTAAAATTATTTAGATAGTTTGTCTTATTATCATTACAGGATTAAAAATTTCTTTATTAAATATATTGAAGCTGAGAGTTGGTCGTTAGCTCGACAAATGCCGCCATTTCTGTTTCCAAAATCACACTCTTCGTGTGGAAAGAATGTCTGTGAATGGATGAAAGCATTTCATTTTTTATAGGCTTTTATTAGCTTCAGCTGTATATTTATTTGTTTGTATGTCACCAACTCCTTAAGAATTGGATTTTGACTCACTTTAAACAGCTTGTTTTATTATCATTACAGGATTATAGAGTTCTTTATAAAATATATTGTAGCTTAGAGTTGGCCGTTTGCTCGATAGATGCCGCTATTTCTGGTTTATAAATCGCAAATTATTGCAAGCTACGTTTTAGAAGGTTCATTTCGTTTATACTAAATGACGTTACCATAAATATGAGTCGTAAAGTCAATTTTAAAATGGATAATTTATTCGATACGATACCTACCAAAAAGTACTTATTGATTAAAATATCGAATACAAAAGCATCGGTATCGAAAGAAAAGTACTCGATACCTAAAGATAAAGTAAATAAAAGTACTCGATACTTTAAACAGTACGTTACTTATCTTTCGATACTATTCATGAGTTCAGTATCGATACTTTATATTCGATACCGTGTCTCTACTTGTACAAAATAGTTTCGATGCTTCACATCTGTCAGGCGTCCTGAGCGATGGCTCACTTTTTTTAATTACTTTTTAGTATAGTTTTTGCGTAGTCGGGCTTTAGCTATCTTAATGTTTTTTAAGTAAGAAAACAATTCACCACCCCCTACCTTGCTCGTGGGTGTCGTAAAAGACGACTAAGGTGTACATTGTGCATATAATATCTATGCAAGAGAAGGAAAACTTGAAACAAAACCCTATACCTACACGTCTGACCAGCATAGTATAGTAGGTCAATTTCCCTTCCATAGTGGAGGAGGTCTAACAGAGAAATTTGTATGGGCTGAGATGATGATTTTTTTTTATTTGCATATTTTATTTATGTGGTTGTCTGTCTGTGGCATCGTAGCTCTCAAACGGACAGACCGATTCCGATGCGGTTTTTTTTTTTTAATTATTTGAAAGTCAGTTTCCTTGCGGTGGTTCTTGGCTATGTTTGGTTAACATTGGTCCAGCAGTATAAGAGTATCAGCTCTTTTACCAAATGATGTAATGGCGTATGATTATTCGATTAAGTGCTTCACGCGTGCTAATAAAATTGTTAAATTACAATTACTTGATAATTTCTGATGAATGTAATATTTTTTTTTTATTATTTCGGTCTATATCGGGGGTCATTCAAAATTTTCAATTTCACTTATGTTATCACCTATTGGAAGGTGGTAACTCCAGGGCCGGATTATCCACAAGGCGGACTAGGCAACTGCCTAGGGGCCCCGCACAGACTAGGGGCCCCGAACATGTATCAAGAAAAATTGTATATTGTTGAAAATTTGTATATTTCCTCAATATTATTTCTTTTTTTATTACTGTTGGTCGTAAATGAGAAAACAGCACACCTGTTGGTAAGTGATACTACTGCTCATTGGACCTTGGACAGACTTGCATTGCCTAGGGGCCCTGATAGGATTAATCCGGCCCTGGGTAACTCAAATGTATAATCTGCCAACATTCGTAGCCATGGTTCATCACACTTGAATGGTTTAATGGCAAGAAACGGGTAAAAATAGACGGTCTGCAATGAGTAGAGGACATTCAGTGGTCGGAGCTACCAAAAGTAAAGAAGCACTGAAATACATAGTTGGATATTACAAGTGCATACTAAGTGTGTAATTTCGCACGTTTAATCCAATACCGTCTACTCGTCTACTAAACGAATTTTTTCGAATAACTGTTTTTAATGCCATCTATTTGCTGAGCGCTAAATTTATATATTGCTTCAATCCTATATTTTAATTCTATTTAACTTTTTAATTTTTTTCGAAAATAGTAGTGCCACTAATATTTTAAATTATTTATATCAACTAATGAATAATAATTAAAATGAAAAAAAAAAATGTGTTTTATTAGTTATTAATAAAATAAAAAAACAATTTTTTTTTTTTTTTTTTAAAGACAACACCCTGCACTAAGGAAATAATCCTTGTATTGCGGGGGACTTTACAAACATATAATTAACGGACACAAATTACATCCTGACTTATTAAGACTAATTATTCCTGAAACGCTAATATTTATATCAGTTAATGTTTGTCATAAATCTTTAAATAACCCTCCTGTATAAATTGCTTATTTATGATAGTAACGGTATTGGAATAAAGATGCGATTTATAAAGATATAACGGAATATATATAATACCATCAAAAACAAAACCTGTAAAAAAAAAAAATCCAAGCCTCGCAACTGAGTTCTTCTACCATAAAAAGTTGTGAGATCCATGATCATGCCACCAAGTCGGTTAACTCATTCAGTCCCCGCTTAAGGGATCTTTCTTCTTAAGTTATTACGTAAATAGCTAACCTAACAACTTCTTATAGTAACTATATCAATATTAAAGATCTTTTATGTCGTAAATAAACAGAATGACTTGGCTATCGCATGAAAACACAATGTACCTCACAATTAATACATATTATATTAAATTGTACTAAGTACATTGTGCGATTATATGGGTTTACAAAATTATTTATGCAGTTAGTGTATCTCGGCAACTGGACGAAAATTGCAATGTTTCATAATTTTTCCTTCATTTATACACTAAACACTAATTGTATTCTAAATTTGAAGCTTCTATGTCTGCTAGAAGTGCCTGATACACGGGATTGACGTATTGCTTACACTTATTATTTTAAACGTTAAAACCGAGCATAAAAATTATTAATAGCGAAGCTTTCAAAAGTTTACGTCGTGTCATATTCAAATAACGTATCCCGCATGTGAGATTACTCAATCTTTCAAACTAAAGTTTTAAACTACTCAGCGTGAGGTAACTTATAGTTAGTTTTGAATTCCACATTATTCACTGAAAGTTAATCTCTTCCGTTGCTCATTACGGTGTATTATAAAGACGGAGTTGAACTTAACTTTAATAATTATACCAATCCTGTTATGTATTAGAAAACAAAAGCCTCCAAACATTTTATTAAAGATGTGATTATAGCTCTCGCATCAGCTCTTTCAATAGGCTCTAGAGACAGAAACGATGACACAATTGAGCTTTTGGTTTGTGACTGTTGTTTGTAGCACTGGTTGTAGAAATAAACTGAATTTGTTTATTTTTTGTGATTAATTCACACTTCGCTTCGATATTCGCCCATTCTGTCCTATATATTTGAGCGTACCACTTTTTATTTAACGAAATGTCCACATTTCACACAAGTATTCAGTTAAAACGTTTACGAACAATAAAAATAACTGCTCGAGAGAGACTTTGGTTAGACAAAACAAAGTTCAGTATATTTGACGAGCACCTAATCCTTACTAATATTATAAATGCGAAAGTAAGGATGTTTGTTTGTTTGTTACGCTTTCACGCTTAAACCACTGAACCGATTTCAAAAATTCTTACACCATTGGAAAGCTATAATATCGGGGAGTAACATAGACTATATTATATCCCGGTATTCCCACGGGAACGGGAACTACGCGGGTAAGGTGACTGAAACCGAAGCGAAGCGAGGACGGGTTGCTAGTTGACTATAAACAAAACAAACTAGGCTTATTAATAATAATATACCTACGTACATAAACATTCATCGGGGAATCCCCTAAGACGGCAAGGACTTCGGTAGTGTTGGCTACAGTTAAGTATTTTAGTTTAGTGCAAGTGGTATCCAAACGCTAAATATCAGTCGGTAGACTTCTAACTATATTAAAACAGTAGTAATAATTAAAAGTAGCCAGAAGTAGGTAGATTCATTTTTGTGGCTAAGATAGATTTTTATTAGGCTAAAACAGACAAAAATCCGCTAGATCTAGCCACAAAGTAGCTAAAACGGCAGCACTGGTTTGTGGTCTGTATAGCGGCGCCAACTATGACAACCACAGGATCCTGACTAACGTCTGACAGTGAATGACAGTCATCAACTAGTTTGATTGGTGTCACTGTGTACTGCACGTAGTGCTATAAATTATAGATAGAAAATAGAAACGCACACGTAATCATCATCCGAAAGGGTTGCTTCGATGGTTAATTTAACAGTGCCGGTTAGTGGAAGCAGATTGACAGGTGAGCACATTAAAGAAAGAGTGCTGCTAATGTCTATATTAGACGAATACTTGTTTCAATGAGGGTCAATGTTAAGTCAATATAATATGTATGAATTATGAATAAATAAAATAATAAATATTTATTTATAAAATAATAAAGCTTAATATGTAGCACAACCCATCATTTAAAAATATCGATATTTTTTGAAAATATATATCGATACTTTTAAAAAATATCGATACGATATATATCGATATATTTTATCCATTTGCCCATCCCTAGTGACCGTGATCGTCGCGTGGCGTTTAACGCCACGCCTCGCGGTCCCCTATTAATTAAATAATAAATAAATATTTGGATGCATATACCTACATTTTTGTAACGAAACCATAGTGCGATTTAAAATTTTGTACAACGCCATCTAGTGAACTCAAAGTAAATTGTTACTTATAATGTATATTAATGAAAATAAATGTTTATTGAATAAAAATCATCATTTTTTGCAAAAAAAATCGCGATATTTTATTAATACTTTATGCCTTAGTTTTATCGTATTAGTTCCTGTCGTAATCTAATGTTCTTTTATGCATATATACTTGTTTTATAAATTAATGTAAAATTCTCTAACTTAGTAATATAAATATACCAGTAGGTATGGTATTTAGTTTACTTTCAGCTACGAAAACTGGAGAACCGTTTTTTTATAGGCTTTTATTAGTTTCTGGTGTATATATATTTATTTTTTTTTATATTACCGACTTCATAGGAATTGGATTTTGACTCACTTTAAACAGTCAATTTTCATTTAAAAGTTGAAAATTTAAGGAGGACCATGACGTTAAAATTATTTAGATAGTTTGTCTTATTATCATTACAGGATTAAAAATTTCTTTATTAAATATATTGAAGCTGAGAGTTGGTCGTTAGCTCGACAAATGCCGCCATTTCTGTTTCCAAAATCACACTCTTCGTGTGGAAAGAATGTCTGTGAATGGATGAAAGCATTTCATTTTTTATAGGCTTTTATTAGCTTCAGCTGTATATTTATTTGTTTGTATGTCACCAACTCCTTAAGAATTGGATTTTGACTCACTTTAAACAGCTTGTTTTATTATCATTACAGGATTATAGAGTTCTTTATAAAATATATTGTAGCTTAGAGTTGGCCGTTTGCTCGATAGATGCCGCTATTTCTGGTTTATAAATCGCAAATTATTGCAAGCTACGTTTTAGAAGGTTCATTTCGTTTATACTAAATGACGTTACCATAAATATGAGTCGTAAAGTCAATTTTAAAATGGATAATTTATTCGATACGATACCTACCAAAAAGTACTTATTGATTAAAATATCGAATACAAAAGCATCGGTATCGAAAGAAAAGTACTCGATACCTAAAGATAAAGTAAATAAAAGTACTCGATACTTTAAACAGTACGTTACTTATCTTTCGATACTATTCATGAGTTCAGTATCGATACTTTATATTCGATACCGTGTCTCTACTTGTACAAAATAGTTTCGATGCTTCACATCTGTCAGGCGTCCTGAGCGATGGCTCACTTTTTTTAATTACTTTTTAGTATAGTTTTTGCGTAGTCGGGCTTTAGCTATCTTAATGTTTTTTAAGTAAGAAAACAATTCACCACCCCCTACCTTGCTCGTGGGTGTCGTAAAAGACGACTAAGGTGTACATTGTGCATATAATATCTATGCAAGAGAAGGAAAACTTGAAACAAAACCCTATACCTACACGTCTGACCAGCATAGTATAGTAGGTCAATTTCCCTTCCATAGTGGAGGAGGTCTAACAGAGAAATTTGTATGGGCTGAGATGATGATTTTTTTTTATTTGCATATTTTATTTATGTGGTTGTCTGTCTGTGGCATCGTAGCTCTCAAACGGACAGACCGATTCCGATGCGGTTTTTTTTTTTTAATTATTTGAAAGTCAGTTTCCTTGCGGTGGTTCTTGGCTATGTTTGGTTAACATTGGTCCAGCAGTATAAGAGTATCAGCTCTTTTACCAAATGATGTAATGGCGTATGATTATTCGATTAAGTGCTTCACGCGTGCTAATAAAATTGTTAAATTACAATTACTTGATAATTTCTGATGAATGTAATATTTTTTTTTTATTATTTCGGTCTATATCGGGGGTCATTCAAAATTTTCAATTTCACTTATGTTATCACCTATTGGAAGGTGGTAACTCCAGGGCCGGATTATCCACAAGGCGGACTAGGCAACTGCCTAGGGGCCCCGCACAGACTAGGGGCCCCGAACATGTATCAAGAAAAATTGTATATTGTTGAAAATTTGTATATTTCCTCAATATTATTTCTTTTTTTATTACTGTTGGTCGTAAATGAGAAAACAGCACACCTGTTGGTAAGTGATACTACTGCTCATTGGACCTTGGACAGACTTGCATTGCCTAGGGGCCCTGATAGGATTAATCCGGCCCTGGGTAACTCAAATGTATAATCTGCCAACATTCGTAGCCATGGTTCATCACACTTGAATGGTTTAATGGCAAGAAACGGGTAAAAATAGACGGTCTGCAATGAGTAGAGGACATTCAGTGGTCGGAGCTACCAAAAGTAAAGAAGCACTGAAATACATAGTTGGATATTACAAGTGCATACTAAGTGTGTAATTTCGCACGTTTAATCCAATACCGTCTACTCGTCTACTAAACGAATTTTTTCGAATAACTGTT
The DNA here is from genome assembly GCA_032191425.1 of Lymantria dispar. Classification (NCBI taxonomy): domain Eukaryota; kingdom Metazoa; phylum Arthropoda; class Insecta; order Lepidoptera; family Erebidae; genus Lymantria; species Lymantria dispar. Next base: position 5,738,807 of record CM063465.1, on the reverse strand, counting down.
TTTAATGCCATCTATTTGCTGAGCGCTAAATTTATATATTGCTTCAATCCTATATTTTAATTCTATTTAACTTTTTAATTTTTTTCGAAAATAGTAGTGCCACTAATATTTTAAATTATTTATATCAACTAATGAATAATAATTAAAATGAAAAAAAAAAAATGTGTTTTATTAGTTATTAATAAAATAAAAAAACAATTTTTTTTTTTTTTTTTAAAGACAACACCCTGCACTAAGGAAATAATCCTTGTATTGCGGGGGACTTTACAAACATATAATTAACGGACACAAATTACATCCTGACTTATTAAGACTAATTATTCCTGAAACGCTAATATTTATATCAGTTAATGTTTGTCATAAATCTTTAAATAACCCTCCTGTATAAATTGCTTATTTATGATAGTAACGGTATTGGAATAAAGATGCGATTTATAAAGATATAACGGAATATATATAATACCATCAAAAACAAAACCTGTAAAAAAAAAAAATCCAAGCCTCGCAACTGAGTTCTTCTACCATAAAAAGTTGTGAGATCCATGATCATGCCACCAAGTCGGTTAACTCATTCAGTCCCCGCTTAAGGGATCTTTCTTCTTAAGTTATTACGTAAATAGCTAACCTAACAACTTCTTATAGTAACTATATCAATATTAAAGATCTTTTATGTCGTAAATAAACAGAATGACTTGGCTATCGCATGAAAACACAATGTACCTCACAATTAATACATATTATATTAAATTGTACTAAGTACATTGTGCGATTATATGGGTTTACAAAATTATTTATGCAGTTAGTGTATCTCGGCAACTGGACGAAAATTGCAATGTTTCATAATTTTTCCTTCATTTATACACTAAACACTAATTGTATTCTAAATTTGAAGCTTCTATGTCTGCTAGAAGTGCCTGATACACGGGATTGACGTATTGCTTACACTTATTATTTTAAACGTTAAAACCGAGCATAAAAATTATTAATAGCGAAGCTTTCAAAAGTTTACGTCGTGTCATATTCAAATAACGTATCCCGCATGTGAGATTACTCAATCTTTCAAACTAAAGTTTTAAACTACTCAGCGTGAGGTAACTTATAGTTAGTTTTGAATTCCACATTATTCACTGAAAGTTAATCTCTTCCGTTGCTCATTACGGTGTATTATAAAGACGGAGTTGAACTTAACTTTAATAATTATAAACGTCTGTATGTAATGTAGTTTTGACAGTTTAATATATTTTAATTTATAGTAATTAAAAGTGATTCTGTGTGGTGATGGAGTAAGAATACCACTGCCTATCTTGCTCGTGGATGTCGTAAAAGACGACTAAGGGATATAATACGCAAATAACATCTATAAAAGGGAAGGAAAACTTGCAAATAAAACCCTATACCAATCTGTCTGACCAGCATGATCAAGGTCAATTTCCCTCCTATTATGAAGGAGGCTCGAGCCCAACAGTGGGACGTATATGAGCTGAAATGATGATGAATGATGATGAATTAAAAGTGATTCATCATCATCATCTCCTGAGCATATATAACTTCCACTGTTAGCGTCATAGTTCCTCCAAAATGGGAGGGGAAATTACCTATTATTTAACTCTGGTCAGACGTGTTGAAATATGGTTTTTTATCCAATTTGTCTTCTCTTGCACAGATGTTATATGCATATTATATCCCTTAATTGTCTTTTACGACATCACCGACACTGAACCTCCAAACTCCCTTTAATTTCTTCGCGGTAGGCAGCGGCCTAGCAAAGGTCCGTGATCGGCAGCAACACTTACCATCAGGTGTACTGTTCGATCATTTGCCACCGTTTGCATTAAGAAAAAGAAAATATAGAATATCTAGAAAAACATAATAAAACTGATAACTTCAGTAAAAATTATTAGATCCTTCGCTCATAAAAATACAATTTTAGATATTAATAGCATATCCTTTTTTTACAAGATATCTTTATAGGGATAATAAAAAGTCGATGCGGATTATTACGGACTTGAAAGGAGGCAATCTGTCGGTAAATTACAAATAAAGTGAGTTTTTTATCCTTTGTCCAACCGGTGTAGGGTATAATCCCTTCTTTTGTGCCCGTAGGTTACGTCGAAATACATTTCGCAATCTTGCCCAAGTCTTGATAATAGAGCAACTGACGCGAAAATTGTATTCAATACGTGCAATCGTTGTCTTCGTGACGTATTTTGAAAGCGGATTTCGGAATTAATTATGTTTCTAATCATTAAGTAAACGGTTCTACATTACATTATTTATTTATAGTTTCATATCTTTACCACCGAAGGAGTCACCGTTATATTTAATAATAAAATAAAAGTGTAATTTTATAAAGAAAATATCTGGTTGGCCAATATTTTTGACGAATATATTTAGATAAAAAATTAAAATGATGAACTAATGAAAAAAATGACAAAAATTAAAAAACAGAATAACAATAACGCTGAGATTCGCTCTCACGTTGTTTGAATGCGACTGGATAATTTCCCAACTGAGCTATTGTCACTCTTGACGACGACGGCGAAATTTAAATTCCTATTCCATTGACATTTTATGTCCTTGTATTGATTAGCTAGAAACACCGACAAAACAACATTTGCTATTAATAAAACCTAGCTAGATCGATTTTTTGGCCCCGAAACCTCTAGTATGCTAAATTTCATGACAATCGTTGAAGCCGTTTCCGAGATTCTGAAAAAAATTATATATATATACGAGAAATGCTCGTTTAAAGATATAAGATATTTAAAGTTTTATATATTTTTGCCCTTGAAGGAGCTAAAACATTTATATCTCGTTATGTAATTTTTTAAGGAGAATTAAAAGTTTCCATGGTGTGATTGAATATAAATATAATTTAACACCTTATTTCTTCCCTGTAGATAACATGAAACACAATAATACGCAGAGAAGATCATCTTTTCAGTTCATATATATGGACGCATATCGCCCTCTATCGGCAATATTTGTAAATTGTTGATGTATGTGTTATCAATTATAGTTTAAATTATTATTATAAACATGTTTGAAATATTTGCAACAAATATTTAAATAATTATTTGTAATATAGGTTATAAAAACATTGTAAGATTAGAATAGAGGATAGTTTTAAATCACTCACTTCTCCGGCAAAAACTAATAAATACAGTGATTGCATATTGAGTATTTTACTATGGACGCCCAAATTCCTGGCACAATGCCGACATATACGTCCCACTGTTAGACTCGAGACTCTTCCACAACAGGACGGAAATTAACCATAAAATATCATGCTTCCCGTGAGGTGACGGAGTAAGAATACAATTCACCCCTCCCTATCTTGCCCGTGGATGTCGTAAAAGACGACTAAGGGATATAATAAGCATATAACATTTATGCAAGAGAAGGAGAACTTGAAACAAAACCCTATTCCAAGACGTCTGATCAGCGTGGAATAGTAGGTCAATTCTTCTCCTATTTTGGAGGAGGCCTGAGCCCAACAGTGGGACGTATATAGGCTGAAATGATGATGATGATCATACCATGCTGGTCAAACAGGTTGGTATAGAGTTTTATTACAAGTTTTTCTTTTCTTAAGATAACCAACTCGTCTGACCAGGGTTGTAGGTAAATTCATCACCCATTACGGAGGAATCTCAGGCTAATAATGATGATGTAATTTTTGAATGAGTTATTTACCGGACACTTTAAAAAACTTCGTGATAATACTGAAAATTTTTTTTAAATAGTGAAAAATGTAATATCATGTTTATACTTTGTATTCACTAATAATTTTAACCTCACGATAAACAAATAATACCCATATCACGCAGTGTTAAGTTTTATATATGACGATATTTTTTTTCGTACCATTGTGGCATTAGAATAACATAAGTGTAATAATATATGTGTCTAAGTAACGGAGTAAGAATATAATTCACCGCCCCCTGTCTTGCCCGTGGGTGTCGTAAAAGATGACTAAGGGATACGTTATGCAAATAACAATAATGCAAGGAAAACTCGAAATAAAACCCTAACTCTGTCACCACACATAAAATAGTAGTAGATTTATTTACTTCAAAATGTAGAACCAAAGTTAATTCTGCTTTAAATTGACATTCCATACGTAAATCAAAGCTTATACTATATAAGCGAGCTCGTTTCAAATACCGCCATCAGAGTAAATCTGACACATACATATCTGTATTACAGATGTAAATAATATCTCTCTGAATTCAAATTTAAGGTTTGCCAGCCCTAATGTTTGTGATCATTCATCAGCGCGATTCAACACACGTAACCGACCTATTAACTAGGGTTGCTAACGGGCTCAAGCGATGAATAATAGCGTTTGACATTTACATGTTATTAAAAAATTAATCTTTGTATATATTCATCGTCCATGTGATGACGGAGTAAGAATACAATTCAACATTCTCTATTTAGCCTATGGATGTTGTGCGGTGTATGCCAGTGAAGGAATACTCCTATAATAAACCTTATAGCAAATCGTCTGACCAGCATGGTCTAGTAAGTCAATTTCCATGTCACTATAGAGGAGGCTCCAGCCCAGCAGTGGAGCGTCTATGAGCTGTGATGAATGAAACTTAATTGCAACACAAAAAAGTGAAAAGAGTTTGTATCAAAAAAAAGTGAGCCGTCGCTCAGGACGCCTGACAGATGTAAAACATCGAAACTATTTTGTACAAGTAGAGACACGGTATCGAATATAAAGTATCGATACTGAACTCATGAATAGTATCGAAAGATAAGTAACGTACTGTTTAAAGTATCGAGTACTTTTATTTACTTTATCTTTAGGTATCGAGTACTTTTCTTTCGATACCGATACTTTTGTATTCGATATTTTAATCAATAAGTACTTTTTGGTAGGTATCGTATCGAATAAATTATCCATTTTAAAATTGACTTTACGACTCATATTTATGGTAACGTCATTTAGTATAAACGAAATGAACCTTCTAAAACGTAGCTTGAAATAATTTGCGATTTATAAACCAGAAATAGCGGCATCTATCGAGCAAACGACCAACTCTAAGCTACAATATATTTTATAAAGAACTCTCTAATCCTGTAATGATAATAAGACAAGCTGTTTAAAATGAGTCAAAATCCAATTCTTAAGGAGTTGGTGACATACAAATAAATAAATACACAGTTGAAACTAATAAAAGCCTATAAAAAATGAAATGCTTTCATCCGTTCATAGACATTCTTTTCGCACGAAGAGTGTGATTTAGGAAACAGAAATGGCGGCGTTTATCGAGCTAACGACCAACTTTCAGCTTCAATATATTTAATAAAGAATTTTTTAATCCTGTAATGATAATAAGACAAGCTATCTAAATAATTTTAACTGGTCCTCCTTAAATTTTCAACTTTTAAATGAAATTTGACTGTTTAAAGTGAGTCAAAATCCAATTCCTATGAAGTCGGTAATATACAAAGAAATAAATATAATATATGTATATACCTGAAACTAATAAAAGCCTATAAAAAAACGGTTCTCCAGTTTTCGTAGCTGAAAGTAAACTAAATACCATACCTACTGGTATATATTTATATTACTAAGTTAGAGAATTTTACATTAATTTATAAAACAAGTATATATGCATAAAAGAACATTAGATTACGACATTTATTTAATATTTAATTATTAGGGGACCGCGAGGCGTGGCGTTAAACGCCACGCGACAATCACGGTCACCCTCGCCTATACATGTTTCACATCAAAATGTGTGTAAATTTTTTAACTAGCAATACTATATTGGCTATCTATCTAGATTTTTATCTCTGTAATAACGATGACTTGTTGTTGTTATATGTGGCACACCTTAGTCCTCCCGTTGCTATTAACGTTGAAAATTATTCGAAACGCCGAGTAATTAAAAATCAAATACAAACGCTATAATAGTAGTAAGAAAAAATAACATACAAAAGTCTGCTGAGTTTCTTGCCGGATTTTCTCAGTAACGGTCGCGTTCCGATCCGGTGGTAGATTATGTTTTTGGATAATTTAATTTTGTTAATTTAGTAATATGTAAGTGACCTCTCAGGGTTTACGCATAATAAACAATTTGAATAGCTGTAAAGGTAGCTTAAGTTTTTAAAGTTATATTTTTTTCAGCAATATTAAAAATACCAAAGTTGTTTGTTGGTAGAATGATAAACGATGATGTCAATATGCTCAACAGTTCCCGAGAGCTCGTAGCAGTAAGAGCGCGTAGAAGAAGACCTGACAGAATATTCAAACTAAAATTTCTCACTAGATTTAATCAGTGTATCAGTATAAAGTAGAATTTTTTGTGTATTCCACAAACAATTTTTCTGGGTTTGTGTTTAATTTATATGCGTCAATGGTATGTTTGGACCCCGTGATACAAGAGTGTTATTTAAATAATTCTGTACAAAAAAAAATCGACTGCAATCGTTTTGACATGGATGCAATTGAAAGAACTGGACTAAATTGAAATGGGACCACACAGGAAGCACCAGCTTTCAAATAAAAAAAAACTTCCTCAAAATCGATTCATCCAGTCGAAAGTTTTGAGGCAACCAACATAAAAAGAAATACCTTCTCCTTTTTTAAGTCTGTTACAAATAAGGCTTGGCCTTTAAGTTAGGCCCGTTAAACGGGTCAAGCTGACATTTAGTTATGCTTCCGCAAAGATGATAGCTGTGCCATATACGATGGCTCTTGGCTTTATATAATTTTAACCTTTAACTTGACATTAAATTCTTATTTTATGGAGGACGATGAGCTTTTTAAGTTTACACATTGTAACGTAAAAAAGCTTTTTATCATCGAGGTAAGTCATCATCATCATTACCATCATCGACCTACTACATCACGCTCGTCAGACGGGTTGGTATAAAGTTTCTTTTAAGTTTTCTGTTGCATAGATGTTATATGCATACCTATATTTTTTATTGCAAACGTTGGCAAACACTTGATGATAAGTGTTGTAAATGTATACAAATTGCTACTACTCGGACGTCGATTTTCTGCGAGAGTTCAGTACTGCCCCGGACGGACCAGTCCGCGGCTGTAAACGGACAACTGTCAACAGTGTGGTCCTATCACAAATATCTTTATTATATCCTATAGTTCGTTTACGAAACCGAGCGAAAAAGGGACTAGGGAATTGTATTTTTACTCTGTCATCACACGGAACCAATAAATCCTTACAATCTATACCAATAAATAAAATTGAAGTGTCTGTTTGTAATGTCAAAATAATAGGCTTTTTTCATGCTCACACGGTTATTTGCACGACACCTATGCCTAAAATAGCAATTAAAAAAAAAAAAGTGAGCCGTCGCTCAGGACGCCTGACAGATGTGAAACATCGAAACTATTTTGTACGAGTAGAGACACGGTATCGAATATAAAGTATCGATACTGAACTCATGAATAGTATCGAAAGATAAGTAACGTACTGTTTAAAGTATCGAGTACTTTTATTTACTTTATCTTTAGGTATCGAGTACTTTTCTTTCGATACCGATACTTTTGTACTCGATATTTTAGTCAATAAGTACTTTTTGGTAGGTATCGTATCGAATAAATTATCCATTTGAAAATTGACTTTACGACTCATATTTATGGTAACGTCATTTAGTACAAACGAAATGAACCTTCTAAAACGTAGCTTGAAATAATTTGCGATTTATAAACCAGAAATAGCGGCATCTATCGAGCAAACGATTACCTCTAAGCTACAATATATTTTATAAAGAACTCTCTAATCCTGTAATGATAATAAGACAAGCTGTTTAAAGTGAGTCAAAATCCAATTCTTAAGGAGTTGGTGACATACAAATAAATAAATACACAGCTGAAACTAATAAAAGCCTATAAAAAATGAAATGCTTTCATCCGTTCACAGACATTTTTTCCGCACGAAGAGTGTGATTTAGGAAACAGAAATGGCGGCATTTATCGAGCTAACGACCAACTCTCAGCTTCAATATATTTAATAAAGAAATTTTTAATCCTGTAATGATAATAAGACAAGCTATCTAAATAATTTTAACGTCATTGGTCCTCCTTAAATTTTCAACTTTTAAATGAAATTTGACTGTTTAAAGTGAGTCAAAATCCAATTCCTATGAAGTCGGTAATATACAAAGAAATAAATATAATATATGTATATACCTGAAACTAATAAAAGCCTATAAAAAAACGGTTCTCCAGTTTTCGTAGCTGAAAGTAAACTAAATACCATACCTACTGGTATATATTTATATTACTAAGTTAGAGAATTTTACATTAATTTATAAAACAAGTATATATGCATAAAAGAACATTAGATTACGACATTTATTTAATATTTAATTATTAGGGGACCGCGAGGCGTGGCGTTAAACGCCACGCGACAATCACGGTCACCCTCGCCTATACATGTTTCACATCAAAATGTGTGTAAATTTTTTAACTAGCAATACTATATTGGCTATCTATCTAGATTTTTATCTCTGTAATAACGATGACTTGTTGTTGTTATATGTGGCACACCTTAGTCCTCCCGTTGCTATTAACGTTGAAAATTATTCGAAACGCCGAGTAATTAAAAATCAAATACAAACGCTATAATAGTAGTAAGAAAAAATAACATACAAAAGTCTGCTGAGTTTCTTGCCGGATTTTCTCAGTAACGGTCGCGTTCCGATCCGGTGGTAGATTATGTTTTTGGATAATTTAATTTTGTTAATTTAGTAATATGTAAGTGACCTCTCAGGGTTTACGCATAATAAACAATTTGAATAGCTGTAAAGGTAGCTTAAGTTTTTAAAGTTATATTTTTTTCAGCAATATTAAAAATACCAAAGTTGTTTGTTGGTAGAATGATAAACGATGATGTCAATATGCTCAACAGTTCCCGAGAGCTCGTAGCAGGAAGAGCGCGTAGAAGAAGACCTGACAGAATATTCAAACTAAAATTTCTCACTAGATTTAATCAGTGTATCAGTATAAAGTAGAATTTTTTGTGTATTCCACAAACAATTTTTCTGGGTTTGTGTTTAATTTATATGCGTCAATGGTATGTTTGGACCCCGTGATACAAGAGTGTTATTTAAATAATTCTGTACAAAAAAAAATCGACTGCAATCGTTTTGACATGGATGCAATTGAAAGAACTGGACTAAATTGAAATGGGACCACACAGGAAGCACCAGCTTTCAAATAAAAAAAAACTTCCTCAAAATCGATTCATCCAGTCGAAAGTTTTGAGGCAACCAACATAAAAAGAAATACCTTCTCCTTTTTTAAGTCTGTTACAAATAAGGCTTGGCCTTTAAGTTAGGCCCGTTAAACGGGTCAAGCTGACATTTAGTTATGCTTCCGCAAAGATGATAGCTGTGCCATATACGATGGCTCTTGGCTTTATATAATTTTAACCTTTAACTTGACATTAAATTCTTATTTTATGGAGGACGATGAGCTTTTTAAGTTTACACATTGTAACGTAAAAAAGCTTTTTATCATCGAGGTAAGTCATCATCATCATTACCATCATCGACCTACTACATCACGCTCGTCAGACGGGTTGGTATAAAGTTTCTTTTAAGTTTTCTGTTGCATAGATGTTATATGCATACCTATATTTTTTATTGCAAACGTTGGCAAACACTTGATGATAAGTGTTGTAAATGTATACAAATTGCTACTACTCGGACGTCGATTTTCTGCGAGAGTTCAGTACTGCCCCGGACGGACCAGTCCGCGGCTGTAAACGGACAACTGTCAACAGTGTGGTCCTATCACAAATATCTTTATTATATCCTATAGTTCGTTTACGAAACCGAGCGAAAAAGGGACTAGGGAATTGTATTTTTACTCTGTCATCACACGGAACCAATAAATCCTTACAATCTATACCAATAAATAAAATTGAAGTGTCTGTTTGTAATGTCAAAATAATAGGCTTTTTTCATGCTCACACGGTTATTTGCACGACACCTATGCCTAAAATAGCAATTAAAAAAAAAAAAGTGAGCCGTCGCTCAGGACGCCTGACAGATGTGAAACATCGAAACTATTTTGTACGAGTAGAGACACGGTATCGAATATAAAGTATCGATACTGAACTCATGAATAGTATCGAAAGATAAGTAACGTACTGTTTAAAGTATCGAGTACTTTTATTTACTTTATCTTTAGGTATCGAGTACTTTTCTTTCGATACCGATACTTTTGTACTCGATATTTTAGTCAATAAGTACTTTTTGGTAGGTATCGTATCGAATAAATTATCCATTTGAAAATTGACTTTACGACTCATATTTATGGTAACGTCATTTAGTACAAACGAAATGAACCTTCTAAAACGTAGCTTGAAATAATTTGCGATTTATAAACCAGAAATAGCGGCATCTATCGAGCAAACGATTACCTCTAAGCTACAATATATTTTATAAAGAACTCTCTAATCCTGTAATGATAATAAGACAAGCTGTTTAAAGTGAGTCAAAATCCAATTCTTAAGGAGTTGGTGACATACAAATAAATAAATACACAGCTGAAACTAATAAAAGCCTATAAAAAATGAAATGCTTTCATCCGTTCACAGACATTTTTTCCGCACGAAGAGTGTGATTTAGGAAACAGAAATGGCGGCATTTATCGAGCTAACGACCAACTCTCAGCTTCAATATATTTAATAAAGAAATTTTTAATCCTGTAATGATAATAAGACAAGCTATCTAAATAATTTTAACGTCATTGGTCCTCCTTAAATTTTCAACTTTTAAATGAAATTTGACTGTTTAAAGTGAGTCAAAATCCAATTCCTATGAAGTCGGTAATATTTGTATGTACAAAGAAATAAATATATATACACCTGAAACTAATAAAAGCCTATAAAAAAACTAAATACCGTACCTACTGGTATATTTATATTACTAAGTTAGAGAATTTTACATTAATTTATAAAACAAGTATATATGCATAAAAGAACATTAGATTACGACAGGAACTAATACAATAAAACTAAGGCATAAAGTATTAATAAAATATCGTGATTTTTTTCCAAAAAATGATGATTTTTATTCAATAAACATTTATTTTCATTAATATACATTATAAGTAACAATTTACTGTGAGTTCACTAGATGGCATTGTACAAAATTTTAAATCGCACTATGGTTTCGTTACAAAAATGTAGGTATATGCATCCAAATATTTATTCAATAATTAATTAATAGGGGACCGTGAGGTGTGGCGCTAAACGCCACGCGACGATCACGGTCACCCTGGCCTATAGATGTTTCACATCGGAATTTTTGTCTGTCTGTCTGTCTGTCTGTCTGTCTGTCTGTCTGTCTGTCTGTCTGTCTGTCTGTTTGTTCCGGGTAATCTTCAAAACGGCTGGACCGATTTCAAAAATTCTTTCACCAGTGGAAAGCTATAATATCAGGGCGTAAACTAGGCTATATTTTATCCCGGTATTCCCACGGGAACGGGAATTACACGGGTAAAACGACTAAAACCGAAGCGAAGCGAGGGCGGGTTGCTAGTCACTAATAAAGATATGGAATTTGGGATCTAGATAAGAATACAGATGTTTGAGTGAAATTATCTCTCACTATTGGGGTCGAGTATACGAACTCGAGTAGACGATATGCTAATAACATCTATGCAAGAGAGAAGAAAAACTCGATATAAAACCCTATGTCAACACGTCTGACCAGCGCGGTATAGTAGATCAATTTCCCTCCCATCCGATGCTGAGATGATGAGGATGATGAATGATTTTTTTTACGCAAGTATTACTCATATACGAAATAAAATCATTGCTAAACCGGAATAGAACACTGAAAAGTATTCGAAATAAAATAATCAAATACAAACCCGTTCAAATAAAAAAATCTAATCTAGGCTAGATTTACTACATTTTCGAAGCTTGAAGTTACGAAAAAAACTAGGGAGTAGATAAATGCGTCTCTTTATATTCTTTATATCCTTGGCAGAAGGCGTATTTCAAGATATCGGATATATAATTCAGTCACAGACTCGTAGACAAATCCGCTTTATTTGTTGAAATCCTTGGCTTGCATCGCAATACATTTAAGAAAACAAATACGCCAACCCAGACGATTCTGTTTGTCGTGTCAAATGGAACGTTTTAAATCCAATCGAGAAACAAACGCTTCGCAGATTTACTCCAAAATTGTTTAAACGAGGCAATTCACGTTTATGAACGCGTTCGAACGTGAAATACAAGAGGTATGCGATTTTAGCATATTGTGTATTGTCAGCTGTTTCTGAAATTAATACAAGCGTTGATTGCTATTATAATAGAATATTATATGTATTCTTAGAGTAATTGTGTTTAATTAATGTTACATGTAACAATTTGTTTTATAATTAACTTCAGTAATTGGTAAACTGGTTGGTAGATGGGGTAAGAATGTGGCTATCGTTTGCTTTCATGCATTATAATAAGTATGTGATGTGTGACATTCGGCATGGAGACGTGGTCTATAAACGTCGGCCTCATAAAAAGGCTCAAAGTCGCTCAATGTGCTATGGAGAGAACTACTGCTCGGTGTTTCTCTACGTGATAAAATGTACAATACGGCAATCCATACTAGAACGGGTGTAACCGACATAGCCCGAGGAATTAGCACGTTGAAATGGTAATGAGCAGGCCACATCGCTCGTCGAACCGACAACCGATGAAGAAAGGTTTGCGAATGGCAACCACGTATCGGAAGATGTAGTATAGAACGACCCCCTATTAAGAGGGCTAATGACATCTTGAAAATCACAGGGAACGGTTGGATGCAAGTGGTACCGGACCTTTCGAATGGTATTCTTGTGGGGAGAATGCCTATGTCCAACAGTGGACTTCTAGTATTGAAATTATCGTGAGATTGATTCATATTATAATAACTATAACGGCAAAAACATTCACGTGAGTGTTTTTGCCGTTATAGTTATTATAATAGTGGACTTCTATGGGCTGATAGATGGAAGTATGTGAATCACGGCAATCATTTAATCAATATCGTCGGCTCGTTTAATTAGTAAAAAGCTACTGCTCTCGGTACGTTACGGGCCTCACGCTGCTTTTTGGTTTGAAGGGTATTAAAAATAATATAGGGTATTTTTCACCTTGAAACAGGATAGGGCCAAAAAAAAAAAATTAAGTGACGGTGAAATGGCACTGTCTTCCGAGGTTGATATAAATCTTCTTTGACGTTATTATATGACTTTTGAAGGGGATTTTTGATGACAATGTCAAAATATCATGTAGCGCTTTTAAATTCTATTCATTATTTTAAAGTTTTGTACTGTATTGAATATTTTGCTGATATTTTATGTATTATAATGCAGATAAAATTCTGAAAGGTAGTGAATATGATATAATAGTTGCATTTTCAATTGCGTGAATTTGCACATACTGCCAAATTTCTCAGAGAAAGCCTGATTTGGTTATCAGCTTAAATCATGCTAACGACTGACTAAAATAAGATGACTAAGGACGTGAATAATCAATATAATAACTCGACACTGGCACTAATAGCTCATACTTGTAGCTCATTGCCAAAACAAAAGAAGTAGAAGAAGATATTACATAACGGTTTATTTGTAATTTTCAATGGCTCATATTATTATAGCTCATTGCCATTAAATAAGAAGAAGACGAAGACTTTGACGGCAATGGCAGAATAACATGTAGCGCTTTTAAATTTTATTCATTATTTTAGTGTTTAGTTGGATAATCTTATATCTTTAATCTCTCAGGATCTCAGAAACGGCACCAACGATTTTGATGAAACTTGGCATACTAGAGGTTTCGAAGCCAAAAAAATCGATCTAGCTAGGTTTTATTTATAGAAAATGTTGTTTTGTCGGTGTTTTAGCAAAATAATACAACGACATTAAATTTTAAAAGAATATGAATTCAAATTTCGCCGTCAACGTCATGAGTTACGATAGCTTAGTTGGGAAGTTGTTCAGTTTCCTTTTAGTTTTGTTTTGGCATTCAAACAGCGTCGGATCGGATCTCGGTGTTGTTATTATTCTCTTTTTGTAATTTTTTATATTTTTTTCATTATTTAATTTTTATTTGTATTAATATATATCTGAATAAATTCGACAAAAATACAACAAAAATATTCCGAGCAAAGCTCGATCAACCAGATATTTTTATTGATATTTCATGTAATATAATGCAGATAAATTGCCATAATTCCCACAGGAATTATTAATTTCAGTGGAAGCACCCTATCAATGGTAACGATTATGACTGGTATGAAGAGAGAGAGAGAGAGAGAGAGAGAGAGAGAGAAAGAAAAAAATATAATTCGACACTGGCACCAATAGCTCATACTTGTAGCTCATTGCCAAAACAAAAGAAGTGGAAGAAGATATTACATAACGGTTTATTTGTAATTTTCTTTCTCTTGTAGTGATATTATCTGCTTGGGTTTCTTATTCGTCTTCTACGATCATCCACGGATAAGTAGGGCGGTCGTAAATTTTTATACCGTGAACGGAGTTGGTAGTGACAGACAGACCGTTTCTTGCATATTTTTAAATCGTATTTTACGAATGGCGGGTGCGAAAGTTGGTGGCGAATTATGTTTTCACTCAGTCACCATACGGAGGTTCTATTTCATTAATTGGTGGTATATTAGACAAGTTTTTTTGTCCGTCTATACATAATTTGGTAGTGTAGGGTTTTGCTACATTATACAAAAAAAAAGAGAAATATGTCAAAATAATTAAAACAGTATTAGGGCGTTTTATAATTTAAATAAGTCGGTAGATCATACGGTTTACACTGGTCACACTAAGACTGCATTCGGCAAGAACTTCATTCGAACGGGCAGTGTGCTAGGAGCTTAGCTAGTAGAAGGTTGTCAGCAAGTGTTACTGAGAGGAAAATACTTAACAACAGTGTATTGTATAGTTTGGAACAATAAATAAGTTAAAAAGGAACCTTGGTATTATTGAAGAAGAATACCCTGCTTACAGTAGTCATACTAGCTACGTTGTCCGTGTGGTGAAGGAATAAGAATACAATTCACCACTCCCTATCTTGCCCGTGGATGTTGTAAAAGACGACTAAGGGATTAATTATACATATAACATCTATGTAAGAGAAGGAAAACTCGAAATGAAACCCTATGCCAACCTGTCTGACCAGTGTGGTACAGTAGGTCAATTTTAGTCATATTGTAGAGGAGGATCGAGTCCAACTATGGGACGTATTATGAGCTGAAATGAAGAAAATGATGAATAGGAGCGCACTTTCTGGAGATGTGGGATGGTGAACATAAAGGAGGCATTCTAGCAGTGGATGGCGAAGGGCTGAATGATGGTGGCCAATCTTAAAATATTGGTGGTAGGACCACACTGTAGACAGTCTTTTGTCTGCAGTCGCGGGCCGGTCCGTCCGGGGCAGTACCACACTCTCGCAGAAGATCGACGTTTGAGTAGTAGCAATTTGCTGCTGCACTTCGTTCGGTGAGCGAGAGAGCCGGGAGCCCAACTTTCTGGGTGTGTTTGTGTGTGGCGGGTTTTGGTGAGGCCTGAAACCTGCGGTGGTGAGGTCTTGGTCGGGGTATTGAGCGTGAGGGGCTGGCATGGTGTACAGGGAGACCCGATGGGAATGGTCACCGCCGGCCACCTGCCGGTCAGCAGGGGACCCGAACCCAGGATCATCCTCCCTGGGAGGCTGTCCCACCAACCGGCGAAAATCCCGTTGGGTAGTCGTCGTGCCGGTGTGGGAAACCGGAGTGGACCTCGGTGGCTACACACGGGGGGGCATCGGGGGCCCTTCCGTGCTTCGTGTCAGCTCCTCACAACACTCACTCCTCGACCATGCACTATGCCCTGCCTTTTTTTTTTGGTATCACCAAACTCCGTTATACACAATCACACTCCCTTCCTCCTCTTCTTAAATTAAAAATCATGGCCAAGAATGTTAAAAAGAGACGATTTTCTACGGCGGTCCCCTTATCCACATTTGATGTGGATTTTTGCAATATCAGGGGTTTACATAGCAATCTCGACGCCGTCCACCATCACCTCGAGACGGCGTGGCCTGCCTTACTCTTTTTAACGGAGACGCAGATAGGTGCTCCGGATGACATTTCGTACCTAAATTACCCTGGCTACGAGTTGGAGCATACCTTCCGTCGTAAAGCCGGGGTGTGCGTATTCATCCGAGGTGATATCTGCTGTCGCCGCCTTCGGGCCCTCGAACATGGTGACTTGTCAATCCTGTGGCTACGCGTAGACTATGGAGGGCTTACCCGCATCTACGCATGCCTCTACAGGTCCCATGGCAGTGATCCGGGGTCAATTCAATTATTTGAGAACGTCCAATGGGGGATTGACGAAATATTGGAGCAGTGTCCATCAGCGGAGGTGGTGGTTCTTGGAGACTTCAACGCTCATCATAAAGAGTGGCTGGGGTCCCGAACCACTGACCTCCAGGGTCGACATCTCTTCAATATGGTCTCGGCCCATGGTCTCTCACAACTGGTGACACAGCCCACCCGTATCCCAGATATTGAGAGCCATGAGTCTTCTTTACTGGATCTTCTGCTGACTACACACCAGCACGGATATCAGGTAGTGGTTGAAGCGCCTCTTGGATCTTCTGACCACTGCTTGGTCCGTAGCAGTGCCCCTGTTGTAAGGCCTAGTCGTTCTAAGGCGACTGGGACTCGCAGAGTCTGGCAATATAAGTCAGCAGATTGGGATGGACTGCGCGAGTTTTACGCATCCTACCCATGGAAGCGGCTTTGCTTCGCCTCTGGGGACCCTGGCGTCTGTGCGGACTGCGTTACCGAAACGGTTATTACGGGGATGGAATTATTCATCCCCAACACCAAAATACCCGTCGGTGGCCGCAGCCGACCCTGGTTTAACAAAACCTGCAGGACGGCTGCATGCCAGAAACAGTCCGCATATCGGGCCTGGAATAGGGCCAAAAAATGCCAGGACCCGAACGCCAAAGAGGTGAAGCGGAAATTTAAC
The DNA here is from genome assembly GCA_032191425.1 of Lymantria dispar. Classification (NCBI taxonomy): domain Eukaryota; kingdom Metazoa; phylum Arthropoda; class Insecta; order Lepidoptera; family Erebidae; genus Lymantria; species Lymantria dispar. The sequence continues at coordinate 5,721,787 of CM063465.1, read as the reverse complement.
GCCGCTTCTAGATCTAGTAAGAAGGCTATTGCCAGAGCCAAGGCGGAACATGTTGCCAGAATTGGCGAGCGATTGCAAAGCTATCCCGCTGGGAGTCGTGCATTCTGGTCGCTCGCCAAGGCTGCACAAGGCAACTTCTGCCAGCCTAATCTCCCACCACTGCAGAAACACGATGGTAGTCTGGCCCACAGCGCAAAGGAGAAGGCCGATCTTCTAGGTCAATTCTTTGCCTGTAACTCGACTTTGGATGCCGGAGCTGCCACACCACCTACCATCCCACGGTGTGAAAGCTCACTGCCCGAAATCCGCATCACGCAGCGAGCGGTTAGGCGGGAGCTGCGGCTTTTAGACGTCCATAAGTCGAGTGGACCGGATGGCATCCCTGCAGTGGTACTAAAGACGTGCGCCCCTGAATTGACTCCCATCCTCACGCGCCTATACCGACTTTCCTACGCTACTAATAGGGTTCCGTCTTCGTGGAAGGTAGCCCATGTCCACCCGATCCCTAAAAAGGGAGACCGGTCTGACCCATCGAATTACAGGCCAATTGCGATAACATCCTTGCTCTCCAAGATAATGGAAAAGGTTATAAACCGCCAGCTTCTGCAGTAACTTGAGGATCGCCAGCTTATCAGTGATCGCCAATACGGCTTTCGTCATGGTCGGTCGGCTGGTGATCTTCTTGTGTACCTCACACACCGTTGGGCAGAGGCCTTGGAGGGCAAGGGTGAGGCGCTGGCGTTCAGCCTAGATATCGCAAAGGCGTTCGATAGGGTCTGGCACAGGGCACTTCTATCGAAGCTACCATCATACGGAATCCCCAAGGGACTCTGTAATTGGATTGCCAGCTTTTTGGATGGTCGGAGTATAAAAGTCGTCGTAGATGGCTCCTGCTCCGATACCATGACCATTAATGCTGGTGTACCACAAGGCTCGGTGCTCTCCCCGACGTTGTTTATCCTGCATATCAATGACATGCTCTCTATCGAGAATATGCGTTGCTATGCGGATGACAGTACGGGTGATGAGCGGTACACTGAGCAACGGAATATCCTTCGGAGTATTCAGGAAAGAAGGGTTCAACTTGTGTCTGAAGTCGAGCGCTCTCTGGGGCGGGCCTCGGAATGGGGTGAACGGAACCTAGTCCAGTTCAACCCCACAAAGACACAAGTTTGCGCGTTCACTGCAAAGAAGGACCCATTTGTCATGGCGCCTCAGTTCCAAGGAGTAACTCTTCCAATTTCTGAGAGTATTGGGATTCTCGGCGTCAAAATATCGAGCAAAGTCCAGTTTGGGAGTCATTTGGAGGACAAAGCCAAATTGGCAAGCAAAAAGTTGGGCGTCCTGAACAGAGCCAGGCGGTACTTCACACCGAGACAGCGTCTTGTGCTATACAAAGCACAAGTTCGTCCTCATGTGGAGTACTGCTCACATCTCTGGGCAGGTGCGCCCAAATATCAGCTAGACCCACTTGACTCCCTGCAAAGACGGGCTGTTCGAATCGTCGGGGATCCCAATCTTACGGACAGATTGAAGTCGCTGGAGCAGCGGAGAGACTTTGGGTCACTCTGTGTACTCTACCGACTCTTTCACGGGGAGTGCTCCGAGGAACTGTTTGACTTGGTACCACCGTCACCATTCTACCAACGTACCACTCGACATCGCAGCAGGGTTCATCCATTTCACCTGGAAACGTTATGGTCTTCAACTGTACGTTTCCAGCGATCATTTCTCCCACGTACGTGCAAGCTCTGGAATGAACTACCTGCTGCTGTGTTTCCCGAGCGCTATGACATGTCCTTCTTTAAACGAGGTTTAAGAAGAGTATTTCCTTCACGGTAGGCAGCGGCCTGGCTGTGCCCCTGGTATTGCAATGGTCCATGTGCAGCAGTTTCACTTACCATCAGGTGTGCTGCTTGCTCGTTTGCCACCGTTGGCAATAAAAAAAAAAAAAATAGTTTTAGAAGAGGCATAGGTATTAAAGCTCTTGGCTTATTTAAAATTAAGCATCATTTAAAATAAATACTCAGTGCTCTAGTTCTAAGAAATTAAATCTTTCAAAATTGTCCTTGCGAATATTTTAAGTAAATTGAGTTTAACATTTCAAAATACTATTATAAAACGCAATACCTGATGAGACATAATTTTTATTTATAGATTAATTAACTTCAATAGAACGAACTTTCACATTTTTAAACAAAATTTCTTCGTAACCATTTACTATATCATTTTCAAATATGTCTGTACCTCGCTCCGTAAGACACAGGCTCGACCTAGTTTATTCTTACTAATATTATAAATGCGAAAGTAAGTTTGTTTGTTTGTTACGCTTTCACGCTTATACCAACGAACCGATTTCAAAAATTCTTTCATCAATGGAAAGCTATATAATATCAGGGAGTAACATAGGTTATATTTTATCCAGGTATTCCCATGAAAAAGGGAACTACGCGGGTAAGGCTAGGGATGCAAATATCAAAATCAAAAACATCGATGTATCGATACATCGATGTTGATAACAAACATAGATGTACAAAAAACATCGCATTGAAAACATCGATGTTTTTTAGAAATCTAGGCGATGAGCTTTTATTTAACTAAATCAAGCATATTTTTCACATAAAACACCAATATTTGCGTGATGTGAGGACCTTTTTTGCAGGCTCTGCTAAAAGTACCATACATTTTAAATAATTTTTTTTTTGGGGTGGTTTGCGGTCGGCGCGCTCCTCGCACCACTTCGTCTGGGGCGACAGAGGGGCGTAAGCACGCACACCTACAACCCACCCACGATGCACGTCGCCTTCGTCATTGGGCCGACCACCGGAGCAGGGTGACTTGACGTCAGTGGTCGGCCCGACGGAATACCCTCTATTTGGGGTACCCTCCCATCGACCGACGTCCCCCCCTCGGGGAGGACGTCGGTCTTTCCTCACGCGGATTTTAAATCATGCAGGCAAAACATCGATGTCAAAACATACATACATACATATAATCACGCCCCTTTCCCATAGGGGTAGGCAGAGACCACTTCCTTCCACTTGCTACGATCTTGACATACCACTTTCGCCTCGTCCACATTCATTAATCTCCTCATACATGTTCTTCGGTTCAGGGTACTCCTAACCTGGCCTTTCTTAAGAACGTCCCCGATTTGATTGTGGAACGTCCGCCTCGGTCTTCCCCTTCCAACACTTCCGCCTCGTTCACATTCGCCTTATGTCAAAACATCGTATAAAATAACTAACATTGATACATCAACGTTTTATAATAGTAAACATCGATGTTCTTTTTATTGAAACATCGATGTTTCGAATACATCGATGTTTCAAATACATCGAATTTCATATTTGTTGTCCATATGCATGATTTTTGTAAAAAGGGGTACAAAGTTTTTGCTTCACGTATATAATATATAGATATGCTCAACAAATAGATTATATGCTCAGCAATCGTTAATAAATGCTTATTATTATAGCTTACTAGCTGACCCAGCGAACTTCGTAACGCCATAATATTTTTCGTAAATATATTTTCTATATTTCCGAAAATATAGTCTCTAATAGAAGAACCATTACAGCTTTGTCGGGAAAGATTCGATAGTTTTGGTCGTGGCATTGTTAATGATGATTCAAAGAGAATACAAATTACTCATTAATGATTTCTGACAAAATTATAATTATCAAATTTTCCAACCATACTATACTATAGACAAAATTTCGTTTAGCTGTCATTTGCATTTTGTTAGAACATATCAAATGCATTTTTTATACTACTTTTCATAGTGACTTGTATTCTGTTTGACATTTTATGTCGGCACACGGTCGACACACGGGAACGCGATCAAACGGGATAAAAGAGTTATTGGCGAAATCTTGTAAAAAAGAAACGGGATAAAAAGTATCCTATGTTCGTCTCCTGGTTCTAAGCTACATCCCCACCAATTTTCAGCTCAATCTGTACAGCTGTTCTTGAGTTATAAATAGTGTAACTAACACGACTTTCTTTTATAAATATAAATATGCTCAATTCGATTATATATTCAATAATCGTTAATAATTACTTATTATCATAGCTTATATGCTCAATAAAACGATTGCTCCAATGGAGTTTAGATTTGAGTTTGCTAGATGAAGCTCAATCTCGAATGCATCGTGACTTGAATACGGCTGGAAATATGACTGCGGTGGTACGCTGTTGACGGCGTGTTTAATAATTAAGTTTGTGAGCTTCTATTTGACAACACTGTTCCACTTAATTTATATAATTTGAAGTGAAATTGAACTGGATGATGTGGATAAAATATTGATTGTATTTTGTATGGGGATATTCAAGCGCTTTACCATGCAGCGCCGGAATAAGAATACAATTCGCTACTTCTTATGTTGCCAGTGGAAGTCGTAAAAGATGATTGAGGGGTATAATATGCATATAACATCTATGCAAGAGAAGAAAATCTCGAAACAAAACCCTATAACAACCTGTCTGAAGAACATGGTATAATAAAGTCAATTTCCTTCTTATTACGGAGGAGGATTGAGTCCAGTAGTGGGATGTATAAGAGCCGAGAAAATGATTCAAACACTTGCCCGTGTAGCGACGGGATAAGATTACAATTGTTGCCACTCTTAAATTCCTTCCACCTTATTTGTCTATTAAGAGTCATAAAATCGGTTAGGGGTTCATTAGGAGAAGTGGCAGCAATCCTCTCATGAGAAACGTATAACATCTCACTACAATCACAAGCCTGCCAAGCGTGGCGATTATGGCGTTATCTCCATTATGAGTGAAACATAAGATAATGATGATGATTCAAGCCGAGTTCATTTCAGCAGTGTACAGGGTCTGGTGTCTTAGGTTATGGATCAAATGTTTGAGTATATTGTAGTTTAACAATCTTGGATCGTAATTCGAATGTACTTATATTATTAAACATAATAGTTATAGTTATTTCAAAAATGTGTGTCTAACAGTCTATGCCTTAAATGCTACAAATTAAGAACAGGTTACATGAAGGCGTAAGTTGCGTCGACGGTATAAGCAGGTACGAAGGCGGGGCGCCGTTAACGGTCATCGGCCGATCAGCTGATATTAAGGCGAAGTTTGTTTTGTTTATGCGAACGTAATGAATGTTTTTTTTTTCAATTTCTAATGAACATTTAATAAAGTACGAATATGTTTATTCAATCAAATTTACACGAAAAAGTTTAAAACGTTAATGTCTCTAATTCATTAACGAATATTTTACCTTCAAATATCTTTATATATAAATTTCTTGCGTACGTGTGTATGGCCACTGAACTCCTCTTAAACGGCTGGACCAATGTTGAAAAATTATTTGTGTGTATTCAAGGGGATTCGAGAATGGTTTAGATTCACAATTGGACCCGGTAGGTGGCGCTTTATATGAACAGAACAACGTCTTTTGGGTTACCTAGTTACTTATATTTTACTTCAAATTTAAATTTTTTACATGGGTTCCTACCACCATCACCCAACTCCTGTTTGACCAGTTGCTCAATAACCTGAGACATTCTGTATATGTCTCACCGCTGCGCGCGAGCTTCCTCCACAATAGGAGAGAAATTGACTCACGCTGGTCAAACGGGTTAGTATAGGTTTTATTTCGAATTTTCCTTCTTTTACATAAAAGTTATATGTATGTTATATCCTTAGTTGTCTTTTACGATACCAACGAGTAAGATAAGGGGTGGTGAATTGTATTCTGACTCCGTCACCACACGGTAAATAATTAAAGCGCTCCAAAAACCTATTGCCAGAATTAATTTTAATATATTCATTATTACAGTAAAACCCGTTTAAGACGATTTCTCAGGGACCCGACCAAAAACGCGTCTTAGGCGGGTAAGTGTATTATGCGGGAAAGGGGAAAACATACCATTATTTTAAAATATAAAAAAATGTTGTTTATTATTATTACGTTACTTAAAGTAATCACTTATTTTAGTTAGAGAAAAAGATTTTGAGGCATTAGCAATTACAAGATTTTCAACGTAATTTAATTTTCGCAGTGCGTCTTCGCTTGATTCAAAGAAGTTACATAGCGTCTTAAATCCTTAACTGCTGATAATACCTGGGCGTGTGACAAAATCGGAGTTGACTCAGCTTCTTCTTGGTCATTATCACTTAGGGTCGCTCGACAGTCGTCACTTCATTAGTCGCTGGCCGCTGACGCAAGGGGTAATATGTGTATATGAGCGGCACGTGTTGGCGTATTAAACGGGATGACGATCGTATTAAGCATTAAGAAATGTATGAAAACATGTCTCAAGTTGCTGGGACTGACGCAAAATGGCGTATTATGCGGGAAATCGTATTAAACGTGATCGTATTAAACGCGTTCTACTGTATTTATATATATTCATTAATTTTAAAGCTTAAATTGTTTCTCTGAGGAATAAACAAGGCAAAGTATGTTTATAAAGTAATACGTAAATTGTCTTAAAGCCACCTGTCCTAACTGCATACGTGAAAAGTAGGGCCAAGTTCTAAACACGCAAGTTTTCGCCGTTAAACGTTCACAAGCCAGTTGCTAAATATATTCTCTGCGAAGTTTAAGCTTTCTATGAGTCAATTTCTAGTTATATATATATGAAATTGTTTCAAGCTGATATTAAAACTTTTATTTCTAGACAGATTAAAAATATTATGTGATGTTTTTTTTTCTAGTACTTACAAGAGGTGATTAAAGTTATTTGTATTAATCCGTAGTTTTATTTACAATGTGCAATACTCGCACAAACGTCAGAAATCATTATGTAAATTTATTTGTCTTTGCTTGAGCAGATGAAATTGAATCATCGTCATTATCTCAGCCCATATACGTCCCACTGTTGGGCTCGGAACTCCTCCACTCTAGGAGGGAAATTGACCTACTATATCACGTTTCATACGCGTTGATTTAGGGTTTTGCTTCGAGTTTTTCCTTCTCTTGCATAGATATTAGGTATCTGCATATTATATCCCTTAGTCGTTGTAAATAAAACTACTTTTACGGATTATATCGCGATTGTATTTGATTTACGATTGCCCGACGTTTCGAATACTTTACAGCATTCATGGTCACGAGCGGACTAAGATGTTTGACGTCCAAACAAGTCAACGTTATCACAGATTTTTATAATTATCTACCCGCTACAGAAAATTAGTTATTAAGTTAAGACCCACATTTATGATACAAATTTATTGCCAGTTCAAGAAGTAAATGATTTCTATATGAAAAAGTTACATATATTGTTTATGATTAGTAAGTAGTAGTATAATCCGTAAATGTAGTTTTATTTATAATGTGTAGTGCTCGCGTAAACATCAGATATCCCTTAGTCCTCTTTTACGATGCCTACGGGCAAGAGAGGGAGTGGTGAATTGTATCCTTACTCCGTCACCACACACAAATGGGGTGTGAGGGATGTCACTATGGGGTAAATTGTCACTCAGCATGAGGTAGCGTAACTCCATTCGACCCCCGTTACAGTTCACGCGTCTCAAACGAGATTTAATCACATTGATATTCCAGTGATATGAGTTTGGGTGCTTTTATATTGAACGATATCATATCTGCATTCCGTGTGGTGACGGAGTAAGTATATAAGTCACCGTCCACTTTTTCTTGCCCGTGGGTGTCCTAAAAGACGACTAAGGGCTTTTAATATGCAGATAACGTCTATACAATAGGAAGAAAATTCGAAATGAAACCCTATATAAAACTGTTTGACCAGCGTGGTATAATGGGTCAATTACTGTGTCATTGTCGCGGCGGCTTGAGGGGGCCTTCTTTAAAGATTTATTTTATGTTGTTTATAGTATTTATTGTTATAGCGGCAACAGAAATACATAATTTGTAAAAAATTCAACTGTCGCGGTTCTTGGTGACAGACAGACGGATGGACAGACAGCAACGTCTTAATAATGGGGTCCCGCTTTTACTCTTTGGGTACGAAGCCCTAAAAATAACACAAAATAGTCTTTTTTCTGCCGATAGAAGTGAAGACTTAAAACTATGGAGTTTTTATTTTTGGATATTCAAATTAATTGTATGATTTTAAATTAAATTTTGTAAATTAAAAACTACCATCCCCTGCCCGTAGGTATCTTAAAAGACGACTAACAGATTTTATATGCATATAACATATATGAATGAGAAGTAAAACTCGAAATGACGCTGTCTGACCAGCATGGTGTAGTAGGTCTATTCTTCTTCTAGTATGGAAGACACGAGCTCAGTAATTACATGCTTGTAAAGTCCCGTGCAATACTAGCATTATATCTTTAGTGCAGGATGTTTTTAATAAAAAGAAAATCGGTTCCGCGTCGTTGTCGTGTAGTGTGATTAAGATATGTTTCAACATTGTGTGCGTAACGAAATATGATCAGAATATTAATTCTCAGAACAATGTTCGTGTTTCCTCGTTAATCTTGAGGATTATTTAGTCTTTTCTAGTTACTGTCTATATTTTCGCTTGCGTAATCTATCAAAATCAGCATTCTCTTGTGTTTATCCCAGTTTATTTGAAGTCTGTACAATATGTTTTTCCTTTAAATAAGAGCGATCGAGCTTATCTTGGTGCTTTTACGTAAAATCGTTTAGTAATGAAGATAGGTTTTGATAGATAATCATTATGAGTTGGCGTGATTTTGAATATTTGTTTAGACCTTAAAACTGTATAGCAAATGTGAAAATTGGTTCAAATCCTTAGAGACTTATTTTTTGGACGGCCTATAGTATGAATGTACGCTGTCCGTTCCGTTCGGGGTGACGAAAAGGCAGCGCGCGGTCGCATAACCCACTGCATTGCTTCCCTTTCGCTATTTGGCTGAACAGTGATACCGAGTCTCTGACGTCCGTGACCAGCCTGGTGGGTCAATACACCGGCTGGAAGACATCGACAGTTCGAACACTGTAACGAGGCCCCTCCAGCTGGACTGCCCAACGGCCAATGGTGGGCGTCGCCCCGGCCGTCAGCGAGACTATGCCGACCTCCGCCCGCGTCTAACATATGGCGGTAGAGTTCGGCGAGTGTCTTCGCCTGGCGAGCATGGGGGTCCCAGCCAACAAGCATGCTGCCTCTATCACCACTGTGCGGTATCCGCCTATGGACCTAACCACCATGGCCTGTGGTCGCCACAAGAGCAAGGATGGGCAGGGATCCTGCCCACATCGGTGCACTGCACAGGGACTGGCCACAGACGTCAAGAAACTCGATACCGGACGTCGACCCAATGGCGAAGGGGAAGAAATACGGTGGGTTATGGAACCGCGATCCGCTCTTTCATCGGACGGAGCGGAAGGCGTGTGCGCTGACTATAACCCACCCAAAAAAGGGACCTTGCGCCAGACTCGGCCATCGACCGAACTATTTCTGCGTACAGCTGTCGGCAAAATCGGGATCGTGATCATCTATGGGCCTACTCTTGAAATTAATTCTAATTTCGAATCCGATTCAATTCCAATCTCATCAAACTTATATTTGGTACTCTTGAATAAAATCGAAAATGAATTCTTCGCGTTTGACGTTGTTATTTTCACCAAATATGGCGTATTTTCTTACTTTAAATTAATAACGTTATCGAACTCGATCACCACAAAGACGTTTTCTTGAAATTGTGCAACATTAACGATTTTAAACTACGTCAAAATTACTTTGGGAGAATATTTGACTTAATCGACCAGAGTCGAATTCATTTAGTTTAAAAAATATCCACCGAATTTTATTCCAATCGTGCGCTAGTCTCGATTTCAAGAGTACCCAATTTGCTCAAATTCAAGCTGAGATTGGATTTAGGATTGGAATCGAGATTCAAGAGTAGGCACACTGATATTTAGGGTTAAGTTAGGTTACAGCCGTGGACGTCGATAGGCTGATGAATTAAATATATACCACGCCAAATCCTGTACTATAATTCTTAACTATCAATCAAATTAATCGTAACAAGTGCCTCGAACTAATCACTCATAATGACCCTCGACTTTATTTTCTTACTTTTAACCTTCGTCTTAATAACTGTTATAATTTTTATTTTGTGAAGGCAATCAACACGTACTAAATTATATAATATCGGGCGGACATAAATAAAGTACCTCAATCTTTATATAATATATAAATCTTCTGTTCGTGTGTTTGTAATTAAACTCCTAAACGGTTGGACCGAGTTTGATGATTTTGTTATGGCTGTTCCGATGGATATAAGAATGGTTTAGATTAATAACTGGTACCGGTAGGTGGTGTGGTGATTAATTTCAAGGAGAATATCTTTTGCTATTGTTATAGATTTGAACAAAATAATATCTGCTGGGTCAGCTATTAAAATATTATATATTATGGTCAGTGTATTAAAAGAATTTAATTTGTATGGTTGTAACGCTTATTTTAGTGTTTATGCGTCATCAGCACATAAACATAAGTGTTGGACATAGGGCTGCCCACGAGAATGTCACTCAGAATGGTTCTGTGCTACACGCATCCAAGGGCTTTCTGCCTCTTTCTAATTTTAGGATATCATCAGTCCACCTAGAAAGGGGTTCGTCCAACGCTGCGTCGTCAAATTCTTGGTCGCTACTCACGAATTATCCTTTCAACAGTTGTAGTTAATTTGTGTTCCTCAATTCAATCAATCACGAATTCTTATGTTCGAAACTTGCTTGGCAGAAAAATAATATTGTATACATCTGTACAATTATATTAAGATTTTATTCTGTAAAAAATCATCGTCTTCATTTCAGCTCATATTCGTCTCACTGTTGGGCTCGAGTTTCCTCCACATTAGCAGGGAACCTTACTAACCTATGCGAGCCAGACAAATTGGTATAGAGTTTTACTTCGAGTTTTCCTTCTCTTGCATAGATGTAGTATGCATATTATATCCCTTAATCGTCTTTTACGACATCCACGGGCAATAAAGGTGTTAGTGAATTGTATTCTTAATCTATCATCACGTATAATTAAAAAAAAATAAAAACTTACAGATGTCCAATGTAGCTACAGCATCTCTCATTAGCTGATACGTGTCTCCATTGATTCTCAAGAAGTCCACGCAGCCCAGTAATCCATCTGCTAGGCCTAATTTAGTTTGAAGTCCTGTTGTATTCCCAGCTCCGCCAACCCAGACTGGTTCACGGAATGTCATCCGCGAAAATAGACCCTGGTGACAATAGATTCAGTAAGTAATTATGCAAATATCATCATCATCATCATCACAGCACATATAATCAATCTTCATAATCTGATCATTTCAGCTCATATAGCCAGCCCCATTGTTGGGCTCGGGCATCCTCCACTATGGGAGGGAAATTGACCTACTATACAACAAATTGAGTTGTGTGGTAGCGGCTTCGAATACTACCAACCCTTGCTTTGCTCGTGGGTGTCGTAAAAGACGACTAAGAGCCCTAGATTGACCCGGACCAACTCCATCTGGTACCATTTGGGTCAACGATTACATTCCCAAGGAGGGTTGACGTCAGGCAGGCGGCCGGTCATAAAAGTCATTGCCGAAACTTTTTGCAATATGTCAAAACAGATGACATATTGCGTCGACCCCAAGTAATTGGGATAAGAGCAAGATAATGATGATGATACAACAAATTGATTTACTATGGTCAGACGTGTTGGTATAGGGTTTTGTTTCGAGTTTTCCTTCTATTGCATAGATATTACATGCATATTATATCCTAGTCGTCTTTTACGACATCCACGGGCAAGATAAGGAGTGGTGAATTATATTCTTATTCTGTCACCACACGGACAAGTTAGATTTGTTCGAGCAAATTCCAGTTTATAATAGACTGCCACTGATGCTATTTTCTTGTCATTTCGTAGTCTAAAAAAGGCTTCTATTATATAATGTTTTCTGATATTTACGAGAATATTACACATCTAAATATATAAAAGAAAGTCGTGTTAGTTACACTACTTATAACTCAAGAATGACTGTACCGATGGGACTGAAAATTGGAGGGGAGGTAGCTTAGAAGCAGGAGACTGACATAGGATTTTTTATCCCGTTCAATCACGTTCCCGTTTCCCGTTCGATAAAATGTCAAAGAAACGTAGTATAACAAAAACGCGTTTGATATTTAATAACAAAACGCAAATGACAGCTAAACGTAATTTCGTAATTTTCGTATATAGTTAAGTGTGGTGTCTTTTGACACGAATGTCAAAATGTCATTTAGCGTTTTTATATTTTTTACTGTGTTATATTAAATAATTTTGCTGATATTTTATGTAATGCGGACAAAATGTTGAAATATAGTGAATAGGATATAATAGTAAATTGTGTGCATTTTTATACTCTGCCAAAATTCCCAGAGGAACCATGGATTGGTTTCAGCACCTAATCCATGGTAACGACTAAGACTAAAAGAAGAAGACTAAAGATGTGAAGAATATATATTATAACTGGACACCAATAGCTAATAATTGTAACTTATTACCATTACTCAAGAATAAGAAGAAGTTAAGTATGGTTGAAAATTTCATAATTATAATTTTGTCAGATATCAATAATCAGTAATTTGTATTCTCTTTGAATCATCATTAACAATGCCGCGACCAAGACGATCGAATCTTTCCGGACAAAGCTGTAATGGTTCTTCCAGAGACTATATATTCGGCAATTTAGAAAATATATTTACGAAAAAAATTATGGCGGTACGAAGTTCGCCGGGTCAGCTAGTTGTAAATAAAACTATTTTATGGCCCTCTAAGTTTTCTTACCGGATATTTCACAGTGTGGCCGAGTTCCGATCCGGTGGTAGTATTTTAGATTTGTTAGATTTAAATTAATAAATTGTCATAATAATTACTACAAAATTAATCTTTAATAATTACTAAGCTTATGCTCAGTTTTGTTTGATATTGTTTATACAATATAATTTTTTAATATAGATTCATTTTCTTCTTGTACTGGCCATAATCTAATCATACATCACTTCGGCTCATGTACGTCCCACTACTGGGCTCGAGCCTCCTCCATTATGGGCGGGAAATTGACCTTACTATATCATGCTGGTCAGACAAGTTGGTATAGGGTTTTGTTTCGAGTTTTACATTTTTTGCATAGACTTCATATGGTCATAATTGGTCTGGATTGGACTGGACGGTTTGGATAGGATCTTTACGGATTGGTCTGGTCAGTCCGCTCGTGACTATGAACACTGTAAAGTGTTCGAAGCGTCGAGCAATCAAATACAAACGCGATAAAATCCGTAAAGTAGTTGAATTTACAATACTTCTATTATAATTCTACGGTTTATATTTAAGAAAAGCCCCAATAGATTTATTCTGATTCAATATTAAGTTGCTATTTGTCATGTAATATATACTTTACTAAGCCGCAGTGGATCGATCGTTAACCCTCCGAGTGGTTTCGACATATGTAAATTATACTCTAGAACTTACGAGTTGAGGTTTTGCCCAATGAGTTGGAGTTTCGCCCAACAAATTTATGTTAGTGACGTTTTGAGCATACCGGAATAATAATTATGAAACTTTGATGTCATAAGTAAGCTGCTATTTATGGTGAGATCACGGGTTCGAAAACAGCCTGCTATGATAACTGTTTTTTATCATTATCATCGTAACCCCCAAACGTCCCACTGTTGGACTCTAGCCTCCTCCGCAATGGGAGGGAATTTAACCTACTATACCGTGCTGGTCAGACATATTGGTATAGAGTTTTATTTCGAGTTTTCCTTCTCTTGCATATTATATCCCTTAGTCGTCTTTTACGACATCCACGGGCAAGATAGGGGGTGGTGAACTGTATTCGTAACCCTCTATTTTGCTCGTGGGTGTCGTAAAAGACGATTAAGGGATGTAATACGCGCATGATACCTATGCAAGAGAAGGAAAACTCGATATAAAACCCTATAGCAACACATTTGACCAGCGTGGTACGGTAGGTCAATTTCCCTCCCATAGTGGAGTAGGTCCGAGCCCAACAGTGGGACGTGTATGGGCTGAGACGATTCTTTAAAATAAAAAATCAGAAACAATGCATTCGTTCAACTATTTTTGAGCCATGATGCCATAGACAACCAATTTTAAAAGTTTAAAACAGCTCAGAGGAGTTTAAAAAGAAAACTTTCAGAAACAAGTTTGAAAAACATATTATATATTAAAGTTATCATTATAATCTGCTATCAAAACTTCAGTAATAGCCATTGTATGAATCTGCACTTAAACTAAAAGTTTAATTAATTTCAAATTCAAAATCAACATCGGAAAAACCTATTCCACGTTTGACTGGCCATTAACCGAGTAACTTCGAAGCGTAACGGGTTTACGGTGGCATTTAGGGCGGGTAAAATTCCATCAATTCTTCTGAGACATTACCCCTGACTACGCTGGGGCTATGTTAAAATGGAAATGGCGAGCCGTAGGCGCGAACCTAAGTTATGTACCTAATTATATATACTATAATTGTATATGGATGGTATATGGAGATTTTTTTAATCATCGTTATCATTTTAGCTCGTATACGTTCAAATTCTGGTCTTGATCCTCCTCGGGGTGATGTGGTTAAGAAAAAAAAAATTGTATTAACAAGTCTAAATAAATGTTAATTCTTAAAATTCTTTATAAAACAAATTGTTTTTTCAAGTAACATCTTTGTAGGCCTCATAACAAGGCTCAAAGTTGCTCAGCGTGCTATGGAGCGGGCTATGCTCGAGATTTCTCTGCGAGATAGAAGACGAGATACAGAAATATGCAGAAGAACGGGTGTAACCGACATAGCACGAAGAATTAGCTCGCTGAAGTGGCAATGGCCAGGCCACATCGCTCGACGAACCGACAATCGCTGGGGAAGAAAGGTTCTCGAGTGGCGACCAGGTGGACCGACGACCTGGTGAAAGTTGCTGGGCGTCGTTGGTTGCAGGCGGCACAGGACCGCACTTTGTGGCGTAATATGAGAGAGGCCTGCGTCCAGCAGTGGACGGCGATAGGCTGAAATGATGAATAATGACGAACTTCTTTGTATTATACAACCTAATGATAACTTAATGATAATAATTCAATTCAATTCGTAAAAGTATGCAATTTTTCATCAAAGTTTTCTTATGACATTATCACGTAATAATTTTACATCCTTAAACAGATTTTATAGACATATTTTTATATAACAAAACTTACAAACGCACTAGACGCTTCTACGATTTTTGAAAGTTCTCCTAGATTTTTTTGGTCTGCCATCATCAAACCCTGATTTCCTTATCATGGGACCTTTGATCTTTGAAATATATTCTTTCCAACAAAAAATGAATCATCAAAATCGGTTTATAAACGACGAAGTTATCCGCGAACAAACATAAAAAAATACCTATATACGGTCGAATTGAGAAACCTCCCGCGTTTTTGAAGTCGGTTAAAAATAGAGTTATTAACTATCGCTTCTTTGCATCATTGGAAATGTCCAAATTGCGGTTTGTTGAGCTCCAACACATTATACGAATTTGTAATGAGTCTGATACGATAAGAACGATTTTGGCACGGCAATGAAGATGTTTTTGCTCCTTATTTTACACCTCGTGGGCCATTTTATGTGCGAGATTAATGGCAAACGCGTAGAGAGGTGGCCTCGTTATCTGTCAAGGAAATATACTCGTGTTCCACAAGTGTAACAGCTACTTGAACAACAATTTTATGTTTAAAAGTCTTTGATGACTTATAATATACTGAGTAATGGAGTTGATTGTTTGAGTTAAAAGGTTACTTTGTTGAGAGAATGCCGAGACCCGCCTTCATTAAATGTTTATGTATTTAAAAATAATTTTATGGTAACTGATCGAGATCCTTCGTGAGTCGTGAAATTAAGTAACAGAAAATCTATAAACTAAAAAAACCGCCTAAGTGCGAGCCGGAGTCGCGCACGAAGTGTTCCGTAGCATTATCTATAAGAAGGGCAAAAAAAAATCGCGTTTGTTATATGGAAGCCCCCCTTAAATATTTATTTTATTTTGTTTTTAGTATTTGTTGTTATAGCGGCAACAGAAATACATAATGCCTAAAAATTTCAACTGTCTCGCTATCGCGGTTCTTGAGATACAGCCTGGTGACAGACAGACGGACGGACAGACTGAAGTCTTAGTAATAGGGTCGTTTTTACCCTTTGGGTACGGAACTCTAAAAACGTAACGGAATACATGGATGTCGTAAAATATGACTAAGGGATATAATAATATCTTTACCAATCAACCCTTCTGACTAGTGTGGTATCATCCTCAGCATCATCACAGCTTATATAAGTCCCTGCTGGGCCCTTGTCTTAAATTCTCCTTGAAATCGATCGCAGCGTCATCTACCGGTTTTAATTATTAATATAACCATTCTTATATCCATTGGAACAGCCACAAAAATCATTAAAATCGGTTAAGCCATTTAGAAGGAGTTTAATTACAAACACACGAATCGTACAAACGTCAATATGTATCGTGACAGAGGTAGGTGGTTTGCAATAAACTAAAAGCGGAACGTAATATTGACAACATTTACGAAGAATAGTTTCATCTTTGAGTAAGAAAACAAAGTGAACGCAGCTGGTGTAGACTTGCTCTTAAACACACATTACCCAAGTACCCTTGTCGAAAAAAGATGGGACTTATAACGAATGTATTAATGTAATATACACATTTAATCTCTGAGAGTATTTTCAACCTTCCATTATTTATTATACCGAAAATATTTTCTTTTCGCTGCATTTCTTCTCATATATATTGTACTGCGGTTTCACCCGCAGTTCCTCTTCCTGTGGGAATATCGGAATATATTATAGCCTATGTATTATTATGATATGTAAGCTATATTATTATAAAGTTTCATCAAAATCCATTCAGTAGTTTTTGCGTGAAAGAGCAACAAACATCTTCACATCTTACATACAAACTTTCGCGTTTATAATATTAGTAGGATTAGTAGGATTTTCCGTGTGGTGACGGAATAAGAGTATAATTCACCACACCCTATCTTACCCGTGGATGTCGTTAAAGACGACTGAGGGATATAATACGTTTATAATATCTGTGCAAGAGAAGGGAAACTGGAAACAAAATCCTATACCAACATGTCTGACAAGCATGGTATAGTAAGGTTAATTTCCCTTCCATTGTGGAGGAAACACAAATCCAGCAGTGGGATATATATAGCCTGAAATGATGATGATATATTGTATCATCATCATCATCTCGGGCTCGGGCCTCCTCCATAATGGGTGGGAATTTGACCAACTATACCTATTTGACTAACTATGCTGGTCAGACATGTTGGTATAGGGTTTCATTTCGAGTTTTCTTTCTCTTGCACAGATGTTATGTGCATATTATATCCCATAGTATATTGTATATATACACATAACATCCGTTCTCTTATCCGTGGGTGTCGTAAAAGACTAAATGATATGATATGCAGAAAACAGTTCAAGAGAAGGAAAACTCGACATAAAATCCAATAAACAACCCGTCTATACCGGTATAAGTAGGTCAAAATCCTTCCTATTGTGGAAGAGATTCTAATATACACGTGGGACTTTCTGTATATTATAATCATCTAGTCGTTTTTTACAACACCGGCAAGAAAAGACTGAATTGTATTCTTCTCCGCCATGGAAAGAAGAAAATGAGCAATTAACATGTTTACATTAAAACTATGATCAAGAGTCCGTTTACTAAGCTTGTTGCATCATTATTCATTCTCATAGAGAGCTATGTCCGACATTGGACGTCATCTGGCTGATGGAAAAACTACTAACCCGAATGAAATTGAGAACGTTTTGTATATTATAATGATCTATTTGTATTGAAGTGTCTTTGTTTAAATTTATTTCATATGGCCCTTCTTTAAACGAGGTTTAATAAAGCATTTTCTTCTCGGTATGTAGCAGCCTGGCTGTGCCTTTAGTATTGCAAAGGTGAGACAGTGTCACTTATTATAAAGTGTGTTGCTTGCTCTTTTGCCACCCCGCCGATAATAAAAAGTATGAGGCACTCTTTGGTGAAACTAACTTGCAAATTGTATCATCGAGCTATTCGATTATATTTTCGAATTATTTTTGGTTTGTATAGAAGTATTAATGACCAATTAAAGCTTAATTCTTGATCATTAATACTTCTTTATAAACCAAAAATTATTCGAAAATTATAATCTAATTAATAGTTATTCGTTTATTATATGTTGTGCTCTATATCAAATCTCGAGAGGCGTTCGGTGACGATGACGTGAGTTCCATGATTTTTGTTCACCCGAAAATGTGCCTAAGAAATGTTCACTTCAAAAAGTCAAGTTAAGAACAGTTTGAATATTTTCTTTTGTAATTCAGAAAAAATGGTCCAGATCTATTGATATCCAATACGATTTGTTCCAATCGTATTAAACTCTTAAAACTTTAAGGTCGCAGCGGGTGGAACTTTGTTCTTCAATATACGCTCCAACAACTTAGAACTTGTAGGTACAACTAGTTTTTTTTATTGAAATCTACATTCTGTCTTAGAGCCTTATTTCAACAGGATTTGTTTAATCGCTATGAGAAAATTGCTTTTTCTTTCGTTTATAAAACCTAAGAAAATATATCTCCAAATTTGTTTACGACAAATTAAGATTGAATTTTGAAATACTTTTTATTTATAAATATAACTTCAGATAAAGGATTCGAGAATTTAAATTCATCACAATACTAAATTCAGTTTTTCGTGTGGTGACGGAATAAGAATACAGTTCACCACCCCCCACCCAAGCTTTCACGCTTAAATCACCAAACCGATTTCAAAAATTCTTTCACCACTGGAAAGCTATAATATCACTGAGTAATATAGGCTATATTTCATCCCGGTATTCCCACAGGAACGGAAACTATGCGGGTAAGGCGACTGACACCGAAACTAAGCGAGAGCGGGTTGCTAGTTAGGGGTAAAATAGTTTAAATAATTTGGGTATCGAATTTGGTATGTATCTGATTAATAAACAAAAACCGCATCAAAGATCATTGATAGGGTTATATAAGCATGCTTTTCTAGGATAAACAATTTTCGAGGTATTTCTAAGTTTTCTAAGGGAGATCTAGTCGCTCGGTCTCCAAACAAATGTCTTTAGTATTTTATTATATTTTTCGTATGGTGACCGAGTAAGAATACAATTCAGCACACCCTCTCTTGCCTATGGGTATCTACTACAGTAGTAAATGCTTTATTCAGGAAGTACCGAAAATAACTTCGTTTAAGCTCGGTTTTACGTAAATCGGAAACCAACAACGCGTATGAACCTACATAATTGAATACGGGCTGGGATTTTTACTGTCTCGATATTGCGTTTATTCCGCTAAATATTATAATCAATACTTTTAGAAGAGATAAAGACCTAGCCACATCAACATCATCATCATCTTGCTCTTATCCCAATTACTTGGGGTCGACGCAATATGTCATCTGTTTTGACCTATTGCAAAAAGTTTCGGCAATGACTTTTATGACCGGCCGCCTGCCTGACGTCAACCCTCCTTGGGAATGTAATCGTTGACCCAAATGGTACCAGATGGAGTTGGTCCAGGTCAATCTAGGGCTCTTAGTCGTCTTTTACGACACCCACGAGCAAAGCAAGGGTTGGTAGTATTCGAAGCCGCTACCACACAGGTATAAGACCTAGCCACATAATTTGGATTTATAATTGGAGGATAATTCGGAGTTGAGAATATGTATTAATATTGTAAATATTTTATTCAAGTATTCATCATCATCATTTCAGCTCATATACGGCCCACTGTTGGGCTCGAGCTTCATCCATAATAGGAGTGAAAATAATCTTCTATACAACGTTGGTGGAATTAATAAAACATTTCATTTTAAGCTTTCTTTCTCTTGCACAGATGTTATCTTCATGTATCTGTATATGGATGATGAATTGTATTCTTAATTCGTCGCCACACAAGGAATAATAATTTAATTACCTACTTTAACACAAATAATAATTCCAGAGCCTTCTTGTAGGTGCTTGCTGACATTTTAGGATGTAAAATTGACCTGGATGGACTACGGCATTCCTCTTCTAGTACAAACTATCATCTATATGAAATACTTTTTCTTTGTGATTTAGAATCAAAATAGCGTAAAATCGGTTATAGCCCAGCGGCTAGCCTTAGAAAATATTACGAAGGATATTCTCAATTTTTAAATAATGTCATGATTTTAGCACCAGTATTATACATTTTACATTAAAATAAAACTATTTTTACAGATAATATCGTTTTTCTATTTGATTTTTAATTTTCCGACGTTCTGAATACTTATAGAATTCATAGTCGTGAGAGGACTTTAAAATCAAATACAAATGCAATCAATAGGTACTATAAAAATTGTTTCGTATCATTTGTAAATAAGTTAAAAGGAAAGTTTAAACATTAAAAATACGTTAACGTGTTGCCTGCATTTTTGTTACCTTACCTTGGGTTTTCAAAGCATAAATCGTAGAATCCACTACGTTTTCTTTGGAAATTCCTGAAATACATTCTCAAGATGAGTACTTTGATATCTTGTTCAACAGAGCAAGAAATCAAAGTAGGTATTGAGAATGTATTTTACGGGCAATTGCTCAACATTCCTTTAATTCGGACAAAGAAAATGGAAACAGGTTGATTGCGAGTCTTTTTTCAATAGGAAACCTTAAGGAATCAATAATGAGTGGAATTCAATTGGTTTTCATTATATACCTACATATATCGTACGAAAGGGCACAGAAATACTTAAACTATGAAACTCTGCTTTGAGGTGGCGGCTACGGACTAAAACATTTTACATTTATTTGATTTTAACATTGGGAAACTTAAGGGGATCTTCTCTTCCAACATACCTCAGTGTCTGAAAACACAGGTCTACGACCAGTGTCTGTTACCAGTGATTACTTACGGCATGGAAACGTGGTCCCTAAATATAGGCCCCATAACAAGGCTCAAAGTCGCTCAGCGTACTATGGAGCGAGCTATGCTCGGGATTTCTCTGCGAGATAGAATCCGCAATACAGAAATCCGCAGAAGAACGGGTGTAATCGACATAGCACGAAGAATTAGCACGCTGAAGTGGCAATGGGCAGGCCACATCGCTCGACGAACCGACAACCGCTGGGGAAGAAAGGTTCTCGAGTGGCGACCTCGTGTCGGACGAGGCAGTGTAGGACGCCCCCTCACTAGGTGGACCGATGATCTGGTGAAAGTTGCTGGGCGTCGTTGGATGCAGGCGGCACAGGACTGCACTTTGTGGCGTAACATGAGGGAGGCCTACGTTCAGCAGTGGAAGGCGATAGGCTGAAATGATGATGATGATTTTAACATCTCATCATCATCATCTTAGCCAATATAAGTCCCACTGTTGGGCTCGGGCCTTCTCCATCATGGGAGGGAAATTAACTTACTGTACTGCGCTGGTCAGACGTGTTAGAATAGGATTTTAAATCGAGTTTTCTTTTTCTTGCATAGATATAATCTGTATATTATTTCCCTTAGTCGACTTTTACGATATCCACGGGTAAGAGTGGGGGTGGTAAATTGTATTCTTACTCTGTCACCACACGGTCATCTCAACATCTATCTGATTTTAACATCTAATAGTACAAATATAGCAACATTGATATAACTATAGATACAGTTATAAATAAAGTTATTTTTATAAATAATTACTGATCAAGAATATATTTTTTTATATAGAGAATCATTTTTAAATTTATTGCACCAGTTGACATTTGATACAAAGTTATTGCACCAGTACTAAAATAACCAGTACAATAACTTGTATCAAAATGTGGGTCAACATTTAATAACTAATTCTATAGCGGGTAGATATAAATCTTTGTAATAACAATAATCATTGGACGTGAGACATCTTAGTCCGACCGCGAAAAAAAAACCTGGGGCAATGAAAAATTAAATAAAAACGCGTTGAAATCCATAAATATAGTTTTGTTTATAATGTATAATACTCGCGTAAACATTAGAAGTCATTATACAGATAGTGTTAGGGTTAACTCGTCACGTGACTATGTCGTTATCGACATAGTCCCGGCCTTACATGAATTTACTTCCCATTTAAACCTGCCTATAGAAAATTTCACTCCAAAAATAATGTATCTATTTGTAATGTGTAAAAAGAAAGATATCCATTCATCTAAAAAACAAAAAAAATCCCTGTGCCACGGGATAATGCTATATATACTACGCATTAAAGGGCTGTTCACCATTCAAAAGGGAGTGATATGCCGCCGATTTTTGAAATTCCCATTGAAAAAAATCAACATTTTTTTATAATAAAATTACTAATTGCAGCCACTTAGAAATTATAAGTTTTACTAGCAACCCGCCCTCGCTTCGCTTCGGTTTCAGTCGCTTTACCCGCGGTGTAGTTCCCGTTTCTGTGGGAATACCGTGATAAAATATAGCCGATGTTACTACCTGATATTATAGCTTTCCATTGGTGAAAGATTTTTTGAAATCGGTTCGGTGGTTTAAACGTGAAAGCGTAACAAACAAACAAACATCCTTACTTTCGCATTTATAATATTAGTAAGGATATATTGTCTGAAATTAATCTAATGATTAACCAACGCATTGGACAGTAAACTGCGAAGAGCTGGCAAAAAACTCATTGGGCTGGTTATTTTTTATATTATGTTAACATAATATTTTTTTTAATTTTTTTGAAGTAAAACTTCTTTGAGTTTTCGGAAGGAAGTAAGATACATGACACCCGATCACGAGTTAACCACTAGTGCAGCCATCACCCATCTTAATCACATTTATAGAATTTATATTTATAGACCCGCGCTCCACGATCCTTTATCCTGTAGAAAATATTTTTTCAAGGGTTGAACTAAGAATAAATAGAAGATTATAAAGAAAATAGAGTAAATAGAAATTAAATACCTTAGATCTTCCACGGACTCTTTTTCCATTGTTGAGTCTAAGCCACGCATCCCAACGGTGTCTATATACTGAGATGGTGTTCCACCGTCCAAGACGAACTGGCTCTGGGGATCGTAGAATGCCAGCGCCGCTACCGCAATCGAACCTGTACAGAAAAAATATATGATTAATTATTTCTGTGTGGTGACGGAGTAAGAATACAATTCACAAATCTTGGACCTGGTAGTCGTAAAAGATGACTCAGGGATATAATATGCATATAATGTCTATATCGGAGAAGGGAAACCCGAAATAAAACCCTGTACCCACACGTCTGACCAGCATGATATAGTAGGTCAACTTACCTCCCACTGTGGAGGAGGGTCTCTTTTTTTTTTATTCAATCGTTGAATTTATGTTTGTATTTATTTAAATTTCTACCGTATAAGTATATTGCCTGGCTTTTGTCGCTAAATATTTTTTTAAATTTTATTTCTAAAAGATGCACTAAGGAAAATGCTCCTTGTATTCCGGAGGGCTTTACAAACATATAATTTAAAACAAATAATTCCAGACTCAGAACAATAATCGCACCTTTATTCCAATACCATCACTATCCTAAATAAGCAAATTATACAGGAATTTTATTATTAACAGGAAAATTATTTAAAGATTTATGACAAATATTAACTAATATAAATAAGAGTAGATTAGCGTTTCAGGAATAATTGTCTTTTATTTTTATTTTAAGTTGGTTCGGCCATGTAGAGAGACTGAATGAAAGGAGATTTTTTTTTTTTTTTTTTTTTTTTTTTTTGTGTGTGTACAGCTGTTGGCCGCAGATGGCCTTGACAGCTTGACGTGGACTATGGGTGAGCGCTGAGGGCTCTCAACCCGGAGAAAAGTATGCTAAGCGACATCGCCCAAGGGCTCCCCCTGTGGGGAACGGACCTCGGCTTGGGGCGTCGCTGGAGGCAAAGTGGGCGTGCCCACGTTTTTAATAGTGACTTTTGCGCGGCGCGGTTTCGCACCTCGACGGCGAGGGCGGAACCGCGGATATTTATTTGTTAAGGCCTCGCGGGCCGTGTAGGCTCTTTGTTGAGCGAGTGTGATAATGTCGTCCTCTTCGTCGAGGACGTGACGAGGACGTCGGATAGAGGAGATTTTGGAGGGTCTATAGGAAGCCGCCCCAACCACTAGTTGGTTGGGGTGTGTCATGGCAGAGTCAAAGTAGCTCTGAGAGCACCGTTTCATAAACTGCTTGATGGTCGGCAGTTCGAGGTCGATGTGGAGATCGACGTTTCAAATGAAAGGAGACTAACAAGGAGAATTTATAAGGCGAATGTGAACGGAAGTGTTGGAAGGGGAAGACCGAGGCGGACGTTCCACAATCAAATCGGGGACGTTCTTAAGAAAGGCCAGGTTAGGAATACCCTGAACCGAAGAACATGTATGAGGAGATTAATGAATGTGGAGGAGGCGAAAGTGGTATGTCAAGATCGTAGCAAGTGGAAAGAAGTGGTCTCTGCCTACCCCTATGGAAAAGAGGCGTGATTATATGTATTTTTATTTTATTAACAACTATTATTCCTATTAAAACACATTTTCTTTTTCATTTTAATTATTATTAATTAGTGGCTTTTTTTTTGGAGGGTGGGTTGCGGTCTGCGCTCTCCTCGCCGTATTCTAAATAATTTAAAATGTTGGTGACGTACACATTTTCGAAACAATTTAAAAAGTTAAGTGAAATTAAAATAAACTCATTTGCAAAAAAAACGGGCGGTTTTGATTTTCATTCATATTTAAAAAGATACAATACCAAAAAGGTTTCAATCGTTTGTACACGTTACTGGCCGGTTTTAAAAATGCTGTGGTATTTAAAAAAGTACGTTCTAAATTCAATTTTTCATTTGATGTTCATTTTTACAGAAAACCCCTTTTTATCCTACATTTTTGGCGCGAACTTCCAGAAGTTAACATCGACTTTCATAACTTTTATTCAATTTTTATCGATTAATTTCATATCCTTGACTGTCAAAGCTTTATTTAATGCTGTTTGGCTGTATCAAAAATGGTAGATAAAGTGGTAAAAGCTACCAAAATTATCGCGCTGCTTGAAGAGGGTTGCAGCCAATGTTTCGTGGCTAGGAGGCTAAATGTTAGTCGCTCGACAGTCCAAAGGACCTGGCAGCGATATCAGGAGACTGGTTCCGTCGAGAGAAGGCCTGGTTCTGGAAGAAAACCATGTACCCAACCACGGGATGATCGTTTTCTTGTGAGTCGCGCATTGAGAAATCGCAAATCAAAGTATGTGGATCTTAAGAACAACCTCCAAGAAGTAAGAAATGTGCATATTAGTCTATGGACGGTCAGGAGGAGGCTTCTCGCTGCCAATATACGCAGTCACCGCCCGGCCCGCGGCCCCAAATTACTCCGTGAGCACAGAGTTCACAGGCTTAGGTTCGCTAGAAATTGTGAATCATGGACTCAAGACGATTGGAATAGGGTTTTGTTCTCTGATGAAGCCAGGATATCTCTGTTCGGTGAAGATCGACGTCGGCGAGTGCTAAGAAGACAAGGAGAACGCTTTGCAGAGGCATGTTTCGAAGAAATCACACCTTATGGTGGGGGCTCTGTTATGTTTTGGGCAGGAATAAATTCAATGGATCGTACAGAGTTAGTCTTCATTGAAAACGGCTCACTGACTGGGCATCGATACATAACGGAAGTTCTAATTTCTCATGCACAACCCGCATTGGCCGCTCTAGGTGAAGACTCGATTTTTATGGACGACAATGCTCGCGCCCACCGATCCCGCGATGTTAATGCGTATGTGCAAGAGGTCGGCATTCGTCGTTTGGATTGGCCAGCTCGAAGTCCCGACCTCAATCCCATAGAGCATGTCTGGGACGTTCTGAAACGGCGTGTGAGATCAGTACACCCGGCTCCGCAGACCATCAGAGAGCTGAAGAATGTGATTACTGCGGAGTGGGAACGTATTCCGCAAGCAAGTATCCGGGATATACTCGCTAGCATGCCCAGACGAATTCAAGCTGTGATTTTAGCTAGAGGGGGTCACACTCGATACTAAACATTTATCTGCTTTTACTTTATTAAAGAAAAACAAACAAAAAAACTTTTTTATTTTTACTTCATGAGCATATGCACTACTAGCGAATATACACTACTAGCGAGGTTTAGCATTATTTCCCATAAATTGTATCTAAATTTTATGAAATACTGATGAAAACGATTATTTTCTTATTAATTTAGCAAATTGTGTGGATAAAACTACCTATAATTATCAAACAAAGAAATATTAACATTTGAAATGGTTCATTGCTTAGGTGCCCGTTTTTTTTGCAAATGAGTGTATATATGTAAATTAAAGCAATGTCTAAAAAATTAGTGCTCAGCAAATAGATGTCATTAAAAACAGTTTTTCGAAAAATTTCGTTTAGTGACGGTATTGAATTAAAGGTGCGATATGTAAATTCCCTAAGAAGGTGCACAAGTGCACACTTAGTTTTATTGCGAAAACAATAACCAATTTCGGGCATAAATATTTCTCATCGTATATAAAGAAGTCTCTGGGCAATAAAAATATTTCTCAATAAATAAAAGTTCTTTTATGAAGTCGAATTCAGCGCTGGGGAATAAGTCCTTTTCACGAGAACTTTACAAACATGGACTTTATACCAATATACTGAGATTTAGAGCGACTATCTTTTGAATCTGTACAAATATTGATTTAGGGGAGATGTCAAATAATCGGCAGACGAAACAAACCAAAACGCTAAATTGGTACCTAAGAGGTAAGTTCTTATTTGAGGTTTACTCAAGTATTAGATAGAAATAAAACCTACAAAAATATACTGGTGTTTGTGCGATAAATATAGAATTGTTTTTGGTCTCAGCTCATATAAGGGCCATTGTTAGGTTCAATTCTTCAGAATGTGGGGGAAAATTGACCTACATCACGCTGTTCAAATGTGTTGGTCTTAGAATAATAACGTATAGAAGGATAGTGTCGGTACTTAAGCAATCAAAAACGTGAAGCCAAAAATACTACATGCGTGCAAGCGATTACACACGTGTACACACGCACACCACTATACAATAGAGTTGCCTTGTACGCAATGACCCTGTACACGATTCGGAGTAGTGAGCCATTTCTGGCTCCAATTTAAATGCCTCAAATATTGTGCGTTAATTGAGCTTCTATGAGATATTATTCGAAGCGTGTTGGTATAGGATATTATTTCGTGTTTTCCTTAGTTGCCTATATCGACTACAGACAAGAATGAGGGTGGAGTATTTAATTTTTTCTCCATTATCACTCGGTAATCTTAAACGTATTAACAACTAGCAATCCGCCCTCGTTTCGGTTTCAGTCGCCTTAACCAGGTAGTTCCCGTTCCCGTGGGAATACCGGGATAAAATATAGCCTATGTTACTCCCTGATATTATAGCTTTCCATTGGTGAAAGAATTTTTGAAATCGGTCCAGTAGTTTCGGAATCTATTCAATATAAACAAACAAACAAATCTTTCCTCTTTATAATATTAGTATAGATTAGTTTTTAGGGCGTTAGGGAAAAATATGAAAATTATTTTTTTACGATGCGCGCACTTTGACACGAAAAACCGACACCCTGAAGTTAGTCAACATTTTTACGATGCGCGCACTCTGACACGAAAAACATCGGTTTTTCGCTAAACCGGGCTATGCTCGGGATTTCTCTGCGAGATAGAATCCGAAATACGGCAATCCGCAGAAGAACGGGTGTAACCGACATAGCACGAAGATTTAGCACGCTGAAGTGGTAATAGGCAGGCCACATCGCCCGACCAACCGACAACCGCTGGGGAAGAAAGGTTCTCGAGTGGCGACCACGTATCGGAGGACACAGTGTAGTAGGACGCCCCCCCACTAGGTGGACCGACGACCCAGTGAAAGTTGCTGGGCGTCGTTGGATGCAGGCGGCACAGGACCGCACTTTGTGGCGTAACATGAGGGAGGCCTACGTCCAGTAGTGGACGGCGATAGGCTGAAATGATGATGATGAATGAATGATGATGATATGAAATTAACATTACAAAATAAACTCCATTAACTAACCTTAATTCAACGTGTCCATTTCTCAATATCAATGCCAGATAGTCGCCTGAGAGGTCGTCGTGTTCGCCAGTCAAAAGCAACACGCCGCGAGCACGTTCGGGCCTTATTCTCATACGCAAACGTACACGTTTATACGCGCCACGAAGAGCACGCAACGCCAACCAGGAAGACCCGGAGAAACGAGGCGTGGATACCTTTATATCTGTTAACAAATTATATCATGATTAGAAAGAATCAAAACAAATCATTTATTCTGCCATAGGCCCCTTAAGGGCACTTACATATTGTCAAATTTCACAACGTTTAAACACAATACAATAATCTACCACCGGATCGGAACGCGACCACAAACTGAGAAAATCCGGCAAGAAACTCAGCGGGCAGTCATTTTTTTCTTTAATCTTTTAAATATACATAATTTAATACTTCGTACAACATATATGGTATTAGCTCCAGTGTGATGCCCTTCGAAATTGTATACATGTATAAATTTTCAAAATGTAGTACAAAAAAAAATTAAAGAAAGGAAAGAAAATATGGCTGGACCAGATCCCACAAGCAGCACCCGATCACGAGTTAACTACTAGAGCAGCCATCATAGAGAAAGAAAATCTGTTTATTGTGACGAACAAGACTTACAATTGATTTAAATAGAACAATAAAATAACGATTGAGATTATTGCCCGTCTTAAAGCGTCCCCAACTCAGCATATTGCAGATTAAAAGAAACCTGCACTGATCTTCCGTGGAGGCGCTTTAAATTACTGATGTTTACGTATTACACATTGTAAATAAAACTATCTTACGCATTTTATCGCGTTTGTATTTGATTTTTGATTGCCCGACGATTAGAACACTTTACAGCATTCATGGTCAAATCCGTTAAATAGTTTTACTTACACAAGAATATATTGTTAACACTGAACTCAAATAAAATTTTTGAAGCGTAATCTTCTATAGGTAGGATAGGATAGGATGGGGAATACATTCACGTAAATCGTCATCGACATAGTCACATAATGTGTTAACGCTAGCCCTATATCTGTAGTTATGTCAATGTCGCAGTGCTAGTAGATGCCAAAACAGAAAAATGTAAAGTTTTATTTTACATATTTTAATTTAAGATCAAACAATTGATTTGATTATCCAAAAATAATAAGCGTTTGTTAATAGTTTTAAATTTTCACTTCTGTCGGCAGTTCTCATGACTGATTTGGGTCCTTTTTTGTTAAATATTGGGTTCCATCTACGCTCAATCTTGGACATAGGCCTACATAAAAAGGGCAAATGCCAGAAACGGATCACTTGGTAAGCGAGTTGGTGATAGATGTACCCTGCTTCCTCTTTCCTGATGTTTTTTAAACTAGTTTTTACTATTCCCACGTCTAAGTAAGGGCTTCACATCGAGACAGCGACTTGTGCTTTGTATAGCACTAGACGCTGTCTCGGTGTGAAGTACCGCCTGGCTCTGTTCAGGACGCCCAACTTTTTGCTTGGCAATTTGGCTTTGTCCCCCAAATGACTCCCAAACTGGACTTTGCTCGATATTTCTTCGTCGATAATCCCAATACTCTCAGAAATTGGGAGAGTTACTCCTTGGAACTGAGGCGCCATGACAAGTGGGTCCTTCTTTGCAGTGAACGTGCAAACTTGTGTCTTTGTGGGATTGAACTGGACTAAGTTCCGTTCACCCCATTCCGAGGCCCGCCCTAGAGAGCGCTCGACATCAGATACAAGTTAAAGCCTTCTTTCCTGAGTACTCCGAGGGATATTCCGTTGCTCGGTGTACCACTCGTCACCCGTGCTATCATTCGCATAGCAACGCATATTCTCGATAGAGAGCATGTCATTGATATGCAGGATAAACAACGTCGGGGAGAGTACCGGGCCTTGTGGTACACCAGCATTAATGGTCATGGTATCGGAGCAGGAGCCATCTACGACGACTTTTATACTCCGACCATCCAAATTGCTGGTGATCCAATTATAGAGTCCCTCGGGGATGCCGTATGATGGTAGCTTCGATAGAAGTGCCCTGTGCCAGACCCTATCGAACGCCTTTCCGATATCTAGGCTGAACGCCAGCGCCTCACCCTTGCTCTCCAAGGCCTCTGCCCAACGGGGAGTGAGATACACAAGATGATCACCAGCCGATCGCCCACGACGAAAGCCGTATTGGCGATCACTGATCAACTGGTAATCCACATGTATACTACTCGCGTAAATGAAATTCTGCATTTTTAAACCGTCAAATGAATGGAAATATTATATTTCATTGTGAAATGGGAATCGTACTAGGAGTAAAACATCTCACAATTACATACCTCTGTGAAACTACCAAGTAGGTACCCATTACGAATAATTGTTTCTGTCGCATCAAAATAATTATACTTCTATGTCAAGAGTTTCTCAAACTTTTCTCTAGTGCGCATCCCCTGTGATAATATTCGTTTGTAGACTTAGAAGACGCGACGTAGAATTTAAGATTTATTATCAAAATTAATCTGGTTTTATTTGACTTAAATAGTGTCTAAGTTTCTTTTCGTTTTATGATGGTTTGTAGATTTGATGTGGTTGATTGAAGTTGTTTGTCTTTTCAGTTACCAGCTCTATTATTAGTATATACGTATCATCATCATCATCTTGCTCTTATCCCAATTACTTGGGGTCGACGCAATATGTCATCTGTTTTGACATATTGCAAAAAGTTTCGGCAATGACTTTTATGACCGGCCGCCTGCCTGACGTCAACCCTCCTTGGGAATGTAATCGTTGACCCAAATGGTACCAGATGGACTTGGTCCGGGTCAATCTAGGGCTCTTAGTCGTCTTTTACGACACCCACGAGCAAAGCAAGGGTTGGTAGTATTCGAAGCCGCTACCACACAGCAAGTAAGTATATACGTATATACGTATATATTAGTGTATTATTAATATATACGAATATCTAAAAATGTTAGTCTTGATGATGAGAGTCTACACTAGCGATGAGCGTAGAATAGACGAACCCGTTAATTCGACCGTCGACAAGCAATAAACGAATGGACGGTTCAACAACGGTGAACGGACTATAGTCGAATTGGACGGATAGTAGAACGGCTAATTTGCAGTCTACATAATATTCATAGACTGTCAACGCGACGACGACATGTGAACATAGTCGGATAATGCGTCGTCGACGGAGCCCAGTCTACGTCTACAGGGATCAACATACCCTATTATCAACTCATTAGCTGTAGATTTAAGGTTTAATTTTGTTTGCATGGACGTATCAACGACGCTTCGTTGAAATGACAGTTCATGCAAATAAAATTAAACCTTAAATTTAGAGTGTAGGAGTTGATAATAGTATTGGATGTCAGTGCGAAGACGAGTTAAGTTTTCATTTGTAAAACAAAACTGTCTGTGCCGCTGATTTTGCGTTGAAAATAACACTAGGTATATTCGATTTGTTATTGACGTACCTCGCGTAACTTTTTTAGTCAAAAGATTGATTAAATATTTACGAGTGTAAATAATAGTTTATTTGGTACATACATATATTTAATTATTGTGAATAGTGAAGATTTATAA
Organism: Lymantria dispar; assembly: GCA_032191425.1. Lineage (NCBI taxonomy): Eukaryota > Metazoa > Arthropoda > Insecta > Lepidoptera > Erebidae > Lymantria > Lymantria dispar. The sequence goes on along the minus strand of CM063465.1, from coordinate 5,690,200 downwards.
AGACGTTTAGAACTTTCTTTCTGCTGTTTTAGTGAAGTAAGGTACCTACTTAGCACGTATTAATATTAAGTAAACTTTTTTAAGTGCAGCTAATTATAATGGCAGGACGAAATTCAAGTGAATTGTGGCATCACTTTGAAAAGGATGATTCTAGTGGAAAGGCGATTTGTAACCTATGCAAAGAAAAATATATATATATACGATAAATTTAACTAGTCCATCGACTAGTCCACGGACGAAAATGGACGGTCTAGTTTCGTCTACGTTAAATGCGTCGACGACGCACCTCTAGTCTACACCGACTAGGTGGACCGACGACCGGGTGAAACTTTGTTCTTAATACTGCGGTTAGATTTTATGGTCATCGTAAAATATAGAAGAGAAAAGTCATAAAACGTTAATCTGATGTTTAGAAAAAATAGTAAAATAAATCATTTGCAACCAAACTTAAATATTTAGGTTGATGTTAAACAGCAGCATACAGGTTACCACCTGGAAGGTGTGAAGCTAGGCTCTCAGAAAGCAATTTAGATCATTTGCAAAGTGAAATAGATTCCACAGTTCAGTTTAGTACCTTTGTTTTCATTATGATACGAGTATTAAACACTTGTCGTGGTATCGTCTAAAGATAAGTCTTAAGATAAGCCTGTTTATCATTCGATTAACGTTATAATATATAACACTGCTACAAATAAAAGCGAATCAGTCTTTACAATTTTTGTGAATCGGGCAAAATGTAACGACAGTTACGCGTTCTACACAGTCGCCATTCTCATAAAAATTGAAATAACAAACATTCAGAATTATGGATATTAGTAAAGTTTATATTATTATTAATATTCTGAGTGTTCAATGAAGCTGTAGGCACAACTAATTCTTTATAACTTTAATTTTTTTAACATTTATGTTGATATTTTGGGGGTACGCGGATCCAGTTTGAGAAACTCTGATCGATGCGATACTTAAACCAGTGATACTAATTGATACTGAGGGGTTTGGTAGGGAATGTCAAAATATAATTGTTCTGTCAGTACGTGTTCCTTACTAATTTCAAGCAATGCATTAATTTAGCAAGTGTAATTGTAAATTATACGTTATATTGCTTTGATCTTTACAATTTAACTATGTATTACCTTCGTATCTGCTTTAAAATTAGAATATTTTTGAATTTATCCTTCTTCTGGCGCGCTAGGGAAAAATAATAAGAGTAAACTTTTTCGATGTGCGTGCACGCCGTCACGAGAAACCGACACCCTGAAGTAAACGAGTCAACATTTTATATGATGCACGCGCACACGGTCACACAATTCAATTAGATAATGCGTTGTAATAAAATGGGACCCTGTTACTAAGACTTCGCTGTTTGTTCGTCTGTCTGTCTGTCTGTCCCCAGGCTGTACTTCAAGAACCGCGATAGCTAGACAGTTGACATTTTTACAAATTATGTATTTCTGTTGCCGTTATAACAACAAATACTAAAAACAAAATAAAATAAGTATTTAAGGGGGGCTACGATACAAAAAAAGGCATTTTTACCTATTTTTAATTGATATCAGTGAATGGTAACAAGTGCCCACTTGAAATATTCACAAAATACTTAATTGTATATTTACTTTAATAATAAATAATAATATTAAAATAAAAAATATTTAATAATACAATAAAAGTGATTATTTTACGCTTTTTATAGATGGCTTTTATACAAATGTAAGATAACGCAAATGATAAAATTTTTAGAAAGTTTTTTAGAAAGATTTTTATCTTGTTACGTCAACGAAGTATAACTTCTTACGCGCGTACATAATTAAAGACACATTTTTTTATATATAGAATTAAAAGCTTGTTTGAAAGAAAATATTACACGAAGTAAATGTCTTTTAACTTTGTTTTTAATACTGCTGTTAGATTTTATGGTCATCGTAAAATATAGAAGAGAAAAGTTGTAAAAGTTTAATCTGATGTTTAGAAAAAAATAAATTGTAGTTCAGGTGTATAACCATCAGGGTTACTGAAGTCTAGGGTATTGGTGGCCCGTGTAATTGGCAGTGAGAGGTAATATTGCATGACATTTCATAAAACCAGTTCTCTTTAATATCATTTACTTAGAATAAAAACGTATAGCAAGATAGTGTCGGTACTTAAGTGATCAAAAACGTGAAGCAAAAGATACTACATGCGTGCAAGCGATTACACACGTACACACGCACACCACTATACAATAGCAATACCTTGTACACTACGGAACGATCCGGCGTAGGCAGTCATTTCCGCCTCCAATTTAAATGCTTCAAATTTGCGCTCGGAGTTAGCTTTAAAGAGTTATTATTCTAAGATGTATTTATGCATGTATTTATGTTTCAAATCAAATTTTATTACGGACTAGCAATCCGCCCTCGCTTCGCTTCGGTTATAGGTTATAGTCGTTTTACCCGCGTAGTTCTCGTTTCCGTGGGAATACCGGGATAAAATATAGCCTAGTTTACGCCCTGATATTATAGCTTTCCATTGGTGAAAGAATTTTTGAAATCGGTCCAGCCGTTTTGAAGATTACCCGGAACAAATAGACAGACAGACAGACAGATAGACAGACAGACAAAATTTTTTTAATTGCTATTTTAGGCATAGATGTCGTGCAAATAACCGTGTGAGCATGAAAAAAGTCTATTATTTTGACATTACAAACAGACACTCCAATTTTATTTATTGGTATAGATTAAGAAATACATTCTTTTTTATTAAAAACCACCATATTAGATTAAAAACTACCATATTAGTGAGATGAATTAAGAACACTTTTTTATTTACGGATTTCCGTCTCTGGCTGTAGTTTTATCTGCCTATTATCATCTCATCATCTCAGCCCATATACGTCCCACTATTGGGCTCGGGCCTCCTCCATAATGGAAGGGTAATTGACCTACTATACTACGCTGGTCAGACATGTTGGTATAGGGTTTTATTTCGAGTTTTCCTTCTCTATTATTATGTTATTTGCACGACAATTATGCCTAAAATACGGATTAAAAAATTTTTGTCTGTCTGTCTGTTTGTTCCAGGTAATCTTCAAAACGGCTGGACCGATTTCAAAAATTCTTTCACCAATGGAAAGCTATTACATCAGGGCATAAACTAGGCTATATTTTATCCCGGTATTCCCACGGCAACGGGCACTACGCGGGTAAAACGACTAAAACCGAAACGAAGCGAGGGCGGGTTGCTAGTATCTAATAGATTGTTATATGCATATTGAAACCCTTTAGTCGTCTTTAATGGCACCCACTTGCAAAATAGATAAAAATTTCTGTAATAACGATTACGTTGGATGTGAGGCGGAACCTTGTGTGGTGACGGAGTAAGAATACAATTCACCACTCCCTGTCTTACCCGTGGATGGCGTAAAAGACGACTAAGGGATTTATTCTTCAAGAGAAAGAAAACTCGAAATAAAGACCCTATACCAACATGTTTTACCAGCATGGTATAGAAGGTCAATCTCCCTCTTATTGAGAAGATGGTTCTGGCCCAGCAGTGGGACGTTTATGAGCTGAGACGACGATGAGATATATTAGTCCGCCCGTGACCATGAGCATTGAAAAGTGTTCGAAACGTCGGGCAACCAAAAATCAAATACAAACGACTCCACAGATAGCGTAGCGGTTAAGATAGCGACCTACAACGCCAGTATCGGGGGTTCGAATCCTACACGGGACAACACTTTATGCGATCAACAAATTGTTGTTCTGAGTCTGGATTTAATTTGTGTTCGTTAGATACGTTTGAAAGCCCCCCACAATACAAAGATTAAAAAAAAATAAAGCCGTAAAAATAATTTTATTTAAAACCATTTTATAAATTTATTTGTTTTTGAACTATTTAGATTACGTTATCTTCGAAAAACTACGATAACATGATGAAATGACATGACCCAAAAGTTTTTCCATTGTAGCAAAAATCCAATCGTGATGTAACCTTAGGGAGAAGTTGGATGATTCAAAGATTTTACCCTCAATATTGTCGTCCCTCAATACCTGGCGTGTTCGTTTACATCCAAAGATCAAGCACCCTCGATATTACTTAATATAATTCAAGTGCCTTGCATTCTTCGAGTGATGTCGATTAAGGAAGCCCCCGCAGGGGATGGTAATCGAAAAATCGGGGTCCCTTTAGATCACTGACAAAGGGAACTTCGGAAACTTGTAATTTCTGTAGAAATTGTGCAGGTATAATTTTTGAACACGGATTATATTACATATAATATTATTGGATTAAAAAATTGGTCAAGTGTAAATCGTATTGGAAGAATTCTCTATCATACGTATAAGATTCGACGTTATGAAATTTTTAAATAATTTTTAACAGCAAATAACGTCAGAAATAACATTTCTTGTTTGAAGACATCATCATCGCCCAAATATTTCCCACTGCTGGGCTCGAGCCTCTTCGATTATGGAAGGGGTATTAACCTATTGTCCACACTTTACCGTGTGATAACGGATTAAGAATACACTTCACCATTCCTGTCGCCACATCTTGCCCGTGGACTAAAGGACAACTGGGGCATATAATTAGCATATAAAATTTATGCAAGAGAAGGAAAACTGGAAACAAGACCCTATATCAGCTTGACCCGATCAGCATGGTATAGTTAGGTTCATTTCGCTCCTATTGTGAAGTAGGCTTGAGCCCAGCGGTGGGACGTAGGTATATGAGCCGAGTTATAATTTTCCCAGGATACCGTTCCTGCCTATTTTTCTGATACTCTCTTACCAACGTCTTAAGACTCTCGTGGTAATAGATAGCTTCTTGATAATCTGTTACTAAACGAAAAATATTCGTTTTGATAATGTTGGGCTCAGGCCTCCTCCATTATGGGAAGGAAATTGATCTACTATACAATGCTGGTCGGACGCGTTGGCATAGGGTTTTGTTTCGAGTTTACTTTCTCTCGCATAGATGTTATAACCATATTATATTACTAAGTCGTCTTTTCTATCAATCGTCGACACCCACGGGCAAGACAGGGTATGATGAATTGTATTCTTACTCCGTCATTACACGGTTTGATAGTATACTAAAAGAAAATAATCGTAAATAATATAGTAAGGATAATAGAATTATGTTGCGAGGAAAGTTTCAAGAGAAGCGCTAATATGGAATAAAACTTTATTCATTACCTTTGAAAGGTTATAAATAAAACGAAAAATCTATTTATAGAAATAGCCATCCAAAATTAAACATCCACAAGAAACGTAATGCCTTTGAAATACGAAGGAAATAACTGTCTGAATCAATTTTGCCGAGCGTCGAAAACATTGTCTATATTAAGAGGATTTTATCTGGGGATAGATTTTATTAAACATCCTGTTTAATGTTTCATAATCTTCGTCGACAGTTATACCGGTTACGTAAACAAATATATATATATATATATATACTAGTGACCCGCCCTCGCTTCGGTTTCAGTCGCCTTACCCGCATGGTGCTCGTTCCCGTGGGAATACCGGGATAAAATATAGCTTATGTTACTCACTGATATTATGCTTCTCATTGGTGAAAGAATTTTTGAAATCGGTTCACTGGTTGAAGCGTGAAATCGTAACAAACAAACTTACTTTCGCATTTATAATATTAGTAAGGATTTAAAAGTGATATCTAACTATCACGTGGTGGAGTAAGAAAAGAGCTCATCACACCCCTCTCTTGCCCGTGTGTAAAAGACATCTAAGAGATTATAACATGCATATAATATCTATGCAAGAGAAGGAAAACTTGAAATGAAATCCTATACCAACCTGTATGGACAGCATGGTATAGTAAGGTCAATTTACCTCCTATGCTGGGAGAGGCTCGACCCCAACAGTGGGACTTATATGAGCTGCAATGATGATTATGATGATGAAGAGAAGGAAAACTTAAAATTACCAATACAAGTGACCAGCGTGGTATAGTTGGTCAATTTCCCTCCTATTCTAGGGGAAGCTCGACCCCAACAGTGGGACGTACATGAGGTGAAACGATGATGAAATGATGAATTTAAATGAAAAATTCAACTGATGCCATTTAATCAAAAATTTCATTTCCAAAGAGGGTTGATATCAGGCTGGAGGTGGATCATAAAACTATTACCAACATCCTTGCAATATGTACGATGGAAGCCGAGTACATGATACATGCAGTAATTGAGAAAAGAGCAGAACGGTGATTTTCTTTTTTTTTTTTTGGGGGTGGGTCGCGGTCGGCGCACTCCTCCCACCACTCCGTCCGGGGCGACAGAGGGGCGTAAGCACGCACACACCCGCAACCCCCCGAACACCACGTCGCCTTCGTCGTTGGACCGTCCACTGGAGCAGGGTTACTTGTCTTCAGTGGTCGGCCCGACGGAATACCCCCTAGTGGGGTACCCTCCCATCGACCGACGTCCCACCCTCGGGGAGGACGTCAGTCTTTCCTCATGCGGTCGGCCTCCTGGCGGGTGATGGATTAATTCCCCGGTCACGCCACCCGCGGCCTCGGCTAGGGCGGCATGAGGCGCAAGTACTCGCGCCTATGCCGCCCCAGTCGCCAGCGGCGGGTCGCTTCGTCGAAGCTGCGCCCGCGACCCGCCGCCTCCTTCTGCGAGATCACTGCCTCGCAGAAGGCTGAAACGGTGATGCTATCTCAGACAATCGACATCTAACTAGTAGCAATTTGCTACGGCGCTTCGTTCGGTGAGCGTGAGAGCCAGAAGTCCAACCTTCCGAGGCTGTTTTCGTGGTTTTAGTGATGCCTTTAGTATCATCGAATCTCATTGCACGCATTCATGCTCCCTTCACTTTATTCATGGTAGGTAGCGATCTAGCAAAGGTCCATGAGCGGCAGAGTTACTTACCACCAGGTGTACCGTTTGTAATAAAAAAATACAATAAAAGGTATGAATTTCACACAAGCGAAGCCGCAGGTACAGTTAAACAGGAAAGGCAATATCGAGGAACTCAATAACAACTGTCGGAGATAAGTTAACGGAAGTTGCGTCGGAAGCGGGTCACTGTTAATGGCGGCGGGTACTTCCGTTTGCAAAATACAACTCTACGCTAAACAAATTTCACTTTACCTTAAAATTGGGTCAGATATTTTAAGTTCCGTTTCAAATATCTAATAATTTTTGTGATTTTGGTACATTTTTAAGTTGGATATTACTATCTATATCTATACAAATAAATAAAATTAAAGTAATTAGTTGAAAGAAAGAAAGAAAATCTATTTATTGTGATGAACAAGTTCTAGAGTTCATTTAGATAAAAGAATAAAATAACAATTGATATTGATGCTCATCACAAAACGTCTCCATCTCAGCATATTGCAGGTTAAAAGAACCTGAACTTCTAATGTTTACGCGAGTATTACACATTCTCCGCTATATTCCGTTCCGTTCCGCTATAAAAAATAAAGTGAAATATAATTTTCCTTTATTAAATACTAACGACCCGCTCTCGCTTCGCTTCGGTGTCAATTCCCAGACCGAGCAAAATTCACTTTATTTTCTTCCGTTTGAAGGCTATACGACAAGTTTGCGCAGTTCATACAGTTTCTGTTAGGTAGTGTCGTAAACAGAGCAGGATATAGCGGTAGAGTAGAAAATTTAGTCGGTTTATATTATCGATAAAACTAATTGAGTAGTAGTTATTGACCAGTAGCAGTGATGGGCAATAGCATTTATTAACCAGTAGCAGTTATTAAATAATAATTTATTGATGAATTTAAGCTAAGAGTTTAGGGCAATATTTACTATTAAATAATGTAGGAGATAGTTAAAACTAAAGAAAACTGGTCACCACATCGGAATATAAATATCGTCACAACTAAAACATTGATTTCAAAGTGCAAAAAACAAATATTAAGATAATGTAACGTACAAGAACGTAAAAAAAATGTACCAAATTTTAAAGACTAAATTCCTTATTCTTATCTTACCTGATTTACATGTATTGGAATTGCCGCATGAACAACGTTTGCCGCTGCAGTTTTCACAGTCACAAGTATCCACTGCGGCCGTCCATGGTGGTGACGCTGTTGCGCCTGGCACCTTAAGAATCCCATGTAGAAAGTTATTAGTGACATAATCATCATCATTGCTCATATACGTAACACTGCTGGGCTTGAGCCCCCTTCACAATAAGAGGTAAATTGACGTACTATACACACTGGTTAGAGGTGTTGTTATAGGGTTTTGTTTTGAGTTTCATTTTTTGACTGTTATATGCTTATTTAATTCTTTAGCCGTCATTTACAACACTCACGTACAAGAGAGGGGGTGGTGAATTATATTCTTCCTTCGGCACCACACGGAAAAGTTATTAAAAACGATTAAGCATATGTTTTCGTGTGGTGACGGAGTAAGAATACAATTAACCACCATATCGCCCGTTGGTGTCATATAATACGACTAAGAGATATAACATGTATATAAGATCTATCCAAGAGAAGGAAAACTGGAAATAAAACCGTATATATGTCTGATCAGCATGGCTGGTCAGCAGAGTAGGTTAAGTTCCCTTTGTCCAATAAAAATGACGTAAATTTTTATTAAAATGTATAAATATTTCAAGTAGTATATTATATATAGTAGTTCCCATTTAAAATATTTTATGAATTCAGGAGTGGAGCCTTCAGTATTTCTCTGTATAGATATGATGTATAATTAAAACATCTTAAAACTATTTAAATAAAAGAGGCCGGCAATTGATTTCTTATTTGTATTTGAGCTGATAAAGATTAACCTAGCTAATGGTTGGTTATATACTCTTTCAACAATCACGCTGGCAATAATCTATATGATATCATAAAAGTCATGTCCAAGATATTAAAGAGCTTTTCATTATTAAAGGCCATTCATAAAATAAAATTATTCTTTTTCAATAAATCTATTTTACAAATTTTGTCGCTTTTGTATTTAATTGACGTCCAACAAGTCGTCGTTATTACAGAGATATTTGTAATAACGATGATTTGTTGGACGTGAGACATCTTAGTCGCCCTTGACTGTGAACGCTGTAGTGTTCGAAACGTCGGACAGTAAAAAATCAAATACAAACGCGATAAAATTCTAAAAATAATTTTATTTACAATGAGTAGTGCTCGTGTAAATATCGAAAATATTTTTAGAATTACTCACTTTTTGTTCCAAACTTGGTCCTAACGTAGTAACCTTCTCATTGGTATCTGCATATTCATCTTTAGTTTCATCAGCTATGATATTCAAATCTATTTTACTAACTCCATCTTCGAGTAAACTCTTTAAACCATCAACTCTCTTGTATTTCTCTCCGCTATATGTGTAGATAGGTGCTTTAGTTACTATTGGCAGTGTTGTTGTAAGTCTTCTTGCTTCATCGATATGTTTTAAGCTTATAGTAGGTTTACTAATTCTATTGGACGGTGCTATTTCTAGTTCGGCTGAAAATGAGACGTCCTTTTGATAGAGGACATCCTCTTCTGCGTTTGATGTTTCGGTTGATTTTGTTGAATTTAGTTCTGTAGAAGAAAATTATAGGTTTAGTTTTAGTGGAAGGAGTTAAAATTTGTAATTTTAAACTAGAAAATAAGAATTCCATCTCCTCTCTTGCCCGTGGGTGTCGTAAAAGAAGACTAAGCGATAAAATATACATATAATATCTATGCAAGAGAAGGAAAACTTGACACAAAACCCTAGACCAACACGTCTGACCAGCATGGTATAGTAGGTCAATTTCGCTCCCATAGTGGAGGAGGCCCGAGCCCAACAGTGGGATGTGTATGGGCTGAGATGATGAGATGATGAAATAAGAATTTTTGTATTGAATTTTCCTCTTATATTCTTTTCTTTACAATATAGTAGGGACGTTATGGAGCTCCGTAACCGTAACTGAAATTATCAGATATCCGAAATGAATATATAATCGAACCCGTAACCAAAATCGATATAAAAGTTTTCCATATTTTCCAATAGGGTCGATGTCCGTAATCGTATCCAGATCCGAAACTTCGTATCCATAACAACCCTAGGTCGCGGGTGACTGGACCGGGGAATTTGTTCGAGGAAAGACCGACGTCCTTCTCGAGAGAGGGACATCAGTCAAGGAGAGGGTACTCCTCGTCGGGCCGAATAATGATGACAAGTCACCCTGCTCCGGTGGTGGGCTCAACGGCGAAGGCGACGTGTCACAGGTGGGTTACGGGTGTGCGTGCTTACGCCCCTCCGTCGCCCCGGACAGAGCGGAGCGAGGAGTGCGCCGACCGTAACCCACCACCAAGAAAAAAAAATCCATAACAACCCTACAAAAAAGAATTTACCACACCATCTATCGTAATTTTTACTGATTGTGTCCATCTAATACTCTAAATTTTTAGACAATTGCACAGAACAATACGATATCCTCCAATATTTTGAATTTCTGATTATTTTTTTTTACCAGTAATTTGGCATTTGACATATTCTACTTATTTGATTCCACACGTAACTAGCGAATAGCTTTAAATAGTAGAATGAATTAAAATAGGTGCAAGTTCTGCTTGTGTTAAATTCCTTTCCGTATTACAAATGAGTTTTATGAAAACACTAGCACGGCAAACCGCGTGGAGTAAGAATACAATTTAATACTCTTTGTCTTTCCCGTGTGTATCGTAAAAGAAGTCCAAGAGATTTTATATGTATATAACATGTAAGTGTTACGATCTCTAAAATGTTGGACATAATTGTATCATCATCATATTAATAATAAAGTACTTTTGTATTTTTATATTTTTTAAGTGACGGTGTTCGAATATTTTTCAGCGCGGTGGCGACCTATAAAATAGGACCGCGGCCGCGATTGGAGCTCACCGGGTTGAGAGCCATCAGCGCTCACCCATAGTCCGGGTTAAGCTGTGAAAGCCATCTGCAGCTAACAGCTATACACACACACATATCGGTGATATCGGTGGCTTATGGGTAAGGTTGAATAATATGTAAGCCTAGTCCATGAAAGTGCCATCAATTACAAGGTGAGTTTAACATATGTGGGAGAAGAAAAACATAAAATATAATCCGATCCTACACCAAAGATCGGTCGGATGATATGTAATAATTCTTCTATTTTGGATAAGATTTGAGGCCAAAATTGGAACATATATGAGCTGAATTGTATAATGCTAAATCATCATCTTAGCTGTCCCACTGTTAGGCTTGGGTCTCCTCTATTATGGGAGGGAAATTGACCTAGTATATTACGCTGGTCAGACGTGTTAGTATAGGGTTTTCCATCTCTTACATACATATTATATGCCCTTAGTAAGTTAAAAGACGTTTTACGACACCCTCGGGCAAGAGAGGCAGTGGTGAATTGTATTCTTACTCAGTCACCACAAGAAAAATTAAAAAGAAAATTATAATAATAATATTATATTTTAAATCTGAGCCAGTATAAACTAGCTGATAGTAGACTAAGTAAAGCTGAAATTAAAGCCTTTGGTATTTCATAGCCACAAAGAACTAATCTAGAACATTAATTCTTGGTGACTTAATTAGACCCTGTACCAAGAAACTTGTTCTTATTCATGTTAAATAATACCATTTTAACATAAAACTTACATTATTTTAATGTTTAATTATTCTCATATTTATTGTAGTTATTATTATTTTGGCGCGTTAGAGAAAAATGATGAGAGTAATTTTTTAGGATGCGCCTTCATACCGTCACGAAAAACCGACACCCTGAAGTTAGCTAGGCATAATATTTTAAGATGCGCGAGCGCACACCGTCACAAATGTCAACTAGATAATGCGTTACAATAAGACTTTCAATGTAAGATACCTTTTTTTTATTATTAGTGTCGTTTTTTCTGTAAACGTAGGATAACGCAAGGGATAAAGTTTTTAGAAAGATTTTTATCTTGTTACACCAAAGAAATATAACTTCTGTGTTTACGTTATGTTGTATCTGAAAACAAAGTTTTATAACCAGTGTGTGTTACCAGCGATGACTTACGGCACTAAAACCTGGTCTCTAAATATCGACCTCATAAAAAAGCTCAAATAGCCCGCAGAATTAGCACGTTGAAATGGCAATGGGCAGGCCATATCGCTCGTCGAACCGACAACCGTTGGGGAAGAAAGGTTCTTGAGTGGCGACTATGAATCGAACGGCGCAGCGTAGGACAACCCCCCACTAGGTGGACTGACGACATTCTCAAAGTCGCAGGGAACCTTTGGATGCAAGTGGCGCAGGACCATTCCGAGTGGCATTCTCGTGGGGAGGCCTATGTCCAGCAGTGGAGGTCTGTAGGGCGATGGATGGATGGATGGATGTGTTTACATAAGAACACACACACTTTTTATTTATATGCATCGGATACTTCTCCAGCTCATATACATGCTACTTTTGGTCTGGACTCTCCTTTATAATAGGTTCCTCCTATAACTAACTTAAAATTCCAGGCTGACCGGACTGGTTAACGTATGGTTTTGTGTCAAAATTTCGTTCTTCAGTAGTGATGTTATTTACTCTATTAGACTATAAAGAGGATTTAAGGCTTATGCCTTACTAAGGCGAAAATACATGGAGCGCGATTACAAAGAGCCATGATAATCAGAACTATAGACGGATATCGCATGGTGGCGATGGATTGTGAATTATATTAAGTATCTTGCGGTTCGAAGGGCATCACACTGGAGCTAGTTCTTACAAAACATGTACACAATTGTATATCTAGTAAGAAGAAAAAAAAATAATTAAAAATAATAGACAAGCCCGCTGAGTTTCTTGCCGGATCTTCTCAGTAGCGGTCGCGTTCCGATCCGGTGGTAGTATATATTTTTTGGAAATTGTAAACCTGACAATATGTAAGTGCCCTCTCGGGATTTATGCATAATAAATGATTTGAATTTGAATTCGAGCGTGCTTGTTGGCGAAAACTTCTCCGTTGGGCTTGAAAGCGGAGATGTTCGTCGGCCTTTACTCGAGGGAGTTAGTAACGCTGCCAGGGGACGGCATTATCTCGCCCAGTGAGCTAGTTATCTAGCGCGGCGACACCTGTCATAATGTCATTACCCGTTGGGCAGTCCGGGTGGAGAGGCATCGGTTTGGGTTTGGAATTGTCGATGGTTTCCGCCCGCTACGGTTGTAATCGGGGCGTTGATGAGGGATAATACCCGATAGGGTAAGTCGTAGGGTGTCACGGATGTCAAGGAATCAGTACCATTGTTCGCTTCAATGGCGATGAAGAGAGAATACAAAAGGTTACGACGTCGCACATCGTACTTCCATTACCCCAGGCGGAACGGACGGGGTGTGTCCATATCACAGCCTGCCAATAAAAGGGCACATACATTAAGCCTAGTGTTGCCCAAAAAAGTCTTGGTCTTGCGGTCTTGGTCTTGGTCTTGCGAGAAATGCGAGACCGAGACCAAGACCAAGACCGCTTAATTTTTGCAAGATCAAGACCAAGACTGGCCCTGCAAGACTTGAGCAAGACCAAGACTGGGCCTGCAAGAGTCTCGCGGTCTTGCATTTAATTCAAATCACCATTTCAGCTTATATACGGTTGAGCTCGTGTCTTCTACATAACAGGAGGAGAATCGGCCGTGGCCGGAGGGGAATCGCCACGGTGATCGGCCGTGTTGTTACAGGTCATACATGTCAAGTTTTCCTTCTCTTGCACCGATGTTATATATTATAGCCCTTAGTCGTGGGTTCGCAGTCACGGGTAAAATAGGGGGTGATGAATTATATTCTTACTCCGTCACTACACGGCAAGTCAAATCAGTCTTGAGATATCCATCTATTGGCCAATCGATTCCCAATGTTGGTGTTGGCTTTTCAGAATTACTCTTCGGAAAGGCTTAAGGACAAAAATACCGTAATCACGAGAGTGCTCTTGCCCATTATACATATTTATATATCGGTTTATACATTAGCCCAACGACGTTCACTGTTGGACATAGAAATATGCCTACAATTAATCTATATAAATGTCCATGTAGGGACAGAGTGCGATCACCATCAGGCAGTACATGAAGCGTTGCTCCCAGCGCTATTTTGCCTCTGCCACGACTCACCCCAATCCACTAGTGGTTGGGGCGGTAAACTACGTCCCCTCAAAAATATCCGCGGTCCGACGTCCTCGTCATCTTCTTGAAGAAGAAGATGACACTATTATGATCGCCCAAGAAAGGACCTACACAGCTCGCGCAGCGATAACAGATAAAACTCCGCGGTATCGGCCTCGCCGTCGAGGTCGAAAACCGCGCCGCGTAAAAGTCATTAACCTAAACTTGGCCACGCCCACTTTGCTCTCAGCGACGCCCCGAGCCGTGGTCCGTTCTCCACAGGGGGGAGCCCTCGGGCGATGTTCGCTTAACTTACTTACCGGGTTGAGAGCCATCAGCGCTCACCCATTGACCGCGTTAAGCTGTCAAGGTCATCTGCGACCAACAGCTACACACACACAAAAAACAAAGACAGAGTACGAATATAATTCACCACTCTCTTACCCGTGGATGTCGTATCAAATCGGATCGAGCAATGGTGTTAGGAACCCATGAAAAAAAATTGAAATAAAAATATCGATTCGTTAATGAATTGAGAGACATGTAAGTTCTCAATTTTGTCATCGTTTTTTCGTGTAAATTGATTAAAATGTATAAAGGAATGATACTTAATCTACAACATATTCGTATTTTGTTAAATGTTCATTAGAATTTGAATAAATCAATGATTACGTTTGCATAAGCAAGACAAACTTCGCTTTAACATAAATCAGCTGATCGGCCGATGACCGTTGATGAGTCGCCTTTGTACCTACGTAACCATTGAAAGGTTCGCGCAAATCTAATACCTATTTATACTGTCGAAATTTTACATGCTTACATATATCCTGTCTGTACATACCTACATAATGCATAAAATTTAAGGCATAAACTCTTAGACACACATTTTTGTAATCACTATAACTTTTACGTTATATTGTTTTTGTGTAATATACATTCTAATTATGATCTATGACTGTTGAACTACAACATACATGAACAGTTGTCCCATAAACTGATACACCCTGTGTATATAACATATGTGCAAGAGAAGTGAAACTAGAAAGAAAACCCTGTACCAACATGTCTGACCAGCGTGGTATAGTAGATCAATTTTCCTCTTACTGGAAGGAAGCTTAAGCCCAGCAGTGGCACTTTTATGAGCTGTGACGATGACGACGAATATCATACATTTTACAAGTATTAAAACCATAAAATTTTAAATCAGTTTTATATGTTCTTGAATAAATAGTATATTAAGAGCTACATGGATCCAGCGGCCAAAGTATTTATATAGGCAATAGAGCAACAGGTTTTTTCAAGTATCCAGAGTATCAGTAACTAAACTGGAGATACAATAGATACATACCACTTAACTTGAAGGGAAATATAAACAATCGCATTAATTATAAAATGACATAAAATTTATTGTATCAACTGCCTCGTGTGGTGACGTCTTAAGAAAATAGGGTCGAAAGTCCTGTCATAAGAGTAGTAACGCTGTCTAATGGAACACCAGGGGAATAGAAGAGTAATTTTCCCCAGTGGTAAGTATTGTATTCAATAGTGAACTATAGGCTAGCAGATGGATAGATAGGATAGGATATTTGATTAATTTAGTTGGATTTTTCATTGCCATGATAAATTACTGTTACGTTATTCTAACTGCAAAACTTTGCAAGACTCTTGCTGCAATACCAAGACTCGGGTGCGCAAGACCAAGACCAAGACCAAGACTCGGGTGCGCAAGACCAAGACCAAGACGAGACCAGGTGTGATGTTGCAAGACCAAGACCAAGACCGGTCCAAGTCTCGTCTTGGTCTTGCATTTGGGCAACACTAATTAAGCCTCACGCTTGTGCAGTTAGCTTGGCTAAGAAGTTGGTGTTCTAAATTTCAGCTGCTTGTTAAGAGGATGTTGTCTTTTATAAAAATAAAAATAAAATATAATAAATATTGCACAAAATGCAGAAATTGTTCTAAGCAAACTTTTGCATAAAATTATAAGATAAAAGTAAAAACTAAAACCCAACTACGATAAAAAACGAGTTATCGGATAAATACGGATAAAGTCACGAACAAATGCTAATAATATATATATTTTTGAAATGTACAAGTAACGCCTTTTCCAATGATATAAAACATGACATGTTTATCTCAAATTTATTTTTTAACACAGTACTATAAGACCTCTAGAGGGCGCCATATTAAATTCAGTGACACACCATTTAGCCTATAACCAGCGGTCAATCAAGACGCTTTAACGCTAATGATACCTTATTTGTCCGGTTCTGATAAGTAATTGAGGAGCTATAAGGGAACAGATGAACATACATACAGATATATGTCGCAGCGTCACTACCTCTGGCACCATATCTTAATAGTTTTTAAGAATCAATCGATTACGGAAACGTCAACTATTATACTTGGGTATGTTCGATATAACATTGGCAATGATTTTTGAAGTTTGTCGTTTGACCGTTAACGTTTGAAATATTATCGAACTTTCGCTATTGAGAGCGGTCCGTTGAATACGGAGTTGGGAACTAGACTCGAGAGCGATCGGTCGTTGTTGCTGCCATGTGGTATCAAATTCACCGCGTTTCCCAAACTCTTAATTTATCCGTCGGCATACGTAATTATTAGTTATAATAGAAAATTATGTTAACGTTAATTATTGAATATAGTTTAAAAGTGGCCATCCGAAGTGTTATTTTATTACATCGCGATGTGTGACCGATCTGATAGTGATGCAGCACGGCGCCAACCCTCGATATATACATAGCCTGTCAAAATCATAACCCTTCGTAGTCGGGTAATAAATAATAGGTTCTCATACGTCACATATGTGCAAGATGTAGATAAGTTATGGTGATAATAAGACTGTTTAGGTAAACAACAGAGGAGTATGAATGGCTGGAAGTAGATCTCCGACACGAGATTTTTCTTGAATAAATTCAGCAAAGCAGTATAGACGTTCAGGCAACACTCCGCAGTCTAAGTGCTAACCATTATTCTACTCTAAAAGCTTTCAGTCAAGTTGTTTCACAAAATGTAGAAATTTTATTCCCATTCACAAATATATAAGTGGTATAAAATCGATTTAGCTGACAAATTGTATTATACGCCTACATGATATCTCGATATAGATTCGATATTGTCTTCAAAAAGTAAAAGATGTTATTTCTAAACATCAAAATGATTGTTGTATTGATTATTGTAGGGGAAAAGTTTATTCGCATCATCATCATTATCTCAGGCCATATACGTCCCACTGTTGGGCTCGGGCCTCCTCCATAATGGAAGGGTAATTGACCTACTATATCACGCTGGTCAGACATCTTGGTATAGTGTTTTATTTCGAGTTTACTTCCCTTGTAGTGATGTTATCTGCATGAGTCCCTTAATCGTCTTTTAAGATCACCCTCGGGAATGAAAGGGGTAGTGGCCACGGTATTCTTATTCACCATACCGGTGAAGAAGGGTAGCAAGGTGGTATAATATATTCAATTTCCATTCTATTGTGGAGATGATGACAATAACGAATCGTTAGGTTGATAGATTCGATTTCTACACATACTATTTGGATATAAAATTTACCTAGACAGCCGTAACCGTCGACATGGAGTACGTAGCCTGGACCACAGCCACACTCATAGGTACCGTCGTGTAGTTCTCGACACAGCTGCTCGCATGGGCTACCCTCGCCACACCGACCTGTCATCAAAGAACAACCTGCTGGTTACACTAGGCTAATAAAGTCATAGAAACTGGCTTTGGGGTATATATGTGCAATGATTTTAGACCTCTAAATTAGGAGGTCAATCATCATCATCATCATCACAGCTCATAGACGTCCCACTACTGGGCTCGAGCCTCCTCCACAATGGGAGGGAAATTTACCTATTGTACCACGCTGGTAATATGTGTTGGTACAAGGTTTTATTTCGAGCTTTCCTTCTCTTGCATAGATGTTGTATGCATACTATAATCCCTTAGTCGTCTTTTACAACACCCACGGACAAGAAAGGGGATGGTGAATTCTATTCTTACTCCGTCACCACACGGAAAGAAGTCAACGTAAATATGATTTTTAGACCTTTAAATTAGAACTTGGTAGGCTTTGCTTTGCATAATAAACTTAAAAAGTCACCTAACATAGGAAGGGCCTTTGATGAATCTCTATCTGTACTGAAAGCTGCCAGGTCTGGCTACCGGATTGCAGTAGAAAAATCGAAAGACGCTTTGTTAAATAAGATTGTGGAAAGATTAGAAAGTGAAGGTCCATGGTCTCCACTATATCACGAGTTTAAAGCGAATCGATCAGTCGACTTAGCGTACATACAAAACATTAAAGTGAACGGTAAACACACTACGGGTATTGAGGAGACCACGGAAGTTTTATTAAATACGTTAATCCCAGACGATGACATCTCAGTCGACAGCGAACATCATAAACAAATACGTGCATGGGCCGCCGAGCCACCTCTCTCGCCTATGTCTGACCTTCCATCTCTTGCCGAGTTTATGAATACCGTTAGAACTCTTCCCCTCAACAAGGCTGCTGGCGAAGATAAAATATCAAATAAAATGATCAAAGAAGCTAGTCGAGCATCGGGCGACTCAATGTTAATAATTTTTAATCGTTGCATAACTGAAGGCATTTTTCCTCGTATATGGTGGCGCGGTTATATACGTATAATTCCTAAAGGCGGTGATAAGCCATCAGACGACCCGAAGTCATATCGACCAATCACCTTACTGCCTTCATTAGGCAAGCTCTTAGAACGTCTCATTGTTCCTCGTTTATTGCCGGGTGGACCAACGTTCAATCATAAACAATTCGGCTTCACTCACGGCAAATCAACTATCGACGCGGCCGTTGCGGTAAGACGTGTCATTAGCGCATCCGTTTTTAAATACGTACTAGGTGTCTTCCTGGATATCTCAGGTGCTTTCGATAACGCCTGGTGGCCAATGCTACTTCTTAAATTAAAGGCTCGTGGTTGCTATAGAAATATCTACCAAATCATACAGTCGTACTTTTTAAATGGCTCGACTAAATTGAAACTTTGAACAGCATGGTGACCTGCTGTGTCGAAACCACTGACGATGGGCTGCCCTCAAGGTTCGGTTTTAAGTCCATATCTATGGAATTTAGGTTTTGACGATTTTCTCGAGTTACCTCTACCGAAAAATTGTCTACTGATCGGCTATGCAGATGACGGACTTTTACTTATACAATCGAACACAAGGGATGGTTTAGAGAAATTAGCGGAAACATGCCTCAATGATATATTCGATTGGGGTACACGAAACCGGCTTGCCTTCGCACCACAAAAAACATATCATCTTTTATTAAAAGGACATTTACAATCAGCACCGCGTATAAAATTCAATAATATGACTGTCAAAAAGAAAGAATCAGTTTGCTATCTCGGCCTAGTCTTAGAAAAAAAATTTTCATTTATTGAACATATTAAAACTGTAGGCGAAAAAGCGAAACGGAATTTCTACGCGCTTACTAGAATATCCACATCTACTTGGGGCCTTCGTTTTAATACACTTAAAACCATATACATGGCCACATATTTGGGGTGTATTTGTTACGCTGCACCTGTATGGGCCGATAGGGCCACCATAGGGGCGGCTCGCCTTAAATTACTATAGAGCCAACGATTGGCCCTAATATTCTTATGTAAAGCCTATAGAACGGTTAGTACCGAGGCCTTACCAGTACTCGCGGGTGTACTTCCGGTTGATTTGGAGATTCAGAGACGAGCGTCAATGTATTACACCACAAAGGAAACTATGAATACAGATTTCCTTCTACCGCGCGACCGAAATAAAATTGCTAGATTGTTTGCACCACAATCCATTGTTTATGAGGAACTTTTAACTGAATGGCAAGAAAGATGGGATTCATCATCGAAAGGTCGTCATCTTTATCTATTTTTTCCATGCATCCGGGAGCGCCTGGAGAAGGTGTGGTTGGAGGTTGACAACTTCGTGGCCCAATTTTTAACTGGCCATGGCAACTTTAAAAGTAAATTATTTTCTTTTAAACTCGTACCATCACCATTATGTCAATGTTCCACATCTGACCACGAGTATGAACAATCAGCACATCACATTCTCTGGGAGTGCGATCTCTGGCGAAACGAGCGTAACCTTATGTTAAACAGTTTGCAAGTCACCTGTGGGGTAGTATACTATACGGACCTTGTAGCAACTCGAGAAAATTGCCGTGCGTTCATGCGTTTCTGCCATACCTACTGTAGCAATCAATCTTAACGCTCACATATAGGCCCCGTTAAGCTCTTCCGTATCCGTGGTGCCGTACTGCTGCGCTATCGTAGCTGTACTCCTGTTTACTTATTGGCTGACTAGTCATTTTGTTTTCCTGTCTCCCGCTTTGCCTAGGAGGGAAGTGGAATCTCTCTTTCCAACTCCTCCTCTTTAATCTTTTCTAATTAAATTTGTTGCGGGTCCCAAGACAATTAAAATCATATCCCGGGACTGCCTGAGGGTCAAACCTCGGTGTCATTTATGGAGACCATTGTGGATCCTGGCTTACAGGAGTTACAATGGTGGGAATGTGTGGTGGGATTAGTCCCATTAATAAAAAAGGTGGCTTTGCGATTTCATAAAACACTTTTTTTTAATTTGTACTGAACAGCGTCGATTGATTCAGCTAGTGTAATTCTAATTGCTAAACCATTTGTTAAGCATAGTAATTATATCATTATTCTTCCTTTTTTTTGGAGGGTGGTTAGCGCACCCGCCTTCCGATGCCGTTCGTATGGACCGCGGGGCAGATAACCTTTCGTGTACCGTCCCTACGAAGTATTAGCGTTTTTATTGTGTGGGCTATGGCGTACACACCGTCCCCTCCGTATTCCCTCCCCTTCGCCATTGGGCTGACCACCGGTACCGAGTCCCTTATCGTCCGTGGCCAGCCGGGCGGGATACCCTTTCGGGTACCCTTTCTTCGCTAGCCCCTCTAGAGACGCCGGTCGCCCTCACGCGGTCAGCCTCACCGCGGGTGATACGAGGTATTAGCCTAAGGCTCTCCTAATAATCCATCTATAACTATTCAGTAACAATTTATATTATATTTTTATCATCAGTAAACTATATCTTTATTAACTATGTGTCATCGTTGTGATGAATGAGACAACGAAAAATATGGTCTCCCGGCAAATGATTAATAGGAGTAGCGATTGTTTATATGTGTAGTTGGAAATTGGATGAAGAACGGAAACTGTCATGCTTTAGATATAACGTGGGTTGCTGTCAAGTTGACGAGAATTATTTTTTTTAATCGATTTCAGAAAAAGGAGGAGGTTATCGAGTCGTATGTATTCTTTCTTTAGGGAAACCGATTTCGAACATGATTTTTTTTTTTGAAAGCTGCTATGTCCGATATAGCCCCATTTAAATTTGATCAAAGTCCAACCAGTAGTTTTTGAGCTAAACTTAACAATGCGTATTTGGTTCATTATATTGATTTGAAGTTGGTTATTTTCTTGTTAATAATTTTTTATTGTTTATTTAAACACTTGCTTTGTCTCCGCTCATGCACATCTCACTGTTGGGCTCCTTCCCAATAGGAGGGAATGGTATAGGCTTTTATTTCGAGTTTACCTAATCTTGCACGAATGTTAAATGCATATTATAACCCTTAGTCATCTTTTACGACATCGACAGGTAAGATAGGGAGTGGTGAACTGTACTCTTACTCCATCATCACACGGAATGAATTTAAACCCTACCTGACAAAAATAAACACCAAATTCCTTGAGATCGATCGCAGCACCGCTTACCAAGTCCTAATGATCATTTTATTGGTTTAAAACCATTTTCACATTATTGCCATTCTTATGCGGTTTTCAGGTTTGAGGCGCTTAGGTTCGATAGTTTCCAAATCTATATGTGACCTAGATTTTTTTAAATAAAACACATCAAATCAAAGAATGATTATTTGTATCACGGGCGGGCGGGTTAACGGAGACAAGTAATGCCTAGATTTGGAACATTCATTTATGTATTGCATAAAGATGGGGGATCGAACTCGTGAAATTCACATGGAAAGTTATGTCACTACATCATCTGTGCAGTAAGTTTTTTTTAGCACATATGTATAGCGCCCAATATAAAGTGTAGTCAGAGGTTGATCATTGTGTGCCCTAACACCTAACTGCCCATGGCAATTTTAAAAGTAAATAATTCTCTTTTAATATCGTATCCTAACCATTATGCCAATGTGCCACATTTGAGCACCAGTATGAACAATCAGCACACCACATTTTTTGGGAGTGGGATTCCTGACGTAACGAGCACGATCATATGTTGAACAATTTTCAAGTCACCTCTGAAGTAGTAGAAGAAGGGATTCTGCGATACCTACTATAACAATCATTCTTAAGGCTTACACACAGGTCCCGTCAAACTCTCTCATAGCCCTGTTGATGTGCGGCGGTGCTTATCGTAGCTGTACATAATTTTATTTATTGGTTAACTAGTCAATTTGGCTTCATATCCCTCGCATTGCATAGGAGGGAGGTGGAATTAATCTCTTCCAACTCCTCCTGGTAAATATTTCTAATTAATTTTGTTGCGGGTCCCAAGACAACAAAAATCGTTTCCGGTGACTGCCTAATAGTGGATGGAGATCATTGTGGATCCTAGCTTAGTATGTTACGCAGAGAGGGGCTGACCGCGTCAGGGCGACCAACGTCCCTGGAGGAACATTAGGGAGAGAGGGTACTCGAAAGGGAATCCCGCCGGCCTAGCTACGGATGACATGGAAATCTGTACCGGTGGTCGGCCCTATAGAAAACGGTGGGTTATGGGGCCGCGCCTTGTCCTTTCGTCACTCCGGACGGAGGGGACTTGTGTGCGCTGCCCACCCAAAAAAAAAAAGGAAGCCAAAGAGCAGGTAGTGTGATAGTAAGTGATAATTGACATTCCAAGTCATATAATTTCTTATTAATATAAGCAGTCAATAAATTATGATTTTCTTCTTGTAGTATTTCCGTCTTATACTATTTCAGTGGAAATGAATCATCTGAGGATCTGGTAAAGAAAATATTGATCTAAAAATGGTTTTCTACTAAGACGCAAAAAACAAGTCAAATGTTTAATTTACTTTTTAATTATAAACTTAATTTGAAATCTTCGTCCTGTTCTTTGATACTAAAGATTAAAAGAAATTCTCACAACCGGCGATCGTTGTGATAAGAAAAATAACAGAAATAACTTTTGTAGATTTATAATATTTTTGTATTCCGCGTGGTGACGTAGTGAGAATAAAATTTACCACCCCCTCTCTACCCGTGGGTGTCGTAAAAGACGACTAAGGGATATAACATGCATTTAACATTTATGATAGACAATAAAAACTCGATGTAAAACCCTATACCAACCCTTCTGACCAGTGTGGTATAAATATGACGGCGCCACTGTCAGTTGTAAGAAACACGTGAAGCTGTTGCCAGCTTCAGGCTTGCGCCTGAAAACGTCATACCACCCCATCACAAAAACAGTATAAAAGCAGACCTTGCTAGTCAAAGAGGCAACGGGTTGAGAGTCCTCAGCGCTCACCCAACAGTCCGGATAAAGTTGTCACAGCCATCAGAGGCTAATAACTAAGTCACACAAAAAATAAAAAAAAGTCGAGGCATTCGTCAGTCGATGCACATTACTCGTTGTACTGGCTGCCTTTGTTATCAAAATTAATAATTGGACTATTGATATCTAATTACAGTATAAACTCTATGTAATGACACTCAAGGGACTGTGAATTTTTTGACGTTCTAGAGAGTTGTCGTTAATTGGAGTGAAAAACAAAATTGATATTATTTTACTATTCTAATATTTATTTACTAATATAGTGCAAATTTTACAAACGTAAAAACAAATATGATTATGATAATGTTTAACAACCTAACGACAGCCCAGTGGCCGAAGTAAACATGTGCAAGTCAATCACACAAAAAACAAGAGGGAATTTTTTACAATGTTTCGTAGGCCAGTTGAGGTAAACACGTTCTAAATAATAAAATAACAACAAAAGCAAAGAACGAACACAACTGCAGTTCTTACTAATTTTGGTAATTAAGAAAGTACTACTCAATGCTAAATAATGTCTTATTGTCGTCGTTATTTTGAGTGAACGTGATGCTATATAGAGTGTATCATTGTATGGACAATATGGCAAATCAACCAAAATCAAGTCATTTCGATGTTTTAAGGAGTTTGTCGTTAAATCGAGTGACGTTATAAAGAGTTTACACTGTACTTTCATTAATTAATTAAATGAAGTGATTAGGGCAAGTGATTTTGATATTACTTTAAAATAGTATCGGCTCTTCTGATTCTACATATATATAAAGTGTAGGTCAATTTCAAGTGGAGGAGGCCCGAGCCCAACAGTGGGACTTATTTGAGCTGAGAAGATGATGATGATTTTGTATTCTATGTGCTGAGAGAAATAAAATGTTAGTTACCATCCCCTCTCTTACATGTGGGTGTCGTAAAAACATCTAAGGGTAATAACAAGCTTTTAATATCGCCTTTTTTTTTGTGACTAATCCCACCACACATTCCTACCACTGTAAATCCTGTAAGCCAGGATCCACAGTGGTCTCCCTATAAGACACCGAGATTTGACCTTCAGGCAGTTCCGGGAAACGCTTTTAATTGTTTTGGGACCCGCAAGAAATTTAATTAGAAAAAAAACAGGAGGAGTGGGTAAGATTCCACTTCCCTCCTATGCAAAGCGGGAGACATGAAGCAAAGATCGCTAATAAGCCAGTAAATAAGAATTTGTACAACTACGTGAAACGCAGCGGTACAGCACTACGGATTGAACAGAGCTTAATGAACCTATTTGCGAGCTTTAGGTTTGGTTACAATAGTAGGTATGGAAAAACGCCTAAACGCACGGAAATTTTCTCGAGTTGCTACAAGATCCGAATAGTATATTACCCCAGATGTGACACGCAGATTGTCTAACTTGAGGTCCCGCTCGTTGCGCCAGAGAATGCACTCCCAAAGGATGTTAACATCTACTTATGTTAAAAAAGGAAAACTCGATATAAAACTCTATACCAACACGTCTGACCAGCGTAGTATATTAGGTCAATTTCCATACCACAGCGCAGGAGGCCCGTATATGGGCTGTGATGATGATAATTTTTTTGTAATTTTAACGGTAGCCAAATGGGAAGTTTACTAACCAACCACATAAATTATTATATTTAAACAATTTTGGGCTTTTGGGATACTTAAATAATAAACGCAAAGTTACCCCCTAGTGGTTAGTGAGCGAAAGTTTAACTCCCTATCTGTTTACATAATCAAAATATAAGTATTGAAAATTAATATTACAAGTTTGGGAAGTTTCTTATGCGATGAAATGAAAACAAAAATACCTATAGTGGTTTTTTTTTTTATTCTTCATATATTATGGAGGCTTTTGGCTCTTAGAGCAAATCAGCCTCATCATATCCTAAAGTGTGTGTATCGTCTCCTACACCTTAAAATTAGGGTAAAGAGTGAAATAAAGCTGCCGAAACCAATTGAAAAACCTGCTATGCTGATTTTGACTTAGGTTCAACTAAAATGCTATGTTCTCTTTCACTCTTGTTTTTTTTCACATTCCATAATCAAGTGGTAGATATCATCAATTTTATTACAGAGTATACAATTAGGTAAACTAGTGGATGCGGTGTGCTGGATTAATTTCTAACCAGTCACGGTGGAGGCCTGAGAACAAACATGAGACTTATATGGGTTGAGACGATAAACACCATAATCATCACGACATATTCGTCGCACTGTTGGTCTTGAGCCTCCTTCACAATAGAAGGGAAACTGACGTTCTATATCCATTCAAACGTGTTGGTATAGGGTTTCAGTTCGAATTATCCTTCTCTTGCATAGATGTTATCTGCATGTTATAATTCCTTAGTCGTCTTTCACGGGCAAGAAATTAAATTGTATTCATACTCCGTCACCACAAGGAAATCCTCCAGTACAAGGGCATACTATACACGGTGACATTTTTATCGTCTTACAAAAAAAAAACCATAAAAGTATCCGACCAAAGAAACATATCTTACATATTTAAATGTTCAATAGTGGCAGTTAAAAAAAATAATAAAATAAAATAAATTAAAGTTAATATTTTGTAACAATTGTAACAGCCTGTTTATCATGTTTACATTTTAAACAAAAGCAATCATGCGGAATTTCGTTAGCCAATCATAGGTATGAAGTCCACGTGGACGGCTTTTACAAAGCGTAATTCCCTACGCTAGATACCTAACAGGTATCTTTTGCGATGCCTGATTGGCGCCGTAGTCAAGTGGTCGTAGTACCTACATACTACATCAGCTGTGTTGAATACCTATGCGCTCGCTACAAGCTGTTTCCTTACTATTTTAATTAGTAATTATTTATAATAACTTTTATTAATAAATATTCTTTTTAAATATTGTTTTTAACCTTTTAATTGTATGAATGAATAGTAGATACTGGATACTTTAATTGACCTGCTTTTGTAAGACGACATAAATGTCACCGTGTACATTCCACTTGTAATTTTTTATACAATTTTTATAATAAATTCAGATGTTTACGCGAGTATTACATATTGTAAATAAAACTATTTTTACGGATTTAATCATATTTTTATTAGCTTTTTGATTGGCCGATGTTTCGAAACGCCCAGCAATTTTAAGATATTTACTTAATTTTCGCCATTAAAATAATATTCGCCCGTGACAATGAACCTGTGAAATATTCGAAACGTCAATCAAAAATCAAATACAAACGCAATAAAACCCGTAAAAATAGTTTTATTTACAATGTGTAGTACTCGCGTAAATATCAGAAATCATTATTAAAGAGGAATTAAATCTTCATAATGGTAGGTATGTCGGATACACCCGTTCTTCTGCGTAATATCGTATTCCGGATTCTATCTCGCAGAGAAATCCTGAGCATAGCCCGCTCCATAGCACGCTGAGCGATTTTGAGCCTTGTTATGAGGCCTACATTTAGAGACCACGTTTCCGTGCCGTAGAGATCGATGAACCGACAACCGCTGGGGAAGGAAGGTTCTCGAGTGGCGACCACGTATCGGACGACGCAGTGTAGGACGTCCCCCGACCGGGTGGACCGATGACCTGGTGACAGTTGCTGGGCGTCGTTGAATGCAGGCGGCACAGGACAGCACTTTGTGGCGTAACATGAGGGAGGCCTACGTCCAGCAGTGGACGGCGATAGGCTGAAATGATGATGATGAATGGTAGGTACATTAAATACTAATATCCATGTAATAAGAACAGACATTTGATACCGAAAATAAAACATTTTAGAAGAATAATAAATAAGAAAGTTGTAAACTATTCTAACGACTTTTATCTTGCACTAATTGTAAGCCATTGTGAAATAAATGTCGAATAAAGAAGATTTTCTCAAGATCTGCCTCGAAGAGTGACCTTGATCTGTAAATTGATGCTTGGTTCTTTATTACAGAAGAAATGGTAAGTGTATTTTCTTGTTTGAAAATAATTTCAGGTTATGCCTCGATAGATTCCCTCAAGATTTAAACGAGCTTCAGTGGTTCTAAGATAACGAAATTTTGTTATATTTGAAATATATTTTAAAAAATTTAGTAACTTTTTAATTATTTAATGGAGTTAAAGTAGGCTTTTACCCTTTCTAACCGATTTCAAAAAAGGGGAGGTTCTCAATTAGACAGTATTTTTTTAATGTTTGTTACCTTTCGACTGGGTGAACCGATTTTGATGATTTTATTTTTATTTGAAAGTTGGTATTTCCTGTGCCCCAGGTCCGAATTGCGAAAACCTTGTAAGTCTTAATGAAGTCGGTTTTTTAAATATTTTAGATTATGCAACCTTACGATGTCAAAATTTAAAAAATATAGGATTGAAAGAAGTGTTACTGTACATAACATTTCCGTGATAATTCTAATTTATGATAGCGTTAGCGATGCTGGATAGCGCTAGGAACTTGGACGCCGTCGCTATCTTTGACGAGGCAGTCATCTCGCAGTCAATTTGCCTTCTATTATGGAAGTGGTTCAAACTCAGGTGTAGCGCTGAAGATGAGATGATTAATTACAATAAAAACACCTAGAACATTCATTTAGATAATTTACTTTTTCATAAAACGATAAGAACAAATCTTAATTCACAAATAACTCTCCAAATTTATGAAGCGTTTTAAAAAGCTATTCATTTATTTTCTTTTTTCATGTAATATTTGTACGATCGTTTCAGTAGGGTGTTACGCGTCTTGAAAGCCCCTCAACCTTCTTCGTCTTCAATATAATGAGCAAAATGAGTAAGTGTTAGATAATTATACGCCATTTTCGCTTCCCTCGCTTTTTACTCGATTATATCCATCACAAAGGAAGGGTTGACATTCGAATTTTCGTCTCCGGGCTTTTAAGGGCTGAAGGGTTTTAATCGAGTTCTTTATGATTTATTCGCGGAATTAATACTTTTTATTACATTAAACTAGCGAGATGCCCTGGGGCTTTGTTTAAAAATCATCAGAGTAAATGTATTGTCGATATAAATTTAGAGAAAATAGAATCGTATAATAATATCATAGATATTTTTTGAAATACTGTTATTGTGTTCAGTCGCGGCAACGGAGTAAGAATACAATGCACCACTATTTTGCCTGTGGATGGCGTAAAACACGACTAAGTGATATATTATGCAGATATCACCTAGAGACTCGACATAGAAATACTCCCCTTTACCAACACGTTTGGCCTGCATGGTATAGTAGGTCAATTTACCTCCTACTATGGAGAAAGCTCAAATCCAATGGTGATCCATTCAATGATGTGGACGGAAATGATGACTATTGAATAAATCGTAGATAATAGACATATACCGGAAACCGAATACATATATGTTTTCTAAGCTACCTTTTTTTTAATAAACAACACCTTGCACTGAGGATATAATTCTCTTGTCTTCTTGCGGAGGAATTCAAATTTAAGAGACATAAATTACATCCAAAGTCAGCACAAAAATTTGTGGTTTGCACAAAAGGACAATCCTTTTTTTTGGGGGGGTTCAGCGCACCCGGTGTCCGGCTTCTTCCGGGGTGACAGAGGGGCGGCGCGTTCGTTGTTGGACCGAGCACCCATGCCGAGTTCCTTCACAAAGTATTGTCCTGCGTGGAAATCGAACCGATGACACGGTAGCTTATTATTATGGCATGGTAGTTTATTCTTTTAACATACAAGGCAGCTATGCAGCCTTTCGATAGATGTACTCGTATCTCTTAAGATTTAGCCAGTGTTAATCTTTGTGGTTACATGACATTGATTTTTTTGTTAATTTCGTTTACAATTTTTAAGTCCTCGTTATCATCATCATCATTTCAGCTTAAATACGTCCCACTGCTGGGCTCGAGTTTCATCCACAATAGTCAGAATATTGACCTCAGTATGCCATGCTGATCAGACAGGTACAGGTATAGGGTTTTATTTCGAGTTTTTCTTCTCTAATAGATGATTACAGAATTTTATTTTAAGCTTGCCCCTTCTCTCACAGTAATATTATTCGATTTTATCTCGAGTCTTACTTGATAAAAACTAATTACACTCTCGGTATTAATTAATTTATAAGGGCATTAATTTCATTAAGTTGATGTAGATATACAACTTAACAGGCACCGGTTGTAATTCACTTAATTCATATGTACTCGTATGTGTGAAAAGTGCTTAATAGCTTTTGAAGAGGATATCGTCATCACGTTTTTCATATGACACGTTTTAAAAGTAACGCAATGATGCGTTATTGGATTCAGATTCACGTTTTATTTTAAAGAGAACGCCTTGCAGTAGAGAATAATCTTTGTGTTGCTTCACAAACATAATTAAAGGACACAAATTATATCCAGACTTACAACAATAATTTATAGGTCGCGCAAATTATTGTCCAGTATGGGAATCGAACCCGCGGACACTGGCAAGGTAAGTCGGTAACTTAACCGCTTGCCATGTAGTCATATTCGATGTTTGGTGGGTATCGTATAAGTCGACTAAGGAATAGGTATAATATGTCGATGATACCTATGGAAGTGTAGGAAATTTCGAAATAAAACCTTAACACGTCTGACCAAGTTTGATATGATACACATACGTTACACTGTTGGGCTCGGGTTTCCTCCATAGTGAAAGGGAATTTGACCTACTATACCATGCTGGTCAGACATGTTGGTATTTTTTTTTTTTAAAAGACATGATGGTATAGGGTTTCCTTTCGAGTTTTCCTCTCTTGCTATATGCACAATTTTATATTCCTTAGTCATATTTTACGACATCCACGGCAAGATAGGGTGTGGTGAATTGTATTCTTATTCCGTCACCACACAGTCTTGATATAATAGGTCAGTTTTCCTTCTATTGAGGAAGAGATTCGAGCTCACCATTGAGACATGTTTAAACTGAAAAGAATGCATTTATATTCGATCTTGTCCTAGGCATCGCTTCAAATAGCAGAGGCCGCTGGTGACTGGACCAGGGATTTAGTCCGTCACCGAGAGGCCGACCGCGCCACGATGACTGATGTCCACGAGGGGGACCGTCGGGCCGACCACAGAAGACAAGTTACTCTGCACCGGTGGTCGGCCCAACGATGAAGACGACGTGCCATGGGTGGCGCCACTCTATCGCCCCGGAGCTGGGCGTTGGGTGCACTGACCGTAGCCTACACCAAAAAAAAAAAAAGAAAAGGCATCGTTTGAAATACAAAGGGCCGCCACTCGTGGAGAGTCTGACCAAGGAAGGGCGACGCGCCAGCAACAAACGGATACTGTTGCTGGGATCTCAACAGGTGATGTTCAAATAAAACGCTGAAGATAAGAGTTGGCTACCGTTGGACAGATCAAACGGCAATAGAGAGATAAAACATAGCAGATTCGTTAATTGCACCACTAAACTACTTTTAAACGTTTAATTTATATGAAGTTAAACTATTTTACCAGATTTTATCTTAAACTAGTTAACCTGTACGGCTTCGTCTGCATTATATAAAAGAAAGAGAAGGTTTTAAAGCCTCGTAACGGTTGCTGTTAAAAGGAAATTTCACATTGATGCTCAGTTTCTGATGATCGTAGCGTGATGCTAGCCTTCGTCGATAAATGGGCTATCCAAAACTAAAAGAATTCTTCAATTTGTAGCAGTAGTTCCTGAGATTAGTGCGTATAATCAAACAAAATCTTCAGGCTCATAATTTTGCCGCCCTAGCCGAGGCCGCGGGTGACGTGACCGGGGATTAGTCCGTCACCCGCCGAGAGGCCGACCGCGTGAGGAAAGACCGACGTCCTCCCCGAGGGGGGGACGTCGGTTGATGGGAGGGTATCCCGCGTAGGGGGTATTCCGTCGGGCCGACCACTGACGACAAGTAAACCTGCTCCGGTGGTCGGCCCAATGACGAAGGCGAGGTGGTTTTCGGGTGGGTTGCGGGAGTTGCGTGCTTAAGCCCCTCTGTCGCCCCGGACGGAGTGGTGCGGAGGCGCGCCGACCGCGACCCACCCAAAAAAAAAAAAGGCTCATAATTTTAGTAGATAGTGGTAGATTAAAACGCTATTGCACTTCGTTCTTTAAGTGAGTTCCAGAGATTCCAATTCCTAATATTGCTGAAATCTCTGAGCAGCAATGACGACTTACCATCAAATAAGCTGGTTGCTCATCTACCAAAAAGGCAATAATAATCATTAAATTAAAAAAGTATTGTGTGTTCTTATGTAGGCACGTAAGAAATTATACTTCTTTGCCGTAACAAGATAAAAAAAAAAATCTGTAAACCCTTCGCGTTATCTAACATTTGTAGATAAAACAACACTAATAATACCCTCTTTTGCCAAGAGGTTCTATATATTTCTTGGTCCATATTTATACAATAAAGTCAACAAAATTATTAACATATACCCACTCAACAGATTCAATTGTAAGGTAAAAGTCCATAACTACTTATTAGGCCTCTCATACGTAGAAACAGAAAATTTTATCGAAATATTGAATTAGATGAACAAATTGTATAACTTAAAATAATAACTACTTCTATCATATTAAAATAATTCTACTTATATATTCTCTTATAACAATACACAAAGTCACATACGCACACACACCCACACACCCAAAGATCCTCCTACAGTTGTACATGGATGGCACAAATATAAAATAAAAATAGGTTAATGCTTTGGCTTTGTACTAACATATTTAACTCACTTTTGAGGGGACAACTACACTCCGAGATACAGGTACATACCTAGTTCGGGTGTAGAAGTCATTATTATGTATTGCGTCCATAATCCGATATCTTATTTGCTATTTTGTCAACCCTATAATATATTACACACTCCTAATGCATGTTAACTTTAAGCTTTACTGTCAAATTATTGTGAAATAAATATTATTATTATTATTAATAATAGAAAAAAAGAGGTATTTATTACGTTGAAAGTTCACCTGGAAACGTTATGGTCTTCAACTGTACGTTTCCAGCGATCATTTCTCCCATGTACGTGCAAGCTCTGGAATGAACTACCTGCTGCTGTGTTGCTCGAGCGCCATGACATGTCCTTCTTTAAACGAGGTTTAAGAAGAGTATTTTCTTCACGGTAGGCAACGGCCTGGCTGTGCCTCTGGTATTGCAAAGGTCCATGTGCGGTAGGATCACTTACCATCGGGTGCGCTGCTTGCTCGTTTGTCACCGTTGGCAATAAAAAAAAAGTTTTATTATAACACATTATCTATTTGGCATTTGTGACAATATGCTCGCGCATCCTAAAAAAATGTTAGCTAACTTCTGAGTGTCGGTTTTTCGTGATGGTTTGCGCGCGCATCGTAAAAAAATACTCATAATTATTCCCTTTTTTTCTTTTGGGTTACGGTCGGCGTACACCTCGTCCGACTCCGTCCGGGGCGACAGAGGGGCGTAAGCACTAGAGATTGCAACCCGGTATGTTTCTCAACCCGGCCGGGCCTGGTTGCATTCGTCGCCAACCCGGCCGGGTCCGCCGTGTTGTATTGGCGATGAAACCTTTAAAGTATTTTATGAAAATTTTCTATATATGAATGGAAAAATATAATGATTCAAGGTTAATATATATTTCAAACTGTCTTATGAACAGTTATCACAATAATCAGTCTCACTCAAGTCTCAAAATCACACTTAATACGTAAATGATTACTTTTACTTATGGACGGAAAAGTAAAACTAGTATTAGTAATTATTCATAAGTTTAAACAAGTAGGTCTTTCTCGTTACTCCTTATAGTGTCTATTTGAAAACATAGTATTAAAATAAGAAACTAATAACGCAACTAAAAGTACTAAACGTGTCAAAACAACTTAAATTAGATAGATAGGTAAACTTTGGTAGCTTTGGTATAAACAAAGTAAATTCTTATCTGCTAAAAGTAAAGTATTATGTTTTTTCTTAAACTTTGGTTAATAATACTAGTGAGTGTTACTATTAATAATTAAGCAAATAGCGAAATCTCATAGGCTACTGGCTGTATTGTAACTGTAAACAACCAAAGTTGTAGTCTCAAGTAACAAAATGTAACGTAAAATTGGTTACGTTAAGTAGGCTTTATACATAAGTATATTATAACAAAACAAAAAGTATATTCTAACTATGCAAGTTAGAA
This sequence comes from Lymantria dispar, assembly GCA_032191425.1. Classification (NCBI taxonomy): domain Eukaryota; kingdom Metazoa; phylum Arthropoda; class Insecta; order Lepidoptera; family Erebidae; genus Lymantria; species Lymantria dispar. The sequence goes on along the minus strand of CM063465.1, from coordinate 5,656,458 downwards.
TATACTTTCTGTAAGGCAAAACAATTACTTTTCAGTCTGAAAGAATGATCTTAAAAAGCTGGTCATTCTTACTGGGTCCGGCACAGAAATCAATTTTTCTGTGGGGGCCCGGTTTGCAATCTCTAGTAAGCACGCACACCCGTAACCCACCCGTAAAGCACGTCGCCTTCGTCATTGGGTCGACCACCAGTGCAGAGTTCCTTGACTTCAGTGGTCGGCCCGACGGAATACCCCGAGGGAGTACCCTCTCCCGTCGACGTCCCCTACCGGGACGCCGATCGCCGTCGCGAATAAAGCATTGTCTAGTTGACCTTTGTGACGATTTGCGCGCGCATAATTTAAAAACGTTGACTAGCTAACTTCTGAGTGTTGGTTTTTCGTGATGGTTTGCACGCCCAACCTAAAATGTCTCATCATTTTCCCCTAATTCGCCAAAAGAAGTAAAATTTCAATAAATTTTCTACGACAAAGATGTTGAAACGGTTGCACAAAATTGGATACATCAAAGGCTTCTTATTCATTGATGTTAATCGTTTTGAAAGCCCATTTTCTCTGCCGATATTACTCGGGTACCTTGTGAGTTTTCTTTTAAACGTTTTTAATACACATTTATATTAATAACACTTAAGGTAGAAATGAGATTGATATATACGCACAATAATGTGCATGTTATGGAAGTGAAAACTTATTTTAAATTGTACCGTATTTTTCATTAATTCATCATTTCAGCTCTTATAAGTCCTACTGCTGGGCTTGAGCCTCCTCCACAATGGGAGGGAAATTGATCTTACTACACCATGCTGGTCAGACAGATTGGTATAGGGTTTTGTTTCGAGCTTTCCTTCTCTACTACTACTATTATTAAATGAGACTGAGTCGTCACGCTTGGCTGTATAAGGCTCTTATCGTAAATGCTCCTATAATTAACGATCTTACTATCGCTACAAATTAATTTAGATTTCCTATGTAAACTTTTAAATAATATAAATTACAAGTAGATTTTTTTTTAAGTTGAAAACTCTTATTGCTGCCAGCAACGTTCCAATCGTTGCTTTTGGAAGTTTGTACCTCACAAAGCGTGTTAAGCGTGCGTGGTGGCAAATTGTATTCTTACCGTCACCACATGAAAAATTAAAAAAAAACTATATTTTTGACGTCATTATCCTAATTAAGATAATTATTAGTATATTTTACTAGCTGACCTAACAGACGTTGTTATGTTCAAATGTAAAAAAACGATAGAAAGAATTCTCTTTGTTATTGAAGCGCCACCTACCGGTTCCAATTATTAATCTAAACCATTCTCTTATCCATCAGAACAGCCACAAAAAAAAACATCAAAATCGGTCCAGCCGTTTAGAAGGAGTCATATAAAAATATGTATTTATGACTTTAAAACAATTTTATTACTGAGGGTAGTAAAAAATTCTCCCCACTAAGATATCAAAGATATTATTAGTCCTCAATTTTCTCCATCAATAGCTCCGTACAATTAATCAAATCATTCCATACATAATAGTGCTAACCCTGTGACATTATGTCTTATATACAAAAGGATGTAACAACCCTAATTTGTACCACATGGTTGAGTGAATGATCGCTTTAATATTATGTTACTTTGATCGTTTCTCGCTTGGCTGGTTAGACAATATTACTGCTAACATATTACGATATATCGATTGTTAAATGGCGACACATTCTTTACGATTTTATAACAATTTGGAAACAATTTTACAACGGGTATACCTTGTCTATATGGTAACGGAGTAAGAATACAATTTACCATCCGTTTTCTTGCCCGTGGGTATCGTAAAAGACGATTAAGGGATTTTAATACACAGATAACATCTATGTATGTAAGAGAAGAAAAACTCGAAATGAAACCCTATGCCATCCCGTCTGATCAGCGTGGTTGTAGTAGGTCAATTTACCTCCAATTGTCGAGGAAAATTTCCCTGTGGTAAAGGAGTAAGAATATAAATCATCTATACCATACAACCAGACGTGTTGGTATAGGGTTCTATTTCGAATTTTCCTTCTTTTGCATAAATGTTATACGCATATTACATATCCCTTAGTCGTCCTTCACGACATCCAAATGCAAGAAAGGGGTGGTGAATTGTATTCTTACTCCGTCACCACATAGGCCATTTTTACAATATCCACAGGAATTTTATTTTAAATATTATGATATGAATTGTTCTTTGGGGTTCCTATTTAATTTATGGTTCCTATTTAATTTATGGTTCTTGATTATAACCATTATTTAAACCAGGAATAAATTAACAATAAGGTAGTAACCGACGTCAAAAGTATATGAAAAACACAAACGTTTGAGACTGAAGCTATTAGGGTAATAACAATTTTTCTTCAAAACGAATTTTCACTCTGATGTAATACTGTTTATCCAGTATTAGCGAATAAATATCGCTTAAATTATAGCTGTACTAAAATTAGCTTGAAAACTGTATACCTATATGATTTAATTTCACGTTTTTATATCTAATATTTAAAGAAAGAAATAAAGGAAATATATAAGATAATTTAGTCCGCCCTTGACCAGAAATGCTGAAGATTTGATAATGATAGGACCACACTGTTGACAGTTATCTGTCTTCAGCCGTGAGCTGGTCTGTCCTGGGTAGTACCACACTCTCGCAGAAAATCGACCTCCGAGTAGTAGCAATTTGTTACTACGCTTCGTACGGTGAGCGAGAGGGCTGGAAGCCCACTTTCTAAGGGTGTTTGTGTGTGGTGGGTGTTAATCCCATTACACATTCCCACCACTGTAACTCCTGTAAGTCAGGATCCGCAATGGTCGCCGTATAAGACACTGAGGTTTGACCCTCAGGAAGTCCCGGGGATCGCTTTTAATTGTCTTGGGACCCGCACCAAATTTAATTAGAAAAGAAAAACAGGAGGAGTTGGAAATATTCCACTTCCCTCCTATGCAAAGCGGGAGACGTGAAGCAAAGTTGGCTAATAAGCCAGTAAATAAGAATTTGTATAACTACGTGAAACGCAGTGGTACAGCACCACGGATTGGACAAAGCTTAATGGACCTATTTGTGAGCTTTAGGTTTGGTTACAGTAATAGGTATGGCAAAAGCGCCTAAACGCACGGAAATTTTCTCGAATTGCTACAAAATCCGAATAGTATATTGCCCCAGACGTGACATGCATATTATCTAACATGAGGTCCCGCTCGTTGCGCCAGAGAATGCACTTCCAAAGGATGTGATGAGCTGTGTGCAAAGGTCCATGAGCGACAGTAACACTTATCCATCAGGTGTACTGTTTGCTCGTTTGCCATCGTTTGCAATAAAAAAATGTTTTCGTAATGTCGGATAATGAAATACAAATGCCATAAAATCCATAAAAATCTTATCTTATCTTATGTTATATCTTTAAACGAGCAATGCTTGTATATATATATATATTCAGGATCTCGGAAACGGCGCCAACGATTTTGTTGAAACTTGGCATATTAGAGGATTCGGGCCCAAAAAATCGATCTAGCTAGGTTATATGTATAGAAAATGTTGTTTTGTCAGTGTTTTTGGCAGACAATATAATGACATTAAATTTTAAAAGGATATGAATTCAAATTTTCCCATCAATGTCATGAGTTACAATAGCTCAGTGGCGAAGTAGTCAGGTTTCATTTTATTTTTGACATCGGCGACAAACGGCGTCGGTTCGAATCTCGGTGTTATTATTATTCTCTTTTTTTATATATAATTTTCATTATTTATTTTTTTTATTTTTTTTTGGGTATTTTTTATTAATATATATCTAAATAAATGCTACAAAAATACTCCGAGCGAAGTTCGGTCAACCTGATATTAGTTTTATTTATGAGAGAAAATTTGTTTAGTCGGAAAGCAATGTCTTGCTATTATTTTCATCTTGAATATAATTAATCGTCTTTTACTTTTACGGACAGATATGGATATTTTAAATTACGTGATGTGCACTTTATTTTGTGGGTTTTGAATGAGATTGAGCCGTCGCGCTCTGCTACATAACGCTCGTTCGAGAATAGTCGGTTCCCGTCGACTAAGGGGACCTTTTTAGAGTATAATACTCACTTATACTGCACAGTTTCTGTTCCAGTAGGAATATGGAGGTAGCACAGCGTTGTGTTACTTGCTGATAATATAGCTTTTCAGTGATGAAAGAATGTTTAAGATCGTTTAAGTGGTTTAGGCGTGAAAGCGTAATAAACACAACAAAAACACAAAAAAGTTTGATTCGTATTTATAATATTAGTTAGGATGATAACTTATGATTGTAAAATAAAACAAAGGCCGTTTTTCGTATTATTAACTTGGTCTTGATGAAATTTTCACTCATATCTTTAAACACCTGTGCTTTTTTAAAAAGTTGATAGTACCTTTTTTACTTTTTTTTTCACGTCATGATCGTCAAACATTATCGTTCTTTTATGGAGAAGCTTAGGTCCAATAGTTAATCATTTGATCTAAGGATATCTATCCTGATCAATACTGCCCTGCCAGTCGTCATCATCATCCCAGCTGATATACGTCCCACTGCTGGACTCGAGACTCCTCCACAATGGGAGGGAAATTGATCTACTATCCCACGCTAGTCAAGCGGGTTGGCATAGGGTTTTATTTTTATTTTAGGTGACGTGACTGGGGAATTAGTCCGTCACCTGCCGAGAGGCCGACCGAGAAAAGAGAAATGATCGACGTCCTCCACGAGGGGGGGACGTCGATCGATGGGAGGGTACCCCAATTAGGGGGTATTCCGTCGGGCTGATCACTGACGTCAAGTCACCCTTTTTTTTTATTCGCTGTGGAAATGCAATTTACGCACTATCCCCCGCCGGTGTCAGACGAGGTGGAGTGTGGGACTCACCGGCTATACTTCCGGAATACCCACTAAAACCACAGCGGTCCCTTCCGCGCTTTTACGGGGTGCCGGAAAGGTCGTCTTATGACATTCGATCCCCTAAGACGAAAAGTCACCCTGCTCTGGTGGTCGGCCCAACGACGAAGGCGACGTGCATGGTGGGTGGGTTGTGGGTGTGCGTGCTTACGCCCCTCTATCGCTCCGAAAGGAGTGGTGGAAGGAGCGCGCCGACCGCAACCCCACCCCCAAAAAAAAAATTAAAAAAAGAGAAATAAGTTTTTATTTTGAGTTTTCCTTCTCTTGCATAAATGTTATCTGCATATTGTGGTCTTTTACAACACCCACGGGCATGATAGGGAGTGGTGAATTGTATTCTTACTCCACTCGGATGTAAAATTTATTTATTAACAATTTTTAAACATCTGCGTATATTATTAGTTTCGCTTCAAGTGGAGTTGAGGCTTATGCGTTTATTTAGGCCCTTTTCCCGAAGTATTATACTACCTGCAATTAGTCGCTGTCGACAGGCACCGTTCACCGTAGCTTTGACGTGAAAACCTACCGTTCGCCTGTTATTTCATTTAATTTTAAAAAACATTAAACAGATTTGTGGTCGGATGATTAAATGCCTTTGTTCTTTCGAAATGTTTTATTTATATTTTCTGTATTTAATGAACTGTCAAATTCGGGTTGAATTTCATAGGATATAAATATTAGTATTCAGAAAATTATTTTATTTACAGACCTTAATATTGAAGTATGTAAACTTGTAAAATATTTTTGTATGTCAAGAATAATAACTGTTCTGGATAAAAAGCCTCTCCGTGTAGTGACGGAGTAAGAATACAATTTATCACCTCGTATCTTACCCGAGGGTGTTGTAATAGACGACTAAGGGATATATTATGCATAAAATTGTGCAAGAGAAGGAAAAATCGAAATAAAACCCTAAACCAACCCTCCTGATCTACCACACGTAGGTCAATTTTCCTCCCATTGTAGAGGAGACTGGAGTCCAACAATGAGCTTATATGAGGCTTGAGCCCAAGTGGGACATATATGAGCTGATGATGACGACGATGATGATGGATGAAAAGTATCTTGTAGTCTTCCATGTATCAGTGATAAGGTGTATGCCGAATTTCATAACGATAGGTTGAAGTGTAGGATAATATAGGATGAACCAGGGGGACCGAAGACCTTATGAAAGTTGCAGGACGTCGGTCTACCTACCCTAATGGAAGGGGACAATGATATTTTATTTTAGTCACCATACGGGTATGTTAGGAGGACATAAATTATTTAATTCGAATAAATGGGATGTCTACGTGATGAAACCTTGTCCATCAATAATGGAAGAGAGGGAAACTAAATTCCAGCACGCATTCTAGAAAATGCATGCTATAGAATACTGAGTATAAAATTCACTATTTTTAAAGCAATTATAAGGATCTTTAAGCCTTTATTTAGCTAATATTATTTCATTTAAAGTAATTGTCTGCCAATTAATCAAATCGTCGCCTGCAATAGTGCAATAGCATATTAATAAAGGTATTTTATGGGAATATTCGTGGAATACGAAAACATATATAAAGCACTATTAAATCATATTCATGTGTCTCTGTAGCACTTTCTCTGCATTAAATTATCTAAAAAGCAATGAAAATCTTTTAATACATTAAAATATCGAATACACAAAAACACATGACACTTTCGGTTTCAATCCTTTTTTTTTTGTAGGCACCCGAGGCGACAGATGAGTGGCGTGCAACCCCATAAACTACCCATCGCGATTGCGCCACTGGTACGGATTCCTTGACAGCCCTTGAGTTCCCATCGACGAACCATTATAAATTCTAGATCCTTCTTCTTTTTTGATGTGAAACATCTATAGGCGAGGGTGATCCCGATTGTCGCGTGGCGTTAACGCCACGCCTCGGGACACCATTTTAATTAACTACAAATATTTTTTTTTTTTTTTTTTTTTTGTGTGACTTAGTTGTTAGCCTCAGATGGCTGTGACAACTTTACCCGGACTGGTGGGTGAGCGCTGAGGGCTCTCAACCCGCTTAAAGTTAAGCGACCCATCCCGAGGGCACCCCCTGTGGGGTACGGACCTCGGCTCGGGCGGTCGCTGGCAAAGTGGGCACTCCCACGTTTATGATTTTAACGCGACACGTCTTCCTTCCCCGTCGGCGGGGGCGGTAACGTGGATATTTACTACTATTTGTCAAGGCCGCGCGGGCTGTGTATGCCTCAGTCTGGGCGAGCGTTATAGTGTCGTCGGGTTCGTCGAGTATTAGTCGCGGTTGTTTAATCGCGGACATTTTAGAGGGGATGTAAGAAGCCGCCCTTACCACTAATGGGTTCGGGTGTGTCGCGGCAGAGTCGAAGTAGCGGCGGGAGCACTGTTTCATGTATTGCCTGATGGTCGGCAAGCCAAGATCTATGTGAAGATCCACATTGCGCATGTACCACGGTGCTCCCGTCGCTCGGCGCATGAACCTATTCTGTAATGCCTGTAGCCGATGTAGCCTGCGTGGCTTCGCTTGTGTAAACACTACACTTGCATAATAAAAATTCGGATACATATGTGTACATTTTTGTAACGAAACCATAGTGCGATTTAAAATTTGTACAGCGCCATCTAGTGCGCTTAAAGTAAATTGTTACCTATAATGAAAATAAATGTTTATTGAATAAAAATCATAATTTTCTTGGAAAAAAAACCGTAATATTATTTTTATTAATGTGCTATTTTAGTTCCTGTCATAATCTGTTCTTTTATGCATATATACTTCTATAAAATAATGTATGTTCTATAAAATAATGTATAATTCTCTAACTTTCCAACATAAGTATACCATACCTACTTACAGTACTTTCATGTACGAAAACGGGATAATCGCTTTTTATAGGTGTTTTATTAGTTTCAGATGTATATTTATTTGTTTGTGTTACAGACTCCTAGGAATTGGATCTTGACTCACTTTCAACAGTCAGATTTCATTTAAAATTTGTTAATTTAACAAGGACCAATGACGATAAAATAATTTAAATAGCTTGTCTCATTATCATCATCATCATTACAGGATTAGAGATTTCTTTATAAAATATATTTTGTAGCTGAGATTTAGTCTTAGCTCGATAGATGTCGTTATTTCTGTTTGCTAGATCATACTTTCTTAACCGGTCCTTTTGATTTGAACTACGTAGAAGTGTGTGAGGGAGACGTAGCGACGCTATGTTAGGTCGTAAGCGACTGAGCGGTGAACTAATATCATTTCTTTGTAATGGTGTAAAAGTAACGAAAGAAAGCGTACCCGTATGTATTCGTTACTGGAAGAATGAGTACTCATTACTTTCGTATCGTTACGTTACTCGTTACTTTTAATACCCGTATCTTAGGACACCGAATCGAGTCGTATTCCGTACGCTTACAGTATAACGTCACGAAGTAGCAACATACGCAATTTGTAGAATACATTTGTAGACCAAGCCGCGTAAGGTACATTTTTTCACTTTACCGTATATTGAACCAGACTTGTTTTAAAGTTATCCTAAATTTAGTTTCATTTAATAGATAACTTGTAAAACCGTTGATAACTTGTAAAAATATTGACCATGCGCTTATTTTATTTCTAATCTTAAACTTTCTCTACAAACATAATACATTCAACAGGCAGGAAAAAAATTAACGACGAATTTCCAAATTATATTTTACTTATCATACAAACATCGTTCTTTGTACTGTACGTCTTTAAATTAATAGAATAAGCGCACGAATGCATAATAATATTTATATGTATATACGATCAGCAAACGTTTTATTACAGGCATCAACGTTACTTGTGTGAACTAAAACAGTATAGGTACCCACGATACGAAACATGCGAGTAACGAAATGGATTCGTGAGTAACATTTCGTTACTTCGTACTAAGTGGCGCACCCGTTACTCAGTACCGAATACATACGGTATGCTACAGTACTATTTCTTTGTAATATTTTAAATAATATTAGAAATCGTATTATTTTATTCAATACTTTAGATATTAGTTCCTGTCGTAATCTATTTTCTACAAGTATATATGAATAAATCATATATACTTGTAGAAAATAATTTCGAAGTTTCACATCTGCCAGGCGTCCTGAACGACGGCTTACTTTTTTTATCTTGGCAATCAGCTACAAATACAAGCCATTTTTGCCAGTGTCGAGTTATAATTATCTTTTCAAGTTATCAGTTTCTTCATGTCAGTAATGGTCTGTCAGTAAGTCAAAGTGTCGCCCTCAACAGTGTAATGGCCACTGTTAAGGGTATCTTCTGAGAATTTTTGTGGAAACAAAAAGGTGTATAGGTATAGCAGTTTTATATCATATTCACTACACCTCAGCAGTTCTGCCGCTATGTATTACATAAAATGCCATCAAGATTATTGAATATAACACGTTAAAACACTAAGATATTGAATATAATACAAGAACACCACATGACACTTCCAGATTCTCGCCAAAAATCCAATTCTTCTAGATCCTTCGATGCACATATTAAAATAGTCGCGACCAACATTCTCGATTAAAATAATCGCTTTGCTATCCTCTTCGCCTTAATACGATTCTTTTAAGTACCTATAGAAGTGTTATGGGGAAAACTATGTTCTACAGAAAACGTACTTCAATTATAACATTAATTTGTGGCCTAAATAGGATTAATGAAAACAATAAACCACCACTGGGTAACATGTTTGTACGCTTAAATAAATCTTTGCCGCGCAATCAAGAAGGAGTCTTCTTAAGTCATCGAGTAAGTATCTAGATTCTTACTCAATGCCTAAGGTATATGTATCTGTCTTTATATGTATACTAATATGACCATATATTTGGCGTCAAAACGAGACGCTTGTATAACGTGAACATCATTTTTCATGTCAGAACGGAACACTTGTAGAAATAAGTAAAATACAGTCAACATAAAAGCTAGAAAATAACAAGGACATTTAAAAAGTCTTGCAAAAATAGATAAAAAAATGATTTTATTTTTCCGTATTGTGACGGAATAAGAATTTAATTCATCATTCCCTATCTTACCCGTGGATCTCGAAAAAGACAGCTAAGGGGTGTAGTATGCATATAACATATATGCAAGAAAAGGAATATTCGAAATAAAAGGCTATAACCAACCAGTAAATTTCCCTCTTATTATGCAGGAGCTCGAGCCCAGCTGAGGAACGTGTATGAGCCGAGAGCGGTTTTTTTATTTTCAAGTAAGAATATAATTTTCCATCCCCTCTCTTGCCCGTGGGTGTTGTAAAAGAAAAAAAAATACATCTTCAACTGTTTTCTCATGGATACCATTGTAAATACCGGATCAAATTGAAATCGGACCACACGGGAAGCACCAGCTTTCAAATAAAAAAAGAAACATCAAAATCGATTCACCCGGTCGAAAGTTCTAAGATAACAAATAAAAAAAATACAGTCCAATTAAGAATCTCCTCCTTTTTTGAAGTCTGAATAACTGAGATAATCATAAGTTAGAATACCTAATTATATAAGTGATTTTCATGAAGATTAACCAACCAGTTCATATAATAGACCTATACGTGAATTACGGGAAAGATTTAATTATTCATTCAATTCAGCGGGATAATACCTTTACTGTTGGCAACAATGGAAATTAAGCCAAATGAGGTTGAAGGTTTCATACATTGAGCCTATTGTTTGATTTTGAACTGGAAAATGTTTTATGATCATAATTTTATTGTATTTGCCAGGCCAATAACAAATGCAAACAATACAACAACAACAATATCGAAACTATAATCAAATTTTTATAGACCTGTAAATCTTTTAGAGAATTTATAACTAAGTTTATAAAAACATTTTTCAGTGTGGTGATGGAGTAAGAATAAAATTCAGCAATTTCCTGTGGGGTGTCGTAAAAGACGACAAAGTGATATAATACGCATAATATCTAAGCAAGAGAAGGAAATCTCGATAAAAACTCTATACCAACTAGTGTGACTAGTGTGGTAAATTAGATCTAGTTACCTCCTATTGTGTAGGAGGCCCGAGCCCACTGTTGGGCTCGGGCCTCCTACACAATGACGTGTATGGGCGGAGATGATGATATCCTCTGTCTTTATTAGAGTAATCTATAAGGACGTGTATGGGCTGAGATGATGATGTCCTCTGTCTTTATTAGAGTAATCTATACCAATAAATAAAATTGGAGTGTCTGTTTGTAATGTCAAAATAATAGGCTTTTCTCATGCTCACACGGTTATTTGCACGACACCTATGCCTAAAATACAGATTAAAACATTTTTGTCTGTCTGTCTGTCTGTTTGTTCCGGGTAATCTTCAAAACGGCTGGACCGATTTCAAAAATTCTTTCACCAATGGAAAGCTATAATATCAGGGAGTAAACTAGACTATATTTTATCCCGGTATTCCCATGGGAACGGGCACTACGCGGGTAAAACGACTAGAACCGAAGCGAAGCGAGGGCGGGTTGCTAGTGTATAATATATTAGTAGAGACCTATGATTAGCCATCTGATGTTAAAATGTTTTAATGTTATTAATTTGCTATTCGTCTTTCAAATAAAAATATTTTTTTTTAGGCTGGGCTACGGTCAGCACACCCACCGCCCAGCTCCATCCGGGGCGACAGAGGGGCAGCGCGCAGCCCCGTAACCTACTCATGTAGCACGTCGCCTTCGTCGTCGGGCCGACCACCGGTGCAGAGTTCCTTGACTTCAGTGGTCGGCCCGACGGAATACCCCTCTCCCATCGACGTCGCCCCGGGACGCCGATCGCCATCGCGAGACTAACCTCACCACCGGACTAAATCCCCGGTCCGGTAAAAAAAAGAAACCTAAATATGTTTTCCTTAAAAACACTCTGTGTTTTGACGATTTAAAAATGCAGTGTGTCGTCATTGGCTTGTTTATCCATGAGACCCTTCGTGAAAACATATCCAATATTCAACACATGCTACCCCAAAGGTAGGTAAGAGTGGTAGGACCACACTGTCGACAGTTATCTGTCTACAGCCGCGGGCCGGTCCGGCCGGGGCAGTACCACACTCTCGCAGAAAATCTACGTCTGAGTAGTAGCAATTTGTTACTGCGCTTCGTTCGGTGAGCGAGAGAGCCGGAAGCCAAATTTTCTGAGGGTGTTTGCGTGTGGAGGGTTTTGGTGGTGCCCTTGGTATCACCGAGACTTAATGCACTCATTCACACTCCCTTCACTTTCTTCACGGTAGGCAGCGTCCTTGTAAAGGTCCATGAGCGGCAGCAACACTTACCATCAGGTGTACTGTTTGCTCGTTTGCCACCGTTTGCAATAAATAAAAAGGTAATGTCAGAATCGCCACGACGATCACAACTTGTATAATATATTCCCAGAAGAATACGCCTCATTCTTATTCATCCACGAGTTTACCATGAGAGTACTGCTGCCTTTTCCCCTGCTTATTCTTTAGCTAGATTTAACGACTCATACTGAAGGTTAAAGGGTGGCGACACTAATATTCTTATACCCTCACCACACAGAATTTACGCTTTTTATTTTTAATGATATTTTTGGATAATTAATTATTCGGACAGAAAAAACGAACATTAATATTAGTTAAATGTACAGAACCATATCTGGTTAACAATAGAACTACGCCAGGTTAACGTTAACGACGGGTTTAAATATTAGCTTTTCCTTGTAATGACGAAATAAGAAAACAATTCACCAAACCTTATCATCACCGACGGTGTACTAAAACCTAAAACACGACTGAGAGATACAATACTCGTATAAGATTTATAAGAAGAGGGTGAAGACGAGGGAGAAGGAAAAATCGAAATAAAATTCTATACCAGCGTGGTATAGTAGGTAAGTTTCCCTTTTCTAGAGCCCATATATGAGCAGAAATGAATAAAAAATACTACCTTATTTTCGAATAAAAAGCAACAAATCTAATACAAAATAAGATATAAAATTTACGAGCCACGTCCGAAAGCCAAACGGTCACGTAAGTTGTCACAAATTCACACTCACGATTTTATCTTCAATCAAGGGCCCCCGATAAAAGAGAATGGTCGGTGGAAAATGATTTCGGTCATAACTGACCGAAAAATATAAGAGAAAGAACCGATAAATGTTCTGTTGTTATATTCATTTTACATATTTTTAGGGGTTGTGTGGAAAATGTTATCATAAAAATAAAATAGATAGTTTAAAAAACCTAATAACTAAAATTGAAAAAATTTTAATAACCCCTGAAACAAACTAAAATAATAAAAAAAAAAGTATTACGTTCTCTTCAACAGGAATTACTATCAATTAATTGACCCACACTCAACCGATGGATAAATTTTGATAATTTTAACACACTTATTATGTGATGATGACTTCTAATGTTTACGCGAGTATTACATATAAAAAAAAAAATTCCGAATTTGATTATTGATTGCGCAACGCTTCGAACACTTCACCGTTCGTAGTCACAGATGGACTAAGGTCTCTGACGTCCAAAATCTTTAACTAATTCTGCGTGTATAAATCGGATATAAATCTTTGTGCCTAATAACGACCGATCTGTTGGTAGTATTATGTTTAATAAACTGTTATAATACAAATTTAATGTCTAATAATAACTGGCCAAAAACAATATAATTTTTTTCATATAAAATCATTTTCTTTTTGTACATACTAACAATAAATTTGTATCAAAATGTGGGTATTTTTTTTAAATAAGTCTTTAGCGGGTATATATACATTCAGTCAAGAAAGTATTGGGAATGGATGATTTGTTTATGGTTCCAAATTCAAATTTTTGTTTTTTTTTGTTGTTGTTAGATTGGCACAACTGTTTTCCATATTGGCGCGGAGTTTGAGTTGTATCTGTTATTTATATTAAACACAGTGCTGTTTTTAGTTATATGTAGTGTGTATTGCGAATTCCATAATGGATAAAAATATCAAGCAAAAAGTTTGTCTTAAATTTTGCATCGCCAATGGAATTTCGTGTTCGGAGTCAATGAAAATGTTACAAAAGACTTACAGTGAATGGACTTTATTAAAAACACGTGCTTATGAGTGGTACAAAGCGTTCAAAAGCGGTTGAGATGTGATGGAAGATTTGCCTCGCTCTATGGGCATCAGCGTCTGCAACTGAAGTTAACATTGCAAAAGTGAAGGAAATAGTGACTGAAAAACCTCATTCAACTTTGAGAGAGATAGCCGCCAAACTTTCTGTGTCTCACGAGTTGATCCGTACCATTTTAAATAATCACTTGAGTATCAAACTTGTTTCTGCTCGGCTAGTCCCAAAAGACCTGAATTTTCTCCAAAAACTCAATCGTATGAGAGTCACTGAGGACATGCTAGAACGAGTCAATTCCGACCCAAAATTCACGAAACGCATCGTTACTGGTGACGAGACGTGGGTTTACGAGTTTGACATGCTAACTAGTCAACAAGCTTCGGAGTGGCGACTTCCAACTGAACCGAAACCGAAAAAAAAACACGCCAAAGTCGATCAAAAGTCAAAGTCATGTTGACTGTTTTCTTTGACTATCGCCGTGTTGTGCACTCGGAATTCTTGCCAGAAGGTCAAATGGTAAATAAAGAGTATTATTTGAGCATTATACGGCGTTTAAGAGAGCAAATTCGTCGAAAAAGGCCAGATTTGTGGAAAGAAAACTCTTGAATTTTGCACCACCATAATGTGCCTTTGCACAAGGCCATCATTGTGAACGAATTTTTGTACAAAAACTCAACAAATACCATCGAGCAACCACCATATTCACCAGATATGGCTCCAGCTGACTTCTTTCTTTTCCTAAACTCAAATTACCACTTCGTGGCACCCGTTTTCAATCGGTAGAAGACATAAAGGAGAATTCGCGGCGAGAACTGAACTCAATTCAGGAAACGGCGTTTAAAAATGTTTTGAAGATTGGATTATTTGTTGGCGTAAGTCTATCGTTTCTGAAGGAGCATACTTTGAAGGTGATAAAATAAATTTGGATGAATAACAAAAATTTTGTGTATTATTGATTTTTTCCCGGTACTTTCTTGACAGTGTAGTATGGTCAGACGGATCGCTATAGGGTTTTATTTAGAGTTTTCCTTCTCTTGCATAAATGTTATATGTGTGTAATATGCCTTAATAGTCTTGTACGACATCCACAGGTAGGGTAGATGGTGAATTATTATCTTAATCCGTCACCACACGGATAGTTATATATTATCTACAAAATTCCACTACACCAAGCATTGCTACAATTTTAAGAGTCGAAGAGTCGCTGCTGTAACCGCTACTAGGTATATCTTTTATTTATTGAACATAAAAGTGTTCGCTTTATTTCTGTTTCAATGTTGTGTGGTCTCGTTATTCCCTGAAGTGTTGTGTTAAATTATCGTTAGGATTTATTATTTTGATTTTTATTAACCCCCGACGCAGAAAGAGGGACTATAACATAAGTTTGACGTCGATCTCTGTCTTTCTCGCTCTCTCTCTCTGTGTGCGCCTGCCTGTGGCATCGTAGTTCTCAAACGTATAGACCGATTCCGATGCGGTTTTTTTCATTTGAAAGTCAGTTTCCTTGTGGTGATTCTTAGCTATGTGTGGTTAATATCGGTCCAGCAGTGTAAGAGTATCAGCTTTTTCCAAAATTATGTATGAATACTCGATTAAGTGCTTCGCGCATGCTAATATAGTCGTTAAATGTCAATTAATTGATAATATCTGTTAATGTAATACTTTTTTTTATAATTTTAGTTTATGTCGTAGCGTTTTGTTTTTGGGTTGGGCTATGGTTCTTCAGGGCACCCGCCACCCGGCTCCATCCGGGGCGACAGATGGGCGACGCGCAGCTCCATCGTTGCCTTCGTCGTTGGGTCAACCACCGGTGCCGAGTTGCTTGTCGCCAGTGGTCGGCCCGACGGAGGGCTATAGCGTAAGGATTTGTCTCGGCTCATACACGCCCCACTGCTAAACGAAATGAGGGACATTGACCTACTATACCATGCTGGTCAGACATGATTGTGTGGCATTTTTTTTTCTCTTGCATGTGAATATGTGGGATATTATATACATATAATATATGTATGTTATATGCATATAATATCCCTTAATCTTCTTTTACGACAACGACGGGCTCTTACCCTTGATAGGGAATGTTGAATTGTATTCTAACTCCGTAATCACAAGGAAAAACGAAAGGATTATTCAAATCAAATCGTTTAATATGTATAAGCACTGTGAGTGCACTTTAATAGTGTCAATTTTATATTCTCTCTGAAATTGACCCAGTAATGTAGCTCTGGATTACAAGTCGCCGTTAACTGAGAATATCCAGCAAGAAATTGAGTGGGCTTTTCAAAATTACTTTAAACTAGCAACCCGCCCTCGCTTCGCTTCGTTTATAGTCGTTTTACCCGCGTAGTTACCGTTCCCGTGGGAATACCGGGATAAAGTATAAAAAGAAAGAAAGAAAGAAGAAAGAAAAACATATTTATTCGATGCTGAGCCACAACCACAATATACATCATTATACATACGTGTGATAAACATAACTTAACAATTAAAAAAAGAAAAAAATAATAAAAAAAATAATAAAAGGACAAATCAAAACAATAGGCAGATACTTAGGCGCTACTCCTAATGAGTTGAAGCGCGGCAATAATCGTGTACGAGTACGAATGCGGCCGATACCACTCGTCCGCCTGCAAAACAGTTACTAGTTAGATTAGTTAGTCGGCTAGTGAACTGCGATAATAACAGTCGATAATATAGCCTAGTTTACGCCCTGATATTATAGCTTTTCATTGGTGAAAGAATTTTTGAAATCGGTCCAGCCGTTTTGAAGATTACCCGGAACAAACAGACAGACAAAAAATTTTTAATCGCTATTTTAGGCATAGGGGTCGTGCAAATGACCGTGTGAACATGAAAAAAGCCTATTATTTTGACATTACAAACAGACACTCCAATTTTATTTATTGGTATAGATAAAATCATATAGAACACTTTTAGTAGCTCCGGTGTAACTCCTTTTGAACCACAATATATAGTTAATAAAAAAAAGTAAGCCGTCGTTCAGGACGCCTGGCAGATGTGAAACTTCGAAATTATTTTCTACAAGTATATATGATTTATTCATATATACTTGTAGAAAATAGATTACGACAGGAACTAATATCTAAAGTATTGAATAAAATAATACGATTTCTACTATTATTTAAAATATTACAAAGAAATGGTACTGTAGCAAACCGTATGTATTCGGTACTGAGTAACGGGTGCGCCACTTAGTACGAAGTAACGAAACGTTACTCACGAATCCATTTCGTTACTCGCATGTTTCGTATCATGGGTACCTATACTGTTTTAGTTCACACAAGTAACGTTGATGCCTGTAATAAAACGTTTGCTGATCGTATATACATATAAATATTATTATGCATTCGTGCGCTTATTCTATTAATTTAAAGACGTACCGTACAAAGAACGATGTTTGTATGATAAGTAAAATATAATTTGGAAATTCGTCGTTAATTTTTTTCCTGCCTGTTGAATGTATTATGTTTGTAGAGAAAGTTTAAGATTAGAAATAACATAAGCGCATGGTCAATATTTTTACAAGTTATCAACGGTTTTACAAGTTATCTATTAAATGAAACTAAATTTAGGATAACTTTAAAACAAGTCTGGTTCAATATACGGTAAAGTGAAAAAATGTACCTTACGCGGCTTGGTCTACAAATGTATTCTACAAATTGAGTATGTTGCTACTTCGTGACGTTATACTGTAAGCGTACGGAATACGACTCGATTCGGTGTCCTAAGATACGGGTATTAAAAGTAACGAGTAACGTAACGATACGAAAGTAATGAGTACTCATTCTTCCAGTAACGAATACATACGGGTACGCTTTCTTTCGTTACTTTTACACCATTACAAAGAAATGATATTAGTTCACCGCTCAGTCGCTTACGACCTAACATAGCGTCGCTACGTCTCCCTCACACACTTCTACGTAGTTCAAATCAAAAGGATCGGTTAAGAAAGTATGATCTAGCAAACAGAAATAACGACATCTATCGAGCTAAGACTAAATCTCAGCTACAAAATATATTTTATAAAGAAATCTCTAATCCTGTAATGATGATGATGATAATGAGACAAGCTATTTAAATTATTTTATCGTCATTGGTCCTTGTTAAATTAACAAATTTTAAATGAAATCTGACTGTTGAAAGTGAGTCAAGATCCAATTCCTAGGAGTATGTAACACAAACAAATAAATATATATCTGAAACTAATAAAACACCTATAAAAAGCGATTGTCCCGTTTTCGTACATGAAAGTACTGTAAGTAGGTATGGTATACTTATGTTGGAAAGTTAGAGAATTATACATTATTTTATAGAAGTATATATGCATAAAAGAACAGATTACGACAGGAACTAAAATAGCACATTAATAAAAATAATATTACGTTTTTTTTTTCAAGAAAATGATGATTTTTATTCAATAAACATTTATTTTCATTATAGGTAACAATTTACTTTAAGCGCACTAGATGGCGTTGTACAAATTTTAAATCGCACTATGGTTTCGTTACAAAAATGTACACATATGTATCCGAATTTTTATTTGTAGTTAATTAAAATGGTGTCCCGAGACGTAGCGTTAACGCCACGCGACAATCGGGATCACCCTCGCCTATAGATGTTTCACATCAAAAATAGGTATAATACAAAAAAAGATGCAAAACACTCGTGAGGGCTGCGTACAGAAGTGAAAACTTATAACTGTGAACAAATAGTTGTTATATTTGGATATTTAAATGAATCGGTTGATCTTAAATTTTTTTTTTTTATTAAATTTATCAGATATAGAGGCATTAACATCGCTGTAGATATAATGTTAGTGTTAACACGTCACATGATCATCATCATCATTATCCTACATCCACTGTTACGAGGGGGGGGGACGTCGGTCGATGGGAGAATACCCCACTAGGGGGTATTCCGTCGGGCCGACTACTGACGACAAGTAACCCTGCTCCAGTGGTTGGTCCAACAACGAAGGCGACGACGTGGTGTTCGGGTGGATTGTGGGTGTGCGTGCTTACGCCCCTCCGTCGCCCCGGACGGAGTGGTGCGAGGAGTGCGCCGACCGCGACGCAACCCAAAAAAAAAAATACGTCACGTGACCATGTCAATAACGCCTTATATGAATTTACTCCCCATCCGAACCTACCTATAGAAGTTTTAAAATTAGTCTGGACCAGACCAAGAAGCTTATATATACCTTATTTTTATAATAAAAAAAGTATTACGCTCTCTTCAACAGGATTAACAATTATCATTTTTTTTTTGGGTGGGTTGCGGTCGGCGCCCTCCTCGCAACACTCCGTCCGGGGCGACAGAGGGGCGTAAGCACGCACACCCGCAACCCACCCACGATGCACGTCGCCTTCGTTGTTGGGCCGACCACCGGAGCAGGGTGACTGGAATTAATTATCATTTAACGATTATATTAGCAGGCGTGAAGCACTTAATCGTATAATTATACGCCGCTACATAATTTGGAAAGAGTTGATACTCTCACTGTTGGACAGATATTAACCAACCATAGCTAAGAACCACCGCAAGGTTATTGCCTTTTAAATGAAAAAAAAAACCGCATCGAAATCGGTCCATCCCTTTGAGAACTACCGATGCCAAACACACAAACAAACTTCGACGTCAAACTTATAACAACCCTCTTTTTACGTCGGGGGTTAAAAACGAATTTAATTGATAGTATGTACTAAGACTGATTAAAAATGTTTGTCGACAAACTTTTAGTGAGCTCCCCTAGGGTAAAGTGGCGGATAGAACCTAATTAAATGAGGATTACTCGTTGGGTACATACCGCAAATTGAGCTTAAGGATTTAAAAAAGAAAATGACAGCAAATATTTTTAGTCACTCCCGTGTGAGGACAAGTTAAGAATCATCATCATCATCATCATCGCAGCCCCCATATGTCCCACTGTTGGGCTCGGGCCTCCTCCACAATGGGAGGGAATTTGACTTACTATACCATGCTGGTTAGACATGTTGGTTTTTTTTTTTTTTTTTTATGGGTGGGCTATGGTAAGCACACGCGCGGTCCAGTCCGTCCGGGGCGATGAAAGGACGGCGCGCGGGCCCATAACCCACCCGTACCCACGTCACCTCGTTGTTGGGCCGACCAACGGAGCAGATGTGACTTGTCGTCAGTGGTCGGCCTGACGGAATACCCTTTCGGGTAACCTCACCTTTCGACGTCCTGGAACGTCGGTCGCGAGGTACCGAGGACTCTCCAGCCGGACTGCCCAACGGGCAATTACTTCTCGGTGGGCGTCGACCCGCTAGGCGGTGATCTCTTTGATGGAGACCATGCCGCCGCGGGCGCGCGTCTCCAACACCCGCCGATAAATGTCGGCGAGCATCTCCGCCTCCAGGTCCCACGGGGGAGTGTCGGCCAGGAGGCACGCTGCCTCCGTCGCCACAGTGCGGTAACCCCGTATGGCCCTGATCGCCATGACCCTCTGTGGTCGCCACAGGAGGGCCCTAAGACGGACGGTCAGGGACCCCGCCCACACCGGTGCGCCGTACAGGGCCATCGACCGGATCACCCCCACGTACAGCTGTCGGCACGTAGCATTCAGCATCAGCCACGAAAGGGCGGACGCCGCGCCAACAAGCCGGGGAACAAGTTGATGGAGATGCTCCCGGAACCAGAAAAGCCCGTCGAGCACCAGGCCCAAGTACTTCATGTGGGCCTGGATGCTGATGGTGACCGACTTCACGGTGATCGAAGCGCCGGCGGGAGGCCCGGCGGTACGGAGGCCATGGAACAAAAGGGCCTCCGTCTTTTCCAGGGCTACCCTCAACCCCAGCGCTTCGATCTGCCTGACAATCTCCTCGGTGCCGAGAGTTGCCAGGCGTGCCGCCTCCTCTAGCGTCCCACCCCGGGCTGTGACGAGTGTATCGTCGGCGTAGCAAATTACGCCCAGCCCGGGTGGGAGGCTTCCTCTCAACGCCCAGTCGTAGCCGATGTTCCACAGGGTCGGACCCAGAACCGACCCCTGCGGGACACTGCACGTCATGGGCGTTCGCACAACGTCCCCTACTCGGTCAACGTAGAGGACGCTGCGCCCCTCCAAGTAGTCTGCCACCAGCCGCCTGAGGTACACGGGCACCCCGTGATACCTCAGCCCCTCCCTGATGCAGCTGAATAGCAGACTGTTGAAGGCGTTGGCGATGTCCAGGGACACCGCCAACAGGACTCCTCCGCCGGTGACGGCCTCCGCTACCACGGCCTTCAGGCGCAGCAGAGCCGCGATCGTCGAACGCCCTCTCCGAAAACCAAACTGGGCGTCCGACAAATCGGGCCCAACCCCGACGAGGTGCCGCTCGATGCGGGCAGCCAACACCCTCTCCAGCAGCTTGCCCGCATCATCGAGCAGCACGATGGGCCTATAGGCCGAGGCCGACTCGGGGAGACCGTCCCGGCTTCGGCAGGAGAACCAGCCTCCCCTCTTTCCAGCACCCAGGGAACTGCCCGGACGTCAAACAAGCGTCGAACAGTCCCCTGAGGCGTGGTCCCAGGTGTTCGAGGACCAGGGCCAGCACACGGTTCGGAATACCGTCGGGCCCGGGGGCGGTGGATTTGACTCGCATACGCGGCACCACCGCCCCCATTTCCGGCTCCGTGATGGGCGGAGCACTTTCATCGTCGGCCTCCCGGTCGCTGTCCGGCGAAGCCATGACCGGGGGCGTGTGCTCCGCCCACCGTGGAAAGAGGTCCTCAACAACTCTGGTGAGGAGGCTGGGCTGGAGAGTCTCGGTGAGGGGAGGGCCCCGCCCGAGGAGCTTGTTCAGCGCCGCGAGGTAGGGGCGACCCCAGGGGTCACACTCGAGACTGTCCAGCATCTCCCGCCGACTATCGTCCTTGGCGGTACGGACGGCCAGCCTGAAGGCAGACCGCGCACTGCGGTAAGCCTCGTACAGCTGGCCCTCCCGCTCAGCGTCGCGGTGACGCGCTCGGCTGCGGGTGTAGGCCCTCCGGGCACGTATACACGCGGCCCGAAGGTCCGCCAATTCTCGGGACCACCAGGGAACCGCACTTTTCGGGGGCAGACGCTGCACACGGGGCATGGCCGCATCGCAGATCTGCGTTAACGCACAGCGGATGCGGCCAGCCTCGGCATCCACCCCGTCCGCCTGGGGCGGTGAGGACAGCCACGACTGAACGATGGCTGCCTCCGCCAACAGGTCCCGATCCAATCGACCCACAGCTCACCGCGGAAACGCGGGAGCTCCTTCCGCCGTGTGACCCCTGCTGGGCTGCAGGAGGGTCCGGGAGACCTCTATCCGGATGTATCGGTGGTCGGATAGGGTCTCAACCTTCTCCTGGACGCACCAGCTCCTCACACGTGCTGCGACATTAGAGCTAGCGAACGAAAAGTCCACTATCGACCCGCCCTGCTGCCGCACGCACGTTTGCACCGAGCCCCTGTTCAGCAAACAGAGGCCTAGTGCCGCCGCCCACTCTTCGACCGCCCGCCCGCGGTCATTCGTCCTGGAGGACCCCCACGTTCGGGACTTGGCGTTGTAGTCCCCCAGAACGAAGACTTGGCGTGGTGCCAGTCGCCGTATCGAGGCCCCCAGGATGGTGAGGAAGGCCCCGAAATCCGTCGCGCTCCTGTTCGGGGAGAAGTAAACACCAAATAGCGTAACCTCTCCCCATTCCGCCGCGACATACCCGTCGCCCCTGTCCTTGAGCAACAAAGGCGGGGAATGCCACGATGTGGAGGCGACGATTGCCACAGAGCCGTCACTGCTGCCCAGCCAATTGGGCCGGTCAGGCACCACGTACGGCTCCGCGGCTACGGCTGCACCGATCAACCACTCCGCCATGGCTTGCAGGAAAACGTCCTGTGCCTCGGCGGCGTGGTTGAGGTTGGCCTGCAGGAGGTGGTAAGATTCGGCCACCATTAGTGGGCCGTATCCATTACCTCCTCCACGCTGGCGGGCGATCGGGTCGCGCTAGGGGCGGCAGCGGCCGGGGTCGTTGGGCCGCTCCGCCCCTTTGGGGATGAAGCCGGGGGTCTGCACTCCTTGCCCCCCATGCGGTGCTTGGCGGGCCTATTGCCCGCCGCACACGCGGGGCAATGGGGAGTGGCGGCGCACGATGCCGCCTTATGCCCGGGTTGACCGCAGCGGAAACAAAGGTCGCTGCAGTCAAAGCAGTTAGTGCATGTCGGCCGAGTGTGTCCGACCGCCATGCACTTGTAGCACCTCGCAGGCCGGGACTTCAGCACGGTCACCCGCGCCGAGCTCCAGCCCACGAGGAGTCTGCCTGAGCCGGCCAATTGCTTGGCCGACTCCACCGAGCACTGCACCCAGGCAGCACCGACGCCGCCCGGACCAGGGCGGATAGCGCCAATTTGAACGGTGTCCACGGGACATCCGGTTTTCGAGACGATGGCCTCCCGGATGTCATCCAACGTCACGGAGTCGTCTAGACCCGTGACCTGCAGTTCCGCACACTTGACAGGTCTGGCGATCTTGACGCCATCCTCTGCAGCAAACAAACCCCTCAGCTTTGCGGCCATGCTATCGGCCGTCTTGGCGCCCTCGACCCCAGGGAACTCTAAAATCCGAGCCCCTGTCCGGGCCTTGCGGGTCTTAGCTTCGACGCCTCCTAAATCGGAGACGTCAAGCTCCCACCGGGCGCAACGTAAGACGGCCTCATAGCTAAGGCCGTTTTCGGCCGCCTCAGGCAGCACGGTGATCACCACCGCGGCTGACTTTGGCGGCCGGAGCCTCCTGCGCGACCTCTTGTTGATTTGGGAGTGGAGGCTTTGGCGGCGCTTTTGGCCTCTGCTCTCCTCTTCTGACCGCGACTTTTCCGGCTGCGCTCAGCCGTCTGCCAGCCCTCTTCGGGTGTAGCAGGGTCGCTAGGCGCAGCAGTCGCGGTCACGCCTGCA
Organism: Lymantria dispar; assembly: GCA_032191425.1. Classification (NCBI taxonomy): domain Eukaryota; kingdom Metazoa; phylum Arthropoda; class Insecta; order Lepidoptera; family Erebidae; genus Lymantria; species Lymantria dispar. The sequence goes on along the minus strand of CM063465.1, from coordinate 5,632,543 downwards.
TTGGCCGCCGCCGACGGTGTAGCTGCCGGCGGCGGCTAAGGTCCGGTCTTGGCAGGAGCCGGTGCCGCCTTCTTCTTGGCGGCGGGCCCCTTCGGCTTCGGTCCAGTGACGGCCCCAGCGTAACTCCCTATGCGCCCGCCCTGGCAGGGTAGCGCGGCAGGGGCTGACGCCACGGCCTTCGGCCTGTCCGCAGCAAGCGGCGGCCGGAGACGGGGCTCCGGAGGCAGAGACAGTCTTTCCTCCAGAGCCGCCATGCGCGCGTCGAGCATTTTGCCGACAACCTCCACTACGGCGCGCATGGTCTGGTCCAGCACGCCATCCACTGCGGGCGGGACCGCTTCAGCCGGCTGGGCCCTCTGGCGACTCACCGCAGCGTGAGTTGATGCAACGGGAACGGCGGGTGCGGCGGCAGGGCCGGCGCTTGTCGGCGGCGCGGTCTTCGCCAGCTGCGCGATCTGGCTCCGCAAGTCGGCAATTTGTTTGGCCAACTCGCGGTTCGCCTTCTGCACCGCCGACAGCTCTTTTCAAAGCGCCTCGTTTTTCTCCTGCAGGCCTGAGACCTCACCACTAAGGCGGGTGTTTTCGGCCTGCAGGGTGGCCATATTGGCAGCTCGGGGGTCGCCACCTATAGCGGGCTCAGCAGCCGCCGTGTCGGTGGGAGGGATGTCTGACAACACCCTCATCGTCCTCGCGGCAGCCGCCTCATTTGCCCGCTTCTGGGCCTCAGTCCCCCGTACTGCGCCGGCCGTCGACGGCGTCGCCGACCTTGCCGTCACTACTGCGCCCCCTCGTCCCCTGCGAGAGGCTGGAACTTTGGGAAGAGGCATGATGATGCCACTCCCCTCAGAGGCAGACTCCGAGCTGCCACCCTCGCTAAGGGGGCGCTTGCGTACCTGCGAGGGGAGGTCCTCCTCCCTGGCCGCTAGGGCCGCCGTCAAGGCCGACGCTGGAGACTGGGATGATCCAGCGACGGTCTCTGCAGCTGATGTGCTGCCGCTCTCAATGTCCGACGGCTCTGCGGCAGTACTGCCGCCCTCGTCAGCCTTCTTTGCCGCCCTTTGCTGTTTCGCGGCGCGCCGTCTGGCGCGCTCCGTTGCAGGGGTGGGTTTCCCTCCTCTCTTCTTTTTACGGGCCTCTGTTTTCGCCGGGCCCTCGGCTGACCTTGGAGCCTCAAGTGCCAGACTAGCAGCTGAGCTGCTGTCGGACGAGGCATCCCTCTCCTTTGGGCCAGTTTTACAGTAGCTTGGCCGGGCTGTAATGTGGGAACTAGGCTCCCCGTTCCCTGTGGTGGTAATGGGCGTCTCACCCCTCCTATCTGCAGCGTCGTTTAAAGAACAAGTATCCATACAGTTCCCACGAGTATGGGAGAAAAAAGAGGTCGACCCGGGCAGAGATCCCGATACCCGGGCAAGCGTACATTTGTATCCCAACACAGGGGGTCCGCAGGTACCCTGGCTGGGGGCGCGCTAACGACTGAACAACCCATCAGCCATGCATCCTCTCGCCGCGCGCCAGAACTTAGGATTCTGGGTGATTGTTTTATAGAGGTTTTCTTCCTCGCGATCCAGGCGGTTAAGCCAAGACCCTCGCTCCTGAATCTAGGCCTCAAGACAAATGTCCCGAAGCAAGAATCAGGTCTACGATTTGTCGCGGTTGGCAAATGCCTGCCCAGTCCTCAAACGAATGAGTGACTGGGCCCGTCGAATTTTCGCGTCCAATACCCTCTACAATTAGAGAGCATGGAGCGAATTTGGGGCATCGCACAAACTGGGCCCCCCCTCGGGCCAGATATTTGCCACGAGCGACAATTCCAGAGAGCAGTCCAAGAAATTGTCGCTCGTGCCCAGGGTACACCACGCGGAGGTTTCTGGCGTAGCACCCCAGACATGTTGGTATAGGCTTTCATTTTGAGTTTTCCTTCTCTGGCACAGATCTTATGTGCATATTTATATCCCTAAGTCGTCTTTTACGACATCCACGGGCAAGATAGAGAGTGCTGAATTGTATTCTTACTCCGTCACCACACGGAAGGTTAAGAATAACACATTACTATTTAGTTTCATCTTAAAAGAAAGAAAGATAAATATTTTATTAACACTCAGATTTAATGATTGCACTTATGGCGGGGCAATTCGTAAGGGTAGTTGGTTCGATTCCGCAAAATACTTTATGCGATTCGAAAATTATTGTTCTAAATCTGGGTGTTTATTTGTACTTGTGGTCGGCGTGTGGTCGAAATTCGGCCATAATTCATTTTAATTAATTTTTCTGCTACACAACTTTCTTTAATTTTATTTATGTATAATTGTAAATTGAGTAAGCTGTATTTCACTAATCCATACTAATATTATAAATGCGTAAGTAAGGATGTTTGTTTGTTTGTAACGCTTTCACGCTTAAACCACCTAACCGATTTCAAAAATTCTTTCACCAATGGAAAGCTATAATATCAGGAAGTAACATAGGCTATATTTATCCCGGTATTCCCACAGGAACGGGAACTACGCCGCGGGTAAAGCGACTGAAACCGAAGCGAAGCGAGGGCGGGTTGCTAGTAACTAATATCATCATCATCATCTTGCTCTTATCCCAATTACTTGGGGTCGACGCAATATGTCATCTGTTTTGACATATTGCAAAAAGTTTCGGCAATGACTTTTATGACCGGCCGCCTGCCTGACATCAACCCTCCTTGGGAATGTAATCGTTGACCCAAATGGTACCAGATGGAGTTGGTCCGGGTCAATCTAGGGCTCTTAGTCGCCCGAAGGGAGGTTATCCGGCGGTGGAGGGAAGACCTGGAGTCCCCCGTAGCAGGGCGGGGGATTGTGGAAGCGGTTGCGCCGCATCTCCACCGCTAGCTCACAAGGAAGCACGGCAACCTACCATTTAGGATGGTGCAGGTGCTTACCGGACACGGGGTCTTCGGTAAGTACCTGCATATGATTAGAAGAGAAGAGACCCCCGGATGTCATGAGTGTGGCGCGCCAACTGATGAGGCGCGTCACACATTGGAGATATGCCCCGCCTGGGGGTCTCAGCGCCACGACCTGTCGGCGGTACTTGGAGCGGACCTGTCGCTGCCGACCGTTATCGCAAAGATGCTTGGCAGCGACAGGTGCTGGTCGTCGATGGCCTCATTTTGTGAGGCCGTCATATCAAGGAAGGAAGTGGCGGAGCGGGAACGCGAGGCGCTTGCGTCTGCTGACTCGCTTCGTCGCCGGCGACCCGGGAGGAGGAGGCGACAATATGCCCACCTACTCCCACCGCCCTGAACAGTAATGACAGGACGTGGCCAGACGGCCATGCGTTGGGGTGTCGGGGATTGAATGTCATCAGACGACCTCTCCGGCACCCCGTAAAAGCGCGGAAGGGGCCGCTGTGGTGTTAGTGGGTATTCCGATCGCGGATGTGGTCGGTGAGTCCCACACGACCCCCCCCCCCCCCCCCCCCCCGTCCATCACTGGCGGGAGACAGTGCGTGAATGCATTTCCACAGCGTGAACAAAAAAAAAAAGGGCTCTTAGTCGTCTTTAACGACACCCACGAGCAAAGCAAGGGTTGGTAGTATTCGAAGCCGCTACCACACAGCCATGCTAGTAACTAATATAATAAGCACAAATCTTTAATAGACATTGTCATCATAATTATGATTGTTTGACATTCAGTACGACCAAAGATTTTAACCATAAACAAAAGTCTTTAAGCGTTGCTACGCAACACACTTACAGAAGCGCGCGTGTGTGTGTAGCGATTGCGTTGTAGTGTGCGTAGTGCCTTTTTTAATGAATTTAATGTATTTCTAATCCATTATTATATGAAATTTCAGTTTTATGCACTTCTCCTCATTATATACTTCAACTGTGCCAAATTTCATACTTGTCCATCCACGTAATTTTCGTAAAAAGGGGTACAAAGTGTTTGCTTCACGTATTTATTATTTGTATAATTGTGTACCTACAATAATTGTGTTTATAAATTTCCCTGTCATATCAAGATTATTTCTTTAGTACATGTTGTTTGCTTTGTCATTTTCTGAAGTGAAATCTTCTATAGGCGGGTTTGAATGGGAAGCACGATTCATGTGGTAAAAGACAATTTGGGGATTAAATATGCTGATAATATCCATAGAAGAGAAGGAAAATTCGACATAAAACCAACACGTCGAAGCAACGTAGTATAGTAGGTCAATTTTCTGCCCATTGTAAAATTTCGAGTCCAACACTAGGACGTATACTAAGCTGAAATTATAGTGTTATTATTCTTTAGCAAATACATATATTTATATACACTAGTGATCGCCGAGTGGTCGAAATTCAGCCATTATTCATTTAAATAAATTTTTCTGCTACACAATTTTCTTTTCATTTTATTTATGTATAATTGTTTATTGAGCAAGCTGTATTTCACTAATAACTATTATATAAGTTCAAATGTCTATTAGATATTGTCATAATAATTATGATTGTTTGACATTCTGTTCGACCAGTTTTATTAACCATAAACAAAAGTGTATAAGCGTTGCCCTTAAGCGTTGCATGGTAGTGTAAGTAATGCATTGTTTAATGAATTTTATGTATTTATAATTCATTATTATATGAAATTTCAGTTTCATGCACTTCTTCTCATTATACTTCAACTGTGCCAAATTTCATAATTGTCCATCCACGTATTTTTTGTAAAAAGGCGTACAAAGCCTTTGCTTCACGTATTAATGTATAGATATTTTGATATCAGTAACTTCATTGTTTGGGGTCGTCCGAATATTATCGCGTTTGCTACGTCATAAACCGAGATGTTTTAGCCTTGCGAATTTTTGATTTACGTGTTTTTAACTAATTTATTTCTACTGTAACTAAATTTATTTAGAAAGTACACGGCCAAGGGAGAGGGGTAGTCAATTCATTGTTACTCCATCACCATATAGAAAACTATATCAGCGTACGCCTTATTATAAAAGTGTGGTATAAATAGAAGGTCAATTAACCTTTTATTAAAATTTATATAATTTACTAGCAACCCGCCCTCGATTGGTTTCGGTTTTAGTCGTTAGACCCGCGTAGTTCCCGTTTCCGTGGGAATACCGGGATAAAATATAGCCTAGTTTACTCCCTGATACTATAACTTTCCATTGGTGAAAGAATTTTTGAAATCGGTCCAGCCGTTTTGAAGATTACCTGGAACAAACAGACAGACAAATTTTTTTTATTCTGCACTAGCAACCCGCCCTCGCTTCGCTTCGGTTATAGGTTATAGTCGTTTTACCCGCGTAGTTCCCGTTCCCGTGGGAATACCGGGATAAAATATAGCCTAGTTTACGCCCTGATATTATAGCTTTCCATTGGAGAAAGAATTTTTGAAATCGGTCCAGCCGTTTTGAAGATTACCCGGAACAAACAGACAGACAAAAATTTTTTATTCTGTACTAGCAACCCGCTCTCGCTTCGCTTCGGTTATAGGTTATAGTCGTTTTACCCGCGTAGTTCCCGTTCCCGTGGGAATACCGGGATTAAATATAGCCTAGTTTACGCCCTGATATTATAGCTTTCCATTGGTGAAAGATTTTTTGAAATCGGTCCAGCCGTTTTGAAGATTACCCGGAACAAACAGACAGACAGACAGACAAAAATTTTTTAATTGCTATTTTAGGCATAGGTGTCGTGCAAATAACCGTGTGAGCATGAAATAAGCCTATTATTTTGACATTACAAACAGACACTCCAATTTTATTTATTGGTATAGATTTTAGGCATAGGTGTCGTGCAAATAACCGTGTGAGCATGAAATAAGCCTATTATTTTGACATTACAAACAGACACTCCAATTTTATTTATTGGTATAGATTTTAGGCATAGGTGTCGTGCAAATAACCGTGTGAGCATGAAAAAAGTCTATTATTTTGACATTACAAACAGACACTCCAATTTTATTTATTGGTATAGATTAATATATAAACCCCGCGGGGCCACTTACGTATGGTAATTTTTTACATTTTACCTTAAATTACAACCGGATAGGAACGTTACCGCACTGAGAAGATCCGGCAGAAAACTCCTCGGGTTATTTAAAAATTTGTAAATAAATATTTTCCGTGTGGTGACGGAGTAAGAATACAGTTTACCACTCCCTCTCATACGCGTGTCGTAAAAGACGACTGAGGGAAATATTATGCATATGACATATATGCAAGAGATGGATAACTCGAAATTAAACCCTATACCAACCTGTCTGACAAGCATGGTGAAGTAAGGTTAATTTCCCTCCTATCATGGAGGAGGTTCGAGCCCAGCAGTGGGACGTATATGAGCCGAAATGATGAAAAATGAGAAAACAAATAATAAATATTTTTTAAATAATATTGCATACAACATACCTATTAATAGCTTCAGTGTGATGCCTTTCGTACAATGATATAATACAATTCTCAAATATAATGAAAAAGATTATGGCTGGATCCTGTAAGCGGCACTCGAGCGGCGCTCGGCAGCATCAGGAATTGGGACGCGGTCGCAGCCTTCTGCGAGGCAGTTATCTCGCAGAAGGAGGCGGCGGGTCGCGAGCGTGAGGAGCACAGCCTCGACGATGCGACCCGCTGCCGGCGACTGGGGCGGCGCAGGCGGGATTACCTACGTGCAATGCCGCCCTAGCCGAGGCCGCGGGTGACGTGACCGGGGAGTTAGTCCGTCACTCGCCGAGAGGCCGACCGCGTGAGGAAAGACCGACGTCCTTCCCGAGGGGGGGACGTCGGTCGATGGGAGAGTACCCCGGGTAGGGGGTATTCCGTTGGGCCGACCACTGATGACAAGTAACCCTGCTCCAGTGGTCGGCCCAACGACGAAGGCGACATGGTGTTCGGGTGGGTTGCGGGTGTTGCGTGCTTAAGCCCCTCTGTCGCCCCGGACGGAGTGGTGCGGAAGCGCGCCGACCGCAGCCCAACCCAAAAAAAAAAAAATAAAAAATAAAGCGGCACTCGATCAAGAGTTAATCACTACAGCCGCTATCACTGTCCTCAACCATAGTGGGGGGAAGGGAGTGACCCGCTCTTCGTAGCTACTGCAAGTAGACCTTTCAGCGAGCATGACCTCACCATTTGACACAAACATAAGCAAAAAAAAAATCGTTTGGCAAAACACGCTACGCTTTACAGTTACAGTAGCAATAAAAAAATATTCATTATTTGAATTAGGCTATACATGGCGGCAGTCCATTATTATTGAAAAATCGGCTAAGTACGAGTCGGACTCGCGCACGACGGGTTCCGTGCCATTAATTAGGTAAACAAGTGCCTCCCTATTGCCATTATCGATATTGAACAAAAAAATCAAGTTTGTTGTATGGGAGCCCTTAAATATTTATTTTATTTTTAGTATTTGTTGTTATAGCGGCAATAGAAATACATCATCTGTAAAAATTTGAACTGTCTAGCTATCACCGTTCTTGAGATACAGCCTGGTGAAAGACGGACGGTTGGACAGCGAAATCTCAGTAATAGGGGTCCCGTTTTTACCCTTTGGGTACGGAACCCTAAAAACAAACACGTGTGTAACACCTTTTATTGGAATGATAAGGATTTCCTTAGCTTCTCAGTCAGGGATTTCCCTGACTGAGAAGCTGCTCATAGCCAGTCTGTACTATCATCAAAATAATCAGAGATTTTGTAATAAAATATTGTGAAATATAACGTTTTATTACGCCCAACGTGTATACGATTTAAAAATGAGATGTACCTTCATCTCAGCCCATATATGTCCCATTTTTGGGCTCCAGCCTCTTCCGCAATAGGAGTGGTAGGACCACACTGTCGACAGTTATCTGTCTACAGCCGCGGGCCGGTCCGTCCGGGGCAGTACCATGCTCTCGCAGAAAATCGACGTCTGAGTAGTAGCAATTTGTTACTGCGCTTCGTTCGGTGAGCGAGAGAGCCGGCAGCCCAACTTTCTGAGGGTGATTGCGTGTGGAGGGTTTTGGTGGTGCCCTTGGTATCACCGAGCCTCAATGCACGCATTCACACTCCCTTCGCTTTCTTCGCGGTAGGCAACGGCCTTGTAAAGGTCCATGAGCGGCAGCAACACTTACCATCAGGTGTACTGTTTGCTCGTTTGCCACCGTTTGCAATAAAAAAAAAAAAAAAAGAGACATTGACTTATTATATCATGCTCGTCGTGTATTAGATTTTTCTATCTCTTACAAAACTGTTAACAATATGCATATTATATCTCTTAATCGTCTATTACGACATCCACGGACAAGATAGTGTTCAATTGTATTCTTACTCTGTCGCCACAGGAAAAAAGATAGTTATATCTAGATCTACGTAATTTCTATACCTTTTATCGAAATTTTCTTAATAGGTTACATTTAAGGAACAAAATCCTTAAGAACAATTAATTTTAGACTACTTTACTTGAAACGAACGAGAGCCGTCAGAAAAACATTTGAAAAGAAATGCTAGGATTCAAGAGTCGTTGGCGGAAATGCGGCGTTTCAGCGTTTATTTTGCTATTTCTTTGGCAAAGGAAAAATCGGTGAGTATTTATTTTACTGCTGCGAAGGGTCCGTACGGATATTTTACAAAAAGGTGCATGCTTCCGACAGTGATCGTATTTAATTAAAATTCCACATTCAAAGGACATTTCATATATTTTTATGGTATGACATTAATAACGGGTTAAAATAGAAAAGATTTTCATGAAATATGCGAGGTGCTGAAATTGTTTTGATATTTTGTAATTAAATTTCTTTTTAGGGGATAAATGGAGTGCCGTTATTTTGATCTCTGTTCTAATTTGAAGAATATGCAGCTTGAGACTATTACAATTTAAGACTATAAAAACTACTTTTACGGACTTTATTGCGTTTGTATTTGATTTTTTATTGCACGACGTTTCGAACGCTTTATAAAGTTCATAGTTACGGGTAGACTGACCATGAATGCTGTATAAAATCCATAAAAAACAGTTGTGTTTATAATGAGTAATACTAGCGTAAACATCAGGGATTATACCTAGGTATAGCTTTTTTAGGCAAGCTGTAATTATATAGATCAGTATATTGAGTTACAAAGGCGACGCACGTGTAGCAGCGATGTGCAGCGTGACGAGAATAAAATAAAGAATGATGGTGTTCACGATGGTGTTAGATAAAGTTTGAAAGTTACGTCAGTGACGGAAAAATGTATTTATTTTTAAAATTTATTTCGGTAAAAAGAGGGCTTTATGTGTATAGATAATGGCGTCTTCATTAAAAAGTACATATAGGTATCTATCCTCGAAACGGAAAAGTTAAAGAGGTATGTATCTGGTGTGACACGAATTTTCTAAGTATTAAAGTTTTAAGAATGAATGTTAAAGGCTCTAGGGGAAAGAGAAAACGAAAACAAAAGTGGGTGGACTGCGAGAAATATGTCATGGATAGAAAGGTGATGAATAGAGCAACATCTGATTGGATTGTGTGAAAAAGGGAAAGTTGACGTTATGTAATTTGAATAGAGGCAATGAAATGATAATGACGTTGATAAAATTAATTCAGAAATAAATACTCCATAGGTTTCTTATAATTATAAAAAAAGTATTATGTTGTATTTACGAATATTTTAATTCCTAAGTACCTACAGCCTAGGTACCATAATTAGGTTTAAGAACGTGATTTTTTTTAATTATTAATTAATTTACAGATAAAATGTGCTAATATTGTCACCAATAAAGTTTATTAATATTAAATATGACAATCCAATGATAACTTTTTATATATTTTTTAATATATTATTTAATTATTACAATTATTTTCCTTGTGGTGACAAAGTAAGAATACTATTCACCACTGCCAATCGTACCCGTGGATGTCGTAAAAGACGACTAAGGGATATAATACATAAATAACATCTATGCAAGAGAAGGAAAACTCGAAATAAAGCCCTATACCAATCTGTCTGACCTGTAAGGTCAATTTCCCTCCTATTGTGGAGAAGGCTCGAGCCCAACTGTGGGTCTTATATGGGCTGAAATGATGATGATGATGATTTATTTACTTTCTGTCTCTCTTACGTTCTATATATTTTCATTCCCGAAGAGATTCTTATCTTAGAAGAGAGAGCAGAGGAGAGGCATAACTTCTGTGACGTTATTGATTTAGCACGAGTATACCAAACTTATAGGTTACAATAATATTTTGAGGTTTCCTTTCCCTCTTATTAACATCATATGCCTGCCATTATTGATCATAGATAATTAAACTAACCATACCCTTTCGTTAATGACGATTACGGTATTCAAATCTCTTTTAGATAACATTACTAGCAAACAAAGGGAACTGGATACCTATCTGCTCCCTTTACCGTGCAAGTAAATGAGCTTCGTAAGGATCTATTAAATGGGAACATGTAACGCCATATATGATCAAACATAAAATTTTAAACATGAAATCAAGAAGAGAGCTCCAGCTCGCATGTACGACCCAAAAAGTATTATGGAATAAAAACCCTGAATACTTATTTGAAAAACTTACGTGGCTTAGAGATATTCACTCAAGAACTATACGCTCTAATTCATCTTATACTCTTCAAATACCAATGCACAAGACTAGTGGTTTCAAAGGCTGTTTCAAATATAGTGCATCAAAAATATGGAATAACATTCCTCCTCCTTTGAGACAAAATATAAGTTTTAACAGCTTTAAAAAAAAATTAAACTACTACTATTATACCGAAATAAAACCATATTTGATGCGACATTTGTATAACGAACTGATGAATAATTACATGACATAAGCTACAAATTTGTAATAAATACATACGTCAATCGCTGCTCACATACGCGCATACGCACACACATACACACATTCACACACGCAAACAAACACTCAACACTCATACACACAAAAATGAAAAAGCGAACTCATCATACAGAAGCACATCCTTCATAATTCAATTCATTAATGTTATTTATATTGTTATCATTCTTATTGTAAGTTATTTTATTCCTTTTTCTTTTCTCTTTTTTTTGTTATTTTTCTTTCTTATATATTTGAGGAAAACCAGCCCTGCATAATTTCTATGCAGCACAATGCTGAGCATTCCCCTATTGTCAAAATAAATTAAAAACATGTATTTTAATGATTAGTTATTATGTGACAATAAATGCTATTCTATTCTATTCTATTCTAAATGTTATATGAAATTGTTTTATTCTCTAAAACCCCATATATCCTACTAATCCTATATCTATTAATCCTATATCTATTATTATTATAAAAAGTACAAAATTTGTAAAAAGTTTGTAAAAGTTTGTAAAAATGTAAAAGTTTGTGATGATGTTTAGATTGGGTGTTTGTTAATCTAATCTCGTCTCAGCCCACAGAGGTTCTCCTATTGGGCTTCGGCCTCCTAGGCAATGGGAAGGAAATTGATCCACTATACCGCACTGATCAGACAGTTTTCCTTATTATGCATAGATGTTATCTGCATATCATATCCCTTAGTCGTCTTTTACGACACCTACGGATGAGAGAGGGGTTGGTGAATTGTATTGTATTTTATTTGCTTCTATTCTATTTACCATGTGGAAGATTTGTTACTCGCGTAAACTGTTCAATAAAATAGAATAAAAAGTTTTATAACCAGCCGCTTATTTGATGTCAATACTCCAATTTAAAGCTCTTATTTGTCTTTTAGAACACCCACGAGCAATGATTCCCAAGCAGGACGATAATTTGTGCGATGTGCGAGGATGTAATTTGTGTCCGTTAATTATGTTTGTCCCTAGAAATACAAATTTTATTTCCTTAGTGCAGGGTGTTGTCTATATAAAAAAAAAATTAACGTGTGTACAAAGTACGCATAGCAGAAGTGAAACTTCTTTATTCTTTGTCCCTTTGTTTCTTTGTTCCTTTGTCCCTTTGTCCCGTTGGTCCTTTGTCTCTTTGTCCCTTATCCCTTTATCCATTTATCCCTCTATCCCTTTATACCTTTATGCCTTTATCCCTTTATCCCTTTATTCCTCTATCCCTCTATCCCTTTATACCTTTATGCCTTTATCCCTTTATCACTGTATCCCTTTATGTCCGCTTAAACGACATGCTATCCTTACTCCACTGAAGAAAGTACTTTTTATTCGAATCGACCGTGGTGGTGACAAGAAAAAGATGGCGCGTAACGAAAAAATGTGACTCGTAACCGAAAAATGTGACGGTAATTTTTTTTCCAACGCCGATAAAGAAGTTTCACTTCAAAAACAATCGACCAATCATTTGTTAATGCGATCCATTAAAAATACGTACGGAACTATGTCTATGTAGCAACATATATAGGAACCGTGCGGTGACGATGACGTGAGTTTTTCACCCAATTATGACGCGAGGTCCATGATTTTTATTCATACAATTAAGTGCTTAACGCGCCTAAAGAGGTTTTCACTTCGTAGCTGCTACCACATGACAATGACCTGAAAACAATGATTGACTATTGCCTTACCTTGAAAAGCCGCTTCGAACTGCACAGGCTCCTGTGTTGGAGGGTATGAGGTGGCTGTCACTACGAGTGCTGCGAGAAGCGCTACGGACGCTGCCCGCGGCGCAATCATCTCACCCCTACACCATGCCATCGCAGCCCATCACTACACGAGAGCCACGGCTACCCTGAAACAAAAAAAAAACTTTTTATAACATCACTAGTCTCAAATTTGTTCATCATCATCGCAGCCCACTGTTAGGCTCGGGCCCCCTCCCCAATGTGAGGGAATTTGACCTACTATACCTACCATGCTGGTCAGGCATGTTGGTATAGCATTACATTTCGAGTTTTCGTTCTCTTGCACATCATATCCATATTATATTCCATAGTCGTCTTGCTGTGTGGTAGCGGCTTCGAATACTACCAACCCTTGCTTTGCTCGTGGGTGTCGTAAAAGACGACTAAGAGCCCTAGATTGACCCGGACCAACTCCATCTGGTACCATTTGGGTCAACGATTACATTCCCAAGGAGGGTTGATGTCAGGCAGGCGGCCGGTCATAAAAGTCATTGCCGAAACTTTTTGCAATATGTCAAAACAGATGACATATTGCGTCGACCCCAAGTAATTGGGATAAGAGCAAGATGATGATGATGATTCCATAGTCGTCTTTCACGACATCCAAGGGCAAGATAGAGAGTGGTGAATTGTATTCTTAATCCATCACCACACGGAACTTTTTTCTTCAGTGACGAATAAGCTATCCAAGTTACGGAGTAAGAATACTTACAATTAACCACCCCCTCTCTTACCCGTGGATGTCGTAAAAGACGGCTAAGGGATTATAATACGCAGATAACATTTATGTAAAAGCAGGAAACTCCAAATAAAACCCTATAACAACCTGTCTGACCAGCATGGTATAGTAAGGTCAATTTCCCTCATAGTATGTAAGAGGCTCGAGCCCAACAGTGGGACGTATTAGAGCTGAAATGATGATGATGATGATTCCACCTGGAATACTTAATATAAAATTCTATTTTTACACGTCTGCCCAGAGCGGAATACAGTGCAACCTTAATATTACGAACCTCAATTTAACGACTTCCTCGATTTAACAAAGTTTTTCTAATCCCCTTGAATTGTCCATAAGAGTCAGTGTAAATAATACCTTTACATTACAAATTTTTTTTACGAACATCCTCTTTATAACTTCTAGTTGCTGAATGCAAAAATGTTGAGGTGATCAAAACTATTTCTTGGCCTCTTTATAAAAAATTTTAGACCAACCTTACCTCAATATAACAAACCTCAGTTTAACGAATTTCTTGATATAACGAATATTTACGAGTTCCCGTCGGATTTGTTATATTAAGGTTGCACTGTAGTAGGTAAATTTGTCCACCATTGCAGAGGAGGCCTGAGCCTAACAGTAGCACTTATCTAAACAGGCTGAATTGAAGATGATAAATGGTGATAAATAATCGTTAAACGGTCACAGGGTTGATTAGGTAGGTCTATCTATACCAATAAATAAAATTGGAGTGTCTGTTTGTAATGTCGAAATAATAGGCTTTTTTCATGCTCACACGGTTATTTGCACGACACCTATGCCTAAAATAGCAATTAAAAAATTTTTGTCTGTCTGTCTGTTTGTTCCGGGTAATCTTCAAAACGGCTGGACCGATTTCAAAAATTCTTTCACCAATGGGAAGCTATAATATCAGGGCGTAAACTAGGCTATATTTTATCCCGGTACTCCCACGGGAACGGGAACTACGCGGGTAAAATGACTATAACCTATAACCGAAGCGAAGCGAGGGCGGATTGCTAGTTATAACTATAATTGCCGTGTGATGACCATGTAAGAATAAAAACATATACCAAGCCGTTTCATCCATCGTGTTATAGTTCGACTAGACTCGACTGCAACAGTAAGACGTAGGTATATTATCTAAGATAATGATAATGAAATATAAACACATTATGTACAGTTTTAATTAAAAATGTTTTACCTACAAACAATAATTAATGAAAAAGTAATAAACTTCTTACACAAATGTAATTAAACAATTACAATTAATTTTCAAATCACAAAATGAAGTTTAGTTAGACAAGGTTTACGTTATATCCAACAGACAGTAATCAATCACTTAATTTTGCCGCCGCTCCGAATGAAGAGATTTATTTAGTCTTTTTTCTTTTACCGATAAATGTGGGATCCCTTTTTTTATCTGTCCATCTAACATGAATGGACTTCTGTGTCTGAATAAAGTGGCTTTTTAAATAATTATCTGTAGAACATGACATGATAATAAAAAGAGACTTTCGCAAGATATGACTACGAAATATAAATAAAATACGTAGCGATATGATCAATACGAACAAAATATTAAATTTGTAACAAAGGCATAAGCGGATGCAATTCGTTGTATAGTAATCACAAAATAAAAGGCCCGTTTTGACAGTTCACGCCCAAGAAGTTTTCTATTTTTTACCTATCAAACTGCTTTGAGGGTATTTTTTTTTTTTTTTTTTATTGCAAACGGTGGCAAACGAGCAAACAGTACACCTGATGGTAAGTGTTGCTGCCGCTCATGGACCTTTACAAGGCCGTTGCCTACCGCAAGAAAGCGAAGGGAGTGTGAATGCGTGCATTGAGGCTCGGTGATACCAAGGGCACCACCAAAACCCTCCACACGCAATCACCCTCAGAAAGTTGGGCTTCCGGCTCTCTCGCTCACCGAACGAAGCGCAGTAACAAATTGCTACTGCTCAGACGTCGATTTTCTGCGAGAGCATGGTACTGCCCCGGACGGACCGGCCCGCGGCTTGTAGACAGATAACTGTCGACAGTGTGGTCCTACCACTCCTAAAATTATATTTTTAATTGACGGGTACCGCCCATTGGGCTAAGTGCTGTGGCATACCTAAAGATTTTTTTTTCTTGGCAAATACTCAAACCGAGTTGTCCAAAACCTAAGAAAAAAAAACGATTTTTTCATAACGTCCACAGACTATTAATAAGGTTAAGGAAAAATAAATCTATCAAGATATATTTTTTAAGGCGGACTCGTACTTGCCTTACTTATTAATTTGAATACTAGTATTTAGACCAACCATTGACAGAATTTCACCAGCTGTGTAGTGATTTTTACTGAAAATTCGAGACGTCAATATTGACAATATGAAAATGAAATAATATAGATATGGGTAACGATAACTCAACTGACAATTTTGGCTCATCATCTTAAGAAAATGATTGAGTGAAGATTCACTTTTTCTCGATATTTTTGTGATTGAGTGAATGTTATTGTATCCGAAAAATATTAAATGATAGAAAAATGACCATTCCTAACATTGTATCATTTCAGAATGTCTACAATATCACAGTTTAAGTAAAATTTTCATTAATCTAATGCACTTTACAATACATATTCAAATCGATTATATACTCATATAAACTTGATTCGATTTATCGTGAGTATCGAGTACTGAATCGTATGGTTCATCACTAAATACATCGGTACAACTACTATATAATCTTTTTTCCTATTGTAACTTAATTAAGTATGGCAGTAATGAATATTTTCCCAATTATCTAGCAAAGGAAGACATATAGGCTAAATATGCTTTTATTGACATTTTAAAATCTTGACTGTATAATTTTTAATCCCTATGCTTAAGATCCTAAAGAAATAGAAAAAAAATATTGACATTTTCATAAATAAGGATTGGCATAAAAGAATATTCGTAATATCGATATTGTAAATCGATATTAAAATCGATAATAATACAAGTAACAAATGATACATGTATCTATTCATTGGCTTGGGAGACCTTGCACTCACCATTAGTCCACGTACGTCATCTGAGGCTAATACTCCCAGTCCAAACAAAAAACTTCTATATTTTCTTTGTGTGTTATAATTAGAAACAACATATAGCAATTAAAAGGTCAAATAGTTGGCAGTGATATTTAAAGCTATGCCATCCGGCATTTAATATGCTACCAACTATGAGTCAGATTATATTATAAAACTGCCTGTATGTTATATCCAGCATTTTCACAATTGTTGTTCGCCGAACAGATACATTTTCCATGTGTTTTTAAATGAAATTACATTTTCACAAAATTTAGTACGAATGTTTTTATTTAAAGTTAAGGTAATAAGACAGTTATGTATCAAAATTTTTCTAAAAGTTTTAGTAAATGAGACTTTAGTGAAAACTTTAGTAAATAATAATTATGTATACAATAAAGTTAAGCTTATTAAGCCATAATAGTCTTATATTTTAGTAATCAATATTGTTCTAGTCATTATAATTGCTAACTTAGAATGCTAATCTAATTAAATAAGAGTATAATTTAATTAGATTTAAAGAATTTTATGGAATGACTGTAAATTATAGATTATAATTAAAATAAATTGCGATTATAGGATTTGACTGATGCGACATTATTTATTGCATCACTCTACATGAGAAAAAAGAAAAGCAAAAAAAAAATTAAGACATTTTTTCTACAAATTTAACCATATATTGGGTCACAATTAATATATATGTAGGCATTTACAATGAGTGATTGTAATTAAAGTATGTTAGGAATTGATCGATAAATTATTAATCGATATTATAAAACGATTCGATATAACCCAACCCTAGATTATTTATTTACTTTCATATCACGGATTACATTCGAACATCGCTGCTGATATAATTCTTGACTCTTAATATCGCTGAGTGCAATGTGTGTGTTTTAAAAGTGTTTAATACAATATACAAAATTAAATTTATATCTACAAAAAAAACAATTTAATAAAATGTTTTATTATTACACAATTTTCTTGTTGTCTTTTATATTTTCTTTGAGTCAAGTGAATCTTTTAGAAAATGGCTTGGCTCGCACTCCTCCCATGGGATGGATGTCATGGGGATATTATATGTGCGGAGTCAAATGTGAAAACGAGACAGATAAATGCCTAAAGTAAGTTGAAAATTGTTTTTATTAATTCATTGAAAGGAATGGAATCTGTGTTGTGACGACCGGCTTTTTTCGAAATTGTTTTATTAATACATTTTTCTGAATTATACCGAGTATATTATTTTAATAATTTAATTATACAATTCTAAATGGATGTGTGGTTTGTTTTTAATATATAACTAAAGCTACAAGTCAATGTATTACAATGAAATACGAAATATACTTGAATAGAAATTATTTTTGTTCATCGCATATTTTCTCTGCATTATAGTTTTCGAAACAATTATTTCTTATTTATTAAAATTATTAGAAATATTTGTTTAAATAAGTGACCTTCTGTGTGGTGACGGAGTAAGAATATAATTCATCATTCCCTATCTTGCCCGTGGATGTCTAGTGGATCTATGCAAGAAAAGGAAGACTCGAAATAAAAATCTATATCAACCCGCTTGACTGTTGTGGTATAGTAAGTAGGTCAATATCCCTCCTATTATGGAGTAGGTACGAGCCCAGTAGTGGCATGTATTTGAGCTATGATGATGATGAAATAAGTTATAATTCAAATTTTAAATCAACATAAATGATTCCCCATTGCACTTATTCAACTAAAATTCAACTATTTGTCTATTTGGAGTCGCTGGAGCAGCGGAGAGACTTTGGGTCACTCTGTGTACTCTACCGACTCTTTCACGGGGAGTGCTCCGAGGAACTGTTTGACTTGGTACCACCGTCACCATTCTACCAACGTACCACTCGATATCGCAGCCGGGTTCATCCATTTCACCTGGAAACGTTATGGTCTTCAACTGTACGTTTCCAGCGATCATTTCTCCCACGTACGTGCAAGCTCTGGAATGAACTACCTGCTGCTGTGTTTCCCGAGCGCTATGACATGTCCTTCTTTAAACGAGGTTTAAGGAGAGTATTTCCTTCACGGTAGGCAGCGGCCTAGCTGTGCCCCTGGTATTGCAAAGGTCCATGTGCAGCAGTTTCACTTACCATCAGGTGTGCTGCTTGCTCGTTTGCCACCGTTGGCAATAAAAAGAAAAAAAAAATTTATATTATTAACTAGCAACCTGCCATCGCTTTGCTTCGGTTTTAGTCGTTTTACCTGAGTAGTTTCCGTTCTCGTGGGAATACCAGGATAAAATATAGCCTAGTTTACGCGCTGATATTATAGCTTTCCATTGGTGAAAGAATATTTGAAATTGGTCCAGCCGTTTTGAAGATTATCCGGAACAAACAGACAGACAGACAGACGACAGACAGAGAGACAGACAAAAAAAATATAAAGTGATTTTTAGGCATATGTATAGTGAACCAGCCCGCCTGATCTGTGTGATAGTATATCAATATCCCTCCTATTATTGAGGTGGTTCGAGCCCTACAATGGGTTGTATATGAGCTGAAATGAATGAATGAATGAAAATGATATAATTGAGTTTTTCTGCAAAGTTAGCTAAGAAATTCTCAATCAGCATAAAGTCTAGGTCTATATTAGGCGACTTCTGAGTAGTAATTTTATTTGTGTTTTTTATGACCACGAGAGCCAGAAAAGTAATTGATATAGATTTTTTAATAGATGTGGATACAGAAAATGCATTTGACAATAGTTTTTCAAATTAACAAATAAATATATGTGTTAGTTTAAGCCTGTGTTATATATAATGTATCTTCATCATCTAGGGTCATTTATGTCCTACTACTCGGCACAATCCTCCTCGATAATAGGAGGGCAATTGACTTTATAATACCATGCTGGTCAGGCAGGTTGGTATAGGGTTTTGTTTTGAGTTTTCCTTCTCTTGCATAGATGTTATGTGCGTATTATGTCCCTTAGTCGTCTTTTACGACATCCACGGGTAAGATAGGGAGTGGTGAATGTTATTCCTACTTCGTCATCACATGTATCTATACCAATAAATAAAATTGGAGTGTCTGTTTGTAATGTCAAAATAATAGGCTTTTTTCATGCTCACATGGTTATTTGCAACATTTGCCTAAAAATTACTTTATTTTTTTTTGTCTGTCTGTCTGTCTGTTTGTTCCGGGTAATCTTCAAAACGGCTGCACCGATTTCAAAAATTCTTTCACCCATGGAAAGCTATAATATGAGGGCGTAAACTAGGCTATGTTTTATCCCGGTATTCCCCCGGGAACGGAAACTACGCGGGTAAAACGATTAAAACCGAAACGAAGCGATGGTAGGTTGCTAGTAAATAATAAATATAAAATATAAATCAATTTTACAGTGAAGAACTAATCTTATCAGTAGTAGATTCTTTCTACACTGAAGGTTATCAGGAGGCGGGATATGAATACATCATTATAGATGACTGCTGGGCCGAGAAGAAACGGGACGAGAATGGTAGACTTGTACCTGATAAGAAGAGATTTCCTAGAGGGATGAAATTTATTGCCGATTATGTTAGTATGTAAAACCATCTTTGACTTATATTAACTTAGTACATTTTTAATAGATAACATAAAAACTTATGGACCTGAAATTATGGACATGAAAAGCCTATGGACCTGACTGATATGGTAGGTCATTTTGCCTCCCATTGTGGAGGAGGTTCAAACCCAGCAATCTATACACCTCTACAAATAAATAAACTTGAAGTGTCTGTTTGTAATGTCAAAATACTGGGCTTTGTCATGCCCACATGCTAATTTGCATGACACCTATGCCTAAAATACAGGTTAATTTTTTTTTTCTGTCTGTCTGCCTGTCCGTCTGTCTGTTTGTTTGAGGTAATCCTCAAAACGGCTGGACCGATTTTGAAAATATTTTACTACCTGCCTTTATAAGGAGTAATTTAGGTATTTCCACAGGAACGGGAAGGCCTCTTAAACCGAAGCGAGGGAGGGTTGTTAGTAGCACATATATGAGCTGAGATCATGATGTTGCTGATGATGGACCTGATAGGATTTCCTTATTTGATGATTTGCTGCTTATATTTAAGGCAGTATAACAGTGCCAATAGACAAGAGCTGTGCCATCACTGCAAGACATAATTATTATACTGCAGAAATTTTAGTGCCAGCTCAGATGAATTATATATATGTCACATTTTAAATGATGGGTCAACAATTTGACATGGCTGAAGAGCCATCAATCCTATCCATCGTATGAGCTTTGAAACATGGCAATCGAAACATATTTTATGATGGATTTAATAATTATTGACTATGAGTGTTAGGAAAACAGCAATATAGTAGAGAAAATATTGTTTAATTTTTTTTCTGCTTATACGTCCCACTACTGAGCTTGAGCCTCCTCCACAATAGGAAGACAATTGACCTAAGTATACCATGCTGCTCAGACAGTTTGGTATAGGGTTTTGTTTCAAGTTTTCCTTTTCTTTCATAGGTGTTATACACATATTATATTCCTTAGTCGTCTTTTACGACATCCACGGGCAAGATAGGGAGTGATGAATTGTATTCTTATTCCGTCACCAGATGGTCAACGGGTATAATATGTACATAGGTAACTTTTAGCAATTTTTTTTGGGATTTTGACATCAATTTTAACAAGTTTGGCTTTTTTTTTAAATATGAACTAAGCTCTTCCGTATCCGTGGTGTCGTACTGCTGCGCTATCGTAGCTGTACACCTTTTTACTTATTGGCTGACTAGTCATTTTGTTTTCCTGTCTCCCGCTTTGCCTAGGAGGGAAGTGGAATCTCTCTTTCCAACTCCTCTTTAATCTTTTCTAATTAAATTTGTTGCGGGTCCCAAGACAATTAAAATCATATCCAGGGACTGCCTGAGGGTCAAACCTCGGTGTCATTTATGGAGACCATTGTGGATCCTGGCTTACAGGAGTTACAATGGTGGGAATGTGTGGTGGGATTAGTCCAAAAAAAAAATAGGAACGAAATAAATTATAGTTTTATTAATAAACTTGTAACCTTCAATATAAAGGCTACATAACAGCTGATTAAACAATTGCCATGGTATTGTTTCTTTGTATTATTAAATGATGACAATACATACGTGTCTTTAAGTCAAATAATACAAATTGTCTGTGTGATGATGTATTAAGAATATCATCATTATGATCTCGGCTAATATATGTTTCATCGTCGTGCTTGAACTTCTCCAGCTCATGCATGCCCACTGTTGGGCTCGAAACTTCTCTCCAATAGGAGGAAAATTTACCTGCTATACCATACTGGTTAGACGTGTTGGTATAGGGTTTTATTTCTAGTTTTCAGTCGTGTGGTGATGGAGTAAGAATACCAATCCCCACCCCCTTTCTTATCCGTGGGTGTCGTACGACTAAGGGATTAAACAAGGATATAACATCAATGCAAGAGATTGAAAACTTGAAATAAAACCCTGTACTAATACGTCTGACCAGTGTGGTATAGTAGGTTAATTTCCCTGATATTGTGGAGGAAGCCTCCTCCTAGCCCAACAGTGGGACATTTATGAAATGATGATGCTCTTTTATAGATGTAATTGCATTTTATGTCAGGAAAGGGAGCGGTGAATTGTGTTCTTACTCTGTCACTACACGGAAGGATTAAGGATATACTTTGAACTATTTCATTTATTTCCACTAGGATCGCGTCATAAATCGCGCGGTCGCTTCTTTCTAACACATTGTAGTCTCGAAGAAGCAGATCTTGGAGTTTCATCATCATCATCTCAGCCTCTGTATGTCCCACTGTTCAAGCCTCCATTGTCTCAAGCCTCCATAATGGGAGCGGAATTGACCTACTATTCGACGCTGGTCAAGCATGTTAAAATAGGATTTTGTTATGAGTTTTCCTTGCACAGATGTTATATGCTTATTATATCCCTTAGTCGTCTTTTACGACATCCATGATAGGGAGTGATGAATTGTGTACGTACTATGGCACACACGGAGAAAGAATACAATTCTTGGAGCTTACGACTCTGTATCTAATACTGCTTCCGGCAAGTTATAATAAGCAATACGCCCTACCGCATCGATGCGATGAATTCGTGTACTACGAGAGTCATTGTCAAAAGAGATTGTACATGAATTTATGGGGCTGTAGGTCAACATGTTACCAACCTAGATGGGAGGACTTGATGCCATAAAACCTTAAGTACTTGATCAGCGTAACTGGGGATTAGTCCGTCACCCGCTGAGAGGTCGACCGCGTGAGGAAAGACCGACGTCCTCCCCGAGGGGGGGACGTCGGTCGATGGGAGGGTACCCCGGGTAGGGGGTAGTCCGTCGGGCCGACCACTGATGACAAGTAACCCTGCTCCAGTGGTCGGCCCAACGACGAAGGCGACGTGGTGTTCGGGTGGGTTGCGGGTGTTGCGTGCTTAAGCCCCTCTGTCGCCCCGGACGGAGTGGTGCGGAGGCGCGCCAACCGCAACCCACCCCCAAAAAAAAAGTACTTGATCAGC
Organism: Lymantria dispar; assembly: GCA_032191425.1. Taxonomy (NCBI): domain Eukaryota; kingdom Metazoa; phylum Arthropoda; class Insecta; order Lepidoptera; family Erebidae; genus Lymantria; species Lymantria dispar. The sequence continues at coordinate 5,609,718 of CM063465.1, read as the reverse complement.
AAATAAAAAAGAAAATTCTCGTCTGAATCTATAAAAAATGTGTTCCTATATCATCTCAGCTCATATATCTCCCTTTGCTGTGCTTCTCTTTTCTCTACAGCGGACGGAAAATTGACTTAATATACCACGGTGTTCAAACAAGATGGTATAGGGTTTGATTTAGAGTTTTCTGTCGTTTCATCATCATATTACCTCATATACATCCCACTGGTGGGCCTGAGCCTAAGTCACAATATTAGAGCAGCGGATCTACTACACCACGGGTGGTCAGACGTTTCGTTAGAGGGTTCTATTTTGAGTTTTACGACTAAAATACGACTTCGTTTCATCTTTAATTTTACCTCTTCGAGAATAAATGACTGCAGAGATGGCGTAGTGGTTACGATACCGACTGACCACGTGCCAGTGTCGTGGGTTCTATTCAACAACACTTTGTGTGACCCACAAATTTTTGTTTCGATTCTGGATGTAATTTATGTCCGTTAATTATATTTGTAAAGTCCCCCGCAATACAAGTATTAATTCTTTAGTGCAGGTATTGTCTTAAAAAAAAGTTTTTTTTTCAGATACATTCAAGAGGGCTGAAATTTGGCATGTATACAAATGTAGCTAAAGTTACTTGTATGCAGTACCCTGGCTCCAAAGACCACTTTGATATTGATGCGAAGACATTTGCCGAATGGGATGTTGATTATCTCAAAGTAGACGGTTGTTTTGTTGGCGAAGAATATCTTAATAAAGGTAAGTAATTTTATCTTAAGGATCTTATAGAATACCATCACGAAAGGTTCATGTTTCGATTGAAGGCCTCTGGCTTCTTATCATCACAATCTTGGCTCATATACGTCCCACTACTGGACTCGAGCCTCCTCCACAATAGGAGGGAAATTGTTCTTACTATACCATGCTGGTCAGACGTGTTTATAGGGTTTTATTTCGAGTATTCCTTATCTTGCATCGATGTTGCATGTTATATCCCTTAGTCGTATTATATGACACCCACAGTCCAATAATCCAGAGATGCCAGACATACTTTATTTTCTGAAAGACGCTCCGAAGTTTGGAGTAATGCTCGTATTAAAGGCCAGCATACCTGAAAAGTTGGTTGGTTGGCCAATTTAGAGGTACCCGATGAGAAAGATGAGCAAAAATAGGACAAATGTAATAAATTCCCATGGTTGATTTTTGTATAGTTTACTTAACCGTATTTTAAAAATATATTTCTTCAGCTGGACAAACCGTAACTAGTCATCAAAAACATTCAGCCCAAAACATAGAAAGAAAAATCGCTTCTTTGTCTCACAGACGTATGCATATAATTCTGAAACTCAGAGGTGCGCTTCAAATGTGAGACCTCTGTAGTCCAGGGTATTGGTCTCCATGAAGCTATCACTTATATGAACCTCTCTCATTCCAGAGTATATATCTTTGGGTGGATACCTCAACAATACTGGTAGACCAATGGTGTATTCTTGCAGTTGGCCTTATTACATACAATTTATACATGGACATAAGGTATCGTAATACGTTTTATTTGAAGATTTCTGATGTTTATAGTAGTAATAGACATTGTAAATAAAACTATTTTACGGATTTCGCGTTTTTATTTGATTTTTGATAGCCCGACGTTTCGAACACTTAACGGCGTTCAGTCCGTCCGTGACCATCATGAATTTTGCAAAGTGTTCGAAACGTCGGGCAATCAAAATTCAAATATAAACGCTATAATATCCGTGGATAGTTTTATTTTTTATATGATTTCAAAAATGGTAGAAAGTTTTTAAATTGGATTTTTATTTATCTGTGTTGGTAGAGTAAAAATACAATTCACCATCGCCTTTTTTGGCAGTGAATGTCATAAAAGACGAGTAAAGGATATAATATGCATATAATGTCTATGCTAGAGAAGGAAAACTCGAAACAAAACCTTATACCAACACGTCGGACCAACGGGGTACAGCAGGTCAATTTTCCTCCTACTGGAGTGAAGTTTCGAGCCCAATAGTGGAGCATATATGAGCTGAGACGAACATCTATCTAGTAAAAGGTAATCTCGAAATGAAACCCTATAACCAACCGTCCAACCTGCGTGATACTTTATAACGTCTGATCAGCATGGTATAGCAAGATCAATCTCCCTCGTATTGTGGAGGAGGCTCTAGCCCAACAGTGGGACATATATGAGCTGAGCTGAGGATGTATTAAATTACTAGCAACCCGCCCTCGCTTCGCTTCGGTTATAGGTTATAGTCGTTTTACCCGCGTAGTTCCCGTTCCCGTGGAAATACCGGGATAAAATATAGCCTAGTTTACGCCCAGCTTTCCATTGGTGAAAGAATTTTTGAAATCGGTCCAGCCGTTTTGAAGATTACCCGGAACAAACAGACAGACAAAAATTTTTTAATTACTATTTTAGGCATAGGTGTCGTGCAAATAACCGTGTGAGCATGAAAAAACCCTATTATTTTGACATTACAAACAGACACTCCAATTTTATTTATTGGTATAGATATACACTATGCCATCGTCAACTAAATAACCCAATAAAACTGTTTTTAATTGAACTACACAATTCGTCATAATGGATAACATATCTATTCCTTGTAATAATACACACAATTACAAAGTAATTTTATCACCATTTTGTTAATCGATATAACTATCCTATCGCGAATGATAAGCCAGTGATTAATTCATAGATACAGGTGTTACTTAGGACTAATGACAGATAAATAAACCTAACTGCCATTTGGGTCGCTGTTCTAGTTTTTAATGATAATAATCGGTTCGTTTTTAAAGGAATTTTTGAGACATCGTTACAAAGATCTTTTCCACCATCGTTATTGTTTCAGCTCATATACGTCCCACTACTGAGCTTGAACCTTTTTCATACTAGGAGGGCAATTCGCCATAGTATACCATGCTGATCAGACAGGTTGGTACAGGGTTTTATTACGAGTTTTCCTGCACTTGTATTGATGTTATACGCATGTTATATTCCTTAGTTGACTTTTACGATATTCCTGGGCAAGATAGGGAGGGATTCCGTCACCACACGGACGAAGATCTTTATGCCAAGTGTTTATATTTGTAATCATTTTAAATGAAGATTTATAGTAAAATTTCCATTAGTAGCCCGTTTTATTGCCATCATATTTCCGTCATGGCCCCTCCTTAGACAAATGGTGAGTTGACAGAGTAGGAATACAATTCACCGACCACATTTCTTGCGACGACTGAAGAATATGCAGGTAATATTTAGAAAAGAGATGAAAAACGTACATAAAACCCTATACTAGGACGTCTGACCAATGGGTGTCGTAAAAGACGACTAAGGGATATAAAATGCGTGTAATATTTATGCAAGAGAAGGATAACTTGAAATAAAACGCTATTTTAGCACGTCTGACCAGTGTGGTATAGTAGATCAATTGCCCATCTATTGAGAAAATGGCTCGACCCCAGTTGTGGCAAGTATATGAGCCGAGCTGAACGATTGAAGACAAATCGTCACCAATAGTATCATGGCCACGTTATTAATGTTACCTTTTAGAAATTTTGGTGGAATATGAAAACCTATAAAGCATTCTTATATGATTTCACTACACTTGAACACTTTCTCTGCATTTTTTTGGGACTAATCCCACTACAAACTCCTCAGAGGAGAGTTAGCAGAGTTAGTGAATGAGAGCAGAGCTTAGAGGAGGAGTTACAGTGATGACTGTAACTCTTCCTCTAAGCCAGGATCCGCAATGGCCTTCATGTAAGACATCGAGGTTTGACCCTTAGAAAGTCTTGGGAAACTGTTTTAATTGTCTCGCAATCTGCAAATAATTAATTATAAAAGAACAACAGGAGTTGGAGAGATTCCACTTTCCTCCTATGCAAAGCGGGCAACATGAAGCAAAATTGTCTAATAAATTTTGCTCACTGCATTGCAGAACATAAAAAATATTTTATATGACACGTTGAATCACTAAAATATTGATGATATAAAATCGGATGACATTTTCACGTTCCCGACAAAACTCGTATCTTTATAAGTAATTACTAACCCATCTGATGGTGGATTAATAATGTGTTTTCATCCTCGTGGATATCATAAAAGACATTTAAGGGCCTTTTCCGTGTGGTGACGGAGTGAGAATACAATTCACCACCCCATTTTTTGCCTCTGGGTGTCGTAAAAGCCGACTAAGGGACTACGTGTACAACATCTAACTCAAATGCCACTCATGTTCCACATGCCACAGCTCTTATGATCACAGGCCAATGTTGTAATCGCCACTTTTTCTAGGCTGCCTGTCGATTCGTCCAAACTTTGAACCTCTTTCACTGTTGAAGGACTTATCCTTACTAATATTAAAAATGAGAAAGTAAGTTTGTTTGTTACGCTTCCACGTTTAAACTACCGATTTCAAAAATTCTTTCACCAAAGGAAAGCTATAATATCAGGGAGCAACATAGGCTATATCCTGGTATTCTCACGGGAACGGGAACTACGCGGGTAAGGCGACTGAAACCGAAGCGAAGTGAGGGCCGGTTGCTAGTATAATTATATTCCTTAGTCGACTTTATGAATCCCATGAGCTAGAAAATGGATAGTGAATTGGTTTCTTACTTCGTCACACCAGATTGGCGATTGCGGTTATAAATCAGCATTCCCACGTCTATTCATGTGACACTCTCGGCAAAGTCACGGTTGATAACACAATGAGCATGACACAATGTCATAAATTACAGTATTCCTCAATAGATGGCGCTGTACTATAAAAATATTTAATTAAATTTCCAGCCCGACATTGAAAGAATATCAAAATATTGCAATTTATGGCGTAACTATCACGACATATCGTTGTCATGGGATGCCGTGGTCGGTACCATAATATTTTATAAGCAAAACTATGAAGAGCTGTCTCTATATCATGGCCCTGGACATTGGAACGATCCTGATATGGTTGGTATTATTTTACATTTTCTTATTTAGCCCAACAATACCGTTGAGCACAAATGTGGGAACGAAAGTTAGTCTACTATGACATACTACGTAATCATCTGTTGTGTGGTGACGGCTACGAATACTACCAAACCTTAATTTTTATTTAACACAAACGGTGACAAGTGACCAAAGAGTACCACCTGATGGTAAGTGATACTCTCATTCATGGACCTTAGCTGGGCCGCTGCCTATCGGCTAGTTTTCTGTCTACAGCTGTGGGTCGGTCTGTCTGGGGACACTCGTACTTTCGCAAAAAATCGACATCTGCGATGAGCGAGACTAGAGAGCTGGAAGCCCAACTTTCTGAGAGTGCGTGTGGTGGATTTTGGGGATGTCTTTAACCTGCCTGATGCCTGTCACCTAATCACATGAAGTGTGAATACACTCCCTTCACTTTCTTCACGGTAGGCAGCGGCTTAGCGGAGGTCCATGAACGGCAATATTTCTTACCATCAGAAGTGCTGGTTGCTCGCTTACAACTAACATATGTTTTTTAAGTGGTGGCAGAGTAAGAATACAATTAACCATTCTTCTCTTTGTCGTATAAGGCATATAATATGCATACTATATATTTAAACAAAACAAGGGTAACTCTAAATAAATTCCTATACCAATCCGTTAGGCCAGTGTGGTATAGTAGGTCAATTTGGCCTGCTACTGTGGAGCTCGAACCCAGCACTGGACGAATATGAGCTGAGATGAGGATCACATACTGCGTATGAATACAAACTAAATTAGCTTTGATGTGAAACATTTATAGGCAATAGTGAATCTGATCGTTGGCGTGGCGTTAACGCCACACTTAGATATCTACATTTGTGTAACGAAACCATAACCTGTTTTAGAATTGTGAACAACGCCATCTAGTGAGCTCAAACGTTTATTGAATAAAAAACACCATTTTCTGGAAAACAATTCAACAATCTTAATTTTTTATTCAAAGTTTATTCCATATTAGTTCCTGTTCTAATCTGATTTTTTATGAATATATACTTGTAGAAAATTATTACGATGTTTCACATCTGCCAGGCATCCTGAGCGACGGCTCCCTTTTTTTTCATGTTGTGATGGAATAAGAATGCAATTCACCACTCTTTATCTTGCTCGAAGGTGTCGTAAAAGACAACTGAGGGATATAATATGCATATAACACCTTACAAAAGAAGGAAAACTCTAAATAAAATACTACACCAAACCATTAGACTAGCGTGAGTAGTAGGTCAACAATGCCTTCTATTGTGGCGGAGACTGCAGCCTAGCTGTGGGATATATATGCTGGAATTATAAAGATATTATTTTTTTTTTACTATAATCATAAAATGTTATAATTCCAGTTAATATTTGGAACAAATGCTCTCAGCAATGGTCAAAGTCGTGTACAGATAGCCACATACGCAATGTGGTCAGCTCCGTTGCTGCTCAGCTGTGACATGGCGAAGGTCACTCCGTATGAAAAGGAGCTACTGTTGAACTTGGACCTGACTGCAATAGCTCAGGATACGCTTGGTATAATGGCAGTGCCTCATGATGTGAGTTTATGGCAATAACTCAACCAAAGAATAACCCTGTGATATTTTTAGTTTAATGTCTCAATTTCTCTTCCATTGTGGAAGAAGCCCTAGCCCAACAGTGGGACCATTTTGGCTGAGATGATATGATGACGAGATAAATATTTACGAATGTTAAGATCTGATCAGATGTATTGCAGTCAGTGGCAAACGAGCAAACAGTACACCTGATAGTAAGTGTTGCTGCTACTCATGGTCCTTTATAAGGTCGCTGCCTACCGCGAAGAAAATGAAGGGAGTGTGAATGCGTGCAATGAGGCTCGGTGATACCAAAGGCACCACCAAAACATTCCACACGTGAACACCCTTATAAAGTTGGGCTTCCGGCTCTCTCGCTCACCGAACGAAGCGCAGTAACAAATCGCTACTGCTCAGACGTCGATTTTCTGCGAGAGTGTGGTACTACCCTGGACGGACCGGCCCACAGCTGTAGACAGATAACTGTCAATAGTGTGGTCCTACCACTAGTTTGTCCCATAGTCGTCTTTTACGACATCCACGGGCAACATAGGGAGTGGTGAATTGTATTCTTACTCCGTCATCACACAGAAGAAGATGTCTAATGGTGGACGTCAATAACCTGATGGTTGGATGAATAAAGAGATGGTTGCAGCTCCCAGTTTCTTGTATTAGTTGTCGTCGTCGTCTCAGCTCATTTAAGCCCCACTGCTGGGCTTGAGCCTCCTCCCTAATGGTTCCCTTTTATAGTCCTGGACGGCTGTGGGACGTATATGAGTTGAGATGATGATGATGATTATGATATTTGATTGAATTAGGCGATACATGGCGGCAATCCATTATGTTGTTCCGAGCTATGAGCAAGTCACTAAAGGAAGCGTGAGTTGAAGATAGGGAGAGAGTGTTCGAGTATCGTCTATGATTGGTCCGAAACAATACAAAAGAATTCTACCGCCGTGTTGTAAAATTATTCTCGGAATCACATAGTGGGTTGAATACTAGAAAACTTCTAGAATTTAGCGTCCTGTGCTAATTTAATAATATTGAAACACTTTAAACTACAGTATTATACATTTATGTAATTGGTATTAGATGTAAATGTTTTTAAAATACAGTTCCTGAAGGCCGTAATACATTTTTTGACACCAGCTTGGTTCAAATTTAGCTTAGAATAATTTTAAATGTAAAATGTTTTAATGTTCATGTAATTAATAATTACGCCTAAATATCGCTTTAATTAGCACGACTTATGTATTCTTAAGTGTAATGTACTTTATACTTAACAAAAATAATAATAAAATAAAAAAAAGACTGTAAAATTTAATATTCAGCGTACATGGATGACATTCATCACATTAACAAAAGAAACCTTACTTAATAACTACAAGACCTATGACAGTAAATTTTTGTATTCAGATAATAAGTCTGGAAGACACTATATTTTTATTATTTCAAATAATATATTATTTATTATTATAAATATTTCAGCTTACGGAAGATATAACAGTATGGGTTAAACCACATCATCCGATAAAAGGCAATATATATCCGTCGTATTCGTTCGCTTTCGTCAATTTGGACATCACCAATGGGGATATACCATTCGTACCAAAGCAGTATGGATTGAATTCATCTGATCCTTATACAGTTTACGTAAGTTTATTTGTCAAACATATCTTCATATATATAATTTTTTTGTACGTGGGTTGGTATGTGACTGAACTCCTTCTAAACGACTGGACCGATTTTGAAAGTTTTTTCTGTGTTAGGGGGTTATGTGATCTTTTTCCTTGTGTTGATCGAAAAACAATAAGGGTTAAAATATGTCAATAATTTCCGAAATTTTCCGTGTGGGGACGGAGTAAGAATACAATTCACGGGCAAGATAGGGAGTGCCCTATCTTGGCCGTGGATGTCGTAAAATACGACTAAGGGATATATTGCGCATCACATCTATGCAAGAGAAGGCAAACTCGAAATAAGACGCTATAGCAACCTGTCTGACTAGCATGTATAGTAAGGTTAATTGCCCTCCTATTGTGGAGGAGGCTCGAACCCAATGGTGGGACGTATATGAGCTGAATTGATGATGATGATGGAAATAATATCTATGCAAGAGGAAACCCGTTTATAATGTTTATAAGCTTAATAGAACAATGGAAGGACATTTGACATACTATACCATGCTGGTCAGACGTGTTGGTATAGAGTCAAGACTTCCTTTTTAACCGACTTCAAAAAAGGAAGAGGTTCTCAATTCTTCGGAATATTTTTTTTTATGTATGTTCACCGATTACTCAAAGACGCCTGGACTGATTTGCAAAATTCTTTTTTGTTTGATAGGGTATACTTTCCAGGTGGTCCCATAGTCAGTCATCAGGTCAGGATCTGATGATGGTATCCTTGAGAAATTGGTGGCATTCTTAAAATTTTATAGCCAATTTTAACGTTTTTATTATACTTCGTAAAGCTATTTAGGTATTTGCGCCTGGTAGTCATTATCTCGTTGCAGAGCTGATGATGGAAGATACAATTTGAAGGCGATTTTTTTTAATTAAAAATTATAGATTATCATGCACTTGAGTGATGAATTGTATTCTAGCTTTGTCACCACATGGAAATTCCATAATATTAATTGCTATTAATAAAAAATGTATAATTTCAGGATGTTTTTACTGGCGAGTACATTACAAATATTACCTTAAGAGACACGTTATCAGTCACCGTACCAGGACAGGGTATACAATTTTTTTTTACTTTATTTTCTGACCTATACCAATAAATAAAATTGGAGTATCTGTTTGTAATGTCAAAATAATAGGCATTTTTAATGCTCACATGGTTATTTGCACTATACATATGCCTAAAAATAACTTTATATTTTTTTTGTCCGTCCGTCGGTCTGTCTGTTTGTTCCGGGTAATCTTTAAAACGGCTGGACTGATTTAAAAAATTCTTTCACCAATGGAAAGCTATAATATCAGGTTAACTTGGCTATATTTTATCCCGGTATTCCCACGGGAACGGGAACTGCGGGAATAAGGCGACAGAAACCGAAGCGAAGCGAGGGCGCGTTGCTAGTTTTAAATAAAACTACTTTACGGATTTTATCGCGATTGTATTTGATTTTTGATTGCCCGACATTTCGAACACTTTGCAGCGTTCATGGTCTCGGGCGGACTAAGATGTCTCACGTCCAACAAGTCTTCGTTATTGCAGAAACTTTATGATTATCTACCCGATACATTTAATTTATTTTCTGAGTGTTGAATAAGATATAACCGTCACGCTCGGTTATGTAACACTAGTTCGAGTAAAATCGACTGCCTTCGACTCATCATCATCATCTCAGCCCATATACGTCCCACTGTTGGGCTCGGGCCTCCTCCGGGATGGAAATTGACCTACTATATCACGCTAGTGAGACGTGTTGGTATAGGGTTTTGTTTCGAGTTATCCTTTTCTTGCATAGATGTTGTATGCGTATTATAATCCCTTAGTCGTCTCTTACAACACCCACGGGTAAGAGAATTGTAACTGAATTGTATTCTTACTCCGTCATCACACGGCATTCCTTCGACTAAGGGATCATTTTTTTGAGCACGGTACAAATGACGTACTGCACTTCCGTAATACCGACCTAACGTGCCAATATCGCGGGTTCGAATCCCACGCATATCATAGGGTATCAGCATCATCATCGCAGCCCACAGATGTTCCACTGTTAGGCTTCGGCCTCGTCCACAATGGGAGGGAATTTGAGGAATTTGACCTGCTTATACCATGCTGGTCAACCATGTTCGTATAGGGTTTCATTTCGAGTTTTCTCCTTCTTTTGCACAGATGTTATGTGCATATTTATATCCCTCAGTCGTCTTTTACGACATTCACGGGCAAGATAGGCAGTGGTGAATTTCTTACCCTGTCACCTCACATAGGGTAAAGGTATCATAATATTTTTTTTTTGTTTCAGATGTTGTCCTGTACACCTTATACCCGCTCTAGTCACAACGTCACTTAAAATTTAATAATGCTTAAGTTATTTTTTAATTATTATTGCCCATTTTTATCAACGACACCTAAATTGTAGGTAACATCTAACGCAATCTTTATAACATTAATATTATGTATGTAGGTCTTAGAATAATAACGTATAGAAAGATAGTGTCCGTATTGCGAACGTTCGAAACATGAATTTAAAAATACTAATGGCGCGCAGACGATTACACACGTACACACGCACACCACTATACAAATTATGAAATCAAATTTTATTTTCATTAACAGAAATCGTCAAAATATTTTTAAAAGTAATTTTAAAAACCTTTTTCAGATTTTCAAATGTGTTATGACACCATATGAATGCACAAACCGTCATAATTACCTATTTATTTTTTAAGAGTTGCGTACGTACGTGCAGTACAATGACTAGTACATTACGGAACGGTTCCGGCGTAAGCTCCATTAGGCTCCAATTGAAATGCTTCACTTTTTGTTACGTTACTTCTATACGTTATTATTCTAAGATGTAGGTATTATTGATGTAGTTGTTGTTTGATGAAAATTAGTGAAATCATTTTTCCAACGTCCTCTAAAGTGTACCTAGCACCTAAGGTAATAAAAATAATACATTTCATTGATGTTTATTTATATTGCACTAGGCGTTACATAGTATATTGCCTCAATTTTTATTGTTACATTTTCTAGATACTACCTAAAATTTGGAAGTCATTGGTGTAAATATGCGTAAGGTACTTTTAACAACGTTAAATGTATAAATATGGGTTTTGCAAAGACCCCATAAAAAAAGAGAGCACGTACAAAATATGCATGTCAGAAGTGAAACTTCATTGGTGCCACGTGTTTTTTGTCAATTTAAAAAAAAGATAAAAAACGATAAAAAATATTGGACGTTACTCGTTGCTAACGCTCGCGCTGGCAGGTATGCTACGCTCAAGCGTTCGAGTGCCACGCATTCACTCTCGCTCTGTCTCTTTCTATTCCAGTAACGTTAAACGTTTAATGCAACCTTATTGGAAGTCGCATTAGAAGTTTCACTTCAATAATTCTGTCAATGTGACGACGAATTAAAAATACAACGAATATTTCTCGAATTGATTAATATACGTATAAAACGACATACTATTTTTTTCTTTATACGGATGTTTTCAATCAAAAAATTGTATTTATTACTAAACTCTAAATTATCATCATCCCAGCTTATGTAGTGCCCAATGCTGGACTCCAACTTTCTCCACAATGGGAGAACAATCCTCGTGTTTGTTCATTGGTGATGTATATATTAAAAAAGTTAGCTACAATAGTTAATATAAGAAGAGCAATAGTTCTTCTTTGTGAATAATCCCACCACAAATTCCGTCCGTTGCAACACCTTTAAGCGAGGATTCACAATGGTCTCCATAGATGATAACGAAGTTTAACTGTCAGTAAGACTCAGGAAAGGCTTTTAATTGTCATGCAATTTTAATGCATGGGCAGGCCACATTGCTCAACGAACAGACACGCATTTCAGGACGCATCCCTAATAGGTAAACCCTGTGGGGGACCTGGTGAAAGTTTCTGAGCGTCGTTGGATGCAAGAAGCACAGGACCGCAGCCTGTGGCGTAACATGAGGGAGGCTTACGTCCAGCAGTAGATGGCGATACGCTGAAATGATGATGATGACTATCTTTTTTTGTTCATGCTGTGGAAATGCATTTACGCATCCCCTACCATAGCGGCATCTATCATGCTTTGATGGAGAGTACCGGAGAGATCATCTGATGACCTTCAATTGTCGACACCCCCAACACTTTGCCGTTTGGCCATATCCTATCTTCATTCGAGGCGGTGGAATGAGGTGTGCATAGCGGCACCTCCTTCTCACTGGTCGCGGCCGGCGAAGCGAGTCGACGGACGCAAGTACCTCCCATTCCTGTTCCGCGGTCTCCTGTCTCATCATGACGATCTCACAAAATGAGGCCATCGATGACTAGCACCCATCGCTGTTGAGCATTTTGGAAATAATGGTCGACAACGACAAGTCCGTCCCAATTTTCACCAAGAGGACGTAGGGCTGGGTCCCTGGACGAGTCATACTTTCAAAGTGTGCCACACATCGTCGATTAGCGCGCCACAGTTTTAGCATCTTAGAGCCCCTTCTCTTCCAATTTTATGCAAATACTTACTTAAGACTCCATGCAATAGTTTAGTTATCAGAACTTATCCTGGATGGGTAAGCAGTTAAGTAGTGAACAGTCTTAATCTGGATAGTAATTCTCCTGTCTTCATCACAAATTACGTCATTACAGTATGGTGACGGGCAAGAATACAAGAATATATCACAATCCCTAACTTTTCCGTGGAAAGCGCGAGTTCAAATATGTTTCATAGAGTTTTTTGAATACATTAAATAAAAGACGAATCGAAAACTTCCTCCTTTTTTAAGTCAGCTGAAAATAAAAAAAAAATATACAAAAAATCTGCAACATCTTAAAAAATATAATATTGTGTCACCATTCAACGCAAAGACATGAATAGAACGGTATCTTAGGAAAACTTAGTTCTATTGACATACCCTAGTTGACATTCCATGTCCGTATTTCATTCTCATGAAAAAAAAAACGGGGTCACGACATATTTCGTGGTTTGCTTATTCCAGTTCTCTAGTTGTCAAGTTTAACTGGAACAGGAAAAAATATTACGGTCGAAGTAATTATGGAAGTTGTAAAGAATTTTACGTGAGAATAACGTCTTCGCGTCTTCCGTTGCGTCGCTAAAGGTGGGGAAAAATTTTAGGTAAAATCCGCCTAATATTTATAAACCTTATATACTTACTATAGCGTCATGGCGACATAAGAATATTATCTGTTATCTTTTTTAAGCATTTTTATGGCATGGCTGCGAAGCCTTTTATGTAGACATATGTTAGCTATAGCAAAACGTTACTTAAAACTGTTGACATGCCTCTAACGTATCGTATCGGTATTCATACAACTAATAACGGCTATCTGTTATCTAGTTACAAACAACTGATGAGGATGCAACGTTGCCAACTTACAATATCACAACAATAAATAATAGGTTACGTGCCGTGATTCTCGTTTCGCTACGTCGGTAACTTGGTAACTAAATGATCACTAATAAGTCTAATAACCAAAATAATTATGCTATCTCTTTCTTGCTACGTGATTCCTGGCGTGTAAAATAGAGGGGTGGTTATTGGCTAGCGGCTTCATAACAAGCAAATTTCACGAATATTGATATAAGCGAAAGTCTTATTTCTATTGCCGTAAGACTTAACTGTCATAAACTCTTGTAAATCAAACTGTAATGGTAAAGTGGTTTTATTTCTCTTTTCTATCGTATGCTACGAAAACTGTTCACTATAGTTTGTCCTATGAAAGTTTATAATGGGTTAACCGTGCAATAATAGAAATAAGGTCGTTATTACTTTACGCGTATTATACCGATATTCGACAACGGTTATCTATATCGTTATTGACGTTGCGGGAAATTGGCGGTAACGCCCATGTCTATAACTTCGTTGTCAGTGATTGTCTCTGTGTCATATCGCCTTTAATAGAGTTATGACCATATTACTAGTTTTCTTTTGGGCATTCTAGAGAAACAGAAAACGTACCTAAAGCACTATTATATCATATTTGCTACTGTTGAGTCATGCGACTCAACACGACTGGACCACGGCGGAGAATGCGGTGAGGGGGCGCCGGCAGCGGCTCGTCGCGCGCCGCGTCGAGCCGTCGACATACCAACATTAAGCTTACATACATTGTAACGCGTGCGCACATCACTTATTTACTTTTCCTTATACATTTTTAAATACTTGCCGTAGTTGCGACTTTCATTGTTAACCTTTTAATAGTTTCTTTTAAATTATAATTATATACAGTCCACAGCTTTTATTCCGCCTACCAACTAAGGAATCACTCCAATAGCTACACTAGCGTATTATTTGCAGTAAATTACAAGAATGCTATTAATCACCCTCTAACTTACCCCTGCGTGTCGTAAAAGACGACTAACGGATTAAAATACGCAGATAACATCTATGCAAGAGATAATAAACTCGATATAAAACTCTATTCCAATACGTCTGACCAACGCGGAATAATAGGTCAATTTTCCTCCCATTGTAAAGGAATTCTGAGTTCGAAAGTGCGATTTATATAGATTGAGATGATGATGATGATATGACTATATATGTCCCACTGTTGGGATCAGGCCTCCTCCATAACGGGAGGGGAATTGCATTGCATTTGAAATAAATTTATTTTTACGGATTTTATCGCGTTTGTATTTAAACTTTGTTTCCTGACGTTTTGTTTCAACGTGTTTCTATCATGATGAATACAAAAACAGTATTGGTAGTTCGTTCCACATATCGCCTTTCAGAAAATAAAGTATGTCAGACAAGTATGGCTTATTGGTATTTCATATCTATACCAATAAATAAAATTTGGTGTGTCTGTTTGTAATGTCAAAATAATAGGCTTTTTTCATGATCACACGGTTATTTGCACTATACATATGCCTAAAATACACTTTATATATTTTTGTCTGTCTGTCTGTTTGTTCCGGGTAATCTTCAAAACGGCTGGACCGATTTCAAAAATTCTTTCACCAATGAAAAGCTATAGTATCAGGGCGTAAACTAGGCTATATTTTATTCCGGTATTCCCACGGGAACGGGAACTACGCAGGTAAAACGACTAAAACCGAAGCGAAGCGAGGGCGGGTTGCTAGTTTATTATATAATACACACATTTTTTGAAGTGAAAACTTCTATAGATAGGTTTAGATGGACAGTAAATTCATATAAGTCGTCATCGACATGGTCAGGTGATGTGTTACCATTAACATTATAATCTGTAGCTATGTCGATAACATTAACCAGCTAAATGTAAAGAGTTATAATTTAAGATCAAACCATTGATTAGTATTCAAAATAATAACTGTGAGCTTAGAGTTTTCAATTCTGTCCGCAGTCTGACTGCTTTGTATTCTTTTGTTATGTATAAATAAGATATTTCAATTGTTATTATATTTCATGTTTTATTTGTAATTTATTCGAGTGTGTACTTAAGTTTGTGATAATAGATTTGTAAGTTATATTATGAATTAGAATAATAAAATTATTAAGTTTTTATTGGATTTATTTTATTTACATCCAAAAACTACGAATAATCATTAAAATAATGATAGTTATCTACATATTAAAACACGTGTACTTACATGATTTGTTTGCACAGTTTGAACCTTGCGATGACGGAATAAGAATACAATTCACCCTATCTTGCCCGTGACTGTCGTAAGAGATGACTAAGGGATATACTATGCATATGCAAGAGATTTTCGGTGTGGTGACGAAGTAAGAATACAATTCACCATTCCCTATCTAGCCCGTGGATGTCGTAAAAGACGACTAAGAGATACAATACACACATAACATCTATGCAAGAGAAAGAAAACTCGAAACAGAACCTGTCTGACCAGCATGGTATACTGAGATCAATCTCCCTCCTTGGAGCGAGCCCAACAGTGGGATGCACATGAGCTGAAATGATGATGCAAGAGAAGGAAAACTACATAAAACCTATACCAACACGTTTGACTAGCGTCCTAGTATGAAAATGCTACGGTATCAACACGCCGTCCATTCAGTTTGGGTTGACGAAAAACCGTCACGCGGTTCCGTAACCCAACCCGCCGTATTCCCCTCTCATAGTCATTGGGCCGCCCATTGTTACTAAATCTTTGATGTTGGTGACCAGCCTGGCATGAAGGACCACGCTTTTTTGGGCGAGCTATGGTCAGCACCCACGGTGTCCGTTCCGTCCGGGGTGATGAAAAGGTGGCGCGTGGCTCCAGAAATTACCGTATTCTCTACCCTTCGGCATTGGGCCGACTACTGGGATAGAATCCTTGACGCTTGAGGCCAGCCCGGTGGGTTATTCTTACGGATACCGTCTACCTGGGCGTCGTCCTCAAGCGGTTAGACTTTCTGCGGATGACGGACAATTACCCAGTTCCATCACCCGCATGAAAGACCACGCTACCCTTAATTATCTATTTATACGAAATTAATATTAATTATATTAATGAAAGAAAAACAAAGCCTGTCTGGAAAAGACATTTATATAGTAATTTATTTCTCAGTAAATAATAAAATGAGGAGCTACGCCTTACTGTTCAAGTTAAGCGATTATGCAAAAAAAAGTTGTATGTTGAATTCTGGGCGTTCATACGGCGTCTAACACTTCGAACACACATTTAAAACAAAATGATGACTATAAAAATAATAACGATGAGAATCATCTTCTAGTAAATATTGTCCAATTTTACTCGTCCATTGTTACTGTTTTGATCAGTTTTTTAGTCTGTCCATTCATAAATGTTCATTTCCATGCATCGCGGGCGATCGCAGCCATATGACGGCGGTGCTGAGGTCTGACGACAGATGCAAGCGACGACCTTACATTTTCATAATACTTTTCATAATACCTTATATTTTCATACACTGACTATTATTGCATCACCCGTGCGCATAATATCATACACGGTAAAACACGCGTGGCTACCGATCAGTCGTGATGTATGGAAATGAACCTTAAGCCTATCGACGTCCATGGTTAGTCATAGGCCTTTCTATGAAAGCAGGATAATCTCATAATCCTTACGATTGACAGCGATTCCTTAACCTATTTTTACAACTTTTATCGATAAGTAAGGGTCGGCAGTAGATTGTATTTTTAACTTTCACGCCGATAACCTTAGTAGAAATAAATTTATTGAGTTTAACACACTATTTGTCTTGTGTTAGAGATTACACTTGCGAAAACAGTTCCATATTATTTAGATACACAAGTGCACTGTGCAGTCGAGTTCTACGCTAAGATCTGTTTATATTTGCTTCAAACGTTCATGGTCAGTTAAGCTTGCCTACTGATCCGTAAGCGACATTGAAGCAAAATCGTTTAGAGGCTTCAAATATCTTCGAGCTTAAATCAAATTGTTGCAAATCAAGAAAAAGCAAACACAATTATTTCAAGCAGCGAGGATGCTAACCTAGTTATTCTGATTTTGTTTGTTAAAAGAATTGTTAAGTATTAATAGTTTTCTTTTTATTTCAAAATTATTTATTAAAATTAAAAAAGTAATATTGAAGTGTAAAAATAGCAATTTTTATTAGTTCACAACAACCTATAATTAATATTTAACATAGTGAAATACTGAATATAATTATCAGACACTTTTACTAATGATTGCAATGAGTTGCTAAGATATAATTATCTAGATCTTAAATCGGTAATAATAAAAAGTAAATATAGGGACATATATTGCTACTTACTTGGCCCCATGCAAGTTTATGTTGAAAATACGTGAGGCATTAGCAAAAATTCCGTACTCATTTAAGGTAACTGTGATTTCTGATATTAAAATTAATGTAAAACTTTCATAATTGCAACTTAATAACCCCCTTCTTCACAAGAGGTAAAATATTAAACGTGGTTGTTGTTGTTGATTCTAATTAGAAATTACTGGAGCCATAAAAATTATTTAGGTAACAAGAATGTTTCCTTGTTTGTAGTATCATCATCATCATCTTCTCAGAAGAAGTCCCACTGCTGGGATCAAACTTCCTTCGCAATGGAAGATAAATTGATCTACTATACCGCCCTGGTCAGACTGGTTGGTATTGGGTTTTATGTTTTATTTCGAACATTTTTCTTCTCTTACATAGATGTCATCTGCAACAATTCCTTAGTCGTCTTTTACGACACCCATGGGCTAGAAAAGGAGTGGCGAATTGTATTCTTCGGAATAGAAAGGCGTGGTTAATTGTATTCTTATTTAACTCGGGATTCACTTAATCGCTATCCGTAAAAACGCTTACAATTGCACCTTATCTTTTAGATTGTGAGGGATCTGTAACGAGACGGCACGCCGCCACTTCTAATTACTTGCTCTGCCTTTGAGTTGTCACATACTGGCGAATTAATTACTTCACAAAATATGATTTTAGGGACGTTAACATGCTAAGTCAAAGGAACCTAATTATCTATCAATGTAGGAATTTTCTCTCTATGAAGGCTTTTCTATGAGGTGACGGTATAAAAACACAATGCAACCCCCGCTTTTACCTGTGGGTGTACTTTTATAGAAGTCAGCAATTTTATTTAATTGGACTGCTAGCTCTAAGTAGCTATTGAGGGATCTCATCTTTATCATAGCCCACATATGAGTCATTGCTGGGCTCGTGCTTCCTTACAATGAGAGTGAAGTTTACCTACTATCCCACGCTATTCAGGTGGGTTTGCATAGGGCTTTATTCCGAGTTTTCTTTTTCTTGCATAGATGTTATCTGCATATTCTAATCCTTAGTCGTCGTTTGCAATACCCACGGACAAGATTCAATTGTATTCTTACTCTGTATCACACAAAAGAATTGGGTGATCTCATTCTCAACGAAATGGGTATTGAAATAACATAATTATTAAACAACATTCCTCTTCTCATGTTTATATTGATCACTTGTTGTAGATAACGAGCAAGGCTGTCGAGTATTCTAGCGGGCCGATGTTCGCCGTGGCGTTGTTGCCCGATGGGCAGTCTGGCCGGAGAGGTGTTAGCTCGGTATTCAGACCGTGCGTATCGACGGGGCACGACAAGTACTTGCACAAGTCTTGAGAAGGGAGAGCATACTATCCTGCCACCACTGCAATTGCAAGGAGGACATGCTCGAGGTGTGTGCCGCGTGGACAGAGCAGCGCCGAAAAATAGTTTTATTTACAGTAGGTAATATCTGCGTAAACATCAGAAATCATTTTGAAATTCAAGTTAAATCAATCAAATATATTGTAAATAAAACTACTTTTACGGATTATATCGCGTTTGTATTTGATTTATGATTGCCCGACGTTTCGAACACTTTGCAGCATTCATGGTCACGGGCGGACTAAGGTGTCTCACGTCCAACAAGTAATCGTTATTACAGACATATATAAACGCGATATAATCCGTAAAAGTAGTTTTATTTACAATGTGTAGTGCTCGCGTAAACATCAGATATCAATCAAATATACTTAACCTGAATCTTTTAAAATATACAAAAACAACTAAGTAACTTCTCTTTGTTATTTAGTTCGGTAATTAGGAAAGATTCAAGAGGCAAATCCTCTAGAACCTTACCTAGTTAATTAAATTTTCAAGAAAACTCTATCTTGTCTCGAGATTATTATGAAAAAAAAAGAAATGAATGAAAAAAAAAAAGGAATATATTTTCTCAATTTTTTTATTCACCTTGGGAACATAAAATGGCTACAGCTATAAAGCTTATTTAGATTTTTTCTGTTTTTGTTAAAATTAGCGGCTTTTTCTTTTTTTTTTGGGGTGGACTATGGTCAGCCCACTCGCCACCCGGCTCCGTCCGGGGCGACAGAGTGGCGGCGCGCGGCCGCAAAACCCACCCTTAGCACGTCGCCTTCGTCATTGGGCCGACCGCCGGTGCCGAGTTCCTTGTTGTCAGTGGTCGGCCTGACGGAATACTCTGAGAGGGTACCCTTTCCTCTCGACATGCCTTTCCCGAGACGTCGATCGCCGTCGCGCGGTCAGCCTCTCTGCGGGTGACGGACTAAAATTCCCAGTCCGGTCACCCGCGGCCTCTGCTAGGGCGCAGGTGCTAAAATTAGCACCTCTAATAAAGAAATTATGCGTCAATATTCTGCGAGATAAATTACTTTTGATTTTTGTTAGAAAGTTTCGGCTAAATTTATGTTTGAATTAGGACCCCTGTATTGACCTTAATACTAGGATTCATCCCAACCCATAAACCTCTCACAGTTGGGCTCCAGTCTCCTCCATTATGGGATAGAAATTGACGTACTAGATTATGCTGGTCAGACGGGTTGGCATAGGGTTTTGTTTCGAGATTTCCCTTTCTTGTATAGATGTTATATGCATATATATCTCTTAGTAGTCTTTTACGACAGCTACGGGCAAGAGAGGGGGTGGTGAATTGTATTCTTATTCCGTCACCGCACGGAAACCATGGTGATGTGTCCCTACCAAGAAGTTCAAATTCATTGTAGAGGAAGCCCGAATCCAACAGTGGGATGTATGTGGGCTGCTATGATGATGATGATAATAAGGAAATCTCATAGCTTCGCATCACCGACATGCCCGTGATTGGCGCACGTGTAGTGTGCTGTGCACCTCAGATACTTTTTGTATGCGTGAAATCTCATGCGATCGCGTCACCGACATGCTTATAGCAGTATATCTGTAGCTATACGGCTGACGTATAGTGCTGTACATATACGTGAAATTGAATGGATTTGGTGAAAAGTTCAATGTGCATTGTAGAAACAGTGTTTTTGTTCCAATTGAATTGTATTTATATTTTTCATGGTTTTATACAGCTGTAAAATATACGTGAAAAAGGGACGCGTGGCAGATGTGAAACATCTAAATTACTTTGTATACATAAAAGAACAGATTACGACGGGAACTAATATGGCATAAAGTGTTAATAAAATATTACGATCTTTTTTCCAGAAAATGAAGATTTTTATTCAATAAACAAATATTTTTATTATAGTGTATTCACTATAGTGTTTAGGATAATAATTTATTTTAAACTCGCTAGATGGCGTTGTGCAAAATTCTAAAACAGTTTATGGTTTCGTTACACAAATGTCCATATCCAAGCGTGGCGTTAACGCCACGCCAATGATCAGGTTAACCCTCGCTTATAGATGGTTCACATCAATAATAAAACCATTCAACCATGCATATAATTGTTGTTCGGAGTGTCAGTAGATGTGAAAACCAGATTGATGTTGATAAATATACATATATATTTCTTTTTACTAGTGGTCGTCGAGTGGTCAAATTTCGGCCATAATTCATTTAAATTAATTTTTCTGCTATACAACTTTCTTTTAATTTTATTTATGTTTTATTGTATATTGAGCAAGCTGTGTTTCACTAATAACTAATATATAAGTACAAATGTCTATTAGACACCATCATCATAATTACGATTGTTTGACAATCAGTTCGACCAGAGATTTTAACCGTAAACAAAAGTGTATAAGTGTGTATGTGTAGCGATTGCATGGTAGTGTGCGTAATGCCTTTATTAATACACTTAATATATTTCTAATCTAAAACTATATAAAATTTAAATTTTATGCACTTCTCCTCATTATATACTTCAACTGTGCCCAATTTCATACTTGTTCATCCACGTAATTTTTGTAAAAAGGGGTACAAAGTTTGTGCTTCACGTATTAATATATAGATTCTTACATAACCCACAGAGGAACAACAATAATTTATTATTACGCTAATCAAAATTCCAGAAGCCAAGGTTAAATAAAGTAGTAAGTGGAAACATTTTCATACGGCATCGGATTAACAAAGCAACATTAACATAAACAAAACAACTTTGCATCCAAAACTCTAAAGTAGGCCATTGAATCAACTTTCGGAGTGTAACAAAACGGAGTTGTTGGCAACTTGTCAACAACACTCGCACAATTCTCTCTTTACTAATGTATTTTTTATTGGCGATTCACGTGCTAGAGGATTGAGTTTTGTTTTATAAAGACAAAACCTCGCACTAAGGGAATAATGACGGAGTATGAATAGCATTCACCACCTCTTTTGTCCGTGAGTGTCGTATAAGAAAGACGATTAAGACATTAAATTGCAGATATCACTTATACAAGGATTTTTTTCGTGTGCTGACGGAGTAAGAATACAATTCACCATTCCCTCTCTTGCCCGTGAGTGTCGTAAAAGACGACTAAGGGAATATGCAGATAATATCTATACAAGAGGAGGAAAACTTGAAATAAAATCCTATACCAACACGTCTGACCAGCCTGGTATAGTAGGCCAATTTCTCTCTGAGGCTTGAGCCCAGCACTGGGACGTAAATGAGCTGTAATGATTATGATGATGATGATGAACAACTATACAAGAGAAATAAAACCCTACGTCGGATGATCGTAGTATAGTTGGTAAAATTGCCTTCTATTGTGGAGGAGGCTCGAGCCCAACAGTGTGACGTATATACGTGGGCAATTGACCTTACTATACCATGCTGGTCAGACAGGTTGGTATAAGGTTTTATTTCGAGTTTTCCTTCTCTTGCATATATATTACATCCTTTAGTCGTCTTTTACGACATCCATGGGCAAGGTAGAGAGTGGTGAATTGTATTCTTACTCCGTCACCACACAGAACGGATCATCTATCTTCTATTCATCTATACAAATAAATAAAATTGAAGTGTCTGTATGTAATGTTAAAATAGTGGCCTCTTTTCATGCTCACACGGTTATTTGCACGACACCTCTGCCTAAAGTATCGTTTAAAAATGTTTTGTCTGTCTGTCTGTTTGAGGTAATCTTCAAAACGGTTAATATTTAACTACCAGGTAGCTGTCTATATAAGGAGTAACTTGGGCTATATTTTATCCCGGTATTCCCACGGGAACGAAGCGAAGAGGGAGCGGATTGCTAGTCACTAATAAAACTGTTGTAACTAATAAGTCTGATATCGTGGTGATAGATCGGCTAGGGCGCCGCGCAATGATTGTCGATGTCCTCCATGACGGGTATCTGTTGAAGGCTGAGAAAGATAAACAAATAAAATGTCAAGACTTTGCTCTCGAAATTATCAATATAGGCTCACACTACATATGAATCTAATAAAAGCGTGTTAAAAATAAAATAAAATCAACACTCGAATCATGTTTTACCAAAAATTATCATAAAAGCAAGCATATATTTTTACGGTCTACAAAAAAAATAAAATTATAATTTCTGAAGTGGACCGTAACAGAGCGCGTGTTATGACTTCTATATATTTTTTTTATTACCGTGACAGTAAAGAAATTTATGCCACAATTACATATATTAGCGACTATGTTCTGTGTAGTAACTGAATAAGAATACAATTCGACACCCCCTATCTTATACGTGGATGTAGTAAAAAACGATTAAGGGATATAATATGCATACAACATCTATGCAGGAGAAGAGAAACTCGAAATAAAACCCTATACCAATCCATCTAGCATATAGTAGACCGATTTCCCTCCCATTCACATTCTATTCAGACATAGGTTTACATAGGGATATTCAAAGCGTAATCTTTATAAGTTGCAGACTAGTTGGCAATAGCAATTCCTGTTAGTATTCCCTTAGTCGATTGTTACGACTAACATAGAAATGACGTCACATTTTATTTTTAACCTGTATGGGTTTTTCATAAACGGTCATAAAATAATTCAAGTATAATTTGTTCTTCTGTGTGGTGACGGGGTAAGAATACAATTCTGCAATGCCTATCGTACCCATAAGAGACGATTGAGGGATATAATACCTATACAAGAAAATGAAAATCAAATTAAACCCTTTACTAACAGGTTTGACCAGCGTGATATGCTACTTTAATATCCTTCCTATAGTAGAGTAGGCTCGAGCCCAAAAGTTGGTCATCATTTTAGCTCATTTACGTCCTACTGTTGGAAAATTGTTCGACTAAAACCCCGCTTGTCAGACGCGGTGGTATAGGGTGTAATTTCGACTTATCCTTATCTTGTATACATGTTATATACCTACATATTTAATCCCTTAAAAGACGACTCTATTACAAGACTCACGGGTATTGTCATACCCGTGAGTCTCGTAATGAGGGGGTGGTGAATTGTATTCTTACTCCGTCACCGCACGGAAAATTGGGACATAAATGAACCAAAATGATGATGATACTCCATTCAAGTCTGTGGCTTTATATAAATCTGGACAAACTAAGTCTGTATGGTTATTATTAGACCTAAATAAATAATTTGAAAGTTTCACTATCATAATTTATTCAGTTAGTTGGGTCCATATTAAATACGGCGTGTTGGTACACCTGTTTGAATACATTATGAAATGCTATATTTTATATTAAGCTTTAACGAAATTAGAAATGTAGAATATTGTATTATTAGAATTAATGTATTTTTGAATGTAATAGAAAACGAATTATACAGATTATAATCTGTGCGGTGACGGAACAAGAATACAAATCACCACTCCCTATCTTGCCTGTGGATGTCGTAGAAGACGACTAAGGGATATAATACGCATATAACATCTATGCAAGAGAAGTATACCTCGAAATAAAACCTTATACCAACATGTCTGACCAGCATGGTATAGTAAGGTCAATTTCCTTCCTATTGTAGAGGTGACTCGAGCCCAACAGTGGGACGTATATGAGCTGAAATGAAGAATGATCAATCGCGTTTGTATTTGATTCTTGCTTACACAACGTTTCGAACACAGTGGAGGCACTGTATATGGACCTCACATACCCTTATAGTAAAGACGATAAACCAGTTGACAGCACCTTTGGAAGTCGAGAAACTAATAAAAAATCGGGCAAGTGCGAGTCGGACTCGCGCACGAAGGGTTCCGTACCATTGACTAGGTAAACAAGTGCCTCCCTATTGAGATTATCGATATTGAGCAAAAAAATCAAGTTTGTTGTATGGGAGCCCTCCTTAAATATTCATTAAGCTATTGCATAGCTTTTATCGCGGGCTTGGCGCGGGGACCGTATCAAGAAATTCCATAACGAAAATAAAACCTCACACCCCCTACCATGTAGCTAGCTACATGGTACGCGGGTGGCGGCAGCTCAGTCGCGCGTACGGTCGTCGACACACCGACACATTCTGCGTTCGTCCGTCTCGGTGCACACACCGCTTTGCGTAGCTTACGTCACAAAAGTGATATCGCGCGTTTTCTACCGGTCCCAACGATCTTCAGCGGACGACAGTGGTAATCCAAACCGCCTTTATTGTTATACATATAGTACATTTGTTTTCTTATCGGTCACCACGCTCAAAAAATGTAACTTGAATTAATATCAAAGAAAAAAAATACTGCATAAATAAAAAATAAATAAATAATTATAATTGCATAAGTTGATAAAAAATGCTATGCAATAGCTTTACCGCGGCAGTCCCCGAGTGCCACGCGTTTTTTTTATTTTATTTTTAGTATTTGTTGTTATAGCGGCAATAGAAATCAACATCATCTGTGAAAATTGCAACTGTCTAGCTATCACCGTTCTTGAGATATAGCCTGGTGACAGACGGACGGACGGACAGCGAAGTCACAGTAATAGGGTCCCGTTTTTACCCTTAGGGTACGGAACCCTAAAAAAATAAACGAAACACAACCAGTGGCCATTATAATAAATAGTGTAAAACAAAACGCATCGATATGGAAGTGTTTACCATTTTTTGTCGATCGATGCAAACGTACTTTTGACTTTTATGCCATTGAGAATTTAAATATTATTTTAATAAATATTATTAATATCTTGTATAAGGATCTGTTATATGCAAATTAGCGGCATTGTTTATGTCTATAAGTAGGGCAAACGAACAAAATAAATTTGCTTTTAAAAGCGTCGCTGTAATTATATTTTTTTTTTATTTCTTGCAAGAAGAAAAAACACCGCAAATTGTGTAGTGGTTCAACTGGCGATCTTTATTACAGGGTATATTATGGGTTTAATTTCCACTCAGTATTATTATTTTTCATTCATTCATTTATAACAGCTCATATATGTCCCACTGTTGGGCTCGAGCTTCCTCCATAATAGGAGGGAAATTGACCTTACTGATCTGATCAGACAGGTTGGTATAGGGTTTTATTCCGAGTTTTCTTTCTCTTGCACAGATGTCACATGCGTAATAAGTATATCTCTTCTCGTCTTTTACGACACCTACGGACAAGAGAGGGGGTGGTGAATTGTATTCTTACTCCGTCACCATACGGAAATCTTGCTTTGTCACCACACGGAAAATAATTATTTTTGAGGTCCTCAAATTATAGCGTCTTAATTGTCCTGCACGGGAATCGAACCTATGACACTGGCACGCTGGGTTCGGTATCATAAGCACTACGCCATGTTAAGTCAGCTAATAGGTATACGTCATCATCTCAGCCTTATACAAGTCCCGCTATCGGGCTCGCCTTCTCCTGGGGGTATAGGTTTTTATGTCGAGTTTATCTTCTCGCATAGATTTTTTTGTATATTATATCGTTGTCGCTTTTTACGACACCCATGGATAAGAGAGGGGGGGGAGGTGGGCAATGTATATGGTGGTGAGGGAATAAGAACTCCCTCACCACCTAGGAGAATAGGTATAAATAGGATAGGTATATATAATAACAATATTGTCTATGGCCTAAAATAAACTTACAAAAACCCTCCTTACTTAATTTATATCATCATCTCTGCCCACATAAGTCCCACTGTTGGGCTCAGGCCTCCTCCACTATGTGAGGGGAACTGACATACTTTATTAGGTACTATATAGGTAATTTTATTTCGATTTTTTCTTCATTTACCTAGATGTTACATGCATATAATCTTTATCGTCTTTTACGACACACAAGGGCAAGATAGGGTGGTGGATGGTAACTGTGAAAAACAAACTTCCTTACTTTATGTAAAGGGCGATAAATAAAATAAAGATATATTACTAAGTTATTCACGAACTTAACTTGCTAATGTGAGTTTTCAAGTGAGATTTATTCAAGAAAAAAATCTAGGACTGTAGCATATTTTCGGCAGTGAACTCGAGCACTTGTTACTCTGCTTAAGTATGTGTTAACTTGGGACTTAATGCTCATTGAAGGGCTTAAGTTAATTATATTGTTTTGTTTCATCTTTATAAATGAATGTTTTTCATTTGTGTAAGAGACATTTGCGTTTTAGGGTATTTCTGGCAACGGCTACTTACCGTTTATTGATAACACCAATATCGATAACGGTTGCCGAATATCGATATCAAAGAGGCTCTTAAACTGATGAATACGAGTAAATTAATTACGATTTTATTTCTATTATTGCACAGTTTAACCCTCATAACCTCCGATGTTCGACCCTCTCGTCGACCGACGGGTACTCCTCAGGGTTATTCCGTCGGGCCGACCACTGACGACAAGTCACTGTGCACTGGTGGTCGGCTTAACGACGAAGGCGACGTGTCACGGGTGGGTTACGGATGTGCGTGCTTACGCCCCTCTGTAGCCCCGGACGGAGGCGGGCGACGGGTGCACCGACCGTAGAAAAAAAAAGGTTAATAAAAATAAAAAGTTTTGTTTATATCGATATTCTTCAAATGTTGTTTGTTCTCAAGCCGCTAGCCAATAAGCGCTTCCTCTTTGCATGTCAGGAATCACGTAGAAAGAGAGAGATGGCGATGGCGCTTATTTTGGTTGTTAGACTTATTAGTGATCGTTTGGTTATCAACGCAGTGACAAGAGAATAATGGCATGAAACCAACTATTGTTGTGATATTGTTAGCTGTCAACGTCACGACACTTGTTTGTACCTAGGTACATCGGTAGGTATCTAGATAACTGATAGCCATTGTTAGTTATTTCAATACCGATACGATTCGTTAGAGGCATGTCAACCGTTTTCGGTTACGTTTTTCTATAACGCACACGTGTCTAGTATCTAATGATAATGCCACGTGTCGGATTAGATCGCCACGCAAGACAGTCCTTTGTGTTTTACAAATGATTCTTCTGAGATTGGGTGTTAATGTGTCCGCTTGAATATTTGTAAATTTCATTACCAGCATAATTATGATTGTAATTTAAATATGTAGTAGTATATTATTGTGGTTTTTTTTTTTATTGTGGGTGGGCTGCGGTCGGCGCGCCTCCGCACCACTCCGTCCGGGGCGACAGAGGGGCTTAAGCACGCAACTCCCGCAACCCACCCGAAAACCACGTCACCTTCGTCGTTGGGCCGACCACCGGAGCAGAGTTAACTTGTCGTCAGTGGTCAGCCCGACAGAATTCCCTCTACCTGGGGTACCCTCCCATCGACCGACGACCTCCCCGAGGGGAGGACGTCGGTCATATTATTAGGTGGTAGGATCAAAATCTCTACAGTCGTTTAGCTGCGGACCGATTCGTCTGCGATAAGTATCACAGTCTCGCAGAAAATCGAAGGCTTCGGTAAACGAGAAAGCCGGCGGTTCAATTTTGTGAGGGTGTTTAAATGTGATCATGGCACACATTCGTCCTCCTTTCACACTCTTTACAGTAGGCAGCGATCGAGTAAAGGTACATGAGTAGTATCACTTATCATCAGGTATACTGTTTGTTCATTTGCTACCAACATCAATAAAACTAAAAAAATCTAATAATCTATTTCCATAAAAATATATCGCCTTGTAGGACGATAATAATGAGTGGTATTGATTATTTAACATCAACAAAACCATTAATCGTTATATCAATTAATAAAATAAGAAATAATAGACTAAAATGAAACGTCCGTTCACTATATTCGTATCACTTATTTCTTCTATATTAAAATTAAAAGAGAGCGTTTGTGAGTTTGAATATATAACATATTCCCTGGTACTAATGCTCTGATTTTTAAATGACTTCAAAAAAGGAGGTTTTCTATTTGACTGTTTTTTATGTCACCTCAGAATTTTCGACTGCATAAATCAATTTTGGTGATTCTTTTTTTATTTAAAAGCTGGTGCTTTCTCTGTACCTATTTCAATTTGGTCATTGAAGTTTTCTACTTCAGTCGTAAACACACCAATTTTCGTTTTTTTTTTCTAAATACGATGTATCATTGTCCTTGAATTTTAACCTTTTATAGAACAAACATAATGATAATTAGGTATTTATTCATTGCACTCATGAGTATTAAGACGGTAGCGTTATTTAAATGAGTTAGCCATATTTTATAACCGTAGAGATCTAATATAACCTAGCTATATGTTTCTAATGGTTTAAGGCACTTTACATCTTGAACGGGATACTTATCTAGCCCTGCGGCCTATAGCAGTGAAATAGTGTCTCTGTCTGAAAATAAATACTAGCAAATTGCTCATCATCATTTCAACCTATCGCCATCCAATGCTGGACGTAGGCCTTCCTCATGTTATAACAGAGAGTGCGATCCTATACCGCCTGGATCCAACGACGCTCAGCAATTCACTAGGTCATCGGCCTACCTAGTAGGCTGCATTCTATCTACATTGCGTCGTCCGATACCTGGTCACCACTCGAGAACATTTCTTTTCCAGCGGTTAGCGGTTCGTCGAGCGATGTGGCTTGCCCATTGCCATTTCGGCATGCTAACTCTTCCTGCTATGTCGGTTGCAACAGTTCTTCTGCGGTTTTCCTTATTTCGGATATTATTTCGCAGAGAATAGCCCGCTCCATAGTACGCTGAGCGATGGTTATGAGGCCTACATTTAGGGACCACGTTTCCGTGCAGTAAGTCATCACTGGCAACACGCAATGGACCTTGACCTGTTTCCAAAATATAGTAGCATAAAAATATCTGTCAATCGTGCTCAGTCGCTGTCATAACATCTGCTCGGATAACATAAATTGTGACTAATATATGTAATATGGACTGCGTGTGCATGCAAACAACATAGCATTAACTAAGTGCCCTATACAAGCGAAGTTGCTGGTAATACTAGTATACTACATAATTATCTTTTTGCTCGCTTTAATGTCGCCTTCATTTAGGTCTTTAAGCAAATAGAAACACAAAATTGATTTATTGAATTATGTTCTTATCATGTTTTGCCTCGAATCAAAAAACATAAAAATAATAGATTTTGCTTTAAGATATATATAACGTTCATTAGTAATTCAATTGCAGTTCAAACTTATATTTTTAAATATGTGGTCGTTGTTTGTGCTGTGGTTAATTACATTCTGTACATCACAAGAGTATGATACAGATAATCAAGAGAAATATTTGAGTTCTATTTATCAAGACTGTGTAGCAGACCAAAATGTGGTATACTCTTTTCGTGTGGGCTATGATGATTTTGTTGTTAAATTGTTCAAAGCAGTCGCACATCGGTCAAATTACTTTGTAACCATATCACCTCTTTTAACCTGGATTACGCTCGCAGCGATCGCAGAAGGAGGCGACCCTTATACTCAAAATGAAATCTTCAAAGTCCTAAATCTGCCTGAAAATATTTGCAGCCGTCAAAAATACTACCATGTAGCTGTTTCGCGATTTTCTTTATCAAATGATGTCAGTCTTATAAATAATAGGGTTTTATTTATCGATGAAAATTTACAAATCAATTCACATTGGTATAATTACGTTTATAAAAATTCTCTTCTTCAAGTTATGTCCGCACCCATAAAAGATAACCCGCAATTAGCATCTGATAATATCAAGAAATTTATTTCTTCTCAAAAGCGAAGGTTGGATTTAAGAGGAAACTCTGTGTTGGTAAATTCTATGGACTACAATGGTATTTGGACTACTGCATTTCCTGACGCAACTGTTGAACGGTCAGCATTCTTCAGTCAATCTGGCAGACGAATTGGTTCTGTAGACCTTATGAGAGTGAAAAGAAAGGTCAGAATTGGCAGAGCATCAATATTTTCAAAAATCATTGAAATACCGATTGGTAGGAATGAAGAATATAGAATGTTATTCGGTTTGAATGAGGATAATACAGCTAAAATTCCAGTTAGCATAATGAATTTGAATAGTTCTACTATAATTGACATATTATCATCGCTAAGAGATAGTTATGCACCAGTAGATATCGCCATACCTCGATTTGAAATCAGTTCTGAAGTTGATATGAGGACTGCATTACAAGATATGGGTATAGTGAACCTGTGGAGCAATTCAGGAGCGACCAGGTATGGAAATATCAAAGTAGTTGAGAGAATATGGAAATTTCGAAATAAAAATGAATATCACCCGGCGTCGGTTTGTGTGTTGATGACCAAAATATGTTACATGTCAGCAATTCTTTTTTTACCGTGAGAAACGTAAAAACAACTAATAAATTACCATTTTTTTTTGATCTGGGCTACGGTCGGTGCATCCGCCGCTCGGCTCCGTCCAAGGTGACAGTGGGGCGATGCCCGATCCTGTAACCCACCCGTGGCACGTCGCCTTCGTCGTTGGGCCGACCGGGTAACTTGTCTTCAGTGGTCGGCCCGAAACTAATAAATTACCCTAAGAATATTATTGAAAAGTACTGCTACATAAGGATCAATACTTTCCTCTCTTGCAAACAAGGTGACTATGGCTTTATCCCCCCCCCCCATTTGAGGAAGTTATATCTAGCCGTAGAAGTCGATGCGCTGATAGATGGATAGAGTGGCATAGTCATGTGGCTAGTGGTATAGTTGAATCGATGGAATAATAATTAGACTAAAATTATTTTGAAAAAAAAACCACTGTAGTCAGGGCTTGTTTCACATACGATATGGACATTAATGCCAGATAGTTCTCTATCTGTCGTAATAAAGTAAAAATGTGTCATCATCCATGCTTTGCCCGAAAATATTTTATTAAGCTTTCGTTT
This sequence comes from Lymantria dispar, assembly GCA_032191425.1. Lineage (NCBI taxonomy): Eukaryota > Metazoa > Arthropoda > Insecta > Lepidoptera > Erebidae > Lymantria > Lymantria dispar. The sequence goes on along the minus strand of CM063465.1, from coordinate 5,577,748 downwards.
CTTTACAAATCTTTAAGAGAAACTTGAAGTAAAACCCTATCAAATAAAAACAAATTACTAATTAATGAGAGCTCATAAACAGGATGGTTCATGTCGGCTCATATAAGTCCCACTATTGGACTCGGGCCTCCTCCATGGAAATTCACCTACCATACAACGCCGGTTAGATGTATTAACATTGGCCTTTATGTCGAGTTTTCCTTCTCTTGCATAGATATTACCTCCAAATCATATCCCTTAGCAATTTAAGTAGTCATAAAATAATTTTATTTCAACAGGTACATCTCAAACCCAGCAGCTCAACCAAGCAGTTATATTCAGCGAGAAAAAGTAATCCTTAACACCAACGGTATCAACCCACCACCGCCCCAATACCCATCATATCCATTGAAAGAAGAAGATAGATATTGGAGTGAATTCACTGCAAACAGACCATTTATGTTTGGATTGTATGATGCGGAGACTTTTACTAAAATCATGGTTACTTTGGTTACTCAACCTACCTACCCCTTTTAATAAAGTAGTCAGGGACTGCTGATAGAGGTGAAAATCTAAAGCTAAGAAATGACGTTGGTATTTTTTTTAATAAAATGATTTTACGTATTTAATTTAATGCTTTTTATCTTATTTTTTGAAGAACCATACCGCACTCACTAGGAGGACTGAGGACATCTTAAAAGTCGCAGGGAATCGTTGGATACAAGTGGCTCAGAACCGTTCCGAGTGGCATTCTCGTGGCAAGCTTTATGTTTAAAAGTGGATGTGTATGGACTGATGGAATGGATGCCGCATGTATCAATTACTCCTTGTGTCTTTAAGGACTTGAAAAACAACAACAATTAACGGACATAAATAATGTCTAAACTCGAATCAATTGTATTCAAAAAACAGCGAATTGTAATGGGTAACGAGATTACATTATACCTATTTTTTGGGTGATCTATGGCTAGTACACACGCCATCTGTTACGTTCGGGGTGAAGAAAGCACGGAGCGCAGCCCTATACTACCCCGTATTACCTCCCCATCGCTATTGGACCACTGGTACCGCGTTCCTTGTCATCCGTGACTAGCCCGGTAGCATAACTGCATTTGCCATTGCATATTAACAATATACATAATTGCCTTAATTAAGTACCCTATGCAAGCGAAGCTACATTCAGAGCTAGTATATTTATGAAACTGCGCGTTAAATCTAGTGTAACTTGATACGACCATAACTATCTTTTTTACTCGTATTAATGTCACCTTTATTTTGATCTTTAAGCAAATAGAAAAACAAAATTGATTATTGAATTATGCGCATATTTGATGATACTGTGCCTCAAATTAATAAAAAAAAAAATATCAAAAAAGGTAAACATCTATATATAAAGTTCATTAGTAATTCAAATGCAGTTTAAATTTATATTTTTAAATATGTGGTCGTTATTTGTGCTGTGGTTGATCACATTCTGTACATCACAAGAACATAATACGGATAATCAAGAGAAATATTTGAGTTCGATTTATCAAGACTGTGTAGCAGACCAAAATGTGGTATACGCTTTTCGTGCGGCCTATGATGACTTTGTCGTTAAATTGTTCAAAGCAGTCGCACATCGATCAAATTACTTTGTAACTATATCACCTCTTATAACCTGGATTACGCTTGCCGCGATCGCAGAAGGAGGCGATCCTTATAGACAAAATGAAATCTTCAAAGTCCTGAATCTACCTGAAAATATTTGCAGCCGTCAAAAATTATACCACGTAGCTATTTCACGGTTTTCTTTATCGAGTGATGTCAGTCTTATTAATAATAGAGTTTTATTTATAGACGAAAATTTACAAATTAATTCACATTGGCATAGCTACGTTAATAGAAATTCTCTTATTCAAGTTATATCCGCTCCTATAAAAGATAATCCCCAATTAACATCTGATAAGATCAAGAAATTCATTTTATTTGAAAAGCAAAGGCTGGATTTAAGTGGCAACTCTGTGTTGGTAAATTCTATGGACTATAATGGTATTTGGACTACTGCATTTCCTGACGCAACTGTTGAACGGTCAGCATTCTTCAGTCAATCTGGCAGACGAATTGGTTCTGTAGACCTTATGAGAGTGAAAAGAAAGGTCAGAATTGGCAGAGCATCAATATTTTCAAAAATCATTGAAATACCGATTGGTAGGAATGAAGAATATAGAATGTTATTCGGTTTGAATGATGATAATACAGCTAAAATGCCAACTGAAATAATGAGTATGAATAGTTCTACTATAGTTGCCATTTTGTCTTCGCTAAAAGATAGTTATGCACTAGTAGACGTGGCTATACCTCGGTTTGAGATCAGCTCTGAAGTTAATATAAAGGCTGCATTACAAGACATGGGTGTAGTAAGCTCATGGAAGGATCCCGAAGCAACCAGGTATGTGAAAATTAAGATAATTTTAATTACGGTAAAGTATTCTCCACGTGGTGACGGAGTAAGAATACAATTCACCACTCCCTATCTTGCCTGTGGATATCATAAAAGACGGCTAAGGGATGTAATACACATATAATATCCATTATGCAAGAAGAAGGAAAACTCGTAATAAAACCCTATACCAAAGGTCAATTTCCCTCCTATTGTGGAAGAGGCTCGAGCTCAACAGTGGGACTTATATGAGCTGAAATGATAATGATGAAAATATTTTATATATAAGCGAATTACAGCGTCCATTCGTGGAGTGATGAAAGAATGTAATATGTCACCAATTTTTATTTCATTTTGCCCTGAAAATCGTAAAAATTCACTGAAGAAACCAGGGATGGTAATTTTGCCATAACCTTCCCCTGGGCAAGGCTGTATTTAACCATGGATGTTCAGGCTGATAAATAGATAGACCTATATGTCTAATAGTATCTGACAGTGTAATGTTGTAATCAGCTCACGATTTCTTAATGATGTTTTACAATATTAGAGAAAAACGACGGCTTGTTGAATTGTGAAATGTATTCTTATACCAGCACCAATTAGAAAATTTTTCATTCTTAATCGTATTTTTGTTTCGAAAATATATTTCTAATTCTTAGAGATGGAAAACTCGAATTCAAAACCTATGGTAAACTATCTGGTCCTCGATAGTAGACCAATTCTCTATGTGGCAACATTGTTTACTTTTAGGTGAGATACTAGCAACTCATCCTCGGTTCGTTTCGGTTTCTGTCGCCTTACGGAACGGAACGGCAACTACGCAGAGTTGCAGTTCCCGTGGAAATATCGGGATAAAGTTAGTTACTCCTTATATAGACAGCTACCTGGTAGTAAAATATTATCAAAATTTGTCCAGCCGTTTTGAAAGAGGAAAGACCGACGTCCTCCCCGAGGGGGGGACGTCGGTCGATGGGAGGGTACCCCGGGTAGGGGGTATTCCGTCGGGCCGACCACTGATGACAAGTAACCCTGCTCCAGTGGTCGGCCCAACGACGAAGGCGACGTGGTGTTCGGGTGGGTTGCGGGAGTTGCGTGCTTAAGCCCCTCTGTCGCCCCGGACGGAGTGGTGCGGAGGCGCGCCGACCGCAGCCCACCCAAAACAAAAAAGCCGTTTTGAAGATTACCCAAAACAAAGGCCTGTCCAGCCGGACTGCCCAACGGGCAATGACGTCTCGGCGGGCGTCGACGCGCCAGGCGGTGAGCTCCCTCAACAAGATCACACCGCCCTCCGCTCGCACCCCCGTCACTCGCCGATACAATCCGACGAGCACTTCCGCCTCCAGGTCCCACGGGGGAGTCCCGGCCAACAGGCACGCTACCTCCGTCGCCACCGTGCGGTATCCGCGTATGGCCCTGACCGCCATGGCCCTCTGTGGTCGCCACAGAAGAGCCCTGAGTCGGACGGTCATGGACCCCGCCCACACCGGTGCGCCGTACAGGGCCATTGACCAGATGATCCCGCGTACAGCCGTCGGTGAAAATATAGGTCTAGGGATCATTAGGAAAATAGGCAGCAGTATTCCACTAGACGATTTATAAGGCCAACTGCAATTGGAATTCTGTATCCTAAGCGTGAGGATTACCCTCTATTATCCCCCTCGTCATCATCATTATCTTTGTGGTGACGGAGAATTGGGTGATGAATAACATTGTTAATCCGTCACCACACGGAAACCCCACGCTTAACGTAATTATAAAATAACTTTTATATCAACAGGTACATTTCAAACCCACCAGCACAGCCAAGCAGTTACATTCAGAGGGAAAAAGTAATCCTTAACACAAATGGCGTTAATCCCCCAACGCCCCAATACCCATCATATCCATTGAAAGAAGAAGATAGATATTGGAGTGAATTCATTGCGAACAGACCTTTTATTTTTGGATTGTATGATGCAGAAACTTTTACTAACATTATGGTTACTTTAGTTACTCAACCTACCTATCCCTTGTAATAAAGTAGTCAGTAAACTAGTGAGTAGGGACTAGAGATTGCAACCCGGTATGTTTCTCAACCCGGCCGGGCTCGGTTGCATTCGCCGCCAAACCGGCCGGGCCCGGCGGACCCGGCCGGGTTGGGGTTGGTTGTTTTAGCGATGAAACCTTTAAAGTATTTTATGAAAATTTTCTAAATGTTAATGGAAAAAGACAACGATTCAAAGTTAATATTTATTTCAAACTGGTTTATAAGCAGTTATCACAATAATCAGTCTCACTCAAGTTTCAAAATTACACTTAATACATAATTGATTAGGTACTTTTACTTATGGACGGCAAAGTAACATTAGTGTGCGGGACGGGCCTCCAGACAAATGTGTTGTAGTCGGCTGACGTCCCGGTTGGTCGCTGGTTCGGTGGTTTATGTGGACTGTATGTGTGGACTGTATCTTCGGGTTCGGTTCCCTACTGGCGGGTTTCAGTGAAGAAATAAAACGATCGATTTTGAAGTAACTTGTACATCGGACGAATATTGCACCGTTGCTGCCTAACCCCTGAATGTTAATGCTTGAAGTTCGCTATTTCTTCATACTGTGGTTTCAAGCTTCCATCGCGCGCCGCTGGGTGTCTTCGGTAGTCTATGCTACGACGTGTTCATTAAAACGAGGGGCTTAGGCACCTCGAGGTGTTACCGTAACGACAGCCGCGAGGCTGTTAGTGTAATCGGTTGTCGCATTCGTCCGATTTGTGCTATGATTTTATTGAATAATTAACTATAACGCTAAAACTATTACAGATATGCTTACATTCTATATACTATTCTATTTATCTAAGACACATCTATCTGTTTCAGTAGTGGCCGCGACCCTAGGTAGTAAAATAGGCTTTATACAAGCACTAAAAACTATTATTTTATACTATCAGCATTGTTTTTCTATCTTTATTACGCTATATCTCGCAAGTTATAATACCTAGGGTGTTGGTTCTTACTGCATTCGATAGGTCCTAGCGTATATTTCAATAAAACACCAAGAATATTTATGTTTATTGCAAATTTGACACTATAAACAACAAAAATTACAACGTAACTAAGTACAATTATGCTTTTACATAAATTAAGAAAAACAAACAGTTATAGGCTATTTTAATACTATTTTTACTACAATATAACGTATAATTAATCTACTTTAATGTTCATTACTCACATTGTTTATTTAGCCCTGTACACATTAATTCGTAATGTTTACATCTTACGAATTTCGCTATGTATTTGGAGCGCCCTGATTGGTCGATATCCCAAGGCTAACGACCCGACCAAAAGTACCACACCACCATCGTGTGTACTCTGCGGGCAAGTGGGGCACCCCGCAAACTACCGTGGCTGCCCACGCGCACCACGGCCGGTTATGAGGAGGCCACCACCACCCCCACCACAAAGGTACCTTCCGGCACCTACACCCACACGCAACCCGTGGGTTAACTCGCAAAGCAGGGCGGAATACCCCCCCCTGCCCACCAAATTAGCCACCCCGCCGGTACCCGCGATCGCGACACCGTCGGCAAAGGCCGGTACTAATAATAATGTATATAAACCGCCAACCGTTGGGCAAAAACTGCCACCCGCGGGCCTTCCTAAGCCTCCTCAAGGCAAACCTAGCAACACACACGCGCCAGCCACTAGCGGTCTAGACCCGGATCTAGACCTAGTGGCCAGATTCGCGCAAATAATAAACATCTCAGAAATACGCGTAATCGCAGCAGAACTGCGAAAAAATGAAGGCAAATAGCCTCGCGTTACTTAACGTCGCCATGAGGTTCTCACCCGTTCTAGAGAGCCTCGGTTCCTTCAGAGCCTAAATAATGGATAGGTACACACCAGGCAGAGTCAAAACACGATCACTCCGCGTAGGGTTTTTCAACGCGAACGGTCTCGCTCGCCAGAGAGACGAAATAGGTACATTTCTACAAGACCAGCAGCTTGACCTTTTACTAGTCCAAGAGACTTTTCTTAAACCCTATTCAAGAGACCCTAAAATTGCAAACTACAATCTAGTGCGCAACGATAGGGTCGGCTCTCCCCTAGGCGGGACTCTCATTTATTATAAAAGGTCACTGCACTGCACACCCCTAGATCCCCCCGCCATGACGTACATTGAAGCCTCGGTCTGTCGGCTGGCCCTCACCGGTCACCAGCCACTGATCATAGCATCAGCATACCTTTCCCCTCCTAATGGGGACACACCAAAAGAGTTGCTTGAGAGTGACCTCCAAGCCCTCTTAAAACTCGGCGACGCCGTCATTATCGCAGGCGATTTAAACGCCAAAAGTAAGTCGTGGAATAGCCACACCAACAACCGCAGGGGACTGGCCCTCGAGACTTACGCAGATCGGCTCGGGTTCGACATCATAGCCCCAATGGAGCCGACTCACTTCCCTCACACAGTCGAGCACAGGCCCGACGTATTAGATATAGCCCTATTAAAGAACATAAACCTCCGTTTATGTCTAATAGAGGTAATACACGAGCTTAACTCGGATCACCGCCCGGTGGTCATTGACTTCGCCCCCCGATACGGCCCCTCAGGCCTCACTCCCCCCACTGAAAAAGTGTGCACAGACTGGGAGCGACTGAAGGCTAAACTCCAGTCTCCCTCCTCGTCGGCTCATCTTGACAGTGTATGTAATACATTAAATAACAAAGAGGACATCGAATCCGCGATCGACGCCCTCACCGGTCACGTACAATCGTTAGTTAACGATTGTTCACGGAGAGTGCCCGACACGAGCAATCGTAGAAGGTGCTTACCCGCTGACGTCCGCGACCTATTGAGGCGTAAGAACGCAGCCATAAGAGCCTACGACCGCTTCCCCTGCGAAGATAACCGCTATCACATGCGGTCACTGCAGAGGGCGGTTAAAACGGCTATAAATGAGTTTCGACAAAACGAATGGGACGCCACCTTAAGCGAACTGGAGCCTTCGCACCAGGCTTACTGGCGGCTTGCCCGTTCTTTCAAAAAGGATACGGTGTCCACCATGCCACCCTTAAACCGCCCCAATCAACCGCCGGCGTTCGATGACGATGAAAAGTCTGAATGTCTGGCGGCCGACCTTGAGCAGCAATGTACGTCGAGTACACAACACACGGACGCGCGACACACCGACACCGTTAACAGCGAAGTGGAACGATGTACATCGCGTACGCGTACCGCAGACGCTGAGCCACAAGAGCCTATACCAACAGCGACAGTGGAGGAGGTTCAGTCGATCGTTAGAGGTCTCCACCCTAGGAAATCCCCCGGTTCGGACGGTATTTCTAATAGAGTTATTAAACTCTTCTCTCATTCACTATTATTAATATTAACAGCAATTATTAACGCCGCATTAGTCAATTACATATTTCCTAAACAATGGAAAAAAGCCGTGGTAATAGGTATACCTAAACCCGGCAAGCGACGTACCGAACCGTCATCATATCGCCCGATTAGTTTACTCAACAGTTTAGGTAAAATATATGAGCGCGTACTACTTAGTAGGCTAAGAAAGTACGCTGAGGAAAACAACCTCATCCCGCCGATTCAGTTCGGCTTTCGCACGCAACACTCTTGCGTTCAGCAAGTACATCGAATAGTCGAGTATACAAGTTATAAACTGCAACGCGGTTTATATACGGGTATGCTTCTATTTGATGTAGAAAAAGCGTTTGACAAAGTCTGGCATAACGGCCTTATTTTCAAGCTAATAAAGTTCAAAATCCCCCACTATTTAGTTATGATAGTTAGAGACTTCCTACTCGAGCGTAGCTTTCGCTACAGAGTGGAAGGTACTTTATCAGCACCGCACAAGCTAGAAGCCGGCGTCCCCCAGGGATCGGTGCTCTCTCCAATTCTCTTCTCGCTGTTCACCAGCGACATACCCCAACATAGTAGAATACAAACAGCATTATTCGCTGACGACACTGCCATCTTCTATGCAGGTCGATCTCCCGCAACAGTGACAACCGTTCTCCAAACTGCGGCTACCGCCCTAGCCAAATGGACAAGGAAATGGAGAATCGGTATAAACCCCACCAAAAGCCAGGCGATCATATTTCACAAGGGGATTGATCGCCGCTACCCAATGGCTGAATATCCACAGATAAAGATGTTCGACCAACCCATCCCCTGGACAAGGGAGGTCAAATATCTGGGTGTGACCTTGGACAGACGACTGACCTTCGGTCCTCACATAGGGCGAGTCCGCACGCGCGCAGCCCTAGTGCTAGGATGGTTACACAGCTTAGTACACGCAAAGTCTAAGCTATCTCTCCGTAATAAAGTTAGATTATACACCGCTTGTATACGTCCTATCATGACGTATGCAAGTGTAGTGTTTACACAAGCGAAGCCACGCAGGCTACATCGGCTACAGGCATTACAGAATAGGTTCATGCGCCGAGCGACGGGAGCACCGTGGTACATGCGCAATGTGGATCTTCACATAGATCTTGGCTTGCCGACCATCAGGCAATACATGAAATAGTGCTCCCGCCGCTACTTCGACTCTGCCGCGACACACCCGAACCCATTAGTGGTAAGGGCGGCTTCTTACATCCCCTCTAAAATGTCCGCGATTAAACAACCGCGACTAATACTCGACGAACCCGACGACACTATAACGCTCGCCCAGACTGAGGCATACACAGCCCGCGCGGCCTTGACAAATAGTAGTAAATATCCACGTTACCGCCCCCGCCGACGGGGAAGGAAGACGTGTCGCGTTAAAATCATAAACGTGGGAGTGCCCACTTTGCCAGCGACCGCCCGAGCCGAGGTCCGTACCCCACAGGGGGTGCCCTCGGGATGGGTCGCTTAACTTTAAGCGGGTTGAGAGCCCTCAGCGCTCACCCACCAGTCCGGGTAAAGTTGTCACAGCCATCTGAGGCTAACAACTAAGTCACACAAAAAAAAAAAAAAAAAAAAAATTTCTCAAAAATTCACTATTATATTACAGTTCGTTTTTTAAGCACTATCACGGTATTTTACACTTGTCGCGAACAATTAGTATTAGTTCATTCATATTCATTTTTATAATTTTAAACAAGCAGGTCTTTCACTTTACTTCTTATAGTGTCTACCTATTGGAAAACATAGTATTAAAATAAGAAACTAATAACGCAACTAAAAGTATCAAACATACGTGTCATAACAACTTAGATTAGATAGATAAACTTTGGTAGCTTTGGTATAAAGCAAAACAACTTCTTATCTGGTAAAAGTAAAATATTATGTTTTTTCTTAAACTTTGGTTATTAAGACTAGTAAATGTTACTATTACTAATTGAGCAGATAGCGAAATCTTATAGGCTAGGCTGTATTGCAACTGTAAACAACCAAACTTGTATAGTCTTAACTAACAAAATTTAACGTAACATTGGTTACGTTACGTAGGCTTTATAAGTATATTATAACAAAACAAAAAGTATATTCTAGCTATGCAAGTTAGAATATAATTTTTGTAAGACAAAACAATTATTTTTCAGTCTGAAAGAATGATCCTAAAAAGCTGGTCATCCTTACCGGGTCCGGTGACCGGGCCCGGTAAGAATTGGCCGGGCCGGGTCCACCCGGGCCCGGTTTGCAATCTCTAGTAGCGACTGTTGATACAGGTGAAAATCTGAAGCTGTGAAATAACAGTGTTATTTGTTATTACAAATAAAACCATTTTACGGATCTTATTTAGTTTCTTTTTTATCTCGGCATATCCCTGGCATATCAATAATTTTTACGTGCCCCAGACATTTTTGAACATATAAAATTAAAAGACATAACTAACTAGCGTCCCCCCGGAACGCCGATCGCCGTCGCGAGGCTAACCTCTCCGGGGGTGCCGGACTAAATCCCCGGTCTGGTCACCCGCATATTGGCTAGCTTAGATATGTTTCCATAGATTTTAATTTAGTTTTAGTTCCTTCTGTAGTAATTTTATTGATGGTGTAATTCATCCATTCATGTTAAAATCTAAATAAAATGGGAAATATAAGAATTTAAAATTCATATTCTAAACATTTAGTCTAACTATTGAAAGATTACTATTTTCCTTCCTATTTCGCATTTCATTTTAACAAATATTTTAATTATTACACACAAATATTATACACTTTTAAAGGTTGAATTTAATATTTTATATCAAATTAGTCGTACTTTCTATTTCCTATAATAAATCTAGTTGATTTAATGATTACTTATCCAAGAGTATTTTCTTTCTTTAGTCTCATTCTCATCTTGACCTTATCTACCGACGTCCTCCTCGAGGTGGGGACGTTGGTCGATGGGAGGGTACCCCAAATAGGGGGTATTCCGTCGGGCCGACCACTGATGACCAGTAACCCTGCTCCAGTGGTCGGCCCAAGGACGAAGGCAACGTGCATCGTGGGTGGGTTGGGTTGCGAGTGTGCGTGCTTACGCTCCTCTGTCGCCCCGGACGGAGTGGTGCGGGGAGCGCGTCGACCGCAACTCACCTCCAAAAAAAAAAAAAAATATCTTGATCTTATCTCTATTCGTTCGACTCTAGTAAAGCCTTTGAGGCTTATGTGGTTCGACCTATGTGTATATATGCATGCCCATTTCTATCTTACCTCGTAAATACCCGACCGTTTTTGATAAAATATATGTCAGTACACGATATTGCTAGCGGATGGTGACGATAAAATCGATTTGCATCTATGTAAAATTTTTAATCCTCATATTTACCGGCATACTTTACTTGTTAACTCCAGCCAATTTTTTACTTGTTGTGATTTGATTTAGTGAAACTAAAGCATGAATATCTGCACTATTAATGCTAATAAAAACGTGGATGTGGATATTCAAACAAGGTTTTACGTTGAATTTTTTCTTGCATCGATATTATTTGCAGATCATATCTCTTAGTCATCTTATACGACACCCACGAGCAAGAGAGGAGGTGGTGAATTATGTTTTTACTCCGTCACCACACGAAAGTCTAACAAAAGTTTAATAAATATGTCTATTCTAGGCTTTTGTGGATGTGCAAGCGATTATTGTTCTTAGCGTGGATATATATACTAAGTCAGCCAGATAGAGGCGCATGGGGTCTTATATACAGTTTTCCTTTACATATCTTTACCTGCTTCTTTGATATGGAAGAAGTGGTGGTACTATGTATATTTACTCCATCTCTACATGGCTAAAACATAAATTGAAACTTCAAAACTAAGATTTTTTTAAATACCAATCTGTACTAAAGAAATAAACCTTGTATTGTTGGCGAATTTACAAACATGCATCAAATTTCACCCAGACTTTTAAAATAATTGCTGGATCACATAAAGCATTACCCTGCGTGGTTCATACCCACGCAGGGTAATGCTTTGCTTAAACCCACGATATTTACCAAAGAAGATCTACATTCAATCTTTACTTATATCTGTTAAGTCAGTTGTAATAATATTGTAAGGTCATCAAAGATGCGCAATAAATATGGTTAATCTTGATTTGATTTTAATTTTGATATACAGAAAGAATAATATGCAGGCGGATTAAGCAGCACACATTAAATAGATAAAAATAATTAATGTTTTTCGGTAAGCGGCTTGTGTCCTTGCAATCTTTGCTACATACGTTCAAAAATTAAATTAAATTACGTGACTAACAAGAATTCAGTATCAATTTATTGTAGGAGTAATTAAGACGTGTCAGTATGAGAAAATTAATATTAACAATATTCATAATTACGCATGCTGTTTGTAATGGGCAAGCAGCTAAATCTTCAGAAGAAAGTGATATTGATCAGAGGAAACAAATGTTTTTGGCCTCGTCATATAAATTCTTCTTGCCTTTATATAAAGCAATGTCTCAATTCAGTGACGTAAACTTCGTATGTTCGCCTCGTTCAGTGTGGATTATGCTTGCTGCTATCGCTGAAGGAAGCAATGAAGAAACTCAACAGCAGCTCCTTAAGATCTTACAGCTGCCTATTGATACATATGAGCGACAAAAATACTACCAGTTAATGATATCAAGCGATGTTCTTCCTATCGGTGTTGATTTAGTAGAAACAAGAACTTTGTTAATAGACGAAAATCTAAACATAAATCCGGCTTGGTTGAATCTTGTGTCAAAAAATTCTCTTATAGATGTTCGTACAGTACCGATACGATATGACCCTATACTTACAACAAGTGTAGTCAAGGCGTTTGTAAATGAACCAAAACTTAATTTGACTGGTAATTCATTGCTATTAGATACTATTGATTACTACGGATTTTGGTCTACTGCGTTTGATGATGCAGTTATAGAAAATTCACCATTTTATAATAAAGAAGGAGAAGTAATTGGTGTAATGGATTTTATGAGAATGAAACATCGAGCAAAAGTTGGTTATGCCAAAGGAATGAACGCCAAAATTTTGGAACTTCCCATTGGTGTCCATTCTTCTCATCGTATGATATTTGCCATTCCATTCGATCAAGGAGATATTTCAGATGTAATAAAAAACTTGGATATCGATATTGTTCGTGAAACACTAACATCTGTAAACGAGAGCAATGTCCCAATAGATATTGCGATTCCTCGTTTTGAAATCACAAGTGAAATTGATATGCGAGAAATTCTTAAAGACCTTGGTGTTACAAGTCTTTGGACTAATCCAGGAGCTACCACGTAAGTACAATTTATTTGATTTATAGTAACACTTCTATTTATGTAGTGGTAGGACCACCCTGTTGACAGTTGTCTGTCTGCAGCTCTAGGCCAGTCCATCCAGTAGTACCCTACAGCACTGTCGTAAAAAATCGCGTCTGAGTAGTAGTAATTTGTTACTGCACTTTGATCGGTGAGTGGTAGCGGCTTCGAATACTACCAACCCTTGCTTTGCTCGTGGGTGTCGTAAAAGACGACTAAGAGCCCTAGATTGACCCGGACCAACTCCATCTGGTACCATTTGGGTCAACGATTACATTCCCAAGGAGGGTTGACATCAGGGAGGCGGCCGGTCATAAAAGTCATTGCCGAAACTTTTTGCAATATGTCAAAACAGATGACATATTGCGTCGACCCCAAGTAATTGGGATAAGAGCAAGATGATGATGATGACTTTGATCGGTGAGTGAGAACGCCAGCAGTCCAACTTTTCGATGTTGATGTATGTGGTGGGTTTTGGTGATGCCTTTTATGTATCCCCGAACCTCTTTGCACTTATTCGCATTTCTTTCAGTTTTTCAGTCTAGAAAGATAGTGACCAACCAAATATCTATGGGTGGCAGTGTCACTTACCATCAGGTGTGCTATTCGCTCGTTTGCCACCGATAGTAATAAAGACAATATTTTGATTGTAGACCAATAATGGTGAAAGATTTGCTGATTTAGATTATTATATACTAAGTTTTAGAACAAAATAATCATCATATTGATGATGATTATAAATTTGACATACAATAATTATTTAGTACTCATTAATTAAAATGTCTTATGCAACTAAGTGCAACCTAGCAGGGATCCAAAGGTTTACTTAAAAGTCTATATAATTTGTTCGCCAGTTAGCTAATGATTTTTAAAATGATTTTTGATTTTCTTTTATTATGCGCTTAACGTGTTAGACTTTTTATAAATGCGTGCACAGTCGGCAATCCATCCGATTGACATTACCTCAACCTTATAGTTGTTTTGGTTTGAGTTTAATTTGTGTCGGTTTAAGAAATCTACAACGTTTTATCCATAGGACTATTGACATTTACGATAGAAACTGGGCCTCCTCATGAGGTTGCTACATGAAATGCTTGTGCCTCCTGTATTTTTCGCTTTTGTTTGTCAACAGTCCATCTGATGAGGGTCCAATCTACAATGTGGTTTGAGATCACCACTTGCTTGCCCCTTCCTCTTGGGAAGGGCTATGTCCAATAGTAGATACTGATAGGCCAGTGGGTGGAATTGTTAATCTCATTTATTCTGTCTATTCTGCAATACAGCTAATATTTAAATATTACAGGAATATCTCCACGCCACCAGCTTTCCCCACGAGCTACGTGCAACGGGCAACTCTTTCTCTCAATAAATACGGCGTAGCCCCTTCAATACAGCAAATTCCAGCGCCTGGAGCCCTCACAGGTTTGGATCCAATACTGGGAACAGACTTTATAGCCAATCGACCGTTTATATTTGGGTTGTTTGACATAGATTATAAAAGTTTTCTATGGGCGGGTTTTTCTGGACCCACTGTAAATAGATTTGGAAAAACCTACTTGCGAAAAATATTGTGATCTCACAAATTGTAGACAAAAGAATTAAAATAATGAATTTAATTATAACTTTATGTAACTATTTGCGTAATTATATATTTTTGAATTAAGTTTGCTTTAAATTAGAATTAACTATGATTCCTCATTATCATAATTCTCGTCATCAACTCTGTTTATATACTATGTTCAAACCTCTTCATTAGGATAAAGTTAATCTTCTACACCACGCTGATCAGATGGATTGGTACAACGTCCCCTACCGGGACGCCGATCGCCGTCGCGAGGCTAACCTCACCGCGGGTGCCTGGACTAAATCCTCGGTTCGGTCACCCGCAGTCTCTGCTAGGGCGGCATCAGGCGCAGGTACTCGCGCCTGCGCCGTCCCAGTCGCCGGTGGAGGACAGTGTCCGCATCGAGTCGTTCCTCCCGCACACGGTCTGACGCCTCCTTTCGCGAGATGACAGCCTCGCAGAAAGCGGCAACTGCGTCCCCGTTCCTGACGCTGGTGACCATTTACCTAGCAATGGTCGGCAGCGTCAGGTCGGCACCGATGATTGCGACGAGCACACTTGAAGTGTGTGCTGCGCCGTGTCCTCGTCAAAAGGTTTTCTCAAATTCGAGCTGCGATTGGATTTAGGATTGGAATCGAGATTCAAGAGTAAGCACACAGTTCAGTTGTTATTAATATAAGAAAAGTGTATTAATAATAAAACAAGAACTAGACGCACAATTAACCGAAATAAATGACCAAACAATTCACAAAATGGAGCCATGGCTCTGTTTTCGTTAGTCTAGTTTTTTACATTATTTTAAGTCAGTATTATTATTATTTATAATAACATAGCAGAATTTATTGATATGCGTACTGATAAATATGACCAAAATGTCATGCATAACGTGCCATGTTATTAGACATTTTTTTCGGCTCGGCATTGTCTCTATTTCTCATGATAACTAAAATAAATAAAAATATTTGAGATTTAGTCAATAGGTATTTTATTTAGAAAAAGTATTATGGAAATACCTATTTTGCAGTTAGCATTTGAAATACAAAACGCGAAACTATTTAGTATTTTGCATTTGAAATAGTAAATCTGAAAAGTATTTATTTTGTATTTAAATGCTTTTTTAAAACCATTTTGTATATATCTGATTAATTAGGTGTGAAAAATCTCATGGCCATCTCCCTTCTTTTCTTCTATTCCGAAAAAATTGTAATTTTGCGGTGATGCTTACATTTCCCGAGTGAAAATGCATTATGAATACAATGTTTTATTAAACTTTATTCACTCGTGGAAATTGATATAGGGGTCACTGGTAAAAATTACAGCAGAACTTTCCTCTTCTGTTATGAATATAACACCAATTGTGATATAATAAAGTACATGGTAGGTAAAACTTATCACTAAGTATATCTAGCATTTCAAAAGCGTTGAATCAATATGCAACAAAGATCTCGAAAAGACAGGTGATTGACCTCTAAGAGACGCTCATAATACCAAAAAGTAGCGACTAATAATAATTATTACTTTTGGTTATTTGACTGGATAGATGCTGTAATGATCTAGTTAGCGCTATGCTATGCCGAGTGCTTTGGTTTTGAATCTCCCGCAGGTCAGTTCTTTCTATGCGGGTGACCGGACCAGCGAATTAGTCCAGCACCCGCGGAGAGGTTAGCCACGTTAGCGACGGCTATTGGCGTCCCGGGGAGACGTCGATGGGAGAGGGTACTCCCTCGGGGTATTCCGTCGAGTCAACCACTGAAGTCAAGGAACTCTGCACCGGTGGTCGGCCCAACGACAAAGGCGACGTGCTACATGGGTGTGTTACGGGGCCGCGCGCCGCCCCATTATGGCCCTGGACGGAGCTGGGCGGCGGGTGTGCTAACCGTAGCCCACCCCCCAAAAAAAAAGGTCAGTTCTCTATGATAAATGACTTTTTCTTGATATGGGTATTATTTATGTCTGTTAATTGTATTTTTGTGAAGTCGTGCGTAATAAAAGGATATCTTTATTATTACGGGGAGTTGTTTACACTATGATGGCTGCATAGGTGGGCACAGTTAATCCAAAAGTTCTTTAATAGTAATCGATTAAGATAATCGATTCGACTTCGATAATCGTTAAAGCATTAAAGTTGCGAAAATTTAACGCAAGTTAAAGTTAACGGTTAAAAGTTAACCATTTAAAACTTATACTGCTTTCGTGCCCGTGTGGTGACGGAGCAGTAAGTATACAATTCACCACTCCCTATATTGCCCGTGGATGGCGTAAAAGACGACTAAGGCATTTAATATGCATATCACATCTGTGCAAGAGAAGCAAAACTTGAATTAAAACCCTATATCAACATGTCTGACCAGTATGGTATAGTAGGTCAATTTCCCTCCTATTGAGGAGGAGTCTCGCGCCCAGCAGTGGAACATGTAGCAGCTGAGACGACGACGGCGACAGCTTTTAGGCTGAGAGAAATAGAAGAATTCTACAGCATGTAGTGGAATTATGTTGGCATGCATGTGTCCAAACTAGTTTGAGATACGGGATACCAAAAGATTTACCAATACTTTACGACGCTTTATGACGTAATAACCAGGTGGAGGTGAGAACATATCACTTCTGCTACTATCATAATCTTTATCTTTTCATCTCAGCCCATATACGTCCCACTGTTGGGGTCGGGCCTCCTCCATAATGGAAGGATAATTGACCTATTATACCAAGCTGGTCAGACGTGTTGGTATAGGGTTTTATTTCGAGTTTCCCTTCTCTCGCATAGATGTTATATGCGTGTTATATCCCTTAGTCGTCTCGTACGATCACCCACGGGTAAGATAGGAGGCGGTGAATTGTATTCTTACTCCGTCACTACACGGAAACTATCATAATCTGCAATGGAAGAATTCACAGCAATTGAAGAAGGCTCGGGTTCAGATTCCTTTTCACGGGACGCGGCGGGGAGCGACTTAGTCTCGTTTTGCTAGATGGCCGTCTGGCGGGACGACGCCCGCCGTGACCTCATTGTCCGTTGGGCAGTCTGGTTGGGAAAGCCTCGGTATGGTGTACGGGCCATTCGGACCACGGTCGTAAAGAAGGAGAGCACACCGTCCTGCTATCATTACGATTGCGACGAGGACTCGACACAGTATACGCAGGAGATGTGTGTCATGTGGACAGAGCCACGCCTTGAACCCTAGGGCGGTGCTCGATGGCATCAAGAACTGGGACGCGGTCGCCGCCTTCTGTGTGGCAGTTATGTTACGGAAAGAGAGGGCGGATCATGTGTGGAAGAATCTTCTCTACGACATGACCCGCTGCCGGCGGCATGGGCGACCCAGATGTCGTGGAAATTACGGACGTGGCGTATAATTCAAACAAACAAAATGACAGCATGTCGACAAACGACTAATGTAACGGACTAAAGTTAACGGAAGTTCAATTTAACGGAAGTTAACAAGAGCGTTAACATTTTTTGAAGTTAACTTAAAAGTTAATCCGTTAATCAAAATGTTAACTTCGTTAATTAACGATTAACGGATTAATGAGTTAATGCCTACCTCTGGATGGCTGTAATATTATTTTTAAGCAGCATGGAAATTTAACATAATAATAAAAAAGCTTACAGGAATTTAGGATTTGTATTACGACGAGCTAGTGAATTCACTAATTTAAAGGCCATATCAGTACTGTACGACACCCTTGCACGGAGCCAACTCGAATTCAACGCCGGCGTTTGGGTACCGCATGAAGCCAAATACAATCAAATATTAGAGCGCATTCAAAACAAATTGACATGTACCGTACATGTATTTCGACACCAACAATTTATACTACGCTAAGTCATAAAAGTGTATTTTACAGTTTATATAGGCAAAAACGTGATTGATAACTTTTATATTAATTAAGATATTTATTTGCGTTGTATGAGATTTGTAACTTTGTTATTTTTTAAATAAAACTACTTTACGGATTTTATCGCGTTTGTATTTGATTTTTGATTACCCGACGTTTCGAACACTTTACAGCGTTCATGGTCACGGGTGGACTAAGATGTCTCACGTCCAACAAGTCATCGTTACTGCAGAAAATTTATAATTATCTACCCGATACAGAAATTAGTTATTAAATATTGACCCACATTTTGATACAAAATTCATTGCCAGTGTAAGAAGAAAATGATTCTATATGAAAAAATTTATATTGTTTATGGTTAGTAATAATTAAACATTAAAATTAATAGTAATTATATTTAAAAACTACCTAATAATCTAGTAGACTACCACCGGATCGGAACACGGTCACACTGAGAAAGATCCGGCAAGAAAACTCAGGTAACATGATGCTAAATTAAAGTTAATTTTGAAGGCGGCTAACTTTATGTTACTAAAAGGTTTTCATTTATAAAATTATCTTTAGTTATTATTATTGTGGGTCAAATCTATACAATATGAGCTCACGGTGTCTTGCAGTCTTGTGGTGGTCTGTTTGTTATTTTTGTGTATTTCTTCATGATTTTTATATGACATAAAAGAAACCACATTTTAAACTATTTGGCATAAAAAACAATTTTTCTTAAAATTTGAGTTAGCGTAGTATAAATTGTTAGTGTCGATTGGTGTTTATCCTTTCTACCTGTTGATGTATCCAACCCTGTTAGTACTGGGCATGGTTGGTTACAACAAATTGGAAACAAGAAGGAATTTGGCTCTCGCATCTTATATGACGAGAGTATTCCGGGGCAGGATCGCTAATCTGGATATACTGTGGTTGATGGGACTATGTGTATCAGATGAATACATTGCGCGGCATCGTCGGCCGCAGTTATTCAAAGTGCCAAAAACTAGAACCAACCTTTTAACTATGGAACATTTGACGCAAACGCTACGAACATTGAATTGACTTGCCAACAAAATTGATCTATTCGTTTGTTCAATTGTAGAATTCAAAAAAGCAATGTTATTTGAAATATGCTGTAACAATGTATAATTTGATATAATGACTCTCGTTGATAATTTCATAATATCCTATTTTAGCATAGATTATAGAATTTTAGATTATAATTTTTAACTTATATACGATAAAAAATGTATAAATTAATTGTTTATGTAATTATTATGTTGACATTAACAGATAATGTTATAAATGTTGAATGGTTTATGTTGACTAACACTATTGCATTGGGGAAACCTGTAATGATAGATGTAATTGGTAATTTAAATAAATAAATTCTATTTTTTGCTGTTTTTACAACTTTAAGGTTTATTTTTGTAATAGATTAATGTTAATTTTAAGTTCTTTTAATAAAATAAAAGCTTGTTTTGTAATTTTATTTGTATCGACATATATTTTATTTGCAATCTATTTTTTAATTTTTGTATAATTTTTTCTTTCTTGGGAAAATGTGGCATAAATTACACAATATAATGTTACAATTTTTCATTATTGATGGAATTATGGCAAATTATAGCATATACATAACGGGAATCTATTATTATTTTGAAATCTAGGAATAGAAAGAGACTAATTAGTGGGTGTGTAATTAATATACTCAAGAAATAAAGGAATACAGAATATGATCAACGTGGAATATTATCATCAACACAGCTCATATACGTCACACTGTTAGGCTTGAACCTCCTTCACAATAAGAGGGAAATTGACCTACTATAGCACGCTGGTCATACGTGTTGGTATAGGGTTTCACCTCAAGTTTTCCTTCTCTTAGGTGGAGTAAAATACTCCTATATGCTGAGTAGCCTCAAGAGCATCAATTTGAATTAAACTTGAAATATCAAAATGAGGTCTTTTTTTTTTTGGGGCGTGAGTTACGGTCGGCGTACTCCTCGCTCCACTCCGTTCGGGGTGACATAGGGACGTAAGCACGCGCACCCGTAACCCACCCGTGACACATCGCCTTCGTCGTTGGACCGACCACCGGAGCAGGGCGACTTGTCGTCAGTGGTCGATCCGACGGAATACCCTCTGAGAAGTACCCTCTCCTCCACCGACGTCCCCCTTCGGGGAGGACGTCGGTCTTTCCTCACGCGGTCGGCGTCTCGGCGGGTGACGGCTAATTCCCCGGTCCAGTCACCCGCGGCCTCGGATTAAATTAAGGTCTGCGCTATATTGGTTAATCACGGGAAAGTGATGGGTTTTTCTTTCTTAAAAATTGTAATTTCGATGATGTCTATGTTGCCCGAAGGAGATGAAATAAGAAGAACAACAATACTATTCATAATCTAGCCTTTATTTGCCCGTGGAAGTGCAAAAACATGACCAAACATGATCAAGAGAAATGGCAGCAGAACTCTCCGGAAAACAAAAAATTATTTCGATTACTAATCTGCCAAAACGTGGCAATTATGACAACTCAGATAGCCTGATAACAGGATTCCTTTATAAGTTTCTGGTAGGTATCACTTATCTCTAACTACGCTACTAAGCTTTAGGTGCTAAAATAAGATGTAAGAGCGACCTTGAAAATACATTAGGAGTTTTTGGCCTCTATTTTATGAGAGATTTGTATAACTATTAGTCGCTACTTCTTGATATTCTAATGCACAGATAAGGTTTCAATACCCACGCAGGTTAGTTCTTTGCGAGAGTAACATGATTGTTCGGTATCTGGGTATTATTCCGTTAATTGTACGTCTCAAAAGTCAAGGAATACCGCAAAAATATTGTCCTTAATGCGGGTTTTTTTAGAAATATATTCGTTTTCTATCTATACCAATAAATAAAATTGAGTGTCTGTTTGTAATGTCAAAATAATAGACCTTTTTCATGCTCACACGGTTATTTGCACTATACATATGACTAAAAATCACTTTATATTTTCTTTGCCTGTCTATCTGTATGTTTGTTCCGGGTAATCTTCAACAGCTGAACCGATTTAAAAAATTCTTTCACCAATGGAAAGCTATAATATCAGGGAGTAAACTAGGCTATATTTTATCCTGGTATTCCCACGGGAACGAGAACTGCGGGAATAAGGCGACAGAAACCGAAGCGAAGTGAGGGCGGGTTGCTAGTCTATAATTTGAGCTTCTAAAGTTATTTTTAAATTAGTTGACGTAATTTCCATAAACAATAATTATTACTTATCACATAGCCGAATAATCTATCTTGATTTGCAATAAAATGTCTAAATTATCTAGTTTGAAAATTGTATATCAGGCATTTTTTTCCCTATATATTCAAAGTTACTTTACACCAATGCCTGACTATGGTCGAGACGTTTTCGTCACACTTTGCTGACTTTATTAAGGATATTATGTATATTAAATTAGAAGCTAATTTTGAGTATAATTCGTAACTATTATGATAAAATTGTTTACTTCTTGTTCAAGGATGTTTTGTTTTGTTATATGATAATTTTAGTTTCAAAACAGTCGAAATTCACACAGCATTAGGTATCTACAGTAACAGTTGGTAGATATTTTTAGCAAGGTATTTGAAGAACGACCAAAACTTGTCAAATGTGTTTCTATAATATCCATGGAGGATACATGGCTTATTTAACCTTTATATTTTTACCATGCGCCATGTTAGTACTGCCGTGTGGTGACGAAGTAAGAATACAAGGTAGGACCACACTGTAAACAGTCTTTTATCTGCAGTCGCGGGCCGGTCCGTCCGGGGCAGTACCACACTCTCGCAGAAGATCGACGTTTGAGTAGTAGCAATTTGCTGCTGCACTTCGCTCGGTGAGCGAGAGAGCCGTGAGCCCAACTTTCTGAGTGTGTTTGTGTGTGGCGGGTTTTGGTGAGGCCTGAAACCTGCGGTAGTGAGATCTTGGTCAGGGTATTGAGCGTGAGGGGCTGGCATGGTGTACAGGGAGACCCGATGGGAATGGTCATCGCCGGCCACCTGCCGGTCAGCAGGGGACCCGAACCCAGGATCATCCTCCCTGGGAGTCTGTCTCACCAACCGGTGAAAATCCCGTTGGGTAGTCGTCGTGCCGGTGTGGGAAACCGGAGTGGACCTCGGCGGCTATGCACGGGGGGGGCATCGGGGGCCCTTCCGTGCTTACCAGGTAGTGGTTGAAGCCCCTCTTGGGTCTTCTGACCACTGCTTGGTTCGTAGCAGTGTCCCTGTTGTAAGGCCTAGTCGTTCTAAGGTGTCTGGGGCTCGCAGAGTCTGGCAATATAAGTCAGCAGATTGGGATGGACTCCGCGAGTTTTACTCATCCTACCCATAAAAGCGGCTTTGCTTCGCCTCTGGGGACCCTGGCGTCTGTGCGGACTGCGTTATCGAAACGGTTATTACGGGGATGGAATTATTCATTCCCAACACCAAAATACCCGTCGGTGGCCGCAGCCGACCGTGGTTTAACAAAACCTGCAGGACGGCTGCATGCCAGAAACAGTCCGCATATCAGGCCTAGAATAGGGCCAAAAATGCCAGAACCTGAACGTCAAAGAGGTGAAGCGGAAATTTAACGCCGCTTCTAGATCTAGTAAGAAAGCTATTGCCAGAGCCAAGGCGGAACATGTTGCCAGAATTGGCGAGCGATTGCAGAGCTATCCCGCTGGGAGTCGTGCATTCTGGTCGCTCGCCAAGGCTGCCCAAGGCAACTTCTGCCAGCCCAATCTCCCACCACTACAGAAACACGATGGTAGTCTGGCCCACAGCGCAAAGGAGAAGGCCGATCTTCTAGGTCAATTCTTTGCCTGTAACTCGACTTTGGATGCCGGAGCTGCCACACCACCTACCATCCCACGGTGTGAAAGCTCACTGCCCGAAATCCGCATCACGCATCCCTGCAGTGATACTAAAGACGTGCGCCCCTTAATTGACTCCCATTTTCACGCGCCTATACCGACTTTCCTATGCTACTAATAGGGTTCCGTCTTCGTGGAAGGTAGCCCATGTCCACCCGATTCCTAAAAGGGGAGACCGGTCTGACCCATCGAATTACAGGCCGATTGCGATAACATCCTTGCTCTCCAAGATAATGGAGAAGGTTATAAACCGCCAGCTTCTGCAGTACCTTGAGGATCGCCAGCTTATTAGTGATCGCCAATACGGCTTTCGTCATGGTCGGTCAGCTGGTAATCTTCTTGTATACCTCACTCCCCGTTGGGCAGAGGCCTTGGAGAGCAAGGGTGAGGCGCTGGCGTTCAGCCTAGATATCGCAAAGGCGTTCGATAGGGTCTGGCACAGGGCACTTCTATCGAAGCTACCATCTTACGGAATCCCCGAGGGACTCTGTAATTGGATCGCCAGCTTTTTGGATGGTCGGAGTATAAAAGTCGTCGTAGATGGCTCCTGCTCCGATACCATGACCATTAATGCTAGTGTACCACAAGGCTCGGTGCTCTCCCCGACGTTATTTATCCTGCATATCAATGACATGCTCTCTATCGAGAGTATGCGTTGCTATGCGGATGACAGCACGAGTGATGAGCGGTACATTGAGCAACGGAATATCCTTCGGAGTACTCAGGAAAGAAGGGTTCAACTTGTGTCTGAAGTCGAGCGCTCCCTGGGGCGGGCCTCGGAATGGGGTGAACGTAACCTAGTCCAGTTCAACCCGTTCATTTCTGAGAGTATTAGGATTCTCGGCGTCGAAATATCGAGCAAAGTCCAGTTTGGGAGTTATTTGGAAGACAAAGCCAAATTGGCAAGCAAAAATTTGGGCGTCCTGAACAGAGCCAGGCGGTACTTCACACCGAGACAGCGGATCTCAGCGTAACTGATCTTTGGAGAGATCCTAAAGCTACCAAGTAAGTTTTCCTTTGGTTTTAAAAGATGACATCCAGTCTTTTGAGTAAATTCTTATGACGAACATTTTATCTAAAGACATTCCTTTTTTATTATGTCATTTTTTGTATTTTTGCTTTAATATGTAGATTAACACTTGTTCTTGATATGTTCAGCAAACTTAAGGATATTGATATAATGGCACCATCGTTCATCATCATCGTCATTGATATATATTATATATGTATATATATTGTTATTTACTTAAGACATATATTATATATGTATATATATATAATGTTATTTACTTAAGACAATTAGTCCAATTAGGTAGATCCCATTTTAAGAAAGAGGCTGACCAAACGTGTGGCTGACCAGATGTAACTCGGCTGGGCAGCGTTCAGGAAACTTAAAGGATCTTCTCGTTCAATATTTCGCATTCTCTGAAAACCAGGGTTTGTAACCAATGTGCGTTAACAGCTAGGTCATATACGGCACTCTGTCTCACACTGATCTCTAAATGTTGGCCTCCTAAAAAGGCTCAAAGTGGCTCCACGCACTATGGACAGGAGTATGCTCGGTATTTCTCTACGTGATAAATTCCGGTGTAGCAATTCGTAGGAGAACAGCTACAACCGACAACTACATCACTAGATGAACCGACAACTATTGGAGAAAAAAGGGTCTCGATTGGCAAATTTGCGTTGGATGCTGGTGATACGGGATCGTTCTGAGTGATATTCTCGTGGGGAGACCTATGTCCAGCAATGGATGTCTACGGGGTGCTGGACGAATGGATGGAGTTAAGTACTAGCTCCAACGTAAAGACCTTCGAACCACTATGTAATATCATTCTTAAACATATTCTAAAACATTATGGCTGAATCAGATTGCACTCGTGATTGAATACCACTTGGTATTCAATCACGAGTTGAATACTAGAGCAACCATTACCTCTAGCAATATTACCCATCCATCAGCATATTGAAGTCCAGTATTGGATATAGTTCTAACCAATGTGAATAATGTTATAATAGTTATACTTAGATGGTAATTAGCGATTGCACTTGGTGTTATAAGTTTGCCAATTGAGTTCTGCAGCCAATCTCTCTAGTGATTCTCTCTTCTCCATCACCCAAATTCTTACAGGAATATGGATGATGATGCACTGTATTTTCAACATGTTCCGGCACAGGCAGATTAAGCTACAGATATTATTTATTTTAAGGTGAAAAGCCATGATCTGACTGATGTCCATTAGTTAATCTAGGTTGCACAATAAAGCAGAACGAGGGTATAATATGCCATTCATAAAAACCAATATACAAATCTTAACTGGTTGTAGTTTTATTGTATGGGGTATATATACCTCATCATAGATAATTTTGGGTCTTTTTGGATTTGTTTTTATAATGTTTATAACAGGATCCCAATTTGATTGTAACACCCAGCCATCCTCTCTATTAAAATTTTGTGTCTTTGAATCTCAATAGCCTCGCGTACCATTCTAGGCAGGTATAGGTTCTTTTGCGAGGATTTGTGCTTTATCAAACCTAATGTTATGGCGGGCATGGTTCTGACTATGTTCACAGACTGCAGACTGCAGACCACCACAAGACTGCAAGACACTGTGAGCTCATATTGTATAGATTTGATCCACAATAATAATAACTAAAGATAATTTTATAAATTAAAACCTCTTAGTAACATAAAGTAAGCCGCCTTCAAAATTAATATTAATTTAGTATCATGTCACCTGAGTTTTCTTGCCGGATGTTTCTCAGTGTGGCCGTTTCCGATCCGGTGGTAGTATACTAGATTGTTAGGTTTTTTTTTAAATATAATTACTATTAATTTTAATGTTAAATAATTACTAACCATAAACAATATAATTTTTTCTTATAGAGTCATTTTCTTCTTACACTGGCAATAGATTTATACCAAAATATGGGTCAATTTTTTATAACTAATTTCTGTATCGCGGAGATAATTATAAATTTTCTGCAGTAACGATGACTTGTTGGACGTGAGATATCTTAGTCCACCCGTGACCATGAACGCTGGAAAGTTTCGAAACCTCGGGTAATCAAAAATCAAATACAAACGCGATAAAATCCGTAAAGTAGTTTTATTTAAAATGAGTACTATTCTATGAGTAAAGCTCTACTAATGAGTAATACTCACCTAAACATCAGAAATCATTATAAGCAAAGGGCGTGATGATGGGTTGAGGATGCGGCAACATAAATGTGAACACAGAAACCAGAGGGACCAGAAACTGGCTAATTTTTTGTAGAAGGAAAGCCTTTTGACAGCGTTTCTTAAAGGAATTCCTTCTTTCGAAAAGAGCCACAAGGGAAATTATCCTAGATTAGCCGCGACGGTTCAACAAAAAACGTGATAGACTTCATCTTGTCAGACAAATGACGGATATTCAATAATCGTATAGTGTACCGCAGGATTAAAACTAGAAGCGATCACTGTACGAGGCACATTAATATGCACACAAAAGTCGGGCGGTTAAGCTTAATGAAGTCTATTCTCTGATTTACACCTGCCCAATATTAAAACCTCGAAAGCTTTCAGCTTGAGTTGCACAATCGCCTCCATTGTTTAGAAGAGTGCGAATATCCGAAGGATGTAAACAACGGATTCGGTAAAACTCGCTTGACCAACCGTCAACTGCTGGGGATGAAAAGTTCTGTAGTGGGAACCACGTATCAGACGATACAGTGTATGACGCTCCCCCACTAGGTAGACCAACGACCTGGTGAAAGTTGCTGGGCATCGATGGATGCAGGCGGCACAGAAATATGTGGGAGGCCTACATCCAGCAGTGGATGGCCATAGGGTTTTTTTTTGGGGTGGGCTACGGTCAGCGCACCCACCACCCATCCCCGGCCAGGGTGGCAGAGGAGCGGAGCGTGGCGCCGTAATCCACCCTGTAGCACGTCGCCTTCGTCGTTGGGCCGCCCACCGGTGCAGAGTTCCTTGATTTCAGTAGTCGGCCCGATGGAATATCCCGAGGGAGTACCCTCTCCCATTGACGTTCCCTTCTCGAGACGCCGATTGCCGTCACGAGGCTAACCTCTCCGCGGGTGTCCAACTAAATTCCCGGTCCGATCAGCCGCGGACTCAGATAGACCGGCATCAGGCGCAGGTAATAGCGCCAGCGCCGCCCCAGTCACCGGCGGAGGATCGCGCTGTCGTGGAGGCGTTCTACCCACGCGCGCTCCGCCGCTTCCTTTCGCAAAGCGACTGCCTCACAGAAGACGGCGACCGCGTCTCAGTTGCTGATAGTGATGCTGCAGCGTCAAGTCGGTACCGATGATTGCGACGAGTTCACAGCGCTGCTCTGCCCACGCGGCACACACCTCGAGCGTGTGCTGCGCCGTGTCCTCGTCGCAATCGCAGTGGTGGCAGGGCGGTGTGCTCTCCCTTCTAGCAACCATGTGCAGGTATTTGGCGAAGCTACCATGCCTCATCAAACCTGCACCAGTCGAAAAGAAAGCCCCCCGTGGTGCCACTCCAGCCACTGTATCAGCACCGACTGGAAGGTCTTGATGGCCCGGACACCAAACCGAGGCCTCTCCAGCGGGATGGTGCAACGAGCAATGACATCTCGGGGGGGTGTCGACCCGCCAGGCAGTAAGCTCCTTCAAAGAAACTATACTGTCGCCCGCTTGCGTCTCCGACACTCGTTGATACAATCCAGCGAGCATCTCTGCCTCCAGGTCCAACGCAGGAGTCCCAGTCAACAAGCACGCCGTCCCCGTCGCCACCGTGAGGTATTTGCGTATGGCACTGACCGCCATAGCTCTCTGTGAACGCCACAGAAGAGCCCTGAGTCGGACGGTCAGGACAGGATACACACCGGTGCGCCGTACAGGGCCATCGATCGGATGACCCCGCGTACAGCCTCCGACACATAGGCTGGGTCCGCCCACATCCGGCATAAGGCAATATAGGACGGACACCGCGCCGACGAACACTGGAGCAAGTCAGCGGCATTGCTCCCGGAACCACTGATGCCCCTCTAGCACCCGGCCCAAATACTTCATATGGGCCCGGATTCTGATCTCAACCGACTTGACGATAAACGAGCGATGGGAGGGCCCATGCGGGGCCTATGGAACAAGAGGGCCTCCATCCTGTCCAGGGCCACCCTCAACCCCAGCGCCTTGATCCGCTTAACGACCTCCTCAGTGCCGAGAGTTACCAGGCTTGCCGCCTTCTACAGCATCGCGCCACGGGCTGTGATGAGCGTGTCGTCGGCGTAACAAATTACGCTCAGCCCGGGCACGCTCGTTATGGGCGTTCGCACAACGACTCTTACTCAGTTGGTGTAGAGAACGCTGAGCCCCTTCAAATAGTCTGCCACCAGCCGCCTCAGCTAAATGGGCACCCCATAATACCTGTTTAGTTTCCAAGTCATTGGGGGCTTGGGCTAGTAAGACTCCTCTGACATGATCAGAGACCTTAATTAGCATGTAGATTAGTAGCAAGATAGATTAATGTAGGAGGAAAATTTGAAAAGGTATTGAATTAACAAGTGATGTTAGAGTATGATGTTAATGTGTTATATTAGTTTTAGTTTTAGTGTAAAATGAGGTGTAGAGATTTGGTGATAATTGAAGTGTGATGTATATTAGGGTAATAAAATAGACATAATACCGGAGCGCCTTTCTGTGTAGTTGAATGCCAGACTATTGGCATACTATACAAGCCAATCAGATTTTGTTATTTCCACATCTTCTCGCCACTTAGCTTTGGTGGAAATGAATCAAGCGGATAGGAGAAATGTTTCATTTCTCAGAGTCGGCTCTAAGAAAATCGTTGTTGGTATTCAAGAAGTAGAAGGTACCGCAAGCTAAAATTAGTGGGCTTATCTTCAAAAAGATATGAGAGAAACTTGGCACTAAACAATCTAATTTAATATAGGTAGTATGTATTACTCGTGAAGTACATTAGTTTTCATGCGATAGCTAAGTCAATCTGTTTATCTAAAACATAAAACATCTTTTATATTTAGGTTTCCTTTTTTTGGGGGTGGGTTGCGGTCGGCGCGCTCATCGCACCACTCCGTCCGGGGCGATAGAGGGGCGTAAGCACGCACACCCGCAGTCAGTGACGGCTGGTGGGTCATCAAAGTGGTGGTGCACTTTACTTCCTCACTAAGTATTAAGATCTGAAATTGCAATGGAACAACAATTTACGTAAATTTTAATGATTTCTGATGTTTACGCGAGTATTATACATTTTAAATAAAACTACTTTACGGATTTTGTTTTTTACAGTGTTCGAAACGTCGGGTAATCAAAAATCAAATACAAACGCGACAAAATCCGTAGTTTTATTTAATACGTAAATTTTGTTTTTTTTAATTATTTTTGAACGCATTACATTTTGTAGGTGTACTTGCGAAGAAAAATAGGTATTTTGTTTGTTTTTCACACTTCAAAAATATTTATAAAAGAGGGCCTTGGCGGTCCCGCCAATTTATATAAACTTTATTTTAAAAAGTTTTGTTATTGTCTTTAATATAGTCTATATTTATGCTCATTTTCACCCACTGTATACACAGTATAAAATAGAAGACCAAAATAAAAAAAACAATTAATGTAAACAAACCATATTTAACTCGTCACAGATACATCGAAACTATATCTCCTTACTGTATTTAACGAGACATCATCGGCGAATTTCGTCGTAAGTCGAGTTCTCTCGGCAACGTTCGATTCGCCCGTGCGCCGTACGGGAACAGACTCATTTTTCAGCATATTTCTATGAACTATCTTCTGTCTCACGCGCCAGGCGTTTAACTCCTATCTAATACAAGTTGTATGGGCAGGCCCCGTGCGCTCGCCTCAGTGCACGAGATTTTTTTTAAAAGGAATATAAGTTTTAATAGTTTAGTAATGCGCTTATATTGTTTCGTCATAATTTGAAATTTTATTTGTTATATGTTTTTTATGTTCAAAGACTAAATATTAATGGTAATTTAAAAATAAAGATGAAGTTAAATTTTGTAGTTTTTAAATATTTTGATTTGGTGGTTCAGCGCACGAACGCACTTAAGGTACAGCCGCCACTGCCCGCAATCCACCCACGTGCACGTTGCCTTCGTCGTTGGGCTGATCACCGGAGATAATATTTAGGTATATGGTCACTATAAGAAGTTCTTAGGTTAGCTAATTACTTAATAATTTACTAATACAGAAGGTGCCTTAAGTAGGAATTGAATATATTAACCGATTTGATATTACAAGTTTTTATAGTAGAAGAACTGAGTTGCGAAACATGGTTTTTTTACAAGTTGTGATTTTGGTGGTATTTATAATATTACTCAAACTCTTAAATGCGTTATTGCAAAAGTGAAGCATTTGCAATTTTAGATTCATAAATTAAATTATTAAATAAATTAAATAATACATTAATATACCTACCCGGAATAATATATACCCGGAAATCTAATTGGATAAAAATCATACATTTTCTTCTGTTTTTTTTTGTACGTGACGTCGGATAATTTATATTAAAATTATTATAAAATACCAGATACAAGCGTTGTCAGACAATAGTTGCAATTTGATCTACAAACGTTCTAGTTGTGTTAAAATGAGATTACTTGTTGTAACAATATTTATAACTATTACTAACGTTGTTTGTAAAGGACAAGAAGTTTCAAATGACATTGCTGATCAGAAACAACATTTTCTAAATTCAACGTTTGATTTTTTCGATACTTTATATAAAGCTGTCGGTCGACATACCAATGTAAACTTTGCCTTTGCACCACGTTCAGTATGGATTACGCTCGCTGCTATCGCTGAAGGAAGCAGTAAAGAAGTACAACAACGGCTGTTTGAATTTTTAAGTTTGCCTAATGATCCATTTTATCGCCAGAAGTATTATAAATTAATCACTTCAAGCGTGGTTCCAGTTAATGGTGTCCGTTTGGTTGAAACACGGAGTCTATTAGTAGATGAAAATGTTAATATGAATCCAGATTGGATGAATCTTGTCTCAGATAATTCTCTTCTAAATGTTGCCAATATACCAATACAATACAATCCTGTATTCGCTTCAAATTGGATGAAGAAATTTAAGATTGATGGCGAATCGCTGGCAGATTTTAATGGAAATTCAGTGTTGGTAAATACAATTGACTTTAACGGGCTTTGGGATACAGCTTTTGATAATGCCATTATAGAGAGTTCACTATTTTATAATCATGAGGGAGAAGAAATAGGCACTGTAGATCTCATGAAAATAAAACATCGCGTGAAGCTTGGCCATTGTAAAAGTTTAAATGCAAAAATATTGGAGCTGCCAATTGGAGCCAACGGACATTATCGAATGCTGTTTATTAGTCTACTGGATAAAAAAGATAATAGAATAACAATAAATAATATGAAGAAAAATATTGTATTTGAAATGTTTAATTCACTGAAAGATACAAATGTTCCGATAGATATAGCTATACCTCGCTTTAAGATTACGAGCGAAATAAATATGCGGGCAATAATTGAGGATCTCGGAGTTACTGACCTTTGGACGGACCCCAAAGCTACCAAGTAAGTTTTTCTTTGTTTTTAAATCATGACATCCAGTCCTTTGAGTAAATTCTTATGACGAACATTCTATCAACGGATATACATTTTAATCAGACCTATAATAAACATTTATATTTTGTTATATTTTGTGTATTCTTGGATGCTTGATCATATATGTAGGTTAACACTTATTCTTGATATGTCATAAGAATAATACAGAAAATGAAAAGATATTAATATAAGGTCTCATCATCATTATTGTCTACGTGCCACTGCTGGGCTCAAACCTCAATCACAATAATACTACACTAGTAAGACGGGTTAGTATAGAATTTTATTTCAAGTTCTTCTCTTATAGTATTATTATCTACTAATATCTCTTAATCGATGATTATCGTGGGAAAGGAAGGGGTTGATTATTCTAATTTTGTCACCACATAAATGATACAAGTTATTAATCAGAGTTTAGAGTTTAAGTTATCAGACGAATGAGGAAACGTTACAATGAAATTTTAATTTTTATTGTAATTAACAGGCATATCTCATCACCACCAGCATTTCCAACGACATTTGTGCATCGAGCTACGGCAACTATCAATAAATATGGACTTGCTCCTCCTTCTATAGACCAAAATCAATTACTTGCACATCATAGATCAGATTCAGAAGAAAAAATGGAATTTATTGCCAATAAACCGTTCCTCATAGGACTATTTGAAGCAGAGACATATATTCCAATACTTGCAATTGGCTTATCTGAACCAACTTCACCTAAGTATGGAAGAACTTACGTGCGTAACATATAATTATAAGGAAAATGTATGCTTATCATTTGCTGTTTCATGTCTATTACTTCTTTCTTTATTTTTTTAATTAAAATCTGCTTTAGTATGTTGTCTTTCGCTCTTTCTTACTCTCTATTTATTTCTTAATAATTTCAATAACCTGTTATATCCTTTTTCTTCTTCAAATTAAATTCACCAGCCTGATATGACAATAATTTAACAGATTATAAACTTAATTTACTTTAAACAAAATTATTTATCTTAAACTATCGCTACGTATAATGTACAATTATTTATTAGTGTAAATTAATTGGGATTAATTCTTCTCCTTTTAAATCATATTATAATCTCGTTACTGGACTCCAGACTTCTTTAAAATGGGAGGGAATGATAGACCTACTATATAGGCCTACTAATCACATGGGTTAGGTTAGGTTTTATGTAGAGTTTTATTTAGTCTTCGTGCGATGGTATTATCTGCTTAACACATTTGCCTTTTATAACACCGAAGGAAGGAGTGATAAACTGTATTATTACATCGTCACATTAGGTATAAATGTGATTGGTTTATTGTTAATAAAATATAAAGGCAAAGGTGTTAAGCCATTTAAAACACAAGTTTTGTCTAGAATTATTGCTAAATCAATCTTAGATGTACAAATATATCAGAGACCTGAACTCTTTGCGTTCTTATTTTATTGCGTCTAATACGTTTCCTACATTATTGAGGTCCATCAGCGGTATACCTCACTATCAAATGGGGTCACTTGCTCAAATACAATAACCCAATAATTTTAAACAGCTTAGTTATATTACTTATTATGACTTCTACATGTTTTGTTTGCTAACTGTGGCAAACAAGCACATTTGATGGTAAGTATATCACTTGCTGCTCATGAATTTTTGGAAGGTCGCAGTCTATTGTGAAGAAAGTGAAGGGAGTGTGGATGGCATCACTGAAATCCACAAATACCCTAAGAGAGTTGGCTTTTTGGTGAATACATATAATGTATGATCGAATAAATTGTTTTCTTTTTGTTGAGGTAAATAACTTTTTTATCTTGGTAGATTATTAAATATTGGCTTCAATCAATTTTGAAGTAGTAAGGCAGCAGTGTAGCATAATCAATATGTAATTTAAACTACATATAAGCGTGTGATGAGAGATAGGATGAACAGAGTAAGGATAAACACACCACCGTCTGACCAGTTACTCTGCACCAGTGGTTGGCCCAACGACGAAGGCGACGTGCCACGGGTGGGTCATGGGGCCCTCCGTTGCCCCGGATTACTTTTTTGGATACCGTCTCCTTCAACGCCTCAGCAATAAAAGTATTGTCAGGTCGTCGCACTGACTCGGTTAGCCTCTCAGCGGATGGCACACTACTTTCCGGTCCGACTACTCGCGGGCTCAGCTAGGGCGGAATTAGACGCAGGTACTTGTGCCTGTGCCACCCGACATACTGGCGGCAAGATGTGACTCCCTCGCTAGGCAATCGTCTCGCAGAAGGGGCAACCATGTCCTTATCTCTGACACTTTCAAGCCCCGTCTTAATAATAGTCGGCAGTGTCAGGTCGATACCAATGAGTGCGACGAGTTCACGTCACTGCCCTGCTCAGGCCACGCACACCTCTAACGCTCATCGTCCGTGTCACGCCCTCATCGCAATCGCAATGGTGATAAGACGTAGTCCTCTCCGTGCCGCGGACTCAACTACTCCAACAGCGTTGGCTGGAATGCCTCGACGGTCTGAACACCGACAGGCATTCCGTCTCTGTTGCTACGGTGTGTTATCCGCGTATGCATCCTCACCGCCGCGACCCTCTGTGGTTGCCATAAGACGGCCCTGAGGCAGGCTGTCAGGAACTCTGCCCACGCAGGTGCGCAGTACAGGAACCGAACGGCCCCCATGTATAGCCTTCGGCACATAACGCTTGTTCTGCCCACATTCGGCATAAGCCATGAAAATCTATGTTATAACAAAATATATCAACGCAGCAAGGTTTTTCTCTAGCAAATGTTATACGCTAAGTGTTTTGTTTAAGTTTTAAAATGAGTTGTCTGCTTAAAGGCTTTGTCGACAATACTCATCTATGATATCACTCAATCTCGTTAGTATATTATTTTGAAATTGAACCAAATGTAATTTTAAGATTTTAACACAGTAATATACATAACTAAATACCCGGCAATCTAATTAGATAAAAATAACAACATGTACTTTTTGTAACCAATGTAAACATTTTCTTGTTGTTTTTTTTTTGTTTTTATACCTGACGTCAAATAATTTACATGAGATTTATTATACCAGAAACAAGCGTTGTCAGAGAACAGTGGCAATTTGATCTACAAACGATCTAGTTGTGTTAAAATGAGATCACTTCTTGCAACAATATTTATAACTATATACCTTGTTTGTAAAGGAGAAGCAGCCTCAAAGGAAAATGGCATTGCTGATCTGAAACAATATTCTCTAAATTCAACGTACGATTTTTTCGTTCCGTTATATAAAGCTGTCGCTCTTTATAGCAATGCGAACTTTGCCTTTGCACCACGTTCAGTATGGATCATGCTCGCTGCTATCGCTGAAGGAAGCAGTGAAGAAGTACAACAACGGCTGTTTGAATTCCTAAGATTGCCTAGTGATCCATTTTATCGTCAGAAGTACTATCAAGTAATGACTTCAAGCGTGGTTCCAGTTAATGGTGTCAGTTTAGTTGAAACACGGAGTCTACTAGTAGATGAAAATGTTAATATGAATCCAAATTGGATGAATCTTGTGTCAGACAATTTTCTTCTAAATGTTGTCACTATACCAATACAATACGATCCTGTATTCACTACAAATTGGATGAAAAAGTTTACGATTGATGATGAATTGCCGACAGATTTAAGCGGAAATTCAGTGTTGTTAAATACAATTGACTTTAATGGACTTTGGGCTACGGCTTTTGATAATGCAATTATAGAGAGTTCGCCATTTTATAATCAAGAAGGAGAAGAAATAGGCACGGTAGATCTCATGAGAATTAAACATCGTGCGAAGCTTGGTCACCTTAAAAGTATAAATGCAAAAATATTGGAGCTTCCAATTGGATCCAATGGACATTACCGAATGCTGTTTATTAGTCTACTAGATAAAAAGATATTAGAATGGCAATAAATAACATGAATGTTAATATTGTAAATGAAATGTTTAGTTCAGTGAAAGATACAATTGTTCCGGTAGATATAGCAATTCCTCGCTTCAAGATTACGAGCGAAATAAATATACGGGCAATAATTGAGGATCTTGGAGTAACTGATCTCTGGATAAATCCCAAAGCAACCGAGTAAGTTTTTTTTTTCATTTAAAAGACGATATCCAGTCCTTTAAATAAATTCTTATGACTTCGAGATTTTACGAACATTCTATCAACGGAAATATATTTAACTCAGACCTACATAGTAAACATTTATTTTTTATTATGTTGTTATTTTGTGTATTCTTGGATGCTCAATCATAGAGCCATTGTTACAGTGATAAGAATAATGCAGAAAATGAAAGGATGTAATAATGTCATCATCCTTATCATGTACGTGCCACTGTTGGCCTCAAACCTCCAACACAACAATGCCTCATTAGTCAGACCTGAACTCCTGACAGTGAAATTTTAATATTTATTATAATTAACAGGCACATCTCGTCACCACCGGCATTGCCAACGACATTTGTACAACGAGTTACAGCAACTATCAACAAATACGGACTTGCTCCTTCTTCTGTAGACCAGAATCAATTACCTGCTAACCCTAAATCAGAGTCAGAACAAAAAATGGATTTTATTGCAAATCAACCATTACTCATAGGAATATTTGAAGCAGAGACGTACGTTCCAATACTCGGCATTGGTTTATCCCAACCAACTTCACCTAAATATGGAAGGACTTAAGTGCGTAACATATAATTAGAAAAATTGTATGCTTATAATTTACTGCTTCATGTCTATTGTATTATTCTTTATTTTTTTTAAATTAAAATCTGCTTTAGTATATTGTCTTTTTCGCTTTCTTACTCTCTTTATCTATTTCTCAATAATTTCAATATGCTTTTATTTCCTTTCTCTTCTCCGAATTAAATTTTGAAGCCTGATATAGTAATACCTACCCGATTATAAATTTAATCTACTTTAAACAAAGATTATGTAATTTTTTACTAGTGGTAAGTCATTTGTGATTAATTCTTCTCCTTTTAGATTATACAATCTCGTTACTAGACTCGAGACTTCTTTCAATGTGATGAACTTCACCTGCTATAGCTTGCTGATCTGCATCTGGTTTTATTTCGGGTTTTGGTCTTCGTGCAAGGATATTATTTTAATACATTTGCCTTTTATAATATCAAAGTAAGTAGTGATGAATTGTGTTATTACATTGTTACGTTACGACTCAACGTTTATTACACACAGCTTACGCTAGTTTAGGGGTCAGAGCTTGCAAACAGATTTGTAAAAGTTAATAATACAATAAAGATTATTATTATTATGTATCTCCCAGTGTCACGGATATCTTCCAGGGGAATATACCCGGTCCTTATTATTATTATCTTCTTTATATATAAACTAGCAGTGCCCGCGACTTCGTTCGCGTAGAATAGTGACTTTGGAGAGCATAGTGACTTTCAGGATTTATTTATTTATTTTAAAACTTCTCTCATTGCTGCGTAGTCGTTTTGCAGTGGCAGACTGTCGAGGAAGTTGAGGTCTTTTTCTAGGCGTTTCGTAGAGGCTACCGTCCCCTCGTCTCTCATGACCGCCCGCCACATCATACATGCGCGCGCATTCTATCTATAAAAATGAATTGCTGTTCGTTAGTCTCGCTAAAACTCGAGAACGGCTGGACCGATTTGACCAATTTTGGTCTTGAATTATTTGTGGAAGTCCAGGGAAGGTTTATACGGTGAGAAAATATGGCAAAATTGCGAGTAAAATACTAAAAACAACAATTTTATTTTCCCATAAAAACTGTTCTTACCTACCTGTCAAACATTTGATGTTCGTTCCATCGGTTCGGCATTTTTAGCATAATTACATGTAGATCTAGATTAAAAAAGGTTTTGGAATCGATAAGAAAAGGCGGTATATTAAATAGCTAGAATATAATTCACCACTTGAGAGTGATGTAAAAGACAACTAAGAGATATATGTAATATGCATATAATAATATCTATGCAAGAGAAGAAAAACTCGAAAACAAATCCTATATTAACACGTCTGACCAGCGTGGTATAGTAGGTCGATTTCTTTCCCATAGTGTAGGAGAGGCGAGCCCAACAGTTGGATGTGTATGGGCTGAGATGATGATGATGATTTATCAGCCTCCCATAAATAGTGTAAAGTTGCGGACTAAGGAAATATGACTCTTTCCGTAAATTCAATTCAGTTGGATTATCAATAATTCCATTATATTGATACGTTTGAGGCCGAGTCCTGAGACGTGTTGGTAAAGGGTTTTGTTCCGAGTTTTCCTTATCTTGCAAATATATTATATGCATATGATATCCCTTAGTCATCTTTTACGATACACATGGCTGGTGAATTATATTCTTACGCCGTCACCGCACGGATAATACTAAAACCAAACTGATAAATACTAAAATAAAATAATTAGGAAAAAAGGCGGTACGAAATTCGCCGGTTCAGCTAGTCTATATATATAAAAATGAATTGATGTTCGTTAGTCTCGCTAAAACTCGTGAACGGCTGGACCGATTTGACTAATTTTTGGTCTTGAATTATTTGTGGAAGTCCAGGGAAGGTTTATACGGTGAGAAAATATGGCAAAATTGCGAGTAAAATACTAAAAACAACAATTTTATTTTCCCATACAAACTGTTCTTACCTACCTGTCAAACATTTGATGTTCGTCCCGTCCGTTCGGCATTTTTGGCATAATTACATGTAGATCTAGATTAAAAAAGGTTTTGGAATCGATAAGAAAAGGCGGTATGTTAAATAACTAGAATATAATTCACCACTTGAGAGTGATGTAAAAGACAACTAAGGGATATAATATGCATATAATATCTATGCAAGAGAAAGAAAACTTGAAACAAAACCCTATATTGTCACGTCTGACCAGCGTGGTATTATCCGTGCGGTGACGAAGTAAGAATACAATTCACCACCTGTGTGTGTCGTAAAAGACGACAAAGTGATATAGTATGCATATAATATCTATGTAAGAGAAGGAAAACTTGGAACAAAACCCTATACCAACACGTCTGACCAGCGTGGTATAATAGGTCAATTTTCCTCCCATAGTTGAGGAGGCCCGAGCCCAACAGTGGGACGTGTATGGGTTGAGACTATGATGATGATTTATCAGCCTCCTACAAATGGCGTAAAGTTGCAGATTAAGGAAATATAACACTTGTCGTAAATTGAATTCAGTTGGATTATCAATAATTCCATTATATTGATACGTTTGAGGCCAAGTCCGGAGACTGCCTCAGCTTTAGCAGGATCACCAGCCTCCCCTTCTTTCAACATCCAGGGAACTGGCCAAACGCTATTCAAGCATTGTACAGTCAAGGTACCAGGTGGTTAAAGACCAGCGGCAGCACCCATCAAAAAAGGCTGGAGAGTGTCGAACGTGACCTCTGGGGTTGTCCTTATTAACGGCACTAAGTAGAGATTTCACTTTTTCTTCAGATCAATCAGTAGAAAATTTTGGACAGTCTTGAATGTGACCCCTGGGGTCGCCTGTATCGTAGTGCTGAGTAAGCAACGCCGTCCTCCCCTCGCCGAAATTTGCCTCCCCGACCTCCCCATCAGGGTTGTCGAGGACCTTATCCCACCGCGGAAAGCCCCTCGCAATCATTACTTTGCTGGACAGTAACCAGACAGACAGTTTAATTAGTGGCAGGACCACACTGTCGACAGTTATCTGTCTACAGCTGCGGGCCGGTCCGTCCGGGGTCCACACTCTCTCAGATAATCGACGTCTGAGTAGTAGCAATTTGTTATTGCGCTTCGTTCGGTGAGCGAGAAAGCCGGAAACCCAACTTTCTGAGGGTGTTTGTGTGTGGAGGGTTTTGGTGGTGCTCTTGGTATCAGTGAGCCTCAATGCACGCATTCACACTCCCTTCACTTTCTTCGTGGTAGGCAGCGACCCTGTAAAGGTCCATGAACGGCAACAACACTTACCATCAGGTGTACTGTTTGCTCGTTTGCCACTGTTTCCAATAAAAAAAGAAAAAAAAAACCGGCAACCGGCGATGGGGCGCCAGTGGCGCATATACGTGTTAAATCTATCACTCTCCGGCCAAACGGTCAACCCTAATGGGTGCTGGTACTGGTCCTTGAGCACCTGGTACCACATCTCACGGGTCTATACAACGCTTGAATAGCGTTTGGCCAGTTCCCTGGACGTTGGAAGGAGGAGAGGTTGGTGCCGAAGGTGGGACGGTCGCCGGCCTCGACCACAAACATGTCGATATAATGGTATTATTACTAATTTAACTGGATTGAATTTACGGTAAGTGTTATATTGCCTTAATCTGCAACTTTACGCCATTTGTAGGCTGATAAATCATCATCATAGTCTCAACCCATACACGTCCCACTGTTGGGCTCGGGCCTCCTCCAGTATGGGAGGGAAATCGACCTACTATACCTCGCTGGTCAGACGTGTTGGTATAGGGTTTTGTTCCGAGTTTTCCTTCTCTTGCATAGATATTATATGCATACTATATCACTTAGTCGTCTTTTACGACACACACGGGTGGTGAATTGTATTCTTACTTCGTCACCGCACGGACAGTACTAAAACTAAACTGATAAATACTAAAACAAAATAATTTCGAAGAAAAGGCGGTACGAAGTTCGCCGGGTCAGCTAGTACTTAATAATTACATGGCTACATCACTAATACTTACATTTTTAATATCGCGATATCTTTTGAATAAACGTCCGAATTTAATAATTCAAAAAGTTCTAGAAAGGTATTGAATCCATCTTGAATACGAAGTAACTTATTTTGATAAGGATTAATACGAAGATTTTTTTTTATTTTTGTGGGTGGGCTGCGGTCGGCGCGCCTCCGCACCACTCCGTCCGGGGTGACAGAGGGGCTTAAGCACGCAACTCCCGCAACCCACCCGAAAACCACCTCGCCTTCGTCGTTGGGCCGACCACCGGAGCAGGTTTACTTGTCGTCAGTGGTCGGCCCGACGGAATACCCCCTACGCGGGGTACCCTCCCATCGACTGACGTCCCTCCCTCGTGGAGGACGTCGGTCTTTCCTCACGCGGTCGGCCTCTCGGCGGGTGACGGACTAATCCCCGATTAATACGAAGATACAAAATAAAGAGCTTTTAAGCGACGGCAATTTAATTATTAAAAAAAAAAATAAAATAAAAACACTTATTGTGAGATAACTACAATAGTTAGACATATGGTGTCGCGACATTTTTTGTAGAAAATTATATGCTCTGCAAAGTTGTAGTATATTGTTTTGTTCTATAATCAATAGTTTTAGCAGCAAACGCGATATAAAGATTTTTTCGGGTAATTTTTTTACACCTTGGGTTTGATTATTGGATTTTTAGTACGGATCCCTAATTTTTTGAAAATATAATATAGCCTATAGCCTTCCTCGATAAATGGGCTATCCAATGCTGAAAGAATTTTTCAAATCGGTCCAGCGGTTCCTGAGATTAGCGCGTTCAAACAAACAAACTCTTCAGCTTTATAATATTAGTATAGATTTATTGTATACGTGTGTATGTTATTGAAAGCTTCCTAAACGGCTGGACCGATGTTGATATTTTTTTTTGCATGTGCAAGGGGATTCGAGAATGGTTTAGATTCACAATTGGACCTAGTAAATGGCGCTTATTTGAACAGAACAACGTTTGTTGGGCCAGCTAGTTGTTAATAAAATACAAAGGCTCTTTATAATGCCATTCAAAACTCAAGTTTTGTCTGGAATTATTGCCAAATCAACCTTAAATAGGTTTGGCAATAATCAATTGTCAGACTGCTCTTATCCAAATTACTTGGAGTCGACTCAAGGCGTAACCTTCCTTCATACTGCCTTATCGACTCAATCGATATACGTCCCACTGTTGGGCTCAGGCCTGCTCCACTATGGGGGCGAAATTGACCTACTATACAACGGTGGTCAGACGTGTGGCATAGGGTTTTGTTTCGAGTTTTGCTTCTCGTGCATAGATGCTATATGCATTTTATACCTCTTAGTTGTACTTCACGGCACCTACAGGCAAGATGGTTGGCAGGCAGGTTGGTCTAATGTATTCTTACTCCGGTAATACACGGTAAAACTTGTAATTAACAGACACAAATTAGGTACACTCAGAACAACAATCTGGGGATCGTACAGAAAAGTATTGTCCTGAGTCGGAGCTGAACCCGTAACAGAACGTTAAGGCGATATTTTAACCACTATGTCATCTGTGGCAGTCTATACGTTGAATTTTAAAATATAATTTTTAATAAAAATGTTTTATTTTACTTCTGTTATTATTTTAATAAAATTGTAACAGTCTCAAGGTCGACACATGCAGTGAACTATTTCCTGAATATTAACTCGCACATTATGTTTTTTAATGTATTTCGAATTTGTACATTGAATACATGGTTTATGTGTCTTAAAAAGTGATTCTTACCTGTAAATATACATAAAAAAGATTCTACAAATCACCTTCTACCATAAACACCTTAAGTTTATCTTGTTTATTAAGTTTTCCTTAATTAAAATTCATTAGGTTATTAATTTAGATGATTAAATCATTCATCATCATGATTAAATCAGACAATTATACATATACTCGTAATTGAAAACTTGTAATTGGCCTTTATTCATCATCATCTCAGCCCATATACGTCCCACTGTTGGGCTCGGGCCTCCTCCACAATGGAAGGGTAATTGACCTACTATACCACGCTGGTCAGACGTGTTGGTATAGAGTTTTATTTCGAGTTTTCCTTCTCTCGCATAGATGTTATATGCGTTTTATATCCCTTAGTCGTCACGTACGATCACCCACGGGTAAGATAGGGGGTGGTGAATTGTATTCTTACTCCGTCACCACACGGAAAATGGCCTTTATTAATTAGAATATATTGTTAAGCTTGTACTTATGTAGCTGTAAGTTTGCCGAATAAATAAAAATAAAATATTTGCCTGACTTAAATCAGTAGCTTAAGAAGAACATTCGGCGTAAGGCACGCAAAAGCCGTCACTGCACCGTCAAGCCGCCGATCAAGACGCCGACGCAGTGACGCTCTTCACTAGTGTTGCCCAAATGCAAGACCAAGACGAGACTTGGACCGGTCTTGGTCTTGGTCTTGCGCACCCGAGTCTGGTCTTGGTCTTGGTCTTGCGCACCCGAGTCTTGGTATTGCAGCAAGAGTCTCGCAAAGTTTTGCAGTTAGAATAACGTAACAGTAATTTATCATGGCAATGAAAAA
The DNA here is from genome assembly GCA_032191425.1 of Lymantria dispar. Taxonomy (NCBI): domain Eukaryota; kingdom Metazoa; phylum Arthropoda; class Insecta; order Lepidoptera; family Erebidae; genus Lymantria; species Lymantria dispar. The sequence continues at coordinate 5,534,594 of CM063465.1, read as the reverse complement.
TCCAACTAAATTAATCAAATATCCTATCCTATCTATCCATCTGCTAGCCTATAGTTCACTATTGAATACAATACTTACCACTGGAGAAAATTACTCTTCTATTCCCCTGGTGTTCCATTAGACAGCGTTACTACTCTTATGACAGGACTTTCGACCCTATTTTCTTCAGACGTCACCACACGAGGCAGTTGATACAATAAATTTTATGTCATTTTATAATCAATGCGATATTTTACAATTAATGCGATTGATTATATTCCCCTTCAAGTTAAGTGGTATGTATCTATTGTATTTCCAGTTTAGTTACTGATACTCTGGATACTTGAAAAAACCTGTTGCTCTATTGTCTATATAAATACTTTGGCCGCTGGATCCATGTAGCTCTTAATATACTATATATTCAAGAACATATAAAACTGATTTAAAATTTTATGGTTTTAATACTTAAAAAATGTATGATATTCGTCGTCATCGTCACAGCTCATAAAAGTGCCACTGCTGGGCTTAAGATTCCTTCCAGTAAGAGGAAAATTGATCTACTATACCACGCTGGTCAGACATGTTGGTACAGGGTTTTCTTTCTAGTTTCACTTCTCTTGCACATATGTTATATACACAGGGTGTATCAGGTTATGGGACAACTGTTCATGTATGTTGTAGTTCAACAGTCATAGATCATAATTAGAATGTATATTACACAAAAACAATATAACGTAAAAGTTATAGTGATTACAAAAATGTGTGTCTAAGAGTTTATGCCTTAAACTTTATGCATTATGTAGGTATGTACAGACAAGATATATGTAAGCATGTAAAATTTCGACAGTATAAATAGGTATTAGATTTGCGCGAACCTTTCAATGGTTACGTAGGTACAAAGGCGACTCATCAACGGTCATCGGCCGATCAGCTGATTTATGTTAAAGCGAAGTTTGTCTTGCTTATGCAAACGTAATCATTGATTTATTCAAATTCTAATGAATATTTAACAAAATACGAATATGTTGTAGATTAAGTATCATTCATGCCTTTATACATTTTAATCAATTTACACGAAAAAACGATGACAAAATTGAGAACTTACATGTCTCTCAATTCATTAACGAATCGATAATTTTATTTAAATTTTTTTTCATGGGTTCCTAACACCGTTGCCCGATCCGATTTGATACGACATCCACGGGTAAGAGAGTGGTGAATTATATTCGTACTGTCTTTTTTTTTGTGTGTGTGTAGCTGTTGGTCGCAGATGACCTTGACAGCTGAACGCGGTCAATGGGTGAGCGCTGATGGCTCTCAACCCGGTAAGTAAGTTAAGCGAACATCGCCCGAGGGCTCCCCCCTGTGGGGAACGGACCTCGGCTCGGGGCGTCGCTGAGAGCAAAGTGGGCGTGGCCAAGTTTAGGCTAATGACTTTTACGCGGCGCGGTTTTCGACCTCGACGGCGAGGCCGATACCGCGGAGTTTTATCTGTTATCGCTGCGCGAGCTGTGTAGGTCCTTTCTTGGGCGATCATAATAGCGTCATCTTCTTCTTCAAGAAGATGACGAGGACGTCGGACCGCGGATATTTTTGAGGGGACGTAGTTTACCGCTCCAACCACTAGTGGATTGGGGTGAGTTGTGGCAGAGGCAAAATAGTGCTGGGAGCAACGCTTCATGTACTGCCTGATGGTGATCGTACTCTGTCCCTACATGGACATTTATATAGATCAATTGTAGGCATATTTCTATGTCCAACAGTGAACGTCGTTGGGCTAATGAATAAACGGATATATAAATATGTATAATGGGCAAGAGCACTCTCGTGATTACGGTATTTTTGTCCTTAAGCCTTTCCGAAGAGTAATTTTGAAAAGCCAACACCAACATTGGGAATCGATTGGCCAATAGATGGATATCTCAAGACTGATTTGACTTGCCGTGTAGTGACGGAGTAAGAATATAATTCATCACCCCCTATTTTACCCGTGACTGCGAACCCACGACTAAGGGCTATAATATATAACATCGGTGCAAGAGAAGGAAAACTTGACATGTATGACCTGTAACAACACGGCCGATCACCGTGGTGATTCCCCTCCGGCCACGGCCGATTCTCCTCCTGTTATGTAGAAGACACGAGCTCAACCGTATATAAGCTGAAATGGTGATTTGAATTAAATGCAAGACCGCAAGACTCTTGCAGGCCCAGTCTTGGTCTTGCTCAAGTCTTACAGGGCCAGTCTTGGTCTTGGTCTTGCAAAAATTAAGCGGTCTTGGTCTTGGTCTCGGTCTCGCATTTCTCGCAAGACCAAGACCAAGACCGCAAGACCAAGACTATTTTGGGCAACACTAATCCTCACTAGTTGGATTGATAAAATTTTAAAAGTCGTAGGCAATTGTTGGATGCAGGTGGCATAGGACCATTCTAAATACCATTATCGTGGGGAGGCATATGCCTAGCAGTGGACATTTATGGGCCGATGGAGGGATGGATGAGTGGAATAAGTATTAGTTGCAGCGTGAAGTCCTTTGAACTACGATGAAATATCATTTTCAAATATAATCTAAAACATTATGACTGAATCAGATTGCGGAAGTGGTATTCGATCACAAGTTAAAACATTACAGCAAACATTATCAGTAACACTCTACAATCAATCACTAACACGAATAACTCAATTCAAGTTGCGGCATATCGATATTTATAGAAATATCAATATCCACGTTGATATTTGCCTGCTACCAACCACACTGCTTGTTACCGGGGCGTTGAAGGGGACGCTACCCAAAGGGTAATCTGGCGGGCCGGCCACAGATGTCAAGGAATTGATACCAGTGGTCGGTCTAATGGCGATGGGAAGGAAATACGATAAATTATGGGGCCGCATGGCGCCCATCAATCGCCTCGGACAGATTGAGTGGGATGTGTCCAGACTCTAGCCTATCACAAAAAAAGTCATTAAGCTATGTCAACGAGAGCGTAATATCCATTCTTAAAACCAATATATAGATCTTAGCTGGTTAGATATTTATTGTATGGCATATATAACAAAGATAATATAAAAAAAAAAACAACCTAATAGATAGAAACCTTTACTATCCAATATGTTATCATAAGATTTATCAACACAGCAGGGTTTTTCTTCTCAAAAAAAAAATATTATATACTCTAAGTATTTCGGATAAGTTTCAAAATTAGTTGTCTGTTTGAATTCTTAGTCGGCAGTATTCATTTATGATATCACTCAATCTCTTTAATATATTCTTCTAAAATTGAACCAAATGTAATTTTCAGATTTTAGCACAACACACACATGAGTAATAACCCGGCAACATAATTAGATAAAAATAATAATATGTATTTTTTGTAGCCTACGTTACCTTTTTCTATGTTTTTGCACGTGACGTCAAACAATTTACTGTGAAATTATTAAAAGAATACATACCAGGTACAACCGTTGTCAGTGAACAGTGGCAATTTGTTCTACAAACGATCTAGTTGTGTTAAAATGAGATCACTTCTTGTAACAATATTTTTAATTATATACATTGTTCGTAAAGGACAAGCAGTTTCAAAAGACAATGACATTGCTGACCTGAAACAAAATTCTTTGAATTCGACGTACGATTTTTTCGTACCTTTATACAGAACTATCGCTCGTCGTACCAATGCGAACTTTGCTTTTGCACCACGTTCAGTATGGATTATGCTCGCTGCTATCGCGGAAGGAAGCAGTAAAGAAGTACAACAACGGCTGTTTGAATTTCTAAGATTGCCTAGTGATCCATTTTATCGTCAGAAGTATTATCAATTAATGACTTCAAGCGTTGTTCCAGTTAATGGTGTCAGTTTAGTTGAAACACGGAGTCTATTAGTGGATGAAAATATTAATATGAATCCAGATTGGATGAATCTTGTGTCAGACAATTCTCTTCTAAATGTTGTCACTATACCAATACAATACAATCCTGTATTCACTACAAATTGGATGAAGAAGTTTACGATTAATGATGAATTACCGATAGATTTAAGTGGAAATTCAGTGTTGTTAAATACGATTGACTTTAACGGACTTTGGGCTACAGCTTTTGATAATGCAATTATAGAGAGTTCGCCATTTTATAATCAAGAAGGAGAAGAATTAGGCACTGTAGATCTCATGAGAATAAAACACCGCGCGAAGCTTGGTCACTGTAAAAGTTTAAATGCAAAAATATTGGAGCTTCCAATTGGATCCAACGGACATTATCGAATGTTGTTTATTAGTCTACTGGATAAAAAAGACATTAGAATGTCAATGAAGAATATAAATAATAATATTGTATTTGAAATGTTTAGTTCACTGAAAGATACAAATATTCCAATAGATATAGCAATTCCTCGCTTTAAAATTACGAGTGAAATAGATATGCGGGCAATAATTGAGGATCTCGGAGTAACTGACCCTTGGAGAGATCCCAAAGCTACCGAGTAAGTTTTTCTTTGGTTTTAAAAGATGACATCCCGTCCTCTGAGTAAATTTTCAGATTTTCGGGCTTTTACGAACATTCAATCAACGGACATAAATTTACTCACGACCTACAATAATAATTTGATTTTCATGTAAATTATTTTGCGTATTCTTAGATGCGGAACATATAGTTAACACTTAGTCTTGATACGCCATATTTACAGTCCTAAGAAGAATGAAAAAATTCAAAGTCATCATCATAATCATGTACGTACCACTACTGGACTCAAACCTCTATCACAACAAGTCAAAACTAGTAAGACAGATTACTATGGGACTTTATTTCAAGTTCTCCTTCTCATATAGTAATATTATCTACTAATATCTCTTAATCGATAATCACAACACCCATGGGAAAGGAAGGGGTTTATTATTCTCACTCCTAGCACTAAGATAGACGGTATTATTAGTTGATTATCAGACGAATAATGAAATGTTACAGTAAAATTTTAATATTTATTATAATTAACAGGCATATCTCCTCACCGCCAGCATTTCCAACTACATTTATTCAACGAGCTACAGCAACTATCAATAAATACGGACTTGCTCCACCTTCTATAGACCAGAATCAATTACCTGCTAACCTTAGAACAGAGTCGGAACAAAAAATGGAATTTATTGCAAATCAACCGTTACTGATAGGACTATTTGAAGCAGAGACGTATATTCCAATACTTGCACTCGGTCTATCCGAACCAACTTCACCTAAGTATGGAAGAACTTACGTGCGTAACATATAATTATAAAAAATGTATGCTTATAATTTACTGTTTCATGTCTCTTGTTTCATTTTTTATTATTTTAATTAAAATCTGCTTTAGTATTCGTTGTCTGATTACTTTCTTTCTCTATTTCTCAAAAATTTCTATTGATATTCATATTTCAATATTCTTTATAATGTACAATTTTTATTTAGTGGTAAATAATTTGTGATTAATTCCTCTCCTTTTAATATAATCTTACTATTGGACTCCAACCCTTTTTTTAAAATAGGAGGAAAATGATCTAATAGCTAGCTTATCAGATGGGTTAGCATTTGGTTTTAGATCTAGTTTTTGTCTTTGTCATCATCATCATCATCTCAGCCCATATATGTCCCACTGCTGGGCTCAGGCCTCCTTCACTGTGGAAAGCAAATTGACTTATACCACGCTGTTAGACGCTATGGTATAGGGTATTATTTCTCGCCTGATGCCGCCCTAGCAGAGTTTGCGAGTGATCAGGCTGAGGAGTTAGTCCGGCATCCGCGAGATATTAGCCTCGCGACGGCGATCAGCATCCCGTGGGGCGTCGATGGGAGAGGGTACTCCCTCGGGGTATTCCGTCGGGCCGACCACTGACGTCTAGGAAGTCTGCACCCGGGGCTGCGCGCCGCCCCTCTGTCGCCCCGGACAGAGCCGGGCGGTAGGTGCGCTGACCGTAGCCCACCCCCAAAAATGCTATTATTTTGTGTTATCAGCCTAGTTATCGTTATAGATTCACATGGCCAAGGTACAATTCGCCACGAATTGTATTCTTACTGCGTTTCCACACGGAACATACGCAATAGAAAAGTAAATATGGATGTTCCATACAATATGGGGATTGCAGAAAGCATTGTCCTGAGTAGCAGTCGAACCCGTGACAGAACCCTAAGGCGATATCTTAAATACTATGTCATTTGTGCAGTCCATACGTTGAGTTATAAAAATTAAATTTTAATAAAAATGTTTAATTTTATTTCAGTTTATATTTTAATAATATTCTAACAGTTTCAAGGTCTACATGTGTAGTGAACTTTTTGCCTGAAAATTAACTCAGGCGTGATATTTTTTAATTTATTTTGATTCTATGCGTTGTTATATACATGTTTTTAATCATCATCTCGGCTCATGTAAGTCCCACTGCTAAGATAAAGCCTTTTTCACAATAGGTGGCCAATTGACCTGACTTACCATAACACGAAGAATTAGCACCCTGAAGTGGCAATGGATAGGCCACATCGCTCGACGAACCGACAACCGCTGGGAAAGAAAGGTTCTCAAGTGGCGACCACGTATTGAACGACGTAGTGTAGGACGCCCTGGTGAAAATTGCTGGGCGTCCTTGGATGCAGGCGGCACAGGACCGCGCTTTGTGGCGTAACATGAGGGAGGCCTACATTCAGCAGTGGTCGGTGATAAGCTGAAATGATGATGATAATACCATGCTAGTAAGACAGGTTAGTATAGGGTTCTGTTTCGAGTTTTCCTTCTGTTGTTTGTATGTTTTATGCTTATTATATCCCTTAGTTGTCTTTTACGACATCCATGGGTAAGTTAGGGAGTGGTGAATTGTATTGTTATCCCGTCACCATGGCAATGTTATTAAACACATAACATCTACATATTAATACGTGAAGCGAAAACTTTGTACCCCTTTATACGAACATTACGTGAATGGACAAGTATGAAATTTGTCACAGTTGAAGTATATAATGAGGAGAAGTGCATAAAACTGAAATTTCATATAATAATGGATTAAAAATACATTAAAAAAAAAAAACATTACGCACACCACCATGCAATCGCTACACACACCCACACACACCAACGCTTATACAGTTTTGTTATAGCCCGTACAGACGTTGGCCGAGCCTAGGCCAACGCGAGCGTCGGCAAATAGGTACAAGGCGAGTGCTAGCGTCTACACGTTGGCCGAGTGCGGCGAACGCCAACGCGAGTGGCCAACGTAGACGAGCGTTTGTAGAAGTGTCTACACGTTGGCTTCGGTCAGTGTTCATTGTGCACTGAAACACTACGGACGTTGACATTAACGTTGCTGCAGCTTCGACTATTTATTTAATGAGCGTATGTAACTATTATCTCAGTGTATACCGCAGTAAAGTGGGAAAAAAAGAAGGTGGTTGATACTGAGTATTCACAGAAATAGAACAATGTAAGATATAACCGTATGGTGACGGAGTAAGAAAAAATTCACCAGTCCCTACCTTGTTTGTGAATGTCGTAAAAGACGATTAAGGGATATAATACATAATAAGCATATAACATGTATGCAAGAGACGGAAACCTCGAAATAAAACCCTATACCAACCTGTCTGACTAGCATGGAATACTAAGGTCAGTTTCCCGCCTATTGTGGAGGAGGTTCGATCCCAACAGTAGGACGTATATTAGCTAAAATGATGATGAATGATGAAGATATATTTTGATACTATAGGTAACATATAGGGTGACTTGGATCTAATTATTTACGTCACATATCTAGAACTAGTGATGCAAATTTGAAAATATAATCATTTATATTGACGATTGAGCCCTATTATAGGGCGTCTACATGTTGGCTGAGTGTGAGAGTCTTTTACGACATTCACAGACAAGATAGGGACTGGTGAATTTTTTTATTACTCCGTCACCACACGGATATATCTTAGATAGGCAACTCTCGTGCTACTTTACATGGTCTATTTACGCGGCGAGCTTTAAAGAACATCGACCCAACCGTGGCCTCTTCCATAATGACTTATAGTTAGTCATTGCCACACGAATCAGTTACTACTATGCCACGCTGATCAAAAGTATTGGTGTAGGGTTATATTATGATTCTATTGCATTTTATTTGCATAATTATTATATTCCTTAGTTACCTTTACGGCTCCCTAAAGCAAGAAAGGGGGGGGGGGGGGCTAGTCTGTCCTGAATTGTATTCTTACTCCACAAACTAAACGAAAACGTTTTTATTTATTCATTAGTGTATCAAAAATAAAACTTGTATTAAAGTGCTAATTATTCCTCTATTTTAATTAGTTGGATAGAATTCTCAATTTACCAACGTTATGGGTTGTTAAACACAGTTTAAGAGTTAAATATTATAATCTTTGTTTAACTAGTAGATAATTATTTCGCGTATAGTAATGTAATTTTTATTCTCTAAATGTTAAAAAAAGATTATTCACGTGTTTGTACACGGTACAAATTTGAAATAAAATTCTCTCACATACACACAATTAAGGGGCGGCACAGGCGCAACTATCTGCGCCTCATGCCGCCCTAGCCGAGGCCACGGGTGACGTGACCGGGGATTAGTCCGTCACCCGCCGAGAGGCCGACCGTGTGAGGAAAGACTGACGTCCTCCCCGAGGGGGGGACGTCGGTCGATGGGAGGGTACCCCAATAGGGGGTATTCCGTCGGGCCGACCACTGACGACAAGTTAACGCTGCTCTAGTGATCTGCCCAACGACGAAGGCGACGTGGTTTTTGGGTGGGTCGCGGGAGTTGCGTGCTTAAGCCCCTCTGTCGCCCCGGACGGAGTGGTGCGGAGGCGCGCCGACCGCGACCCACCCACAAAAAAAAAAAAATACACACAATTAACACAGTCGAAACTTTGTCTTGGTCATTAAGCAAAATTAAAATACAATTCTAATTATGTAATTATCTTTAAACATATTCTATTTTTGTTTTAATTTTTATGAGATAAATACTATGATAGATAATTATATATCTGGATAGTACAGCGACGGGTTGAGAATAAAATGTGTCGCTAACCGTGACTTGTCAGTGAAGTAAAACAACAAAATAAATAATTAGAAGACAGTATACAGAACTGGCAAAACCTATATGTACAAAACTAATAAAATTAACTCCAAAATTATTGAAAAGTTGGTGTTTATATGTACAGAAATTATTTGAGTAAATCGACATTATCAGTAAATATCAATGTTTACGCGAGTATTACTCATTATAAATAAAACTATTTTTACGGTTTTTATCGCGTTTCTTCCGTGTGGTGACGGAGTAAGAATACAATTTGTCAGTGGATGTCATAGAAGACGACTCAGGGATATAATACGCATATAACATATATGCAAGAGAAGAAAATCTCGAAATAAAACCCTATATCAAACTATCTGACTAGCACGGTATAGTAAAGTCAATTTCCCTCCTGTTGTGGAGGAGGCTCGAATCCTGCAGTGGGATGTACATGAACTGAGATGACGATCATGTTTGTATTTGAAATTATCACGTCCAACAAGTCATTGTTATTAACGATGTGAGACATCTTAGTCCACCCCTGATCAAGAACGCTGTAAAGTGTTTGAAACGTCGGGCAATTAAAAATCAAATACTAACACAATAAAATCCGGCAAATAGTTTTATTTACAATAAATCGGAATCAATTAAATATATAATAAACATCAATATGGCATTATAAGAGTTTATTATGTCCTGTACGGCACACCGGTGTGGGTGGGTCCCTGACCGTCCGACTCAGGGCTCTTCTGTGGCGACCACAGAGGGCCATCGCGGTCAGGGCCATACGCGGATACAGCACGGTGTCGACGAAGGCAGTGTACCTGTTGGCCGGGACACCCCCGTGAGACCTGGAGGCGGAAATGCTCGCCGCATCCAAGGGGGGGACGTCGGTCGATGGGAGGGTAACCCTCAAGGGGTATTCCATCGGGCCGACCACTGACGTCAAGTCACCCTGCTCCGGTGGTCGGCCCAACGACGAAGGTGACGTGTCACGGGTGGGTTACGGGTGTGCGTGCTTACGTCCCTCTGTCGCCCCGCACGGAGTGGAGCGACGAGCACGCTGACAGTAACCCACACCCAAAAAAAAAAATGCCCTTGCTATCCGATTTTATAGTGATTCGTTGGATTAAATTACTTGGTGTTGGTGCTTGATGAGGTACGTAGCTAGAAATGAATAAAATAATATATTATTACAGGTATAGTATTTTATCATCACCCTATTTTTATTCCAATTACTCACGGTCAAATGTGCTCTTCTTTTTTTTTTTTTTTTTTTATTGCAAACGGTGGCAAACGAGCAAACAGTAGTACACCTGATGGTAAGTGTTGCTGCTGGTCATGGACCTCTTTAAGGCCGCTGCCTACCGCGAAGAAATTGAAGGGAGTGTGAATGCGTGCATTGAGGCTCGGTGATACCAAGGGCACCACCAAAACTCTCCACACGCAAACACCCTCAGAAAATTGGGCTTCCGGCTCTCTCGCTCACCGAACGAAGCACAGTAACAAATCGCTACTACTCAGACGTCGATTTTCTGCGAGAGTGTGGTACTGTCCCGGACGGACCGGCCCGCGGCTGTAGACAGATAACTGTCGACAGTGTGCTCCTACTACTCCGAAACTTACTTACTCTTTCCTAGTACCTATACAAAGTGTATCAGGTTATGGGGTGACTGGTCAAACGGGAGTTAGACAATGGTGGTAGTGTAACCCATGAAAAATTAAGAAGTAAAAATATCAATTCGTTAATGAATTAGAGATAGTTACAGTTTTTAATGTTGTCATAGCTTTTTCGTGTACATCTAATTGAAATGTATAATGTAAGTAATATTTAATCTGTAACATATTCGTACTTAGGTAAATGTTAATTAGAAATTCAATAAATGAATGATTACGTTCGCACCAATAAGACAAACTTCATCTTAATATCAGCTGTTTAGGCGATGACCATTAGTCTAATGCGACCGCTAAACGCGTTTGTGCGTTTGAATTGTCTCTTAATAGAATATGGTGCTAGTATCTATTCACAAGCTTCTTCAAGCAGATTGAAGTCTCAAAAGGTTTAGATTTCATCGAAGTAGAAGCTACATAGAGAAGTTTAGATTCCTCATTTAATACCATACAGTTGGGATCTACTTTTAAATTTTCATCGAGAAGAAGTTTTCTTTGTGTTAAAAGGCAAACGTCTAAACCTAGTTCTTCCATTCGTATTGCTATATCGTAAAACATAAAACGGTTGGCATCTATGTTTAGTTAAATATAAAGATCTAAAAAAATCACTACTAACGGATCTTCGGCTACAGCTGAAAGAGATATCCAAATTGAATTAGGAGAGAAGATAAAGTCATTATCGCAGTGGACTGATAACTTGCCGAATATTTAAAAAAAAAAATAGCTTTGAGATTTCCGATAATCTGTGATGACATTCTTCATACAAGAATCCTCGTCAATATTTGGAAACATATTGTATACTAGCAACCCGCCCTCGCTTCGCTTCGGTTTTAGTCGTTTTACCTGCGTAGTTTCTGTTCCCGTGTTATAGCCAAGTTTACGCCCTGATATTATAGCTTTCCATTGGTGAAAGATTTTTTGAAATCGGTCTAGCCGTTTTGAAGATTACCCGGAACAAACAGACAGACAGACAAAATTTTTTTTAATCTGTATTTTAGGCATAGGTGTCGTGCAAATAACCGTGTGAGCATGAAAAAAGCCTATTATTTTGACATTACAAACAGACACTCCAATTTTATTTATTGGTATAGATTATCCACAATACCGTCAAATTCACGAGGCAGGTCTTCTAATAGACTGTAATTTATAAACACGTTTAAAGTACATACTATTACTTTGAAATTATATTTCATAACTAATAATAAAAATAAACATTAACTGTATCAATTGGACATCTATACCAACTAGAACTGAATCAAGAAATGTTAGATAATTTTTTATCTAAAGTTCATAATTAACATCATTTTGCGGTTAGATAGTAACTAATTTTTTATTGGATTTACATATTACATTTTATTACGAAATATTTATATCGAGTTTCAAACAGACTAAAAGGGTAAAAACTGTTCTAGTCCTCCTTCCCAGACAGTTGGTCGCGATGTGGCGAGGCTATATCCAAAAGATAGTGTTCAATTAGTCGATTAATAGCAATGTGATGCCAGTTGGAGATTTTCTAAGTCCATCTGGTGAGAGCCTGCATAATATTGCATCACCCGATCGATCCGTGTTGACTACTGTCAATTTTTTTTCCTCAATGGTGGTTATTCCATGTGGTGATGGAGTAAGAATACAGTTCACTATCCCCTAACTTATCTATCCTGTGGGAGATTTTGTAGAAACATACATACACATTTTTTATAAACTTTATTGGTCCCAGCGTTATTTTATTTGCTTTGTAAATTAGCTCATAATACTGTTTGTTTCTTTGAACACAATAAATGTATACATATTATTTATTTTTATATTAAATACTCATAAACATATCAATTTAAATGATTAGAATATGATGTTAACTTGACGATCAACATCTTCTGTTTTCCCTTTTTTTTTTTTTGGGATGGGTTCGGCGCACGCCTCGCATCACTCCGTCCGGGGCGACAGAGGGGCGTAAGCACGCATACCCGTAACCCACCCGTGACACGTCGCCTTCGTCGTTGGGCCGACCACCGGAGCAGGGTGTCTTTAAGTCAGTGGTCGGCCCGATGGAATACCCCCTTGTGGGGTACTCTTCCATCGACCGACGTCCCCCCCTCGGGGACGACGTCAGTCTTTCCTCGCGTTGTTGGCCTTTCGGCGGGTGACGGATTAATGCCCCGGTCACGTCACCCTCAATTTCCCGGTCACGTCACCCGCGTCTTCTGTTTTCCCTAAACAAACACCGTTTTGCGAGATAAAGATATGCGACCTTCAAAAACTTCAAAACCTTGCAATTTCTTGAAATTTTTAATAATATTTTGATAGGCAAGTAACCAATTAGGTGTATGTAAGACACTTGTATAAAAAAAACTGAAATATATTTAATATTCTAATCACTATATTTTCCGCGAATTACTTCACTTTTACACTTGACCTCGCTTTTATATCATTCAGCGTTACTAACAAAACTATTATAATAAACAGTGTCTAGACAGGCTATGAAGCTTAAAACATTAGTCACCGACCAAGCCCATTCTATGAAATATTGATCGAACACCACATACATATGACATTGAAATTAAGGTTATTAAAAACTATAATAAAACATGTCACGTAAACAGTAGGGACGTTGACTAATATACTTTATGGCATATACCTCGTCTCAGTTAGTACTCTTCCCGCTGTTGGGTCTGAGTCTCCTCCGTATTAGGAGGGAAATAGACCTACTATACTATATTACGCTGGTCAGACATGTTGGAATAGGGTTTCATTTCGAGTTTGCCTTCTCTTGCAATTTGGGATGTCAATTAAACTATTTTTAACCTCCGACGGAAAAGGAGGGGTGTTATACGTTTGACGTCCATGTCTTCCTGTCTCTGTGTGTGTCTGTCTATCTGCGGCATCGTAGTTCTCAAACGGATGGACCGATTTAGATGCAGTTTTTTCATTTGAAAGCCATCTATGTTTGCTTAATATCGGTTCAGCAGTGTAAGAGTATCAGCTTTATTCCAAAATCATGTAATGGCATACGATTAAGTGCTCCACGCGTGCCAGTATAATCGTTAAATGACAATTAATTGATAATTCCTGTTGAAGAGAACATAATACTTTTTTATTATTATAGTTTGTGTCGGAAGTTATTCAAAATTTTTATTTTTACATATAAATTATGTTATATTAAACTAGTTGTTAGTTATTGATGCATGGTGTCGGCTACAAATACTGTCTACTCTTAAATTGCCCGTGAGCGTTCTAGAAGCTACGAAGACCACTAAAAGTTATATTATATTGCGACTACCCCAAGTAATTGTGATAAGAGTAGAATGAGGATGATGATTGAACTAATTACAAGCACTAGTGGTCGCCGAGTGGTCGAAATTCGGCCATAATTCATTTATATTAATTTTTCTGCTATACAGCTATTGTTCAGTCTTTGCAAGCTACGTGGAGAGTATTTGGAAAAACTTCACAACTTGAATTCTATAAACGTCGTTAAGACAGTCTAGTAGAAGATTCCGAGACAACTCGGTCCGCCAGGCGGTTGTGCCATCGGTGTATTCGTAAACGCCGCACCTGCTTAATCCTTGGAAGGACATTGTTATACGAAACATTTGGAACCATCATAATAGTGTTTTGTGGTGCTGTGAACTGCCTAGTTATAAATATAATTAAGAATATAGTGAAGCTGACCGCGCGGTTGGCGAGCCTACTGCGATGACGCTACTGCCCTCAGCGGGAGTGGATGAAAGGTTGGTGTAATATTCCATATTTACTTCTTCGCGGCTTGCAGGGATAGAATAAGATTAGTTCCTCATCTAACTCCGTAAAATCACCTCATACAGTCCACTGCTGGCTGTGCATACCGTACAGTTATCCTTTAATTATATTGTATGTATAATTGTATATTGAGCAAGCTGTATTTCACTAATCTATACCAATAAATAAAATTGGAGTGTCTGTTTGTAATGTCAAAATAATAGGCTTTTTTCATGCTCACACGGTTATTTGCACGACACCTATGCCTAAAATACAGATTAAAACATTTTTGTCTGTCTTTTTGTTCCGGGTAATCTTCAAAACGGCTAAACCGATTTCAAAAATTCTTTCACCAATGGAAAGCTATAATATCAGGGCGTAAACTAGGCTATATTTTATCCCGGTATTCCCACGGGAACGGGAACTACGCGGATAAAACGACTAAAACCGAAGTGAAGCGAGGGCGGGTTGCTAGTAACTAATATTTAAGTACAAATGTCTATTAAACATTGTCACCATATTTTTTTTATGCGCATCATAAATATGATTATTTGACATTAAGTTCGACCAGAGATTTTAACTGTTAACAAAAGTGTATAAGCGCGCGCATGTGTGTGTGTGCGTAATACCATTTTTAATTAATTTAATGTATGACTATGTATATATATGGAGGAGGCTCGAGCCTAGCAGACCGTATATGAGCTGTGATGATGATGATGATACAGATCTATACCAATAAATAAAATTGGAGTGTCTGTTTGTAACATCAAAATAATAGGCTTTTTTATGCTCACACGGTTATTTGCACTACACACATGCCTAAAAATCACTTTATATTTTTTTGTCTGTCTGTTTGTTCTGGGTAATCTTCAAAACGGCTGGACGTATTTAAAAAATTCTTTCACCAATGGAAAGCTATAATATCAGGGCATAAACTAGGCTATATTTTATCCCGGTATTCCCCCGGGAACGGGAACTACGCGGGTAAAAGGACTAAAACCGAAGCGAAGCGAGGGCGGGTTGCTAATACTACATAAAATCGATAAAAGAAAAGGAATCCTTAATATAAAACCTTATACCAATACATAACCAGCATGGTAAAGACTATAGTACTACAGATTTCCCTTCAATTGTAGAGCATTCTTAGTGGTAGGACCACTTTGTTGACAGTTGACTGTCTACAGCCGCGGGCCGGTCCGCCCAGGTTAGTACCGCACTCTCGCAGAAGATCGTCGTCTGAGTGGTAGCAATTTCTTACTGCGCTTCGTTCGGTGAGCGAGAGAGCTAGCAGCCCAACTTTCTGAGGGTGTTTGCGTGTGGAGGGTTTTGGTGATGCCTTTAGTTTCACCGAACCTCATTGCACACATTCACACTCCCTTTACTTTCTTCACGGTAGGCAGCGGCGTAGCAAAGATCCATGAGCGGCAGCAACACTTACCATCAGGTGTACATACAGTACACCTGATGGTAAGTGCACGTTTGCTACCGTTTAAAATAAAAAGAAGTCCCAAGCGCGACGGAGACATTTACATAGTCTGAGATAATTATCTATACCAATAAATAAAATTGGAGTGTCTGTTTGTAATGTCAAAATAATAAGCTTTTTTCATGCTCACACGGTTATTTGCACGACACCTATGCCTAAAATAGCAATTAAAAAATTTTTGTCTGTCTGTCTGTTTGTCTGTTTGTTCCGGGTAATCTTCAAAACGGCTGGACCGATATCAAAAATTCTTTCACCAATGGAAAGCTATAATATCAGGGCGTAAACTAGGCTATATTTTATCCCGGTATTCCCACGGGAACGGGAACTACGCGGGTAAAACGACGGTATAACGATAGGTTATACCTATAACCGAAGCGAAGCGAGGGCGGGTTGCTAGTGATTAAATATTTTTACCTTATTTCTACCTTTAACTAAATAATTTTCTGAAATTGTAATTTCGGCTCTCTAAATACTTTAAAAGCATATTTAATGTTTAATCAACAAGTCCCTGAAATAACTAGTTTTTAGTTTTATGTAAATTTATATTAAACAAATTTTTAGTTATACCCCAAAAGTTAATATAGCAAATGTAATTTTGATCCTCTTGGGCATATTATCCCAATTTTACGTAATAACCCTTCTTAGAATATGTAATATACATGAAGGTCAAATAGTTAACTGTAAAAGTCAAACCAACCTCAGTTTAATAATAAGTTATAATGTCACCTTTTTATTACCGTCTATTCCCCTGAGGTAACCCCGGCTTAGAAAATACTTACTAATATTATAAATGTGAAAGTAAATTCGTTTGTTACGATTTTACGCTTAAACCACCAAACCGATTTAAAAAATTCTTTTATCAATGGAAAGCTATAATATCAGGGCGTAACACAGGCTATATTCCATCCCGGTATTCCCACGGGAACGGGAACTACGCTGGTAAGACATCTCTAACCGAAGCGAAATGAGGCCCGCCCTCGCTTCGCTTCGGCTAGTATAATATACATTAATATACATTGTAGATATACATTAGAGTTGTTATGAGGCTCCGTAGACGCAACCGAAATTAACGGATTTTCAAAATAAAAATTTATATTTTTATTTATACGAAACCGTAACAGAAATCGATATAAAAGTTTTGAATATTTTTGGATAGGGTCGGTGTCCCTATGAGGCAGGTATATGGTTATATACCTTGTGGAATCAACCACCTTTTTAGGCATCACTTTAGATGCTAGACTCCAATGGGGACCTCAAATTGAGAAACTGTCAGGTAGGCTCAGCTCAGCGGCTTATGCGGTAAAAAAAATCGCTTGTTAAACCGATATTGAAACAGCCCGAATAGTTTATTTCGCTTACTTTCATAGTCTTATGTCATATGGCATATTATTGTAGAGTTGCTCCGTGGAATTGAATAGAATCTTTGTTTTTATAAAAAAGGGCTGTCCGCGCGATTTATATTTAGGTCTTTACTTTTTTTTTTGTGGGTGGGCTGCGGTCGGCGCCCCTCCGCACCACTCCGTCCGGGGCGACAGAGGGGCTTAAGCACGCAACTCCCGCAACCCACCCGAAAACTACGTCGCCGTCGTCGTTGGGCCGACCACCGGAGCAGGGTTACTTGACATCAGTGGTCGGCCCGACGGAATACCCCCTACTTAGGGTACCCTCTCATTGACCGACGTCCTCCCCTCGGGGAGGACGTCGGTCTTTCCTCACGCGGTCGGCTTCTCGGCGGGTGACGGACTAATCCCCGGTCACGTTACTCGCGGCCTCGGCTAGGGCGGCACGAGGCGCAGGTAGTTGCGCCTACGCCGCCCCAGTCGCCGGCGGCGGATCTCCTCATCGAGGCTGCGCTCCTCGCGCAAGCGATCCGCCGCCTCCTTCCGCGAGATCACTGTTTCGCAGAAGGCTGCGACCGCGTCCCAATTCCCGACGCTGTCGACCATCGCCCTAGCGATAGCCGGCAGCGTCAGGTCTGCACCGATGATTGCGATGAGTTCACAGCACTGCACTGCCAAAGCCGCGCAGGCCTCGAGCGTATGGCGCGCCGTGTCCTTGTCGCAATCGCAGTGGTGGCAGGATGGTGTATTCTCCCTCCTTACGACCTTGTGCAGGTATTTGGCGAAGCACCCATGCCCCGTCAAAACCTGCACTAGTCGGAAGTTGAGCACCCCGTGCCGCCTCTCCAATCACTGCATCAGCACCGGCCGGAAGGCCTCCACGGTTTGCACCCCGAACCGAGGCCTCTCCAGCCGGACTGCCCAACGGGCAATGACGTCTCGGAATTTATATTTAGGCCTAAGAGTATCACTAAGAGAGAAATTTAAAGAAGTGGATATTCTGCCTATTATATCCCAATATATATACGAATATGTAAAAAAAATATATGTAAATTTGAAAAATATAGCGACATTCATCATGTAAATACCCGGAATAAGGACAAATTAGTTGTACATAGTAAGTACTCGTCTTCAATGAGTTAACAGGTCTTTCATGGGGCAATGTATACGCCTTTACAACAAATTACCGAATAATATCCGCGATATTTATTTATTTAAACTTTAGCACACAAAAATAAGGTACATGGCGGACTTAATGCCTTAGGCATTTTCTGCCAGTCAACCTCGGGTGGAGCAGAAATAATTTAGGCAGGTGCAATACATTGTAAGGGGTAATTTCTAAAATTTGGTTATCCAAGTATAGTAATTATATTCTTATACACTATACACACAAACAATACACACATATATATATACACATAGAAATACATATATACATACATATACATACATATAAATTTTATTAAAAGTAGAGGAGAGCCATCATTGAAGAGTTGACTCCGTCAGAAAGTCTAGGTATAGACGTTTTACCATAGCTTTAAAACCATCACGGCTAGCGGCCATTCTGATCTTTAATGGTAACGCATTCCAGAGAAGAATAGCCTGGATATAAAACGAAGAGTGTACTAGATTAGAGGAATGAGAAGGACAGTGAAGAATAAGATTTTTGGAGGAACGAAGATTACGGTCGTGAGTGGTACATAGAAATTGAAAGTGAAGTTTTAAGTAGGGGGGGAGCATTAGGAGAGTTTAAAATAGAGTATAGTAAAGAGAGAGTTCGCAAGCTTCGTTCGCTTGCCTAATCGGTAACTAATTAAGACGAGAGCGAAATGAGGAGACATGGTCGAATTTACGAAGGTTAAAAACGAATCGAATGCAATTATTGAGAAGACGGTTATTGAGTAGATCTGCATTCAGGTCGAGGTAGCACACATCAGCATAATCGATGATAGGAAGGATTAAGGTTTGAACCAGCGCTGTCTTGGTATTTATTGGAAGAAAGTTCTTCAAGCGATATAGCGAGCGAAGCGTACCTGTGACCTTATTTGATATGGTAGTGAATAATGCCAGTGATGATATGCCAGTGAATAAGTTCAAAAAAGCAATCAAGAGTAGATTTTATCTAAAAGGTTATTATAAAATCTCGGATTATCTTAATGATAACTCGGACTGGCAATGAGCAGCGCTTCATACAGGAATTTCCTCATTATTTCAATTATAGAAATTACCCACATGTTTATTTTTTTATTGTTGTTACTATAACTGTAAAGCATAGCGTGTTTTGCCAAACGATTTTTTTTTGTTGGATCTGTGTTTTATGTTTATGGCAAATGGTATTGGTCATGCTCGTAGCACCTACCACACCTACTACTACCACCACCTGAGGGGAGTGATGGCTGCTCTAGTGGTTAACTCGTGATCGGGTGTCGCTTGCGGGTTCTGGTCCAGCCATAATCTTCTCATTATATTTGTGATTATTATTATATTTGTGAATTGTATTATATAATATTTCGAATGGCATCACACTGGAACTATTAAATAAGCTTGTCGTAAGATGTAATTTTATTTCAGTGAAATTAGAAAAATAAATAAATAAATATAATAGTTCAAAAAAACTAAAAAAAATACACTGAAATCGCTAATCCTGATTATCCTAGTAAGAATAACGGGTCAAACTGTTTAAAATATTGAATTGTCATCGGTCCTTAATAAGTATGCCAAATTTCGAGTTAATCCGACGTTTTGAAGGGGGTCAAAATCATGTTCAAAGATTCTGTTACATACCAACATACTAACATAGATATGTCTGAAGCTAATAAAAGCGTATTAAAAATAGACAATCCCGCTGAGTTTCTTGCCGCCTCTTCTCAGTGCAGTCGCGTTCCGATCCGGCGGTAATTTTAAGAAAAATGTAAAGAGATTACCTATGTATATATGTAAGTGCCCCCGCGGGGTTTATACATAATAAATGATTCGAATTTGAATTTGACAGGTATTATATCTACCAACTGACCTGACAGCCTAAACATAAGCTTCTCTATAAGGAAATAAAACAATGATCACCACAATTAGAAATTATTAAAGGCCTTTTAAACCTTTAGAAACTTCTTAAAAATGCAATATCCGTAACCGAAACTATGCGAACCTGTCCGATAATTGGAAATAATTACATATCCGTAACCGTTACCGATATAATATTAACCTAATATCCGTAACGATATCCAGATCCGAAACTTCAAATCTATAACATCCCTAATATAAATTATATATAATAGGTATAACAATCCTTTTTTGGCGTGGGAGTAGTAAAACTTGGAGTAGCAAGGGTTTAGGCAGTGGAGATTTTCTGGAAAACTCATAACATCAACTGCGTTCGTCGCCTGTCAAGTGTAGCGATTAAGGTATGTGCCACCTTCATGGAGTGACCTGTTTAGTGAAGGAAGAGAGAGTGGAGAGTTTTTAATGTACAAATATTTTTTTTTTATGGGTGGGCAATGGTAAGCGCGCACGCGGTCCATTTCATCCGGGGCGACGAAAGGAGGGCGCGTGGGCCCATAACCCACCCGTATCCACGTCGCCTTCGTCGTTGGGCCGACCACCGGAGCAGGGCGACTTGTCGTCAGTGGTCGGCCCGACGGAATACCCTTTCGGATACCCTCACTTCTCGACGTCCCTGTCCCAGGATGTCGGGCGCCGTCGTCAGCCTCTCTGCGGGTGACAGACTAAATTCCCCGGTCCAAATGTACACATAACATACAATAAGTTTTAACTAAATTTTATCAATCATAGTTGTCGTTCATAATGGGTTTTTAAGACATTTATAACAAAGTAAGCAATGGCGATGAGTTTTTAAGACACTCATAAAAATGTTAGCGGTGACGATAGATATCTTTAACCCATTACTATTAAAGAGAAGATCAAAGTAGAGAGAAGAGTAGAATAAAAAAATATAATTTCTAATTATTACTTGAGTATTACTCTGATTATATGTTGTGTGATGACGGAGTAAGGATATAATTCGCCACTCCCTATCTTGCCCATGAATGTCGTAAAAGACGACTATGGGATGTAATATGCACATTTGTGCAAGAGAAGAAAAACTTGAAAGGAAATCCTATACCAACATGTCTTGCCAGCATGGTATAGTAGGTCAAATTCCCTCCCATCGTGGAGATGACCCCAGCCTAACAGTGGGACGTATGTGGGCTGCGATGATGATGATAATAGCGGCTATTATGTAAGAGAAGGAAAATTCGAAGCAAAATTCTATGCCAACAAATCTGACCAGCGTGGTATAGTAGGTCAATTTCCCTCTCATAGCGGAAGAGGACTGAGCCCAACAGTGGGACGTATATGCGCTGAGATGATGACGATGATGATTACGACTACCACGGGAAGGCAAAGGATGAAAACACATTATATTTTAACCACTGTAGGGTAAATGAAAACATACTTATAGTATATAGATAGCTGAAAATATAATCCTTTATTTCGTCTTTGTCGTAGTTGGATAAAAAGAAAATACCATGAGTGTTTTCCTCAAACCTTTTCAGTCACAAAAGCCTAAATAAGTGCCGTATCGGTTTTATAAGCCCAAGGGATATGACTTATGAGGGGCTGCTGGAAGTCAATCGATCAATTTGATCTCCAATGCCACTTAGGACTTAGAGTAACGCTGAAGAACGAGTTTATTAGGATAATCGATACAAATAAATAAAATAAAAGTGTCTGTTTGTAATGTCAAATAATGAGCTCTTTTCATATAGATACGGTTATTTGTGAGATACCTATGCCTGAAAACCGGGTTAGTATATATATATATATATATATATATATATTTTCAGGATCTCGGCAACGGCTCCAAAGATTTTGATGAAATTTGACATACTAGAGATTTCGGGGCCAAAAAATCGATCTAGCTAGGTTTTATTTATAGAAAATATTGTTTTGTCGGTGTTTTTAGCTAATCAATACAATGACATAAAATATCAATAGAATGAGAACTCAAATTTCGCCGTCACCGTCAAGAATGACAATAGCTCAGTTGGGAAGTTATCCAGTCGCATTCTAACAGCGTGAGATCGAATCTCGGTGTTCTTATTCTCTTTTTGATATTTTTTCATTATTTCATCATTTTTATTTTTTATTCATATATATCTAAATAAATTCGGCAAAAATACGAAATGAAATATACCAGATATTAGATATATCTGCTGTGTTATTCAATTTTAAAATTGTCTTAAAATTTTCATTAAGAAAAATGAATACGTAAAAATGTGATTATCTTTTATCTTAGCTCATATATGTCCCAATCACCATCATCATCACAGCTCATATACGTCCCACTGTTGGGCTCGAGCCTCTTCCATAATAGGAGAGAAATTGACTATACTACGCTGGTCAGGCGGATGGATATAGGGTTTTGTTTCGAATTTTCCTTCTTCTTGCACGGCTGTTATATTCATAATATATAATGCACATAACAGTTATGCAAGAAAAGAGAAGGGACATATCCTTTAGTCGTCTTTAATAACACCCACGGTCAAGAAAGGGGGGTGGTGAATTGTATTCTTACTCCGTCACCACATGGCTATGTATATTGAGCTTGAGTTGTGACTCAAGCTCAATCATCATCATCTTGCTCTTATCCCAATTACTTGGGGTCGACGAAATATGTCATCTGTTTTGACATATTGCAAAAAGTTTCGGCAATGACTTTTATGACCGGCCGCCTGCCTGACGTCAACCCTCCTTGGGAATGTAATCGTTGACCTAAATGGTACTAGATGGAGTTGGTCCGGGTCAATCTAGGGATCTTAGTCGTCTTTTACGACACCCACGAGCAAAGCAAGGGTTGGTAGTATTCGAAGCCGCTACCACACAGCACAAGCTTGTGACTCAAGCTCAATATGGGAGGCAAATTCACCGACTATATCACGCTTGTCAGGTGGGTTGGTATAGGGTTTTACATCAAGTTTACCTTCTCTTGCATTGTTATATGCATGTTATACCTTCTTTTACGACATGTCGTGTTTTTTACGATACCCACGGGTAAGAAAGGGGGTAATGAATGGTATTCTTACTCCATTACCACACGGAAAGGTCATATATACCTGTCTGACCTGTAATAGAACATCACTTTACTGTCTATTGTAGAGGAGGGATAAGGATGTCTAACAGTGAGGCGTATATGAGAGTTGATGAGATTGATGGTGATTACAAGAAGGGGATGATGAATGAATCGTATTCTTACTCCGTCATCACACGGATAAATAACGTGTAAAATTTACAACGTAATTATTATAATTGCGTATAATTTATGTTGGTAAATTTTGGTCTAAGGTTCGTCATTTGTAACATGCTCTAAAGATACCCCCTTAGTCGAAGAAAGTCGACATTAGTCGAACGTTACACAGTCAAGCGTGACGGCTCAGTTATATTCAGTAGCCATAAACTAAAGTGCACAGCGCGTCTGAAGAAGTTTTGACTTGAAAACATCTTAATATATATATAAATCTTCGGTCACGATGTTTGTCCGCGATGGACTCCTAAACTACTTAACCGATTTTAATCAAATTTGCACACCATGTGCAGTTTGCTCCAACTTGAAACATAGGATAACTTACATCTTAATTTATAGTCGCAATATTATTTTATTGCAAATTATTTATCTATTATTTGACATTCACAATTATCTGTGAACTCCAAACGATTTTAACAGATGGCGATATCTGTTGACTGGATAGAGTAAGTAATTTGTGTGTGCTCAAGAGAGAGAGAATGGTTTAGATTCACAATTGGACCCGGTAGGTGGCGCTTTATTTGAACAGAACAACGTCTGTTGGGTCAGCTAGTTGAAGTATATTTTTTTAAAGCGTGACTTTAAAACATCTGATTTTACTAATATCCGTAAAAATATTATTAAAATAAAGAATATATATATATAGGTATCATCCTTACCATTATTATAAATGCGAAAGTACCCAAGTTTGTTTATTTGTTACGCTTTCACGCTTAAAACATCAAACCGATATCAAAAATTCTTTCACCAATGGAAAGTTATAATATCAGAGAGTATCATAGGCTATATAATATCCCGGTATTCCCACGGGAACGAGAACTACGAGGGTATGGCGACTGAAACCGAAGCGAAGCGAGGGCGGGTTGCTAGTCAACAATAAATATATATATATATATCTCATACATATTCACAGAATAACAAATGTAATCGCACAAAGTATTGAACTGGTTAGTCTTCGAACCGAGACACTGGCACAGTAGTATCTTAACCACTACGCCATCTGTGTAATCAACAAATACAATTTACAAGGTGTAAGAAAGAAAATCATGATTAAGTAGTTCGTAAATACTTTAGAACAAAAAAATCATTGTTACCTCTACAAATAACAATACAAAATGAAAGGCTACTTATTAGTGTTACCCAGGAAAAACACAAAGTACCGGCGATTGCTACTAAATGTATTATGCGGGTTCTACCCAAGGGACCTATAAATTTGTTGGATAAAAACGAATCGTCTTTACGATGCCTTGAAGTAACAATATTTTTGTTTTTTTTTTCTTGAAGTGTATGTATATGAATGCGAAATTCTGATTCGTAACCTTTATCTGTAACAGAAAGTGGTGGGAGTTAAATACGGTGTCCGCTACAGTGGCAGCTGCCTTCTTATGTCGGAGTTTTTGGCGTTTACACGAATATTACACATTTAAAAAAACAATTTTACGAATTTCTTCGTCTGGTTTTGATTTTTAATTGCCCGACGTTTCGAGCACTTGAATGGTCACGGGCAGGCTATGACAGGGCTTTGTTAGCTTAGTTCCGAGTGTACCATTACGGCGCTATATATTAATGATGAAGCGCCATTTGTATTGCCATGGTGTCACGTTCCTAAGCCAAAGGTGACTAATTTCAGTATATCGAGTCGATAATTAATTTAAATATTGTTTTTTTTTTCTCTTCACACATATACATGCTTTAATTGAGAAATCTGATTCATTGATGTTTTCATTTTTGCGATTAGTAGCACGTGATTTGCACAGAATAAAATCCTTTTTTTCTGGGATGAGCATGGTTTGAACGCACGGCGTCCGTTTCATTCAGGGCAACAAAGGGGCGTCGCGAGGCACCATAATCCACAGCATTTCCACGCCTTCGCAATTGTGTCGACCACTGGTACGAAATCCTTCACGTACGTAGATAGCCTGGTAGATTATCCTTTCGGGCCCGTCGCTAGCATAAAACCCTTGACTATTAATTCTAAAAAAAAAAATCAGGGACTGTGATAGAGCTAGTAGATACTAAAATAGAATATAAAAAACCGGCTAAGTGCGAGTCGGCGTCGCTCACAAAGGGTTCTGTACCATTATCTATAAAAAGGGCATAAAAATTGCGTTTGTTGTATGGGAGCCCCCATTAAATATTTATTTTATTTTGGTTTTAGTATAATGTTGTTATAGCGGCAACAGAAATACATAATTTGTAAAAAATTCAACTGTCTAGCTACCACGGTTCTTGAGATACAGCATGGTGACATACAGACGGACGGACACACAGCGAAGTCTTAGTAATAGAGTCCCGTTTTTACCCTTTAAGTACGGCAACTTAAAAATGGTCCGCCCATGACCATGAACGTTGTAAAGTGTTCGAAATGTCAGTCTAATTCTGTCTTCACAAAAAAAAAACTTGGAATAAATCTTTATATTAAACCATCTGATTAACGTCGTACAGCAAGTCAATTTACCTGCAACTCAAAAAGGCTAGAGTCCAACAGTGGGCCTGAGTTGAGACAAAAATTGAGGATAATAAATTAGACAAACAGTTACTTAAAACTCACAAAAGCTGCTTATATGAATACCCATTTTCCAAGTAAATCTAACATAATCCTTTCGTTCAAATCCACTTGAATGTCACTTCATGTATAAGGATAGACTTGTAGGGTACATGTAAGACAAAGCTTGGCAATGTGGACGCCTAAATTTATGTTAATCTTATCTTGTAAGTAGATGAATTGCTAACAGAGGGGTCGTAGTACGTATACCATAAAAATGTTAACATTTTATATCATAACTAGCAACCCGCCCTCACTTCACTTCGGTTTCAGTCGCTTTACCCGCGGCGTAGTTCCCGTTCCTGTGGGAATACCGGGATAAAATATAGCCTATATTACTCCCTGATATTATAGCTTTCCATTGGTGAAAGAATTTTTGAAATCGGTTCGGTGGTTTAAGCGTGAAAGCGTTACAAAGAAACAAACAAACATCCTTACTTTCGCATTTATAATATTAGTATGGACTAGGTATTCATGCCACTATACTAGTCTTTTTAGAGTTTCGTACCCAAAGGGTAAAAACGGGACCCTATTACTGAGACTTCGCTGTCCGTCTGTCACCAGGCTGTATCTCAAGTACGGTGATAGTTAGACAGTTGAAATTTTCACAGATGATGTATTTCTATTGCCGCTATAACAATAAATACTGAAAATAAAATAAAATAAATATTTAATGGGGGCTCCCATACAACAAACTTGATTTTTTTTCTCAATATCGATAATGTCAATAGGCAAGCACTTGTTTACCTAGTCAATGGTACGGAACCCTTCGTGCGCGAATCCGACTCGCACTTGGCCGATTTTTTTTGATGTGAAAACGTCTTACAAATTGTGAAACGCCCCGGTTGCACGCATGATAAAGCGTGACTCGTTGTCACGTTGCGCCTGAGCCGAACGTGCAAGCGAGCGCTGAGTAATCGTTAGAGAGGCACGTTTAGCTTAGGCGTTCGACTTGTGACGCATCGATTTCTAATTTAAGTAAAAAAATATTTGAATTAACGAGTGAAAATAAATGCAAATTTATCGAAAAAGTTTTAATTTTCAATTAACACCTTTGTATTATACAATACTTTCCGTGTGGTGACGGAGTAAGAATACAATTCACCACTCCCTATCTTACCCGTTGATGTAGTAAAAGATGACTAAGGAATTTAATACGCATATAACATCTATACAAGAGAAGGAACACTCAAAATGAAACTCTATGTCAACCTGTCTGCCCAGTATGGTATAGTAAGGTCAATTTCCCTCCTATAGTGCAGGAAGCTCGAGCCCAACCATGGGACGTAGATGAGCTGAAACGAACTGTTGATGATTATACAAAACTAGCAGACCCAACAGGCGTTGTTCTGTTCCAATAAAATAAAAGTGAAATCCTTTTGCGCCACCTACGGAGTCTAATTATGAATCTAAACCATTCTCGAATCACCTTGAATACATACAAGAAATATCGTCGATATCGGTCCAGCCGTTTAGGAGTTCAGTGACATACACACGTACACAAGAAATTTATATTTTTTTTTATTGAAAACAGTGGCAAACGAGCAGACAGTACACCTGATGGTAAGTGTTGCTGCCACTCATAGACCTTTACAAGGCCGCTGCCTACCGCGAAGAAAGTGAAGGGAGTGTGAATGCGTGCATTGAGGCTCGGTGATACCAAAACCCTCCACACGCAAACACCCTCAGAAAGTTGGGCTGCCGGCTCTCTCGCACACCGAACGAAGCGCAGTAACAAATTGCTACTACTCAGACGTCGATTTTCTGCGAGAGCGTGGAGAAGAAAGATAATGATCATTCAATTCATTAAACTATGCAATTATTTATCAATGTTTTCTTGGGAGGCTATTACATAATATAATCGTCTGTAAGCCGACTTTACAGAGAACCAATTTATTTTATTTGGCGGACTGTGATCAGCACACCCGCCGTCCATTAAGCCCGAAGCGACCCACCGTACGCCCCTTTCCCCTTCACCATTGGGCCGACAATGGTACCGAGTTCCTTGACGTCTGTGGTATTTTACTAGATCATATATTTAAAAACTGTTATTATTATTAGCATATAGATGTTCATTTAAAAATGTTGTCACCTATGTTATCTCCCATCGAAAGGGGGTAATTCCGAGAGCTAGCAACATTGGTAGCTACTGAGCGTTATGCTTCAGTGTAGGGATGTGACTTGGAGGGAAAATAATCGATTAATTAAAAATAAATAATCGATTACAAAATAATCGATTTTTACTCCCAACAGGATTATGATGACCTTTTTTTTTGTTTTTAGGAAATGTGAGCTTTATTTTTTTAATATAGTATGAAACACCGCCCGCAGTATCGTGATGACCTTTTTTTTAGGAAATCTGGCAGTGAAATAATCGATTAATTTTAATATAAAAAATCGAGTTTTTATTATTTTAATAATCGATTATAAAAATCGATTATTACAAAAAATAATCGATTATTATAAAAATCGATTATTTTTTCACATCCCTACTTCAGTGGTTATTTACTTCTCTGGAACACCTACATGTTGTCTGCATGTTATATCCTTTAGTCCTCTTTTACGACAACCAGAGGCGTGAATGAAGATGGTGAATTATATTCTTTCTCCAACACCAGACCGATAATTTTATATTTAATTATATTCTTCACTGCTAATTCCTTATACCTAGCTCATATCCCAATTACTTGAGGCCGACTGAATATGTTGAACTTTCGACTGTGAATTGATTTTGGTGATTATTTTTTTATTTGAAAGCTGGTGCTTCCCGTGTAGTCCAATTTTGACAATGGCATCCATGTGAAAATGGTTGAAGTAATTTTTTATGCAGAATTATTGTCAGTCAGATAACAAGGCGAGGCGTTACCACCAGCGTTGAATTGGTTTTTATTATGAGTATATATTTTTCTGAAACGTCTACTGGAAAAACAAGTTATAGACATTTACAGAACAACAGTTACGTAGGTATTCTAAAACATGGATCTCGGCACCGGTGGTCGGCCCTACGACGAAGGTGACGTGCTACGGGTGAGTCATGGGGCCGCCCGCTGCCCTTCTGTCCTATTCTAAAGCATGAGTATTTTAGCAGAGCACGAAAATTCACGTGAAAGCCAATTATTTAAATTACATTGTAACGATTTCTTGGTGTTTATATTGAATAAAATTCCACCACAATTATTTATTATAACATAATAAAATATTGTATAAAATCTTGGTTTCGGAGAACAGCTACCAGCGGTTCAAATTCCTTCGTTATTTACCTAAACGATCATATTATAATATTAGTAAATTGGTTTTTTGATTATTTATATCTAGTACTAGTGAAACTAATTTAAAAATTGATAGAATATTAAACATTATCATAATTTTGATTTCATTTAATCATCAGTAATTTTAGGTCAAACCGTTCGACCACTCTGAATGGACAAAGAACATATAAAAATAACAAACCGGTAGCTTTTTTTTTGGTTGTGTGTATAGCTGTTAGCCGTAGATGGCTTTTACAGCTTTGCCCGCTATGGGTGAGCGCTGAGGGCTCTCAACCCGTTACAAAACGGTAGCAATCATCTCATCTCTTATATACGTCCCACTCCTATGCTCGAGCTTCCTCCATAATAGGAGGGAAATTGATCTCACTTATTTGGTCAGCTGAACGGAATTGGTCATCTGTTGAATAAAGGTTTATTTAAAGTTTTTCATTTATTCAGCATGGATGTTACCTGCATAACATATCCCTTAGTGATCTTGTACGACATCCACGGGCAAGATAGGGAGAGGTGAATTTTATTCTTTATCCATCACCACACGGTAGCTTTAGTGGTATGCTCCAGTGGTCGGCCCAACGACGAAGGCGACGTGGTGTTCGGGTGGGTTGCGGGTGTTCATGCTTACGCCCCTCTGTCGCCCCCGGACGGAGTGGTGCGAAGAGTGCGCCGACCGCAGCCCACCCCCAAAAAAAAAAGCCTTAGTGATATTATATTTAGTTCTTGAAAAGAATACAAGTATGACAAAAGAATATAACTTCTAAGACTTAATAATTCCTCGACGGCAGCCTTAAATGTTCTCTCAAGGAAACATTTCTGGTTTCGTCTCACGTGCGTTCAAAGCTTAGCGGCTGAGTCTTCGAAACACATGTTATCCTTCTTGTACGAGAATTAAGACGAGGAAACCCCAACATTCATGCACATATATATTATTATAATGTATTATGTTGATCTTCAAGATAACGGAAGGTTTGCGTTAAAATTTACTCTTATGTTTTATTGAAGAATTAATGATAATACAGACTGGTTAAAAGCAGCTGCGCATTCAGCAATTTCCTTATTATTACAATGAAAGGTTTACACACATGTTTATTTTATTAACCCCCGATAAAAAGGGGGGTATTAAAAGTTTGATGTCGATGTCTGTCTGTCTGTAGCGTTGTAGCTCTTAAACAGATGGACCGATTTCGATGCGGTTTTTTGCCAGACCAATTTCCTTGTGGTGGTTAGGTTAATATCGGTCCAGCAGTGTAAGAGTATCAGCTCCTCTCTGAAATGATGTAATGGCGTATGATTATTCTACTACATTATAATCGTTGAATGACAATTGATAATTCCTCTTGAAGAGAACGTAATACTTTCCTTTTACTATTTTAGTTTGTGTCGGGGGTTATTCAAAATTTTCAATTTTATTTATTTCTGCTACTGTGATTGTAAAGTGAACCGCATTTTGCTAAACGAATTTATTTATATTATTTGTGATTTGTGACAAATTGTATTGGTCATGCTTCTTAAAATCTTCCCTGGCGGTAGCTACGAGGAGCGGATGGGAAGCTTGCCTTCATTGTGTTAAAGGGGAGTAATAGTTACTCTAGTGGTCACCTCGTGATTAGGTGCCGCTTGCCGCATTTGGTTCAGCCAAAATTTTGGTAATTTAAGGCAATATATAGAAACTGACAATATGTAAGTGCCCCCGCGGGGTTTATGCTTAATAAATTATTTGAATTTGGATTACTTCAAGTTGAATTATCGAAATCCGTCCAGTAGTTTTTGAGTTTATTCATTACAAATATAAACACACACAAAAATACAATTTTTTTCTCTTTGTAATATTAGTGTAGAAAAAGCACTGCGCTTTTACGATGATAGGTTAACAATACATCATAAAACTTTGTTTTCCTGAAGAATAAAATATAAATAACACCCTACTCTTTATGGTGGAGATATAATTCAATGTATCTACTCTTCATAATAAAAGAATAGAAGGGAATTCAAATGAGGCTTTGAAGGTTATATAGAATTGATAATTGGTGGACTGTCCGAGTCCGCCCGTAACCATGAACACCTAAAAGTGATCTAAACGTAGGGCAATCAAAAATCAAATACAAACGCGATAAAATCCGTAAAATAGTTTTATTTACAATGTGTAATACTCATCTCTCTTGATAACTTGCATAGATAAATATTAGGACCCAAAGTCCATACAATTATCAATGTTTACAACAGAAACTAATCCAATAGTCCCTTATAACTAATATTATCTGTAATTACAAGAGACTTACATTGCAATATACCCTTACTGTATAACTAACAATTTGTTATTAAAGACACTGAAGGCAATTAATGTATAACTTTATTACCCTACCGTGGTTAATCGAATAACTTTGGCAATCTGTATCCAGTCCCTATAAACTAAAATATCTTTATTGTCATCTTTACAACTATATAAGTGAGCGAGACACAATGATCTCTTTGTCTCTGTCTCACAAATAGCGCCGTGGTCCAAGTAGTGACCTATGCACAGAACCATTTTTCGATCCCTGCAGAGGACAGATTTTTATGTGATTCACAAAGGTTTTTTTTGTTTGTTATTTCATCCCTAGCCGAGGCCACGGATGATTAGACCGGCAATCGGTCCGCCACCCGCAGAGAGGCTGATCACGCGACAGCAATCGACGTCTTGGAAGGGACGTCAGAAGGGGAGGATACCCCCCAGGGTATCCTGCCGAGCTGGCCACCGAAGACATGGAACTCGGTAACGGTGGTCGGCCCAATGGCGAAGGAGAGGAGATACGGTGGGTTATGGGGCCGCACGCTGCCCTTTCGTCACCCTGGACTGAATGGATGGCATGTGCGCTGCCCATAGCCCACCCAAAAAAAAAGGAAGTCTGTTATTTCATTATATAATCGTAAAGTCGCTACGATGTTAGAGTTTCTTCCTTAGTACATCACTTCAGCTCATATGCTTCCCACTACTTGGCTCAAATCTTCCCCACAATAGGAGGGAAATTAACTTTCTATACTACGCTGTTCAGGCGGATTGGTATAGGGCTTAATTTCGAGATTTTCTTCTCTTGCATAGATGTTATATGCATATTATAATCCCTTACTCGTCTTTTACGATACCCACGGGTGAGAAAGGGGGTAGGGAATGGTTTTTTTGAGGCGGCGGATCGCCTGCGCGAGGAGCGCAGCCTCAATGAGGCGATCCGCCGCCGGTGACTGGGGCAGCGTAGGCGCGACTACCTGCGCCTCAGGCCGCCCTAGTCGTGGCCGCGGGTGACGTGACCGGGGATTAGTCCGTCACCCGCCGAGAGGGCGACTGCGTGAGGAAAGACCGACATCCTCCCGGAGGGGAGGACGTCGTTCGATGGGAACCCTCCCATCGAATGACGTACGACCCACGTAGGGGTATGTAATAAAAGACGACTAAGGGATATAATACGTATATAACATCTATGCATGAAAAGGAAAACTCGAATTAAAACCCTATACCAACCTGTTTGACCAGCATGGTATACTAAGGTTAGTTTCCCTCCTATTATGGAGGAGGCTCGAGCCCAACAGTGGGACGTATATGAGCTGAAATGAAAGCAATTAAATCTCATCCGTGTTAATTTTTAAGATTATCAAATTAAAAAAGAAACCTCAATAAAGTACATTAACATTATAGCGAAATTTAAAGGAAATAAAAAAAAACTACTTTACGGATTTTATCGCGTTTGTATTTGATTTTTGATTACCCGACGTTTCGAACACTTTACAGCGTTCATGATCACGGGTGATCAAAAATCAAATACAAACGCGATAAAATCAGTAAAGTAGTTTTATTTAAAATGTATAATACTCGCGTAAACTTCAGAAATCATTAATAAAAAAAAAAATTATAACTATACCAATATAATTAGTCCGTTTTATGCAATATTTTTTTTTTAAAGTCAACCTTCGAATGGATTTTTTGTTCTGTTTCAGGAAAAGGTCTTCCTGAAATGAAATAATATGATACAATATATGATACATATTTCAGCATATTACATGTTTATTTAAAAATAATACTTGTACTTGCAACTTTACAAAAATATAACTCATCATAATTCATCATCATTTCAGCGCATATACGTCCCACTATTGGGCTCGAGCTTCCTCCACAATTTCTGTCATACTGGCCTACTATACCATGCTGGTCAGCCGTGTTAGTATAGAATTTCACTTTGAGTTTTCCATCTCTTGCATAGATATATTCAGACCTTTTTTTATGGGTGGGCTCTGGTAAGCCCACACGCGGTCCATTCCATCCGGGGCGACAAAAGAACGGCGCGCGGGCCCATAACTCACCCATAACCACGTCGCCTTCGTCGTTGCGCCAACCACCGGAGCAGCGTGACTTGTCGTCAGTGGTCGGCCCGACGGAAGAATTATCCCTTAGTTGACTTTTACGTCACGTACGGGCAAAAGAAAGGGTGGTGAATTGTATTCTTACTCTGTCACCACACGGAAATCCAAAATATAATTAACGGATACAAATTACATACAGAGTCAGAACAGCAATACATGGATCGCATAAAGTCTACCATGGGAGAACGATATATAGCTTATCAAATAGCTATGTCATCAACAGCGCCATCAATGCAATCCAAAATAATATTTTTTTTTGCAAAAAAGGAAACCGCCTTCAATAATGTAGACAATGTAGATAAGTTTTTAGATTTTTGTTAATTTTTCAAAAATCACTTGTCCGATTTCATTAAAAATTTCCGTGGGACCATTTGGGAAGTATACCCTTTCCAACAAAAAAAGAATCATCAAAATCGGAAACGATGAAGTTATCCGCGAACTAACACAAAAAAAGCATATATACGGTCGAATTGCGAAACCTTCTTTTTTGAAGTTAAAAATATTCAAGGACAGCCAATATTTCGTCCGACAAAAGAATACTGCGAAAAACGCCCCCCTTAAATCGATATCGAATACTAGAAAATACCAATTCCACCACAGTTGATTAGGAGGGCAAACCTATAATGAATGTGATACATTATGAAAGTAACATTGCGTGGCAATATGTCTCCCAGAGAACTCTTACAACTGTGAGGGGTGAACGAAAGGTGAACGCACTCTCGCCTCATTTTGTAGAGGGTTCGAGATGGATCGAGAAACGTGTTTGAGTATTTTTGTCGTGTTTACGTATTTGCGTTTGGTGAAAACTGTTTTTATACTTTTATGTGGCTTTTTTTTATTAATATTTTGCGTATATCATCCATTCCGTGTGGTAACGGAGTAAGAATACAATTCATCGCTCCCTAGGTTACCCGTGGGTACCGTAAAGTACGTAAAGGATATAATGGGGATAACATCTATGCGAGAAAAGAAAAACTTGACATGATTTTTTTTTCTTATATTTTTCATGAAATTGCTGAAATATATTCTTATGACTTGCCGTGTGGTGTTGGAGTAAGAATACAATTCAACATTCATTATCTTGCCCGTAGATATCGTAAAAGATGACTAAAGGATATAATACGCGTATAAAATCTATGTAAGAGAAGGCAAACTAGAAATAAAACCCTATACTAGCCTGTTTGATCAGCATGGTATAGTAAGGCCAATTTCCCTCCTATTGTGGAGGAGGCTCGAGCCCAACACTGGGACATTTATGAGCTAAAATGATGATGAATGATTATTCTTATGATAAACCTTTTTTTATCATTCCTAGTATAAATTATTCCCTGTTAAAGCAGTTTTATTTCATAGTCGTATCAATTTATATTAAAGGCTAGAATTTAACTTCACATAAAATAATAAGTCCAGTAATGTGTTTTGGTTCGTTTCCAGGGCACGCAGGGCGCGCCCACCTAAATCGATTCCATACACATGTCGACGCTGATTACTAAAGAATGACGCAAATGTTAGCTTAAATATCCAACTAATATTATTTTTCTTTCTTTATTTTCAAGCTCTTTAGTACCTGTTATCTTTGTTCATTTCCGTATGGTGACGGAGTAAAAATACAAATTACTACTCCCTATCTTTCCCGTGGATGTTGTAAAAGACGACTAAGGGATATAATATGCACATAACATCTATTCAAGAGAAGGAAAACACGAAATAAAACCCTATACTAACCTGTCTGACCAGCATGGTATAGTAAGGTCAATTGCCCTCCTACCGTGGAGGAGGCTCGAGCCCATTAGTGGGACATATATGAGCCGAAATAATGAATGATGACGATGATCTTTGTTTAGAGTAGGTATCAAGTTGGCTGAATGTGAGGATAATAGGGAATAGTTGAATTCAAATTCGAGACTTGAGGATTGGAAGTTTTTTATTTAAATTTGACCATAGATTAAATAATTTATTTATGACGATGATGAAAACTAATGAAAATTTCTTATGAATATGAACAGAGAAATATAGAAGTTTATTTTTATATACTTATCATTATATCATCATGGAATTGAGAATTGTTATATACTTATCTTATATCTTTAAACGAGCAATTCTTGTATATATGTATATATATATATATTCAGGATCTCGGAAACGGCACCAACGATTTTGATGAAACTTGGCACAGAGGTTTCGAGGCCAAAAAATCTATCTGGCTATGTTTTATTTATAGAAAATGTTGTTTTGTCAGTGTTTTTAGCAAAACAATATAATGACATTAAATTTTAAAAGAATATGAATTCAAATGTTGCCGTCAACGTCATGAGTTACGATAGCTTAGTTGGGAAGTAGTGCAGTTTCCTTTTATTATTGTTTTGGCATTCAAACGGCGTCGGATCGAATCTCGGTGTTATTATTATTCTCTTTTTGTATTTTTTTATATTAGTTCATTATTTAATTTTTATTTTTTACTAATATATATCTAAATCAATTCGACAAAAATATTCCGAGCGAAGCTCGATCAACCAAATATTAGACATAAACACGAAGGATTTATATCACTAAAACAATCTAAATTTCTGTGTGGTGATGGAGTAAGAATACAATTCACCACTCTTGCCCGTGGATGTCGTAAGAAACGACTATGGGATATAATATGCACATACCATCTTTGCACGAGAAGGAAAACAATGCAACCCTATGCCAACATGGTAGAGAGACCCATGGGAGACCCCCAGCATGGTATAGTAGGTAAAATTCCTTCCCATTGCGAAGGAGGCCCACGCCCAACAGTGGGACCTATTTGGGCTGAGATGATAATTGTGATGGTGAATGCAATATAATAGGACCCGGTAGATAGCTTTCTGATGGATTTGAAGGTAACTCAAAAGCAGAGAAAATGGCGAAGTGGTGTAAGTACCAACCAAGATTTATTCCTTAGTGTAAGATATCATTAAAAATATAAAAGAAAAAAGCCAGTATATAATAGGAATCTATCTACGAGCTTATATGAATCTGTCTAGATATGAAGCGTGCATTGGAATTTATATTAAAATGTTTCGTAGAGGAATGTTCAATATAGTTATATTATTCTAACATTTCATGGATGGCTCAGTGATTTAGATGTTGACAATATAATTAAATACAGATTTAAAAATGTAAGGTTTTCTGTAATAATTTTTGATGTTTACGCAAGTATTGCAAATAATGAATAAAATAATTATATTGTAAACTAGCAACCATCGCTTCGCTTCAGTTTCAGTCGCCTTACCCGCGTAATTCGCGTTCCCGTGGGAATACCGGGATAAAATATAGTCTATGTTACTCCCTGATAACTTTCCATTGGTGAAAGAATTTTTGAAATTGGTTCGTTGAATTAAGCGTGAAAGCGTAATAAACAAACAAACAAATAAACAAACTTACTTTCGCATTTATAATATTAGTAAGGATATATACATTTTGTAATTAAAACTATTTTCAGAGATTTTATCGCGTTTGTATTTGTGTTTGATTTTATGGCGTCTGTATTTGATTCAAGCAATCAAAAATCCTTTGCCGTGTGGTGACGGAGTACGAATACAATTCGCCACTCGCTCTATCTTGCCTGTAGATGTCGTGAAGGTCGACTAAGGGATATAATACGCATATAACATTTATGTAAGAAAAGGCAAACTCGAAATAAAACCCTATACTAACCCGTCTAATCCGCTGGTATAGTAGGTCATTTTTCGTCATATTTTTTTTATTGCAAACGGTGGCAAACGAGCAAACAGTACACCTGATGGTAAGTGTTGCTGCCGCTCATGGACCTTTACAAGGCCGTTGCCTACCGCGAAAAAAGCGAAGGGAGTGTGAATGCGTGCATTGAGGCTCGGTGATACCAAGGGCACCACTAAAACCCTCCACACGCAATCACCCTCAGAAAGTTGGGCTTCCGGCTCTCTCGCTCACCGAACGAAGTGCAGTAACAAATTGCTACTACTCAGACGTCGATTTTCTGCGAGAGTATGGTACTGCCCCGTACGGACCGGCCCGCGGCTGTAGACAGATATATTATGGAGGAGACTCGAGCGCAACGTATATGAGATGATGATGATATAAATAAAGATAAAATTAAAAGTATAAGATTTTTTTTGAAGTGAAACTTCTTTGCGTGCATGTGGGTACATTTTTTACGGATGAAACGCGTCACGAAGATGTGCAGCGTTTTTGTCGATGAAGAGGGAGAGAGCGATTGAGACCGATTGAGAGAGAGAGAGAGAGAGAGAGAGAGAGTGAGAAAGGGCGAACATAGCACGAAGCACAGCCATGGGGCAAGAGTAGGGAGCAAGCGAGTGGGAAAGATCGAAGGATTTTTTTTTTAATTATTTTTAATTTTCTTTTATTATTATTATTATTTTTAATACTGATAAAAAACACATGAAACACATGAAGTTTCACTTCTGACATGCGTACTTAGTACTCACGATATTTATTTAACCATTTCTGATGTGCTCATTATAAATATGTGCTGTTGAAGAGCCAACTCGACTTAATACGACTACATTAATATATCTAATTATATACGGTTTAATGCAGGTCTATGATTCTCTTTCATAATGAGAGGAATAATTGTCACATCAAATCTATTCTACATAAGCCCCTTAAGGGCACTTACATATTGTCAAGTTTAAACATTGTTTAAATACAATATCTACCACCGGATCGGAATGCGGCCACAAGCTGAGTAGATCCGGCAAGAAACTCAGTGGGCTGTCACTTTTTTTTTTTACTCTTTTAAATATATATAATTTTATACTTCGTACAACATATAGTATTAACTCCAGTGTGATGCCCTTTGAAATTGTATACATGTATAAATTTTCATAAATTGATTTAATATAACACTAATTAGATAGTACCAATAGGGGGAGACTTCGAGATTTCATTCTGTTACATAGATTTTTTTATAGACTTGCACCCTGCACTAAGGAAATAATCCTTGTATTGCGTGGGACTTTACAAATATAATTAACGAACACAAATTATATCCAGACTCAGAACAACAATTTGTGGATCGCACAAAGTGTTGTCCTACGTGGGATTCGAACCCGCAACACTGGCACTGTAGGTCGGTTACCTTAACCACTACGCCATCTATGCAGTTAGGACATATTATGGGCATAGTTATATCCCTTAGTCAATCTTACTTACTTACTTTATGACGATAGGGGGTGGTGAATTGTATTCTTCAAAAAGGTATGACTATATAAACAATCAAATATAAAACGTTCCCAAAAGAGACGTTTGAATAAATAGTATAGATTGTTTATGGAATAAGAATACAATACACTACCTCTTGTGCTCCCATGGGTGTCGTAAAAGACGACTAACCGGCGTAAGCAGATCACGTGACTGCAATAGGTACAAAACACGAAATAAAATTCATTTCCAACCCACTTGAAAAGCGTGGAATAATAATACATTTTTCCTATAATTGTAGAGCAACTCTCTATATTATTATTCAAAGTATGGAGGTATGATTTAGTATCTTCGTATGGCGACGGAGTAAGAATACGACTCGCTACAAAGGAAAACTCGATATAAAATCCTATACCAAAACTTCTGACCAGCGTGGTTATTTATAACAGGTCAATTTCTCTCCAATTGTGGAGGAGGCTCGAGCCCAATAGTGATGTGGACTGCAATGATGCTGATAATAGACTACAACTGATGTCTGTTGCCGTCTTTAAATTGTGTTTCAGAGGGCGCTAGTGGAATCTCGAGCAATTTTTTTAAAGAGAAACTGTTATTACGTCGCCTCAAACTTTTTCGTCCATCTATTGCATGTCGCGTGACGGTCGGCCGCGGAGTAGCGGTAAAGGGAAAGGCGCTCGACAGAGCAGCTGAGGCCAATATGGCGGCACCTATGGTTCGCATCAGCTGACCGTGTAGTGATACTATTACTCATTTGAGCCAGTACGCCACGCTATTTGTTTATTTTTATCAGTGTTTAATGTAAATGTTGCTATTTTTGTAATGTAAAAAAAGTGTCACTTCTACCGTGGTTTCATAAAACCACACAATTAAATTTTTCTTTTTAAAAGTATAATACCGTGTCTCGCTGTGTGTATAACACCGTAGCTGTGTGGTAGCGGTTTCGAATACTCCAACCCTTGCTTTGCTCGTGGGTGTCGTAAAAGACGAATAAGAGCCCTAGATTGACCCGGACCAACTCCATCTGGTACCATTTGGGTCAACGATTACATTCCCAAGGAGGGTTGACGTCAGGCAGGCGGCCGGTCATAAAAGTCATTGCCGAAACTCTTTGCAATATGTCAAAACAGATGACATATTGCGTCGACCCCAAGTAATTGGGATAAGAGCAAGATGATGATGAATACCGTGTCTCGAGGGGCATTACACTAGAGCCAATAACTTACTAAACATGTTGTAGATATTTAAAAGAAGTTATAAATGTCCAGCTAAGTGAAATTTTTGCTGATTATTCTTCATTTATGGGCGCGTTTTCATCCAGTG
Organism: Lymantria dispar; assembly: GCA_032191425.1. Classification (NCBI taxonomy): domain Eukaryota; kingdom Metazoa; phylum Arthropoda; class Insecta; order Lepidoptera; family Erebidae; genus Lymantria; species Lymantria dispar. The sequence goes on along the minus strand of CM063465.1, from coordinate 5,494,347 downwards.
ATAGATTACAAACAAAACATAAAATTGTCAATACGTAATCGGCTTTATGACACCATTAAATAATTTGATTCGACTATAATAAACACACTAATTATTCTTCCAAGTCTTCTAGTTATTTAATATGTTTGTGCAAGTATTTCAATAATAGTTTATTAAACAACTAGCTTCGTGCAAGTTGTTCAAAGAAAATGTCTTCGAATCTCAGTAATGGGACAAAGAGAAATTGTATAAAGCTTTGATAGTTGTTGCAGTATGTATTTCTTTAAATTTAATAATTGTGTCTGTAGACTGAACATCAATTTTCCCTACATTCACAAATCTTAAGGTTCAATTTTGAACACGAAAATCAGTTCTTCCTCAAGGAAATAGATCAATCAGCTGATGTAACGTAATAAGCTTAAAAAATATTTAAATACCAAATTACGCGGGTTTCACCCGTGTAGTTGCTGTTCCTTTGAGAATACTTGGATAAAATATAGCATATGTTACTCACTGATAATTTAATGCCATCAGTGAAAGAATTTTTAAAATTAATTTTTAACATATATTTTTTTTGCTGTGTGGTAGCGGCTTCGAATACTACCAACCCTTGCTTTGCTCGTGGCTGTCGTAAAAGACGACTAAGACCCCTAGATTGACCCGGACCAACTCCATCTGGTACCATTTGGGTTAACGATTACATTCCCAAGGAGGGTTGACGTCAGGCAGGCGGCTGGTCATAAAAGTCATTGTCTAAACTTTTTGCAATATGTCAAAACAGATGACATATTGCGTCGACCCCAAGTAATTGGGATAAGAGCAAGATGATGATGATGATTTTTTTTGTTGCTGGTGGTGGCAAGCGAGCAAACAGCCCACCTGATGGTAAGTGATGGTGGCATTCATGAACCTTTGCTAGGCTGCGGCCGTGAAGAAAATAAATGTAGAGTGAATGCATGCATTGAGGTTCAATGATACTAAAGGCATCACTAAAACCCACTATACACAAACATCCTTTGAAAGTTACACTTCCGGTTATCTCGCTCACCGAATGAAATGCAGTAACAAATTGGTACTACTCAGACGTCGATTTTCTGCGAATGTGGTATTACCCCTGACGAACTGGTTCGCGGCTTTAGATAGGCTCTTTGCATACCTTTTTTTTTTTTTTTTTATGTGTGGGCTATGGTAAGCGCACGCGCGGTCCACTTCGTCCGGGGCGATGAAAGGACGGCGCGCGGGACCATAACCCACCCGTACCCACGTCACCTCGTTGTTTCACCTCTTTGCATACCTGCTTTGTTTCTCTTTTGTTCTCACCTCTTTGCATACCTGCACCCGTTTTTTTAAAGAGTAATCTTTGGGTCGAGGAAGATAAAATCCGTGAAGTAGTTTTATTTAAAACTAACAACCCACCCTCGCTTCGCTTCGGTTTCAGTCGTCTTTCCTGAATAGTTCTCGTTCCCGTGGGACTACCGGGATAAAATATAGCCTAGTTTACGCCCTGATATTATAGCTTTCCATTGGTGTAAGAATTTTTGAAATCGGTCCAGCCGTTTTGAAGATTACCCGGAACAAACAGACGGACAGACAGACAGACAGACAAAAATTTTTTCATCTGTATTTTAGGCATAGGTGCCAATAACCGTGTGAGCATGAAAAAAGCCTATTATTATGACATTACAAACAGACTTCAATTTTATTTATTGGTATAGATGTGTGATACTCGCGTAAACATCAGAAATCATAATCTCGTAAAGACAAACGATAGAAGCGAAACTTTTGTATCATAAGAATACATTTTTATAATTCGTCGATTATTTTTAAACAGTAGTGCATTTATCATTTATTTATTTAATTTGGTCCACTCTACTCAACGCAGTGCTCACTTCGTTACACAAAAACGCTGCATATCCCTTCCATAAAAAGTTACATTTGCACAAATTCTTGTTACGTTTTCCCATTTCTAATTCAAATCAAGTACCCTGCACTATATCATGACAAAATCTGTTTACAAGCCCTATCGATGACAATAGGTCTGCTTAAAATCCCATAAATCATAACCACATCCACGCTTTCGGGCCGCTGCTCGTAACGGAACCGGAAGTAGTCACATCGCCGGATATGACGCGAGAACGCTGACAGTTAATATCCCGTTATGCATTGCTATGTCATCGGTATTCGCCATTCTGATATCAACCTTCGTACGTTAAATTTAAAGTCTTATTTCAAATGTCACTTTGATGAATCAAGGTGAACCTTGTCGGTTTATTGGGTGATATTTGATAAGTTCGCAGTGCACTTAGTCTGTTCGAATTTCTCTGTCAGACAACATCGTCCACGTGACACTTTTATAATTGGCTTTCGGCATTGAGTTTATTGACCTCGTTTAAAAAGATTTCCGTATGGTGACGGAATAAGAATATAATTCATCACCCCTTTTTTATCCATGGGTATTGCAAACGACGCCTAATAATATGCAAATAACTTCGTCAAAGGAAAAAGAAAATTCGAAATGAAACCATATGCCAATACGTATGACCCGCGTGGTATAGTAGGTCAATCTTCCTCCCATTGGGGAGGCTCGGGCCCTGCAGTGGGACGTATATGAGCTCTGATGATTACAAAGACCCAGCCGCTTATTCGCCCAATATTATAAATTGAAATTTCCAAGAGGAATTCCGTAGTCGCCATGGTTGACAGTCAAGTTAGGAATCACATTTGGTGTTAGGAGTTTCTTAAAAGATTACTGCTGACCATCATCGTGGAGATACCATTATGCGTTTTTTACAAATCCCTATTGTATTCTTAACCCATTTTTCTATTATTATTATTTGTTTTTTCGAAGAAATAGCTCGCTGAAGCGGCAATGGGCAGGCCACATCGCTCGATGAACCGACAACCGCTGGAGAAGAAAGGTTCTCAAGTGGACACCACGTATTGGATGACGCAGTGTAGGACGCCCCCCCACTAGTTGGACCGACGACCTGGTGAAAGTTGCTGATCGTCGTTGGACGCAGGCGGCACAAGATCGCACTCTGTGACAAAACATGAGGAAGGCCTACGTCCAGCAGTGGATGGTTATAGGCTGAAATGATGACGATGAGGATAATATATTTTTTTAAATTTCATTAATGAGAAAACGGGGTTAAAAAATTCAGTTATTATCGTATACAAAGTACTGAGTTCAGGGAAAATATAAAACAATTATATCTGACCTTGTAATTTTTAAGCCTTATGAAACATGCGACCTTTTACTTAGAACTAATTCTGTGTAACGAAGAAAGAAGTAACATTGGTCTTTTCTTGCACGCAAAGGTTATAAAAAAAACAAACATACAACACAAGAAAAAACTATATCAATAAATAAAATTGGAGTGTCTGTTTGTAATGGCAAAATAATAGGCTTTTTTCATGCTCACACGGTTATTTGCACGACACCTATGCCTAAAATAGCAATTAAAAAATTTTTGTCTGTCTGTCTGTCTGTTTGTTCCGGGTAATCTTCAAAACGGCTGGACCGATTTCAAAAATTCTTTCACCGATGGAAAGCTATAATATCAGGGCGTAAACTAGGCTATATTTTATATATTCCCACGGGAACGGGAACTACGCGGGTAAAACGACTAAAACCGAAGCGAAGCGAGGGCGGGTTGCTAGTTAAAAATAAATCTATGCCATATGAAATAATTCAATATAGTGATAGGACTACACTGTTGTCTGTTTACAGCCGCGGCCCGGTCCGTTCGGGGTAGTAACTGAGTAGAAAATCGACGTCTGAGTAGTAGCAATTTTACTGCGCTTCATTTGGTTGAGCGAGAGAGCTGGAAGCCCAACTTTCTGAGGGTGTTTGTGTGTGATGGGTTTTAGTGATGCCTTTAGTATCGTCGAACCTCAATGCACGCATTCACACTCCCTTTACTTTCTTCACAGTAGGCAGCGGCCTTGCAAATGTCCATGAGCGACGACAACACTTACCATCAGGGATACTGTTTGCTCATTTGCCACCATTTGCAAAAAAAAATTAGTTTTGAAGCAAGTTCCTAAGAAATAAATTTATAAATAGAGCAAATACATTGAAATCGTATTAATAGAAAAACAAAGAACTTAGATTAAGAAAAAGATCAAATCTGAGACCTTACAACTGAAATTAGCAAATAATATTATCTATACCAATAAATAAAATTGGAGTGTCTGTTTGTAATGGCAAAATATTAGACTTTTTTCATGCTCACACGGTTATTTGCACTATAAGTATAGTGCCTAAAATACACTTTATATTTTTTTATCTGTCTGTATGTTTGTTCCGGGTAATCTTCGAAACGCCTGGACTGATTTCAAAAATTCTTTCACCAATGGAAAGCTATAATATCAGGGCGTAAACTGGGCTATATTTTATCCCAGTATACCCACGGGAACGGAAACTACACAGGAAAGACGACTGAAACGAAAGCGAAGCGAGGGCTGGTTGCTAGTCATTCATATATCCCGTTATGGTGATGGGATAAGAATACAACGTTCGCCACCCTTTACTTGCCCCTGGGAGTCGTTAGAACCGGGTAAAGGTCGTATGAGAAAAGTGAGCAATAGCTCTGCTAGTAATTATATGATACCTAACTGCGATCGCCTATCCGTTTACCAAGAGTGACAATTACAATCCTATCTCTCATTTATGGCAGGCCTTACGTCCAGTAATGGACGGCAAATACCTGAATAATGAACGTCGTTGATATAATCGTCTATTTAAAATTAACATTTCGTTATCGTAATCTCAACCCATATACGTCCCAGTGTTGAGCTCGGGCCTCCTTCATTTTGGGAGAAAAGTAGGACCTATTACATCACGATGTTCTGACGTGTTGGTATAGAGTATTGTTTTGTAAACCATCATCATCACCCTCTCGGCTCATATTACTATCACTGATGGATTCGAGTCTCCTCCGCAATATATTTTTTTTTATTGCAGGCAGTGGTAAACGAGCAAACAGTACCTGATGGTAAGTGTTGCTGCCGCTCATGCACCTTTACAAGGCCGCTGCCTACCGCGAAGAGAAGTGAAGGGAATGTAAATGCGTGCGTTGAGGCTTCGTGATACCAAAGGCACCACCAAAAACCTCCACACGCAAACACCCTCAGAAAGTTGGGCTTCCGGCTCTCTCGCTCATCGAACAAAGCACAATAACAAATTGCTACTACTCAGACGTCGATTTTCTGCGAGAGTGTGGTACTAGCCCGGACGGACCGGCCCGCGGCTGTAGACAGATAACTGTCGACAGTGTAGTCCTACCACTACAACACTACAATAGGAGGGAATTTGACCTTACTATACTATGCTGGTTAGACTGGTTAGTATAAGTTTTTATTTCGAGTATTCCTTAAAAATATTATATTCTTTACTCGTTTTTACAAACACCCACTGGCAAGATAGGAGGTGGTGAATTGTATTCTTGCTTTTTCACCAAACGGACGAAAAGTATTACTTGTAGCTCATTAAATATAGTAAAAAGGATGACCTCAAAACAGAAAATAAAACTAAAAATACATTTATAAGATCGGCTTCATAAAAACCTTAATAACCACGATGCCTCTTCCGTCTTCTTTTGAATAAACGGTTGAACTATTTATTTTGTTTGTTATAATAAAGAAGCATACTTTTTATATTGAATGTTTTGTTACGACTTTGTAATTTTTATTACGCAGATGGTGTAGTGGTGTAAGTTGCGAGCTGCCATATCAAGTATAGAGAGGTATCTATATATAAATACGTGAAGCGAACACTTTGTACCCCTTTTTACGAAAATTACGTGGATGGATATGTATGAAATTTGGCACGGTTGAAGTGTATAATGAGGAAAAGTGCATAAAACTGAAATTTCATACAATAATGGATCACAAATACATTAAATTCATTAAAAAAGCATTACGCACACTGCAACGCAATCGCTACACACACACACACACACATGCAACACACATGCAACACACTCAGTGTTGCGTAGCAACGCTTATACATTTTTGTTTACGGTTAAAATCTCTGGTCGAACTGAATGTCAAAAAATCATAATTATGATGACAATGTCTAATAGAGATTTGTGCTTATATATTAGTTATTAGTGAAATACAGCTTGCTCAATTTACAATTATACATAAATAAAATTAAAGAAAATTGTGTAGCAGAAAAATGAATTAAAATGAATTATGGCCGAATCTCGACCACACGGCGACCACTAGTAAATTTAAATCCACGCAGGATAGTTCTTTACATGAATTGTGTTCCAAAAATTGTGTTCTTGTTGTACGGGGATTTATTTAATTCGAGATTTTATAAAAAATAGTATCTACATGAACTCCGGCCATAAACTATATAGAATTGTAGAAAATTCCTCTTACTATTTTTTTTTAGATTTGAACAGAACAACATTTGTTGGATCAGCTTGTCCTTAGTAATATTATAAACGCGAAAATCAGTGTGTTTGTTTGTTATGCTTTCACGCTAAAACCACAGAATCGATTTCAAAAATTCATGCTTCACCTATGGTAAGCTATAATGTCAGGGAGTAACATAAGCTATATTTTATACCGGTATTCTCACAGGAATGGGCACTAGGCGGGTAAGGCTGAAACGGAAGTGAAGCGAAGGCGGATTGCTAGTTTATAATAAATTACAATTATCATCTCAGCTCATATACGTCCCACTATTGGGCTCGTGCTTCTCCCACAATATGAGGGAAATTGACCTATTATACCACTCCGGTCAGACATGTTGGTCGGGTTTTATGTCAAGATTTTTCTCTCTTGCATGGATGTTATCCGCATATTATCTCTTAGCTTTCTTTAGCAACAGTCACAGGTAATAATTGTTATGAGAAATACTATCTGTATATGTAAAAATAAATTGCTGTTCGTTGGTCTCGCTAAAACTCGAGAACGGCTGGACCGATTTGGCTAATTTTGGTCTTGAATTATTCGTGAAAATCCAGGCCCTCCCTGGACTTCCACGAATAATTTATACGGACAGAAAATATGTAAAATTGAGAGTAAAATAAAAAAAAACTATTTTATTTTCCCATACAAACTGATCTTACTTGTCAAACATTTGATGTCTCAGTCCATACACGTCTAACTGTTGGACACGCACCTCCTCCACTTTGGGAGGGAAATCGACCTAGACTATACGTTAGTTATACGTGTTAATATAGGGATTTGTTTTGAGTTTTCCTTTTCTTGCATAGATATTATATGCATATTATATCCCTTAGTCGTATTTTACGACACCAACGGGTGGTGAATTGTATTCTTACTCTGTCACCACACGGATAATACTAAAACCAAACTGATAAATGTACTTACAGACAACAAAGTACGATTTGAAAGAAAATATAGCAATAACAGGTAAACAGTGAACATTAATAAACTGAGCGCAAAATTTAGAAAATCAAAAGAAAGTTGATAAATATTAAGCGACATAAGAAAGAAAACAGGCGGTACGAAGTTCGCCGGGTCAGCTAGTTTTAGAATATATACAATGGCTTTTCCGTTGGATCAACTAATATTATTAATAAAATAATAAAAAATAAGAACGCATATTACACGTTGTGGCGTATTTTGAATGATGACATAATTATTCAGTGGACGAAGCAACTTTAAGGCTTTGGTTAGCATACATTATTTTTAAATAGAAACTGAACGCCATTTTGTTTTACACATGAACAATAAACAGCGCCTTCCTCGATTGTAATTATAATTTGCATAGCAATAAGTTGCAGGTTTTAATAGCATTTTTCATTCTGAACAAGGAAAATACATAATCATGATTTTATGCAAGTATATTCGCTTTTAAGATTCGATTTTTTAATAATATTTATAACTGGCATGGTTTTGTGCTTTCACTTTTGTCATTCACCTGTACTTAGGAGTGGTAGGACCACACTGTCGACAGTTCTCTGTCTACAGCCGCGGGCCGGTCCGTCCGGGGCAGTACCATGCTCTCGCAGAAAATCGACGTCTGAGTAGTAGCAATTTGTTACTGCGCTTCGTTCGGTGAGCGAGAGAGCCGGAAGCCCAACTTTCTGAGGGTGATTGCGTGTGGAGGGTTTTGGTGGTGCCCTTGGTATCACCGAGCCTCAATGCACGCATTCACACTCCCTTCGCTTTCTTCGCGGTAGGCAACGGCCTTGTAAAGGTCCATGAGCGGCAGCAACACTTACCATCAGGTGTACTGTTTGCTCGTATGCCAGCGTTTGCAATAAAAAAAAAAAAAAAAAAAAAAAAAAACATTATTTTAGAAATAAGAATAATCTTGCACGTGGGTATCGTATGCAAGAGAAGTAAAATGCCAAATAAAACTCTATACTAAACTGTCTGACTAGCATGTTATAGTAGGTCAAATTCCATCTTACAGGACAGGAGGTCTAAGCCCAGAAGTGGGACGTACATGAGCTGAGATCCATCCATCCATCAGCCTACAAACGTCCCCTGCTGGACATAGGCCTCCCCACGAGAATGCCACTTGGAATGGTCCTGCACCACTTGCATCCAACGGTTTCCTGCGACTTTGAGAATATCGTCAGTCCACCTAGTGGGGGGGCGTCCTACGCTGTCCGATTCGTGGTCGCCACTCAAGAACCTTTCTTCCCCAACGGTTTTCGGTTCAACGAGCGATGTGGCCTGCCCATTGCCATTTTAACGTGCTAATTCTGTGGACTATGTCGGTTACACCCATTGTTCTACGGATTTCCGTGTTCCGGATTTTATCACGTAGAGAAATACCGAGCATAGCCCTCTCCATAGCACGCTGAGCGACTTTGAACTTTTTTATGAGGTCGACATTTAGAGACCACGTTTCAGTGCCGTAAGTCATCGCTGGTATGAGCTGAGATGAGGATGATTAATTCCAATTACCAAGTACGTAACGATTTTGCATCCACTCTATGGGGAGATCTATGTTCAATAGCGTTGCCAACATGTTGATGGAAATTATCTCATCTCAGCTTATACATGTCCCATTGCTGGGCTTTAGCCTCCTCCCCAATAGGAACTTACTATATCATGCTGATAAGACAGGGTTTTATTTCGAGTGTTTCTTCTCTTGCACAGATTTTATACGTTTACTAGCAACCCGCCCCCGCTTCGCTTCGGTTTCAGTCACTTAAACCGGCGTAGTTCCTGTTCCCATGGGAATACCGGGATAAAATATAGTCTATGTTACTCCGTAATATTATAGCTTGCCATTGGTGAAAGAATTTTTGAAATCGGTTCGGTGGTTTAAGCGTGAAAGCGTAACAAACAAATAAACAAACATCCTTACTTTCGCATTTATAATATTAGTATGGATATCCCCTAGTCGTCTTTTTCGACATCCACGGGCAAGATGGGTGGTGAATTTTATTCTTACTCCGTCACCACTCGGAAAATAAAATAAAATATTATTGAATAAAAAGTTTTCCTTAAATTTTGTATGCAATAAAAAATCCGTACTAATATTATAAATGCGAAAGTAAATTTGTATAAACGAAATAATCTTTTATTTACATGTTGTACAGTATATATTCCTCCACAGTGTGACGAGAATCAGTATATGGTACTGTTTAATATATTAGAAAAAAATTGTACTAAGTATAGGAATAAGGTATTAGTAATAGGTGATTTTAATTTGTATTCTAGCAACAGTAATATTGTAAATTATTTTGATTATTTTATGTCATTTTGCGAATACGTTCAGTGCAACGATGTGCCGAACTGTAGTGGTAGGCAGTTGGACCTCGTGTTGTGTGCGTGCAGCGGCACTGCGGTGAGCGCTGCGGATGAAGCGCTGCAACCCGTGGACGCATACCACCCGCCACTGCACGTGAGGCTGGTGCTCGCGAGGGCCGCTCCTCCCGCGCTCGTTGCCTCGGCTGATACGATCAAGCCGGCTTCGCATGAACCCATCAACCGAGCGCAATGGAACTTTAATAAGGCTGACTTCCATAGGGTATACCAATCCTTAGCTGATATAGACTGGAGTGATTTATATTGTTTAAGTGACCCGAATGTTATATTGGATGCACTTTATGGTAGAATATATCAAGTTTTTAACATGTATGTGCCAATGAAGAGATCTAATTTAAGCATTAGTAGGTACATATATCCAGTGTGGTATACGAGTGAAATTATTAAAGAAATAAAACTTAAATACGTACTACATAAGAGATATAAATCTAGCAAGTCTAGCGAGGACTATGAAGCTTTCTCACAGTGTAGGGCGAGAGTTAAGGCCAAAACGGCGCGAGCTCATGACGACTATCGGAATCGCGTTCAGTACCACCTAGCCAGTGAACCGCGAGCATTCTGGAATTTTATTAGGGTTAAGACAGAAAACTCGTCTAAGCGCAAGATCATAAAAACCGGTAGGGTGTTATCTGAGTGCCGGTGAGTTTGCCCGCTACTTCGAGTCTGTATATAGACCGGAGTCGGCGCTGCTGAGCGTGGCGGCGGCCAGTGGGGGCGTGGCGGACGAACCGGGCGCGCGGGAGGCGCTGACACTGCTATCGCTGCGCGATGTGTGCCACGCGCTTGCACGCTTGCCGCCAAAGCGCTCAGTGGGGCCGGACGGCATCCCACCATTCATCTTTAGGGATTGTGGACCAGTATTGGTGAAGCCTTTGCAACATTTATTTAACGTGTGTATTAACACTGCAACGTATCCCGACCGATGGAAACTTACCCGAGTAGTACCGGTGCCGAAAGGAGGAGGGGGGCCTACGCCAGCTGATTATAGACCCGTTGCGGTTCTGTGTACACCGGCCAAGGTGTTTGAGACGGCCATCCACTCTTGTCTCTATCTGCAGATTAGTGCTCAGTTGTCCGACGCGCAGCACGGATTTCGCACTGGGCGGGGGACAACTAGTAACCTATTGAATCTGATGACGCATCTGGTGCCGGCAGTGGACGCAGGGCTACAGGTTGATGTCGCATACTTTGATTTCCGAAGGGCATTTGACACAGTCGACAATGACGTGCTATTGTCCAAGCTGGCCGGTGTGGGGTGTACCCCACACACGCTCTCATTCTTTGCCTCTTACCTACGTGACAGATGTCAGTATGTCGACTGTGATGGGCAACTTTCGGATCCCTATCCCACTAGGTCTGGTGTGAGTTAGAGCAGCAATTTAGGGCCCCTGCTATTTATTCTGACGGTCAACGACCTCCCAAGAGTAGTAGGTAAGTCCATGCCTTTATTATTTGCAGACGATCTAAAACTAGTTATGGAAATAAAGGACAGCTCGGATCACATCATATTGCAACAGGACATTAATGGGATCCTAAAGTGGAGCCAAGACAATAAGCTGTACTTCAACGTGGCTAAGTGCTCCGTACTATCGTTTAGCCGAGCAGTAGCCCCTAGTCAGTACCAATATGCCTTGGACGGATTACCGTTAAAGCGAGTCACTGAGGTAAGAGACCTGGGCGTGCAATTCGCGAGCGACCTACGATTTCGGCAGCACATTACAGATGTATGCAAGAAAGCGTACCGAAATTTAGGGGTAGTTCTTCACCAGGCTAACACTTTTACCAACATCGGGGCCTTGAAAGCATTGTATGGAGCACTCGTAAAAAGCCACCTGGAGTACAATGCGGTCATTTGGTCTCCACACGAACAAAAATATAAAATAATGTTAGAACGCATACAAAATAAGTTCCTTAGGTTTTTATTTATGAAGCAGTATGGTGTGTATCCTGGGTATCCATTGCTGTATCCTTCATTATTTATTCTGGGAATGGTGGGATATAACAGGCTCGAAGTAAGAAGGGAAGTAGCTCTTGCCACCTACATATTCGGTGTAATGCGCGGTAAGATCCACAATCCGGGTATCTTGTCGGAGATTCAGCTGTGCGTTCCGGACGAATACATAGGTCGTCGCCGGCGGCCGCCGCTGCTGATGGTGCCCCGCGCGCGCACCAAACTCCTGCAGTGCACACCGCTGGTGCGGGCGCTGCGTGTGCTTAACACACTCTCCCACCAAATAGATTTATTCTCGTGTTCACTGAACGTATTCACAAAGGCCGCTTACTTCCTCTGTTGTTTAGAGTGACTTGTTTATTATTTAATTTTTTTTCTTTTAGATAGTGAGAACATAACACTAGGTATAATATAGATTAAGATAGTTCACTACTCTGTCGCATTGGGCTTGTTGCCTGTAATGATAGATGTAAGTTTTATAGTAAATAAATAAATATTTTCTTGAAATATAAGTATCGAAAACATCTCAAGTTATGAAGGCAGCTTCGGGATTGCGTCTAATTTGTATTTATTACGATACTACGCGCACTTACAAAGCAATTTAACTATAGGAGTATTGAATTGTATTCTTAATCTGTCACTACGCGACAATACTACTATACAAATAAATAGTGTTAGTTTGTAATATCAAAATGGTAGGTTATTTAGCTCACAACGGTTATTTTCCAATTTCCTTTCTATTATAGAGAAGTTTTAAGCACAGCATTGGGACATATATAAGCCGAAATGATAAATATTAACAGCCTTTGTATTCAACGCGGTATATATTTTCACATTTATAACAAAATATTGTACAGCACAAAATAATACTCATTATTTTGTATACGAAATGTATAGTATTAAATTTGAAATCATTTCACGGACGCAAACTACACGGTTTTAATGAAGGTTTTTTTTTTGTAGAAAATTCTGCTTTTATAAATATAATTTTGTACATGTTTTCATAAAAATACAATTCTCCTTCAGTCTATTTTATTATTATTTCAGTTCATACACATTCTACTGCTAGGCACACCCCTCTTCTACAAGAGGAGTGAAATTGACCATACTGTTCAGAAGAATTAGTATAGTTTTATTTCGAGTTCGCTTTCTCTTGCATAGATATTGCATATCCCGTCGTCGTCGTCTTTTACGATACCCACGGGTAAGAAATAGAGTAGTGAAGTGTATTTTTACGTCATCATCATAGGAATATCAATCAATATAATATTGTATTGCATGTGATGACCGAGTAAGAGTACATAAGAAAGACAACTAAGGGATGAAATATGCATATAAAATTCATGCAGGATAAAGAAATTCGAAATAAAACACTATAGCAACACTTCTTATTGGCGTGGTGTAGAAGGTCAATTTTCCTCCTATCGTTGAAGAGGCTTGAGCAGTGGGACGTATAGGTGTGAGTTGAAATGAATGATAAATGAAAATATTTTGTATTTAATTCATGTGTTAAAGAAATAAAGAAATTTTTATTTCATCTACATGGCCGTAGATGAAATAAAAATTTAAATAACGGCAGGAGAATGATGAGAGAATTTACACTAAAAAAAGGGTCTGCAGCGTTTATATAGGCAATTGGATCGGGCATTTTGGTGCGGGCACGCCTTCAAGCCGTCTGGGGCGATTGAAGGACGACGTGAGGACGGAGGAAAATTCACCGAATATTTCTTCTCTAGATTGTGTTGGGTTTTAGGCAGGCCACATTGTTGAATGAACCAACAACCGCTGGGAAAGAAAGGTACTCGAAGGGTAACCGCGTATCAGACGACGCTGTGTAGGACGTCCATCCACTAGGTGGACCGACGATCCAGTCCCAGTGATACTTATGGACAAATTTAAGCTGGTGTTACGATCTTAAAAATGTTGGACGTAATTGCATTATCGTGATATTAATTTTAGGGTACTTTTGTATTTTTATTTATTGAGTGGCGGTGTTCAAATATTTTTAGCGCAGCTGCGACCTATAAAACGCGATGGCAGCCGCGGTTAGGACTAAAAGTCTGACTTTACACCACCTGCATACGGCCTATCATGACCTATGCCAGCGTGGTGTTCGCGCACGTTAAGCCACACAGGATCCACAGGCTACAGATACTACAAAATCGTTTCATGCGCCGAGCTACGGGAGCACCGTGGTTCATACGAAACGTCGATCTCCACATCGACCTCGAACTGCCGACCATCAAGCAGTTTATGAAACGGTGCTCCCAGAGCTACTTTGACTCTGCCATGACACACCTCAACCAACTAGTGGTTGGGGCGGCTTCCTATAGACCCTCCAAAATCTCATCCATCCGACGTCCTCGTCACGTCCTCGACGAAGAGGATGACAATATCACACTCGCTCAACAAAGAGCCTACACGGCCCGCGAGGCCTTAACAAATAAATATCCGCGGTTCCGCCCTCGCGGTCGAGGTGCGAAACCGCGCCGCGCAAAAGTCACGACTAAAAACGTGGGCACGCCCACTTTGCCTCCAGCGACGCCCCAAGCCGAGATCTGTTCCCCACAGGGGGAGCCCTTGGGCGATGTCGCTTAGCATGCTTTTCTTCGGGTTGAGAGCCCTCAGCGCTCACCCATAGTCCGCGTCAAGCTGTCAAGGCCATCTGCGGCCAACAGCTGTACACACACAAAAAAAAAACGTTTAGGACTCTTGGCGTTTAGATCGCCTGCTATAATGACGGCGTTGAGGGGAGAAAGGTATACTGATGCTATGATCAGTGGCTGATGGCCGGTGAGGACCAGCCGACAGACCGAGGCTTCAATGTACGTCATGGCGTTTCGAGGTGTATGCAATGCAGTAACCGTTTGTAATAAATAAGAGTCCCATCTATGGTTGCGCACTAAATTGTAGTTTGCAATTTTAGGGTCTCTTAAATAGGGCTTGAGAAAAATCTCTTGGATTAGTAAAAGGTCAAGCTGCTGATCTTGTAGGAATGTACCTACTTCGTCTTTCTGACAGGAGAGACCGCACGCGTTGAAAAACCCTACGCGGAGTGATCGTGTTTTGACTCTGCCTGGTGTGTACCTATCCAAATTTAGGCTCTGAAGGATCCGAGGCTCTAGAGGACGGGTGAGAACCTCATGGCGGTGTTAATATTTAATACTAGTCCGTGAAAATGTCATCAATCACACAGTGAGTATAACACTGAAGTACCTACTTTAAAATTGAAATCTAGATACAGTAACGTGTGAAATTAATTGTATCTAGTAGTCTACCTTTATAACATTGACAAAGATTTTTATTACTGATAGTGGCAAACGAGCAAACAGCATACCGGATAGTAAGCGATACTGCCGCTCAGACCCTAGCTAGGTCGGTACCTACCGTGAAGAAAGTGAAAGGAGTGTGAATGTGTACCATGAGATTCCGTGATGCTAAAAGCACCATCAAAATATACCACGCGCAAACACCCTTAGAAAGTCGGCCCTCCGGTTCCTCCGCTCACTGAATGAAATGCAGTAATAAATTGCTACTTGACTAGTAGCAATTTATTACGTCGAGCTGCTGCGAGAGTGTGGTACTATCCTGGACGGACCGGCCGGCAGCTGTAGACAGACGATTAACGGCAGTGTGATATGGTGTCTTGAGAACCACCTTCTTTTTTTGGCAGTCAGTTAAATTTGGTACACCTTTGAGTTGATATTGTAAAAAGCTATAAAATGTATGTTAGTTCAATGGTTTTAATTATAAAACAATTAAGTTAAAAAATCAATCGAATTCATCAATCGTCAAAAATATTCCGAACGATTTATTAGTGGCGATGTTTGCAGAGTACCGACAACATGACCGTTCAACATTCCATTTATTACGTTTACCATTGAAACATCAGCTCTAAATACACACGAGAAGGTTCATTATAGTTTGATAGATATACACAGTTATGGCATTTTGTTTACCAATGGTCTATTGCGTGACCCAAATACTGCCTTAATAACTTTCCCGAGTAAATGTCTGCCTATATTGGATTGGAACCGTCCAGTCATGGTAAGGATATTATTTTACGGACAATTGCCCGATTTCGGGCTGAAACTATTGACTATATTAAGGCGAAATCAGGTAATTGTTTATAGAATCAGTATATATCACAATCTTTGGAATAAATCCATTCATTTTTAGGATTGCGTACCCAAAGACTAAAACGGAATCCTATTACTAAGACTTCGCTCTCTGCCCGTCCGTCTGTTTGTCACCAGGCTGTATCTCAAGAACATTAATAGCTAGACAGTTGAAATCTTTTGAAATTATGTATTTCTGTTGCCGCTATTATAACAAATGCTAAAAACAAAATAAAATAAATATTTAAGGGGGGGGGGGGATCCCATACAACCTCATCATCATCTTGCTCTTATCCCAATTACTTGGGGTCGACGCAATATGTCATCTGTATTGACATATTGCAAAAAGTTTCGGCAATGACTTTTATGACCGGCCGCCTGCCTGACGTCAACCCTCCTTGGGAATGTAATCGTTGACCCAAATGGTACCAGATGGAGTTGGTCCGGGTCAATCTAGGGCTCTTAGTCGTCTTTTACGACACCCACGAACAAAGCAAGGGTTGGTAGTATTCGAAGCCGCTACCACACAGCATACAACAAACGCGATTTTGATAGCTGGTGGTACGGAACCCCACGTGCGCGACTCCGACTCGCACTTAGCCGGTTTTTTAATTCCTTTGATGGTAGATGAGCAAGCAGTCCACTATCATCACTTCAACATTTCAGCTCATATACGTCCCACTGTTGGGCTCGAGCCTCCTCCACAATAGGAGATTACTAATAGATTTACATACTCGTGTACTCTATTGACTCTTTCACGGGGAGTGCTCCGAGGAACTATTTGACTTGGTACCACCGTCACCATTCTACCAACGTACCACTCGACATCGTAGCAGGGTTCATCCATTTCACCTGGAAACGTTTTGGTCTTCAACTGTACATTTCCAGCGATCATTTCTCCCACGTACGTGCAAGCTCTGGAATGAACTACCTGCTGCTGTGTTGCCCGAGCGCTATGACATATCCTTCTTTAAACGAGGTTTAAGAAGAGTATTTACTTCACGGTAGGCAACGGCCTAGCTGTGCCCCTGGTATTGCAAAGGTCCACGTGCGCCAGTATCGCTTACCATCAGGTGTGCTGCTTGCTCGTTTGTCACCGTTGGCAATAAAAAAAAATAGGAGAGACATTGACTTTACTATACCATGCTGGTCAGATAGGTTGCTATAGGGTTTTATTTCGAGTTTTCTTTCTCTTGCATAGATGTTATATGCATATTGTATCCCTTAGTCGTGTTTTACGACATCCATGGGCAAGATTGGTGGTCGGTGGAGTGCTAATTTGTATTCTTACTCCGTGACCACACAGAGGCAATCTGTCCACCTAAAGGTAACTGTCACTCATGTACCTTTGCAATACTAGGGGCACAGCCAGGTCACTGCTTATCCAAGGTATGGTCTTGCAATTCCGGTTTGGTCTAGATTAGGTTAGGTATTGTACTACGGGAGAAACTTATTTATTATTTTTTATTATTTTATTGGCTATGCTCGTCATTTCTCTGCGAGATAGAATCCGGAATACGGCAATCCGCAGAAGAACGGGTGTAACCGACATAGCAAGAAGAATTAGCACGCTAAAGTGACAATGGGTAGGCCACATCGCTTGACGAACCGACAACCGCTGGGGAAGAAAGGTTCTCGAGTGGTGACCACGTATCGCACGACGCAGTGTAGGACGCCCCCCCACTAGGTGGATCGAGGACCTGGTGAAAGTTGCTGGGCGTCGTTGGATGCACGCGCCATAGGACCGCACTTTGTGGCGTAACATGAGGGAGATCTATGTCCAGCAGTGGACGGCGATAGGCTGAAATGATGATAAATGATGATTATACTACAGTAAGGAATTGTATTATTAAATATTTATATGTATTTTGTGACTCTATTCTGAATAGATAACTATTAATTAAAAATCATCATCATGTTCCGTATGGTGATGGAGTAAGAATACAATTCGCGATCAACCAATTGTTGCTCTGAATCTGGATGTATATTGTGTTCTATAAATTATATCTTTTTAAAGTTCCCCCTTATTTCTTTTGTGTGGCGACTTAAGCATAATAGTAAGAATACAAATCACCACCTTTTTTTTTGCCCGTGGTTGTCGTAAAAGACGACTAAAGCATTATATGCCTACAACATCTACGCAAGAGAAGAAAAACTTAAAATAAAAACCTATACCAACACGTCTGACCAGCGTGGTATAGTAGGTCAATTTCCCTCCCATTGTGAAGGAAGCTCGAGCCCAGCACTTGGACAAATATGTGCTGTGAAAAAAGAAGAAAGTTCCCTTGCAATATAAGGATTATTTCTTTGAAACAGGCAATACAGGGTGTATCAGGTTATGGGGCAACTGGTCAAAAGGGAGCTAGGCAATGGTGGTTGGAACGCATGAAAAAAATTTGAACAGAAATATCAATTCGTTAATGAATTAGAGACAAGTATTCAATTATGTCATCGCTTTTTCGTGTAGTCAATGATACTTAATACGTAACATATTCATACTTTGTTAAATGTTCATTAGAAATTGAATAAATGAATGATTCCGTTCGCATAAGCAAGACAAACTTTGCTTTAAAACAGCTGATCGGCCTATGGCCGTTGACGGCTCGCCTTTGTACCTACGCTGTTATTGAAGTGTTTACGCATTTCTGGGTATGAATTAATGAAATAAATACTGTCGAAGCTTTACATGCCTACATGTATTCTGTCTGTACATGCCTACATAATACGTAACATTTAAGGCATAGACTCTTAGACACATTTTTTTGAAATCACTATAACTTTTATGTTATATTGTTTTTTGTGTAATGTACATTCTATTTACGTTCTGTGACCGTTAAACTACAACATACTCGAACAGTTGCCCCACAACCTGATACATCTTGTATACTAAAAACAAAAAATATTGCTTACAAGATTCTTTATGTAACGTATGTCGACATGCTTAGAATAAAAATACAGATAAAATGTATGACCACACACGATTACATTTCAAGACTCGAAATAACAAATTGTTTCAACACATCCTCTCTTAACGATAAAAGTCGAGAGCGAATTCCCTGTACGCTTTTAAGCGATAAATACGATATTTTTTTCTCGCATAATACATTCTTTTGTATGATACGAGAATTGAATTCGAGAATTGAATAAATAATATAAAAACAGACGGTTTTTAGGTGAAATACGACTAAGAGGTTATTGGGAGAAGGGGTAATTTACCCTGGGTAACTAAAAAACCCGTGTATTGACGGAGTAAGAGTACCATTCACACCTTTCTTGCCCGTATCGTACAAGACGACTAAGAAATATAATATTAATATAACATCTATGCAAGCGAAGGAAAACTCGAAATGAAACGTCATGATTTCATGCTGATCAGATGATCAGCATGGTATCATCATCATCATTTTCATCTCATATACGTCTCACTGCTAAGACAATACGAAGACTATTTCCTTAGAGTAGAGCGTTGGGTTTTATAAAATACTAGCAATCCGCCCTCGCTTCGCTTCGGATTCAGTCGCCTTATGCGCGTATTTCTCGTTCCCGTGGGAATACCGGGATAAAATATAGCCTATGTTACTCCCTGATTTTATAGCATTCCATTGGTGAAAGAATTTTTGAAATTGGTCTGGTGGTTTAAGCGTGAAAGCGTAACAAACAAACTTACTTTCGCCTTTATAATATTAGAAAGGACCAGCAACCCGCTCCCCTCCTTGCTTCGCTTCGGTTTCAATCGCCTTACCCGCGTAGTTCTCGTTACCGTGGGAATACCGGCATAAAATATAGCTTATGTTACTCAAGAATAATGTAGCTATCCAATGGAGAAAGAATTTTTGAAATTGGCATGCTAGTATTTGAGTTTATTTATTACAAATATAAGCACACGTAAAAATACAAATTTTCCCTCTTTATCTATACCAATAAATAAAATTGGAGTGTCTGTTTGTAATTTCAAAATAATAGGCATTTTTCATGCTCACACGGTTATTTGCACGACACCTATGCCTAAAATAGCAATTAAAAAATTTTTGTCTGTCTGTCTATTTGTTCCGGGTAATTTTCAAAACGGCTGAACCGATTTCAAAAATTCTTTCACCAATGAAAAGCTATAATATCAGGGCGTAAACTAGGCTATATTTTATACCGGTATTCCCACGGGAACGGGAACTACGCGGGTAGAACGACTATAACCTATAACCGAAGCGAAGCGAGGGCGGGTTGCTAGTAATATTATAAGTGTAGATGTAGAAAACTAAATTACTGTTTTAAATACAATTTGAGGGTTGATTTTTGATCGTATATGTAGCAAACAACTAGGGATTTTATAAAAACAAACTCCACGTCCGCTCTGGCAACGACCACAGTTTAATTGCCCCTTAATTACATTGTAAAGTTGAAACGAAACTACGTTTAAACGAAATTAGGTGACCGCGTAGTTTTTGAGGTCTTTACAATGTTGTGAATACGACAGCTTTACTATGAAGGATAGAGAGAATATACAATTATTTGATAAAACCTGTAAACTATAAACATTAACTCCAGAAACATCATCAGCATTTCAGCTCATATACGTTCTGGGCTCAAGCCTTCTCAGTAATATGTGGGAATTAAACCGACTATACCATGCCGGTCAGACCTGTTGGTATAGGGTTTTCTTTCGAGTTTTCCTCCTCTTACATACATGTTATATGCATATTACATCCCTTAATCGTCATTTACGATATCCACGGGTAAGAAAAAAATTGGTGAATTGTATTCTTACTCCGTCAAAAATTCTTTCACTAGTGGCAAACTATAATATCAGGGAGTAACACCCTTACTAATACTATAAATGCGAAAGTAGGTTTGTTTGTTTGTTATGCTTTCACGCTTAAACCATCGAACCGATTTCAAAAATTATTTCACCAATAGGAAGCTATAATATCAGGGAGTAACATAGACTATATTTTATCCCGGTATTCCCAATGGAACGGGTTCTAAGCGGGTAAGGCGACTGAAACCGAAGCGTAGCGAAGACGGGTTGCTAGTAAGATATATAATTATGAAATTATCTGCCTTGAAAGAAACTATGATACCTTTAAGGTAGAATTCCCTATATTTCTAGTTGGGATAATTAAAACTAATTAAGTAATTAAAAAAAACTAAGCTAGAGCTATTACAAGTCCAAGTGGCTACAGAACAAAGGGCCCACAAGCAATCAGAGTACACCGTCAAAATTTATAGCCAATCAGCGTTCAGTTGCAACCTGCCACACTGAATCCTGGATAGATTGCAATCAGCACACTGGTAAACGTTTGTAGATTTAGTGAATTCGCGATACAAGTTTACATGTGATGTAGATTTAAATTAATAGATTTAAATGTATTTAGTTTTGAAAATTTCAATATAATTTATTAAAGTGAAACTTTTATTACATCGCCTCAAACTTTTTCGTCCATCTATTGCATGTCGCGTGACGGTCGGCTACGGAGTAGGGGTAAAGTGAAAGGCGTTCGACAGAGCAGCCGAGGCCAATATGGCAGAAATGTATTTAGTTTTGAAAATTTCAATAGAATTTATTAAAGTGAAACTTTTATTATATTACATCGCCTCAAACTTTTTCGTGCATCTATTGCATGTCGCGTGATGGTCGGCCACGGAGTAGGGGTAAAGTGAAAGGCGTTCGTAAGCAGCCGATGCCAATATGGCGGCCCTTATGGTTCGCATCAGCTGACCGTGTAGTGTATAATAGACTTACTTGTTTGTTGGTACAAACGCCAACGTGTTCAACGCCATTTGCTTTTTTTTTTATCAGTGTTTAACATAAATGTTGCTTTTTTTTCGAAATGTGAATAGAATAAACTTTCACTTTTACCGTGATTTCATAAAACCACACAATATTTTTTTTTAATTTTGTATAATAATATTTTAAAGTTCCATTTCATATTGCATTACATTTACTGATCATACCAACCGGTATGACCAGTATAATATACTAAGGCAATAATGCCTTTGATGATATTTTTAATCATTTTTAGTAGGTAAAAAATGTCTACGCAGGTTGCCTTTACCCAACTTTTATCTCTTAAAAACAAAAATCCAAGTCAAGACAAGATTAGAAAGTATTTTATCGTAAAACAAGAATAGTAAAGATTACGAAGCAACCCACGTAAAATGGGACATACTGTCGTTAGATAAGCGCCCGAAAGAAAAAAAATATCTGTAGCAATCGGATTTAAACAAAAAACACGCTTCTATTTTTCCCTTATTGATGGAGGAAGAATATAATTCATAGCATCTTGCCCGAGGATGTCGTAAAAGATGACCAAGGGGTATAATATGCATATAACATCTATCCATGAAAAGGAAAACTCGAAATAAAATCTTATATTAACCCATCTGAACAGCGTGGTAGGTAGATTTACCTCTTTTCGCAAAGGAGGATCGTGCCCAATAGTGGGACGTATACGAGCTGTGATGATGATAAGATTATATGATGATTTGTGATGTTTACGCGAGTATTACATATTGAAAACAAAACTACTTTACGGATTTTATCGCGTTTGTATTGGATTTTGGCCTGCCCGACGTTTCGAACATTTTGCAGCGTTCATGATCACGGGTGGACTAACAGTTAAATAACCTAATAGTTAGCGAGACTACAGCACCTGATAAATACACAGTAGATTCGTATCTTAATTAGAGGCCATTTATACAGTTAAACAAGGGCTCTTGCCCGTGAGTGTATTCTTACTCTGTTACCACGGGTAAATGTTTGTAAAGTCCCCCTCAACCCAGGGATTATTTTATTAAAGTAGGCATTTGCCTTTTAACCCATTAACGCCGAGGTGATCAGAATTTTTACTAACTTTTCAACGTGTTTATTTATTATGTTATCGGATTAAAAAAATAATGCAATATCTCTACTCCTAATCAATACTCTGCATGCGATGAAGCAGAAGATTTTGAACGTTTTCGTGACATAACAAATGTATTGAAAAAGTGAAAACCAATATTTATATTATATGCTTAACTTATAATTTATGTACAAATCGTATAGAACATATGTGTCAATGCACAAGTGAAAAGATGTACGAGATTGTTCGTGAATTTTGTAGTGGTAGATAGAAACAAAATTTTATGTACAATTCAAGAAAAAGTTTTTTCTCTAAACTTATAGACTTTACGAAAAAATTTTTTAGAACAAAAAAGTTTTAAAATTAGTCAAGGAACACTCACAAATATTTTTAATTTTTTTTTTAGGTATTTCAGAAAATTTAATTTTTTGAAATTTTCAAAAATCAAAACTTGGCACCGAAAATTCTGAAAAAATTTGAGAGTGTTTTTTGACTAATTTTAAGACATTTTTGTTCTCAGAATTTTTTTTCTAAAGCTTATAGTTTTTAAGAAAACAATAGATTAAGATTTTTATAAAATTTTTTCATTCTCGCCGCCATTTTGAAAAACGCGTTGATGAATTTTTCTGAAAAAAAAATACTCTTTATTTTCGAGTGCCATGATCACCTCTAATCATAGTAAAAAGTTGATACCTTTGCGGTATCATTGTAAAAAAAAATGCAAACAAATTTTTTTTTCGAAAATTTTCACATTTTTTACGTTTAAATTGGCCATATTTTTTTTTCTTGGTGTCTAATCGAAATTTCGAGCTCAGATTCTGAAAGAACATCAAATTTTGCGTAGGAGTAGAGATATTGCATTATTTTTTTGGTCCGATAACATAATAAATAAACACGTTGAAAAGTTAGTAAAAATTCTGATCACCTCGGCGTTAATGGGTTAAGATAAAATCTTCATCATCACAGCTGATATACGTCCCACCGCTGGGCTTAATCCTCCTCTACAATTGGAGGTAAAATGACCATGCTAGTCAAACATGTTGGTATAGGATTTTATTTCGAATTTCCCCTTCTCTTGCATAGACGTTATATGCGTATTACATCCCTTAGTCGTCTTTTATGATATCCACGGCAAGATAGTGGTGAATTGTATTCTTACTCCGTCACCACACGAAAAATCTTATACAATTTCAAAATTCATTTTATAATGTACACAAAATTACTCAACAATTCCATAAAATTGTAAGTACTCTCGAATATCTGTGAGAAGGGAAACCTTCGTAATACATTGCGGCCAGCATCCTGAGCAATGAAAGTGTCCACCACAATATTTATAGATTTCTGCCGTCGGACCGAGTGATATACTTACGGTGGTTGAATTTAGTTTTACTATACCACCTACGTATTTCGATTACTTCTAGTATTTAGTGAAAGTTACTAAGCTTAATTTGCAAAAACGGATAAGTAACTAAAATCAAAAATTGTTTTAATGTTCAGGTAAATGTATGTGTCTGATGTCATCATTCGGATGGAAGGGGAAAGGGGGTAGCGAATTATATTCTTACTCCCTCACCACACTGAGAACACGTATTTAAATATAACTAAAAAACTATCCTTGCTTCGCTTCGGTTTCAGTTGCCTTACCCGCGTAGTATCCGTTCCCGTGGGAATACCGGCATAAAATATAGCCTATGTTACTCCCTGATATTATAGCTTTCCATTGGTGAAAGAATTTTTGAAATCGGTTGGGTGGTTTAAGCGTGAAAGCCTAATAAACAAACAAACATTTATAATATTAATAAGGATGTACTGGTGAATGTGACTGATTTCATCATTTGTTTGATTTTTTTTTTAAAGACAAAACCTGGGTGTTATTTTTTAAAGGAAATTCTTGTATCGCGAGGAATTTTACCAACATACAATTAACGGACATATTACATCCAGATTTAGGACAACAATTTGTGGATAGCACAAAGTGTTGTTGTATAACAAACAAACTTACTTTCGCATTTATAATATTAGTAAAGATGGTAAATAATTTTAACATATAAAGTACTGGTACAGGTTTGAAAATAAATAATATACCTTTACAAGCTGCCTCACAATTCCCGTACAAATTGATGATATATTTGATTATTCAAATAACGGCCATGTTTTCAAAGTTAAGGTCCCGAGACACTGAAGCGCTAGGATATATGTATACAAGTTGAAATTCCGATTGCATTTCTGTTTTTATTTTATTTATCTTAATTTTCTTTTTAAACCAAATCATTCCAATGTTTCCAATAAATCAGAATCGACGTCTCAGCTCGTATATGTCCCACTGCTGGGCTCGAGCCTCCTCCTCAATAGAAGGAAAATCGACCTACTCTACCATGCTGATCAGACATATTGGTATAGGGTTTTATTTCAAGTTTTCCTTCTCTGGCACAGATGTTATATGCATATTATATTCCTTAATCGTCTTTTACGACATCCACGGGTAATATAGGGAATGATGAATTGTATTCTTACTCCGTCACCACACGAATAAATCAGAATAATAAACTTTAACTTAAACTCTTATGCCAATTTTTTTTTCTGGTTACTAACATCACTGGGTTAACCATCGAGGTCAAGGAAACGATACCGCCGCCGCTCAAGAATGAATAATACAGTAAAATAAAAAAGCAAAAACAATATGGCGTATTATAAAATGGCCGCCTTAAAAGCTTGTTTTTGAAAATGTTTTAATCATCATCATCTCAGGCCATACACGTCCCGCTGTTGGACTCAGGCTTCTTTTACTATCGGAGGGAAATTGACTTAATATACCACACTGGTCAGACGTGATGGTATAGGGTTTTATTTCTAATTTCTCTTCACGTGCATAGATATTATATGCATATTGTATCTCTTAGTAGGCTTTTACGACGCCCACGGTTAAGTGAGGGGGTGGTGAATTGTATTCTTACTCCGTCACCACTCGGAAAACGAATTAAATTATATTGAATTTGTATTCAATAGAAGATTTCCTTATATTTTCTTTAGAAATAAGTATCGAAAACATCTCAAGTTATGAGGGCAGCTTTGAGGGTTGAGTCTAATTTGTATTTATTGCGATACGACGCGCACTTACAAAGCAACTTAAGCATAGATTCTCAACTTGAACAATATCGTCTCCTTGTAGACATTTTAGACATTCAAGAAGGTAGTAGAAGACTAAGCAAATTAGTTGGCAAAAGATTTCTCGAAATATTCTCTTTTAAGGAGACTGTTTTTATGGGCGTATGGTCGTACGCTGTACGTTCCATCTGGAGTGACGAAAGGGCGGTCCCATATATCCTGTAGTCCCTCCTCTTTGCCGTTGCGCCGACCACAGGGGCAGAGTTCCTTGACGTCTGTAGCCAGCCTAGCGAGATAACTTTTCAGGTACCATCCCTCGACGACTAAAGGGGGCAAAGTTGACCTCTTTTAGGAAAGATCAAAAATATGCAGCGAAATATATATTTATGTATTTATTCTCTCTTAGCTTGAAGGGAGTTTAGAAAATCATTTTGACAATTAGGGCGATGAGAAAAATATGCTTGAGAAACTATGACCTTAATCTCAAAATGGGCAAGTGACACAGACTCCCCTTAAATCATTAGTAATATTATAAATGCGAAAGCAAGTTTGTTTGTTACGCTTTCACACTTTAACTACAGAACTGATTTCAAAAAATCTTTCACCAATGGAATGCTATAATATCAAGGAGTAACATAGACTATATTTTATCCCAATATTCCTACGGAAACTACGCGGATAAGATGACAGAAATCGAAGCGAAGGCGGGTTGCTAGTAATATTATAAGTAAACAATAGGTATATCCATTTTCTTTAGGCTGGCTATGGTCTGGACGCACTCCGTTCTTTCTATCTGAGGTGACACAAGGGTGGCGTGCAGCCCCACAACCCATCGATTTTTTTCACTTCGGCATTAAGCCGAGCACTGGTACCCAATCAATAAAGTACAACGTTTGTCATGTACAAAGTTTGATTACAAACTAAAGACTAGAATTTTTTGTTAAGTTTTTCTTCTTCACTTCTATATATGTCATATTACCAGGCATGAGCTTCCTCTATAATAGAAAAGAAATTAACCTGCGTCATCACGCCATCACTCTTATGCTTAATTGTATCATTTATACAATTAGAAATTTCAAAATCCTGGCGAATCTAATCAGGTATTTTGATCAAATTATTGCATTGTCATGGGCCTTTGACGAGTGTGCAAAGTTTAAATAAAATCTATTAATTCAAAGTGGGGCAAAATCACGTTCAAAAATTCCGTTACATATATAAATACATACATACAGATGAAACTAATAAAAGCGTGTTAAAAATCGTAATGACTTTTATTATCTAACATAATCTTATTAGTCTTGATATCTGTCAGCATAAACGCTTATTCTATTGAGTTCAATTTCAAACCAATAACAGATTGGACGAGCATTCAGCAGTCCACTCGAAGTTGATTGGCCGATATTGAGTGGCCTCCTTCCAGCACAGATTATCCGTAGTCCCATACAGGATTGAAGCCATTCCAATCGGTTTATATTCTAGCTTTAAAATAAATTTTCTCTTAGAATTAGTTCTCAATTTCTTTTATTTAATAGCATTCGTTCTGTGCGGTAACAGAGTTAGTATACATTTAACCACTCAATATCTAGCCGGTAGGTGTCGTAAAAAAAACTGAGGTAATATAATATGTACATTACATCTATGCAAGAGAAGAAATAAAACCCTTTTTTTTTGGGGGAGTAGGTTGCGGTCGGTCCACTCCTTGCTCCACTCCGTCCGGGGCGACAGAGGGGCGTAAGCACGCACACCCGTAACCCACCCATGACACGTCGCCTTCGTCGTTGGGCCGATCACTAGAGCAGGGTAACTTGACGTCAGTGGTCGACCCGACAGAATACCCCGTGAGGAGTACCCTCTCCTCGACCGACGTCCTTGTCCCCCTCGGGGAGGACGTCTGTCTTGCCTCACGCGGTGGGCCTCTCTGCGAGTGACGGACTAACTCCCCGGTCCAGTCATCCGCGGCGGGTCGCATCGTCGAGGAGACGCTCCTAGCGCACGCGCTCCGCCGCCTCCTTCCGCGAGACTACTGCTTCGCAGAAGGCTGCGGCCGCGTCCCAGTTCCTACCATCCACCTGGTTCCTGCCACCATCGCCAGGACGACGCTTGACAGCGTCAGGTCGGCATCGATGATTGCGACCAGTTCACGACGCTACTCTGCCCAAGCGGCACAAACCTCGAGCGTGTACTGCGCCGTGTCCTCGTCAAGGAATAAAACCCTACATTAACCTGTCTGACCAGCATGGTATAGTAAGATAAATTTTCCCTCCTATTTTGGAGGGGCTCCAGGTCTAACAGTGGGACGTATATGAGCTGAAATGATATTAAATTCTCTGTTATCTTGTTTATTGACGACACAAAATCTAATTCTAACCCTTACAAGACAAGGAATAATTATGTAATTTATTGTCTGTAGCAATAAACAACACTAAATTAGATCCATAATTTTATGTACTAGAAAATATACCTCAATTTTCATTTGAAATTCAAGTCACCCAAAATGTTTCAAAGCTTAAATAAAGTTCGCTAGAATAAATGTTTCAATTTCTGAAATAAAAGTAAAAGTTTGTGGTTTATTTGCCTAGCCTAAAGGCATTTTCTGTCTGATGAAACTGCGAGTTAGTCTCATTGTGAGCTTTTAGCGATTTTATTTAAGCTTATATTTCAATGACTTTGATTGCACAGACGGCGCAGTGGTTAAAATATCGATCTTACCACGCAGGATAACATTTTGAGCGATCCACAAAATATTGTTCTGAGTCTGGATGTAATTTGTGTCCGTTAATTATATGTTTGAAAAGTTCCCCGCAACACAAGAACTATTTCCTTCATGCAGGATGTTGTCTTTAAAACCAAATAAGTTTTGGTATATTTACTATGAAAGAAATTCCGTGTGATGACGGAGTAAGAGTACAATTCACTACCCCCCTTTCTTCCCTGTGGGTGTCGTAAAAGGCGACTAGGGGATTAAATGTACATATAACGTCTATGTAAGAGATGGAAAACTCGAAATAAAACCCCTATACCAACACGTCTGACCAGTGTGAAATAGTAGGTCAATTTCCCTCCTATATGGAGGAGGCGCGAGCCCAACAGTGGGACGTTTATGAGCTGAAATGATCACTATGAAAGAAAAGTATATATTGAGTCGACCCCTAAGTAATTGGAATAAGATCAGAGGATAGGCTGACAGGTTGAATATTGAATAGGATTATCAAAGATACACATATTTTACCTTACAAATTACCGTATCACTTAATAAGAAACGGACCTATTGCCCCTAACCGCTAATAATGAACATTCCAGCTTGAGAATTGCCACGCCAACCGCATTGAGACCGCTTGCGTGATTGAAATGTCCAAGAATGTCGTCGAAACTTCGACTCAAGAACCCGAAAACGTTACCTTATTGGGCCCATCGAAGTTATCGCTATAAAACATATGGCTTATGACTCTGGATAGCTGATGGAGACATTATAATTATCAAAATCCGGATTATATATAATTATCATATCCGGACAAATTATAATTATCAAAAAAACACACATTTTTTTTAATACAGAGTGAAAATACAATTTTTTTACAGATTTTATCGCGTTTGTTAAGTATATAACATTAAAATTAATAGTAATTATATTTGAAAACCCTAACAATCTAGTATACTACCACCGGATCGGAACACGGCCACACTGAGAAAGATCCGGCAAGAAAACTCAGGTGACATGATGCTAACTTAGCATAATTACTAACCATAAGCAATATATTTTTTTCATATATAATAATTTTCTTCTTACACTGGCAATGAATTTGTATCAAAATGTGGGTCAATATTAAATAAATAAATAAGTATTTAATAACTAATTTCTGTATCGGGTTGATAATTATAAATTTTCTGCAATAACGATGATTTATTGGACGTGAGACATCTTAGTCCACCCGTGACCATGAATGCTGCAAAGTGTTCAACACGTCGGGCAATCAAAAGTCAAATACAAACGCGATAAAATCCGTAAAGTAGTTTTATTTAAAATGTGTAATACTCGCGTAAACATCAGGAATCATTGCGTAATGAGTTGTTAGGTAATTACATCCTGCCAAGTGGTACTTTATTTACTCACTTGCGTGATATCATCATTCATCATCATTTCAGCTTTCAGCTCATATACCTCCCACTGCTAGGCTCGCGCCCCCTCCTTGATAGGAGTGAAATTAACCTACCATACCACGCTGGTCAAACGGGTTGGTAAAGGATTTCATTTCGAATTTTCTTCTTTTGTATATCCCTTAGTCATATTTACGCACCCACAGGCAAGATAGGGGGTGGTGAATAGTATTTATACTTCCTCACCACACGGAACAATTGCTTGATATAAAAGGCAGAGTAGTTGCTTTATAAAAAAATTGTTTTGACTTCCGTACTCAAGAGTTTTAAATACATAAAATCCAAATGGTAATACTTAAACAGAATTTTAATATAAGCCAATCCTTAAGCCCACATTTACGCGCGTCGCGATAGGCGGCGCGACCCGCACTAAATTCAAATGTAGGGCGTTGGATGAGTGCGTTTACGGAGAAGCGATTTTACACGCGTTTCCTTGAAATGGAGCGTGTTCTAAGGCCGAGCCCGCGGATGGCATCGTCACGTCTCACGCGGCGTTTATCGCGGCGGCGCACACAGCGGCGATTCTCGATGAAGCGATGCCTGTGGCGGAACCTTCTGCCAGTCTCATTTGCTAATCGTGCAACACAGACGTAGTTACCGTCGCAACGGAGTATGATATGATAGACTTTTAAGAAGAAATTTGTATTTTAAAAAGTGAGTTATTTAATATAAAGAGTGGCCCAGTGTTTATAATAGCGGAACATGAGAAGTTTGGGTCGGATTAACTGAGAACCCCGCGTGCGCCGCAGCGATGCTCGCCGCGTGCTCCGCTCCACGCTTGAGAATACGACGCGGGCGCAGCGGCGGGCATCGTCACTCTTCCCGCCTCGCGTCTCTATAAACAACATCGCATATTGCTATAAGTCTGTGTTTACGCGTGCGATGATACGTGCCGCTTCACGCGCCGCCGCTACGTAAACAATAAAAACGTCCGACGCGCCGCGAGACGCCACGCCACACGCGACGCGCGACGCCCCGCGTCTCCGTAAATGAGGCCTAAAAGATCTTAGTTCAGTTATTTCTTCATCATCATCATCACAGTTCATTTACATCCCATTACTGGGTTCGCGCCTATTTCACAACAGGAGTAAAATTAATCTACTATACCACGCTGGTCAGACGTGTTGGTATAGGGTTTATTTTAGAATTTACTATCTCTTGTATAGATGTTATATGCATATTGTATCCCTTAAATCGTCTTTTACACCCACTGGCAATAATAATAATAATAAGCCCCCTAAAATCTTACCTTACGTCCGAGTCGAACACCTGATTCACGTGGGGGGCGGACACGCGTACAAAAGTAACTTACGTGGCTAACAAGGCAAAAGTAACCCTTATATGGAGATGAATAAGAAAGTTTATAATTTACGGTCGCTTCCTGGAGGTCGCCAGGGCACATCTAGAGCCGATGCTGGATGTCACAGTATGGGTAACATCGGCGGTGCGGGGCTGAGCAGGCGGGCTCTCACCGATAAGAATACTACAGCCGGTCGTCATGAGCTGAACAGGCGGACTCATAACGTAGAAACTACAGCCGATTTCCTGAGCGACGATACTACATCACTTTTTTCATCAATCCCTTCGTCGGTCCCATCACATGCTATAAGTAATTTAAACGATTTGACTACTAGTTCGCCTGACAGTGTTGTGCAAGATGTCAATTTTGACAGTCACCTTGCACCCACTTTGGGCACCAAACGCAGACGATGGACACCTGAAATGAATAAGTTCATATTGCGTACCTATCTTTTACTCACTATACTCGATACAGACATAAAAAATTACCTTGAACCGTTGTACCTAAAATTTATAGAAAAATACCCTAATATGAATGTAAGTCGGCAAAGATTAGGAGACCAGCGTAGAGCTATAATGCGTAACAAACTATTACCGCAAACAATAATAGATAGAATATATAATGAAGTTAGACTAGAATTAAGCCAATTACAATTTGCCTCTTACACTCAACATACACAAGAAAACCTAATAACACAAAGAGAAACACAATCACAAACATCAGTGATACCAAAAACGCAAAACACACTAACACGAATGAGATGGACAAACGAACATAACGAAGCAATAATGCGATCGTACTATCGCACCACTAATCTAGGCACTAATGAGACTTCATACAGAAAACTAATGCATGCCGACATCATCCATAGTTACCCACCTCTAGCGCACCTTAGTGAACAACGAGTTGCTGATCAGAGAAGAGCTATAATAAATAACAAATACATAAGTGTAGACAGATTAAATATAATAAAACAAGAAATAGTCGCAGAATTCGAATCAACTAATAACAACTCTAATAACTCTGAGGAGCGTAACCTTTACTCTAATGAATTCCCTAATCACCAAGAAAATGACAATCAAGATATTCAAATGGAAACCACAAGCAGAGCAGATGTGATTCAAGGAATATCACAGTCACATCAAGACATAGATTCAGACAGATATAAAGAAATAGATGAAACGTTTCAACAAGCATTGCAATATTATAAAAATATAGAGCCCACGTGTAGAACTTACATACCCAAACAAAAACCATCCAAAAATCTCTCCAGAATAATTAATTATCTCAATATGGTAACTTTAAAAGAAAATATTACTGAAGATTCTGATTTCTTCAGCTTACAAACAGCTATATATTGCGCAGCCTGGACAGCTGCTAAGGTTAATGGTGCGAAATTGACACTACAAATCGGAACAGACCAACTACATAACAGAAAACAATATAAGCCAAAATGGCAGCAAAGACTAGAATTAAAATTACAAGATATACGAAAAAAAATAGGTCGTTTGACACAATACATTCAAGGCAATAGAAGTAAGAAAATAGTTAAATATATGAATAACATTACAGAACAATTCAAAGCACACACTTCACACGAAGAACCAAACACACAAAATGTTCATATACTGGATACACTTAAACAGAGACTGTCAGTTATAACAGGTCGATTAAAAAGATACAAATCATGCACATTGAGAAAACAACAAAACTCACAATTTATCCTGAATGAAAAACTTTTCTATCGCAACATTAAACAAAACACTATGCATCTTACCAATTATTCAAATGATAATGATAGTACTAAAATTTCTCCCGAAAAATTAAAGGACTTTTGGTCAAGAATATGGGAAAATCCTCTGCAACACAACACTCAAGCTGAATGGATACAAACAGAAACTACTAACAACATAGAGACAATGTCATACGAGTGTATACCGTCCGAAATATTCCAAGAAGTGCTCCGTCATTTGCATAATTGGAAATCACCCGGGTCAGATTATATTCACGGCTACTGGTACAAAAAGTTTACATCTATCCACAATTACTTATACAAATACATAAATATTCTCATTCAGGATCCAAACATTGTACCTTCATACTTAACCATGGGTAAAACTTATATGATTCCAAAAGACTCCACAGACCTTTGCGATCCAGCTAAATACCGACCTATTACATGTTTACAAACCTTGTATAAAATTATTACATCATGCATAACTAAAATGCTATATAATCACATAGAAACTAATAAAATCTTAGCCGAACAACAGAAAGGGTGTCGAAAATTTAGTCAAGGTTGCAAAGAACAATTAATCATGGACTCCATTATATTAAAAAAAGTTCAGAAAACAAAATCCGATTTATTTAGTATGTATATTGATTACAAAAAAGCATACGACTCAGTTCCTCATTCTTGGTTGATAAAAGTATTAGAAATTTATAAAATTCACCCTACTATAATATCCTTCCTCAAAACTATCATGACTAAGTGGTCAACGGTCCTAAATTTATCTACCACGACGAAAACAATAGAAACAGATCCCATCCAAATACAGAGAGGTATATTCCAAGGAGATTCACTTAGTCCCCTCTGGTTTTGTCTGGCATTAAACCCTCTTTCTTACATCTTAAACGCCACCCCATACGGTTATCCCTTAAGACTTATAGACCACAGTAATATCAATTTACGACAAACTACATTAAATCATTTACTTTACATGGACGACATCAAACTTTATGCTAAAAGTGAAAACCAATTATATGATTTAGCTTATTTAGTAGAACAGTTTAGTGCAGATATAAAAATGGAGTTTGGCATTGATAAATGTAAAATAAATTCAATTAAGGCAGGCAAAAATTTTCAACATAAACACGTCATGACTACAGGGGATGAAATAGAACCATTAGATGAAGAGGGAGTATACAAATATCTAGGATATGAACAATCATTACTTATACATCATAAAGACATAAAACTCAAACTAACACGACAATTCCAACACCGATTAAATACTATACTAAAAACACAATTAGATTCCAGAAACACAATTAAAGCAATAAACACATTTGTTATACCACTACTTACCTACTCCTTTGGCGTTATAAACTGGAACAAAACTGAGCTCAAGAACCTACAAAGAAAAATTAATACCACTATGACAAAGTTTCGGAAACAGCACCCAAGAACGTGTTTACAACGAATAACACTGCCTAGAAAGGAGGGTGGAAGGGGTCTAATAGATATTTTAAATTTACATAGAAAGCAAATAGTAACCCTTCGACAGTATTTCTTCAGTAAAGCTCATTCGTCAATAGTACACAAAATAATAATTCTAAATGACCGTAAGCTATCACCACTTAATCTACAGAATACTACAGAACCAATAAACGAAGAGATAACAGACGAAAAAGCCAAAATTGCTGAATGGAATAAAAAGTCACTACATGGGAGACATCGCCAAGATCTATGCCAAATTAATGTCGATAAGAATGCGTCGAACGCGTGGCTTAAGAGAGGCGACCTCTTCCCTGAAACTGAAGGTTTCATGATCGCCATCCAAGATCAGGTTATTGAAACCAGAAATTATCGGAAACACATTATTAAAAATCTGAACAATGATAATTGCAGAAAATGTAATAGTTCACCGGAAACCATACAGCATATTACAGGAGCATGTAAGTCGATAGTTCAGACTGATTACAAGCACAGACATGACCAAATAGCGAATATCATACACCAAAAACTTGCACATCAGTATAAATTCATTCACACTATTATTCCTTACTATAAATATAAACCTGAAACAGTACTAGAGAACTCCATAACAAAATTATATTTTGACCGAGCCATTCTTACTGATCGGACAGTTCATTACAATAGACCTGATATTACACTAATAAATAAAATCACTAAAACAGGATACTTAATAGATATAGCTGTACCAAACACACACAATCTACAGACAACAATAGCCGAAAAACTAACAAAATATATTGATCTTAAGGACGAAATTATACGTCTATGGCACCTACAGAGCGTCACAATAGTTCCAATTGTTCTCTCCACTACAGGTGTTATACCCATACAACTACACCAATCCCTAACTACACTTAACTTACCAACAAATACTTACCAGCTCATGCAAAAAGCAGCAATATTGAATACATGCAGAATAGTTAGGAAATTCCTACAGATTGATTCAAATAATGCACAGTTACATAATTATATATCATCAGCAATAAATACCTCTCAATCTCAATTAGGCCCTAGTTCCACTAATGACCACTTGGCTTAGGTCCGTGCCATTAGTGTTAAAGTACCGGTTAACCGAGATAAATAACAGAATAAAAATAATAATAATAATAATAATAATAATAATAATAATAACGAATGATAGTGAAAAAGAGGTATCTTACCGAGAATATGTTAAACCACATTAAAGAAGAAGTTAGACAGGCAATGACAAACCCATGCGAAGAAAATATCCAACACACATTATCTCATAATGAAACAAATACACGTTTTACGCCAACAAATAACGTACTCAATCAATCCATTTCAACCTCTCACACTCAAACATCTAACACATATGACATTATCCTAGAATCAGAAGTACAAGTAGGAGATTATGAGATACACGAAGACATACTAATCAGCAAGATAGAGGATAAATTAAAAACAAAAATATTATTTTACGCAGCTATGGAACCGGCCATGAGACCAAAATTACCGAAACTAAACTATAGTAAACGGCTTACAGATTTTATAAACATATTTAATGATAACATACTGGACCGATTTCTAACTAAAGATATACTTCTTTGTGATATACATACTTTAATATACTGCACTGCAACAGTTATTTCGGAAGAATTAGGATATAAAATATATAAAGAAAATTGTAATACCACAAAACAAATACAAAAAGAACCTTTCTGGCAGATAAGATTGCAACAAGATATATCTAAATTAAGAGCAGACATAGGTAGGCTCACACAATACATTAGCGGTAATAGATCAAATAAAGTGATAAGAAATGTAGGACGTATATTTAAAAATAACAAAATACACACTGTACATGAACAAAACAATAAAAAACCAGAGGAACACCTAGATACACTAAAGCAAAAATTGACACTAAAATCACACAGGTTAGCTAGATACAAAAAATCACTACAAAGAAAACAACAGAATAGATTATTTTGTACCAATGAAAAAATTTTCTACAGACAAATGAAGTTAGGCATAGATAAAAATTATAGTGGCGCAGAAAGCATATCGAAAACACAGCTCGAAGAATTTTGGTCACATATATGGGAAAATGAAACTACACATAATGAAGAAGCGCCATGGATTAGAGAAGAAGAGGACAAATGGAAAGAGATAAATGAAATGGAATTTCACCGAGTAGATGCTAACGACATAAAAACTATAGTCACTAAACTTCATAACTGGAAAACACCGGGCATTGACAAAGTGCATAACTTCTGGTATAAGCAACTACACACCTTACACAAACCTTTAGCTAAATCTTTTACAGATATTATAACAAAAAAACAGCCAATTCCTCCATTCATAGCTAAAGGAATCACATACATGATCCCAAAAGGTAAACAAAGCAACGATCCGTCTCAATATCGCCCCATCACATGCCTACCAACAATCTATAAAATCTTAACAGCAATTATCACAAACAAAATTAATTTACACATAGAAACACATAATATAATATCCGAAGAACAAAAGGGGTGCAGACGAAACCACATGGGGTGTAAAGAGCAATTAATAATAGACTCTACAATACACAAGCATGCCAATAAAATGAAACGAAATTTGCATTGTACATATATAGATTACCGTAAAGCATTTGACAGTGTGCCACACACTTGGCTACTAAGAGTTCTGAAAATATATAAAATTAACCCGTGCCTCATAAATTTTTTGAAAAATATCATGTCATTCTGGCAAACTAATTTATTCTTACGCCATACCGATACTACAGTTATGTCCAGAGATATCTACATAAAGAAAGGTATCTATCAAGGGGACTCCTTGAGCCCTTTATGGTTTTGCCTAGCTCTTAACCCATTATCACATATAATAAATAAGCATAAAGTTGGATACCGCTTAAAGCACAACAACACTGAAACAAAAATAGCCCATCTGATATACATGGATGATATAAAACTTTATACAACAACCGCAAAAGACATGAAAGTTCTCATAGATACTACACATAATTTTAGTAGAGATATTAATATGACATTTGGTTTAGAAAAATGCAGAATTTTAAATATTAAAAAAGGTAAAATCCAAAATGGAGATTGTATGTTACAAACCGGAGAAAGTATATCCGCCATGGAGTCAGATGAGGTATACAAATATTTAGGATACCAGCAGTCAAAACAACTAGAACACTCAACTTTAAAGAAAACTCTTTGCGAAGAATATAAAAACAGACTTAACACAATATGCAAAACCCAACTAACATCGAAAAGGTTAATAAAAGCCATAAATACATACGCCATTCCTATACTGACCTATTCATTTGGAATAGTTAAGTGGACTAAAACGGATTTACATAGCCTCGAAATTAAAACACGCACAGTATTAACTAAAAACAAGTATTTGCACCCAAAATCAGCAATAGAAAGGATATGTATTAAAAGAATCAGTGGAGGTAGAGGACTTATAAATTTAAGTAACCTATGGAAAAAACAGCTATATAACTTAAGAGACTTTTTCCAAAATAAAGCAAAGACCAGTAATATACACCAAGCTATTATTGTCAATGATAGTAAATTTACCCCATTAAATTTATCAGAATCACTTAGTATCGGTCAGAATAATAATAACACAATACATTTTCTAAAAGAAAAAATCAACAAATGGAAAAGTAAAATATTACATGGACGTCACCCACATGACTTAGATCAAACACACATAGACTCACAAGCTTCGAACAGATGGCTTACAAGTGGTTATCTATTCCCTGAAACCGAGGGATTCATGATAGCGATTCAGGACCAGGTCATTAATACAAAAAATTACAAGAAGTATATAATAAAAGATCCCAAAGCAGCTGATGATAAATGTCGCAAATGTCACAGACAGTCAGAAACTATTCAACATATTACTGGAGCATGCTCAACTCTTACACAAACAGACTATACACACCGACACAATCAAATAGTTAACATTATACACAAAAAACTAGCTATGAAATATAATCTCGACTCAGATACATACACGCCATACTACAAATACACCCCTAACCCAGTTTTAGAAAATAATAAGTGGAAAATATATTATGATCGTGCTATACTCACAGATAAAACAATACATTTTAATAGACCCGACATAACATTATTTAATAAAGAGGACAAAATAGCATACATTGTTGATATAGCGGTACCAAATACTCATAATCTATTAAAGACTATAACAGAAAAAATCAATAAATATACAGAACTAAAGGAAGAAATAATAAGGATGTGGGGTCTGAATAAAGCATATATAGTACCTATAGTCATCTCTACAACTGGCGTTATCCCTAAATATTTACACCATAGCCTGAAACTTTTGAATCTACCACAACATACATTTATAAACATACAAAAAGCAGCAATCTTAAATACATGTCGTATAGTGAGAAAATTTATGCAGATTGACGAAACAACCTTAAGTATTAGCGATTAGATTAAGACACTAATTTTATCCACAAAATGTCGGTTACTTGGTCCTGACCCGTAACTGGCATTCTAAAACCGGCTAATAACCGAGTATTCTTAAAATAATAATAATAATCTTTATTTCCAAAAATATGGTTATAGTAGGTCTTAATTATATAACATGATCCAGCATATTCTACCATATATGTATGGCGTGGAAATGTTTAAAACAGTGTCTTTTTTATTGATACAGCTTATTAGCTATATCTAGTCGTTGTAATTAATTATTTAAATAAATTTTATTCGTTACAATCATTAAAATATTAGAAACGCAATTACTCATAGCATGTCAATAAATGTATAAAAAATTCAAATTATATGTAAAGTTATATGTAAAAATCTTCAACAGTAGATAGTGTTCAATATGTAAATATAAATATATTCAATTTAGATGTCAGTATTATTAGTATTTAAATTTTAGATGTCACAATTTATCATTAAAGTATTCATTAATATCATAGTAATTTTTATCATGCAGCATTGTTTGTAGTTTTCTACGAAATAGTGTGTATGGTAGAGTTTTAAGATACTCTGGTAAATG
Source organism: Lymantria dispar (assembly GCA_032191425.1). Classification (NCBI taxonomy): domain Eukaryota; kingdom Metazoa; phylum Arthropoda; class Insecta; order Lepidoptera; family Erebidae; genus Lymantria; species Lymantria dispar. The sequence goes on along the minus strand of CM063465.1, from coordinate 5,454,857 downwards.
GTTGAAGATTTTTACAGACATACAGTAGGCATTTTTCTTAAATAATTCTAATTTTATTTTCGGAATTTGAAGTCTAGATCCATGTCTAGTACGACTAGTTTCGAAGTCTCCAAGTTTTTTAAATAAGTGTGGATGTTTCTTTACAAATAAGCAAACTTCCTGTATATAAATAGATGGCAATGGAAGTACTCTATATCGCCTGAATAAGGGTTTACAGCTTTCTAGATATTCCAGACCACCAATTGCCCGCAAACATTTTTTTTGCGCTCTGAAGACTCTTTCCACATCCACTGAGTTACCCCATATAATAATGCCGTACCTTATAATTGACGCTACATATGCTTGATACGCCATTATTGCAGTTTGCACATTTACAATTTGCCTAATTCTTTTTAATGCGTAGACAAAACAATCTATTTTGTGTGTTATTTTTTCGATATGTAGTTTCCAATTACAAAACCTATCCACAGTTATACCCAAGAATATACAATCGTTAACCGTATTCAATGTTTCGTTTTTATAATTAATATTTAGGTTTGTTTTGTCAGCTTTATGTGTTTGAAAATGTATAATATTTGTTTTTGTCATGTTTATTTTAAGATTATTTTGTTCTAACCAATTTATTGCCTTATCGATGGCTACATTAATGTGCGATTCTAAATTGTATTTATTTTTATGTTTTACAATTAGAGTAGAGTCGTCGGCAAATAAAATGCAATCATTATTGACCGCTTTGGGAAGATCATTAATATAGAGTAGAAAAAGGAGGGGAGAAAGAATGCTGCCCTGTGGTATGCCCAAGTTGCTGTGGAGATATGACGATCTATATTGTTTTTGGTGACGTCCAATGGTTTTAGTTATCTCCACACATTGCACTCTTTCGTTCAAATAACTTCTTAGCCAATCATTAGCTATGCCACGTATTCCGTAGCTATGAAGTTTATCTATAAGCTTTTCCTGACAGACGAAATCGAAAGCTTTTGTCATATCTAGAAACACACAAGCTATACTAGTTTTTTCATTTAAACTTCTCGTAATTTGATCTACTAAAGAGAAACATGCAAGAGTGGTAGAACTGTTTTTCCTAAAGCCATACTGTTCTCTCTGTAAAATATCACATGACGTTATGAAATTGTTTATTTTCACATGCATCACTTTTTCAAAAATTTTTGCTATTATAGGAATTAAGACTATAGCCCTATAATTGTTCATATTTGTTTTATCCCCCTTTTTAAATAGGGGTTTAATTATCGATGTCTTTAACCGAGTAGGGAAAATACCTTCTGTCAAGGACAGGTTAATAATGTGTGTAAGTGGATTAACTAAATATAGGGCACACTGTTTTATAACGTTTGTGCACAAGTCATCATAACCAGTAGAATGTGTGTTTTTCAAAGTTTTTATTATATTATATACGTCAATGTAATTAACTGGAGTCAGAAAAATACTTTTACTATTATGTGTAATGGGCGTCGCATAATTTTGTTTATTTATTGTGTCAGTATTGTTATTCTGTGTAATATAAAATTTATTGAAAAATTCGCAAATCAAATTAGGGTCATCATAATTATTATTGTCAATATTAATACTATCAATTTCGGGTGATTTCAATACATTGCTATTATTTTCTTTAATTAATTTCCAAGTCGCTTTACATATATTTTTGGACGAGTTTATATAGCGAGCATTGTTAATCTGTTGAGCTTTTTGTATACACTTTTTTAGTATATTAGAATAATTTTTATATACTTTATGATTGATGTTTTTGTTATGTTTTTGTAAATGATATTTTAAGTACAATATTCTTTTTTTTACACAACACCGTTTTATACTTTTTGTTAGCCATCTATTTTTACATTGTTTCTCTGTATGTTTAATTCTAACGAAAGGGAAGCATAAATTATATAAGAGTTTAATGGTATCGTGAAAGCTATTAAATGCAGACTCTGTGCATTGTTTCTCATAAATTTCAGAAAATGATAGACATGACAGGTATTTCTTGTATCGGTTAATATTTTCTTCAGAAAGTTCTCGGATGGTTTTGTACCAGATACTGTTACTTTTTTTTACTAAATGGGATGGTTCTAATTGTATATTAATAGATTGGGCCGTTTCGTGATCCGAAAGAGCTAAGTAATGAATGTTTGGCGTTACGTCGTCTATGTTGCTCACTATTAAATCTAAACAGGCGCTTTTTCGTGTAGGTATTAAGATATGATTAGTAAGTTTGTTATTGTCTAGTATAGATGTTAGTTCTGTCGTCAGTTTGTTTTTTTTTAACAAGTCAATGTTCCAATCCCCACATAATATTACTTTTTTATTTTTTTGGCAAGATAGGGCGTGGTGAATTTTATTCTTACTTCATCACCACGCGGCAACTCAGTCCGTTCTTATCACATATCAAGTGCCAGAGATATGGGAAGAACATGCAAGCCTTTACAAATCTGATTATGGCCGTGGTCTTTGCTACACTGGCCAAACAAAGGGATTTGTAATAACATGGATCAAAGAACACAAAGCAGATGTGAAACATCGCCGTGTCAACACCTAAGTCTGCAGTCTGTGAGAACAATCAGAACCACCCCCGCTATTGCATCGAGTTTCATAAACCACAAATCCTCATAAAAAAAATTAATACTTTTTGCAAGGTTATTTAAATTAAGAAACAACAAAATTGAAGATAAAATGGCTAAATACTATTATCACCATTGAAATTTGTTATAAACCTAATTAAAAATGAACTCCAAAAGATCACCACACGATTGCAAGACACTGTGAGTACTTATGGTATAGATTTGACTAACAATAAAAGTTAAAGTTTCGTATTTTATTTTATAAGATAAAAGTATATTGCCGTTTAATAATCAATAACAATTTAGTATCAGGCCCTTTGACTTTTTTTGCGCAATCTTTCTAAGTATGGCTTCGTTTCGATCCGATGATAGCGTATTAAATTTATTAGATTTAAATTAATAAATTGTTGCAATATATTAATTACCATAAAATTTAATGTTTAATGGTATGGAACCTTGCTCTCCAAGATAATGGAGAAGGTTATAAACCGCCAGCTTCTGCAGTACCTTGAGGATCGCCAGCTTATCAGTGATCGCCAATACGGCTTTCGTCATGGTCGGTCGGCTGGTGATCTTCTTGTGTACCTCACACACCGTTGGGCAGAGGCCTTGGAGGGCAAGGGTGAGGCGCTGGCGTTCAGCTTAGATATCGCAAAAGCGTTCGATAGGGTCTGGCACAAGGCACTTCTATCGCTACCATCATACGGAATCCCCGAGGGACTCTGTAATTGGATCGCCAGCTTTTTGGATGGTCGGAGTATAAAAGTCGTCGTAGATGGCTCCTGCTCCGATACCATGACCATTAATGCTGGTGTACCACAAGGCTCGGTGCTTTCCCCGACGTTGTTTATCCTGCATATCAATGACATGCTCTCTATCGAGAGTATGCGTTGCTATGCGGATGACAGCACGGGTGATGAGCGGTACACTGAGCAACGGAATATTCCTCGGAGTACTCAGGAAAGAAGGGTTCAACTTGTGTCTGAAGTCGAGCGCTCTCTGGGGCGGGCCTCGGAATGGGGTGAACGGAACCTAGTCCAGTTTAACCCCACAAAGACACAAGTTTGCGCGTTCACTGCAAAGAAGGACCCGTTTGTCATGGCGCCACAGTTCCAAGGAGTAACTCTCCCAATTTCTGAGAGTATTGGGATTCTCGGCGTCAAAATATCGAGCAAAGTCCAGTTTGGGAGTCATTTGGAGGACAAAGCCAAATTGGCAAGCAAAAAGTTGGGTGTCCTGAACAGAGCCAGGCGGTACTTCACACCGAGACATCGTCTTGTGCTATACAAAGCACAAGTTCGTCCTCATGTGGAGTGCTGCTCAGATCTCTGGGCAGGTGCGCCCAAATACCAGCTAGACCCACTTGACTCCCTGCAAAGACGGGCTGTTCGAATCGTCGGGGATCCCAATCTTACGGACAGATTGGAGTCGCTGGAGCAACGAAGAGACTTTGGGTCACTCTGTGTACTCTACCGACTCTTTCACGGGGAGTGCTCCGAGGAACTGTTTGACTTGGTACCACCGTCACCATTCTACCAACGTACCACTCGACATCGTAGCAGGGTTCATCCATTTCACCTGGGAACGTTATGGTCTTCAACTGTACGTTTCCAGCGATCATTTCTCCCACGTACGTGCAAGCTCTGGAATGAACTACCTGCTGCTGTGTTTCCCGAGCGCTATGACATGTCCTTCTTTAAACGAGGTTTAAGAAGAGTATTTCCTTCACGGTAGGCAGCGGCCTAGCTGTGCCCCTGGTATTGCAAAGGTCCATGTGCAGCAGTTTCACTTACCATCAGGTGTGCTGCTTGCTCGTTTGCCACCGTTGGCAATAAAAAAAAAAAAAAAAAAAACCAAGACCAATACAATTTTTATATGGATTTCTTTTTATACTGGCAATGAATTTGCATTAAAAGTGTAGGTCAATATTTAAAAACTAAAACTGTAATAGCGACGACTCGTCGGACATGAGACACATTAGTTCTCCTATGACCAATTAAAAATCAAAAAGAAACGCGATAAAATCAGTAAAATTTATTTTATTTCAAACTTGTAATACTCGCATAAACATCTGATATTATCATTAAACATCATTTCAGCTCATATAGGCCCCATTGTTTGGCTTGAGCCTCCTCCAACATAAGAGTCACTCATAGAGTTAGGTCAGTACTCCCTTTTTTTTTTTTTTTTTTTTTTGTTCACGCTGTGGAAATGCATTAAAAACCACAACGGTCCCTTCCGCGCTTTTACGGGGTGCCGGAGAGGTCGTCTGATGACATTCAATCCCCGACACCCCAACGTATGGCCGTCTGGCCACGTCCTGTCATTACTGTTCAGGGCGGTGGGAGTAGGTGGGCATATTGTCGCCTCCTCCTCCCGGGTCGCCGGCGACGAAGCGAGTCAGCAGACGCAAGCGCCTCGCGTTCCCGCTCCGCCACTTCCTTCCTTGATATGACGGCCTCACAAAATGAGGCCATCGACGACCAGCACCTGTCGCTGCCAAGCATCTTTGCGATAACGGTCGGCAGCGACAGGTCCGCTCCAAGTACCGCCGACAGGTCGTGGCGCTGAGACCCCCAGGCGGAGCATATCTCCAATGTGAGACGCGCATCATCAGTTGGCGCGCCACACTCATGACATCCGGGGTCTCTTCTCTTCTAATCATATGCAGGTACTTACCGAAAACCCCGTGTCCGGTAAGCACCTGCACCATCCTAAATGTTAGGTTGCCGTGCTTCCTTGTGAGCCAGCGGTGGAGATGCGGCGCAACCGCTTCCACAGTCCCCCGCCCTGCTACAGGGGACTCCAGGTCTTCCCTCCACCGCCGGATAACCTCCCTTCGGGCCACTTCTTGTGCTCTGCCCAGTCTCCTTGCAGAGACTTGCTCGCCGTTGGCCCGCGCTGTTGCACGGAGCTGGTAGACCTCCGCCAACGCCTCAGCCACAAGTGGCCAAGGCGGATCGCCTGCCAGTAGCGTCGCCGCAGTTCAAGACACTGTACGATAACCCCTGATAGTTCTCACCGCCATGACTCTCTGCGGTCGATGCAGGAGGGCCTTATTGCGGGCGGTGAGGGACTCCGACCAGATAGGGGCACCATACAGGTCAGTACTCCCTACTGACCTACTATACAGTACTGGTCAGACGTGTTTGTATAGCGTTTCAAGTTTTCCTTCTCTTGCATAGATCTTATATGCATTTTTAGCCGCTTAGTCGTCTTTTCTGACACAGAAGGGGGTGGTGAATTGTATTCTTACTCTGTCATCACAGGGAAAAGATAATTAATAAAAATGATACGAATTACGAATAATAACAGAAATCATTACAAATAGATATTTCATAAAGTTTAAACATAGAAATTTACGTCTTTGTAACAATATAAACTTGAATCATTCACGCCCGATGCACGTCTCACCGTTATTTTTCTGACTATCGATGGGGCGGGTTATATAAAGGCACTATTACCTTATACGAGATCTTTGAGAAGGCGGGGTATCGATTTTATTAGGTGTTCAAGTTAAACTCGTCTCTTTTTTATTGAGTTGTCCAATAGGATTCGATTTTCAATGAAAAAGCGAACAACTTTTATGCAGTTTATATTAGAAGTTAAACTTTTCGAAATGTGTTTATCATTTTTGGTTTATAATTTTTCTTTTTTTCAATTAAAGAATGTTTTAAAAGCTTTTCTTTAATGCTTGTAATATTGTCAAACTGATTCATGACCTTTCCGTGTGGTGACGGAGTAAGAATACAATTCACCACTCCCTATCTTGCCCGTGGATATCGTAAAAGACGACTATGGGATATAATATGCATATAACATCTGTGTAAGAAAAGGGAAACTCAAAATGAAACCCTATATCAACATGTCTGATCAGCATGGTATAGTAGGTCAAATTTCTTCCCACTGTGGAAGAAGCCGAGCCCAGTAGTGGCACGTGCGTGGGCTGGGATGATGATGATTCATGACCTGATTTTCTTGTGGTAATAAGAATACAAATCCCACCTCTACCACCACCACCTCTTATCTTATCCATGAGCGTCTTAAAAGAGGACGAAGGTATTTAAAAACATGCATATAATCCATACTAATATTATAAATGCGAAAGTAAGGATGTTTGTTTGTTTGTTTATTTGTTTGTTTGTTTGTAACGCTTTCACGCGTAAACCACCGAACCGATTTCAAAAATTCTTTCACCAATGGAAAGCTATAATATCAGGGAGTAACATAGGCTATATTTTATCCCGGTATTCCCACAGGAACGGGAACTACGCGGGTTTAAGCGACTGGAACCGAAGCGAAGCGAGGGCGGGTTGCTAGTATTCCAATAAACTTGAAATAAAACGAATCGAATTTCATAACTATCTAATTCGGTGACACGATCGAAGAATGATTCTTGTATTGTTAGATTAATAAGATTAAAATGATAAATGGATTTTTCGTGTAGTGATGGAGTGAGACCACGATTCACCACCTTGCCTGTGGATGTAGTAAAATACGACTAAGGGATATAATGTATAGATTATATCACTGCAAGAGAAGGAGAACTCGAAATAAAACATATACAGTGGGACAAATATGGGCTGAAATTATGTTGATTTAAAAATGTATCTAGCGGTTAGTGTATGAAATAGAGATTAATAAAATAATATTTAAAACTATTTCAATTAAAAAACAGCAATCTTTAAAAAACTGGAATATTTCAAAAGGAATATTAAAACTATTCTATAGTTAGAAAACAAAATATAATAATTTTATAACATGATATCAGAATCTCTAAGTATTTTTAATAGAAATTTAATAATTTCTATTGCACTTACACGACAAGCGAAATACTCAACTATTCTTCTGAGGATATATTGTAATCAGTATAACCTCAGAAGAATAGTTGAGTATTTCGCTTATCGTGACGGGCTTCCAATGTTATTAAATGCTAAATAGAATTTTCTTTATTGAATACCTAGATCGGTCTAGAATGCGAATGGTACAGACAGCAACGGTAATTATTATTTAGTTTTATGACACGATGGTTATAACAATAAAATTATTTGCTGATATTTGCTATTATTAAGAAATAGCGTTTGTTCACGGTTCAGTCATGTATCTGTCATCTGTAAGTATATATATATATTCTATTACAAGAACTGATATTTTTTATGAAATATGATAAATCCATACTAATATTATAAAGTGGAAAGATTTGTTTGTTTGTATTGAATAGGTTCCGAAACTACTGGACGGTTTCAAAATTTCTTTCACCAATGAAAAGCTATCAGGGAGTAACATAGGCTATACTTTATCCCAGTAATCCCACCGGAACCGGAACTACGCGGGTAAGGCGACTGAAATTAAAGCGAAGCGAGAGCGGATTGCTAGTGTTTTATCAAATGATGAAACATTTGGGCTTGGCTTATTACAGCCCAGATACGTTTCACTATTAGGCTTAGAAGTCCTTTACTATAAGAGTCAGACGTGTTGGTATAGGGTTTTATGCCGAGTTTTTTTCTATTCCATCGAGGTTATCCGCATATTATATCTCTTAGTCGTCTTGTACGATACCCACGGGAAAAAGAGGTGGCAATACGTTAATTTTCCTCCTATTGTAGAGGAAGCTGCAGCCTAGCACTGGAACGTATATGAGCTAAAATGATTATGATGATATCCCCAGAGCATCTGACCAGCGTGGTATATAGATCAATTTCTCTTCATTATGGAGGAAGCTCAAATGCACAGTGCGCAGTGCACAGCAGTGAGGCGTAAACGAGCGGACACAATAATCTATACAAATAAATAAAATTGAAGTATCTGTTTGTAATATTAAAATACTAAGCTTTTTTCATACTCACTCGGTTATTTGCACGATACCTATGCCTAAAAATCAGTTTAAAAATTTTGTCTGTCTGTTTCTTTTGGGTAATCTTCAAAACGGCTGGACTCATTTTGATAATATTTTACTATCAGGTAGCTGTGTATATAAGGAGCAACTTAGGATATATTTTATCCCGGTATTCCTACGGAAACGGGAACTATGCGGGTAAGGTGACTGAAACCGAAGCGAAGCAAGGGCGGGTTGCTAGAAATCAAATAAAAAAAAATATTTGGTGTAACAAATATTTTTATAACTTTTTGTTGCTTACCATACGACTGATATTCTGACGAAGAGGCGCTAAGAGGCCGGTAGAGACATTGCTAGGTCCCTGAACAAAAGCGTAGCTGTACTCACTCACCCCTTCGTCGAGACTTCCAATCTGTATTGTAAGGGGAAACGTGAGACCACTTTTAGAACGTGAATTTAATACTTAGATATACCTAGCTATTACTATTATATTTATGCCTATTTTTTGTGCTAATTAGTCTCATATTGCTGATATATAGCCCGTGTGGTGATGGAGTAAGAATACAATTCACCACTCCCATAAATATACAATTGGCATAAATATACAGTTTCAGAAAACCAATTCTATAATAACAGTTTCCGATTAACATTGTTGATTGTTATTTCGTCGGAACTCGCAATAATCGTAAAACTCTTTTGTGTATTTCATTATTTACATTGTAAATATGGATTCGATATTTTGCCGTACCGTTTAACTTAATTTCCAACAGGCAAATAATATTATGGTAATATTTTTTTATTGCATTGTTTATTAAATTTTTCGAGTGGTGACCGAGTAAGAATACAATTCACCACTCCCTATCTTGCCCGTGGATGTCGTAAAAGACGACTAAGGGATATAATATGCACATAAGATCTGTGCAAGAGAAGGAAACCTCGAAATGAAACCAACATGTCTGACCAGCATGGTGTAGTAGGTCAAATTCCCTCTCATTGTGAAGGAGGCCCGACCCAACAGTGCGACATATGTGGGCTGAGATGATGATAAAGAGAAGGAAAACTCGAAATGAAACCCTATATCAACATGTCTGACCAGCATAGTGTAGTACGTCTGTTATATCTAATTTATATTGGATAATTAATTAATACACCACTATACAATAATTATTTGGCTAAGCACTTTATTGAAAAATGTATTTGTAAGAAATAGGCAACTAACTGACAATACGTCATAATTAGAGTGTTGCCCACACTCCCCATTTATAGTTACAGCAAGGTCAAATTCCCTCCCATTGTGGAGGAGGCCCAAGCCCAACAGTGGGACATATATGGGGTGAGACGATGATGATAATGATTACTAATATCAATGACTCGCATATGGTTACGTAGAGGGGTTGAGTCTAATCCCCAGGATTTGATATCATTATCGTCTCAGCTTATTTAAGTTCCATTATTCGGCTTGAGCTTCCTCCATAATAGGAGGGCAATTGACCTACTACTATAGCATGCTGGTCAGAAAGGTTAGCATAAAGTATTATTTCGAGATTTTCGTCTCTTGCGGTGATGTTATATGCATATTATATCCCTTAGTCGTCTTTTACGACACCCACGGGCAAGATAGGGAGTGGTGAATTGTATTCTTACTCGGTCACCACTCGAAAAATTTAATAAACAATGCAATAAAAAAATATTACCATAATATTATTTGCCTGTTGGAAATTAAGTTAAACGGTACGGCAAAATATCGAATCCATATTTACAATGTAAATAATGAAATACACAAAAGAGTTTTACGATTATTGCGAGTTCCGACGAAATAACAATCAACAATGTTAATCGGAAACTGTTATTATAGAATTGGTTTTCTGAAACTGTATATTTATGCCAATTGTATATTTATGCCAATTGTATATTTATAGAATCATTGATGGCTTTTCCATGCATATCTTAATCCCTACACCACCAGCACAGGTGCCATAGTGGTTAAGATACTGACCTATAATTCCAGTGCCGTGGGCTGAAATCCCACGCAGACTTTGTGCGATTCACAAATTGTTCTTCTGAGTTTGGATGCGATTTGTGTCTGACGTTTGTGTGAGATGTCGTAAAAGACGACTTAGGAATATAATATGCAAAGGGATATATAGTTCTTATATATAACTAGCAACCCGCCCTCGCTTCGCTTCGGTTTTAGTCGTTTTACCTGCGTAGTTCCCGTTCCCGTGGGAATACCGTCATAAAATATAGCCTAGTTTACGCCCTGATATTATAGCTTTCCATTAGTGAAAGAATTTTTGAAATCGGTCCAGCCATTTTGAAGATTACCCGGAACAAACAGACAGACAGACAAAATTTTTTTAATCTGTATTTTAGGCATATGTATAGTGCAAATAACCGTGTGAGCATGAAAAAAGCCTATTATTTTGACATTACAAACAGACACTCCAATTTTATTTATTGGTATAGATTATATTTGAAAGTGTTAGGACCACACTGTTGACAGTTATCTGTCTACAGCCGTGGGCTGATCCGTCCGGGATAGTAACACACTGAGCAGAAAACCGACCTACGAGTAGTAGCAATTTGTTACTGCGCTACGTTCAGTGAGCGAGAGAGCTGGAAGCCCAAGTTTCTGAGGGTGTTTGCACGGCGGGTTAAAACCCGTGATGTCTTTAGTATTATCGAACCTTATTTATTGCAAGCATTCACAATCCCTTCACTTTCTTTGCGGTAGACAGTCGCCTTGCAGGGGTCCATGAGCGGCAGCAACACTTACCATCAGGGGTACTGTTTGCTTGTTTGCCACCATTTGAAATAAAAAAAAAAAACTATATATTTTACTAAATACCTATATTAAACAAGAATTATTTCCATAGTACACTGTTTTGGTCTGCTGCTTGCGAGTTTGTCACCATCAGCAATTAGACAAAAACATGCAATTACAATTAGTAGTAGGTGGCAATATATTCATAAACTAGATCCATATAATATCAAATTTCTGATCCAATTATTCATTCCAAATCAATCATTGCATCATGATTAACGATATAATACTAGGAATCGATACGCCATTTCAGCTACTTAGCACATATACATATTTGATAAATTATTTGCACAGTGTGGATCCTGTCTTACAGAAATTAGAAGTTATAAAGCCCGCCATATGTGGGCCATTGGTCATATTAAGAATAGTCTCTCATATCTACTCTTCAACTTAATTTAATTGAAGATCAGCTTTGTTCAAATTTTAATGCACATTTTGACATAAATTTATTATCAGTACAAAAAGAAAATGATTATATATATATGAAAAATTATATTGTTTTTGGTATTATTAAAAATTAAGTTTATTTATAATATATTGTTCGTGTGGTGACGGAATAAGAATACAATTCATCACCCCCTATCTTACCCGTGGGTATCGTAAGAGACGACTAAGGCCTTAAATATGCACATGATATCTATGCAAGAGAAGAAAAAATCGAAACAAAACTCACTTCTGACTAGCATGGTACAGGAAGATCGATTCCGATCGAGCCTCGAGCCCAGCAGTATTTGAGCCGAAAATGAAAAAATAAAAGTAAACATTAGACCTCATTATTTATTACGCTGTGACGTATTTAGGAGAAAAGTTGACGTCGATAGCAGCAGCTGATTAATGAAACTAATTTTAGTATTGCTATGAGTACTTGGCGACGCTCTTCGTTCTCTTTCCATAATAATTTAGTAGTCGCTAGAGCTTTATAACGAATACTTATAACTGTAGCGTAAGCTCTGTTAATATTGTAGAACATATTTGTAAATCTTGGAGTTATAATTTACTCTCGTGCACAGAGTTAATTAAATCAACGAGCATAAACATTAAAACATAGGAAAGACAAGCGTTACTTTAGTATTAATATATACATATCCTTAGGAACTATTTTTTGTTTTTTAATAAATCTAGATATTTAAAATCTGTTTCTTTGAAGGTATGTATTATTGAAGTAGTTCAGGGCATGAAAGTATGACAAACAAATTTGTATTTGCATTTACAATATACGCTGTGTGAATTTTAATATATTTTTCTGAATTTAAATTACAAAATTAATTCAGTAATCTACCACCGAATCAGAATGCGATTGTCACTGAGAAAATCTGGTGGAAATTGAGAAGTCTTATCTCATTTTTTAATTTTTTTTTTTGTTGAATAACGGATTGTAATGTACATAAATTATATAGAGTATTTAATAAGTATAAGCTCCAGTGTGATATTATTTGATCCTAATATAAGTTTTTTTTTTATCTAAATATAATGCACAAAATTATAGCGCGACCAGATTCTTAAAACAACTGCTACTAGAACAGCCATTACTCGCATCGATTGACCAGCACAGTATAATAGGTCAATTTCCCTCCTATTGTGGAGGAGGCTCGGGCCCAACAGTGGGACGTATATGGGCTAAAATGATGAGGAAGAAGGAAGAAATAGGGTAGTGAATAGTCCTTAATATAACCACATTGGAAATTGATTTGAACTATCCAATTATTAAAATTCAATTTGTATACGTCATCTTTGTCAATACAAATTACAAAAGAGATTTCATTTTCTGACAAGGGTTTCATGTCGTATTTTCTATTTATCCTGCATATAATATCCGTTATCAGATTTTGCATTGTTATTAAATTGTGCGTTGACAATAGATTTTTGTGTCTTGAGGCATTCAATCTGTGGATTGAATATACTTTTGAATATCAAAAGGTTTTGCTTTAAATGATAATCGTTTAATGCAAACGCGATATTAAATAAAGGTGCTTCTGTGTTTTGTTATGGAAGAAATGGAATTCTTTTTTTTAATTTTTCTTTTTTTTTTCTATTTTTTCCTAACGATGGGAATCGAGCAGACAGTAGGCACACCTGATGCTGAGTGATGCTGCCAATCATGAACTCTTGTTAGGCCGCTTCTTACCGTGCAGAATATGAAGGGAGAGTGAATGCGTGCAATGAGGTTCGGTGATACTAAAGGCATCACCAAACCCATCACAAGCAAATACCCTCAGAAAATTGGGCTGCCAACTCTTTCGCTCACCGAACGAAGCGCAGTAACAAATTGCTACCGCTCAGGCGTCGATTTTTGCGAGAGTGTGGTAGGGTAGAGTGTGTATGAAAGAGCCAGGTTTTGAAAGAGCCGATATGATTTTTTATAACTTACCGAAATTCTATCCATGTTTCATTTTACTCTTTATGTGACAACATTGGATAACTGTCACCTCAACATTTAACTGTTAAACTAAAACAAATGGAGTCGCAGGACTATTACAAAAATTGAGGAGGTAAAAAGTAAGTTTTTTTGTGTTTATATATTATTGTTTTTTTAAGATAAGTATTGCATAGGTTGACAAAAAGGATATGCCGTATTGTTATGTATATATTTGCCTTTCTTTTGCATAAATAATGATAAGCCAGCATTGCATTGTAATAACTTTAATTTGAGGTTAAATTTTTAAAGATGTAATGTTTTGAAAGAGCCAGTTGTCTGTGCTTTGAAAGAGCCGGCTCTTTCATGACACAAAAATTGGTTCAATCAATATATTATTTAGTAATAGTTTCTTATTTTTTAATTTAATATGACTATTATCTTACAGATTACAAAAAAATGCCTTCGCAAACAGAAGAAGATAAAAATTATTGTATTGTGTGTAATGAACACTATTTTAATAGCACAGGAGAATGGTACCAGTGCAAGATATGTAGAGGGCGGGCAAATGAATCTTGTGGTCAAAAAGGAGTGATTAATTTCTTCTGCCAAAAATGTTTTTAGGCTCATGTAACACATAAAACCAAACTCTCATAAATTGATATTGTTTATAAGAGTTTAATTTTATCTTTTGTGTGGAGATTTTATGTGGATGTTAGGTATTGTTGATTAGTATAATGTTAAAATAATATTGAGACTGATTGAAAACTGTGATTTCCTTAGAATTATATAAGTTTAATATGAAGGTGATTTTTTAAAGACTGTTTATAAGAATTTAAATGATAAATAAACAGTTTTTTCATTATAAGTACATATCGGCTCTTTCATAACACAAAGTGGCTCTTTCACTGACATCATGGCATGAAAGAGCCGATTTCTCCTTTTTTTTTTAAATAGTCATGTAAGTAATTATTAACGTTGTTATCTTTTGCTTTTTAATTTAATGACATTTATAATTATAGTAATTACTAAAAAATTATAATTTTATTTAGAAACAAAATGTTTAAAATCCATTTTTTTTATACTTTTTAAAACTGGCTCTTTCATACACTCTCTCCTACTGCCCGTGGCTGTAGACAGACAACGTTTAGGTAACAGTGTGGTCCTACCACTAGTATTTATAACGATAAAGTCCTAATTTCACACAATATTACACATTTTTTATCATGTAGTATTTTAAAACCCATCACAGAAAACCGACGTCCGAGTAATTGCAATTTATTGCTGCGCATCGTTCGGTGAGCGAGAGCCGGGAGCCCTACTTTCTGAGTGTGTTTGCATATAGTGGGTTTTAGTGATACTATTAGTATCACCGAATCTCATTGCACGCATTCACACTCCCTTCACTTTCTTCGCGGTATGCAGCGGCCTTGCAAAGATCCATGAGCGGCAGCAACATTTACCACCAGATGTACTGCTTGCTCCTTTACCATCATTTGCAATTAAAAAAATTGTAACAGTAGTAAATTTATTCTCAATTAATGGTGGTAAAGTTTCTTCCATGTGGCGGTGGGGTAAGAATATGGTTATCGCCACGCCTTACTTGCTCGTGGAACTCGTAAGAATGGTGGTCGGTATCATCGCCTCATATGAGGAGCAGGAATGGGACCCAGTCACGGTCGTTCCGCTATCCTACGGCTTCATTTTGGTGCAGGACGCCCCTACTAGGTGAAAGTGGGCAGCTGGGCATCGTTGGATGCAAGTGGCACAGGATCGCAGTTTGTGGTGAAATGTGAGAGAAGAGTACGTTCAACAGTAGATTGCGATAGGCTGAATGATGATTATTAAAATAATTACAATCATATCCATGCCAATAGGTATCTTAAACCACAACTGAGGCATGTAATAGACATAAATCTTCTAAAGAAGGAAATAATAAAATAAAATCCTATTACTAGCGTATCTGACCAGCTTAATATATAGATCAATCTGCCTTCTATTATGGCGGAGGCTCCAGACCAACAGTGGGCCGCATATGATCTAAAATGTTGATTAAATTAGTTTGCTTTATTGATTTTTTTAAGAAAAAGACCTCATGTTTGCATTATACTATTTGAACTCGGCCCAAATAAGTCTCAACATTTAGGATCGGGCCTCTTCCACAATAGAAGGGAAATTGACCTTCTACACCACTCTAGTCAGACGTGTTGCCATTTTTTTGATATGGTCAGTACACATGTAATCCATTCCATCAGGGATGATAGAAGGGTGGCACGCGGCCCCATAACCCATTGTATTTCCTCCCCTTCGCCATTGCACAGACCACTGGTATCTGGTACACTGGTATTTAAACCATTAACACAGGGAAAAGAATAATCAAATCAAATCATTTATTCTACATAAGCTCCTTAAGGGCACTTACATATATATTCTCAAATTTATACAGAGAAATAATCAATCAAAGTTCCGATCAGGTCGATTACCACCAGATCGGAACGCGACCGCAAGCTGAAAAGATCCGACAAGAAATTCAGCGGGCTGTCATGTATTTTTTGAATATTTCAAATATATATATTGTATACTTCGTACAAATATGGTATTAGCTCCAGTATGATATCCTTCGAAATCGTATACATGTACAGAGTTTCAAAATTTTGTAAAAAGAAAAATTAAAGGAAAAGAAAGAAAATATGACTGGACCTGACCTGAATACATACAGGAATAAAATACGCAACTTACTCGTACTTCGACAAAGTTAAGTTTAAATTGAACGTTATATAACTTCCTGACTCTAAAGATACGAACTTACTTTCAAATGTTACACTTAAATTGGAGTCAGAACACAAAACAATATATTCTTGTGTTAACTGAATGAATTTAAACTGAAATCTATACCAATAAATAAAATTGGAGTGTCTGTTTGTAATGTCAAAATAATAGGCTTTTTTCATGCTCACACGGTTATTTGCACGACACCTATGCCTAAAATAGCAATTAAAAATTTTTTGTCTGTCTGTTTGTCTGTTTGTTTGTTCCGGGTAATCTTCAAAACGGCTGGACCGATTTCAAAAATTCTTTCACCAATGGAAAGCTATAATATCAGGGCGTAAACTAGGCTATATTTTATCCCGGTATTCTCACGGGAACGGGAACTACGCGGGTAAAACGACTATAACCTATAACCGAAGCGAAGCGAGGGCGGGTTGCTAGTCTATATATATAAAAGAAAGTCGTGTTAGTTACACTATTTATAACTCAAGAATTGGTACAGCTCGTACCAATTTGTCTAAAAATTGGTGGGCAGGTAGCTTAGATCCAGGAGACGGACATAGGATACTTTTTATCCCGTTTAATCGCGTTTCCGTGTGACGTAACATAAAACGTCAAAGAGAATAAAATTCGCTATGAAACGTGGTATAACAAAAATGAACCTGACATGTAATAACAAAACTCAAGTGCTGACACTTGAGACATAGACAGACTATATTTACGGAAATTTAGAAAATATATTTACGAAAAAATTTTTTTTGGGGTGGGCTGCGGTCGGCGCTCTCCTCGTACCACTCCGTCCGGGGCGACAGAGGGGTGTAAGCACGCACACTCACAACCCACCCGCGATGCACGTCACCTTCGTCGTTGGGCCGACCACCGGAGCAGGTGACTTGACGTCAGTGGTCGGCCCGACGGAATACCCCTTATTTGGGGTACCCTCCCATCGACCGACGTATCAGGGAGGACGTCGGTCTTTCCTCACGCGGTATGCCTCTCGGCGGGTGACGGACTAATTCCCCAATTCCCCGGTCACATCACCCGCGGCCTCGGCTAGGGCGGCATGAGGCATAGGTAATCGCGCCTACACCGCCCCAGTCGCCGGCGGTGGATCGCCTCATCGAGGCTGCGCTCCTCGCGCGCTATCTGCCGCCTCCTTCAGAAGGCTGCGACGGCGCGCGGCCTCTTAACCCACCCATACCCACGTCGCCTTCGTCGTTGGGCCAACCACCGGTACCGAGTTCCTTGTCCTTCATGGTCATCCCTACGGAATACCCTGAGCGGTACAGTCTCCTCTTGACGTCCCTTTCCTGGTACCTCGGTCACTGTCGCGTGGTCAGCCTCTTTGCGGGTAACTAACTGTCTATCGCCGTCCACTGCAGGACATGGGCCTCCCTCATGCTACGTCACAGAGTATAGTCCTGTCCAACGACGCCCGGCAACTATCACCCGGTCGTCGGTCCACCTAGTGGGAGACGTCCTACAATGCGTCGTCCAATACTTGGTCGTAGTAAAATATCAAAAAGGCATGCATGTTCAATAAATATGTATATAAGTGTAAATATTTACAGTTTGCTGCCCTTTTGAGTAAAACAGGGGATAACGTCAGCTTACAAGCTTCAGTAGGGGCATGAAAAAGGCACATAAATATGTATGGAAACGTATTGAACGGAGTAAAGCATTGGTCCTATTGTAAGAGTTATCCGATACTGTTTGAATGACATATTGAGAGTTTACATTGGCTTCACTAAATTTATTCATTCGCCTATAAGGCTAACAGGGTCCACAGTTGAATATAGGTCAGTGTAAGGTGGGATTATGCTGCAATCAGAACGCACAACTTGATACGCGATTTGGCATTTGTATTGTGTTTATTGTTATATATTTTAAATTACCATTTTTCCGGAATGAGGACAACTTCTTACAGAAAAAAAAATTCAACTCAGATACGACAATCCAAACCACCTTCAAAGAGTTTATTGATTCTCGCCCACATGTTTTTTTTTTTGTAAAGGGATCAATGAATTACCTATGAGATGGCAAAAGTGCATAAGTAACAACGGTACTTACTTTGATTAATTAAATGTATTTTAGAAAAAAGAAACTGTTTTTACGGATTACATCGCATTTTTATTTGATTTTTGATTGTCGGACGTTTTGAACACTTTTCAGTGTTCATAGTCGGACTCACCTTGAACATAAATAAACATTGAAAACACGATTAAATTCATAAAATAGGATAATAAAAGGAAAAACTCCAGAGTACCCTTTAAACTGAAAGAAAATTTTATAAAACCCTAATAAGGCATATAGATCAGCATGTTGGGCTAAAAAAGCAACGGATAAGAGTTGACTGCATGTAACAGAGATGCGAATGTTGAAATGGATGTGCGGCGTGACGAGGATGGATAAAATAAGGAATGAACAAGAGAAACATTGAAAGCTACGCCAAGGATGGAAAAAGAGTCACCTCAATTTTCACGTTTCAAATAATTTCCATCCAATAGTAAAGGTAATATCGGGCCTAACAATGAGTAAGTATATGAGATAAAATAATCAAGCTTCATAAAGAAATTCTGTCCGCTATTCCGCTTACAGTGAGACCTTCCTCAAGACTTACTTAAAGAACAAAGTTAATGCAGTAAGTAGTAGTTTGTGAGAGAAAATTGCTAGCGTGTTCGCATTTAAGACATTACTTCCATGTTCTTAAGCGATGGAGATAGGATAAAAAAGTTTTATCACATTTTTCCAAACATGTTCAATAAGGTAAGCGTTAGTTAAGTCGAAACTTGAACGCTGTCTTTCTTTTTATTCTAAGTCTTAAGAAAACGGACATGTCGTCCGAAGTTCACGCCATAAAAAGTTACAGAACGGTCACTGACTGTATGCCCGCACGATGATGGAGTAAGAATACGATTCATCACCCTATAATGCATAGAGAGATATAGGCACATACATAGACACACAGGCAAGACAAACTAATAACACCTGTCTTTTCGCATCAGGTCTTAAGAAATGTTATGTTAGCGTAGGTTATGACCGCGCCGACCTCAGCCCAACCAAAAAAAAAAAAAAGTGTAGGTTATGACCACATGGTCAAAGGAAACAACGCTCGCCTAGGAAAGAAAATTTTCTATTGCGGTAGATTTTAATAACTTTTTTTTGCTTATAGTGGTAAACGAGCCTTATTTAATTTCTTTAACCTTTTACGGATTTCTTTTTTACGGTCATAGCGCTCGGAAAACACAACAGCAGGTAGTTTATTCCAGATTCTGCACGTACGTTGGAGATATCTCGGGAAACGTACAATTGACGACTATACCGTTTCAAAGTGAAATGGATGAACCCTGCTATGGTGTCGAGTGGATGGATACGTTAGAAAAATGGTAACAGTGGTATCAAGTCGAATAGTTCCTTAAAGCGTTTCCTCCTAGACTCGGACGACACGGACATAATAGGGGCTGGTGAATTGTATTCTTACTCCATCATTACACTGATAATTGTATAAATAATTTTAATTATAGTGGCAAAATATTTTATATTTTCAACTAGAAATAAACGTAGAACAAAAAAATGAAAAGAAGTTAAGTAAAGTGGAATGACACAAATTAATTTTAATGGCTATCTTTATTGCTACTCACAAATGAGATTTATAAAAATTATATCTTAAAGTGTACTTAAAAGACAAAAGCGTTAGACAATTACTGAATCTAATTTATTTGTATTCTTTGTTAAGGAATTATTATACTCTATAAAATATAAAAAAGGACTATTTCAAGAGCAATTTTTTTAGGTAACATTCAGTCTTAAGTCGTCCACTGTTAGACGTAAGATTCTCCACAAATAAGGAGATAGTTTGGTCGTGAGTCATGCGGTGATGGTGTAAGAAAACAGTTCACCACCCTCTCTCTCAAGACTCTACGTCAACATGTCTAACTAGCGCGGTATTCTAGGTCAATATGTCTTCCTTTGTGGAGGAGGTCCGAGCCCAACAGTGGGATATATAGCCATATTACATTTTCTTTAATATTTGAACAATTCAGGCTTCCTCTTTTACAGTGGGAAGAAATTTGACCTAATATACTAAGTTGATGAAATGATTTGGCATATGGTTTTTTTTTTTCCCTAGCCGAGGCCGCGGGTGACGTGACCGGGGAATTAGTCCATCACCCGCCGAGAGGCCGACCGCGTGAGGAAAGACCAACGTCCTCCCCGAGGGGGGGACGTCGGTCGATGGGAGGGTACCCCAAGTAGGGGGTATTCCGTCGGGCCGACCACTGATGTCAAGTAACCCTGCTCCGGTGGTCGGCCCAACGACGAAGGCGACGTGCAGCGTGGGTGGGTTGCGGGTGTTGCGTGCTTACGCCCCTCTGTCGCCCCGGACGGAGTGGTGCGAGGAGCACGCCAACCGCAACCCACGCCAAAAAAAAAAATAGGGCTTTTTTTTAGTAGTCCGTCTCTTGCATAGATGTTATATGCGTATTATATCTATTACCGATAGAGCCCGGATAATTAGCATGCTGAAATGACAATTGGCAGGCCACATCGCTCGTCGTATTGAAAACAGTTGGGGAAGAAAAGTTCTCGAATGGCGATCACGGACGACGCTGTGTAGAACGACCTCTTATTAGATAGACTGAGGACATCTTGAAAGTGAGGCGGGGAACTGTTGAATGCAAATTGCTCTGGACTATTTCAAGTGTTATTCAGAGGAGGCCTACATTACATTTACATTCTTACTCCATCAAAACATAGAAATTAAAAATATAGATATAAATTGACAATATTCTCTCATAAGAAAAAAATCTTTTAATATTTACTGTTATTTGTATACCTAGTAATATACGGTAGATATATTCAGTATCAATACTATATCTTGCGTCATCAAATAAAATTCCATTAAGTTGATTACAAGCTATCGTGAACCCATTTGCGAAGTGAGTCCCTGAACTCTCAAGAGTTACTGACTTGTAATTGATATTAATATACTTATTAAGGTCCCTGGATACTACCCACGTCTGTCCTTACTTCAAAATTCATATAGTACATTGTAAAACTATTATATTATAGCGGATTTATTTATTATTGAAGTTATACATCTTTCGACGCGTTAGAGTAAATGATGAGAGTCAATTATTGTCAGTTTTAGAGTCACGAAAAACAGACCCTGAAGTTGGCTAGACAACATTTTGTGCGATGCACGCGCAAATTGATACAAACTTCAACTAGATAATCATTATCATCATCATCACAGCTCATATACGTCCCACTGCTGGGCTCGAGCCTCCTCCACAACGGGAGGGAAATCGACCTACCACGCTGGTCAGGCGGGTTGGTATAGGGTTTTATTTCGACTTGTTTTTCTCTTGCATATATGTTGTATGCATACTACAGTCCCTTAGTCTTCTTTTACGAGACCCACGGGCAGGATAATACGTTATATAAAAAACTTTCAATCTATTAAGTAGCTTTTTTACTCTTATTAGTGTCGTTTTTCTACAAACATAGGATACAGATTTTTAGACAGATTTTTATCTTGTTACAAAGAAATATAACTTATTTTATACGTACATAAGTACGTACTCGCACACACTTTTTTATCCTTGTATCACTTTTTAATACAATGTATATACATCCGCCCTAGTTGTTGAGATATCATGGCAGTGTCTGAGTTTGATTTTTACTCCGTACAATACATGAGCAATCCACAAATTAGCACTGGCGTTCAATTTTGCATTTTAGTGTGATGAGAATGGGAGAATGTTATGCATCATCGCTCTGAACAATTCCTTGGGAGTCGTAAAAACTGGCTAAGAGATCACTAAGAAAAAATAGCCCTCTACTGGCGAACTTATTGGCGAAGTAGTTCACACGGCTATGTTTCAAGTTTTTGTACAGATGCTGCTTACTTAGTCATCTTTTATCATTCGCGGAGAAGAAAAAGTAAACGATAATCTTACTATCTCATTACACAAAAATTCAACACTGGGCCAACAGACACTGTTCCGTATAAACAAAAAAAAATTAAAAGAAATTCTTGAAATTAATTGCCGCGCCACATACTTACCGGGTCCAATTATTAATCTAACCTATCTAATTCCCGAATCGACCTGAATACATAAAAAAAAAAATCATCAAATTCTGTCTAGCCGTTTAGGAGGAGCTTAATCACATATATACAGACAGAAGATATATATAAAGATGTGATGAAAATAAATCCCAAAGCTTCGAATAAACTTTAAAGTTATGAGTTCTAATAGCCTCAATTCAGTATACGCATTCAATAACTAATAACACCGTAGACTATCTACGTCGTAGCAAATTCGTAGATCACGCGTAGGCATATATTACATACTAAAACATGTGACATACTTTTCATTTTTATTTAAAAAGGGAAGCTTAGGCTTATACGCCATTTTTTTTTTTGCTAACTTGCATAAAATCGAGATCGAGCCTCCTCCATAATAGGAGAGAAATATAATGATTTCTGATGTTTTCATGTGTATTAAACATTGTAAATAAAACTACAATCTTGAAGGTGTGTAATGCGGTTTGGTGATACTAAAGGCATCACCGAAACCCAAATACGCAAAAGGCCATCACAAAGTCGAGCTTCGGGCTCTCTCACCAAACGAAGTGCAGTAATAAATGGCTACTACTCAGACGTCGATCTTTTTTTTTATTGCAGACGGTGGCAAACGAGCAAACAGTACACTTGGTGATAAGTGATGCTGCCGCTCATGGATCTTTGTAAGGCCGTTGCCTACCGTGAAGAAAGTAAAGACTGTGAATGTGTGTAATAAGGTTTGGTGATACTAAAGACATCACCAAAACCCAAATACGCAAAAGGCCATCACAAAGTTGAGCTTCGGGCTCTCTTGCGCACCAAAGGAAGTGCTGTAACAAATTGCTAATACTCAGTCGTTGATCTTCTGCGAGAGTGTGGTACTACTTCGAACAGACCGACCTGCGGCTGCAGACAGATGACTGTCGACAGGGTGGACCTCTCATATAAAGGAATTTAATGACTTTTTTTGTTCTGTGTAGTGATGAAGCAAGTTAATTCACCACCCTTTTTCTTGCCCATGGGTGTCATAAAAGATGACTAAGGGATTGTAATAATCAGATAACATTATGTAAGAGAAGAAAATCTCGTTATAAACCTTATACCAACCCATCTGACCAGCGTGGTGCAGTAGATAAATTTCCTTCAAATTGTGGAGGAGGCTTGAGCCAGTGGAACATACATAAGCTGTGATGATGATATTTTTTTAAAGAGACTCGTACTGGTGTTTAAATCTTTGTTATAATTATTTTATTTTTTTGACATTCATCATCATCTTGCTCTTATCCCAATTACTTGGGGTCGACGCAATATGTCATCTGTTTTGACATATTGCAAAAAGTTTCGGCAATGACTTTTATGACCGGCCGCCTGCCTGACGTCAACCCTCCTTGGGAATGTAATCGTTGACCCAAATGGTACCAGATGGAGTTGGTCCGGGTCAATCTAGGGCTCTTAGTCGTCTTTTACGACACCCACGAGCAAAGCAAGGGTTGGTAATATTCGAAGCCGCTACCACACAGCATTTATTATTTATTTATTATTTATTTTTTTGACATTACGTTATCTATATTTTTTTAAATAAAAAACCTCTATTGTACATTAAACACGAGTATACATTTTTTAAACAATTCTCAGTATCAAGCTTTAAGCTTGAAATACAGGTTGTTAAAAAAAGAAAAACACTTTGCCCTCAACCTCGTTCTATCATTTCCTTCGGAAACGTCACCAAATTACCACTTTTAAAATGAAACCTGCCATTTAAAAAAAAACATCGTTTGTTTTGTCAGGTTTTTCATTCAATACAGAGAACTTTTTGTGTGAAAATAAACCTTGGGTGAATACAATACAATAAAAGAAAAATATTTCATTCGTTCATTTTCATTTTTAATATTTTAAAAATACTGAAAGATTCGTGCGAATATTTTACACATTTTGAAGGAGGATTTATTACATGTACTGCAACTAAGTAAAAAAACCGACATAGCCCGCAGAATTAGGGAAACCGTTGGGAAAGAAAGGTTCTAGAGTGGCGACCACGAATCGGACGTGTAGGACGACCCCTCACTAGGTGGACTGACGACATTCTCAAAGTTGCAGGGAACCGTTGGATGCAAGTGGCGCAGGACCGTTCCAAGTGGCATTCTCGTTGGGAGGCCTATGTCCAGCAGTGGACGTCTGTAGGCTGATGGATGCATGGATGGAACTAAGTTATTTTATGTTTAAAAATACCGCATTCATCATTATCATCATCATCATCATTATGACGACTCATACACATCCACGCTAGTCAGACGGGTTGGTATAGAGTTTTATTTCGAGTTTGGCTCCTCTTGCAAAGATGTTATATGACGTGTCTTATTTTAAACAAGGTTTAAGAAGAGCATTTTTTTCATGATAGGCAACGACCTAGCTGTGTCCCTGGTATTGCATAGGTCTATGTGCGGTAGTGTCACTTACCATTAGGTGTGCCGCTTGCTTGTATGCCATCACCGGCAATAAAAAAAAATATGTGTATTAAATCCCTTACTCGTCTTTTACGACACCCATGGACAAGATAGGGGGTGGTTGTATTCTTATTCACTTCACGGAGCGTCAAGACAGGGGGAGATTTTTAATTTCAATATTTAAATGGACTTAAGATTGAAGTATTATAAAAGATATTTCAATGTGCCTAAAACATATTTTAGAAATAAATATTTTCAAATGTTGTTCATTCAAGCTTATCAAATGAATTTGAAAAGTTATTTCTATTGTTCTTCAAATAAAGATATTAAAGCAACAATAAAGAATAAAGAACTTATTTTGAAAATTACTGAAACCAATGATTTGAGAACAGCACTAATGTTCTGCATGAAAAAGGCCGCAGGTAAGTTTGTCGGCACCTAGACCAGGGATTCCCAAAGTGTGTACTGCGGAACCTAGGGGTTCCGTAGAGTAGTCATCAGGGTTCCATTAAAATTAAATAGCTTTTAAATTTAATAATTTGACTGTGAAATAATTCGATGGTTACAAATATTAACTTAAAATGCCGCAAAATTACTGATGGGAAGAACTCATTACTATTATGTAAGTAGACATCTAACAAGAATTAGACCTAAACTATGGCACAGAACCGTTCATTACTTGATATCATTTGATATGGGGTTCCATAAAGTAAAAGGTATTCGGTTGGGGTTCCGTTATCTTTAAAGTTTAGGAACCCCTGACCTAGATAGACCATTGAATTATTATAATGTATTGTAAATAAAACTACTTTTACGGATTATATCGCGTTTGTATTTGATTTATGATTGCCCGACGTTTGCCGTTTGCCGAACACTTTGCAGCATTCATGGTCACGGGCGGACTAAGGTGTCTCACGTCCAACAAGTAATCGTTATTACAGACATTTATAATTATCTACCCGATACAGAAAATTAGTTATAAATTTATTAAATTGTGACACACATTTTAGTACAAATTTATTGCCAGTGTAAGAATAAAAAACGTCCCACTGTTGGGCTCGAGCCTCCGCCATAACAGAAATGAAATTGACCTATTATACCACGCCAAACAGACGTGTTGCTGTTGGTATAGGATATTATTTTGAGTTTTCCATCTTTTGAATAGATATTCATTATTTCATTTTACCGGCTCATATACGTCTCACTGTTAGGCTCTAGCCTCCTCCACAATAGGACGGAAATTACTATACCATGCTGGTCAGACGCGTTGGTATAGGGTTTTGTTTCAAATTTCCCTTTTCTTGCATAGATGTTATAATTATGCATATTCTATCCCTTAGTTGATTTTTACGACACCCACGGGCAAGAGAGGGATTGGTGAATTGTATTTTTACTCCATCACCACACGAATTAGATAGATAATATACGCATATTATCTCTCTTAGTCGCCTTTTACGACTTCGACACGTAAGAAAGAGGATGGTGAATTGTATTCTTACTCCGTCATTATATAGAACTAGCAGCGCTCTGCGGTTTCACCCACAGTTCCTTTTCCCATGGGAATATCGGGATAAATTATAGTCTATGTGTTATTCTGATATGTAAGCTATATTATTGTGAAGTTTCATCAAAATATATGCAGTAGTTTTTGCGTGAAAGAGCAACAAACATCTTCACATCCTCATATACTTACAAACTTTCACGTTTATAATCTTAGTAGGAAGTATAAGTACAATCGCGTTGCGATATAGGGTAAAATATATCTATAATGAACGACAATACATCACTCAAAATACCAAAAGACGGTACAATAAATAAACAGTATGTTTCGTTAAAACGTTTGCTGGCAAACGTTTGCTGGCAAACCATCACAAATATTTGCTTTTAACACGTACGAAAATGTGTCAACATAACCCTACCCTGCGGCGGCCTACTCGTGAGCTTTTTTTTTTAATTTGGCCGTGACGTTTCTTCATAGAGCCCCTCAAAAGCTCACAAAGGCTGTCTTATTTTGTGATATTGTTTTTTTGGTTAGATGGTGCGTTTTTTTGATATCATATGTAACTGTTTTAAGAATAGGAAATGTATGTAAGCGAATAAAAATAAACAAAATTGAAGTGTTTGTTTGTAATATCAAAATATTGGACTTTTTTCGTGCTCACATGGTTATTTGAACGACACCTATGCCTAAAATATAGTTTATAAACATTTTGTCTGTCTGTTTCTTTGTTTAAGGTCATCTTCATAACGGCTGGACTGATTTTGATAGTATTTTACCAGGTAGCTGTATATATAAGGAGTAACTTAGACTATAATTTGTCCTGGTAGTCCCACGGGAACGGGAACTATGCGGGTAAGGCGACTGGATCCAAACCGAGCGAAGCGAGGGTGGGTTGCTAGTAAGTGAATAAAGCTAAAGGCGACTTTTTCCCCATTTAGTAGCAATATTTAAAAATATATTTTATTATTTATTTTCTATCTCTTTACAAGTATCTTGTCAGACATTGTTTGGTCACGGCTTTCATCCATCTTATAAAATAAATTGACCTTATTTACCTCTTCGGCCAGATGGATTTTATTTTGTATTTTCCATTTATCATAAGAAAGATATTTGATTACGTTTGTATAAATAAAAACATTTCTGTGTGGTGACTGAATAAGAATACAATTCACTATCTCCTCTCCTAAATTAAGTATCGTACAAGACGACAAAGGGATATAATACGCAGATAAGTTTTCTTTCAAGAGAAGGAAAATTCAACATAAACACTATTTTAAATAAAACTACAGATTTTATCGCGTTTGTATTTGATTTTTGTTTGACCGACGTTTCGAACACTTTACAGCGTTCATGGTCACGGGCGGACTAAGATGTCTCACGTCCAACAAGTTATCGTTATTGCAGAAAATTTATAAAATTTTCGTTATTGCAGAAAATTTATAAAATTTACGTTATTGCAGAACGAATGTGTAATACACGCGTAAACATGAGGAATCATCATAAACACTATATCAATACGTCTGAACAGCGCGGTATAGTAAGTCAATTTCCCTTCCATTGTAGAAGAGGCCTCGGGTGACGTGACCGGGGATTAGTCCGTCACCCGCCGAGAGACCGACCGCGTGAGGAAAGATCGACGTCTTTCCCGAGGCGGCGACGTCGCTCGATTGGAGGGTACGCCAATATTCCGTCGGGCCGACCACTGATGACAAGTAACCCTGCTCCGGTGGTCGGCCCAACGATGAAGGCAACGTGCATCGTCGGTGGGTTGTGGATGCTTACGCCCCTTTGTCGACCCGGACGGAGTGGTGTGAGGAGCGCGCCGACCGCAACCCACCCCTAAAAAAAAAGTTGTAGAAGAGGCCTGAGCTCTATAAAGGGACTTATATGGACTGAGATGATGATGATAATGATGATGATTTCATTGCATTTTTTTTTTGTAAAAATAAGATTATAATATATTACCATAAGATACATAATAGTCGTAAAATCTAGTTAATGGATTACCAGGAGCATAGTCACTTGTATGCTTACTTGTAATTACAACTGCATTCATTTCAGTATCATCATAGCAGCCCACTGCTGGGCTCGAGCCTCCTGCATATTGGGAGGGAAATAAACTTACTATATCACGCTAGTCAGACAGGTTGGTACAGGGTTTATTTCGAGTTTGCCCTCTTTTGCGTAGATGTTATATGCATATTATAATCCCTTAGTCGTCTTTTACGACACCCACGGGCAATAAAGGGGGCGGTGAATTGTATTCTTACTTCATCACCACACGGCAATTATCAAATAGAATATCAATTTGCTTTCTACTGTGGAGGAAGTTTTAGCCCAATAGTGAGATCTGTATAGATTGAAATGAAATGAAAACCTAGTTCTTTTTATGCTGAATCTAAACTATATGGATAGTTTTTTTAAATGCTCATTTGTATAAAAACTATTCAATTTATAAGAGAAAAGTATATTAAGTAAATAAATCCTAGTAAGGAGAGTAAGTAAATTCTATTAACTTGAAATGGGCAATTCCTGACTCTATAGGGTCAAGCTATTCACAGGGCTATTTGGTTTGAATCTCAACCTGACAATTCATTATCTCGGCTTATATAAAAGTGTGTGTGTATGTACTTACGTACCCACGTAAAAAGTTTTACTTCCTTGGCGTAAAAATCGTCCTAAAAGTCTTTTTAAAATTTTATCCTTAGCTAACGTAGGATAACTCCTATATTTGTAGCAAAACAACACTAATAATAGAAAAAAAGTTACTTAATACATTGAACGTTTTATTATAACGCATTCGGATTGAGAGCTCTCGGCGCTCACCCAACAGTCCGAGTTTGTCACAGCCATCTGCGGCTAACAACAAAAGTAACACAATGAAATACTATAGCGCATTATTTAGAGAACAATTGTGATTGTGCACGCGTATTGTAAAACATGTTGACTAACTTCAGTGTGTCGGTTTTTCGTAACGCTATGCGCGTGCAGCATAAAAATTTACTTTTATCATTATTCTTTTACGCGCCAAGCGAAGTGTAAACTTCAAAAAGAACGTAAACATTCTAATGCTGGGTACAGCTTACTTCATAATAAGAGGGATATTGACTTATTTGGCTAATTGTATTGTTACTCCGTAACCACAAGGCTATGATAAAAAATACTGCCATAAATAGGAGGAAAGTCATCATCATTATTATCATTATAGCTCATATACGTCTTGCTAGGCTGAAGCCTCCTTCACAATAGAAGCAATATTGACTGTAGCACGCTGTTCAAACGGATTGATATATGGTTTCTTTCGCAGTTTACCATCTTTTAACGACTAAAGGATTAATATGCATATCATCATCATCATCATCTCAGCCCATATACATCCCTCTATTGGGCTCGGGCTTCCTTCACTATGGCAGGGCAATTGACCTACTTTTTTTTTTGGCGGCGCGCTCGTCGCACACTCCGTCCGGGGCGACAGAGGGGCGTAAGCACACACACCCGCATCCCATCCACAATGCACGTCGCCTTTGTCGTTGGGCCGACCATCGGAGCTGATTGACTTGATGTCAGTGGTCGGCCCGACGGAAATTGACCTACTACAGCACGTTGGTAAGACGATTATTAATGTCGATATTATTAATAATAGCACGGGTGCCTGTTCAAACATAATAAAAACGTAATCATTATCTCATTATCTCGGATCATATAGGTCCCACTATTGGGCTCGAGCCTCCTCCTTGGTAGCAAGTAAATTGACTTTACTATAGTATACTGGTTAAATTGGTTGGTTTGGGGTTTTATTACGATCCGGCGGAGTTGTGGTGCACGTGAAAACGGTCCCATAATTTCTTTGTAACCGAGGGCAGGAACAGCGTGTGGTTTTTAGCTGGTAATGGCGCTGACAATAAATCGATGCTGAGCCCGGCATATCCCATCTCTCTAAGGTGGGCATGCGTAAAATTGCATTTTCCCACGCAAACAAAAAAAAATGGGCTTTATTACGAGTTCATTCTTTCTTTCTCTTGCATACATTTTATATGCGTATTATATCCCTTAGTTGTCCTTTACATCAGCTACGGACAAAATAAGGAGTGGTGATTTGTATTCTTACTCCGTCACCACACGGCTGTTCGGCTGTTTAAATAAAAACATAATCATTATCTCATTATCACGGCTCACATAGGTCCCACTGTTAGGCTCGAGCCTCCTTACTAGGAGGGAAATTAACCTTATTGTACCATACTGATCAAACCAGTTGGTATAGGCTTTTATTTCTTTCTCTTAAATAGATGTTATATGCGTATTATATCCCTTAATCGTATTTTACGTCATCCACGGGCAAGATAGGGAGTTGTGAAATATATTTTAATGCCCTTAGTCCTCTTTTACGACATCCATGTGTTGTCGCTAATCAAAAGGTGGCAACATAAAGTATGCTCTGACAACATTTGTGACTGCATACCGTCTCACTTGAGTGGTTTACTAGCGAACGATTATAAATAGAAGGTCACGAATGAATCGGACGTCTTCGTTACGTCCTCGACGAAGAGGACGACAATATCACACTCGCTCAACGTAGAGCCTACACGGCCCACGAGGCCTTAACAAATAAATATCCGCGATTCCGCCCTCGCCGTCGAGGTGCGAAACTGCGCCGCTCAAAAATCATTAAACAAAACGTGGGCACGCTCACTTTGCCTCCAGCGACGCCCCAAGCCGAGGTCCGTTCCCCACAGGGGGAGCCCTTGGGCGATGTCGCTTAGCATACTTTTCTCCGGGTTGAGAGCCCTGAGCGCTCACCCATAGTCCGCGTTAAGCTGTCATGGCCATCTGCCAACTGCTGTACACACACGAAAAAAAAATGAGTTGAGGACATTCAGTGATCACACATGGCAGAGTCAACAGAAGCAAGGAACAAGTATAACATTTGGATATTACAAGTGCTTATTAAGGTTATGTTACTAAGTGTGTATTTATAAAGATGTAATTGTGGAGACACGTGAAACGGATTGTATATGATATACGCCATTGACATAATGCTTATACACGGGCAAGATAGGGAGTGGTGAATTGTATTCTAACCATACGGATAAAACATAAAACAGGTAATTATACACGGAAGCGAAGCTTCTTGTACAGTTAATTAATCATAAGATATACGTAAGCTAGGCTTATAAAATTAATTAGTATCAGTCACGTAGATTTGAATTAAAATCTAATTACGTTACTAAACGTGTAAGAGAAATTTCAAGATTAAAATAGATCCTGTAAATTCAAAATTTTAGCTTGTAAATTCATCAGTCACGGGGACGGAAGTTGTTGTCGTCGTAAGCCTCACAACATTACCTTACGGTATCTTTACCTTAAGCCTGAGAGAGCTCTTTGTATAATTAAAAAAAAAACATCACTTTCCTTATTTTTTTAAAGTTAAAGCTATAGGTAGATTTGGATGGGTAGTAAATTCTGCTTATTTTTTGTATTGGCAATGAGCTACAATTAAAAGCTATTGGTGTCAGTTTCGAGTTATATTATACTAGCAACCCGCCCTCGCTTCATTCCCCGTTTCCGGTTCTCCAGTTCCCGTTTCCGTGGGAATACCGGGATCAAATATTATAGCTTTCCATTGGTAAAAGAATTTTTGAAATCGGTTCGGTGGCTCAAGCATTCCATGCTTGAACCGATTTCAAAAATTCTAACAAACAAACTTACTTGCATTTATAATAGGTATTAGTAAGGATATTAAATTTTCACGTCTCTTTATTTTAGCCCTAGTAGTGTCCAGGTGCTGACAACCAAATAATGACTTTTCTGAGAATTTTGGCAGAATACGAAAAATCAGTTCCGTATCATATTGTATTCACTGCACTTCATCATTTTATCTGCATTATCAGCGTGTTGACGGAGTAAGAATACAATTCACCGCTCCCTATCTTGTCCGTGGATATCGTAAAAGATGACTAAGGGATATAATAATTTGGATAATTTTTTAAATAGTTATTCTGAGTCGTGATGTATATGAAATTCTCAATGGCAAGCTTGTGTGGTGACGGAGTAAGAATACAAATCATCACTCCCTATCTTACCCGTGGATGTCGTAAAATACGACTAAGGGATATAATAAGCATATAACATCTGTGCAAGAGAAGGAAAATTCGAGGCAACACCTTATTCCAATACGTCTGACCAGCGTGGAATAGTAGGTCAATTCCCCTCCCATTATGGAGGAGGCCTGAGCCCAACAGTGGGACATATATAGGCTGGGATGAAGCTTGTAGTGTTTATTATTGTAGCAAATTAGCGACAATAAACTCGTGATAGACGAGTGGCCAGCAGGGATACAAATACTTCACTAAGATTGCCAGCTTATAATTGCACTATTTTTTCTCTTACGTGTCTGGCAACTACGTTCAATAGTGGACGATGGAAGGCTGAATAATGATAATAATGAAATACAATGAGTATATCAAATTGTAGTTATAATTGAACTTACTTTTTTTTTCTATACCAATAAATAAAATTGGAGTGTCTGTTTGTAATGTCAAAATAATAGGCTTTTTTCATGCTCACACGGTTATTTGCACGACACCTATGCCTAAAATACAGATTAAAAAATTTTTGTCTGTCTGTCTGTCTGTTTGTTCCGGGTAATCTTCAAAACGGCTGGACCGATTACAAAAATT
Organism: Lymantria dispar; assembly: GCA_032191425.1. Taxonomy (NCBI): domain Eukaryota; kingdom Metazoa; phylum Arthropoda; class Insecta; order Lepidoptera; family Erebidae; genus Lymantria; species Lymantria dispar. The sequence goes on along the minus strand of CM063465.1, from coordinate 5,421,813 downwards.
CTGTCACCAATGGAAATGAATAATAATATATACTTTTATCCCGGTATTCCCACGGAAACGGGAACTACGCGGGTAAAACGACTAAAACTGAAGCGAAGCGAGGGCGGGTTGCTAGTTATAAATAAAGACGAGGCTAGAGCGGTACAAGTTTAAAATATTTACAAAATAAAAACGACTTGAATAAGACTTATATGGTACTTTTCATGGATGTCACTGTTAGAACTAGACCACATGATTGAAAACATCAGCTTTCAAAAAAAAAAGAATTATCAAAATCGGTCCACTCAGTCGAAAGTCATGAGGTAACAAAGATAAACAAAATCAGTCCAATTGAGAGACCTCCTCTTTTTTTCATGCCGATTTAAATGAAAATAATAAAACAATTCATGTTATCGTACCCGCCAAAATTCTGTAATTTATCTTCAACTATAAAAGGATAAACCATAAACAAATTATAGAAATATTCCTTGTCTATAGTACTTTAAGACGCGAACTTTGTATAATAAATTCGATGTAAAATGAATCCCTGCCAAAATTTTCCTTTAACCCGTTGTAGAAACTTTACAGTGGAGCGAGTACAGTTTTTGAAATTATTGATCCAATTATATGGAAGTACCGCGAAAGTTCAGTATGATGGAAGAGGAGATAACGATTGTCGTTAGTAAAGACTTTGCTCGAGTCTTATTAATCGGTAATACTTAACCACCGTAGAACATTAGGCTTTAATTTCTTAAATAATAAAGATTTTACTTTCATAAAAAAATTATGAATAAGTGCTATTTCGGATTCCGTATTGCAGATGAGTGTCGTATAAATAAAGTGACTAACCTCGACATAAATTAAAATAATTAATAAAAGTATTACGTTCTCTTCAACAGGAATTATCAATTAATCATTTAACGATTATATTGGCATGCGTAAAGCACTTATCGAGTAATAATACGCCATTACGTTATTTTGGAAAAGAGCTGATACTCTTATACTGCTGGACCGATATTAACCAAAGAACTACCGCAAGGAAACTGTCTTTCAAATAAAAAAAAAAAAACCGTATTGAAATCAGTCCATACATTTGAGAGCTATGATGCCATAGACAGAAAAACACACAGACAGACAGACATCGAAGTCAAACTAATAATATCCCTCTTTTAGCATCGGGGATTAAAAAGACGACAAAGGCACTAAATATGCATATAACATATGATGAATTCTGACAATTTTTTGCCGTTATTACATTTCTTAAAAATACTGTCTTAATCTTTTAAGTGCCATTTGGGGATTTTATTTTTATAAAATATCACCAACTTCATCAAGATCAACAATGGAGGGAGGTATGTTCACAGATATTCACACATTATACCATACTCCGTATGGTAACGGAACAGGAATACAATTCACCATTCTCTATCTCAAAAAATTATAGGACATAATATTTACATACATTATATGCATATAATATGTAAGCAACATAACTGACTGAAAACTTGAAATAAAACTCTTTAGCAATCCATTTCCCGCTGAGAGGCCGACCGCGTGAGGAAAGACCAATGTCCTCCCCGAGGGGGGGACGTCATTTGATGGGAGGGTACCCCACTAGGGGGTATTCCGTCTGGCCCACCACTGATGACAGGTAACCGTGCTCCGGTGGTCGATCCAACGACGACATGGTCTTCGGGTGGGTTGCGGGTGTGCGTGCTTACGCCCCTCTGTCACCCCGGACAAACGTGGTATAGTAGGTCAATTTTCCTCCCGTTGTGGAGGAAGTTTGAGTCCAGCAGTAGCAGATATGAGCTGAGAATATAATTATGATAGTACGTTACTGGTCAGACTTTCAGTTTTTCTCTTTCATTGATATTATCTGCATATAATATCCATTAGTCGTTTTTTACGACACCTAAAAGCCATTAACGGAGGGGTGAATTTTCTAATTCCATTACAACACCTATACTAATTTATAAAATTATTATTCCCTACTTGATAAATACTTGATATAAACATACATTTTATATCAAAATATCTAATTATGACTGTATTAAAATACCGTCTAGATATTTCATTTGCATGCTTGAAATTTTGCTCCAAAATATTCCACATAAGTGATTTAGGTTTACAAATTAAAATTTATTAATATTTGCCTTATAAGCCAAAAAATATTAATCATCCAAATACAAGGTATATTTAAAGTAGTTATACATTTATTAGCTTATGCCCGCAACTTCCATACGTCGAAATCAAGCGTGACGTTCTTTTTAAACATTATTTGTTGTTAGATCAAAAATGTTAAAGCAATATTTCTGTGATATTTTATAGTGTTAGAAATAAATCCTTTGGTAAGCTGATGTATAATACAACAACAAATCAAGTAAAAGTAAAGTAAAATTTAATCCCCTATTTTATACCCTTAGAGGATGATAATTAACAAATGCCGAAACACGTATTTATTTATTTTTACTGAATAGTATGTACTTAGAAGACAATTCATTGGGCTGTGGTAAGTGCCCACGCGGTCCATTCCATCCGGGGCGACGAAAGGACGGCGCGCGGGCCCATAACCCACCCGTACTCACGTCACCTTCGTCATTGGGCCGACCACCGGAGCAGGGTGACTTGTCGTCAGTGGTCGGCCCGACGGAATACCCTTTCGGGTACCCTCACCTCTTGACGTCTCCGTCTCGGGACGTCGGTCGCCGTCGCGCAGTCAACCTCTCTGCGGGTGACGGACTAAATTCCCCGGTCCGGTCACCCGCGGCCTTGGCTAGGGCGGCATCAGACGCATGTACTCGCGCCTGCGCCGCCCGAGTCGCTGGCGGCGGGACGTGTCACCGAAGAGGAGCTCCTCTCGCGTCCGATCCGCCGCCTCCTTCCTTGAGATTACGGCCTTACAGAAGGCGGCGACCGCATCCCAGTTCCTGACGCTGTCGAGCATCTCCCTGGCGATGGTCGGCAGCGTCAGGTCGGCACCGATGATCGCAATGAGTTAACGGCGCTCCTCCGCCCACGCGGCACACACCCCAAGCGTGTATTGCGCCGTGTCCTCGTCGCAATTGCAGTGGTGGCAGGACGGTGTGCTCTCCCTCCTGACAATCTTCTGCAGGCACTTGGCGAAGCAACCGTGCCCCGTTAGCACCTGCACCAGTCGGAAGGAAAGCACCCCGTGCGTCCGCTCCAACCACTCCATCTGCACCTGCCGGGAGGCCTCGACGGTCCTGATACCGTACTGAGGAGGCCTCTTCAACTGCCCAACGGGCAGTCTCGGCCGTCGGTAAATTCCGGCGAGCATCTCTGCCTCCAGATCCCACGGGGGAGTTCCCACCAGGAGACTCGCTGCCTCCGTCGCCACCGTGCGGTAACCGCGTATGGCCCTGATCGTTATGACCCTCTGTGGTCGCCACAAGAGGGCCCTCAGATGGACGGTCAGGGACCCCGCCCACACCGGTGCGCCGTACAGGGCCATCGACCGGATCCATTCATTCCCTCTGGGGTTGAATTTTATAAGAACCTTTTTTAGCACATCTATACATTAAAAGAAGTAACTACTGTCAAAACGATTTATTTCCAGCTATAGTAGCTCTGGCATTTGCCAGAGCTACTATAGCAAACTAGTAAATGCCCGCGGTTTTACCCCCGTAGTTCCCGTAGCATGAAAATACCCACTATTTTGACATTACAAAGAAACATGATTTTATTAATTGGTATGCAGATATATACGTAGATTATTAACCTAAGCGGCTGGACCGATGTTGATGAAATTTTTTTTTGTGTTGTCAAACGGATTCGAGAATGGTTTAGAATCACAATTGGACCCGGTAGGTGGCGCTGCTATCGATTTAAAAGAGAATTCCTTTTATTATTTTTTAGATTTAAACAGAACGACTTCTGTTGGATCAGCTAGTCTTTATATATAAATTTCTTGTGTATGTGTGTGTCACTGAACTCCTCCTAAACGGCTGGACTGATGTTGATGAAATTTTTTATGTATGTTCAAGGGGATTCGAGAATGGTTTAAATTTACAATTGGACCGGTAGGTGGCGCCTATTTGAACAGAATAACGTCTGTTGGGTCAGCTAGTTGAGTATAAATTACTATGTTAAAATTGTCTCTAACAGGTTGTATTTGTATAGTTTGCCAAAAAGCTATTAGTGGACTAACAGAGCATTTTTAGATAGTCTCTCTTTCGTTATTATTTTGCTCGTGAAAACAGCTGACTTTACCCAAACGAGCATTACGTAGCCAAGCGTGACGGTTCAATCACATTCAATAACCACAAAATAAAATGCACAGCGCGCCTAAACAAGTTTTTACTTCAAAAAATTATGACTGTCTGAATTTTTCAGGACACATTTTCATGTAACCACGCATCATACGTCAGATTAAACTTTATGAATGATTGACGTCATTTATTACCACTTTTTTACCCATTCTGATATAGAAATTGACAGCGAAGCGTATTCCGATTATCGAATGATCGATCGTGAAGGACTTTTCATCGTGTCATATTCGTTAACGAAACGATTTCAGGTGGATAATCTGTTCGTATATCGACAGAAACACTAGTTCTCGTTATTAACTGGATAGATGGTGTAATATAACTAACGAACCTTTTATACTGAGTATTCTGGGTACTCGGTGTGGTGACGGAGTAAGAATACAATTATTCACCACCCCCTCTCTGTAGGCCTCATAACAAGGCTCAAAGTCGCTCAGCGTGCTATGGATCGGGCTATGCTCGGGATTTCTCTGCAAGATAGAATCCGCAATACGAAAATCTGCAGTGTAGGACGCCCTTCCACTAGGTGGACCGACGACCCGGTGAAAGTTACTGGGTGTCTTTGGATGCAGGTGGCACGGGACCGCACTTTGTGGCGTAACATGAGGGAGACCTAGGTCCAGCAGTGGACGGCGATAGGCTGAAATGATGATCATGATGATGACCCCATCTCTTACCCGTGGGTATCGTACAAGGCGGCTAAGCGATATCTTGCATGTAACAAGCAAAAGAAGGCAAACTCTAAATAAAATCCTATATCAAATCGCCTGACCAACGCCAATTTTCCTCCCTATGTGGAAGAGCTTTGAATCCAGTAGTGGGACGTATATGAGCTGTAATGATGATAATATTGCAAATTGAGGAAATTATTTTTTTAAATTTTTATATAGGTATATATTTCTTGTGTACCTGTGTATGTCACTGAACTCCTTCTAAATGGCTGGACCGATGTTTATGAATTTTTTTGTGCTTGTTCAAGGGGTTTCGAGAATAGGCAAGATTTACAATTGAACCCGGTAGATGACGCTGCTGTTAATTTCAAGGAGAATTCCTTTTATTTTATTTGAACAAAACAACGTCTGTTGGATCAGCTAGTGTTTAAGCGACTTCTAAAAAAGGAGGCGGTTCTCAATTCGGAGGTTTGTAATTGGTTTGTTCGCACATGACTCCGCCGATTTGAAAAAGAATTTTTCAAAGCTTGCCTAATGGCCCCATGTAATTTTTATCAAAATCAAACCGGTTTTTGAAAAATCAACAAAAATCTAAATATTTATTTACATTGAAGTCGGTTTGTTTTTTGCAAAAAACATTTTCTTATATATAATATTTTCCGTGTGGTGACGGAATAAAAATACAATTCACCACTCCCTATCTTGACCATAGACCATATGTAATGTCAACGTACCATTCCATTTCCAAGAGTAAATGGTATTATTGTTCAATTAAGTAAATTGATTCTATATTGAGTAGTAATTTAGTAAAGTTATTATTATCAAATAAACCAACATATTAGTAACAATTTCTATGATACGATGACATAATAGCTATGTTATCCCTTTATGGCATGAGCCATTAAAGCTATTAAAGGAGTTTTGACGGAAACGTGAAAGCGATATGGTAGTCTTGTATGATTTTTAATATCTTACTGTAATTTTTTATCTATACAAATAAATAAAATTGAAATGTCTTAGTCTAATGTCATATTTTTTTATGCTCACATGGTTATTAGCACGATATGTATGCCTAATATTTATTTAAATTTTGCATTAGGCATTTGCTAATGTTAAACTTAAGAGGATCTACTCGTTCGACATATCTCGGTGTCTCAAAACACAGGTCTACGACCAGTGTGTTACCAATGATAACTTACGGCACGGAAACGTGGTCTCTAAATGTACGCCTCATAACCAAGCTCAAACGCATTCAACGTTTTATGGAGTGGGCTATGCTCAGGATTTTTCTACGTGATGCAGAGATCAGCATGTAGGACAACCAAACTAGGTGGCCCGACGACCTGGTGAAAGTTGCTGGTCGTCGTTGGATGCATGCGGAACAGGATTGTACTCTATGGCGTAACATGAGGGAGGTCTACGTCCAGCAGTGGCCTGCGATAGGGTGAAATGATAATGATATATAATTTTGATGCCATTTATATAATATGACTGCTAGAGTAAAAAGAATATGATATAAAAGTGCTTTGTGTATTTAAATATTTTTACTTACTCCGCACGAGAGTAAGACGTTTAGACTATTCGTTTCTCTATGTGATACAATTCCATTTGCCCAGCTGTGGGATGTATATAAACAGGGATAGAGAATTCAATTACTATCATGTAAAATAATTATAACTACAGTTATTTAATTAACAAAACATCAATAGCAAGAAAATTATTCAAACATTCAAATTTTGTAATTGATTTTCATTGAAACGTGACCGCTTCGGGCTGTCACGTGTATACCTCAACATTTAAAGTTGTATTAGAACTTGAAAGGGGTTCGTATCGATCCATAGTCTATACAGTATTCATGAAATAAGGTAACAGATAGAATAAGCCGCCGGGCGGGGCATATTATATAAGGTAACATGCTGACTATAGATCATCATCATAATTTTCCTGCCCTCATCCCACGCTAAGTGGGGTCGGCACAACATGTTTTTACCTTCCATAGCCTCCTATCAGCCGTCATATGTACACTCACTGCTTTCATACTCATATCTTCATTCACGCAGTCCATCCATCTCTTTTTGGGTCTCCCACGCTTCTTTCGTCCATCCACAATCATATTGACAACCCTCCTTGTCACATGCCTTTTATCCGTCCTCATCACATGTCCACACCATGACAATCTCGTGCTCCTAATCTTCTCTATCATTGGTGCCACTTTTAGGCTTCCCCTAATATACTAATTTCTTATTTTATCTAACCTTGTAACGCCACACATCTTATCTTAGCATTCGCATCTCTGTAGCATGCACTCTTCTCTCATCCATCTTTTTCAATGCCCAACATTCAGATCCATACATAGCAACTGGTCTGATGACACTCTTGTGTATTTTCCCCTTAAGTTTGAGAGGCAACCGTGCATCACAAATTGTGCACGAGACCTGCCGCCACTTCATCCATCCTGCATTCATTCTACTATTAACCTCTCGATCAATATTGCCATCATCTTGAAAAAGCGAGCCTAGATACTTGAAATCGGAGCAAACCGGTAGAGATACCTATATATACCTATGCTGACTATAGATATCCTTACTAATATTATAAATGCGAAAGTTTGTTTGTTTGTTTGTTATGCTTATACGTTTAAGCTACTGATCCGATTTCAAAAATTCTTTCACCAATGGAAAGCTATAATATAAGGGAGCAACATAGGCTATATTTTATCTCGGTTTTCCCACGGGAACGGGAACTACGTGGGTGAAACCCAAGCGAAGCGAGGCTAGTATTTAATATATGTCTCATCAACTCATGTACGTCTCCTGTATTAAAACTTTGTTTTAACAAACAATTCATTTAATAATATGCGAATATAGCTACTGTTTGTTCATAGTTTTGAGTTTTCACTTCGGCAGTCTTCATAACCACTTTGTATTCTGACTTTTAATATTAACAATTTTACTTCTTATCTGAAATTAAACCAAAAACAATTCAGAAATAAAAATTATTAGTTAGTTTAATTTTACACAAATCAAATTATTTATTTTTGCTGTTGTATTCTACAAAAGATACAATGGGTTTGTGATAACTAAAATAAGAAAGAATGTAAACCAAATGATGCTTAAAATAATTATAATTATGTATCTATAATAATTTTCACGCAATCCAGCCTTTCACCTCGGAGCGTGACGGATTAGCTGCACTTACAGCTTAAGAAAAAATCTGTAAGCTGTACGTCAAAAGAAGTTTTGTCTTAAAAACTATTTAGTAACCATTGGCTTCCAGCCTTCCCAAAAATAATTTTTCCTTTTTTCAAAGTATTGCGCAATATAATATGGCCAGACCACATCCCACAAACCGCACAGCCACGAGTTAACTACTAAAGCAGCCATCTTTTTACCACTTTACGAAATCGTTTAAGTAATACATAGTAATAATTTGTATACGGCGGCAGAAAACCCCTTGAACGACCCCAATTCGTACTTGGACCGTTTTTTAATATTGGAAAGTGGTGTACATTAGAAATGGATGACGCAACTGAAAGGTTAAGTGACTAATGACATTTAGATAGTCAAAGAGCGCCGTTGAACGCAAGCGGATTAGAATCATTAGTTGTCGTATTTTCATGAAATCATCTTATGTAGGTGCCCATGTAGGCCACTGAACGATTTTATTGCCGTGGTCTAAATACCAACCTGACATGCATAGTTTCATTATTTGAATGCACAGATGGCGTAGTGGTTAAAATGCCAGTGTCATGGGATCGAATCCCATACAGGACAAGACTTTGTGCGATCCACAAATTGTTCTTCTGAATATGAATGTATTTTGTGTTCGTTAATAATGTTTGGAAAGTCTCCCGTAACACAACGTAAAGTTTCTATTAGGCCTTTGGGACCCCACGAGCAATGTAAGGGTTGGTAATATTCGTAATTACCATCATATAGTGAAGCCGGCTTGATGAACACACCAACTGATTAAAATCCACTGTTCACAGATCTCCAAAAAAAGATTGTCACCATAATCGCTATCCTTGATAGACCGTTTAGCTGTCACTGTTGGTATTACCAGTTTCCAGACAGTGCTCCTGGTCATTTTATTTCTGATATGTCAGCTTATTATTACGAATCTTCCAAATAAATAAAGGGTAGTAACACATTATATGCTTTAACACTGATCATACGGGATATCCTCACGAATAATCGCCAAAAATTGTTGATTGGCTGTTGCAGTTGGTATTACGAGTTTCCCAGGACAGTGCTCCTAGTCGATATACTAGTAATGTCTCAGCTTATTATTACGAACCTTCATGACAAATAGAGTGTACTATCCATTTTTTACCAGTCACCAGTTTACCAGTATACGGGGTTTCTTCACGAATAATCTCCCAACAACTTAACACCAACTTATCTGACAAGCTAGAGTAGAGATGCAGTAAGTCAATTTCACTCCTACTATGGAGGAGTATTAAAACTTGCTGTGAGACTTACTCGTCTCGGCTCATAAACGTTCACTTCTGAGCCCGAGCCTCCTCCCTAATAGGAGGAAAATCAACGTACTATACCATATTGCTCAAACATGTTGATATAAGATTTTATTTTGAGTTTACCTTCTCTAACATAAATGTTATCCATTCATCAGCCTAGAGACGTCCACTGCTGAATATAGGCCTCCCCACGAGAATGCCACTCGGAACAGTCCTGCGTCACTTGTATCCAACGGTTCCCTGCGACTTTGAGAATGTCATCAGTCTAGTGGGGGGTCGTCCTACGCTGCGTCGTCCGATTCGTGGTCGCCACTCAAGAACCTTTCTTCCCCAACGATTGTCGGTTCGACGAGCGATGTGGCCTGCCCATTGCCATTTCAACGTGCTAATTCTGCAGGCTATGTTGGTTACACCTGTTCTTCTACGGATTTCCGTGTTTCGGATTTTATCACGTCGAGAAATACCAAGCATAGCTATCTCCATAGCACGTTGAGCGATTTTGAGTTTTTTTATGAAGCCGACATTTAGAGACCACGTTTCAGTGGCGTAAATCATCGCTGGTAATACACATTGGTTATAATAAACCTTTGTTTTCAGACACTGCGGCATATTAGACGAAAAGATCCTCTTAAGTTATAAATGTTAAATCTATATGTTATATGCTTATTATATCACTTAGTCGTCTTTTACGACATACATATATGAGATAGGTACACAATTGTATTCTTACTCCGTCATCACACGAAATGATTTATTTAAAAAGTATTTATAGATCATTTTAAGTTACTCTTAATCAGCGTTTGATTAAAATTCAACTAATTTGGCCACATTATCTGGGTTTAGGTCGTATAATCCAACCAGATTGATTGATTTTAATCTAATTTAGTTAAAAGCTTTTGTAATACTGTTTACATTAAAGTTTTGTTATTATTAACCAACTATACAAATGTTTGGATAGAAATAGAAAGTTTCATATTTACATGATAAACAATTAAAGTTACGAATTGCTTATTATAATTACATTAAAATTAGCATGGATAAGGCTAAATATCTGGTTGACTGAGCTTCGCTCGGAATATTTCTGTTGTATTTTTGTCGAATTTATTTAGATATATATTAATAAAAAATAAAAATTAAATAATGAAAAAAATATCACAAATTACAAAAAGAGAATAATAATAACACCGAGATTCGATCCGACGCTGTTTGAATGCCAAAACAAAACAAAAAGAAAACTGGACCACTTCCCAACTGAGCAATCGCGACTCTTGACGTTGACGGCGAAATTTGAATCCATATTCTATTGACATTTTATGTCATAGTATTGATTAGCTAAAAACACCGACAAAACAACATTTTCTATATATAAAACATAGCTAGATCGATTTTTTGGCGCTGAAAACTCTAGTATGCTCAATTTCATCAAAATCGTTGGAGCCGTTTCCGAGATCCTTAATATATATATATATATATACAAGAATTGTTCGTTTAAAGATATAAGATTTTATCACATCATTACTGCTCATATACGTCCCATGACTGGGCTCGAGCCTCCTCCACAATAGAAAGGATACTGACCTACTATACCACGCTGTATTCTTTCTCATCACCGTGTCCGATGAAGTAAGAATGCAATTCATCACTCTCTATCTTGCCTGTGGATGTCGTAAAAGACGACTAAAGGATGCAAGAGAAGGAAAACTCGAAATAAAATCCTATACCAACCTACCCGACCGGCATGATATAGTAAGGTCAATTTCTCTCCTATTGTGGAAGAGACTTAAGTCCTGGAGCAAGACATATATGAGCTGAGATGATGATGATAATGATACTACACTGGTCAGACGTGTTGGTCTATACCAATGTAACAGGAAGAAAACTCGTAATAAAGCCCTATGGCTTTATTAAGAGTTTTCCCCCTGTTACATATCGCACTATTCCTGTAAAAAAGACGTAAATACACTTGCGCCCAAAATGTTTTATTGTGTGAATAAAGCGAGCATCATAGTTTACACCTTCTGTCAAAATCTCGTGAAGCTATCGACAAAACTAAAAGAATAAATGCAAAAATACTATAATTTTGTGATCTTAGAAAACATAAAATTCCAGCATAAAATAGAGGTATGCATATTTACATTTATACGCTTTACAATATTATCCCGTTCATAAAGTCATAATTATGTTTACGTAAATTTTAAAGGAAGGTTTACAAGAAAATTTATAACGCAAGTATACTTTAAATACCTGTTCCAGCATTGTACAATCTAGGAATTATGTGTAATTCTAATTACTTATTTCTTCTACGAAACTTTTAGGTGACAGTTTATGTATAATTATTGTTACATACTTTTCATTTGGTTTATTTTCCGTTAAAGAACAACGTGATTATAGTTACAATGCTAGATTATAAGGAAATTAAAGAGATAATAAAGCCGTAAGTAGATTTAAATAAGTTCATATATTTGAAAATACATGGCGAAAAAGCAATAATTAAACTTACGTCTGCAAATATTTTTTGCATTTCGTGGAATACAGAAGTAACAGTATTTTTTTGGATTATCTTAAAGTACATTAAGCTGTTCCTGAATTAAGAAACTGGTGTAGTTGAAGGCATCTGTGACCTACGATTTTCTCTTTGTAACATATTTCTAGAACTCATAATTAAAAATATAAGACATTTTTTTCAAGCTCCTGAAAAGTTGGCAAAAATCATTTACTTCTTTCTTCCAGGAATAGTGCGATATATGTTTTATGCATATAACAATCCCTTGGTCGTCTTTTACGTCACCCACGGGCAAGATAGAGGTTGGTGAATTATTCTTCTCTCCTTTTCTTTTCTTACTCTGTCACCACACGGATAGACTAGTTTAACTTGTATAAATATAATAAGAAGATATCTTTATTTTTATCATAACTGAACCTTTATTTGGTATCTCTAAATGTATAGTTCCTATGAGGAAAGTCGGTAAAGAAATTCGTGAACTAAAAGAAATCCCAAAGATATCATCTGGCAAATGGATTGAGGATATAATTAATTATTTTTTCCTTCGCAGCGGGTGCCGTAAAATATCATGTCGGCTCATATACGTCCCACTGCTGGGCTCGAGCGTCCTCAACAATAGGAGGGAAATTAACCTACTATGTCACGCTGGTCAGACATGTTGCAATGGTTTTATCTTGAGTTTTCTTCTATTGCATAGATGTTATTTACATATTATATCTCATAGTCGTCGTTTACGATACCTACGAGTATGAGAGGGGGTGGTGAATTGTAATCTTAGTCCGTCACCACACGGACAAGGTAAGGTATACGGGGCGGTACGTCGGTCGATGGGAGGGTACCCCAAATAGGGGATATTCCGTCGGGCCGACCACTAATGACAACCCTGCTCCGGTGGTCGGCCCAACGATGAAGGCGACGTGCACGTGAGTGAGTTGCAGGTGTGTGTGCTTACGCCCCTCTGTCGCCCCGGACGGAGTGGTGCGAGGAGCGCACCGACCGCAACCCACCCCAAAATAAAAAAAAAACAAAAAAAAAAGTAAGGCAGGGTGTGTGGTGACGGAGTAAGAATACAATTCATCACTTATACCTATCTTACCTTTGGATGTCGTAAAGGGTGACTATGGGATATAATATGCTTATTATATCCCATAGTCATCCTTTATGTATGCTACAACAACTGTCCAAGAGAAGGAAAACTCGATTTAAAATTATTTATTTATTTATTTGTTAAATTACCAATTACAGCTATTATTACAGGTTTCTCTAATGCAATAGTGTAAATCAACATAAACCATTTGGTAATAATATTATCTGTTAATGTCAACATAATATTACATAAACAATTAATTAATTTATACATTTTATATCGTACGTAAGTTAAAAATATTATAATCTAAAATTCTAAAATCTATGCTAAAATAGGATATTATTAAATTATCAACGACTCATTGTATAAAATTATACATTATATACAAACATATCTAACCAGCATGGTATAGTAGGTCAACTGCCCTCATATTGGGGAGGAGACACGAGCCCAGAAGTGGAACGTGTATGAGCTGAAAGGAGGACGACCTTAGGTAATGATTTACATAAAAAAACCTGACTACCATGAATGGCAATGACTGAAAATGATTATCGCACTAAGCTTTGATGCTTATACACATACACTCATTTGCAAAAAAAACGGGCACCTAAGCAATGAACCATTTCAAATGTTAATATTTCTTTGTTTGATAATTATAGGTAGTTTTATCCACACAATTTGCTAAATTAATAAGAAAATAATCGTTTTCATCAGTATTTCATAAAATTTAGATACAATTTATGGGAAATAATGCTAAACCTCGCTAGTAGTGTATATTCGCTAGTAGTGCATATGCTCATGAAGTAAAAATAAAAAAGTTTTTTTGTTTGTTTTTCTTTAATAAAGTAAAAGCAGATAAATGTTTAGTATCGAGTGTGACCCCCTCTAGCTAAAATCACAGCTTGAATTCGTCTGGGCATGCTAGCGAGTATATCCCGGATACTTGCTTGCGGAATACGTTCCCACTCCGCAGTAATCACATTCTTCAGCTCTCTGATGGTCTGCGGAGCCGGGTGTACTGATCTCACACGCCGTTTCAGAACGTCCCAGACATGCTCTATGGGATTGAGGTCGGGACTTCGAGCTGGCCAATCCAAACGACGAATGCCGACCTCTTGCACATACGCATTAACATCGCGGGATCGGTGGGCGCGAGCATTGTCGTCCATAAAAATCGAGTCTTCACCTAGAGCGGCCAATGCGGGTTGTGCATGAGAAATTAGAACTTCCGTTATGTATCGATGCCCAGTCAGTGAGCCGTTTTCAATGAAGACTAACTCTGTACGATCCATTGAATTTATTCCTGCCCAAAACATAACAGAGCCCCCACCATAAGGTGTGATTTCTTCGAAACATGCCTCTGCAAAGCGTTCTCCTTGTCTTCTTAGCACTCGCCGACGTTGATCTTCACCGAACAGAGATATCCTGGCTTCATCAGAGAACAAAACCCTATTCCAATCGTCTTGAGTCCATGATTCACAATTTCTAGCGAACCTAAGCCTGTGAACTCTGTGCTCACGGAGTAATTTGGGGCCGCGGGCCGGGCGGTGACTGCGTATATTGGCAGCGAGAAGCCTCCTCCTGACCGTCCATAGACTAATATGCACATTTCTTACTTCTTGGAGGTTGTTCTTAAGATCCACATACGAAGATTTGCGATTTCTCAATGCGCGACTCACAAGAAAACGATCATCCCGTGGTTGGGTACATGGTTTTCTTCCAGAACCAGGCCTTCTCTCGACGGAACCAGTCTCCTGATATCGCTGCCAGGTCCTTTGGACTGTCGAGCGACTAACATTTAGCCTCCTAGCCACGAAACATTGGCTGCAACCCTCTTCAAGCAGCGCGATAATTTTGGTAGCTTTTACCACTTTATCTACCATTTTTGATACAGCCAAACAGCATTAAATAAAGCTTTGACAGTCAAGGATATGAAATTAATCGATAAAAATTGAATAAAAGTTATGAAAGTCGATGTTAACTTCTGGAACTTCGCGCCAAAAATGTAGGATAAAAAGGGGTTTTCTGTAAAAATGAACATCAAATGAAAAATTGAATTTAGAACGTACTTTTTTAAATACCACAGCATTTTTAAAACCGGCCAGTAACGTGTACAAACGATTGAAACCTTTTTGGTATTGTATCTTTTTAAATATGAATGAAAATCAAAACCGCCCGTTTTTTTTGCAAATGAGTTTATTTATACGAGGCACAGTCATTATATAGAAGTAAAAGTAGTTATAAATCTGTATTTGATTATTTATTAGACGATCAAAATATAGGGAAAGTTTTATGGTCTTTTTTATTAAAAAATATATTTAATTAATTTGATTTTAATTTTAAAAAGTGTGCCATCACTCAGGACGCCTGGCAGATGTGAAACATCGAAATTATTTGTATAAGTGTATATGCATAAAAGAATAGATTACGACAGAACTAATATTTATTGCATAAAGTAATGAATAAAATAATACGATTTCCATTATTATTCGAAATATTACACAGAAATAAAATTAATCCACCACATACTGAATGAATTCTAAACATTTATTTTCATTAGTATAGATAACAATTTACTTTGAGTTCACTAGATAGCGTTGTAAAAAATTTTAAATCGCACCATGGTTTCGTTACAAAAATGTACATATATATCCCGATATTTATTTAATAGTTAATCAAGAGGGCACCGCGAAGCGTGGCGTTAAACGCCACGCGACCATCGCGGTCACCCTCACCTATAGATGTTTCACATCAAAAAGTGAGCGTGATTTTATTGCGAGGGACTTTACAAACATATAACTAACGGTCACAAATTATATCCAGACTCAGAACAACAATTTGTGGATCGCATAAAGTGTTGTCCCGCGTGGGATTCGATTCCCCTGACACTGGCTTTGTAGGTCGTCATCTTAACCACTACACCACCTGTGCAGTCTCTCTATTGGAGCTATGATTATCATCTCAGCCCACATAATTCCCACTGTTAAGTTCCGACCTCCTCCACAATGGGAGGAAAAAAACTATACCGCGCTGATCAGATGTATTGGTACGAGATTTTATGTCATTTTTCCTTTTCTTGCATTGATGTTATATGCATATCATATCCCTTAGTCTTCTTTTACGACATCCACGGGCAAGATGGGGGAGTGGTGAATTGTATTCATACTCCGTCACAACACTGACTATTGGAGGTATTTCATTCATTTTTTTTTCATTTCAGCCTATTGCCGTCCACTGCTGGACGTAGGCCTCCCTCATATTGCGCCACAATGTGCGGTCCTGTGCCATCTGCATCCAACGACGCCCAGCAACTTTCACTAGGTCGTCGGTCCACCTAGTGGGGGGGCGTCCTACACTGCGTCGTCCGATGCGTGGTCGTATAAATACACATAATTATACAGTTATTAACTTATTAAAGTATTTTCAATAGTATACAGATATTATATATGTTGTTTAAATAATTTATCACATATATGATATCATTTTTCAGCTTATATACGGCCCACTGTTGGGCTCGAGCCTCCTCCACAATAGGAGGGAAAATGACCTTACTATAACCATGCTGGCAGGTTGGTATGTTTTATTTCGAGTTTTCTTCTTCTTTCATAGATGTTATATGCGTATTATATCTTACAGTCGTCTTTTACGATATCCACAGGTAATACAGGGAGTGGTGAATTAAATTATTATTTTCTTTTCCTTTTATATTTGAACTAAATTAAAAAAAAATAGTTAAATCCTATCTCGAAGGACATCACACTGGAGCTAAGACTATATTGTATACGTAATTATATTCAAAAGATGATAAAAAAAATTACAGCCCGCTGAGTTTCTTGCCGGATCTTCTCAGCATGTGGTCGCGTTCCAATCCGGTGGTAGATATTGTATTATATTCAAACGATGTATAAATTTGACAATATATAAGTGCCCTCAATGGGCCTATGCAGAACAAATGATTTGATTTGATTACATCGTATATAAATAAAAATAAATTATTACGAATTTTTCACACGCTAATTTAATTTTATGTAATTTTATTTATAACCTCTCAACACAGTACACATTGCTATCAAGTATTGTTCAAATTTATTACCTAAGCAATTTTCATTCATCTAAAGCAGTAACAATACCTTTATTACACCAATAAATTATCGTAGATAGACACGGAACAAATTACGAAGAATAATTTACGGTTGCCGCGTCTTGTAAACTAATTAAACAGTATAGATCTAAAGAAAATATATCCATTCCACCCTCAAAACATGAGATGTGTACGAAGCCAAAACTTTCTAAAATCAATAGAGTGTATAAACATATTAAGCAGACATTAATATTTCTTTGGACGTAATAAAAAGATTCATTCTTAAACCATGTCTGGCGTAAACGTGCGTAAAATAAAAACAATGCAAATGTAATTTTACTTAACCTAATATAATTCCATTTATTCCTTATAGATTAATAATTATAGTACTCACAATTGGCTGGTATCGGCCGATATCCAGAAAAATCCGGATTACAATCAGCATACAATTCTTAATTCACTCCAACGTAAAATTAATGATCAAACACTTAATGTTTGTGTAATTAATTACAATAAAAACACTTAAACACATATAGTAAATAAAATCTGTGGTACTTTAATATTTGGGGGAAGGTTCGATTTGTGACAGCGGTTAGAAGGATACGCGCGACTCGGCAGCGTCGATACGCGGACTGAGCCGCCATGACAGTTTCGGCTGGGGTACGAGACGCATGCGCTTTACGTCTGGAAAACTTAAGGTCTCTCCCTATTGTTCACAGCGTGATGAGGGTACAAAATTGATGCCAGCTTCAATTCTGACTAAAGAAACCTTTTTAACTCTTCAAATCCTGTTTGAACAAAATGGCTGATTTAAAGTGGTGGTTCGTTACGAACTCTAATCTGTTCCTTTATGATGTCAGCTCGTTGGTAATGCTATCGTCGCTTGTGAAAGCCTTTAATGATTTGGATTAGATTTTACCTTCGACTGAAGTCGTACTTAGGGGTCATTAAGACTTCTCTACATAAGCAATTAAGCGTTTCATCTCAACTTAGTACGGTTGCAATTTAGTAATGATGAAATTAATAAAATCGCGTAGTAGTAGAATAATATTATAATGAATAAAAGATTTTTTACTAATTTTATCACGTTTGTATTTGATTTAATGATCATGGGATGAAGAGCGATGGGCTACAGTTAGTTCTACGGTAACAGCTACGTTCAGCTACAGCTCTTTGTAGGCCTTTACTTTTAATATTTATAATTATTGACTCCTTATTTTTTAATCCTACTAATATTATTACTATTCCGTATGTCGATGCAGTAAGAATACAATTTACCACTCCCTATCTTGCCCGTGGATGTTGTAAAAGACGACTAAGGGATAACATTTACAAGAGAAGGAAAACTCGAAATAAGACCCTATACTAACATATCTGACCAGCATGGAATAGTAGATCAATTGGGGAGGTGGCTCGAGCTTATTGGAGAGGAGGCTCGAGCTTATTGGGGAGGAGGCTCTAGCCCAGCAGCGGGACGTTTATGAGCTAAGATAACGATGATGAATATTATTACTAAATGCTTTATATAGATGTTTGTAACTCTTTCACTTGTAAACCTTTGAAAAGATTTAAATAAAAATTGGTAGATAGATGGACCATTCCATGGATCTTTAGAAAAAGTATCTTATGTAATACATCATTATTATTGCGATAAGGTGTTCCGTTAGAAGAATATTGAAATTGCCTATTTTTAATCATCATTTCGTCAATATCATCTTACTATGTATACGTCGCACTGCTAGGTGCGAGCTTTTCCATAATAGGAGGATAATTGACCTACTATACTACGGTAGATCCAATTTCGAGAAAGAGGACAACCGATGAGTCCAGTTCGGGTAGACAGCGTTTGGTAAACTTATGAGGATCTTTTCGTTCAATATTCTGCAGTATTTGAAAAGAAGGGTTTATAATCAGTGTGTGTGACCAGCGATGATATACCGTACAGAAAACACAATCTCTCACTAGCCATGGGAATTTTGGAGGCAAATTATTATATTTTAAACTAGTAGTTTCACCATTTTGAAAATATTCGTCCTCAAACTGCGATTTTGAACAAACAGTTCACCACATCCTCTGACGTAATAAGTGGGACCTCATGTTAGTCAGCCTGCAAGTAATATTTGGAGTGGTACAATATACGGATCTTGTAGTAGCTTGAGACAATTCCCATGTGTTTAGGGGTTTTTGCCATATCTATTATTTCAACCAGTTTTAAATCTGTGGTGCTGTACTGCTGCGCTTCACGTAGTTAGACAATAACAAAACAAATTTATTTTTCGCCTGTTATCTCCTTAAGTGGCAATGTATTGGCGATATTTCTTAACGAATCTATAAGCATTAGGCAAGAAGGTACTTGAGGGCAACCCATCGAATAATCTCGATCGTGTCTGGAATCAGGTGAATAAATATGATAAAAATCGTTGAAAGTTTTTGAGTCCGTACGGCACAGGACAGCGCTTTATAGGAAGTTTACCCGAAAGAGTATCCCGCTGGGCTGGCCACGGACGTTAAGGTACTCTGGTCGGCCTAAATTGAGGGGTGTATGGTGGAACATGGGTCACGCGCCGCCCCTTCGTCACCCCGGATAAATTGGAGGACGTGCGTATTGACCATAGCCTCACAAAAAAAATTATTTCGCATTATGGTATTCTATGGCTTTTTTTATGAGTGGGTTATGGTAAGCGCACACGCGGTCTATTCTATCCGGGGCGACGAAAGGACAGCGCCTGGGCCCATAACCTACCCGTACCCACGTCGCCTTCGTCGTTGGGCTGACCACCGGAGCAGGGGACTTATCGTCAGTGATCGGCTCGACGGAATACCCTTTCGGGTACCCTCATGGCATTCTATGGCTTACGGCAAAAGGCAGAAAGATCAATGGTGAGCCATCATCGCTGCTTATTTTTACCTCCCACTGCTAGGCTCGAGCCTTCTTCACAATCGGAGGAAAATCGCCCTACTATACTACGCTGGTCAGACGTATTGATGTAGGGTTTTATTTCGATTTTTCCTTCTCTTGCACAGATGTCATATGCATATTGTATCCCTTACTTGTCTTTTACGACATCCACGGGCAAGATAAAGGTGGTGAACTGTTTCCAACCAAACCAAATTTGACAAAATTATTAAGCTGGTAATAAATCGACCACTGATGACAAGTAACCCTGCTCCGGTGGTCGGCCCAACGACGAAGGCGACGTGGTTTTCGGGTGGGCTGCGGGTGTTGCGTGCTTACGCCCCTCTGTCGCCCCGGACGGAGTGGTGAGAGGAGCGCGCCGACTGCAGCCCACCCCAAAAAAAAAAGCTGGTAATAAATTATTGAGGAATTTCTAATAATATCGGCAAACGGTAGTTAATCATGGTACAACTCGTCTTCCAATAAAAGCATCCTCTAATGATCTCCAGTCAGTTCTGCTCCTTGCTGCACTTGTCGATGTTGAATCTGCTATATTTCTAATGTCACCTGTTATACCTGTTATAATTCCTGTTCACTCTTATTTCTTCTTTCTAATTATAAGTCACGTCCTTTTTTACGTGAGTTAGTTGTTTGTGGCGCATATTTAAGCCAACAGCCTAACTTCTGCCTACTTCCTACTACTAGTGTGATCTTCAAACTGTAGTGTAGAGTCTGGGTATAATTTGTAACCGTTAATTCATCATCATATCAGTTCAGATACATCCCACCGTTGGGCTCGAACCTCCTCCACAATTGGAGGTAAATCGACTTTACTACATACTGGACAGACAGGCTGGTATAGGGATTTATATCGAGTTTTCCTTTTTCTGAATTGATGTTATATGCGTATCATATCCCTTAGTCGTCTTTTACGACATCCACGGACAAGATATGGAGTAGTTATTTGTAAGTATTCTTACTCAGTTACCACACATTAAATAATATTTTATAAATTTTCCTACAATCGAATGATAATTTCTCTTTCAAAAAACATATACAGGGTGTATCAGGTTATGGGGCAACTAGTCAAAAGGGGGCTAGGCAATGGTGGTAGGAACCCATAAAAAAAATTTGAACGAAAAATATTGATTCGTTTCGAAATTAGAGACATGCAAAGTTTTCAATTTTGTCATCTCTTTCGTGTAAATCTGATTAAAATGTATAAAGTCAATGATACTTAATACGCAACATATTCATACTTTGTTAAATATTCATTAGAAATTGAAGAAATGAATGATTACGTTCACATAAGCAAAACAAAATTTACTTTAAAACAGCTGATCGGCCTATGAGCGTTGACCGCTTGCCGTTGTACCTACATGTCATTGAAGCGTTTGCGCAATTCTAGGTATAAATGAATGAAATTATACTGTCGAAGCTTTACATGCCTACATGTATTCTGTCTGTACATTTCTACATAATACGTAACATTTAAGGCATAGACTCTTAGACACATTTTTTTGAAATCACTATAACTTTTATGTTATATTATTTTTTGTGTAATGTACATTCTAATTATGATCTATGACCGTTAAACTACAACATACTCGAACAGTTGTCCCATAATCTGATACACCCTGTATAAAAACACTAAAATAAAATTCTCTATCAACTCGTATTACTCGGTATAGTGGATCGATTACCCTCTTATTTTGCAGAAGACTCGAGACCATCAATGACACGCATATAAATTGATGATAATATCCTAAAAGCCATTTCAAAAATAATATTTTTAGTTATTGTGAAAGCGTCCTTATTTGCCCAGTCCACCCATTTGATACGACAAGGCGTGGAGGCATATCCGATTCTAACAAACAATAGATGAAAGTTATAAAAATAAATTTTAAAAATACACTAGAAATACTATATACATATAAGTCTTAAATACCTCTAAAAATAAAATTTCGTAAATATAAATTATTGTGATTACGTTTTATATTTTATCCGTTGATATTGGCTAAAGTCTTTAGTGTTTAGTTTATTTTTTTTTATTTATTCGCCCTTTTTTTGGGGTGGGCTACGGTCAGCGCATCCGCTGCCCGGCTCCGTCCCGGGCGAGAGAGGGGCGCGCGTGGCCCCGTAACTCACCCATAAAGCACGTCGCCTTCGTCGTTGGGCCGACCACTGGAGCAGGGTTACTTGTCATCAGTGGTCGGCCCGACGGAATACCCCTACCCGGGGTACCCTCCCATCGACCGACGTCCTCCCCTCGGGAAGGACGAAGGAAAAAAAAAAAAAAGAAAGCGTGCTAATTCTTCCTGTTATGTCACAGCCATTCTTCTGCGGATTTCCGTAATTCGGATTCTATCTCGCAGAGAAATTACGAGCATAGCCCGCTCCATAGCATGCTGAGTGACTTTGAGCTTGGTTATGAGGTCTACATTAAGGGACCAGGTTTCCGTGCCGTAAGTCATCACTGGTAATACACACTGATCGTAGACCTGTGTTTTCAGACAGATATGTTGGACGTTTATATATATATCCCAACAATGGAAATATTTTCTCAACACTGGATAAAATCTCCGCAACACTGGATTATATATTTCTAATATTGGATAATATAATATTTATGACATTCTAGAGACAGACTAATAATAATTTCCCAAGTGGTGACGGAGTTAGAATACAATTAACCAGTCCTTATTTTGCCCATGGATGTCGTAAATGATGACTAAGACATATAATACGCATATAACATCTATGCAAGAGAAGGCAAACTCGAAACAAAACCCTATACCAGCCTGTCTGACCAGCATGGTATAGTCAATTTCTCTCTTATTGAGGAGGCTCGAGCCCAGCAATGGGACGTATATGAGCTGATTATAAGTTTTTTAGTAGAGCGCTAATATCTATACTCATAAAGATCTTATCAGATTTTTACAACTATCATGGGAATATATGTACTACACGAAGTATATTCATTGCGTTGTTCATATAGTTGTTTATTTAGCCACGGCATTCCCTATTGAATATACGAGATTCGATCATCAGAATTTATGCGGCCAGTTGATTAAATTACAGTAAAGTGAGCTCTAAATTAATATAGAATAATACGGGCAATCCTCACTAGCGATAGTTTTGTTTTATAGAAAAAATATCATCATCATATATGGCAGTACGAAGTTCGTCGGGTCGGCTAGTTATAAATAAAACTACTTTTATGGATTATATCGCGTTTGTATATGATTTATGATTGCCCGACGTTTCGAATACGTTACAGAATTCATGGTCACGGACGGACTAAGATGTCTTGTCTCGACTCGACTCGATGTCTCGTAGGAATGCTGTAAAGTATTCGAAACGTCGGGCAATCATAAATCAAATACAAACGCGATATAATCCGTAAAAGTAGTTTTATTTCCAATGATTTTATTATATTTATGTTAGATTTTTACTCTCAAAATTTTGAACATATTTCAGCGTTCATCCGTTCGTGACTCATCATCAACATGCTAGTCTAATCCTAATTACTTGAGATCGACGCGATATATTTTTCTACCAGACAACCCTGTCTGTACCCGGGAATAATCAGTCACCTGCAGAAAGGCTGATTGGTGTCGTGGAAGTATGGCACACGAAAGTGTAACTAACCAGCCTGGCTACGAATATAGGCCTCGGTAACAGTGGGCAGCCTGATGGTGAAGGGTTGAAGAATATGCTATGAATAATATGATGTGCATATAAAAAGACCATTTTATCAAGTCTTTATGGAATTCAAATGAGATCATCATTATCCCTTACACGCCCCACCACTGGCCACGAGCCTCCTCCCCGACAGAAGAGAAATTGGCCTTAGTAGGCCAATGTAGTATCATGCTAGTCAGACGGATTGGAATCATCATAATTCCAGCTGATACACGTCTCACTGTTGGGCTCGAGCCTCCTCTACAATGGGAGGGTATTTGACCTACTATATCAAGCTGGTCAGACAGGTTGGCATAGGGGTTTATTACGAGTTATCCTTCTCTTGCATAGATGTTATATGCATATAATATCCATATTATATCCCTTAGTTGTCTTTTATGACACCCACGGGCAAGATAGGGTGTGGTAAAAATATATTATTACTCCTTCACCAGACGGACAATTGGAATAGGGTTTTAAAATGAAAACATTTTGAAATTAACTTTATTTTAAACAAAATAAAAAACTGCCAAAGCTGTCAATATATGACAGGATTATGCTCGATTTAAAAAAAAAATAATATGTGAAATGAGAACATTCTGCTTTTTGTAGTAGGTTTTTAATATAGACAAAAAGCATAGATACTGATTCTTTTGTGATTCATTTATCAACTATTCTAATATCGGTCGAAGCTCTACACTTACCGGTGGAACTAGAACAATTTCCCCTTTCATTTAAAAAGTTTCTCAACATAAAACGAACAATGCTACTCTACTGAACTTAATGTATAATTAAAAAATAAAATGGTTTCTACGGTACACTTTCCCTAAGGGTATTAGAGCTTATTAAGTAATTAAATTTTAAAAGATCTACGAACTTTTTTGTAGTATAATGCTTACAAGATATATTTTTTAAATAAAATATAAAAGTATTTTCTTGAGAATGGGTATTCAGTTTTCCATGTGGTGACGGAGTAAGATAATTATTCGCCACCACCACTAAATATCTTGCCCGTGGGCATCGTAAAAGATGACTAAGGAATATATGTATATAACGTCTATGCAAGAGAAAGAAAAACTCGAATCCAAACTATATGCTAACACGGTTGAACAGCGTAGTATAGTAGGTCAATTTCCCACTAATAATGGAGGAGGCCCTAGCCTAACCGTGGGACGTGTACGGTCTAAGCTGATGGAGTTAACATTATCTCAGCCCACATAAGTATATCGCGTGAGGAAAGACCGACGTCCTCCCCGAGGAGGGGGACGTCGGTCGATGGGAGGGTATCCCAAGTAGGGGGTATTCCATTGGGCCGACCACTGATGACAAGTAACCCTGCTCCGGTGGTCGGTCCAACGACGAAGGCGACGTGGTGTTCGGGTGGGTTGCGGGTGTTGTGTGCTTACGCCATTCTGTCGACCCGGACGGAGTGGTGCGAGGAACGCGCCGACCGCAGCCCACCCCAAAAAGAAAAAGCCCACATAAGTATAGCCTACTCTTGAAATTGGACAACCTCCACAATAGGAAATAAATTGATTTGGTATACTGCACTGGTCTGACATATTGTTGGCATAGTATTTTTTACTGAGTTTGCCTTCTCTTTTATAAATATTATAGACATATTATATCCCTTAGTCATCCTTTACGACATCCACGAGCAAGAAGGGGTGGTGGTTTTGTATTCTTACTCCGTTCAAAGAAAAAAGGAGGTGGAGTAAGGATACAATTTGTCGTCACTGCCTTATCGACGAGTATGATAAAATACCATAGCGGCGAAGAATACAATGCATAATGTCTCCATGGGATTTTAAAAGGGAAGAGGGATTAAGTTTTAATCGTCTTGTAGGACACCTATAGGTAAAAAAGGGGTTGGTGAATTATATTCTTACTCCGTTACCACACAAAAAAAAATGTTTCTATAGATTCTTAATTAAATAGACAATTAAGATCCTCGCCATACAAGGATTGATTCTTCAATGTAGGGAAATATCTTTTATAAAAAATATATTATATGTTCGTAAAGTCACCGTCCTTTTTCGTATGGTGAAGTGGTTAGAATACAATTCATCACTCCCTATCTGGCCCGTGGATGTTGTAAAAGACAACTAAGGGATATAATATGCATATACCATCGATGCAAGAGAAGTTAGACTCGAAATTTTATTTCCTATACCAAGACATCTGACCAGCGTGGTATAATAGGTCAATTTCCTTCTCAGTGCGACGTATATAAGCTGTGATAATGACGATGATGATAATAAAAGTCACCATCAAATAATTTATTCCTTAACCAGGTGAGATATTCAAAAATGATAAGAGAATCTTTAATTTTAAGCATTCTAAGTATCCATAACCATTACCATTTGTAATATTCATGCCAAAGTGTTAAAATTGCACTCCGGACTGTGCCAGGATGAAGCCAGACAATGTAGCCTCCTTTGTGTTTAAACAAAGGGTTTGAATGAGGCAAGTATAGACGCAACCGGCTGCGGAGTTCTTAAGTATCTAAAATTACAACTATGAAGATAAATGTGCCTATATGTAACGCCTGGAATGTTTCTAGGGGAGATATTGCGCATTGCGAATTGTATATTCTTTGAATTTTGATAAGTTAACATACTTTAGAGTATATTTAAGCGTATAATGAGAGTAAGAATACGATTCACCACCCCCTTTTTTGCCTTCGGGTGTCGTAAAAAATAATTAAGGGAATATAATACCGACAACCATTGGGAACGAAAGGTTCTTGAGTGGCGACCACGAATCGGACGGCGCAGCGTAGAACGACCACCCACTAGGTGGACTGATGACATTCTCAAAGTCGCAGGGATGCAAGTGGCGCAGGACCGTTCCGAGTGGCATTCTAGGGGAAGCCTATGCCCAGCAGTGGACGTCTGTAGGCTGATGGATGGATGGAATATAATATGTAGATATCATCTATGTAAGAGAAGGAAAACTCGAATTAAAACACTATACCAACTCGTCTGACTAGCGTCGTGTAATAGGTCAATGGGAGGGAACTCCCATTGTGGAGGAGGCTCGAGCCCAATAGTGAATATGAACTATGATGAAAAGAATTTTCCGTGTGGTGACGGAGTAAGAATCACAACCACAACCACATCTTGCTCGTGCGTATCTTAAAAGATGTCTAAAGAAGAATAAAAGCCAGACCGGGGATGCGCGACGGCGTTCGGCGTCCCGGTAGGGGACGTCAAGGGGAGAGAGTGCTCCCTAGGGGTATTGCGTCGGGTCGGCCACTGAAGTGAAGAAACTCTGCACCGGTGGTCGACCCAACGACGAAGATGACGTGTTATACGGGTAGGTTACGGGTGTGCGTGCTTACGCCGCTCTGTCTCTCCAGACGGAGTGGAGCGAAGAGTGCACCGACCGTAAAAAAAAAGGAGAATAATAGAAGAAAATCTCAAAATTTGTATTTCTCTACACCAACGCGTCTCACCTAATAATGATAAATATGTTCTGTACATAATCATCATCATCTTAACTCATTTTCGGACTAGTTTTGGGTTCGAGCGTCCTCTAATATAGAAAGGGCATTTCACCTACAATATATATAGTCTGCTAGTTAAACGGGTCGGTGTTTTTTTTTTTTGTTATGGGTGGGCTATGGCTTACCATAGCCCACCATACCATAAACGGGTAGGTATAGAGTTTAGTTTACAATTTTCATCTATTTTAAGAGATCAGGGAAACTAATCTAGTTTAAAAAAATAAATAATCTACATAGTATAAAAAAAATTTTTGCAGTAACGATGACTTGTTGGACGTGAGACATCTTAGTCTGCCGGTGACCATGAATGCTGCAAAATGTTCGAAACGTCGGGTAATCAAAAATCAAATACAAATGCGATAAAATCCGTAAAGTACATAGTTTTATTTAAAATTCGTAAAAATGTTAAGGTTCAAGAAGAAAATAACGAAACTTCGAAATTAAAGAGAATTTGTGATTTTCTGATCCGTCTTTTCTATTTAACGATATCATCATCGTCGTCATCACAGCTCATAGACGTCTTACTATTGAGCTCGAACCACATCCACATTTAGACAGACGGGTTTGTATAGTTTTATTTTGAGTTTTCCTTCTCTTGCATAGATGTTATATACATATTATAACCCCTTAACAGTTTTTACGACATCCACGGGCAAGAAAGGGACTGGTGAATTGTATTCTTACTCCGTCACCACACAGAAAATATATGTTACTGTTATTATTATATATATTGCCGAGAATGAAAGTTTCAATGTCTCAAAACAAGTCTCAAACAGTGTCTCAGTGTCTCAAAACACAGGTCCACGATCGGTGTGTGTTAGCAGTGATGACTTACAGCACGGAAACGTGGTTCCTAAATGTAGGTCTCATAACGAGGCGCAAAGTCGCTCAGCGTGCTATGAAGCGGGCTATGCTCGGGATTTCTCTGCGAGATAGAATCCGGAATACGTAAATCCGTAGAAGAACGGATGTAACCGACATAGCATGAAGAATTAGCACACTGAAGTGGCAATGGGCAGGCCACATCGCTCGACGAACCGACAACTGCTGGGGAAGAAAGGTTCTCGAGTGGCGACCATGTATCGGATGATGTAGTGTAGGACGCCCTCCGACTAGGTAGACCGACGACCTGGTGAAAGTAGCTGTGTGTCGTTGGATACAAACGGCACTAGACTGCACTTTGTGGCGTAACATGAGGGAGGCCTACGTCCAGCAATGGACGGTGGTAGGCTGAAATGATGATGATGAATGAAAGTTTTGGCAATTCATCTCATTAGGCATCGAAATCGTAACAGAATGTTAGAAATATCAATATTCTATTATATAGCTATAAATCTAAAACTAATTTCTTACTAAAATCTGTTTATTCAAACGATATCCTAACCTCTTAAATTAATTCAATGTAAACGTATTAAGCATAAACTGTAGGGCTAAGTAATAATACGCACTATTCTCGGCAAGGGACGACGCTGTACGTAAGGGTGGCTGGAACAAATGGGCCCTTGGAAATCATGACGTCACACAGATCTTATTGCTTGGCTTTTAGAGTTTATCATTAAGATAATGAAAAGAATCATTAATTAGCTGTATTGTAATAAGTTGGTAATAAAATAATATAATAATAACATTTATCGCGTTTGTATTTGATTTTTACTTTCTCAACGAGTGTTTTTCAGCGTTCATGCTCACTAAAAGACTGTCCTCGGAAGATAGTAGATTGTCCGCCCATGACTATGAACCTAGAAGAATTTGAAAGAGGTTAATAATAGTCATAAAATTTTAAGGATTGGGCAACATTTTGTCATATAAAGGCCTTATTTATTTATTTATTTATTAAACTTCATGCAACAATGCAATGGCGGACTTAATGCCAAAGGCATTCTCTACCAGTCAACCATAGGTGATGCAGAGACGAAAAAATGGTAGGTGCATGTTCCGAGATAGCTATATTATTGTAAAATGAAAAAGAAAATATATTTTACATAGATAAATAGGTATATACGAAAATATATAATACATACCAAAGATACATACATACCCAAATACAAAGATAGATATGATATATATTAAGATATATAAATATATACATACACAGTATATATACATAATTATAAGGACATTATATCATTTGTGATGATTCTGCCAACTCGTTTAAGAGATGGAGTCGAACGCTTTTCTTAAATGTTTGATGACTAGTTGCCATCCTGATACCGAGAGGTAGTGAGTTCCAGAGGAGAACCGCCTGGACAACGAAAGAGGAATGCACACGATCAGAGTGATGAGATGGACAAAGTAAGAGCAAGTTTTTGGAGGAGCGAAGGTTTCTGTCATGATTAGTAGAGAGGTATTGAAAGAAACAAGACAAGTAATTAGGAGAATTAGGAGAGTTGAGGATAGAATATAGAAAAGTAAGGGCACGCAAACTACGGCGTTGTCGAATAGTTAGAAAATTTAATTGGGAACGATAAGCAGAAATATGATCATACTTGCGAAGATTATATATGAATCGAATGCAGTTATTGAGAAGACGGTCTAGTTTATTAAGAAGATCTGCATTCAGGTCAAAATAATACACATCACCATAGTCAATTAGAGGAAAAATTAAAGTTTGGACAAGCGTCGTTTTAGTTTTAACCGGTAGAAAATGTCTCAACCGATTGAGAGCACGTAAGCTACAGGTGACTCGCTGACTTACTCTGGTTACTTGAGTTCTCCAATTGAGAGTGGAGTCGATATATAAGCCAAGGTCTTTTACGTCAGGGGACAGCGGTACAATAGAGCCGTCGTACAATATAGAGGGGAGAGATTTGACGTCTACTCGGCCTATCATACGCTGACTACCCACAATTATTGTCTGACACTTGGTAGGGTTCACCGTCAACCCGAACTGGCAACACCAACTTTTTATACTGTCAAGGTCTCTGTTGATTTTGGCAATTGCTGACGGTATATCCTCCACACTCGCTTGACAGTAAAGCTGCAAGTCATCGGCATAAAGATGATACGAACACTGAAGATTATAAGTAATGAGATTAATAAAGATAGAAAATAACAAAGGAGAGAGAATACCGCCCTGAGGGACGCCAGCGCTGAGGTCGCACCAATTCGAAAAACTGTCTTCGATGCGGACACACTGCTGACGCCCCTGAAGATAAGAAGAGAACCATTCCAGTGCGTTGGGTGAGATCAGGAAGTGAGATAAGATGGCTAGAAGGATATCGTGATTGACGGTATTGAAGGCGTTAGAGAAATCTATTAAGACTAGAACCGTCACATTGGTTTTCTCCATACCAGCCCTAATATCGCCAGTCACTTTTAGGAGAGCGGATGTTGTGCTGTGGCCTGGTCGGAAGCCGGACTGGAATTGACATAAGAGATTATTTTTGAAAATGAAATCCGATAATTGCTTATGCACGCAAGCCTCCAGAACCTTAGAAAGAAAGGGAAGAATAGATATAGGACGAAAATGATTAAGAAGAGAAGGATTAGAAATTTTAGGCAAAGGTATTACATAAGCCTTACACCACAATGATGGGAAACAGCCAGATTCAAGAGAAAAGTTAATAATATGTGAAATAACAGGAAGAAGGTGGTCCAATATTGCTGTGATCATGCGACGACTTACGTAATCACATCCCACAGCATTAGACTTAATGGATAGGATTATTTTAGATAGATGTTAGACTGAGGTAGCTGCTTTAGATAATCTAAAGTGTAACTTTTGGTTTTGTGGTCCAACAGGATAGAGAAAGAAAAGTGCTGATTGATGTCATTCAAACCCACTGTCACCTGAGAATCTGAATGACAGTGCTTACCGATGTCTAGAGTCCCTAGAAACTTCCAGGCATTAGCAGCGGAAGAAGAACTAATATTGTCAAGAATGTGGCGGCGTTTAGCATTACGAATCATCTGATTACACCGATTCCTTGCAGCCTTATACTCAGACCAAAGTTCTTGGCACCGATCACCTCTATATTTTCGATATGCTCGGTCTCTGCGCTTCATTGCCTTACGGATGTCTTCTGAGATCCAGGGTGCTGGTGGACGTTTTAATTTTACCTTTTTGATAGGTGCGTGATTATCGAAGAGGTGGTGGACTACTTCACCAAAGCACCGTACTTTCTCCTCAATTGACGAAGATGCTCGTAAAAAGTCCCAGTCAAGTGCTGAGGCATCACTCTGTAAATCAGTGAGTTTGATTCTGTTAAAACAACGCATGTACAAAAATTTAGGCTTAGGCTTAGGAGGTTTCAAGACGTAAGAAAGGAAAATGAGATCGTGGTGAGAGAAGGCGGGGGCAGAAAATTGGCCGTTAGAGGAGACAAGAGAAGGGTTGGAGGTGAGGATTAGGTCAAGCCATGTGTCGTTGCCATCGCTGTTGTGGTGAGTGGCCTGTAAGGGTACAATCTGTAGATTGGCAGACTGAATGACTTCAAGGAGTTTTTGAACACGTGGTAAATGGGAAGAAAGGAGATCAGTGTTAAAATCGCCCATGATGATGTGGTGTGAATATTCTGACCCTAAAGATTCCAGAATCGAATCGAGACTGGAGAAGTAGTCGACATTGGGAGGACAGTATACAACACCAAGGACGGCTTTAGCCCCTTTGGTAGATATCTCTAAAAAGAGAAACTCAGCAGAGGAAAATACGGAAGATGAAAAAAGAATTTTATAGGGAATGTGGCTGCGGAGATATATCGCAACACCACCTCCTCTTCGCTCAGCCCGATCGTTACGAATAAGTATGAAGTCAGCAAGAGGGTAAGCAGTGGAAAGAAGTTGAGGTTTGAGCCAGCTTTCTGATATCAGAATGGCGTTAACGTCAGTATCAGTGAATGTTTCTAAAAAGTCACTGTAATGGCTTGGAATACTCTGTGCGTTTATATGGCATACCTTTAACAAATTGTGTGAATTATTGTTAAAAGTTTGTCGCACACAGTCTCCAAACGTGGGAGATGCTGAACAGAAACTGTCATCATCTGAAGAAGAATTGGCAGAGTAATACGAATCATCATCTGAATACATGGAATAAATATATAAAAATTTAGTTTTCCTAGACAAAATATGATGTTATAACAATTGTTAGCCGCCGAGAGGCTGACCACGTGAGGAAAGACCGACGTCCCCAACGAG
Organism: Lymantria dispar; assembly: GCA_032191425.1. Lineage (NCBI taxonomy): Eukaryota > Metazoa > Arthropoda > Insecta > Lepidoptera > Erebidae > Lymantria > Lymantria dispar. Next base: position 5,389,505 of record CM063465.1, on the reverse strand, counting down.
GGGGAGATGTCGGCCGGGGGTTATTCCGTCGGGCCGACCACTGACGTCAAGGTACCCTGCTCCGGTGGTCGGCCCAACGACGAAAGCGACGTGCCGCGGGTGGGTTACGGGTGTGCGTGCCTACGCCCCTCTTTCGCCCCCGGACGGAGTGGTGCGAGGAGCGCGCCGACCGTAACCCAAGCCCCCAAAAAAAAAAAGAAAAAATCATAACAATCATTTTTATAACAAATACTCGGTAATGATTTATTATTTTTGAAGATAACTTATGATAAATCATGGTGGATTTAGGTTAACAGAAGTTAAGATGAAGGAAATATTTGCTGGAATTGCCTATAAACGTAATTTATTTGAATGTTTTTGATGGCTGTACTTGAAATTAAAGAGATCAAGAAATTTAAATATTATTATTTTTTTATTCATTGAATGAAGGCTTTGTCGCATAGCAATAGTATCGCCTAATACTATTACACAATTAACAATTAAAATATTCCTACTTACTAATTTATACCACAAAAATGCTACAGCTGAATATGGATTAGCCAAAATGCTATTACAAAAATCAACATCAAATGGCTTCTGTTCAAAAAATAATTTTCGTAGACTAGAATTTCGAGAACACTCCATTAGAATGTGTAAGACATCTTCAACAACACCACATGTAATCCAATTGGGAGAAGGTACTTTTTCATTAAATATCGGAATTTATTAGATGGAATATGGCCAGAACGTAGTCAAGTATGAAAATTAAATAATAAATGAAATTCAGTATTATTATTGGTGACGCTGTAAGAATACGATTCACCACCCCCGTGAGTGTCGTAAAAGATGACTAAGAGATAATAATATGCATACAACATCTATGCAAGAGAAGGAAAACTCAAAATAAAAGCCTATATCAACCTGTCTGATCAGCATGATATAGTATGTTTGCTGAAATGATGATGATGATTAGTATTTTGCGGTGTGGTGGGATCTACGAATACTTCCAATTCCTGTATTACTTGTGGATGTCGTAAAAGATGACTTAAAGCTTTAACATCAACTGGGACCAACTTCATCTGTTTAACAATTACATTCTCAATGCTGACATCAGGCAAGCAGTCATAAAAATATTACCAAAACATTTCCAAAATATACGATAGAAGAAGAATATGTATTGCATCAACCCCAATCAACTGGGATAATCAATGAAATTGTGGAAATCAATTTTTTTATTGCAAGTTTCATTTGCGACAAAACGAGCAAACAGCCATAAGTGATACTACCGCCCATGAACCTTTAGTAGGCCGCTACCTACCGTAAAGAAAGTAAGGGAGCTGTGAAAGCGTTCAATGAGATTTAGTAATATTAAAGGTATAAAAAACCCACCATACTCAAACACCCTCAGAAAGTTGGGCTTCCAACTCTCTCGCTCACCGAACGAAGTGCTGTAGAATTGCTACTGCTCAGACGTCAATTTTCTGCGAGAGTGAGGTACTACCCCAGATGGACCGGCCGGCGGCTATAGACAGACGATTGTCGACAGTGTGGTCTTAGCATTATAAAATATAATTCCAATTAAAATAAAAAAGTGAGCCGTCGCTCGGGACGCGTGGCAAGTAAGTATATGCATAAAAGAACAGATTACGACAGAAACTATTAATAAAATATTACGATTTTTTTTTCCATAAAAAGATGATCTTTACTCAATTTAGACTTCGAATACTACCAACCCTTGCTTTGCTCGTGGGTGTCGTAAAAGACGACTAAGAGCCCTAGATTGACCCGGACCAACTCCATCTGGTACCATTTGGGTCAACGATTACATTCCCAAGGAGGGTTGACGTCAGTAAGGCGGCCGGTCATAAAAGTCATTGCCGCAATATGTCAAAACAGATGACATATTGCGTCGACCCCAAGTAATTGGGATAAGAGCAAGATGATGATGATGATGATCTTTATTCAATAAACATTTATTTTCATTAGTACACACTATAGGTATATGTTTAGGTTAATAATTTATTTTGTACTCACTAGATGGCGCTTTGGCGCTTGCATACAACATCGCGTTCCTTCGTCTCACTCACACATGACTACGTATAGATTACGTATTTACACACACACACATATATATATATATATAGCGTGGCGTTTTGTCGCCACGAACTGTTTACGCTACGCCAACGATCAGACTCACTCTCGCCTATAGATGTTTCACATCAAAATTACATTCCAGATGAAATATAATCCCTATCTATACAAATAATGGATACGATGACGGGTAATGGAATTTCCCGGACTGAACTTTAAAATATGCTAATGCACTTCGACCTCGTTGTCATTACACGTCAATTTCTTTAATCGAGTTAACGCTAATTTGCGTTATTTTAATTCAACAGTGCTCGCAGTATCGCATATTGTGTGTTCGATATCCAACAAGAAAATTCATTTATATATATCTATAAGCTTAAAATAGGTGATTATTTGCTTTTAATATCTGTATTTTCCACGTGGTGACGGCATAGGAATACAATTCACCAAGCCATCTCTTGCATGCTCATGGATGTCATAAAAGATGACTATGGTTATCTTATATCTTTAAACGAGCAATTCTTGTATATATAATATATATATTTTTTTTCAGGATCTCGGAAACGGCTCCAAAGATTTTGATGACATTTGGCATACTAGAGGTTTAGGGGCCAAAAATCGATCTAGCTATGTTTTATTTAGAGAAAATATTGTTTTGTCGGTATTTTTAGCTAATCAATACAATGACATAAAATGTCAATAGAATATGGATTCAAATTTCACTGTTGACATCGTGAGTGATGATAGCTCAGTTGGGAAGCTGTCCAGTTTTTTTCGTTTTGTTTTAGCATTCAAACAGCGTGGGATCGAATCTCGGTATTATTATTATTCTCTTTTTGTAATTTTTGATATTTTTTTCATTATTAAATTTTTATTTTTTATTAATATATATCTAAATAAATTCGACAAAAATACAATGAAAATATACCGAGCGAAGCTCGGTCAATTAGGTATTAATATTAATGTAAGAGAAATAAAACTCGAAATTAAAACCCTCTAGCAACACGTCTAACCATCGTGGTATAGTTGGTCAACTTACCTCCTATTGTGAAGGAGACTCGAGCCCAACAGTGGGACATATATGAGCTGAGATGATGAACCATTTATAATCAAATTGCAGCGTTTTCCCTGCGTGTTAAGAATTAAACGTCATCCCCTCGTGGGACGACGTGGGACTTGGGAGTGGTGAAAGCCATTTAAGAGAGCACCCACAAGACAATGATGTGATAATCCCATTGAATTTTTTGCGGGATCTTCTCAGTGCGGTCGCGTTCCAATCCGGTAGTAATTTAAGTTTAAATGTAAAAAATTACAATATGTTTTATTATGTATAAACCACGTGGGGGCAAGTGCTCCCGCGTTTATACATAATAAATTTTATACATAATATTTATTATAAATAATATACATTTTATACATAAAAGTTTATACATAATAATTTCTTTTTTATTGCAAGCGGTGGGAAACGAGCAAACAGTGCACCTGATGGTAAGTGTTGCTGCCGCTCATGGACCTTTACAAGGCCGCTGTCTACCACGAAGAAAGTGAAGGGAGTGACGAATGAGTGCATTGAGGCTCGGTGATACCAAGGGCACCACCAAAACCCTCCACACGCAAACACCCTCAGAAAGTTGGGCTTCCGCCTCTCTCGCTCACCGAACGAAGCGCAGTAACTAATTGCTACTACTCGGACATCGATTTTTTGCGAGAGTGTGGTACTGCCCCAAAATGATTTGAATTTAATGTTATATGCATATTACACCATTTAGTTGCCTTTTACAACATCCATGGGCAAGATCAGGAGTGATGAATTGTATACTTACTCCTTTAGCACATGGAAAACTGAAAATAGTTCTTTAAAATGAATCTCAATCTGTTTGATTCTAGCATTAAGCGAAACTTTCACTTGGTTCCAAATTTTACTCACAATAAAAAATGTATGCCGAATCGACATCATCTCAGCTCATACACGCACCACTATTGGGCTCCCCCATCCTCCCCTATGGGAGGGAAATTAACCTATTGTACCACACTGGTCAGACGTGTTGGTATAAGGTTTCGTTTCGAGTTTTCCTTTTTTTTTTGCATAGATATTTTATGCATATTATATCTCTCAGTCGTCCTTTTGCGATATCCACGGGCAAAAGAGGGGGTGGTGAATTGTATTCTTACTTCGCCACTATACCGCGCAAAAATCATCGAATCTACAATATTTAACCAATTCCAACTAATACACGGCAATAAATTGAAAATACTAAATAATTAAATAATTAAAACAAATACTACGTTCAACACTTTGGTCGATGGTGGTGCCCTCAACTATTAAGTAAATTACCTCACTAATACCGCTATAAATCTGTCTGTGCACTCAGTTTAATAGGGGTGGTTGACCCCGCGATAATACCAGCACCCTAGTGGATGAACTACCTTACGTGGTGAAGGTAACCATATTTTTTTTACTAAGTATAATCCTTCATCTCTAGGAAACTAATAATACAGACTTAGTCTTTAGTTCAAGATTTTTTATTTCATCATCTCATCTATTCAGCTACATTTGCCACTGTTGGGCTCGGGCCTGCTCTACTATGGGAGGGAAATTGACCTACTATGCTGGTCAGGCAGGTTGATATAAGTTTTATATCAAGTTTTCCTTCTCTTGCATAGATGTTACATACATAGATATCCTTAGTCGTCTTTTACGACATCTCATCTCATCTGGTCAGGCGTGTTGTTATATGGTTTTGTTTCGAGTTTTCCTTCTCTTGCATAGGTATTATATGCATATTATCTCCCTTAGTAGTCTTTTACACCCACGAGGAAGGGAGAGAGTGATGAATTATTGATTTATTCTAAACTAGCTTACCCGATGAACTTCGTACCGCCATAATTTTTTTCGTAAATATATTTTCTAAATTTCCGAAAATATAGTCTCTGGAAGAACCATTACAGCTTTGTCCGGCAAGATTCGATCATCTTGGTCGCGGCATTGTTAATGATGATTCAAAGAGAATACAAATTACTGATTATTGATATCTGACAATATTATAATTATCAAATTTTCAACCATACTTAACTATAGACAAAATTACGTTTAGCTGTCATTTGCGTTTTGTTATTACATATCAAATGCGTTTTTGTTATACTACATTTCTTTGACATTTCATCGAACGGGAAACGGGAACGCAATCGAACAGGATAAAAAGTATCTTATGTCCGTCTCCTGGTTCTAAGCTACCTCCCTATCAATTTTCTGGCCAATCGGTACAGTTATTCTTGAGTTATAAACGTAGTAACTAACACAACTTTCTTTTATATATATAGATGTAAGTAAGTATGGTGATGTAAGTAAGAATATAATTCACAAGTCTTGCCTATGAATGTCATAAAACAAGTAAGGCATATGATATGTATATAACATCTACACAAGAAAAGTATAACTCGAAATAAAACCCTATAACAACCCGTCTGACCATCGTAGTATGGCGGTAAATTTCCCTCATATGGGGATGGGGATGTTGAATCCAACATTGGAACGTATATGAGCTTTAATGATGATAATGAATACAGATTTTCCAGATGTAGTACATGATATTTATACCAATAAATAAAATTGGAGTGTCTATTTGTCATGTCAAAATAATAGGCTTTTCTCATGCTCACACGGTTATTTGCACTATACATATGCTTAAACTGCACTTTATATTTTTTTGTCTGTCTGTCTGTCTATTTGTTCCGGGTAATCTTCAAAACGGCTGGGCCGATTTCAAAAATTCTTTCACCAATGTAAAGCTATAATATCAGGGAGTGAACTAGGCTATATTTTATTCCGGTATTCCCACGGGAACTACGCAGGAAAGACGACTAAAACCGAAGCCAAGCGAGTGCGGGTTGATAGTAAAATATAAAATTAATCAAAATCTTAACAGTCGATAGCTCATTAAAACTTCTGCAGACTCTCAAATTATGGTGATATCTGATTGAAACTAGCGGTGCGTACAGCGGACGGTGATGTTCCAGTTCTTATATTATGCATATTATATTATTTAGTTGTCTTTTACGACACTCATGGGCAAGATAGGGAATTAGGAATGGTATTCTTAATCTATCACCACACGAAGATTTTTATAATACAAGGTTTTAATGGTGTGAATTAAAAGTATGCTTAGATATTTTAAAAAGCATCTTCTGATCTTATATCTCTAATCAAGCATATATATATATATATATATATATATATACTTGCTGACCCAACAGATGTTACTCTGATGTTCAAATAAAATAAGGAATTTGAAATCGACAGTATCGCCACCTACTGCGCTAATGATTATCATGAAATTTACTATACAGGGGATTTCGGAGGGCGATAAATCGATCTAGCTGTAAATAAGTATAGAAAATGTTGTTTGCTGGTATTTTTAGCTAATTAATACAATTACATAAAATGTCATTAAAATAGGAATTCAAATTGAGCCGTCGCCCTCGAGAGTGACAATAGCTCAGTCGGGAAGTTGTCCATTCGCATTCAAATAGCGTGAGAAAATAATACCGAGCAAAGCTCGATTAACCAGAGATATTTAAATATAATTACATATAAAATCCTAACATCAATTATTTACTGGTATCCCTACAGTTAAGACATGTGGCGTGAATTATGATGGCCACCGTCCACTATTACCTGTAATAAAACACCATACACCATTTATTACCTTAATTCTACACCCTAGTTTGCTACTGAAACATTAGAGGCCTTCTTAGCCTGCTTTTAGCCATATCAAAACACACACGCGATGGTTTGAATGTTGAAACATATTAAGAATAGGTGCTTTACCTATTTATAAATCTTTCATTACATTGTTATGGGTTCAAACTATTTTTTGAAGTGAAACTTCTTTACGCGCATGAGGGTAAAATTTTCGCCTCATGCCGCCCTAGCCGAGGCCGCGGGTGACGTGACCGGGGAAGGGGAATTAGTCCGTCACTCGCTGAGAGGCCAACCGCGCGAGGAAAGACCGACGTCCTTCCCGAGGGAGGGTCGATGGGAGGGTACCCCAAATAGGGGGTCAACGATGAAGGCGACGTGCATCGTGGGTGGGTTGCGGGTGTGCGTGCTTACGCCCCTCTGTCGCCCCGGACGGAGTGGTGTGAGGAGCGCGCCGACCGCAACCCACCCCCAAAAAAAAGGGTAAAATTTTTACGGATGAAACACAATTTAGTGACACGAAAATGGAGGAGAATGTTTTTTCTAAGAAAAGGGAGAGAGCTATTAAGACCGATTGAGTGTTAGAAAGGGCGAACATAGCATGAAGCACATAGCCATGGAGCGAGAGTAGGGAGCAAGCGAGTGAGAAAGATCGAGAGAGTGTATGAGAGAGTACATTTTATTTTTAATTTTGACAGAAAATATGTGGCACCACAGAAGTATTATTTCTGACATGCATACTTTGTACGCACGCTCATCTTTTTTAATACGCTTTTATTAGTTTCAGACGTATGTATGTTAGTATATTAGTATGTAACGGAATCTTCGAACGTCATTTTGACCCACTTTGTACAAATAGAATTTATTTAAACTTTGCACACTCGTCAAAGGCTCATGACAATCCATTAATTCGATCAAAATGGGCGAATATCTTGATTAGATTTGCCAAGATTTAGAAATTTGTAATCGTATCCTTTGCATAAGAGCAAGGGAGACAGAGCTAGCGTGCGAATTACGCATGCGTGAAATTCGGAACTTCTGTCGTTCGGTCTGTCAGCTCGTAAGCGTGTTTTTTAGATTTTTAAACTATAATTATTTTAATACGCTTTTATTATCTTCAGACGTATGTATGTTAGTATGTAACGGAATCATTGAACATGATTTTGACCCCCTTCAAAACGTCGTATTAACTCGAAATTTGGCATATTTATTAAGCACTGATGACAATTCAATATTTTAAACCGTTCGATCCGCTATCCTTACTAGGATAATCAGGATTAGCGAAAATTCAACTAAAAAATGATAAATAAATAATAGTTCAAAAAAACTAAAAAAATACGATTTCAAAGAAAATCCAACTAAAAAATAGAAAATAAATTTTTAAAAATTTAAATTACGAATAGTGTATATAAGAAATTAATATTTTTATTGTAAAAAAAGCGTGGGCTTTTTAAGATATTATCAAAATGATAATCCTTCTACTCATATCTGTCAATATTTTTCTTTAAAAGCGTATTTTTTTAGTTTTTTTGAACTATTATTTATTTTTCAGAGACAACACCTTTATCTAACATAAGTATATAATCCTTGCGCTGCGGGCAACTTTACAAACATATAATTAACGGACACAAATTACATCACACAACTATTAAGTTATGAACAAAATTAATTATATGTACATAAATTTCTTTTAATTAGGAGACAAAAACTTATTCAAATAAACCGGTGCCAGTAGGTAACGTGCCCAGAATGCTGACAGCATTGCCACGTTGGATGGCAATGCTTAACCTCTATGCCAAGTAAAGCCCAGCATTCCGGTCACGTGTCGCTTCATTAAGGCGCTTATTTAATTCTCTAAATATTACTACATTAAATTCATTTTTATTATACATTATTTTAGCTTTTATACGTTCCACTATTGGGCTCGAGCTTCTCAATAAAAGGGAAATGGGCTCATTAGAGCAACTATTGGGTTAATGATTTTATTTCCAGATTTCATTGCAATGATGTTGGTTATGTAAATAACCGTCTCCTTCACTTCATATCGGTCCATAGACGTCCAACTGATAGGCTTGGGCCCCCTTCACTATGGAAGGGATATTGATCTACCTATACCATGCTGACCAGATGTGTTGGCAGAGGGTTTTTTTTCTAGTTTTTCTTCTCTTATGTAGATGTTATATCCTTTAATCCTCTTTAACGGCACAGATGGTAGGGAATTATACGTAAGTAATAAGACTACTCTTAATTGGTCCCCACACGGGAAACTTCTTTCACTTAGTCCTCTTTTAAAATACCTCTGGGAAAGGAAACTGAAGGAGGGATCCAGTAATTAAGGATTTGTAAAGTTAAATAAATAAACACTAAAATATAACTAAATAAACACTTTTGACAGTTACATATCTTCCAATATTTCTACGCAAGTATTTGCCGAATATTTGGGTGAAAATAAATAATTTGACGGTCGAGCCGTTTTATCGCTTTTGTCAGTGTTGTAGTACAATGAACAATAATGTAAAGATACTAGAATAGATATTGGAATTATGATTTTTTCTTATAATTAAAAAATTCCACAATAGTCCTTTAGTCCAAAGGACTTAGACTATAGGAATTAAATCCTGGACTCTTAAGGGCATTATTATCGTCATAGTTAATTTACGTCCGACTTAGAGATTGCAAACCGGGCCCGGTGCCCTTTTAGGTACCCACCGGATCCGGCCAATTCTCCGGTGACCGGGCCCGGTAAGGATGACCAGATTTTTAAGATCATTCTTTCAGACTGAAAAATAATTGTTTTGCCTTATAAAAAATATATTCTAACTTGCATAGTTAGAATATACTTTTTGTTTTGTTATATTATACTTAAAAAGCCTACGTAACGTAACCAATTTTACGTTAAATTTTGTTAGTAAAGACTATACAAGTTTGGTTGTTTATAGTTACAAGCCTAGTCTATAAGCCTAGCCTATAAGATTTCGCTATCTGCTCAATAAGTAATAGTAACACTCACTAGTCTTAATAAACAAAGTTTAAGAAAAAACATAATACTTTACTTTCAGCAGATAAGAATTTGTTTTGTTTATACCAAAGCTACCAAAGTTTATCTATCTATCTAATCTAAGTTGTTATGACACGTTTAGAACTTTTAGCTGCATTATTAGTTTCTTATTTTAATACTGTTTTCAAATAGGTAGACACTATAAAGAGTAAAATGAAAGACCTGCTTGTTTAAACTTATAAAAATGAATATGAGTTAATATGAATGAATATGAATGAACTAATACTAATGTTACTTTTCCGTCCATAACTAAAAGTACCTAATCAATTATGTATTAAGTGTGATTTTGAGACTTGAGTGAGACTCTTTATTGGGATAACTGTTTATAAGCCAGTTTGAAATAAATATTAACCTTGAATCGTTGTCTTTTTCCATTCATATTTAGAAAATTCTCATAAAATACTTTAAAGGTTTCATCGCTAATAAAACCCGGCCGGGCCCGGCGGACCCGGCCGGGTTGGCGACGAATGCAACCGGGCCCGGCCGAGTTGAGAAAGATACCGGGTTGCAATCTCTAGTCCGACTGCTGCATACTATTGCCGTCAAGAGAAATTAACAGAACTAACTAATTGAAGATGAAGCCAATGAGCCCAAACTGGATGTGTTTATTAACAGGTGATGTGTTTATAATTCATAAATTGTAGGTCAGTTGGCTTTCAAACAACAACAGACATACAGACACGTCACAGTCACGTCTTTCATAGGGGTTTAAAATGTACGAGATGATTAGTGGTAGATCTTATCTGGTTCATTAATTAATGTAAATAGCCTGATTGAGGCGTAGACACTGCTTTTTTTTTGGATGGGCTATGGTTAGCACACATGTCGTCCGTTCCATCCGGAGTGACGTAAGGACGGAGCGCAGTGCCCTAACCCCTCCAGTGACCAGCCAGGCAGGATAACCTTTCGGGTATACTCCCCCCCCCCCTAAGGCCGCCCCTGCCGGAACGTCGGTCACTCTCGTGCGGTCAGTCTCTCTACGGGTGATGGACTATTTCTCAGTCCAGTTACCCGCAGCCTCGGCTAGGGCAGCATTAGACGCAGGTACTCCCACCTACGCTACCAAAGTCCCCAGTACAAATCGTGTCCTGACGCTGACGAGCTTCTCCCCAGCGATGGTCGGCAGCATCGGGTCAGCACTGGTAGTTATGACGAGTTCACAGCGTTACTCTGCCCACGCGGCACACACTTCGAGTGTGCGCTGCACTGTGTCCTCGTCTCAATCGCAGTGGTGGCGGGACGGTGTACTCACTCTCCCCACAACCGTGTACAGGCAATTGGCAAAGCAACCGTACCCCGTCAGATGTATCGCCTAAGAATATTTACTTCAAAAAACAAAATTCAATGTTATGTCTATTCTAGCAGCAATAACTCTATGTTCTCACAGTTCTCCGTCACCAGAGCAACAAGTTGAATCGATACAGCTCAGACACTCATTATATCACTAGCTTCAAACATTAGTAATACTTCGTTGTTAAGACACGTGTAAAAAAATGGTTATAACAAAATTGAAGACCAAACATGTGCCCATTTATTTTGGACATCCATTTCAGTTTTGGAAAGTAAGTTTTTGGTTTCTTATTACTATTTTTGTTTTATTAAAGAACTTGGTTAAAAGTATATTTTGGTTGTTTTATATAGTAATGGTATATAATTTATGATTTTAATGTATGTGTTTAAGCGGGTTTTTGGGTAGTTAGAGGTAGTATGTTTTGGGTAGATATGTTATTTATTTCGAAAAATCGTTTTTTTTTTTGGGCTGACTATTAGCCCGACCACTAGTATCAAGTTCCTTGACGTCCGCAGCCAACCCGGCGGGATACCCTTTCGGATACCATACCTCCCCTACGCCCCTCTTCAAGCGTCGCCCTCATGCGGTCAGCTTCGATAGGTACCGCTGCGACAGAGTTCTAGGATTCTTTACTGTCATTTTTTTAAAAACACTATTAAGGAACAAGAGAAAGAATGCTCAAAATAAAACCCTATGCCAACCTGTCTGACCAGTATGGCATAGTAAGGTCAATTTCTTTCCTATTGTGGAGAAGGTTTGAGCCCAACATGGGGAAATATATGAGCTGAAATGATGATGATTAAGGAACAAAGCCTTGTAATGCACAGCAATAGTGGATTGCGCAAAGTATTGTCCTGCATGTGAATCGAAACCGCTATACTTGACATTTTAGGTTGATATGTTGACCTTCTTGTATCTTTAATCTTGTAGTCAGTAGTCTTACGGACAGATTGAAGTCGCTGGAGCGGCGGAGAGACTTTGGGTCATTCTGTGTACTTTACCGACTCTTTCACGGGGAGTGCTCCGAGGAACTGTTTGACTTGGTACCATCGTCACCATTCTACCAACGTACCACTCGACATCGTAGCAGGGCACATCCATTTAACCTGGAAACGTTATGGTCTTCAATTGTACGTTTCCAGCGATCATTTCTCCCACGTACGTGCAAGTTCTGCAATGAACTACCTGCAGCTGTTGCCCGAGCGCTATGACATGTCCTTCTTTAAACGAGGTTTAAGAAGAGTATTTTCTTCAAGGTAGGCTACGGCTTGGCTGTGCTCCTGGTATCGTAAAGGTCCATGTGCGGCAGTATCACTTACCATCAGGTTGCTGGTGGTTTGCCACCGTTGGCAATAAAAAAAGTTCCTCTAAGTGTGTGTTCCTATAATCATAACTTGATATCAAGTCGAATATTTTCAATCAAATGGGCCTAACATAAGCTACGTCATTAATTTATTAGTTGATAATTAATTAAAAGTGTGATTTATTTGTTTCATTACGTCATTACGAAAATTCGAAAGATTAATCTTCAAAGTCCAAATCTATCCAATGACAACATGTTAATTTCATAATAAGGTCTAATAGGTGTCATTTCGGCTCATATACGTCCCACTGCTGGCCTAGAGCCTCTTCCACAAAAGGAGGGAAATCAATCTTATCTACTATACGATATAATCGTTATGTTCTAAGCTCATATACGTACTACGATCGATTCTCCTCTACAATGGGAGTAAAATTAATCTACTAAACCATGCTGACTAGTCCGATACATATAGGGTTTTATTTCGAATTTTGCTTCTGTTACAGATATGCATCGGCATGCATCTGTCGTATTTTATTATGTTACACTAGCAACCCGCCCTCGCTTCGATTCGGTTTTAGTCGTTTTACCCGCGTAGTTCCCGTTCCCGTGGGAATACCGGGATAAAATATAGCCTAGGTTACTCCCTGATATTATAGCTTTCCATTGGTGAAAGAATTTTTGAAATCGGTTCAGCTGTTTTGAAGTTTACCCGAAACAAACAGACAGACAGACAGACAAAAATTTTTTAATCTGTATTTTAGGCATAGGTGTCGTGCAAATAACCGTGTGAGCATGAAAAAAGCCTATTATTTTGACATTACAAACAGACATTCCAATTTTATTTATTGGTATAGATTTATTGGTCAAGAGTACGTCCAAGAAATATATTGATGAATTCTTAACACACGGAAAATATTGAACAATGTTTCATTCATTATCATTTCAGCTCATATACGACCCGAGCCTCTTCTACAATAGGAGGGCAATTGACTTTACTATACCATGCTGGTCATACAGGTTGGTAATAGGGTTTTATTTAGAGTTTTCCTTCTCTTGCATAGATGTTATATGCATATTATGTCCCTTAGTCATCTTTTATGACATCCACAGGTAAGATAGAAAGTGTATTGTAGTCTTATACAATGAAAAAACATCAATGTCTTTCAAAACTTATTTAATAAATGCCATTTTCATTGTACAAAATCGATTTTCATACACAAGGCCGTAATTATAAGCAAGTATTATTATAATTCCATAAACAAAGCAATAAGCTTGTACAATGTCGTGAAATAACTCATTAACGTTGCTATGTAATCAATGTTTAGCCTTCGTGTTGATTGTGTTCGTGGCAAGATTGAACGGTCAGCAAATATAGCGCTGACTAATTAATACTCGAGTTCGAGACCCAATTACTTCGCTAAAACTAACAGCGATAATATAGCTATAGTGTTTTTTATTTTTATAGTCTCATATATGTAGTTGGGGCAAGGTTAACGTAGTTTAAGGTATAAAAGAGAGTATATATGTACGCACGTAAGAAATTATACCTACTTCTTTGGCGTAACAAGATAAAAATCTTTCTGAAAACTTAATCTTTTGCGTTATTCAACGTTTGAAACGACACTAATAACAAAAATGAATTTAATATATTAAAAGTTTTATTATACTCCCTACCTCTTTTATGGGAGGAAAATTTGACCTATTATACCACGCTGGTCAGACGTGTTGGCATAAGGCTTTGTTTTGAATTATGCATACCTGTTATAGGCAAGTTAGTTGTCTTTTACAAAACCTATAAGCGAGAGAGGAGATGGTGAATTTATATTCTTACTCCGTCACCAGATAGAATGATACATAATATAATTTATAAATTTCACATTGTTTAAGGAACGTCAAAGGTTAGAAATGAAAGCGACCGTGGACGTAGAAGATATGAAGAAATTAACAGATGTTGTGGATTATGACTTGGTGCATTTACAAAAGTATGTAATAATTTTATTAGGTAACATTTTGTTCTTATTACAATTAATTCATCATCATCGCAGCCCACGTACGTCCTACTATTGGGCTCGGGCCTCCTCCACGATAGGGGGGAATTTGACCTACTATACCATGCTGGTTAGACATGTTGGAATAGGGTTTCATTTCGAGCTTTCTTTCTCTGTGCATATTACATCCCATAGTCGTCTTTTACGACATCCACGGACAAGACGGGAGTGGTGAATTGTTTTCTTACTCCGTCACCACACGGAAAATTAGGGTCATTTAATTAGGGTCGACAGAATATGTATTCTTCTTTTATCATACTAGGTGAGTACAGACGACACATATTAAATGGGCTTTCAAGCTCTTATATTGTTCGATTGCAATAATATGACGTATTTTATTTAGCTATTATATACTCTTAATGAATAAAAACCAGAAGTAATTACTTATTGAAACATTAACAGTACAACCCATATTTGTTCCACTTGAACTTGGCTCGAGCCTCCTTCGCAAAGGGAAGTAAATTTAATTTAATGTACCATGCTGGTCGGACGGGTCGCTATAGGGTTTTATATCGATTTTTCCTTCTCTAACAAAAAAGTTATCTGCATATTATATCCCTTAGTCGTCTTTTACGACACCCACAGGTAGGAGACTTTGTCTGTCTCCCTATCGTATCAGACATATCAGACCCATAACGCCCCTATTGAAATAGATTAGTCTATCCAGCGTGGTATGCTTGATCAATTTCCCTGTTGAGTGAAAAAACCCGTGCTCGATAGTTAAACGTATGTAGACTCATCATTTGCCTGCCCTTATCCCACGCTAAGTGGGATCGGTACAACGTGTTTTTACCTTCCATAGCCTCCTTATCAGCCGTCATGTTTTAACTTACCGCTTTCCTACGCATATCCTCATTCACAAAATTCATCCATCATGTCTTGGGCCTCCCACGTTTTTACTTGCATCCAAAATCATATTGATAACCTTCTTTGTCAGGTGCTTTCGTCCCTCCTCATCACATATGCATACGAATTGTCTTCGTATGCACACTTCTCGCGCTCCTAATCTTCTCTATCACCGGTACCACTTTTAGGCTTGAATGTATATGGACTGAAGCTCAAAACTTTTGCGCTGGATATAAAAATATTTCAAATAATTTTATCTAAAACATTGTTTTTATTTTTGCCAAGATTGATTAATGGTTGTGTTTAAATTTCTAGAATGGTTATAAACCGAACTGCAGAAAAAGTGAAAGAAAGGTTGAACAAAGAGGAAAATAAACTTTGACACAGAAGGGAGAAACTAAAACTTCTGTTAGAAGAAGAAGAGGAGGCATTAGCACAGGAACTAATCACCAAAAAAATGACGAGTGAATGTAATTACTGCACAAAGAAAGAGAAGAAATCCAAAAGTTATTTAGATGAAATTGAGAATGAACGTATTCGAGAGTGTCAGAAGGCTTTAGAAAGGGAAAAAATGTAAGAATGATTTTTAACATAGGTGATAGTCCATCGTTTTTTTTTTTTGTAGGCTGTGGTTTGGACACTGCCCGCCCAATCCGCTCTTGGCAATGGATAGACTGCTTGCGATCCCATAACCTAGCGTATTCCCTCCCCAACCTCATTGGGCCGACAACTTGACTGCCGTGGTGATGGTCCATCCTAAAAGTAAATTAACCCTGTTTGACAATTTATTTCCTTCCTTTCTTCACGTGGACAGCTTCGATAGATGCCACTGCAATACAGTTCTAGGATTCTTTGCTGTGATTGTTATTCGACGGCATTTAGGAACAAAGCCTCATAATGCAGGTGTAGCCTGTGAATTGTACAAAGTATTGTCCTGCATGTGAATCGAAACCGCTATACTTGACAGTTTAGGTTGATATGTTTACCTTCTTGAATATTTAATCTTGCAGTCAGCTCCCCTGGGTGTGGGTTCATGTATTCATCTATTGATATCAAGTCAAATATTTTCAATCAAATAGGCCTAACATAAGCTACGTCGACAATTTATTAGTTGACAATTGATTAAAATTAAGTGATTAAAGTCAAACAGGTCATTCAAAACTATTAATTAAATAAATTTCGTGAGGTGACAATGTCACAGAATACAATCCACCACCCCCTTTCTTACAAATGTCATAAAAGAGGACTAAGAGATTATCGTAGATAACCTCTTAGTCCTCTTAAGAGAAGGAATACTAGAAATAAAACTCTATACCAACACGTCTCACCAACGTGGTATAGTAGATCAATTTTCCTCCTATTGTGGAGGAGGCTCGAGCTCAACAGTGGGACGTATGTGAGCCGAAATAATGTTGTTGTTTTATTACAATTACTTAATAATCTTTAAATATCTAATAATTATAATTTTTAACAAAAAAAAAAACAACTTCAAACAGTAAACTAAAAACGTTAAAATTGCCTATAAAATTTTAAGAATTCCACCAATTTCTCAAAAATACCCTCATCAGAAGGGAATTAGACCCTATCAAACAAAAAAAAGAATTTTGCCAATCGGTGCAGGCGTCTTTGAGTAATCGGTGAACATACATAAAAAACAAAAAAAGGATTCCGACGAATTGAGAACCTCTTCCTTTTTTTGAAGTCGGCTAAAAAAATATGAAAATTTCCCATCGTGTTTCAGAGCAAACGGGATGAAATGCACAAAGGAGGATGAAATACAACTCAAGAAACTACAGAAAATGCAAATGGATGAACGAAAATGTATTGAACGGGAACAAGAAGAAATTGAAAATATGTGGCATCAAGTACTAGTTAATGACTGTCATAGAAAGGTAATTTTAATACACATCTACCTATCTATGAACTCACAATGTCCACTATTGGACTATTAAACATGGGAGGACCATAGCCAATGGTGAACATCATTTGCTTAGGGTAAACTCAATATCTAAAATAATTCTAAATACATCTATGTGGTGACGGAGTAAGAATTTACCACCCACTCTCTTGCCCGTAAATATCGTAAAAGACGACTAAGGGATATTCAGGTAAGAAAGCAAGAGAAGAAAAGTTCGATTTAAAATTCTATGCCCAGACGTCTAACCAGCGCAGTATGTCAATTTCTCTCTCATTGTGGCGTCCCACTGTTGGGTTGGAGCCTCCTCCACAATAGGAGCGAAAACGACCTAAAATAACCACGCTGATTAGACATATTGGTATAGGATTCAATTTCGAATTTTCTTCTTTGGCATAGAATTTTCGAGTTTTCTTTTTTGTTTTATGTCCATTTGATCTCAAAAAAGGGGTGGTGTATTGTATTCTTACTCCGTCACCACACGGAAAATTTCATAATATATATTGCAAAAGTTATTGGCAATAGTTTTATGAACTGGCCGTCAGCCTGAAGTCAACCATACTTGGGAATGCAAGTTGACCAGACGGCATCAGATCGAGTTGGCCCAGGTTTATGTCGTAAAGGTCTTAGTTGTCCTTTAATATAAGGGTTGGTGTTATTTATAGCCTCTATCACACAGAATACATGTTGGTATAGGGTTTTATTTCGAATTTTTCTTCTCTTGCGTAGACATTACGTATGTGCATATTATATCTTTTAGTCTTCTTTTACGACATTCACTGGCGAGATAGAGTGTTGAAAACTTCGTTACTACATAAAAATAACTTTAATGCATGTATTTTATGAGAGCTTTCAATCTTTCAGGAATACTTAGAAGCAAAAGAAGCCAAAAGAAAGATGCAAGAAACACTAGAGCGAAGAAAGTTCTATGACGAACAAATAAATAGCGCTAATAAAAAGAGACAAGAGCTAATTCGACAGGAGAGGGAGAAAGAGAATAGAAAGCTAGAGAAGATGAAAAAAAAGATGGAACAGGATCATTATGAAGGTAAAAGTAACGAACTATAACACAGGTGACATAATAATGAACTGAATTATAGTTTTTGACTTGATATCCTGACTTACCCTCTCATTTTTGAGGAGCCCCGAGCCTTGGTGATGGGACATAAATGGGCTGAGACGAGACGATTCTACTGATTGTGGGGAAGAAAAAATTTTAATTCTTCATGGGAGATTGTTAGTTTCGCAATAAAAAAAGTTTTTGCCATATCTACTATTGCACCCAATCCTAAAGCCTGTTAAATCCGTGGTGCTGTACCGCTGCATTTCACGTAGTTGTGCATCCCCTATTTACTGGCTTATTAGCCTACTTTGCTTCATATCTCCCGCTTCCCGCTTTGCATGGGAGGCAAGTGGAATATTTCCAACTCCTCCTGTTTTTCATTTTTAATTAAATTTGTTGCGTGTTCCAAGACAATTAAAAGCGTTTCCCGGGACTTAACCCTCAGGGGGTTCAACCTCGGTGTCTTATACGGAAACCATTGTGGATCCTGACTTACACGAGGTACAGTGGTGGGAATGTGTGGTGGGATTAATTCCAAAAAAAAAAAATAATAAATAGGCAACGATATGGATTCAAGGATAGCGTTCATATGGCAATACGTTGGCTTTTTATCCATTAAACTAACAACGTGTTCCAATTTAATTAACAACGTGTATTATATACACGTTGTTAATTAAATTGAGATAAAAATAATTTATAATGATTTTCTTAGAACTGTGGAACAGGATAGAACAGAATATTTACAGTTTAATGGTTACCTAGTTCTAATCTGTTGACTAATAAAAATTTTTACAAATTTAATACATAACATTGTTCTTTTATAAGTCCACATATAACAAGAAATTAACCTACTTCCTTTTAGCAATAAAAAAGAAGAAAGATCAACAAATGAAGAACAGAAAAAACTATATAGAAGGACATGAGAGTAGGTTATTACGAATCAGAAATGAGAAATTAGAAGCTAAGGCAATAGATGATCGTACTATAAAAGTGGCTTTAGAAGATATACGAAAAGAAAAAGAAAGAAACAGGATACAAATGGTAATTTGTTAATTTGCTGATATAAAAATAGCTGCTTTTATAAACAGGCTCCCTTGGGTAGTTTATTTTACTATTTAATCCTATTATCTTCTATTAACCATATTCATCACAGCTCATAGACACTGCTAGGTTCGAACCTCCTCCGCAATCCTGACCTACTACACTACGCGGACCAGACGGGTATAAGGTTTTATTTACAGTTTTTCTTCTCTAGCATAGAAGTTATAAGCATATTATATCCCTTAGTCGTCTTTTATGACATCCATGAAAATATAAATTGCGGTGATTTGTATTCTTACTCCGTCACCATATGGACGTTTAACTACTTAGATTATTAACATTAATAATATTCAAAATATATCAATCACAATTTCTGTTATCTTATAAGTTGCCATGATAACAGTGTTTTTTTATAACGTTTCAAATCCACTGTTACAAAATTTTACCCAATTATCTAGCATTTAAAAAAACAAATTTTTAAATGTTAGTAAATTGAAAACACTACCTACGTGACAATTTTTTCGTCAATTCGTTGATTGTTCTGTGGGCGTAGTGGTTAAGTCGCTGGTTAAGATCTGTCGCACTAGTTGGTTGGATTGCTACACAAGATAGTACTTTGAGTGATCCACAAACTGATGTTCTGTGTCTGGCTGTAATTTGTATCTGTTAAACTATATTTGTATATTGTCTTTATAAAAAAGAAACTAGAACTGGACATGTTATTTACTTAACGAAATATATTTTTTTATTAAAATGTATCGTTTTAGAAAAATCTACAGCTAGAGAAACAACTATGTTTAGAGTACTATAATCGCGAAAGAAAAATGCAAACCGCCTTAGAAGAGGAAGCCGACAGGATCACAGATATCTGGTGTCAACAAAAACAGGCGAAAGCAGATGAAAATATGAGACAAATGGAACAAGAAAACAAAATTCGCAAAGAGGTAAATCCATTCATTCATCATTTCGGCTCATATACCACTGCTGCGCTCGAGCCTCCTCCACAATGACAAGTAAATCGATCTTACTATACCATGTTGGTCAGACAGGTTGGTATAGGGTTTTGTTTCGAGTTTTCCTTCTCATCATTTCAACTCATATAGGTCCCACTATTGGGTTCGAGCCTCCTCCACAAAAGGAGGGATATCGACCTTACCATACCATGCTGGTCAGACAGGTTGGTATAGAGTTTTGTTTCGAGATTTTTTTCTCTTCATTTCAGCTCATATAGGTCCCACTATTGGGCTCGAGCCTCCTCCACAATAGGAGGGAAATCGACCTTACTATACCATGCTGGTCAGACAGGTTGGTATAGGGTTTTGTTTCAAGCTTTCCTTCTCTTGCATAGATATTATATGCATATTTAATCCCGGAGTTGTTTTTTACGACACCCACGGGTAAGATAAGGGGTGGTGAATTGTATTCTTACTCCGTCACCACAGGAAAAAAGAGGTAAATATGAAGGAGAACATTTTCAGTTTAAACAGACTAATAAGAAGAATATAATGTTTTGCTATAGATACTTTCTCCCGCGTGTAGGTTCATTAATCTATCAATATTTAATAACTAATTTCTTTATCGGGTAGGTTATTTTAAATCTCTGTAATAACTAAGACTTGTTGGACGTGAGACGTCTTAGTCCGCCCATGACCATGAACGCTGTAAAGTGTTCGAAACGTCGGGTACTTAACCAACAAATCAATTACAAACACGATAAAATTCATAGTTTTATTCACGATTATTATTTATATTTAAAAATGTAAAGTTGATATGAAATTCAAACCCGAAACTAAATTTAATATATTCACGTCATCTATACATTATTTAAACATGGGTTTAGTCACAGAAAAATTAATAAGAATTAATAAGTACAAATATTTCTGTGGGTTTAGTTTTGGTAGTTTGGTTAATAGGCAAAGTAAATAGTCATGGGAGTTTAGGTAACGCAAAACATTCCTTCCGCCACAGACAGCTCCAAAAAATATGTAACAGGGTTTAGTTTTCTTTCTCTTGCTCGATATTGGTTTTCCTCTTGCCTTCATAATTATCATCATCATCGCAGCCCACTGCTGGGCTCGGGCCTCGTCCACAATAAGAGGAAATTTGAAATACTATACCATGCCGGTCAGACATTTTGGTATAGGGTTAGTATTCCTTCTCTTGCACAAATGTTATGTAAGTACATATTACATCCCATAGTCGTCTTTTACGACATCCACGGGCAAGATAGGGAGTGGTGAATTGTATTCGTACTCCGTCACCAACGGAATGACTTATTTATGTAAAATTATTTCAGAAAGCAGCCGAAGAATACAAAAGACATATTCAAACTAGGAATCTTGAGTTAGAACGAGCAAAGCAAGAGAGAAAAGAGAATATGAAGAGAGTCAAAGATGCAGCATTCTGTGAAGTTCAACGTAAGATAGATAGTGCTAATCAGGAGTTGAAGATTCAATTGAATTATAGACAGGCTCTTAACTACCAGATTAAAGAGAACGAGAAAAATTTGGTAATTACTTTACTTTAATTTAAAAGACTGCACTAAGGAAATTGCGATATTGATTACGCGTGGTACCATTCATCATCATCATCATCATCGCACCCCACATATGTCCCACTGTTGGGCTCGGGCCTCCTCCACAATGGGAGGGAATTTGACCTACTATACCATGCTGGTCAGACATGTTGGTATAGGGTTTCATTTCGAGTTTTCCTTCTCTTGCACAGATGTTATGTGCCTATTATATCCCATAGTCGTCTTGTAGGACATCCACGGGCAAGATAGGGAATGGTGAATTGTATTCTTACTCCGTCACCACACGGATAATGCGTGGTACCATTACGACTTAAATATTAAAAAGCGTTCAACATTAGTTTCATAAATTAATTTACCAAAAAACTTATGTTTTGTTTGCCCATCCGATCTCTGCAACCATATTTCTTATCAGGTTCGTGTTAATTTAACGTACAATTTGTAGTCGCTACTTAGTTGTCACAAATATCGCTAGATGGCGCTAAAATAAATAATGTCGCCATACTTGCAGGACCGTACTAACTCATAAAATCATCTTCATCAAAGTGCATATACGTTCCACTGTTGAGCTCGAGCCTCCTTCACAATGAGAGGATAATTGAACCACCACACCTTGCTGGACAGACACACGTCTGATAGGTATTAGGTTTTATTTCGAGTTTACCTCCTCTTTCATAGATGTTATACATATGTATACCTATATATGCACTAAGGTATATAATATTCATATCATCATCATCGTGATCAAATTATAACCCATTATTTTAAATAAAACTACTACACGCCACCTGTGCAGTTAGTCATTGAAATGTTAAACTACTTTACGGATTTTATTGCGTTTGTATTTGATTTTTGATTGCCCGACGTTTCGAACACTTTGCAGCGTTCATTGTCACGGGCGGGCTGACCAAGTCCGGACTGCGGACTGGCAAAGTGTTCGAAACGTCCGTAAAGTAGTTTTATTTAAAACTAGCAACCAGCCCTCGCTTCGCTTTGGTTTCAGTCGTCTTTCCTGCTTAGTTCCCGTTCCCGTGGGAATAACGGGATAAAATATAGCCTAGGTTACACCCTGATATTATAGCTTGCCATTGGTGAAAGAATTTTTGAAATCGGTCTAGCCGTTTTGAAAATTACCCGGAACAAACAGACAGACAGATAGACAGACAGACAAAAAAAAATATAAACTGTATTTTAGGCATATGTAGATATAGTGCCAATAACCGTGTGAGCATGAAAAAGGCCTATTATTTTGACATTACAAACAGACACTCCAATTTTATTTATTGGTATAGATGTGTAGGTAATACCTACTCGCGTAAACATCAGAAATCATTACCTCATAGTTATTAATTTCTTAAGGGGCGAAGCTGGTCTAGAGCGTGAAAAAATGGGCATAATTTATGAATTTTTTTTGACTTAACTTTTTGTGGCTTCTTTTTCCTTTCGGAACACTTTTAATTGCATGCGGGCTTCTTTTGCGCCGACACTGAGTGACTGCTCCGCTTTTTTGATACGGTTCGCATCAATCTCCGTGCACACGTTATAGCTGTTTGGTCCAATTTTCATCCCCATGACATCGAATACGTGTAGACATTTTTGCCGGCATCCATCCTTTGGTATGTTATTTTTAAGACCCTAAAGTAGCTTTTAAGACAAAAAAAAAATCGGTTTCTTCAAAATTCTAGACCAGCTTCCCCCCTTAATGTACGTTAATATTAACTTAATTGGTGGCAGTGTTACTAATTTTATTTGCCTTGTAAATTACCACATAATGCTGTAGGTTTCCTTTAACACAATAAATACATAAATTATGTATTGTAAATTTACAGGCATCGGAGTTAATAGATATAGAAAATAAAGATACAGCTTTTACAAAAAAGGCTCAGATGTTTAAAGACGTGATGGCTAGTAGATTTTCAAGTTCTCCGGGAAGAAGCAGGTACAGTAGACATTTAATAGGCGAAACTAATGAACTATACAGATGGTCTAGTGGTTAAGATATCGCCCTAACGTGACCATTTCGTGGCTCTATTCTCACACTAGATAAACTAATTTTAAGTAAAAAGAAATCCGTTTTCAAAAAATCGAGGAACTAAATGCAAAAAATAATACCTTTTGAAGTCTGTGCCTCCTATAAATTACGATCTAACTTATACGGACTTCTACCTAAGGCACTGACCGATATTTTTAGTGTTTTCTTTACCTAAAAATAATTAATTTATTCTTTTTTAGTTATTACACCACACTAAAATTCGCTTAAAGGATGCATAATTTTTTTTAATTATACCCTTGATTTTGTGCAGAATCTCATCATCAAATTTTGACCTGATGATCATAGGACCATTGAGAAAGTATCTTTACTCTATCGAACAGAAAGTAATCCAACTTGGTTCCAAAAATGCCGCCAAATAGTGAACCGCCTTCTTTTTTGAAATCGATTAAAAATAATTTGCACTATTAATAAATATGTAGTAGTTTGAGTGTTATTTGAGTCCGTCCATAACTTGGCACCTATTTATCTATATTTAAAGTCTTGACAGCGAAGTCGACAACCACATCATAATTATCATAATATTGAACTGGACTGCCTTTTTACATTTATATTTTTTTTAGATAATAAATACATAAATATTATCATTTTTTTTTTCAGCACGAATCCTGTTCACCCTTTCAAAAGAGTAATGGATTCTAAGAAATCAACAATAACATTTCACTTACCATCAATAGGTTAATTTATATATTAAAAATAATAAAAATTACTATAATATTGTTTTTAATATACTTACCACCCTTTTTCTACGATTGCCCAATCTCGCCAACATTATGAATATAAAACATATCATAAATTCTGCCATCTCGTGGTAAGTAGTTGAATTATGGTATCAAACTATTGAAATAATAATTTAAAATTATCTTTATAATGTGTCACCGTTATTATATCATTTCTTGAAATATAGTATTAATTTTATCGCATTAATTTATCTAATCCCTAATGAACGCAAGGAAAACTAATTGTATAAAGCGCCATCTATAACTTTCTATTTGAAACATATACATATTCAACTTACACATTCTTTAATGGTTTTAATATTTGCCGTTAGAGGGCTACTCCAAATAGACAAAATTAAAAATTTTCTCAACATAATTTACATTACATGGTGTTTCTATTGTAAAACGTTAATTTACTAAATTGTTACATCCTGTTCGATCGATTATTATTAAATAATAAGATGTGAGTGTGGTCATACCATAGTTTTTCTGGTACTGCAATATATTTGAAGTCACAAAAGGAATTTACAATTCTAAAGTTATTAATAAATTCCAACAGATGGTGCTGTTACAGATGTTATTATTTTATACACACTAGCTGTGCCTGCAATTTGTTTTGCGTTTATAAAAGCTTTTCAATCAATTAATAAGCCTTAGGAACAGTACGTACTTTTCCCTTGATGAAAGTAGTAACTAGTTTGTACCATATTAACATATTCCTCCACAACAGGAGAGAAATTGACCTACTATACCACGCTGGGCAGAGGTGTTGGCATAGGATTTTATTTCGAGTTTTCCTTTTCTTGCATAGATGCCATATGCATATTATATCCCTTAAGTCGCCTTTTACGACAATTATAGGCAAGATAGGGGATGATAAATTGTATTCTTACTCCGTCACCACACGTCACCGTCACCAAAAACTGTTTATTTATTTGGTTCACCAACAGATTGTTTACACAGATACTGAACAATATACATATTTAAATACAAATGGCAATATAACATCTAATTAAAGGTAAACACCACATGCACACTAAATATGATTTTTTGAGCAGACAGAAAACATAAATCTTAAAAAACTACCCTGCACCCTTTACGACATACCAGACAATATACACATAGTGTCATCAAACGCTGTCGGACAACATTCGGTTAATTTAAACTCGTAAATGCATTATAACTTCATAGCCTATTAGTACTAGAAAATATTCAAAAAATCATTAGACAGACAGGTAGAAACTTGGCTTTTCACTGAAAACAGAGAGTCAGAGTCTGTTTGAGATATAAGCAGAAGATAAGAGACAAATCTGAAAATTATAGCACGTTTCTGTAATGACGTCATCAAAAATTTCATTCATAACCCTTTTTTTTTGTAGGCGACGAATGGAAGGGGTGCGGCATCATAACCTGCCATATTCCACACCAAACCATACGGACTAGAAATGTATAAAATAATGTCTCTAATCCTCACGAAGAATACAACCAGATACAGATTTCTAACTTTCACTAAATTATCCTCAAAATTCACAGTTGACAACTTTTGATAGCTATTTTAATATACTTGTAAGATTGAAAATGTAAATAGGAATACATTCCTTTTAGACCCGTGGGTATCATACAAGATAATTATAGTTTTGAAATATTATTGTGTGTTTGATACATGTGAGAATTATACCTTCTCTCTTTTCTGTTGTTTCCATCTTAAGGTTGTCTGAAAGAGATCATTTATAACGATAAGGCACTTATACAAAAGCCGTTGTACGTTCCGGGTTATGCTAGTATAAGTTTTTCTTGTAATTGATGTACAAATAAAGAATTATTTATCTATCTATAACCTACGACAAACACTCACGTGCTAGAATAGATCACATCGATCCGAGTTTCGACTATATCCGATGCTCATCATCAGGGCGAATGTGCAGCGGCTTCTGCGAGCCTTGGTCATGTACGAGAGAGAGTAATAAAAACTTGAATAATTAAGACCCGTCTCATCAGCGCGGTGTAGATTTACCAGATTTTTCTTAACTAGAGGAGGCACATAAATTGAAAAGGTAAATTGGTCTATTATACCAAACTGGCTGAATGAAATACAATACCACGCTGATAATATGGCTTGGTAAAAGATTTTAATTCGAAGGTTTTCTTTTACGAATTTGTGTTTGATGTCGTTCTAGATATTGCGACATATGTCGCCCTTTTTAATCTTTTTACAGTTCCAAAATTTTTAGGATTCTGAATATATGACCGGGCTATATAAATCCGTAAGCGGTTTTACATTTGCCACCATGGGCACTGCGAGATATGCAGTCATTTTTAATCTAATGGCGCATCGAGCGCGACCATAATATGTTAAACAGTTTACAAGTCACCTCCGGAGTAGTATACGGACCCTGTATCTACTCGCCAAAATCTCGGTTTTTGTCGAGTTTGTTGCTATTTTCGTGTTGTACATCAAAGGTGTTTTGTACCTTAATATTAGTTATCTAGAATTGATTGAAAGACATCCTTGTTTATCAAAGATTACACCAGCAGGTAAGAATATCTTTGTTTCCATATTTTGATTCGCTTTTTTAAGACATGTTATTTTATTCAAATGTGTCCGGGAGGACAAGATGGGGTACTATACCCCAAGAAAATTTTAGTTATTTCTTTAAGACACTAAGATTTTTTATATGTAATTGAGCTTAATCTTGTTTTAGAATGATGAAAAATTATAGAACAGAGACGGAGAGGGGGAATGGGAGTGTAGAGAGTATGAAAAATGCAATAAATATTGTAGATAAATGGGCAATGGGGTATAAATTAGCGGCGAAACATATTCTATGCCAAAATCTACCTCCCTAAAAAAAAGTTAAAGAAGCTCGTCCAGCCCTAAAAGATCCTGCTGCTTCTGCAACTTTGATAAAAGTCCCTTTAGGCCCAAAAAGAACAATATTTTCTGATACCGAAGAGAAAGAACTTTGTGACTATAACGTTGATATGGAGAGACATCTTTACTTACAACAAAAGATTTAAAGACATTGGCATATAATCTGGCAGTAACAAATGGCAAGCAACACTTTTTTAACACCGAAAAAAAAGAAGCTGGCATAGATTAGATGCAGAGATTTTTAAGCAGGTATCCAGAATTATCAATACGAAAGCCAGTAAGCACTTCAGCTACATGTGCCACTGGGCTTAATACGCAAGATGTTAAACAGCTTTTTAACTATTATCAGTCCTCAACAAGTGTACCTTACCCTGCAACTCGCAAAGTGATACGCGTGACAAGGAAACGAGGAAAAAGAGCTGCAATAATTTCTTCTCCATGATAAATTTCATTAGAAGGAAAATAAAAAAAAGCTGGTAGAATATAACACAAAACAAAGAAAAGGTAAAAGAACTAATAAGGAATAAGGACATCAATTTAGAAAAGAAAAATAACACAAAGAAAACCAACACTAATCTAAGTTTACTATCAGAAAGTGACAGTGATGAAAATAATATCCCTTGTTTTACTGGCATGGAAAAACTTAGATTTAGATGAAGGATGGGCTGCATGCACTCTCTGTAGACAGTATGCACACTGTAACTGTGCTGGGGTACACAAGGATGATGACGAGGCAATTTTTGTTTGCGAGTTTCACAACTAAAAATAAATATGTTTCCTATACCCCATCTTGCCCCATAAGGTACCCCATCTTACCCGACGGTGGGGGCAAGATGGGGTTTTTGACATCTTTGACAAATTATTATTTTTTATTTTTCAGTGAGTCTAAAGTTTCCCAAGTTCCTTAATTCCAAAGACTGATTATGTAAGAGTAATTATAAATAAATAAGTATTCAAAACATTTAAAAATGTCCGTTTTATTACCCTCGAAACGTTAAGGGGCAAGACGGGGTGTCTTGCCCCTCCTTCCCCTATTGCATCAAATGGAAGTGGAATAAATCTCTTCAAATTCCTCTTGTTTAACTTCTCTAATTAAAACTGTTATGGGACACAAAATAACTAAAATTGTTTTCCGGGAATGCCTGAGGGCCAAACTTTGTGTCCTTCTTTAAACGAGGTTTAAGAAGAGTATTTACTTCACGGTAGGTAACGGTCTGGCTGTACTCTGGTGTTATAAAGGTCCATATGCAGCAGTATTACTTACCATCAGGTGTGCTGCTTGCTCGTTTGCCACCGTTGGCAATAAAAAAATCCTCGGTGTCATCTATGGAGACCATGGTGGATCTTGGCTTACAAAAATTACAACGGTGGGAATGTGTGGAAAAATTAGTTTTTAATCTACTACCATTAAATTTTTGAAACTGAATATTTTGCCGCCTCTATAACTATGGTGTCTTAAGCCCCGGCTTCACAGGGTAATGAGTAGATCCAGAACTGTTTTTCTTGTCTTTTATACATTTATACATTTCAGCTCATATAAGTCCCACTGTTGGGCTCGAGCCTCCTCCACAATAGGAGGGTAATTGACCTACTATACCATGCTGATCAGACCTGTATATATAGGATTTCATTTCAAGTTTTCTTTCTCTTACATAGATGTTATATGTATATTTAATCCTTTAGTTGACTTTTAACCCACGAGTAAGAGAGGGGGCGGTGAATTGTATTCTTACTCTGTCACCACACGGAAGACAAACTTATCAGGCAAGTAAAAATCTAAATCAAACGCGATAAAATCCATAACAATATTTTATTTCTTATAAATAAGGGATGTATTTGAGAAAATTTTATGTACTTCATAATACAATGTCGCACGAAGCTTACTAGGGTCTCAATCGTCAATAAGTGAGGTAACTCTCGATGCGTTTAAACGAACTCGTTATTTTGTTATACACCATTAATGGAAGCCATTGTGTTCATTGTTTAAAAATCTATGCTTAAGAGATTTGTGCCTCTTCGAATGTTTTACATTTAAGTGGTTTCGTATTGAGTCGTATTCGAGTAGCTCTTCGAATAAGGCAGTGACACATACACGCAAAAACGCTTTCTACATGATATTTCAAATCTGATTTTACACACAGCTGAAAAATTTCGTTACGAATACTTACATTGATTGGCTTAACAACCTTTCGATTTCTCGTATGGAGAGAAAGAAATGGATAACTCGTTATAAAACTATATACCAACACGTCTGACCAGCGTGCAGAGGCGTAACTATATCCTCTGGGACCCGCGGTAAATTCTTTGATTAGGCCCTATCAATAAGAATCGTCACGTTTTTAAATGTTATGTAAGTACAATCAGGTTTCCTAAAAAAAAAGCTCATCACAAACAATCCCGCCAAAAACTTACCTCGTATTAGAGTATTAGATAGGCTCTATTCACAATCGATTCGATCACTTTTACTTTTCAATCGATACTGATTGAGTACCGATACGGTATCGATACCTAGATGATATCGATTCATCCCTATGCGTTTTGGGCCGGGGCCCTCTCGGGTCTGCGGGCGGGGGCCCTCTCGGTTTGGCGGGTCCATGGCATTTTGCCAGCCCTGCCACCCTATAGTTACGCCACTGCCAGCGTGGTTTAGTAGGTTAATTTCGCTCCAGTGGTCGGCCCAACGACGAAGGCGACGTGGTTTTCGGGTGGGTCGCGGGAGTTGCGTGCTTAAGCTCCTCTGTCGCCCCGGACGGAGTGGTGCGGAGGCGCGCCGACCGCGGCCCACCAACAAAAAAAAAAAAAATGTAGGTTAATTTCCCTCCCATTGTCCAGAGGACGCCTGAGCCTAATAATGGGACTTATTTAGGCTGAGATTATGATGCTGATTACATACTTTGTCTAAGAATTTTAAATCGATTTGAGCCATTTCTATTCGATGCTATCTGGTCATCAATTATACTCCCAAAGAGGATTGATGTCAGTTAAACGGTCGGTCACAAAACTGTGGACTGGAACTATGGACCATTTGCAATATGTGCAATTGAAACAGAATATATATTAGGTGGACTTTAAGTAATTGGGTTAAAAGTAGATAGATGATGATAAATTGTCTTCAATCCAAATTCAGTTCATTTCATCATTTCAGTTCATATACGTCCCACTGCTGGGCTTGAACCTCATCAACAATAGGAGGAAAATTGATTTACTATACTATGCTAAACGTTTTGGAATAGGGTTACATAATATCATATTAATATTTATATGAAACTAGTTGACCCAACAGACGTTGTTCTGTTTAAATAAAATAAAAAGACAGCAGCGCCACCTACCGGCAACATTGGATCAGCCGTTTAGGAGGAGTTCAGTGACATACACACGTACACAAGAAAATATATAAAGATAATTTGTCAGTTTAGTGACGAAGTAAGAATACAATCACCACTCCCTCTCTTCCCCATAGGCGTCGTAAAAAACGACTAATATGCGGATAACATCGATGCCAAAGAAGGAAAACTCGAAATAAAATCAAATGCCAACACTTATGACCATACTTTCTTTCTTCTATATGGGCTGAGATGTTGATGATTAGAAACTAAATTAATAATATTTTTGCTCATAGACCTTTACCAGGGATTCGATTAGGCCGTTGCAAACCGTGAAAAAAAAAAATTCTCTTCTTAAACCTTGTTTAAAGAAGCACACATAGCGCTCGAGAAAAACAGTCGCAGGTAGTTCATTTCAGAGTCTGCACGTACATGGGCGAAATGAGCGCTGGAATCGCACAGTTGTAGACCATAACGTTTCCAGGTGAAATGGAAAATGGTGAACTCCGCTACGGCGTCGAGTGATATGTTGGTAAAAATGTGATGGTGGTATCAAGTCAAACAGTTCCTCCGAGTACTCCCCATGAAAAAGTCGGCAAAGAACACAGAGTGACCCAAAGTCTCTCCGCCGCTTCAGTGACTCGAATCTGTGCGTCTGATTTGGATCCCCATGGCGTGCTGTCGAAAGGCACGCCTTTGAAGAGATTCAATATTTGGGCGCGCCTGCCCAAGGATGTGTGCAGTACTCCACATGAAAACGAATTTGTGCTTTGTTCAAGCCCTTGTATCTGCATAAAGTACCTATTGTCTGGCTCTGTTCAGGACGCCCAACTTTTTGTTTGTCAATTTGGCTTTGCCCTCCAAATGATTCCCAAATTGGGCTTTGCTTGATATTTCTACGCCGAGGAATTGGGATCCTCGGCAATTTGGACAGTTACTCCTTGGGACTGAAGCGCAATGACAAATAGGTCCTTTATTGCAGTGACACAAACTTATATATATATATATATACGTATCATTATGGAGTCATAAAACTATTTCTAATAACTTTAGCTGTGTACTCGTATACTATGAACCAAGAATATACATTGAGTTGAACGCAAATTCGATAAGGTAGTGTGATAATCATGTTTCAATAAGTAATTATTCCTAAATATGTATTACTTAAGAGTATAAAATTGCTGAATAAAAGACGCCGTTTTATTGCAATCGAAGAGTATAAGTCTAAAAGCCCATTTACTCTGTGTGTCGTAGGTGGAAAGCAAGTGAAGTGTAGACTTGGTAATGGATCAAACCATTAAACACTCAATACGTTTGGTATTCGCCGCTGTACTATGTTAAGAGCGACCTTTCAATGTTCATAATTTGCGTATTTCGTATAACACAGCTTGAGTATGGTTCGCCATTGTTGATTTTTTTGGTGTGAAATTAAAAGATGAAATTAGGAATTGATATAAATCTGCGTATCAGATTACGCAGTGTGGGAAGACCCCCTAATTGGTGGACTGACGACCTGATTAAGATTGCTGGGTATCGCTCAGCGTGTTATGGAGCGGACTATGCTCGGGATTTCATGGTGAGATAGAATGCGAAATATGGATATCCGTAGAAGAACGAGTGCAATCGATAGAGCATGAATAATTAAGGGGTTAGGGGTAGTCAGGGGCGTGAATAAATTCCATTTTTCAATATTATTTTTTATCAGTAATTAATTTTATTTCACAAAAGTAAAAGCATAGTATCACTCTATCATGTTTCAACATGACTTCTTTAAAATTTCAAGAAAAATATTAATTATTTTAAAAGTTATGGCGGTCTATGTTGAACAGGTTTTAATAATGGGTCCTTGCGATGACCATCACAACTCCTTGAAGATTCATCTGAAATCAATGAAACAAAAAAAAAATACTTTTATAAATAGATAATCTTGTGCCTGATCGAAGCTTTTAATTTTTTTTCAAAATTAACAAAATGGCGGCCTCAGGAAATTTGTTTTCTGATTTTCGGGTAAAAACCAACAGTCAATTGTTTATAAAATTGGAGTTTAAAAAAAACAAAAATCCTTCGATCAGGCACTAGCTTTTTATGTTTTCTAAAAGCTATATTTAGCTATATTTCATTAAAATGTATCGAGCGGTTTTTGAGTTACAGTGGTCACCAGTTCAAGAAACATAGTTTTGAGAAAAATGCGTTTAAAATTTTACAGTCGATTTATGTAGTAGTATATAGTATAGTGTATAAGAATAATTTCATTACTTACACTGAGTCATCTATTCCTGGACCATATAACAGTTCTTCGGCCATTGTCGAAGTTTCTAATACATCAATTTGTTGTTAGCACGCCGATCAGCTATTTCTATACGTGTATCTATTTTTTTTTCTTTTATTCTTCGCTGAATAACTCGGAAAAATATTTGTCGGATTCACTTCAAATTTTCAGAGAATATTTTTAAGATATATATACTATACTTTAAGAAAATGTAAAAAGAAAAAAAAACGATTTTTTGAAAATTCTGACTACCCCTAACCCCTTAATACACTAAAGGGGCAATGGGCAAGACACATCGCTCGACGAATCGACAACCGATAAATCTACGTAGTCCCAGGGTACGAATAATCTTATTCACCAGCCTGTAACTTTCCATGGATGTCGTAAATGACGGACTAAAGAGATGTAAGAAATCCGTTTAAAGAAGGATAACTCAAAATAAAATCCTATGTGTAAAATAAACGAGACGAAGGCGGCGGTGAAGATAATGAAGAGACACGTTCTACTTTCCAACTTGTATTTCACCTTATAGCGGTTACAATGAGAATCACCTTAGATATTCTAAATGGCGGTTTTTATGCATTGACATGGCCTAGCCTCAGATTATTATTGAATCCTTACAAATATTATAAATGCGAAAATAAGTTTGTTTGTTTGTTTATTACGTTTTCACGCTTAAACCATCAAACCGATTTCAAAAATTCTTTTACTAATGGAAAGCTATAATATCAGGGAGTAATATAGGCTATATGTTTTTCCGGTATTCCTACGGCAAGGCCACTGAAGTCGAAATGAAGCGAGGGCGGGCTGCTAGTATAAAATATCTTAATTATTCTAACAATTATTTACGTGTAAATATTATACAGGCTTATGTAACATTAAATATTTATTACGGCGGAAATTGACAAGCAGAGATGTCACTATGATGAAACCGTAAATCAGTACAATAAGAATCTAACACATGCAATAAAACAATTATTTTATTATGGATTAGTCGACATAGTGTAAGAAAATACCGAGGTATATAACAATAAACACTATTTAATAGTCACGCCAGAAGCTGACAAGCGGAAGGCGCACATTTTATGAGAATTATATCAATTTACAGAAATATTAATCAACTATTTACTACCAATCTTATATATATAAATCTCCTGTCACGATGTTTGTCCGCGATGGATTCCTAAACTACTTAACCGATTTTAAATTAAATTGGCACACCGTGAGCAGTCTGGTCCAACTTGAGAAATAGGATAGCTTAGATCTTTAATTATAGTCGCAATTTTATTTTATTACAAATTATTTGTCTATAATTAATTGACAGTCACAATTATCTGTTAACTCCAAAAGATTCTAACAGATGGCGATATCTGTTGACTGGATTTAAGTAATTTGTGTGTGCTCAATGAGATTCGAGAATAGTTTAGATTCACAATTGGACCCGGTAGGTGGCGCTTTATTTGAACAGAACAACGTCTGTTGGGTCAGCTAGTCTTAATATATATAAATTACGAGTCACGTTGTTTGTCCGCGATGGACTCCTAAACTACTTAACCGATTTTATTGAAATTTACACACCGTGTGCAGTTTGATCCAACTTGAAACATAGGATAGCTTACATCTTAATTTATAGTCGCAATATTATTTTATTGCAAATTATTTGTCTATTATTTGACATTCACAATTATCTATTAACTCCAAACGATTTTAACAGATGGCGATATCTGTAGACTGGATTGAGTAAGTAATTAATAGATGGCGCTATGGCGCTGCTATATCAAACCTACAAACGTGTCATATAAGCTACAATTCAATAGCATAACCACCACGTGTTGTTGAGGCTAAAGTATGGCATTTTTGTAAAAAAGCATGGTGGTCCCCGTGACTGATGTTCTCCTATAGTTCCACTTAAATATTTTAATAAAATGTAATATAACAAAAACATTAACCACAGCAACGTGTGGCCGGGTCTGCTAGTTAAATTATAAAACTAAATCAAGTCGGTTAATAATTAAGATGTACCCAAATTAGCTGTACGTGTGAGGCTGGAAGTACTACTTGATAACATATGCTAATCCGTCTGAACTATGTGGTATAGAAAATATAATGCCGTCCATTTATGAGGGTAATTACCTATATTATGGCGTCTGTAAGAAAAATGTGAAGAAGATAATAGCGATAGTGAGGTGTTAAAGAAACCTTTATTGTAATTATTATCTGCTGGATTTGATTCTCATACACAATGGAAATGACTTATTATACCACGCTGGACAGACGTGTATAGAAATGTATTTCGGGTTTTCAAGTTAAAGATAGTTTTCTGATCACCTAACAGATTATCAAACCCTATGTGGTAAAACTTCTGTGAATAATAATCATCATCATCGTGTGGTGACGGAGTAAGAATACAATTCACCTTTCCCTATCTTGCGCGTGATAAAAGACAATACGTATATATATATACGTATTATAATATAATACGTATATATATATGTATATATACGTATATATATACAATACAATACGTATATAAGATTTATATAAGAGAAGGACAACTCGACCAGCACGATATGGTAAGGTCAATTTCACTCCTATTGTGAAGGAGATTCGAGCCCTACAGTGGGACATATATTAGCTGAAATGATGATAATATAATAATTCTATATAATAATAATACAATAATTCCAAATAATAATTCAAAATTGTTGCGGTTTCACTCATATAGTTTTTGTTCCCGTGGGAATAAGTAAGGGGATAAAATGTGGCCTATGTTACTTGCTGATAATGTTGATTTGTATTGGCGACAGAGGGGCGTAAACACGCATACCCACAATCCACCCGAACACCACGTCGCCTTCGTCGTTGGACCGACCGCCGGAGCAGGGGTACTTGTCATCAGTAGTCGGCCCGACGGAATACGCCCTTTTGGGGTACTTTCCCATCGACTGATGCCGGCCCATCGAGGAGAACGTCGGTCTTTCCTCACGCGGTCGGACTAATTGCCCGGTCACGTCACTCGCGGTCTCGGCTAGGGCGGCATGACGCGCAGGAAGTCGCGCCTACGCCGCCCCAGTCGCCGGCGGCGGGTCGCCTCGTCGGGGTTGCGCTCCTCGCGTACGCGACCAGCCACCTCCTTTTGCGAGATCACTGCCTCGCAGAAGGCTGCGACCGTGTCCCAGTCGCCACCGATGATTGCGACGAGTTCACGACGCTGCTCTGCACAGGCGGCACAAACCTCGAGCGTATGCTGCGCCGTGTCCTCGTCGCAATTGCAGTGGTGGCAGGACGGTGTACTCTCCCTCCTAGCGACCGTGTACAGGTACTTGCCGAAGCATCCATGCCTTGTCAAGACCTGCACCAGTCGGAAGGAAAACACCCCATGCCGCCGTTTTAGCCACTGCATCAGCACCGGCCGGAAGGCCTCCACGATTCAGACACCGTATCGAGGCCTCTCCAGCCGGACTGCCCAACGAGCAATGACGTCTCGGCGGGCGTCGACGCGACAGGCGGTGAGCTCCCTCAAAGAGACCACACCGCCCTCCGCTCGCACCCCCGACACCCGCCGATACAAATCGGCGAGCATCTCCGCCTTCAGATCCCACGGGGAAGTCCCGGCCAACAGGCACGCCGCCACCGTCGCCACCGTGCGGTATGCGCGGATGGCCCTGATCGCCATGGGCCCCTGTGGTCGCCACAGAGTAGCCCTGAGTCGGGCAGTCAAGGACCCCGCCCACACTGGTGCGCCGTACAGGGCCATCGACCATAGCTGACACATAGCACTCATTTGTAAATAGTGTTTACTACAATATTTACAATGTAGTAAATAATCCATGATGATGATTCGTATCGTTGGTATGATGATCCGTTGATCCGATCCGGATGACCGTATAACTGATCCGATGATCCGTAAATGATGAATAATGATGAAATAATCCGTGTGGTGACGGAGTAAGAATACAATTCACCACCCCTATCTTGCCCGTGGATGTCGTAAAAGACGACTAAGGGATACAGATAATAATATGCACATAAACATCTGTGCAAGAGAAGGAAATCTCGAAATGAAATCCTATATAAACATGTCTGACTAGCATGGTATAGTAGGTGAAATTACCTTCCATTGCGGAAGATGCCCGAGCCCAACAGTGGGACGTATGTGGGTTGCGATGATGAAATAATAACGATAGTAATTAAAATATGCGCCGAGATGTGATGATTAGAGGCGTTATTTGAATAAAAATCACTCTCAATAAAAATTACTTTAAAACATGTGAGTAAACCATAAGATTTACTTGTATTACATTCAACAGAGTTCTTTGCAGTAAATTAAGGCAATTTCAGCGAATGCCGGAAAATAAAATAATAGCTGTCCCATTAGTCGTGCCCCTCAAAGGCGCCACTTCTAATCGTCGGAAATAAATTTCTTCATTCCCCCCGAGTAACCACTTTGTGAACGTTCCATGTCATTTAACGCGTCTGCGACTCGCGATGTCAAACTCGTTAGGTAATCTGTATATTGAAGATATGTAGGGACTTTGGCAGATAAGTAGCAGATAATTCCCCATAATTTTTATTGTTTCTATATTTTTAGGACTAATTCCACCACACATTCCCACCACTGCAACTCCTGTAAGCCAGGATCCACAATGGTCTCCATATCATACACCGAGGTTTGACTCTCAGTAAGTCCCAGGCAACGCTTTTGATTGTCTTGGGACCCGCAACAAATTTAATTAGTAAAGAAAAACAAGAGGAGGTGGAAAGATTCCACTTGCCTCCGGAAAGCGGGGAACATGAAGCAAAGTATAAGCGAGTAAATATGAGGATGAACAGATTGAACAGGCATGTGAAGCGCAGCATTACAGCAGTATAGCTATCTGAATATTTACGCTTTAGTGCACTCGTCCGAATGGTACGATTAACATAAAAGACACATAAATAAAAATGGATTTTTGTTTCTATTGCTGATCGTGGCAGACGAGCTAGCAGAATACCTCATGGTAAGTGATACTGTCACAGATGGAGTTTTACAATACTAGGGGCACAGACCTGAGGGCGTCGGGAGGGATGGCACTCGAATAACCTGCCGGGCTGGCCACGGACGTCAAAAATTTCGGTAACAGTCGTCGCCCTAATGGTAAATGGATGGGAATACGGTGAGACATGGGGCTGCGCCATGCTCTTGCGTCACTCAGGCCGCAACGATCACCGCGGCTACTCACCATAGCCCTCCCAAAAAAAAGGGGCGCAGCTAGGCTTCTAGCAAATATGAAGAAAGTGCTTTTATTAGAAAACCGTTTAAAGAACGATATAACATAGCAGCAGATAGTTCATTCCAAATCCTTCACGTGGGTCAAATAATTACTGAAAACGTAGTTGAAGACTATACGTTTCCAGGTAAAATGGATTAAGAATACAATGTGTCGAAACAATTTATTTTAGCATGGCAGAAGTAAAAACTGGCTAGGAAGGCCCCTATTGGTAGATATCATGGTGTTAATGAAAACCAGTATTGCAATGCTTGTAATGGGGCAACTTATACTAAGCAATACCTCTTTTAGGAAATACTTGCAACATTATTTTTTTTAAGTTCTGTTGGTGTTAAACGAGCAAACAGCATACCAGATGACAGGTAATCTTAACACTCATGGACTTTGCTAAACCACTGCCTACTTACTGTAAATAACGGGCAGACAATGTAAATATATGAAATGAGGTTTGGTGACATTAAAGGCACCATCAAAATCCACCACACGCAAACACTCTTAGAAAATTGGGCTGCCGGCTATTTCGTTCACCAAACGAAGAGCAGTAACAAATTGCTACTATTCAGACATTGATTTTCTGCGAGAGTGTGATACTATCTCGGAAGAACTAGGCCTGTGGCTGAGGACAGTAGACTGTCTGCTGTTTAATTTGTTTCTGCTACTATAACTATACTAAGCAATATTTTTTTTTCAGGAAATACTTTTAACATTCACTTTTCACACTTCTTTTTTAGCTTAGATTGTTTTCCAACAATTTATAGACGTTCACTGTTGGATATAGGCCACCTCACGAGACTGCCACTCGGAACGCTTTTATGCCAGTTGCATCCAATGGTTCCCTGCGACTTTCAAGATGTCGTCAGCCCACCTAGTAGGGGATTGTGATCGTAGCGATGTGGCCTGTCCATTGCCATTTCAACGTGTTAATTCTGCGGGTTATATCAATTACACCCGTTCTTCTACGGATTTCCGTATTTCGGTTAAATATACCGAGAAATAGAAATCACGTAGAACTCACTTAGAGAAATATAGCATAGCCCGCTCCATAGCACGCTGAGTGACTTTGAGCCTTGTTATGAGGCCTACATTTAGGGACCACGTTTCCGTGCCGTAAGTCATCACTGGTAACACACACTGGTCGTAGACCTGTGTTTTCAGACACTGAGGTATGTTGGACGAGAAGATTCTCTTAAGTTTCCTGAACAAATTGAAATATAATGGCAAAAAAATAAAATAAAATTGATTGAATCATTAGAAATAAAACCAATTTTTCGCAGATTTTATCGCGTTTGTTACTGATTTTCAATCTTCCAACCTTTTGAACACTCCAGCGTTCACAGTTACTGGCGAACTTGATTTTTAATCAACAATAGATGTCTAAAATTTCTTGTTATTTTGTAATGAATGATACGCTCCACATTAAAACATTAAAATTCATTTTCTTAATTTATTAAAAAATAATTCGTCATTCATCATCATTTCAGCTTATACACGTCCCACTCTTGGACTCGAGTCTCCTCCATAATAGAAGGGAAATTGACCTTACTATACCATGCTGGTCAGATAGGTCGGTATAGGGTTTTATTTCGAGTTTTCTTTCTCTTGCATAGATGTTATATGCGTATTATATGCCTTGGTGAACTTTTACGACATTTACGGTGAAGATAGGGAGTGACGATTTGTATTCTTACTACGTCACCACACGGCCAAAAAAATAATTAACCATTTTGAAATCAATATTTTCATTCAAAAGCCTGTATTAATTTTTCTAAATAAAAAATCACTTAATGTAATGTTATTTCTTTCTACAGTTTCCTTATCCGAAAAATAGGTAAGCTTATTCAATAAGTAATATTATTACAGATAACATTATTATAAATAAGCTAGCTTTCGTTTTAAATTAAATTTAGGATTTTTTGTACAACATTTTAAATAAAATAAAAAATCTACTACTCTGTTGAGGAAGTACCGCGAAAAGATCAATAATACGCAAAATTTTTGTTATTCATCCAAATTTATTTTATCACTTTCAAAGTATGCTCCTTCAGAAACGATATGCCAACGAATAATCCAATCATAAAAACATTTTTTAAACGCTGTTTCCGGAATTGAGTTGAAAACGGGTGCCACGAAGTGGTAATTTGAGTTTAGGGAAAAGGAAGAATATTCACCAGATATGGCCTTGTGCGAAGGCGCATTATCGTGGTGCAAAGTCCAAGAATTTTCTTGCCACACATCTACTTTTTCGTCGAATTTACTCTCTTAAACGCCGCATGATGCTCAAATATTATTCTTTATTTACCGTTTGACCTTCTGGCAAGAATTCCAAGTGCACAACAGCGTGATAGTCAAAGAAAACAGTCAACATGACTTTGACTTTTGATCGACTTTGGCGTGGTTTTTTCGGTTTTGGTTCAGTTGAAAGTCGCCACTCCGAAGCTTGTTGACTAGTTTGCATGTCAAACTCACGTCTCGTCACAAGTAACAATGCGTTTCATGAATGTTGGATCGGAATTTGCTCGTTCTTGGAGAAAATTCAGGTCTTTTGGGACTAGCCAAGCGGAAACATGTTTGATACCCAAGTGATTATTTAAAATGGAATGGATCGACTCGTGAGACACAGAAAGTTTGGTGGCTATCTTTCTTAAAGTTGAATGAGGATTTTCAGTCACCATTTCCTTCACTTTTGCAATGTTAACTTCAGTTGCAGACGTTGATGGCCTACCAGAGTGAGGCAAAATTTCCATCACATCTCGACCGCTTTTGAACGCTTTGTACCACTCATAAGCACGTGTTTTTGATAAAGTCGATTCACCGTAAGCCTTCTGTAACATTTTCAGTGATTCCGAACACGAAATTTCATTGGCGATGCAAAATTTAAGACAAACTCTTTGTTTG
This sequence comes from Lymantria dispar, assembly GCA_032191425.1. NCBI lineage: Eukaryota > Metazoa > Arthropoda > Insecta > Lepidoptera > Erebidae > Lymantria > Lymantria dispar. The sequence goes on along the minus strand of CM063465.1, from coordinate 5,348,240 downwards.
GTGTTTTTGTTCATTATGAAATTCACAATACACACTAGATATGATATAACTAAAAACAACACTGTACTTAATATAAATAACAGATGCAACTCAAATTCCGCGCCAAAATGGAAAACAGTTGTGCCAATCTAGCAACAACATATAAAATAAAACACAAACAAATTTGAATTTGGAACCATAAACAAATCAGCCATTCCAATACTTTCTTGACTGAATGTATGTATCAATACATCGATGTTTTTGCCTTCGATATTTGCATCCCTATTAATGAATTGTATTCTTATTCCGTCACCACATGGAGAAAGTAGGTATCCATTTGTCAAATAAGAATTATAGGTAAAGCGAGAAAATTGTCGAGACGAACTCCTACACCTAAATTACAAGATATAATGCTCAACAAGAGAAAACGGAACAGGGCGATTAAATCAGTGACATGGCGCCCTCTAACGCCGGAAGGATGCACCCGCCAAATTAGTGTCGCAGTTCTGAACCGACTGTGGGCCGACACAGACGATTCATTGTTTGCTACCATTAAGAGGAGCTTTGAATTCGACTTACAAATTACTTAGAATATAAAGCCCTTAGCAAGAGCAGCGTTAGCCGAATGATATGAAAAATATTAATATTAAAAAAGGTAGGAACATGTAACTTGTATGTGTGGTGACGGAGTAATAATACAATTCACCACTCCCTATGTTGCCCGTGGATGTCGTAAAAGACGACTAAGGGATATAATATGCATATAACATCTATGCAAGAGAAGTAAAACCGAAATTAAACCCTATATCAACACGTCTGACCAGCTTCGTATAGTGGGTCTATTTGCCTCCTATTGCGAAGGACGCTTGAGCCCAACATTGGGACGTATATGAGCCGCAAATAAATGAATGAATGGATTAATCAATAAATGGAAAATATTTATAATCCGGAATACGGAAATCCGCAGAAGAACGGGTGTAACCGACATAGCACGAAGAATTAGCACACTGAAGTGGCAATGGGCAGCAACATCGCTCGACGAACCGACAACCGCTGGGGAAGAAAGGTTCTCGAGTGGCGACCACGTATCGGACAACGCAGTGTAGGACGCCCCCCCACTAGGTGGACCGATGACCTAGTGAAAGTTGCTGGGCGTCGTTGGATGCAGGCGGCACAGGACTGCACATTGTGGCGCAACATGAGTGAGGCCTACGTCCAGCAGTGGACGGCAATAGGCTGAAATGATGAATGATGATGAATTTATATTACTGTTAATATGCAAGAAGGTATATATTTTTTTGGACGCTATTGTCTGGACGCATGCCAGCTGTTCCATCAGGGGTGACGAAAGGACAGCGCCTTAAAATCCACCATCTTCCCTCCCCTTTGCCATTAGACCGACCACTGATACCGACCACTTTAAGAGAAGATTTTTATGACTTACGAAGGTTAAAGGCTTAAGGACGTGTAAGTACTAAGAACATAATCTTTGTATTGGACTTGTTTGCAAATATATAATTAACAGAAACAAATTACACCCAGATTCAGAACAATAATTTGTGGATCGCACAAAATATTCGTTCTGCATGGGTAGTGCCATGATCTACATTATCCCAATTATTGGGGAGGTCGACGCAATATGTAGAGTGCGCATTGTAAAAGTTTTAGCCATAGATTCTTTATCGACCGTCTGTTTTAGATCATTTCTCTTTAAATATGACTGCACAGATGGCGTAGTGATTAAGATAGCGACCTACAGCGCCAGTGTCGTGGGTCCGAATCCCACGAGGGGCAAAATTTTGTGTGACCTAAAAATTGTTGTTCTGGGTCTGGATGTAATTTGTGTCCGTTAGTTATAGGTTCGTAAAGTCCCCTACAATACAAGGATTATTTCATAATTGCTGTCTTTAAAAAAAAGGATATGATAATAGCTTAGAATAATAATGTATAGAAGGTAAGTTCGCGCACAAAAAGTGAAGCATTTCAATTGGAGCCTAATGGAGCTTACGCCGGAATCGTTCAGTTATTTACAAGTCATTGTACTGCACGTAAGTACGCAACTCTTAAAAAATAAATAGGTAATTATGACGGTTTGTGCATTCAAATGGTGTCATAAAACATTTGAAAAACTTAAAAAGGTTTTTAACATTACTTTTAAAAGTATTTCGACAATTTAAGTTAATAAAAACAAAATTTGATTTCATAATTTGTATAGTGGTGTACGTGTGTAATCGTCTGCGCGCCATTAGTATTTTTAGATTCATGTTTCGAACGTTCGAAATAATGACACTATCCTTCTATACGTTATTATTCTAAGGATAATAGACTAGACGGCATCAGAGGGAATTAGTTCAGGTGTAAGTTAAGCTCTTGATCATATGTTATGGCACTCACAAACAATCAATCATCATCACAGCTCATATACGTCCCACTGTGGGCTCGGGCCTTCTCCACAATAGGAGGCCTATTATGCAACGTTGGTCAGACGTGTTGATATAGGGTTTTATTTTGAGTTCTACTTCTCTTGCATAGATGTTATAATATGCATATTATATCCCTTAGTCGTCTTTTACGACTACCACGGCCAAAAAAGGGGATGGCGAATTGTATTCTTACTTCGTCACCATAATGGTTTGGTAATATTCATAGCCATCATTAAATAGCAACTTTAATTTTTAGAGTTACGTACCCGAAGGGTAAAAACGGGACGCTATTACCTACTACTTAAGACTTCACTGTTTGCCCGTCCGTCACCAGGCTGCATCCCAAGAATCGCGATAGCTAGACAGTTGAAATTTTTACTAATTATGTATTTCTTTTACCGCTATCGCAACTAATACTAAAAACAAAATAAAATAAATGTTTAAGGCCCCCACACGCGATTTATTTGTCCTTTTTATACCTATTAAATAGTATGGAACCCTTCGTGCATGACTCCGACTCGCACTTAGCCGATTTTTTTTTTACTAAATTCACCAGTCAGGAATCCCAACATTCTACTATGACTACTTAAGTATTCTATTAAAAACTAAAGACAAAATTGCCATAGAATTGTTTGCTTTTAATTAAAATACGTTGATAAGATTGATGTAAAGCCTAATGGCTTTACATCAATCTTATCAAGTATCAGGTAATCCTGATACTTAAATGCACACCTTCGAGGAATAATTACTACCTTTTAAGGACTTAAAATTCACTTTGAAGGGCCTGCAAAGATTTGTACAACTATGTAATCGGATTATATATTATTAAAAAAGATAATAGTTGATTGACTTATGTTTTCTATGAAATGTATTTTGTTTTTAACCCCTGATGAAAAAAAGGGGGCTTATAAGTTTGACGTCGATGTCTGTCTGTCTGTGTGTTTGTGTCTGTCTGTGGCATCGTAGCTCTCAAACGGATGGACCTATTTCGATGCAGTTTTTTTCATTTGAAAGCCAGTTTCCTTTTTTTTTTATGGGTGGGCTATGGTAAGCGCACGCGCGGTCCAGTTCGTCCGGGGCCATGAAAGGATGGCGCACGAGCCCATAGCCCACCCGTACCTACGTCACCTCGTTGTTGGGCCGACCACCGGAGCAGATGTGACTCGTCGTCAGTGGTCGGCCCGACGGAATACCCTTTCGGGTAACCTCACCTCTCGACATCATGAGACGTCGGTCGCCGTCGCGCGGTCAGCCTCTCTGCGGGTGATGGCCTCGGCTAGGGCGGCATTAGGCGCAGATACTCGCGCCTGCGCCACCCGAGTCGCCGGCGGCGGAACGTGTCGCCGAATAGGAGCTCGTGCGAGTAGCACACGATCCGCCGCCTCCTTCCGTGAGATAACGGCCTCACAGAAGGCGGCGAAGCACCCCGTGCGTCCGCTCCAACCATTCCATCAGCACCGGCCGGAGGGCCTCGACGGTCCTGACACCATACCGAGGACTCTTCAGCCGGACTGCCCAACGGGCAATGACTTGTCGGCGGGCGTCGACCCGCCAGGCGGTGATCTCTTTGATAGAGACCATGCCGCCGCGGGCGCGCGTCTCCGACACCCGCCGATAAATGTCGGCGAGCATCTCCGCCTCCAGGTCCCACGGAGGAGTTCCGGCCAGGAGGCACGCTGCCTCCGTCGCCACCGTGCGGTAACCCCGTATGGCCCTGATCGCCATGACCCTCTGGTCGCCACAGGAGGGCCCTAAGACGGACGGTCAGAGACCCCACCTACACCGGTGCGCCATACAGGGCCATCGACCGGATCACCCCCACGTACAGCTGTCGCCACGTAGCACTGGGTCGGCCCACATTTGGCATCAGCCGCGAAAGGGCTGACACCGCGCCGACAAGCCGGGGAACAAGTCGATGGAGATGCTCCCGGAACCAAAAATGCCCATCGAGCACCAGGCCCAAGTACTTCATGTGGGCCTGGATGCTGATGGTGACCGACTTCACGGTGATCGAAGCGCCGGCAGGAGGCCCGACGGTACGGAGGCCATGGAACAAAAGGGCCTCCGTCTTTTCCAGGGCTACCCTCAACCCCAGCGCTTCGTTCCGCCTGACAATCTCCTTGGTGCCGAGAGTTGCCAGGCGTGCTGCCTCCTCTAGCGTCCCACCTCGGGCTGTGACGAGTGTATCGTCGGCGTAGCAAATTACGCCCAGCCCGGGTGGGAGGCTTCCTCTCAACGCCCAGTCGTAGCCGATGTTCCACAGGGTCGGACCCAGAACCGACCGCTGTGCGACACCGCACGTCATGGGCGTTCGCACAACGTCCCCTACTCGTTCAACGTAGAGGACGCTGCGCCCCTCCAAGTAGTCTGCCACCAGCCGCCTGAGGTACACGGGCACCCCGTGATACATCAGCCCCTCCCTGATGCAGCTGAATGGCAGACAAACCAGTTTCCTGGCGATGGGTTTTAGCTATTTGGTTAATATCGGTCCAGTGGTGTAAGAGTATCGGCTCCAAAATCATGTAATGGCGTATGACATTTCGATTAAGTTCTTCACGCGTGCCAGTATAATCGTTAAATGACAATTAATTGATAATTCCTGTTGAAGAGAACGTATTATTTTAGTTTGTTTAGGAGGTTATTCAAAACTTTCAATTTTACTGATTTATTTATTACTAAAAACCCGGCCTCGCTTCGCTTCGGTTTGAGTCGTTTACCCGCCGTCGGTTTACCCGCGTAATTCCCATTCCCGTGGGTACCACGATAAAATATAGCCTATGTTACTCCCTGATATTATAGCATTCCATTGGTGAAAGAATTTTTGAAATCGGTTCGGTGGTTCAAGCGTGAAAGCGTAACAAACAAACAAATAAATAAACAAATAAACAAAGAACCTTACTTTCGCATTTATAATATTAGTAAAGATATTTCGTGTAGTATCAGAGCAAGAATTCACCCCCTATCTAGCCCATGGGTAAAAGACCACTAAAGGATATAACTGCACAGACATTTACAGAATTTGACTGTACGGATACTCTACTACTCTATCGACTCTTGCATGAGGAGTGCTCTGAGGAACTGTTTGACTTGGTACCACCGTTTTACCAACGTACCACTCAGTACCACAGCAAATCGGTCTTCAACTGTACGTTTCCAGCGATCATTTCTCCCGCATACCTACTGAATGAACTACCTGCTGCTGTGTTTCCCGAGCACTATGACATGTCCTTGGTTAAACGAGGTTTAAGAAGAGTATTTTCTTCACGGTAGGCAACGGCCTAGCTGTGCTTCTGGTATTGCAAAGGTCCATGTGCGGCAGTATCATGCACCATCAGGTGTGCTGTTTAGTCGTTTGCCATCATTGGCAAAGAAAAGAGATGGCATATTGATTAAGATACCGAACTAACGTATCAGTGTCGGGGGTTCACTTCACTTTTCACTTGTGTAATTCACAAATTGTTGTCCTGAGTCTGGATGTAATTTGTGTCCGTTAATTATAAATTTGTAAAGTCCCCCACAATAGGGGATTATAGACTTTTTTGTGGGTGGCCTATGGTAAACGCACACGCCGTCCATTCCATCCGAGGCTACGAAAGGACGGCGCACGGGCCCATAACCCACACGTACCCACGTCGCTTTCGTCGTTAGGCCGACCACAGGGGGGGATTATAGATAGGATTATTTCATTAATGTAGGACGTTGTTTTAAAATAACAAAGCAGATAATATCTTTGCAAAGAGATGAACAACTCAAAACTCTGTATCAACACTGATCAGCATGGTAGGTAAGTTTTTTTTCTATAGTGAAGGAGGAAGTACCTACCTATGTAGATATATGAGCTAAGATTATGTGATGATGTTAGTTTGTATAACCATTTTTAGCATTATGTTGGAAAAGCTTATTTTAAAGTCAAATTTATTTTTGTAAATAAAACTGCTTTACGGATTTTATTGCGTTTCGAACACTTTGCAGCGTTCATAGTCACGGGCGGGGCGGACTCGAAGGTTGCAAAGTGTTCAAAACGTCGGGCAATCAAATATAAAATACCGCATACTTACTTCCAGTGGAAATACCGGGATAAAATATAGCCTTTATTAATCCCTGCTATTATCTATTGCTTTCAATTGGTGAAACAATTTTTAAAATCGGTTCCTTGGTTTAAGCATGGAAGCGTAACAAACAAGCAAACTTACTTTCGCATTTATAATATTAGTAAGGATGTGTACCTAATACTCGCATAAACAATCGAAATTATTACAAATGTATTCTGTTAAGGTATGATGAATTCTTTATATCGTGAATGTATAATAGGTAACACAATTTTTTTTTTGTAGGAGGGCTGCGGTCGGCGCGCCTCCGCACCACTCCGTCCGGGGCGACAGAGGGGGCTTAAGCACGCAACTCCCGCAACCCACCCGAAAACCACGTCGCCTTCGTCGTTGGGCCGACCACCGGAGCAGGGTTACTTGACATCAGTGGTCGGCCCGACGGAATACCCCACATTAGGGTAACCTCCCATCGACCGACGTCCCCCCCTTGGGGAGGACGTCGGTCTTTCCTCACGCATAATAACACAATAGTCACTATTCTTTTTCTTGAGTAGTTTTTTGTAAAAATTCACTTGTCCGTATGGTTACCGATTAATTATATAATTCACCACCCTCTTGCCCCCTTTTTTTTGGGCGTTCGTGGGTCGCGGTCGGCATACTCCTCGCACCACTCCGTCCGGGGCGACAGAGGGACGTAAGAACGCACACCCGCAACCCACCCGAACATCACGTCGCCTTCGTCGTTGGACCGACCACCGGAGCAGTCTATCTTGCCCCTGGGTGTCGTAAAAGATGACTAAGGGATATAAGTAATACGCATATAACATCTATGCAAGAGAAGATAAACTCGAAATAAAACTAATAATAATACCTACCTGTCTGACTAGTATTGACTATTGGGCCCGAGCCCAGCATTAGGACGTATAGCCGAAATTATGGTAATAACTTCCACTAAAGCTAACACTTTATCTGTGCCTAGCTATTTCAATATCAAGGTATCTATGCCGATATATGTTAAAACCAGTTAATGTAGAAAATAAAATAAAAAAAATCAATTTAAGATTAAGCAATTAATTTGAATATCCAAAAATAACAACTGTTTGTTCATAGTTTTAAGTTTTCACTTCTGTAGGTAGTCCTCATCACTAATTTGTATTCTTTTTTATTTCGTGGGTTACGTTTATGTTTTCCAGTATATAATTATATTAGAAGATAACGTTGCCACATTGCCAGGCAAACATTAAAATAAAACCATATACCTATAGGTATACCTATAAACTCGTCTGATTAGCATGGTAGTGGATCAATTTCTTTCTCAATTTGCAAGAAGCCCAGCAGTGGGAATAAATGAGCTGAACAAAAAGAATTAACAATATCAATACATGCAAATGTAAAAACCTGTATAAAAATAATGGTAATACTTTTAAAACTGCAATCCTTACAACCTAATCTTTTCATCGCCCTGAACTTGCCCACCAATCGTGAATATAAGGCGGGGCGATAAACAAAGATAGACATATATAACTTAACTAAAGAATGAAAGAGATCAAAATACATATTAAGTTACGTCCACAAGCAGGCGTTGATACGGAAAGCTTTCACCAACTCGTCAAATTCGTCAGTTGAAGTTTGCAATTTGAGTAATAAAGTTGTAAATGCATATAAATGGTTTAACTACTTACGCGAATTTAAAAAAAAAAATAATTATTAAAAAAAAAATAAGTGATATTGTGGACACGTGCAATTTAACTTTTTTATTAACTTTTATTGTACTGAATAATTATTTGTTTAATAATAAATAAAACAGTACCTACTGGAGTGTGTGAGTGTTGTGACGTCATAATGTCTGAAGCCGGTCGCCGTGGGGCTGCATATACTATTGATAATATATTAGGACATACAGACAGACAAGCCGGTAGGTACAACAAAAACTTATTCTGTTTAATCTTAATAATAAATATCTGGTTGGCCGAGTTTCGCTCGGTATATTTTTGTTGTATTTTTGTCGAATTTATTTAGATATAGGTATATTAATAAAAAATAAAAATTATATAATGAAAAAAATATCAATAATTACAAAAATAGAATAATAATAACACCAAGATTCGATCCAACGCTGTTTGAATGCCAAAATAAAACAAAAAGAAAACTCTACAACTTCCCAACTGAGCTATTATAACTCTTGACGTTGACGGCGAAATTTGAATTCATATTCTTTTAAAATTTTATGTCAGTGTATTGTTTTGCTATAAACACCGACTTAACAACATTTTCTATAAATAAAACCAAGCCAGATCGATTTTTTGGCCTCGAAACCTCTAGTATGCCAAGTTTCATCCAAATCGTTGTAGCCGTTGCGGAGATCCTGAATATATATATATACAAGAATTGCTCGTTTAAAGATATAAGATATAAATATACCGCGTATTCACTGAATGGGTCTTCCGTTTAGGGGGGCCCATTCAGTGAGTTGGCGAGTCACCGTCTGCCAAAGTTCAAGACGATAAAGGTATTGAAGGCAGACGACAGTTTTTAAATCAATAGTTTTTAGTTAAACCAATCCATTTCACCTCCAATCCCATAAAATATAGATACCATCATATTAGATACCATCATAACACAATAGTTTTACACCTACCGTTGGCAGTCCACGTGTGTTATGTGCAGACGTGGAGTGTCATCGGTAGATGTCCCATCCCATTTTTACATTAAATTTCTCCAAAGGTCTCTGCGTGTTGGATCCATATAGCCTTTAGTGTAAGCCTTTCAAAGGACCGAGTATCTTCCCTAAGGAAAATATCCGTGAACCAAAAAGAAATACAATATAAATATGGCAGTTTGTGAAGATGTTTAAATGTTTGTCACTCAATCGCGCGTAAACCGTTGAGCAGATTCAGATGAAAATTAACACACAGATTCTATTTAATGATCATTGTACCTATACTTTTTTTCTCCGCGATGAAATCTCTTAGGATAATAGTTCAATAAAACTACTTTACTGATTTTATCGCTTTTATATTTGACTGTGACTATGAACGCTGTTTGCAGCGTGATCGAAACGTCCGGCAATCAAAAATCAAAACTTTATTCTTTTTACTCTATAAAGCGTAAACCATTGAAAGAATTTGGATAGAATTGGACGTAGAGAAAGCTACTGATTAGATACGCGGGTGAAGCTGCTGATAGAAAGTAGTTCTAATTAAAATAATCTTTAGTTTAATCATGAAAACATTTGTAAAGTTAAACATTTAGGAGGAACTTTACAAGCATAGATACCTGATTGAATTAGGCGATACCTACATGGCGGCAATCCATTATTATTTTAAAATGGAAGAAAAAGGGAAACCCCTAATTTCCCACGATTAATCAATATACTGCACACCGCAATGGAATGGAGGGAATACGGGATGGGATGAAGGTGAAATAGGATATAAGGAAATTTTACTCTCAAGTGATGAGCTCCTTCCAGAACGTCAGTTTGCAATTATATTTATTCAATTTCATGCACAAAATGAAATACATAGGCAGACTTAATCATCATCATCTTGCTCTTATCCCAATTACTTGGGGTCGACGCAATATGTCATCTGTTTTGACATATTGCAAAAAGTTTCGGCAATGACTTTTATGATCGGCCGCCTGCCTGACGTCAACCCTCCTTGGGAATGTAATCGTTGACCCAAATGGTACCAGATGGAGTTGGTCCGGGTCAATCTAGGGCTCTTAGTCGTCTTTTACGACACCCACGAGCAAAGCAAGGGTTGGTAGTATTCGAAGCCGCTACCACACAGCATAGGCAGACTTAATGACATAGGCATTTCCTTCCAGTCAACCTTTGAGTGATGACGAAATATTATAGGTAGTAGGTGCCATTTATATTGAAAACTTCTGTATATGTTAAAAAAAATATAGGTATAGGGAGGACGGGGTTCAAAGTGCCGATTTTCAGATAATAGGTATTAAGAACGTCGAAAAAAGGTCTAGTCGAAAATTTTATACTTAAAATGATTATTTTGTTGTCGAAGCAGGTGATTACCTGCTTTGACAACGGGGTAAATTGTTCCGCGGCACAACCAACCAGCCAGCGGAACTTAAAGCCTCGAATTTTATTTTTAAGCTTATCTTAAATAAGTTACATTACGTCTATATTTACACTAAAAAAGCAATCTTTATAGTTTTTCCAAAAAATAAATGTAAGCCACACATTAATAGCTACAAAATTCTTCAAAACAGACCTAAAATAACTTTTGGGTCTGTTTTGAAGAATTTGTAACCTACACCAAAATATTTCTTTTCGTGACATAAATTTACCTTCAACCCACAACCATACTTGCTCGCCATCAAGGTGTCACCAAAACGGTTGTCAAACGAGGGGTATAGTATGACGTTTTGCGACATACTATACACTTACTGCTATCTCTTTTTTGGCGAAGCTATTTGCCTCGTAACAACTTACCTTCGGCACTTTCAACCCCGTCCTCCCCTACCTGTATATCTAAATAACAACAATATGAAAAATAATAAACCCTACATATATTTACATATCCTTACTAATATTATAAATGCGAAAGTAAGTTTGTTTGTTTATTTGTTTGTTTGTTACGCTTTCACGCTTAAACTACCGAACCGATTTCAAAAATTCTTTCACCGGTGGAAAGCTATAACATCAGGGAGTAACATAGGCTATATTTTATCCCGGTATTCCTACGGGAACGGGAACTACGCGGGTTAGGTGACTGAAACCGAAGCGAAGCGAGGGCGGGTTGCTAGTAATACATAAAATTAAAAGAATACAGAAAATTTATGAAGATCAATCTGCCAAATTTAGATGTTTGCGCAGAATTTAGAATTGGTATTTATTCGACATGTGCTTCGCCTCTAAATGAGGCATTCTCAGGACGGTTCGGCTTCAAATGCGCACCTCCACCTTGATCCCATCCCATATTCCTGCCGTTCCAGTGCGGTATATTTATTAAGCGTGGGAAAGTGGGAGGGTCTCCTTTCCTTCCTTCCATTTTAAAATAAGCATAAGTCTTATGCTTATTTTAAAATGGAAGTTTGTGTTTGTTTAATATCGATCCAGCAGTGTAAGAGTATCAGCTCTTTTTCAAAATGATGTAATGACGTATAATTGGTCGATTAAGTACTTGCATGCCAGCACAATCGTTAAATGAAAATTAATTGCAACAATGAAAATTAAGAAGAGAAGGTTATTAGCAGGTAAGTATTACCTACCTATTATTAGGTAAGTAATACCTTCTCTTCTTTTTTTTAGATTGTGTCGAGGGTTATTCAAAATTATCAATTTTACTTATAATTTTGATTTAGTAGTTATGGGTTTTATTAGAAAAGTTAATATTAAGTTATCCTTTTATCATCTTCAACTTTTCTAATAATTCATTAACTTATTTTATGTCATTACAATCATCATCACAGCTTATTTACTTCCCAATACTGGGCTCGAGCCTACTTCACATTGAAAGGGAATTCAACCTACAACGCTGGTTAGACAGGTTGGTATGGGATTTTATTTCGAGTCTTCCTTCTCGCGTACAGTTATTATATGCACAAAATATCCCTTAGTAGCCTTTTACGACATCCACGGGCAAGATAAAGTATGGTGAATTGTATTCTTACTCCGTCACTACACGGTACATATCTTTCATAATACATATTAAAAAAGTTTTAAGAATAATTTAATACTTTTTTCTTTTGTGGGGTGGGCTATGGTCAGCTCAGACGCCATCTGTTCCGTCCAGGGTGATGAAAGATCAGCGCGGGGCCCCGTAACCCATTATATTCCCCCTCCTTCGCCATTGGGCCGACCAACGGTATCGAGTTCCTTGTCTTCAGTGGAATAGTTTTATTCATGAGATCAACTTTCTTTGTGAATGTAATTGTTGACTTAACGGATTTAGATGAAGCTTGTCAAGGTCGTTGAAAACCTTTTAGTCGTCTTTTACGATACCTACGATCAATCTAAGCGTACCTACCAACGTTTTTTTTTTTTGGGGTGACCTATGATCAGCGCACCTGCGGCTCCACTCCATTCGGGGTGACAAAAGGGCGGCGCCCGGCCCTATAACCCACTGTAGGTCATTGCCTTCGTCGTCTTCTCTATCCCGGGACGTCAGTCGGCGTCACATGGTCAGCTTCTCTACGTGTGACGGACTAATCCCCGGTCCGACCCAGTACCTATCTACTTACCAGTATTTATAGCGTCAGCATATGATGTTCTTTATAAGAAAGTGGTAGGATCACGCTATCGACAGTTATCTGTCTACAGCCGCGGGCCGGTCCGTCCGGGGTAGTACCACACTCTCGCAGAAAATCGACGTCTGAGTAGTAGCAATTTGTTACTGCGCTTAGTTAGATGAGAGAGAGAGCCGGAAGCCTAACTTTCTGAGGGTGTTTGCGTGTGGAGGGTTTTGGTGGTGCCTTTGGTATCACCAAGCCTCAATGCACGCATTCACACTCCCTTCGCTTTCTTCGCGGTAGGCAGCGGCCTTGTAAAGGTCCATGAGCGGCAGCAACACCATCAGGTGTACTGTTAGATCGTTTGCCACCGCTTGCAAAAAAAAAAGTATTTTTATTTCTTTAGGTGATAGATGAGACCCACCAAACATTGCTTTGGTGACAGATGGGTCGGCAGCCCACCAAACGGTATGCAGTAACTGCGGCTCGTGGATATCCATAGAATTTAACCAAAGAATGGTCGCTGTTCACTGTAAAGATCCTGACCAGATGTCACTTACCGAATGAAACTTAATAGTAAATTGCTATTTCTTTCGTTCATTTTTTAGTTCATATACGTCCAACTATTGGGCTCTTAACCTTTTCCCTGATAGAAGTGAAATTAACCTACTATACCACGCTACGTAGAGGGGTTGATATAGGGTTTGATTTTGAGTTTTCCTTATCTTTCCTAAATATTTTTTTTAAATTTATTTAATGTTCTTTTTTATGGTAAGTATATTTTAATTTTGATTTTATAGGTATAATAATAGGTTTCTTCAAGTGGCGTTATTACATATATGATGGTTTATGTAATTTGGTGCGCTTTCTCATGTGTCCTTGATGATGTGTGACTTCATGTCTTCCGGGGTTTTCTACTCTGTACTAGTAATTGATGTTAATGGTGAAAACCCCTATATTGTTAGTCTTCGTCAGTCCTCTTGATTTGATTTATTTTGTGTCTATAATTGATGTTGGCTCATGATTTATGAATGCTGAATGATTGAGATATTTTTGTTACTTTAATGGTGGTTAACTCCATGTGCATACATATTTTCTTACTTTCCTAAATATTATATGCATGTGGTATCCCTTAGACATCTTTTACGACAGCCATAGATAATATAGTAGGTGGTCAATGTGTATTCTTACTCCGTCAGTACAGGGAAATCGCTATTATTCAAGTAAATTTTCTGCGAATGTTACTACCGCCAACAATCCGACCATTTATGGCTGCCGAAATTTGAACAGTAATGCATAACATAAATAATAACAGTATCCCTCATATTAAGTCACCCCCCGTCGGGTTTTTCTCTATACATCGTCGGACTAATATTTTTACACAATAACCATATAGACTGTCTTTGTATAAAGTTATTACTACACTTGACCGATCGTGTAAGGATTTACTTTGTTGCTATTGTTAATATGTAATTATTAGTTCTTTGCAATGCATATGGCTTCTATATTGTAGTGTTAAGTAGTTGGTTTAATAATATTATTTTTTTTTACAATAATAGCTTTGGTTTTGCTTAAATTGGTTATTATTTCCGTGTGGTGACGGAGTAAGAGTTAATCTTCACTCCATTTCATGCTCGTGGGTGTCGTAAAAGTCGGTTAAGTGATCTAATATGTTGAATTATCTATGTACGAGAGAAGAAAGACTCGAAATAAAACCCTGTACCTATGTTAACCCATTTGACGAGTGTGTTACGTCAATATTTTTGTCATTATGGGTTAGGTTTGAGCCCAACTATTATATATGAGCTGAGATGATGACGATTGTTTTATTTCAATGATTGTTTTATACACAAATTTACTAAATTATGACGGGACGATATGAACGAAGGTAACTAGGGAAATGAAATGAAGAATGAAAATAATTTTTTTGTGGCAAAATAATTAAACATTAGAAATGAAATATAAGTACTTTACTTATATACCATAACCCGGTCTTCACTCAGCAAAATGCTAGGTTATATATTATAACCAGCGCTGGCCTAAAACGCAAAAAAAGATAATTATGAAAATAATAATTAAGAAGTAAACAAGAACGGAATTCACCACTCCCTATCCCACCCGTGGTTGTCGTATAAGACGACTGAGGGATATAATATGTATTTAACATCTATTCAAGAGAATTAAAACTCGAAATAAAACCCTTTACCAATCTGTCTGACCAGCATGGTATAGTAAGGTTAATTTCTTTCCTATTGTGGGATGTATATGAGCTGAAATGAATGATGAATAAATGAAACAAGAACAAGAAGAACGGGTGTAACCGATAAAATAGAAAAATAAAGTTGAGATGTTTATGTTATGTGGGCCGAGTTGATGAAATCTTCAACTATGCCATCGACATTTTGTGCGAAATTAATGAAAGTATTTTTCTTGTCTTCTTTTTATTTCTATTCATCAAAGTAAATATGCAATCGATGAATTTTTACAAACAGTGGTATTTTATTGAGACCCTTCTGAAGGAAAGCAAGTTTTTTACCCTTGGTAAAGCACCAAGGGTAAAAAAATTTTAAAGGCCTTTTGTATTATGGCTTGGATATTGAAAAATGTCCATTAAAACTTGTCCAAATTGTGAAAAAAAAGAGAGTCAGCGAAAAGCTGGTAATTACATCGGAAGACAGAGAACACCAGCCACTAACACCACCGACAAAATGATTATCAACTGTCTAATTGTCAATTAGAGCTTTGGTTAGGTCTTAAATTAGGAATATAATTAGCTGGCTGGACACTTAACATATTATACAGAGAACAAGGTCACCCTCATGTGGAGTACAGCACACATCTCTGGGCAGGTGCACCCAAATATCAGCTAGACCCATTGGACTACCTGCAAAGTTGCTAATTTTCTGAGGATGTTTGCGTGGCGTGGATTTTGGTGATGCCTCATTGCATGCGTTCATACTTCCTTTACTTTCATCACGGCTGGTAGCGGCCTAGCAAACATCCATCAGCGACTATATCATTTATCACCAGGTGTGCTGTTTGCTCATTTCATCATCATCGCAGCCCATATACGTGCCATTGTTGGGCTAGAGCCTCCTCCACAATGGGAGGGAATTTGACCTACTATACCATGCTGGGCGGACATGTTGGTATAGGGTTTTATTTCGAGTTTTCCTTCTCTTGCACAGATGTTATGTGCATATTATATCCCATAGTCGTCTTGTACGACATCCACGGGCAAGATAGGGAGTGGTGAATAGTATTCTTACTCCGTCACCACACGAAACATTTATCACCAAATTAATTAAATAGATAACTGAACTGTAATAAAAGGGAAGGCCATCTGAGTTTCGTGCTTTAATTGATCAACTTCTCTTCCATTATGTAGGAGACATCTAAGTTACACATATGAAATGAGAAGGTATAAAAAATACGGCGTTGGAAATGACGAATCGCTTTATATTAATGTGTTAAACTCTTAGTATATATACATTTTTACAGGCGTATTAAAGTCACATACGTAGGAAGTAATACCATCAAATTGGATCTTGAATTCCCTTGTTAACGTATATAAAGAAATAATCAATTTGAATCATATTTTAAATGTAATAAAATACAGAATTCAAAGCAACGGTTGATAGGGAGCGTTGAGAGCCTGTAAAAATGATAAAGTGTACTTATGTTATATTAGAATACTTAATTGTTTTTTACCAGCCTGAAGAGAGAGAAGTGATGGGTTCAATAGCCCATAAACACTGGGCTCGGGCCACCTCCACCATGGCAGGGAAGTTAACCTATTATACCACACTGGTCAGACGTGTTGGTATAGGGTTTAGTTTCGAGTTTACCTTCTCTTACAGAGATATAAGCATATTATATCCCTTAGTCGTATTTTGAGACTTCCAGGGGCAAGATGGGGTGATGATTTACATTTTTACTCCGTCACTTCACGGCAATTTTTTGTTTAGGGGAGACCTGGGAGAGTTGTGACAGAGGAGAGTTGTGACAAGGACGATTCCTCCGAACCTATGACCGTTAACGAGATGGCAAAAACGTATAATCGTCTTTTTAGTGATGCGCTATTTGACACATTATACACTAAAGGTACACGGCAAGTGGTTGTGTGAGTACGGCGTCTGCATAGCAAAAAACACCGAAAAGTAAGTTTTTTATCAATATTTTGAATGCATTTAAATCGTGATCTATTGCATTAACGGGGATTTGCTATTTTTTTCCATATTGTGCAGTTTTTGAAGTTTCAACACGTGGCATTTTTTTATTGTGTTTGCATCTTGTTTTAAAATTACAAATTATTATTCTGTATAGGTCGCGATTTTTGGCCCACAGGAGAGTTGTGACACGCTGTTACAAATCTCCTATTTTGCTTTTATTTTCTGGTGAGCTTATTTAACTTTCTTTTTGTAATGTTTTTATTATGTTTATGTATATGTTTGTTTTTCTAATCAACTCTTATAACTTAAGTTTGATATAAAAGGTGATCGGCAATTTAATTCCCTGTTAAATATGCAATTTTTTACAGAAATTTATTTGGGCATGTGGTTTGGGTGTTGTACTGATTTTCTTTTTCAGAATGTCTAATGAATATAAAAGAAAGACTGACAGGAGAATGGCTGGTGTCGTAAGTTATGAATTGGCGTTTCGGCAATTTCGTTACTAGGTCAAAGTCTTCGAAAGCCCGCATCCTCTCACAATCTCAACCATATATCTTTGCAAAGATATATAAAGAAGAAACAGGCTTTCCAAAATAAAAAATATGATATCGCTGCATCTATGCCTTATGCTAGTTCAACGGTATTTACAGAAGAGCAAAAAAATATTAAATGTAGAAGTTATTTGGAACGTCAATGAAACGCAAATAAGTCGAAAGTTAAAAAGTGTGTTCTAAGGTAAGAAAAGAATAAACCTAAAAAACCAAGGACAGGACAAGAACAACAATAATAATAATAGAGGTGGTGCGGAAGAAGATGCAGAAAATTATTGTTTCTGCTTATGGTGCTTTAGAGTCCTATGCCAGAGGTAGATCCAATGTATTCCAGGCACTAAATCCATCAGTGCCTGGAATACAAAGTTGGTCTTATGAAGATTGCACAGGAGGCAAACTGCAGTACGTCTGTCATAATTGTTTACCAGATTAAATTAAGATTTTCCACTGATTTTAAAACCGTTGATCTCGTAATAATACTGTAATCATTTATAAAAAAATATGCTTGTTATGTTAATGTTAAATATTATGTTAGTTCCTACAAATTATATCAAAATTGACAATAAAAGTACTTTTCTACAAAATAATGCGTATTTCGTTTATAATTCATATAAAAGTATCTTTATCTATCAAATACATGGCTGTCACAACTTACCTTGGTACTTGTTACAACTTACCTCGGTATTAGGAGAGTTGTGACAAAGGGAGTAGTTTCACTTTACGAGGAATTTCTCAGAAACCTTGTACCTTTTTTTGAAGTTGATGACTGTTTTTAAAAGAGCAATAACTAAGGTAAAGTAGGATATAGAGTTCAAAATCATAGCATCATTATATATTGAGATAATAATTTTTATATAAAAATTGTCACAACTCTCCTAGGTCTTCCCTACCCTTTTCTAATATTTTAAGCTCTTTTCTATTAGCCAGGGGTAAATAAAGATTGTAAATCAAAGTAGGTTTTTGTTTTATTTATAGGTTTTGATAGTTGAACGTTTTCGACTTTTATTTCGTTGACTGTTTGTCATTTTATTCACTTGGCGACTTGGCTCGCGGTTAATTTACAAATGGCAAACCTTGCGCCCAGTTAACGGACGAGTACTATTTTTGGTATTTCTATATTTTTTTAATATACCATAAAATAATATACTGAGCTAAGCTAGACGATATTTAAGTTATAGAGAGAAAATATTTATAACTCAAATAGTATTAAGTCTTGAACAAAAATACGGAATCCTTCGTGCGTAAATTCATCTCACACTTGGTAGGGTTTTTTTTACTAATTCAAATGCACTCTACCTTTTAATGTCCGTTTGGTAACCCCTCTATTAAAACATCGATTATAAACTACAACAAAGTATCTACAATATTACATCTTTATAATCTTTGTATTCGTTCATCGTATTGTATTCCAAATGTATCAAAGCCTATATAAAAATAGAATTAGTGTAAATAAATACTGAACTATCCAACGTTAAGTGCTCAACAATACACGTGTTTTGTTAAACTGGTGAATTTAAACGAGGGTTAAAGTTCATGTTGTTGTAAAATGAAGCTTATTAGTTTTATATAAGGTTGATTGTTTGTTTATATTTGTTTTTAGTGTATAGGGTAGTGAGACTTTTATACGTCTGGTCCGGAACGGGAGCCGGATTAAAAGATCGATGTCATGTCAATCAAATGTGAAGCGGTGGGAATATGCGTTATTTGAGTTTGATGTATATTTGAATGTAGTAATTGTTTAATATGTTTAATGCAAATTAAATAAAACGTTAATTATTCTATTCATTTTAGCTCAAACTTTTTACTGTTGGGCTCGAGTCTCCTCCACAATGGGAGGGAAATTGACCTTACTCTACCATGCTGGTCAGACAGATTGGTATAGGGTTTTATTTAGAGTTTTCCTTCTCTTGCACAGATGTTATATGCGTATTATATCCCTTAGTCATCTTTTACGACATCCACGGGCAAGATAGGGAGTGGTGAATTATATTCTTATTCAGTCACCACAAGGAAAATGAAATATAGTATTTTATATTAATTTTTATTATTTTATATTCTTTATTAAATGTATATTAAATTAAATGTAGTTAATGTAGTATTAATTTGTTTAATTATCCGTGTGATGACGGAGTAAGAATACAATTCACCATCCCCTCTCATAGCCGTGGATGTCGTAAAAGATTACTAAGGGATATATTACGCATATGACATTTATGCAAAAGATAAAAATTGGCAACAGAACCATATACCAAACTGTAAGGTTAATTCTCGTTCTGTTAGGTAGGAGGCTCGAGCCCAGCAGTGGGATAAATATGAGACGAAATAAATGAATGTATTTGTTTAATATGTTTAATGCAAATTATATAAAACGTTAATTATTCCATTAATTCATCTATTTTTTTTCTTAGAGACTTTTATTAAAGGATATGTTAGTTCCATTGTATATGCAAAGGGTCATAGTTACATTTTACATTAGTAATACAAATAACTCAAAACTATTTAAAAAACCAGCTAAGTGCGAGTCGGAGTCGTGCACGAAGGGTTGAAGGGTTCCGTACCATCTATACCAATAAATAAAATTGGAGTGTCTGTTTGTAATGTCAAAATAATAGGCTTTTTTCATGTTCACACGGTTATTTCCACGACACCTATGCCTAAAATAGCAATTAAAAATTTTTTGTCTGTCTGTCTGTCTGGTTGTTCCGGGTAATCTTCAAAACGGCTGGACCGATTTCAAAAATTCTTTCACCAATGGAAAGCTATAATATCAGGGCGTAAACTAGGCTATATTTTATCCCGGTATTCCTGCGGGAACGGGAACTACGCGGGTAAAACGACTATAACCTATAACCGAAGCGAAGCGAGGGCGGATTGCTAGTTATCTATAAAAAGGTTAAAAAAGTAGCGCTTGTTGTAGGGGAGCGCCCCCTTAAATATTTATTTTATATTGTTTTAGTATTTATTGTTATAGCGGTAACAGATATACATAATTTGTAAAAATTTCAACTATCTAACTATCGTGGTTCTTGAGATACCTACTGCCTGGTGACAGACAGATGGACGGACAGACAGTTGACTTTGGGCACGGAACCCTAAAAAAAGAAAGTAAATTTACTTTGATTCTTACTTTGACTCACAAGTTAAGTATTATAAGATTTAGCATCATGCCCTCTGAATTTTCTGGCCGGATCTTCATCAGCGTGGTCGGGTCCGTAGTATATTAGATTTGTTAAGTTTAAATTAATAAATTGTCACAATAATCACTACAAATTAAATGTTTAATAATTATATATTAACCAAAAACGATATAATCATTACATAGCCATTTTCTTTTTGTACTGGTAATAAATTTCTTTTAAAATGTAGATCAAAATCTTAGAATAATAACGTATAGAAGGAACCACGCATAAAAATGAAGCATTTAAATTGGAGCCTAATGAACCGTTCCGTAGTGTACAAGGTCACTGAAATGCACGTACGTTGTGTACGTGCGTGCATTACAGTGACCTTGTACTCTTAAAAATAGGTAATAACGACGGTTTCTGCATTCAAATGGTGTCACAACACATTTGAAAAACATAAAAAGTGTACTAACATTACTTTTAAAAGTATTTCGATGATTTATATTAATAAAAACAAAATTTGATTTCATAATTTGTATAGTGGTGTGCGTGTATACGTGTGTAAAATATTTAAGATATTTAAGATTACTAGATACAAACCTCTGTAATAACGATGACTTGTTGGACATAAGATATCTCATCTTAGTCCACCGTGACAATGGACGCTGTAAAGTATTTGAAACGCCGGGCAATCAAAAATCAAATACAAACGCGATAAAATCCGTAAGGTAGTTTTATTTACAACAGAGTAGTATGTATAACCATTATCGCCTCATATTTTCTGATACTTAATGACTAAAATGGTAGAACCACGTAGTGTTTGATAGTGGTAGGACGACATTGTTGGCAGTTATCTGTCTGCAGTCACGGGCCCGTCCGTCTGGGGTACCACACTCTCGCAGCAAGTCGACGTCTCAGTAGGAATGATCGATGTTAAAAGCAGTTCAGTAAACATGTTCAGTAAACATCGAATATCGATGTTAGGAAATCATCGATGTTACAGAAATATCGATATCGTCGAACATCGATGTTATTTTTTAGAAAATCTGTCGAATGTTTCTGACATCGATGTTACGACGTTGAAATAAAATCTTCTAGGCAAAGTTTGATGAGCTTTTTTTTGACATCGATGTTACGACGTTGAAATAGAATCTTCCAAGCAAATTTTCATGAACTTTTTTTTAGGAAATTTCGTTCTGCCCATAACAACATCGATGTATTTTCCTTTCAACATCGATGTTTTCCTTTCAACATCGATGTTTCCTTTTCAATATCGATGTTTTCCTTTCAACATCGATGTTACGATGTTTTGCCTATAGCAACATTATCATCATCATCATCTCTTATCCCAATTACTTGGGGTCGACGCAATATGGCATCTGTTTTGACATATTACAAAAAGTTACGGCAATGACTTTTATAACCGGCCGCATGCCTGACGTCAACCCTCCTTGGGAATGTAATCGTTGACCCAAATGGTACCAGATGGAGTTGGTCCGGGTCAATTTAGGGCTCTTAGTCGTCTTTTACGACACCCACGAGCAAAGCAAGGGTTGGTAGTATTCGAAGCCGCTACCACACAGCACTTTTTTTTTGCCTATAGCATTTGCCTATAGTTTTGCCTATAGCAACATCGATGTTAAAACATCAATGTTTTTCCTTTCAACATCGATGATCATCGAACATCGATGTTCATCGATCATCCCTACGTCTCAGTTGTAGCAATTTGTTACTGCGCTTCGTTCGGTGAGCGAGAGAGCCGGCAGCCCAACTTTCTGAAGGTGTTTGCGTATTTTGGGTTTTGATTATACCTTTAGAATCACCCAACCCCATTGCACGCATTCATACTCCCTTCACTTTCGTCACGGCCTAGCAAAGCTCCTTGAGCGGCAACATCATTTACCATAGGGTGTGCTGTTTGATCGTTTGTTACTGCTTGCAATAGAAAAAAAAGCCAATACAAAACCCAATTTTAGATCTAATATCTACTTCTTCCTCCAGATCGGATAGAATTGAAGAGTGAGAGTGCTGTGCAGTCAGACTCTGAACATGAGCAAGAACATGATCACGAACAGATTGATCATAGTGAGCATAGCCATGATCATGCCGAGCATGGAGATCATCTCGAAGCTATGGATGCTGGACGACCACGCAAGGTAACTTGTTTGAATTGATGGATACTGAATATGACATATTACCGTGTGGTGATGGAGTAAGGACACATTTCACCACCCCCCTCTCTTACCAGTGGGTGTCGTAAAAGATGACATAGGGATCTATATTCAGATTATATCGATGCAAGCGATGGGAGACTCGAAATTAAACCCTATACCAATACGTCTGACCAGTGTGGTGAAGATGGTCAAATTCCCTCCCACTAAAGAGGAGTCCCGAAATCAACAGTGGGATGTATATGGGCTGAGATGACGATGATGGTGTATATGAGAACGTATGTAAGTACATAATATTACGTATAATTACTATGACCATGCTAGCTTACCCCAAACGAGTATGAACAATCAGCCCATCACATTCTCTGGGAGTACGATCTCTGGTGAAACGAACGTAACCTTATGTTAAACAGTTTGTAAGTCACCTGTGGGGTAGTATACTATACGAACCTTGTAGCATTTCGAGAAAATTTCCGTGCGTTCATGCGTTTCTGCCATACCTACTGTAGCAATCAATCTTAACTCTCACATATAGGCCCCGTTAAGTTCTTCCGTATCCGTGGTGCCGTACTGCTGCGCTATCATAGCTGTACACATTTTTACTTATTGGCTGACTAGTCATTTTGTTTTTCCTGTCTCCCGCTTTGCCTAGGAGGGAAGTGGAATCTCTCTTTCCAACTCCTCTTTAATATTTTCTAATTAAATTTGTTGCGGGTCCTAAGACAATTAAAATCATATCCCCGGATTGCCTGAGGGTCAAACCTCGGTGTCTTTTATGGAGACCATTGTGGATCCTGGCTTACAGGAAATACAATGGTGGGAATGTGTGGTGGGATTAGTCCCAAAAAAAAAAAGTTTACCCCAAAGACGAGCAAGAAACAGTATGGTGATTTGTATGACCCCAGTTTAGCCCCATGTAACTGGTAACTCCGTATGGTGACGGAATATGAATGTTACTCATCACTCCCTATCTTGCCTGTGGATGTCGTAAAAGACGACTAAGGGATATAATATATAAATAACATCTACGTAAAAGAAGCAATCTATACCAATAAATAAAATTGGAGTGTCTGTTTGTAATGTCAAAATAATAGGCTTTTTTCATGCTCACACGGTTATTTGCACGACATCAATGCCTAAAATAGCAATTATAAAATTTTTGTCTGTCTGTCTGTTTGTTCCGGGTAATCTTCAAAACGGCTGGACCGATTTTAAAAATTCTTTCACCAATGGAAAGCTATAATATCAGGGCGTAAACTAGGCTATATTTTATCCCGATATTCCCACGGGAACGGGAACTATGCGGGTAAAACGACTATAACCTATAACCGAAGCGAAGCGAGGGCGGGTTGCTAGTATTAAATAAAACCCTATTCTATGACTGGTGTGAGTAAGGTATATTGTATTCTTACTCTATCACCACGCAGAATGTAGGATACATACGCTCTGAAAAAGATTAAGAAGATGATTTCCCAAAGTCTTTTATTGATTTAGATATTATAACTAGTAAGGGACTTTCCGTACGTTGACGGAGTAAGAATACAATTCACCACCCTCTCTCTTACCCATGGGGGTCGTAAAAGACGAGTAAGGGATATAGTATGCAGATAATATTTATGCAAGAGAATGAATACTCGAAATTAAACCCTATGCCAACCCGTCTGTCCAGCGCCGTATAGTAGGTTAATTTCCCTTCTATTGGGTTCGAGCCCAGCAGTGGGACGTGTATGTACTAAGACGAAAGAGTAAGAGCTCTCCAATCGACCTGTATCTATTGTGGAAGCAGGTGCGCCGCAGCCGAACAACCTTCACCACATATCAGCTGCATGAGCTGGAGAGAGCTTTTGACAAGACGCAGTACCCTGATGTATTCACCAGAGAGGAACTCGCGATGAGGCTGGATTTAAGCGAAGCTAGAGTGCAGGTCAGTCCATTTATTATGCTTTTTTATTATATCTGTTTGACAGAGCTTTTCTCGGTACAATTTTTTTTTTGTAAGTAAATGGTATTTTTAACGAACATATTTAAGATATATATTAATAAAAAACTGCAAAAATATGAAATAATAAAAAAATATCAAAAATTAAAAACAGAATAACCGAGATTCGATCTCACGCCGTTTGAATGCGACTGAACAACTTCCCAACTGAGCTATTGTCACTCTTGACGGCGACGACGAAATTTACATTCCTATACAATTAACATTTTATGTTATTGTATTGATTAGTTAAAAATACCGACAAAACAATATTTTTTATAAATAAAACCTAGCTAGATCGATTTTTTGGCCCCGAAACCTAGACTAACCTAAACCTAAATTTTGCATACCTATCTAGTATGCAAAATTTCATGTAAATCGTTGGAGCCGTTTCCGTGATTCAGAATAAATATATATATATAAGTATACATATATAAAAGAGTTGCTTGTTTAAAAATATAAGATTTTATTATTATAACCAACAATTGTGCAGAACGAATCACAAAATAATATATTTATTATATTAATCTAAGGTGAATGTAAACGGAAGTGTTGGAAGGGGAAAACCGAGGCGGACGTTCCACAATCAAATCGGGGACGTTCTTAAGAAAGGCCAGGTTAGGAGTACCCTGAACCGAAGAACATGTATGAGGAGATTAATGAATGTGGACGAGGCGAAAGTGGTATGTCAAGATCGTAGCAAGTGGAAGGAAGTGGTCTCTGCCTACCCCTATGGGAAAGAGGCGTGATTATATGTATGTATGTATGTATTAATCTTAAACTAACACAATTCAATACCACTATTGACCATCGGGTAGGACCAAACTGTTTCCGTCGGGCCGACCACTGATGACATGTAACCCTGCTCCGGTGGTCGGCCCAACGACGAAGGCGACGTGGTGCTCGGGTGGGTTGCGGGTGTGCGTTATTACGCCCCTCTGTCGCCCCGGACGGAGTGGTGCGAGGAGTACGCCGACCGTAGCCCACCCCCAAAAAAAAGGACCAAACTGTTGACAGTTGTATGTCTACAGCCGCGGGCCGGTCCATCCGGTGTAGTACCACATTGAGCAGCAAATCGACGTCTGATTAGTAGCAATTTGTTACTGCGCTTAGTTTGGTGAATAAGAGAGCTAGCAACGCAACTTTCTGAGGGTGTTAGCGTGTGGTGGATTTTGGTGATGCCATTAGTATCATCGAACCTCATTGCACGCATTCATCCTCCCTTCACTTTCTTCACGGTAAGCAGCGGCCTTGCAAAGGTCCATATGCTGCAGTATCATTTACCATCAGGTGTATCAGCTCCAAAATGATGTAATTACATCGCGTATGCTTACTCGATTAAGTGCTTTACGCGTGCCAGTATAATCGTTAAATGATATTTAATTTTCGTCATCCGCTGAGAGGCCGACCGCGTGAGGAAAGACCGACGTCCTCCCTGAGAGGGGGACGTCGTTCGATGGGAGGGTACCCCAAGTAGGGGGTATTCCGTCGGGCCGACCACTGACGACAAGTTAACTCTGCTCCGGTGGTCGGCCCAACGACGAAGGCTACGTGGTTTTCAGGTGGGTTGCGGGAGTTGCGTGCTTAAGCCCCTCTGTCGCCCCGGACGGACCGTCCCGACCAGGACCGACGGACCGTGGTGCGGAGGCGTGCCGACCGCAGCCCACCCACAAAAAAAAATGATGCTAAATTTGATTATGAATTCTGATGTTTACGCGAGTATTACAGACATAATTTATTAAATATTTTGACCCACATCTTGATAGAATTTATTGCCAGTACAAGAAGAAAATGCTTCTATATGCAATGATTGTTATCTTTATTTATTACTATTAATTTGCAATGTTTATTGTGACAATCTTGTCTGCATCGAGTAGATATAAATCTATGTAATAACAATGACTTATTAGACGTGAAACATCTTAGTCCGCCCGTGACCATGAACGCTGTAAAGTGTACGAAACTTCGGCCAATCAAAAACTAAATACAATCGCAATAAAATTCGTAGTTTTATTTATTACTGATTTTTAAAATCAGCTTACTTTATCTTAGTATTTTCTGTTCCTTTATGAAATAATTTTAACTATTGCTGTGACTCAAATATATACATACCTATACGTTTACATAAAATTTGAAGCATCTATTTATGAAATTAATGGTAAAATTAATTATTTATTAATTATGAGTTATTATTTAATATTCCTGTTACTCATAAACGCGACACTAGTAAGCAATTAAATTAAGTAGTGTAGTCGTGCGGTTATTCTCTAATATTAATTAAATTATAATTATTAATAATTATAATTAAGACTCATTTGTATTCATAATAGTGTAAAATATATTGAAGCAGGTTCTATAATTACACTCAATATTATTTTAATTACGTAATAAATTAATTATAAATTTATTAATAATAAATATTGTGTCTTCCATGTGGCGATGGAGTAAGAATATAATTCACCATCCATTTTCTTCCCTATGGGTTTCGTAAAAGGTGACTAAGAGATATAATAGGCATATAATGTCTATCCAAGAGAAGGAAAACTCGAAATAAAACCTTATGCCAACACGTATGACCAGCGTGGCATAGTAGGTCAAATTTCCTCACACAATGGAGGAGGCCCCTAGCCTAACAGTATGACGTATATGGGTTGAGATGATGATAACAATATGGAGACATTCAAGTGGGTATTTGGACTATATTCTTCTTCTACTTATACGTTCTTATGCTTGGTATTTTCTTCTGTCTTACATTCAAGATCAATGTAAGGGTTGGCAGTATAGACCGACGTCCTCCCCGTGGGGGGGACGTCGGTCGATGGGAGGGTACCCCAAGTAGGGGATATTCCGTCGGGCCGACCACTGATGACAAGTAACCCTGCTCCGGTGGTCGGCCCAACGACGAAGGCGACGTGGTGTTCGGGTGGGTTGCGGGTGTTGCGTGTTATACGCCCCTCTGTCGCCCCGGACGGAGTGGTACGTGCGGCGCGCCGACTGCAGCACACCCCCAAAAAAAAAAAAAGTGGCTGGCAGTATTCGTAGCAACCACTATATAGTGTACTTATGGCAGCCCACATAGGTCCTACCCCATTGTTGGGCTCGGGCCTTCTCCACTATGGGAGCAATATTGATCTATCGCGCTTGTCAGACGTGTTGGTATAGGGTTTCATTTCGAGTTTTCCTTCTCTTGCATAGATGTTATGTATATTTTATATCCCTTAGTCATCTTTTACGACATCTACGGGCAATCATCATCCATTTATATATATTTAAAAGTCTTTATATTTTTTAAACACACGTGACTCTGCACTAAAAAATTAAAACTTGTAATGCGGGGACTTAATTGTCATGTAATTCATCTCGGCTCATATACGTTCCCCTGTTAAGCCCAAACCTCTTTCACAATAGGAGGGAAGTTGTCCTTATTGTACCGTGGTGATCAGACAGGTTGATAAAGGGTTTTGTTTCGAGTTTTCTTCTCTGGGATATATGCATATTATCCCTCCCTTAATCGTCTTTTACGACATCCACGAGCAAGATAGGGAATGGTGAATTGTATTCTTATATAATTAATTAATTAAATTATTATATAATTATTGATTTATTTATTTATGACAGACGCAACACATGAAAAACAAAAGTATAAAAATTATTAAAAAAAAAGTGTTTGTCACAAACCGGTCTCCATAATGTTGGCCGCAAAATGACCAGCGCTGATCTGCCGTTGTTACTATGAGGAGATATCACGAACATGCGCTCAATTTAAAAATCTAGTGACAACATTAATCAGTAAATATGTACATTCTTATATTTCATCCATCCATCAGCCTACAGACGTCCACTGCTGGACATAGGCCTCCCTACAAGAATGCCACTCGGAACGGTCCTGCGTCACTTGCATCCAACGGCTCCCTGCGACTTTGAGAATGTCGTCAGTCCACCTCATCAAGCAAAGCAAGATCAAGCTATATTTTATGGACTATAGTGAGGGGTCATCCTACGCTGCGCCGTCTGATTCGTGGTCGCCACGAATCTTATATTAACAGACATTAACTATATAAAGACTCAGTACAATTTATGGATCGTATGATGGTATCTTGTGTAGAAATTGAACTCATAACACTACATCAGTTTGCATATTCTACGTCATTTGTATTGTTCAATCTTTATATATATATGTATCAATGTATATTAACATATCAATGCTTCAGGGGTGGAAACTAGGTACTAGAGTTGGGATTATAATTAGAATTAGGTCTATTCTGATGGTACAATATTGGACAGTAAATTGTCGATTTAACTCCTCCCTATATCCGACAAACGCATCATACTATCGACTTGAATATACCGGCCATACTGCATGTGTTATTAACATTAAATTTTGATCATTTCAGCTTGCCTAGATCCCACTGTTGGGCTTGATTTTCTTCACAATAGACAAAAAATTGAGCTACAATATCACGCTGGATATCGTGTTGTCATAGGATTTTATTTTGAGTTTGCCTTCTTTTACACATATGTTTTCATCATCATCATCTCAGGCCCTACACGTCTCGCTGTTGGGCTCGGGTCTCCTTCTACTATAGGAAGGAAATTGACCTAGCGTCCTAGCGTCCTCCACGAGGGAGGGACGTCGAGGGGTATTTCGTCGCGCCGACCACTGTCGTCAAGTCACCCTGCTCCACCGGAGCAGGGTCGGCCCAACGACGAAGGCGACGTGTTGCGGATAGGTTACGGGTGCGCGTGCTTACAGAGGGGCGCTTCTGTCGCCCCTGACGGAGTGGTACGAGGAGCGCGCCGACCGTAACCTACTCCCAAAAAAAAGGGTGTAGGTTTTTCGTGACAGTGAACTTCGTAAAAATTTACTCTTTTCATTTTTCCCTAACGCTTCAAAAGAAGTAGGTATAACTTTAAAAATTTAAAAAAAATATATAGAAAAGCAATTGCAAATTTAAAAAATACGAAAGACGTTTATATAAAGACGATTTTAAATTAAAAATATATCTATACCAATAAATAAAATTGTAGTCTGTTTGTAATCTCAAAATAATAGACTTTATTCATGCTCACACGGTTATTTGCACGACACTTAGCCTAAAATAGCCTATGCCTAAAATAGCGAGTAAAAAATTTTTGTCTGTCTGTCTGTTTGTTCCGGGAAATCTTCAAAACGGCTGGACCGATTTCAAAAATTCTTTCACAATGGAAAGTTATAATATCAGGGAGTAACCTAGGCTATATTTTATCCCGGTATTCCCACGGGAATGGGAACTACGCGGGTAAAACAACTAAAACCGAAGCGAAGCGAGGGCGGGTTGCTAGTATATATATAAAAGTACACCAGCACACTGTACAGATAATCGTATTATTGTGTTACGTCATTTGGTCGTACAATGTGCGCTGATTCTTGTATCATTATGTTCTTGTTATAAGAGCGCTAATGTTAGCAGCCGCGTAGCGCGCATTAACTACCAACTAGCTACTAATTGTCTCAGATATAGTAATCAGAATTCTTAAGACTTGTTTTGTCATTTTCCTGCAAATATTATACTTTTTTTTGTTGGTAACAATTTTTTAGTATGCTTTAAAAATACAATGGAAGTATGTATTGGTGGTAACGTGAAAGCGTTATTTTCCGTGTGGTGACGGAGTAAAAATACAATTCACCACCCCCTTTCTTGCCCGAGGGTGTCGTAAAAGACGGCTATGGGATTATAATTTGCATATAACATTTTATATGCAACAGAGGGCAAACTCGAAATAAAATCCTACACCAACAAGTCTGACCAGCATGGTATAGTAGATCAATTTCCTGGAAATAGAACTCGAGGCCTCAGTGACCGCAATCACATACACATCACATAGTATCTCAAAGTGACTCAAACTAAAATGAAGCGAGGACGGGTGGCTAGTAAATAATAAAAATAGCTCAGTTGGGAATTTGATCAGTCGCCGAATGGATTCAGATCGGTGACTGTCTGGAGACAGCCCCGGTTTGATCATCAGTTTTGTTTTTTTAATTAGTTATTATTTCATCAATTAAAATAATTTACAAATTACAAAAATCAATCAATACCGTAGTTTGGTTTCCAGGTATATACCTTAATATTAACTGCACAGTTCGAAGTTAATATTAACCTTATATACCTTAAAGTTAATATTAACTTCGATAGTCTAGGTATTTTAAAATAAAAAGTGGTCAAAATAGTTAGTAATTATTATCATCTCAGCCTATATAAGTCCCACTGTTGGGCTTAAGCCTCCTCTATAATGTGAGGGAAATTGACCTACTATTCCTAGGGAAGCAAACAATACATCGATGTTTCTGAAACATCGATGTTTCACAAAATGACATCGATGCTTGCCATCGATGTTCACTATTGTAAAACATCCATATATCGATGTTATTTTATAAGATGTTTTGACATCGATGTTTTGCCCGTAGGATTTAAAATGTATGGTACTTTCAGCAGCTGTTCCTAAATAACTAAAAAAAAAATAAGCTCATCACATCACGCAAATATTGGTCTTGCATGTAAAAAATATGCTTGATTTACTAACAAAAAAAATGTTCATTGTGTAGATCTCAAAAACACATCGATGTTTCGATACATCGATGTTTTAGGGCGATGTTTTTGTACATCGATGTTTGAGAGCAAACATCCATGTATCAATACATCGATGTTTTTGGTTTCGATATTTGCATCCCTAACTATTCCAGGCTGATCGTGTTGGAATAGGATTTTATATCGAATTTTAAATCTCTTGCATATAGATGTTCATCATCATCATCATCATTTGCACAGCTCATATACGGCCCAATGTTGGGCTTGAGCATCCTCCACTAGGAGGACAATTGACCGTACTATACCACCCTGGTCAGACAGGTTGGTATAGTTTTGTTTTGAGTTTTATTTCTCCTGCATAGATGTTTTACGCGTATCATGTACCTTAGTAGTTATGACATCCACGGGCAGATAGGGACTGGTGAATTGTATTCTTACTCCGTCATCACACGGAAATATCAGATTTTTATTACCAGATATTTTAGATAATTCAACTATTACTGTTACTTAACTATTTAGATAATTAGTTATTGAATATTGACCCACATTTTGATACAAATTTATTGCCATTGTAAGAAAAAATGGTTCTATGTAAACAAATTAAATTGTTTATGGTTAGTAATTACTTAATATCAAAATTAATAGTAATTATATTTAAAACCTAACAATCTAGTATACTACCACCGGATCGGAACACGGCCACACTGAGAAAGGTCTGGCAAGAAAACTCAGAGGGCACGATGCTAAATTATTATTAATTTTAAAGGCGCCTTACTTTATCTTTTTAAAAGGTTTTTAATTTATAAAATATTTTTAAACTAGTGTAATTGTGGGTCAAATCTATACAATAATTGCTCACAGTGTCATGCAGTCTTGTGGTGGTCTTTTTGGATTTATTTTTAATTTTGTTAATAACAGGATTTCAGCTTGATGGTAACAACTAGTCATCCTTTCATCAACTTTTCGGTAATAACGATGACTTGTTGGACGTGAGACATCTTAGTCCGCCCGTGACCATGACCACTGCAAAGTGTTCGAAACGTGGGGCAGTCAAAAATCAAATACATAAGCGATAAAATCCGTAGTTTTATTTACAACTAGCAACCCGCCCTCGCTTCGCTTCGGCTTCAGTCGTCTTTCCTGCGTAATTCCCGTTCCCGTGGGAATATCGGCATAAAATATAGCCTATGTTAACTCCCTAATATTATAGCTTTCCATTGGTGAAAGAATTTTTGAAATCGATTAGGTGGTTTAAGCGTGAAATCGTAACAAACAAACAAATAAACAAACAAACAAACTTACTTTCGCATTTATAATATTAGTAAGGATGAATACTCGCGTAAACATCAAAAATATTTATATAGTATAACTTTAGGTATTTTAAAGTGTGCTCAAAAGAATTAAAAGGTGAAGTAGTCAGTTAATAACATTTTGAGCAAGAAACAATAGTAGTAATTTTAATTATTCGTGGTGGACGAATGAATACATCTAATGAGGTACTACGGCAGCTTATGCTCCGTCACGAGGGCACTTAACGACTGATGCGCGATTATCTGTCTGTGTTGCCATCAAATGAATTTTCTACCATGTTAGTAGAGTTTTTGGCAATTACGAGGTATTTCAAGCTTTAATTATTAAAGCGACCATACATTTATAATGCGACCATACATTAAAAGATAATTTTAATGTATGGTCGCATTTCTAATCTATTGCAGAGATGTATTAATAAACTTTCCGTGCGATGACGCAGTAAGAATATAATTGCCCAAACTTATCCATGGGTGTCGCAAAAGTGACTAAGAGATATAATATGGACATTACGTCAGCGTAAGAGAAGGAAAACTCGAAGTTAAACTCCATACCAACATGTCTGATCAGCATGGTATAGTAGGTCAAATTTCCTCTCATTGTGGAGAAGGCCCGAGCCCAACAGTGGGCCGTATGTGCTGCGATTATAAGGATAACGAAAAGTAATCAATTTAGTCCGTTCTGTATAACAAAAATAAAAGAGTAATTTTTCGATCGACTCCGTCAACCGCTGAGAGGCCGACCATGCGACGACGACCGACGCAACGTGCCCGAACAGCGGCGGAAAGTCGGCCGAGGAAAGGATACTCCTCAAGGGGTATTCTGTCGAACCGACCACTGACGACAAGTCACCCTGCTCCGGTGGTCGGCCCAACGACGAAAGCGACATGCCACGGGTGGGTTACGGGGCCACGTGCCGGCCCTTAATACGTGAAGCAAAACTCTGTACCCCTTATTACGAAAATTACTTCGATGGACAAATATGAAATTTGGCATAGTGGAAGTATATATATTATGTATACTAGCAACCCGCCCTCGCTTCGCTTCGGTTATAGGTTATAGTCGTTTTACCCGCGTAGTTCCCGTTCCCGTGGGAATACCGGGATAAAATATAGCCTAATTTACGCCCTGATATTATAGCTTTCCATTGGTGAAAGAATTTTCGAAATCGGTCCAGCCGTTTTGAAGATTACCTGGAATAAACAGACAGACAGACAGACAGACAAAAAATTTTTAATTGCTATTTTAGGCATAGGTGTCGTGCAAATAACCGTGTGAGCATGAAAAAAGCCTATTATTTTGACATTACAAACAGACACTTCAATTTTATTTATTGGTATAGAAGATATAAACTGAAATTTCATATAATAGGGAATTAAAAATACATTAAATTCATTAAAAAAGGCATTACGCACAATACCATGCAATCGCTATACACACACACCAATGCTTATACACTTTTGATTACGGTTAAAATCTCTGGGCGAACTGAATTTTAAACATTCTTAATTATAATAACCATGTCTAATACACATTTGTACTTATATATTAGTTATTAGTGAAACACAGCTTACTCAATATAAAATTATACATAAATAAAATTAAAAGAAAATTATGTAGCACAATAATTTATTTAAATGAATTATGGCCGAATTTCGTCCACACAGCGACCACTAGTAAATAATTATTATTGTGGCGACGGAGGCAGCGTGCCTGTTGGCCGGGACTCCCCCGTGGGACCTGGTGGTGGAGATGCTCGCCGGACTATATCGGCGGGTGACGGGGGTGCGAGCGGAGGGCGGTGTGGTCTCGTTAAGGGATCTCACCGCCTGGCGCGTCGACGCCCGCCGAGACGTCATCGCCCGTTGGGCAGTCCGGCTGGAGAGGCCTCGGTTCGGGGTGCGAACCGTGGAGGCCTTCCGGCCGGTGCTGATGCAGTGGTTGGAGAGGCGGCACGGGGTGCTCTCCTTCCGACTGGTGCAGGTTTTGACGGGGCATGGGTGCTTCGCCAAATACCTGCACAAGGTCGTTAGGAGGGAGAGTACACCGTCCTGCCACCACTGCGATTGCGACGAGGACACGGCGCGCCATACGCTCGAGGCCTGCGGGGCTTGGGCAGTGCAGCGCTGTGAACTCGTCGCAATCATCGGTACGGACCTGACGCTGCCGGCTATCGCTAGGGCGATGGTCGACAGCGTCGGGAATTGGGACGCGGTCGCAGCCTTCTGCGAGACAGTGATCTCGCGGAAGGAGGCGGCGGATTGCCTGCGTGAGGAGCGCAGCCTCGATGAGGAGATCCGCCGCCGGCGACTGGGGCGGCGCAGGCGCCTCATGCCGCCCTAGCCGAGGCCGCGGGTGACGTGACCGGGGATTAGTCCGTCACCCGCCGAGAGGCCGACCGCGTGAGGAAAGACCGACGTCCTCCCCGAGGGGGGGACGTCGGTCGATGGGAGGGTACCCCAACAGGGGGTATTCCGTCGGGCCGACCACTGACGACAAGTTAACGCTGCTCCAGTGGTCGGCCCAACGACGAAGGCGACGTGGTTTTCGGGTGGGTCGCGGGAGTTGCATGCTTAAGCCCCTCTGTCGCCCCGGACGGAGTGGTGCGGAGGCGCGCCGACCGCGGCCCACCCACAAAAAAAAAAAAAAATTCAAGCAAATAAAAAGATTCAAATTAGGTATTTAATTTAATTAAATTGTATAGTAATCGGAAATGTAACTAGAAAATGGTTTAATTAAGGGCGTTTAACTGCCAAGTGCTCTGTTAAAGTGTAGACCGTGCAATTTGGTAATTACCGGCTCTACTTGTGGCTTACAGGCATGTGTAGGAATGATGTAAAGAGAAGGGAGATAATATCTACCACTAGGAATATTTGAAGAACTAGAGACATACACGTCCTTTGGTCATTACAGAAGATTAAAGGGAATATACAGAATGCGTATTTATAACTCCTCTTACATCTATATATTAATACGTGAAGCAAAAACTTTGTACCCCTTTTTACGAGAATTACGTTGATGGACAAGTATGAAATTTGGCACAGTTGAAGTATATAATGAGTAGAAGTGCATAAAACTGAAATTTTTTATAATAATGGATTAGAAATACATAAAATTCATTAAAAAAGGCATTACTCACACTACCATGCAATCGCTACACACATACAACCCAACGCTTATATACACTTTTGTTTACGGTTAAAATCTCTGGTCGAACTGAATGTCAAACAATCATAATTACGATGATAATGTCTAATAGACATTTGTACCTATATATCAGTTACTAGCTTTTGCTCGCAACTTTGTCCGCGTAAAATTCATATGTGATAGAGGTTGAAATAACTTCGAAAATCAGAGAACTTTCATGCTAATTTT
The DNA here is from genome assembly GCA_032191425.1 of Lymantria dispar. Classification (NCBI taxonomy): domain Eukaryota; kingdom Metazoa; phylum Arthropoda; class Insecta; order Lepidoptera; family Erebidae; genus Lymantria; species Lymantria dispar. Next base: position 5,312,351 of record CM063465.1, on the reverse strand, counting down.
GCACCCCGCTATTAACCACTTAAGGGATGATTTTTGAAAAATATTTTGCACGTGTTTCATGACTTTCAGTGAAGAACCTTTATACTGAATTTCATTCGAATAACTGCAAAAACGGCAAAGTTTCATACTAACCTTACACCCCCGTCTTACCCCCTAGGGGGTGTATTTTCAAAAATCCTTTCTTAGTGCTCCCCTACGTTATAAAAGGAACCCCTGTGCATAATTTCAAGTTTCTAACCCGTATAGTTTAGGCCCTGCGTTGATACGTCAGTCAGCTTCTTCTTTTATATATATAGATTAGTGAAATATGGCTTAAATAAAATTAAAAGAAAATTGTGTAGCAAAAAAATTAATTTTAATGAAAAATGGCCGAATTTCGACCACTCAGCGACCTATCTATATAAATAAATAAATAAAATTGAAGTGTCTAATGATTTCTGATGTTTACGCGAGTATTACACATTTTAAATAAAACTGCTTTACGGATTTTATCGCGTTTGTATTTGATTTTTGATTGCCTGACGTTTCGAACACTTTGCAGCATTAATGGTCACGGGCGGACTAGTCGGATCAGTCTGACCGTGACCGTAAAGCAGTTGTATTGAAGTGTCTGTTTGTAATGTCAAAATACTGGGCTTTTTTCATGCTCACACGGTTATTTGCACGACTCCTATGCCTAAAAACCGGCTTCAAAATTTTTGTCTATCAGTCTGTTTGTTTGAGGTAATCTTCAAAACGGTTGGAACGATTTTGATAATATTTTACTACTAGGTAGCTGTCTTTATAAGGAGTAACTTAGGCTATATTTTATCCTGGTATTCCCATGGGAACGGGAACTATGCGGGTAGGCGACTGAAACCGAAGCGAAACGAGGGCGGGTTACTAGTTTAAATATGTATGTATGAAACAAAAAATGTGTGTATTCTTCGCGTTACCCTACGTTTGTAAAATGACACTAATAATAGAAAAAAAAAATTAATACATTGTAAGTTTTACACATTGTCTAGTTGACATTTAAAGGGTTTTGTTTCAAATTTTCCTTCTCTTGCATATATGTTATATGCATATCATATCCCTTAGTCGACTTTTACGACACCCCCCGGAAAAGATAGGATGTGGCAAATTGTATTCTACATCAACACACGGAAAAATATGAAATATAAAACCGAAATTCAATTTCAAACGGTCTTGCACTATATTAAGCAGTGCAGTTCCTATTTGTGAAGTATTCAAGTGGGGGCTATTGGTTTTCAAAGTACTAGGGTCTGGGGTAGCCACCCGCGTTTCTTAAATCATACTCGACGACTGCAAATTGCTTTTAATCCACTTCATAGATCGCGCTCGCCGACAAACGGACCCAAAATACTATTTAGAATTTCTAACTTTATTTGTTACAGCATAAAGTTTAAGTTGGATTGATTGGAAGAAATTTTACGATGCAATCGAGGAGGTACGAATGAAATGTCTAGTGATTGCTCTTAGTAATTGACACGCGGTCTCTCATTCATTGTAAGGGCTCTCGAAACGCAATGGTAGAATTAAATCTATGTTTAATTTGATGCATTTTATGTGGCAAGTGGCTTGGCCTAGAATTAAAATGGTAGTTTTAAAATATCAGATTTATTATCATCATTATCATAGCACATATACATCCCACTGTTGGGCTCAAGTCTCCTCCACAATGAGCGGGAAGTTAGCCTATAGTACCACGCTTATTAGACGTGTTGATGTAGAGTTTTGTTTCTAGTTTTTCTTCTTTTGCATAGATGTTATATGCATATTATACCCCCTAGTCGTCTTTTACGACACCCATGAGTAAGAAAAGGGATGGTAAATTATATTCTAATCCGTCACCACACGAGTAGTCAGATTAATCAGTTAGTAAGACTTATAAAAAAATAATTGGCAAATAATGCTATTTAATATGGAAATCTATAGAAGAACGCGTTTAACCGACGTAGGATAAAGAATTAGCACGCTATAATTGGCAGGATACATTGCTCGACGAACCGACAACCGCTGGGAAAGAAAGGTTTTCGAGTGGTGACCAAGTATAGAACGACACTGCGTAGGACGCCTCGCCCCACTAGGTGAACCGACGATCCGGTGAAAGTTGCTGCGCATTGTTGGATGCAGGCGGCAAAGGACCACACTTTGTGGTGAAACATGAGGGGGCCTACGTCCTGCAGTGGCTGGCGATAGGTTGAATGATAATGAATAAAACATCTCTTAAAATAATGAGACAGTAAATAGATTTAAAATTAAATATATTTTTAGTTTAGATTCCATTAATCAAATTTCATTCATTAATTAATAAAAAAGGTTTAAAAAAACGACTGAAATCCAAATAGGAGTACTTTGAGAATTAAACGCTTTCAAACAAAAAACGTTCTCCGTGTTCTGACAGAGTAAGAATACAATTGACCGCCTCTATTTTGCCCGTGGGTGTCTTAAAAGACGACTGAGGGATTTAAGGGATATATTACAACAATGACTTGTTCGACGTAAGACATCTTATTCGGCCCGTGACCATGAACGCTGTAAAGTGTTCGAAACTTTGGGCAATCAAATACCAAATACAAACGAGATAAAGTCTGTAAAAATGGTTTATTTATACTGTTTAATACTCGCGTAAATAAGAAAAATCATTATTTTATTCGACAAACTTTTTTTTTGGGGGTGTGCTATGGTCAGTGCACCTGTCGCCCGGCTCCACCCGGGGCGACAAAAGGATGACGCGCGGCCCCATAACCGACCGGCCGACCACTGGTACCAAGTTCTATGTCCTCCGTGGTCGGTCCAATGGAATACCCTGAGGAGTACCCTCTCAATTAAACACACCCTAAAACCTACTAGAAATGCCATCAATTGCATTTTTAAAATCTATTTTTCAAAAGTCTACAGTTACAGTATTTTCTAAATAGTTAAAACCTTAAATCTTAATTAAAATCTTAAATGTTATTATAACTTAAATTTCAACTAGTTTCAATTCTAAATACCATCAAGCTACTTAAGCATAATAATTAACTTAATTCAACGTTAATAGTTATATCTCAGTTAAGTAATAAGATTAAAGCAATTTGCAGAAACGCTCTGGTATTTAGTCGTCCATAATTGTCGTCGGGCCCCGTCAGAACCATTGTGTGAATGCAGCGAGTAAGTAAAATGGTCTCATTTGAAAATTATGAAATTACACCAATTTTTTCTTTCTCCTACAATGTCTTTTTATTAGCGCAATGCGACTCGACTAGCTCAATTTGTTTCTATTCTCCATCAGGTATGAATACGAATGTGAACTTTGTCACAATGGTTTAGAAGCGTTGTTGCTATATCGATGTGTAGGAATGGAAACCACGTATGCGTAATTGCTTTTCATTACGGTTCCATTGTAGTCGAGAGGTGCGGACAAGTGGGGGTGATGAGAATGGTAAAGGGGGAGGGGGGCGTCAAATTGCCAACAATTACACAATAAAAAAATTTAAAGTCGGCCACAGATTTCAGTAGCTCGAATGAATCAATTACGTGGTCGATCGTACGTCAATCTTTTGAGTGAAATTTTCATCGCTTTTTACTTTTGGAAAACAGACAAGATATTCTTCTTTTCTCGATCAATATACATCCTACTGCTTACTCACGCTTCCTCCAAAATGGAAAGGAAATTAACCTAATATACGATTTTAATTAGACGGTCTCCATATGGTGATTGAATAAGTATAGAATTCACCATTCGTATTTTTCCCCGTGGATGTCGTAAAAGAAGACTAAGGGGTATGATATACAGATAATATATATGCGCGAGAAGAAAGACTCGAAATAAAACTCTATACCAATTTGTTTGACCAGCGTAGTATAATAGGTCAATTTCCCTTAAATTGAGGAGGAGGCTGACATGTTCTTCTTTAAACGAGGTTTAAGAAGAGCATTTTTTTCATGGTAGGCAATAGCCTAGCTGTGCCCTTGGTATTGCAGAGGTCCATGTGCGACAGTATCACTTACCATTAGGTATGCTGCCAGCTTCATTGCCACCATCGACATTAAAAAATGCCTGAGCCCAATTATGGGACGTATATGAGTTTAGATGCATCAGAGGGGTAGGCATTGGGTTGGTTGCATGTTAAGTTTTTTTACACCTGCGTCGGTGTTATTCTTCAGTGGTCTTTAACAATATTCACGAACAATAAAAGGGGGTATCGAATTGTATTGTTACCTCACCAACATATGGAAAGGTTATATGCACATAAATTCCATCGATCAACCTGTTAATGGACACTGTTGAACATACCTTAAAGAGGTTTATGCTACAATCAAGCGAGCTGGAAATTAAAGTTGGTATTATGACTAGGAGAGCATTTATTCAAGTGGTGACGGAGTAAGAATATAATTCATCACATACTGTACTATCTTTCTCTTCGGTGTCGTAAAAGACGATTAAAAGATATGAAAGAAAGAAAGAAAGAAAGAACTCATTTATTGGCACATACATACATACAATACAGAAAAATAATAGGTAAGAAGAAAATTGTCACATGACATATGTGCCAAATGGCAGGCAGCTCAGCACAATATCAGGAGACATTAAAGTTACCTGATGCTGGTTTTCAGTTGCAACCCAAAGTGGCGTACGCTCGAAACTGTATGATAATAATAACGAATAATAAAAACAATATCAGATTTTTAAAGACAATATCAAATTAAAAAATAAAAATATAATGCATACCATGAATTAGTTACATTTATAACAGGTAGAAACAGTATTTTAGTTTTTGTTTAAGTATGAATTAATTTGTGTAAAATAAATTCGAAATTTAATTATATTGAAAGGGTAATCGAGCAATGTCAAAACATAACAATCATTGAGTACATAAATTCATTGTAAATGGAAACTATCAATTCAACAATCAAATATTAAATGTTTAAAATAAATAAATAAAAAAAAACTAGCAATCAATGTCTTACAATCTATAGTTGAATTACACTAGGCAGCGCAACAATGAGATAAAAAGGTGTACATATAATACACATCAAAATATAGACATAAATACATACATACTTATGCATATACAGATACATACATACATACATACTACAGTAAAATTGCTAAATAGCAGATACGTTTGCTCTAATATTTTCAAATTTCCTTTGGTGCTCCATCAGAAATATCCGCAACCTAAGTCTGAAAGTCGAGCTATTTGTACAGTGTTTTGTATATGATGTACATTTAACTTCTATGCAATAGAAGGAAAATTTAAAATAAAATTCTGTATCAAAACATCTGACCGGCGTCGACAGTCTGACCCAGCGATCAATTCCTCTCCTATAGTGAAGAAGTTGAAATCCAATAATGAAGAGCTGAGATGATGATGATGAAGGAGAGCGCTACTTGCCTTTACACTGGTGGTCCTTTTGATGATTTTTATGAAAGTAAAGTGTTCGAAACGTCGGGCAATCAAAAAACAAATACAAACGCGATAAAATCCGTAGTTTTATTTACAACTAGCAACCCGCCCTCGTTTCGCTTCGGTTTTAGGAGCCTTACCTGCGTAGTCCCCTTTCCCGTGGGAATACCGGGATAAAATATAGCCTATGTTACTGATATTATAGTATTCCATATGTGAAAGAATTTTTGAAATCGGTTCGGTGGTTTAAGCGTGAAAGCGTAACAAACAAACAAACTTACTTTCGCATTTATAATATTAGTAAGGATGTGCAATACTCGCGTAAACATCAGATATCATTATAATATTTACACAATTATAATTATACCAGCAAATGTCCACGGTTTCATCGCGCATAGTTCGCATTCTGTGGGAATGCGGTGATAAAATATAGCCCTTTTTCCATCCATCCATCCATCCATCAGCCTACAGACGTCCACCGCTGGACATAGGCCTCCACACGAGAATACTACTCGGAGCGGTACTGTGCCACTTGCATTCAACTGGATGCAAGCCCTTATTACTTGCTGATAATTTAGTTTTTCATTGGTGAAAGAATTTTTAAAATAGATTTAGGGGTTTAGGCGCGAGAACGTGATTAATAAACAAACTCACAATCGCACTTAATAATAAAATAATGTAATAAAAATAAAATAAATAAAGAAATAATATTAGAAAGTATTTACCATACATGTTATTACTAATGAATATAGAACAAAAAAATAGATATTTCGTATTATAAACCTCGCCTTGAAGTTTTCACTTTTGTCGTGTAGTCTGCATACACTAATTTCTGTTTCTTTTTTAACAGGTTTGGTTTCAGAATCGTCGTGCAAAATGGCGTAAGCGGGAGAAGGCTCTTGGCAGAGATCATGCTCCCTTCATGCACCATGATCATGGTAAGTAATTTTCATACTTTGATAGATATGTGACAGGTTAAGAATACAATACGTCATACACAAACATACCATAGCTCATACACGACCCACTGCTGGGCTCGAGCTTCCTCTCCTATACCATGCTATTTCAATAGTTTGAAAGAGTTTTATTTAAAATTTACCCTATCCCTTAATCGTCTTTTACGTCATATAAGAAAGGGGTAGCGAATTTCATTCTTACGCCATCACCACACGTTAAGTTTTTTTAATCTATCACCACAAAGGTTGTAAATAAACATCACCATAATGATTTCTGATGTTTACGCGAGTTATGAACATTTTAAATAAAATTACTTGACGGATTTTATCGCGTTTGTATTTGATTTCTGATTGCCCGACGTTTCGAACACTTATCATATAAATTTTCTGCAATAACGATGACTTGTTTGTGAGATATCTTAGTCTACCCGTGACCATGAACGCTGCAAAGTGTTCGAAACGTCGGGCAATCAAAAATCAAATACAGAGATAAAATCCGTAGTTTTATTTAAAACATCACCATGTCATCATCTCAGCCCATATTCGGCCCACTATTGGGCCTCCCCCTATGGAAGGGAAATTGACCTACTATACCACGCTGGTTAGACGTGTTGGCATAGTATTTTGTTTCAAGTTTTCATTTCCCTGCCACACTCTCGCAGAAAATCGACGTCTGAGTAGTAGCGATTTGTTACTGCGCTTCGTTTGGTGAGCGAGAGAGCCGGAAGCCTAATTTTCTGAGGGTGTTTGCGTGTGGAGGGTTTTGGTGGTGCCCTTGGTATCACCGAGCCTCAATGCACGCATTCACACTCCCTTCAATTTCTTTGCGGTAGGCAGCGGCCTTGTAAAGGTCCATGAGCGGCAGCAACACTTACCATCAGGTGTACTGTTTGCTCGTTTGCCAGCGTTTGCTATAAAAAAAAAAAAAGATTTTGTGTGGACATTATATCCCTTAGTCTTCTTTTACGATACCCTTAGGTAAGAGAGGGGGTGGTGAATTGTATTCTTTCTTTGTCACTACACGGTAAGTATACATGTGGGTATAATTATACACACATTTTTTTATAATGGCAACACATTAGAGGTACACTCATTAACAATTTACAAGTTATATATTTCATGTAATTGAAGCTAGTTTATCGGTCGCAACGCGCCGGTAATGAAATACGAATTTGATTGCACCCGATGTTTACCGATCATTAACGATCGTTTACCGATTATTATCGGTCGTATGACTAGCAATATGAATTAATAGGGTTGTTACATTGATTTTGTTATATTTTTAAATAATTATATTATCCGTATATTTCCATATCACCTTGTGGTGATGGAGTAAGAATACAATTCACCACCCCTCTCTTGCTAGCAGGCGTCGTAAAAGATGACTATGTGATATAATATACATTGTAAATCATCATCATCATCTCAGACCATATACGTCCCACTGTTGGGCTTGGGCCTCCTCCATAATGGAATCTCTGGCATTGTAACATCAATGCAAGAGAAAGAAAGGTCGAAACAAAACCCTATAGGTACTCGTGGCTGTCGTAAAAGACGACTGAAGGATGTAATACGCATATAACATTTTTACAAGATAAGGAAATCTCGAAATATTACCCTGTACCAACCTGTCTGACCAGCATGGTTATAGTAAGATCAATTTACCTCCTATTGTGGAGGAGGCCCGAGGCCAACAGTTGGACGTATATGAGCCGAGATGATGATGATTTAGCCGTATAATAACGAAATAAGGATACAATTCCTTATCTTGCCCGTAGATGTTGTAAAAGATGGCTCAGAGATATAATATGCATATATCAAAATAGAACTATACCAACCTGTCTAACCAGCTTGGTGTAGTTCTTAAATTACCCTCCTATTATAGAGAAGGTCTATTCGTGTGGCGACGGAGTAAGAATACAACTCACCACTCTCTATTTTGCCTGTGGATGTTGTAAAAGATGACAAATGGGCATATAACATCTACGCAAGAAAAGGAAAACTGGCAGAAAAACCCTATAACAACCTGTCTAACCAGCGTGGTCAATTTCCTTCCTATTGTAGAGGAGCTACGAGCCCACTAGTGGGACTTATATGAGCTTAAATGATGATGATAGACTAGGCACGAGCCCAACTAAAGTAGATGGATAGAACTGCGTAAACAGGTACATTTCACTTAAATTGAACTATACCTATCCTTTCTAATCTTAAACTTTAAATTTGATAGATATACTAAAAACGATTTACCAAGTTTTTAAATTTAAGCCCTATTTATTATATTGCGATGCCGGGTGTCAGTCACACGAAAATTGTCGACAATTAGAAGTGATTGCGATGTAATCGTTCGGCACCCCTTCATATCGCCCCGTGATTTAAAATACTTTAGACCTGGCCATCAGTCCTTCCCTATTGCACAGTATGAATGTGTAAGATTATTTGAATAGTGATTTATAGCTTGAACATAGTAATGTCAGCAGAATGGTTCTTTGTAAAAGAGTAAGAATAAAATGCCAAGCTTATTATCATTGGAAAATTAGCGCGGCAACCTACTTAGGTTTCTCGAATGAAAAGAAATCTTTTGCAGAAATAATCTTATTTTAATTTATTCCTTGCTAGCTCGCTTGCTAGAAAATCAGGTCAAAATCATTCCAGATGTTTCATAGATTACCCGGAATAGATTGGTAGACAGAGCCAAAAAAAAATTAAATTATTTTTATTTATTTCGTCATCATCATCATTTCAGCTCATAAACGTCCCATTGTTGGGCTCAAACCTCCTCCAGGAGGAAAATTGACCTTACTATACCATGCTAGTCAGACAGGTTAGGGTTTTATATCGAGTTTTCCTTCTCTTTCATAGACGCAATATGCGCAATATATCCCTTAGTCGTCTTTTACGACATCCACAGGCAAGATAGGGAGTGGGGAATTCTATTATTACTCCATCACCACAAGGAAAATTTTAATTTATTCCTTGCAATGTTATCTAGAGAGATGTTTCAAAGATTATCCGGAATAAATTGATAGACAGAGATAAAAAAAATTAAATTATTTTTATATTACAAATACATATTACCTACAAATTATCTTACCCAAGATCAAAACTCGTTATTGTGACGTCATAAACAAATACTTCAACTCTATTTCTCATTTATTTAGGATATAGTTTTAGCAGACTTCACTAGTCTGCTAAAACTATATCCTTACTAATATTATAAATGCGAAAGTAAGTTTGTTTGATTGTTACGTTTTCACGGTTAAACCACCACACCGATTTCAAAAATATTTCACCAATATTAAATTATAATATCAGGGAGTAATAGAGGCTATATTTTATCTCGGTATTCCCACGGAAACTACGCGGATAAGGTGACTGAAACCGAAGCGAAGCGAGGGCGGGTTACTAGTATACATATAAATAAACAACATTAAAGCAGAGTAAATAATATTTAGTAAATAAACTATTAAATATAAACCAATAATTTTAATCGTTTCGAAAACATTCGATTATTCGTGTAGGCGGTATCATTAACTCTAATGCTCTAATAATGACTGGCAGCGATTTTATCGAGATCCTTTGATAACGACAATTATTGTGAATTCGTTTACCGAATGATATATCGAGTTTTATTGAGCGTATTCACTTGTGTGTGTTATTGTACCTACATAAGCTTTTAACGACATTTAAATGTGTGCGTATTTTACATATGTTTGCGTATATGTGTATATTTTTATTATAGGTTATGCTCATGTGTGTGTTTTTCAAGTTCGTTATGAGCTTCGTAGGCGACAAATGTGATAATCGCTTACGTTTTGTATTGATATGGTTATTATTACTTTTTATATACAAAAAATAGAGAAGTTATATTGAGCGTAGGAAAATTTTAGGATATGTAATATTATCTATACCAATAAATAAAATTGGAGTGTCTGTTTGTAATGTCAAAATAATAGGCCTTTTTCATGCTCACGTGGTTAATTGCACTATACATATGCCTAAAAATCACTTTATATTTTTTTGTCTGTCTGTTCCGGATAATCTTCAAAATAGCTGCACCGATTTCAAAAATTCTTTCACCAATGGAAAGCTATAATATCAGGAAGTAAACTAGGCTATATTTTATTCCGGTATTCCCACGGGAATGGTAACTACGTGGATAAGGCCACAGAAACCGAAGCGAAGTGAGGGCGGGTTGCTAGTTCCTACTATATTGATAACTTTAAACATTAATAAAAATTTAATAAATTTAATAACTAATTCTATGTATCGGGTAGATAATTATAAATGTCTGTAATAACGATGACTTGTTGGACGTGAGACACTTTAGTCCGCGCGTGACCATGAATGCTGTAAAGTGTTTGAAACATCGGGCAATCATAAATCAAATACAAACGTGATATAATCCGTAAAAGTAGTTTTATTTACAATTGCTAGGAGTGTTGAATATGGGCGGCTCAGTACCGCACTTTTTGTCATCCTGCGTGGGTATCGAACCTGTGGCACTTATGATTCTTAAACCCTCAACAGTATGGTATACCATCACTAAAGTTTACTGCAGTAAGTTTTTTTGAAATGATAAAGATGCATGCACACTCTCGGCAGGTGTCATAATACAAGGGCGTATTGTACTCGTTATCGGTAAACGTCACCTGCCTACCATATTACTTGTGCAAACATTTTAACACGTTCTGATTTGAAAGGGTGATGATAATAATTTACTTTGTTGAGTTAACGGTATATACCGTTCACTTTTAACTCATATTAAATGGGTATTAAAGTAATTTTGTAATAAACATATCTTTACGGATTATTTCGCGATTGATTTTTACTTTCGACAGTGACGTATTTAGGCTTGATGCCGCCCTAAGGCCAGTTTATCGCGCCGCCCTTAATATTAGAAAAAAAAATTTGATCCAATATTTTGATTTCGACCAAATAATAAGCATGAAACGCAAAATACAGAAGCTTTAGTTTCTGAATAAATTAACCACTCATGACGTTGAATCTTGCTATTTTTCAATGTACTGAAGCTGTAAGAGAGACTGTCTTTAATATTTTTCGTGTCTGAACTTTTAGCATTTCGAAAATTTTGCCACTCATCAAATTATGCTGCCCTAGGCCCGGGCCTCATGGGCCTAGGCATAAATCCAGCACTGCTTTTGAATAGTTTTCAGCGTTCAAGGTCATAAGAGGACAGGTCAAAGTCCTTGCTTGAATTAAATATATTTACAAAGGCGATTCGTAAAAATAGTATTATTTTATTTAAATATTATACAGCCTATATAAGTCCTATTATTGGGTTCAGGCCTCTTCCACAATAAGAGAGAAATTGACCTACAATACCACGCTGATCAAACGTATTGGAATAGGATTTTACATTGAATTTTCTTTCTGTTGCATTAATGTTATCTGCATAGGTATCCCTTAGTCGTCTTTTACAACACTCATAGGCCAGGAGAGGGTATGGTTAATTGTAATTTTACTACGTCATGATACGGATAATAAATAATAAAATTAGTAATTTTATGTGCTGAAATATTTTAGTCGTCTTTTACAACTCCATGTAAAAGGGACTGATGGGGAATTAATTTTTTTACCCGCCAACTTTAAAAATAAACTGCACTGATGGCGTAGTGGTTAATATACCGACCTACAATGCCAGTGAAAAGGGTTCGAATCCCACGCGGGACAACACTTTGCAATTGGCGTCGTTCCCGAAATAATGGGGCAAATAATGCTGATCATAGTACGACCCACGTAGGACGAATACGTACTTTGTGCGACCCATAAATTGTTGTTCTGAGTTTCGATGTAGGTAATTTGTGTCGGGCCGACCATTGACAGCAAGGAACTCAGCACCAGACCCTCTGTTGCCCTGGACGGACGTTATGTTTGTAAAGTCCTCCAAAAATGCATCCTACTTTACCAATGAGGCAGTTTACTTTGATATAATAATTAAAGTTATTGTTTTGTTACAGTGGTTGGTGAATGGGGTGGTGGCGGTCCTCCCGGTGGAGAATGGTGGGCTTTAGGTCTTGGAGCTGGTCTAGGAGCACTTGGAGTACCAGCACCACTATGGCATGACGCTGAACCAGCTGCGGCATTTAGGGCATTATTGCACAGGTATATTAGCTCAATATACAGTATTTAATAGCTACATTTGTCATAGGTATATTTATAAAAAAAATTCAGGATCCACAATGGATTAATGGTCGTATGTGTAATCAAGATTCTTAACATAAAACTTAATCTTTTTTATCGCAAACGGTGGCAAACGAGCAAACAGTACACCTGATGGTAAGTGTTGCTGCCACGCATGGACCTTTGCAATGCCGCTGCCTACCGCGAAGAAAGTAAAGGGTGTGAATGCGTGCAATGAGGTTCTGTGATACTAAAGGCATCACTAAAATCCACCACACGCAAACACCCTCAGGAAGTTGGGCTTCTGGGTCTCTCGCTCACCGAACGAAGCACAGTAACAAATCGCTACTACTCGGACGTCGATTTTCTGCGAGAGTGTGGTACTACCGCGGACGGACCGGCCCGTGGCTGTAGACAGACAAATGTCAACAGTGTGGTCCTACCACTATAAAATAATTACTGTATTACGTTCAACTTTTTATCCGACAGGTACGTTCTAGCGTTGCCACCTCCAGCATTACGTCCTCCGGAGCCAGAACCATCGTCATCCTCACCCCCTTCGCCGCCTTCTCCATCTGCATCCCTGGCTCGCCTGGCGAGTGCCGAGGCCCTCCGTCTTAGAGCTCACGATGCTTTACTTCAAGATCGAGTCGTTCTCCAACACAACAATAAAGTTCATACGTAACCTGCCGTAGAGGACGCCACTGAATCCCTGTGGCCGTATGTGCGTTTTGGACCTTCGTGAAAGACTTTTACTGAAGAAAAAAGTGATGAACAAAGTTAAAGGCACTATGTGATGCGAAATAATTATGGCGAAAAGTGTTTAAGGTTTCTTCTTTTAACTTTTTTAGTATGGAAATTATGGTGAAATTAATACATATTATCTATAACGGCAAAATACCCACATGCTAAGATCGATTATATCGACCCAGGTTTCGAGCATATCCGATGCTCATCATCAGGACGATAGCGCAGGCAGCGTCCGCGAGTCTGCGTCATGCATGCTTGAAATCCGGGTCGACGTACCTAATCGATTTCAGCACGGGAGTGTTTTGCCGTTATAAATAATTCTAATATTCTTTGAACATTCCAAATATGTAAGTATACTTTAATCTTAAGATTCGTACTTATTCATATTTTTTTTTAATAGTAATCATGGCAATACAGAATGATTTTCTACCCAAATATAGATGAGATGTGAATTTTCTTTTTATATACAGCATATTACAATTTCTTTATAAATAGAACTATTTTAACGGATTTTATCGCGCTTGTATTTGATTTTTGATTGACTCACGTTTCGAATACTTTTCAGCGTTCATGGTCTCGGAATGCTGAAAATTCTGCTACAAATAGCTAGCTATAATTTATTTATACTGTGTAAAACTCGTATCATCAATAAATATTGTAAATAAAACTAATTTACGGTAAATAAAACTACTGTACTTAACTACTTTTTATCGAGTTTATGGTTTTATGGTCTATGCATTCCAGCAGTGTTTAAAACGTCGGTCAATCAAAAATCAAATACAAACGCGTTAAAATCCGTAAAGTAGTTTTTTTTAAATGTGTAATACTCGCGTAAACATTAGAAATCATTATCAGAAATCATTATACAGTTTCTTTGTTTTATTGTAAGTATAAAATTGAGATATTTCTATATTTTATTTGTATATTTCATTTGTGATAATTAAAAAAAATACATTTGTAATAATTATTCCTTTCCTTGATGATTCTTTTTTATTTGAAAGCTGGTGCTGCCCGTATAGACCTATTTCAATTTGGTCAAGTTCTGACAATTATTTCCATGAGAAAACGGTTGCAGTCGTTTTTTTTTGTTTATTAGTTCTAATAAAATGTTACTTTAATAAGTGCACGTGTAATTTATTTAAAAACAAATTTAAAATTGAAATAGTATGTATTACCAAAACGTGTGCCTTAACGTTATGTAACACATTATATACTTTCAATGTCTTCATTATAATTCTGTAATCATTGTACTGTAAAATTAGACTAACATTTAACGAATCTGTATAAAAACTATGTAATTTTAATAATATAATATTAAAAATAATAATCTATAATTAAGAACATATAGAAATTAATAATAGGTATCGTCATCATCTTGTTCTTATCACAATTACTCGGGATCTATGTTATATTACCTCTTTTTCCACATGATCTGATGTTATCTCTGCGTTCACTCTTTTTCTACTCATCTTAAGTTTCGATCCATTTTAAATAAAACTATTTTACGGATTTTTATATATCTACACTAATATTATAAAGAGGAAATATATATGTTTGTTTGTTTGCATTGAATAGGCTCCGAAATTACTGGACTCATTTAAAAAATTCTTTCACCAATGGTGAGCTATAATATCAGGGAGTAACATAGGCATTTATCCCAGTATGCCCACGGGATTAGGAACTACACGGGTAAGGTGACTGAAATCGAAGCGAAGCGAGGGCGGGTTGATTTGATAAAACAGTTTCTTGGACCTAGTCCGCCCGTGATCATAAACGCTGTAAATTATTCGAAACTTCAGACAATCAAAAATCAAATACAAACGCGATAAAATCCGTAAAATAGTTTTATTTATAATGTGTGACACTCGCGTAAACAACAGAAATAATTATTTCGATCTATTCATCTTCTCTTCGATCTTCCTTTGCCTCTAAGCCTTCGACATTCATAATTAAAAATTTCCTAATATTATTCATTTTATCTCTAATCTTCTCTCATCATATATCATACCAGATATTAATATAAATGGCTGATTTAAGTTCTATTACTTAATTCTAGTCTACATAGATACAGGTACATATTTTTTTCAATATTACATAAAAAAAAGTATAATATTTTATAATGAGCATAGGATTTTAGTCTAACACATCATCTGGCGTGAGAAAATAGACGATCTTTTCAGAATTATCGACTGATTTCAGCTAACAATTACGTATAATTGAGGTTTTACCTATCTCATAATAGCTTTTACGTAGCTTAAACAACCATTTTAATAAACAGCATAGTTTTAAAATAACAGCATTAGCCATATTAATTGTATTCATTATAGATATTTTATAAAAATATTGAGATTGCATTCGGTAAACTATTCAAGTTCAGTAATAAATTTGCTTGTGGTGACGGAGTAAGAATACAATTCACCCAATGAGTGAATGGTATTCTAAACGATGACTAAAAGATTAATTATCCTAGCTCATACACGTCCCACTGTTGGGCTTAAGCCTCTTTTACAATGGGAATGACATAAACCTACTTTACTATGCTGGCCAGACGTGTTAGCATTTTTTTTTTAATGGGTGGGCTATGGTAAGCGCACATGCCGTCAATGCCGTCCGGGGCGACGAAAGGATACGCGCGGGCCAATAACCCACCCATACCCACGTTACCTTCGTCGTTGGGCCGACCACCAGTGCCGAGTTCCTTGTCCTCAGTGGTCGGCCCGACGGAAGACGGGTAGGCATATGGATATCTTTTAAGTTTTCCTTCTCTATACCTCTTAGTGATCTTTTGCTATGTCTATGGGTAAGATAGGGGGTGGTGAATTATATTTTTATTCCGCAAGTATCAATATTTTGCGAGCCTTATATAAATTCTTTACTATGAAAAATTTACATGAATTTTATATTCGAATATATTTCAATATATAAACCGAATATAAATAATAATAAACTAATATGTAAATAATATTTAATTATATATAATTAGTTATAATTATTGTATATAGCGTAAATTATTTTATAAATAGCAACCGAAATCATTCATACACATAAGAGTCTATGTACCGAGTAGAGCTGATATAATATTAATCGGAAACATTTAGATGTAGCAAGTTTTCAAATATTATAAATGTCAGTGTAAGTAGCTGTGTTCATTAAATACCTGACAAATATGTGTATTATTTTCTTTTCAAATCATCATCATTACTCGTTTATAGCTGCTGGGATTGAGCCTCGTTCACAACAGAAGGGAACTAGACCTACAACCTGCAACCCTACACGAATGAGACGAATTGATGTAATGCTGCGTATAAAGGTTCATTTCCGTGCATTGCGGACGATCACGGCCGTGCGCGACAATCGTAAGCAATCGATCGCGCGCGGCCGATGCGACAATAGTCAAAGTATTAAAATGTATGGCGCCATTTTCGAGGTACGCGACAGTCGCGCGCGGCCAACGACAGATATGGGCGCTATACATTTTCGTACTTTGACTATTGTCGCATCAGCCGCGCATGACAGTCGCAAGCGATCGGCCGCGATGCACGGCAATGAACCTTAAGCGATGATGTAGATATTATGACTATAATTGAAAGACTTCCGTGTGGTGACGGATTAAGAATACAATTCACCACTCCCTATCTTGCCCGTGAATATCGTAAAAAACGACTATGGGATATAATATACATATAATATCAATGCAATAGAAGGAAAACTCTAAATAAAACCCTATACCAACCTGTCTAACCAGCATGGTAGTAAGGTTAATTTGCCTTCTATTGTGGAGAAGGCTTAGACAGCAGTGGAATGTATATGAGCCAAAATAATGACGGCGAATACAAAGAAAATTTGGTTTAGAATTATATACCCTTAGAATAATAACGTATAGAAGGATAGTCTCGGTACTTAAGCTATCAAAAACATGAAGCCAAAAATACCATATGTGCGCAAGCGATTACACACGTACACAGGCACACCACTATACAAATTATGAAATCAAATTTTGTTTTTATTAACATAAATCGCCGAAATACTTCAAAAAGTAATATTTGTTTTCTTTTTTATTTCAAATATGTTGTGACACCATTTGAATGCACAAACCGTCATAATTACCTATTTATTTTTTAAGAGTTGCGTACGTGCAGTACAGTGACCTTGTATACTACGGAACGGTCCAGCGTAAGCTCCATTAGGCTTCAATTAAAATGTTTCATTTTTTGTGCGCGGACTTATCTTCTATACATTATTATTCTAAGCATATACCAGTCTGTTTGATCAGTCTAGCAGACAATTTTTTACCTAATACTGAATTTTGGTCTAACGATTATTTCAGTTAGACATAGATGGTTTTATCCGTGTGATGATGGAGCAATAATATAATTCTCTATCCCCTTAATTACCCGTGGATATCGTAAGACGTGGTGACGGAGTAAGAATACATTTCACCATCCAGTATCTTACTCGTGGATGTCGTAAAAGACGACTAAGGGATAAGATGTGCATATCACAATTATATAGGATAGGGAAAACTCGAAATAAAACTATACTAACCCACCTGACCAGTATGGTATAGTAGGTCAGTTTCCTTCCCATTGTGGAGGCGGCTCGAGCCCGACAATGAGATGTATGATAATGATGATCGTAAGACGACTAAACATCCATCCAATGTTTGCAACATTCACTGTTAGACAGGGACCAGGTGAGAATGCCATTCAGAACAGTCCTGTGAAATAATAAATATACCTAACAGTTCCCTGTGAATTTTTAGATCAATCATTCCATCTGGTGGGAGGCTGCCCTATGCTGTGACGTCCGTCTCGATAAAGGTCCATCCCATTCATTCAAAGAGCGATACGAACCGCTTATTCACTTTGACGTATTCAGTATTTGAAAAGCAAAAAGAGGTGTCTGTCTGCCTGTGTGTGTCTATGTGGCATCGTAGCTCCCAAACAAATAGACCGATATCAATTCCTTAAAACTAGTGAAAAACGAAACGTTTCATCTGGTTTTTGCTTTAATTTATAGAAATTATTTAGGAATGTTTAAGTTTTGTGACAAATTTACTTTATAACCGTCCTTCTTCCAAAATTATTTAGAAAAAAAATCTATTTGCGAAATAAAATAACCAACCGTTTTTCGGTTTAACCTTTCCATCATTCACGATAGTTTACATTAATGACACCGATATTTGATTGCCAAAAAACCAACCAAAACATTAACAAAATATTAATTATTTATGATTCTGCAAGATTTTCATATAGAAAATATAAATAGTAGTTAGAAGGATTCGAAAATAGAACAATATACGTTATGTCGAGCGCCTCGGTAGCGCAGTAGGCAGCGCGTAAGTCTCATAATCTTAAGGTCGTGAGTTCGATCCTCACCCGGGGCAATCTCTTTTAATACTATTCATTGAATTGCTTTTCTTCTTTTTATACATTAAAGTTGTAGCTTTAATTGTTATTTATGTTTACAGGTAAAATATAACAAAATATAATACCATTATTTTTAAATATCTTAATAGTTTTTGTTACATTTCTGTAAGTAAATAGCCAGAACCTGTCTAAGAAGGCTCGCCTGGCTGTGCATAGAAGAGTCCTTATGCCAACCCTAATGGATGGAAGTGAGAGCTGGGTATGGCAGAAGAAGCACGAAAGTAGAATAAATGCTGTGGAAATGAGAGCGCTAAGGAGCATGATTGGTGTGAAATTGAGTGATACAATTAAGAACAGAATGATTAGGTATCGTTGTGGTATAAAAGTTGGTGTAGTGACAAGAATTGAGAAAGTTATGTTAAGTTGGTTCGGACATCTAGAGAGAATGAATGAAAAGACTCTAGACAGAGTGAAATTAATAGAGCGAATGGGAACGGAAGTGTTGGAAGAGGAAGACCAAGGTGGATGTTCCACGTCCTTCGGGGACGTCCTTAAGAAAAACCAGGTTATAAGTACCCTAAACCGAAATAAATGCATAAGGACATTAATGAATGTGGAGAAGACGAAACTGGTATGTCAAGATGGGAAAGAGGCGTGAATGGCATATGTATGTATGTTTTTCGGATTTTCAATATATTGATATCCCACATATGGTAAATCATTATATGCTCGCAAATAAGTTTTCAGAAATAGCCTAGCATGTCAAATCCTATATTTTATTTTATTAACAGCTATTGCTGAGCAAAAACTCCCTTTATATATACCTAGCTGACTTGTGCAACTTAGTCTGAGTCATATAAGGAATAGAGGGAGGTTTAGAGTGAGAAAAAAAAATATCTCCGTTTTTTACACATATTTTACTAACGGTCTTTTGCTATTGGGCATGTCATTATATTATTGCTCGTTAAATGGGTTATCTAACACTAAAATAATTTTAAATTCAAATCAGTAGTTCTTAAGATGAGCGCGTTCAACCAAACTACATTTTTTATGATATTTTTAAGATGAGATACTTTCAAATTCCTGCGTTTAAGTTTCCATTCATTATTATTATTTTTTATTTCATATTTCACCGGTTGAAGAGTCCTCGGCGCGTTAAAGTTATCTACAGTTAACAACTGAAAAACGCCAAAAAAGCTACGCTAATCAGACAAGCATAAGGTTTCTCTTCACGCTTCCTTCTTTTGTGTAACGTACTCTTCTTATACTTATCTTTTAGGCATCTACTTTTGACATTGTTATATAATGCTAGACTACACTTTAAATCGAATGATTAAAATTTTTTTAAATACAAATCATCTCAGCTCAGATACGTCTCATTATCTACTGGGCTCGAGCCTCCTTCGATCCGGTGGATCATATTGGATTACCTACCACGCCGGTCAGGCGGTTCATATAGGGTTTTAATACGAATTTCCCTTATGTTCCATAAATATATATCTTAGTTGAGAGTCGATAGAAATACAAAAAAAAAATTAATATGTATGTGTGTGTGTACTTATGTACTTACGCACGCCAGAAGTTATACATCATTGCCGTAAAAAGATGAAAAATTATTTTTAAAAATTTTATTCTTCGCATTATAAATTAGAAATTCGCCTTTATAGAATAAACCAACACTAATAGTAGAAAAAAGGGTATTTAATACATTGAAAGTCTATTTAGTTACCATACATACCACCTTACAACACATTATCTAGTTGACATTTATAACGGTGGGCGCGCGCACCGTAAAAATTTACTCTCATTATTTTCCCTAAGGCGCTAAAAAAAGTATAATTTCAAAAACAGTTTTCTATTTTTTTTTTATTGTACTGCTATCTATATTGCCTAATCATAGTTAAAAAGGTACCTTATTTTTATGGAATCGCCTGTATAAATACATTTCCATTTAATTGAAAATGAATTTTCATTCAAAATCCGCTATCATGAATATCTTTCTTGTAAATGGGTAGCAAAAGTGTGAGACAAATCCTTCAGATATTCGCCAATGACAATCACGGGCGTGAACTTCATCCCCTCTTCAACTCCCCGGCTCCCTCTCGTGGAAACAATGAGTAACTGTTTAAGGCGATTATAGGCAGCTACGCGATGATAAGTAGATCGGAACGGAGTTGAGAATAGATATTATATTCTTAGGCGCAGTTTGAATCTAGCGAAAAGTGAGCATGCTGAGTTTTGCATAAAAATAAAGATATGTAAAATTGCAAGAAAATTGTATAAATGGCATCAACTTATTAATAAAACTGTTTTCCGGTTTTAATCGCGTTTGTATTTGATTTTTGATTGCTCGTCGTTTCGAATACTTTAAAGCGTTCATGTTCACGAGCGGATTAAGATGTCTTACGTCCAACAAGTCATTACAGAAATTTATATCTATTCCCTATATCGGGCAATCAAAAATCAAAATAAGTACAAATGCGATAAAATCCGTAAAATACTTTTATTTACTACTAGCAACCCGCCCTCGCTTCGCTTAGGTTTCAATCGCCTTATCCGCGTAGTTTCCGTTTCCGTAGGTATACCGGAATAAAATATACCCTATGTTACTCCTTGATATTATAGCTTTCCATAGGTGAAAGAATTTTTGAAATCGGTTCGGTGGTTTAAGCGTGAAAGCGTAACAAACAAACAAACTTACATTCACATTTATAATATTAGTAAGGCTGTGGAACGCTCGCATATGCATCATCTTATCGTGCTGTTTGATGGCAGCTACGAATACTGCCAAACCCTTAAATTGTTGGAAGGTGTTGTAAAAAACGACTAAGTGCATCATATCTGGCCAGCACCAACTGATCTCCATCTGGTCAACGACTACATTCCCAAGGAATACATCGGGCAGGCGGCGTGTCATAAACCTATTGTTAAAATTCTTTCTTGCGATTTATAAATGAAGGGTACATTATGATGATTGTCTGAAAGGTAGTTAAAAATAATAATAAAAATATAATAGTTCAAAAAAACTAAAAAAATACACTTAAATCGCTAATCCCTAGTAAGGATAACGAGTCAAACTGTTTAAAATATTGAATTGTCATCGGTCCTTAATAAGTATGCCAAATTTCGAGTTAATCCGACGTTTTGAAGGGGGGTCAAAATCATGTTCAAAGATTCCGTTACATACTAACATAAATACGTCTGAAGCTAATAAAAGCGTATTAAAAATAAGACAGCTTTGCATCAAGTACACTGTATAGCGATAGGTTAAAATACGATAAATCTCCACAATAATAAAAAGTATATAAATGGCGTAGAAGCAGAAATATTATAGACAGCTAGCAAACTGTTTGCTAAATATGAATAACCCTTTAGCAATGTGACAATGTTACGCGGCAAATTTTATTATTCGATTTAAATTAAATTGTATGTGATAGAATGTAAGTTTAAAGTTATGTATTGTATTTGGAATTTAATTATGAAGTTTGAAATCGTTGTCAAATTGTTTTCAATTTGATTTCAAACATTCGTGGAATGTTAAGTTTGAAATATTATCGAAATGATGGAGTTTAAGTATTTATTACAAAAATATTATTTAAATGGTGTGATTAAATTTATTATTTGTCCAAAGAAATTGGTTAGCGTTATTCTTATTTATTATACAACTGTTTTTGAAAATAATACTGGAATTGTAAATAAAACAACTTTACGGTCACTTCATGAACGCTGTAAAGTTTTCTAAACGTTGGGCAATCAAAAATCAAATACAAACGCGATAAAATGCGTAAAATAGTTTTATTTACAATGCGTAATACTCGCGTAATCATCAGAAATCAATACTAGAATTATTTTCTATATTATGTAATATTCATATTAGTTTATTAGTCTTTCCGTGTGGTGATGGAGTAAAAATACAATTCACCACTCCCTATCTTGCCCGTGGATATCGTAAAAGACGACTATGGAATATAATATGCACATAACATCCGTGCAAGAGAAACTCGAAATAAAACCCTATACCAATATATCTGTCTTCATCGACTTGTTCCCCGGCTTGTCGGCGCGGCTGATGCCGAATGTGGGCGGACCCAGCGCTACGTGCCGACAGCTGTACGCGGGGGTGATCTGGTCGATGGCTCTGTACAGCGTATCGGTGTGGGCGGGGTCCCTGACCGTCCGGCTGAGGGCCCTCTTGAGGCGACCACAGAGGGTCATGGCGGTCAGGGCCATACGCGGTTACCGCACGGTGTCGACGGAGGCAGCGTGCCTCCTGGCCGGAACTCCCCCGTGGGACCTGGAGGCGGAGATGCTCGCCGACATTTATCGGCGGGTGTCGGAGACGCGCGCCCGCGGCGGCATGGTCTCCCTGCAGGAGATCACCGCCTGGCGGGTCAACGCCCGCCGCGGAGTCATTGCCCATTGGGCAGTCCGGCTGGAGAGTCCTCGGTACGGTGTCAGGACCGTCTAGGCCTTCCGGCCGGTGCTGATGGAGTGGTTGGAGCGGACGCACGGGGTGCTTTCCTTCCGGCTTGTGCAGGTGCTGACGGGGCACGGGTGTTTTGGGAAGTACCTGCACAAGATTGTCAGGAGGGAGAGCACACCGTCCTGCCACCACTGCAGTTGCGACGAGGACACGGCGCAGCACACACTCGAGGAGTGTGCTGCATGGGAGGGGGAGCGCCGTGAACTCGTCGCGATTATCGGTGCCAACCTGGCGCTGCCGACCATCGCCAGCGAGATGCTCGTCAGCGTCAGGAACTGGGACGCGGTCGCCGCCTTCTGTGAGGCCGTTATCTCACGGAAGGAGGCGGCGGATCGTGTGCGAGTAGAGCTCCTATTCGGCGACACGTTCCGCCGCCGGCGACTCGGGCGGCGCAGGCGCGAGTATCTGCGCCTAATGCCGCCCTAGCCGAGGCCGCGGGTGATCGGACCGGGGAATTGTCCGTCACCCGCAGAGAGGCTGACCGCACGACGGCGACCGACGTCCCAGAACGTCGAGAGGTGAGGTTACCCGAAAGGGTATTCCGTCGGGCCGACCACTGACGACAAGTTACATCTGCTCCGGTGGTCGGCCCAACAACGAGGTGACGTGGGTACGGGTGGGTTATGGGCCCGCGCGTCGTCCTTTCGTTGCCCCGGACGGACGGGACCACGCGTGCGCTTACCCATAGCCCACCCATAAAAAAAAAATACCAACATATCTGACCACCATGACATAGTAGGTTAAATTTCCTCCCATTGTGGAGAAGACCCGAGGCCAACAGTGGGATGTAAATATGTGCATATTATATCCCATAGTCGTTTTTACGACATCCACGGCAAGTTAGGGAGTGGTGAATTGTATTCTTACTCCGTCACCACACGGAAAAGCTTCATATAAAGAGTATTTAATCATTTATATACTGAGATAAATCATTAAAAGATATCTATAACTAATGTATATAATACATTTTCTAATAAATATAAATTAGCGGAGTTTAAAAAATCAACGGCGCTAAATGAACATCGACATGTGTGGAGTGCCTCTAAATCCCCTGTCAGACGCTGAATTTTTACCAAATTAATCTTTCTTCAAACACTCGAAATTCTTTGAACAATCGGCGAACAAATTTTAATCTTTCAAAATGATCTCTACATAATAACATACATATATAGATATAATATTTAAAATAGGGGTGTGATTAAAACGATTTTTTATATTTAAGATCGACAATAGTGACTTTAAGTAATACAATGGTCAACATTCTTCTTTCCAACATATTCTTCTTTCTTTCTTTCTCTCCTTCTTCTTTTTCTATTTGTAATGATATCTGATGTTTACACAAGTATTACACATTGTAAATAAAGGTATTATAAGGATTTTAAATAAAACTACTTTACGCATTCTATCGCGTCTGTATTTGATTTTTGATTGCCCGAAGTTTCGAACACTTTTCAGCGTTCATGGTCACGGTAATTTCCTGCAATAACGATGACTTGTACGACGTGAGACATCTTAGTCCGCCCGTGACCAAATGTGTAATACTCGCTTAAACATCAGGAATCATTATTTTAAGGATTTTATCGCGTTTATATTTGATTTTTGATTTCCCGACGTTTCGAACACTTTACTGCGTTCATGGTCACAGGCGGATCGTGTGACCAAAAATAATTTTATTTATACCATGGTTATATTACTAGTAATAACAACATGCATTTTTAGCTTTTATTTCAACTCATATAGTAAGTCTACTGGGTTTTATTTTCATCCATATTTATATACCCGTGGCCTCGGTTAAAGGTCACAGCACACATATCAACTCGGAAAGGGATCGTCATCGTATCGCCTCGAGCCGTTCAGTATTGTTTGTATGAAACTCCATACTGCAACGCACACTAATCGGAATCGTAACGTAATCGCCTCGCCTCGGAACAGGCTCCGAACCGCGATGCGGTGCGTGGTCAACTTTCAGTTCCCGCGCTTACGGTCGTCGTCCCCGTGCTTACGTCTCTCCGTATCCGAGCTCACGTTTCTCCGCTCGTCGTTTGGATTCAAACTGATCTGGTGCGAACCAGGTCGGTTGGCGAGCCGTAAGCGCGATGTCGCCTAGCCGTAGCTGAGTTGACGTACAGGAGCTGCTGATACGCTTTGGTTACATGCATACGTTAGGTTGACGCCTAGTTAACGGCGAGGCGAAAGGCAATACGGTGACGATTCCTTTCCAAGTTGATATGTGTGCTGTGACCTTAAGGCGGAATCAGGCGCAGATATTTCGCCCCAGGTGCCGGCGACAGAATGTGTCAACATGATACATCTCAGCCTTCAACTACTCGGAGACTTCTTGCCGCGAGGCTGCTACCTCGCAAAAGGTTTAAATTTTTATTCATACCAACGATTTAACCCATTAGCTGATCGACTTTCGTACATATTTTGCACATATTGCAAAATTTTTTTGGTAATAGTTGTAAGACCTGTCTGAGCTCAATCCTACTTGAAAATATAACTATTGACTGCTATTACGTCTTTTTTTTCCGACTCTGTCCGTGGCGACACAGGGGCGGCGCGCGGCCCTACCTATAACCCACCGTAGCACGTCGCCTTCGTCATCAGACCGACTACCGGTGCAGAGTTCCTTGACTTCAATGGACGGCCCGACGTAATACCCCGAGGGAGTACCCTCTCTCATCGACATCCCCTTCCCGGGACGCCGATCACCGTCACGAGGCTAGCCTCTCCGCGGGTGCCGGATTAAATCCCCGGTCGGGTCACCTGCAGCCTCTGCAAGGGCGGCATCAGGCGCAATATATTACGTCTTGCGTCAACATCACTAAAGTGCTTTTAATCAGTGATATCTATAATACTTTAATAGTTATATTCGATTCCTCTGAAGATATTACTGTGACAATTAGTCGAAACTACACTTACTATCATAGAACGTGGCGAGGCCTCGCCACGGCATGCGTAACTTTACGCCACGGCCTGTTTACGCTACGCCAACGATTATGTTTACGCTCGCTTATAAATGTTTCACATCAAAAAGGTCTGTCTGAGTAACCCTCAAATCATCCTCAGTGTCATCTATGGACCATTATGGAATTTATCTTTCAGGATTAATAATGGCGAGAATATGTAGTATGGTAGATTATAGTTATAGAATTTTTCGTCGACGCCAAGCGTAATGTGTCTGTTATCCACCCAACTCCATCGGTCCCACCCACAAGCTTTATTATAACTTAGTTAACTTTATTATGGACTTGATATAAATACAAGTTTGCACAGCGGATCTAATAAGCGTTTCTCTTCCCTTAAAAAGCTTAAATCTTCTTTCATATTACGTAAAGTCAAATCTTTATTAGCGGTGAGCAATCTTTTTTCAGTAACCACGAGTGAATTTATAGTTTCCTTTTTTATAAACAAGATTTCTGAATGCTGTAATAGGATTTTATTAAATAGTCCTATTTTCTTTAAATGGTAACCACTCTGTACTAAGAAAATAATTTTTGTATTGCAGGGTACTTTATAAACATACTAGCAGCGCCCTGCGGTTTCACCCGCAGATTTTCTCGCGGTAATATCGGGATAAATTGTAGCCTATGTGTTATTCTGCAACTGTTCGAGTATATTGTAGTTTAACGGTCATAGAACATAAATAGAACGTATATTACACAAAAAACAATATAACATAAAAGTTATAGTGATTTCAAAAAAATGTGTCTAAGAGTCTATGCCTTAAATGTTACGTATTATGTAGGCGTGTACAGACAGAATACATGTAGGCATGTAAAGCTTCGACAGTATAATTTCATTCATTCACACCTAGAATTGCCCAGACGCTTCAATGGCAACGTAGGTACAAACGCGAGCCGTCAACGGTCATAGGCCGATCAGCTATTTTAAAGCGAAGTTTGTCTAGCTTATGCGAACGTATTCGTCATTGATTTATTTATTAAATTGATTTATTAAATTTTTAATGAACATTTAACAAAGTATGAATATGTTGCGTATTAAGTATCATTGACTTTATACATTTCAATCGGATTTACACGAAAAAGCAATAACAAAATTGAAAACTTTACATGTCTCTAATTCATTAACGAATCGATATTTTTCGTTCAAAATTTTTTCATGGATTCCTACCACAATTGCCTAGCTCCCTTTTGACCAGTAGCCCCATAACCTGATACACCCTGTATAAGCTATATTATTGTGAAGTTTCATCAAAATCATTTCAGTAGTTTTTGCGTGAAAGAGCAACAAACATCTTTACGTATTCACAAACTTTCGAGTTTATAACATTAGTAAAGATAACTAACGGACACAAATAACATTCAGACTCAGAACATCAATTTGTGGATTGCACAAAGTGTTGTCCTGCATAAGATTCGAACCCTGATACTGGCACGGTGGCTTGGTAGTTTGACCACTACGCCCTCTGTGCAATCACTATGCTATATGTGCTTCTTTTATATCTACTGCATCATAAGCTGAGACAGGTAGCATTTTTTGACTCGCAAGTATTTTTAATTCAAGTGTCTTTAAGTCAAGGAACTCTGCACCGGTGGTGGGCCCAACGACGAAGGCGACGTGCTATACGGGTGGGTTACGGGTGTGCGTGCTTACGCCCCTCTGTCGCCCCGGACGGAGTGATGCGCCGAACGTAATCCACCGCCCCAAAAAAAAAAAATTGGTTTTTTATTTCATAAGTCTAATTTAATGTGTCAGCTTTACAAAACAAATCTTATCAGTACTGGCAATTTACTAGGTACTGCTCTTCATTTGGATAGTAATAGAGCTGGTAACACAATTTTTTTGGTATTTCAGTATATATTCGTGGGTTGAAAGAGTAAAAGTACGCCACCTCTGCTCTTAAACGTGAGTTTTGTATAAGATGACTCATGGATATGATATACAGATAACATCAACGTAAAAAACCGGTTAAGTACAAGTCGGAGTCGCGCACAAAAGGTTCCGTACCATTATTTATTATTGTTGTACGAGAGCCCCCCATAAATATTTATTTTGTTTTTAGTATTTGTTGTTATAGCGGTAACAGAAATACATAATTAGTAAAAATTTCAACTGTCTAGCCATCGCGGTTCTTGAGATACAGCCTGGTGATAGACAGACGGACGGACAGACATCGAAATCTTAGTAATAGGGTCCAATTTTGGGTACGGTACCCTAATACGCATGTATCATCTACTCTAGAGAAGGAAAACTTGAAATAAAACCCTATACCAACCTGTCCGACCAGCATGGTATAGTAATGTCTATATTCCTCCTATTGTGGAACTATAACAACAAATATTAAAAATAAAATAAAATAAATATTTAAGTACCCATACAACAAATACCCATACAACAATCGCGATTTTTTGCCCTTTTTTGCTCAATGGTACGCAACCCTTTGTATGCGAGCCCGACTCGCACTTGGCCGATTTTTTATATTCTTTAGTAATCTTTTACGACATCCACGCGCAAGATAAAAGGAGTGGTGAATTGTATTCTTATTCCGTTAACATAGAATTTTTATGTCACTAACCTCCTTTACAAATACGTCTGTAAAGCTAGAAAGGTCAAGTCGGCAGAATCACTAGTTTTATATATCAAAATTTAGTGCTCATTTAGTGCTAATTTAGTGCTGATAACAGATATTTGGTGCTGTGATAGGTAGACCAAAAATGAGAACACTGCTAACTTTTGATTAAGCTAGCAGTGTACCGTTCGTGACCGCGCTATGGTACAGTCGCAGCGAGAAGCACATGGGCTAATAATTTAGTGCTCAATTAGTGCTGCCACTATAAGCAAACAGATTTAAAATTTTTTTTTTTTTTTTGTATTTGAGTATAGACTACTGCTGACATAATGACACGAGCAATCATAAAGCTGGAAGACGACTTAAAAATCGGTGTTGGTGAACTTGGACAGAGTAACTAATTAGTGCTCAATTAGTGCTGCCAGTACAGCAAAAAATTTTTGAAAATAATTTTTTTTTTTTTTCAAATCAACTACTGCTAGTATAACAACGCCAGCAGTCTCAAGAGCTAGAAAAAGACTTTAAATCAGGAACCAATGGAATGGATAGACGCGACTATTTAGTGCTCAATTAGTGCTGCCAGTATAGCTGAGGATTATTTGAAAATAAATTTCTTTTTATTTTTTTTCAAATCAACTACTGCTAGTATAACAACGCCAGCAGTCTCAAGGGCTAGAAAAAGACTTTGAATCAGGAATCAATGAAATGGATAGACGTCACTATTTAGTGCTCAATTAGTGCTGCCAGTATAGCAAAAGATAGTTAAAAAATATTTTTTTTTTTATTTGTTTTCAAATCAAATACTGCTAGTATAACAACGCCAGCAGTCTCAAGAGCTAGACAAAGACTTTAAATCAGGAACAAATGGAATGGATGGACGTCAATATTTAGTGCTCAATTAGTGCTGCCAGTATAGCTGAGGATTTTTTGAAAAATAAACGTCTATCCATTTCATTGGTTCCTGATTCAAAGTCTTTTTCTAGCCCTTGAGACTGCTGGCGTTGTTATACTAGCAGTAGTTGATTTGAAAAAAAATAAAAAGAAATTTGTTTTTCAAATAATCCTCAGCTATACTGGCAGCACTAATTGGGCACTAAATAGTCGCGTCTATCCATTCCATTGGTTCCTGATTTAAAGTCTTTTTCTAGCTCTTGAGACTGCTGGCGTTGTTATACTAGCAGTAGTTGATTTGAAAAAATAAAAAAATTATTTTCAAAAATTTTTTGCTGTACTGGCAGCACTAATTGAGCACTAATTAGTTACTCTGTCCAATTTCACCAACACCGATTTTTAAGTCGTCTTCCAGCTTTATGATTGCTCGTGTCATTATGTCAGCAGTAGTCTATACTCAAACACAAAAAAAAAAAAAAAATTTAAATCTGTTTGCTTATACTGGCAGCACTAATTGAGCACTAAATTATTAGCCCATGTGCTTCTCGCTGCGACTGTACCATAGCGCGGTCACGAACGGTACACTGCTAGCTTAATCAAAAGTTAGCAGTGTTCTCATTTTTGGTCTACCTATCACAGCACCAAATATCTGTTATCAGCACTAAATTAGCACTAAATGAGCACTAATTTTGATATATAAAACTAGTGATTCTGCCGACTTGACCTTTCTAGCTTTACGTGGCATTTACAAATACCTATAGATCAAATTTCTTTCATCTATACCAATAAATAAAATTGGAGTGTCTGTAATGTCAAAATAATAGGCTTTTTTTCATGCTCACACGGTTATTTGCACGACACCTATGCCTAAAATAGCAATTAAAAAAATTTTGTCTGTCTGTTTGTTCCGGGTAATCTTCAAAACGGCTGGACCGATTTCAAAAATTCTTTCACCAATGGAAAGCTATAATATCAGGGCGTAAACTAGGCTATATTTTATCCCGGTATTGCCACGGGAACGGGTACTACGCGGGTAAAACGACTATAACCTATAACCGAAGCGAAGCGAGGGCGGGTTGCTAGTTACTTAATAAAATTTCATATAGGGCAAGTTACTTTTCACTTGGGCAAAGCGCCAGAAAGTAATATTTCAATAGAAGTAAAAATCAAATGCTTAGTCATAATTGAAAAGTCCATTATGAATATATTTCATTCCCAGTCTCATAAACAGCCCTTGTAATTGACATCGTCAAGAAACGCACAATGCGCTGCAAGATACCGCGGCTCGAAACTCGAAAGCAATGTCAATTGACAGGCATATTACCGTAGTTTAAAGTCGATTTGTCTTTTATTTTTATAAGCGTAACATCAATCCAGTGAAATATATAATATCTGGTTGATCGAGCTTCGCTCAGCATATTTTTGTTGTATTTTTGTCGAATTTATTTAGATATAAAAAATAAAAATTAAATAATGAAAAATATATAAAAAATTACAAAAAGAGAATAATAATAACACTGAGATTCGAGCCGACGCTCTTTGAATGCTAAAACAAAAACAGAACTGAACAACTTCCCAACTGAGCTATCGTAACTCATGACGTTGACAACGAAATCTGAATTCATATTCTTTAAAAATTTAATGTCATTGTATTGTTTTGCTTAAAACACCGATAAAACAACATTGTCTATAAATAAAACCTAGCTAGATCGATTTTTTGGCCTCGAAACCTCTAGTATGCCAAGTTTCATCAAAATCGTTGGTGCCGTTTCCGAGATCCTGAAAAAAAAATATATATACAAGAATTGCTCGTTTAAATATATAAGATAGATATAATTCGATACACGTATGTCTCCACAATTACTTCGTAAATACATAGTACCTTTAATACACGCTTACAATATGCGACTATGTAGACTATTATACTACTTTCTTGCCTTTACTTAACTACAATCTATGTCGGAGAAAAAGTCTTTTCACATTTCATCTCAGTCTATATACGCCCCACTGCTGAACTCGAGCCTCATCCACAATAGAAAGAAAATTGACCTACTATACCATGCTGGTCAGATATGTTGGCATAGAGTTTATTTCGAGTTCTCTTGCATAATTGTTATATGCACAAGACATCCCTTAGTCACCTTTTACGACATCCACGGGCAAGATCAGGGTAATGAATTGTATTTTTACTCCGCCACTACACGGGAAACATTTTATCTTAAATTAATCCAATAAACTGCAATCGAATGGGAATGCAACCGTCACGGAAAAGATCCGCCAAATGTCTATAGGGTTGTTTTTTTTTATTTTTCAAACCAACTTTTTTAATACATTGTATACAAGATGTTTAGTAAATATTAGCTCCAGTTTGATGCCTTTCGAACCATGATATTATATAATTTGCAAGTATAATTCAAAGAATTACGTAAGGACCATCCAACAGGCAGTCTCCGATCACGAATTAACTAAATATTCATAGTTGTGATAGAAGCATTATCGATAGTCTTCTGTCTACAGCCGCGGGCCGCTCCGTCCGGACTAGTACCACACTCCCTTATAAAATCAACTTCTGAGTAGTAGCAATTTATCACTATATTTCGTGCAGTGAGCGAAAGACCCAGAAGCCCAACTATCTGAGGCTGTTTGCATGTATTGGGTTTTGGTGATGCCTTTAGTATCATTGAACATCATTCATTGCAGGCATTTTTTTTTTTTTTTTTTTATTGCAGACGGTGGCAAACGAGCAAACAGTACACCTGATGGTAAGTGTTGCTGCCGCTCATGGACCTTTACAAGGCCGTTGCCTACCGCGAAGAAAGCGAAGGGAGTGTGAATGCGTGCATTGAGGCTCGGTGATACCAAGGACACCACCGAAACCCTCCACACGCAATCGCCCTCAGAAAGTTGGGCTTTCGGCTCTCTCGCTCACCGAACGAAGTGCAGTAACAAATTGCTACTACTCAGACGTCTATTTTCTGCGAAAGCATGGTACTGCCCCGGACGGACCGGCCCGCGGCTGTAGACAGATAACTGTCGACAGTGTGGTCCTACCACTTTTACACGTCACATTTACACGTCCTTCACTATTTTCACGGTGGCAGCGACTTAGATAAGGTCCATGAGTGGCAGAATCACTTACCATCAGGTGTGCTGTTACTCGTTTGCAACCAAAAGCAATTAAAAAAAAGCATCATCATCATCTTAGCTCTGATATATTTCACTGCTGAACTCGAACCTCCTTTACAATAGAAAGGAAACTGAGTACGCTGCTCAAACGCATTGGTATAAGTTTTTATTTCGAGTTTTCCTTCTCTTACATAAATTTCATCCTTACTCAACTTTTACACTACCCACGGGCAAGGAGTGATGAACTATATTCTTACTAGGTCAGCACACAGAAAATAGTTTGAATATTCTGCATATAATCTGTATAATGTCATTAAACCGTTTCGCGGTAACAATAAGCCTTGTTACTGCTGAGTCTGGGGACGACACTCATATTGTCTGTCCGTTTTTAATTACTCCATCCAATACTCATAAATAAATTCAAACTCTTTTTGAAGTTATACATCTTTAGAGAAAAATGATGAGACTAAATTTTTACGATGAGCGCACACACATGAAAAATCGACACTCTGAAGTTAGCTAGTAAACTTTTTCAGGGTTCCGTACCCAAAGACTAAAAACGGGACCCTATTATTAAGACTTCGCTATCTGTCCGTCCGTCTGTCCACCCATCTGTCTATCACCAGGCTGTATCTCAAAAACCACGATAGCTAGACAGTTGAAATTTTTACAAATTATGTACATATTTCTATTGCCGCTATAACAACAAATACTAAAAATAAAATAAAAAATTGAGAGGGGCTCTCATACAACACGCGCGATTTTTATGGATTATGGTACGGAATCCTACGTGCGCGACTCCGACTCGGACTTAGGCGGTTTTTATTCACAAATCGCACTATTCCTGGAAGAAAGAAGTAAATTATTTTTGCCAACTTTTCAGGAGCTTGAAAAAATGTCCTATATTTTTAATTATGAGTTTTAGAAATATGTTTCAAGGAGAAAATCGTAGGTCACAGTTGCCTTCAACTACACCTGTTTTTTAATTTAGGAAAAGCTTAATGTACATCGAGATAATCTAAAAAAAAATACTGTTACTTCTGTATTCCACGAAACGCAAAGAATATTTGCAGGGGTAAGTTTAATTATTGCTTTTTCGCCATGTATTTTCAAATATATGAACTTATTTAAATCTACTTACGACTTTATTCTCTCTTTAATTTCATTATAATCTAGCATTGTACTCGTAAGTATAATCACGTTGTTCTTTAATGTAAAATAAAACAAATGAAAAGTATGTAACAATAATAACACATAAACTGTCACCTAAAAGTTTCGTAGAAGAAATAAGTAATTAGAATTAAACATAATTCCTAGATTGTACAATGCTGGAACAAGTATTTAAGTGTACTTATAAATTTTCTTGTAAATCTTCCTTTAAAATTTACGTAAACATAATTATGACTTTATGAACGGGATAATATTGTAAAGCGTATAAATGTAAATATGCATACCTCTATTTTATGCTGGAATTTTATGTTTTCTAAGATCGCAAAATTACAGTATTTTTGCATTTATTCCTTTAGTTTTGTCGATAGCTTCACGAGATTTTGACAGAAGGTGTAAACCATGATGCTCGCTTTATTCAAGCAATAAAACATTTTGGGCGCAAGTGAATTTACATCTTTTTTACAGGAATAGTGCGAAATGTCAACTAGATAATGCGTTATAATAAAGCTTTCAATGTAGTAAATACGTTTTTCTATTATTAGTGTCGTTTTTCTACTAAAGTAGAATAACGCGAAGGATAAAATTTTTGAATGATTTTTATATTGTTGCGCTAAAGAAGTATAACTTCTTCCGTACGTACATAAGTACCCATACTTATTTAATTATAACAATTTACGTACAGTCGTTAAAGCAAAAAATAAAAATATTTTTGAAGAGTCGTATTTATCGTTGCTGTGTGGTAGCGGCTTCGAATACTACCAACTCTTGCTTTGCTCGTGGGTGTCGTAAAAGACGACTAAGAGCCCTAGATTGACCCGGACCAACTCCATCTGGTACCATTTGGGTCAACGATTACATTCCCAAGGAGGGTTGACGTCAGGCAGGCGGCCGGTCATAAAAGTCATTGCCGAAACTTTTTGCAATATGTCAAAACAGATGACATATTGCGTCGACCCCAAGTAATTGGGATAAGAGCAAGATGATGATGATGATTTATCGTTGCTGTGTGGTAGCGGCTTCGAATACAACCAACCCTTGCTTTGCTCGTAGGTGTCGTAAAAGACGACTTAGAGCCCTAGATTGATCCGGACCAACTCCATCTGGTACCAT
The DNA here is from genome assembly GCA_032191425.1 of Lymantria dispar. NCBI lineage: Eukaryota > Metazoa > Arthropoda > Insecta > Lepidoptera > Erebidae > Lymantria > Lymantria dispar. The sequence continues at coordinate 5,277,426 of CM063465.1, read as the reverse complement.
TTAGGTCAACGATTACATTCCAAAGGAGGGTTGACGTCAGGCAGGCGGCCGGTCATAAAAGTCATTGCCGAAACTTTTTGCAATATGTCAAAACAGATGACATATTGCGTCGACCCCAAGTAATTGGGATAAGAGCAAGATGATGATGAGTCGTATTTATCGTTATTTTTAACCCCCGAGGTAAAAATGACTTTTGATTCTGTTTTTTTTTGTTTGAAAGGTGAATTAGTCGGGTGTGTTTTTAGCTTTGTATGATGAAACTTTATCCAAGATGGCCGCCACCACGAAATTTCAGATTACATATTTTTCTACTATTCCCAAAATATGAGTATCAAATGAAAGAGCTTGACTAGTAAAATATACCTAAACACGATGACAAACATCAAATCCAAGATGGCTTCTACCACAAAATGACGTTTCCCTTTTTTAGGGTCCCGTACCCAAAGGGTAAAAACGGGACACTCTTACTAAGACTTCGCTGTCTGTCCGTTCGTATGTCTGTCACCAAGTTGTATCTCAAGAACCGCGACAGCTAGACAGTAGAAATTTTTACAAATTATGTATTTCTGTTGCTGCTATAACAACAAATACTAAACCAAAATATAATAAATATTTAAGGGAGGTCCCATACAATAACCGCGATTTTTTTCCTTTTTTATAGAATGATACACAGCCTTTCGTGCGCGACTCCGACTCGCACTTGGCCGATTTTTTGTTTTTGTTTCGTTCATGTCGGTGGTTAATCAAAATTTTAAATTTTCTCATTTCAGGGTTGAATAATTGTTTCAAATGTATTAAAAATGTTATGGCCAAGATAGGGTGGTGAGTTGTATTCTTACGTGGAAAGATATAATGAAATTACTATACTTTTTTTTTTGTGGGTGGGTCGCGGTCGGCGCGCCTCTGCACCACTCCGTCCGGGGCGACAGAGGGGCTTAAGCACGCAACTCCCGCGACCCACCCAAAAACCACGTCGCCTTCGTCGTTGGGCCGACCACTGGAGCAGCGTTAACTTGTCGTCAGTGGTCGGCCCGACGGAATACCCCTAATCGGGGTACCCTCCCATCGACCGACGTCCCCCCCTCGGGGAGGACGTCGATCTTTCCTCACGCGGTCGGCCTCTCGGCGGGTGACGGACTAATCCCCGGTCACGTCACCCGCGGCCTCGGCTAGGGCGGCATGATGAAATTATTACACTGACAGTGACTGACTACGAATACTACCAACCCTTATTGCTCATGGGTGTCGTAAAAGACGACTGAGAGCTTTATCGACATGAGCTATCTGATGCTATCTGTTTACATTCCCAAGGAATATTGACGTCAGGCAAGCGGCTGGTCTTAAAATTATGATGATGATGATGAAATTCACCATCATCTCAGCCCATATACGTCCCACTATTGGGCTCGGACCTCCTCCATAATGGATGGGTAATTGACCTACTATACCACACTGGTCAGACGTGTTGGTATAGGGTTTTATCTCGAGTTTTGAGTTTCGATGTTATATGCGTTTTATATCCTTTAGTCGTTTCGTACGATCACCCACAGGTAAGATAGGAGGTGGTGAATTGTATTCTTACTCCGTCATCACACGGGAAATGATGAAATTATTAAAAAAAAATTAAAATCTCTCGATAAATGAATTATTTCATTACGGCTCATATACATCCCACTGTTGGGCTCGAACCTCCTCCACAATGGGAGGGCAATTGACCTACTTATTACACAACGCTGGTCAGACGTGTTGGTATAGAGTTTTATTTCGAGTTTTCCTTCTCTTGCATAAATTTTATATGCATATTATATCCTTTAATCGCCTTTTACGATGCTGAATTGTATTCTTACTCCATCATCACATAGAAAAAAGGACGAAAAATACCAAAACGAAAAAATATCTTAAAGTAATAAGGAAAAGCTAAAGGAGAAATCTCAAACGCAAACCGAATGGATAGCAAACCACTCAATATATACAGCAGATAAAATTATCCTTGTAACATCGGCTTATGACCGGAATCAATATACGATGATCGCAATAAATGCTAGATGTTTGTGTACCGCCCCGGCCCTCCGCTACGCCGACCGGCCCCCGCCCCGCGGCGCCCGACAATTTAGACGATATTAAGTTTATACAGCGATTTGTACCCTTCTTTACACCGCCATAGGTAAGGGTAAACGTATACAGAGCTTATTGAAATTACACTTCTTTTGGCGCATTAGGAAAAAGTCATGAGAGTAAATTTTTACAAAATACCGACTTCCTCATTTAAAGTTCTCAAGTTCGCTGATCAAAATTTTTTACAATGCCCGCACGCACCATCGCATACTAGATACTGCGTTATAATAAAGCTTTCAATATATTAAATACCGTCTTTTCTATTTTAGTATCCTTTTTTCAACAAACGTAAGATAACGCAAAGAATAAAATTTTATAAAGACTTTTATCTTGTTTCGCCAAGGAAGTATTGCTTCTTACCCGCGTACTTAACTACACACACACACACACACACACACTTTTTTATAGTAAACTAGCAGACCCGGCCACGCGTTGCTGTGGCCAATATTTTTGTTATATCACATTTTATTAAACTATTTAAGTGGAACTGTAGGAGAACATTGTCATGGAGGTCGTCATATTTTTTTACAAATGGCATCTATGTAAAAAAGTTCAAATTCTATGTTTGAAGGTTTGACATAGCAGCGCCATCTATTAATTAATTACTCAATCCAGTCAACAGATATCGCCATCTGTTAAAATCGTTTGGAGATAACAGATAATTGTGAATGTCAAATAATAGGTATACATAAGTAATACAAATAATTTGAAATAAAATAATCTTGCGACTATAAATTAAGATGTAAGCTATCTTATCTTTCAAGTTGGATCAAACTGCACACGGTGTGCAAATTTGATTAAAATCGGTTAAGTAGTTTAGGAGTCCATCGCGGACAAACAACGTGACACGTAATTTATATATATTAAGATGTCCAATGTCGTGTGATGACAAGAATGGCGTAAAAAATACAATATGTAACCATACTTTCTCTCTTTTATTGTTTTGGTGGCAAACGAGTAAACAGCATACCTAAGTTATGCTGCCGCTTATGGTCCCTTGCCAAGTTGTTACTACTATGAAGAAAGTGAAGGCAACGTGTATGCGTGCAATAAAGTTCTCCCACCCACCATAGGCAAACCGCCTCAGAAAATCGGACTGAAGTGCAGTAACGAATTGCTGTTACTTAAACGTCGATTTTTCTGCCAGAGTGTGGTACCGTGGATGGACGGACTCGCGGCTGTAGACTGTCAACAGTTTGTTCCTTTCCTATAATCACTATTTCTAGTACTACCACCACTTCTCTAGGGAGTTGAAAAAGCTGACTGAGGGTTTACGAGGATAATGGGCAATAATATTCTTCTGAGAGTTTTAAAACACCAACAACCCACTTAGTAAGCGTGGTCACTATAGTGTTATTCCCACTTCATGAGATCTAGTCTGAGGTTTAGTCAATACGCTGAGGGATAGATTTATAATCTCAGCTTTAAAAGACTCTAAGCTATAAATTTAAAAAATACGAGATACTTTTGGTTGCCGCTATAGCAATAAATACGAAAACAAAATAGAATAAATATTTAAGGGACTCCCATACAATAAACGTGACTTTATACGGGACCCTATGTGCGCGACTCCGACTCGCACTTACAAAGAGACCCTCAGACGTGTGGGTCGGGGATTTCCATAATTTTTGGGTGGGGTGGTAGAGGGGCCCGAGGGTATCACAACTACCAGATATTAGGGTAAACTGGGCCCTCATTAAAAAGATATTAAGGGTCAAAGTTGGATGTGTAATTTATGTACTAGAGAAATTCGCATTCGAATCGCCAGCTGGTGGTAGCTTTGTGGTAACGTGCTCGCACGCGGGATCTATGGTCTCGGGTTCGAGACCTGACGACTTATTTTTTTTTAAATTATCACAATATTGTGTAAAATTTGTTTTTTTTTTTTCATAATTTTACGCAGAATTATAAATTATTTTGCTTTTTTTCACGATTTCCTTCTTTTTTTGCTCTCTCCCATGTATCAACAGTTCATTATGAAAATTGAGGCGTTACGGAACGAAAATAAATAATTACAAAATTGTGAAAAATCAATATTTATATTTATCGTATAAATGTACATTTTTCATACATTCTTATCATTCTTACAAATTTTTGGATGGAATTCCTCGTATAAGCACACAAAACACAAACATTGTCTGCACTGGCTACATTTTATCGCTGCGCGAGCCCCCTCAGAGAAAGAGCGGAAAAACGAGATCGTGAAAAAAAGGAAAAAAACTAATTTTTAATTTACACAATATAGTGATAATTTAAAAAAAAAAACCAAGTTGTCTGGTCTCAAACCCGAGACCATAGATTCCGCAGGCGAGCACGTTACCACGAGGCTACCACTAACTGGCGTTTCGAGTGCGAATTTCTCTAGTACATACGAGTAAATTACACATACAACTTTGACGCTTAAAATCTTATTAACGAGGGCCCAGTTGACCCTAATATCTGGTAGTTGTGATACCCTCGGGCCCCCTCTACCAGCCCACCAAAAATCATGGAAATCCCCGACCCACACGTCTGAGGGTCGAGCTATTAGTTTATTTTAGGTAGTCTTTATGGACGAAATAAAATGCGTTTCCATTTCAAGTTTTCCTTTTCTTATCGACCTGATTAGGTAGGTTAATTTAGGTATAATATGAGCTGAGATGATGAGATAAAATATTTCAGTATACGTTTTACTTTAATACTCAGTTGGTGAACGTTATTATTGGGTCAATTGCCCCTCCCCGCGCCGATATTAGTTCAGTCGGCTTTAGGCTCAACGGCTACCATACCCACCCTTCTATCACTCACCTCATATTCATTAAAATGGTATTATATTTAATATGTTTTAATATATTGTATTTGGATGTATATTTATGATTATCAAACTTTTTAAAAGGTATTTACAAACTATATATAGTGTATTTGGCGTATCATAAAGGAGTTAGAATACCATTCACCAACACCTTTTCTGCGTGTGAATGTCCTGAAGTCGATTACGGGATAAATAATACAGATAGGATCTTTGTAAAATATGGTAAACTCGAAATAAAACCCTATACCAACCAACCCACCTGACCAGCATGGTGTAGTAAGTCAATTTCCTTCTGTACTTGAGGATGCTTGAGCCCGGCAGGGGGACTTATACCCACTGAAGTCAAGGAACTCTGCATCGGTGATCGATCCAACGGTGTGCGTGCTTACGCCCCTCTGTCGCCCCGGACGGAGTGGTGCGAGGAGTGCCTAGGAGGAGTGGAGAGAGGACCTATATAAGCTAAGAAATTCCTGAGGCCATGATGTATATTTTATGACTAACATTGTATCTCTTGTGTGTGTAAACACAGATTAAAATACAAAACACACAAAATGAAACTGGTACCAAAGTTTACTGTGAAAGAGAGTCGAGCCTAAAGGTAAAAAAAATTCAGCAATATCTTGTTATAAAAAAGGAAAATTTACAAAAAAATGTCATTAAAGTTACTTTGATAAGAAAAAGTAGAAATAGTTTAAATAAAAAAAAGTATATAAAATATACTTACTACTACTTACTATATAGGAGTGGTAGGACCACACTGTCGACAGTTATCTGTCTACAGCCGCGGGCCGGTCCGTCCGGGGCAGTACCATGCTCTCGCAGAAAATCGACGTCTGAGTAGTAGCAATTTGTTACTGCGCTTCGTTCGGTGAGCGAGAGAGCCGGAAGCCCAACTTTCTTAGGGTGATTGCGTGTAGAGGGTTTTGGTGGTGCCCTTGGTATCACCGAGTCTCAATGCACGCATTCACACTCCCTTCGCTTTCTTCGCGGTAGGCAACGGCCTTGTAAAGGTCCATGAGCGGCAGCAACACTTACCATCAGGTGTACTGTTTGCTCGTTTGCCACCGTTTGCAATAAAAAAAAAAAAAAAAAAAAAAAAAAATAGAAACTAAAGAAAAGTAACATCATCATCATTCAGCCTACGGCTGTCCACTGTTGGACGAATGTATCCCATATACTCCGCTACAAAGTGCGATCTTGCGCCGCCTGCGTCCAAGGACGCCCAGCAACTTTCACAAGTTTGTCGATCCACCTAGTGAGTTGGGGGGTTGTATAGTGCGTCGTCGGATACGTAGTCGCCACTCGAAAACCTTTCTTCCCCAGAAAAGTATAGATTCATTAATTTTAACTGCATTACACTTTGTCACACGGCTGTTAAATTTATCTGGTGCCGTCTTTATCGGCTAACCAATTGTATGGTATAAATAACATATTTATTTACTTGTATTATACATTTTTCAGAGTAGAGCTTATGAAGCTGTTTTTGGAATCTGGTGCTGGTGGTTTTAAAGAGAAATGTCAGCCCACCAGATTAAAAAAAATGATAGCCCGCTGAGTTTCTAGCCGGATTTTCTCGGCTTCTGGGCGTGTTCCTATCTGAGGATAAGAGTAGACAAAAAATTGGATTGTTTCCAAACGATATATAAGTTTGACAATATATAAGTGCTGAAACACGCATGCAGAATAAATAATTTGATTCGAAGTCCTTTTTCATTTCATTACCATCATTTCAGCTCATATACGTCCGACTGCTGGGCTTAAGCCCCCTCCGCAATGGGAGGAAATTGACTTGATTTGACCAGGCTGGTAAAACGGGTTGGTACAGGATTTTATTTCGAATTTTCCTTCTCTTGCATAGATGTTGTATGCATATTATAATCCCTTACTCGCCTTTTACGGCACCCACAGATAAAAAGGGCATGATTAATTGTATTATTACTGCATCACCACACGGAAGATTTGATATATAATAAAATATATTTAACTCACGATTTGTAATTTCAAATATAAATGGTACAATTAAATGATTACAATCCAACTGCACCAAAACGATTTAATTAGGTAACAATAAAATCCCCCCTTTCCCACGCGTTACTACAATAACATTATCATTAACCCCGATGCACATTGGCCGGGTAATTCGCGACTTGTCCCGGACAAAGCTACCAACGACATATTTGCACACATTAATTACGAACCAGTGAATATTGACTCCCGTGAGAAATCTACTTTTATTTTATTTATTAATTTAGTTGGTCGCCTATTAAGTTGTTGTTTGCAATTGTGATGTCTATTTTCACTAACGACAGCTAAATTCTAGCTAATACTTAGCGCACAGCGTCAATATTACATCAATGATTAATTGATCATAAATTTTTGACATTACCTTTTCGTGTGGTGATGGAGTAAGAATACAATTCACCACTCCCTCTCTTGCCCGTCGGTGTTATAAAAGGCGACTAAGGGATGTCTTGTGGATATTATAACTATGCAAGAAAAGGAATACTTGAAAAAAAAACCCTATACCAACCCGTTTGATCAGCGTGGTATAGTAGGTCAATTTCCCTTTGAATATGGAGGAGAGTCGAGCTCAGTAGTGGGACGTACATGAGTATTATAGGCATCACCAAAACCCATCACACGAAAACCCTCAGAAAGCGGCTCTCTAACTCACCAAACTAATGTGCAGTAACAAATTTCTAATATTCAGACGTCGATTTACTGCGAGAGTGTGGTGCTACCCAGGACGAACCGGCTCGCGGCTGTAGACAGACAACTGTCGAAATTTGCTTCTACCTAGATTAAAGTACGCACTTAGCATACATTAAATTTATTTAGACAAACTTATACTCCAATAACCCAAGGCAAGTGTGATACTGCAGGAGCAGTAGCATTGCGGTGCGCCGCCGGTCACTGGGGCGGTGCAGGCGCGATTATCTGCACCTGATGCCACCCTAGCCGAGGCCGCGGGTGACTGGAATGGGGATTTAGTCCGTTACCCGCCGAGAGGCCGATCGCATGATGGCGACCGACGTCTTCCGAGGTTACTCCTTAGGGGTATTCTGTCGGGCCCACCACTGACGACAAGTCACCCTGCACCGGTGGTCGGCCCAACGACGCAGGCGACGTTCCACGGGTGGGTTACGGGGCCGCGCGCCGCCCCTCTGTCGCCTCGGATGAAGCTGGGCGACGGATGCGCTGACCGAGGCTCAACCCAAAAAAAAAAGAAAAAAAGGAGCAGTTGAATAGAAATTCTACTCGATACAATGTATCTGATTGTCATAAAAAATTTCACCGCAAAAGGTGGCGAGTAAGTTGGCTATGTCGCGAAGAATCAACTCATGCTAATCCTAATAATAATTTACATGCTAATCCTACAGGTGTCTATTCCCTTGGTCATGATGGATAGTGTAATAACGTATATAATCCCTCATTATCACTATATTAAATTTGTAACATGACGTCACAAATTATCAGTAAATGAGGCTCATTATACCCTCATTGATAACAGCCACGATATGAGCTCAATGTATATTAAATTTATTGTTTTACGATATGATTAAGCCTTTTATTTCTCCATTGTATTATTTTCCTTTTTTTATTGCAAACGAGCAAACAGTAAGATGGTAAGTGATGCTACCGCTCATGGACCTTTGCTAGGCTGCTGACTATCGTGAAGAAAGAGAAGGGAATGTAAATGCGTGTAATGAGATTTGGTGATACTAAAGGCATCACCAAAAACCCATACGTACATACATACCTCAGAAAGTGGGACTTTCGGCTCCCTCGTTGACCGAACGAAGTGCAGTAACAAATTGTTTCTACTCAGACGTCGATTTTCTGCAGGCTATGGTCTGGATACAATCCGTGCGATCTGGTGTAAGTGACGATCAAATGACCTGCCATTGGACCTCCCTATCACAATTGGACTAATCATCATCATCTCAGCCCATATATGTTCCATTGTTAGGCCTCCTCTTTTATGATAGGGAATTTAACCAACTATAGAAAATCTGTACTAAGACAATAATTCTTGTATTGCTTTACGAACATAAATAGCACCCAAACTCAGAATTCATAGATCGTATAAAGTATTGTCCTGCAAAGGAATCGAACTAGTGACTCTTGCACAGTAGTATTATCATAACCACTATACTTTCTATGCATTCCATAGATTCTAGGAAATTAAGTAAAATGAGAAATTAATATTGAAATTTTATTAATAAAATTCTCCATCGGACAATTTCATCGCGTAAAGGTATAAGGATCTGTATTCGCAGAACTGATTTGTACACCAGCCACCGTGACCATCAGTACATCTACAGGAATCGCACTCATCCATATATTTTTCACCAGGTATGCACTTGAAGAAGGGGTTCTTGATCACTGAAATAGATGAAGAGGTAGGTACTACCCATTTTTGTAATGATTATTCAACTGGTTTCGGCAGCCCATACATGATGGATTGCCTCCACATTTCATCAGCATTTTAGCAACGTTCTAGTTCAGACACATGCCACTGATAGTCTCGAGCCTCCTTCACAATAGGAGGGAACTGACTTACTATACCACGCAGGTCAGATGTGTTGGTATAGAGTTTAATTTCAATTTTTCCTTCTCTTGCATAGATGTTCTTGTTCTTGATTTAAATTGGCTAGCAAAGAGTTGGGCGTCCTGAACAGAGCCAGGGGGTACTTCACACTGAGACAGCGTCTTGTACTATACAAAGCGCAAGTTCGTCCTCATGTGGAGTACTGCTCACATCTCTGGGTAGGCGCGCCCAAATATCAGCTAGATCCACTTGACTCCCTCCAAAGGCGTGCTGTTCCAATCGTCGGGGATCCCAATCTTATGGACGGATTGGAGTCGCTGGAGCGGCGGAGAGACTTTGGATCATTCTATGTACTCTACCGACTCTTTCACGGACTCCCTGCTCCGACCGTTTTACCAACGTACCACTCGACACCGCAGCAGGTTTCATCCATTTCACCTTTTTTTTTTTTTTTTCACGCTGTGGAAATGCATTTACGCACTATCCCCCGCCGGTTACAGACAGGGGAGTATGTGTGGGACAGAAGTGACCGAAATACCCACTAAAACCACAGCGGCCCCTTCCGCGCTTTTACGAGGTGCCGGAGAGATCGTCTGATGACATTCTATCCCCGACATCCCAACGCTTGGCCGTCTGGCCACGTCCTGTCATCATTCAGGGCGGTGGGAGGAGGAGCGCATAACGGCATCTCTTCCTCCCTGGTCGCCGCCGGCGGAGTGAGTCTGCGGACGCAAGTGCCTCGCGTGCCCGCTCCGCGGCCTCCTTCCTTGTAATGACAGCCTCACAGAAGGAGGCCATCGACGACCAACAGCTGTCGCTGCCGAGCATCTTCGAGATGATGGTCGACAACGACAGGTCCGCTGTTCCCATGTCCGTTGACAGGACGTGGCGCTGAGGCCCCCAGGCGGGGCATACTTCTAGTGTGTGGCGCGCATCGTCGATTAGCGCGCCACACTCATGGCATCCTGGGGCCTCTTCTCTTCCAATTTTGTGCAGGTACTTACCGAAGACCCCATGTCCGGTAAGCACCTGTCATCCATTTCACCTGGCAACGATATGTTCTTCAACTGTACGTTTCCAGCGATCATTTCTCTCAAGTACGTGCAGGTTCTGGAATGAACTACCTGCTTCTGTATTTCCCGAGCGCTATGACATGTCCTTCTTTGAACGAGGTTTAAGAAGAGCATTTACTTCACGGTAGGCAACGGCCTGGCTGTGCCCCTGGTATTGCAAAGGTCCATGTGCGGCAGTATCACTTACCATCAGGTGTGCTGCCTGCTCGTTTGCCACTATTGGCAATAAAAAAAAATGTAATATGTGTAATTAATTCCTTAGTCATCTTTTAGTACACTCACGAATAAGAGAAGGGGTAGTTAATTGTATTCTTACTCCTTCAACACACGGAAAACCTCATCCACAATAAGAGGGAAAACGGTATACGCTGGTCTCTATATTATTTGCAAATTATGTTCCTCATTTATGTTTTAGAAAACAGCAAGAAGGTGATAAATTGTATTCTTACTCCGTCGTTACACGAAAGGAAATAGACATTCTTAACTAGTCACCCTACTGGTGAATTTTTCTTTTTTTTAAAGCATCGCGCTGCACTAAGGAAATAATCTTTGTATTGCGGGGGACTTCACAGGCATATAATTAATGGACACAAATTACATTCAGACTCAGAACAACAATTTATAGATCGCACAAAGTGTTGTCATGCGTGGGCTTCCAATCCCCGACACTGGCACTATAGGTCGGTATCTTAACTACCACGCAATCTGTGCAGTCTGTGCTAAGCGATATACTTAGAAATGCTGATAGCAAACATATTTTGAAATGATGATGGTCTTACCAGTACATCTAAGACATGGAGTACTCCTTTCACAAAGTGCAGTAACAGTTGGTTCACAGTAAACGCATGATGGCATCGCTCTACAAGCACCAGAATCTTGAGCCTCACACAGCAAACAGTTTTTATTTTCCGGTACCATGGTTAGCATAGTTTCCTCTTCCCAATATTGGTGAGGAGGTTTTGGTTTCACGAATTGAGAAACAACGTACCTGCGGTGATATTAATATACTTATTACTAGCAACCCGCCCTCGCTTCGCTTCGGTTATAGGTTATAGTCGTTTTACCCGCGTAGTTCCCGTTCCCGTGGGAATACAGGGATAAAATATAGCCTAGCTTACGCCCTGATATTATAGCTTTCCATTGGTGAAAGAATTTTTGAAATCGGCCCAACCGTTTTGAAGATTACCCGGAACAAACAGACAGACAGACAAAAATTATTTAATTGCTATTTTAGGCATAGGTGTCGTGCAAATACCCGTGTGAGCATGAAAAAAGTCTATTATTTTGACATTATAAACAGACACTCCAATTATATTTATTGGTATAGATATATACAGGAAAAACCGGCCAAGTGCGGACAGTTCCGTAGACTTAGAAATTTGTTTGGTTTTCACAACTTAAAGGTAATTAGACCTAAGTAGAAGATATGAATTACGATTTGATATCTCCACACGTTCCTGAAAAAAGAGTCTTGACAGAGAGACAAATAGATAACAAAGTGATTCTATAAGGGTTTCCCTTTTTTAATTTTGAGTTACGGAACCCTAAAATGGTGTTTGCTTAAGACTAAACGACAGATGTGAGAACATAATCATATAAAAGCACAGCAGTTATTTATATTATTAACATTCAATCTCTTTTTCACGGGACCTTCCAAGGGAAGATACCCAATCCTTTGAAAGGCTTACGTGAGAATATCGATTAAACACGCAGAGGCCTTTGGAGAAATTTTATCTAAAAATGGGATGGGACATCTACCGATGACATTTCCCTTTTACGGATAACACGGCCAACGGTAGTTTTAAAACGATTTTTTTAATGATAGGGTCCATTTAATATCCGACTATATAGATGGAGGTTCAATGGACTCATTAACTTAACGCTATTGACTTAAAAACTGTGGTCTGCCTTCTATACCATTATGTTTTAAACTTTGGCCCCTCTAAACGATCACCATAGACTCGCAAGCCCTACGAGCAATAGTGGGAAACATTGGTGTAAATGGCTAGGAGTGTCGAGCGGTACGGCGCCGGTTTCACCATCACAAGTCCCCAATAAATGGACACCCGCAGTTTATGTACAGCGTCGGGAATTGGGACGCGGTCGCAGCCTTCTGCGAGACAGTGATCTCGCGGAAGGAGGCGGCGGATCGCCTGCGCGAGGAACGCAGCCTCGATGAGGAGATCCGCCGCCGGCGACTGGGGCGGCGTAGGCGAAACTACCTGCGCCTCATGCCGCCCTAGCCGAGGCCGCGGGTGACGTGACCGGGGATTAGTCCGTCACCCGCAGAGAGGCCGACCGCGTGAGGAAAGACCGACATCCTCCCCGAGGGGGGGGACGTCGGTCGATGGGAGGGTACCTCAATAGGGGGTATTCCGTCGGGCCGACCACTGATGTCAAGAAACCCTGCTCCGGTGGTCAGCCCAACGACGAAGGCGACGTGGTTTTCGGGTGGGTTGCGGGAGTTGCGTGCTTAAGCCCCTCTGTCGCCCCGGACGGAGTGGTGCGGAGGCGCGCCGACCGCAGCCCACCCACAAAAAAAGAAAAAAAAACCCGCAGTTTATGCCCTTGAAAATGACATTTCTATCCTCGAGCATATAGCTATGGCGACCCCGTCCTGATCACCCGTTTAAGGCAAGCCTACCCAAGAGTATCATTCTTATTTTTAATTATTTTATTACTGAATACTATTCAAGTAACAAAAAGGGTTTGCTGAAAACCAACCCTGCATAGTTTCTATATGCACTAAACTGAACATTCCCCTGTTGTCAACTTTAACTATTATAACTGTTCTGTGGTCAGTAAATGCTATTCTATGGTATAATACAAATAACTTTTTGTTCCATATTCATAATCAACAATATATATCTATATTTACCCAGAACAAACACATAGAAAGTCAAAAATATTTATATTTTATTTGTAACGGAGTTGACTATACTCAAACAAGCGTTACGTAGTGGAGCTTGATGGCTCAGATTAATTGACCCACAAAATAAAGGGCATAACGCGCCTAAAGAAATTTTCACATCAATAATCAAATGCGATAACATTGCTTATCGAATATTTCAAAATCTAGGTATGTCAAATTAATAAGAAAAGTAGTGATAAATACAACAGTTATACAAATAGAAAGATCCGGAAATAAATTTAAGATTTTATAAATAACAATTAATGTTTATCTCGGTTTAAGAATACGATCTGTTGTCAACACTTAATTTTCTGAGAAAATCAGCATCGGCGTCATGAGGATGGTTAGATGTAGATAGTTTGGCGATTTTCGTGATCGGAGTGCCTATTACCATTACTTTTCCTTTGAAATGGACTATGTCCGATTTCTAAATTCGATAGTTTGTTGCAGAAATTATTGAAAAAAATATTTTAGGCCGACTTTAAATCCACTGACCATTTAACAATATAATTCACTATCCTTTTCTTTACAGTGGATATTATAAAAGATATCTAGCTGATGGAAGCAAATAACATTAATGCATGAAAAGGAAATCTCGAAAGAAATTGCCATGCCAATAAATTTAACCACCGTGGGCCATATTAGACCAATTTCCTATCGTGGAGCAGATTTGTGCTCGAGATTGTGACATATGAGAAGAAAACGAAGAAGAACTACTAACGCCTGAGAACCTGGCTTGAAGATGGGTGGAGATTCTTCCATGCCTCCTCCGATTGAACTCAAGGTACCTGGCAGAGGAGCACCACGACCACGGCCGGAATGCATATCTGTAATGTAAATCCACTATTCATAACTGCATGGATGACGTAATGGTTAATATGTTTTTTTAAAGACGACGTTGCACTATGGAAATAATGCTTGTGTTGTAGGGGACTTTACAAACATAATTAACGGACACAAATTACATTTAGACTCAGAACAATTTGTGGATAGCACAAAAACCTTTAAAATATTTCTCTCACCATCACTCCCGCTTGACCATACAACCATAGCTACTAAACTGAGTACTCTAATAAAACGTCCAATCATTTCGATTTAACTCATAACCTTAGTGACGACTAAAGGCTTACCGTGCATGTATAAAGAACTGCAATATGAACGCTAATTGGCAATTTTTCAATAATTATTACGATTGGCATAAAAATACTTGATATATACAGACTGATAGATAACTTTTCGTGAAGGGTCCCGTCTAGAGGGCACCCAAATCTCGATAAGCACTTCTCGATTAAGAATTAGTATGTGTAGTAAATATTTTTTCTTACCAATAAATTATTATTATTATTTGCATTTCCTTTTTGTTCACGGGATCTTCCAAGGGATGCCCGGTCCTTTGAAATGCTTACATGGGAATATGGATCCAACACGCAGAGGCCTTTGAAGAAATTTAATCTAAAAATGGGATGGGACGTCTACCGATGACAGTCCACGTTTGCACATAATACTCGTTGACTGCCAACGGTGGGTGTAAAGCTATTGTGTGATGGTGGTATCTAATATTTGTTTATGGGGTTGAAAGTTTGATGGATTGGTTTAACTAAAAACTATTGATTGTAAAACTATCGTCTGCCATCAATACCTTTATACGTCTTGAACTTTGGCAGATGGTGACTCGCCAACACACTGAATGGGCACCGGCAAGGCAAGCAGGCTGTACGGACAACTCTGCAAAATCTATTTATATTATTACCAACGCAATCGAAATATATTGATGTAACAATTTAGAGAAGGTGTTCTAAATTCTAAATTATGCTGTAACACTTATGGCATGTTAATCATTTCTGTATATATGTCACCGTAAAATTGTACAAACCGTTAGTTTATAAACTATCTAGTGAGATTATAAACTATCAATAGATTGTGAACGGACACAAAAATTTACAATCTAGCGCTTATATTTTCGTAAGTTTATAAACTGACTATGTTCAACCGTCAAATTGTGAACAAAATGCAAAATGCACGCTAATTGGTTCAACGAATCATTGTTTTCACACGCTGCCCCGCCGCCATTATTATTTTAGCGATATTACTACTTTACATCAATTTAAAGATATTAAAAACAGTTTTTTGGTGGTATTTAATAATGTACGTTAATATAGCAAATATTAACGTACATTATGAACAATTTCACTGCTGATAATTATGTTTGTAACTCTATGCACACGAACACATGCTATCTATATCTATAACGCCAACCAATCAGAGGACGGTTCACAAATTCGCAGGCGAGAAATTGTAAGACAGTGCTGTGATTGGGTCATTTCTTTTTGAACTGATGGTTAAAAGTATTAAAATCACAATTTGACGGTTGAACATAGTCAGTTTATAATCTTACGAAAATATAAGCGTTAGATTGTAAATTTTTGTGTTCGTTCACAATCTATCGATAGATTATAATCCCACTAGATAGTTTATAAACTAATGATTTGTACAATAATACGGTGATATATATACCTGTGTACGACGGAGTAAGAATGCAATTCACCGCCCTCTTTCTTACCGGGGGTGATTGCGAGAGACAACTAAGGGACACAAGCAGATAATACATATATACGCTGCAAGTGAATAAGATATATCCCATACTGGGGACACGGGTTTTATTTCGAATTTTACTTCTCTTAAACTTTTTCTGTATTTTTTTAAAGGCAACGCCCTGCCTAAAGGAAATAATCCTTCTATTGCAGGGGACTTTACAAATATATAATTAACGGACACAAATTACATCCAGAATCAGAACAACAATATGCGGATCACGCAGTGTTGTCCTGCGTGGGATTCGAGCCCGCGACACTGGCATGGCAGATCAGTATTTTAATCATTATATTTTGTTGTCTTAAAAAAAAAGTTATCACTTCGAATGGTCTGTCGATCCATCTGGTGATCGCGCAAAAAAAAATATACCATCTGTGCAGTCATATCCCTTATATACCATGTTAAAAGCCGATCTTTATATTTATGTGTAGTGACGGAATAAGAACTCAATTCACCACTCCCTATCTTGCACGTGGATGTCGTAAAACACGACTAAGGGATATAATACGCATATAACATCTGTGCAAGAGAAGAAAAACTCGAAACCAAACCTTGTACGACCAGCATGGTATAGTAAGGTCTATGAGCCTCCTATTGTGGAGAAGGCTCGAGCCCAGTATTGGGAAGTATATGAACCAAGATGATGATTTGTCTTTAACGATACCTACGGGCAAGATAGGGGATGGTGAATTGTATTTTTACTCAGTCACCAACAAAAAATATTTACAGCCTGTGTTTTACGTATTTTATCGATGTACTTCCAATTAGTAACGTTGGTGTATTGGACTCGTTAGGTTGAGAGATTAAGTCTACATACGATGTTACAATTTACATTGGCCTGTTCATTTTGATTTAAAACACAGCTCACTCTCCAATTATGATTCAACGAGATTGGATTTTTTTTTTAAAGATAGCACCCTGCACTAATGCAATAATCCTTGTGTTGCGGGGGACTTTACAAACATGTAATTAACGGACACAAATTACATACGTTTGACGTATTCTTGAAAATCAATAATTATACTTGTGTTAATTATAAAATCGGTCGTCTGTAAAGTCGGTTTACTGACGATAGTTGAACGTGACAACGTCATAAGAAAATACTGATGGAATGGTTTCATTTTTCAAAAGAAAATTTTAATTTTATTTGTTTGATAGATATTTTGTATGGATCAAGCCTTAAATGGAACGCCTCAGAGCGAGGTAACGCCGCATACGACATGTTTTTTCGTGTGTGCAGCCGGCTCCATCGAATTATAAGACGTTGTCACGTCAAAATTAAGAATATCGTTTGATATTCTCCATTACGGATCTTAACACGTTGAATGCCATGTGGAACACTATATGGACGACATTTACATGAAATTGTTGGTTCGACGTATTAATTTCATTTGTTCCACAAAGTGGGTCATATTAAAGCTAAGAATAATTTTCAAGAGTAATAAATGTTAAAATTCTAATCTTAATCGTTTGGAAGTTTGTCATCTATTTTTTCCTACTTTTTGGTACATGACCCACATTTTAGTACAAATTTAGTGCCAGTACAAGAAAAATTAAATTACTTATCCTCATCATCATTTCAGCTCATATACGTTCCACTGTTGGGCTTAAGCCTCCTCAATAGGAGGAAAATTGACCTTACCATGCTGGCCAGACAGGTTGGCATAGCGTTTTATTTCGAGCTTTCCTTCTCTTGCATGGATGTTATATGCGTATTATATTCCTGAGTCGTCTTTTACGACATCCACGAGGAAGATAGGGAGTGATGATTTGTATTCTTACTCCGTCACCACACGGAAATAACTTATATCTATAGCTAACTAATTTCAGTATAACTAATTTCTGTAGCGTAGTTAAAATTCAATAACCTAATTTCTGTAGCGGGTAGACAATTATAAATCTCTGTAATAACGTTGATTTGTTGAACGTGAGACATTTTAGTCCGCCCGTGATCACGAACACTGTAAAGTTTTCGAATGGAATACATAAAATTTTTTCGTGGTACCTATTAATACTGAGACACAAAAACCCTCAATAATGTAAGGTATCCGGCCTATTAACGAAATAGCTAGCCAAACTGGAAGATCTGTCTGGCTATTACGTTTGGCGACCTGGCAAACATACATGCCTATATATTCTGGTGCAAACGGATTGAAAATCGCTGAGTCGATTTATTTTTGGTGATGATTTTCTAGGAAATTTTTAATAGCAAGTTTCGTTAACCATAAATGTTCAAACCTATAGTTTTTAGTGCTCTATACATATTTTTAATCAATTTTAATAATATTTGTATAAAATACTTTCACGTTGGTATTTTTGATAGTGTCTACCGATTTGAGGACCCCATTCTCTCTGGAAAAAACTATTTTCAGCAATGGACTTAGATTGGTTTTATTTGGAGGTCAGGCAATGAAACACACCGCCAGATCTATCCGTGGCGGCAGAAAGGACGTCATGCGATCATAACCTATCGTATACCTACTCTACTATCGCCATATAGGCGGACTACCAGTACCCAGCCCTTGTCATCGGTGGACAGCCCGTTTACCCTTTGGGAGATGATGCCATGTCGCCCTCGCACGAGCGGTTTTCCAGCAGGTGACGGTGATCCCCGGTACAATCAACCATGCTTTGATACGCTGATGGATGGATTATTATTCTTATGTATTTACATTTTTTCCCTATAAGCTAACAATTGATTAATAAACTTAACCCTTATCTTCCCAATAAACAGGTATTATCGCGACACGTGGGTACTTGAGGCCTGAGAATCGACACGTGTATAGATATGACATCATTGACATCCCTTTATTTATACACCTGAATGAGTTTTTAGGTGATTATTATGTTAAATTAATGTTTAATCAGTGTTAAAAGATAGGAAGTGAAGTGATGAAACGCCAATAAGGGATCAATTTGCCTATATCATTACTACCCTCTTTCATGACGACTTAAAGGACTATAATCCGCATATAACATCTATGTAAGGGAAGGAAAACTCGAAATAAAACCTTATACCATCCCACCTGACCAGCGTGGTATAGTAGATCAATTTCCTTCCCATTGTGGAGGAGGTTCGAGCCCAACATAGGACGTGTATGAGTTGTGATGATAATGATCGATTTAGGTTATTTTCACAAGAATTATTTGAGAAATGGTCTAATTGTATTTTATTGGACGCTGCAAAATGACGGCAGATCAGTATGGATGTCTTAACCCATCTGAAGATCATTTTGTGTATTTTAATTGGTTCTACTCACATACGCCCCACAATTGGGCTCTAGCCTATCTAACCAATTTCTGGAATTAAGCCTTTTTCTTATCCTTGTTATTTTTTTTGTTTTTATATTTAAAACCTTATTTTTCTTCATATAATATCTGTAGTATTCTGTGTGGTGACGGAGTAAGAATACAATTTACCACTCCCTATCTTGCTCGTGGATATCGTAAAAGACGACTAAGGGATATAAGATCTATGCAAGAGAAGGAAAACTCGAAATGAATGATCTCGAATGATCAGACATGTTGGTATAGGGATACCAACATGTCTGATCAGCATGGTACAGTAGGTCTAATTCCCTCCCATAATGAAGGAGGCCCGGGCCCAACAGTGGGACGTATGTGGGCAGCGATGATGATGATGATGATGACGATAATGATGAATATTTCTAGTTACGAATGATGTGATGACATTGAATTATTACTTCATTCCCACATTTTAATAGTAAAGTTTAACAATATTTAACTTAACGAGATTACGTTCTGTAAATCAACCCTTTATGCGAGGTTATAATACCGTGGGATTTTTGGTAAACGTAGTAGGAAGTAAATAAACCGGATGTGTTTACAAATTTTGATATTTACTGAAAACACAAAATATTTACAGTTGAATAATCATTTGAAAATCATTATAAAAATATATTTTTAATGGTAATAGTATATTGTAAAACCGACGTTAAATTAAACGCCATAAGGTTTTAAATGCAATAGCACTCTCCAGTTTTTGTATTTTTACTTTCTTTAGCAGTTCAATAACAAGTGTGACAATGTCAACCGACTCTACGGAAGTATAATTGAATGGAGACGGCTAATTATATAAATATTTATCTCTATACAAATCGTCGAATGTTTTAATATTTGACTCTATTTTAATGACTGTAAAGTATAAAATCACATGTAACATTATTAACAATAGCAGACTGGGTGGTCAAAACGGATTAGTCCCGAAAATAATTATTTGCTACTGTGGCATTTTAGTGTTAAAAACATTCGATAACGTTAAACTTCTTTTTTTTTTGTACTTTTTTAATAACTCTTTGCTCTTTAAGTAATCAAGTCGTACTTATATATTTGTTAACAGTGAAGGCCCTGGGAATAAAATCTCTTTAGAAATGGTTATGCCTTAAAACTTAAGCTGTACTCGAATCAATGATTCCATTGTCTTTTATTGAGATTTTGTACTTCAATGGTGTTTTTTTTATGTATATGATGAAAGTAAAACTAGTTTTAAAAGATAATAAGCTTATATCATCATCATTATCACAGCTCATATACGTCCCACTGCTGGGCTTGAACCTCCTCCACAGTAGGAATTAGGCCTACTATACCAAGCTAGTCAAAGAGGCTGTGGTAGGGATTTATTTCGAGTTTTCATTCTCTGGTATAGATGTTTTATACCTATGCATAGTTTTTTTTAAAGACTACGCCTTACACTAAGGAAATAATCCTTGTATTGCGGGCAACTTTACAAATATGTAACTAACGGACACATATTACATCCAGACTCAGAACAACAATTTGTGGATTGCACAAAGTGTTGTCCTGCGTGGAATTCGAACCCGCTACACTGGCACGGTAGGTCGGTATCTTAACCACTACGCCATCTGTGCAGGCAATAATTATCTCTTTTTTTTTGGGTGTGGGTTACAGTCGGCGCACTCCTCGAACCACTTCGTCCGGGACGACAGAGGGGCGTAAGTACGCACAAAGTATAGCACGTCGCCCCACGTGGGTCAACCACCGGTGCAGAGTTCCTTGACTTCAGTGGTCAATAATTATCCCTTAGTCGTCTTTTATGACGTCCACGGGAAAGAAAGGTTATGGTGAATTGTATTCCGTCTCTAGATTACTCCGTCACTAGATGGAAACTTATTCAAGCTATTTTTATACGTTTCGCAAGAGAGAAGTGCTGTCTTGAGACACTTACACGATTTTTACAACTATCACGTGCAAATATATTGGGCGACTATTGTATTTTTATCCCGTCGCCATACTGTGAAAAAAAAAGAGTGTGATACAAAGATACAAAGATAAAGTGTGTGTACAAAGTACGCATATGAGAAGTGCGTCCTTTATCTTTTATCCATTATCCTCGCTGAGATACCTCGCAGACTCGCCAAGTCTGACAAATTAACACATGTCATGGGCCCCACGTTATACACTCATTTGCAAAAAAAACGGGCACCTAAGCAATGAACCATTTCAAATGTTAATATTTCTTTGTTTGATAATTATAGGTAGTTTTATCCACACAATTTGCTAAATTAATAAGAAAATAATCGTTTTCATCAGTATTTCATAAAATTTAGATACAATTTATGGGAAATAATGCTAAACCTCGCTAGTAGTGTATATTCGCTAGCAGTGCATATGCTCATGAAGTAAAAATAAAAAAGTTTTTTTGTTTGTTTTTCTTTAATAAAGTAAAAGCAGATAAATGTTTAGTATCGAGTGTGACCCCCTCTAGCTAAAATCACAGCTTGAATTCGTCTGGGCATGCTAGCGAGTATATCCCGGATACTTGCTTGCGGAATACGTTCCCACTCCGCAGTAATCACATTCTTCAGCTCTCTGATGGTCTGCGGAGCCAGGTGTACTGATCTCACACGCCGTTTCAGAACGTCCCAGACATGCTCTATGGGATTGAGGTCGGGACTTCGAGCTGGCCAATCCAAACGACGAATGCCGACCTCTTGCACATACGCATTAACATCGCGGGATCGGTGGGCGCGAGCATTGTCGTCCATAAAAATCGAGTCTTCACCTAGAGCGGCCAATGCGGGTTGTGCATGAGAAATTAGAACTTCCGTTATGTATCGATGCCCAGTCAGTGAGCCGTTTTCAATGAAGACTAACTCTGTACGATCCATTGAATTTATTCCTGCCCAAAACATAACAGAGCCCCCACCATAAGGTGTGATTTCTTCGAAACATGCCTCTGCAAAGCGTTCTCCTTGTCTTCTTAGCACTCGCCGACGTCGATCTTCACCGAACAGAGATATCCTGGCTTCATCAGAGAACAAAACCCTATTCCAATCGTCTTGAGTCCATGATTCACAATTTCTAGCGAACCTAAGCCTGTGAACTCTGTGCTCACGGAGTAATTTGGGGCCGCGGGCCGGGCGGTGACTGCGTATATTGGCAGCGAGAAGCCTCCTCCTGACCGTCCATAGACTAATATGCACATTTCTTACTTCTTGGAGGTTGTTCTTAAGATCCACATACGAAGATTTGCGATTTCTCAATGCGCGACTCACAAGAAAACGATCATCCCGTGGTTGGGTACATGGTTTTCTTCCAGAACCAGGCCTTCTCTCAACGGAACCAGTCTCCTGATATCGCTGCCAGGTCCTTTGGACTGTCGAGCGACTAACATTTAGCCTCCTAGCCACGAAACATTGGCTGCAACCCTCTTCAAGCAGCGCGATAATTTTGGTAGCTTTTACCACTTTATCTACCATTTTTGATACAGCCAAACAGCATTAAATAAGGCTTTGACAGTCAAGGATATGAAATTAATCGATAAAAATTGAATAAAAGTTATGAAAGTCGATGTTAACTTCTGGAACTTCGCGCCAAAAATGTAGGATAAAAAGGGGTTTTCTGTAAAAATGAACATCAAATGAAAAATTGAATTTAGAACGTACTTTTTTAAATACCACAGCATTTTTAAAACCGGCCAGTAACGTGTACAAACGATTGAAACCTTTTTGGTATTGTATCTTTTTAAATATGAATGAAAATCAAAACCGCCCGTTTTTTTTGCAAATGAGTTTATAATCAGCTGTTAGTACGTGTTACTGATGCTCATAATCTGACAATGTTTAAGAAGAGATTAAAATCATAGCTAAGCATTTTCAATAGAAAATGCTTTCTATCGCGTTGAAGATTTCGTGCCTAAATTAATATAATTATTATAAACTTTTTAATTCATTTATTATTATAATATTATTAAGTAGTTGAAATCAATTTATTATTATCATTTTATCATGTATCTCCTTTTGGTTTCACGGATATTTTCCTTAGGGAAGATACCCGGTCCTTTGAAAGGCTTAGGTATATGGGGATATGGATCCAACACGCAGAGGCCTTTGGAGAAATTTAATCTAAAATGGAGTGGGACGTCTACCGATGACACTCCACGTCTGCACATAACACACGTGGACTGCCAACGGTAGGTGTAAACCTATTGTGTGATGATGGTATCTAAAACATGATTATGGGGTTGGAGGTTAGATGGACTGGATTAATGGTAAACTATTGATTTAAAACTGTCGTCATTTTATCATTATTATTATCATTTATTATTGTGACTTTTTTTTTAACATTTTATCTCAATTAGTTTTAATATACTATATGTTTTATGTAATATTCTATGTAAATGAAATAATTGACAATTGACAATATTTGACCTGTAAATAACATTTACCAATAAATTGATTATTCTGATTATTCTTCATTCTTCATCCTTTATCCTGCTGAATCTGAATCCGGCTAAATCCTATACATTTACGTATTTGTGTCTCTATGGACTCGCTTTTTCGTTTCATCGAGTTTGAAATCACAAAGATTCTAAAGAAGGTTCACTTCAAAAATTTATTATTAACTTTTAATTTGTATTACAAACAGGAATTTCATTACCTTCATAAATAAAATCAACCATTAATTGATCACAGCTCATATATGTCTCAATACTGGGCTCGAAGCTCCTCCACAATGGGACGGGAAATTGAGCTTGGAAGGGAAATTGACTTATTAGGTATATCTTTAGACAGACGAGTTGGTACGAGTTTGCTATTATTCTGAGTTCACCCTATCTTGCATAGATGTATATGAATATTATATCCATTAATCATCTTGGTGACTTGTAACACAGGTTTTACGTTAAAAAAACCTACTTCAGGCACCAGTCTCCCACAAAGGTTGTAGTTATTCTTGTTAAAGCACATATGTTAATTAGACCTAAGGTAACCTTGTGAAGAGAAAATAAATTATATTATTATTATCTTTTACACCACACACCCCGGGCAAGATAAAGGGTGCTAAATTATATTCTAACTCCGTCAAAACACAGAAATAAAAACAGTGTTGTTACGGAGTAAGAATAAAATTCACCACTCCCTATCTTACCCGTGGATGTCGTAAAAGACGACTAACTGATATAATATGCATATAACATCTATGTAAGAGGGGGAAAACTCGAAACAAAACCCTAGATCAACATTTCTGACCAGCATGGTATTGGGTGATTGAAATCCCTCCCATTGTAGAAGGGGGCTCGTATCCAGCAGTAGGCCGTGTATGATCTGAGACGTTATCATTTTTGTTTATACAAAAGAAAAAAGAAAAATCAACATACATAATGGGACTTTTCATTTTACACCTTCATGCTATTAATTGGGAAATGCATTATTTATGTCGAGTTTTCTTTCTTTTTTCTCCGTTAAATATCAATTACATTTGAACATAACGTTTAACTCAAGTTACAATATGTTTATGTTTTGTATTTTTGTATTGTTGTGTCGCCGGATACGTTAACAATGTTCTGCGGATTTATCTGCCATCACCTTCAGATGTTTGGTTGTAATGATATTGATTTACTGGATGTGACATCGGTTGAGGAAATAAAACTACTAGGTATTTTACGGATTTCATACCGTTTGTATTTGGATTTACACCTGATGGTAAATGTTGCTGCTGCTCACAGACCTTTGTAAGGCCGCTGCCTACCGCGAAGAAAGTGAAGGGAGTGTGAATACGTGCATTGAGGCTCGGTGATACTAAAGGCATCACTAAAACCCACCACATGCAAACACCCTCAGCAGGTCGGAGTTTCGGCTCTCTCGCTCACCGAACGAAGCGCAATAACAAATTGCTACTACTCGGACTAAAGAAAGAAGAAATTTAAAAACTCAAAACTTATAGGTTATAACACTTAGGTACTATCCTATTGCTATTGATCTTGCCCTAGAAAATAAAATCTACTAGTTATGTCCCTTTAGAAATACTACCTAAAAACTACATTGAGGGATAAATATCTATTATCTTAACAATTTTAATACCATTCTGAAGATGAACGACGACACTTCTTGTAATTCTTCACATTTAATATTTGACGAATTCCAAGAGAACCATACTTTTGATTTACAGAAATGACGAAAATAGATTTCTTTCTAATGAAATTAGAAACAACGTGATGTATGTATTTAAAAAAAAAAGTATTTACCCAGGTAAGAAGTTATATTTTTTTGGTGTAATATAAATCTTTCTAAACGACACTAATACTAGAAACACGATAAAAGTAAAAACTAAAACCCAAGTACGACAAAAAATGAGATATCGGATAAATACGGATAAAGTCACGAGGAAATGCTAATAACATATACATATTTTCGAGACGCCCTTTTCAATAACATGAAACACGACATATTTTTCTCAAATTTATTTTTAACCCAGTACTTTAAGACCTTTAGAGGGCGCTATATTAGATTTAGTGACACATCATATAGCCTATAACTAGCAGATGATCAAGACGTTTCTAACGATACCCCATTTGTCAGGTTCTAATAAGTAGTTGAGGAGCTATGAGGGAACAGATGAATATACAAACATGGCCTGTCAAAATCATAACCCCTCGCAGTCGGGTAAACAAATGTTTAATACATTGAAAGGTTTATTATAACACATTATCTAGTTATCATTTGAGATGGTGTACGAGCCCATCGTAATAAATATTGACTAGCTAACTTCAGAGTGTCGGTTTTTCATGACTGTGTGCGCGCGTATCGTAAAAATTAACTCTTATCATTTTTTCCTAACGCGCTAAAAGAAGTATAACTTAAAAAATATGATATTAAACCAATCACTTCTAGTATTTTATGATCATTTTTCCAAAACCAAATTATAAAGTTCCTAATAACGTACAAATTGACTGGTTCATTGTATGTTTACAAAGACCGCCCGTCGCCTCATATTGTGCGCTTGCGCATAACACTCGACCCTCTATAATTATTTATGCTGTGGCATAGCCCGTAAGCACATAATGATGCTTGTGGCTAAATAAATATCAATATTTGAGGGGAAGGATTGCGTTATAATAGCTTATTATATATTTTTTTAGTAAGTAATAAGATTTTAAGTAGCGAAGTTCAGAATATAATAATTTTAATTATAGTACCTACTTACTCTTTTGAAATAAAACTTTTTATTATTTAAAAGGTATTGTAAATAAAACTACTTTACGGATGTTATCGCGTTTGTATTTGATTTTTGATTGCCCGACGTTTCGGACACTGCAGAAATTTGTACATGAAATTAGTATAGATAATTACCCTGCCACGCCTGGGGGCCTCAGCGCCACATCCTGTCAACGGACATGGGAACAGCGGACCTGTCGTTGTCGACCATCATCTCTAGGATGTTCGGCAGCGACAACTGCTGGTCGTCGATGGTCTCCTTATGTGAGGCTGTCATGACAAGGAAGGAGGCTGCGGAGCGGGCATGCGAGGCACTTGCGTCTGCAGACTCGCTCCACTGGCGGCGACCAGGGAGGAGGAGACGCCGCTATGCGCTCTTCCTCCCACCGCCTTGAATGATGACAGGACGTGGCCAGACGGCCAAGCGTTGGGGTGTCGGGGATAGAATGTCATCAGACGATCTCTCCGGCACCTCGTTAAAGCGCGGAAGGGGCCGCTGTGGTTGTAGTGGGTATTTCGGTCACTTCTGTGACCGGCGAGTCCAACACACACTCCCCCATCTGTAACCGGCGGAGCATAGTGCGTAAATGCAAAAAAATAAGATGGACGGACAGTCCCATAAACGCTGTAAAATATTGGAAACGTCGGGCAATCAAAAATAAAATACAAACGCGTACAATAAAATCCGTAAAATGCCTCCTTAAGTGATCAATTAATCGGGTGACCTGACCGGGGATTTAGTCCGAGCACCCGCGGAGAGGTTAGCCTTGCGACGACGTTCGGCATCCCAGTAGGGGACGTCAACAGGAGAGGGTACTCCCTCGGCGTATTCCGTCGGGTCGACCACTGAAGTCAAGGAACTCTGCACCGGTGGTCGACCCAACGACGAAGACTACGTGCTGTACTTTGTGCGTACTTACGCCCCTCTGTCGCCCCGGACGGAGTGGTGCAAGGAGTGCGCCGACCGTAACCGCCCGCCAAAAAATAAATGAAGTGATCAATTAATAATTAAAATACTTCCATGCAAATAATGATATCTGATGTTTACGCGAGCACTACACATTGTAAATAAAACTACTTTTACGGATTATATCGCGTTTGTTTTGATTTATGATTGCCCGACGTTTAATCCGTAAAATATAATCCGTAAAAGTAGTTTTATTTACAATACTTCCATGCAATTTAAAAGTTTCACCTCAATCTTTGTCTTTACGATACACCCCAATAATTTTTTTTTATACGGTATAATACGATATGGTGTAATATGGTAGGGTATCATTCATCATGGTCATTTCAGCTCATTTACGTCCCACTGTTGGACTCGAACCTCATCGACTATTGGAGGGCAAATGACCTACTATACCATACTGGTCAGACGTGTTGGTATAGGGTTTTATTTTCCCCTAGCCGAGGCCGCGGGTGACGTGACCGGGGATTAGTCCGTCACCCGCCGAGAGGCCGACCGCATGAGGAAAGACCGACGTCCTCCCCGAGGGGGGGACGTCGGTCGATGGGAGGGTACCCCAATAGGGGGTATTCCGTCGGGCCGACCACTGACGACAAGTTAACGCTGCTCCAGTGATCGGCCCAACGACGAAGGCGACGTGGTTTTTGGGTGGGTCGCGGGAGTTGCGTGCTTAAGCCCCTCTGTCGCCCCGGACGGAGTGGTGCGGAGGCGCGCCGACCGCGACCCGCCCACAAAAAAAAAAGGGTTTTATTTTGAGCTTTCATTCTCGTACATGTATGCATATTTAATCGCTTAGTCGTCTTTTACGATGCTTATGGTAAGAGAGGCGGTGGTGAATTGTATTCTTACCTTCTCACCAGACAGAAGAGTTTTACATTGACCTGTGCTAACGTTATTTGATGCCATCTGTGAGCTTACTCTTGAATATCCAATCCTAAATCCAATCGCAACTGAATTTGAGCAATTTGGTACTATTGAAAGCGACACTAGCGCACGATTGGAATCAAATTCGGTGGAATTTTTTAAACTAAATGAATTCAACTCTCGTCGATTAAGTCAAATATTTACTACTCCCGACGTGACTTGCTGTGTGGTAGCGACTTCGAATACTACCAACCCTTGCTTTGCTCGTGGGTGTCGTAAAAGACGACTAAGAGCCCTAGATTGACCCGGACCAACTCCATCTGGTACCATTTGGGTCAACGATTACATTCCCAAGGAGGGTTGACGTCAGGCAGGCGGCCGGTCATAAAAGTCATTGCCGAAACTTTTTGCAATATGTCAAAACAGATGACATATTGCGTCGACCCCAAGTAATTGGGATAAGAGCAAGATGATGATGATGATGATTTACTACTCCCGACGTAAGTTTGACGTAATTTAAAATCGTTAGTGTTGCACAATTTCAAGTAAGCGTCTTTGTAGTGATCGAGTTCGGTAACGTTATTAACTTAAAGTAATAAAATACGGCACATTCGGTGAAAATAATAGCGGCAAATGCTAAGAATTCATTCTCGATTTTGTTTAAGAGTACCAAATATAAGTTTGGTGAGATTGGAATTGAATCGGATTCGAAATTAGAATTGATTTTAAGGGTAAGCCCACTAGGCTAACGTTATTCGATGCCATCTGAACATCAATTACATTACCAAAAAGGGTTGATGTCAGGCAAGCGGCCGGTCATGTAATTATTGTCAAAACTATTTGCAATATATACAGTGGAAGATTACATATATTGAGTCCACCACCAGCAGCAGGATGATCGTGATAATCATCCATGTGGTGAGGCAGTAAGAATACAATTTACCACCTACTCTCTTACCCATGGGTATGGTAAAAGACGACTACGTGATATGCGAATAGCATCTATACCGGAGAGAAGGAAAACTCGACATAAAACCCTATCCCAACGCCTCTAACCGGTGCGGTATAGAAGGTCAATTTTACATCTATAGAAGGTCCGAGACCATGATGAATCATCATCTCAGCACAGGGCCTATCATCAGATGAGAGGGAAAAGTCTATCCCCAATGGTGGTCGTACAAAGCCTGATAAAATAGGTACAAATTGTCAATAGTTTGTAATCCATAATATTAAGATATAAAAATGTACAATAATAATGATTGAATGAATGAAATGAGTGCAATGAATGGAAATCGAATGAATCAATTGAAATTTTGTGTCACGCTCCAAATATTTTTAATATACATTCGATCAATTTTAACGATATACGCAGATAATATGACTTTACACTTGCTTGCAAAAATATTGTATCATATTCTTCGTTCTTTTCAGCCCAAATACATCTCCAAATACTTTTCAGCTCGAACTGCCTCGATAATTGGAGGGAAATTGATCTACTATACTACGATAGTTTTTAGTTTTGATGTTATCTGATGATTTTCAGCAAAGTGTTGTGCATGAGCCCACGAAGGTTTCTGAGTTGGTACGACCCGACCCGGTGTAACTGGTAGTTGACGTGGTGATTGATTTCAAGGAGGATTTCTTTTACTATTTTTTGAGATTTTAACAGAATTACGTCTGTTGGGTCAGCTAATATTGTATATTGGCTTATTCTGATGAAAATAGGATAATGCCCTAATTGTCAAGCTTAGCAAGCTATTTAGCGATGACTGTTTTGAGTTAGGCTGGAGAATTGCTGACCACTCGGTCGATGTACCTTTAGCATGTTTTTATGACTCGCACGGGAAATAAGGGGTAGTGACATTATATTCTCATAATATTATTATTTGGTGCAATAATGACAGTTGAATATATAAATCTCTAAGTCATCTTTTGTAACACGCATGGGTATAAAAGAGGGGTGTGAATAATATACTATTTCCGTCACCATACAGATTCTTATTCTTATACGTATTCAATGATTAATGACTCTTTAATTAGTTTTGATATTATATTAGCATTTAAGTTTTTGAATAATATAACCCTGTTTAGTTACACTATATTTGCAACACAGTGTACATCAAAATAACCTACAAACCGCATTCACACGAACCGACAAAATCCTGCGACAAAAAAATTTGTAACAATATTAGCGGTGTGTAGTTACTCGCCCGTTGCACATTATGCGATTTTTTTGTCAACTTTTGTCGCATCTTGCGGTGTGATTAAGAATGCTCGATTGCCAGTTGACATTATTATTGTCGTGAAAAGGTCTTGCTTATACCCAAAAAGCGTTAAACACGGTTTAATAGTGTATTATATTTGTGAAACGGAAATATCATTTGTGTGGGCGTATCATTTTGGGTACGATCTATAACTATTATATAAAATTCTCAGTAAGTATATACATAGGTTTGAATGAATTTAATTTTCATTAAAAAATTGATGAAATTCATTTTTAAATGTTTCTTTTGATTTCAGTAACTGAAACAATGTTATTTAATATAACATTACACTTATGAAGAAAAACAATGTTTAAGGATTTCTGATGTTTACCTGAGTAT
This sequence comes from Lymantria dispar, assembly GCA_032191425.1. NCBI lineage: Eukaryota > Metazoa > Arthropoda > Insecta > Lepidoptera > Erebidae > Lymantria > Lymantria dispar. Next base: position 5,246,483 of record CM063465.1, on the reverse strand, counting down.
TACACACTATCACGGATGGACCATACCATGAACGTCTGTCCGCCCGTCGCCATGAACGCTGTAAAGTGTTCGAAACCTCGGGCAATCTAAAATGCGATTAAATGCGTAAAAATTGTTTTATAAGGATTTTATCGCGTTTGTATTTGATTCTACTTTAGTGACTTTTGAAGCGTTCATGGTCACAAGAGGATTGTACTGCCGTGACCTTCAAAAACAATAAATAAGCTATAGAATCCGTAGTTATATCTTATCATCATCAACCAACTTTTATCCCAATTACTTAGAGTAAGTACTCTTTTTTTCATAGTATGTATTGCAAAAGTTATTAGCAATAGCTTTTTGACGTCAACTCTTCCTGAGAATAAAATTATTGAGCAAATCGCATCAAATAAATTTAACTTAGGTATATGTAAAGTTTTTAACCGTCTTTTACGACACCCACGAGCAAGGATGGGCTGAGATGATGATTACTATTTTAATTCCAACTTTAATATCTTATGTATAAAACCTGTGTAGTGACTGAGTAAGAATACAATTCACCATCCATCTTACCCGGGGTTGTCATAAAAAACAACTAAGGGATATAATATCTATACATGAGAAGGAAAGCTCGCAATAAACCCTTATGTTTGACCAGCGTGATATATGTAGTAGAGCAAATTTTAATATTCGTTCGCATTAGCTATTCATTTAGCTTTCTATACCATTCCGACTAAACAGCGTTACATTTATTTCGATGTTTACTTCTCTTACAAATTTTGTCTACTTAGATATATCTCATAATTACTTATTGCAATATCTACGATCATTTATTACGCTATTACTACGCAAAACCATCCGCATTCCTCTATTCATCATGAAATATCAAAACATTATGTGATACTTTTATAATTTTCGCCACTGGTATCACTTTCAGACTTCACTATTGTAAACATTCCTAATTTTGTCCATTTTCGTGATTCTATTTTTATGCAGTCGTTTCTCACTAATCCCTTGTTACTTGAATTCCAATAACCACACACATTTTAATCTTCTTCAAATTCAAATCATGTTTTATGCATAAACTCGGCGGGGGCACTTACATATTCTCATTGTTTATATTTTACCTTAAATTACTACCAGATCAGAACGTGACCGCACTGAGAAGACCCGGCAAAAAACACAGCGGGTTTGTGTAATTTTTATTTACTTATCTTTTAAATAAAATTACACACAATAACGTGCCTATCAATAGCACCAGTATATACCCTTCGAACCATCATATAATACAATTCGATACCGCAAGTGGCACTCGATCACGAGTTAACCACTGGAGCAGCCTTTCCTCCACTCAACCACAATGGTGGGAAGGGTGTGACTCACTCCTCGTAGTTACTATTGCAAGCATACCTTACAGTAAACATGATCAATACCATTTGCCACAAACATAAACTTATAATTACAGTAGCTACAATAAAATAAACATGTGTGTAACACCTTGTATTGAAATATTCGGAGCTTCTTTTTTTTTTTTAGTGCAAACGGTGGCAAACGAGCAAACAGTACACCTGATGGTAAGTGTTGCTGCCGCTCATGGACCTTTACAGGGTCGTTGCCTACCGCGAAGAAAGTGAAGGGAGTGTGAATGCGTGCATTAAGGCTCGGTGAGGCCAAGGGCACCACCAAAACCCTCCACACACAAACACCCTCAGAAAGTTGGCTTCCGGCTCTCTCGCTCACCGAACGAAGCGCAGTAACAAATTGCTACTACTCAGACGTCGATTTTCTGCGGGAGTGTGGTACTACCCCGGACGGACCGACCCGCGGCTGTAGACAGATAACTGTCGACAATAACTGTCAACTGTTGACAGTCGACTGCTCGTAATCAGTCCGAATTATCATTAAGATAATCCGAGAATTTATTATAAGCTTTTTTAATAAATCTACTCTTGTATGGCCTTTTAAATTTATCATCTCAGCACACAATAGGAGAAAAAATGACTTTAAATGCTGGTCAGACAGGTTGGTATAGAATTTCGTTACGAGTTTACATTCTCATGCATAGATGTTATATGCCTATTATATCGCTTAATCGTCTTTTACGACATCCATAAGATAGAGAGTGGTGAATTGTATTCTTATTCCGACACCACACGGACAATATTCACTGGCAAACTTATTCACTGGCATCCAAACTTCAAACAACACATCAATAACACCTTACAAATTCTCAGTATGTTTATACGCGATTATGCCTGTCAATTCTATATATAAGAACAAACTAAGATTATATTTAGAAAGTAATATCAACTATATTTTATTACATTCAATTAAATCACTAATATATTAATCACTATAGATCTATTCACTACAATTCATCAATACACTAAATGCTATTTCTAGTGTAGAGAATTTGATATAGCAGATTCAGAATTATTAATACACGAAAACTCCTTTTTTGGGTGTGAAACCGTACAGGTTAACGGTAAAGCGGTGCGAAACCCTAAAATGTCACCGTTTCCTTCTCCGCTTATTTAATAAACCAACGGAATATTAAGCACCTGACAACAAGATTTGTTTTCTTTCACAATCGACTATTCTCACAAAATCTACTTTTACCAGTTTTCTAACGGAAATAATTTTCAACCAGGCATCTCCAGGGTCGTCAAACAATCTAATTTAGTATCGCGAAATATAAAATTTTTGAAAATTACGACGTGAACTATCTTGTGAACAGCTTCAATGTTGAAGCGGTACTGAAACATATGAAAGCTGAAAACATGCGCAGGAGTTTTGCGATGACGTCATTCAATAAGCGATTACACAAAATGTTAACTGTAGTTAGTAAACCATGAAAAATATTTTGATAATAAAGACTTTCCACGTGGTGACGGAGTGAGAATACAATTCACTTGTCCTTATCTTGCCCATGAATGTCGTAAAAGACGACTAAGAGATTTAATATGTATATAATATCTGTGCTAGAGAATGAAAACTCGAAATAAAACCCTAAACCAACACGTTTGTCTAGCATGGTACTGTAGGTCAATTTCTCTTCTATTGGAGAACAGTTTCAAGCCCAGCAATGTTTTGAGCTGAATTTACTTATTTTCAACCCATATTCGCATCATATTAAAGTCTAACTTTTTATTAGCTGCAGTAAAATAACGTTTCTAAATGTCATTCCGTAAAATAATGTTGACAGCCTAATCTCAATAGGGATGTGATTCAGTTCACAAAAGTTTACAGAATATCTAATCGTTCCATAGCTGACTCATAATGATCATACTAAATTCTATTTAATATTAATGTAAATAAAAGGCTGTATAAACGTTGATCCTTTTAGACATATACAAGGTAACACTCAAGAAAACGCTCTCTCAAGTTGGTAGTACTGGTTTTTGGTTACGGTGCTACGATGACGCTTGACCGCCATTTTGTTTCGGTTGCCATTCGCTCATTCGGCTTCATACTTCTGTTTTGAGTGCATGAATAACTTTGATTTGCCCACTGCACGTTGTTTTTGTTATCATTATTGTTAAACTTATGTTACGTTGTGTTTGTTTTTCATTACCTGTTTTCGTTAATCGTGTTAGTTTTTTTTTGTTTGATACATTGAAGACATGGATGCTCTGCCGAGCACATCGCAAGATGGAGACACATTTTTTATCTCCTAAGAAAAAAAAGCCACGTGTAGCTCTAAGTGCAACTGAAAAACATTGGGTCCAAAACGTTTACAAATATGTGTTTGAAGTGAAATCTTCAGAATCAAACATTGAAGTTCCAAAAACAAGTGAATGCGTTAACAAGGTGGCTGAAGTCTTGGGAATATCCGTCCGCACAGTTTATTCCGTTTTAAAGGAGCACAAGGAGAACAACAGCGAATCACCAAAACCTCTCGAAAAAACGGGCCCAAAACTTACATTTAAAGATAAACTTGATGATTTCACATTCACTGCTGTTAGACGAATTGTACATCAGTTCTTTCATAGAAATGAAATACCCACCATCGCAAAAGTTAGTTTACACATGTCGTCACTCATCTTTTTATTATACGTTATGTATGTTTTCTCCCATCCCATGTGTAATCTTAACCAATTAGGTAATAACTTTAATCATTTTTAGGTGCTGCAAGTTGTAAATGATGACCCAGGATTGCCCAACTTCTCGAAAGAGACATTGAGAAAAATTATGAAGCATCTTAATTTCGAATTCGCTACTCGATCACGCAAGAGTGTGCTTATTGATAGACAAGATATCATATCATGGCGCCAGCGCTACCTGCGTTTAATTAAACAATATCGTAGGGAAGGAAAATACATATATTATCAAGACGAGACCTGGGTCAACGCTGGTACGTGTCAACTCTTAGTTTCTTCTATTTGTTCCCTTTTTGTTTTGATGTCGAAACTTATGATTCTTTTTTGTTCTTTTCAGGTCATACTACAAAAAAAACCTGGATTGACGGAAGTATTAAATCTTCTCGACAGGCATTTTTAGACGGCCTGACTACGGGATTAAAAAATCCCACAGGAAAGGGCAAACGACTCATAATTAGTCACATAGGCGGAGAAGAAGGCTTTCTGGTCGACGGACTTCTTATGTTTGAAGCAAAGAAAGGTACAGTAGACTACCATGATGAAATGAACGCGGAGTGTTTCGAGGATTGGTTCGGCGGTATTCTACCTAAACTCAAGCCGAATGCAGTAGTCGTAATGGACAATGCGCCCTATCACTCTCGGAAGATCGAAACAATCCCGAATATGTCGTGGACGAAAGCACGAATTCAAGAGTGGCTGACTACTAAAAATATTGCGTTTGAACCAAATATGGTCAAGGCCACTCTCATAGATATTGTGAAACAACAAAATCATACTGAGAAATATGCCGTAGACGAGATGGCTGCACAAAAAGGTATCACACTTTTAAGACGGGGCAGTCTATCTTAGTCTTATCACTGTGAATTGAACCCCATTGAGTTGGTATGGGCGCAGGTAAAGAGTCACGTCGCAAACAATAATAAGACGTATAAAATGCAAGAAGTGAAAACTTTATTCCAAGAAGGAATCAAGAAAGTGACACCGGCTAAGTGGAGTGACTGTGTGTCTCACACTATTAAAGAGGAAGATAAAATGTGCCACCTCGATCATATTATAGATGAAGTGACAGATAAATTTGTTATTAGTGTGACCGAAAGCGACAGCGACAGTGATTTCGAAAAAGATTAATTAAATAACATTATTATGACGTTTTTGTTTCATTTTGAATGTACCTCCCTATACTTCCACTAAAAAAGATCAATCCTCTAGTATAGTAATAATAATAGGTTAGAAAAATACATTACAACTTAATATTAAATCTCAAAAAAAAAAAAACCAAACTGATTATTCATTTATGATTCAGCTACATCCCTATTTATTTTTCTTCAAAAACCGGCAACCCACAAAACGTCATTTTACTGCAGCTTATAAAAAGTTAGACTATAGTGCACAGGCCTCTTCAAAGATTCAGCCTTCTTCTTCTCTTAAAGGCTTACCTAAAATTAAATGATTAGTTTTGTATCTACACAATAATTTCTAGTTTAAGACATTTATTTCTCATAAAAGAATAACATAATTCACTTAACATTGAGAAATCACGATAACTTAAGGTAGTCACAATAGTACATCAAAATAGTTTTGATCTTATAAAATAAACTGAAAATGTAGGTAGCAAGAAAAATAACATGCACTATTACGTATTGGAATATATACTTGTATACAATTGCATATAGCAACTTGATAGTAATTGGGAATAACTATTTTATGACAATATATCATATGCTTTAGATATTTTTGAGGCAGAAATTACGATTATTATTACTAGAAGTAAAGAAAATTATTATGATTATAATTATAGGCAGAATATTAGTACGTTTTATTAAGTGAGTTTTATTTAATTACATTTATTATTTCAGCTACTTCTCTGACTCCAGCTACTTCTTATCTTCTATGGAAAACCAAAAACGAACTGAACGGCTTGTGTAATTTTATTTGGTGTAAACATGGCAATATATTGGTTCGTAAAAGTGAAAAGGAAAAACAAATTTATACTATTCGTTCTACATTAGATATAGATAAGGTAAAATCATCGCATCTAACAAATACCAGTAAGTAATTTATATTGTATATTTTTTTTTCTCTTTTATTGTTTGAGCGTTCACTGAATTTGTTTATTTTTTTTTTGTATTTGTGTTTCATTTTATCTTACATTAATTTATAAGTATATAATAATTGAATACCCATAAACTGGATACAACAGACCATAATATAATTGAATTAAACTGTCAAACATGGGATGATTTTACCTGCAATTTAATAAACACAAAAAGGAATTTATTTATGTTACATGTCAACATTCGATCAATAAAAAAAACTTTTTCACAGATCGAGCTTATTGTATCAAGTTCGAAAAATATTGTTCACTTAATCTTAATAACGGAAACTAATTTAAGGAATGATGAAGTGTCAATGTTTGGAATTCCTGACATGATATGTCCATAATTCAATATATTTTACTAGGATAAATAACTACATAGTTAATGAATTTGAATATATTTCTGGTTAGCTAAACTCTGGTAAATACATAATGGGCGTAACTGTCGTATACAGGCCGCCTTCTACAACGAAACATCGTTTTGTAAAGGAATTGTCCACATTATTAACTACGTATCCCAACAAACAGGACCATATAGTCATGGGAGATATGAACTTAGATTTAAAACATAATAATCCTATCATAAGACAATACATGGATTCATTATGCAGTCTTGGTTTTATAAGTGGAATAAATACATATACGCGTATTGACAAATGTGGGAATCGAATAAGCGAATCATGTATCGATCATGTATTTATTCTAAATGCGTCCTATAAAGCTATTAGGACAGCAGTAGTAAACAGTGCGCCGGTGGATCATTGCATAACCGGTTGCGCGATCTTGGGTGCCCTCGGTCCGGGTGAATCTCATCACCAAAAACAGCTGATAACGGTCATTGATGACCGCTCAGTAAATGAGGAACTGTTTAACGTTGAATGGAATACACCTATGCAATATAATAATCCCAATGAAATTGTTCACTTTATATACAACAACTTTTCTCGTATATATAATAAACATAAAAACACTAAATATAAAAAATACAAAAGGAATGCATGCGATTGGGCAGACGGAAAACTAAAAAATATGTGTAAACAACGTGATAAATTGTATTTAATATGGTTAAAGGATAAAAATAATATGACAAAAAGATTATTGTATAATAAATATAGAAATAAAACAAATAAATATACGCAATTAATAAGGAACAAAAAAATCATGTCAGATGTAACTCAAAACTTCAAAAATACCAAAAAAATATGGTCGATTATAAATAGGTTAACTGGCAAAATTATGGAATGTATAGAGGACATCCTTTTAAAAAATTTTAAAATGCACCCTTTAATTTTGGCTAATAAATTTGCGACTGAATTTGATAATAACACAAAAATATGCCGTAGCATCTGTAATACACCTATTCTTGACCGTTCCACTTACGAAATTATACCCGATCGAGCTATTAGAATCAAACGAGCTGATAATCTATCTATTAAAAAAATTATTAATGAAATAAATTCAAAAAAAAGTCCCGGTTATGATGGTATACGTGCCAAAGATGTTAAGTTTGCATCGGAAAAAATTGTTCCCGTTATAATCCACTTAATAAACTGTTGTTTAAAGACTGCCACTTACCCTGACATCTTGAAAATTGGAGTCATAAGACCAATATATAAGAAGGGACAGCGTGATGACTATAACAATTATCGTCCCATTACTATATTGTCCTGTATAGATAAAATTATAGAAAGATATTTAGGCAATGAAATCAACTATTTTCTTAGAAAAAATAATATTATAAACGAAAATCAATTTGGTTTTAAAAAAAATAAAAGTACGACGCAACTTTTGTGTAAATTTACAAATGAAATAAACTCATATCTTGATTCTAAAATGCATGTAATAGCAGTTTTTATTGATTTCAGCAAGGCTTTCGATATGCTTAATTATGATATACTATATGATAAGCTATTACGAAGTGGAATACAGGGCCCTCTTCTTGAACTTCTTAAAAATTACCACAAAGATCGCTATACTACAGTAAAAATAAAAGATCTATATAGTACAGCCATAATGACCTCCAAGGGTACGGCACAGGGGTCCATAATTGGCCCTAGTGAGTACTTAATGTACGTCAATGATCTTAGTAATGTGCTATCATCGGCCTCCGTATACCAGTTCGCAGACGACACGTGTCTGGTGGCTGCTCATAGAGATATCAGTATAGCTCAGAAATCAATACAATACAATTTTGATCAGTTATGTAAATGGGCCCATGACGTTGGACTAGTGATAAACGGATCTAAAACAAAAGTTGTTTATATTCACTCATCACATAATAAATGCACCACTAATCCTGTAGTCGTGGCTCATGAGCATCACTGTTTGCATGGACTAGTTATTGACTGCCAATGTCCAACTCTAGAAGTAGTTGATTAACATATGTATATCGGCTTGATCATCGATAGTCGATTTTGTTGGGGCCCACACAAAGATTATGTCTGTAACAAACTAAGATCCATTATTGGGAGAATTAGTATTTTAAAATATAAATTACCATATAAGACGCTGAGATTGCTTTATATGGCCTTAGCAGATTCGATTGTTGGGTATGGTCTCAGTAGCTACGGCAGAACATATAAAACATACTTAAAGGAAATATATCACTTGCAATTAAGACTACTAAAAATTATTGTACCTAAACATATTAAAGAATTATATAAAGACAACGAAAATGAGCTATTTAAATATTGTAAAGTGATGAATGTATATCATAAAATAAAATTTAGCATTCTCACTGAAATCAGTAAACCAGAATTATTGGATGAAAAAACTAGACTAAATTACCTGAGATTAATTTCATATAAAAATAAGTATACTCTGCCCAAAACGAACAACTGTTATGGAGAAAGAGTAGAAAAACATTTGATACCATTATTTTTAAATGAGCTTCCCAACAACTTACAACAAAAGTATAGAACAAATTGTAAACAATTCAAAAACAAACTTAAAAAATTTTATGTAACCAGTAGCATTGAGTAGTATGCTGTGTAAAAGATAACATATGTATGTAAAATGTATATAACTATTAGAATGTAGGTATATAACGACTCACCGTAACCCAGACAAATCCCTCGCGGTTTACGTGGTACGGATCACGCCATTATATTATGTATTTAATGAGAATTTTGGAAATAAATTGGATAAATAAGTACATTATAAATTCTTTCAAAACATGATGCTTCAGAGCTTTTTTGTATAACATATAGAATTGTATTTCTTTAATATCATTAGGTAGCTTATTGTATATCTGTGCTCCTTCAAATAGTATATTACGTAGACTATCATTAGTTCGTGGATGTATGATTTTTATATGTATAATTTTTAGAGTATATGTCGAGATTGATTGTCAACTCATAGTGCCGAGAGGATTATGTCCAAGAATGAGCGTCAATAGTCTGATAGATGGTTGGAGGAATGCGGTAGGGTCGATTTGGAAGATGATGACTTAATTAGCAGTAATTAGCAGAAACAAAATTGGCATTAATAGAATAACAAAATTAGTTTAATTTTATAGCACATGTAATGACGGAGTAAGAATACAATTCACCACCAAACACCACGTCAAAGACGACTAAGGAATATTTTGTGCATATAACAATTATGCAAGAAAAGGGAAACTCCAAATAAAACCTTATACCAACCCGCTTGACCAGCTTGATATAGTAGGTCAAATTTCCTCTCAATGTGGAGTACGCTCAAGCTGATGATGACCTTCTATCCTACCGTGGTTGTGACTGAGGTATATAATATGCACATCTATGCAAGAAAAGGCAAACTTGAAATAAAACCCTATGCGTTGGCATAGGGTATTATTTTGTTTTTTAGTTTGGCTTACTTTACGGGATGGCGTCAAACGGCTTGACGTTTGACCAACGTGGTATATTAGGTTAATTGTCCGCCCATAATGGATGCAAGTGGCACAGGGCCGTTCCGAGTGGCATTCTCGTGAGGTGGCCTGTGTTCAGCAGTGGGCCTCTCTCTGTTTTTGGGCTAGTATAATGTTGACGATGATATAATTAGATCTCTAAGTAATCAAATCATTTTATCACCTAGAGTTAATACACGACGTTATATTGATAGTTTAAGTTTGCTTTTTATTGATTTAGTAAATAATGACATAATACATATTTGAATTAACAAATGGCATTGTATAACTCATCTCATATAAAAATCAAATGAACGTATCATATTAATTTAATTAGTAAAGTAGCTGGAACAGATTTCCGATAAATAGGTATATGTATATTCAAATCCTGTATGAGGTAATAACTGTACGATCATAACGGAGTTTCTTTTTTATAAAATCAAATCAAAATATAATGCTGTGATCATATGAAAATATGAAAATATTATAAAGAGAAAAAATTTGTTTATTTGTTTGTATTGAATAGGCTCCGAAACTAATGCACCGATTTCAAAAATTCTTTCACCAATGGAAAGCTATAATATCAGAGAGCAACATGGGTTATATATTATCCCAGTATTCTCACGGGAACGGGCGCTACGCGGGTAAGGCGACTGAAATCGAAGCGAAGCGAGGCGGGTTGCTATTCCTTAACATTGTCGTAGCTATATCTTAAACAAGTGATATGAATGAACGACTGAAGGGTTATAATATACAGATAACATCTATGCAAGGGAAGGAAAACTAGAAATAAAACCCTACACTAATTCGTCTGACCAGTGTGGTATAGTAGACCTACAATGGGACAATGGACCTATTGTCCTCACATTATGGAGGAGGCTGGAGTCGAACAGTGGAATGTAATTGAGCTGTGATGATGATGAGCATACTGGATGTGAGAGGGGTGATGAATTGTATTCTTACTCCGTCATCACACGGAATTTTTCAAGTATTGCCGCGTAATAAATTTATTAGAATAATTTTAACGAAAATAAAAAACCGACTTCAACTGGACCGGACTGGAATGAAATGAGACTACACGGGAAGCACCAGCTTCCAAATAAAAAAAAAATCATCAAAGTCGATTCACGCAGTCGAAAGTTCAGAGGTAACAAACATAAAATAAATACAATCGAATTGAGGACCTTCTACTTTTTTTTTTTTTTTTAAACTCGGTTAAAAATAAAAGCTAACATTTAAATTCCATCAATAAATTCCTGTTAAACGATGATTAACATTTGTTTAAAGTAAAATGGTGTAGTTGAGTATTACTCATACATACACAATATCCACCCACACATGTTTACTCTACGCAGCACACGTGGGGATTGCCCACGCGCATCTGTTATCGAACGTACGGACCAGAATAAACAGATCTGTTATTATTGTTTACTCAAACGAATATTTGTAGTTATCAGAGGTCGATGTAAAATGGTCGTTTGTTGGCTTCAGCACCGCTGTAGTAACGTCGCGTACGCACCTTATTTAGTGTTCCCTCTTGAACTTTCAGAGGCTTGCGGTGTAGTGCTGGAGTAAATAATACGTAAACATTTTTGATGAAAAGCGAATTCGAAATATACTCTACACATCAATAATGCGTGTGGATCTGTGTGTTATTTCTGTCTTAATTATAAGTTTGTAGTGTCCCATTAATTTTCTTTTTTCTGGTCCAAGAACTAATCCATAGATTTTCCATGGGGGTCGTAAACACTACCATGACCAAGGGAGACAGCAGATAACAACAATGCAAGAAAATGAAAGCTTAAAACAAAACTATGCAAATCTATGGCAATTTGGATAAATAGATTAGATAGATGGATTTTGAACCAGCATGGCATGGTGGGGTCACTTTTATTATTATTATGAACGAAGATAATGCCTAATATAAGATGTATAAAACAAAGAGCAAATGTGTGACATTATACTTACCTACTGGGTGACTTAAGGGGGAATAGTTTTATATTTCATACAGAAAATGTATTCAAGCTTAATTTAAAAAGTGAAACAACAGTAATTTATATATTATGTTAATATACTTACAAATTTACTTGCGTAGCTGTCCCTTTAAAACGAGTTAAGGGTACCGTCTCATTGTTTTGGGACACGGTCGCAGCCTTCTGCGAGGCAGTGATCTCGCAGAAGGTGGCAGCGGATCGCCTGCGCGAGGAGCGCAGCCTCGATGAGGCGATCCGCCGCCAGCGATTGGGGCGGCTCATGCCGCCCTAGCCGAGGCCGCGGGTGACGTGATCGGGAAATTAGTCCGTCACCCGCCGAGAGGCCAACCGCGTGAGAAAAGACCGACGTCCTCCCCGAGTGGGGGACGTTGGTCAATGGGAGGGTACCCCAAATAGGGTGTATTCCGTCGGGCCGACCACTGATGACAAGTAACCCTGCTCCGGTGGTCGACCCAATGACGAAGGCGACGTGCACGTGGGTGGGTTGAGGGTGTGCATGCCTACGCCCCTCTGTCGCCCCGGACGGAATAGTGCGAGGAGCGCGTCGACCGCAACCCACCTCGAAAAAAAAAACCGTCTCATTACTTGGTAATGACTTTAAATCTAAAAGCAAATGCAAATATATTCGTGAATAGCAACAATGGATTGCATTAATATCTGATTGTTAAAACTAAAGAGCAGAAGACATCCTGGCATAAAGTTTTACATTTTGGCCTGTTACAACTGTGATTAACTACAAACTTCATTCAAGAATTCAATCTCAAGGTTACCTACCGCTGCTGTTAGTAACACGTTGCTGCACAAAAGCTAACAGTACACCTGATAATAAGTGATACTGTCGCTTATTGACCTTTGCTAGGCCGTTGCCTACCATGAAGAAAGTGAAGGGAGCGTGAATGCGTGCAATGGGGTTTGGCTATACTAAAGGCATCAAAATTATCTAATAGGGTTAGCTCAGCGGCTTATGCTGTTAAAAAAATTCGAATGTTAACTGACATTGAGACGGCTAGTTTATTTCTCTTATTTTCACAGTCTTATGTCTTATGGTATACTACTTTGGGGATGCTTCGCGGATTTGAATAGCATCTTTGTTCTCCAAAAACGGGTTGTCCGCGCTATTTATAATCTAGGCCCAAGAGTTTCACTTCGGGAGAAATTCAGAGAAATAAGCATTCTGACTGTTGTGTCTCAGTTCATATTCGACAACCTAATATATGTGAAAAAGAATATTGAAAAATTTGAAAAATACAGTGATATTCATCATTTAAATACTAGGAATAAAAATAATCTTGTTATCCATATTACTCGCCTTCAGAGAATTAGTAGGTCTTTCATGGGGCAATGTATACGATTTTATAATAAACTACCTAGAGATATCCAAGATATGCCAAAGAATAAGTTTAAAAATTCTATCAAGAGTAGACTTTGTAGAAAAGGCTACTATAAAATTTCGTGTTATTTAGAGGATAATAAGGAATGGTTATGAGCAGCTCCTCTTTCAGCAATTTTGTTTCTGTAACGGTCACAGCTTTATGGCCCGTTTCTTGTAAGAATTCGCTGTTCTGTTTTTTTGTTTTTATCGTGTTGTTAGCCTTGGGTTTGAATAGCGTAGCGTGTTTTGCCTGACGAATTTAGGTTTTGGTCTTTTTAGCATACCTATCATAGTTCGCAATTTATGGTTTGGTCATGCTCACTGAATAAGGTTCTGCTCACTCCCTTCCCTGGCTGGCTGCTCTATAGTTAACTTCTGATCGGGTGCTGCTTGTGGGATCTGGTCCAACCATGTTTTCCTTTCCTTTTTTATTTGAATTTTTCCTTGAAATTTCCTTCCTTTCCTTTTTTATTTGAACTAAATTAAAAAAAAAATAGTTATATCCTATCTCGAAGGGCACACTAGAGCTAAGACTATATGTTGTATACTTAATTGTATTCAAAAGATGGCAAAAAAAATGACAGCCCGCTGAGTTTCTTGCCGGATCTTCTCAACTTGTGGCCGCGTTCCGATTCGGTGGTGGATATTGTATTATATTTAAACGATACATTTTGACAATATGTAAGTGCCCTCAAGGGGCCTATGCAGAATAAATGGTTTGATTTGATTTCATCACCAAAATCGTTTCATGGACATCTGATCAGATGTCCATGAAACCATTCTAATGCACACAAAACATGTAGGAATTCAAATATTCGAAAAGAAGTCATCATAATCTGTTTAGCCTTTTAAAAAGAGTTCGATCACATCCGTTGAAAATAATTGTATAGTTAACGAATTACAATAACGTCTTTTAATTTCTAAGGAGCACACGTTTCTCAATGAATGGAGTGTTGGATGAATGGAGTTTTAATCATCATCATCATCATCTAAGCCCACATACGTCCCACTGTTGGGCTCAGGCCTGCTCCATAAAGGAAGGGAAATTGACCTACTATACCACGCTGGTCTGACGTATTGGTATAGGGTTTTATTTCGAGTTTTCCTTCTATCGCATAGATATTATATGCGTTTTATATCCCTTAGTCGTCTCGTACGATCACCTACGGGTAAGATAGGGGGTGGTGAATTGTATTCTCACTCCGTCAGCACTCAGAATGAGCGTCACCCACGGAGCTTTAATAAACAAACCTGTTTAGTATCTACTCCTTAAGCTACTATAAAAGCATTTTATCCTTAAAATTCGTTTCCATAGGTAATCACTATTTAGATTTCTATACCGCCTGTTCAAATTAACTATAAATTCTTATGTAGAAATTGATGATAGGAAGGAAAACCACTGTAATATATCGCCATAATTAAAAATTTTAGTATGAAATGAAAGGGTCAAGTCACTATAGGCGAATAGAAAAAAATCTTTCTACTGTAGCAGGTACTGTTTAACTTGGTACCAACGTTTTAGTATCTCCTTGACACCGTTGAGTTCATTCTTTTCACCTCCAAATGTTATGGTTCTCAACTGTATGGTGTCAGCTATTTATGCCTGCATGTGTGTGTAAGAATACACACATGCAGGATCAGGAATGAACCTGTTACGGTATTTCCGGAGCGTTTGCCCTTACTTTTGTCTTTACACGAGATTTACTAAGAGCAGTTTCTTCACAGTACGCTGTGGCCTGGGTGTACCCCTAGTATTGCTAAATTCCACGAGCAACAGTATCTTATCAACAGATGTGGTACTTCCGCTTTCACCACCAAAGGCATAAGAAAAACCTTGATTCATTCAATTATTAAGATTTTAAAATTTTATTTACTAGTTTACCTCTCTACTACACCGTGAGTCTGTTTAGACTCTCTCACCAAATAAGACGGTCCTCGCGCGCATTCTGCACCATTCTATTAATATCTACCCCCACAACTCTTAACATATTATAAACAATCTTATCCACAAGTCATAAAATCTATTTTGCGTTGCAGCCGTCATCAAAATGTTCTTTTTACCTGGCGTGTTATTATAAATTGCATAAGTGCGTTTTCCAACAACGGTTTCCGTGAAGGTTTTCAGTAGGATATAACACACACTGTGTCATATCTGAGCCTGTGTCATCGTCACGGGGACGGACGTAAATTGTTGCTTCCATCGCTGCAATATTTATATTGCACTTTAAACTTTCGGCGGTTGAAATGAAATTTGTTCAACGGCCCTGTATAAATCCAAAAATAACTCTTCGACTTCTTCTCATTGTAAACGGAACCTTAAGAATTATACTATACAGTCTAAATTACTCTACACAATACTTGTGGACTTAAGTCATATTTAGAGCTCTACGGTCGTGAGTTTCGCCAGAAAAGGTCTCGTGATGCAATTGCTCTGTCACTTTTCCACTCATGGAAAATGGCTTTTAATTGTATAGTTGTCTCGCTCTAGTTAAATTGGTTTGTAGGCACGTGTATGCTTTAGTCAATAGAATATTTTAAGAGTGCGTAAAAGTTAAAGATTACATATTCGTAAATGATAATTACACATCCTACTAAAAATACTCATTCTTGTAAGAGTTAAGAGTGGATTATCTAGTTAGCTCAGTGGAATGATATCACTGTCGCTAAGGAAGTCCGCGGATCAACTAAAATCGTCGAAATATTCATACAAACGTTTCATCATCATCATCATCGCAGCCCACATACGTCCCACTGTTGGGCTTGGGCCTCCTCCACAATGGGAGGGAATTTGACCTACTATACCATGCTGGTCAGACATGTTGGTATAGGGTTTCATTTCGAGTTTTCCTTCTCTTGCACAGATGTTATGTGCACATTATATCCCATAGTCGTCTTATACGACATCCACGGGCAAGATAGGGAGTGGTGAATTGTATTCTTACTCCGTCACCACACGGACAAACGTTTATTTTATTTAATAACAGTGTTTTACAATTACTTTGACAACTAAACTTATAAATACCAGCAGAGTCCGCCGCACGAGAATGACGCCTCAGGAACATTCTTGTTATTGTTGAGGCGTCGACGGGGATATCACACCGCTGGAGGGCAACCTGCAGGACAGGTCATTGAAGTCAAGGAATTGGCACCACTCGCCAGTCAAACAGCGGTGGAGAGAGGATATTGCGGAGAGGTTAGGATGTCGCCTTTCTATCACCCCTGACGGACTGAACTTGGCATATTTAGATCAAAGCCTACGACCAAAAAAGGTGACTCGGTGATCTTAATCAGCGTTATAAGTTTTTTAGAAGAATGCTGTTGGCGATTATCTTCAGGGATTATACACCTCAAAAAAAGAACAAGTAAAGAAAATTATTAATTTCGGGTTCTCTACCTTGAATATGAAAAAAAAAAAAATTGGCATACATATATTACTATTAGCAAACCACCCTCGCTTCGCTTCGATTTCAGTCGCCTTATCCGCGTAGATCACGTTCCCGTGGGAATATCGGGATTAAATATAGCCTATGTTACTTCCTGATATTATAACTTACCATTGGTGAAAGAATTTTTGAAATCAGTTCAGTGGTTTAAGCGTGAACGCGTAACAAACAAATTTAGTTTCGAATTTATAATATTAGTAAGGATGGTACGAAATCCTACGTGCGCGACTCCGACTTGCACTTAGACGGTTTTTATTCACAAATCGCACTATTCCTATAACGTGAAAGAATTTTTGAAATCGGTTCAGTGGTTTAAGCGTGAAAGCGTAACAAACAAACAAACAAATAAACAAACATACTTTCGCATTTGTAATATTAGTAAGGATTATAAAACATTAGAATATTACTCGTAAAAAATATAGCACACCGATGTTTAGTGCATTTAGATTATTCACCACTCCCTATCTTTCTCGTGGATGTCGTAAAGGACGACTGAGGGATATAATATGCATATAACATCTATGCAAGAGAAGTAAAATTTGAAATAAAATCGCATTTTTAAGTGAAACTTCTTTATCGGCGTTGGGAAAAAATTTACCGTCACAGTTTTCGGTTACGCGTCACATTTTTTCATTACGCACCATGTTTTTCTCGTCCCCACCACGGTCGATTCGAATAAAGAGTACTTTCTCCAGTGGAGTGAGGATAGCATGTCTTTTAAGCGGACATAAAGGGATAAAGGTATAAAGGGATAAAGTAATAAAGTCATGAAGGGATAAAGGCATAAAGGGATAAAGTGATAAGTGGATAAGGGGATAAAAGGATAAATGATAAAGGGATAAAGGGATAAAGGGATAAAGGGATAAAGGGATAAAGGGATAAAGGGATAAAGGGATAAAGGGATAAAGGGACAAAGGGACAAAGAGACAAAGAGACAAAGGAACAACGGGACAAAGGGACAAAGGAACAGGATAAACAAGTTTCACTTCTGCTATGCGTACTTGGTCCACACGTTAATTTTTTTTTTATGGGTGGGCTATGTTAAGCGCACGCGCGGTCCATTCCGTCCGGGGCGATGAAAGGATGTCGCGCGGGCCCATAACCCAACCGTACTCACGTCACCTCGTTGTTGGGCCGACCACCGGAGCAGGGTGACTTGTCAATGGTCAAGTAAAATCTCATACCAACACGTCTGACCCGCATAAAAAGGTCAATTTCCCTCCTATTGTCGAGGAGGCTCGAGTTCATCAATGGAATGTGGGCTGCAATGATGATGATGATGATGATTTGGTTAATTTCAGCGACGTAGAGCGTTGTCTCATTCTCACGTTTTGAGACGTTTATCAGTTATGGTAAAAAAAAAATGAGAGAGTGTAGTTGCGTCCATTAAAAAAAATAAAATAAGTAGTTATTAACTACTAGCAACCTGCCCTCGCTTCGCTTCGGTTTCAGTCGTCTTATACGTGTAGTTCCCGTACCCGTGGGAATACCGGAGTTAAATATAAGCCTATGTTACTCCCTGATATCATAGCTTTTCGTTGGTGATGAATTTTTGAAATCGGTCCAGTAGTTTAGGAGCCTATTCAATACAAACTAAAAAATATTTCCTCTTTATAATATTAGTATAGACAACAAGTTGTCATCCATATGGTGATAGAATAAGAATACAATTCAACACTCCACCAATCTTTCTCGGGGATGTCGTAAAAGACGACTAAGGGATATAGTACGTATATAACATTTATGAAAGAGAAGGTAAACTTGAATTAAAATTGTATACCAAGCTATTTGACCAGCATGGTATAGTAAGGTCAATTTCCCTCCTATTGTTGAGGAGGCTCGAGCCCGACAGTGCAAGGTTTATAAGCTGAGAGGATTAATTGAATTATGAACGGCAACAAACTAAAGTTAGACACTCCACAAAAAAAATCAAGAAATTAGTATAAAAAGAAGTAGATGATGACATCTATTCTCCAAACAGATGATATATGATATCATCAGTTTTTCGCTCTTATCCCAATTATTTGACCACTGACGACAAGTCACATCTGCTCCGGTGGTCGGCCCAACAACGAGATGACGTGGGTACGGGTGGGTTATGGGCCTGCGCGCCGTCCTTTCATCGCCCCGGACGGACTGGACCGCGCGTGCGCTTACCATAGCCCACCTATAAAAAAGAAAAAAAACCCCAATTATTTGGGGTCGACTAAATATGACGAAATAATATGTAGTGACGAAGTAAGAATACAATTCACCACTCATTTTTTTTGTGCTCGTGGATGTCGTAAAAGACGACTAAGGGATATAATACGCGTATAGTATCTATGCAAGAGAAGGCAAACTTGACCTAGAACCCTAACCAACAAGTCTATCTTGATATATAGTAGGTGAATTTTTCTTCCATTTTGGAGGTGGCTCGAGCCCAACAGTGGGACGTATATGAGCTGAAATGATGATGATGATGTATGTAGGTACTCTTTTTTAATACGCTTTTATTAGCTTTAGACGTATGTATGTTAGTATGTAACGGAATCTTTGAACATGATTTTGACCTCCTTCAAAACGTCGGATTAACTCAAAATTTGGCACACTTATTAAGGACCGATGACAATTCAATATTTTAAACAGCTTGACCCGTTATCCTTACTAGGATAATCAGGATTAGCGAAAATTCAATTAAAAATGAAAAATAAATAATAGTTCAAAAAAACTAAAAAAATACGCTTTTAAATAAAATCCAACTAAGACATAGAAAATAATTTTTTAAAAATTTGAATTAAAAATAGTGTATATAAGAAAAAAACATTTTTTATTGTAAAAAAAAGCATGGGGTGCTTTTTAAGATATTATCAAAATGATAATCCTTCTACTCATATCTGTCAATAAAATATTTATAACTATAGTCCATAAAATATAGCTTGATCTCTGTGACAGTTGTCACTAGTGCTGTCACGCTTACGATGAAGTCCGTAGTTTTTTATCGATAAAACTCTTTATTTTTGTAATTGTGATATTCTATTATAATTGAAATACAATCAATGAAAATCTTTTTGAATTTAAATGAAATAAAAATTGTTTTTGACTGTTTTAATTATTCGAAAGGAGTACAATCAAGGTCAACATCACTATTGTTATCATCACTGGAGCGTTCCTGCTAGAACATTTATCACTTTTTGCCATAATAGGGACCAGTCGTTAGATCAATCGATGTTTTATGTGTTATTTTATGTGTTAGTGACTGTTTTATGAATTAACATGTTTAGTTTATTGACAATAATGCGTACATAGTATTATCATTTACTCTGACACAAAAAGTGTTTTTTTTTTATGTTTAATTAATTCAATTCTGTTGTAATTGTAAAAAAAAGTTGAAAGTTTTATGTAGGTGTTATTTTGTGTTTATTTCTTTTATGAAAAATTTAATAAAGATCGGTTATCGAATTACGTCTATCGACTGTCCCATCTCTTTTTTATTTTCAGTCCAGTATAACCTTATACGTGCGTAAGCGTCATTTTTCTATAAAATGTTTACTAGGTATTCCAGTACTTACGAGGTACATTTTAGGCATGAATATTAATATTTGTATATTTATAATATATTGCACTTCAGTTGCAATAAAACTGACACGAAAAGAATGAAAATATATGTGATACAAAATAAAATTGTAACCACGTCGCTCGTTCAAACTAACTTCGTCGGTTTCCTTGACAGCTGTCACAGAGATCAAGCTATATTTTATGGACTATATTGACAACATGCACCCCACGCTTTTTTTACAATAAAAAATATTTTTTCTTATATACACTATTCTTAATTCGAATTTTTAAAAATTTTGTCATAGTAGTGGCAAAAGTCATTAACAATAGTTTTATGACCAGGCACCTGCCTGACGAAAACCCTCCTTGGGAATATAGTTGTTGATCAGACGACATCAGATAAACTTGGCATCGTTCGATGTAAAGCTCTTAGTAGTCTTTCACGACACCCACGATTTAGTAGTATTCGTAGCCGCCAGAGCGCAGACATCGCTGCGCTATCGCCTTGATGATAAGCAACGGATATGCTCAAAACCCAGGTCAGCTTAATCAAAATTAGAACGCGAGTGTTTTTCCATAAAATGTAACGATTCCCATGAGAATCTGCTGATGCAGATCTTTTGGTGATGCTAGTAGATGATCAGACCGGTGGATGGAAAGACGATGACGTAAAAGCGATGCGCCGACATTGAAAGCTGTAGTAGCCTCGACTCTAGAAGATATACAAAAGGGTAACTTGCTCGGACGGGCCAGCGATGGCAAAGACCGGTCATCGGTGGCCCACACGACGTCAGAGATATACGTTCACGGTTGTCGGTTCACGGTGGGGTCGCCCACCGTCCCTTTTTCACTCGAATGGATCAGGTGACCCTAAAAAAAGCCTTCTAATGATCTCTTAGTATTTACAACTGCCACGGTATATTAAGTAGTGGTGACGATATTTAACTAACTCATCCACCATATCAGCGCATATACGTCCCACTGTTGGGTTTGCCCTCCACAATGGAAGGGTAATTGACATACTAAACTACGCTGGATAGATGTGTTAGCATAGGGTTTTGTCTCGAGTTCTCCTTCTCTTGCATAGATATTATATGCATATAATATACTTTAGTCATCTTTTACGACACCCACAGGCAACGGGGTGAATTTTATTGTTGCTCGTCACCACACGGGGAGATTAATCGTAACACACATCTATACCAATAAATAAAATTGGAGTGTCTGTTTGTAATGTCAAAATAATAGGCTTTTTTCATACTCACACGGTTATTTGCACGACACCTATGCCTAAAATAGCGATTAAAACATTTTTGTCTGTCTGTCTGTCTGTTTGTTCGGGTTAATCTTCAAAACGGCTGGACCGATTTTAAAATATCTTTCACCAATGGAAAGCTATAATATCAGCGCGTAAACTAGGCTATATTTTATCCCGGTATTCCCACGGGAACGGGAACTACGCGGGTAAAACGACTAAAACCGAAGCGAAGCGAGGGCAGATTGCTAGTACTTAAATAAAGCACGTGATACTGACAGTAGCAAGGTGACAAAAGTGCTGGTGCCTATGTTAAATGTCCCCATTCTGCGACAGTTTTTCTTCACCTGTGATAAAGAAAGAAGATATAGGTACTGCAGCGATATCATAGAAGTGGATTATAATAAAGGTATCCAGATCTTGTTTCGGGTGTCGACAATTGAGATTTTATACGTAGATAACATAATTTCAAGAGAAACAAAACTCGAGATAAAACTCGCAGCTTAAAAGTACGGCCAACATGTGGAATAAGTTAAAGTTCTTGGTACAAAAGAGAGCCAACATTAAGACGTATATGGGCTGAGAAGAAATAGAAGATTGAGGATAACTCAAATGGCTATGTAATTTATAGATTAACCTTCATTTTCTTTTAAAGAGCGTAATCCAACCACAAATTCCCAAAATCTTAACACCTGTAGGCTACATTCCATAATGGTCTCCATAAATGATACTTAAATTTGATCCTGAGACAGTCCAGATACATTCTATTGACCTGGGACCCGCAACAAATTTAATTAGGAAAGTTAAAGCGATGATGTTGCAAAATAATGATTGCACATTTCTTCTATCCAATGCGAGAGGCAGAAACCAAATAGATTAGTCAGCCAATAAGTAAATGATTAAAAACTACGACAAACGTAGCAGTACGGTACTAGAGGTAGGAGTTAACATCCGTGGCCGACGCGGCATATGTGAGCCTTAAGACAGATTGCGCTTTACGTAGTCAATCTATGTCGTTAACTGCGTCCAGTTTGGAAGAAGAATTGGCTATTAAGAAATCTAGCAATACATTTGGAGCTAAATCAGATTCTTTTTTTTATAGCAAACGGTGGCAAACTAGCAAACAGTACACCTGATAGTAAGTCATGCTGCCGCTGATAGATCTTTCCTAGGCTGCTGCCTAACATGAAGAAGGTGAAGAGTATGTGAATGAGCAATAAGGTTCGATGATACTAAAGGCATCACCAAAACCCACCATACGCAAACACTCACAGAAAGTTGGGCTTCTGGCTCTCTCGTTCACCAAACGAAGCGTAGTAATAAATTGCTACTACTTAGACGTCAATTTTGTGCGAGAGCGTGGCACTATCCAAGACGGACCGACCCGCGGCTGTAGGCAGACAACTGTCAACAGTGTGATTCTACCACGATTCTACCAATAGTGGTAGGATCACACTGTCGACAGTTATCTGTCTACAGTCGCGGGCCGGTCCGTCCGGGGTAGTACCACGCTCTCGCAGAAAATCGACGTCCGAATAGTAGCGATTTGTTATTGCGCTTCGTTCGGTGAGCGAGAGAGCCGGAAGCCCAACTTTCTGAGGGTGTTTGCGTGTGGAGTTTTGGTTTTGGTGGTACCTTTGGTATCACCGAGCCTCAATGCACGCATTCACACTCCCTTCACTTTTTTCACGGTAGGCAACGGCGTTGTAAAAGTCCATGAGCGGCAGCAACACTTACCATCAGGTGTTTGCTCGTTTGCCACTGCATGCAAAAAAAAAAAACTACGAAATAAAAAAAATGAAATTAAAAAAAAAACGTGTGCAATTCATACGTGGTAGAACTGAAAGCTTCAAACATTCTGTACAAGGTTTGTACTACGCATGCGCGCACAAACAAGCATTATTACTCGTACAACGCTGAGGCCCTAGCAAACTCCCATTATGTCTTGGTAAATACGAGTTGAGGAGGTAAGAAGCAGAGCACAAAGAGAACCATGATAAAAAGAAACTGTATAATGCTTCCTATCTCATTTTCTCCCATGTAAAATATTATGAATTTATGTGTCTGTCTCTTTTTACTGTCGCTTTTTCGTTTCATCGACTTTCAAATCACAACGATGTTAATAGTTTTCACTTTAAAAATTCAACTTCAACAATAACCGATTTATATCACAACATTAATACGCCAGTGTCATAAAAATGTAAAGATATCGACGCAGTATCATACAACGTAATTTTAAACTCGTATAAACGACAAATTTCGGCAGAATGCCAAGTTATTTGACATCAAACGGTGCGTTAACTAGGTTAGATTTCGATTATAATATATTTTATATAATACAATCTCATTAAAATATTATGTATCATCATCATAATCGCAGCTTATATACGTCCCACTGTTGGGCTCGAGCCTCTTCTACAAGGGGATAGGTACTTAATCCACAGTGAT
This sequence comes from Lymantria dispar, assembly GCA_032191425.1. Taxonomy (NCBI): domain Eukaryota; kingdom Metazoa; phylum Arthropoda; class Insecta; order Lepidoptera; family Erebidae; genus Lymantria; species Lymantria dispar. The sequence continues at coordinate 5,222,392 of CM063465.1, read as the reverse complement.
TAGACGTATTAGTATAGGGTCTTATTTTGAGTTTTGCTTCTCTTGCATAGATATTATATACATATTTATTACTTGCAACCCGCCCTCGCTTCGCTTTGGTTTTAATCGTTTTACCCACGTAGTTCCCGTGGGAATACCGGGATAAAATATAGCCTAGTTTACGCCCTGATATTATAGCTTTCCATTGGTGGCGCCCCGGCGGCGCCACTGTGAGTGCCGTCGTACTAGGTCACTACTCGTAGTAGGTCAATCCCTCTAACAGTGTGGAGGACTATCAACCTCAGCAATGAGTCATATATGAGCCGAAATATATAATTTTCAATCGTAGGGTTGCCACTTTTTATTTGTGTAAATAAAGTATATTGTTTAATGACTAAAGAAAAGAAAGAAAACTACTTTGTGTCAAAATAAGAGCAGTTTCCTACATAATTTTATTTTCTCGCCGATTTTTAAGTATTTTTCAGCAAATTTCAATACATATCTATTTATTACTGCTAAATAACATACTTTGTCCTTTATAATTATTTTTAAGTAAATAAGTATTTTTCTTATGGTGACGGAGTAAGAATACAATTTACCACCCTCTCTTTTAACCGTGGATGTCGTATAGAAACTTATATTTATACTAGTTGACCTAACAGACGTTGTTCTGTTCAAACAAGCGCCATCTATCAGGTCCAATTGTGAATCTAAACCATTCTCGGATCCCCCTGAACATGCACAAAAAAAATAATTCATCAAGTTGTTTAGACGTTTAGTCCAGCCGTTTAAGAGGAGTGCAGGGACATACACACGTACCCAAGAAATATAAATATATATAAAGATCACAACAAGGGAACCACTTCTTTATTAATTTATTTGTTATTTATTTTCTTTATTAATTTATTTTACTTTATTAATTTTTTATTATTCGTTTATTGCCATATGTATTACATATCTTAATTTATTATTTAGTTAAATGTTATTTGGTAAAATACAATATTAAATTATGATTAATATTTTGATATTATATTTTATTATTTTTATAATATTATTGTCTTACTATATATAAGTGTTATTAATTTTCTAATTTTACTTATAATATCGCATTAGGTTAAATGTCCTATAAAGGTATTATAATTGCTTGTAAATAAATAAATAAAAATAAATAAATAAATAAATTTGTTTATCAGGAGGCCATCAGCTTGAAATAAGAAAGTTCTAGGTATAATATTTGATCGACTAAAGCGATAACTTAGGTCAGTTGAGAGATCCTTCCGAAGCCCGTTAATTTACACGGTAATGGTCTAATTAAGAAACTATATATCCAATCAACTAAACCTCTGCGTGTGCATAAATTTTCATCAATCTAACAGTCGCTCTGGACAAATGGCGTCACATACGAATTTAATAAGGAAAGATGTGATGTACCTGTATTCTTATCTTATCTGAAATAGTAGGTAAAATTGACTACCAACCAACTATCATTCATCATTATCTCAGCCCATACACGTCCCACTGTTGGGCTCAGTGCTCCTCCACTGTGAAAGGAAAATTGAGCTACTATACCACGCTGGTCAGACGTGTTGGCATTGGGTTTTGTTTCAAGTGTTCTGTCTCTTGTCTTGCAAGCTCTGGAATGAACTATCTGCTGTTGTGTTTCTCGAGCGCTATGACTTGTCCTAATTTAAACAAGGTTTAAGAAGAGTATTTTCTTCATGATAGGCAAAGGCCTGGCTGTGCCCTTGGTTTTGTAAAGGTCCATGTGCGACAGGGTCACTTACCATCAAGTATGCTGCATGCTCGTTTGTCACCGTTGGTAATATAAATAAAAAGATATATGCATTTTAGAATCCTTTGGTCGTCTTTTAGGGCACCCACGCGAACGAGAGGGAGTGAGGAATTGTATTCTTACTCTGTCACCACAAGGAAACCAACCCTTATTACACAGGTTCTATTAAGACACATCGGAAATAATGTAGCCCAATCCATGAACTCACCATTGCTACTTAACTTGTAATTAAAAAATATGGGTAATATTTTCTTGACCGCATTTTCTCCCCCTATTTCCGTGTGGTGACGGAGTAAGAATACAATTCACCACTCCCTATCTTCCCCGTGGATGTCGTAAAAGATGACTATGGGATATAATATGCATATAACATCTGTGCAAGAGAAGGAAAACTCGAAATGAAACCCTATACCAACATGTCTGACTAGCATGGTATAGTAGGTCAAATGCCCTCCCATTGTGGAGGAGGCCCGAGCCTAATAGTGGGACGTATATGGGCTGCGATGATGATGATGATGTTTCCCTTAAGGATACGATAAATATAAAAATTTTGCCATCACTTAATTTTGACATAGAATTATTATAATCCTATTATCTCGGCTTAAATACTTCCCACTGCTAGACTTAAGCCTCTTTTACAATGGGTGGAAAATTTACCTGATATACTACGCTGATTAGACGTAGCAGTATAGCTTTTTATTTCGAGTTTTCCTTCTTTTGCGTAGATGTTATCTACATATTATTTCCTTTACTCTGTTTTTAAGACATCCACGAGTAAGAAAAGGACTGGTAAATTATATTCCTACTCTGTCATCACATGGAAATAGACACATTTTCAACAATTTAATAAATACATACCAGATTATATATCTAAATATCTCATCATCGTCATTTCAACATATATACATCCCACTGTTGGGCTTGGGCCTTCTACATAATAGAAGTGTAATTGATCTACTTATCCGTATGTTGACGGAGTAAGAATACAATTCACCACCCCCTTTTTTGCCCGTGAGTGTCGTAAAAGACGACTAAGGGATATAATATATAGATAACATCCATACAAAAGAAAGTAAACTCGAACCCTAACTAACACGTCTGACCAGCATGCTAAAGTAGGTCAATTTACAATTACAATTTACACCTGATGGTAAGTGATTCTGCCGCTCATGGACCTTTGCAAGGTCGCTGCCCACCGTGAAGAAATTCAAGGGAGTGCGAATGCGTGCAATAAGTTTCGGTAATACCAAAGGCGTGATGCCTTAAAACCCATCACACACAAACACCCTTTAAAGGTTGAGCTTCAGGCTCTTTCGCTCACCGAATGAAGCGCAAAAACAAATTGCTACTACTGGGACATCGATTTTCTGCGAGAGTGTGGTACTACATCGGACAGATCGGCCCGCGGCTATAGACACAACTGACAACAGTGTGGTCCTACCATTATTTCCTTTCCAATATGGACAAGGCTCGAGGCCAACTGTGGGACTTCCATCCATCAGCCTACAGACGTCCACTGCTGGACATAGACCTCCTCGTGAGAATGCCACTCGAAACTGTCCTGCGCCACTTGCATCCAACGGTTCCCTGCGACTTTGAGAATGTCGTCAGTCCACCTAGTGGGGGGTCGTCCTACGCTGCGCCGTCCGACTCATGGCCGCCACTCAAGAACCTTTCTTCCCCACGGTTGTCGGTTCTTCGAGCGATGTGGCCCGCTCATTGCCATTTCAACATGCTAATTCTGCGGGCTATGTCGGTTACACCCGTTCTTCTACGGATTTACGTGTTCCGGATTTTATCATGTAGAGAAATACCGAGCATAGCTTTCTCCATAGCACGCTGAGCAACTTTGAGCTTTTTTATGAGGCCGATATTTAGAGACCACATTACACTGGTAACACACACTGGTTATAAACCTTTGTTTTCAGACACTGTGGAATATTGGACGAGAAGATCCTCTTAAGTTTCCTGAACGCTGCTGTGGGACTTATATGCACTGAAATGATGAGGAAAAGTAAAATAATATCACCTGAAACATTTATTATTAGAACTAGGTCACCTACCTGTGGTATGAGAACTAGATAACTTATATACTCATAACTAAACAATTTTTGGAGCAGTATGTTACTGAGTCAACCGCCTACATATAGCATATCAACGCCTGTGGGGAAAAAGTTTTAAAACAATTTTAAATATAGAATATCTGATACAACATTTCCGTGTAGTGACGGAGTAAGAATACAATTTACCACTCCCTATCTTGCCATGGATGTCATAAAAGACGACTAAGGGATATAATGTGCATACATCTTTGCAAGAAAGGCAAATCTCGAAATTAAGCCTATATCAACATGTCTGATCAGCATGGTATAGTAGGTCAAATTCCCTCCCATTGTGGAGGAGGCCCAAGCCCAACAGTGGAACGTATATGAGCTGAAGTGAATGAGTGAATTTATTTTAGCTCATATCTATAAATAATAATCATATCTATAAATCTCATATCTTATCCGTGGGTGATCGTACGAGACGACTAAGGGATATAAAACACATATAACATCTATACAAGAGAAGGAAAACTCGAAATAAAACCCTATACCAACAAGGGGCTAACTATATGGGCTGAGATGATGATGATGATGATGATAAATCTTATATCACACAAAGTATTATTACGCATAGGAATCGAACCCAAAACATTTGGCACGGTAGTATTTTAACTGTTCAATAGAAAAGATCGTGTGAATATCCTTTTTATATGAATCATGTAATACTCGCTCTCCAATGAACTTATTAATTTACCATAGAATGAAACCAAATAAATACGTCATATCTGTTTACACACAAATAATACACGTCGGGCCAAATAAATTCAATATATTACATCAATAACAATCTATACCAATAAATAAAATTGGAGTGTCTGTTTGCAATGTCAAAATAATAGGCTTTTTTCATGCTCACACGGTTATTTGCACGACACCTATGCCTAAAATAGCAATTAAAAAATTTTTGTCTGTCTGTCTGTCTGTTTGTTCCGGGTAATCTTCAAAACGGCTGGACCGATTTCAAAAATTCTTTCACCAATGGTAAGCTATAATATCAGGGCGTAAACTAGGCTATATTTTATCCCGGTATTCCCACGGGAACGGGATCTACGCTGGTAAAACGACTATAACCGAAGCGAAGCGAGGGCGGATTGCTAATTATCAATAAAATCTGTCACATGTAAATCTCCATCAGAAAAGTCCCAGAGGAAATACGGACTAATACAGGCAATTAATAGACGAAACGAGGCGAGAACGATCGCTTATTATGTAAAAGGGGATGGTCTGGATCAACACAATAAAGACAAATTAAGTATACAACCCCCGCGATCGGTGTGCGGATAAATGACGTGTGCGCATATTACACTTGCGGACAAAATTATTTGCACAACGTATATATAATTTGTGTTTAATTTTTGTAGGGAATGACCTAAAACACATCGCGTTAACAGTCTTTTTGTTACCGTAAATATTTTATAAGGTGTGAATTGATGACAACATAATGTTATACTACCGCTAATGAAAAAAATCATAATAAAGTTACGCAGCTGTTAGGATACTAAAACAAAGTTTCCGTTTCAGCAAAGAATCAGTTTAATTTCTTCTAATTAAGCTATCTCCATTTCTTCTCACCTGTCCCGAAACATCTGGATAAATGTTAGTTTGTAATGAAAGGTTTTTAAAGTTATTGTTCCTTGTCTGAGATTATTTACAGATCATTATGTTGGATAGCGACTTGCCTAATAAGTGATTTTTATCATTTACCTCTCACTGAATAGTTCGTCTGTTAACCTACACCTACCTACATTAAAACATAATTAGCCATGTTTATTTTATTTTATGTGATTTAGTAAGTTTTCCATTGTTGATTATACTATTATTTGTATAGTATACAAAGAAATAAATTAATTAAAAATGGTATATATAATTCGAGCGTCCAATTTTAATTTCAATTTAATTATTAATACCTTTGGATGCAGGCAGCATTGAACAGTTCTGTATAGCATTTTTGTGGATGATAGTAAGCTCATGGTTATAGATCTTATTCGTACTTTTTATAGTCCCATAGCTCATAATATTGGATGAAAATCTCTACCATAACTAAAGGTAATTTAGCTTACTTTATTAAAGAAAATAACTTATGGTTGGGATTTAATGTTTTCTTTTTATTTACCTACTAGCAACTCGCCCTCGCTTTGCTTCGGTTTCAGTCGTCTTTCCTGCGTAATTCCTGTTCCCGTGGGGATACCGGGATAAAATATAGCCAAGATTACTTCCTGATATTATATATAAATTCTTTCACCAATGGAAAGCCATTGGTGAAAGAATTTTTGAAATCGGTCCAGCTGTTTTGAAGATTACGGAACAAACAGACAGACAGACAGACATAAAAATTATAAAGTGTATTTTAGGCATATGTATAGTGCAAATAACCGTGTGAGCATAAAAAAGCCTATTTTGACATTACAAACAGACACTCCGATTTTATTTATTGGTATAGATTTCTCGCTTACTTAGAGTTTGTCAATAATTAAACAATAAATAAACTGCACATTATATGAAACTGGTTAAGCGGGCAGATATTGGATTTTATTTCCAATAACCCATTCCTTGCGATAATTTCGTTTGCTTACATCACGTTGTCTTTTATGATCAATGAAAGAAAGAAAATTGTCAAATACTATGTTTCACATCACTATCAAAGGTTGTGATTTCATAATTGTGTGTTTTATATTTCTTACGTGTGATGACAGAGTATAAACATAATTATCCATCCACTTTTTATGCGCGGGCGTCTTATAACGCGATTGAGGGATTATAATACGCAGATAACTTTACGCAAGAGAAAGAAAACTCTATAAAAAGTTCTATGCCAACACGTCTAACCAGCGTAAGTAAATTTCCTTACTATTGTAGAGAACTTTCGAGCCTAACAATAGGACTTTTGTCCGTTGAGATGATGATGATGATGATGTTGATTTGTTTTAATAATATAACAATGTTTCGGGCCTACAGTGCACGGTGGACAGCAAATCGTCAATTAGCGCTATGATTGCAATGCGCCACGCGACCGACGATGTGCACTTTGTGCCGCCCTCTTGCGGGTACACACACTCAATGATCAACTAGTCGTAGATATACATTTATGAGTTTATTACCTACAAAACTGTAAACATTTTAGTATTTTTTATTAAAGTGAATACTTTTATACGCAGGTTTGGATGGGGAGTAAAATTATATAAGTCGTCGTCATTGACGTGATGATTTGATGTGTTGCACTAAAGGTGTCATTCCAACCTCGGCTGCAGGTTGCGGATGCAGGCTGCGGACGCAGGTAGCACACGCATGACACGCAGCCGCTGCGCATCGACTTGCAGTCGCAGCACTAGTGGTCTGCGATCGGTTGCGGCTGCAAGTCGCAGCAGCACTTGCAGCCGAGGCTCGGCAGCACGTGTAGCCACAGCCGCGTTCGGGATGTTTTTCACAGAAATCTATACTACTACATAGTAAACCAGTTATGCAGCCACAGCCGGCTTCATGCAACCGTCGCATGTGCTGCCTGCATCCGCAGCCTGCAGCCAAGGTTGGAATGGCACCTTAACACTGTCTTTTTTTTTGGGGTGGGTTACGGCCGGCGCACTCCTCGCACCACTCCGTCCTGTGCGACAGAGGGGCGTAAGCATGCACATTCGTAACCTGCCCCTGACACGTCGTCTTCGTCGTTGGACCGACCACCGGAGCAGGGTGACTTGACGTCAGTGGTCGGCACTAACACTATGTCTGTAGCTATGTCCACTTCACTATGTCTGTACCAATGGATGTCAAAATTAGGTAAATGTAAAAAAAAAGTAAAAAAAGAGCTTTTTTAATTTATAAACAGAACTATTTTACGGATTAAATCGCGTTTATATTTCATTTTTGATCACTCCACGTTGCAAATATTTTACAGCATTCATGGTGACCATGAAAACTGTAAAATGTCAACAACATCACAGCTCACATACGTCCTATAACTGGGCTCGAGTCTTCTTTACAAGTTGACGCCTATAAAACACTGGTCAGTAGAATTGGTATAGGGTTATATTACAAGTTTTCCTTCTCTTGCCTAGTTATATGCATAAAATATCCTTTAGTCACCTTTTACGATACCCAAGGGCAAAAGAGGCGATGGCGATTTGTATTCTTACTCCATCACCACATGAAGATTTATTGAATATCTATTCTTATTTAATGCCCCGTCCACATGTTGGCCGAGCCTAGGCCAACGCGAGCGTCGGCAAATAGGTACAAATCAAGTACTAGCGTCCACACGTTGACCAAGTGCAGCGAACGCCAACGCGAGTAGCCAGCGTAGACGAGTATTTGTAGAGCTGTCCACACGTTGGCCTCGGTCAGTGTCAGTGTTCATTGTGCACCTGAAACACTACGGACGTTGAAATAGACGTCGCTACAACTTCAGCTAATTATTTAATGAGCGTATATAACTATTATCTCAGTGTATACCTCAGTAAAGTGGGAAAAAAAGAAGGTGGTTGATACTGAGTATTCACAGAAATAGAACAATGTAAGATATATCCGTGTGGTGACGGAGTAAGAAACTGACCTTAGTATTGGCTTGAGAGGCTCGAGCCCAACAGTAGGACGTATATGAGCTGCAATGATGATGAACGATTAAGATACTTTTTGATACTATAGGTAACATATAGAGTGACTTGGATCTAATTAAATAATTATATGTATGTAATGATATGCGACGTAAATACGTCGCATATCTAGAAGTAGTGATGCAAATTTGAAAATATAATAATTTATGTTGAGCGACATTATCACATTAAACGAGTCTAACAGCGATGGATGTCAACCGGGTAATGGCGAGCAGGCCAACGTGTGGATGGCATTGGCCGAGCGCAGACGAGAGCGCCTTTGATTTGTGCACAAAAACCGACACCGAGGCGAAGTGAGGCAAGTGATCACGAGCGACGGCGAGTGACGGCGAGTGAAGACAAATCAGCTGTCCATACGTTGGTGCTTGTATTCACTCGGCCAACTAGGCGAGCGACGGCGAGCGTTGGCCGACTAAGGCAAATCGGGTGTACACACGTTGGCGTTAGCCATCGCTCACCTACGCTCGGCCAACATGTGGACGGGGTATAATAGTAATATATACAAATTATTATCAATAGGTATAGATTTTAGTTGATAATAAACAAAATATGGATTTTATTCACCTCGACCTATTTCTTCGTAAAAAATTGTGGCAAGATAGAAATAAATAAATAGTTGTTGTATTTTTCTTTTAATATATTACAACAGCCCGCACTGATGATTCGGGTTGCGGGGGCATCTACAAATACACAAATAGGAACCAAAATCAAACATTTGTTTCTCTATCGTACAAAATACTGACATTTTTCGGGATCAAAGCCCTTAGGTGGTCAAAATAGTTTCAACTTGAGAAATAGTTTCGACTGACTCATTTGCTGCCTCCTCCCATCGCCCAGACGAATCGGAAGATTTAGAAAGCACCGTGACCTGCCACCAAATAAAAGTAGTCGAAATAGTCATCTGTACAATCAAGAATAATAATATATATCCGTACTTTTCGAGTCTTCCTTTCTGTTTTTCTTTGCTTAATCTTTGTCGTAATCACGCGTGTGACTAGACTTATGATTTAATACGCTCACTTATTTGAGCTGTCCTTCAACAATTGCAGCTTATTAAATTTGTTGCCAGTTCATAAAATTATTCCCCTAATAAGAAATATATTTACAAAATTTGTATTTTTTTTTACAGTTCTTATACGTTCAATTGTTAATCAGCCAACATTTAAACAAAAAATACAATTAAAAAAAACTATTTTTACGGATTTTATCGCGCGTCTATTATTGTGGGTAGGTCAAATCTATACAATAAGTGCTCACAAGGTCATGCAGTCTTGTGGTGATGTTATTGAGATAATTTAATACCTAATTCTGCAGTGGGTATATGTAAATCTTTGTAATAACGATGACTTGTTAGACGTGAGACATCTTAGTGCGCCCGTGACCTTGAACGCTATAAAGTGTTCAAAACATTTGATAATCAAAAATCAAATACAAATGCCATAAAATCCATAATAATAGTTTTATTTATAATGTGTAATACTCGCGTAAACATCAGAAATAATTATACAGGCTGTATTAAGTTATGGGACAACTGTACGAGTATGTTGTAGTTTAACGGTCATAGATCGTAATTAGAATGTATATTACACTAAAAACAATATAACATAAAAGTTATGGTGATTTCAAAAAAAATGTGTCTAAGAGTCTACGCCTTAAATGTTACGTATTATGTAGGCATGTACAGACAGAATACATGTAGGCATGTAAAGCTTCGACAGTATAATTTCATTCATTAATACCTAGAATTGCGCAAACGCTTCAATGAGCGTAGGTAACAACGACGAGCCGTCAACGGTCATCGGCCGATCAGCTGTTTTAAAGTGAAGTTTGTCTTGCTTATGCGAACGTAATCATTGATTTATTCAATTTCTAATGAACATTTAACAAATTATGAATATGTTGCGTATTAAATATCATTGACTTTATACATTTCAATCGGATTTACACGAAAAATCGATGAAAAAATTGAAAACTTTACATGTCCCTAATTCCTTAACGAATCGATATTTTTCGGTCAATTTTTTATCATGGGTTCCTACCACCATTGCCTAGCTCCCTTTTGACCAGTTGCCCCATAACCTGATACACCCTGTATAACATTCTCCTTTCACCTCGTCTAACTAGCATGTTATAGGGAGTTAATTTCTATCTTATTAAAGAGAAAGCGTGGGCTTAGCAGTGGAGCATAATTATATGCTCTGATATGATGAGGCAATATTATAAAGACAAATATATAATTAGATTAATAATAAATGTATGTGTATGGTGACGCAGTATCAACACTATTCCCTCTTTTACCTATGGGTGTCGTAAGAGCAAATAAGATCGAGCAAGAGAAAGAAACTTCGATATGAAACCCTATGCCAAAACATGCGACCAACGTGGTCAATATCCTTCGCATTATGGAGGAGGCTTAGGCTCAGTAGAACATGGGTTGAAGCAAATAAATATTTAAACTTATTTAGATTATTTAAGCCTCTACATCTTTTGTGTTCACCATTTTTTGATCATTTCGATCTAAAACCAGTGTTGCCACCGCGGTCCAAACAATACGCCACTATCAAATAACTTATAAAAGATATAACTAATAACCCTAGCTGCGTAATGCATCAATATTAACTCTCTATTACAAAACGATATAAAAACCAATAATCTACAAGAGAAATTCAATCTTAAGCATATACATTAAATTTTAAACTGCAATAAAGCAGTTAATATAGTTGTAAAATAGTTCGAAATGATGTAAAGAGATTGTCTGATAGGGTTGTTATATCCCACTCGATGAAATATCACAGATTAAACTTTTTGCGTTTCAATTTGTCCGCCAATTAGGGCTATTATGGGGGATGACGCGTATTCAATAATTTATTCAATTATATGGATCAATGGATGTGAGAATTTTAATGGACTGATTTTTAATAATCCTTACTAATATTATAAATGCGAAAGTAAGGATGTTTGTTTGTTTGTTACGCTTTCACGCTTAAACTACTGAACCGATTTCAAAAATTCTTTCACCAATGGAAATCTATAATATCAGGGAGTAACATAGGCTATATTTTATTCCGGTATTCCCACGGGAATGGGCACTACGCCGCGGGTAAGGCGACTGAAACTGAAGCGAAGCGAGGGCGGGTTGCTAGTATTAATATAATTTAATGTATAAAAGGCCTCATAAAAAAGCTCAAAGTCGCTTAACGTACTATGGAGAGGGCTATGCTCGGTATTTCTCTACGTGACATAAGTCGTAACACGGAAATCCGTAGAAGAATGGATGTAACCGACATAGCCCGCAGAATTAGCACGTTGAAATGGCAATGGGCAGGCCACATTGCTCGTTGAACCGACAACCGTTGGAGAAGAAAGGTTCTTGAGTGGTAACCACAAATCGGACGGCGCAGCGTAGGACGACCCCCCACTAGGTGGACTGACGACATTCTCAAACTCGCAGGGAACCATTGGATGCAAGTGACGCAGGACCGTTCCGAGTGGCATTCTCGCGTGGAAGCCTATGTCCAGCAGTGGACGTCTGTAGGCTGATGGATGGATGGAATATGTAAAAAGTGAACGCCTGTTGTGGAATGGACATATGTTTATTCTGGATGAGAGAAATGTGAAAGAAAAATTAAATAGTTAGATACAGAATATAATGTAAGAATGATGATGATGTAAGAATAATTGTATAATAATAATTGTATAATAATTTTAAGACAACACCATGCACTAAGGAAATAATTCTTGTATTGCTGGGAACTTTACAAACATATAATTAACGGACACAAATTACATCCAGACTCAGAACAACAAGTTGTGGATCACACAAAGTGTTGTCCCGCGTGGGATTCGAACCCCCGACACTGGCGTTGTAAGTCGCTATCTTAACCACTACGCCATCTGTGCAGTCAAAAAGAATGCGAATTAGCACCCTCTTTCACTCTCGAAGATATCGAAAAAGACAACTATTGGATATAATATGCAAGTAACCTCTATGCAAGAGAAGGAAAACAGGAAACAAATCCCTATACTAATCCGTCTAACCAGCATGATATAGTAAGGTCAATTTCCTCTTATTGTGGAGGAGGCCTATGTGCGGCAGTATAACTTAGGTGTACTGCTTGATCGTTTGCCACTATCACCAATAAAAATAAGGTTTAGGTCATCAGTATATAAGCCAATATGATGATGATGATGATGAAATTTAATGGTATAGTCACGTGATGATACTGGATGGAGTAACGTGAGAAAAGGGGGAAGGAAGGTCGAAGAAATGATGGATTGATTTGCTTGAAGCATATCATTGATACAAAGAGCGTGAACATAGGAATGACATCTGATAAGTTTGTGTGGAAAGAGAGAACAAATAGCGTCGATTCATTTAAAATACTTATAGATTGATAATGATATAAGAATATAATGTAATATCCACTTTCATTCCCGAAGATGTCGTAAAAGACGACTAAGTCTTATAATATGTAGACATCTTATGCAAGAGAACAAAAACTCAAACTAAAACCATATACTAATTCATTTGATCCATATCTACTTGGTATCCATATATCCATTTTCCGTGTGGTGACGGATTAAGAATACAATTCACCACTCCCTATCTTAACCGTGGATGTCGTAAAAGACGACTAAGGGATATAATATGCACATAACATCTGTGCAAGAGAAGGAAAATTCGAAATGAAACCCTATACCAGCATGTCTGACCAGCACGGTATAGTAGGTTAAATGCCTTCCCATTGTGGAGGAGCCCCGAGCCCAACAGTGGGACGTTTGTGGGCTGCGTTAATGACGATGATGATATCTACATGGTAATAATACAATTCACCCTCTCTTACCCGTGGATGTCATAAAAGACGACTAAGGGATTGAATATCAAGGAACTCTGCATCGGTGGTCAGCCCAACGGCGAAGGTGACGTGCTATACGGGTGGGTTAAGGGTGTGCGTGCTTACGCCTGTCTGTTGCTCCGGACGGAGCCGGGCGAGGCGTGCGCCGACCGTAACTAATACCCAAAAAAAGGATTAAATATGCATACAAGGAAATCTCGAAACAACCCTCTACCAACACGTATGACCATCGTATATTAAGTTAGGGGGGTATTCCGTCGGGCCGACCACTGATGACGAGTAACCCTGCTCCGGTGGTCGGCCCAACGACGAAGGCGACGTGCATTGTGGGTGGGTTGAGGGAGTTGCGTGCTTACGCCCCTCTGTCGCCACGGACGAAGTGGTGCGAGGAGCGCGCCGACCGCAACCTACCCAAAAAAAAAATCGTATATTAAGTCAATTGCTTTCATCTTGTGGAGGAAACTCGAGCCCATGAGCTGAGATTAATTTATTTAATCAGCGTGGTATATTAGGTCAATTTTCTTTCTCCTCAATGAGGAGGGCCGAGCGGAGTGCGTAAATTAAATTTCCACAGCGTTAACAAAAAAAAAGGAGGACCGAGCGGTGCGATCTATATGAGCTGAGATGAATATACCATAATAGGTATAAATCGTTTCAGCTACATTAATGAATTTTCCGTGTAATGACGGAGTAAGAATACAATTCACCACCCCATCTCGTACCCGTGGGTGTCGTAAAACACGTCTAAGGGATATATTACGCATATGACATCTATGCAAAAGATGGAAAAACTTGAAATAAAACCCTATACCAACATGTTTGACTGCGACCAACGTCCCGGGACAGGGACGTCGAGAGGTGAGGGTACCCGAAAGGGTATTACGTCGGACCGACCACTGAGGACAAGAAACTCGGCACTGGTGGTCCACTCAATGACGTAGGCGACGTGGGTACGGGTGGGTTATGGGCCGCGTGCCGTCCTTTCGTCGCCCCGGACGGAATGGACCGCGGGCGCGCTTACCATAGCCCAACCATAAAAAAAAAATTTAAAAAAAATACCAACATGTCTGACCAATAGTAAGGTCAATTTCCCTCCTATTATGGTGGAGACTAGAGCCTAAAAGTATATATATGAGCTGTATTAATGAATGCTAGATGTATTAATATCTGTATAAAAGGTGTATATATAATCAGAACAGATGTAACTACGCGTTGGCATGTCTAAACGCAGCTTGTCTGGCGATCCGTTCAGTCGATATTCGACGACATGTCGTGTGTGTCTATTAAATATGCGATCAAAACGTTTTAATTATCGATTTAATTTAACATTCATCTGGATTTATAGAAGCTTTATTCAGCTTAGTCTATATAAGTCTCACTATTGAGTTCGGACCTCCGCCGTTATGGGAGGGCATTTAACCTACTACATCACGTTGGTAAGACGGGTTAGTATAGAATTTTATATCGAGATGTCCTTTTTTGCGTCAATGTTATTCACAAATTATATACCTTGTCTTTTACGACACTCATGAACAAGAGAGGGAATGGTGAATAGTATTCTGAGTCTGTCATCACACGGAATAGGAAAAAAAGTGAAAAGAAATCTATATATATAAAAGAAAGTCGTGTTAGTTACGCTATTTATAACTCAAGAACCGCTGTACAGATTTGGTTGAAAATTTGTGGGCAGATAGCTTAGAATCAGGAGATGGACATAGGATACTTTTTATCCCGTTCTTCTTCTTCTTAATAGCAATGAGCTACTTTTTATCTCGTTCGATCGCGTTCTCCTGTGACGTGACATAAAATTTCAAATAGATTTTTTTTGTTTCTATTTGTTCATTCGGACAGGCAAAGGGTTCTAACGCCCATACAGCCAGGTCTGATACATTTTTCTTCATATTATTTAATATTTCCTGATATAGAATAGCTTATTTATAGTCATGTCTGTCAGTAAGTTAAGTCGTTAGCGTTAATTAGGCGCTGAAAACCTTATTAAACGATTTCTCTGGGAATTTCTGTAGAATATGAAAATACACGTAAATATTAAACACACTTTAGCACCTTAACTGTATTATATTACATAAAATATCAGCAAAATTATTCAATATAACACTACAAAACACTAAGAAAATGATGAGCTTAACATGAAATTTCCATATTCGCACCGAAACTCATGTCAAAAAGAATACAAGTCACTATGAAACGTAGGATTACAAAACGCAAATGACAGCTAAACGTAATTTTGTCTATAGTTAAGTATGGTTGAAAATTTGATAATTATAATTTTATCAGAAATCAGTAATCCGTAATTTGTATTCTCTTTGAATCATATATTCGGAAATTTTGAAAATATATTTACGAAAAATATTATGGCGGTATGAAGTTCACCGGGTCAGCTAGTAAAAATATAAAAAAAGGGGTTCAAATCACACACACAAAGAATTTTCAGGCATTATCATTCGGTATTGTAAGTTATTACTTGCTTTCCATTCGAAAGAAACGTAGTCAATGATCCCGCATCTGATCGTTCTCCTGTCTTATCGAAAGTTATAGAATAAAAAGTACTTCTTGTAGTAAAAGAATGTAAGTTTAATATAAATATGTTTGTATGTATATCCGTGTGGTGACGGAGTAAGAATACAATTCTCCACTCCCTATTCTGCCCGTGGATGTCGTAAAAGACGACTAAGGGATATAATATGCATATAACATCTTTGAAGGAGAAGGATAGCTCGAAACAAAACCCTATATCAACCTGTCTGCCCTCCGGCCGGTGCTGATGGAGTGGTTGGAGCGGACGCACGGGGTGCTTTCCTTCCGACTGGTGCAGGTGCTGACGGGGCACGGTTGCTTCGGGAAGTACCTGCACAGGATTGTCAGGAGGGAGAGCACACCGTCCTGCCACCACTGCAGTTGCGACGAGGACACGGTGCAGCACACGCTCGAGGAGTGTGCTGCATGGGAGGGGGATCGCCGTGAACTCGTCGCAATTATCGGTGGCGACCTGGCGCTGCCGACCATCGCCAGGGAGATGCTCGTCAGCGTCAGGAACTGGGACGCGGTCGCCGCCTTCTGTGAGGCCGTTATCTCACGGAAGGAGGCGGCGGATCGTGTGCGAGTAGAGCTTCTATTCGGCGACACGTTCCGCCGCCGGTGACTCGGGCGGCGCAGGCGCGAGTATCTGCGTCTAATGCCGCCCTAGCCGAGGCCGCGAGTGATCGGACCGGGGAATTGTCCATCACCCGCAGAGAGGCTGACCGCGCGACGGCGACCGACGTCCCAGGACGTCGAGAGGTGAGGTTACCCGAAAGGGTATTCCGTCGGGCCGACCACTGACGACAAGTGACATTTGCTCCGGTGGTCGGCCCAACAACGAGGTGACGTGGGTACGGGTGGGTTATGGGCCCGCGCGCCGTCCTTTCATCGCCCCGAATGAACTGGACCGCGCGTGCGCTTACCATAGCCCACCCATAAAAAAAAAAAAAAAAAAATATCCACCTATCTGAAAAGCATGGTATAGTAAGGTCAATTTCCCTCCTATTGTGGAGGAGGCCCCAGCCCAGCAGTAGGGCGTATATGAGCTGAAATGTTGATGATGTAGGTATATTTATTTATAATTATAGATTCATTCCATTGACTTTCATACATAATATACTTGTTAACTATTATAGTCATTACATTATTTATGTGATCCTACCAACTCCGAAGATTCTGTATTATTCGATTCCTACAGAGACGCAGATGATAGGTACCTATACGAAGCGCTGCATATTTGTAGTTGCATTATAATATATTTTGATTAATTGGATAGTGTCCGTAAATATTTTTTGTTGTCACAGAAATGTAATTAAGAGATCAAAATAATAATAATAATAATAATAATAGATATTTATTTCTCTTCACAAAGGATCAGATTTATAGCATTAGGTAATATACATTTGAAAACATACAACTTTGCGAGCCTTTGTGAGGGGCTGGTGTCCGTACTAGGGTAAACCTGTGTGACGGATCACCAGGCTCTCACTAGCTTACAAACAAAAGGTTTAAACAGAATGATTAGTTTATCTTACTAGTCATTAAGAGGATAGCGATTATGTTATTAAAGAGAAAAACTAGGGATAAATAATACAAACTGTGTAATATGTGCCCAATGTAGAAAGTGTGAGTGCTTGACAATGTCTGTGTGTGTGTGTGTGTCTCTCAAGTGTGTGTATGTGTGTGTGTGTGTGTGTGTGTGTGTGTGTGTGTGTGTGTGTGTGTGTGTGTGTAGGCATGTGAGCGTGTTTGAACGCATGCGAGGATGTGTAAGCAGGTTATGCATGCGTGTGTGCGTGAGTGCGTATGAATTACTGTATTAAGATTAGCGTTATGAGGGAATCAGAAGTAATTGTTCAGTTGAATCATAGTCCAATCTTTGGAGCCATTCAAGCAACCTCTTTTTACATACTGTTTTTGATAGAGCGTAGATTGAAATTTTTTGGTTTAACTTATTGTATAAGAAGCCGCCGAGAAACCCAAAATGGCGTTGAGCAAAAGTTGTACGACAATGTAAAATTGGACAGACTACGTGTTTGCGTCGTATATTTTCGAGTGCCTTGGGGTTATAAGTTAGCAGTGAATGCTGACGCATAACCGTTCTTTGGATGAAAAGTTGTCGTACGGGTAAGACCTTTGTCATCTCATAAAGATCTTTGGTTGGATATAGGAAAGGTAGAAAGTTGATGACCTTTAGGACCGCTCTTTGAGCCCGCTCAATTTTCAACATATTAGTTTTGGCTGAGCCTCCCCATACAGTGATACAGTATGAAATTATTGATTGACCTAAGGCAGAATAAACCATTTTCAATAAGTCTGGGTCAGCTACGTGACGAAGGTTCTTAAATATGAAAATTAATTTTCGAGTTCTCGCCGCCAGGTGGTCAATATGAGGCTGAAAAGTTAATGTACTGTCTAATGTAATGCCAAGGTACTTAATTGTATTTACGTGTTGCAAATTTAGACAAGTACACGAATTATCGTGGAAGGTACAAAAGCTTGAATGGGCCACTAATTTATAGTGATCACAGGGTGCTGTTGTAGCGTTTATGGTGAACGTCATGTACTTGGTCTTATCTACGTTAAGTGCAAGTTGGTTTGTTCTTAGCCATGAGACTAACATGTTGAATCCCATTTGCGCGTTACAGATAACTTGCAACCATGATTTAGCCTCAAATAAGAGTACTGTGTCGTCTGCAAACGATATTATCTTTCCCTGTGGCATCACGAGATTACATAGGTCGTTGATGTATGCTAAAAATAAGGTAGGACCCAGTATACTGCCTTGCGGTATGCCGCGTATCTTTGGTATATCGTAACTGTACCATTCCTTGACTCTTACTCTTTGCGAGCGATTTGCAAGATAATTGGCAAAGAGTCCATGTTGCATACCCCTTATCCCAAGGTGTTCCAGCTTCTGTAGTAGTAGAGGGACAGAAATAGTGTCGAAGGCCTTGGCTAGGTCGACAAATATAGCCACAACTTTTCTGTTTTTGTCCAGTTTGTCGGTAATAAACTCTGTTAGTTCGTGAATCGCATCACTTGTAGATTGACCTGATCTAAAACCATACTGGTAAGGCGATATTAACGACTTGTCTTCTAGATATTTTACCAATCGTTTGTTCATGATCTTTTCAAGTATTTTCGACATGGTAGGCAATATTGAAATAGGTCTATAACTATTAATGGAACGTTCGTCACCAATTTTGTAGATTGGAAGGACCTCGGCTTGTTTCCAATTGTTGGGGAATTTACCGGTACTTATAGCTAGATTACATATATAAGTAATCAAAGGAATTATATGCTGTCTATATCTCTTGATGAACGCACTAGAAATGTTATCTCTTCCAATGGTGCAATTGCTTTTCAGACTTAGAATAATCTCCTCCACTTCCAATGAATCTGTTGGGTATAATCTTAGTGAATGGGGATGAGAGTAATAGAGCATCGTTTCCACTGAGGTAGTATTTCTAAGCTTACCACGGGTAACTATATCTTCTCCTATATTTGCAAAGAACTTGTTGATATTATTTATGGAGGATTGTGGTTCTTGATCATTTATTAACTGCACCGCTTCATTCTTAGAACTGGTAGTATGCGTAATATCTTTGATGGCTTTCCATAATTTTTTACTACCTTTTTTAGCTATTTTGAGCGCTGCTTTTTCATGCTCACGTTTTAGTGTTTTTAAGAGGTTGTTACAAAAGTTTCTATACCTTTTGTATGTTATGATTAAAACTTGATTCTGAGGATTCTTTTTAATTTTTCGGTGTAATCTGTCACGGTTTCTCATGCATCTAAGAAGACCTTTGGTTATCCATGGTTTGGTTATTGTTTTACGGTTGGAGATTCTAACTGTCTTCGTATTGGCGATTATTATGTTATTTAAAACCATACCCAATACTTTCTTTTTGACATAATTAAATATTGATTAAGCTCTATCACTTTCACTTTAAAGAATAATAACAATATTACAACTCCATAACCCATTCCCTTCCCATCGTCATTAGGCCGACAACTAAAGGGACCATATTTCGTAACTGAACGAAATTTTTCGTCTATACGATCCGTCGTTTCAGACCGATAGTGTATGTGAAGATCGTTAACGATTTACTTCATCGAAGACAATGTCTGAGATCGCAACAAAATCCCATGCAATCATGAATATCGTGACGATGAATCGACAGTGTTTTGGGCTCTTTGCGAACATTGATTCGATTTTAATGTCACTCGATGGCGGTCGCCGCATGCGTCAATATTTACATATGAATACTGGTTTAGTTTCAATAGTCATTTCTTAACCCGCATTTTTCTAGGCTTTCTTTTTTATTTTGTAACCGAATTAAAGTTACCGCCACGCAGGTAAGGAAAAGAAGTTCGTTTTCCATTTTATAGAGGCACGTATTGAATCATTTGAGCACGTCTTTATCCTTCCATTTTAAACAAGTAAATAATCGATCATTACGATCAATCGTTTCATGTGTGAGTGACAAATTTTAAGCGATTGATCGTCACAATATTCTTACAGATGTATAGTATAGACGGATCGTTCCATATTTGGGCCTCTTAACACAGAATTCTTAACATCTGTAGAGGCAATGTGCCTTGTGTGCGAATCAGCAGCAGGTAAATGAATTGTCACGAAAATTTCCCAACATCCCCGAAACCGTGATCGGCCAGGCTGACTAGTTGGCTGATTAGTCGGCACAACTTTAGTAAAAGACGAATAAGGGATTAAATATGCTTATAACATCTATGCAAGATAAGGCAAGCTTGAAATAAAACCCTACAGCAACACATCTGACCAGCGTGTTATAGTAGCTCAATTGTCCTCCTATTGTGGAGGAGGTTCAAGCCCAACAGTGAGACCTATATGAGCTAAAATTATGAATGATGATGAATTTTAGTCCTTTTTTGTAAAAGATCACAAACTGCACAAAGAAATAGATTGTTTTGTAATTTTTAAAATTTGTAAAATACCTGCGCCTGATGCTGCCCTAGCCGAGGCGGCGGGTAACGTGACCGGGGAATTAGACCGTCACCCACCGAGAAGCCGACCGCGTGAGGAAAGACCGACGTCCTCCCCGATGCGGACGACGTTGGTGGATGGGAGAGTACCCCTAAATAAGAGGTATTCCGTCGGGCCGACCACTGAAGTCAAGTCACCCTGCTCCGATGGTCGGTCCAACGACGAAGGCGATGTGTCAATTCAAATCAATTAACATTCTTCTCAATATTATCAATTAACATGTATTCGATTCCTAATTTATTTTGAGCGAAAAATAATACCTATACGCTATTTCTCTGGCCCGATTCTGAGCTATACTGATCGGCAGTGAACTTGCTACACTATTTATATGCAGACCCATCTCGCCTCAAACATATTATCGGTACATGCTATCAATATTGAATCGCCAAGATGCTTACGGTATTATGTTATAACCCGTACGGTGATCAAGTAGGAATACAATTCACCACCCTTCTGTTACCTATAGCTGTCGCAAAAGACGACTAATGGATATGATATGAATATAACATCTATCCAAGGGAAGGAAACCTTGACATAAAACTATGTACCAACACGTCGGACCAGCGCGGTATAGTAGGTCAATTCCCCCCGAATATGAAGGAGGCCCGAGCTCAAAAGTGGGACTTATGTAAGCTGAGATAATGATGATGATGATTAACTATATTTTTGTTAATCTTAAGTCTTCTTCCTGTCTGTGTAGTGACGGAATAAGAATATAATTCCGTACACCTCATCTTGCCCGTAGATATTATAAAAGAATCATATAACATCTATACAAGAGAAGGAAAACTAGACATAAAACCCTACACCAACACGTCTAACCAGCTCGGTATATTAGGTCATTTGCCGGGACAAATGATATAATAGTATAATATTAATAATGTCATGTAATACCATAATATAAAAATAATCCATTATTAAAGTATGATAAATTACAGTAAAATCAATTATTCCGTCCGATGACGGAGTTGGAATACAATTCACCACCGCATATCTTGCCTGTGAGTGTTACAAAAGACGACTAAGGGATATAATACTCATGGTCTGTATAAGAGAAGGAAAACTCGATATAAAATCATACGCCAACTCGTCTTATCAGCGCGGTATAGAAGGTCAATTTCTCTCCCATTGTTGAGGAGTCTCAAGCTCAACAATGAAGCATATATGAGTTGAAATGATGACAGTAAAACTGTTCTTCTAAATAAAATAGACACGAATAAATATTGTCATCATCATCATCGCAGGCCACATACGTCCCACAATTGAGCTCGGGCCTCCTTAACGTGGAAGGGAATTTGATCTACTATACCACGCTGGTCAGACATGTTGGTATAGGATTTCATTCCGAGTTTTAATTCTCTTGCACAGTTTTTACGTGCTTATTATATCCCATAGTCGTCTTTTACGACATCCACGGCCAAGATAGAGTGAATTTTATTTTTACTCCGTCACCACACGGTAAAATAATAAAATAAATAAATAAAAATAAATATTGTGTTACGTCACAATCTCAATATAGCAACGAGTTAAATGCTGTCACGATGCCCTTGTAACAGATCATTAGTTAGATTTAACCAAACAATAGCCTATAAATAACTAAACTAGTGTCATTATCAACATTCATTGATTTGAGCTAATTGCATACCAATACTTTTATCAAAATACACCTGAACACAAACTCACATCGTTATTTTTTGCATACATTACCCGCAATGATTGTTTATTTAATATTAAGTTCAAATATACTACGCAATGGAAATTGAAGTATGAGATATAGGTTTATTGATTTAGTTCTTGGTAGTAATGCAATGCAAGTGTATTTTAGAGTGCATTGGCCTATGCTATTTTTGGGGGCAGGTGCGTTGTTTCCAATCGCTGGCAATGCTACCAAGCTGATGTGTATTTATAAGTATACAAATAATATATACTGACTATTCTAACCTGAGTTTTTTACTGGATAATGTTAATAGAACAGGCATTTAATAATACAGCTACAGGTTTTTGACTATTACGTTAGGTAATTAGATTTTTCATTAGGTTTAAGTTTTAGTTGACCGTGATATTTAAGTAAAATATAGAGTTCTATTTTTCTTTTATCTAGGTCTAGAAGAACTAAGTGAGAAAAATGTGGATGAACCACCGAAGTCGAAGAATCAGATAGCATCAGACAGCTAGGTAGACTGTGGTGTGGTCAAAAGACAGGTCAAAATAAGCGAAAAAAGAGTAATTGACTAGAGCAATTTTTAGTAACGCAAGATTTATTTATTCAAGATACAACCCCAAAGAGGGTGAAATCTGTGATGTTTGTACAAAGAAAAAAAAATCCGGCTAAGTACGAGGCGGAGTCGCGCACATAGGGTTCCGTACCATTATCTATAAAAATCGCGTTTGTTGTAGGTATGGGAGCCTCCTTAAATATTTTTTTTTAGAATTTTTTTTTTTTTTTTTTTATTGCAAACGGTGGCAAACGAGCAAACAGTACACCTGATGGTAAGTGTTGCTGCCGCTCATGGACCTTTACAAGGCCGTTGCCTACCGCAAGAAAGCGAAGGGAGTGTGAATGCGTGCATTGAGGCTCGGTGATACCAAGGGCACCACCAAAACCCTCCACACGCAATCACCCTCAGAAAGTTGGGCTTCCGGCTCTCTCGCTCACCGAACGAAGCGCAGTAACAAATTGCTACTGCTCAGACGTCGATTTTCTGCGAGAGCATGGTACTGCCCCGGACGGACCGGCCCGCGGCTGTAGACCGATAACTGTCGACAGTGTGGCCCTACCCCTCCTATTTGTTGTTATAGCGGCAACAGAAATATGTAATTTGTAAAAATTCTAACCGTCTAGCTATCGCGGTTCTTCAAATACAGCAGTAGCTCTATTGACTAACTCAACACTGAGCCGATACTGCTAAAGCCAGAAACGTAAAATTTTGAGTTCATTTTCAGCCGCTGAGGGTGTAAATTAGTTATAAATATGCCAATTGACTGATTCACCGCCGACCCAAAACTACTGAAATTAGAAAAATAAAACTTTGACAGTAATTTCTCTTTGTATTATAGGGCTCTCTAACGGGTGAAACGCTGCTTGGTTACATTAAACAACACTATTCTGCTCAGGTTACACAAACTTTTAACCTATATTCCGTCGCTGCAACAAAAGTTGTTTCGCTTGTTGCAACCATGTTTAGTATTTGCTGAATCCTAACATAATCTATACCAATTTAAAAGAGAGTGCTCTGTACCGTCGCTTTTTGCTAGCACCGGGAGGAGTGCCTCTACAGTCTGAGCAACAAATCGAGGCCTCTCCAGTTGGACTACCCAACGGCTAATAACATCCCCACGGGTATCGTAACGTCCAGCGGTAAACTCGCTAAACGATAATTGTCGCACTCTGCTATCGTCGTTGATACACGTAGAGTTTAGACAGGACCTCCTTCTCCAAATCCCAAGGGCTAGTTCTAGCCAATGCTCAATTGCTCTCTCTATGGTGACCTCATGCCCTTGGACGAATGACTAGGCGTCTCATCCACATCTCTCAACCATCCTTGCGTGTATCTGTTGAAACGGATTGAGTTCACCCATTTTCGTTATGTACCAGGGTCGCTGTGCTCGCATGTGCTCGCAACGTCATAACCAATGCCCCACAAGATTGGCTCCAAGACTGTCTGACATGGGGATTTACTTGAAGTCTAGCCCCTCTACTAGTAATTGGCTCTGCTACAACGGCCTCAGATGCAGTAAATCCACAATCGTCGAATGCACCTTCAAAAAAAAAAACAAGCCATCCGACGTAATGGTGCCAACCTTGTTAAGCTGCTGGGTGGTGCAGGTGGCCAGGATTCAGCATGCCTACATCATCAGGCAACATGATAATCCGTAGGACAAAGAACATATTGCAGAGTTATCTGTGTTCACTTTTTTCACAAATGCTTCCCACGCAAACTTCGTTAATATAATGAAAAATTATTACATAATCTAACACGTGGTTCCACTCTACATGCGTCAGAATAATTACTGTTATATCATATTCACTTCATCACTTTTACTGTATTAAATAAAATGTTACATACTTAAGCTATAAAATAAAACAGGAAAGAAATAAATATGATTCGCATGAGACGACACTTCCAGGTTCTAGCCAAAACTCCCCAGTCTGTAGATAGTAAAAGAAAAGAGTGGTATAGTTGATAGTTAGATTTCTATAGCCTTATAAATACTAAAATCTATATATTACAAAATTTCTATTTTTATTATTCCAATTAATAAATATTACAAAACACAGTACTTTTAGTTAGTTATCCGTGTGATTACGGAGTAAGAGTACAATTAACGACTAAGGGACGTAACACGTTTTTGATATATAAAACATGGCAAAATCGAAATAAAACCCCATACAAACCCGTCTGACCAGCGTGGTATAGTAGGTCAATTTCATTCCTGTCCATGAGAAGGCTCGATTCCAGAAGTGAAACGCGTATGAGCTGAAACAGTGACGAAAAAACTGGCAATACTAAAGCACCTCGTATAGATTATAAATCCTATAAGCATTTTACAAAGATTATGTCGTTTGAATTTAAATCCCTAGAAATAAAATTATTTCGAAGAACATAAATTATTTGGCAGACTAATGTATCTTATCAAAAGAAATATATTAATAGCCCGCTCAAGTATTTTTGATGGGCGTCAGAGTACATATGACGTATTTGAAGTGTACGAAGATTAGGGGACAATCTGCAAGATTCTCTTCTACCATAAATAGTAATTAGTTTATGATATGGTATTATAGTTTTTTTAAAGACGACTAAGGGATAAAATGTGCTTATTACATCTATGCAAGAGAAAACTCGAAATAAAACCCAACACATCTGACCAGCGTAGTATAGTGGGTCAATATCCCTCTTATTGTGGGAGGGTCGAGCCCAACAGTGGGATGTATATGAGCTGTGATGATGATGATTAAGTTTTATATGGGGATAGTATTATAGTTTCGGTTATAGACTAAAAATACAATTAACTATCCCCTATCTTATCTGTGGGCATCGTTTAAGATGACTAAGGGATTATAATACTCAAATAACATCTATGTAAGAGATGGAAAACTCGATTTAAAACCCTATTTCAATACGTATGACCAGCGGGGAATAGTAGGTCAATTTCCCTTCCATTGTAAAGGATATCTAAGCCTAATACTGGGACTTATATAGGCTAAGATGATGACGCTTGTAGTTTCATTAGCTATATTCCGTATTTGAACTTTTGCGAACTACAAATTGGAATCGTAGTGTAAATGTGTTGGTTAATTTTTGAAGGACCTGCAACACAAGAATTTATTCCTTAATACAGTCTATCTAATAGCTTATCGCCATTCACTGTTGGATACAGGCCTCCTAGGGGGCGTAAATGCCTTGGGCTGACCACGGTGGACAAGGAACTCGGTACTACTACTCAAGAAACCCGGTGGTTAGCCGAAAAAATATAAGCGACATGCTAAGTGTGTTATAGGGCGCGTGCAATGCCGCCCTAGCCGAGGCCGCGGGTGACGTGACCGGGGATTAGTCCGTCACCCGCCGAGAGGCCGACCGCGTGAGGAAAGACCGACGTCCTCCCCGAGGGGGGGACGTCGGTCGATGGGAGGGTACCCCGGGTAGGGGGTATTCCGTCGGGCCGGCCACTGATGACAAATAACCCTGCTCCAGTGGTCGGCCCAATGACGAAGGCGACGTGGTGTTCGGGTGGGTTGCGGGAGTTGCGTGCTTAAGCCCATCTGTCGCCCCGGACGGAGTGGTGCGGAGGCACGCCGACCGCAGCCCACCCCAAAAAAAAAAAAGTGTTATAGGGCTGCGCGCCGCCCCTCTGTCGTCCCGGACGGAGCCGGGCAGCGGGTGAACTGACCATAGCCCACCCCAAAATCAAAGGGGGCGAAAATGCCTAATCACATAATTCGCACTATGCCTGGAAGAAAGAAGTAAATGATTTTTGCCAACTTTTCAGGAGCTTGAAAAAAATGTCCTATATTTTTAATTATGAGTTCTAAAAATATGTTTCAAAGAGAAAATCGTAGGTCACAGTTGCCTTCAACTACACCTTTTTAATTTAGGAACAGCTTAATGTATTTCGAGATAATCTAAAAAAAATACTGTCACTTCTGTATTCCACGAAATGCAAAGAATATTTGCAGGGGTAAGTATAATTATTGCTTTTGAATAATTATTTTCGATTGCTTTGACTTATACTTGATTACTTTGAACGTTTCTTTTAGGAAGTCTAGCCCAGTCACGCCCCGCCTAAACCACTTAGTGTTAGAAGGGGCAGCTTACAATTCCATAACCTACTATACACTATTTAGTGCACAGCATAGAATGGAGGGTTCTCTATTTCCATTTAGACGAGCAAATTTTAAGGATGAGACTGTTATTGCCCGTTTCATTGGCTTTCATCATCATCATCATCATCATCGCAGTCCACATACGTCCCACTGTTGGGCGCGGGCCTCCTCCACAATGGGAGGGAATTTGACCTATTATACCATGCTGGTCAGACATGTTGATATAGGGATCATTTCGAGTTCTCCTTCTCTTGCACAGATCTTGTATGCATATTACATCCCTTAGTCGTCTTTTACGACATCCACGGGCAAGATAGATAGTGGTGAATTGTATTCTTACTCCGTCACCACACGGAAATCATTAGCTTTATTAGGCATTATTTTGTACATTGTCTGACATGAATTAAGTTTCGAATCAGAAGAATTTCGTCATTTATTATCATCATCATTTCAGTTCATATACATCTCAGTGCTGGGCTCAAGCCACCACCAAAATAGGAGAGAAATTGACCTTACTATGCCATGCTGGTCAGACAGAATGGTATAAGGTTTTATTTCGAGTCTTACTTCTCTTACATAGATGTTGTATGCGTTTTGTATCCCTTAATCGTCTTTTACGACATCCATGAGCAAGATAGAGAGTGGTGAATTGTATTCTTACTCAGTCACCACACGAAAAAACATTAATCACAAGAAATAATCAGTAGAGTAATAATATTTTACAAAGCAAAAGTCGTTTACACTTTCTTGTGATCAGTTATGATATGATATTATAGTATGGTAGATGTTATTCGCATATTATATCCCTTAGTCGACTTTTACGATACCCGCGGGCAAGAGAAGGGGTGATGAATTGTATTCTTACTCCATCACCACACGAAAAGAACTAAATAAATAATTAAATAATAGAAAACAAAACAGTAGAATAGTATATAGTTCGTCCGACGCGTTGGTATAGGGTTTTGTTTCAAGTTTTACTTTTCTTGCATAGATATTATTTACATATCCTATCCCTTAGTCGACGTACGACAGCCACGAGCAAGAGAAAGGGTGACGAATTGTATTCTTACTCTGTCACCACACGGACGAGTAGGTAACTATTCATATTCATTATTACATTCATTTGGTTTAATGATGTCAAGGTTAACATTGCGTTGGTCCCTATAGTTCTGTTTTAGCTAATGTATGTCCTTATAAATGTACGATGGCTGCTAGGAAGACTACAACACTGACGTTACTCGAGGATGTCGCAAAAGATGACTAAGAGGTCTGATTTTTACGCGAGCATTACATATTGAAAATAAATCTACTTTACGGATTTTGTCGCGATTATATTTGATTTTTCATTGCCTGACGTTTCGAAAACTGTAGGTACAGCGTTCATGGTCACCGTTCAGCCTTCATGTTAGTGCTTCCTTCATGTTAACCTCATGATCAGAAATGCTGGAAAGTGTTGGAAACGTCGGGCAATAAAAATCAAATACAAACGCGATAAAATCCGTTGTTTTATTTACAAGATGACAAAGGGCTTAACACCTGGGCTAAATCCATATGATAACATTCGGTTAACAATTATATTACCAGTGAAGAGTAACGTCAGGTATACGACTGGTCAGATACAATTTTGAATAACCCCCACAACAAACTAAAATAATAAAAATAAAATGTTACGTTCTATTCAACAGGAATTATCAATTAATTGTCATTTAACGATTATACTGATACGCATGAAGCATCAAGTAATCATACGCCATTAAATTATTTTGGAAAAGAGCTGATACTGAAATGTAAGAACATTACTGGACCGATAATAATCAAACATAGCTAAGAATCACCGCAAGGAAAATGGCTTTTAAATTAAGAAAACCGCTCACACATAGAGACAGACATTGCTGTCAAACCCTTCTTTTTGCGTCAGGGGTTAAAAGTATTGTCTTAAGTTTTGCAATATGTAGAAAGAAAGAAGTACATTTTGCTTCTACCGTGAGTAATTGGGATAAGAGGAGGTTAATGATGATTACACATTTTGGAGGAAGTCCATCTTCTTCTACATTAGAAGGCAATTGATGCAAATTTTTGATGTTGTCTTATTATATAGTCTTATTATCATTATTATGTCAGCCTGTTTAAGTCCCACTGTTGGGCTCAGGCCTCATCCACAATGAGAGGGCAATTGTCCCATTACGCCAAAAAAAAAATTAAAACTAGGTAACTGGTTTAGGCTCGCAAGCGTTACAAACTTACTTTCGCATTTATAATATTAGTTTGGATGTTTTTGATATATTTTAACACTATAGTTTTATGACACAGTATTGTTTTGCAGATTTCCACCGTTACATAGAAAAAAAGATACACTTATTTTTATTTACCTAACAGAGTTACCAAGCTTTATGTTTTTAACTGTAAATTTATTAACAATGACTCCGTGATACCTTTTCTAATTACATTTCAAACCTTGTGGTGACGGGGTAAGAATATATTCAGCAACCAAATCTTACCCACGGGTATAATAAAAGACGACTAAGAGATATAATGTACATATAAAATCTTCGCAATATCATATTTGCAAAAGAAGGAAAACTTGAAAAAATCTATACCAACTCGTTTGATTAGCGTGATATAGGAGTTACATTTCTCTCTTATTGTGAAGGAAGCTCGAACCCAACAGTGCGACGTTTTCATAAAATAACCCAAATTCTCAATAATTAATAAGTATTGAGTCAATTAACTTTGCTTAGAAATTTAAAATAATTAAGTTTTGATAACTTTTATTTATCATAAATAATAAATTGACTTCATAAATGGCTTCCTGTGTGGCGATGGGATAAGATTACATTTATCGCCTCCCCTTACTTGACCGTAGGACTCGTAAGTATCAGCTAAGGATTCATCAACGCGTAGCAGCTCTGTTCTGGGCAATATATAACATCTTACTGCGATCACCAACCCACCAGCCAAGAATGGCGATTGCGACATTATATCCTCTTTATGAAGGCCTTCGTCCAGAAATGGACGGCGATAGGCTGAATAATAATGATGAATCATGAAATGGTATAATGGTCAAGATATCGATGTACCCTATTAAGAGTTAATTGGGTTCGATTCCTACGTAAAATAACCCTTTATGCTATCCACAAAATGTTGTTCTGAGTTTGGATTTTATCTGGGTTTCTAAAGTTCCCCCTGAAACTTAATTAAACCCTTACGCCACAATGGCTACTTTAAAAAAATATATATATCTTATATATAATTATTTTCCGTGTGGTGACGGAGTGACAATAAATTACCTCTCTCTTCCCCTGGGTGTCGTAAAAGACAATTAAGGAATATAATATGCATATAACATCTATGCAAGAGCATCAAAAGTCGATATAATCCCCTAAACTAGCCCACCTGCCCATCGGCAAAGATTAGTTTCTCTCCTATTATGAAGATTTGAACAGGTTTGATCCCAGCATTGGGACGTATATGAACTAAATAGAAGATTACATGATCACTATTCTACCTTTTTTTATGTAAATATTGAAGATTAATTTTTACAAAGCCCGATACATAGATTTTACGACAGTCTTTATCATCAAATTTTATATTATTTTGACAACTGCGATTGTCAAATTATTTATCATTCGTGTCGATTAAAGTTATAAGCAATTTGCCAAGAGACTTAGAATATGACTAAACCATTATCATCATCATTATCACAGCTCATATATGTCCCACTGCTGGGATCGAGACTTGCACAACAGGAGGGAAATTGTTCTACTATACCACGCTGGTTAGACAGATTGATATAAGATTTTATTTCAAGTTTTCATTCTCTTCAACTGGTCTCATACACGTCCCACTGTTGGGCTCGAGCCTTCTCCACAATAGGAGGGAAATTGACCTACTATACCATGCTTGTCATACATATTAGTATAGGGTTTTATTTTGATTTTTCCTTCTCTTGCACAAATTTTATGCGTACCATATCCCTTAGTCATCTCTTACGACATCCACGGGTAAGATAGGGAGTGGTGAATTGTATTCTTACTCCGTCAGCGTTCTTTTGGATGGATATAATCTACATATCAAAATCCCGTAGTCCTCTTTTTAGATACCTATAGTCAAGAATAGGGATGGCGAATTGTATTCTTACTCTATCAGCAGACGGATATCAACATGAATTTGGAAGTTCTTTTTCTTTTATATGATGGAGTTCTCTTCTGTAAAGGGAAGGAAATAGATCTTCTATGCTACGCCTGTTCTACAGATTATTATCAAGCTTAATTTCAAGTTATCCTGTTCTCGTATGACAATGATTTTTTAAACCCAAAGTCACCCTTTACAAGACCTGAAAAAAGTGAAAAGGTATTAGTTTTTATTCTAACTCTACCATAACGAAAATTGAAAACATTACACATCTAAATTTAGAAACACTAAAATTAAAATAATTGTACATGATAATGTATTATTAAATGGATTAATATTATGTTATTTGCAATCAGATAATCAATTACATCGATAACAGTAAGTTCAAAATACCTCGCGTGCCCATCGCCTGAAATGGTTCAAGGCGCGATTTACATCGGCCGCGCCTCTTACGGAGCGCTTCCTTCACAATAAAACATCAATTAAAACTATTTATATACATTATAAATAATATAAGGGTTGATATATAGATTTATATTTGATATAACAGTATGTGAATAGTGAAAATTGTCGGGGTTTACGCGCGGTGCGGGGGCCGTCGCGCTCTCCATGTATGGCTCGCGTGGTCTGCGCATACGCTACCTATATAAGATTCCGGCCCCGCTGATCGCCGCACTCGCAGTCTCGCTGCCGTAGAGTCAACATCCACCGCGTCCCAAACCACACACAAACGCCAAAATGTGCGACGATGATGTTGCTGCGCTCGTAGTCGACAATGGCTCCGGCATGTGCAAAGCCGGTTTCGCCGGCGACGACGCGCCCCGCGCTGTCTTCCCATCCATCGTGGGTCGCCCCCGTCACCAGGGTGTGATGGTCGGTATGGGCCAGAAAGACTCCTATGTAGGCGATGAGGCCCAGAGCAAGAGAGGTATCCTCACCCTGAAGTACCCCATCGAACACGGTATCATCACCAACTGGGATGACATGGAGAAGATCTGGCACCACACCTTCTACAACGAGCTGCGCGTCGCCCCTGAGGAGCACCCAGTCCTCCTGACTGAGGCCCCCCTGAACCCTAAGGCCAACAGGGAGAAGATGACCCAGATCATGTTTGAAACCTTCAACTCCCCGGCTATGTACGTCGCTATCCAGGCCGTGCTTTCCCTGTACGCCTCCGGTCGTACCACCGGTATCGTACTTGACTCCGGTGATGGTGTATCTCACACCGTCCCCATCTACGAAGGTTACGCCCTGCCCCACGCCATCCTCCGTCTGGACTTGGCTGGCCGCGACTTGACCGACTACCTCATGAAGATCCTCACCGAGAGGGGTTACTCTTTCACCACCACCGCTGAGAGGGAAATCGTGCGTGACATCAAGGAGAAGCTGTGCTATGTCGCCCTCGACTTCGAGCAGGAAATGGCCACCGCCGCTGCCTCCACCTCCCTCGAGAAGTCCTACGAACTTCCCGACGGTCAGGTCATCACCATCGGCAACGAGAGGTTCCGTTGCCCTGAGGCCCTCTTCCAGCCTTCCTTCTTGGGTATGGAATCTTGCGGCATCCACGAGACCGTGTACAACTCCATCATGAAGTGCGACGTTGACATCCGTAAGGACCTGTACGCCAACACTGTCATGTCCGGTGGTACCACCATGTACCCCGGTATCGCCGACAGGATGCAGAAGGAAATCACCGCCCTCGCTCCCTCCACCATCAAGATCAAGATCATCGCTCCCCCCGAGAGGAAGTACTCCGTATGGATCGGTGGATCCATCCTTGCCTCCCTCTCCACCTTCCAGCAGATGTGGATCTCCAAGGAGGAATACGACGAGTCCGGCCCCGGCATTGTCCACCGCAAGTGCTTCTAAGCGCTTCACCGCTTGGTGCCGCCGCTGCGTGAGCATAGTGCAGTGTGTTGTGGTACTTTCATCATACGATGGGAGTACAAGCATTTGTACGAGTGCGTTTGCGTTGTACTTAGTGATACCTGACAGAACTGAACATCTAATGTAACGCCATCTATTGTAATGTAATTTATTGTAAAATTTATATAAATTTAATTTTCTTTTTTTTATTTTTATTATATACACGGGATCGTTATGGATCTCACGCCAAATGTAATTAATAAATAAACGGTTAATTTATTTATTTTAATTACATTATTTCTTTTTATACAACCGTTGCTTTGCTTTTTTTTTTGGTTTCGATATCCGCCAACCCGCATCCTTCCTAGTGTATTGTGTTACATAGAGACACATGTCTGTTGTGTATTGAAGCCAGTGGAGCACACCTGTCTAAAAGTAGGTCAGAATCATTGCCAACATTCCTGAATCAATTGACGCTCGCCGACGAGTTTTTCACATTCTGTTGTAGCAATGTTAATAACAAAGTTACAAGAGCGCTTCCCCTAGAGCTCAGTACAACGAAATTAGCTCGGGAGGTTGCCCCACACGCTTCAAAATTAGCCACCGTGTGCACTACCATAAATAGTAAAGACGTCTCCCGCAGCCAAAAGCATTTTCTAATTTTATCATATAATCGCGGGACGTTGAGTAAAGAATTGCTATACGATTCTAGATCTAACGTGGTTAGACGACGATTAAATATCGTTTGCTCTATTTATTTCCGTAAATATCTTGAGAGGACCGCTGGAGTAAAAGAAGCCATTGGTTCGGTAGGTCTATTAATATATCGGACTCCCGGAGTGTTGGTATACATTTATTCATATATATTATGCACAATATGTTGAATGTGACGTTAGGTGTCGTGTTTACGTATTGTATTTATGTTAGCAGAAGTTTAAAATGGTTCTTGGTTACTAAAATTCACGTTAACGCCACTCCCATTAGTTTTATTAGAAATTTTATACGGTGACAATTATTTAGATAGGTATTTCAAGCTTCTATATTATCATACAATTTTATTTTTCTTTATCATTCGATTCATTATGAATTTAAACGAATAACATTCTTATATCCATATCGAAATTGACATATATTTTTTTAAATATTCTATTGTATTTTTCTTTAAAACTATGCCAATAGAGAGCGGACTTCGGATTATTTACTGAAATATATTATGAAGTCAGCTGTAAGTCAATGTTGTAACATAATACATTGCGTCAATTTCTTAAAATATCTTTCACACTTTATTATTTTAACTAAATTATTCATTCATGATTTGATAAGAAGTATTAAAATAGTTTGTGTGAAATATTTACTGAGGTTTTACTTTTAAATGAACGCAGGCATTGCGTGTTTAATTTTAACTTCTTACGAGCTAATCTTTCGTATATTTTTAAACGATATTGACCAGGTGGTAGGGAATTTACAAGACATTATCGTTTAGAATAGGACATACACGAACAATTATAGAGCAAGTGTTACTATTTAATTACTTGATAATTCTTAATAATTACACTTTAAATATATTTTCTGTCACTGTTACTTACTTAGTTTGATACTTATGCATTAGACAGTCATTGCTTGCTTTTTTTCTTGCAATTAAACTATCTATTGTTTTTTTTTTTTAACTTTTTGATAGGCAGACAATAGTCTAGACTAGGTATTCTCTAAGTCTGTTCCACGGAACCTAGGGGTTGTGTTGACCTTCTATACCACGCTGGTCAGACTCATTAGCATAGGTTTTTGTCAAGTTCTCCTTCCCTTGCCTAGATGTTATCTGAATATTATATCAATTAGGTGTCTATTACGACACCCGCAAACAAGAGAAGAGGTTGTGAATTGTATTCTTACTCCATTACCATACGGAAGATAGATAGAGTTCTTACGGTGATGGTATCACTTGGTAAACTTTTACGAATACTCACGAGAAAGAAAGGGGAGATAATACATTATATTCTTCTTCGGAGTAAAAATACAATTTACTACTCTCTCTATCTTACTCGTAGATGTTGTAAAAGACAAGAGTAGGAAAACTCGAAACAAAACCCTATTCCAACACATCTGACCAGCGTGAAATATTCGGTTAATTCCCCTCCCTTTATGGAAGACGTCTAAGCCCAACAGTGTGACATTTATAGGCTGAAATGATGAAGATGATGATTCTTACTTTGTTAACATACGAATGTACTGAATTAAACTTTTAAAATTTATAAAAAACCTAGCAGCGGTTTTATCCACATAGTTCCTCTTCCCGTAGGAATATCGGGATAAACTATAGCCTATGTTTTATTCTGATATATAAACTATATTAATGTGAAGTTGCATCAAAATCCATTCAGTAGTTTTTGCGTGAAAGAGCAACAAACATCTTCACATCCTCACATACTCATAAACTTTCGCGTTTATAATATTCATAGGATATATTAGTTCCACCTCTCGATCTCTGCAGTATTATGGAATCAAACTTAATACCACACTCTTGACAGTCCACGTTTTAACAACTAAGCTACAATAATGTTTTTATTTAAAATATTATTCATCATTCGTACTAAATCTGTTACACATTATTTTTGGCTACACCTACTTTTATAGTAGTAAGGTAGTCTGCCAGAACTGATGTCATTGTTTCGCGCGATAACGATATTGAATCATCAAAGAATTTGTTTAGAGGGTGGTGACAAAAATACAAATCATCATCATCATCATCATCTTAACCCATATACGTCCCACTGTTTGGCTCGGGTCTCCTCCATAATGGAAGGATAATTGACATACCACGCTGGTTAGACGTGTTGGTATAGGGTTTTATTTCGAGTTTTCCTTCTCTCGCATAGATGTTATATGCGTTTTATATCCCTTAGTCATCTCGTACGATCACCCACGGGTAAGATAGGGGGTGGTGAATTGTATTCTTACTCCGTCACCACACGGAAAAATACAAATATATACACATTTATATAAATACATATATAGATTTTTTTTAATGGGTGGGCTAAGGTCAGCACTCACGCCGTCCATTCCGTCCGGGACAACGAAAGTACGGTGTGCGGGCCTATAACCCACCCGTACCTACGTCACCTTCGTCGTTGGGCTGACCACCAGTGCCGAGTTCCTTGTCCTCAGTAGTCGGCCCGATGGAATACCCTTTCGGGTACCCTCACCTCTCGACGTCCCTGTCCCGGGACGTCGATTGCCGTCGGGCGGCAAGTATATAGATATACGAATTCGTTTCAGCTTATTTGTCATATTATTCGTCAATTATTGAAGTTATACTTTTGGCGTTAGAGAAAATTGATGAGATTAAATTTTTACAATGCGCGCGCGGACATTGTCACGAAAAACCGACACCCTGCAGTTAGCTAGTCAACATTTTTTACGATACATGGGCACCGTCATAAATCTCAACTAGATTATACGTTATAAAACTTTTAAAGTATTAAATACCTTATTTTCTATTATTAATGTCGTTTTTTCTATAAATGTAAGAAGTGTAGGATAAATTTTAGAAAGATTTTTGTCATGTTATGCTAAAGAAGTATAACTTCTTATGCACGTACATAAAAGTACATGTACACTTTTTCTTTAAACGACAACAACCTGCACCCTGTCTATTCCAATCTTTCTGACCAGCATGATATAGTGAGTCAATTCCCCCTCAATATTATGGAGGAGCCAGCAGTGGGACGTATATGAGCCGAAATGATGAACATGCACTATGGGAATAATCGTTGTATTGCGGGGGACTTCACAAATACTTATAACGAACAGAAATTACGCAGGTCATCGATGATCGAACTTGGTGTTTCCCTAAAGGAGTACTGTTGTTCATTCCATTAGTTCTCTACAGCTTTGGCAGCTCTTATATAAAGTTAAGGGATAGATAGCCTCACATTATAATTCTTACCTCATCAGCAGATAGAAAATTATATGCTTAGGATTTCTAAACTCTCTCCCGTGAGAAAAGAATGTCTAACGACCATGATATTCTCGTTCCAGTCATCATCATCCTGTTCTTATCCCAATTTATTGGGTTCGACTTAATGTATAATGTTCTATTATAGTACAAATTGTAAAAATTTTGGAAATCGTTTGATCGTCGGGAAGGTAACAGTGAACCAGAGAGCATTAGATAGAGTTAGCTCAGTCAATGAAAAGCAATGTAATTACGAATTGTATTGAGCATCCGCCCGTGATCATAAACGCTACAAAGTGTTCGAAACGTTGGGTAATCTTAATAAAATACAAACGTGATAATATCCGTAGTTTTATTTATTGGCGTGAACATCAGAAATCATTAAGCAATGTACACAAGGTTTGGCAGTATTTGTTCCCAGGATATAGTAAAAATCGAGATTCTTTCACCAATATTTATTTAAAACTACTATTCATAAATATATTATTGTGTTTGATGAAAATAGTCAGGCTGATTATCATCTCAGCCCATATAAGTCCCACTATTAGGCTCGAACCACCTTCACAATGGAAAGGGAATTAAATTACTATACCGCCCTGGTCAAACGTATTGGCATAGACTTTTACGTCGAGTTTGCCTTCCCTAGACGTTATCTGCATATTATATCCCTTAGTTATCTTTTACGACACCATCGGGTAAGAAAGGGGGTTGGTGAACTGTATTTTTACTCTGTGACACACGGAAACTTTGCTTATTAATCCTTTGCGAAATCTTAGAAGGGTCTTCTTGTCTAATATTTTGTAATTCCTAGATGTAAAAGTGACCAGTGATATCTTACCATAAAAAAGTAATCTTTAAACATCATAAATTGTCTAAAGGTCCATAATATATGTCCGTGCTATGGATTTCTCAACAAAATAAAAGCCGGTCCACGTAAATCCATAGTACTTATGAGTGCAACGGACATCATCTAAAGAATTAATATGGTGAAATAACAATTTATAGGCCACGTTATTCAATAAACCGATAATGACCATTCTGTTATCCGTGTGGTGACGGAGTAGAAATACAATTTACTACTCCTTCTCATGTCTGTGGATGTCGTAAAAGACGACTAAGAGATATAATATGCATATAATATATATGCAAAAGAAGGAAAACTCGAAATAAAACCCGACACGTTTGACCAGCGTGCTACAGTAGGACTATTTCCTTCCTATAATGGAGGAGGCCCGAGTCCAACAGTGGGATATGTATGGCCTGAGATGATGATGATGATGACCATTCTGTGACATTCCTGTGCGGCAACCTGGTCAGTCAATTAGGCCCAGGTCAATTAGCTGTCCGTGTGGTGACCGAGTAAGAATACAATTCACTACCTTCCTATCTTGCCCATGTCGTAAAAGACGATAAAGGTATATAATATCCATTTAACATTTATTCAAGAGATAGAATATTCGAAATGAAACCCTTTATCAATACATCTGAGCCGTGTGGTATATTTAGTAGCTTAATTTCACTCCTATGCAGTAAGCTCAAGCCCAACAGTGGGACATATATGAACTGTGATGAAATAGATGGGTAAATCTGTAAATAGAAAATAAGAAAAGAATCGTAATACTGTCGGAGGGATTACTAAAAACATCCCTTAGAAGTAAATTTTTAAACAAAATCGTGGTTGGCTGGACCGAAGTATAGTTCGACACCTTTAGAGACTGCCCTATTGTGGGTAATCTACTTGGCGTATTATCGCTAGGTAGGTCACAGAAGACAAAGGCTCGGTGTCAGTAATCAGCCCATATGTCAATAAAGAGGTATACCTCTATTGACATTTGAATATTATAATATAGCATGCTATAAAGATTCACACTGTCCCTTCAGTCACCCTGAACGGTTTGCTTACTTGTTCAGCCAAAGAGAAAAGCAAAGCGCTTCATTCATGAGAAGGCCTCTTCACCATAGTAGAAATTCATAGGCTAACAGATGGAGAAATTCTTTGCTTGCTCGTTCGCCACCAACAGCAAAAAAAAATGCATGATATAGTAGGTTAGTTTCTCCACAGTATGAGGGAAATTGATCTACTATACCACGCTGGTCAGACGTGTAAGTATATTTTTATTAGGAATTTTTCTGCTCTTTCATAGATATTAAATGCTTACTTAAGGAAAATATCCTTAATCATCTTTTACGTCACCCACGGGCAAGAGAGGGGGTGACGAATTGTATTCTTACTCCATCACCACACGAAAAATCTCATAGCTTACCAAGAATTATTATTTAATAGAATGATTTAATACAAAATTGTTATCAAATCTCGAAACATCATTATGTCTCTGTTTATTACAGTATATTATGGCATTAATCGGATTCGTGAAGTGAAGAGTGCTGTGATGAACTCATTGAAACAGCTTCGGCAGGTTTAATATTCGCTGAGAGACGGCGCTCGCTTACATAGTACAAGAGCCCTTATATTTTTACGTAAGCAATTAAATATAAAATTACATTACATATATTTTTTTACAGTTTAAGATGTAGAAAAACAACTTGCAATAATGTAGATCTAGTTTAAATTACTTAATAATGTAAATGTATTAATCCATGTGTTGACGAAATATGAATACAATTCACCACTCCCGCGATCATGCGCAGGCGTAATCGTAAGAGACGACCAATAGACACAAGCAGATAATAGTATACTGCAACAAAGTGGGTGTCGTAAAAGACAACTGAGGAATATAACATGCATATAACAGCCATGTAAGAGAAACAAGGTTCGAAATAAAACCGAAATAAATTCGAAATAAATTTTATTAAATTTAAAAGTATCTTATAAGACCGTTGATTGATATAATTTGAAAAGGACTGAAGTGATCGGGGATTTTTAAAATGGCCTACATCCACAAAAATAAATATTATTTGTTTCTCTCCTATTTAAGTGGCACGCAGCAGATCATAGGTCGCTAAGATCTAAACAACTAAATTATTAGCACTAAAATACACATATATTAGCGGCTAACAGATAAAAAAGAAAGATTTCTTTTATCTATTAGTGCTTGGCAACAAATAATTTTTGCTAATTATCCCAACTATGGAGAATTGCTGTTCCTCTAGATGTCTTCAAAATTATTCGTGCTTATAGTCACAAAGTTAGCTTCACTTGCAGTAAAATGACAAATAACTTTAACAATAATTTTCTTGTTTTATTTATTTGTGATCTTTTATATAAAAAGTGTTTTAGTTAAAAGTTACCTTTTGAACCAATCAGTTAAGGATGATTTAGACTTCATAAAAATATATTGATGTCTTATATGATTAGGAGAACGAAACCTTGAAACAAATCCCTATGTCCACACATCTGACTAGGGTGATATAGTAGGTATTTCCCTCCTATTGTGGGGTGAGACCATCAATGGGATAAACCAAGATGATATGATTAAATATGACTAAGAAGTGCTATTTTACATATTTGAATGTATGCAAAAAGAACTATTTCATTACCCACTTTAAGTATTCAAGCTCCTGGCCTATATCTAACCACGAGTATTTGCGCGCCACGATATTAGACAAGTTGTCTCGGCCGCTTCATTTAGACCTAACGACACTAAACTATATTAATAATCATTATTAACCTGCTGCCTAACGTCCGGGGTGCAAACGGGAGGGGGCGGAATATCAAGAGGCGAAGGGGCAAGGGAACAAGAGGATTCGTTCCATTGTTGGAATCTATCTGTCAAAGGATAGACGAATTTAATTGTCGCGCATTCAATAAGGTCTATTATTCCCTAACAGTTTTGTTGCTCTTTCGTAGCCGTTGAACCGTCATGGAGCGCCGGCTTTTTATTAATTTCTCACTTAATAACTTTTCAGATGAGATTCGATTCGACGATGCTGTGAAGTTTTTCATGCCGTCACAATGGACTGAACGCTTTGATATATTTCATTGTTGCTTTTTGTTAATATTTTATTGATTTGCCTTTGTAATGTTTTTCAATGGAAATGTTATTAGCGATCATTCAATTAAATTTTTGATTAATTTTCAAAAAATGTTTAAAGTCAGTTTTGACTACAAAGGAATTGGTTTTTATTTCAGAAGACATCATCATTCATCATCATTTTAGCCCATTGCCGCCTACTGCTGGACGTAGGCCTTCCTCACATTACGCCACAATGTGCGGTCCTGTGCCGCCTGCATCTAACGACGCCCAGCAACTTTCACTAGGTCGTCGCTCCACCTAGTGGGGGGTGTCCTACACTGCGTCGTCCGATACGTGGTCGCCGCTCGAGAACCTTTCTTCCCCAGCGATTGTCGGTTCGTCGAGCGATGTGGCCTGTCCATTGCCACTTCAGCGTGCTAATTCTTCGTGTTATGTCGGTTACACCCGTTTTTCTGCGGCTTTCCGTATTTCGGATTATATCTCGCGGAGAAATCCCGAGCATAGCCCGCTCCAAAGCACGCAGAGCGACTTTGAGCCTTGTTATGAGACCTACATTTATGGACCACGTTTCCGTGCCGTAAGTTATCACTGGTAACAAACACTGGTAACACACACTGGTCGTAGACCTGTGTTTTCAGATACTGAGGTATGTTGGACGAGAAGATCCTCTTAAGCTTCCCGAACGCTGCCCAACCGAGTTGGATTCGTCGGATGATCTCTTTCTCGAAATTGGATCTACCTAACTGGACTGTTTGTCTTAGGTAAACATAATGATCGACAACTTCGAGAATCGCATTGCCAACTAGGACCGGTACAGGAATGACATGTGCATTTGACATGACTTTCGTCTTGTCCATATTCATTCGTAAACCCACTAGTTGGGATACCCTGCTGAGATCATTGAGCGTTGTGCCAAGGTCCTCCATGGATTCTGCCATGACGACGATATCGTCTGCAAATCGAAGGTGAGTGATGTATTCGCCGTTAATATTGATGCCTGATGATTCAGAAGACAATTCTCCCAATAATTGTTTTCCTGTAAGGGATTTTACAAATATACAAGTAATCGACATAGAATACACTCAGACTTTTTTTGTTTTTGGGAGGGTGGGTCACGGTCGGCGCGCTCCTTGCACCACTCCGTCCGGGGCGACATAGGGGCGTAAGCACGCACACCCGTAACCCACCCACGACACGTCGCCTTCATCGTTGAACCGACCACCGAACCAGGGTGACTTGTCAGTGTTCGGCCCGACGAATACTCCATGAGGAGTACCCTCCCATCGAACGACGTCCTCCCCCTCGGGGAGAATACCCTCAGATCTAGAACAATGTATGGCTCGCCTAACGTATATCTTGTGT
The DNA here is from genome assembly GCA_032191425.1 of Lymantria dispar. Lineage (NCBI taxonomy): Eukaryota > Metazoa > Arthropoda > Insecta > Lepidoptera > Erebidae > Lymantria > Lymantria dispar. Next base: position 5,179,921 of record CM063465.1, on the reverse strand, counting down.
CGGAATTGAATCTATAACACTAGCACGGTAGGTTATATGTTAACCACTACGCCATTTGTGCAGTCAATACCAAGCAATTGTTTGATTCTGGATGTTATTTCTCTTTAAGAAAACCGTGGATCGTCCTGATTCGTTATGCCAACTCAGTCGCCGGTTAGACGTTTACGAGAGCAAGAGTTTTGTGTAGGTAAATGCCACAATTTTGTAAATACGATGTATATGAGAGTCGAAATGACTCATAATTAGTCTTTGTGTAACTTTTTGAAAGTGAGCATACACCAACATGGCAGCATAATTGCATGGTTTTTATTTTTATTTTAAACGTTTTTAGATTAAAAATGTCTTCTTCAGGTCCAAGCGATGGTCTCTACTCCATAAATGAAGAATTGGTCAGATATTTAAACGATTATAGTGTTAATAGTGATGGCGATGGAGAAACTGATGGCAGTGGACCATTTGGGTTCGAAGATTCAGAACAATCTGATGAAAACGTCGAACTATTGGAGGTAATATCTGCCAGTTCATCCTACGCAAACTCACCTGTTAATTTCGACATCGCAAGACCAAGGTTAGATGTAAAGTTGTCTAAAGTGCGAAGAAAACATCTGCGGGGAACATAAGTTTGAAATATGTGTTATTTGTGCCAAATTAATATTTTTTATTTTATACTAGTTTAGTTCTTATTTTATTATAATAAAGTTTAAAAGAAGAATATTTTATCATTTTTGTTATATTTTTCATTTCTTTACGTAAGACTGATGATTATGATCTCCAAAAATCTTCTTTAAAAATAAAAAAAAATTCTGGTAAAAAATTTTTAACATATATAAACTTTTTTTTCTTTATTACATGTGTCGATATAGCGAATACCTATCTATACCAATAAATAAAATTGGAGTGTCTGTTTGTAATGTCAAAATAATAGGCTTTTTTCATGCTCACACGGTTATTTGCACGACACCTATGCCTAAAATAGCAATTAAAAAATTTTTGTCTGTCTGTCTGTCTGTTTGTTCCGGGTAATCTTCAAAACGGCTGGACCGATTTCAAAAATTCTTTCACCAATGGAAAGCTATAATATCAGGGCGTAAACTAGGCTATATTTTATCCCGGTATTCCCACGGGAACGGGAACTACGCGGGTAAAACCACTATAACCTATAACCGAAGTGAAGCGAGGGCGGATTGCTAGTATTAAATAAAAATATATACATAAAATAGTATTTGATGTTCAATTTATGAACTTATATCGTGTGTAGTCAAAATGACTCATGATTAGTATATACGTTTGTAAAATATGATTAGTAGTCTAGGGTTAATGTTAATTATAATTTTTTTCTTTATAAATTCTATTTTATTCTTGGATGCAGGCGGCAGGACCGTATATGTGGCGAAACATGAGTGCTTTGAGACCTACGCTCCAGCAGTGGACAATATGCTGAATGATAAGTTACCCACACTAAAAGGTTATCACTAAGTTCATCGCCTCAAAGCTACATTATCAGCGAGTAACATATAGAATCCCTGTACTCCTACAGGAATGGGAACTACGCGAGTGAAATCTCTGGATGTTAGCTAGTTTAACGAAAATTTTTCACCAATAAAAAGTTGTGGAAGTCACATAGGCATTTTTAAATCACGGTAATCCTATAGAAATAGACGACCACGTATCAGACGACGCAGTGTAAGACGCCCCCCACTAGGTGGACCGATGACCTAGTGAAAGTAGCTGGGCTTCGTTGGATGCAGGCGGCACAGGACCGCTCATTGTGGTGCAACATGAGGGAGGTCTACGTCCAGCAGTGGACGGCGATAGGCTGAAATGATGATGATGAAATGTAGAATCCTATAGAAATAGCGACTACACGGGTGAAACCGCGCGGAGATTGAGTTGATTTATTACAGCGAGTAATATATGGGCTATTTTTAATCCCGGTATTTCCATGGGAACAAGAACTACACGAGCGAAGTCGCTGTATATTAATCGATTTAAAAAAAAATTCATAATGTCAAGCTACATCATCAATGTGTGATATTTAGACATGAACATGAAGTGACATATTTAGATTATTTTTATTCCGGTATTTCCACAGGAACGATATCTACGCGAGTAAAACCGTAATGTTGATCAATTTTTAAAAATTATTTCGCTTAGGAAAGCCACACTATCAACGAGTAATATACGTAGGCAATTTTTATCCCGGTATTTTGACGGGAACGGCAATAACACGAATAAAATTCATGTGTATCGATTTAAAAAAAATTTGAACCAATGGAAAGCTACTTTATCAGCGAGTAGCATAGGAAGGCAATGTTCTAACTCAGTATTCCCGCGGGAATAGGAACTAATCGAACAAAATCGCGTAATGTTAACCAATTTTAATAATTGTCTCACGAATGGCAAACTACATTGTCAGCGAGTAACGTATGTTGACTATTTTCATCCCGGTATTCTTATGGGAACAAGAACTACATAAGTAAAATCGCGCCCTGCCCAGCAGTGGCCCGTATATGAGCCGAGATGATGACATGATGAAAGTTCATTAGGACTAATACAGTCGCGAATCCAAATAGAGACTCGAGAGAGCCGGAAGCCCAAGTTTCTGAGGGTGTTTGCGTGTGGTAGGTTTTAGTGACGCCTTTAATATCACCGAACCTTATTGCTCGCATTTACACTCCCTTCACTTTCTTCGCGGTAGGCAGCGGCCTTGCAAAGGTCCATGAGCAAGCAACTCTTACCATCAGGTGTACTGTTTGCTCGTTTGCCATAAAAAAATATTATTGGCAATGTAAAGTTTACCGGTCATTCGGTTTTTTACAAAAAAACGAAAGGTTTTGCTCACATATTTTATTTCACAGTTAAAACAAGCAACATTTCACCAATTTAAATACACACAATTCTAAATTAAAATCACTGCGTAGCAGTTTTTTAGTCTCTGACTCGGTTATTGCTGATATTCAAATATTTACTATGACAAACTCGTTGGCTCATTGATTAAATGGAATAAATACACGTAATAATTTTAATAATCGCTTTTTTTATCACCGTAACATTTGAGTAGTACGTTGATAAAACGCTGACGGTGATACCAACTCAAACAGTTTCTCATAGCACTCACCATGAAAGAGCCGGTGGAGTACAGAAAGTGATCCAAAGTCTCTTCTCTCTCTTTTCTTAATATCAAAGGAATATTGAAGTCAGTAGCTTTCAGAAATAAAAAAAAAACAAAGCATGTAATATAAGATCATGCGTATATTTTCTATTTTCTCAAAATCTCTACATTTAGTTTCACTTGCTTCAATAATGTTTACTGGGCCGCTGCCAATTTACATGCGGACCGGTCGACACACATACAAAATTACCTACAGCAAACAAAAAAAAAACATAATATCGGATTTTGCATAATTTCATCTTGATATACGTCCCACCGCTGGGCTCGAACCTCCTCCACAATAGGTGTGAAAATGACCTACTATACCACGCTGGTCTATACTGGTAAAGGGTTTTATTTTGAGCTTTCCTTCTCTTGTATAGATATCTATACCAATAAATAAAATTGGAGTGTCTGTTTGTAATGTCAAAATAATAGGCTTTTTTCATGTTCACACGGTTATTTGCACGACACCTATGCCTAAAATAGCAATTAAAAAATTTTTGTCTGTCTGTCTGTCTGTCTGCCTGCCTGTCTGTCTGTCTGTTTGTTCCGGGTAATCTTCAAAACGGCTGGACCGATTTCAAAAATTCTTTCACCAATGGAAAGCTATAATATCAGGGCGTAAACTAGGCTATATTTTATCCAGGTATTCTCACGGGAACGCGAACTACGCGGGTAAAACGACTATAACCTATAACCGAAGCGAAGCGAGGGCGGGTTGCTAGGTATAAGTATAATGTAATCCGTGTCGTGATGGACTAAGAATACAATTAACCGCCCCCTCCTTTGAACGTGGGTGTCGTAAGAGACGTCTAAGGGATATATGTAACATGCATATAATATCTATGCAAGAAAAGGAAAACTCGGAACAAAACAGTATACCAACACGTCTGACCAGCGTGGTATAGTAGGTCAATTTCTCTCCCAAAGTGGAGGAGGCGCTAGTCCAACAGTGGGACGTGTATGGGGCGACATGATGATTATATTCCTAAGTCGCCTTTTACGATACCCATGGACCGGCAGCTCAACTTTCTGAGAGTGTTTGCGTGTCGTGGGTTTTAGTGATACATTTAGTATCACCGAACCTCAATGCACGCATTTACACTCCCTTCACTTTCTTCGCGGTAGGCAGCGGCCTTGCAGAGGTCCATGAGCAGCAGCAACACTTACCATCAGGTGTACTGTTTGCTCCTTTGCCACAGTTTGAAATTAAAAAAAAGGTAAGGGGTAATGAATTAAATTCTTACTCAGTCACACGAAAGTCACACGAAAAACTAGCTTGTTGCAGGTAAATTAAGTTATTTAGATGTAGGTTATCTCCACAAAAATTTTCTACGTTCGTTTTTTTTTTTTTTACTTGCAGTTATGCATTTCTTAACGTTGTAGGAATAGGAAAGGAAGGAGTGATGACTCATTTTTACGCCATCACACAATAACATGCCAACAAGAATAGGTAAACCCTTTATGAACCACATCTACCAATTATAAACATATTTAAGCATGTTAATAATGTAACGGGTATTTTTTTTCTGTATAGAAAACATTGTAATCGGCGATTTCCATAGAAAAATACCCGGCGTTAAATCTTCTATTATGTAGAAGATAGAAGTGGAAATGTGTGTATTGTCTGTTTAGTTATAATATCTGGTTGACCGAGCTTAGCTCGGAATATTTTTGTCGTATTTATTTAGATATATATTAATAAAAAATAAATAATGAAAAATATATAAAAAATTACAAAAAGAGAATAATAATAACACCGAGATTCGAACCGATGCTGTTTGAATGTCAACAAAATCAAAATTAGAACCTGTCAACTTCCCATCTGAGCTATCGTAACTTATGACGTTGACAGCGAAATTTGAATTCATATTCTTTTAAAATTTAATGTCATTGTTTGTTTTGCTAAAAACACGGACAAAACAACATTTTCTATAAATAAAACCTAGCTAGATCGATTTTTTGGACCCGAAACCTCTAGTATGCCAAGTTTCAACATAATCGTTGGAGCCGTTTCCGAGATCCTGAATATATATATATATATATTCAGGATATAATATATATATATATATACATATATATATATATATATATATATATATATATATATATATATATATTGCTCGTTTTAAGGTAATATCTGGTTGACCGAGCTACGCTCGGAATATTTTTATCGAATCTATTTAGATATATATTAATAAAAAATAAAAAATAAATAATGAAATATATATATAAAAAATTACAAAAAGAGAATAATAATAAGACCGAGATTCGAACCGACGCTGTTTGAATTCTAAAATACCAAAATTAAAACCTGTCAACTTCCCATCTGAGCTATCGTAACTCATGACGTTGACGACGAATTTTGAATTCATATTCTTGTAATATTTAATGTCATTATTTGTTTTGCTAAAAACACGGACAAAACAATATTTTCTATAAATGAAACCTAGCTAGATCGATTTTTTGGACTCGAAACCAAGTAGTATGTAGTATGCCAAGTTTCAACAAAATCGTTGGAGCCATTTCCGAGATCCTGAATATATATATACATGAATTGCTCGTTTAAAGATATAAGATAAGATACCTATTCAAATAATTCATATGTATATTCTAATCTGTCTAGTTCTATTTTCTAATATATTTTTTCCTCATAACAATCTAACTTCGAATAATAATAATAACCAAGAAGTATTTACTTTAAATGACATAGAAACTTAATAATAATATAATGTTGACCTAAAAATCTTTTAAATGATAAAGGAATAAAAGTAGATTGAAATACACGTCTTTTTTATTAAGATGGGCTTTATTTTTTTATAAAGAAATAAGTTATATTTTATAAAAGAACTAAAATTTTCTAAAATTCTCTAAAATTCAAACATTATAAATGCGTTAGTGAATTTATTTGTTTGTTTCTTACGCTTTCACAGATAAACCACTAAACTGATTGTAAAAATTCTCTCACCAATGGAAAGTTACATTATCAGGGAATAACATAGGTTATATTTTATTCCAGTATTCTCACGGGAATGGGTTCCCATTCCCCATATGAGGGCGAGAACATGGCAATTTTCTACTAAGGAATATCTAACGATAAAAAGGGCGTCCTTCACTCATTTTCTTAGTCAAGCTGTCTTATAAAATTTTCGCTAAAAAAGCCATATGTTGTATTCAACATTAACTATTGTTAAGATTACAATATACTAGCAGACCCGGCCACGCATTGCTATGGCTAATGTTTTTGTTATATTACATTTTATTAAACTATTTAAGTGGAACTGTATGAGAACATCTGTCATGGAGGTCGTCATATTTTTTTTTTACAAATGGCATCTATGTAAAAAAGCAAGTTAAAATCGTATATGACACGTTTGTAGGTGTGACATAGCAGCGCCATCTATTAATTAATTACTCAATCCAGTCAACAGATATCGCCATCTGTTAAAATCGTTTGGAGTTAACAGATATAATTGTGAATGTCAAATAATAAGTATATATAGGTAATAAAAATAATATGCAATAAAATAATATTGCGACTATAAATTAAGATGTAAGCTATCCTATCTTTCAAGTTGGATCAAACTGCACATGGTGTGCAAATTTGATTAAAATCGGTTAAGTAGTTTAGGAGTCCATCGCGGACAAACAAAGTGACACGTAATTAATATATATTAAGATTACTTCTAAATTTTTCGAGCTTATCGTAAAAACCGGCTAAAGCTATCAAAGCAACGGATGAGATACCAATTCTCTCTTGGGCAAATCATCACCAACAACTATGGATGATTACTTTTATCTTCTTCTCAGCCCATAAATTGGATCTGATTGTAGGATACATAACTTCTCAATATGAAAAGGAGTTTTTTTGAAGTGAAACTTCATTGCGCGCATGAGGGTAATTTTTTTACGGATGAAACGCAATTTAGCGTCATGAATATGTGCAGCATTTTTGTCGAAGAAGATAAAGAGAGCGATTGAGACCGATTGAGGGAGAGAGTGAGAAAGGGCGAACATAGCACGAAGCACAGCCATAGGGCGAGAGTAGGGAGCAAGCGATTGAAAAAGATCGAGATTTTTTTTTTAATTTTTTTTTAACATTGATAAAAAACACACGGAATCAAAAAAGTTTCACTTCTGGCATGCGTACTTAGTAGGTACTCATGCAATTTTTTTTTTATAGAAGGATCTTCTAACACTAAGACTTTACAAACTTACCATTAACGGCAGCAAATAGCATACTTAGCAATCATTAGTGGACTCCAACGCTGGGCTCGAGCTTCCTCTATAAGAAGAGGGAAATTGTCTATATCACTGGTCAAACGGGTAGGTATAGGGATTTAATTTCGAGTTATCCCTCTCTTGCACAGATCTTAAATGCATATTGTAATTCTTAGTCGTCCTTTACGATACCCACGGACAAGAGAAGAAGAAATGTATTATTACTCCGTAAGTATGTGGAATATTCTTTTATAATTTTTTTTTGAATCTGGAAATCATTTTTTTTATTTTTTTTTATTAACCAGCGTAATAATGTCTTCTGGAACGAGTTTCATATTCAATCGACAACTTGTAATTAATCAACCACAAGGTTTCCTATACTATGTCCGACGACTATGGGATATAATATGCACATAACATTTGTGCAAGAGAAGGAAAACTCGAAATGAAACCCTATACCGACATGTCTGACCAGCATGGTATAGTAAAGTCAATTTCTCTCCTATTCTGGAAGAGACTCGAGTCCAACAAGCGTATGTGAGCTGAAATGAATTAATGAATGATGATTCAATTCTTATCAATGTATTTTTATGACATTATCACATAAAATGATCGTTTATAAACCGACTTTACCATGTTTTTTAAACATACTCTTATAAACATATATTTTGCAAGCATTTTATAATTATTCAAACATATCTTTAACTCTACCAATAAACGCAGATTAATTTTAATAATCCAACAATTTACATATCAAAAGTACTCACAAAACTCAACGTACACATAACGAATGAAATCTCTGCGGTTCATATAATGTAATTTGAAGACAGCAGTGGTAGGTTGGGTCGGGACCTAGCCACGCGGGGGAGGGAGTGCAGAATTTAATATTGGTAGCGCGCGCGGGTTAAGGCGACGTGCAAATAAAACTCTATGAAACCGCACCCCCGTGCTTTTAAGGGTTAGCTGTTTCGTTATTTTGATTAATTAATTTTATTATTTACCGAATGGTAACGAACTAGGACGTTCTGTGTGGTGACGAAGTAAGAATAAGGATAGGAAATGGTGAATTACCACTCCCCATCTTGCCCGTGAATGTCGTAAAAGACGACTGTGGGATATCATATGCACATAACATCTGCGCAAGAGAAAGAAAATTCGAAATGAAACCCTATACCAACATGTCTGACCAGCATGGTATAGTAGGTCAAATTCCCTCTCATTGTGGAGGAGGCCCAAGCCCAACAGTGGGACATATGTGGACTGCGATGAATGAATGAATGATAATGAGTAGTAACAATCGTTAAAATTGGATTTTTACCTAATCATCTTTAATGTTTAAGCGAGTATTACACATCTATTCCTTACTAACATTATGAATGCGAAAGTAAGTCTGTTTGTTTGTTACACTTTCACGCTTAAACCACCGAACCGATTTGAAGAATTCTTTTACCAATGGGAAGCTATAATATCAGGGAGTAACATAAGCTATATTTTAGCCCAGTATTCTTACGGGAACGGAAATTACGTGGGTAAAGCGACTGAAAGGCGGGTTGCTAGTACTCTATACAAATAAATAAAATTGAAGTGCCCGTTTGTAATGTCAAAATACTGGGCTTTTTTCATACTCACGCGGTTACTTGCACGACACCTATGCCTAAAATACAGTTACCAAATGTTTGTTCTGTCCGTTTGTTTGAGGTATACTACTACAAGGTATCTGCATATATAAGGAGTAGTTTAGGCTATATTTTCCCGGTATTTTCCCACGGTATTTCCCACGGGAACGGGAACTATGCGTGTAAGGCGGCTGAAACTGCAGCGAAGCGAGGGCCGGTTGTTAGTTGTAAATAAAACTTTTTTTTTGGAATTTATCGCGTTTGTAATACAGTGTTCGTGGTCAAGGGCGGTCCGTGACCATTAACTCTGAAAAGTGTTCGAAACCTCGATTAATCAAAATTCATATACAAACGGGATAAAATCCGTAAAATAGTTTTATTAACAACTACTTAGCAACCCAGCCTCGCTTCGCTTCGGTTATAGGTTATAGTCGTTTTACCCGCGTAGTTCCCGTTCCCGTGGGAATACGGCGATAAAATATAGCCTAGTTTACGCCCTGATATTATAGCTTTCCATTGGTGAAAGAATTTTTGAAATCGGTCCAGCCGTTTTGAAGACTACCCGGAACAAACAGACAGACAGACAGACAGACAAAAATTTTTTAATTGCTATTTTAGGCATAGGTGTCGTGCAAATAACCGTGTGAGTATGAAAAAAGCCTATTATTTTGACATTACAAACAGACACTCCAATATTATTTATTGGTATAGATGAATTTTTACAGCCAAGTCGCATTAGAAAAAGCGATTAGTATATTAAATCTCTGCTTACATCCTGGAGAAAAGGCGTGAGCATATAGAAAAACAGCAGTATGTCCCTTAACAGTGTGTCTGCGGATATTTTTACAAACGTTATTACTGCGCGGGCGTACGCTTTAGCTTTCTTTATTAAATTGTCGTTAGGGGTCGCCGCATTAGCTTGGCTTTCGGCTCTCGGCGCTAGGCATTCGGCGCTCGGTAAACGCCTGAAGCCATGTTCAACAATCCAGTGCGACAATATTGAAGCGGTGTACGAATATAAATTGTTACTTTTAGTATATTTTCGGATTTACTCGACGGAATTGAGAACTTTGAATGTGTTTATATAAGGTTTATTAAGCTCACTTTCACCTACAATCACAGGTATGCTTTGAAATGTAGTGGTGAATTTGTTACAAGGATATTGATGCAAGCCTCCAAAAGGTTTAATGGATAGAAAGGAGTAAAACGGTGGACTATGGGATAAAATGACGGCCTTTCTTTGCCCCGAACGCTCAGATGGACGATGCCTATCAAAAATGAGTAAGAACACAATTCAAACTCCCTATATTGCCCGTGGATGTTGTAAAAGATAACTGAGGGATATAACATGCATATAATATCTATGCAAGAGAAGGAAAACTCGAAATAAAACCCTATATCAACCCGTCTGACCAGCGTGGTATAATAGGTCAATTTCCCTCCTGTTATGAAGGAGGCTCGAACCCAACAGTGGGACGTCTGTAAGCTGAAATGATGATGAATGAAAGACAACACTCAACTAATGAAATAATCCTTGTATTGCGGGCGACTTTACAAATACATAACTAAAGGACACAAATTACATCCAGACTGTGATGTTCTGCGTGGGATTCGAACCTGTAACACTGGCACTGTAGGTCGGTATTTTAACCACTACACCATCTCTGTAGTCGAATGTGAATCGATATCTATACCAATAAATAAAATTGGAGTGTCTGTTTGTAATGTCAAAATAATAGGCTATTTGCATGCTCACACGGTTATTTGTACGACACCTATGTCTAAAATACAGATTAAAAAATTTTTGTCTGTCTGTCTGTTTGTTCCGGGTAATCTTCGAAACGGCTGGACCGATTTCAAAAATTCTTTCACCAATGGAAAGCTATAATATCAGCGCGTAAATAAGGCTATATTTTATCCCGGTATTCCCACGGGAACGGAAACTACGCGGGTAAAACGACTATAACCGAAGCGAAGCGAGGGCGGGTTGCTACTTGCTAGTCTATATATATATATCTAAAAGAAATTCGTGTTACACTATTTATAACTCAAGAACGGCTGTACCGATTTACCTGAAAATTGGAGGGGAAGTAGCTTAGAACCAGGAGACGGACATAGGATACTTTTTATCCCGTTCGAACGGGTTCCCGTGGGCCTTGACATAAAACGTCAAAGAGAATACAAGTCACTATAAAACGTCGTATAACAAAAACGCATCTATCATGTAATAACAAAACGCAAATGACAGCTATAGACAGACTATATTTTCGGAAATGTAGAAAATATATTTAGGACCGATTTAGGACTTTTGACACGAATGTCAAAATGTTATGTAGCGCTTTTATATATGGGTGGATGCCGAGGCTGGCCGCATCCGCTGTGCGTTAACGCAGATCTGCGATGCGGCCATGCCCCGTGTGCGGCGTCTGCCCCCGAAGAGTGCGGTCCCCTGGTGGTCCCGAGAATTGGCGGACCTTTGAGCCGCGTGTATACGTGCCCGGAGGGCCTACACCCGCAGCCGAGCGCGTCACCGCGACGCTGAGCGGGAGGGCCAGCTGTACGAGGCTTACCGCAGTGCGCGGTCTGCCTTCAGGCTGGCCGTCCGTACCGCCAAAGACGATAGTCGGCGGGAGATGCTGGACAGTCTCGAGCGTGACCCCTGGGGTCGCCCCTACCTCGCGGCGCTGAACAAACTCCGCGGGCGGGGCCCCCCCCTCACCGAGACTCTCCAGCCCAGCCTCCTCACCAGAGTTGTTGAGGACCTCTTTCCACGGCGGGCGGAGCACACGCCCCCGGTCATGGCTTCGCCGGACAACGACCGGGAGGCCGACGATGAAAGTGCTCCACCCATCACGGAGCCGGAAATAGGGGCGGCGGTGGCGCGTATGCGAGTCAAATCCACCGCCCCCGGGCCCGACGGTATTCCGAACCGTGTGCTGGCCCTGGTCCTCGAACACCTGGGACCACGCCTCAGGGGACTGTTCGACGCTTGTTTGACGTCCGGGCAGTTCCCTGGGTGCTGGAAAGAGGGGAGGCTGGTTCTCCTGCCGAAGCCGGGACGGTCTCCCGAGTCAGCCTCGGCCTATAGGCCCATCGTGCTGCTCGATGATGCGGCCAAGCTGCTGGAGAGGGTGTTGGCTACTGCCCGCATCGAGCGGCACCTCGTCGGGGTCGGGCCCGATTTGTCGGACGCCCAGTTTGGTTTTCGGAGAGGGCGTTCGACGATCGCGGCCCTGCTGCGCCTGAAGGCCGTGGTAGCGGAGGCCGTCACCGGCGGAGGAGTCCTGTTGGCGGTGTCCCTGGACATCGCCAACGCCTTCAACAGTCTGCCATTCAGCTGCATCAGGGAGGGGCTGAGGTATCACGGGGTGCCCGTGTACCTCAGGCGGCTGGTGGCAGACTACTTGGAGGGGCGCAGCGTCCTCTACGTTGACCGAGTAGGGGACGTTGTGCGAACGCCCATGACGTGCGGTGTCCCGCAGGGGTCGGTTCTGGGTCCGACCCTGTGGAACATCGGCTACGACTGGGCGTTGAGAGGAAGCCTCCCACCCGGGCTGGGCGTAATTTGCTACGCCGACGATACACTCGTCACAGCCCGGGGTGGGACGCTAGAGGAAGCGGCACGCCTGGCAACTCTTGGCACCGAGGAGATTGTCAGGCGGATCGAAGCGCTGGGGTTGAAGGTAGCCCTGGAAAAGACGGAGGCCCTTTTGTTCCATGTCCTCCGTACCGCCGGGCCTCCCGCCGGCGCTTCGATCACCGTGAAGTCAGTCACCATCAGCATCCAGGCCCACATGAAGTACTTGGGCCTGGTGCTCGACGGGCATTTTTGGTTCCGGGAACATCTCCATCGACTTGTTCCCCGGCTTGTCGGCGCGGCGTCCGCCCTTTCGCGGCTGATGCCGAATGTGGGCGGACCCAGTGCTACGTGCCGACAGCTGTACGTGGGGGTGATCCGGTCGATGGCCCTGTAGCGCGCACCGGTGTGGGCGGGGTCCCTGACCGTCCGTCTTAGGGCCCTCCTGTGGCGACCACAGAGGGTCATGGCGATCAGGGCCATACGGGGTTACCGCACGATGGCGACGGAGGCAGCGTGCCTCCTGGCCGGAACTCCCCCGTGGGACCTGGAGGCGGAGATGCTCGCCTACATTTATCGGCGGGTGTCGGAGACGCGCACCCGCGGCGGCATGGTCTCCATCAAAGAGATCACCGCCTGGCGGGTCGACGCCCGCCGAGAAGTCATTGCCCATTGGGCAGTCCGGCTGGAGAGTCCTCGGTACGGTGTCAGGACCGTCGAGGCCCTCCGGCCGGTGCTGATGGAATGGTTGGAGCGGACGCACGGGGTACTTTCCTTCCGACTGGTGCAGGTGCTGACGGGGCACGGTTGCTTCGGGAAGTACCTGCACAAGATTGTCAGGAGGGAGAGCACACCGTCCTGCCACCACTGCAGTTGCGACGAGGACACGGCGCAGCACACGCTCGAGGAGTGTGCTGCATGGGAGGGGAATCGCCGCGAACTCGTCGCAATTATCGGTGCTGACCTGGCGCTGCCGACCATCGCCAGGGAGATGCTCGTCAGTGTCAGGAACTGGTACGCGGTCGCCGCCTTCTGTGAGGCCGTAATCTCACGGAAGGAGGCGGCGGATCGTGTGCGAGTAGAGCTCCTATTCGGCGACACGTTCCGCCGCCGGTAACTCGGGCGGCGCAGGCGCGAGTATCTGCGCCTAATGCCGCCCTAGCCGAGGCCGCGGGTGATCGGACCGGGGAATTGTCCGTCACCCGCAGAGAGGCTGACCGCGTGACGGCGACTGACGTTCCAGGACGTCGAGAGGTGAGGTTACCCGAAAGGGTATTCCGTCAGGCCGACCACTGACGACAAGTCACATCTGCTGCGGTGGTCGGCCCAACAACGAGGTGACGTGGGTACGGGCGGGTTATGGGCCCGCGCGCCGTCCTTTCATCGCCCCGGACGAACTGGATCGCGCGTGCGCTTACCATAGCCCACCCATAAAAAAAAAGCGCTTTTATATATTTTTCATTATTTTAGTGTTTTACTTTGTTATGTTAAATAATTTTGCTGATATGTTATATAATATAATGCGGACAAAATGTTGAAATATAGTGAATAGGATATAATAGTGAATTGCGTGCATGTTCATTTTCTGCCAAAATTCCTAGAGGAACCATGTATGGGTTCTCAGCACCTAATCCATGGTAACGACTAAGACTAGAAGACGACGACTGAAGACGTGAAGAATATATAATATTATAACTCGACACTGGCACCAATAGCTCACAATTGCCATTACTCAAGAAGAAGGAGAAAATATATTTACGAAAAAAATTATGGTGGTACGAAGTTCGCCGGGTCAGCTAGTATACTATGAAAGAAGAGTACATATTGAGACGGTCCCAAGTAATTGAGATAAGAGTAGAGCGATGGTGATGATGATGATATATAAAAAAGAAGAATCTGTTTGTTTATTTGAAAATTCTCATTTCAAGAAATAAAAATAGACTTGCTATGCCTACTTCAAGCTTAACATTATGTCATTCAGGACCTTATGTTATGGCTATAAAAGTATACAATAAAATACCAAGAATACTAAAACACATGACAAGTTTTAATTTATTTAGAAATAACTAGATACCTTAATCAAAAATGTTATTATAATTTAAGAGAATTCTTTGAGTACACTTATGAAACTAAAATACTTTAATACAATAAGCCACAAAGATTTAGACATTTAATGAAATAATTAACAATAATTTTAACAGAATGACATATGTATAATAGTTTAATTATTTATCAAATTGACACTGATATAATTGTTAACTAAATTACAATTGCATTAATCTAGTTTATATCGAGACATTATATTAATAACATTATATTCATATATTGATTGACATTATATTTTAGTAACGTAATACAATAAATTAATGAGGGTATTTAAAGGTAACAGAGGTAATTTATTGACATCTTAAATTCATAAAATTGCTGTGCCCTATCACGGTTCATGTTGACCTGTAATATATTTGTAACACCAAAATGTACACATGAATGCAATAAACTATTTGAATTTGAATTTGAGTTACTACAAATTGTATTACAAAAAAAATTATTGTGTAGTACAGATCATGTATTAAGATCGGTTTTAGGCTGTAATTTATAATGCTATGACAAATAGGAGCATTTGTCTATAAATATTAGCAAATGGAATAAAATTTAGTAATAATGGGCCATCGGGCATCGAGCTTACTGAGCAATCGTCGTTACATAACAACTGCTGAGATAACAAAAATGTTAATTGATGTACTGTTAATGTTATTATTTTTTAATACTATTATGAATAATAGGATTATATGGGTGTTTATATAAAATAATAACATTCAATATCTGGGCCTTCCGTGTGGTGACGGAGTAAGAATACAATTCACCACACCCTCTCATGCCCATGGGTGTCGCAAAAGACGACTAAGACTACTGTATAGTACCTACAGTCAAACATATAACCAATAATTTTATTAATATAACAGACAGCAATTTAACCTTGTCATAAAACATGTAATTTAATATTAACGTATAAGATAATAAATAAATATAAAATATAAATATAATTAATCATAATAATTTGATAAAATATAAATTGTGAAAAAATTAATTAACTGTAAATTGATTTTAGCATACCTAATTATTTTAAAAATATTTTAAATAGTTTTAACTTTTAAATATACATATAACGATTGTGCAAAAAACCCATACCAACATGCTAGCGTGGTATAAGTAGGTTTCTCTATTCCTCGAATAATAAAATAATTTAGATATAAGTATAATATCTGTGTAAGAGAAGGGAACCTCGAAATAAAACTATATACGAGTAAATCCGTCTGATCAGCGTGGTATATTGGCTCAATTTCCCTCCCATTGTGAACAAGGTTAAAGTCCAATAGTGGGCTTATGTGGGCTAAGATGATGATGATGACCAATAAGAATTTATCTTAGCGCTTTCTAGCAGACATAGTTGCAAGCATTCAGTTTCATATTAAGAATTTCCAAACAAATAATTTGTAAACTTTAAATTATTTTTCAATAGCTCATAGATTTCGTCACTTTATTCCATCCCTTCCATCACCCCGTAAATATCAGCTACAAATAGGCCTCCTCACAAGGAAGCCACTTAGAACAGTTCGTTGCCACCTGTTTCCAACGGTATTTTGTAACTTTTAGTGAGGTGAATCACACTATTAGGTTTTATTTATTATATTGTCAGAAATTCTTCCCCAGGTAGACTGACAAAGAACCATTGGATGCAGATGGTATAGCCCGCTATACGTGCCATTTGCGTAGAGAATCCTGGTTCGATTTCTAAGGGAACCTTACAAAAGCTGACAAATAGGTGAATTTCTGTTATAAATTTTGTTATGATGTTTGCATATGGCAATGGAAAATATTTCACGACTTCTCTAACAAAACTTCAAATCGACCATCGCTATTTCATAGCACAAAAACACTCTTTATTTTTTTTTGGGTGGGTTGCGCGCTCCTCGCACCACTCCGTCCGGGGCGACAGAGGGGCGTAAGCACGCAACTCCCGCAACCCACCCACGATACACGTCGCCTTCGTCGTTGGGCCCGACCACACAAAAACACTCTGCGATATCTTTTAGATAATACACTGTGTTAGCATTATTTACTTTCCCTAAAAACTCGCTAGAAGAATAGAACTGGGCTAAGTATAACATTAATACCTTTCAGTTTGCTTGCCGAGCAAACCGCTAGCCGTTATCGCCATTTGGAAAGTCAAAACAGTGAGTGTCGGATCATCCATCCATCCATCAGCCCATAAACATCCACTGCTGGACATAGGGCTCCCTACGAGAATGCCACTCGAAACGGTCTTATGCTATTTGCACTCAACGGTTCCCTGCGATTTTCGAGATGTCGTCCGTCCCCCTAATACAGGGTCGTCCTACGCTGCGTCGTGCGATTTGTGGTCGCACTCTAGAACCTTTCTTGGCCAACGATTGTCAGTTCGACGAGCGATGTGGTTCGCCTATTGCCATTTCAACGTGCTAATTCTTCTTCTACTGATTTCTGTATGCCGAATTTTATCACACAGAGAAATAACAGTAATAGCCCTCTAAGTAGCACGTTAAGCGACTTTGAGGCTTTTTATGAGGCCGACCTTTAGAGGTCACGTTTCAGTGCCGTATGTCATCGATGGTAACACACACTCGGACTTGGATGAAAGATCCTCTTAAATAGGCGTGACGACAGTATAAAAGAATCGATGCATTAATGATTTTAAGGGAAAATACATATCAAAAAAATTTAATACGCTACTTTAGATTTATCTAAATAATTGAGATTATTAAGATTTTCAATAAATTAAATCATTAAAATACTGCATTCGGCCATTTTGGCTGAAACACCAATCACAGTGTATTACGTCACGTTAAGGTAAACTATTCTGTTTGTTGTTCTCAGTACTACTGATTACGCATTTGGATTGATTTTTTATTTGTTTACGTGTGATTTACCGACTCCACTCGATTATTACAATGGAACCAAGCTTTGTTAAAGCAAACAGCTCAAATTTGCCTAGGATTGATGTATTGTCGGCTGGTGGCAGACTATTTGGAGGGGCGCAGCGTCTTCTACGTCAACTGAGTAGGGGATGTTGTGCGAACGCCCATGACGTGCGGTGTTCCACAGGGGTCGGTCCTCGGATCCACCCTGTGGAACATCGGCAACGACTGGGCGTTGCGGGGGAGCCTCCCACTCGGGCTGGGCGTGATTTGTTACGCCGACGACACGCTCGTCACAGCCCGCGGTGGGACGCTACAAGAGGCGGTAAGTCTGGCGGCCTCAGGCATCGAAGAGGTCATCAGGCGGATCGAGGCGCTGGGGTTGAGGGTGGCCCTGGACAAGACGGAGGCTCTCTTGTTCCATGGGCCCTGTATGGACCCTCCCATCAGCATCTCGAGCACCGTCAATTCGGTTGGGATCAGCATCCAGGCCCATATGAAGTACTTGGGCCTGGTGCTCGACGAACGGCGATGGTGGTTTCGGGAGCATTTCCGCAGGCTCGTCCTGCGGCTCGTCGGCGTGGCGTCCACCCTACAATGGCTGATGCCGAATGTGGGCGGACCGAGCGCGGCATGTCGACGGCTGTACGCGGGGGTCATCCGGTCGATGGCCCTCTACGGCGCACCGGTGTGGGCGGGATCCATGACCGCCCGACTTAGGGCCCTCCTGTGGCGTCCACAAAAGGTCATGGCGGTCAGTATCATCCGCGGGTACCGCACGGTGCCGACGGAGGCGGCGTGCCTGTTGGCCGGGACTCCCCCGTGGGACCTGGAGGCGGAAATGCTCGCCGACTTGTATCGGCGGGTGTCGGGGGTGCGTGGGGGGCGATGTTGTTTCCCTGAGGGAGCTCACCGCCTGGCGCGTCGACGCCCGCCGAGACGTCATCGCCCGTTGGGCAGACCGGCTGGAGAGGCCTCGATACGGTGTTTGTTCCGTGGAGGCCTTCCGGCCGGTGCTGATGCAGTGGTTGGAAAGGCGGCACGGGGTGCTCTCCTTCCGACTCGTACAGGTCTTGACGGGGCATGGATGCTTCGGCAAGTACCTGTACAGGGTCGCTAGGAGGGAGAGAACTCCGTCCTGCCACCACTGCGATTGCGACGAGGACACGGCGCAACATACGCTCGAGGTCTGTGCCGCTTGGGCAGAGCCGCGTCGTGCACTCGTCGCAATCATCAGTGCCGACCTGACACTGCCGACCATCGCTAGGGAGATGCTCGGCAGCATCAGGAATTGGGACGCGGTCGCAGCCTTCTGCGAAGCAGTTATCTCGCAGAAGGAGGCGGCGGGTCGCGAGCGCGAGGAGCACAGCCTCGGTGATGCGACCCGCTGCCGGCGACTGGGGCGGCGCAGGCGGGATTACCTGCGTGCAATGCCGCCCTAGCCGAGGCCGCGGGTGACGTGACCGGGGATTAGTCCGTCACCCGCCGAGAGGCCGACCGCGTGAGGAAAGACCGACGTCCTCCCCGAGGGGGAGATATCGGTCGATGGGAGGGTGCACCGGGTAGGGGGGTATTCCATCGGGCCGACCACTGATGACAAGTAACCCTGCTCCAGTGGTCGGCCCAATGACGAAGGCGACGTGGTGTTCGGGTGGGTTACGGGTGTTGTGTGCTTAAGCCCCTTTGTCGCCCCGGACGGAGTGGTGCGGAGGCGCGCCGACCGCAGCCCACCCAAAAAAAAAAAAAAAGGATTGATGTTGGGTGATTTCCTCGCTACAAATAAAGAATTTTGCTCGCCTTAGTTTAGAATCGTAAAAACTTCTTTGTAAGTAAATTTTTGTTTATCTTTACTACCATGTTTCTAGTAACCTAATCTCTAGTACCAACTTAGATATAATCTAACTCGTTTTGAACTGATGTGAGTTTATTTTATTTTCATAGCTTATTTTTACATTAAACTTGTCATTGTTTATTCTTGAGGTTATTTCCCTCACAGCTTTGCGAGCTTTAACCACTTAACTCTTATTATTTTCTTATTAGGAACATGTAAAAATACTTTGTTGGGGGTTTTTATTGATGTATTTTTGCACTGAGGTACTGCACACCACTTATAAACTTTGGAATTCATTTTTATCTCAAGAATTAATTTAATGTTTTGCTTACTTTCTTCGCTACACATAGACGCAAGGACGTGGTTACCTTAACGTGACGTAACAGCCGACGCCATGACACCGGCGAGCTGTTTTCGCGTTATATTTAAAAAATATTGGAAAAATTGTTTTAAACTTCTTTAAACATAAATTTATTACCGAAATATAGGTTTTTTCGTAAATAGTAAGTGTGTGCCCACATTACGGAAAAGGATTTCAAAATCTTTCGTCACGCCTATTGCCCGAGCCGGTGTCGATGATAGATGATTGAAAATAAAAAATAAAAATAAAAATGGGTTAATACCACTCTAGGAACTTACTTTAGCGAGGAAATAATCGAGTTTTTATATGTAAAGACAACATACATGTAGGTAGGTACTGTGTTGGACCGTGGACGTCAATAGACAGTTGAACGGATAGAAATTCAAATATCGTAACCTCGTGTGTAAGTTAAACTTACAGTAATAAATAGGTTATTTTAAGCACTAGTTTCGTTGCCTAGAGTGTAATATGTAATTATTATGTATTTTTAATACGGTATGAGGTTTACTACTTGCATGCATATAACGCCATCTCTTATAGCATTTGCTTACTCTTTGGTAATACTGTTAATCACTACTAGATGGCGGTAAAGATATAATTACTAAAAGTTCTTCTATTTCTCACTAGATGGTAGAATATTATTTAGTACAAATACATAAAATTAACATCTTACACTGAATATCTTTTTTAAATGCAAATATAATTATATAAAATAATACTATTCTGCGTGGTAACAGAGTAAGAATACAATTCACAAATTCCCCTCTCCTGCCCGTCGACGTCGTAAAAAACTACTAAGTGATATAATATGTAGATAACCTTTACAAAAATTAATTATATAACTTTTTAACTATGAAAGTTAAATAATTATGCGTTTTTCAAGATTGAAAACCCAATATGGCCAACCAAATATGGAAACCCAATATAAAAGAGTGTCTTTGAAAGTTTTCAATCTAAGTATTAAAAGCTAAATTTAAAGAAAATTACAATACAAAATGCTCAATTTAAAGAAAGTTATAAATTTGCCTGTATTGTCATTTAGAAAGACATTCTCTCTCTCTTAAAATATTATAGACTTATTTACTTCTCATCTCTTTGACTGAAATGAGGATGTTGAAATTGTTACAACAGTCCTAAGAGTAGTAATATTTTTCTTTTAAGCTACTTTTTTCGTCGGGTGATAGAGTGAAAAAACATTTTGCCACCCTCTATCTTGCCTCTAGGTATCGTAAAAGATGAATAAGGGACTATAATACATAACATCCATAGAAGGGAAGGAAAACTCTAAATGATACCCTATAACAACACGTCTGACCAGCGTGATATGGTGGGTCAAATTCCCTCCCACAGCAGTTTATATTCGTTGGATACTAAGGGTAGATAGGTAAATTGCATCTCATTTTCTTATTTTTCAATCATCATCATTTCAGCCTATTGCCATCTACTGCTGGACGTAGGCCTCCCTCGTGTTACGCCTTTTGTTATTTTTCAATATATATACTTATCATCCAATCATCATCATCTCAGCTCATATACGTCCTGCTACTGGGCTTGAGATTCCTCCACATTGGGAGGGAAATTGACCTAGGTACTATATAATGCTGGTCAGACGGGTTGGTATAGGGTTTTATTTGCAGATTTATTTGTCTTGTGTAGTTGTTATAATACAAAATATACCTTAGTCTCCTTTTACGACAACCACGGGCAAGAAAGGGGTTGGTATACAATACTCTTCCTCCGTCACCACACGGAATCTATCTATAATAAATTTATAACAAAAATAAATTTCTTTTGCAAATTAAAACAAATTAATCACAGTAATTTTAAAGCTAATCTACGCTATAAAAGGCGACAAAATAGCTACAAAAAGGCTTCAAAAAGACTACACGAAGTGCACTTGCAGCTTAATACGGCGGTTACATAAAATTCGTTCTATAAAGAGGCCAATAAAGCAATCCAATAAGTGCGATGGGCGTACCAGGGGCGCCCGCGGGGTGTAGGGCGGTGTGAGCGGGGGGATGAGGGGCTGCTCAATAAACGCTCATATCTTCAGCAATTACGACAAAACAAATGAGAGCTAACGAAATTCACCTCCGAGAGGGATCGGCAATGGAACAGAAACGGCAGTGGAGTCGAAATTTTAACATTACAAGTTTTTGAAGCGACAACTTCTTTAAGCAGGTTTGGATGGAGAGGAAACCCATGTAAGTCATTATCAACACGGTCACTTCACGTAGGTATTAACGCTAACACTACATCTGTAGTTATGTCAATGTTTCTATATGTATCGATAGATAGAAACAGATAAATGTTAGAAAACTTAAGATTAAATAATTATTTTCTGTCGGCAGTCTTCATGACTGCTTTTGTTTTTTAGAGTTCCGTACCTAAAGTGTAAAAACAGGACCCTATTACTAAGACTTCGCTGTCTGTCCCTCCGTTTGTCCGTCCGTCTGTCTATCACCAAGCTGAATCTCAAGAATCGCGATAACTAGACAGTTGAAATTTTTACGAATTGTGTATTTTCTGTTGCTGTTATAACAACAAACACTAAAAACAAAATAAAATATTTAAGGGGGCCTTCCACACAACAAACGCGATCTTTTTGCCCTTTTTATAGATAATAATACGAAACCTTTCGTGCGCGACTGCGACTCGCACTTAGTCGGTTTTTATTTTTACATTAAATTTTATGCCAAATTTATTTTGATAGCAATAAATACCTCATAGAATAGAGACTCCTCAAATTTTACTACCATGTATTTATTCGGCTAGTACCAATATGGCGCATTCCTTACACCAACGGACATATACCTAGCTTGTAATTTTACTAAAGTAGTTGGCTTAGGTTAGGTTGTAGATGAAAGAATGTAATAAGTGCACTCCTCGGTGCCAATAATAGTTAAGACTAAACATTTAATCAATTTTTTAATTTTTCATGTGGTAACGGAGTAAGAATACGATTCGCCATTCCCTATCATGCCCGTGAATGTCGTAAAAGACGATTAAGAGATTTAATAAGCATATAACATCTATGCAAGAGAAGTAAAATTTGATACAAAATCCTATATAAACCTGTCTGACTAGCATAGTATAGTAAGTTCAGTTTCCCTTCTATTATAGAGGAGGCTCGAGCCCAGCAGTGGTGACGTATATGAGCTGTGATGATGATGATTTAAACAGTAAGCTTTTTATGTACAAATTGTAACATTTTGTTATGAGATTTTTATGAAACTAGATTTGAAATACATTAAATAATTGTTTCATAAAGTTTTTGTTATAACACGTCTCCCGGGTTTGTGCTCCGCAAGTGCCAAAGGGCTGTGTGTCGGGTGTTTTAGGGTTTTTTCAGCGGCTTTGACTTGCAAATTGTCGCGCCCGCCGTCGCCTGAGGCGCGTTCGTAATTAAAAATCAGAGGTGACACTAGCGTCATAGCGGCGAGTAGCAGAACTGTTTTTATTTACTATTACTTTTAATTTGTGTTTTCATTAAGCTCTTTAGGGTATTTAAACTAATCTTTAGAGATTAATATTTATTTGAAATAAATTTAGTATGTAGTGAACGGTATTATCATATAATATGATATCACAACGATGTTTAATTGTTACTAAAATTTGATAAGAGATGGCAGAGTAAGTTATTATTGCTTTGACTATATTTTGCAAAATAGTTAAATATTTTAAAAAAAAAATATGAAAAATATTTTCAATTCTGTTACAATAATACATTTTTTCATCATCGAAGAGAATAAGACATCTATAAATAAGACCCGTACATATTGTAAAAATTGGGTAGACGGTTTGTCATGAATTTTTATTGTTAGAGATTTCTTTCGTGCGCATTAATTTAGACCCCTAATTATCTCATATGACACCCATGAAAAGGAAGGGGTGGTGACACATTGTTTTATTGTCTAACAAATCCTTCACACAATATAGGTATTTTGTGTTCTAATTAAATTAGAATAAAAACTGATTCCAATTGTAGAAAGTGTCTTTATTTTTGGAATAAACTAACAGGCTACGATTTATTAGTGTACCAATATGCATCCAGATCCATTTGGTTTATCTGGCATGATGGAGCAACAAATGTTCATCCATCCAAATTTTACCGCGGCCATACCAGTGCTCTTGGGCACATTAGCTTTTTGGGCTCAGTGATCAAGTGAAAAGAAGTTGAATGATAAAAAAATACGCCATAAATATAACGTCATGCTTGTACTGTCAATATTATGATATAGTTATCGACTCCACCGATAAAAGACTTCATATATAAATGGGTGCCAAGTTCTGGAGACAATTTCGAAATGTATTTATAAGAACGTCTAAGATTATTAAGTAAATTTAAAACACAATTTCTTGTTTATTGTTCTATTCATTTCATTCCAGTCCATGAATGACCCTCTGGGCTCGGGCTTCCTCCATTGTGAGAGGGTATTTGATCTACCCACGTTGGTCAGATGTTTTGGCGTAAAGTTTTATTTTAAGTTTTCCTTCTCTTGCATCGATGTCTTATGCATATGATATCCCTTAGTCGTCTTTTACGACACCCACGGGCAAGAGAAGGTATGGTGAATTATATTTTTACACCGTTACCACACAGAAAATTATTTTCTACTGCAAAAATATGTTTTTCTAGCAACCCGCCCTCGCTTCGCATCGGTTTTAGTCGTTTTACCCGCGTAGTTCCCGTTCCAGTGGGAATACCGGAATAAAATATAGCCTAGTTTACGCCCTGGTATTATAGCTTTCCATTGGTGAAAGAATTTTTGAAATCGGTCCAGCCGTTTTGAAGATTACCCGGAACAGACAGACAGACAAAAAAAAATATAAAGTGATTTTTAGGCATGTATATAGTGCAAATAACCGTGTGAGCATGAAAAAAGCCTATTATTTTGACGTTACAAATAGACACCCCAATTTTATTTATTGGTATAGATTTATAAATATAACTTTTTAATTATTGAATTATTTACATAAAGCAAATGATTTATGATCTATTGAGCCTCAACATTTAGTGCTTTTTATGATGAACAGTTTTTTGAGTTATAAAGGGCTCAAAAGTGGTTTGCAATGGTGATAAATATACACATGGTGCGGCTCGCCAGTTCTATTTTGTTGAACTTGGCTTGACACGCTACCGTTTGCAGAAAGTCAGTGGTGAGAGTGGCAAATTCGATTTTTTTATTGCTAACGGTGGCAAATTTACTAGTGGTAGGACCACACTGTCGACAGTTATCTGTCTACAGCCGCGGGCCGGTCCGTCCGGGGCAGTACCACGCTCTCGCAGAAAATCGACGTCTGAGTAGTAGCAATTTGTTACTGCGCTTCGTTCGGTGAGCGAGACAGCCGGAAGCCCAACTTTATAAGGGTGTTTGCGTGTGGAGGGTTATGGTAGTGCCTTTGGTATCACCGAGCCTCAATGCACGCATTCACACTCCCTTCACTTTCTTTGCGGTAGGCAGCGTCCTTGTAAAGGTCCATGAGCGGCAGCAACACTTATCATAATTTTTTTTGTTTGCTCATTGTTTGCTCGTTTGCCACTGCCTGCAATAAAAAAAAAAAAAAACGAGCAAACAGCACACCCCCGATGGTAAGCGTTGCTGTCGCTTATGGACCTTTGCTAGGTCGCTGCCTACTACGAAGAAAGTGAAGGGAGTGTGAATGAGGCTCAGTGAAACTAAAGGCATCATCAACGCCTACCACACGCAAACATCCTCAGGATTTGGGCTGCCGGCTCTCTTGCTCACCGAACGAAGCGCAGTAACAAATTGCTACTACTCAGACGTCGATTATCTGCGAGAGTGTGGTACCACCCTGGACGAACCGGCCCGCGACTGTAGACATACAACTGTCAACGGTGTGGTCCTATCACTATACAATCCAAGATGATATGTCTTGGATTTGAATACCCGATAGTTTTTCACCACATAAAAGCTGTAAGTTTTATAATATTATAACCAGCTATCCTCAAGGCTTTAAGACTGAGTTTTTAATTTTTAGTTATGGTAACCTTAATACTCAACAAAATATTTACACAGACCTTTTGCGATATCATCAACAGTCGAATAAGGTTATGTATATAGGCTATGATTGTACAACATAAGCGGAGCGTCAAGCGCAGCGGGCAATACTAAATACTATTAGTATGTGATGAGGGCTGTAATGTTGTGAGATAAATTTTAAGTATGTGAAAGTTTTAGTGATTAAGGGCAATTACGAAAATATGGATGGACTGTAAAAGTATGACATGGATAAAAATAGAAGTAACGCAAGGATAAAATCTAATAGAGTTACAATGAGCCCTTATTACCATTTGGCAGTAATAAAAAGGGAACACAAGACGAGTGAGCGGCAGAATTCTGCTGGATAACTCAAAAAAAGAGAAGCAATAACGGAATGAATAGCAGAGCTCTCTTGAGTAAATCCTAACACGACCTGCTTCTAACAGCCGTCCAACTACTAACAATTTTTTACGGTGCGTCAATAAAACGTAAAAGTATTTGTAATCCTCCACAATTCGAGTGAAACTGACCTACTATACCACGCTGGTCATACGCGTAAGGTTTTATTGCGAGTTTACCTTTTCTTGAAAAGAACTTATCTGCTCATTAAAATCCCTTAGTCGTCTGTTACGACATTCACAGGCAAGAAAAGGGGTGGGGAATCGTATTCCTACTCCGTCAAAAATGCACAGCGAGATTTTTGCTTCAAAAACCTATTTATTATAGGTCCATTAAGTTATGCTACAAATCTATCGCTGGGTCTTATCCTATCCCTGTAAGCCGCGAAGTAGTAAATATGGTATACTCCACTAACCTTTCATTCGCTGTCGCCGAGAGCAGTAGCGTCGTCGCAGTAGGCTCGGCAAACCATGTTATCAGTTTCCCTATATTCTTTTTTATATAAAACTATACAGTTCACAGCACCATAAAACACTAGAATAGTGGTTCCAAATGTTCCATTAAACAATGTCCTACCAAGGATTAAGCAGGTGCGGCTATTACGAATTGGCACAACCGCCTGGCGGGACGAGTTGTTTCTCATCTTCAGCTATACTGTCTTAACGACGATTGTAGAATCTAAGTTGTGAAGTTTTCCAAATACCCTCCAAATAAGCTTGTAGACTGAACACCGTCCAAAATTACCCGTGATTGGGAGTGGTAAAATCGTCTGAAGGATCACCAGGAGAATGAACAATAGTGCTGTTCTGAGATAGCGATATTGTGACCTTAAAATATTTGTAACTAATGTAATTAGTGATGTAAAATATGTTCGGTAAGTGCTCATATTTATAATTGTATATTTATTAACTAAATAGTCCTAAATTTTAATTATTGGTGTTTTGGCTGTTTTATTTGATAATTAAGCATTGGGGCAAATTATAGTAATTCGTTATACAAGGTTTTAAAAAGAAAAAAAAAATAATAATTGTCATACAAATTTCATAGTTCCAATACCCATTAAATAATTAGATAAATTTATATGCTGGTTTATTGAGATATAAGTATAAGTTTAATAATAATGTCTTAGGCTTTAAAAATAAGAAGACCGTCCTTAGCCATGTTAAGACAGTCGCACGTTATGTTCATAATAATAAATGCAATTGAAACATACCTACATATGAACACTTACTATATTCAATCTACTGATTAATTATTTTGAATGTCGGTTTAGGTCTTAACCCAGGTCCAGGTTCAGGTTATTATAGTATATAAAATTTAATTGAATAGTTTTCTAATTTTATAAGGCAATGTATTTTATTACTTCTTTTCTGCTATGATATTGTAATAATAATAAATAAATAATAAATAAAAAAATATAAATAAATAGCAGAAATTGCCAACCCGCCTACATGGAGATTATTGCATTATTTCTCTTATGAGAAAACTATTTTCAATAGTGAACATTAATAATCTAATGATCATCAGACCAAAATCGCTAAGTTCAACGCTCCGCATATCTGTGCGCACAGCGTTATAGTAATAGCGAAGCTGTAATTAATTAACGCTCAGAATACAAAGTTGCAGTCACGACAACCAAATTATACACAACATTAATTGATATGGAGCGAGTGAATAATTACAACAATACGACTTGAATAAATACCAAATTATTCATTTTGATTAGATTTTTTTAGAGTTCCATGTATTTTAATAACGTTAACTGCACAGATGGCGTAGTGATTAAAATACCGAACTACAGTGCCAGTGTCGCGAGTTCGAATCCCACGCAGGACAACACTTTGTGCGATACACAAATTGTTGTTCTGAGTCTGGATGTAATTTGTGTCCGTTAATTATATGTTTGTAAAGTCCCCCGCAATACAATGATTATTTCCCAGCCTTTTACTGTCCACTATTGGACTTGGGCCTTACCTATAGATAGGGGAATAGTGCCGTAATTACTAAGCTTGGTAAGTGGGTTGGCGGCTACAGAGATGTGTTATGCTTTTGCCAGATGAGAACTATTGCTCAATCGTCTGCCAAAAAGAATATTATCTCAATATTAATCTAATTTTTATTAATCGAGTAAGTCCGAAATACGGCAATCCGAAGAAGAACGGGTGTAACCGACATAGCATGAAGAATTAGCACGCTGAAGTGGCAATGGGCAGGCCACATCGCTCGACGAACCAACAACCGCTGGGGAAGAAAGGTTCTTGAGTGGCGACGTATTGGACGACGCAGTGTAGGACGGCCCCCCACTAGGTGGACTGACGACTTGGTGAAAGTTGCTGGGCGTCGTTGGATGCAGGCGGCACAAGACCGCACTTTGTGGCGTAACATGAGGGACGCCTACGTCCAGCAGTGCCCTAGCCGAGGCCGCGGGTGACGTGACCGGGGATTAGTCCGTCACCCGCCGAGAGGCCGACCGCGTGAGGAAAGACCGACGTCCTCCCCGAGGGGGGGACGTCGGTGGATGGGAGGGTACCCCGGGTAGGGGATATTCCGTCGGGCCGACCACTGATGACAAGTAATCCTGCTCCAGTGGTCGGCCCAACGACGAAGGCGACGTGGTGTTCGGGTGGGTTGCGGGTGTTGCGTGCTTAAGCCCCTCTGTCGCCCCGGACGGAGTGGTGCGGAGGCGCGCCGACTGCAGACCATCCAAAATTTAAAAAAAAAAAAAAAAATCCTGGCGTTTCTGAAGAACGTCTCCTATTTGAACGTGGTACGTCCACCTTGGCCTTAACTTCCCAACACTTCCGTTCACATTCACCCTATAAATTCTATTAAGAATATATTCATTCATTTCAACGCATATAAATCCTACTGCTGGGCTCGAGCCTCCTCCACAATAAGAAGGAAATTGACCTTACTATACCATGCTAGTCAGACAGGATGAAATAAAAATTTCAATTAGAATCTTCCTTCTCTTGCATAGATATTATATGCGTATAACATTCCTTAGTCGTCTTTTACGACATCCCTGGGCAAGATATAGATGACTAGTACTGTTAATCCGTCACCTTACAGAAGAATGTATTTAAACATTTATAATTCTAAACTTGAACACAACCCTATGGTTGAACCATCTAAACAAATTATAAGGCGTGGTATCAAACAAATGCATCGTTGAAGTTAAGTCAACCTATTATAATATTTTGTATAAATATAGTTTAGCTCCTTAATGCGCGGGTGACGTGCTTACCCGTATCAGTGGACTAATTACGCGCTAGCTTTATACCCAAGGAATAGTGGCAGCATCGAGGTATGAATAAGAGGGGACAGCTATGCCTACAATCGTTGACTTGATTTAGACCTC
Source organism: Lymantria dispar (assembly GCA_032191425.1). NCBI lineage: Eukaryota > Metazoa > Arthropoda > Insecta > Lepidoptera > Erebidae > Lymantria > Lymantria dispar. The sequence continues at coordinate 5,150,441 of CM063465.1, read as the reverse complement.
TTCCAAGTATTTCATATGGCGACGAAGAAAGAATCATCATCATGGCAGCCCACATACGTCCCTCTTTTGGGTTCGGGCCTCCTCCACAATGGGAGGGAATTTGACCTACTATACCATGCTGGTTAGACATGTTGGTATAGAGTTTCATTTCGAGTTTTCCTTCTCTTGCACAGATGTTATGTGGATATAATATCCCATAGTCGTCTTATACCACATCCACGGGCAAGATAGGGAGTGATGAATTGAATTCTTACTCCGTCACCACACGGAAAGAATACAATTCAGCTATAGGTACCATCCTATATCAGGAAGTGGCAATGGGCAGGCCACATCGCTCGATGAACCGACAACCGCTGGAGAAGAAAGGTTCACGCATAGGATGACAGAGTGTAGGATACAACGAGGTGGACCGATGACCAGGCGGGACAGGACCACACATTGTGGGGTAACATGAGGGAGGCGTAGGCCTCCAGAAGTCCAGAAGTGGACGGCGATAGGCTGAAGTGATGATGATTCCATATCAACTCTTCTGATCGACATGGTAAGTATAGTAAGTCAATTTCTCTTTCATTGTCAGGAAGGGTTTAGGCCAGAAGTATTTGAAAAATTTCTTTAGCACGATTTCTGGTTATAACTACCTACTCAATTTATCTTGAAAAAGTATTTATTACTAACAACACGACACGGATACAGAAAATAGCATAGGGTACTTTGCTCAGAAAACTCAGAATTTACTCGCCGGATCTTTCTCAGACGTGTACTGATCCAAATTCAAATCAAATTCAAAACATTTATTATGCATAGACCCCAAGAGGGCACTTACATATTGTCAATTTTACAAAATAAAATTAAATTATCCAAAAAAAATAAACTACCACCGGATCGGAACGCGACCGCTACTGAGAAGATCCGGCAAGAAACTCAGCGGGCTTATCTATTATCTTTAATTTTTTTTTTCTTCTTACTAGATATACAATTGTGTACATGTTTTGTAAGACCTAGCTCCAGTGTGATGCCCTTCGAACTGCAAGATACTTAATATAATTCAAGCGATTATGACTGGACCAGACACACAAGCGGCATCCGATCACGAGTTAACTACTAGAGCAGTAGATCCGGTGGTAGTATATTAGATTTATGTGATTTAAATTTAAAAAAAAAACATGTCATAATACAATAAATATCATAAATTTGATTGTTGATAATTTCTGACCAAAAACAATATCATTTTTTCATATATATTCATTTTCTTTTTGTACTGGCAATAAAATTGTGAATCAAAATTGAATAATTCTGTAGCGGAGTTATGGAGGAGGCTCGAGCCCAGCAGTGGGACGTATAAGAGCCGTAATGATGATGATGATGATGATGAATCCTCTTGTAGTATTATCGGAAAATATCTCTTAATTTTAATTTTTTAATGTAGCATTAAATGCAATTGCATTCTGATTTTATATGGAGGGTCATACTTCTTTTTTAAATACAAAATTAATAGTTAATAAGTAAGAGACAGCCCTATTATATAATTCAGTTGCTCGTTGACAGATTAGAGTGACGAACAAGAGCGATAAATTGTATAGCGCCCGCAATTTATTACGAACAAGATACACAGACTGATAGCCGAATTGGGCTAATGTTTACACGAACGCTACCTAAATATTAGGTAATACTTAAGACAATCATCATCATTGTTATTATATCAGCAGCTCATGTACGTCCCATTGATAGAAAAATTGTACGACACCCAAATTTTTTGCAATAGGCTATTTCAAAATCAATATTACATATTTATGCATAACCTCTGTCGATCATTGAATGCTAGCCCATTTGTGGGACGTGTATGCGCTCGATGCCTGAGGAAAAGCTATTCTAAAGGGTTAGGAAACCGACCTACTTTAGCACTCTAACCAGACAGGTTGGTAGAATACACGACACACTTTGGGTGGGAATGGAAAAGCGTTTTGTGGTCGTTTTGTTTCATAGTGTTGTAATATAAATACGTTTGATCGGTGCCATTTTTTGTGTGCATAATATAAAATGCTGTGGGGAAACCGCTGAGATATATTGAATATGATACAAAAGCAGTACTATATAAATGTTCCGTGTGATAAAGCCCTATACCATACCAACTGACCATCGCGATATAGTGAGTCAATTTTTCTTCAATTATGGAGGAGGCTCGAACTATCAGTGGGATTTATATCAGCTGTGATGATGATGATATAAATGTTTTCATTTGCCACCAAAATGCCTAGAAGATACCATAAACAGTGTGCCAGATATGGGCGTTTTCTGTTTGTGCCACAAACGGTTATGTATCCGATATACAGTTTGCATATCGATATCGAAAACGGTTTTCTGATATCGATATCAGTAGTACAGTTTTCAAACGTTAACATTGATATTAAAATGAGCAAACTTGTCCGTATTGTGACAACTCAAATTCAACCTTATAACTTCGAAGTTTAGTTCCATTTCGTAGAGTAAGTGTCTCACTAATATCGAGTAGCCGTAGCCGCCAGAAACGTTATCATAACTATAACTATAGAATGGAAACTAAACCTTATTGCTAGTACAGTAAGATATAGTAACCACGTAAACATGGCTAAAGTTATTTCATATTCTCTTCATCTCTTTTATACTAATAAAAGAATATATACTTAGAATGAGAGGAACGAATATGGTTCATATCTCAATATCGTTTGTGAAGTTTGCGTTTTGTCCGTACGTGATCACATCGTTATAGTTTTAAGTTTTGACTTAATAATTCTCGCATGTTAGTAGAAGTTTTGACTCGATACGGTTTTTGTGATATCGACTACATTGATATAGATATCGATATGGTATGATATCTAACACATATCCGATATAAATTACGTTTTGATATATCGAACTCATCATTACAGTGTGGCCATCGCACTGTTGAAGACGACGGTGACGTTACATATAAGGAAAAAAATTTTTTGTGAAGAAAATTGTAACTCAACGTTGGCAACAATGGGATTTGTCATCTTTATCGACACTCATGGTTATTCTTACTCCGTCATCACACAGAAAATTCACTACTCACAATAAAATTCATTAGTCTTTGTAAATAAAACTACTTTTACGGATTATACCGCACTTTTATTTTATTTATGATTACCCGACGTTTCGAACACTTTGCAGCATTTATGGTCACGGGCAGTCATTAGGCTTTAATTTTCTTTGGGGGCGTAGACACTTCTAAAACTAAAATATTGCATATAATACAAAACTACTAAATAAAGCTTTCACGTTCCTTCCAAAAGTCCCTTCGATACCGTTTGTCGTATGTCATCGTCCCCAGCTAATGTTTGTGAAAAGGAACGTAAATCAGGTTGAACTTTCTAATCGCATAGCTATGTCATACAGCGCTACTAATTGTCTACGAATTAACATTCTACTTCCGTTCCTTGATGGGACTTAAGTTTTAATATAGCTTTTGCCCGTGATTTTGTTCACGTAAATTTTTATTTATCCGTGTGCATGACAGAGTAAGAATACAATAACCACCTCCCTCCCCTCCCTTTCCCTCCCTTTCCCTCTCTTTCCCACGGGTGTCGTAAAAGACGATTAAGAGATATACCTAATATGGATATAACATCTATACAAAAGAAGGAAAACTCGAAATGACATCCTATTATATGCATATTTTATTCCTTATTTGTGTTTTACGACATCCATGGACAAGATAAGAAGTGGTGAATTGTATTCTTACGTCGTCACCACATGTCAATGATTATAGGATGATTATAGCATTATGAGGAAAGTGCGGAGTCCCATGTCCAACAGCGGACGTCCATAAACTGATGATGATGATGATAATGTCATCAACTTCAGTGTTAACTTGTTACATTAATTATTGAGATAATTAACACCTCCTCCCGCTTCCGCCTCTTCCCCTCTGCTATGTCTCATCCGTTCACCCTAAGCCCTAATTATTTCCCGATAATTTAATAACGAAGGCAGACTAATCACTTGGAAGCTCTCATACTTTATTGGTAAGAATATTTTATTTAGATATTTTTCTTTTAAATATATTTTATAAGGTTTAAAAGTAGGCTCTATAATAGTAAAAAACATAGATGTTTAGAGTTTTTTTTTTATCTGAAGAACATTGATTAGTGAAAAAAAAAATACATTCATCATTATAGTACATATAAGTAAATGTGTCCCACTGTTGGGCTCGAACTTCCTCCTCTGTGGGGGAAGTCTGTCTCCTATACTGCGCTAGTCGGACGTTTTGTTATAGGGTTTTATATCGAGTTTTCCTTCTCTTTTATAAAAATTATATGCATATTATATCCCTTAGTCCTCTTTCACTACAATCACGGGTAAGATAGGGGGTGGTAAATTGTATTCTTACTCCGTCACCACACGGAAAATACATTAAAAAAATGGTAATGGGCAAGCTACATCGCTCAACATCCCGGCAATCGCTAGCGACGAAAAGTTCTTGAGTTGCCACCGTATTAGACGGCGCAATATAGGACGCTCCCTAAGTGAACGCACGATCTGGTGAAAGTTACTGGGCGTCGTTGGATGCAGGCGGCACAGGATCACAAAATGGCGGCTTATATAAAGATTACGAAGTAAATCTATGACTTTCATAAATAATTATAATAATTTGTTTACACAAATGCTTTATTTTGTAGCAACGCGTTAATGGAATGTGTCACCACCCCTTGTCTTATCCCATCATCATCATCTATTGCACACATGAACTGCGATTCTACACTCTCCTGCGTTGTCATTATTGCTCCCTTATGGGGAAGTAGTTCAATAGTAGACGTAAATGGATGGATAAAATTTTGGAATCATCATCATCATCATCTTGCTCTTATCCCAATTACTTGGGGTCGACGCAATATGTCATCTGTTTTGACATATTGCAAAAAGTTTCGGCAATGACTTTTATGACCGGCCGCCTGCCTGACGTCAACCCTCCTTGGGAATGTAATCGTTGACCCAAATGGTACCAGATGGAGTTGGTCCGGGTCAATCTAGGGCTCTTAGTCGTCTTTTACGACACCCACGAGCAAAGCAAGGGTTGGTAGTATTCGAAGCCGCTACCACATAGCAATAGGATAAAATATTGGAATAATGGGATATAATAAACATATGTATGTATTTTTTATGGGACTAATCCCACCACACATTCCCACCACTGTAACTCCTGTAAGCCAGGATCCACAATGGTCTCCGTATAAGACACCGAGGTTTGACCCTCAGGAAGTCCCGGCAAACGCTTTTAATTGTCTTGGGACCCGCAACAAATTTAATTAGAAAAGAAAAACAGGAGGAGTTGGTAAAATTCCACTTCCCTCCTATACAAAGCGGGAGACATGAAGCAAAGTTGGCTGTTCAATACACTCCACCCAAACCTCCCTCTCACTGCGGCCAAGACACCCTTAGCCGTCAGTTCTGATCGGTCCTGTGAGTCTGCTTGACCGGCAGTGAGAATTACCAATCCTCCACCCAAACATCCATCTCACATCTACCTGTCACCTTAGGTAGCGCGGTGCAGGTATCCCATCAGATAGGCTAGGAACTTAAGGGCTTTAGGTACATCAAACTATAACCTTAGGTTCTTCTGTCAAACACGGCGTTAGTCCATAAGCCCATACGACGCCGTACATTGGCTAATAAGCCAGTAAATAAGAATTTGTACAACTACGCGAAACGCAGCGGTACAGCACCACGGATTGAATAGAGCTTAATGGATCTATTTGTGAGCTATAGGTTTGGTTACAATAATAGGTATGACAAAAGCGCCTAATTGCACGGAAATTTTCTCGAGTTGCTAAAAGATCCGAATAGTATATTACCCCAGATATGACATGCAGATTGTCTAACATAAGGTCCCGCTCGTTGCACCAGAGAATGCACTCCCAAATGATGTGATGAGCTGTTTGTTCAGAATCGTGCTGATAATAAAGATATAAATAATCCGTGCAAGAGAAGAAAAGAAGTTCCGTGTGGTGACGGAGTAAGAATACAATTCACCACCCCCTATCTTACCCATGGGTGATCGTACGAGACGACTAAGGCATATAAAACACATATAACATCTATGCGAGAGAAGGAAAACTTGAAATAAAACTCTATATCAACATTTCTGACCAGCGTGGTATAGTAGGTCGATTATCCTTCCATTATGGAGGAGGCCCGAGCCCAACAGTGGGACCTATATGGGCTGAGAAGATGATGATGATGATGAAGAGAAGAAAAACTCGAAACAAAACCCTATTCGAACACGTCTGATCAGTGAAGAATAGTTGGTCAATTCCCCTCCCATTATGAATGAGGCCTGAGCCCAACAGTGGGACATACATAGGCTGAAATGATGATGATAAAAAAAATCCGTGGGTAAACGCCGCTGCTAAAAACTATAAGAAAATAATTCTCAATATCAAAGAACACATTTATTTAATCTCTCGTTATATATATGATGTATCTCTTATACTACAGTTACTACCACTCACATATATACAAATATATAAATACGACCACATATTTACAACACAATGAAATATTTACTACAATAATAAATATTAAAATCAGACATCATAAGATTTTTTTAGTGAATATCAAAGCCAATATGCTTATGAAAGTTTAAGAAAAGTTGTTTTCGATATAATGATTGGACCTTATAATAATAACTCATAGAAGGTAACTCTGCGCACACAAAATAAAGCATTTAAATTGGAGCTAATTGGAGCCCTACGCCGGACCATTCCGTAGTGTCCAAAGTCCCTACGTACACAAGGCAACTCTATTGTATTGTGGTGTGCCTGTGTATGTGTTTAATCGCTTGCACGCATGTAGTATTTTTGGTTTCACGTTTTTGATCGCTTAAGTACCGACACATCCTTCTATATATTATTATTCTAAGGATTGGATATATATTTATTATTTACATTCTTACTTATCTTAATGATCATAGCCTTATATAGAAATATAAACATATTATGTATACATTGCTGGATTGAAATTATTTTTAAAGGTAAAATAATAAGTAAGTTTTATAATAGATGGCAAAATAGAAAACAATATTTTCATATGTATTTTAAATGAGGGTTAACATATTCTTTTAAAAGATTTAACTAATAATGGACTTTTAATATTTGTAAAATAGAAAAATGGACCACATTTTACTTGCATTTGAACGCTACAAATTAAAAATGTGACAATCTATAAATGTGAAATAAATAATTGACACTTTATAGGTACCTATATAGCTATAAAAAAAACGTAAAATAATAAGATTTTTGGGTGATTTGCAACTGAGTATATTATTTTATTCATATAATAAGCGTTCAACTTGTCGAAAAATGATGATATGGTTTTAAATATATTGCAACCAATTTTCGGCGGCAACCTGGAGTCTTATGTGCAAATATTTATGGACTTGGTTTGCAAACTTAAATGAATATATATAACTCATAGATTATTAATTAGTTCATGATGTTTTAATAACTTGAAATATGTTTTCCCACGATTTACCTAATATATTCTGCTGATAAGCTGTAATTAATAAAATAATATTTCTAAATATTTATTGTATTTTAAATTTTACTTAGAAAATATATCTTATTTCTTTTAATAAGCTTTGATTTCTCATGTGATAAAAATGTAATATTCATTTTATTTGCAACAAAAAAGGAATATGTGATGAATTGAGATGGATAATTTCATTAGAATACTTTAGAAAAAAATGCGGTGTTTTTTGTTTTAAATGGTTTATATGAGATTTCTATAGATATACATAATTACACTCCTTTAATCCAGAAGCATAGGGTAAACAAGCGTCCACATAAATAATTTACTAAGCGTCCGCAAAAATAATTTCTGAATATAAATAAAAATCATTTTAGCATTTTATTTTTAATGTTTGTTAGTCTCCTACCCGGCCAATACGCGTCAAATCAATATTATAACGAAATGTGGCCTTAGTGGCCTAGTCATACGATAGTATTATTAATTTGTAAAATTAAAATAATTTAGGAATCTTATTTTTAAATAAATAATAATACGAAAGTACGAAGAAAAATAAGGTTCCTAAATTATTTTCATTTTATATTTATGACAGACATATATGAGTGTCAAAAAATTTATATGTTTGAAAATACTACTAACAGTTTAAATTCTCGATGAGAAGGCGCACAATTAATTCAAAATGGCGTTAAAGATTTTACATATACTTTCTAGAAGCTACATTGTATACGTAAATAAACTTAGAGGTAAATTCTTTACAAGATAAGTACAATATTTACAATCACTTCTAAATTGATAGAAAATCTAATTATAGTAGATTTACAAGTAACTTTCTATTAATAGCTTTCCAAAATTTTCAAAAGCTAATAAAGTAATACATTTTAATTAAAATAATATGTGTCCGAGTAAATTTGAAGTATTTTCACAAATAAATGGATACTGATTTGACAATATTTACAAAGCTGCATTGATTTTTAATACATTTTTTTTTTTGGGTGGGCTGCGTTCGGCGCGCTCCTCGCACCACTCCGTCCGGGGCGACAGAGGGGCGTAAGCACGCACACCCGCAACCCACCCGAAAACCACGTCGCCTTCGTCGTTGGGCCGACCACCGGAGCAGGGTTACTTGACATCAGTGGTCGGCCCGACGGATTTTAATACATAATAGACAAAACAATCCTTTCAGCAGCTTAAATGCAGTTTAAAGAAAGTGACATTTTCAAAAATATCTTTCAATTCTTAGTTTTGATAAGAATAAATAGGGAAAATTATCAATAGCTATTACCTCTGACATCAAATAGCTAAAGCAATGAAACTGAAATCTCAGTAAGACCGAGAGAAATGAAACTATTCATATAACATATCGTTAATTTCTATTAAAATCACACAAAATATATTCTATATTATAACTATGATATCAATCTTAATATTTAATTAATTATTTACACTATTGTATTGCTTGGATACACTAATCACAATGAATTTGATGAAATTAAGAAATACGTAAAAAGAAGTTCTGATGTTTACGCGAGTAATACACATTGTCAATGAAACTATTTTTACGGATATTATAGCGTTTAACGTTTCAGACGGATTGTCCGCCCGTGACCATGAACGCCGTACAGTGTTCGAAACGTTGGTCAATCAAAAATCAAATACAAACGCGAATAAATCCGTAAAATAGTTTTATTAAGGTAAAAATGATTTATAACATTCATTGGAGATTTGAAACAGATATACTCGAGAACTATAATATTCTTCGTCTATGATCTTTAGTCCTTGTAAGCTAATCAAATTGTACACTCTTGTATCACTTTTTTTCCTGAAGTTAAAGATTATTATAGTGATATGATGATATTTTATTCTTCATATACGATGGTATGTAAAGAATAAAATTTAATTAATTTAGTTCCATGTGGTGACAGGGTAAGAATACAATTCACCACGCCTTCTCTTGCCCGTGGTTGTCGTAAAGTACGACTAAGGGATTAAATATGCATAAGATCTATGCAAGAGAAAGAAAACTCGAAATAAAACGATGTACCAACACGTATGACCAGCGTGGTATAGTAGGCAATTACTCTCTCATTGTAATCCGTATGGTGACGGAGTAAGAATACAATTCACCACCCCCTCTCTTGCCTATGAGTGTCATAAAAGACGACTACGAGATTAAATATGCATATAACATCTATCCAAGAGCAGGACAAATTGAAATGAAACCCTATACCAACACGTCTGACCAGCGCGGTATAGTAGGCCAATTTCCCTCGTCGGAGGAGGCTCGAGCCCAACAGTGGGAAATGTATGAGCCAAAATGAACCCTCCCATTGTAAAGGAGGTTCAAGCCCAAGAGAGAGTATGGTGAATTGTATTCCTATTCCCTCACCATACGGATTGTTACTGGTATAATCCATACTAATATTATAAATGCGAAAGTAAGGATGTTTGTTTGTTTGTTTGTTTGTAACGCTTTCACGCTTAAACCACAGAACCGATTTCAAAAATTATTTCACCAATGGAAAGCTATAATATCAGGGAGTAACATAGGCTATATTTTATCCCGGTATTCCCACAGGAACGGGAACTACGCCGCGGGTAAAGCGACTGAAACCGAAGCTAAGCGAGGGCGGGTTGCTAGTAATAAATAAAATTTACCTGAGAATTAAATTGTATGCAAATCATAATTTCAAAATACATTGTTCAAATGCTGACTATAATGATAATACAAGATAAGCCAATAATGTCAATCAGAGAGCTTTTTTTGCGAAAGCTAATGAGAGCAGATATAAAGATCAAGATAAACTGTTTGGAGTTTTGACAAGCATTTGATTACGTTGAATCAATAAGTCGGGTTTGATAAAAACATATGTTGGTATAAGCTTATTGGTCAATATACACTTAAGTATATATTGCCTTTTAATGGTTCCTTATCATTATATCATCAGTGTTTTATATAGCAGTAGTATGTATAGCAGTAGTATGTAGATATGTATGTATATGTATGTATCTTTATTTGTTACTTAAAATTTCTCACGACTTAGGTTTTCCAATCTAAGAAGAACTTATTTGAAATTTAAATTTATGTTTAAGTTTAGCTTAATTAAGAAATAAATCATCTTCATCTCAGCCTACACAAGTCCTACTGTTCGGTTTGGACTTCCGCAACAATGGGAGCGATATTAACAAATTATACCTAGGGATGCAAGCGATACATCAATGTTTCTGAAACATCGATGTTTGCCATCGATGTTCACTATTGAAAAACATCGTCGTATTGACGTTATTTTATACGATGTTTTGCCTGCATGATATAAAATGTATAGTACTTTTAGCAGAGCCTGCATAACAGTTCAGGTACTCTGTTTCCAAATAAAAAAACAGCTCATCGCATAGATTTCTTAAAAAAGAAATCTATGCGATGAGCTGAAGAAAAATCGACATTTCGAAACATCGATGTTTTTGGTTTCAATATTTGCATCTCTAACTATACCGCGCTACCAGACGTTGTGGCATAGGGTTTTATGTTGCGTTTTTCGTCTCTTGCATAGATGTTATCAGCATAACAAATCACTTAATCGTCTCTAAAACACCCACGAGTAAGAGAGAGAGTGGTGAATTGTATTATCATTCTGTCTCCAAACAAAGATGAACAAGAATTCAAATCCAGAGTTCCAAATATTTGATAAAATCTGTTCTTTGGATAATAGAACATAAGGAAATTCAACAATTTTCAGTCGTTTTTAAGGTAATAAGAATACAATTCACAACTAAGGATTAAGGAGGAAGACTAAGGGATACAATACGCATATGCAAGAGGCAGTAAACTCGAAATAAACCCACATACCTGCCTATCTGACCAGCATGACATATAATAATTTCTGGCGTTTACGCGAGTATTACTCATTGTAAATAAAGTTATTTTACGGATTTTATCATGTTTGTATTTGATTTTTAATTGCCCAACGTTTCAAACTCTTTACAGCGTTTTCTTTTTCTTCTTTAAGAACATATTTTGTGATCAAAATTCTTAAATGTAGGTCACAATTGAACTAATTTCTGTAGCAGGTACTCTGTAATAACGAGGACTTATTGGATGTGAGAATTCTTAGTCCACCCGTGTACAAGAACGCTGTAAAATGTGCGAAACGTCGGGCAACCTAAAATCAAATAGACACGCCATAAAATCCGTAACATAATTTTATTCTTAGCAGGATATAGTTAGGTCAATCACTCTCATAATGTGGAGGAGGCTCGAGCCCAACAGTGGAACATATATATTTTATATAATTTGGTTTCAATAAAAGTTACTTGGTTGATATTTATCTTCTGATTATTAAGATAATGGCCCATAGTCTTTCATTACATACATGTATAATACACAGGACTAAAATTATTACACCATCTGTAGTCCCTTATTGAGGCTTTCAACATGTTCTTTAGCTTTCATACGGAGCGCGGCGATCGATGTTGAACGAGGGTCTGGTGGAGCACCACTTGACGCTGGTACTGGTGGTGTCAGATAACTGGGGTAACCAGATGGTGGATGACTGAGAAAACCTGCAAAAAATAAATTTTACAATCAATAATTAGGTATAATCCGTCTGGTGATGGAGTAAGAATACAATTCACTATTCCCTATCTAGACCTTGATTGTCGAAAAGACGAGTAAGGGATATAATACGCAAATAACATCTATGCATGAAAACTCGAAATAAAACCCTATACCAACCTGTCTGACCAGCATGGTATAGTAAGGTCAATTTCCCTCCTATTGTGGAGGAGGCTCGAGCCCAACAGTGGGACGTATATGAATTGTGATGATGAAGATTTAGGTATTAACATTTTTATAAGTTAAAAAAATGTAAATCGTAATGAAATATATTTAAGATCATCAACTTCTCAGCTCATATAAATTCTACTGTAGGCTCCACAGTCTTCTCCGCAATGGAAGGAAAATTGACCTACTATACCACGATAAAAAAATTCACGCCAAAAGAGGTATAACTTTAATAATAAAAGGAAATCTCCATCTACCGAGTTCAATTATTAATCTAAACCAGGGATTCCCAGCCAGTGAGGCGCAGAATGATCCAAGAGAGGGCGCGTAGGAATTTGTTAAAACTCTCGTGCGCAATCTTTTCGTCGCTGTTGGGCATAAAAACCAAGGACAGAAATAGAGTACGTGACAAAAATGATCTACGATGTGCACTGACCAATATGAAGCCAAGGATTCACCAATTGGCTAATAAAGTACAGGCCCAATGTTCTCACTAATTATGTTATATTTGAGTCGTTGGATTACATATGCACTTGCTATTTAAATGAAAATAAAGTCTATTGAAATTTTCATCCTTTGTTTTTACCGTAGTTGGGACGAAGGGGGCGTAATATTTTAGTATAAACTTGAGCGAGGCGCATAGGGTAAAAGGTTGGGAATCCCTAATCTAAACCATCCTCGAATCCACTTAAAGACACACATCATCGTAGCCCACATACGTCCCACTATTGGACTCGGGCGTCCCCCATAATGTTATGGAATTTGACCTACTACTCCATGCTATTCAGACATGTCGGTATAGGGTTTCATTTCGAGATTTCCTTCCCTTGCACTGTTCATTGTATCAAATTTTTAACGAGCATATTGGTAATAAATAAATAATAATAAAAATAAGGAGGAGTTCAGTCACATGCACTTGGACAGAAGAATTATGTATAAAAAGATAAGAATACGTTTTAAGTTGCATGTACAAAACTAACCTGGTAAAGCTGTAAGTAAAGGTGGCGCTAGCCAGGGATCCACAGGTAGGCCCAGACCACCAAGCCTAGGTAGTCCGCCACCTGCTCCACAACCATAATCTGACAGACCAAGTCGAGCTGCTTCCATTTTTTCTTGACGGCGCCATTTTGCTCGGCGGTTTTGAAACCAGACCTGTAAAAGAAGAAAATTAAGTTAAGAACATGATGAATAGGAGGAATCGTGAAACTAGTGACAATGAAAATATCTGTGATTCTCTTTTTGATGTGAAACATCTATAAGGGGAGTGTAAACCTAACGCATGCCGTGGCGTAAAGCGATGCATGCCGTGGCGAGGCCTCGCCACGCTCTATGATAGTAAGTGTAGTTCCGACCAATTGTCACATTAATATCGTCAGAGGCATCCAATATAACTATTATATTATATTATTACAGAAATCACTGATTGAGTTGTCGCAATTTGAAATAATTTTTAATTTTTAATTCCTGTATTTAATGAAAATAAATGTTTAGTGAGTAAAAATCATTTTATGAAAAAAATCGTAACATTTTATTTATACATTTTTGTTATATTAGTTCCTGTCATAATCTGTTCTTTTATGCATATATACTTATACAAAATAATTTCAGTGTTTGACATCTGCCAAGCATCCTGAGCGACGGCTCACTTTTTTATGATAATATTAACTTAATTACATATTAAAATTAGTTATTCATAAAGTTCTCCGTGTGGTGACGGAGTAAGAATACAATTCATTACTCCCTCTCGAAGATGTTGTAAAAGACGACTAAGGGATTAAATATACATATATGTAAGAGAACAAAATATTGAAATGAAACCCTATATCAACATGCCTGACTAGGTCAATATGAGTGAAGCCTGAGGCTAACTCGCTGTAGAGGAGGAGGACGTGTATGAGCTATAATGACGATGATGATAGACGAGAATTAGTCAATTTAAATCATCATCATCATTTCATCTCATATGTCCCACTGTTGGGCTCCAGCCTCCTCTAAAATAGAAGGGAAATTGACTTTACTATACCATGCTGGTCAGACAGGATGGTATAGGATTTTAATTCAAATTTTCCCTCTCTTGCATAGATATCATTTGCGTGTAACTTAATCCCTTAGTCGTCTTTTAAGACATCCACAAGCAAGATGGAGTGGTTATTTATATTCTTCTCCGTCACCACGCGGTAAGTTAATTTAAATATGTTAATTTAAATAAATAAATTTAATAGTAATTTTGCTTTAAATAAAATCAAACATCTCAGTTATTTGAAATAACATGCAATCGTAATAACAAGTTGAAAGTTTGTTCGAAGCGGTGTCAAAGTATCTGCCAATAGCAGACATTGTAATGTATACTGATATTTCACTGTTGAACAAATTTAATACTAGTGACAGGTAAGCTATCCAACATTGCATGCCCCTAACCTGCTGTCTCCTGAACCGAAATCGAAACGGTCACGCGAACCGCGCGTATTTTCACCGTTTACCATAACTCCCTGACGGAATATATCATTTCACACTACAATTTGACACCACATTCATGCTATACTGACGGCTGAGTATAAATATAAGCTATCCCAGGCTTCTAATAAAATTAATAATTGACTTGTGCTCCACACGGCTGAAGGGAAATTTCATCAAAGTTGATAAATATGAAAATTACCGATGATTTTGGACGTTTACGCGGGCACTACACATTGTAAATGTCGTCAGACAACTTAGTCCGCCCGTGACCATGAACGCTGTACAGTGTTCGAAACGTTGGGCAATCATAAATCAAACACAAATACGATAAAATCTGTAAAGGTAGTTTTATTTACGAAAACTATCTTTTACGGATTTTATTCGACCAGTATATTGCAAGAGAGAGATCTTATTGGTTCTTCAGCCGGTTTCTACAGCTCACACAAATAAGTAACGGGTGATGACAGATTAGTTTTAATACGTCAACTCATTGATAAAAATATTTCTTATGTTCGCGTAGTAGTAAACCTAATGTCATTACCCAAACATACATATTTCCTACTTATAATGTTTTCAAATCTCTACATACGCTTTCGGTACGATGGTATTAGTTAAAAAAATAGTTATGTAATTTATTAATAGAAATTAGTTTATTAGAAAAACAATAATTAACAATACAATGGTATATTTCTATGAATGCCACAAATTTGTATATAATTAAGTTATAAGCTTTTGACAGTTAGCCGCCTATACGTTTTCTACACGAGTAATCAAAAATAAACTTTATGAATATTAAAATAGAAGTTTTATTTATTAGATTATATTCTATATAGAGGGTGTTTGACAATGATAGTACAATATTTGTATGACTGAGTTCGTGCTTGCCGTATTCTAAGTTAGTTTTGTTATGTCTAGCTTCACAAACTGTTCAGAAGTGACGTGTTTGCTATATGATTTATTGTATTTAAGAAGCGTTTAGGGGTTTTATTGTACATCATAAAGGTTTAATACTTTAATAGCAGTATTAATACCAATTTATTTTTAGCCAGGCCTATCTGATACCGTCTAATTATTTATCTAAGAAGACGGCGACCGGTAATAAGACTACTGTCAATAACTTTCGCAATACGTACTATGAAAGAAACCTACCTCTTTTTTTGTTCACGCTGTAGACATTAATTCCTACCCCGCCATTGGCAGACAGGGAGAGTGTGTGTGACTTGCCGGCCAGCATGCTTAACCGGAATACCCATTAAAATCACAGCGGTCCCTTGCGCGCTTTTACAGGGGCACTTCAACGCTAGGCTGTCGGGCCACTAGTATGCCCCACCTGGGGGCCTCAGCGCCACGTTCTGTCGACGGACATGGGAACAACAGACCTGTTGTTGCCGACCACCATCTCCAAGATGCTTGGCAGCGATAACTGCTGGTCGTCGATGGCCTCCTTCTGTGAGGCTGTCAGGACAAGGAAGGAGGCCACGAAGCGGGCACGCGTGGGAGGAGGGAGGAGGAGACGCCGTTACGCGCTGCTCCTCCCACTGCCCTGATTGATGACAGGACGTGGCCAGACGGCCAAGCGTTGGAGTGTCGGGGATAGAATGTCATCAGACGATCTCTCCGGCATCCCCTAAAAGTGCGGAAGGGGCCGCTATGGTTTTAGTGGGTATTCCGGTCGTTTATGTGGCCGGCGAGTCCCACACAAATCGTATATGACACGTTTGTAGGTTTAACATAGCAGCGCCATCTATTAATTAATTACTCAATCCAGTCAACATATATCGCCATCTGTTAAAATCGTTTGGAGTTAACAGATAATTGTGAATGTCAAATAATAGACAAATAATTTGCAATAAAATAATATTGCGACTATAAATTAAGATGTAAGCTATACTATCTTTCAAGTTGGATCAAACTGCACACGGTGTGCAAATTCGATTAAAATCGGTTAAGTAGTTTAGGAGTGCATCGCGGACAAACAACGTGACACGTAATTTATATATATTGAGATAGTGTTCATATTTACTACTGTAGATAAATATATCGTTAATATATTGATATTATCATCATCTCAGTCCATATACGTTCCACTGTTACGGTCAAGCCGCCTCCATAATGGGTTGGTATAGGATTTTATTTCAAGTTTTCTTTCTCTTGCATAAATTTTGAATGTTATAATGCCTTAGTCGTCTTTTAAGATACCCAAAGTCAAGGGGTGGTGAATTGTACTTTAATTCCTTAATCACATAGAAGAATGTAGTTCAAGTATCCATCCATCTATCCAATAGATGTCCACTGGATATAGGCCCCCTCACGAGAATGACACTCGGAACGGTCCTGTGCTACTTGCATCTGTTAGATAATTTTTCAGATTAGCCTAGAGATTAAAGTGAATATGCCATGCGAAGTATGGTAGACGAAGTATAGTAAGACACTAGTTTTATATCCATCATTATTTTAGCTCACAACTCACATACGTCTTGCTGCTGGGCTCGAGCCTCCTCCTTAATAGGAGGGGAATTGACCTACTTATACCAAGCTGGTCCAAGGATTCGGGCCGACCACTGATGACAAGTAATCCTGCTCCGGTGGTCGGCCCAACGACGAAGGCGACGTGGTGTTCGGGTGGGTTGCGGGTGTGCGTGCTTACGCCCCTCTGTCGTCCCGGACGGAGTGGTGCGAGGAGTGCACAGGCCGCAGCCCATCCCAAAAAAAAGGTGTTACGAGGAGTTGGCATAGGGTTTTATTTAGAGTTTTTCTTCTCTTTCATAGATATTTTCTGCATATTGTATCCCTTAGTCGACTTCTACGACAGCCGTGCATAAGAAGTTGTAGGGTAAATTGTATTTTCGCTCCGTCACCACACGAATAGTTTTACATAATTTACAAAAAAAAAATCTTTCTTGGATTTATATTTACAGGATGCCATTATTATAGAAGTTTCCGTGTGGTGACGGAGTAAGAATACAATTCACCACCCCCTATCTTACCCGTGGGTGATCGTACGAAACGACTAAGGGATTTAAAACGCATATAACATCTATGCGAGAGAAGGAAAACTCGAAGTAAAACCCTATACCAACACATCTGACCAGCGTGGTATAGTAGGTCAATTACCCTTCCATTACTGGGCCTGAGCCCAACAGTGGGACGTATATGGGCTGAGATGATGATGATTATTATAGAAATCAAAATTTAACACCATAAAATCCGTGAAAATAATTAATTAAATAAAAACAATTATAGGGCTGTACGTATCGTGTCTAACTCATAAGTGAGTACAATAAAAGTTATCGAATTATGTCGTGTGTTAGTAACCCTGCTATGAAGTATGGTGTCTGTTGGTACCATCGGCGATGCGGCGAATGTACTATGAGCCCTAGCTTTTTTATTGTAATATTGATTCTACTAGACATTGTCATAATGTGAAGTATTATTTGATAAATATTCTAGGAATAGAGTTTGATTATTCAGTAGAATATATTAGTGCGTTAGAATTAAAGTATGCGGTAACATAAGATATGCGTGTGATTACGAAGTAAGAATACAATTGGGTTTTTGAATTTTTTTTTTGTTCAAAATGGAAAGATCATATTTAAGTTTTATAACAAAACTATTTTTTATTAATGTTTCGCAATAATTCAAAAGTTATATCAAAATAAAAATATTTTTTTGAATCCAGTGACGAAAACAGGACAACTTTCGAACAAATCCAAACGTCCCAATCTTACGGACGGATTGGAGTCGCTGGAGCAGCGGAGAGACTTTGGGTCACTCTGTGTGCTCTACCGAATCTTTCACGGGGAGTGCTCCGAGGAACTGTTTGACTTGGTACCACCGTCACCATTCTACCAACGTACCACTCGACATCGTAGCAGGGTTCATCCATTTCACCTAGAAACATTTTGGTCTTCAACTGTACGTTTCCAGTGATCATTTCTCCCACGTACGTGTAAGCTCTGGAATGAACTACCTGCTGCTGTGTTTCCCGAGCGCTATGACATGTCCTTCTTTAAACGAGGTTTAAGAAGAGTATTTCCTTCACGGTAGGCAACGGCCTGGCTGCGCCCCTGGTATTGCAAAGGTCCATGTGCGGCAGCATCACTTACCATCAGGTGCGCTGCTTGCTCGTTTGCCACCGTTGGCAATAAAAAAAAAAAGAAACCCGTTGACCTCATAATGTTAGTTTTCACTCATTGCAATTTATACTGAGATAATAAGTACAATGTTTTGATCTATTTAATTCTGTGTTCTGTTATAAAATAACTTTAACATTATGACGTCACAACTGTGCTAACCAGTCTTAGCGCGTTCATTGTCACGTGATTTTTATTCAAATTTTGATAATTTTAAATTGTTTATAATTTATTGAAAAAATCTTTTTAAAAGTTTTCCGCATTAAATATCAATATTATTATTAATAAAGTATTAAAATACATTGAAAAAATTTTTTTTCTAATGCTCAATTCACCACTCCCTAATTTGGTCGTGTAAATCGTAAAAGACGACTAAGGAATGTATGGCATATTGCACAGATGGTGTAGTGTTTAAAGTTAAGGTTCGAACCCTCGCAGGGCAACTTTGTGCGATCCACAAATTGTTGTTCTCAGTCTGAACGTAATTCGTGTCCGTTAGTTATGTTTGTAAAGTCACCCGCAATACAAGGACTAATTTCCTCAGTGCAAATTGTGGTCTATTTAAAAAAAATGCATACAACATCTGTGCAAGAGAAGGAAAAGTTTAAATCCAACTATTCCAACTCGGACTCAAGCCCAGCAGTGGGACCTATATGTGCTGACATATATATATATATATATAAATGTGGGTATTCTTGTGTATTGGTATTTATTCATTGCAAGAGCAGTAAACTCCGTATTAAAAACTTATTCAGGTAATAAACACGAATTACTCATTAGTATTATTTTAGGCAATCATACAAATCTAACTAATAAAGGCACTCAGATATAAAAAAGTTAACTGTTAGTTGTAAAACTACAGTAGTTATTGTTACGTTAATTAAGTAAAACGGGAAACCACATTTAGAATAATAAAACATGTAATTCCTTGCAAGTGATTGTTGAACACGCCAACTTAGAGCTTAGTCGATATCAAGTTTTCTTTTAATTTTTTTTTTCATGTAGAGTTGGGGGTAAAGATACAATTCATTCCCTTTCTCATCTGTGAATGTCGTAAAAGATGATTAAGGGATATATTATGAAGATCATCAATACAAGAAATAGTCGAAATAAAACCCTATATAATAACCCTATACTTACCCGTCTAATCTATGCGATATAGGTCTAGTAGGTCAATTTGGCGCGAATACTTGCGCCTCATGCCGCCCCAGCCGAGGCCGTGGGTGACGATCGGGGAATTAGTCCGTCACCCGCTGAGGACAACCGCGTGAGGAAAGATCGACGTCCCCCCCTCGGGGAGGATACCCCAAATAGGGGGTATGCCGTCGGGCCGAACACTGATGTCAAGTCACCCTGCTCCGGTGGTCGGCCCAACGACGAAGGCGACGTGCATCGCGGGTGGGTGGCGGCAGTGCGTGCTTACGCCCCTCTGTCGCCCCGGACGGAGTGGTGCGAGGAGCGCGCCGACCGCAACCAACACACAAAAAAAAAGTAGGTCAATTTATCTTTCAATCTCTCTTCCTATGGAGTGGGCTCAAGCCCAACAATAGAGTATTTATGAGCTGAGATGATACCTAATGATGATTATGATGATGACGAAACTTCATCATCAGAATGAAAATAATATCAGACAATCAGACATTGATTTGCCGATTTTGATGTTGAAAATTAAATCCACTTTATCCTATACTAGCAACTCGCCCTCGCTTCGCTTCGGTTATAGTGGTTTTACCCGCGTAGTTCCTGATCCCGTGGGAATACCGGGATAAAATATAGCTTAGTTTACGCCCTGATATTATAGCTTTCCATTGGTGAAAGAATTTTTGAAATCGGTTCAGCCGTTTTGAAGATTACCCTGAACAAACAGACAGACAGACAAAAATTTTTTAATCGCTATTTTAGGCAAAGGTGTCGTGCAAATAACCGTGTGAGCATGTAAAAAGCCTATTATTTTGACATTACAAACAGACACTCCAATTTTATTTATTGATATAGATTATTGAGGATAGTTTTAAGACCGGTCGCTTGCCTGACGTGATACTACTATGCAGTACCTATATTTTTTAAAAATACAGTTTTGAAACTTAAATAGTGAACTAAAAAAATCACTCTTATTACCTTTTTGTCAAAATATATACGTCCCACTATTGGGCTCGAGCCTCCTCTACAATAGGAGTGAAATTGACCTTACTATACCATGCTGGTCAGACAAGTTGGTATAGGGAAAAGTCGAAATAATAATTTCGAGTTTTCCTTCTCTTGCATATATGTTGTATGATCTTATATTACCACATCCATCCCCAAAGAGGAGGAGCTTATAATTATTTACGTTTATTACTACATATTTGTTTATTAAGACGATATAATCACTTTGTGATCAAGGCCTACCTTTTGGTAAATAAATAATAAGATATAATTTCAGTTTCAAAATAAATAATCACGAGCTACTTTAGATAACTAATATGATCTCAAGATTAATGGCAGCATGCAATAAATTAATTTCATTCATCTGTTATATCAAATGATTAAAAACTTTTATAAAACTTAAGTAATATCGTAGATATATAAACAAAAACTGTAAGTAAATCATTATATTCTAAGAGTTTCTAATTCAATTTCGCAATACTCGTTGAAAAGTGTAAGATACACGAAACTATGACAACTTTGTTCAAGAAACAAGCAACAATTTCTGTTATATATTTTTTATTTAATTTATAGTGTTGCCAATTATTTAAGCCTCACTGAAAACAGTCGAATTATTTAATATTGTGAAATTTTAAATATTTTATAAATAAAACTATTATTACGAATTTTATCGCTTTTGTCCATCCATCCATCCATCAGCCTACAGACGACCACTGCTGGACATAGGCTTCCCCACGAAAATGCCACTCGGAACGGACCTGCGCTATTATATCTAATGGTTCTCTACGACTTTGAAAATGTCGTCAGTCCACCTAGTGGGAGGGTCGTCCTACGCTGCGTCGTCCGATTCGTGTTCGCCACTCAAGAGCTTTCTTCCCTAACGGTCGCCAGTTTGACGAGCGATGTGGCCTGCCCATTGCCATTTCAACGTGCTAATTCTGCGAGCTTTTGTATTTAATTATTACCGTCGTTTCGAACACTTTTTACAGTAAACATCCGCGATAATGTCCGTAAAAATATTATTTATAAACGAAATTAAAACAAAGAAATAAAAAGAAAACTTAAGAAAGTTTGCTAGATTTTATCTTTTAGTGCCCTGCAGTGTATATAGCGAGATTTTTTTTCAGAAGCTGGACTTGTATGCAAAGACAAACTAAATTAGTTATTGTCTTTTAACCCAGAGGAGTTGTTATCTATTCATCACTAGCCTATGTTACTCCCTGATATTATAGCTTTCCATTGGTGAAAGAATTTTTGAAATCGGTCAAGTAGTTTTGGAGCTTATTCAATACAAACAAACAAACAAATCTATCCTCTTTGTAATATTAGTGTAAATAACTCAGTACTGTATCAGTATTATTTTTAAGTTCTGTATAAAAATAATGGTTGTGGATTAAATAAAGTGCTTTTAAACTTAATATGTCGTATTTTTTTCAGTTTTTTCCAGCCGGATTTTATAATTAAGCCGGATAGTAATTATTAAACATCAAATTTGCAGCAATTATTATGATAATTTATTAACTTAAACCTAACAAATCTAGTATACTACCATCAGATCAGAATACGGCCACACTGAGAAAGACCTGGCAAGAAAACTTAGAGGTCATGAGGCAAAATTATTATTAATTTTTAAAGGCGCTTACTTTATTTTACTGAAAGATTTTTGATTTATAAAATATTTTTAGCTACTACTAACAACCTAGCCATGAGGCTAATAAATAATTTAAATTTAACTTAATTTGCTAAAACTTACTGAGTAAAGAATGTGTCCATCGGCGATTTTCTTATAGTTTTATTATCAAATAAAATACACTTTGTTGTTGTGTTCTTCAAGGATAGCACTCACTGCACTACGTATCACTAATGTACTTAATAAAAAGATAAAATACTTCACTAGCTATCAAAGCACTAAATTCATAGCAAATTTCTCTTATTGTCAAAATAAGAAAATAAACCAACACACTGTTTTTACAATACGACAGATTCAATCAAGTCGTAACAAAATCAAATAAAAAAGAGGAGGACCGCCAACTGTCGAGTTTTAAAAAACGAACGTCACAACACTAACAATGCGGTTCAAATATGACAGATGTCAGATTTGCGCTCCCCGATTGGTTCCGAACGCCCCTGAATATCTTCGAATCATAGAGTATAAAAATAACAAGACCAGGCAATCTATGTGAACAAGTATAGGAATAACTATAGGTATGCTACTGCTTTTTTTATTTCGACAATCTTACCTAAGAGCCCACAGAGGTCAAAACTTTCATTCGTCATTTTTATAATACGTTTTTAAAATATACTTCATTTATGGCATTAATTTAATTTTCAAAGGGCAAAATTCTAAAGATGTGTTTGGATGGGGATTAAATTCATGTAAGTCACCATCACCATCGATGATGGTCACGTGACGTCTTAACGTTAACATTATATATCTAAGTACTTACGTCAGTATTATATTTGTATAAATAAATGTCAAAACTAGTAAATTTAAAAAGTTTTATATTACAAATTTTTATTTCAGATTAATTTGGCTAACAAAAAATGAAAACTCTTCATAGTTTTAAGTTTTCACGTCTGTCGGCGGTCCCCATGATTGCTTTGTATTTTTATAACCTTATGTATGTACTATATAGTAACATAATTATTATTTACTATACGCATTCTTATCCGTGGATGTGGTAAAAGACGATCACGATAAAAGAAAGCAAACTTAAATTAAGCTCTATGGTAAACCCTCTGAGCAATGTAGTATAGTAGTTTAATTTCCATCTTATAATGAAGGAGACTCCAGCCTTATGGTAGGTAGAAAGGTCATATGTGACTTACAATGATGATGGCTATGAATAACTATTCCGCGAGATTAAAAAATTTCTAGGCATCTGCAACTTATTAGTATGAAAAAGACATTAAACTGTAAATACAACTGAAAACGTGTAACCCATATATATTTTATACTTCTTCAACTCTGACTATACCTGTAAGTCTCGCACTACACAAATCTTTGCCACAATGGGAAAGAAACTTGCCAACTATATCTTGCTTGCTAAGGTAGGACAGCACAGACACAGAATTTATGTCCCTTACTCGTTTTTATGACATCGAGAATGGACAACAGGTCGTGAATTGTATTCTTACTCCATCACCATATTATAGAAATAACCTAAAACTACATTAATTCAAGTTAAAATTTAAAGCTATTCGGTCTAATGAACTTGCACATCAACAAAGTCGAAATTAATCGAGCACTCGATACCTACAAATATTATTCGATTCCGATCCCGCTGTTTGCAACATACATAATTTAATTACTCTGTGTTCATATGACGTCTTTTGACTTTAATCGAGTGGCGAATTGACTTTGTGCGTTATTATTTTCGTAATTGGAATATTTTTATGCCCATATGGCATTGAGAGGAATGGAGTTGACATTAATTTATTTTGTTTAATAAAATTAAATGCTGCTACAAATTTAATTTCGACGATTTATTCGATTGAATATAATATTTTACGTGCTGTGTTTTTTGGTGCCGCATAGGACTAATATTTGCACAAACAACAAATATTTTTTTTTTTTATGAAATCAGCGTCAGTTTTCAATAAATATTCATGCTATGGGTACTTGAATTAAGCAATTATATTGGGTAATCTGGATTGGGCAAAAAAGAGTGTCATGCCGGATTTCTACAGATTACTTCGATTTTCAAAAACATCATCATCTCAGCCTATATACGTCCCAATGTTCGGCTCAGGCCTCTTCTATTACGGGAGGAAAAATTACCTGCTAGCACCTTGGTCATACGTCTTGGCATAGGGTTTTGTTTCGAGATTTCTTTTCTTGCATAGATATACCTTCCATCTATCCATCCATCAGCCTACAGACGTCCAATGCTGGACATAGGCCTCCCCACGAGAATGCCACATGGAACGGTCCTGCACCACTTGCATCCAACGGTTCCCTGCGACTTTGAGAATGTCGTCAGTCCACCTAGTGGGGAGTCGTCGTACGCTGCGCCGTCCGATTCGTGGTCGCCACTCAAGAACCTTTCTTCCCCAACGGTTGTCGGTTCAACGAGCGATGTGGCCTTACCTTATACACTGCATAATATCCCTTATACACTGCTGGGCTCGGGCCTCCTCTTGAGTAGGAGGAAATTGGCCTACTATACCACGCAAGTCAGACGCATTGGCATAGAGTTGTATTTCGAATTTTCCTTCTCTTGCACAGACGCAAAATATCCCTTAGTCGTCTTTTACGTCTTTTTAGTGTGGCGAATTGTATTCTTACTCCGTCATCACTGATAAAACTTATCTCATAACCATACTGCTATATGCTGAGTATTGCCTTTCAAACTTCACCTTTACTTAAAATTAGAACAAATAATGAAACCATTTCCATTGTAGACGATTAAAATGTTATGATAAGCTTAAAATAACTATATACTTCGTTAGAAAAAACCTTTTCGTGTACAATCCAAAGCGAAAGTGCACGTAACTAATTAAATTAAAATTAATCGGTTTTCATAAACGAGGACTCATAATTTCATGTGCTTAGTTTCACAGTTGAACAAATTTAATTTTTATTGCGATAACGTTGGTTTGGGTGGGGTGTAAGGTAGTCTTGTGAGGTGGTTAGGTGGGATGAATTAACGTGTTATTGGGGTGAAATTAAAGCGGTTAAACAGTTCGTGCTCGGAATTGTTTAGCTAATTGGTCCCACGACGCACGCGTTGTGAGAAAATATTACTAGAGTTGATTATTACGAATTGAATTAAAATAATGTCATTGTTTGTGTTTAAGCAAGCACTATACATTGTAAATAACACTTTACAGCATTCATGGTCACAGGCGGACTAAGATGTCTGACGTCCAAACAAGTCGTTACAGATTTTTTCATTATCTACCCGCTACGCGATAAAATCAGTAAAAGTAGTTTTATTTAAAACTAGCAATCCGCCCTCGCTTCGCTTCGGTTATAGGTTATAGGTTATAGTCGTTTTACCCGCGTAGTTCCCGTTCCCGTGGGAATACCGAGATAAAATATAGCCTAGTTTACGCCCTGATATTATAGCTTTCCATTGGTGAAAGAATTTTTGAAATCGGTCCAGCCGTTTTGAAGATTACCCGGAACAAACAGACAGATAGACAGACAGACAAAAATTTTTTAATTGCTATTTTAGGCATAGGTGTCGTGCAAATAACCGTGTGAGCATGAAAAAAGCCTATTATTATGACATTACAAACAGACACTCCAATTTTATTTATTGGTATAGATAATGTCCTTTAAAAACTAATTTCTTTTATGATTTCTGATGTTTACGCGAGTACCAATAGGTAATAATACATTTTAATAAAACTATATTTACATATTTTATCGCGTTTGTATTTGATTTTTGATTGCCTGACGTTTTGAATCCTTTCTCCGTAACCCATAACCTACTGTATTCTCCCACTACCACCATTGGCATCGCCAACTGAGTACTTACTTAAAACTAGCAAACACTCTTTGACCATTTTGAACTATTCATCCAAGTGAGAATATAAAAAACTACTTTAGAATAAGTATATCTTATATGTTTAAATAAACAATTCTTGTATATTACTATAAATATATTTATATATTTCCAGAATCTCTGAAACTGCACTGACGTTTTTTTATGAAATTTACTATACAAGAGGTTTCAGGGGCAAAATACGATCTAGCTAGGTTTTATTTATAGAAAATGCCATTTTGTTAGTGTTTTCAGCCAATGAATAGAATATCATTAGAATATGAATGCAAATTTAGACATTATTCTCACGAGTCAAAATAGCTCAATTGGAAAGTTAACCATTCGCATTCATACATCTCGGGGTCGATCATTGGTGTTATTATTCTTCGCTTTTTAGTTTGTAATATATTTTTTTCATCATTTCCTTAACGGCGTTCTTTACTATCTAAATATGTTCGTCAAAATTACAAATTACAAAAAAGTCAACCTGATATTTAAGACTAGCAAACCGCCCTCGCTTCGCTTCATTTTCAGTCACCTTAGCCGCGTAGTTCCCAATCCCGTGGGAATAGCGGCATAAAATATAATCTATGTCACTCCCTGACATTATAATATAACAATAATTTTGTTTCAAGTAACATATAGACTCATAATAAATAAATAATAATCACAGTAAAAAAATAGGTACAATACAATAACAAAAAATATTATAGCTTTCCATTGGTAAAAAAGCATTTTTGAAATCGATCCAGTAGTTGCTGAGCCTATTTAATACAAACAAATCTTTCCTCTTTATAATATTAGTATAGATTTAAACAAGCAAATACTTTAGCAATACATTTTATTGTATCATCATTTCGGCTCATATACGTCCCACTGCTGGGCTCGAGCCTCCTCCATAGTAGGAGGGAAATTAACCTTACTATACCATGCTGGTCAGGCAGGTTGGTATAGGGTTTTGTTTCGAGTTTTCCATCTCTTGCATAGATGTCATATGCGTAATATATCCCTGAGTCGTCTCTTACGACACCCACGGGTAAGAGAGGGGGTGGTGAATTGTATTCTTACTCCGTCACCACACGGAATTTTTTTATTGTATAAAAAAAAATCATTAAAACATGCCCTTTTTAGTGGTAAAAACAGTTCTATACATTCCAAAGCAGCGGTAAGCGTGCCAGCGCGAAGCAATACATCACCTAAATTATGTTTGAGAGGCACAAACTAAACGCTCTGTGTACCGTACGCGACAGTATTGCGTATAGCGAATATTGTATTTACTATGACAATTTCACTTGTATTTTCATGAGGAATATATCAATAGACATACGATGGCAGAGGTAGCCTCTATATTAACCGTGGGTGTCGTAAAATAACAATAAGTAATTTAATCTTTATATGTGTATTTCGTGTGCACGTCACTGAAGTCTGAACTCCTAAACGGCTGGACCGATGATGATGATTTTTTTTCTGTGTGTTCAAGAATGGTTTAGATTCACAATTGGATCCGGTAGGTGGCATTGCTATCA
Organism: Lymantria dispar; assembly: GCA_032191425.1. NCBI lineage: Eukaryota > Metazoa > Arthropoda > Insecta > Lepidoptera > Erebidae > Lymantria > Lymantria dispar. The sequence goes on along the minus strand of CM063465.1, from coordinate 5,122,390 downwards.
AGTGCAAGGAGAATTCCTTTTACAATTGAGGACCTTGCAGCAAAAGAGGGGCAGATCCAAATTTTATCCGTTATTCTTTCTTTTACCTACATTTTAAAGAAAAATAGGGCAATCGTTTGGTGCAAGAACGAGACAGATCCGATAAAAAACAGGCGCCCTATATCAAAATTTGGATCTGCTACATAATTTGATCAAGCTGAAGTTGACCTTTAAATTTGTTATTTTTGTTAAACATTCGTTCGTTTTTGTTTTTCTTTTGATTATTAAACCATCCATGTGCTGATTAGTATTCTTGAAATAAAGACATACTTATATTTGAGTATTTTATTACCTATAATAAAAAATAAGGTTTTATTTTTCTTTAATTTTGGTGCAAAACGGAGGCAGATCCAAACTTTAAAAAATCGTAGTTATTCTAAAACTTATTTACTTACCTTAAATTATTTATTAAAATATGTAAATATGCATATTTTATATTGTAAAATTTAACTATAAGTGTTACAACTGATTTTTAGACATGTGTTATTTGAATACCCAAAAACGTTGAAATTTGAATCTGCCCCCCTTCTCCTGCAAGGTCCTCAATTTTTTTTTTAGATTTGAATAGAACACCGTCTGTTGGGCTGCTAGTGTGAATTTAAAATTTATGCAATATTTTTTTCATATGGTGACGAATCAAGAATACAAATCACCACCTTTCTCGCCTGTGGGTGTCGTAAGAGACAACTAAAGGATAATATGCATATGACATATAGATGATTGTCTTGCATAGGCAAGAGAAGGAAAGCTCGAAATTAAACCTCCACAATAGAAGGGAAATTGACCTTACTATATCATGCTAGTCAGATAGGTTGATATAGAGTTTTGTTTGGAATTTTTATTCTCTTGCATAGATGCTATATCCTTACTATATCTCTTAGTCGTCTTTTACGACACCCACGATATACCATAAGATAAGGTGTAGTGAATTATATTTTTACTCTATTACCACATACTTAACAAAAATAATATCATCGCTAATAAAAACGAACACAATTTCATCCCAAATCCGATATAGACGAATCTTGTGCTTATTAAATCGGATGTGAGCGAACGAAGCACCACCTGGCGGCTTCTGTAAGCAACATTGGTAAGGGGGGAGACATTGACACTTCCGTGAAGTAACGAGATATATCTCGCTTATTTATATAACAAATACGTCAAAGGAAATGAGAGTTACATTTTATAGTAATACGAATGCTGAAGATTTTATAATACGTAGGTACATTATCTTATTATTTAAACGAGCAATTCTTGTATATATATACAAGAATTGCTCGTTTATATATATATATATATATATATATATATATATATATATATATATATATATTTATATATATATATATATATATATATATATATATATATATATATATATATACCGTGGAATAGTGACTTTGGAGAGCATAGTGACTTTCAGGATTTATTTATTTATTTTAAAACTTCTCTCATTGCTGCGCATAAGTCGTAGTCGTTTTGCAAGAGCAGACTGTAGAGAAAGTTGAGGTCTTTTTCTAGGCGTTTCGTAGAGGCTACCGTCCTCTCGTCTCTCATGACCGCCCGCCACATCATACATGCGCGCGCATTCTATCTATAAAAATGAATTGCTGTTCGTTAGTCTCGCTAAAACTCGTGAACGGCTGGACCGATTTGACCAATTTTCTTCGGTCTTGAATTATTTGTGGAACTCCAGGGAAGGTTTATACGGTGAGAAAATATGGCAAAATTGCGAGTAAAATACTAAAAACAATAATTTTATTTTCCCATACAAACTGTTCTTACCTGTCAAACATTTAATGTTCGTTCCGACGGTTCAGCATTTTTGGCATAATTACATGTAGATCTAGATTAAAAAAGGTTGTGGAATCGATAAGAAAATGCGGTATATTAAATAGCTAGAATATAATTCACCACTTGAGAGTGTTGTAAAAGACAACTAAGGGATATAATATGCATATAATATCTATGCAAGAGAAAGAAAACTTGAAACGAAACCCTATATTGACACGTCTGACCAGCGTGGTATTATCCGTGCGGTGACGAAGTAAGAATACAATTCACCACCCGTGTGTGTCGTAAAAGACGACTAAGTGATATAGTATGCATATAATATCTATGTAAGAGAAGGAAAACTCGGAACAAAACCCTATACCAACACGTCTGATTAGCGTGGTATAGTAGGTCAATTTTCCTCCCATAGTTGAGGAGGCCCGAGCCCAACAGTGGGACGTGTATGGGTTGAGACTATGATGATGATTTATCAGCCTCCTACAAATGGCGTAAAGTTGCAGATTAAGGAAATATAACACTTGCCGTAAATTGAATTCAGTTGGATTATCAATAATTCCTTTATATTGATACGTTTGAGGCCAAGTCCGGAGAGCGCCTCAGCTTTAGCAGGATCACCAGCCTCCCCTTCTTTCAACATCCAGGGAACTGGCCAAACGCTATTCAAGCGTTGTACAGTCAAGGTACCAGGTGCTTAAAGACCAGCGCCAGCACCCATCAAAAGAGGCTGGAGAGAGTCGAACGTGACCCCTGGGGTCGTCCTTATTGAACGGCACTAAGTAGAGATCACTTTTTCTTTAGATCAATCAGTAGAAAATTTTGGACAGTCTTGAATGTGACCCCTGGGGTCGCCTGTATCGTAGTGCTGAGTAAGCTACGCCGTCCTCCCCTCGCCGAAATTTGCCTCCCTGACCTCCCCATCAGGGTTGTCGAGGACCTTATCCCACCGCGGAAAGCCACCCGCAATCATTACTTTGCTGGACAGTAACCAGACAGACAGTTTAATTAGTGGTAGGACCACACTGTCGACAGTTATCTGTCTACAGCTGCGGGCCGGTCCGTCTGGGGTAGTACCACACTCTCGCAGAAAATCGACGTCTGAGTAGTAGCAATTTATTACTGCGCTCCGTTCGGTGAGCAAGAGAGCCGGAAGCCCAACTTTCTGAGGGTGTTTGTGTGTGGAGGGTTTTGGTGGTGCTCTTGGTATCACCGAGCCTCAATGGACGCATTCACACTCCCTTCACTTTCTTCGCGGTAGGCAGCGACTCTGTAAAGGTCCATGAGCGGCAGCAACACTTACCATCAGGTGTACTGTTTGCTCGTTTGCCACCGTTTGCAATAAAAAAAAAACCTGAAACCGGAGATGGGGTGCCAAGGGCGTATATTCGTGTTAAATCTATCACCCTCCGGCCAAACGGTCAACCCTAATGGGTGCTGGTACTGGTCCTTGAGCACCTGGTACCACATTACACGGGTCTATACAACACTTGAATAGCATTTGGCCAGTTTCCTGGATGTTGGAAGGAGGAGAGGCTGGAGCCGAAGGTGGGATGGTCGCCGGCCTCGGCCACAAACATGTCGATATAATGGTATTATTAATCATTTAACTGGATTGAATTTACGGTAAGTGTTATATTGCCTTAATCTGCAACTTTACGGCATTTGTAGGAGGCTGATAAATCATCATTATAATCTCAACCCATACACATCCCACTGTTGGGCTCGGGCCTCCTCCAGTATGGGAGGGAAATCGACCTACTATACCTCGCTGGTCAGACGTCTTGGTATAGGGTTTTGTTCCGAGTTTTCCTTCTCTTGCATAGATATTATATGCATACTATAACACTTAGTCGTCTTTTACGACACACACGGGTGGTGAATTGTATTCTTACTCCGTCACCGCACGGACAATCATCATCATCTCAGCCCACATACGTCCCACTGTTGGGCTCGGGCCTCCTCCATAATGGAAGGGTAATTGAGCTACTATACCACGCTGGTCAGACGTGTTGGTATAGGGTTTTATTTCGAGCTTTCCTTCTCTCGCATAAATGTTATATGCGTTTTATATCCCTTAGTCGTCTCGTACGATCACCCACGGGTAAGATAGGGGGTGGTGAATTGTATTCTTACTCCGTCACCACACCGCACGGACAATACTAATACTAAACTGATAAATACTAAAACAAAATAATTACGAAGAAAAGGCAGTACGAAGTTCGCCGGGTCAGCTAGTACTTAATAATTACATGGCTTTTTTTTTTTTTTTTTTTGGGTGGGTCGCGGTCGGCGCGCCTCTGCACCACTCCGTCCGGGGCGACAGAGGGGCTTAAGCACGCAACTCCCGCAACCCACCCGAAAACCACCTCGCCTTCGTCATTGGGCCGACCACCGGAGCAGGTTTACTTGTCGTCAGTGGTCGGCCCGACGGAATACCCCCTGCGCGGGGTACCCTCCCGTCGACCGACGTACCCCCTCGGGGAGGACGTCGGTCTTTCCTCACGCGGTCGGCCTCTCGGCGGGTGACGGACTAATCCCCGGTCACGTCACCCGCGGCCTCGGCTAGGGCGGCATGAGGCGCAGATAGTTGCGCCTGCGCCGCCCCAGTCGCCGGCGGCGGATCTCCTCATCGAGGCTGCGCTCCACGCGCAGACGATCCGCCGCCTCCTTCTGCGAGATCACCGTCTCGCAGAAGGCTGCGACCGCGTCCCAGTTCCCGACGCTGTCGACCATCGCCCTAGCGATGGCCGGCAGCGTCAGGTCGGCACCGATGATTGCGACGAGTTCACGGCGCTGCACTGCCCAAGCCGCGCAGGCCTCGAGCGTGTGGCGCGCCGTGTCCTCATCGCAATCGCAGTGGTGGCAGGACGGTGTACTCTCCCTCCTTACGACCCTGTGCAGGTATTTGGCGAAGCTCCCGTGCCCCGTCAACACCTGCACTAGTCGGAAGGAGAGCACCCCGTGCCGCCTTTCCAACCACTGCATCAGCACCGGCCGGAAGGCCTCCACGGTTCGCACCCCGAACCGAGGCCTCTCCAGCCGGACTGCCCAACGGGCAATGACGTCTCGGCGGGCGTCGACGAATAATTACATGGCTACAACACTAATACTTACATTTTTAATATCGCGATATCTTTTGAATAAAATGTCCGAATTTAATCATTCAAAAAGTTCTAGAAAGGTATTGAATCCATCTTGAATACGAAGTAATTTATTTTGATAAGGATTAATACGAAGATACAAAATAAAGAGTTTTTAAGCGTGGGCATTTTAATTATTTAAAAAAATAAAAGAAAAACACTTATTGTGATATAACTACAATAGTTAGACATATGGTCTCGCGACATTTTTTGTAGAAAATTATATGCTCTACAAAGTTGTAGTATATTGTTTTGTTCTATAATGAATAGTTTTCGCAGCAAACGCGATATAAAGATTTTTTCGGGTAATTTTTTTACACCTTGGGTTACATTATTGGACTTTTAGTACGGATTTCTAATTTTTTTGAAAATATAATATAGCCTATAGCCTTCCTCGATAAATGGGCTATCCAATGCTGAAAGAATTTTTCAAATCGGATCAGCGGTTCCTGAGATTAGCGCGTTCAAACAAACAAACAAACAAACAAACTCTTCAGCTTTATAATATTAGTATAGATATATATATATATATATATATATATACCTATATATATACCTATACATATATATTCAGGATCTCGGAAACGGCTCCAACGATTTTGTTGAAGCCTGGCATACTAGAGGTTTCGGGTCCAAAAAATCAATCTAGCTAGGTTTTATTTATAGAAAATGTTGTTTTGTCCGTGTTTTTAGTAAAACAATATAATGACATTAAATTTTAAAAGAATATGAATTCAAATTTCGTTGTCAACGGCATGAGTTACGATAGCTCAGTTGGGGAGACGGCCGGTTTTGATTTTGGGTTTTGTGGCATTCAAACAGTGTGGGTTCGAATCTCGGTGTTATTATTATTCTCTTTTTGTAATTTGTTATATAATTTTCATTATTTATTTTTATTTTTTATTAATATATATCTAAATAAATGCGACAAAAATATTCCTAGCGAAGCTCGGTCAACCAGATATTATTTTTTATATGGTGACGGAGTAAGAATACAATTCACCACCGCCTTTGTTGCTCGTGGGTGTCATAAAAAACGACTAAGGAATATGATATGCATATCTAGTTGAGGCCAAGGGTGACTGGACCGGGCATTTAGACCGTCACCTGCAGAGAGGCCGACCGACGTCCGCCGAGGGGATACGTCGAGAGGAGAGGGTACCATGACCGGGGTATTCTGTTGGACCGACCACTGAAGATAAAGAACTCTGCGGTCGGCTCAACAACGAAGGCAACGTGCCACGGGTGTGTTACGGGGGCCGCGCGGCGAAGCTCCATCGCCCCGGGTGCGCCGACCATGACCGTTATTTAAGAAAAAAATTATTTGTGTATTGCATTAGAATCAGCGGCGGCCTTACCCATTGCGAGGCTCCGGGCGGCAGGTCTTTGCGAGGCCCTTTGTCCTTCGTGAAAAGTATGAGATACGAATGTAGGTCTGGTTGTTTGGTTTAGGGATTTGTCATGTTTGATGAAAAATACTAAAGTTGTACAAATAAATAAAATTTAAGTTTCATAATATTGAAAACAAAGTGAAAAATATAATTAATAAGTAAAAATGTAATTTAAAATCTATATTTTTTTAAATTTGCTTGGGTTGTTGCGTGAGGCCGCTGTAAGCGCGAGGCCCTGTTCGCCACCCCCTAAGACCGCCACTGATTAGAATAATCCGTAAATATTTACTGATAACAAAACGTCTCCTAATAGACTAGAATGCGAGTGACAATTTGGTTACTACGTATTAGGTACATGTTGGCTTATGACGATTTTAATTGGTATAGCGTGTAATACCACCCTCCTTATGGTGACAGAGTAAGAATACAGTTCATCCCCCCTCTTTCATGCCCGTGGGGGTTCATAAAAGTGGACGAAGAGATATAATACGTATTTTTTTTTTTAGGTGTGGATTGCGGTCGGCGCGCTCCTCGCACTACTCTGTCCGGGGCGACAAAGAGGCGTAAGCACGCACACCCACAACCCACCCACGATGCACGTCGCCTTCGTCGTTGGGCCGACCACCGGAGCAGGGTTACTTGTCATCAGTGGCCGGCCCGACGGAATACCCCCTTATTTGGGATACCCTCCCATCGACCGACATACCCCCCTCGGGGAGCACGTCGGTCTTTCCTCACGCGGTCGGCCTCTCGGCGGGTGACGGACTAATCCCCGGTCACGTCACCCGCGGCCTCGTCTAGGGCGGCATGAGGCGCAGATACTCGCGCCTACGCCGCGCCAGTCGCCGGCGGCGGATCGCCTCATCGAGGCTGCGCTCCTCGCGAAGGCGATCCGCCAGATATAATACCTATGCATATAATATCAAAACAAGAGAACTAAAGCTTTAAACTGCACGACGAAAATAGATAGCACGAAACTGTATACATAGAGCAGTACTTAGTTAAGATATGGATCTATCGTGCTAAGGTCATAGATTCGGTTCTTATGCAGGACAATATTTTGTCATCATCATCAACATTTCAGCTCATATACGACCTATCGTTAGGCTCGAGCCTCCTCCAGGAGGCTCCTTGTGGACAATAGGAGGGAAATGGACCTTACTATACCATGCTGGTCAAATAGGCTGCTATAGGGTTCCTCCTGGCAGTCTCGCTCGATATTAAAAACGCTTTCAACAGTCTCCCTCACGAGACGTTAAAAGAGGCGCTCCGGTACCATGGAGTGCCTCCGTATCTTGGCAGGCTGTTGGAAGCGTACCTCGAGGAAAGGCACGTGCTCTGGGAGCTGTTGGTCGTCGATGGCCTCCTTCTGTGAGGCTGTCATGACAAGGAAGGAGGCCGCGGAGCGGGCACGCGAGGCGCTTGCGTCCGCTGACTCGCTCCGCCGGCGACGACCAGGGAGGAGGAGACGCCGCTATGCGCTCCTCCACCCACCACTCTGAATGACGACAGGACGTGGCCAGACGGCCAAGCATTGGGGTGTCGGGGATAGAATGTTATCAGACGATCTCTCCGGCACCCCGTAAAAGCGCGGAAGGGGCCGCTGTGGTTTTAGTGGGTATTTCGGTCACTTCTGTGGCCGGCGAGTCCCACACACACTCCCCTGTCTGTAACCGGCGGGGGAATAGTGCGCAAATGCATTTCCACAGCGAGAAAAAAAAAAAAAAAAAAAAAAAAAGGCTGCTATAGGGTTTTATTTCGCTTTTTCCTTAGATATAGATGTTATATGCATATTATATCCCTTAGTCGTCTTTTACGAAACCCACAGGTAAGAGGGGGGTGGTGAATTGTATTCTTACTCCATCACCACACGGCAAAGAAACAATTTGTGATATCCACAAATTATTGTTTTGAGTTTGAGTGTAATTTGTGTCTGTTAAATTATGTATTTGTAAAATCCCCTGCAATGCAAGGAATATTTCTTAAGTATAGTGCAGTGCAGCAGTGCAGTAAAGGGAATTGTCAAAAAAAATCAAACCCTTTAGCAAACTGCAGAGGCATAACTATACCCTCTAGGATCCGCGGCAAATTCATATGATGAGGCCCTATCAGTAAGAACAAATTTTATAGTCAAGATACAATCAGATTCCTTAAAAAAAAACTCATCACAAACAATCCCGCCAAAAACTTACCTCGTATTTGATTCGATACTGATTGAGTACCGATACTTAGCGACCGATACGGTATTGATACCTAGATGATATCGATTGATTCTAGAGGTTTTAGGCCGGGGCCCTCTCGGGTCGGGGGCCCGTGGCATTTTGCCAGACCTGCCACTCTATAGTTACGCCACTGGTAACCTGTCCCACGAGTGTGACGTACGTCAATTTTCTTTCTATTGTGGAGGAGGCTTGAGCCCAGCAGTGAGACATATATAACGTATACCTATATCACAGGATGATAATGGTAATTTAATATTATAGACTTTATCTTTTAGCCTATCGAATTAGTCTCAATAAGACACACTAGAAAAACAATTAGATACTGTGTGCCAATTTGTTTTCATTGAAAATAAAAAGAGATTGACAATACTAGCCCGCAGCTATTCCAATATCAAATAAAACGTCATTTTTTGACAGCTATCAGTGTCAATATCAAGCTAACGTCACAATAAAAATTTACTGCAAAAGAAAAATAGATTAGATGCAACCAACACGACGGAAACAAAAATGTGCCAAATGCTAAAATGTTTGTTTTTACTTACTCTGTATTATACAATAAAACCACAGATTAAATTAAATTTTATTTATAGTTATAAACCAAATTATTGTTAATTTATGAGAGAGTAATCTGTGCTAATAAGCATTTTTTTTTGACAGGTTAAGATTATAATATCTTAGTAAGCCTTACCTGACCAAATCGCCTGAGAAAGCACCAGCGAAGTGGGCATGGTGGGATCTACTGAGAATTCAAAACGCCAACTACGATCATTAAATTCCCTACTAGGTAATCATGACAATGCCGGCATTTTTTCATAATTATAGTTATCAAAAGGGTAATCTATGTATTTTGTCTCTTGACAGAGTAATAAATATTGCCTACATGTTTTTATTTTTATTTCTCCATATTGCAACGGGTTATTAAAATCGCGTTTTTTACGTCGAAATCATAAAAAAGACTAGGCGCACTCAAGAGGTAGGCAGGCGATATACACCAAATTAAGGTCTGCTATAAGTTAAATAATAATAATAAAAAGAACATGGAGAATGAAATAAAGTCCATATGAAATAGTATTAAGGATAGGTACCTATAAGAATTTTCATAGTCCAGTTTCAATCCCAAAGTTGTTAGTGGGTTTATGGATAAGAGTGGAATAAAGATAATTATAAAGCAAAAATAAACCTAACTTTTTAAAGTATTTAATTGTATAAAAAAATATGTTGCAGTCGACAACAAAAAAAAATCAAAGTCCTAAGCAACAAGACATTATTATCATCCTTCTCCTGTTTACTTGGGGCTAATATAAAAGTCTTCTGTGTAGGGATGCAAACGATAGATCGATGTTTTAATAAAAAACATCGATGGTTGCCATCGATGTTCACTACTGTAAAAAATCGATGTTATTTTATATGATGTTTTGCCTGCGTGATTTAAAATGTATGGTACTTTTAGCAGAGCCTCTGCGTAATAGTATATAGTTAAAAAAAATAGCTCATCACATCACGCAAACGTTGGTGCTTCAGGAAAAAAACTTGCTTGCATGAAATTGATTATAAGTTATTAGGTACTCTTAGAATTTACTAAAAAAAATATAGATCCGTAAAAAACATCGATGTTTCGATACATCGATGTTTTGTTTCTATACATCGATGTTTTTAGGGCGATTATTTTTGTACATCGATGTTTGTTCTGAAACTTCGATGTATCGATACATCAATGTTCTTGGTTTCGATATTTGCATCCCTACTTTTGTGGTAGATACATATTATAGCAATTTTGGCAATAATTCTTATGACCGGTCGTCTGCCTCATATTCCGGCTACCAGGTTATTAATTCGATGTTAAGCTTTTACTTTTTCTGTACGACAATGAACAATTTAAGGGTTGGTGGTATTTGTAACCGCTATCATACAACACATTAGGTATTGCTATATTATATCAAAATACTATGATATGCAGATATAATATCTGCATGTAATTTATGTCCGTTAATAATATGTTTGGAAAGTCCCCTGCAATACAAATATCATTTCTTTTTATGCAGAAAAATAAGAAGAAAAAATATTTTACAGTGTAAGAAAACTTAAGAGGATCTCTTCGTCCAAAATACCTCAGTGTTTTAAAACACAGATACACAACCAGTATGTGTTACCAATGATCACAGAAACATGGTTCTCATAACCAAGCTCAAAGTCGCTCAATGTACTATAGAGCGGGCTGTGCTCGGGATTTATCTGCGAGATAGAATTTGCACGCTGAAATGGGCATACCATATCGCTCAACGAACTGACAACTCCTGAGGAAGAAAAGTTCTCGAATGGCGACCACGTATCGGACGACGCAAGATGCCAACTAGGTGAACTGACGACCTGGTCAAAGTTGCTAGGCATAGACAGGAGGCACAGCACCGCACTCTATGGTGTAATATGAGAGAGGCCCACGTCCAGAAGTAGACGGCGATAGACTGAAATGATGATGATGAATGTTGTACAAAATACAATTAATCCAATTTATTTTATTCATTCTTTCATATCAACACACATAAGTTCCACTATTGGGCTTAGATATCCTCTACCATATCAGAGCAATTAATCTAATACCGCGCTGGTCAAACGTGATATACCTACATAGGTAGGTTTTATTTTGAGCTACGTTCTCTTGCATAGATGTTATATGCGTATTATATCCTCAGTCTTCTTTTACGACATCCACGTGAGGAATTTTATTCTTACTCGGTTACCTCACGGAAATGACTGCAGGAGGACTACTAGTTATTTATTTATTTATTGTGTAGCTAAAATAACCGACCTACAGTGCCAAATGTCGTCGGTTCGATTCACACGTAGTAGGCACAAAACTTTATACGATCTACATATTGTTCTAAATCTGGGTGTAATTTGTGTCCGTTTAAGGATTCCTTAGTTCAGAGTGTTTTAAAAAACCAGGAAATGTTAGTGTTGGAGAGGGGAAGAATGACCAAAGCGGATATTCCACGTCCAAATCGGGGACGTCCTTAAGAAATGCCAGGTTAGGAGTACTCTGAACCGAAGAACATGCATGAGGACATTAATAAATGTGGAGGAGGCGAAAGTGGTATGGTCAAGATCGTAGCAAGTGGAGGGAAGTGGTCTCTGCCTACCCCTATGGGCTAGGGGCATGAATATATGTACCTTGGTGTTAAAAACTGACTGCACAGATGGCGTAGTGGTTAAGATAGCGACCTACAGTGTCGGGGGTTCGAATCCCACGCGGGACAACACTTTGTGCGATCCACAAATTGTTGTTCTGAGTCTGGATGTAGTTTGTGTCCGTGAATTATATGTTTGTAAAGTCCCCCGCAATACAAGATTATTTCCTTAGTGCAAGGGTGTTGTCTTAAATACCTAAATAAATAAATAAAAAATTGGAGCTTTATAATGTTGTTGCTACATCAAAACTCGGTAAAAATTTAATTATTATTATACAAACTTTTAACACTAGTATAACAAAGGTTGGATAACTTGCCTGTTTTAATGTGTAGGTATTGCGAATCATTGATCGAATCTATACCTCTTTATTTACACTTCAAACGAAATTGACTTGTAGCTGCATCTCTCTCTAACAGCTAACATAAACACGAACAAAAAGTACTTCACCTTCTTTCTGTTACAAAGAAAACAACAGGGACGGCGCATACGTTAACTCATACGCGCGAGAGAGACAAAACACATCGCCATCTTAGATGCAGCCCGTGGACCAGAAGTTAGCCAATAACCTACTCTGTGAAAACCAAACGAGCTTATATCAAGTGCAATTGATGTAGCAAATTGAACTGTATTATTTAAGTGTTAAAGTTGAAGTTAACTTGATGAGATGTGAGGTAAAATTAATAATAGGGTAGTTCTTTAAGGGGTGGTTCCTACGTGAGGAGAAATAATGACGGCGTGTCTTTGATGGGACCTTTTGTGTTGCAGTCTGGTTTTGAAGTGGCCTCTAATATAATAAGGCCTATTAGTTGACTTGAAATTGTATTTTATTTTATTTAGGGTTGTTGCCAATTATGGTGTCTGTCATATAAGTTCTGGCATAGGAGAGGTAAAATTTTATATAGGAGAAAGAAAAATGAATATTTTTATCATCATTTATGTTCATATACGTCCCACTGTTGGGCTCCAGCTTTCTTCATAATTAAACTTTAATTTACCATGCTGATGAAACGGATTGTTGGTACAGGGTTTGATTTCGGGATTGCCTTCTCTTGAATAGATGTATAGCTCTTAGTAGTCTTTTGCGACACCCATGGGCCATCATCCGAAAATAAAGTAAATATTCTATTTAGCATAAGCAATGCATCATAGATTTCCACAATTCTTTTCTCTCAAGCATCTAGCTTTGAAAGCTGATGGTCATTCTCCTATGCCTGTTATTATAAATATCATCTAAGTTTAACTAAGTATTTTTTATTTTTAATTTTAGATACTTAGCAAGTAGAGTTATCTATACTAATATTATAGTCAATATTAGGGTCAAACCTCAGTGTCTTATACGGAGACCATTGTGGATCTTGGCTTACAGGAGTTACAGTGGTGGAAAGGTGTGGTGGGATTAGTCCCAAACAAATAAAATACTAATATTATAAAGAGAAATATTTTTGTGTGTGTGTGTATGTTTGTAATGAATAAACTCAAAAACTACTGGGTCGATTCAAAAAATCTTTTAGCAATGGAAAGCTATAATAATATAAAGTGGGTGTCGTAAACGACAGAATATATATAATATGAATACGACATCTATGCAAGACAAGCAAAACTCTAAATGAAACCCTATACCAACAACCCGTCGAAGGTCAATTTCCGTTCTATTTTGGGGTAGGCTGGAGACCAATAGTGGGACGTATGTGATCGAGATAACGATGATAGGTGATACTTAAAATTAAAGAATTTTTCTATGAAAACGGTTACTATTAACGCGTTATGTTCTTAAGTATTGTACCTTTCATGTAATGACGGGCTAAGAATACAATTCACCATCCCCTTTATTGCCCGTGGGTGTCGTAAAAGACAACTAAGGGATTATAACATGAACTTAGCAAGAGAAGGAAAACTCGAAACAAAACCTTATGCCAACATGTCTGACCAGCGTGTCTACTATAGTAGATCAATTTCCATAATGGAGGAGCCCCAAGCCCAACAGTGGGATGTATATGGGCTTGGATGATTCTTTAACACATATGGTGTTTTAGACATTGCAAAAATATGAATATAAAGTCATGTAGGTACAGTCTGATATAAAAGCTCTAACGTCACATCACGAAGTACAGACGAGCCCAAAAACATCAATCACTCAAACTGAGTTAATCAACAACTAAATTAACTCGCGGCAAACAAGCCTGCCCTTAAATAAACCACACACAAAGCAAAATAAACTCTATCTCTCCTAAATAAAGACTGATTTCACTTAATCTATTATTTTAGCCGTTATTTCTATTTTCAACTTTATTATTTAAAGGTTATGATTTAGAATTGAATGAAATTGGGCATTTATTTCTTGATTTCGCTCAATTTTCACATCATTAGGGCGCTTGTCCTAATGTTATAGAGAACAAGCGATCGCGATTTTTTGGAAGTAAATGACTGCCACTATTAATACCTACCGTGTACCGTGACCGAGTAATAATACAATTCCCTACCCCGTCTTTTGCCTGTGGGTGTCGTAAAAGACGACTAAGGGAAATAATGTGAAGGTATGTAATATCGATGCAAGAGAAGGAAAACTTGAAACAAAACCCTATATCAACACGTTTGACCAGTGTGTATAGGAGGTAAATTTCCCTCCCATGGAGGGAGGAGGATGAAAACAGTGAGGTATAGAATATAATGAGATTGAGAGATAATGAGAGAAGATGAGAGAGAAAACCGTTTTTATTTCTTATCTCATTTAATTCTTTTCGCTTGCAATGTTACAAAAGCCTCGGCCTGTGTCGCTTCTAAAAGGCTTAACTATAATAATATAATGCAGTTTAAACTTTATTCATTAAACGTTAAAGCTTATTTTAACATCCTTATTTTATAGTTGGGGTGTCGCGAGAGGACTCGGGTCGTGTCTTTATTTCGTTCATTACAGATATTCGAAAGCAATTAACGTGTAATTAAGGGTAAAGTTGTAGGTTTTTGCGATAATGAACGAGTTTTTGCCTTACTTTTAATGTGAAACATTTATAGGCGAGGGTGAACCTGTTCGTTGGCGTGGCATTAACGCCACGCTTTGATATGTACATTTGTGTAACGAAACCATAACCTGTTTTAGATGCCATATCTATTAGTTTCTATCGTAATCTGTTCTTTTATGCACATATACTTGTACAAAATAATTTCGATGTTTCATATCTATCAGGCGTCCTGAGCGACGGCTCCCTTTTTCTGTCTTACTTTTTAAGTCTTTATTAGTCTTTATCGTTTATCCTTCAGACTTTTCCCCTCCACTGCTGGACGTAGGCTTCCTTCATGTTTTGTCATTTATATGAGGAGATAATGCCCTAACTGCCACTCTTGGTAGGTTGACGATCACAGTGAAGTTTTCCACGAAAAAGCTGCTGGTGAGTACCAAGTAAACCCTCAGCGAATTTTTACGACTCCCACGGGCAAACAAGAGGTGACGATAGTTAGTTGTATTGTTATCCTGTCGCCACACGGGGATTTTCATTTTAGTAGTTTTAAACCGGCTTTGTAGATCAAGTCCGCAAAATATGTAGCCACTACTGTTAAAAAATAACTCCCTCTTTCCTCTCTTTCTATTCCTTTAAATTAGGTATCAAAGATAGGCAGCTGGTTAGTTGTCTATCTAATATTATTGAAGTCCATTTCCACAATTTCTACCATTAGGATTATTAGCGCCATTAGTAGCATTATTTACTGTCATTTCGGCTGCTTGCTTGTCTATCATTAAGCGGACAGCAACGTTTTCCATTTTGTCCCTCTACAAGAACTCGTGTGATCAGAGTAGCGTAGTAGGTTGATATGTATATTTCCGATGAAAACTGAAACTCCTCTTTATTTATTCTACTATATATGTCACAAGACTCATAAGATCCTATTGTTTAAATAAATTTAAAAAATCCTATACAAATATCTTAAATCGTTATTACATAATGCATCCTAAAAGTAGGGTGAACGCTACAGTTGAGGGCCCCAACTACCCTCTGTTTGTACGAGCGGACCCAACTATTAAATAAGGGCTTATTTATTTCTTAAATGTCACATTCTTACCCGATTCGGTATTCGAATCCTTAATCTTACCTTGAACAGTTTCATGATCTCCAATTATAGGTCTACTTATCACTAAGTTTTGAATTGATAAAGGTAGTCTATAGAAGAACATACAAAAAAATAAAGAAAAAACCTTTTTTTAAAACAAGCTTTTATTGTTTGTTAATAAATATAACTAAAAAGTTAAAAATCCAGGTCCATCATCAGACCCTGCTTATCAAATAGTATCAAAGAACTCGTCAAGACGAATCGAATGAGCCCAAATTCGATGGGGTTGTGTCGTTTAATTACGGAGTTCCTATGGCCAGCTTCCAGGTTCATCATCAGATCAGCTCTATGTCACAATAATATTACATTGTGATCCGATTTATACATGCATGCAAAATTTCAATTCAATCAGAAACCGGGAAGTGGATCAAATTTAGGTAACTTGCAAGATTTGATTACAGACAACGGGACAGGTGAAACCAAATAAAAGCTTGTAAAAAACACTGTAACAATAAATGTGATTAAAAAGTAACGGAGTAAGAATACTATTCACTATGCCCTATCTTACTCATCAGTGTCGTAAAAGAGGACTAAACGATTACAATATTCTGATTACATCTATGCTAGGGAAGAAAAACTCGAAATAAAACCATACGCCAACTCGCCTGACTAGCGTGGTATAATAGATCAATTTTCCTACATTGGAGAGGGCTCGAGCCCAGCAGTGGGACGTATATGAGATGTAATAAATCTTAAAGTCAGTGAAAATCTAGTCGCAATGTTTTCTAATATAGAGTACAGAGAATACGTATAAAAATGTGAACTACTTATCCAATCTTATTCAAATACGTAAACAAATTCAATAAAGTCCTATACAAACATCTTGCAACTTTATTGCATAACGCATCCTCGTAGGGTAACCTTACCAGTTGTAGGTTCCAACCGCCCTCTGTTTATACGAGTGCGCCCGACTACTTAATAACGACTTATTTATTTGCACAAAGGATCAGCGCTGGTAATTGCGTGGCCGATAATGGGTGGATTGTTAACTGCAATGGTGCTGTATATGGAATTGTGTTTGCGTAACTATAGTTAGCTTTTATGTAAATATTGTTATGTATTATTAAAAAACAATTAAGTAATTTTTGAACTTGTAATTTTGGTGCGTTAGGGAAAAATGATCAGAGTAAATTTTTACGATGCGCTTGCCGACATGAAAAGCCGTAACCTTGACTCCATTCAAGGTTACGGCTAGTCAACATTTTGTACCTAGTGTCATGAATTGTCAACTAGATAACGCTTAATAATAAAACGTTTAATATACCTACTATGTATTTTTTTATTATTATTATGTATCTCTTTCTTCTTCTTCTTTTTTGTCTCGACAATCAGCTACAAATACGAGCCATTTTTGCCAGTGTCGAGTTATAATTATCTTTTCAAGTTCTCAGTTTCTTCATGTCAATAATGGTCTGTCAGTAAGTCAAAGTGTCGCCCTCAACAGTGCCACTGTTAAGGGTATCTTCTGAGAATTTTGGTGATAATACAAAGGTATGTATAGCAGTTTTATATCATATTCACTACACCTCAAAAGTTCTGTCGCTATATATTACATAAAATGCCATTAAGATTATTTAACGTAACACGTTAAAACACTAAGATATTGAATATAATACAAGACACCACATGACACTTCAGATTAAGTATGATAATCTCTGCAACATAGCCAGGTAGCAGTCAACAGCTTTTTTTTTGGCGAGCTATGATTTTTACGGAATTCGTTCCATCTAGGGCGATGAAGAGCGGCGCGCAGCTCCATAACTTACCATATTCTCTTTCCATTGCCATTGAATCGACTAGTGGTACCGAGTCCTTGAGCTCCGTGACCAGACCGGCGGGGTCACGTAATTAGCTTACGACACAATCACAGAAAAACATCCTTGTAGCAGAATCGTTTTTTTAAATTCGAAACCATAACCAAAGCGATTCTATATCATAGTTTCAATAAACAAACTAAATTGCTTTTCAATAAAAATGCGTAAATCGAAAAGTAATTACGGTATTAAGTAAATTATAAAAGGTTCCTAAAATCGAGCATGATTAATTGAATACGAACAACGATTTTATAAAATGGCTACAATGAACGAATATAAAAAGGGCGAAATCAATCGAAAACAAATTACTTACGGGACGGTACCAAATTGAGTCGTTTGTAGTGTTACCACACGTCAATGTGTTTGTCGGAGGTCCCTATTTTCGAGAATCGCTGTACCTATATTGATTTAATTTTAAGGTATTTTACTATTAAAGTAGCTCAGAATTTAGTTCCTTATATTTTTCTTGTAAAGTGGAGGAGTTTGTTTTGAGTAAGTTTTGAAATCATATTTATTTTAACGTATTATAAGCCTGGTGACCGGGCCCGGGATATAGACCGAACACCCGTGGAGAGGTTAGACTCGCAACGGCGATCAGCGTCCCGGAAAGCGGAAAGGGAAACTCCCTTGGGGTATTCCATCGGGTCGATCACTGAAGTCAAGAGTTTCTGCGCCGGTGGTCGACTCAACGACGAAGACGACGTGCTATACGGATGGGTTACGGGTGTGCGCGCTTACGTCCCTCTGTCGCCCGGGACGGAGAGGTGGGAGGAGTGCGCCGAACGTAATCCATCCCACAAAAAAAAAGAAAAGCGTATTATAAAATAATAAAAAGCATAAAGGTGCTTATAAGTATAAAAAAATGATGGTCATTATCATCACAGCTCATATACATCTCACTGCTGAGGAGACTCTTTCATAATGAAAGGGAATATAGCCTATCGTAAAACGCTGGTGAGACGGGTTAGTATACGGTTTTATTTTGAGTTTTCATTCTCTGATATAATAAAGACGATTAAAGCCTTTTCTATATCGACAGCTAGTGGCAACGTTTTTCATGTGGTGACAAAGTAAGACTATAGATCATAACCACTTCTCTTAGCCGTGGGTATCGTGAAAGATGACTAAGGAGTGGAATATGCAAATAATCTATATGCAAAGATAGAAAATCTCGAAATAAAGCCCTACGCCAACACGTCTGATCGGCGCTGTTTATTAGGTCAATTTCCCTTTCCCCCTTTTCCCTTTCATTGTGGAGGTGGACTTATATGGGCTGCGATGATGATAAAGATGACGGGCAAGAAAGGTGGTGATTAATTGTATTCTTACTCCATCACCACATGTAACATATGTTCATATAAATTTTCTTCACCAAATTTAATTGCATTATGTTCTTACTTTCATCGCATCACGCTTATATCTTGACGGTAGGTAGAGAAGAGAATTTTTGATGGACAGATTTCCTATAATCAACTGCTAGTTTGCCATCAAAAATATAACGCTTTACTAAACAGTTATTTCAAAAAAGTTATGTATTTTATTTTATGTTCTAAATTATGTTGTGCTGTTCTTTAATAAATTACTCAAAGTTTTCGAATTAATTTGAATGTCAACACTTTTAGAATTATTATCATGAAATCATGGTAATACTAGTCGTTAGCAGTATTCAACAATGTTGCGTGGACGACAAGCGACATGGCGCAATCGAATCAACTTTGTAAAGCTAAATTAATTACTGCGATGAATGTTTGCGATGTCGATTTTTAGTAGCTACAATTTGACTGGGTCTATTTTTGTTTTTGTATATAAAAGGTAATTTTATGGTTATTAATCCTTTTAATAAATGTTATTTTATTAATGTCTGAGGCTGTTTACAAGCAAGTTTTAAATAAAACTATTTTTACAGTTTTATCGTTTGTGTTTGATTGCCCGATATGCCGAACATTTTTCAGAGTTTTACACAGATTTATGCCTACAGATTTAGTTACATATTAAATTTGAGCCACATTTTTGATAAAACAGTATTGGTACAAAAAGAAATTGAATCTATAAGAAAAAATATACCTAAAACAAACAAAATTGTTTTATATTAATATACATATAATAATATTTATATGATTCTTCGTGTTTTGATGGAGTAAGAATATGTTTCACCCATTTCTTTGCCCATAAGTATAGTAAAATACGGCTTTGAGTTGTAATATCCTGATAAGGATCTGTGTAAAAGAAGTAAAACTCGAAATATAACCCTATAGCAATGTCTGACCAGCTTGGTATGTTGGTTCAATTACCCTAGCATTTTGGAAGAAGCTCGAGCTCAATGGTGAGACTATTTTGCCCGTGGATGTCGTAAAAGACGACTAAGGGATATAACACGCATATAGCATCTATGCAAGAGAAGAGCAAGATAATTATTTTTTGCAAAAAATAAACCTACTTCAATGTAGATAAACTTTTAGATTTTTGTTGATTTTACAAAAATCGCTTGTCTGATTTCGATAAAATTTTCATGAAACTCTCTGGAAAGTATACTCTTTCCAACAAAAAAAAATCATATCGGTTGGCAAGTGACGAAGTTATACGTGAACAAACATAAAAAAGCATGTATGCGGTCGAATTGAGAAACCTCCTCCTTTTTTGAAGTATGTTAAAAACTTGAAATAAAACCAACACGTCTGACCAGTGTGATGTATAGTACATCAGTTTTCCCTCTCATTGTGAAGCAACCTCAAGCCTAACAGTGGGACGTATGAGCTGTGATGATGATGAAGGAATTTTATTGAATTTCATTATTTCATTCATTTATATAATATTTTATTAAATTAGCTATATTTTATTAACTGCCGAAACAAACTTATTAAGTACATAAATTTATAGCCCCCTACTATTTTCCTAAGCATCAAATTAAAATGTAATACTAATCTAAAAACGTGACAAAAACACACTCCATTCGTATTGTTAAGAGTTTTGTTCTCACCGCATTCACAACTATTAGTCTTTCCATATAACAATAGCACAATAGTATCAATGGGGTTGCAATTACATGGTCCTAATTCAACTATTTCACTCTTGGATTCGTTACAATTAATTCAACTGTAATACGTTCTATATTACATTTAATAGATCGCGAAAAAAGTCTTTTCGCGTATAGTTTGTATAAACTTTTAATAAAATCTCTTTGGCTAAACTAATTGTATCTAGCTGGTATTGATACCATTAAAAAGATCATATTACAAAATAAGAAAAATTAAAATTTAGAAAACGTTGTTGCCCGCCAAAACAGATGAAAGATTTGTTTTTCTTTCTGTCAAAATGAGTGAATCTAATGAAGAAATTTGATACACCTAAAATTTTATTACAAAAAAGGAAAACGCATCACGTACAAAAAAGTTGTGACTTTTGGACCTAATGCAGGGTCAGTAACAGTAGCATAAAGTTGGTTTAAACATGTTGAATTCAAGAATCTTGATTTCAAAGATACACCTCGCTCTGGTTACTCTCTCACTGATAAAATGGATATTAATAAAAAAATAATTATTAATAAAATCGAATACAAATTATAGTTTAGACAGTAACCTTAGCATAAGGCATTTCATATACAAGGACTACAATCATAACCTCATCAACTCATATGTCCCGCTATTAGGTACGAACCCCCTCCGCAATAGCAGGGAAATTCGGTGATGATCATGGCTTTCTGACTTAGTCATCTCACAAATCATCATTTATCATCCTCATCATAATTTCAGCTCATATTCCACTGTTGGGCTCGAGCCTCCTCCACATTAGGAGCGAAATTGACCTACGCTGGTCAGACGTGTCGGTATAGGGCTTCATCCCGAGTTTTATATCTCTTTCATAAATGTTATATGCATATTATATCACTTAGTCGCCCTTCACGACACTCACGGACAAGGTAGAGGGCGGTGAATTGTATTCTTACTCCGTCACCACATGGAAAAACAAACAAAGCTCTTTAGGGCAATTCTAACTTAGTTAAAACATAAAGTAAGATAACTCTTACTCTCTGTCTTACTGTATTATAAAATATGTTGGACAAAAATTACGGCCGACTGAGTTTCTTGCCGGATCTTATCATATTGTGGCCGCGTGCCGATTCGATGGTATATTATTGGATTATTTCAAACGATGTGTAAATTTGACAATATGTTAGTGCCTCTAAGGGACTTCATTCAGCACAGCTCATAAGTGTCTCACCGTTGGGCTCGAGCCTCCCCCATAATGGAAGGGCAAATATCCTACTATACCACGCTAGTCAGGTGTGTTGGTATAGGGTTTAATTTCAAGTTTTCCTTCGCTTGCATAGGTGTTATATGGATATTATATCGCTTAGTCGTCTTTTATGACACTTACGGGTAAGATAGGGGGGTGGTCAATTGTAGTCTTACTTCGTCACCACACGGATTTAAGGGACTTATACAGAATAAATGATTTGATTTGTTATACTTGCCCTATAAATAAAGATAACGATAGCAAGATCATAGTAAGAAGGTAAAGTTAAAAATAAAGGACTTTAAAATAGCTCAATATTAAATGTTAAAGATCAGCTTAATTCAAGCTCACTCCCTCGCATTCAAATTTCTCAGCATGACGTTATATAATACAGTATCGTGTTTGTACGTTTACTGAGCGTGGCGGGCACGCGACGACCACGTGGCGATTGTTGGTACACCCACCGAATGGCCAATTTGACATTGCAACTCGGTCAAACGAAAGTATTACAAGCGTGGCTACATGTTGGTGCGCCTACCCTATATATTGACGTATGTTTGGTAAGTGTCATGTTACTATTAGGGAGTATTTAGAAGTAATTAATTTTTGAACTTTTTTCTCTGAAGAGCTTTAAGCAAATATGATAGTTCCTTTGGGAAAATAGAATTTGGAATTAATTTTCTTTTTAAAGTGAATATTCCTTTTTATGAATTTTAACAGCCCGCCCGTGACTGATGAACACTGTAGTTTTTGAGACGTCGCGCAATCAAAAATCAAATACAACGATAAAATCGATAACATCCATAGTTTCATTTACAACTTTAACCATGCAGATGGAGACAAATACTATTTGCATCCTCTATCACATATATGTTGTAAAATATGACAAACATGCATTAATGTAGGTATATGCAAGAAGTAGGCAACTAGAAATAATACCTAATACGCTGATCAACTTGATATAGTAGATCAATTTTCGAACTATTGAATAAGATCTAGCAGTGGGATAATAATCATGCCGCCCTAGCCGAGGCCGCGGGTGACGTGATCGGGGTTTAGTCTGTCACCCGCCGAGAGGCCGACCGCGTGAGGAAAGACCGACGTCCTCCCCGAGGGGGGAGGGGGTTCGTTCGTCGGTCGATGGGAGGGTACATTTGAAAAACTTGAAAAGGTTTTTAACATTACTTTTAAAAGTATTTCGACGATTTATGTTAATAAAAACAAAATTAGATTTCATAATTTGTATAGTGGTGTACGTGTGTAATCGTCTGCGCGCAATCAGTATTTTGAGATTCATGTTTCGAATGTTCGAAGTACTGACACTATCCTTCTATGCGTTATTATTCTAAAAGATATTGGATATATTTTGTATAAACGTATTTTTTTTGTTGCCTTTACCGGCTTTTACCGGCCCGCGGTTGTAGACAGACATCTGTCAACAGTTTGGTACTACCACATTTAAATGTACATACCTTATCTTTTGTAAGGAACCCGATACCATGATAGTTTGTTGTCTGCGTCCCACCATTCAGAGCGAATCATGGATCGTGGGCTAAACATCAGACGTATTATCCTTCAACAATTGTTGTGGATTTTCTTTCCCTTAGTATAGCAAGCGTAAATAAAGCTAACAACGAACTTAAATGCTACGATTTCTCTACGACGTAGCAATATTACCATGATCGGCTACGCTACTGCTACGAGTGTGTTACGTTTATTTATATTCATCAATAAAGCTCATATACCCATAACGGGGCTCGAGCCTCCTCCATATTGGGAAGGAAATTGATCTACTAGACCACATCGGTCAGGCGGATTGGTATAGGGTTTTATTTCGAGTCTTCCTTCCCTTGCATTATTATTATATGCACAAGATATCACCTAGTCGTCTTTTACGACATTTACGGCCAAGATAGGTGGTTGTGAATTGTATTCTTACTCCGTCACCACACGGATAATAAACAAATACTTAAATGCCTAACGATAATTTGATAAATAGATATAGGTTAAGTTACTTCCAACTGTTCAGTATTAAGAGTCCCATAGAAATCGATACAGGCGTTTCAGTTTAACTCGAGCAAACAAACAAACAGTGGCCGCCGCCAGTAGCATCTCTATAATAGCAACCACCTCATCAGCTGTAACCCTCGGGTACAGCAGGACCTCGATGGCAGATAATAAAATGCATGATAAAAGAATAAAACCTTACATTGTTCGGCACAGTAGGTCAATATCCTTTCTATTGCGAAGGAGGCTTGAATGCAGTAGTGAGATTTATTCAAAAATTTTATTGCTCAATAATAGGGTTCACAATGATCTTAAGAATACTTGAAGCTGGTCACCTAATTGGCCATTAAATAATAGCATGTAAATATAAAAATTTAAAAACTACATCCCTCATTCCATATTACTTACTCTTTATACGTCAAAAATTGATTAATTGTGTAACAGGCCTTTTCCAAGAGCCATTTTTTTAGTGTAACCCTAAAAGAATTTAGTACCAGTAATCTAATTTATATGACGTAAAGATGATGATGACTATGACTACTATAGTCCATAAAATATAGCTTGATCTCTGTGACAGATGTCAACGAAACCAACAAAGTAAGTTTGAACGAGCGACATGTTTACAATTTCATTTTGTATCAAATACATTTTCATTTTTTTCGTGCCAGTTTTATTGCAACTGAATTGCAATATATTATAAATCTAAAAATATTCATATTCATGCCTAAAATGTACCTCGTAAGTACTGAAATACCTAGCAAACATTTTATACATAAATGACGCTTACACACGTACAAGGTCATACTGGACTGAAAATAAAAAAGAGATGTGACAGTCGATATACGTAAATCGATAACCGATCTTTATTAAATTATTGATAAAAGAAATAAACTCACTACAGTACCTATATCAAACTTTCAACATATTCCCTACAATTAAAACAGACAGTTACATTATAAAATAAATAAATTGAATTAATTAAACATTAAAAAACTACTTTACGTCTCAGAGTAAATGATAATATTATGTACGCATTATTGTCAATAAACTAGACATATTTATTTACAAAACAGTTGTAATTGATCTATTGATCTAACGACTGTCCCTATTTGGCAAAAAAATTATGTATGTTCTAGCAGAAACGCTCCAGTAATGACGATAATAATGGCTTTTTTTTTTTTTTTTGTGGGTGGGCCGCGGTCGGCGCGCCTCCGCACCACTCCGTCCGGGGCGACAGAGGGGCTTAAGCACGCAACTCCCGCGACCCACCCGAAAACCACGTCGCCTTCGTCGTTGGGCCGACCACTGGAGCAGCGTTAACTTGTCGTCAGTGGTCAGCCCGACGGAATACCCCCTATTGGGGTACCCTCCCATCGACCGACGTCCCCCCCTCGGGTAGGACGTCGGTCTTTCCTCACGCGGTCGGCCTCTCGGCGGGTGACGGACTAATCCCCGGTCACGTCACCCGCGGCCTCGGCTAAGGCAGCATGAGGCGCAGATAGTTGCGCCTGCGCCGCCCCAGTCGCCGGCGGCGGATCTCCTCATCGAGGCTGCGCTCCTCACGCAGGCGATCCGCCGCCTCCTTCCGCGAGATCACTGTCTCGCAGAAGGCTGCGACCGCGTCCCAATTCCCGACGCTGTCGACCATCGCCCTAGCGATAGCCGGCAGCGTCAGGTCCGTACCGATGATTGCGACGAGTTCACAGCGCTGCACTGCCCAAGCCCCGCAGGCCTCGAGCGTATGGCGCGCCGTGTCCTCGTCGCAATCGCAGTGGTGGCAGGACGGTGTACTCTCCCTCCTAACGACCTTGTGCAGGTATTTGGCGAAGCACCCATGCCCCGTCAAAACCTGCACCAGTCGGAAGGAGAGCACCCCGTGCCGCCTCTCCAACCACTGCATCAGTACCGGCCGGAAGGCCTCCACGGTTCGCACCCCGAACCGAGGCCTCTCCAGCCGGACTGCCCTACGGGCGATGACGTCTCGGCGGGCGTCTACGCGCCAGGCGGTGAGATCCCTTAACGAGACCACACCGCCCTCCGCTCGCACCCCCGTCACCCGCCGATATAGTCCGGCGAGTATCTCTGCCTCCAGGTCCCACGGGGGAGTTCCGGCCAATAGGCACGCTGCCTCCGTCGCCACCGTGCGGTATCCGCGGATGGCCCTGACCGCCGTGACCCTCTGTGGTCGCCACAGAAGGGCCCTAAGTCGGGCGGTCATGGACCCCGCCCACACCGGTGCGCCGTACAGGGCCATCGACCGGATGACCCCCGCGTACAGCCGTCGGCACGCAGCGCTCGGTCCGCCCACGTTCGGCATAAACCACGATAGGGCGGACGCCGTGCCGACGAGCCGCGGAGCGAGCCTACGGAAATGCTCCCGGAACCACCATCGCCCGTCGAGCACCAGGCCCAAGTACCTCATATGGGCCCGGATGCTGATGTCGACCGAGTGGACGGTGATCGAGACGCCGATGGGAGGGCTCATAGTGCGCCCATGGAACAAGAGGGCCTCCGTCTTGTCCAGGGCGACCCTCAACCCCAGCGCCTCGATCCGTCTGACGACCTCCTCGGTACCCGAGGTCGCCAGGCTTACCGCCTCTTCTAGCGTCCCACCGCGGGCTGTGACAAGCGTGTCGTCGGCGTAACAATTCACGCCCAGCCCGGGCGGGAGGCTCCCCCTCAACGCCCAGTCGTAGCCGATGTTCCACAGGGTGGGTCCGAGGACCGACCCCTGTGGGACACCGCACGTCATGGGCGTCCGCACAACGTCCCCTGCTCGGTCAGTGCAGAGGACGCTGCGCCCCTCCAAATAGTCTGCCACTAGCCGCCTCAGGTAAACTGGCACCCCGTGATACCGGAGCGCCTCCCTGATGCAGCTGAATGGCAGACTATTGAATGCATTGGCGATGTCTAGGGACACCACCAACAGCACTCCCCCGCCGGTGAGGGCCTCGGTCGCCACGGCCCTCAGGCGCAACAGAGCCGCGATCGTCGAACGACCCCTCCTAAACCCAAACTGGGCGTCCGACAGATCGGGCCCCGTGCCAACGAGGTGCCGCTCGATGCGGGCAGCTACCACCCTCTCCAGTAGCTTGCCCGTGTCATCGAGCAGCACGATAGACCGTCCCGGCTTCGGCAGGAGCACCAGCCTTCCCTCCTTCCAGCACCCAGGGAACCGTCCGGACGCTAAACACGCGTCGAACAGCTCCCTGAGGCGCGGTCCCAGGTGTTCGAGGACCAGGGCCAGCACGCGGTTAGGAACACCGTCGGGCCCGGGGGCAGTAGACTTTGCGCGCATGCGCGTCACCGCCACCCCCATCTCGGGTTCCGTGATGGGCGGAACACTGTCGTTGTCGGCCTCCCGGTCAGTGTCTGGCGGAGCCATGACCGGGGGCGTGTGTTCCGCCCGCCGCGGGAACAGGTCCTCGATGACCCGGGTGAGAAGGCCGGGCTAGAGAGTCTCGGTGAGGGGAGGGCCCCGCGCGCGTAGCCTATTCAGCACCACGCGATAGGGGCGTCCCCAGGGGTCACGGTCGAGACCGTCCAGCATCTCCTGCCGACTCACGTCCTTGGCGGAGCGGACGGCCAGCCTGAAGGCCGACCGCGCATCGCGGTAGCCCTCGTAAAGCACGGCCTCCCGCTCCGCGACGCGATGGCGCCGCCGGCTGTGGGTGTAGGCCCTCCGGGCGCGGATACACACGGCCCGGAGATCCGCCAGCTCCCGGGACCACCAGTGGACACCCCTCCTCGGGGGCAGACGCCGTACCCGGGGCATGGCCGCATCGCAGATCTGCGTCAACGCACTGCGGATGCGACCAGCCTCGGCGTCCACCCCGTCCGACTGGTGGGCAGAGGACAGCCACGAGTATACGATGGCTGTCTCCGCCAGCTGGTCCCGGTCTAAGCGACCCACAGCCCATCGCGGGAACGCAGGACGCCCATCCGCCCCATGACCCCTGCTGGGCGTCGGGATTGCAGGGGAGACCTCCATCCGGATATACCGGTGGTCCGACAAGGTCTCCACCTCCTCCACGACGCGCCAGCTCCCCACGCGTGCGGCGACCTTGGGGCTAGCGAACGAAAGGTCCACTATCGACCCGCCCCGTTGTCGCACGCACGTATGCACCGAGCCCCTGTTCAGCAAACAGAGGCCCAGTGCCGCCGCCCACTCCTCGATCGCCCGTCCTCGGTCATCCGTCCTAGGGGACCCCCACGCCACGGACTTGGCGTTAAAGTCCCCCAGGACGAAGACCTGGCGCAATGCCAGTCGCCGTAACGAGGCCTCCATGATGGTGAGGAAGGCCTCGAAGTCCGCGGCGAGCGGCGGTCGGAGGGGCGGCTCAGGCGGGAGCCTGGCCGCTACGGCCTCGATACGCGCATCCATCATTAGCCCTACTCGGGCTAGGATGACGCGTATCGCCGACTCCGACACGCCATGCACCTCGTCGGGCTGCGGCTCCTCCCCCTTCCGAGGTCTACCGCGGCCACGAGCCGGCGGAGGGACCACGACGAGGGGAGGCAGCGGAGAAGCCACGACGGGCGCAGCCGGCGCAGCAGCCGCGACGGGCGCAGCCGGCGCCACGGGCGCAGACGATGGGCCCGCCCTCGCTGGCGCGGCCCGCTTAGACGGTGGGGCCGGCGCTGGCGACGCAGCCGGCACCAGGCACTCGAATTGAGACCGCAGGTCGGCCATGTCTTTAGCCAACCCGCGGTTCTCTCTCCGCACCGCCTCCAACTCCGTCTCCAGCTTGCGGTTGCGTTCCCGCAAGCCGGAGACCTCCTCACTGAGGCGGGCCACTGTGGGCGGGCCACCTCGCCACTGTGGCCTGCCAGAACCGGAGTCCCCGGCCTCGCCGATCCACGACCTCTGCGCCCACGGGGCATGATCGGGACCTTGGGAGGAGGCATGGTGGTGCTCCCCTCCGAGTCGGTGTTCGAGCTGCTCCCCTTGAGGGGGCGCTTCCGGACGCTCGGGGGGAGGGCCTCCTCCCTCTTCTTCATATCTACCATGGTGGCGATGGTCTCCTCCTCGACAGCCTTCCTCTTCTTCCTCTTCGACGACGGCCTACCTACACCCTCAAGTGACGGCCTGCCTATCGTCCCCCTACTCCTACTGGACGGACATGCGGCGCATCCACCGCCCTCGTCCCTACTCCAGCCGACCTGCGTCCATTCAGCGCCGTCTTCATCGGCGGATGGCTCTGCGGCACTTCCGCCCACGTCCGTTAGGACCATCTCTGAAGCCGTGCCCAATTCCAGACCTTCGGATGGCCCTGCGGCATTGCCGCCCTCATCCTGCGACGGCTCTGCGGCAATGCCGCCCTCGTCCTCGGGTCCGCTGCTGCAGTCGACGCTGACGCTCTCGTCTAGCGACAGCTCTATGGTCGACCCAGTCTCCTCCTCCGATGGCTGGCCAGCAACGCCACCCCCGTTCTGCGATGGCCCTGCAGCAGCAGTGCTGCCACCCTCGTCGCACGTAGCCATACCGGCCGCCACGCCTTCCACCTTGCGGTCTCGATGCGGGCTCGCGCCTGGGCGGTACGCTTCTGCTTCCTCTTCCCCTTCTTCTTTTTTTCCACCTCTTTCCTCTCCTTCACATCATTCCCCTCCCCCCGGTGAGCCTCCTGATCTTGTGCCGGGCTCTCGGCAGACATAGCAGGTGTTGTCCCCCTCCCATACGACTGGGGACTGACTGTGCTGGTGACTGTGCGCCTCTCGCGCTCAGAAACCAGCACAGTGAGGGATTCCCCGGCGTGGCCGGGACCCTCTGGAGTAGGTACGTCGCTTTGAACCTCTGCCATATTTGGATCATTTTTAAGTCTTGCCTTGACTACCACTCTAGCGGCTGGACGCTTTTTTTTTTCGCGCGCGCTTCTTAACCCACCAGCCATACATCTCCTCGCCGAGTGGCCAAACTTAAGATTTGGGGTAATTTTTTATAGGGGTTTTCTGCCCCGCGGTCCGAAGACCCCCGGTCCTGACCCCCCTACTCAGGATTACGGTTTGGGCCTTCCGGGTCTGGCCGCTCGCGAGCGACCGACCCGTCACGTCCCCGGGCCGTGACGCCACCATCCCTGGCGACGGAGTGCCATGAGACACATCCGCCCCATTGCCCCGGGCCAAATCCGCCGTGCGCTCTGCCTTCAGAGTCGGCACGCGGAGAGCCCCCCTCCCGCCGGAATCTTGGCCGTCCAAATGGACGTTTCCAGGGTGCACCACGTGGAGGTGCCCCGGCCTCGCACCCCGATAATAATGGCTTAGACCTTGATTGTACTCCTTTTGAATAATTAAAACAATCGAAATACAGTTTTTGTTTGAAATCAATTCAAAAATATTTTCATTGATTGTATTTTAATTATAATAGAAAATCACAATTATAAAAATAGAGAGTTTTATCGATAAAAAACTACGGACTTTATCGTAAGCGTGACAGCACTAGGGACAACTTTCACAGAGATCATCATATATTTTATGGACTATAGTAAATAGAGAGTTCACACTTATGTAAGCTCATATAGGTACATAGTATAGAGAATGTTTGCTAAAAGCAAATCGAGTGACGCGGCTACGCTAATTAATTTATCTAGTTAATTTATGTGGAGAAGGCTCTTTGATGTGCAAAAATTATTCCGTTTCGTAAGGGTAGGTACTGCAGTTTTCAGATAATTCTGTATTCTTTCTTTCTTTTTCTTCTATTCAGTCTTTTCAGTCACAGATCAGAGGGAAATTTATATACCACGCTGGTGAGACGGCATTTGTATTAAATTTTAGTTTAGTTCCATTCTCTTCAATATATTCCTCAACTGTACCAAACCTCATACTTATCCATGTAATTTTCGTAAAAAGAAGTACGAAATTTTTTGCTTCACGTAATTAGTACAAAGATATTTATATTTTAAAATATTGCAGTAAAATATATACTTTCTTTTTGATTAGAATTATTATTATAAACGAATTGAAACTTGTCATGACTGGACAAAGTCACTATATGACCCTAGACTTGCAAGGTTGTTCCGCTTTGACGGAGACTTAGGCCAATGCGGTCTGATGCTATCTGCACTCTCAAGGAGAGTTAATGTTAGGCAGGCGCCCGTGCAAAGTTATTGCCAAAATTTTTGCAATATTTACGATGGAAGAAGAGTAAGAAGGTAGTAGAAGGACATGGTCCTAGCATGACTATGGACGCTGAAAACTGTTCCGAACGTCGAGAATGAAATACAAACGCTGTAAAATACGTAAAAATAGTTTTACTTATAATGTGTAATACTCGCGTAAACATTAGAAATCATCGTTGATAAATTTTACGGCATCCATCGCCATACTTGCTGAGCTAACGCTAATTTAGTTATTTGTTATCTGTGAACAGTGAAAACTAAACGTCGAAAATCTATATATAAAGGTAACGCAAAAACGACCTCAATATTATGAGATACGGTTGGTTATTGCCTGCGCTAGTTTATACAAGAACAGTATATAAGGCTGTGAATACACCCTGGTTTATTCCCAATTAGTCGGGCCAATGAATAGAATCCCTACAAATTGCTTGGTTGGAATTTGAATAGACTGTGTGGAAACAGAATAAGAACCCGATATGTCACCACCCTTTTCTCCATACTGGCGTATAAATCACTAAAAAATGAATTAAATAGGGTTATTCCAAAAGAAGAACTAAAATTTTATGACTTGGAAGCATGTGATGTGATAATTTCCCGCTATTGATTTATGATTACTTTTTATGGCAAATGAGCAGGCAACCCTGATGATAAGTGGTAACTGCCACTCGTGGACCTCGGTAATACCTGTAGTAGCAGCGATGGTATAAACTGTAAATTTTTAAGGTTCCGGCCGTCTCGCTCACCGAACAAAGCACATTGTCGATTTTCTGAATGTATAGTAATACTCCAGACGGTCGGCCATTTATGTCTGCAAACAAGATTGTCAGTAGTGTGTATTTACAGTGACAATAGCTCAATTGGGAAGTTGTCCAGCCGCATTCAAACAGCGTGAGATCGAATCTCGATGTTATTATTATTCTGTTTTTGTAATTTTTGATATTTTTTCATTATTTCGACATTTTTATTACTTATTAATATATATCTAAATAAGTTCGTCAAAATTACAATTCACGAAAAAAAAATGATACCGAGCAAAGCTCGGTCAACCAGAACTCGAGTGTTTGGCCAAGAACTCAGTGTAAAGATGTACTATTTATCCCAATGGACTGTAGGCTAGTTCGTTGATGATGTAAAATAATAACGCCAATGTTTGCACTGCCACAACTTGTATTTATTTAATTTGCACAGGAAAAAGTACATTAGCGTACGTACGGTTCAATGTCAGACAGAAGAGAGGGCGAGAGTTGACAGTTATAAAAAATATAATATATATTTGTTGGAGTTGGCAACATGCTCCCACTCGGAGAAGAAACATAATTAAATTTATGCTAGTACATTTTTAAATAATTTGAATTATGAACTAATTATTGATCAGCGCCATCTATGGACAATGACCTGAACGTCATGTAATGCAATACAATAATACAAAGATAAAATTCTATTTTCAAAATTACAATTGTAACATACATATGTTTGAAATTACATTAGAAAGGCATTTAAGCTAAAACTTATCGTATTAGAACACAATCAGTCATAATAGAAAATAACAATGAATGAAAAAGTATCATTCTTTCTTTGTGATAACAATAATGACAAAAATTAAGGTTAACTGCTATCTATTGGTAGCAAGCAGACTTTAGTTACAGAACGTCTGTGCACTCTACCATTAGCAGTTTTTACTTCCACTGCTCTGACCAAATTATCAGAGCCAGGAAAGACGTTCACTATCCTTGCCATAGGCCAGTACATGGGTGGAGTGTTATCTTCTTTAAGATTCACTAATGAACCAATTTTTAAATTAGGTAATGCATTTCTCCATTTAGGTCTACATTGCAAAGTATTTAAGTATTGATTACTCCATGTTTTCCAAAATGATTGTTTAATATTATTACAAATTTCCCAGAATTTTAATCTATTACAAGGAATTTGAGATACATCTTTATCTGGATATGAATTTAAAGTAGTACCAATAATGAAATGACCTGGAGATAGATAAGAAAAATCATTAACATCACTTGACGTTGGTATAAGTGGTCTACTATTCAGTACTGCCTCTATTTCACATAATACAGTTGACAATTGTTCATAGGTGATTACTGCTCTTTGGACAGTCCTTTTTAACAAGAATTTGGTACTTTTGACTGCTGACTCCTACAGACCAGCGAACACAGGGGAATAACAAGGAATAAAATGAAAAGTAATGCCATTTTCAGCACTAAATGATTGCACTTGTGTTCGATGCTCACTGGATTTCTGCAGTTTATATAAATTGTGTAATTCTGAATTGGCAGACTTAAAGGTGGATGCGTTATCACAATATATTTCAGTTGGCCTTCCCCTACGTGAAATGAAGCGCCTAAGAGAAGCCAGAAATGTACTGGTTTTCAAGTCTGAGCATAATTCTAAATGTAAGGCCTTAGTAACAAAACAAACAATAACCAATATATAGGCCTTCCCTACGATTGACCTACGCAAAGTAGATTGTTTCACAGGAATTGGGCCAGCAAAGTCTATACCTATCTTTTGAAAAGGACGACATATACTTACTCTATCTTTAGGCAAATTGCCCATTAATTGTTCAGATGCATGTTTTTTAAGTCGCCAACATATTGTGCATCTGTGAATAACTTTTTTTATTTCTCTCATAGCATTAATTATCCAGAATCTTTGATTGATAACAGATAAAACTATTCTAGGGCCAGCGTGAAGATTCTTCACATGTTCAGATTTTATAATTAATTGTATAATAGGAGACCCTTTAGGAAGAATAATAGGGTGCTTTTGTGAATACGAAATATTCTCATTTTGCAGTCGCCCACCTACTCTCACAAGGCCCTTATCATCCAAGAATGGACATAAGGAATTATAACTATAATCACAAATTTTTGTTTACATTTTAAAGAATGAATAACATCACTCATAAATATTTGCTGTTCATGCTTAATAATTAATAACAATGAATCCTTAAGCTCTTCACAAGTAATAAAATTTTCTTTAATTTTATTTGATTTTGTGCGACTATTATTACAGAATCTAAGTATGTATGAAACAACTCTTTGCATTTTGTGTAGCTCAGAAAATTTTTGTAAAAAATCTAGATTTAAAATATCTTGCCTGATAGAGGTACAAACCGTTGCATGAGCCACTTTGTCCCTGATCTCTGGAAGCTCTATGTTGTCCAGAGGTGTAATGAAAGGAACATTGTACTTACTGTCATGAAGGAAGTCAGGACCTCGCCACCAGAGACTATTTTGCTCTAGGCTGTGTGGAAGCACTCCTCTGCTCAAGCAGTCAGCAGGATTTTGATGTGAGCTAATATAAGACCATGTGAAACCCATTGTATTTTGAGTAATTTGTTTTACTCTGTTAGCAACATATGTGTTTAGCTTTATTATATCTGTTGCAATCCATGCCAAGACAATTTGTGAATCTGAATATAATATAACATTATCTATATGAAGCTTATGCAATAATGTTTTGTGAATCCTAGCAATTAGCCTTGATAGCAGCAGTGCGGCATTTAATTCTAATCTAGGTACAGTGAGACTTTGGTTTAGAGGGTTTATTCTAGATTTTGAGCAAACCAGGGAAACATTCACCCTACCAGCTGTGTCTGTAACTCTAAGATAAATGCAACTTCCATAGCCAGTGGAAAGCGATGCATCTGCAAACCCTATTAATTGCATAGACACTGCATTGCTCATGCTGATCCAACGGTCAATGCTAATTGGATTCATATTAATTAAGCTATTGTAAAACACAAGCCAAGCTTCCCTTAGAGACTGATCAAGCATACAGTCCCAACCCATGCGTGTTAGCCACAGTTTTTGCATTATAACTTTAGCACAAACAATAATAGGCCCAGCCAGACCTAATGGGTCAAAAAATTTACTTACAAAGCTTAGGATTTCGCGCTTAGTTTGAGGAACTTTGCCTTGAGGAGTGGGAAAAGCAAGGTTTAAAGTATCTGCCTTAACATTGTAATTGATACCCAACGTTTTCAAGGGCCAATCATTTTTTTGTAATTCAGTTATATCAAAATATTGTCTTTCTGTAGGAATACTTTGTAGTAATTCAGCGCTATTTGAACACCATTTGTGCAGCTGAAAACCTCCTAGGCTTAGGAGTTTACTAAGTTGCTCTTTTAACTCAATTAAAGATTCAAGAGAAGCTGTTGTACCTAATAAATCGTCGACATATGTCTGGTGTTTTAAAACAAAGGCTGCCAATGGATATTGTTTACCATGTCGCTCAGCCAACTCCACTAAACATCGAGTGGCTAAGTATGAACTAGATTTAAGACCATAAGTAACGGTGCTTAATTGAATACACTCTATGTTTCCGGCTCGAAGGACCATGTAAAGATGTACTATTTATCCCAGTGGACTGTAGGCTAGGTCGTTGATGATGTAAAATAATAACGCCAATGTTTGCACTGCCACAACTTGTATTTATTTAATTTGCACAGGAAAAAGTACATTAGCGTACGTACGGTTCAATGTCAGACAGAAGAGAGGGCGAGAGTTGACAGTTATAAAAAATATAATATATATTTGTTGGAGTTGCCAACACTCAGGTCTTCGGTCATCAGACGTGGCACAAATTTCGCAGCGACGTGGTGCATTTCAAATTTTTCAGTCAAAATTTCGTAACAAGACCCAATTTATAATCCACACTCTTCAGCAAGCTTTCTAATAGTCCGACGTCGATTTGCGCGCACCAGAGTGTTGATTTTGTCAATTTTTGGGTCGTAAATACACACTGTATTTACCACTTCAGTAAAAATAGTTTAAATTGCCCATGTCTAAAAACGAGTCTCGACTCTCTTCAGTCTTCTCTTTTAATGAGCTTTCATAAAATAAAAGATAACAAATAATATGAAACGCAAATAAATTTTAGTTTTTTTTTGTTTTTTGGGTTGGGCTACGGTTAGTGCACCTGCCGCCCGGCTCCCCCAGACAGAGGGACGGCGCGCAGCCTCATAACCCACCCATATAGCACGTCGCATTCGTCGTTAGGCCGACCACCGGTGCAGAGTTCCTTGACTACACTGGTTGACCCGACGGAATACTCTGAGGGGGTCCCTCTCCTTTTGACGTCCCTTTCTCGGCACGTCGGTCGCCGTCGCGTGGTCAGCCTCTCTGCGACGAACTAAAATCCCCGGTCCGGAAACCCGTGGCATTGGCTAGGGCGACATCAGGCGCAGACACTCGCGCCTGCGACACCCGAGTCGGATCGTGTCAAATTAAAAAAAGTGCTAATACATTTTGAGCTTACCTAAGTTAAATTACTCAGTAATTATTTATTATTTATTAGTTTACTCATTAGCATATTAAGATCAATTTGGAACATATATCCAATTGGTTTTATATCACAGTAATTTAGACAGCTATCATCTTCACCATTTAATATAATTCTAACTGTAAAGATGGAGTACCGCAATTATGTGTAAAAGTTTTCTCATAGATGGCACCCGTCTACTATAAAGACGACAATACGAGTAACAATTTGATTGTTGTTTTATAACAATCAAATTGTTACGCGCCCACGCTGGTCTAGTTGGTAGGATAAGTGTAGCGAAATTCCTATAGGTGTGCCTTCAAGTCCTATGTGTGGCAATCACTTTTCACTCGTAAACAATTTTAATCATGGGTTTTCGTTTAGAAGGATGTCCTCGTAATAGACTTACAAATATACAATTTTATCTATACAGCACAAAGTAAATCTTATATCTTTAAACGAGCAATTCTTGTATATATATACATAAGTATTAAGTATACTACTAGGTATACTACATATATAAATATATACTAGAGGTTTCGGAGCCAAAAAATCGATCTAGCTAGATTTTATTTATAGAAAATGTTGTTTTGTTGGTGTTTTTAGAAAATAAATATAATGACATTAAATTTTAAAAGAATAGGAATTCAAATTTCGCCGTCACCGTCAAGACTGACAATAGCTCAATTGGGAAGATGTCCAGTCGCATTCAAACAGCGTGAGATCGAATCTCGATGTTATTATTATTCTGTTTTTGTAATTTTTGATATTTTTTTCATTATTTCGTCATTTTATTACTTATTAATATATATCTAAATAAGTTCGTCAAAATTCACGAAAAAAAAATGATACCGAGCAAAGCTCGGTCAACCAGATATTCATCATATTTATGTTTGATATATTTAGATATATATTGTATGACTACACTCCTTTTTGAATCCACCAACATCACTTAAAAAATTCACGGCGATGAAGTACACTTCTTTTAGACGTTCTTCTTTAAGACAGATTTGGTTTTACCCGCGTAGTTCCCGTTCCTGTGGGAATACCAGGTTAAAATATAGCCTAGTTTACGCCCTGATATTATAGCTTTCCATTGGTGAAAGAATTTTTGAAATCGGTCCAGCCGTTTTGAAGATTACCCGGAACAAACAGACAGACAGACAGACAGACAATTTTTTTAATCTGTATTTTAAGCATAGGTGTCGTGCAAATAACCCTGTGAGCATGAAAAATGCCTATTATTTTGACATTACAAACAGACACTCCAATTTTATTTATTGGTATAGATGCTAGTTATCACATATTATGATACCATACCTATTACTAGGTATTAATCAAATATGAGTGAATTAATTCGTTCATCATCATCTCGGCTCATATATCTCTTACTGCTGAGCTCGGGCCCCCTTCATAATAAGAGGTATATTGACCTACGGTTTGATGTAGGGTTTTATTTCGAGTTTTACTTCATTTCCAGACGTTATATGCATATTATATCCCTCAGTCGTCTTCATGGGCAAGATAGGGATTGGTGAATTGTATTCTTACTCCATCACCACACGGGTGAGTCTTTACAATATTTTTTAGAATATTCGGCGAATTTTAACAAAGAAAATCTCGAAAGTTGATTTATAAATAAACAAATAACTCAATAATATATTTTTTCAATTATTTCTTAGCGCCTTCATCTTCAAATTTCTTATAAATCTACAAAAGAATTGTCCAAATCTCACATCTTACACAAAATTAGCCCATGATCCTTATACTTTACAAAGGCACCGAGAACTTAATACCTTTTAGAAGACCGAAGAGTCTCAGTGACGGTTTCAAATATCAACTATTGCGCAAAATTTCGTCATACCTGTATTTTAAACCTTATTTAATAATTTTTAAGGTATATTACTGCACTTAATTACACTTTTTAGATCTTGCTCGTTAAATCTTTCACCGGGCCGACACTCGAAGCCGAATTGTAAAACTCAATTCAAATTTTAGTTGTATTCGTATTGAATTGTTTGTCAAATTGGGTGGATAATCCGTTTGTGCGCCTGCGCAAGCGACCATTGTTGTGACGGTAACAAAATGGCGACGTATTAATGGCGCGAAAAACAGACACTTTCATTGTCGCTAATGCAGATGCGTGTATTGTGAAAGATTAAATTTGAGGATTTAATTATAATAAAGATGTTCCATCCAATGTTTATCGTCATTTATGTAACTTCAACCTTCCTTTATTTTTTAAAATGAAAATAAAATTTGTTTACTGGAAAGCATGTTTGACGAGTTTAGAACAAAGTATGTCACTAGCCTTTATTGTCTGATAAGAGTAGCAAAATGTGGCTGTGGGATTACCAGAAACGGCCAGCAGCAGTTTTCTGGAGCACTTATAATGCTAACTGGGCCACAATATTCACGAGGGAGTTACATACTCAAAATAAGGCAACCATTTGTTTATGAGTACTTTATGCACATTTGATCAAGTTTATTCGATGTCAATGTGTCGGATATATAGAAGTTATTATTTTTTTTTTTTTATTGCAAACGGTGGCAAACGAGCAAACAGTACACCTGATGGTAAGTGTTGCTGCCGCTCATGGACCTTTACAAGGCCGTTGCCTACCGCGAAGAAAGCGAAGGGAGTGTGAATGCGTGCATTGATGCTCGGTGATACCAAGGGCACCACCAAAACCCTCCACACGCAATCACCCTCAGAAAGTTGGGCTTCCGGCTCTCTCGCTCACCGAACGAAGCGCAGTAACAAATTGCTACTACTCAGACGTCGATTTTCTGCGAGAGCATGGTACTGCCCCGGACGGACCGGCCCGCGGCTGTAGACAGATAACTGTCGACAGTGTGGTCCTACCACTCCTAAATTTATTATTATTATCGACACTTTGGCAGTTTGCGGTTAATCTGCCATCATTTAATTAAGCTAATTAAAAATTGTAACTCGAATATAAAAGAAAGCTGCAGATATAGATTAATTAAAAGTTTTAGCAAAAAAAAATATTTTTATTGTTTCAAACTTCTTTTTTTCATGTAGTGTTTACCCATTGATAAACTAAAAAGTACTAAGTGTTACTACCCTATCTTTGAGAGCACCTTAAGATATGCCTTAGGGATGAAAATTTGTAAGATCACCCAAGAGAAGACAAGCTTTAAACAAAACTCTAAGCTAATCGGTCTGGGAGACAGCACAGTCTCGCTTAAGGAGCCGGCCGCCTGGTGGGGCAATGAGGCTGTCATTGCCCGTTAGCTAGTCCGGCTGTAGAGGCCTTGGTACGGTGTTCAGACCATCGAGGGCTAAGGGCCGGTGCTGATGGAGTGGTTGGTTTGGCAGCAGTGGGTCCTCTCCTTTCGACTGTTGCAGTGAGTACCAGCCAACACTGCGATTACGACGAGGACTCGGCGCAGCACACATTTGAGTTTGTACCGCGTGGGCAGGACAGCATCGTGAACTTGTTGTAATCATCGGTGCCAACGTGACGCAGCCAACCATCGCTAAGAGGATGCTTAACAGTGGCAGGAACTGGGATGCGGTCATCGCCTTTTGGGGGGCAATAGCCTCGTGGAAGGAAATGGCAGAGTGGTTCAGAACCGAGATGAACCATGCTGACACACTCCGCCGCCGGCATCTGAGGTGACGCAGGCGGTGTACCTGCACCTGATATCGCTCTAACTAAGCCAAGGGTAACCCTCGACATTAAAAATTCAGTACCAGTGATATATGGTTAGTTACATATGGACCGCGCGCCGCTAAAAACTAAAAGCCAGAATGGCTTGAGGCTACTCTGAGTGAGAGAGATTTTCCTACCGACTGACCAGAGTCGTATTGATATAGTTTCGTTTTGAGTTGTCCTTCTCTTGCATAGTGATCTCTAGATATATTAGTGGTCTTAGTGGGCAAGAGAGGGAAAAGTGAATTGAACACTTACACCGTCACAAAACTTCGTCGCGTCATAAAATTGAGATTATTTAATTTTATTATCCGTATAAATTATACTCATTTATCCTAGCACATAATCGGTATAGAACATTAACGATCGATTTTCTCCATAACTTAACAGCCGTGAAGCATAAAAAAGAAAGCCTACTAATACATTTCGAGGGGTGTAAGGATGTGGGGATCAAATGAAAAGAAACGAGGAGTAAATGATATCATCGCAATAAACACAATTTCCCGCTCTGCTGAACAAATTGCCGGCACATTGAGACTCCCACGCGACTTATGTTAGCCTAGTACCTTGCGAAACATATCCTATGTTTAGCTTTCTTTTTTTTTTGAAGTGAAGCTTCCTTATAACAAACTTATTTAATATGAATGATAAATAAAACACAGGGAATCAATTATTTTCACAGGCAAAAGGGGGTTTCCTCGACTCCTGAAAATATGAATGCCTTCTTAAACTCTACGGTGTTCAAATATCCCCATCCTAGTCATTTCTCTACCACTTGTGGGTATGAGTTGCCATTTTTTATAGTGCCATCTGCTGCACCAAATAAACAGGCTACCAGAAGCAATTCTGTGAATCCGGTGGCTCGAAAAACTGCAATGTATAGGTATGGAATCAAAAAAAATAAATCACTCCGTCATTCGGACAGTCAAGTTTATAGTGGCAGGTCAATTGCTCTCCATTACGATGGAATCTAGTACATTTCGCGGGATTTTTTTTTATTACTGACGGCGGCAAACTAGCAAACAGTCCACCTAGTGGTAGGTGTTGCTGCTCATCATGGGATTTGAGCTGCCGGCTTTCTCGCTTACCGAACGAAGCGCAGTAACAAATTGCTGCGAGAGTGTGGTACTACCCCGGATGAATGGGCCCGCGATTGTAGATAGACAACTATCAACAGTTTGGCTTACCAATATGGAAGGTGTCTTGTGGGGTGGTCTTGTATTATTTTTTTTATTCAATATCTTAGGGTTTTAAGGTATTGTGTTAATAAAATGTGTCATTTTATGTAATAATGTCTGGTTGACCGAGCTTCGCTCGGAATATTTTTGTAGAATTTATTTAGATATATATTAATAAAAAATAAATAATGAAAATTATATAAAAAATTACAAAAAGAGAATAATTATACCACCGAGATTCGAACCGACGCTGTTTAAATGTCACATAATCCAAAATTAAAACCGGCCGGTCTCCCAACTGAGCTATCGTAACTCATGACGTTAACAATGAAATTTGAATTCATATTCTTTTAAAATTCAATGTCATTATATTGTTTTACAAAAAACACGGACAAAACAACATTTTCTATAAATAAAACCTAGCTAAATCGATTTTATGGACCCGAAACCTCTAGTATGCCAAGTTTCAACAAAATCGTTGAAGTCGTTTCCGAGATCCTGAATATATATATATATAGACATACCTATATAGATATACCGATATATATATATATATATATATATATATATATATATATATATATATATATATGTAGTAGACGCGGGTTTTGCGAGCGATAAATTGACTCATCACAATATCTCTGGAACCATAAGGCGTACGGACTTGAAATTTGGCAGGAATATTCCTTTCGCTGAGTGTAGCTCAGCTAAGAACGGATTTTACGAAATTCCACCTGCAAGGGGTGTTGCGGGGGCTTTAACAATAATATACATTTTAAGGAACAAGGTGAGCTGAACCTACTGAAGTTAGAGAAATGAAATTTAGACCGTAGTTTCATTTTGTGATGTAGGCACCCCACAGAGAAAGGATTTTTTGAAATTCCACCCCTAAAGGGGTGAAAAGCAATGATAAAGTCTGTATGTAATGAAAAAAAAATCTTTAGCTACTGTCTTCAAATTAAGCACAAATACTTTTTAATAAAAATAAATAAACACGTGTTTCAGCGTTTGTCCATTTTCTTCCTCGAAGGGTGTAAAATAGGTATAAAGATGTCGGTTTACTGACTCATCACAGAGCCGAAACTACTGAAGCCAGAAACATGAACTTTTGACATTAGTTTATTTACGTGACGTAGAAACCCATTAAAAAAGGATTTTTTGAAATTCAACCCCTAAGGGGTAAACCCCAGCAGCAAAGTTTGTAAGGGGAGAAAATAATCTTCATCGATTTTCATCAAATTTTCCACAAATACTATTTAATAAAAATAAATAAACACGAGTTTCAGCATTTCTTACTTTTCACCCTCTAAGGGTGTAAATAGGTATGAAAAAGTTGGTCGACTAACTCATTAATGCCGAGCTGAAACTATTGAAGCTAGAAACATGCAATTTTGACTGTAATTTTATTTTGTGTCGTAGGGACCCATTAAGAAAGGATATTTTGGAAATCAACCCCTAAGAGGTGAACCGCAGTAGCAAAGTTTGTATGAGGAGACAAAATTCGTCATCGATTTTCTTCAATTTTTGCTTAAATACTCTTCATTCATGATTTGTTTCATCATTAAAACCCTTATACATCCCACTGTTCGGCTCGAGCCTCCTCCATTCATCATATGCCTGCCCTCGTCCCACGCTAAGTGGGGTCGGCACAACATGTTTTTACCTTCCATAGCCTTCTATCAGCAGTCATATTTGCACTCACTACTTTCACACGCATATCCTCATTCACACAATCCATCCATTTCTTTTTAGGCCTGCCACGATTTTTACGTCCATCCACAAACATATTGACAACCCTCCTCGTCACGTGCCCTTCATCCCTCCTCATCACGTGTCCATACCAAGACAATCTCGCGCTCCTAATCTTCTCTATCAGTGGTGCCACTTTCAGACTTCCCCTGATAGATCGAGCCTCCTCCATCATGAGAGCGAAAATGACCTACTATACCACGCTGGTCAGATGTGTTGCCATAGGTTTTAGTTTCGAACTTTTCTTATCTTGCATAAATGTAGTATGCATATTATAATCCCTTAGTCGTCTCCTACGACAGCCACGGGTAGAAGAGGGGGTGATGAATTGTATTCTTATTACGTCATCACACGGAAAATACTCTTCAGTAAAAATGAATAAAGAGCATTTGTCAATTTTTACCTTCTAAGGGAACTAGGCGGAAGAGTGAAACCGAAGCGAAGCGAGGGCGGGTTGCTAGTATATATATATACAAGAATTGGTCGTTTAAAGATATAAGATGATGTGCAGGAAGTACGGGGATATGGTTTACATACATTGTTCGTTTTCCACTAGATTTTCCAGAAGATACCACTAACAGTTATGGCATTGTAAAAAACGACGATTTGACTTACTGTTAGACAATGACTAAATAAAGTGCTAATTAATAAATAAATAATTGACTTAAATGACTCAGTAACCGAGCTAAAATATAAAATAAAAAATGAATTGTAAAAAAGATGACAACTTGCTGCTTAAAAAAATACACTACCCTTACCTTTGTCTACGATTTAAAAAAGTTAACGGATCTTATTATAAAATTAATACACGAATATGTTTTCTGCGCCCTTAATAATAGTTGAAAAGACTTAATAATAGAAGTAGGTAATCATAACTTAAAACGTTTTGTTCGATAATAATTTGATTAAAATTTGACAGCTACATCCTGTTTAAAAAAACATTTTAAAAAACAGGAAACAACTACATAAGGGTAATTCAATTACATCGTATAACAACCAATTTAAACTGACCTTTAAATTTTTAGAACGGGAGAACATTTTATTTCGCGATTACGGTTCTCTTTATAGTGGTTAAAACTACAAAGAGTTTTGAATTCACTTGAGCTCTGATGTGATTATAAATATCATACTTTGAGTTCTATAATCGCAGGTCATTTTATAATGGAAGCTAAATAAAGGTGAAATATGAAAGGATAAAGCATTGAATTCTTAATAGCGGGTTTCGTACATATCATGTCGGTGTATATTACGCGAATGGTCGGCGAAACTCTAAACTTGATACTTCCGTTTTCTCTGCTGGATTAGTTTTTTTGCATCTGATTTAAAATATTTAAATATCTGGTTGACCGAGCTTCACTCGGAATATTTTATCGAATTTATTTAGATAGGTATTTGTATATTAATAAAAAATAAATAATGAAAAATATATAAAAAATTACAAAAAGAGAATAATAATAACACCGAGATTCGAACCGACGCTGTTTGAATGTCAACAAAATCAAAATTAGAACCTTTCAACTTCCCATCTGAGCTATCGTAACTCATGACGTTGACAACGAAATTTGAATTAATATTGTTTAAAATTTAATGTCATTGT
The DNA here is from genome assembly GCA_032191425.1 of Lymantria dispar. NCBI lineage: Eukaryota > Metazoa > Arthropoda > Insecta > Lepidoptera > Erebidae > Lymantria > Lymantria dispar. Next base: position 5,077,864 of record CM063465.1, on the reverse strand, counting down.
TTGTTTTGCTAAAAACACGGACAAAACAACATTTTCTATAAATAAAACCTAGCTAGATCGCTTTTTTGGACCCGACACCTCTAGTATGCCAAGTTTCAACAAAATCGTTGGAGCTGTTTCCGAGATCCTAAATATATATATATAGGTTATATATATATATATATATATATATATATATATATATATATATATATATATATATACATATATATATATATATATATATATATATATATATATACAAGAATTGCTCGTTTAAAGATATAAGATATGTTACTTAAAGAATTTTATAAATAAACAGAAAGCCTTAAATATATTAGTAAATCTTTTAAAAGTCTATTCATTAAATCGATGGCTCCTACGAATAGTGAGTCATCTGAAAAATTCCGATTTTACAGGGGAGCGTGTCAAAGATAAAATGTTTACATTTTTTCAAATTCTTGTTCTAGGATTTTTAACTTTTTGTATTGAATACGACGTGATTCATTGGACATTTAAATAGTTAACGGAATCAAACCATTCTTTATAGAGGTCAAACATCTTAGGAAACGACAAGGATTTATCCAAATATTTACGATTTGTATCTTTGCGGGTGTAATGTGCTTCCACAGGTGAAAAAGCTTGATTGACAAATAAGGTTATTTTTTTATCATTTCATCAAAAAGTTCAAATATGCCATCGAAATATGAACACAACCTAGCTTATAACCTACTACCTATATGTTCTTCTATATATTTTATGGGCTTATAACAAAGATCTCTTTCTTTCTTCCATCCATCAAGCCCGCCCATTGCTTGACATAGGTCTTATCCACGAGAATAATACTCAGAAATGTCCTATGCCACCTGCATCCAACAGGCCCCTGCGACTTTTAAAATGTCGTCAGTCCACCTAGTGGGGGGTTGTCCCACACTGCATCTTTCTATTCATAGTCGTCAATCAAGAACCTTTCTTCCTCAATGGCTGTTTGTTCAACGACCAATGTGGCCTACCATTGTCCATTGCCACTTCAACATGCTAATTCTTTGCGCTCTATCGGTTATACCCATTTTACGGATTTTGTATTCAGGATTTTACCACGTAAAGCAAAATCTTTCTTACGAAGATGCTTAGGTTTAGTCTTTAGATGTTGTTAGCGACGCGATCACATTATATATTTATAAAATTAAATGTAAGTTAATGTAGTTAATATGTTTAGATATAAGGTACTTGTAAAAATTGTTAACTAGAAGTGAGCGGTGTGCAGTATGAGGCACGGGAGGAACCACCTACGACTCGGTCGTCTATACGAACCGCTCTATGTACGACGCGCACTACTATTAAGGGCAAATAACATTGTAACTGCCTACATATATAATAAATAAGTAAAGTAAAATCTTCCGCGTATACTAATTATTGCTGGTGTCATCTGCAAGTCCTTTTTAGATGTTTAATTTAATCTTTTTTAAAGCCTGTATATAAATTTACGTTAACAGAAGTGAAACTTTTATATTACAGCAAAACATTAAAATTATGCGTCACTTTTGAATAGCATAGATTGTATTTACCACTTGTTTATCTACATAAAGTATGAAACCCAGAAGGGCGTAGGTACGTCTTTCTCTTTTGATACTCGGCCAATCAAGACACGCTCCAGTAGGCACTCTACCCGATAGAGTTCCTATTGCAACTTGTCATGACAAAAATTTGCTGGTTTCAAGATCTGGCTATAAAAGTTTCACTTCAAAAAACAGCGTGTGTGTGTACTTATGTATGCACTTAAGAAGTTATACTTCTTTGACGTAACAAGATAAAAATCTTTCAAAAAAAATTATTTTTGCGTTATCCTACACTTTTAGAAAAAAATGACACTAATGATAGAAATAAAGGTATTTAATACATTGAAAGTTTTATTATAACGCATTATCTAGTTGACATCTGTGACGGTGTGCGCGCGTATCGTAAAAATATTAACTCACTAACTTCAGGGTGTAGATTTTTTTTTTGCCGCGGGTGATGTGACCGGGGAATTAGTTCGTCACCCGCTGAGAGGCCGACCGCGTGAGGAATGACCGACGTCCTCCCCGAGGGGCGAATGTCGGTTGATAGGAGGGTACCTCTCAAGGGGGTATTCTGTCGGGCCAACCACTGACGTGAAGTCACCCTGCTCCGGTGGTCGGCCCAACGACGAAGGCGACGTGTCATGGGTGGGTTACGGGTGTGTGCGCTTACGCCCCTCTGTCGCCCCGGACGGAGTGGTGCGAGGAGTGCGCCGACCGTGACCCACCCCAAAAAAAAACAAAGTGTCGAATTTTGGATCAGAGTGCACGCACATCTTAAAAATTTATAATCGTGTCGTCATAATTTTTCCTAACCCGCCAAATGTAGTAAAGTAAATAACTTTAAAAAATACATAAAACTCTTTCGGCAACAAGTAAGTTACATGAATCTAATAAATTAAATTATTACGTACCTATATAACGGTAGGTATGTTATAATAATGTAACAGTGCAACTCGTATTGGATTAGCGACGAGCGAGACGCCGCCTATCGAGTTAGTTCGCAATTAATAACTATTATAACTTAATCTCATACGAGACCCTAGGGACATAGTACTAAGCATGTATACAGATAGACATACTTTATTTTTACATATTGGAGCGTAAGAATATGATTTATCAAAAGGCGTCTCTGATAGATATGTAAGAGATATCTGTTGTCATGACGGAGTAAGAATACAATTCATCACCCCCTTCCTTGTTCAAGGCTATCGTATATATATTAGCCGTGTTTTATGCACAAAACAATTATTTCATTATTTATTTTATTAATTTTCTACCTCTTTTTTTTTTTTTTTTTTTTATTGGGTGGGCCGCGGTCGGCGCGCCTCCGCACCACTCCATCCGGGGAGACAGAGGGGCTTAAGTACGCAACTCCCACGACCCACCCGAAAACCACGTCGCCTTCGTCGTTGGGCCGACCACTGGAGCAGCGTTAACTTGTCGTCAGTGGTCGGCCCGACGGAATACCCCTAATCGGGGTACCCTTCCATCGACCGACGTCCCCCTCTCGGGGAGGACGTCGGTCTTTCCTCACGCGGTCGGCCTCTCGGCGGGTGACGGACTAATCCCCGGTCACGTCACCCGCAGCCTCGGCTAGGGCGGCATGAGGCGCAGATAGTTGCGCCTGCGCCGCACCAGTCGCCGGCGGCGGATCTCCTCATCGAGGCTGCGCTCCTCGCGCAGGCGATCCGCCGCCTATTAATTTTCTACCTTGAACCATAATTCTAGGTAGTAAGTACTTAATTGTTTCTCTGTTGCATAGAAGTTCCTTGTTTCTTAATCAAGGAACTTCCATCCAACAAAGAGAAAGAAAGAACTCCAAATAAAACCATATTACAATCCGTCCAACTAGCGTGAAACAATGAACTTCCCTACGTAGAGGCAATTTTAGTTCAGCACTGGGGCATTCGTGTGGTGACGGAGTAAGAATACAATTCACTATTCCCTATTTTACCCGTGGATGTCGTAAAAGACGACTATGGGACATAATGTGCACATAACATCTGTGCAAGTGAAGAAAAACTCGAAATGAAACCCTATATCAACATACCTGACCAGCGTGGTATAGGTCAATTTCCCTCCCATTGTGGATGAAGCCCGAGCCCAACAGTGGGACGTATGTGGGCTGCGATGATAATGATGACTGGGGCATATATGAGCTGAGATGATAATGATAACTATAACTACCTCGTGAATATTACACATCTTTTAGAATTTTTGGAACGAAGTTCCTTAGCGCGCGTTGCGAAAGGGGGCTAGACGGAAAAAATTAAGACCAAAAGTTGTAACGACACTTTTTGCTGTAGTTGTAAGCCGTGCGGCGTGCGCGTGTTTCTCTGTCTGTCTCTCTCTCTCTCTCTCTCATAGAAAGCAAGCCAGTTATTTTCGTTTCGTCTTTCTATTAATATACAGATTCTCTTTACATTAAAATTAATTAATAATTTTAATTAATTAAAATTAATTATTTATATAGTGTCTTTCTATTAATATACAGATAATTATAACTAATATAAAAAAAATATAATTATATTACAATTCCTTCATTAATTAATCGAAAGGAACTTCGTTACATCCGGGTGTCCCTTGACACCTCTCAATTTTTTTTAAACAATTTTTGTTTAAATCATTTAGTACTAAAAAGTGGTAAATAAAATATCTATAAAATATATATTACTTCTCTATAGATTCATTAGGCTACGTTAGTGGTAGAGCACACGAGCTTACTTAATTCATTTAACGCCAAGAGCGCGATGTGAACTTATCACGTGAACGCCTGCACTATAGCTATCTAACAGACTGTGTATACTTGCCTAATATGATTCTATATACTTGCATCATATTATTCAAATAATCTTGCCCTTTTTTGGAATATGTGGATAGGATATAGGATAAATCTCGGTACCAGTGGTCGGCCCATTGGCGATGGGGAGAGAAAACAGTAGGTTATGGAACTGCACGCCGCCTATCCCTTCCCCGGATAGATTTTGGCTAGGTGTGTCCAGATTATAGCCTATCATGAAAAAGGTATATGCGTATTACGTATCAGTTTCACATAAAATAATTTAAAACTAATTTTATCCCTTTCCTAACGATAAATTTTGGTCAATTTATTCTCAAGTTGACAACCGCGAGCAGAGCAATGGTTACACCATCAGAAATTTCTTCTAAGAGTTTTTGAAAATATAAAATTTACTTCATCTGAGCCCATAAAAGTCCCATTGTGGGGCTCGAATCTCCTCTTGGGAAGGAAATTAACCTGTTATACCTTGTTAGTTCTATACTAATACGTCAAATATTAGCATAAGATTTTATGTCAAGATTTTCCTCTCATGCGTAGAAACATCTGCACATCATGTCCCTTAGCCGTCTTTTACAAAACAATCACTTGTTAGAAGAGAGAACGTATCATGCAAGAGAACGATATGAGGTGAATTGTATTCTTACTCCGTCACCACACGGACGGTATCATCTTATATATAAATTTCTAGCGTATGTGTGTATGTCACTGAACTCCTCCTAAACGGGTGGACCGATGTTGACGAAATTTTTTGTTTGTGTTCAAGGGGATTCGAGGATAGTTTAGATTCATAATTGGACCCAGTAGGTGGCGCTGTTCGGGCTGGACAATAACATAACTTGATAATGACTTCACCGATTTCGTCCATCTTTTTTTTTAAGTTCGTGTCTTTGTAATTGAACTCCTTCTAGACGGCTTGACCAATTTCAATGATTTTTTGTGGTAATGATTTTGTGTGGTGTTTAGCTATCCGGAACATCCAAACCATTCGATTTAGATTAATAGTAACCGATAGTTGGCACTGCGATCGATTTCAAGGAGAATTAAATTTTCTATTTTTTTACAGATTTGAACAGAACGTCTGTTGGGTCAGCTAGTATCATAGATATATTTAAAACATATCATTAATATTCATTGCATATATTTATACTACTTAAGTGGTAAATTGTTTTGTATCAGCTGCTAATTTATTTAAAAAGTTTCAAGTCACGATCGACAATTGTAATTATAATCACTTGTATTCAATCAATCGTTAACACCTTGAACGTTTTAAATCAAACCAATTATAAATGCGAAAGTTTATGAGTGCGTATATACCTACCTATCTATATATTAATACGTGAAGCAAAAACTTTGTACCCCTTTTTACGAAAATTACGTGAATGGACAAGTATGAGAATTGGCACAGTTGATGTATATAATGAGTAGAAGTGCATAAAACTGAAATTTCATATAATAATGGATTAGAAATGCATCAAATTCATTAAAAAAGGCATTACGCACACTACAACACATTCGCTACACACACAGTGTGTACCACAGGAGTGGTAGGACCACACTGTCGACAGTTATGTCTACAGCCGCGGGCCGGTCCGTCCGGGGCAGTACCATGCTCTCGCAGAAAATCGACGTCTGAGTAGTAGCAATTTGTTACTGCGCTTCGTTCGGTGAGTGAGAGAGCCGGGAGCCCAATTTTCTGAGGGTGATTGCGTGTGGAGGGTTTTGGTGGTGCCCTTGATATCACCGAGCCTCAATGCACGCATTCACACTCCCTTCACTTTCTTCGCGGTAGGCAACGGCCTTGTAAAGGTCCATGAGCGGCAGCAACACTTACCATCAGGTGTACTGTTTGCTCGTTTGCCACCGTTTGCAATAAAAAAAAAAAAAAAAAAAAACAGCCACACACTCACACGCGTGTGTGTGTTGTGTGTGTGTGTGTGTGTTGCGTAGCTTTTGTTTACGGTTAAAATCTCTGGTTGAACTGAATGTCAAATAATCATAATTATGATGACAATGTCTAATAGGCATTTGTACTTATATATTAGTTATAAGTGAAATACAGTTTCCTTAATTTACAATTATACATAAATAAAATTAAAAGAAAATTGTACAGCAGAAAAATTAATAAAAATGAATTATGGCCGAATTTCCACCACTTGGCGACCACTAGTTTTATTAATTCTTTAACTCTTCAACTAAGTTGATTGGAAAGCTATTTTTTGTTACAATCATCGTCCTGTTCTTCTCTCAATTACTTCGACATAGGTTGGAGAAAATTCGCCGCATTCTATATGAAAATCCAAGACATATGTTCTCAATTTTTTTTAAACGGTGGCAAACGAGCCAAGAACACCTGATGGTAAGTGTCGCACTCATGAAACTTTGCAAGGCCAATGCCTACCGGAAAGAAAGTGAAAGGACTGTGAATGCGTGCAATGAGGTTCAGTGATACTAAAGACATCACTAAAAACCACCATACACAAACACCCTCAGAAAGTTGGGCTTCTGGCTCTCTCGCTCACCGATCGCGGTAACAAATTGCTACTACTCGAATGTCGATTTTCTGTTCAATGTGGTACTTCCCCGGAGGGACCTGCCCGCGACTGAACACAGACAACTGTCAACAGTGTGGTCCTACCACTATCAACTACTACTACCACTCTCATTATTTCATCTGATATCTTGTATTTTACTATGTTGTTTCTTTTTTATGTCCTTTAAAAATTTGCAAGTATTTCATGTGTCTAATACAGACAACACACTAGAATATTCATATAACTATATTATATATCTACAAGTACAACAGCTGCACATACTGACATACGCTAGGGAAACCATAATCCACTATGAAGCGGGGAATTCCCGAGATCGGTCACGGGATTATCAACACGATTACGACCGTGTAAATTGCATTTCTTTACACTCTAGTAAGCGTTGGTTTTTGCAAACTGTTAAATGCTTAAAATGATGATTTAAATTGCTTGGGGTGGACTATGGTTAGCGCATCTGCCTCCCGGCTCGGTTCGGGGCGACAGAGGGGTGATGCGCGGCCCCATGACCTACCCATAGCACGTCGCCTTCTTCGTTAGACTGACCACCGGTGCCGAGTTCCTTGTCCTCAGTCGTCGGCTCAATATATTAAATTTTCAAGAGATGTACGTCCAACAAATTATGACCAATGATTTTGAAACTTTAGATTTCTATAGCAATATAAATTACAATTATCATCAACATAGCCTTAGAAATTTTCAATAACCTATAATTTATTACATAACAGTCACAAAAATAATTAACTTTGTAATTTAAATGATCTTTTTTTTTATAGCTGTTGATGGCAAACGAGCAAACAGCACACTTGAAGGTAAGTGATCCCGCCACTCATAGGCCTCTGCTAGGCCGCTGCTTTTTTTTTTTTTTTTGGGGTGGGCTGCGGTCGGCGCGCCCCCGCACCACTCCGTCCGGGGCGACAGAGGGGCTTAAGCACGCGACAAACGCAACCCACCCGATCGCCACGTCGCCTTCGTCGTTAGGCCGACCACTGGAGCAGGGTTACTTGTCATCAGTGGTCGGCCCGACGGAATACCCCCTACCCGGGGCACCCTCCCATCGACCGACGTCCCCCCCTCGGGGAGGACGTCGGTCTTTCCTCACGCGGTCGGCCTCTCGGCGGGTGACGGACTAATTCCCGGTCACGTCACCCGCGGCCGCTGCCTAGCGTTAAGAAATTAAAGGTAGTGTGAATGCGTGCAAGATTCAGTGATACTGAACGCACTTCCAAAACCCACAATACGCAAACACCTTCAGAAAGTTGGACGGCGTGCTCTCTCGCTCACCGAACGAAGCGCAGTAACAAATTACTACTACTCAGACGTGTGCACTTTTAGAATGTTTAGCTTTCAGGAATGGAAAATTTGAACAATTTTCCGCTTAATAACTTATGATGTTTACGCGAGTATTACACATCGTAAATAAAACTACTTTACGGAATTTATCGCGATTAAATTTGATTTTTGATTGCCCGACGTTTCGTACACTTTACAGCCTCCGCCCGTGACCGCGCATGCCATAAAGTCGTCAAACAGCGGGCAATCAACAACCAAATATAAACGCGATAAAATCCGTAGTTATATTTACGATTTACTGCGTACTTTTTTTTTCTATATAAGAAAAAATGTTTTACCTTACGAATATATAACAGTAATGGTGAAATTGATTTTTATATTACATAACCGTTAAGAAATCACTTAACCAAAAAGAAAATTACAACGTTATTAGTGTAAGAAAAGCCCCGTAATTTTCAACTATAATTACAGTTTCGTTCACAATGATGAGTAAGAAAGGGTTCAGTGTGCCATTAACTGTTTTTATACCACTCGTCTCATCGTTAACTAAATGTCTAGCTTCCGACACTAATTATAATTACTTTCGTTGATTCGCTAAGTGATTCGTGTAAGTTAATATTGCGATTAATATATTTTTTATTTCGATAAAGCCATTAGACTTGTCTTTTCTTATTCAATACTTATATAGGCACAGTAGTGCCTTTCTCTAATAACGTAGGTGTCGTTAAAGACGACTATGGGATATATTCTGCATAAAACAACTGTGTAAGAAAAGGCAAACATGAAATGACATAGGTCACGAGAATGCCACTCGGAATGGTCCTGTGCCACTTGCAACCAACGTTTCCTTGCGACTTTGAAAATATCGTCACTCCACCTAGTAGGGGGTCGTTCTACGCTGCGTCGTCCGATTCGTGGTAGCCACTCGAGAACTTTCTTCTTCAACAGCTGTCGGTTCGATGCGCGATGTAGCCTGCCCATTGCCATTTCAACGTGTTAATTCTGCAGGTTATGTCGGTTATATTCGTTCTTCTACGGATTTCCGTATTCCGGATTTTATCACGAAGAGAAATGCCGAGCAATAGCCCTCTCTATAGCACGTTGAGCGACTTTGAGCCTTTTTATGAGGCCAACATTTAGAGACCACGTTTCAGTGCCGTACCTAATTATTAAATTTTACTGAAATATATTATAGAATTTACATAGAATGCTATGTCAAACATACCTATAGATATAGAATTTTTAAAGAAAAAAAAAATGTTCTTATAACCCCATTCATAAAGAAAAACGTTTTACTTGAACTATCGTAACAAATTCGCACAATACAATATTGCAACACTAAACAAACATTATAAAAGCCCATTTACGACACCCTTGTCTTTATAACACATTTATCATCTAGCAATAGACATCCTATCACAATCGATATAAGGTTGTATTTTCAATGATAAGTTATGTTAGGGGTAGGGTACAAAAACGTTTATTAGCACGTTTTGGTCTCCAGTCGAGCGTGACGGTGATAAGTGACGACCTATTGAGATGTTTGGGGGTGACTATAATGACTGAATATTTGTAGGGATACCTACAATTCCCTCTATAATCGTTTAGTATTTTCCAATGGTTAGGATTTTAATCGGTTCGGGAAACTTAAGAGGATTTTCTCGTCCAACATATCTCAGTATCTGAAAACACAGGTCTACGACTAATGTGTGTTACCAGTGATGACTTACGGCACAGACACGTGGTCCCTAAATGTAGGCCTCATAACAAGGCTCAAAGTCGCTCAGCGTGCTATGGAACGGACCATGCTCGGGATTTCTCTGCGAGAAAGAATCCGAAATACGGAAATTCGCAGAAGAACGGGTGTAACCGACATACCACGAAGTATTAGCACACTGAAGTGGCAATGGGCAGGCCACAACGCTCGAAGAACCGACAACCGCTGGGGAAGAAATGTTCTCGAGTGGTGACCACGTATCGGACGACGCAGTGTAGGACGCCCCCCCACTAGGTGGACCGACGACCTGGTGAAAGTTGCTGGGCGTCGTTGGAAGCAGGCGGCACAGGACCGCACTTTGTGGTGTAACATGAGGGAGGCCTACGTCCAGCAGTAGACGGCGATAGACTGAAATGATGATGAATGATGAGGATTTTAATATCCGTGAGTAAGAATACAATTCACCACCCTTCCTCTCTTGGCCGTGGGGGTCGTAAAATAGGACTAAAAGATATAATCTATCTAACAGCTTTGCAAGAGAAGAAACACTCAAAACAAAACGCTATACCAATACGTCTGAACAGGGTGGTATTTTAGTTCAATTGCCCTCCCATAGTGGAGGAATCCCGAGCCCAATAGCGGGACGTATATAAGCTGTGATGATGATGACGGAGTAATTATACAATACACCACCGCCTGTCTTGCCCGTGGCCCATCATAAAATACCATTAAGGGATTTGATAAGCAGATAACATCTATGCAAGAGAAGATAAGCTCGATCACGCCTGACCAGCGTGTTATAGTAGGAAGGTCAATCTCTCCCACAGAGAATACCCAAGCCCTTTTTTTTGGGGGTGGGTTATGGTCGGCGCATTCCTTGCCCGGCTCCGTCCGGGGCAACAGAGGGGCGTAAGCACGCACACCCGTAACCCACCCATATAAGACGTCGCCTTCATCGTTGGGCTGACCACCGGTGCAGAGTTCTTTGACTTCAGTGGTCGATCCGATAACAGAGAAGGCCCAAGCCTAACAGTACATATATGAGCTGTGATGATGATGATTTTTAATAATCACATCACACTAATATTATACTATTGCACGCTGACTGCCTTTGAATTTGGTTATGAGGTCTACATTTAGGGACCACGTTTCCGTGCCGTAAGTCTTCACTGGTAATTAACATTGAACAGTGCTCGTAGACATGTGTTTTCAGAAATTGAGGTATGTTGGATGAGAAGATCCTTTTAGTTTTAATACTTGGCTTATATTTATTTATCATTTCAGCCTATTAATTTTCACTGTTGGGCTGGGTCTTCCCTTTAATGAGAGGGAATATAACCTTCTTTTTCACGCTGTTCAGACATGTTGTCCTTCTATTGCAATTACATTATCTATATATACATTCCTTAATAGTCTTTTACGACATCCACGCACAAAAGTGTGCTGATTAATTGTATTCTTACTCCATAACTACATGATATTTGGTCATATTTATTAGTACTACGTTATTTATTAGTACTCGCCGAGTGGTCGAAATTCGGCCATAATTCATTTAAATTAATTTTTCTGCTACACACTTTTCTTTTAATATTATTTATGTATAATTGTATATTGAGCAAGCTGTATTTCACTAATAACTAATATATAAGTACAAGTATCTATTAGACATGATCATCATAATGGGGATGTTGACAAATTTCTGAAACTCATTTTACTTTATAGATAGACCCCTATATAAAGATGAACATATTGACTTTATGACCAAATATAGCAAATTTCGATAGTAAAATACTCAAATAAAAATATTGTTCAAAATTGCCGCTAAAACGTTGATCTACGTCACAATCCGATAGACAAAAGCCGTGACTATTTTACAAAAGTGTCCACAGACTATTAAATACCCATTAAGTCAAAATAGTGACCTTAATAAGTCGAAAAAGCGAGTTCAAGTTAAAATTGTGTCAAAATAACTCGATCACGAATAATGTTGCCATTTTTAACTCGGCTGAACTAGCCGAGTTTAAATACTGTTTAGATAGGATAACAGGTAATGGATGTTCCGTCTCGATATATATTTTATATATTAATTGTTTTAGTTTCAAACAACGCATCATCACTGAACGGGAAATGTAAGTCAATTTTAAATATCCATACACGTTGCGTGTGGTGACGGAGTAAGAATACAATTCGTATACATATTCGACGTAGATCAACGTTTTAGGGACAATTTTGAAAATATTTTTACTTGCGTATTTTATTATTGAAATTTGCTATATTTGTTCATAAAGTTAATATTTTCATATTTATTTAGGGTCTATAAAGTAAAATGAATTTCAAAAATTTGTCAACATCCCCATTATGATTGTTTGACATTCAGTTCGACCAGAGATTTTAACCGTAAACAAAAGTGTATTACATAAGCGTTGATGTGTGTATATGTGTGTGTAGCGATTGCATGGTAGTGTGCGTAAAAAAGGCATTTTTAATGAATTTAATGTATTTCTAATCCATTATTATAAGAAATTTTAATTTTATGCACCTTATTACATATTTTAATTGTGTCAAATTTCATACTTATTCATCCACGTAATTTTCGTATAAAGGGGTACAAAGTTTTTGCTTCACATATTAATATATAGATTAAAAAAAATAAAACTTACCATTATTCTAAATGCACAAATTTCTTATTTAGGTAGAACCACTCCCTTCTTATATAGAAGAAGCGTCTAATATAGAAGTGCAAAACAATAAAAAGATGATAATGATAATAGAAGAGATGAATAAGAACCTTTATCATCAAGGTAACCCCTTACCAAAAAAAGTTCATCCAATTACAAACACTTAACTTTCAATTATTTTTAACAGCATTACCGAACTATCACGTGCGGTAACGACCGTAGGATTCCTTAACAGTCCATTGGTGATTTAATTCAAGAACTTGATCTTTTGTTTTAAATAGTCTCACATCTTAATCCTCCAAATCGTAAGCATGTAATAAATACCCTTATTTTTTCGTTAAATTTGTAAAACCTGGGGAAAGGAGTAACCAGGAGAATGATCATTAGCACTCTCGTAGGAAAATTATAACATTTACTGTGACTGCAAAACCATCTGACTGGCGTGGTGATTATGACATTATAACCCTCATGAAGAGGCCAATATTCATTAGTGGACTTTAATAGATTAGAGATTATGATTTTTTTTTTTATTTTCTTGTGGGCTATCGCACCCGCCGCCCGGCTCCATCCGGGGCGATAGGGGGTCGGCGCGCGGCCCCGTAAGCCACCCGATAGCACGTCACCTTCGTCGTTGGGCCGACCACCGGTGCAGAGTTTCTTAACTTCAGTGGTCGGCCCGACGGAAAACCCTGAGGAGGTACCCTTTCCCACCGACGTTCCCACGCTGGTCGCCGTCGCGAGGTCAGACTCTAGGCGAGTGACGGACTAAATCCCCGGTCCGGTCACCCGCAGCCTCTGCTAGGGTGGTATCAGGAGCAAGAGATTATGATAAATGAGTAGGTACTGCTGTGAACTGAATGCAATACTACACTTCAAGTTTGCTGCTAAGTATATTAGGAGAAAAGCCTACAAATATTAGGCAATATACTTAGAAACATTTTCCATACCTTTCTCTATTTCTTTGCCCGGCCTGTTCTCGAATATAACACTTCATGATCTGACTGGACCAATGACATTATAAAAATATTTTAAAATCAAATTTATGGTCACCCTACCATTTTCGATCAAAGCTCTGAATTCGATTACCATCACTTTGCCATTGTTGTCTATTTGGCGCTTAATGCACTTCGGCATTATGATTCAGCTAGCAGTAATAGAACCCTTACTGTTAACCACTTCAAATGTAACAAAGACCAATACGCACTGGTTGATAAACTTGGATAGGTCAATTGAACTATACCAGTTTTAGTAGAGCTATATTTATAAACTACATTTAAGTAATAAGGGGTTACAATATATTAGTTACTTGTAAAATAGAAGTGTTTATGTGTGACTGACTTTATAAAGAAGAATTCAATTAGTGTGAGATGAGATTCGATAAGATAAGATTCAATTGTTACAACGTTTTAATGTGTTCCTGCACATTGAGAAATCTCAATACGCGTGAAATGTAACTATATTGTAATGATAGGGGTATAACACGGTTTCAATTAAAAAAAATCAGTCAGTGGAGCTTGCCAGTCGAAATAAAAATTATACAACAGTTTTCAATATTTACGGGAGTTTTAATTAAAACTACTTTTACGGATTATTTTGTGTTTTCATTTAATTTTTAACTGTCGACGCTTTCAACACTTATAGATTCCCAGTTACCGTGAATGGTGTATATAAATAAATAGGTATAAAAACACAGTTTTATTTCAAACTTTAAACTGTGAAATTGTAGTAGTTAACTATAAGATTTTCAAAAAAAATGTTTTAAAAATAAATCATCATCATTTGAGCTTATATACGTCACGCTGCTGGTCTCGAGCCTTCTCCACAATGGTTATACGTGTAGGTATAGGGTTTTATTTTGAGTTTTCCTTCTCTTGCATATATGTTATGTGCATATTTAATCTCTCAGTCGTTTTTTATGATACCCACAGGCAAGAGATGGGGTGGTGAAATGTATTCTTTCTCCGTCAAGTCAAGATTTGATTAATAAATTAACCTTACATTTTCACCCAAAAAAGAAACATTGTAGCTAGTTGCAATGTAGGCAAATAAGTGACGTGGAGTTATTGAGACACGTCGTCTGCTACGGAAGCCACCGGTAATTCGCTTAAACTCACTCCGAGCAATCACACCTCGTTCGATACGAACTATCCAAAAATAATATTGATTGTCATATACCTATTTCAGTCTTAGAATAATAACATATAGAAGGTAAGTGCGCACACAAAAAATGAAGTATTTCAATTGGAGCCTAATGGAGCTTACGCCGGAACCGTTCCGTAATGTACAGGGTCACTGTACCTACTGCACGTACGTACGCAACTCTTAAAAAATGAATGGGTAATTATAACGATTTGTGCATTCAAATGGTGTCACAACACATGTGAAAAACATAAAAATTGTATTAACATTACTTTTAAAAGTATTCCGACTATTTATGTTAATAAAAACAAAATTTGATTTCATAATTTGTATAGTGGTGTGCGTGTGTACGTGTGTAATCGCCCGTGCGCTTGTAGTATTCTTGGTTTCATGTTTTGATCGCTTTAAGTACCGACACTATCCTTCTATACGTTATTATTCTAAAATTTCAATATTATTCTGAAATAGGTATATAACAATGAATGGTAAGATAACTCTGGAGGGATTCCAGAGTTTTCTGTCCTGCCAAGCTGGCCACGGACGACAAGGAACTTGATACCGATGGTCGACCCAATGACGAAGGGAAGGGAATACGGTCGGTTATGGGGCCGCGCTCCGCCCTTTCGTCACCCCCGAGGGAAAGGACGGCGTGTGCGCTGACCACTTCTTTAAACGAGGTTTAAGAAGAGTATTTCCTTCACGGTAGGCCGCTGCCTACCTGTGCCCCTGGTATTGCAAAGGTCCATGTGTAGCAGTTTCACCATCAGGTGTGCTGCTTGCTCGTTTGCCACCGTTGGCAATAAAAAAAAAACCATAGCCGACCCAAAAACAAGTTGTGTCCTACTACTCGTTTCACTATTTGTATTAGGTCGGTACAGCATAAGTATACCTATTCTTTCTCTAAAACGGGGCTTTTTACAACCTTCCGCGCCAACATCATGGGTTCGTACCCCACGCAGAACAATATAATGCCTGGATGTAATTTCTTCCTTCCTATTCATTAGTTATGCGTTTTTAAAGTCCCCGTAATACAAGCATTAATTTGTTAGTGCAGGATGTTCTTTAAAAAAATCTGAAAACACGCTGACCCTGCAGTCCAACCCATTTAACTATATATATATATATATATATATAACTAGCAGCCCGCCCTCGCTTCGCTTCGGATTCAGTCGCTTAAACCCGCGTAGTTCCCGTTCCTGTGGGAATACCGGGATAAAATATAGCCTATGTAGCCCTGATATTATAGCTTTCCGTTGGTGAAAGAATTTTTGAAATTGGTTCGGTGGTTTAAGCGTGAAAGCGTTACAAACAGACAAACAAACATCCTTACTTTCGCATTTATAATATTAGTATGGATTAACGATTACCTATTAGGTATATTTTATTATTAACTATAATTACAATATACAAAATTGGAGATATTTGAGGTTTTCGAGCTTAATATCGAGCTTGCTATACATTTTTGAGCTCATTAAGCTTAAAAATGTAAGAATTATTGATGTAATTTGTAATATTTTATGATTTTGGAGGTTAAATTAAAAACGAAATCAATGAAATCAGAGTCAATAAAAAAACACTGTTTTGAATTTTAGTTTCTCAACAATATTTTTGTAAAAAAAAATGAACCAATTTCAATGCTTTTCACAGCGATCACCGCAGACTTTTGAGTTCATCAAAATAACCCCTTACAAAAAAAAAACAATTACATCAGAGTTTTTCGAGGTATTTACAGGAGGGTATCATGTACTGGAGGAGACTCGAGCCCACCAGTAGGACGTACCTACTTGTATATGAGCTGAGATGATCATGATAATGAATGAAGGAGTAGAAGACACCATATAGCTCAATGAAGCAACAACCGCTCTCAGGTGGCTGCCACAAATCACACGACGGCATTTAAGATAACCTCCAACCAGGCGAACTTGATAATTTAGTAATAGTTACAAATTACCCTGTTGTATAATAATGTTTTGAATGAGATCATAATCCAGTAGTAGACGATGAAGATTGATAAAAGAAGGCATATAATGCATTCATAAATAATGGCAGCAATGAAGAGAATGATGACTGACCTTCTTCAGAAGAATTAGAAATTATTTATTTCTTTTCAGCCTATTCATGTCCCAATAGTGGGTATAACCTCCTCTATAATAGAAGGGAAGTTGAATAAATTGAAAATATAACATTTTTTACGGATTTTGTACCTTAAAATAATAAGCGTTTGTTCCTTAAAATAATAACGTATGGAAGGATAGTGTCAGTACTTCGAAAGATCGAAATATGAATCTAAAAATACTACATGCGCGCAAGCGATTACACACGTACACACGCACACCACTAAACAAATTATGAAATCAAATTTTGTTTTTATTAACATAAATCGTCGAAATATTTTTAAAAGTAATGTTAAAAACCTTTTTATGTTTTTCAAATGTATTGTGACACCATTTGAATGCACAAATCGTCATAATTACATATTTATTTTTTAAGAGTTGCGCACGTACGTGCAGTACAGTGACCTTGTACATTACGGAACGGTTCCGGTGTAAGCTCCATTAGGCTCCAATTGAAATGCTTCATTTTTGTGCGTGGACTTACCTTCTATACGTTATTATTCTAAGGTTTGTACTAAATATGTTAAACTGGAGGACGCCATGACCATGAACGCTAAAAAGTTGTTATGTTCGAAACCTCGGGAAATCAAAAATTTAATCATCATCATCATCATCATCTTGCTCTTATTCCAATTACTTGGGGTCGACGCAATATGTCATCTGTTTTGACATATTGCAAAAAGTTTCGACAATGACTTATGACCGGCCGCCTGCCTGACGTCAACCCTCCTTGGGAATGTAATCGTTGACCCAAATGGTACCAGATGGAGTTGGTCCGGATCAATCTAGGGCTCTTAGTCATCTTTTACGACACCCACGAGCAATGCAAGGGTTGGTAGTATTCGAAGCCGCTACCACACAGCAGAAATCAAAAATTTAATATGAACACGATTAATTGGTAAAAATCGTTTTATTATTAACACGTCGAAATGGCAATGGGCAGGCCATATCACTTGTCGAACCGATAATTGTTGGGGAAGAAGTTGGTTTTTCATGCTCACACGGTTATTTGCACGACACCTATGCCTAAAATAGCGATTAAAATATTTTTGTCTGTCTGTCTGTTTGTTCCGGGTAATCTTCAAAACGGCTGGACCGATTTCAAAAATTCTTTCACCAATGGAAAGCTATAATATCAGGGCGTAAACTAGACTATATTTTATCCCGGTATTCCCACGGGAACGGGAACTACGCGGGTAAAACGACTAAAACCGAAGCGAAGCGAGGGCGGGTTACTAGTCATCAATAAATCACGTCCGTGTGGTGACGGAATAAGGATACAATTCACTACTTCCTGTCTTACCCTTGGATGTCGTAAAAGACGACTAAGGGATTATAATAAGCATATAACATCTATGCAAGAGAAGGAAAATTCGAAACAAAACCACACCTACCTGTTTACCAGCATGGAATAGGCTGGTCAGTTTCTCTCCTATTGTGGAGGAGGCTAGAGCCCAGCGGTGGGACGTACATGAGCTGAAATGATGACGATGATAACCAATAATAGAACTTATATGAAAAGCGAGATTATTAAAGTGTACCTAAATATTAAAAGACAGTCATTTCATTACAAGCTATTAAAATCAGCTTATCTCATATTGAAAACCAAGTGTCAGATTAGTTTGCAACCGTATTATTTGGCAAACATACACAAACTTATATACCATCACACAAATACGAACTTTAATGTAAGGGCACTAGTATTATAATCCGTTGCATAGAAGCAGGGGCATAAGAAAGCAATTACGACATAACCAAATTAATTAGACTCTTGAAGTTACAAAGAAATGTTCAAAATGTATTGGAGTATGTTAGTGTATGGATGCGGGGAGGGTCATCTGAACTGGTAGGCGTCAATCGACTGACATATGTTCAGTGAGCTAAGGGGATTGAGTGGCGTAAGCCCCTTGGGTTCATTATTGCCCCTTTACCCTTCCCCGTAGGGCCCTTCACTCAATGTTTGCAAAGTGTTCCCTTTATTATGGCAAAAGTTTGTCGTTTATAGATTTTTGATTGGGCAAATCAGTTTAATAGTAATTGAAAATTATATAAATCTTTATTTATCTTAACTAATATTAGAAATACGAATGAAGGTTTGTTTATTATGCTATCGGATCTAAACCACTAAACAGAATTGAAAGATTCTTTCACCAATAGAAAAACTACATTTTTAGGGAGTAGCTAACATAGGCTATATTTTATTGCCGATTTTATTCCCTTCACAAAGGAATAGCTACTGCGCAAGTGAAACAACGGGAGTTTGCTTAATATATAACAATGTTAAAGCTTATATTTTCCAGAATTTATATTTGTTACTAAGACATGCCTGCAGTTTCATTCGCATAGTTCTCGTTACTGAATATATCTGATAAAAACCATACCATCCTTATAGAGACAACTACCTAGACGCTAGGTTAGTAGATAGAAGCATATTTTCGTCAAATTGCTCGTGTGGTGGTAGAGTTAGAATACAAATCACCATCCTTTACCATGCCCGTGGCTGTCATAAAAGACAACTAAGGGATATAATACCTATGCGAGAGAAGAAAATCTCGAAATAAAATCTAATACCAGCGTGGTGTAGTAGATAAATATCCCTCCTATTGTGAAGGAGGCTCGAGCCGAACTCATTATATACGAGCTGAGATAATAATTATAATATCGATGCCTTTTCTCCCCGCAAATAAATTTTTTATAATTTTTAAAGTAAATATGGTAAATAACTAATAGTTATAATTAAAAACAATATCGTTACACTATTTATTACAGAATAACTCCTTGAATTGTCTTACGTATTTTAACAGGATTTTAAAAAATGCTGTTACTTTCTAACTCTTAATTGAAGAATAGTGGCAGGAATACACAGTTGACAGATGTTTATCTATAGCTGCGGGCCGGTCTGTCTAGGGTAGTAATACACTCTCGCAGAAAATCGACGTACGAATAGTAGCAATTTATTTCCGCACTTCGTTCATTCGCGAGAGAGCCGAAAGGCCAACTTTCTAAAGGTGTTTGCGTGTGATAGGTTTTGATGATACCTCTATTATCACCGAACTACCACACATTCACACTTTCTTCACGCTAGGCAGCGCTTAGCGAAGGTTCACGAGCAGTAGCATAACTTACGATAAAGTATGTTATTTGCTCGTTTGCCACTGTCAGCAATAAAAAAAATTAGAAAAGAAGTAGAAGAGAAAAATATTAATTAAGAAAAATTTTAAAAACAACCTTTTATTTAAATGTTCTAAAACGAAGAAAAAGTGTTTGTCAAGACTATTCAAACAAATCCAAACTCGACGGTTTTATCTTGTTTAGTTTAGGAGTTCCTATAGCCACCTTCCGACGCCATCTTGAGACCAGCTTCATGGTACCATATTATTGCATTGGCACCAAAGTTACGTACCTAAGTAAACCAAATTTCAACCTAATCCAAGGACAGAAAGTGGTTCTAATTTAACTCGCAAGATTTGTTCTATACTAACAGGGCAAGTTAAGTGAAAGCTTTTAATAAAAGAAATTAAAAATAAGCCACTGACCTGCACTCTAACTTCAGGTAAATTCACCTTCATAGCTAATTCTTCTCTTGAATATACATCTGGATAATGTGACTTCTCAAACGCTCTCTCTAATTCATGAAGCTGGTATGTCGTGAATGTGGTGCGATTTCTTCTATGTTTCTTCTTGTTATCAGCTGCTGAGCCTGGTCGTGGAGTATCGTCATCACTGCCAGGTGGTGATTTATCGTCATTTGGAGTACGTTGGCTATAACCGTCATTACTGTTGCATGAACCTTCACCTGGAAAAAAGTTTAGGGATCTTTATAACCAAGGACTATTTGAGATTTAGTGGGGACAGGTTTAGAATATAATATGTCCCATTATTGAGCTCGAGCCTTCTCTACAATAGGAGGGAAATTGATCTACTATACCATACTGGTCGGACGTTTTAGTACAGAGTATTATTTCGAGTTTTCTTTCTCTTGCATAAATACCTGCATATTATATCCCTTAATCCTCTCTTAAAATATCCGTGGGTAAGAGAATTATGTTCTTATTCCATCACCACACGGACAAGACACACTATCAAGATTTTAATAAAATTGGATAAGCAAGATTAACGTGAATATAGTCAGTCGTCTTATACGACATCCAAGGGAGTTAGTAAATTGAATTGCTACTCTATTACCACACAGACGATGGCTATATTATACTATTCATTTTTTTAGAGTGGGTTACGGTCAGTGCATGCTGCCCGGCTCCGTCCGGGGCGACAGAGGGGCGGCGTGCGGCCCCGTAACCCACCCATAGCACGTCACCTTCGTTATTAGGCCGACCACGAGAGCCGAGTTCCTTGTCTTCAGTGGTCGACCTGACGGAAATTATACTATCCATAAGCCACTATATTAAATTTAGTATGATACAGCATAGGCAACCAACGGATTATTAAATCACTTCTGCATCACATTTATCAAATTACGATAAGTAGTTCCAAACTTATAATTGAATGGACGTTTCCTTAATATTATAAATGCGAAAGTAAGTTTGTTTATTTGTTACGCTTACACGCTTAAACCACTGAACTGATTTCAAAAATTCTTTCACCAATGGAATGCTATAATATCAGAGAGTAGACTATATATTATCCTGATACTCCTATGGGAATGGGAACTACGCGAGTAAGGTCACTGAAACCGAAGGGCGGGTTACTAGTTTACAATATATACATTACACCATTAAAATCAAAACTGTTCATAATAGTCAGTTTTATGCGCATAAAATGTTATACCAACTATTTAAATCAGCCATTAATCACATAATTATACAAAATCATAATATCGGAAATAAAGATACTAACAAAATTGCTTGTAAACAAGAAAATCAACTCCATATTTCATAACAAACACTGTATTACACACATTTAAAAGCTAATCAACCATCTTATCCTGCGAACGATAAGATCTTAAAAGCAATTCTTGCAGTTGTACAAATTTGAATGTAAAGACATCATATATCATTAGATATCGTGCCATCAGTAAACGAAGGCTTTTTGCTCCATAATTATGAACATGCATAACTGTAATATCGTTATATACGTATTATAAAATAGTTTGCCGCCGCGTCTGTCTGTATATTTGTTCGCGATTAACTCAAAAACTACTGCATGGCTTTCACCAATAGATAGAGTGATTCCTGACGATGGTTTGAGTATATAATTTATGAATTTTTTGTTTATTTTGACTAAAATATAAAGATATTTGTAGGCGTCGAAAAAAATTAAGTCCACTGGGAGCTTTTAACGAAAATGTTGCCTAAACCTTTTGAGATTTAATAAAAAATGCATGTTGACGCATGAAAAAAGTCAGCAATAGGGCATATTTTTGAAAAATAATTCACTATATCGTAATTTATATCATCATTTCAGCCTATCGCCGTCCACTGCCAGACGTAGGCCTCCCTCATGTTACAACACAGAGTGCGGTCCTGTGCCGCCTGCATTCAACGACGCCCAGCAACTTTCAACAGACCCTCGATCCACCTAGTGAGGGGCTTCCTATACTGGGTCGTCCGATTCATGGTTGCCACTTTTTTATTAGTTTTTAGTTTTTTTTTTGGTTATTTTTTGTTTTTTTTTTGGTTACAACTTTTCGTCCCTAACGATTGTCGGTTCAACAAGCGATGTGGCCTGCCCATTACCATTGCTGCTTCTGTGGATTTCCGTATTCCCGATTTTATCACATAGCGAAATACCGAGTATAGACCTCTTCATAACACCTTGAGCGACTTTGAGCCTTTTTATGAGGCTGACATTTATAGACCGCGTTTTAGTACCGTAAGTCATTGCTGGTAACACGCACTGGTTCAAAACCCTTGTCTTTAGACACTGCGGATTACACGAGAAGATCCCTTTAAGTTTCCCGAAAGGCGAGCTGGATTCATCGGCTGGTTTTTCTTGAAATTGGATCTACCTAATTCGACTACTTGTCCTAGGTAAAGATAGTGATCGACAACTTCGAGAATCTAAACTAGGACCGGTACAGGAATGACATGGGCATTAGACATGACTTTTGTCTTGTCCATGTTTATTTGTAGGCCCACTAGTTAAGAAACCCTGCTGAGGTCATTGAGCAAGGTCCTATAGGGATTCTGCCATGACTAGTCAGCAAATCGAAGGTGAATGATGGATTTGACGTTGCGACACCACCTATTGATTTCCCACCTGTTTTTGGAGATAACTAAATAGCGCAAGTAAAAAACATTTATTAAGGAGAAAAATAACGCCCAACTTAATTCCTATGCATTTGATAGTGTCATATGACTTTAACGATATCATCTTCTCACTTCGCCTTTGCATCATCTTCATCATCCCATCTCCTCTCCCTGCTCTCATCCCACGCTAGATGGAGTCAGAATAAGATGTCTTTATCTTCTATAGCCTCCTGACAGTCGTTATATCTGTATTTACTCCTTTCATACGTATATCCTCATTCACATAAGCTAATCTCTTTTTGTGTCGAGGGTTCGATTCCCAGGCTACACAATATTTTATGTGATGCATAATATTTCGTTCTATCATCATCATCATAGTTCATAAATGTCTCACTACTGGGTTCGAGTCTCCTCCATATTGGGAGGTAAATTGACCTACTATATCACGCTGGTCAGGCGGGTTGGTATACAGTTTCATTTCGAGTTTTCTTTCTCTTGCATTGTTGTTACATGCACAAGATATCCCTTAGTCGCCTTTTATGACACCCACAGGCAAAAGAGGGTGGAGAATTGTATTCTTACTCCGTCACCACATGGATTCGTTCTGTCTGGGTGTAATTTCTGTCCATTAATATGATTGCCTCGCAAATAGAGCATTATTTTCTTAATGTCGGGTATCTTAAGAAAATTTATTAATAAAATAATTACAAAACCTCGCTTTGCTTCCGTTTCAGTAGCATTACCCGAGGAATTCTCGTTCCCGTTTCCCGATAAAATATAGCCTATGTTACTTCCTGATATTATAGATTTCCATTCTTGAAAGAATTTTTGAAATCGGTTCGGTGGTTTAAGCGTGAAAGCGTAACAAACAAACAAACTTACTTTCGCATTTATAATATTAGTAAGGATTTACTTACTCTTTCGGAGAAAAAGCTTGAAAATATAAATATAGAAAACTTTTCAAACGATAGTGAAACTAGCTAATATATTCACCCTTACATCAGTGATGAAAATGAAATGCCACTTAAAAAAGTAAAGGGGTAATTTTTTGCGGAAACTCAGCATTTATTGGGCAATTATCACGTCGTCGGCATGTGATAGATTATTACACTATACGCTTAAATAAATGAAAGCATTTGTAATCTAGTGATATAACTGCGGTCTTTTTTTTTTGGGGTGGGTTGCGGTCGGCGCGCTCCTCGCACCACTCCGTCCGGGGCGACAGAGGGGCGTAAGCACGCACACCCGCAGCCCACCCACGATGCACGTCGCCTTCGTCGTTGGGCCGACCACCAGAGCAAGGTTAATTGTCATCAGTGGTCGGCCCGACGGAATACTCCCTACTTGGGGTACCCTCCCATAAACCGACGTCCCCCCCTTGTGGAGGACGTCGGTCTTTCCTCAGGGCGGCATGAGGCGCAGGTATTCACGCCTGCGCCGCCCCAGTCGCCGGCGGCGAATCGCCTCATCGAGGCTGCGCTCCTCGCGCAGGCGATCCGCCGCCTCCTTCTGCGAGATCACTGCCTCGCAGAAGGATGCGACCGCGTCCCAATTCCTGACGCTGCCGACCATCGCCCTAGCGATAGTCGGCAGCGCCAGGTCAGCATCGATGATTGCGACGAGTTCACGGCGATGCGCTGCCCAAGCGGCATAGGCCTCAAGCGTATGCTGCGCCGTGTCCTCGTCGCAAATATAACTGCGGTCTACCAATACTAAATCATTTTAAATAAAATTACTTTACGGATTTTATCGCGTTTGTATTTGATTTTTGATTACCCGACGTTTCGAACACTTTACAGCGTTCATGATCACGGGTGGACTAAGATGTCTCACGTCCAACAAGTCATTGTTACTGCAGAAAATTTATAATTATCTACCCGATACAGAAATTAGTTATTAAATATTGACCCACATTTTGATACAGAATTTATTGCCAGTGTAAATTCTGTATCAAAATGTGGGTCAATATTTAATAACTAATTTCTTTTAAGAAGCTTCTTACACTGGCAATAAATTCTGTATCAAAATGTGGGTCAATATTTAATAACTAATTTCTTTTAAGAAGCTTCTTACACAGCTGCTGAGCCTGGTCGTGGAGTATCGTCATCACTGCCAGGTGGTGATTTATCGTCATTTGGAGTACGTTGGCTATAACCGTCATTACTGTTGCATGAACCTTCACCTGGAAAAAAGTTTAGGGATCTTTATAACCAAGGACTATTTGAGATTTAGTGGGGACAGGTTTAGAATATAATATGTCCCATTATTGAGCTCGAGCCTTCTCTACAATAGGAGGGAAATTGATCTACTATACCATACTGGTCGGACGTTTTAGTACAGAGTATTATTTCGAGTTTTCTTTCTCTTGCATAAATACCTGCATATTATATCCCTTAATCCTCTCTTAAAATATCCGTGGGTAAGAGAATTATGTTCTTATTCCATCACCACACGGACAAGACACACTATCAAGATTTTAATAAAATTGGATAAGCAAGATTAACGTGAATATAGTCAGTCGTCTTATACGACATCCAAGGGAGTTAGTAAATTGAATTGCTACTCTATTACCACACAGACGATGGCTATATTATACTATTCATTTTTTTAGAGTGGGTTACGGTCAGTGCATGCTGCCCGGCTCCGTCCGGGGCGACAGAGGGGCGGCGTGCGGCCCCGTAACCCACCCATAGCACGTCACCTTCGTTATTAGGCCGACCACGAGAGCCGAGTTCCTTGTCTTCAGTGGTCGACCTGACGGAAATTATACTATCCATAAGCCACTATATTAAATTTAGTATGATACAGCATAGGCAACCAACGGATTATTAAATCACTTCTGCATCACATTTATCAAATTACGATAAGTAGTTCCAAACTTATAATTGAATGGACGTTTCCTTAATATTATAAATGCGAAAGTAAGTTTGTTTATTTGTTACGCTTACACGCTTAAACCACTGAACTGATTTCAAAAATTCTTTCACCAATGGAATGCTATAATATCAGAGAGTAGACTATATATTATCCTGATACTCCTATGGGAATGGGAACTACGCGAGTAAGGTCACTGAAACCGAAGGGCGGGTTACTAGTTTACAATATATACATTACACCATTAAAATCAAAACTGTTCATAATAGTCAGTTTTATGCGCATAAAATGTTATACCAACTATTTAAATCAGCCATTAATCACATAATTATACAAAATCATAATATCGGAAATAAAGATACTAACAAAATTGCTTGTAAACAAGAAAATCAACTCCATATTTCATAACAAACACTGTATTACACACATTTAAAAGCTAATCAACCATCTTATCCTGCGAACGATAAGATCTTAAAAGCAATTCTTGCAGTTGTACAAATTTGAATGTAAAGACATCATATATCATTAGATATCGTGCCATCAGTAAACGAAGGCTTTTTGCTCCATAATTATGAACATGCATAACTGTAATATCGTTATATACGTATTATAAAATAGTTTGCCGCCGCGTCTGTCTGTATATTTGTTCGCGATTAACTCAAAAACTACTGCATGGCTTTCACCAATAGATAGAGTGATTCCTGACGATGGTTTGAGTATATAATTTATGAATTTTTTGTTTATTTTGACTAAAATATAAAGATATTTGTAGGCGTCGAAAAAAATTAAGTCCACTGGGAGCTTTTAACGAAAATGTTGCCTAAACCTTTTGAGATTTAATAAAAAATGCATGTTGACGCATGAAAAAAGTCAGCAATAGGGCATATTTTTGAAAAATAATTCACTATATCGTAATTTATATCATCATTTCAGCCTATCGCCGTCCACTGCCAGACGTAGGCCTCCCTCATGTTACAACACAGAGTGCGGTCCTGTGCCGCCTGCATTCAACGACGCCCAGCAACTTTCAACAGACCCTCGATCCACCTAGTGAGGGGCTTCCTATACTGGGTCGTCCGATTCATGGTTGCCACTTTTTTATTAGTTTTTAGTTTTTTTTTTGGTTATTTTTTGTTTTTTTTTTGGTTACAACTTTTCGTCCCTAACGATTGTCGGTTCAACAAGCGATGTGGCCTGCCCATTACCATTGCTGCTTCTGTGGATTTCCGTATTCCCGATTTTATCACATAGCGAAATACCGAGTATAGACCTCTTCATAACACCTTGAGCGACTTTGAGCCTTTTTATGAGGCTGACATTTATAGACCGCGTTTTAGTACCGTAAGTCATTGCTGGTAACACGCACTGGTTCAAAACCCTTGTCTTTAGACACTGCGGATTACACGAGAAGATCCCTTTAAGTTTCCCGAAAGGCGAGCTGGATTCATCGGCTGGTTTTTCTTGAAATTGGATCTACCTAATTCGACTACTTGTCCTAGGTAAAGATAGTGATCGACAACTTCGAGAATCTAAACTAGGACCGGTACAGGAATGACATGGGCATTAGACATGACTTTTGTCTTGTCCATGTTTATTTGTAGGCCCACTAGTTAAGAAACCCTGCTGAGGTCATTGAGCAAGGTCCTATAGGGATTCTGCCATGACTAGTCAGCAAATCGAAGGTGAATGATGGATTTGACGTTGCGACACCACCTATTGATTTCCCACCTGTTTTTGGAGATAACTAAATAGCGCAAGTAAAAAACATTTATTAAGGAGAAAAATAACGCCCAACTTAATTCCTATGCATTTGATAGTGTCATATGACTTTAACGATATCATCTTCTCACTTCGCCTTTGCATCATCTTCATCATCCCATCTCCTCTCCCTGCTCTCATCCCACGCTAGATGGAGTCAGAATAAGATGTCTTTATCTTCTATAGCCTCCTGACAGTCGTTATATCTGTATTTACTCCTTTCATACGTATATCCTCATTCACATAAGCTAATCTCTTTTTGTGTCGAGGGTTCGATTCCCAGGCTACACAATATTTTATGTGATGCATAATATTTCGTTCTATCATCATCATCATAGTTCATAAATGTCTCACTACTGGGTTCGAGTCTCCTCCATATTGGGAGGTAAATTGACCTACTATATCACGCTGGTCAGGCGGGTTGGTATACAGTTTCATTTCGAGTTTTCTTTCTCTTGCATTGTTGTTACATGCACAAGATATCCCTTAGTCGCCTTTTATGACACCCACAGGCAAAAGAGGGTGGAGAATTGTATTCTTACTCCGTCACCACATGGATTCGTTCTGTCTGGGTGTAATTTCTGTCCATTAATATGATTGCCTCGCAAATAGAGCATTATTTTCTTAATGTCGGGTATCTTAAGAAAATTTATTAATAAAATAATTACAAAACCTCGCTTTGCTTCCGTTTCAGTAGCATTACCCGAGGAATTCTCGTTCCCGTTTCCCGATAAAATATAGCCTATGTTACTTCCTGATATTATAGATTTCCATTCTTGAAAGAATTTTTGAAATCGGTTCGGTGGTTTAAGCGTGAAAGCGTAACAAACAAACAAACTTACTTTCGCATTTATAATATTAGTAAGGATTTACTTACTCTTTCGGAGAAAAAGCTTGAAAATATAAATATAGAAAACTTTTCAAACGATAGTGAAACTAGCTAATATATTCACCCTTACATCAGTGATGAAAATGAAATGCCACTTAAAAAAGTAAAGGGGTAATTTTTTGCGGAAACTCAGCATTTATTGGGCAATTATCACGTCGTCGGCATGTGATAGATTATTACACTATACGCTTAAATAAATGAAAGCATTTGTAATCTAGTGATATAACTGCGGTCTTTTTTTTTTGGGGTGGGTTGCGGTCGGCGCGCTCCTCGCACCACTCCGTCCGGGGCGACAGAGGGGCGTAAGCACGCACACCCGCAGCCCACCCACGATGCACGTCGCCTTCGTCGTTGGGCCGACCACCAGAGCAAGGTTAATTGTCATCAGTGGTCGGCCCGACGGAATACTCCCTACTTGGGGTACCCTCCCATAAACCGACGTCCCCCCCTTGTGGAGGACGTCGGTCTTTCCTCAGGGCGGCATGAGGCGCAGGTATTCACGCCTGCGCCGCCCCAGTCGCCGGCGGCGAATCGCCTCATCGAGGCTGCGCTCCTCGCGCAGGCGATCCGCCGCCTCCTTCTGCGAGATCACTGCCTCGCAGAAGGATGCGACCGCGTCCCAATTCCTGACGCTGCCGACCATCGCCCTAGCGATAGTCGGCAGCGCCAGGTCAGCATCGATGATTGCGACGAGTTCACGGCGATGCGCTGCCCAAGCGGCATAGGCCTCAAGCGTATGCTGCGCCGTGTCCTCGTCGCAAATATAACTGCGGTCTACCAATACTAAATCATTTTAAATAAAATTACTTTACGGATTTTATCGCGTTTGTATTTGATTTTTGATTACCCGACGTTTCGAACACTTTACAGCGTTCATGATCACGGGTGGACTAAGATGTCTCACGTCCAACAAGTCATTGTTACTGCAGAAAATTTATAATTATCTACCCGATACAGAAATTAGTTATTAAATATTGACCCACATTTTGATACAGAATTTATTGCCAGTGTAAATTCTGTATCAAAATGTGGGTCAATATTTAATAACTAATT
Organism: Lymantria dispar; assembly: GCA_032191425.1. NCBI lineage: Eukaryota > Metazoa > Arthropoda > Insecta > Lepidoptera > Erebidae > Lymantria > Lymantria dispar. The sequence continues at coordinate 5,048,256 of CM063465.1, read as the reverse complement.
TCTTTTAAGAAGCTTCTTACACTGGCAATAAATTCTGTATCAAAATGTGGGTCAATATTTAATAACTAATTTCTTTTAAGAAGCTTCTTACACAGCTGCTGAGCCTGGTCGTGGAGTATCGTCATCACTGCCAGGTGGTGATTTATCGTCATTTGGAGTACGTTGGCTATAACCGTCATTACTGTTGCATGAACCTTCACCTGGAAAAAAGTTTAGGGATCTTTATAACCAAGGACTATTTGAGATTTAGTGGGGACAGGTTTAGAATATAATATGTCCCATTATTGAGCTCGAGCCTTCTCTACAATAGGAGGGAAATTGATCTACTATACCATACTGGTCGGACGTTTTAGTACAGAGTATTATTTCGAGTTTTCTTTCTCTTGCATAAATACCTGCATATTATATCCCTTAATCCTCTCTTAAAATATCCGTGGGTAAGAGAATTATGTTCTTATTCCATCACCACACGGACAAGACACACTATCAAGATTTTAATAAAATTGGATAAGCAAGATTAACGTGAATATAGTCAGTCGTCTTATACGACATCCAAGGGAGTTAGTAAATTGAATTGCTACTCTATTACCACACAGACGATGGCTATATTATACTATTCATTTTTTTAGAGTGGGTTACGGTCAGTGCATGCTGCCCGGCTCCGTCCGGGGCGACAGAGGGGCGGCGTGCGGCCCCGTAACCCACCCATAGCACGTCACCTTCGTTATTAGGCCGACCACGAGAGCCGAGTTCCTTGTCTTCAGTGGTCGACCTGACGGAAATTATACTATCCATAAGCCACTATATTAAATTTAGTATGATACAGCATAGGCAACCAACGGATTATTAAATCACTTCTGCATCACATTTATCAAATTACGATAAGTAGTTCCAAACTTATAATTGAATGGACGTTTCCTTAATATTATAAATGCGAAAGTAAGTTTGTTTATTTGTTACGCTTACACGCTTAAACCACTGAACTGATTTCAAAAATTCTTTCACCAATGGAATGCTATAATATCAGAGAGTAGACTATATATTATCCTGATACTCCTATGGGAATGGGAACTACGCGAGTAAGGTCACTGAAACCGAAGGGCGGGTTACTAGTTTACAATATATACATTACACCATTAAAATCAAAACTGTTCATAATAGTCAGTTTTATGCGCATAAAATGTTATACCAACTATTTAAATCAGCCATTAATCACATAATTATACAAAATCATAATATCGGAAATAAAGATACTAACAAAATTGCTTGTAAACAAGAAAATCAACTCCATATTTCATAACAAACACTGTATTACACACATTTAAAAGCTAATCAACCATCTTATCCTGCGAACGATAAGATCTTAAAAGCAATTCTTGCAGTTGTACAAATTTGAATGTAAAGACATCATATATCATTAGATATCGTGCCATCAGTAAACGAAGGCTTTTTGCTCCATAATTATGAACATGCATAACTGTAATATCGTTATATACGTATTATAAAATAGTTTGCCGCCGCGTCTGTCTGTATATTTGTTCGCGATTAACTCAAAAACTACTGCATGGCTTTCACCAATAGATAGAGTGATTCCTGACGATGGTTTGAGTATATAATTTATGAATTTTTTGTTTATTTTGACTAAAATATAAAGATATTTGTAGGCGTCGAAAAAAATTAAGTCCACTGGGAGCTTTTAACGAAAATGTTGCCTAAACCTTTTGAGATTTAATAAAAAATGCATGTTGACGCATGAAAAAAGTCAGCAATAGGGCATATTTTTGAAAAATAATTCACTATATCGTAATTTATATCATCATTTCAGCCTATCGCCGTCCACTGCCAGACGTAGGCCTCCCTCATGTTACAACACAGAGTGCGGTCCTGTGCCGCCTGCATTCAACGACGCCCAGCAACTTTCAACAGACCCTCGATCCACCTAGTGAGGGGCTTCCTATACTGGGTCGTCCGATTCATGGTTGCCACTTTTTTATTAGTTTTTAGTTTTTTTTTTGGTTATTTTTTGTTTTTTTTTTGGTTACAACTTTTCGTCCCTAACGATTGTCGGTTCAACAAGCGATGTGGCCTGCCCATTACCATTGCTGCTTCTGTGGATTTCCGTATTCCCGATTTTATCACATAGCGAAATACCGAGTATAGACCTCTTCATAACACCTTGAGCGACTTTGAGCCTTTTTATGAGGCTGACATTTATAGACCGCGTTTTAGTACCGTAAGTCATTGCTGGTAACACGCACTGGTTCAAAACCCTTGTCTTTAGACACTGCGGATTACACGAGAAGATCCCTTTAAGTTTCCCGAAAGGCGAGCTGGATTCATCGGCTGGTTTTTCTTGAAATTGGATCTACCTAATTCGACTACTTGTCCTAGGTAAAGATAGTGATCGACAACTTCGAGAATCTAAACTAGGACCGGTACAGGAATGACATGGGCATTAGACATGACTTTTGTCTTGTCCATGTTTATTTGTAGGCCCACTAGTTAAGAAACCCTGCTGAGGTCATTGAGCAAGGTCCTATAGGGATTCTGCCATGACTAGTCAGCAAATCGAAGGTGAATGATGGATTTGACGTTGCGACACCACCTATTGATTTCCCACCTGTTTTTGGAGATAACTAAATAGCGCAAGTAAAAAACATTTATTAAGGAGAAAAATAACGCCCAACTTAATTCCTATGCATTTGATAGTGTCATATGACTTTAACGATATCATCTTCTCACTTCGCCTTTGCATCATCTTCATCATCCCATCTCCTCTCCCTGCTCTCATCCCACGCTAGATGGAGTCAGAATAAGATGTCTTTATCTTCTATAGCCTCCTGACAGTCGTTATATCTGTATTTACTCCTTTCATACGTATATCCTCATTCACATAAGCTAATCTCTTTTTGTGTCGAGGGTTCGATTCCCAGGCTACACAATATTTTATGTGATGCATAATATTTCGTTCTATCATCATCATCATAGTTCATAAATGTCTCACTACTGGGTTCGAGTCTCCTCCATATTGGGAGGTAAATTGACCTACTATATCACGCTGGTCAGGCGGGTTGGTATACAGTTTCATTTCGAGTTTTCTTTCTCTTGCATTGTTGTTACATGCACAAGATATCCCTTAGTCGCCTTTTATGACACCCACAGGCAAAAGAGGGTGGAGAATTGTATTCTTACTCCGTCACCACATGGATTCGTTCTGTCTGGGTGTAATTTCTGTCCATTAATATGATTGCCTCGCAAATAGAGCATTATTTTCTTAATGTCGGGTATCTTAAGAAAATTTATTAATAAAATAATTACAAAACCTCGCTTTGCTTCCGTTTCAGTAGCATTACCCGAGGAATTCTCGTTCCCGTTTCCCGATAAAATATAGCCTATGTTACTTCCTGATATTATAGATTTCCATTCTTGAAAGAATTTTTGAAATCGGTTCGGTGGTTTAAGCGTGAAAGCGTAACAAACAAACAAACTTACTTTCGCATTTATAATATTAGTAAGGATTTACTTACTCTTTCGGAGAAAAAGCTTGAAAATATAAATATAGAAAACTTTTCAAACGATAGTGAAACTAGCTAATATATTCACCCTTACATCAGTGATGAAAATGAAATGCCACTTAAAAAAGTAAAGGGGTAATTTTTTGCGGAAACTCAGCATTTATTGGGCAATTATCACGTCGTCGGCATGTGATAGATTATTACACTATACGCTTAAATAAATGAAAGCATTTGTAATCTAGTGATATAACTGCGGTCTTTTTTTTTTGGGGTGGGTTGCGGTCGGCGCGCTCCTCGCACCACTCCGTCCGGGGCGACAGAGGGGCGTAAGCACGCACACCCGCAGCCCACCCACGATGCACGTCGCCTTCGTCGTTGGGCCGACCACCAGAGCAAGGTTAATTGTCATCAGTGGTCGGCCCGACGGAATACTCCCTACTTGGGGTACCCTCCCATAAACCGACGTCCCCCCCTTGTGGAGGACGTCGGTCTTTCCTCAGGGCGGCATGAGGCGCAGGTATTCACGCCTGCGCCGCCCCAGTCGCCGGCGGCGAATCGCCTCATCGAGGCTGCGCTCCTCGCGCAGGCGATCCGCCGCCTCCTTCTGCGAGATCACTGCCTCGCAGAAGGATGCGACCGCGTCCCAATTCCTGACGCTGCCGACCATCGCCCTAGCGATAGTCGGCAGCGCCAGGTCAGCATCGATGATTGCGACGAGTTCACGGCGATGCGCTGCCCAAGCGGCATAGGCCTCAAGCGTATGCTGCGCCGTGTCCTCGTCGCAAATATAACTGCGGTCTACCAATACTAAATCATTTTAAATAAAATTACTTTACGGATTTTATCGCGTTTGTATTTGATTTTTGATTACCCGACGTTTCGAACACTTTACAGCGTTCATGATCACGGGTGGACTAAGATGTCTCACGTCCAACAAGTCATTGTTACTGCAGAAAATTTATAATTATCTACCCGATACAGAAATTAGTTATTAAATATTGACCCACATTTTGATACAGAATTTATTGCCAGTGTAAATTCTGTATCAAAATGTGGGTCAATATTTAATAACTAATTTCTTTTAAGAAGCTTCTTACACTGGCAATAAATTCTGTATCAAAATGTGGGTCAATATTTAATAACTAATTTCTGTATCGGGTAGATAATTATAAATTTTCTGCAGTAACAATGACTTGTTGGACGTGAGACATCTTAGTCCACCCGTGATCATGAACGCTGTAAAGTGTTCGAAACGTCGGGTAATCAAAAATCAAATATAAACGCGATAAAATCCGTAAAGTAATTTTATTTAAAATGTATAATACTCGCGTAAACATCAGAAATCATTAATACTAAATCAGTGCGTTCAGACCCTGGTCTGAGGTCGCCATTTCCTATTTATTTCCTCATTTTAGCTCATATAACGTCCCACTATTGGACTCGAGTATCCTCCACAATAGGAGGGCAATAGACCTACTACCAGAAGATTTGGTATAGGATTTCATTTCAAGTTTTCTTTCTCTAAATGTTATCTCCATATTATAATCCTTTAGTCGTCTTTTACGACATCCACAAGCACGAAAAGGGGTGGTGATGTTTTTTTTTACGTCGTCATTCCAGATTTATCCTAAACGTTTCACGACTATGCTCGAGCTATTCTCCATAATAAGAGTGAGCTCGATCTACTATATCACGCTCATCAGACGGTTGGTATAGGGTTTAATTTCGAGTTATCCTTCTCTTGCATAGTTGTTATATGCACATCATATCCCGACGACCTCTTACGACACCCACGAGTAAAATAGAGGGCGGTAAATTGTAATCTTACTCTGTCATCACAGGGGAAAATGAGGTCAGTTGTCTCAGAATGAGTCTTCAGCAAGCTGGGCTAATTTGGTGATCAAACAAGTCTACTGTTACAAATTGAAAAGGGCGTGGTAGAAAACACACTAATTCCGATGCATTACTTCATATCAGCCTATCATCATCTACTGCTGGACGTAGACCTCCCTCATATTATGCCACAAAGTGCGGTCCTATGCCGCTTGCATCCAACGACGCTCAACAACTTTCATCGGGTCATCGGTCCAACTAGTGGAGGGCATCCTACACTGCGTCTTCCAATACGTGATCGCCAATCGAGAACCTTTCTTCCCCAGCGGTTGTCGGTTCGTCGAACGATGTGGCCTGCCCATTGTCACTTCAGCGTGCTAATTCTTCGTGCTATGTCGGTGTCGATAAATTACCTACTTAAGTTCGATGAAAAATGTCTTCTCCTTCTATAGAACCCTTTCTAGCATTATTTCTGTGATCATCCCCCGTCTCTCTTTACGTACTATACGCAGCCAACAAAACAGAGTCAAACTCTGAACAGCAATTTGTGTATCGCATAAAGAAATGTATTATGTTGGAATCAAATTCCCGACACTTCGCGCTTTAGGTCGGTATTTTAAACATCTGCGCAGTCGACATATGTAAGAGGCTATAAGTTTTACTTTATCTTTACCTGGCAATGTAACAAACATTAAATTTCTCTACAATACGTAATGACTACTGATTCCTTAAAGAACTATTTTAGATAGCGCCACTTTATTTGATGTTTAATCTGTCAGTTATAAAAACGATTAAGAAATCAAAAGTGTACAAGACAGTTAACAAAACATCCTTATGCGTGAGTAGATTGAGCGATCAAAAGTCACAACACTACGACCTCTCACTCACCCCTATTACTAGTAAAAGAGACAGAAATGTGTCACATTTAGATTACTGAAGCAGATTATAAACGGCGTACAAAACAAATAAAAATATTGTGGCCAACGCATTAAGACGTTTTACACTTATCACGATACGATCTGATGCCCATTTTTTTCTTTTTCGTAATAATTATCGATAATCTGGCAACACTTGCGAGCATTATCATCTATAATGGCTTGTCTAGTTGATTTTTTTTTCGTGTAGCAACCCTAATCATGTGTCAGATTTGCTGTGTTCATACGTATTAAACCTCTTCGGATTTAATGATTTTTTTCAAAGTGGATTCATTACTGAATTATTTGGATTTAGGGACCCGTAGATTTATTAAAGCGATTATCAACGAAAAGTAAATGCTAGTCAAAGGATTTTGGACAAATTAATTTGTATTCTTTTTCTAAAATAAGTTTAAAAAATGTTAGGTTAATTTTTGTTTCTTGGTAGAACTTTAAACTATTCCTCAGTTTTTTCAACATCACCTAGAATTTCGTCGTCTGATGTCACCTGGTCAACAATTATATTCGCAAGATGGATTGACGCCATCCAGGTAGCTATAAAATATTGCCAAAACTTTTGCTATTGCAATAAAAATAGGTCACATATCATATATCGTTGATTCCAAGTGATTGTGATAGGAGCAGCATGATAATGAGAATTGATTTACAGTTCAAGACTTTCAGGACATTGTTTTTATTTTCTAATATCATAAATATGAATTTGAATCTATTTAATCAAAACGTAGAGGAAAAAAGGAAAGTAGGTACTTCGTATTTCAAATAGCTACCATACCCAAGAGATAAATAAAATAAATTTAAAACGCAGCTGTGTATAAATCTCATAGAAATCTCGATCGCAGTCACGGACATAACTAGTCTGTAACAATTATACAACTTTTACCTTATTCAACGGGAACCGTTGTGATTACAGAGTAAGAATATAATTCATAAACTGCAGTTCTTGTCTATAATTTAAAAAAAGACGATTAATAACTGTAAGCAGATAATATGCTGGGGAAATAAAACTTTGAAACAACTACATGCTAACGTCTGACCTACGTCGGATGGAAAGCCGTTTCTACTACCATTGTGGAGAAGTTCCCTAACGTAAATGCCTCTTGCAATATCTAAAATAAATGATAATTTATCAAACTTAGATCAGCTGTAGACTAGTTAAAACCGGCAATAGGAAGGAACATACATTAGACCGGTCTCATCCGTCAGGTTCAAACGATACTGCGATTTACTTAAAAATAAAGTGTGTGTGTGTCTGTGTACTTTATGTACGCACGTAAGATAAAAATCTTTCTAAAAATGTTTTTCTTCGCGTGATCCTACGATTGTAAAAAAAAAACGACACTAATAATAAAAAAAGGTATTTAATACATTGAAGTTTTATTATAACGCATTATCTACTTTGATATTTGTGACAGCATGCGCGCGCATCATAGGAAAAGTTGACTAGCTAACTTCACGGTGTCGGTTTTTCGTGACTGTGTGCGCGCGCGCATCGTAAATATTTAAATGCCTTCATAATTTTTTTCTAACACGCCTTAAGAAGTATAACTTCAAAAGATATAAAGTAGTTTTTTAATTTTTCCAATACGGAACCATTTAAAAATTCATCATAAAATGTGTTTTCTTAGCGCTCGTTAATTGGTCCTGATTACATCCATTTTGTTTTTGCTGACATTCGGTGTCAATTTTCTTGCACCAAGACATCTGCTAAAACGAAATATATTATGTTAATTATAATTTGAACCCTTCGTTAATAGATTTGCTTTTAAATGTTCCTTAATACTTTTTACTATAAGCCTAAATAAAAATTCTGTGTTATGACGGAGTACGAATACAATTCAACGCTCAGTCTGTTTCCCGTGGGTGTCGTAAAAATGACTAAGGGAACAATGCAAGAAAGGGGAAAATCGAAATAAAACCCATCACGTCTGTCCAGCGTGGTATAGTAGGTCAAATTGCATCTCATAACGCCCGCATTCAACAGTCGGACATAAATGGGTTGAAATGTTGATAATTACACAGCTTACTCGAATTATAAATATTTGACATCCCTATTTCAATTAACAATACCTTACAATCAACTAATGTATGTGCACTTATATAATATATAGGTACTTTAGTACATATACGTATACATAAACAAGTTTATTTACCAATTGCAAGCTTCATAACGACCTCTCAATTGCCAACTGGATTGTGTGGCTTACAATCGATTTGCAATCGCTATTACGAGCCGATATTCGATTATGTCCCCCTGCGGTACTGACCGCAACGATAAATGATCATTCGATCACTTGTAATGGGTAGGCACTAGTGATGCGATTATGTCGATGTATTTTGTCGATACATAGAGATATATATTTAAAGTATTTAAAGTCGCCATTTTAGGCTAATGTTACGCAATTTTCTGTTCAAGCCCTGTATTCAATCTTGAAAAATGAAATGAAGTGTTTTGTAATGATTCCTGGCAGCATTTCCCCCTTTTAAGATGTTCCCTACCAAAGCTTCAAATCAAATCAATCAAAAAGGTAATATTATGATTATGATCAATATCATGATCATCCTGATCTTATACTAATTACTTGGAGTCGATCCAATGCGTAATCTAATTCCATAGCAGGTACATGTTGTAACAGTTACTGGCAATTGTTTTATAATCGGCCACCTACCTGACGTCAACCCTTCTTGGGAATGTAGTTGTTGACCAGGCGACCGGTGCAGTTGGACTAGCTATATGTAAAAATTGACGGCATAGACTCAAATTTTAAAAAATTTACAATGTTATCTTTGGTTAGTTTAATACACAATTCGACAATATTTTTGTTATGGCTTTAAATGTTCTGCAACTATTCGAAATCATGCTCTACGAGTTCCTTCATCATTTAACATCATAACAGGATCCTTCTGCAGATAACGTGACGAACCATATCCTTAGCTTATCAAGCTAGTGTATAGTGGTAGGACTACGCTGTTGACAGTTGTCTGTCTACAGCCCTGGGCTGGTCCATCCGGGGTAGTACTACACTCTCGCAGGCAATCGACGTCCGAGTAGTAGCAAATTGTTACTACGCTTCGTTTTGTGAGCGAGAAAGTCGGAAGCCCAACTTCTGAGATTGTTTGCGTGTGGTAGGTTTTAGTGATGTTTTTAGTATAACCGAACCTTATTGCACGCATTCACATTCCTTTCACTTTATTCGCAGTAGGCAGCGACCATCAGGTGTACTGCTTGCTCATTTGCCGCTATTTGCAATAAAAAAAGATATCATAAACATTGACCAGATTATTGGCAAGAAACCCTTCTCCAGAGCTCAAATTATAGCTCCAAACGTAAGTCTATTGATAATAAGTGAGACGCGGACAAATAATCAGATCTGTGAGAGAGATACGAGTAGAAAGGGAACAACAGTGCATAGTACCAAGATACCGAAATGGAAGGAGGGTCTGGAATACCACCTACAATAGTTCTGAGTACCTTAGATATAGTCCACCTGTAGAGAGGTCTCTCTATTATTCCCTTTTTACGAGACACAAATAATATTATCACACAGAAATAAATCAATACACAACCGCTAAAACTGTAAGGATGAATTAAATAATTTGCCGTATCATAAAAATCAAACCATTTAAAAAAAGATATATAAAAACATAATTTATAAGTACATCACTATATAATCGAATTTCATAACAATTTCTTTTTATATTCGCCTTATTAAATGAACTAGACCATTAAAAATGTGTTTGGGCTCACGCCACCGCCAGACGTCGCCGATAAGGACCTAACTCGATTAGCTAATTAATAATTTCACACAAATTATAACGAGCAATAATTCCGTGACCTCGTTCCTTTATAAAATTAATTAACTATATTGATGTATAAACATTTCTTTGTATTAAAATATTACTGTGACCTTTAAGATTACAAAGTTCATTACAAGTATTATTTCTATTGGTGTGCTTAAGTTTTCAGTTAATTAATTTTCTTTTGCTAATTCGATTTTTGAAGAAAAGCAAAGCTTGAAATACAAACCGTCTGACCAAGATAGTATGTTAATTTACTTCCCATTTAAGAATCTAATGCCTCTTTACATGAAGGATTTTTTACCTAATATATTTTACGGAATTTGGATTTTTATATAACACTAGCTGACCCAACAGACGTTGTTCTGTTCAAATAAAATAAAAGGAATTCTCGTTGGAATCGACAGTAATGTCACCTAACGAGTCCAATTGTGTATCTAAATCATCCTCGAATCCCCTTGAACACGCACAAAAAATATCATCAACATAGGTCCAGCCGTTTAGGAGTGACATACACACGTACACAAAAAATTTATATATAAAGATTATAATTATCAAAAGTGGGGGAAAATAGTCACGCAAATCAAATTGTGACGCTGTTGCGCATAATTCTGTTATGACGCATATTCTCGGCTCCTATTATCAACTTTATCACACCTCAAATACGTATCATACTGGGCTTAAGCCCCCTCCATAATGGGAGGGAAAATTACCCACTTTATACTACGCTGGTGAAACGTTTTGATATAGGGTTTTATTACGAGATTTCCTTCTCTTGCACCGATGTTATCTGCATATTATAATCACTCAGTTATCTTTTACGACACCCCACGGTCAATAAATGGGCTGGTTAAGTGTATTCTTTCCTAGTCACCACACGGATAGGACTCGGTTCCTATATAATCATCATCATCACCATCATCGCAGCCCATATACGTCCCACTGTTGGGCTCGGGTCTCCTCCTTAATGGGAGGGAATTTGACCTAATATACCATGCTGATCAGATATGTTAGTATAGGGTTTCATTTCGAGTTTTCCTTTTCTTGCACAGATCTTATGTACATATTATATCCCTTAGTCGTCTTGTACGACATCCACGGGCAAGACAGAGAGTGGTGAATTGTATTCTTATTCCGTCACCATACGGATGAATAAGCATACCTAATAAATTATAATATGCAGATAACATCCAAGCAAGAGAAGGAAAACTCGAAATATAGTAGGTATATAGATACCAAATCGTCTGACCATGGTGGTATAATAGGTATTCCCTTCAATTGTGTCCCAGCAATGATATGGACGTATATGAGCTGTGATGATGATGATGTTGATATTTTATGGTGTTTTTTTTTTTTTGGGGGTGGGTTGCGGTTGGCGCGCTCCTCGCACCACTCCGACCGGGGCGACAGAGGGGCGTAAGCACGCACACCCGCGACCCACCCACGATGCACGTCGTTGGGCCGACCACCGGAGCAGGGTTACTTGTCATCAGTGGTCGGCTCGACGGAATACCCCCTATTTGGGGTACCCTCCCATCGACCGATGTCCCCCCCTCGGGGAATACGTCGATCTTTTCTCACGCGGTCGGCCTCTCGGCGGGTGACGGATTAATTCCCCGGTCACATCACCGGCCTCGGCTAGAACGGCATGAGGCGCAAGTACTCGACGCCTACGCCGCCCCAGTCGCCGGGGGGGGAGATCGCCTCATCGAGGCTGCGCTCCTGGCGCAGGCGATCCGGCGCCTCCATATTTTATTTTATGGTGTAAAGGTGACGTGGTTACAACCACGACTATAACCTAAACATCGACATGTTGAATATTTTCTTGATTTAGACTTGTTAACGAGCATTTCTTTATAGTTGGGTTTTAATTGTTATGCTTTAATATTTTTTAGGTTGGCTCAAAATAATTAAACCTTATAACAATTACATTTACATATAACAATTACCTTACAACAATTATATCACAGTTACAACAATTTTACAGATTTTATTATTGATACAAGTATTTTACATTTTAAAATCAAACCTTTGATACTATTATTTTAGAGATTTATATGGAATCGTTTTCTTCTCTGGCAATAAATTTGTCCGAAAATATGAATCAAAATTTATTGACCAATTTCTGTAGCGGGTAGATAATTATAAATCTCTGTAACAACGATGACTTGTTAAACGTGATACATCTTAGTCCGCCCGTGACCATGAACGCTGTAAACTGTAAAGTGTTCAAAACGTTGGGCAATCATAAGTCAAATACAAACGCGATAAAATTCGTAAAATAGATTTATTTACAACTAGCAACCCGCCCTCGCTTCGCTTCGGTTATAGGTTATAGCCGTTTTACCCGCGTAGTTCCCGTTCCCGTGGGAATACCGGGATAAAATATAGCATAGTTTACGCCCTGATATTATAGCTTTCCATTATTGAAAGAATTTTTGAAATCGGTCCAGCTGTTTTGAAGATTACCCGGAACAAACAGACAGACAGACTGACAAAAATTTTTTAATTGCTATTTTAGGCATAGGTGTCGTGCAAATAACCGTGTGAGCATGAAAAAAGCCTATTATTTTGCCATTACAAACAGACACTTCAATTTTATTTATTGGTATAGATTATTGGTATAGATGTGTAATACTCGCGTAAACATCAGAAATCATTAAACCTTTGATACGTTTAATTGTGCTATTAAGAATAAGTTTATAATATCTATTTGGTTCATATCACTAAAACATATACAACTAAATAATCACTGACAAATGTAAGCTAATCCTTTTAATATTATAATGTTTAATTTTTTGAAGAATGGTGGGTATTATAGGTAAAATTATTTTTACGGATTTTATCGCAAATATAATTAATTATTTATTTTTGATTGCTCGAAGTTTCGACATTTAACAGCGTTCATGGACACCAATAAGTCATCGTTATTACAGAGATTTATAATTCTAAATCTACCCACTAAAGAATTAGTTAATAAATTTTGACCCACATTTTGATAGAATTTTATGCCCGTACTAAAAGAAAATGATTCTATATGAAAAAATTATACTGGTTTTGATACTGATCAAAATTTTATGTTTAATAATTACTGAATTATTAAGCATAAAATTTTGCAATAATTATTATATTAGGACAATTTATTAATTTAAACCTAATAAATCTAATATACCTACTGGCATCGGATCGGAACGCAGCCACACCAAGACAGATCCGGCAAGAAAACAGAGGCCATAATGTTAAATTATTATTAATTTTTAAGGCGTTCATCATCATTTCAGCTTATATACGTCCCACTGCTGGGCTCGAGCTTCCTCCACAAAAGGAGGGAAAGTGACCATACTCTATCATGCTGGTCAGACAGGTTGGCATAGGTTTTATTTCAATTTTGCACATAGATGTTATATACGTATTATAATATCCTTTAATTGTCTTTTACGACATCCACGAGCAAGATAGGGAGTGGTGAATAGTATTCTTACTCCGTCACCACACGGAAAAACGAATCTTTAGAAAATAATCTTTTAAAATTATTGTGAGTCAAATCTATACCAATAAGTGGTTACTGTGTTTGGCAGTCTTGTGGTGGAAACCAGTAAATTTCTGCTGAAGTAAGGCTTTTTTATGGATGGGCTATGGTAAGCGCGCGCGTGGTCCAGTCCGTTCGGGGCGATAAAAGCACGGCGCGCTGGCCCATAACCCACCCGTACCCACGTCACCTCGTTGTTGGGCCCACCACCGGAGCAGATGTGACTTGTCGTCAGTGGTTGGCCCGACGGAATACCCTTTCGGGTAACCTCACCTCTCGACGTCCTGGGACGTCGGTCACCGTCGCGCGGTCAGCCTCTCTGCGGGTGACGGACAATTCCCCGGTCCGATCACCCGCAGCCTCGGCTAGGGCATAAGGCAAGGCTAACGAAGTTTTTTCATTACCATAATCTCAGCTTATATACGTCTCACTGCTGAGCTGAAGCCTCCTCCACTATGGGAGGAAAATTGACTCCATATACCAAGTTGGTTAGCCGGGTAAACCTCATAAGGCCCCTAAAGGGTTTATTTCGAGTTTGCCATTTCTTACAAAGGTGTTATCTACTTCTCACTTACCTTGGTTACGACACCTATAGGTAAGAAAAAGAGTGCTGAATTATATTCTTATTCCGTCACCACAAGGAATAGTTTTCTTTTTTAAATGCAACACTCTGCACTAAGGAAATAATCTTTGCGTTGCGGAACACTTTACAAATATATGACTAAAAGACACAAATTACAATAATTTGTAGATCGCACGAAGTGTTGTCGTGCGTCGAATTCGAACCCTCTAACGCTGGCACCGTAAATCGGTACTTTAAGCACTACGCCATATGTGCAGTTTCTTACAAATAGTTAAGTTTTTATCCGTTTTACCTACTAACCCAAACAAAGCTGCGGGCGTAATTTAGTGAATTATAATTTCACTAACGGATACAGTCATTTTATCAATATAAAGATCTATATATGTCTAATGTATATACATTTGGACAAACAATTATTTCGTAATAATTACGTTCTGTTGACGTACGATATCCGGTGTTAAGAGAATACTTTAGATATATATTTGATATCTGAATTAAATATATAGACTATTCTCACTAGGCACTGAAACGTGGTTTTTAAATGTCGACCTCATAAAAAGACTCAAAACCGGTCAACGTGTTATTTCGGTATTTCTTCACGTGATAAAATCCGGAATATAGAAATCCGTAGCAGAATGGGTGTAACTCAAATAGCCCACAGAATTTACACGTTCAAATAGCAATAGCCAGGCCACATTGCTCGTCAACCCGTTGGGGAAGAAAGGCTCCGAGTGGCGACCACGAATCGGATGACGCCGCGTTGGAATACCCTTTTCTAGGTGAACTGACAACACCTTTAAAATAGCAGGAAATCATTGGATGTAAGTGGTGTAAGACTATTTCGAGTGGTATTGAGGAAGGCCTATCTCTAACCTATCTCTAAGAGTTGTCGAAATCGCCTTATCCTCGCCCTCTCTTGGAAAGCGTACAATATTCTACAGCGATCGCCAATTCGGTCACCAATTGTGGTGATTGAACTGTAATAGGTCTAAAGCAAAGACTTTCTAGTACTACTGCCACGCTGTTGATATTTTCTGTCTATAGGTAGCTTGTAACATCACATTCGAGATGGAACTGCAGTTTCGGTACACCACATTCTTTGACAATATGATCTCTAGCATAACATATTATAAAAAAAAATACCATTTTTTTTTTATTTTTGAAGTTGCGCAAGCCCGATGTCTCGTCATCGGGTGTTTTGCAATTCTAGGAATTAAGATTTCTTTTTGAAAATCTCTTCTCTCAGAATCTTATATTTTAAATTCGTCTAACATTAATAGTTTTTGAGTTATTTCCAAAAATTGTTTATAACTTTTGAAATTATTTATGTACGGGTTTGAAATTTTTGCACCGTTTCTCTATACGCCATGACGAATTCGACGAGCTATTCTACGTATTTTATTTCACATTTCGCTGTATTAAGAAATAATACATTTTTTAACTTGTTGACTAGATTAATAGATTAATATATATTACTAGCAACCCGCCCTCGCTTCGCTTCGGTTTCAGTCGCCTTACCCGCGTAGTTCCCGTTCCCGTGGGAATATTGGGATAAAATATAGCCTATGTTACTCCCTGATATTATAGCTCTCCACTGATCAAAAAATTTTTAAAAATCGGAGCGGTGGTTTAAGCGTGAAAGCGTAACAAACAAACAGATAAACAAACAAACTTACTTTCGCATTTATAATATTAGTAAGGATTTTCACCTACTTTTATGGGCCTATCTCGTTTCCTATTTAAATAATTATCTATGTTGCTAGTAATGAACGGTGGTGACCATTTATTTTCTGCTGGACTTCTTTCTCGTCAGCCAACCAAAACACAATAAAAAAATATCCCGTTATACAGTATTAAATTTAAAATCTTAATATATATAATTTACGTGTCACGTTGTTAGTCCGCGATGGACTTTTAAACTACTTAACCGATTTTAATCAAATTTGCACACCATATGCAGTTTGATCCAACTTGAAAGATAGGATAGCTTACATCTTAATTTATAGTCGCAATGTTATTTTATTGCAAATTATTTGTCTATTATTTGACATTCACAATTATCTGTTAACTCCAAACGATTTTAACAGATGGCGATATCTGTTGACTGGATTGAGTAAGTAATTAATAGATGGCGCTGCTATGTCAAATCTACAAACGTGTCATATAAGCTACAATTCAATAGCATAAATAGTTTACTAAAATGTAATATAACAAAAACCTTAGCCACAGCAACGCGTGGCCGGGTCTGCTAGTTAAAATATAAATAAACTTATTTCTAATCAAAATCTTTGACTCCTTTACTAGCTCATAAACCTAAGTCTAACAGTTAGGCACGAACTGCTCTTATGGTGGCCATGAATAACACAAGAAATTACAATAGGTATAGGTATGAGACATTGTTATTTCTTATGTTTACTAAAAATATTTTTACGGATTTATAGAGTTTGTATTTGATTTTTGATTTCTCGACGTTTTGAACACTGTTCGGAGTTCATGGTCACAGGAGGACCGGGCTGACTTATTTTATTACAGTAAAAAATCTATACCAATAAATAAAATTGGAGTGTCTGTTTGTAATGTCAAAATAATAGGCTTTTTTCATGCTCACACGGTTATTTGCACGACACCTGTCTAAAATAGCAATTAAAAAATTATTGTCTGTCTGTCTATCTGTCTGTCTGTCTGTCTGTTTGTTCCGGGTAATCTTCAAAACGGCTGGACCGATTTCAAAAATTCTTTCACCAATGGAAAGCTATAATATCAGGGCGTAAACTAGGCTATATTTTATCCCGGTATTCCCACGGGAACGGGAACTACGCGGGTAAAACGACTATAACCTATAACCGAAACGAAGCGAGGGCGGATTGCTAGTATAATATAAAATAAGCCGCTTTTTTTTAAGTCAATAATAATTTAGTATCGTGCTCTCAGACTTTCTTTCTCAGACTTTTTTTCAGATCTTTCTCATTGTAAAAATAATTTTATTTGAAATGATTAATACACGCGTAAACATCAAAAAATATTATTATACTAGCAACCCGCCCTCGCTTCGCTTCGGTTATAGGTTATAGTCGTTTTATCAGCGTAGTGCCCGTTCCCGTGAGAATACCGGGATAAAATATAGCCTAGTTTACGCCCTGATATTATAGCTTTCCCTTGGTGAAAGAATTTTTGAAATCGGTCCAGCCGTTTTGAAGATTACCCGGAACAAACAGACAGACAGACAAAAATTTTTTAATTACTATTTTAGGCATAGGTGTCGTGCAAATAACCGTGTGAGCATGAAAAAAGCGTATTATTTTGACATTACAAACATACACTCCAATTTTATTTATTGGTATAGATAAATGTCTTCATCCAAAAAATAATATTGTGAACCATTAAATAGGTAATTAATATCTATCAACCTTCCTACTAAATATTATTAGGTTCATAGTGTCCGCGATTTAACCCGTCGGCGGCAATTGTTCCGCGACGGGCGGGCTTCGGGCGGCGCTTATCATGTAACGCCTACGATTCACTATTATGCAATATAATTACAATGCAAACATATTTACATCATTTTTATATATTTAATAGATAATAATAATATCTTTATTGAAATAGAAAAGTAATAAACACTGACCTTAATCTAGTAGTACAATTTGTTGAAAATATGTAATTCAAAATGAGCCCTAACGTCTAAACTAGGCTAGTATATTTATTTAATACACATACCAAACTATTAAAATTTAACTTAATTAAAAATAATATGTAATGTTAAAATGCTGTGTAATAGCGAGGACGATTACTACCAATAATAATATAGTTCGTGTGTGTCATACAAAACGATTAAGTGTTACCTATCAACCTATGTCAACTGTATCTGGTACCGTCTTATCAACAAATAAATTTCCAAGGAGGATTGATGTCAGGCAGACGGCTGATCATAAAGCTTTGCCCAATATTTTTTTCAACATTAACGATGTAAAAAGAATACATATTGCGTCGATCCAAAGCTATTAGGATAAGAGGAAGAGAGTTACCGAGTTAATTTTTTTGTATTGATATACCTAGAGTGTGTACCTATGTAGGATTCCCTCATGTTTCTCAGGTGCTGTGTTGTAGCGGCTATGAATATCACCAACCCTTATATTGCTCGTCATTAAATACAACTAAGAGCTTTGCATTAACCTCGACCAATTCCATCTGATGCTGTCTAATAAACAATGCATTCCCAAGAAGAGTTGACGTAAGTCAAAAATATTGTTACTAACTTTGCTGTATTTAGAATGGAAGAAGAATACATATTGCGGCGACCCCAAGTAAGTAATTGGGATAAGATGATAGAGTATAAAAATAGAAGGGCTTTTTCATTGCTAATAAAAAAGTAGGTAGTGACACAATGATAATTGTGTTTTTGTACCATCCAATCAAAAAAAAAACATTTAATAAAACTTCTAATTATTTTTTGTCTCTATTATTGTCGATTACGAATTCTTTATTACTTTTATTATTTTAATTCACCTTGGATTTTGTTCACAATAACTTTTAAGTAAAATATACTTCATAATTAATAATTAAGTAAGTACGATTAAGTTGTCCTAATATTAATATACGTAGTAATTTACTAAGGTAGGTATTACATATTGATTTCTCATGTTTACGCGAATACCTATTACCTACACATTGTAAATAAAACTACTTTCTATCGCGTTTGTATTTGACTTTTGATTGCCCGACGTTTCGAACATATTGCAGCGTTCATGGTCACGTGACGCGATAAAATCCGTAAAGGAGTTTTATTTACACGGTAGGTATTATTTGTTAAGAAAAGGGTTGATATGGCTTACCGAAATTGTATAAATAATTATTAGGCGTTAATTCTATTGATATTATAAATCGAAGAATAATGTATAGGTATGTAAACGCATGTAAAATATTTAAAAAGATTCTTCTAATTTAATAAGTACCAATTTATATGCATGATGTCTGATCCTACTAGATCCTACTATCTTTATTTATTTTATTTTCTGATTTTAGCGCTTATTAAAAACATATTTTGCTGCTGCCACAATGGCAAAAACTACTAATAACTAACAACTAAGACAAACTCATTAATTAACATAAATGCAAATTTTTAATTTATTTTAGATACACAATACCTACCTAATTTTATTAATAAAAAATATTTTTCTTAACACATCCGAATACCTATATCTGGAATGGCAAACATAATTTTATACAAAAATATCTTTAATTTTATATTAGTAAATAATAAAACTTAATATTATACTTAATATAATAATATAAGAATCTGTACAATAACTTTCAATAATTTAACTTTATAATTCCTACACTATGTGTATCTAATTATTTACTTTTATAACATGACTTCATAGACCCATATAGGCTATTAATAAGATTTATTACCTATTATATACATCATAATACCAGCACAAGTTAATTTAACTTATAGTAGGTATCTGTATCATTTAGTTAAAAAATGTCTCAGACTATTTCAATATGCAATTTGTTATTGGGTAAGTTTACTAAATTATACTTATTTATGTTGAAAAACAAATAATATTAATACAATTGAACATAGTAATATATTCTATTTTTACTGAAAAATTCGTATACGGAGCCAAGGATTTATATTCTTAATATTATAAAAAATAGCCTTTTCTACTTATACGAAACTACTCAGAAGAATAAGTATAGAATTTTATAAAAAAAAATCCTTTATTCGCTATGATCTTATTGCATATCTTCAGTCGTCGCTTATGACAGCTATAAGAAAGCAAGGGGATGTATTTAATTATCAAAAAGTAATATGATTAACTTAATTACAATAATATACTAAAGTTATTTAAACAACATACCAGCACTTTCGATGGCTCCAGGCGAAACAGGCACAGTTTCACATTCCCTATCTTCCCGCCTCTGCTCAAAATCACTCTGCACTCTAGACACTTGCCTCTGTCCGTTCAAACCTAATATTGCGTCTATCGTATGCCTCGGACCCTGAACACCGGCAGGCACTTGTGTCAAGCCTAACCTAGACTTCACTGCGTCAAAACTCTGATTCAAATGTTGCATTTGTTGTGCATGAAAAAACATTCCCATTCTGTTAAGAGTCTCTAAATTCTGTTGATGTTGAGATAGAGATATGGTTTGATCAGTCACATTTATAGATGAATTTGAATTAGGACTGCTCATTTGCGAGCGTGGACTGTTCGTATCTGATCGGTCCGGCGTTTGATTGCCGTAATAACGATCGTCGGGCGCGTCCATCTCGCAGCAATACGCGAACGTCACTGGCTTGGAAACTACTGTTAGACTACGCGGGGAAGAAAGAGGCGGAGCTTACTTCAAATGGGGTGAGCGAAATTGCCCATTGAAAGTGCGAAATTTGGGGTCGCGAAGTGATTTTGTTTGGTAAGAAGCAAGAAGCGGTGTATTAGCATTTTCCCCTCGGAGTTTCTTTGAACGCTATTGAGAGTTGGTGATGGTTGGATAGTTTTTTTTTGTGTTTGATTGGGTCGATTGTGCTAGGTGTTAGTGCTGGAAGTTTGTTAGTGATTTCTTTGAGGGTTTTCGGAGGACTATTTAGCTTGTTACTTATTAAGTTTTGTATAATATGTATTAAAAATTTACGCGATTTGAATGGAGTATCTTTCCATTAATGTTTAAAATGTAACTGTTAAATATCTTCTAAACTTCAACGTATAATTTAATACAATTTCATAAATATATAAATTAATAGCTACTAATAAAATCCATTGATTCAACATAATTACAAACACCTTTCAATCAATCTCAATATCCCATTAATCAAACCTTTTTCGCATACATTACCTGCCACTCGGCAAAAAACAAACTAAGAACATTCGAAACTTCTAATTACGCGAATGCTAATGAACTTGATTGTAATTAGTCGCTAATCAATACGGGGCCAATCAGACGCTACCTGTCTCACTCAAAGAAGAATGTGTAAACGAGACAGCCGACGGACATCTGCCTGTTAACACACAAATTTAACCAAATCGGTTAACCCGTAACCAAACAATAACAGCTTTTCCAACTGACCAAAGCTTTGAATTTGCTGCGACTTACAATATTTTATCAAACAATTGAAAAAGAACTCTATACCAATATTAATACAAAATAAAGCAGACTGCACTCTTATAACTACTAAAGATGTTTTGACAATGGAAAGAGAGCCATCAATATAACTTTGTCTTCTTCACACTTACAAAGATTTCGTTCTATCTCATCTCAGGTGTAGCGACGGTTGCTAGGGGGCGGGGCATAATGACGTCACCCGTTGATCGACCAATCGCGGTGTGAAATATTTTTTTACTTTACGTCTTCTATTGTCGACGGTCTTCTTTTGTTCGCCGTTCAGTGATTGTCCGCAGCCCGCTGTTACAGGGTTAGCTTTAAAATAACGAGCCCTATGAAATAACTACATTATCTATGGTATATTTTTATTTTTTAGGTAAATTGATTTGACTATTTTTAATAGTTGACGGGTTATTTAACTTTCTGTTGAAGGTGATGAAATAGGTATTTGTGTGTTAGAAATATAAGTATATACATTAATTGTATGTAGGTAGGTAATGGTATATATATTTACATATAGATATATGTTCAATTTGATGGTTGAGAAAAATACACTATATTTGACGAGTGTCGTAAAAAACGACTATCATCACGGCTCATATACCTACGTCCCAATGCTGGGCTCGAGTCTCCTCCATAAGCGGAGGGAAATTGACCTTACACATGCTGGTCAGACAGTTTGGTATACCAAACCAAACTGACTCAAAACAAATCCCTATAGGGTTCTATCATAATATATGTACTGTATCCCTTAGTGATCTTTTACGAGATCCACGGGCAAGATAGGGAGTGGTGAATTGTATTCTTATTCCGTCACCACACGGACAAAAACGGCTAAGTGATATTATATACAGATAATATTTGACAGAGAGTAAAACTCGAAATAAAGCCCTATACTGAACCGTAGCGTTCGGGAAACTTAAGAAGATCTTCTCGTCCAACATACCTCAGTGTCTGAAAACACAGATCTACGACCAGTGTGTTTTACCAGTGATGACTTACGCCACAGAAACGTGGTCCCTAAATATAGGCCTCATAACAAGGCTCAAAGTCGCTCAGCGTGCTATGGAACGGGCTATGCTCGGGATTTCTTTGCGAGATAGAATCCGGAATACGGCAATCCGTAGAAGAACGAGTGTTACCGACATAGCACATAGCTGAAGTGGTAATGGGCAGGCCACATCGCTCGACGAACCGACAACCGCTGGGGAGGAAAGGTTCGATGAGGAGCGGGTCACTCCCTTCCCTACATTGTGGTTGAGGGGAGTGATGGCTGCTCTAGTGGTTAACTCGTGATCGGGTGCCGCTTGCGGGATCTGGTCCAGCCATAGTACTTTTTCGTTATATTTAATAACTGTATTGTATGATGGTTCGAAAGGCATCACACTGGAGCTATTAATAGATATGTTGTTGTATATTATCTTATTTAAAAAAAAAAATTGTAAATGAATAAAAACGAAGACAAGCCCACTGAGTTTCTTGCCGGATCTTCTCAGTGCGGTCGCGTTCCGATCCGGTAGTAATGTAAGGTAAAATGTAAAAAAGTGACCATATGTAAGTGCCCCCGCGGGGTTTATGCATAATAAAGGATTTGAATTTGAATTTTAATTACTCGAGTGGCGATCACGTATCGGACGACGCAGTGTAGGATTTAAGAGTGGTAGGACCACACTGTCGACAGTTATCTGTCTACGGCCACGGGCCGGTCCGTCCGGGGTAGTACCACACTGAGCAGAAAATCAACGTCCGAGTAGTAGCGATTTGTTACTGCGCTTCGTTCAGTGAGCGAGAGAGCCGGAAGCCCAACTTTCTAAGGGTGTTTACGTGTGCGTTTTGGTGGTGCCTTTAGTATCACCGAGCCTCAATGCACACATTCACACTCCCTTCACTTTCTTCGCGGTAGGCAGTGTCCTTGTAAAGGTCCATGAGCGGCAGCAACACTTACCATCAGGTGTACTGTTTGCTCGTTTGCCACACCTTGCAATAAAAAAAAAGAAGGACGATCCCACCAGGTGGATCGACGACCTGGTGAAAGTTAATGGGCGTCGTTGGATGCAGGCGACACAGAACCGCTCATTGTGGCGTAATATGAGGGAGGCCTACGTCCAGCAGTGGACAGCGATAGGCTGAAATGATGATGATGATGATAACTGAACTGTAGTAGACCAGTGAGTTATAGTAGGTCAAATTCCATATTATTATGGAGAAGCCTCGAGCCCAGCAGCGGCAAATTTAAGAGTTGATATAATGAACTTTATACCTAGATATTAATAATTTCAAATAGTATTTTGTGGAATACATAAATATTTCTTTTCAATAATGACAGTAAAATTGGCCTATTATACCAAACTAACTAAATAGGTCATCGCGCTGATGATTCGGATTGGCATATAACATTTTTTGTTATTGCAAACGGTGGCAAATGAGCAAACAATACACCTGATGGTAAGTGTTGCTGCCGCTCATGGAGTTTTGCAAGGCCTGAGGGAGTTTGAAAACAATGAGGTTTGATGATACTAAAATCATCATTAAAACATAACACACGCAAACAAAATCAGAAAGATGGGCTGCCGGCTCTCTCGATCACCGAATGTGGTCCAGTAACAAATTGCTACTACTCGCAGTCGATTTTTTGCGAAATAGTGGTACTACCCCAGACAGACCGGCCCGCGGCTGTAGACAGATAACTATCGACAATGTGATCCTACCACCATTAACACAGGTTCATTATTTATTTTGAAAAGCAAGCACTAAGTATCTAAGTATAATAATGACTATTCAAATGCCGTAGTGATTAAGATACTGGCTTACTATCCCAAATGTTGCGGGTTCCATCCATACATTATTTTGAGCGCTTCACAAATTGTCATTCTGAGTGTAGATGAAGTAGGTATGTTTGTAAAGTCCCTTGCAATACAAGAATTAGTATCTTGGAGCAGATTATAAAAAAAATATTACATTAATATTTCGCAATCACAAGTAGGTACCTACCTACTTGAGGTAGGTACTTGAGGTAGGTACTTATTTGCTTTGTTGTCCCTAAAACCTATCTGCAATGTTTTGCTATCTCAAAATTTCATACCTATCTATAAATGTAGGATTTTTTGCCCGGCGATGGGGTAAAAATACTAGTAACCATTTTCATCTTAGGTGTCGTAAATGACGACTAAGGGATATAACACGCTTTTAATATCTATGCAAGAGAAGGAAAAGTGGAAATAAAACTCTATACCAACTAGGTCTACCTCTAGTAAGGTCAGTTTCCCTGCTATTTTGGTGGCGACTCGAGCCCAGTAGCTGGGTTATATATGAGCTGAAATGATGATGATGATGATAATATCTATACAAAAGAAGTAAAACTGTAAATAAAACATTATACCAACCCACCTGACCAGCGTAGTATACCTGTTAGGCGAATTTCACATCTATTAAGGAGGAAGCTCAAACCCACATTTATAAAATAAAATGGATCAATGTAAAGGATTTAAACCCGCGATACTCGATAAAGTATATGGTACTTCATCTACTGCGCTAACCGTAGGTACTCCCACGAGTGCATTTCAGTAATTGCAATTTAAATATTTATCGATACAACCATTGCAATGGACTCTTCACATGATTGGATATGCGCGATGCCATTAAATGAATGTTAATCTATACCAATAAATAAAATTGGAGTGTCTGTTTGTAATGTCAAAATAATAGGCTTTTTTCATGCTTACACGGTTATTTGCACGACACCTATGCCTAAAATAGCAATTAAAAAATTTTTGTCTGTCTGTCTGTCTGTTTGTTCCGGGTAATCTTCAAAACGGCTGGACCGATTTCAAAAATTCTTTCACCAATGGAAAGCTATAATATTAGGGCGTAAACTAGGCTATATTTTATCCCGGTATTCCCACGGGAACAGGAACTACGCGGGTAAAACGACTATAACCTATAACCGAAGCGAAGCGAGGGCGGATTGCTAGTTACTTATATGTCGATGGATTTTACATAGATCAATGACTGAACGATAAAAAAATGCAAAAAAATATATTTGAGTATCCTAAATAAATCGAAAATTAAGAAAACGTATAATCAGCGAGCGACATTATAATGTAGCCTAGCGTAGGGATGTGACCTGGAGGGAAAATAATCGATATTTAAATAATCGATTTTTGTTCGTTAAAATAAATCGATTATAAAATAATTAATTATTTAAAAAAAAATAATCGATTTTAAAATAATCGATTTTTCCTGCCAACAGGATTGTGATGACTTTTTTTTTAGGAAAATGTAAGCTTTATTTTCTAATATAGTATGAAAACGATTCTGATGACCTTTTTTTTAGAAAATGTGAGCTTTATTTTGTAATAAACCTAGTATGAAAACAAACCTGATGACCATTTTTTTTTTACGAAATCTGACCGTGAATAATCGCTTAATTTAGAATAGTAAAAATCGATTAATAATCGATTTTTCTCATTTTCATAATCGATTATAAAAATCGATTATTACAAAAAAATAAACGATTAATAATCGATTTTTATAAAAATCGATTATTTTTCACATCCCTAGGCCTAGCGCCCTCCACTGCTGGACGTCGCCCCCCCCCCCCCCTCATGTTTTGCCACAAAGTACCTACATTCCAGTGGTCAAAGAGTAAGAATATAAATCACCACTATCTTGCCCGTGGATGTCTTAAAAGACGACTAAGAGATACATATAATATCTATGCAAGAGAAGTAAAACTCGAAACAAAACTTTATACCAATCTGTCTGACCAGCATGGTAAGTTTAAAATTCACAATTTTAATACAAATTCATTGAAAGTACAAAATGAAAATAATTTCAGAGAAAACTGGTGTGGCTTTTGGCCAGTTATTGTAAAAAATCTCAAATTTATGATAATCTTTCATCATCATCATTTTAGCTCATAAACGTCCCACAGCTGGGCTTGAGCTTCCTCTACAATAGGAGGGAAATTGACCTTACTATACCATGCATATTTAATTCCTTAGCCGTCTTTTACAACACCCACGAATAAGATAGGGGGTCATGAATTGATTCTTATTACGTCACCACACCTATAGGTACCTACTAGGAGATTACCTATAAGTACCTACTTAATATTTTTAAAAGGATTATTCTGCATAGAAGACGAAGTGATCTAAGAATGAGTCCTGTGTAATTGATTCGATTGCCATGTAGGACAACTGTTTTGCGATCCACAAAGAATTATTTCGAGTCTAGGTTCCTATAATTTATGTCCGTTAATTGTATAGTATTTCAAACCATTATGGTCACTTTTAATGGGATTTTTACCATGTACTTTACTTACGAGTTGCCGATATTCCGCCATTATTGTAAGCGCTATGATCACGGAAGAACTCTATATCTGTAAAGACGCAAGTATTTATCTCCTCGTGCGGCGTGTTATCTTTTTTTTTCAGGCGGGCTATGTTTATACATACGCCGTCCGTTCCCTACGTTCCAATGCAGGGGGCAACGCGCGGCCTCGTTACCTATCGTATTTTCTGCCTTCGCTATTGGACTGCCCGCTGGTATGGAGCTGCTTGACGTACGCGGCAGCGGTATGTTGTCTTAAAAAAATATATTTTTTTTTTGGTGGGTTGCGGTCGGCGCGCTCCTAGCACCACTCCGTCCGGGGCGACAGAGGGGCGTAAGCACGCACACCCGCAACCCACCCACGTGCACGTCGCCTTCGTCGTTGGGCCGACCACCGGAGCAGGGTTACTTGTCATCAGTGGTCGGCCCAAAAAAAAAAATACATAATGAGAGGAAAATCTTTATACTTTATGTGGTATCTGTCCAAATGGTGACGCAGTAAGAATACAATTCACCATGATCTTTTTTATTCATGGGTAATCAAAATACTAAGGGATGCAAGCAGATAACATTAAGAGAAGTAAAATTCGTAATAAAACCCTATACTAACATGTCTGGCTGTACGTGGGGGTGATCCGGTCGATGGCCCTGTACGGCGCACCGGTGTGGGCGGGGTCCCTGACCGTCCGTCTTAGGGCCCTCCTGTGGCGACCACAGAGGGTCATGGCGATCAGGGCCATACGGGGTTACTGCACGATGGCGACGGAGGCAGCGTGCCTCCTGGCCGGAACCCCCCCGTGGAACCTGGAGGCGGAGATGCTCGCCGACATTTATCGGAGGGTGTCGGAGACGTGCGCCCGCGGCGGCATGGTCTCCATCAAAGAGATCACCGCCTGGCGGGTCAACGCCCGCCGAGAAGTCATTGCCCGTTGGGCAGTCCGGCTGGAGAGTCCTCGGTACAGTGTCAGGACCGTCGAGGCCCTCCGGCCGGTGCTGATGGAGTGGTTGGAGCGGACGCACGGGGTGCTTTCCTTCCGACTGGTGCAGGTGCTGACGGGGCACGGTTGCTTCGGGAAGTACCTGCACAAGACTGTCAGGAGGGAGAGCACACCGTCCTGCCACCAACGCAGTTGCGACGAGGACACGGCGCAGCACACGCTCGAGGAGTGTGCTGCATGGGAGGGGGATTGCCGTGAACTCGTCGCAATTATCGGTGCCGACCTGGCGCTGCCGACCATCGCCAGGGAGATGCTCGACAGCGTCAGGAACTGGGACGCGGTCGCCGCCTTCTGTGAGGCCGTAATCTCACGGAAGGAGGCGGCGGATCGTGTGCGAGTAGAGCTCCTATTCGGCGACACGTTCCGCCGCCGGCGACTCGGGCGGCGCAGGCGCGAGTATCTGCGCCTAATGCCGCCCTAACCGAGGCCGCGGGTGATCGGACCGGGGAATTGTCCGTCACCCGCAGAGAGGCTGACCGCGCGACGGCGACCGACGTACCAGTACGTCGAGAGGTGAGAGGTTACCCGAAAGGGTATTCCGTCGGGCCGACCACTGATGTCAAGTCACATCTGCTCCGGTGGTCGGCCCAACAACGAGGTCACGTGCGTACGGGTGGGTTATGGGCCCGCGCGCCGTTCTTTCATCGCCCCGGACGGACAGGACCGCGCGTGCGCTTACCATAGCCCACCCATAAAAAAAAAAAAAAAAAAAATTCCAACATGTCTGACGAGCATCGTATAGTAGATCAACTCTCCTCCCACTTTAGAGGAAGCCGGCGCCCAACACTAGGCCGTATATGAGCCGAGATAAATATAAAACTGTAATTAAACCTATGTTCCGTGTGGTGACGGAGTAAAAATAATTCACCACTCCCTGTCTTGCCTGTGGGTGTTGTAAAAGACGACTAAGGGATTATATATGCATATAACATCTATGTAAGAGAAGGAAAACTCAAAATAAACATTTACTCCTTCTTTAAACGAGGTTTAAGAAGAGTATGTTCTTCACGGTAGGCAACGGCCTGATTGTGCCCCTAGTATCGCAAAGGTCTATGTGCCGCTCGTTTGCCGTCATTGGCGAAAAAAAATATAAAACCCTTATACTAACATGTCTAACGAGCGTGGTACAGTAAATCAACTCCCCTCACACTTTAGTGGAGGGTCGCGCCCAACACTGGGACGTATATGATCCGAGATTAATATAAAAATGTAATTAAACCTATATTAAATTTAAATAATGCTTAAAAATATTCCTAAATACTCTGTATTTACTCGTCACTTCTGTTCGAAAACCAATTGACAGGTCTCAAAAACCCTTTACTCCGCTCGAAATCAATTAAAACTCACTAAATTGTTGGCTGTATCAACTAATACCTTTGCCTCAAAGCGGGTAACGAGACTAAATATAATAACGACCCATAATGGCGAATGATGGTTAAATTAAGCGAGTTTATGTTTCGGATTGATTGTGTAAAGTGGTTTTTACATTATACTAAAATAAATTTGGATTATTCCGTATGGTGACGGAATAGAAATAGAACTCACGGCCCCCTCTCTTGCCTGTTGATGTCGTAATGACTAAGGGATATATTATAATCTGCAGATAACATCGATGGAAGAGAAGGAAAACTCAAAGTGAAACTCTATACAGAAACTCTCTACACAGGTTGGCAGGCAGAAAAACTCGAAATAAAACCCTATTATTTCGAGTTTTTCTTCACCTGTACAGATTTCATCTACATATTATAATCCTTTAGTCGTCTTTTACGACATCCACGGTAAAGAAAGGATGTGGTGAATTGTTTTCTTAATCCATCACCACACAAACAACATATGAAAAAAATATTAATATAATATTAATATTTGTCATCCTCATCGTCCCAGGACGTCGAGAGGTGGGGTTATCCGAAAGGGTATTCCGTCAGGCCGACCACTGACGACAAGTCACATCTGCTCCGGTGGTCGGCCCAACAACGAGGTGACGTGGGTACGGGTGGGTTATGGTTCCACGCGCCGTCCTTTCATCGCCCCGGACGGACTGGACCGCGCGTGCGCTTACCATAGCCCACCCATAAAAAAAAATCCTCATTCAAATCGAGGAAATCTGCAAAAAGCATTAACTATTTACGCTCATCAGTGTGATGACGGAGTACCTAAGAATACTATTCATGACCCTCTCTTACCCGTGGGTATCGTAAAAGACGAGTAAGGGACATAATACGTATATTACATCTATGCAAGAGAAAGAAAACTCGAAACAAAACCCTATGCCAACATGTTTGACTTTAGTCCGGCACCCGCAGAGAGGCTAACCGTGCGACGGCGACCGACGTCCCGAGACAGGGATGTTGAAAGGTGAGGGTATCCGAAAGGGTATTCCGTCGGGCCGACTACTGAGGACAACGAACTCGGCACTGGTGGTCGGCCCAACGATGAAGGCGACGTGGGTACTGGTGGGTTATGGGCCCGCGCACCGTTCTTTCGTCGCCCGGACGGAATGGACCGCGTGTGCGCTTACCATAGCCCACCCATAAAAGAAAAAAAACATGTTTAACCAGCGCAGGTATAGTAGGTCAATTTACCTCCCATTGAGAAGGAGGCTTGAGCCCAGTGGGACGTATACGAACTGTTATGACTAATGCTTAAATTATACTATTCAGTTGATATCATCATTTCTGTTTATAAATGTCCCACTGCTAGGCTTAAGCGTCCTGCGTAATAAGAGGGATATTGACTTACTATACCACGCTGGTTAGACGTGTAGGTATAGGCTTTTATTTCGAGTTATCCTCTTCTTGCATGGACTTTATCTATACTAATAAATAAAATTGGAGTGTCTGTTTGTGATGTCAAAATAATAGGCTTTTTTCATGCTCACACGGTTATTTGCACGACACCTATGCCTAAAATAGCAATTAAAAAATTTTTGTTTGTCTGTCTGTCTGTTTGTTCCGGGTAATCTTCAAAACGGCTGGACTGATTTCAAAAATTCTTTCACCAATGGAAAGCTATAATATCAGGGCGTAAACTAGGCTATATTTTATCCCGCTATTCCCACGGGAACGGTAACTACGCGGGTAAAACGACTATAACCTAACTTATAACCGAAGCGAAGCGAGGGCGGATTGCTAGTATGCATATATATCCCTTAGTCGTCTTTTATGACACGGGTAAGAAAGGGAGTGATAGATTATATTCTTACTCCATCACCACACGGAAAGTTGATAAAGCAGCAGAGTAATTTCATACGGTCATAAATCAGCTCCGGTATCGTTTAATGTATACGCTCACTATATCCCGGTCGACGGGTGGATATATTGGGGGAGGGTTTCAGGTGAGAGGGGGAGGGGAATACCATTTGGCCGGGGTCACAGTAATCTAACGATCATACAATTTGTTATATCAATGAGACAGTAATTATATTATAAGGTATTTTTTTTAAGTATTACTGAACCATCCGTTAGGAGTAAGAATACAAATAAACACCCTCTCCTCCTGTCTGTAATCCTCTCATACCTGTGGGTGTTGGTAAAGGAAAATTCGTTACAAACTCCTGTTTCAACACGTCAGACCAGCGTGGATAGTAGGTCATATCAACTCCTAGTGTGGAAGAGATCTGAGCTCAATCGTGGGACTCATATAGGCAGGCAGGTATATAAGCGTAAATTCATTATCAAATTCACAGCTTGTATATGATCTATTGTTGGGCTCGAGCCGCCTTCGCAATAGCAGGGCAATTGACCTACTATACCACGCTGATTAGACGGGTTGATATATGGCTTAATTTTGGGTTTTCCTTCTCTTGCACAGATTTTATATGCATATCAAATCCCTTAGTCATTTTTTGCAACATCCACAGATAAGATAGGCAGTGGTGAATTGTCCTTATTCTTAATCCGTTACAACAAGGAAAAGTCAGCTGATATCAGAGGAGTCAGCCAATATCTGTGCAAGAGAAGGAAAACTCGAAATGAAACCCTATACCGACATGTCTGACTAGCATGGTATAGTAGGTCAAATTGCCTCCCAGGCCATTGTGGAGGAGGCCCGAGCCCAATAGTGGGACGTATGTGGGTTGCGATGATAATGATAATGAAGTCGGTCGGTCGGCGTGAGGTGGAAATTCGGCCATAATTCATTTTAATTAATATTTCTACTACACAATTTTCTTTTTTATTTTATTTATGTATAATTATAAATTGAGCAAGCTGTATTTCACTAATAACTAATATATAAAGTACTATAGTCCATAAAATATAGCTTGATCTCTGTGACAGATGTCAACGAAACCAACGAAGTAAATTTGAACGAGCGACATGTTTATAATTTCATTTTGTATCAAATATATTTTTATTCTTTTCGTGCCAGTTTTATTGCAACTGAATTGCAATATATTATAAATATAAAAATATTAATATTCATGCATAAAATGTACCTCGTAAGTACTGAAATACCTAGTAAACATTTTATTCATAAATGACGCTTACGCACGTACAAGGTCATACTGGACTGAAAATAAAAAGAGATGGGGCAGTCGATATACGTAAATCGATAACCGATCTTTATTAAATTATTCATAAAAGAAATAAACCCAATACAGTACCTATATAATACTTTCAACATATTTTTTACAATTACAACAGACAGGTACATTATAAAATACATAAATTGAATTAATTAAACATTAAAAAACTTCTTTTTGTCTCAGAGTAAATGATAATATTATGTACACCTTATTGTCAATAAACTAGACATATTTATTTATAAAACAGTCGTAATTGATCGATTGATCTAACGACTGTCCCTATTTTGGCAAAAAATGATAAATGTTCTAGCAGGAACACTCCAGTGATGACGATAATATTGACTTAGACCTTGATTGTCTTGACCTTTTGAATAATTAGAACAGTTAAAAAACAATTTTGTTTGAAATTCAAAAAGATTTTCATTGATTGTATTTTGATTATAATAGAAAATCACAATTATAAAAATAAAGAGGTTTATCGATAAAAAATTACGGACTTTATCATAAGCGTGACAGCACTAATGACAACTGTCACAGAGATCATCCTATATTTTATGGACTATAAGTACAAATGTCCATTAGACATTGTCATCATAAATATGATTATTTGACATTCGGTTTGGACTTTTGACGCGAATGTCGAAATATCATGTAGCACTTTTATATTCTTTTCATTATTTTAGTATTTTAAAGTGTTATATTGAATAATTTTGCTGATATTTTATGTAATATAATGCAAATAAAATTCTGAAATGTAGTGAAAATGATATAACAGTGAATTGCGTGCATTTTGACATTCTGCCCAAATTTCCAGAGACGCATGACCTGGATATCAGCACCAAGTCATGCTAACGACTGACTGAAAGACTAAGACTAAAGACGTGAATAATAATCAATATACTCGACACTGGCACCAATAGCTCATATTATTGTAGCTCATTGCCATTAACTAAGAAGAAGAAGAAGACATTCGGTTTGACAGAGATTTTAACCGTAAACAAAAGTGTATAAGCGCATGTGTGCGTGTATGTGTAGCGATTGCGTTGTAGTGTGCGTAATGCCTTTTTTAATGAATTTAATGTAGTTGTAATCCATTATTATATGAAATTTCAGTTTTATGCACTTCTCCTCATTATATACATCAATTGTGCCAAATTTCATACTTGTCCATTCACGTAATTTTTGTAAAAAGGGGTACAAAGTTTTTGCTTCACGTATTAATATATAGATATAAGTTTTATTGTAAATATTTGACGTTTGTTCCCGAAGTGGTAAACAAAGTTACCCCAAGATCTTCTCAGGACGAGAAAATCTGGGGTAAACCTTTAAGCAGAGACTCATTTACAATCCCGCCCTGGTCAGACGTGTTGGCATAGGGTTTTATGTTAATATTTCCTTCCCTCGCATAGAACAATAGCATCTGCATAGCGTAGTATAGACATCTTTTACGACATCTACGGGCAAGACAGTGGGTGGTGAATTGTATTCTTACTCATCATCATTTCGGTATACGTCTCGGAAGATAATTAACCTTACTATACCATGCTCGTCAGACAGGTTGGTATGGGATTTTGTTTGGAGTTTTCCTTCTTTTGCATAGATGTTATATGCGTATTATATCCCTTAGTCGTCTTTTGCGACATCCACGGGCAAGACAGGGAGTAGTGAATTGTTTTTTATTTTTTTATTGCCGACGGTGGCAAACGAGCAAGCAGCACACCTGATGGTAAGTGATTCTGCCGCACATGGACCTTTGCAATACCAGGGGCGCAGCCAGGCCGTTGCCTACCGTGAAGGAAATACTCTTCTTAAACCTCGTTTAAAGAAGGACATAGCGCTCGGGAAACACAGCAGCAGGTAGTTCATTCCAGAGCTTGCACGTACGTGGGAGAAATGATCGCTGGAAACGTACAGTTGAAGACCATAACGTTTCCAGGTGAAATGGATGAACCCTGCTACGATGTCGAGTGGTACGTTGGTAGAATGGTGACGGTGGTACCAAGTCAAACAGTTCCTCAGAGTACTCCCAATTGTATTCTTACTCTGTCACCATACGGATATTAAGTTATATGTTGATTGAACAGTTACATACCCGTTACTTTAACCTTTACCGGCTATTACAAGAACCATATTGTGTAAGTGACAGGCGAATGGTTAGGGTGGTAGTAGTAGGTGGTAGGTTAAGGGTAGGGGTAGTTCAAAACCAATCAATGTGACTTAATTAAAGCTTTAATCTAAGCTCATTCAACAATTACACTAGTCGTTGTAGGTATTAGTGATGTAATATATCAATATCTATACCAATAAATAAAATTGGAGTGTCTGTTTGTAATGTCAAAATAATAGGCTTTTTTCATGCTCACACGGTTATTTGCACGACACCTATGCCTAAAATACAGATTAAAAAAATTTTGTCTGTCTGTCTGCCTGTTTGTTCCGGGTAATCTTCAAAACGGCTGGTCCGATTTCAAAAATTCTTTCACTAATAGAAAGCTATAATATCAGGGCGTAAATTAGGCTATATTTTATCCCGGTATTCCCACGGGAACGGGAACTACGCGGGTAAAACGACTATAACCTATAACCGAAGCGAAGCGAGGACGGATTGCTAGTCAATAAATAAAATTGGAGTGTCTGTTTGTAATGTCAAAATAATAGGCTTTTTTCATGCTCACACGGTTATTTGCACGACACCTATGCCTAAAATACAGATTAAAAAAATTTTGTCTGTCTGTCTGCCTGTTTGTTCCGGGTAATCTTCAAAACGGCTGGTCCGCTTTCAAAAATTCTTTCACTAATAGAAAGCTATAATATCAGGGCGTAAATTAGGCTATATTTTATCCCGGTATTCCCACGGGAACGGGAACTACGCAGGTAAAACGACTATAACCTATAACAGAAGCGAAGCGAGGACGGATTGCTAGTCAATAAATAAAATTGGAGTGTCTGTTTGTAATGTCAAAATAATAGGCTTTTTTCATGCTCACACGGTTATTTGCACGACACCTATGCCTAAAATACAGATTAAAAAAATTTTGTCTGTCTGTCTGTCTGTTTGTACCGGGTAATCTTCAAAACGACTGGACCGATTTCAAAAATTATTTCACCAAATGAAAGCTATCAGGGCGTAAACTAGGCTATATTTTATCCCGGTATTCTCACGGGAACGGAAACTACGAGGGTAAAACTACTAAAACCGAAGCGAAGCGAGGGCGGTTTGCTAGTGGATATATATGTGTGGTGATGGAGTAAGTCCCAGTAAAGGGACGTCG
Organism: Lymantria dispar; assembly: GCA_032191425.1. Taxonomy (NCBI): domain Eukaryota; kingdom Metazoa; phylum Arthropoda; class Insecta; order Lepidoptera; family Erebidae; genus Lymantria; species Lymantria dispar. Next base: position 5,012,833 of record CM063465.1, on the reverse strand, counting down.
AAAGGAGAGGTTATCCTACAGGTTATTTCATCGGGCCGGCCACGGAGGACAAGGAACTAGGTACCGGCGATCGGTTCAGCCACGAAGGAGAGGAGCTACGGTGGGTTATGGGGCCGCACGCCGTCCTTTCGTCGCCCCGTAGGGAATGGATGACGGATGCGCTGACCATAACCCACCCCAAAAAAAAGGCTAATAGCTTAGAATAATAACGTATAGAAGGATAGTGTCGGTACTTCGAACGTTCGAAATATGAATCTAAAAATACTACTTTTTTTGTTTTTTTTGTGAGTGGGCTGCGGTTTGCGCGCCTCCGCACCACTCCGTCCGGGGCGACAGAGGGGCTTAAGCACGCAACTCCCACAACCCACCCGAAAACCACGTCGCCTTCGTCGTTGGGCCGACCACCGGAGCAGGGTTACTTGACATCAGTGGTCGGCCCGACGGAATACCCCCTATTGGGGTACCCTCCCATCGACCGACGTCCCCTCCTCGGGGAGGACGTCGGTCTTTCCTCACGCGGTCGGCCTCTCGGCGGGTGACGGACTAATCCTCGGTCACGTCACCCGCGGCCTCGGCTAGGGAAAAAAAAAATACTACTTGCGCACAGACGATTACACACGCACACCATTATACAAATTATGAAATCAAATTTTGTTTTTATTAACAGAAATCGTCGGAATACTTTTAAAAGTAATGTTAAAAACCGTTTTAAGTTTTTCAAATGTGTTATGACACCATTTGAATTCACAAACCGTCATAATTACCTATTTATTTTTTAAGAGTTGCGTACGTACATGCAGTACAGTGACCTTGTACATTACGGAACGGTTCCGGCGTAAGCTCCATTGGACTCCAATTGAAATGCTTCACTTTTTGTGCGCGAACTTACCTTCTATACGTTATTATTCTAAGGCTAATAGATATATTTCTAAAGAAAACCCCCTTCTCTAAGGAAATAATCTTTGTATTACAGGAGAGTTTATAAACACATATTTAAGGGACACTTTTCTTTTATTTTATTTATTTACTAGCAACCTGCCCTCGCTTCGCTTCGGTTTTAGTCGTTTTACCCGCGTAGTTCCCGTTCCCGTGGGAATGCCGGGATAAAATGTAGCTTAGGTTACTCCCTGATATTATAGCTTTCCATTGGTGAAAGAATTTTTGAAATCGGTCCAGCCGTTTTGAAGATTACCCGGAACAAACAGACAGACAGACAAAATTTTTTTAATCTGTATTTTAGGCATAGGTGTCGTGCAAATAACCGTGTAAGCATGAAAAAAGCCTATTATTTTGACATTACAAACAGACACTCCAATTTTATTTATTGGTATAGAATATAAAAACTTACATCTACCATTACAGTCAACAAGGCCAATGCGACAGAGTAGTGAACTATCTATATTATACCTAGCGTTATGTTCCTACTGCCTAAAAAGAAAAAAAATAAAAGTTAAAATAAAACAAGTTATTATAAACTACACTATTGGTTTACTACTACTTAGATTTATAACAACAATTTGCGGATAGGACGAAGTATTGGCCTGCATGAGAATCGAACCCACGACATTGGTACGGAAAGTCGGTATCTTAATCACTACGTCATCTATGCAGGCAATAGATGAAAATTATAGTAAAATTTTATCATTGAAAAAAAAATCTCATATTGACTGTTATAGTAACTAAATCCAAATTGATTTTATAAACCATTTATGACCATCACAGTTGGCAAGAGTGGCCACAAAAATGTCCAATGATAGGACAAAGGTACCCTTAAATTAATTAATAGCTCGGCCTGGTCGTGATCCATTCATGTTGGACGCTGCGGGCGGCAGTAGTGTAACCAAACGATTGATAATTAAGAGACATATTAAAAATATGTTTTTTTATAATCCACTTTATAGCACCAAAATTGACAAATGCAGGTATGTCTATAGTTCTTGGAATATTATTGTTTTTTAAAAGTATTTGGCTAATAGGGGATGAGATTATTGTGCATAACAGTTCCAATTACTGATTTTTATTGAGAATTCTTCAAAAATCTAGTAATAGTTAGATATGAGCAAAGATCTTCGTGTAGTGAATGATGAAGAATACCGCATATTTCCACATTCCCATGGAGCTAGTAAGAATTAAAAAAGGAAGCACCAGAGGAGAAGCAAGCAATTTTAACTTGGGCATGTCATTAAATCAACTGCATTGTAATAATAAAGGCATCACCCCTTTGTTGAGAAGAGAATCATCATCAACATCATCTCAGCCTATATAAGTCCCGTTAGGCAGATTTCAGGCTAAATGAGGAGGATAATTGACCTAAGGATCCAAGGACCTGAGGATAATTGACCTTTCCGTGTGGTGACGAAGTAAGAATACCATTCACCACATCTTGCTCGTGGATGTCGTAAAAGACGACTATGGGATATAATATGTACAAAACATCTCTGCAAGAGAAGGAAAACTCGAAATAGAAACCTATATCAACATGTCTGACCAGCGTGGTATAGTAAGTCAAATTCCCACCCATTGTGGAGGAGGCCCGAGCCCAATAGTGAGACATATGTGGGCTGGGATGATGATGATGATGAATTGATCTAATATTCCACATTAGTCAGACGTGTTGAGATAGCGTTATATATCCAGTTTTCCATTTCTTACATGGATGTTACCTACATATATCGCTTAGAAGTCTTATAAAATGGACAAGAAGTTATTAGTTGTATTCTTGCTCCCTAACCACACGGTAGTTCCATCAGTGAAGGTCGATAAGCTAATGGAACTTCATTAAATCTTGTGTTATTTGAAACTAGCAGCGCCCTGCGGTTTCACCCGCAGTTCCTCTTCCCGTGGGAATATCGAGATAAATTATAGCCTATGTCTTATTCTGATATATAAGCTATATTATTGTGAAGTTTCATCAAAATCCATTTAGTAGTTTTTGCGTGAAAGAGCAGCAAACATCTTCACATCCTCACATACAAACTTTCGCGTTTATAATATTATTAGAATTTTCTTCTAAAGTTCATGGTCACCCTACTCCACCTGTAGTTGTCAGCCTTTGATCTCCTGAATTATCCTTTATCTGGTCGTCGAACAATTTATTAGCAGTCAGTGGAAGTGATTGTTGCGTTCTCATTAACTCTGTAATTACCACTTAGGGGGTCAAAGGGAGTTATGAAACAATTTTAATAATATCTAATCTTAACCTTATCTCTGTTTTACTAAATGTATATAATCACGTCAATTTGTGTCTGAGATCTGCGAATCATAAAGCTTCGTTAAAACTACGAATTTGTATTAATTTTTCACCATCATCCAGTCCATCATCGTCTACTGCTGGTTCTCTCATGTTTCGCCACAAAATGCTGTTCAGGTGGCCCAGAACAGCATTTTGCAGATGCAGGTGCATCTAATATTACGTTTTAAGTAATGATATTTTACTTTCGGCGGGCTATGGTCAGCACGAACGTCCTCCATTCTGTACTTGACAATCATCCTTCATGCCAGGGCGATGTGATATCGTTTATAAAACAAATTTTCGAAGCTTTTACGCTTTGAAGCTATTCTAAAACAGTGACACACAAAAATGTAACAAGCGCCTAGCCGCCATTGAGACTTTTCAATTGCCAAATCACATCCTTACTAATATTATAAACTAGCAACCCGCCCTCGCTTCGCTTCGGTTATAGGTTATAGTCGTTTTACCCGCGTAGTTCCCGTTCCCGTGAGAATACCGGGATATAATATAGCCTAGTTTACGCCCTGATATTATAGCTTTCCATTGGTGAAAGAATTTTTGAAATCGGTCCAGCCGTTTTGAAGATTACCCGGAACAAACAGACAGACAGACAGACAGACAGACAAAAATTTTTTAATTGCTATTTTAGGCATAGGTGTCGTGCAAATAACCGTGTGAGCATGAAAAAAGCCTATTATTTTGACATTACAAACAGACACTCCAATTTTATTTATTGGTATAGATATAGATGCGAAAGTAAGTTTGTTTATTAGATTGTTTATTTATTTTTTTGTTTGTTACGCTTTCACGCTAAAACCACCGAATCAATTTCATAAATTCTTTCACCAATGGAAATCTTTAATATCAGGGAGTAACTTAGGCTATATTTTATCCCGGTATTCCTACGGGAATGGGAACTACGCGGGTAAGGCGACTGGAACCGAAGTGAAGCGAGGGCGGGTTGTTAGTATTCAATATAAAGACAATCTTTTATCTTTTCTAAACAGTTTCATCACTTTTGAGACACTTAGAGACTTGTAATCATGAAAACTCCTTACCTCCATACCTTCACTCGGATGTCGTAGAAAAAAATGTTATCTTAATCAATCATAGCTCATATATATCCCACTGCTGGGTTCGAGCTTCCTCTACAAAGAGAACTAGACCTACTATGAATCCTTCTGGACCAATACCTATATAGAGTTTTACTTTTAGTTTTCCTTCTTGCTCGCACAATTTTATTTAGGGGCACGGTACACGGTACTTCTTCTTCTCTTATATTGGCAATAGGCTATAAATATGAGCTATTAGTGCCAGTGTAGATTTGTAATGTTCTTAGTTTTTTCATGTTTTTAGTCCCTTCATATAAGTCATAGCCGTTACCATTAATAGGGTGCTACTAATTAAATCAATGATTGTTCTAAGAAATTTGTCAGTACATGAAAATACACGCAATTCACAATTAAGTAATATTCACTGCACTTAACCATTTTTCTTGCTTTATATTACATAAAATATCAGAAATATAATAAATAGAAATTTAAAAGCGTTGCATGACATATTGAGATTGTCGTCAAAAGTAAGCGCTTTATTTTATAGACATTGAATGAGTCTGAGCTGTCACACTGGGCTATGTAATAGGCGCCACAGATCTTCAGTTTTAACTGTGCAATTTATCTGCATAGTCGAACTGTACAGATAAATCATTAGGTGTGTAGGACAATCAGTTGACCTGTATAGTTTAACTGAGATCTAATCAAAATATGAATAGATAAATCTGTACAGATAGAACTGTACAGTTAAAACTGAGGATATGTAGTTAAAAATTGCACAGTTTTGTCAGTTTTGTCGATACCAATGTGAAGTGATTCCGTGTGGTGACGGATTAAGAATACAAATCACCACTCCCTATCTTGCCCGTGGATGTCGTAAAAGACGACTAAGGGATATAATATGCACATAAGATCTGTGCAAGAGAAGGAAAACTCGAAATAAAACCCTATGCCAACATGTCTAACCAGCACAGTATAGTAGGTTAAATGCCCTCCCATTGTGAAGGAGGCCCGAGCCCAACAGTGGGACGTATGTGGGCTGCAATGATGACGATGATGATGAATGTGAAGTGAAAACGTATTTTTGGTATTTAATAGGTATCCTCATTCATTCTCAAATAATTATTGTAATCTTTTGGAGTAATTCTCATTTCATTTATCAAGGATGTGTATGAATACGATTTTTTAACAGAAGTCATTATTTACACCGTAATTCGCGCTTTTTTGTTTTCGTCTACTTTCTATCACTCAATAGCTAAAGCGTCGTCTACGGAAGCCATGTTGATAAAAACTGAAAGATCTTACAGTTTTACTTGAACGTGTGTAGGCTGTGGGGACCAACGATTTATCTACACAGTTCGACTGTAGAGTTAAAACTGCAAAATGTGTAGCAACCCTTTGCTCGTTCGAATAAAGTCGACTTCAGTTGATTAAGGAACCATTTTAAAATTATGATACAAATGACGATCAATTAGAACAACAACAATTTTTAATCAAATAACTTATCGTCGTTTCAGCTCAGGCTCGAGCCCAGCAGTGTGACCTCCTCCATATTAAGAGGGAACTTAATCTGCTATACCACGCTGGTCAGACGGGTTGGTATAGGGTTTTATTTCGAGTTTTTATTCTCTTGCATAGATTTTATATACATATTGTGTCCCTTAGCCGTATTTTACAACATCCAAGGGAAGGTAGAGGGTGGTGAATTTTATTCTTACCCCGTCACCATACGAAAATATACCTATACATAATTATGATTACTAGTGGCCGCCGTGTGGTCGAAATTCGGCCATAATTCATTTTAACAAATTTTTCTGCTACACAATTTTATTTAATTTTATTTATGTACTAGCAACCCGCCCTCGCTTCGCTTCGGTTTTAGTCGTTTTACTGACGTAGTTTCCGTTCCCGTGGGAACACCGGGATAAAATATAGCCTAGTTTACGCCCTGATATTATAGCTTTTCATTGGTGAAAGAATTTTTGAAATCGGTCCAGCCGTTTTGAAGATTACCCAGAACAAACAGACAGACAGACAAAAGTTTTTTAATCTGTATTTTAGGCATAGGTGTCGTGCAAATAACCGTGTGAGCATGAAAAAAGCCTATTATTTTGACATTACAAATAGACACTCCAATTTAATTTATTGGTATAGGTAATTGTAAATTAAGCAAGCTGTATTTCACTAATAACGAATATACCTATAAGCACAAATCTCTATTAGACATTGTCATCATAATTATGATTGTTTGACATTCAGTTCGACCAGAGATTTTAACCGTAAACAAAAGTGTATATAAGCGTTGCTACGCAACACACTCACACAAACGTGTATGTGTGTAGCGATTGCGATGCCTTTTTTAATGAATTTAATGTATTTCTAATCCATTATTATATGAAATTTCAGTTTTATGCACTTCTCCTATGTATAATGTATACGTATAATGTGTATTGTATAATATGTATAATGACATATACATCAACTGTGCCAATTCTCATACTTGTCCATTCACGTAATTTTCGTAAAAAGGGGTACAAAGTTTTTGCTTCACGTATTAATATATAGATATGTGTTGTATCTTAGAATAATAACGTATAGAAGGATAGTGTCAGAACTTCGAACGTTCGAAACTTGAATTTAAAAATACTAATGGCGCGCAGACGATTAAACACGTACACACGCACACCACTATACAAATTATGAAATCAAATTTTGTTTTCATTAACATAAATCGTCGGAATACTTTTAAAAGTAATGTTAAAAACCTTTTTAAGTTTTTCAAATGTGTTATGACACCATTTGAATGCACAAACCGTCATAATTACCTATTTATTTTTTAAGAGTTGCGTACGTATGTGCAGTACAATGACTTGTACATTACGGAACGGTTCCGGCGTAAGCTCCATTAGGCTCCAAATGAAATGCTTCACTTTTTGTGCGCGAACTTACCTTCTATACGTTATTATTCTAAGTTTTGTATGTATAGAACAAAAGAAATAGTTTTATTTCATATTATTAACCTCGCTTTGTTTAAGTTTTCGCTTCTGTCCTTTAGACTTCAGCACACACCAATTTATGTTCTTTTTTCATTTTCATAACTTGAAATGTAATAATAACTTAGATGATCTAACATTCAAAATCTCGAATTAGACAATCATTACCGTAACTTGTAATGAATTTACAAACTCCTGGTCATACAGTATCCATGCAAAATGGTAAGCAAACTGAGTTATTGTTGATGATGTTCAGCGCTATACAATATTGCAGTGGTCACCTAGTTACTTGTTCTTGTCTTGGGATTGCGTGTTAAGACATAGAGTAGTTATGGACTCAGATATTACTAAGTATTAACTCATCTATACCAATAAATAAAATTGGAGTGTCTGTTTGTAATGTGAAAATAATAGGCTTTTTTCATGCTCACACGGTTATTTGTACGACACCTAAGCCTAAAATAGCAATTAAAAAATTTTTGTCTATCTGTCTGTCTGTCTGTCTGTCTGTTTGTTCCGGGTAATCTTCAAAACGGCAGGACCGATTTCAAAAATTCCTTCACCAATGGAAAGCTATAATATCAGGGCGTAAACTAGGCTATATTTTATCCCGGTTTTCCCACGGGAACGGGAACTACGCGGGTAAAACGACTATAACCTATAACCGAAGCGAGGGCGGGTTGCTAGTTATTATCTACTTCTATATGGTGACGTGAGTAAGACTACAATTTCCCTCCCCTCTCTTGGCCCTGGGTATCGTAAAAGACGACTAAGGGTTTAAATATGCATAGAACATCTATGAAGAAAAGAAAATAAGGTAAATTTGAAATGAAACAGCAACACGTTTGACCAGCGGGTATAGTAGGTAAATTTTCCCCTACTCTGGAGGGAGGCTCAATCCCAACAGTGGGAGGTATATATACCGTGTAACAATCAGATTTATTTTATTTACATGTGGAAGGATCACACTGTCTACAGCCGCGGGCCGGTCCGTCCGGGGTAGTATCACACTGAGCAGAAAATCGACGTCTGAGTAGTAGCAATTTCTTGCTGCGCTTCGTTCGGCGAGCGAGAGAGCCGGCAGCCCAACTTTCTGAGGGTGTTTGCATATGTAGGGTTTTGGTGGTGCCCTTGGTATCACCGAGCCTCAATGCACGCATTCACATTCCCTTCACTTTCTTCACGGTAGGCAGCAGCCTTGTAAAGGTCCATGAGCGGCAGCAACACCTACCATCAGCTGTTTGCTCATTTGCCACTGCTTGCAATAAATAAAAACTCTCGCATATTCCGTCATATAGCGTGAAGTCATAATGCCAAGAGCTGTCTATGCCACGGCAACGATCAGCTTCATCCTCGCCTACAGATGTTTTACATAAAAAAATATTAAAAATATAATTAGTTTAGTCTCTATACGTACATATATATAGCGTGGCGTTAACGCCAGACAATCAGATTTACCCTCGCATATTCCGTCATATTGCGTGACGTCGTAATGCCACGAGCTGTTTACGCCACGGCAACGATCAGCTTCATCCTCGCCTACAGATGTTTCACATCAAAAAATATCTATACCAATAAATAAATTTGGTGTGTCTGTTTGTAATGTCTAAATAATAGGCTTCTTTCATGCTCACACGGTTATTTGCACTATACATATGCCTAAAATACACTTTATATTTTTTTTTATCTGTTGGTCTGTCTGTCTGTCTGTTTGTTCCGGGTAATCTTCAAAACGTCTGGACCGATTTAAAAAATTCTTTCACCAATGGAAAGCTATAATATCAGGGAGTAAACTAGGCTATATTTTATCCCGGTATTCCCACGGGAACGGGAACGACGGGGATAAGGCGACAGAAACCGAAGCGAAGCGAGGGCGGGTTGCTAGTTAAGAATATAATAAGTTAACTCTCAGTGACGTCACTACAAAATCTCATGACGTCACACTGTGCTGTCGCAGAGGTCACATCCCCATCCTGTAGGGTATACATTGTGAGCTGTTATTTTCAATATTCAGACCCCGTTAGTCCACACTTACACCATCTTCGTCATGTCTTGCGGTCTCTTACGGGCCGTAAAACAATTATAGGAGCTGACGTGAATGCGTCATCTACTCTCTGGTATGGCAAATTTAGATACACCGATACGGACCGACGGTGTGCTATAGAAGATTTCATCGCTGAGATGAATCTGTCCATCCACAATACACCCGATGCACCACCAACTTTTTGCAGCCTTTTGGGGCGAATCTTCTATTGACGTCACGCTTTCAAGTGCAGACGTCCGTTTGAATAGGTGGCGCGTTCTCCCGGACGCGACATGTAGTGATCATCGCCTGATCGTGTATGAATTTGGATCGAGACTGTTGCAAGCTCCTCCCAGACAAAGTTATAATTTTAGATACAAATCTAAAGGCGCAAACTGGGAATTTTTCAGTTCTCTCTTTTCTTCGTGTGCCAGGGATTTCACTCGTAGACAATTAACCGCAGAAGAAGGCGCTGAACTAATGTCACATTCTCTTATATACTGTGCTGATGTAGCCCTAGGCCGAACATCCCTGCCTAATACTAAGAGATGTGACTGGTGGAACAATCACCTAGTGGAACTCCGCAAACGCTTTCGAAGGGCGCGTAGGAAGCATAATAAACTTAAAAAGTCACCTAACATAGGAAGGGCCTTTGATGAATCTCTATCTGTACTGAAAGCTGCCAGGTCTCGCTACCGGATTGCAGTGGAAAAATCGAAAGACGCTTTGTTAAATAAGATTGTGGAAAGATTAGAAAGTGAAGGTCCATGGTCTCCACTATATCACGAGTTTAAAGCGAATCGATCAGTCGACTTAGCGTACATACAAAACATTAAAGTGAACGGTAAACACACTACGGGTATTAAGGAGACCACGGAAGTTTTATTAAATACGTTAATCTCAGACGATGACATCTCAGTCGACAGCGAACATCATAAACAAATACGTGCATGGGCCGCCGAGCCACCTCTCTCGCCTATGTCTGACCTTCCATCTCTTGCCGAGTTTATGAATACCGTTAGAACTCTTCCCCTCAACAAGGCTGCTGGCGAAGATAAAATATCAAATAAAATGATCAAAGAAGCTAGTCGAGCATCGGGCGACTCAATGTTAATAATTTTTAATCGTTGCATAACTGAAGGCATTTTTCCTCGTATATGGCGTCGCGGTTATATACGTATAATTCCTTAAGGCGGTGATAAGCCACCAGACGACCCGAAGTCATATCGAACAATCACCTTACTGCCTTCATTAGGCAAGCTCTTAGAACGTCTCATTGTTCCTCGTTTATTGCCGGGTGGACCAACGTTCAATCATAAACAATTCGGCTTCACTCATGGCAAATCAACTATCGACGCGGCCGTTGCGGTAAGACGTGTCATTAGCGCATCCGTTTTTAAATACGTACTAGGTGTCTTCCTGGACATCTCAGGTGCTTTCGATAACGCCTGGTAGCCAATGCTACTTCTTAAATTAAAGGCTCGTGGTTGCTATAGAAATATCTACCAAATCATACAGTCGTACTTTTTAAATGGCTCGACTAAATTGAAACTTGGTCACCATGCTGTGTCGAAACCACTGACGATGGGCTGCCCTCAAGGTTCGGTATTAAGTCCATATCTATGGAATTTAGGTTTTGACGATTTTCTCGAGTTACCTCTACCGAAAAATTGTCTACTGATCGGCTATGCAGACGACGGACTTTTACTTATACAATCGAACACAAGGGATGCTTTAGAGAAATTAGCGGAAACATGCCTCAATGATATATTCGATTGGGGTACACGAAACCGACTTGCCTTCGCACCACAAAAAACATATCATCTTTTATTAAAAGGACATTTACAATCAGCACCGCGTATAAAATTCAATAATATGACTGTCAAAAAGAAAGAATCAGTTTGCTATCTCGGCCTAGTCTTAGAAAAAAAATTTTCATTTATTGAACATATTAAAACTGTAGGCGAAAAAGCGAAACGGAATTTCTACGCGCTTACTAGAATATCCACATCTACTTGGGGCTTTCGTTTTAATACACTTAAAACCATATACATGGTCACATATTTGGGGTGTATTTGTTACGCTGCACCTGTACGGGCCGATAGGGCCACCATAGGGGCGGCTCGCCTTAAATTACTACAGAGCCAACGATTGGCCCTAATATTCTTATGTAAAGCCTATAGAACGGTTAGTACCGAGGCCTTACCAGTACTCGCGGGTGTACTTCCGGTTGATTTGGAGATTCAGAGACGAGCGTCAATGTATTACACCACAAAGGAAACTATGAATACAGATTTCCTTCTACCGCGTGACCGAAATAAAATTGCTAGATTGTTTGCACCACAATCCATTGTTTATGAGGAACTTTTAACTGAATGGCAAGAAAGATGGGATTCATCATCGAAAGGTCGTCATCTTTATCTATTTTTTCCATACATCCGGGAGCGCCTGGAGAAGGTGTGGCTGGAGGTTGACCACTTCGTGGCCCAATTTTTAACTGGCCATGGCAACTTTAAAAGTAAATTATTTTCTTTTAAACTCGTACCATCACCATTATGTCAATGTTCCACATCTGACCACGAGTATGAACAATCAGCACATCACATTCTCTGGGAGTGCGATCTCTGGCGAAACGAGCGTAATCTTATGTTAAACAGTTTGCAAGTCACCTGTGGGGTAGTATACTATACGGACCTTGTAGCAACTCGAGAAAATTTCCATGCGTTCATGCGTTTCTGCCATACCTACTGTAGCAATCAATCTTAACGCTCACATATAGGCCCCGTTAAGCTCTTCCGTATCCGTGGTGCCGTACTGCTGCGCTATCGTAGCTGTACTCCTGTTTACTTATTGGCTGACTAGTCATTTTGTTTTCCTGTCTCCCGCTTTGCCTAGGAGGGAAGTGGAATCTCTCTTTCCAACTCCTCCTCTTTAATCTTTTCTAATTAAATTTGTTGCGGGTCCCAAGACAATTAAAATCATATCCCGGGACTGCCTGAGGATCAAACCTCGGTGTCATTTATGGAGACCATTGTGGATCCTGGCTTACAGGCGTTACAATGGTGGGAATGTGTGGTGGGATTAGTCCCAATCAAAACAAAAAAAACAAAAAAGTTAAGTCTCTATATATGTTGTTTACTCTATGCTAAGACCAAGTGTCCACTAGGCCGGACGTAACAGCACACTAACTAGATTGCAGTTGAGATGAGCCGAGCGCCAACACATCTTGTACTTGATTGGACTATTGTTAAGTTTACAACTATTTCACAGCAAAGGCTAATATTAATGCAAAGTATTTAATATAACAAACTATATAAATTGTGGGGGTGACGTAGTAAGAATACAATTCACCACTCTCTATATTGCCCGTGGATGTCGTAAAAGACGACTAAGGGATATATGCATATAACATTTGTGCAAGAGAAGAAAAACTCGAAATAAAACCCTATACCAACATGTCTGACCAGCATGGTAGGTCGATTTCCCTCCTATTGGGGAGGAGGCTCAAGCCCAGCAGTGGGACGTGTATGAGCTGAGACGACGACCCTACAGGCACCGGCAAATATAATGAAAATTAATGATTTCTGATTTTAACGTGAGCATTACACACCTATACTAATATATAAAGCTGAAGAGTTTGTTTCTTTGAACGCGCTAATCTCAGGAACTACTGGTCCGAATTGAAAAATTCTTTCAGTGTTAGATAGTCCATTTATCGAGGCTGTATATTATCATGCTAAGACCAACAGGAGCGGAGAACCAATTTCGTTTTGAGAGCCACCGCTGCCTAAACGGCTAAATGTACACAAAAATCATGTATAACAGAATCGTATTATTAAAAAATATTTTCGCCTTCTACATAAACAAAGTCTTAGGTTAAATTTAGCATACCGGTGTGGGCGGGCACCGGTGTGGGCGGGATCCATGACCGCCCGACTTAGGGCCCTTCTGTGGCGTCCACAGAAGGGCCCTAAGTCGGTGCCCGCCCTACGGCGTTTGGACCGTGGAGGCCTTCCGGCCGGTGCTGATGCAGTGGTTGGAAAGGCGGCACGGGGTGCTCTCCTTCCGACTCGTACAGGTCTTGACGGGGCATGGATGCTTCGGCAAGTACCTGTACAGGGTCGCTAGGAGGGAGAGAACTCCGTCCTACCACCACTGCGATTGCGACGAGGACACGACGCAGCATACGCTCGAGGTCTGTGCCGCTTGGGCAGAGCCGCGTCGAGGACTCGTCGCAATCATCGGTGCCGACCTGACGCTGCCGACCATCGCTAGGGAGATGCTCGGCAGCATCAGGAATTGGGACGCGGTCGCAGCCTTCGCAGCGAAGCAGTTATCTCGCAGAAGGAGGCGGCGGGTCGCGAGCGCGAGGAGCACAGCCTCGATGATGCGACCCGCCGCCGGCGACTGGGGCGGCGCAGGCGGGATTACCTGCGAGAGGCCAACCGCGTGAGGAAAGACCGACGTCCTCCCCGAGGGGGGGACGTCGGTCGATGGGAGGGTGCCCCGGGCAGGGGGTATTCCGTCGGGCCGACCACTGATGACAAGTAACCCTGCTCCAGTGGTTGGCCCAACGACGAAGGCGACGTGGTGTTCGGGTGGGTTGCGGGTGTTGCGTGCTTAAGCCCCTCTGTCGCCCCGGACGGAGTGGTGCGGAGGCGCGCCGACCGCAGCCCACCCCAAAAAAAAAAAAGGTTAAATTTAGCATTAACCCCAAGTATCTATACCATGCGGACGAAGTTGCGAGCAAGAAGCCAGTTGTAAATAAAACTACTTTACGGATTTTATCGCAGTTCGCCCGTGATCGTGAACGCTGCAGTGTTCGAAACGTAGGGCAATCAAAAATCAAATACAAGCTATGAAATCCGTAACATAGTTTTATTTACAGTTGATTAGTTATTTCCACATTAGCCTGATTAGTATAACATATGGAATACCTATCAATATTAGGTTCATAGGTTTGATTCCTGCATGTGTTAAAGATTTTTCTTTTAAATAAGTGTATAAAATATGCTCTTTAATAATAATCTCTTTATAGACTCTAGTGTTTCCGTGTGACAACGGAGTAAGAATACAAATCACCACTCCATATCTTACCCGTGGATGTCGTATAAGACGACTATAGGATATAATATGCACATAACATCTGAGCAAGAGAAGGAAAACTCGAAATGAAACCCTATATCAACATGTCTGACCAGCATGGTATAGTAGGTCAAATTCCCTCCCATTGTGGAGGAGGCCCGAGCCCAACAGTGGGTATGTGGGCTGCGATGATGATGGTGACTAGTGTTTTATGTCGAGTTTCCTCTTTTAGAGTGCTGTTTTCTACATATCCCTATGTCGTCTTTTATAACACTCACGACTAAGAGAGAGGGTGCTGAACTGTATTCTTACTCTGTCACCACATGTTTTGTTTAATTTTAATTAAATTTATAAGATTTTCTAATAACTAAGACTGTTATCTTTTTCAAAATATGTACATAAATTAACCAACGGTTGAAACAAATTGTAACCTCTCTATACGTTTGTTTTAAGCCCAACATTTGGTCCAACTAATAGGTCAAATTAACTCAAAAGCCAACAGTTGCTGACTCATCCAATCCATCACCAAGATCATAATAACACTCTCTCAAATTAATACCTGCCTACTCAAAATAAAAACTGAAAAATTGACGTCCAACTTGCATAGATCTCAAACGGTTCACACAAAATATTAACACGTACTCAAAATCCAAAGCGGATATACCGAGACGGGGTCTTCGTATGTTGGACATATCTTAATACCGGCTTATTAGTAATGATAATTTTTGGGTTGTTTCTTTGAAAAAAGTAAGAGATTTAGAGTGCTTTTAGTAAAGCTATTGATATATTTACGTACAAACTTTCTGTTTTATTGTATCAAATTATTGTAATTTGGCCATTTTACACGTAGTTTTGACATTTAAATTGATATAACTAATTTTAGTGAAGGCGAAATGGAATTTTAGAAACATATTTGTAACTTTTTTATAATAATACGATTATGATAAATAATACATATTGTAGATGTATGCATAAATAAGTGCAAATGTATTTGCCGTGTGGTGACGGAGTGAGAATACAATTCATCACCCCATCTCTTGCTTATGGGTGTAGTAAAAGACGATTAAGGGATATAATATGCGAATAACATCTTTGCAAGAGAAGGAAAACTTGAAATAAAACCCTGTACCAACCCGTCTGAACAGCGTGGTATAGTATTCTCAATTTCCCTCCCATTGTAGAGGAGACTGAAGCCCAGCAGAGGGACTTATTTGGGCTCAGATGATGATGATGATCGGTAAGGAAGAATTGATACATACATACATACATATAATCACGCCTCTTTCCCATAGGGGTAGGCAGAGACCACTTGCTACGATCTTGACATACCACTTTCGCCTCGTCCACATTAATTAATCTCCTCATACATGTTCTTCGGTTCAGGGTACTCCTAACCTGGCCTTT
This sequence comes from Lymantria dispar, assembly GCA_032191425.1. Lineage (NCBI taxonomy): Eukaryota > Metazoa > Arthropoda > Insecta > Lepidoptera > Erebidae > Lymantria > Lymantria dispar. The sequence goes on along the minus strand of CM063465.1, from coordinate 4,997,044 downwards.
CTTAAGAACGTCCCCGATTTGATTGTGGAACGTCCGCCTCGGGCTTCCCCTTCCAACACTTCCGTTCACATTCGCCTTATTCGCCTTATAGAATTGATGATAAATTTTATTAGTCTCTTTCCACAGATAATCCATATATTAGTGGTAAAAGCAAACTGTTGACAATTCTCTGTCTACCGCCGCAGGCCGATCTATCCGGAGTAGTACCACATTCTCGCAGAAAATCGACGTCTATAGTAGCAATTTATTATTGCTCTTTCTTTTTGAGGGTATTTGCGTATGGTGGGTTTTGGTGATGCCTTTAGTATCATCGAACCTCATTGCACGAAGTCATACTCACTTGACTTTCTTCATGGTAGGCAGCCTAGCATATTTCCATGAGTGTCAACGTCACTTACCATCAGGTGTACTGTTTGCTCGTTTGCCACTGTATACAATAAAAAAAATATATATAAAAGTTGTTCAATTGGTCAAAACTCTGTCCAAATACGTAGACTGTAATAATGATCGACCTTTGCGTGTATAAAAAAGCTATAAAATACTTATTACTCAATAATTCACTTAGACAAAGTATAACAAATAATTCAATGACGAAGCTAATACTTATAGCAGTAATAATAGTTATAAAATCGAATTAAACTGCATACAGAATGGATTGTGGACACGCGCTTAAGTGCCCGACAATTACCCAAACGAGATTCCTCATCCAATGTATTGGAATTGAATAATAATCTAGATGATACAGAGTCTACATTCTTTTCGGGTACTTTTTAAGATAAAATTCAGACTTTTGAAGTGATAACTTTATATGGGAGGGTAAACCGCTTCGTTACGTAACGCGTTACGGCGGGCATCTGTTAGGCTAGATAAAGAAAAGCATTTTATTAATAAATAACTTTGCCTTACATTATCGTATTAATATACATAAAATTTATGTAATAATCTAAGCTTTTATCTAAAATTAAACAAATTCCAAAAGCCTTAAAATGGTTTTATTTTTAATATATAAGAAACGTTCAAATGGTAACTACCATCGACTAGAGAGCTAACTCACAGACAACTTTATTTGATCGTAAAAAAAAAATAATAACGTCTAAAATTAAAATCTCACAGCTTTAATTAGTACTTTATAAAGGCTCTCATTAAGCAGTTGCCGACGAAATGATTTGAAACATAAATTAAGTGTAAACAAAGCGAGCGAACGAGAAATAATCTCATTTGCAAGAGAACATCTCGGTGTAATCTTGTATAAGCACCGACTAATTTGTACACAATTGCACACTTAAAGAGCTTTCGGCTATTCCTATTTGGGTAGTTTTTCATTTCACTCAGTTTGTTCATCTTGGTAACCGTTATTTTAGATCGCACTTTACCGATCTGATCTGAGGGCCAAACCTCGGTGTATATGGAGACCATTGTGGATCCTGGCTTACAGGAGCTACAGTGATAGGAATATGTCATGAGATTAGTCCCAAAAATAAATATATCAGATCATATACGTCGAAATACACGCTCGAGTGCTCTGCAATAGAAGAAAAAATACCTAGTAGTGCCAGAGTAAAAATATACTACGTACTATATAAATTAACCTAGCTCCTACGTGCGCATGAATGCTAAAAAGTGTTCGAAACGTTGAGAAAATAAAAATAGAAACGCAATAAAATCTGTAAAAATAGTTTTATATCCATTCTTTACCTTATTTACAATAATTTAAACTCTTTTGTATCTATTAAAAATGAATACCTTCTTAGAGTTTTCTTTTCTCTTGCATTGCATTTATTACTTATAAACACACACTGTTCCTGTGTGTGTCACAGGAACTCCCGATGTTGTTGGAGACACAGAAAAAGGAAAATTTTGATAACAAATAAAATAATTACGTCAACGCATTTTTCACTAAAAGGTAACCGACCTAACTGAACAAGCACAATATAAAACAATAAAAAGCCTATTAAGTTGAAACAACATAATCAGCCATCCCCCTCTCTCCTTCCTGTCTCCTCTCTCGTCCCTGTCGCTCCTTCAGAACTCCTCGGACCACTTCCCTGTCCAGCGACGGATAATTATTGGCGCCTTAAGATGAGGCGGCAATCACATTATTTCGTATCTCAATTTGCTTTGAACATTTATTTTATTTTTCCTCTTTAATATAATGAAATAGGTAATACCAATAGGACGGTCTTGAGTTTGAATCTCAGATCAAAAAATGTATAAAAAATCTACAGGAGACTTTAATTGGCTACTGTAGTTTTTTTTTTTTAATTTTATCCATGATGTTCGCGGCAATAAGCCTATTTTATATTACGTTTCGAAATCTAGAAGGATAAAAACGTGGTGCGTGTACTATACTTTCCTAAAAATCGATATTTCAATAGCAGCAAGTTGCTATTGCGCTTCGTTCAATAAGCGAGAGAGCCTGAGTATGGATACTATGTTAGGCAGCGACCTGGCTGTGCCCTTGGTGCTCTGCCCTTGGTACTACAGAAGTCCATAAATGACAGTTATCACTTTTTATTAGGCATACTCTTTGCCCATCTATCACCCAAGGCAATACAACAATGTGACGTCTGCTTGCATTTCGAACAAATCCTGAAAAGTTCCCAAAACATCAGGAATTGAATCAAGAATGCTAGTATGCATTCTTCAAAAGGGCACTGCTGACCACTCCTCTAGCGCTTTTTCTCTGTGTTATTATTAAACCCATCGACAAGACTTTTTTTTTTTATTTAAACTTGAGACTTCACCATAGCAATCTAATGAAATCTCTCCTAAATTATTATTGCCTCATAACACTTGGCCACTTATGTAAGAATAAATCTAGCAGAGTACAACAGATACAAGGACATTCACTCGTACAATAATAGAAGCGCGAATAACTTAATTACTGTAAAACGGACGTTAACAAGGCCTCCAAAACAACTCATGTCATGGGGCTGGCAGTATACAAAAGCTGCCGAGCTCAGTTTCTATGACTTCTACTCTTCGTGGATTTAAAACGCGTCTTAACTGTTGGCTGGTCGAGCAAACTTTTTACAGTTATGACGAATTTATGAAAATGAATTGTAAATAATTGTAGCTATGTAATAATAATAATGTAATATAATTTATCCATAAAAATTTACACGTAAATTGGCTTTACGTAATAAATGAGTATGAGTAACAATATAAAACTATTTTTACGGATTTTTATCGTATAAAAGCCGTAAAAATAGATTTATTTCATATATATAATATTCGCGTAAAAAAGTCAATGTATAAAATTAATATTAACATAAATAAGTAACTACAAAAACGATTACAATTTATTCTGATATGATTTAGACCCTTTAAATTGAACATCAAATCCAATACTGAACAACTACAAAAACGAATAATGCAACTAAATAACAAAACGTTATAAAAGAACAAAAAGCACTAAAGGGGTATCTCCATTCCGTTTTGTTCCGATATCTCTGTCCCGTTCACTCTAATCGTATTAAGCATCCATTTTTGTAAGCGCTTCGAGCCCGATCCAATTTCAAACTCATTTGTTAGAGCATAAAACAATTATTAAAAAACGCCAGTGATTTGGCAAGCAATTTTTGCCGTTTTACATCACTTAACTCGGACTAGTGAAATATATGGAGATTCATTTTAACATTCATCAAATTCATTCGACTATTTGAAATTACTATGTGGTAGCGGCTACGAAGACTACCAACCCTTCCACTGCCCCTAGGTGTCGTAAAAGACGACTAACAGTTTTGTATCGACCATCGACATCGACAATTGCAGTCCCAGGGGTTCAACGGAAATAGGTAGGTACAACAGACCTGCCGTTGCCGACCATCATCTCCAAGATGCTCGGTAGCGACAGCTGCTGGTCGTCCATGGCCTCCTTCTGTGTGCTGTCATGACAAGAAAGGAGGCCTCAGAGCGGGCACGCGAGGCGCTTGCGTCCGCTGACTCGCTCCGCTGGCGGCGGCCAGGGAGGAGGAGACGGCGCTACGTACTGCTCCTCCCACCTTCCTGATTGACGACAGGACATGGCCTGAAGGCCAAGCATTGGAGTGTCGGGGATAGAATGTCATCAAACGATCTCTCCGGCATCCCGTAAAAGCGCGGCAGGACCTGCTGTGGTTTTAGTGGGTATTCCGGTCGCTTATGTGCCCGGCGAGTCCCATACACACTCTCCTTGTCTATCACCGGTGGGGGGAAGTAAAGGCATTACCACAGGGTGAAAAAAAAATTCTCAAGGGAGGTTAACGTCAGGCAAGTGGCCAATCATTTAACTATTGCCAATACCTTTTATATCATGTGCTATGAAAGAAGATATCGACCCAATATGTGCCTACTCAAGTAATTGGGATACGAGCAAGGTTATAATGCATCTCTGCTCATATAAGTCCCACTGCTGGGCTTGAACCTCCTTCACAATAGGAGGAAAATTTAACTTACTATGTCATGCTGGTCAAACAGATTGGGATTTATTTCGAGTTATTCTTCGTTTGCTATACCTATATTATAAGCGTATTATATCCCGATCCCGATGACTAATGGATATAATATGCACATAAGAAGAAAAGCTTGAAATTAAACTCTATACCAGCATCTCTGACCAGCACGGTATAGTAGGTTGAATTCCTTCCCATTGTAGAGGAGGCCCAAGCCCAACAGTGGCACGTATGTGGGCTGCGATTATGATGATGATATCAGTTAGTTGTTGTTTACGACATCCACGGGCAAGATAGGGTGTGAGGAATTGTATTTTTACTCCGTCACCACACGGATAAGGTAATAATAATTATAATGCATCTTTATATCTTTATTTAAATATTTTTTGTGTATGTGTGTATGTCACTGAACACCTCCTAAACAACTGGAGCGATGTTGACGAAATTTTTTTGTGTGTGTTCAAGGGGATTCGATAATGGTTTAGATACACAATTAGATCCTGTAGGTAGCACTGTTGTCGATTTCAAGGAGAATGCCTTTTATTATTGTACAGAATTGTATTGTGTATTGTGAATTGTGTATTGTATTATTTGGACAGAACAACGTCTGTTAGATCAGCTAGTATATTTATATATTCTTAGTGTAGCAATCTTGTTTTAAGAAGTTTTAATTTCTTATTTAGACAAGTATTTCGACTAAAATTTTCTCAACAAGTCTCCGTAGTTATCGCTTTCCACATAGCTACGCGGCAACAGTGTTTTTTTTTCGTGAATATAATCGAATGAGCGTGCGTGCGAGCTGATAACGGGTGTATTTATACCACAATAATGGCTGATTGAGGGTAACATATAAATATGCAATATAGCATATGAAAATTTGCTGAAATAGAATCTTCTATAGGTATACGTCGCACTTTTGAGTTTTACTCGTCCCCTCGGGGAGGACGTCGGTCTTTCCTCACGCGGTCAGCCTCTCGGCAGGTGACGGACTAATTCCCGGAACAAGTCACCCGCGGCCTCGGCTAGATAACATAACGTTAACACTATTTGTAACACTAGATGCTAACATCATCATCATGACAGCTCAAATACGTCCCACTGTTCGGCTCAACCCTCCTCCACAATGGGAGGGAAATTGACCTACTGTACCACGCTGGTCAGACGTGTTAGTATAGGGTTTTTTTTCAAGATTTCTTTCTCTTGCATAGATGTTTTATGCATATCATTACCCTTAGTCGTCTTTTACGACATCCACTGGCATGGTTTGATTGTATTCTTACTCCATCATGACACGCTACATAGGTAGGGTAGAAAATTTAATAATACAATATATTATTTGTATGTTAGTTAATTTAAATGTAAAATACACCCCTAAACTTTCATATTACAGAGTTGATTTGAACAGTTTGTTAGCCGCGGGACATGATTCCATAACAGCGTCAAACCCCGCCCGGGATCGATCCTGGACACCCGCTGGCGACATCCCGTCTCTAATATTGTTACTTTAAACTAATATGAAGTTTATTTTAATGGGTTCTGTATATGAAAATGTTTTATATAAATGGAGAAAGATATGTATGGCTATATTCATATACTGAAGGGTTAAGAAGAAGTTTCCGTGTAGTATCATCATCATCATCATCTTGCTCTTATCCCAATTACTTGGGGTCGACGCAATATGTCATCTGTTTTGACATATTGCAAAAAGTTTCGGCAATGACTTTTATGACCGGCCGCCTGCCTGACGTCAACCCTCCTTGGGAATGTAATCGTTAACCCAAATGGTACCAGATGGAGTTGGTCCGGGTCAATCTAGGGCTCTTAGTCGTCTTTTACGACACCCACGAGCAAAGCAAGGATTGGTAGTATTCGAAGCCGCTACCACACAGCATCCGTGTAGTAACGAATTACGAATAAAAAATTGTAAATGAAACTTTTTACATTTATCTAATGCTTGACATCTATCTGCACAGGTATAGTGCAGATAGATGTCAAGTATTGTACATAGTAAATTGAAATAGCTATAAATATAGCATTAATATTAAGAGCCGTTTCGCTACGGGGGACTCTAGATCTTCTCTCCACCGTCGGATTACTTCTCTTCGAGCCACTTCCTGGACTCTGCCCAGTCCTCTTATGGACACTTGCTCCCCGTTGGCTCGTGCTGTGGCGCGGAACCGGTACACTTCCACCAGCATCTCCGCCACTAGTGGACTAGGTCGCCTGCCAGCAGTATCGCCGCAGGACAGGACACAGTACGGTAGCTCCTAATGGCCCTCACCGCCATGACCCTCTGCGGTCATCACAGAAGAGCTCTGTTACAGACGGTGACGGACTCTGACCAGATAGGAGCACCATACAGTGCCATGAAACGCAGGATGCCGACGTAGAGATGCCGGCATGTCGACTCAGGACCACCAGTGTTCGGCAGAGGCCTTCCCAAACCCAACATCCGGTTCACGACAAGCGCCACTCCTTCCTCTGCCAATCGGGCAGCTCCCCAGAAGTCCGCCCTCTTCACTGTGACGAGGGTGTCGTCTTAAGTAACCCCTAGACATTATTGAATACATGCAAAAAATGGATCATTATTTCACATATACCTTTAATGAACTTTTTTTAAAAGGCAATTATTAGATCCGCAGTGGCCCATCTCCCACAACCATTTTACCTCACTGCAGAGTAAATTTTAGAGTCCTATATATCAATAATATTTATAGTTTAGGTCACAAAAGATACAGCAAAGATCAGACATGTACTCTATTTGGCACTTAATCTAACACATTCTCTATTTCTTATACCGTTAAACAGGAAAAAAAATTAAACCCTTGGCGGAATTTTAAATTTTGCATTGCTTTTTTATCGCCTATATTATCGCGTTAAAATAATAAGATTATTCTAAATGTAATTACACATTAAACTATGATCTCACGTCATATGGCTATGTCGATAAAGGCTTACATGAATGTACTCTTCCCATCCAAAATTGGCTATACAAGTTTTCACTTCAAAAATATATACCTAAATCTGAATTTTAACACTGCAGACTCGACATCATCATTCATCATTTCAGCTCATATACGTCCCACTATTGGACTCGAGCCTCCTCCACTCCTCCATAAAATAGGAGGGAAATTGACCTTCTATACCACACTGGTGGTAAGTTGTTATAGGGTTTTATTTCGAGTTGTCCTTCTCTTGCATAGATGCAATAAGCATATTTAATCCCTTAGTCATGTTTTAAGTTATCCACGGCCAAGATAGAACGTGTTAAAATGTATTCTTACTCCATCACCACACGGAAAAGACTCTGCAGAATACCATACGAAATCTTATTAAGTTTAATAATATTTCTATAAAGTTTATTTTCTGTAATGAACCCTAAGACATTGTCAACACAAAAGAAAGTTATCGCGTTTGTCGTGAGTACCCCGCGGCGTTAAATGCATGTTCTGACGTAATAGCTAGTTCAGATAATTAGTCAGATATCACTAACGTGCATACTCCTTCAATCCGTACAGGATATATTTTAATTACATATAAAAAGTATAATATTAATTTCCCTTCTCTTCCTACCCTCCATAGTGGTTGTGGGGAGGGATGGCTGCTCTACTAGTTATGGCTGCTCTTGTGATCGGGTACTGCTTGTAAGATCTGGTCCAGCCGTAATCTTTTGAATTATATTACGTATCTTGTGGTTCAAAGGGCATCACACTGGAGCTAGTTCTTACAAAACTTGTTGTACACAATTTTATATCTAATAAGAAAAAATAATAGACAAGCCCGCTGTGTTTCTTGTCGGATTTTCTCAGTAGCAGACGCGTTCCGATCCGGTAGTAGTTTTTTTTTGCATAATTTAATTTAATTTTTTTAACCTAATAAAATGTAAGTGCCCTCTCGGGGCGTATGCGTAATAAATGATTTGAATTTGAATTCTTATTTCTAACAGCCTTCAAAAGAAGAGGAAGTTCTCAATTCGATTGTATTATTTTCTATGTTTGTTACCACAGAGCTTTCGACTGGATGAACCGACTTTGACGATATTTTTTATTTAAAAGCTGGTGTTTCCCATGCGGTCCTATTTTTACTCCAGTTCTGACAACGGTATGCATGAGAAAACCATGTAAGTCCTAAATTTGCATTAAGTATATGCGTGATAAATGTACGAATAACTTAATATCACGCTTATATTTGAAGTTATCTTTTTTTTTGTTAAGTTGTACATATGCCAAATACTACCAACTCTCACATTACTCGTCAGTATCATAAAAGAAGCAACTCAGTATGTCGTACCTATGTAACATTTTCTGCGCGGTGATGGAGTAAAAATACGATTCATCACCCCCTATCTTATCTGTGGGTGAAAAAGACGACTAATGGATATAATATGCACATAATAACAATGCAAGAGAAGTAAATCTCGAAACTCAATCCTATGGTAACATTTATTTATTTATTTACAATCAATTATAATACCTTTACTGGACATTTAACCTAATGCGATATTATAAGAAAAAAATATAAAATTAATAACAGTTATATATAATAAGACAATAATATAAAACAATTAATAAAATATCATATCAAAATATTAATCACTAGCAATCCGCCCTCGCTTTGCTTCGGTTTTAGTCGTTTTACCCGCGTAGGTCCCGTTCCCGTGGGAATACCAGAATAAAATATAGCCTAGTTTACGCCCTGATATTATAGCTTTCCATTGGTAAAAGAATTTTTGAAATCGGTCCAGCCGTTTTGAAGATTACCCGGAACAAACAGACAGACAGACAAAAAATTTTTAATCTGTATTTTAGGCATAGGTGTCGTGCAAATAACCGTGTGAGCATAAAAAAAGCCTATTATTTTGACATTACAAACAGACACTCCAATTTTATTTATTGGTATAGATAATTTAATATTATGTTTTACTAAATATAAGCCACGCATTTATATACAACGTAATACAATAACATGTCTGACCAACGTGGTATAGTAGGTATATTTCCCTTCTACTGTGGAGGAGGCTCGAGCTCAACAGTGGAAAATGTATGTGATGATGATGAGTTATGAATTGAACAAAATTTTACGAGTTTTAAATATAATGTACGGATGACGCGCCCTTATGGTGATAATGAGGTACGTTTACGGCAGATTGTGGGGTTGCGTCCATTCTATTACCCTGGATGGATACGTCGGTATATGATCACACGACAGTCAGGCCCCAAAAAAGGAAATTTTTATACCTTATATTTTCAACCCATCATACCACACAAGATCATTCAATTAATTTACTAAATACTCAAATTAAAATAGTTTAATTTAATTCTAAATCACATAATAAGTCTATCAAACAATTTCTATTTCTTCTACCATTAAATTACAAAGGGCTTTAGATTGTATCTAAGTTCAGCCCACTAGCGATTGTTCGCCGCAAATTGCTTGAAAATCGCCGATCTGATAAAGTCTTTATAAAATCCTGTTTGGAACTTTTTATAATTTTTTTTTTGGGAGACAGATGTGTTCATGCAACGTCTTTTGTAGGTAAATAGGTCTATTTAGGTAACGTTTTCTGTATGACAATAGATCGATAATACAATATGATACGCCTTCTTTTCCTGCCGCCCGGACATCTGAAAGAAAAAATGTTGACCATCATTTCAGCTCATATACGTCCCACTGTTGGGCTCGAGCCTCCTTTACAATAGGAAGGAAATTGACCTTACTATACCATGCTGGTCAGACAGGTTGGTATAGGGTTTTATTTCGAGTTTTCCTTCTCTTGCATTGAAATTACATGCGTAGTATATCCCTTAGTCGTCTTTTACGACATCCACGGGCAAGATAGGGAGTGGTGAATTGTATTCTTACTCCGTCACCATACGGAACATATATCATTTAATCATCTAATTTAATCATCTTAGCTCATATACAGATCTGGGCATCACTAGGTTCAAACCTCCCCCACAATGAAAAGAACATTGCTTTATTATATCACTAGCAACCCGCCCACTTCGCTTCAGTTTCAGTGGTCTTACCCGTGTAGTTCCTGTTTCCGTGGAAATACTGGGATAAAATATAGATAAAATATAGCCTATGTTGCTTCCTGATATTATAGCTTTCTATTGGTGAAAGAATTTTTGAAATCGGTTTGGTGGTTTACGCGTGAAAGCGTAACAAATAAACAAACTTACTTGCCCATCTATACCAATAAATAAAATTGGAGTGTCTGTTTGTAATGTCAAAATAATAGGCTTTGTTCATGCTCACACGGTTATTTGCATTAATCTCGCATATATTGTATACATATGCCTAAAATACACTTTATATTTTTTTTATCTATCTGTTTGTTCCGGGTAATCTTCAAAACGACTAGGCCGATTTCAAAAATTCTTTCACCAATGGAAAGTCATAATATCAGGGCTTAACATGGGCTATATTTTATTCCGGTATTCCCACGGGAACGGGAACCACGCAGGAAAGACGACTGAAACCGAAGCGAAGCGAGGGCGGGTTGCTACTTTATAATATTAGTAAAAATGCTATTCTGACCAGTTGAGGATTTTATTTGGAGTTTTCCCTCTATAGCGAGATATTATCTTCTTGCGACTCTTCATTTTCATTTACGACCCACAGTTAAGAAAGTGAGTAATAAAATATATTCTTACTCCACCATAAAACGAAAAATTTTCATTGTAGTAATCAAAAACCACCAATCAAGCATCAAAAACGAGAATCTACATAACAGAATAGCAAAAAATAAATATTTCTCTCCATCGTTTTGTACGTAACTTCATAAAAATAAATACATAACATTCATTAGTATAGAATCGTGATACAAATAACGTTATTTGTCGCGTAAATGTAACAATAGTAACATTTACCCTCAAGTAATTGTGCCAGCGTTTCTAAAACTAGTAAAGGAAAGAAACAAAGATAGTATTTTTGTCAGGCTTAGTAGATGCAAAAAGTGCAAAAAATACTATAAACCGCTAGTTGACAATTCAACAACTACGTCTGTGTCATATAAGAGAGAGAGAGGAAGAAAGAGCTTATGTAACTTTTTCATTAATGTGTCCCTCTTATTATCCTATAATATCCTATAGACTTCCTTGATACATGGCCCATCTGTCACTATTTTTTAATTCAAATACATATTGCCTTTTTTTGGAGGTGGGTTACGGTCGGCGCACTCCTCGTTCCACTCCGACCGAAGCGACAGAGGGACGTAAGCACGCACACCTGTAACCCACCCGTGACACGTCGCCTTCGTCGTCGGACCGATCACCGGAGCAGGGTGACTTGACGTCAGAGATCGGTCCGACGGAATACCCCTTGAGGAGTACCCTCTCCTCGACCGATGTCCTTCCCGAGGGGGAGGACATCGGTCTTTCCTTGTGCGGTCGGCCTCTCGGCGGGTGATGGACTAATTCCCCGGTCCAGTCACCCGCGGCCTCGGCTAGGGCGGCATCAGGCGCAGCCCCGCCCCCCTTCCGCGAGACTACTGCCTCGCAGAAGGCTGCGACCGCGTCCCAGTTCCTGACGCCGTCGAGCATCGCCCTGGCGATGGTATTTGGCGAAGCTACCATGCCCCGTCAAACCTTGCACCAGTCAGAAGGACCGTGCCACCGCTTTAGCCACTGCATCAGTACCGGCTGGAAGGCCTTCACGGTCCGCACACCGAACCGAGGCCTCTCCGGCTGGACTGCCCAACGGGTTATTACGTCTCGGCGGGCGTCGACGCGCCAGGCAGTGAGCTCCCTCAATGAGACCACACCGCCCTCCGCTCGCACCCCCAACACCCGCCGATACAAACCGGCGAGCATTTCCGCCTCCAGGTCCTACGGGGGAGTCCCGGCCAAATGCGTATTACCTGAAATTATGTCAAGCAAAGAAATTCTTCAGCTTTATAAATTTAGCTACACTAATATTATAAAGAGGAAAAATTTGTATTTTTATGTTTGTGTATGTTTGTAATGAATAAACTCAAAAACTCCTGTGACGATTTTAAATATTCTTTCACCATTAGAAAGCTACATTATCCCTGAGTAATATAAGCTATATTTTATCCCAGTATTCCCACGGGAACGGGAACTATGCGAATAAGGCGACTGTAACCGAAGCGAAGCGAAGACGGGTTGCTAGGGATGAATAAAACAGAGACACGGTAACAAGAAAGAAGCAACATTTAAAAAAAATTAGAAAAACCGTATGACAAGCATAACGCTTATGGTGTTTCACCTCCCTCGGAAAACATTTTTCTAACAGTGAACGGCAATAGAATAGTCTAATAGATGGATGGATATAGTGTAGTGTCAAATTTCACGAAAAGTCATTATTTGTGTGATCCACAAATTATTGCTCCGAGTGTGGATATTACTTGTGAGTTTAAATGTACTGTTTGTAAATTTCCCCACGAGCCAGGTCAAGAATTTTTATCTAGGTTTAAACTAAAAAAACTTGATACAGAGAATTCGTATAAAAATAGTAAAAGAATAAAAACCTCGCTTGTCAATGCACAGTGTTTTGTCTTTCAAAAAACGACGAACAAAAAACTTTGACAGCCAGTAGCTCTCGAAACCACAATGCAACAAAACAAATCATATTACATATTTCTATCTCTTTCATTCTCATATCTCTCATTCGAACAGGATCCCTACTGACTCGTTAGCGATGAATAAACCTTGTAACATAATAAAACGGCAAATAGTGTAAAAAAATATATTACCAATTTATCTTTGCTTTCAATTGTGACCAATTTCAATAGATTTAAAGGTGATTTTTGTTTGTTTATGCATATTTATTGTTGCTAAGTATGTCGTGTAGTGACATTTGTTTGAGGCGTTCACCCAATATGGTACAAGCGGAAAATGAATTTGTATTTTTCTATTTTTAATTGGTGCAAATTGTCGTTTTTAGGGGAGTTCAATGCGAAAACAAATTATTTTTAAACGAGATACATTTTGGGTGCTTATTATTATTTCAGATTTAGTTACAATGAATTTTGTTTATGCAAAATAGTTTAACAAAGATGTTTCATAGAAATATATTACAATCATTATCATCATTCAGCCTTTAGCCGTCTACTACTGGATGTAGATCTCCTTCATGCTTCGCCATAAAGTGCGGTCGTATGCCACTTTCATTGAACGGTGATCAGCGACTTTCACTAGGTCGACGGTCCACCTAGTAAGGGGGCGTCCTACTCAGTACTATCCGATCCATTCGAGAACCTTTCTTGCCCAACGAATGTCGGTTTGTTGAGCGATGTGGCCTGCTTCACTTAGTTTTAGTGAAGTGGTAATCACTTCACTAATTCTTCGTGCTAATAGGTTACATCAGTTCTTCTACGGATTACCGTATTCCAGATTGGAAGGAAATCCCGAGCATAGCCCGCTCCATAGCATGCTATTACAAAAATTACATTATCTAAAATATACAAGTGGTTTAAGAGCGAATGGTCATACCGAGTATCGTGGTTAGTTACTTACACATAATTATTTCTGTAATTAACAAATAATCATTCTCGGGCTGGGTATTATTTTTCTCTGTTTAACTATGTATTTTGAAAGTATAACGTAACATAAGGATCCCAACCTACTCCTTAAAGCTGTATTTCAAACAAATAAAACAAATTAATTATATACAGGCTGTATCAGGTTATGGGACAACTGTTCGAGTATGTTGTAGTTTAACGGTCATAGATCGTAATTAAAATGTACATTACACAAAAAACAATATAACATAAAAGTTATAGTGATTTCAAAAAAATGTGTCCAAGAGTTTATGCCTTAAATGTTACGTATTATTTAGGCATGTACAGACAGAATACATGTAGGCATGTAAAGCTTCGACAGTATAATTTCATTCATTTATACTTAGAATTGCGCAAACGCTTCAATGAGCGTAGATAACAACGGCGAGCCGTCAACGGTTATCGGCCGATCAGCTGTTTTAAAGCGAAGTTTGTATTGCTTATGCGAACGTAATCATTGATTTATTCAATTTCTAATGAACATTTAACAAAGTATGAATATGTTTCGTATTAAGTATCATTGAATTTATATGTTTCAATCGGATTTACACGAAAAAGCGATGACAAAATTGAAAACTTTGTCTCTAATTCCTTAACGAACCGATATTTTTCGTTCAAATTTTTTTCATGGGTTCCTACCACCATTGCCAGTTGCCCCATAACCCGATACACCCTGTATAATATTATATTATAATATTTTCACATTATGTCATCATCATCATCTCGGCTTACATATATACCTACGGCGGGCAATTAACTAACTATAGCGCGCTAGTCAAACAGATTGGTATAGGGTTTTGTTTCAAGTTTTGTTTTATTTGCACAGGTGTTATATGAATATTATATCCCTTAGTCGTCTTTTACGACATCTACGGCAAAATAAGGAGTGATGATTTGTATTCATATTCCATCATACTCGCAGTTGACCTACTGCACCACGCTGGTCAGACATGGTATAGGGTTTTATTTCGAGTTTTCATTCTCTTTCACAGGTGTTACATGCATATTACATATATACTTTAGTCATCTATTACGACATCCACGGGTAAGATAGGAACTGTAAAATTGTATTCTTACTCCGTTACCACACGAAAAACAATTAATATAAATTTAGAATTAGAACAGAAAAGTTTACTAAAGAAATTATTTGTGGCATCATCATGAAACTAAAAAAATATGCTCACCAACTATCCAAGCATAAAATCCGTAACTAATAAAAAGCTTACCACGAACGCCTCCGAACAAAATCCACTACAATAACCTTTACAAAGCCGAGCTAATATAGACGAAATCCTTTTATGCTTGAGAAAAAAAAAATTACTAATAAGCAAAATTCGCAGAATCTTTTGTCCAAAATACTTGAGGTATTGACCACTGTTTGCTTTGATACAATAAGATACACAAATCGGTTTTGTGTTGAATTTCAAGCATCTCTCATTACTGTGCTTGAGATACAATGCATAGTGGGAAGAAAAGAAAAAGCTTTGGCCAAATGACCATTGCCAGGATTAAGTTTTACGAATGCTTTTATGTTGTGCGATTATTGATATGTTTATAATAACATTCTTTGGCGGTTTTTCTAAGGTTATATTTTGTATAGATAATAAAGTGTTTCACACTTGTATCTTGGGTATGAAAACACGGCATGATAGGATAAAAGTAATTTTATTACGAAATCTTATTTATTTTATTTATTTGTATAGATTACATAAATTTATGATAAAATTATTGATTACATCAGCATCTATACTCTATAATAATAAATAAAATTGGAGAGTCTGTTTGTAATGTCAAAGTAATGGTTTTTTTTCATGTTGATACGATTATTTGCACGAAACCTATGCCTAAAAACCGGTTTCAAAAATTTTTGTGCGTCTGTCTTTCTGTTTGTTTTGGGTAATCTTCGAAAGGGCTGGATGAATTTTAATAATACTTTACTACCAGGTAGCATTCTATATAAGGAGTAACTTACGCTATATTTTATCCCGGTATGCCCACGGGAACTATGCGGGTAGGGCTACTGAAACCGAAGCGAAGCGAGGGCGGGTTGCTATTCATTACATAGAATTTAATGTCTCGGGCATTCTGTTTATTATTACAAATCGTTATCATCATCATAGCCCACATAATTTCTACTATTGAACTCGAGCATCCTCCATAATGGAAGAACAATTTACCTACTATACCGCGCTGGTCGTGTTGGCATAGGGATTTATATCAAGTTTTCCTTTTATGTATAGATATTATGTGCATATTTAATCACGTAGCCGTAGTCATCTTTTACTATACCCATGAGCAAGATAGGCAGTGATGAATTATATTCTTACTTCGTCGCCACACGGAAATATATATGAACTTCATTCTTCACTTCATATCAGCTTATAATTAATTAAAAACTGGCAATTTCTCCCGCGTAATTCCCGTTCTAATACGGCGATGAAATATAATTTATGTTCATTCATTCATTCTTTTCAGATTATTGCCGTCCACTGCTGGGCGAAGACCTTCCTCATGGTACGCTTCAGAGTGCGGTCCTGTGCCGCCTGCATCCAACGACACCTGGCAAGAGAGATTCCAAGCATAGTCCGCTCCGTAGTGGTTGAGCGACTTTGAGATTGGTTATGAGACCTACATTTAGGAACCACGCTTCCGTGCCGTAAGTCATTACTGGTAACATACACAGTTTGTAGGCCTGTTTTCAGACACTGAGGTATATTAGACAAGAAGATCCTCTTAGTTTGCCGAACGCTGCCCAACCGAATTGGGCGTCGGCTAACTTCTTTATAGAAATTGGATTTACCGAACCTATGTTATGCCCTCATAATGTAGCATGATGATTTTTCTAAGCCGTGACGTCGCAGGTAGCATTGTGGTCTGAGAATAGCGATGTCCCACGCAATGGTTTTCAGCAATGGAGCCTTCGGCAACGCCAAATGTTGTTTTCTTTCTACGGAATAGTTATTGATAAAATCGCCATGCTTGGCAAACGGATAATTGATCAAAATTATTATAAATTTCTCATGTCGAATTTTTGCCTATTCTGCTGATGATAACCAAGTTGATGTTTACGACATCCGCGGTAGGGGGTGGTTATAATTGTATTTTTATCTGGTCGCCAAATTTGCTCATTAGGCTAAAAATTCTGTTATATTTAGACACTAAGTTAACATTGTCATTACATTAATAGTTAAAAGAGAATATTCTTTAGATAGTCTTTCTTTTGATCCGTGCGGTGACGGAGTAAGAATACAAATCACTACTCCCTATCTTGTACGTGGATGTCGTAAAAGACGACTATGGGATATAATACGCATATAACATCTTTGCAAGAGAAGGAAAATTCGAAATAAAACCCTGTATCAACCTGTTTGACCAGCATGATATAGTAAGGTCAATTTACCCCCTATTATGGAGGAGGCTCGAGCTTAACAGTTGAACGTAGATGAGCTGAAATGATGATTCATTAGACATGATTAATAGTTGCAAAAACTTTTAAGTATCACCTAATTAAGTGCTGCTGTATATCTAACTCGTCACCACGTTGGCTCATTATCCTATAAATTTTGTTATCTAATCTAATATCTTTAAACGAGCAATTCTTGTGTATATATATTCAGGATCTCGGAAACGGCTCCAATGATTTTGATGAAATTTGGCATACTAGAGGTTTCAGGGCCAAAAAATGACATAAAATGTCAATAGAATATGAATTCAAATTTTGCCATCAACGTCAAGAGTGGCGATAGCTCAGTTGGGAAGTTGTCCAGTTTTTTTTGTTTTGTTTTGGCATTCAAACAGCGTGGGATCGAATCTCGATGCTATTATTATTCTCTTTTTGTAATTTTTGATATTTTATTCATTATTAAATTTTTATTTTTATTAATATATATCTAAATAAATTCGCCAAAAATACAACAAAAATATACCGAGCGAAGCTCGGTCAACCAGATATTGAAGTTAATATTAACAGTAGGGGTCGTCATGGTGGCAAGAAACTAAGAAGTTGTTGGATAGATCTGTCCAACATTAATAATAACAAAAACTTTTAGGTATATAAATAACTTGTTAGATGAATAAAATTTAAGGACCGTTATTACGCCCTTTCAATTTTCGCAATGGATTCTTCCCATGTTATTACGTAGTAAAAATACAATTAAACAAAAGAATAAATTAAAGAGGGTATCTCTTTTGCCCGTGAGTGTCGTAAAAGACGAATAAGGCAAATATACAGGTAACAGCGAATGCAAGCGAAGGAAAACTTGATATAAAATCGTACTCCGACACGTCTGACCAGCTTGGAATAGTGTGCCATTTGCATCCATCGGTTCCTTGCGAATTCCAAGGCGTCGTTATTTCACCTACTAGGAGATCGTCCGACATAGCGTCGTCCGATTCGTGGTCGCCTCTCGAAAACCTTTCTTTCCCAACGATTGTCGGTGTAACGAGCAATGTGGCCTGCCCATTGTCCCTGCCTAATTAAAATGGTAATATCATTCACATTAAATTATATTTTCAGTTGATTAATTTGCTGTGTAGTGACAAAGTAAGAATACAATTCACTATCGCCTATCCTACTTTTTATACGGGTAGAAAACAAAAAAAAATATTTTTTAGAAACTTACCTTACTTAACTTATTTAGCATTTCAGCTTATATACGTCCCACTGCTGTGTTCGAGCTTCCTCCATAATAGGAGAGAAATTGACCTTACCATTCCATGCTGATCAGACAGTTTAGGGTTAGTTTAGTACAGGGGTTTATTTCAAATTTTTCTCCGTTTATGTAGATCTTATATGCCACTGGGAGTGCGATCTCTGACCCAATGAGCGCGACCATATGTTAAACAATTTGCAAGTAACCTCTGGAGTTGTATACTATATGGACATTGTAGCAATTCGAGAAAATTGCCGTGCGTTCAGGCATTTATGCCATACCTACTATAGCAATAAATCTTAAGGTTCACATATAGGCCCCGTCAAGCTCTACCATATCCCTGATGCTGTGCGGCTGCGTTTATCGTAACAGCAGATCTTCTTATTTATTGACTGACTAATCAATTTTGCTTTATGTCTTCCGCATTGTGTAGGAGAGAAATGAAATCAATCTCTACCAACTCCTCCTCTTTAACTTTTTCTAATTAAATTAGTTACGGGTTCCAAGACAGTTAAAATTCATTTTATGGGACTGCCTGAGGGTTAAACCTCGGTGTGATCTATGGAGACCATTGTGGATCCTAGCTTACAGGAGTTACAATGGTGGGAATATGTGGTGAGATTAGTCCCAAAAAAATCTTATATGCGTATATATCTTAGTCGTCTTTTACGGCATCCATCACCAAGACGGGGAGTAGTGAATAGTATTCTTATTCCATTCCGTAAATTATTTTTTTTATGTGCGGTGGCACATAAAATAAAATAATTTACTCGCAAGAAACATAACAAGTCCAAATAACCGATTGTAAGCTTGTTTACATACTCCATTTTATTTTCAACACATACTACACACAAGCCGCAGCCAGGTGTTCAAAGGCGAGTTAAGGGGTGCAAGGGGAGCTCGGGTAGGGGATAGGGAGGTGCCTGAATTCGATTCCGGGCTATTGAAAAGTTTCAAGAGGCGAAAAGCTTCGACAAACGAAGCTAAGTGAATTTTGAACCCTCGGAAAAACAAGGTATGTATTTAGACGATGATATATTTTGATAAATAATGATTTCTAATGTTTACGCCAGTATGACACTCAATAAAACTACTTTTAAGGATTTTATAGCATTTGTATTTGTTTAATAATTACTAACAAAAACAATTTTTTTTTTTCACATAGAATCATTTTCTTTTTGTACTGGCACTAATTTTGTAAAAAAATATGGATCAAAATTTAACAAGTAGGTAATTCTGTAGCGGGTAGATATGAATCTCTATAATAATAATGACTTCTTGGATGTGAGACATCCAATAGTTGTCACAAAATAAGAGGCCTGTTTTGACACTTGGTCTTACCGATGTATTTAGTGATGAACCATACGACTCAGTACTCGATACTCACGATAAATCGAATCAAGTTTATATGAGTATATAATCGATTTGAATATGTATTGTAAAGTGCATTGGATTAAAGTTCCGATTTGAAAATTTTACTTAAACTGTGATATTGTAGATATTTTGAAATGATACAATGTTACGAATGGTCATTTTTCTATCATTTAATATTTTTGTTACAATAACATTCACTCAATCACAAAAATATCGAGAAAAAGTGAATCTTCAGTCAAACATTCTCTTAAGATGATGAGCCAAAATTGTCAGTTGAGCTATCGTCACCCATATATATACTATTTCATTTTCATATTGTCAATATTGACGTCACAAATTTTCAGTAGAAATCACTACACAGCTGGTGAAATTCTGTAATTAGTTGGTCTAAATACTAGTATTCAAATTAATAACACCGGCCAAGTACGAGTCCGCCTTAAAAAATATATCTTGATCGATTTATTTTTCTTTAACCGATTATTAATAGTCTGTGGACAATATAAAAAAAATCGTTATGCCACAGCACTTAGTCCAGTGGGCGGTACCCGTCAATGAAAAATGTAATTACCTTCAAAACATTTCGATCGGTAAAAAATAGAAAACTTCTTGGGCGTGAACTGTCAAAACGGGCCTTTTATTTTGTGACAACTATAGTCCACCCGTGACCACGAACGCTGTAGTGTTCGAAACGTCGGGCAATCAAAAACCAAATACAAACGCGACAAAATTTGTAAAAATAGTTTGATTAATAATGTTAGGATATTAACAATATTTCCGTCTAGTTTTGAAGTAAGAATACAATTCACCATCCCCTTTTTTTGCCCATGGATGTCGTAAAAGGCGACTTAGAGATATAATATTCAGATAATATCTATGCAAGAGAAGAGAAACTCGAAATAAAAGAGGTATAATCTCTAGTCATACGTTGCTATATTATCAACACGCCTGTTATCGCCAATCGAAAGGTGTCAACATAAAGTATGCTCTGACAATATTTGTAGCTGCGTATTGTCACGCTTGCGTGGTTTACTAGCGAACAACGGTTAAACGGTTAAATAGATGGTCACAAACGAGTGGAGGTCGGGTTGAGAGCCCTCAGCGCTCACCCAACAGTCCGGGTAAAGTTGTCACAGCCATCTGAGGCTAACAACTAAGTCACACAAAAAAAAACGAGTGGAGGACATTCGGTGGTCACACATGGAAGTGTCAACAGAAGCAAGGAAGAAGTACCTACTTATAACATTTGGACATTACAAGTGCTTATTAAGGTTAATATCTGGTTGACCGAGCTTCGCTCGGCATATTTTTGTTGTATTTTTCTCGAATTTATTTAGATATCTATATGTTAAAAAAATAATAATAATTAAATAATGAAAAAAATATCAACAATTACAAAAAGAGAATAATAATAACACCGAGATTCGATCCCATGCTGTTTGAATGCTAAAACAAAACAAAAATAAAACTGGACAATTTCCCAACTGAGCTATCGCCACTCTTGACGTTGACGGCGAAATTTGGATCCTTATTCTATTGACATTTTATGTCATTGTATTGATTAGCTAAAAACACCGACAAAACAACATTTTTTGGCCCCGAAACCTCTAGTATGCCAAATTTCATCAAAATCGTTAGAGCCGTTTCAGCATACGTGTAACGGATAGTATATGATATACGGCATTGATATAATGCTTTATACGTCTGACTATTGTGGTACAAAACTTCAATTTTTCCTTCCGTTGTGAGGCTAGAACTCAAAAGTGGGACGCACATCAGCTGAGTTGCTTCGCTGGGCCAGCGGTGGTTGGTGTTTTGATTAAATATGATATATATACCTACCTAATCATTACTGGCATGTGTTTTTTTAATTACTCTTAGATCTTATGTGGTAGGACCACTCTGACACCAGTTATCTGTCTACAGCCGCGAGACTGTCCGTCCAGGGACTACCCTGGTGGTACTAACCACACTTTCGCAGGAAATCCACATACAACACTTCGTTCGGTAAGCGAGGGAGCCGGAAACCTTACGTTCTGAGTTTAATTTTCTGTCGGTGTTTGTATATAGGTTTTGGTATTACCAAACCTCATTGCACGCATTTACTCTCCCTTCACTTTTTTCATGGTAGGCAGAGTGGAGGAGGACATGGAGGCTTAGTAAAGGTCCATAAGCGGCAATATCACTTACCACCAACAGCAACTAAAAAAACTTGTATTATTGCCCTAAAATATCCTAATTGTACTTTATTTCCAAGTCTGGCCCTGTCCGGGCGGCTTGGTTCCAATTTTTATCAATCCCATTTCATTTCCCCTTACGAAAGTTTTCCTCCAATTTCGCGCTCTCGTCCCCGCCCATCTAGTGTTGTGTTGAGTGTTATATCGATAAAATATATCAACAGAAGTCAGTTTAACTATTTGCTATACGGAATATAAAAAAATATAATATTTTGAATTTCAACAATATAGCTATCCAATGGGTCTTGGATGTACATTTAAATAGAATCAAGCCAATAGTTGTTTGTTATTGAAAATTGCTAAAAGTAATTGACCAATTTATAATAAGTAAGTAATACGCTACATATATTTAGCAATACCCAGGATACTCACCAAGTAAGAGTGTCGGGGATCGAATGTCAATTGACGATCTCTCTGACACTCCATAAAAGCGTGGAAGGGACTGCTGTTGGTTTTAGTGGGTATTCCGGTTGTACACACACCTCCCCGCTCGCCTATCACAGGTAGGGGACAGTGCGTACAGGCATTTCCACAGCGTTAAAAAAAAGTATACTGACCAAGCAAGGGAGAAATTTATATTCACCATAATTTTTTTGCACATATTGTATTATTAGTCCATCACAACGCTGAAAGTTCGGAGTAAAATCTGTACAAGAGAAGAAAAAGTCGTAATAAAACCCTATACCAAACTATTTGACCAGCGTGGTATCATACTCGTAGGTCAATTACACTCCTATTATGAAGGAGGCTCTACCTCAGCAATGGAACATCCATGACTTGTAGTATGGTGTAGTGTGAATGACAAATTTAATTAGCTGCAAAAAAAAATATCGATAACACCACGCATCATGTCACATCACTACAGTTTAAACATTAAAGTATTTCTCGAGAGACGCGGACGTATCAAGCGATCATTTCTCTGTTATTACACGGCCAAATTCAATTGTGGACCGTTTACACTAACACTTTCTTATTAACTAGTCACACTATATTTGGGATCATCGCAACGTAACAAAGCATTTAATTTGGGTAAAATAGAAATAACCAATTTTTAGCATTGATAGATTATGCTGTACTTATACTTTTCTAGTTATAATCCGTGTAGGTATGGTGTATGAATATAATACTTGCTATGGATCCCACGAACGTCAAGAATTCGATACCAGTGGCCAATCCAACGGCGAAAGAGGGAGTTTATGAAAAGTTCTCTGAGGAACTGTTTGACTTGGTACCATTATTCATCATTTCAGCTCATATACGTCCCACTATTGGGCTCGAGCCTCCTCCACAATAGGAGAGAAATTGACCTTACTATACTATGCCGGTCGGACCGGTTGGTATAGGGCTTTATTTCGAGATTTTCATCTCTTGCACAGATGTTATATGCATAGTATATCCCTTAGTCGTCTTTTACGACATTCACGAGCGAGATAGAGAGTAATGATTTATATTCTTACTCCGTCACCACCAGCGATTGGCGTCCCGGAAAGGGAACGTCGATGGGAAAGGGTACTCCCTGGAGTTATTCCGTCGGGCCGACCACTGAAGTCAAAGAACTCTGCAACCGGTAGTCGGTTACGACGAAGGCGACGTGCTATAGGGTGAGTTACAGGACCAGGTGCCTCTGTCACCCCGGACGGAGCTGGGTGGAGGGGTGCGCTCACCGTAATCTACCCCAAAAAAAAAACCATGGTACCACTCGATACCTGAAAACGTTATGGTTTTCAACAGTGCGTTTCCGGCGATCACTTGTCAGATTATTACAAAGGTCCATGTGCGTTTCACTTACTATCGGGAGTGCTGCTTGCTCACTCACCACCATTGGCAATATAAAAGAGAGTAAGGTAGGTTATGTGACCGCGTGCCGTCCTTTCGTAACCCCAATCTGAATGGACTGCTTGCGCGCTGAGCATAGGCCGCCCATAAAAAAAAAAATTATGTAAGAGAAGTAAATCTGTATACAAAATCCGTATAGAAATCCATCTGACTAGTATCATAAGTCATTTTCCCTTCAATTGGGGAGGTAGTTCAAGCCATCAAGACATATATATACTAATAATCAGTACTGATTTTTTAACATCAGTGGTGCTATCTAAATACATAGTCTTTTAAGCTATGGTTTGGACACACCCTACTAAATCACCTTGCGATGAATGGGCAGCGTGCAGCCGCATAATCTACTGTGTTCCCATCCCATCGTCCTGAATAAATGGATAAAATTTTAAATATCATCATCATCATTTCAGCATACATCCCACTGTCAAGCTTGAATTTCCTCCACAATAGGAGGGTGAGGTGAGTTTGTAATTGATCTACTACAACCACGCTTTTCCGTGTGGTAACGGAGTAAGAATACAATTCACCACTCCCTATCTTGCCTGTGTATGTCGTAAAAGACGACTAAGTGATATATGCACATAAAATCTGTGCAAGAGAAGGAAAATTCGAAATGAAACCCTATACCAACAAGTCTAACCAGCATGGTATAGTAGGTCGAATTCCCTCCCGTTGTAGAGGAGGCCCCAGCCCAACAGTGGGACTTATGTGGGCTGCGTTAACGGTATATACCACGTTGATCAGACGTGTTAGTTTAGGTTTTCAAAGTTTCCTTCTTTTGCACAGATTTTAAAAGTACTTTTAATCCCATAGTCTTATTTTACGACACCCATGGGCAAGAGAGAGGGTGGTGAATTATATTCTTACTATATATTTTATCCATCGATTCAAAGTACTTAACTCAAAATTACTTTGATGAAAAATATAACTGAGCGAAAGGAACCAATTTAAAACAAATCAAAAGTGTCCGTGAAAAGTAAAAAGTGGGTAAATTAATGAAAATTTTGTTTATAACGAAACTAAATGAGATCCCCGTGAGTAAGCCTACTGGACTTTGTAATTGGTTTTTAAACAGTTCACAAACAAAATCAATTATAAAGGGACTAAGGCGCAATTTTTCAACCCGTCACATAAATTATACTCGCACAGAATATAAATATGAACAGATTAAATATTTTATTACACAGTATTGAGTTTCTTTTGCTTTTTTTTCGTATACTGAAAGAGTAAGAATACGTTTCACCACCCCTTCTCTTGCTCATAGGTGTAAAACATGACTGCACCGCGATAGGGGTATTCCGTCGGGCTGGCCACTGAAGGCAAGTTACTCTGCACCGGTGGTCGGCCCAACGATGTTTGCGACGTGCCACAGGTGGATCATGGGGCCACGCGCCGTCCCTCCGTTGCCCCGGATGGAGTCAGGTGGCGGGCGCGCTGACCATGGTCCACCCCTAAAAAAAAGGTGTAAAACATGATTCATCATCATAGCACTCTAACATCCTACTGCCGACCTTGCACCTCCTTGATGAGAGGGAAATTGCTACCCACGCTAGTAGTGACGGAGTAAGAATACAATTCATCACTCCCTATCTTGCCTATGGAAATCGTAAAAAACGACTAAGGGATATAATACCTACTCAATCTACTCATATAAAATCTATCCAAGAGAAGAAAAATTCGAAATAAAACCCTATACCAATCTATTTGACCAGCATAGTATAGTAAGGTCAAATTCTCTACTACTGTGGAGGAGGCTCGAGCCCAACAGTGGGACGTATATGAGCCGCAATTAACATTATTGATCGAAATGATGAAATATTGACAGTATTGATTTTTTTTTTGTTGTAAATAAAACTAATGTACGGTTTTTCTCATGTTTGTATTTGATTTTTGATTGCCCAACGTTTCGAATACTTTACAGCGTTCATGATCACGGACAGTGTTATGTTGTGGCTTAGTGGACTGTATGGGGCACCTTATGCCAGCAACATAACGACGTGGGCTTGCCGAAGGATCAGCGGGAAGCCAATCCCACTAGTGGGACTGATTTCCACAAAATGAGGGTTTGTTCGGGACAGGTAGGAAGTAAGCGGAGAACTTACCTCGTCTTTCCTGTGCTTTGGTGGAGCTGCAGACTTGCCGGGCTGAAGGTGGTGTTCACGACGGGCTAAGTTGGGCTGAATGCGGGCACTGAATTTATTGTCTATTTAATATCACTATTACGGTATAGTATATACACTCGCGTGCGGGTAGGCTAACCAGCGTGGTAAGCTTTCGCTGTCTTTAACTGAAGAACGGTAACCGCAGGCGCTGACGAACGAATATGTCACGAGAATAAACGTCGGCGCACGGCGAACTACAGAATCTAGGCAGAGTTAACCGACGTCACACGACATGTCGCAGTTAGCGCGAACAGGCAGACTTAAAGTATTTGAAACGTCGCGCCTTGAAAAATCAAATACAAATGCGATAAAATCCGTAAAAGGGATTTATTTATAATGTAAACATTATGTATGTAAACACTCGCGTAAACTTTAGAAACTAATTTATTTTGTTTTTTTATTTTCGTATGGTGACGGAGTAAGAAAACAATTCACCATCCCCTCTCTTGAACATGGGTGTCGTAAAACACGACTAAAAGATATAACATCGATGCGAGAGAAGAAAAATTAGAAATAAATACACCAACACGATGATGTATTTTATTAAATAATATTTGGATCTTAGAAGTATTCCGTGTGGTGACGGAATAAGAATACAATTCACCACCCCTTAGAATAATAACGTATAGAAGGTAAGTTCGCGCACAAAATGTGAAGCATTTCAATTGGAGCCTAATCGAGCTTACGCCGAAACCATTCCGTGGTATACAAGGTCACTGTACTGCACGTACGTACGCAACTCTTAAAAAATAAATATGTAATTATGAGGGTTTGTGCATTCAAATGGTATCACAACACATTTGAAAAACATAAAAAGGTTTTTAACATTACTTTTGCAAGTATTTCGACGATTTATGTTAATAAAAACAAAATTTGATTTCGTAATTTGTATAGTGGTGTGCGTGTGTACGTGTGTAATCATCTGCGCGCCATTAGTATTTTTAGATTCATGTTTCGAACGTTCGAAGTACCGACACTATCCTTCTATACGTTATTATTCAAAGGTTTGGATATTAACAATATTTCCGTGTAGTAATGAAGCAAAAATTCAATTCAACAACCACATCATGCTCGTGGGAGTCGTAAAAAATAACTAAGGAATATACTCATGTAAGAGCTATGCAAGAGAAGGAAAATTCAAAATAATACATATACTAACACGTTTAGCCAGCATGGTATAGTTTAATTTCCCTCCCATTGTGGAAGAGGCTCGAGCCCAGCAGTGGGACGTATATGAACTGTAAGAGTAGATATTGCGTCAACCCCAAGTAATTGGATTAAGAGCTGGATGAAGATGTATCAACCATCCAGACAGCTCATGTTCATCCTACTAGTCGAGTCAAGCCTCCTCCATAATAAGAGAGTAATTGACCTACTATACTACTAGTCTGGCGGATTGGTATGGGGTTTCTTTTGAGTTTTCCTTCTCTTGCATAGATATTATGTGCCTATTTAGGCCTATAGTAGTCTTTTACGACACCCACGAATAAAATAGAGGATGTTGAATAATATTTTTATACCGTTGCTATAAGGTAGATTATCTCAGCCCATATACGTCCCACTGTTGGGCTACGATTTTCCTTTTATGTAGAAGGGAATTTGATCTATTACACCATGCTGATCAGGCGGGTTGGTATGAGGTTTTATTTCGAGTCTTCCTTCTCTCTTGTAAAGGTGTTATATACACATTTGACCGCTTAATGATCTTTTTCGACACCCACGAGTAAGATATAGAATGGTTAATTTTATTTTTACACCATTACTATAGGGTGGATCATCTCAGAAGAGAAGGAAAATTCAAAATAAAACCATATACTAACCCACCTGACCAGCGATTTATAGTAGGTCAATGTCCTTCCCAATGTGAAGGAGGCTCAAGCCCAATAGTGGGACGTATATGAGCTCTGATAATGATTAGGCTCGAGGTTTCCTCCCTTGTAGTAGTGAATTTGAACTACAACACCACGCTGGTCAGGCGGGTTGGTGTGGGGTTTAATTTAGAATTTCCTTCTCTTTCAATGATGTTGTCTGAATGTTAGTTCCTTAATTCTCTTTTACGACACCCAAGAGTAAGATATAGGATGGTGAATTATATTCTTGCCCTGTTACTATAAAATGGGTGAATAAAAATACTTTTTAATCTTATTTTAAACACTGAACACTCTGTATAAAAGATATCCAATAATTACATCGGTTATTATCACGCATCAAACCGTGAACGAATAATAACCTCAATAAGTAGTACATTATCGACACCTCGGCATAATCCGCTCATTCATTCACTCATTCACTGAACGAATGAAAGAACATATTTCACGGTTTAACCGAATGAACAGCGGGAGGTCGTGAGGGATTTGTATTAAGTGTTAAATATTTTTTCGTGATCATTATTCTCGCCTACCCTACTTACCCCTCTCAATATTAAATGCGTTATAGTTAGTCCATTTGTAATTTATAGTCCATTATATTATATAGAGATATAATTTTATTATTATAAATCAATATTTTTTGTTTGCCGAGTTGAAACATAGACCTTTTTAAACACTTCTCTCTGTTTTTTTACGTAAACAAATAACAAGTACCTCTTTGAATAATAACGTATAGAAGGTAAGTTCGCGCATAAAAAATGAACCATTTAAATTGAAGCCTAATGGAGCTTACGCCGGAACCGTTCCGTAGTGTACAAGGTGACTGTACTGCACGTACGTACGCAGCTCTTAAAAAATAAATAGGTAATTATGACGGCTTGTGCATTCAAATGGTGTCACAACACAGTTGAAAAACATAAAAAGTGTATTTAATATCACTTTTAAAAGTATTTCGACGATTTATGTTAATAAAAACAAAATTTGATTTTATAATTTGTATAGTGGTGTGTATGTGTACGTGTGTAATCGCCTGCGCGCTTGTAGTATTTTTGCCTTCATGTTTTGATCGTTTTAAGTATCGACACTATCCTTCTATACATTATTATTCTAAGCACCACCCCCTATTTTGTCCATGGTTGTTATTAAGGATGTCTAAGGGATATAATATGCATATAACATCTATGCGAGAGCTATGTATCTATGTGTTCCTTATAGGTACTCGAAATAAAATCCTATACCACTCGTTTGTAGGTCAATTTTCTTTCCCATAGTGGAAGAGGCTCGATGGAAGTCGGCAGTGGAAGGTATGGTAATCCCTATCTTCCCTATTTTGCAATCCCCAAATTGCAAAATTGGGATGTGATTCAGCTCCGTTATCGTAACTATAGTCTATTTGCAATGAAAATGTAACCGAAACCGATTTAAAACTTTCGAATAATTTCGTAATTTCGAATAGGATCGATATCTGTTTGAGACATGTTACGATAGGTTTCAGCTGAACTGACAGCCTAACCATACGCCGGAGTGGTGTAATTAGTGTTGCCCAAAAAAGTCCTGGTCTTGCGGTCTTGGTCTTGCGAGAAATGCGAGACCGAGACCAAGACCGCTTAATTTTTGCAAGACCAAGACCAAGACTGGTCCTGCAAGACTTGAGCAAGACCAAGACAGAGCCTGCAAGAGTCTCGCGGTCTTGCATTTAATTCAAATCACCATTCCAGCTTATATACGGTGGAGCTCGTGTCTTCTACATAATAGGAGGGAAATCGGCCGTGGCCGGAGAGGAATCTCCACGGTGATCGGCCGTGTTGTTACAGGGATTCATGTAAAGTTTTCCTTCTCTTGCACCGATGTTATATATTATAGCCCTTAGTCGTGGGTTCGCACTCGCGGGTAAAATACGGGGGTGATGAATTGTATTCTTACTCCGTCACTACACGGCAAGTCAAATCAGTCTCGAGATATCCATCTATTGGCCAATCGATTTTCAATGTTGGTGTTGACTTTTCAGAATTACTCTTCGGAAAGGCTTAAGGACAAAAATACCGTAATCACGAGAGTGCTCTTGCCCATTATACATCCATACTAATATTATAAATGCGAAAGTAAGGATGTTTGTTTGTTTGTTTGTAATACTTTCACGCTTAAACCACCGAACCGATTTCAAAAATTCTTTCACCAATGGAAAGCTATAATATCAGGGAGTAACATAGGCTATATTTTATCCCGATATTCCCACAGGAAGGGGAACTACGCGGGTTTAAGCGACTGAAACCGAAGCGAAGCGAGGGCGCGTTGCTAGTATTTATATATCCGTTTATTCATTAGCCCACCGACGTTCACTGTTGGACATAGAAATATGCCTACAATTAATCTACATAAATGTCCGTGTAGGGACAGAGTACGAATACAATTCACCACTCTCTTACCCATGGATGTCGTATCAAATCGGACCGAGGCAATGGTGTTAGGAAGCCATTATTTTTTTTTTATGGGTGGGCTATGGTAAACACGCGCGGTCCATTCTGTCCGGGACGATGAAAGGACGGCGCGAGGGCCCGTAACTCACCCGTACCCACGTCGCCTCGTTGTTGGGCCAACAACCAGAGCAGGGTGACTTGTCGTCAGTGGTCAAATAACTCCGTCGCTTGCCAATCAAATTGAAAAATATTTTTTCTTGGAAAGGGGGAATGTTAAATGACATAAAATTTATTGTATCAACTACCCCGTGTGGTGACGTCTTAAGAAAACAGGGTCGAAATTCCTTCCTTCGTCATAGGAGTAGTAACTCTGTCTAATGTAACACCAGGGGAATAGGAGAGTAATTTTCCCCAGTGGTAAGGGTTATATTCAATAGTGGACTATAGGCTAGCAGATGGATAGGGAGGATACGATGATATTTGATTAATTTAGTTGGATTTTTCATTGCCATGATAAATGACTATTACGTTATTCCAACTGCAAGACTTTGCGAGACTCTTGCTGCAATACCAAGACCAAGACTCGAGTGTGCAATACCAAGACCAAGACGAGACCAGGTGTGCTGTTGCAAGACCAAGACCAAGACTGGTCCAAGTCTCGTCTTGGTCTTGCATTTGGGCAACACTGGGTGTAATACAATAATAAATAAAGATACAATACAAGAATAATAATAATCAAAAAAGGAAATATTAATAATCAAAAAGGAGGGATCATACAATAATCATTACGCTTAGCATTTCCCTTTTTTAAATTTCCTGAACAATGTTCGTAATAGAAATTTACCAAAATTATCAGATAACTTAAAAGAATTTTATGTCCATAATTTTCTGTGTGATAACGGTATAACAATACAATTCATCATCCCCTCTCTTACCCGTGGGTATCGTGCAAGACGGCAAAGCAATATAACATGCACATAACATCTATGCATAAGAAGGAAAACTCGAAATATGTCCTTATGCCAACCCAATCCGCGTGATATTGTGAAGGAGGCTATAACAATATATTAGCGTTCTTGCAAATTCCCGATGGTGGCAAACAAATAAGCAGCACATTTTATAATAAGTGATACTGCACATGGACCTTGGCAATAACAAGGGCACAGCTAAACCGTTGCCTACCGTAAAGAAACTGCTCTTAAGTAAATAAAGTACCCAAATTAGCTCCAGTATTTAAATAAAAATGGTACTCATTAAATTAATATTGTATCCATGTGATGATAGGTTAAGAATATAATGTATCACCGCCCTTTATGTATTACTAGCTAACCTGGTGAACTTAGTAACGCCATAATTTTTTTCGTAAATATATTTCCTAAATCTTCGAAAATATAGTCTCTAATGAAAGAACCATTACAGCTTTGTCGAGAAAGATACAATCATTTTGGTCGCGGCATTGTTAATGATGATTTAAAGAGAATACAAATTACTCATTATTGATTTCTGACAAAATTATAATTATCAAGTTTTCAACCATACTTAACTGTAGACAAAATTACGTTTAGCTGTCATTTGCTTTTTGTTATTACATATCAAATGCGTTTTTTTATACTATATTTCATAGTGACTTGTGTTCTCTTTGACATTTTATGTCACGTCACCCGCACACGTTTAAATCCCGCAACTCACAATTCTTTTCTATTTTTTTATAAAATTAACTTAAGCGGTGACTTTTAATTCTTTCATTAATAAAGAATTACTACTATTTAAGAATGACTACTATTAGTATTCAAAAGTATTATCCAAAAACGCACAATTTACCAAAAAAAAGCTGAGGTAATCTCGATAATCAGATACTTGTATTTATGAAACTACGAGTAGGTACGTTTAGAGTAATAACTGGCATTTGAGCAAACAAACCCTACAACTACAAAACCCACAGTGTCACAACGATAGGGAAACTGAACTACAAATACACCACGAGGTTTAGACGGGTTAGTATATGGTTTTATTTCGAGTTTTGCTTCTCTTGCATCGTTGTTATATTGCCATATTTTATCACTTAGTCGTCTTTTACGACACCCACGGGCAAGATGTATGCTTATTACGTCGCCACATGGGAACCGTGTATACAATAATTAAAAGTAACTACAATCAAGTTACTTGCAGCGTACGCCTTCTATTAAATGTGAAGGAAGTTACAAAATTATTGTCTGAAAACGATTGGAAGCTGCACAGATATGAAAATTATTCTAGAATATTTCATAAGGATATAATAATTTGTAAGGAAATAGTAAAGAAAATGCATTCAGTCAAATGCATTTGTGTTGTGTTACATGTTAAGAAATTTAGCGATTTAAACAATCGCTATTTCTATATTTTATACTTATTTAGTATATACTAGCAACTTGCTTCGCTTCGGTTTCAGTCGCCTTACCCGCGTAGTTCCCGTTTCCGTGGGAATACCGGTATAAAATGTAGCCTATGTTACTCCCTGATATTATAGCTTTCCATTGGTGAAAGAATTTTTGAAATCAGTTCGATGGTTTAAGCGTGAAAGCGTAACAAACAAACTTACTTTCGCATTTATAATATTAAGCTATATTTTCATTTCATTTCAGCTCATACATGTCTCACTGTTAGGCTCGAGCCTCTGCCACTATGAGAGGTAAATTGACCTACTAAACCACGTTGGTCACACGTGTTGGTATTAGGTTTCATTTCAAGTTTTCCTTCTCTTACTTAGATTTTACAAGCACATTTAATGCCTTATTTGTCTTTTACGATACCCACCAGCAGGGTAGCGTCCGGACAACTTAAGAGGATCTTGTCGTTCAACGTACCTCAGTGTCTGAAAACACAGATCTACGACCAGTGTGTGTTACCAGTGATGACTTACAGCACGGAAACGTGGTCTCTAAATGTAGGCCTCATAACGAAGCTTAAAGTCGTTCAGCGTACTATAGAGCGGACTATGCTCAGGATTTCTCTGCGAGATAGAATCCGGAATACGGAAATCCGCAGAAGAACGGATGTAACCGACATAGTACGAAGAATTAGCACGCTGAAGTGGTAATGGACAGGCGACATCGCTCGACGGACCGACAACCGCTGGGGAAGAAAAGTTCTGGAGTGGCGACCACGTATCGGACGACGCAGTGTAGGATGCCTCCCCACTAGGTGGACCGATGACCTGGTGAAAGTTGGTGGGCGTCGTTGGATGCAAGAGGCACAAGACCGCACTCTGTGGCGTGACATGAGAGAGCCCTACGTTCAGCAGCGAACGGTGATGGGCTGAAATTATCATGATGACGGACAAGAAACGGGGGTAGTGAATTTTATTCTATTCATATATTCATTTAGCACTAGTACTATGTCACGAAGAATAAATCCGCTATACGCTTATGCCTTGTTCCCAACCCCATCACAATGAATGAGTATCATTAATCGTGTTATATTTTCCATTTCCAGTCGCCTCGCTGTTTCCTTTCAAATTCATTTACAATTAGCCGATAACTGTTTGCCTCTGTGATTAAGATAAAATCTACGAAGCGATGCTTTTTTATTATTTTTTTGTATTACAGAATTATTTAAAAATTATACATAATTATTAAAAATACATCTATTCAAGGGATGGAAAACTCGAAACTAAATCCTATACCAACACGTCTGACCAGCGTGGTGTAGTAAGGTTCTCTCCTATTGTGGAGGAGGCTCGAGCCCAACAGTGGGAGGTATATGAGCGGAAATAATGATGAAAATGATGATTAAAATGTGGTTCTAATTTAACACGCAAGATTTGTCCGATACTAACATACCAACAGTACAAGTTAAATAAAAACTTCTAAAAATAATGATAATTCAATGATAATAATTCAAATCAATTCATAAAATACGCAATTTCTCATCAATGTTTTTTATGACGTTATCGCATAAATTATCGTTCATAAACCGACTTCGCAACTATTTTTGACGTGACAACGTCTTATAATTCAATGGAGCCGGCTGCACACACGAAAAAACATGACGCATGCGGCGTTACCTCGCTCTGAGGCGTTCCATTTAAGGCTTGATCCATACAAAATATCTATCAAACAAATAAAATTAAAATTTTCTTTTGAAAAATGAAACCATTCCATCAGTATTTTCTTATGACGTTGTCACGTTCAATTATCGTCAGTAAACCGACTTTACAGACAACCGATTTTTTTTACACTCAATATTTATCTCTGTTTACAATTCTTTGTAATCTTTCTTAGTTAATTCACAGCGGTTACATGAAAGCCTCTTAATGTAATATATCCGTTTCCTTTTACCCAACACACGTGCATCTTTATCCGTAATCTTTGGTTTGTTGCTTTACCCATACTAGTAGTGTAAGCGGCTTCACTTTCATAAGTTACTTAGATTTTTTAAATAAAACTAGTTTTAAAGGATTTATGTGAAATATCTATAGGAGGGTGACCCTGATCATTGGCGTGGCGTTAACGCCACGCTTGAATGTGTACATTTGTGTGACAAATCATAACCTGTTTTAGAATTTTGTACAGCGCCATCTAGTGAGCTTAAAATAAATTATTAACTTAAAGACACATTTTCTGGAAAAAAAAACGAAATACTTTATTAATACTTTATGCCATATTAGTTCCTGTCGTAATCTGTTCTATTATGCATATATAGAACAAAATAAGTTCGATGTTTCACATCTGCCAGGCATCTTAAACGACGGCTCCCTTTTTATCGCATTTATATTTGATTTTTAATTGCCCGACGTTTAAAATTCTTTTCAGCTCATAGGTAGTTACGGGCGTTAAAAAATACCACTAAAAAGTTTGTTGGGCGTGAGTGTCCACTCACGGCCAACAAACTTTTTAGTGGTATTTTTTTTGCAAACCCCTTCTTAAAGGCTTGGTTGATAAAACATGTATTTTATAATATAGATGAATTTTTCTCATTACAGACAAATAATTGACATTCTAATCTAGACCTTAATAATTTGTTTCAATCAATTTTAATAAACTAGAGAATATAATAATGTACCTATTTGAATAATTAATCTATTGTAATGAATTTGTTAAATACCCTCTATTATAAATTACGTGACATTTTATTTTATTGCATGAGACATTGACTTGTATAATATTTTATTATTGCACGCCCGATATGGGTACAATGTTTCAGTACTATGTATATTGTAACTAGCTGACCCAACAGACGTTGTTCTGTTCAAATAAAGCGCCACCTACCGGGTCCAATTGTGAATCTAAACCATTCTCGAATCTCATTGAGCACACACAAATTACTTAAATTACTTAAATCCAGTCAACAGATATCGCCATCTGTTAGAATCTTTTGGAGTTAACAGATAATTGTGACTGTCAATTAATTATAGACAAATAATTTGTAATAAAATAAAATTGCGACTATAATTAAAGATCTAAGCTATCCTATTTCTCAAGTTGGACCAGACTGCTTACGGTGTGCCAATTTAATTTAAAATCGGTTAAGTAGTTTAGGAATCCATCGCGGACAAACATCGTGACAGGAGATTTATATATATATATAAGATAACATCTGCACCAAATGTAACAGTGAAACAATAAAATGATTCTGATTCTGATTCTCATTGATTCATTATCATCAAATAAGTCGTTATATGATTATTCGTATGGTGACAGAGTAACTATACAATTTACCATTTCCTCCTTTCCTAGACGTGGGTGTCGTAAAAGCCTACTAAGGCATATGATATGCAGAAAACAACATTGAAAGAGAAGGAAAGTCCGATTTAAAATCCTATACTAACCCATTCGACTAGCATGGTACCTACAGTATGTCAAAAGCGCTGCAGTGGGACGTACCTATTTGAGCTGTGATAATGATGATGAGATGTACGTCACAGTGCTAGGCTTGAGCCTACTCAAGAGTAGGAGAGAAATTGATTTACATGTAACACGCTGGTCAGACGAATTGGTATGGTGGTTTATTTCGAATTTTCCCTTTCTTGCTTAGATGTACATACATACATTCACGCCTCTTTCCCATAGAGACAGGCAGATACCATTTCCCTCCACTTGCTACGATTCTGACACAACATATTCGCCTCCTTCACATTCGTTAATCGCCACATACATGTCCTTCAACTTAGAATACTTATAACCTTTCTCAAGGACATCTCTAACGGCGATTTAAACGTTGGTGTTTCCCTTCCAACACTTCCGTTCACACAAATGCCATTGCGTAGATGTTATCTGCCTATATCTATATCTCTTAATCAACAACATATGTCAATCAAAATCAAAAAATACATATCCTTTATCCCTTTATCAAATAAAAAAGGGGTGAAGTGTATTCTTACAGTGTCACTCACGAAAAAATAACAACAATATTTGTTATATCAGTAGTTATTATGACAACGGCGATGACGTAGAGACGCCTGGTAATCAATCATTATTATATTTTTCCGATTTGTTAATACTTAAGACACTGCGCCGCGTATAACCTAGCCTATGACCATCCTCGATAAACTTGATAAATCCTTGTAGTTTTTGATATTAGCGCGTTTAAACAAACCAACTCTTCGATATTTAATAGCAATATATAGATTTCAAGTCTCTTAAGTGTGTTTGAATATTACAAACAAATAATAAACCTTAATACATTGAATTAAAAACGCGAATATAAGACATCTTGAATTTACGCAAAGCAATCTCCTTACAAATTTAACTTTGCCAATAAAGAAATAAAATGCTAGAATATTTTCTTTACATTATTCAATTCACAACATACAAAATGTAATTTGGTTTCAGCGCTATTGTAAAAAGGCGTTAGTTTTGACACAGACAGCTTGGTTTTTTCTTAATACCTATTTCAAGTATTTTGCGCAACGTGAAGTGTGAATTTTAATCTCATTGAACGCATGCGACGGGTCTTAATGTTTTTTTTTTTATTTAAAAATGCGTATTCTGGTATGGATCTTTCATCTTTTTTTTCAACGGTAAGCGCCCTGTACTAAGGAAATAATCCCTATATTGCAGGGGACTTTACAAACATATAATTAACGGACACAAATTATATTCAGACTCGGAACAACAATTTGTGGATCGCACAAAGTGTTGTCCTGCGTCGGATTCAAACCCTCAATACTGGTACGGTCGATATCTTGTCCACTACACCATCTGTGCAATCAATACCTTTCAATACTCATCATGGACTATTTTCTTTATGAAAATGAGATTAAAAAATTATTTATATAGGTTTTCTAAAATGGGGATAATGTCATAGTTTGCCATGCAGTTGGCGTAATGCTTAAGACCGTGCCAATGTTATAGGTTTGATTTTCACGTAGGATTATTATCCTCCACGTAGGATTGCAATGCTATCCCTCCGGGAGTCGTACATTCTGGTCGCTCGTCAAGACTGCCCAAGGCAACTTCTGCCAGTCCAATCTCCCTTCACTGCAGAAACACGATGTCAATTTGGCCCACAGCGCAAAGGAGGCCAATCTTCTAGGTCAATTCTTTGCCTTTAACTCGACTTTAGACGCCGAAGCTGTGACACCACCTACCATCCCACGGTGTGAAAGCTTGCTGCCCAAAATCCGCATCACGCAGCGAGTGGTCAGGCGGGAGCTGCGACTTTTAGACGTCCATAAGTCGAGTGGGCCGGATGGCATCCCTGCAGTGGTCCTAAAGACGTGCGCCCCTGAATTGACTTCCATCCTCACGCGCCTATACTGACTTGCCTACGTTACTAATAGGGTTCCATCTTCGTGGCAGGTAGCCCATGTCCACCCGATTCCTAAAAAGGGAGACTGATCTGACATGTCGTATTGCAAGCCAATTGCGTTAACATCCTTGCTCTCCAAGATAATGGAGAAAATTGTAAACCGCCATGTTCTGCAGTACCTTGAAGATCACCAGTTGATCAGTGATCGCCAATACGGCTTTCATCGTGGCCAATCGGCCACCTCCACCATCCCAACAATCGGTGGGATCCCAATCTTACGGACAGATTGGAGTCGCTGAGGCGGAGAAACTTTGGTTCAATCTGTGTACTCTATCGGCTCTTTCATGGGGAGTGTTCTGAGGAGTTCCTCAGAACACTCAAACACAAACAGTCAAACAGTTGTTTGACTTGGTGCCACCATCACCGTTTTACCAACGTACCACTTGATACCGCAGCAGGGTTCATCCATTTCACCTGGAAACATTATGGTCTTCAACTGTACGTTTCCAGCGATCATTTCTCCTAAGTACGTGCAGGCTCTGGAATGAACTACCTGCTGCTGTGTTTCCCGAGCGCTATGACATGTCCATCTTTAAACGAGGTTTAAGAAGAGTATTGTCTTCACGGTAGGCAACGGCATGGCTGTGCCCCTGGTATTGCATACCACCTGATGGTAAGTGATGCTCTCGCACATGGACCTTTTGCTGCCTGCTCGTTTGCCAGCATCGGCAATAAAAAAAGATTGTATTTTGTGCGGTCCACATATTGTTTTTCTGAGTCTAGATGTAATTGATGTCCATTAATTATATGTTTATCCATGTGGATATGGAGTATAAATACAATTCATCACGTCATATCGTGATCTTGCATATCGTAAAAGACTACTGTGGGATATAATATGCATAGAGCGTCTATGCAAGAGAAGGAAAGCTCTAAATAAAACCATATACCTACTAACCTGACTGACCTACGTGGTATAGTAGCTCAATATCTCTATGGACGAAGGTCGAGCGCAGCACTTACCGTTCGTGAAAGGAATAACGGACAAAATCGGGCATCTCTTGCGAAGAAAATACGACATTAGAACGTTCTTCCGCCCACCGGGCCAAATACGGCAAATGCTTCGTTCACCGAAAGACAAAAACCACCTGGGCGTACCAGGCGTCTATCAAGTACCATGTGATTGTGGAAAGAGTTATGTGGGAGAAACTGGACGCAACATCGTCACCAGACTAACTGAACACATCAGGAGTATGAAGAGCATGGATACGTCACAATCAGCAGAGCATGCCAGTCTCGCGAATACAAGGCACTACATTCGGTTCGACAAAGCCTCCGTATTAGCCATAGAGAGACGTTACAGACCGCGGAAAATATGTGAGGCCATAGAGATAAACCGACATCGGACCTTCAACAGAGACTGTGGATGGAAGCTGTCGTCAGCATGGTTACCAGCTCTTAATACTGCCGTGAGTCGTAAGGTGATGGTGTGCGTGGAGAGTGACGTGACCAGCGTGGTATGTGACGGTGACGACACACGGAGTGACATACCAACAACGCCGCTGAACTCCGGGTGTGAAGTTTCGTCCGACGTTTCCGCCGAGGACGATCAAGAGGCGAACACCTCCCCCGCACCCCTCATGGCTGTGTCGAGGCGCGCTGCTCGATATGCATCGCGCAGTGCACGCCGGGGCCTCGCAGACGCCGCTGCGCACTCGCCCTGATGATGAGCATCGGACATGCTCGAAACCCGGGTCGACGTAATCGATCTCAGCACGTGAGTGTTTTTGCCGTTTTAGATATTATAATATGGATCAGTCTCACGATAATTTCAATACTAAAATTGTTAACTGTATCTATTTATCGAAATTTGGATGGACTGGCAGTATCAACCTATTAGTAATCGCTCGCTATATTAGTGACCGATCTATCAATATGAGGATTATAATCATTATTTTATCATCATTTCAACTCGTACATATCCCACTGTTGGGCTCGACCGTTCTCCATAATAGGAGGGAAATTGATCTACTGTGCCACGCTAGTCAGACTGGTTGGTATTAGAGATTACAAGCCCGGTCCGGCCCGGTCACCGGACCCGGTAAGGATGACCAGCTTTTTAAGATCATTCCTTCAGACTGATAAATAATTGTTTTGTCCTACAAAAAGTATATTCTAACTTGCATAGTTAGAATACACTTTTTGTTTTGTTATAATATACTTATAAAGCCTACGTAACGTAACCAATGTTACGTTAAATTTTGTTAGTTAAGACTACACAAGTTTGGTTGTTTACAGTTGCAATACAGCCTAGCCTATAAGATTTTGCTATCTGCTCATTTAGTAATAGTAACATTTACTAGTCTTAATAACCAAAGTTTAAGAAAAAATATAATACTTTACTTCTAGCAGATAAGAATTTGTTTTGTTTATACCAAAGTTACCAAAGTTTATCTATCTATCTATCTAATCTAAGTTGTTATGACACGTTTAGTACTTTTAGCTGCGTTATTAGTTTCTTATTTTAATAATATGTTTTCAAATAGGTAGACACTATAAGGAGTAAAGTAAAAAACCTGCTTGTTTAAACTTATAAAAATGAATACCTATGAATGAACTAATACTAATGTTACGTTTCCGTCCATAAGTAAAAGTACCTAATCAATTATGTATTAAGTGTGATTTTGAGACCGGAGTGAGACTGTTTATTGTGATAACTGTTTATAAGCCAGTTTGAAATAAATATTAACCATGAATCGTTGTGTTTTTCCATTCATATTTAGAAAATTTTTATAAAATACTTTAAAGGTTTCATCGCTAATACGACCCGGCCGGGTTGACGGCGAATGCAACCGGGCCCGGCCGGGTTGAGAAACATACCGGGTTGCAATCTCTAGTTGGTATAGAGTACCCAGGGTAAGAAAAATTATAAAACGATATCGATTCCTTGATATCTGTGGCCGACCCGGTAGTTTAAACTTTTGGCTACCGTCCCCTTCGAGGCACTGGAACCGGTCGCTCTCCCGCGGTCGGCATCTGCAGGTGACGGATTAATCCCCAATCCGTTCACAGGATCTCGGCTAAGACAGCATCTGCACTTCGCGCCTAAAGAAATTTTCAGTTCGTAAATTCTAAAATAAACAAATCAAATATATAATGAAAACATTCAACAAGCTCATTTCAAAACAGATACTTAATTACTGTACATAATCAACTCTAGAAATGCAATTACATTCCGTCGACTAATTTTCGCGACGCGACAAAACGCAAAATCGCTACAGAATAATCGCTGAGCAATTAAAACTGCTTATTTCCTTAATTCGGAGCAATCGGACTTTTACAAGAAACTTTTAAAATATTCAAATTATTTTCAGCTTTATATCTTCTAAACTAAAATACATTTTGCCATAGCTTATCAGTGTGTATTTTCAAGTTATATTTGCAGAATTAAAATAGACTTTCAACTGTAGATACAAGGTTGTATTTAGATTGGAAGTTGATTATGAGCGTACTAAATGGGAAATTGTGCGCTAACTCGACGACTTTGGAATAAAACAACTCTTTACGCTAATAATGAGAAAGTATTCACAGAGTAATGTGTGTTACAGAGGTTACATTATGCTAATGAATTTTGATTGATCATCATCATCACAGCTCATTTACGTCCCACCGTTGGGCTCGAGGCTCCTCCACAATGAGAGGAAAATTAACCTACTATACCGCACTGGCCACAGTTGGTATAGAATTTTATTTCGAGTTTTCATTCTCTTGCATAAATGTTTTATGCATATTATATCCCTTAGTCGTAATTTGCGACATCCATGAACAAGAAAGGGGGTGGTGGGGTTCTTACTACGTCACCACTTTTGAACTAAAGAGAGACCTCTTATCCTGACTGCCTGGCTTCGACTAATATTCAGGATAGTAGCGATCTACTAATGATTATTCTAATCCAGAGTCTCATTCGTGTATTTTAATTGTATGTTTTTCCCATGTAGTGATGGACTATACAATTCGCGTACCCCTTACTTTGATCCATAGGTATTGTAAACGACCATCATCGTCATTTCAGCTTATATACGTCCCACTGTTGGGCTCGAGCCTCCCCCACAATAGGAGGGAAATTGACCTTACTATA
The DNA here is from genome assembly GCA_032191425.1 of Lymantria dispar. Lineage (NCBI taxonomy): Eukaryota > Metazoa > Arthropoda > Insecta > Lepidoptera > Erebidae > Lymantria > Lymantria dispar. The sequence goes on along the minus strand of CM063465.1, from coordinate 4,954,676 downwards.
CCATGCTGGTCAGATAGGTTGGTATAGGGTTTCATTTCAAGTTTTCCTTCTCTTGCATAGATGTTATATGCGTATTATATCCCTTAGTCGTCTTTTACGATATCCACGGGCAAGGTAGAGAGTGATGATTTGTATTCTTACTACGTCACCACATGCAAAGAATTCAATTATTTTCACTGAATTATCATTATTTAGTATAATACAAAGAATGAGTTATTTGAAAATTACAATTTCCCGAAAAATTTAAAGTCGTTAATTCAAATATTTTTTTTACTTAAATTAGAGATAAACATGTCACAAGTCGAACGCTTAGGCCGATCGTGCCTCTCTATCCTTTATCTCGCGCTTTTGCTTGCTCGCTCGGCTCAGGCGGACCGTGACAATAAGTCATACTATTTCAAGCGTGCAGTCAGCATCCATCGGTTTATAAGACACTAGCAACCCGCCCTCGCTTTGCTTCGGTTTCAGTCGCCTTACCCGCGGTGTAGTTCCCGTCCCCGTGGGAATACCGGGATAAAATATAGCCTATGTTACTCCTTGATATTATAGTTTTCCATTGGAGAAAGAATTTTTTAAATCGGTTCAATGGTTTAAGCGTGAAAACGTAACAAACAAACAACCTTACTTTCGCATTTATAATATTAGTAAGGAAGTAAGGATTATCAAGTCAAAGTCAACCTTTTAAATGATAGTAGGTAATCTCTAAACACGTAACATACTCTGTATACAAATGGCGTCAAATCAAACATCGAACATTAATTATTAAGGATGTGCATTCAACGCGAGGAATTGGTTTCTTGCAGTGAGTGAAATCAGATAGGTAATATTCCATCTATCGTCCGTGTAGTGACGGAGTAAGAATACAATTCTACTACTCCCTACCTTGCCCGTGGATGTCGTAAAAGGGATATAATAAGCATATAACATCTGTGCTAGAGAAGGAAAACTCGATACAAAACCCTATTCCAACACGTCTGACGAGCGTGGAATAGTAGGTCAATTCCCCTCCCATTATAGAGGTGGCCCGAGCCCAACAGTGGGAAGTAGGTGGGCTGCCTCTACCACCTCACCCTCTCGGCTAATATACGTCTCACTGCTGGGCTCGAGCCTCCTCCAATTTTAATTGATCTACTAGACTACGCTCGTTAGACAGGTTGGCATAGGATTTTACTTCCCTTAGTCGTTTTTTACGGCACCCACGCGCAAAATAAGACGGGAAATGAATTGTATTCTTACTCCGTCACCACACGGAGGACTCTGCAATAATTTCATCATTCAGCCTATCACCATCCACCGCTGGACGTAGGCCTCCCTCATGTGTCCCCATAAAAAGTGGTCCTGTGCCGTCTGCATCAAACTGCGCCAGCAACTTTCACCATGTCATCGGTCCATCTAGTGGTAGGACCACAATGTTGACAGGTGTCTGTATAGTACCACGGCTCGGTCCGTCCGGTTAGTACCACACTCTAGCAGAAAATCGACGTCCTAGTAGTAGCAATTTGTTACTGCACTTCGTTCAGTGAGCGCGAGAGCCGGCAGCCCAAACTTTCTGAGGGTGTTTGCGTATGGTGCATTTTAGTACCTTTTACCTGCCAAAGCCACTGTAACCCAAACTTCATAATGGGCCACCGTTCTCACCTGTGTTGGGAGCATGCGTTGACAAAATTTCAGCCTTAATAAAATCACGAAGGTCTTGCGTCCACAGGCTCTTGTGTTATTATTGATTTCTGACAAAATTATAATTATCAAATTTTCCAACCATACTTAACTATTGACAAAAAACAAAACAAAAAAAAAATGGTGCATTTTAGTGATGCTTTGGGTATCACTGAACCTAATTGCACGCATTTACACTCTCTTCAATTTCTTCGCGGTAGGCAGCGGCCTTGCAAAGGTCCATGAGCGTCAGCAACACTTACCATCAGGTGTACTGTTTGCTCGTTTGCTTGCTTGAAATAAAAAAAAAACTTAGTCATATACACGTCATCTGATATATGGTCGCCACTCGAGCACCTTTCTTTCCCTGCTGCTGGTTCCTCAAGAGATGTAACATGCGGTGATAATAAAAATGGTTAAAACTGGATAAAAAATCGAAGTAACTAATTGGTAAGCTCTGTGTTCACAGACAGCCTATAAGTTTGACTTTTCTCTTTTTTCATCCGGTATACGACGAAAGATTTTGCATACAAATCTCAATCATCATCATCCCAGCCCACATACGTCCCACTGCTGGGCTCGGGCCTTCTCTACTACAGGAGAGAATTTAACCTACTACGTCATGCTGGTAAAACATGTTGGTATAGGATTTCATTTCGAGTTTTCCTTCTCTTGTACAGATCTTATGTGCATATTATATCCCTTAGTTGTCTTTTACGACATCCACGGCCAAGATAGGAAGTGGTGAATTGTGTTCTTACTCTGTCACCACATTGAATGTGTGTCAATCTGAATAATGGAATAATATTTTTTTTTCCGCCAGGTTGGAATAACCTTTCTTTATTTTTTACCACGGCCATATTACTCGATACTAGTAATCGGCCCAATGGCGAAGGGGTCCGTAAACCGTATTCCCTATAGGGTAGGTTATAGGACGCGCCGTCCTTACATCACTCCGTACGGTTGACCTAATATGACTAGAGGTTCAGATGGGATTATTTCCTTAAAGATTTATTTTACAACAAAATCAAGGAATTGGTTCTGGATATTGTGAGGGAGGCTAAAATCCTGAGTATATATAACTTAATGATATCTGATGTTTACGCGAGCACTACACATTGTAAATAAAACTACTTTTACGGATTATATCGCGTTTGTATTTGATTTATGATTGCCCGACGTTTCGAACACTTTGCAGCATTCATGGTCACGGGCGGACTAAGGTGTCTCACGTCCAACAAGTAATCGTTATTACAGACATTTACAATCTACCCAATACAGAAAATAGTTATAAATTTATTAAATTGTTACCCACATTTTAGTACAAATTTATTGCCAGTGCAAAAAGAAAATGAATCTATATGAAAAAATTATATTGTTTATGGTTAGTAATTATTAATTATTAAATTTGTAGCAATTATTATTACAATTTGTTGATTTAAAACTAACAAAACTAATATACTACCACCGGATCGGAACGCGGCCACACTGAGAAAGATCCGGTAATTGTAAATGTCTGTAATAACGATTACTTGTTGGACGTGAGACACCTTATTAGTCCGCCCGTGACCATGAATGCTGCAAAATGTTCGAAACGTCAGGCAATCATAAATCAAATACAAACGCGATATAATCCGTAAAAGTAGTTTTATTTAGAATATATATAACTTATTATGCTGGTGACGATGATGATGATGATTTTCACGCCAGGCAATTCTTTATATGATTCAGAAATGAGTTCTGAGTATAGGTGTTATTGATTTCATCTTCATCGTTACAGTATATACATATATAGGTACCCCCCTACGGGGCTGAGAGGGAGCCTCCTCCACAATGGGAGGCAAGTTTACCTATTATAGCAAGTTGGTATATAGTGTCAATATAGGATATATATACTTAGTATAGGATTTTATTTCGAGTTTTGCGTTTCTTTTTTTTTTATTGCAAGCAGTGGCAAACGAGCATACAGTACACCTGATGGTAAGTGTTGCTGCCGCTCATGGACCTTTACAAGGCCGCTGCCTACCGCGAAGAAAGTGAAGGGAGTGTGAATGCGTACATTGAGGCTTGAGTACCATAACCCTCCAGACACAAACACCCTCAGAAAGTTGGGCTTCCGGTTCTCTCGCTCACTGAACGAAGCGCAGTAACAAATTGCTACTACTCAGACGTCGATTTTCTGCGAGAGCGTGGTACTACCCCGTACGGACCGACCCGCGGCTGTAGACAGATAGCTGTCGACAGTGTGGTCCTACCACTAGGACTGTCTTGCTTAGATGTTATCTCCATATTTTAATCCCTTAATCGTCTTTTACAACGACCATGGCCAAGAAAGGAGATTGTGAATTGTATTCTTACTCTGTAATTTTATGGAAATAATTAATATAATTGAGAATTTCACAACGAATACTTTGGTTTAACCCATCATTCTAAAACAGTTTTTGCAATTACATAGACCAATCGAGAAACGAAATATATACATATTTTGTAATAATGTTTATTTACATAAATTATGCACCTATAGTAGAACAAAGCATAATGAAAATGTACTTTAAAGAAAAGTTATTCATTCATTAATATTGTTGTGTGGATTTTAATGAAGTTAATCTAAGTTAAGTTAAATTTTAATAAAATTATTCCAATTGTTATTAAAGTTAAATATTCTCATAATGCTTGCAGAAGCAGTGCCAAGCATATAGCGCCATCTAGTATCAAATAGAAAATACCTCTGGTACTATTTAAAATATATTAGGTATTATAAAATTATTAATTGATGACGTGTTTGAAATCCTAAAATTATTACGATCTTACAACTAATGTTTCTCTAATAAATATTAATGACTTAATGAATATACAATAATTTTAAAATCACACCAACATAATTTAGACAACGTTAAAAATATATAGCCTAGTTGCAGTGATATTTTTAAACAGAATTGATTAAGCTCTAGAATATTCAGAGCAATATTAATTTTAAATGCAAGTAAATTTTTGAATGTTTTTCCATTATCTTAATATTTTATGTTGGTGTTATAGTAATTAAAACTAATAATACACTCTTTAAAATATTTTCACATTGTAAATAATAATAAAATTTATGTATGCTTTTGTATAATTTGAATTACGTTTTTTTTTAATATTCGCTCATTTGGTCCTTTTACCTAAGTACAATTTTTTTTCGTAATAAACATTTTTCAGAGCACAATTTTTGAATACAAGTATTGTATATTATATGTATACATGATTAAAGGAACTTAAAGGTATTCATAAACAAATTAAGAATAGCGTTTTCTCTTCTTAACCTATTCTAAACTAAATATTAATTACAGCGACATCTATACTTCAGTAGCATATGCTTTCGTTTTCAATTGCAATTGCTGTTCGTCTCGAATAATTTCTGCTAGATGGCGCACAGCGGTATTCATATCTTCGTACTTAATCTTGCTAAAGGTTAACCTGACGTATTGGCAGGTAGCGCTAGTGTCGTAAAGGAAAGCTTGTCCTGGTACTAACATAAGGCCGCGTTGGAGTGCTGTCTGAAATACCTGAATAAGACGTAAAATTAATTAATATTGAGTAAATTTCATCATCATCGCAGCCCACGGTTGGGCAGCCCAACAGGAGGAGGCCCGAGCCCAAGTTGGGCTCGGGCCTCCTCCACAATGGGAAGGAAATTGATCTACTATACCATGATGGTCAGACATGTTGGTATAGGGGTTGGTAATATATTTAATATTATAATAGAAATTAATTGCGTAATTTCTGCGTGGTGACGGAGAAAGAATATAATTCCCTCCCTCTCTTGCCCATGGGTGCTGTAAAAGATGACTAAGGAATATTATATGCATACTTATATAAATACCTATGCAAGAGAAGGTTAACTTGAAACAAAACCTTATACCGACACGTCTGACCAGCGTATATTATGTCACTTTTCCTCCCATAGTGAAGGAGGTCCGAGCCCAACGGTGTGATATGCATGGGTTGAGATGATCACAAAGCAATCATGAGGACTGCCGACAGAATTGAAAACTTAAAACAATGACAAGCAGTTATTTTTGAGTATTCAAATTAATCGTTTGATCTTAAATTAAAACGTGAAATTTTTATCTAGTTTTAACCTCTATCGGGATACAGTGACATTCATAAATTTACTATCTATCTAAATCTACCTATAGCCGTTTTCACTTCAAAAAAATACAGACGAATTGGACAGCTCCTCCTTTTTTAAAGTCATTCATAAATGTAGCTTACCATATTATAGACATCGGAAACTCCATTAACTCTAATCCAGAAAAAGAGTCCAGCTTTTGGTAAGGAGTAGGGAGCGAGGTCGGCGATAGGTTCCAGAGCGGTATTTAACGCGTCACGACGTTTATGATATAACTCCCGAGCGCCTTTGAGGTGTTCTGCTAGTGAGGGACGAGATTCAAGCAGTTGAAGGAGGATTGCCTAAGAAAGGAAAGGTTAAAATCAATATCATATGTCATTTAAACATTTAACCATAAAACTTATCACACCGGCACACAAAAAAAAGTGGAAATTGAAATTTGATCGGACCGACCTAAGGGCACGTATTTCCACCCATTGAATCCAAATTCGAAGTTAGTTTGATCTGTATTCCCTCGATATGTTAAGAAAACTTAAAAAAAAATATGTTTATTAATTTTTATTTTAAAACCAGCTTTTATTAAGACCTTGGCTGTCATGTAACACAAGAGTGTTTGTTAAGACTATTCAAACGAGTCCAAACTCGACGGTTTTATCTCGTTTAGTTTAGAGGTTCATATGGCCACCTTCCGACGCCATCTTGAGACCAGCTTCATGGTATCATATTATTGCATTGTCACTGAAGTTACATAAGTAAACCAAATTTCAACCTAATTTAACGGCAGGAAGTGGTTCTAATTTAACTCGCAAGATTTATCTCATACTAACAGGGCATATCAAAGCTCAAAGTCGCTCAGCATGCTATGGAGCGGGCTATGCTCGGGATTTCTCTGCGAGATAGAATCCGGAATACGGAAATCCGCAGAAGAACGGGTGTAACCAACATAGCACGAAGAATTAGCATGCTGAAGTGGCAATGGGCAAGCCACATCGCTCGACGAACCAACAACCACTGGGGAAGAAAGGTTCTCGAGTGGCGACCACGTATCGGACGACGCAGTGTAGGACGCCCCCCCCCACTAGGTGGACCGATGACCTAGTGAAAGTTGCTGGGCGTCGTTGGATGCAGGCAGCACAGGATCACACATTGTGGTGCAACATGAGGAAGGCCTACGTCCAGCAGTGGACGGCAATAGGCTGAAACGAACGACGAACAGGGCAAGTTAAATAAAAGCTTTTAAAAATTGGACGGAAAACAGCAGTTTTAATGAAATAAAATTTTTGTTGAGCTAAACCAAGCATGATTTTCATGTTTTTCTATACGCTGAATACTAATACAAAGTTTATTTAGACCATAAACCGTTTTAAATATAAGAAAATTGCACAAAACTCTTGAAAATTCTGAAAAGATGCAGTTTTAGTGACGCCACAAATTGCAAATTGCACTTTTTTGATTCCCATCTCAACCACTTCCCTAACAATTGAAGAGATTACAGTAAAGAACAGGGAGAACGATTTCACCACGTCATAAAGTTGATATCAGACAGTTCACTCGAGTGATTGTTCACTCGAGTGAATGTTCAGTTTTCTTTCATTCTATGTTCACACGGCTAAGACGGAATGATTTAAAAAAGAACATTCACTATTCATTTCTTACAATATGTCATCGAATGAACTCGTGCGTCTTGGCATTACTTTAATTTGTGATAATTTAATCAAAGAGTTGACAAAAAAGAAGCAAAAAAGATGTCGACGGTGGTGGGTGTGACCATGGATTGAAAGAAGAAATTTATTAGGAAGAAATGTATTCATCAATTTTGTGATTCCAAAGCAAATGGTAATTTTAAAGTTCTCCAAAAATAGTAATGTATTTTGATCATTCCACTTGAACACCATTTTTCCGCGTGCAGACAGTGCAACGCATCGCAGAAAAAATATCAACACGTGACGTCCTTCGACTACAGAACTCGAAACATAATGGCTAAACCCGAATGAACGTTCTCTCAGTGTTCAGACCGTTCATTTTTTGTTCATTCGGAGTGCGAGTAAAAGATGGCGAATGACAATATACAACACTGTTATATCGGTTCACTAATAAATTCATTCGGCACTAATGTTTCATTTTGTGTTCAAATGCTTCACTTCGAGTGAAAGATGCAAAATGAAAGACAAACGTAAACAAAAAATAAACCGTCTGATATCAGCTTTAGTAAAGTTGCGAATTCTTGTGAGCCGCTGTCATTAAATAAAAAAAAAAGAAGTTCTCGATTGGAACAAGGCTCCTTTCGTGGTATAGTATTATCGGTAAACATATTATTGATTAACAAATACAAATAAATTAATTACTGGCGTCTGACAGCGATTAAATGAAACGTAGAAATAACCAATGAATTGATAGGAAATTTCGTAATTAATATATTTCTTCAAGTTGTGTCAATAAACATTTTATTATACATTATTCAGTACATTTAATTCATTATAATTTTCAGCAATACATCCTCCAGAGAACTTATTGACTTCCTTGAAGCAGCAAGTGCGCACCTATAACTGGGCACAGCCAATAGCATACTCCCTATAGTTAACCGTCTATCCTAAAGATACGATCGTGACGGAAAAACCTTAGCCTCCAACCGCCTAGCTCGTATTGTGCGATGAGGAGCTTTGTTCCAAAAAAAAGAACAAATTACCTGTGCTAATGTACAAGAATGTAACACTTCAGCTTGAGTGTGCAGCTCCAATCGCTCCAACAGAGGCTTAGGAGCTGTTACCCAAGCGCCTCGGAGACCAGCGCTGATCACCTTTGAAATGGAATCCAAGCGAATGACTCGTCCATGCGTGTCTAGTGACAGGAATGATGGTATTGCCGTCTGGAATAGACAAAGACTATAGATAAGTTTCTATGGTTGAAGAACAGCTTCTGTAGATTACCTAGACACCGTAGTATCGACATGTCCTGGGTTTCATGTTAACGAAGCACAAGCAAACTAAAAATATTTATTCTGTCTGGTTGCAGTTGCTATTGCATTTAAATGTAATTTGAATTTTGTCCTTTAAATTTAACGGTGGACTATGGTCTAACGGACATAGGCGACAGGCCCTGTTACGGAAATCGGTCTATGCCACATCCGTCCATCTGCGACCACAGCTACAGGTTCATCAGATGATATTCGCGCTTACAACGCCCTATGATTTAGCACTAAGTTTAGTTAAGAGTTTGTCACCTGACTTTCCAACCATTTTTCAGGTGATGTATTAGATTAAGCAGAAGTATTCAATCCAGAGATTCGTGCCTATCAGAAAATTTAATTAAAATCGGTTTCATGCAGCCTGTCGCCATCCACTACTGGACGTAAATTTCTCCCAGAAATAAGAGGATAATGTGAGTCGTATAAAACCAAAGGCGGCAAAGTAGGATGATAGCCGAAATTGAATTATTTATATGAGAATACAAAAAATAAATTCAAACCTACTTCTATAGTTTCTAATAACCAAAGCGGCTTCAAAAGCCTTAAAAATCATGACATGTTTGAAGATAAGTAGGTTTGAATATATTTTTTTTTTGTATTCTCATATAAATAATTTAATCTCCACTATCATCCTACTTAGCCGCCTTTGGTTTTATACGATTCATGTAACAACCATCACTTTTGGAAGGAGGGTTGGTGATCATCACCTAGAGTTATAGATTTCCCAGATGAGAACTGCTGCTCACATTCCCGGTAAGTCCTGTCCCTTAGCAAATTTCCCTCAAGCAGGTAACGACAATTATATTCTGATCCTATCACCACATGGAGATTTTTAATTATATTAACTGTCACTTTTGGAAGACGGGTTGGTGCTCCTAGAAAGGAGTTAGACATTTCCCAGATGAAAGTACTTCTTCTCACTTTTTTGATAAGATCTTCAGCAGATTTTCCACGAGGAAGTATTCCGATCCTGTCGCTACATGTAGGTTAGTAATTAATTAAAACCATTATTATTACAGAGAGTTACATTAGAATAATTACATTAGAATAATTCAAGAAGTTACTTACATTAGAATAATTCAAGAACATATAAGGATCATCTTCAACAATCAAAAAGTCATATTTGCAAGCCAATTCGTAAATCTGTCGTCTTCTTTGTTCAGTAAGTACTGTGCCACTTGGATTATTACCAGTCGGGATTATATACATCATCTTGGGCATTTTTAAACCAAGATGTAGACGTTCTCCGAGCACTGAATCCAGGGTTTCAGGAATTAAACCATCCTCGTCTTCTGGGATTCCTATTACTTCTGGTTGATACGGTCTCATCTGAAGGAAATGAAAGGATTGATTTATGATGTTTACGCGAGTATTACAAATCTATACCAATAAATAAAATTGGAGTGTCTGTTTGTAATGTCAAAATAATAGGCTTTTTTCGTGCTCACACGGTTATTTGCACGACACCTATGCCTAAAATACAGATTAAAAAATTTTTGTCTGTCTGTCTGTTTGTGCCGGGTAATCTTCGAAACGGCTGGACCGATTTCAAAAATTCTTTCACCAATGGAAAGCTATAATATCAGGGCGTAAACTAGGCTATATTTTATTTCGCTATTCCCACGGGAACGGTAACTACGCGGGTAAAACGACTAAAACCGAAGCAAAGCGAGGGCGGGTTGCTAGTTGTAAATAAAACTATATTACAGATATCATAGCGTTAGTATTTCATTTTTAATTGAATACAAAGATTTATATCTACCCGCTACAGAATTAGTTATTAAATTTTTACTCACATTTTGATAGAAATTTATTGCAAGTACAAGAAGAAAATGATTCTATATGAAAAACATATATATTTTTTCAAACTTAATAACGATGACTTGTTGTACGTGAGACATCTTAGTACGCCCACAAAAATGACCGCTAAAGAGTTCGAAACGTCGGGCAATCAAAAATCATATACAAACGCGATAAAATTCGTAAAATACTTAGTTTTATTTACAATGAAGAAATTGATAAGGTTTACTTACACATATTTTTCATTATTAGATGTGAATTTTGAAATAATGATGCAATAGGTACATTTTAATTTAGCGTAGTGAAAATTTATATGTCGAGGACATATAAAAATCTCTATTAGTCAGAAGAAGTAAAAAAGAACGAGTTATTATTTTATTGGTCACTTCCCCAAAAAAGTTTGTATAGAGTTTTATTTCCTAACCATTCAAGAGAAGACAGTAAAAGAACACAGAGTTGTACACATATTACCTATATCCGTTATTTGTATTTAACGACACCCACGGGTAAGAGAGGGGGTGGTGAATTGTATTCTTACTCCGTCACCACACGAAAAATTATCCATTACCACATAGAAAACTAGTAAGTAGACAATTCTTCTTCTATAATAGGTACTATCAGCTGCTAGCCCGCAGAATTAGTTCGTTAAAATGGCAATGGGCAAACCACATCGCTTGTCGAACCGAAAACCATTGGGGAAGAAAGGTTCTCTAGTGGCTACCACGAAAAAAACAACACAGCGGTGGACCCTACTGCGTCGATTGACGATGTTTTGAAAGTCGCAGGGAACCGTTTGGTTGCAAGTGGTCAGTGAACTAATGGAATGTAATAGAATGGATTACAAAATACTATCAAATGTACTTACTGCGCTATGGATTCCAGTATAAGCAAATTCAGTTGTGAGGATTGGGTCTCCGGGTTCAAGCAATAGTTCAACGCACTGATAAATACCATGCTGGCTACCATTGGTGACTAGTACGTCACGAGGAATTTGTGGTGGACGGTGTAACTCCTCTTGAAATACACGTAATTCGGAAAGAAGCGATGGTAATCTGATGATGAGAATTGAATTTAGTTTATTATAAGATTAGAAGAACAGACCCAATGCTTTGCATTGTTAGTTGAGGATTTATTACACACTAGCAGCGGTCTGCTGTTTTACCCGCTTAGTTGCCCTTCCCGTGAGAATATGGGGATAAATTATAGCATATGTGTTATTTCGATATATAAGCTGTATTATTGTGAAATTTCATCAAAATCCATTCAGTAGTTTTTGCGTGAAAGAGCAACAAACATCCTCAATAACATAGTAGGATTAGTAGGATATAATTGTAACATAGTATGGACAGATTCATACAGTTATGATAAATTTACATTCTTTTAGGCATCCAATTGATTTTAAAGTTTTTAAGACAGCGTTTTGTTTAGCTTATAGTCCTCTAGTCTGATCAGATCTTAAAATCTAGCTTATAGTCGGAAGGAGAGGACACCATGCTTCCAATTCAACCACTCCAATAACACCGTCCGCAAGGCCCCGACGGTCCGAACATTCTATCGAGGCCTCTGTAACCGGACTGCGCAATGGACGCCCAACTTAACTATTTGTGGTTGCCATAAGAGAACCCTCAGATGTACAGTCAAGGACCTCGTCCACATTGGTGCGCTGTACAATGCCATTGACTGGATTCCACCCGCGTCAGTACGCGTCTTTTAATATATCGGGCCCAGTGCGCCCCAATTCCACATAAGCCATGAAAAAGCAGACGCCAAACCATGGAGCAAACTAATGGGAAAGACTAAGGCTATAAAGAAAAGATAAGCTAAGAGAAGGAAAACTCGAAATAAAACCCTATACCAACATGTCTGTCCAGCATGGTATGGTAGGTCAAATTCCTTCCCATTGTGGAGTAAGCCCGAACTCAATAGTGGGACGTATGTGGGCTGCGATAATAATAACGAAGAAAAAATAATACATGTACAAACACTTTCAAAATTGTTTTTATTCTACTCAAAACATCAATTAATCTCTTATTACTTTATGTTCATTATGTTCACATTAATCTGTTATTTACGTATGTTCAAACATTAATTAATCTGTCACGTGTACTGATAACAGTGCTTTAGTCTAAAACTTGTTTGTTTTCGTTATGCTTTACTTTCTGCCTGAGGGCCGTGGCGACTGAGGCCGTCACCGGTGGGGGAGTGCTGTTGGCGGTGTCCCTAGACATCGCCAACGCATTCAATAGTCTGCCATTCAGCTGCATCAGGGAGGCGCTCCGGTATCACGGAGTGCCAACTTACCTGAGGCGGCTAGTGGCAGACTATTTGGTGGGGCGCAGCGTCCTCTGTACCAACCGAGCAGGGGACGTTACGTTGTGCGAACGCCCATGACGTGCGGTGTCCCACAGGGGTCGGTCCTCGGACCCACCCTGTGGAACATCGGCTACGACTGGGCGTTGCGGGGGAGCCTCCCGCCCGGGCTGGGCGTGATTTGTTACGCCGACGACACGCTCGTCACAGCCCGCGGTGGGACGCTAGAAGAGGCGGTAAGCCTGGCGACCTATGGCACCGAAGAGGTCGTCAGGCGGATCGAGGCGCTGGGGTTGAGGGTCGCCCTGGACAAGACGGAGGCCCTCTTGTTCCATGGGCGCCTTATGAGCCCTCCCATCGGCGTCTCGATCACCGTCCGATCGGTTGACATCAGCATCCGGGCCCATATGAGGTACTTGGGCCTGGTGCTCGACGGGCAATGGTGGTTCCGGGAGCATTTCCGCAGGCTCGCTCCGCGGCTCGTCGGCGCGGCGTCCGCCCTATCGTGGCTAATGCCGAACGTGGGCGGACCGAGCGCTACGTGCCGACGGCTGTACACGGGGGTCATCCGGTCGATGGCCCTGTACGGCGCACCGGTGTGGGCGGGGTCCTTGACCGTCCGACTTAGGGCCCTTCTGTGGCGACCACAGAGGGTCATGGCGGTCAGGGCCATCCGCGGATACCGCACGGTGGCGACGGAGGCAGCGTGCCTATTGGCCGGGACTCCCCCGTGGGACCTGGAGGCGGAAATGCTCGCCGAGTTGTATCGGCGGGTGTCGGGGGTGCGCGGGGAGGGCGGTGTGATCTCGTTAAGGGATCTCACCGCCTGGCACGTCGACGCCCGCCGAGACGTCATTGCCCGTTGGGCAGTCCGGCTGGAGAGGCCTCAGTTCGGGGTGCGAACCGTGGAGGCCTTCCGGCCGGTGCTGATGCAGTGGTTGGAAAGGCGGCACGGGGTGCTCTCCTTCCGACTAGTGCAGGTGTTGACGGGGCACGGGAGCTTCGCCAAATACCTGCACAGGGTCGTAAGGAGGGAGAGTACACCGTCCTGCCACCACTGCGATTACGACGAGGACACGGCGCGCCACACGCTCGAGGCCTGCGCGGCTTGGGCAGTGCAGCGCCGTGAACTCGTCGCAATCATCGGTGCCGACCTGACGCTGCCGGCCATCGCTAGGGCGATGGTCGACAGCGTCAGGAACTGGGACGCGGTCGCAGCCTTCTGCGAGACAGTGATCTCGCAGAAGGAGGCGGCGGATCGTCTGCGCGTGGAGCGCAGCCTCGATGAGGAGATCCGCCGCCGGCGACTGGGGCGGCGCAGGCGCAACTATCTGCGCCTCATGCCGCCCTAGCCGAGGCCGCGGGTGACGTGACCGGGGATTAGTCCGTCACCCGCCGAGAGGCCGACCGCGTGAGGAAAGACCGACGCCCTCCCCGAGGGGGGGACGTCGGTCGATGGGAGGGTACCCCGCGTAGGGGGTATTCCGTCGGGCCGACCACTGACGACAAGTAAACCTGCTCCGGTGGTCGGCCCAATGACGAAGGCGAGGTGGTTTTCGGGTGGGTTGCGGGAGTTGCGTGCTTAAGCCCCTCTGTCGCCCCGGACGGAGTGGTGCGGAGGCGCGCCGACCGCGACCCACCCAAAAAAAAAAAAAAAAAAAAATGCTTTACTTTCTACTTGTTAGTAAAAGACCATGACCGTCGATAATTATAACGCATCTTAAAAATCTATCTTAAAACTGATAATTCAAACCTTTAAATTAAACAACAATATTTTTTCTATTGGAATAATAAATATTTAAATTGAATAAAGGAAGACAAATTGACATTTGGTGTGAGCATACTATCGACAATCGTGTGTCTATAACCGCCCGGTCCGTCCGGGGTAGTATCACACTCTCCCAGAAAATTGACGGCCGAGTAGTTAGTTACAAATTGCTACTGCAATTTGTAACTGCATTTCGTTCGGTAAGCGAGAGACATGGAAACCAAATTCTTAATTCTAGAATTGTTTAGATTAACAATTGGACCCAATAAATGACATTGAGATTGATTTCGAGAAACTTTATTTTTTTTTAATTTTGTACAGAAACGTTTATTGTTTTAACAAGTCCTACTAATATAATAAATGCGGCAGTTTCTATGGATGTTTGTTACTTATTTACGCGCAAACCGTTGAGGTCATATTTTGTTAAAAATTAGCACACAGATCAGAAAAGTATCTGTGTGGTCTGCACAGATACTTTTATCCCGATAATTTTTTTCTTAGAAAATTATATTTTTAATCTTTATATATACAGAGTGTATCAGGTTATGGGGCAACTGGTCAAAAGGGAGCTAGGCAACGGTAGTAGGAACCCATGAAAAAATTTGAACAAAAAATATCGATTCGTTAAGGAATTAGAGACATGTAAAGATTTCAATTCTGTCATCGCTTTTTCGTGTAAATCTGATTGAAATGTATAAAGTCAATGATACTTAATACGCAACATATTCATACTTTGTTAAATGTTCATTAGAAATTGAATAAATCAATGATTACATTCACATAAACAAAACAAACTTCGCTTTAAAACAGCTGATCGGCCTTGGACCGTTGACCGCTCGTCGCTCGTAGATACAAACCTACACTGTCATTGAAACGTTTGCGCAATTCTAGGTATTACTGAATGAATTTATACTGTCGAAGCTTTACATGCCTACATGTATTCTGTCTATACATGCCTACATAATACGTAACATTTAAGGCATAGACTTTTTTTTTTTTTTTTTTTTTGGGTGGGCTGTGGTAAGCGCACGCGCGGTCCTGTCCATCCGGGGCGATGAAAGGACGGCGCGCGGGCCCATAACCCACCCGTACCCACGTCACCTCGTTGTTTGTTGGGCCGACCACCGGAGCAGATGTGACTTGTCATCAGTGGTCGGCCCGACGGAATACCCTTTCGGGTAACCTCACGTCTCGACGTACTGGAACGTCGGTCGCCATCGCGCGGTCAGCCCCTCTGCGGGTGACGGACAATTCCCCGGTCCGATCACCCGCGGCCTCGGCTAGGGCGGCATTAGGCGCAGATACTCGCACCTGCGCCGCCCCAGTCGCTGGCGGCGGAACGTGTCGCCGAATAGGAGCTCTACTCGCACACGATCCGCCACCTCCTTCCGTGAGATTACGGCCTCATAGAAGGCGGCGACCGCGTCCCAGTTCCTGACGCTGTCGAGCATCTCCCAGGCGATGGTCGGCAGCGCCAGGTCGGCACCGATAATCGCGACGAGTTCACGGCGCTCCCCCTCCCACGCAGCACACTCCTCGAGCGTGTGCTGCGCCGTGTCCTCGTCGCAACTGCAGTGGTGGCAGGACGGTGTGCTCTCCCTCCTGACAATCTTGTGCAGGTACTTCCCAAAACACCCGTGCCCCGTCAGCACCTGCACCAGTCGGAAGGAAATCACCCCGTGTGTCCGCTCCAACCACTCCATCAGCACCGGCCGGAAAGCCTCGACGGTCCTGACACCGTACCGAGGACTCGCCAGCCGGACTGCCCAACGGGCAATGACTCCTCGGCGGGCGTCGACCTGCCAGGCGGTGATCTCCTGCAAGGAGACCATACTGCTGTGGGCGCGCGTCTCCGACACCCGCCGATAAATGTCGGCGAGCATCTTGGCCTCCAGGTCCCACGGGGGAGTTCCAGCCAGGAGGCACGCTGCCTCCGTCGCCACCGTGCGGTAACCCCGTATGGCCCTGATCGCCATGACCCTCTGTGGTCGCCACAGGAGGGCCCTAAGACGGACGGTCAGGGACCCCGCCCACATCGGTGCGCCATACAGGGCCATCAACCGGATCACCCGCGTGTACAGCAGTCGGCACGTAGCACTGGGTCCACCCACATTCGGCATCAGCCGCGAAAGGGCGGACGCCGCGCCGACAAGCCGGGGAACAAGTCGAGATGCTCCCGGAACCAAAAATGCCCGTCGAGCACCAGGCCCAAGTACTTCATGTGGGCCTGGATGCTGATGGTGACCGACTTCACGGTGATCGAAGCGCCGGCGGGAGGCCCGGCGGTACGGAGGCCATGGAACAAGAGGGCCTCCGTCTTTTCCAGGGCTACCCTCAACCCCAGCGCTTCGATCCGCCTGACAATCTCCTCGGTGCCGAGAGTTGCCAGGCGTGCCGCCTCCTCTAGCGTCCCACCCTGGGCTGTAACGAGTGCATCGTCGGCGTAGCAAATTACGCCCAGCCCGGGTGGGAGACTTCCTCTCAACGCCCAGTCGTGGCCGATGTTCCACAGGGTCGGACCCAGAACCGACCCCTGTGGGACACCGCACGTCATGGGCGTTCGCACAACGTCCCCTACTCGGTCAACGTAGAGGACACTGCGCCCCTCCAAGTAGTCTGCCACCAGCCGACTGAGGTACACGGGCACCCCGTGATACCTCAGCCCCTCCCTGAAAGGCATAGACTCTTAGATACATTTTTTGAAATCACTATAACTTTTATGTTATATTGTTTTTTGTGTAATGTACATTCTAATGACGATCTATGACCGTTAAACTACAACATACTCGAACGGTTGCCCTATAACCTGATACACCCTGTATACTAGCTGACCCGGCGAAATTCGTACCGCCATAATTTTTTTCGCAAATATTTTTCTAAATTTCCGAAAATATAGTGTGTGTATAGCTGCCATTTACGTTTTGTTATTATATGTCATGCGTTTTTGATATACCACGTTTCCTAGTGACTTATATTCTCTATGACGTTTTATGTCACGTCCCACGAGAACCCGGTTGAACGGGATAAAAAGTATCCTCTGTCCGTCTCCTGGTTCTAAGCTACCTCTCCACCAATTTGCAGGCAAATCGGTACAGCCGTTCTTGAGTTATAATGTAACTAACACGACTTTCTTTTATATATATAGATATATTTCTTGTGTAAATGTATATGCCACTGATACTGATCTCCTCTTAATCAGCTGGACCGATGTTAGGTGATTGGATAAAATTATTAAATTTCTTTTACATAGAAACTAGTTAAAAATATAAGACTCACCCTTGTGATGGTACATATTGTAATGCAGCCGCCAATGATTTCCCTTCCAGCTGTAATATACCACCGCTGTGGCTTTCCAATGTCATTCGTTGAAAAGGGAACACGTTCTCGTTGGGCATACCCTCAGCTAAAGAAATAACATCTTTGCCTACTTTGTAAGCCAAGGATGCTGTGGACAATTGAAATTAATGATTAATTTTTGATGTGAAACATCAATAGGACAGGGTGGACCCAATGGAGTGTGGTGGTGAATCGTTGGCCTGGCGTTAACGCCACGCTTTGATCTGCACATTTGTGTAACGAAACCATAACCTATTTTAGAATTTTGTATAACGCCATCTAGGGAGCTCAAAATAAATTATTAACCTAAACACATACCTATATTGTATACTAATGAAAATAAATGTTTATTGAATAAAATCATTCTATCATCATTTTCTAGTAAAAATCGTAAAGATTTATTAATACTTTATGCCATACCTATTACTTTCTCTCGTAATATGTTCTTTTATGCGTTTATACTTGTACAAAATAATTTCGATGTTTCACATCTGCCAGGAGTCCTGAGCGATGGCTCCCTTTTTTATAATCTTGGATCTTTATACATGTAGCGATGAAATGAGAATGCACTGTGGCACCATCCATTTCTCTACCATCCACCACCTCTTCACACGATTGTTGTAAAAATCGAATTAATCACCTTTCGAACACTTCCGTGTAACAGAGTAAGAATACAATTCACCAGTCACTCTCTTTCCCGTGGGTATAGTAAAAGACGACTAAAGAATATGATGTACAGAAAACATATTGATATAAGAGAAGGTTAACTCGGCATAAAATCCTATGCCAAAATGTCTAAACAGTGCGATACAGTCGGTCAAATTCCGTCCCATTTTGGAGGAGGCCCGAGCCTAATAGCGGGGCTTGTATGGGCTGAGATAATCCTGCGCGAGGAGCGCAGCCTCGATGAGGCGATCTGCCACCGACGACTGGGGCAGCGTACTTGCAGAGAGCAGCGTACTTGCAGAGGGCAGAGTACTTGCGCCTCATGCCGCCCTAGCCGAGGCCGCGGGTGTCGTGATCGGGGAATTGGTCCGTCACCCGCTGGGAGGCCGTCCGCGTGAGGAAAGACTGACGTTCTCCCCGAGGGGCGGACGTCGGTCGATGGGAGGGTACCCCAAATAGTGGGTATTCCGTCGGGCCGACCACTGATGACAAGTAACCCTGCTCCGGTGGTCGGCCCAACGACGAAGACGACGTGCACGTGGGGTGGGTTGCGGGTGTGCGTGCTTACGACCCTCTGTCGCCCCGGACGGAGTAGTGCGAGGAGCGCGCCAACCGCAACCCACCCACAAAAAAAAAATGGGCTGAGATAATAATGCTAGACTCTACTAGAAAATCTACAGGATCAAATGCGTTTGACAACTCCTTACCATACGCAGCACTGGTGCTGCGCAACCATTTCCAAACATTAAGGATAACATTAGCCAAAAGTTGATCAACTTACTAATTGAATAATTGTGACATATTAAATCTTTAAAAATATGATTTAATTATTCATCATCCTCATAATTATAACCTAATTATAACTTTCCGTGGGGTGACGGCGTAGGAATACAATTCACCACTCCCTATCTTGCCCGTGGATGTCGTGAAAGACGACTAAGGAATATAATACGCATATAACATCCATGCAAAAGAAGGCAAACTCGAAATAAAATCCTATACAAACCTGTCTGACCAGCATGTCGGTTGCCCTCCTATTGTGGAGGAGATTCGAGCTCAACAGTCGGACGTATATGAGCTGAAATGTTGATAATGATTCATCATTTCAGTTCACACACGACTCTGTGTTGGGCTCAAGCCTCCTCCACGATTGAAGGGCGAGTGAACTACTATACCATGCTGGTCAGACGTGTTGAGTTTCATTTCAAGTTTCAAAGAGGCAATGGTGAATTGTATTCTTATTCCGTCACCATACGGAAGAAAAAAAATATTTGCAAGGCATTTTACATTAAATAACATAATCTAAGTACATATTTAGATAAAAAAAATCTAAAAAACACAGTTTTTAAATTACATTGCATGAATGTAGAACGAGTAACGTCATATTCTAATTAAAAATTAAATATTCTTATCATAATTTATTATCAGCGTAGAGTTCAGTAGCCGAAGTGACCGTGATATTAACATTGTTCAAGGTTCGAGCTTAGCTTATGAATAATAAATAATATATACTTTTATACTCGAATGACAAGTATAGATATAGTATAGATATATGATGTATAGATATATGATGGCTGCTCTAGTAGTTAACTCGTGATAAGGTGCCGCTTGTAGGATCTGGTCCAGTCATAATCGTTTGAATTAAGTATATTACGTATCTTGTGGTTCAAAGGGCATCACACTGGAGCTAGTTCTTACAAAACTTGTTGTACACAATTTATATCTTGTAAGAAGAAAAAAAAAATGAAAATTATAGACAAGCCCCCTGAGTTTCTTGCCATGTCTTCTCAGTAGCGGTCGCGTTCCGATCCGGTGGTAGTAGGTATATTTTTTTTTGGAAATTTAATTTAATTTTGTAAACCTGACAATATGTAAGTGCCCTCTCGGGGTTTATGCATAATAAATGATTTGAATTTGAATTTATAAAACGTGTGGTGACGGAGTATGAATACAATTCATCACTCCCTATCTTGTACGTGGGTGTCGTAAAATATGAATGGATAAAATATACATATATGTATATGCAATATTAATAATATGTCAACTGCTTTTGTTTTTAATTCCTTCCTTTATAATCTATAACTTAGTTTCTATAGTTTTGCCACGGTTATGATTTTTTATTTGTCCTTAAATTGTGTTTTACATTAGTGGAAACTGTTAAGCTATTGTTACGTGCATTTGTTTTTATTTTACCTGTGTTTTTAAAAGCTGTATGGTTTCCTTAATAAATAAAAAAAATAACATCTATGCAAGAAAAGGAAAACTAGTAACAAACCCTATGCCAATATATTTGACCATCGTGATAGGTCCTTCCTATTATGCAGGAGGCTCGAGCCCAGCTGTGAACGTATATGAGGCGAGATGATGATGTTGTACTTTTATACTCGCAAAGTTGAATATCTATAATAAAATGTATAGCTATAAAACTGTCTACCTTATTAAGAACAAAAGGAGGCGCCTACTTCCATTAATCCATCCAACGCCCCGTGAACGTCAACAATTGAACGTAGGCCTCCCCAAGGGAATACCGCTTACAGCGGTCCAATTTCTATACTTATCCTTAAACAGAATGATCTTCCATAATGGGACGGATATTGAACTACTATACCGCTACTTAGTCGTATTGGTATAGGTTTTAATGTTGTCAGGCCGACCACTAACAACAAAGCACTCTGCTCCGGTGGTCGGCCCAACTACGAAGGCGAGGGTACGAGTGGGTTATGGGCCCGCGCGCCGTCCTTTCGTCACCCCGGACGAAATGGACTGCGTGTACGCTTATTACAGCCCACCCATAAAAAAAAAATAGGTTTTAATGTCGAATTTTCTTTCTATTTCATAGATGTTATCTGCATATCATATCCCTTAGTCCCCTTTTACGACATACATGAGCGAGAGAGGGGGTGGTGAATTGTATTGTTAGTCCGTCATCATTCGAAATAAAATAGTATAGTAGTAGTATAGCATATACAGTGGATTTCATTAATAACCACCTCGGTTTTAACGACTTTTCGGTTATAGCGACATCGAACTTGCGTCCCTGGAATTTAAAGCATACTTTCGTAGGAAACTCATTCGGCAATAGTGACTCCGGATATAACGCCTAATTCGGGTATACCGACTTGTTTTTATGAACTATTTGGGACAGCTTCCTAGAAATTCTTTGCGGATGTTGCGACTGAGTCGGCAAAGGCACAATGTCTCGTTCATAAGCTTTAACTATTAAGCTTTCTTATCCTTTGTTTACATTCGCAGATGGTCAAATGCTTTGTTTGTGTGTAGCGTTACTTAGCATGTGCGCGAAATTTAAATTATGAATCAGTTACGTAGCTATTTCCAGTGAGTGAACAGCGTTTCTTAAACTTATGAAAATGGCTCCTAGACGTACATTTACTGTTAAAGAAAAACTGATTTCGGATATAGAGACCTCCGGGTATAGCGACAACATTAAAGTGGTCCCTCCGCCGTCGTTATAACCGAAATATACTGTATATAGTAATATAGTAGTAGTATAAATAAAAAATTCTAGTAGTAACGATGACTTGTAGAACGTGAAATGTCTTTCGTAACTATGAATACTGAAAAATATTTGGAATGTGAGAAAATCAAATATTTGTATTTGATTAGCGATAACATCCGTATAAGAAATGTATTACTCATGTATCTACAGTCCCGTAAACATCAGTAATCATTAGTCTTTATTATTTATTACTAGCCGACCCGGCGAACTTCGTACTGCTATAATTTTTTTCGTAAATATTTTCTAAATTTCCGAAAATATAGTCTGTCTATAGCTATCATTTGCGTTTTGTTATTACAAGATAGTTGCATTTTTGTTATACCACGTTTTATAATGACTTGTATTTTCTTTGACGTTTTATGTCAAGTCTCACGGGAACCCGGTCGAACGGGATAAAAAGTATCCTATGTCCGTCTCCTGGTTCTAAGCTACCTCGCCGCCAATTTTTGCAGACGTTCTTGAGTTATAAATAGTGTAGCTAACACGACTTTATTTTATATATATAGATTATCCTTGGCATCCCATAGCTGAATATACGACACCCACAGAAAAATTATAAGTAGGTAGTGCCATATTCAGTCACATTGCTGGCTGGTGACTCCAGTCTCCACTACGAAAGTCGGATATAAGGCGTGACCAATAGGCCAACCGTCGGGAATTTAAAGTAGAATGTCCAAAACGGGGATCTTTGGTACCCTAAAATAAACAAGGTAGTGGGATCACAGTTGTTTTTTTTTTTGTGGATATTCAGATACTATCCTGCGTCATCGTGTCCTACATACTCCCTTGCTTAATGTGCAGGAGAAATGCATAAAGACATTTTGCACAGCGTGAAAAAAAAATAAGTAGCGTAATATTTTCGACATTTAATTGCAAGGGAATGTTATAAAAACACAAGAGTTTATGATAAACTTGTTTACGTGTCTTTCTTGTTTACAAATTAATCTAACGACCCATACTTTATGTAATATACCTATCATCATCGTAATTTATGATGATGAATGTAAACGTTTATCAACGCTGAAAGATGATCAAATATTTTGTAAAGTAAACTTAGTAAGATAACAAAGTATGTAAAATGCGCAGTTTCAAGTTCATCTGAACTAAAATGAAACTCTTATATCTTTAATCGAGCAATTTATATATATATATATATATATACCTATATACATAAATATAAAAATAAGTGACACTTAGGCACTAGAAGTTTCGTTGTTTTGTCGATGTTTTTAGCTAATCAATACAATGGCATAAAATGTCAATAGAATGATTATTCCAATTTTGCTGTCGCCGTCAAGAGTGACAATGGCTCAGTTGGAAAGTTATCCAGTCGCATTCTAACAGCGTAAGATCGCATCTCAATGTTATTATTATTCTGCTTTTGTAATTTTTGATATTTTTTCATTATTTCATTTTTATTTTTTATTAATATATATCTAAATAAATTCGGCAAAAATACAACAAAAATATACCGAGCAAAGCTCGGTCAACCAGATATTACTATTATAATGCGACTTGTTTTGTGTGACGAATATTACTAACCCCTAAATTGCACGTGGGGCTTTTTTTTTTATTGCAACGATAGCAAACGAGTAATCGGTACACCTGATCATGGACCTTTGCTAGGCCGTTGCCTACCGCGAAGAAAGTGAAGGGAGTGTGAATGCGTGAGGTTGGGTGATACTAAAGGTATCAACAAAACCCTCCACACGCAAACACCCTTAGAAAGTTGGGCTTCCGACTCTCTCGTTCACCGAACGAAGTGCAGTAATAAATTGGTACTACTCAGACGTCGGTTCTCTGCGAAAGTGTAGTACTACCCCGGATAGATTGGCCCGCAGCTGTAGACGGAGAACTGTCAACAGTTTGGTCCTACCAAAACGAAGGTATCGTAAAAGACGAGCAGCTTCACAGAAACCAGGGCCAATACTATCTGATATCGTTTGTTTAACAATTACATTCCCAACTAGTGATTCGCCCTAGCTACGCTTCGCTTCCAGCCGATTTGCCCCTAAATTTTAAATCTGCAATATCTTCTAAGATATGGTTCGAGTTACGGGCTAAACAAAATTTAATAGGGTTTTTCTGAGAATAAAATATTTAGAAAGTCACTCCTTATATAGGCTACCTCGCAATAAAATATTATCAAAATCGATCTAGTCGTTTTGAAGATTACCCGCAATAAACAAACAGGCAATTTTAAACTGGAGGTATACGTTAACTTTATAAGTAAAATGTATAATAAAATATAAAATAGATCATCGTTCATCATCATTTCAGCTCATATACCTACGTCTCACTCTTGGGCTCGGGCCTACTCCACAGTGAGAGAAAATTTGACCTTTTATACCATGCTGGACAGACATGTTGGTATAAGGTTTCCTTTCGAGCTTTTCTTCTCTTGTACAGTTGTTATGTGCATATTATATCCCGTAGTAGTCTTTTACGACATCCATGGGCAAGATAGGGAGTGGTGAATTGTATTCTTACTCCGTCACCACACGGAAAATAGATACCTAGGTACGTAAAAATAAAAAAGATACACAGTTTAAAACTCTGAAGAACACGCTATTGTAGATAACCGAACTAAAAAGTGCGGTACAGAACATAGGAGCAGCGACTTCATGTTACGCCTAAATATAATCGGGTCGACCACTGACGTCAAGTCACCCTGATCCGGTGGTCGGCCCAACAACGAAGGCGACGTGTCACGGGTGGGTTACGGGTGTGCGTGCTTACGCCCCTCTGTCGCCCCGGACGGAGTGAGCCGACCGTAACCCAAAAAAAAACGCCCAAAGATAAGCCCCATATAAAAAAAAATGACTAATCCTGTAAGAATAATGAGAGTAACTCTCTGAATTATTGTATTATCATCGATAAGTGTGCAGTCTTAAATTAATCCGACTTATAATAGGGGGTAAACAAAAACAAACCGACAACCATTGGGGAAGAAAGATTCTCGAGTGTCTACCACGTATCGGACGACGCAGTGTAGGTCGCCCCCAACTAGGTAGACTGACGACTTGGTGAAAGTTGTTGGGCGTCGTTGGAGGCAGGCGGTATAAGACCGCACTTTGTCTGAACAATGTTGATGATAGTAGAGTATAAAAATCATTTTCAAAGCTTCTATTACCTACAAACCAACGGCGGATCGTGTGCGAGTAGAGCTCCTATTCGGCGACACGTTCCGCCGCCGGCGACTCGGGCGGCGCAGGCGCGAGTATCTGCGCCTAATGCCGCCCTAGCCGAGGCCGCGGGTGATCGGACCGGGGAATTATCCGTCACCCGCAGAGAGGCTGACCGCGCGACGGCGACCGACGTTCCAGGACGTCGAGAGGTGAGGTTACCCGAAAGGGTATTCCGTCAGGTCGACCACTGACGACAAGACACATCTGCTCCGGTGGTCGGCCCAACAACGAGGTGACGTGGGTACGGGTGGGTTATGGGCCCGCGCGCCGTCCTTTCATCGCCCCGGACGGATTGGACCGCGCGTGCGCTTACCATAGCCCACCCATAAAAAAAAAAAAAAACTACAAATCAAGATAATATAAACGTTTTAAATATGGTAAAACACGTGGTGAAATAACTTTAAAAATCAATCCAAGTATCTTATCAAAAGAAATCCGAAACAATATCGACACAAAATCATAATCATTATATTAAAACAGATTCACAAGATAGCATTTCTAGATAATAATTAAAATATTTATTTCTTGTTGACTACAATACTTTCCTTCATAAGTTATTTTGGAATGACTTTCTTTGGCGTAGTTTTGAAATTGTGTATTCGACTTTTGTCTACTGCTGTTGGTGTCAAACGGCCAAACAGCACATCTGACTATAAGTAATGCTGCACAAGTACCATCGTTTGGGCGCTGCCAACCACCATGCAGAAAGAATGCAAGCACCAGTGAAGAGAATGTGACTACGTGCAATGAGGTTCGGTGAAACTAAAGGTATAACCGAAACCCACCACATGCAAACACCCTCAAAAGGGCTTCTGGCTCTCTCACTCGCCGAACGAAATGTAGTAACAAATTTGCTACTACTCAGACGTCGATTTTATGCAAGTATGTGGACCCCGGATGGACTGTAGATAGACAAATGTTGATAGGATAATCCTACCATATAAAACACCATTTTGTATGATGAAATTTTTGCCACCGTTTGCAATAAAAAAAGACCTATTATCATTCTATTGTTATCCCAATTATTTGGATCTTGGGATCGACACAGTATGTATTTTGTTTATTCCGTACATATTGCTATAGGTTTGGGCAATATGTATGTGACCTGGCCACACACCTGAGGTCAACCCTTTCTTGGGAATTTAATTTTGTATTGGTATTAAGAGCTTAGTCATGTTTTACGACAGCCACGGCCAATGTATGATTTAGTAGTATTCGTAACAGCTACCACAATATACGATTTATGATGAAAAATATTGTTTCTCTCAGTATACGCTGCTTTAAGAAAATAAAATATTTTTCAAAATACTTCCTTAATTATTTTTATTATTACTACGTCATTACAATTAAATACAAACGTCGTTATTTGGAGAGCAGTAGAGCGCATATTTTTAATTATTAATTTCCCGTTGTAATAGTAAAATTTAAATAACTGCTTGGCTGTTAACATTTACTTAGATTCGTGTATTAGACGTCGAGATTAGTTATACATATTCATTATTATTTTTATTTCCCTGCTTTTTGACCGATGTTTACTATGCTGTCACTGTATGTCTCTTCGTCTTCCGTGTGGTAACGAAGTAAAGATATAATTTTGATGATAACCCGTCTTTTTTCTAACTAATGATTTCTGAGGTTTACGCGAGTATTATACATCCTTACCAATATTATAAATGCGAAAGTAAATTTGTTTGTTTGTTTATTTGTTTGTTTGTTTGTTACGCTTTCGCGCTTAAACCACCGAACCGATCTCAAAAATTCTTTCACCAATGGAAAGCTATAATATCAGGGAGTAACATAGGCTATATTTTATCCCGGTATTCCGACGGGAACGGGCACCACGCGGGTAAAGCGACTGAAACCGAAGCGAAGCGAGGGTGGGGTGCTAGTTATAAATAAAACTACTTTTGCGGATGTTATCGCGTCTGTATTTAACTTTTGATTGCCCGACGTTTCAAACACTTTATAGTGTTCATGGTCACGGACAAACTGATAGTCACAAATAGTCTTATATCTTTAAACGAGCAATTCTTGTACATATATATGAGGTTACGGGGCCAA
The DNA here is from genome assembly GCA_032191425.1 of Lymantria dispar. Lineage (NCBI taxonomy): Eukaryota > Metazoa > Arthropoda > Insecta > Lepidoptera > Erebidae > Lymantria > Lymantria dispar. The sequence goes on along the minus strand of CM063465.1, from coordinate 4,927,298 downwards.
AAAACCGATCTAGCTAGGTTTTATTTATAGAAAATATTGTTTTGTCGGTGTTTTTAACTAATCAATACAATGACATAAAATGTCATTGACATTCTCTGAATAGCAATTCGAATTGATATTTTCATTTATAAGGGATAACTAAGTATCGAACTGGGAATACTGGGATTGTCTGAATTTACAGCTCGATTTCACTAAAGCTGTTTTTATTCTCGATATCAGCGACCAGATTTATCTTCATACTTCAAATAGTGATAGGACCACACTGTTGAAAGTTGTCTGTCTACAGTCGCGGGCCGGTCCCTCCGGGATAGTACCACACTCTCGCAGAAAATCGACGTCTGAGTAGTAGCAATTTGGTACTGCGCTTCGTTCGGTGAGCGAGAGAGCCGGAAGCTCAACTTTCTGAGGGTGTTTGCGTGTTGTAGGTTTTGGTGATGCCTTTAGTTTCACCGAACCTCATTGCACCCATTCACACTTTCTTCGTAGTGGGCAAAAAAATAAAAAGTGGGCAGCGGCCCAGCAAGGTTCCATGAGAGGCAGCAACATTTACCATCAGGTGTACTGTTTGCTCTTTGCAGCGTGGGCAAAAAAAAAATTTAGTGATTACCATAAATTTTTGCATTGAAAACATTGATACAACGAGATTCTATATTAATAAAAGGCCTCCGAAATCTTTAACGCAGTAAATTTCACAGAAATCGTTGGAGACGTTGCCGAGAATCTGAATACATAGAAATATACCTTCCTTTTTTTTTATATGCTAGACCCTAAATTTGTTTTCTATTAAAGCATAAGTAAATATAAGAGTTTTTCGTGTGGTAACGGACTAAGGTTCGCCGCACATGCCCACACTCGTATTGGCCGTCACGAGCCGTGTGCGAGTGGCAGTATTTAAAATCTATGGCGCAGTACCAAACTCCACATCCATCCGACGTCCTCGCCACGTCCTCGACGAAGAGGACGACAACATCACACTCGCTCAACGTAGAGCCTACACGGCCCGCGAGGCCTTAACACATAAATATCCGCGGTTCCGCCCTCGCCGTCGAGGTGCGAAACCGCACCACGCAAAAATCATTAATCAAAACGTGGGCACGCCCACTTTGCCTCCAGCGACGCCCCAAGCCGAGGTCCGTTCCCCACAGGGGGAGCCCTTGGGCAATGTCGCTTAGCATACTTTTCTCCGGGTTGAGAGCCCTCAGCGTTCACCCATAGTCCGCGTCAAGCTGTCAAGGCCAGAAAGAAAGAATATGTACTCGAAATTAAACCCCGTTCCAACTCGTCTGATCAGCGTGGTATGGTAGGTCATATTCGCTCCTATTGTGTAAGAGTCTCGATCCCAGAAGTGGGACGTATAAGATCTTATCATCATCATCGCAGCCCACATACGTCCCACTGTTGGGCTCAGGCCTCCCCTACAATGGGAGGGAATTTGACCTACTATACTATGCTGGTCAGACATGTTGATATATGATTTCATTTCGAGTTTTCTTTCTTTTGCACAGAGGTTATGTGCATATTATATCCCATAGTCGTCTTTTATGACATCCACGGGCAAGATAGGGAGTGGTGAATTGTATTCTTACTCCATCACCACACGGAAAACGTATAAGATCTGTGATGATATAAATAATCCAATAGAAGCTCCGGATACAGCAAAAAAAAAACATATTAACTACAATCATAATAAAGTGAATTGACGTCAATGAAACTGATATCAGTTTCAAACTTGAAACAATACAAAACTTTTTCTCAGACGTTATCGCAGTTGACTTATGTTTATGCGCAATTAATTAAAAATAATAATATAATTATCTTCATTATTAATATTTATTACACTGCATTGTGACGGATTAAGAAAACAATTCACAGACTCCCTTCATACTTACGGGTGTTGTAAAAGACGACTAAGGCTAAGAACTCACGGAGCGATTTTGTACCGTGCTCGCTGCGGTAGTGGAATAGCGGTTTTATTTCTAAACTCACGAGACCGGTTATTTGCGCGGTTACGCAGCCGTCGCGGCTTAGATTATCGCCCGCAGACATGGCGGGCGAGGATCGCAAAGCGGGCGGTTGCAAGACGAACAGTTAACGATTAGTTGAGGTCCATATCGCCATGGACATACACCAAAAACGAGCTGTTGCGTTATACTTAATTCACAGAAGAATTAAAAAAGAAAACCCAAAAGGTTCTGGGTGCATCCACTTATTCAGGAACGGTCTCTACCGTTTTGGATTATTTGTTACTCTTATTAGCCAGCCGATCGCAGAGCGCGCGAGGCTACGGATGACCGCGGCCCGCGCGATTCTACCTTTTGCCTGTCGGTGCGGCGGGAGCCGCAAACAATCGTACACACCGCGGGCGTAAAACGCCCGTGAGATTTGCTTTTATTGATGTGAAACATCTATAGGCGAGGGTGACCACGATGGTCGCGTGGCGTTTAACGCCACGCCTCGCGGTGCCTCTTGATTAACTATTAAACAAATATCGGGATATATATGTACATTTTTGTAACGAAACCATGGTGCGATTTAAAATTTTGTACAACGCCATCTAGTGAACTCAAAGTAAATTGTGATCTATAATGTATACTAATGAAAATAAATGTTTAGAATTCATTCAGTGTGCAGTGGATTAATTTTATTGCTGTGTAATATTTCAAATAATAATGGAAATCGTATTATTTTATTCAATACTTTATGCCATATTAGTTCTGTCGTAATCTATTCTTTTATGCATATATACTTGTACAAATAATTTCGATGTTTCATATCTGCCAGGCGTCCTGAGCGACGGCTCACTTTTTTTTTTACATAAATATCAGCATTCTAAAGAAGCTGTGGGCTCGCAACCGCGGCGGACGCGGCTGAAAATCGCTCCGTGAGTTCTTAGCCTAAGGGATATAATATGCAGATAACAACTAGAAATGTAACCTATAGTAGGTCAATTTACCTCTTATGAGTAATGAGAAATATATTATCTGGGACACCGCCGAAAGGCCGAGCCGCAGCTGCGAGTGACGTGACCGGGGAATTAGTCCGTCACCCGCCGCGAGGCCGACCGCGTGAGCAAAGACCCACGTACTCCCCGAGGGGGGAATGTCCGTCGATGGAGAGGATATCCGTCGATGGGAGGGTACCCCAAATAGGGGGTATTCCGTCGGGCCGACCACTGACGTCAAGTCACCCTGCTCCAGTGGTCGGCCCAACGACGAAGGCGACGTATCACGGGTGGGTGGCAGGTGTGCGTGCTTACGCCCCTCTGTCGCCCCGGACGGAGTGGTGCGAGGAATGCGCCGACCGCAACAAACGCCCCGAAAAAAAATTGATATAATATGCAGATATTAACTAGAAATGTAACCTATTATAGATCAATTTACCTTTTATCATTAGTGAGAATTATATTATCTGGAATGATAACATCATCATAATATTTCGAAAGGCATCACACTGGAGCTATTAATAAGCATGTTGTTATTTTTTTTTTTATTGCAAACGGTGGCAAACGAGCAAACAGTACACCTGATGGTAAGTGTTGCTGTCGCTCATGGACCTTTACAAGGCCGCTGCCTACCGCGAAGAGAGTGAAGGGAGTGTGAATGCGTGCATTGAGGCTTGGTGATACCAAGGGCACCACCAAAACCGTCCACACGCAAACACCCTCAGAAAGTTGGGCTTCCGGCTCTCTCGCTCACCGAACGAAGCGCAGTAACAAATTGCTACTACTCAGACGTCGATTTTCTGCGAGAGCATGGTACTACCCCGGACGGACCGGCCCGCGGCTGTAGACAGATAACTGTCGACAGTGTTCCACTCGTAAGATGTAATTTTATTTAAGTGAAATTAGAAAATAAAAAAAATAGACAATCCCGCTGAGTTTCTTGCCGGATCTTCTCAGTGCGGTCGCGTTCCGATCCGTTGGTAATGGTTCCGTTGGTAATTTTAAGAAAAATGTAAATGAGAATATGTATCCCCACAAGGTTTATTTTACTAATATTATAAACGCGAAAGTTTTTATGTGAGGATGTGAAAATTTGAAGATATTTGTTGCCCTTTCACGCAAAAACTACTGAATGGATTTTGATGAACCTTCACAATAATATAGCTTACATATCAGAATAATACATAGGCTATAACTTTTCCCGATATTCCCACGGGAAGAGGAACTGCGGGTGAAACCGCAGGGCGCTGCTAATACACAATAAATGATTTTACTTATAATGACTGGTAAGAAAAGTCACCACCATCTTTTTATATTTGAAGTGAAACTTCTTTGCACGCATGAGGGAAATATTTTTACGGGTGAAACGCTATTTAGTGACACGAAAATGTGGGACGTTTTTGTCCAAGAAGAGGGAGAGAGCGATTGAGAAAGAGTGAGAAAAGGCGAACATAGGACGAAGCACAGCCATGGAACGAGAATAGGGAGCAAGCGAGTGGGAAAGATCGAGAGAGTGAGAGAGTACATTTTTTTTTAATATTGACACAAAACACGTGGTAAGAAGTTTCACTTCTGACATGCTGCACTTTGTACGCAGGCTCTTTTTTGTGGTAGGATATGCTGTGGGCACACCCTGCCCAATCCGTCCGGGGCCAAGGATGAGCCGCGATCCCATAACCTACCGTAGTCTCTCCCAGTCACAATTGGGTCGACCACTGGTACCGATTCCTTGATATCTGTGGCCAATTCGGCATGTATCGGCATCCTAGATTTTTTGTTCCAGGTCTTAACACATTGCGACCTTTCCATCCGGGATCAAAAAGCTGCGTGCGGCACAATAATCACTGACTTTCCCCTTCGCCATTATTTTTTTTTTTTTTTTTCATTGCAAACGGTGGCAAACGAGCAAACAGTACACCTGGTGGTAAATGTTGCTGCCGCTCATGGACCTTTACAAGGCCGTTGCCTACCGCGAAGAAAGCGAAGGGAATGTGAATGCGTGCATTAAGGCTCGGTGATACCAAGGGCACCACCAAAACCCTCCACACGCAATCACCCTCAGAAAGGTGGGCTTCCGGCTCTCTCGCTCACCGAACGAAGCGCAGTAACAAATTGCTACTACTCAGACGTCGATTTTCTGCGAGAGCATGGTACTGCCCCGGACGGACCGGCCCGCGGCTGTAGACAGATAACTGTCGACAGTGTGGTCCTACCACTCCTAGGCCGGTCACCGTTACCGAGTTATCACCATTCTGTATTGAAGTCGTAAAACCTGAGTGAAAGATCACCGGATTAATAGACAGAAGCACGTTTTAATAGACTTCAACAACATAAAAGTAAAAACTAAAACCCAACTACGATAAAAAACGAGTTATGGGTTAAATACGAATAAAGTCACGAGCAAATGCTAATCTTTATATATAAATGTCTTGTGTATGCCCCTAAACTCCTCCTAAACGGCTGGACCGATGTTGATGAAATTTTTTGTGTGTGCTCAAGGGGATTCGAGAATGGTTTAGATTTACAATTGGACCCGGTAGGTGGCGCTGCTGTCGATTCCCAGGCAAATTCCTTTTATTTTATTTGAACAGAACAAAGTCTGTTGGGTCAGCTAGTTATATAATATTTTTGAAATGTACAAGTAACGCTCTTTCCAATAATATGAGACACGACGTATGTGTCTCAAATTTATTTTTTAACACAGTACTTTAAGAACTTTAGAGGGCGCCATATTAGATTCAGTGACACATCATCTATACCAATAAATAAAATTGGAGTGTCTGTTTGTAATGTCAAAATAATAGGCTTTTTTCATGCTCACACGGTTATTTGCACGACACCTATGCCTAAAATACAGATTAAAAAATTTTTATCTGTCTGTTTGTTCCGGGTAATCTTCAAAACGGCTGGACCGATTTCAAAAATTCTTTCACCAATGGAAAGCTATAATATCAGGGCGTAAACTAGGCTATATTTTATCCCGGTATTCCCACGGGAACGGCAACTACGTGGGTAAAACGACTATAACCGAAGCGAAGCTAGGGCGGGTTGCTAGTATATTCTATAACCAGCGGACGATCAAGATGCTTCTAACGGTACCTCATTTCTCGGGTTCCAATAAGTAGTTGAGGAGCTATGAGGTGATACAGATGAACATACATACATAGCCTGTCAAAATCATAAACCTCCGGAGTCGGGTAAAAAGGAAGCTCATTCGTCGGCATTGTTTTTATTATTTTTTTAAGTATGTTCACCGATTAATTGAAGAAGCTTGGACGAATTTGGAAAATCCTTTTTTGTTCGATAGGATGTACTTGCAAGGTCTCATGATCAAGATGATCGAGAGATCCCATGATAATCGAAATCTGATGATGAAATCTATCACTAAAATGCAATACCTATCTTATACGCAGTTGTATCTAAAGCAGCGACTTTAAAAGGTATTTTTTGTTTTTTTAATTCCTCGCTTTTTTTTAAACGGTTTTTTTTCTTTCACCAGGTCGTTGATTATCGTTTCGAGGGGGCGTACAGTGCGTCGTACGAAACGTGGTCGCTACACGGGAACCTTTATTTCCCGCGATTTTCGATTCATCAAGCGATGTGTCCTGGCCATTGCCACTTCAGCATCCTAATTCTTCGTTCTATTAAACCCTTTCATCCACAGATTTCAGTATTTCAGATTCTATCTCGCCAAGGCATCCTGAGCATAACCTGATCCATAGCACGCTAAGCGACTTTGAACTTGGTTATGAGATTCACATATAGGGACCACGTTAATACGCACGATAGATTGTTTTAATCATTTCTGAATATTACCACGTGTTTTATAAAATTATTGTTAACAAAAATCTTTACGAAAACCACGTGATGTGTCACGGTCTGTTGAACAAAACGGATTTTTGCATCCAACAAATATCTCACGCGCACGAACACGTGAGTCTATGAATAAAAATAATTAAAACAGTTGAATATTCATCCTTACTAATCTACCTATACCAATAAATAAAATTGGAGTGTCTGTTTGTAATGTCAAAATAATAGGCTTTTTTCATGCTCACACGGTTAGTTGCACGACATCTATGCCTAAAATGGCAATTAAAAAATTTTTGTCTGTCTGTTTGTTCCGGGTAATCTTCAAAACGGCTGGACCGATTTCAAAAATTCTTTCACCAATGGAAAGCTATAATATCAGGGCATAAACTAGGCTATATTTTATCCCGGTATTCCCACGGGAACGGGAACTACGCGGGTAAAACGACTATAACCTATAACCGAAGCGAAGCGAGGGCGGGTTGCTAGTATTATAAATACGAAAGTAAGTTTGTTTGTTTGTTTGTTAACCACCGAACCGATTTCAATAATTCTTTCACCAGCGGAAACCTATAATATCAGGGAGTAACATAGGCTATATTTTATCCCAGTATTCCCACGGGAACGGGAACTACGCGGGTAAGGCGACTGAAACCGAAGCGAAGCGAGGGCGGGTTGCTAGTTTATCATATTTTACAATGTGATAACAATTTACATGACAAAAGAAAAATTTACATGACAATAAATTGCAATGCGCTACGAACTGATTTTTACCACCTCAATTAAATTAACTACGATTTTTAGATGAATGTCCGTTTTGAATTTTTACAATCCTTACTAATATTATAAATGAGAAAGTAAATTTGTTTGTTTGTTACGCCTAAACCGCTTAAACGCTTTAAATATTGTTAATTAAATTTTTCCAGTATTAAATTATATTTATATGACGATTACTTTATCCCCTAGTTTTCTGGAGCCCTAAGTCCAGCAATGGACGGGCAAACCCGAATGATGAGCTTTTGCTAGATTATTGAAAATACAACGAGCTTTACTTTTGATATTTGTATTTTAATATCGTAAATATAAGTTTAATTGTTTGAAATAATTAATTATATAGTTTTAAATAATAACTATTGCGTAATACGCATTTCTGTTATGTAACATTTTTAATTAGTGGACCATAGCGTGGGAATACGTTTTCTAAATAGGTCTATATCATTATTGTCTAATTTTGCACGTCGTAATTTTGTCTTATACTAAAATAAAATAGTAATAAAAAGGTTATTATTTTAAAGAATATAATAATTCTACCATATTTCAGCAATAACGATTTTTTTATATTTTACAGCTTTTGTCTGTATATCCGTCAACACAAGGATCACTTATGCGTAGTAAGATTAAATATCCGTGTGGTGACGGAGTAAGAATACAATTCCCCACTCCCTCTCTTGCCCGTGGATGTCGTAAAAGGTAACTAAGGGATTTAATATCACACGCATACGCCTATAATAGTAGTCTGAAAAGGTTTGATAATAGAATAATATCAGTGTGTAATATTTTTTTGACGTGACCGGGAAATTAGTCCGTCATCCGTCGAGAGGCCGACCGCGTGAGGAAAGACCGACGTTCTCCCCGAGATGGGCCGTCGGTCAATGGGAGGGTACCCCAAACAGGGGGTATCCCGTCGAGCCCACCACTGACGTCAAGTCACCCTGCTCCGGTGGTCGGCCCAACGACGAAGACGACGTGCATCGCGGATGGGTTGCGGGTGTGCGTGCTTACGCCCCTCTGTCGCCCCGGACGGAGTGGTGCGAGGAGTGCGCCGACCGCAACACACTCCCCAAAAAAAAAGTGTATAATATTTACGCGAGTATCAAATAGAACTAGTCTGGCCAAAAATTCGGTTACAAATTTAAAAAAAAACACTTTTCTATGAAGTAATATATTCTCAACTAGCAACCTGTTTTCGTTTCGCTTCGGTTTCAGTCGCTTTACCCGCATAGTTCCCGTTCCCGTGGGAATACTGAAATAAAATATAGCCTAAGTTACTCCTTATATAGGCTACCTGGTAGTAAAATATTATCAAAATCAGTCCATCCGTTTTGAAGATTACGTCAAACAAACAGACAGACAGACCGACAAAAAATTGTTAAACTTGTTTTTGGGTATAAGTGTCGTGTGATTCTCAAAAAAGCCTAGTATTTTGACGTTACAAACAGACACTTCAATTTTATTTATTTGTATAGATAAAACTTTAAATTTACATGTTGATGCCTGCTATATAGTTATTTATTATTATCTGAGGAATAAAAAAACAATATTCTATTCAAAATTACCTTTGATAAAGTCAACGGCTAAAAGCAGGTTTTTAATCGGTCTGGTTACGAATTTATGGATTTATACACAGTCTCTATGGATAAATTAATTACTACTTGTTCTAGAGATTTTTTAAGCGACGCGATGTCGACGTTCACTTAATTTAAACAGTCTAAAGAGACGAGGGCCGGTTTTAGCTCTTATAAAATCCGGAATGTGGATTTCGAGCCAAGCTTGGCTATTTCGTGTGTTGTGACCAGGTGCAGTCTTGTTTGAAAGTTTACGGTACATTTTTAAAAAACGTATTACTCAATGATTTCAAAACACGATAAGACAGACTCATGATACGCTTTAGCTTCAGTCTTTTAAAAAAAACAACCACCTACCAAACCACGGCTGCCACAAAATGAGGACACATTGCACTCTTCCGATCACTTATCGAGTTTTATCATTTTTTCACAGGTCTATTCAATTGCACAATTAAGTAAAAGAAAGTTTTAAAAACAAGCTTTCATTTAAATGCTCTAAAACGAAGAAAAAGTGTTTGTCAAAACTATTCAAACAAGTCCAAACTCAACGGTTTTATCTGGTTTAGTTCAGGCGTTCCTATGGCCACCTTCCGACGCCATCTTGAGACCAACTTGTTATGGTATCATATTATTATATTGTTACCGAAGTTACGTAAGTAAACCAAATTTCAACTTAATCTAACGACAGGAAGTGGTTCTAATTTAACTCGCAAGATTTGTCTCATACTAACAGGGCAAGTTAAATAAAAGCTTTTAAGGCTTGTGTTTGTCACCCACATATCGGGCCATTAAAGATTTTGATGGAGTCCCTATCTTTAATTATAAATATTGATTTAAGTCATGTCCTGCATATCAACGATAAGCACCAAGTTTGATGATAGGCGGCTGTCTTAACAGGAGACTTCATTACCGGCGATATTTATTTTTTTAATTTCTTATAGGAGTTGTATTGAATTCTAACTCTAACAGCAATAATGACCGCAACCTTCGTTCCTCTAACAATCTTCTTCTTTCTTGTCCCACTCATAGCTCCAGTTTGGTTCATTCTTCTTTCTTCATTCAATCTATTTTACTGTGGAATGCCCTCCCTCTTGAAATCAGGCAATCCAAAACACGTGAATCATTCAAATCTAGAGTTCGTAAGTTTTATATTGATTTTTTGGCAGATTGTTCTTCATAAATTTTCGAGTGTATATTCATGTAGGTATATGTGTATTTGTATTTATATATATATATATATATATATATATATTTCTATGAGTATGTATTATATGTAAATATATGTAAGGTTTATTATTTTTCATATTATTGTTATTTAGATATACAGGTATATATTTTTTTTTAACATAAACAGAATTAAGTAGTTATCTCAACAATTTTCAATATAAATGGCACCTACTATAATATTTCGTCATCACCCAAAGGTTGGCCGGAAGAAAATGCCTATGGCATTAAGTCTGCCTATGTACTTGTGCATGAAATTTAAATAAATAAATAAATAATAGTAACATTGAAAATTTTGAATAACGCCGTTTAACGAAATTGTCGTTTAACGATTATACTGGCACGCGTGATTAATCGAGTAATCATACGACATTACATCATTTTGGAAAAGAGCTGATATTCTTACACTGCTAGATAGATATTAACCAAACATAGCTTTCTGTGTAGTGACGGAGTAAGAATACAATTCACCACTCCCTATCTTACCCGTGGATATCGTAAAAGAGGACTAAGGGATACATTATGCACATAACATCTGTGCAAGAGCAGGAAAACTCGAAATGAAACCCTATACCAACATGTCTGACCAGCATGGTACAGTAGGTCAAATTCCCTCCCATTGTGGAGTAGGCCAGAGCCCAACAGTGGGATGTATGTAGGCTGCGATGATGATGATGATGATAGCTAGGAATTACTGCAAAGAAACTGACTTTCAAATATAAAGTATCGCATCGAAATCGATCCATCCGTATGAGAGTTACGATGCCACAAACAGACAGACACATTCCACGTAAAACTTAAAACACACGTTTTTTTGCGTCAGGTATTAATAATGTGTAATATTAATTCTAACTGCACACGGCCCGTATCTTTAGTAGTCTTTGACAGAGGACGTATTAGTATTTCAATCATTACTACGATATCTGAATATACGACAAATATTTAGAATTTAAAAGTCTTGAAAATGACTGATGGTCCCATACCCACCCTTTGCAAGACGATAACTGCCATTCTGTTTTCTTTAATACAACATTCTATTTTTGTAATTCAATATTAACCTCAAAGTATAAATGGCGGGAAACTATCGTAGTTTCTAACAGAATGAAACAAATATAAGAAAGAAAATAAATTGTATTCGGCCCCGAGCCACAAGCTTCTTATTACATGGCTTTACTAACATGTGAAATATATATTACCATATAAGAACAAAATACTTTTGAATCTCTCATAATAGGAGAGGCATCTACACAAATAAATAAAATTGAAGTGCCTGCTTGTAATAATAAGCTAATAGGTTTTTAACACGACACCTATGCTTAAAAACCAGTTTAAATATTTTTTGTCTATCTATAAGTTTTGTTAGGTAATCTTCAAAATGACTTGACCGATTTTGATAATATTTTACTACCAGGCTACCTGTATAAGGACTAACTTAGGCAATATTGTATCACCATATTTCAACGCGAATGGGAACTACGCGGATAAAACGCCATGAATTTGCTACAAACTTGGATTTTCTATTATTTAGTACAAACTTGTAGTAATAAACCGCGTTCCAAATTTTAATTATAATATATAAAAATTAAATTAATTAAAATAAAATCAGAAGATATTAAGTTGTAACAATATTCACGGCTAGACATATGCAATAAAACTATTTTAAGGATTAGAATTATAATAGAATAGGACAATCATCATCATCGCAACAGTGGGATGTATATCATCCCACTGTTGGGCTTGAACCTCCTCCACTATGGGAGGGAAATTGACCTACTATACCACGCTGGTCAGACGTGTAAGTATTGGGTTTTGTTTCAAGTTTCCCTTCTTTTGCATAGATATCATTATTATATGCCTCGGTCGTCTTTTATGACATCCACGGACAAGATAGGGAGTGGTGAATTGTATTCTTACTCCGTCACACGGTTAATAGTTTAATATTTTAAATAAAACTACTTTACGGATTTTATCGTGTTTGAATTTGATTTTTGATTACCCGACGTTTCAAACACTTTGGAGCGTTCATGATCACGGGCGGACTAGCATGTCTCACGTCCAATAAGTCATCGTTATTACAGACATTTATGCTATCAAAAATCAAATACAAACTATATATTTAACAGATTATTATATTATATTAATATTTAACAGACTAAAAATCATATCTTAGATCATTAATCTGTGTATTTACCCATATGAAATTTCGTAAGCGTATTTCAATTTGATAAGACGCCGGGGTTATCAGAATTCTGTATGCATAGATGAATAAATCATGATTAAAAGCGAACGATTTAAAAAGAAAGTCATTGACTGTAATGCAATGATTTATTTTATTATATTTAAAACGTGTTACTGACATGTGCGTGTGATAATCCAACACAGTTCATACACGCCCACTGTTGGACTTAAGCTTCCTATATAATAGGTGGGAAATTGGGAAATTGACCTACTATACCACTATGGTATAGTAGGTCAATTTCCCACCAGGTCAGACGTGTTGGTATAGACTTTTATATAGAATATTCCATCTCTTGAACAAAATAAAATGCTTTTCATTTAATACTTTTTATCAAATATTGTCTAAAAAAGTATATATTTTAAAGTCTCTAAAGACTTTTGTGACTCCTGGCAAAATGAGAGATGGTGAAACATTTTATTCTTAATAAGTGGAAGTTCAAGATATTTATCCACTATTCAAGTCACGCGTACCTTATCCATCCCATGTACATGATTGAAACGTGTTTAAATAGGCGCGCGTTAAAGCACATAATTCATGCATGTTTTCATATTTATCATTTTCTTTCAGTAATCAAAATGTATAATCATACATTTGACTATATAATCAATTGATTGCATAGATGGCGTAGTGGAAAAGCTTTCAAAGCTTAAAGCTCAAAAGTTGCAGCTTATAGCTATGTAAATAAAAACATTTTACGAATTTTATTGCGTTTGTATTTGATTAATTGTGCTGTGTGGTAGCGGCTTCGAATACTACCAACCCTTGCTTTGCTCGTGGGTGTCGTAAAAGACGACTAAGAGCCCTAGATTGACCCGGACCAACTCCATCTGGTACCATTAGGGTCAACGATTACATTCCCAAGGAGAGTTGACGTCAGGCAGGCGACCGGTCATAAAAGTCATTGCCGAAACTTTTTGCAATATGTCAAAACAGATGACATATTGCGTCGACCCCAAGTAATTGGGATAAGAGCAAGATGATGATAATGATGATTTGATTAATTATAGTTATGGATTAATGGCAAAATTATGTAACTTTTGGTGCGATATGATACCTACTAAAATCAAAGAATTTTTTATTGTAATTTATCATTATATTCTCAAGCAAAATATTGTCAGTACTTTGCATGAATAGTGTAGTCGTCTAATCACCATTTGCCGTCGAATATGGTATTTTCAATTCCTATACGTAACAATTTATTGTGCGGCACAAAAATGGCTGTTATCATTTATGTTTTCGGCGTCATGGAACGCCCCTTTACTGTCCCGTAAGCGATCTTAAAAGACGATTGAGTAACACAAGCATTTAATATGCTGACGTTACACTTTAACAAAATTAAAACTCAAAAGAAAACTGTATACCAACTCGTTTGACCAGCGTCGTAAAGTAACTCAATTTCTCACTCACTGTAGGGGAAACTTGAGCACTGTAGGGGAAGCTTGAGCAGTGGGTCGAATGTCAGCTTAGATGATGAATTATTACATACATGTCCCACTGATGGGCTGGAGCCTCCTCCACAACAAGAGGGAAATTGACCTGCTATGCACACACTGGTCAGATGGGTTAGTATAGGATTTCATTCCAAGCTTTCTTTCTCTTGCATAAATGTTATGTACATTTTAATCCCTTAGTCGTCTTTTAAGAGAGGGGTGGAGAATTAATTCTTGCTCTGTCACCACATAGAAAAACGAATTATATATAATATAGATATAGATTATTAACTTACTGATTTGTCTAGTAACCGCCGGCTCTCTTCTAGCGGCTCTTGTACTGATAAATCTATCATAATCCTTGCCACTCAACGGCTTATACCTATCATCGTAATAAACATCGTCACTGTAAAACTTGAAGAACTTCGCCACACTCTCCTGCTCTGAATAATTCTTCTTTATAATCACCGGCACCGTTCTAATATCGAATAATTTCTTCGCTAATTCTCCATTCACCTTACCGAGTTTCACCGTTGTGAACATTTTTATATTTTATTTAAATTATAATATGCCTAGATGAGGTCTATGTATGTTTTAAATGACTTAAAATGGGTTGAACGTTAATTAAGATATGAAAAGTAAATTAACTTTTTTTTTCTTTCGACGAGCCAACGACTATACTGTCGTTCTTAAGTGCTCGCGATTGAATAAGAATTTAAGTGTTCGCTAGATGCTTAAGCACTACGTCAAATCAAATTTAATGATAGAGGTAATTAAAATGATAATACAGTGAGTAATATCTGTTTTATTTAATTTTTTGTTTAGTTGGTGTATAATCGACACTGGGCCAGGCGTTTATTGAACTCTGCCATGGATGAAATGACTTTATATGACCACATAGTTGAAGAAAAAGCAATTTTGGTTAGAATTGCGTAATTATCTGTCCTTGCGATCTGCAACGGATGCTCCTTAAACTTTAGGAGAAAATATACAAGAGTGTCATCAGACCTGTCGCTATGTATGAATCTGAATATTGAGCATTGAAAAAGACGAATGAGAGAAGAGTGCAGGCTACAGAGATGCGTATGCTAATATGGATATGTAGACTTACAAGATTAGATAAGATAAGAAATAAGTAAATTAAAGTAAGTCTGAAGGTGGCACCAGTGATAGAGAAGAGCAGGAGCCCGAGACTGTCTTGGTTTAGATATGTGAAGAGGAGGAATGAAAGGCATGTAAGGAGGGTTATTAATGTGATTGTGGATGGACGTAAGAAGCGTGGGAGACCCATAAAGAGACGGATGGATTGTGTGAATGAGGATATGCGTATGAAAGTAGTGACTGCAAATATGACGAGTTATAAGAGGCTATGGAAGGTAAGAACATGTTGTGCCGACCCCACTCGGCGTGGGATGACGGCAGGCAAGTGATGATGGTGACTATTTATATCATTAATTATTTGAAACAAAACTAGTTTTATCTTTTATATTATTATTTTAGGACGATGTGGTTAGAGAGAAATCGATTTTAGCTAAATTTACGTGTCCTTGGTGACTATCTATACCATTAATTTTTTGAAACTTTGAAATTTGAAATTTTTTGAAATTTTTTGAAAGAGTGGTAGGACCACACTGTCGACAGTTATCTGTTTACAGCCGCGGGCCGGTCCGTCCGGGGCAGTACCATGCTCTCGCAGAAAATCGACGTCTGAGTAGTAGCAATTTGTTACTGCGCTTCGTTCGGTGAGCGAGAGAGCCGGAAGCCCAACTTTCTGAGGGTGATTGCGTGTGGAGGGTTTGGTGGTGCCCTTGGTATCACCGAGCCTCAATGCACGCATTCACACTCCCTTCGCTTTCTTCGCGGTAGGCAACGGCCTTGTAAAGGTCCATGAGCGGCAGCAACACTTACCATCAGGTGTACTGTTTGCTCGTTTGCCACCGTTTGCAATAAAAAAAAAAAAAAAAAAAAAAAAAACAAAACTATTTTTACTTTTATATTATTTTTTTAGGACGATGTAGTTGGAGAGAAATCAATTTTAGTTATAATTACGTAATTATCTGTCCTTGGTGACTATGCAGAACAATAATTATGTAAGTACATAGGTATTTGAAATAAAACTATCTTTACGAACTTTTTCGCTTTAGTATCTAATTTTTGATTTGGAGATGTTTCGGACACTGTAAAATGTTTATGATAATGGCAAACCGTTGACAGTCTTCTCGTGTAATGAATAGTTTTATTAGTTTGATACTAATAAAAATATTGGAGAAAGACGACCGAAAATCTCTAATAATTTTTAAAATATTATGATACGCGACTACAAACCATGAGGCCTCGGATTCGATTTACCGTTTTAAAACAAGCCTAAGTTACTCCTTATATGGATACGTATCTGATAGGAAAATATTATTAAAATTGGTACAGCCGTTTGGAAGACTGGTAGACAGACTCAAAAAATGTTTAAACTGGTTTTTATTTATAGATATCATTCAAACAAATGTATGAGCATGAAAAAATCCTACCTATGCTACTATACCGCGCTGGTCAGACGTGTTAGTATAGGATTTTTTTCTAGAGTGTTATTATCCACATATTATAATCCCTTATTCGTCTTTTACGACACCCACAGGCAAGAAAGGGGGGGTAGTCAATTGTATTCTTACTTCGTCACCACACAGAATATTAATAGTTTGATTAACCACAGCAAACTAGTGCGTCTTCATTCCCTCCATTTCAAAGAACATTTAAGAGCGATAATGATGTTTTATTTATTTAAGATAAGTAATAATTTCATAGGTGAGACTCTGAACTTGATAACACAAATTATAAAATGACATTGAATATCTCAAGTCTTATCTTATTTAACGTAGAGCACGTTATGTCAACATAACTTAATGTCATTATTTAAAGTATTACGTAATGAACTCGGCTCATATTATGTTATGGCTCATATTATGTCTCACTAAGCTCGAGCCTCTTTCACAATAGGAGGGAAACTGACCTACTATAACAGTAAAGGATTTTATTTAGATTTTTTCCATCTCATGTATAGATTTTATATGCATACTAGCTAGCTGACCCAACAGACGTTGTTCTTGTCATTTAAAGCACCACCTATGGGGTCCAATTGTGAATCTAAACCATTCTCAAATCCCTTTGAACGCACAAAAAATTTCGTCAACATCGGTCCAGCCGTTTAGGAGGAGTTCAGTGACATACACACATACGCAAGAAATTTATATATAAACATTACATCCCTTAGTATTTTACGACACCCACGGGTAAGGGAATGGGTAAAAAAAGTGTGTTTTTACTCCGTCACCACACGGGTAAAAGTACTGCATAATATCACAGGGTAATGACGTTAGGTGACGTAATTTCTGTTATTACGCAAGTATTCCAGGATCTGTCAAATAAACTTTACGAATTTAATCTAGTTTTCTGTGTGGTGAAGCATTCCATCTCGCAAAGAAATCCCGACCATAGCATGCTGAGCGACTTTGAGCTTGGTTATGTGGCCTACATTTAGGGACCACGTTTCCGTGGCGTAAGTCATCACTGGTCGTAGAACTGTGTTTTCAGATACTGAGGTATGTGGGACGTGTAGATCCTCAAAGTTCCCCAACGTTTCCCAACCGAGTTGGATTCGTCGGTTGACCTCTTTCTCGAAATTGGATCTAACTAACTGGACTGTTTGTCCTAGGAAAACATAATGATCGACAACTTCGAGAATCGCATTTCCAACTACGACAGGAATAACATGGGCATTTGACATGACTTTCGTCGTGTCCATGTTCATTCATAAACCCACTAGTTGGTATACCCTGCTGAGATCGTTGAGCCTGGTGCCAGAAATGGCAGAATCCATGGAGGATACATGGATTCTGCCATAACGACGATATCGTCTGTGAATTGAAGATGAGTGATCGCTGTTGATGTTGATGCCGAGTCCGGTCTAGTCTAAGGGCTGGAAAACATCTTCCATGCAATACATAGTGGTGAACAGTTTCGGAGAAATGACGTCTCTCTGCCTCATGCCTTTCTGCAACTGCATCGGTTTCGTATTCTTATCGCGGATGCGGACTGACATAACGGCGTTCCTATACCAACACTTAAACACTTCGATATAACGATAGTCGATTTGGCTCCGCTGAAAGGACTGTATCTCCGCTCAAGTGTCCACTAAATCAGAGGCCTTCTCATAGTCCACAAACGCTATACATAGAGGTTGATTTTACTCCACGATCTTCTGGACAATCTGTCGAAGCGTAAGGATTGTCTATGGCGAGATGGTCTATAGCGGTATAGCCTTTTCGGCAGCCGGTTTGTTTCGGGTAGCTGGAAATCATTAAGCTTGCACGTAAGCCGATTGGTAATGACCCTCGAAAATAACTTGTAGATGTGGCTCAAGAGTGAGATGGGTCTGTAGTTTTTTAGAACAGCTCTGCCATAATTCCCTCATCACCCAGTGCCTTGCCGTTTAGAAGAGAAGAGTTTCATGGTCGATTGAGAGCAATGTTATCTCGTACAAGCTAATGTCCAGGATTTCTTCGTTATAATGCCGAGCTAGCTTGGATCTCAGATCTTGGACCAAGCCGGCAACAGGATTTCGGGATGATTTATGTAACTGTCCATAGAACCTTTCGACTTCTCCCAAGATATCCCTATGAGATGAAATGACAGTGCCATCATCGGCCTTCAGCCTAGTCATTTAGATTTGCCCAAGAGACAAATCTTGTGCGAACATTTTCGAGCCGCGGTGCCGCTTTATCGCTTCTTTAATACGGAGCGTATTAAATCGGTGAATGTCGCGACAGACCTAGAGATCTGCTTATTTCGTAACAAAAATCAGCGGACAAACCCGGTAACCCTTTTACTTAAGTACTACATAGTAATTAAAGTACATGTTAAAATTAAATTACACAAGATATCGTGACATATATTCTCATCCGCGTTGTGTCATAAATTGTTAGGGTTGACAAAAAAAAAAGACGTTATTTACGATGGGAACAAAAAGAATCAGTCGAATCTTATAATATAGGTAAATTGTATAAGATTCTACCATCGTTAGCCCGACAATTTTGTGGACTAATGTGTGTGTTCTTGTATAATATGTAAGTACAAAATAGCGGGCCAATGCCCTGAATGAGTGAAGTGAATGTTTTATTGAATGTAATGAAGATATTGAGTGCGTGCGTTTAAGAATGTTTTTATGTTTACAACGGCGGCGATAGACATATTTATCATTTCTAGACTTGTCACAATTATAATATAAACAAAAATAGAATAAACTAGCAATCCGCCCTCGCTTCGCTTCGGTTATAGTCGTTTTACCCGCGTAGTTCCCGTTCCTGCAGGATTACCGGGATAAAATATAGGATAGTTTACGCCCTGATATTATAGCTTTCAATTGGTGAAAGAAGTTTTGAAATCGGTCCAGCCGTTTTGAAGATTACCCGGAACAAACAGACATACAGACAGAAAGACAGACAGACAAAAATTTTTTAATTGCTATTTTAGGCATAGGTGTCGTGCAAATAACCGTGTGAGCATGAAAAAAGCCTATTATTTTGACATTACAAACAGACACTTCAATTTTATTTATTGGTATAGATTACGTAATTAATTAATTAATTCATTCTATATTATTCGTCGAATAGTGGATAATTTTAATTATTTATTATATACCATATCCGTGTGGTAACAGAGTAAGAATACAATTCAACACCCCCTATCTTGTCCGTGGGTGTCGTATAGGACGACTAAGGGATATAATGTGCATATAACAATTATCCAAGAGGAGGAAAATTCGAAATGAAACCCTATACCAACACGTCTGACCAGCGTGCCATAGTAGATCAATCTTCCTTTGTGAAGGATACTCGAGCCCAGCAGTTGGACGTATATGAGCTGTGATGAATTCTATTCCTTACTAGCAACCCACCCTCGCTTCGCTTTGGTTATAGGTTATAGTCGTTTTACCCGCGTAGTTCCCGTTCCCGTGGAAATACCGGGATAAAATATAGCCTAGTTTACGCCCTGATAATATAGCTTTCCATTGGTGAAAGAATTTTTGAAATCTGTTCAGCCGTTTTGAAGATTACCCGGAACAAACAGACAGACAGATAAAAATTTTTTAATTGCTATTTTAGGCATAAGTGTCGTGCAAATAACCGTGTGAGCATGAAAAAAGCCTATTATTTTGCCATTACAAACAGACACTCCAATTTTATTTATTGGTATAGATGAACGCTGGCTGCACTTAGAAAAAGTATGACTCATTATCACTTACATATCATTCGACAGAAGAACTTACCGAGACTACTATACCATTTATGCAGCGTTTGTGACTTTTTTATAAGTGTTTTTGATTTCGATCTGATACCGGGTTTCTAGACAAATTTAAATATGATAGGTAACCATTGTATGTTTTTCACCACTTTCTTACCAAATACGAATATTTTTATTGCAAAAAAACAAAATCTGTACATAATAACAATTTGAAACACTGTCCTTTGTGTTAGTTGAAACCGCTCTCTTTTTTTTTCACATCTACGACAGGTGATGTAAAAAAAATGTTTGTATAAGCAGTGATCATTGCTAAAAATGAACATTCGCAATAAAACCCTATGCCAACCCATATGGCGAGCTTATTCGTCTCAGCTCATATACATATATCCCACTGCTGGGCTCTACCCTTATCCACAATATGAGGGAAACTGATTTACAATACCACACGCTGTTCAGAGTGTTGGTATAGAGTTTTATTTCGAATTTTCCTTCTCTGACATAGATGTTATATGCATATTATATTCCTTAGTCATCTTTTACGACAGCCAAGGTAAGAGAGGGAGTGGTGAATTGCAATCTTATTCCGTCACCACACAGATATAAAAATTATTATAAATACACGGTGACATTTTTATCGTCTTACAAAAAAAAACCATAAAAGTATCCGACCAAAAAACATATCTAACATATTTAAATGTTCAATAGTGGCAGTTATAAAAAAATAATAAAATTAAATAAATTAAAGTTAATATTTTGTAACAGCCTGTTTATCATGTTTACATTATAAACAAAGGCAATCATGCGGCATTTCGTTAGCCAATCATAGGTATGAAGTCCACGTGAACGGCTTTTGCAAAGCGTAATTCCCTATGCTAGATACCTAACAGGTATGCTGTGCAATGCCCGAATGGCGCCGCGGTCAAGTGGTCGTAGTACATACATAGTACATCAGCTGTGTTGAGTACCTATGCGCTCTCTACATGCTGTTTCCTTACTATTTTAATTAGTAATTATTTATAATAACTTTTATTAAAAAATATTCTATTAAATATTGTTTTTAAGCTTTTAATTGTATGAATGAATAGTAGATACTGGATACCTTAATTGACCTGCTTTTGTAAGACGACATAAATGTCACCGTGTATATTTTTAGCAATGGTAGTCAGCCCTAAATCAGTGACGATATTTTCCGTATACACTCGATTCTTGATATTTCGTTAGTAAACTGTTATTTATTTCATTACGCAATTAAACTACGTAATTCACAAATAATATTTCTTGCTACGAACTTATCTTGAAAATGTGTGGTAATATGGATTAGTTATTAGCTTCCTATTTCCTTATGGTGACAGATTAATATATAGATAGATTCACGCCTATTTCGCATAGGGGTAGGCAGAGACCACTTTCCTCCACTGGCTACGATCTTGACATACCACTTTCATCTCCTCCACATTAATTAATCTCCTCATGCATGTTCTTCGGTTTAGGGTACTTCTAATCCGGCCTTTTTTAAGAACGTCCCCGATTTGATCGTGGAACGTCCGCCTTGGTCTTCCCCTACCAATACTTCCGTTCACATTCGCTCTATAAATTATCTTTGTTTGTCTCCTTTCATTCATTCTCTTTACATGACTAAACCAACTTAACATACTTTTCCCAATTCTTGTCACTACATCCATTTTCATACCACAACGTTCCTTAAGATTAACAATATAAAATATTGTAGTGATGGTTAAGTGGTTAAGATACCAACATAGACAGTTTCCTGGGTTAGCCCAGAATAATACATGTGCGATTCACAATTTTTTCCCAAAACGGCAATTTGTGGAGCGCACAAAGTTTATTATTATTAATATTTGTGTTTGTTACATTCATTTATTTTAATGTTTATTTTTTTTAAGTTTTTAAATGTTTCCGTGTGGTGACGGAATAAGAATATAATTCACCACCTCTTCTAATGCCCGTAAATTTCGAAAAAGACGATTAAATAATGTACTATGCAGACAATATCAATGCAAGGGAAGGAAAACTCGAAATGAAACTATGCCACCGTCGTATATTAGGTTAAATTCCCTTGCATATAGAAGGAGACCCGAGCCGAACAGTAAGACGTATTGGCTGAGAATTAATCTTTGTATTACGGGGGACATAACGATCATATAATTAACGGACACAAATTACATCTAGGGGTTGAATATTCTTACCCCGTCGCCAAACGGAAAGCAGGGTATAACAGGGTACCAAAAACATCAAAAATTTAAAGGGACGTTGTCGACCTCCCATCCTCTCAAGGCCGGTGTTCCACAGGGCTCGGTCCTCGCCCCATTTTTGTTTACACTGTACACAAGTGATTTACCCAAGTTCACTCGTGTGCACACGGCGCTTTACGCCGACGATACCGCACTCTATTGTGCAGGTATGTCCCCGACAACCGTAGTCAATACACTCCAAAAAGCGGTTACCGCCCTTGCCAATTGGTATAGGAAATGGAGAATAGAAATTAATCCCGAGAAGAGCCAAGCGGTCATGTTCACTAAACGAACTGCCCGTCTGTGCTCTCCGGACAGCATCCCTCCTCTCACTCTCTTCGGCCGACCTGTCTCATGGAGCAGAAAGGCCAAGTACTTAGGTGTGACCCTTGATAGCCGACTCACTTTCCTGTCCCACCTGAAGCGGGTCCGCGCGCGCGCCGCCTTCGTGATGGGACGCCTTCACTGCTTATTAAACGCAAAGTCCAAACTATCACTCAAAAATAAAGTCCGATTATACACTACCTGCATACGCCCGATCATGACGTATGCCAGTGTAGTGTTCGCGCACGTTAGGCCAAACAGGATCCACAGGTTACAAACACTACAAAATAGATTCATGCGACGGGCAACGGGAGCACCGTGGTTCGTTCGTAATGTCGATCTACACATCGACCTCGAATTGCCGACCATCAGGCAGTATATGAAGCGTTGCTCCCAGCGCTATTTTGACTCTGCCACGACTCACCCCAATCCACTAGTGGTTGGGGCGGTAAACTACGTCCCATCAAAAATATCCGCGGTCCGACGACCCCGTCATCTCCTTGAAGAAGGGGATGATGCCATCACGATCGCCCAAGAAAGGGCCTACACAGCTCGCGCAGCGATAACACATAAAACTGCGCGGTATCGGCCTCGCCGACGAGGTCGAAAACCGCGCCGCGTAAAAATCATTAACCTAAACGTGGCCACGCCCACTTTGCTTTCAGCGACGCCCCGAGCCGAGGTCCGTTCCCCACAGGGGGAGCCCTCGGGCGATGTTCGCTTAACTTACTTACCGGGTTGAGAGCCTTCCGCTCGCCCATTGCCCGCGTTAAGCTGTCAAGGTCATCTGCGACCAACAGCTAAATACACACACAAAAAAAAAAAAAAATCAAAAATTTACGTATGGCGATAGAGTAAAAATACAATTTATGACATAGAACCATATGTAATTAGACCACATACATACATATAATCACGCCTCTTTCCCATAGGGGTAGGCAGAGACCACTTCCTTCCACTTGCTACGATCTTGACATACCACTTTCGCCTCGTCCACATTCATTAATCTCCTCATACATGTTCTTCGGTTCAGGGTACTCCTAACCTGGCCTTTCTTAAGAACGTCCCCGATTTGATTGTGGAACGTCCGCCTCGGTCTTCCCCTTCCAACACTTCCGTTCACATTCGCCTTATAAATTCTCCTTGTTAGTCTCCTTTCATTCATTCTCTCTACATGGCCGAACCAACTTAACATACCTTTCTCAATCCTTGTCATCCTGTACATCTACATTCATTTCACAACGTTCCCTAATTACTCTGTTTTTAATTCTATCACTCAATTTCACACCAATCATGCTCCTCAGCGCTCTCATTTCCACAGCATTTATTCTACTTTCGTGCTTCTTCTGCCATACCCAGCTCTCACTTCCATACATTAGAGTTGGTACAAGCACTCCCCTATGCACAGCCAAGCGAGCCTTTTTAGACAGGCTTTGGCTGCCCATAAAGGTGCGCAAAGCACCATTCACCATATTTCCCTTACACACTCTTCTTTCAATATCACTTTCACATTTACCATCTCTCGCAAATGTAGATCCCAGATATACAAACTCTTGCACTTGTTCTAATATTTCCTCTTCTATACGTATCTTGCATTCCGTCATAGCTCCTTCCCTTTCAAATACCATAACTTTCGTCTTCTTTACATTAATTTTCATTCCTTTTCTTTCAAAAGCCTCATGTACTGCTGTTACCATCTCTTGCAACTCATTCACCGACGAAGCAAGTAGAACTTGATCGTCAGCGTAGAGAAGACATTTGATAAGTAATCCATTCATTCTCAGTCCATATTCACTCTCTTTTAAATCAGTCAAGCAGTTGTCCATGAATAGGTTGAACAGCCATGGTGACGCTACACATCCTTGTCTAACACCCTTTTGGATGCTAAACCATTCAGTGTATGCTCCCTCTATTCTGACACAGACACTGGAGTTCTCATAGAGAGACTGCAGTGCCCGTATCAGGTTATCGTTCACCCCATGCAAAGACAATGCTGACCACAATTCATTCCTAACCACTCTATCATAGGCCTTTTCCAAATCCACGAAAGCGCAATAGACCTTCTGGTTTTTAGCCAAGAATTTTTCGGCTATGCAACTTAAGGAAAAGACCTGGTCCGTGCATCCCATTCCCTTTCTGAATCCTGCTTGCACATCCCAGACTCTTTCATCCGTCTCTTTTATAACTCTCCCTATCAGTACCTTAGCATACAGTTTGCCGACGACGCTGAGAAGGCTTATGCCGCGGTAATTGGCGCAGTCTTGTTGCGACCCTTTTCCCTTGTATAAGGGCACGATTACAGCCTTGCACCAGTCTTCTGGTACTCGACCCTTTCTCCAACACAAGTTGAAAAGGTGGTGCAACTGACTCACCACTATCCCGTCGCCAGCCCTCAGCATTTCGACCGACACCCTATCATACCCCGCAACTTTACCTAACTTCATATACTTCATTGCAGTCATGATCTCATCTGTACCTATCTCGCAATCACAGTCATAATCACTCTGCTCCTGTTCTAGCATCTGAATCAGTTCCTCGTCCTTATCAAATAAACTTTCAAAATATTCCTTCCACCTTTTCAACACGCAATCTGGTCCTTTCATAAAACTTCCATTCTGACTTCTGATTTTAGTAAGCTCCGAGTTTGTAGAACTCCCTCGAGCAATCCTTATGGATTTCCAGAATAGCTTTATGTAATTAGACCAGCGCGGTATAATTCAATTTAATTCCCTTTGTGGAAGAAATCCAAGCCAAACAGTGGGACATATATGAGTGGAGAGGAAAATAAAATCGGCCAAGTGCGAGTCGGACTCGCGTACGAAGGGTTCCATACCATTGACTAGGTAAACAAGTGCCTCCCTATTACGATTATCGATATTGAGCGAAAAAATCAAGTTTGTTGAATGGGAGCTCCCCTTAAATATTTATTTTAGTAGTTTTTGTTATAGCGGCAATAGAAATACATCATCTGTGAAAATTTAAACTGTCTAGCTATCACCGTTCTTGAGGTACAGCCTGGTGACAGACGGACGGACGGACAGCGAAATCACAGTAATAGGGTCCCGTTTTTACCTTTTGGGTATGAAACTCTAAAAACGAAAAATGGCTTATGAAATATTAAAGCAAAGTACTATTACATTTTATAGTTATTATGATTATCTCTTACCGTGTCACAATCTCTGACACCTATTGTATCTGGGAGTAGATTTCTCGCTACCAGTCGGAGTGGCAGCAACACTTGGCCCAGGATATAACCTTAAAAAATATATTGCAATGAAATCAACACATTTTCTGGACTGCTTGAAGATCAAACCTCGGTGTGATCTATGAGCCAGAACTTACAGGAGTTACCATGGTGGGAATGTGTGGTGGTATTAGTCCCAAAAAATATGTATAAAATAAATCTTTTCTTTTTTTTTTCTGTATGCCTTTTATTATGTGCTGTCTGATTGTCTCTCTGTCAGTTTGTTCCGCGTAATCTTCAAAATAGCTGAACCGATTTTGATAACATTTTACTATAGTCATTTTACTACAAGCTTCTTAGAAACCTACAGGTAGCTAGCTTTCCATGTGGTCACGGAGTAAAAATACAATTCACCACCCGCTGTCTTGCCCGTGGGTGTCTTAAAAGACAACTAAGTGAGATAATAAGGAAAACTCGAAACAAAACCCTATACCAACACGTCTGACCAGCGTGGTATAGTAGGGTCCCCGGTCGGGGAGTAGAACCCGAGGCTATGTTGTAGATTTTTGTTAGCCAATATTGTAGATATAAAATGGGAGCAAAGCATCTGGAACCTATTCAATTATAACTTTTTCTAAACGCGATACATCATCGCCACAAAATTAAAATCAACGGTGTTAATACTTAAATGTTTTTCTTGAACATACCTTAATGCCTTTTTGTACTGTTCACATATTTCATCCACCGGCTCCACTTGTGAAGGTTCATACATTTTCAGAGCTAAATAAGGAGCACCTACATTCACAGCGTTCAACATCTGCAAATAATTTTATATAATAAGTAAATTTGATTTTAAATCGTTTTCTATTTAGTTACATTTAATTTATAAAAATGATATTCCATTCAAATTATTGAAAATTGTTTTCTATTTAGATTATCGAATATCATTTTCTATTTAAATTATTGAAAAAACATTTTCAAGTTTTTTAATTACCGAGGAAGCTTAAAGGACAAGTTAAAGTTTTTTTTACTAAGTATAAGTAATTCATTATGGAACACTCTAACGCTAGGAAGTTGGCTAAGTATAAACCAATAATATGTTCGTATGGTTTTGGCTGTATACAATAGTAGTTTACATTTTTTATAGTTAAATTTTTCTGTGTGATGACGATTTATGAGAACCTGAATAACTCACCACATGTTTATTAGCTTCAATTTCAGCAAGCTTCCTGTTCAAATCGTTTTTCATTCCTTGCATAAGTACAAAATCTTTCTCCAGTATACCCTGTAAACCTGTAATCAATATTTATTGATTTTTAAAATAAAGTAGTTTCATTTCAATTTATACAAGCCACTGCTAGACTCGAGCTTCTTCCATATTAAGAGGGTAATCGACCTACCCTTCTAGTCCAAAAGGTTAGTGTAGGATTTTACTTCGAGTTTTCCCTAGATCAGTCATGTCAAAGATACGGCCCGCGGGCCGCATCCGAGCCCTAGTCAGTATCAATAAGGCCCGCGATCGCTCGATGGTTGATCGATTTTTACCGTATATTATCTTTATATCTTATATATAAATTTCTAGCGTACGTGTGTATGTCACTGCACTCCTCCTAAACGGCTGGACCGATGTTGACGAAATTTTTTGTGTGTGTTCAAGGGGATTCGAGGATGGTTTAGATTCACAATTGGACCCGGTAGGTGGCGCTGTTCAAGCAGGACAATAACATAACTTGAGAACGACTTCACCGATTTTGTCTATCTTTCTTTTAAATTTTTCTAATTCTTTGAAAAAGGCTTTCACGGAAAAAAGATTAAGAAAACTTAACGACTAGTTATCTAGGTTATTTATCCATACTGCAACTAAACGGCTGGTTGGATTTGAATGAATTTTTGTGAATATTTTCAAGTGGGGACCTGGATAATTTAGATTCACAAATCAGCCTGGCAGATGGCGCTGCAGACGGTATCTAGGTTATTTATCTACACTGTAACTAAACGGCTGGATGGATTTAAATGAATTTTACTGAATGTATTCAAGTGGGCGGGAATGATTTAGATTCACAATTGGACCCCATAGGTGGCGCTGCTCTCTTATTTTATTTGAACAGAGCAACGTCTGTTGGGTCAGCTAGTCTTTATATATAAATTTCTAGCGTACGTGTGTATGTCACTGAACTCCTCCTAAACGGCTGGACCGATGTTGATGAAATTTCTTGTGTGTTCAAGGGGATCAGAGGATAGTTTAAATTCACAATTGGACCCGGTAGGTGGTGCTGCTGTGTTATTTGAACAGAACAACGTCTGTTGGGTCAGCTAGTATGCTATAGGTATAATTTAATATTATAATAATACAGTTCATTTTTTTATTTTCAATCTGGCCCGCCTACGAATTCAAAATTTAATATATGGTCCCCTACAAAATTGAGTTTGACAACTCTGCCCTGGATGATAACATCTACGGAAGAGATTGCAATGCATATAAATGCATATTATATCCCTTAGTCGTCTTTTACAACACCCACGGGTAATAAAGGGGGTAGTGAATTGTATTCTTACTCCGTTACCACACAGAGAATAATAATTACAGCATAAATAAATTACCTGCATTCTGAAGTAATGTTTCTAGATCAGTCTGAGAGTGTTCTGCTGTAGACGGTGAGAGTAGTTGAGGAACTGGCTGTATAGATATTATTGGACGAGCCACTTGTTCATCTAAAAAAACATTATATTGTAAGGAACTACCCTCATACGTCGCCGACAATGCGTCTACGTCTTATAGAGAACTACCCTCATACGTCACCACAATGCATCTACGTCGTATAGAGAACTACCCTCATACGTCGCCGACAATGCATCTACGTCTTATAGAGAACTACCCTCATACGTCGTCGACAATGCGTCTAGGTCTTATAGAGAACTACCTTCATACGTCGTCGACAATGCGTCTAGGTCTTATAGAGAACTACCCTCATACGTCGTCGACAATGCGTCTAGGTCTTATAGAGAACTACCCTCACAAACCATCGACCAATATTTCACCATCTATAAAAGCCGATAGAATTGACCAATTCAGAACAGTTTGCTAGCGCTCGTAGTGATCAAAAATCGGAATCTTCTAGAATCAGTCGTTGGTCGTCGGTCGTCATGAAAGACGTGTAAGTCATTCTCAGCGTGTAATTAGTGTTCATTTTACAAAGTACCTAAGCAATTATTGTTTCGTTGTGAATTTGAATTGTGTAAAACTGAATACTATTGTTGTTTAACCTCAAATTATTACTGTAATAGACAAATTTATTGTTCATGTTTGTATTTTTAACACGCTTTTATTAGCTTCACCTGTATGTTTGTTTGCAACGTCCACCTTTGAGCTCGATTTTGCCCTACTTTGAGCGATCAGATTTTCTTTAAACTTTGCACACTATCAAAGTCCGATGAGAATGCAATAACCCGCTTTTTTTGCGTTGGTTTGTTGGAGGTGAGTTACGGTCGGCGCTCCATCCGAGGGGACAGAGGGACGTAAGCGCGCACGCCCGTAACCCACCCGCAGGTGCCTTGACGTCAGTGACAGGATGCAAAAAATCCGCTCAAAAAAAATCGATTGCTCTAATTAGACTCGCCAGGATTCATCAAGTTCTTTCCGCATCCTTTGCATGAGAGTAAGAGAGATAGAGCTAGTCGGGCACTCATCATATCACAAACGCGTAGACTTTCCTATGGTAATAATTGTGTCTTCAGCCGTATACATTCATCGATGTACCGACAAATCTAATATGCATATTAATTACATTCTGGTGACTATTCACTAAAAAGTGAAAAATAAATATAGAACTACTTTACGGATTTTATCGCGTTTGTATTTGATTTTTGATTACACGACGTTTCGAACACTTTGCAGCGTTCATGGTCACGGGTGGACTGGCTGCTCGGACTGGACTGACTACAAAGTGTACGAAACGTCGGGTAATCAAAAATCAAATAGAAACGCGATAAAATCCGTAGTTTAATTTAAAATGTGTAATACTCGCATAAACATCAGAAATCATTAAATAAATATAATGTATCAAAATGTGGGTCAATATTTAATAACTAATTTCTGTATCGGGTAGATTTAAAATTTTCTGCATTATCGATGACTTATTGGACGTGAGACATCTTAGTCCGCCCGTGACCATGAACGCTGCAAAGTGTTTGAAACGTCGGGCAATCAAAAATCAAATACAAACCCGATAAAATCTGTAAAGTAGTTTTATTTAAAATAAATAAATATAGTTTAAAAAAAGTAAAAAGCACGCTTTCAACTAAAAAGCGTGGGGCGCTTAGTGCCACATTTTCGTAAGTCGAGTACCCCACGCTTTTTTCACAATAATATTAATATATTTGGTTCATTATTATTTTCTGCCTATACTGAAAATTATTTTAGACTTTTTAGTTGATAGCGTGTTTTTTAGTTTTATTAAACTATATTTATTTAAATTATATCTATCTCCACTCTAAAAATATTATAATTTCGTTAATAATATCTTAGAAAATAAGGCTTAAAATAATAAATAATTCATAGAAGGTAAGGGGCACAAAAAATGAAGCATCCCACTGTTGGACTCGTGCCTCCTCCACAATAGGAGGGAAATTGATCTTACAATACCATACTGTTCAGACAGGTATAGAATTTTATTTCGAGTTTTCCTTCATAGATGTTATATGCGTATTATATCTCTTAGTCGTCTTTTATGTCATCCACGGGCAAGATGAGTGGTAAATTGTATTCTTAGTCCATCACTACACGGCATGTTAATGATGAATTACGAAAAATCATGTCCAACAGTGGGCATATGATCAATAAAGATAATAGATATAAAATACAGTTACCGCTCATATTTACGCAGTCGGGTAGATCCCAAGTAGATGGTCTTCTAGCTCTTAAATTATCTGCAGGCGGTGACAATATATCCCCATGTATTTTATTTATTGCTATAGTACAAACATAATCACAGCAAGTGAACTGCAATTCAGCACGACTGTAGCGGATATATTCACTAAAAAAAAAAAAAAAAAATAGCGTGAGTACTAAGTACGCATATCAGAAGTGAAACTTCTTTGACCATATGTTTTTAACAGTATTAAAATAAATAAAGAAGAAAAAAATAAAATAATAATAATAAAAAAAAAATCTCTCGATCTTTCTCACTCGCTTGCTCTCCCTACTCTCGCCCCATGGCTGTGCTTTGTGCTATGTCCGCCCTTTCTCACTCTCTCTCAATCGGTCTCAATCGCTCCCTCCCTCTTCTTCGGCAAAAACGCTGCACATCTTCGTGACGCTAAATATGCGTTTCATCCGTAAAAAATTTACCGCAAAGAAGTTTCACTTCAAAAAAAAAGAAGGTAATATAATATACATGTATGTACTAAGCTACGTTCAAAAGACCTTATTAATAACTAACCTCTACTCGCGACTTCGTCCTCGCGGTTAGATACTTTGAGCTAACGTTAACTTTAACCTAAGACTTTGTTTACGTAAAAGGTGAAAATATTTTTTAATAATACGATTCTACACATGATTTATGCGAAAATTTTGCCGTTTACGCAGCAAAAGCTCCCAAAAGGAAAAAGAAACGATTTTGAAACATTCTTCATTGGTGCTCCGCTCCTGTTAGTCTTAGCGTGATAGCCTATAGCCTTTCTAGATGAATAGAAAGAAAGAAAGAAGAAAGAAAAATAATTTATTACTCCTTCACGGGAGGGCAACATCACAAAAGCTCAAACAGTGAGTAGAATATAGTAAAACAATAAATTATAATAAAAAAAAAAAGGTACAAAAAGAAATTGATATTAACATTGGTTTTCCCTTCGTGAAAGAGAAAAAGGATCGCTGCTCAGCATAATGTTGAGGCATCTATTTTAAGACAGATACCGCAACGCTGTTATTCTGCAGCGTCCTGCGACGTCTGTCAGCAAAGTACAGGTAGCAGCTGAATATAATTAAACTAACAAATTACAGCTGCTTTTGTAAATAATATTCAAATAATAGAAAAATAATAATAATAAACATACGGATTAGGTGCGGTACTAAGTTATATAATCTTACGCGTATAAGTAAAAATAAAAAATAATAAAATAAACAAAAATAACATTTAACAAACAAAAATAACATTCAACAAACAAAACAAAAGGATATGCAATTTACAATAACATAATAACTAATAGGTGGTATTTTATGTGATGTAATAAGAGAAGGTGCTGAAGTGTCATGAATGTGAAGATCAATGATGACATTATAGTGTAATACACACTACTGAACGATAACAAGCATTTTGTTAACAGACATACTTTTAAAAAGAGTATAAAACAAGAAAAAAAATATGGTCTTTGTAACACCGTGATTTAAAATTACATAAGAATGGGCTATCTAACACTAAAAGAATTTTCCAAATCGAACCCGTAGTGCCTGAGATTAGCGTGTTTAAACAAACAAACTCTACAGCCTTATATATAAGTATAGAAGTATAGCTTAGTATAGATATAGATTAAAATTGAAAATTTTAATAATCCTCGACACAAATTAAAATAATAAAAAAAGTATTACATTTTCTTCAACAGGGATTATCAATTAATTGTCGTTTAATGATTATACTAGCATGCGTGAAGCACTTAATCGAGTAATACGCCATTACATAATTTTGGATAAGAGCTGATACTCTTACACTGCTGGACCGATATTGACCAAACATAGTTAAAAGCCACCGCGAGGAAACTGGCTTTCAAATGAAAAAAAAACCGCATTGAAATCGGTGCATCTGTTTGAGAGTTACAATGCCACAGACATACAAACACAGACATACATCGACTTCGAACTTATAACACCCCTCTTTTTGCGTCGGGGATTAAAAAGTGCTATTCTCAAGCGATAGATATATTTACTACGTTAAAGCGAGTGTCACCATAGATATAGTTAAAACATTGGTAAAAATCATCATTATAATATCACCCTTAGAATAATAACGTATAGAAGGTAAGTCCACGCACAAAAAATGAAGCATTTAAATTGGAGCCTAATGGAGCTTACGCCGGACCGTTCCGTAATGTACAAGGTACTACATGTATGTACGCAACTCTTAATAAATAGGTAATTATGACGATTTGTGCATTCAAATGGTGTCACAACACATTTGAAAAACCTAAAAAGGTTTTTAACATTACTTTTAAAAGTATTTCGACGATTTATGTTAATAAAAACATAATTTGATTTCATAATTTGTGTAGTAGTGTGCGTGTATACGTGTGTAATCGCCTACGCGCATTTATTATTTTTGGCTTCATGTTTTGATGGTTCGAAGTACCAACACTATCCTTCTATACGTTATTATTCTAAGGCCTGCCCTTATCACACGCTAAGTGGGATCGGCAAAAAATGTTTTACCTTCCACAACCTCATATCAGCTATCATATTTGCAGTCACTACTTTCATACGCATATCCTCATTTACACAATCCATTCATCTCTTCTTGGGTCTCTCAAAGTAGTAAAAAATAAACACTAAACGTTTCCTCCTCCAATTTCTGCTTGTCTATCAGTTGTTCAGTCAGCTGCAGCATCAAACCACCAGTAGATCCGTGGTAAACACTGGACGCTCGACGAGACATTGCTATTTCCGTGATGCCAGTGATTTCTGAAGCGGTTTCTTCCACATCTTTACGGATGGGACCTACAGGTTAATTATTAAGATTAAATTTACGGTGTAAGAATACAATTTGACACCCCTTCTTTTGCCCTTGGGTGTCGTAAAAGCCAATTAAGGGATCTAATATGTGGGGCCGACCACTGAAGACAAGGAACTCAGCACTCGTGGTCGGCCCAATGACGAAGGCGACGTGGGTACGGGTGGGTTATGGGCCCGTGCACCGTGCATTCCTCGCCCCGGTTGGAATGGACGGCGTATGCGCTTACAATAGCCCACCCATAAAAAAAAGAAATATAATATCTATGCAAGAGGAGGGAAACTCGAAACAAAACCCTATATACGTCTGACGGGATGAAATATGCATATAACATTTATGCAAGAGATGGAAAACTCAAAATAAAACCCTATATCAACATAACCATTGTGATATACCTAGTAGGTCAATTTCCTTCCTATTGTCAAGGAGGCGCAAACCCAATAGTGGAACGTATATGGACTGAGAGAGAGAAAGAGATGATAACGATTATAAAATTGCTTATCAGCATTTCAGCCTATCGCCATCCACTGCTAGACGTAAGCCTCCCTCATGTTACGCCAGAGAGGCGGTCCTGTACCTAGGGACACGAAAAAAGTATCGATACTTTTAGGTATCGAGTACTTTCCTTTCAATACCGATACTTTGTGTTCGATACTTTTACTCAGTGAGTACTTTTTGGCTGGTATCGTATCGAGGAAATTGGTAAAAATTATCCATTTTAAAATTGACTTTACGCCTCATATCTACGGTAATGCAATCCAGTTCAAATATAATGAACCTTCCAAAACGTGTGATTTTCATCCGTTCTCAGATGTTCAATTCCTAATAAAAATAAAAGTTCATCACGAACATACGATTCTATGAAAGTACTCGGCACTCGATAATTTGAAGTATCGATACTTTTGTTTCGATACTTTTATGAGTACGATACTTTTCTTTCGATCCTACTTATGAGTACAGTATCGATACTTTCCATTCAATATCGTGTCCCTACCTGTACCGCCTGCATTCAACGACGCCCAGCTATTTTCACCAGGTCCTCGATACACCTAATTCGTTCCACACTGCATCGTCCGTGTTCGCCACTCGAAAACCTTTCTTTCCCAGCGGTTGTCGATTCATTGAACAAAGTGGCCTGCCCATTGCCATTTCAAATTGCTTATACATCGAAATAATATGAAATAATGTGCAATCTAATAATTTGTGCGATTAAGATACGCTTACCAGCATGTATTCCGTATGTGCCGAATTCGACTTTCTTGCCCAATACACCAAGGAATGGAAACTTGATTTTAATGCTTTGAAGCAAACACTCCTCGTAGATATCCCAAATATGCACCGTCTACATTATCAATAGTTTTAATGCATCATTTGGCATGGTTTATCATCCGTGCAGTGACAGAGTAAGAATACAATTTTAAATAAAACTACTTTACGGATTTTATCGCGTTTGTATTTGATTTTTGATTACCCGACGTTTCGAACACTTTACAGCGTTCATGGTCACGGGTGGACTAAGATGTCTCACGTCCAACAAGTCATCGTTACTGCAGATATATAATTATCTACCCGATACAGAAAATTAGTTATTAAATATTGACCCACATTTTGATACAAAATTTATTGCCAGTGTAAGAAGAAAATGATTCTATATGAAAAAATTATATTGTTTATGGTTAGTAATAATTAAACATTAAAATTAATAGTAATTATATTTAAAAACTAACTAATAATCTAGTATACTACCACCGGATCGGAACACGGTCACACTGAGAAAGATCCGGCAAGAAAACTCAGGTAACATGATGCTAAATTAAAGTTAATTTTGAAGGCGGCTTACTTTATGTTACTAAAAGGTTTTAATTTATAAAATTATCTTTAGTTATTATTATTGTAAATATATACAATTTTCTGTATCGGGTAGATAATTATAAATTTTCTGCAGTAACGATGACTTGTTGGACGTGAGACATCTTAGTCCACCCGTGACCATGAACGCTGTAAAGTGTTCGAAACGTCGGGTAATCAAAAATCAAATACAAACGCGATAAAATCCGTAAAGTAGTTTTATTTAAAATGTATAATACTCGCGTAAACATCAGAAATCATTAAGAATACAATTCACCACCTCTTCTGTTGCCCTTGAGTCCCCGTCATAAAAGACGAGTAAAGGATACATTAGGCATATAACAATTGTAGTACAGAAGGATAAACTTGAAATAAAACTATACCAATCTGTCTTTGCGTGCGCTTACCTGCCCAACCATAAAAAAAAAAATACCAATCTGTCTGACCAGCGTGTGTAGCTAAATTTCCCTTTCATTGTGGAGGAGGCTCGAGCCCAGTAGAAGATCTATATGAACTGTGATGATGATTATGATGATGCTGATGAATCCATCGTTTTATTTTCATTTAGTAACGGAATAAGAATATAAATCCCCTCGACCTTTCCCATAGATCTAGTGAAATTTGAATAAAGAAAATAAATAACACTAAAAGAATGGCAACTATACAAAACTCTATCGACTAAAAACCCAGACCCTCCATTGTTCATTTTCTGAAAGACGATGTGGGGCTTTGAGTATTGTATCTCTTTGACATTAAAAATATTAAAAATGATTCATTTCTTTGTGATTACACAAAGAAATGACTCTCAATTTCAATGTTTTTTGGTGTTTAAGTATTATTTCATGCAACATGTGTTCACGTTCACGACTAAATTGTTTAAACTTATTTTTGTTGATGTGTTCATTAAATTATAAAATACAGACATAGGTACATAAACTCACGCCCGTTACCCAGAAGGAAAGGCATAAACTACGGATTGCCATAAGCCAAGATCCTGTCATACCTTCTTCGGTTCATTCACCCTCATCAGCCTTCATGTATACTTAATTTGATCAAACATCCGCTTCTTACAGGACAATCCCATTTTTAGGCTGTCTGTCCTGTTGTCTCTAGCAATAACAAAGATGTCCCGTTTTACAAACTGACTACAAATGATCATGTGCTACACCGACAGAGGGATGTTCCATGAAGTTTCCAGAGTTTTTTTAGCTATTTTTGCAAATATTACTGACATGTGTTACTGACTACACTTTTCACGTGTCCTTGTTTTTATTTTTTTGTTTTAAATTCATGGTTTTATTTTAAATAAAACTGCTTTACGGATTTTATCGCTTTTGTATTTGATTTTTAATTACCCGACGTTTCGAATAATTTGCAGCGTTGATGATCACAGACGAAGAAAATGATTCTATATCTTCGTATACTGGCAATAAATTTATACTAAAACGTGGGTGAATATTTAATAACTAATTTTCTGTATCGGGTAGATAATTATACATTTTCTATAATAACGATGACATGTTGGACGTGATACATCTTAGTCCGCCCGTGAAAATGAACCCTGCAAATTGTTCGAAACGTCGGGCAATCAAAAATCAAATACAAACGCGCTAAAATCCGTAGCTTTATTTAAAACTAGCAATCCGCCCTCGCTTCGCTACGGTTATAGGTTATAGACGTTTTACCCGCGTAGTTCCCGTTCCCGTGGGAATACAGGGATAAAATATAGCCCAGTTTACGCCCTGATATTATAGCTTTCCATTGGTGAAAGAATTTTTGAAATCGGTCCAGACAGACAGACAGACAAAATTTTTTTAATTGCTATTTTAGGCATAGGTGTCGTGCAAATAACCGTGTGAGCATGAAAAAAGTCTATTATTTTGCCATTACAAACAGACACTCCAATTTTTTTTTATTGGTATAGGTGTGTAATACTCGCGTAAATATCAGAAATCTTCATAGTTTTATCTATTTCTGCACGTGTCTTAGTTTTTCCTTTACCTTTAAAATTCATATACCTACCTATTTTTGCAAATATTACTGACGGAATCGATACACTTTTCACGTGTCTTTGTTTTTCCTGCAAGTGCCCCATTGTGGCGTTAAAAATTTATGCTCACATCATGCATGCACTGCTGTTATAGGTACTCAATGACATTTCACCAGCACGTCGCAGTCATTTAATCTCTCAATGATAACACGATTAATTATGATAATAATAAAAATCAAAGTACGATAAATACGCACTTCTTTCATCAAAATACTTTTATAATATCTAATCAATTTCAAAGCATATCTGCGATTATTTAAAAATACTACCAACTACTTAATAAAATTATGACGTCACTAATATACTTATATTAACGTTAACAGTCTTTCACCGGCCACTGTTGGACATAAGCCTCCCCTTAGGAATGCCAGATAACGCGTTCCCATACCGTTGTTTCACTCATCATCATCATCATCACAGTCCATATACGTCCCACTGTTGGGCTCGGGCCTTCTCCCCAGTGGGAGGCAATTTGATCTACTATACCATGCTGGTCAGACATGTTGGCATAGAGTTTCATTTCGAGTTTTTCTCTTGATGCTTTTCTTCTCTTGCACAGATGTTATGTGCATATTGTATTTTTTTTTTTATTGCAAACGGTGCCAAACGAGTAAACAGTACACCTGATGGTAAGTGTTGCTGCCGCTCATGGACCTTTACAAGACCGTTGCCTACCGCGAAGAAAGTGAAGGGAGTGTGAATGCGTGCATTGAGGCTCGGTGATACTAAGGGCACCACCAAAACCCTCCACACACAAACACCCTCAGAAAGTTGGGCTTCCGGCTCTCACGTTCACCGAACGAAGCGCAGTAACAAATCACTACTACTCTGACGTCGATTTTCTGCGAGAGTGTGGTACTGCCCCGGACGGACCGGCCCGCGGCTGTAGACAGATAACTGTCGACAATGTGGTCCTACCACTCTTAATATATACCTTAGTGTTATCGCCAATCGAAATCTGGCAACACAAAGTATGCTCTGAAAACATTTGTAGCTGCGTACTGTCATGCTTGAGTGGTTTACTAGCGAACAACAGTTATAAATAGACGGTCCACTCCATAGTCCGGTGAGTCCCTCCCACATTAAGTCTCCCGGGTGTCGCTGATCACTCAGAGCTGGATCTCCTGTGGGTTAACCAGGAGTCTCATCTGGCTCGGTTCGACCGCCTCCGGGAGTGAACAGTGGTGGGGACCGCGATGAATTGAATCCAAGGACCCGTGGTTCTTCAACCACGGCGTATGCAACCGCAGTCGGAGGGCACGGCCCTGGTACTGCGATAGCCACTTCTTGCGAGGTGATGAGAAAATTCAAAAAATAAAAAAAAATTGAAGACATTCAGTGGTCACACATAGCAGACTCAACAGGAGCAAGGAAGAAGTATAACATTTGGATATTACAAGTCCTTATTAAGGTTATGTTACTAATTGTGTATTTATGAAGCTGTAATTGTGGTGACATACGTGTAATAAATTGTATATGATACACGGGAATGACGTAGTGCTTATAATAGGGAATGATGAATTGTATTCTTACTCCGTCACTATACGGATAATATTACCAATAATTAACTTACACAGTTATTACAATAGGCAATGACAATTTCTTGAGCTGCAACTATGACAATATCCAAGATGGCGTTATTAGTAGGCGTGGGTAAGGTAGCGAACGCTGCTCGAGTACCAGGCTGCCAGAGGCGAACAGAGCCATCACAACCGCCGGCAGCCACTATATGAAGAGCTGGCACAGAATGGAAACAGCTCACACCCTGAGATCAAACATAATTTGTTATGGACTCGGTGTATTATAATGATTTACGTCGGTTAATAATTAGTATTTTGGCCTTTAAATTTTTGACGTGACAACGTCTTATATTTCGATGGGGCCAGCTGCACACACGAAAAAACATGACATATGCGGCGTTACCTTGCTCTGAGGCGTTCCATTTAAAGCTTGATCCATACAAAATATTTATCAAACAAATAAAATTAAAATTTTCTTTTGAAAAATGAAACCATTCTATCAGTATTTTCTTATGACGTTGTCACGTTCAACTATCGTCAGTAAACCGACTTTACAGACAATAGAGCTTTTTTTGTCAGATTATCTCAGTGTGGCCGCGTTTCGATCCGGTAGTAGCACATTCTATAGCATAATAATGGAAACCACACTGTTAACAGTTGTGCTGTGTGGTAGCGGCTTCGAATACTACCAACCCTTGCTTTGCTCGTGGGTGTCGTAAAAGACGACTAAGAGCCTTTTTTTTTTTTTTCACGCTGTGGAAATGCATTTACGCACTATCCCCCGCCGGTTACAGACAGGGGAGTGTGTGTGGGACTCGTCGGCCACAGAGGTGACCGCAATACCCACTAAAACCACAGTGGCCCCTTCCGCGCTTTTACGAGGTGCCGGAGAGATCGTCTGATAACAGACGACTAAGAGCCCTAGATTGACCCAGACCAACTCCATCTGGTACCATTTGGGTCAACGATTACATTCCCAAGGAGGGTTGACGTCAGGCAGGCGGCCGGTCATAAAAGTCATTGCCGAAACTTTTTGCAATATGTCAAAACAGATGACATATTGCGTCGACCCCAAGTAATTGGGATAAGAGCAAGATGATGATGACATTGTTAACACACTCTCGCAGAAAATATCGTCTGAGTAGCAACAATTTAGTACTACGCCTCGTTCAGTGAGCGAGAGAGCCGGCAGCTCAACTTTCTGAGGGTGTTAGCGTGTAGTGGGTTTTAGTGATGCCTTTAGTATCACCGAACCTCATTGCACGCATTCACACTCCCTTCACATTCTTCACGATAGGCAACGGCCTTGCTGTGCTCCTGGTATTGCAAAGATGCATGAGCGGCAACAACACTTACCATCAGGTGTACTGTTCGCTTGTTTATAACCGTTTGCATTAAAAAAATAATAATTCTCCTCCTTAGTCGTTCACTCCTGACGGAGTGGTCGTGGTTCCGTGGTTCATGATAGGTCATTGTTGGATAGAGCAGCTCCCGCAATGCGCCTCCACTTGTGGCGGTCCTCAGCGTCTCGGAAACACTGGACTACGTAGGTTTTTTTTTTTGCTGTGTGTGTAGCTGTTGGTCGCAGATGACCTTGACAGCTTCACGCGGTCAATGGGCGAGCGGAAGGCTCTCAACCCGGTATTACAGAGGTTTGTGTCGCAGCTTTAATAAGGTCTATCCAACGCGTAGGTGATCGACCGCGTGACCGCTTGCCCTCTACATGTCCTTGGACAACCAGCCGTTCCATGGATTGCTCGTTCCGAACAATATGTCCAAAGTATTTCAAGATTCGTGTTTGCACAGTCGACGATAATAATTACAATAATTTTAATGTTTAGCTGCCATAAAATATATTTTTCTCTTATTTAATAACCATTTAATTTTTTTTAATTGCAATAAATTTGTATTCAAAATGTAAAATATCGGGTAGATAAAAAGCTATATAAAGATGACTTGTCGGTCCGTGACCGTGACCATGAATGCTAAACAGCGTTAAGAACTTCGGAAAAGTTAAAATCAAATACAAACGTGATGAAATCGTCATCACAGCCCACATACGTCCCACAGTTAGGCTTGGACCTCCTCCACAATGGGAGGCAATTTGACCTACTATATCATACTGGTCAAACATGTTGGTATTTTTTTTTATGGGTGGACTATGGTAAGCACACGCGCGGTCCAGTGCGTCCGGGGCGATGAAAGGACGGCGTGCGGGCCCATAACCCACCCGTACCCACGTCACCTCGTTGTTGGGCCGACCACCGGAGCAGATGTGACTTGTCGTCAGTGGTCGGCCCAACGGAATACCCTTTCGGGTAACCTCACCTCTCGAAACATGTTGGTATAGGGTTTCATTTCGAGTTTGTCTCCTCTTGCACAGATGTTATGTGCATATTATATCCCATACTTATCTTTTACGACGTCCACGAGCAAGATAGGGAGTGGTGAATTGTATTCTTACTCTGTCACCACACGGAAAAAAATCTCATAAATACTTATTTTATTTTTAATGACAATAAATTTATATTCATAATGTAAAATAGCGGGTAGATAAAAAAACTATATAACGAGAACTTGTCGGACCATGACCGTGACCATGAATGCGAGAGTGCTAAGAATTTCGGAAAAATTAAAATCAAATACAAATACGATAAAATACATAAACATAATGTTATTTCAATAAAATAAATGTTTTCTTCACTTTCGTTCTAAATCTGGATGTACTAATTTTAGTCCGTTGAAATGTTACATTTTATTGGAGCTTAGCATGCGTTTGTCAGAGGACGCAATTTTAAATTTTAGTTATGAAGGGGGGTTAGTATAAAGTTAAATCCAAGTTTATGAGGTCGCAACCCTTGTCCCACGGCCGCCATCTTAGAAAAAGATGTTCAAATGGTTTTTACGGTTTATCTGCCAAACTATAGGTGCCATAAAGAAAAATATTAAAAAAATTTTGTTGCAAATAAAATTATCTACAACTTTTGTTCAGTAACTTTTAGACGTAGAAACATAAATAAAAAAGAAAAATCATAAATAAATATTCATAAAAATTTGAGAAAAAGAATCCATTTGTCGATAATACTTTTTTCTAATCATTTTACTGAGAAGGAAAACTCGATTTAAAACCCTAAACCAATCCATCTGCACAGCGTAGTATAGTAGGTCAATATCCCTCCCATAGTGGCGGACGCGCGAGACCAACAGTGGGACGTATTGGACTATGATGATGAAAGTTAATCTTACAATGAATACTTACCCTTAAAACTTTAAACACGTAATCATCAATTTTCCCAGGTATATGTTTTAGTCGTACACTGGCGACTGCATCATGGGAACAGGATAGTAGCCATGCACCACTATACCTAACACGTCTTACGCTGCGAGAATGCACACGCTTCCAACATGTAATTGAACAGTGAGATGTATGTGGAGGACTTGATAATTCCTGAAAACAGATTCTATTCAATTCCACTGCACAAATAGACTTTGCGGCTTAGAATAATAACGTATAGAAGATAGTGTCAATACTTCGAACGTTTGAAATTTGAATCTAAAAATACTAATGGCGGGCAGACGATTACACACGTACACACACAAAACACTACA
The DNA here is from genome assembly GCA_032191425.1 of Lymantria dispar. Classification (NCBI taxonomy): domain Eukaryota; kingdom Metazoa; phylum Arthropoda; class Insecta; order Lepidoptera; family Erebidae; genus Lymantria; species Lymantria dispar. The sequence goes on along the minus strand of CM063465.1, from coordinate 4,884,519 downwards.
CAAATTATGAAATCAAATTTTGTTTCTATTAACATAAATCATCGAGATACTTTTAAAAGTAATGTTAAAAACCTTTTTAAGTTTTTCAAATGTGTTGTGACACTATTTGAATGCACAAACCGTCAAAGTTACCTATTTATTTTTTAAGAGTTGCATCCGTACGTGCTGTGTGGTAGCGGCTTCGAATACTACCAACCCTTGCTTTGCTCGTGGGTGTCGTAAAAGACGACTAAGAGCCCTAGATTGACCCGGACCAACTCCATCTGGTACCATTTGGGTCAACGATTACATTCCCAAGGAGGGTTGACGTCAGGCAGGCGGCCGGTCATAAAAGTCATTGCCGAAACTTTTTGCAATATGTCAAAACAGATGACATATTGCGTCGACCCCAAGTAATTGGGATAAGAGCAAGATGATGATGATCCGTATGTGCAGTACAATGATTTGTACATCACGGAACGGTTCCGGCGTAAGCTCCATTAGGCTCTAATTGAAATGCCTCACTTTTTGTGCGTGAACTTACCTTCTATAGGTTATTATTCTAAGCAATGCGGTTAAAATACTGACCAACTGTGTCAGTTGGTTATATGCGAAATAGGTCACGAAATGTTTTTTTTTTTTATTGCAAGCAGTGGCAAACGAGCAAACAGTACACCTAATGGTAAGTGTTGCTGCCGCTCATGGACCTTTACAAAGCCGTTGCCTACCGCGAAGAAAGTGAAGGGAGTGTGAATGCGTGCATTGAGGCTCGGTGATACCAAAGGCACTGCCATAACCCTCCACACGCAAACACCCTCAGAAAGTTGGGCTTGATGATGATAAAAAACCTTTTTTTATTAAATAACACCGTTGTATTTGCCCTGCATTGAGGCAATAATCCTTTTTTGCTGGATACTTTACAAACAAATGATTTAACATACACAATTAACATCCAAACTCAGAATAATTTGTGAATCGCACAAGTGTTGTCTTGCATTGGAATCGAACCTGATTACTTGGTATACATTGCCGGTCCGAAAGCATATCCCTAAGTCGCCTTTTATGACACCCACGGTCAAGACAGGTGGTGAACTCTATTCTTACTTCGTCACTACACGGAAAACAGCATTTACCATCCAAAAATAATAATTCATATGATCTGAAGTATTTAAATGCATGAATTGTAGTCGCGGTTGTAAAAACTTCACTCTAGTTATATCTCCTCGATCTGTTCCGAAGATTAGTTCTGAAGTGTCGCTCATGGAGACCGAAGGCAAATACGCCATACACTGAAAAGGGAAGAAAAAGCCAATCATTATCTTCTTCTTAGGGTATGAACATCCCATTTCTGGACTACTCAAGCATCATCCAAAATAAAAGGGCAATTGACCACGATAATCAAGCAGATTGATATAGGGTTTCATCATCATCATCATCTCTGCCCACATACATCCCACTGTTGGGCTCGGGCCTCCTCCATAATAGAAGGATAATTGACCTACTATACCACGCTGGTCAAACGTGTTGGTATAGGGTTTTATTTCGAATTTTCCTTCTCTCGCATAGATGTTATATGCGTTTTATATCCTTTAGTCCTCTCGTACGATCACCCACGGGTAAGATAGGGGGTGGTGAATTGTATTCTTACTCCGTCACCACACGGATATAGGGTTTATTTTCGAGTTTTCCTTCTCTTGCATAGATGTTATCAGCATATAATAGATATTCTTTAATCATCATTCCATGTGGTGATGGAGTAAGAATACTATTCACCAATCTCAATCTTGTCCGTAGATGTCGTAAAAGACGACTAAGGGATATAATATGCTTATAACATCTGTACAAGAAAAAAAAAACTATAAATGAACCCCTACGAGCAGAAGAATTGTTTCTCGTCTCTCGTCTCAGCCCATAAATTTCCCACTGCTGGGCTCGAGCCTCTTCCCTAATAGAAGAGAAATTGACCTACTATACCACGCTGGTCAGATATGTTGATGATTTTATTTCGAGTTTTTCTTCTCTTGCATAGATATTATTCAGTCGTCTTTTACGACATAAGCGTCCAAGATAGGAAATGGTGAATTGTATTCTAACTCCGTCACCACACGAAAAATCCTGTTCCTAATGGATAGTAATGATAACTCACCGTAGGTATATTAGGTAGACCAGTTATACAGAAAAGTGGAGTATGAGATAGAGTGGCAGCATCATAGATTGTGAGGCTTCGGTCTGACGCAGACATCACTAAGTACTGCACATCCTGAAAACATATATATAGGTACCTCCATTACATCTTCTTCTTAATGGTTTCCGATGTTTACTGTAATACTCGCATTACAGATCTATAACCAATAAATAAAATTGGAGTGTCTGTTTGTAATGTCAAAATAATAGGCTTTTTTCATGCTCACACGGTTATTTGCACGACACCTATGCCTAAAATAGGAATTAAAAAAATTTTGTCTGTCTGTCTGTCTGTTTGTTCCGGGTAATCTTCAAAACGGCTGGACCGATTTCAAAAATTCTTTCACCAATGGAAAGCTATAATATCAGGGCGTAAACTGGGCTATATTTTATCCCGGTATTCCCACTAGAACGGGAACTACGCGGGTAAAATGACTATAACCTATAACCGAAGCGAAGCGAGGGGGGGGGTTGCTAGTTTTAAATAAAACTACTTAACGGATTTATCGCGTTTGTATTTGATTTTTGATTGCCCGACGTTTCGAACACTTTACAGCAGTTTTTCCCAAACTTTTTTAGGCCATGCCACACCTTAACATTTCTAAAATTATTATGCCCCCCTAGAATAATTTTAGAAATGATGAGGTGGGACACTTTAACCCTTTCGGTTAAAGTCGTGTCGAATCCATTTTTAAATTGCACTGTCCATGCCACCTGTGAGGCTTGGGTCCCACGTTGGGAAACACTGCTTTACAACATTCATGGTCAGTCCGCCCGTGACCATGTATGCTTTTTTTTTGTTTTTGGGTTGGGTCGCGGTCGGCGCACTCCTCGCACCACTCTGTCCGGGGCGACAGAGGGGCGTAAGCACGCACACCCGCAATCCACCCGAACACCACATCGCCTCCGTCGTTGGACCGACCACCGGAGCAGGCTTACTTGTCATCAGTGGTCGGCCCGACGGATTACCCTCCAGTGGGGTACCCTCCCATCGACCGACGTCCCCAGAAGTAAGAATACAATACACCATCCACTCTTACCTGTAGATGTCGTAAAAGACAACTAAGGGATTATAATATGTAAATATTATCTATGCAAGAGAAGGAAAACTCTATATGAAACCCTATTCGAACTCGTCTGACCAGCATGGAGCAGTAGGTAAATTTTCCTCCGTTTGTGGAAGAATCCAACAATAGGACTTAGGTATATAGGCTGCGATGATAATGACGCGGTAGATAGGTCAGCATTTTAGCAGTTTTATATAAAATATGTCTCTTGCATCGATGTTATCTGCATATCATATCCCTTAGTCATATTTTACGACGCCCACGGCTAAGTAAGCAAGGTAAACTAACTATATTCTTACTCCAATACCAAACCAAAAATAAAACATACATTTGTATACTTTAATAATAAAGAAAAATAGAACCCGATTGATTGCCGTATGATTTAATCAATGTATTAAATAAAAATCTGCCCTGAGAAGATCCGGCAAGAAACTCAGCGGGCTTGTCATTATTTTTAATTAATTTTTTTTTTTTTCTTCTTACTAGTTATACAATTGTGTACATGTTTTGTAAGAACAAGCTCCAGTGTGATGCCCTTCGAACCGCAAGACACTTAATATAATTTAAATGATTATGGCTGGACCAGATCCCACAAGCGGCACCCGATCACGAGTTAACTACTAGAGCAGCCATCACTCCCCTCAACCACTATGGAGGGAAGGGAGAGACCCGCTCCACGCAGTACCGCAAGTAGATCCTTATGTGAGCATGACCAACACCACAATATGTTACAAACGCTGAAAAAACAAAAATTCGTTAGGCAAAACACGCTACACTTTACAATAAAAGTTAAAAGTACATTTACAAACAGTATATTTAAAATAACAAGGAAATTGCTGAATGAGGAGCTGCTCACAACCAATCTGTATTATCATCTACATAATCCGAGATTTTATAATAAGCTTTTTTACAAAGTCTATTCTTGATGGCTTTTTTAAACTTTTTCATAGGCAGGTCTCGGATATCTTTAGGTAATCTATTGTAAAAGCGTATACATTGCCCCATGAATGATTTGTTAACTTTTTGGAGACGAGTAGTGTGTACAACTAATCTGTCCTTATTACGAGTATTCATTTCATGAATGTCACAATATCTCTTAAAGTTAGCGATATTTTTTTTGACATATAATATATTTTCGTCGTCTTAGTAATAGGGTCCAGTTTTTACCATTTGGGTACGAAACCCTAAAAAGTAAGTGTAGTGAATAAGAAAAGAGATTTTTTTATCAAATTTTCTTAATTATATCTCCAATAATCCAAAATTTCTTTAAAACTTCCTCGGGAGAATAAGAGTTCATTAAAACATGATAGTAATTAGCCGCGCTGTTTACAGGTCTCTACATCCAGCCATAACTTAAGAAAAGGAGAAAAAGCACATTTATTTCTAAAAGTAATAAATCCATACAGAATCTGCATCAATTCTATAGAGGAAAAATATATATTAGGTGCACTGACAACATTTTCAAACTTGTGGGGAACTGTTGGATGCAATTGGCATAAGGACATTCTCAGTTTTTCTCGTTGGGAGGCCTACGTCGAATAGACGACATCTGCGAGCTAATAGGAACGTCTACGAAGTAATAGATGGGTATACTTACAGGTAGAAAAATAGCGTCTGTAATCCAACGATTCTTCACACGGCCACGGGAACCGCTTCTATGATAGAACATCTGTAATATTAAATATACAAAATAACTCGCCCGTTCTTCAAATGGTATCAACATATGATGTCAAATTGAGATATAAAGTCAGAATGAAAAAGGATTGTTGCAGATTTCCTCAGGTATTTCTTCAGATAATTCTCAACACTAAGCTAGGAATTTAAGACTTCCACTTAATAATAAAAAGCTTGTTATTTTCCGTGTGGTGACGGAGTAAGAATACAATTCCCCACCTACTCTTTTGTTCGTGGGTGTCTTAAAAGACGACTGAGAGATATGATATGCAGATAACATTTATGTAAGAGAAGGGAAACTCGACATGAAACCCTATGCCAACATGCGGGTGACTGGACCGGGAAATTTAGTCCGTCACCCGCAGAGAAGCTGACCGCGCGACGGAGACCGACGTCCCGGGACAGGGACGTCGAGAGGTGAGGGTACCCGAAAGGGTATTCCGTCGTGCCGACCACTGACGACAAGTCACCCTGCTCCGGTGGTCGGCCCAACAACGAGGCGATGAGGGTACGGGTGGGTTATGGGCCCGCGCGCCGTCCTTTCGTCGCCCCGGATGAAATGGACCGCGTGTGCGCTTACCATAGCCCACCGATAAAAAAAAATGCCAACATGTCTGACCAGCGTAGCATAGTAGGTCAAATTCCCTCCCTTTTTGGGGCAGACTCGAACCCAGCAGTGGGACGTATATGAGATGTGATGAATAACCAAAAATGGGAAATTTTTAATTTTTGGCTAGGCGTAGGTACAGCTTGGAAACGGGTCCGTCAAAAACGGGACGTATATTGACATTAATTATACATCACTGCTTACTTTTTTGTGTCACTATGGCTTGAAAATGCAGGGAAGAGGCATTAGACAACGCAAAGGATCAGAAGAATCAACGTTAATGCCCAAGCCTTGCGGTTCTATCATTATTCCCTCTTATGGTGGTAGAATCGTCGAATAAGATAGATGAATTACCAATAAATAAAATTGGAGTGTCTGTTTGTAATGTCAAAATAATGGGCTTTTTTCATGCTCACACGGTTATTTGCACGACACCTATGCCTAAAATACAGATTAAAAAAAAATTGTCTGTCTGTCTGTTTGTTCCGGGTAATCTTCAAAACGGCTGGACCGATTTCAAAAATTCTTTCACCAATGGAAAGCTATAATATCAGGGCGTAAACTAGGCTATATTTTATCCCGGTATTCCCACGGGAACGGGAACTACGCGGGTAAAACGACTATAACCTATAACCGAAGCGAAGCGAGGGCGGGTTGCTAGTCGTAAATAAAATTTGATCGTATCGATTGATCGTTCTTCTGTTTGGTGACATAGTAAGAATACAATTAACCACTCCCAGTGCCGGATTAAGGCAGCGCGAGGCCTCAAGCAAAATCTATCGATCACCCCTTTGGTTTGCTTCAGGTTTAGGGTATTAAATAAAACAAAACTGTTAAGGCATGCAAGATATTTTACGCTCCTATCTAAATTGATATTTTTTTAATTACAGTCAGAAAGCCGTTGGAGCTCGAGGCCCCCCAATTCGCGGGGCCCGTAGCATTTGCTACTTTTGCTATATGGCTAATCCGGCACTGACCACTCCCTATCTTGCCCGTGGATGTCATAAAAGACGACTAAGGCATTAAATATGCATATAACATCAATGCAAGAGAAGGGAAACTCGAAATAAAACCCTATTCCAAAACGTCTGAACAGCGTGATATAGTGGTACAATTTCCCTCTGAAGGTGACCCAAGCCCAACAGTGGGACGTATATGGGCTGAGATGATGATGATGATAAAGATTCTTTTTCATAACATTCCCTACTAGATAAACTGACGACATCTTGAAAGTTGCAGGGAACCGTTGGATGCAAATGGCGCTAGGTATACCGTTCTGAATGGCATTCTTGTGCGAGGCCTATATCTAACAGTGGACTTCTACGGATTGATAGATTTTACCTCATAACTATGTAGAAGTCGTAGTTCTCCACTATATACTCCGACACGGCCGCCTCTTGATATCGCTACGTAACAGAACGATTCCTCACGTTCCAGGCTCACCAACTTAACTATGGTTTCTCTCTGAAAATTCAAATTTTTTCATTATTAGCAACCCGCCCTCGCTTCGCTTCTGTTTCAGTCATACTCGCGTAGTTCCCGTTCCCGTGGGAATACCGGGATAAAATACAGCCTAGGTTACTCCCTGATATTATAGCTTTCCATTGGTGAAAGAATTTTTGAAATCGGTCCAGCCGTTTTGAAGATTACCCGGAACAAACAGACAGACAGACAGACTAAAAATATAAAGTGTATTTTAGGCATATGTATAGTGCAAATAACCGTGTAAATATTAAAAAAGCCTATTATTTTGACATTACAAACAGATACTCCAATTTTATTTATTGGTATAGATTTTACTATTTATACTTGGTCTCATTAAGGGAATAATTGGTAGACGAATCGTTGAATGCAGTCAGTGTTCGAAATAAGTTTTCCATGACAGTACCCTTCTTTCCTGGTGTTTTAGCCATCTTTTACGACTTCCAAATGATAAAGGATGAATTTTATTGATGATAAATAATATTTTTAATTACTAAGTCATTAGATTATCCAAGCGGTGATGGATTAAGAATACAATTCCCACCCCTATCTTGCCCGTGAGTGTCGAAAGAGACGACTAAGGGATTAAATATGCATATAACATCTTTGTAAGAGAAGGAATATTCGAAATAAAATTCTATCACATCTGATCGACGTCAATTCCTCTCCCATTATGGAGGAGGCCTGTGCCCAATAGTGGGATATATATAGGCTGAGATGACAACGCTGGTCACACAGGTTTGTATAGGACTTATTAAGTTTTCTCTCTTGCTTATATCTGCATAATTGTCATATATCTTAATCGGCTTTTACAGTACTGATAAAAGAGGACTTTAGGAATACAAGAATTTCCCTCGTTAGAATGGAAGCACTAGGCAGAAGTGCGAATTAAGAACCTCCTTCTTTTTAGAAGTCGGTGAAAAAAGTATTACCTATCCATTATCACCACACAGCTTAGTTTTGCGACCAGGTATAATTTTTTTGTTAGTGTGCGTTACTTGAACGTTTATAAAGACACCAATACAAGGATGAGTTCCTTAGTGCGGGGTTTTCCTTTATATTTTTGGTCGGTCTACGATTAGCGCACACGCCACCCATTTTGTCCGGGGCGACGAAAGAGCGACATGTGGTCTCATAACCCACTGTATTGCCACCCCTTCGCCGTTGCTCCGACAATTGGCACCGTTGTCGTCCGTAGTCAGTTCCTTGTCGCCTGTATTTCCTTCTCGTCCTTCCAGGGCGTCACCCTCACGCGGTCAGCCTCTCTGCGGGTGACGGACTATTCCTCGGTCCAATCACCCGCGGCCTTGGCTACGATGGCATCAGATACCGCTGCGTAGTTTTACTTAAAAAAGACAGAGAAAATTTGACTCACCTTACAATGTTCCAATTTCTTAATCGATATATGTGAGAGCGGTGACCACTGTTCAGCCCTGGAGCTGGTATTACGTGCCCCAACAGTCACGAGTTTAGAGATCAGCTGCCGCCACCATACTCTACCACTACCGAAGGCGTCCAATAGTTGGAAAAGCTTGTGAGCATGTGTTGTGTATTTATGATGACCTGAACAACAAAACCGTTTAAATCTTTGCATACGCAACTTGGATTAAGAAGAGAAGTTGTAAAAGATGACTATGGCATATAGTACAGATACAACATGTACCAATGCAAGAAAAGGAAAACACGAAATAAAACCCTATGCCAAAACGTCTGACCAGCCACGTATAGCAGATCAAATTTACTTCCACTAAGGAGGAGGCCGGAGCCCCACAGTGGGACGTATATAGGATGATTGCCGATATAAAAGTATCCTATGTGTTTATCCAGGCAAGTTCGAGTTTGAGTTAGAAACATCTAAACATCCAAAAATCTTCACAAACTACATGTTATCTGCACATTATAACGCTTTAGTCGTCTTTTGCGACACCCATAGTCAAGATAGGGCGGGTGAATTGTATTCTTATTTCGCCTTCGGCAACACGTCGAATGCAGCTACTCTCAAGATATTTAAATTTATTACCATGCCATCTAGTGTGTAAACTTTGAACTTTGATAACACAATGTTGATGAATAACCTTTAACAAATAGGTTTATGGTTAAATCACAGATGTCACTATTCAATAAAATAAAATATTCATTTACAGCAATCCCTGCTAACAATAACAGAAAATGGCAATATTGTGTTCTCTTTGTATTTACGGGTTACGAGAGCATGATCTGCTATCTATCCATCTACCCGTCTATGGATAATGACACGGGTCTACCCACGATTATGGTACCTGAAAGAGTAACTCGCCGAGCTGACCACAGAGGTAGAGGATTCAGTGCCAGTGGTCAGACCTATGATAATGAGAATACGGCGGGTTATAGGGCCACACACCGCAATTTCATCCACAGAGTACTATGTATATAGAGGAAATAGAGGTCTCTCTCGCCAGCATAATTAGGCAACATTGTAGAACGCCATCTGCATCCGTTTTACGGAACTAATAGCTATCTACCTATAACCATAACTGTGATGTATATAACCATATAGAGAGTATAGTACTAGACTAGATTACTTTCACATGCTTAGTCTAAAAAAACGAAGAAACAACTCTGATCTATTAACTCTTCACAAGATCATAAATGGTTCGATAGACGCTCCGCTAATCAACTGTCTGAAATTCAGAGTCAGCACGCGAACTCTGCGACAACCTCGTATATTTGATATCCCAGCATCTACCTTAAATACTTCCTTTAACAGTCCACTTACACGCATGGCAAGGTCATATAATATAAGGTCTGTTGAAATGGATAATATCGACATATTTTCAATGACATATGCAACATACAGACACTGCCTTTTAAAGGGCGAGTAATTGCTTCTTTGTTGTACTTTGTTTTTCTTTTTTAGTAATAATTAGTTACAAATAATTATATTCATATACAAAATTAGTATCTCGAATTTAATGTGTTAATGAATGTCATGCATGCCTATCATCTGTGCAATTACTATTAAGCTAAAATTGTTAAATTTGTAGTATTAGTGCTTCTGCTGTAATTGTGCTGTTGGTGTGCTGAATAAAATAAAATAAAATATCCTTATTCGTATCTACATACGATTTTAAGTACTGAGGATAAAACTGAATTATTGATAATTAACTTTTGTGTTTTTCTCACACAAAGCTTATAGAATTATATTCCTCACTGTGGAAACCGGACCAACTCCATCTGGTACCATTTGGGTCAACGATTACATTCCCAAGGAGGGTTGACGTCAGGCAGGTGGCCGGTCATAAAAGTCATTGCCGAAACTTTTTGCAGTATGTCAAAACAGATGACATATTGCATCGACCCCAAGTAATTGGGATAAGAGCAAGATGATGATGACTGTGGAAACATAAAACGAGGAGACACCAAGCTAACGATCAATAATTCATAATATGATGGCCAATCAAACTATGATTTTCATAATTTTAGGTACTTTTTATTATTTCTTAATAGGTCTTTTACAACATTTTTTATGATACTTATTCGCTTTTGCCTGAAATTTGTCCTCATCGTCATAGCAGTCCATCTTTCCATTTAATATTTTATTTATCTCTTTACAATAATTGTACAAAAAGAACCTGGAGGTCATATTTATCAAATAATTAATTTTGTAGTGCTAGGGAATTTTTTTCAATAGTCGCCAAAAGTGCTGGATTAGTTGCAATGTTCTTGTGGCCGTCTTTCACCAAAGGTAAATCTTGGAAGACACAAAGATCCTGCAACAAATAAATATAATTTAGCAACTTAAAGCAGTTTTAAGATTTAAAAAAAAACTTCTTGCAAATAATAATCTACAGAAGTCAACGGAAAACCATAAGGATTATTCCATAACTGACCTGGCAAATTTAATGTTGGCATAGCAATGTTGCTCAATCTATTATAGCGGCAACAAAATTTTTCTTCAAAATGCGCATGGCATATACTTCTATGTTTATATATATCCTCATTGTCCAATCCAATAATGTCTCCTCTTATTGAGTAAACCCACTTATTAAAGCGCTCTATATCTTTAGCTGGATTAGGGAACAAATGCAAAGTCTTGTGTGAACCTGAAAATATTATTCAGTTTAAAATAAAACTGTCAGTCCTTCACCTATTACAACCAAGATTATACAAGAGTGATATGATGGGTCATTGGGATTACAGAAGTATGAGTCATATTACTATAAACACATAGTATACCTATTAACTGCTAATAATTAGATTTATTGAATAAGTGTGTAAAACGAAGTTTTAGCAAGCCAAGTCCTATGACCCCCATAATTTTTTAGCCTTTTTATTAGAACTAGATTAGTGTATGTGCCGAGAGAAGATTCAGATTACAGCAAGATTAACTGTACTTATGATGGATTTAACTAATCATTGTAGAAATTAGCAAAGATAGCTTGCTACCCAAGGATAAACATATTATGATATTTTCAACCCCTGAAATAACTGAAAGCTGTCGCGGTCGAAGCCGTAAGTAAAAACGTGACGAAGTTGCTTAGATATAAGTCATTCGTAAATTATCACTTCTCCATTTTAACAAATGTAGCAATTACTTGAAAATAAGACACAAACAAAAATACAATGTAGGAATTCACTGTTCATGTTTGAAGTTATATTATACTTATGTGTAGCGGTCATTCTATGAAATTTAGATTTAACTTACTTTCTGATTCCATACATCCAGGCACACAACACTTCTTTTTCTAGACATCGACATAATGTCTATATCAATGTTTTAACACTAAACTGCCGAGTCTCTATCTCCGTACAGAAAACTGTAAACACAAATCACTACCCGGAGGAGAAACATTCAACTCAACGGACTAGTCGAATAATATGTTAACAGAATTCTCTATCGCAGAAGCACTAATAATACTACTAATACTTCTAAAGCGAAAACCAAGAAACCGACGACGAGGCGATAAAAACTTTATAGAACAGACATTTTTGTTTAGTGTTGCAACGATTATAAATGTTTTTCGTGTCATTAATTTATATATCTGCAGCAGAAAAATACAGGAAAACTCTAATAAAAATAATCCCTAAAAATTCATAACATACTTAAGTAGGATGAATGTATTAAATTAAATGTCGTCAAATGCACCAACTGTGTTGATAACATGTTTATTCAATGAAGTGATAAAAAAAATTACCAAAAAGTAAAACTTCGGTGCATCGTCGCAAATATAACACTACTGTTTTAAGGAGACCTCTATCTTTCTGTTATAATTTACTCAAAAAGTCCCAATCATTTTTGGAGTATTATTTTCTATCGTAGCGCCATCTTAAACATTTTGACGTAACTAGCATATTAAAATGCTGCTAAATCAAAGAGTTATAAGCCTTAACCAGGTTTCGTAGTACTTTTGTTCAACCAAACTTTGTACAGTTGTCAGTTCTTTAGTTGCCGTTCAATTTCTATGAAGATTGAACAGCCTGATTTCATCGCCCCGAATGGCACGAATGACGTGCGTCTAGGGATGTGCGATATTTATCGATATTGTTGAAATATCGATATTAGCCGCCGAAATAACGATATTTTAATATCAATATTTATAACTTTGAAATATCGCCATATCGATATTATGAACATGATATCGATATTATTAACACGATATCGATATCGCTTTTGCAATGAAATGAAAAATTATTAATAACATAATTTTGATAAAATGTGTGATTCCTAGGCATCCGGACAAATTTGTTAAAAAAAAAAAGCTCATCTAAATCGTCCGGAGGATTTTATTTCGTCGTAAGTCCCGTTGTATCTTAATACATCCAGACAAATTTCCTAAAAATAAAAGCTCATCAAAATTTGTCCGGAGAATTTTCTTTCCTTTACTTTCGATATTATAAAATATCGATATTACGAAATATCGATATTTTGTGTCCGATAATATCGACATATCGATATTTGGCTATCGATATCAATATCGATATTTTACTAATATCGCTCATCCCTACGTGCGTCCATACTAGGGATGGTGATCTGAGATCGATTAATCGAGGAATCGATTTTGCAGGCCCAATAAATCAATTTTATAAATCGATACGAAGCACTGAATCCATTCACTGAATCGATACTCTACCCTAGAAAATCGTCATTCGATTTATTTCAGCCCATTCGATACTAAGTGTCCAGTATCGAATGTTAGTGTTTTATACTATATTAAAAAAAAAGCTCATCACAATCCCGTCGAAAAAAAGATCGATAGATTGATTAATCGATAATCGATCCTTCAGACCTTGATTTTCCTGTGAATCGATTCTTTGGACGAAGTTCAAATCGATTCAAGAAACGATCTTTTTAGAAAGATCACCCATCCCTAGTCCATACCATACTACCTACGAAGCGAAAATGGGTAATTTGATAATCACCACGTTTGATGACGTGTTGACGATCAGAGTTGGTATTAATTTTAACAGTAGAGCACCGTTTAGCTATTGCTCATAGTCCTATTGCTCTCCTAACCACTAATATTAAGAAGATTAAAAAGTGTTACCAAATATTTTGTCCAGAGCGGTGACGAAACCATTCTCGTCGAGCCAAAGCGTGTCTTCAGGCGGTGGTGCAGATCGGGCAAACTCAATACCTTCTTCAGCAGCTGCCAAACGCATCACTTCTTCAACGCGTCTAAAAATTATTACAGATATTTAATATATTTCTTTATTCATATAATCCATTCCGTGTCGTGACGGAGTAAAAATACAATTCACTCCCCCATCTCTTACCCGTGGGTGTCGTAAAATCCAACTAAGGGGTATGATATGCAGATAATATCTATATAAGAAAAGGGAAACTTGACGTAAAACCCGATACGTCTAACCAGCGCGGTATAATTAAGGATGTGACTTGGAGGGAAAAATCACTTGATAAATAATCGTTTTTTTTTAATAAATCGATTGGAAAATAATCGATTTTTTTACTATTCATAGTTCTTTCTTAAAAATTTTTTGCCAACAAGATTGTGATGAATTTTTTTTGGAAATGTGAGATTTCTTTTCGAATATAGTATGAAACACTGACATTCCATCGAGCACTTTGCCTGGCAGTATCATGATGGCCTTTTTATTGTTTTTTTTTTTGGGCAATCTGCAGTGATTTTATTTTAAACACAAAAGCAAATACTAAAATAATCGATTAATTTTATTATCAACAATAATCGATTTTTATTATTTAGATAATCGATAATTAAAATCGATTATTACAAAAATAAATATCGATTAATAATCGCTTAATATAAAAATCGATTATTTTTCACATCCCTAGGTATAATAGGTAGGCCAATTTTCCTTCCATTATGGCGGAGGCCAGAGCCCAAAGTGGGAAATATATGACCTGAGATGATGATGATAATGATAATCCATGTAATCACTGAGTAAAAATACAATGGCAGAGAATTTATACAGAATAGAATATGTAATAATGATGGTTTGTTGGACCTGAGACTCCTTAGTCTTCTCCTGAACATGAGTACTACAACGGCTTGTCAAAGGTATGGCAAGTAAAAAATTAAATAAAAATATAGAAATATGATTTCAAACTAGTAAATGCCCACGGTTTCACCTGCTTTGTACCCTTTCCCGTCGGACTACGGGGATAAAATGTAGCCTATGTTACTACTTTTTCGAGCGGCGATGGAGTAAGAATACAATGCACCACCCCTTCTTACTCCTGGGTGTCGTAAAAGACGATTAAGGGATTAGATTATGCAGATAATATCTATGCAAGAGAAGGAAAATGTGAAATAATACCCTATACCCACACGTCTGACCAGCATGGTATAATAGGTTAATTTTGGAGGAGTGGAGGTGACCCTATGGAGGAGGTTCGAGCTCAGCATTGGGCCGTATGTAGCCGAGACGATGTTACTCACTAATAATGTAATTTTCCATTGGTGAAAGAATTTTGAAAATTGATTTAGCGATTTAGGCGTAAAAGCGTAACAAACGAACAAATAATTATTGGAATTTATAGTGTTAGTTAGGAGGTGTAATACCGTATATAAGTATTACAAATCATTATAAATATGTGTATTTTAATAATATAAATACCTATCAATGTCCTGTGACTTGCTTCTCTCTTTGTTCTTCCTGAAGCATCTCCTTAACTTGCTAAGTACTGGAGGTGTTAAATTTTTCAGCAATTCTCGAGCCAGGCTTTCGTCTTCATCCTCTCTATGCAATTAATAAACAGGTATGATTATTTTTTAAAGTGAAACATCTTTGCGCGCATGAGGGTAAAATGTTTACGGATGAAACGCAATTTAGTGACACGAAAATGTCGGATGTTTTTGTCTAAGAAGAGGGAGAGAGCGATTAAGGCCGATTGAGAGAGAGTATGAAAAGGCGAACATAGCATGAAGCACATAGTCATGGAGCGAGAGTAGGGAGCAAGCGAATAACCATCCATTAATCACGTGAGGCTTGAAAGGGAGGGGGAGGGGTTTGACAAAAATCAGGAAATATCACAAGGGGGAGGGGGTGTAGTAAGATATCACGTGAATTTATTTTTTCATCGAACGCGCAATTTTTAGACTGATAGACATATTGTCTAGACAATTTTATCATGGTCCTTAATTTCAAAATAAAATAAGATTATACTTTATACCTGCATTTAAAGATATACTCGAAAAATTTTTAGATTCTTTGTTATTACTAAAAATACACGTGAAGTTGGGTGGTTTAGTTTTAAATCTCACCACGTATCACCAAGGGGGAGGGGAGTTAAAATGGTTAAAAAAAGATCACGTGATTAATGGACAGCCCCGAGTGAGAAAGATCCAAGGTTTGAAAGAGCACAATTTTCTTTTTTAATAATGACAAAAATACGTAGCACCAAAGAAGTTGTACTTCTGACATGCTTACTTTTGAACGCACTCTCTTTTTTTGATTAAAATATTGTAAACAGTAGTTGTTGTTCCCTCCCATTGTTGAGGAGGCCCGTGCCCAACAGTGGGACGTACGCGGGTTGTGATGATGATTGTAAACAGTAAACAAACGCTATGTAACTCGTTCACGAAGTATTTCTTATCATAGAATAATTAATGATATGTGGGTACTCCTTACCATCTACAGTCTTAAAAGAAAAACAATTGCCGAAAACAATTGATTTATTTAAGATACTCTTTTTAATTGTTGCCTATTTTATTTTTATTTGATTTATAAATACATATTTAAAAAGTTGCTTTAGATAAAATTACAAGAATGGTAGCAGAAAAGTTGTTACGAACCCAGGAAAACTTTCATCCGACGCACTTTTAATTGAATAACTACTTTCAATTAATTCTAAACACTCTTCATATAATGAATCTTGAGATGTTATAGACATTTTTAAAGAATAAAAACAATATCGCTGCGTTAACAACCTTTCGCCTTTGTTTTGTCAATAAACGAATGATTGAAATTACAACGCCATCTATGGATAAAAAAGTTAAAACTAATATATCTGCCATCTATTAGAGAATAGCGGCAACCTTAATACGCTTATCTACAGAATCAGTGTACTATTAATCAGCAGATGGCAGATACATCAAGACTAATTATCAGATGAGCATAATATGTGATTGTCAACAAGTTTCTGTGTTTAAAGCAAAACAGCTTTCAAAGGAATCAACGTTATCCAAGGCATGATTGGGATAAAGGAGATGGTGCTTTATTAAAGAATAAGACATAAAAACACGTCACTAATGATAAAAACTTCGATCCTTGATTTGACCCATTAGTTTGCTTTATGATTATATCTTTTACTAATTTGAATTTAACATGACAAAAAAAACAAACGAAAATATTTCGATAAAGAGATTCGCAATGTTTTTTTTTTATTGCCGTTGGTGGCAAACGAGAAAACAGCACACCCGATTAACGTTGCAGGCGTCCGGATAAAGCCGGACATAGGTAGGCTTTTCAATGCGTGTCCGGTCAAAATAATCGGTGTCTGGCTTGTCCGACTTTTATTAGGCTTTTTACATTTCGCAAAGGTGCTAGAGCCGAGCGTAGCCGAGCGCAGGCGAGTCGACTGTTGTCATAATAATCCAAAAAGCTTAATTTTATACATTTTTCTTCGTACCTAATAATAGTAAAACACAAAATCCTCAATAATGTTGGATGTCCGGCCTTTCTATCCAAATGTCCGGTCAAACTGGCTGGTCTGTCCGGCTATTATGTTTGACGACCTGGTAACACTACACCCGATGGTAAGTAATACTGTCGTTCATGGACTTTAGCTGGACCGCTGCCTGACGTGAAGAAAGTGAAGTGAGTATGAAATTGAATGTGTGCAATGAGATTCCGTGATACTAAGGGCACCACACGCATACACCCTTATAAATTTGGGCTTTCGGCTCTCTCGCCGCTCCGAACGCAGTCTAGCAATAAATTGCTGCTACTCAGACGTCGATTTTCTGTGAGAGTAGGTATGGAACTATTCCGGACGGACCGGCCCGCAGCTATAGACACAATACTATCGATAGTGTGTTCCTACCATATATACGTCCCATTATTAGCCTCGAGCCACCTATATAACAGAAAAGATTTTGACCTGCAATATTACGACGACGACGGTCAGGTGTGTTGGTATTTTATTTCAAGGTTTCCTTCTTCAACACAGATGTTATATATTTATTAAATCCCTTAATCGTCTTTTAAGACACCACACGGATGGGGAATTGCGTTTTTACTTCGTCACCACACAGAAAATTATATTTATGGTAAAAGTAACCAATACTAAATGCCACTTATAAGGTGGCACTACTAAGATACCTTTCAAATCTCCCACATTCGAAAGTAGTATATTTTTTAAATTATAGATGGCGCTAGTAGTAACATGAATTATGTTATCGTATAATTCGATAGTCTAATTAATGTAGATACATAAATCTGTTCTAAATCAAATAAATAAGGATAATTAAGAATATAACAGAAGCTCTCTACCTTGTCCGTGGATGTCATAACAACCAACTAAGGGATGTAATACGCATACAACATCTATGCAAGAGAAGGCAATCTTGAAATCAAATCCTATACAAACCTGCCTGACTAGCGTGGTACAGTAAAGCCAATTTCCCTCCCATTGTGGAGGAGGCTCGAGTCCAGCAGTGGATCATATATGAGCTAAAATGATAGTGATGATGATGAGGATGTGTATAAGTAAAGAGAAAGTGTCATTTTTGGTCAAGAGATGGCAGTAGTGATAATTATTATTATAACTTTATATACGTCGCTGAAAAGGTCTAAGGTGAACAAAATATGTTTCTCAGTCTCTTTCATTAATAACCAAATAATAATGACTCTCCTCTAAAAAGTATAAACGCTATAAAATGTTCTAAACGTCGGACAATTTAAATATGTACCTATTGTACTTTCCCGGGAGAATGATGCTGAACATTCTACTGGTTCTTTAACCCATTTTAACGGCTGCCACGGGAAACTAAAGAGTAGTTACACACTCTATTTTTAATCCATCTCCAACATGGGGTTTCCACTAGGTAATCCTAACCTAACCTAATAATATAAACGCGAAAGTTTGCGAGTACGTGAGAATGTGAGGATATGAAGATTGTAAGATGCTTTTTGTTCTTTCACGCAAAATCTACCTACTAAATGGATTTTGTTGAAACTTCACAATAATATAGCTTACATATCAGAATAACACAAAGGCCGATATGCCGATATTCCCACGGGCGAAGGAACTGCGGGTGAAACCGCAGGACGCTGCTAATTCTAATAATAAATATGTGTTCATCATTATCATTTCAGCCCACATAAGTCCCAGTGTTGGGCTCGGACTCCTTCACAATGGGAAGGAAATTAACCTACTATACAACGCTGGTCAGACGTGTTGATATAGGATTTTATGTCGAGTTTTCCTTCTCTTGCATTGATGTTTTCTGCATATCATATCCCTTAGTTGTCCTTTACGACCGTCTTTTACGACACCCATTGGACAGATATGGTGTAGTAATTTGTATTCTTACACGATCACCCTTATTGAGGCTATGATCAGCGCCCGCGTTGTACGTTCCATCACCGACAAAATGGCAGCGCGCAGCCCTATAACTCACTGTATTCCCTTTCCTTAGCGATTGGACCTACCAATGGTACCTACCTAATCCTGGGCGTCCGGCGCCTTACCATTTCGGGTACCATCTCTCTCCGACGCAAGGCGGTCGGTCTCACCCGCGCAGCCGCTCTACAGGAGACGGACCGGACCATTGCTCAATCACCCGCAGCTTTGGAGGAACCTTCAATTCCGGAGACGCATACTTATACTAAAGCGTAGTTAACCACTCCAATATTTTCTGTATCCATACCTTCATCTTACGGGCAAAACTCAAGATGAAGATAATTAACCTTCTACCTCTAAAGTCATGAATATGTGGATTTGTTTCAAGAAAGTCATGAGTTTGTGGGTTGACATCCTGTTTCAAGGGGTTTTGGCATTTTATTTTAAGGTATATTGTTTAGAGGTTTTTATAATTATATTCCTACACTAGCAACCCGCCTTCGCTTCGCGTCAAATTTAGTTGTTTTACCCGCGTAGATCCCGTTCCCGTGGGAATACCGGGATAAAATATAGCCTAGTTTACTCCCTGACATTATAGCTTGCCATTAGTGAAAGAATTTTTGAAATCGGTCCAGCCGTTTTGAAGATTACCCGGAACAAACAGACTGACAAAAATTTTTTAATCTGTATTTTAGGCATAGGTGTCGTGCAAATAACCGTGTGAGCATGATAAAGCCTATTATTTTGACATTACAAACAGACACTCCAATTTTATTTATTGGTATAGATTGATGTTTCATTTACAATCCCTTTTCTTTTTCTTTTTTTGGGGTGGGCCACGGTTAGCGCACCTGCCGCCCGGCACCGTCCGGGGCGACAGATGAGCGGCGCGCGGCCCCGTGACCCACCCATATACCACGTCACCTTCGTCGTTCGGCCGACCGTCGGTACAGAGTTCCTTGACTTCAGTGGTCGACCTGACTCAAGTACAATCCCTAAAATATTTTTTTACTGCTCAGATGGCATATTGGTTAAGATACCGACCTACGATGTCAATGCCATGAGTACGAATCCTACGCAGGACCACACTGTGTGCGATTCACAAATTGTTGTTGTGAGTCTGGATATAATTTGTGTCTTTTAATTATATGTTTGTAAAGTCCCCCGCAACACAAAAATTAATCCCTTAGTGCAGGATGTTATCTTAAAAATATATATATATATACCTACATCAAACATAACCACCTCTTTTCCTTCCTTCGTTTCTCGTAATAGGAAATGGTGATAAATATTCTTACTCGTTTATCATATACTATTACAAATCTTCCATATCTTCATATCTAACATATCTTGCCCGTTCCACCCAGGGCGACGGAAGGTCGGAATGTTACTTCTTACCTGCCATATTATCATCCCATCACCATTTAAATTTTTCACCAATACCGATTTGTCCGATTTCTAAACATCAGTACAGCCCTAGGTATAAGTTAGTGCAGATATAGATTATGACGTCATAATAGCGTAGTCGTGTCCGGCACGTCTCCCAAAGGAGCCGCGCCCTCTGCTTTGCCTTTGCGTGTATGTGTGTGTTCGCTTTAGGGGTGCCACGACGGTTAAATGGGATTATCATGTTGCTTTAATACAATACAACTGTTGCTTTGAGTGATTGCTTATTGTGAAGTTTCAGGTGCCTACCTAGTTTAGGTGCATAAATTGAAACCAAAATCAAGCTATTTCGTCGCGAGGTGTGGGTTCAATTTAGATTTGTATTAAATTTTATTATTTTGAAATACGTGAGTTGACGGAATAAGAATACAATTCACCACACCGAATCTTGCACGTGGATGTTGTAAAAGACGACTAAAGGATGTAATACGCATGGATATAACATCTATGTAAGACAAGGCAAGGCAAAGGCTTTCCGTGTGGTGACGGAGTAAGAATACAATTCACCACTCCCGCCACTGCCCGTGGATGTCGTATAAGACGACTATAATAATAATAATAATATTTATTTATTTCTCACCACAATACATATGTTTAAAAATACAAGTGATTTAGAGAAAGAATACAGGATACATATCTTGCACAAGCAAGACTGGTGCCTAAACTAGGCTTCACGCCTGTATTTCAGGACACCAGGTCTCCACCCACAAGCCATCCAAAAAAAATTTTTTATTTATATGACATAGTAAACAACAAAATATTACAAAGTAGTTAATCGGATTTAGCCTTTTTTTCTTAAACTATAAAAGGTTTCTAATAAGAATTTCAATGTTAATAAATGTATATCGAGACAAGTTTGTATATTAAAAAAAAATTGTATATGAAAACAAAAATGAAAAATTGTATATGAGAAAATTAAATCTAAAAATATATAGCGGTATACTATGGGATATAATATGCACATAACAGCTGTGCAAGAGAAGGAAAACTCGAAATGAAACCCTATACCAACATGTCTGACCAGCATGGTGTAGTAGGTCAAATTCCCTCCCACTGTGGTGGAGGCCCGAGCCCAAGAGTAGGACGTATGTGGGGGCTGCGATGATGAAGACAAGGCAAACTCGAAATAAAACTCTACACAACCTGTCTGACTAGCATGGTATAGTAAGGTCAGTTTCCCTCATATTATGGAGGAGGCTCGAGCCCAACAGTGGAATGTCTATAAGCTGAAATGATGATGAAGAGTACGAATACTCGACATAAAACCCTATGCGTCTGACCAGCGCGGTATAGTTGATCAAATTCCCTTCCCCTTGCGGAGGAGATTCAAGCCCAATAGTGGGTCTTATGTGGACCAAGATGAGGCACAAACTAATTTATAATTGAGGTATTTTAAACTATTGAAATATAAAATTTTGACTTCTGGCAAGTCACACACGAGTTGAAGCAATTAACACATTTCTGTCACCTAGCTATTGTTTTATCGTATCGCTGCTATGTTTACTCGTCACCCTACAAGGTAATAACGGTAGCACGCGTAAAAGGCGCAACCAATTGTGACAATTGTGCTTTTCCTGTGTGCCTTTGAAAATGGTACAAGTATGTTGAAATAATCGAAGTGAAAAAAAAAAACTTCTTTAGCATCGTTGTGGTTTGAAAGTCGATGAAACGAAAAAGCGACAGTACAAAGAGACAGACACATAAATTCATAAGATTTAATATCTGCTAATAATATAATAATAATTATCTTATTTTATACAATGACTCTCGTTGATAATTTAATAATATCCTATTTTAGCATAGATTTTAGAATTGTAGATTATAACGATGCCACATGTGTAAGTACTTTTGCGGCTTGTTATCTCTCCGCCACCCAGCAGTGCGCTGGGGGTGACGCCGAGATGGCCGCAAGAGTGAAACACTCCAAATACGCTTGCCTGGAGTCGGCGTATGATTTTGTCCCTTTTGCTGTTGAGACGGCTGGACCGTGGGGCTCTGAAGCCAAGACACTGGTGCAGGAGCTTGGGCGACGCCTGCGGGGAAAAGGACGGGATCCGCGCTCTGGATGGTTTATTGTCCAGCAGGTCTCGCTGGCAATCCAACGTGGTAACGCAGCCAGTTTAATGGGTACTTTTGGGCCGGAGTCCGTATGTGGGATCATTTAGTTTTTAAGTTTGACTTGTGACTTCCTTTTTATTTAATATTAATTGACTTGTAACTTACATTCTGTTATCTAATTATGAACAATAAATAAAATATATTTATTAGCAGATTATAATATTTTTTAACTTACGTACGATATAAAATGTATAAATTAATTAATTGTATATGTGTAATTAATTGTAATGGTTTATGTTGACTTACACTATTGCATTGGGGAAACCTGTAATAATAGCTGTAATTGGTAATTTAATAAATAAATAAATAAATCTTTATTGCCGAAAATATGGTTATAGTAGGTCTTAATTATATAACACAATCCAACAAATTCTACCTATATGTATGGCGTGGAAATGTTTAATACAGTGTTTTTTATTGAGACACTTATTAGCCAAATCTAGTCGTTGAAATTAATTAATTGAATACATTTTAATCATTACAATTATTAAAATATTAAAACACAATTACTCCGTGTGGTGACGGAGTAAGAATACAATTCACCACTCCCTATCTTGCTCGTGAATGTCGTACAAGACGACTAAGGGGTGTAATATGCGACGAGGACACGGCGCGCCACACACTCGAGGCCTGCACGGCTTGGACAGTGCAGCGCCGTGAACTCGTCCCAATCATCGGTGCCAACCTGACGCTGCCGGCCATCGCTAGGGCGATGGTCGACAGCGTCGGGAATTGGGACGCGGTCGCAGCCTTCTGCGAGACAGTGATCTCGCAGAAGGAGGCGGCGGATCGTCTGCGCGTGGAGCGCAGCCTCGATGAGAAGATCCGCCGCCGGTGACTGGGGCGGCGCAGGCGCAACTACCTGCGCCTCATGCCGCCCTAGCCGAGGCTGCGGGTGACGTGACCGGGGATTAGTCCGTCACCCGCCGAGAGGCCGACCGCGTGAGGAAAGACCGACGTCCTCCCCGAGGGGTGGACATCGGTCGATGGGAGGGTACCCCGCGTAGGGGGTATTCCGTCGGGCCGACCACTGACGACAAGTAAACCTGCTCCGGTGATCGGCCCAATGACGAAGGCGAGGTGGTTTTCGGGTGGGTTGCGGGAGTTGCGTGCTTAAGCCCCTCTGTCGCCCCGGATGGAGTGGTGCGGAGGCGCGCCGACCGCAGTCTACCCACAAAAAAAAAAAAAAATGGGGTGTAATATGCACATAATATCTGTGCAAAAGAAGGAAAACACGAAATGAAACTCTATATCAACATGTCTGACGAGCATGGTATATTAGATCTAATTTCCTCCCATTGTGGAGGAGGCCTGAGCCCAACAGTGGGACGTACGTGGGCTGCGACGACGACGACGACACGCCTCTATAGCATGTCAATAAACGTATAAAAATTTCAAATTATATATAAAAATTTAACGTGAGAGAAAATGAGATAGGAAGCATTATAAAGTGTTTCTTATATTCGTTGTTCTCTTTGCCCTGCATGTCTTGCATAATGGAGGTTTCCTTGGGCCTCAACATTGTACGTGTATTATTAGTATTTGTGCGCGCAAGCGTTGTACAAAGCTTGTACAAAATGTTTTAAGGTTTCACTTCTACCACTTATGAATTGCACACATGTATTGATTTGAAATTGAAACGACAAAATGCATATCCAATAATAACCTAGCAAATATGATTTCACTAAAGATTCTTTTGAAAAAGTGGCCATAGATTACGAGAATTAGGAATTCCTATTTTTTTTTTATTGCAAGCGGTGGCAAACGAGCAAACAGTACACTTGATGTTAAGTGATACCTACTACCGATCGGAACTTTGCTAGGCCACTGCCAACCGTGAAGAAAGTGAATTCGTTCGGTGATATTAAAGGTATCACCAAAACCCACCACAAGCAAATACCCTCAGAAACCCGGGCTTTCGGCTCTCTCGCTCACTGAACGAAGCACAGTACCAAATTGCTAGTAGTCAGACATCGTTTTTCTTTGACCTGTTCCCGGATGGACCGGCCCGTAGCTGTAGACAGACCAATATCAACAGTCTGGTCCTACCACTATGATTTTCTTCTTCGACCACGCACTATTGGCCTCGGATTTCTAATGGGAAGGAATTAATCTACTAGATTACCCTGCTGGACAGCTTAATTATGTAGAATTTGCCAGCATAAATAAGAGTAGAGGTGCGTGTGGTAGCGATTACAAATACTACCAACCCTTACCAAGCTCATAGGTATTGTAAAGCAAGACTAAGAGTTTCAACCTGGGCCAATTCCATCTATTGGCAGTGACTTTCTATGTGATGACGGAGTAAGAATTCACCACCGGCATTCTTGCCCGACGACTAAGGGATATAATAATAATCTGCAGACACCATAAATGCAAAAATAGAAAATCAACATAAAAATGATCCATGTGGTGACGGAGTAAAAATACAATTCATCATCATCACAGCCTATATATATCCCACTGCTGGGCTCAAGCCTGCTCCACAATATGAGGGTTATTGACCTACTATTCCACGCTGATCAGACATGTTGGAATAGAGTTTTGTTTCGAGTTTTTCTTTTCTTGCACAGATGTTAAATCCTTATTATATCCTTTAGTCGTCTTTTACGACATCCACGGGCAAGATTTACTCCGTCATCACACGGAAATACAAATACAATTCACCACTCCCTATCTCCCTCGTGGATGTCTTAATAGATGACTAAGGGATATAATATACATATAATCTGTGCAAGAGAAGGACAACTTAAAATAAAACCCTATACCAACATATCTGACCAGTGTAAGTCAATTCCCTCCTATTGAGGAGCAGGCTCGAACCCAGGCATGGGACGTGTATGGGCTGAGACGGGACATCAAGATAAAAATCTATATCGTATATACGATTGCCCACTATTAAAGCCGTGTTCATTCATCGGCTCATATATGTCCCAGCCCAGTGCTGGGCCTCGAGCCTCCTGCCTAATAGGAAGGATATTAACCTACTGTACCACGCTGGTCAGACGGGTTGCTATAGGGTTTTATTTCGACGTATCTCTTGCATAGACGTTATACGCATATGGAGCTACCAAAAAAGTACTAGTTGCAAACTCAAATTACTAACGAGTTGCTGGAGCGTCACCGCCCATACGTTCTCATTGAGGGTCGCACACGTCGAGACTTGTCACCAACCGGTTAATAACGCGTTAGCAACTGATCACGCATGACTCGTCGTGCTGGTCGCCGCGTTACTAGTTACCAGAGTTTTCTGTTTTTGTTGCGAAAAATGAACGATCATTTGTGCAGAAGATGCAAAAGTATCCATGTTTATATAATTATAAACTCAGATTATTCAAGGAAAGATGTTGTCAGATTACTGAACTGACCATCTGCAGTTCACATTATTTCGAATATACGCGTGAATCCAAAACCTGCGAAGATTCCTTCGACGTCTATTAAGGTAGTGGTATAATACAATATCGTCTTCATCCTCGCTCGACATGTTTGATTTTTTCCCTAATATTTCCTCGTTAATCGTGTGCTTGTGAGAGCAGAAATAACAGAAGTTACTGAAACCTTGCAATTTAAGTAGCCTCATGTGCGAGGTACAGTTTCTAACTAATTTGTAATTGTACTGATCAGTTCCGTCATTTTTGAGTAGCTCCATGTGCGAAGGGCCTTAGTCTTTTACGACATCGACGGTTAAGAAAGGTAGTGGTGAATTCTTACTCCTATTGTAGGTCTAAACTCAATAACGGTATAGACCAAGAAAATATGTTTTGCAAAAAAAACCGACTTAGATAATTTTTTAGATTTTTGTTGATTTTTCAAAAACCGCTTGTCCGAATTCAATAAAATTTACATGGAACCATTTGGGGTGTATACCTTTTCTAACAAGAAAAGATTTTTCAAATCGGTTGGCAAAAGACGAGCTAGGCGCGAACAAAAAAAAATCTGTGTGGTGACGGAGTAAGAATACAATTCACCACTCCCTATCTTGCCCGTGGATGTTGTAAATGGCGACTAAGGGATATAATACGCCTATAACATCTATGCAAGAGAAGGAAAATTCGAAATAAAACTCTATACCAACCTGTTTGACCAGCGTCGTAAGGTCAATTTCCCTCCTATTGTGGAGGAGGCTCGAGCCCAGCAGTGGGACGTATATGAGCTGAAATGATGATGAAACAAAAAAGAAATACAACCACCCGAATTGAGAACCTCCTCCTTTTTTAAAAGTCGGTTAAAAAGTTACAGTTGAAATGAGCATCGAATCTATAACATAAAAAGTAATTTAACAAGTATGCAATCAGTTATTAGAGCACTATCGTACCACAAACCGTCCTTCACGCCGGCGCATGTCGAGTATTTACATAAAATATTTTAGTTGAACCATTCGCGGCTTTTAGCAAGTCTCGACAGCGGCGGTCTATAATAAATAGAACAAATAAAAAGCTATGTGTTATGTTGAAATCGGAGCAGTGCACTTAAGATTGTATTGTAGGGAAATACATTTGGATTTTACGTTAGACTATATGAAAAATTCCATTTGGTGAAGGAGTATGAATACATTTTAATACTCTTTCGTGCGTATCGTAAGAGGCGACTAAGGGTACTAGAGCTTCCTCCACAATGGAAGGGAAATTGACCTTTTGCACCACGCTGGTCAAGCGGGTTGATATAGAGTTTTATTTCGAGTTTGCCTGCTCTTGCACAGTTGTTATACCTTAGTTGTCTTTTGTCACCCACGCGATAACAAGGTACATTTCAATACCCGTATTCGTACTTGTATCGTAAGAGACGAGGGTTACAATATGCAGATGAAATTTCATCATCATCATCATCACCACAGCTCATATACGTCCCACTGGTGGGCTCGAGTCTGATCCATAATGGAAGGGAAATTGACCTAATGCGCTGATCAAAAGGGTTGGAACAGGGTTTAATTTTGGGTTTTCTTCTCTTGCATCTCTGCGTCTTTTACGACACCCACGGGTAAGATAGGGGGTAGTGAATTGTATTCTTACACCGTCACTACATGGAAACTTTTGGACCATTTTTTTTAATTGCCGATGGTGGCAAACGAGGAAGTAGCATACCTGATGGTAAATGATACTGCCGCACATGGACCTTTGCAATACCAGGAGCACAGCTAGGCCGTTGCCTACCGTGAAGAAAATGCTCTTCTTAAACCTCGTTTAAAAAAGGACATATCATAGCGCTTAGGAAACACAGCAGCAGGTAGTTCATTCCAGAGCCTGCACCATCAAGTGAAATTTTAAAACCAAATAAAAACACATCTACCTTGTTTAAAACTGTCTTCGCTACTTTTTCCTTATTCACAAATTTATAATATTTTTACCGTTCAACGTAGGGTACGAAGGGAAAGTTGAACATTCTCTCGCACCATGCAATTTGCTGGCATATAGCTTACGATAGCTTATTAGCAATAAACAAAAAGTGGGGCCGGCTATACCCCGGTGTGTCTTAATATGTCTATGTCATAAGCGGTAGCGAGTAAAAAAAAAAAGATAGTTTGTTAGAGTTTAAAAGTTTAGGCTGATATGACAAAGCATTATCATTTAAATGTCGCTATTTTTATTATAATATGTCCGACTTCACAAAATGACCATTTATAATTTTCATAGTACCTATATAGTATCAAATAAAAGGGCTTGATAAACGAAATACAATAATTAAAGTGAATTTATTCTAAATCCAATATGTCGGATGGTACAAAATGGTGATTTATAATTTTCTTAGTTGAAAGGGTTTGACGAGTGAAACAATAAATAACGTCATTCTAAATCCAATATGGTGCATAACGCAAAATTAAATGGTCATAACAAGTTTTAAACACATTAACGGGTGGACTCCGTCCACCCGTGACCATGAACGCTGTAAAGTATTCGAAACGTCGGGTAATCAAAAATCAAATACAAACGCGATAAAATCCGTAAAGTAGTTTTATTTAAAATGTATAATACTCGCGTAAACATCAGAAATCATCACATTAAAAGTGTTAACAAATACTAGATATAATATTGATTGCAAAATTTTAAGAGACTAAAGTAGAAAATGAAATTAAATTATAAAAAAAAATGCTTTTATAAATTTAAATAGTGAAACGAAGTGAAGTATTGTGTATTGTAAGCTTTTGTTTAGTTTCACCTGTCCCGTTGTCTGTAATCAAATCTTGTAAGTTAAATTTGATCCACTTCTCGGTTACCGATTGAGCTGAAATTTTGCATGTACGTATAAATCCGATGACAATGCAATATTATTGTGACACAGATTGATATAATGTGGATTTTTTTTTTTCTTTTTGTGGTTGGGCTGTGGTCGGCGCGCCTCCGCACTCCACTCCGTCCGGGGCGACAGAGGGGCTTAAGCACGCAACTCCCGCAAGCCACCCGAAAACCACGTCGCCTTCGTCGTTGGGCCGACCACCGGAGCAGGGCTACTTGACATCAGTGGTCGGCCCGACGGAATACCCCCTATTGGGGTACCCTCCCATCGACCGACGTCCCCCCCTCGGGGAGGACGTCGGTCTTTCCTCACGCGGTCGGCCTCTCGGCGGGTGACGGACTAATCCCCGGTCACGTCACCCGCGGGCTCGGCTAGGGGGGCATGTGGCGCAGGTAGTTGCGCCTACGCCGCCACAGTCGCCGGCGGCGGATCTCCTCATCGAGGCTGCGCTCCTCACGCAGGCGATACGCCGCCTCCTTCCGCGAGATCACTGTCTCACAGAAGCCTGCGACCGCGTCCCAATTCCCGACGCTGTTGACCATTGCCCTAGCGATAGCCGGCAGCCTCAGATCCGTACCGATGATTGCGACGAGTTCACAGCGCTGCACTGCCCAAGCCGCGCAGGCCTCGAGCGTATGGCGCGCCGTGTCCTCGTCGCAATCGCATTAGTGGCAGGACGGTGTACTCTCCTTCCTAACGACCCTGTGCAGGTATTTGGCGATGCACCCATGCCCCGTCAAAACCTGCACAGTCGCAAGGAGAGCACCCCGTGCCGCCTTTCCAACCACTGCATCAGCACCGGCCGGAAGGCCTCCACGGTTCGCACCCCCAACCGAGGCCTCTCCAGCCGGACTGCCCAACGGGCAATGACGTCTCGGCGGGCGTCGACGCGTCAGGCGGTAAGATCCCTTAACGAGACCACAACGCCCCCCGCTCGCAATATAATGTGGACCTGGAAGCTGGTCATAGGAACTCCGTAATTAAATGACGCATCCCCATCGAGTTTGGGCTCATTTGATTCGTCTTGACGAGTACTTTGATACTATATGGTAACCAAGGTCTGATGATGGATCTGGAAACTAACCATAGGAACTCCGTAATTAAACGACGCAAACCCATCGAGTTTGGGTTCGTTTGATTCTCAAGCTCTCAATTCTTCAAGCTTTTATAACATATAAATTGTGTAATGGCGTTATCAGTTGATAATAAAAGTTTTAATGTTTAGTTTTTTCTTTTTAGAGCATTTAAATAAAAGCTTATTTTTAAAAGATTTTTAATTTTTCAGCATAATTTCGCTTCCAATGAGCGAAAAAAAAAACACTTTTATTCATTGTCATATTCATTTATTAAATGTGTTAATGGGTTAAAATACAGCGTAACCTTTACTGTAATAAATTAGGCATGAGGAATTACAAAAAGAATAGTCTGCAGCACTCTTCTGGGAAACTTATATAATATATTATATATATATATATAATATATTATATAAGTTATATATATATATATATATAATATATTATATAACTTATATAATATATATAAAAAGCCTTTGATAAAATTTCACACTTATTATTAATAATAAAACTTGAAGATTTTGGTATATGTGGTGATCTTCTTCGGTGGCTTACATCTTACTTACGTGATAGAACTCAAGCTGTTGCTGTTAAGGGATTTACATCCAGTTTTGTACCAATAAGTTCAGGCGTGCCTCAGGGATCGCACCTTGGCCCCCTACTCTTTAATATCTTTATTAATGGAATACTACGATGTTTTCATAATTCAAAAGCATTATTATATGCTGAGGATACTAAATTTTTTTCTATTATAAGATCCTCTGATGACTGTAAACTATTTCAAAATGACCTGCACACTTTTTATAATTATTGCATAGATAATAATCTTAAATTAAACATTGATAAATGTTATACAATAACATTTTCTCGCAAAAAATATCCAATAAATTACTTATATAATTTTAAGAATACTTGTTTAAAAAGGGTGACCGAGGTGAGGGATCTGGGGTACTTCTAGATGATACTCTTTTCTTTGTACCTCATATCAATAGAATAACTGAACGTACTTACAAGATGTTGGGCTTCGTCTTTAGACAATGCAAAGACTTTAAAAATATAAATACTTATTTAATATTATACAATTCATTAGTAAGGACTCATCTGGAATTTGCATCAATAATCATCATCATCATCATCATCATCGCAGCCCACATACGTCCCACTGTTGGGCTCGGGCCTCCTCCACAATGGGAAGGAATTTGACCTACTATACCATGCTGGTCAGACATGTTGGTATAGGGTTTCATTTCGAGTTTTCCTTCTCTTGCACAGATGTTATGTGTACATTATATCCCATAGTCGTCTTATACGACATCCACGGGCAAGATAGGGAGTGGTGAATTGTATTCTTACTCCGTCACCACACGGACAGCATCAATAATATGGCACCCTATTTATGCGAAGTATAAGAATCAAATTGAGGGAATCCAGAATAAATTTGTACGTAGGCTTAGATATAGCTTTAATAATAGCTCAACTCAACTTTTATCCTTGCAGCAACGGCGTGAGCATAGGGACCAGATATTTTTATATAAAATTGTGCACAGTATTGTTGACTCTCCGTATCTTCTTGGCCAGATAAATTTCAGATGCCCAAGATTTACGACTCGCTCTAATTCATTATTTTCAATAGCTATAACTTCCTCAATATGTTTCATTAATAAAAACGATAAGAACTGATGGTTAATTCATATTTATAATGTCCTCTATAATATTAATAATATTTTTCTACTATTTCTGTTCTTAATTCCTTCCTCTGTAATCTATAATTTAGTTTCCATAGTTATGCCACGATTATGATTTTTCTATTTGTCTTCACATTATGTTATACATAATTGGAAACTGTTTAGCTATTGTTATGTGCATTTGTTTTTATTTTACCTGTATTTTTAAAAGCTGTATGTTTTCCTTAATAAATAAATAAATAAAAAAAAAATAATGATAGCTAGATGAATGGAGTGTGTTTTTAATCGATAGGTTACGATTAGATTGATCCCTCCTCGCCCAATCATTAACGTCTTTAGATCAATTATTTTATTGATTAAATAGCATTCAATTAACTGAATTAATATAAAAGAGTCGCGCTATTACTCAAAGTCAAAATATTAGTTATTGTTGAAAAATAACAGTATACCTAACAAACACTGCATGTGAAAGCTTGGTTTTAAAAACGCAGGCCTCTG
The DNA here is from genome assembly GCA_032191425.1 of Lymantria dispar. NCBI lineage: Eukaryota > Metazoa > Arthropoda > Insecta > Lepidoptera > Erebidae > Lymantria > Lymantria dispar. The sequence continues at coordinate 4,852,450 of CM063465.1, read as the reverse complement.
TAGACCTGTATTTTTAAAGAAGCTTGTAGGACGATCGGAACGGTATTCTGATAGGTGTGGGTTCGAATCCCGCGCAAAATGCGGCAAGTTAAATAATTTCTGATGTTTACGCTAATCACATGTATATAGTTGGTGAAATGAAATACTTTTACGGATTACTTTAAAGTGGAGGAAACGAAGAGAGATCCAAAAGTTGCCCCAAAATGAGTCAATATAACGCGAAAGAATTAAATATTACGTAAATAATTATAGGCCATATAGGTAAAGTTAAAAGAAATCTTTTAAAAATGGTGATCATTGACTGATAGACTGAAACTTATGCAGTACCAACTTTTAAAATAACAGACATCGAAAATAATTCTAATTCTATAAAATTCACTTATATACTCAGAAACTAAGACGGAAATGCAGCACGCTAAATCATGAAAGAACATCAAAAAAAATTTCTGGAGGGTGCAAGTAGTTTTTATAAGAAAGATCATGCGCCCAAGCGTTATGTGTTTTATGTCTAAAGCTTTAAATTTCAAATATTAAAGAGCCTTTAGTTGTAGTACGAAATTTTTTATCAATATACAATATAGTTTGGTTTACTAAACACCGACTGCCAACCACGAGATATTCGTCGAAAGAAAGAAAACCCAGAAAGATGATGCTAAATTATTATTGATTTTTAAAAGACTCCTTCCCATTTCCTAAACGCTACATCTTTCAATTTAAACCAACACAAATAAATCACTAAGGTTAAAACATCATTAATATTAAATCACCGGGTAGTGATTTATTCTGTGTAGGGGTGCGAGGGGTGCTAATCTCGGTTTCACTATTGACTTCACCCTGCTAACACTTTCATATGCATGCTAACTTATTGTTATTTGTTTTGGATTTTTAATACTTGGTTTTATAAGTATAAACTTTTATCATTTTTATATTACCACTCCTTACTTTTCCGTTATTATTTTTGATATTTACGCGAGTATTACGAATTTGTAATGAAATTATTTTTACGGATTTAATTGCGTTTGTATTTCATTTTTTCAAGTGGTAGGACCACACTGTCGACAGTTATCTGTCTACAGCCGCGGGCCGGTCCGTCCGGAGCAGTACCACACTCTCGCAGAAAATCGACGTACGAACAATAGGAAATTTGTTACTGCGCTTCGTTCGGTGAGCGAGAGACCCGGAAGCCCACTTTCTGAGGGTGTTTGCGTGTGGAGGGTTTTGGTGGTGCCCTTGGTATCACCCAGCCTCAATGCACGCATTCACACTCCCTTCACTTTCTTCGCGGTAGGCAGCGGCCTTGTAAAGGTCCATGAGCGGCAGCAACACTTACCATCAGGTGTACTGTTTGCTCGTTTGCCACGATTTGCAATAAAAAAAAAAATATAACTCTACACATTTTCAAGGTGCCTAATCATGGGTTATACTACTGCCCTCAGCTGTTTGGACAGCAGAGGCCAGCTTTTTGCGGAAAGGGGAGAATTAACTTATTAGGTATACCATACTAGTCAGAAGGAAAAGACTAAAAAAATACGCTTTACACTCCGCGTCTCAGGAAAACAAAAAATCGCTAACCCTGATTATCCTGGTAAGGATAACGGGTCAAACTGTTGAAAATATTGAATAGTCATCGGTCCTTAATAAGTATGCCAAATTTCAAGTTGATCCGATGTTTTAAAGGGGATCAAAATTATGTTCAAAGATTGCGTTACATACTAACATACATACGTCTGAAGCTAATAAAAGCGTATTAAAAATACAATTTTAGTATACTAATTATTATGAGATTAATATATATTAGTGCACGCTGGAGCCTCGCAGACACCGCTACGCTCTCGCTCTGATGACGAGCATTGGATATACTCGAAACCCGGTACCGAATACTACCCGAACCCCCTACCGAATACTAAAATCGCTTACATCGTAAGCGATGTTAGTATGTGTTTTGCCATTATAGATATTCTAAGAATACATTTCACCACCCCCTATCTTGCCCGTGGTGTCGTAAAAGACGACTAAGGGATGTGGTATGCCTATAGCAGCTGTGCAAGAGAAAGAAAACTCGAAATAAAACCTATTGTTGTGGTGTTACATTGACATCACAACAATTACCACTGAAGTCAAGGAACTCTGCACCGGTGGTCGGCCCGATGACGAAGATGACGTGCTATATGGGTGGGTTACGGGTATTCGTGCTTACGCCCCAATGTCGATCCGGATGGAGTAGTGCAAGGAGTGCGCCGAACGTAACACACCCTCCAAAAAAAAAAACAGCAATTGCTGAGCAGTTATCCTTTTTTCTGCCGTAGCGGAGACGTTCATTCGATCACAATTATTATGTCTCCTTGTTTAGTTTATAGATTTTATGTGTTTTTCATTTATTGTAAGGTGTTTTTTTGTTTCTTTTTCTGTGTGTTCCTAACGTCTCTCATCTGTGGCACAAAATAAATACTTTTCTTTCTTCTTTCTTTCTTTCTATAACAACCCTTCTAAACATCCTTACATACATCTTTACATTACAACCCTACTTACATACATTGTAAGTATATACATAGTTGCACCCTTTCTTGGCTATGGGGTGTCGTTAAAGACGATTAAAGGACTATATATGTACGCAGATAACATCTATGCAAGAGAAGAAAAAAACGCGAAATAAAATCCTATAACAACCTGTCTAGCTAGCGTGGTATAGTAGACCTACTATGGTGACCACCATCGTAAGGGGAAGGAACTGTCGTCTGACCTCGTATTCGTCCCAATTTTGAACCCCCTCCACATTAGGGGGGGAAATAGAACCACTATACCATACTGATCAGATATGTTACTTCTTTACTATTTAAAACCAAAAGACAAATACTTAATTATGACGATGTGAACAATGCACTGTCTAAAGTTGTTCATTGGTTTAATTCTAACAATTTAGTTCTTAATGAGACAAAAAACCAAATGTATTAAATTCACTACACCCAATGTGAGACAAGTGGGTACTAATGTTGTAATGAATGGTGTGGCTCTGGACCTTGTGGAATCAACCACTTTTTAGGCGTCACTATAGATGCTAAACTCCAATGGGGACTTCAAATTGAGAAATTGTCAGGTAGGCTCAGCTCTGCAGCTTATGCGGTAAAAAAATTCGCTTGTTAACCGATATTGAAACAGCCAGAATAGTTTATTTCGCTTACTTTCATAGTCTTAGTCATACGGCATATTACTGTGGGGTTGCTCCGTAGAATTGAATAGAATCTTTGTTTTACAAAAAAGGGCTGTCGGCGCGATTTATAATTTAGGCCCAAGAGTATCACTAAAAGAGACATTTAAAGAAGTAAATATTCTGACTGTTATATCCCAATATATATACGAAAATGTTTTATATGTAAAAAAAAATATAGGTAAATTTGAAAAATATAGTGACATTCATCATGTAAATACCAGGAATAAGCACAAATTAGTTGTACCTAGTACTCGTCTTCAGCGAGTTAACAGGTCTTTCATGGGGCAAAGTATACGCTTTTACAACAAATTACCGAATAATATCCGAGATATGCCAGTGAATAAGTTCAAAAAAGCAATCAAGAGTAGATTTTATCTAAAAGGTTATTATAAAATCTCAGATTATCTTGATGATAACTCGGACTGGCAATGAGCAGCTCCTCATACAGGAATTTCCTCATTATTACAATGATAGAAATTACGCACATGTTTATTATTATTATTTTTTTATTGTTGCTACTATAATTGTAAAGTGTAGCGTGTTTTGCCAAACGATTTTTTTATTGGATCTGTTTTATGTTTGTGGCAAATGGTATTGGTCATGCTCACTGAAGGGTCTGCTAGCGGTAGCTATGAGGAGCGGGTCACTCCCTTCCCTCCATTATGGTTGAAGGGAGTGATGGCTGCTCTAGTAGTTAACTCGTGATCGGGTGCCGCTTGCGGGATCTGGTCCAACCATAATTTTTTTATTACATTTGTGATTATTATTATATTTGTGAACTATGTTATATAATATTTCGAATGGCATTACACTGGAACTATTAATAAGCATGTTGTAAGATGTAATTTTATTTAAAAGAAATTTAAAAAAATAAATAAAAAATAGACAATCCCGCTGAGTTTCTTGCCGGATCTTCTCAGTGCGGTCGCGTTCTGATCCGGCGGTAATTATAACTTTAAGAAAATTGTAAAAAAAATGACAATATGTAAGTGCCCCCGCGGGGTTTATACATAATAAATGATTTGAATTTGAATTTGTTGGTATTTTTTTATGGGTAGGCTATGGTAAGCGCGCACGCGGTCCATTTCGTCCGGGGCGACGAAAGGACGGCGCGAGGACCCATAACCCACCCGTACCCATGTCATCTTCGTCGTTGGGCCAACCACCGGAGCAGGGTGACTTGTCGTCAGTGGTCGGCCCGACGGAATACTCTTTCGGGTACCCTCACCTCTCGACGCCTATGTCGAGACCTATCTCGGCTACGACTGGGCGTTGCGGGGGAGCCTCCCACCCGGGCTGGGCGTAATTTGGGCCTGGTGCTCGACGGGCGATGGTGGTTTCGGGAGCATTTCCGCAGGCTCGTCCCGCGGCTCGTCGGCGTGGCGTCCGCCCTACAATGGCTGATGCCGAATGTGGGCGGACCGAGCGCGGCATGTCGACAGCTGTACGCGGGGGTCATCCGGTCGATGGCCCTCTACGGCGCACCGGTGTGGGTGGGATCCATGACCGCCCGACTTAGGGCCCTTCTGTGGCGTCCACAGAAGGTCATGGCGGTCAGGATCATCCGTGGGTACCGCACGGTGGCGACGGAGGCGGCGTGCCTGTTGGCCGGGACTCCCCCGTGGGACCTGGAGGCGGAAATGCTCGCCGACTTGTATCGGCGGGTATCGGGGGTGCGCGGGGGGGGCGGTGTTGTTTCCCTGAGGGAGCTCACCGCCTGGCGCGTTGACGCCCGCCGAGACGTCATCGCCCGTTGGGCAGACCGGCTGGAGAGGCCTCGATACGGTGTTTGGACCGTGGAGGCCTTCCGGCCGGTGCTCATGCAGTGGTTGGAAAGGCGGCGGGTCGCTAGGAGGGAGAGAACTCCGTCCTGCCACCACTGCGATTGCGACGAAGACACGGCGCAGCATACGCTCGAGGTCTGTGCCGCTTGGGCAGAGCCGCGTCGTGAACTCGTCGCAATCATCGGTGCAGACCTGACGCTGCCGACCATCGCTAGGGCGATGCTCGGCAGCATCAGGAATTGGGACGCGGTCGCAGCCTTCTGCGAGGCAGTTATCTCGCAGAAGGAGGCGACGGGTCGCGAGCGCGAGGAGCACAGCCTCGATGATGCGACCCGCCGCCGGCGACTGGGGCGGCGCAGGCGGGATTACCTGCGCGCCATGCCGCCCTAGCCGCGGCCGCGGGTGACGAGACCGGGGATTAGTCCGTCACCCGCCGAGAGGCCGACCGCGTGAGGAAAGACCGACGTCCTCCCCGAGGGGGGGGACGTCGGTCGATGGGAGGGTGCCCCGGGTAGGGGGTATTCCGTCGGGCCGACCACTGATGACAAGTAACCCTGCTCCAGTGGTTGGCCCAACGACGAAGGCGACGTGGTGTTCGGGTGGGTTGCGGGTGGTGTTGCGTGCTTAAGCCCCTCTGTCGCCCCGGACGGAGTGGTGCGGAGGCGCGCCGACCGCAGCCCACCCCAAAAAAAAAAAAAAAAAGTGGTCGGCCCGACGAAATACCCTTTCAGATACTCTCACCTCTCAACGTCCCCGTCCTGGGACGTCGGTGGCCGTTGCGCAGTCAACCTCTCTGGCGGGTGACGGACTAAATTCCCCGTTCCGGTCACCCACGGCCTCGGCTAGACATGTTGGTATAGGGTTTCATTTCGAGTTTTCCTTCTCTTACATAGATCATTATCATCTCAGCCTATATATGTACCACTGTTGGGCTTAGGCCTCCTCCATAATGGGAGGTGAGTTGACCTACCATTCCACGCTGATCAGATGTGTTGGAATAGGGTTTTGTTACCAATTTTCCTTCTCTTCTCCATCTTGCATAGATATTATGTGCATATTATATCCCTTAGTCGTATTTTAAGACATCTGAGAATTGTATTAAAGAAAAACCGTGGTGCCGTAACTACACAGAAAGTATTTCTTTTTTTTTGTGAAGTGTTATCCGCAGATGGCTTTGACAGTTTAACACGGATTATGGGTGAGCGCTGAAGGCTCTCAACCCGGTGAAGCAAAGTAAGTATGTGAGCTGAGATAAAATATGCTTTTTGTTTTATTTAAAACTAGCAACCCACCCCAGCTTCGCATAGGTCCAATGCTGATACTAAATATACTACAGGATGTCTTTATATACAATGTTCATAGATTTTTGTCATTAAACGATACCAGCATATTTTCTTTAGAGGTTACTCTTAAAAGAGCGACATATTATGCATTTATTATACATATAAACCTTCCTTTTGAATCAATCTATCTATTAAAATAAACCGCATCAAGATAATTTGTGTAGTTTTAAAGATCTAAGCATACATACATAGGGACAGATAGCGGGAAGCGATTTTGTTTTATACTGTGTAATAATTTATGTGTTGTTATTCGAAGCGGGTACAAGCTTGTAGGTATTTTCAGATGGTCCATATAAAGTAGGTATCTATAGAACGGTGGCTAGATACATGCCAGTATAGAAATATGTCGGCGTACCATGACGTGTGAATACAGACGGCGTGCGCTGTTCATTTGTGTATATACAGAGTGATTCTGTTACATTGTAATGGTCTCTTTTTAGCCTACATCTTACGTTTTAGATGAAAGGTTTTGTTTAATTTTTATTTTACTTAGAAACTTCTATTTTCTGGTTTGAACGACTCGTGTGAATTTACTCGAATGAGTAAAGTTATGTAAGACCTCAAATCAAAACAAAATCATTTGTGTTCTTATTGCAATTTAATTTTTTTATCTTTTTAAAGACAAGACTTTTTGAAGTATGATGGAAAAAGTCCTTGTATTACGGGGACTTTACAAAACAATACCCGCACCAGTCGGAAGGCAAGCACCCCGTGCTGCTGATCCATTCAATCCATCAGCACCGGCCAGAAGGCCTCTACGGTCCTGACACCGTACCGAAGCCTCTCTAGCCGGACTGTCCAACGGGTAATGACATTTCGGCGGGCATCAGCAATCTCTTTAAGCGAGACTATGCCACCTCCCGCTAGCATCTCCGACACCTGCCGGTAGAGCCTGGCGGGCATCTTCACCTCCAGGTCCCATGGGGGAGTTCCGGCCAACAGGCGCGCTGTAGCCTTCGTCACCGTGCAGTATCCGCATATGGCCCTGATCACCATGGCTCTATAAATGCCAAACTATTGAATGTGTTGGAAGTGTCTAGGGACACCGCTAATAGCACCCCTTCGCCAGTAACCGCAGCAAGGCACCGCGATCGTCGAACGGCTCCTCCTAAAGCCAAACTGGGCGTACGACAACTGGGCATCCTGCATGGGATTCCAACACTGACACGGTTAATCGGTACCTTAATCACTACGCCATCTATGCAGTTACCTATACTCTCATTCACACAATCTATCCATTTTGTATTAGATCTCTCACGATTCTTTTGTCTATAATTACATCCAACGATTCTACAGTTCAGTCATTATCTTTGGTATCTCACTGTTGACTATAGTATTTATTGCACGGCAAATGGAGTACTTAATGAACTTAATACATACGGATATTTTTTTTTATTCTTCCTAGCTAGTCAACAAAAGTATCACTCAAAATTGTGTATAACAAAAATTCTGTACAACTAATAAAACTTGATAATATACCGATAACGGCACCCCCTACCGAATGTAATTATGTTTATATGTGGTAGAAGCACATTGTAGAAAGTCATCTGTCTACAGCCGCGGACCGGTACGTCCGGGGTAGTACGACATTCTAGTAGTAATTTACTACTGCGTTTCATTTGGTGAGCTAGAGAACTGGAAGCCCAACTTTCTGAGGGTGTTTGTGTGTGATGGTTTGTAGTGGCCTTTTGTGTGACCAAATCTCATTGCGTGCGTTCACACTCCCTTTACTTTCTTCATGGTAGGCAGCAGTCTAGCTAAGATCCATTAGCTCCGGTATCACTTACCATCAGTTCGTTTGTTCATGTTCGTTTGCCTCCAACAGCAATAAAAAAATATCCAAGAATGGATTGAAATATACGTAGAAAAACACCACGCCTGACCATCCCTTGGTACCGTAAAGGGTAACTGAGAGACCGCACACCGCCCTTTCGCCACTCCGAATGAAGCAGACAGTGTGCGTCGGGACCATAGACCGCTCAAAAAAGGATCCATTGAGGACCCTTGATATCATGCTCAACGGCTTGGTCATCTCAGCTGGGTATCCCAACTAGTGGGTTTACGAATGAACATGAACAAGACGAAAGTCATGTCAAATGCCTATGTCATTCCTGCACCGGTCCTAGTTGGCAATGCGATTCTCGAAGTTACCGATCGTTATGTTTACTTTGGATAAATAGTCCAGTTAGATAGATTCCATTTCGAGAAAGCGGTCAACCACAGAATCTTACTCGGCTAGGCAGCGTTCGGGATACTTAAGACGATCTTCTCGTCCAACATACCTCAATGTCTAAAACACAGGTGTATGACCAGTGTGTGTTACCAGTAATTACTTACGGCTGTAAATGTGGTCCAAAATATAGGCCTCATAACCAAACTTAATGTCACTCAGTGTGTTATGGAGCGTGCTATGATCGGTATTCCTGTGCGAGATAGAATCATAAATATGGCAATTCTTAGATGAATGGGTGTAACCGACAGAATTAACACACCTAAGTGGCAATGAGCAAGCCAAAGCTTGTCAAAGCGACAACCGCTGGGGAAGAAAGGTTCTCTAGCGGCAACCATGTGTCGGACAATACAGTAATACAGTATAGGACGAAGTACGTGGACCGATGACTTGGTGAAAGTTGCTACGCGTCGTTGGATGCAGGCACGCATTTTGTAGCGAACCATGAACGAGGCCTATGTCCTGCAGTGGATGGCGATAGGCTGATCAATGATGGTGATGATGATGAAAGTGATGAGGCCCGAGTAGCAGTAAGAAGTCTATGGGCTGATATGATAAGGCTGTTAAAGATCTTCTCTAAACTTTAAAAGACATGCCAGTCTAGGTTATGTGATTTTAGACTATCCAGCTGCTGTCTATGATTAGTGTTAATAGTTGGTTATAGACCTCTAATAATGAAGCGTATAATGAAACACTCTGTATAAAAACTGGTAGTTCACATAGAATTTTAACGTTTACTCGCTAATTGACGTATCAGCTCGGGGCTACCGCGCTTGCGCCGCTTCCGGACCCTCCGTACCCCCACCCCTCTGCGCAGGAGTGCCTCATTCCATTGCGAGCGTGGGAGGTCGATACCCACCCACATCCCTATTACAATGTATTAAGGTTGAAATTATTTATAACAATAAACAATTGTTGGACTATTTCTTTTTGTTTTAAGTACTTACGAAGAGTTTTTGGATGTTCGTTTATGAGCGTTTCTCACGTATATTTCTTAGGTTCTATAAAAATAGGATACATTAAATTTAATGGGGTTTTTATTTTGCAGATTAATTTCATTATACTAAGATTTATTTATTTTTTTATGGGATGGACTATGGTCACCCGCCGTCCAGCTCCATCCGGGGCAACGAAGGAGCGCCGCGCGACCCCATAACCCACCTAGCTCCTGTCCTTCGTCGTTGGGCCGACTACCACTACCGAATTTCTTGTCCTTCCGTGTAATGACGGAGTAAAAATACAATTCATCACCTCCACCTCAGTGATATAATATGCAGATAACGTCGCGGGCAGGTCCATTTACGGAAATACCTATCACACTCTCGCAGAAGATTGTCGTCTGAATAATAGCATCTTTTACTCGTCATACAGTGAGTGAGAGAGCCAACAGCTCAACTTTCTGGGTATGTTTGTGGTGGGTGAGTCCAGCAGTAAGACAAGTCAGCTGATATCATGAAGTGATGATGATATGAATATCATTTACGCAGCATAGTAATTTTCGTCTTCTTTTTCCACATGTGTAAGGGGAAAATACAAGTTCTAAAGAACCCAGATGAATTGGGATAAGGGCTAAATTATGCTGTAAAAATAAATCATATGCTGTCAAGATCCATCCATCTGCTCTATGGTAACAGTTACAAATACTACCAACCCTTACATAGGTCGTGGGTCTCGTAAAATATGACTAAGAACTTTACATAACCTGCCTGGGTCAACTCCTTTTGATGCAATCTGGTCAATAATACCCAAATCCTCAGATGATTTGACAACCACATCTAATGTTGTCTACAACCTTGGACTACCTCGGACGTTCATCTATTAAATACGGGACAAGCTTATAACCGTTAACCGTCCGGTTAACGGTTATAAGGCATTTCTAATTTGACAACTTGTAGCTAATCATTATCATAATCATTTTAGTCTATCGCCATCCACTGCTGGACGTAGGCCTCCCTCATGTTGCGCCAGAGTGCGACCCACACTGCGTCGTCCGATACGTGGTCGCTACTCGAAAACCTTTCTTCCCCAGCGGTTGTCGGTTCATCGAGCGAAAGCTAATATTTTCTTAGAAAAGTAAAAAAGTCGCAATACACCCAAACTCATCATTATTATCATCCTCTTGCTCTCATCCTAATGACTTAGGGTCGATTCAATATGTACTCTACTTTTATAATCATCATCCCAGTCCACATAATCCCACTGTTGGGCTCAAGCGTAGTCCACAATGGAAGGGAAACTTACCAACTATACCATGCTGGTCAGGTTTTATGTCGAGTTTTCTTTCTTTTGCATAAATGATATCTGTATAATATACCTGTCCCTTGGTCGTATTTGCCGACACCCACGGACAAAACGGGGTGTGGTGTTTATTCCACGGACTTTTCGATAGTGATCAGTATCCTCGCTTTCATAATACATACTGTAAAAGTTGTTGGCGAGTTTTATAACCGGTCGCTGTCTTGACGTCAACCCTCTTTGATAATGCAAATGTTGACCAGACACCATTAGATAGAGTTGGCCCAGACTTTTGAAACTCTCTTATACGACATCCAAGAGTAATATAAGGGTCGGTAGTATTATTGGGTTTGTAGTATATTATACTACTTCTATCGTGTGTATTGTATCGTAAGGACGGGTGTAACCGACATATCACTAAGAATTAGCACGCTGAAGTAGCAATGAGCAGGTCACATCGCTTGACGAACCGACAACCGCTGGGGAAGAAAGGTTCTCGAGTGGCGACCACGTATCGGACGACGCAGTGTAGGACGACCTAGTGGGAGGGTGCTCCCACTAGGTGGACTGACGACCTGGTGAAAGTTGCTGGACGTCGTTGGATGTAGGCGGCACAGGACCGCACATTGTGTCGTAACATGAGGGAGGTTTACGTCCAGCAGTGGACGGGGATAGGCTGAAATGATGACGATGATGAATGATCGTGTGATTTGTAAAATTTTAGTAATGGTTTTACTCGCGAGCCTGACGTCCTGAGTAAGGGTTCACAGCAGAGCTATGCGCATCAGAAATCTCTCTTTATCTCGGCCCACATACCTCCCACTATTGGTCTCGGGCCTCCTCCACTATGGTAGGAAAACTGACCTACTTTACTACGATGGTCAGACGCGTTAGCATAGTTTTATCTTGAGTTTTCCTTCTCTTGATGTTATCTGCATACCATATCCTATAGTTGGCTTTTACGGGCTCCACAGGTGAAAGAGGACGTGGTAAATTATATTACTATTTCTTTATACTTAAATAGAACTACTTTACGGATTTTATCGCGTTTGTTTGATTTTTGAATGTCCGACGTTTCGAACACTTTACAGCGTTCATAGTCACGTGCGGATTAAAATGTCCCACGTCCAACAAGTCATCGTTATTACAGAAAATTTATAATTATCTACCCGATACAGAAAATTAGTTATTAAATTTTGACCCACATTTTATACAAATTTATTGCCAGTGTAAGAATACAATGATTCTATATGAAAGAAATTATATATTGAAAAAATTATATAATTATATTTCGAAAATGTCGGGCAATCAAAAATCAAATATAAACGTGATAAAATTTGCAAATTAGTTTTATTTACAATGTATAATACAGGCGTAAACATCAGAAATTATTCCTAGGTATTTCATCACACGGGATAAGGGAGGGATCCTTAAACTCTTTCAATTTTCTACTTAACCGTATTTCTAAGTAATCAGATAATCCCAAAACTATATACAATTTGTGTTTGTGTTCATTAGTGAATGATTCAGTGTCGTGTCTAACATTGATTGATATTAATGAAATATAGATGTCATTATAATACAATTATACTGATTTCATGTTATTGATCCGTGCGATGACGGAGTAAGAATACAATTTGGGGGATCCCTTCCTTTCTAGTGACGTACGAGACGACTAAAAACCGTATACAGTTAATATGAGTACATAAAGGCGTAATAAAAGTTTATCAAAACCCATCGTATTTTTTTTCGTTTTATAAAAGTCAACACCCTCTTTTTTGGGTGCGCTATCAGGCCTGTGGCCCCATAACCCACCACTTTCCTTCTCCTTCGTCACTCGCCCGACCACCAGTACCGAATTCTTTGTCGTCTGTGGTCAGCCCGACGGGATGCCATTCCGTGTACCGTTCCTTTCGAACACCTCTGCGCACTATTTCCCGATCGTCACCCGCGGCCACTACTAGAACGGCATCAGGCTCAAAAAGCTAACACCCTGCACTAAGGAAATAATCATTGTATTCCGGGGACTTTCATCTCAACCCATATACGTTCCACTGTTGCCTCGAATCTCCTCCATAGTAGGAAGGAAATTGACTTATTATACCACACTTGTAGAACGTGTTGGTATAGGGTTTTATGTCAAGTTTTCCGTCTCTTGCTATTCTGACTCCGTCAACACATGGACAACTCTACGAGCGGGGGACTTTACAAAGGACACAAATTATATCCAGATTCAGAGCAACAATTTATGAATCGCACAAAGAATTGTCCTGCTTGGATTGAACCCACGACACTGAAACTATAGCTACTTATCTTAACCAATCTGCCAATTGTGCAGTCAATTTCTTTGGAGTAATTCTCGTCATATAAATATATCACGAAATTGATATGAAAATGATTTCTGATGTTTACGCGAGTATTACACATTTTAAATCTATACCAATAAATAAAATTGGAGTGTCTGTTTGTAATGTCAAAATAATAGGCTTTTTTCATGCTCACACGGTTATTTGCACGACACCTATGCCTAAAATAGCAATTAAAAAATTTTTGTCTGTCTGTCTGTTTGTTCCGGGTAATCTTCAAAACGGCTGGACCGATTTCAAAAATTCTTTCACCAATGGAAAGCTATAATATCAGGGCGTAAACTAGGCTATATTTTATCCCCGTATTCCCACGGGAACGGGAACTACGTGGGTAAAACGACTATAACCTATAACCGAAGCGAAGCGAGGGCGGATTGCTAGTTTTAAATAAAACTACTTTACGGATTTTATCGCGTTTGTATAAATTTTCTGCAGTAACGATGAAACGTCGGGTAATCAAAAATCAAATACAAACGCGATAAAATCCGTAAAGTAGTTTTATTTAAAATTGATATGAAAATTCGAACTCGTAATTTTATGAAAATAATGAGCCAAAGATGTCTCGAATACAAGCGCTTAAATTACGACTTATCAGGAATGCCTTATCTCGCTTCCGAAAAATTGGATTTTTCACCTCCATTTCGGGACCTGGTCTTATGTCGAGTATTACTGGTTGACATGATATTCTTCTTTAGCCCACTTAAACCTTTTCCTCTTTATAGTTGGAGGGAAGTTGATCCACTATACAAGGTCGGGCAAACGATTTAGTTTTGCCTATTCTTTTAAGTTTTTAATTCCTTATGACGATGTAGTAAGTCTACGAGTATATGACGTACCGGGGCTTCTATAGAAATAATTAAAGCTTTAGATATTACTTCTCCTCCAACACGATAAGAGATGAATTTACCTACTAGGTATATCACGCTAGTCAGATTGGTTAGGTAATTTTAGGTAAGGTTTTTGAGTTTTCCTTCGCTTGCGTAGATGTTATAGATATACCTCTTAGTCGCATTTGATGACACTCACGGGCAATACATTGATGGGGAATTTTATTTTGACTCCGTTGCCACACAAAATATGATCTTTTTTTTCTTAAGAAACTATTTCCACCACATATTCCCACCATTGTAACTCCTGTAAGCCAGGATCCACAACGGTTTCCATACATCACGAAGTTTGACCCTCAGGTAGTACCGGGAAATGATTTTAATTGTTTTGAGACCCCTAATAAATTTACTTAGAAAAGTTAAACAGGATTTGGAAAAGATTGAGTCCACTTCGCTCCTATGCAATGAGGGAGACATGAAGCAAAATTGACTAGTTAGTCAATAAACAAGAAGATGTGCAGTTATAAGCGCAGTCGCACAGCACCAGGGATATGGGAGAGCTTGAGAGGGCCTATATGTGAGCCTTAAGATTGATTACTACAGTAGGTATGGCAGAAACACCTGAACACACGGATATTTTCTCGAGTTGCTACAAAGTCCGTATAGTATACTACTCCCGAGGTCTACAAAAGATGATATATGAATTACTATGATTTATTCGTAAGAAGAGAATCGCTCCTCGTAGCCAACATCATCTGATGCCGTCTGGTCGATAATTGCATTTCCAAGCAGGTTTAATGACAGGCAGGTGGCTGATAATAAAACTATTGCTTAAAGTTTTGTAATATCTGCTATGGAAAAGGAATACCTCGACCACAAGTAGTTAAAATAAGAGCAAGACGAATGAAAAGACTCATCAACCTTTTTTTGACAGTTCAGTTTCTGGTCACATCATGCCACAGACAGGTGACAGATATGGAGCGATGACAGCACGACGTGCGATCACATTTTTTTTAGAGGATAATGATCTGGACACACTCCATCCGTTTCATCCGGGGATACGAAATTGCAGCGTGTGGTCCCATAACCCACCATATTCCCTTTCCTATTGCCTTTCGAACACTGATCAAGTCAGGTAACCCTTTCGAATATCATCTTCTGTCGATGACCCAGCAGCATCAGTGTTGTGGAGGCGCCGCCCTCGTGTGGTCAGGCTTTCTGCGGATGACAAATTCTCTGATCCAATCAGCTAGGGCGCCATCTAGCGCAAGTACAACCACATAACGTATTATAGCTCATTGTCAATTTAGTGGGTTATTGATAATAATTTTTGTACTACAACCGATCTCTCTGAGGATAGCGGACTAATCTCCGGTTAGAACAATTGCTTCAGCTAGTGTAAGAAAAAGGCTGGAGGAATATTATACACATAAGTACTTATATAATTCCGTGTAAGGAGTAAGAATGCAATTCACCACCCCCCTATCTTACCCGTGAGTATAGTAAAAGACGACTAAGGAATATAATATGCATTTAAGATCTGTGCAAGAGAAGGAAAGCTTAAAATAAAACCCTATACTAACATGCCTGATCAGCGTGGTATAGTAAGTCAATTGTCCACCTTTTGTGGAGGAGTTTCGAGCCCAACAGTGGGATGTGTATGAGTTGAAATGATGATGAATGATGAAATATCTACTGCGGTATATATTAAAGCTAGTTATTGCTATTCTATTTGTCTGTATATTTTTTAATCCTGCTCATCTCCTAGTAGAGAGTCCTCGAGAATCTAAAGAGCTCCTTGTCGGCCCTGAGCGTTGTCTGCCTTGTCGCTATGATGAAACGCACTAAAATGTTTTGATGGAAACATACGCGTCTTTATTGAGTTTTTCCTGCCCGTTGCTTTCATTATGAAGGATTAGCAGCGCCCTGCGATTTCACCCGCAGTTCCCCTTCCCATGGGAATATCGGGATAAATTATAGCCTATGTGTTATTCTGATATGTGAGCTATATTAGTGTGAAGTTTTATCAAAATCCATTTAGTAGTTTTTGCGTGAAAGAGCAACAAACATCTTCACAATTTCACATCTTCACATCCTCGCATAATCACAATCTTTCGCATTTATAATATTAGTAGGATCTTTTTTAATAATTGTAATGACATTTATTGTAGAAAATATTGCGAAAGGTGCGGCTTAAGTGTTGATATGACAAATCATTGAAGATAGAGGGTCCATTGAACTGTCAATATTCTGTTATAGCAAATACCGTAAGATGATCGTGTCAAATGTTCATTACCACGGTACGAAGCCCGTATTTACATAACCATCATCACCTCAGCTCATATAGATCTCGTCACTGGATGCAAGGCTCCTCCATATTGCGAAGGCTATTTACCTACTATACGGTTAACTCCAAATATCCTATAACCAGATTGTAGTTCTTCACCCGCGGATAGGCTGACTGCGCGACGGGGACCGGCGTCTCGGGAAGGGGATGTTGAGAGGTGAGGGTACCCGAAAGGGTATTCCGTCGGGCCGCCACTGAGGACAAGGATTTCGGCACTGGTGGTCGGCCCAACGACTAGAGCGACGTGGCTGTGGGTGAGTTATTGGCCCGCACGCCGTCATTGCGTCGCCCCGTACGTAATAGACGACATGTGCGCTGACCAAAGCCCACCCATAGAAAACAAAATAACCAAACCATCTAGGCTGATATTTGGAATTCTCCTTCTCTGACAGTGATATAAATTAATTAACAAACCATACCAATCACTTTAACCAATTAAATTACCTAACTACCACTACTAAAATACTGTCCTGTGCCATTGTCGCGGGTTAAATCCTATGCAGAACAACACTTTCACAAATTGTTGTTCTGAATATGGAAATGATTTGTGATCGTTAATGAAAAGTAAAAAATATAAGAAAGAAATCCCGGACATCAGCTTGTACGAGATGAGAATAGCTCTCAAACAACTACGAAACGTTACGGCACCGGGAGATGATGGCATTATGGCAGAGCTTCTGAAGACAGGCGGCAAGCCGGTCTTAAGTGAAATTGACCTACTAATCCACGCTGGTCAGACATGATCGTATAAGGCTTTATTTCTATATTTCCTTCGCTTGCATGTATGTTGTATGCATATTATAGTAAATCCCTTATTCGTCTTTTACGACACCCAAGGGCAAAATAGGGAGTGGTGAATTACATTCTTACTTTGTCACTTAACAGAATATTTATAGATCATCATCATCATCATTTCAGCTCATATACGTCCCACTGTTGGGCTCTAACCTCCTCCGTAATAGAAGGGAAATTAATCTTACTATACCATGCTAGTCAGACAGGTTGGTACAGGATTTTATTTCGAGTTTTCCTTCCCTTGCATTTGTAGATCGCTTAAACTATTTTTTCTGCGTGGGAACGAGCACACGAAACTTGATGCTGAAGTCCGCATCTTAATAACTATAACATCTATGCAATTATAATATTGAAATTAAGACGTTTAAGTACATCTTTTAGTGGCGTATGTTTTCTTTATATTGTCGGAGGATGAATTAATTTATCCTGTCTGAGGGTCGGCCATCTTGTTGTGACATCGAAACACTGTTATACGAACATTTCAGCTGCGAAATTGCAAATTCTCCATTTGATTGTTATTTCTAATGTATATTATAGAATACAATCACTTTTTATTGAATACTAGTGTGGTGACGGAATAAGAATACAATTCACCACCCCCTATCTTGCCCGTGGATGTCGTACAAGACGACTAAGGGATTATAATATGCATACAACATATATGCAAGAGAAGGAAAACTCGAAGCAAAACCCTATGCCAAACATCTGACCAGCGTGGTATGGTAGGTCCATTTCCCTCCCAATTAGTGGAAGCTCGAGTCCAGTAGTGAGACATATATGAGCTGTGATGATGATGATGATGATGATGAACTTAATAACATCAATCTATACCAATAAATAAAATTGGAGTGTCTGTTTGTAATGTCAAAATAATAGACTTTTTTCATGCTCACACGGTTATTTGCACGACACCTGTGCCTAAAATATAGATTAAAAAATTTTTGTCTGTCTGTCTGTTTGTTCCGGGTAATCTTCAAAACGGCTGTACCGATTTCAAAAAATCTTTCACCAGTGGTTTTTTTTTTTATTGCCAATGGTGGCAAACGAGCAAGCAGCACACCTGATGGTAAGTGAAACTGCTGCACATGGATCTTTGCAATACCAGGGGCACAGCTAGGCCGCTGCCTACCGTGAAGGAAATACTCTTCTTAAACCTCGTTTAAAGAAGGACATGTCATAGCGCTCGGAAAACACAGCAGCAGGTAGTTCATTCCAGAGCTTGCACGTACGTGGGAGAAATGATCGCTGGAAACGTACAGTTGAAGACCATAACGTTTCCAGGTGAAATGGATGAACCCTGCTACGATGTCGAGTGGTACGTTGGTAGAATGGTGACGGTGGTACCAAGTCAAACAGTTCCTCGTAGCACTTCCCGTAAAAGAGTCGGTAGAGTACGCAGAGTGACCCAAAGTCTCTCCGCTGCTCCAGCGACTCCAATCTGTCCGTAAGATTGGGATCTCCGACGATTCGAACAGCCCGTCTTTGCAGGGAGTCAAGTGGGTCTAGCTGATATTTGGGCGCACCTGCCCAGAGATGTGAGCAGTACTCCACATGAGGGCGAACTTGTGCTTTGTATAGCACAAGACGCTGTCTCGGTGTGAAGTACCGCCTGGCTCTGTTCAGGACACCCAACTTTTTGCTTGCCAATTTGGCTTTGTCCTCTAAATGACTTCCAAACTGGACTTTGCTCGATATTTTGACGCCGAGAATCCCAACACTCTCAGAAATCGGGAGAGTTACTCCTTGGAACTGTGGCGCCATGACAAACGGGTCCTTCTTTGCAGTGAACGCGCAAACTTGTGTCTTTGTGGGGTTGAACTGGACTAGGTTCCGTTCACCCCATTCCGAGGCCCGCCCCAGAGAGCGCTCGACTTCAGACACAAGTTGAACCCTTCTTTCCTGAGTACTCCGAGGGATATTCCGTTGCTCAGTGTACCGCTCATCACCCGTACTGTTATCCGCATAGCAACGCATACTCTCGATAGAGAGCATGTCATTGATATGCAGGATAAACAACGTCGGGGAAAGCACCGAGCCTTGTGGTACACCAGCATTAATGGTCATGGTATCGGAGCAGAAGCCATCTACGATGACTTTTATACTCCGACCATCCAAAAAGCTGGCGATCCAATTACAGAGTCCCTCGGGGATTCCGTATGATGGTAGCTTCGATAGAAGTGCCTTGTGCCAGACCCTATCGAACGCCTTTGCGATATCTAGGCTGAACGCCAGCGCCTCACCCTTGCCCTCTAAGGCCTCTGCCCAACGGTGTGTCAGGTACACAAGAAGATCACCAGCCGACCGACCAGAAGATCAAGCATGGAAGCTATAATTTCAGGGAGTAGTAGAGTAGGAGGAACTAGGCTATATTTTATCCCGGTATTCCCACGGGAACGGGAAATACGCGGGTAAATCGACTAAAACTGAAGCGAAACGAGGGCGCGTTGCTAGTATATATATAAAAGGAGAAGCTGACTGACATATCAACGCAGGGCCTAAACTATAAGCATTAGAAACTTGTAATTTTGCACAGGGGTTCCTTTTATAACGTAGGGGAGAACTAAGAAAGGATTTTTGAAAATTCACCCCCTAAGAGGGTCAAACGGGGGTTCAAAGATAGTATGAAACTTTGCCGTTTTTGAAGTTATTCGGATGAAATTTAGTACAAAGGTTCTTCATTGAAAATTATGAAACACGTATAACATATTTTTCCGAAAATGACCCCTTAAGGGTGTAAGAGGGAGGGCCAAAGTTAGTATGAAAGTTCTTTGATTTTTAAAGTTATTTCAATGAAATGTTGTATTTGGGTTATAAGTTCCTAATAATGATTATTGCTGATATCCTTTTTTTGTGAATGCAATCCCAAAGGGGATAAAATGAGGGGTGTTAATTTAGAAGGTATAAAAGTTTTTCGTATTTACCTACATTATTTCAATATAATATTTGTATTTAGGTTAATGGTTCTTAATAATTATTATTGGCGATATCCTACTCAGTGTTTAAAGTACCCACATCATCTAGCAACACGATGAACCTATAGAACCTTGAATATCATGCACAGCTATGTGTGTTAACCTCTATTATAAATAACTTTCACGTAAACGAAGTTGCGGGCGAAAGCTAGTTTTAAATAAAATCTTATACCGAACCGTCTGTCCATCATCTATACCAATAAATAAAATTGGAGTGTCTGTTTGTAATGTCAAAATAATAGACATTTTTCATGCTCACACGGTTAAATAACCGTGTGAGCATGAAAAAATGCGCGACACCTATGCCTAAAATAGCGATTAAAAATTTTTTGTCTGTCTGTCTGTCTGTTTGTTCCGGGTAATCTTTAAAACGGCTGGACCGATTTCAAAAATTCTTTCACCAATAGAAAGCTATAATATCAGCGCGTAAACTAGGCTATATTTTATCCTGGTATTCCCACGGGAACAGGAACTACGCGTGTAAAACGACTAAAACCGAAGCGAAGCGAGGGCGGGTTGCTAGTGGTATAATAAAGTCATTTCTCTCCTATTGTGAGGGAGACTCAAACCCAGCTATGCAAAATTTTACTGAACGATTTCAACGACCACAAATATTCGAATATATTTGTTTTACTTACATCTGCCGTGTGGTGATGGAGTAAGAATACAGTTCACAACCCTCTCTTATACCCGTGAGTGTCGTAAAAGACGACTAACGGCCATAATATGCAGATAACATCGATGTAAGAGAAGGAAATAAAATCCTATATCAACACGGCTGACAAGCATCGTATAGCAGGTTAATTTCTGTTTGATAGTAAAGGACGCCCAAGCCCAACAGTGGGATGTATATGGCCTGAGATGGTGATGATGCCACCTTGCGTTCTTCTTGTGGTGATAGAGTGAGAATACAATACACCACCCCCTTTCCTGTCCGTGGTTGTCGTAGGATATGACTTAGGGATAATATTATTGAAGGTTTTTTTTTTTTGTGGGTGGGCTGCGGTCGGCGCGCCTCCGCACCACTCCATCCGGGGCGACAGAGGGGCTTAAGCACGCAACTCCCGCAACCCACCTGAAAACCACGTCGCCTTCGTCGTTGGGCCGACCACCGGAGCAGGGTTACTTGACATCAGTGGTCGGCCCGACGGAATACCCCCTATTAGGGTACCCTCCCATCGACCGACGTCCCCCCCTCGGAGAGGATGTCGGTCTTTCATCACGCGGTCGGCTTCTCGGCGGGTGACGGGCTAATCCCCGGTCACGTCACCCGCGGCCTCGGCTAGGGCGGCATGAGGCGCAGGTAGTTGCGCCTACGCCGCCCCAATCGCCGGCGGCGGATCTCCTCATCGAGGCTGCGCTCCTCGCGCAGGCGATCCGCCGCCTCCTTCCACGAAATCACTGTCTCGCAGAATATTATTGCAGGATAAGAAAAACCCGAAATAAAACCCTATACCAACCCGCCTGATCAATGTGGTGTAGTAGTATAGTATATATGGTATTTTTATCCCACTTAAAGGAGGCCCGTGCCAGCCAGAACTCCTTTTTTTTTTGGGGTGGGTCGCGGTCGACGCACTCCTCGCACCATTCCGTCCGGGGCGTCAGAGGGGCGTAAGCACGCACACCCGCAACCCACCCGAACACCACGTCGCCTTTGTCGTTGGACGGACCACCGGAGCAGGGTTACTTGTCATCAGTGGTTGGCTCGACGGAATACCCCCTAGTTAGGTACCCTCCCAGCGACTGACATCCCCCCTTCGGGGAGGACGTCGGTCTTTCCTCATGCGGTCGGCCTCTCGGCCGATGACGGACTAGTTCCCCGGTCACGTCACCCGCGGCCTCGGCTAGGGCGGCATGAGGCACAGGTAGTCGCGAGCCAGAACTCCTTAACAGTTACTTTTTCGTATGTAATGGCAATAAACTATGAGCTAATCAATACCAGTGTCGACTTATAATATTTTTTCTTCGCGTTTACAGTCTCCGTATTTTAGTCATAGTCGTTATCATTTATTAAGTGCTGACAACCAAATCATGATTCCTCTGGGAGTTTTAGCAGAATATAAAAATGCATGCAATTCACTATTACATACATCATATTCTACATTTCGGTATTTTAATTGCATTATATTACATAAAATGTCAGCAAAATTATTCAATATATCACTGTAAAACACTAAAATAATGAATAAAACTTAAAAGCGTTACATGACATTTTGACATTTCCGTCAAAAGTCCTCACTTCTTCATATTGAGTACCTTGTATCATTATCCGTTAGTAACTCCATAACAATTACCATTAAAGAAAAAGAAATAAAAAGATACTGTCAATAATTGCCAATTAAAACGTCAAACAAATTTAAAGTAATAGAAAATTATAATTTAGGCCATTAAAAGAAGAAGAAATTATAATTTAAAAAACTAAAAAACACGCTTACAAGCTGACAGCTCGAATCATAGAAGTTTCGAATTTCGCGCATACGTACCTACTTCGCACACTAGCTCTATCTCTCTTGCTCTTATGCAAAGGATATGATTAGAAATTTCTAAATCCTTCGCCTATTTTGATCGAATTATTGCATTTTCATGGGCCTTTGACGAGTGTGCAAAGTTTAAATAAAATCTGTTTGTTTAAAGTGGGGTAGAATGACGTTCAAAGATTCTGTTACATATATACATAGATACATACACACGGATGAAACTAATGAAAGTGTGTTAAAAACATCTCAGTATTTCAAACCAACAGTGCAATAACAAAACGCAATAAAAAAATTAATAATGCCATGTACAGACAGGGCGTTTGATTGACTTAGGCACATACAGATCGGCACGTGTCACAGCCTTAATCTCCTAATAGTTGTAATATCTATTTATTGTTAAAGCGTATGTTTGTAAGGTCATTATCGCGATGGGGTGCCTTCAATCTGCACACGCCCTTTGTAATTTGTTTAAACTAGCAAGTCATGAAATAAATATACAATAATATCTTATGTCTACACGCTGTGTAATGGTGAATTAAAAATGTCAATATCTCACCACCCTAGTCCTGTGGGAGTCGTAAAAGCTGACTCGCCAAGCAAATGGACAGCACCGTTCACCTGCAAAACTTAGATCATTAATTGTGATTATCAATTAGTCTTATTATAATGATGTCACCTACTTCATTTTTTTATTGTATTTGATGGTAGACAAGGAGGTTACCTGCGCTTGATGCCACCCTAGCCGAGGCCGCGGGTGACCGGACCGGGGAATTTAGTCCGTCACCCGCAGAAAGGCGGACCGCGCGACGGCGACCGACGTCCCAGGACGGGGACGTCGAGAGGTGAGGGTACCCGAAAGGGTATTCCATCGGGCCGACCACTCACGACAAGTCACCCTGCTCCGGTGGTCGGCCCAATGACGAAGGTGACGTGGGTACGGGTGGTTTATAGGCCCGCGCGGCGTCGTTTTGTCGCCCCGACGGAATGGACTGCGTGCGCGCTTACCATAGCCCACCCATAAAAAAAGACAAGGAAGTTACTTACCTAATCAAAAAATTTAAAAAATAATCATCTTTGCTCATATACGTCTCATTGTTGGGCTCAAACCTACTCCACAGAAGGAGCAAAATTAACCTACTTTACGACGCTTTTTTATTTTTTCACGCTGTGGAAATGCATTTACGCACTATCCCTCGCGTGTTACAGACAGGGGAATGTGACTGGGCCGACCACAGAAGTGATCGAAATACCCACTAAAATCACAGCGGCCCCTTCCACGCTTTTACGGGGTGCCGGAGAGATCATCTGATAACATTCTATCCCCGACACCCCAACGCTTGGGCGTCTGGCCACGTCCTGTCATCATGCGCCTCGCGTGCCCGCTTCGCGGCCTCCTTCCTTGTCATGACAGCCTCACAGAAGGAGGCCATCGATGACCAACAGCTGTAGCTGCCGAGCATCTTGGAGATGATGGTCGGCAGCGACGGGTCTGTTATTCCCAATTCCGTTGACAGGACGTGGCGCTGAGGCCCCCAGGCGGGGCATACTTCCAATGTGTGGCGCGCATCGTCGATTAGCGCGCCACACTCATGACATCCTGGGGCCTCTTCTCTTCTAATTCACTTACCGAAGACCCCATGTCCGGTAAGCACCTGCACCATCCTAAATGTAAGGCTGCCGTGCCTTATCTGAGCCAGCGGTGGAAATGCGGCGTAACCGCCTCCACAGTCCCCTGCCCTACTACGGGGGACTCTAGATCTTCACTACACCGCCGGATGACTTCCGTTCAAGCCACTTCTAGAGCTCTGCCCAGTCCCCCTGCGGAGACCCGCTGGCCGTTGACTCGTGCTGTGGCGCAGAACCAGTATACAATTACATCCATCAGCGCCTCTTCCACCAGCGGCTAAGGTGGGTTGCCTGCCAGCAGTGTCGCCGCAGTCCAGGACACAGTACCCCTAATAGCCCTTACCACCATAACCCTCTGCGGTCATCGCAGAAGGGCTCGCTTGCGGGCGGTGAGGGACTGCGACCAAATAGGGGCACCACACAGTGCCATGGACCGCAAAATGCCGGCGTAGAGTCGCCGGCATGACGACCCCTACTTTACGACGCTGGTCAAACCGGGTTGGTTTTATTTCGAGTTTGCTTTCTATTGCATAGATTTCGTATATTATATCCCTCAGTATGTCGTCGTCGTCGTTGTCTTTTGCAACACCCACGAGTAAGATCATCATCATCATCTCAGACCATATATGTCTCACTGTTGGGTTCGAGCCTACTCCACAAATGGAGAGGAAGTAACGTACTTTACGACGCTGGTCAGACTGGTTAGTGTAGGGTTTTATTTCGAGTTTTCCTCATCTTGCGTGATATTATATGCATATTATATTCCTTAGTCGTCTTTTACCTACAACATGCACGGGTGAGATTTATTGAAGATACGGAACAACTTACCAATTTCATACCCGTCAAAGACACGGAATATAAATGATAAAAGTAATTTAACCAAATATATAATTATTAGCCTCAGGCAATCAGCAGGAGATCTTTCACTATACCATTTTAATTTAAACGAAATCCCGTCAATACCATTGTCAGTAATTTTGTTAATATGTTGTTTGCTGAGAATGATTTGATTAGGTTAATATAGAATATTGGGACGCGGCCGCAGCCTTCTGCGAGGCAGTGATCTCGCAGAAGGAGGCGGTGGATCGCCTGCGCGAGGAGCGCAGCCTCGATGAGGCGATCCGCCGCCGGCGACTGGGGCGGCGTAGGCGTGAATACCTGCGCCTCATGCCGTTGAGAGGCCGACCGCGTGAGGAAAGACCGCCGTCCTCCTCGAGGGGGGGACGTCGGTCGATGGGAGGGTACCCCAAATAGGGGGTATTCCGTCGGCTCGATCACTGATGATAAGTAACCCTGCTCCGGTGGTCGGCCCAACAGCGAAGGCGACGTGCACGTGGGTGGGTTGTACGCCCTTCTGTCGCCCCGGACGGAGTGGTGCGAGGAGCGCGCCAACCGCAACCCACTCCCAAGAAAAAAAAATAGAACATACAAACAAATATTTTATGTCGGTTATTAACTATTACAGCTTTGGTGTTCGTGTGGTGACTGAACTCTGTACCAAAGGCCTGCCCAATAGCGAAGTGGGGAGGAATATGGTGGGTTATGAAGTCGCGCGTCCCCCTTTTTCTCCTCGAACGGAACAGACGGCACGTGTGCTGACCAGCCCGCGATGGTATGCATATAATATCACTGAGCTGGAGGTGGTGAATTGTATTCTTACTCACACGAAGATTTATATCATACTAATCTTATATCTTTAAACGAGCAATTCTTGTATATATATATATATATATACAATTATACATATATATATATACCTATATATATATTCAGGATCTCGGAAACGGCTCCAACGATTTTGTTGAAACTTGGCATACTAGAGGTTTCGGGTCCAAAAAATCGATCTAGCTAGGTTTTATTTATGGAAAATGTTGTTTTGTCCGTGTTTTTAGCAAAACAATACAATGACATTAAATTTTAAAAGAATGTGATTTCAAATTTCGTTGTCAACGTCATGAGTTACGATAGCTCAGGTGGGACGTTGACCGGTTTAAATTTTAGTTTTTGTGTGTCAAACAGCGTCGGATCGAATCTCGGTGTTATTATTATTTTCTTTTTGTATTTTTTTACATATTTTTCATAATTTATTTTTTATTAATATAGTATATCTAAATAAATTCGAGAAAAATATTCAACCAGATATTCTACACTAATATTATATAGATGAAAACTTTCTATTTGTGTGTGTGTGTGTTTGTAATGAATAAACTCAAAAACTACAGTGCCGATTTCAGAAATTCTTTCACCATTGGAAAGATACATTCATCCTGAATAATTATTAGGCTAGGCTATTATAACTATAATACGAAAAGCCTCATACGTATAATAGTAGGTTGAACATCAGAAATCATCTATCATCATCATCATGACAGCTCATATACGTCCCACTGCTGGGCTCGAGCCTTCTCCACAATGGGAGGGAAATTGACTTCCTAATACTGCTTATAGAGTTGGTAGGATCTTATTGCCAAATTTACTACATCGACGGGCAAGAAAGGGGGCGGTGAATTGTATTCTTACTCCATCACCACACGGAACAATCGTTCATCACATCATACAAATTAAACTTTAATAACTAAGTATGTTTTTTCCACAACCTGTCCAAAAAAAATCGTTGTATTGCAGTGGACTTCACAAATATTTAAATAACAGACACAAATTACACTCAGACTTAGAACTACAATTTGTGGATCACACAAAGTATTGTAATACATGGGAATCGAATCCTGACACTGGCAAAATAAGTTGATATCTTAATCAATAAAAGCCATGTCACCCGCCGAGAGGCCGACCGTGTGAGGAAAGACCGACGTCCTCCGCGAGGGGGTGATGTTGGTCGATGGGAGGGTACCCCTAAATACCCCCTATTCCGTCGGCCGACCACTGACGTCAAGTCACCCTGCTCCGGTGGTCGGTCCAACGACGAAGGCGACGTGTCACGTGTGGGTTACGGGTGTGCGTGATGCGTGCGAGCAGTGCGCTGACCATCCCATAACCCATAACCCATCCCCAAAAAAAAAAAACAATAAGAACCATATAAGAACATACCGTAAGTATTGAACTAATCAAATACTCTATTCATCAAACATCGTTCTTCTAAATATTTCATGAAATCGCTTCATCAATTATTGAGATTGGTTGTGACAGGTAGATGTACAATCAAGTATCACAAAGGTAGAATATTGCGTTCCGTTTGTAACGCAGAATGCAATATAAAATGTACGTCAAATAAAATTATTTCAACTACGATGCGCACAGATTTAATGTTCTCGTGTGAAATTTTAGCGTGAATAGGAACGTATGTAGAAATATGGCAGAAGGTTCAGTAATTATAATTTAGAGAGTTTTTGACGGGAATATGGAAGTGTCATCATGTCATGTGGTGGTCTTATATATTGTTCAAAATTTTTATATTTTAACGTTTTATTCTTACTATAATATTATTAATGCGAAAGTAAGTCTGTTTGTTTGTTAAGCTTTCACGCTTAAACCACCGAACCGATGTCAAAAATTTTTTCACAAATGCTATGCTATAATATCAGGGAGTAACATAGGCTATATTTTATCCCGGTTGTCCCTCGGGAGCGAAAACTACGCGGGTAAGACGACTGAAACCGAAGCGAAGCGAGGGTGGGTTGCTAATCTATATCTATCCTTACTAATATTATAAATGCGAAAGTAAGGATGTTTGTTTGTTTGTTACGCTTACACGCTAAAACCACCGAACTGATTTCAAAAATTCTTTCACCAATGGAAAACTATAATATAAGGGAGTAACATCGGCTATATTTTATCCCGGTATTCCCACAGGAACGGGCACTATGCGGGTAAGGCGACTGAAACCGAAGCGAAGCGAGGGCGGGTTGCTAGTACTTAATATTATAAAAAGGAAAGGTTTGTATGTAAGTATGTTTGTAACGAATTGGCTCAAAAAGTAACGGACCGATTTTAAAAATCCTTTCACCATTGGAAAGCTGTAATATCAGTGAGTAACATAGGCTATATTTTATCCCCGTATTCCCACGGGAACGGGAACTACGCGGGTTAGGCAACTGAAACCGAAGCGGAGCAAGGGCGCATTGCTAATATTAGATGATTTTGGTAGCATTTCAGCTAATATGTGACGAAGGAGCTGCTGAGGTATAGTGAATATGGTATAAAAATGCTTTACATACCTTTTCGTTGCCACCAAAAATCACAGAAGATACCGTTAACAGCGGCCATAACACTGTTGAAAGCGACAATTTGACTTACCGTCGGACAATTACTAAATTAGAAGAACCTGATAATTTGTAAAGAAAATTATAACTCGACACTGGCAAAAATGACTCGTATTAGTAGCTGATTGTCAGGACAAAAAGAAGAGCTATCATTTTGTTAATGATAATATTGCATCATCATCATCATAACCCATGTACGTCCTACTGTTGGGCTCGGGCCTCCTCCACAATGGGAGGGAAATTAACCTATTATACCTCACTGGTCAGGCAGTATTGGCTTGGTTTTGTTAAGCCTTCGTTCTCTGGCCTATGCCAGAGAACTTCTATAAGTTATATGCATATTTAATTCCTTAGTGGTCTTTTACGACACCCATGGGCAAGAGAAGGTGGTGAATTGTATCCGTCACCACACAAAATTTGTATATTTGCAAAGACTTTATATTTTAATATAGAAATTATGTTTAGTAATAAAAATCATCATCATCATCATCATCTTCTCAGCTCATATACATATATCTTACTCACAAGCCTCCTCCACGCTATTGTAGAGAGGGCTTGAGCCCAGCTGTGGGCCGTACATGAGCTGCACTGATGATGGAATGATAATAAGGATGATTAAGCTTTTCTCCGTGGTGACGGAATAAAAATACAATTCAGTATAGTCTTGCATGTGGGTATTATAAAAGCCGATTAAGAGAGTGTGGTGACGGAGTAAGAATACAATTCACCACCCCCTCTCTTGCCCATAGGTGCCGTAAAAGACGACTAAGGGATTCAAGAGAAGGAAAAATGGAAAGAAAGCCCTATACCAACACTTCAGATTAGCGTGGTATAATAGGACAATATCCCCTTCATAGTGGAGGAGGCCCGAACCCAACATTGAGACATGTATGCACTAAGATAATTAAATTATTAAATAAGCAAGTAACATCTATGCAAAACAAATAAAACTTGTAAACCTATACCAAACCGTCTGACCATCATGGTATATTAGGTCAATTTCCTATTGTGGAGGAGGCTCTAATTCAATAGTAGGACATTATTGACTATCAAATAAACAGTTTTTTTTTTCTGGGGTGGATTGTGGTCGGCGCGCTGCTCGCACCACTCCGTCCGGGGCGACAGAGGGGCGTAGGCACGCACTCCCGCTACCCACCCGCGATGCACGTTGCCTTCGTCGTTGGGGTAACCACCGGAGCAGGGTGATTTGACGTCAGCGATCGGCCTGACGGAACACCCCCTATTTGGGGTACCCTCCCATCGAACGATGTCCCCCCCTCAGGAAGGACGTCGGTCTTTCCTCACGCGGTTGGCCTCTCAGCAGGTGACGGACTAATTCCCCGGTCACGTCACCTGTGGCCTCGGCTAGGGATCAAATAAACAGTAACAAAGTTTTAAAATCTAAACTAAACTACTGTCATACATCTGTACTTTGGTACTAGCTACACTAACAAACTGTGAACCAATACAAAATTAACAATACATTTTAAACATCATCTAGAACTACAAAAAGTTACTTTATTCTCTACGTAATAAGATTGAGTATACATTTTTCGCAGTTACCTATGTAGAGTGGTATTGGAGGTCAAATTGTATATCAGCCCCTCGCCAATAAACATCAATCAACAGACTATTAAATGCACCTTTGTTCTAAACTATTGTGGTTTGCTCCGTTTATATCTGGGATATAGTCAAATATTTCAAGATAATGATTGCCGATGTTTACGTGAGTATTATACATCTATACCAATAAATAAAATTGGAGTGTCTGTTTGTAATGTCAAAATAATAGGCTTTTTTCATGATCACACGGTTATTTGCGCAACACCTATGCCTAAAATACAGATTAAAAATTTTTGTCTGTCTGTCTGTCTGTTTGTTCCGGGTAATCTTCAAAACGGCTGGACCGATTTCAAAAATTCTTCCATCAATGGAAAGCTATAATATCAGGGCGTAAACAAGGCTATATTTTATCCCGGTATTCCTACGGGAACGGGAACTACGCGGGTAAAACGACTAAAACCGAAGTGAAGCGCGGGCGGTTTGCTAGTTATAAATAAAACTATTTTACGGATTTTATCGCGTTTGTATTTGATTCTTGATTGCCTGACAATTCAAAGACTTTACAGCGCTCTTGATCTCTGGTGGACTCGGACCATAAACGCTGTAAAGTGTACGCGATAAAATCCGTTAAATAGTTGTATTCACAATATTTCAAGACCAATTTTTAACATTATAAATTAAACTATTGTTACGAATTTTATCGCTCGTTCATAGTTACGCCCCCTTACTATACCATGCTGGTCAGACAGGCTGGTATTTTTTTTTTTTTTTTTTTTTTTTTTTTTTGGTGGGCTATGGTAAGCGCACGCGCGGTCCAGTCCCTCCGGGGCGATGAAAAGACCGCGCGCGGGCCCATAAACCCACCCATACCCACGTCACCTCGTTGTTGGGCCGACCACCGGAGCAGATGTGACTTGTCGTCAGTGGTCGGCCCAACGGAATACCCTTTCGGGTAACCTCACCTCTCGACGTCCTGGGACGTCGGTCGCCGTCGCGCGGTCAGCCTCTCTGCGGGTGACGGACAATTCCCCGGTCCGATCACCCGCGGCCTCGGCTAGGGCGGCATTAGGCGCAGATACTCGCGCCTGCGCCGCCCGAGTCGCCAGACAGGCTGGTATAGGGTTTTGTTTCAAGTTTTCCTTCTCTTGCATAGATGTTATAAGCGTATTACATTCCCTAGTCATCTTTTACGCCATCCACGAGCAAGTAAGAATACCATTCACCACTCCCTATCTTGCCCGTGGATGTCGTAACAGACGACTACAGGATATAATACGTATATAACATCTATGCAAGAGAAGGAAAGGACAAAGCGAAACAAAATCCTATACCAATTTGTCTGATCAGCATGGGATAGTTAGATTAAATTCCCTCCTGTTACGGAGGGAGCTCGAGCCCAGTAGTAGGACATACGAGAAACATAAGATGAAATGTATCGTTGGTGAAAACGATAATAAGTAACCTTATCTAAATTCCTGTTTTTATCTAAAAGGTACAAATCACATAGCTCAAAATGGACCATATCAGTTTCACGTTGCGCAAGAGTCGCGTGCCTCACCTGCTCACGTCATAGGGCACGCGTCGACACGTGCTGACGTCATCAACCCCCTTGTCTATAAACCTTTGTACTGTCATATGTGTATATTTAATGAAAACGCCCCGTCATCTCTTATTGGGAGTTAACATTTTGAATGTGATTTTATTATCATTTTTTATGGTATATTTATTGAAGTAAAACCTATAGGCAGGTTTGGATAGGGAATAAATTCATATTGTCATCGCTATTTGCCCATTCGGACAGGCAAAGGGATCAAAGCCCATACAGCGAAGTCTGATACAATTTTCTTCATATTATTTAACATTCCTTTATTTGGTACCCTTTATCTAGAATACCTTATTTAGTCATTGCCCGTCAGTCAAGTCGTTACCATTAATTAGGCGTTAAAAACTTAATTAAATGATGTCTCTGGGAATTTTGGTAGAATATGAAAATACACGTAAACCACTCTTATATCACATTCACTACACTTCAGCACCTTAACTGTCTTATATTACATAAAATATCAGCAAAATTGTTTACTACAATACTATAAAACACAAAAGAAATTAATATAATCCAAGGGCTGTTTTATTTTGGGGGTGCCACTCCTCGCACCACTCCGTCCGGGGCAACAAAGGGGTGAAAGCATGCACACCCGTAACCCACCTGTGACATGTCGCCTTCGTCGTTGGGCCGACCACCGGAGCAGAGTGACTTGACGTCAGTGGTCGGCCCGACGCGACGGAATACCCCCTTGAGGGGTACCCTCCCATCGATCGACGTCCCTCCCTCAGGGAGGACGTCGGTCTTTCCTCACGCGGCCTGCTTCTCGGCGGGTGACGGACTACCTACTTCCCCAATCCAGTCACCCGCATAATCCAAGAGCTTAACATGACATTTCCATATTCGCGCCGAAACTCCTCATCATCGATATGGTCACGTCTATATCTGTAGTTATGTCAATGTCACTATATTTGTGCCGATAGATGTCGAAACCAGACAAATGTAAACAGTTTTAATGTACAAATTGTAATTTATGATCAAATAATTCAAATAGTACGATTCTCGAAGTAGTCAATCACTATGTTTACCTAGGACAAACAATCCGGTTAGGTAGATTCAATTTCGAGAAAGAGATCAGCCGACGAATCCAATTCGGTTGGGCAGCTTTCGGGAAACTTAAGAGGATCTTCTCGTCCAAGATACCTCAGTATCTGAAAACACAGAACTACGACCAATGTGTGTTACAAGTGATGACTTACGGCACGCAAACGTGGTCCCTAAATGTAGGCCTCATAACAAGGCGCAAAGTCGCTCAGCGTGCTATGGAACGGGCTATGCTCGGGATTTCTCTGCGAGATAGAATCCGGAATACGGAAATCCGCAGAAGAACGGGTGTAACCGACATAGCACGAAGAATTAGCACGCTGAAGTGGCAATGGGCAGGCCACATCGCTCTACGAACCGACAACACCTGGGGAAGAAAGGTTCTCGAGTGGCGACCACGTATCGGACGACGCAGTGTAGGACCCCACTAGGTGGACCGTCGACCTAGTGAAAGTTGCTGGGCGTCGTTGGATGCAGGCGGCACAGGACCGCACATTGTGGCGTAACATGAAGGAGGCCTACGTCCAGCAGTGGACGGCAATACGCTGAAATGATGATGATGGTGATGAAATGATGAATTTGAATATCCAAAAATTGTGATTGTTTGTTCATAGTTTTATATCCCTATTAGTTTCATTTCAGCTTACATACGTCCCACTGACAGGTTAACAGTCCGTCCTCCGGAGTGGGTATGTTCCGTACGTCCAGTAAAGTTTCTATTAAAAGTCACAAGCACAAAACCGTATTGCTTGTAATGCTGTCAAAAAATTTGTAATTAATTTTTTCAATACATATACTATTTTCTTATTATTACCTTTTTTTTCTAATGTAATCTCTAAAATAGTGCATATGGAATGCATTATTATCTATATACCAATAAATAAAATTAGAGTGTCTGTTTGTAATGTCAAAATAATAGGCTTTTTTCATGCTCACACGGTTATTTGCACTATACACATGCCTAAAATACACTTTATATTTTTTTTTGTCTGTCTGTCTGTTTGTTCCGACTAATCTTCAAAACGGCTGGACCGATTTTAAAAATTTTTTCACCAATGGAAAGCTATAATATCAGGGCGTAAACTAGGCTATATCTTATTTCGATATTCCCACAGGAACGGGAACTACGCAGGAAAGACTGAAACCGAAGCGAAGCGAGGGCGGGTTGCTAGTGCTAAAATAACAAACGATAAAATTTCGAAAATAATTTTCATACCATGTACAAAAAAAAAGTCGAGTGTTTTCCTATATCCCAGCACTTTTTATAATCCTTATGATATGTCCTACTAAGTTCACATAAAATATAAGAAATTATTCTTACATCCACAGCTCCAGATGGCTTAGAAGTTGTATGGGCGCCGGGCGAGCAGACCACATATGGTCTGTGGACCGGTACGCAAGTCTGTCCACAGACCATTTATAGTCTATGGACAGTTAACCTGTTAAGCTCGAGTCTCCTCCGCAATAGGAAGGTAATTGACCTACACGCTGGTCAGATGTATTGGTTTAGGTTTTAAGTTTTCCTTCTCTTGCATCCAAGTTATATGCATATTTAAACCCGTAATCGTGTTTTACGACACCCACGGCCAAGATAGAAGGTGGTGGATTGTATTCTTACTCGATCTACACATGAAAAATCCTACCAGTTTGCTGAGAAAAAAAATAAACCTTCGGCATAGACAGCTAAAAGTATTACAGCATCTAAACAGTGCACTAAATATCCCCCAAAATCCCTATTATCCCGTCAACATATATCACACAACCTCACTAAATCCTAACAACCATTATGTTATCATAAAAAAAAACAAGCGAATTTTTGCCGCCATATATACGCAAAGCCGTTTTGTAAATCAGAAGTTAATACACTTTGAATTATGTTTGGTTGTTGGACTATTTAGCGGCAGTTTGTATTCGACCCGACCCCCGAACGGATCAGGCCTTATTGCGGGGGGGTTTAGAAAATATGTGTACGGACGGCGATTTGTGTGAACCGTTGGAGATATAGACCTTTTTTTATAAACAACAGATTTAATACTTAGATGGCGCAGTGGTTAAGACCTGTACTGACAGTGTCACGGTTTCGAATCTCATGCAGGACAACACTTTGTGCGATATTCCTAGTCTAGATATAATTTGTGTTCGTTAATCATATGTTTCGGGAAAGTTAAGAGGATATTCTTGTCCAACATACCTTAGTGTCTGAAATGATGATGAATCATCAGTGGATGGTACATAGATTATGGAATTTGAACTCGCGACATATTGCATGGTATATCGACATCTAAATCACTATGCCATCTGTGCAGTTAATAGTTTTTTTTTTTTTGCAAACAAGCCATGTGGTAACGGAGTAAAATTTTCAATATGCATCTAACATCCCTCTTATTATAGAGGAGGCTCAAGCCCAACAGTGGGATGTATATGAGCTGTGATGATGATGATGATGACACAGAGTATATGTAAATCGAACTGACGATACATTATATTGTGGTTCGAAATCTCAGTCACTACGCCATCAATGCAGTTAATTGTTATTTTTTTTTTAAAGATGACAGCCTGTTCTAAGGAGCTAAAGCTTGTTTTGCGGGGGACTTTACAAACAATATAATTAATGGACACAAATTACATCCAGACTCAGAACAACAATTTGTGGATTGCAAAAAATATTATCCCATGATTTGAACAGACGACATTGGCACGGTAGGTCGGTATCCTAACCACTGCGTCAGATATGCAAGTTATATACAGAGTGTATTAGGTTATGGGGCAACTGTTCGAGTATGTTGTAGTTCAACGGTCATAGATCATAATTAAAATGTATATTACACAAAAAAAATATAACAAAAGTTATAGATATTTAAAAAATATGTGTTAAACAGTCTGTGCCTTAAATGTTACGTATTATGTAGGCATGTATAGACAGGATACATGTAGACACGATGGTATGAATAGGTAGGAATTGTGTAAACACTTCAATGGTAGCGTAAGTAAAAACGCGACTCTGCAACGGTCATCGGCCGATCAGCTGATTTAAAAAGTTTGTTTTGCTTATGCGAACGTAATCTTTGATTTTTTCAATTTCTAATGAACATTTAATAAAGTACGAATATGTTACAGATTAAGTATCACTGACTTTATACATTTCAATCAGATTTACATGAAAAAGCGATGACAAAATTTAAAACTTTACATGTCTCTAATTCATTAACGAATCGATATTTTTCCTTAAAAAATTTTTATGGGTCCCTAACACCATTGCCTATCTCCCGTTTGCCCCATAACCTGATACACCCTGTATAAATTTGTTTTACAAGACTAAAGACATGACCATATTAAGTTCATCTTGCTTTTTCCTATTTTGTAGGTCGACTTTTATTTTTTTTTATTTTAAGAATGTAAATATATTAAATATTATTACCAAGCGAACAATGAAAGTTAAAGAAGTTTTACTCCAACCGCGAGTAAAAGTTGCACGTATTTTTCTTGCAGTTCGATTGCAATTTTATTTGTTAATATACATTGATCTACATATATTTAATGGTTGCAATTCTGAGCTTGCATATTAAGTCGTTGGATAACAATGACTTATGATATAAGACATCTTAGTCCGCCCGTGACCATGTATGCTGTGAAGTATACGAAACGTCATCCAATCAAATATAAACAAACACAAATGCGATAAAATACGTTAAAATAGTTTTATTTATAACTAACAGCCCGCCCTCGCTTCGCATTGGTTTCATTTGCCTTACCAGAGTAGTACCGGTTCCCCTAGGAATACTGGGATAAAATATAGCCTATGTTACTCCCTGATATTATAGCTTTCCATTGATGAAAGAGTTATTGAAATCAGTTCGGTGTATTTACTCCGTGTATAACACATCCTTACGAATATTATAAATGCGAAAGTAAGTTTGTTTGTTACGCTTTCACGCTTGAACCACTGAACGGATTTCAAAAATTCTTTCATCAATGGAAAGCTAAAATATCAGGGAGTAACAAAGGCTATATTTCATCCCAGTATTCCCACGGAAACGGGAACTACGCGGGTAACACGACTGAAACCGAAGCGAAGCGAGGGCGGGTTGCTAGTATCCAATAATTTATTGTATGTATTTTATATGCATCATCATCTTCGTCTGGGCTCATATACGTCCCACTGCTAGGCTCGAGCCTCCTCCTAATAGGAGAGAAATTGACCTTAAATAACATGCTGGTCAGACAGGGTTTAGTTTCGAGTTTTCCTTCTTTTGCACATATACCATATACGTAATATTAGTCGTCTTTTGCGACACCCACGGGTAAGAGAGGGGGTTGAAGGAGATGGTTTACATGCATTCTACATTTTTACAATGAATAATATAAACGCACGCAACTAAAATAAACGCGATCAGCTACACAGCTAGTGGTAGGACCACATTGTCGACAGTTATCTGTCTACAGCCACGGGCCGGTCCGTCCGGGGCAGTACCACACTCTCGCAGAAAATCGACGTCTGAGTAGTAGCGATTTGTTACTGCGCTTCGTTCCGTGAGCGAGAGAGCCGGAAGCCCAACTTTCTGAGGGTGTTTGCGTGTGGAGGGTTTTGGTGGTGCCTTTGGTATCACCGAGCCTCAATGCACGCATTCACACTCCCTTCACTTTTTTCGCGGTAGGCAGCGGCCTTGTAAAGATCCATGAGCGACAGCAACACTTACTATCAGGTGTACTGTTTGCTCGTTTGCGACCGCTTGCAATAAAAAAAAAATCAGATCCTTGAACCCGTGAAACACGTGGGTCCGCTGAACCAAGCCGAAAAGAGCCGAGCGGACTCGACCGTGTCAATCGGACGTTTCACTATGACGTCACAGCACGAAATCAATCTAACTTGTTTATCGAAGTTTCACTTCAAAAATCTGAACCTGCAAATTCGTCCTTGATAAGTGACATACCAACCCACACTAGTGATGTAAGTACCTACAAAATATCGAACGATTTTATATAAACAGAGTAACTCGCAGCCCAGTGAATAAGGTATCTCTGTTACAAACAACAATATATATGGTCCCCAGAGTGTACGAACAGGGCTTAGCTCTTACGCCACCAGAAAAATAAGGATGTGCACTTTCAAAAGTATCGATATATAAATAAATATTATTTAATTATTATTTTGGAACAGAATTGTTACATTACTATCGATAATTACGATAAAACATATAAGACCTGCATTAAATTGTTTGAATTTAGTTGTCTTTAAAAATCCATTAATATTTCGAAATAATGGATAAAAAGTGTTTTTTTGTGTGGTGATGGAATAAGAATACAATTCACCACTTCCGACCATGCCCGACGTGTCATAAAAGACGACTAAGGGATATAATATGCATATAGGTAAAAAGATGTTCCCTATAGCAGCATGTCTGGCTAGCAAGGTTTAGTAGAACCTTTTGCCTCCTATTGGGGAGGAGACTTAACCCCAGCAATGAGAATTGTATAGGCGAATCATCATCATCTTGCTCTTATCCCAATTACTTGGGGTCGACGCAATATGTCATCTGTTTTGACATATTGCAAAAGTTTCGGCAATGACTTTTATGACCGGCCGCCTGCCTGACGTCAACCCTCCTTGGGAATGTAATCGTTGACCCAAATGGTACCAGATGGAGTTGGTCCGGGTCAATCTAGGGCTCTTAGTCGTCTTTTACGACACCCACGAGCAAAGCAAGGGTTGGTAGTATTCGAAACTGCTACCACACAGCAATTCTATAGGCGAATATGGATAAAAATTATTACTTTCTAACAAATAAATTAGAAAATATAATGTAATTCAGTAGAATTGTATAAATATTGCCTAGTTCATGAGGGAAACAGCTATTTTATATTGCTGTTAACAACCTCTGGAAATACACGTTTTAAAGACATAAGCTTCATTTGAAATTGAGTCAATTTTTACTCTGCATCGTAAAAAGTATAACATATTAGCATTTTATAGGTTGAACAAAACATGTGATGAGTAGGGATGAAAGGCATGTGACAAGGCGGGTTATCGATATGAACGTGGATAGACGTAAGAAGCGTGGGAGACTCAAAAAGAGATGGATGGACTGTGTAAATGAGGACATGAAAAAGGTGAGTGCAGATATGACGGCTGATAGGAGGTTATGGAAGGTAAGTACATGTTGTGTCGACCCCACTTAGCGTGAAATGAGTGCAGGCAAATGAATTATAAGTTAAACAAAACATGAAATAAAAAATAAATGTATTTATATCCAATATCAAACCATTTCTAAGTAAATGAGCAAGTTCAAAAAATTAGTTATTATAAATTACACATATACGACACTGTTCTTTAGTTATAGAAAATTGGATTGCCAAAATCTTAATATATATAAATTACGTGTCACGTTATTTGTCCGCGATGGACTCCTAAACTACTTAACCGACTTTAATCAAATTTACACACCGTGTGCAGTTTAACCAACTTGAAAGATAGGATAGGATAGCTTACATCTTAATTTATAGTCGCAATATTATTTTATTGCAAATTATTTGTATTACCTATATATACCTATTATTTGACATTCACAATTATCTGTTAACTCCAAACGATTTTAACAGATGGCGATATCTGTTGACTGGATTGAGTAGTTAATTAATAGATGGCGCTGCTATGTCAAACCTACAAACGTGTCATATACGATTTTAACTTGCTTTTTTACATAGATGCCATTTGTAAAAAAATATGACTACCTCCATTACAGATGTTCTCCTACAGTTCCACTTAAATAGTTTAATAAAAAGTAATTTAACAAAAATATTAGCCACAGCAACGCGTGGCCGGGTCTGCTAGTTTATATTAAAAGTAAAGTCGAATGAGTAGGTATAATTTAAATAGATAATTTACGTATCATAATCATCATCACAACTCATTTACGATCCTCTACTGAGCTTGACTCTACTCTAAAATAGGAGGGAAATTATCCTACCACGCTGGTGAGACGGATTGGTATAGGGTTTCATTTCCTTCCCTTGCATAGATTCTGTATACATATTATATCCCTTAGTCATCTTTTACAACATCCACGGACAAGACAGAGAGTGGTGAATTGTATTCTTACTCGATGAAGTAGCAAACCACACGGATAAATTCAATGTATCGATATATGATAAGTCACGGATTCCAACACTATTTAGTGGGTTATTTAACGCGGCCAGCGTTTTAACGCGGAAGATATTATTCTATGAAATAAATAATTTCACTATCAATTCAATATTTTTATAATAATTTTAAATAATTTAACCGTCGAAAGCTAGTAAATAAAACAATTTTAAGTATTTTATCACGTTTGTATTTGATTTTTGATTGCCCGACATTTTGAACAATTTACAGGGTTCATGCTTACGGCAGGACTAAGATGTTTCACGTCCAACAAGTCATCGTTATAATAGAGATTTATATACATCCGACGGGTCCGCTAGTGACCATAAACACTGAAATTGTTCGAAACGTCGGACAATCAGAAATTAAGTACAAACGCAATAAAATTCGTAGTTTTATTTACAATGTGTAATACTCGCATAAACATTAGAGATCATTATTATATTCTTTATCTCCAAAATAATAGGCAAAGGTCACATTATAACCTTAGACAATAGACCCTTTATTGAGAATAATTATATGCCATACTAAACACTGCCTAACTTGCCCGCGTCGTAAAAAGCGACTAAGGGATATTAAGCATATAACATTTATACAAGAGAAGGAAAACTCGAAACAAAACCCTATACCAACATGTCTGACCAGCATGGTATAGTAGGTCAAATTCTCTTCCATTGTGAAGGAGGCCCGAGCCCAATAGTGGGACGTATGTGGGCTGCGATGAACTACACAGAGTTTTCTCACCTAGTAAGAGCTATAGCTAAAACTGCTAACCGGACATAGTGCTAAACTTCCTAAATCCAGGAACCAAAAACGAAACTCCATTATCAGCAAACGCAAACTTATCTCCAAAATAACGAAGCAACAAGGTTCAAACCTTATAATCCCAAGTCTACAAATGACATGCATTAGAGATGACCGCCACGTGAAATCGGAACATCTGCCATGTTTCTGCTCGATATTGTACGAGGCAAGTGCAAGCGAAGTTAAAAACCGTGTAACTTTATAACAATAGCGTTATAATAGGGTGCGGTATATGCGGTACAGTGTCGGGTAAAAATATTGTTTCAGTAATAATTTATTCCATTTTTGTGTCGGCATTAAAATACAATTGACCAACTTGCCTGTCTCTATCGTAAAAGACTACTAGATAATATATAATTAGATAACATCTATGAAACTGAAAGTAAACTCAAAATAAATTTCTGTATCAATCCATCAGCTCGCTATAATAGGTGAATTTCCCTGGTATTGTGAAGGAGGCGCGAATCCAGCAGCGTAACGGATTAGGAATTATCATTATATCGACTTATATATATTCCACTGCTCGGCCAGTTCCATTCCTCCTTCGAAATAGAAGGAGATTTAACCTGTCAAATCCCGCTGGTTAAACTGGTTGGTCAGTAAAGGGATATGGGACTTTATTTCGAATTTGCCTCTCTTGCATAGAACATCTATCTATCTGCATATAATATCCTATAGTAGACTTTTACGATACTCATGGAGAAGAAAATGAATAACACCTATTATGTTATCTGTGAAAATAATTATATTTTACAATACTAAAATAAATCAGCACCAAAAATGCAATATAAACTAAAACTTAGTATTTGAACATATGATGCCGCGTTTCCGTGTGGTGATGGAGTGAGAATGCAATTCGCCACCACGTTTCTTGCCCGTCAGAGTCATAAAAGTTGATTAAGGGATACAATATTCATACAAAACTTCTGCAAGAGTACTACTATTTGACTATTCAATGCTCTTCTCCATTATAGCCAGTCTCTCCTATTTTACTTAACACGCCCAGCTCATCTTCCTATATTCAGATTGATTGTTTTTCATTGCAATACTAAAATCCACTTAAAATTCAGTACCATAGTATAATCTTATATCTTTAAACGAGCAATTCTTGTATATATATATTCAGGATCTCGGAAACGGCTCCAACGATTTTGTTGAAACTTGGCATACTAGAGGTTTCAGGTCCAAAAAATCGATCTA
Organism: Lymantria dispar; assembly: GCA_032191425.1. NCBI lineage: Eukaryota > Metazoa > Arthropoda > Insecta > Lepidoptera > Erebidae > Lymantria > Lymantria dispar. Next base: position 4,810,668 of record CM063465.1, on the reverse strand, counting down.
GCTAGGTTTTATTTATAGAAAATGTTGTTATGTCCGTGTTTTTAGCAAAACAATACAATGACATTAAATTTTAAAAGAATATGATTTCAAATTTCGTCGTCAACGTCATGAGTTACGATAGCTCAGATGGGAAGTTGACAGATTCTAATTTTGATTTTGTTGACATTCAAACAGTGTCGGTTCGAATCTCGGTGTTATATTATTCTCTTTTGTAATTTTTTATATAATTTTCATTATTTATTTTTTATTAATATATATCTAAATAAATTTGACAAAAATATTAGCGAAGCTCGGTCAACCAGATATTATATCATAGTACGATAACAATAATAATAAATTAGGTTAATCTTTACCATGTACCAACAATCTAAGTCGCACGTAAAATCAGCAGCTGGAGACTCCAACGCGTTCAGTGTGGAAGTCGGTCTGCACCGAGGAAGTTTTAAAGTTGCGCCAGTGACGGAAAAGTTAAGGAGTGAACGGCTGACATGGTATGGACATGTGATGAGGCGGGATGAAAGTAATGTTGTGAGAAAAGTTTTGGGTATGAACGTTGAAGGCTTTAGAGGTAAAGGGAGACCGAGGAAAAGATGGATGGACTGCGTGAGGCATGACATGGACAGTCTGGGAGTGACTGCAGAGATGACGTGACGTGATGATAGGATTGTATGGAAGTAGATGACATACTACGTCGACCTCAAGTAATAGGGATAAGAGCAAGATAATGATGAATTATTATCAGCCTACTCTTATCTCAATTACTTGTGATTTAAGTAATATGTAATTTTCACCCATCACACATATTGTAAATAATTTTGGCAATAATTTTATCACAGGCCGATTGCCTGATGTCAATTCTTGGTAATGTCATTTTTGGGTGGACGGCATCAGGGGGAGTTTGTCAAGGTCTCGTGATTGTTGATCAGATGGCATCAAATGGTATCAAATGTTCGATATAAAACTCTTAGTCGTCGTTTACGACATCCTCGAGCAATGTAAACGTTGGTAGTATTCGTATCCCCTGCCAAACAGCAAAATTTCTTAACATTTTTATGTGTTTCATATTTCTGGCCTGAAATGTATCATAAGCTAAAGGGCGAGTTAAGGCGGGTACGTATTAACTTATAATAAACTAACCGCGGTTTTCTTGTTACCATGCGTTATCTTTACAATCGTTATGATCGTAACAACCTTTTAAAAACAATCGAAAATAAGTTTTATTCCTAAAACATAAAGTTGAATTTTATATAAAAAACAAACTTCTTATAACTTTATTACGTTTGAATTTTGTTTGCCATTCAATTGTGAACTGTAAATGTATTTAATTTCAAAGTTATTTTTTGAAAAGTACTATATGGTAGTTATATCTTTTTTATATAGCGTGTATAGGTATATCAGATATTAAGCTAGGGGTATATTTTTATTAAAAATCATCGCTTATCTCACCCTAGTAATGGGGGTTGGGTTGCTTTATTATTTGTTTGCATAAGTTTTACACTAATATACAGTTTTTGTTACGGATTTAAAGATTATAAGAGCAAGTAGCATTTTAAAATATTCTTTTTAATATATTCACCTTTTTTGTACACTTTTATCTTCGGATTTTTTATACCCCTAATTGACCTAGGTAGGGATTCAATCTCTTTTTTCAGTTTTTAACGTCAAATATCTCATCTTCGTTATGTTCATGTATCCCCTCGTAGCTTTTTCAACGGCAGTCTTAGCAGGAAAAGGGTAGATCTAGACCAGCTATCAGAAACAATTATGTCAACACACCTCATCTCAGCTCATATATGGCCCACTGCTGAGTTCGACAAGTTAACTCTGCGCCGGTGGTCGGCCCAACGACGAAGGCGACGTGGTTTTCGGGTGGGTTGCGGGAGTTGCGTGCTTAAGCCCCTCTGTCGCCCCGGACGGAGTGGTGCGGAGGCGCGCCGACCGCAGCCCACTCACAAAAAAAAAACTGCTGAGTTCGAGCCTCCTCCATAATAGGAGGGATATTGACCTATTACACCACGTTGGTCGATTTAGGGTTTTGTTTCAAGTTGATCTCTTCTTACATAAACATTATATACATATTATATCCCTTAGCCGTCTTTTACGACAACCATGGGCAAGACAGGGAGTGGTGAATTGTATTCTTACTTCGTCACCACACCTGCCAAATGATATTTAGTTAATAAAATAACTAAATAGCGGAACAAATATCTAATATTAAAGGATTAAACTAACATTTAAGTATTCACTTAACATCACTTAAGTCGTTCTTAACCGACAGATTAACGGTAATGCGCCTTTACTTAAAACTAATGCAATTACCGTGAGGAAGAGAGACGCAATTATATGAGAAACAGAGATAGAAAATATTGGTTGTATTTTCTTAGAAGCGTTCAAGATTCGGCTAATATTCGATTTAATTCGGACTTAAGATAATGTTTTATTCTATCTATATAAGTAGTTATCTGACTACTTTCGTGTGGTGACGGAGTAAGAATACAATTTACCACTCCCTATCTTTCCCGGCTGTCGTAGGAAATGACTAAGGGGTATGATATGTTTATAACAGCTGTGCAAGAGAAGGAAAACTAAATAAAACCCTATACCAACATGTCTGATCAGGGTGCTACAGAAGGCGGAATTTTTCTCCTTTTTTTGAGTGTACCATGGTCATCGCACCTGCCGCCCGTCTCCATCCGGGCGACAGCGACAGAGGGACGGCGTGCGGCCCCATAACTCACGCGTAGCACGTCGCCTTCGTCGTTGGGCCGACCACCGGTGCCGAGTTCCTCGTGTTTAGTTGGTCTGACGGAATATCCTCGCGGGGTACCCTCTCCTCTCGACCTCCCCTTTCCAAAACGTCGGTCGCCGTCGCACGGTCAGCATCTCGGCGGGTGACGAACTAATCCGCGTTCCCGTCACCTTCGAAATTTCTGTTCTTGGAGGCGATTTGAGCCCAATAGTGGGACATATATGAGTTGTGATGATGATGATTAAGTACTTATCAGTGTATCTGATTGTTTTGTCATCACCATCTCAGCCCATATACGTCCCCACTGTTGGGATTGGGTTTCCTTTATTTTGGGAGGGATTTTGACCTACTATACCGCGTTGGTCAGATGTATTGGCATAGGATTTCATTACGAGTTTTCCTTCTCTCGTATCGATGTTATCCGAATATGTCTTTATATGTCTTTTATGACATCCATGGGTGTAGTGTTGCCCAAAAAAGTCTTGGTCTTGCGGTCTTGGTCTTGGTCTTGCGAGAAATGCGAGACCGAGACCAAGACCAAGACCGCTTAATTTTTGCAAGACCAAGACCAAGACTGGCCCTGCAAGATTTGAGCAAGACCAAGACTGAGCCTGCAAGAGTCTCGCGGTCTTGCATTTAATTCAAATCACCATTCCAGCTTATATACGGTGGAGCTCGTGTCTTCTACATAAAAGGAGGGAAATAGGCCGTGGCCGGAGAGGAATTGCCACGGTGATCGGCCGTGTTGTTACAGGGTTTCATGTAAAGTTTTCCTTCTCTTGCACCGATGTTATATATTATAGCCCTTAGTCGTGGGTTCGCACTCGCGGATAAAATAGGGGAGTGATGAATTGTATTCTTACTCCGTCACTACACGGCAAGTCAAATTAGTCTTGAGATATCCATCTATTGGCCAATCGATGCCCAATGTTGGTGTTGGCTTTTCAGAATTACTCTTCGGAAAGGCTTAAGGACAAAAATACCGTAATCACGAGAGTGCTCTTGCCCATTATACATATTTATATATCCGTTTATTCATTAGCCCAACGATGTTCACTGTTGGACATAGAAATATGCCTACAATTAATCTACATAAATATCCGTGTAGGGACAGATTACGAATACAATTCACCACTCTCTTACCCGTGGATGTCGTATCAAATCGGACCGAGGCAATGGTGTTAGGAAGCCGCGCGCACGCAGGGTCCATTCCGTCCGGGGCGATGAAAGGACGGCGCGCGGGCCCATAACCCACCCGTACCCACGTCGCCTCGTTGTTGGGCCGACCACCAGAGCAGGGTGACTTATCGTCAGTGGTCAAATAACTCCATCGCTTGCCAATGAAATTGAAAAAATCTTTTTTGTTGGAAAGGGGGAATGTTAAATAACATAAAATTTATTGTATCAACTGCCCCGTGTGGTGATGTCTTAAGAACAACAGGGTCTAAATTCCTTCCTTTGTCATAGGAGTAGTAACTCTATCTAATGTAGCACCAGGGGAATAGGAGAGTAATTTTCCCCAGTGGTAAGGGTTATATTCAATAGTGGACTATAGGCTAGCAGATGGATAGGTAGGATAGGATGATATTTGATTAATTTAGTTGGATTTTTCATTGCCATGATAAATGACTGTTACGTTATTCCAACTGCAAGACTTGCAAGACTTTGCGAGACTCTTGCTGCAATACCAAGACCAAGACCAAGACTCGAGTGTGCAATACCAAGACCAAGACGAGACCAGGTGTGCTGTTGTAAGACCAAGACCAAGACTGGTCCAAGTCTCGTCTTGGTCTTGCATTTGGGCAACACTACACGGGTGAGAGAGGGGGTAGGAAATTGCCAGCTATAGGCTAGTATAGTAGGTCAAATTCCCTCTTTTTGTGGAGGAGGCTCGAGGACAGCGTTAGGACGTAGGTAGGTATATGGGCTAAAAGATAAAAACTCAATCGCAGCAGTAAATTTAACCCACCCATCTTAGAATAATAACGTATAGAAGGGAGGTTCACGCACAAAAAGTGAAGCATTTCAATTGAAGCCTAATGGAGCTTACGCCGGAACCGTTCCGTAATGTACAAGGTCACTGTATTGCACCTACGTACGCAACTTTTAAAAAATAAATAGGTAATTATGACGCCTTGTGCATTCAAATGGTGTCACAACACATTTGAAAAACATAAAAAGTACATTAAAATTACTTTTAAAATTATTCCGAGTATTTATGTTAATAAAAACAAAATTTGATTTCATATTTTGTATAGTAGTGTGCGTGTGTACGTGTGTAATCGCTTGCACGCATAGTATTGTTTGCTTCATATTTTTGATGGCTTACGTATGGACATTATCCTTCTATACGTTATTATTCTAAGCCACCCTTAGACGGATTTAAAAACACAAAATTTTTTATCATAACCAGTCCAGCAATTTAGATCTCCTATTACACACATGTACAAAACAATTGCCGTGTGGTGACGGAGTAAAATTCACCACTTACTATCGTGGATGTCGTAAAAGACAACTAAGAGATAATAGGGATGATCTGTGCAAAATGAGACAATCTCGAAATAAATATTTATAGTAACACGTCTGACCGGCGTGGTGTTACTGATCCCTTCCATTGCGGAGGAAGCTCGAGCCCAACAATGGGATGTATATGAGCTGTGATGATGATCAATATGTATAGAAGACGCTTCAACATTTGTGCCGCGCCATAACTGGATACAAAGACCTACAGGAACGTTGGAGTGTCGTGGAGTTGTAATATACGACAAGTACTGTCGAACTGTACAATAAGCAGTACAGTTCGACACGACAACATTAATTTGAATGCACAGATGGCATATTGGTTAAAATACCGACTCAAAGTACATGTGTAGTAGGTTCGATTCTCATACAGGACAATATTTTGTGCGATCCACATATTTATGTTCTGAATCTGGGTGTAATTTGTGACCGTTAATTAGGTAAATGTTTGTAATGGCTACCGCAATACAAGCGTTATTTTCTGCATGATATTTTTTTTTTAATTATTAGATTTGTTTATTAATTGAAATAAATCTTTATTTTTCTTAAATTTGTTTATTTTTGCACGATTTAGTTATTTATTTAAATAAACAAGTTGTTGTTTATCTATACCAATAAATAAAATTGAAATGTCTGTTTGTAATGTCAAAATAATAGGCTTTTTTCATGCTCACACGGTTATTTGCACGACACCTATGCCTAAAATAGCAATTAAAAAATTTTTGTCTGTCTGTCTGTTTGTTCTGGGTAATCTTCAAAACGGCTGGACCGATTTCAAAAATTCTTTCACCAATGGAAAGCTATAATATCAGGGCGTAAACTAGGCTATATTTTATCCCGGTATTCCCACGGGAACGGGAACTACGCGGGTAAAACGACTATAACCTATAACCTATAACCGAAGCGAAGCGAGGGCGGATTGCTAGTCTATATATAAATACGTGAAGCAAAAACTTTGTACCCCTTTTTACGAAAATAACGTGAATGGACAAGTATGAAATTTGGCACAGTTGATGTATATAATGAGGAGAAGTGCATAAAACTGAAATTTCATGTAATAATAGATTAGAAATACATTAAAATCATTAATAAAAGCATTACGCACACTACAACGCAATCGCACACACACGTACACATGCGCGCGCTTATACACTTGTTTACAGTTAAAATCTCTGGTCAAACTGAATGTAAACTAATCATAATTATGATGACAATGTCTAATAGACATTTGTACTTAGTACTTTATATATTAGTAATTATTAGTGAAATACAGCTTGCTAAATTTACAATTATCTATACCAATAAATAAAATTGGAGTATCTGTTTGTAATGTCAAAATAATAGGCTTTTTTCATGCTCACACGGTATTTGCGTCGTGCAAAGCGTCGTGCCTATGCCTAAAATAGCAATTAAAAAATTTTTGTCTGTCTGTCTGTCTGATTGTTCCGGGTAATCTTCAAAACGGTTGGACCGATTTCAAAAATTCTTTCACCAATGGAAAGCTATAATATCAGGGCATAAACTAGGCTATATTTTAACCCGGTATTCCCACGGGGACGGGCACTACGCGGGTAAAACGACTATAACCTATAACCGAAGCGAAGCGAGGGCGGGTTGCTAGTACATAAATAAAATTAAAGAAAATCGTGTAGCAGAAAAATGAATTAAAATGAATTATGACCGAATTTCGACCACACGGCTACCACTAGTTTAACTAAATACATTTATTAAATACACAAATTCGAAATTTCAGTGTGGTGACGGAGTAAGAATACAGTTCACCACCCCCTCTCTGGCTCATGGGTGTCGTAAAAGATGAATAATACAGAAGCAGAAAAACTTGAAATAAAATCATATAACAACAAATCTCACCACCATGGTCAATTTTCCTCCAATGCTGGAGGAGATTCGGGCCTGACAGTGGTATGTATATGATGATGAACTTCCTTTCCCTACACCCACAAGCAATGTAAGGGTTCGTAGTATTCGTAGCCGCTACCAGATAGCATCATAATTAGTTTTAGAATAAACTTTAACACAAAATATCGTAGCATGTCTACGTCGCGGCTACGGCGTAGCAAACGGTGATATCTATCCCTATATAATTTTATTGCACAAACTAAAGTACCTAGTACTATTAGTTCGATTCCCAGGACACTTTTTTGATACTTGATACCGATGACCAGCGTAGTGGCAAAGGAGATGGCAAACGATAGGTTATACCGGGCCGCGCGCAACCCTTTCGTTGTCTCGAATGGAATGGCTGGCGTATATACTGACCATATTGTATCAAAAAAGGGTTTTTTTTTTGGATGAACTACAAATCTTAATATATATAAATTACGTGTCACGTTGTTTGTCCGCGATGGACTCCTAAACTACTTAACCGATATTAATCAAATTTGCACACCATGTGCAGTTTGATCCAACTTGAGAGATAGGACAGCTTACATCTTAATTTATAGTCTAATTATTTGTCTATTATTTGAAATTCATAATTATCTGTTAAGTCCAAACGATTTTAACAGATGGCGATATCTGTTGACTGGATTGAGTAAGTAATTAATAGATGGCGCTGCTATGTCAAATCTACAAACGTGTCATATAAGCTACAATTCAATAGCATAAATAGTTTACTAAAATGAAATATAACAAAAACCTTAGCCACAGCAACGCGTGGCCGGGTCTGCTAGTAGATAATATAAATCTGTGTCTAGTTTTGGTCTATTAATTTTAAGTTTGTAAGCTAAGAGAAGAAATTTTTTTTTTCTGAGTGTATAGCTGTTGGTCGCAGATGACCTTGACAGCTTAACGCGGGCTATGGGTGAGCGCTGATGGCGCTCAACCCGGTAGGTAAGAGAATTAAAGCTCGAAATGAAACCCTGTACCATCACGTTTGACTGACATGGTATAGTAGATGAATTTCTTTCCCACCGCGGAGGAGGTCCGAACCCAATAGTGGGGCGTATATGGGCTGAAATGATGATGAATGATGAAGCTCTCCGTTGAACGGAGTAAAAATGTAATGACTAAGGGGGGTACAATATAGAGCTTTAAATCCCGCAGCCTGAATTCAATCTCGGTATTTGCGGGATTACGAATTTTCAATCCCGCGGGATCTCTGTATTTGCGGGGGATCCCGCACATTGAAAATATCCATATTTATATAAAGCAAATAAAACAATGAATTAATCAACTTCACATTTATTTACGTACATATTACTATTAATATGAGATCAATCAAATTATCCCGTTTATTTGTAAAAAAAAGGAATGAATTAATCAACTAACTAGACATTTATTAAAATATTACTATTAATATGAGACCAGTGAAATTACTCCGTTTAAATATCACAAAAACCCTATGAATTATCAACTAACTTCATATTTATTTAAGTACTAGCAACCCGCCCTCGCTTCGCTTCGGTTTTAGTCGTTTTACCCGCGTAGTTCCCGTTCCCGTGGGAATACTGGGATAAAATATAGCCTAGTTTACGCCCTGATATTATAGCTTTCCATTGGTGAAAGAATTTTTGAAATCGGTCCAGCCGTTTTGAAGATAACCCGGAACAAACAGACAGACAGACAAAAATTTTTTAATCTGTATTTTAGGCATAAGTGTCGTGCAAATAACCATGTGAGCATAAAAAAAGCTTCTTATTTTGACATTACAAACAGACACTCCAATTTTATTTATTGGTATAGATATGTTACCGTTTGAGTTTGAAAGTTTATTAAGTTTGAGCTTGCATGCATGCTTTTTTCAATCCCGCAAATCCCGCGGATCCCGCGCCAGTAATCCCGCATCATGCGGGATTGGTAATTGGTGCGGGATCCCACAATACCGGGATCCCGGTATTGCGGGATTGGAAGCCCTAATACAAGACGCATATAACATCTATGCAAGAGAAGAAAAACTCTAAACAGCACCCTATTGATATAGGGTTGTCGGCATTGTCTACAAACATGATATATTAAGGTCAATTTCCCTCCTATTGCTGAGGAGGCTCGAGCCCAACAGTGAGATGTATATGAGCTGAAATGATGATGATGGTTTTTAGAGTTCCGTATCCAAAGGGTGAAAACGGGACCTTATTACTGAGACTTCCCTGTCCATCCGTCCGTCCGTCCGTTTGTCATCAGGCTATATCTCAAGAACGGTGATAGCTAGACAGTTGAAAATAAAATAAAATAAAATAAATATTTAAGGGGGGTTCCCATACAACAAACTTAATTTTTTTTATAGATAATGGTATGGAACCCTTCGTGCACGACTCCGCTTCGCACTTATCCGGTTTTTTGATATCAAACGGCACAGATATAGTGACATTGTCATAGCTACAGACATAGTGTTAGCGTTAACATGTCACGTGATCATGTCTATGAAGAATTACATGAATTTACTCCCCATTCAAACCTACTTATTGAAGATTTAATTTCAAAAGACAAAACGTAATGAAATTCTACAAAATAGTTTTGTTTCACATATATATTTTTTTTATAATATTCTCCGTGTAGTGACGATTTAAGAATGGAATTCATCACCCCCTTTCTTGCCCGTGGGTGTCGTAAAAGACGACTAAGGGAAAGATACAGATAACATCGATCTAAGACAAGGAAAACTCAAAATGAAACTCTATACTAACACGTTTGACAAGCGTGGTATAGTAGACCAATTTCCCTTCAATTGTGGAAGAGGCCCAATCCCAATAGTGGGACTTATATTGGCTGAAGTTGTGATGTATCAATATGTGCCCACTATATAGCTATAGTTAATAGCTATATTAAAAGTCGCTTGGCAGTCTGAAGCGTTTGAAAGCAACGTCGTGGATACCCTCCCCACTGTTACTTAATTAAATTATATATAGGTTGATTATTTTCTGCGGGCTTTAAAATGATTATTTTAATTATTAATATTTAATCATCATCATTATTACCACAGCTCAAATACGTGTCACTACTAGGTTTAAGGCTCCACCACAATAGGGGCGGTAATTTTTCTAATAAACCATGCTGGTCAGACGTGTTGATATGTGGATTTATTTTGAGATTTACCGTCTTTTGCGTTGATATTATATACATATTGTGTCCCTTAGTCATCTTTAACGACACCCATGTATAAGATAAGGAGCGATGAATTATATTGTTACTCTTTCAACACAAAGAAACGTATAAAACTTAGAAACAGGTACAATGACAGAAAAATTAGTAACGAAAATAATGCAGCGACAAGTATTTAATACCTACGCGAGAGATGGATGTTATTCACGCGTGATACTCTCACTCTTATTTTTCCTTGGGAGACATTAAAATTAGTAAAAGCAATTAGAGTTGAGAGTTCTCTCAAAATACTAAAAAAATCTTGGATAGCTAACTGCATTGCCATAGCATTATTCTTCCTTCTTAAAACCTACATTTCACAGTATATGTCGTCATTCTGATAATATATGGCATATTAAATAATAATCTCAACCCATATAAGTCCCACTGTTGGGCTCAGGCCACTTCCACAATGACTAGCATAGTATAGTGGATTAATTTCACTCCCATTGTGAAATAGGATCGAACCGAACACTGGGACTTATATGAGCTGTAATGATGATAGTGATGACATATATTGAAAACAAAGATGAGAAAACCGGCAAAACCTACATATATTTCAGCTCACTAAAAATATGTATCTAAAATAAAACACTCTGCGTATAGAGAACTCTCATTATATCAAGCTTCGTTCAGAAATCAAATATATGAATCTATTGAAAGCGTGTAAGTTATAAATAAAGCACTCTGTATACTCAAAATCAACATCAAATAAGCTTAAAAATATGTAGATTTTTTCAGCAAAGCTTTCACTTCTATAGTGAAGTAGAATCCCAACACTGGGACTTATATGAGCTGTGATAATGATGATGAGAACATATATTGAAAACAAAGAAATCCGTAAAAATCAACATTTATTTCAGCTCACAATTCAGCTTATAGTTAAAAATAATACACTCTGTATATAAATAACTCTTTCATTATATCAAGATTCGTTCACAAATCATACGTACGGATCTATTGAAAGCGTGCACGTTATAAATAAACCACTCTGTATATATAAAGCCAACATCAAATAAGCTTGAAAATGTGAAGAATTTTTCAGCAAAGCAACAGCCATATTGCGAATCTTTATCAAATTCTTTTAGATTATTTTTTGTAGAGTGACTTTTTTTGAGAATAGGTAAGTATGAGACTAATATATATTTTCACAGGCGACTCTTAAATTTTAGGTAACACCTAAGGTTATTATAATAGTAATAATTTTCGTTTTTTTTTCCGGCTAGGGCGTCGTGCAATGATTGTCGATGTCACTGTTCCTGATGAAAGACCATCTCGTGAAGGCTGAGAATGATAAACAAATAGAATAAGAAGACTTAGCTCACGACGCTCGACCAATGGGTTAATAGCCAAGAGCCTCGATCAACACCTAAAGAGGTTCGCGTTAGACAGATTGCGGGTCTGATGCAGGCGGTGTTACTGGATACGGCGCGCATCGTGAGAAGGTTCCTCTCTTTGGAGCCCTAACCACCGACAGCTTAGTCCTTACCGGCCGTTTTTACTGCCGGTGAGGCAACACGCTTTTATATTTTAAATATTTTTTTTATAATATTCTATTCACAATATATTATTCTCACCCGGCGAACTTCGTACCGCCATAATTTTTTGTAAATATATTTTCTAAATTGCCGAATTATTTATTATTATATTTTCGGCAATTTAAAAAATATATTAAAAAAGTCTATAGCTGTCATTTGCGTTTTGTTATTATATGTCTGATGCGTTATTGTTATACCATTTTTCATAGTGACTTGTATGCTTTTTGACGTTTTATGTTACGTCACACGGGAACGCAAACGAACGGGATAAAAAGTACCCTATGTCCGTCTTCTGGTTCTAACCTACCTCCCCACCAATTTTCAGCCAAATCGGTACAGTCGTTCTTGATTTATAAATAGTGTAACTAACACGACTTTCTTTTATATATATATATATATATATATATATATATATATATATATATATATAGATTTAATAATGTATTAGGAGTGTGTAAGTTGAATAAAGGTAATGATAATTTCAGATTTATAATAATATAACAATAATAATAATATCTTTATTTCGGACACATAGTTCATAGATTGTTAGTGAATTAGTAATATTTTGCTTATATATTATGTTAGTAATGTTAGTACTAATTTATTTACAATTTAAAATATTAATTACGTCATCCTGTCTTAGGTATCGTTGCTGAGATATGCCTCTGAAAACAATGTAAAATATAATGACAATCAAGCCTGGATGCTATCATCATCAGGACTGTGTTGGTACTGGCGCGCACCCTGCTCACTAACGACGCAGATCGCTTACGCATAGTTGCGTGGAAACAAGCCGTGTGCGCGTCTGCAAACATGCCGGAGGCACTGCAGTACCTGGGCAGTCCTAACAACATACGAAATGCATTATTGTACAGGACACGAAGATCACTGTAGCTTTTCTTAGAGTAATTAACCCACAAACTACATGTATATAGTGAGGTACAATATGCTTTAAAGAGCGTGATTTTGACCTCTGTGGAACTGCGTGCAAACCTGCGGGCTATCATGTTTACTTTAATTGACAGGGATCTTCGCTCCCGTCCTATGTCTTCATTGTTTTTTAGATCAGTCGTTATTATATGCCCTAGATATCTGAATACGTCCACCCTTTCCAAGGTCATTCAGAAAGAGAGACGGTACGTTATGAATACGTTTCCCATTAGCCTCAAATACCATCCATTTGCTTTTTGTGGTATTATACTGTAATCCATGGCTATGCGCGTATTTCTCACAGATCCCTATCAACCTCCTCAAACCACAGACCGAAGCGCTCAGTAGCACCATATCGTCAGCGTAACTAAAATTATTGACACAAACACCGTCTATGTGGCAGCCGACATGTTGACCACTGAGCGCCACGATCAGCTCATTGATGTATAAATTAAACAGAGTAGGAGATGTTAGTCCACCCTGTCTTACACTACATTGCAGGCGATACGGATCAGAGAAAGCGCCTGCCCATCTCACGCTGTTAGTCTGGTATGCATACCAGGACTGGAAAATGCTGACCAGTTCCTGTGGTAGATTAATGTCATTGAGCTTTCTCCACAGTAGGTCATAAGAGACCAGGTCATAAGCTTTGGACAGGTCGAGGAAGCAGGCATATACTGGTGTCTTACGATCAGTGTAGTACCTGACAGTATGCTTGAGACACAGTATAGCACTCTCAGTGGATAGCTGAGGACGAAAACCGAATTGGTTATCATGCAACATTACATATTTACTCAACTGTACCTCAAGCACACTGTCAAACACTTTGGCTATGATAGTGGCTAGTGATATAGGCCTGTAGTTCGTTCTATCTGTAAGGTCACCAGTTTTGTTCTTCACTACCGGGACAACCACCGTCTGCATACAGTCATCTGGTAGATAGGAATGATTCACGCACAATGAATAGAATGTAGCCAACACTCTAGAGATATGGGGCCCAGCATGTACGAGGTGCTCAATGCTAATGTCATCGTGTCCCGGGGACTTCCCTCGGGCTATCGATTTTATAGCTATAATTACATCCCTAGATGTGATTGACGTCCCGACTGCTTGACCTTTTTTGACAGTGGAGTGAATCTCCCCTCCCGGACTCAATCGTGATCTAACTAAAAATTGTTCTCTAAATATATTAGCAATATCCCTTGGATCACTCACACCCGCCACACTAAAAGGAAGGCTAGGTCGTATATTAGCTAGGAGGCGGCACGCCTGGCAACTCTCGGCAGCGAGGAGATTGTCAGGCGGATCGAAGCGCTGGGGTTGAGGGTAGCCCTGGAAAAGACGGAGGCCCTTTTGTTCCATGGCTTCCGTACCGCCGGGCCTCCCGCCGGCGCTTCGATCACCGTGAAGTCGGTCACCATCAGCATCCAGGCCCACATGAAGTACTTGGGCCTGGTGCTCGACGGGCATTTTTGGTTCCGGGAGCATTTCCATCGACTTGTTCCCCGGCTTGTCGGCGCGGCGCCGCCCTTTCGCGGCTGATGCCGAATGTGGGTGGACCCAGTGCTACGTGCCGACAGCTGTACACGGGGGTGATCCGGTCGATGGCCCTGTATGGCGCACCGGTGTGGGCGGGGTCCCTGACCGTCCGTCTTAGGGCCCTCCTGTGGCGACCACAGAGGGTCATGGCGATCAGAGCCATACGGGGTTACCGCACCGTGGCGACGGAGGCAGCGTGCCTCCTGGCCGGAACTCCCCCGTGGGACCTGGAGGCGGAGATGCTCGCCGACATTTATCGGCGGGTGTCGGAGACGCGCGCCCGCGGCGGTATGGTCTCCTTGCAGGAGATCACCGCCTGGCGGGTCGACGCCCGCCGAGGAGTCATTGCGCGTTGGGCAGTCCGGCTTGAGAGTCCTTGGTACGGTGTCAGGACCGTCGAGGCCTTCCGGCCGGTGCTGATGGAGTGGTTGGAGCGGACGCACGGGGTGCTTTCCTTCCGACTTGTGCAGGTGCTGACGGGGCACGGGTGTTTTGGGAAGTACCTGCACAAGATTGTCAGGAGGGAGAGCACACCGTCTTGCCACCACTGTAGTTGTGACGAGGACACGGCGCAGCACACGCTAAGGGAGCGCCGTGAACTCGTCGCGATTATCGGTGCCGACCTGGCGCTGCCGACCATCGCCAGTGAGATGCTCGACAGCGTCAGAAACTGGGACGCGGTCGCCGCCTTCTGTGAGGCCGTAATCTCACGGAAGGAGGCGGCGGATCGTGTGCGAGTAGAGCTCTTATTCGGCGACACGTTCCGCCGCCGGCGACTGGGGCGGCGCAGGCGCGAGTATCTGCGCCTAATGCCGCCCTAGCCGAGGCCGCGGGTGATCGGACCGGGGAATTGTCCATCACCCGCAGAGAGGCTGACCGCGCGATGGCGACCGACGTCCCAGTACGTCGAGACGTGAGGTTACCCGAAAGGGTATTCCGTCGGGCCGACCACTGATGACAAGTCACATCTGCTCCGGTGGTCGGCCCAACAAACAACGAGGTGACGTGGGTACGGGTGGGTTATGGGCCCGCGCGCCGTCCCGTTATCGCCCCGGACGGGCTGGACCGCGCGTGCGCTTACCACAGCCCACCCAAAAAAAAAAAAAAAAAGGTCGTATATTAGCTTTTGCCGTATCGCACCAGAAGTTACGAAAATTACCTTTCGTATGTTTTTCTGCCAAAGCGTCCATCTTTATTTGATCCTGATGGTCCTGTACCCATTTCAATCTAACCTTAAACAGCTTACGACATTTACACATGTTTTCGTATATAATGCCAAATTTTGGTCTGGCATACATTATCCATTCTTGGTATGAGACACGGGCCACCTGGTGAGCCTCACGAACATATTTATTCCAGCCCACTATGCGTGAGCCATTCCCGTTCCTCCTAGTACTTACATAACTCTCCTCGGCTGCACCCTTGAGGGCGGTTATTATATCATAGTATAACTTATCTAAAATACGCCTATGATCAGTATTATCGCAGAAACAGCCACGACAGTTCACACAGTCCGAAGGATAATCAATTAATTTCAATCGATTTTGACACTCTCTAGCATATATGTGCATAGTGACCTGTTCCCCACTTCATTCACCCCATCTTACCCCTATCTTTTTATTTATAATACTAGGCAACACTTTACGTGTGAGCAATGAAAAGTTACATTCAATGAGAAGCGGGCAATGGTCAGACCAGTGAGCGTCATACATTACATGAGCGTTTGTAACAGACCGAGCAGCCGAGCGAGTCACAACACAGTGATCCAGCCAGCTGCTCGACCCGTGTTCGTCACTAGTAAATGTAAAAGTATTTGAACCTAATCCTAATAAATCTACATCCACACACGACCAATACCAATAATTATGTCCATATGAACTTAATATTTCATCATCTCAGCCCATATATGTCCTACTGTTGAGCTCGGGCCTCCTCCATTATCGCAGGGAAATTGACCTACTATACCACACTGGTCAGACGTGTTGGCATAGGGTTTTGTTTCAAGTTTTCCTTCTCTTGCATAGATGTTATATGCATATAATATCCCTTAGTGGTCTTTTACGACATCTACGGGCAAAAGAGGGGGTGGTAAATTGTATTCTTACTCCGTCACCACTTACCTATGTATGAAACTTAACATTTATTTGATACAGATTATAAACCAAAATTTGGATAGATTACCTTCTTCGATATTATGTCGTCGATATTTCAACTGCATAGATGGTGTAGTAGTTAAGAGACCGAACTACTGTGCCAAATGCCGCGGGTTCGATTACGTAGAACATTCGGCACCACAAATTGTTGTTCTGTTTTTCTTTACGGTCGGCGCACGCCTCGCTCCACTCCGTCGGGGCGACAGAGAGGCGTAAGCACACATACCCGAAACCCACCCGTGACACGTCGCCTTCGTCGTTGGACCGACCACTGGAGCAGGGCGACTTGTCGTCAGCGGTCGGCCCGATGAAATACTCCCTCTCCTCGACCGACGTCCCCTCCTCGGGGTGGACGTCGGTCTTTCCTCACGCACAAATTATTGTTCTGAGTCTGGATTGAATATGTGTGGGTTAATTTTTAAAGTCCTCACATTGCAAGGATTGTTTCTTTAATCCATAATGTTGTCTGTCTGTACTGCACAGATGGCGTAACGATTAAAATACCTACCGGTTCAATTCTCGCGCAGGATAATACTTTGCGCGATCTAGAAATTTTTATGTCTTTTAGATTATATTTGTAAATGGCAATACAATGATTAT
The DNA here is from genome assembly GCA_032191425.1 of Lymantria dispar. NCBI lineage: Eukaryota > Metazoa > Arthropoda > Insecta > Lepidoptera > Erebidae > Lymantria > Lymantria dispar. The sequence goes on along the minus strand of CM063465.1, from coordinate 4,793,539 downwards.
TTCTTTAGGCCATTGGTCTTTTAAAAGCAAAACAAAAATACAGTGACTTAAATTCTATCTTAAGAGAAGGAAAATTCAAAGCAAAACCGTTTACCAACCCGTCTGACCAGCATGGTAATAGTAAGGTAAATTTCCCTGCTGTTGTAGACTAGACTTATGTCCAGCACTAAGACATACTCGTAGCTGTATGAGCCGAGATGAAGATATAATGAAATCTTATCATTAACATTTGAATTTTAGCTCTGCTCCGGTGGTCGGCTCAACGACGAAGGCGACGTGGTTTTCGGGTGGATTGCGGGAGTTGCTTGCTTAAGCCCCTCTGTCGCCCCGGACGGAGTGGTGCGCAGGCAACATTTGAATTTTACAGAGACTTGAAATTCAATTTTACTTTTTTTTTAAATTTTTCAGCTAACCGTTACAGGTATAAAAAAATGAGCCGTCACTTAGTACGCCTGGCAGATGTGAAACATCGAAATTATTTTATACAAGTATATATCCATAAAAGAACAGATTACGACAGGAACCAATATGCCAGAAATTTTTATTTGCCAGAAAATGATGATTTTCATTCAATAAACATTTATATTCATTAAATACAAGAATCAAAAATTCAAACATATTTGAAATTGTAACAGCCACGCTTAGCTGCCACGCGTAGCTTCACGCCACGCGTAGCTTCACGCCACGCGTACCTTCACGGCACGCGTACCTTCACGTCACGCGTAGCTTCACGCCACGCGTACCTTCACGTCGCGCGTAGCTTCACGCCACGCGTACCTTCACGTCACGCGTACCTTCACGTCACGCGTAGCTTCACGCCACGCGTAGCTTCACGTCACACGTAGCTTCACGTCACGCGTAGCTTCACGCCACGCGTACCTTCACGCCACGCGTACCTTCACGCCACGCGTACCTTCACGTCACGCGTAGCTTCACACCACGCGTAGCTAACGCCACGCGTAGCTTCACGCCACGCGTAGCTTCACGCCACGCGTAGCTTCACGCCACGCGTAGCTTCACGCCATGCATGGCTACACACCACGCGTAGCTTTGCGCTACGCTAACGATCAGGTTCACCCTCGCCTATAGATGTTTCAAATTAAAAAATTGAACCACACTTTTGAAATCTATTTGATGCACTATATAAAAATTGGCAACACTTTCATAACATTAATATTTTCCTTCCGTATGAAGACGGAGTAAGAATACAATTCACCACTCCCTATCTTTCCCGTGAGTATCGTAAATACCATGGTAATAATCGGTATATAAATGGGAGATGATATGCAGATAATATCTATGTAACTAAAGAAAATTTGTCTTTTTTTTGCCTAATTGTCAAAAAAAATCATTAATATTTCAATTTTAAAATTAATTCTAAACTAAATGTACGTAGTTAATATAGGTATAACTTAAATGTTCCAAGAATAAAAAATACAATCTATATATATACAAAAGAAAGTCGTGTTAGTTACACTATTTATAACTCAAGAATGGCTGTACCGATTTACCTGAAAATTGGCGGGGAGGTATCTCAGAACCAGGAGACGGACATAGGATACTTTGTATCCCGTTCGACCGGGTTCTCGTGGGACTTGACATAAAACGTCAAAGAGAATACAAGTCACTATGAAACATAGTATAACAAAAACGTATCTATCATGTAATAACAACTCCCCGAGGGGGAGGCGTCGGTCGATGAGAGGGTACCCCAATAGGGGGTATTCCGTCGGGCCGACCACTGATGTCAAGTAACCCTGCTCTGGTGGTCGGCCCAACGACGAAGGCGACGTGGTTTTCGGGTGGGTTGCGGGAGTTGCGTGCTTAAGCTCCTCTGTCGCCCCGGACGGAGTGGTGCGGAGGCGCGCCGACCGCAGTCCACCCACAAAAAAAAAAAAATCATGTAATAACAAAACGCAAATGACAGCCTTTTATTTATTTTTTTTTTTTGTGGGTGGGCCGCGGTCGGCGCGCCTCCGCACCACTCCGTCCGGGGCGACAGAGGGGCTTAAGCACGCAACTCCCGCGACCCACCCGAAAACCACGTCGCCTTCGTCGTTGGGCCGACCACTGGAGCAGCGTTAACTTGTCGTCAGTGGTCGGCCCGACGGAATACCCCCTATTGGGGTACCCTCCCGTCGACCGACGTCCCCCCCTCGGGTAGGACGTCGGTCTTTCCTCACGCGGTCGGCCTCTCGGCGGGTGACGGACTAATCCCCGGTCACGTCACCCGCGGCCTCGGCTAAGGCGGCATGAGGCGCAGATAGTTGCGCCTGCGCCGCCCCAGTCGCCGGCGGCGGATCTCCTCATCGAGGCTGCGCTCCTCACGCAGGCGATCCGCCGCCTCCTTCCGCGAGATCACTGTCTCGCAGAAGGCTGCGACCGCGTCCCAATTCCTGACGCTGTCGACCATCGCCCTAGCGATAGCCGGCAGCGTCAGGTTCGTACCGATGATTGCGACGAGTTCACAGCGCTGCACTGCCCAAGCCCCGCAGGCCTCGAGCGTATGGCGCGCCGTGTCCTCGTCGCAATCGCAGTGGTGGCAGGACGGTGTACTCTCCCTCCCAACGACCTTGTGCAGGTATTTGGCGAAGCACCCATGCCCCGTCAAAACCTGCACCAGTCGGAAGGAGAGCACCCCGTGCCGCCTCTCCAACCACTGCATCAGCACCGGTCGGAAGGCCTCCACGGTTCGCACCCCGAACCGAGGCCTCTCCAGCCGGACTGCCCAACGGGCGATGACGTCTCGGCGGGCGTCGACGCGCCAGGCGGTGAGATCCCTTAACGAGACCACACCGCCCTCCGCTCGCACCCCCGTCACCCGCCGATATAGTCCGGCGAGCATCTCCGCCTCCAGGTCCCACGGGGTAGTCCCGGCCAACAGGCACGCTGCCTCCGTCGCCACCGTGCGGTATCCGCGGATGGCCCTGACCGCCATGACCCTCTGTGGTCGCCACAGAAGGGCCCTAAGTCGGGCGGTCATGGACCCCGCCCACACCGGTGCGCCGTACAGGGCCATCGACCGGAAAAAAGCGAACTCGAAAAGCGAACTCGAATGACAGCCTATACACACTACAGAATATATTTTCGGAAATTTAAAAAATATATATAAGAAAAAAAAAATATGGCAGTATGAAGTTCGCCGGATCGGCTAATTTTTTATAAAACTGCATATATTGTTGCTATAACGGTCTACAACTTAGTCATATAAAAAAACTAGGAAGATAAGTTTTTCAAAAATACTTTGAAAAAATGGCTAATTGAAAATTTATTTTATAACTAGCAACCCGCCCTCGCTTCGCTTCGGTTATAGGTTATAGTCGTTTTACCCACGTAGTTCCCGTTCCCGTGGGAATACCGGAATAAAATATAGCCTAGTTTACGCCCTGATTTTATAGCTTTCTATTGGTGAAAGAATTTTTGAAATCGGTCCAGCCGTTTTGAAGATTACCCGGAACAAACAGACAGACAGACAAAAATTTTTTAATTGCTATTTTAGGCATAGGTGTCGTGCAAATAACCGTGTGAGCATAAAAAAAGCCTATTATTTTGACATTACAAACAGACACTCCAATTTTATTTATTAGTATAGATTTAAAAGAATACTTTGATAAGAAAGTGTAGTAATTTCAGTATATTATGTTATATAAATATAAATTACATAATCTATTTTAATATGTATTAATAAATTAATATTATAGAATTAAACGATTATTGCAATGCCCGATTGGGTCATCAGCTGTTGATACCAACATTTTGTAAACATCCATGTAAAACACAATTTCTGCAATAAATATCTTTGTATCTAAAGGCATCTAACCGTATACCAGCATGTCTGACCGGCACGCTACAGGAGGCAATATCCCTCCCATTATGGAGGAGGCCAAGGCGAACAATGGGACTTATTTGGGCTGAGATGATGATAATGATGAGATACAGAATATATTAAGTTAGGGTTTTATTTCTCCAATTTTTGTTAGGTTTCTTATTTTTATCATTGGATGCCTACGTAAAATAATATACCTATTGTAAATAAAACTAGTTTTATTTACAACTAGCAACCCGCCCTCGCTTCGCTTCGGTTTTAATCGTTTTACCCGCGTAGTTCCCGTTCCCGTGGGAATACCGGGGTAAAATATAGCCTAGTTTACGCCCTGATATTATAGCTTTCTATTAGTGAAAGAATTTTTGAAATCGGTCCAGCCGTTTTGAAGATTACCCGGAACAAATAGACAGACAGACAGACAAAAATTTTTTAATCTGTATTTTAGGCATAGGTGTCGTGCAAATAACCGTGTGAGCATGAAAAAAGCCTATTATTTTGACATTACAAACAGACACTCCAATTTTATTTATTGATATAGATGTCTAATACTCGCGTAATTATCAGAAATCATTATACATATATAAGCAACATATTATTATTTTCAAATAATACGCTTCCCTATTGTGACTACAGTATTTATAATTATTTTTTGCAAAAAAGAAATCGCCTTCAATAATGTAGACAGTGTACCTACCTAGATATTTTTTAAATTTTTGTTGATTTTTCATCATGGGACCATTTTGGAAGTAGATACTTATACCTACCCTTTCCAACAAAAAAAAATAATCTTCAAAATTGGTTCATAAACGACAAAGTTATCCGCGAACAAACTTAAAAAAACATCGGTCGAATTGAGAAACCTCCTTTTTTGAAGGCGGTTAAAAATAAGACTACCTACTTATCAAATTACAATTAATTTATTGATGTGATTGAATGAAACTGTTGAATAGGTATATTTAGAATGAAACTGTAAATTAATGCCTAATCTTAATATCATCATCTCGGCTCATGTGCGTCCCACAGCTGGGCTCGAGCCAGTAAGTGAGCATTTGACTTACTATACCACACTGGTCAAACGGGTTGATTTTATTTTGAGTTCACCTTAGCATACCTAGATATTATCTAGGCCGTGGGTAGTCACCCAGGTCCAGTCGGACCGGGGAATTAGTATAAAAAGACCAACCAGATATTCATGTTTTAATGTGGCAAAATTTGTAAAACTCAATGGCTCTAGTGACCCCGTTAGATGGTTCAAAAGACCCTGACTGTGGGGTCTTGTGGGCCAACTGCCTTTTTTAATTATAAGGTAAATTTTGTAGAGTAAACAACGGATTTATCAAAGCTTTTTATCTCAATATGTGGCCTAATAAATAAGCAACTGATTTAAAAATAACTCTTTATCTATTTTTCTTTTGAATGGACGATAAACTGATTTGAACAAAATGCTGATCAAGAGACCCCGCTCTGTCCTACGTTATTATTCTAAGCCGTAAAAATAGAAGTTAGTCAGTATTCCAAATTTAAAATAATTCGAAATTCAAATTAGGTAGATTTAGGTACCTACAGAATTCAATACGGCACAGATTAAATTTTAAATTGTTCACTCTGAACGAGAAATTATTTTCACATGTAGGTATTCCATTTTAGTGCTAAAAATGGACAGTGATTGCGGGCGATTAGATTAATTAATCGTTTTCAGTTATAAATTCATGTGAGAATAGAAAAATACTTTTACTTCCATAAAATAGGTACCTTTCCATTTTGCTAAAAAAAACCTATTTGAATTTCTCGCAAATATATCGCTTTAGATAAATTTGAACCGCTTTACAAATGTTTTATTAAAATTAGATTAATATTTTTATATATCAGATTCTCATATATTTGAAACACTAGCTAATTCTAGCGGTTTCACCCAAGTAGGTACCTACTGCTTATTTCCGTAAAAATACCGGGCAAGAAATAAGCTTAAATTCCTCCCTATACAGCAGATTGTAAAATATTATCAAAAGCAGTCCAGCCGTTTTGAAGATTACCCGCAACAAACAGACTGACAGACAGACAGCCGGATAAACAGTCAATAAAAATATTTGAACTGGTTTTTAGGTAGGTAGGTAGATAGATCGTGTGAGCATAAAAATCAAATTATTTTGCTATTACAAATTGACACTCCAATTTTATTTATTTGTATAAATTTATATAGGTATCTGTTAGATTTTAAGAATTTATTCATAAGTTTCAAAAGAAGACGAAAGCAAAATTCCAAAAAAATACTAACGAATTTAAAATAAAAAAATGCCTCTATGGAACTACCGAAAAAAAAGGCAAAAAATAAAAACGGTTCGTTCCGATTCCGTCAAGTGTCCATTCTCCCGCATTCCTTATTCAACAACGTCCGAAAATTAAAGGCGCTTTTACAAGAAATCGCACTCAGACAGCGACGTTTTCGAACGCAACCCAACTGAAATATTTCCAACGGATCTCATTCGAGTACTCTTATTTACCTCCGGCAACACATCTATAGCGACTTATATCACGAGCACACTGTCTGTATTTGTTTTTTCCATTACAAAAGAACGGAACGCCCTGCTCTTGCTATAGCAATAATATTTCAATATCGTGACGTGGGTGCCAACCCTATGCGCCGACAAAGTGATTTGCCTGCTTTCTGATTGGTCAAATTTCTAACCGAGAAACGCGTTCGATATTCAAAATTTGAACCCGATAGAGATAGCAGCACTGCTCAGCCATTACGACAGCTGTAGATAGACAAAGATGGAAAGTGTTATGTCGGTGTATAAATATTGTATGAATGGGAAAGGGACGTATCAATAATACGTGCACGAATGAAATAATAGATTATTCGTTTGTTCAAATCGAACGTAAACAAAATGTAAGCATCCATTACTGATGCACGCTTGGTAAGCGAGAGAGAAGTTAGTGGTATATTCTTGTAACAGAGTGAGATAGATATATTTCTTGTCGTGATCTGTTCTACAGAGCAGGGTCGCCAACAATGTGAGCGTTATCTGTTTTTGTACCAGTCGACGGTCGGTTTCCACATTAAGCGATCATTTTAAGGGCGAACCAATCAAACTGCAAATTTATACAAATTGATACTAAACGGGTTATATTAATTTTATAACAAAAATTAAGTGTGTAAATAAGTTTGAACGGAGTAGTAATTAAAACTAATTGGGTACAATATAGCGCTAATTATTTTGTATTAAAGCGGCTTTTCGCTGGATTTTCGTCGTTTTTGACATTTCGCGGGTGTGTCGTTGGAATTTTTTTTTTTTCGATTGTGACCGAAGGGAAGTGGACTTGTGATATATGGGATCTGTGAACTGTATCGAGTGGGACTGAATTGGTGTGATCTTGTTGGGGGTCTGTGTGACGTCAGAGGTCGATGGTTTGTGGACTAGTGGTGCGTACGATGTCGACATAGGGGGCGGCCAGGGTTGGCCTCTAGAGGCCATGCTCAATAACCTCACAGCTACAGCTTTAGGAGGTCAGTGGATATATTATTTATATTTAATTATGTTTATTATTAGGTACCCTGTAACATTAGGTACCTAAATAAAAATATAGCTCAGCCACATCTTGTTTACGATACCTATACCTATAATAAAAATCCCACGTACCTACCAGAAGTAGGTACCTACACATTATAATTGCATTATTTTTATTATAAAACCCACCAAACAAGATTTCATCATCATCATCATCATCTCAGCCCACATACGTCCCACTGCTGGGCTCGGGCCTCCTCCATAATGGAAGGGTAATTGACCTACTATACCAAGCTGGTCAGACGTGTTGGTATAGGGTTTTATTTCGAGTTTTCCTTCTCTCCCTTAGATGTTAGGTATATGCGTTCTATATCCCTTAGCCGTCTCGTACGATCACCCACGGGTAAGATAGGGGGTGGTGAATTGTATTCTTACTCCGTCACCACACGGAAACAAGATTTAATGAAAATAAACTATCAACTATAATTCTACAATATAGGGGAAGGGTTGCGATCATTGGACCACATAATTTTAAAGTGATATACCTAGTCATAAAATGATTTAGAGATGCGTTGCTTTCTTTGGACCACCGTTGCATTGAATGGACCACCCCGTTGCCATCAATGGTCTTAGAACATTTTAGACAAAAGGTCCAATCATAGCAACATAATTAAAACACATTTTTTATTAATTGGAACAATCACAATGATCAATTAACATTGCAGATTAAAAGTTTTAGTCATACTTAAGTAATATTTATAAAAACCTATACCTACTGTTTTTACCAAACAAATATAATTTATATAAATTTGGTTTAATAATAATCTATACCAATAAATAAAATTGGAGTGTCTGTTTGTAATGTCAAAATAATAGGCTTTTTTCATGCTCACACGGTTATTTGCACGACACCTATGCCTAAAATAGCAATTAAAAAATTTTTGTCTGTCTGTCTGTCTATTTGTTCCGGGTAATCTTCAAAACGGCTGGACCGATTTCAAAAATTCTTTCACCAATGGAAAGCTATAATATCAGGGCGTAAACTAGGCTATATTTTATCCCGGTATTCCCACGGGAACGGGAACTACGCGGGTAAAACGACTATAACCTATAACCGAAGCGAAGCGAGGGCGGATTGCTAGTAATATATAATAACATAGACTTAATCAAAGATTAGCTTCGACATAGAGGACATATAAACTTTTTAGTTAATTTTCTTTTATGTTTATTCAATCTATACTTGATTTTGGTTCTCTCGATTAAATGAAATGTTAGCTCCATAACATCTTTAGGAGTAACACCATCTAATGGATTCTCCACCTCTATAATGAGGTTACCAAGTTCACTTTCTAATGCATCAGAAAGATCACCTTCTGATCCTATAATTTGAATCACTGACACAGATTTTTAGACTTCGCCGTCCAATCTGCGTTTTAAAGTTGCTTTCGAAACACCATAAATTTTCAACTTTTCTGACAGACTCTATGGCAAGTTTCATACTTTCTTAATTCCAGGTTTGATACGTTTTCTTAACTTATGCTGACGTCATTCTGGAAAGAAATTAACTAACCAAATTAATTGACCAAAAAGTTGTATACCTATTAAAGTTCCTTCGATTGGACCAGTCCATTCATAGCATCACTATGGTGGACCAATGGTAGCAACTAGGTGCTTAATCAGTAATATTTTTCAATTAAAAATAGGGAAACAAAATGGAGAAATTTTGAACCACCTAATAAAATACAGATTAATATTCTATCAATATAAAATACTATCATTTGTAACGTAAAAGACGACTAAGAGCCCTAGATTGACCCGGACCAACTCCATCTAGTACCATTTGGGTCAACGATTACATTCCCAAGGAGGGTTGACGTCAGGCAGGCGGCCGGTCATAAAAGTCATTGCCGAAACTTTTTGCAATATGTCAAAACAGATTGAGTCGACCCCAAGTAATTGGGATAAGAGCAAGATGATGATGATGATAAAATACTATCATTTAATAAACAAAAGTAATTACAGTACCTACTTACATGAATGTTTTCTTTGTGCAATTTTTACATCACCGTCCTCAAAAACACATTCGTATGCATTACGCCGTGATGGGTGGCACACCGATACTGAGGTTTAAGGTGCACTTAATGGACACGGTACTTTTGCTTAGTAATGAACTAAACATGTCCTAACTGGCCTAATTTTTGAAATACTTAGGTGGTACAAAGAAAGCGCCGGTCCATTGATCGCAACCTTCCCCTAATAAATCTATATCTATACCAATAAATAAAATTGGAGTGTCTGTTTGTAATGTCAAAATAATAGGCTTTTTTCATGCTCACACGGTTATTTGCACGACACCTATGCCTAAAATACAGATTAAAAAATTTTTGTCTGTCTGTTTGTTCCGGGTAATCTTCAAAACGGCTGGACCGATTTCAAAAATTCTTTCACCAATGGAAAGCTATAATATCAGCGCGTAAACTAGGCTATATTTTATCCCGGTATTCCCACGGGAACGGGAACTACGCGGGTAAAACGACTAAAACCGAAGCGAAGCGAGGGCAGATTGCTAGTGCATAATAATTACTGACCAATATATTTTTTTCAAAATGTGTGTCAAAATTTCATAACCAAATCTGTAGGGAGTAGATATACCTAAATCTCTATAGTTTTTTTTTTTTGGTGGGTTACGGGCGGGCCTCTCGTCGTTCGGCTCCTTCCGGGGCGTCAGAGGGGTGCAAGCACGCACACCCGTAACCCACCCATATAGCACGTCCCCTTCGTCATTGAGCCGACCACCGGTGCAGAGTTCCTTGAATTCAGTGGTCGAGACGACGGAATACCCCGAGGGAGTACCCACTCTCATCGACGTCCCCCACCGGGACGCCGATCGCCGTCGCGAGGCGGTTCTCGGACTAGTGTATAAGGAGTAGATATAACTCTTTATAATAACGATGACTTGTTGGACGTGCGACATCTTAGCCGACCCGTGATCATGAACACTAAAAAGTATTCAAAACGTCGGGCAATCAAACATAAACGCGATAGTAATAAATAGTTTTATTTATAACTAGCAACTCGCCCTCGCTTCGCTTCGGTTTCAGTCGTCTTACTCGGGTAGTTCCTGTTCCTGTGAGAATACCGGGATAAAATATAGCCTATGTTACTCCCTGATATTGTAGCTTACCATTGGTGCAAGAATTTTTGAAATGCGTTCAATGGTTTAAGCGTGAAAGCGTAATAAACAAACTTACTTTCACATTTATAATATTAGTAAGAAAGTTACTTCCTGATATTATAGCTATCTATTGATAAAATATAATGTTAAATTATGATTTATATTTTGATACTAGCAACCCGCCCTCGCTTCGCTTCGGTTATAGGTTATAGTAGTTTTACCCGCGTAGTTCCCGTTCCCGTGGGAATACCGGGATAAAATATAGCCTAGTTTACGCCCTGATATTATAGCTTCCCATTGGTGAAAGAATTTTTCAAATCGGTCCAGCCGTTTTGAAGATTACCCAGAACAAACAGACAGACAGACAGACAAAAATTTTTTAATTGCTATTTTAGGCATAGATGTCGTGTAAATAACCGTGTGAGCATGAAAAAAGCCTATTATTTTGACATTACAAACAGACACTCCAATTTTATTTATTGGTATAGATTACTGCCTGATATTATAGCTTTTCATTGGTGAAAGAATTTTTGAAATCGTTTTGGTGGTTTAAGCATGAAAGCGTAACAAACAAACTTACTTTCGTATTTATAATATTAGTAAGGATGGTGTGAGTTGAGGGGTTAAGAAAACTCAATTTCGCAAACCCTTTCTTTGGAATGGATTTCCTAAAACCCGTCTAAGATGACATCAGAGCAGCAATACTCTCTTGGCAAACTCATAACACCATTGAGGATCACCAACTTGAATCCTAACTTGCCAATTATAGCATCATCCTTCTAATGCTCTCCACCTCTTTTCCATATGATGACGGAGTAAAAATAGTATTCTTCGCTCCATATCTTATACGTAGATGTCGTAAAATCTAACTAAAGGATAGGGTAAAACCAGGATAGATGCCCCACTTTTTGAAAAAGCTTCCTAATTTTAAAAATATTAATTTTATATGAATAATTTCTATGCACGTAGATAGCGTAATCATTTGTTTTGAAATGTTAGTTATTTTTTCTGACCTATCAATTATAGATTTCTCAAAATGTAGCTTTTTGTGGACCCCTTTTTTTGAGGATAGATGCCTACTGGTATGGATAGTTGGCCCACCATGGAAATAATGGGGAGGATAGGTGCCTGGAGTGCCGGATACATGCCCTTCATGTGTAAAACAGCAAAGAAATGAAGAGAAAAATATGATGCACTTTTCTTAAATCTTTTAATTGTTAGCATTATAAAATAATACTAATATTACACAAATAACCATAGTGAAATTTCGTTTCGCTTCGTCGTAACCATAATCAAAATTCGTTTATTCCCACGCTTTTTTTATCCATTTCACTAAAACTGACTGTAGTTGTTCTGTAGTCCAAGAACATACTCGAGCTCGCACTCCTTTTTTGTGGGCTATGGTAAGCACTGCACAGATGGCGTAGTGGTTAATGCTAGTGACCTACAGCGCCAGTGTCGGGGGTTCGAATCCCACGCAGGACAACACTTTGTGCGATCCACAAATTGTTGTTCTGAGTCTGGATGTAATTTGTGTCCGTTAATTATATGTGTATGTATTTCTCGCGGAAACGCAATGAGTTTCAAAAATTAAAAAAAAACTGTACGAATGGCGGCGATGTGGTTCGCGACACGTCACGTCTCGTTTCCGTCGGGGGCGAAAAGTGGCCCACAGAGAACCGCTCTGCTACGCTGAATATGTCAAAGATCGTAGCAGGTGGAGGGCAGTGGACTCTGCCTACCCCTATGGGAAAAAGGCGTGAATATATAAAAAAAAAAAAAAAAAAAATATGGTAAGCACACACACTGTACATTCTGTCCGGGACGACGAAAGAACGGCGCGCAGGCCCATATCCCACCCGTAGCCACGCAATTAGGCCGCCTGCATCCAACAACGCCCAGCAACTTTCACCAGGTCTTCGGTCCACTTAGTGGGGGCGTCCTATACTGCGTCATCCGATACGTGGTCGCCACTCGAGAACCTTTCTTCCCTTCACTTCAGCGTATTAATTCTTCGACGGTTACACCCGTTCTTCTGCGGATTTCCGTATTCCGGTTTCTATCTCGCAGAGAAAGCCCGAGCATAGCCCACTCCATAGCTGAGCGATTTTGAGCCTTATTATGAGGCCTACATTTAGGGACCACGTTTCCGTGCCGTAAGTCATCACTGGTAACACACACTGGTCGTAGACCTATGTTGTCACACACTGAGGTATGTTGGATGAGAAGATCCTCTTAAGTTTCCCGAACGCTGCCCAACCAATTTGGATTCGTCGACTGATATCTTTCTCGAAATTGGATCTACCTAACTGAACTGCTTGCCTTAGGTAAACATAATGATCGACAACTTCGAGAATCGCATTGCCAACTAGGACCGGTACAGGAACGACATGGGCATTTGACATGACTTTCGTCTTGTCCAGTTACGAAAATACGTAAGAGATATAACAGGACTCTAAAATGTTTCAAAAATATACACAGGCCCCACATATGGGGATATATGCCCATATGTGCCCTTAAGGACATCTATACCTCGAAAAATCAGAGCAACGATCCTTTTTGATAGGGATCGATGCCTAAGTATTTTTTTAATAAATTAAAAATAAAATAGCATCTATTTACATCTAGATGCACACTTAATTAATCAGTATATTGACGTAATTAAAAAATATATTAGAATTTATTAGAGGAGATGGTGGTAATGTGGCTCCCCACTTTGTTTTTGCGGTCTCATGTAAAAAATAAAAGGCAGACAGGTAATAAATTCATCATTAGCTTCCTTATTTATTTGCCAATACACGACATAGTATGGAACAAATAAAAATGCAACAAATAACTTTAAAATATATTTATTAAAAAAAAGAGGAAATTTGGCAATTTGAGATCAAGTGAGGGTTATGGGTGCCATACCCAGGGGGCCAAATTAAATGTATTATACTTAACGACAGAAATCGCAAATATAATATTCACCTTCAGGGCCGGCGCAACTACCAAGAGGCTTATACACAAGTAAATCTAAAGATTCTTGAGAGTCTTTTACTAATCATTTTAATGTAGACCTAGGTGCGGAAAATATTTTTACTGCCTTTTTATAGCCCCTGGTCGTGGTTCTCACTGCTTCAATAGCCTTTTTCATTTGGTCTGGGTCCCAAGTTTTTCTTTTCTTAGAACATGGAGGCACTAAACTTAGTCGAGGCATCTGTAAGTAAATGAAAAAAATCAATATCAATCGTGTGTGTTATATAGCCCCCGGGACCATAATACAACCAATATGAGGGGGCCAAATTACCAGTACTCTGGAAGCTACAAACGAACCTCTAAAAAAAATGTAACATCAAATATTTTGCGTACGTACCTTTAAAATCCAATAAGAAAACGTTAATCCAACACAATATCCAAATTGCAGATGCATAAACTAGGTAGGTATATCCAGAATTATACAATTAAATACAACACAACAAAAAAGTTTTTACGAGTGCAAGTTCAAACTAGTTCGAATAACAAACGCATGTTGCTGCCCTCGCTTATTTTTTTTTTTTGCATTATATTAAAATTGTCATTGTTACTCCTCGTTATTAAAAAGTTACTCTAGATGACGTGATTCTAAATTAGAAATATCGAAGGGGGCCATAATACCTGTGGGGACCACATTACCACCTTCTCCCTGTACTACTTATAAAGTTATACAACGATAAAATACTACCCTTCAAAGTTTTGACGTGTTTTTAGAGTTCGTCGCAGCGAAAACTACACACACGAGTAAAATATGGCAAAATATGATCTCAGTGATGACAGCCCGTGGAAAAATAATGTGTTTGGCACTATGGCTTATACCATTAATTCTTAGTCGCGAGTTTGGGAAGGTAGGTTTTTTGAAAATGAGGCGTCTATCCCGCTGCGGCATTTATCCCGGTTTTACCCTATAGTATGCACAACATCTATGCAAAGAGAAGGTAAACTTAAAACAAAACTCTTTGCTAACACATCTAGCCAGCGTGATTTAATAAGTAATTTCTCCTCTTATTTGGAAGGTTATGAAGCCCAGCAATAGAACCCGTACTTACGAGCTTAAATTATGATGACCATCCCCCTACTGAGGCGATCTTTATCCAAATATCTCGACACTTGGATGGATGGATGTAAATTCGTTATCATCATCGTTTCAGCTCATATACGTCCCACTGTTGGGCACGGGCCTCCTCTACAATAGGAGGGAAATTGACCTTACTATACCATATTGGTCATACAGGTTGGTATATAGGGTTTTACTTCGAGTTTTTCATCTCTTGCATAGATGTCATATGCATATAATATTTCTTAGCTGTCTTTTACGACATCCACGAGCAAGATAGGAAGTGGTGGAATTGTATTCTTATTCAGTCACGACATGGAAGACCGTAGTCTGGACAAACCCCGCCCAATCTATTCGGGGCGATGGATGGTCATGTGGACCTATTACCTACCATATTCCCACCCCATCGCCACTGGGCGGACCACTGGACCACCTTGGCATTCATGACCGGCCCGGATGTAAATTAAAAAAATACCTAACAATATAACTCGAGTAAGGAATCACAATAAAAACGTTTCGCTCGCATCGTCCCCATTCCGTTTTACGGCTTTCGATTCCATTAAGTCGTGTTTATGACGCTGCCTTAATCCTGTAAGCTGGCGGGTTGAGGCGTTAAGACCTGGTGACTTGCACCCCGATGTGACGCGCCGGTTTCACTCTAAGTTATATGCAAGTGAGTTTATGTTGTTTTTATTGAAAATTTATGAAAGCTTTATTTATTGAAATGACACGGTTGGTGAATTGTATTTTTGCTCCGTTACCACATTGAAGAGAAGAAAAACCAATCCAACCAATATCTTTACTTTATTAAAAGCTTTTATTTAACTTGCCCTGTTAATATGTTAGTATGGGACAAATCTTGCGAGTTAAATTAGAACCACTTCCTGTCGTTAGATTAGGTTGAAATTTGGTTTACTTACGTAACTACAGTGACAATTCAATAATATGGTACCATGAAGCTGGGCTCAAGATGGCGTTGGGAGGTGGCTATAGAAACTCCTAAACTAAACAAAATAAAACCGTCGAGTTTGGACTCGTTTGAATAGTCTTGACACGCACTCGTGCTACATGACGGCCCGGGTCTCAAGATGGCATCGGTAGGTGGCCATAGGAACTCCTAAACTAAAGTTTTCTTCGTTTTAGAGCATTATAATAAAATGTTTTTTTTTATTAATTTTTGTTAATTAATATTTTATTCCTATCCAAAATTCATGAAAAAGTATATTGAAATGTTAACGATACGTTATTTTTTCGTACTTTTCCGCGGTTTTCTTAAAACGGCTGAAAGACCACCAATGGAATGCCAAAAGAAAAACAGTGGAATATCTCTAGAAAACTTGCATACGGACTGTTTTCACTAACCCGCCTGCCAAGTGTAGCTATTATAAAGATCACTTTCGGGGATTCCAAAAATAGTCGAATTTTAAAGGGCTGATTAATCATCAACATCTTCTCATCTCGTTTATGTTCCACTGTCAGGCTCGAGTTTTCTCCACAATGAGAGTGAAATTTACCTTTTTTTTTTTACACTGGTGGCAAATGCGTTTATGCATGTCCCCCCTTGGTGGTATTGGGGGTGGTATGTGGGACTCACCGGACGGCATAACCTCGGCATACCCACTAAACGCCATCAGCGGCTCCACTACCCCGTCATTCTAGGGACGTCAGAGGGTCGCCTTTCGGCATTCAACTCGGACGCCCCGACTGAGGGAAATTGACCTACTATACTGCCCTGGTCAGACGTGTTAGCATAGGTTTTATGTCGAGTTTTCCTTGTTTTGCAGAGATAATATATATATCATATATCATAATATATCATATCTCTTAGCTTACCCGCATATAAGCTAGGAGGTGGTATATTATAATCTTACTCCCCACATGAATGTCATAACATTGAGATTTTAGTCATGACGTTCGTGAGTTTTCAATCTGAATACTTCCTAATTTTATCTAGGATGACTAGACCACTATGCCATCTGTGCATTATTTTGTATGTGAAAGCTACTGTCACTGTTATTACTGATGTACATATTGAGCCGAAGGAATTTTCCGTGGGGTGACGGAGTAAAAATATAATTAACCACCCCCCTCTCTTAACCGTAGGTGTCATAAAACCAAAGGATATGCAGATAACCTTAATGCAAAAGATGGAAATCTCGAAATAAACCCTATATCACACGTCTGACTAGCGTGGTATAATAGGTCAAATTCTCTCCACAATAAGCCCAATTCCAGTAGTGAGATCTCAGGGTTGAGAGCCCTCAGCTCTCACGCATAGTCCGCATCAAGCAGTCAAGGCCATCTGCGGCCAACAGCTGTACACACACAAAAAAAAAAATAATCCAGTAGTGAGACGTATAGGCTGAGATGAGGATAAAGAAAAGGAAGACTCGAACTAACGACCTATCTCATCTAACCCATCTAACCAGCGTGATATAGTAAGTAATTTTTTTCTATTGTAAATGCATGGGGTAGGACTACACTGTTGACAGTTGTCTGTATACAGTCGCGAGCTGGTCCATCGAAGGTAGTAGGTATCACATTCTCGCAGAAAATCGACGTTTGAATAGTAACAATTTGTTACTGCACTATATTCGGTGAACGAGAGAGCCAGAAATCCCACTTTCTAAAAGTGTTTGCGTGTGGTGGGTTTTGTTGATGCCTTTAGTATCACTTAATCTCATTGCCCGCATTCACACTCCCTTCACTTTCTTCAAGGTAGGCAGCAGCCTAGTAAAAATCCATGAGCGTCAATATTACTTATCATCATGCTCTTCACTCTATTGCCACCAACTTGCAGTTGGTAACCCAGTAACCGCAGCTCAGTCTGCCGATTATTGCCTTCCCCCATCGATGCAGGCCTATGTCCAGCAGTGGACCACGATATACTGGTTTTATGGATGGAGATGTCTATAGTTTTATGACCCTTATATTGTAAAATACAGGAATATTGTTGGATGCCATTTTTTTTTTGGGTCGGCTATGATCAGCGCACCCAGCTATGGTAACCCACCGTAGCTCGTTGCCTTTGTCGTTGAACTGACTTAGAATACCAGAAAATACCATACCATATAAAAATTGACAACATAATTTCTGTATTCCAAAACTAAACCCATAAACGTTATTCTTTTATATCCTTTTACAGCTTGAAATGAAATTTTTACGCCTGAATGCTCTGAATTTTCATGGCAAATAGAAAATCTTGATTGTTAAAGTTGTTCCGAGGCAACAATCGTCTGAACTTTGCCAATTTTAGGTATTAACACTTAATCTTTAGATTGTTTGAGCTTTCTTTGTGGTATTATATTGAAAGCTTCGATTGTGGTTGGATCTAGTCCATTCATACTCTTATTTAATTCATCATCTCAGCTCATATACGTCCCACTGTTGGGATCGGGCCTCCTCCATTGTGGGAGAGAATTTACTATAACACGCTGGTCAGATGTATAAGCATAGGATTTCATTTCGAGGCTTGATTTGGCTATTATCAATGAAGGCATTGATTTAGCTATTATCAATTAACAATCTCGCTCCAATTCTTGCTGCATATTTTTAGTTTACAGCAGCGTACAAATCCTATGGTAGATTAGGATTAATTTTAGACCAAATGTAAAGATAGACAATATGTAAGTCCTTTAGATGAACTTATACGTAATTAATGATTTGATTTGATAGGCGGATGACTATTTTAATATGTTTTCTGTTCAGCAGGACATAAAGAGTCGTGTGGAGAGGAGAGCAAGTCGCACGAGATCAAGCCGAGTATTGAGCGCCCGCATCATGCGCTCGGAGCTCGACTGCATATCGCGCACAACATACGAACCGAACACTTACAAGGTATACAAAATAAAAAAAAATAAAAAAAAATATTGCCATCATTGTCATCATCATCATATTTCATAGTACGTGGTACCGGGTTTATTTCAAGTTTTCCTTCCATTGTATTAATGCTGTATGTATACTATAATCCACACCCATGGGGCAAAAAGGGGTTAGTGGGTTGTGTTCTTACTCCGTCACTATACGAAAAATTTAATACCATTAAAAATAATTTATTTCTGTCTAAAAAAAACAATCTCAAAAAGAAAATCTGGCAATTTGTCGATGTCCACTGCCTTCCACAGAGTATGGGGGATTGTATCATAATTACCACAGCTGTTGGCCTGGTTAACGATCACATTTAATGCTACAAGTTTGCAAAGAGAAGTGCTGTTACCGTCGTTGTGACAAAGTCGTCTCTTTGCTAGTTTTACAACTCCCACGACCAAATAACATGCAACATATTGTATCTTTAAACTATCATCACATTATAAATAAAGCAATTTTACGGTTTTTATCACGTTTGTATTTGAATTTTGATTACCTGACATTTGGAACACTACAGCGTTCATAGGCATATAGAATTATTAACTTCTTGTACAATAAATTTCTATCAAAATTAGAGTAAAATATTTAATAATTAATTAGGTATAAATCTTTGTAATAACGATGACTTGTTAGACGTGAAACATCTTGGGTCCTCCTGTAACCATGAACATTGTAAAGTATTCGAAACGTCGAGCAAACAAAACTCAAATACAAACGCCAAAAAACCGGATTAATTTTATTTACAACGTAATGTTTCCGTGTGGTGACTTAGTAAGAATACAATTCGCCACTCCCTCTCTTACCGGTCTCGTAAAAGACGACTAAGGAATATAATACGCATAGACATCTATGCAAGAGAAGGAAAACTCGAAATAAAACTCTATACCAATCAGTCTGTTTAGCATGGTATAGTAGGGTCAATTTCCCTTCTATTATGGAGGAGGCTCGAGCCCAACAGTGGGACGTATTTAAGCTGAAATGATGATGATTACAATGTAATACGCGTATAAACTTCAACACACTGGATACGATTACAATTATCATTCTATTACTTCAGTTACAAAATATAGTGCAAAACTTATTAAAAATTAATACGTCCCTTATGTCAAGGGCACAGATTAGGTACCTACATATGAACTTATAACAAGGTTAAGGGAATGTTTCAACAAGTTCATCTGAGTTATGTTTTGATTGACATCGTTCACTTTCAAATTTCTTAGTACAGCCTCAGTAGAGGCTAAGTTATTTAATTTGAATAAAGGCAAATATGGCAATGAATTGTCGCGCCCGCGCTCGCGCGCATTAGATGCAGGCGGCACAGAACCGCATTTTGTAGTGGTCAGTGATAAGCTGAAACGATTTATTTATTTATTTGGTTTGCTAACAAATGTAACAGTAATACAACAACTTAAAGCTAGTACCAGAAAAAGTTACAATCAATTATAAGCAAACACCACATGACACATGCAAATGATGATGAATTATGTCTAATAGATCATCATCATCATCATCATCGCAGCCCACATACGTCCCACTGTTGGACTCGGTCCTCCTCCACAATGGGAGTGAACTCAACCTACTATCTATACCAATAAATAAAATTGG
Source organism: Lymantria dispar (assembly GCA_032191425.1). Taxonomy (NCBI): domain Eukaryota; kingdom Metazoa; phylum Arthropoda; class Insecta; order Lepidoptera; family Erebidae; genus Lymantria; species Lymantria dispar. Next base: position 4,773,485 of record CM063465.1, on the reverse strand, counting down.
AGTGTCTGTTTGTAATGTTAAAATAATAGGCTTTTTTCATGCTCACACGGTTATTTGCACGACACCTATGCCTAAAATAGCAATTAAAAAATTTTTGTCTGTCTGTCTGTCGGTCTGTCTGTCTGTCTGTCTGTTTGTTTCGGGTAATCTTCAAAACGGCTGGACCGATTTCAAAAATTCTTTCACCAATGGAAAGCTATAATATCAGGGCGTAAACTAGGCTATATTTTATCCTGGTATTCCCGTGGGAACGGGAACTACGCGGGTAAAACGACTATAACTAAAAAAAAAAAAAAAAAAAAATAACCTATAACCGAAGCGATGCGAGGGCGGATTGCTAGTACTGAATATAATTCTATACCAACACAAATCCAAATTTTGTAAAATTGTAAAATGTAAATTTGTAAAATTGTAATGTAATTTTGTAAAATTGAGTTGCAACTCGAAGGAGAAATGATATAGTCTACTCTATTCCAAGCTGTAAAAAATATATGTGATTGAATTGAAAGATACTGTCCTACCGTAATACAGTTTTAACTAATACGGAGGAGAATGTAAACCTAGTTCAACAATATAATGGTTATTTTAAGTTTTGCAATGTAGCATGTAAGTTAAAACATTCCTTTTCCTTTGTTATGGTTTATGTAATTTTTATGTAATTATGTGAATAAACAAATAAATAAAATACTATACCGTGCTGGTCAGACATGTTGGTATAGGGTTTCATTTCGAGTTTTCCTTCTCACAGATCTTATGGGCACATTGTATCCCTTAGTCGTCTTTTATGACATCCACAGGCAAGATAGGGAGTGGTGAATTGTATTCTTAATCTGTTACCACACGAAAAAAGATCTAATAGATAGCTATACTTATATGATAGTTAGTCAAATATAGCTCGCTTATATTCAACTAGCTGACCAACAACAGACATTGTTTTGTTCAAATAAAGTAAAAGGAAGTCTCCTTGAAATCGTCAGCAGCGCCACCTACCGGTTCCAATTGTAAGTCTAAACCATTCTCGAATTCCCTTGAATACACACAAAAAATTTTATCAACATCAGTCCAGGCGTTTAGGAGAAGTTCAGTGACACAAAAAACGTTGCTCTGTTCAAATAAAATAAAAGGATTTCAGCACCACCTATCATGTCCAGCTGTGAATCTAAATCATTATCGAATCCCTTTGAACACACACAAAAAAATTCGTCAATATCGGTCCAGCCGATTAGGAAGAGTTCAGTAAAATACACACGTACACAAGAAATTTATATGTATACTAGCAACCCGCCCTCGCTTCGCTTCGGTGTCAGTCTTTCCTGCGTGGTTCCCGTTCCCGTGGAAATACCGGGATAAAATATAGCCAAGTTTACTCCCTTATATTATAGCTTTCCATTAGTGAAAGAATTTTTGAAATCGGTCCAGCCGTTTTGAAGATTATTGAACACACAGACAGGCAGACGAAAAAATTATAAAGTGTATTTTAGGCATATGTATAGTGCAAATAACCGTGTAATCATGAAAAAAGCCTCTGGGCGTTGAGGGGGAGCCTCCCGCCCAGGCTGGGCGTGATTTGTTACGCCGACGACACGCTCGTTACAGCCCACGGTGGGACGCTAGAAGAGGCGGTAAGCCTGGCGACCTCTGGTACCGAGGAGGTCGTCAGGCGGATCGAGGCGCTGGGGTTGAGGGTCGCCCTGGACAAGACGGAGGCCCTCTTGTTCCATGGGCGCCATATGAGCCCTCCCATCGGCGTCTCGATCACCGTCCACTCGGTTGACATCAGCATCCGGGCCCATATGAGGTACTTGGGCCTGGTGCTCAAAGGGCGATGGTGGTCCCGGGAGCATTTCCGCAGGCTCGCTCCACGGCTCGTCGGCGCGGCGTCCGGCGTATCGTGGCTAATGCCGAACGTGGTCGGACCGAGCGCTGCGTGCCGACGGCTGTACGCGGGGGTCATCCGGTCGATAGCCCTGTACGGTGCACCGGTGTGGGCGGGGTCCTTGACCGTCCGACTTAGGGCCCTTCGGTGGCGACCACAGAGGGTCATGACGGTCAGGGCCATCCGCGGATACCGCACGGTGGCGACGGAGGCAGCGTGCCTATTGGCCGGGACTCCCCCGTGGGACCTGGAGGCGGAGTTGCTCGCCGGATTGTATCAGCGGGTGACGGGGATGCGAGCGGAGGGCGGTGTGATCTTGTTAAGGAAGCTCACCGCCTGGCACATCGACGCCCGCCGAGACGTCATTGCCCGTTAGGCAGTCCGGCTGGAGAGGCCTCGGTTCGGGGTGCGAACCGTGGAGGCCTTCCGGCCGGTGCTGATGCAGTGGTTGGAGAGGCGGCACGGGGTGCTCTCCTTCCGACTGGTGCAAGTTTTGACGGGGCATGGGTGCTTCGCCAAATACCTGCACAAGGTCGTTAGGAGGGAGAGTACACCGTCCTACCACCACTGCGATTGCGACGAGGACACGGCGCGCCATACGCTCGAGGCCTGCGTTGCTTGGGCAGTGCAGCGCTGTGAACTCGTCGCAATCATCGATACAGACCTGACGCTGCCGGCTATCGCTAGGGCGATGGTCGTCAGCGTCGGGAATTGGGACGCGGTCGCAGCCTTCTGCAAGACAGTGATCTCGCGGAAGGAGACGGCGGATCGCCTGCGCGAGAAGCGCAGCCTCGATGAGGAGATCCGCCGCCGGCGACTAGGGCGGCGTAGGCGCAACTACCTGCGCCTCATGCCGCCCTAGTCGAGGCCGCGGGTGATGTGACCGGGGATTAGTCCGTCACCCGCCGAGAGGCCGACCGCGTGAGGAAAGACCGACATCCTCCCCGAGGGGGGGACGTCGGTCGATGGGAGGGTACCCCAATAGGGGGTATTCCGTCGGGCCGACCACTGATGTCAAGTAACCCTGCTCCAGTGGTCGGCCCAACGACGAAGGCGACGTGGTTTTCGGGTGGGTTGCGGGAGTTGCGTGCTTAAGCCCCTCTGTCGCCCCGGACGGAGTGGTGCGGAGGCGCGCCGACCGCAGTCCACCGACAAAAAAAAAAAAAAAGGCATGAAAAAAGCCTATTATTTTGACATTAAAAACAGACACTCCAATTTTATTTATTGGTATATATATATATATATATATATCCATACTAATATTATAAATGCGAAAGGAAGGATGTTTGTTTGTTTGTTTGTAACGCTTTCACGCTTAAACCACTGAACCGATTTCAAAAATTCTTTCACCAATGGATAGCTATAATATCAGGGAGTAACATAGGCTATATTTTATCCCGGTATTCCCACAGAAACGGGAACTACGCGGGTTTAAGCGACTGAAACCGAAGCGAAGCGAGGGCGGGTTGCTAATATATATATATATCCATACTAATATTATAAATGCGAAAGTAAGTATGTTTGTTTGTTTGTTTGTAACGCTTTCACGCTTAAACCACCGAACCAATTTCAAAAATTCTTTCACCAATGGAAAGCTATAATATCAGGGAGTAACATAGGCTACATTTTATCCCGGTATTCCCACGGGAACAGGAACTACGCGGGTTTAAGTGACTGAAACCGAAGCGAAGCGAGGGCGGGTTGCTAGTATACCAATATATATTTTCAGGATCTCAGAAACGGCACCAACGATTTTGATGAAACTTGGCATACTAGAGGTTTCGAGGCCAAAAAATCGATCTAGCTAGGTTTTATTTATAGAAAATGTTATTTTGTCAGTGTTTTTAGCAAAACAATATAATGACATTAAATTTTAAAAGAATCATCATCATCTTGCTCTTATCCCAATTACTTGGGGTCGACGCAATATGTCATCTGTTTTGACATATTGCAAAAAGTTTCGGCAATGACTTTTATGACCGGCGCGCCTGCCTGACGTCAACCCTCCTTGGGAATGTAATCGTTGACCCAAATGGTACCAGATGGAGTTGGTCTGGGTCAATCTAGGGCTCTTAGTCGTCTTTTACGACACCCACGAGCAAAGCAAGGGTTGGTAGTATTCGAAGCCGCTACCACACAGCACACATTAAATTTTAAAAGAATATGAATTCAAATTTCGCCGTCAACGTTGAGCTCAGTTGGGAAGTTGTCCAGTTTTCCTTTAGTTTCGTATTGGCATTCAAACAACGTCGGATCGAATCTCGGTGTTACTATTATTCTCTTTTTGTAATTTTTTATATTTTCTTCATTATTTAATTTTTATTTTTATTAAAAAATATCTGAATAAATTCAACAAAAATACAACAAAAATATATTTATAAAGATAATTAAAAGGAAAATTGTGTAGCAGAAAAATAAATTCATAAAAGAACTTCGAATACTCGGCGACCACTAGTCTAAATAAATAAACACAATCCATGCTATTCAAAAGTGATTCATTAATAATTAAATTATTTCCCTGCGATACAAAAGTGTCACTTATATCGAATGTCTTTGTGACACAACGTGTCGTATTTTAACAGATTGTAAAATGATATGTAAGGTATTTCTTTGCTATATTAATAGGACAATTGATAAATTATTCATGCCATCACTCTGAAGACGATATGTCAAGAAAATATTCCAGCTGGCTTATATGCGATAATCAAATATATTTCGATATTTCTTTATTCATTTGTTTTGAATAACAATTACCTATAACTATGGAGATATTATCCGTGTGGTTTTTTTTTTTTTTTTTGTGGGAGGGCTGCGGTCGGCGCGCCTCCGCACCACTCCGTCCGGGGCGACAAAGGGGCTTAAGCACGCAACTCTCGCAACCCACCCGAAAACCACGTCGCCTTCGTCGTTGGGCCGACCACCGGAGCAGGGTTACTTGACATCAGTGGTCGGCCCGACGGAATATTGGAGTACCCTCCCATCGACCGACGTCCCCCCCCTCGGGAAGAACGTCGGTCTTTCCTCACGCGGTCGACCTCTCGACGGGTGACGGACTAATCCCCGTTCACGTCACCCGCGGCCTCGGCTAGGGCGGCATGAGGCGCAGGTAGTTGCGCCTACACCGCCCCAGTCGCATTATCCGTGTGGTGAAGGAACAATAATCATCACTCCTTTTTTCCTCATCATCATTGCAAATCTGTCACTATCATTTTCTTATGTATACGTTACCGGAAATGTATGTAATCTAGGAATTGTAGGTATACAATTCCGAAGCTATTTAGGAAATGCATAAAATTTTGTTTCAAAAACGATTTAATACACAAATTTCCTAGGAAATGTGTCGCTAGGAATTGTATATAATTCCAATATCGTGTTAGGAAATGTATAAAAATAATGCTTTCTCTAATAAAACACGTTTTTAAATGAGAATAATAATTTTTATTAACGCTCTCTTAGCAGAGCGGTCGTGGTCGTTATCAATGATTGTGAAGTGACCCATTCTATTACACGTCTCCATTCATCTCTTGTTGATGCTAGTTTGGAGCAATAATCTGTCCGTCCGTCCACCGTATTGGTGACCCACTGCGTGGTCTGGTTCCCTCGACCCGGCCCTGAATATCAGATGTTCAGTGATCAATGATCAAAGATGTTCAAGTTTTGTCGCGCCGGGATACGAAACCAAAGAAACCAAGCATACATTGTTGGACAATGGAGGACAAATGCTATTCAATGCCGAGTTCCCTTAGGATAGAAACATTTGTCCTGAATTCGTTCCATGAAATGTCGAGCATTTTCCTCCAGCACCATATTTCTTTTTTTCACACTTTTCACCTTTTCCTCTCACTTTCTCTAAGAGTTTAAGTCTCTTGTACATACAAGTATAATGGGCAATATAAGTACATGAACTAGTCCGATTTCGGAGTCTTTAGTTATGTTACGGTTTCTCCATATTCTACTTAGTTTGCATAATGATATCTGATGTTTACGCGAGCACTACACATTATAAATAAAACTACTTTTACGGATTATATCGCGTTTGTATTTGATTTATGATTGCCCGACGTTTCGAAGACTTTGCAGCATTCATGGTCACGGGCGGACTAAGGTGTCTCACGTCCAACAAGTAATCGTTATTACAGGCATTTATAATTATCTACCCGATACAGAAAATTAGTTATAAATTTATTAAATTGTGACCCACATTTTAGTACAAATTTATTGCCAGTGTAAGAAGAAAATGATTCTATATGAAAAAATTATATTGTTTATGGTTAGTAATTATTAATTATTAAATTTGTAGCAATTATTGTTACAATTTGTTGGTTTAAAACTAACAAAACTAATATACTACCACCGGATCGGAACGCGGCCACACTGAGAAAGATCCGGCAAGAAAACTCAGGGGACATGATGCTAAATTAATATTGATTTTTAATTTTAGATGCGGCTTACTTTGTCTTACTAAAAGATTTTTGATTTATAAAATTATCTTTAACTATTATTATTGTGGGTCAAATCTATACAATAAGTGCTCACAGTATCATGCACTCTTGTGGTGGTCTCTTTGGATTTATTTTTAACTAGCAATCCGCCCTCGCTTCGCTTCGGTTATAGGTTATAGTCGTTTTTCCCGCGTAGTTCCCGTTCCCGTGGGAATACCGGGATAAAATATAGCCTAGTTTACGCCCTAATATTATAGCTTTCCATTGGTGAAAGAATTTTTGAAATCGGTCCAGCCGTTTTGAAGATTACCCGGAACAAACAGACAGACAGGCAGACAAAAATTTTTTAATTGCTATTTTAGGCATAGGTATCGTGCAAATAACCGTGTGAGCATGAAAAAATCCTATTATTTTGACATTACAAACAGACACTCCAATTTTATTTATTGGTATAGATTATGTTTATAACAGGATCCCAGCTTGATGGTAATACCCAGCCATCCTCTCTATTGAAATTTTTGTGTTTTTTGATTTCAATAGCCTCGCGTACCATTCTAGGCAGGTATCGGTGTTCCTTTGCGAGGACTTGAGGTTTATCAAACCTACTTAGTTTGTCCATTGCAGATCTAGTTATCGCCATACATCTCTAAATTTCATCCACGCACAGGTGTCACGAGATCGATTCTTAAACAGAACAGCTCTTACCGTGACCCACAAATGATTGTGATGAATTTGACTGTAGTTTATTTTGATGAATTGTATATTTGTTCAGTCCTCCCCGACTCAAAAATATATTTCTCGATACGGCTTGTGGCCTTTTAAAATAAAAATTAATTGTCATCATTAACTCAGCTCATAGGGTAGTATGGTATTACTCTGTTTCAGTTTAGTTACTCTGTTTCTAAATAACTTTAAGAAAAATAATCAAATCTCATCACGCAAATGTTGATGCCTCATGTAAAAAAATGCTTAGAATTTAACTATCAAAAAAAAGCTTATCGCAATCCCGCAAGGAAAGTATCTGATTGGATCTATGAAAAGTACTCGATACTTTCAAGTATAAGCTACATTTATAGATCTTTAAAAAAAGCATCGATGTTCCGATACATCGATGTTTTTAGGGCGCTGTTTTTATACATCGATATTCTTGGTTTCGATGTTTGCATCCCTAGTCCTAATATATTACACCAATTAGACGAATTTGTTCTTAATTTACCTTTTTCATTCACTTACGTAGATATTATTTACGCATTATATCCCTTAATCATCCTCTACAGCATTCGCGGACAAGAAAAGTGTAGTAAAATTCTTACTCTAATGATTTCTGATGTTTACACGAGTAATACACGTTATAAATACAACTATTTTTACAGATTCTAGACGTTTTGAATACATTACGGCGTTCATAGTCATGGGCGGACTAATATGCTTCACGTCCAACAAGTCATCGTAGTTACAGAGATTTATAACTACTCTATCTTATTATTATTTCTACCTGCTCCAGAACATAGTAATCAAATTTTGAGCCACATTTTAATACAAATTGATTGCTTGTACAAAAATAAAATGATTCTATTTTTTTTTTATTGCAAAAGGGGGCAAACGAGCAAACAGTACACCTGGTGGTAAGTGTTGCTACCGCTCATGGATCTTTACAGGGTCGCTGCCTACCGCGAAGAAAGTGAAGGGAGTGTGAATGCGTGCATTAAGGCTCGGTGATACCAAGGACACCACCAAAACCCTCCACACACAAACACCCTCAGAAAGTTGGGCTTCCGGCTCTCTCGCTCACCGAACGAAGCGCAGTAACAAATTGCTACTACTCAGACGTCGATTTTCTGCGAGAGCGTGGTACTATCCCGGAAGGACCGGCCCGCGGCTATAGACAGATAACTGTCGACAGTGTGGTCTTACCACTGAAAAATTATATTGTTTTTGAGCAGTAATTATTCAAAATAAAATTTTCAGTAACTATTATATTATGATAATTTTCCAATTTAAATCTAACTAAGCTCAGATAAAAAAATAATGCACGGATAAAAAAATCATCATCGTCATCATTTCAGCTCATATATGTCCCATGTTGGGCTCGAGCCTCCTCCACAATAGGAGGGAAATTGACCTTACAATTGACCTTATGCTAGTCAGGTTTGCGTAGGGTTTTACTTCGAGTTTTCCTTCTCTTGCATAGATGTTATATGCGTATTATATCTCTTAGAGGTCTTTTACGACATCCACAGGCAAGGTAGGAAGTCATCATCATCTTGCTCTTATCCCAATTACTTGGGGTCGACGCAATATGTCATCTGTTTTGACATATTGCAAAAAGTTTCGGCAATGACTTTTATGACCGGCCGCCTGCCTGACGTCAACCCGTTCAGTTCAACAAACAGGAAGTGGGGAATTGTATTCTTACTCCGTCACCACACGAAAACATAAAAACATAACGCACGGATAAAAAAATAAACAAACTAAATGAGAGTTATTATTGCAGGTGGCATCCACCAACAGCACAGTGGAGGGCATATGGCCACCGTGCCCGTCAGTATGTCGTCTTCAGCCTCAGACAGTGATAAGCCAGCCAAGCAGAAGAGACATCGGACGAGGTAAGGCTAACATAATTATCATCTTCAACCCAAAATTACAGAAAACTGATCTTAGAAACGAATTATACTTTATTCATTATGGCAGCCAGGTTTAGCTTTCATCTCATCATCATACATGTCTCGCTACTGGGCCTCAGCCTTCTCCTTAATAGGAGGGTAATTGACCTTACTATACCATGCTGATCAGACAGGCTGATATAGGGTTTTATTTCGAGGTTACTTCTCTTGTATAGATATTACATGCGTATTATAACTCTTAGTCGCCTTTTACGACACTCACGGGCAAGATATGGAGTGGTGAAAACTCAACTCATAAACGTCCTAATGCTGGGCTTGAACATTCTCTACAATGTGAAAAATGACAAGCACTATTTCGCAAGAATCTTCTCCATAATGACTTCGAATTAATGTTTGCATTAATTAATATTAATAATTAAATAATTTCGTTTCGAGGTTACCTTTTTTTTTTCAAAAAAAATAGGTTGCCTTTTTTACTGTATGGTGAGGAAGTAAAAATGTAAGTTACATTACATTTTTTGCCCTTGGGTATCATAAAAGACGATTAAGAGATTAAATATACATATAATATCTTGGAATAAAACCCTAGAATAACACGTCTGACCAGCATGGTTCTAGGTATATTTCCCTCCTATTGTGGAGAAGGCTCGAGCTCAATAGTGGGACATATATGACCTAAAATGAATGAAGGATTTTTGAAACTTCTCTAAGTCGTGTTTTACAGCATTTACGGGAAATGAAAGAATGATGAATTCTATTCTTAGATTTTCATTTTACAGAAAATATAATAATTACATTTTTTTTTTCTAATAAGGTTTACTCCAGCGCAACTGAACGAATTGGAGAGATGTTTCTCGAAGACGCATTATCCTGATATCTTCATGCGAGAAGAAATCGCTATGAGGATTGGACTTACTGAAAGTAGAGTGCAGGTTTGTGTTATTATTAGAGTTAATATATTATAAGTGTTGATAGATCATATGGCTCTGTGAATATTATAGATAATTTATTATCGTCGACAGTTAAATATTACATGTTATTATTTATAAAACACTAGCTGACCCAACAGACGTTGTTCTGTTCAAGTAAAATAAAAATAATTCTCAGCAGTGCCACCTACCGGGTCCAATTGTGAATCTAAACCTTCCTCAAATCCCCTCAAAGACACTCAAAAAATTTCATCAACATCGGTCCAGCTGTTTAGGAGGAGTTCAGTCACACACGTACACAAGAAATATATAAAGATAAAAAAAAACAAACGTCTAAATATTTATTTACATTTTTTTTTGGGAGCAGGTTACGGTCGGCGCGCTCCTCGCATCATTCCGTCCGGGGCGACAGAGGGGCGTAAGCACGCACACCCACAACCCACCCACGATGCACGTCGCCTTCGTCGTTGGGCCGACTACCGGAGCAGGGTTAACTTGTCATCAGTGGTCGGCCTGACGGAATACCCCCTATTTGGGGTACCCTCCCATCGACCGACGTCCCCCCCCTGGGGAGGGCGTCGGTCTTTCCTCACGCGGTCGACCTCTCGGCGGGTGACGGACTAATCCCCGGTCATGTCACCCGCGGCCTCGGCTAGGGCGGCATGAGGCGCAGGCATGAGCGCACACCTACGCCGCCCCAGTCGCCGGCGGCGGATCGCCTCATCGAGGTTGCGCTCCTCGCGCAGGCGATCTGCCGCCTCCTTCTGCGAGATCACTGCCTCGCAGAAGGCTGCAACCGCGTCCCAGTTCCTGACGCTGTCAACCATCGCCCTGGCGATAGTCGGCAGCGTCAGGTCGGCACCGATGATTGCGACGAGTTCACGACGCTGCTCTGTCCAAGGAGCGTATGCTGCGCCGTGTCCTCGTCGCATTCGCAGTGGTGGCAGAACGGTGTACTCTCCCTCTTAACGACCTTGTGCAGGTATTTCGCGAAGTACCCATGCCCCGTCAATACCTGCACTAGTCGGAAGGAGAGCACCCCGTGCCGCCTTTCCAACCACTGCATCAGCACCGGCTGGAAGGCCTCCACGGCCTCGGTTTGGAGTGCGCCCCGAACCGAGGCCCCGCCAGCCGGACTGCCCAACGGGCAACGACGTCTTGGCGGGCGTCGACGCGCCAGGCACTGAGCTCCCTTAAAGAGACCACACCGCCCTCCGCTCGCAATATTTATTTACATAGGATCTATGGTATAAGTATAAAATATAGCATAGCAGGTGATTGAATAATAAACAAAATATAACAAATATATCAAAATTGGACCTTAACCGTTATAACTTTACTAACATCTGCTGAAAACACACAAATGCACACTATTAATAGAATCGGCCCCAGGGCTCACCTTGTGAGACTCTCTCTTCACACGTCCGATACAAAACTTGCACTAATCTGATACATTTCACGGATCCTTCTACCTGATACAACCTTTGCGATGCACGTTTTATCATTTTTAATTTTAACTTACTCCTTTAAAATTCGTGCGAATGGGTGGTCGATACTGTCAAAGGCTTTTATAAAAACCTCATAGTCGAATGAGTTCATATAGTGAAGTTTTATGAGCTTTAAACTTCGAGTCTTAAATTTTATTAACACCGTTGTATGTCTATAGTCAGTAGCCGTGTTTCTTTTATAGGCTTTGAACAGTCAATATTATAATTTTTTTATTTTCATTCCATCTTATAAATAGGTACGTCTTTGAATTGACTTTTTATTAATATTACTTTTTGATATTTAAACTTAACGAAATGATTTCCTTTACTATATATTAATTTCTTGGGTCATCCTTCAATTGTTAAATTTTTAACCCCCGATGGATAAAGAGGGGTGTTATAAATTTGACGTCGATGTCTGTCTGTTAGTGTCTGTCTATCATCTTAGCTCTCAAACGGATCAACCGATTTTGATGCGGATTTTTTCATTTGAAAGCCAGTTTTTTGGCAGTGGATTCTAGCATTTGGTTAATATCGGTCTAGCAATGTAAGAGTATCAGCTCTTTTCCAAAATGTGGTAATGACGTATGATTACTCAATAAAGTGGTTCACACGTGCCAGTACATTCTTTAAATGACAATTAATTGATAATTCCTGTTGAAGAGAGCTTAATACTTTTTTTTATTATTTTACTTTGTATCGGGGGTTATTCAAAATTTTCAATTTTACTTATAATATTGATTAAATGAATGTTGCATTTTTAGCTACAGTTTAAGAGGTTATACCAACGCAGAAATTTATCTAATATATTTTTCTACGATTCACACAATTAATGTGCTAAATAAATCTTATTTTAATGAAAAAATAAACGAAAATTAATAAGTTACAACAGTAGCTAAACTCACAGATAACATTAACAGCCAACCCAGCGTGGTAATCAGCAACTGTCACTTTGCCCAAGCACTTAGTTTAAAGTTAAACTATGCTTTACATTAGACATTAGTCTTAATTTGTGTCGTGTGTTGACTAATATTTGTATTTCGTTAACACTCGCGACATACAGTCTACGGGGAACGTCAGCTTTTCTGACATTTGTGGACAATTTAGTTCTATTATTGTAGCTGTTCTATTATATATCAAGCTATTTCATCTTTACTGTGATATTTTGACCTATAATTTAAAGGTTGACATATTACTATAGATTCTAAGTACTGATTAAAATAAAAGTTAACTAAAAACGTCAATTATCTACCAGTCAGTAACAAACTATAAGGCTCGTTTTTATTGCTTATTAGAATTTAGACGTTATTAGACGTATTTAATAACTATCAGTTGATAGAATCAATTAGAGCATATTAATTAATGTTTAACAAGCTTTCAATATAGTTTTGATTAATATTTGAGTATTTTCTCGAACAAGACTGTAGAAATTGTGTATTATTTTACTAGTTTCTTGTAGTTTAATTATTATAATGATCATAGCTTAATTGTTGAATGATTTATTGTTGAAATCAGAAATCATTTATTTGTTGTTCTTACTCTGATTATATTATGAATGCCCAAGCAAGTCTAAGCTATAACTCGTGAAAACGTGAGATAACATACTTGTCATAGAATTAGACATTACAGGGTCTTCATCATCACATGAGTTAATAAGGCTCTATTCTAAGCGCATGTATTATATTATTTAAATAACATATATATGAAATTTGATGAAGCTTCAGAATTCTTATCATTATTAGTATACACTTAATCAAGTGTACTGTTGAACTGTTGCTTCGATAAATTGCTGCCTATTTTTTATTGTAAAGTTGTACGTTGCACATATCCATTTTGCGTTACCGTAAAATATGTCTTTTAATAAGTTTCTGCGTTATTTAATCATACTATTAAAATATATCCCATAAACATTTACATGATATAAAGGTAGGTACGCTTAGATCATTTAAACTACAAAATAAATTCTGATGCAGTTTTAACTATCAGTTAGTTTTAAAAAAAACCAAGTCTCGCAACTCAGTTCTTCTACCATAAAAAATGTGAAATCCATGTAATATCAAGTCCGTTAATTTATTCAGTCTCTACTTAAGGGACTTTCTATCTTCAATTATTACGTATTTAGCTAACATAACAACTTCGTATAGTGACCATATCAATATTAAAGAGCTTTTATGTTAGCTTATAAGCCCAACTTTCTGAGGGTGATTGCGTGTGGAGGGTTTTGGTGGTGCCCTTGGTATCACCGAGCATCAATGCACGCATTCACTCTCCCTTCGCTTTCTTCGCGGTAGGCAACGGCCTTGTAAAGGTCCATGAGCGGCAGCAACACTTACCATCAGGTGTACTGTTTGCTCAAATGTTTTAAATAAATACATGTTGCGTTTTTCCCAACTTGAGATATGAACGCTTTCTTGGTGAACACTGTCCTTATACGTTACTTTTAAGTGAAACGATATTAAATCAGTAGTTGAAATATATCCTAAATTATTTGAGACAAAATTTTTAAAATATTTTTTTTTTTACAATTTTATGAAAGATATTAAAACAATATTTTCTTAAAATATTCTAATATCTATATATAAATACGTGAAGCGAAAACTTTGTACCCCTTTTTACGAAAATTTCGTGGATGGACATGTATGAAATTTGGCACGTTTGAAGTATATAATGAGGAGAAGTGCATAAAACTAAAATTTTATACAATAATGGATTAGAAATACATTAAATTCATTAAAAAAGGCATTACGCACACTACAACGCAATCGCTACACACGCACGTTTGTGTGAGTATGTTGCGTAGCAACGTTTATAGACTTTTGTTTACGGTTAAAATCTCTGGTCGAACTGAATGTCAAACAATCATAATTATGATGACAATGTCTAATGATATGTGCTTATATATTAGTTATTAGTGAAATACAGCTTGCTCAATTTACAATTGTACATAAATAAAATTAAAGAAAATTGTGTAGCAGAAAAATTTATTAAAATGAATTATGGCCGAATTTCGACCACACGCCGACCACTAGTTGTTATAATTTTGTTATCCAACAAGTAATGATTGCATACATGTTGGACATCTGTTTTGGCCGTATATATTACTATAAGTATTCGGTTGTAATCCGTGAAAATTGCCGGTTTATCGCTATCGTTATTAACCTTATGTTCAGTTTTAGTTATCAGCTCCATGTTGAAGTATTTCTACTGAATGAATGAACCCATTGACTCACTTTCGTACATATTGAATGAGATCGAGAAAGTTTTGACTTTGAATAGCATTCGTTCGTTAAATAGCATAGCCTTTGTTAAATATTGAAATGATAATATTTATTTTTAGGTTTAAATTAAAATAGCAAAATGATTTCTAATCTTTATGGGAATTTTATACGTTATAAATAAAACTGTTTTTACAGATTTTGACGCGCTCTTATTTATTTTTCATTGCGCAACATTTCGAACACTACAGCGTAAAGTTAATACTGTAAACGTTTTTAAAAATCTTTTTTTAATCAAATGCAATAAAATCCCTAAAAATATACTTAGTATAGCAACTTAATAATAATCAACGCTAGTCGAGATAAGAAAATTCATATTATGCTAGGTATAACTTACAAAATAATATTATTTTAAGGTTTAAATAAAAATACTTCCATATGGTGACGAAATAAGAATACAATCACTACTTTGTCCGTGTGAATCGTAGAAGACGACTAATGCATATGATATGCATCTAACAACTATGCAAGAGATAGCAAACTCGAAACTCTATACCAACACGTCTGACCAGCGTGGTATAGTAGGTTAATTTCACTACTATGAAAGAGTTTCCAGCCCAGCAATGTATTAATAGAGTTTTACTAAGCATATTTATAATTGATAATTTCTTTAAAATAACTAGATTGGATTATAAGATTACTATTAGTTTTAGTGATCCCCCTCTCTCTTATCCATGGTTATCGTAAAAGGCGACTGAGGAATATCTTGTGAATATACAAACTATGCAAGAGAAGGAAAAGTCGAAATAAAATCCTATACTAGCCTGGCTAACCAGAATGATATAGTACTTCAAATTTTAGTAGTGGGACGTATATGAGCTGTGATGGTGATGATGATGAATATTTTTACAATGCATCTGAATTTTAAAATGAACGAACGAATGAATGAATTAACTATATCCATAGAGACATGTACCTACACAAATAGAGAAATTACAAGCTATTGAACTTCAAAAGCTTGTGTATTTCATGCCTTTCTCGCATATCGACCACTGAAGTCAAGGAACTCTACACCAGTGGTCAATATAACGACAAAGGCGACGTGATATATGGGTGGGTTACGGATGTGCGTGCTTACGCCCCTCTGTCGCCCCGGACGGAGCCGGGCAAGGAGTGCGCCGACAGTAACCCAACCTCAAAAAAATGCCTTTCTCGCAAAATTCTATTTGTTGTATATTAGTATAGAGATTTCAAAGGTGACGTCATCTTGTTTGTATTACTCTCTCCCTCTTTGTTTATTATTCACACTGAAATCGTCACTCGATGTGAAAACAAATGTGTTGTTTTGCAAATGAATTAGTTGTCAGTATACTGTATGTTGCCTATCCTAAGTGTAGACCCTAAATGTAGGCCTCGAGACAAGGTTCAAAGTCGCTCAACGTGTTATGGAGCGGGCTATGCTCGGAATTTCTCTGCGATATAGAAACCGGATTACGGCAAACTGCAGAAGAACGGGTGTAACCGACATAGCACGAAGAATTAGCATGCTGAAGTGGCAATGGGCAGGCCACATCGCTCGACGAACCGACAACCGCTGGGGAAGGAAGATTCTCGAGTGGTGGCCACGTATCGGACGACACAATGTAGGATGAGAACCAAGTAGACCGACGACCTGGTGAAAGTTGCTGGGCATTGTTGGATGCAGACGGCACAGGACCGCACATTGTGGCGTAACATGAGGGAGGCCTACGACCAGCAGTGGACGGCCATAGGCTGAAATGATGATGAATGATGATGAATGATGATGATGTATGTATACCATAAACAAGGTTAATTAATATACCAATTATCTTCTATAATAACAAAAGAAGAACGCTAGTCTTAGTTCATCACCTGAGTACCTATTATAAAAATTATAATAACTCAAAATCATCATAAATCAGCAAACTATGTAATTACGTACATTTCGTAACCTAACATCAATAAAGAAACTGCCACATCACAAAATAACATTTTTAAAAACGTACCACACATTACGAGAAAAAAAATATGTTGTCGACTAAAACCTTCGAAGGCAAACATCGCTAACCTTTACACTGGTGAGTTTAAAAAAGTAGCGTCGACAAAAAAAATATGGATATTCTTACAATAAATATGGATGGAAGAATGTCGCAGTGTGGCGCGAAGTGCCTTGATGCTTCGAAATCGTGGTATAAAACGAACAAGTGTTTATTCGAGTTGCGCTACTCTGTGCCGCTACTGTTCAATGTTTTTGATGCATTGTTCTGTGCTTTGTTAGCATAGACTATACAGATTATTTAAATATAGAGCATAAATCTTTCTGCGTTTCACAAACCTCTAAAAGAGTTTTGGTGGGAACGTGAACAAGTCATGTAGTGTTCTTATATTGTATATCATCATTCATAATTTTAGCTCATATAAGTCCCACTGTTGGGCTCGAGTCTCGAGCTAGGGATTTATTTCGAGTTTTCTTCTTTTGCATAGATGTTACATGCGGTACAATATCCTTTAGTCGTCTTTTACGACATCCACGGGCAAGATAGGGAGTATTAAATTGTATTCTTAATCCGACACCACACGGACTTTATTGCATTTATTTTGTTTAACGTGTTATATTAAATAATAATTATGATTGCATTTTATATGACGCAAGGCAACTGCTACTGTGAATATGCTATAAAAATGCTTTACAGATCTTTTCGTTTGCCACCAAAATACCCAAAAGATATCATTAACAGCGTGGTCATTGTACTCTTGAAGACGTTAATGTACTGACGGATAGTGACTTATAAAAAGAAACTAAAGTTGTGAAGAAACAGATAATTTGTAAAGAAAATTGTAATTCAACACTGGTAACAATGAGCTCGTAGGTACTAGTTAGCTGATTGGTAATACCAATAAAGAAAAATTGTTCTGAGTTTAGTGATGCGTTCGTGGTAACGGGCGGTCCACACGTGTTCGAAAGGTTGGCTAATTAAATACAAACACGATAAAATCCATAAAATAGATTTATTTACAATGTGTAAATTACTCGCGTAATCATCGAAAATCAAAATTATTTATTACTATTCATCTAATTTGATAACATTTATGGGAAGTAAAAATATAATTAATTACCATCCTTCACTTCCCCGTGGGCAACGGAAAAACCAGCTAAAAGATGATTAGGAGAGTATACTGCAATACTTTCTGCTGTAATACTTATAATATTATTCAATCTTGGGTAGATCTACATATATCTAAATTTTAAGCATTGATATCCTTTAAAAAAATTACCTACTAAATCATGCTAGTCAAACAGATTGATATAGGGCATTATTGCGGGTTTGCCTTCATAGACCTTTGCTAGGTCGCTCTGCCTACCGTGAAGAAAGTGAAGGGAGTGTGAATGCGTGCAATGAAGTTCAGTGAAACTACAGGCATCACCAAATCCCAACACACGCAAACAACCTCAGAAAATTGGTCGTCCGGTTCTCCCGTTCATCGAACGAAGCGCAGTAACAAATTGCTACTACTCAGACATCGATTTTCTGCTCAGTGTAGTACTATCCCGGACATACCAGCCCGCGGCTGTAGACAGACAACTATCAACAATGTGGTCCTAACACTACTAGACATAGACATTATATGTATATTAATCCCTTAGTCATGTTCTATGATACTCACGAGGTGGTGAATTGTATTCTTACTCCGTCACCACACGGTAAATTTGACAATAATGGTGACGCAGAATAATGGTAGGCCTTTGAAGCATCTCCATCTAACGCATGAGGTCTATACAAATATATTTACAGTAGGTCAGTCAATCGCAAACAATTCCACAGAGCCTTGAATATTTACTCGAGTTCTCTCGCACTGTATTATATAAATAATACTCAGGCGCGCGGACAAACACCGTCTCTAAATATGGGAAGTGGTTACAGGCGTATACATTTATCAAACTTTAGAATGAACTCTTCGACGTTTCTAAACGCCTGGTACTTGAGAATTACGTAAAGAGTATTATGTTTTAATTAAAAAGGTAAAAAATATTATTTAGTGTTGCTAGAAGCGAGAAATAGATAATGGTACTATATTCTTCTTTTTTTTGTCTTGACAATCAGCTACTAATACGAGCCATTATTACCAGTGTCGAGTTAATTTTCTTTTCAAATTATCAGTTTTTTCATGTCAGTAATGGTCCGTCAGTAAGTCAAAGTGTCGCCTTCAACAGTGTAATGGCCACTGTTAAGGATGTTTTCTGAGAATTTTGGTGGAAACAAAAAGGTATATATAGCAGTTTTATATCATATTCACTACACCTCAGCAGTTCTACCGCTATATATTACATAATATGGCATCAAAATGATTTAATATAACACGTTAAAATACTAAGATATTGAATATAATACAAGAACACCACATGATACTTCCAGATTCCCTCCAAAACCTCAATGGTTCTATATAAAATTTTGAGTATTTTAGAGTTTTACATAATTTTTATTTAATTTGACGCAATATAAAACTGGGAAAGCACAAAAGTAATGAATATAAAATAATAAAGCTTAATGTGTTATTCGTATATGGTATTAACAAACATATTGAAAAAATATTTTAGTAGCATTCTTACATTCCCAAAGAACAGGCGTCAGATAGGCGGTCGATTGTAAAAGTATTACCAAAACCTTTGCAATATGTACCATGCGGCCATGGAAACAGAGTCCATATTATACTCTAAGTAATCAGAATAAGATTAAGATAATAATGATAATTTTAGTAGAATAGTTATCAATCGGAGGCAACGACCTGACTCGTCTCTTCTTCGTCTAATTGATTGTGATAAGCCATGGTTATAGACGTCCATTTTTGTAGATATATAAGATATTGATTGATAACAAAGGATTTTCACATATAAGTTGTTTCTTGGATGAGAATTGCCTATATTCTTAGTTGTGGTTACCACGTGAACAGGGAGTAAAAATCTTCGATTTGATGCGCAATTAGAACTAGGTATATAACGTTCGAAGTACAGGTTTCTCCTTCTCCAACCCATGTTTTACCTAATTTTTTGGTTCGTTTTCTCTCTCGAACTTGAAAATAATGAGGCATACGCAAGCGTCCATAATTTTATGTAAGTAAATTAATCATCTCTTCTCGTCCAACATACCTCAGTGATTGAAAACACAGGTTAACGACCAGTGTTTGTTAACAGTAATGATACGACACGGAAACGTGGTCCCTAAATGTAGGCCTCATAAAAAAGGCCAAAATCGCTCAGCGTGCTATGGAGCGGGCCATGCGCGAGATTTCTCTGCAAGATAGAATCCGAAATACGGCAATCCACAAAAAAAACGGGTGTAATCGACATAGCACGAACAATTAGCACGCTGAAGTGGAAATGGGCAGGCCACGTCGCTCGACGAACCGACAACCGCTGGGTAAAAAAGGTTCTCGAGTGGCGACTGTATCGGATGACGTAGTGTAGGTCATCCCCCCACTAGGTGGACCGATGACGAGGTGAAAGTTGCTGGGTATCGTTGGATACAGGCGGCATAGGACCGCACTTTGTGGACTAACATGAGGGCGGCCTACGTCCAGCAGTGGACGGCGATAAACTGAAATAATGATGATGATGCAATTAATGACTGCACAGATGGCGTAGTGGTTAATGCTAGTGACCTACAGCGCCAGTGTCGGGGGTTCGAATCCCACGCAGGACAACACTTTGTGCGATCCACAAATTGTTGTTCTGAGTCTGGATGTAATTTGTGTCCGTTTAATTATATGTGTATGTATTTCTCGCGGAAACGCAATGAGTTTCAAAAATTAAAAAACTGTACGAATGGCGGCGATGTGGCTCGCGACACGTCACGTCTCGTTTCCGTCGGGGGCGAAAAGTGGCCCACAGAGAACCGCTTTGCTACGCTGAATATGTCAAAGATCGTAGCAGGTGGAGGGCAGTGGACTCTGCCTACCCCTATGGGAAAAAGGCGTGAATATATAAAAAAAAAAAAAAAATGCAATTAATCATAAGCAATCTATGCTATTCAAAAGTTTTTAATGAATAATTAAAATGCTATATAAAAGTTTTACTCTTTCTCGTGTCATTACTACATACACTATTTAGTTTTTTTTTTTAATAATTGCAGATAATTTTATAATTCCTGTCTATCAGCCCGTAAACGTCCACTGTTGGACGTAAGCCTCGCCACGAGAATGCCACTCGGAATGGTCCTCTACCATTTACATCCAACGATTCCCTGCGACTTCCAAGATGGCATCATTTTACCTAATAGGGGTTCATCATACGCGTCATCGTCGGCTTCATAGTCGCCACTCGAGAGCCTTTCTTCCCTAATATTTACCGGTTCAACAAGCAATGTGGCCTGCCCATTGCCATTTCAATGTGCTAATTCTGGGGGCTATGTCGGTTACACCCGTTCTTCTACGAATTTATGTATTCCAGATTCTATCACATATAGAAATACCGAACATAACCCTCTCCATAGCACATTGAGCGACTTCGATTCTTTTGATGTGAAACATCTATAGGCCAGGGTAAACCTGATCGTTGGCGTGGCGTTAACGCCACGCTTGGATATGCACATTTGTGTAACGAAACCATAACCTGTTTTAGAATTTTGTACAACACCATCTAGTGAGCTGAAAATAAATTATTAACCTAAACACATAATGAAAATAAATGTTTATTGAATAAAAATCATCATTTTCTGACAAAAAACATCGTAATATTTTATTAATACTTTATGCCATATTAGTTCCTGTCGTAATCTGTTTTTTTTTATATCTATATATATACTTGTACAAAATAATTTCGATGTTTCACATCCGCCAGGCGTCCTGAGCGACGACTCCCGTTTTTTATGAAGCTATCATTTAGAGACTACGTTTATACCTTACGTGGTTGTAATCAGTATTGCCCTTTATAATAAAATTATCTGTGATATAGACATATATAAATATGTACATTAAATTTCACAGATTTTACGATAGTTTTGACCTTCCAATCATAAACTGTATCGATATCTCGGCCACTTCATCATATGAACAAAGAAACATCGGAAATCTTCCGGCGGCCATACATTTTAGCACTACCATAAAAATATCATACACATCGCTACACTAACCATGATTAAATACAACTCGGGACAAACTTACTTCGTTTCAAAAATAATTTAGAGTTTTTTTGGGATGGTCTACAGTCGGCGCACCACATCTGCCTCGCAGAAAGCTACGTCAAAAAAAAATAATGTAGCTAAACAATTTAGCGATTATATTAATAAAATGTATTTTTTCGCTTCATAAATGGCATAATCGACTAAATAGCCGCCTAACTAGTTACAATCCAAGTGATAAGAAATTATCTCCACGCAGGATTTTCTTCTGCACAATTTGATTTCTGCTACACAAATTTTTCATTCATGTCCGTTATTTGTATATTAATAGACATATAACAGATAACATATAAAACATGATATCAAGCCATAAACGTCCCACTGTTGGACTTGGGCTTCCTTCATAATGGGCGGGTAACTGACCTACTATGCCACACTGTCCACGCTGGTCAGACATGTTGGTATTGGATTTTATTTCGAGTTTTACCTCTTTTGCATAGATATTATAATTCACCACTTTATATAATATAATTCACCACCCCTTCTCCTGCCCGTGGGTGTCGTAAAAGACGCCTAAGGGATTAAACATGAGGGGGGGACGTCGGTCGATGGGAGGGTACCCCAAATAGGGGGTATTCCGTCGGGCCACCGCTGATGACAAGTAACCCTGCTCCGGTGGTCGGCCCAACGATGAAGGCGACGTGGTGTTCGGGTGGGTTGCGGGTGTGCGTGCTAACGCCCGTCTGTCGCCCCGGACGGAATGTTGCGAGGAGGGCGCCGACCGCAGCCCACTCCCAAAAAAAAGGGATTAAACATGCATGTATATATACATAATAACTAGTACGTCACTTCCATTCGAAAAAAGAGTACAGTTACTCCTAAGTCATGGCTAAAATAATTTTACTTTAAAACAGTCTTTATATTCGTTGCGCATATAGTCACTCTACTCATTCAGTTTGACCACCGTTGCGCCGGCTTTTATTTACACAAACTATTGCTCACAGTTCCTAGTAATTCGCACGTTCTCTTACAAATACAGCTTGCAATCAATATGTACGTACACCGGCAACATTTTACCAACTTTTTTTTTGTAGAACCAAATATATTTATTGTATTCAGCTAAATTGGATTTTCGGATCTCTATGTTTAATTATTAGGTTTAATTACGTGTCGTCTTTTACGACACCCACGGGTAAGAGAGGGGGTGGTGAATTGTGTTCTTAGTCCATTCATATCATCATCGCAGTCCACATACGTCCCACTATTGGGCTCGGGCCTCTTCCACAATAGGAGGGAATTTGACCTACTATACCATACTGGTCAAACATGTTGGTATAGAGTTTCATTTCGAGTTTTCCTTCTCTTGCACAGATGTTATATGCATAATATATCCCTTAGCCCCCTTTAAGACATCCACGGGCAAGATAGGGACTGGTGAATTGTATACTTATTCCGTCACCACACAGATATTACAAGTTTGTTTCTTTGACACAATAATCTCAGAAACTACTGATTCGAATTGAAAAAATCTTTTAGCAACACTTCTTTTAACGGCTATATAACATAACTAATAGGGATATTATTCATCGAAGTACCATCGATGTAAATTTTTTATAAATATCGGCAAATTTGTTTCTTTTGAAAGTGGCTGTTGAGTGCGCTGCAAATTATAATCGTGATGGACCATCATCTTAGCCCCTACACGTCCTGTTGGGCTCGAGCCTCCTCCACTATGGAAGGGAAATTGACCTAATATACCCACGCTAGTCAGATGTGATGATATAGACTTTTGTTTCAACTTCTTCTCTTCCATAAATATTATATGCATAGTATATTCCTTAGTCCCTTACTTTAAATAAAATTTATTTCTTTCTTTCGGTCTTTCTTTCTTTCTTAGTCATTTTTTACGACACCCAGGGGTAGAAGAGGATCTATTGAAGTGTATTATTATTCTTATTGCGTCACCGCCCGGATTACCACCACCTAATAATCCATTCTTTTTAATTATCTCTATCTCTTATTGCTGGGGCATCGAAGGGGACGAGTACTCGAAAGAGTAACCCACCGGGCCGGCCACGGATGTCAAGGAGTCGGTACCAGTGGTCGGCGCAATGGCGATAGGATGGAAATACAGTAAGCTATGGGATCATATGACACTCATTCATCATCCCGAACAGATTGGGAGGGATGTATCCGGACCGTAAAAAGGCAACCTTTGTATGGAGAAATTAACAAACAGAGAACGAGTGGTAGATAACATGGTTAATGTTAGATAGATAGACCATAGATATGGTATTTGTGGTGATTTAAATTTATTTATTTGATTAACCAACAATTGTTTATACTTATACAATTGAAAGCTTAGATTAACAAAAACGAGTATAACAATTATAGGTTAACACCACATGCACATGCGAATGCTCAGAATTTATATTATTATTTAATTAATAATAGCAACCCGCCCTCGCTTCGCTTCGGTTATAGGTTATAGTCATTTTACCCGCGTAGTTCCCGTTCCCGTGGGAATACCGGGATAAAATATAGCCTAGTTTACGCGCTGATATTATAGCTTTCCATTGGTGAAAGAATTTTTGAAATCGGTCTAGTCGTTTTGAAGATTACCCGGAACAAACAGACAGACAAATAAAATTGGAGTGTCTGTTTGTAATGTCAAAATAATAGGCTTTTTTCATGCTCACATGGTTATTTGCACGACACCTATGCCTAAAATACAGATTAAAAATTTTTTGTCTGTCCGTCTGTTTGTTCCGGGTAATCTTCAAAACGGCTGGACCGATTTCAAAAATTCTTTCACCAATGGAAAGCTATAATATCAGGGCGTAAACTAGGCTATATGTTATCCCGGTATTCCCACGGGAACGGGAACTACGCGGGTAAAACGACTATAGCCTATAACCAAAGCGAAGCGAGGGCGGGTTGCTAGTTGTATTATAAGTTTAAGTTATATTTTATTTTAAGTATAGTTTTATATCACAAGTAAACAGGGAACGTTGTGGTATGAATGTAAATGTAGTGGCAAGGATTGAGTAAGGTATGTTAAGTTGGGTTGGTCATGTAGAGAGAATGAATGAAAGGAGATTAACAAGAAGAATTTTTAAGGCGAATCTGAACGAAGTGTTGGAAGAGAAAGACCGAGGCGGACGTTCCACGATCAAATCGGGGACGTTCTTAAGAAAGGCCAGGTTAGAAGTATCCTAAACCGAAGAATATGCATGAAGAGATTAATGAATGTGGAGGAGTAGAAAGTGGTATGTCAAGATCGTAGCAAGTGGAGGGAAGTGGTCTCTGCCTATCCCTATGGGCAAGAGGCGTGAATATATGTACGTATTTTTTTTTTTTGGGTGGGTTGCGGTCGGCGCGCTCCTCGCACCACTCCGTCCGGGGCGACATGAACGTCGCCTTCGTCGTTGGGCTGACCACCGGAGCAGGGTGACTTGACGTCAGTGGCCGGCCCGACGGAATACCCCCTATTTGGGGTACCCTCCCATCGCCCGACGTCCCCCCCTCGGGGAGGTTGGCGGGTGATGGACTAATCCCCGGTCACGTCACCCGCGGCCTCGGCTAGGCGGCATGAGGCGCAGGTATTGGCGCCTACGCCGCCCCAGCCGACACCATTACCATTAGTGTCGGCGGATCGCCTCATCGAGGCTGCGCTCCTCTTGCAGGCGATTCGCCGCCTATATATGTATGTATGGATGTTATCTCACAAGCCTATCCGTTAAACTATTTAGACATAACCCGAAAAAACAAAAAAAAATACAAAAATAGTCCAAATTCATGCGACCGTGATTTGCATTTTGTCAAATCCTTCCATTATTAAAAAGATGTATAGCTGTAGTGATGTGACACTACGCGCAGTTTATCGACATCGATAAAAATAAATGGCACGCGTACCCTCATTCGTTATTCTCGACGATTAGACAGTTAAAATGGTTGCCGGGTACGATACATGAGAAATCTTTTTCTATCATTAATTATTCCAATACCTTTTTTGCTTAACTTTTTTAGTAGTTTGCAAACGTGAGCTGCGTTTACTGAATAAATAAAATTGTCAAACACTTTAGTATTTACATATTGATAAGCAGCATTTCGGTCTAACTGTTGATTTATTTTTGTCCCCTTTTAATTTGTGAGTTTTTATAAAATGTTCATTAAATAACTAAAATTTATTATGTTAATATTCATATGAAAATCAGCTTGTTTGTAAAAAATATATATAATTAGGAAAAATAAATAATGATTTGAATAAAATTATTGTACCATCATTAACATTCGTGTTCATATCTCAGCCTATATGAAGTTGGCACGATTACTTCCTTTAACAGATTAGATGAAAAGCATAATTAACTAGTTAAACTTTGGAATAAATATTAGTACTAGTCGACTACTAAACCTATTTAGAATAGAATAGAATAGCATTTATTGTCACATAATAACTAAAAATTATCATCATCATCATCATCATTTCAGCCTATTGCCGTCCACCGCTGGACGTAGGCCTCCCTCATGTTGCGCCACAATGTGCGGCCCTGTGCCGCCTGCATCCAACGACGCCCAGCAACTTTCACTAGGTCATCGGTCCACCTAGTGGGGGGGCGTCCTGCGTCGTCCGCTACGTGGTCGCCACTCGAGAACCTTTCTTCCCCAGCGGCTGTCGGTTCTTCGAGCGATGTGGCCTGCCCATTGCCACTTCAGCGTGCTAATTCTTCGTGCTATGTCGGTTACACCTGTTCTTCTGCGGATTTTCGCAGAAGAACGGGTGTAGAATTATAATACACATTTTTAATTTATTTTGACAATAGGGGAATGCTCAGCGTTGTGCTGCATAGAAATTATACAGGGCTGGTTTTCAGCAAACCCCTTTCCTCAAATATATAAGAAAGAAATAATAACAAAAGAAGAGAAAAAAAAAAGAAAAGAAATAAAATAATTAACAATAAGAATGATAATAATATAAATAACATTAATGAATTGAATTATGAAGGATGTGCTTTTATATGATGAGTTCGCTTTTTCATTTTTGTGTGTACGAGCGTTGAGTGCTTGTTTGCGTGTGTACACGTGTTTATGTGTGTGCCTATGTGTGTATGTGGGCAGCGATTGACGTGTGTATTAATTTGCAAATTTACTAATGTAATCTTTGATAAAATGATATAAGATGAAATTACAACTGCGTACAGAGCAACAACTTGATTAATTTTAATTGCTCATAAGATTCCTTATGAGCAATTAAAATTAATCATGTTGTTTGATTTGATTGTAGTTAAGAAATCATTTATCTTCTTCTGCTTGAAGGTTTAAATTAGAACATATTTCAAATTTTAAGTCTTTTTTTTTTAAATTCTGTAAATTTTCCCAATAAAAAGAATTTTGCATAACTATAATCTCCTATATTCAGTAATTGCATAAAACTGTGTGGTAGCGGCTTCGAATACTACCAACCCTTGCTTTGCTCGTGCGTGTCGTAAAAGACGACTAAGAGCACTAGATTGACCCGGACCAACTCCATCTGGTACCATTTGGGTCAACGATTACATTCCCAAGGAGGGTTGACGTCAGGCAGGCGGCCGGTCATAAAAGTCATTGCCGAAACTTTTTGCAATATGTCAAAACAGATGACATATTGCGTCGACCCCAAGTAATTGGGATAAGAGCAAGATGATGATGATGATTCAGTAATTGCATACTTACACCGTTACACCCAGAGATTATATATTTTTTTAAAAAGACTAGAATTGACCGCACATTTTACCCCTTATAAAAATATAATTTGCTCGGGCAACGTGTGGTCCCCGCTACATTAGGAAGCATTAACATGCTCTCCGCGTCGTGGTGTATTAAGATTTATTAACCCAATAACTTAGAGTCCTAAGTCCCGTGCTTAGTGTGACATGTAATGTTTGATTATTTCGCATTATAACTTTGTAGTTTTAAATGATAACTAAGTTTTGTATATTCCATTTTTTTTAGTTGCCAAATTAGCAAAAGAGCTATTAAGTTAAAATTATCCTTGTGGTGACGGAGTAAAAATACAAACAACTTTCCTTCCACCCACTCCCTCCTTTCACGTGAGTTATCATAAAAAATTAATAAGGGACATAAGTAGATAATACCACTACAAGGGAAGGCAAACGCAACAAAAGACCTACACTAATATGTTTGACCAGCGCATTAGGTCAATTCTCTTTCCACTATAGAGGAGATTCGAGCCTAGCATTGAGATGTAGGTGACCTGAGATAAGAATAGTACAAATCTATAATTACAAGCATCTAGAACTAGAGCATATTTGTATTTATTACAACTTAATATATAGCTTGAATACCTGCTATACATATATAATACATAATCTATGGAAAAAGTATGTAATTACTTTGACCGGCAAATTATCCCTGTGATGATGAAATAAGAATACAATTCACCTCTTTTTTCCCCTAGATGTCATGAAAGATAAATAAGGTATATAAATAATAAAATAAAATATTACCTCAATGTCCAAATAGGAAAACTCGATAAAAAACCTCTATGCTAATACGTCTGACCAAAGTATAAAACTACCTTTACTTTTCTGTAAGTATTTTGAGCATAGAAAGGAAAGTCTTGGACATATAAAGGAGCACCAAGAGATCGGCGCTCTCTTAGAAAACATAACGTCAACTGCAATCACCAATCCGTCCGCCAAATGTAACAATTATACAATTATTCTCCCTTCGTGGGGAAGCCTATATTCAACAGTGGATTTTGATAAGCAAAGGGATGAATAAATTGACTAAATTACGAAATAAACATGAGAAAGTTGTACAAAGGTCTTAGTTCTATACAATATTTGATTACGTTTTGAATATAACATTTGGTTACTTATCGATGAAGACGTAACATATTTTTTTTAATATATAATTAATCCTTGTTTTGTGGAAGATTTCACAAATATGCAATTAACGGACTCAAATCACGCCCAGATTTGGAAGAACAATTCGTGGAAACCTCAAAGTGTTTTTTTATTGCAAACAGTGGCAAAAGAGCAAGCAGTACACCTGATGCTAAGTGATGAAGTGGCCTTGCAAAGATCCATGAATAGCAGCTCATGGACCTTTGCAAGGCCGCTGGCTATCGTGAAGAAAATGAAGGGACTGTGAATGCGTGTAATGAGTTTCCGTGATACGAAAGGCATTATCGAAACCCACCACATGCACAAACCCTCAGCAAGTTGAGCTTCCGACTCTCTGGCTCACCGAACGAAGCCCAGTAACAAATTGCCACTACTCAGACTTCAATTTTCTGCGAGAGTGTGGTGCTACCCCTGATCTGATATCCACGGCTGTAGACAGACAACTGTCAAGTGTGGTCCTACCACTAATAAATATATTATCTTCCGTGCGAATCGAACCTTGATACCGGTACAATAAGAAGTATCTATATTAAAGCTTATAGTAAACTAAAAATATTAACATTCATTATAGCTATTGTGTTGTAAAAATATAATCCACAATCAATTAATTAAATCACAATGAATCACAACCAAGCGTGGAACATCTGGTAACGCGGCGCGAGCATAAATTTAAATATTTTAACACCTGGACGATATCGATCGACAGGTGAACTGTTATCGATATGTCGATAATTGTATGTGATTTTGTTAAACACTACTTAATCCATATTTAATAGATGTTTTGTGTTTTGGCGGGAACGTAAAAAGCGTCATATGGTTTTGTATTATACTCAATGTGTAAGTGTTTTAACGTGTTATATTAAATAACAATTTTGATGGAATTTTATATAATGTGATGCGATGGAACTGCTGGGCTGTAGTGAATATAATATAAAAGTGCTACATAAAGATTTTTCTCTCCATCGAAATTGCCAGAAGTTACCATTAATGGTGTCATAGCTTTGTTAAAGGCGACAAATGGTCTTGCTGACGGACAATGACTAATATTAAGAAAGAAAAGATGATAAGAAATTAATAATTTGTAAAAATAATATAACCCATTTATGATATAAATTACGAAGAAAATTTTACCACATTTGATCATATTCAGCTTGTTAAGCTAACAATGTAGGACTTTTTATTGAAGATTTTCTTTATCCGTGGCCATTAACACATTAAAAAGAAAGAAGAAAGGCTATCTCGCACTACTACACTACTTCCCTGTAGGTATCACAGAGGTCTTCATAAATATACAATTCAATAATGTCTTTAATACATTTTATTAAAAAAAAAATAATCGCTAATTGCCAGTACAAAAAAATAGGAAAAGGAATTTGTTAAAGACAACATCTCGAAATAAATATACATCCCTTTGTCACTAAGGTCTTCACAAATATACATATAACTAAATATTGCAAAAAAAAGCTTAATAAAAGCCAGTTTTCTGATATGATAAACGATATCACACAGTAATATATTTGACTACAAACCATCTTTTTAGGGTTCCGTACGCAAAGAGTAAAAACGGGACCCTATTACTAAGACTTCGCTGTCTGTCCGTCCGTCCGTCTGTCTGTCACCAGGCTGTATCTCAAGAATCATGATAGCTAGACTGTTGAAATTTTTACAAATTATGTATTTCTGTTGCCGCTAAAACAACAAATACTTAAAACAAAATAAAATGAATATTTAAGGGGGTCTCCCATACAACAAACGCGATTTTTTATGCTTTGTTGCTCGATATCGATAATGGCAATAGGTAAGCACTTGAAATATTCACAAAATACTCAGTTGTATTTTTATTTTAATAATAAATCATCATCATCTTGCTCTTATCCCAATTACTTGGGGTCGACGCAATATGTCATCTGTTTTGACATATTGCAAAAAGTTTCGGCAATGACTTTTATGACCGGCCGCCTGCCTGACGTCAACCCTCCTTGGGAATGTAATCGTTGACCCAAATGGTACCAGATGGAGTTGGTCCGGGTCAATCTAGGGCTCTTAGTCGTCTTTTACGACACCCACGAACAAAGCAAGGGTTGGTAGTATTCGAAGCCGCTACCACACAGCATTTTAATAATAAATAATAAAATTAAATAAACTATTGATATTTAAGGGGGGCTCGCATACAAAAAATGTCATCTTTTGTCTATTTTTTAATAATGGTACAGAACCCTTCCTGCGCAACTCCGACTCGTACTTAGCCGGTAAACTTTTCATTTTAAAGACTCGCATTAAGGAGAAACTCTTTGTATCGTGGGAGATTTTACACCATCATCATCATCATCCTACTATCACACACGAACCCATCCGTATGGCCACAATTTGTAGTTGTCATTTACCTTCTTACCGATCATCAATACCAACCAACCCACAGATTGCAACGTTACCAAAAACTCTTATCCACAGGGTCAAAAAGACTAATGATCACGCATTTCTTATTTTTAAACACACCTGGGAATTGAACACTGACCCTTGCTTAAAAGACCCCTGCAGCTACAAAATTAACTCGCGCCTGATCTTCAATACAATTTTATTGCAAATGGCGGCGAATAATGCTAAATCACAAGTAAATCCCTATAATACGGGGTAGCTAGGTTTCGGGGGTGTGCTTTTTTACGCTGGCAACATTATCTTTTATTGTGATAAGTGTTTATGTGATGCAATTTTTGGCTTTCTGTAATCCATTATGAATAATCTTCATTTGCTTTTATTTTTTTAAATAAAACTACTTTACGGATTTTATCGCGTTTGTATTTGGTTTTTGATTACCCGACGTTTCGAACACTTTACAGCGTTCATGATCACGGGTGGACTAAGATGTCTCACGTCCAACAAGTCATCGTTACTGCAGAAAATTTTATAATTATCTACCGGATACAGAAATTAGTTATTAAATATTGACCCACATTTTGATACAAAATTTATTGCAGTGTAAGAAGAAAATGATTCTATATGAAAAAATTATATTGTTTATGGTTAGTAATAATTAAACATTAAAATTAATAGTAATTATATTTAAAAACTAACTAATAATCTAGTATACTACCACCGGATAGGAACACGGTTACACTGAGAAAGATCCGGCAAGAAAACTCAGGTAACATGATGCTAAATTAAAGTTAATTTTGAAGGCGGCTTACTTTATGTTACTAAAAAGGTTTTAATTTATAAAATTATCTTTAGTTATTATTATTGTGGGTCAAATCTATACAATATGAGCTCACGGTGTCTTGCAGTCTTGTGGTGGTCTTTTTGGATTTGTTTTTAATAATGTTTATAACAGGATCCCAGCTTGATGGTAACACCCAGCCATCCTCTCTATTGAAATTTTTGTGTTTTTTAATCTCAATAGCCTCGCGTACCATTCTAGGCAGGTATCTGTGTTCTTTTGCGAGGATTTGTGGTTTATCAAATCTGATGTTATGGTGGGCGCGGTCCTGACTATGTTCACAGACTGCAGACCTAGTGTCCCGGCGGTGCTTCACATCGGCTATGTGTTCTTTGATCCGAGTTCTTATGGATCTCTTTGTTTGTCCAATGTAAGAGAGACCACAGTCACAGTCCAGTTTATATACTTCTGCATCTTGTAAAGGGATCTGGCACTTGACAGGTGGTAAGAATTGGCTAATCCTCTTCAGTGGCTTAAAATAAGTTTTAATGGAAGAGCGTTTCAGGATGTAGCCAATCTTGTCAGTGACTCCTTTGACATAAGGTAGTATTGCAGGAAGGCGCTCAACTGTGGGTGGTTTCACTCGGTCTCTGCGACGGGGGCGAGGAACTGGCAGCTTGTTTGCACGTAGCACCTGCTTGACATGCTGCAGCTCCCCAGCCAGGTGTTCATCGTCACAGATTCCTCGTGCTCTCTGCAACAAAGATTTACACACGGTAGCCAACTGTGAAGGGGGATGATGAGAATCACCGTTCAAGTATCTGTCTGTATGTGTTGCCTTAAGATACACTGTATGACTCAAGGTGTTATTAGGGTTACGTATAACCAAAATGTCTAAGAAGGCTAAAGAGTTATTTGACTCCAGTTCCATAGTGAATTGAATTTTTGGATTAATGGAGTTAAGATGGTTTAGGAATATGGTTATTTTGTCTGTGGGTAATATTGTGAAAGTGTCATCTACGTACCGCTTGTAGAACCTGGGTGTGACAGGTGAGCTTGATAAGGCCGTCTCCTCGAAGTCCTCCATGAATATATCGGCAATTGCTTTTATTTTTTATTTTAATGTTTTTTAAATTCAATTTTTTTTATGAGAATAGGTTAAGAAAGCTATGTGTTACTACTCCATAATTAACTTGAATTAACTACCCATGTGATGACGGGTTGAGAATACATATGTCATCAACCCTTACTTGCCCGTGGCAGTCGTAAGAATCGGCTGAGGATTTACCAGGAGAGTGGGCAGCAGCTCTCTCCTGAGAAATGTAAAACATCTTACTGCGATCGCCAACCCTGCCAAGCGTGGCGATTATGAATTAAGTTGAATGCTTGGATGGTGTAGTGGTTAAAATACTGACCTATCGTGCCAGTGTTATAGATTCGATTCCCATGCAGGACTATCTTTTTGTTATACAATAAATAGGGTGGTAAAGTTCCTATATCGTCTCCATACGAAAGTCATTCATTATATATTTATAGTTTAATTAATGAGATTTACAGTTAATATTTTCATACCTCATCATACCAGGACTGTATAAACCCCTACACGTATTTAATTGTGAGCCGTAATCCGTATTAATAACTGAGCAGCTGACGCCCCCTGGTGGCGAGGTGAGGATTTAAAAGTCAATATCGGGCAGGGATTACACTACTGGTTAACGGAGGGGACGGTATAATTAGGTGCTATTGTGGGACTAGTTTATTTTTAACTTGCCTTAGTTAAATATTTTTATCTTTATATTAACTTCTTTTACATCGTGTTTATGTATGGTCTTTTTTATTAGGTTAACAGACAATTTCGTTTAATAATTTCAGCTCGTATACGCCCCCCTGTTGG
Organism: Lymantria dispar; assembly: GCA_032191425.1. Taxonomy (NCBI): domain Eukaryota; kingdom Metazoa; phylum Arthropoda; class Insecta; order Lepidoptera; family Erebidae; genus Lymantria; species Lymantria dispar. The sequence goes on along the minus strand of CM063465.1, from coordinate 4,739,820 downwards.
GCTCGGGCCTCCTCCTTAATAAAAGGGAAATTAAACCACTATTTCACGAAGAGAAGGAAAACTCGAAATAAAACCGTATACCAATCCCTTTTACAATAGATTACCTAAAGATATCCGAGACCTGCCTATGAAAAAGTTTAAAAAAGCCATCAAGAATAGACTTTGTAAAAAAGCTTATTATAAAATCTCGGATTATGTAGATGATAATACAGATTGGTTGTGAGCAGCTCCTCATTCAGCAATTTCCTTGTTATTTTAAATATACTGTTTGTAAATGTACTTTTAACTTTTATTATAAAGTGTAGCGTGTTTTGCCTAACGAATTTTTGTATTTTCAGCGTTTGTAACATATTGTGGTGTTGGTCATGCTCACATAAGGATCTACTTGCGGTAGCTGCGTGGAGCGGGTCTCTCCCTTCCCTCCATAGTGGTTGAGGGGAGTGATGGCTGCTCTAGTAGTTAACTCGTGATCGGGTGCCGCTTGTGGGATCTGGTCCAGCCATAATCGTTTAAATTATATTAAGTGTCTTGCGGTTCGAAGGGCATCACACTGGAGCTTGTTCTTACAAAACATGTACACAATTGTATAACTAGTAAGAAGGAAAAAAATAAAAAAAAATTAATAATAATGACAAGCCCGCTGAGTTTCTTGCCGGATCTTCTCAGTAGCGGTCGCGTTCCGATACGGTGGCAGTATATTTTTTTTGGAAATTGTAAACCTGACAATATGTAAGTGCCCTCTCAGGGTTTATGCATAATAAAATAATTTGAATTTGAATTTCAATTTGATCAGTTTGGTATTCATTAATTTATTTCAGCTCACATACGTCCCACTGTTGGGCTCAGGCCTCCTCCACAATGGGAGGGAATTTGACCTACTAAACCATGCTGGCCAGATATGTTGGCATAGGGTTTCATTTCAAGTTTTCCTTCTCTTGCACAGGTGTTATGTGCATATTTTATCCCTTAGTCGTCTTGTACGACATCCACGGGCAAGAAAGGGAATGGTGAATTGTATTCTTACTCCGTCACCACATGGAAGATTTCAGGGTTAGATAGTCCATTTATTGAGGAAGGCTATAGGGTATATATCATCATGCTAAGATCAATAGGAGCGAAGCACCAACGAAGAATGTTTCAAAAACCAGCTTATTTTTCTTTTGAGATATACCGCGCTGTGTAAACGGTTAGTTTCAAAAAAATCATGTGTGACAGAATCGTATTATTTAAAAATATTTTCACTTTCTACGTACAAAAAATTCGCTGATTTAAGTTAGCGTTAGTTCAATGTACCTATTCCACGCGGACGAAATCACGGGCAGAACCTAGAGTATAATATGAACTAATATCGCATAATTTTACTTTTACCATTCAAAACCAACCCCCAACTGTAGCTACCATTAACAAAAATGGTCCTTGTCTAACCATTTCATTTGAAACTGAGCGTTGGACAGCTACATGCGAATGTCATTAAACCTCCCCGGGGAATCACCGTAGTACCGGCAGCTAGATATATTACAGAGTAATGAAATAATAATACATCTTTATTAAAAAAAAAACTGAATACAAAGGTCTGTTATGAAACAAAGGTTATGAAAACAATGTTGCCAGGTAGTTAGTAGAAGGAGTTTTTAAAAACTAATTTTCATAATATAATATTTATCATAAATTTCATATTTCATCATTATCATCTCAGCCTATACATGTCCAACTGTTGGGCTCAGGCCTCCTCCAGAATGGGAGGGTTATTGACCTGCTATTCCACGCTGATCAGACGTATTGGAATAGGGTTTTATTTCGAGTTTTCCTTCTCTTACATAGATGTTATATTCTTATTATATCCCTTAATCGTCTTTTACGACATCCACAGGCAAGATAGATAGTGGTGACGGAGTAAGAATACATTCTTACTCCGTCACCACATGGAACTATTATTTAATATTAACTAACCAAATAACTATGTAGTTTATTAAATTTTAATGCACTGTCATAATACCTGATATTATAAAAAAAAAGAAATAAAAGGCTAGACTTGTTTATTTGGAAAGAAAGCAATAAAAAAGTGAATAAAATTATTCGTCATTATCTTTTCAGCTCCCACTGTTAGGCTTTAGCCTCCAAAATAGAAATAAGATTCACTTTTAAACCACGCTGGTCAGACGGCTTAGAATAGGTTTTTATAAGATTTTTCTTCCTCTTGCATAGATGTTATATGCATATTTAATCTCACGATTTTTACGATTCCCACAGACAGGCAGTTGTGAATTGTTTTCTTACTTCGTCACCTCACGGCAAAAAGTTACGTTAATAAAAACCATTGTGAAATTCAGGTCAAAAGACTTTTAATAGAGTTGAAAGTATTTAGAAACTTTGGTCTGAATCATCATCATCATTATAATTTCAGCCTATTGCCGTCCACTGCTGGACGTAGGCCTCCCTCATGTTACGCCACAATATGCGGTCCTGTGCCGTCTGCATCCAACGACGCCCAGCAACTTTCACTAGGTCATTGGTCCACCTAGTGGGGTGACGTCCTACACTGCGTCGTCCGATACGTGGTCGCCACTCGAGAATCTTTCTTTCCCAGCGGTTGTCGGTTCGTCGAGCGATGTGGCCTGCCCATTGCCACTTCAGCGTGCTAATTCTTCGTGCTATGTCGAATAGTATAATAATAATGTTGGTCTGAATAGTACAGAATAGTTTTATCAGTCTATTTAACCCTCTGTTCTCCAGTTTATCTCAGAATCTGAATGCGAAACACATAAATTATATACATAGCCTCACGATTGTTTCCCAGAGAAATAAGCTGAGACTACGGATTGCCAAAAGCCACGATCTTTTTATATCGCCATCGTTTCCTTCACACTTTCCACAGTCTTTGTGGACACTACGATTATGCATACTTTTAATATGATCTTTCGCCAACACGAACGATTATAAGCATACCTATTCATCATATCGGCTCATAGACTGTCGGGCTCGAGTCTCCTCCACAATGGGAGGGAAATTGACCTTACTATACCATGCTGGTCAGACGGGTTGATACAGGGTTTTATTTTCAGTTTCCCTTCTCTTAGATGTTATATGCATATTATATCCTTAGTCGTCTTTTACAACATCCACGGACAGAAGAGGGGGTAGTGAATTGCACCTATTCTTACTCCGTCATCACACGGACATAATATTACAATTACGGATAAGCATATTACAAACTATTAATCGTTTTTACGACACTCACGGACAAAATAGAGGTTTTCGAATCAAATGATTTTCCATGACAAAATATATTCTAACTAGCTTCTGCTCGCGACTTCGCCCGCGTGGTATAGATACTTTGGGCTAACGCTAACTTTAACTTAAGACTTTGTTTACGTAGAAGTTTTTAATAATACGATTCTGTCACATATGATTTTTGCGAAAATTTTGCCGGTTACGCAGCGGAAGCTCTCAAAAGGAAAGAAAGCCCCGATTTTGAAAGATTCTTCATTGGTGCTTCGCTCCTGTTGGTCTTACCGTGATGATATATAGCTACCTTCCTCGATAAATGGGTTATCTAACACTGAAAGAATTTATCAAATTGGTCCAGTAGTTCCTGAGATCAGCGCGTTCAAACAAACAAACTCTTCAGCTTTATATATTAGTATAGATTATAGTGTCTATAGCATATCTTCCCTTTGCACCATCGCTTTGGTAAATAAATATATTGAATTGAAACGAGTTTTAATGAAACTGAGTTTCATTCAATTTTAGCATTTCTAAGCCGACGGATTACGACGCCCGGCCTCCGTCACTGTGAATTAACTTTTCATAATGCTATATACTGGAAACTTTGTAAAGCTGTGAGAATAATTAAATTATTCATTATGATAAATGCGGAAGGGTTTTCAAACTGTTACAATGGCAGAGATAAAACTTTAAGAACTTTATAAATTAAGTGACTTCTACAAAACGTTATATTAAATTGTCTGTCAATTAAATAAAAATAAAATAATCTTCGTGTGGTGACGAAGTAAGAATACGTTTCACCACCCCTTCTCTTGCTCGAGGGTAAAAAAGAGTACAGATTTGATATACATATAACATTTGTGCAAAGATAAAAAAAATATGTGTGTACTTAAGACCGACAGAAGCGAAAATTTCATTGGCAAATGTAAACCAAATGATTGTTCAAATAATTATTATTACGTATTAATAATAACTATTAAAATCTATTGATAAATTAATAATAGCAATTATCCTTACTAATATTATAAATGCGAAAGTAAGTTTGTTACGCATTCATGCCTAAACCACCAAGCCGATTTTAAAAATCTTTTCATCAATGGAAAGCTATAATATCAGGGAGTACGGAGCGACTGAGACGAAAACGAAGCGAGGACATGTTGCTAGTTATATATAAATTGAATATATTGTAGTAAACACAGCGACACAGCAATGAAGAGCAACTGACTCTCGCTCGGGTAGGTACACTTGGCAGTCCCGAGTTCACCCGATCGAGCCTTTCACCTCAGAGCGTGACGGATCAATCTCACTTGCAGTCTAGAAAAAAATCCGTGTGCAGTGCGCTGAAAGAAGCGTTTTCGTTCTTTTTTCTTTTCTGAGAAGATACCCTCTCCGCCAACGTCCCATTCCCGGGACGTCGTTCGCCGTCGCGCGGGCAGTCTCTCTGCGGGTGACGGACTAAAATCCCCAGTCCGGTCACTCGCAGTCTCGGCTAGAAAGAAGTTTTCACTTATAAAAACTCCAAATAAAAACCCTATACCAACCCGTCTGACCACCGTAATTAATTTATTAATTTCCCTCCTATCGTAGGCAAGGCTTGTGCTTAGTAGCAGGACGTATACCTATAAGTTAAGATAGACTCCGTCACCATAAGAAATAGAATTCTATTAAACTTTTCTCAGATAAAAATAAACATCTATAAAATTAAATGGTTTATTTTTATAATAAGAGCATATTCGTTTCACTCGGTTATTTACAACATAAAATACTACAATAGGTATGTAACGTTAACGGAAGTGGATGGGCGGAGCTTAGTATAGTGATTACCGTCATCCAAAAAACGTATCGATAATTTGAGCTATTATTATAAACCGCTTCCGGTTCGATATTAATAAGGTGTAATTAAAACCGCTTCTGACTCGACGTTAATATTTATAAATTTAATAATATGAAATTTAAACGAATTCTACTAATAATTAAAACTATTTATATGAATTTATGGCGAAATTGAATTTATTTTTGCTATACCAATTCTTTGCCCGAACGGAGTAACAATAAAATTCACCACTACGTATCTTGCCCGTGGACGTCGTAAAAGCCGACTATGGGATATAATATGCACATAACATCTGTGCAAAAGAATGAAAACTCGAAATGAAACCCTATATCAACATGTCTGACCAGCATGGTGTGGAGGAGGCCCGAGTCCAACATTGGGACGTATGTGGACTGTGATGAAAGCCTATAACAATCAGTCTCGCTATCGTGGTGTAGTAGGTCTATTTCCCTGCTATTGTGGAGGAAGCTCGAGCTCAGCAGTAGGGTGTCTATAAGCCGAGATAGGAGATCGGATACCGATTTTCAAATAATTTGCTAGAATAGACAATGACAAAGACATTTTATACAGAATTCTATCTATTTTGAGGACTAATAACTTTTAAAAATAATTTTAATACAGGCTAGCTATAATAACAGCTTCGTTTGCTCATTTACCTATTTATTACTATTATTTCGTTTGAACATCCACGCCATCGTTATGACGATAATAAAAATATTAACTTTAATATTATTAATATTTGTGGTATCTCGTCATATGACTGCACAGATGGTGTAGTGGTTAAGATACCGACCTACAGTGGGTTCGAATCCCACGCAGGACAATACCTTGTGTGATCTACAAATTGTTGTTCTGAGTCTGGATGTAATTTGTGTTCGTTAGTTATGTTTGTAAAGTCTTCCGCAACACAAGGATTATTTACTTAGTGCTGTCTTTTTATGAAAAATAAGACCTTATATACATTCCTCCGCTCATAATCATTATATAGTAGTTTATAATCTTTCTCGATAAGTAAGCTTAGATAGCTTACTTATCGAGAAAGATTATAAACCACTATACAATAAAAAAGATTTGGAATCTAACTAGTAGTTCTGAAATTAGCGAATCCAAAAAACTCTCCAGCTTTATGATTGTTATAGATATAGATAGTACTGTTTTTTAACGGCGGTTAGGAATACTACTGACCTTCATATTGTTTTTAGTGTTATAAAATGCCACTTAGAGTTTTACATAGATCTGTGGCAACTCAATCTGATACCGTCTAGTCAACAATTACATTCCAAAAAAGGGTTGATATCAGGCAGGTCGGTCATAAACCATTACCTAAAATTTCCAAATGTACGATGGTAGATTAGTCCGCCTAAATAATTGAGATAAGAGCAGAATGATAATGATGAGGATAGTAAATTATAAAATAATTTACTATTTCAAATTTTATGATTATTTGGAATTTTATTATTTACAAATTCATCATCATCATCTCAGCCCATATACGTCCCACTGTTGGGCTCGGGCCTCCTCCATAATGGAAGGGTAATTGACCTACTATACCGCGCTGGTCAGACGTGTTGGTATAGGGTTTTATTTCGAGTTTTCCTTCTCTCGCATAGATGTTATATGCATTTTATATCCCTTAGTCGTCTCGTACGATCACCCACAGGTAAGATAGGGGGTGGTGAATTGTATTCTTACTCCGTCACCACACGGAAGATTTACAATTTACAAATGACTGTCTCCTTATTCTCCTTATTCTATCTCTTTCATTTTCCAAAAAATATTTTCCGATTTACTGTATTGACTTTTCATTACATTAAAGACGTCGTCGATATTAGGATAAATTTCTATGTGAATTGTGTAAGAATGCAATTCAGAACAATTTTTCTTTCCCTCAGGTATTGTAAAAGACAACTAAGGAAAATAGTTTACACATAATATGCAGAAGACTGAGTAAAACCAACCAACCCATCTGACCAACTAAAATTATTAACTAAAATTGCTCTACTTAATATACCACATATTAAGTAGAACAATTTACTTCCTATTCAGATTGAGGCTCGAACTCGACAGTGAGACGTATACAATCTGAGATAAATTAATTAATAAATAATTGAAAAAATAAATATAACAATCTCATGAAAATCTATAACAAAATTTTTAAGATTAATAAATTTTACGCACTATTTATTTACATTACATGCAGTTTATATACACTGAAAAATTATATGCAGATAAATCATGTATCCGTAGTTCTATACTTATTATTAAATTCCCCATTAGATACGCCACATGTACTCCCATTCCATAGCTATAACCAAATTTATAGACATTTAGTACAAATCATGTGTGTGCCAACACTCCTATCGATAATAATCTGATTATAATCTAGTTTAAACAAAAATGTTTCAATAGGACAGATAGGATATTTTTTTTAATCTTTACTGTACGAAAGCGAGTGAATTACTAACTACATAAATTACTCTGCCTTATAACATAAAATATACATCTTTATATATATAATTCTTGTGTACGTGTGTATGTCACTGAACTCCTGCTAAACGGCTCGCCCGATGTTGATGAATTTTTTGTGTGTGTTCAAGGAGATTCGAGAATGGTTTAAATTCACAATTGGACCCGGTAAGTGGCGCTGCTGCCGATTTCAAGGAGAATTCCTTTTATTTTATTTGAACAACGTCTGTTGGGTCAACTAGTACCTATATATATATATAAACTCATTTGCAAAAAAAACGGGCGGTTTTGATTTTCATTCATATTTAAAAAGATACAATACCAAAAAGGTTTCAATCGTTTGTACACGTTACTGGCCGGTTTTAAAAATGCTGTGGTATTTAAAAAAGTACGTTCTAAATTCAATTTTTCATTTGATGTTCATTTTTACAGAAAACCCCTTTTTATCCTACATTTTTGGCGCGAAGTTCCAGAAGTTAACATCGACTTTCATAACTTTTATTCAATTTTTATCGATTAATTTCATATCCTTGACTGTCAAAGCTTTATTTAATGCTGTTTGGCTGTATCAAAAATGGTAGATAAAGTGGTAAAAGCTACCAAAATTATCGCGCTGCTTGAAGAGGGTTGCAGCCAATGTTTCGTGGCTAGGAGGCTAAATGTTAGTCGCTCGACAGTCCAAAGGACCTGGCAGCGATATCAGGAGACTGGTTCCGTCGAGAGAAGGCCTGGTTCTGGAAGAAAACCATGTACCCAACCACGGGATGATCGTTTTCTTGTGAGTCGCGCATTGAGAAATCGCAAATCTTCGTATGTGGATCTTAAGAACAACCTCCAAGAAGTAAGAAATGTGCATATTAGTCTATGGACGGTCAGGAGGAGGCTTCTCGCTGCCAATATACGCAGTCACCGCCCGGCCCGCGGCCCCAAATTACTCCGTGAGCACAGAGTTCACAGGCTTAGGTTCGCTAGAAATTGTGAATCATGGACTCAAGACGATTGGAATAGGGTTTTGTTCTCTGATGAAGCCAGGATATCTCTGTTCGGTGAAGATCGACGTCGGCGAGTGCTAAGAAGACAAGGAGAACGCTTTGCAGAGGCATGTTTCGAAGAAATCACACCTTATGGTGGGGGCTCTGTTATGTTTTGGGCAGGAATAAATTCAATGGATCGTATAGAGTTAGTCTTCATTGAAAACGGCTCACTGACTGGGCATCGATACATAACGGAAGTTCTAATTTCTCATGCACAACCCGCATTGGCCGCTCTAGGTGAAGACTCGATTTTTATGGACGACAATGCTCGCGCCCACCGATCCCGCGATGTTAATGCGTATGTGCAAGAGGTCGGCATTCGTCGTTTGGATTGGCCAGCTCGAAGTCCCGACCTCAATCCCATAGAGCATGTCTGGGACGTTCTGAAACGGCGTGTGAGATCAGTACACCCGGCTCCGCAGACCATCAGAGAGCTGAAGAATTTGATTACTGCGGAGTGGGAACGTATTCCGCAAGCAAGTATCCGGGATATACTCGCTAGCATGCCCAGACGAATTCAAGCTGTGATTTTAGCTAGAGGGGGTCACACTCGATACTAAACATTTATCTGCTTTTACTTTATTAAAGAAAAACAAACAAAAAAACTTTTTTATTTTTACTTCATGAGCATATGCACTACTAGCGAATATACACTACTAGCGAGGTTTAGCATTATTTCCCATAAATTGTATCTAAATTTTATGAAATACTGATGAAAACGATTATTTTCTTATTAATTTAGCAAATTGTGTGGATAAAACTACCTATAATTATCAAACAAAGAAATATTAACATTTGAAATGGTTCATTGCTTAGGTGCCCGTTTTTTTTGCAAATGAGTTTATATATATATATATATATATTCGTACCTATATATATAAAGTCTTATAAATCGATGGCGATTGCACGCACGAAAAAGCACGTGTCTTTGTCACGTTCCGCCTGAGCCGAGCGCACAAGCGAGAACAAAAGCGATAAAGAAGTACGATCGGCATAAGCGTTCGGCTCGTGACGTATCTATCTCTTCAAAAAAATATTTGAATTAACGAGTGCAAATAAACGTTATTATATCCAAAAAATTATAAATTTCAATTAACTCCTTCTTTGTATTTAACTGTAAAAGTAGATCTTCTCGTGATATCTTTCTCTGATGAATGTCATATGTAGCTTAAATATAAACTGCTCTGTACTCCCTAACTTATTAACTGTTTTGTAACTTCACTTTAATGCTGGTAACACCCTAATCGTGAAGTCAATATCAAAATTTCACAGATAAATTCATTCAACCAAAAAGAAAAAGCAATACTATTTATACGTATTTTATCGGGTTTGTATGTGATTTTGACTTGCCCCACGTTTCAAAAAATTTTAAGCGTTCATGTTCATAGGAGAACTAACGTAAATAGTAAATAGTAGTAAAACCCTCTAACACCTAAATTATATACACATCGGGTAAGAGGCAACACTTAATAAGAAAAATAAAGAAACTTGATTTAAAATAGATGTACATAGTTTCTGTACGGTGACACAATAAGAATACAATTCACCACTCGCTATTTTGCCCGTAGATGTCGTAAAAGACTACTAAAGGATATTAATATATTATCTATGTCAGAGAATGAATACTCGAAACAAACCCTATATCAACCTATCTGACCAGCATAGTAGCAAGGCCAATTTCCCTCCTATTGTGGAGGAGGCTCGAGCCCAACAATGGGACTTACATGAGGCGAGATGGTACGTAGACACTGGTTCACGCTAAATGCTTATTTATCATTATAAATACAGAACTTTTTATATTTTATACAAAAAAATATCGATAATTGCATGTCCCACCACTAGTTAGCCCGAGGGGTGTACGCTTGCGCGCGTATGTATCGAGCGACGTCCTACATAGGTACACCACTATATAATATATACAGTTATCAAATACAGCCTTTGTTACTTCCAAAAGCAATTTAATTGGTTTTTATAAATATCGATTGTATTTATGAAATTATTTCCGTATAGTGACGCAATAAGTATACAATTCACCATCCCTTTACCCGTGGGTGTCGTAAAAGACGACTATGATAGCAAACACCACTATCCGTTATACTAGCGTGGTATGTTAGGTAAATTTCCATTTCCTCGAGTAAGGAAGCTCGAACCCAACAGGGTTTATGGGATAAAAAGAAAACATTAAAATTTTGGTGATGAACTAGGATCATAGTGAAGTATCTTGTTATAGCCCAAAAGTCAAGCATGGTGTTTATGGTATTCTTACTTCTTCTTATGGTACTTTTTAATGTTCTACTTCATATGGACTTCCCTACCCTTCAATCGGCTGACCTATGTCTATGACTGAACACGGATTGGTATAGGATTTTATTTCGAGTTTGCCTTGTCTTGTATAGATGTTATATGCATATTTTAAACCCTTTTTTTTTGGGGGTGGGCTGCAGGCGGCCCGCTCCTCGCACCACTCCGTCCGGGGTGACAGAGGGGCATAAGCACGCACACCCGCAACCCACCCGAACACCACGTCGCCTTCGTCGTTGGGCCGACCACCGGAGCAGGATTACTTATCATCAGTGGTCGACGGAAGACCCCCTATTTGGGGTACTCTCCCATCAACTGACGTCCCCCCCTCGGGGAGGACGTCGGTCTTTCCTCACGCGGTCGGCCTCGGCTAGGGCGATATTTTAAACCCTTAATCGTCTTATACGACATCCCCGTGGAAAAAAGAAGATGTGGAAATGTCATCTTACTCCGTACACGGCAAAATACACCCAAACAAAATGATACCTACAGCTTATTTGTATAATAAAAATAACAACCAGTAAAGCCTCGTTCAGCCAAACAACATAATGTACAATAAACGCTTTAGTTCCCAACTGTAACGTTTCGATCGTAACTAAATGAATATTTACTGTCTCTACGCGCGGTGCATTAATGCCGAATTGTAGGGGACAATAATATTGATTATGATACAAAATATACAAGGACTAAAAATACCATTCGTGAAAGCTGAAAAAGATAAACAAATATTAACAAACTTGATGAAACGAAAAAGCGAGTCCATAGAGACAAACACGTAAATGTATAGGATTCAGCCGACGAGAGAATGAGATAAAGGATAAAACATGAAGAATAAAGGATAATGGATAAAGGAGTTTCACTAGTATGCGTACTTTGTACACATACTCTTTTTTATTCATTTCTTTATTATTGTAAACGGTGGCAAACGAACAAACAGTACGCTTGATTGTAAGTGATGCTTACTTTCATGGACCTTTACAAGGCCGCTGTCTACCGTGAAAAAAGTGAAAGAAGTATGAATGCGCATGTAACAAGTACGCAAGAGAAGGAAAACTTGAAATAAAACCCTGTACCAACACGTCTAACCAGCATAGTATAATAGGTAAATTTTCCTTTATTACGCAGGAGGTTCGAATCCAACAGTGGACATATTTGAGCTGGAAATGATGATGAAATGAATGTCATATACAAAATACTTTTAAAATCGGATTTTATCGCGTTTGTATTTGATTTTTGATTGCCCGACGTTTCAAACACTTTACAGCGGAGGGAATGCCCGTAGCCATGAACGCTGTAAAGTGTTCGAAACGTCACGTAATGAAAAGACAAATATAACCGCGCTAAAATCCGTAAAAATAATGATTTCTGATGTTTACGCGAGTATTACATATTTTAAATAAAACTACGGATTTTATCGCGTTTGTATTTGATTTTTGATTGCCGGTCCATCGTAGTCGCTCCCTGTTGTCATTAGGCCAGCCACTGGTACCAAATCCTTGAACTGGTGGCCAGCCCGGCAGGACACTTTCGGGTACCGTACCTCCCTAACGCCCTCGCGCGGTCAGCCTATCTACAGGTGACGGACTATTCCACAGTCCAGTCACCCGAGGCTAGGGTGTCATCTTTGTAATTACTAATAGTAAAATCTCTGATAAAATAAAAATAATAATACAAACATTTTTTCAAATAAAAACGCGACTTCAAAACAATATAGTCGAGATAAACAAAATACGCATTATTAAGGATAACTCAAAAACTGCTGGTCAGATCTTAACCAAATTTATATGAGAGCATCTCTGAAGAATGATGTCATCATCTTGACTCATGTACGTTCCACTGCTGGCCTCGTGCCTCCTCCACAATTGGAGGATATTGATTGACCTAATATATCGCGTTGGGCAGGAGATTGGTATGGGGTTTTATTTCGAGATTTCCTTCTCTTGCCTAGTTGTTGTATGCGTATTATATCCCTTAGTCTTAGCAAGATAGAGAATGATGATTTGTATTCTTACTCCGTCACCACACGGAAAAAGAAATGCTATATAATCCAAATAAAATCGATACAAGATTAAAGAAACTACACAAAATCTATTCCAAGTTACCTGAATTGCGAGCCATAGTAGGTTAAATTGCTTTCCTTTATCCAAAGAGTGCACAAATGGCGTAACGGTTAAGATGTCGACCTACAGTGCCACTGTTTAGGGTTCTAATCTCACGCAGGACAACGTTTTATCCGCGCGACGGCGTCCCCGAGGGGGGACGTCGAGAGGAGAGTGTATTCTGTCGGGCCAACCACTGAAGACAAGGAACTCCACACCAATGGTCGGCCCAACGACGAAGGCGTCGTTCCACTGGTGGGTCATGGGGCCGCGCGGCGCCACTCTGTCCCCCCGGGCGGAGCCGGGTGGCGAGTAAACTGACGACGGCCAAGCCCAAAAAAAAGGACAACGTTTTATACGATCCACAAATTGTTGTTCTGAGTCTGGATGTAATTTGTGTTCGTTAATTATATGTTTGTAAAGTCCCCCGAAATACAAGGATTATGCCCTGAATGCAGGGTGTTTTAACTTTAAAAAAAACGAAGCCCGTACCTAAGATTGGCGCCTGAGACGAGAAATATTAATGCTCTATCAAAAGCAAACAATTATTCGAGAGTTATTATATATGGTAAAAGTATATGACCGCTTTTCTATTTTAAAGAAAAAAACTCGTGACTAAAATAAAATATTCGTTAGTGCCGGTAGCAACACTAACGTGACTGTATGTTTGCTGAAATAATTAGTATACGGCGCTGGCGCAAGATATAGGCGCCATGTTATTGTGATACATAATTTTGCTACTATGAATCATAGGTATTACTACCTACCTATATTGGTTATTATTTAGAAATTACATGTAAGGGTGAACAAGTTTTATTACACTTAATTTGCTTCGAAATTGAATAATTGTGCTTTCATAACTTCGCTTACGTATATCACTTTTTTTAGACGGGCTATGGGAGAGCACACATACCGTCCATTCGACCCGTGGCGACGGGAAGTTAACGCGCGGTCCCATAACCGTATTCCCTCCACTTTGTCATTGGGCCGATAACTGGAACCGAGTTCTTGCCATCCGTGGCAAGCCCAGTGGAGTAACTTTTCGGGTAAAGTTCCTCCCGCACGCCCCTCCTGACGCGTCACCCTCATGCGGTCAACCTCTCTGCGGGTGATGGACTATTCCCCGGTTCAGTAATCCGCAGCCTTGTCTAGGACGGCATCAGGCGCTACATAAAAAAAAATATTTATTATATATTTATTATAATTCATTCCCAGGCAATATTTTATACGATGCTCAAATTATTGTTCCCACTCATTCATGTCAAGAGAAATTGGGTGTAATTTAAGTCTGTTAATTTCATGTTTGTATAATCCTCCTACAATACAAGGATTACTTTCTTAGTACCGAGTATTATCTTATACAAGAAAATAAAATTTTAAGATCCACATCATATTTTGTACAATTCTATCTCTTATGTTAATATGATATAATAACAATTTAATACAAATTAGTTATTACAGTGATTGCTATGACCGTATTCAAATAAGTTTCATTTTTACTATTTTGTCCAATTTCTAAACATCTTTTAACTAACAACATTTTATACAGAACCTTTTTTTTATCCAACTTAAAGCGCCGATATTAAAATGCTCATTAAATTAAATACACTCTTCTTTGTTATAGTATCATTAATAAAGTTATAACTTCAAGCTGAGAAGACCCGCCAGAAAACTCAACGTGCTGCCTTTTTTTATTTCCTTTAAATAAATTACTTTAAGAATTTTATCGAAATACAAACTATTTGATTTTTGATTGCTTTCCTTTAAAATATATATATATACACGTACACACACACACATATATATATATATATATATATATATATATATATATATATATATATATATATATATATATATATATATATATATATATATGTGTGTGTGCGTGCATGTGTGTGTGTATATATCCAATGTTACCTCAAATTAACAATTTCCTCGATTAAACTACGTCTCAAAATCCCCTCAAACTGTGCGTTAAATGTAAAATACATCTATTAATTGCAAATATTTTTTTTACTTTACCTTTTTCTACCTTGTAAAAGGGAATCTGAAACCAGCCTAACCTTTACATAACGAAACTAAGTGTAACGAATTATTTGGCATAATGATGGATTTTTAATTTCCTTGACTTTCAGTATATCAAGTTTGTATTATAATAGGTATATCATCATCATCTCACACTTCCCACTATTGGCCTTGGGCCTCCTCCACTATAGGAGGGCAATAGATCTATTTACCACGGTTCAGACGTGTTAGTATAGGGTTTTGTTTCGAGTTTTCCTTTTCTTGCATAAATATTATATGCATATTATATCCCTTAGTCGTCACTTACGACATCCACGGCTATAAGAGAGGATGGTGAATTTTTTTTTTTTTTTTTTTTAAAGACAACAAACACCCTGCACTAAGGAAATAATCCTTGTATTGCGGGGGACTTTACAAACATATAATTAATGGACACAAATTACATCCAGACTCAGAACAACAATTTGTGGATCGCACAAAGTGTTGTCCCGCGTGGGATTCGAACCCCCGACACTGGCGCTGTAGGTCGCTATCTTAACCACTACGCCATCTGTGCAGTCAATTGTATTCTTACTCCGTCACCACACAGATAGTTTAGTATAAAAAAAATATATCTCTTATAACTTGTACCACACATTAGTAGTGTTGCACGGTCAGTCCGCTCACCACGAAGCACAAACAATGTCCGCTAAACGTCGTATCACGACAAGGCGCTCACGCTTGTGAAACATACCGTACGCCTGTGACGTGTCAGTGTGCACACAGCTTTATCTATTATGTTACGAAAAGTACCAATAATTGTGCAACACTTACGGTACTTTGATGAAATCTACAACTGTCAAATTTCACGCACGAATCTTAATTATTACTTTGAAAATGAATTAGGGCCAATTTTACTATAACAACTTTCCAAACAAATTTTATAAAAATTAATATCAAATTTTCCATGTGGTGACGCCGGATTTAGGGAGGAGCAACAGCTCTGAGGCCTCCACAAAAGAGCGGCCCCACAATAGAAACTACAGAAAACACAATGTCAAGTTCAGACTAGTAAACACTATGAAAAAGACTAATCTCCAGAACTGATCTACTACCAAAAACTCGAAATTCAAAATTTCAGAGATACATTTCCATAGCTTGAAATTGCATTGAGAATGTATTTGGTTTCAAATTATTTATCAATTACAAAGTAACAAATTGCAATGCCTCATTACTAATTGCTTGCTTGCTCATTTTCAAAAATTACGATCGAACCACGATGGACTACTGCTAAGTCTATCAAAGCTGTCTCTTCTGAGCACTGAAAGTAATTTACTTCGGCAACTGAATTTCAACGAAATCGTTAACGATTTTTCGGTGAAAAACACTAAAATTTATTTTCCGGATTTTCTTGTTGCCGAATCCATTAATGTTTGTTATATAATAAAAGAATCTATACTTGATTTCACAATAAATTATTTATTGAGAATCACGACTGAAAAAAATTACCATATTATTTGAATAATAATTTGAGGCCAGGCTTTCCACTCCTTTATTGCCCCGAGGTATAGAGTGACAGAGTATGAATACTTTCCACTACCTCCTTTCTTATCCATAAAGGTGTCTAAGAGATAGTGCAGTTAAAATCTACGTAAGATAGGAAAATTTCAAAATAAAACCCTATATCAATACGTCTGACCTTCATATAATAGGTCAATTTTTTCATCCTTTCATTGGTGGTGGAGACTCGAGCTCAGAATTAGGACGAATATTAGTTGGAATGATGACGATGAATATCAGATTATTCGTGTTCTAATTTTACGATTAAACTTTAATAATTTCATCATTATCCTTATATACGTCCCACTATTGGGCTTGAACCTCCTTCACAATAGAAGGAAAATTTACTATACCATGTTTGTATAGGATTTAATTTTAAATTTGCCTTCTCTTGTATAAAGGTAAGTCGTCTTTTACGAAATCCCTTAGTCGTCTATATCTCTGTCTACCTCCTTCTCTCTTTCCCTTATGTGACATAAACGAAGTTGCGTGATTAAGCTAGTATAAGAATAAATCCGTGTGGTGACAAAGTAAGAACACAATTCACCACCCCCTATCTTACCCATGGGTGATCGTACGAGACGACTAAGGGATATAAAACACATATAACATCTATGCGAGAGAAGGAAAACTCGAAATAAAACCCTATACCAACACGTCTGACCAGCGTGGTATAGTAGGTCAATTACCCTTCCATTATGAAGAAGGCCCAAGCCCAACAGTGGGACGTAAATGGGCTGAGACGATGATGAAGAATAAATTAATATAACCAAAAACTAAAGAAACAAATTGTTATAAAAGTATGTCCAGTTTCATTAAGAACTATTTTTTACCCTTGTAGTTAGGAATGACAGTGTGAAAACGAGTAGGGTAATATTCTCTAGGGGTATCAAACTAGCAACTATGTGGTTAGATGAATGGCCTGTTTTGAAGTTAAGATTTAGTGGTAGTTTTGGGTATTTTAGGTATTTTGAGTAATTTTATTATAAATTGAAATGAATTTATGAGCTTTGACGACTTAATATGATAAGCTTTACTGCAAGGATAGCGTAGTGGCCAAAATACAAACCTACAGTGCCAGTGTTCGAGTCCTTTTCGAATTCCAGGCTTCGAATCCTATGTAGAGCACATTGTGCGATCCAAAAATTATTGTTCTGATGCTGGATATAATTTTTGTCTGTTGGTTTATATGTTTGAAATATTCCTAGCAATACAAGGATCAAGGAGCAATCCTTAGTGCAGGTTTTCCTCTAAAAAAAAACAATAGAAATATAAATATCCCGTCTTACTCTTTTAATATAAGTTTTCAACCAGTAGAAGTACCTTCAAAATCAGTTGTGTCATTTCAAAAATTAGCTAGTATACCCACTAAATTCTGGACAAAGACGGATAAACAGAGAGAGAAAACCAAGAAAAGGTCAGATAGACACATAGAGAAGACTTTTATAAAAATAAATAATTTACTTTTTACCCTCATATAAATATAGAGAAACCTATTTTAAAAAATGGCAATGGCAATGGTCTTTGATTTTATTTATTGTCTATAAAAGACGTAAGCAATAAGGTAGTTATTTTATTTTATGTAAATAAAATAAAATTTCTAAGCTGTATATAATCCGAATGTTTATATAAGTTAAAACAAAAACAAAAGGAAAAACGGCAAGCAATAGCATCCCAACCGCTGCAGCCATAAATAATGGAGTCCTGCCTGTGACAGTTGCCAAATGAGTATTCGGTTCTCGCTCACTTATAGTGCCGTCCCTTTCATAATAAGACTGTTAGCACATTATAAGCGGTAGCGGACAATATAGACTTGCAATAAACTATTAATATATTTAACTAGCTGTACCCTGTGCGTGTTGCTACGCCATGGCAATATATGAAATTCATTGGAGTGATAGCGGCACCATCTGTCGAAGATTGGTCGTACCAACTCAAAAACCTTCTTTGGCTCATATACAACACTTTGCTGAAATTCGTCACATGATCAAATGCATAGTTTACTATTCTATAAAGGACATACAGGCAAACATTCATTTTTATATATTTAGATTTAATTTAATATAATTGTCAATTTTGCCATCCATCAAACTATTGATGTTCGTACATTTTCTATTGGATATATACTAACGAGAGCAATGCCGTAATTCCTATCCCTAGTAGGCAAGTTTGCGTTTACGTAATTGTAGTTGGTCTCATTAAAGATTTTTAGGACCTTAAATAAAATAATTTCTTATATATTTTAAAACTGCGACTATATTTGCTAAATGCAAATATAGTCACAGTCTCGATTTTTATTTAATACTAGCAATCCGCCCTCGCTTCGCTTCGGTTATGTTATAGTCGTTTTACCCGTGTAGTTCCCGTTCCCGTGGGAATACCGGGATAAAATGTAGCCTAGTTTACGCCCTAATATTATAGCTTTCCATTGGAGAAGGATTTTTTGAAATCGGTCCAGCCGTTATGAAGATTACCCGGAACAAACAGACAGACAAAATTTTTTTAATTGCTATTTTAGGCATAGGTGTCGTGCAAATAACCGTGTGAGCATGAAAAGAGCCTATTAATTTGACATTACAAACAGACACTCCAATTTTATTTATTGGTATAGATCTGTCTCGCCACATTTTTGTACCTATGGCATTTAGTTACGAAATTGAAATCTTACTTAAATAACATGCCAAAAATCTGTTAATGTTGTATTTATTCCTATGAAATTGAATTTTAACGGCCAAAATATAATAAGTATTAAATAATTTACCTAGGTGTTATGTCAAATTTTCCTTCCTTTGCATCAATGTTATCCCATAGTAGACTTTTACGACATCCATCCAAAAGAAAGGTAATGAAATGTATTCTTACTCCGTCAGCAAAACAATTCAAATATCTATTATTAATATATACACAACACAGTATTGCTCTTTAAAACCAGAGAAAGGTCATAAATAATTTATTTCCAAATCGCTTGCGCTACCGCTACCGCTGTTTAACTGTCGCAGTTATATTTACATTTTTAATGTGCGCGTTTTCACATAGGGGGGGAAGTTGCTTTGTTTTATTTTAATGTGTTGTACTTATTTTTGTTCTTTAGACACGCTTGTAAACTTTTAGCACAACTTTATATAGTTCGATTAATAAGTTTTCCCTCTTCTTCTACTGTTGGTTTCGGGCTTGTTCCAGATAAATCTTTTTATGCCCACCACTGTAATTTCTGTAAACCAAAACTATTAATTAGACCAAGTTGACAGACAAGAGATGATATTCGAATCCATGGACGCTACAATTATACAAATAACTAGCAACCCGCCCTCGCTTCGTTTCGGTTTCAGTGGCCTTACCCGCGTGGTGCCCGATCCCGTGGGAATACCGGGATAAAATATAGCCTAGTTTACGCGCTGATAACATATCTTTCTATAGGTGAAAGAATTTTTTAAATCGGTCCAGAGGTTTTGAAGATTACCCGGAACAAACAGACAGACAGACAAAAAAATATAAAGTGTATTTTAGGCATATGTATAGTACAAATAACCGTGTGAGCATGAAAAAAAAATATTATTTTGACATTACAAACAGACACTCCAATTTTATTTATTGGTATAGATTTTCTTCATAAAACCCTTTTTGTTCTATATTGCTAAACATAAAATACTATCTAGAATACCATAGATAAAAAAGTATATTTTATTTAAAAATTAACTGTAACTTAACAATAAATCTGTAATTGTCTGTTTGTAATGTCAAAATATAAATTGTCTGTTTGTAATGTCAAAATAATAGGCTTTTTCATGCTCACGCGGTTATTTGGACGATACCTATGCCTAAAAATCACTTTATTTTATTTTGTCTGTCTGTCTGTCTGTTTGTTCCGGGTAATCTTCAAAACGGCTGGACCGATTTCGAAAATTCTTTCACCAATGGAAAGCTATAATATCAGGGAATAAACTAGGCTATATTTTATACCGGTATTCCCACGTGAACGGGAACTACGGGGATAAGGCGACAGAAACCGAAGCGAAGCGAGGGCGGGTTGCTAGTATAGTATAAATCTACAAAAATTTGTATGGATACTTACTCCGTGATTGACGGCCACCTTAACAAAGACTTAAGGTTGCAATACTTAAGATCTATTCAAATATTAGGTGCTGCAAAAGCGCATAAACGATTGGAAATTCTTTCAAATGACTACTTCATCTATTAATATAGGATTAATTTTCTTCCACTCTCTAACTTGTCCGTTCGTGTCATAAAAGACGACTAAGGAATTAAATATAGATACTAGCTGACCCAACAAACATTGTTCTGCTCAAATAAAATAAAAGAAATTCGCCTTAAAATCGATAGCAGCACCACCTACTGGGTTCAATTTTTAATCTAAACCATTCTCGAATCTACTGCAGTACATACAAAAAACTTCATCAAAATCGGTCCAACAGCCAAACCATATGTTATTCAATTTCCCTCCTATAGTGAAATAAGTCCTAGCCTCGCGGGACTTATATGGTCTGAGATGATGATTTAATACTACTGAAACTACATTTACCAAATCAATCTCTGTCAGTACCCACAGAATGATATTTTATATTTTAATTTTCGATCCTACAATCACCCCACAAGCAAAGGTAACCCATGAAACGCAGTGACGAATGACACGCTTATCCAAGTATTACAAGAATCAATATGGACTTTATTGACAAATGAGCCGCGATTTAGGTAAATCCCCGAACGGACGTGCGATTTTTGGGGTTTATCTATTGACTCGATTGATAAATGATAAGATTGATGCGGAAGGGTGAGATTTTATTATATTTTAAGGCGAGTTAACGTATGGGATAGTAAAGGATATGTAAATTATCTCCGTGTAGTGACGAAGTAAGAATACCATTCTCACCCGATCTTGTCCATGGGTGTTGTAAAATAACGATTGTGAGATTTAATATACATATAACGTCTATGCAAGAGAAAGAAAACTTGAAATAAAACCCTATACGTCTGACCAGCATGGTATAACAAGGTCAATTGCCTTCCCATTGTGGAGGAGGCTCGAGCCCAACAGTGGGATGTATACGAGCTGTGATGAATGTTGGTAAACGAGCAAGCAGCACACCTGATGGTAAATGATACTGCCGCACATGGACCTTTGCAATACCATTTAAGAGTGGTAGGACCACACTGTCGACAGTTATCTGTGTACAGCCGCGGGCCGGTCCGTCCGGGGCAGTACCACACTCTCGCAGAAAATCGACGTCTGAGTAGTAGCAATTAGTTACTGCGCTTTGTTCGGTGAGAGAGAGAGCCGGAAGCCCAACTTTCTGAGGGTGTTTGCGAGTGGAGGGTTTTGGTGGTGCCCTTGGTATCACCGAGCCTCAATGCACTCATTCACACTCCCTTCACTTTCTTCGTGGTAGGCAGCGGCCTTGTAAAGGTCCATGAGCGGCAGCAACACTTACCATCAGGTGTACTGTTTGCTCGTTTGCCACCGTTTGCAATAAAAAAATAAAAAAAAACCAGGGGCATAGCCAGGCCGTTTCCCATCGTGAAGGAAATACTCTTCTCAAACCTTGTTTAAAGAAGGACATTACATAGCGTTAGGGAACTACAGCAGCAAGTAGATAATTTAAATTAAAATCCTCGAGATAGCAAATAAAATACCTATAGATTCACATATCATCATATTTTCCGTGTGGTGACGGAGTAAGAATACAATTCACCACTCCCTATCTTGCCCGTGGATGACGTAAAAGACGTCTAAGGGATACAATACGCATATAACGTAACACTATATCAATCTGTCTGACCAGCATGGTAAGGTCAATTTCCCTCCTATCGTGGAGGAGGCTCGAGCCCAACAGTGGGATGTACATGAGCTGAAATGATGATGGTGATGATGATGATATCATTATCACACCTCATATACATCCCATTGCTGGGCTCGAGCTTCCTCCACAATAGAATAGAAATTTTTCTAATATACTAGTTTGGTCAAAAGGATAAGTATAGGAATCTTGCACACACCGCATCCATATTTTTATTACTTCAAACTACCATTTCCACAGCGAATTTTATACAAGTTTCTACTTATATGAATTGTGTTAAAACTTTACAGACGCTCGAAGTCACTTTTTAATACTTTAGCAGTCAATATTACACGCCTTCTGTCTATACTTACATACGTCTAGACCACGGTGTCAGTTGTGGAGGCGGCATAAGAATATAAGTCGTAAAATCGTCTAAAGGTTTCACCAATAGAGTGGACAAGCCTCTTGCCAATGTAGCCATTATGGTGCTATAAACTCAAAGTATTATCAGAGGCATCAAAGGAACCTTATGGTTAAATATGGGAACACTAGGGGCGTTCATGGTCATGGGCGACAGTCCATGAACGCTGGAAAATGTTAGAAATGTCGGGCAATCAAAAATCAAATATAAACGCGGTAAAATCCGTAAAATAGTTTTATTTACAATGTGTACTTTTTTTTGGGGTGGGCTACGGTCAGGGTACCCGCTGCCCGGCTCCATCCGGGGCGACAGAGGGGCGGCGTGCGGCCCCGTAACTCACCCTATAGCACGTCGCCTTCGTCGTTGGGCCGGCTACCGGTGCAGAGTTCCTTGTCTTCAGTGGTCGGTCCGACGGAAAACCCCGGTCGTGGGGTACCTCCTCTCGACGTTCCCCCTTGGGAGACAGCGGTTGCCGTCGCGTGGTTGCTCTCTCTGCGGGTGACGGACTAAATTCCCAGTCCAGTCAATACCTGCGCCGCCCAAGTCGCCAGCAGCGAAATCCCAATTACCTACTTCTGGTGAATTCAGTATGTACCTAAATTTCTTCTATCGTACATTTTGCAAACATTTTAGCAATAGTTTTAAGACCTGCCGTCAATCCTCCTTCGGCAGTGTCAATTCTTAACCAGACAGCATCTGATGAAGTTCGCAAAGCTTCGTTGTAAAGTTCTTAGTCATCTTTTACGATACCTTTTAGCAATATAAGTGTATTGGTAATCGCTACCACACAGAGTAAAGTTAAAGAAATTGGTGTATCTATCCAATATTATTAATCCAAATATCTATTAATCTTGTTTCAGGTATGGTTCCAAAACCGTCGTGCCAAATGGAAGAAACGCAAGAAGAGCACTAACGTATTCAGGTCACCAGGAGCCTTACTGCCATCGCATGGTTTACCACCTTTCGGCGCTGGAGATGTATGTAGCCCTGGTGTCTTTGGCGACAGACCCTGGTCAATGCCTGCTGGTAAGAATCTAGTAATTCTTAATTATAATCTCTCTTTATTATCTCTTCTTGTCTCTCTCCCATATGGTGATAAAGTATAAAAACAATTCACTTCCCTCTTTCTTGCTCGAAGGTGTCATAAAAGACCATTAAGAATTATGGAGGAGCAC
The DNA here is from genome assembly GCA_032191425.1 of Lymantria dispar. NCBI lineage: Eukaryota > Metazoa > Arthropoda > Insecta > Lepidoptera > Erebidae > Lymantria > Lymantria dispar. The sequence continues at coordinate 4,715,903 of CM063465.1, read as the reverse complement.
AGTAGGAGCTGTGATTATGATGACTATTATCTAGTTATTCTCTATAATAACGGGTCATACAATTTGTCATCGCCCTTTCTTTTGAGCGCAATAAGTATGCTGAAGAATTATCAGGGAAAAATGGCAGCACCTCTCGTTCGAGTAAATTATGATACCAACTGCGCTTCCAAAATCGTCTGCAAAACGTAGAGATTATTGGGGCGGGTCACTCCCTTCCCTCTAATGTTGTTGAGGGGAATGATGTCAATTCTAGTAGTTAACTCATGATTGGGTGTTGCTTGTGGGATCTGGTCCAACCATATTTTCCTATCTTTTCAACTAAATTTAAAAAAAAGTCATTTATATCTTACCTCAAAGGGCATCACACTGAAGCTAAGACAATATGTTGTATACGTGTAATTTTATTCAAAAGTTGGGAAAAAAAATGACTGCCCGCTGAGTTTCTTGCCGGATCTTCTCAGCTTGTGGCCACGTTCCGATCCGGTGGTAAATATTGTATTGTGTTCAAACGATGTATAAATTTGACAATATGTAAGTGCCCTTAAGGGGCCTATGCAGAATAAATTATTTAATTTCATTTCATTATTGTATTATACACTATTCCACCCTTGTATTCAATATTAAAAGCCGATACACTGACGGGATAGATGAAAGCTCTTTAAATGATATTCACAACACCACATTTGCATTCAAATATTTTGACTTTGCTTACTTAAGATACAGAATCAACTAGGTAGAATCGAATATGTCAAGAGTTCTATATCTGCCCTATATTATTGATGCATAAGAAATCATCACCCCTTCCTTTGATACAGACTTAAACATCACTGCAATAAACATCAATACAATTCATTACCCCCTACTTTGTTCGTAGTTGTATTAAAGTACGACGAAGGAGTATCAAGAGAAGGAAAGCTTAAAGGAAAATCTCGTACCAACACGTCTAACCGGTCTGACCAGCATAATAGGTATATTTCCCTCCTAATATGGAGGCGGTTCAAGCCCAACAGTGGGATTTATATGATGAACTGAGGTGATGGTGATGAGTTGAAGTAGAATATTCGTACCCACCAATGGAACATATCATCATCACAGCTGATATACCTCCCACTGCTAGGCATATGCCTGCTCAACAATAGAAGAACAATTGAACTACTATACCACGCTGGTCAAACGATTTGATACAGGGTTGTATTTCGAGTTTTCCTTACCTTGCATAGACGTTTTATCTATATTATAATCCCTTAGTTATCTTTTAATACACACCACGGGCAAGAAAGGAGGGTGGTGAATTGAATTCTTACTTTGTCACCACACGGAAATGGGTCCTGTAACATATAGGTATATAAAAAAAAAAGTAACTATTGTATCTAAAATTATGATCTAACCCATTTTACAGGTCTAGGCCAACTCTCCCAAGGTGGTGTCTCAATGGGTGGCTTTGGTACTGGCGGCTTGCCACAATTAGCTGCTGACCTTAATCCTTCACTACCCATAAGCTCCGTTGGATCCGGACAGCCCTACCAAGGGCATTATCCGCTCAACTCTCTTGGTAAGTACTTATTTTTTTTTGGCAGTGCAGACGCACGTCATCCCTACCCAACCCCATAACCCGCCGAATTGCTTCCCCTTCGCCATTGGACCGACTACTGGTACCGAATCTTTGATGTCCGTGGCCAGCCCGGAAATATAAAAAACAGTCGATTATAAGTAATTAGAATTCTAAGACAATTCAGTCTACTTTAAACGATTCGGCCAAATGCTATCCGCTCAACGTGCTAAGGAAAGGCCTATACTCAGTATTTCTCTTTGTGATAAATTTATATGGTAGAAAAACAAGTGTAACCGGATTCCGGATTAGCGCTTTGAAATGTCAATGGTCAAGCCACATTGCTCGTTGAACTGACAACCATTGAAGAAGAAAAATTCTTGAGTAGTGAATACGAATCGGACGACGTAGCGTAGCGCACGGAAGGAAGAAAGGGATATCCACCGCTTTCCCACTGTTAATCAATATCTATACCGAAATCCACAAAAAAGGAAGGAAAGAATGCATATTTGATTGCCATCCTCAGGGCAGTGCGGTTTCATGCGCATTATTAAAACTTCGTAACAACATTAAATGTATTTTATATTTATTACTAATCAACCTCCTTAACAATATGCCCAAACATAGTATATTGTATTGCTGCAATCTTTATGTCAGGCGTTTATTAGGTCTATGACTGCAAGCTTTTAAATGTCACACACTTTCCTTAGCTACCTCGCTGAATAAAGTTGTAATAAATTAAGCTGTGCAATTCTTTCCCTTCATCACGACCTAATCGGGCTAATATAAAGTCCCATCGTTTACGCGCATTTAAAGGCGAACCAAGCGAAATTGCCTCGTTTTGGGACGAAACTATTTACGAAATTCTGCCCAAAATTCCAAATGTAATTTCTGTATGCAGCTCATCACATAATAGTTGGAATACTTCCTAATATATTTCATCTTTGAACCAATCCCGCTTTCCTACCTTTCTTTCTTGTAGTGTTCAGTATGTTGATTAATCGTGGGCAAATGGTAGAAGATCCACCATTTCCTTTCGTCCATCTATACCAATAAATAAAATTGGAGTGTCTGTTTTTAATGTCAAAATAATAGGCTTTTTTCATGCTCACACGGTTATTTGCACTATACACATGCCTAAAATACACTTAATATTTTTTTGTCTGTCTGTTTGTTCCGGGTAATCTTCAAAACGGCTGGACCGATTTCAAAAATTCTTTCACCAATGGACAGCTGTAATATCAGGGAGTAACCTAGGCTATATTTTATCCCGGTATTCCCACGGGAACGGGCACTACGCAGGAAAGATTGAAACCGAAGCGAAGCGAGGGCGGGTTGCTAGTTTAAAAATAATTTTGCTGTACTGTCATGTATTGCCTAATTTAATCAATTATTTCTTTATACTTTTTCAGGCGACACAATGATGTCGTACTGTAATAATATCAGCGGACAGCAATCCGGTGGGCCCCTCGAAGGGTCTCCCACTCCACCCCATATGGGGCATTGCGGCAATAATAACGCATCTCCTACTGCATCCGGTAAGAATTTGTTATTAATCTTCAATTTAAAATATAACTATCTTTACGAATTTTATCGTGATATTACCTGATTTTGAATTTCCACAGTTCTTCCGTATCGATGAATGCTAAAAAGAAGCGTCGGTGAATTAAAAATCAAATGTAAACGCGAAGAAATCCGTATAAACAATTTAATTTCAAAGGTACTCGCGTAAATATCAGAAGTCAACGTTCCATTTATTAACCTAACCTATCGATGTTCATTCTTGGTGATTATCATCTCAGCTCACCTTAGTCCCATTATGGGGCTTTTTTTTTTTGGGCTGGGCTGCGGTCGGCGTGCTCCTCGCACTACTCCGTCCGGGGCGACAGAGGGGCGTAAGCACGCACACCCGCAACCCACCCGAACACCACGTCGCCTTCGTCGTTGGGCCGACCACCGGAGCAGGGTTACTTGTACCCATTATGGGGCTCGGGCCTCTTTCACTATGGGAAGGAATTTACTTAATATACCACCCTGGTCAGATGTGTTGTTATAGGATTTACTATCGAGTTTTGTTTCTCTTGCATAGATGATATCAGCATATTATATCCCTCCCTAAGTCGTCTTTTACGACATCCACGGGCAAGATAGGGAGTGGTGAATTGTATTAATACTCCGTCACTACAGGAATAATTATTATCAATGTTGTTTGAGAATATTTTTTTACAAATGTATAACTTTGACATTTTTTCTCAGGTGGCGGTGGAGAACCGCCAGAAGAAGAAGTATGGCGCGGCCACAGCATTGCAGCGCTTCGGCGACGCGCGTCTGAGCTATCTGCGGCCATTCCCCCATATTTACAGCTCAATTATGATGCCCACAGCCCAGTGTACTGACCGCGACAGCCCAGCTACTGACCCCATTGACCTGGCTTCCAAACTCATTCGTATTTTTGAAGAAATCTTGTTTATATCGAAATATTGATCATCAATCTGCAAAAAGATAAATTGGAGATTTTCATCCATCCATCCATCAATTTTTGAAGTCTGCTTTTGGATATAGGGATGGTATAATTTCAAAATTCAGCCACGCTTACTAAATTAATTAGCAAAGATTTGACTATCAATATTCACATGCGTAAATTATCCAGCCTTTCGGTATTATTTAGGACACATTCTCAAAAGTCTGCGCAAAAATTACAATATATTATATATATAAATATTATATCCAATTCTTTGCAAGAAATTTAAATGAAAGCAATGTCATAGTTTCGATAAGCTATTTGTACATAATAAACGTTTTAAGATTTTTCCAACTTTAATACAGCAAGCGAATGAGTCAGTATTAATTTATCGATTATAAAATGATTGGAGTTTTTAATAAAAAGTAGAGACTTTCTACGATTTAATATTTTGCCCCGTTCTATTTCATATAAAAACGAAATTACAGTTCTGAAGAAAATTTTGAATTATTTGAGCGCCATAGATCCGATCAAATAATGCTACTTTAATAAAAATAAAAGATGACTAATATTTTTTGTAATTTTTATTTAATTGAAATAGGTTATGGCGGCCAGGAAGCTACAGGATATTTAGTCCAAATAAATATTCCTTAATCTAGGAATAATAAAAAAATGCTTCAGAATATAATAACATATTGTAATTATAAAATTTTTCAGTACTACACAATTACTCTGAAATATTATAACTTACGATAAAATTGTGAGCTGTATTCGAATAATACATGTATACGCATTCGTACAATAATAAATTATAGTTTAATATAAGCTATTTATTGTTTAAGTATCGTATTAAAGTATTAAATAGTATCTAAATAGTGTTTAAAATTTGATGTGTTTACGCAATTCTACATAATTCAGATTAGATGTAGGCAAATTCAAAACATTCCAAATTCAAATTAAGATTAAAAACTGTTATATAAAAAAATCGGGCTCTGTGGTTTATAGAATACATTCAAATAGCATTTATAAATAGCATTTAATGTGTTTATTTTTAGTGCAATATTGACAAAGTTTATAAATATACATAGCGTTTTAAACTTTGTGTTTGTTTTGATAGAGCTCGAATTAAATAAATACGATTTTACTTGTGATGCCACATACCTAGTGCAGATAATAAATTTTGTGCAGCAGGGAATGTGATAGTAATTTTAAAGATACCATTTAATTGTGCGGTGAAAATATTACGCATTTAATAATATAATTACCAGGACCGTGGTTATTGAAAGTTTATGAGAAAACTAGAACAAACGTTGGCACAGATACTCTAATTATTATAATATTTTTACTTTTAATCTATGCAGTATCAACATTTATTTTTGAGAAGTTTTAGCGGGCACAGAAAAGTTTCATGTCGTGGTCTTGTATCATATTCATTATTTTAGCGTTTTAATGTGTTATATCAAATAATTTTCATTACATTTTATATAATGTGATGCGCAGAAAGTACTGGAGTATAATGAATATGGTATAAGAGTGTTTTACATGTTTTTGTTTTACACCAAAATTCTTAGAAGATAGGTACTATTAACAGGTTAGTCATAGCACTATTAAAGTGTAAAATTAGACTTGCTGACGAATAATGCCTTTAAAAGAAGCGTTTATTTATAAATAAAGGCATAGGTACAAGTCTTAGTAACCATGCTAAAACATTCCTTAAATGTTAAAAAATATTTTCAATAAATATTTATTATAAAAAATATTCAAAGTTCTCAATTAATATCCTAATTTTTGATATCTACAGAATTTCTTACACGATTCTGATGATTTATGATTTTTTTATTACTACTTTTCATATCATTAATAAGATAATTGTTTTTTTTTTAATATCTGTAGGTAGCAAAGATCTTACAAAACCTTCCCATTTGTTATTGCTGTCTATATTTATTATAAGTTCAGACCATTTCCACTTTATACATTGTATTAATATTTAAATGTAACAATTTATTCACGGTCCTGTATAGAAAAATATTTTCGTAGCCTTGCCAAGCGAAAAAAACTATAAATTCGAGAATGGTAATTTTAAATTTGCGAAAATTATAAAATTTGATTGTGTTTTCACAAATTTGTCATGAAAGAAATTTAATGTAATCAGACCTTATATGTGTATACGGGGTTTCAATCCAAAATATATTAAAATGTGTGTAACTATATAGTTAGGTATTGAATATAGGTAAATAAAATCGGAAACTCGCGGCCACTATATTATAAATTGTATTATTTAAAAAGTGGTTGATAGTTCCTATTACGTTTTAGGCCCCGAAGGAAATATTTTTTGTTATATTTAACTTTTTTTTATTCACATATCTTTAATCTTAAATGTTATAGCCGTCCGTTGTTTTGTGTGTATGTTAACGCTTTTATTGTCTGTGTCATTTTATTCGGGGCCTGCAATACTACGATGGACTAAATAAAATAATTCTTAAAATAATAATACGCCAACTAACATTATGGGTCATCATCATCATCATCTCAGCCCATATACGTCCCACTGTTGGGCTCGGGCCTCCTCCATAATGGAAGGGTAATTGACCTACTATACCACGCTGGTTAGACGTGTTGGTATAGGGTTTTATTTCGAGTTTTCCTTCTCTCGCATAGATGTTATATGCGTTTTATATCCCTTAGTCGTCTCGTACGATCACCCACGGGTAAGATAGGGGGTGGTGAATTGTATTCTTACTCCGTCACCACACGGACTTCATTATGGGTACAGCCAACTAATATATTATCTGTCCTTTTCGTACAAAAAGTATCTAATGTTTATTATTTTGAATATAATATGACAAGTGGTAGCCACGTGAAGTTTTGACGGTATTTTGACAGTTTGAATGTTATATACAATTTAATGCAGAAAAATGCTTAAGTGTTAGGAATATTATATAATAATGCAATTTTGTTTACATATCTAAAATTCGCATAAGAACCGTAATTGGGCTATTATCGTTCAACAGGTATTATACAATTTAACTTACTGACAGCCAGTGATTATAAAAATATTACGCAATTTGAACAGGCTGAAATAATATAACACTTGAACAAATGCAGAATATTAACAGTTTAGTCGACTGAAGAGCTTTGTATCCATGATCATGAATAAAAATTATTAAAAAGTAGATAAATATACATATGCTATCGGTGCGTCGATAGAGTAAGAATACAATTCACTGCCCTCTATCTTACCCATGGGTATCGTAAAAGACGACTGAGGGATATGATATGCAGGCCATATATATGCAACAGAAGAAAAATTCGACATAAAACCCTTTGACAACACGACTACCAATCTACATATTTTAATAAAACTTGCTTTTATTTAGTCCATCTAAGTGTTGTTTAGTAGCAATTTTATTTTAGTAAATATTTATATTGATTTATAGGTATTTATGTTATCAGACAAACTAGTTAATATGTGTTTAAATACATTATCGAGCAATCCATATTCAGAACCTTGTTCAGGAAATTAGGGAAGTAGCCATTATTCTAAATGATAGAATTTAGGTAGACTTTAATTGAATTTCTACTTCCACTTTCTACTAGTGATATATCACCTCTCCAAAAAAATCCCTTATTCCTAATATTATAAATGCGCGTATGAGTTTATTTGTTACACCTTCACGCCTAAACCAGTACACCGATTTTAAAAATTCTTTCTCCAATGGAAAACTACATTATTATGGCGTAATCTAGACTATCTTTTTGGATTAAAGACTGCACGGGTGAAACGACGGACATTTGAACCAACCAGTGGTTCTGATAATAAGCCCCAATACCCGAAGTGTTTCGAATTCAGAAATTTCTCCTTTTACGAATTCTATAATAATAACAGTTATTATACATTATTCATTCAAATGTATCACCAAGCATTACTATGTGGAATAAAACCAAACCAATTTGCCATATATATATTATACTATAGAATAATCTCTCCCTTCAGTTTTGTAGTAGTGACATTTTATTTCTCAAGTATTGATATCCTTTGCCATCGAGACTAAGGAATCGGTGCCATAGTCAGCCCAATCGTGATAGGGATAAGATACGCTAAGCTTAAAGTCCGCAATACGACCTTCCGTCGTCCTATAGTATTTTCTCCCCTATTGTGGAGAAAGCTCGGACCAAACAATGGGACCTATATGAGCTGAGAAAATGAAGATGATAATGATTTCTGCGCGTTTACCTTACCACATAACAACTGTCACTGCTCCTCTTTTAAACGCTTGTCTGATAATATAAATCATTAATTGTATATTTAAATAATTATTTTATTTCCAAACCAAAGGAACTTAACACATTTTGGATTTAATATGAACACAACGACATATTTTAAAATAATGTCCCGATTTTTTTAAAGCTAACATGGTAACACTACGCATACTATTATTAATTGAAAATATTTTAATTTTGGTATAATTAAAGGACTGAGTGATTATTATTAATAAACTTTTAGAGTATATATTATTTTTAATTTGAATAACTCGCTCGCCCGTGTATGTATAGCCTACATTTAGTATTACAGTAAATAGTTTTAAGTATTATTATATATACATACAATAAAATAGACAATGTTCATTGCTGATTTTTATTTTTAATCATCATTATAATCATTACTATTCTGTTCTTTCTGATCCCAATTACTTGCAGGGCCGGAATAATGTTATCAGGGCCCCTAGGCAATGCAATTTTCGGCCACCAACAACAAAAAAAAAGGAATAATATTGAGGGAGTAGTAATATCGCAATACTCAGGAAAGAAGGGTTCAACTTGTGTCTGAAGTCGGGCGCTCTCTGGGGCAGGCCTCGAAATGGGGTGAACGGAACTTAGTCCAGTTCAATCCCACAAAGACACAAGTTTGCGCATTCACTGAAAAGAAGGACCCGTTTGTCCTGGTGCCTCAGTTCCAAGGAGTAACTTTCCCAATTTCTGAGAGTATTGGGATCCTCGGCGTCGAAATATCGAGCAAAGTCCAGTTTGGGAGGCATTTGGAGAACAAAGCCAAATTGACAAGAAAAAAGTTGGGCGTCCTGAACAGAGCCAGGCAGTGCTTCACACCAAGACAGCTTCTTGTGCTATACAAAGCACATGTCCGTCCTCATGTGGAGTACTGCTCGCATCTCTGGGCAGGTGTGCCCAAATATCAGGTAGACCCACTTGACTCCCTGCAAAGACGGGCTGTTCGAATCATCGGGGATCCCAATCTTACAGACAGATTGGAGTCGCTTGAGCAGCGGAGAGACTTTGGGTCACTCTGTGTACTCTACCGACTCTTTCACGGGGAGTGCTCCGAAGAACTGTTTGACTTGGTACCACCGTCACCATTCTACCAACATACCACTCGACATCGTAGCAAGGTTCATCCATTTCACCTGGAAATGTTATGGTCTTCAACTGTACGTTTCCAGCGATCATTTCTCCCACGTACGTGCAAGCTATGGAATGAACTACCTGCTGCTGTGTTGCCCGAGCGCTATGACATGTCCTTTAAACGAGGCTTGAGAAGAGTATTTTCTTCACGGTAGGCAACAGCCTGGCTGTGTCCCTGGTATTACAAAGGTCCATGTGCGGCATTACTTACCATCAGGTGTGCTGCTTGCTCGTTTGCCACCGTTGGCAATAAAAAAAAATCAAAAATAATCGTTTGATGAAAGTTTTTTCTTGGTGCATGCTCGGGGCAGTTGTCTAGTCCGCCTTATGGATAATCCAGGCCTGATTACTTGAGGTCGACTCAATTTATACTCTTTTTACTGACTTGAAAAAGGAGAAGGTTCTCAATTGGAACTATTTTTGTTTGTTTGTTTGTTTTTGTTACCTGGAGAGTACAGATGCAATGATCATGCTGCAAATAGATTATATCGTGAGCGATATCCGAATACTGAACGCTATCCAGACCATCAAGTGTTCATTCATGTTCCTCGAGCATATTCGGAGGGACATTTACCTAGTGCCCAATAAAATATAATAGGCGTCACTCTCTGTCTCTCTTTCACACACGCAATAAGATTTTTTATATGAGGTCTAATAATATAGAACAAAAAAATATACTTACCTAATCATTTTTCATAAGCTTCGTTGTCTGTCACAAATTTTCTTTTTCTAAAAATTGTGATGACATCTAGAAGGTGTATACCATTTTAGAATAATGAATAATTTGGCCAACTTTTGAAATTACTTGCCACTATGGTTACGGTACATTTTTTTTACAGGGTGGTGTGTTAAAGTCAAATGATTAACGTTTTCTTCGAAAAAATTAAGTAATAGCCATAACAAATGTATATTTTTTTATGTCATTGTAACATGTCTAGTTTTAATTGTACTTGTGGTCGATAGTGCAGTTATCTGCGCTTCCAACAAGAAATATCCGATGCCAAAACTAGCCTATTTGTCGTTATAGTACTTGAAAATATCGTACAAGGTCTGATTTTTCACCGTTTTTAGTAATATGCTCATATCAAAAAGAAAGTGGCATGGATATATAATAAAGGCGAAAATTTGTGAGTGTATGTTTGTTACCTTTTTACGCTTTAATGGCTAGGTTAATTTCGATTAAATTTGGCAATAAGGCAGCTGATACAGAGTATTAGGAGCACCGATTAGGGATTAAAACATAGTCTACTTTTTATCCTGTTATTCCTACTCGAACGGGATTTATGCGGGTAAACAAAAAGAGCTGATTGGCTGAATGAGAATGACAACTCAACAGATCGCAGACACGTGAAATTTGGCAGTCATAGTTTAGATATCCTCGGGGAGAACTAAAGAGAGAAATTTTAAGATTCCCATGAAAACGGAAATTATGGACAGAAATCTTAAAAAAAAAGGACAGAAATGTACTTTATAAAATCTTTTGAAGCTAAAAAGTTGGAATATAGGTTCTATAGAGCCCAAAGGCCTAGATGACTATTTATCCTGAAATTCCTACGGGACTGGCTGCTAAGTGAGTAAACAAAAAGAGCTTACTAACGATGAGTTCACAGCTGATCTCAGATACATGAAATTTGACGGAGACATAGCTAAAGTATCTTCAGCGAGCACTGAGATGAGAAGTCCTAAAATTCCCAAGAAAAAGAGAATTAGGGACAGAAATACACAACATTGTAAAATCTTATGTTAAAAAAAAGGTTTAGATTGTACGATTTATAAATCCCAAAGAGATAGGGACCGACGCGTATAAAAAGTGCTGCGGATAAAGACCGGGCTGAGCTACGTCTTGACTTGATTTATACTAATACTAGCCTGTGCCTGCGACTTCGTCCGCGTGGAATAGTGACTTTGGGGGGTATAGTGACTTTCAGGATTTATTTATTTATTTTAAAACTTCTGTGGCCAAACGTTGAGAACCTTCAGCACATGATTCCCGTTGTCCCGTTAACGGTGACTCAACTGATAACGTTTATTATCGGTGAATCAACTGCTAACGGTTGTCTTTGGTGACTCAACTGATAACGTTTGATATCGGTGATTCAACTGATAACGGTTGTTATCGGTGACTCAACTGATAACGGTTGTTATCGGTAACACAACTGATAACGGTTGTCATCAGTGACTCAACTGATAATGTTTGTTGTCAGTGACTCAACTGATAGCGGTTGTTTCAGTGACTCAACTGATAACGGTTGTTATCGGTGACTCAACTGATAACGTTTGTTATCGGTGAATCAATTGATAACGGTTGTAATCAGTGACTCAACTGACAATGATTGTCATCGGTGACTCATCTGATAACGGTTCTTATCGGTGACTCAACTGATAACGGTTGTTATCGGTGACTCAACTGATAACGTTTGTTATCGGTGACTAAACTGATAACTGTTGTTATCTGTGACTCAACTCATAACGGTTGTTATCGGTGAATCAACTGATAACGGTTGTCAGCAGTGACTCAATTGATAACGTTTGTTATCGGTGACTCAATTGATAACGGTTGTTATCGATGACTCAACTGATAACGGTTGTCATCGGTGACTCAACTGATAACGTTTGTTATCAGTGACTCATCTGATAACGGTTGTCATCAGTGACACAACTTATAACGCTTGTTATCAGTGACTCAATTCATAACGGTTGCTATCGGTGAATCAACTGATAACGTTTGTTATCGGTAACTCAACTAATAACCATTGTAATCAGTGACTCAACTGATAACGGTTGTCATCGGTGACTCAACTGATAACGTTTGTTATCAGTGACTCAACTGATAACGGTTGTCATCGGTGACTCAACTTATAACGGTTGTTATCAGTGACTCAACTGATAGAAGTTGTTTCAGTTACTCAACCGATAAAGGTTGTTATCGGTGACTCAACTGATAACGGTTATCACCGGTGACTCAACTGATTACGGTTGTCATCGGTGACTCAACTGATAACGTTTATTATCAGTGACTCATATGATAACGGTTGTCATCGGTGACTCAACTTATAACGGTTGTTATCAGTGACTCATCTGATAACGGTTCTTATCGGTGACTCAACTGATAACGGTTGTTATCGGTGACTCAACTGATAACGTTTGTTATCGGTGACTAAACTGATAACTGTTGTTATCTGTGACTCAACTCATAACGGTTGTTATCGGTGAATCAACTGATAACGGTTGTCAGCAGTGACTCAATTGATAACGTTTGTTATCGGTGACTCAATTGATAACGGTTGTTATCGATGACTCAACTGATAACGGTTGTCATCGGTGACTCAACTGATAACGTTTGTTATCAGTGACTCATCTGATAACGGTTGTCATCAGTGACACAACTTATAACGCTTGTTATCAGTGACTCAATTCATAACGGTTGCTATCGGTGAATCAACTGATAACGTTTGTTATCGGTAACTCAACTAATAACCATTGTAATCAGTGACTCAACTGATAACGGTTGTCATCGGTGACTCAACTGATAACGTTTGTTATCAGTGACTCAACTGATAACGGTTGTCATCGGTGACTCAACTTATAACGGTTGTTATCAGTGACTCAACTGATAGAAGTTGTTTCAGTTACTCAACCGATAAAGGTTGTTATCGGTGACTCAACTGATAACGGTTATCACCGGTGACTCAACTGATTACGGTTGTCATCGGTGACTCAACTGATAACGTTTATTATCAGTGACTCATATGATAACGGTTGTCATCGGTGACTCAACTTATAACGGTTGTTATCAGTGACTCATCTGATAACGGTTGTTATCGGTGACTCAACTCATAACGGTTGCTATCAGTGAATCAACTGATAACATTTGTTATCGGTGACTCAACTGATAACCGTTGTTATGGTGACTCAGCTGATAACGGTTGTTATCGGTGACTCAACTGATAATGGTTGTCATCGGTGACTCAACTGATAACGGTTGTTATCGGTGACTCAACTGATAACGGTTGTCATCGGTGACTCAACTGATAATGGTTGTCATCGGTGACTCAACTGATAACGGTTGTTATCGGTGACTCGACTGATAACAGTAATTTACTTGTGCAAGTCTGCTTACATAAGTAAGTTACCATATGTTTGGCTGCATTAAGGTATCTAAACAAATAACTATTAATTACATTTGTTTTTCAATTATATGTTAAAATAGGATGGATGTTAAATGTATACATTTCCTTGATCGAGTTATGCTATATTTATCGGGAAAGGGCGCTGACATCTTATCCTCCTCTTAAATTCTTTTAAAACTTATTAAATTTCATGACTATTTATTATTTTGTATAAAAACGGAGGAACAATTACCAGCACCTCTTTAGTAAGTAAGAGCGTCCTACCGAGTCAGGTGTCGTGGAGTCGATTTTTAACCAACACTTTGTGCGATCCACGAATTTTGTTTTGAGTCCGAGTGTAATTTGTGTCTGTTAGTAGCATATTTGTAACTGTCCCCCGCTCTGCAAAAAATATTTCCTTAGTAAAGATGAGCTGAAATAATGCCAATGATTTTAGGGCTCACAAAATTATAATAGTGCAAAAAATAAGAAGATTGAAATATTAAATATTAATTACTTTTTAGCTAACGAATAACATCTGAAATTTTAAATTGTAATTGAAAAAATGTTGAATAAACTGATTTGTGATACTTGATATTATAAGGAGGAAAGATTTGTTTTTCTGTTTGTATTGAATAGGCTCCGAAACTACGTTACCGATTTCAAAAATTCTTTCACTAATGGAAAGCTATAATATCAGGGAGTATCATCGCAGCCCACATACGTCCCACTGTTGGGCTCGGGCCTCCTCCGCAGTGAGAGGGAATTTGACCTACTATACCATGCTGGTCAGACATGTTGGTATAGGGTTTCATTTCGAGTTTTCCTTCTCTCAGGGAGTAACATAGGCTATATTTTATCCTGGTTTTCCTACGGGATTGGGAACTACGCGGGTAAGGCGACTGAAACCGAAGCGAAGCGAGGGCGGGTTGCTAATACAAAATAAAGATAATTCAGTGATAATAATTCAATTCATAAAAGTATGCAATTTTTCATCAATGTTTCTTCTAACGTTATCACGTGAAATTGTCGTCCGTAAACCGACTTAACAGGCAACCAATTTTATTAATAAAACACGCGGGTGAAGAGCCGTGTTAAAGCTAGTATTATATACGGTTATACCAAAAAATGTATAGGTACCACTGCAGGACATCCGTATAGCCGTTAGCGATATGAAAAGGAACGACGAACAAATATGGATATTAGTGTGATTATAATGCCATCTTTTGGGTAAGATGTAAATTTGTTGAGGATTTTTAAAAGCGCCATCTGTATGCACACCTATACATCTGAAACCATTACACTGGCAAATTGTTACTACTACTGCCCACTAGGTGGCCAGAATGACTTAATATTAATTTTAACTATTTTTAAGTTGAATGCAAAATTCAAATTACTATTTAAAAATATTTTAACTATAATCAATTTTATATAAATCAGGTGTAATACTTTTTATACGCCGTAGACATCCGTTATCCAATTCAATAGTTCTTCTATTCAATAATAGAGAGCTTGTACTTTTTTTTACTTGTAGAGTCTTTGTACATTTATTATAATTTTAGTAATTTAAAAACTTCTTTAATAAACCTTTTAATAGAAATACAATTTCTCTATGGAATTTGGATAATAACTATATAACAGTGGTTTCCTACCCTTCCTTTCACGTTTTTGCTTCTAAAAGACCAAAATACACAAGCAGATAACATTAGTACAAGAGAAGGAAAACACGAAACAAAACTCTATATCAACCCGGTTGACCAACGTGGTATAATAGGTAGATTTCCCTACCACTGAGAGCAGGCTCAAGCCCATATATGAGCTGAGATTATAATAAAACTTATATGCAAATAATAGAAATATATTCTAATTGCTGTTTATTTTATTAAAAAGTGTTTCTAAAAATCTTGGTAAAGTTCTAACATTAATACCTATCTATATATTACGTAAAGCGAAAACTTTGTACCCCTTTTTACGAAAATCCCGGCGATGAACCACTATGAAATTTAGTACAATGGAAGAATATATTGAGAAGAAGGGCATAAAACTAAGATTTGATATAGTAATGGATTAGACATACATTAAATTCATTAAAAAAAGTCATCACGCACGCTACGATGCAATCGATACACATACGCGCACTTATATTATATTTATTTTTTTTTGCTTATATTTATTTTTGTTTACGATTAAAATCTCTGGTTGAACTGAATGTCAAACAATCCTAATTATGATGACAATGTCTAATAGAAATTTGTACTTAAATCTTATAGAATAGAATAGAATAGAATATAATAGCATTTATTGTCACATAATAACTAATAATTATAATACATGTTTTTAAATAATTTTGACAATAGGGGAATGCTCAGCATTGTGCTGCATAGAAATTATGCAGGGCTGGTTTTCAGCAAACCCCTTTCCTCAAACATATAAGAAAGAAAAAAATAACAAAAAGAAAAGAAAAAAAGAAAAGGAATAAAAATAACTTACAATAACAATGATAATGATAACTTATATCTTTAAACGAGCAATTCTTGTAAATATATATATATTCAGGATCTCGGAAACGGCTCCAACGATTTTGTTGAAACTTGGCATACTAGAGGTTTCGGGTCCAAAAAATCGATCTAGCTAGGTTTTATTTATAGAAAATGTTGTTTTGTCCTTGTTTTTAGCAAAACAATACAATGACATTAAATATTAAAAGAATATTAATTCAAATTTCGTTATCACGTTATAAGTTAGGATAGCTCAATTGGGAAGTTGACAGATTCATATTTTAGGTTTTTATGGCATTCAAACAGCGTCGGTTCGAATCTCGGTGTTATTATTATTCTCTTTTTGTAATTTTTTATATATTTTTCATTATTTATTTTTTATTTTTTATTAATATATATCTAAATAAATTCGACAAAAATATTCCGAGCGAAGCTCGGTCAACCAGATATTATTAATTATTAGTGAAATACAGCTTGATCAATATACAATTGTACATAATTAAAATAAAAAGAAAATTGTGTAACAGAAAAATTAATTTAAATGAATTATGGCCGAATTTCGACCACTAGTTTAGCTAAATACGTATCATATGCGTCCTACTGCTGTGCTCGAGGCCCCTTCACAATGAAAAGGAAATTGACCTACTATACCACTCTGGTCAGACGTGTTATAGGGTTTTATTTCTAATGTTCCTGCTCTTACATAGATGTTATTTATTTATTTTTATATATAAATATTATATCCCTCAGTCGTATTTTACGACACACGCGGACAAGAAAGGGGGTGTTGAATTGTATTCTTCCTTCGTCACCACACGCAAATAAAAAGTATGTATAAGAACTAACAATTGTTTAAAAACGATCGAAATATTATGTTACGTTCTGGAATTCAGGATCAAACACGTACACATGTTTTATTAGCAGCGCCCTGCGGTTTCAACCGCAGTTCCTCTTCCCGTGGGAATATCGAGATAAATTATAGCTTATGTGTTATTCTGATATGTAAGCTATATTATTGTGAAATTTCATCAAAATCCATTCAGTAGTTTTTGCGTGAAAGAGCAACAAACATCTTCACATTTTCACATCTTCACATACAAAGTTTCGCGTTTATAATATTTAGTAGGATTATCGTTCTTTTGAAATGAAAGATGAGAAAGAGAGAGGAGACAATGGAAAATAATCCACACTTTCTTACGGTCAACATAAAATACCTCACACTTTAAGAAAGAAATTAATAAAGGATAGGTTCAAAATAGAATAGGATTTCTATCCTATCCTTAATTTATTCCAATGAGAGGCACAGCCTCCAAAACTTCGATTTGCAATCTACCGCAGAACTTCGAATGTTGACGTACTTCGCCTCTCAAGGAGATATCCTCAAGACGGTTCGGCTTTTAACGCACTTAATTTTTTTGTATTTGATTTCTCGAAGTTTTTGTCCTGGCAATAAATTAGTATCCAAAATGTGTGTTAAAACTTAAATGTGGATAAAACAAAAAATTAAAAACAGACGCGATAAAAACCGTAAATACAGTCTTATTTATTTATTTTAAACTAGCAACACGCCATCGCTTGGCTTCGGTTTCAGTCGTCTTACCCGCGTGGCTTCCGTTTCCGTGGAAATATCGGGATAGAATATAGACTATGTTACTCCCTGATATTTTAGCTTTCTATTGGTGAAAGAATTTTTGAAATCGGTCCGGTGGGTTAAACGTAAAAGCGTAACAAACAAACAAATAAACAAATAACCAAAACTTACTTTCGCATTATATATATATTAGTAAGGAATAGTAAGGAAGTAAGGATATGTAATAGGTACTCGCGTAAACATCAGTAGTCAAAATAAAAGATGTTTACTATTTTTTTTGGGAAGAGGCTATGGTATGGTAGATCGGCCGAGGCGTCAGAATAGCGTATCTAGACGCTACAGAAATTATTTATTAAATCTCTGTAATAACGATGACTTTCCGTGTAGTGACGGAGTAAGAATACAGGTCACCACCCCCTCTCTTACCCGTGGGTGACGTAACGACAGATTACATAAATGCAAGAGAAAGAAAACCCGAAATGACACCCTATGCCAATTCGTCTGACCAGTGTGGTATAGTAGGTCAAATTCCCTCCCATAATAGAGGAGGCCCGAGCCCAACAGTGGGTCGTAAATGGGCTAAGATGAATAACAATGACTTGTTGGTGATGAGACATCTTAGTCCGCCCGTGACCATAAACGCTGTAAAGTGTTCGAAACGTCGCTCGGGCCACCATAAATACAAACGCGAGAAAATCCGTAAAATAATTTTATTTACAATTATCGCCTCTCTCTCTCTCTCTTGTCCGTAAGTGTCATAAAAGATAACTAAGGGGTATTATAGAAGGTGGTTTTTTTTTTTTGGGGTGGGCTTGGTGGCGGACGGAGCAGACAAGGAGTGCACCACCTCTGCATGTAAGCACACACACCCGTAACCCACCCGTAAGACCCGTCGCCTTCGTCGTTGGGCCGACCACCGCAGCAGGTGACTTGACGTCAGTGGTCGGCCCGACGGAATACCCTTACTTGGGGTACCCTCCCATCAACCGACGTCCCCCCATCGGAGAGGACGTCGATCTTTCCTCACGCGGTCGGCCTCTCGACGGGTGACGGATTAATTCCCCGGTCACGTCACCCGCGGCCTCGGCTAGGGATTATGAAGGTGTCTTGCTGTGTGGTGGCGTCAATGAATACACCGAACCCTTAAATTGCTCACGGATGAGGTCTAATAGTGGTAGAACCACACTGTTGACATTTGTCTGTCTACAGTCTCGGGCCAGTCTGTCAGGGGTAGCACCCAAACACCCTCAGAAAGTTGGACTGCCGGCTCTCTTGCTTACCGAACGAAACGTAGTAACAAATTGCTACTTTCTGCGAGAGTGTAGTACTACCTCGGACGGACCGGCGTGCGGCTGGCGTACACGCTCATGTACATACGTGCCTGCGTGGACACGTGAGAGCAAATGCAGAGTTTAGTATTTTTTTTTTTTGTGTGTGTGTTTACAGCTGTTGGCCGCAGATGGCCTTGACAGCTTGACGCGGACTATGGGTGAGCGCTGAGGGCTCTCAACCCGGAGAAAAGTATGCTAAGCAACATCGCCCAAGGGCTCCCCCTGTGGGGAACGGACCTCGGCTTAGGGCGTCGCTGGAGGCAAAGTGGGCGTGCCCAGGTTTTGGTTCGTGACTTTTGCGCGGCACGGTTTCGCACCTCGACGGCAAGGGAGGAACCGTGGATATTTATGTGATAAGGCCTCGTGGGCCGTGTAGGCTCTACGTTGAGCGAGAGTGATATTGTCGTCCTCTTCGTCGAGGACGTGACAAGGACGTCGGATGGAAACGGAGTTTGGTACTGCGTCATAGGTTTTAAATACTGCCACTCACACACGGCCCGTGACGGCCAATGCGAGTGAATTCATTTGTAAACAAAATTATGTGTTTTTTTATTTAGAATAACAAACCTATTCTTTATTAAACATTTGTTTATCAAAAAAATAAACCGTATATTAAAATTAATCGAGATAATGATGAAGATATGTGTCAATATGTTGCCGCAAACAAATTTTTTTCACGTTAACACTTTATAACCAAATAAAGTAGTGCATAATTAAAATGCGCAGTTCATTGCTGCATAATCGCTTGGACAAGTCCTGTCGTAATATACTTGCTTTTCACACCAGACGGCGCTCGCGTGTTATGTTTCGTAGAAAAATTCAAAACACGTCCAACTTGTTATACGTATGTTAATTTAACGCGCTGTTACTTGTTATGGCAACGTTACACAGATGTTATAGTAGGACTATTAGTATAACCAAGGAATACTAATGTTAAGGTGTGAAGTTCGAAGCTACCCGTGAAATGTGCTTTAAAAAGTTAAATTATACCATTCTATAAATTGTACTTAGGGGAAGTCCGGGCATAGTAGATATAGGCCAGGCAAAGTGAATACCCTTTATTTCTCGTCAAGAGCATGCCGGAACACGCACGTCTCGCGCCATTACACCCCCTCCGCCATCCGCATTCGTGGGCAAACAGAGCTAGCGCAAGATCGCGTTGCGTTCCAGAGAAAAATCGAAAAAACCAAATATTTAAGTTTTCTTATTATTTGTCAAGTTACGTAATACTTTAATAACTCATGTAAAAGTTAAACATATTGTTTAATACGATTATGTCCTTTAAATGCATATTTTCAGGTATTAATTCTGAGAGAACAAATACTTTGTCGTCATTTCATTAGGTTTTAGCTTAGGTTGAATGAAATGAATAGATGTAAGGCAAAGTGAACACGGGCAAAGTAGATAGGGGATTCGCTTTGCCAAGCAATTAAAAACATGAATATTAATTTAGATACTTCGACAAAGGAAAAGCAAAATACTAAAACCACCAAAAATATAATTGTTAAAGATAAGAGTAAGAATACCGGTAAGGAAAACCAAAAAGAACGGTGTGTATGCTATTACTTTTAGGAGAACTACATAGAAATAACTAAAATTGGATCCAATGTGATAAATGTAAGCAATGGAATCACAAAAATATTATTTATGAATGCTTATGAAGGCTTATTTCTTTGTTATATCTACACTGATTAGTTTAAAATTAGGCTAAGTATTTGTGTTCACTTCGCTCTATCGTCCTATCCACTTTGCCTGACCTATGGGGCAAAGTGGATACTGGTATATGTTGCAATATTATTGACAATTAAAATTAAGGAACTGCTATTATGCAAATTTTGTTAATTATATTAAAAACTTTAATAAATGTTTATTCTCATTGAACATTTGTTTTATTTATATGCCTATTGGTTATCTAACTATAGCCCATCAAACATTAAGGTGTCCACTTTGCCCAGACTTCCCCTATATCTTCGTGTGGTAACGAAATAAGACAATTCACCGCCCCCTATCTTGCCTCTGAGTGTCGTAAAAGACGACTAAGGGGTAAAATATGCATATAACATCTATGCAAGAAAAGGAAAACTCGAAATAAAACCTTATACCAACGTGTCTGACCAGCGTGGTTATAATAGGTTATTTTCCCTCCTATTGGGGCAGAGGCTCGACGGCCCAACAGTAGGCAACAAGTAAATGAGCTGAAACGATGATGATGAATCAGATACTAATAAGAACCCATTGTTGCCAGTGTCAAGTTGTTGAGAGTGGCAAACAAAAACATTTGTAAAGCACTTTTATATCATATTTATACCACTTCAGTAATTCCTCCGCATCACATTGCAAAAAAGGGCATCAAAATATTTAATACAACATGTTAAAATACTGCAATAATATAATACAAAACTACCACATAACGCACTCACGTTCCCGCCAAAATTCCACTATTCATAATTCATCACCACAAAAGTTCATATTGTTTTATGTAATCTATCTTAGCTATGGCAACACGAACATTTTAATTGCAAATACTCTGTGTGCAGAAACCGAAATAAAAATGTCCTCTTATGTAATATAACGTATAAATCATACAAAGATTTCATAATTACTACAAGATTAAATGTAATTTAAATCTGTTAATTGTATATTTTTAAAATTTACAAAGATTCGTTTTTCACTTCTTTATTGACAGGTAGAGTCAATGCATTGTCTAAAGTTGTTCATTGGTTTAATACTAACAATTTAGTTCTTAATGAGACAAAAAAAAAACCAAATGTATTAAATTTACTACACCAAAAATGAGACAAGTGGGTACCAATATTATAATGAATGACGTGGCTCTGAACCTTGTGGAATCAACCACCTTTTAGGCATCACTATAGATGATAGACTCCAATGGAGACCTCATATTGAGAAACTATCAGGTAGACTTAGCTCGACGGCTTATGCGGTAAAAAAAATCGTTTGTTAACCGGTGTTGAAACAGTCAGATTAGTATATTTCGCTTACTTTCATAGTCTTATGTCATACATACGGCATATTACTGTGTGACTGCTCCGTGGAATTAAATAGGATCTTTGTTTTACAAAAAGGGCTGTCCGAGCGTTTTTTAATTTAGGCCCCAAGAGAGATATTTAAAGAAGTGAATATTCTGACTGTTATATCTCAATATATAATATATACGTAAATATATGAAAAAAAATTTCAGTAACTTTGAAAAATATAGTGATTTTCATGTAAATACTCGAAATAAAGAAAAATTAGTTGTACATAGTACTCGTCTTCAACGAGTTAACAGATCTTCCATGGGGCAATGTACACGCTTCTACAACAAATTATCTAATAATATGCCAGTGAATAAGTTCAAAAAAGCAATCACGAGTAGATTTTGTATAAAAGTTCATTATTAAATCTCGGATTATTGTGATGATAATGATCCGATGATAATGATAATAAGTCTGGTCACACTAGACCCAAAACGTTCGAAAATTTGAAAACGCAATGACGTCATCATATTGTTCCTATCTCAACCCACCAGATGGGTAACTGAAGTAGATGTGCCTTAAAAAATGTAGTCCATATGAAAATTTAAATGCCAGCTTCTATATTTATCGATATATCGCATGTAAAAATCGATATTATTTTTAATATCGATACTGTTTTTACTAATAGATTCGACAAAAAATGTACCCACTCGATGTTTTAATAAATAAATATATCGATATAACGAATAGAATTCATATTTAAATATCTATCTATACCAATAAATAAAATTGGAGTGTCTGTTTGTAATGTCAAAATAATAGGTTTTTTTCATGCTCACACGGTTATTTGTACTATACATCATCATCCTGCTCTTATCCCAATTACTTGGGGTCGACGCAATATGTCATCTGTTTTGACATATTGCAAAAAGTTTAGACAATGACTTTTATGACCAGCCGCCTGCCTGACGTCAACCCTCCTTGGGAATGTAATCGTTGACCCAAATGGTACCAGATGGAGTTGGTCCAGGTCAATCTAGGGCTCTTAGTCGTCTTTTACGACACTCACGAGCAAAGCAAGGGTTGGTAGTATTCGAAGCCGCTACCACACAGCATAGTTATTTGCACTATACATATGCCTAAAATACACTTTATATTTTTTTTTGTCTGTCTGTCTGTCTGTTTGTTCCGGGTAATCTTCAAATGGCTGGACCAATTACAAAAATATTTTCACCAATGGAAAGCTATAATATCAGGGCGTAAACTAGGCTATATTTTATCCCGGTATTCCCACGGGAAAGCAAACTATTCAGGAAAGACGACTGAAACCGAAGCGAAGCGAGGGCGGGTTGCTAGTATAATATATATATATATATAAACAATATATAAATCGATATATCGGATAAATTCGATATATTAATGTTTAGTGAACAGCGTTGCATATTCCGTGTAATGACGGAGTAAGAATACATTTCACCACTCCCTATCTTGCTCGTGGAAGTCGTAAAAGACGACTAAGGGATATAATAAGCTTATAACATCTATGTAAGAGAAGAACAACTCGAAATAAAACCCTATACCAATCTGTCTAGTACAATAACGTCAATTTCCTTCCTAATGTGAAGGAGGCTCGAGCCCAATAGTGGGACGTATATAAGCTGAAATGATGATGATATAGGAAGGAATCTAATAAAAAACACAAATATAGTTTTCCTTTAATTATCTTTGTGTTAATATAACTAAAGGAACTGTTTTTATTAGATTTAACGAGAACAGAATTAAAGTTTTTAAAGCGAAACTTCTTTAGAATAGTTGTGATTTTAAACTCTATGAAACGAAAAAGCGAGTCCATAGAGACACAAACTAGGACTGTTGATATTTTTAAAAATATCGTTTTATCGATATATCGATATTTCCAAATATATCAATATCGGGGTTCGATATATCGAAAAAAAATATCGATATTTCGATATTTGTGCGCATGACCACTTTTTAGTTTCGCGTTCATTGCAAGGTTTCCGTGATGAGCTTTTTTTTAGAAAAATTCTAGATGTAGTTGTAAATGTTAACTTATCGTCAATTTCATGCCACCACTTTTACAGTAGATCAAATTTACGGTGATTTTGTAGAATGCATCATCATCATCTTGCTCTTATCCCAATTACTTGGGGTCGACGCAATATGTCATCTGTTTTGACATATTGCAAAAAGTTTTGGCAATGACTTTTATGACCGGCCGCCTGCCTGACGTCAACCCTCCTTGGGAATGTAATCGTTGACCCAAATGGTACCAGATGGAGTTGGTCCGGGTCAATCTAGGGCTCTTAGTCGTCTTTTACGACACCCACGAGCAAAGCAAGGGTTGGTAGTATTCGAAGCCGCTACCACACAGCACGATTTTGTAGAATGCATATTTTACAAAAAAAGATAATACACCAAATTTATCCAAATAAATATCGACGTTCGATACTTACTTTTTAGTATCGAACTATCGATATATCGTCCAAATAAATATCGTTGATAAGTATCGATATTTTTAAATAATAATATCGATATTTCGATATATTATCAACAGCCCTAACACAAACATGTAAATGTATAGGATTCAGCCGGCGAGAGAATGAGATAAAGGATAAAAGATGAAGGTTGAAGGGTGAAGGATAATGGATAAAGGAGTTTCACTTCTAGTATGGGTACTTTGTACACACTCTTTTTTTTTTCTTTCTTTATCTCTTTATATGTGGCGTTAACTCAAAGTAATTGTGATATAAGCAAGATGATGACATCGTAAAGTTCATTGTCTTCTAAAACCCTTTTAATTCAGCGCTGTCCAAAGTTAAATGCTTGATAATGAGATAGTCTCTAACACATGTAGGCCGTAACGATCAGCCCTACACATAATAAATTAATTATGCATCAACTTTCAAAATACACACGGTTTTAAAACTATAAGAATAGTTAAATATTAACAAAGATTTAATTTTAGATGTTGTATTCCGTATAAGAGTTTCTGGCCCCTAAACACTTAGCCATTAAAACACACTAATCATTTGCCGTGTAGTGACGGAGTAAGAATACAATTCATCACTCCCTATCTTGCCCGTGGATGTCGTAAAAGACGACTAAGGGATATAATATGCACATAACATCTGTGCAAGAGAAGGAAAACTTGAAATAAAACTCTATATCAACATGTCTGACCAGCATGGTATAGTAGGTAGGTCAAATTCCCTTCCATTGTCGAGGAGGCCTGAGCCCAACAGTACGTATGGGAGCTATGATGATGATGATGATGATGAAACATTTAGTGTCAAGGTTTGTTTTAAGCATAGAATAAAATATAAGACTTCACCGCGTGGTAACGGTGTAAGAATACAGTTCACCGCTCCATATCCCGCCCGTGAATGTATAGAAGACGGCTAAAGGATATAATACGCATACCGCGTGAGGAAAGACCGACGTCCTCCCCGAGGGGGGGACGTCAGACGATGGAAGGGCTGACCACTGATGACAAGTAAACCCTGCTCCGGTGGTCGGCCCAACGACGAAGGCGACGTGCATCGTGGGTGGGTTGCGGGTGTGCGTGCTCACGCCCTTCTGTCGCCCCGGACGGAGTGGTGTGAGGAGCGCGCCGACCGCAACCCACCCAAAAAAAAAACGGATATAATACGTATATATCTATACAAAACATGGAAAACTCGAAATAAAATCCTATACCAACCCATCTGATCGGTGTGGTATCATTATATGGTCATCGCAGCCCACATACGTCCCACAGTTGGGCTCGGGCCTCCTCCACAATGGGAGGGATTTGACTTACTATACAAAGGTCAAAGATGTTGGTATAAGGTTTCATTTCGAGTTTTCTTTCTCTTGCACAGATGTTATGCTTATTATATCCCATAGTCATCTTTTACGATATCCACGGGTAAGATATTCATCATCTCATCATCATCTCAGCCCATATACGTCCCACTATTGGGCTCGGGCCTCCTCCATAATGGAAGGGTAATTGACCTACTATACCATGCTGGTCAGACGTGTTGATATAGGGTTTTATTTCAAGTTTTCCTTCTCTCGCATAGATCTTGTATGCATTTTATATCCCTTAGTCGTCTCGTACGATCACCCACGGGTAAGATAGGGGGTGGTGAATTGTATTCTTACTCCGTCACCACACGGAAAAGATATTCATAGGGAGTGGTGAATTGTATTCTTACCGTCACCTCACCACTGGTGCTGGTGTGGTACAGTAGGTCAAGTTCCCTCCCATTATGGAGGAGCCTCTAACTTACAGTGGGGCATATAAGAGTGGTAGGACTACACTGTCGACAGTTATCTGTCTACAGCCGCGGGCCGGTCCGTCCGGGGTAGTACCACACTGAGCAGAAAATCGACGTCTGAGTAGTAGCAATTTGTTACTGCACTTCGTTTGGTGAGCGAGAGAGCCGGAAGCCCAACTTTCTGAGGGTATTTGCGTGTGGAGGGTTTTGATGGTGCCCTTGGTATCACCAAGCCTCAATGCACGCATTCACACTCCCTTCACTCTCTTCGCGGTAGGCAACGGCCTTGTAAAGGTCCATGAGCGACAGCAACACTTACCATCAGGTGTACTGTTTGCTCGTTTGCCACCGTTTGCAATAAAATAAAAAATATATATATAAACTGTGACGATGAGCTGAAATGTGTAGATGCACCTACCTAATCATAGAATCTCAACTAGTTTCACCTGTGCATTGCAAAATTGGTCTAGTTATAATCATATCCACTCTCATGTCAAGGTTTTTCTCATAAACATTTGAGTTGTAATTCAATTACGCAGTTTTGTGAATTATGAGCATTTTTTGAAGCATATTAGGGCTTCAAGTTGCATCAGTTTTATTGCAAGACTCTTCGCCGAGATATTACAAAAGCTGTTTATGTTTCAAAATAAAACATTGTATTGGTTTTGGTGGGCAATAAGCAACGAGACATGATAGCTGTCTCTCTTAGAGCTTCGTGATTCGATGGGTATAACCAGCTCGCGACCTGGGTTCTGGGTTTGTCCTCTAGCTGAGGCCGTGGGTAACTGGATAGGGGAATATTCGGTCATCCGCAGAAAGGCTGACCGCGTGAGGGCGACGCCCGTCCTCTGGGAGGGAAGCTACCCAAAAGGTTATCCCGTCGGGCTGGCCACGGACGTCAAAGATTCGATACCAGTAGTCTCGCGTCACACCGAAGAGCATGGTGGGCGCACCATAGCCTGCCAAAAAAGATGTTAGCCAAGAGCCGTTTTTTGCGCAGAGCCGCGGCAGGTAATGGTGCGCCGTCCGTTCGGCTCTCTCGCTGACCAAACGTACCGTACGCCTCTCTCGCTAACCAAAAAAAGCGTAACAGCAAATTTCAATAGTACTCAGACATCTATTTCCTGAAAAAAATGTGATATTAGGCTAGATGAGCCGTCCTAACTATAGCCATAAACAAAAAACTGAAAGTGGTATGTTTATAACACGAGCAAAAAGAAATTATATCTTTCATTTCAGCTCATATACGTCCCACTGTTGGACTCGAGCCTCCTCCACAACAGGAGGGAAATTGACCTTAATATACTACGATGGTCAGACAAGTCATTACAGGGTTTTATTTCGAGTTTACCTTCTCTTGCATAGATGTTATATGCGTATTATATCCCTTAGTTGTCTTTTACGAAACCCACGGGCAAGATGGGAGTGGTGAATTGTATTCTTACTCCGTCACCACACGGTAAATACCTTTATCTATACCAATAAATAAAATTGGAGTGTTTGTTTGTAATGTCAAAATAATAGGCTTTTTTCATACTCACACGGTTATTTGCACGACACCTATGCCTAAAATACAGATTAAAAAATTTTTTGTCTGTCTGTCTGTCTGTTTGTCCCGGGTAATCTTCAAAACGGCTGTACCGATTTCAAAAATTCTTTCACCAATGGAAAGCTATAATATCAGGGAGTAAACTAGGCTATATTTTATCTCGGTATTCCCATGGGAACGGGAACTACGCAGGAAAAACTGAAACCGAAGCGAAGCGAGGGCGGGTTGCTAGTTACGATATAAATCTTTTTTCCTTGTGGTGACGAAAAATACAATACACCATTCCATATCTTGCCCGTGGTTCTCGTAATAGACGAATATGCAAATAACATCTATGCAAGAGAAGGAAACTTCGTCATATAATCCTATGTCAACACGACTGACCAGCTTGGTATAGTAGGTATAATTTACCTCCTATAATGGAGATAATACATTAGATCATTAGGTTTTTTTAAAGACGACCACCCGCACTATGGACTAAATCCTTGTGTCACAAAAAATCATCCTCAGATAATTATTTTTGGATCAAACAACGAACTAGTTTATGTGAAGATCGACCCTACAACACTCGTCCAAGAATTGTTTGCTTATGCGAACGTAATTATTGATTTATCAAATTTCTAATGAACATTAAACAAAATACGAATATGTTGCCGATTAAGTATCACTGACTTTATACATTTCAATTAATGTTACACGAAAAAGCGATGATAAAATTGAAAATTTTACACGTTTCTAACTTATTAACGAATCGATATATTTCCTTCAATTTTTTTTATAAGTTCCTACCACCATTGTCTAACTCCAGTTACCCCATAACCTGATACATCCTGTATATTGAGTTGACTCCAAGTAATTCAAACCCACGACTCTGGCACTGTAGGTTGACGTTTTAACCACTGCACCATTCGTGCAGTCCACTCGGCCACCATACGGAAAACTGATAACTTTCTACACCAACTTAATTTACAACTCTTGATAATTATAATAACTTTAACTTACATAACTCACCTGGTCTTAATAATCAATGAACCAGTTATAACGAGCCATATAACTTGATATTCATAAGTTTAATCACTTATAAAGAATAATCACTAATAATATTACCTTCATTGTGATAGCCCAGTTGATAAATTGATGACTGTTGTTAGAAATGTATTATATTCGATGTCTACGCAAATTTAAAGTTAAAATTTCAACTATACCATGCTGGTCAGACATGTTGGTATAGGGTCTCATTTCGAGTTTTCCTTCTCTTGCACAGATGATATGTGCATATTATATTTTTAGCCGTCTTTTACGACATCCACGGGCAAGATAGGGAGTGGTGAATTGTATTCTTACTGCGTCACCAGATGACAAGAATGGCACGGAATTCAATTATAAGTATCTTATCTACATGTAAAGATAAGAATGAAATTCAATACTATTTATTTTCCCATAGGTATCGTAAGCGGCGACTAAGGATTTGAAGCAGAAAAAATCATTGGGTGGAAGTGAAAAATCGAACTAAATCGAACTCTATACGGAACTCTCTGGCTAGCTTTTTCTTTTTTTTTGTGTCTATAGCTGTTAGCCGCAGATGACTTTAATTGCTTAATCCGGACTGTGGGTGAGTGTTGAGGGTTCTCTAGGCACAGCTAGGCCGATAACAGCCTAGCTGTGTCCCTGACAGCAAAGGCGAAAAGGGATTATAATACACAGATAACATCTATGCAAGAAAATTCGAAATAAAACCCTGTACAAACTCGTCTCACCGTAGCGTAGATATAGTAGGTCATTTTCCATTCAATTGTTGAGGAGGCTGAGGCCCAACAGTGGGACACATATGAGCTCTGATAGAGATAATGATGAATATACCTTACTTATATTGTTATCGAGTTATGTCGATTACTCAATCGATCAATGGTCCATACGAAAACTCAATATAATAAACCAAGTTGGTTGGTAGGCAAAAAAAAACCTTATTTAACATCATCACATACTACGCTGGTCAAACGTGAAGGCCTTTTCAAATTCAAATCATTTATTATGCATAAGCCGCACTTACATATTGTCAAGTTAACAAAATTAAATTAAATTATCCAAAAAAATAAACTACCACCGGATCGGAACGTGACCGCTACTGAGAAGATCCGGCAAGAAACTCAGCGGTTTTGTCAATTTTTTTTTCTTACTTGATATAAAATTGTGTAGACATAACATATCTTGTAAGTACCAGCTCCAGTGTGATGCCCTTCGAACCACATTTTTTTTTGTGTATGTTTGTGTGTGTGTATAGCTGTTAGCCGCAGATGGCTTTCACAGCTCAACCCGGACTTTGGGTGAGCGCTGAGGGCTCTCAAGCCGGTGATTCGAATCACAAGATACGTAATATAATTCAAACGATTATGGTTGAACCAGATCCCACAGGCAGCACTCGAGCACGAGGTTTTTTTATGTCGAGTTTTCTTCTCTTGCACAAATTTCATCTGCATATCAAATCCCTTAGTTGTCTTTTACGATACCCACAGGCAGGGTGGTGATTTGTATTTTTACCACAAATTTATTGATATAAATAAAAATTTACAGACGAGAAGTCAGACGGACCACTGCTGTGCATATTTTTCTTTATATGCATACAATGCTAAATTGTCTCCTAAAAATAAAGATCTAGGGCCATATAACTAAGATTGTAAGTAGCTACTAGCAGGTACTTCTTGAATAAGGTACAATGAATATTGTGTAACAGAAAGTCGAGATACAATAAGAATTCAAGAGGCCCACAAAATACAGGCGAGGCCTCTCATAGCCTCCGGCCTAACGAAAGTTTATTGTGATTTTTTTTTCCTTAGTGTTACCCAATACTTAATTGGACTCGGATCATATGATGTTGATGAAATGCGAATGAGAGCTATATATTAATTTTATAAATAATTTATAGTGTTGCCGCAGCGAAATTATGGTAGTGTTTGGTAAAAAAAGTGTGTATAATTATGTACGCACGTAAGAATTTATACTTCTTTACCATAACAAGATAAATCCATCAGCCTACAGACGTCCACTGCTGAACATAGGCCTCCCACGAGAATGCCACACGGAACGGTCCTGCGCCACTTGCCAATCCAACGGTCCCCTGCGACTTTGAGAATATAGTCAGTCCAGCTAGTGGGGCGTCGTCCTACGCGGCTGTTGTATTTATCTTGTCGCAATCGGACGACAAGATAAATACAACATAAAATTTTTATCCGCCGCGTTATCGCGTTGCAGAAAAAAACAACACTAATAATAGAAAGAAAGGTATTTAATACATTGAAAGTGTTATTATAATGCATTATCTAGTTGATATCAATGTGTCGGATTTTGTAAAAATTTACTCTCACTTTTCCCTTACGCGCCAAAAAAATTATAACATCAAAAATAAAAGATACTAGCTGACCCAACAGACTTTGTTTTGGTCAAATCTAAAGAATAGTATAATGAATTGTTGAAATCGACCGCAGCGCCACCTACCGGTACCAATAAGTAATCTAAATGGTATAATAAGTATAATAAGTCAATTTCTCTCTTGTGGGCTGAAATGAAGAAATAATGATGATCATTTTTAATACTGATAGGGACCCTAGGTTTTAATTCCATAGTTTACCTATTCCTGCAAGACTACGTTTCCTTGTTTTTTTAGTCATTAATTTCATATTTTGACCTATTTTTGCAAGTGTCCCGTTCTGACACAACAAACAACGAAACTATTATTTAAGCAGTATTAAATAATATTTAAGCATCCCCATTTTGGTATAAAAATATGGTCACATTAGTGATATTTAACATTATTCTATATTAACTTTATTTATATTCTGTAATATTATCATTTCTTCATTGAACTAGCTGAAAAAATATACAGAATAAAATTTCTCACCTATTGTTTTCTCCATATTATGAATATTGAGTAGGTCATCAATCGAATAGGATGTTTTATTACGTTTATCTTGATCTTTGTGATGTCTAGTGATGTCTTTTATAGCGTATTGTCCTGTCTGTGAAAATAGTGACGTCATCTTCTGGTATTCCAGACTCGTCTCCCACATATACACAAAGAATAGAGTTTAAGAATTTTATTAAGAAAATTAGACATTAGATTTTAATAAATGTTTATTGATAATATAATAACAGCATTTATCATTATGGTCCTCTTATACCAATTACTTGTGATTAACGCAATATATAATTAATTTCATATCATATAATAATCCTAATATTTGGTTGACCGCTTCGCTCGGTACAGTTTTTTTCTAAGTAAATGGTATTTTTAACGAACATATTTAGGATTTAATTTAAGGATTTAATAAAAAATTACAAAAAGATGAAATAATGAAAAAAATATCAAAAATTACAAAAAGAGAATAATAACACCGAGAATCGATCTCACGCTATTTGAATGCGACTGGACAACTGCCCAACTGAGCTATTGTCACTCTTGACGGCGACCGCGAAATTAAAATCTCTATTCTATTGACATTTTATGTTATTGTATTGATATGATATATTCTATATATTATATATACAAGAATTGCTCGTTTAAAGATATAAGATTTCTGTAAATGTAATGGTAAATCGGCACAAAAGACTCGTGACAGTATGCACTTGACTACTGAAGTTTATTTTTGTCGCCATAACAGTATTCAGTTATCCTTAAATCACATTTCATTCTCATCATCATCTCAGCCTATTAAGACCTACTGTCTGGCTCGGGCCATCGCCATATTAGGAAGAAAATTGAACTACAATACTACTTTGTTCAGACGCGTTGGCAACAGGTTTTACGTCTAATTTTCTTTCGCTTGCATCGATATTATCTGCTATTATATCCCTTAGGCATCTCTTATAACACCCACGGGTAGGAGAGGGTATGGTAAATTGTATTCTCACTTCGTCACCACACGAATAGTTAGTGGTAACTAAAGAAGTTATACTCCATTTTTTTAAATGAAATAAAATTTTATGAATAAGGCAACTATAAATATCAGACAAAGACACAAACACTTCAGCTCAGATATGGCTCATCGCTGGGCTAAAGCCTTCTCCACAATAAGAGGAAAATTGTTCTACTACACCATGCTGGTCAGACGTGTTGGCATAGGCTTTTATTTCGAGTTTTTCTTCTCTTACATAGATTTTATATGCGTATTTAATCCCTTAGTCGTTTTTAGGGTTCCGTATCCAAAGGGTAAAAACGGGACCCTATTACTAAGACTTCGCTGTCCGTCCATCCACCCGACTGTCACTAGGCTGTATCTCAAGAACAGTGATAGCTAGACAGTTGAAATTTTCACAGATAATGTATTTCTATTGCCGCTATAACAACAAATATTAAAAATGAAATAAATTAAATATTTAAGGGGGGGGTTCCCATACAACAAACTTATTTTTTATACCGTTTCTTGCTAGATACTAATAACGGTGACAGGTAGACGCTATAGCTATTCACAGAATATTTAGTTTTATGTTCTCTTTAAATATAATTAATTAAAATAAAATAAAAAATTAAGGGGGCTCCCATACAATAAAATAGGTTTTCGCCGTTTATTTATAGACTAGCAATCCGCCCTCGCTTCGCTTCGGTTATAGGTTATAGTCGTTTTACCCGCGTAGTTCCCGTTCCCGTGGGAATACCGGGATAAAATATAGCCTAGTTTATGCCTTGATATTATAGCTTTCCATTGGTGAAAGAATTTTTGAAATCGGTCCAGCCGTTTTGAAGATTACCCGGAACAGACAGACAAAAAATTTTTTATTGCTATTTTAGGCATAGGTGTCGTGCAAATAACCGTGTGAGCATGAAAAAAGCCTATTATTTTGACATTACAAACAGACACTCCAATTTTATTTATTGGTATAGATAATGGTACGGAACCCTTCGTGCGCGACTCCAACTCGCATTTAACCGGTATTTTTTACGACACCCATAGGCAGGAGAGGGAATGGTGAATTGTATTCTTACTCTGTCACTACACAGAAAAATTTCACACTTACTTACATACACACACTCACTCACACATTAACATATATCCGTTATATACATAATATTATAACATTATGCAACGAAGAGGGCGCGTCAAAGAAAGTGACCAAGACTATGGCTGCTTGTATGAGAATTTTAGTACAGTCGGAAACATAACGGAACCAAGGGAAAGTTCCACGGAAGATGGTAGCTACTTGTAACACGTTATTTGGCTGTGAAACGATCCAATGGCGCAGTTTAGGGTATAAATAGTATACGCCGTAACAACATTCTGCTAATAAATACTTATAATGTGGGGAACTTAACAAACATACAACTAACGGACTTTAAGTCCCACTGTTGGGCTCAAGTCTTGTCCAAAATGGGAGGACAAATTGCCTACCATAACACGCTAGTCAGACGTGTTTGCATATTATTTTATATCGAATTTTCCTTCTCTTGCATAGGTATTATTTACACATTACATGCCTTAGTCGTCTTTTGTAACGCCCATGTACAGGAAAGAGGGTGATGAATTGTATTCCTACTTTATTACCACAGTAATCTCAATCAATAGGTGAATCAATAAATTGTGGCAGAGAGCTGAGAACTATCCTGTATAAGGATCAAACCTAATACATTCGGCACAACAGGTTGCTATTTTCAAAACACAACCTCGTCTATGTCATGTGTTATGTGTTGCGTCCTAGTTTACGATACAATATTTGTTAATTTAAAAAGATATATGTACATATATTTATCGAAATAGTTTCCGATTGAATGGCTGGTCAACCGTCACCACCGACAGGAAGGCCTTTTACTGCGAGTCTTGTCAAATAAAAACATATATTATGTACTAGCAACCCGCCCTCGTTTCGCTTCGGTTTCAGTCGCCTTACTCGCGTAGTTCCCGTTCCCGTTGGTATACTGGGATAAAATATAGCTTATGTTACTCAGGAATACTGTAACATTGTAATGGTGAAAGAATTATCGAAATCTGTCCAGGAGTGTTTGAGTTTATTCGTAAGGAACGTTTCGTCTTTATAATATTAGTGTAGATTACACCCTTAGAGGGTGAAAATTAAAAAATGCTGAAACACGTCTTTATTTATTTTTACTAAAGAGTATTTTTGGAGAATTTAAAGAAAATCGATGTAGATTTTTTATTCTCCTTATACAAACTTTGTTACTGCGGTTTACCCCCTAGGGGTTGAATTTCTAAAAACCCTTTCTTAGTGAGTTTCTACGTCACGCAACAAAACTGATATCAAAATTTCATGTTCAGTACTTTCGGCTCTGTGACAAGTCAGTAAACTGACATCTTTGTACCTATTTACACCCTTAGAGGATGAAAAAGGACAAACGCTGAAACACTTGTTTATTTATTTTTATTAAAGAGTATTTGTGCTTAATTTGAAGACAGTAGCTAAAGATTTTTTTTTCTTTCCATACAAACTTTACCGTTGCCTTTCACCCCCTTAGGGGTGGAATTTCAAAAAATCTTTTCTTAGTGGGTGTCTACGTCTCGAAATGAAACTACGGTCCAAATTTCATTTTTCTAGCTTCAGTAGCTTCGGCTCACCCTGTTCCTCTATATGTATATTATTGTTAACGCCCTCTCAACACCCCTTGCAGGTAGAATTTCGTAAAATCCGTTCTTAGCTGACCTCTACTCGACAAAAGGAATATTTATGCCAAATTTCAAGTCTGTACGCCTTATGGTTCCAGAGATATGGTGATGAGTCAATATATCGCTCGCAAAACCCGCCTCTCCTACATACATATAGATAAGCCCCATTGGGGCATTTACTTATACATTTCAATGTCATCGCAGAGGAAACTCGAGCCCAGCAATGGGACGTATATTAGCTGAGATAGTCTTGAACAGATTATAAACCTGTAAGCAGATGAGGATATTTTGGGCCTCAGCTTAAAAAAATGTCATCTATGTAGTAATGGTCAAGGCTTAGCTTAGCTAGAATGGTCGACAACGTCTTACGTTATCGACTATTCTCCAGATCGGTTGGATAAGCCTTTGTCCAATATTCCGACCGTGAAGGCTCTCCGGTTGATTCTGATAAAATGAATGGAGCAGCAACATGGGATTATTGCTTTGACAAACGCTCATATGCAATTGCAAGGAAAGACACGAATCCATCCTACTGTCATTGTGGTTACAGCCACTGATGACAAGGTCCGGTGGTCCACACACTTGGCGTCAGGAAAAGTACTCACCTGGCAGGCTATGGTCTTACTCAACATCGTCCTGGACGATTCGCACTGTGTATGACACACCATGACCTGATTCTAAAAGAATGTGGAATATGCTATAAGTCTTCGGTGGCCCGTTGAATTTTGGAACCACAAACCGACCTTCCATCGCCTTAAAACTTTGGTTAAAGTGTGACCATATGAAGCTTAGTATCTTGAACCATATAAAGCTTAGTATATTTTTTGTTTTTGTGCGTGTCAAAAACAAAAAATATACTAAGCTTTATTGAATTTCCTCTGATCTAGAATATTAAAAAAGTTGTGTAAGAACTAGTTGCTAAATTACGACTTCAATATCTCAAAATATAACGGTTACGAGCTTCAAATTAGGTATGTATATTATTATATAATTCTTTTTATATATATACGTAATTATAAAAATTATTATCTCGTTATGCAGGTACTAATAAATTAATTAGAATGGAATGAGGCTAAAATGTAGACGATATTTCTTAATTATCCATGGTTGAACTGTTTAATAATAGGTTTACCTATGTAATTGCCGTTCTGCAGTACTGACCATTTCAAATCAAAATATTTTTTGTTTGGCTAAGAATGCTATTTTCAAATTAACTTTATTTTAAAACATGGAATTCATTTTCCAAAAGTAGTCATTTGTTTATTGATTAGTGTTACGTTTTCATCGCATTTCAATCTTTTTCGTCATCATGGATACGTTAAAAATTCGAGTAATTATGGAATATGAGTATCGTCGTGGCAGCAACGCGGCACAAGCGGCACGCAACATCAACGACGTTTACGGAGCTAACACTAGAAACCAACGCACCGCCTGTAATTGGTTTGCTCGCTTCCGTTCTGGAAATTTCGACCTGAAAAATTAACCTTCCGGTCGTTCGAAGACTTTAGTCGACAATGACGAATTAAAGGCGAATATGGAGCCGATGATACACAATCTACGGCTGAATTAGCAGCAGCTTTCGACGTTAGCGTCAAAACAATATTGGTCCATTTGCGTCAAATTGGCAAGGTAAGAAATCTTGGCAAATGGGTGCCCCACGAACTCAATGATCGCCAGCGCGAAGTACGCGTCGAGACATGCCTTGCATTGCTCAACAGACACACAAATGAAGAAATTTTAAAACGCATTGTTACTTGCGATGAAAAATGGATTCTGTTTGATAACCGCAAGCGCTCAGCAAGTTGCTTGGATCCTGGTTCAGCACCTAAACAATGCCCTAAACGAAAACTTACTACTACTGCTTGAAAAGGTCACTGTTTGGTGGTCTAGCTCCGGTGTGGTTCATCACAGCTTCTTACCAAACGGGGTGAGCATTACTGCAGATGTGTACTGTGAAAAACTGAACACAATGATGGAAAAGTTGGCACATCTTCAACCAGCATTGCTCAATCGCTCGTCTCCGCTGCTCCTACACGACAATGCGCGACCTCATACTGCACAGCAGATGGTCTCCAAGTTGCAAGAACTGGGGTTGGAAGCTCTCCGTCATCCGCCATACTCACCAGACCTTGCGCCTACAGACTACTTCTTTTTCCAGAATTTGGATAATTTCTTGGCGGGAAAGAAATTCAATACCCGAGAGGCAGTACAAAATGCCTTTGAAGAATTTGTTGCCTCCCGTCCAGCTGATTTCTTTAAGAAGGGCATCAATAAACTGCCGCTGCGTTGGCAAAGATGCATTGATTGCATGGGTGATTACTTCGATTAATACAAATAAAAAATACATGAAAAAAAATCGTTTAATTTTTTTTCATACATAACGGCAATTTCATAGGTAAAGACCTAATATTAAAATAATACACAGGAACCTTTTTTACTATGTCAACACAGTCGTTTTAAAAACCTCTAGTGACCATTTGGCTTTTTTCCTAGTTTATTAGTTTTTTTTTTATTGTAAACGGCAGCAATAAGTGATGCTGCCGCTTATGGGCCTTTGCTAGGCCGCTGCCTATGGTAAAGAAAATGAAGAGAGTGTAAATGTGTGCAACGAAGTTCGATGATACTAAAGGCTTCATTAAAACTCACCACAAGCAAACACCTTCAGAAAGTTGGATATCCGGCTCTCTCGCTTACCAAACGAAGCGCAGTAACAAATTACTACTACTCGTACTAGACGTCGATTTTATACGAGAGTGTGGTACTACCCTGAACGGACCGGCCCGCGGTTGTAGACAGACAACTATGAACAGTGTGGTCCTACTACTATGATTTTTTAGATTCGGTTACATCCCGGCCTACTATAGTCTACCTCGCTATCATCATATGGGCGGGTCACCGCTACCGTATTCTTATTTCTGGTGGCGGACGGGCCACCTTGTTAACAATTTTCAGAATGCAGTCACAAAATTGTTCAAAATTGTCTCGTTCGGATTAATACCACTCTCTTCCAGAAAATCGACATACGACGACAGCGAACTAGGTCTGTCGGTTATGCGGTTCGCGCGTGCGAGGAGCACAGCCTCGATTTTTTTCACGTTGTGACTGACAATTTTTATGATATGCCAATTTTTTCCTTGTTATTCTCTTTCAAATGCGCCACCATGCGGCTTTGATGTCTTACGTCGGAAGAATAAAAAAGGGAAACTGCTGAAAATCAGCGTTGTGGTGTTACATTGACATCACAACAATTGCTGAGCAGTTATCCTTTTTTCTGCCGCAGCTGAGACATTCATTCGATCACAATTATTATGTCTCTTTATCGAGTTTATTAATTTTTTGTGTGTTTCATTTATTGTAAGGTTTTTTTTTTCTATGTGTTCCTACCGTCTCTACTATGTGGCACACAATAAATCTTTTTCTTTCTTCTTTCTTTCTTTAATTAAAATAAAAATAAATAAATAAACGGCTTGACATAGGGTTGATATCGAATCTTCCTTGTCTTGTATAGATATTATCTACATACTATATCCCTTAGTCATCTTTTATGATTCCCAGCTAATGCTGAGATGGTGACCCTTTCGGCAGAACATGTATTAGTCCGCTTTTAGTCTCCTACTGATCCTTCAGACTGTTGTGGTCGCACACTTTTTGTTTCGCTTATCCTAAACTATTATTACTGATAAACTGACCACTATATTTTTTATATTTTTAATAATTTTTATTTTGTATACCTTTTTTTTTCATTTTATATTAAGCATAAATATATTTCTTGTTATGATAATTACCTTTAACATGTCCTACACCGAATAAATGCTTTTTCTTTTCTTTCTTATGACACTCACAGACAGGAAAAGGGATAGTCACTTCCTACTCGTGGTGATACCATGCAAATAGCCCTCTCCTTACTCTACGTTAATACTTTATTGCTACGAAATTTTATTCTAACTTCTCGACGACCGCCACCTAAAAAGTTTTTAGATAAAAAATTGAATTAATGACGCGACTGTACTTTAGAAAAAAAGTAAGAAAATTTTACTGAAAGAAGCTAAATGAATTGCGTCACGTATATTCTATTATGCTGTAGTCAGTGAGCCGTGCTAACTAAATATTACATATATACAAACTCCAGGTACTAATGGTTCACGGTAGATACTAAACAACGAAAGTTTTATGTTGACACTTTTCTTTTTTATTTGTATTCACTATATTTTAAATGAATGAATTGAGTATACAAATAACAGAGTTGTCTAACGATCGAATTGTCATGCCGAGTGTGATTCAGTAAGATTTTTCTGAATGTAGGTGTAATTTTTATCTGTTATATTACATCCCCGTGTGGTGACAGAATAAGAATATAATTTACCACCCCATCTGGGCTATAGGTTTCGAAGAAATCGACTAAGGAATATAGTAAGATATACATCTATATAACAGAAAAAAAACTTATACCTACACACTTCTTTAGTATCCAAGTACAAACGTGCTTTTGGACAGTAATGACACTCCTTGGACAGTAATATATCCAATAGTGACAGTCTGACGGCCTCAGTATCAAATGCAGTACTAGACATAGGAA
This sequence comes from Lymantria dispar, assembly GCA_032191425.1. NCBI lineage: Eukaryota > Metazoa > Arthropoda > Insecta > Lepidoptera > Erebidae > Lymantria > Lymantria dispar. The sequence goes on along the minus strand of CM063465.1, from coordinate 4,675,953 downwards.
AAACGAATAAGGTATCCTGTAGGGGACTAGGGAGTTATACACATCCCTCTGCTGAACTCGAGCCTCCTCCACAATAGGAGAAAAATTGAATTACTACACCACGTTGATCAGACGTAGCAGGGTTTCATTTCAAGTTTTCTCTTGCATAGATGTTATATGCATATTTAATCTCGTAGTCGTCTTTATCACGCGGAAGGCAGTATATGTTATTATCATCATCATTTCAGCCTATTACTGTCCTCTCCTAGACGTAGGCCTCACTCTTGTTACGACACAGAGTGCGGTCTTGTGCAGCCTGCGTCTAACCAGAAACAACTTTCACCAAGACATCGGTCCACCTAGAGTGAGGGCATCCAATACTGCGTCGTCAAATACGTGCCGCTACTCGAGAACCTTTCTTCCCCAGCGGTTGTCAGTTCGTCGAGCGATATGGTCTGCCCATTGCCACTTCAAGTTCCTAATTCTGCTTGCTATGTCGATTACACCCGTTCTTAAGCGGATATTCGTATTTCAGACTCTATCTCGGAGAGAAATCCCGAGCATAGCCCGCTCTATAGCATGCCGAACGACTTTGAGCTTTGTTATGAGGCCTACATTTAAGGACCACGTTTCTGTGCCATAAATCAACACTGGTAATACACACTGGCCGTAGACCTGTTTTCAGACATTAAGGTATGTTGGACGAGAAGATCCCAAACGCTACCTAAACGAGTTGGAGTAGTCAGCTGACCTCTTTCTCAAAATTGGATCTACCTGACTGGACTTTTGTTCAAAGTAGACATAATGATCGACAACTTCGAGAATCACAATGCCAACTAGGACCGGTCCTGTACCATGGGCATTGGACATGACTTTCGTCTTTGCGTGACAATGTGATCTATGTTATACAAACCTTGCTATACAAGCCTTTTCCGCAGCCGGCCTGTTCGGGCGGCTGAAAGTCATCAAGCTTGCACGTGAGTCGATTCATAATGACCCTCGAAAACAACTTATAGACATGGCTCAAGACTGAGATGGGTTTGTAGTTCTTTAGAAGAGCTTTGTCGCCCTTCTTGTAGAACAGCACCACCACACTTCTGGTCTGCGACTCTCCCTGAGGATAACGGCATTGAATAGTTTCTGAAGGGCTTTTAAAAACGGCTTGCCGCCTGCCTATGAATATTTATAATTTTATATTACACTACAAAAAGGGTGACATAAAAATACAGGAATAAATTGTCTCGATTAGTTAACGAGACGCGACAAATGTCACGCGTGTAGAGATAGTTCCACAGAGCAAAGAATATCGCTCACAACGAACGTGTTTTAATTCCGTGAACTATCTATTAATTAAAGATGCAAATCACAAGATCACAGAAGAAATATAATCTAAAACTGTCAAAATGCGAATACAAAATTTGTATATTTATTAATTTTATACCAAAAAGGTTAAAAAAACGCCAACTTTCTTATTGATTGAATAATATACCTACTGCTTTATCAACGGAAGCATAAATCTTTTTGTAAACTGTTTGTTTAGCGAGATATATCGAAATTTCTTTCTCATTCTTATGACGGTATAAAAAATTTCATAACCGGTACGGGCTCGTTTGTCGGTGTGAATCAGGCGTATGTCAACTAACAAATTGCGTAACAGACACTCTTGACATTGGAAAGGTGAAAGGTGATGAATAAATAATGTTTTATTAATTAAGTTCCGTTCCAATACTAAGTTATTTTAATTTAATAAAACTATTTTTACGGATTTTATAGCGTTGAACGCTTTTTTTTTTTGGGTGGGTCGTGGTCGGCGCACTCCTCGCACCACTCCGTCCGGGGCGACAGAGGGGCGTAAGCACGCACACCCGCAACCCACCCGTCGTTGGACCGACCAACAGAGCAGGGTTACTTGTCGTCAGTGGACGGCCCGACGGGATACACCCTAGTGGGGTACCCTCCCATCGGCGGTCGGCGCGGTCGGCCTCTCGGCGGGTGACGGACTAACTCCCCGGTCACGTCACCCGCGGCCTCGGCTAGGGATCGCGTTGAACGCTGGAAAGTGTTCGAAACGTCGATCAATCAATAATCAAATAAAAAACACCATAGATTTATCGCGTTTGAATTTTGATTGTCCCGATCGACCTCGCCTACCATCCAAGGGCCTTGATAGAAAGTAAGTCAGCTGAATTTCTTATCGGATCTTCTCGCTTGCGATCACGTTCCGATCCGATGGTATATTATTAGAATAATTTCATATAAAATGTAAGAGTTCTGATGTTTAAAAAATAGTTTTATTTATAATATAATTATAATGTGTGTAACTTTTTTGCGTATCTTATCGCGTTCGTATATGGTTTTTCATTTCCCAACGACGGCCCGAAACTTCGCCGGGACCATAAGTGCTCGAGCTTTAGATGAATTAAAAATCAAATAAAAATTAAAAATACGATAAAATACGTAGAAATAGTTTAATTTCGTATTATATACACGGTTAAACATCAAATATCAATATAATTTAAATTTTAGGTATCCAAAAATTTATTTTTAATATAAATTATATATAATTTCTTTTTTAGTATTGAAATTATCGTGAGATTAATATATTCTTTCTAATGAATATTTTCTGTTTATGTTAATTCTAAGAAATCTATGCGGCATAATTAATTAAAAGATTTACTAGATTTTACTTTCATACGTAACTAAACTTACTAACTGTCCTCCTAAACGCCTAAACATATTTTGATTATTTTTTGCGTATATTTAAGTCCACATCCCCTCTCTTGCCCGTGGGTGTCGTGAAAGAGCGATATCTTGTGCATATAACAACTATGCAAGAGAAGGTAAACTCGAAATGAAACTCTATACCAATCCGTCTGACCAGCGTGGCATAGAAGTTCAATTTCTCTCTCAACGTGGAGGAGGCTCAAGCCCAGTAGTGGGACGTATGTGAGCTGTGATGATGATGATGAAAAGAATTACAAAATTATATTTATCAATGATTCGTCTTCGTTGGGCTTCGTTATATTTATCAATGATTCGTTGAGTTCGAGCCTCATCTATAATAAGAGGGCAATTGACCTACTATACCATGCCGGTAAGATGTATTGGTATATCGTTTTATTTACAGTTTTCTTTCCTCTTGCATAGATGCCATCTGCGTATTATATCCCTGAGTCGTCATTTACGATACCCACGGACAAAAAAACGGATTGTAAAAGAAAGTACGCATGTTAGAAGTGAAGCTTCTTTGGTTAAAAAAAATGAAAAAAAATATCTCGATATTTCTCACTCACTTGCTCCCAACTCTCGCCCCATAGCTGTGCTTCGTGCTATGTTCGCGCTTTCTCACTCTCTCTCTCTCTCTCTCTCAATCGGTCTCAATCGCTCTCTCCCTCTTCTTCGACAAAAACGCTGCACATCTTCGTGACGCTAAATTGCGTTTCATCCGTAAAAAATTTACCCTCATGTGCGCAAAGAAGTTTCACTTCAAAAAGTTAATTGTATTCTTGCTCTGTCACCACACAACGATCGTTTAATCAAAATAAAATTTAAATCCCAATTAATAAGATTATAAAAATAAATAAAACACAAATATATTTTATCTAAAACAGTTAAAAATTGTCTTAAAATAAAACTACAATTTGTACCTGTAGATTTGAGATTTCGTCGACATATTCACAGGCGCGACCCTAACGACAGGAAACACCGACCATAGATAAAATAAATTAGAAGAAAAAATAAACCGTCAGATGCATTTTAGGACAGGGACGAATCTTTTGGATTTTTTAACGGGACGTACTGTCATATTCAATATATTTTTTTGTATTAAATAATTTTAATGTAATTTTATCTACTTTAATACAAAAAATATGGTATAGTGTAATGTTTATTTATCTTGATAAATAATTAAAATATCTTTAGAGATTGTAAAGAAAACTACGCATCGTATCGCGTTTGTGAATCAAAATTTATGATTGCCCGACATTTCGAACACTTTACAGCATTCATGATCACGGACGGACTAAGATGTCTGACGTCCAGTCAAGTTCGAAGTATTGGAAACGTCAGGCAATCAAAAAGCAAATACAAACACAATAAAAGCCATAGAGTAGTTTTACTTACAATGTGTAATACTCGCGTTAACATCAGATATCTTTAGAAAGATAGACAATCTATAATAATCACCGCCGGCGACTTGAGTTGGCCGCCCTAGCCGAGGTCCCATGTGACTAGATCGGGGAATAGTCCGTCACCCGCAGAGAGGCTGACAGCACGCAGGTGACGCCCCGGAAAGGGCGTCGGGGAAAGACGACACCTAAAAGGACGATCCGCCGGACTACAAGGAACTTGGTATCGGATTACGATGGGTTATAGGGCCACACGATGCTTTTGCCTCACCCCGGTTGGAGGGGACGTCCTGTGTGAGACATATGCGCTTAAAAAAAAAGGGTTGACGCAATATATCTTCTCTTTCCATCCAGCCTTATCAGATGTCATCTTTGTGATAACTCCATGACTTCCAAGTCCAGCTTCACGCAATCCATTTTATCTTTTGATCTGCCTTTACTTCTAAAGTCTTGAACAGTCGTACTTAAAATTGTTCTCACAACATTACTTTCATCCTGTCTCATCACATGTCAAACGTCGTAATTTCTCCGTCTGGTGCAACTTTCAAATTTTAATAAATCTATATTAATAATTTAGTTACAATATAATTAATGTTTTAGCTAGTAGATGAAATCCTTTTGTAATAAAGACTTGAATTATATCTTGACATATGTTTTAATACTTTGCCGTGTGGTGACGGTGTAAGAATACAATTTACTACCTCTTGTCTTGCCCGTGGATATCGTAAAAGACGACTAAGCGATATAATATGCATATAACATCTATGCAAGAGAAGAAAACTCGAAATAAAACCTAATACCAACTTGTCTGACCAGCATGATATAGTAAGGTCAATAAGTTCCTCCTATTATGGATGAGGCTCGAGGCAAACAGTGGGACATATGAGAAATAATGATGATACTGATGTTTTATTACTTTTCCGTGTGATGACAGTTTTAGAATACAATTCACTACCCCCTCTCTTGCCTGTGGGTATCGTAAAAGACGATTAAGGGATATTTTTATGAATAACAATTGTGCAAGAGAAATAAAACTCGAAATAAACCCTATACCAACCCACCTGATCACCTGATCAATTTCCCTGCCAATATGGAGGAGGCTCGGGCCCAGTAGTGGGATATTATATGAGCTGTGATGATGATGATTATATGTAATTATACAATATATTTGCCACCACCCCTTACTTAACCGTGAGAGTCGCAAAAATCGGCTTAGATTTCATCAGGAGAATGGGCAACAGTGGTGTTCTGGATAATATGATGTATATCTAACTTTGATTGTCAGCTCATCTGCCAAATATAAAAAAATATGGTAATAATCCCATCCAAGGATAACCGTACGAAATGACTTTCTATAGAGGAGGCCCATAAAACAGTAGACCGCGAAATGCTGAATGATGAAAATAAAGATATTCTTATAAGACACAATAACAAAGTGTATGTATATTTTTATATAAAGTTCATATAATCTGTGTTATTTAGTAGAATTACGTCACATATTAGCTCTTTCTTCCTAATTAGTAACAACATATTACGCATAATGCATATTACTTGTGATATCTCTAAAGGTATTTAAGTCTTGTAGCTGTAATTATTTTATTTGATCCTTTTTGTTTAATACAAACTCTATTTAATAGCCGTCTGGTCAACCATAACTGAATGAATGACTGAATGAATTAATTAATGTCAGGCAGGTAGCCGATGTGCTTTCCGTGTGGTGATGGAGTAAGAATACAATTCACCATCCCCTCTCATACCCGTAGGTGTCGTAAAAGACGACTAAGAGATATATTACGCATATGACATATATACCAAAGATGGAAAACTCGAAACAAAACTCCATACCAACCTATCTGACCAGCATGGTATGGTAAGGTCAATTTCTCTCCTATTATGGAGGAGGGTTGCGCCCAGCAGTGGGACGTATATGAGCCAAAACGATGATGAATGATGAGGCAGGCGATTATAAAACTATGCCTTTTTTTGGCGGGAATGTGGAAGTGACACTTGTTATATTGTATTTTATTCAATATCTTAGTAGTTTAACGTGTAATACTAAATAATTTTGATGGCATTTTATGTAATATATGACGGAGGAACTGCTGGGGTATGGTGAATATTATATAAAAGAGCTTTACATACCTTTTCGTTTCCATCAAAAATCTCAGAAGATACCGTTTACAGTGACCATAATACTATTGAAGGCGACAATTTGATATCATCATCATCATCATCTCAGCCCATATATGTCCCACTGTTGGGCTCGGGCCTCCTCCATAATGGAAGGGTACTTGACCTACTATACCACGCTGGTCAGACGTGTTGGTATATGGTTTTATTTCGAGTTTTCCTTCTCTCGCATAGATGATATATGCGTTTTATATCCCTTAGTCGTCTCGTACGATCACCCACGGGTAAGATAGGGGTTGGTGAATTGTATTCTTACTCCGTCACCACACGGAAAAATTTGATATACTAACGGACAATAATTAATTAGAAGAAAGAAACTGAATATAAATAAAATTATAACTTGACACTGGCAAAAATGGCTCGTACCTAATAGTGGCTGATTGTCAAGACAAAAAAGAAGGAGAACTATTGCCCAAATTATGCAATAATTGTGATAGAAGAAAAGCATAGATTGCGTCTACGCTAAAACAATTGGCATAAGAACAAGATGATGACTGTAATTAAGAAACCATAAGCTTTAGGTACACACACACATCCGTGTGGTGACGGAGTAAGAATACAATTCACCACCCCCTATCTTACCCGTGGGTGATCGTACGAGACGACTAAGGGATATAAAATGCATATAACATCTATGCGAGAGAAGGAAAACTCGAAATAAAACCCTATACCAACACGTCTGACCAGCGTGGTATAGTAGGTCAATTACCCTTCCATTATGGAGGAGGCCCGAGCCCAACAGTGGGACGTATATGGGCTGAAATGATGAAGCTTTAGGTATACAATGTCTACTCCTTATCACATCTCATTACTTTCAATAGACTCATGTCATCCATAACATGTTCACTCATTCTCATTCTCACAATCGTTCTCTTTTTGGGTCTCACACGATTCTTATATTCATCCACAATCATATAGAGAACCCTCTTTGTAAGCCTTACCTCACCTCATCGAATGTTGATAGCAAGACTGTTTAACAACGATCAAAGTATGTTATTTATCTAAAATAATCTTTAATATTAAAAACATTACTCGCATAGCTATGTGGTGTTTACAAACAAATGTATATGAAAACTAATATTAAAACTTCCGTAAAACGAAAATAAAATTCGTTCATAGAAAAACGTAACTGTGTTATTGTAATTCACTTAACATGTAAAAGTTATTAACTTATAAATTAAGAACTAAATAATTTATCGCCTTAAAAATAATAACTGTTATTTAAATTTTAATTGCCAGAACATTTCATATTTACGAAATATCATTATGATTGCGTATTACAGGAAATAAATATTTATTCTGAAGATGCGTCCGTTTTTGTTAAATGGTTTCGAAAACTAAATACGACTCTGGTTAGTGATAGTTAAGTTGAATTCAAGTTATGAATACTTCGGGCCAGTGTTCGCGCACCATTCGCGGTGATAGCACGCAACTTAAGCTTAACACATTTTTTTTATTTTTCTTAAAGTTTTTTAATCTAAGTACGAACGCAGTGTGATGTTGAACCATTTTTAAATTTCGAAAAATGTGATTCAGTCAACGAACCGTATTGGTTTTTTTTTAAATTTAATTTAATAATATAGAATTTTAATTTTTCGGGATTTGCAAGTGTACGAACTATCTAAGGAGGTTTTTTGTTTGGAATTGAAGTGACGTCATTTTAAAAAGGTAAGTTTTATTTTTTTTATATATTTCAAATATTTTAATTCACAACATAATATTGGCAAATTATATCACGTTTTCAGTCAGTAATTTTAATAAACTAAAATTGTTATATAAACGTATAAGTTACATAATTTTTTTTAAAGTATAATTTGTCCGGAAATAGACCTTAATTACTTAAATTAAATATTTATTCCAATTAATAAGTAGGTTAATAATATTCAATTGAAATCATTACTTTCTAAGATAAATTAGAGCATTATTTAAATAACTAAGCTTTTTCGGTAATACTTATATTTTTTTTTTATTAATTATATAGCTTCAATTATTTTGAAGTAAATTTTTACGGTGCCCGCGTACAGTCACAAAAAACCGACCCACTGAATTTAGCTAGTCAAGATTTTTACATCAACTAGATAATGCATTATAAAACTTTCCATGTATTAAATACCATTTTTTCTATTATTAGTATCGGTTTTCCACAAACGTAGGATAACGCGAAGCATAAAATTTTAGAAAGATTTTTATCTTCTTCACACGTAAGAAATTATACTTCTTCGCCAAAGAAGTATTTTTATATGCGTGTATGATTTCACACATATTTTTTTTACTGACCATAAACCATACCAGCACTTTTGGCCAGTGTAGTATCCTTTCATCTCCAATTATCTATAATTATAAGAGGCTTTATATTCCAAGAATGGACTGAAAAATGTTGGTGAAAGCCTTAAAATTGTTACCTCATATGTACAGTGACTTATGGATGCAACTGTCGATCGTAAAATTGGATTTTCGGTCGGACAAAAATTTACATTAGGTTCTGTCGCCAAAATGTTTTATAGCAAGCATTGAATATTGGCAATTATGCGGTCACAATTCATCATCATCATCACAACTCATATAAGTCCCACTATTGGGCTTTAGTTGCCTCCACAATGGGAGTGAAATTGACCTACTATACAACGATAGTCAGACGTGTTGGTATAGGTTTTTAATTCGAATTTTCCTTCTCTTGCATAGATATTATATGCATATTATATCCTTATTTGTCTTTTACGATACCCACGGGTAAGAAAGGGGGGTAGTGAATTGTATTCCCACTCAGTCACCACGGAGACACACAGAGTCACAGTTAAAATTTACGAGGAGAGTTCATTATATTAGTAATATTTTAAGCAGTTTTAGGAGGATTGAGAATTTAAGAGTCTACAACAATACGATTCTATATGACTGCACAGATGGCGTCGTAGTTAAGATACCGACCTACAGTGCCAGTGTCGCGGGTTCGAATCCCACACAGGACAACACTTTGTGCGAACCACAAATTGTTGTTCTGAGTCTGGATGTGATTTGTGTCCGTTAATTGTCTGTTCGTAAGTTGTCTTTAAAAAAAAATCTTAGTGCCTTCGATTTTCCATGTGATGACGGAGGAAGAATACGGTTCACTTATTTCATTGAGGTTGATTTCCCTTCTATTGTGGAGGAAGCTCGAGCCCAGCAGTGGGATATATATGCGTTGGGATGATGATAAAACTGTGTTTTGTTCTACTAATATATTCATAGTTCTGATGAGATCATTGAAGTATTCAATGCATAACCATCTCAGCTTGCATACGACCCATTGCTAAGCTGAAGTCATCTCTACAATAGGAAAGAAACTGACCCATTATAAGACGCTGGTCAAGAATGAATCTATTGTCTAATCATCAATATCTCAGCTCAAATATGATCCATTGTTGGGCCCGAGTTTCCTCTGCAACAAGAGGGCAATTGACTCTCTATACCACGCTGGTCAGACAGATTGGTATAGAGTTATATTTCTAGTTTTCCTTTACTACATTTTATCGTAATCTCGGCTCATATACGTCCTACTGTTGGGCTCAAGTCTCCTCCATAATAAGAGACCAAATTTACCGTACTGTGACTAGCAGTTCAGACGGGTTGGTATAGAGTTTTGTTACGAGTTTGCCTTCTCCTGCTGTGCTGTTATATGCGTATTATATCCCGCAGTCGTCTCTTACGACAACCACTGGCAAGATAGGGAGTGGCGAATTGTATTCTTATTCCGTCACCACATAGAACATTATCCGCATAACATTACATAAAATGTCATCGAAATTAAATTATTATAACACGTGAAAACATTAAAATATTGAATGTAATAACACCACATGACACTTGAATTCCCGCCAAAAGTTCGTTTCGCTTTTTATCAGTCAAAATTCTTGTCAAGCACTAGCTTTTTATATAAAAAAAGTTGTACATATCTACAAAAAAAAATCAAGGCATAGTAAAAATATTTACCACTTTCATAAATTTTAGCACTGCCGTTAAACAAATTTATATCACATTCAAATATCATATTTAATTGAATAATTTGATTTTTGCACTTGTGGAAAGTGATTGTTTCAAATATTTATAATTATATAGAGCCGTTTTCGTTCAATGGCGAAACTGTAATGGCGGATATCGATTTCTCAAATTAATTGTTTATGGAAAGTTCAAAGGCATTCTTTTTTTGAATGCTTCATTCTAACAGGATTACGAATTCATAGTAAAATTGTGTGTGTACTTATGTAAGAAGATACACTTCTTTGGCGAGATAAGAGCTTCGCTTTCTAAAAATTTTCTCCATCAGGTTATTATAAGTTTGTAAATAAAAACGACAATAATAATAGAAAAAAAAAAACTGAAATTACACTGAAAATTTTATTATAACGTATCATTAAATTGACATTTGCAACAGTGTGCGCACGCATCATAAAAAACGTTGACTTGCTAACTTCAGGGTGTCGATTTTTCGTTTCCAAAAGAATTATACCTTCAAAAATCATTTTTAGACTGAAAGTTTACTGCAACGCAATAACTGCCGCCTCTTTACAATGCAAAATTTGTTCCAATATCAATTCAAAAATAGTTGTTCCGAGATTGCATGTAGTTTTCCGTGTGGTGACGGAGTAAGAATACAATTCACCAGCCCCCTCTTGCCCGTGGATATCGTAAAAGACGGCTAAAGGATAATATACATGTCGGGTCGACCACTGAAGTCAAGGAACTCTACACCGGTGGTCGGCTCAACGACGAAAGTGACGTGCTATGGGGTGCGTTACGGGGTCACGCGCCGTCCCTCTATCGCCCCGGACGGAGCTGCGGAGGCGGGCGACAGGTGCGCTGAACTTAGCCCACTGTAAAAAAGGGGTAATATAGATATAAAATCTGTGCAAGAGTAGGAAATCTTGAATTACAACTCTATACCAACCCGTTTCACTAACGTGATGTAGTAGGTCAAGTTCCCTCTTATTACGGAGGAGGCTCAAGCTCACCAGTGAGATGTGTGTAGGTGAGGATGTCTCATCAGCATCATGATCATTTCAGCTTATTTACGTCTCCCTATTAGGCTCTAGCCTCCTCCACAATAGGAGGGAAATTGACTTTACTATACCTTGCTGGCCAGACAGGGATTTGTTTCGAGTTTTTCTTCTCTTGCATAGATGTTATATGCGTATTATATCTCTTAGACGTCTTTTACGACATCCACGGACAATATAGGGAGTGGTGAATTGTATTCTTACTCCATCACCACACGGAATATGTGGATGTCTATTATGTGCATATTTATCGAGTCAACCAACTTTTTTTTGCTTTGAATTTATTCCTTAATATGATGTCGTTGAAAAATATTATTGAAGCGGTATTTTTCGGTGAAATGCTTAAAATTCATATTGTACTTATAGACTATGTTTAATAAGTTATTATATATGATATTATGCCAAATAACTTTATTAATATTTTGTCTAATATTATACAGAGAAAGTGCTAAAGTATGTATTGATGCCGATTTCACTGTAGTCACAATTCATCTTTCACCACAATGACGTTTCAGAATAATGACAACCTAACTCATACACGTCCCACAGCTGGGCTCGAGCCTCCTTCACAACAGGAGCGAATTTTACCTACTATACCAGGCTGATCAGACGAGTTACTATAGTGTTTTATTTCTAGATGTTCTTCATTCGCACAGAAATTACATCCAAGCTACATCCCTCATTCGTCTTTCACGACACCCGCTGGCAAGATAGAGAGTATTGTATTCTTACTCCGTCACCATACGAAAAGTGACACGTGAAGTGATATATTTGACAAAAAGTGCTTTGGATTATTTTCTGAAACTCCACAAGCAAAGGCTCAGTTGACTAACAAACTATGAATAATGTTATGTCGCCAGATTTATTTGTAAAATACGGATCAAAGGGTGATATATATATGGGAGGGTACCCCAAATAGGGGGTATTCCGTCGACCGACCACTGACGTCAAGTCACCCCGCTCCGGTGGTCGGCCCAACGACGAAGGCGACGTGTCATGGGTGGGTTGCGGGTGTGCGTACTTACGCCCTTCTGTCGCCCCGGACGGAGTGGTGCGAGGAAAACGCCAACAGCAACCCACCCCAAAAAAAAGGGTGATATATGTATAAAAAAATGTGTTACATAGCCACATGGATGTTATAGAATTAAAAAAGGAAAATACTCGTTATATGTTAAACTAGCAATAGCAACCCGCCCTCGCTTCGCTTCGGTTATAGGTTATAGTCGTATTACCCGCGTAGTTCCCGTTCCCGTGGGAATACCGGGATAAAATATAGCCTAGTTTACGCCCTGATATTATAGCTTTCTATTGGTGAAAGAATTTTTGAAATTGGTCCAGCCGTTTTGAAGATTACCCGGAACAAACAGACAGACAGACAAAAATTTTTTAATTGCTATTTTAGGCGTAGGTGTCGTGCAAATAACCGTGTGAGCATGAAAAAAATCTATTATTTGGACATTACAATCAGACACTCCAATTTTATTTATTGATATAGATTATGATGTGAATTCCAGCCATCATCATCATCATTTCAACTCATATACGTCCCACTGTTGGGCTCGAGCCTCCTCCTTAACAGGAAAAAAATTGACCTTATTTAATCATGCTGGTCAGTAGTCTTAGTTGTCTTTTAAGACCCACATGGGCAAGATAGGGAGTGGTAATTTGTATTCTTACTCCACACCACACGAAAACTCTTTTTCTTACAAAGCTATTACGTGCTTACGTCCTTTAGTCGTTTTTTACTAGATCGTGGGGTAATGACCAATGTCTTAGAATAATAACGTATAGAAGGATAGTGTCCATATTTCGAATTTTCAAAATTTAAATCTAAAAATACTAATGGCGCGCAGACGATTACACACGTTAACACGCACACCACTATACAAATTATGAAATCAAATTTTGTCTTTACTAACATAAATCGTCGAAATACTTTTAAAAGTAATGTTAAAAACCTTTTTAAGTTTTTCAAATGTGTTGTGACACCATTTGAATGCACAAACCATCATAATTACCTATTAAATTTTTTAAGAGTTGCGTATGTTCGTGCAGTACAATGACTTGTACATTACGGAATGGTTCCAACGTAAGCTCCATTAGGCTCCAATTGAAATGCCTCACTTTTTGTGCGTGAACTTACCTTCTATAGGTTATTATTCTAAGGACCATTATATTCTTTCTCTGTCACCACACAGTTATGAAAATCATTGCATAATTTTATGCAAAAGTTGGTAGAATTACATTTAGACTTTACTTACATACTAGCATCGGCAAGAACCTACCAAAACAATTTACTTATTATTATTTTTAATTTGTGCTAGTTTTCAATGACATAGATACAAGATTTTTTACGTAACTACTTCACATTTGTAGGCGTAAAATATCTATTATAGATACATAATTCCGATCACATAATCTCGCCTTACAAGGGCAAGTTATCTTACTTTTTCATCTTATGTAACGAAATGTCTGAAGCACGGCCAATGTTACACGACAGTCAACGCCCAACGCTTTCCAAAGAAAGTTGTCACCTAAAATAATACGGTTATTATGTTGAACCGGTGAAATCCGGAACTAATTAGCTAAATATATAATTAGACGTTTAAATCAGAAATTAATCGAGTTTATTTTTACCCCATATAACGCCAACTGAATCCATTGTGTAATGTTGGTATTGTTATTTGAAAATGGAAGCTGAATGAACTATTGTCAACGTTTACGTTCAACAATGATGCTGCATAATTGTTACATATCTTGCCATCGTTAAAATATAAACTTAATTGAAATTTAAAAATACGAATGCGATTTTTAAATTTCATTTATCTTTAATCTAAAAAGTAAGGTTTTTTTACATAAACGAGCTTTCGAAAACCATTTAAGTTTCGCTGCGAATTGAGCTTTAAAAACTACTAAACTGCTTTCATTAATAAAAGTGGTACTGCAATAATGGGTTCACTCGTTTTTAAAAATAATTCGTTATAAATATAGTGATATTAATAGTCTATTATTGTGTTGTTCTATAGAAACAAAATTGTTTATGGTCTCTCAGGGCGACGAACATACAAAAAAGGGAGCCGTCGCTCAGGACACCTGGCAAATGTCAAACATCGAAATTATTTTGTACAAGTATATATGCATAAAAGAACAGTGTGCCTACTCTTGAATCTCGATTCCAATCCTAAATCCAATCGCAGCTCGAATTTGAGCGAATTTGGTACTCTTGAAAGCGACACTATTGCACGATTGGAATCAAATTTGGTGGATTTTTTTTAAACTAAATGAATTCCACTCTTGTCGATTAAGTCAAATATTTGCTGATATCGTATAGCCGACGTGATTTTGACGTATGTAGTTTAAAATCGTTAATGTTGCACAATTTCAAGAAAGCGTCTTTATGGTGATCGAGTTCGATAACGTAATAACGTTAATTTTAATAAATTTAAAGTAATAAAGTAAAAATTAATAAATTTAAAGTAAGAAAACACGGCACATTTGGTGAAAATAACAACGGCAAACGCAAAGAATTGATTCTCGATTTTCTTCAAAAGTGCCAAATATAAGTTTGGTGAGATTGGAATTGAATCGGATTCGAAATTAGAATTGATTACAAGAGTAGGTCCACAGATTACGACAGGAACTAATATGGCATAAAGTATTAAAAGAAATATTACGATTTTTTTTTTCAGAAAATGATAATTTTTATTCAATAAACATTTATTTTCATTAGTATATGTTTAGGTTAATAATTTATTTTGGGCTTAACAATTTATTTATGACGTTGTACAAAATTCTAAAACAGATTATGGTTTCGTTACACAAATGTACATATCCAAGCGTGGCGTTAACGCCACGACAACGATCAGGTTCACCTTCGCCAGCACAATTTTTTGATAAACGTAAAACATACTATTTCAAAAACTAACCTTACACAAGTTATGCAAACAACAGGAATATTTTCATACACAGCGGATGTATGATACAAAAATGTAGTATAGTATAGCATGCGTACTCGCGTGCGACGCGCGCACCGAACATCTAGTGCAGTGGGACGATTGTTTCCATTGCACACCGAATTAACATTAAACATAAAAAAAAACATGAACAGCAATAGACTACCGAGGTCTCGAGTATATATCTTGCGATGCGCATATCTCATCTTTTTAAAAGCATATTAACTGACTCTCTTTTTATGAAAGATCATCGTGAGTAATCCTGAATAAGTGTTTTTCTATGTGTGTGAAGTTTGTCATAGTTTTATTTAAGTTTATCGAAATCATTTAAAATAGTAGTGTAAAAAATTAATATCATTATCAACTTCTATACCGATAAGTAACTGGTTCAATACTCAGCAAATTCTATTATTACCAGGATATTATTAGAAATATGAGTGTATTTATTAATTTTAATATTGTAACGAATCTTTACATACATACCATTAGAGTGGGTTTATCTGTCTGTAAATCTGGTGGTCAATCGTGATTATAGTCTTATGGGTAATTTAGGCCAAAGAATTGATTATGAAAACTTTTATAGCATTGTAGGTTAATTTTTTAATAATTTTCAGTCGTCCCCTCGTCAACGTCAACGTGACGGGATGTCCATTTATTCCATGAATATGCAATAATATAGGAGGGATGGTGAAATATATTCACACTTTGTCAATACACTCTAAAGATTAATCCACCGAAAATTATACTCTACAGTAGCCGAAGCCTGCTTAATAGCCAAAGAGGAAATATCTTTCTGTCGTCCCGAATGGCTGGGCGGAGTAAGGTAGTAACCATTACTGTCGGCCGAAAACAAAATAATATAATAATCTATCTAGTTTTTAATAAGATGGTTGCCCTCTTATTGACGAGAAGGCCCGTCAGAATCACAAATCCTGTTATTGCTGACATGGTAACATAGGAGATGAAAGATAAGAACGGATAATGATTGATATAATAGTGCTCTGTGGCGGCTACGAATAACACCAACCCAATAATGTATTGGGCTCGTGAATGTCATAAAATACGACTATTAGCTTCACATAGACCTGGACCAACTCTATTTGATGGTGTCTGGTCAACAGTTATACTTCCAAAGAGTCACAAAAATATTTCCAGTAGTGATTTCTAATAGTTACGCGAATATTACATATTGTAAATAAAACTACTTTACGGATTTTATCGCGTTTTTATTTGATTTTGGATTACCCGATGCCATATTGAATCAATTTTTTTTTAATCAGTTGAATCTTTTGATCAAAACCATTTGAATCAATTGAACCTGCGATTGAAACATCCTCATGCTAAATCTTATAAGTGGTCTACTATTATCCACTAAGGGAGTGCCTGGTGGCCCGAAATACAGGTACTTTTCCTACTTTGGGCACCAGTCCCACAATAAAGCTATCTATACCAATAAATAAAATTGGAGTGTCTGTTTGTAATGTCAAAATAATAGGCTTTTTTCATGCTCACACGGTTATTTACACGACAGCTATGCCTAAAATACAGATTAAAAAATTTTTGTCTGTCTGTCTGTCTGTTTGTTCCGGGTAATCTTCAAAACGGCTGGGCCGATTTCAAAAATTCTTTCACCAATGGAAAGCTATAATATCAGGGCGTAAACTAGGCTATATTTTATCCCGGTATTCCCACGGGAACGGGAACTACGCGGGTAAAACGACTAAAACCGAAGCGAAGCGAGGGCGGGTTGCTAGTCAGATATATAATTGTACAACATAAATATTATAACTTATTATTGTGGTGAGAAATAAATGAAAAAAAAATATTATTAATTCCTGCCGATTTCTTATAGAATCATTTTCTTCTTGTACTGGAAATAAATTTGTACCAATAATGTGAATCAAAATTTAATAACTCATCTCTGTAGCGCGTAGATAATTATAAATATTTGTAATAACGATGAGTTGGATGTCAGACATCTTAGTCCGCCCGTGATCATGAACGCTATAAAGTGTTCGAAACGTCAGTCAATCGTTGGGTACGGTAGTTTTATTTACAACATTTCCAATAACTTTTGCAGTACTATGCAGGATGCTGCTATGAGTATATATTGAGTCGACCCCAAGTAATTGAGACAATAGCAAGATGACGATAATAGGTTATCGTATCGAACATAAGTGAATCTTTAAAATTAAAGTCAGTCCCAAACATAATTATATGATATAATTATATAGTGAAAGTAAAAAGAAGGTTGGATTGTGTTTCTTTATAAAAAACCAATTAAACTCAATTAATTACAATAATAAAATTCAACTTTAATTAGCTTTGAGGTTAACAGTTAAAAGCAGAACTAGAACTTTCACTTGTAAAATAATACGTTATGACGATTGCAATTAATATTAAAACGTATACCCAGTATTATCATTTTATTTTTTATTTATTTACTAGCAACCCGCCCTCGCTTCGCTTCGGTTTCTGTGTCGCCTTATCCCCGTAGTTCCCGTTCCCATGAGAATACCGTGATAAAATACAACCTAGTTTACTCCCTGATATTATAGCTTTCCGTTGGTGAAAGAATTTTTTAAATCGGTCCAACCGTTTTGAAGATTACCCGGAACAAACAGACAGACAGACAGACAAAAAAAATATAAAGTGATTTTTAGGCATATGTATAGTGCAAATAACCGTGTGAGCATGATAAGGGCCTATTATTTTGACATTACAAACAGACACTCCAATTTTATTTATTGGTATAGCTAACTCATATTTTTATAGATTTAAACATGATTCCTCATCATCATCATATCTTATATGTGTCCCACTGCTGGCCTCGAGTCTCCTCCACAATGGGAGGCAAATTTACCTGCTATACCAGGTCAGACTGTTTGGTATAGGCTTTTAGTTCGAGTTTGCCTTACATTGCAAAGAAGTTATCTGGAATAATCCCTTAGGCATCTTTTACGATATCCACGTGCAAGAAAGTAGGTGCACATCCATGTGCAAGGAGGAATAGTATTCTAACCCCGTCATCACACGGAAAATTGATTGAATGATTGGTGATTCCTCTTTCACATTTATTGAAATTGCTTGTTTTTATATTTATGTCTTATTAAAATATAAGAATTTCAAAATTATGTTTTAGATTTTTATAGCTACTAGCTTTCCTCTGAAATCGTAGCTATAAAAGTATAAAGCTGGCCTCAAATTTCATCCAAATAGGAGTAAATTGACTTATTGTAACGCACTAGTCCAACCAAAGGTTTGGTTTATAATGTTTTATGTCGAGTTTTACTTTTTTTTTTATATCGATGTTCTCTACGTATCATATCCTTTAATGGTTTTTTATGACACTCACGAGTAAGAAGAGGTGGTGAATTGTCTTAGAATAATAACGTATAGAAGGATAGTATCGGTACTTCGAACGATCGAAACATGAATCTAAAAATACTACATACGCGCAGACGATTACACACGTACACACGCACACCACTATACAAATTATGAACTCAAATTTTGTTTTTATTAACATAAATCCTCGAAATACTTTTAAAAGTAATGTTATGTTTCTCAAATGTGTTGTTGTTTGCACAAGTCATCATAATTACTTATTTATTTTTTAAGAGTTGCGTGCGTACGTGCAGTACAGTGACCTTGTACATTACGGAACGGTTCCAGCGTAAGCTTCATTAGGCTCCAATTGAAATGCTCCATTTTTTGTGCGCGGACTGCCCTTCTATACTTATTATTCTAAGTGAATTGTATTCTTACTCCATACGGCAATACGGATTAATATACTATTATTTTATTTGTTTCTCTTACAGTTCCGTCTTATAATCGTTTTTTACTCACGAGAAAGGAAGGGATGAAGACACATTTTATTTTTACTCCATCACCACACGGCAAAAATTTTTCATTACTTAATATGTAAATGTTATAATAGTCTCGTACGTTACGACAAATAATCGTAAATATCGTATCGTGAGTGAATGGATACGTAATTGAATTCCGTCAGTACGTCGACCGCGCCGACGTTTTCCCGCCACAGTATCTAGAGCGCTCCAAACATTTTCACTTAATACCACTTCCAGCCTTTCATGACTTCTCATTAAAACTTAGTAAATAATATTGTTTCAAAAACAAAATGAAAGAAAAATAATAATAGAAATGCCGAAATAGTAACCTCACTAGAACAATTTTGGATGAAAGTTGAAGCATAGTTTTAAATAATTAGTTTCCAATTTTATATTAAAAGTTATCTATGCTAAAAATATATCAAATGACCTTGATCTTAGTATGAAAAGTAGATATTCAAAGCATTCTCGCATATGATTCCTATTTTTTTTAATTTAATTCTATTTTCAATTTTAGTTTAAAAATGAGGTACTAACATCGAGGCTTAATCGTCAATCTCTTATGCCAATTACTTGGTGTCGGCGCAATATTACACTCTTCTTTTTGTCCATAGTTTTATGTTTTTTTTTATTGCCGATGGTGGCAAACGAGCACCTGATGGTAAGTGATACTGCCGCACATGGACCTTTGCAATACCAGGGGCACAGTCAGGCCGTTGCCTACCGCGAAGAAAATACTCTTCTTAAACCTCGTTTAAAGAAGGACATGTCATAGCGCTCGGGAAACACAGCAGCAGGTAGTTCATTCCAGAGCTTGCACGTACGTGGGAGAAATGATCGCTGGAAACGTACAGTTGAAGATTATAACGTCTCCAGTCATCTCTCTTCGGATATATATAATTGTTAACCAGACGGCATCAGACAGGGTTAGGATTTAAAGCTTGGTCCTTTTTTTCATCATCATCGCCATTGCAGCTCATATATGTACCACTGCTGGACTTAAGCCTCCTCTACAATAGAAGGTAAATTGACCTATTATACCAAACTGGTCAGACGGTTTGGTATAAGGTTATATTTCGAGTTTTCATTCTCTGGCATAGCTGTTATATGAACAATATACCTCTTAGTCGTCTTTTACGACACCCACAGGTAAGGGAGGCATTGTGAATTGTATTCTTACACCGTCATCACATTTAAAATGCTTAACTTAATTGTTATGTACTGGTTTTTGTTAAAATGACTAAAGTCTTATGACAATTTGAAAACTCACATATCAATTAGTCTGTACAGATGATGTAGTGGTTAAGATACCGACTGACCATTATAGTATCATTGGTTCGGATCCCACGCAGGACAACAATTTGCGCGATCCACAAATTGTTGTTCCGAGTCTACATGTAAATGCCGTTGACAATTACACTCCCAAAGAGGGTTAACGTCGGTATTTTACCTCTCACTCTCTTTTTCTCTATCTCTTTCCTTAAATACATGTTATCGCATCATCAATTTATAATAGATTTGTGGCATTACGTACTGGATTTTCATTTACCCTCCATTTTGAGACAGATACAAAATTGTATAAAAAAAAGAAATGATAAAGCAATTTTGAACCCCACTTAAATTTTACTACAAATTTACGGTCACCGCGAAATTGCATCTAAAACAATAATTTGTTACCAGTTAAACCAGAAATTCTAAATATACTTTATTTATTTTATTTTTTTTTTATTGTATTTTATAACTTTCGCCGAAAACCTGTCGACGCCGAGTGGCCGACGACTTTCTTCTCGCGTAACGTTAACTGACGCGTTTGCGTTACCTTTTGTTTTTAACTATTACACTGATTATTGGATTACATTGTCTTTTTAATTAATTTTTTTTTTTTTGTTGCAGCGTAGTAAATTATTATGTGCTAGATACAAATTTTCCGTATGGTAGGGAGTAAGAATACAATTGGCCACCCGTCTCTTGGCCATGAGTGTCGTAACAAACGACTTAAACATGTAATATGCAGACACCATCAATGACGAGAAGGAAAACTCGAAATAAAACCCTATACCAACATGTCTGACCCGCATGGTATAGTAGGTTAATTTTACTCCTATTGGTAGAAGGCTTGACCGGAGTGGGACATGTTTAAATTGAGACGACAAAATATTGTCGTATGTGAGAATCAAACCCGTGACATGATATTTTATATCTTAATCACGACGCTACGTCTAAAGGCGAGACTTAGTTTAACTTGATTTGTAAAAGAACGGTAAATAAAAAAGACGAATACAAAGTTATATTCCTAGTTCATTAATACACTTCAAATTAAACCAATTTTAAATCCAATTAATCTATAATCAATTACAAACATATAACACAAAACCTCCGAAGGAAATTACAACTACGTAAAAATATTTTAATATCGGTTTTCCTCTATTTGGCAACACTAGACCGTACGGTCTATTGGTCATGTGATTGACATAGTAATAAATACCTTATAGACTAAGAGCCCATGAACTCCAGACCTTCGTTATTTTATAAAAGCTGAAAGTTTGTCAGCGCATGTTCCTAACATAGCTAACAACGATAGACCATTATGCTTCAACTGACCACTGACTCGCGCTCGCTCCTACAAGTACCCTACACGCTTCTCTGGCAAGGGATTGGAAGTATTAAAAATGTCTGGCTAACGAGGAGACATCATCTACTTATTACACAAATATTATATGTAAAAATCAGCTTTTATACTATAACGTAAGTATAATTCTAATATCACCAACATTAAGGATGTCGGCCAAGGAGTAGCCACGATGTTAATTGTCTGGCAATGAATGACGTGATTTTTAATAATACGCTGAAGGTAATACCTAAAAATCACACTATTATTTGATGAATTCAGATCAGTATTTTACATACCTTTAGTACCATTTACCTGTCAAAGCCACGGTAACCCAAACATCATAATGGTTCATTATTGTTACCTATGTTGGAAGCATGCACTGACAAACTTTCAGCTTTTATAAAATAACAAAGGTCTGAGGTTCACAGGCTCTTGTACTATTATACATGTCTGCTATGGAAGGAAACAATTAATATTGTATATCATACTAAAACTCGTAATCCTTCAGATTTATTTCGGTGATTAAGTGCTGAATGAGTCATGTAAAATAAAGCCGGATTTGCTGACATTTACGTACACTTTATAGTAGTAGGGCCACGCTGCTGACAATTAAAATCCTTACGAATTATTGTAAAGAAAACTCTAAATGAAACCCTGTACCAACCCAAGAGGGTAATGGTAAGAGAGAGGGTAATGAATTGTGTTCTTATTCTGTCACCACACGGGAAATGAAAACAAATAAAACGCGATAAAATTCTTAAAAATATGTTTGATTTCACATGTTTAATACTCGCGAAAACATCAAAAATCGACTCGACGGTCCCTACGTACATAAAGACATGTCAAAAATGGCATTTTTTTATTGTATTCTTTAGGTTTTTTTTTTATTGTATTCTTTAGACATTTCTTTATACATATACAGTATAAAATGTGCGTATTGAAAATCTAAAGCCTTTTTTTTTCGCACCACTCCATCCGAGGCGACAGAGAGGCGTAAGTAAGCACGCACACCCGTAACCCACCCGCTACTTCGTCGTTGGGCCGATCATCGGAGCAGGGTGACTTGACGTCAGTGGTAAAATCTAAAGCCTAAAGAATACAATAAAAAAGCCTAAAGAATACAATAAAAAAATGCCATTTTTGACATGTCTTTATATACGTAGGGACCGTCGGACTGTTCATATTCTTGCAGAGATTGTATACGCATATCGTAGCCCTGAGTCGTCTTTTACGACTCTCACGAATAAATTAGGAGTTGATGAATTGTATTCTTTCTCTGTCACCACAAGGAAAATAAATCAAACACAAACGCGATAAAACCCTTAAAAATAGTACCCTAGACATCAGAAATCGACTTTTTATTTTCTTGCAGAGATGTTTATACATATCATAACCCCTTAGTCGTCTTTTACGACTCCCACAAGCATAGTGGGTAGTGAATTGTATTCTTACTCCGTCACAACACGGAAAAAAATCAAACCTCAAATACAAAATCTTTATAAACAGTTTTATTTCACGAATAGTAAATTTGCGTAGATAATAATTTGAGTTCGTCTGAACACTCGCAAAAATATCAGAAATCGACAAGATTTTATATGCATATTATATCCCTTAGTCGTCTTTTACGACTCCCAGGGACAAGATAGCGGGGTGTTTAATTGTATTCTTACTTCGTCACCACATGGAAATTTACTATTATCTACACGTAGTTTCTTGTCCGATACATTTCTCAATGTCATTGGCATGCAGCTTAAGATTGTTTAACGAGGGATGCATTATTTAACTCGCTATTTATACAGCATATCCCTTCATTGTTTTTTATCGAGCATCGGTTGGTAGCATCGAGTTTATATCTAAAATATTCGGTTTTATATCCAGCCTGATCAATTTCTTTCTCTGTTATTTTTCCTTTTTTTATGGGTCAGCTATGGTAAGCGCACACGCGGTGCATTCCGTCCGGGGCGGCGAAAGGACGGCGCGCGGGCCCATAATCCATCCGTACCCACGTCACCTTCGTCGTTGGGCCGACCACCGGAGCAGGGTGATATGTCATCAGTGGTCGGCCCGATGGAATACCCTTTCGGGTACCCTCACCTCTCAACGTCGCTGTCCTAGAACGTCGGTCGCCGTCGCGCGGTCAGCCTCTCTGCGGGTGACGGACTAAAATCCCCGATCCGGTCACCCGCGGCCTCAGCTAGGGCGGCATCAGGCGCAGGTACTCGCGCCTGCGGCTCCCAAGTCGCAGGTGGCGGAACGTGTCACCGAAGAGGCTCCTCTCGCGCACGATCTGCCGCCTGTGAGATGACGCCCTCACAGAAGGCGACGACCGCGTCCCAGTTCCTAACGCTGTCGAGCGTCTCCCTGACGATGGTCGGCTGCGTCAGGTTGGCACTGATGATCGCGACGAATTCACGGCGCTCCTCCGCCCACGCGGCACACGAGCGTGTGCTGCGTCGTGTCCTCGTCGCAAGCGCAGTAGCGGCAGGACGGTGTGCTCTCCCTCCTGACGATCTTGTGCAGGTACTTGGCGAAGCAACCATGCCCCGTCAGCACCTGCACCAGTCGAAAGGAAAGCACCCCGTGCGTCCGCTCCAACCACTCCATCAGCACCGGCGGGAAGGCCTCGACGGTCCTGACACCATACCGAGGCCTCTCCAGCCGGACTCCCCAACAGGCAATGACGTCTCGTCGGGCGTCGACCCGCCAGGCGGTAATCGCCTACAACGAGACCATACCGCCGCGGCCGTGCGTCTCCGACACCCGCCGTTAAATTCCGGCGAGCATCTCCGCCTCCAAGACATATTGATATAGGGTTTCATTTCGAGTTTTCCTTCCCTTGCACAGATCTTATATGCATATTATATCCCTTAGTCGTCTTTTACGACATCCACGTGCAAGATAGGTAGTGGTGAATTGTATTCTTACTCCGTCACCACATGAATCAGTTCCAGATGGTTCATCACACATGTTACAAGTATCATGCATATTAAAACCTTTGTAGATATACCGGATACAATGTTACAGAGTATACAACCATGAAGGTTTTTCTATTGTTCGTCGTATTACAAAATACAATCCTTCTGTTTGCAACAAACAATTCTTGAAAGATCTAGATTAAAACAGATTAATGGCAACGTTGATTCAGTTCTTGAATGCTCTTCAAACCGTAAAGATAAGGATTGCTTGGTTTTGTAACTGTTTGTTTTTCTAAATGAATTGTTGGGCTCAAGCTTCCATTACAATGGGAGGTAAATTGACCTATTGTTCCACGCTAGTCAGACGTGTTGGCATAGGATTTTATACAGATTTTCTCTTCTCTTGCATAGATGTTACCTACATATTATAATTTCTAAGTCATATTTTACTACAGCCACGGGTAAGAGAGAGGGTGGTTAATTGTATTCTTACTCCGTAACCCAACGGATGCTGTGGTCATATTTTCATTTTGTCAAGAAACTCGGCGTGCTAGTCTTTTTAGGATACCGTACCAAAATGGGACCCTATTACTAAGACTTCGCTGTCTGTCTGTCCGTCCATCTGTCTGTCACCAGGCTTTATCTCAAAAATCACGATAGCTAGACAGTTGAAATTTTTCAAATTATGTATTTCTGTTGCCGCTATAATAACAAATACTATAAATAAAAATATAATAAAATAAATATTTAAGGGGGGCTCCCATACAACAAACGCGATTTTCTCGCCGTTTTTTGCTCAATGGTACGGAACCCTTCGTGCGTGAGTCCGACTCGCACTTAGCCGATTTTTTAACAAGCTTTTAGGCTGGTTTTAGAGTCACGCTGACCGTTCGCTGACCGTCGGCGCTGATAGCCAAAATGTATGAACGTCTAGAAAGCATTTTAGAATAACGCGTAGGTATCAGCGCGTGTGGTGGTCCACGCTGACAGCTCAGCGGCAGTACGCGTCGCGCGTCGGCGCCGCGTAGCTATCGGTGCTGACCGCCGCACACGCGCCTCTGCCTTCATTGAGCGTTTTTGCGATAATGGAACGTCATGAGCTGAACTTTAACGCTGACAAGCGACGCGCTGAGCTGTCGGCGCCGACAGTCAGCGTGATTCTAAAACCATCCTTAATACCTTGGTATGTATTTATGTGTATTTACAACTGTATCTTTGACGTGACTTTCAACACCTGCTAAACGTCGGCTCCGTTTTAAACTTTGCTCTCCTATCAAGGATCAATCACAATGCAATAAATTAAATAATTTGTTCCAATATCCTGATAGGATATTCAGGTTAAGCAATCTATAAAAGCGTTTCCTTTTAATTAATATACAATGAATTCCTTTCATATGAGTACCAGCTTCAGTGTGTAGCCCTTCCAAAATATACGTTCATCAACTCCCTTAGGTGGAGAGACCATGAAGCTAGGCAAATGCCATAATCCTTGTATGTATTTCTTTCTTTATTTTGGAAGCATGTAGCAAACATATAAACTGCCGTATAATTCTTCTCTACTTCCATTTAGGCGCTGACTACTGTTAGGATTTTCTAATCTAGCAAAATTAAACAAGCAAATAATACAAGTACGTAACATTTGAATTAAAATACAATAGTATAATGTCGCAATAGTTATAACTATGTATGTCACCGTGGGTGTAAGGCCTTACCCAACATTAACCTTAGAATATGACAACAGGTAGCGGAACAAATTATTAATTTAATAGATATTTTTTAAATATTTTTCCATGCGAGTTGACGAATTAAAACTATCAATTGATCACAGTTTATTAACGTCCCACTACTGGGCACGAGCCTCTCTTATAATGGGACGGCAATTGACCTAGTGTTGGTACACTAGGTCAATTGCCGTCTTGCCTAGTGCTAGGTTGCTACACGGTACAAACAATGATGGCGTAGAACGCTTACCTAGTATATACCTAGTACAATACCTGTTTTTATTTTATTTTTCACGCTGTGGAAATGCATTTACGCACTATCCCCCGCCGATTAAAGACGGTGGAGTGTGTGTGGGACTCGCTGGCCACAAAAGTGACCAAAATACCCACTAAAACCACAGCGGCCCTATCTGCGCTTTTACGAGGTGCCGGCGAGATCATCTGATGACATTCTATCCCCCTATCCTGTCATCATTCAGGGCGGTGGGAAGAGGAGCGCATGGCGGCCTCTCCTCCTCCCTGGTCGCCGTCGGCGGAGCGAGTCAGCGGACGCTAGCACCTCGCGTGCCCTCACAGAAGGAGGCCATCGATGACCAACAGCTGTCGCTGCCGAGCATCTTGGAGATGATGGTCGGCAACGATAGGTCCGTTGTTCGGCTAGTACAACACCTTACTTATTGGTTGACTAGTCAATTTTGCTTTCTGCAACCCCTCATGTTTATCTTTTTGATCGACTTAATCAAAAGTAGGATATTCTCAATTCATCTGAATTTTTGAAGCGGCAATACTATAGGTAGGTTTGGATTGGCAATAAATTCATGTAAGTCGTCAATCGTCACCGACATGGTCACGTGACGTGTTAATGCTAACGTTATATCATGGGAGGATTATTGACCTACTATTCCACGCTGGTCAGACGTTTTGGTATGGGGTTTTGTTTCAAGTTTTCCCTCTTCTTGCTTAAATTTTGTATGCATATTATAAGTCCTTAGTCGTCTTTTACGACACCTACGGGCAAGAAAGGGGGTGCTGAATTGTATTCTTACTCCGTCACCATATATGTCACTATATCTTTTTATCTTTTACTCTTTTATTTTTATTACAATATTATAATAAAATTGCATCATGATTG
Source organism: Lymantria dispar (assembly GCA_032191425.1). Taxonomy (NCBI): domain Eukaryota; kingdom Metazoa; phylum Arthropoda; class Insecta; order Lepidoptera; family Erebidae; genus Lymantria; species Lymantria dispar. Next base: position 4,648,444 of record CM063465.1, on the reverse strand, counting down.
GGTAATAAACTAGGCCAATTTCCATCCCATTCAGATCGCGGCTTACGTCCAAAAACGTATATGGACAATCGTAAAAGATCTTAAATCCGCGAATAATGAAAGCGGTCTTGACATGTCGTGTTCTTAATTACGACATTTATATAATACACATCGAAAAAGAATTTATACCAAAAAATATCCACTCATCCATATAACCAAGCAAATAGCAAATTCCTGCGGTCTCATCCACATAGTTCCCATTCCCGTTGGAGTACCGGATATAATTAAAAACATAAGGCTAAGTTACTCTTTATACCCAGACTGACCACGGACGAAAAGTCGGTACAGGTGGTCGGCCCAATGATGAAGGGAGGAGAGAGGGAACACGGTCAGTTATGCGGCCGCGCGACCCTTTCCTCCTCCTGGACGAAATGGACGGCGTATGCGGGGACCATAGCCCAACCAAAAAGAAGTTACTCTTTTTATAGATTGACTAACCTGACTGTGAAATACTATCAAAATTGGATCAGCCCTTTTGAAGATTACCCAAAACAAACACACACACACAAAACGAATAGACAAAAAATGTTTAAACTCGTTTTTAAGCATAGGTATCGTGCAAATAATTTTCTTCTTACACTGGCAATAAATTTGTATCAAAATGTGGATCAATAACTAATTTTCTGTATCGGGTAGATCATTATAAAGTTTCGGTAATAACGATGACTTGTTGGACGTGATACATCTTAGTCCGCCCGCGACCATGAACGCTGCAAAGTGTTCGAAATGTCGGTCAATCAAAAATCAAATACAAACGCGTTAAAATCCGTAAATGAAAGTAAATTATTTAAAATGCTCGCGTAAGCATCAGAAATCATTAAAAAAACCTACTATTTTGACATTACAAACAGACACTTTAATTTTATTTATTTATATAGATATGTAACATGTCCTACATAAATTTGACCGCCATACAGGAAATTAAATAAATTATACATTTAATTTAACTTCCTTATAATTACTTTTTAATTTGCTCTAGTTTTTAAATAAATGTCGGCGTAATCCTGAAATGTTTGCATTTGCATTTTGCAAATACAGGGTGGCGCAATAGAACGTGCATATTGCATCATCTTTTTTTGCGGGGTAGAAGGGGCGTGGGCGGGGGGAGACCGATATCGTTGGGTAGCGCGGTTCATAAAGTTTTAGTCACTATGAGTCACTTCGACGGGAAGCGTCGCGCATTTTGCGTGCGCGCATTTTACGAAAACTCTCGTTCGTACGTAGTTGTCAGGCGACTATTTTGTTCTGAGTATGGTGTACGGCAAATTAGGGAGGCTCCGAGTGCTAATTTAATTAAAATCTGGATAAAGCGTTTTGAAGAGACTGGATCGACGTTTAAACCACACGCAAAAGGTCGTCCACGCACATCTAGGACCGAAGACAATATTGAGAGTGTTAAGCAGTCGGTACGAGAAGATCCACAAATGTCTACTCGCAAGAGATCGTCTGTCCTAAACATATCGCGACGAAGTTTGCAACGAATTTTAAACTTGGATCTTAAATTGCATCCATACAAGCTGCAATTAACTCAAGAATTGAAAGACTCTGACTTCATAGAACGGCTCACATTTGCTAATGAAATGCTCAATCGGTTTTCAAATTTTGAAAACATCCTTTTCTCTGATGAGGCACATTTTCATATGAATGGGTTCGTAAACCGCCAAAATTGTCGTTATTGGAATAGTGAAAATCCCAGACTCAAACATCAAAAACCGTTACATAGCCCTAAAGTGACAGTTTGGGCCGCAATATCTGCCAAAGGAATAATTGGTCCTTATTTTTTTGAAAACGCACGGGGGCAAAACATCACTGTTAATACCGAACGCTATGTTGCGATGTTGGAAGGTTTTTTGGCCCCAGAACTTGAAAATTCAAGAATAAAGAACTCTAGGACTTGGTTCCAACAAGACGGAGCTACCAGTCACACATCAAATGACTCCATGGCGGTTGTGAAGCAGATGTTCCCTGGCAAACTGATTTCGAAAAGAGGTGATATCCCATGGCCTCCGCGCAGTCCAGACTTGACGCCTCCTGACTTTTTTTTGTGGGGATACCTCAAACACAAAGTCTACACCAATAATCCGAGAAACATCAGTCAGCTCAAGGAGAATATTCGTGGTGAAATGGCAGCAATCACACCAGCACTACTTAAGAAAGTTTTCGGTAATTTCCGTTTGCGGTTAGAGGAGTGCCAACGTAGAGAGGGTCATCATTTAGATGATGTTATTTTTAAAAAATAAACTTCAGTTATCACTTAATAATTGCTTAGTTTTATTTTAACTATACCTTTTGTATTTATTTTTTAATAATTATTTTAAAAATGCACGTTCTATTGCGCCACCCTGTATATTCCGTATGGTGACGGAGTAAGAATACAATTCACCACTCCCTATCTTGCCAATATCGTAAAAGACGACTAATATCATCATCATCGCAGCCCACATACGTCCCACTGTTGGGCTCGGGCCTTCTCCACAATGGGAGAGAATTTAACCTACTATACCATTCTGATCAGACATGTTGGGGTTTCATTTCGAGTTTTACTTCTCTTGCACAGATGAAGTGCATATTATATCCTTTAGTCGTCTTTTACGACATCCACGAGCAGGATAGGGAGTGGTGAATTGTATTCCTACACTGTTACCACACGGACTCCACACCACACGGTCTATATAATGCTGAAGTCTCAGAATAATAACGTATGGAAGGATAGTGTTGGTACTTCAAACGATCGAAATTTGAATCTAAAAATACTAATGGCGCGCAGACGATTACACACGTACACACGCACACCACCATACAAATTATGAAATCAAATTTTGTTTTTATTACCATAAATCGTCGAAATACTTTTAAAAGTAATGTTAAAAACCTTTTTGTTTTTAAAATGTGTTGTGACACCATTTGAATGCACAAACCGTCATAATTACCTATTTATTTTTTAAGAGTTGCGTACGTACGTGCAGTACAGTGACCTTGTACATTACGGAACGGTGCCGGCGTAAGCTCCATTAGGCTCCAATTGAATTGCTTCACTTTTAGTGCGCGAACTTACCTTCTATACGTCATTATTCTAAGGCTGAAGTATAAATAACATATAAAATAAAATAAATTAGACTACAAATTATTTACATTCTAATAATCTATATCATGAATTATTAAATGAATACAATTTTTTTTTTGCAGGTAACGACATAATTTCTTCTTATAAATCAACTTTTTAAAGTAAGTTTTTTATTAATTACTCTCTTAATATTAATTTAAATATGCTGTTATTATTTTTATATAGAAGTACAAAGTATGTTATTAGTGTCCCCTAAATATCGCCATCTCCCTCGTCCAGCACTGTTGGGCCTATTACACTTATACAGTAGGAGCGAAAATGAGAAAAAAAGAAATTAAAAAAAGAAGCGAAAATAACCCCCCCATACCACGTCAGTAGAGTTGATATACGCTAGTCAAATGGGTTGGTCCGGAGTTTTATTTCAAACTAGCAACCCGCCCTTGCTTCGCTTCGGTTTTAGTGGTTTTACCCGCGTAGTTCTCGTTCCTGTGGGAATATCGGGATAAAATATAGCCTAGTTTACGCCCTGTTATTATAGCTTTCCATTGGTGAAAGAATTTTTGAAATCGGTCTAACCGTTTTGAAGATTACCCGGTACAAACAGACAGACAGACAAAAAAAATATAAAGTGATTTTTAGGCATATGTATAGTGCAAATAGCCGTGTGAGCATGAAAAAAGCCTATTATTTTGACATTACAAACAGACACTCCAATTTTATTTATTGGTATAGATTTTCCTTCTGTTTCATAGGTTGCATGCATATTGTAATCCCTTAGTCGTATTTTTAGGGATGTGACTTGGAGGGAAAAAACGATTAATAAATAATTGATTTTTTTCCTTTAATATAAATCGATTATAAAATAACCGATTAATAAAAATAATTAATCGCAATTTTTTTTACTATTCATAGTTCTTATGACTTTTTTTTAGGAAATGTGAGATTTATTTTCTAATATAGTATGAAACACTGACATTCGATCGAGCACTTTTTCTGGCAGTATCCAGAATCGGGATGACCCTTTTTAGGAAATCTGGCAGTGATTTTATTTTAAACAAAAAGCAAATACTAAAATAATCGATAAATTTTAAAATAAAAAATAAATTTTTTGACCGATTTTTATTATTTAGATAATCGATTACTAAAATCGATCATTACAAAAAAAATAATCGATTAATATAAAAATCGATTATTTTTTCACATTCCTACGTCTTTTACGACACCTATGGGCAAGAAAGCGGGTGTTAAATTGTTCTTTTAATCCATCCTACGTGAAAAATATTTTTTTTAAATACAATTGCATCAAAAATTTTAATAATGAAACAGTTTAATATACAATTTGTATTGGACTATATGTATAGTCTTATGGCAAACCAGTAATCATTTTATTAATTTAAACCATTCTCGAATTCACTGGGACCTACACAAAAGTATTCATTAAAAGTCGCAACCGTTTAGGAGTTTAGTCATATACACACGTAGGGAAGAATTATGTATACAAAGATTAATAACAGGTACCAAATATGGTAATACCTCTTAGAATAATAACGTATAGAAGGTAAGTTCGCGCACAAAAAGTGAAGCATTTCAATTGGAGCCTAATGGAGTTTACGCCGGAACCGTTCCGTAATGTACAAGTCATTGTACTGCACGTACATACGCAATTCTTAAAAAATAAATAGGTAACTATGACGGTTTGTGCATTCAAATGGTGTCATAACACATTTGAAAAAGGTTTTTAACATTACTTTTAAAAGTATTTCGACGATTTATGTTAATAAAAACAAAATTTGATTTCATAATTTGTATAGTGGTGTGCGTGTGTATGTGTGTAATCGTCTGCGCGCCATTAGTATTTTTAGATTCATGTTTCGAACGATCGAAGTATTGACACTATCCTTCTATACTTTATTATTCTAAGGTAATACCTAGTATGTTGCTATTATAACTGATTCAATTTTACCTACTACTACACACCCTTTCTCCCTGCCAAGTCTTAATACAGGTTATCTATTAGTAACCTACTGATAGAGTGGATACAAGGCGAACAAGTCTCAAGATATAAAATGTATTAACACATTAACTATGTAACACACAGTTATCTATAATAGCAACCTGCTCTCGCTTCGGTTTTAATCGTCTTACCCGCGTAGTTCCCGTTTCTGTGGGAATACCGCGATAAAATACAGCCTATGTTACTCCCTGATAATATATCTTTCCATTGGTGAAAGAATTTTTGAAATCGGTCCAGTAGTTTGGGAGTCTATTCAATACAAGCAAACAAATCTTTCCTCTTTATAATATTTGTATGGATTACATGGAAAATCCTTGTGGTGCCGGAGTATAAATACAATTAATCATCACTTTTCTTGCCCGTAGGTGTCGTAAAAGCAGATTAAGTCAGTCATCATCATTTTAATTCATAAACGTCCTGGCTCCGAGCTTCCTACATAATAGAAGAGATTCCTTCTTGATTACTTTGATCTGAGTTTGACTTTGAGTTTTCTATCTCTTGCATTACCTGCAAATATAATCCCTTATTAATGTTTTATGAAACCCATGCAAGAGAAGAATTAATGAACATGTTCTTATTCTTTTCCGTGTGGTGACGGAGTAAGAATACAATTCATCACCCTCTATCTTACCCGAAGGTGTCTTAAAAAACAACTAAGGGGTTAAATATGCATATAAAGTCTATGAAAAAGAAAAAAAACCTAAAACAAAACTCTATACCAACCTGTCTGACCAGCATGGTATAGTAAGGTCAATTTCCTTCCCATTGTGAAGGAGGCTCGTACTAGTGGGACGTATTGAGCCGAGCTGATGATTTTTGTTTAATCTACACACAACGAAATATTAACTTAAAAGAAATATTTTGAGAATAAAAAGAAAAAAGATGATTCTGAAACTCAAAAGAAACCAAATACTTAGAGAATATGATGATATATGTTCTCATCCTATCATAAAACTTTCGATATCATTCGCAATCGTACCACTGACGCCATTTTAATAAAATTATGACAGCTAATGGATATGAGATATTTAATAAATTGCATATAGACTTATAAAAAATAATGGCACACTGACTTTGAACTTACTTTCACGTTTTTATCTTATAGACTACACGAAAAAATTTAGAACAACTTTTTTTGTTGTAATATATTTTTATTAATTACTTGAAGATGTTTTGATGGCCACGTGAAAGCATCATATAATCTTGTATTGTATACAAAATCTTAGTGTTTTACGTGTTATATTAAACAATTTGGATTGCATTCTATGTAGTATGATGCGGAGAAATTGCTAGAATGTAGTGCATATGATATAAAAGTGGTTTTCAAATGTTTTCATTTTCCACTAAAATGCCTAGAAGATTATCCCATCAACAGTGTATACATAGCACTGTTGAAGGCGACCATGGATTTACTGACGGAAAATTACTAATATGAAGAAACTAAAGATATAAAGAAAATTGTACCTCTATTCGGGCAACAATGAGCTCGTATTAGTAGCTGATTGCCAATACAAGAAAGAAGCATTGGGAGCAGAACAGAAAAAGCCCTAACCGAGTTCGTAGATACGTAGACCGTAGGTAATCGCCAACCGGCAAAAGTCCTGCCTTGTGTGGGGAATAAAGGTCATGTCATAGCGCTCGGCATACACCAATTACTGCAAAAGCTTAGCCAGGTAGTCCACAAAATTTAGAGACCATAACCCTTAAAAAAAACAAGCTATAAAAGTATCCGTACATTGAAAAGACTAAAATACACCAGCAATAATATTATTATTTTAATAGCGTCAATATAATTTTGAATGGAAACGAAATCGAAATTAAGTCTGCCATGAAGTTTTACTTTCTTTTCCTTCCATTGGAACGGTTAATAATCGACAAAGTATAAAAATGATTAAAGCCACTTGAGTTCTCTCAATTGGCTTGATAATTGCTGTCTGTATACTATTACGTTTAAGCCTCTATAAATACCAAACAGGCAAGTGCACGAAGTAAGAATATTTAAAACTGGCCACTAACAAAAAAAATAAATGTCATAAATTTAAAAAGTTAACATTCCATATTCAAATACTTGTCAACACATAACAATGACATATAACCGTAGTGCTGTACCAGTCAGAGTTTTGTACTCGAACGAATAACGCACTGTTCTATACTTATGACTAGTATAATGTTCTATTCATGCAGTGAAAACACACCGTCGCGGATGCTGTTACATCCTAGATTTCTACTCATAATGGGGAAATTGTGCTTAATTTTACACGCAATATATATTTTCTGTCGAGTTTGTTAACAGAACGACATAATGTCACATTAATTTTAGATTTTATCTCTTATCATTACAATTTACTTAAACATAAAATAGTGTAAGTTCTTTGGGTTTATCGAAATATATTTTGCTCACATGTATTCTGCTATATTTACGTAATATTGAAAATGTGTGTGTGTATTAGAACATAACTAGATTTTTTTCTTAATTAGAAAAAAATAAACCTAAAGATTTGCTGGGGAAGACTAGCTCATGAACGTATGTCAATCCATAATTGCAAGAAAGCCATTTAAGACCTGTTAAGATGGATCGCTTCCCAAAACTAGTATATTATAATACCTCGCAAACGAACCTTAGTCAATTAAGTTAGGCACAATTAGAGATCCAAAATCGAGATCTCAGATTTACTATGCGTTATGTATTAAATAGTATGTCATCACCATCACATAATTTAACAAAAATAACGCCAACATCATAAACAGGAACTACTCTATAATATTAAAATACTCGTCTCATATATCGGTCCGCTCAGATTACTCGTTATTACTCAACAAACTATGCCTACCTCTCTACTTTCACTATATAATCAATAATAGCGTTCACAAATATTTGCCATAGTTTTGGACGACTTTGGACCAAGCTTTCACTGTTAAGGATGTCCAAATATAGTCGAATAAATTTGCTGAGATGAAAACGGAATGAGCGTTTCGCGAATGATTGGAATGGCATTCTTAAATGAATGGAATTATAATATTGTTCGTCTTTCAACAGTATATTAGAGAATGAGTTATTTGTGTTCTTAGATGTTAGAAAATATAAATTAGTGTGCAATCAATGAGTAAGACTGCTTAATTGTGAAATTTATAAATATGTACAAACAATAATTTGAATTTATTACAAATTTTGTATTCAGTAGAATGTGAAAGAAATAGCTCATTTAATAAATTTTCGTTAATACAACATTTTAATGTAGTTATAAATTATTAAGAATTAATAATAAACAAAGATACTATGCAACAGTTACTTCCTTTTCCTGATGTTATAATAATTAATAATCATAATTGTGTAAGCATCACTTGCAAATATTTGGCACTTAATACAGTGTACCTAGTTGAATATTTTAGTAGCTTATTTATCTTTATACTTGAAATATTTTGGCACTTAAAGCTTGCAATATATTGTTATTTTCAGGAAAGGATTTCTTTTGATGAATTGAACGTCTATAAAGTAATGATGCATGTAATAATATGGGTCATGTGATAGTAATAATGGTGATATTATGATGCCCCTACAACACATTTAAAAAATATTTTTAATGTAGTAAATAAAATTATTGTGCTACATCCGCCCTAGTTGATGCTAAATCGAGATTTTAGAGTACACTGGTTTCGAGTTTTAGGTTAATTAAAAGAAGCTTTATAGTATGTAAACAAATCAAATAATATCATATTAATTTAAAATAGAGTATTAATTTTAAAATAGAGTATCCAAATATTGTAATCTATAAGAAATTTAATTCAAATTGAGCTAAATTTGAAATCGCTTAAAGTTTCGAGAAAGTGTTTTTTTGACAACCCTACGTACGTTACGTCCATCTGACAGGTGCATCGACCTGACCAAATTAAAGGGAACCAATGTTTGCCTACATTATTTACGCGAGGTGAAAGTCAATTATAATTACGTAGATACACATTTTCCCTAATACTAATTTTTATGTTAAACACGTATTTTAGATACTCATAGATATTTATTATCAAATACCTGTTCTGAAAGACGATTCTGCTGTGACACTTTCTAGCAAGGATATTTATTCATTCATTTTTATCTTCTGCAACATAGGTCTCCTTCTTGGATTAAAAAAACCGGACAATCCATCACTCTGACCTTAATTTACTACCCATTGAATAAATACCTAACTAAATTTACTCACATTTTCTTCTTAGAAGTAAGCAATATTCCTACAGGGCAATTATCCTACTATACCACGCTGGTTAAACGTGTTTGAATAGGGTTTTGTTTCGAGTTTGCCTTCTCTAGCATAAATGTTAACAGCATATTAGATCCTTTAGACGTCTTTTAAAACACTCACACGCAAGAACGGGGTTGATGAATTGTATACCTACTTACGCCATCACCTCACGTAACGCGAAATAAATAAAAATCTTAAAAGGGTTAGCTACGTACACTATTTAAATGCATAATATCCCCTTAAATAACTAACCCACTCAATAACGATATATGTACCTAACCATATTTGGTTAGGTAATTATGGCCATGTGTAACTTTGAAACAAGAACAATGTTAAACCATAAATATAAGCCTACTCCTATCAAATGCTATTATTCTAATGCCTTCCATCACATGCAGCCCACTGACGACCCACTAGCAAAAGATAATTTGAAGATAATAATTAGCATATCATGTTGTAACATATATATAATTTGTTATATTGTAAATAAGTTTGAAGTACCTGTTTACAACCTACATATAGTAAAGTATTTTGTAATCTCCATCCCAATATTGCATACTTGACTCTTCTATAAGAGTTAGGCTTAGGATTTTGTTTTGAGTTTTTCTTTCTCTCGTCAGTTATCATCATCATCCGGCTCTTATCCTAATTACTGGGGGTCGACGTATATACGTACATATGTACTCTTCTTCCATGTTACTGCAAAAAGTTATTGCCAATAGTTTTATGACGGCGGCCTGCTTAACGTGAACCTCTTTAGAAATATAATTGCTAACCAGATGGTATGTATGTACCTTTCCCATGTCGCTGTAAAGCTCTTACTCGTCTTTTACGATATCCATGAGCAATTAAGGAATTATAGTATTCGTAACCACCACCACATAGCATATTTGTCACTATACCCACGGAAAATAAATAGATGGTCATTTTATCTTTTTAATCCAACCGCTACACCGAATAATAATACATTGGAAAGTTTCTAATCTACTACAAGTATAATATTATTTAGTATTTTATACTTTAATTAAATACCTGTTACTAATATTGCATTGTTACTTTACGATTACGTTAAAATTACAAAAAGAATATTAATCAGTGCGTAGGTGTCTATAATAATCCCAAAACTATTATTACATCACTATTAACGTTCCGTTTGCATAATACTCTTGTGAACGGAATTTGAATTAGGCGGTTATTTATAACAGTTTTATCTCACATAATCTGTCAGTAACGTAGTTATGTTCAAAGAACACTGTGATTATCTGTAATAATACTATTGTTTATCTGTGAGAATTTTTACGAAACGGGTCAAGGTTGTGTTTGTTTTTAATATCGCGGCAGTTTAGGCTGTTGATTTTTTTAATCTCTGTAGCTTAGAATAATAACATATAGAAGGTAAGTCCACGCACAAAAAGTGAGGCATTTTAATTGGAGCCTAATGGAGCCTACGCCGGAACAGTCCCGTAATGTACAAGTCATAGCACTGCACGAACTAGTGTTGCCCAAATGCAAGACCAAGACGAGACTTGGACCAGTCTTGGTCTTGGTCTTGCAACAGCACACCTGGTCTCGTCTTGGTCTTGGTATTGCACACTCGAGTCTTGGTCTTGGTCTTGGTCTTGGTATTGCAGCAATAGTCTCGCAAAGTCTTGCAGTTGGAATAACGTAACAGTCATTTATCATGGCAATGAAAAATCCAACTAAATTAATCAAATATCATCCTATCCTATCTATCCATCTGCTAGCCTATAATCCACTATTGAATATAACCCTTACCATTGGGGAAAATTACTCTGATATTCCCCTGGTGTTACATTAGACAGAGTTACTACTCCTATGACAAAGGAAGGTATTTCGACCCTGTTTTCTTAAGACGGGGAAGTTGATACAATAAATTTTATGTCATTTAACATTCCCCCGTTCCAACAAAAAAGATTTTTCAATTTGATTGGCAAGCGACGGAGTAGTGAGTATCTGCGCCTGATGCCGCCCTAGCCGAGGCCACGGGTGCCTGGACCGTGGAGTTAGTCCGTCACCCGCCGAGAGGCGACTGCGCGAGGAAAGACCGACGTCCTCCCTGAACGGGCTGGCGTCGGTCGAGGAGAGGGTATTCCGTCGGGCCGACCACTGACGACAAGTCACCCTGCTCCGGTGGTCGGCCCAACGACGAAGGAGACGTCTCGCGGCTGGGTTACGGGTGTGCATGCTTATGCTCCTCTGTCGCCGTGGACGGAGCCGAGCGAGGAGTGCGCCGACCGTAACCCGTCCAAAAAAAAAGTATACAAATTAGGAAATCAAATTTTGTTTTTATTAACATAATCGTCGAAATATATTTAAAAGTAATGTTAATACACTTATTATGCTTTTCAAATGTGTTGTGACACCATTTGAATACACAAACCGTCATAATTAGGTACCTATTTTTTTTAAGAGTTGCGTAGGTACGTGCAGTACAGTACAGTGACCTTGTACATTGGGCGAGAAATTAACCTACTATACCGCGCTGATCAGATGTGTTGGAATATAGGGTTTATATCGAGTTTGCCTTTTCTTGCATTAATATTATATTATACATACCTATGACTGCACAGATGGCGTAGTGGTTAAGATAGCGACCTACAGCGCCAGTGTCAGGGGTTCGAATTCCACGCGGGACAACACTTTGTGCGATTAACAAATTGTTGTTCTGAGTCTGGATGTAATTTGTGTCCGTAAATTATATGTTTGTAAAGTCCCCGCAATACAAGGATTATTTCCTTAGTGCAGGGTGTTGTCTTAAATAAATAAAAAAAAAATATACATACCTATCTACATATCATATCCCTTAGTCGTTTTTTACGACATCCACGGGCAAGGGCTCAACCGTATATAAGCTGAAATGGTGATTTGAATTAAATGCAAGACCGCGAGACTCTTGCAGGCTTAGTCTTGGTCTTGCTCAAGTCTTGCAGGGCCAGTCTTGGTCTTGGTCTTGCAAAAATTAAGCGGTCTTGGTCTTGGTCTCGGTCTCGCATTTCTCGCAAGACCAAGACCAAGACCGCAAGACCAAGACTTTTTTGGGCAACACTAGCACGAACGTACGCAACTCTTAAAAAATAAATAAGTAATTATGACGGCTTGTGCATTCAAATGGAGTCACAACACATTTGAAAAATATAAAAAGATTATTTTTAAAGGTAATTCGACGATTTATGTTAATAAAAACAAAATTTGATTTCATAATTTGTATAGTGGTTTCCGTGTGTACGTGTGTGGTGGTCTGCGCGCCATTAGTATTTTTAGATTCAAATTTTGAAAGTTCGAAGTACTGACACTATCCTTCTATACGTTATTATTCTAAGCTCTGTAGTGATGGTGTAAGAATTATCTACAACACACACGCTTTTGTTTTTATTTTATTGAAACTTTGGCAACAGAGCCAACTGTTTAATTAAAATAAAAATATTCACGTCTTAGAAAATAATTTTCTTCATAACTTGTAGTAATATTATTAATACTTGTAGTATTATTATAATAATAACTTGTAATAATATTACACTTTATCATATTAAATAATGTATTCATAAGCAATGTCCGTCAATAGATGTAGTCATTATTATTAATTTGCGACATAACAAAATTAACGATTCCTCTAAGAACTTTGACAGAACATGAAATTACACAAAAACCACTGTTATTCATATTCACAAACGCTTTAAGGTTTTCTCTATATTACATTACATATAATATTTGCACAATAATTCAATATAAAACACTAAAATATTGAATAAAATTTAATAGCGCGAAATGACATTTTGACATTCCCGCCAAAACTCTACTACACAACGTCTTCTTTTTCCACAGATATCATACGCGAGGATGCACAGTACATTAGGCCAATTCCATTGCTATTATAAAAGGTTCATGCCTAGTAATAGGACAAATAGGTTGAGATTAATAAGACAAGAAGAACAAAATAATTGTTCAATTTATTTAATTTTCCCTTCAATATATCAGATAACTTACTCTACTTTTCATTCATACGCATGGTACGAAATTGTCCAAAAGACGGCAATAAGTTGCTCGCCTATTAAGTATTTAAAATTAAAATTCCTTATGGTGACAGGATAGGATAACAATTATGTAGTTCTTCGTTTTATGTAACTATCGTAAAAGACAACTAAAGGATTTAACTAACTAAAGTAAGGACTAAAAGAAGCAAATAACATCACTAATGGAGTAGAAATTATTAGTAGGTCAAATCACTACTCATTGGTTGAAATCTGTAGAAGAATAAAAAATTTGAAATACACGCATTTATTTATATAATTTGAAATACGTATAAAATAAAATTTAGAGCGAACGTAAAAGAAATCTCGTCACAATTTGCGGTTATCTGGCAACGTAAAGATCACCGACCCCACTTTCATTGCCAATGCCAACTTTCGAAGAAATTTGAATTAACCTTGTGCAAACGTATTTATTTGATTTACAAATTAGTTAGATTATTAATATTCAATTTATATCTTATATTTTGGCGTATGATGACGGAGTGAGAATATGCTGCGGCCTTTCTTACCCTTGACTGTTGTAATAGAGGACTAAGGTATATGATATACCGATAACAGCTATGTAAAAGAAAGAAGGTGTAGTGATGGAGTAAGACTACAAATCACCACTCCCTATCTTGCCTGTGGATGTCATAAAACACGACTAAGGGATGTAATATGCATATAGCATCTATGCAGGAAAACTCGAAATAAAACCCTATACCAACCCTTCTGATCAGCATGATATAGTATGGTCAATTTCCCTCCTATTGTGGAGGAGACTCGAAACCTACAGTGGGACATATATGCGATGCTATGATGATGATGATATTTTGCCTTGTGATAACGGAGTAAGAATCCACTATTGCCTTTTACTGCCTGTCTTACTCGTGAGTGTTGTCAAAGACGACTAAGGCTAACTAACTTCCTTCTTCTATGTAAAAATCAATCCACCTGAACAGTATGATATTAAAGGTAAAATTCCTTACCATTGTGTAGCTTGGAAGAAGCTAATCCAGCAATATACGACATATAAGCTGAGATAATATATTAAATTATCTTCTAGTTTCATTTCGTCTTATCATCTCACTGTTAGATTCGAGCCTCCTCCTCAAATACAGGGAATTTGACCTACTATACCAGACTGGTCCGGCATGTTGCTACAGGTTTTTATTTTCTCGCGGAAGGAGGCGGCGGAGAACGCCTCCACGACGCCGTCAGCGACTCGGGCGGCGCAGGCGCAAGTACCTACGCCTGATGCCGCCCTAGCCAAGGCCGCGAGTGACCGGACCGGGGATTAGTCCGTCACCCACAGAAAGGCTGACTGCGCGACAGCGCAATAAAAACAAGAGTTTTATATCGAGTGTTCTTCTCTTGCAACAGGTGTTATATGCGTATTTTATCTTAAATGAAAGCAGAGATATTTCAAGTAATTTTCCCAATAAAATAATTACAAACTACGATTTCTCAAAATTATCACATTGATCTGATTAGAAAGCGGATCTAGACAAATATATTTCGCGATAGTTACGCCAATATTTCATTTTCACGATACGATTTTGCGTCTATGGCGTTTGCTACTGATGCAAAACCATCCAACTTTCTTTCATAACTGGAGGGAATGAAAATTACACTAATAACTAAAACTTATAATCAGATCAGATTTCTCGTGTGGTGACGGAGTAAGAATACAATTCACGACCCCCTTTCTTGCCTGTGGGTGTAATAAAAGACGACTAAGGGATTATAACGCAAATAATATATATGCAAGGGGAACAAAACTTGAAATAATAACCTATTTTTTTTTGAGGTGGGTCGCGGTCAGCGCACTCCTCGCACCCCTCCGTCCGGGGCGACAGAGAGGCGTAAGCACGCACACCCACAACCCACCCGAACACCACGTCGCCTTCGTCTTTGGACCGACCACCGGAGCAGGGTTACTTGTCGTCAGTGGTCGGCCCAACGGAATACCCCCTAGTGGGGTACCCTCCCATCGACCGACGTCCCCCCCCCCCCCCCCCTCAGGGAGGACGTCTGTCTTGCCTCACGCGGTCGGCCTCTCGGCGGGTGACGGACTAACTCCTCGGTCACTTCACCCACGGCCTCGGCTAGGGCGGCATGAGGCGCAGGTAATCGCACCTACACGTCGTCTCGTCGCAATCGCAGTGGTGGCAGCACGGTGTACTCTCCCTCCTAGCGACCGTGTACAGGAATTTGGCGAAGCATCCATGCCCCGTCAAAACCTGCACCAGTCGGAAGGAAAGCACCTCGTGCCGCCGTTTTAGCCACTGCGAAATAATACCCTATAGCAATCCGTCCGATCTGACCTATTGGTATAGGTTTTATTTCGAATTTGCCTTCTCTTCCAGGAATGTTATCTGCTTGCGTCTCTTAACCGTCTTTTACGATGACCCACGACCAAGAACGTCAATTGTACACTTGCCCTGTCACTATAATAGGCAATAACTCATACAAGAATTTAAATATACAGCTCTCTCCTTCTCTAGATCTGCGTTAAAAACTATTCATTCTTGAATTTTTTCTTCCAATTCTCGTCTATCACCGTCTAAAGATATATTAAAATCATTATCATCATCATAGCTTATAAACGTCTCACTACTGGGTTCAACCCTCCTCCATAATGGGAAGGAAATTGACCTACTATATCTCGCTGGACGGAGGGATTAATATAGGGTTTGATTTCGCGTTTTACTTCTTTTGCATAAATGTTGTGTGCATGTTATAATCCCTTAGTCGTCTTTTACGACACCCACGAGCGAGAAAGAAGGTGATGAATTGTATTCTTATTCCGTCACCACACGATAAGAGCGGTTCCGCACTAGGTCCGATCCGAATCCAATCCGAACCCGAGAAAATATGGATTTAGAAAACTCGGACCGAATTCCAATATTGCTTACGCAATAGTCCGAACAAATACACTAATCTGAACTAATACACTGAATGGATGCCTGCCGCTCACGTCACACAGCCGCATACCCCGCCCGCCCCGCTGCCGCTCTGCTAATTCGCAGCTCGGCTTTAACTGGGATACAGTGCGCGAGCGTTCATACAAATAATTCTATGACTACTTCGGTCCCTCAAATATCTTCTCTGGAATGAAGATTCCAGAATGACGGAAAGAAATCGGATGACGGAGATCGGATATAGTGCGTAATAATACCACAGAAATAGTTCTACGGTTATTACGGACCACATTTTCACGGGTTCGGATCCGATCCGAATCAGACGTAGTGCGGAACCGCTCTAAAGATGTGAAAGACTAATTCTGACAGTTAGAAATCTATATTTTATGGCAGTTCTGTTTGTGATATACTCTGATGAGACATCGTAAATTAACTTTCTATTACATCATTATACGGATTTGAGTTTTGTTTTTATTATTTATTGAACCTTTATTTATTCTCAACTTTCACTCCTTAGCGAAACGTTGTTAAGCAGTTTTGAAATGCTCTTTAAATTGTTTGACTTGTTCATTTTATTTTAATCCTTACAAATTTGCGACTAGTGTGTAAATAAACCGTGTGGTGACAGAGTAAGAATACAATTCACCCCCTCTCTTGCCCCTGGGATGTCATAAAAGACGACTAAGGGATATAATATGTATATAATATCTATGCAAGAGAAGGAGAAAACTCGGTTGTAGGTCAATTTCTCTGTCGCCTAACAGTGGGACGTGTATGGGCTGAGATGATGATGATGTATAAATAATCTATCTATATATCTTAGCCCATTCAGGTTCTATTCCTAGGATCGACACTGCAAAAGGAGGGAAATTACATATTATATCACGCTGTTCGGAGGGGTTAATATAGGATTTTATGTTTGTAATTGAACTCCTTCAAAACGACGGGACCGATTTTGATATTTTTTGTAGCTGTTGATGGAGAATGGTTTAAATTAATACTTGGAACTGGTAGGTAGCACTGCTATCGATTTAAACTAGTATTCTATTTACAATTTTTTTAGATTTGACCAGAACAGAGAATGGTTTAAATTAATACTTGGAACGGGTAGGTAGCACTGCTATCGATTTAAACTAGTATTCTATTTACAATTTTTTTAGATTTGACCAGAACATCTGTTGAATACGCTAGTTTCAATATATAATTGTAAGTTCTGGTATTTAGGTGAGTTAAACTTTGAAAATTTCACTTGTAGCTTGACACCGATATATGTAATTATTAATACTGATTAATTTATTTAAGCAAAAACTTAATAAGCTCACGAAAGTTGAAACAGATAAGAAAAAAAATTAAATTGAGCTATGTGGCTAAATATGGCTGTTGGTTTTTTTTAATGTAATACTTTTATCAGACTAACGGACATAAATTACACTCGGCCTAAAAACAAAAATTTGTGTATCGCCCAAAGTATTGTTCTGCGTGGGCATCGAACCTGCGATACCATCTGCTGTATGATGACGAATAAAAATACTAACAACCCTTACATTGCCTGGCTAATCAAATCTATCTGATGGCATCTGGTCAACAATGCATTCCCGAGGGAGGTTGATGTATGGCAGGCGGCCGATCATAAAACTATTGCCAAACCTTTTAGGATATCCACTCTACATATTGGGTATTCCCAATTAATGGGGTTAAGAGCAGGATGATTATGATCACTTGTACATTTGAAGTCAAAATAAAATCCCAACTAGGTAGACATTTTAAAAGTCGCGGGGAACCGTACCGATGACAGACAGCACAGGACCGTTCTGAGCGACATTCTTGTGAGGAGGCAAATGTCAGACATGAGGCCTTTGCCAAAAAGTAGTTTATATATTGGAGACCAAGATGGTTATAACAAAAATTAAATAACTATTTATTTTCTCAATTTTAAAAAAGTTGTTTTACACCAGCATAATACGTTAATAAAAATAATTAATAAGAATGCAAACATTTATGTACTTTTTATAAATTTTTATTCTAACAAAGAATCACCACAGGCAGGAAGCATCAATGTCCTTGGTCTATGAAAAGATGGCAAAAATAAAAAAATAAATTTAACGTTCTTAATTCAAAAATAACACTTATTTCATATAATATTAACGTACATAATATATATTACAAAGAATGAGGCAACGGCATTAAGTTTTACAGCCAATAAATAAATAAAATTCACTTTTTATACACTGTCGCCGTCGTTTTCACTTTCGCCGAAACTCGTTTGCCGGCTAGCCTCAGGATATAAATGTGTGCGTTGACAACAACCTGTCGTTAAAATCATTTATTTGGGCTATTTTATTTGTGTGTGTAATAACATTAGTCGATACAGTACATTAAACATGACTGACAAGCAAATAAAACAGTATACACAGACTATAGAGTACAGTTAAATAAGACTTTAATACCTTATTTATTAGAAATATTATTCAGGGTTTTTTTTTTGGGGTGGGCTGCGGTCGGCGCGCTCCTCGCACCATTCCGTCCGGGGCGACAGAGGGGCGTAAGCACGCAACACCCGCAACCCATCCGAAAACCACATCGCCTTCGTCGTTGAGCCGACCACCGGAGCAGGGTTACTTGTCATCAGTGGTCGGCCCGACGAAATACCCCTACATGGGGTACCCTCCCATCGACCAACATCCCCCTCCTTGGGGAGGACGTCGGTCTTTCCTCACGCAGTCGGCCTTTCGGCGGTTGACGGACTAATCCCCGGTCACGCATTATTCAGGGTTACCAGCTTCTTCGAATTTTTAGAGCTATACTACTTTTGGTGCGTTAAGAAAAAATGATGAGAATATTTACGATGCGCATGCACATTATTATAATTTTCACATTATAATAAAACTTTCAATATATTAAATATCTACCTTTTTTCTAAAACTACTTTACGGATTTTATCGCGTTTGTATTTGATTTTTGATTGCCCGTCGTTTCGAACATTTTGCAGTGTTCATGGTCACGGGCGGACTAACATGTCTCACGTCCAACAAGTCATCGTGACTGCAGAAAGTTTTTGAAAATTTTTTGATAACAGAAAACGTCGGGCAATCAAAAATCAAATACTAACGCGATAAAATCCGTAAAGTAGTTTTATTTAAAATGTGTAATACTCGCATAAACATCGGAAATCATTACCTTTTTTTCCATTATTAGTTACGTTTTTTCGAATTTACGTGAAGATGGCCGAGTGAGCGTGAATAGCTCGTTTCTTATACAATATCCACATAACAAAATGCACAGCGCGCCTAAAAAAGTTTTCACTTAAAATACCTTAATTAGTGTTGCTAGTATCACAAAAAGCAATTGACCGAGTTAAAAAAAAACAAAAGAATTTATCCGGTAGCGTAGTTATGTAACAAATGCAGCTCGGATGCGCGCGCGCATACACGCGAGGGAAAAAGCATTCTAACCTCAATGTAAGGTCGTTGACATTTGAACTTGATTTATTGTCGGTACTGCAAGACATATGTACCCGTTTATACTCACAGATTTTTCGTTATTTTTTGTCTCATGTCTTTATACTAGAAAGAGAAGAGAAGGAGATAGGTATCGCCCAAACGTTACGATGTAATTTTTCTTGTGATTCTCCTTCTTCGTCCTTAGGCTATTAATACGAGCCTAATTTTCATAAATATTATTCTTGTATACTTACCTCCGTGTGATGATATGGTACGAATACAATTCACCCACCCGTTTCATCCCCGAAGATGTCGAAAAAGACGACAAAGAGATTATAACATACAGGTAATATATATGCAAGAAAACTCGAAACAAAACGCTAAACCAACCCGCCTGGCATAGTAGGTCAATTTCCCTCCCATTGTGGAGGAGGCTTGAACGCAATAGTGGGAAACTTATACGAGCTGTGATGATAGTTATGATACCTACTATACAAACCTTGTAGGAATTTGAGACAATTTCTGAGAATCCAGGCATTCCTGCAGTACCTATTATTGCAATCAATTTTAATGGTACGCGATCCAGCTGTAGAATTAGTGCGCTCATCGAGTATTGCCTAAAAACCAAACTTTTACGCATATTTATGATTAGAAGAATATAATATACCAGCTGCCTATCAAAATATGGCCGCTAGTATTTTTAATTATATTATTGTTAATTGATTTAAAAATAAACATTCTATGCTAATACTAATTATAAATATGTCCTACTAATCTTTATAATCATAAATAGTAATTATACATATGCTTAAAAAATTGATTTTAAGCAAATACTTGATGAACACACTCATTCTGCAGTCTATAAAGCTGACATACAGGCACTTTCAACTGACCTATCCATAGCGCTGAACTACTTCGCTTCGATCCTCTTATCTATTGACTAATAGTCAATTTTGCTTCAAATCTCCCGCTTTGCTTAAGATGAAGGTAGAAACTTTACAACCCCTCCTGTTTGTTTTTTATTTAAATTTGTTGCGAATTCCAAGATAATTAAAAACGTGTCCCGGCATTTCCTGAGAGTCAAACCGCGGTATATTTTAAAGAAACCATTGTGGATTCTGACTTATAGAAGTTACAGGGAATGTGTGGTGGAAATAGTCGCAAAGAAAATATTCTGAGAACACTATATAACTGCCAACTGGTTTTTCTGGTTAAGAAAATTACCCGTTTAGAATATCTAGTGTTCTCAGACACTGTTGGGCTCGGGCCTCCTCCATAATGGGAGGGAATTTGACCTACTATACCGTGCTGGTCCGACATGTTAGTATAGGGTTTAATTTCAAGTTTTCCTTCTCTTGCACAGATATTATATGCATATTATATCCCATAGTCGTCTTTTATGACATCCACGTGCAAGATAGGGAGTGGTGAATTGTATTCTTACTCCGTCACCAGACGGAAAAATCAGATAAATACATACAAAATGAATGCAGTCAAAAATTATTTATAACTAGCAACCCGCCCTCGCTTCACTTCGGTTATAGGTTATAGTCGTTTTACCCGCGTAGTTCCCATTCCCGTGGGAATACCGGGATAAAATATAGCCTAGTTTACGCCCTGATATTATAGCTTTCCATTGGTGTAAGAATTTTTGAAATCGGTCCAGCCGTTTTGAAGATTACCCGGAACAAACAGACAGACAAAAATTTTTAATTGCTATTTTAGGCATAGGTGCCGTGCAAATAACCGTGTGAGCATGAAAAAAGCCTATTATTTTGACATTACAAACAGACACTCCAATTTTATTTATTGGTATAGATAATATTTAATACAGTATTTATGAAACACAGAAATATCACCATACATTTCCCTAGAAAGCAAACGACAAGGAAAGTAATGAAGACCGGTACATGACTATTTAACGTCGAGCTCTCTTTCCGCTCGGTGAAAACTTGCCCGCAACATACTATACTTGTTAAAATCTCAATAAGTATAATTTTACATATACTTTGTAGAGAATGTGTTGTTCTAACTAATATTATTAACTGGCACAGATAAAAAGAAGGAAGAAAAACATTTATTCTGTTCTAGTTAATTCTAATAAAAAAGTGTAGGTATGCGTACTTCTGTACGCACTAAGAAGTTATAGTTCTTTGGCGTCATCATCATCATCATCATCTCAGCCCATATACGTCCCACTGTTGGGCTCGGGCCTCCTCCATAATGAAAGGGTAATTGACCTACTATACCACGCTGGTCAGACGTGTTGGTATAGGGTTTTATTTCGAGTTTTCCTTCTCTCGCATAGATGTTATATGCGTTTTATATCCCTTAGTCGTCTCGTACGATCACCCATGGGTAAGTTAGGGGGTGGTGAATTGTATTCTTACTCCGTCACCACACGGAAGTACGGAAGTCTTTGGCGTAACGCGATAAAAATCGCTAAAAAAATCGCGATAAAAATCGCTAAAAGGTGATAAAAATCTTTCTAAAAATTTATTCTTCACGTTATCCTACATTTGTAGAAAAACGACACTAATAACAGAAAAAAAAATCTATTTAATACACTGAAAGTTTATTATAACGCATTATCTAGTCGACATATGTGCGCGCGCATAGTAAAAATTAGCTTTCATCATTTTCTCTAACGCGTTAAAATAATTTAATTTTAACGAGGATGCTCGAGGAGCTCAGCTCGTGCTACTTCTCTTCTAGATCCTTTGATATTTATCATTAAAAGACACTCTTTTCACTGATATTAAATTTCAATGAAACAATAAGCATATGTAAATCTTTCCGTGTGGTGACGGAGTAAGAATACAATTCACCACCCCCTCACTTGCCCGTGGGTGTCGTAAAAGACGACTAAGGGATATTATATGCATATAACATCAATGCAAGAGAATTAAAACTCGAAATAAAACCCTATGCCAACACGTCTGACCAGCGTGGTATAGTAGGTCAATTTCCCTGCGATAATGGAGGAGGCCCGAGCCCAACAGTGGGAAATATATGGGCTGAGATGATGATGATGATGATGAAATCTTATGAAAATGCGTTTAGTAGATTTGGAGATTAGCATGCATATTGAAATAAACAAGCAAACAAAAACTAAAAAAAAAACCGTCGTTTAGTTTCTTATCGCCCACAATAATTTTTTGATATTGCAGTGAAAACTTCTATAGGTAGGTTTTGATGGCGAGTAAATTCATATAATTCGTCACCGACATGGTCACGTGACGTATTAACGCTAACACTGTAGCTATGTCAATATCACTATATTTTTGCTGCTAAATATCAAAAGTTTAATTTACAATTTTTAATTTAAGATCAAACAATTAATTTGCATATCCAAAAATAACAACATTTTTTCATAGTTTTAAGTTTTAACTTCTGTCGGCAATCCTTATGATTATATTGTTTTTTTAATGTACATGTATGCGGTTTTACTACTTTATCATAGATATATATGTAAATAATGTTAGCCTTAACTTATCTATAATCATACTAAAACACGAAACTACCTTGTTAAAGTTCAATAACCGGTTTGAACCAGTCATAACCACATCAAACTCGACCGAACCACTCTTCCTGTCGTTTCACTTACTTTTTTTATGAAACTAGCCCACTAACCGCATAGGGTTATGTAGTCTGTGAACTAGCCACTTATCCGCTTAATCTCTATGGAAAATCACCATCTAATCGCATGTAAAAATCAACTTTCTTGCGTTTATAATAAAGTTGTTATTCTATTTGGCTAATAAATGCACTTATTACGTTATAAATGTTAGTGGATTTTATAGATGCTGTTTAATTTCTTCCTGGCGTCTCATAGACAAAGCTTTCGTTTAGAAATGCTGTTACAACTGTTTGTCAAGTTGTTTAAAGTTATAAGTATTTCTCTATATAATATTTATTTGGTACTTAAAGGTCTTGGTACTTACCTTATCTTATCTTAAAACTATCTTAGAATCTCATATTATCTTGTAAAATGACCATACGTCCCATTTTCAAGTTGTCCGTCTCGTTGTCCACAGCCTTATGTTTTTAAGCTTTTAATATAATCATTTTCGTATGGTGACAGAATAAGAATACAATTCATCACTCCCTATCTTGCCCGTCGATATCGTACAAGACGACTAGGGGATATAATACGCATCTATACAAGAGAAAGAAAACTCGAAATAAAACCCTATACCAACCTGTCTGACCAGCATGATATAGTGTCCCTCCCGTTGTGGAGGAAGCTCAAGCCCAGCAGTGGGACGTATATGAGCTATGATAATGATGATGATGAATATCATATTTTTATCTATTTCTGCAAGGATCCTACTCTGAAACAAAAACCAGAAATTAATAAATATAAAAAAGGAAAGAAAATGTGGCTGGACCAAATAGATACCATAAGCTGGACCCGATTACAAGTTAACAGTGGCTTAATACTGGTAGGACCAGCGGCGGCCTTAAGGGGTGGCGAACAGAGCAATCGCCCGGGGCCTCGCTCTTGCAGGGGCCTCGCGCAACAACCCAAGCAAATTTTAAAAATCGCTCTTGCAGGAGCCTCGCGCAACAACTCAAGCAAATTTCAAAAATATAGATTTTCATATTATATTTTTATTCACTTCAAACTTTTGAATTTGATCCTTTATTATTTACTAAGGTTATAACATAACGGTAAATTAAAATATAGTTAGTTATCTAATTCATTCATTCAAAACATAATTGAAAAATTCATTATGTAGTACTTGAATATCGTCTCTCGAAACACTTGAAGGTCGGTTTTTTAATCACAAAGGACTCGAGCCGAGTTCGGCTTTCAGCCCTTGCTATTCTTTCAATCGAAAATGATGTAACTCATTCGTTAAATTATTCAATTAAAGATTTTGGTGCTAAGAAAAGTCGCAAACATCAACTTTAAAATTTACCATCTCTGCATTTGTTAATTTTTAATGTAAAATATTTTAAAAGTCAAACTTTATTTATTTATATAACTTTAGCATTTCTCGTCAAACATGGCAAATACATAAACCAAACAACCAGACCTACTTTCGCATCATATACTTCTCACGAAGGACAAAGGGCCTCGCAAAGACCTGCCGCCCGGAGCCTCGCTATGGATATGGCTGCCGCTGAGTAGGACCACGCTGTTGGTAGTCTAGGGTAGTACCACACTGAGCAGAAAATCGACGTCCGAGTAGTAGCAATTTGTTACTGCACTTCGTTCGGTGTGCGAGAGAGCCGGAAGTCCAACTTTCTGAGAATGTCAGCGTGTGGGGTGTTTTGGTGATGCCTTTAGTATCACCGAACTTCATTGGACGCAATCACACTCCCTTCACTTTCTTCGCGGTAGACAACGGCCTTGCAAAGGTCCATGAGCGGCAGCAACACTCACCATCAAGTGTACTGTTTGCACGTTTGCCACTGTTAGTAATAAAAAAATAACTACTAGAGCAGCCATCAATTACCGATTCCTTAATATGAATGTCTCTAGGGCCTTTAGGGGACAAAAGCGTGACTGTAAAAGAAAAGAAACCCCTCATACAAGTTCTTCAATAATATATACGCTCTGATTCGTCTTAAGTATCATCATGCTCCGTTGGTCAAACAATACACTTCCACAACAACATATACAATACAATTCAAACTTTATTTTTATATTAATAAAGTGTCATTCAGTTTGTTTTTTTGAACCCGGATGACAAACAAAATCATTGCCAGTTTGATTAATGGTTTCTGTTAACGATGTGAAAATCGTGATAGTGAAATCGGGACATATAAACGATTTGATGCTACTTTTCCGTGGGGTGACGGAGAAAGAATACAATACACCACTCACTATCTTGCCCGTGGATGTCGTAAAAGACGACTATGGGATATAATGTGCATTTAACATCTGTGCAAGAGAAGAAATACTCAAAATAAAGCTCTATACCAATATGTCTGACCTGCATGGTATATTATGTTTTTTTTTGCCAACGGTGGCAAACGAGCAAGCAGCACACCTGATGATAAGTGACACTGCAGCACAAAGACCTTTACTATGCCAAGGGCACAGCTAGGCCGCTGCCTACCGTGAAGAAAATACTCTTCTTAAACCTCGTTTAAAGAAGGACATGTCATAGCGCTCGGTAAACACAGCAGCAGGTAGTTCATTCCAGAGCTTGCACGTACGTGGGAGAAATGATCGCTGGAAACATACATTTGAAGACTATAACTCAGGGATGGCGAACCAATGGCACGCGTGCCATCGATGGCACGCTACACAATTTTTTGGGCACGTTAATGTTTACAAAATGCATTCTGCACTACGAAAAAAGTGTCAAGTTTTATAATACTATGATTATTATATTTTATTAATACTTTGATTCTATTTTTGTAGTAGGTAAATAAAGAGTTTTGAGTTGATTGTATTAACTATTATCATTTTGCCAATGATAACAAAATCCAAATTATTTTATGGCACGTCTAAGACCTCATGAAAAAAATGTTTAGGCACGTGGATATGTAAAGGTTCGCCCACCCCTGCTATAACGTTTCCAGGTGAAATGGATGAACTCTGTTACGATGTCGAGTGGTACGTTGGTAGAATCGTGACGGTGGTACCAGGTCAAACAGTTCCTCGGAGCACTTCCCGAAATATGAATTGAATATGATATGAATTGATATTTATATGTGAATTTACCTCCTATTGGGAAGGAGGCTCGAGCCCAATAGTGGGACGTATGATCTGAGACTGAGTTTTTCCGTGTGGTGACGAAGAAAAAAATTCACCACTCCCTATCTTACCCATGGGTATTATAAAAGGCAAGCAAAGGATATAATGTGCATATAACATATATGCAAGCGAAGTAAAACTCAAAATAAAACCCTTTACCAACACGTTTGACCAGCGTACTATAGTAGGACAATTTCTTTCCTATTGTGGAAGAGGCTCGACCCTAACACGGCTGATGTATATAAGCTGAGATAAATGAATTTTTGAAGTTATACTTCTTTTGGCACTTTGGGCAAAATTGGCCTAGTGTGAGTCGAACTCGCGCACGAAGGGTTCCGTACCATTGACTAGGTAAACAACAGTAGGTACACAAATTTCATATTGTAACCTTTTTTATTATTAAAATAAACAACGAGATATCGAGCAAAATAGGCAAACAGGCGTTTTTTGTGTATTTGTAGTTTATAGCGGCAACAGAAACTGTCTAGCTATCGTGATTCTTGGGATACAGCCTGGTGACAGACAGACGGACGGACGGACAGCGAAGTCTTGGTAATAGGGCCTCGTTTTTACCCTTTTGCGTACGGAAGCCTAAAAATGATGAGACTACATTTTATGATGCGCGCGCACGTCGAAAAACTGACACCTTGAAGTTAGCTAGTCAACATTTTTTACGATGCCCGCGCACAAAGGTCAACTAGATAATGCGTCATTATAAAACTTTCAATGTATTAAATAGTATTTAATAAAATCTCTTTTTTCTATAATTACTGTGGTTCTTTCTACAAACGTAGGATAACGCGAAGGATAAAATTACAAAATAAAAAGACTTGTTACGCCAAAGATGTATAACTTCCGTGAAAATCACCGAAAAGAGTGTTACGATTTTTCATATTTAACCTATTTACATATGATTGATATCAATGATAATTTGTATATATTACAATCAAAGACCAATAAGTATGTTCATGCTTATATTAAACTCTTAAACCTAATAGTTGTTATATAATAAACGTCAACAAACGCACAAAATTGAGTAAAAATGCAAAAACATGACTTCGTATTTTTCAGATTTAACCCCATAAATCAACACAAATTGATAAAAAGAAACACTTTTTGAACACAGAAGAAACCAATAAGTATAGCTGTATACTTCTTTTTATACCCTTACAAACAAAGACTTCCTCTTTTAAAGCCCTAAAATCTAGATATATTTTAAGGTAAATTTTTCATACACAAATGTATGGGATAAAGCGTTCGTCGTGCAATCTCGTGCGTACCTAAATAAACACACCCTTTTTTTCCAAACGTCAGACTAAAATGAAAATATATTTTTTACGATACTCAATACAGTATACAATGTATCAAAACAGGTAGCTATGAAATCTATTAACTAGTTATTATAACCAATTAACTAGTTACTGCATAAATCAGTTCACTGGCCAGGAAATTAGATGTTTCATTACCAGAATAGTTGCACGACATGCACGATACGATTGCAAACATAATATGTTACGATTTCCGTATAGTGATGGAGTAAGAATACTATACCAACCCCTTTTTTGTTTGGGGGGTGGGTTGCGGTCGGCGCGCTCCTCGCACCACTCCGTCCGAGGCGACAGAGGGGCGTAAGCACGCAACTCCCGCAACCCACCCACGATGCACGTCGCCTTCGTCGTTGGGCCGACCACCGGAGCAGGGTTACTTGTCATCAGTGGTCACTATACCAACACCTACCTCACCTCTTAGTGTCGTAGAAAACGACTAAGGACTATAACGGGGGCCGGATTATCCATAAGGCTGCTTAGGCATCTGTCTGTGTGATGACGGAGTAAGAATACAATTCACCACTCCCTATCTTGCCCGTGGATGTCGTAAAAGACGACTATGGGATATAATACAGATATAACATCTGTGCAAGAGAAGGAAAACTCGTAACAAAACCCTATACCAACCTGTCTGACCAGCATGGTATAGTAAGGTCAATTTCCCTCCTATTGTGGAGGAGGCTCGAGCCCAACAGTGGGACTTATATGAGCTGAAATGATGATGAAGATGATTAGGCAACTGCCTAGGGGCCCCGAGTATGCCCCAAGAAAAGAACATTTAATCCAAAAACATTTTTTGAAAATGTTTATACTTCCTTAATATTATTCCTTTAAAGAGAGAGAAAGAGAAAACAGTACACCTGATGGTAAGTGATTTTACTGCTCATAGACCTTGGACCATGGACCTGAGGATCGCATTGCCTAGGGGCCCTGATTGGGTTAATCCGGCCCTCTCTTTTATTGGGGGTGGGTTACGGTCGGCGCGCTCCTCGCACCACTCCATCCGGGGCGACAGAGGGGCGTAAGCACGCACACCCGTAACCCACCCGCGACACGTCGCCTTCGTCGTTGAACCGACCACTGGAGCAGGGTGACTTGACGTCGATGGTCGGCCCGACTGGGTTAATCCGGCCCTGGCTATTTAACACACATATAATATCTATTCAAGGGAAGAAAAATTCGAAATTAAATTCTAAACCAATCCGTCTGACCAACGTGGTCCAGTAGGTCAGTTTTACTCCCATCCATCCTATTCAGGAGAAGGTTCAAACTCAGCAGTGGGATGTATATGAGCTGAAATATAAATATGATCATCGTCATCACAGCCCACGTACGTCCCACTGTTGGGCTCGGGCTTCCTCCACAATGGGAGGGAATTTGACCTGCTATACCATGCTGGTCACACATGTTGATATAGAATTTCATTTCGAGCTTTCCTTCTCGTGTACAGTTCTTATATGCATATTATATCCTTTAGTCATCTTTTACGACATCCACAGGCAAAATAGGGAGTAGGAGTAGTACATTGTATGTAATGTAAATATAATGTAAAAGAAAGGAAACTCAAAATAAAATCCTATACCAACTCGTCTGACCAGTGTGATCTAGTAAGTTGAAAATTCCCTGCCACAGTGAAGCTCTATTAGCCTCGGGCCGCCCGTTATTGCGAGACATGCATGAGTGAGTCATGCTTTTTAAAGAAAAAGGAAAATAAAGAAAAATAAAGACAAAATACCTTTTTTTTCCTCTTTAAAAAAAAGGTATTTTGTCTTAATTGATACGATAAATATAGTGGGTCGTAAATGCATACAAAAAATATTAACTTAAAATTACATCGTCGGGAGGAAGAGTTTTCCACTATTAAAGGGAAAATAATCTTCAATAGGGATAAAAATTTAAACAGTATTATCATCATCATCATCATTTCAGCTCATATACGTCCCACTGTTGGGCTCGAGCCTCCTCCATAATAGGAGGGAGATTGATCTTACTATATCATGCTGGTCAGACAGGTTGATACAGGGTTCTGTTTCAAGTTTTCCTTCTCTTCCACAGATGTTATATACATATTATATCCCTTAGTCGTCCTTTATGACATCCACGAGCAAGGGGAGTGGTGAGTTGTATTCTTACCCCATCACCACACGGCACTTTTTCACTATTAAAGGGGAAAATAATCTTCAAAATGAATTATCATACATCAAAATTGAGACAGCATTATGGAAAATATTTAATGTTGTCTAAAAGATAACTACGATTTATAATTTAAATAACGAGTATTATTGAGCACAGAACCTGTACTAGATTGTGGCCTAGTTTCCGTTTAATCGAACTAAAATCAAGACTGTTATTAATATCCGTGAATAAAGAACAATCTTTGGTATTCTATTGACTAGAATTCAAAGAATGTGTACTGGAAATGTGTTCCGTGTGATGACGGAGTACGAATACAATTCACCATACCCTCCTATGTCCGTGGGTGTTGTAAAAGACTACGAAATAAGTTCCATGATATACGGATAACATCTATGCAAGAGTAGGCAAACTCGACATAGAACCCTATGCCAAACGGTGGCACACAAGCAAACAGTACACCTGATGGTAAGTGACACTGCCGCTCATGGACCTTTGGTGGCCCGCTGCCTATCGTAAAGAAGGTGAAGATAGCGTTAATGCCTGCAGTGAGATTATGTAATACAAGAAGCATCGTCAAAACCCACCACACGCAAATACCCTCAGAAAGTTGAGTTGCCCGTTTTCTCGCTCACTGAACGAAGCGCAGTAACAGATTGCTACTACTCAGACCAGTGGCGTAACTATAGGGTGGCAGAGCTGGCAAAATGCCACGGGCACCACCCGAGAGAGCCCCAGCCCAAAGCGCCTCGGGTCTCAATCATGTTTTCGATGAGCTTTTTTTTTAGGGAATCTGATTGTACGTGACTTATATAAATTAATGATTCTTGCTGATAGGGCCTCATCAAAGAATTTTGCCTCGGGACCCCAGATGGTATAGTTACGCCACTAACTCAGACGTAGATTTTCTGCGAGAGTGTGGTACTACCTCGAGCTGAAGATAGAAACTGTCAAAAATGTGATCCTACCATAAGAAATTTTCACACTCATGTCCACCCAATCTGATCAGCGTCATTAAGTAGCATAATTTGTCACCCATTTTAGCGGTGTTTTAAGTCCAACATTGAGATATACCCCTAGCCGAGGCCGCGGGTGACCGGACCGTCACCCACAGAGAGACTGAGCGCGCGACGGTGACCGACATCCTGGATAGGGTATTCCGTCGGGCCGGCCACGGGGGACATGGAACTCGGTAGCCGTGGTCGGCCCAACGACGAAGGTGAAGAGCTACGGTGGGTTATAGGGCCGCGCGCCATTCCTTCATCGCTCCGGATGGAGCCGGGCGACGGGTACGCTAACCATAGCCCAACCCAAAAAATACATTGAGACATATATGACCCGAGATGATGGATGATAATATAATTCTTATCATTATAAATCGATGTGTCAGACCTTTGTATAAGTAGGTTAATTATTCTCACCTTTCTTTCTACCACATCTATCAAATTAATATTAAGTAACTGGTTGGCATTTTATCAAAGATAAAACGCAGTTAACCACGGCCTTGTAGCTTAAATAAGACAAGTAACATTCTAAGTACAGGTGTAGTAAGTATTGTTTATGATTTATGGGCCCGCTTATATGACATTTATCTATGTACTCTGTGGTTTATAATGTGTAATACTTCTCAGAGTTTTGGTACAAATATGAATAGCATGTGGCGGTCTTATAATTATCATTTTCAATATTGTCTTATGTCATATTCAATCATTTTGGAGGTATTTTCTTTAATGTAATGCAGAGAAATTACTAAAGAGCAGTGGATATGATAACAGTGCTTTACATATTTTTTATTTTGCAGCTAACATGTCAGAAGATACCTTAACAGTGTGGGCCAGGCATACTGTTTAAGGCGACGATTTGACTTACTGACAGACAATATTTTGAAATAAAATGACAATAAATAAAGATTTGGCATAGAGGTCGTTACCATAAAATTAATTAAATATTAATGTTTCTATAGATAACTAGAGTTCAAGAACGTAAAAGCGTGGTGGTCTTATGGCATGTATTATTGAGGTTAGAATCCTTGATGAACAATACGAATTATTTAACAGTGAATGGCTCCAGTTGATAACACCAATTAAACTTGTTTAAGAATAATATCATATGCGGACAATGTCTATAGGAACCGGGTACTCAGGTGTCGATAGCCAAAGACAAAGCGTATAAACTCATTGTTGTTCAAAACAGATGTCTATTTTTGTAATAACGATGTATTCAAGCATTACATTTCGTTATATTCCGAGTAGCCATTTTTGCTTAAGGTGACGGAGTAAGAATTCAATATACCACTCGTTTCTGTATCTTTATAAGACGAATAAGAGATATAAGCATTCCGCGTGGTGACGGAGTAAGAATAGAGTTCGCCACTCCCTCTCTTACTCGTGGGTGTCGCAAAAGAATACTAAGGGATTAATAATGCAGACATCACGCATATTTTTTTTTTTGCATAGTTAATAGAACATCTATGCAAGAGAATGCAAGAAAAGGAAAACTCGACATAAAATCCTATGGGACTTGGAACCCCAGTGGGACTTGTGGGGCTGCGATGATAATGTAATGATGAAGTAGATAACACCATTGCAAGAGAAGGAAAAGTCAACATAAAAGACTATAAGGAAAGGAAAAGTCGAAACTAAAACGGCAAGAATCCGTATGGCGATTGTGGTTAGTTAAATACGCTCCATCGCTTTTTAATTACGGGATTACGTAGCTACCCACACTAGCTTCATTTTTAAAGAAGTTGGAGAAGATTTCCCATAAATAAATGCCTCGCCTTGTGGGGAGTAAGGATACAATTCACCACCCCATATCTTGCGCGAGGGTGTCGTAAAAGACGACTAAGAGATTTAATATGTATATAACATCTGTACAAGAAGGGCTGAACTCGAAATGAAACCAACCAACACGCCTGTCCCACGTGGTATAAAAGGACATTTTCCCTGTTAATCTGCAATAGATTATGCTCGAGCTCAACAGAGGGCTATCCCTCATATGAGCCGTAATAAGTATTTATTAGAAAAAGAAAGAATGCTAAATTATAATTTATATAGCTATAATATTCCCGTGTGGTGACTGAATAAGAATACAATTCACCACCCACTCTCTTGCCCGTGGGTGTCGTAAAAGACGCCTAAGGGATATAATATGCATAAAATATCTATGCAAGAGAAGGAATACTCAAAATTACCAGCATGGTTATAGTAGGTATTTCCCTCCTATTATGGAGGAGGCCCGAGCCCAACAGTGGGTGTGTTAAGTGTGCTATGATGATGATAATAATGATCTACCATAAAATGGACAAAATAAAAAAGCTGTGTACAGTGGACCCGCGGTAATCTGGCACCTGTTTAATCCGGTGCCGTAATCCGACACATCTATTATTATTGAAAAATTTTTCGTAATGTATAATTGAACAGGTTACAATTTGTACGCGCCATCATTATTGTGCTTTTATTTTGAATCTGATTGTTTAGTTTGTATTTGACTACATTTAACAGCGGTACGACCTAGCGTACGTTGAAAGTTTAGTTTATTCATTGTAAGTATATTACGTATACATACCTGTCGGATTACTAGGTACCCTACACTTCTGAAAAAAAGCCAGACTATAAGGGGTTTTAGGCAGTACTCAACCTCCAGCGATTCCTTAATAAATACTGTATTTTTAAAGATTCATATCTACATTTTATATTCGTAGAAAAGCTTTTAGTTACAAGAAATTATTTCAACCAGTAGTGCTATGTATTTAAACGCCATCTATTGATGAATAGTAAAACTATTGTCATACAAAATCTTTAAGTATACACGATACGCTCACGTAATGTGATCGCTTATCAAATCAATCAGATACGCTTCCAACTCTTAAAGGAAGTTGCGCAAATACACATTACTAGCATATTACCGATATACTACTGTTAGTGACATTCTGTATACCTATTATAGATACGTAATTAGACCCACGAGGTAGCCCATGAGGAGAGTTAAAACGTTAAACGCCGGCTTAATTTCTTAGTTTTTTCATTAGGGCCATGGGGGAAAACATGTAGCTGACCCGTTGTTCCGTTGGAACCGTGGGACATATGGGACTATATAACCGCGAACCAGAGGCGACTTTAAGTTCCATCCGACGTCCTCGTCGCGTCCTCGACGAAGAGGACGACAACATCACACTCGCGCAACTTAGAGCCTACACGTCCCGCGAGGTCTTAACACATAAATATCCGCGGTTCCGCCCTCGCCGTCGAGATGCGAAACCGCGCCGTGCAAAAATCATTAATCAAAACGTGGGCACGCTCACTTTGCCTCCAAGCCGAGGTCCGTTCCCCACAGGGGGAGCCCTTGGGCGATGTCGCTTAGCATACTTTTCTCCGGGTTAAGAGCCCTCAGCGCTCACCCATTGTCCGCGTCAAGCTGTCAAGGCCATCTGTGGCCAACAGCTGTATACACACAAAAAAAACGACTTTAAGCAAAATAAGGTCACAAATTACTTTTCTTCGGTATTTACTACATTAAAGCCCCTAAAACAATAAAAAATGATCATTAAAATTTTAGAAACAAGGGATTTTATGCTGGCTCCATATACTATATAAGTGAAGCCCACATGGTGACCCCCATGGCGTTCAACGTTTTAAGGGCTATCTTTTTAATTGTCCGGGGTAAACTCCGCTTCCAAGGCTCTGTGTAAGAGAAAATTCGAAACAAAACCCACACGTATGACCAGCGTGGTATAGTATGTTAATTTCCCTCCTATTGTGGAGGAAAACGAGCCGAGCAGCGGGACTGACAATAGGATTTTATTTCGAAATTTTTCTTGCAGTAATTTTAACTCTATATTACTTCCCTTAGCCGTATTTAATGACATACATAGACAATAAAGATGGCATTGTATTCTTATTCCCTCCCCACACGGACAGTAGTCTACTTAGAAGATATGTTAAAAAAAACTAAAATAATAACGTTTTAAACCTAAAAATCATTGTTTACAACAAAACACCGTGTAAATACTCTCATACTGAAACGTCAGAAGTTAACTTTCACTAAAGCAAATTAGTCGAACAAAGAGTACGTTGTCCGTTTACAAGTACTCTAGTAGGAGCCATTGTTACCTGATGTTAAGTGCCTAAGGGGCTGGTTACAGCCATAGAAGAAGCGTTTTGCGGAGCGATTCGCGATCTGAAAAACGTTGGTAGCTCTGTAGGCAATTTCATCTAAATTCGTATACATGCCACTAATGGACTCGAGACTCCGATTAGGACAACCCTCTACAAGGTGAACTGACGACATCTTGAAAGTTACAGTGGAACCGTTAGATGCAAGTGGCATAGGACCGTTCTGAGCGGCATTCTCGTGGGGAGACCTATGTCCAACAATAGACGTATACGGGCTGATGATAATTACAACAAGAAATTTGCTGAGTTCGAGCCTCTTCCATAATAAGAGAGAAGGTGTAACTATAATACAATGGTCAGACGAGATGGCATTGCGTTTTACTACAAGTTTTTCTTCTTTGCGTAAATACATTGCATATTATTC
This sequence comes from Lymantria dispar, assembly GCA_032191425.1. NCBI lineage: Eukaryota > Metazoa > Arthropoda > Insecta > Lepidoptera > Erebidae > Lymantria > Lymantria dispar. The sequence continues at coordinate 4,612,986 of CM063465.1, read as the reverse complement.
CTCAAACGGCTTTTAAAACATTTACACGCAAGTAAAGTGACGGTGGATTGTATTCGTACTTCTTCACCACGCGGAAAACGAAATTTTGTGTGCGAGCCATCATCATCATCGTCACAGCTCCTATACGTCCCACTCTGGCATCGAGCCTCCTGCACATTGGAAGAAAAATTTACCTACTATACTAAGTTATAGGGTTTTATTTTAAGTCTTTCTTCTCTGGCTATATTATCTGCATATATCCATTAGTCGTCTTTTAAAACACTTATAAGAAAGGTTGTGGTGTATTGTATTCTTACTCTGTCACCACACGAAAATCGAAATTCTTTGTGCAAGCCAATAATATATTAATTTGATCGAGGTTTGGATGTAAATTGTAACCGTTATATCATATTTTTAAATTCCTTGCTATATAAAGATTACTCGAGTCATTGGATAATATATTTTAAAGCACAGTACTCTTTAATTATATTTATAGACCGTGATTTTGATTTATCGATCATAAATATGGCCGACAACTCAATAGTTGAGACAATAAAGATTTAACAATACAGTTCACCATTATCAGCTTTATTATCATTAATTTAAATGTAAAGACCGTCGCGCTTATGAAAACTGATGACTACGTAATATTACCATTTTAAAACTTGACATTCTAAAATTTTTGACTTTCGCAGTATTATTTGCTAACTAGCAATATTTTTATATTTATATAGGCAATAAAAGTATGTTTATGAATTTATCTAGAAATTACCAAAGCTTGTACCGATAAAATAATTGCAAAATAGTTTTAAGCGTTTATTACATTAAGACATAATAATAAAAATGGGCTTTCGTCAAATATTGACATATTGGGCAACTAATTGCGCAGAACGAGGAAATATTAAAAAACTGCCAAAACTACCAATAAAATGGCTTGATGTTTAGACATTATTTTTAATTACCGTAACATACGACATAATTCAGTATAATTGACATAATTTATGATAAACTATTAAATACTAAATCCTGATATACTAGAATTACGTAAAACAGAACATGTAGCTTTAGTCAAACAGCCATACGTTCCGTTTCACTCAATGCAACAATTGCCCGAGATGTTCAACAGTGCATACAACTTCTATGACATGTATTTACAGGTAATATAATGAATATTTATTCATATTTCTGATAATAAAGTCATATTAAATTACATTGGACATAAAATCTACGAATTAAATATGTTTTATGTGAATCTTTACATAAATTTATGGTAAACATGTTTATTGTATTGTGAATTATTGATAATTACTGATTTTTTTTTTACTTCTCTATGTGTTTCCATTATTATAATGAACTAGATCTGTGACTATGGTGACGAAGTAAGAATACAATTCACCACTATAATAAATATTTTGTGGTCGGACCAACGACGAAGGCGACGTGGGTACGGTTGGGTTATAGACCCGCACGCCGTCCTTTCGTCACCCCGGACGAATTGGACCGCGCGTGCGCTTACCATAGACCACCCATAAAAAAAATAATAATAATGAATATTTTCTTTCTTTCTAACTAGGCGTAGTTTTGTTGGGAATATTAATAATTAATTTTTTTTTTGGGGTTGGGTTGCGGTCGGCGCGCTTGACCAGCGTGGTTAAGTACATCAATTTCCCCCTCAATGTGGAAGAAGCCCAAGCCCAGTACCGGAACTTTTGTGAGCTGTGATAATGATGGTGATGGTGGCGTGACCGGGGAATTAGTCCGTCACCCGCCGAGAGACCGACCGCGTGAGGAAAGACCTCACTCGGGGAGGACGTCGGTCGATGGGAGGGTACCCCAAATAGGGGGTATTCCGTCGGGCCGACCACTGATGTCAAGTCACCCTGCTCTGGTAGTCGGCCCAATGACGAAGGCGACGTGCATCGTGGGTGGGTTGCGGGTGTGCGTGCTTACGCCCCTTTGTCGCCCCGGACGGAGTGGTGCGAGGAGCGCGTCGACCGCAACCCACCCCAAAAAAAAATTGATAGATTTAACTGTCAAACACAACACAACATAACATTTTATCGACTAGATTTGAGGAGGCAATTTTTCAACAGCTACAAGCAGTTTTTTACTAGTGGTAGGACCCCACTATTGACAGATGTTTGTCTACAACCGCGGGCCGGTCCGTCTGGGGTAGTAACACACTCTCGCAAAAAATCGACGTCCGAGTAGTAGCAATTTGTTACTAAGCTTCGTTCGGTGAGCGAGAGAGCCGGGAACCCAACATTCTGAGGGTGTTTGCGTGTGTTGGGTTTTGGTGATACCTTTAGTTCCACCGAACCCCACTGCACGCATTTACATTCACGTCATTTTCTTCGCGATAGGCAGCGGCCTAACAAGATCCATGAGCGGTAGCAACACTTACCATCAGGTGGACTGTTTGCTGGTTTGCCACCGGTTGCAATAAAAAAAAGTAGTCATTAGCTTAATAGTATTCGATAAACGCCATTATGGCAATATAATACACACTTATATATTACAAAAGCTTTCTCTTAGAGGTTTTAAAGTAATGGAAATCTTCACCACAGACTGCGAAAGTGATTTTAAAATGTGGTTTCATTAACAATGCATAGATATCGAAGTGGTTTATGTCTTTGCCACGAGGAAAGAAAAAAAACGTGTATGTACATACACGTTTTTTTTTCTTTCCTCGTGGCATATGTACGCACGTAAGCAGTTATACTTCTTTGGCATAACAAGACAAAAATCTTTCTAAAAATTTTGTCCTTCGCATTATCTTACATTTGTAGAAAAACGACACTAATAATAGAAAAAAAAGGGTATTTAATACATTGAAAGTTTTATTATAACGCATTATCTAGTTGACATTCGTGATGACCGCGCGCATCGTAAAAAATGTTTAATAGCTAACTTTAGGATGTCGGTTTTTCGGATTATGTAAAATTCAGGGGCGTAGCTATAGTCGTATCAGCGGTATTAATGATGCGGGTCCCCCGAGCTACAGGAGCCCCTAATGTGTGTCGGTCATACGTGTCTATAAAAGTCAGTTAAAGCAATCTCTTTTATCCCCAAGTTAAGCGATCGCCCGAAAATTGCGGGATTCCCGTATTGAGCTTTTTAGGCAAAATTTCTAGGTGGAGGTGATAACATATTTCATGCAAGCATTTTTGTTTCTTTTGTATATATACCCTTCATTTGGGCCCGCAACTAATTTTGGTACAGGGCCAAGGCACACTACGCCACTAGGGTTACCAGGTCGTCAAACCTAATAGCCGGACAGATCAGCCAATTTGGCCAGACATTTGGGTAGAAAGGCCGGACACCCTACATTATTGAGGATTTTGTGTTTTACTATTATTAGGTACGACAAAAAAAGTATGTAAAATTAAGCTTTTTGGATTATTATGACAACAGTCGACTCGCCTGCGCTCGGCCACGCTCGGCACTAGCTCGTTTGAGAAATGTAAAAAGCCTAATAAAAGCCGGACAAGCCGGACACCGATTATTTTGGCCGGGCACGCAATTAAAAAGCCTACATATGTCCGGCTTTATCCGGACGTCTGGCAACGCTATACGCCACTGATAAAATGTCATCAAAATTATTTAATAAAACACGTTAAAACACTAAGATATTGAATATTATAATTACCTGTATCATAACAAGACCACCACATGAGGTCTTTTTTTTAACCATGTGTGCATGACATATTCACGTTCCCGCCAAAACGTTCGTGTCGACATGTAGTACAATAAATTTTGGCAATTTTGACATTAGATGTTGTCACTGACATAAAACTTTAAAAAACAACGCTATCGACAACATTACAAAATATAATTAAAAATATTATCGATTCAAAAAATTACATAACCTCAATTGCTCTAATACGTTACGTATTAATTATGATTTCAACAGTACATACATAAAATTCGCATTCGCTTGTGATTTTTACATTTTATGTAATAAAATTTAATAATTACACACTTTATTACTTAATAATCTAACAAAATATTATGACTAAGTACGTACATTATTTTGAATGTGATATAAGTTTTACAACATGTAACCAGTATTGCCATACCAATTAAACATATTATAATGATGTTATAACATATTTATATGTATGGCAACATTAACCTCAAAAAGCAAACATAATACCGTAACATTTAATTAATTTTTTCATTTGTGAATACTCTTTTGTGATTCATCATCATCATCATCACAGGTCATATACTCGAGCGGGTTCAAGCCACAATGGGAGCGAAATTTGCTCTACCACGTTGGTTATACGTCTTGTTATAGGCTTTTATTTCGATTTTGCCTTCTCCTTCATCGATTTTATATGCATATTTAAACCCTTAGTCGTCTTTTACGACACCCACAGGCAAGAAAGGCCATGGATTCTTACTCTGTCACCACACGAAAAGCTACTTATACCACCAAGCAATTTATGGTTAGGCAGTAAATAAAATAGGGCTATTGTTGCATTATGGCATGTCATGTAACATACTAAAAACACAATCATGTAAATTACATGCGTATACATAATCACACTTGGTAAGTGCGCATGTAATTGGATTGCATAAATCTTGTGAATCTTTCGTAAAGCGTAACTTAATTGCTCAACGAAAAGTATACCTCCTAGGTTTTATTTATTTGTTTGTGGACCTACCGTGGACGTAGCAATCGGCATATAAGTTCCCAAGACACTAGAGAGACCTGCAATCGTCACAAAAATGTCGAAAATGTTTTCTATAATCTTAAAATAATAATATTTTTAAGAATAATTGCTGGGCCAACCATTTTATTTAAAAATCGTATCATTTGCTTCTTTTACAATAAAAAAATAACCTTCTTTTGGATTCTCCAATACATTTTGATACTGATCATCTAAAGTAATTAGCTTTATACTTTTCGCGTCGACAAAAAAGAAAATGAGTGCGTTTAACTATTATTCGTGGTTGAAGTAAATTTTCTATAACTTCTAATATTCCATTGTTATAAATATATTATTCAATAATATTTAACATATTTACATACATTATATAATATAAACTAGCTGACCCAACAGACGTTGTTCTGTTCGAATAAAATAAAAGGAATTCTCCTTGAAATCGACAACAGCGCCACCTAACGGGTCCAATTGTGATTCTAAACCAGTCTCAAATCCCTTGAACATGCACAAGAAATTTCTATATAAAGAAGATATAAATAATGATGATAATATAGTTCTTAATATTTTATTAAAGTTTTAGATAAACTATTACAACATTAATGAATCGTCATTTTCATCAACTGGGCACTTCTAGGCTCGAGCCTCCTCCATAATAGGAGGGGCATTAACCTTACTATACCATGCGACAGGTTTCGTTTCGAGTTTTCCTTCTCTTGCATAGATGTTATCTGAATATTAAATCCCTTAGTCGTCTTTTACGACACCCACGGATAAAAGAGCGGGTGGTGAATTGTATTCTTACTCTGTCACTACACGAAAATGCAATGTAATTAATGTATAATGTTTGAATAAAAATTGTTTATTAAAATATAAATAACTCATGTGTTCATACTATAGATAGACTATTACCGTAAGGGAACTAGTACGTCGCTTCCGTCCGGAAACTGTTACTTCCGTCCGAAAAATGATCTGAGATACTCTAAAAATAAAACAATTACATGCTCATTTAATTTCCTGAAGCCAACGATCGCCCCGTCCGTGTCACCGCTGTTGTCGCTGGTCGCTCGGACCCTAACATTGTCGACCACAGGCCAGACATATTAGATATTGTACTTCTCAAAAATATAAACTTACGTTTATGTTTAATCGAAGTACAACACGAACTAGATTCAGATCACCGTCCGGTGACTCTGGAATTCGCCCCCCGCCTACCTGGCCCCTCAGGCCACAATAACGTAACAACAAGGTTGACCACCGACTGGGCACGGCTCGGGAGAAATCTCAAGGCCACCTCATCGGCATACCTTGATAAGATTCCCAAGGACATAAAGTCCGAGGAAGAAACCTCCCTGGCGATCGATTTACTCACGGGTCACGTGCAGTCGGTAATTGACGACTGCTCGCGGCGGGTGCCGGATACGAGCGATCGTAGATGGCAACTGCCGAGTGACGTACGCGACCTACTGAGAAGAAAGAACGCCGCAACCCGCGCGTACGACCGATACCCCACGGAGGAGAACCGCAAACGCCTGCGGGCCCTCCAAAGGGAGGTCAAAACCGAAATTAATAATATGAGACAGAGCAGATGGGACGCCACTTTAGAAGAGCTGAAGCCCACGCACACAGCCTTCTGGCAGCTTTCCCGCTCACTCAAAAAAGATGTAGTGTCCACACTCCCTCCCCTCAGTAGAATAAATCAACCGCCGGCATTCATGGATGACGAAAAGTCTGAATGTCTGGCAGAGAGCCTAGAGCTTCAGTGTACGCCGAGTACATTATACGAACAAGAAGCGTCTCACTACAACACTATTAATTCGGAAGTGGCCAGTCGTACCACTTTATCGCGGTCGAATATAAACAACGACAACAATATGCCTATTCCAACAGTGAGCACCGACGAGGTCGAGTCGCTTATTAGGGGTCTCCACGCTAGAAAAGCCCCGGGTTCGGACGGTATTACAAATAGAGTAATTAAATTATTCCCAGCCCATTTAATAATATTACTGTGTTGTATATTTAATGCAGCCCTCAAATATAACATCTTTCCTTCACAGTGGAAAGAGGCCGTGGTAATCGGAATCCACAAACCCGGCAAAAAACGTACCGAACCCAACAGTTATCGACCTATTAGCCTACTGAGAAGTTTAGGTAAATTATACGAACGATTAGTACTCAGTAGGCTACGATCATATGCAGAGTTCAACAAACTCATACCGGACGCGCAATTTGGCTTTCGCGCTAAACACAGCTGTGTTCAGCAAGTACATAGACTAGTGGAATACACCAGTAGTCAGTTCATCAGGGGACGGTACACTGGTGTATTATTTCTAGATGTAGCGAAAGCTTTCGATAAAGTTTGGCATGAGGGCTTAATTTACAAATTATATTTATTAAAAATCCCCGAATATTTAATTCTAATAATACATGACTATCTGAGTCATCGCAGCTTTCGCTATAGGGTGGAAGGGACGTTGTCGACCTCCCATCCTCTCAAGGCCGGTGTTCCACAGGGCTCGGTCCTCGCCCCATTTTTGTTTACACTGTATACAAGTGATTTACCCAAGTTCACTCGTGTGCACACGGCGCTTTACGCCGACGATACCGCACTCTATTGTGCAGGTATGTCCCCGACAACCGTAGTCAATACACTCCAAAAAGCGGTTACCGCCCTTGCCAATTGGTATAGGAAATGGAGAATAGAAATTAATCCCGAGAAGAGCCAAGCGGTCATGTTCACTAAACGAACTGCCCGTCTGTGCTCTCCGGACAGCATCCCTCCTCTCACTCTCTTCGGCCGACCTGTCTCATGGAGCAGAGAGGCCAAGTACTTAGGTGTGACCCTTGATAGCCGACTCACCTTCCTGTCCCACTTGAAGCGGGTCCGCGCGCGCGCCGCCTTCGTGATGGGACGCCTTCACTGCCTATTAAACGCAAAATCTAAACTATCACTTAAAAATAAAGTCCGATTATACACTACCTGCATACGGCCGATCATGACGTATGCCAGTGTAGTGTTCGCGCACGTTAGGCCAAACAGGATCCACAGGTTACAAACACTACAAAATAGATTCATGCGACGGGCAACGGGAGCACCGTGGTTCGTTCGTAATGTCGATTTACACATCGACCTCGAATTGCCGACCATCAGGCAGTATATGAAGCGTTGCTCCCAGCGCTATTTTGACTCTGCCACGACTCACCCCAATCCACTAGTGGTTGGGGCGGTAAACTACGTCCCATCAAAAATATCCGCGGTCCGACGACCCCGTCATCTCCTTGAAGAAGGGGATGATGCCATTACGATCGCCCAAGAAAGGGCCTACACAGCTCGCGCAGCGATAACACATAAAACAGCGCGGTATCGGCCTCGCCGACGAGGTCGAAAACCGCGCCGCGTAAAAATCATTAATCTAAACGTGGCCACGCCCACTTTGCTTTCAGCGACGCCCCGAGCCGAGGTCCGTTCCCCACAGGGGGAGCCCTCGGGCGATGTTCGCTTAACTTACTTACCGGGTTGAGAGCCTTCAGCTCGCCCATTGCCCGCGTTAAGCTGTCAAGGTCATCTGCGACCAACAGCTAAATACACACAAAAAAAAAAAAAAAAAAAAAAAAAAACACAAAAAAAAAAAAAAAAAAAAAAAAAAAAAACCGGAAACTGTTACTTCCGTCCGAAAAATGATCTGAGATACTCTAAAAATAAAACAATTACATGCTCATTTAATTTCCTGAAGCCAACGATCGCCCCGTCCGTGTCACCGCTGTTGTCGCTGGTCGCTCGGAAATAGACCTCTCCGGGGCCACCGAGGGCTCATCTGGTTTAGGCAGACCGCCGCGGCGGTGTGAAGAACGGGGAGAACACGGTACATCTCTCACAGGACCAGCTACTATCAAACAGCTGCGATGATTACCACAAGAAGAGGGCCCTGGATCTGTTTACACGCGCCCGCTACGTTACGCTGAGAATACAAACGTGTATTCTACGAGTCATTACCGTAGATTCACATTGTGGTAGATAATTTGTGCTCTTTCCTTGCCTTGTTAAATGACGATCGCAATGCATTCATTTAAATAGTTTTTTATCATTATCCTTATAGGAATAACGATTTTCTTTATAACTGTGGCTGAGGTTTTGACGTGACTCGATAGATGTCGCGATCGCTATTTTCTGAATCGCACTTTTTAGTTCGATTGCTTACAGAAGCGTGTGTTTAAGGTTTTAACTTCCTATTTTATTATTTACTGGCTAAGGCTTTACTGGCAAGATTCGGGAGGAGTTGTTTTAATAATCCAAATACATTTAGATACATTTGTGGTTATAAATGTATAAAACCTATAACAGAATTACTAAGAAAGCCTCACGTTTACTTTTAATGCTGTTTTGAAAAAATCTTAGAGTATAAAGAGGCTGCTAAATGTCACGAATAATTAATTCAAAATCTATTAATTTGCTTTAAAAATCTTAAATTTAATATGAGCGTAAAAATGCACTGCACAGTAATCTAAATAAATTGCCTGAAAATCTTTGAGCCTTTAGGAGAAAACAAGCATGGAAGTGTTCTTGTTTTACGCTATACTTAGAAAGACTTAAAAATTATAAAAGATAGATACCAAGGTAGCTAGGATGTTCAAATAAATGGCAGATTACTGCTGAGGTATAATACGGCAGTGTCCTAAAGGCCTCCCATAGGCCATCTAAAGAAAAGCAACTTTTTATCTGTAGAATATTTGAGTAAAGTGTGATAGAAATAATAACAATAATAATCATAATTTCAGCTCATATACGTCCCACTGCTGGACTCAAGCCTCCTTCAAAATAGGAGGGAAATTAACCTTACTATACCATGCTGGTCAGACAGGTTGGTTATAGGGTTTTATTTCGAGTTTTCCTTCTCTTGCATAGATGTATAACATAGTATAGTTCCTTAGTCGTCTTTTACGACATCCACCGGCAAGAAGGGGGTTTGGAATTGTATTCTTACTCCGTTACCACACGGATTGATTGATAACAATAACTATATTTATTTCTCTTCATAAAAGATCACAATTAAAGCATAATGTTAATGTAGCTTACATTCAACATATACAAACTTCTTTTAGCTTTAGCCGAGACGCCGACCGCGTGAGGAAAGACCGACGATGGGAAGGTACCCCTCAAGGGGGTATTCCGTCGGGCCGACCACTAACGTCAACTCACCCTGCTCCGGTGGTCGGCCCAACGACGAAGGCGACGTGTCACGGGTGGGTTACGGGTGTGTGTGTTTACGCCCCTCTGTCGCCCCCGACGGAATAGTGCGAGGAGTGCGCCGATTGTAACCCACCAAAAAAACAAAAACAACACTTTTGTGCGATCCATAAATTGTTATTCTGAGTTTAGATGTGATTTGTGTCCGCTTTTACGTTTGTAAAGTCCGTCGCAATTCAAGGATTATTTCCTTAGTGCAGAATGTTATCTTTTAAAAAAGAAACGGGATATTATACACTTAGAAGCAGATATTATATTATACTTAAAATCATTTACAGTTTTGTGTGGCACCAAAACCATTGTAGGTCTGTGTAATTTATGCTATCCACACCGTGTGATTGCAATTAACTTAAGGTTGATTTTGACACGATTGTCGTGAATCTAAATAATGATTGGGCAAGTCAGGGCTTACGTAGTGTTTGAGGACAGAATACTGATGGATGTCCCCATAACATACAACATGGTTATTTGCAAGCGCATAACTAAATATCCGTATGGTGACTAAGAATACAATTCACCATCCATTCTTACCTGTGGTTACTTAAAACACGATTAAGGGATCTAAGGGACACTTAATACGTGAAGCAAAAAAAAAAAGTGAGCCGTCGCTCAGGACGCCTGACAGATGTGAAACATCGAAACTATTTTGTACGAGTAGAGACACGGTATCGAATATAAAGTATCGATACTGAACTCATGAATAGTATCGAAAGATAAGTAACGTACTGTTTAAAGTATCGAGTACTTTTATTTACTTTATCTTTAGGTATCGAGTACTTTTCTTTCGATGCCGATACTTTTGTATTCGATATTTTAGCCAATAAGTACTTTTTGGTAGGTATCGTATCGAATAAATTATCCATTTTAAAATTGACTACGACTCATATTTATGGTAACGTCATTTAGTACAAACGAAATGAACCTTCTAAAACGTAGTTTGAAATAATTTGCGATTTATAAACCAGAAATAGCGGCATCTATCGAGCAAACGACCAACTCTAAGCTACAATATATTTTATAAAGGACTCTCTAATCCTGTAATGATAATAAGACAAGCTGTTTAAAGTGAGTCAAAATGCAATTCTTAAGGAGTTGGTGACATACAAACAAATAAATATACAGCTGAAACTAATAAAAGCCTATAAAAAATGAAATGCTTTCATCCGTTCACAGACATTCTTTCCGCACGAAGAGTGTGATTTAGGAAACAGAAATGGCGGCATTTATCGAGCTAACGACCAACTCTCAGCTTCAATATATTTAATAAAGAAATTTTTAATCCTGTAATGATAATTAAGGCAAGCTATCTAAATAATTTTAACGTCATGGTCCTCCTTAAATTTTCATCTTTTAAATGAAAGACTGTTTAAAGTGAGTCAAAATCCAATTCCTATGAAGTCGGTAATATACAAAGAAATAAATATATATACACCTGAAACTAATAAAAGCCTATAAAAACGGGTTTCGTAGCTGAAAGTAAACTAAATACCATACCTACTGGTATATTTATATTACTAAGTTAGAGAATTTTACATTAATTTATAAAACAAGTATGCATAAAAGAACATTAGATTACGACAGGAACTAATACGATAAAACTAAGGCATAAAGTATTAATAAAATATCGCGATTTTTTCCAAAAAATGATTATTTTTATTCAATAAACATTTATTTTCATTAATATACATTATAAGTAACAATTTACTTTGAGTTCACTAGATGGCGCTGTACAAAATTTTAAATCGCACCATAGTTTCGTTACGAAAATGTAGGTATATGTATCCAAATATTTATTTAATATTTAATTAATAGGGGACCGCGAGGCATGGCGTTAAACGCCACGCGACGATCACGGTCACCCTCACCTATAGATGTTTCACATCAACAAGTATGAAATTTGGCACAGTTGATGTATATAATGAGTGCTGTGTGGTAGCGGCTTCGAATACTACCAACTCTTGCTTTGCTCGTGGGTGTCGTAAAACACGACTAAGAGCCCTAGATTGACCCGGACCAACTCCATCTGGTACCATTTGGGCCAACGATTACATTCCCAAGGAGGGTTGACGTCAGGCAGGCGGCCGGTCATAAAAGTCATTGCCGAAGCTTTTTGCAATATGTCAAAACAGATGACATATTGCGTCGACCCCAAGTAATTGGGATAAGAGCAAGATGATGATGATGATGTATATAATGAGGAGAAGTGCATAAAACTGAAATTTCATATAATAATGGATTATAAATTCATTAAAAAAGGCATTACGCACACTACAACGCAATCGCTACACACAAATACGTTTGTGTGAGTGTGTTGCGTAGCAACGCTTATACATTATACACTTTTGTTTACGGTTAAAATCTCTGGTCGAACTGAATGTCAAACAATCATATTTATGTTGACAATGTCTAATAGAAATATGTGCTTATATATACATTAGCAGACCCGGCCACGCGTTGCTGTGGCTAATGTTTTTGTTATATTACATTTTATTAAACTATTTAACTGGAACTGTAGGAGAACATCTGTCATGGAGGTCGTCATATTTTTTTACAAATAGCATCTATGTAAAAAAGCAAGTTAAAATCGTATATGACACGTTTGTAGGTTTGACATAGCAGCGCCGTCTATTAATTAATTACTCTATCCAGTCAACAGATATCGTCATCTGTTAAAATCGTTTGGAGTTAACAGATAATTGTGAATGTCAAATAATAGGTTTATATATAGGTAATACAAATAATTTGCAATAAAATAATATTGCGACTATAAATTAAGATGTAAGTGTATCTTTCAAGTTGGATCAAACTGCACACGGTGTGCAAATTTGATTAAAATCGGTTAAGTAGTTTAGGAGTCCATCGCGGACAAACAACGTGACACGTAATTTATATATATTAGGTTATATATTAATTATTAGTGAAATACAGCTTGCTCAATTTACAATTATACATAAATAAAATTAAAGAAAATTGTGTAGAAGAAAAATTTATGTAAATGAATTATGGCCGAATTTCGACCACACGGCGACCACTAATTATAATAAGCATATCATCTATGCAAGAGAGGAGAACTTGAATTACACCATATACCAACCCATCTAATAAGCGTGATAGATCAACTTCCCTCCCATCTTGGAGGAGATTCGAGCCCAGCAGTGGGGACCTATATGAGATGTGATGATGATGAACTAAATATCCGTGTGGTGAGGAGTAAAAAATTAATATACGTTTAATGTTTTCAGCATTTAATGTAGTAAAAAACGTCTAAAAATCATAAACAGATAGACTTATAAAGTGGTAGGACCACACTATTGACTGTCTGTTTCCAGAAGCGGGCTGGTGAGCGAGAGAGCCGGAAGCCCAACTTTCTGAGGGTGTTTGCGTGTGGTGGATTTTGGTGATGCCTTTAGTTTCACCGAACCTTACTGCATGCATTCACTCTCCCTTCACTTTCTTCACGGTAGGCAGCGGCTTATAAAAGGTCCATAAGCGGCAGCAACACTTATCGCTAGGTGTACTGTTTGCTCGTTTGCCACCATTTGCAATAAAAAAACAGATAACGTCAGTGCAAGAATTACAGTAGAAGTAAATCATAAAGTAAAAATTTTGCCAATCAGGCTGAATAGTTTGGTATGGTTAATTGCCTTGTCATTGTTGATAGTCTTGTGTCCATCAGTGTGATAACTCTGGGATGAGAAAATGCAAGATCGTTGAGTTAATGTAGAACGAACTTATTTATTATTTTAATTTATAATCAGCATCAAAGAATACTTAACATATTTTATCGTGTAAGCGTTCATTACACCAATCAGATCATAGTATACTTAAATATAATTTTCCTTCATTCCAGATGGCGCACCGCATCGCGCACCGCCTTGCTTGCCTCGTGTTACTCCTAGCCGTGACGTTAGCAGCGAGCGAACAAAAAGAACAAAGCAGATGGTCGCGCCAGCTTAGTACATACACAACGAATGTCGGCGACTGGATACCCCTTCGAAGTTCAATCGATAAGGATCAAGATCTTGCACAGACACAAGACAAGAGACAATCTGTTGCTGAACCCAGGATACTCACAGAGCCTTTCCCTGGAATGCCAAGACCTGCCGCTTTCAATTCAGATCCATTCTCCTCAAGGAACTATTTCAATACACCAGCAAATAGACAGCTGTATTTGCAATCCGTACCATCAGCCCCACAAAACTTTTTGTCAGATCAAGGATTCAATCAAGGATTTCGATTTGGTTTATCGCAACCCAACTTTCCACTGAATCAAGGCTTTGTCGGCCAACCCTTCAATTATGAAAATGTACCTCCTCCGCCAAATCCTGCTCGTCCACAAGCTATTCCGGTGAATCCAGTCAATTTCCCCCAGTCTTCAAGTGTACCTCAATCGATTAAAACAAAACCTTTTTCAAATCTACCACAAAGGACTCAATCAGATATACCAAAATTTGTGGATGGCTACCGTGCTGAAAATATAAGTAGTACTTTTGCATTTGGTCCAAAAAAGAAACCACAATCTTTACAAAAAATTAAATTTGAAAGTGGCGAAAGAATTAAACAAGATATTACACCTCCACATCGCGCAAAAAGCGAAAGAGGAGAAGAAGTCCAATTACTTTACGTCCCCTTAGACCAACTAAATAGAGGCCAATTCAATTTTAGGACCCCTATAGCCTCACCTCAATTGCTGAATACAGAATTGTACTCACAAGGTCTGCCAAGACCAAACCCTGGCAAACAAACTTTCTTAAATGACTATCAGAGACACCCTGCAAAACCACTTGACAGTTTTACTGCACAAAATTATTTCTCTGAATTCAATGCCCAATTAAAAGATGTGGATCAAGTATCAAAATATACAACACCTACCACACCGTTTGCCTCTTATGCATCAACGACACCTAAACCGAAAAAATTAAAACCTCACCAGCCTCCTTTAGCCATTTTTACTATTAAAGACGTTACTAAAAATAGCCCTATTAAAGTCGGTGATGTATTATCATCTCTAAAGAATGCAGATACGATTGCTGTTTTAGACTCGGTTAATCCCTTAAATGCACCAAAAGTTTTTATCGGTCCTTCAAATCTAGCGCCTCCACAAAATTATGTTAAATTTGATCTACCTTACCTATCTAATATTGAACACAGTGACAGTAAATTAAAACAATTACCTTTTTTCGTTGCACCTTTGAGCTATAATACGCCTAATGGTTTTGCTAAAATTCCCTTCCCATCACCCCACGTAGGTTCAGTAGTTATTAACTCACAGATTAAAGATTCATCTCAAACTCGTGGTAACTCACAAGCTAGTCAACCTAATATTAACACCAACTATTACGTAGCGACTTCACCTACGTATAAAACTGAATCCACACCTACTACGCCAAAAACTACATTCAGCTACTATAGTACTGCTACTCCAAAAACCAAACCTACTACAGATTATCAATCGAATTACTATTCATTTGAACCTCAGACAGTTTCCACTATTAGACCTCCGACTTCACCAGAATCTCAGGCCGCTCCTTCTAAAACAGGCTCTTACTTTTTAAGTAACACTGCCCCTCAGTATAACTCACAAGAATATTCCAATTTCCCCCAAGATAGTTTCAAGCCTTCACAACCTATTCAAAAGCAACACTTCCATCGACAGCCAGAGCGTACAACAACAACGAGAACAACAACTACAGTTACTAAACGACCTTCAACTTATTCAAGTCAATTATTAGAGACTCATAATCCTTACTCTATAAATCAGGCATTCCATTTCAGCACTCCCCTTGATTTCCATAGCTATTTCGATGACGTAAAACAACCACATGGTAATCCTAATTCTGCGAGACCTCCATCTCCAAACCCAGTTTCAACAGTTCCTGAAGCAAGACCAGAATCAGTAATACCAGAGAAAACAAAACATCGTCAACAGCTGTCACCAAGTTACTTAAATAACTACACTCCTGAAATACACTATGATTCTAACCAAGACCTAAAGTATCACGCTTATAACGATTATAACACTAAGACTGAATTAACTTCTCAGAAAACACAGTCTAAACGTCCCATAGATAATACTCCTGTTGATAAATACAACTCTAATATAGATACTGATTTCGTAAACCAATACAATGATGCAGTATCTGGCGTCAATAATTACAAGGCTGATATCTATAACAAATACAGCACAAATACTAACACTCCAGCCAGCCAGTACAATACAGACGATAATCGCTCAATCAATAAATATAATACAGATACATCTATTGAAAGTTACAAAACCAACTATAACAAAGAAACAGAGGCTGTATCCAATACTAACCAGGAAAATCTTTCGAATATAAATAATTCACCTGCTACAACTGATTTAGATACGCCAACAAGATATGATGAGTACAACAATTATGAACCCTCATTAGAAGTAACTAATATAAATCCTTCATCTCCTACTACTACACCTGCTACGACTACAACCACTAGAAAATCGCCAATAAGAACTAGAGGTCGTCCACGATACACCACTACACCTCGTTATGACTCTTACGAATCAAATGAAAGAGTCATAACTACAAGACGCCCACAAAGAGAAAGACGACCAATTACAAATAGGCCTAGATATGAACCAAACAAAATCTCAACCGAAAATCCAATTAAGGACTCTTCAGATTCTGAAGAAATTATTACAAACTCACCAAGATCAAGAACACGAGGACGTGTTCAATACAAGCCCTCTGATGATGAAGAATCATATGAAAGAAAAAAATCACATAATAATCAAAAAGAGGAAGACTTAGCCTACCAAAGAGATGTTTTACACCAAAACTATCCTGTAACGCTCACTGAAACCATGACTACAAAAGATATCGAAGCTATAACTGAAACAACACTAAGACAATCTTCATACCAATCACAGGAATCTAATACTGAAACTATCGATACAGAAAATGCTTACACGAATGAGAAAGCTGCTATAAGTGAACATGATGAAGTAAAAGACGTATCAGCATTACCAACATTTACCGCAAGGAGTACTCTTCAAACGGAATTCCCGTATGTGCCAAATTTATCATCTACTCGCAATGAAGAATACTATTATAAATCAAGAAGTAGCCTCGCGCCAGTCAGTACGTCATCATACGATGACACAAGTGACAGGGATGAAGATATATATGTTAAACAAACCACGCCGTTACCAAAACCATCAAGGAGAGAGCCTATTACACGTGCTACAGAAACAATTTCAACAGAACAAAATATAGTCAATTATTCGAATCGTAAGGAATATACCACTTCAAAACAAGAAGAGTTTACAACAGTAACTCCTGAAACTGAAACTACACCAATTGAAAGTCAGGAAAATCATGATACCGAGGAAGAACAAAACGTGGTGCAAACTACACCGTCATATAATCGAGTCCGCATACGCCCTGGAGTCATTAGGCAATATCACCCAGCGTCGACAACAGAAACATCGAAACCGAAAGAAAGGAGAAGACCTTCTCAACCAATAACTTACAGACCTGCTTTCGATAGACGCCGAACAACGATGAGAATTGATGAAATCGAAGCTGGGCTGAAAACAAAGCAAGTACATATAAGACCTGAACAGGAACATAAGCATCCTGTATATAAACCGGAAGCTTCAACAGAATCAGACGTTTCATCATCTTCGTCTACAGAGAGTACAACGAAACGTAGCAATTTCCGCCGAAGGAGGCCATCATATTCTCATACAACGACAACAACTGAAGCATCAAGTACTAAACGCATATACGATGTAAAGAATCGCTTCAGAGGACGCAGACCAACAGAAAAAACGACGGAGAAACCCGAGAAATCAACTGAAGCACCCTCTTCTACCACAAGAACCTTATTACATTCTAGGTTTAGTCATAGACCGAGATTTTCTGAAAGATACAATAAGAAACCTGATACTGAGGCTGAAGTAGAAGATCAAGATTCAAACTATTCCATCAATAGACCTAAGTATGTGGAACGATCGGAACAGTGGTCCCCAAAGGTATCAAGCGATTCCTTTAAGCCCTACAATCCTAACGACATTGTGGATGAGCACAAAATTGAAACCACCGAACGCAGATCTGATAGGGAGCTTGAGTTGGATATTATAACTGCCAGGAACGAATATGAAGATATTCTTTTAACAGTTACACCCGCTAGCAATAATAGAATGAACAAAAAAATCCCTGATATTCCACCTACACTTGAAGCTCTTGTAGAACAAAGTAAGGTAACTAAAAGTGATTCAAGCGATTCAATGTCCACATTTGAAAGTATGTTAGAAGAAGTAATGAAAAGTTTAGAGGAACAAGACAAAGATGAATATAATAGCAATGTAATGAAACATAAAGGTGGAGAAATTGGTGAAATACCACCAGAACAAATTATATCCTCTGGAGATAATTACTCTACGAAACCTACTACTGACTCAGAAGAAACTACTACAGATCCAACTACGGTTGATGATTCTCCTCTTTTGGATGAGGTAAGCAATATCTAACTACTTAAACGCAGAACACACACAAAAACATTAAATTAATTTTCCTATTCACATCAGTATTCGAAAGTATTCGAAACTAGTGATCAGCTAAGGCTAACACAACCAGCTAATTGGACTCATAATATCTTTACTTAAATTTTGTATAACTCACATATGAAAAAAAAAACTTTTTTTGCCACAATAATGACAATTTTGAGATGATTTTATTTCCAGTAGACAATATAATTATGTCAAACAACCACATGTGTAATATATTACTGGGTTTTAAGTTTTCTATTACATATCGATCTATTGGTGTCTGAATGCCTAATAATAATCTGATTTGGAGGCACCTAATGTACTCCGTGTCGTGATGGAGTAAGAATACAATTCACCACTTCCTATATTGCCCGTGGATGTCGTAAAAGACGACTAAGGGATATAATATGCATATAACATCTATGCAACAGAAGATATAACTCGAAATAAAACCCTATACCAACCTGTCTGATCATCTGACCAGCATGGTATACTAAAGTCAATTTCCCTCCTATTGAGGAGGAGGCTCGAGCCCAACAGTGGGACGTATATGAGCTGAAATGATGATAATGAATGAATGTAAAATCGCTGATTAAACATATGCAATTGACCTAGAACCAGAGTAATTAGCAATTGTATTATTAAACTCCTGACCAATGATGCAATTCTAATAGCATTATGCCTTAAGTTTGGTAACTGGTAAAGATCGATACATATTTTAGATGCCATGCACTTCTGTCATCATCTTGCCGCTCACAACACTTGTGCACATATAGTCTTTCAATACAATTATTTTTGGAATTTTCATTTCCAACTGGTATTCTTTCACAAAATCATAGTCCATACTTAAAACTTCTCTAACAACTTAATTTTACAAGTCTCTATCACAATTAACACTTTTGAATTTTAAAGTGTATTTTTAAGGAAATAGCGTTATATAAAACTTATTATATGTTTCAGGACGATGAAAACCTTAAAAGCCGCCGTCGTGGTTTCTGGAAGAAGGTCAAAGTACGTCCTGTGACTACTGAATCCATAGAATTCGCTGAATCACAGTACTACTCTAATACCGTTAACCACCTGGGACATCCTATCGAAATGAAAACAGTACACAAAAAGTCGGCAAAGGTTGATAAGCCTAGAGTCACTACATACAAACCAAACTTCCATTTCCTTACGGATTTGTTTTCAAGTGGTGATGATTTAATTAACGACGACATCATAACTTCATTACATAAGCTTAATACTAGTAATAAGGAATCTGATAACGAAGAAACCCTTGTAAGCGATGAAAGCAAGCAAACCACTCTTTATCTTGAAAAAGAAACCCCAACTGTTAGTCCAGGAGACTTGGATTTAGGTACAGGTTCGCCTGACTCTACAATTGACGACCTTTATTTCACTACTCCTACTGAACCGACACCTACTAAAGCCACTGATAGAGCAGATACGTTTAGTTTTATGGATTACTTTTTCGGCGTGACAGCAGAAGATAGTGATATTGATTCTAAAAATGACGCCACTCATCCAACTGAATCAGAAATTCAAGTAACTACAGAACAATCCAAATTGAAGACAACTGAGACTGCTTTTATACCAGATGAGATAACTGCTTCGTCAGTAGGCGAAGACAGAACAGATTTCTCAGAGTTTACAGATATCAAAAAAGTAAATACTACAGAGGCATTTAAATCGGATGATCGTCATCATTCAACGGGAAGTCCTGATGTCAAAGTGGAAAGCTCGTCTGTATCATCATTTATGGATCCTGTCAATGTTTTAAGCACGTCGATGTCCACTGAAATCTCACATGAAACGGAAATATGTTTTAGAGGCAAATGTATTAAAACTAACAAAGATTTACTCTAAGTTTTAAAAAATATTATATATGGTGCTAAAAACTGTTCAAAGTAATGATTTGACAATCATGTAATAGTAATCGACGTCATGTTGACCGGGCAATTTCTATTACTACTTACGTAGTTTGACAACCCTTAATGTAAACAGTGACAATGTTCAACGGCTATATTTTTGTATATATATACCAAACTATAAGCTAGTTGATAGTATATCAGAATGCTGAGATAGAACATTATTGGCTGATTAACAATTAAGTCCGACAAGCGCACTCATTCTTTATCTGCATAAACACATTTTAATAGACAATATAAAACGAACGGCTTTTAATCTGAATAGCTTTGAATATAAAAGGTTTAGTTAAATATTTGTACATGGGTTATTCAATATTTTATAACCTTTTAACAAATATTTATTAGTGTTGTGTTGGATTACGTATAATGGCGGTGAAGTCTTGTAAATAGTACCTATATTCAGAGGCTCTTTACTTGGTTCCACCTAAGTAATCATTAGTGTTAGTGATTTAGTTTTAATATTATCTATTTTACTTTTAAGGTCTGTGGCCACATGCTTTAAAAGTTAACTATATGTAATATATTTTTAATTAATTATAAAAGAAATTAAATAAATAACGTATAAGATTATTTTTATACTTCATATAATTGTAAATAGTATGTGACTGAATGTTTTTATAACCGTTATTTTTAAGGATTTTTTTATTAATTTACTATTTATTTTCTTAGTGAACGTCTCGTATAAAAGCTTATTGTCAGTGAAGAATTAAATTCAGATTTAGAAAAATATCCAATTGGGTTTATTACAGAATGTTTCATTTACATACAATCAATCCCACCCAAACTCTAACAACATTCGTCCAATAGATCTTATTGTGAAGCCTTTTTGTTAACTAACTTCTGAAATTGTAACTATTTTAAAAATAAAATTATATTACCAATATGACATTGTAATTATTTACCGATTAGTATCATCATTTCAGCTTATATGCTTCCCACTACTGGCCTTAAGCCTCCTAGGAATACGAGGGACCATAAATAATTCACTATAAAAATGAGGGAAGGGAGGGACATTGAACCACTGTACCACATTGATCAGACGAGTTATTATACGATTTTCTTTCGAATTTTCCTTTTCTTATATAAATCTTGTATGCATACATTGAGATATTATGCGTATATATCCCTCAGTCTTTTATTAAAAGAGAGTAGAGAGTATCGTAAAAGACTTTTACGATACCTACGGATTTGAAGCAGAGAATTGTATTCTTACTCTGTTATTCAGGCGTTATCTAGGCCCTGTTTATCGCGCCGACCATAATATTAGAATCAATGCTATTAATTTTGATCCAATATTTTTATTTTAAATAACTTTATTTTGATATATTGATTATTTCAATTATAACTAATAAATATTATAGATACATACGTAATAAACATTAGACAAATAAATACATTATTTTTATATTAATGAATTTAAAAATTTCTCTGCCTGGCAAAGCAAAACCTTTTTTATATAAAAATTAATCTGAACTCATTTTCAAAGGTCTCTGAAATTTTGGCATTTAGAAAATTTTGCTGGCCCTCAAATCATGCCGCCCTAGGCCCGGACCTCACGTTCCTAGACGTAAATCCATCACTGGCGACCGCTTATAAAACTATAATATAAAGTACATAATTTGAGTCGACCCCAAGTAATTAGGTTAAGAACAGGGTTATGATGTTGATGATGATCAAAAAAGTTGGTATAGGGTTTTTGACTTATCTTAGCACAACATAGATGTTATATGTATGATTATTGTATCCCTTAGTCGTCTTATACGAAACCCAAGGGCAAGAGGGTGGTGATTTGTATTCTTAGTCCGTCATCACACAGAAAATTACATCTCTATTAATGACAATAGAGGGCGTGGTTCTCAAAATAATAAGATTCTTTTTACACACATTAATTACTAGCCCAACAGATGCTCCCCAAAAAAAACCTAACAGATGCTGCTATATAAATTTAAAAAAATATATAGGAATCCTTAAAACCGATTGCAGCTCTAGCTACATGATATACAAAGTCTTTTACTGTAACTAAGTTTTGTTGTTAAATTTTTTTCAATCTGCTACTGGAATAAGTTCACTGTTACCACTTACCAGTATCGAGTGAATACAGCTCTCAAATTTGCACTTAGTTTTAAAGTTCTTGATAGTTGATAAGTCAAGCCACCACTTTTAATTTATAGATTCCTGTCCAATGAAAGATTCAGGAGAAAATAGAACAGGAAAACTTAATACGTTTTGTCACTATTAGGTAATGATATTCACTTTATTTTAGCTCTGTCTCTGAATTATATTACATAAAATGGCAACAGAAAACATTAAACAACATGAAACATTAAAACAGCGAATCCCAACTAATATTATAAATGCGAAAATCTGTTTATTATCCTTTCACACCTAAACCACTAAACCGATTGAAATGTCTTCTCACTCGTCGTCATTTTGATTCCCGCCAAAACTCTCGTCTTCTTACACGTAACGTGGTCTTTCGCTTTTGATAGACTATCATTAACATTTAGTGATTTTTCATTTCTCTATAACTTGGTAACATACTATGATTGGTTTTTGGCAGACATAAAAATGTAATGTACAACACATTATACTCAATGTATTTTACAATATAAGAAAAATAATTTTCCTAGTATTTTTGTAATTTAATAAGTAAAAACAGAGAGAGAGTAAAGAAGATAATGAAAGTGATATAATAGCGCTTTACACGTATTTGAATGTTATGCCAAAATACTCTGTAATGGTAACGACTGGACTTATTTGACGAACTGTTATTGTGAATGTACAGTGAAAATAATAAAAATGAGCAATTTGCTCAGCATGACGAGTGTAAAATATATTGCTACAAGTTATGAAGAAAACTGTACATAGTTCCGATTTTTAAGCTAACAATGTTGGAAGTATATGACTGAAGGACTTCGTATCCATAGTCATCAAAATATTGAAATATATTTGAGGTTAAAGTTTGAGGTTATTGTTTTATTTAGTGATTGAAAATAAAACAATAAATCTACATAAATAAATTACAAATTACATAATATACATAAATAGAACTTCATAAATATGGATATTGAAACTAAAATCAAGGAAGACATGAAGTCTTTAGGCTGCTCATCTGATCTGAAAATATCACTTGCCTACAATTTATACTTACATTTAGTGGACGAAAAGCTAATGTACGACACTGAGTATTGCTATAACAAGGATATAGACACACTTTACATAGTCGCTCGACCAAATAAAAGCGGTAAACTGAATATTTACGTCCCAATACCTACCTACGATTTTATAAGTATAGATTACATCAATCAAATTCAAGAAAATTTGTGTACCGTTGAAACTGGGTCTACAGTAAACTTGGCTTTCATTGAAGGAGATTTCACTACAGTAATATACACATTTACTAAAGGAATGGTAACTCGACCATCTCCATCAGCAATTACTGAACAACGAGCAAAGGAAGGGCGTAGGAGTTTTATTGATAATGAATTAAGAAAAAATCATAATAAGATTTTAAATGATGCATTAAACGGAGGATTTGTTGATGATGACGATTGCCAAGTTTTGGATTGAAGAAAGATGTTAAAATTATGAGTTTTCATGTTAAGCATTATCCACGCCATCATTGTGTGGGCTCTTACTAGAATTGCCTTTAATACACAGCCAAGTTCTGCTAGGCAAGCTACTATCATCTTAAGGCCTAATACAGTGCTACCTCACAACACATTCTGATCTGAAAGCAGAAATCATCTATTTAATCTAAGATATTAATCTGGTTATATATTTTAATTTAATATAATATATAATCTATAAATTAAGAAACACAGTATCCATAGTGTTGATTTACAAAAAAGTCCAATCAATGTACATTCTTATTTTGAAATAGATTCTAATGTAGAGGAAAAGTGAGGATTGGAAAAAAATGGAGAGGAATGAAAAAAAAATAAGGATTGCACTTCATTTATCCTCTAGAGATGCAAGTGCTGTTATCAAGCATGAAACCTTGTCATATTTATGATTCTTTTGGATCAGATGCTTTGAAAATTGGGAGGGAAAAGAAAATCTTTGAACTCTTGTTAATTAATAACTGAGCATTGTGGAGGAGTTTATTCCCTATATATTTGAGCCCACAATGAATGATGTTAATGGGAAACCAATAAACTGCCATACAGTTGTCTGTGGAGAGTAGTAAACGCACCATGATTTGTCACTAATGAAAGATGTCACCAAAATATTGGTATTAAAACAATGAAAGAAGAAATTAAGAAGAGTTTCATGTCATATAAAAACACACTGCAACTACATCCCAATAAATTGCCTCACCAACTTATGTGTGATATATTTTCAATTGTAAGAAGAATGAAGAGAAGAGTATCCAAGACTTACTATATTAATTTGGGGACATATCATGGAGAGGCCACATCGCTCCTCCAACCGACAACTGTTGAAAGGTTCTTGGGTGACAGCAATGAACCCGATTATGCCACATAGAACTCCTTACTAAGTGGACTGCTGACATTTTAAAAGTCGCAGGGTACCATTGGATGCAATTGGCACAGGACAATTCTGAGTAGCATTTTCGTGGGGCGGCATATGTCCAACAATGACCTTGTTAGAGGACATATCACTTGGCATGTATCTCACAAACCAAGCCCCACATAAATATTGCTGAAACTCCCCAGTAGACAGTTTGTAATAATACAAAAAAAAATGGCCTCATCTAATGGTATGCACTTAATGACATTTTAATGTTATTTAATATTACTTACTGTCTTTGAAAACAAAACTATTATGAGAAATATTATGTCTACAAGTTCTATAAAATATATTCTTGTGAAATGTATGTATATAATATCGGAGAGCATTATAAGTTGTCAATAATCATAGCTATATGTATTAGGGGAAGCCTGAAAGTGGCACCAGTGATGGAGAAGATTAGGAGCGCGGGATTGTCTTGGTATGGACATGTGATGAGGAGGGATGAAAATCATGTGTCAAGGAGAGTTGTCAATATGATTGTGAATGGACATAAGAAGCGTGGGAGACCCAAGGAGAGATGAATGGATTGCGTGAATGAGGATGTACATATGTAAGCAGTGAGCACAAATATGTTGCCTGATAGGAGGCTATGGAAGGTAAAAACATGTTGTGCCGACCCCACTTAATGTGGGATGAGGGCAAGCAAATGATGATGAGTCACGGCTAGCAAATGATGCACAGATGGCAATGGTTAGGATGCTAGATCTACCATCCACATGTTACAAGCTTGATTCCCATGCAGGACAATATTCTGTGCGATTCACAAATTGATGTTGTCTGGGTGTATTTGTGTTAGTTAATTATGTTTGTTAAGTCCCCTACAATACCAGAATTATTCTTTAATACAGAGTGTGGTTTAAACGAAGAAGAAAGAAAAAAGTTATATGAAGAGTCTAGGTAACAAAAGAAAAAAGTTTGACTGTACAGATGACCTAGTGGTTAAGATACCGACTTACAGTGCTATTGTCGTGAGTTCGAATCTCATGCAGGGTAACACTTTCTGTAATTCACAAATTGTTGTTCTGAGTCTGAATGTAATTT
This sequence comes from Lymantria dispar, assembly GCA_032191425.1. Taxonomy (NCBI): domain Eukaryota; kingdom Metazoa; phylum Arthropoda; class Insecta; order Lepidoptera; family Erebidae; genus Lymantria; species Lymantria dispar. Next base: position 4,587,051 of record CM063465.1, on the reverse strand, counting down.
GTGTCCGTTAATTATGTTTGTATAGTCCCCCGTAATACAAGGATTATTTCCATAGTGCAGGGTGTTGTCTTTTAATAAAAAAGAATGCCCTCAAATATCCCCCCTTCGCTTTACTACAGTTAGAGGACAGTAATTTTTTTAATAAAAAATATCCTGTGAAAAGTTATTAGACCAAAAACTACACCTGAATTTGACGGAGAACATAAGTGAGTTTGTTTGTTGATACAAAACATGTACCTACCCACCGCCTCTATTTAAAGTTTCATTAAGAACTATGGGCTTAGCACGAACATTTGTGCCTGCGCGTGCGAATAGTGTCACTATCGTCCGATAGAGGCGCTGCTCTAAATCCCATACAAATTGGTCTCGGTAACAATACGAATACTTAGGCACAAATATTCGTGCTAAGCCCACTAGTTTCTACAGTATAAGGTTTTGTATATGAAAAATACCTGCCTGTAGATTAATTATAGGAATTAAATTAAAAATTATTAGGAATTAGTTTTAACACGTTGAACGCCATGGGGGTCACCATGTGGGCCTCGCTTATCTAGTATATAGAGACAGCATAAAATCGCTTGTTTCTAAAATTTCAATGATAATTTTTCATTGGTTTAGGGGTTTTAAAAATATGGTGAATCACATTGTAAACACCGAAGAAAAGTAATTTGTGACCTTATTTTGCTTAAAGTCGCCCCTGGTTCGCGGTCATATGGTGTTCGCCAGAACTCCAACGGAACAACTGTATGTCGGCTACATGTTCTCCCCCATGGCCTAAATAGATAAGCTGAAAAATCAGGCCTGCGTTTAACGTGTTAAGTGCTATTAGGATTTAAGAATAAATTATAATTATAAGAGTAATTTTCATGTAAATAAGATTTAAAATAATAACTATGGATGTACCTTTTTTCTATAAAGTATGTATTTTCATTTTGAAATTTATTGACCAAAATTTATAATAATAAAACTCATATATTTTAAGCATTTATTTCTATAAATATTTTATAGTAAGTGTCATTATCATCACGGCCCACTGCCGGGCTGGAGCTTCCTTCACAACGGGAGGTAAATTTACCTATTATAACCATACTTGTCAGATGGGTTGGTATAGGGTTTTTATTTTGAGTTGATCTTCTCGTGTATAAATGTAATCTATTATATCGTAGTCGTCTTTTACGACACCCATAGTCAAGAAATGTATTCTTAGATAATGAATTGTATTCTTACTCGGTCACCATGCAGAATTAGTAAGTACTAGCTTATGGCCGCGACTTCGTCCGCGTGGAACGATTATCTAATGCTAATTTTAACCTGCGACTTTGTTTACGGAGAAGGTGAAAATATTTTTAAATAATACAATTCTGTCACATATGATTTTTGCGAAACCTAACCGTTTATGTAGTGTACGCAGCGGAAGCTCTCGAAAGGAAAAAAAATCGATTTTGAATCATTTTTATTGTTGCTTCGCTCCTATTGGTCTTAGCGTGATGATATATAGCCTATAGCCTTCATCAATAAATGGGCTGTCTAATACTGAAAGAATTTTTCAAATCGGACCAGTAGTTCATGAGATTAACGCGTTCAAACAAATAAACTCTTCCGCTTTATATATTAGTAAGTATATTATCCTATGTATATTTAGAATATTAACTATTCTACTAGCCGCAGACCAGATTTAGAATATTGCTGCTTTTTTTTTTGGGGTGGGCTGCGGTCGGCGCGCTCCTCGCACCACTCCGTCCGGGGCGACAGAGGGGCGTAAGCACGCAACACCCGCAACCCACCCGAAAACTACGTCGCCTTCGTCGTTGAGCCGACCACCGGAGCAGGGTTACTTGTCATCAGTGGTCGGCCCGACGGAATACCCCCTACTTGGGGTACCCTCCCGTCGACCGACGTCCCCCCGGGGAGGACGTCGGTCTTTCCTCACGCGGTCGGTCTCTCGGCGGGTGACGGACTAATTCCCCGGTCACGTCACCCGCGGCCTCGTCTAGGGCGGCATGAGGCGCAGGTATTCGCGCCTACGCCGCCCCAGTCGCCGGCGGCGGATTGCCTCATCGAGGCTACGCTCCTCGCGCAGGCGATCCGCCGCCTCCTGCGAAATCACTGCCTCGCAGAAGGCTGCGCCCGCGTTCCAGTTCCCGACGCTACCTACCATCGCCCTAGCGATAGCCGGCAGCGTCAGGTCGGCACCGAAACTATTGCTGCTTAGTGAAAAAACGTAATAGCACATTTAGTAAGAAGTGAATCAAAATCGTGCTCCCACTTCATAGCTACATACTCTCTAAGAGGCATTAAATTAGGATAATGCCCAAGGGCGTACCCAGGATTTCAGATAGGAGGGGGCAGCTCATATGATGGTCATGATGGTCGGTCGGGTATATTGAAACAAAAAATCATGAACATCGACTTTTATTATATATATATATATATTAATTTAACAGTAATCTTCTCGGATTTGCCGAAAATTTATCTATGACAGTCTTTTGAATAAACTCACTGTTTTCTTTTAAATAATTGCGATGTGCGCTCATCAGACATAAACCCGTAAGCCTTTCTTCACCCATGGTGCTTCTAAGCCACGTTTTAACTCTTCGAAGCGTACTGAAGGACCGTTCTACGGTCGCCGTGGTGCATGGGATAGTGCTTAAAATAATCAATGCCTTTCTGACAGCAGGGTAAAAAATGTTGGCTTCGTTGAACAGATCAACTACTTCTATGTCCCTTAATTGATTATCTGATAAAGCATTCTTCACCCATAAATTATGCCAAAGGTTCAGTTCTCCGGTGATATCCAGGTTATAAAATTCTTGAATGATTCTGCGTTCTTGTGTAAGTCTATAATGCTGGTTTTGGTCATATACAAGGGATATAGCTTACTTAAAGCAAACGCCGGAGTATTTTCTTGGGAGAATCGAATATTCAACGATGAAATAAGTGAATCAATGTATGGTATTATCAGGAAACGCCGCCAATATTCGTTATCATTGTCTGATGGCGGGTTACTTCTATGTGTTTGCTTGTGAGCAAGACGTGGAACCGAAATTTCTATGTTCAATCCATTACAACAGATCGCGCTTTTTGAAGCATTTCATTACTTATTTTATCAGAAAACTCGCGGTCATTTCTGAGAATGTCCTTGATATTTTTGATGTGTTCCCCCACCGAGATCATATCGATCGATTTAGCTTGCAGTGCGTTAACTACTGGTTCTAAAACTGCTGAATATTTGGCTATTGTTTGTAGAGCAACAATAAACACTGGTTTTGTAACGGCTGAATGCAACTGATATGCAGATTTTCTGGTGGCATAATTTCCCTCTACAGATAACGTTTCTAGAGATTTCACAAGCTCTGGGAAATGTTGAGAAAACTTTCTGATTGATTTATATTTTTCGGACCATCTCGTCTCACACAATCGTGATAGGTTTGGAGCGTAGTTTCGACGAGTAGTCGATTCTCTGAAAAACGTTATAACATCCTTTACAGTGGCGACAGTATTTCTAATTTCTGGCACTGCGTTCGCATCATTCACAACAAGGTTGAGTTTGTGACTTGACCATTGAAAATATAAAGCACGAGGATATTTTTTTCTCAAAATGGCTTGTACGCCACCCTCTTTCCCTGCCATTGTAGAACAGCCATCGAATCCAAACCCTACGCAATCTTCGGTTGGGAGATTAGAACTAATCAAGAAATTGTCAATTGCTTCGGCAATTGCTGAAGCATTTTGTGCTTTTAGTTCAACGAACCCTACAAATTCTTCTCTGATTCTCCTTTTGCTTTCGTCGTAGAACCGCACGCCTATTGATAGCTGTTCTTTCCCAGCTACGTCTGCTGTTTCATCAGCTAAGACTGCGTTAGCCACGGTCTTCTGAACCTCACTTATTATATTCTCTTTAATAACTTCACCACATAAATTAATCAATTCGTTTTGTATTTTTGGCGATGTGTAAACTGCATTGCGACGGCCCTTTTCCAGGTGACTCTTTAATTTGTCGTCCCCTGAATTGCTTCTCAACTTCAACAAATCTAATAAAACACCCTCATCTGCTTGTTTTCCCCTAAGAGGCATACCATGTGTACCGCAAAATACTATACAAGAAATAATTGATGACAATATTTGTCTGTTTTCATCGATTGCTTTTTGGTGTCCACTTTGCAGTTGAATGTCTACAGGAACATTTTCAAGAAAAAGTTTCGCGGCAGATTTAAATTATATTGCGTCGCTAACAGTATACTATATCGAATGTTGTAGAATGTTTAATTATAGATAAAAAATATTAAATCAAAATATCTGACTGAAAAGATGTTTTGTTTCCAACACTTCATTTTGCGCAGAGTAGGAAACACGTTTTTAATTCCCACTTGCCAGGAAAATTGACGTTTATTTTATCTTCTAGTACCCTACCTGGGTACGTCCATGATAATGCCATAATTGCCATGTTTGGCATTGTGTGAGGAAACGCAGTTGATGTTAGTTGTCAAGCAAAAATGCTGCTGCTCTTCTCATCATCATGGCTCATATGTATCCCACTACCAGGTTCGAGCCTCCTCCACAATAGAAACAAAATTGACCTCCTATACCAAGCTAGTCAGACAGGTCGGTATAGGGTTTTGTTTCGAGTTTACCTTCTCTTGCTGCTGCACATTCTCCTAGAACCCACAGCAGTTTTTTGGCAATTCGACGACTCCCATGGGTAAGTATAGGGGTGGTGATAATTGTATTCTTAATCCGTTACCACACAATTCGAATCTAGGTTTTGTATTAGGATCGTTCATTTCTACAAATGTACAACCGCCATCTATTGACAGGTAGGAGTACTACGTACATCTAAACTTTTGCAATAGTGCAACTATCTGGCGATAGGCAATTTCAAAGGGATTATTGTTTTTTTTATTACAATTAATACTTTTATTACTTTATATTAAAGTATGACTTTTAGAGCAGTTGCATTGTTATTCAAAACATTTACATACTGTATTTTTATGTTAATTTATTCATATATGCAAGTAATCAATAAATTCAGCAACGCGCTTACAAGTCAGGATGGCCGAGCGGTCTAAGGCGCCAGACTCAAGGTTACCTTGCTCACTGAACGTGAGTCCGAGATGTTCTGGTCCTCTCTGAGGGCGTGGGTTCGAATCCCACTTCTGACAAAACTTTTTATATTAATTAGGCCACTGTTTACTTAAGTAATAAATTACTTTTTTGAACTTGTGCTGTGTGGTAGCGGCATCGAATACTACCAACCCTTGCTTTGCTCGTGGGTGTCGTAAAAGACGACTAAGAGCCCTAGATTGACCCGGACCAACTCCATCTGGTACCATTTGGGTCAACGATTACATTCCCAAGGAGGGTTGACGTCAGGCAGGCGGCCGGTCATAAAAGTCATTGCCGAAACTTTTTGCAATATGTCAAAACAGATGACATATTGCGTCGACCCCAAGTAATTGGGATAAGAGCAAGATGATGATGATGACTTTTTTGAACTTTGAAATGTAAGATTAGACATCTTTGGTTACTTGATATTTAATGGATGAGTTCAAATCCTACTTCTGACAAATACTTTTTATAATTAGGCCACTATTTACTTAATTCTATAATTACTTTTTTGAACTTTGAATATAAGGTTTCATCTTTGGTTATTTGAAATTTAATGCTATCTCAATTATGATAAGGTAATAAAAAGGATATAATTGAAAAATCTAATCCAAACACAATCACAATATAATAATGACATTCATTTATGATTACCCAAAAAAATAACTCGCCATTGCACTATAATGAAAATACCAATCACGCATATAAATTTGACCACCAGATTGAGAGCCCTCAGCGCTCACCTTATAGTCCGGGCAAAGTCGTGAAAGCCATTTGCAGCTAACACAAAAAAAAATTGATCTGCATAATCAGAAATTTTAAAAATATTTAAAGTGCATAACAACCAACAACCTGTAGTGTTTGCTGGGCATGATATCAGTTTTAAAAATTGAAAAAGCAAAAAGCCAACGTCACGTAGTATTCCCAGGCGGTCACCCATCCAAGTACTAACCACGCCCAATGTTGCTTAACTTCGGTGATCGGACGAGAACCGGTGTATTCAACGTGGTATGGACGTTGGCGATTACATTCATGAAATTTATGCACAAATAAAACATATTTGACAAAATTATTTCTTATGTAATCGTTTATTTTTAGACATCCTCCGTTCCTCTGTAATGACTAAATGTAATTATCATGTCTAATGAATTATCATCGGTCTTCCACAAGTATGCCAAATGTCAAGTCCATTCCACGATTTGAATTGGCTCAAAATCATGTTCAAAGTTTCCATTACATAGGCACATACTAATACGTGTGAAGCTGATAAAAGCATATTAAAAATGGAGCAAGTGTGTATAGATCCTGTACGGTTGTACGCGTAGGTAGTTCGACCAATGGCCCTAAACGGTGCACCAGTGACGGCGAGTTCCTTGGCCACTCGTCTTAAAGCTTACTTGTGGAGGCAAAAAGCCATGGCGTTATGCACGGAATAATGTAAGCTGTCTAACTACATACTCAATATCAAAATTTTGTGTGTTACCAGCGATGACTTGCAGCACTGAAGCGTGGTCTCTAAATGTAGGCCTCATAAAAAAGTTGCTCGACGTACTATGGAGAGGACTATGCTCGGTATTTCTCTACGTGATAAAATCCGAAACACGGAAATCCGTAGAAGAACAGGTGTAACCGACATAGCCCGCAGAATTAGCACGTTGAAATGGTAATGGGCAGGCCACATCGCTCGTCGAACCGACAACCGTTGGGGAAGAAAGGTTCTTATATGGCGACCACGGATCGGACGGCGCAGTGTAGGACGACCCCCCACTAGGTGGACTGACGACATTCTCAAAGTCGCAGGGAACCGTTGGATGCAAGTGGCGCAGGACCGTTAGGAGTGGCATTCTCGTGGGGAAGCCTATGTCTAGCAGTAGACGTCTGTAGGCCGATGGATGGATGGATGATCAAAATTTTATTAGTCCACTCATTCTGTTATTGTTATTAATATTTGCACGTGTGTTAGTATGTACTTATTTTAGTTTAATTCTTAACATAAAATATGTTGTAAATAAGTAATCTGCGTTGAATTTGCTGACAATCGTCACACAACAGGCCGCTACTGAAAAACAGCATTGTGATGTTACTACAGCATTAAGCTGAGTAGCGATCTTTATACTCGCTTGCGGGTGGGATCCTAGCTCTTACATCTAAACTATGTTATACAAATATGTATCCCCCTGCGAGGGATTATTATTGGAGTGAAACTTCTTTGCGCGCATGAGGGTTATTTTTTTACGGATGAAAAGCAATTTAGCGTCACGAAGATGTCCAGCCATGGAGCGAGAGTAGGGAGCAGGCGAGTGAGAAAAAACGAGAGATATTTTTCTTTTTTTTTTTGTTATTTTTTTTATTTATTTACTTATTTTTAATACTTATAAAAACACATGGAACCAAAGAAGTTTCACTTCTGACATACGTACTTAGTAGGTACTCACGCTATTTTTCTTTTTTCTACAGGAGTATTTTCTTTCTTCTTTCTTTCTATTCATCAAGGTATCGTCGGACATTATATCAAATATCAGTTTACCCAAAAGATAATGCCAAAATTACTAAGAATCCGTGTGGTCACGGAGTAAGAATACAATTCACCACCCCCTCTCTTGCCCGTGGGTATCGTAAAAGACCACTAAGGGATAAAACATCTATGCAAGAGAAGACAAACTCGAAACAAAACCCTATGCCAACGCGTCTGACCAGCGTGGTATATTAGGTCAATTTCTCTTCGATAACGGAGAAGGCCCGTGTCCAACATTGGGATGTATGTAGGCTGAGATGACGATCTGCCGCTAGAAAGTATGGCCTAGTGACACGTTATATTCTTAAGCTATCGCTACACGGGGATAATAATTATTCATCATCATCATCGCAGCCCACATACGTCCCACTGTTGGGCTCGGGCCTACTCCACAATGGGAGGGAAATTGACCTACTATTCCATACTGGTCAGACATGTTGATATAGGGTTTTATTTCGAGATTTCCTTCTCTTGCTCAGATGTCATGTGCATATTATATCCCATAGGCGTCTTTTACGACATCTACGGACAAAATAGGGAATGGTGAATTGTATTCTTATTCCGTCACCACACGGGGACAATAATTATTGTTATATAAAAATAGCGCTAAATTGTGTATTTTTACATACATATGTGTATCTACACTAATATTGTAAAGCGGAAACGTATTTTTCTATGTTTGTTACGAATAAACTCAAAAACTACTAGACGGATTTCGATAATTCTTTCATCATTTGCTACATTATCCCTGAGTAACATAGACTATATTTTATCCCGATATTCTCACGGGAACGGGAACTACGCGGTAAGGCGACTGAAACCGAAGCGAAGTGAGGGCGGGTTGTTAGTATAATTAGAGATAAAATATCAACTACAAATAATACCAAATAAAGAGAATTAATACTAATTCAGTATTATATTTGTCAAAATAGCTGTTTTTTTTAGGTTCAAAATAAAAAGGTTAATAAATACAGTAGTTAGAACAAAAAGGTAATGCCGCCCCCGGGTGGGCTCGAACCACCAACCTTTCGGTTAACAGCCGAACGCGCTAGCCAATTGCGCCACGGAGGCCACGTCTCACTGTTCAAAATAGCAGTTTGATTTATATAAGTTAATATATATTATTATTATTAACACTTTATTTACGACCAGCGACCTGCCCTCGCTCCACTTCGGTTCTAACCACTTTGTCCCCGCATAGAGCCTCGGGTTTGAGTCCCGGACCGAGCAAAATTTTATGAGGATTTTCTGAAATGAAAAATTGCCCAATTACTCTTTTCTTTTTTTTAATTACAAACAGTGGCAAACGAGCAAACAGTACACCTGATGGTAAGTGTTGCTGCCGCTCATTGACCTTTGCAAGGCCGCTGCCTACCGCTAAGAAAGTGAAGGGAGTGTGAATGCGTGCAGTAAGGTTTGGTGATGCTAAAGGCATCACTAAAACCCACCACACACAAACACCCTCAGAAGCTGAGCTTCCGGCTCTCTCATTCACTGAACGAAGCACAGTAATAAATTGCTACTACTCAGACGTCCACACTCGCAGAAAGCGAGTGTGGTACAACCCCGGACGTACCGGCCCGCGGATGTAGACACAATTGTCAACGGTGTGTTGGCTCGTTTCTTATATGTCCCACTACTGGGCTCAAGCCTTCGCCATAATAAAAGGGACATTGACCTAATACACCACGCTGGTCGGTTTGGTATAGAGTTTAATTCCGAATTTTCCTTGTTGTTCTTGCATAGACGTTATATCTATATTGTACCTCTTAGTCATCCTTTACGACATCCAGGGGCAAGATAGGGAGTGATGAATTGTATTCTTACTCCGTTATCACACAGAAAATCACATCCCATCCAAATCGCTACAAAGGATGACGTGCAACCCCATAACCTGGCATCCATACCTACATCTTTATCACCATGTGGACGGGACACCGGTACCTAGCTCTAGACATCAGTGGCTGAATATTTTATTCCTGATTTTCTTTCTAATTTTCACTTCAAAAATCTATATTCGACTTGAAGGAATTCGATATTTCATTTCAATTGATGAGCCAGACAACCATATATTTATTCCATTTGCATTCCCTTCAATCCTGCGCCTACGGCAGGCAGGGACTAGTTCTCATATTGTTAAAATCCACAAATATCAGTTATAATTTATCAAGAAGTATGCAGGTTGTTCATTTCCCCACAAAAGGTAAAAGAAAAATAACCTCCATTTTTTCTCGACAAGGCCATAGATTCTTTTATCTCCTTAAGCCTAATTTATGATGTTTTGTAAAAAAATCCTCCCAAATGTCTTCATCCCTCCATCCCTCCTTCCCAAATGATCTTTTGAATAGTACTCGTATAAATATTGAATGCCAACAATTTATACAAAGTTGGTTAGATGACCGATTTTGAGGTTGAGAAGAAAAATAGGTGAAAATTGAGCAAATTTATGTTTAATTCTCATAAAATATATATTGCGTCATTAACTGACTAATGGTTTCAAACAGATTTTGTTCAGATGGGCAAATCAGTCCTATAATCACAGACACGAAAAACATTAGTCTTATTAGTCTAAAAATTATTTTTGTGTATAATAGCGCTACCTACTTAAATATACTTTTAACTAAGTACGTAAATAATATACTCTTTTAAACTACGTATTTATCGATAGATGGCTCTGTTACACAAAAACAACACCTTACATTTTTGGCGTCTAGCAGATGTTAATGTGCTGTCGTACTTTGGATAAATGCATTATGTTTGAAATAGGGGCTAAGCATCATATATTAAAAATCAACCACGAGAATTTACAAGTTTGTCCGATTTTAGCTACTTTGCAGTTGTGCTAGCATTCGATGTTATCCACTAATCCAAACCTTACATTTCGTCTTTTAGAAAATAAGAATTGATTAAAAAAGGTTTAGCGCGTCCACACTCTTGTTTTAATAGAAACATTTCACAATGGATTTTAATTTCTTTTGCTCTGAACTTTAACTTATGTACTTTTACTAAATTAGCCTAAGTTATTCCCTATAATAAACCTATTTCTTTTTTTTTTTTTGGGTGTGGGTTGCGGTCGGCGCGCTCCTCGCACCACTCCGTCCGGGACAACAGAGGGGCGTAAGCACGCACACCCGCAATCCACCCACGATGCACGTCGCCTTCGTCGTTGGGCCGACCACCGGAGCAGGGTTACTTGTCATCAGTGGTCGGCCCGACGGAACACCCCCTATTTGGGGTACCCTCCCATCGACCGACGTCCCCCCCCTATAATAACCCTATAGAGCTTTTCTGTAACAGTGTTACGGCCATAAAAGGGCAATGTGGGATTATCAGTATCAATTACTAGAATCGGTGTATAATAAAGATCTACAAATAACCCGCGGTAAGGTATGTATTTTCAACAATACATACCTATTTATAACCTACCTAGTTTCTCAATATTATGCTCTTAAAATAAACCTTACATTTTTAAATATACAACTTCTATAAATGCCGAAACATTAGTAGATTTATTTTTAACCATAGTTCTTGTAAAGAAATGCATGTTTTTAAACGAGCAACACTTATTTTTAATACGCTTTTATTAGCTTCACAATCAGACGTATGTATGTTAGTATGTAACGGAATCTCTGAACATGATTTTGACCCCCGTCAAAACGTCGGATTAACTCGAAATTTGGCATACTTATTAAGGGCCGATGAATTCAATATTTTAAACAGTTTGACGCGTTATCCTTATTAGGATAATCAGGATTAGCGAAAATTCAACTAAAAAATGAAAAATAAATAATAGTTCAAAAAAACTAAAAAAATACGCTTTTATAGAAAATCCAACTAAAAAATAGAAAATAAATTTTAAAAATTTTGAATTACAATATAGGTATACACTATAAGAAATAAAATATTTTTATTGTAAAAAAGCGTGGGGTGCTTTTTAAGATATTATCAAAATGATAATCCTTCTACTCATATCTGTCAATAAAATATTTATAACTATTGACAACATGCACCCCACGCTTTTTTTACAATAAAAAATATTTTTTACTTATATACACTATTCTTAATTTTAATTTTTGAAAATTTATTTTCAATTTTTTAGTTGGATTTTCTTTAAAAGCGTATTTTTTTAGTTTTTTTGAACTATTATTTATTTTATTGGCATAGTGCCATTTTAAAATTATTAGGAAATACATGCAGTAGATAAGAGAATATAAGCATATTTAGGCATTAGAAGCATAAATTCAAATTATTGTACGACTCCCGTATGGTCTAGTGGCTAGGATACCTGGCTTTCACCCAGGAGGCTCGGGTTCGATTCCCGGTACGGGAAAATCATTTTTGTAAAAATTTATAATTCAAATCATTGTTTTGTCATATATTTTTGACACAACACAGTTATTAGTGGTCGCCATGTGGTCGAAATTCGCCCATAATTCATTTTAATTAATTTTTCTGCTACACAACTTTCTTTAATTTTATTTATGTATTGAGCACGCTGTATTTCACTAATAACGAATATACCTATAAGCACAAATCTCTATTAGACATTGTCATCATAATTATGATGGTTTGACATTCAGTTCGACCAGAGATTTTAACAAAAGTGTATAAGCGTTGCTACGCAACACATTCAAACAAACGTTTGTGTGTGTGTGTGTGTGTAGCGATTGCGTTGTAGTGTGCGTAAGGTCTTTTTGAATGAATTTAATGCATTTCTAATCCATTATTAAATGAAATTTCAGTTTTATGCACTTCTTCTCATTATACATATACATCAACTGTGCCAAATTTCATACTTGTCCATCCACGTAATTTTCGTAAAAAGGTGTACAAAGTTTTTGCTTTACGTATTTATATATAGATACAGATATTCATAAACCAGTCGCCAATATCTTATCTATAGTCAAAATTAATCAATTGATTATACAATCATTGTAGGTAAACCTATACAGAAGCTGATGAGTTAAGGAATATAATATGCAGCCGTGCCTTACAGCCAGTTACAGTCCCATGAGAATTATGAAACTGGGCTGAAGAATTACCAGGAGAATAAAGAAAGAATGGACAACCACATCATCATCAGTCCATCATATGCCTTATGTGCATATTATATCCCTTAGTCGTCTTTTACGACAACCACTATCCAGAAATTAATATCACCAACTGTGCCCGTCGATCCAGCATTATACCTCGTGGAGTGCTTTTCTTGTGGTTGGCTATGATCTTGATACACTACGCCCAATCTGTCCGAGGCGACGCGGCGACGGATGGGTAGTGTGCGGCCTCATAACCTGCCGTATTCCCTCCCCCATCGCCTTTGGGGCCACCATTAATACCGGTCCTTGACAACCGTGGCCGGCCCGGCGGATCATCCGTTCGGGGACCCTCATATTCGATGCCCCTACCTGGAGAAGTGCCTACCCTAAAATGGAGATTAAAATATGGCATCATTTAAAATAAAAATAGGGATAAATCTACTAACAATAAGTAATAACTATCGACGTAATAAATGCAAGCAAAGCGGCGGGAACAACAAGTATTATTTAAAATATGATCTCATTTCTGAGTTACATTCCTTCATTTTTGTGTTAATAATTTTACAAATCTAAAATATAAAATCTGTAATATTTAGAAACAATAGTTCATAATATTTAAAAAAGTAATCGTCAACGTCCATACCATGTTGAATACACCGGTTCTCGTCCGATCACCGAAGTTAAGCAACATTGGGCGTGGTTTTAGTACTTGGATGGGTGACCGCCTGGGAATACCACGTGATGTTGATTTTTTTATTGTGTCCGTTTTAGTAAATCTTACATTAGTATTAGACAAGGATTGAAAGTAAAATTTTAAGGTCACAAATATTACATCAAGAAAGGTGCAAGATATATCGAAGAGTAGGAAAGCAACATATCTAAATTTTAAAATGACATTATTTTATTATAATTATTTCTTTTTTTTATGTTATTTTTAGCTTCTGCTGCACCGTAGGAACAATTTCGCCTCTGTCCAAGTAAAACACCTCCAGAAGAAAGAGAAATTTATATTTTAAACTTACAAGCCGCTCTCGCTTCGCTTCGGGTTTCATCCGCCTTATCCGCATAGTTCCCATTCCCGTGGGGATACCGCCCCAAAATATAGCCTAAGTTACTCCTTATGTAGACAGAATATTATCAAAATCGGTCAAGCCGTTTTGAAGATTATCCAAAACAAACACAGACAGAGAAAAATGTTTAGATTGGTTCTTAGGCATAGGTGTCGTGCAAATAACTGTGTGAGCATAAAAAAGCCCAGTACTTTGACATTACAAATAGACACTTCAATTTTATTTATTTTTATAGATACTTATAGTCCATAAAATATAGCTTGATCTCTGTAACAGATGTCAACGAAACCAACGAAGGAAGAATTTGAATTTGCGACATGTTTACAATTTCATTTTGTATCAAATATATTTCCATTCTTTTCGTGCCAGTTTTGTTGTAACTGAATTGCAATACATTAAAAATATGAAAATATTAATATTCATGCCTAAAATGTAGCTTGTAAGTACTGAAATACCTAGTACACATTTTATACATAAATGACGCTTACGCAAGTACAAGGTCTTACTGGACTGAAAATAAAAAAGAGATGTGACAGTTGACGTACATAAATCGATAACCGTTCTTTATTACATTATTCACAAAATAAATAAACCTAAAGCTAACCTAAAACTACAATAGTTTTCCAAAAAAGACAAACTAATCCTACTTGAAAATCAAAAATTGATACCTTAATATTCTATATACAGACCACAAAACTGTAGTTATTTCTCGTTCTATTTCATCAAGGACTTCTTCTCTAGCTAACCTCAAGATTTATGTACTTTCGGTTTCTTCTCTACACTATTAATGTTTATTTTATTTTGTATTTTATATGTCTTTATTAAATAATTTGTTTCTTTTACTTAAGCTATTCTATGTGATAATCACGATATTTTTTACAAACTAGAATATGATATACTAGCAATCCGCCCTCGCTTCGCTTCGGATTCAGTCGCCTTACGCGCGTAGTTCCCGTTCCCGTGGGAATACCGGGATAAAATATAGCCTATGTTACTCCCTGATATTATAGCTTTCCAATGGTGAAAGAATTTTTAAAATCGGTCCAGTACTTTTTGAGTTTATTCGTTACATACAAAAATACAAATCTTTCCTCTTTATAATATTAGTGTAGATTATGAGGTATCTATCAACAACAACAACCATGCGAACGAAACAACCGAAACCAATAACCAACTGACATGTAATTTTTAGAACTCCAACTAACGACAACGTGGGCATAATAATTCGAGAGGGTCATCAATCCACGGAAAGTCTTAACACCGCGATTCAGAAAAATGACGTCATTGCAGAACGCCATCTATGGGCAAATAGGTAAAACGTCTGCACAATGAAAGTTATGCTAGGGTCATTTTGCGTTTTAGTAATTTTATATTATCTCCGAAACTGTATGACCAATTGATATACTGTAAATGGCAAATCTTATCTGTATGATGTTCCTGTGATACTGAAATAATTTATTGTCATAAGAATTAATATTTTGTTGCTCAAATAATCAACCAAACGTAACAATGCCGAAAAAAAAATTTTTTAATGCAATAATAGAAGTATAAAAGATAAAATATAAAAGATAGAGATATGGTATCGCTGACTTTTTTGTAGAAATAATTAAGATGAACCAGGTAGCCATACATTCTTTTTAATTTTAAGCAACTGTTTAGGCAGCGCACGCAAATAATTCTGTTTTACGAGGTATTTTTTTCCGACTTGCCAGACAAAAGTTGTGATAGCTCGGTTAATATACATGTTATAGAAACAATTTATAGCCTATAGCACTCAGGAATAATGTAGCTTTCTGCCAGTTAAAATAAAATTAGAATTAGATTATGAGTTCCAGAGATTACCCCCTGCATACAAACTTACAAATTTTACCTCTTTATAATATTAGTATAGATGTAGTATTAATTTATTTTATTCTTAATTTAATGTTACTGTTTCAAATATTACTGTTTGAAATTGACTTGGTACATGACTTGACTCCCTGCAAATCGTCGGGGATCGCAATCTCACGGACAGATTGGAGTCGCTGGAGCAGCGGAGAGACTTTGGGTCACTCTGTGTACTCTATCGACTCTATCACGGGGAGTGCTCCGAGGAACTGTTTGACTTGGTACCACCGTCACCATTCTACCAACGTACCACTCGACATCGTAGCAAGGTTCATCCATTTCACCTGGAAACGTTATGGTCTTCAACTGTACGTTTCCAGCGATCATTTCTCCCACGTACGTTCAAGCTTTGGAATGAACTACCTGCTGCTGTGTTTCCCGAGCGCTATGACATGTCATTCTTTAAACGAGGTTTAAGAAGAGTATTTCCTTCACGGTAGGCAGCGGCCTGGCTGTGCCCCTGGTATTGCAAAGGTCCATGTGCAGCAGTTTCACTTACCAGGTGTGCTGCTTGCTCGTTTGCCACCGTTGGCACTTAAAAAAAAAAAAAAAACTTTTTTTACATATATTTGTTTTGCATATATGTGTTGTTGCTTCCGCGACTTGATTGTACGGGCCCATCAGACTCAGCGGTGTAGTATCATGTTTACTGTACCATAAGCTGAGACGGGCACGCACGCAGTTTTTAAGTTTTAAGAAATATTTTTTTATATATCAAAAGGTAACATTCCAGAAAGAGATAAAGACTACCTATATTACCAAAAAGTTATTTTTTTAAATGACTTCTACATGTTTATAGATTGTGTTTATCATTCATTTATTTACATAAAATAATGTACTTAAGTAAGAAGAGCGCACTATAACTTACAAATAAAGTTCACAAGAAAATTCTTAGGAGACTATTATATGAGGTAGTTACATATATTCGTCACGCATTGTTCAACTTCTCTTATTGTTATAGTCCATAAAACATAGCTTGATCTCTGTGACAGATGTCAACGAAACCAACGAAGTAAGTTTGAACGAGCGACATGTTTACCATTTCATTTTGTATCAAATATATTGTCATTCTTTTCGTGCCAGTTTTATTGCGACTGAATTGCAATATATTATAAATATAATAATATTAATATTCATGCTTAAAATGTACCTCGTAAGTACTGAAATACCTAGTAAACATTTTATACATAAATGACGCTTACGCACGTACACGGTCATACTGGACCGGAAATAAAAAAGAGATGGGACAGTCGATATACGTAAATCGATAACCGATCTTTATTAAATTATTCATAACAGAAATAAACCCAATACCGTACCTATACATGTAAAACTTTCAACATATTTTTACAATTAAAACAGACAGTTACATTATAAAATACATAAATTGACTTAATTAAACATTAAAAAACTACTTTTCGTCTCAGAGTAAATGATAATATTATGTATGCATTATCGTCAATAAACTAGACATGTTTATTCATAAAACAGTCGTAACTGATCGATTGATCTAGTGACTGTCCCTATTTTGACAAAAAATGATAAATGTTCTATAGTGTTTGCAAAATAGCATGGCAAAAGAGGTCATTTGGTGACCTTCACCACGATATCATCAAATCCAAGTAATTTATCGCTATTTCTATCGCTTTCCATACAAACCGTCTTATCGTTGTAATATCGTGGTGAAGGTGTCTAGACCGTACAGAGGTTACAAACATTTGCCTGCGTGTAATTTGTTTAGAATTTTAATTAAGAAATTATTAAACACCTACACGTGCAATAATAAAGCATACGTACACGTTACCTACCTTACCACTGCCCTAGCATGAAACTGATAGCTAACTTATCTTAAGGCTAACTTTTTGTTAAATACGTCAGGTGAGGTAAAATAATATACTAAAATAATTTATTTATGACTTTACAAAAATCTATAGCTCTGGACTGTCACTTCCACTACTGTTACTATCACTGCTGTCTCTGATACATGAATTATGAATGCATCAATCTTTCGGTATATACTGTCATCGAGGCCCATCATTTTTTTTTTCTATATCTTTTACGTGCTCCACACGGAATGTCAAACAAAATGGCGACTGGGTCACATGACGCCACTGATCTCGTACACCTGACACTAAATTCAGTTAAAAAAAGATTTTATGTTTGATACACATAACGTAAAATCTTGCATCTACTTGTGCGATCCTTTAGGTTTATTACACCTGACGGTAAAATGAGTTGAAAGAAATGTGTCATAACTTAAAACTTGGCATTTTTTGGGCGTTACATTACGTTACGTTCTTCGAAGCTACCTACGTATTTAATTATAGGATCTATATTATATTGAATTTATATAAATATTCTCGGTACTTTAATTTTAATGTTACTTAAAAACTTTAGATTTTCAGACATTTGAAAGTAATTTGGCATTGTTATCAATGATATTATTTATAAAATAATGAAATGTCATCAGTTACAGGTTAATCTGGTATTTTAAAACAATGAAATACATGATTGTAGGATATTAAAAACATATATTTTCTATGGTAATTTTACTAGATTTCGTAAAATTTTGGGTTGTGCTGTTTGTAATGTTGCTTCCTGGTAGGCATCTACCAAGAGAATTATGCGATACAACTTTTCGATAGATTTGTATGGTAAGCGATAGATTTTTTTGCATTTTAAGATATCGTGGTGAAGGTCGTTTTTTGCCACGTTATCTGGCACTGAGTATAGCAGGCACACTCCAGTGATGACGGTAATAGTGACCTAGACCTTGATTGTACTCCTTTTGAATAATTAAAACAGTCAAAACACAGTTTTTGTTTGAAATAAAATCAATAAGATTTTCATTGATTGTATTTTTATTATAATAGAAAATCACAATTATAAAAATAAAGAGTTTTATCGATAAAAAACTACGAACTTATCGTAAGCGTGACAGCACTAGGGACAACTGTCACAGATATCATCCTATATTTTATGGACTATAGTGTAGTTTATACCTTATTATTTGCTATATTGCCCAGGAACTTTGTAAAATCTTTTAAATTAAATTTTATATAATGACATCTATTGTCAAATTCATGAACTGTAGAAATAAATACAGCCTTTACTTACAATGTGTTTTAACTATTGAATAACAGATGGCAGTCCGTCCTTAATTTATTATGTCTATTTCTTAGGCACTTGCACATTAATTTAAGTGTGTATAGTTACTAGAAACTAGAAACTGATATTGAAGACCCACCCATTCTAAAGAATGGCGGTTTTAATCAAAATATCCGTTTTTTCTTAAAACTACTACACATCCGCTAATAGTTTCTAAATCAATGTACTCCAAAGCAGTTATCTCATTTCCTTCAAAGACTAAAGCAAAATAAATCCGCTCTAACCGATCGAGCTGAACCGCTCGAACCTGAATTTGATCAATTTCAAACATTCTGACGGCCATTTTTTTATCGGCCGTGCATGCGTTTTTATTCGCCGGAGTTTTCAATTTCATTTTCCTTGTTGACTTGTCCATTGTCATTAACAGTAATGATAACAGGAATTACCTACTACCCAGTTATCGCGGAAAAGGGGACATTTGAAATACAATGATTAAAGAAATCAAGGTATGTTTGCATTAGTAATATGCTCTTATTTAGAAATACAGTTGTATAAAAACATTTAAATTAATATGTAAGTATACCTACTAAACACAAAGAATTTCAAGTATTATTCAAGAAATATCTTAATTAAATATTCAGTTTTTATGCATCCAACCTGTCACTGCAAGTATTTAATCGCCATTTAGATTCGTTTCTTTATTGGGGAGAATGAGTGCTATTACATGTAAATATCGTGGACAAAAATGTTACCTACGTAACTAACTCTTGTACTTACCTAAATAAAATAGTAGGTGTAAGGTTTTATTTCAATCTTATATCCCTTAGTGAAGTCGTCTTTTACGATATAGAAGGTGCCAGGTGATGAAATATATGACCGGGGAGTTAGTTCATCACCCGAGGCCGACCGCGCGACGAAGACTGACGTCTTCCCCGAGGGGGGGCCGTCGGTCGAAGAGACGGTAGAAAGTACTCCTCAAGGGGTATTCCGTCAGGCCGACCACTGACGACAAGTCACCCTGCACCGGTGGTCGGCTAACCACGAAGGCGACGTATAACGGGTGGGTTACGGGGCTCTGCACGCCGCACTTCTGTCGCCCCCGACAGAGCCGGGCGACAGGTGCGCTAACCGTAGCTCACCCCAAGAAAAAGGTGATGATATAAGTTGTTTTTTGTCTCACAGAAAACAATAAATTTAAACTAGTTATCGTCAACGTCCATACCATGTTGAATACACCGGTTCTCGTCCGATCACCGAAGTTAAGCAACATTGGGCGTGGTTAGTACTTGGATGGGTGACCGCCTGGGAATACCACGTGATGTTGACTTTTGCATTGTTTTGAAGTAAATTTTAGTGTTAGTTTCATAAGTACTACAGCAAGAAAGAATAAATACTTCTTTCTAAGAAGTAATGATAGAGCTAGATTTTAAAATTATTCTAATATGACTTATTTATTTTTAATCTCAGAATACACACAATTATCGATTATACAGGTTGACTGGTAAAAGATTGTACATATTGAAGGAAACGATAGATAATGGTCACAGATAACCAATAAAAATGTAAAAAGAGAAAAATATTAATTAACAACATAGTAAACATCAACAATATTAGTTTCGCAAGACTCCCAAAAATATGATCACCCTATAGACTAGAGGTATCGGATCGTATTCGAGCTTAGTGCACAGATGGCGTAGTGGTTAATATAGCGACATGCAACGCCGGTATCGGCGGTTCGAATCCCCCACGCGGGACAACACTTTATGTGATCCACAACTTGTTGTTCTGAGTCTGGATGTAATTTGTGTCCGTTAATTATTATTGTTTGTAAAATTCCCAGCAATACAAGGATGATTTCCTTTGTGCATGGTGTTGTCTTAAAATTATTATTATAAATTATTATAGTCATTGAAAGGCATTAGTCACTTTTCCTTCATACTTTGATCCTGGCTTAGGACAGGCAAAAATACCTAGCAATAATAAACGTTCGTAACTGAATTTTTCAAAATAAATTCTTTATTTCTAATGTACTTAGATTAGAGGCAGTTGGTATAAATTAGGAGGCACCTTGGTGTTTCTGGCGTATTTAAAAGTGGAATCATACCTATGTACAGTGATTAAATAATAAATCTATTTACAAATTACAATTACGCTAATCCCAGCAATCAAAATTAACAAAATAATTGCTTACCTCTTCGCGTACGTAAATGATCAACTTTAGTTACTAATATTGTTAATTCACAACGATTTAGTGAATATGAAATTAAAAATTCATATCACTATTCTATCACTTTTTACAAATACGGTTAAAAAAAGCGCGGGCAATCAAATGACTCGTAACTGTAAGTTAATAAATACGGAAATGCAAAATGGCCAAATCGGCGCGCGCGCTTTGACTGAGTACAGACGAACTGTCACCGCGTGGGGGACACGTGCGGGAGTAGGCGTACTAGTTTTATTAGCACTTGTCAAGGTCACGCACTCGCCTAATTTCTTTTTTAATGCCGATTTTACTGCTAGAATTATTAAAAGTAGGTATAGGGATAATGTTATTAATCTACAAACAACCGTATGTTATGTTGGTTGTTTGTACGACGTCCAGCGTGGCGAGAGCGCCTGTCTAAAACAATACATACAACATACCTTTCTTTTTATACCTGGGATCCTTCGACCGACCGACAACACTAACACATTTAAGTTGACTCTCACTTGATGCTTTTACGTTAAACAGTAATCACTGGCAAAACTCGCGGGACATAGTCGATTTACTAAAGTCTAGAACACGTTGAAATTGACGTGCATGTTTCATGCCACGTTTTGAAATGTCCCAAATAGTTTTGTGACGTAGATATGTACGTTAAAGCTTCGAGTGGCTTCTCTTGTGCTAGCTTGCAGTTCCTCTTGGAAGTACTTCAAGATATGTCCTTCAAGGCTTACTGGAAAAGCGGTTTCAGCTACGTCCTTGAGGGTGAAGCAGAATATGAAATGGACCATAGTTAAGCAACCGCCTGCAGTATTATAGCATTATCAGCACAAGATGCCATCAACCACTACATCGAAAATTGTTATTTACATAATATCAAAAAATAATAAACGTGCATAAAAGACAATCCGACGAACGGAGCTACGCAAGGATTAGAAACACACTAGTACGATTAGGCCATCGTGGTCCGCGGATAACCAAAGAATTTTTTGAAGGATTCCCGTATGACCCGAGCTAGGTAGGGATAGCCGTCCTGCGGTCTGATTGGTCCGAGACGGCCTTGGCGGCATATCACCCAATAACTAGTTCAATATCGCTGTTACGTAAATTTTTAGTACAAGTGCGTTAACCTGTACATAGATAGATATACCTATAGGTAGGTATATTATCATCTGTGTCCAGGGCTAAATATTTTTATAAGATAAATAGTTCAAAATTTAAGTACTATTTTTGGAACGAAGTTCCTTATCGCGCGTTGTGAAAGGGGGCTAGACGGAAAAAATTCTTACGAAAAGTTGTCACGACACTTTTTGCTATAGTAAGCTATTGTAAGCTGTGCGGCGTCGCATGTTTCTCTGTCTGTCTCTCTCTCTCTTATAGAAAGCAAGCCAGATATTTTCATTTCTATTTCGCATTGAACAGTGTGGTGTCGCGACGATTATTTTTGTTGAGTGTATACAGGTTTTTTGTAAATAATAAATAATAAAAAATAATAATAATAATGAATCCTGACAGTGTTTCTGCACAAGTTCAGGATATTGCTGATGGAATTAGGTAAGTAGAGATTATATACAGATAATAATATGTTATTTTAATATTATTATAACTTAAAAAAAATAAAATTTTATTACAATTCCTTCACTAATTAATCGAAAGGAACTTCGTTCCATCCGGGTGTCCCTCGACACCTCTCAAGTTTTTTTTTTTTATATATTCGGTATCAGAATCGAGTACTGAGTAGCCTCCTTCAATATGTACAATCTTTTACCAGTCACCCTCTATACTACTGGAACTTATATACTTCTTGTTTTTCTTTTAATTTTAATTAAACTGTGGCATCGCAGCCATCAGATTACACCATATTTCAAAATTACAAAAACACATCTTTATATCAGTCTTCGTCAGTAAGGAAATAGTCCTTAGGGTGGTGACAACCAAACTGCGTATCCTCTGGGAATTTTAGCAGAACATGATGTATATTACATAAAACACTGTTTTTTAGCCTTTGCTCTGCTCAATATGCGCACAAAGTTTGAAGCATATAAATTGGAGCCAGAATGGCTCCCTGCGCTGGATCGTGACGTAGTGTACAAGGTCACTGCATACAAGGCAACTCTATTGTATAGTGGTGTGCGTGTTTAATCGCTTGCTTAACATTTTGATCCTTTAAGTACCAACACTATCCTTCTATACATTATTATTCGAAGATAGAAGCATAAAAATTAATAGATTTTTTTTGGGGTAGGCTACGGTCAGCGCACCTGCCGCCCGGCTCCGGCCGGGGCGGCGCGTGGTTCCGTAACCCACCCGTGACACGTCGCCTTCGTCGTTAGGCCGACCACCGATACAGAGTGACTTGAAAAAAAAAATACATGGTGAGAGGTGTTAGATGTGTAATTCAAAAGTGAACTCCTCTCCCCCGGTACGCCTATTAAACAAAATCAATAAAAAGAGTGTTAATAGTGGATGGACTGGTTCTATGTATATAAAATGCAGCAAAAGTCAACATCACGTGGTATTCCCAGGCGGTCACATCCAAGTACTAACCACGCCCAATGTTGCTTAACTTCGGTGATCGGACGAGAACCGGTGTATTCAACATGGTATGGACGTTGACGATAAGTGAAATAAATTTATTGTTTTTATTTTAATTTTATATATAGTTTAATTTTATTTTTCATGTCGTAAAGAAATAAGTATACAATACACCACTAGTTGTAAAAAAGAAGATAAGGCAAAGATATCATAAAAAACGGTTAAGGGATATAATACATATACCACTGAAGTAAAGGAACTATGCACCGGTGGTCGGCCCAACGACGAAGGCGACGTGCTATACGGGTGGCTTGCGGGTGTGCGTGCTTACGTCCCTCTGTCGCCCCGGACGGAGTGGTGCGAGGAGCGCGCCGACCGTAACCCACCCCCCATAAAAAAAGGGATATAATATTGAAATAAAACACTAGATTTACCTTTGTCTTTTTATTATTTATTTTGGTATACTTGGTTCCATCCATCCATCAGCCTACAGACGTTCACTGCTGGACATAGGCCTCCCCACGAGAATGCCACTCGGAACGGTACTACGCCACTTGCATCCAACGGTTTCTTGCGACTTTGAGTAATTTTTAGGAGGGGTATAATGCGGGTATAATGCGCGGTGGTAAACGTTAACATTCATTGCAACTATGTACCTTGCTAGCTTAAGCCTCCTCCATAAAGGCAGGCACATGACCTACCTTAATGGCGGCACAGGACCGCACTTTGTGGCGTAACATGAGGGAGGCCAACGTCCAGCAGTGGACGACGATAGGCTGAAATGATGATGATGATGATGACCTACTAGGTATACGACGTTGCTTCCTGTAAGTACACCAGTATATGCCCACCAAACGATCAAGATTTTATTTCGAGTTTAACTCCTCCTGATTTTACCTGTTTACATCCCTTCGTCCCTTTTTACAACACCTACGAAAAATGAAGAGCTGGTGAATTACAAGCTTAGTCTGTCACCACATGGAAAAAAGGTGAAGTTGATCGACAGTACATAAGTTTTCCGAGGCCGTGGATCACTGGACCAGGGATTTAGTCCGTCACGGGTTATGGACTAAATCTCAATCCCGACTAAGTACCAGTAAAATATGTGAAAATACTTTATTTTCAATCTTTACTGTGATGGGTAAAATGAAACGCTCATTATGGGTAATTAACTATAAGTGAACGATGGAGACGATTTATAATTATTAAACAAAATATAATATGTCAGATATGGTGTGAATCAGACTTTATATGTGCAGAAAGCACACAAAAATACGTTTTTAAGGCAATAACAATATTAAAAATTTGAGATTTTTTTTTCTTCCAAAATCTTTTTTAACTATCCAAATCATTTTATTCTTGTTTTTGTCAAAAATAAAAGGCAACCCTAAACGGAGACTACGCCGGAGCGTTCCGTAGTGTACAAGTACTGCACTGCACGTACGTACTCAACTCTTAAAAAATAAATAGGTAATTGTGACGGTTTGTGTATCATCTCCGTCACCACCGAAACATTCATGTATAACTAAAAATTCCTAAAATGTTATAATGTTTAATAACATTTTTGAGACTAACTGCTAGGACAAGCATTTTGTTTAAAATTCCATATGCATATGTTTTCTTCTTATTTTTTAAGAAAAACTTAACCCTTCCTTTGGGTCCTCTAACACATTTTGATACAGGGCCCGTCTAAGTCAAACTACGCCACTGATTCGTATCAAAGCTCTTACAAGTATTTAAGTATTACGTGTACTGTGGGCGCTTCAACGTTAAGTACAAAGACACACACTTGACAATATTAACACTAGTATCGTCGACAAATGCACTTTTGTCACACAATAATAAATTTTAGCTAAGAACCATCTCGAAATCGTCAAGTTCAAATAAAATCAAGCTCAAAATAAATTATTAACCTAAACACACACTTATAGTATATACTAATGAAAATAAATGTTTCTTGAATAAAAATCATTATTTTCTGGAAAAAAAAACCGTAATATTTTATGCCATATTATTTCCTGTCGTAATTTGTTCTTTTATTCATAAATACTTGTACGAAATAATTTCCATGTTTCACATCTGCCAGGCCTCCTGAGCGACGGTTCCCTATTTTTATATATTGTTGTACCTTGTTACTTATACCATATTGTCAAGGCATCGCCGTTATTAAACCTTTTTATTACAAATTAAATTTGATTTAGTGCCATCTATTGCCACATTAGAAAACTGCGTATATTAACAGTATGTATTTACGATGTGTTTTAGCTATAAACAACAGATGGCTGTGCAAATTTAAAAATATTCTATTGTCCAATTTTTAAAAGCACTTACGTAATAATGCATACTAGAAACAGATTTTCATTATAAGACCCAGGTTATGAAGTTTTTGATATCTTCTAAACTTTAAGTATCTAAGTAAGGTAAGGAACTACCTAGGTACTTTTTTCGTTTCGTATTGGTAACGCACCAATTCAGGTAGCTATTACAGCTGAATGTGGACAAGTATTGAGCGGAAACAATTCTGCACTAATTTACCTAACTTTTTATTGAAGTGAATTTTTGAAGTGAAACTTCTAATGCGACTGCCAACAAGGTTGCTTTAACCGTTTAACGCTACGGAAATAGAAAGAGACAAAGCGAGAGTGAATGCGTGGCACTCGAACGTATGCGCATAGTTTACAGGCCAGCGCGAGAGTTAGCAACGAGTAACGTCTAATATTTTTTATCATCTTTTTTTTTTTTTTATAATGACGAAAAACACGTGGCACCAAAGAAGTTTCACTTCTGACATGCGTATTTTGTACGCACGCTCTTTTTTATCTTTTACGTATCTAGGTAGCGTCAAAATTTCGTAACACAGGTAAAAAGTAAAGTATGGTACATAACTTTTTTAAGGAATAAGTGGTCGGTTTTATTAGATGTATCTATTGTAAAAAGTGTACCTAAATAAATATAAAAAAGAAAAAGGTATAGCGTTTTATTTCATTATTATATCCCTTAGCCGACTTTTACGATGTAGATGATAATAAAGGAGATAAATTGGGTTTTTGTTTGGTTACGACATGAAAAATAAAATTAAACTCGGTAGAAAACAATAAATTTTTCATCATTATCGTCAACGTCCATACCATGTTGAAAACACCGGTTCTCGTCCGATCACCGAAGTTAAGTAACATTGGGCGTGGTTAGTACTTGGATGGGTGACCGCCTGGGAATACCACGTGATGTTGCCTTTTGCTGTACTTCATACCCAGTCTGACTATTATCAACATTAATTTTATTGATTTTGTTTAATAGCCGTACTGGTGGGAAGGCCCATGTATTAATTTTAATGCTTCTATAATCTTTTTCACGGTTTAAAATATTTTAAACTTTTTCATTCAGTTAGGCATCTGTTTAATTCACAATCTGTAAAGTATTTTTAAATTGTGCAATGTGCTCAATAATAACAAGGCAATATCAATTGCATTCGTTTGTTTAAAGTAATGAATGACTTATTGTTAGAAAGCAAAACTTTCAATGTAAAGTTTGAACCAAATTATTAGAACCGTTTCTGAGACACGGACACGCCCGACATGCCATGAGACAGCCTTTGCAATTTTTATTTAAATTGTTGGTCGTTAATTAGGTATGTAAATTGTATCAAAATAATATCTACTAACGCCATCTATTGAATAAGTTACAATTTACTTTGGAATGTATGATTGTTCTTGTGAATAAAGTGTCAGTACTTTGTATATACCCAACAAGTTATAATATAAATAGGTAATTTTTATGTATATTTATTTGCGATTCAATCTCACCTAATAAAAGCATTTTCTTTCTTTCTTTTAAAGTTTACATGCTATTATAAGTTTCGATATTTTCTTTGTGCTTGGGTGATTGCCTTGTTGCTTTCAATTTCTAATGGAATCCCTATTTCCTAATTCAACGGGACTACACTCGTGTTTATGTGTTTTTATCTTTTCTCTTCTTAACAGAGTGGTAATACATTGTGATTTTAATTTTTTTATTAGTACTTTATTATGGATAATATATGGTCTTCAACTGAAATAATAACATATCAATTCGAGTTTAAAGTGCGCAAAAAAGCATCCTCACTGCTACATCGACTACGGAGTAGCAGCAGCAGCATTTTGAGGGCAATTGCAGCACGCTTGGACTGCCCGTTTCAAAATAGGCGGATAAGGTTGGCCATAGGTCTTATTTTATAGTGAATTATCTATGGCCATAGGTTTAACTTAAGCTAAGCCTGTGACTATCCCCACCCGCTGGTATATGCAGTTTCAGCCAGAATAAATTACTAACAATATTTAACAATTTAAATGGTTATTATTTTATATACTAACAAACTAACAAATAAATGTATCTAAACAACTATGGAAGTTATTATGTCTGAAATAAACTATTCTCATTATTTAAATTTAATTCTACTTTGCAGATTTTTATACATATTCATAACCTTATCTAAATAAGATGGTTTAAAATACAGCTAAAGATAATATCTTAAGCATAAAAATCAATACACAGCGAGAGGTGTTACATGTGGAATATAAAAGCGAACACCTTCATCCTAGTAGTGCAACATCTGACGGCTATAAAACAAAATCAATATGTTGATTATGGACTGATTGGCTATGAAGTGCAGCAAAAAGTCAACATCACGTGGTATTCCCAGGCGGTCACCCATCCAAGTACTAACCACACCCAATTTTCCTTAACTTGGGTGATCGGACGAGAACCGGTGTAATCAACATGGTATAGACGTTGACAATAGCTTTAATTTATTGTTTTGTAGCGAAGCTCGAAGATATGGTGTTTTTTTATAATAAAAGCACATTAGAAGATATATTTTTAGAAGGATTTCTAAGCGAAGAAAATATGTGAAGTGGAATGTTAAAAGATATGAGTAGTTACCTACATAAAAGCAAAGCCACACACAACTTCTAATGTAGTTTGGTATATCTTTTTAAATTTTACGTACGATTTATGTTTTTACTTTATGTTTGCAATTTAATTATTTAACTATAAAATTTACGATAATTTCAATATTAAAAAATCGCCTATCCGTTCAGAAAGAATTTATTAAAAAGTACGTGTTCAGGTAAACCATCCAAATAGGTTGGTTAAGACTTATTTATTTAAGATTTATATTTTTTAAATATTGACATATAACATTTGTATTTATAAATTTCGAATTCTTTGTTTATGTCATTTGTTAATTATATGTGCAAAGGGCTCTATAGATGGCGACTCTAAAATTACTAGATCGCGCTATGGTTTCATTGTAAGTCTTAGTATAAATATGTTCAGAATTGTTTCTTTTGTGTTGTGGGTTGAGAGCCCTCAGTGCTCACCCACCAGTCCGGGTAAAGTTGTCACAGCCATCTGAGGCTAACAACTAAGTCACACAAAAAAAAAAAAGTTTCTTTTGTGAGAAACGTTTGTGGAGTACAGAACTACAGAATATATACAAGTATACGTTATTAACGTTATACCTGTGTTTCACGCCTCGGACCTAGAACGTCGTACATGGTCCTTAGCGAGTCGGATTACCGGAAGTGTTCGCGGTAGTTGGTGTCCGTCAGTGTTGGTACCGTGGTAGTAGCGACTAGTGTTGCTCTACCCCTACGCGTTCCTGTTGGACGGTGAATTGCTGTCCAAAGCATTCCCACAGTCGGGCGTTGGTAAAACGTCGCTGTTGGGTATTGCCGGGTTGTAATACCCGGAGGAGGAAGGCGCAAGGAGGACGACCGGTTGGCAGAGCTGCAACATAAGGCCAGTTCGCCCGGTGGAAGACCGCTCGCCAAAACATTGTAGCAGTGAGTGCAGTATTCACCTTTATTTTGGTTTAGCCTTTAATTAATTAAGAAAAATGGAAGCGTTGCTTAATCTTCAAGAAGATATCCGTAACAATATGATTCGTTCAAAAATCAACTTTATGAAATCCCCGAAGGAAAGATTAACTGATTCTTATATTGGAACTCGTATAGATAATTTAGATAAACAGTGGAATTTATTTTTGGATAATCACTCTATGATAATGAAAACTGGGAAGAGAGATGAAATACATAAATCGGATTATTATAAAAATGATGTATATGAGAGTGTCGAGGAATTTTACGTGCAATTCAAAAGTGAACTAAAAGAACTGTTAGCTCGTAGCATTTCTAAGACATTATCGGCAGATTTGCAGTCATGTTGTCACAAGGAAAATGTAGTTAGCAGAGTCAAGTTGCCGGAAATAAAGATTCTACATTTTCGGGCAAATATACAGAGTGGCAAACCTTTAGAGACTTATTTTTAGGGTTAGTTCACGAAAATAAGTCCCTGGACGATGCTCAAAGATTTTTCTATTTAAAGGGGCACTTGACCGGGGAAGCAGAGCAATTGTTACGGAATATTAAGGTTAGCGTAAATAATTACCATAGTGCTTGGAATAAGCTAAATGATATGTATAATAATAAGAGATTCCTCGCCAATGGTATTATGAAACGGTTGTTAACCCAAAAGGCATTAACGTTGGAATCGGCATCAGATATTAAGGGATTAATTAATACAACTACTGAATGTTTAAATTCGCTTAAGGCCTTAGGGGTAAACGTAACCTCGTGGGATATCTTAATCATACATCTTATAAGTGCTAAACTAGACGCGGAGACGAGAAAAGCGTGGGAACTAACGGTGGCATCTGAACCGACTAATGAACTGTCCACGTTTGAACAATTTTCAGAATTCTTGACAAGTCGTTTCAGAGGTCTAGAGAATTTAGGACCCAAGCCTCGTTATGAAAACAAATTTAATAATAAGTCGTTTCATATTGTTAAAAATAAGAATCTCGATTCGTGTGCGTATTGTGCTGCTGATCATAAAATAACGTCTTGCAAATCGTTTAGAAAGGAATCGAATGAATCTAGGCGCGACTTCGTCATGGATAAAAAATTATGTTTTATATGTTTAAATAGCAACCATTCTGCCAAGCATTGTAAGAACACTGTCCGGTGTCAGGTGTGCAAACATCGTCATCATTCTTTATTACACCCTAGTGGTGTTTCTGGGTCTGTAGATGAGGATACGGTTCACCAAAAACCCTCATCGTCTAGTATGGTAAGGGAGGAAGCTGCTTCAAGCAGTTATAAGAATACCGTGCAAGCGGAGGGGTCTAAAGAGCCACTAATGTCGTGTCTTTCGACAGGGAACTGTAGGAAAATGGTTTTATTAACTACAGCTGTCGTGCAAGCTGAGTCGAAAGACGGAACATTTAGGCAAGTTAGGGCTTTATTAGACCAAGGATCACAAGGATCCTTTATAACTGAAGGTATAGTTCAGTATTTAGGTTTACGCAAGAATGCGGTTAAGCACACTGTAACAGGTGTTGGTGGGGAGAGAAGTGTGACTTCAAAGTCCACTGTTAATCTCAATGTAAGATCGAGACTTGATCCACAGTTTCAAGTTATGGTAAAGGCTTACGTCTTAAAATCGGTCACTTCCCTTCTCCCAGTTACGAAAATAACTGAAGTGGAATGGGTAAACGTGGCTCTCGGGGATTTAGCTGATCCGGAGTACCACACACCTAACAGAATCGATATTTTGTTAGGTGCGGAGGTATACAGCCAAATCATCAGACAAGGCATTAGGTGGAACGCAAGTGGATCACTCGTAGCCCAAGACATGGCCTTGGGGTGGATATTATCTGGAAGCTGTGAGGTAGATTCTTCCACAATTATATATTCTCACATCACTGTGACGTCCGTTAATTTAGACACGGACGATTTGTTAAGAAAATTTTGGGAGATAGAAGCTGAACCACTTGAGATTAAGAAGAGGTTCACAGAGGAAGAATCTAAATGTGAGAAACTTTTCGCGGCTACAACAAAACGGAATCAGCATGGTCGATATGTAGTACGACTGCCGTTTCGAGATGCTGACCCGAACTGCAAGTATGGTGAATCAAAAAAGATAGCTGAAAGGAGACTTAAAGCATTAGAATTTAAATTAAGTAAAAATATCAAACTCAAAACAGATTATACTAAAGTTATACATGAATATTTGGAACTTAATCATATGAGGAAGATAAGTGATTTAGAAAAGTTAGATAAAGATGCTGTCTACTTACCTCACCACGCTGTAGTCCGGGAGGATAAAGACACGACGAAGGTCAGAGTTGTGTTTGATGCTTCTTGTAAAGGAACCAATGGTATATCCCTTAATGATAATTTGATGGTTGGTCCATTATTACAATCAGATCCTCGCCATAATATTATGCGTTGGAGAGGACATAGAATATGTCTAGTTGCAGATATAATAAAGATGTGTCGGCAGGTGTTGGTTGATAGAAAGGATACTTCATTTCAGAGAATTCTTTGGAGAGATAGTCCTGAGAAAGATATAGACGAGTACGAATTGCTTACAGTAACATTTGGTACGGCTTCAGCACCCTATCTGGCGGTACGATCATTGAATCAAGTTGCTTATGATATGTCAGAATAGTCCTGAAATGGCTAAAATAATTTTAAATGATTTCTATATGGATGATCTTATGACAGGATCTGGGACTGAAGAAGTATGTTTTAATATGTACACTGAACTAAGTAGAATATTGGCTAAAGGTGGATTTATATTACAGAAATGGTTAAGTAATAGCAGTGAATTATTGGAAAAGATGAAGAATGACAATAAAGGACAGGATCAGGCTTTAAGGATAAAAATGGATGATATAACTAAAATTCTGGGACTTACCTGGAATCCACGTGAGGACACCTTCCAATATACAGTCGATCTTGTTCCCCTAAGTGGACCTGCCACCAAAAGGAATATTATTTCTGATATTTCACGATTGTTTGACCCTTTGGGGTGGTTAGCGCCATGTATAATTGTAGCTAAGGTTTTAATTCAAAGGCTGTGGCTAGCTGGAGTTGATTGGGACCAAGATGTCCCTAGCAATTTAGGAAAGGAATGGATAACTTACCGGGAAAACTTACCATCTTTAATGGATGTAAAAATCCCTCGCTGGTTGCATACATTTAACTATTTAATTCAACCTGAATTACACGGCTTTGCAGACGCATCGAAAATAGCTTACGCGGCAGTGGTATACATAAGAGTAGGGGATAAAATGGGTAATGTTCTAGTATCATTGATAGCTTCGAAAACTAAGGTAGCTCCCATCAAGCAAGTGTCGATCCCTCGACTCGAACTTTGTGCAGCAGTACTGCTTTCTAAATTGATTCTAGAAATCGCTGAAGTGTTAGGAGTCCCTAAGATGAATCTACGGGCCTATACGGATAGTGAAGTAGTATTAGCTTGGTTGAATCAGCATCCTAACCGATGGAAAACTTTCGTAGCAAACAGGGTGTCGGAGATTTTGATGACTTTGGAGCCCAAACACTGGTTCCACATAGCTTCCAAGGAAAACCCAGCGGACTGTGCTTCACGTGACATGACACCAAAAGAGCAAATACCATCATCCATTTGGTTTACTGGGCCGATGTTTCTTAGACAGAAAGTAGTCATACAGTTTAAGGAGCCAAAACAGCTAATCACAACTTTAGAACAAAGTAAGGTTCATAATTTCGTTTTGGATACCACACTCTGGCAGAGATTTTCTTCTTTGACCCGACTTGTTCGTGTGGTCGCTTATTGTCGCAGATTTTTAAATCTTAAGAACAATTCAGTCCACAAACATAACGGCGTATATTTAACCGTTCAAGAAATAGAGGATGCGCTTGAATTGTGCATTCGGAAATGTCAAGAAGAGGGATTGTCAAAAGAATTAGAAGAACTGAAGACTAAGGGAAGTTTATGGAAAAAAAGCAAGACGTGGAGTTCACTCAACTTGTTTTTAGATGCGAAAAATATAATAAGAGTCGATGGACGACTAGAGATGTCTCAAATTAAATTTCAATGAGAAGCACCCCATTCTTATTCCCAGGGAATCGCTATTATCACGTCTCATAATTGCAGATGCACATCAAAAGACCATGCATGGTGGTCCTCAACTGATGATTACATACTTACGGTCCAAGTATTAGATTGTCGGTGTTAAGAGCTTGGTTAAAAAACATTACCGAAGTTGCGTGAGGTGTATTCGTTACTCAACCAAGAGCACGACTCAGCTTATGGGGCAATTGCCTTCACCAAGAGTGACACCTAATAAACCTTTTCTAATAAGTGGTGTCGATTATGCCGGACCCATAAATATAAGGGTGGCAAAAGGTAGGGGTAAAAAGGCATATAAGGGCTATATAGTACTATTTATATGTATGTCAACACGCGCGGTGCATTTGGAAGTAGTCGGTGATCTGACTACTCAAGGGTTTTTAACAGCGTTTAAAAGATTTGTAGCTAGACGAGGACGATGTGTTGAGCTATACAGCGATAACGCAACAAATTTTGTTGGAGCTGCTCGTGAATTAGTCTGTTTATTTCACAAAGAAAAATCAGCCTCTAAGCAAGAATTGGTTGACTATCTCGCAAGCAATGGCACACAGTGGAACTTTATTCCTCCTCGAGCTCCAAACTTCGGCGGATTATGGGAGGCAGGAATAAAATCGACCAAATTTCACCTTAAAAGAGTTGTGGGTATAATACATTAACATATGAGGAACTTTCCACAGTACTGTCTCAAATTGAGGCTTGTCTCAATTCAAGGCCGTTATGTTACATTGAGGAGCAAAAGGATTTTGTCGTTTTAACCCCGGGTCATTTTCTGGTGGGTGAACCACTTATTGTAGCGCCAGATCTCAACTACGAGAAATCCAACCTAGGTACCTTACGGCGATGGCAACTACATCAGCGGATGATGCAGGACTTTTGGCGGCGCTGGTCACAAGACTATCTCCACTAATTCCTGCAACGGTATAAGTGGGCATATCAAAACCCAGAACCACCATTAGGCGCGGTGGTTTTAATTAAAGAAGATAATATGCCTCCTGGCAGATGGTTGTTAGGCAAAATTGAACATAAACATCCCGGCCCGGATAATATAACACGAGTAGTCACAATACGCACTAAAGATTCTTTAATCAAAAGACCTGTATCAAAGTTATGTTTATTACCTCTGTAAATATTGTATAAGATCTTCTTTATATTTGTCGTTTTTAGTTCAAGGTATTGTATGTTGAGCGAGTTGGAAGGACATATTGCATAATGTCCTTGGTGAGCGGTATGTTCAGGTAAACCATCCAAATAGGTTGGTTAAGACTTATTTATTTAAGATTTATATTTTTTAAATATTGACATATAACATTTGTATTTATAAATTTCGAATTCTTTGTTTATGTCATTTGTTAATTATATGTGCAAAGGGCTCTATAGACGGCGACTCTAAAATTACTAGATCGCGCTATGGTTTCATTGTAAGTCTTAGTATAAATATGTTCAGAATTGTTTCTTTTGTGTGTCCATCCGACGTCCTCGTCACGTCCTCGACGAAGAGGACGACAATATCATACTCGCTCAACAAAGAGCCTACACGGCCCGCGAGGCCTTAACAAATAAATATCCGCGGTTCCGCCCTCGCCGTCGAGGTGCGAAACCGCGCCGCGCAAAAGTCACTACTAAAAACGTGGGCACGCCCACTTTGCCTCCAGCGACGCCCCAAGCCGAGGTCCGTTCCCCACAGGGGGAGCCCTTGGGCGATGTCGCTTAGCATACTTTTCTCCGGGTGGAGAGCCCTCAGCGCTCACCCATAGTCCGCGTCAAGCTGTCAAGGCCATCTGCGGCCAACAGCTGTACACACACAAAAAAAAAAAAAAAAAATTCTTTTGTGTGAATCGTTTGTGGAATACAGAATATATACAAGTATACGTTATATCTGTCTTATTTCACGCCTCGGTCATAGAACGTCGTACGACGTACAGTACGTATGAAACTATCTACTTACCTAAATCATACGCGGCCTTATGCGATGCGACTCAAATTGTAATGTATTCAAGTATTTACTTATCCTTTCAGAACTACCTATATTTTGTTGCCTTTGCTTATGTGACTCATATTTCTATAATATTCCACTTCGCACATTCTTTTCGTTCGGTATTTTTTTTAAATATACATTTCGACGCTCTTTTATTATAAAATTATATGCAGTAGGTACAAAACAATAAATTCTTATTTACATTCGTCAACGTCCATACCATGTTGAATACACCGGTTCTCGTCCGATCACCGAAGTTAAGCAACATTGGGCGTGGTTAGTACTTGGATGGGTGACCGCCTGGGAATACCACGTGATGTTGACTTTTGCTGTATTTTATAAACCCAGTCGAGCCATTATCGAAATTATTGTTATTGGTTTTACTTTTTTGTAATGGTCTTCAAATAATTTTATATTTTATTTCTAACCTCTTGCCATTATCATTAATTGTATATGCTTCTGCCTTCTATATTATCTTTTACTGTATTTTAAACCTTATCATTTAGGAAGATAGGTATATATGTATGTATAAAAATCTGCAAATTAAAATTTTAATTCTTGTGCCAATTCTTAATAATAATTAAGGTAATCATTACAGTCATTTTTGTAAATTATTGTATGACTTAGAAAGCAAAACTTTGACTGATTGATTGAACTAGACTGATTGTGAGTCAATACCCTTTGAGATCCCACAACGGCCACAACGCTCACCCACAGTCTGAGCTAATTGTAAGTTATGAAAGTCATCTGCGGCTAACAACTATGCATACCAAAAGAAAAACTGAATATAATGCCATCTATTGGGTTCAATTGGAAATAGAAACTAAGGAACTCGCCAAAGCACAAATATCAAAATCTATAACAGCATGCAAACTTTACATTAAGTAAGATTTAATGGCAAACAAATCTACAGAATATTATTTATTTTTAATTTGAATTTTGAGAATATTATATATTTATAATTTGTATTAAAACTCGTTGGGTATTTACAACATACTGACACTTTATTCAAAAGAAAATTGTAACTTATTCAATAGATGACGTTATTAGACATCTTTTTGATTTAATTTACACCTATCAACCTAATTTATCATCATCATCATCTCAGCCCATATACGTCCCACTGTTGGGCTCGGGCCTCCTCCATAATGGAAGGGTCATTGACCCACTATACCACGCTGGTCAGACGTGTTGGTATAGGGTTTTATTTCGAGTTTTCCTTCTCTCGCATAGATGTTATATGCGTTTTATATCCCTTAGTCGTCTCGTACGATCACCCACGGGTAAGATAGGGGGTGGTGAATTGTATTCTTACTCCGTCACCACACGGAAGGTATCAACCTAATTACAATATAGTATTTACCTATCAACAATATAATTAAGTAGTGGTGCGGTGCTGGGCGTGTGACCCTATCTCGGAAACAGGTCTTACGATTTGGTTCGAATTTTACACTTAAAGTTTTGCTTTCTAAGTCATACAATAATTTACAAAAATGACTGTAATGATTACCTTAATTATTATTAAGAATTGGCTCAAAAATTAAAATTTTAATTTACAGATTTTTATACATACATATAGGGACAGTTGGGGCACATTGGGACACGGGGTACAATGAAACAAAGGCGCTAATAATTCAAATTTAAACAGAATTTGCGCCCATGTACTTCGACCAATAATAAAATACCATGTGTCACGAGTTGAGTTAGTGCAATATGGCCGGTCTGTACAAACAGTGTTTCGGCACGAAAAAAATTGTTTTAAGCCACAAAAGTTGTAATTTTGTTTTGGAGAACATTCGTATTTGCAAAATAAGGAGTAACAACAGGTATGTGACATATATTTTTATTAAATCTTAAGTATTTTAGCTAATAAATTTAGTTAGATTTGTAATGGAAAGCATAACCTAATTTTTTTGTGTTCATGTTTGAAATTTCCAATACCCTACGGGGTTCTATGGAACGGGAACAATGGAACAGTGTTCCATTGTGCCCCATTGAAATATAATAATTCGTTTTTATTTGTGTATAGTATATTAGACTAATTATTAGTAGCATCACTTTATCTACAAATACCTGGATATATTTTGTAATATTGCCATTTTGTAATTTTATTGTTATATTTACTCATGAACTTAATATTTTTTTTGCAAACATGATAATTTATTCGTTATTGATTGATTGATTGTAGATTTGGAAGTCATAATGGTGAGAAATCGTGAGGGAAAAACAGATAGAGGCTTGCATAGTGATGCTAACATGCGAGAGGCTGTAAAGCTTGTAGAAGGTGGTATGAGTTTGCGAGTTGCTGCCGATTTAAAAAATGTCAAGTGTACCACGTTGCATAGATACGTTCAAAAAAATAAGAAAGCTGCAGATGACGGCGTACCCATAGCAATGACTCCTAACTATGCTGTTAAAAAGATATTCTCAAACGAACTCGAAGAGGATTTAGAACAATACCTGATTACTTGTTCAAAAATGTGCTACGGGCTCGATACTATGGAAACAAGACTTCGTAAACCAGAAGCCTGCAGCTTATCAAGAGCAACGTCTTTCAATAGGCACAACGTGCAAATGTTTTTCGACAATTTAAGTGCTATTCTACGGAAGTACCCTAGTTTTGGAGATGGTACAAGACTGTTTAGTTTAGATGAAACTGGAACAAGCACGGTACAAAAGCCAAAGAGAGTATTTGCTTCAAAGTCAACTAGACAGTTAAATAAAGTTACAAGCGCAGAAAGAGGAACTTTGGTGACCACCTGCTGCATCGTTTCGGCTAGTGGGTCCGCTTTACCACCAGCAATGGTGTTTCCAAGGAAGAACTTCAAAAATTATATGTTATCAGGAGCTCCCTCAGGAACAATAGGTCTTGCTCAACCTACCGGCTGGATGACTGGCGAATTGTTTGCTGATGTTATGAAGCACTTTGTTAAAATGACATCTTCAACTATAGAAAATTCAACCCTCATTATCATGGACAACCACGAAAGCCACCTGGCTCCAGCAGTCTTAAATATTGCCAAGGATAATGGTGTCATTCTTCTTACAATACCGCCGCATACAAGCCATAAATTACAAGCACTCGACGTATCTGTATTTGGACCATTCCAAAATTTTTACAATGCAGCGGCAGATTCTTGGATGATTAGACACCCAGGACAGACTCTGAGCATTTATAATGTGGCTGAACTTGTAGGACAAGCGTTCGAAAAGGCTATGACACCATCTAACATCAAATCTGGTTTAAAAAAAACCGGCATATGACCGTTTGATAAAGATGTCTTTACTGAAGAAGATTTTCTTATAAGCGAAGTCACAAACAGACGATTGACTGAAGAACACCAATTAAGTGAGCCTTCTACCCCAATTATTGATGACCAGCAACCTTCAACCTCAAGAGCTGCACTTCAAGCATTTGAAAATCAAATAAAAAAGTCCGCTGGAATGCAGAGACTATCCTCGAGCAGGACCCAGAAAAATAACTAACAAAAGAAAGAGAGGGAAAAGTTTAGTTTTGACAAACACCCCTATTAAAAATGAGATAGAAGAACGTGCACAAGAAAGAGAAGAAAAGAAAAAAATGAAAACACAAAGATCTGAAATAAAAAACAAAGTTAAGGCTGAGAAAGTAACTAAAGTATTAGAGTTTTCTAATTCAATAGTCAACTCAGATGCCAATAGTTCATCAACTGATGCAAGTGACGATGAGTTGGATCTTCCAGTGTCCACTTTTAAAACTCCAAAAGTTAAGGATTTTATTTTGGTTAAATTTTCTCAAAAACAAACAAAATATTTTGTTGGCCAACTATTGGCAGACATCTATGAAAACAACGAATATGATATAAGTTACATGCGCCAGAGTGCAAAAATTGATAATAGCTTTTATTTTCCATTAGAACCAGATATAGCAGTAGTATCACTTTTAGATATAGAACTGGTGCTACCAAGTCCAAACCTAGCTGGGAAAACAAAGCACCAAAGTAATATTTATTCTTTTCCTAAAAAACTGTTACGCAAGTTTAATCTCAGATAATATAAATAAGATTATTTTTCACGATTTATTAATGTTGTTCCAAAGTACCCCAGGCACCGTTCCACTGTACCCCTGACCTGGGGCACATCGGAACAAACGAGGTGATCTTGAAAAAATACTGTTTTCTAGTCTTAAGGTAAATTTATGATCTCATTTTTGTTGTCAATCAATAGTTTAAGAACCCGTTATGTTTGTTTATGCTAAAAATTAAGAAATTATTACATACTGATTTTTCTAAAAATAGAAATTATTTTTTTGTTCCATTGTACCCCAACTGTCCCTATACCTATCTTCCTAAATGATAAGGTTTAAAATACAGTAAAAGATAATATAGAAGCATATACAATTAATGATTTAATACATGGCAAGAGGTTAGAAATGAAATATAAAAGTATTTGAAGACCATTACAAAAAAGTAAAACCAATAACAATAATTTCGATAATGGATCGACTGGGTTTATAAAAGTGCAGCAAAAGTCAACATCACGTGGTATTCCCAGGCGGTCACCCATCCAAGTACTAACCACGCCCAATGTTGCTTAACTTCGGTGATCGGACGAGAACCGGTGTATTCAACATGGTATGGACGTTGACAATGGTAAATAGAATTTATAGTTTTGTATTACGTTTAATTTTATAATAAAACGCGTTAAAATATATATTTAAAGAAAATACCGAACAAAAAGAATGTGTGAAGTGGAATGTTATAGAAATATAAGTCACTAGCTTCTGCCCGCGACTTCGTCCGCGGAAAATTTCTTGTTTTAACATAAGATTACACTCGATTGATATTACTGTATTTAATTTTATTAGTAAAATATTTTTTGGAATCAGATCAGTAACTTAAAAGATTACCGAAGTTCTATTTTCTGCTCAAGGTAACTTAACCCTTAGTTGCCTTTTACTTATTTTATTTATTTGTTTAAGTTAGGTATCTATTTAATTTAAAGCTTCTCTATATACAATGTTTGAGGTTGTTTTATTTTCCGGTAACAGAATAATCTGCCTTTCGGATGATCCCACTCTTGATAGACCAACATATAATTGCCCATGGGAAAAACATTCTTTTCGTAGGTCAATGCCAACCAAAGAGAATGTTTGTCCCTGGGACTTATTAATAGTCAGGGCAAATGATGTTTTTATTGGAAACTGGAGTCGTTTAAACGGTATGGGTAGGTCCGTCGGAATCATTGGAATTCTTGGGATGTGCGCCAACTGGCCAGCTCCTGGGCCGATGAGAATGGTCGCCACAATTAGGTTGTCTTTTAAATCTTTTATTAGTAGCCTTGTGCCATTGCACAGGTTAGGTGGGCTTAAATTTCTTAAAAGCATGATAGGTGTCCCGGATTTCAACAGCAGTTCGTGAGGTGGCAGACCAGATGGTTTAAGGGAATTTAAAAATTCCTGCGGATAGTGGACTGCATCCTCGATATTACACACTGTATCAATTGACTTGTAGATTTTACCATGGCCGGGAACTTTTTGTAAAATTAGATTATTGATTTCATTGACTGTATCGTTCCTTGGTGAGACGATAGCCCTTGAACAATGCCAATGAATGTCTCTATCTAGTAAATATTCGAGGTCAGGATATACTGCATCTATAAGATGCTGTAGACTGTGAACTATACGACCCAGAGTCTCATTTATAACGATTTCCGCAGAGTTAGAGTCCAAGGTTCGAGAAGAAAAAGACCCTTCTCCAATTTTGAGCAGCTGTTGTGGAAAATCGTTATCCATATTTCCAATAACGTGGACTCTCATGTTCGTACGTAAATTCAAAGTTTGGACTATACTCCATAGGGGCGATGATTTTAGACATGCCTTTATGATATCCGCACGTGTACCTCTTGTGACGACGGGAAGTGTCTGACGAAAGTCACCTGCAAACACAAAAGTGACACCACCCATGACAGCGACTGAGTTTCTCAAGTCCTTAAGTGTTCGATCCACTGCTTCAACATGAGCTCTATGACTCATGGTACATTCGTCCCACATTATCAACGACGTATTCTGTAACAATTGACCAATGGGCCCATTTTTGCGTATCGAACATACCGACTGTTGCTCCAATGAAACTGTCAATGGGAGTTTGAAGGTAGAGTGAGCAGTTTTACCGTCACTCAATAAAGTAGCCGCAATCCCAGAAGAAGCCACTGCCAAAGCTATTTTTCCGGATTGCCTAACATGTGCTAATATTAAATTAGCGAGGAATGTTTTCCCTGTGCCTCCTGGGGCGTCTAAAAAAAAAATTTTTCCTTTATTATTCGTTACGCTATCAATAATTTCATCAAAAGCCTGTTTTTGGTCTGTGACTAATTTAGGCAAATTTTCATTTACAAAAGTAGCTAATTCACTGATGTTGTGCGGATGTACCAACATTGTATCTATTGCATCATTTACAGGGCGAACTGGAGACGGTAATCCAAAGTCACTCAATGTTTTATCATTCAATGCTAAAAGTTTGTTTTCAATTTGTATTAAACCTTCATTGTACATAACATCATTAAAAGGCATGGTAAAGTCCTGATTTTGTTGTCGATTTCTATGTCTGATATCTTCACAAAAATTGTCCTTGAAGATATCCCATAGTTTTAACGGTTCAGATGGCTGACAAAATAGCAGTATCACCACAAATAACTCCCTAAGTTTCAATGAACATTCCGACATCGAAGCTTCTCTTAATGTCTTCTCCCAGTGATCATCATTTTCCAGCAAACCTCTGTCCCGGCAAGCCGCTTGATACGTCTCCTTGACCACTCCATTTATAGTTTTCAAATCTTTGAATGATGTGGGACCGCGTACGTGGTGCAATAAAATTCTTAGATAAAAGCATTCTGATTGTGACGGATGTACACCGTACACTCTTCCCAAAGCTTCATCTCTTTTTATTTCTGGATGCCCATCGACGTCTTGACCGCGCCTTCGTCTTGAAAATTTGTTATTAGCCCACGTATAATAGTGTGGAACTTCGTGGTACAACAGCGTTTTTGCAAATTCGTCGGTATTGCAGAGTTCAAAAAACGCTAATAGAGTGGTTTTGCGCGGATTTTGGGCAACTTGTCGCGCAGTTCCTGGTGTGAAAAACACCCTTTGCCCGTTTTCTAAGTGCACGGCCAAATGCACGACCGTGGGATGTCGGTCGTGGATCGGAAATTCGAGTATTCGCCAGACGGCTTCCGATGTACTTATATATCGCCCATTTAAATAATTTTCCACCTCATCATGCGGATTTCTAACGCTGAACGTGGCTTGATCGGAACCTTTATTTATATATTTACATATATATTTTATAGCCTGAACTGAATGGCAGTATTCGACGTTAATGTGGGCGTTAAATGACCTGCACAACATTGGAGAGTATGGTACAATCCATCTGTTATCTATTGTAATCGGCCTCCCTCTGATGTTTACAACTGCGACTTGACCACCATTTTCAGCATTACGACGACGATATACAGGATAACCATCCTCGCCTGTCTGAGTATCGGTGAC
Source organism: Lymantria dispar (assembly GCA_032191425.1). Classification (NCBI taxonomy): domain Eukaryota; kingdom Metazoa; phylum Arthropoda; class Insecta; order Lepidoptera; family Erebidae; genus Lymantria; species Lymantria dispar. Next base: position 4,544,152 of record CM063465.1, on the reverse strand, counting down.
GAATCGCCGAGGATATTTCTTTGAACATATACCGTTCTTCATACACGGTGATGATAAATTGTGCTCCCCACAAGGTCCATGGATCATGTTTTTGGTGATAATATCGAATAATATTGGGTCATCATCTTTGTTTGGTAGTTCAGCAACTATTATACTGTCTATTTCATCTGGTTGTATTTTTTGTGCAAACCAAAACAGCATATGACAGTGTGGTAGTCCGCGTTTTTGCCATTCAACACTAAGCATATGGCATTTGACTTTGCCGAATACCTCGTCTTTAGTGAACGACTTGATCATTTTCTTCATCTTTAAATGAAAAACCCTAGCAATAATGTCATGACGGTCGAAAGAACGTTGGCCAGCAAATAGCTCTTTCTTAATTTCTGGCCACTCCGGATTGCAAGTGAACGTCACAAATAAATCGGGTCTTCCATAGTTGCGTACATACGTCATTGCATCTTGGGTTTTTTCATGCATGTAACGCGGAGAGCCGGTGAAAGATGAAGGCAAGATGACATGTTGGCCAATATTTGCAGCGTTGACATTAGCATCCTGATTTATAGCGTCTCTTAAATGGATATAGTCATCAGCTCTCAGTTGTTGTTGATTGCGACTTATGTAACTTAGTCTCTCTGTTATCATTTTAGCCATCATGTCAACACAGTATTGACTAAACAAATCCCGATAATAATGAAGGGGATTAAAACTGTTGGCCCTGGTCATCAATCTATACATATAAAATTGCATACACGAAACTGTTTTATTTCGCGCTGAATTTTGTAGAGGGATAGTCAAATAATAACCATCTTCACCGTTAACAAACATCAAAGGGTATTGTAAGGGATCGTAAGCTCTGTGTAATTCAGAAACTCTTTTCAGTTGACCATCTTTGCAATGAAGGACTATATCTCTAGGTCCCTTATCTTCGTCCACCAATAATACTGCAACTTCGTTTGCTGTAGGTGAATTGTATCTTCCACGATGTTGATTTTGTGGAGTGCGGTCAGCGTGAATGATTAATTTTAAGTTTTCAGATGAAGAGTTATGTTCTAAATTGTATTTGAAACTGCGAATATAAATGTTATGACTATTTAACGACGTCTGTAAATCATTGATTAAATCGATATTTAGGTTAGGAGCAATATTAGACCGCAACGAAAGTTGGTCGGCATCAGAAATGAAATAAATTTGTAGAAACTGCGGGCTTTGCCCTGGCGAAGGGAGTAGACTACCAATTAAGTGATAAACTTGCCCTTCTACTTTAAATGTAGGCATAAAGTTTCCTTCGCGAATTTCTTTAGCACCGAATGACGTCATTTGGAAGAGTGTATTATACTTTCGTATGTTTTTTAAAAAATGCGCAGATAATAGATGATTGCCCAGTAATAGATCTTTTATTGGTTGTGGTGGTGCCTGGATATCAGGAAGAACCACTTTTCCTGCAGCACAACACATACCATTTGGTTCATCGCTCCATTTATTTGCAAAACACTTAGGACATGTTTTATTCATTTCGCCTATTTTCACAGTGTTTTGCTGAGCATAATCTATATTGGCATCGTAATTGAAGGCTGATCTATTTCCTTGGGCTATATTCCGATTACGCGCTCTGACTGTAGCTGCTCGCTGTCTTTCTGTTGCTAGGCGCTGCGAGCGCTCAATGCTAGTCTCCCTATCCCTTGTCTCACAGACATGCTGCCTTAACTCAGATAGACGGTGCGCACGTTCAGCGCTAGTTTCTCGAGCACGGGCCCGCGTCGTCCTCACATTTTGGCTTGCGAGGCGCTGTGAGCGCTCGGAGCTAGATTCTCTAGCGCGTGCTTGCGAAATATATTCTCTATTTCTCGAGAGGCGTTGCTCATTTTCAGGGGCAGATTCTTCCGTACGGCGTACTCGATCGGCTCTTGTCTGTGATGTCTGCCGAGACAGTTGAGATTTCCTTTTAGGCATGCTCTCAACAAACCACGCACAGACTTGAAAACAATTATGAACAAAGGGAGAGCGACTCGAACACCGTCCGCCTTTACAAAACAAAACAATCGTAATATCGAATAACTCGTGTCGATTATTACGATAGAACGAAGTACGAAACTACGAACATACAAAACAAACGTACAACGAAATTACGATATTTTCGATTATGAGGTATCTATCAACAACAACAACCATGCGAACGAAACAACCGAAACCAATAACCAACTGACATGTAATTTTTAGAACTCCAACTAACGACAACGTGGGCATAATAATTCGAGAGGGTCATCAATCCACGGAAAGTCTTAACACCGCGATTCAGAAAAATGACGTCATTGCAGAACGCCATCTATGGGCAAATAGGTAAAACGTCTGCACAATGAAAGTTATGCTAGGGTCATTTTGCGTTTTAGTAATTTTATATTATCTCCGAAACTGTATGACCAATTGATATACTGTAAATGGCAAATCTTATCTGTATGATGTTCCTGTGATACTGAAATAATTTATTGTCATAAGAATTAATATTTTGTTGCTCAAATAATCAACCAAACGTAACAATGCCGAAAAAAAAATTTTTTAATGCAATAATAGAAGTATAAAAGATAAAATATAAAAGATAGAGATATGGTATCGCTGACTTTTTTGTAGAAATAATTAAGATGAACCAGGTAGCCATACATTCTTTTTAATTTTAAGCAACTGTTTAGGCAGCGCACGCAAATAATTCTGTTTTACGAGGTATTTTTTTCCGACTTGCCAGACAAAAGTTGTGATAGCTCGGTTAATATACATGTTATAGAAACAATTTATAGCCTATAGCACTCAGGAATAATGTAGCTTTCTGCCAGTTAAAATAAAATTAGAATTAGATTATGAGTTCCAGAGATTACCCCCTGCATACAAACTTACAAATTTTACCTCTTTATAATATTAGTATAGATATAAGCAAAGGCAGCTAAATATATTTCTCATTTTCAACTTTTAACGTTTTGTTAGAGCAGTAAATAACCCTAGCCGAGACCGCGGGTGACTGGACCGGGGCATTAGTCCGTCGACCGCTGAGAGGCTGACCGCGCGAGGAAAAACCGACATCCTCCCTGAAAAAGAGGAACGTCGGTCGAGCAGAGGGTACTCCTCAGGGGGTATTTCGTCCCGGCCACTGAAGACAAGTTACTCTGCACCGTTGGTCGACCCAACGACGAAGGCGATGTGTCACGGGTGGGTCATTGGGCCGCGCGCCGCCCCTCTGCCGCCCCGGACGGATCCGGGGGCCGCGTGCGCTGACCATGGTCCAACCCCTAAAAAAAAAAAACAAAGGGGTATTCCTTCGGGCCGACCACTGAGGATAAGTCACCCTGCTCCGGTGGTCGGCCCAACGACGAAGGCGACGTGTCATGGGTGGGTTACGGGTGTGCGTGCTTACATCCCTCTGTCGCCCCGGACGGAGTGGAGCGAGGAGTGCGTCGACCGTGGCCCAGCCCCCCCCAAAAAATAGCAGTAAATAAATGTCGCATTTTCGCAAAGGATAAATTAAAATAAAGGATAATTTGTTAAATGTACTGGGTACGAGATTTTGTTGTTTTAGGTTTTAAGCCCATAGTTTTACCTATTTCTACTAAAATTAAAAAAATATCCTTTTGGTTTTATCCTTCTTATGAAGGATAAAGATTCCTTATAGATGAATAATCATTATTTTAATATAATAATTTCACTAATCCTTATGGATTAGAGAAATTATTTTATAGATGCTTTTAGTCCGTTATAAAAACGTGGTAGGAACATAGGTACGTGATGTTGACTTTTGCTGCACTTTTATAAACCCAGTCAGTCCATAATAAAAATAATTGTTATAGGTTTTTCGTAATAGTCTTTAGATACTCTCCTACTGGTCCTGATCTTCACTTATATATTTCATTTTTAATCTTGTCATATATTAATTTTTATGCTTCTATATTATCTTTTACGGAATTTTAACTCACTCCCTTCCCTCCAATGTGGTTGAGGGGAGTGATGGCTGCTCTAGTAGTTAACTCGTGATCGGGCGCTGCTTGTGAGATCTGGTCCAACCATATTTTCCTTTCCTTTTTTACTTGAACTAAATTAAAAATAAATGGTTATATCCTATCTCGAAGTGCATCACACTGAAGCTAAGACTATATTATTGTATACGTGTAATTTTATTCAAAAGATGGTAAAAAATGACAGCGCGCTGCTGTACCGGCTCTTCTCAGCTTGTGGCCGCGTTGTGGTAGATATTGTATTATATTTAAACGATGTATAAATTTGATAATATGTAAGTGCCCTCAAGGAGCCTATGCAGAATAATTGATTTGATTTAAACCTTTTTATTTAGACAAGATAGATGTATAAAAATCTGCAAATTAAAATTTTATTAAAATTTGTGCCAATAATTACCTAATAACAATAAAGGCAATTATTGCATTCATTTGAAAGAAGAATTGGAAAGCAAAATTTTATTACTTGTCAAACTTGGTAATTTCACTAATGGACGATAATTGTCACTTTGGCCCTATATTAGGTTTTAAAAGAAAATTAATTTTCGTAGTTTGCATTTTAACTTCCACCTCCTGTTTTACATGCATAGGAATTGAATTTGAAAACTATGAAACAGGTATGTTTTATTTTTTAACTGATTTTCATAACCCTTCACTCAAAAATTACTAATTTTCATACAAACTTTCGCATCCCTTTTCATTACCTTAGGAGTTGAATTTCCAACAATCCTTTCCTACGGCTAGTGCTCCTCTACAGTCTAAAAATAACAGTATATAAACTTTCAGGGTCCTGGGCCCTGTAGTTTCGTCTGTGGGTTGATACGCAAGTCGATCAGGTTCCTCTTTACATATCTACCTACATATAGAAGAAGATGAAAAATTTTCTATCTATAAGTTATATCGTCTCCAAATGTTTAATTTGGGTCAATGTCTTGTAATCAGTGACTATCTTTAAATAGGTTTCTACAATTCTTACAATGCTACAATTCCGCTAATGCATAGCTGGGTGGGCTATTTATACATTATTATAACTAAAATATTAATTAAAATTAAAATAGTTGATCAAAATATTAATAAATCCATCGATGTACTTTAACGCAAGGCGTATATTGTGCAACGTAAGTGCGTACTTAACAGAATACTATGTATAATTATACTTGGTCGAGTCATGAAGACTCGGCCGTTATCGGTCGCCCCTGCTGTCGGTTCCGAACATGTTCGGGAATCAGTATTCATCGCTCACGACAGTTGTCAGGGCATATGAAACTATTTCATTTCAGATTTCGGATTGGACCGACATAGTTCCGACGGTGAACATAGCTTCTGAACGTTTTATGATCCGGAACTACACACATCTACTGTTTACGTTATAAACGAAATTTTAAAATGCTTATTTTGTATGGGATGCGGCTGGTTTTGATACAATTTAATTGTTTTACTACAAATATGTGTGTAAAACGTAAAACCGACACAGATCTATCAAATTGGATTAAAAGTTGCACAAGTGAAAAAAAAGTCTTTCTTAAAAATGTACATTTTAATGCGCTTTTATTATAAAACTAGCAACTCGCCCCCACTTCGCTTCGGTTTCAGTCGTCTTTACTGCGTAGTTCCCGTTCCCGTGGGAATACCGGGATAAAATATAGCCCAGGTTACTCCCTGATATAATAGCTTTCCATTGGTGAAGAATTGGTGGAGAATTTTTGAAATCGGTCCATCCGTTTTGAAGATTACCCGGAACAAACAGACAGACAGACAAAAAAATATAGTGTATTTTAGGCATATGTATAGTACAAATAACCGTGTGAGCATGAAAAAAGCCTATTATTTTGACATTACTAACAGATACTCCAATTTTATTTATTGGTATAGATGGAATACAATACAGAATAATAAATTTATTTTAATAGTCGTCAACGTCCATACCAACATGGTACTCGTGGTTCTCTAAATCATATGTTAATTTACCAACGCTTTTTTATCATAAACTATAACGCAATAAAAACAATACATTCCTTTATGTTATCGTCAACGTCCATACCATGTTGAATACACCGGTTCTCGTCCGATCACCGAAGTTAAGCAACATTGGGCGTGGTTAGTACTTGGATGGGTGACCGCCTGGGAATACCACGTGATGTTGACTTTTGCTACACTTCATACCCACTCAATCCATTATCAACATTCATTTTATTGATTTTGTTTAATAGCCTTAGAAAGCAAAATCTTATTTTTTTTTGTTTAGTTGACATCTCCACTAGTGGACGATAACTGGCAAAATTGCCTTATATTGGATTTTTGAGAAAAATAATGTTTTAATTTCTTTATTTACTTTGAATACGAGGATATAATATGATATTATAATTTCAGTTGACGCCAGAGTAGCGCCATTGAACACAAAAGGGGTTCAGTTGGAAATGTAAACCACCAAGGAAGCCAATCAAACACAAAGAAAATTTCAAAATCTATGCAGTATCCAAACCTTGCATTAAGTAATATTGAATCGTTAACAAATAGGTAGGTATACAGAACAATAAACTATTTTTATAAAAATTTGTTGGGTATTTGCAACATACTGACACTTTATTCAAACGAACAGTCATACTTTCCTAAGTGAGTTACAACTTATTCAATAGATGGCGTTAGTAGATGTTATTTGATATTATTGGTTGATATAGTAGATTGGTATAATCAACAATTTAGGTAAAAATGCAAAGGCTGGGTCTCGTGCTGTGCTGGGAGTGTTTCGTATCTCATAAACAGTTCTTGTCGTTGTTGTTTTACTTTTATTTCAGGGCTACCAGATCGTATAATTGGATACACAATTCGTATAATTTGGTTAAATCATGTATCCTGTTTGTATAGCAGAATATTTTGTATAATTAGATACAAAAATAAGAATTGAAATGTAAATTTTGGAAAAATAAAAAGAATAATTATTATTAATCATTAGGGATAAGCATTTTTTAAATTTGCTCAGATCAAAATCAACGCTCTCTGGGTAGTATTTGTCAGCATTAAAAGTGAAAGTGATTTACTGCAAAAAATATAATTTTTTCTTTGAAGCTAGATTGATCGCTTGAAATTAATAACAAGAAAATTAATGCATTTAGTTTTTTTTTTATTCAAAGTAAGTAGAAGTAACGAAAAGTTAATAATTTTAATTTATTTGTTAACTATTTATTAACAGTTTTGTTGGTTCTGTATAATAAGATTTGATTTTGTATAATTTCAGAGACCCATCACCCAGCAGTATAAAATAAACTTCTCTACTGGCAGCACTATATTATTTACACCAGCTATACTCTAAGTGTGTTCCGCGGAACCCTAGGGTTCCGTGATACCTCTGTCGGGGTTCCGCAAGAATTTAGAAATAAAAAAATCAAAACACCTCTCTCTGGTCGCTCCGCGGCTGTGCGGACTCCGCGGCCGCGCGGAGACAAAACGCTATGAATGTTATTTATTTATTTATTTGTATTTGTATAAGCTTGTGTTACATTAGCTGGTACAATATCTCATAAGTTTGGTCTCAACAATTTTATACTTGTACAACGCTTTCGCTCTAAGTTTGCCGGTCTGTGGAATGCGCGTACCCTCCCCCACGTGACAACAAAACTTATAATGTGTCATAGTTTTACCCAAATATCTAACGTACACAATTTTTATTGTTACAATTAAATAAAAAATTTCGAACGTCATACACTCATACCTATCGCCAGCGGCAAACTTAAAACGAGCGGGTAGTATACTTGTAAGCACTCAGTCTCTTTGATAAAAGCCGCCTCTGAATTAGACGCTATAGTTGTCAACTGGCGACTTTCGTCTCTAACTTCAAAGGATAAAGTCGATATTGTTTACAACGCTATTTTTAAATTTCTGTTTTTATTTTTGCTTTTTGTTTATCAAAGGTGCCGACTCGAGTATTTTCGAGAATATTTGAGATCGAGTCTAGGACTAAGTATAAAAGCGGCGATCGCGCGTTGGCGTCGTCAAAGTCCGATTATACACTACCTGCATACGGCCGATCATGACGTATGCCAGTGTAGTGTTCGCGCACGTTAGGCCAAACAGGATCCACAGGTTACAAACACTACAAAATAGATTCATGCGACGGGCAACGGGAGCACCGTGGTTCGTTCGTAATGTCGATTTACACATCGACCTCGAATTGCCGACCATCAGGCAGTATATGAAGCGTTGCTCCCAGCGCTATTTTGACTCTGCCACGACTCACCCCAATCCACTAGTGGTTGGGGCGGTAAACTACGTCCCATCAAAAATATCCGCGGTCCGACGACCCCGTCATCTCCTTGAAGAAGGGGATGATGCCATCACGATCGCCCAAGAAAGGGCCTACACTCATTCCGCGTCGGAGACTCGTAGCGCACGGACGTGCGCCTCGCTGCTCTCCATTTCGCCGCGCTCACCCCGCACCCGCCCCCTGCGGTCGTGCGTTCTCGCTTCGTCTCGCTCGCTCTCGCAGCGAACCACGCGTCGCGTCAAGCCGCCATCTTGTTCAACGTCTGTGGCCGTTCAGTGGCCCGCTCCGGGTGGCCGTGTATACGGTTGTCTGTGGCAGTTTCGCTGTTTGGACGCAGGTGTTGCCGGATCCCAACTGCACGAGTCGACTTTTTCAAGACGTCGAGTGCAGATTTCTACCGTTGGTAGATAAAAAGTCAACCCATTTTGGCCCCCTCAGGGCAGAAAACCATATTGTTTGGTCCCCGGCGGAAACCTCACGGTGTAAACGAAGCCGGGTGAGGCAAGGCCCCGATTTGCCTGCCGAGCCCCTTCAGGGCAGAGCTAACAATCGGAAGGGGTTAGAGCATCCGGCCTTGGGGGATCTCCTAGTCGGACCTAATCTACGGCTTTTCATAATTTTTCTGCGAAGGCCTAACGGCCCGAGCAGCTAGGAACCTATCGCACATTAAGATTGGCGAAGGAGTACAAGCTTAGGGCACATTAGTTAAGTACACATCCTCCCGACCTGCACCCGGTTGGGAGGGACACACACTACACACAACCCAGGGTTTACCCCACCCAGGGCGATAGGACACATTCCTGCGAACGTTTTTCCCGCCAGCCCACGATGGCGGAAAAAACTATCACCATCGACGCCCTTCTGGCGATCCCCGAGATAAAAGCCTACATCGCTCAACATTTTGGAGCGATAACTATTCTTCCACCGCAACCCCTGCGCGCTCACTCCACCGTCCTGCCGCTCAAACCGGAATTACCGGCCACCGGCACGGCGATGGATACTGAATCGGTCCCCTCCTCAGCCTCAGCTTCATCTTCCTCCGAGTCGGAAGATTCGCCCAATGAGGGCTCCTTCATCGAAGTTCACTCCCGTAAGCGTACTAAGAAGGCAAAAGCCAACAAAGAGGCCCCCTCTAAGGCCCCAAAAATAAAGCCGACCGAATCGGCCATAACTCCAGCCGCAATCCCGTCTGAAACGACCGCTACGACCGCCTCGGCCCTCCCTGTCGTCTCGCAGACAGCCCCATTCTCTGTCCCATCCACTACGGACAGCAACACCGTCGCCCCACAGACGGTCAAAAAACCACTGGCTCCGCCGCCCCTATACATTAGGGATAAAGAGAAGTGGCTAGCCATCTCCGCGTGGCTAAACACCAACAGGATTTCGTACAAATCTGCGAAATCCACCCCCCAAGGCATACGAGTGGACCTTCACTCGTCAGCTGACCACCGCTCCGTGTCAAGCATGCTAGGGAATCAACAGATTCCCTACCATACATACACCCTCCCTGAAGCCAAACTTCTGCGTGCTGTAATACGCAACGTACCGAGGGAAATAGAGACCAAAGAGATTCTAGAATCTCTTAAAACCCAGGATCTACCGGTTGTAGAAGTACACCGGATGATCCGGGGTAGGGGTCGTTATCCCCTCAACATGATACTCGTCTGCCTTACAAATAACGCAGAGGGTAAAGGCATTTTTAAAATTAAGACCATCTGCGGTCTATCTGGGGTCTCGGTTGAGCCCCCACACAAAAATGGCAACCTGGCACAATGCCACAAGTGCCAACTGTATGGACACTCGTCCAAAAACTGCTTTGCCCGTCCTAGGTGCGTTAAGTGCCTGGGTGACCATCACACCTCTCAGTGTGAACGGCCAAAGGACATCTCACTCTGCAAAGAGCCACCAGCGTGTGTTCTCTGTGGAGAATACGGACACCCGGCTAACTACCGCGGCTGCCCAAGAGCGCCGAGGAGGTTAGTCCGCCAGCCCAACACAAACGGCAAGGCCTTGTACTATAACAAGACCTTCGTCCCAGCCCCCTTACCAACCCACAATGCGTGGGCTCGCCCCCTGCTAAACAGCAAGGAGGCTTTCCCAACCCTGCCCAACAGGCAGCCCGCTGCCCCACCCGCAACATCTCAACTCAAACCACCAACAACCGGGCCAAACCAGCCCACTGGTGGTAATCCCAAGCCCCCTCAGGGCGCCCCTATTCCTATCGTCGTCGCTAAAAGCGCGCCCCCAAAAGCCCCCCAAGGACTAGATCCAGATCTAGCCCTGGTGGCCAACTTCGCAGCTCAAATCAATTTCACGGAAATCCGCGAAATTGCAGCCGAATTAAGAAGGAACGAGGGAAACAACCTCGCCCTCCTTAATACCGCAATTAAATTTTCCCCCACGTTAGAGCGTCTAGGCTCGCTTAAATTCAAATAAAATGGATAGGTACACTCCAGGCAGAGTTAAACCCAGACACCTCAAAACAGGGACATTCAATGCCAATAGCCTAACCCAACAGAAGGATGAAGTAGGCACATTCCTTCGGGAACACCAGCTCGACATCTTGCTAGTACAAGAGACGTTCCTTAAACCATTTAACAAGGACCCTAGAGTCGCCAACTATAATATAGTTCGCAACGATAGGACAACCTCACCAATGGGCGGAACGCTTATCTACTACAAAAGGTCGCTGCATTGCACACCTGTGGATCCGCCCCCTCTGATGTACATTGAAGCTTCAATTTGCAGGCTAGCCCTCTCAGGCCATCAGCCTATCACCCTTGTATCCGCATATCTCTCTCCCAATAGAGAACATTCGAAACAGTTGGTTGAAAAAGATCTAAAAGCCTTGCTAGAATTGGGAGGCGCCGTCATCATTGGCGGTGACCTTAACGCCAAGAACACCTCTTGGAGCTGTCAAAGTTCCAATAAGAGGGGCAAGACTTTAGAGCTATTCGCTGACAGACTGGGATTTGATGTCATAGCGCCCATAGAGCCGACACACTTCCCCTTTAACGTTTCGCACAGGCCGGACATACTCGATATCTTTCTTCTCAAAAACATAAACCTTCGTTTATGTTCAATAGAAGTTCAACACGAGTTAGACTCAGATCACCGCCCGGTGACTCTGGAATTAGCCTCCCGCACCCCCGGCCCCTCAGGCCACAACAACGAAAGGACCAAGATAGCGACTGACTGGGCACGGCTAGAGAAAAATCTCAAGTCAACCTCGTCGGTCCACCTTGATCAAATTCCCAAAGACATTACGTCTAAGGAAGATACCTCTCAGGCGATCGACTCGCTCACAAGTCACGTGCAGTCGATAATGGACGACTGCTCGCGGCCGGTACCAGATACGAGCGATCGTAAATGGCGCCTGCCAGACGACGTCCGTGACTTGTTGAGACGGAAAAACGCCGCGACACGCGCTTATGACCGCTACCCTACGGAGGACAACCGTACCCGCCTACGGTCACTCCAGAGGGAGGTTAAACAAGCAATTAAAAAATTGAGACAGAGCAAATGGGACGCCATGATCGAGGAGCTAGAACCCTCTCACACAGCCTTTTGGCAGCTTTCCCGCTCACTCAAAAAAGACATCGTGTCCACTCTCCCTCCTCTCACCAGACCCAACCAGCCTCCGGCATTCATGGACGATGAAAAGTCAGAATGCCTGGCCGACTGCTTGGAGCTTCAGTGTACGCCGAGTACACTACACCCCGACGCCGCGAATCACCGCTTCATCGCCGACGAAGTGGAACGTCGTAACACTCTCTCGCGCTCGTTAGGAAACGACAGCCCCGATCAGCCAATCCCAGCAGTGACCACCGATGAGGTCGAATCGTTAGTCAGGGGTCTCAAAACCAGGAAAGCCCCAGGTTCGGACGGAATCTCAAATAAAGTCATTAAATTATTCCCCGCCCACTTGATAATTCTGTTGTGCTGCATCTTCAATGCAGCACTAAATAATAACATCTTTCCCGCGCAATGGAAAGAGGCCGTGGTAATAGGAATCCACAAACCCGGCAAGCGCCGTACCGAACCTAGTAGTTACCGCCCGATTAGTCTACTAAGAGGTCTAGGTAAGATCTACGAACGAATAGTTCTCAGTAGACTACGTACATTCGCCGAGGCTAACAACCTCGTTCCCGACGCACAGTTTGGCTTCCGAGCTAAACACAGCTGCGTACAACAAGTTCACCGTTTGGTAGAATACACAAGTAGTCAGTTCATCATGAACAGATATACGGGTGTATTATTCCTAGACGTAGCGAAAGCATTCGACAAGGTTTGGCATGAAGGCCTAATCTACAAACTCTATCTCCTCAAGATCCCTCACTACTTAATTCACATTATACATGACTACTTAAGTCATCGCAGCTTTCGCTACAGGGTGGAAGGGACGTTGTCGACCTCCCACCCTATCAAGGCCGGCGTCCCTCAGGGGTCGGTCCTCTCCCCATTTCTCTTCACGCTATACACTAGCGATATGCCCAAATTCAACCGGGTACATAAAGCGCTTTACGCTGATGACACCGCACTCTTTTGTGCTGGTAGATCCCCGACAACAGTAGCCAAGACTCTCCAAACAGCGGTTACCGCCCTAGCCAATTGGTTTAGGAAATGGAGATTAGAAATCAACCCCGAGAAGAGTCAGGCGGTCATGTTCACTAGACGAACTGCCCGTTCCTACTCTATCGATAGCATTCCCCCCCTTAAAATTTTCAACAAGCCGGTCACTTGGACCAGGCAGGCCAAATACTTGGGTGTGACCCTTGACGATCGACTCAGCTTCGCCCCTCACATAAAGCAAGTCCGCGCACGGGCAGCTTTTGTGATGGGCCGTCTCCACTGTCTACTCAACTCTAGGTCGCGTATGCCCCTGAGTAGCAAAGTCCGACTTTACACCACCTGCATACGGCCTATCATGACCTATGCCAGCGTGGTGTTCGCGCATGTTAAGCCACACAGGATCCACAGGCTACAGACATTACAAAATCGTTTCATGCGCCGAGCTACGGGAGCACCGTGGTTCATACGAAACGTCGATCTCCACATCGACCTCGAACTGCCGACCATCAAGCAGTTTATGAAACGGTGCTCTCAGAGCTACTTTGACTCTGCCATGACACACCCCAACCAACTAGTGGTTGGGGCGGCTTCCTATAGACCCTCCAAAATCTCCTCTATCCGACGTCCTCGTCACGTCCTCGACGAAGAGGACGACATTATCACACTCGCTCAACAAAGAGCCTACACGGCCCGCGAGGCCTTAACAAATAAATATCCGCGGTTCCGCCCTCGCCGTCGAGGTGCGAAACCGCGCCGCGCAAAAGTCACTACCAAAAACGTGGGCACGCCCACTTTGCCTCCAGCGACGCCCCAAGCCGAGGTCCGTTCCCCACAGGGGGAGCCCTTGGGCGATGTCGCTTAGCATACTTTTCTCCGGGTTGAGAGCCCTCAGCGCTCACCCATAGTCCGCGTCAAGCTGTCAAGGCCATCTGCGGCCAACAGCTGTGTACACACAAAAAAAAAAAAAAAAAAAAAAAAAAAAAAAAAAAAAAAAAAAAAAAAATTGGCGTCGTCAGCATTCCGCGTCGGAGACCCGTAGCGCACGGACGTGCGCCTCGCTGCTCTCCATTTCGCCGCGCTCACCCCGCACCCGCCCCCTGCGGTCGTGCGTTCTCGCTTCGTCTCGCTCGCTCTCGCAGCGAACCACGCGTCGCGTCAAGCCGCCATCTTGTTCAACGTCTGTGGCCGTTCAGTGGCCCGCTCCGGGTGGCCGTGTATACGGTTGTCTGTGGCAGTTTCGCTGTTTGGACGCAGGTGTTGCCGGATCCCAACTGCACGAGTCGACTTTTTCAAGACGTCGAGTGCAGATTTCTACCGTTGGTAGATAAAAAGTCAACCCATTTTGGCCCCCTCAGGGCAGAAAACCATATTGTTTGGTCCCCGGCGGAAACCTCACGGTGTTAACGAAGCCGGGTGAGGCAAGGCCCCGATTTGCCTGCCGAGCCCCTTCAGGGCAGAGCTAACAATCGGAAGGGGTTAGAGCATCCGGCCTTGGGGGATCTCCTAGTCGGACCTAATCTACGGCTTTTCATAATTTTTCTGCGAAGGCCTAACGGCCCGAGCAGCTAGGAACCTATCGCACATTAAGATTGGCGAAGGATTACAAGCTTAGGGCACACTAGTTAAGCACACATCCTCCCGACCTGCACCCGGTTGGGAGGGACACGCACCACACACAACCCAGGGTTCACCTCACCCAGGGCGCTAGGTTTAACACTTTTCCCGCGAACGTTTTTTCCACCAGCCCACGATGGCGGAAAAAACTATTACAATTGACGCCCTTCTGGCAATCCCAGAGATTCAAGCCTATATTGCCCAACATTTTGGAGCAATAACAATCTTACCACCCCAGCCTCAACGCGCTCCTACTACCGCCCTGCCGCTTGAGCCGGAATTACCGACCATCAGCACGGCGATGGAAACGGAATCACCCCCGTCCTCCTCAGCCTCATCGTCCTCCTCCTCCGAGTCGGAAGATTCGCCCAATGAGGGCTCATTTACAGTAGTTCGCTCCCGCAAGCGGAGCAAAAAGGTAAAGGTCAACAAAGAGGCTCCCTCTAAGGCCCCAAAAATTAAGCCGACTGACTCGGCAAAAACACCCGCTGCAGCCCCGTCTACAACGACTGCCATGGCCGCCTCGGTCCCCCCAGTCGTCTCGCAGGCCACCCCTACCTCTGTCCCATCTTCCACGGACAGCAACACCGTCGCTCCACAGACGGTCAAAAAACCACTGGCTCCGCCGCCCCTATATATCAGGGACAAGGAGAAGTGGCTAACCATCTCCGCTTGGCTAAACACCAATCGCATAAATTATAAATCGGCTAAATCCACGCCCCAAGGCATACGAGTGGACCTTCACTCGTCAGCCGACCACCGCACCGTGTCAAGCATGCTAGGGAATCAACAGATTCCCTACCATACATACACCCTCCCCGAAGCCAAACTTCTGCGTGCAGTTATACGCAATATCCCGAGAGAAATCGACACTAAAGAGATCTTAGATTCTCTCAAAACCCAGGATCTGCCGGTTGTAGAAGTACACCGGATGATCCGGGGAAAGGGTCGTTACCCTCTTAACATGATACTCGTCTGCCTTACGAATAACGCAGAGGGTAAAGAAATCTACAAAATTAAGACCATCTGTGGCCTCTCTGGGGTCTCGGTAGAGCCCCCACACAAAAATGGTAATCTGGCACATTGTCACAAGTGCCAAATGTATGGACACTCGTCCAAGAACTGTTTCGCCCGTCCTAGGTGCGTCAAGTGCCTAGGTGACCATCACACCGCCCAGTGTGAAAGGCCAAAGGACATCTCCCTCTGCAAAGAGCCACCTGCGTGTGTTCTCTGTGGAGAATACGGACACTCGGCCAACTACCGCGGCTGCCCAAGAGCGCCGAGGAGGCTAGTCCGCCAACCCAACACAAACGGCAAGGCCTTGTACTATAACAAGACCTTCGTCCCAGCCCCCTTACCAACCCACAATGCGTGGGCTCGCCCCCTGCTAACCAGCAAGGAGGCTTTCCCAACCTTGCCCAACAGGCAGCCCGCTGCCCCACCCGTACCATCTCAGCCCAAACCACCAATGATCGGGACAAACCAGCCCACCGGTGGTAATCCCAAGCCCCCTCAGGGCGCCCCCCTTCCCATCGTCGTCGCTAAAAGCGCGCCCCCAAAAGCCCCCCAAGGACTAGATCCAGATCTAGCCCTGGTGGCCAACTTCGCGGCTCAAATCAATTTCGCGGAAATCCGCGAAATTGCAGCCGATCTTAGAAGGAACGAGGGAAACAACCTCGCCCTCCTTAATATAGCGATCAAATTCGCCCCCACGTTAGAGCGTCTAGGCTCACTAAAATTCAACTAAAATGGATAGGTACACTCCCGTTAGAGTTAAACCCAGACACCTCAAAGTAGGGACATTCAACGCTAATAGCCTTACCCAACAGAGGGATGAAGTAGGCACTTTCCTTCGGGAACACCAGCTCGACATCTTGTTAGTACAAGAAACGTTCTTAAAACCATTCAACAGGGACCCTAGAATCGCGAACTATAATATAGTTCGCAATGATAGGACAACCTCACCAATGGGCGGAACGCTTATCTACTACAAAAGGTCGCTGCATTGCACACCTGTGGATCCGCCCCCTCTGATGTACATTGAAGCTTCAATTTGCAGGCTAGCCCTCTCAGGCCATCAGCCTATCACCCTTGTATCCGCATATCTCTCTCCCAATAGAGAACATTCGAAACAGTTGGTTGAAAAAGATCTAAAAGCCTTGCTAGAATTGGGAGGCGCCGTCATCATTGGCGGTGACCTTAACGCCAAGAACACCTCTTGGAGCTGTCAAAGTTCCAATAAGAGGGGCAAGACTTTAGAGCTATTCGCTGACAGACTGGGATTTGATGTCATAGCGCCCATAGAGCCGACACACTTCCCCTTTAACGTTTCGCACAGGCCGGACATACTCGATATCTTTCTTCTCAAAAACATAAACCTTCGTTTATGTTCAATAGAAGTTCAACACGAGTTAGACTCAGATCACCGCCCGGTGACTCTGGAATTAGCCTCCCGCACCCCCGGCCCCTCAGGCCACAACAACGAAAGGACCAAGATAGCGACTGACTGGGCACGGCTAGAGAAAAATCTCAAGTCAACCTCGTCGGTCCACCTTGATCAAATTCCCAAAGACATTACGTCTAAGGAAGATACCTCTCAGGCGATCGACTCGCTCACAAGTCACGTGAAGTCGATAATGGACGACTGCTCGCGGCCGGTACCAGATACGAGCGATCGTAAATGGCGCCTGCCAGACGACGTCCGTGACTTGTTAAGACGTAAAAACGCCGCGACACGCGCTTACGACCGCTACCCCACGGAGGACAACCGTACCCGCCTACGGTCACTCCAGAGGGAGGTTAAACAAGCTATTAATGAATTGAGACAGAGCAAATGGGACGCCATGCTCGAGGAGCTAGAGCCCTCTCACACAGCCTTTTGGCAGCTTTCCCGCTCACTCAAAAAAGACATCGTGTCCACTCTCCCTCCTCTCACCAGACCCAACCAGCGACCGGCGTTTATGGACGACGAAAAGTCAGAATGCCTGGCCGACTGCTTGGAGCTTCAGTGTACGCCGAGTACACTACACCCCGACGCGGCGAATCACCGCTTCATCGCCGACGAAGTGGAACGTCGTAACACTCTCTCGCGCTCGTTAGGAAACGACAGCCCCGATCAGCCAATCCCAGCAGTGACCACCGATGAGGTCGAATCGTTAGTCAGGGGTCTCAAAACCAGGAAAGCCCCAGGTTCGGACGGAATCTCAAATAAAGTCATTAAATTATTCCCCGCCCACTTGATAATTCTGTTGTGCTGCATCTTCAATGCAGCACTAAATAATAACATCTTTCCCGCGCAATGGAAAGAGGCCGTGGTAATAGGAATCCACAAACCCGGCAAGCGCCGTACCGAACCTAGTAGTTACCGCCCGATTAGTCTACTAAGAGGTCTAGGTAAGATCTACGAACGAATAGTTCTCAGTAGACTACGTACATTCGCCGAGGCTAACAACCTCGTTCCCGACGCACAGTTTGGCTTCCGAGCTAAACACAGCTGCGTACAACAAGTTCACCGTTTGGTAGAATACACAAGTAGTCAGTTCATCATGAACAGATATACGGGTGTATTATTCCTAGACGTAGCGAAAGCATTCGACAAGGTTTGGCATGAAGGCCTAATCTACAAACTCTATCTCCTCAAGATCCCTCACTACTTAATTCACATTATACATGACTACTTAAGTCATCGCAGCTTTCGCTACAGGGTGGAAGGGACGTTGTCGACCTCCCACCCTATCAAGGCCGGCGTCCCTCAGGGGTCGGTCCTCTCCCCATTTCTCTTCACGCTATACACTAGCGATATGCCCAAATTCAACCGGGTACATAAAGCGCTTTACGCTGATGACACCGCACTCTTTTGTGCTGGTAGATCCCCGACAACAGTAGCCAAGACTCTCCAAACAGCGGTTACCGCCCTAGCCAATTGGTTTAGGAAATGGAGATTAGAAATCAACCCCGAGAAGAGTCAGGCGGTCATGTTCACTAGACGAACTGCCCGTTCCTACTCTATCGATAGCATTCCCCCCCTTAAAATTTTCAACAAGCCGGTCACTTGGACCAGGCAGGCCAAATACTTGGGTGTGACCCTTGACGATCGACTCAGCTTCGCCCCTCACATAAAGCAAGTCCGCGCACGGGCAGCTTTTGTGATGGGCCGTCTCCACTGTCTACTCAACTCTAGGTCGCGTATGCCCTTGAGTAGCAAAGTCCGACTTTACACCACCTGCATACGGCCTATCATGACCTATGCCAGCGTGGTGTTCGCGCATGTTAAGCCACACAGGATCCACAGGCTACAGACACTACAAAATCGTTTCATGCGCCGAGCTACGGGAGCACCGTGGTTCATACGAAACGTCGATCTCCACATCGACCTCGAACTGCCGACCATCAAGCAGTTTATGAAACGGTGCTCTCAGAGCTACTTTGACTCTGCCATGACACACCCCAACCAACTAGTGGTTGGGGCGGCTTCCTATAGACCCTCCAAAATCTCCTCTATCCGACGTCCTCGTCACGTCCTCGACGAAGAGGACGACATTATCACACTCGCTCAACAAAGAGCCTACACGGCCCGCGAGGCCTTAACAAATAAATATCCGCGGTTCTGCCCTCGCCGTCGAGGTGCGAAACCGCGCCGCGCAAAAGTCACTATTAAAAACGTGGGCACGCCCACTTTGCCTCCAGCGACGCCCCAAGCCGAGGTCCGTTCCCCACAGGGGGAGCCCTTGGGCGATGTCGCTTAGCATACTTTTCTCCGGGTTGAGAGCCCTCAGCGCTCACCCATAGTCCGCGTCAAGCTGTCAAGGCCATCTGCGGCCAACAGCTGTACACACACAAAAAAAAAAAAAAAAAAAAAAAGTTGGCGTCGTCAGTTGATGATTAGCGTTCGGAGCGATAAGTTACTACCTACTTACAAGCTCGCTAGCGAGAAACTAGTGTTCATTGTTTTACTGCCTGCTGTATTCTGTTGTCTCAGTTTTATACATTTCTTCCCTGTAGGTTCTAAATTTAGTCTCTTATACGCAGTAACGATTGTGCATTATTTAAACCCCACTATCCTGACTTGTAACATTATAAATAAAGAAGAATGGAACGTTGGCTTAAAGGTGTTAAACGTGTTCCAACAACATCTTCTAATGACTCTGAATGTTCAAAAGCAATGCGCGCGGAGAATTTAGCAATCACCGATCCAGAAGATGATGCCACGAGTGCCACGACGTCAAGCTCGACGGTTTCAAAGACGAAAAAAAGGAAGTATGATGAATCTTATATCAGTTTCGGATTTGTTGATTCCAACGGCTCACCTCTCTGCATGCTCTGTAGTAAACTGCTTCCTAATAGTTCCATGGCACCTGCCAAATTGCGTCGACATTTAGAAACCGTACACCCCGAGACTAAAGACAAGAATAAAGAATATTTTGTTCGCAAAAAAGATCAGTTATTAGAAAGTCAAAAAAATATGATGCATGTAACACAAACTACCAACGAAAAGGCCACGGAGGCATCATACTTAGTTAGCTATCGCATTGCACAAGCAGGTGAAGCGCACACTATCGCTGAGAAATTAATAAAACCATGTGTATTAGACATAACAAAATGTATGCTTGATGAAAAATCTGCAAAGCATCTTTCTACTGTTCCGCTATCAAACGATACTGTTTCACGACGAATCCATGATCTGGCAAGCTACGTCAAACAAGAACTAGTTACACGTCTACAAAATACACGATTCGCTTTGCAAATGGACGAGTCGACTGATGTCGCTGGTTTGGCTATCCTGCTGGTTATTGTGAGATATCCATATAAAAGTTCTTTTGAAGAAGACATGCTTATGTGTTCATCGCTGCTTACAAACACTACCGGGGAAGAAATTTTTAATAAAATAAATATATTTTTTGAAGAACATAATCTCAGTTGGAACAATTGCATTGACATTTGTACAGATGGGGCCAAGGCGATGACAGGTAAAACAGCAGGAGCAGTGTCACGAATGAAAAATAAAGCGCCTAATTGTAGTTCCAGTCATTGTATTCTGCATAGACAAGCACTTGCGATGAAGCAAATGCCGTCTAATCTAAAATTAGTTATGGATGAAGCGGTAAAAATAATTAATTTTATCAAATCACGACCACTACAATCCCGATTGTTCTCATTATTGTGTGAAGATTATGGCAGCAAACATAAAACACTGCTGCTCCATACAGAAGTGCGATGGCTGTCTCGGGGAAAAACTTTAACAAGGCTATTTGAACTTAGAGCCGAGTTACAAATGTTTCTTTCAGCAGATACTTCTTTTAATTTGAAGGACCGTTTGTATGATAAAACTTGGTTGTTCCGATTGTCTTTTATGGCGGATATCTTTCAAAAACTTAACGAATTAAATTTATCGTTGCAAGGTAAACAGACAACAGTGTTTCAGGCCTATAATAAAATAACTGCTTTTAAAAGAAAATTAGATTTTTGGATCATTTGCATTGGTAAGAAAGAAATAGAAAGTTTTACGTTACTCAGTGAGTTTGTTAGCGAAAACGACTCAGAAATGTTTGAAGATAATGTGTTTGAAGAATTGGTCCAATATCTCAGTTCGATGCGCGCATCTTTTGAAAAGTATTTTCCCGAAGAACACAATACAAAAATTAAAGTGAACTCCTGGATTCATAATCCTTTTTTACCCAACTTGGAAAAGCCTGAAAACATGTCAAATGAGATATATGAATCTCTTTTAGAAATGTCATCAGACACAAGTATGGAGTCATTGTTCAAAACGACGCCTCTTAATGATTTTTGGTGCAGAATCCAAGATGAATATGCAATGCTTGGCCAAATGGCTCTGGATATTCTTCTCCCGTTCCCAACTACATATTTGTGCGAAACAGGATTCTCTACCTACGCAGCCACGAAAACAAAATATCGCAATAGACTGGACGCCGAAGCTGATATGAGACTCCAACTTTCTTCCATCAAACCTGATATCAAGCAATTGATGAAAAATAAAAAACAGTTTCATACCTCCCACTAGTTAGATTTTTTCTTTTTTAATGTTTTCTATTATTGTCCTTACCAAGTGGTGAAGTAAATAATAATTAGTAACTGATACATTGTACTTTTATTATGCTGATTAATATAGAATACACTTATAAAAATAATTGTTTTATTGTAGGGTTCCATCAAGTATTTTGCTTCCCAAAAGGGTTCCGTCATTTAAAAAGTTTGAGAACCACTGATTTACACAAATGAATGCAATAATTGCCTTACTGTTATTAGGAATAGGTACAATCTTAAATAAATAAACAGGTTCTTAGCAGATTTTATACATATGCAAAACCGATCTTGTATAAATAAAAAATTACCGTAAAATATTACTAGAACCATAAAAATTAATACCTACATGAATATCCAATGACCGATAATACTGTTTTTGTCACAAATGAAATTTTAAAATGCTTATTGATGCTTATTTTGTATGGGATACCTGCTTGTATGCGGATTGTTTTTACTAAAATTTAATTGTGTGTATAATGAAAAACCGATAAAGATCTACTAAAATGCGTTAAAAGTGTGCGAAAGTGAAAAATGTGAATGTTGCTGCTTTTGCTTATAATAGGTATGTGATTCATACCTTAATATTTACACATTCTTTTCGTTCAGTGATGTTTTTAAATATAAACCTTTCAATGCTCTTATTTGATAATATTATACTCCCTACAAAATAATAAATTTATTTCAACGTTCGTCAACGTCCATACCATGTTGAATACACC
Source organism: Lymantria dispar (assembly GCA_032191425.1). Classification (NCBI taxonomy): domain Eukaryota; kingdom Metazoa; phylum Arthropoda; class Insecta; order Lepidoptera; family Erebidae; genus Lymantria; species Lymantria dispar. The sequence continues at coordinate 4,521,950 of CM063465.1, read as the reverse complement.
GGTTCTCGTCCGATCACCGAAGTTAAGCAACATTGGGCGTGGTTAGTACTTGGATGGGTGACCGCCTGGGAATACCACGTGATGTTGACTTTTGCTGCAGTTCACACCCACTCAATCCGTTATAAACATTCTTTTTATTGATTTTACCTAATAGCCCTCAGATATCTGACTGCCAAGAGGAAGACCTTCGTTTTTGTATTCCACATCTAACACCTCTCACCGTGTATTCATTTTTACGCTTTTATATTATTTTTACTGTATTTTAAAACTTTTTATTTAGACAAGATAGGTATCCATGCAAATCAAAATATTATTTAAATTTGTGTTAATTTTTAATAACAATAAGGTAAGTAATTATTGCATTCATTTGTGTAAATAAACGTATGATTTGGAAAGAGAAGAGTTAAAAGCAAAACTTTATTGCTTTCTAAACTTGACAACTCCACTAGTGGATGAAAACTGGCTCATTAGTCCTGTGTGCCTACTCTGGAAATCCATTCTAATTTCGAATCCGATTCAATTCCAATCTCACCAAACTTATATTTGGTACTCTTGAAAAAAACCGAGAATGAATTCTTCGCGTTTGGCGTTGCTATTTTCACCAAATGTGTCGTATTTTCTTATTTTAAATTAATAATGATGGCGCCAGATTTTATGTAGGGCGAAATTGCCCTAGGATCGATGAGTGGACTGTATTATTTGTTTATGATTAATCTGGTGCGACAAATGTGACAGGAAAGGAAATTGAAAGGAATACTCACACCTTTGGACGATTTCTTCCCGTTCGCAGGCGGCCAGCAACATAAGTCTGCACAGCGGCCACGAAACACAATATGTACACCTAATTAATGTTCTGACGCGATCATATGTTTTGTAGAAGAGTTCACACGTTATCCGCATGGAATTCCGGTGAATATGTTATAGTTTATGCAACACACAATGTATTGATGAACACCAAATTGCGGAGCACATCCGCTTCGACTCACTGTCCGTTCGGTATTACCCGTGTACATCGACCACGCGGGTGTTCGTATGATGTAAGTATGTAGGGTAGGTTGTGGGATATAAGGATATGCACCAGAAAGCGATTCTTATTATTATTATTAATAATCTGGCGTAACCAAATAACGTTATCGAAGTTGATTACTACATAGGCGCTTTCATGCAATTGTGCAACATCAACTATTTTAAACTACGTCAAATTCGCGTCGGGAGTAGCAAATATTTGATTTAATCGACGAGAGTCGAATTCATTTAGTTCAAAAATATTCCACCGAATTTGACTCCAATCGTGCGCTAGTGCCGCTTTCAAGAGTACCAAATTTGCTCAAATTCGAGCTGCGGTTGGATTTAGGATTGGAATCGAGATCCAAGAGTAGGCACACTGTGTTATGCCCCTATTGAACCCAATAGGGGTTCAAATAGAAATTAAAACTAACACGAAACCCACTCAAACACAAAAAAAAATCAATATCTATAATAGCCTGTAAACTTAACATTGAATCGTGAACATATATGCAGAATAATTACCTATTTGTATTAAACCTCATTGGGCATTCACAACATACTGACACTTTAATAAAAAGAACATACACTTCGAAGTTAGTTACAACTTATTCAATAGATGGCGTTAGTAGATAGTATTGTATTCTTTGTAGTTAGTAGATATCATTTTATTACTACTGTGTATAATATATTACTATTTTGTAATAGGATTGTTGATATTTTTAAAATGTTGTTTTCGATATCTCGATATTTGTTAAATATATCAATATCGGAGTTCTATATATTGAAAAAGAATATCGATATTTCGATAATTTTCTCCATGACTACTGTTTGACCCGCGATGAGCTTCTTTTTAGCTAAATTCTAGGAGTAAGTGATAACTATCATCAATTTCATGCCAGCATTTTTACAATAGATTAAGTTTACGGTGATTTTGTAGAATAAATAATTTGCAAGAAAAGACGAAACAACAAATTTATTAAAATAAATATGGCCCCTCGATATTTATTTTTTAGTATCGAACTATCGATACATATATGGTCAAAAAAATATTGGTAATAAGTATCGATATTTTTAAAAAATTATATTTATATTACGATATTTTATCGACAGTCCTACTTTGTTAAGAACGGAAAGTATAAAATCACCTAAAGTTATCACAAAATAAATTAAATAGTAAAAATTAAATAGTTTTACTTTAATATATATAAATGAATGCAATAACTGCCTTACTGTTATTAAGAATAAGTACAATTTTAAATAAAAAAAATACTTGACAGCTTGTTTAGCATAACCTATCTTGTCTAAATATAAAAAAATAAAATACAGTATAAGATTACATAGAAGCATAAAAATTAATACATATATACATGTGATTATACATGACGGATAATACTGTGTTTGTCACAAATAGTATTTTAAAATACTTCTTTGGTTTGGGATATTGTTGGCTTTACTACAATTTAATTGTTTTCTATAAATATGTAAACAGAGTGTATCAGGTTATGGGACAACTGTTCGAGTATGTTGTAGTTTAACGGTCATAGATTGTAATTAGAATGTACATTACACAAAAAACAATATAACATAAAAGTTAAAATGATTTCAAAAAAAATGTGTCTAAGAGTCTATGCCTTAAATGTTACGTATTATGTAGGCATGTACAGACAAAATACATGTAGGCATGTAAAGCTTCGACAGTATAATTTCATTTATTCATACCTAGAATTGCGCGAACGCTTCAATGAGAAACTTTACATGTCTAATTCCTTAACGAATCGATATATTTCGTTCAAATTTTTTTCATGGGTTCTTACCACCATTGCCTAGCTCCCTCTTGACCAGTTGCCCCATAACCTGATACACCTGTATATAACGCAAAACCGACAGAGATCTATCAAACTGTGTTAAGAGTTGTAAAACTGAAAAATCAACATTTTTTTATTATAACTTTAACGCAATACAAAATAATAAATTTATTTTAACAGTTGTCAACGTCCATACCATGTTGAATACACCGGTTCTCGTCCGATCACCATTGGGCGTGGTTAGTACTTGGATGGGTGACCGCCTGGGAATACCACGTGATGTTGACTTTTGCTTAAACTTCGATCCATTATCGACATTCTTTTTATTGATTTTGTTTAACAGCCCTACTGGGGGGGAAGGCGTTTGCTTTTGAATTAAACATCTAACATCTCTCGCCATGTCTTAATTTTTATGCGTCTCTAATAATTTTCACTGTTTAAAATATTTAAAACCTTTCCATTCTGATAGGCATCTGTGTATAATAATCTGTAAAGTATTTTTTTATTTAACATTGTGCAATGTGCTCAGTAACAATAAGACAATTTCAATTGCATTCGTGAACATGAACTGCACTTTTGCTGCAGTTCATTACTCACTCAATCCATTATCAACATTCCTTTTATTGATTTTGCCTAATAAATAGCCCTCAGACATCTGACTATGAAGAGGAAGACCTTCACTTTTGAATTTCATATCTAACACCCTTTTTCAATATTTTTATTTAGACGAGATCTACCAATGTATAAAAATCTGCAAATTAAAACTTTATTTTTTGTGTTAATTTTTAGTAACAGTAAGCCAATATTAACATTCATTTGTGAAGATTAATATATGACTTACAAGGAGAAGAAGGCTTAGAAAGCAAAATTTTATTGATTTCCAAACTTGACAACTCCACCAGTGGACGATAACTAGCTTCGTCTTATATTGAGTTTCTAGAGGAAAATAATTTTTCAATTTCTTTATTTACTTTAAATACGAATAGTTATTTTATAATTTCAGTTGACGCCAGAGTACTGCCATTGAACCCAAAAGGGGTTCAATTGAAAATGTAAACCAACCAGGAAGCCAATCAAGCACAAAGAAAATTTCAAAATCTATGCAGTATCCAGAAGGTTTGGATACTGTATCCAAACCTTACATTATGTAATATTGCATCGCTAACAAATATACAGAATAATGACCTATATGTATATATTAAAACTCGTTGGATTTTTACAACATATTGACACTTTATTCAAACGAATAATCATACATCCCTAAGTGAATTACACTTTATTCAATAGATGGCGTTAGTAGATAACAATTTGTTATAATTGGTTGATATAACTAGGGTTGCCACCCGTACTTTATTATAAAGTATTGTACGTTATTTTTATTAATTGTACTTTATGTGGGGGATAAAGTACGCGAAAATACTTTATTTTGCAGGAACTGATTTCTTTAGATAAAAACTAAAGACATTTTTTTTTAAATTTGTATAAAATAGTTACATATTTAATGGCGATTCTTGCCACGGCACCGTTCATATGGAGAGATTTGCATGTGATGTAAAATATATTATTTAGTTTCACTTAAATAAATAGGGCAAAGATGCTGTGCAGATGTCTATTTGTGATAATTATGTTTTTGACGAAAATTATGAAATAAAATCAACCGTACTTTATTTTGACACAATGTACTTTATTTTTCTAATTACATTAACCAATGTGCTTTATTTACACGAAAAAAAGGTGGCAACCCTAGATATAACCAACAATTTAGGTAAAAATTGAAAAGGCTGGGTCTAGCGCTGTGCCGGGCGTGTTCCGTATCTCATAAACAGTTCTTGTTGTTTTACTTTTATTTACACAAATGAATGCAATAATTGCCTTACTGTTATTAAGAATAAGTGCAATCTTAAATAAATAAATAATTATCAGATTTTATACATATGCATAATCGATCTTGTGTAAATAAAAATAAAATACAGTAAAAATTAATACATACCTACATGCATGACCGATAATATTGTTTTTGTCACAAATGAAATTTTAAAATGTTTATTTTGTATGGGATACTGCTTGTATGCGGATTGGTTTTACTAAAATTTAATTATCATAGGTACTACAAATATGTGTGTATAACGTAAAACCGATAAAGATCTACCAAAATGCGTCAAAAGTGTGCGACAATGAAAAATATGAATGTTGCTGCTTTTGCTTATAATAGGTATGTGATTCATACCTTAACACTTCACACATTCTTTTCATTCAGTAATGTTTTTAAATAAACTCATTTGCAAAAAAAACGGGCGGTTTTGATTTTCATTCATATTTAAAAAGATACAATACCAAAAAGGTTTCAATCGTTTGTACACGTTACTGGCCGGTTTTAAAAATGCTGTGGTATTTAAAAAAGTACGTTCTAAATTCAATTTTTCATTTGATGTTCATTTTTACAGAAAACCCCTTTTTATCCTACATTTTTGGCGCGAAGTTCCAGAAGTTAACATCGACTTTCATAACTTTTATTCAATTTTTATCGATTAATTTCATATCCTTGACTGTCAAAGCTTTATTTAATGCTGTTTGGCTGTATCAAAAATGGTAGATAAAGTGGTAAAAGCTACCAAAATTATCGCGCTGCTTGAAGAGGGTTGCAGCCAATGTTTCGCGGCTAGGAGGCTAAATGTTAGTCGCTCGACAGTCCAAAGGACCTGGCAGCGATATCAGGAGACTGGTTCCGTCGAGAGAAGGCCTGGTTCTGGAAGAAAACCATGTACCCAACCACGGGATGATCGTTTTCTTGTGAGTCGCGCATTGAGAAATCGCAAATCTTCGTATGTGGGATCTTAAGAACAACCTCCAAGAAGTAAGAAATGTGCATATTAGTCTATGGACGGTCAGGAGGAGGCTTCTCGCTGCCAATATACGCAGTCACCGCCCGGCCCGCGGCCCCAAATTACTCCGTGAGCACAGAGTTCACAGGCTTAGGTTCGCTAGAAATTGTGAATCATGGACTCAAGACGATTGGAATAGGGTTTGGTTCTCTGATGAAGCCAGGATATCTCTGTTCGGTGAAGATCGACGTCGGCGAGTGCTAAGAAGACAAGGAGAATGCTTTGCAGAGGCATGTTTCGAAGAAATCACACCTTATGGTGGGGGCTCTGTTATGTTTTGGGCAGGAATAAATTCAATGGATCGTACAGAGTTAGTCTTCATTGAAAACGGCTCACTGACTGGGCATCGATACATAACGGAAGTTCTAATTTCTCATGCACAACCCGCATTGGCCGCTCTAGGTGAAGACTCGATTTTTATGGACGACAATGCTCGCGCCCACCGATCCCGCGATGTTAATGCGTATGTGCAAGAGGTCGGCATTCGTCGTTTGGATTGGCCAGCTCGAAGTCCCGACCTCAATCCCATAGAGCATGTCTGGGACGTTCTGAAACGGCGTGTGAGATCAGTACACCCGGCTCCGCAGACCATCAGAGAGCTGAAGAATGTGATTACTGCGGAGTGGGAACGTATTCCGCAAGCAAGTATCCGGGATATACTCGCTAGCATGCCCAGACGAATTCAAGCTGTGATTTTAGCTAGAGGGGGTCACACTCGATACTAAACATTTATCTGCTTTTACTTTATTAAAGAAAAACAAACAACAAAACTTTTTTATTTTTACTTCATGAGCATATGCACTACTAGCGAATATACACTACTAGCGAGGTTTAGCATTATTTCCCATAAATTGTATCTAAATTTCATGAAATACTGATGAAAACGATTATTTTCTTATTAATTTAGCAAATTGTGTGGATAAAACTACCTATAATTATCAAACAAAGAAATATTAACATTTGAAATGGTTCATTGCTTAGGTGCCCGTTTTTTTTGCAAATGAGTGTATAAACCTTTCAACGCTCTTATTTGATAATATTAAATAAACTCTCTACAAAATAATAAATTTATTCCAACAATCGTCAACGTCCATACCATGTTGAATACACCGGTTCTCGTCCGATCACCGAAGTTAAGCAACATTGGGCGTGGTTAGTACTTGGATGGGTGACCGCCTGGGAATACCACGTGATGTTGACTTTTGCTGCAGATCATACCCACTCAATCCATTATAAACATTCTTCTTATTGATTTTACCTAATAGCCCTCTGATATCTGACTACCAAGAGGAAGACCTTCGTTTTTGTATTCCACATCTAACATCTCTCACCGTGTATTAATTTTTACGCTATATTATCTTTTACTGTATTTTAAACCTTTTTATTTAGACAAGATAGGTATCCATGCAAATCAAAATGTTATTTAAAATTGTGTAAATTTTTAATAACAACAAGGCAATTATTGCATTCATTTGTGTAAATAAACGTATGATTTAGAAAGAGAAGACTTAAAAAGCAAAACTTTAATGCTTTCTAAACTTGACAATTCCACTAGTAGAGAAAAACTGGAACATTAACTCTGTATTATGTTTTTAGAGAAAAATTCTTTTTCAATTTCTTTATTTAGTTTAAATACGAATTTATATTTTATTATTTAAGTTGAAGGACATATACTAATATAATTAATAAAACTAATATAATAACATTAAAAAAGAACCAAAAAATCGCAACATATTATCACTCTGTTAAGAAGAGAAAAGATAAAAATACATAGATCCAAGTGTAGCCCCATTGAACCCAATACGGGTTCAAATAAAAATTAAAATTAACACGAAACCCACTCAAACACAAAGAAAATATTAAAATCTATAACAGCATGCAAAGTAAGATTTAATCGCAAACAAATATACAGAATACATAACATATTTGTATTAAAACTCATTGGGTATCCACAAAATACTGTCACTTTATTAAAAAGAACATTTACGAGTATACACTTCGAAGTTAATTGCAAATTCCGATCCGGTGGTAGATATTGTATTATATTCAAACGATTTATAAATTTGACAATATGTAAGTGCCCTCAAGGGGGCCTATGCAGAATAAATGATTTGATTTGATTTGAACTTATTCAATAGATGGCGTTAGTAAATACCATTGTATTTCTACCGTGTATAATATCCTAGCAACCCGCCCTCACTTCGCTTCGGTTTCAGTCTTCTTATACGCATAGTTCCTGTTCCCGTGGGAATACTGTGATAAAACATAGCCTATGTTATTCCCTGATATTATAGCTTGCCACGGGTGAAAGAATTTTTAAAATAGGTCTAGTACTTTTTGAGCCAATTCGTTACAAACATACATACAAATCCTTCCTCTTTATAATATTAGTATAGATTACTACTTTGATAAGGAGAGAAAGTGTAAAATCACCTAGACTCCAGTGTATCAGAAAATAAATGAAATAGTTTTAATTTATATAAATGTATGAAATAATTGCCTTACTGTTATTAAGAATAATTACAAAAAAAATACAGTAAAAGATTACATAGAAGCATAAAAAATAATATGTATATACATGTATAAATGCTATAAATGCTTCGTTTGTTTGGGATACTGTCGATTTTACTACATTTTAATTGTGTCAGTATCAATATGCGTGTATAACCTAAAACCGACAAAGATCTATCAAACTGTGAGCAAAGTGAATAATATTAATTTTGCTGCCTTTAGTTTTATATGACTTATGTCTCTTAGTCTTAACACTACACACAATTTCTACCTACAATATTTTTTTTAAAATATCGTTCAACGATTTTTTATTATAAATTGAACTCATTAAAAAATAATTCGTTCGGGAAACTTAAGAGGATCTTCTTGTCCAACATACCTCAGTGTCTGAAAACACAGGTCTACGACCAGTGTATGTTACCAGTGATGACTTACGGCACAGAAATGTGGTTCCTAAATATAGGCCACATAACAAGGCTCAAAGTCGCTCAGCGTGCTATGGAACGGGCTATGCTCGGGATTTCTCTGCGAGATAGAAATACGGAAATCCGCAGAAGAACGGGTGTAACCGACATAGCACGAAGAATTAGCACGCTGAAGTGGCAATGGGCAGGCCACATCGCTCGACGAATCGACAACCGCTGGGGAAGAAAGGTCCTCGAGTGGCGACCACGTATCGGACGACGCAGTGTAGGACGCCCTCCCACCAGGCGGACCGACGACCTGGTGAAAATAGCTGGGCGTCGTTGGATGGAGGCGGCATAAGACCACACGTTGTGGCGTAACATGAGGGAGGCCTACGTTCAGCAGTGGACGGCGATAAATTTATTTTTACAGTCGTCAACGTCCATACCATGCACCGGTTCTCGTCCGATCACCGAAGTTAAGCAATTTTGGGTGTGGTTAGTACTTGGATGGGTGACCGCCCGGGAATACCACGTGATGTTGACTTTTGCTACACTTTTACAAACCCAGTCAATTAATTATCAACATTGTTTTTATTGATTTTGTTTGATATTATTTTTTTAATATATGGGCAGGACACATCGCTCGTAGGACCGACAACCGTTGGGGAAGAAAGCTTCTTAAGTGGCGACCACGAATCGGATGGCGCAGTATATAGGACGACCCCTCACTAGGTGGACTGACGACAATCTCAAAGGGAACCGTTGGATGCAAGTGGCGCAGGACCGTTCCGAGTGGCATTCTTGTGGGGAGGCCTATGTCCAGCAGCGGACGTCTGTAGGCTGATGGATGGATGGATTATTTCGTCAGATATTGCACTATTTTTATGCTTCTATGTTGTATCTTTTACGATATTTTAAAACTTTTTGTTTAGACAAGATAGGACAGGATAGGCTCTATGTATAAAATTCTGCAAATTAAATTTCATTTAAATTTGACAGTAAAGCAATAATTACATTCATTTGTGTAGATTAATATAATTATGATTTAGAAGCAGAAGAAGTCTTAGAAAGCAAAACTTTATTTATTTCCGAACTCGACAACTCCGCTAGTGGACGATAACTGGCACATAGGCACATTGGCCCTATATTGGGTTTTTAGAGGCAAATAATTTTTCAATTTCTTAATTTACTTTAAATACGAATAGTTATATTATAATTTCAGTTGACGCCAGAGTAGCGCCATTGAACCCAAAAGGGGTTCAATTGGAAATGTAAACCAACAAGGAAGACAATCAAGCACAAAGATAATTTCAAAATCTACATAATATCCAAGTCCAAACCTTACATTAAGTATTATTGAATCGCTAACAAATGTACAGAATAATGACCTTTATATATTTATATTAAAACTCGTTGGGTATTTACAACATATTGATACTTTATTCAAACGAATAATCATACATTCCTAAGTGAATTACATCATATTCAATAGATGGCGCTAGTAGATGTCATTTATATAATATACTAGCAACCCGCCCTCGCTTCGCTTCGGTTATAGGTTATAGTCGTTTTACCCGCGTAGTTCCCGTTCCCGTGGGAATACCGGGATAAAATATAGCCTAGTTTACGCCCTGATATTATAGCTTTCCATTGGTGAAAGAATTTTTGAAATTGGTCCAGCCGTTTTGAAGATTACCCGGATCAAACAGACAGATAGACAAAAATTTTTTTAATTGTTATTTTAGGCATAGGTGTTGTGTGCCGAAACTTTTTGCAATATGTCAAAACAGATGACATATTGCGTCGACCCCAAGTAATTGGGATAAGAGCAAGATGATGATGATGATGATGATGATTTTAGGCATAGGTGTCGTGCAAATAACCGTGTGAGCATGAAATAGCCTATTATTTTGACATTACAAACAGACACTCCAATTTTATTTATTGGTATAGATAACTAACAACTAACATAATTATATAATTTACATACCTACTAACAATAAGTCTTCTAACTATTTAGGTAAAAATTGCAAAGGTCTCGTGCCGTGCCGGGCGTGTTCCGTATCTCAGAAATAGCTCTTGTTGTTGTTGTTTTGCTTTAATTTACACAAATGAATGCAATAATTGCCCCACTGTTATTAATAATAGGTATAATTTTAAATAAAAAAATACTTAGTAGTTTTTTTACATAATCATAACCTAAGTATATGGTCTAAATAAAAAACAATAAAATACACTAAAAAGATAATACAGAAGCATAAAAATTAATACATACATGCTTATACATCAAATGACTGATAATACTGTTTTTATCAGAGACGAAATCAAATTATTATTTTTTTTCGTAATTACATTATAATTCACATTTAAAATATGATATTACGTATATTATCTTCTCAATTATAATTATCATAATTTTCAACCTTTATTATTAATATGTATTATAATATTCATGTTAATTTAATAATGTATAAATTATAATTTGGGATGTATTGTGCACGCAATTTTAAAATAAAATAATTTGCATGCCAGCTTCTGGCGAATCATGTAATTGCTTCAGTAAAAAATTTAAACATCTAATTTTTACCGTAATTCTGGCAAATAAATTTCTTACTTACTAAAAAATACTTTGCAAATGTTTATGCATATGCATAACATATCTTGTGTAAATAAGTTATTTAAAATGCAGTGAAAGATAAAATAGAAGCATAAAAATCAATACACGGCGAGAGGTGGTCATGTGGAATATAAAAGCGAAGATCTTCGCCCAGTAGTAGAATATCCGACGGCTATTACAAGCAATAAAAAGAATGTTGATAGTAGACAGACTGGGTTTATAAAAGTGCAGCAAAAGTCAACATCACGTGGTATTCCCAGGCGGTCACCCATCCAAGTACTAACCACGCCCAATGTTGCTTAACTTCGGTGATCGGACGAGAACCGGTGTATTCAACATGGTATGGACGTTGACGATAATATAAAGAAATGTATTGTTTTTATTCCGTTATAGTTTATGATAAAAGAGCGTTTGTAAATTAACATATGATTTAGAGAACAAAACTTTATTACTTTCTGAACTTGATAATGCCACTAGGAGACGAGAATTACCATATTGGCCCTATATAATGTTTTTAGAGAAATATAATTTCTCAATTTCTTTATTTACTTTAAATACGAATTGATATATTATTATTTCAATTGAAGTTTATATCCAAAATAACGTACTAATAAAAGCCATAACATTAAAAAAGAATCAAAAAATCATTATATATTACCACTCTGTTAAGAAGAGAAATGATAAAAACACCTAGATCCAAATGTAGCGCCATTGAACGCCATAGTTGTAGCGCCATAAACATTTGCAAAGTATTTTTAGTAAGTAAGAAATCTATTTGCCAGAATTCGGTACAAATTAGATGTTTAAATTTTTTACTGAAGCAATTACCTATATGATTCGCTAGATGCTGGCATGCATATTATATTATTTTAAAATTGCGTGCACAATACATTCCAAATTATAATTTATACATTATTAAATTATGTTAATTTATAATAATATTATAATATTAATAAGGTTGAGAATTATGATAATTATAATTGAGAAGATAATATACGTAATATCATATTTTAAATGTGAATTATAATGAATGTCAGCTTTAATAATTAATTAAGAAAAATAAAATAATTATGTCAGATTCTAGTTTGCTTGCGATGTCATTCATCATTGTTTATGAAATATTTGTCATTTAGAAAGTAATATATTGTAGGGGTGGCCAACCGGTTGATCGCGACTATTAGTCTAGTCGATCGTAGTAAGGCAAAAAATGTAAATACGTAAAAAAGACTGCGAATCATAATCGCCAACTGCTGCACACATCAATATTTCAAGAAGTTTGTAATTGGTAGATCGCGCAGGGTTTCGTGAGTAAACAGTAGATCTTGGGTCTAATGAAGTTGGCCACCCCTGATATCTTGTATAATAGCATTTTAATTAAAATTATGCGAATTCTTAATAACAATAAGGTAATTATTGCATTAATTTATTTTATTTCATTCGTTGCCACTTTTTTTGTTTCAATAAAGTATATTGGTTAATCAATGAAGAAAAATAAAGTTCTTTGTGTTTAAATAAAGCACGGTTTGCATTATTTTGCTTTAAAACCTATTGACCGTTAAATTTAGCAAATTTTAATAAATAATTATCAATGTTAAACAGCATCTTTGTACTTTATTTTATAGTAAATAAATAATATTTTTTTAACAGATTTAAAGATGATTTGTTTATCTTGAAATTTTTTTCTAGAGGCGAAATAAAGTATTATCGCGTACTTAATTATTCACATAAAGTATAGAGTACAATTACTTGAAATAACGTACAATACTGTATAATAAAGTGCGGGTGGCACCAGTTTACCATATACCAGTTACCTTATAGCATCAGTTTCAGTACTTAACACGATTAATAATTATTAGTATGGTTGTCTGTAGCTACTATATCAAGGTTGCTTAAATTTTCAAACGATCGGGTCAAACCCATGACTCAGAAATTTGTTGCACTTATTAACTAATGAAATTAAGTTTAGTTGTTAATAATCCACCAAAAATTCATGCTTTTAATAAAAACACCCAAAATTTCTTATTAAGATTTTTAAGTTAAACGGTTTTATTGATATGAAACAATATGATCTATCTTTGCTAAGTCAAAAATAAAGCTTCTATATTAAATTAATGTATTCGTTGCTTAATTGAAAATTTGTTTAATATTATTTAAATAAAATGATCTTAATATATTTGGAAACTTAGTTTAAATATTGTTTTGCCTTGTCGTAAAAATTAAATGCATAGAAAACAATACAAATTGTTAGTATGAAAAATGTCAAAAATTAAAAGAAATCGGTGTGTGCCCGAATTAGGTTTAAATCAAAATAAGAGGTAGGTAATTGCATTCGTTCTTTTAATAAAAAAATATAATAATTATAATTATCTATTATTTAGCTGGTAAATTGTACGTAAACTGATAAATTATAATATACTGCGTTATGATTTAGAAGCACTAACAATAAGTGGAACTCCCTACAAAACAATAAATTTATATAATTTGCCGTCAACGTCCATACCATGTTGAATACACCGGTTCTCGTCCGATCACCGAAGTTAAGCAACAATGGGCGTGGTTAGTACTTGGATGGGTGACCGCCTGGGAATACCACGTGATGTTGACTTTTGCTACACTTCATACCCAGTCAGTGCATTATCAACATTCATATTATAATAGTCGTCAGATACCCCACTACTGTGCGAAAACATTAGTTTTTTAGTCGATATCGGCTTTAATACCAAATATCGATTAGTAGCCGTTGTCAGAAATAGCCGACAACGGTCATGTATTATTATTTTTTTAATTTTGTTTGTTCATAATTTTGGATATTATGTCTCTTATCTGAAATAATAACACATCAGTTCGTAATTAAAGTAAAGGTATTAATTAGAAAATTAATTTTCTCCAAAAACTCAATGAGCCCAGTTCTCGTTCACCAGTAGTTGTCAAGTTCGGAAAGCAATAAAAAATATACGTTTATTTTTGTCTGAAATTAAAGTGAGCCGTCGCTCAGGACGCCTGGCAGATGTGAAACATCGAAATTATTTTGTACAAGTATATATATGTATAAAAGAACAGATTAGTGAAAATAGTGGTGTCCACAGGGAAAATTGATCCTAGTATCAATATTTATCCTGTTAAGTAAGAAGCAGTGGAAACCATTAAAATAAATTTTATTTTACTCAATAATAAAATACATACATTTTTATCATAAGTCAATCGAATGAATATTCTTTTATTTGTTCTCTTTTTTTAAAGCTGAATCAATTAAAAGAAAAACTATGATTTTGCAATAAGGTTTAATATTACTAAAAGGATATTAAACCTAACACGCCCCTTCAAAATCAAAGTTATATAAATATAACAGTTGTTACACATTTTAACTAACTAATACTATCTAATGAATAGGTTTCACTCCTAAACCATTTACACATCTATAGTGTTTAATTTTACCTAATGGTTTAGTTAACACATCTGCTAACATATCCTGTGTAGGTATATGTCCCAAGCTTATGCTTTTGTTCTCCCTTAGAACTTGTCGAACAAAATGATATTTAATATCTATATGTTTGCTCCTAGCATGAAACACTGGATCTTGAGCAAGAAATATAGCAGATCTACTATCGGCATTTAGAGAAATAGATGCATACCTTTCCAATCCTATCTCTATTAATAGACTGTGCAGATAAAGCGTCTCTTTCATGGCTTCCGCTAAGCTGATATATTCCGCTTCACAACTTGACGTGGCTACAGTTCTTTGTTTGCGCGAAGACCACGATATACATGCATCTGCTAAAATGTAAGCATATCCAGAGAATGAACGTCGATCTATGGGACAATTTCCCCAGTCCGCATCACAGTAACCTTCAATAGACTTACCAGTCTTCTTGTAAGTAAGGCCATAGTCCATGGTTCCTTTCAAATATCTTAGAATGCGCTTAGCACTCAACCAATGTTTCCTTTCTGGTTTATTAGAAAATTGCGCTAATTTTGTGACAGAATTTGTAATATCAGGCCTTGTTGCGGTGCTTAAATACATGAGAGAACCAATTAGCTCTCTATAAGGATATTTTTCTCTCTCACTGCTCTGTTGTTCACATACATTTGTGAGTTCCTCACGTATTGGTTTACAACTACCTATCTCCATTGGCGTACTACAAACTTTGGAATCGCATAATCCATATTTTATTATTAGTTCTGAAATATAATTTTGTTGAGACAAACTAATGGCATTGTCACGTCTATTAATGTCAATACCTAAAAAATATTTAGCTTGACCATAATCTTTGAATTCAAACTCATTCTTTAATTCATTTTTGAAACGGGAAATACGATCTTCTTTTTGGGATGCAACTAAAATATCATCTACGAATACTAATACAAATAAATGTTCCTCCTTATGTTTTCTCATATAAAAACAGGGTTCATTAAGACTCTGATATAAACCCATGTCTTTTAGTTTTTTATCCAGTCTTTGATTCCACTGCCTACCTGCTTGTTTTAACCCATATAATGACTTTTTCAATAAACAAACATCACAACCCGAATTCAGATTGTTCAACATTATGTTAGCACGTTCAACCACACTTGCATCTTCTTTCTCATTATTCACCAAATCAAGTAGACATTCCTTTAATAGTTTAGGAGTTTTCATATAAATCTCCTCATCAAGAAAACCATTTAAATAGGCTGTATTAATGTCTAACTGATGGATTTCAAGATTTAATTCTACAGAGAGAGCCATTAACAATCTAACGGTATCTAGCTTCACTACAGGTGCATAAGTTTTGTGGTAATCAACTCCAAATCGCTGACTGTAACCCTGAGCAACAAGTCTCGCCTTATGTTTTATTGTTTTGTCAATGTTTACTTTTGTAGTTAATACGTATCGCGAACCAACTATATTTTTATTTGGAGGTCGTTTGACAACATCCCACGTATCATGCTTTACTAGGCTTCTTATTTCAGACAAAATAGCTTCTTTCCATTTGGTACACGCTTCGCCTTTTAAAGCATCTTCTAAAGATATTTCAGCTGTGCCTATAAAATCTACACAGTCTGTAAAAGATTCATCGCTGGAATCTTTTAATTTTGCATTGTCTTGAAGGGTTTCAAATTGTAAATCAGTATTCATAGTATCATTATCAATTAATCTTTCATCAAGTTCAACCACTCTGTATTCCTTTTTGGGTCGTCCTACTTGACCAGTACGTAGTATTTTCGGTCTACCTGGAGCTCTTTTGGTTGTAATATCGCGCACAATTGATGTCTCAATTTCACTTCTTATATCTTCTTCTACTATTTCATTTCTTAACTGCTGGTTTGAAATAATAATCTCATCGGTTCCTTTTTCAGGCTCATTATTGGTTTCGATATGCTGAATATTTTCTGTACCTTCATTATCTAATATTATATTAATAAACTTCTTTTCAATATCATCTTTTGTGTTTTGATCTTCTATGTTAGATACTGGCAAAAGTTGCCCTAATGTTTTCTCTTCATAAAATTTAATGTCTCTTGATATTACAAATTTTCTGTTCTCTGGTACCCATACCCTGAATCCTTTATTTGTTTTTGGATAGCCTACAAATACACCTTCAATTGCTCGAGCAGCAAATTTATCTTGTTGAGGGTTTTTATCTAAAATATGAACTTTCGCTCCAAACTTACGTAAATAATGAATTTTTAATGGTTTTCCAACCCATTTTACATAGGGAATGTTATCACCTAAAGAAGATGTCGGGCAACGATTTCTAATATAACAAGCAGTATCTATAGCTTCAGCCCAAAATCCACTGGATAACTCACATCCTAGAAGCATACACCTAGCCATCTCAATTAATGTACGATTCATCCTCTCAGCTACTCCATTTTGCTGGGGAGTACGAGGTACAATCAATCTTCTTGATATACCCTCACGATGTAAATACTCATTAAACTCTTTACTACAATACTCACCACCATTATCTGTTTGTAAATATTTTATCTTTCGCCCAGTAAAAGTTTCTGCATGATTCTTAAACATTTTAAAAGCCTCTAAAGCCTTATTTTTCGTTTTAAGAAAATACACTTCACACCAACGTGAACAATCGTCGATAAAAGTAATAAAATATTTAGCACCTGTCATAGATTCACACTTCATCGGTCCTACAATATCAGAATACACTATATGTAATTTGTCCTCGCTGGGTCCTTCAGACTTTGAAAAAGGTAAAGCACACATCTTTCCTTTCATACACACATCACAATCACGTAGTATTTGAAAGTCATCTTTGTTTACTTTCTCACCTACTTTATTTAATATTTTAATCATATCAACACGATTAAGATGACCTAAGCGTTCATGCCAACGCTGCAAGTCTGCTCTATAATCTGTCATAGCATTTGCAGATTCATATTCTTCTATGTAGTATAGATTACCTCTTCGTGGAGCTTTTAATAAGACATTACCTCTTTTGTCAACTATTTTTGCAGAATCACGTGAGAAAATAACATCGTAACCATTATCGCAAATTCTAGCTACCGAAATTAAATTAGTTCTTAAATTTGGTACATAGAGTGTTTCCTTAAACTCAATCATGTGGGTTGATTGCTCATTTAATGCCGATAGTCTAACTAACCCCTTACCTTCGACCTCAGTGCTCATATTAGTAGCTAATTTTAGATCACCATTTATTTTGGTAAAAGTATTTCCGAATTTACTTACGTCATTGCATAAGTGAGATGTACACCCTGAGTCAAGCACCCACTGTTGATTAAATGTATTAACATTATAACATTTTGAAAAATCTGAAAGAGTTAAAGACATTAGTCCCTTATCTACATTATCATAGGTGTAGTTTGACTTTTGTAAATCAGATTCTTGGCAATCAGGAGCCTTATGACCTGGACGGTTACAACGATAACACACTAAAGTTGCCTTTCTTCTTTGCCATACGTTTCCATTCTTTCTACTTGTAGTTTCCCTCTGGAGCTTTTTATTTTTGTAAACGTACATTGCATCAACTCCATGTACATCATTATTTACTTTCCTAGACTCATACTGTTCTAAGATCTTTACTTTTAATATCTCTGGTTTAGGAAGATTATCTCGACTTTCAATAGCACAACGAAAATCAGAAAAACTTGCGGGTAAGGCGTATAAAAGCATAATCGATAGTAAATCCTCATGTATTATCACATCCATGCTCTCTAGTTTATCGACTGCATCAAAAAAAATACTCATCTCTTCGTGAATATCTCCAGTTTCACTCATTTTATGTATAAGTAGTCTTTTTAATAATGTAGCCTTTTTAGTAGGTCCACGCGATGCATATATTGATTCGAGTTTAAGCCATACCTCTCTGGAAGTTGTACACTTTCTTACATGACGCAATTCTGATGGGCTTATTGAAAGTATTAGATCTGCCTTTGCTTTAGCATCTTCCTGTTGCCATTTTGCAATTGCCGCAGATTCAGTAGGTTTTTCTACCATACCGTTAACTAATTTCCAAAGATCACTTTTTACTAGAATAGCTTCCGCTTGAAGCTTCCAACTCTCATAGTTATCCTTATTTAAGGGTTCAATACGAGTTAAAGAATTCATCTCGATAATAATAGACCTATAGATACCTCGAATGTTGAATCTTCTAATTAATACTCTTATTCGTACTCTATTCTTCTGGGCCCATAACCTTTGTTAAGTAAGAAGCAGTGGAAACCATTAAAATAAATTTTATTTTACTCAATAATAAAATACATACATTTTTATCATAAGTCAATCGAATGAATATTCTTTTATTTGTTCTCTTTTTTTAAAGCTGAATCAATTAAAAGAAAAACTATGATTTTGCAATAAGGTTTAATATTACTAAAAGGATATTAAACCTAACATATCCATATATCGCTTATAATTTTTCTTGCTTTATCGCTTATAATTCACAGCGCCACCTAGCGCACGTATAACATTACGTCCGTATTATTTCAGTGTAAATAAATATTAAATGTGATTAATTATATTCAATTACGCGATAATTCAGTGCATTGAGTGACAAAGTTGACTATATAATGTTATCGTAACACAAATTGGGTGAATACTGGTGATATAAACTAGGCAAGTTATTATGCATGTTAATCCATATTAAAGAAGAAATATTGACTATAGTCGTTTATGTACGTCAATTTTGAAATATATGTACGCAGAAATATTAATAAAATATAATAAAAATGTTATAAATCAATTATTGTTAGAAGTTGTTACCGTTAATTTTCTCATATTTGAACGGTAGATCCTTCTATCAACTCATCATATACTCAGCTATAAGAAGTCAGCGCCATCTAGCATAGAACAATAGTACTACATCAACATTTAATCTAATTGTAAGTTATCAATTAACAAATCAAGATGTCTTCTAAAACAAAAACGTCCCATATCAAAAACCGTAAGATGGCAGCACAAGTAACTTGCCGTAAATGTAAAACGCTAATCGACCGTAAAGAATCATTACAATGCTTTTTTTTTTTTGGGGTGGGCTGCAGTCGGCGCGCTCCTCGCACCACTCCGTCCGGTGCGACAGAGGGGCGTAAGCACGCACAACCGCAACCCACCCGAACACCACGCCGCCTTCGTCGTTGGGCCGACCACCGGAGCAGGGTTACTTGTCATCAGTGGTCGGCTCGACGGATCATTACAATGCTTCACTTGTAAATGATATTATGACATTAATTGCATTGAAGGAGCTGAATATCTAATAAATGTATGGCACTGCGGTGCGTGTATCCATATATGGGGGCAAACCTTAGCACAGAGTCAAAACAAAAAATAGATTTTAAAGCGAATCAACCATTACTGAATATTTGAAGCAGAAACGTACATTCCTATACTTGCCATTGGTTTATCCCAACCAACTTCACCTAAGTACGTAACAATAAAAAAAATGTATGCTTATAATTTAGTGCTTCACGTCTATTGTTTCATTCTGTAATATTTTTTCATTAAAATCTGCTTTAGTATGTTTTCTTTCTCTTTTTCTCACTCTCTTTATCAATTTCTAAATAGTATCAATAACCTTATTTTGTTTTAATAAACTTTTTCCTCTCCGCTTTAAATGCATTAGCCTGATAGAGCAATACATTAATAGATTATAAAATTTGACATTAAACAAAACTGAATCTTAAATTATTCTTACCTATAATGCACAATTTTTAAATAGTGGTAAATAATTTAGATTTCATTCTTCTCCCTTAAGATCATATAATCTCATTACTAGTGTCAAGGTATACGGTGGGTTACATAATTTTGATGGCATTTTACGTAATATGTGGCGGAAGAACTGCTGGGTTGTAATAAATACGATATAAAAGTGCTTTAGATACTTTTTTCCGGTAGAAACATCTACCGAAACCATCAGAAGATACTGTTAACAGTGGCCATAACACTATTGATGGCGAAAATTTGACTTACTGACGGGTAATTACTAACATGAAGAAACTGATAATGTGTAAAGAAAATTATAACTCAACACTGGCAATAATGGTTCTTATTAGTAGCTGATTGTTAGGGCAAAAAATAAGAAGAAATAAAATTAATAAAAATAATGTTGATAATAGTCTGATTAGGTATGAAATTGATTGTAAAGTACAACAAAAAGTCAACATCACGTGGTGAAAATTATAACTCAACACTGGCAATAATGGTTCTTATTAGTAGCTGATTGTTAGGGCAAAAAATAAGAAGAAATAAAATTAATAAAAATAATGTTGATAATAGTCTGATTAGGTATGAAATTGATTGTAAAGTACAACAAAAAGTCAACATCACGTGGTATTCCCAGGCGGTCACCCATCCAAGTACTAACCACGCCCAATGTTGCTTAACTTCGGTGATCGGACGAGAACCGGTGTATTCAACATGGTATGGACGTTGACAATTAATTCATTAAAATTATTCTTTTATATGAGTTTTATTTTGTTTTTACGTGTCGCAATAAAGCGTAAAACTAAGAATAAAATTCACTACACTTTATACCATACTAGCGTCCTGCCCCGGCTTTGCACGGGTCCAATGCCGATACTAAAAATACTTCAGAATGTCTTTATACATATACAACCTTCACAGCTTTTTTGTCATTAGACGATACAAACATAATTTCTTTAGAGGTTACTCTTAAAAGAGCGACATATTATGCATGTATTATACATAAAAATAAACATTTCTCTTGAATCACTCTATTAAAAGAACACAGCATCAAAATCCGTTGCGTGGTGTTAAAGAAGCACAGACAAGGACAGACAGACAGACAGACAGCTGGAAGCGAATTTGTTTTATACTATGTAGTGAAAAGGCGACTAATTGTAAGGGATATTACTTATATTGAAATAAAGTGGTATACCATTTTTCTTATTTTTATTTACGTACATTTTATTGCAATGTACTTAAAAACGATAACGTATTTCTACTTGAAATAGTACTATACTTATTAATTTTATCTTTATTACGAAACTTAGGTAAATTGGTGCAATGTCGTCTCCGCTCTATACTTTTGTACATTCTGCTGTAATAGCTACCTGAAACTAACGTTCGACACAAAAATAAAAGAGTACCTAAGAAGTGCCCTTATTATTCGATATTTAAAGTTCAAAAGATATCGGACCATGGACAGGTTACCAATGAAAATGTTTCTAATACTTGGATTAACGTAGTGTTTTTGGAAATATGTAATATAATAAAATATTTTCAGTAATACACTGCCATCTGTTGTTTAGAAACTGACACATATAGTAATTACCTACTATTTATATACGTAGTTTCTTAATGTGAATATAGATGGCATTAAACAACATTAATTTTTTCATATAAAAGTTTAATCCTTATTAAAACGTTGCGAGCTATACTTCCCACATCTCAGATTGAAGTAAATCGTGTTTTATTTTTATATGCTTAAACCTAATGCAATGTAATATTTATCTACGCAATCTTAATATTTTAGAGAACATTTTTAAATGGAAAAACTTGTCAGATAATTATTACATGTCATGGTAAGCACACGTCAAAGTCAGTTGACGTAATTTTGGCGCCGAAAACGACCGTTATTTTTTAGTTTTTTGTGTAGTGCTGAAAAAAAATTAGGTAAGCAGACTTGAGTCTTAGCTATGTAAACTAGATTATATTACGGTTGCGTTAAACGTAAAATATACCCAGAATCTTTAGTTTAAACCTTGGTAGAGTCGATTGAAATTGAGTCTCTAAGTGGGAAGATATCATCCCAGTGTTCGTCACTGCACACTACATTCGGTAATTGTATATATAAAATCCATGTGTCTAAAAAAACTTGGTATATGCAACTTATTAATTATTATTCTTTATTTCATGATCTGATAATTACTCGAAGGCCGAAAAGTACTCACCAATACAAATAACTTCCTACTACTACAAATTCATATCTAGCTAGAGCTACTCAACTAAAAATGTATGGTGATATCATTCATTTTTCAGTTTCCGAGTTTTTTCCTTTAGCAAAAGAAACTTGCATTGATGAGTACTTTTACCCCCTTCATTAAAAAAGGCAATCTTTATATTTTTTAAGTCAAAATTTAATTCACAAGTGGAGCCAGGACAACTAGCTAGTGTTTTAAAATATTGATGTCATACTGGACACTGGGAGCTATAGTTCCCACCTTGCCAACTATTTTATAACAGAGAACAGATAACGGGATATATACTTCCCACCAAAATGAGGGTACTTCCCCCCCACTAACCCCTCTTTTGTGTGTATTTTTGAAATCTACGACCCAAAATTACCCAGGAACGTATCTTACTTTTTTGTTACCTCCTCCACAGGCTCGCGTTTGAATAAGGGTTAATAACAGAGATTCCTTGGCAATATTGCAAGTAATCTATACCAATAAATAAAATTGGAGTGTCTGTTTGTAATGTCAAAATAATAGGCTTTTTTCATGCTCACACGGTTATTTGCACTATACATATGCCTAAAATACACTTTATATCTTTTTTGTCTGTCTGTCTGTCTGTCTATCTGTTTGTTCCGGGTAATCTTCAAAACGGCTGGACCGATTTCAAAAATTCTTGCACCAATGAAAAGCTATAATATCAGGGAGTAACCTAGGCTATATTTTATCCCGGTATTCTCACGGGAACGGGAACTACGCAGGCAAGACTGAAACCGAAGCGAAGCGAGGGCGGGTTGCTAGTACGGTATAAATTTCTTACATTTAAAATTAATTACCTTTAAAAATTGAGAACAGTGACGAATACTAATACGCGATATAAGCGTTAACATTTTTCAAGTTAACTTAAAAGTTCATCCGTTAATCAGATTGTTAACTTCGTTAATTAACGATTAACGAGATAATTTGTACCACTCGACATCGCAGCAGGGTTCATCCATTTCACCTGGAAACGTTATGGTCTTCAACTGTGCGTTTCCAGCGATCATTTCTCCCACGTACGTGCAAGCTTTGGAATGAACTACCTGCTGCTGTGTTTCCCGAGCGCTATGACATGTCCTTCTTTAAACGAGGTTTAAGAAGAGTATTTCCTCCACGGTAGGCAGCGGCCTAGCTGTACCCCCTGGTATTGCAAAGGTCCATGTGCAGCAGTTTCACTTACCATCAGGTGTGCTGCTTGCTCGTTTGCCACCGTTGGCAATAAAAAAAAAAAAAAATGATTTTATGTAAATATTGAAAACAGCTATTGAAAAGTGGTTGATATATAATTAATATAAATTCCTTTTTTTTTTTTTTTTTTTTGTGGGTGGGCTGCGGTCGGCGCGCCTCCGCACCGCTTCGTCCGGGGCGACAGAGGGGCTTAAGCACGCAACTCCCGCAACCCACCCGAAAACCACCTCGCCTTCGTCATTGGGCCGAAATATAAATTCCTGTAAAAGTTTCACTTCTATTGTGTATCTTTACGTTATACGGGTTATTTATAAACAACTTGTTATTAGTATATTTACTCTTACTGGCATTTTATCGTTTTAACCTCTTTTTTTTATAGGGTAGGGCCATGGTTAGCTTGTTCGCCACCCAGCTCCGTCCAGGACGACAGAAGGGCGCCGTGCGGCTCCATGACCCACTCGTGGCACATCGCCTTCCTCGTTGGGCCGACCAAGTTCCTTATCGTCAGTGGTCGGCCCAACGCAAAACTCCGATCGCGAGGTACCCGCTCTTCACGATGACGTCCCCCTCGGGACGCCGGTTACTGTCGCGCGGTCGGTCTCTCGATGGGTGACGAACTAAATCCCCTCGGCCTCGGCTAGGGCGGCATCAGGCGCAGATGGCGGCGGACCGCATCGTCGTGGAGTCCGTGTGGACCCTTGAGTTTCACATGTAAACATATGAAAAAAAAGGAAAAAAATAATTTTTAAATTAAACGGTTTTATTGTAAAGAAACAGGAAAAATAAAATCGTGGGGCACGTCAAATATCTACAAATGTTTGTTTTGTAGTGTCAAGTTTTTAGTTTTTATATTGATTTTGTATAGAGCACTGTATTCCACTTGTCAAGCCCTTTCATTTAATACCCATATTAATGGAATTGAAAAACAAATAGGTTGTCTGCCATTTTGTAGCGGCGGCCATCTTAGATTTTGGATTTGTATAGTGCATTGTATTCTACTTGTCAAACCCTTTCAGTTGATACCCCATATTGATGGGATTGAAAAGAAAAAGGTTATCCGCCATGTTGTAACGGCGGCCATCTTGAATTTACAAAAATATTGACTATACATAATTGAATACAATTATGTGCCTTTGGTTTTGGTGACATTAGTCACCAAAACTTAAAGGCGTATACCAAATTTCAGATCAATCGGTTGACAGGAAGAGGGTGAAATTTCAATTACTAAATTTGACCCAACAAAGAAAAAAATAAACAAGCAAACGGGGTAAGCTAAATAAAACCGTTTAAAAAAAATATGTCTCGACTTACGTTGTTTTGATTTACGTCGCGTATTTCGCCGTAAGTACTAGGACTGCCTGTATTACATTCAATATCTTAATGTTTTAACG
This sequence comes from Lymantria dispar, assembly GCA_032191425.1. Classification (NCBI taxonomy): domain Eukaryota; kingdom Metazoa; phylum Arthropoda; class Insecta; order Lepidoptera; family Erebidae; genus Lymantria; species Lymantria dispar. The sequence continues at coordinate 4,496,732 of CM063465.1, read as the reverse complement.
TATTATATTACATAATTTTGGTGGTAATATGTGGTGGAAGAACTGCTGGGCTGTAATTATGGAGTGTAGAGGTAAGGAGTGTCATCTCATATGGTAGAAAACTTAAAAAAGTGTCCATCTGTAAGCTATAAATAACAGTTCCAAAATCCTCCAGAATGGCGCTAGCATAGGCACAGGGTATGATATAAATTGAGATTGAGCAGTTGATCAGTTGTTTCATACGGATTGAGAGCCCTCAGCGCTCACCCACCAGTCCAGGTAAAGTTGTCACAGCCATTTGAGTCTAACAACTAAGTCACACAAAAAAAAATTGACCAGTTGTTAACTGATTGAAGTATGCCTATGGAGTGAAGTTAGTAACAGTTGTGACAGTGTCAATATCAATTCTTTTTATATTCTTCATTAATTATTAACATGAATTTTTACATCTATTTCAATACTGACATTTGTGAAATTTACTTTAATTATTTTGCTTTTTAAGAAAGTTAGCGGCAGTTTTTCTTTCCTTGTTTATTTCTCAAACCTACTCTAATAATATTTGGCGCTTCCTTTAAAATTTACCCTGATGCTAATGTGGCGCCATTCTAATTTAATGCATTTGGTCGGACACTTTTTCATGTACACAGACGACACTCCTTACCTCTACCCTCCATAGCTGTAACTAGCAACCCAACCTCGCTTCGCTTCGGTTATAGTCGTTTTACCCGCGTAGTTCGCGTTCCCGTGGGAATACCGGGATAAAATATAGCCTAGTTTACGCCCTGATATTATAGCTTTCCATTGGTGAAAGAATTTTTGAAATCGGTCCAGCCGTTTTGAAGATTACCCGGCACAAACAGACAGACAGACAAAAATTTTTTAATTGCTATTTTAGGCATAGGTGTCGTGCAAATAACTGTGTGAGCATGAAAAAAGCCTATTATTTTGACATTACAAACAGACACTCCAATTTTATTTATTGGTATAGATGAATATGGTATAAAAGTGCTTTATATACCTTTTTGTTTCTACAGATATCATCAGAAGGTACCGTTAACAGTGGCCATAATACTGTTGATTGCGATAATTTGACTTACTAACGGGTAATCTATACCAATAAATAAAATTGGAGTGTCTGTTTGTAATGTCAAAATAATAGGCTTTTTTCATGCTCACACGGTTATTTGCACGACACCTATGCCTAAAATAGCAATTAAAAATTTTTTGTCTGTCTGTTTGTTCCGGGTAATCTTCAAAACGGCTGGACCGATTTCAAAAATTCTTTCACCAATGGAAAGCTATAATATCAGGGCGAAAACTAGGCTATATTATATCCCGGTATTCCCACGGGAACGGGAACTACGCGGGTAAAACGACTATAACCTATAATCGAAGCGAAGCGAGGGCGGGTTGCTAGTTACTAATATGAAGAAACTGATAATTTGTAAAGAAAATGTAACTCGACAATGGCAAAAATGGTTCGTATTAGTGGCGGATTGCCAGGGCAAAAAATAATAAGAAACAAAAGCAATAAAAATATTGTTGATAGTCTGGTTGGGTATGAAGTTGATTGGGTATAAAGTACAGCAAAAGGATGGCAAAAAATGGTTCGTACTAGTGGCGGATTGCCAGGGCAAAAAATAATAAGAAACGAAATCAATAAAAATATTGTTGATAATAGTTTGATTGGATATAAAGTGCAACAAAAAGTCAACATCACGTGGTATTCCCAGGCGGTCACCCATCCAAGTACTAACCACGCCCAATGTTGCTTAACTTCGGTGATCGGACGAGAACCGGTGTATTCAACATGGTATGGACGTTGACGAGCGTTTAATTAAATTTATTATTTTATACCTATTGCATTATAATTAAATATATATGTTACGGCTAATACCTGAAGTGCGGCTACACCTAGTTCTAGCCGGCTAAAACTAGGTGTAGCCGCACTTCGATATTTAAACCTAGGTGTAGCAGATTTGTTCACGGCTAATGTTAGGTGTAGCCCATTTCATTTGGTTAAAATTAGGTATAGCCTTCTTTATGCTTGCTACAACTAGAAGTAGCCAATCCTACGTGGTTAAAACTAGGTTCTATTCTTCGTATTGGTTCAACCTACAATAAAACAAGCTGCAATCAAGAAACGTTATTATTTATTTGAAAAAGTAAACATAATAGATAAAATAACGTAATTCAAATTTTAATATTCCATTCAAATAGCTCAAGAAGCTTTTCTGTTATGATTTTTTTTTTCTAAAATTTTAAACTTTAAATGGCTCTCCTGTAAAGTTACAAAAATCTCGCTTAAACCAAACAGCCTTTCACCGCTCGATATTATGAAAAATTATTATTAGTGCCATCTAGTTCGACCATACGTATTATATTAGACACTCCAATTAGTATGATATTTCGACTATCTATCCAACATCGACTCTATCGGATTATAAGGACACAGAAAACGACCTTGTTTTATATTATGTATGTAGATATGTAAAATCGTTAACTACTTAAAAAGTTTTTGTTATTGTTCCAAACTTATCTTTTAATCCGTGCTATAAAATTGAGACGTTGTCTATAGTTATTATAAAGTTTATTACATTATTCTATTATAAAGAAATTATACCTACCTAATACTTATTGTTAGTTATGTCCTAAATATTTAGTTCTGCTTTTTGGAAGGTAGTTCGATACTTACAATTAGTAATATAATAGGTTAGGTAAGTTGGTGCAGATTTGTTTCTTTTTAATACAGCTTACATTCAACTGTAGCAAATTAAAAGCAAACGTAGTAAACAAGAAAATAAAATAGTGCCTAGTCAATGCCTTGCCGTAGATATTTAAAGTTTATAAGATGCACATTTGATGAGTGGTATTTAAATACTTTGTTTCTACTACTTGGATTATGAAAGTAGGTGCTTTTAAAAATAATTATTTAGACACTTATTTTGAAATATACACTGCCATCTGTTGGGGAACAGTTAAATGAGCTGTAGTTCACTAACATAGTATTGCATGCGCACATAGTTTATAAATTTGATAATAGATGGCATTGAATAATATTTAGTTTTAAGTAAAAATATTTTAAAACGGCGATTCCTTGGCAATGTGACAAAATATAGTATACACTATAGTATACGATAATCATAATATGTTACAATTTTAATTTGTTGGGAAAGGCGTCTTACACTCCGTCATACTGGTGTTACCTTAATAGGTAATGCATCTTAGGGTACATACGCATACTACGTGACCCATATTTTAGATTTTTCGACCCCTCCCTGCCTTCAGTGACCACTCGCCAAGACCAATATCCCCTCTACCCCCTAGTTTTCACATAGTAATTCATAATTATGATTTTTAATCAATTCACCAGCAAAAAGTGAGAAAAAGAAAATAATTTGACTCATACTCTTCTTTATTGCATAAGACTGACATTATGAAAAAAAAATATTCGAATATAGGTAAAAAAATACGAGATTTTTCTCAGTAAAATTGACTACGTGACAAACACCTGAGCCACACCCTCGCTCTTGTGACTAATCGTAGTATTTTAAGGACCCCGTTCACCCATAAACGGATCATGTAGTATGAGTACGTTCCCTTACATGCAGGACTGGCACTAGTATAGTAAATAATCTGTAATAATGTACTTTAGCGTACTTTATTAGTGCTAGAGACTAAAGAGTTCGCCTACATGATTGAGTGTAATATTACAGAGTACGGTTGGCAACTCTGTGCACTTATATGTCTAGACTATGGAGGGTAGAGGTAAGGAGAACCGTCTCATATGGGAGCAAGCTTGAAAAAGTGTCCCACTTTCAGCGCTATATAACAGTTCAAAAATCCTCCAGAATGGCGCTAGCATAGGCACAGGGTATGATATGAATTAAGCAGTTGTTAACTGATTGAAGTATGCTGAGTGAAGTTAGTGACAGTTGTGACAGTGTCAATATCAATTCTTTTTATATTCTTCATTAATTATTAACATGAATTTTTACATCTATTTTAAAACTAACATTTATGAAATTTACTTTTATTATTTTGCTTTTTAAGAACTTTTGTTTTCTACTTTTTCGACGAGACGGAAGTTCTTTCATCTTTTTTTATCTCTCTATCTTATTCTAATAACATTCAGCGCCTTTTTTAAAATTTACTCTGTCGCTACTGTAGCGCCACCTTTATTTAGCAGATTTTAACGGACACTTATTCACATAGAGACGGTTCTTCTTACCTCTACACTCCATAGTCTAGACATAGCTACTATTGGATACAGTAGCTAAACGTACGAGTTTTACAGCACTCTGTGACCTCCTTACATATTCATTATCATCATTCAGTATTTCGCAGTTCACTGTTGAATTCTCACTATAATGTATACTCATAATGTCCGAAGAGATATGACAGACATGTTTAAGACATGATCCAAATAAAACGTGTCTTAAGCGTGAAAGCTTTATAGCCGGATACGTAGAATAAAACGTAATATGTATGTTCTAATTTTAAATATGTAGGTGTTGCATTTTACATGTATAAAATGTAGAGATGAACCGACTATGACTATAGCGGACTAGCCAATTAGTCGGTTGTAACTTGTAAAGGGGCCGACTAATCAGCCGATTACGGTTTGAGAATGTTCGGCAATTTCGGTGACGATTCGTTTACCTTTCTTCTTTTTTTTTTGGATGGGTTACAGTCGGCGCACTCCTTGCCCGACTCCGTCCGAGGCGACAGAGGAATGTAAGCACGCACACCCGATGGATAAAACAGCAAATACTACAAGTATGAGGAATCGTATTAAATCTAATTCCTCCTATTTACATTTTATTGAGAAATATATAAAAAGTAAGAAGCTATATATATAGTCACCGCTCTTTGCCGTAGAGTTGTCGACTATTCGCCGGCTACGATAGTGGCCGGATAATCGGCTTTACCGACTAGTAGGCACCTCTCTAATAACGTTTTGCTAGAAAAGTAATCACGCCGTCAATCAAAAACGTTATCCACTTATATATCAATATATCAAATCATCGATAAAAAGTTTTTGTTGTATTAGTAATCATAATATTTTCGATATCATTTTACTTTTCCAGATTTCGCTTTGACTCAAAGAAGCAACAGCGTTTTATAACGTTAACTACTGATATTTCACGAAATCGGAGTTTCATTATTACATTCTTTCATTATCATTTACGGTCACGTTTTGCAAATAGAGCATAAATCATCATTATACATACATATATATGTATAGAGACGTGTTCCAGGTATATTTTAATAGTTAAATCCATATGTTTGCCTATTCCTTAAAGGGTTTTCACGTGGCATTCTTTTAACTAATTTCATAGTTTTACCTGTTTTGATAAGTGTCCCGTTTTAACGCAAAAACTAAGTCCTGTTATACAAGTATCCTGTTTTGACAATACATATACGGTCACATTTTGCATTTTTTTTTTTGACAGGCCATGGCGTCACACGCCGTTCGATCCAGCTACGTAGGGGGCGCTGGGCGAGCACATAATCTACCGGGTATATACACATTAGGTATTCATAGTTCTAAATCGTATTAAATACTTTAGTGTCTGTTATCTATTAAAATAAATAAAGATAAATATAAATTTTATCATGTTTACAGCTTAGCTCTACATTATAAAAGAAAATTTTAACATCACTATCATCGGGGATATAGCTCAGTGGTAGAGCATTCGACTGCAGATCGAGAGGTCCCCGGTTCAAACCCGGGTGTCCCCTGGTACCTCATTTTTGCGATTTTTATTTCTTCTAACATTATTTTTTTCATATTTTTAAAACGTGTATATGAAATAAAATCTAGGTTGAAATTAAAACTAGTATTATATATGAAAAGCCGATATTTCTTTTATATCTCAAGATAATTATCTAGATTATCTAAAAAAATATTTTTCCTACAAAATCTGTGGTTACATCACAGAGTCCCCTGCTTCCAACATGTATCGATAACGAGGTCATCAAAAGTAATTACTAACAAGCTGATTTTTCTTTTCTTACTTATTTAATATTTATATAAATTAACAGTCATATTGTCCTACAAATTGAGTGGTACGTTATCCCGGTCCTACGCTCAGAAATTGGTAATACCACAATACCATTTGTCTCATTACTAACTGTAGGACAAAGATGAATATTAAATTTTTTTATGTAAATATACACATTTTAGTACCTGGTTATTAAAAACTAAAGTAATTTAAATTTTAAAAAATATGTTTTCAATGTATTTTATGTTAGAAATAGGAAATCGAAAAAATTACAATTATTGTCGGACTAGTGAAACCTACCTGTTTTTTTGTAGGACATTGTTTCATTCGGGTAGAAAACGCACTATTTGATGCACAAGTCATGACGACTTGTGCATCAAATAGTGTCACAACACATTTGAAAAACATAAAAAGTATATTAACATTACTTTTAAAAGTATTTCGACGATTTATATTAGAGGCCGTCCATTAATCACGTGATTTTTTTTAAGCATTTTTTAACCCCCCCTCCGCCTTGGTGATACGTGGTGAGATATGATGAATTGTTCAAGCGTCCCGTTTTGGTTATAGTTCGTATCAGAATAGGACACTTGTAGAAATAGGTAAAAATATGAAATTAAAATCTGTGTGAATACGTAGTTTAAACGTAGGTAAAAAAAAACTAGAACACTTCCAGTATAACAAATAATCATTTATACTCTCAAAAAATGGGACATTTTTGTACGGCTTGGGATAACGGGACAGACAACCTGAAAATGAGACTGTCCCGTTTAAAACGAGACATATGGTGATCGTCGACGTTAGTTATACCTAATTATTATAATACAGGTATACTCATAGAATTAGAATTCTTGTATTTCTGTGTTCTTGTTATTTTGTAATGCAATTTGTTTCCTATATTGTTTGAAAAGAAAATCAGATATGAATGTATGTCTTACCGTGACTATGAACGCCAAAAAGTAGTAAAAGGTCAAGAAATTATAATCAATTTCATACGCTATTAAATCTGTAAAAATATTTCTTTTTTATTTTCACAGACTTAAAAATACTTTACCCTGATTAAATGTCAAAAAGCATTTTGAATTAAATCTTTTAGAATACAAAATTAAATAAAGCAAAATAGGAAGAAAATATTGCGAAATTTTAGTCAAAAAGGTCCGCAGCCGGTAGGATTCGAACCTACGCTCCCAGAGGGAATCTGATTTCGAGTCAGACGCCTTAACCACTCGGCCACGACTGCTTCGAATTATAGTTTGAATTTATCACTTACATACAAAAAGTGACAACTAATGTTTATAGATATTTATAGATTTCGTCATTACTTGACAATGTTATTAATTTTTTTATTATTATTTTTACTTTATTAATACTTTATTATCGAGATATCTCTTAATGCCCACGTAAAATAATAATATTGGTGTAAATCTATAATTTCTGTGTGGTAACAGAGTAAAGAATACATTTCACCATACCACGAGGCAAGATAGGGAGTGGTGAATTGTATTCGTACTTCGTTACCGCAAGAAAATACGGAATACTCTATACAAATAAATAAAATTGAAGTGTCTGTTTGTCAAAATACTGATTTTTTTCATGCTCACACGGTTATTCGCACGACACATATGCCTAAAAATCAATTTAATTTTTTTTCTGTTTGTTTGAGGTAATCTTCAAAACGGTTGGACCGATTTCGATAATATTTTACTATCAGGTAGCCATCTATATAAAGAGTAACTTAGGCTATATTTTATCCCGGTATACCCACGGAAACGGGAACTATGCGGGTAGGCGACTGAAACCGAAGCGAAACGAGGGCGGGTTGGCCGTGTTGCTAGTATTAAATAAAAAAGACGCATTTGTATCCAATATTCGAGAACCGAACGGAGATTGTTCCTACGTTTAATCATGGTGAGAAATAAATGAAATTATATACTATATATCATGAGCATCATCATTTCAGCCCACATTAAGCCCACTGCTGAGCTCCGGCCTCCTCCGTAATTAGAGGGAAATTGATCTACTGTATCGCGCTGGTTAGACGTGTTGTCATAGGGTTTCATTTCGAGTTTTCCTCCGCTCGCATCGATGTTATCTGCATATATATCCCGCAGTCGTCTTTTAAGATACCCAAGATGGCAAGATAGGAGGTGGTGACTTTTATTCTTACTCCGTCACCACACGGATACTGCATAATATACAGAGTGGTTAAATCGTTCAAAAATACACAAATAAACTAAATTAATATTAAAAAAATAAGCCTTATTTATTTATATGCTCTAAAAAGAATAATACACAAGAGAGCCTTGAGACGAATGGTTAAGGAACCCCCACATGGGTGCACCGTACTAGGCCATCCAACAAACCTCTGCGTACAGTCGTTGCTACATTGCACTGAGTTCTCCCACACTCGGCTTCAGCCAAGGTAAGGCAGACGCCACGCCGACAAATCGCGTAGCAAGTTGGCGACAAAAAATCCCACCAGGAACCATAAAGGCTCGTTGAAATTCTGGCCTGGAATCGCCAATAAGGAGCCCTTCTAGTGATTTTACCCTATTTTTTACTCTATTTAATTATAACCGGGCATTTAAAAACTTCTCTACACAAAAGTATTAGGATAGGATATGTTTTGACAGCGTCGTAATATTTTCCAGATCGTCGCTATATTTAATTGTAGGAATGGTTAAAATGTTTTAGACCGTCATATTTTCTTAGCCGAGGCCGCGGGTGGCGTGACCGGGGATTAGTCCGTCACCCGCCGAGAGGCCGACCGCGTGAGGAAAGACCGACGTCCTTCCCGAGGGGGGGACGTAGGTCGATGGGAGGGTACCCCAAGTAGGGGGTATTCCGTCGAGCCGACCACTGATGACAAGTAACCCTGCTCCGGTGGTCGGCCCAACGACGAAGGCAACATGGTGTTCGGGTGGGTTGCGGGTGTTGCGTGCTGTAGGCCCCTCTGTCACCCTGGACGGAGTGGTGCGTGGAGCGCGCCGACCGCAGCCCACCCCAAAAAAAAAGACCGTCATATTTAGGAATCCGTCACATTGCATTTAAAGTCATATTCTTTTCAGCAAGCTTTTTAATTTCATAATCATATTATATGAATGCATAAAAAATAACTAGCCTACCATTTTTAGGATTAGGTCCTCTTACATTTGGAGTAACCTCAATTTATTTTGTATTCTTTTCAGAAAGCCCTTTAATTTCCGCCGAATGTATGTGGGTCTCGTAACCAAGCTCAAGTTGCTAAGTCTGCTAAGTTGCTTGACGCGTTATGAATGCTTGGAATTGCTCTGCGAGATAGAATCTGGATTAGGGAAATCCATAGCAGTACGATTGTAACCGACATAGTACGAATTACGCGCTACACATCACGCTGAAGTGGCAATGAACAGTCCACATTGCTTGACCAACCGACAACCGATACGGAAAAAAGATTCTTGAGTAACGACCACATATCAAACGACGCAATGTAGGACGCCTAAGGTGAAACGAGTGAAACGACCTGGGGAAAATTGCTGGGTGTCGTTAGATGCAGACGGTATTGGCTCTTTGTGACGAAACATGAGGGCCTACCTCCAGCAGTGGACTGTGAAAGCCTGAATGAAGATGACGCTTGTAATAATAATATTCCTGTATGGTGACAGAGTGGTGACGGAGTAAGAATACAATTCACCACCCCCTACCTTACCCGTGGGTGATCGTACGAGACGACTAAGGGATATAAAACGCATATAACATCTATGCGAGAGAAGGAAAACTCGAAATAAAACCCTATACCAACACGTCTGACCAGCGTGATATAGTAGGTCAATTCCCCTCCCATTATGGAGGAGGCCCGAGCCCAACAGAGGGACGTATATGAGCTGTAATGATGATGAATGATGATGGTGACAGAGCAAGAATACAATTCACTACATATCTTATCCGGTGGATGTTGTAAATGACGACTGAGGGATAAAATATGCATATACAACTATGCGAGAGAAGGAAAACTCGAAATAAAACCCTATACCAACCTGTCTGACTGGCGAGGTAAAGTTAGAATCCCTCCTTTTAAGGATGAGGCTCCAACCCGGTAAAAAGAAATGGATAACAAGATTCATTCAGTTCATTATAATTATTTCAGCTAATATAAGTCTCAATGTTGGGCTCGAGCTTCGTCCACTGTGGAAGGGAAATTAACCTACTACACCTTGGTGGTAAGGCGTCTTCCATAGATGTTATATGCATACTTAGAATAATAACTCATAGGAGGTAACTCCGCGCACAAATAATGAAGCATTTTAATTGGAGCTAGATGGCTAGGGACACGAAAAAAGTATCGATACTTTTAGGTATCGAGTACTTGTCTTTCGATACCGATACTTTTGTACTCGATACTTTCTATTCAATACTTTTAATCAATGAGTACTTTTAGGCAGGGAGGCAGGAGTATCGTATCGAAGAAATTGCTGAAAGTATCCATGTTAAACTTGAGCTTATGGCTCACGCTTATGATAACGCCATCTAGGTAAAGCGTAACGAACCTTCGAAAAAGTGGCTCGACGTATTTTAATCCGAACACAGATGGACAAATTCCTAAAAAAAAAAGGTCATCACGACCCAGATCCTAGTAAAAGTTCTCAGTATTCGATACTTTGGAATATCGATACTTTTGTTTCAATACTTTATTGAGTACGATACTTTTTCTTTAATACTACTCATGAGTACAATATCGATACTTTCGTTTCGATATCGTGTCCCTATAGATGGGCCCTTACGCCGGTTCGTTCCGTAGTGTACAAGGTCACTGCGTACACAAGGCAACTCTATTGTATATTGGTGTGTGTAATCGCTTGCACGCATGTACTATTTTTGTCTTCACGTTTTTGATAGCTTAAATACCGACACTATCCTTCTAAACGTTATTATTCTAAGTATGCATATTATAATTGTTTAAGCGTCTTTTACGACACCCACGGGGTGGTGAATTTCTTACTCCGTCACCACACGGAATCGTTTCAGAGGAATTCGTTCAGTTAATATATGTAATTATCGTTATTTGCATACATATGTATGTATATGTAATTAGTTCAAAGCAATTACATAAATTATTAAGTATTATAAAGGAGATGTTATTTAATTGAATTTAGTAGGTGTAGATATGCTATGCCGATTTCACGTTGTGATTTTTAATTAACGGTAAGTAGATAATATATTCCTAAAATAACTTTAAGAAATCTTCTCTAAAGAGTGCGTATTTATGTGAATAATAAAGAACTTCGACATTGTGCGGAGTTGTCTGGAGTATTATGCCGAGTTTTCCTTCTCTTGCTTTAAATTTATCCGTTGTCCTTTTAGACGTGTTTTATAAGACCTGTGGGGAAAGTAATGGTATGAACTTTATGCTTATTCCGTTGTCACATACAAAGATACCAGATATATGAACTATAAATTTTTATCACCAATAGCATAGCTTCATGAGTACGTATTATTATTATATTAGGCAGTGTGGTAAATTGTATTAAGAAAAAAACAAAATACTTCACAGAAAATTTATGTTTAAATAATAAAAAGTTGAAAAGCTAAAAAAGATATTGTGGCCCATGAGGGGATCGAACCCGCGACCTTCGCGTTATTAGCACGACGCTCTAACCAACTGAGCTAATGGGCCGACGAATAATTTTTTGAAATAGTAATATGTATTATGTATCTCAAAATATTATTTTCCAAGTAGTTTTGTATATTTTTTTTTGTTTATACATTTTTGTTTATGTATTATTAATTTATGTAAACCAAATGCAAAGGTATTACATAAAATTGATTAAATACCATTTTAATTGAATGAATTATAAATCATTTTTACTATTATTTCTTTATTTAAAAGAGAAAATGAACAGAAATCGAAATAAAATCTATCATCATTGCTTTAATGGTAGAAATAATCATGTGACTACCGCCGACCGATTGACACGATTTCGATATCTCGAACGAACAAAAATATAATTACCTACCTGCACTAATTTTCTGTGTAGTGACGAAGCCATAAGTAATACAATTTAACATCCCTATTTTGCCCATGGGTATAGTAAAATACGGTGAATGATGCTGGACGGATGGATAGACGATTAAAAACTGGCATAAGTTGAGTCCAACATACCTCAGTGTCTGAAAACACAGGTCTTCGACTAGTGTGTGTTAACAGTGAAGACTTACGGCACGGAAACGTGGTCACTAAATGTAGGCCTTATAATAAGGCTCAAAGTCGCCCAGCGGGCTATGCTCGGGATTTCTCTGTGAGATGTACGCTGAAGTGGTAATGGGCAAGCCACATCGCTCGACGAACCGATAACCGCTGGGGAAGAAAGGTTCTCGAGTGGCGACCTCGTATCGGACGACGCAGTGTAGGACGCCCCCCCACCAGTGGACCGACGACCTGGTGAAAGATGCCGGGCGTCGTTGGATGCATGTGGCAAAGGACTTCACTTTGTGGCATAACATGAGGGAGGCCGAGGTCCAACAGTGGACGGCGATAGGCTGAAATGATGAATGATGATGAGTTGAGAAGCAAGATTCCGAGGTAAACCGTTCGGAACAATGTTTGCTATGAAATCCAAGGTCATACATATAATTTAACTCTATTTTAAAGTAATTAAAGCGAATAGCTATCTATAAAAACGTGCTTTATTTTTCAAAATAAGTCTTAAGAGTGTTGACATAAAGTGATTTGGCAAGCCAGCATTAGTTAAATGTTATATGCCTATAAATGTCATGTTTGTAATATTTTATCAAGTTAATTAGGCAAACTGACCTTACTGTACCATGTTAGTCAAACAGATTGGTATAGGGTTTTGTTTCGAGTTTTCTTTTTCTTGTGTAAATGTTATATCGTATTATATCCCTTAGGCGACCCCTAGCAGAATCCGCGGGTGACTGGAACGGGGAATTAGCACGACCCCCCGCCGAGAGGCCAATCGCGCAAGGAAAGACTGACGTCCTCCTCGAAGGGGGACAAGTCGCCCTGCTCCAGTGGTCGGTCCAACGACGAATTCGACGTGTCATGCGTGGGTTACGGGTGTATGTGCTTACAAGGAGTGCGCTGACCGTAATCCAAATACAAAAAAAAGCCTTTCACGACACCCACGGCCAAGATTGGAAATGGTAAATTGTGTTCTTATTGCGTCACCACATAGGAAATAAAAAACACCTTGCAATCGATCAGTACTGTTGAAATCAATTCTAATTTCGAATCCGATTCAATTGCAATCTTACCATACTTTTTGGTACTCTTAAACAAAATCGAGACTGAATTCTTTGCATTTGCCGTTGTTATTTTCACCAAATGTGCCGTATTTTATTACTTTAAATTAATAACGTTACCGAACTCGATCACTACAAAGACGCTTTCTTGAAATTGTGCAATATTAACGATTTTAAACTACGTCAAAATTACGTCGGGAGTAGCAAATATTTGACTTATTCGACGAGAGTCGAATTCATTTAGTTAAAAAAATCCATTGAATTTGATTGCAATCGTGCGCTAATGTCGCTTTCAAGAGTATCAAATTTGGCCAAATTCGAGTTGCGATTGGATTTAGGATTATCGAGATTCAAGAGTAGGCACACAGGTTCGAATACATTTTTTTAGTGGCCTAAAATTATCTTCGCATTATTGCCTCTAATCATTATCACCGTGCTCTTATCGCGACTACATGGGGCCGACGCAGTATTGTAAGACCTTTTCATAAAAGACGACTAAATGATATAAATATGCATAACATATCTATGAAAGAGATGGGATATTCGAAATAAACTAGTCACAAAAATTAAGGAATATAAAAAAAAAATCTAAATTTTTGGGTGATTTTTAACGAGCTGTAACTCCGAGGAAAATTATCGCAAAAAAAAAAAAAGTAAATTATAGCCCCAAGTGTAGTTTTCAGATACGACCATGAAATTTTTTTATCATGCTTGTTTCTGCAGAAATCCCAAGGAAACTACCGAAAAAAACTAGAAAATTTTTCTCGCCTTTTTTTTTTTTTTTGTGGGACGGCTGCGGTCGGCGCGCCTCCGCACCACTCCGTCCGGGGCGACAAAGGGGCTTAAGCACGCAACTCCCGCAACCCAGTAGGTAGTTGCGTCTGCGCCGCCCCATTCGCCGGCGACGGATCTCCTCATCGAGGCTGCGCTCCTCGCGCAGGCGATCCGCCGCCTCCTTCTGCGAGATCACTGTCTCGCAGAAGGCTGCGACAGCGTCCCAATTCCCGACGCTGTCGACCATCGCCCTAGCGATGGCTGGCAGCGTCAGGTCGGCACCGATGATTGCGACGAGTTCACGGCGTTGCGTGGCCCAAGCGGCGCAGGCCTCGAGCGTATGCTGCGCCGTGTCCTCGTCGCAATCGCAGTGGTGGCAGAACGGTGTACTCTCCCTCCTTACGACCTTGTGCAGGTATTTGGCGAAGCTCCCATGCCCCGTCAACACCTGCACTAGTCGGAAGGAGAGCACCCCGTGCCGCCTTTCCAACCACTGCATCAGCACCGGCCGGAAGGCCTCCACGATTCGCACCCCGAACCGAGGCCTCTCCAGCCGGACTGCCCAAATTTTTCTCGCCTTAAAAAAGGTCTACATTTCGAGTTTTCCTTCTCTTGCATAGAAGTGATATGCATATTATATCACTTAGACGTCTTTTACGACATCCGCGCAAGGGACACGGCAAATTTGTCTGAATAGGTCATTTGTCCTTCTAATTTTGCAGAGGCTCAAGTCCAGCAGTGGGACAAACGAACTGATATGATGACTAATATTTTCATGATACAGGTTAAAGAAAATCAGAATAAAATGCAATTGTGGCAGCCACCGAATTTAACAGACGTATGTTCGGCCCATCCTCACGTAACCGCCTGTACTTCTTTCGGGCATATATACTTGAATATGCTAGTGAGATTGTATGGGGATTCCAAGGATAGAAGAATACAGGAGCAGATAAAGCGAGATGAGGAAGACATTGGGATAGTAAGAAGTATAGAGGATTATTCGCATCTGCGTGATAGAGAAGTGTATGATTTTATAGTAGTTGGCGCTGGGGCGGCCGGATGTGTCGTGGCAAATAGGCTATCGGAGAACAAACATTGGAAGGTATGCATGAATGATTTCTGATGTTTACGCGAGCATTGTAAATAAAACTACTTTTACGGATTTTATCGCGGTTGTATTTGATTTATGATTAGCCGACGTTTCGAACACTTTAGAGCATTCATGGTCCGCCCGTGACCATGAATGCTGTAAGTTTTATTTACAAGGTATGTAGCTACTTCTGCAATTATATAAGATTCATGATTGGACGCTGTTTTTCTTACAATGAGATGAAAGTTTACTTGTTTTGTTGAAGTAAATCTTTTTTATCCGTGACTTACTCTTTAACTCAGAGACCTTTTTTCGGACAGACGAACGTACCTTAAAATTAGATTAGTTATGGATGTGAAGTTTCGGATCTGGATACTGTTAAAGATATTAAGATAACATTATATCGGTTACGGATATGTAATTATTTCGGATTATCGAATAGTTTCGTTTATGGATATTGATTTTTTAGGGAATAATAAAAGGATTTAGCTAATCAATAAAATTTTGACTTAAACATTAGAATCATCATCGTCATCGCAGCCCACATACGTCCCACTGTTGGGCTCGGGCCTCCACCACAATGGGAGGGAATTTGATCTACTACACCATGCTGGTCAGACATGTTGGTATAGCCTTTCATTTCGAGTTTTCCTTTTCTTGCACAGATCTTATGTGTATATTATATGTCCTAGTCGTCTTTAACGACATCCACGGGCAAGATAGGGAGTGGTGAATTGTATTCTAACTCCGTCACCACATCTTAACCGCTACGCCATCTGTGCTATCAAAAATAGTGAACTTCAATATGCTGGTGTATTAAACCTAATTATTAGAACTAGTGGTCGCCGAGTGGTCGAAATTCGGACATAATTCATTAAAATAAAATTTTCTGCTACTCATGTATAATTGTATATTGAGCAAGCTGTATTTCACTAATAACTAATATATAAGTATAAATGTCTATCAGACATTATCATCATAATTATGATTGTTTGACATTCAGTTCAACAAGATATTTAACCGTAAACAAAAGTGTATAAGCGTGTGTAGCGATTGCATGGCAGTGCGCGTAATGCCTTTTTTAGTGAATTTAATGTGTTTCTAATCCATTATTATAATAAATTTCAGTTTTATGCACTTCTCCCCATTATATACTTCAACTGTGCCAAATTTTATACTTGTCCATTCACATAATTTTCGTAAAAAGGGGAACAAAGTTTTTGCTTCACGTATTAATATATAGATAAGACTAATAGAGAAATCACAAGGTCTTTAATTCGGATATGATCGATTTAATAGATAATTTTAAACTTAAATCAGGTAATGTTAAATTTAAAATTAAATTAATACAATTTACTTCATGCAAACTCATTATATCCGTGTATCCGAGCCAAAATAATTATGTTATTAGCTTACAAATTGCTTAAACTTGTGAAACAACTATTCGTATGTAGGACACGAAATTATTCTAGTATATTTATCCTTAAAATCTGTGGGGTGACGGAGTAAGAAAACAATTCACTACTCCATTATTTGCCCGTGGGTATAGTAAGAGTACCTAGTAGTCAAATTTGTTACTGAGCTTTGTTCAGTGAACAAGAGAGCCGGCATTTTCTGAAGGTGTTTGCGTGTAGTGGGTTTTGGTGATACCTTTGGTATCACCGAATCTTATTGTACTCATTCTCTCTCCCTTTGCTTTCTTCACGATAGGTAGTGGCTTAGCTAAGGTCCATGAGCAGTAGTGTCACTTACTCACTACTCATCCTTGTGGTGACAGCATAAAACTACAATTTACCATCCCTTATTTTATCCGTGGGTGTTGTAAAAGATAACTAAGGGTTATAATATGCAAGAAAAGAAAGACTCGATATAAAATCCTATGGCAACCTGTATGGCCACCGTGGTTTTGTGGATCAATTTCCATTTTATTGTGCAAGAAGCTTTTATATGTGGCAAAACGACATTGTCGATAGTCTTCTGTGTACACTGCGAGCCGGGTCATCTGGTACTACACTTTCGCAGAAAATCGACGTCTGAGTATTAGCAATTTGTTACTTTGTCCGTTGAATAGAGAGCTGGATGTCCAACTCTCTGAGGGTGTTTGCGTGTTCACCGAACCTTACAGCACTCTTTGAAACTTCACTTTCATCACGGCAGGCAGCGGTCTAGCAAAGGTCCATGAGCTTCAGTATCACTTACCATCAGATATGCTGTCTCCTCGTTCGCCATTACGCAATAAAAATGTCTAGTAGTGGGATACATTTGAACTAAAATGATTAATAAATGGAATTAATTTTCATATCCAGGTGCTTCTCTTAGAAGCTGGGACGGAGCAGCCAGACGTGACTTTAGTGCCAGGTCTTCTAACTGTACTGCAAGGCTCCAGCATTGATTGGAAGTACCGCACAGAGCCTGATAGTAGGAGTTGTCGCGCACATCCAGATGGACGATGCAATTGGCCAAGGTAATTTCTTAGACTTCCTGTGGCGACGAGTTAAGAATATCTGCATTCATTGCTTTCATATGCATCCTCATTCCCACAATCCATCCATCTCTTTTTGGATCTTCCACGATTCTTACGTCCATCAACAATCATATTGATAACTCTTATGTTATATTGGTTTTTGTGTAATATATATTCTAATTATGATCTATGACCGTTGAACTACTACATACTCGAACGGTTGCCCCATAACCTGATACACTCTGTATATCACCCTCGAATCATGAGTGTGAATGCATGCAATTAGGTTCAATGATATTGTAATACACGCAAACATCTTTAAACATAGTTGCCATTAGTTGGCAAAGAAAACGGTGTAATTATACTTTCCTCTTAAAAAAAATTAAATCGTATTCCTTTCTTATTGAGTTTTGTGATGCCACCAAAACAATTTTGAATTTTAGAAAAAAAAATATAACCTAATTTATGGTGGCGGACAAAACATTTTTTCACTTCTACTATAAAAATATAGATATTTTAGAGATTATTATTACAAATTTTATCACGTTCTTACATGATTTCTAAAATAAATATCGTAAAATTAGCTCCTTTATAAAATCATTAAAAAATATATTTCAGGTATATTAAATACCTTTTTCATCTATTTTTTTGACAGCTTCTCAAATATTATTTAACATTTTGTAATAATCAACAATGTATCTATATTCGTTCCAACCATTTATTTTACTTTTGACACATGCTTTAGGACGTAACTGTTTCATTATACGCAATTATTAACTTTGAAACGAGTGAACAGAGAAATATATAAACTGCCCAATAATATTTATATATCTTAATTATTACCCACTAAATACATTAATATGCCGTAAATAGCTCTATTCATAAAATTTAAGTGATAATTCATTTTCGTTATAAAAAAAGTTACGTTCTATCGCATCTAGTGACAGGATCAAAAGTATTCGGTGCAAACTAATGAATCGCAAATAATCGATTACACTTATTTGCAGTTAAGTCAGCTGACAACTGAGTTTTGAATTGTTGTAATAGACAACACGTTAAAATTGTATCAGGGAGATATAAAAATCTTCTCATCATACCTATAACATGAAATAAAACAACCAAAATATTTTATATTATTTTATTATAACGAATCGTCGGATTCTTCATACGAACTCGAATCGTCGCTTGAATCATCTGCAGTGTTTATTATTAACTCTTGTGTAGGTATGTTGTCAAATTCAATTGCCCGATCCCAATCAGAGAATATTATATTTTTTGTCTTGTTGACGACACTCGCCCAGTTTTCAGGCGTCACACTAGCACATGCGTTTTTTAAAAGTTCAAGCATTTTATTTGCTGTGAAAGGAGGAGTTGTATTGTTTCTTACGGCGTGTCCTTTGACTTGTGCCCAGATCATTTCAATTGGATTATATTGACAGTGGTACGGAGGAATTCTGATTACAACATGCCCATATTCTGCTGCCATTTCGTCGATGACATATCGTTTTGGCTGCTTTTTACTTTTTAATATTTTAAGTAATTCTACTTTTAGTAGGGATTCGTCCACATCTTCCCCATTATCACGAAGCCAGTTTATAATCTCGTGTTTTTTGTTGGCCTGTATTGGCATTTTATTAATTTGGCGAGAGTGATAGGGTGCATTATCAATAAATATTGTTGATGGCTCTTCAAGTGATGTAAGCATTTCTCTGAACCACTTTTCATACACGTCCACATTCATCTCCTCATGATAGTCTCCTGTTTTTTTTGATTTGAACGCTAACAGAGCGTCTGGTACAAATCCCTTTGTAGTTCCCGCATGGCAAATGATGAGGTGTTCACCTTTCCCCATTGGCACTGCAGAAGTAGAAGCAGCAGTATCGTCAGTCCAACCTTTTGGTATGGAATGATTGGCATTGAGCCAAGTTTCATCTATGAAAACGACATTCGACCAGTCTTCTATTTTCTTCGCTTGTCTTAAAAATTCACAGCGAGACAAGGCAATATCACGACGTTCCATTAAAATTTTTCTTTTGTCGGATTTCTTATACAAGAACCCGATTTGGTGCAGCACCTTTGACAAAGAAGATTTTTGACCACGAACCAAGCCACAATTTCGTAGAGACGCTACTAATTTTTTCAAAGTAGGAATCTCTTTGCTTGTGTAATAATTGTATATATGACGACGAATAGCATCAGTATCAAAACTGTCAATTGCTGTCACTTTACGGGGCTGACGTTTTTTCTTAGGCGTAGATAGCTTGTTCTGTTTAATACCACTACTACCATAGGCTTCTTTAGTGATTTTCGCCACCGTTGGAGCACTAATACTTAATGCTGCTGCAACACGGTCTCTAACTTGGGTTACTGGTATAAGGAATCCGCCATTGCGGCTTTCCTTTTCAAAAAATTCACGAAGCCGCAGCACTAACTCTCTGGATTGTCCTTTAAGCACCATACCTTTCGGCATTTTGCAAGTAAAATCTTACTGGGAGGAACGATACGCTCAACTCAATCAAAGTAAGAACAATGAAATCAATACGGTGGAATATAAATACTCAACACAGCGTATGAAAAATATGAAAGAGCACTCAGCGAACAGAAATGTGACTAGCACGGGAGTCTTGTTGCGAGTGACAGACAACACAACAAAATGGCGTCGCCGGCGCGCCGTTCAGTGTTGCCAATTCGGCTTAAAAAAAAGGGGTAGGCTGGATGAGAAAATTAGTGATTTACTACCGCAGACGAGGGCGCCATTGTCTCTAAGTAAAGTTTGGAGCAGCGGACCCCGCTTAAAGGAAAAATGCTTCATAAAGTAGTTATTTTTTATTTTGCAAAGTACAAAGTAAAATATTTTGGGAGAACTGAATTAGTGGGTATGCAAAAATTAATGTGCCCAAATAACAAATATATTTACAGAAGTGAAGTTTTTAAATAATATGAAATATGTATTTAAGCAAAAATAAAATATCCGTGTTAAATCGATTAAAAGTTCTTCCTGACTAAAATCGATTATTACAAAACATAGTATCCGTAATACATTGGTACAACACTAATTGATCAGAATTCGACCTGCCAAAAGTAAAATAAATGGTTGGAACGAGTATAATTAACATTAACGTTTATACAATTGAAGACCCAAATGGCAAGTACATATAACATTAAGTAACAAGGCTCTTTGATCACAGTGCAACTTTTGGAAGAGTATTGGAATAAATACTGCTAATCCTGTCCTTTATTCTTCGTAATACAATATGTGCGGCTATTTCTTTTTGATCTTTTGTAGTTTACAATTTACATAGAATGGGGTAACTAAATAATAACTCAGAACCAAAAACAAAGAATGAAATTAGTGGCATATAAATATTATTACCGCGGGTGCTCAAAATTTAACTTGTGCAATTTTTGTCTTAATTTTAGAAACAACTAACGCAAATTAAAGCCTTTTATTTTGGATATACATAAAGCATCAAAGCTATTTTATTTTTTGGATTTTTTTATATCTCATAGTGAATATGGCGAAATACTAATAAAAATAATAGAGCTACTAAATACATAAAAAATAATAGATAGTATAAAGATAGAAATCGTATCGTCTTGTCATGTACAAGACGATACGGTTTTCAATTCAAAATTTCAGGTCACAAATTCTAAATTGCGATGAATTTATAAGAACATATACTTAATTGGCCATTTCAATAACCCCCTGAGTCACATTTTTTTAAACTAATAATGAGTAAAGCTGACAAGGTTTATTTTAAAAACAATTAGGTATTTTGTATTGATTCTAAAAAAAATCTAATTATTTGACCTATGAGGTATTTGAAAGGACCGATTCAATTTAATATTATACATTTTAGAGGTAAAACAATGGGTGGATCTACTTCAATTAATACCATGGTGTATGTCAGAGGAAGTAAATATGATTATGACACTTGGGCGTCACTCGGAAACCCTGGTTGGAGTTATGATGATGTGAGCATTACAAAATTTACCTGAAATTATTGTTACATTTTATTTTTTTCAAGTCAGTATAGACGTTGATAATAATATTTCAATATCGGTACCGGTAGTCAGCCCAAATGGCGATGGGAAGAATACAGTACGTTATGGACCTATGCTGCCCTTCCGTTAACTCCGCCGGTACGAGGTTGGAATGTCTTCAAAAAAAAAAAACGGATGTGTGATCTTTTTAAAAAATAATTAGGGTTAACCACCAGTACCGATTCTTTGACTATCGTTTGTTGTTATACCTAGATATTTAGGACTTTTCGGTGGATTGACAATTGTATTGAATGTCGAAATTATTATTTTTTGTTGCATGGTATCGATGTAAAAATTATCAATACCTCATTTTAAGCCGAGGGTATCATAAGAGGCAATTTGTGTGTGAAATGATTGTTGAATTCAAGCAACAATAGAAAAATTAGAGATTTTAAAGAAATTGTTACTAAAGTAGCGGCTTGTAACCCTTGACATAATGTCCAAATTTCTAAACACATGCTAAGTAGTTAATATAAATATGTGCACATGTATATAATTTAGATATTGAAATGTATGAACAGTAAAATAATCAAATTTTATAACATGTCTAGGTGCTGCCTTATTTCAAAAAATCTGAAAAGAACTTTAACTTCGAAGCAATGAATCGTAAATATCATGGAGTTGAAGGTGAAATGACGATATCCAGGTTCCCTTACATTGATAAACCCTCTGTCATGATTATTAACTCATATAATGAAGGAGGTCTACCGTTGACTGACTTTAACGCAGCTCATCAAACTGGCGCTATGCAGGCACAAGCCTATTCTTTGAATGGTAAAAGAATGTCTGCAAATAATGCTTTCATTCAACCAATACGTTATAAAAGAAAAAATCTTACTGTTAGAGTTCAATCTGAAGTAATCAAGATATTGATAAATAAACATAATATGGCTTATGGTATTAAATATATAACAAACGGAAAAGTTCACGAAGCATTCGCTAAAAAGGAAGTTATAGTAAGCGGCGGTAGTATCAATACTCCGAAGTTGATGATGTTATCGGGCGTGGGACCTAAACATCATCTTATGAAAATGAATATACCTGTTATACAAGATCTGCCAGTTGGGAAAAATTTACAAGACCATATTACATTTAATGGACTCCCAATCACTATTTCAAATAAAACATCAACATTAGTCGAGTCTGAAGAAATTTTGAATGATGTGCATGCCTACAGTCTAATGAAATTAAAGCAAGGACCATTAGCAGCCAATGGACCCATGAATACTGTAGCGTTCATGAAAAGCGATCTCAATTTACCAGCACCAGATTTACAACTTAAAATGTTAGGTGTCAAGTTAAGCGATTTCCAAACACCTCAAATAATGCCTGCAAGTTACTATGACTGCTTGAGCCCCTTAGTCATTAGCTTAACTCCAAAGAGTAGAGGTGAGATTCTATTAAACCCAAAAAATCCTCATGGTGCTCCATTAATATATCCGAACTATTTTGAAGATCCGGATGATTTAATTCCTATAGTGAAAGGCGTCAAATATGTAATAAGTCTAGAACACACTGAGGCCTACAAACGTGCAGGAGCACGATTTGTTAGGAAACCATTACCAGCGTGTCGAAGTTATGAATGGGGCACAGATGAATATATCATTTGTTTAGCGAGAAGTTACACATTTACACTATATCATCCCGTGGGTACATGTAAAATGGGTCCTGAATGGGACAAAGAGGCGGTCGTCGATTCAAGATTGAGGGTGTACGGTGTATCTGGTCTAAGAGTTATAGATGCATCTATAATGCCCCTTGTGGTGCGTGGCAACACTGAAGCACCAACTTTAATGATTGGTGAAAGAGGTGTGTCATTTATTCTGGAGGATTGGTTAAATCATTAAATATCGATATTAAATTTAAATATAATATATAAGTAATATTTATGTGAGGCTCTGAAAATGACATAAATGTATTTAATGCACAGATGAAATGATTTTTATTTCTTTGAACATCTTAGTCACGTAGCATGTAGTCACAAATTTGGCTACACCGCTGGTCACACTTACTGTATGTCTTCGTTTTTGCGTTCTTCAGTTGTCTTTTTTACTGGCTTTCGCTTTAATTTAGTCTTACAATTACGTTTATCTTGCACACTCATATGCGATATAATCAGAGCACATGTCGATATTTGCTGTGTGGTGGCGACTACGTATACTACCAAAAATATTGTGGGCATCATAAAAGACGATTAAGAGTTTTAAATCGACTTGGTTTAACTCTATTTAATGCCATCTGGTCAACAATAACATCTCCAAGGAGGTTGCCATTAGGCAGGCGACAGATCATAAAACTATTGCCAAATCTATGTATACGATGGAAACAGATTACGTATTGCGTTTACTGCATATAATTGAGATAAAAGTAGATTGATAATGATGCCAAATTTACGTATACACATGATAAACACTATTCAGGAGAATAGTGAGTAATTAAATCAATAATTCACCACATTTTTATTGTTTATACTATAACGAATAAAATAGATCCTGATCTATTATTGAAACTGTGAGTTTACTGTGTAAACTGTGTAAAAAAATTCAGAATGAACTGTCAAGCTATCCGTGAAATTTGCTTTAATCAGTTAACTTATACCATTTAATGTTAAAATATAAAATATCAGGTTGACCGAGCTTCGCTCGGAATATTTTTGTAGAATTTATTTAGATATACATATATTAATAAAAAATTAAAATTATATAAAAAAATTACAAAAAGTGAATAATAATAACACCGAGATTCGAACCGACGCTGTTTGGATGCTACAAAACTCAAAATTAAAACCAGCCGTCTCCCAACTGAGCTGCCGTATCTCTTGACATTTATAACGAAATTTGAATTCATATTCTTTTAAAATTTAATGTCATTTATTGTTATGCTAAAAACACCGACAAAAGAACATTTTCTATAAATAAAACCTAGCTAGATCGATTTTTTGGACCCGAATCCTCTAGTATGCCAAGTTTCAACAAAATCGTTGGAGCCGTTTCCGAGATCCTGAATATATATATATATATATATATATATATATATATATATATATATATACAAGAATTGCTCGTTTAAAGATATAAGATACAGCGATAATATTGTAGATATAATATATACACTCATTTATTTAGACAATGGTACCATTTGATAGGTTTAGGGTAATTTCATAGATTATTTGACAGAAATTTTAACACTCCATTTATATTCATTAAGCGTACCGTAAAATGTAAGTATGAGTTTTGAAAGAGTTCTATGTGCTTTTTTAACTAATTATATAATTTTTAGAGGTAAAGTCATGGGTGGATCTACTTCCATTAACTATATGGCGTATGTCAGAGGAAATAAAGTAGACTACGATGATTGGGCGGCATTGGGAAATCCCGGTTGGAGTTTCGATGATGTAAGTCTTAGCGAATGTAGCAACTGTAATTAAATCTTTATCTTTATATATATATTTCTTGTGTACGTGCGTATGTCACTCCTCCTAAACTGCTGGACTGGTGTTGATGAAATTTCTGTGTAATGTTTTGTATCACCCTTAGACGCGGTAGGTGGCGCTGCTGACGATTTTTAAGGAGAATTCCTTTTATTTTATTTGAACAGAATAACGTCTATTAGGTCAGCTAGTAAAATATATAAATCTTCTGTTTGTGTTTGTAATTGAACTCCTTCTAAACGGCTAGACCGGTTTTAATGATTTTTTATGGCTGTTCCGATGGATATGAGAATGGTTTAGATTAATAATTGGTATCGGTAGGTAGCGCTTCGACTGATTTCAAGGAGATTTTCCTTTAAGAATAGAAAAACGTCTGTTGAGTCATATACAAAATTTTATATTTTATTTTAAATGGTATTGTAATTTCTAAGAAATATTAAGAACTTGGAGCACCCAAGTTCTTTGAATCTATTAACGTTCTTCTTCTTTTGCATTATCTCAAATAAAATATTTATACTCTTCTACCCTAATTCAAATCTACTTATATTATGTATGTGTCGTCCTTCAGTTGTTCGTGGTTGGATTGCGAGATTTGTTCAGGGTGACATTAGTGCAATTTGTGTTTTTAAACTAGAAAATAATTTATATATATCTTTGTTATTTATATAGGTTCTGCCTTATTTTAAAAAATCTGAGAAAAATTTAAATTTTGAAAATCTCAACCGGAAATATCATGGCGTAGATGGTGAGATGTCAGTATCTAGATTCCCTTATATAGACAAACCATCCATTATGATTATTCAATCTCTTATTGAAAGAGGCCTTCCATTAACTGACTACAATGCTGAGCATCAAGTCGGTTCGATGCAGGCACAGAGATTTTCGCAGGATGGTGAAAGAATGTCTTCAAACAAAGCTTTTATTCAATCAATACGTTATAAACGCAAAAATCTTATCGTCAGAGTTCAATCAGAAGTATTCAAAATATTGATAAATGCAAATAATATTGCTTATGGTGTTAAATATATAAGAAATGGTAAAGTGCACACAGCATTTGCAACAAAAGAAGTTATTGTAAGCGGTGGTAGCATCAATAGTCCAAAGTTACTGATGCTTTCTGGTTTAGGACCTAAGGTGCATCTTCTACAAATGAATATCCCTGTCATACAAGATTTGGCAGTCGGTAAAAATTTGCAAGACCATGTCAGTATAGAGAGACTTCCAATATCTATCTCTAATGAAATAGCAACATTGATTGAACCTCAAGAAATTTTGGAAGAACTTTATGAATACAATGAAATGAGGGTAAAACATGGACCGTTAGCAAGCACTGGAGCCAGTACAATAGCGTTTATGAAAAGTGAACCAAATTTAGTTGCACCAGACATACAAATTATGATAATAGATGCAAAGTTAAAAAAAATTTCAACCGCTAAAATATTGCCTGCGAGCTTTTATGATGGATTGAGACCTTTAGTTATTAATTTGACTCCAAAGAGTAGAGGGAAGATTTTGCTAAATACAACAAATCCGCATGGGCCACCGTTAATATATCCGAACTATTTTGAAGATACAACTGATTTGGAACCGATAGTGAAAGGTGCTAAGTTTATAATACATATGGAGAATACTAGAGCGTTCAAGCAAGATGGAGCTCATTTTGTGAGGACACTTGTGCCACCATGCAAAGATTATGAATGGGGCACTGACAAATACATCATCTGCCTAGCAAGAAGTTACACAACTACATTATATCATCCCGTGGGTACATGTAAAATGGGTCCAGAATGGGATAAAGAGGCTGTTGTGGATTCAAGGCTGAGGGTGTATGGTATATCTGGTCTGAGAGTTATAGATGCATCTATAATGCCTCTAATAGTACGCGGTAATACTGAAGCACCAACTATAATGATTGGTGAAAGGGGTGTTTCTTTCGTTCTAGAGGACTGGTCAAAAAATAAAGATTAGAGTGTTATAATACGTAAAAATATTTTAAGTATATTGCTTATGATATATGTTTATTTATGTATTATATAAACGACATTGAATTATCATTAAAGATACAATTAAACAAAAATATTGATCAACTTTTAATTAAACGATTGCTATTATGAAAGATAAATACCACCAAAAACAAGACTTGTAAAAATAGCCAAGCGTCGCAACTGAGTTCTTCTACCATAAAAATTTGTGAGATTCATGTTATACCAAGTCGGTTAACTCATTCAGTCTCTGCTTAAGGGACCTTTCTTCTTAAGTTATTACGTAAATAGCTAACCTAACAACTTCTTATAGTGACTATATCAATATTAAAGATCGTTTATGTTTTAAATAAACAGAATGACTTGGCAATCGCATGAAAACACACCTCACAAGTAATACATATTATATTAAATTGTACTAAACATAGTGCGTATAGTTGATATAGTCACTATAAGAAGTTGTTAGGTTAGCTATTTACGTAATAACTTAAGAAGAAAGGTCCCTTAAGCAGAGACTGAATGAGTTAACCGACTTGGTATAACATGAATCTCACAAATTTTTATGGTAGAAGAACTCAGTTGCGAGGCTTGGCTTTTTTTACAAGTCTTGTTTTTGATGGTATCTCATTTCTTTTTGTAGATAGACCTACTTATTTGCCTTTCCGGTACCTTCTCCTTCTTGAATACCAACAAAGGATTTTCTTAGAGCACACTATCTGAAAATGAGACATCTCTCCTTTCCGCTTGAGGCAATTCTACCTAAACTAAGCGGAGAAATGTGGCAATAAAGAAATTTGATTGGTTTTTCGAAACACATCTCCTCTAGTCTCCTTTCCGCTTTGATGGCAATCGAGCCTAATGATGGCGTTCTTTCTTTCAGATTAATTTGAGGCAATTTAGTTTGCTTAATACTTTCCGTGTGTTGACGGAGTAAGAATACAAGTCACCACTCCTTCACTTACCCGTGGATGTCGTAAAAGTCGACTAAGGGATGTCATACGCATATAACATCTATGCAAGAGAAGGAAAACTCGAAATAAAACCCTATACCAACCTGTCTGACCAGCATGGTATAGTAAGGTCAACCTCCCTCCTATTGTGGAGGAGGCTCGAGCCCAACAGTGGGACGTATATGAGCCGAAATGATGATGATGATGATGAATACTTTGGGAGATTTTGGTACAATTTCATAAGACACGTTCCACTCTTGCTTGTTCATTAGGTTGATTGAACATTTTACAAGTTATCTTTGAACATTATTATATCTAGATATCTGTCTACACCTATTATGCCAATCATCATTGAGCCTATCGCCGTGCACTGTAAAACATAGACCCCTCATGCTTCACCATAAAGTGCGGTACTGTGGCACCTGCATCCATCGACGATCCGGGGTAACAGAATTGCCATGACTAGAGCTCATTTTTCTTCGCCTTATGAGGAATAATGACGTAGTCGCCACGTTTGGTAGGCGGGTTGGTTTCGCAGTGAGATATCATACATTTCCCCGGCGAGAGCTGCTGCCCACTCTCTTTCCTGTTGAATCTTTTTTTAAATAACAACGCCTTGCACTAAGGGAATAATAATCCTTATCGTGTGGGTGACTTTACAAACATATAATTCAACATCGCATCATCATCGCAGCCCTCATATGTCCCACTGTTGTGCCCGGGCCTTCTACGCCATGGGAGGGAATTTAACTCACTATACCATGCTGGTCAGACATGTTGATATAGAGTTTCATTTCAAGATTTCCTTCTCTTGCACAGATGGTATGTGCATATTATATCCCATAGTCGTATTATACGATATCCACGGGCAAGAGTGGTGAATTGTATTCTTACTTCGTCACCATACGGAAAGAACATATAATTAACCGACACAAATTACATTCAGACTCAGAACAACAATTTGTGGATCGTACAAGGTGTTGTCTTGCATGGGATTCGAACCCGCGACACTAGCACGGTACGTTGGTATCTTAACCACTACGTCATCTGCGCAGTCTTTAGCTGGTTATTGCGATTCCCATAGAGAAGCAATGATGGCGACAAATGTATTCTTATTTTTTACAAAGTTACATTTCATTAACTGCAAATGTAACTTTGTAATCCTATATATTTATATGAGTTTACAAAATTATTTATGCAGTTAGTGTATCTCGGAAACTGGATGAAAACTATAATGTTTCATAATTTTTCCTTCATTTATACACTAAACACTAATTGCGTTCTAAATTTGAAGCGTCTATGTCTACTAGAAGTGCCATGTTAATATTGATGATCGGTCAGTCAGTCAGTGAGTGACAAAATTACGAAATTTTGACTAGTTATAATTCTTAAACTATTGGTTCAAATTGAATGAAATTTGAAATACACAATGTGTTTACTATGCCTGCTAGGTTACTAAAAAATCAGGTTTCTAGCTTTATTAACAACGAAGTTATAGGGGGTCAAAAATGGCCTGAATGGCTTCGAGAAAAGTATGTTACGGCAGTGTTGCGTTTTGCCCGACTTTTTTTTGCTCGACTTGGCGGGGGACACTGCCGTGCCCCCAGATTTATTTATTGTTAGTCCTTTATTTCCTATCCGTGTGCTGACGGAGTAAGAATACAAGACGAATAAAAGACGACTAAGGGATATAACATGCATATAACATCAATTGAAGAGGAAGAAAACCCGAAACAAAACTGTATGGCAAAACGTCTGACTAGCGCGGTATAGTAGGTCAATTTCCTTCCCATAGTGAAGGAGGCCTAAACCCTACAGTGGGACGTATATGGGTTGAGATGATGACGATGAAGATGATAAAAGTCCTATTAGGGTAACTCTCACCAATTTAGTTAGCAATTCTAGGGCGAAATAGTTCGCGTCATTGTTTTCGCAGGTTCGTTCTGTAGACACGAATCAGCGTCATTGTACTAGCAATCATTTTGGAAATAAATTAAGGTTATAAACCAAAGGAACTATATTTGTTCTTTTTCGCCTTTAATATTCTTTTCTTTAGGGCGGCAGTTTATAGTGCCCCACGTGCCATCCGATCCGTTTGGAGCGTAGAGGATTAGACGTAGGAGGCGGCAAGCGGGTCCATAACTCTCTAGCGCCAAAAAGGCGGCCCATTGGTACCTAATTTAGCATTAGTGACTCGTCCAGGGCCTTTCGGGTACCATTTCGAGTCGACGCCCCAAAAGCTTACATCGTCGACGTATCGCCCTCATGTGATCGGCTTCTAGGGTGTTTTATACTAAGACCTAAATATACTGTGCGTGTTGGATTAAGAAAATAACGTGTGTCTAGTTACGGCAGTCGTCTAAGTCGGCTGAGGCTTCACAGAGTAGAAAAAAAATATAAGCACATTGTCAGCTATGGTTAGTATACGGGTTGAGAGCCCTCAGCGCTCACCCACCAGTCCGGGTAAAGTTGTCACAGCCATCTGAGGCTAACAACTAAGTCACACACACAAAAAAAAAATATGGTTAGTATAAACTAAATGCCTGTAGCATTTTGTTATTAAAAC
The DNA here is from genome assembly GCA_032191425.1 of Lymantria dispar. NCBI lineage: Eukaryota > Metazoa > Arthropoda > Insecta > Lepidoptera > Erebidae > Lymantria > Lymantria dispar. Next base: position 4,466,206 of record CM063465.1, on the reverse strand, counting down.
AAAACAAATTATATTTATGATTTTAATTTCAAATAATATTACAGAAAATATCACTGAAAAGAACATATCGAAAAAAAGGAAATTATTAAAAATCACTTCTACAATCAAGTCAACATATTTTTCGCGTTATTACTTTTCTGAGCGAAGTAAGTAAACTTTGAAGTAGCGAGAATTTATGACTTGTTCGTGGTCTTGGTACCGTCAATGAGAATGTTGGTTTATGGTATTTCAAAATGGTTTCTCATTAATTTATCCATGACGGCAAAAAAAAAAATGTTAATTTCACATTAGTCATTTTAAGATTTTCTTACCCAGTCTTCTATAATAAAAGAGGCACCTCTTTCACCGATCATTATTGTTGGTGCATTGGTATTTCCTCTATTAACAACAGGCATTATAGAAGAGTCTATAACTCTTAAGCTTGATACACCGTATACTCTGAGTTTGGGATCTACAACTGCATTTTTATCCCATTTTGGACCCATTTTGCATGAACCTACTGAATGGTAAGTAGACATTGTGTATGCTTTTGCCGTGCAAACAATATATTCATCAGAACCCCACTCATAGTCTTTACAGGCTGGTAAAGGTGTCCTTACATAATACGCGCCTCGCGACTTAAAAGCTTTAGTATTTTCTAAGTTCAGCATAAATTTTGAACCCTTAATTAAGGGTATGAAATCTTCAGGTTCTTCCAAATAGTTAGCAAAGATCAAAGGTGTATCATAAGGGTTTGTAGTATTGAGTAGTACTTTGCCTCTACTTTTCGGCACTAAATTCGCAATTCTGAAACACATACCATCGTAGAAAGCAGTAGGCAGTATTGTAATACTATCAAACGTTGTAGGTTCCATAAGAAATTCATTTGTTATTACAGGGTGATATTGTACTTGTATATCAGGTGCCGGTAAATTTGGATCACTTTTAAGAAATACCGACGTACTGACTGGTCCATCCGCTGACAACGGTCCTCTATTCATTTTCATAAAACTGTAATCATACACTTCTTTCAATATATTTTCAGGGGCAATAAGAGTGGAAGTTTTATTTGGTAGAGCTAAAACGAAGCCATTAAATGTTACATGATCATGTAAGTTCTCGCCAACAGCTGCGTCTTGTATTACAGGTATATTCAGTTTTGTTAAATGTTCCTTAGGACCAATACCGGATAACATCAATAACTTTGGAGAATTAACACATCCGCTGCTGATAATAATTTCTTTTTTAGCAAAAGCCTTCAATACTTTTCCATTTTGTACATATTTAATTCCATAAGCGCGTTTCTCATTATTTATTAAAATTTTAATCACTTCAGATTTTACCTTGACTGTGAGATTATTCCTTTTATACCTTATCGGTTGGATGAAAGCATTATTTGTAGACATTCTCTCACCATTCTGTGAAAAAGTTTGCGTTATCATCGCACCGAGTTGACTTTCTGCATTTTGATCTATAAGAGGTAACCCTCTCTCACGGTAGGCTTCTGTTAGCATGATTGAAGGTCTATCAACATAAGGATATCTAGAGATTGGTTGCTCACCATCAATTCTGTGATATTTATGGTCTAATCCTTCGAAGTTGAGATTTTTTTCAGATTTTTTGAAGAATGGCAGCACCTAGAATTACATTAAATAATTTAGTAACGTTATATATAATCATATTTTAAGTAAATTATAATTGGATTTAATTAAACACAGTTAACTCGTAACCAGCGAACCCTATGGGATTGTACGAAGATTAAGTACTACGAGATAATAAGAGTTTGTACTAAATTGTATTCGTAAAACCGTCTCTACAGATAGATATTTAGCAAATATAAAACCTAATCTCGTCTTGTAATTACAAAATATTTACAGGATTAAGTTGTATGTAGCCTAAGTTTTTGTTCCTCAACCCCTTATCTTGTTCATAGCTGTGGTAAGAGGTATCATTCCTGCTTTTATTCCGTACCCAAAGGGTAAAACAGGACCCTATTACTAAGACTTCCGTCCGTCTGTCTGTCACCAGGCTGTATCTCAAGAACCGCGATAGCTAGATAGTTAAAATTTTTACAAATTATGTATTTCTGTTGCCGTTATAACAACAAATACTAAAAACAAAATAAAATAAATATTTAAGGGGGGCTCCCATACAACAAACGCGATTTTTTTGCCCTTTTATAGATAATGGTACGGCACCCGTCGTGCGTGACTCCGATTCGCACTTAGCCGGTTTTTAGGGTTCCGTACTCAAAGGGTAAAAACGTAACTTTTTTATTAAGACTTCGCTGTCTGTCCGTCCTTCTGGCCGTCACCAGACTGTATCTCAAGAATCGCGATAGCTAGACAGTTGAAAATTTTACAAATTATGTATTTCTGTTGCCGCTATAACAACAAATACTAAAAAACAAAATAAAATAAATATTTAAGAGGGGCTCTTATACAACAAACGCGATTTTTTTGCCCTTTTTATAGATAATGGGTGCGTGCTTCGTGCGTCACTCGGACTCGCATTCAGCCGGTTTTCCATTATGTTTTTCAATCCAAATAATAGGTCTTTACCTATGTAATTGCCGTTCTGCAGTACTGGCCATTTCAAATCAAAATAATTTTTGTTTGGCTAAGAATTCTAATTTCAAATTAATTTTATTTTAAAACATGGAATTCATTTTCTAAAAGTAGTCATTTGTTTATTTATTAGTGTTACGTTTTCATCGCATTTCAATCTTTTTTGTCATCATGGATACGTTAAAAATTCGAGTAATTATGGAATATGAGTATCGTCGTGGCAGCAACACGGCACAAGCGGCACGCAACATCAACGACGTTTACGGAGCTAACACTACAGACCAACGCACCGCCTGGTATTGGTTTGCTCGCTTTCGTTCTGGAAATTGCGACCTGAAAAATGAACCTCGCGGTCGTCCGAAGACTTTGGTAGACAATGACGAATTAAAGGCGATTGTGGAAGTCGATGATACACAATTTACGGCTGAATTAGCAGCAGTTTTCGACGTTAGCGTCAAAACAATATTGGTCCATTTGCGTCAAATTGGCAAGGTAAGGAAGCTTGACAAATGGGTGCCCCACGAACTCAATGATCGCCAGTGCGAAGTACACGTCGAGACATGCCTTGCATTGCTCAACAGACACACAAATGAAGGAATTTTGAAACGCATTGTTACTTGCGATGAAAAATGGATTCTGTTTGATAACCGCAAGCGCTCAGCAAGTTGGTTGGATGCTGGTTCAGCACCTAAACAATGCCCTAAACGAAGACTTATCCCTAGAAAAGTGATGGTCACTGTTTGGTGGTCTAGCGCCGGTGTGATTCATCACAGCTTCTTATCAAACGGGGTGAGCATTACTGCAGATGTGTACTGTGAAGAACTGAACACAATGATGGAGAAGGTGGCACATCTCCAACCAGCATTGGTCAATCGCTCATCTCCGCTGCTCCTGCACGACAATGCGCGACCTCATACTGCACAGCAGACGGTCTCCAAGTTGCAAGAACTGGGGTTGGAAGCTCTCCGTCGTCCGCCATACTCACCAGACCTTGCGCCTACAGACTACTTCTTTTTCCAGAATTTGGATAACTTTTAGGCGGGAAAGAAATTTAATACCCGAGAGGTAGTACAGAATGCCTTTGAAGAATTTGTTGCCTCCCGTCCAGTTAATTTCTTTAAGAAGAGCATCAATAAACTGCCGCTGCATTGGCAAAGATGCATTGATTGCATGGGTGATTACTTCGATTAATACAAATAAAAATACAAGAAAAAAATCCTTTAATTTTTTTCATACATAACGGCAATGTCATAGGTAAAGACCTAATATGTTCTTTTGATGGATTCAAGCCTCGTGGGTGTAGTTTTTAATTAGACCTTTTTTGCATTAATTCCATCTGCGTCCAACTTAGCGAAACCTTTGTACCATACGGAGTATTCGTACAGCCGCTAAATTTTTTACAAAATGCATTTCATTATCTATATTAAAATTTAAGCTACATATATTATGATGTGACACTTACCTCTTTATAAGACCATCCAGGATTGCCCATTGCCGCCCAACCATCATAGTCTAACTTGTTGCCTCTTATATATACCATGGAGTTGATGCAACTGGATCCACCCATCACCTTTCCTCTGGATTTTGGGTTAAAAACTTTTACATTTTCGTGTGATGACGGAGTAAGATGTCGTAAAAGACGAATAAGGGATATAATATGCATATGACATCTATGCAAGAGAAGAAAAACTCGAATTAAAACCTTATACCAATCTGTCTGATCAGCATGGTATAGTAAGATCAATTTCCCTCCTATTGTGGAGGAGGCTCGGACCAACAATGGGATGTGTGAGTTGAAGTGAGTGACATAAGTATCAGACAAATGAAATAAAACTATTTTTCGAATCGGTCCGTGACCATGAATTCTGAAGTATTTGAAACATCAGGAATAGATGTACCTATATATTTATGGCGACAGAGCAGCATAAGCACGCACACCCGTAACCCACCCATATAGCACGTCGCCTTCATCGTTGAGCCGACCACTGGTGCAGAGTTCCTTGACTTCAGTGGTCGACCCGATGGAATACCCCGAGGGAGTACCCTATCCCGTCGACGTCACTTTCCCGGGACGCCGATCAAAGTCGCGAGGCTAACTTCTCCGCGGATGCCGGATTAAGTCCCCGGTCCGGTCACCCGCAGCCTCAATAAATTACCTTTAGTGCAGTACCAGTATTATTTTTAATTGAATCTGTATTAAAATAATAATTTTCTCATTGTTTGGGTTAAATGAAGTGCTTCTAAACTTTATATGGCGTATTTTTTGCAATTCCGGTAGATGGATAGTTGCTGAATATCCGTTCCATTTCTAGTAGATAGTAAATAGCAGGCATTATTGCTCTATTACCTTTGCTTTTAAGTATATTTGTTGGTTGTAGTTCTTTCGCAGAGGATGGACGAGTTGTTACTCATGTTAGGCGTATTTGTTATGCTAGAAAAAAGTATACGCTCGAGGCCTGCGCGGCTTGGGCAGTGCAGCGCTGTGAACTCGTCGCAATCATCGGTACGGACCTAACGCTGCCGGCTATCGCTAGGGCGATGGTCGACAGCGTCGGGAATTGGGACGCGGTCGCAGCCTTCTGCGAGACAGTGATCTCGCAGAAGGAGGCGGCGGATCGCCTGCGTGAGGAGCGCAGCCTCGATGAGGAGATCCGCCGCCAGCAACTGGGGCGGCGTAGGCGCAACTACCTGCGCCTCATGCCGCCCTAGCCGAGGCCGCGGGTGACGTGACCGGGGATTAGTCCGTCACCCGCCGAGAGGCCGACCACGTGAGGAAAGACCGACGTCCTCCCCGAGAGGGGGACGTCGGTCGATGGGAGGGTACCCCAATAGGGGGCATTCCGTCGGGCCGACCACTGATGTCAAGTAACCCTGGTCCGGTGGTCAGCCCAACGACGAAGGCGACGTAGTTTTCGGGTGGGTTGCGGGAGTTGCGTGCTTAAGCCCCTCTGTCGCCCCGGACGGAGTGGTGCGGAGGCGCGCCGACCGCAGCCCACCCACAAAAAAAAAAATGCTAGAAAAAAGTCAGGGCTAATCTCAGTTTGCATTAAAAATTAAACCATATGTAAGTGCATGAGAAATTTAACAGTACCTTGGCCAATCGCATCGTCCTTCAGGTCGTGCTAGACAACTTCGGCCATCAGGCTCTGTACGGTAACTCCAATTAATGTTGGAGCCAAATAAAGCTGTATTCAGACCTGGCACCCGAGTCACATCGGGCTGTTCCATACCAGCTTCTAATAGCAGAACCTGAATTGGTAAATAGTAAATTAAAACCGTTGATTATATCATGTAGTCTAAAATTCAATGAAATTGGTCTTATATAAGGAATGAATAAAGTATTCTTTTCTTCCTCTCATATACGTCTCGCTTCCAAAGGTAAGCACCTTCTCTGCGTGAGGGCATCGCCGGCACTAGTGTTTGGGTAACACAGTAGGTATGTCATCGAAGGCAAAGAATCGGACCACGGGGGTCTATTCAAATAGCCCTGAGGAATAATCATTATCATCCTGCTCTATACCCAATTACTTTGGGTGGTTACAATATGTAATCTTCTTCCATTGTACATTTAGAATGGCGTGTAGTAATTGCCTATCCTATTATTATATTAGTATTTAACGCAGGAAGATGAAAGAAGAAGGCGAACCAGAAGGAAGAGTGTTATTAATACGTGATTAATGATTTTATGAAATAAATACTAAATTTGACTAATGGCAATGGTATTAAAATTGGTGAAAGAATATAGCATAACAAATATGCAGGCAGTTAATCATGGTGGTATCGAGAAGCAAGTTAATCAAGGCCGCTTGTTGATAGAATGATAATAAATAGAAAGAAATACCTTCCAATGTTTATTCTCAGATAGTCTATTAGCCACGACACATCCAGCTGATCCAGCACCAACCACTATGAAGTCATATTCATCTCTGTCACGTCGCTTTGAATAATCATTTATCCTTCTCAATAGACCATATTCTTTTTCTTCACGCTTTATCTGCTCTTGTATTCTTCTATCCGTTGAGTCCCCATACAGACTCACAAGTAAGTTCAAATATACATAGCCGAAAGCTGTGCAAGCGGTTATATGGGTATTAGGTGGACACGTTGCCGTCAAGTTCATTGGTTGCCATAATTCCATTTTAGCGAAGTTTTTTTCATCATCCACTGAAAACAAGAAGAGGGTCATAATCATCATCACAACTCATATACATCCCACTGCTAGGCTCCTCCTCAACGGGAGGGAAATTGAATTACTACTCCACGCTTGTCAGGTGGGCTGGTGTAGGGTTTTATTTCGAGTTTTCCTTCTCTTCCATACATATTATATGCATATTCTATCCCTTAGTTATTTCCACGGGCAAGAGAGGGGGTGGCGAATTGTATTCTTTTTCAGTCACCACACGAAATATTATATTTATTCTATTACCGCTAAAACATTTAAGAATTTTTAGTGTATTATCGGAGTAAAAATACAATTCACCACTCTCAACCTTGCCCGTGGATGTTGTAAAAGACGACTAAGGGATATAACATGCATATAACATCTGCGCAAATGAATGAAAACTCGAAATAAAACCTCATAGCAACAAGTCTGACCAGCATGGTAGGTCAATTTCCCTTCTATTGTGGAGGAGGCTAGAGCCCAACAGTGGGTTATACATAAGCTAAGACGACGGCCATATAGAAATTTCGTATTACTTAGTTTTTAAAATATCACTTGCCTCACGTACAAATATTGCTTAACTTTTGCGCTTAAACGCACGTGTTACGCGTTTAACGACAAACTATTAATGAGTTTGATTTTTAATGTGACTTCTTTATTAAGTAACACGTCCTTTCGTGATGGAGCAAGAATACTTTTTTTTTTTTTTTTGTGTGACTTAGTTGTTAGCCTCAGATGGCTGTGACAACTTTACCCGGACTGGTGGGTGAGCGCTGAGGGCTCTCAACCCGTTTAAAGTTAAGCGACCCATCCCGAGGGCACCCCCTGTGGGGTACGGACCTCGGCTCGGGCGGTCGCTGGCAAAGTGGGCACTCCCACGTTTATGATTTTAACGCGACACGTCTTCCTTCCCCGTCGGCGGGGGCGGAAATGTGGATATTTATTACTATTTGTCAAGGCCGCGCGAAGCAAGAATACAATTCATCATCCCCTTTATTTGGCCGTTTATGTTGTAAAAGACACCCCTCACGCGCCAAACATCGCGGCGCTCTCGAGTGCCCCACGCGCTTGGGTATATTGAAAAAAGTTCAGTGAATTTGATGATTTTACGTAAACTATTATTGTTTCTATACGACAAGGAAATATGAAATAAAATATATATTAATAGCTTTTGATTGGTTGATTTAAATAAATGTACGAAAAGTAATTGCTAATTGTAAAGTATTTTTTTGGGTCAACGTGTGTCCCAAAAGCGCTTTGAGCACTTTTTTTTTTGGGTCAAATGGTGTCCCAAAAGCGCTCGAGGGGTTAAGGGATTATTTAGATAACATCTAGCAAGAAAAGGTAAAACTTGAAATAAAACCCTATACTAACACGTCGGATCAATGTGGTGTCATCATCATTTCAGCTTATATAAGCCCCACTGGTGGGCTCGAGCCTCCTCCACAATAGGAAATTGACCTTACTACTGTTGGTAAGACAGGTTGGTATAGGGTTTTGTTTCAAGTTTTCCTTGTCTTGCATAGTTGTTATATGCATATTATATACCTTAGATAGGGAGTGGTGAATTGTATTCTTACTCCGTCATCATACAGTGTGGTGTAGCAGGTGAATATTCCTATTATCGTGGATCAGGCTCGAAGCCAGCAGTGGGACGTATAGGAGTTGTGATAATCTTATTTCTTTAAACGAGCACTTCTTGTATATATATATATATATTCAGGATCTCGGAAACGGCTCCAACGAATTTGATGAAATTTGGCATACTAGGGGTTTCGGGGCCAAAAAATCGATCTAGCTAGGTTTTATTTATAGAAAATGTTGTTTTGTCGGTGTTTTTAGCTAATCGATACAATGACATAAAATGTCAATAGAATATGGATTCAAATTTTGCCGTTGCCGTCAAGAGTGACAATAGCTCAGTTGGGAAGTTGTCCAGTCGCATTCAAACAGCGTGAGATCGAATCTCGAAGTTATTATTATTCTCTTTTTGTAATTTTTGATATTTTTTTCATTATTTCATCATTTTTATATTTTATTAATATATATCTAAATAAGTTCGTCAAAAATACAATTTACGAAGAAAAAAATTATACCGAGTAAAGCTCGATCAACCAGATATTGATAATTAAGTGTACTCGATTTTAACATCCGTGTAGTGACGGAATTACAATACAACAAACTGGCTCCTAGTGCATGGATGTCATAAACGACGACTAAGGAATAGACTACAGGAGTGGTAGGAATAGACTTAGGAGTGGTAGGACCACACTGTCGACAGTTATCTGTCTACAGCCGCGGGCCGGTCCGTTCGGGGCAGTACCATGCTCTCACAGAAAATCGACGTCTGAGTAGTAGCAATTTGTTACTGCGCTTCGTTCGGTGAGCGAGAGAGCCGGAAGCCCAACTTTCTGAGGGTGATTACGTGTGGAGGGTTTTGGTGGTGCCCTTGGTATCACCGAGCCTCAATGCACGCATTCACACTCCCTTCGCTTTCTTTGCGGTAGGCAACAGCCTTGTAAAGGTCCATGAGCGGCAGCAACACTTACCATCAGGTGTACTGTTTGCTCATTTGCCACCGTTTGCAATAAAAAAAAAAAAAAAAAAAAAAGGCCTGTGTTGAAAAAATTATGGGTCATTTGAACCACCAGGTGACCTATCTAGAACTATATAAGAGCATAAAATAATAAGATTCAGCACTATGCCGTCACTTGTAAGCTGTCCAACTGAGTGCAGGTGAGAATTCAAAAGTACAGGTAGAGTGAGTACATTTTGGTCATATATTTTTGTACGGCATTCTTACCATCCATAGATCTATGAAAAATAATAAGAAAACGCGCAGTGCCGTAAAAAATGGTGCGCCACAAAGTCGGAATTATTTTTTTATTTTCCGACAATTTCCAGGGTAAATTTGGTCATTTGATTTTGTACGGCATCAGTTTCATACTATTTCAATACTGCTTCTAATCCATTATTCCGCAACGCCGTACAAAAATCATGCGACAAGGGGAAAAAATCGAGGGTTGCAACTCCCTCTCTTTCCGTGGTCCAGGGGGTGATTTGACAGAACATAAAATTAATTTATTTTGAAAGTATTTTATGCATAGATAATATTTTTTCATATGCCGTACATTTTCGTTGGTCCAAAGGGGAAAAAAAACTGATAAAGAAAAAATCAAAAAGAAAAAATCCATATAACGAAATGTAAAGTGAAATTCATCACGATATTTTTTATACGGCATTTAGATAGTTTATTTGTACTAATTTTCATAGTGTTTTCGTGATTCTAGGTTCCTAGTTAGAAACTATGTTAAATATGGGTTTGTATACTATCGATTTATACCAAAATATAGACATGTTGTCACTGATAATTCCACAATACAACATATTTTTGAGAACTTCAACTGTTCATTGTTAATTATTTTAACACATAGTTGTATTTAGACTTCTCATATTCGTGTAGCACATTTCAATCCCTAGGTAGATCAGTAATTAAGTATATAAGAAAAACCATATTTTTTATTATCATCATTAAATATATCGAATTTTTCTAAAAAAATATTGTTTTATTTATTTACATCATTACAATGAAACAAATCAACTATATATATATGTATCAATAATGTTTGAAGTATATATTAAACCAAAAAATATACAAAACTGTTGATACTGGGATTGACAGTTTCAATTCTTGGATAAAACTTTAAAAATACTCTACTGTACGTTCGTGCGATCTGTACTTGAATACAATAGTCAAGTCTGGAGCCCGAGATACAATACTTATATTTCTCGTATTGAAAATATTCAGCGTAAATTCATAAAATTTTTATGTTACAAAGCCAAACTTAGTTATAATTCTGAGAAATATTTAGAGACATGTGCTAAATTTCATTTATTGCCATTGGTCATACGTCGTCAGATAGCTAATACTGTATATTTGTTAAACATAATTTCAGGTAAGATTGACAGTCCCAATCTTCTTTCTAAAATTGAATTTAATATACCAACAAAATCTGTTAGACACTATACGCCAATCCATCTTCCACCAGCGCCCACCAATTATCGTCAAAATGCATTTCTGTGGCGAGCGGGCAACTATTTGAATCATCAAACTAAAACATTAAACTTTGACCTATTTGTAACTAAGGTGGAACCGATAAGACGGATGCTTAGTTTGGAGTTTTTTAAAAAATATGTTTAATGTTACTGTCCCATTTTTGTTTATTTTTTGTTAACTTTTGTTTGCATATTATCTTTATAATCAGGTCACTTGTTTTTGTATTGCTGCATAAGCGTGGAGACCTATTATTAGCTTTTAGTTTTTATTTGTTCAATTTACAATGTTCTTATTAGCTGTTGGTCTTCCTAATAAAATAAATAAATAAATAAATAATATACACACCGTTTCAGTTGAGTTAGACGTCATAGTGATTTTATCATATTATCAATTGTTCTCTTCAAAAATATGTTAATGCCGTACTGTATCAGATTGCCATAAAGTACCCTTAAAATGGTAGCGTCATTTTCATCAGCCTAAAATATATGGTCTGCATTAAAATGTACGGCATCATTTTTTCCTAATTTATTTATGTTAATACTATTTAAAACAAGGGATAAAATGTAGAAAACTGCTATATTTAATTAATCTATGATATTTAAACTTTTGCAATAATTTGCAAAATTTCAGTTTTTGTATTTCTCTATTTTTTTTAGACCAGTTTCTTTTGAACGGCAATACTATATAACAATTGTATTTAACAATATCATGTTAAAAAAAGGTCCCGTACAGGATCAAATGACTTTACAGCATTATAAATCAAGGATACGATGAAATTAAGATAATTGTGGAACAGTTGATCAATTTTTCCTTGTTATTATGGAGGAGGCCTGAGCCGAACAGTGCGACTTAAGTGAGCTAAGATGTTAGTGATTGATAAATAATCTTTGGTTCTTTATATCAGTCAGTCTCGCGCACTTGTCGCAGATAGATGTGTTTTATTGTGTACCCGCGGTTTACTACGTTATGCATAGTCATAGACGTAGTACTATGGCGGAATCTTCACGATTATTTTTAAAATGTTCGAGTTGTAATATAGTGATCAATGAAGTGTTGGCATTTATTTGCAACAAAATAGATGTAATGGACGAGGAGAGCATCTGTCAAGTGTGTAGTACAGCCTTTGATGAGGAAGACATTGATAAAGCAAAATGTTTATTGTTTGAGTCGGTATCGACAACAAAACGTAAAATAAAAAGAAAGCGTGACGGCAAGGCGTTGAGAGACCTAGAGGATATAATATCTTTGTTAAAAGAAACTGACTCCAATTTGTTGCCTATATTCGTTGCACGCGACTTGCAGAAGCTACCGCCAGTACTGTTTGATCACGTTGATGTGACACGCTTGTTGAAGGATCTGGTCTTAATTCAAAAAGATATTAGACACATAAAGGAAAAATATGCCACATTAGAAGAAGTAGAAGGATTAAGAAGTGATTTAGAAAATCTTAAATCAGTGTCTATCGTCAATAATTTTGAAAATATAAATACTCGGCGTGGAGGTTTTATGGCTAGTCCAGTGAACGATTACGAAAATTCGACTAGCTACAATCACATAGCATCATCACCAAATAGTCCTAAAATTCATTCTTCACGAATTAAAGGTAGGCAGAAGAAAAAAATTAACGATGAGGCTCCAGTTACTTCGAGCAAAGAACGAAGCGGCGATCGTGCGGTGAGTCATCGCGCGCTCACAACTACTGCGCCACCGCGTGAACCGTTATGTGAGTTGAGACACACGGCCACTCCGGACAGCGAAGGCATTGTTACTGTGAACAATCGTAAATCTTTTGCTGATGTTTTAAAACATGCGGAACAGAGGCAGTCAAATGAAAATAATGGATGGACTGTGGTTCAGAGAAAGAAGAAATTAATTAATCGATTTACTGGAATGAAAGGAAAAGCCGCCGTTATCGCGGCAGATAAATTTAAGGCTGCAGATGTTAAAATTCCTTTATATATTTACAATGTGGACAAAAACGTTAGCGAAAGTGATATAAATTCATATATTATACAAAAGACTAACTTGCATGTAAATATAGAAAAAGTGAACATGAAGCAGGACAAGGAATATATAAGTTATAAAATTTATGTACCGAAAACCAAAGAGAATATATTTATGAATGATGAATTTTGGCCAGAAGGGATATCATTCCGTAGATTTTTCAACTTTAAGAAAAGCTATCGTAGGCAAAGTGGAGACACAGAAACTGCAACAAAAACACATATCAATAATGGTTGATAAACTAATCACAATGACTACGTTTAATTGTAAATGTGTTAAAACTTCGGTTGACTGCATTAGGAGGCTGTGTGTATCGCCAGATATAATAGCGCTGCAAGAAACTTGGCTACTACCCCACGATTTACAATTTTTATCAAACATTCACGACGACTTCGATGCTACTGGGACCTCTGCGGTTGATACCTCAGCTGGCATACTTCGAGGCCGGCCTTACGGTGGTGTGGCACTACTGTGGCGTAAAAGTTTATTTAGTTCTGTAACTATTGTGCAGTGTAATAATGTGCGTCTGGCATGTATAAAGGTTCGCCTTGCAGAACGGGACATTTTAATCTTTTCTGTATACATGCCAACCAATTGTAATGAAAATCTTTTGGAATTTACTAATTGTTTAAGTGATATTAATGCGATAGTGGAGAATTATAACATACGAACTGTATTTATTTTTGGAGACTTTAACGCGCACCCTTCTGAATTATTTTTTCGCGAGTTAATAGAATTCTGTAAAGATCAGTGTTGGTGTTGTGCGGATATCGACCTGCTGCCGAATGACTCGTATACATATGTAAGTGAGGCGCACGGCAGTAAGCGCTGGCTCGACCACTGCGTGGTGACGGCAGCCGCGCGACGGACACTTGTAAGTGCGAACATTCTTTACGATACGTATTGGTCTGATCATTTACCCGTACATATAAAATGTAATCTTAAACTGATTGAGCCCGGTATTGCATTATCTAATAATGACTTGAGGAATAGTAATGTCGTATGGGGATATAGGGATTTAAATCAACAAAATGAATATACTAAGTTATGTAGTGGTAGATTAAACAAAATTGTTTTCCCTCATGAACTTGTTAAGTGTGAGAATAATATGTGTTGTGATTTAAGTCATAGACATCAAGAGTTTCATGTATAAGAAAATATAAGCCACTTATAGGATGGAATAAACACGTCAGAGCGGCACATAGTGAGGCTCGACTTGCCTTACGGTTGTGGAGGCTGTGTGGTCACCCTGGCTCGGGAATAGTTTATGAAAGTATGCGTAATACACGACAACTGTTTAAAAATAAATTAAAGTGGTGTCGTAACCATCAGATCCAAATTAAAATGAATATATTAGCTGAAAATCACCAGGAACACGATTTTGCTAAATTTTGGAAAAATACCAGTAAACTGATCCCCAAGCCGAGCATTCCTGGTAGTGTCGCAGGAGAAAGTGACCATGTAGCCATTGCAAACTTGTTTGTAAAACAGTTTAAATGTGAGCCACTATTGTCAACGGCTGCTACCCCAGTGGTTGACCCGCTCATTTCAACCGAACAAAAGGTCCATTTCTCTCCACAGCTAGTAGCAGCTGTTATAAAAGAGATGGTAAAAGGCAAGTCTCCAGGTCACGCTCACCTCAGTATTGAGCACCTAAGGTTTGCTGGTGAACATCTACCAAATATATTGGCTAGGCTATATAACCTATGTTTAAGTCATTCATTTCTGCCACACGATCTAATGAAAACCGTAGTTGTGCCAATCATAAAAAACAAAACTGATGATCCGGCTGCTCCTACTAATTATAGGCCCATATCTCTTGCCACTACTGCGGCAAAAGTGTTGGACGGTCTACTTGACGCATATATGGCTCCACGTGTTGAGCTACACGATGCGCAGTTTGGGTTTAGACCAGGATTATCCACTGAGATGGCTATTATGTGTGTGAAGCGGACTGTTCAATACTACACCCGTAGAAAAACACCCGTCAATGCATGTTTTCTGGACTTGTCACGGGCATTTGACATGGTGTCCTATGAAATACTTTGGAATAAGTTAAGTAAAGAAACAAAAATTGAAAACGAAGTAACATCATTACTTAAATATTGGTATACCAACCAGACGAATTATGTCCGGTGGGCGGGAGCAATGTCGCAAGTGTATCGTTTGGACTGTGGGGTGAGACAGGGGGGGATTACCTCACCTCGCCTATTTAACCTCTATATAAATGGGTTGATCGCTGAGCTGAGCAACACCAAAATCGGATGCCATATTGATAACGTATGTCTAAACAATATTAGTTACGCAGATGACATGGTGTTGTTAAGTCCGTCAGTTGGTGCTCTTAGGCGGCTGTTGGAGATATGTGAGGGTTATGCAGTCACTCACGGCTTGACCTATAATATAAAAAAGAGCGAGTTACTCGTGTTTAAAGCTGGCACCAAATGCTACAGTAACGTGCCACCAGTTACATTATACAATCAACCGCTAACACGAGTAACTCAGTTCAAGTACTTGGGCCACTGGCTGACGGAGGATCTGCGAGATAACGTAGACATTGAACGAGCACGCAGGGCGCTGGCTGTCCGATGCAACATGCTGGCCCGCAGGTTTGCACGGTGTACATCCGAGGTTAAGGTGACACTGTTCAAGGCCTACTGTCAGTCACAGTACACGTGTAGCCTGTGGGCCAAGTACACGCAGAGGGCATATAATGACCTGCGTGTTCAGTATAACAACGCTTTCAGGGTGCTGTTGGGGCTGCCTCGTTTTTGTAGCGCTTCTGGGATGTTCGCAGAGAAGGGCGTTGATGGCTTCAAAGCTCTCGTTAGAAAAAGCTGCGCTTCCCTGCTACAGAGATTACGCTCCAGTTCACACAGTATCCTGTCAGTGATAAACGATAGGTGGGATTGTCCAATACTGGAGCACTGGACGCATTTACACGCCCCAGTCGCAAAATGTAATGTGATTTAGCTTTTGTCTTAATATCATTTGTTAAATTATTTTAATTCCGTGTGTAGTGTTATTTTTGTTATTTTTTATTTTTTACTAATCCTAGCTACCTAAGTATTTTTATATTACTAACATTTATGGATCTATGTGGTCTGCAATAAATAGATATTATTATTATTATTATTATATTATTTTTGTAATAAAACTTCAAAATATGTTTATACAAGGTGTTTTTTATAGAGGTATAGAACTTTAAGTTGCCAATTTTTTTTTCACTGGTGGCTATTTTGGCAGCTGCAAAGTGATTTATGTTTACTTTGGTTTGGCATTTCAACATGTATAGACTGACGCCTGAATAACGCTTCCACATTGTGCAAATTTATTTTGAAAATCATGCTTCTGTTCGAAATACGTATCGCACACTACTCCATTTTACGGTCAACAGAATCGTCTATCAGAGCAATTAATTCGATTAACTATGACACGTTTTCGCACCGCGTTTACTCTAAATCGTAATACGCATCCACAGAGACTTTATATAGTGCGTACAGAAGAAGTCATTGCTGCTGTAGAGCGTAGCGTAGAGGCACCCAAATCAGTCCATCCGCCATCGTGCACAGGAATTGGATTTCTGTCCATCTACTTTATGGAACATTTTATGGAAACATTTTGGTTTGCGTGCTTACAAAATCCAACTCGTGCAACAATTGAAGCAACACGATCTCCTAGCAAGGCGTAGATTCGGCGAATGAGCGCAAAACAAGATTGCAGTCGATCTCGATTTTTTTAAGCGAATTTTGTTTAGCGATGAAGCTCACTTTTATTTGAAAAGGTACGTCAATAAACAAACCTGCCGTACTTGGAGTGATGATAATCCTCAAGTGTATATTGAGACACCGTTACCTCCAGAAAACTGGTTGTCTAGTGTGCTTTATGGGCTAGTGGAATCATTAGTCCGTACTTCTTTAAAAACGATGCTGGTCAGAACGTTATTGTGGACGGTGACCGCTGTAGAGCCATGATTACTCATTTTTTCGTTCATCAATTGGACAACCGTGATGTGCAGGAGCTGTGGTTTCGACAAGACAGCGCAACATGTCACACAGCTCGTGCCACAATTGATTTATTGAAGGAAATGTTTGGTAACCGCATAGTTCCACGTTTCGGACCCGTGGATTGGCCTCCAAGATCGTATGATTTAAGGCCGCTAGACTATTTCCTGTGGGATATGTGAAGTCGCTAGTCTACGCCGATAAGCATGAAATGATTGAACACTTGGAGAACAACATTCGCCGCATTATTGCCGATATACGGCCACAAATGTTGAAAAAAGTCATCGATAATTAGACGTCCAGATTAGACTACGTCCGAGCCAGCCGTGACGGTCATATACCCGAAATCATATTTGATTATAATGCCAGAAGATTATCTTTAGAATAAAGTAGATTTCATTTCAATTTAAATAGTAATTTTTGTTTTATTCTATTTCAAAGTTCTATACCTCTATAAAAAACACCCTATACTAGCTGACCCGGCGAATTTCGTACCGCCATAATTTTTTTGCGTAAATATATTTTACTTTCATTCGCAATGTTTCGTATCCTTCTTGCATTACGGCTTTGTCGGAGAAGATTCGATCGTCTTGGGTGTTGCATTGTTATTGATGATTCAAAGAGAATACAAATTACCTACTGATTATTACTGATTATTGATTTTTGACAAAATTATAATTATCAAATTTTCAACCATGCTTAACCATAGACAAAATTACGTTTAGCTTTCACTTGCGTTTTGTTATTTCATATCAGATACATTTCTGTTATACCACGGTTTATAGTGACTTAGTATTCTCTTTGACGTTTTATGTCATGTCACACGGGAACGCGGTCGAACGGGATAAAAAGTATCCTATGTCCATCTCCTGGTTCAAAGATACTTCCCCTCCAATTTTCAGCCAAATCTGTATAGTCGTTCTTGAGCTATAAATAGTGTAACTAACATGACTTTCTTTTATATATATATAACTAGCTGACCCGGCGATTTCGTACGGCCACATTTTTTTCGTAAACATATTTTCTAAATTTTCGAAGATATAGCCTCTAATAGAAGAACCATAACGGCTTTATCAGACAAGATTCAGTCGTATTGGTCGCGGAATTGTTAATAATGATTCAAAGAGAATACAAATTATTGATTTATGACAAAATTATTTTTCATTATCAAATTTTCAACCTAGTCAACCTTTTCAAATCATAGACAAAACTACGTTTAGTGTTATACCACGTTTCATAGTGACTTGTATTCTTTTTGACGTTTTATGTCACGTCCCACGGGGACGCGATCGAACGGGATAAACAGTATGTCCATGTCCTTCTCCTGGTTCTAAGCTATCTTTCCACCAATTTTCAGCCAAATCCGCACAACCGTTCTTGAGTTATAAATAGTGTAATTAACACGACTTTCTTTTATATACATATATATATAGATTTAATCTGACTGCGCCTTTCACATTTTGACGGCTTTGTGCACCGCTGAATCTTTCCCCTATGGATGGCGCGTTCCTGTCTCCGTTTTTTGCAGAGAATCTTATGTCCAACTGGTTGTCGATAACCCAATTGATGAATTCACTCCTAGATGCTTCTATTAGATGTTGGCCTAGAACAATTGGATATGACTCTAGTACCAGGTCAGACAGCGATCTTACGGGTTTCATACCTCGATTGAAGTTACTACACGAAGGATGATAGAAGTTGCCGTGTTGCCTTATTGAAAAATCTGAAAAAAAAAATGTAGATTTAAGCGAAGAAGTTAATATAAAAAATAGGGTGAGTACTAAGTACGTATGTTAGAAGTGAAACTTCTTTGGTTCCATGTGTTTTTTTATTAGTATATAAAAAAAATAAATCAATAAAAAAAAATGGGTGCTTATGTACGCGCGTGAGAAGTTATACTTCTTTGGCATCATTAAAATATATATATATATATAATTATTAAAAACCAAATTTAGAGAATAATCTAAATAAAAAAAAAATAAAAAAAAAGAAAACAAAAGAAAAAAAAATAAAAAAAAAAGAAAAAAAATTAAAAAAAAAACAGTGATCAGAGGTGACGAGCGTACCAACATGCGCGACTAATATCGAGGTTCAATTTCTATTTTGTTGGTAGCTTTTTTTCGAGACGTAATGAGCGGTTAAGCAGACAACTTCATACTGTTAATTTTGTGTCACATAATTAAAATTTCACTCTCATCATTTTTTCATAACGCGCCTAAAGAAGTATAACTTCAAAAAAAGAAAGAAAAAAACTAAAAAAATCTCTCGATCTTTCTCACTCGCTTACTCCCTACTACCTAGCACCATGGCTGTGCTGCGTGCTATGTTCGTCCTTTATCACTCTCTCTTAATCGGTCTCAATCGCTCTCTCCCTCTTCTTCGACAAAATCGCTGCACATCTTCGTGACGCTAAAACAAAAAAATACCCTCATGCGCGCAAAGAAAAGGGAGCGTCTTATATCATAGCTTATTGGCAAAAAAAAATAAAGATCCATGGTTTATATTTTTATGTTTGGTTTTATAAAAATAGGTATCCGTAAATCAATAGTGAATTATCGAAGCTATGATTCTATACGGACGTCCGGAGCGTTCGTCTAGTCCAGCTATACTCTAAGTGTGTTCCGCGGAACCCTAGGGTTCCGTGATACCTCTGTCGGGGTTCCGCAAGAATTTAGAAATAAAAAAATCAAAACAACTCTCTCTGGTCGCTCCGCGGCTGTGCGGACTCCGCGGCCGCGCGGAGACAAAACGCTATGAATGTTATTTATTTATTTATTTGTATTTGTATAAGCTTGTGTTACATTAGCTGGTACAATATCTCATAAGTTTGGTCTCAACAATTTTATACTTGTACAACGCGTTCGCTCTAAGTTTGCCGGTCTGTGGAATGCGCGTACCCTCCCCCACGTGACAACAAAACTTATAATGTGTCATAGTTTTACCCAAATATCTAACGTACACAATTTTTATTGTTACAATTAAATAAAAAATTTCGAACGTCATACACTCATACCTATCGCCAGCGGCAAACTTAAAACGAGCGGGTAGTATACTTGTAAGCGCTCAGTCTCTTTGATAAAAGCCGCCTCTGAATTAGACGCTATAGTTGTCAACTAGCGACTTTCGTCTCTAACTTCAAAGGATAAAGTCGATATTGTTTACAACGCTATTTTTAAATTTCTGTTTTTATTTTTGCTTTTTGTTTATCAAAGGTGCCGACTCGAGTATTTTCGAGAATATTTGAGATCGAGTCTAGGACTAAGTATAAAAGCGGCGATCGCGCGTTGGCGTCGTCAAGGGTCGTTACCCTCTCAATATGATATTGGTCTGCCTAGCAAATACCCCTGAGGGTAAAGGCATTTTCAAAATCAAGGCCATATGTGGTCTATCCGGGGTCTCAGTAGAGCCCCCACACAAAAATGGCAACTTGGCACAGTGCCACAAGTGCCAAATGTATGGACACTCGTCCAAGAACTGCTTCGCCCGTCCTAGGTGTGTCAAGTGCCTAGGTGACCATCACACCTCTCAGTGTGAACGGCCAAAAGACATCTCCCTCTGCAAAGAGCCACCAGCGTGTGTTCTCTGTGGAGAATACGGCCACCCGGCTAACTATCGCGGCTGCCCAAGAGCGCCGAGAAGAATAGTCCGCCAACCCAACTCAAATGGCAAGGCCTTGTATTATAACAAGACCTTCGTCCCAGCCCCCTTACCAACCCACAATGCGTGGGCTCGCCCCCTGCTAACCAGCAAGGAGGTTTTCCCAACCCTGCCCAACAGGCAGCCCGCTGCCCCACCCGCACCATCTCAGCCCAAACCACCAATGATCGGGGCAAACCAGCCCACCGGTGGTAATCCCAAGCCCCCTCAGGGCGCCCCCCTTCCCATCGTCGTCGCTAAAAGCGCGCCCCCAAAAGCCCCCCAAGGACTAGATCCAGATCTAGCCCTGGTGGCCAACTTCGCGGCTCAAATCAATTTCGCGGAAATCCGCGAAATTGCAGCCGATCTTAGAAGGAACGAGGGAAACAACCTCGCCCTCCTTAATATAGCGATCAAATTCGCCCCCACGTTAGAGCGTCTAGGCTCACTCAAATTCAACTAAAATGGATAGGTACACTCCCGGCAGAGTTAAACCCAGACACCTCAAAGTAGGGACATTCAACGCTAATAGCCTTACCCAACAGAGGGATGAAGTAGGCACATTCCTTCGGGAACACCAGCTCGACATCTTGTTAGTACAAGAAACGTTCTTAAAACCATTCAACAGGGACCCTAGAATCGCGAACTATAATATAGTTCGCAATGATAGGACAACCTCACCAATGGGTGGAACGCTCATTTACTACAAAAGGTCGCTGCATTGCACACCTGTGGATCCGCCCCCTCTGATGTACATTGAAGCTTCAATTTGCAGACTAGCCCTCTCAGGCCATCAGCCTATCACCCTTGTATCCGCATATCTCTCTCCCAATAGAGAACATTCGAAACAGTTGGTTGAAAAAGATCTAAAAGCCTTGCTAGAATTGGGAGGCGCCGTCATCATTGGCGGTGACCTTAACGCCAAGAACACCTCTTGGAGCTGTCAAAGTTCCAATACGAGGGGCAAGACTTTAGAGCTATTCGCTGACAGACTGGGATTTGATGTCATAGCGCCCATAGAGCCGACACACTTCCCCTTTAACGTTTCGCACAGGCCGGACATACTCGATATCTTTCTTCTCAAAAACATAAACCTTCGTTTATGTTCAATAGAAGTTCAACACGAGTTAGACTCAGATCACCGCCCGGTGACTCTGGAATTAGCCTCCCGCACCCCCGGCCCCTCAGGCCACAAGAACGAAAGGACCAAGATAGCGACTGACTGGGCACGGCTAGAGAAAAATCTCAAGTCAACCTCGTCGGTCCACCTTGATCAAATTCCCAATGACATTACGTCTAAGGAACATACCTCTCAGGCGATCGAGTCGCTTACAAGGCACGTGCAGTCGATAATGAACGACTGCTCGCGGCCGGTATCAGATACGAGCGATCGTAAATGGCGCCTGCCAGACGACGTCCGTGACTTGTTAAGACGTAAAAACGCCGCGACACGCGCTTATGACCGCTACCCCACGGAGGACAACCGTACCCGCCTACGGTCACTCCAGAGGGAGGTTAAACAAGCTATTAATGAATTGAGACAGAGCAAATGGGACGCCATGCTCGAGGAGCTAGAGCCCTCTCACACAGCCTTTTGGCAGCTTTCCCGCTCACTCAAAAAAGACATCGTGTCCACACTCCCTCCTCTCACCAGACCCAACCAGCCACCGGCGTTTATGGACGACGAAAAGTCAGAATGCCTGGCCGACTGCTTGGAGCTTCAGTGTACGCCGAGTACACTACACCCCGACGCCGCGAATCACCGCTTCATCGCCGACGAAGTGGAACGTCGTACCACTCTCTCGCGCTCGTTACGAAACGACAACCCCGATCAACCTATCCCAGTAGTAACCACCGATGAGGTCGAATCGTTAGTCAGGGGTCTTAAAACCAGAAAAGCCCCAGGTTCGGACGGAATCTCAAATAAAGTCATTAAATTATTCCCCGCCCACTTGATAGTCCTGTTGTGCTGCATCTTCAATGCAGCACTAAATAATAACATCTTTCCCGCGCAATGGAAAGAGGCTGTGGTAATAGGAATCCACAAACCCGGCAAGCGCCGTACCGAACCCAGTAGTTACCGCCCGATTAGTCTACTAAAAGGTCTAGGTAAGATCTACGAACGAATAGTTCTCAGTAGACTACGCACATTCGCCGAGGCTAACAACCTCGTTCCCGACGCACAGTTTGGTTTCCGAGCTAAACACAGCTGCGTACAACAAGTTCACCGCTTGGTAGAATACACAAGTAGTCAGTTCATCATGAACAGATATACGGGTGTATTATTCCTAGACGTAGCGAAAGCTTTCGACAAGGTTTGGCATGAAGGCCTAATCTACAAACTCTATCTCCTCAAGATCCCTCACTACTTAATTCTCATTATACATGACTACTTAAGTCATCGCAGCTTTCGCTACAGGGTGGAAGGGACGATGTCGACCTCCCACCCTATCAAGGCCGGCGTCCCTCAGGGGTCGGTCCTCTCCCCATTTCTCTTCACGCTATACACTAGCGATATGCCCAAATTCAACCGGGTACATAAAGCGCTTTACGCTGATGACACCGCACTCTTTTGTGCTGGTAGATCCCCGACAACAGTAGCCAAGACTCTCCAAACAGCGGTTACCGCCCTAGCCAATTGGTTTAGGAAATGGAGATTAGAAATCAACCCCGAGAAGAGTCAGGCGGTCATGTTCACTAGACGAACTGCCCGTTCCTACTCTATCGACAGCATTCCCTCCCTTAAAATTTTCAACAAGCCGGTCACTTGGACCAGGCAGGCCAAATACTTGGGTGTGACCCTTGACGATCGACTCAGCTTCGCCCCTCACATAAAGCAAGTCCGCGCACGGGCAGCCTTTGTGATGGGCCGTCTCCACTGTCTACTCAACTCTAGGTCGCGTATGCCCCTGAGTAGCAAAATCCGACTATACACCACCTGCATACGGCCTATCATGACCTATGCCAGCGTGGTGTTCGCGCATGTTAAGCCACACAGGATCCACAGGCTACAGACACTTCAAAATCGTTTCATGCGCCGAGCTACGGGAGCACCGTGGTTCATACGAAACGTCGATCTCCACATCGACCTCGAACTGCCGACCATCAAGCAGTTTATGAAACGGTGCTCTCAGAGCTACTTTGACTCTGCCATGACACACCCCAACCAACTAGTGGTTGGGGCGGCTTCCTATAGACCCTCCAAAATCTCCTCCATCCGACGTCCTCGTCACGTCCTCGACGAAGAGGACGACAATATCACACTAGCTCAACAAAGAGCCTACACGGCCCGCGAGGCCTTAACAAATAAATATCCGCGGTTCCGCCCTCGCCGCCGAGGTGCGAAACCGCGCCGCGCAAAAGTCACTACTAAAAACGTGGGCACGCCCACTTTGCCTCCAGCGACGCCCCAAGCCGAGGTCCGTTCCCCACAGGGGGAGCCCTTGGGCGATGTCGCTTAGCATACTCTTCTCCGGGTTGAGAGCCCTCAGCGCTCACCCATAGTCCGCGTCAAGCTGTCAAGGCCATCTGCGGCCAACAGCTGTACACACACAAAAAAAAAAAAAAAAAAAAAAAAAGTTGGCGTCGTCAGTTGATGATTAGCGTTCGGAGCGATAAGTTACTACCTACTTACAAGCTCGCTAGCGAGAAACTAGTGTTCATTGTTTTACTGCCTGCTGTATTCTGTTGTCTCAGTTTTATACATTTCTTCCCTGTAGGTTCTAAATTTAGTCTCTTATACGCAGTAACGATTGTGCATTATTTAAACCCCACTATCCTGACTTGTAACATTATAAATAAAGAAGAATGGAACGTTGGCTTAAAGGTGTTAAACGTGTTCCAACAACATCTTCTAATGACGCTGAATGTTCAAAAGCAATGCGCGCGGAGAATTTAGCAATCACCGATCCAGAAGATGATGCCACGAGTGCCACGACGTCAAGCTCGATGGTTTCAAAGACGAAAAAAAGGAAGTATGATGAATCTTATATCAGTTTCGGATTTGTTGATTCCAACGGCTCACCTCTCTGCATGCTCTGTAGTAAACTGCTTCCTAATAGTTCCATGGCACCTGCCAAATTGCGTCGACATTTAGAAACCGTACACCCCGAGACTAAAGACAAGAATAAAGAATTTTTTGTTCGCAAAAAAGATCAGTTATTAGAAAGTCAAAAAAATATGATGCATGTAACACAAACTACCAACGAAAAGGCCACGGAGGCATCATACTTAGTTAGCTATCGCATTGCACAAGCAGGTGAAGCGCACACTATCGCTGAGAAATTAATAAAACCATGTGTATTAGACATAACAAAATGTATGCTTGATGAAAAATCTGCAAAGCATCTTTCTACTGTTCCGCTATCAAACGATACTGTTTCACGACGAATCCTTGATCTGGCAAGCTACGTCAAACAAGAACTAGTTACACGTCTACAAAATACACGATTCGCTTTGCAAATGGACGAGTCGACTGATGTCGCTGGTTTGGCTATCCTGCTGGTTATTGTGAGATATCCATATAAAAGTTCTTTTGAAGAAGACATGCTTATGTGTTCATCGCTGCTTACAAACACTACCGGGGAAGAAATTTTTAATAAAATAAATATATTTTTTGAAGAACATAATCTCAGTTGGAACAATTGCATTGACATTTGTACAGATGGGGCCAAGGCGATGACAGGTAAAACAGCAGGAGCAGTGTCACGAATGAAAAATAAAGCGCCTAATTGTAGTTCCAGTCATTGTATTCTGCATAGACAAGCACTTGCGATGAAGCAAATGCCGTCTAATCTAAAATTAGTTATGGATGAAGCGGTAAAAATAATTAATTTTATCAAATCACGACCACTACAATCCCGATTGTTCTCATTATTGTGTGAAGATTATGGCAGCAAACATAAAACACTGCTGCTCCATACAGAAGTGCGATGGCTGTCTCGGGGAAAAACTTTAACAAGGCTATTTGAACTTAGAGCCGAGTTACAAATGTTTCTTTCAGCAGATACTTCTTTTAATTTGAAGGACCGTTTGTATGATAAAACTTGGTTGTTCCGATTGTCTTTTATGGCGGATATCTTTCAAAAACTTAACGAATTAAATTTATCGTTGCAAGGTAAACAGACAACAGTGTTTCAGGCCTATAATAAAATAACTGCTTTTAAAAGAAAATTAGATTTTTGGATCATTTGCATTGGTAAGAAAGAAATAGAAACTACTTTTACGGATTATATCGCGTTTGTATTTGATTTATGATTGCCCGACGTTTCGAACACTTTGCAGCATTCATGGTCACGGGCGGACTAAGGTGTCTCACGTCCAACAAGTAATCGTTATTACAGACATTTACAATTATCTACCCGATACAGAAAATAGTTATAAACTTATTAAATTGTTACCCACATTTTAGTACAAATTTATTGCCAGTGTAAGAAGAAAATGAATCTATATGAAAAATTATATTGTTTATGGTTAGTAATTATTAATTATTAAATTTGTAGCAATTATTATTACAATTTGTTGATTTAAAACTAACAAAACAAATATACTACCACCGGATCGGAACGCGGCCACACTGAGAAAGATCCGGCAAGAAAACTCAGGGGACATGATGCTAAATTAATATTGATTTTTAATTTTAGATGCGGCTTACTAAAAGATTTTTGATTTATAAAATTATCTTTAACCATTATTATTGTGGGTCAAATCTATACAATAAGTGCTCACAGTATCATGCAGTCTTGTGGTGGTCTCTTTGGATTTATTTTTAATTATGTTTATAACAGGATCCCAGCTTGATGGTAATACCCAGCCATCCTCTCTATTGAAATTTTTGTGTTTTTTGATTTCAATAGCCTCGCGTACCATTCTAGGCAGGTATCGGTGTTCCTTTGCGAGGACTTGAGGTTTATCAAACCTAATGTTATGGCGGGAGCGGTCCTGACTATGTTCACAGACTGCAGACTTAGTGTGGCGGCGGTGCTTCACATCAGCTATGTGTTCTTTGACCCGAGTTCTTATGGATCTCTTTGTTTGCCCAATATAAGAGAGACCACAGTCACAGTCAAGTTTATAAACTCCTGCATCTTGTAGAGGGATCTGGCACTTGACAGGTGGTAAGAACTGACTTATCCTTTTGAGTGGCTTAAAATAAGTTTTTATGGAAGCCCGTTTCAGGATATAGCCAATCTTGTCAGTGACTCCTTTCACATAAGGTAGTACTGCAGGGAGGCGCTCAACTGTGGGTGGTTTCACACGGTCTCTGCGACGGGGGCGTGGAACTTGCAGCTTGTTTGCACGTAGAACCTGCTTGACATGCTGCAGCTCCCCAGCCAGGTGCTCCTCGTCACAGATTCCTCGTGCTCTCTGCAACAAAGATTTAGACACGGTAGCTAACTGTGAAGGGGGATGATGAGAATCTCCGTTCAGATATCTGTCAGTATGTGTTGCCTTACGATACACTGTATGACTCAAGGTGTTATTGGGTTTACGGATAACCAAAATATCTAAGAAAGCTAATGAGTTATTTGACTCCAGTTCCATAGTAAATTGAATTTTTGGATTGATGGAGTTAAGATGGTTTAGGAATATGGTTATTTTGTCTGTTGGTAGTATTGTGAAAGTGTCATCTACGTACCGCTTATAGAACCTTGGTGTGACAGGTGAGCTTGATAAGGCCAGCTCCTCGAAGTCCTCCATGAAAATGTCAGCGACAACAGGGGAGACAGGCGAGCCCATAGCCACTCCATCTACTTGCTTGTAGAATTCATCATTCCACAATAAATATCCAGTTGTTAGGCACTGACGTAATAGTTCAGCATATTCCGGTGGCATATTATTGTCTGATAGCTTCTTAGTTACAGTTTTAATGCATTCCTCTACAGGTAAACAGGTGAAGAGTGATGTGACATCAAAACTGACCATAGTTTCATTGTCAGCGAGATGTAGATCTTTGATTTCACTGACAAAATGGTATGAGTCTTTTACAAATGCACTAGTGTGTCCCCGGAGTTGTGAGAGGACTTTTGCGACCATCTGGGCTAACTTGTAAGTCGGCGTGTCTATCTGACTTACTATTGGACGTAGTGGGGCACTTGCTTTGTGTATTTTTGGCAATCCATACAGTTTTGGTGGCTTACAACACGGTGGTATGAGCTTTTTCACGTCTAGATGTAATGCATCGGAGTGTTTTATTATTAACTTTTTTGTGTTTTTCAACACAACATTAGTGGGGTCTGTTTTAACCTTTTTGTAAGTCGTTTCATCCGATAAAAGTTGATTAATTTTGGCATTATAATCTGACGTATTCATTACCACGGTCGCGTTTCCTTTGTCTGCGCGCAGGATGACGATATCTGATTTGTTACGCAAGTTCTTTAATGCAAAATGTTGTTGTTTTGAAAGATTACGTTTTGGTGGCTTACAGCGACGTAATAAGGACGAGATGTCTTGTCGGATAGCCTCCATATCTTCCTTTTGAACGGTATTTTTAATCAGTACGTCTTCTACAGCACAAATTATTTCCTCGTAAGGTATTCGCGTTGGTGTTATAGCAAAATTTAATCCTTTCGACAATACCTGAAGTTCAGATTGGTCTAAGATTTGTTTTGACAGATTTATGACAGCGCGATCTGCGTGTGAGTCTATGGTTGGCGGGCGCGTTCCGTTCCCAACATTGAAATTTTGCGTTCCATGTTCAACGCGTAGGTTTCTGTTACTTAATTTTTCAAATTTTGTAACGTGTTTATTTTTGCATCTATTATATTTAGTTATTTCGCGCTTACCTAGTTGTTCGATGCAACTTTTAAATTCGGCTATCGTTAAAACTGACTCAACTTCACCAGACTTTATCTCTATTTCACAGTTAATATTGTATAGATCCGATCGGGTTTCGTGAATTACAGTCTGCAATAACTTTTTACTCGCCTGTTCTAAGATCTTCGCGCTTCCACGTATATTTTTCTTGCAAGGAATCCTTACACACGTAGGAATGAGATTATGGTCTCGGCATCTCTTCAAGAAATTTAATGAAGTTATATATCTTGCGCGCTTAGTATGAAGATACTCTAACCGGCGTATTTTATTTGCAAATTCCAGTCCGTACTGGTTTACATAATGATATCTGATGTTTACGCGAGCACTACACATTGTAAATAAAACTACTTTTACGGATTATATCGCGTTTGTATTTGATTTATGATTGCCCGACGTTTCGAACACTTTGCAGCATTCATGGTCACGGGCGGACTAAGGTGTCTCACGTCCAACAAGTAATCGTTATTACAGACATTATGTAAACCAGTACGGACTGGAATTTGCAAATAAAATACGCCGGTTAGAGTATCTTCATACTAAGCGCGCAAGATATATAACTTCATTAAATTTCTTGAAGAGATGCCGAGACCATAATCTCATTCCTACGTGTGTAAGGATTCCTTGCAAGAAAAATATACGTGGAAGCGCGAAGATCTTAGAACAGGCGAGTAAAAAGTTATTGCAGACTGTAATTCACGAAACCCGATCGGATCTATACAATATTAACTGTGAAATAGAGATAAAGTCTGGTGAAGTTGAGTCAGTTTTAACGATAGCCGAATTTAAAAGTTGCATCGAACAACTAGGTAAGCGCGAAATAACTAAATATAATAGATGCAAAAATAAACACGTTACAAAATTTGAAAAATTAAGTAACAGAAACCTACGCGTTGAACATGGAACGCAAAATTTCAATGTTGGGAACGGAACGCGCCCGCCAACCATAGACTCACACGCAGATCGCGCTGTCATAAATCTGTCAAAACAAATCTTAGACCAATCTGAACTTCAGGTATTGTCGAAAGGATTAAATTTTGCTATAACACCAACGCGAATACCTTACGAGGAAATAATTTGTGCTGTAGAAGACGTACTGATTAAAAATACCGTTCAAAAGGAAGATATGGAGGCTATCCGACAAGACATCTCGTCCTTATTACGTCGCTGTAAGCCACCAAAACGTAATCTTTCAAAACAACAACATTTTGCATTAAAGAACTTGCGTAACAAATCAGATATCGTCATCCTGCGCGCAGACAAAGGAAACGCGACCGTGGTAATGAATACGTCAGATTATAATGCCAAAATTAATCAACTTTTATCGGATGAAACGACTTACAAAAAGGTTAAAACAGACCCCACTAATGTTGTGTTGAAAAACACAAAAAAGTTAATAATAAAACACTCCGATGCATTACATCTAGACGTGAAAAAGCTCATACCACCGTGTTGTAAGCCACCAAAACTGTATGGATTGCCAAAAATACACAAAGCAAGTGCCCCACTACGTCCAATAGTAAGTCAGATAGACACGCCGACTTACAAGTTAGCCCAGATGGTCGCAAAAGTCCTCTCACAACTCCGGGGACACACTAGTGCATTTGTAAAAGACTCATACCATTTTGTCAGTGAAATCAAAGATCTACATCTCGCTGACAATGAAACTATGGTCAGTTTTGATGTCACATCACTCTTCACCTGTTTACCTGTAGAGGAATGCATTAAAACTGTAACTAAGAAGCTATCAGACAATAATATGCCACCGGAATATGCTGAACTATTACGTCAGTGCCTAACAACTGGATATTTATTGTGGAATGATGAATTCTACAAGCAAGTAGATGGAGTGGCTATGGGCTCGCCTGTCTCCCCTGTTGTCGCTGACATTTTCATGGAGGACTTCGAGGAGCTGGCCTTATCAAGCTCACCTGTCACACCAAGGTTCTATAAGCGGTACGTAGATGACACTTTCACAATACTACCAACAGACAAAATAACCATATTCCTAAACCATCTTAACTCCATCAATCCAAAAATTCAATTTACTATGGAACTGGAGTCAAATAACTCATTAGCTTTCTTAGATATTTTGGTTATCCGTAAACCCAATAACACCTTGAGTCATACAGTGTATCGTAAGGCAACACATACTGACAGATATCTGAACGGAGATTCTCATCATCCCCCTTCACAGTTAGCTACCGTGTCTAAATCTTTGTTGCAGAGAGCACGAGGAATCTGTGACGAGGAGCACCTGGCTGGGGAGCTGCAGCATGTCAAGCAGGTTCTACGTGCAAACAAGCTGCAAGTTCCACGCCCCCGTCGCAGAGACCGTGTGAAACCACCCACAGTTGAGCGCCTCCCTGCAGTACTACCTTATGTGAAAGGAGTCACTGACAAGATTGGCTATATCCTGAAACGGGCTTCCATAAAAACTTATTTTAAGCCACTCAAAAGGATAAGTCAGTTCTTACCACCTGTCAAGTGCCAGATCCCTCTACAAGATGCAGGAGTTTACAAACTTGACTGTGACTGTGGTCTCTCTTATATTGGGCAAACAAAGAGATCCATAAGAACTCGGGTCAAAGAACACATAGCTGATGTGAAGCACCGCCGCCACACTAAGTCTGCAGTCTGTGAACATAGTCAGGACCGCTCCCGCCATAACATTAGGTTTGATAAACCTCAAGTCCTCGCAAAGGAACACCGATACCTGCCTAGAATGGTACGCGAGGCTATTGAAATCAAAAAACACAAAAATTTCAATAGAGAGGATGGCTGGGTATTACCATCAAGCTGGGATCCTGTTATAAACATAATTAAAAATAAATCCAAAGAGACCACCACAAGACTGCATGATACTGTGAGCACTTATTGTATAGATTTGACCCACAATAATAATGGTTAAAGATAATTTTATAAATCAAAAATCTTTTAGTAAGCCGCATCTAAAATTAAAAATCAATATTAATTTAGCATCATGTCCCCTGAGTTTTCTTGCCGGATCTTTCTCAGTGTGGCCGCGTTCCGATCCGGTGGTAGTATATTTGTTTTGTTAGTTTTAAATCAACAAATTGTAATAATAATTGCTACAAATTTAATAATTAATAATTACTAACCATAAACAATATAATTTTTCATATAGATTCATTTTCTTCTTACACTGGCAATAAATTTGTACTAAAATGTGGGTAACAATTTAATAAGTTTATAACTATTTTCTGTATCGGGTAGATAATTGTAAATGTCTGTAATAACGATTACTTGTTGGACGTGAGACACCTTAGTCCGCCCGTGACCATGAATGCTGCAAAGTGTTCGAAACGTCGGGCAATCATAAATCAAATACAAACGCGATATAATCCGTAAAAGTAGTTTTATTTACAATGTGTAGTGCTCGCGTAAACATCAGATATCATTAAGAAATAGAAACTTTTACGTTACTCAGTGAGTTTGTTAGCGAAAACGACTCAGAAATGTTTGAAGATAATGTGTTTGAAGAATTGGTCTAATATCTCAGTTCGATGCGCGCATCTTTTGAAAAGTATTTTCCCGAAGAACACAATACAAAAATTAAAGTGAACTCCTGGATTCATAATCCTTTTTTACCCAACTTGGAAAAGCCTGAAAACATGTCAAATGAGATATATGAATCTCTTTTAGAAATGTCATCAGACACAAGTATGGAGTCATTGTTCAAAACGACGCCTCTTAATGATTTTTGGTGCAGAATCCAAGATGAATATGCAATGCTTGGCCAAATGGCTCTGGATATTCTTCTCCCGTTCCCAACTACATATTTGTGCGAAACAGGATTCTCTACCTACGCAGCCACGAAAACAAAATATCGCAATAGACTGGACGCTGAAGCTGATATGAGACTCCAACTTTCTTCCATCAAACCTGATATCAAGCAATTGATGAAAAATAAAAAACAGTTTCATACCTCCCACTAGTTAGATTTTTTCTTTTTTAATGTTTTCTATTATTGTCCTTACCAAGTGGTGAAGTAAATAATAATTAGTAACTGATACATTGTACTTTTATTATGCTGATTAATATAGAATACACTTATAAAAATAATTGTTTTATTGTAGGGTTCCATCAAGTATTTTGCTTCCCAAAAGGGTTCCGTCATTTAAAAAGTTTGAGAACCACTGGTCTAGTCTATTTCCCTCCTATTGTGGTACCGAGGTTCGAGCTCAATAGTGAGACTTATTAGAACTCAACATTCCGAAATTGCCGCAATTTTAATATGTACTTTTATATAGAATTAAAAAAAGTAAAACCTCAAACCCAACTACGACAAAAAACGACGCTAAAAAGTATGAAATAAGATTTTCAGGACACAGAATTAAACAACGTTACTGAAGAAGCAAGATAATCGATACATTGACTCTACCAAAATTCCTTCGTTCCAGTTCGATAACAATGTCATACGATACTAAAGTACACAATAGGCGTGACGAAAGATTTTGAAATCCTTTGCCGTAATGTGGGCACACACTTACTATTTACGAAAAAACCTATATTTCGGTAATAAATTTATGTTTAAAGAAGTTTAAAACAAATTTTCCAATATTTTTTAAATATAGCGCGAAAACAGCTCGCTGGTGTCATGGCGTCGGCTATTATGTCACGTTAAGGTAACCACGTCCTTGTGTCTATGTGTAGCGAAGAAAGTAAGCAAAACATTAAATTAATTCTTGTGATAAAAATGAATTCCAAAGTTTATAAGTGGTGTGCAGTACCTCAGTGCAAAAATACATCAATAAAAACCCCCAACAAAGTATTTGTACATGTTCCTAACAAGAAAATAATAAGAGTTAACTGGTTAAAGCTCGTAAAGCTGTGAGGGAGCTAACCTCAAGAATAAACAATGACAAGTTTAATGTAAAAATAAGCTATGAAAATAAATTAAACTCACATCAGTTCAAAACGAGTTAGATTATATCTAAGTTGGTACTAGAGATTAGGTTACTAGAAACATGGTAGTAAAGATAAACAAAAATTTACTTACAAAGAAGTTTTTACGTTTCTAAACTCAGGCGAGCAAAATTCTTTATTTGTAGCGAGGAAATCACCCAACATCAATACATTAATCCTTTTTTTTTTTTGGGGTGGGCTGCGGTCGGCGCGCCTCCGCACCACTCCGTCCGGGGCGACAGAGGGGCTAAAGCACGCAACACCCGCAACCCACCCGAACACCACGTCGCCTTCGTCGTTGGGCCGACCACTGGAGCAGGGTTACTTGTCATCAGTGGTCGGCCCGACGGAATACCCCTTACCCGGGGCGCCCTCCCACCAACCGACGTCCCCCCTCGGGGAGGACGTCGGTCTTTCCTCACGCGGTCGGCCTCTCGGCGGGTGACGGACTAATCCTCGGTCACGTCACCCGCGGCCTCGGCTAGGGCGGCATTGCATGCAGGTAATCCCGCCTGCGCCACCCCAGTCGCCGGCAGCGGGTCGCATCATCGAGGCTGTGCTCCTCGCGCTCGCGACCCGCCGCCTCCTTCTGCGAGATAACTGCCTCGCAGAAGGCTGCGACCGCGTCCCAACTCCTGATGCTGCCGAGCATCTCCCTAGCGATGGTCGGCAGCGTCAGGTCGGCACCGATGATTGCGACGAGTTCACGACGCGGCTCTGCCCAAGCGGCACAGACCTCGAGCGTATGCTGCGCCGTGTCCTCGTCGCAACCGCAGTGGTGGCAGGACGGAGTTCTCTCCCTCCTAGCGACCCTGTACAGGTACTTGCCGAAGCATCCATGCCCCGTCAAGACCTGTACGAGTCGGAAGGAGAGCACCCCGAGCCGCCTTTCCAACCACTGCATCAGCACCGGCCGGTAGGCCTCCACGGAACAAACACCGTATCGAGGCCTCTCCAACCGGTCTACCCAACGGGCGATGACATCTCGGCGGGCGTCGACTCGCCAGGCGGTGAGCTCCCTCAGGGAAACAACACCCCCCCCCCCCCGCGCACCCTCGACACCCGCCGATACAAGTCGGCGAGCAATTCCGCCTCCAGGTCCCACGGGGGAGTCCCGGCCAACAGGCACGCCGCCTCCGTCGCCACCGTGCGGTACCCGCGGATGATACTGACCGCCATGACCTTTTGTGGACGCCACAGAAGGGCCCTAAGTCGGGCGGTCATGGATCCCGCCCACACCGGTGCGCCGTAGAGGGCCATCGACTGGATGACCCCCGCGTACAGCTGTCGACATGCCGCGCTCGGTCCGCCCACATTCGGCATCAGCCATTGTAGGGTGGACGCCACGCCGACGAGCCTGCGGAAATGCTCCCGAAACCGCCATCGCTCGTCGAGCACCAGGCCCAAGTACTTCATATGGGCCTGGATGCTGATCCCAACCGAATTGACGGTGATCGAGACGCCGATGGGAGGGTCCATACGGGGCCCATGGAACAAGAGGGCCTCCGTCTTGTCCAGGGCCACCCTCAACCCCAGCGCCTCGATCCGCCTGACGACCTCTTTGGTGCCTGAGGTCGCCAGGCTTACCACCTCTTGTAGGGTCCCACCGCGGGCTGTGACGAGCGTGTCGTCGGCGTAACAAATCACGCCCAGCCCGGGTGGGAGGCTCCCCCGCAATGCCCAGTCGTAGCCGATGTTCCACAGGGTGGGTCCGAGGACAGACCCCTGTGGAACACCGCACGTCATGGGCGTTCGCACAACGTCCCCTACTCGGTTGGCGTAGAGGACGCTGTGCCCCTCCAAATAGTCTGCCACCAGCCGACAATACATCAATCCTGGGCAAATTTGAGCTGTTTACTTTAACAAAGCTTGGTTCCATTGTAATAATCAAGTGGAGTCGGTAAATCACACGTAATCAAATAAAAAATCAATCCAAATGCGTAATCAGTAGTACTGAGAACAACAAACAGAGTAGTTTACCTTAACGTGACGTAATACACTGTGATTGGTGTTTCAGCCAAAATGGCCGAATGCAGTATTTTAATGATTTAATTTATTGAAAATCTTAATAATCTCAATTATTTAGATAAATCTAAAGTAGCGCATTAAATTTATTTGATATGTATTTTCCCTTAAAATCATTAATGCATCGATTCTTTTATACTGTCGTCACGCCTATTATCAGTGTAGGTACATAGATAGACATATTCAAGCTTGAAAAGCCTAAGTCACGTGTTGTTAAAGTGTTATGATACGTTTCGATGTAACGTGTGACATATTATAAATAACACTTAAAATATACGTCATACCCCCTTACCCTTCATCATCATCATCATCGCAGCCCACATACGTCCCACTGTTGGGCTCGGGCCTCCTTCACAATCGGAGGGAATTTGACTTACTATACCATGCAGATCAGACATGTTGGTATAGGGTTACATTTCGGGTTGCGGGTGACGTGACCGGGGATTAGTCCGTCACCCGCTGAGAGGCCGACCGCGTGAGGAAAGACCGACGTCCTCCCCGAGGGGGGGACGTCGGTCGATGGGAGGGTACCCCAATTAGGGGTATTCCGTCGGGCCGACCACTGACGACAAGTTAACGCTGCTCCAGTGGTCGGCCCAATGACGAAGGCGACGTGGTTTTTGGGTGGGTCGCGGGAGTTGCGTGCTTAAGCCCCTCTGTCGCCCCGGACGGAGTGGTGCGGAGGTGCGCTGACCGCGACCCACCCACAAAAAAAAAAAAATAGGGTGTAACCCTATTTTTTTTCGGGTGTTCGTTCTCTTCCACAGATATTATGTGCATATTATATCTCATAGTCGACTTTTACGACATTCACGGGCAAGATATGGAGTGGTGAATTACCCTTATTATAAATTAACTAGCTAACCCGACAAACGTTGTCATGTCTTAACTATTGTATAATTAATAAAAAATATCCAATAGCAACAGTTAGATGTCAAATCTAATTGATTGCCACGTTATAATTAAATGCAACTTGATAAGGGTTAAACCCCGGGTATTGTTTGTACGTTTGATTGCTGACATTTTTAAAAACAATCTGTTAAAATTAAAAAAAATAATAATTACATTCTTTGTTATGTCAAATCAATGAAAACAGTATATTAAAACCAACCAAAATCTCTATATTAAATTAAACTTTAAATATAAACGTGATGAAAAACATTTCTCAAAAACTTATTAGTCTTATCACTTGTAGCAAGTCACAAATGCTTTTATTTAAAATATGCTAGTGAATCCCTTTCTAATGATAACAAACACGGTATGCTTGTCTGAACTTATCTATTAATCTTAATTTTATTGTCCTCCAGAGGGCACCACAGTGCATACGTGACATGCCATAATTAGGCGACAATTAAGACGCAGACATACAAGGCGCATTGAATATCCACCCAAAAGTCGAGCGATCACGCTTAATGAAGCCTACGTTTTGACTTACGCCAGTCCAATATCAGAACCAGGAAAGCTTTCAACTCGAGCTACGCAATCGCTTCCTATGTCTAGATGAGTGCGAATCTCCGAACGATACGAACAACAATTTCGTGGAAACTTGCTTGTCGAACCGGCAACTGCTGGGTAAGAAAGGTTCTCGAGTGGGGACCACGTATCGGATGACGCAGTGTACGATGCCCCCGACTAGGTGGACAGACGACGTGGTAATAGTTGTTAGGCATCGTTGGATGCAAGCGCCACAGTACCGCACTTTGTGGTGGAACATGAGGGAGGCCTACGTCCAGCAGTGGACAACGATAGACTAAATGATGAATGGAATAATAGGTGTAGATAAACACTGAGATATAATTATGTTCAAAGGTAACTTGTAAAATGGTCAATCATCGGAATGAAAAGGCAAGAATGGAAGCAAATCTCCCAAAGTATTAAGTAGACTAAATTGCTCGAAATTGATATGAAAGTAGACTAGTAATCATAAGGCTAGCTTTGGTGGAAATGAATCAAGCGGATAGGAGAGATTTCTCATTTTTCAGAGAGTGGGCTTTAAGAAAATCGTTTGTTGATTGATATTCACGAAGTAGAAGGTACCGGAAGGGAAAATAAGTAGAAGTATCTACAAAAATAAATGAGATGCCTTCAAAAACAAAACTGTATATGTATATATTAAAGATCTTTTAGATTTTGAATTAATAGATACCATCAAAAACAAAACTTTAAAAAAAAGCCAAGCCTCGCAACTGAGTTCTTCTACCATAAAAAGTGGTGAGATCTATGTTATTCCAAGTCCGTTAACTCATTCAGTCCCTGCTTGAGGGACCTTTCTTCTTAAGTTATTACGTAAATAGCTAACCTAACAACTTCTTATAGTGACTATATCAATATTAAACATCTTTTATGTTTTAAATAAACAGAATGACTTGGCAATCGCATCAAAACACAATGTACTTCACAAGTAATACATATTATATTAAATTGTACTAAACATAGTGCGATTGCCAAGTCAATCTATTTATTTAAAACATAAAATATGTTAAATATCGATATAGTCACTATAAGAAGTTGTTAGGTTAGCTATTTACGTAATAACTTAAGAGGAAAGATCCCTCAAGCAGGGACTGAATGAGTTAACGGACTTGGAATAACATAGATCTCACCACTTTTTATGGTAGAAGAACTCAGTTGCGAGGCTTGGCTTTTTTTTTACAAGTTTTGTTTTTGATGGTATCTCATTTATTTTTGTAAATAGACCTACTTATTTTCCTTTCCGGTACCTTCTACTTCTTGAACACCAACAACGCATTTTCTTAGAGCCCACTCTCTGAAAAATGAGACATCTCTCCTTTCAGTTTGAGTCATTTCTACATAAACTAAGCGGGGAGATGTGAAAATAAAGAAATTTTATTGGTTTTTCGAAACACATCTTCTCTATTCTCCTCTCCGCTTTGATGGCAATCGAGCCTAATGATGGCGTTCTTTTTTTTTCAGATTAATTTCAGGCAATTTAGTTTGCTTAATACTTTGGAAGATTTCGGTACAATTTCATAATACATGTCCCACTCTTGCTTTTTCACTAAGTTGATTGACCATTTTACAAGTTATCTTTGAACATAATTATATCTAGGTCCTCCCCGAGGGGGGGACGTCGGTCGATGGGAGGGTACCCCAATTAGGGGTATTCCGTCGGGCCGACCACTGACGACAAGTTAACGCTGCTCCAGTGGTCGGCCCAATGACGAAGGCGACGTGGTTTTTGGGTGGGTCGCGGGAGTTGCGTGCTTAAGCCCCTCTGTCGCCCCGGACGGAGTGGTGCGGAGGTGCGCTGACCGCGACCCACCCACAAAAAAAAAAAAATAGGGTGTAACCCTATTTTTTTTCGGGTGTTCGTTCTCTTCCACAGATATTATGTGCATATTATATCTCATAGTCGACTTTTACGACATTCACGGGCAAGATATGGAGTGGTGAATTACCCTTATTATAAATTAACTAGCTAACCCGACAAACGTTGTCATGTCTTAACTATTGTATAATTAATAAAAAATATCCAATAGCAACAGTTAGATGTCAAATCTAATTGATTGCCACGTTATAATTAAATGCAACTTGATAAGGGTTAAACCCCGGGTATTGTTTGTACGTTTGATTGCTGACATTTTTAAAAACAATCTGTTAAAATTAAAAAAAATAATAATTACATTCTTTGTTATGTCAAATCAATGAAAATCTGCCAGGTCTCGCTACCGGATTGCAGTAGAAAAATCGAAAGACGCTTTGTTAAATAAGATTGTGGAAAGATTAGAAAGTGAAGGTCCATGGTCTCCACTATATCACGAGTTTAAAGCGAATCGATCAGTCGACTTAGCGTACATACAAAACATTAAAGTGAACGGTAAACACACTACGGGTATTGAGGAGACCACGGAAGTTTTATTAAATACGTTAATCCCAGACGATGACATCTCAGTCGACAGCGAACATCATAAACAAATACGTGCATGGGCCGCCGAGCCACCTCTCTCGCCTATATCTGACCTTCCATCTCTTGCCGAGTTTATGAATGCCGTTGGAGCTCTTCCCCTCAACAAGGCTGCTGGCGAAGATAAAATATCAAATAAAATGATCAAAGAAGCTAGTCGAGCATCGGGCGACTCAATGTTAATAATTTTTAATCGTTGCATAACTGAAGGCATTTTTCCTCGTATATGGCGGCGCGGTTATATACGTATAATTCCTAAGGGCGGTGATAAGCCACCAGACGACCCGAAGTCATATCGACCAATCACCTTACTGCCTTCATTAGGCAAGCTCTTAGAACGTCTCATTGTTCCTCGTTTATTGCCGGGTGGACCAACGTTCAA
This sequence comes from Lymantria dispar, assembly GCA_032191425.1. Lineage (NCBI taxonomy): Eukaryota > Metazoa > Arthropoda > Insecta > Lepidoptera > Erebidae > Lymantria > Lymantria dispar. Next base: position 4,426,724 of record CM063465.1, on the reverse strand, counting down.
TCATAAACAATTCGGCTTCACTCACGGCAAATCAACTATCGACGCGGCCGTTGCGGTAAGACGTGTCATTAGCGCATCCGTTTTTAAATACGTACTGGGTGTCTTCCTGGATATCTCAGGTGCTTTCGATAACGCCTGGTGGCCAATGCTACTTCTTAAATTAAAGGCTCGTGGTTGCTATAGAAATATCTACCAAATCATACAGTCGTACTTTTTAAATGGCTCGACTAAATTGAAACTTGGTCACCATGCTGTGTCGAAACCACTGACGATGGGCTGCCCTCAAGGTTCGGTATTAAGTCCATATCTATGGAATTTAGGTTTTGACGATTTTCTCGAGTTACCTCTACCGAAAAATTGTCTACTGATCGGCTATGCAGACGACGGACTTTTACTTATACAATCGAACACAAGGGATGGTTTAGAGAAATTAGCGGAAACATGCCTCAATGATATATTCGATTGGGGTACACGAAACCGGCTTGCCTTCGCACCACAAAAAACATATCATCTTTTATTAAAAGGACATTTACAATCAGCGCCGCGTATAAAATTCAATAATATGACTGTCAAAAAGAAAGAATCAGTTTGCTATCTCGGCCTAGTCTTAGAAAAAAATTTTTCATTTATTGAACATATTAAAACTGTAGGCGAAAAAGCGAAACGGAATTTCTACGCGCTTACTAGAATATCCACATCTACTTGGGGCCTTCGTTTTAATACACTTAAAACCATATACATGGCCACATATTTGGGGTGTATTTGTTACGCTGCACCTGTATGGGCCGATAGGGCCACCATAGGGGCGGCTCGCCTTAAATTACTACAGAGCCAACGATTGGCCCTAATATTCTTATGTAAAGCCTATAGAACGGTTAGTACCGAGGCCTTACCAGTACTCGCGGGTGTACTTCCGGTTGATTTGGAGATTCAGAGACAAGCGTCAATGTATTACACCACAAAGGAAACTATGAATACAGATTTCCTTCTACCGCGCGACCGAAATAAAATTGCTAGATTGTTTGCACCACAATCCATTGTTTATGAGGAACTTTTAACTGAATGGCAAGAAAGATGGGATTCATCATCGAAAGGTCGTCATCTTTATCTATTTTTTCCATGCATCCGGGAGCGCCTGGAGAAGGTGTGGTTGGAGGTTGACCACTTCGTGGCCCAATTTTTAACTGGCCATGGCAACTTTAAAAGTAAATTATTTTCTTTTAAACTCGTACCATCACCATTATGTCAATGTTCCACATCTGACCACGAGTATGAACAATCAGCACATCACATTCTCTGGGAGTGCGATCTCTGGCGAAATGAGCGTAACCTTATGTTAAACAGTTTGCAAGTCACCTGTGGGGTAGTATACTATACGGACCTTGTAGCAACTCGAGAAAATTTCCGTGCGTTCATGCGTTTCTGCCATACCTACTGTAGCAATCAATCTTAACGCTCACATATAGGCCCCGTTAAGCTCTTCCGTATCCGTGGTGCCGTACTGCTGCGCTATCGTAGCTGTACTCCTGTTTACTTATTGGCTGACTAGTCATTTTGTTTTCCTGTCTCCCGCTTTGCCTGGGAGGGAAGTGGAATCTCTCTTTCCAACTCCTCCTCTTTAATCTTTTCTAATTAAATTTGTTGCGGGTCCCAAGACAATTAAAATCATATCCCGGGACTGCCTGAGGGTCAAACCTCGGTGTCATTTATGGAGACCATTGTGGATCCTGGCTTACAGGAGTTACAATGGTGGGAATGTGTGGTGGGATTAGTCCCAAAAAAAAAAAAAAAAAAAAAAAAAAAAAAAAAAAAAAAAAAAATCAATGAAAACAGTATATTAAAACCAACCAAAATCTCTATATTAAATTAAACTTTAAATATAAACGTGATGAAAAACATTTCTCAAAAACTTATTAGTCTTATCACTTGTAGCAAGTCACAAATGCTTTTATTTAAAATATGCTAGTGAATCCCTTTCTAATGATAACAAACACGGTATGCTTGTCTGAACTTATCTATTAATCTTAATTTTATTGTCCTCCAGAGGGCACCACAGTGCATACGTGACATGCCATAATTAGGCGACAATTAAGACGCAGACATACAAGGCGCATTGAATATCCACCCAAAAGTCGAGCGATCACGCTTAATGAAGCCTACGTTTTGACTTACGCCAGTCCAATATCAGAACCAGGAAAGCTTTCAACTCGAGCTACGCAATCGCTTCCTATGTCTAGATGAGTGCGAATCTCCGAACGATACGAACAACAATTTCGTGGAAACTTGCTTGTCGAACCGGCAACTGCTGGGTAAGAAAGGTTCTCGAGTGGGGACCACGTATCGGATGACGCAGTGTACGATGCCCCCGACTAGGTGGACAGACGACGTGGTAATAGTTGTTAGGCATCGTTGGATGCAAGCGCCACAGTACCGCACTTTGTGGTGGAACATGAGGGAGGCCTACGTCCAGCAGTGGACAACGATAGACTAAATGATGAATGGAATAATAGGTGTAGATAAACACTGAGATATAATTATGTTCAAAGGTAACTTGTAAAATGGTCAATCATCGGAATGAAAAGGCAAGAATGGAAGCAAATCTCCCAAAGTATTAAGTAGACTAAATTGCTCGAAATTGATATGAAAGTAGACTAGTAATCATAAGGCTAGCTTTGGTGGAAATGAATCAAGCGGATAGGAGAGATTTCTCATTTTTCAGAGAGTGGGCTTTAAGAAAATCGTTTGTTGATTGATATTCACGAAGTAGAAGGTACCGGAAGGGAAAATAAGTAGAAGTATCTACAAAAATAAATGAGATGCCTTCAAAAACAAAACTGTATATGTATATATTAAAGATCTTTTAGATTTTGAATTAATAGATACCATCAAAAACAAAACTTTAAAAAAAAGCCAAGCCTCGCAACTGAGTTCTTCTACCATAAAAAGTGGTGAGATCTATGTTATTCCAAGTCCGTTAACTCATTCAGTCCCTGCTTGAGGGACCTTTCTTCTTAAGTTATTACGTAAATAGCTAACCTAACAACTTCTTATAGTGACTATATCAATATTAAACATCTTTTATGTTTTAAATAAACAGAATGACTTGGCAATCGCATCAAAACACAATGTACTTCACAAGTAATACATATTATATTAAATTGTACTAAACATAGTGCGATTGCCAAGTCAATCTATTTATTTAAAACATAAAATATGTTAAATATCGATATAGTCACTATAAGAAGTTGTTAGGTTAGCTATTTACGTAATAACTTAAGAGGAAAGATCCCTCAAGCAGGGACTGAATGAGTTAACGGACTTGGAATAACATAGATCTCACCACTTTTTATGGTAGAAGAACTCAGTTGCGAGGCTTGGCTTTTTTTTTACAAGTTTTGTTTTTGATGGTATCTCATTTATTTTTGTAAATAGACCTACTTATTTTCCTTTCCGGTACCTTCTACTTCTTGAACACCAACAACGCATTTTCTTAGAGCCCACTCTCTGAAAAATGAGACATCTCTCCTTTCAGTTTGAGTCATTTCTACATAAACTAAGCGGGGAGATGTGAAAATAAAGAAATTTTATTGGTTTTTCGAAACACATCTTCTCTATTCTCCTCTCCGCTTTGATGGCAATCGAGCCTAATGATGGCGTTCTTTTTTTTTCAGATTAATTTCAGGCAATTTAGTTTGCTTAATACTTTGGAAGATTTCGGTACAATTTCATAATACATGTCCCACTCTTGCTTTTTCACTAAGTTGATTGACCATTTTACAAGTTATCTTTGAACATAATTATATCTAGGTCTACACCTATTATGCCAATCATCATTCAGCCTATCACCGTCTACTATAGAACATAGACTCCCCCCTCATGCTTCACCACAAAGTGCGCTACTGTGGCACCTGCATCCAACGATACTCAAGGGTTGTTACCCTTTGTTGAGAGTTGCCTAAGAGTTGCCATGACAAGAGCTCATTTTCCTTCGCCATATGAGGAATAATGACGAAGTCGCCACGTTTGGTATGCGGGCTGGTTTCGCAGTTCGAGATATCATACATTTCCCCGGCGAGAGCTGTTGACCACTCTCCTTCCTGTTGAATCTTTTTTTTAAATGACAACGCCTTGCACTAAGGGAATAATAACCCTTGTGGGGGACTTTACAAACATATAATTCAACATCGCATCATCATCGCAGCAATCATATGTCCCACTGTTGGGCTCGGGCCTCCTCCACAATGGGAGGGAATTTAACCCACTATACCATGCTGGTCAGACATGTTGATATAGGGTTTCATTTCGAGTTTTCCTTCTCTTGCACAGATGGTATGTGTATATTATATCCCATAGTCGTCTTATACGATATCCACGGGCAAGATAGAGGGTGGTGAATTGTATTCTTACTTTGTCACCATACTTAAAGAACATTTAAATAACCGACACAAAATACATTCAGACTCAGAACAACCATTTGTGGATCGTACAAGGTGTTGTCTTGCATGGGATTCGAACCCGCGACACTAGCACGGTACGTTGGTATCTTAATCACTAAGTCATCTGTGCAGTCTTTAGCCGGTTGTTACGATTCCCATAGAAAAGCAATGATGGCGACAAATGCATTCTTATTTTTTACAAAGTTACATTTCATTAACTGCAAATGTAACTTTGTAATCTTATATATTTGTATGAGTTTACAAAATTATTTATGCAGTTAGTGTATCTCGGAAACTAGATGAAAATTACAATGTTTCTTAATTTTTCCTTCATTTATACACTAAACACTAATTGTATTCTAAATTTGAAGCTTCTATGTCTGCTAGAAGTGCCTCTTTAATATTGATGATCGGTCAGTCAGTCAGGGAGTGACAAAATTACGAAATTTTGACTAATTCTTAAAGTATTTTTTCAAATTGAATGAAATTTGAAATACATAATGTGTATACAAGGCTTGCTGGGATACTAAAAATTCAGGTTTCTAGCTTTATTAACAACGAAGTTACAGGGGGTCGAAAATGGCCTGAATGCCTTCGAGAAAAGTATGTTACGGCAGTTTTGCGTTTCGCCCGACTTTCTTTTTGCTCGACTTGGCGGGGGCACTGCCGTGCCCCCAGATTGACTTGGCAATTGCACTAGACAATCTAATTTAATATGTATTATTTGTGAGGTATATTGTGTTTTCATGCGATGGTCAACTCAATCAGTTTATTCAAAATATAAAAGATAAAATAGAAAAGTTTTGGTGGTATACTATCCCACCAAAAACATAAATGTAAAAAAGGATAGCCAAGAAATAAATACATCTTATATATAAATTTCTAGCGTACGTGTGTATGTCACTGAATGAAGTTGATTAATTTTTTTGTGTGTGTTCAAGGGGATTCGAGAATAGTTTAGATTCACAATTGGACCCGGCAGGTGGCGCTTTATTTTATTTGAACAGAACAACGTCTGTTAGGTCAGCTAGTGTTTATATAAGTTTGTATTTGATCCTTGAAATTTTTGTAATTTGCAATTTTATTAAATTGCCATTACTATTTCACTAGGCGCCTTATTAAATTATGAGTGCAAGTTACTCCCTTCTACATATCTTTAAGTATTTTTATTATCACCACCTCTTTTTTTTTGATTCGGCTACAGTCTGCGCACCCGCTACCCGGCTCCTTTCGGGGCGACGGAGGGGCGGCGCGCTGCTCCATAACCCACTCGTGGCAAGTCGCCTTCGTCGTTGGGCTGACCACCAGTGCCGAGTAACTCGGCTCGACTCTAGCCTAGAGTCTTCAGTGGTCGGCCCAACGATTATCGCCACCTCTAACATGGTCTTCATTCCTTTTGTAACCGTCTCATTGAACAAATAAAATTTCAATGTAGTAACGCTGGAATTTGATTGTATGCTCCCTTATGTTTTACTGAACAGATTGTTTCTAAAAAGGGGAAATATATTATGAAAAGTTAGAGGATGAAATGGTTAGCAGAACTTTATTCATTATCACTAGCCCATACACGTCCTCTATTGGGCTCGGGTCTTCTTCAATATGGGAGAGAAATTGACCTGCTATACCACGCTGGTCAGACGTGTGAGTGTAGGATTTTGTGTCTTGTTTTCTTTCCTTTTGAGTTCCTTCTCTTGCATAGATGTTATATCGCATATTATATCCCTTAGTCGTCTTTTATGACACCCACGGGCAAGAGAGGGGTGTTGAATTGTATTCTTACTCCGTCACCAAATGGAAACTTTATTTATTTGGATAATTCATAATTAAAAATAAAATAATATATTACGCATTATTTTGCATTGTTATCTAAATCAGTGGTTCTCAAACTTTTTAAATGACGGAACCCTTTTGGGAAGCAAAATACTTGATGGAACCCTACAATAAAACAATTATTTTTATAAGTGTATTCTATATTAATCAGCATAATAAAAGTACAATGTATCAGTTACTAATTATTATTTACTTCACCACTTGGTAAGGACAATAATAGAAAACATTAAAAAAGAAAAAATCTAACTAGTGGGAGGTATGAAACTGTTTTTTATTTTTCATCAATTGCTTGATATCAGGTTTGATGGGAGAAAGTTGGAGTCTCATATCAGCTTCGGCGTCCAGTCTATTGCGATATTTTGTTTTCGTGGCTGCGTAGGTAGAGAATCCTGTTTCGCACAAATATGTAGTTGGGAACGGGAGAAGAATATCCAGAGCCATTTGGCCAAGCATTGCATATTCATCTTGGATTCTGCACCAAAAATCATTAAGAGGCGTCGTTTTGAACAATGACTCCATACTTGTGTCTGATGACATTTCTAAAAGAGATTCATATATCTCATTTGACATGTTTTCAGGCTTTTCCAAGTTGGGTAAAAAAGGATTATGAATCCAGGAGTTCACTTTAATTTTTGTATTGTGTTCTTCGGGAAAATACTTTTCAAAAGATGCGCGCATCGAACTGAGATATTGGACCAATTCTTCAAACACATTATCTTCAAACATTTCTGAGTCGTTTTCGCTAACAAACTCACTGAGTAACGTAAAACTTTCTATTTCTTTCTTACCAATGCAAATGATCCAAAAATCTAATTTTCTTTTAAAAGCAGTTATTTTATTATAGGCCTGAAACACTGTTGTCTGTTTACCTTGCAACGATAAATTTAATTCGTTAAGTTTTTGAAAGATATCCGCTATAAAAGACAATCGGAACAACCAAGTTTTATCATACAAACGGTCCTTCAAATTAAAAGAAGTATCTGCTGAAAGAAACATTTGTAACTCGGCTCTAAGTTCAAATAGCCTTGTTAAAGTTTTTCCCCGAGACAGCCATCGCACTTCTGTATGGAGCAGCAGTGTTTTATGTTTGCTGCCATAATCTTCACACAATAATGAGAACAATCGGGATTGTAGTGGTCGTGATTTGATAAAATTAATTATTTTTACCGCTTCATCCATAACTAATTTTAGATTAGACGGCATTTGCTTCATCGCAAGTGCTTGTCTATGTAGAATACAATGACTGGAACTACAATTAGGCGCTTTATTTTTCATTCGTGACACTGCTCCTGCTGTTTTACCTGTCATCGCCTTGGCCCCATCTGTACAAATGTCAATGCAATTGTTCCAACTGAGATTATGTTCTTCAAAAATATATTTATTTTATTAAAAATTTCTTCCCCGGTAGTGTTTGTAAGCAGCGATGAACACATAAGCATGTCTTCTTCAAAAGAACTTTTATATGGATATCTCACAATAACCAGCAGGATAGCCAAACCAGCGACATCAGTCGACTCGTCCATTTGCAAAGCGAATCGTGTATTTTGTAGATGTGTAACTAGTTCAGGTTTGACGTAGCTTGCCAGATCATGGATTCGTCGTGAAACAGTATCGTTTGATAGCGGAACAGTAGAAAGATGCTTTGCAGATTTTTCATCAAGCATACATTTTGTTATGTCTAATACACATGGTTTTATTAATTTCTCAGCGATAGTGTGCGCTTCACCTGCTTGTGCAATGCGATAGCTAACTAAGTATGATGCCTCCGTGGCCTTTTCGTTGGTAGTTTGTGTTACATGCATCATATTTTTTTGACTTTCTAATAACTGATCTTTTTTGCGAACAAAAAATTCTTTATTCTTGTCTTTAGTCTCGGGGTGTACGGTTTCTAAATGTCGACGCAATTTGGCAGGTGCCATGGAACTATTAGGAAGCAGTTTACTACAGAGCATGCAGAGAGGTGAGCCGTTGGAATCAACAAATCCGAAACTGATATAAGATTCATCATACTTCCTTTTTTTCGTCTTTGAAACCGTCGAGCTTGATGTCGTGGCACTCGTGGCATCATCTTCTGGATCGGTGATTGCTAAATTCTCCGCGCGCATTGCTTTTGAACATTCAGCGTCATTAGAAGATGTTGTTGGAACACGTTTAACACCTTTAAGCCAACGTTCCATTCTTCTTTATTTATAATGTTACAAGTCAGGATAGTGGGGTTTAAATAATGCACAATCGTTACTGCGTATAAGAGACTAAATTTAGAACCTACAGGGAAGAAATGTATAAAACTGAGACAACAGAATACAGCAGGCAGTAAAACAATGAACACTAGTTTCTCGCTAGCGAGCTTGTAAGTAGGTAGTAACTTATCGCTCCGAACGCTAATCATCAACTGACGACGCCAACTTTTTTTTTTTTTTTTTTTTTTTTTTTTTTGTGTGTACAGCTGTTGGCCGCAGATGGCCTTGACAGCTTGACGCGGACTATGGGTGAGCGCTGAGGGCTCTCAACCCGGAGAAAGTATGGCTTGGGGCGTCGCTGGAGGCAAAGTGGGCGTGCCCACGTTTTTAATAGTGACTTTTGCGCGGCGCGGTTTCGCACCTCGACGGCGAGGGCGGAACCGCGGATATTTATTTGTTAAGGCCTCGCGGGCCGTGTAGGCTCTTTGTTGAGCGAGTGTGATAATGTCGTCCTCTTCGTCGAGGACGTGACGAGGACGTCGGATAGAGGAGATTTTGGAGGGTCTATAGGAAGCCGCCCCAACCACTAGTTGGTTGGGGTGTGTCATGGCAGAGTCAAAGTAGCTCTGAGAGCACCGTTTCATAAACTGCTTGATGGTCGGCAGTTCGAGGTCGATGTGGAGATCGACGTTTCGTATGAACCACGGTGCTCCCGTAGCTCGGCGCATGAAACGATTTTGTAGTGTCTGTAGCCTGTGGATCCTGTGTGGCTTAACATGCGCGAACACCACGCTGGCATAGGTCATGATAGGCCGTATGCAGGTGGTGTAAAGTCGGACTTTGCTACTCAGGGGCATACGCGACCTAGAGTTGAGTAGACAGTGGAGACGGCCCATCACAAAAGCTGCCCGTGCGCGGACTTGCTTTATGTGAGGGGCGAAGCTGAGTCGATCGTCAAGGGTCACACCCAGGTATTTGGCCTGCCTGGTCCAAGTGACCGGCTTGTTGAAAATTTTAAGGGGGGGAATGCTATCGATAGAGTAGGAACGGGCAGTTCGTCTAGTGAACATGACCGCCTGACTCTTCTCGGGGTTGATTTCTAATCTCCATTTCCTAAACCAATTGGCTAGGGCGGTAACCGCTGTTTGGAGAGTCTTGGCTACTGTTGTCGGGGATCTACCAGCACAAAAGAGTGCGGTGTCATCAGCGTAAAGCGCTTTATGTACCCGGTTGAATTTGGGCATATCGCTAGTGTATAGCGTGAAGAGAAATGGGGAGAGGACCGACCCCTGAGGGACGCCGGCCTTGATAGGGTGGGAGGTCGACAACGTCCCTTCCACCCTGTAGCGAAAGCTGCGATGACTTAAGTAGTCATGTATAATGTGAATTAAGTAGTGAGGGATCTTGAGGAGATAGAGTTTGTAGATTAGGCCTTCATGCCAAACCTTGTCGAATGCTTTCGCTACGTCTAGGAATAATACACCCGTATATCTGTTCATGATGAACTGACTACTTGTGTATTCTACCAAACGGTGAACTTGTTGTACGCAGCTGTGTTTAGCTCGGAAGCCAAACTGTGCGTCGGGAACGAGGTTGTTAGCCTCGGCGAATGTACGTAGTCTACTGAGAACTATTCGTTCGTAGATCTTACCTAGACCTCTTAATAGACTAATCGGGCGGTAACTACTAGGTTCGGTACGGCGCTTGCCGGGTTTGTGGATTCCTATTACCACGGCCTCTTTCCATTGCGCGGGAAAGATGTTATTATTTAGTGCTGCATTGAAGATGCAGCACAACAGAATTATCAAGTGGGCGGGGAATAATTTAATGACTTTATTTGAGATTCCGTCCGAACCTGGGGCTTTCCTGGTTTTGAGACCCCTGACTAACGATTCGACCTCATCGGTGGTCACTGCTGGGATTTGCTGATCGGGGCTGTCGTTTCCTAACGAGCGCGAGAGAGTGTTACGACGTTCCACTTCGTTGGCGATGAAGCGGTGATTCGCGGCGTCGGGGTGTAGTGTACTCGGCGTACACTGAAGCTCCAAGCAGTCGGCCAGGCATTCTGACTTTTCATCGTCCATGAATGCCGGAGGCTGGTTGGGTCTGGTGAGAGGAGGGAGAGTGGACACAATGTCTTTTTTGAGTGAGCGGGAAAGCTGCCAAAAGGCTGTGTGAGAGGGTTCTAGCTCCTCGATCATGGCGTCCCATTTGCTCTGTCTCAATTTTTTAATTGCTTGTTTAACCTCCCTCTGGAGTGACCGTAGGCGGGTACGGTTGTCCTCCGTAGGGTAGCGGTCATAAGCGCGTGTCGCGGCGTTTTTCCGTCTCAACAAGTCACGGACGTCGTCTGGCAGGCGCCATTTACGATCGCTTGTATCTGGTACCGGCCGCGAGCAGTCGTCCATTATCGACTGCACGTGACTTGTGAGCGAGTCGATCGCCTGAGAGGTATCTTCCTTAGACGTAATGTCTTTGGGAATTTGATCAAGGTGGACCGACGAGGTTGACTTGAGATTTTTCTCTAGTCGTGCCCAGTCAGTCGCTATCTTGGTCCTTTCGTTGTTGTGGCCTGAGGGGCCGGGGGTGCGGGAGGCTAATTCCAGAGTCACCGGGCGGTGATCTGAGTCTAACTCGTGTTGAACTTCTATTGAACATAAACGAAGGTTTATGTTTTTGAGAAGAAAGATATCGAGTATGTCCGGCCTGTGCGAAACGTTAAAGGGGAAGTGTGTCGGCTCTATGGGCGCTATGACATCAAATCCCAGTCTGTCAGCGAATAGCTCTAAAGTCTTGCCCCTCTTATTGGAACTTTGACAGCTCCAAGAGGTGTTCTTGGCGTTAAGGTCACCGCCAATGATGACGGCGCCTCCCAATTCTAGCAAGGCTTTTAGATCTTTTTCAACCAACTGTTTCGAATGTTCTCTATTGGGAGAGAGATATGCGGATACAAGGGTGATAGGCTGATGGCCTGAGAGGGCTAGCCTGCAAATTGAAGCTTCAATGTACATCAGAGGGGGCGGATCCACAGGTGTGCAATGCAGCGACCTTTTGTAGTAGATAAGCGTTCCGCCCATTGGTGAGGTTGTCCTATCATTGCGAACTATATTATAGTTCGCGATTCTAGGGTCCCTGTTGAATGGTTTTAAGAACGTTTCTTGTACTAACAAGATGTCGAGCTGGTGTTCCCGAAGGAATGTGCCTACTTCATCCCTCTGTTGGGTAAGGCTATTAGCGTTGAATGTCCCTACTTTGAGGTGTCTGGGTTTAACTCTGCCGGGAGTGTACCTATCCATTTTAGTTGAATTTTAGTGAGCCTAGACGCTCTAACGTGGGGGCGAATTTGATCGCTATATTAAGGAGGGCGAGGTCGTTTCCCTCGTTCCTTCTAAGATCGGCTGCAATTTCGCGGATTTCCGCGAAATTGATTTGAGCCGCGAAGTTGGCCACCAGGGCTAGATCTGGATCTAGTCCTTGGGGGGCTTTTGGGGGCGCGCTTTTAGCGACGACGATGGGAAGGGGGGCGCCCTGAGGGGGCTTGGGATTACCACCGGTGGGCTGGTTTGCCCCGATCATTGGTGGTTTGGGCTGAGATGGTGCGGGTGGGGCAGCGGGCTGCCTGTTGGGCAAGGTTGGGAAAGCCTCCTTGCTGGTTAGCAGGGGGCGAGCCCACGCATTGTGGGTTGGTAAGGGGGCTGGGACGAAGGTCTTGTTATAGTACAAGGCCTTGCCGTTTGTGTTGGGTTGGCGGACTAGCCTCCTCGGCGCTCTTGGGCAGCCGCGGTAGTTGGCCGGGTGTCCGTATTCTCCACAGAGAACACACGCAGGTGGCTCTTTGCAGAGGGAGATGTCCTTTGGCCTTTCACACTGGGCGGTGTGATGGTCACCTAGGCACTTGACGCACCTAGGACGGGCGAAACAGTTCTTGGACGAGTGTCCATACATTTGGCACTTGTGACACTGTGCCAGATTACCATTTTTGTGTGGGGGCTCTACCGAGACCCCAGAGAGGCCACAGATGGTCTTAATTTTGTAGATTTCTTTACCCTCTGCGTTATTCGTAAGGCAGACGAGTATCATGTTAAGAGGGTAACGACCCTTTCCCCGGATCATCCGGTGTACTTCTACAACCGGCAGATCCTGGGTTTTGAGAGAATCTAAGATCTCTTTAGTGTCGATTTCTCTCGGGACATTGCGTATAACTGCACGCAGAAGTTTGGCTTCGGGGAGGGTGTATGTATGGTAGGGAATCTGTTGATTCCCTAGCATGCTTGACACGGTGCGGTGGTCGGCTGACGAGTGAAGGTCCACTCGTATGCCTTGGGGCGTGGATTTAGCCGATTTATAATTTATGCGATTGGTGTTTAGCCAAGCGGAGATGGTTAGCCACTTCTCCTTGTCCCTGATATATAGGGGCGGCGGAGTCAGTGGTTTTTTGACCGTCTGTGGAGCGACGGTGTTGCTGTCCGTGGAAGATGGGACAGAGGTAGGGGTGGCCTGCGAGACGACTGGGGGGACCGAGGCGGCCATGGCAGTCGTTGCAGACGGGGCTGCAGCGGGTGTTTTTGCCGAGTCAGTCGGCTTAATTTTTGGGGCCTTAGAGGGAGCCTCTTTGTTGACCTTTACCTTTTTGCTCCGCTTGCGGGAGCGAACTACTGTAAATGAGCCCTCATTGGGCGAATCTTCCGACTCGGAGGAGGAGGACGATGAGGCTGAGGAGGACGGGGGTGATTCCGTTTCCATCGCCGTGCTGATGGTCGGTAATTCCGGCTCAAGCGGCAGGGCGGTAGTAGGAGCGCGTTGAGGCTGGGGTGGTAAGATTGTTATTGCTCCAAAATGTTGGGCAATATAGGCTTGAATCTCTGGGATTGCCAGAAGGGCGTCAATTGTAATAGTTTTTTCCGCCATCGTGGGCTGGTGGAAAAAAAAAAAACGTTCGCGGGAAAAGTGTTAAACCTAGCGCCCTGGGTGAGGTGAACCTTGGGTTGTGTGTAGTGCGTGTCCCTCCCAACCGGGTGCAGGTCGGGAGGATGTGTGCTTAACTAGTGTGCCCTAAGCTTGTAATCCTTCGCCAATCTTAATGTGCGATAGGTTCCTAGCTGCTCGGGCCGTTAGGCCTTCGCAGAAAAATGATGAAAAGCCGTAGATTAGGTCCGACTAGGAGATCCCCCAAGGCCGGATGCTCTAACCCCTTCCGATTGTTAGCTCTGCCCTGAAGGGGCTCGGCAGGCAAATCGGGGCCTTGCCTCACCCGGCTTCGTTAACACCGTGAGGTTTCCGCCGGGGACCAAACAATATGGTTTTCTGCCCTGAGGGGGCCAAAATGGGTTGACTTTTTATCTACCAACGGTAGAAATCTGCACTCGACGTCTTGAAAAAGTCGACTCGTGCAGTTGGGATCCGGCAACACCTGCGTCCAAACAGCGAAACTGCCACAGACAACCGTATACACGGCCACCCGGAGCGGGCCACTGAACGGCCACAGACGTTGAACAAGATGGCGGCTTGACGCGACGCGTGGTTCGCTGCGAGAGCGAGCGAGACGAAGCGAGAACGCACGACCGCAGGGGGCGGGTGCGGGGTGAGCGCGGCGAAATGGAGAGCAGCGAGGCGCACGTCCGTGCGCTACGGGTCTCCGACGCGGAATCGACGACGCCAACTTTTTTTTTTTTTTTTTTTTTGTGTGTATTTAGCTGTTGGTCGCAGATGACCTTGACAGCTTAACGCGGGCAATGGGCGAGCGGAAGGCTCTCAACCCGGTAAGTAAGTTAAGCGAACATCGCCCGAGGGCTCCCCCTGTGGGGAACGGACCTCGGCTCGGGGCGTCGCTGAAAGCAAAGTGGGCGTGGCCACGTTTAGATTAATGATTTTTACGCGGCGCGGTTTTCGACCTCGTCGGCGAGGCCGATACCGCGCAGTTTTATGTGTTATCGCTGCGCGAGCTGTGTAGGCCCTTTCTTGGGCGATCGTGATGGCATCATCCCCTTCTTCAAGGAGATGACGGGGTCGTCGGACCGCGGATATTTTTGATGGGACGTAGTTTACCGCCCCAACCACTAGTGGATTGGGGTGAGTCGTGGCAGAGTCAAAATAGCGCTGGGAGCAACGCTTCATATACTGCCTGATGGTCGGCAATTCGAGGTCGATGTGTAAATCGACATTACGAACGAACCACGGTGCTCCCGTTGCCCGTCGCATGAATCTATTTTGTAGTGTTTGTAACCTGTGGATCCTGTTTGGCCTAACGTGCGCGAACACTACACTGGCATACGTCATGATCGGCCGTATGCAGGTAGTGTATAATCGGACTTTGACGACGCCAACGCGCGATCGCCGCTTTTATACTTAGTCCTAGACTCGATCTCAAATATTCTCGAAAATACTCGAGTCGGCACCTTTGATAAACAAAAAGCAAAAATAAAAACAGAAATTTAAAAATAGCGTTGTAAACAATATCGACTTTATCCTTTGAAGTTAGAGACGAAAGTCGCTAGTTGACAACTATAGCGTCTAAATTCAGAGGCGGCTTTTATCAAAGAGACTGAGCGCTTACAAGTATACTACCCGCTCGTTTTAAGTTTGCCGCTGGCGATAGGTATGAGTGTATGACGTTCGAAATTTTTTATTTAATTGTAACAATAAAAATTGTGTACGTTAGATATTTGGGTAAAACTATGACACATTATAAGTTTTGTTGTCACGTGGGGGAGGGTACGCGCATTCCACAGACCGGCAAACTTAGAGCGAACGCGTTGTACAAGTATAAAATTGTTGAGACCAAACTTATGAGATATTGTACCAGCCAATGTAACACAAGCTTATACAAATACAAATAAATAAATAAATAACATTCATAGCGTTTTGTCTCCGCGCGGCCGCGGAGTCCGCACAGCCGCGGAGCGACCAGAGAGAGGTGTTTTGATTTTTTTATTTCTAAATTCTTGCGGAACCCCGACAGAGGTATCACGGAACCCTAGGGTTCCGCGGAACACACTTAGAGTATAGCTGATCTAAATGTTTTTCATTCTATAGCACTGCTTAAAATAAACAAAACCAGTCTATTTTGTCGTAAAATAGATATCTATAATGATTTATGATATTTACGCGAGTATTGCACATTTTAAATAATACTACGGATTTTATCACGTTTGTATTTGATTTTTGATTACCCGTCGTTTCGAACATTTTGCAGCGTTTTTACGATTACTTGTTAATAACGGTGTCTTGTTGGACCAGACGGTGTGCCCGACCGAGTGCTGGCTAAGGTCTTGGAGCACCTGGAACCTGGAAACTGCTGTAGGTAGAACTGATTTCGTTGAAAAACCTAGTACCCCCGTGTAACTTTCGCCAGATCAAAGGCCAAGCTAATTGGTGTTTGCGGGAGCATCTTTACTAATATTATAAATGCGAAAGTAAGGATGTTTGTTTGTTTGTTTGTTACGCTTTCACTATTTCAAAAATTCTTTCACCAATAGAAAGCTATAATATCAGGGAGTAACATAGGTTATATTTTATCCCGGTATTCCCACGGGAACAGGAACTACGCCGGTTTAAGCGACTGAAACCGAAGCGAAGCGAGGGCGGGTTGCTAGTTGTAAATAAAACTACTTTTAGGATTTTATATCGTTTGTATTTGATTTTTGATTCTCCGATGTTTTGTACACTTTACAATTTTCATGGTCACGGGTGGACTAAGATGTGTGACGTCCAACAAGTTTTCGACTTCTACGCGGACGAAATAAAGGGCGAAGACTAATAATACATATTTCATCAGATCAATGAAGGTCGATCTCTCTATGTTTTTTTTACAAAAACTACTGGTAAAATTTAAACTTACAGACAATAACAAAATACACTTTCAACGAATGGTATCTATAATTAGACGGTCTTATCGCATTCTACACTAGAGACAAACTAATGATTTTAAATTTACATGAGCAAGGACATGCGCTCTGCGCGGTATACAAGACAGGTAATTTGTGAGGAAGAAGGTAAATAACTAAAATAAGTCACTTAGTAATGGGTACACAATAAACTACAAACACCCACAAAATAAAAGAGAAAAGTAAAAACCACAACCCAATTACGACAAAAAACGAAACATTCATTATAAGACAACACACCCTGAACTAGGATAGTCATCAATCGTTGTATACGCCGACCAGGCTGGCATTATGCTCACACGTCATAAACTTAACATATACTCGTACCTTTTATAACTTATTATACACTTGTCCCTACCTTAAATCGATATGGTTAAATTACCTAGTAGCTGCCTGGCAGCGTCTTATTCACTAGAAGACATTGCTCCTAATAGGTCTATCATTAACCAAGCCAAATGGTTACCAGGCCATGAGCATATACGGCCACACTTTTCATAATTTATTAAAGGCTTATGTTCATACCCGAAGATTGATATGGTTAAATTACCCGGTTAATTACCTGGCAGCACGTCTTAGTCCCTATAAGACCACTGCCCCAAACCGAGCCTACTAATAACCACGTCAAACGCTTACCGGGCTGAGAGCACATACGATTTTTTATTTATTTTTTTTTTTTATTTTTTTTTTCCGTCCGGGGCGACAGAGGGGCGTAAGCACGCAACATCCGCAACCCACCCGAACACCACGTCGCCTTCGTCGTTGGGCCGACCACCGGAGCAGGGTTACTTGTCATCAGTGGTCAGCCCGACGGAATACCCCCTACTTGGGGTACCCTCCCATCGACCAACGTCCCCGCCTCGGGGAGGACGTCAGTCTTTCCTCACGCGGTTAGCCTCTCGGCGGGTGACGGACTAATCCTCGGTCACGTCACCCTCGGCCTCAGCTAGAGCAGCATGGCACGCAGGTAGTCGCACCTGCGCCGCCCCAGTCGCTGGCAGCGGGTCGCTTCGTCGAGGCTGTACTGCTCGCGGGCGCGACCCGCCGCCTCCTTCTGCGAGATCACTGCCTCGCAGAAGGCTGTGACTGCGTCCCAGTTCCTGATGCTGCCGAGCATCTCCCTAGCGATGGTCGGCAGCGTCAGGTCGGCACCGATGATTTTCGCAATCATCGGTGCCGACCTGACGCACCTGAGTTGACGACACTGCTCCGCCCAAGCGGCACAGACTTCGAGCGTATGCTGCGTCGTGTCCTCGTCGCAATCGCAGTGGTGGCAGGATGGTGTTCTCTCCCTCCTAACGACCGTGTACAGGTACTTGCCGAAGCATCCATGCCCCGTCAAGACCTGTACCAGTCGGAAGGAGAACACCCCGTGCCGCTATTCCAACCACTGTATCAGCACCGGCCGGAAGGCCTCCACGGTCCAGACACCGTATCGAGGCCTCTCCAGCCGGTCTGCCCAACGGGCGATAACGTCTCAGCGGGCGTCGACGCGCCAGGCGGTGAGCTCCCATAAGGAAACAGCGCCCTCCCCTCGCACCCCCGACACCCGCCGAAACAAGTCGGCGAGCATTTCCGCCTCCAGGTCCCACGGGGGAGTTCCGGCCAATAGGCACGCCACCTCCGTCGCCACCGTGCGGTACCCGCGGATGATCCTGACCGCCATGGCCTTCTGTGGACGCCACAGAAGGGCCCTGAGTCGGGCGGTCATGGACCCCGCCCACACTGGTGCGCCGTAGAGGCCCATCGATCGGATGACCGATGTAAGGGTATGTGCTCCTGAGAGCACATACCCTTACACATATTGACAGATATCTGAACGGAGATTCTCATCATCCCCTTTCACAGTTAGCTACCGTGTCTAAATCTTTGTTGCAGAGAGCACGAGGAATCTGTGACGAGGAGCACCTGGCTGGGGAGCTTCAGCATGTCAAGCAGGTTCTACGTGCAAACAAGCTGCAAGTTCCACGCCCCCGTCGCAGAGACCGTGTGAAACCACCCACAGTTGAGCGCCTCCCTGCAGTACTACCTTATGTGAAAGGAGTCACTGACAAGATTGGCTATATCCTGAAACGGGCTTCCATAAAAACTTATTTTAAGCCACACAAAAGGATAAGTCAGTTCTTACCACCTGTCAAGTGCCAGATCCCTCTACAAGATGCAGGAGTTTATAAACTTGACTGTGACTGTGGTCTCTCTTATATTGGGCAAACAAAGAGATCCATAAGAACTCGGGTCAAAGAACACATAGCTGATGTGAAGCACCGCCGTCACACTAAGTCTGCAGTCTGTGAACATAGTCAGGACCGCTCCCGCCATAACATTAGGTTTGATAAAACTCAAGTCCTCGCAAAGGAACACCGATACCTGCCTAGAATGGTACGCGAGGCTATTGAAATAAAAAAACACAAAAATTTCAATAGAGAGGATGGCTGGGTATTACCATCAAGCTGGGATCCTGTTATAAACATAATTAAAAATAAATCCAAAGAGACCACCACAAGACTGCATGATACTGTGAGCACTTATTGTATAGATTTGACCCACAATAATAATGGTTAAAGATAATTTTATGGGGAGCGCGGCCGGAGCACCTCCTCGTGGTGCTCCCTGGTAACGTCCATTTGGACGTCATGCGTCCATTTGGACGGCCAAGATTCCGGCAGGGGGGGGTCTCCGCGTGCGGCTCTGGTGGCAGAGCACGGCGGATCTGACCCGGGGCCAATGGGGCGGATGTGCCTCATGGCACTCCGTCGCCAGGGACGGTTGCGTCACGGCCCGGGGGCGTGACGGGTCGGTCGCTCGCGAGCGGCCAGACCCGGAAGGCCCAAACCGTAATCCTGAATGGGGGGGTCAGGACCGGGGGTCTTCGGACCGCGGGGAAGAAAACCCCTATAAAAAATCACCCCAATCTTAAGTTTGGCCACTCGGCGAGGAGATGTATGACTGGTGGGTTAAGAAGCGCGCGAGCGTCCAGTCGTTAGAGTGGTAGTCAAGGCGAGACTTAAAAATGACCAAACACCATGGCAGGAGTTGAAACGAGCGTAGCTACTCCAGAGGGTCCCGGCCACGCCGGGGAATCCCTCACTGTGCTGGTTTCTGAGCGCGAGAGGCGCACAGTCACCAGCACAGTCAGTCTCCACACGTATGGGAGGGAGACGACAACTGCTTTGACGGCCGAGAGCCCGGCTCAACATCAAGTGGCTCAGGGGGGGAAGGGGAATGAGGAGAAGGCGGTGAGGAAGAAGACCCGGAGGACGAAGCCGAGGCGTTCCGCCGCTGCGCGAGCCCGCCTAAGCGCCACAACAGCCAAGGCGAGGCGGGAGCGGAAGAAGGCAGAAGCCATTGCTGCACGCGAGGCGGGTGGCAGCATTGCCTCTACTGGGCCGTCGGGCCTGGAGAGCGAGTCCACCGCAGAGCCGTCGCTGGAGGAGTGCGTCGGCAGTGGCAGCGGATCCGAGGACGAGGGCGGCATTGCCGCAGGGCCGTCCAAGACGATGGAAGGCAGCTCGCAGTCGAGGCTGCCGAGCGACGAGGGCGGCACTGCTGCAGAGCCGTCGCGAGACGAGGGCGGCAGTGCCGCAGGACCGTTGGAGGCGGCAATACACACGGCCTCGGAGATGTCGCCGGACGAGGGCGGCAATGCCAAAGAGCCGTCCGCCGAAGAAAGTAGCTGGATGCAGGTCGGCCGAAGTGGTAGCGAGGGCGGTGGATGCGCCGTAGCGAGTAGCGGGCCGTCAGTTGAGGTTCTGCGTAGGTCGTCGGTGTCGCCGAAGAGAAGCGAGGAGAGGGTTAGGGAGGCTGCAGAGGCGCCATCCCCAAGGGTGAAGAAGAGGGAGGAGGCCCTCCCCCCGAGCGTCCGGAAGCGCCCCCTCAACGGGGACAGCTCGAACACCGACTCGGAGGGGAGTACCAACATGCCTCCTCCCAAGGTCCCGACTATGCCCCGTGGACGCAGAGGTCGAGGATCGGCGGTGGTGGCGAGGCCAGGGACCCCCGGTCCGGCCGGCCACGGTGGCGAGGTGGCGGCCCTACAGGCCGCGAACGCCCGCCTTAGTGAGGAGGTCTCCGGCTTGCGGGAACGCAACCGCAAGCTGGAGACGGAGCTATCGGCGGTGCGACGGGAGAACCGCGGGTTGGCCAAGGAGATGGCCGACCTGCGGGTCCAGTTCGCGCGTCTGGCGCCGGCCACGCCGCCGGTGCCGGCCTCGCCACCGAAACGGGCTGCGCCGGGGAGGGCGGGCCCGTCGTCGGCGTCCGTGGTGCCGGCTGCGCCCGTCGCGGCTGCTGCGCCGGCTGCGCCCGTCGCGGCTGCTGTGCCGGCTGCGCCCGTCGCGGCTTCGGCGCTTCCTCCCCTCGTCGTGGTCCCTCCGCCGCCTCGTGGCCGCGGGAGACCGCGGAAGTGGGAGGAGCCGCCGCTCGACGAGGTGCACGGCGTGTCGGAGACGGCGGTACGCGTCATCTTAGCCCGAGTAGGGGTGATGGTGGATGCGCGTATCGCCGCCGTAGCGGCCAGGCTCCCGCCTGAGCCGCCCCTCCGACCGCCGCTCGCCGCGGACGGGGCGAGACGGCCGCAAGCGTCAGCTCCCACCCCGCTGCCCTGTCAGGGTGGCCGCGTGGTGAGCTACGCTGCGGCCGCGGCCGGGCCCAAGGGGGCCAAGAAGGCCGGCAAGGTGCTGGCTCCCGCCAAGGCCAGGGCGCAGCCGGCGCCAGCGGCTGCACCGCAGGCGCCGGCCAGCGCACCCGCGACCGCTCCTGCTGCGCTCAGCGCTGCTGCCAGGCTCGAACAGGGCTGGCAGGTGGCTGAGCGGAGCAGGAAGGCACGCGGCCAGAAGCGGAGAGCGGCGGCAAAGAGTGCCGCCGTGGCCGCCACTCCCCAGGCGGGAGCCGGCAGAAAGGGGAAGAAAAGGTCGCGCAGGGGCCTCAAGTCGCCGAAGACGGCCGCGGTGGTCATCACCGTGCTGCCTGAGGCGGCTGAGAGGGGCCTCAACAATGAGGCCGTCCTAAAACGTGCCCGGCGGGAGCTGGACGTCTCCGATATCGGGGGCGTCGAGGCGAGGACCCGCAAGGCCCGGACAGGGGCTCGAATACTCGAGTTCCCTGGGGCCGAGGGCGCGAAGACGGCCGATAGTTTGGCCACGATGTTGGGGGGGCTGTTCGGGCCGGAGGATGGTGTCCGAATCGCCAGGCCTGTCAAGTGCGCAGAGATGCGCCTGACGGGCTTGGACGATTCCGTGACGGTGGAGGACGTCCGGGAGGCCATTATGGCGCGTACCGGATGTGCCTCGGACACCGTCCGGATTGGCACCATCCGCACTGGTCCCGGCGGCGTTGGTGCTGCCTGGGTGCAGTGTCCGGTGGAGTCGGCAAGCAATTGGCCGACTCAGGCAGGCTCCTCGTGGGCTGGAGCTCGGCGCGGGTAACCGTGCTAGAGCCCCGGCCCGCGAGGTGTTACAAATGCATGGCGGTCGGGCATACCCGACCGACATGCAAGAACTGCTTTGACTGCAGCGGGCTATGTTTCCGTTGCGGTCAGACCGGACACCAGGCGGCATCGTGCTCTGCGGTGCCCCACTGCCCCGCGTGTACGGCAGGCAATAGGCCTGCCAAACACCGCATGGGCTCTGGGGACTGCAGACCCCCGGCATCGGCCCCGAAGGGGCGGGACGGCCCGTCGACCGGGCCAGTCCCCGCTCCGAGCGCGGCCCGATCGCCCGTCAGCGCGGAGGAGGTGACGATGGATACGGACCGTTAATGGACCCCGTATCCATTCGTCTCCTCCAGGCCAACCTCAACCACACCGCCGGTGCGCAGGACGTGTTCCTGCAAGCCATGGCGGAGTGGTTGATAGGAGTAGCCGTAGCCGCGGAGCCGTACGTGGTGCCCGACCGGCCTAACTGGTTGGGTAGCACCGATGGCACCGTGGCAATCGTCGCCTCCACGTCGTGGCCTTCGTCGCCTCTGACCCTTAGGGACAGGGGCGTCGGATACGTCGCGGCGGACTGGGGGGAGATTACGCTCCTCGGAGTCTATCTCTCCCCTAACTGGAGTGTGACTGATTTCGAGGCCTCCCTCACCATCATGGAGGCCTCGTTACGGCGAATGGCATCGCGCCAGGTCTTCGTCTTGGGGGACTTCAACGCCAAGTCCGTGGCGTGGGGGTCTCCCCGGACGAACGACCGAGGACGGGCGATCGAGGAGTGGGCGGCGGCACTGGGCCTCTGTTTGCTGAACAGGGGCTCGGTGCATACGTGCGTGCGACAACGGGGCGGGTCGATAGTGGACCTTTCGTTCGCTAGCCCCGAGGTCGCCGCACGCGTGGGGAGCTGGCGCATCGTGGAGGAGGTGGAGACCTTGTCGGACCACCGGTATATCCGGATGGAGGTCTCCCCGGTAATCCCGACGCCCAGCAGGGGTCACGGGGCGGATGGACGTCCTGTGTTCCCGCGATGGGCTGTGGGTCGCTTAGACCGGGACCAGCTGGCGGAGACGGCCATCGTTTACTCGTGGCTGTCCTCTGCCAACCAGTCGGATGGGGTGAACGCCGAGGCTGGCCGCATCCGCAGTGCGTTGACGCAGATCTGCGATGCGGCCATGCCCCGGGTACGGCGTCCGCCCCCGAGGAGGGCGGTCCACTGGTGGTCCCGGGAGCTGGCGGATCTCCGGGCCGCGTGCATTCGCGCCCGGAGGGCCTACACCCGCAGCCGGCGGCGCCAACGCGACGCGGAGCGGGAGGCCTTGCTGTATGAGGGCTACCGCAATGCGCGGTCGGCCTTCAGGCTGGCCGTCCGCTCCGCCAAGGACGTCAGTTGGCAGGAGATGCTGGACGGTCTCGACCGCGACCCCTGGGGACGCCTCTATCGCGCGGTGCTGAATAAGCTCCGCGCGCGGGGCCTTCCCCTCACCGAGACTCTCCAGCCCAGCCTTCTCACCCGGGTCGTCGAGGACCTGTTCCCGCGGCGGGCGGAACACACGCCCCCGGTTATGGCTCCGCCAGACACTGACCGGGAGGCCGACGACGACAGTGTTCCGCCCATCACGGAACCCGAGATGGGAGTGGCGGTGGCGCGCATGTGCGCAAAGTCCACCGCCCCCGGGCCCGACGGTGTTCCTAACCGCGTGTTGGGCCTGGTCCTCGACCACCTGGGTCCCCGCCTCAGGGAGCTGTTCGACGCGTGTTTAGCGTCCGGACGGTTCCCTGGGTGCTGGAAGGAGGGAAGGCTGGTGCTCCTGCCGAAGCCGGGACGGTCTCCGGGGTCGCCTTCGGCCTATAGGCCTATCGTGCTGCTCGATGACACGGGAAAGCTACTGGAGAGGGTGGTAGCTGCCCGCATCGAGCGGCACCTCGTCGGCACGGGGCCCGATCTGTCGGACGCCCAGTTTGGGTTTAGGAGGGGTCGTTCGACGATCGCGGCTCTGTTGCGCCTGAGGGCCGTGGCGACTGAGGCCGTCACCGGTGGGGGAGTGCTGTTGGCGGTGTCCCTAGACATCGCCAACGCATTCAATAGTCTGCCATTCAGCTGCATCAGGGAGGCGCTCCGGTATCACGGAGTGCCAGCTTACCTGAGGCGGCTGGTGGCAGACTATTTGGTGGGGCGCAGCGTCCTCTGTACCAACCGAGCAGGGGACGTTGTGCGAACGCCCATGACGTGCGGTGTCCCACAGGGGTCGGTCCTCGGACCCACCCTGTGGAACATCGGCTACGACTGGGCGTTGCGGGGGAGCCTCCCGCCCGGGCTGGGCGTGATTTGTTACGCCGACGACACGCTCGTCACAGCCCGCGGTGGGACGCTAGAAGAGGCGGTAAGCCTGGCGACCTATGGCACCGAAGAGGTCGTCAGGCGGATCGAGGCGCTGGGGTTGAGGGTCGCCCTGGACAAGACGGAGGCCCTCTTGTTCCATGGGCGCCTTATGAGCCCTCCCATCGGCGTCTCGATCACCGTCCGATCGGTTGACATCAGCATCCGGGCCCATATGAGGTACTTGGGCCTGGTGCTCGACGGGCAATGGTGGTTCCGGGAGCATTTCCGCAGGCTCGCTCCGCGGCTCGTCGGCGCGGCGTCCGCCCTATCGTGGCTTATGCCGAACGTGGGCGGACCGAGCGCTACGTGCCGACGGCTGTACACGGGGGTCATCCGGTCGATGGCCCTGTACGGCGCACCGGTGTGGGCGGGGTCCTTGACCGTCCGACTTAGGGCCCTTCTGTGGCGACCACAGAGGGTCATGGCGGTCAGGGCCATCCGCGGATACCGCACGGTGGCGACGGAGGCAGCGTGCCTATTGGCCGGGACTCCCCCGTGGGACCTGGAGGCGGAAATGCTCGCCGAGTTGTATCGGCGGGTGTCGGGGGTGCGCGGGAGGGTGGTGTGATCTCGTTAAGGGATCTCACCGCCTGGCGCGTCGACGCCCGCCGAGACGTCATTGCCCGTTGGGCAGTCCGGCTGGAGAGGCCTCGGTTCGGGGTGCGAACCGTGGAGGCCTTCCGGCCGGTGCTGATGCAGTGGTTGAAAAGGCGGCACGGGGTGCTCTCCTTCCGACTAGTGCAGGTGTTGACGGGGCATGGGAGCTTCGCCAAATACCTGCACAGGGTCGTAAGGAGGGAGAGTACACCGTCCTGCCACCACTGCGATTGCGACGAGGACACGGCGCGCCACACGCTCGAGGCCTGCGCGGCTTGGGCAGTGCAGCGCCGTGAACTCGTCGCAATCATCGGTGCCGACCTGACGCTGCCGGCCATCGCTAGGGCGATGGTCGACAGCGTCGGGAACTGGGACGCGGTCGCAGCCTTCTGCGAGGCAGTGATCTCGCAGAAGGAGGCGGCGGATCGTCTGCGCGTGGAGCGCAGCCTCGATGAGGAGATCCGCCGCCGGCGACTGGGGCGGCGCAGGCGCAACTATCTGCGCCTCATGCCGCCCTAGCCGAGGCCGCGGGTGACGTGACCGGGGATTAGTCCCTCACCCGCCGAGAGGCCGACCGCGTGAGGAAAGACCGACGTCCTCCCCGCGTAGGGGGTATTCCGTCGGGCCGACCACTGACGACAAGTAAACCTGCTCCGGTGGTCGGCCCAATGACTAAGGCGAGGTGGTTTTCGGGTGGGTTGCGGGAGTTGCGTGCTTAAGCCCCTCTGTCGCCCCGGACGGAGGGGTGCGGAGGCGCGCTGACCGCGACCCACCTAAAAAAAAAAAAAAAAAAAAAAGAACTTTATAAATCAAAAATCTTTTAGTAAGCCGCATCTAAAATTAAAAATCAATATTAATTTAGCATCATGTCCCGGTAGTATATTAGTTTTGTTAGTTTTAAATCAACAAATTGTAATAATAATTGCTACAAATTTAATAATTAATAATTACTAACCATAAACAATATAATTTTTTCATATAGATTCATTTTCTTCTTACACTGGCAATAAATTTGTACTAAAATGCGGGTAACAATTTAATAAATTTATAACTATTTTCTGTATCGGGTAGATAATTGTAAATGTCTGTAATAACGATTACTTGTTGGACGTGAGACACCTTAGTCCGCCCGTGACCATGAATGCTGCAAAGTGTTCGAAACGTCGGGCAATCATAAATCAAATACAAACGCGATATAATCCGTAAAAGTAGTTTTATTTACAGTATTCACTACTTTAATCATTACATTTTGTAGAATTAAAGTCCTCCAATAAATGTACCAATCTGTTACTGTTGCTGTATATAATTACTATGACGAGAGGCAATTCGTGCCACAGACATGTGTCCGCCATAGCAAAAGGTATTGGCATTGATATAACCCATAACGGCGATCAGCCATCTACGTAAAACCCATTGACGATGACGCGACGTTGTGAACCAAGAATATCACAACAATAATTGGTTAGGTGCAATGATTCTATTTTCGCTACGTTGGTAACCGAACGATCATTCATCATTCATTTCAAAAGATGATTGAAATCAGGAAATCGGATGGTTGTAATATTGACAAAATACTTGTGTTCTATTCGCTTTTGTTTTACCTGTGCTTCTAAGGAAAAGAAATACTCCGTCAAACTTCAGGATCCAGGCTAGGAGTAAAATCCCACCGGGCGGATTACTGAAGTCAATGAAACGTTTCTAGTGGCCTGATTAATAAATTATTGTGCCTAAAACTGGTTGCCAACACAGTTTTAGGATGGTCATACCATACTATGTTAAAGAAATAGCTAGCAGAACCTTATTAAATTCGGATTTATTTGGCTAATTATAGATAAAATAAAATATTACGCAACTATCCTGCATTGTTATCTAAGTGTTATTCATTTTATAGTACTGCTGAAAATATAAAGAAAACAGGTCTATGCGGTCGTAAAATTGATACATTTAGCTAATTAGAAATTTAATGACGATATCCTTTAATTAATAAGGAACAAGTTCTGAAATAAATCATTTGGTGCAGTTACATTATACCAAGGTATACCTGTTTACTGAATTCAAAAATCTTTATATGTGAGTGAGGTAAGCAATATTTTTTTTTTTTTTTTTTTTGCAAACGGTGGCAAACGAGCAAACAGTACACCTGATGGTAAGTGTTGCTGCCACTCATGGACCTTTACAAGGCCGTTGCCTACCGCAAAGAAAGCGAAGGGAGTGTGAATGCGTGCATTGAGGCTCGGTGATACCAAGGGCACCACCAAAACCCTCCACACGCAATCACCCTCAGAAAGTTGGGCTTCCGGCTCTCTCGCTCACCGAACGAAGCGCAGTAACAAATTGCTACTACTCAGACGTCGATTTTCTGCGAGAGCATGGTACTGCCCCGGACGGACCGGCCCGTGGCTGTAGACAGATAACTGTCGACAGTGTGGTCCTACCACTCCTTTACTATTGTAATTGGTCTTCATTTTTTCACCACATATATCAGTTTTTTCATCATATTGATATAGGTGAAATACATTGTTTTTTTTCTTAGGTATCTGCTGTTTAGCAGAGAGTTTATTTTAAGTTTTTATTCCCCTGCTGTGATGTTATAATTCCTATATTATTTAGTCCGTGTGGTGACGGAATAATAATACAATTCAACCCTCCCTATCTTGCCCGTGGATGTCGTAAAAGACGACTAAGGGATATAATATGGATATAACATCAATGTAAAAGGAAAACTTGAAATAAAATCCTATATCAATCTGTCTGACTAGCATCGTATAGTAAGGTCAATTTCCCTCCTATTGTGGAGGAGGCTCGAGCCCAACAGTGCGACGTATATGAGCTGAAATAATGATGATTGTTATTTAGTCATCTTGTGCCTCGATTAACAAAAGGCATTGGATTGCCACACGTACAAAGTTATATATTATATATATATATATATATATATATATACTCTGTGCAAACGATATAATTTTATCTTCACATAGTAAAATTTCAGGGTTATAGTTGGACTTTGTGTTTGACCGTTGTACAATAGTTATTTCTGGACAATAGTGTGTTAAGGAATTAAATTACTCACTTTATAACTAACTAGGTATACTTTTCCGTGTGGTGACGGAGTAAGAATACAATTCACCATCTCTCTTGCCAGCGGGTGTCGTAAAAGACGACTAAAGGCTATAAAATGCATATAATATCTGTGCAAGAGAAAGGAAAACATATCTGACTAGCATGGTATAGTAAGGTCCATTTCGAGTGGCACCGCAGAGCACGATGCCGCCTGGTGTCCGGTCTGACCGCAACGGAAACATAGCCCGCTGCAGTCAAAGCAGTTTTTGCATGTCGGTCGGGTATGCCCGACCCCCATGCATTTGTAACACCTCGCGGGCCGGGGCTCTAGCACGGTTACCCGCGCCGAGCTCCAGCCCACGAGGAGCCTGCCTGAGTCGGCCAATTGCTTGACCGACTCCACCGGACACTGCACCCAGGCAGCACCGACGCCGCCCGGACCAGTGCGGATGGTGCCAATCCGGACGGTGTCCGAGGCACATCCGGTACGCGCCATAATGGCCTCCCGGACGTCCTCCACCGTCACGGAATCGTCCAAGCCCGTCAGGCGCATCTCTGCGCACTTGACAGGCCTGGCGATCCGAACACCATCCTCCGGCCCGAACAGCCCCCTCAACATCGTGGCCAAACTATCGGTCATCTTCGCGCCCTCGGCCCCAGGGAACTCGAGTATTCGAGCCCCTGTCCGGGCCTTGCGGGTCCTCGCCTCTACGCCCCCGATATCGGAGACGTCCAGCTCCCGCCGGGCGCGTTTTAGGACGGCCTCATAGTTGAGGCCCCTCTCAGCCGCCTCAGGCAGCACGGTGATGACCACCGCGGCCGTCTTCGGCGACTTGAGGCCCTTGCGCGACCTTTTCTTCCCCTTTCTGCCGGCTCCCGCCTGGGGAGCGGCGGCCACGGCGGCACTCTTGGCCGCCGCTCTCCGCTTCAGGGACCACGACGAGGGGAGGAAGCGCCGAAGCCGCGACGGGTACAGCCGGCGCAGCAGCCGTGACGGGCGCAGCCGGCGCCACGGGCGCAGACGACGGGCCCGCCCTCCCCGGCGCAGCCCGTTTCGGTGGCGAGGCTGGCACAGGCGGCGCGGCCGGCGCCAGGCGCGCGAACTGGGCCCGCAGGTCGGCCATCTCCTTGGCCAACCCGCGGTTCTCCCGTCGCACCGCCGATAGCTCCGTCTCCAGCTTGCGGTTGCGTTCCCGCAAGCCGGAGACCTCCTCACTAAGGCGGGCGTTCGCGGCCTGGAGGGCCGCCACCTCGCCACCGTGGCCGGCCGGACCCGGTGTCCCCGGCCACGCCGCCACCAACGATCCTCGGCCTCTGCGCCCCCGGCGCATGGTCGGGACCTTGGGAGGAGGCATGATGATGGAACTCCCCTCCGAGTCGGTGTTGGAGCGGCCACCCTCTTGCAGGGGGCGCTTCCAGGGTCTCGGGGGGAGGGCCTCCTCCCTCTTCCTCGCACTTGGGGCTGGAGCTGGCGCCTTTGCAGCCCTCTCCGTCCTCTTCCTCGGCGACGACGACGGCGACGACGACGGCCTAACTGAACCCTCAACCGACGGCGCGCCTAACATCTGCCTACCTGCGGCGCATCCACCGCCCTCGTCCCTACTCCGGCCGACTTGCACCCAAGGGGTGCTGCTCTCCTCGGCGGACGGCTCTGCGGCACTTCCGCCCACGTCCGTCAGCTCCATCTCCGATGCCGCATCCATCTCCTGAAGCTCGGATGGCCCTGCGGCACTGCCGCCCTCATCCTGCGACGGCTCTGCGGCAGTGCCGCCCTCATCGCTCGACAGCTCGGAGCTTTCGCCTGCTATCCTTATGCACGGCTCGGCGGCAATGCCGCCCTCATGCTCGGACCCGCTGCTGCTGCCTCTCTCCTCACACGGCGGCCCTGCAGAGGTCTCCATCCTCTCCCTCTCCTCTTCTTCCGACGGCTGGGCAGCAACGCCACCCCCGTCCCGCGACGGCCCTGCAGCAGCAATGCTGCCGCCCTCGTCACGTGCGGCAATGGCTTCAGCCTTTATCCGCGCCCGCCGCGCCTTAGATGCAGTGGCGCTAATGCGGGCTCGTGCAGCGGCGGAACGCCTTGGCTTCGTCCTCCGGGTCTTCTTCCGCACCTGCACCTCCTCCTCGTTCCCCTTCCCCCCCTGAGCCACTTGGTGTTGAGCCGGGCTCTCGGCTTCTGAGGCAGTAGTTGTCCCCCACCCATACGATTGGGGACTGACTGTGCCGGGACTTGGGCGCGACTCCAAATGGACGTCGCGCGCAAGCACCGGCACAGCAAGGGATTCCCCGGCCTGGCCGGGACCCTCTGGTGAAGTACTACATGTCTTGACTTCTGCCATGTTGTTGGACGTTTTTGAGTCTTGCCTTGACTACCACTCTAACGACTGGACGCTCACGCGCTTCTTAACCCACCAGTCATACATCTCCTCGCCGAGTGGCCAAACTTAAGATTGGGGTAATTTTTTATAGGGGTTTTCTTCCCCGCGGTCCGAAGACCCCCGGTCCTGACCCCCCTGCTCAGGATTACGGTTTGGGCCTTCCGGGTCTGGCCGCTCGCGAGCGACCGACCCGTCACGCCCCCGGGCCGTGACACAACCGTCCCTGGCGACGGAGTGCCATGAGGCACATCCACCCCATTGGCCCCGGGTCAGATCCGCCGTGCGCTCTGCCACCAGAGCCGTACGCGGAGACCCCCCCCTGCCGGAATCTTGGCCGTCCAAATGGACGCATGACGTCCAAATGGACGTTACCAGGGAGCACCACGAGGAGGTGCTCCGGCCGCGCCCCCCCCCTAATAGGTGGACTGACGATATCTGGAAAGTTGCAGGCAACCTTGAAAGTTACAAGTGGCACAGGGTCGCTCCAAGTAGCATTCTCGTGGGGAGGCCAATGTCCAACAGTGGACGTCCATATTGTGATGGGTGGAAGAATGGATGGAATGTTCGGTCAAATAGATGAATGAAAGAAAATAATAAACTATATGCCGGTAAAGGAAAATTTAAGGGAGCCATTGAATTTAGTTAGTAAATGTACAGATATAAGTCTAGATGTAACATTCTTCGGGATGACCACTGACGTCAA
Organism: Lymantria dispar; assembly: GCA_032191425.1. NCBI lineage: Eukaryota > Metazoa > Arthropoda > Insecta > Lepidoptera > Erebidae > Lymantria > Lymantria dispar. The sequence goes on along the minus strand of CM063465.1, from coordinate 4,395,858 downwards.
GTCACCCTGCTCCGGTGGTCGGCCCAACGACGATGATGACGTGTCACGGGTGGGTTACGGGTGTGCGTGCTTACGCCGCTCTGTCGCCCCAGACGGAGTGGTGCGAGGAGTGCGCCGACAGTAACTCACCCCAAAAAAAAAAAGATGTAACATTCTTGTAGCATATAGCATTAACCAGCAGTGAACCCTTCAACGTTTACTACATCACATTCAGAGGTAAACTTTGAGGTATTGGACAAAAGTCAAAAGTAAGACATTTTTACCATAGATAGGTAAAACTTGTCAAGTTTTGGCGAATAAATTGATAGCAGTTTTAATTGTTTAACCTTGCACTTTTATGCTGATAATACTTTGCTTCTTAACTCTATTTTCGTTTACTTAATTAATAATAAATTAGTTTACTTCATCTACTTAATTCGCTATCGTACTATTAGATAGTAATTGTCAACTTCCTTTTCTTGTTATCAACAAGTTAATTTAAATTGTTAATATTTTATTTCTTAACCATTTATTTCATTTTATTTAATTAATTAAATTATTTTCTTTAGTTATTTTGATATCTTGCTATTAGATAAGAATTGTCGTCTTCCTTTTAGTTTTGATAGCATAGTCATTTGACAAGCTAATGTAGTCTAGGTATATAACCTATTTATTTTGGCATTCTCTTTTAAAGTATTTAAATCCTTACTTAATATTAAAGCTATAATATCAGGCAGTAAAATAGGCTATTTAGGCTATATTTTATCCCGGTATTCCAACAGGAACGGGAACTACGCGGGGAAGGCGACAGAAATCGAAGCGAGGGTGGGTTGCTAGTACATAATTAAATTCAGCCAAAGAATATTTTGTATACTGCAAAAGGTTTTGGCAATACTTTATAGCAACCTGTCTGACATTAAACACTCTTGGGAATGTAGTTGACTTTGACAGCATTAGATGGAGTTGGACCAAGTCGGTTAAGGCTCTTAGTCATCTTTTAAGACACCAATAAGCTAAGGCAATTATAGGGTTGGTAGTATTTGTAGCCGCTACCATACAGCTACTTAAGAATCAAATTGTATGACATTCATCATGTAAATACCCGGAATAAGGACAAATTAGTTGTACATAGTACTCGTCTTCAACGAGTTAACAGGTCTTTCATGAAGCAACGTATACGCTTTTACAACAAATTACCGAATTATATCCGAGATATGCCAGTGAATAAGTTCAAAAAAGCAATCAAGAGTAGATTTTATCTAAAAGGTTATTATAAAATCTCAGATTATCTTGATGATAACTCGGACTGACAATGAGCAGCTCCTCATTCAGGAATTTCTTCATTATTTCAATGATAGAAATTACGCCCTCACTGCGCTTCTGTTTCAGTCGCGTTACCCCCGTAGTTCCCATTCCCGTGGGAATACACGGGATAAATATAGCCTAAGTTATTCCTTAGACAGCTACGTGGTACTCAAAAAATTTGTAAAATAGGTGCACCCGTTTTGAAGATTACCCAAAAAAAAAATAGATAGACAGAAAGAAAATTTTTTAAAACGGGGTTTAGGTGTAAGTATCGTGCAAATAACCGTGTCAGCATGAAAAAAGTCCGATATTTTGACATTACAAATAGAAACTTCAATTTTATTTAGTTGTAGATTCAAACTTTTTATTATGAACTAGCAACCAGCCCTCGCTTCGCTTCGGTTATAGGTTATAGTCGTTTTACCTGCGTAGTTCCCGTTCCCGTGGGAATTCCAGGATAAAATATAGCCTACTTTACGCCCTGATATTATAGCTTTCCATTGGTGAAAGAATTTTTGAAATCGGTCCAGCCGTTTTGAAGATTACCCGGAACAAACAGACAGACAGACAAAATTTTTTTAATTTGTATTTTAGGCATAGGTGTCGTGCAAATAACCGTGTGAGCATGAAAAAGCCTATTATTTTGACATTACAAACAGACACTCCAATTTTATTTATTGGTATAGATTATTCTATTTATTTTTTTCTCTCTTCTTTAGTTTTCTTTCTTGTATATTTCGAACGAAAGGATTTTCTGAAAACCAGCCCTGCATGGTTTCTATGCAGCACAGCGTTGGGCATTTCCCCGTTGTCAGCTTTAACTATAAACATTACTGTTAGTGTTGCCCAAAAAAGTCTTGGTCTTGCGGTCTTGGTCTTGGTCTTGCGAGAAATGCGAGACCGAGACCAAGACCAAGACCGCTTAATTTTTGCAAGACCAAGACCAAGACTGGCCCTGCAAGACTTGAGCAAGACCAAGACTGGGCCTGCAAGAGTCTCGCGGTCTTGCATTTAATTCAAATCACCATTTCAACTTATATACGGTTGAGCTCGTGTCTTCTACATAACAGGAGGAGAATCGGCCGTGGCCGGAGGGGAATCGCCACGGTGATCGGCCGTGTTGTTACAGGTCATACATGTCAAGTTTTCCTTCTCTTGCACCGATGTTCTATATTATAGCCCTTAGTCGTGGGTTCGCAGTCACGGGTAAAATAGGGGGTGATGAATTATATTCTTACTCCGTCACTACACGGCAAGTCAAATCAGTCTTGAGATATCCATCATTGGCCAATCGATTCCCAATGTTGGTGTTGGCTTTTCAGAATTACTCTTCGGAAAGGCTTAAGGACAAAAATACCGTAATCACGAGAGTGCTCTTGCCCATTATACATATTTATAGATCCGTTTATTCATTAGCCCAACGACGTTCACTGTTGGACATAGAAATATGCCAACAATTAATCTATATAAATGTCCATGTAGGGACAGAGTACGATCACCATCAGGCAGTACATGAAGCGTTGCTCCCAGCGCTATTTTGCCTCTGCCACGACTCACCCCAATCCACTAGTGGTTGGGGCGGTAAACTACGTCCCCTCAAAAATATCCGCGGTCCGACGTTCTCGTCATCTTCTTGAAGAAGAAGATGATGCTATTATGATCGCCCAAGAAAGGACCCACACAGCTCGCACAGCGATAACAGATAAAACTCCGCGGTATCGGCCTCGCCGTCGAGGTCGGAAACCGCGCCGCGTAAAAGTCATTAACCTAAACTTGGCCACGCCCACTATGCTCTCAGCGACGCCCCGAGCCGAGGTCCGTTCCCCACAGGGGGGAGCCCTCGGGCGATGTTCGCTTAACTTACTTACCGGGTTGAGAGCCATCAGCGCTCACCCATTGACCGCGTTAAGCTGTCAAGGTCATCTGCGACCAACAGCTACACACACACAAAAAAAAGACAGAGTACGAATATAATTCACCACTCTCTTACCCGTGGATGTCGTATCAAATCGGATCGGGCAATGGTGTTAGGAACCCATGAAAAAAAATTGAAATAAAAATATCGATTCGTTAATGAATTGAGAGACATGTAAGTTCTCAATTTTGTCATCGTTTTTTCGTGTAAATTGATTAAAATGTGAAGGAATGATACTTAATCTACAACATATTCGTATTTTGTTAAATGTTCATTAGAATTTGAATAAATCAATGATTACGTTTGCATAAGCAAGACAAACTTCGCTTTAACATACATCAGCTGATCGGCCGATGACCGTTGATGAATCGCCTTTGTACCTACGTAACCATTGAAAGGTTCCGCAAATCTAATACCTATTTATACTGTCGAAATTTTACATGCTTACATATATCCTGTCTGTACATACCCACATAATACATAAAATTTAATGCATAAACTCTTAGACACACATTTTTGTAATCACTATCACTTTTACGTTATATTGTTTTTGTAATATAATAATATACATTCTAATTATGATCTATGACTGTTGAACTACAACATACATGAACAGTTGTCCCATAACCTGATACACCCTGTGTATATATGTGCAAGAGAAGTGAAACTAGAAAGAAAACCCTGTACCAACATGTCTGACCAGCGTGGTATAGTAGATCAATTTTCCTCTTACTGGAAGGAAGCTTAAGCCCAGCAGTGGCACTTTTATGAGCTGTGACGATGACGACGAATATCATACATTTTACAAGTATTAAAACCATAAAATTTTAAATCAGTTTTATATGTTCTTGAATAAATAGTATATTAAGAGCTACATGGATCCAGCGGCCAAAGTATTTATATAGGCAATAGAGCAACAGGATTTTTCAAGTATCCAGAGTATCAGTAACTAAACTGGAAATACAATAGATACATACCACTTAACTTGAAGGGGAATATAAACAATCGCATTAATTGTAAAATATCGCATTGATTATAAAATGACATAAAATTTATTGTATCAACTGCCTCGTGTGGTGACGTCTTAAGAAAATAGGGTCGAAAGTCCTGTCATAAGAGTAGTAACGCTGTCTAATGGAACACCAGGGGAATAGAAGAGTAATTTTCTCCAGTGGTAAGTATTGTATTCAATAGTGAACTATAGGCTAACAGATGGATAGATAGGATAGGATATTTGATTAATTTAGTTGGATTTTTCATTGCCATGATAAATTACTGTTACGTTATTCTAACTGCAAAACTTTGCGAGACTCTTGCTGCAATACCAAGACTCGGGTGCGCAAGACCAAGACCAAGACCAAGACCCGGGTGCGCAAGACCAAGACCAAGACGAGACCAGGTGTGATATTGCAAGACCAAGACCAAGACCAGTCCAAGTCTCGTCTTGGTCTTGCATTTGGACAACACTAATTACTGTACTTATATAACAAACAAATTACCCGGAACAAACAGACAGACAGACAGACAAAATTTTTTTAATTGCTATTTTAGGCATAGGTGTCGTGCAAATAACCGTGTGAGCATGAAAAAAGCCTATTATTTGACATTACAAACAGACACTCCAATTTTATTTATTGGTATAGATATAGATATCATCATCATCGTAGCCCACACACGTGCCACTGTTGGGCTCGGACCTCCTACACAATGGGAGGGAATTTAACCTACTATATTTTGCTGGTCAAGCATGTTGGTGTAGGGTTTTATTTCGAGTTCTCGTTCTCTTATAATAATAATAATAATAATAATAATCTTTATTTCCAAAAATATGGTTATAGTAGGTCTTAATTATATAACATGATCCAGCATATTCTACCATATATGTATGGCGTGGAAATGTTTAAAACAGTGTCTTTTTTATTGATACAGCTTATTAGCTATATCTAGTCGTTGTAATTAATTATTTAAATAAATTTTATTCGTTACAATCATTAAAATATTAGAAACGCAATTACTCATAGCATGTCAATAAATGTATAAAAAATTCAAATTATATGTAAAGTTATATGTAAAAATCTTCAACAGTAGACACACGAATCTTATGTGCATATTATATCCCTTAGTCGTCTTTTACGACATCCACGGGCAAGATAGATTTACCTAGTGGTAGGACCACACTGTCGACAGTTATCTATCTACAGCCGCGGGCCGGTCCGTCCGGGGTAGTACCACGCTCTCGCAGAAAATCGACGTCTGAGTAGTAGCAATTTGTTACTGCGCTTCGTTCGGTGAGCGAGAGAGCCGGAAGCCCAACTTTTTGAGGGTGTTTGTGTGTGGAAGGTTAAGGTTATGGTAGTGCCTTTTGTATCACCGAGCCTCAATGCACGCATTCACACTCCCTTCATTTTCTTCGCGGTAGGCAGCGGCCTTGTAAAGGTCCATGAGCGGCAGCAACACTTACCATCAGGTGTACTGTTTGCTCGTTTGCCACTGGTGGCAATAAAAAAAAAGGGAATGGTGAATTGTATTCTTAATCCGTCACCACACGGAAACTATTATATTACTTACTCCTCATTTTCAGTGTGGTGACAGAGTAAGAATAGAAATTACCACACCCTATCTTATCCTTGGGTGTTGTAAAAGACGACTAAGGTAATGTAGATACCATCTATATAAGAGAAGGAAAATTTAAAATAAAACCCTATACCAATCTTTTTTTTTTAGAGGATGGGCCATGGTCAGTGCACCCGCCGCCCGGCTCTGTCCGGGGCGACGGAGAGGCAGCGCGCGGCCCAGTGACCCATCCGTAACCATGTCGCCTTTGTCATTGAGCCGACCACCGGAGCAGGGTGACTTGTCGTCAGTGGTCGACCCGACGGAATACCCCGGTTGCGGGGTACACTCTCCTTTCGACGTTCCACTCGGGGACCTCGGTCGCCGTCCCGCGGTCAGCGTCTCTGCAGGTAACGGACTAAATCCCCGGTCCAGTCACTCGCGGCCTCGGCTAGGGCGGCATCAGGACCCTATACCAATCTGTCTGTCTGTCCACCGTGACATAGTAGCTCAATTTCCATCCCATTAAGGAGGAGACCTGAACTCAGCAGTGGCACCTATATGGGCTGCTACAACAACGACAGGAGTTGTCGTCGTCTCAGGTAGAGGCGTACTCCTTAAATATGCGTGGAAATTACAAAAGTCAGCTGAGAATTCATCAAACAGTTAACAATTTTCTACAAGCGACAAACCGCTTGCCACGCCTGGCGGTTATGTCAGTGACAACGTGGGATGCTTATGTCTAGTCGCAGATTTTTTTAATTTAGGCCCAACTTGAAGGTTAACCTTTCGGGTGCATTTTCGTTAACGTTACAGCAATAAAGATACGAAACATTGTCAAACCTCATAATCCTCGGTCTGAGCACCCGCGGCTTCAGCTAGGGTTCTTTTCTCAGTTGATCGAAGACGTGCAAGCAGCCCACCTAATAGAAGTTGTAACTGCCGCTCAGGTCTCAGCAACACCAGGGGTAAAGCCAAGTCGCTGTCTACCGTGTTTGTTGGCCATAGCAAAGAGCTCTGTGGGACACCGGGCACGACATGATCATCTCGAGTCGTATAGAGGACGCTGTATCTCTCCAAATAGTCTGCAACCAACCACCTCCTGTGTATAGGCACTGCGTGATATCGAAGCGCCTCCATAATGCAGCTGAATTGCAGTCTATTGAATGCGTTGACGATGTCCAGCGACGCCGTCAAATCACCTCTCTGCTAGTGACCGCTTCTGCAACCACGGCCTTCAGATGCAGAAAGGACGTGATCGTCAAATATCCTCTCCTCAAATCAAATTGTCCGACAGATCGGGGCCGACGTCGGTGAGGTGTTGTCAAGCACTTCAAGGTTTGCAGGAAAACGTCTTGCGCAATGTTGAGGTTGGCTGGCAGGAGGTGAATGGTTTCGGTAGCCATTAGTGCGCTGTATCAATCGCCTACTCTTCCGCGCCGGCGAGCAATCGGGCAGCAGAAGGTCGAATGGCGCCAATCCGGACAGCGTTTGAGGCGCACCGAGTTTTCGAGACAATGACTTCCGGGATGTTCTCCATCGTCATGCAATCGTTCAGACCCGTGACGCGCATTTCCACGAACTTCACGGATCTGAAAATTTGGATGCCACTCTCCTTGCAGAAATCAAGGACGTTATTTACGGACTTATGAAAAGTCCTTACAACATAGGAGCAGTAAACTGTTTTTAAATATTTGAAAGAAAGAAAGAAAGTTTCTTCCTTTCTTTCTTTTTAAATATCTAGTTTTTATTTAGATTTGTAAAATCATAACATCCACGCAGGTAATAAAATTTATTCGGTGGCTTTTTACGTCTTCTTTGCACTTTGATCGCTAGCAATATTTTTATGAATAACAAGTCTGTATAGTATGATATAATAACATTAAAAAGTTTCTGATTCGTATTATTTTAAATAAACTATTGTGAAGACTTGAGTTCTATACAGTAGACAAATTCTAGCGAAATTGCGATACTTAAAATATAACTGTGACAGCACTATTATAACTTCATCTGTGAAAGGTGAGTTTAGCTCAACAAAATATCTAATTACTGTTCTGGTTGTTAGATCCTTGTTCCCCTTTGTTAATTTATAATAATTAATATAATAGCATTTATGCCAAAAAAATAATTATATGGTACATTTAACATACTGATTGCCGAAATATTTATTCTTAACCACAATTAAATATTTTATTATAATTAAAGGTGCTGCCGTATTTCAAAGAATCTGAAGCTAATCTTAATATTGACGAAGTAAACGCTCGTTACCATGGTACGGATGGTGAATTACCTATTTCAAAATTACCATATACAGATAATAATGCCCGCACACTTGTCCAAGCCTTTCACGAATACGGTTTACCCATTATTGACTTAAATGGAAAAAGTGAAAACGGGACTATGATCGCACAGACAATGTCAAAAAGTGGTCAAAGAATATCCACATACAATGCTTTTATTGAAAAATAAGATACGAGAGAGAAAATTTAGTTGTTAAAAATCAATCTGAAGTTTTGAGAATAGCCATAACTGACAACACTTTTAGGGCTAGAAGCGTAAGATATAGAAAAAAATGGTAAATTTTACACAGCAGTAGCTACTAAGGAAATTATTTTATGTTGTGGTGCTATTAACTCTGCAAAACTATTATTGCTGTCTGGTATTGGTCCCAAATCACATTTAGACAAGGTAGGCATACCTATTTTAAAAAATTTACCCGTCGGTAAAAACATGCATGATCATGTTAGCTTCAATGGAGTTACTATGGTACTTGATCAAACATCAACTACAGTTGACAACCGTACTTTGTTAGATGAAGTGCATGCGTGTAAAAATATCAAACATCAAAAAGGTCCCGTAACAGGTATTGGTCCCAGTAGTGCTTTAGCAATTACCAATGTTGATCGTAATTCTTCAGTTTCTGACACAATGTTTCATATGTTACCACTTCCGAATTGGAGGGAATACATCAACAATATACCACTGGGAGAAGCTATTAGATATTTTCCACAGAATTCTTACGATGCTTTTCTTGCGAGAATTGTAAATTTAAAATCGAAAAGTAGAGGTGAGCTATTTCTAAACGAAACAGATCCTTACGAATCACCACCATTGATAGATATGAAATATCTCAGTCGCGATGAAGATTTGGCGAGATTATATAAAGCATTTGAAAAGCTCGTAACTTTAGAGAAAACTAAAGCTTTTATTTCTAATAACATTACATTTCTGAAGACATCTTTAAACCCATGCGCCAGTTACAAATGGGGATCAAAAGATTATATATACTGCTTGGCGCGTCAATATACAGCCTCAACTAATAATGTTGCCGGCACTTGTAAAATGGGCCCGGATTGGGACGAATCCGCAGTAGTGAACCCAGAATTAAAAGTAAAAAGTATTAAGGGTCTTAGGGTCGTTGATAATTCTATAATACCGACAGCGCCTGGGGGTTATCTTGGCGCTGTAGAAATAATGATCGGTGAAAAAGGAGCGGCGTTAATTATGAATGAATATGGAAATGCCGAATAATAAGGTGTATAAATATCTACGGCCTTTTTCTATTTCTTTTGCCGTTTATTCACGAATGCAACTATTTTAATCCGAGTTTGTTTATTATATATATATGCCTATATCTCACTGTGTGTTAATTAATATTACAATTATGTTACATGAAAATTAGAGCGTTTTTTTTTTCGTAAACTAGTACTAATTATTTATAAAAGGGAAGAAAATTTCCAAATAAAATCCTATACCAACTCGCCTGACCAGCGTGGTATAGCAGTTAAATTTCACTCCCAATATGGAGGAGGCTCGAGCTTAGTAGTGGGAGGTATTTGAGCTGTGATGAATGATGTATGAATGTAATATGTAGGCTATTTATGTCCCAACATTTCTACGTGAATGAAGTGCAAATGAAATCGCGGAATATTAACCGATATGAAAAAAAAAATTGTAACCTCTCCAATAGAAAGCGAGCGAGTAACATATGTAGGCTATTATCAGTGAGTAACGTATGTAGGCGATTTATTACCATGCCATATGTCACTCTGTCATAACATACTGCAACAAATCAGTGGTGAGCAAACTTTTTTAATGGCGGGCCACAAAGTTTAAGAATTCTAGGGGAGGACCAGAATTATAGAAAAATGCATTTTGTATTAAAGCTTTTTAATAAACAAAATACATTTTACTTTTACGCCTTATTTGGCGTGTGAGACATATGGAATTGTTTTTGATTTTCCATAATATTTTCGAAAGCAGGTTCCATTTGTGACGAAGTCTATTGTTCTCTGATTGAGTTTTTCCGTTCTCTTGCGCCTCACATTTCACCACGCTTTGCACCCCATATTTCCCAACACATGAACTACACGGCTAGTTTAGCTTCACCGATATGTGAATAGAATGGAATTTTTCGCGTCAAAATCCTGACTAGAATATTTAGGATGGATGGACTCTTGGAGGGCCGGATTAAATACTTTCGCAGGCCGGAGTTGGCTCGCGGGTCATACTTTGCCCATCACCGGCATAAAATCATGGGGAGGGTGTGCTAAAACTACTATAATATCACTTGAAAGAGCTCAAAGAGCCTTACTTGAAGGCCTTATTTAAGCAGTTCCGTTATCCAATTAATGACCTGTACAAAAAAACTTCCGTGCTCACCGTGAGGCAAAGTTATATAACGAAATTAATCAAAGACCAACACACTAGGCCCGCGGAAAAGAAATTAGGTATACGAAGAAAAGATAAAGTTTATAACGTGCCAAAATGTAGAACAAGGTCTGCTCAGTATTTTTTTTAATTTTTAGGACCTTAGGATTTTTGTTTTTCTTGTATACCTATATATTATACAACAGTATCAATAAGAGATTAAATATAAGAAACTTAAATAGATACAATTGCAATAAAGCGAACTAGATATCTTAAAACCCTGAGTTAAAAAGAAACTGAAAATCTAATTAAAACAAATGAGTTATAGAAATATTAATTGTAAATTGGACTTGTTCTAATAATTATACTATTTTAATGAGGGCAATACATTCACATATTAAACATATAAGTACAATATATTCAATATACACATTTATTTATTAGAACAACCAAGAATTGTTACAACTAAAAATACAGATTTAATAAACATTATTCTGAAAAATTAAACCAAGTTGCATAATTTTTAAAGGTGCCACATCATGCACAATAAAAAGGTATGTACATTATTTCATTACTTATAGCTAATTAACGCAATAAGAAAGAAAAAAAAATAACAAGGGTAACATGGTAAGGAGAAAAAAAAATTAAAATGGAAATATGGGGAGAAAATAAATAACTAACTAAATTGAAAAAATCATTAACACTACGTCGCACATAAAAATTTTTTTTTCGTATCGATATGTCAATTACTTCCAGTACAGTTTTCGTAACAGTCTGAGTACTGTAATTTTAAATTTGGAAAACTTATCTGCAAATATATCCACATTTTGGTTTATAGTATTATATTGCCTACATAATCTAGAAATAGTAGAAAATTGTTTTAATTAGTTTTTGCCCGGCTTTGTTGTAATAATGCAGGTTTAATAACGCGCCTAGGTGTGCATCTAGGAATATGCAAATAAAAGCATTGTAATAGTACAGGACAGTCGTACTGATTTCTTAATACTTTATAGAGAAAGGACATATCTAGCAAGTGTCTCCGAACTAATAAGCTCATACATGTACTACATTGTTAGAAAGCAATGATAAAGATCTTTCATCTCTTTCTAAGTAAATTACACTATTGTTACTGTGCGGAGGCGAGGAACACTACCCTCTGAGATACAGTTTATAACTACATAGTTCAGAGGGTAGGGCAAATCTTCACCACATAATAGCAAAAAGTAATTGTTAATTAGTGGACTTGTGCTTGGTGTACTTATTGTGACCTTAAAATACACATAACTGATGTAATTAGTGATGTAAAATATGTTTGGTAAGTGCTTCATATTAATAACTGTATATTTATTAACTAAATAGTCCTAAATTTTAATGGTTGGTGTTTTGGCTATTTTATTTTGGTAATGTTAGCATTAGGGCAAATTATAGTAATTCGAACAAGGTTTTTAAAAGAAAAATAATAGGTAATAATCGACATCCAGGTTAAACTTTCCATTATAGGCCATTGATTTCGAAGTTCATTTTTTTTATAGATAGTACTCATAAATAGAAGGCATCTTACAAATTTTCAAGTTGCGGAACATCACGGTTTACGAAATATAATTTTTTAAAGTTCCCATACAAATTGGAAAACAGCACGCCATTTACAAATTTTTAGGTTAGTTAAAATGTCAATATTGTCTTGGTAGACGTCAAAGGAAGTTGGGAACTTTAAAAAATTATATCTCGTAAACCGTGATGTTCCGCAACTTGAAAATTTGTATGAAGCCTCTATTTACGAGTACTATCTATAAAAAAAAAATGAACTTCGAATTCAATGGCCCATAATGGAAAGTTTAGCCGACATCCAAAATACATAGTTTCAATACCTATTAAATAATTACATAAATTTATATGCCGGATTAAAGAGATATAAAGTATAAGTTTAATAATTATGTCTTGGGCTTGACAAATATGAAGACAGTTTAGTTATGTTAAGACAGTTGTTCGCTATGTTCATAATAATAAATGCAATTGAAACTTACCATATGAACACTTACTACATATAATCTATAATGTCAGTTTAGGTCTTAACCCAGGTTCAGGTGATTATAGTACATCAAATTTAATTAAATTGAATAGTTTACTAATTTTTTAAGGAAATGTAAAATACATTCCCTTAAAATCTAACTCTTTAAACTTAACTCTTCCCTTAAAATTAACTCTTTTTTTGCTATGATTTTGTAATAATAATAATGAATAAATTAATTAAAGAAAGAAAATCTTGACAACCATACAGATTCAAGATTTTTGTATCGTGTTAGTGTGGCCACATGGCATGAAATAAAATCGGCCTGGTATAGCTCTTAGTCGTCTTTTAAGACACCCATAAGTAATGTAAGAGTTGATAGTAATCGTAGCCCCCACCACCCAACAAAATGTTTATTATTATTAAATGCTTCTCTTGGGTAACAAAGGCTATTTATTTTAAAGTCGATGGAATTAAGGACTCCTCTTAAAAGTATGGCAGTTTCGTGTTTAATCTGTACTAATATACCTATAGAGCTGAAGAGTTTGTTTGTTTGAACGCCCTAATCTCAGGAACTACTTGTCTAATTAGAAAAATTCTTTCAGCCCATTTATTGAGGAAGGCTGTAGGCTAGCTTAGCGTGATGATATATCACGCTAAAACCAACAGAAGCGGAGTATCAATGAACAAAGTTTCAAAATCGTTTTTTTGTCCCTTTTGAGAGCATCCGCTGCATAAACGGCAAATTTTTCGCAAATCGGCAAATCATGTGTGACAGAATCTTATTATTAAAAAAAAAGTGAGCCGTCGCTCAGGACGCCTGACAGATGTGAAACATCGAAACTATTTTGTACGAGTAGAGACACGGTATCGAATATAAAGTATCGATACTGAACTCATGAATAGTATCGAAAGATAAGTAACATACTGTTTAAGGTATCGAGTACTTTTATTTACTTTATCTTTAGGTATCGAGTACTTTTCTTTCGATACCGATACATTTGGATTTCGATATTAGGTAAGTAGGTCGTCAGTGACATTTAAAAGTGCCGTATCTGTTCCATGTCTCCTCCTGAAACCTGATTGAAATTTAGGAATAAAATTAATTAATTAATTCGAAAGGTAATTCGAAATAGCAGCGTAATAAAATAGATTTAATTCCCTGTTGTTCTAGAAGAGGTTTGAGCCCAGCTGTGGGACTTGTATGAACTGAGATAATAATAGTTATGAAATAATGATGACTTACATAAATTACTTATAAACTACAAGCAATCCGCCCTCGCTTCGGGTTCAGTCGCCTTACGCGCGTAGTTCCCGTTCCCGTGGGAATACCGGGATAAAATATAGGCTATGTTACTCCCTGATATTATGGCTTTCCATTGGTGGAAGAATTTTTGAAAACTGGTTCAATGGTTTAAGCGTGAAAGCGTTTTTTTTTTGTAAGCGCACACCTCGTCCTTTCCATCTGAGGCAACGAAAGGACGGCGCGCGGGTCCATAACCCACCCGTACCAACGTTGCCTTCGTCGTTGCCGACGAAGTCAACGTTCCACCAGTGCCGAATTCCTTGTCTTCAGTGGTCAGCCCGACGGAATATCCTTTCGGGTACTCTCACCTCTCGACGTCCCTGTCCCAGGACGTCGGTTGCCGTCGCGCGGTCAGCTTCTCTGCGGGTGACAGACTAAAGTCCCCGGTTCGATCACCCGCGGTCTCGGCTAGGGCGGCATCAGGCGCAGGGACTCGCGCCTGCGCCACCTGAGTCACCGGCGGCGTAACATGTCATTGAAGAGGCGTTCCTCTCGCGCACGATCCGCCGCCTCCTTCCGTGAGATGACGGCCTCATAAAAGGCGACGACCGCGTCCCACTTCCTGACGTTGTCGAGCATCTCCCTAACGATGGTCGGCAACGTCAGGTCGGCACCGATGATTGCGCCGAGTTCATGGCGTTGCTCTGCCCACGCGGCACACATCTTGAGAGTATACTGCGCCGTGTCCTCGTCGCAATCGCAGTGGTGGCAGGACCGTGTACTCTCCCTCCTAACGATCTTGTGCAGGTACTTGGCGAAGCTACCGTGCCCCGTCAATACCTGCACCAGTCGTGATACCCACCAAGCGTGAAAGCGTAACAAACAAATAAACATACTTTCGAATTCATAATATTTATAAACTATTGCCTACAAAACAAATATTAATTTCAAGTAAGCATTTATAATTCTGCGATCATTTAAAATAAAAAATAACAGTCGCTTCGAAAATCTCTTCAATTATTCATGATGATAATATTGACCCTAATTAAAAGGAATATTAACTATACTTATATGTAAATCATTTAAACATATGTATATTAGCTAAGTATTAAATAAAGAAATAACGAAAATTATCAACAGTTCATCGCTTCGATAATACTGCACCGATGTCTAATTAATTCGTTGAGAAAATTTTCTTAAGCTTTGGTAAGTTTTTGTAAATAGATAACATAAAATTGACTATATAGGTAGTGGAGTAGTCCCAGTAGCGATGTTATCATGGGTTCAATCCCATACAAATCTTTTTGTAACCCATAAATGATTTTACTGAATTTTGCTGTAATTTCCGTGTGGTGACGGAGTAAGAATACAATTCACCACTCCCTATCTTGCCCGTGGATGTCGTAAAAGACGATTATGGGATATATTATGCACACAACATCTTTGCAAAAGAAGGGAAACTCAAAATGAAACCTTATATCAACATGTCCGACCAGCATTGTATAGTAGGTCAAATTCCCTTCCATTGTGGAAGAGGCCCGAGCCCAAGAGTGGGACGTATGTGGGCTGTGATGATGATTGCTGTAATTTGTGTCCGTAAATGATCTGTGTTTCTTTCCGTGTGGTGACAGAGTAAGAATACAACTAACCACCCTCTCTCTTGCCCATACCTGTCGTATAAGGCAACTAAGGGATATCTTGAGCACATAACAAAAAAGCAAGAGAAAAAAAAAACTTGAAATAAAATTTTATACCAACCCGCCTGGCCAGCGTGGTATAGTAGGTTAATTTCCCTCCCAATATGAAGGAGTCTCGAACCCAGTAGTAGGACGTATATGAGCTGTGAAGAAGTGTCCGTGTGGTGACGAAGTATGAATAGAATCCACCACCACCTTCTTGCCTGCGTGTGGGCGGGGTCCCTGACCGTCCGTCTTAGGGCCCTCCTGTGGCGACCACAGAGGGTCATGGCGATCAGGGCCATACGGGGTTACCGCACGGTGGCGACAGAGGCAGCGTGCCTCCTGGCCGGAACTCCCCCGTGGGATCTGGAGGCGGAGATGCTCGCCGACATTTATCGGCGGGTGTCGGAGACGCGCGCCCGCGGCGGCATGGTCTCCATCAAAGAGATCACCGCCTGGCAGGTCGACGCCCGCCGAGAAGTCATTGCCCGTTGGGCAGTCCGGCTGGAGAGTCCTCGGTACGGTGTCAGGACCGTCGAGGCTCTCCGGCCGGTGCTGATGGAGTGGTTGGAGCGGACGCACGGGGTGCTTTCCTTCCGACTGGTGCAGGTGCTGACGGGGCACGGTTGCTTCGGGAAGTACCTGCACAAGATTGTCAGGAGGGAGTGCACACCGTCCTGCCACCACTGCAGTTGCGACGAGGACACGGCGCAGCACACGCTCGAAGAGTGTGCTGCATGGGAGGGGGATCGCCGTGAACTCGTCGCAATTATCGGTGCCGACCTGGCGCTGCCGACCATCGCCAGGGAGATGCTCGTCAGCGTCAGGAACTAGGACGCGGTCGCCGCCTTCTGTGAGGCCGTTATCTCACGGAAGGAGGCGGCGGATCGTGTGCGAGTAGAGCTCCTATTCGGCGACACGTTCCGCCGCCGGCGACTCGGGCGGCGCAGGCGCGAATATCTGCGCCTAATGCCGCCCTAGCCGAGGTCGCGGATGATCGGACCGGGGAATTGTCCGTCACCCGCGGAGAGGCTGACCGCGCGATGGCGACCGACGTCCCAGTACGTCGAGAGGTGAGAGGTTACCCGAAAGGGTATTCCGTCGGGCCGACCACTGATGACAAGTCACATCTGCTCCGGTGGTCGGCCCAACAACGAGGTGACGTGGGTACGGGTGGGTTATGGGCCCGCGCGCCGTCCTTTCATCGCCCCGGAAGGACAGGACCGCGCGTGCGCTTACCATAGCCCACCCATAAAAAAAAAAAACCTTCTTGCCTATGGGAGTCATAAAAGACGCTCAAGGGACAATATGCAGATAACATTTATAAAAAAAGTAACACTCTAAATAAAACCCAAACCAACCATCTAAACAGCGTGGAAGAGAAGGAATCTATACCAATAAATAAAATTGGAGTGTCTGTTTGTAATGTCAAAATAATAGGCTTTTTTCATGCTCACACGGTTATTTGCACGACACCTATGCCTAAAATAGCAATTAAAAAATTTTTGTCTGTCTATCTGTCTGTCTGTTTGTTCCGGGTAATCTTCAAAACGGCTGGACCGATTTCAAAAATTCTTTCACCAATGGAAAGCTATAATATCAGGGCGTAAACTAGCCTATATTTTATCCTGGTATTCCCACGGGAACGGGAACTACGCGGGTAAAACGACTATAACCTATAACCGAAGCGAAGCGAGGGCGGATTGCTAGTACTATAAATAAAACTCAATAGCAGTGGTTCTCAAACTTTTTAAATGACGGAACCCTTTTGGGAAGCAAAATACTTGATGGAACCCTACAATAAAACAATTATTTTTATAAGTGTATTCTATATTAATCAGCATAATAAAAGTACAATGTATCAGTTACTAATTATTATTTACTTCACCACTTGGTAAGGACAATAATAGAAAACATTAAAAAAGAAAAAATCTAACTAGTGGGAGGTATGAAACTGTTTTTTATTTTTCATCAATTGCTTGATATCAGGTTTGATGGAAGAAAGTTGGAGTCTCATATCAGCTTCGGCGTCCAGTCTATTGCGATATTTTGTTTTCGTGGCTGCGTAGGTAGAGAATCCTGTTTCGCACAAATATGTAGTTGGGAACGGGAGAAGAATATCCAGAGCCATTTGGCCAAGCATTGCATATTCATCTTGGATTCTGCACCAAAAATCATTAAGAGGCGTCGTTTTGAACAATGACTCCATACTTGTGTCTGATGACATTTCTAAAAGAGATTCATATATCTCATTTGACATGTTTTCAGGCTTTTCCAAGTTGGGTAAAAAAGGATTATGAATCCAGGAGTTCACTTTAATTTTTGTATTGTGTTCTTCGGGAAAATACTTTTCAAAAGATGCGCGCATCGAACTGAGATATTGGACCAATTCTTCAAACACATTATCTTCAAACATTTCTGAGTCGTTTTCGCTAACAAACTCACTGAGTAACGTAAAACTTTCTATTTCTTTCTTACCAATGCAAATGATCCAAAAATCTAATTTTCTTTTAAAAGCAGTTATTTTATTATAGGCCTGAAACACTGTTGTCTGTTTACCTTGCAACGATAAATTTAATTCGTTAAGTTTTTGAAAGATATCCGCCATAAAAGACAATCGGAACAACCAAGTTTTATCATACAAACGGTCCTTCAAATTAAAAGAAGTATCTGCTGAAAGAAACATTTGTAACTCGGCTCTAAGTTCAAATAGCCTTGTTAAAGTTTTTCCCCGAGACAGCCATCGCACTTCTGTATGGAGCAGCAGTGTTTTATGTTTGCTGCCATAATCTTCACACAATAATGAGAACAATCGGGATTGTAGTGGTCGTGATTTGATAAAATTAATTATTTTTACCGCTTCATCCATAACTAATTTTAGATTAGACGGCATTTGCTTCATCGCAAGTGCTTGTCTATGCAGAATACAATGACTGGAACTACAATTAGGCGCTTTATTTTTCATTCGTGACACTGCTCCTGCTGTTTTACCTGTCATCGCCTTGGCCCCATCTGTACAAATGTCAATGCAATTGTTCCAACTGAGATTATGTTCTTCAAAAAATATTTTATTAAAAATTTCTTCCCCGGTAGTGTTTGTAAGCAGCGATGAACACATAAGCATGTCTTCTTCAAAAGAACTTTTATATGGATATCTCACAATAACCAGCAGGATAGCCAAACCAGCGACATCAGTCGACTCGTCCATTTGCAAAGCGAATCGTGTATTTTGTAGACGTGTAACTAGTTCTTGTTTGACGTAGCTTGCCAGATCATGGATTCGTCGTGAAACAGTATCGTTTGATAGCGGAACAGTAGAAAGATGCTTTGCAGATTTTTCATCAAGCATACATTTTGTTATGTCTAATACACATGGTTTTATTAATTTCTCAGCGATAGTGTGCGCTTCACCTGCTTGTGCAATGCGATAGCTAACTAAGTATGATGCCTCCGTGGCCTTTTCGTTGGTAGTTTGTGTTACATGCATCATATTTTTTTGACTTTCTAATAACTGATCTTTTTTGCGAACAAAAAATTCTTTATTCTTGTCTTTAGTCTCGGGGTGTACGGTTTCTAAATGTCGACGCAATTTGGCAGGTGCCATGGAACTATTAGGAAGCAGTTTACTACAGAGCATGCAGAGAGGTGAGCCGTTGGAATCAACAAATCCGAAACTGATATAAGATTCATCATACTTCCTTTTTTTCGTCTTTGAAACCGTCGAGCTTGACGTCGTGGCACTCGTGGCATCATCTTCTGGATCGGTGATTGCTAAATTCTCCGCGCGCATTGCTTTTGAACATTCAGCGTCATTAGAAGATGTTGTTGGAACACGTTTAACACCTTTAAGCCAACGTTCCATTCTTCTTTATTTATAATGTTACAAGTCAGGATAGTGGGGTTTAAATAATGCACAATCGTTACTGCGTATAAGAGACTAAATTTAGAACCTACAGGGAAGAAATGTATAAAACTGAGACAACAGAATACAGCAGGCAGTAAAACAATGAACACTAGTTTCTCGCTAGCGAGCTTGTAAGTAGGTAGTAACTTATCGCTCCGAACGCTAATCATCAACTGACGACGCCAATTTTTTTTTTTTTTTTTTTTTTTTGTTCTGACAAGGAGTGTTAGCCTCAGATGGCTGTTACACCCTTACGCGGACTAGTGGTGAGCGCTGAGGGCTCTCAACCCAAAAAATTTAAGCAACGTGGCCCAAGGGCACCCCCTGTGGGGTACGAACCTCGGCTCGGGGCGTTGCTGAGGGCAATGTGGGAGGTCCCACTTTAGATTTATTTATTTTTGCGCGGCACGGTTTCGCACCTCGACGGCGAGGACGGAACCGTGGTCTTTTCTTTGTTGCGGCTTCGCGGGCCGTGTATGCTGTATTCTGAGCTATCGTGATCTCGTCGTCGGGCTCGTCGAGAGCAAGTCTCGGTCGAGTGACCTTCGAGATGCGGGACGGGATATAGTTGGTCGCAGCGACCACTAAGGGGTTGGGGTGTGTTGTGGCAGAATCAAAATATCTACGGGTACACTGTTTCATATATTGCCTGATGGTCGGCAAGTGCAAGTCGATGTGGAGATCGGCATTGCGTATGAACCACGGTGCGCCCGTAGCCTTACGCATGAACCTATTCTGAAGTGTTTGTAGCCTATGGATCCTGTGTGGCCTAACGTGAGCGAATACTACACTGGCATACAACATGATGGGGCGTATGCAGGCAGTGTAAAGACGGATTTTGCATTTGAGCGACAGCTTACTCTTTGGGTTGAGTAAGTTGTGTAAACGATCCATAACGAACGCTGCACGCGAGCGCACAGTGGTTATGTGTCGAGCGAAGCTGAGACGATTGTCAAGGGTGACGCCTAGGTACTTGGCATTTGACGCCCAGGGGATGGGCTTGTCAAAAATGCGGACTGGAGTGAAGCTATCGGGGGGGTGCAGGTCGGCACGTCTCCTGTGAAACATGACCGCCTGACTCTTTTCTGGGTTAATGTCTATTCTCCATTTCCGGAACCATTTGCCAAGGGCAGTAGCTGCAGTTTGGAGATTACGAGTGACGGCGTCCGGGTTAAGCCCGGATACGAATATAGCTGTGTCGTCAGCGTAGAGGGCTGACTGCACGAGCTTAGACTTGGGGATGTCGCTAGTATATAGCGAGAATAGAAGGGGTGAGAGTACTGAACCTTGCGGTACGCCAGCTCTGATCGGGTGCGGGGAAGAGAGTGTCCCTTCTACTCTGTAGCGGAAGCTACGATTTGTTAGAAAGTATCGTTTGATAGCGGAACAGTAGAAAGATGCTTTGCAGATTTTTCATCAAGCATACATTTTGTTATGTCTAATACACATGGTTTTATTAATTTTTCAGCGATAGTGTGCGCTTCACCTGCTTGTGCAATGCGATAGCTAACTAAGTATGATGCCTCCGTGGCCTTTTCGTTGGTAGTTTGTGTTACATGCATCATATTTTTTTGACTTTCTAATAACTGATCTTTTTTGCGAACAAAAAATTCTTTATTCTTGTCTTTAGTCTCGGGGTGTACGGTTTCTAAATGTCGACGCAATTTGGCAGGTGCCATGGAACTATTAGGAAGCAGTTTACTACAGAGCATGCAGAGAGGTGAGCCGTTGGAATCAACAAATCCGAAACTGATATAAGATTCATCATACTTCCTTTTTTTCGTCTTTGAAACCGTCGAGCTTGACGTCGTGGCACTCGTGGCATCATCTTCTGGATCGGTGATTGCTAAATTCTCCGCGCGCATTGCTTTTGAACATTCAGCGTCATTAGAAGATGTTGTTGGAACACGTTTAACACCTTTAAGCCAACGTTCCATTCTTCTTTATTTATAATGTTACAAGTCAGGATAGTGGGGTTTAAATAATGCACAATCGTTACTGCGTATAAGAGACTAAATTTAGAACCTACAGGGAAGAAATGTATAAAACTGAGACAACAGAATACAGCAGGCAGTGAAACAATGAACACTAGTTTCTCGCTAGCGAGCTTGTAAGTAGGTAGTAACTTATCGCTCCGAACGCTAATCATCAACTGACGACGCCAACGCGCGATCGCCGCTTTTATACTTAGTCCTAGACTCGATCTCAAATATTCTCGAAAATACTCGAGTCGGCACCTTTGATAAACAAAAAGCAAAAATAAAAACAGAAATTTAAAAATAGCGTTGTAAACAATATCGACTTTATCCTTTGAAGTTAGAGACGAAAGTCGCTAGTTGACAACTATAGCGTCTAATTCAGAGGCGGCTTTTATCAAAGAGACTGAGCGCTTACAAGTATACTACCCGCTCGTTTTAAGTTTGCCGCTGGCGATAGGTATGAGTGTATGACGTTCGAAATTTTTTATTTAATTGTAACAATAAAAATTGTGTACGTTAGATATTTGGGTAAAACTATGACACATTATAAGTTTTGTTGTCACGTGGGGGAGGGTACGCGCATTCCACAGACCGGCAAACTTAGAGCGAACGCGTTGTACAAGTATAAAATTGTCGAGACCAAACTTATGAGATATTGTACCAGCTAATGTAACACAAGCTTATACAAATACAAATAAATAAATAAATAACATTCATAGCGTTTTGTCTCCGCGCGGCCGCGGAGTCCGCACAGCCGCGGAGCGACCAGAGAGAGGTGTTTTGATTTTTTTATTTCTAAATTCTTGCGGAACCCCGACAGAGGTATCACGGAACCCTAGGGTTCCGCGGAACACACTTAGAGTATAGCTGCTCTATAGCAATACGTCTGACTGGCGTAGTATAATGGATTAATTTCTTGTCCTCCTGCTCTTATCTCAATTACTTGGGATCGACTAAATAAGTACTCTTCTTTCATGGTATATTGCAAAAGTTATTAGCAATAGTTTTATGACCGCCCGACTTCCTGACATCAACCCTTCTTGAGAAATACATTATTTTGTTATTGCAAACGGTGGCAAACCAGCAAACAGTACACCTGATGGTAATTGTTGCTACAGTTCATAGACCTTTGCAAGGCCGCTGCAAAGAAAGTGCAGGGAGTGTGAATGTGTCCAATGAGAATCAGTGATACTAAAGGCTGATGCCTTTAGTATCACTTTAGTGATCTAAAACCCACCACACGCAAACACCCTCAGAAACTTAGGCTGCTGGTTCTTTCGCTCATCGAACAAAGCGCAGTAACAAATTGCTACTACTCAGACGTCGATTTTCTGCGAGGGTGTGGTACTACCTCGGACGGACCAGCCCTCGGCTGTAGACAGACAACTATCAACAGTGTGGTCGTACCACTATGCATTGTTCCTTCAATCAAGTTACTTATGCCACTTTAGAATAAGCAACTCCATTAAAGCACCTTTTCGACCAGACGGCTTCAAATAGAGTTCATTATACGGAAATTTGTAATAGTATTTTATGGTATATTTGATGGTAGATGCTGACAAAAGCTACACTAAAATGCAAATGTGGCAACCAGTAAACTTAACGGAAACTTGTTCAGTGAATAGCAATATAACTGCTTGCACATCATTTGGTTACATATACTTGAACTTATTAGTGAGACTGTATTCGGACTCCAAGGAAGAATACAAGAGCAGATACGACAAGAAGAAGTTGTAGAGGATTATTCGGAACGTCATGACAGAGAAATGTATGACTTCATTGTAGTTGGCGCTGAGAATAAACATTCGAGAATAAACATTGGAAGGTATTTATATTTACAACTAGCAACCCAGCCCGTTTCTTTTCGGTTTCAGTCGCTTTACCCGCATAGTTCCCGTTCCGTGGGAATACAGGGATAAAAATAGCCTAAATTAGTCCTTATATAGACAGGTAACTGGTAGTAAAATATTATCACAATCGGTCCAGCCGTTTTGAAGATTACCTCAAATAAACAGACAGACAAAAAATTTTTACACTGGTTTTCCGGCATAGACGTCATGCAAATAACCGTGTGAGCATGACAAAAGCCCAGTATTTTGACATTACAATGAATAAATATATTCAGACTTTACCAGTGGGCCTCAGTGGCGCTGACAAGGGGCGGCAATGTCAATGTCTTTTTTTTTTTATGGGTGGGCTATGGTAACCGCACGCGCGGTCCTGTCCGTCCGGCGTGATGAAAGGACGGCGCGCGGGCCCATAACCCACCCGTACCCATGTCACCTCGTTGTTGGGCCGACCACCGGAGCAGATGTGACTTGTCATCAGTGGTCGGCCCGACGCAATACCCTTTCGGGTAACCTCTCACCTCTCGACGTACTGGGACGTCGGTCGCCATCGCGCGGTCAGCCTCTCTGCGGGTGACGGACAATTCCCCGGTCCGATCACCCACGGCCTCGGCTAGGGCGGCATTAGGCGCAGATACTCGCGCCTGCACCGCCCGAGTCGCCGGCGGCGGAACGCGTCGCCGAATAGGATCTCTACCCGCACACGATCCGCCGCCTCATTCCGTGAGATAACGGCCTCACAGAAGGCGGCGACCGCGTCCCAGTTCCTGACGCTGAGGAGCATCTCCCTGGCGATGGTCGGCAGCGCCAGGTCGGCACCGATAATCGCAACGAGTTCACGGCGCAATGTCAATGTCTGCGCGACCTTATTGCCCATTGGGTAATCCACCTGAAGAGGCCTCTGGTTTCGGAACGTCGAGGCTTTTCGACCGGTGTTGATAGAGTGGTTGGCGTGGCAATATCGGGTCCTATCTTACAGACTAGGATAGGTATTGTCGCGACATGTTTACTTCGGCAAATACTTGTCTCTTGTAATGGACATAAATTATAGTTAATATGAAATCGCGTTTTTGAAACGAAAACTTCCTTAGGCGCGTTGAGCACTTGTTCTTGTAAACAAAAATCATGGCACTCGGGTCATAGTCACCCAACGCTTGTTTCGAGAAATTATATAGAGCTTTTGAAAATGTTATTCACTACTTTTATTGAAAATATAACACTATTAAAATACAAATAATTCTGATATTGCGAGGACTTTACAAATATACACAAATTACACTCAAGATACAGACCAATAATGTGTGGATCGCATGAAACATTCTCCTGTTTGGGAATCGACCCTATAACACTAGCTTGATAGGTCAGTATACTAACCACTACGCTATCTCCGCAGTCAGTGCGTTATTATATCTACTTAGAACCACTTAGGTAATTGACTACTTCCTCTCAAGTTTTAATCATTTACGATTTCAGAACTACTAATAATTATTACACTTATTAAAGAAAATGTGTTCGATAAATAATAATCAGGTAATTAAAATCATTTTATCTACAAATTATGTAAGGATTTCTCAGCTTTATTATACGTACGACCCTCTCTGTGACCATGAACGCTGAAACTTGTTCGAAACAAGTAAAAATCAAATACGGTGCCATACATAAAGCAGTAAAAAGAAATTTAAATTATGCAAGTACGTAACAGAAGCTATATTCAATCAGCTAACCCAAAAAACTTGCCATACTATTCAAAAAAATAATGAAATGCCTACAACTAGCAGTGCCATCTGTTGAGTCCAATTATACAATACAAGGCATCTAGAAATAGAAACGCACTTTAAAACACACAAAACCTTTTCAGTGGAGGACTCCAGAAAGATAGTATTGGGAATACACTTGACTGCACCTGACACATTTGCATAACAGCTACTTGCAATGTCATGTATATACATTTTTCGACGGCAATTTGAACACGTTGCTCGCTATCAGCACTGAATCAATAAATACAGATATATTTGGCACCCCAAGTGCAAACGTCTATAGTACCTTTTGCTCCTACTAGTCAGTCCGTTGAGCTGCTCAACTCACTGATTGCTCAGTATCCGAAGGTTGTTATGTTTTTCACCAAATATGATTATTTCCTAAAATTATGTTTAGACTATTTATCTCATATCATAATCATCATCATCATGATGATGATGATTTATCTCATAATTATGCACTTAAATTATATAATTGTAATGATTCACTACACGATTTGGGAAACTGTAAGTGTAATGAACAGTTGTTTAATAAATAAATAAATATATCGTTCCAGCTATCGAAGATAATGAAAAGGGATCTTCAGTGGCATTTGGAGACACTAACTGGTAGCTTCTTAAAGGCACTGGACATATAGGTTGCCCCAACCACCTAGAGCAAAGGAGGCTCGATATGCGGTTTCATAACCTGACGTATTACTCCCTCCTCGCCAATTAGGTTGACAATCGGTATTAATTCCACGACCCCAGTGGCCAACCTAGATCTGCAACGACCCTAATATCATCATCATTCTCATCAGCTTGCTCTTATTCCAATTACTTGGGGTGGATTCAATATATGCTCTTCTTCATAGTTTTATTACGGGCCACCTACCTGGCGTCAATCCTCCTTGAAAATGCAGTTTTTGACTATATACCATCTGTTGGCTTTGGCCAAGGTTTATATAAAGCTTTTAGCCTTTTGTTACGACCCCCATGAATAATGTAAGGGCTGGTAGTATTCTTAGCCGCTCCCCTACAATATATTATCACTATAAAAAACATATTTCAGAAAACATGGATTAAAAAGTACATGAATTTGAAATAAAAAAAAATCTACAGCATTCTGAAAATAGTAAGCCAATTTCACTCTTCAATGTTGAAAATGCCCTTGCTAATATTAGAACGTATATTGGCGATAATGTATTCTAGGCCACCAAGGGTTCTCCAGCAGGCTCCACATAGTCGATAGTATGACTGGGTGGCGAAAGTCGTGGCTGTGTCTCAGGTAACTAGGGGAAGAACTGACTATGGGATGAACTTAGCCCTTCCACTCATCTCTTTAGAACCACTAAATCAACAACCCTATTATATGGGTACTTCATTCTTCATGGGGAATTTGAATAATTTCAATTAGAAAATAATACTACAATTTAACCAGAGTATTTTCTATACTAAGTAAGTGAGACAGCTTTTTTGCGTTGCAAAACAATTAGATTATATTGACGCAGTATCAAATGGTCTCACTCCAGATAGACGTAGAAATAAAAGTAAAAAACCTGCCTTCGATGCAGGTAGCATTACACTTCGTTTCGTTTTAAAATTCCAGTTGCTCCTATTAGAAGCTGGTATAGAACAGCCAGATGTGACCTTAGTCCCAGGTTTGTCTACAATTCTGCCTGGCTCAAATATTGATTGGAAATACAAAGCGCAGCCCGATGGGAAGAGTTGTTTAGCTAGACCAGGAGGACGATGCGATTTGCCAAGGTATTCTTTAAGTTTTATTATTAGTAATATATTTGTAATTTGTATAAACTTTAACGGAATACATTTAGTCACTCTTTATTAGCCTGTAGAAGTCATATATATATATATTAGCCTGTAGAAGTTGTAAGAATCGGCAAATGGTATCACCAGGAAAGTGGGCAGCAGCTCCTTCCTGGGAAAAGTGTAACACTTGTAGTGATATAATATATCACTGCATGTTATTATCATACATTCATTCAGGAACGGTCTTAAAATAATAGATTTATTAGGATTCCATGGTGTGCCGATAGACGGCACTAGGTCATCTGATAAAACTAATTATATTTAATATAAGTTACACATCCTCGCTACTAGATGGCATCCGTTATAACATGAATCAATTATTCAAATCAATTAGTATTTGTGTAGATACTTATAGGTAGAAGATGGATTGAATAAGCACACAATGTCATATCATCTTATTATTTTATAAAATACAGAATTCCATCGCCAAGTGTCACAATAACATTTGTTTATGGATCGGTTTTGGTCTATGCTTGGCTAGCTTGCTAATAGAAACCTTTTTTTTTAAAGAGGATGACGCCATCTTTGACACGAAGCGTTGCGTCGTAAAAGTCTCTCTCTCTCTCTCTCTCTCTCTCTCTCTCTCTCTCTCTCTCTCTCTCTCTCTCTCTCTCTCTCTTGGTGCCCGTCATCGAGCGAGGTCGGACGTGCCATGTAAGACCATGTGTGAGCCCGCGCGCCGAGCGCGCGGGGCTTGTCCCGCCTTTTTCTCTGTTCTCGTAACAGCTCCGCTTACAACGCTGCCGCTAAGTCGCTTTCTTTTCGTGACGCGATAGCAATCTGCCTCAGGATGACTTCATGACCGGTGAGTCTATCCGAGCATTTATTTTCCTGGCTACATGCCACGTCATGGTCAGCTTTGAATCATCAAAGCTGACCATGACGTGGCATGGAGTGCTAGGCGGCGCACGATAGATTTCCAGTCTGGTTGAGACTGTGTGCTTATCTTCATATTCAACGACAGAAGTAGGACGCCGGAGGTAGCACCATCCGGTCGCCGGGCGATAATATCACGCCACCCTGAGCGCGCATTTTCCCTCCGACGCCTCGGTCCAGTACACGTCAGGACGTGCTTCTCATGGAATGCAGTCCTTGTCGACGTCTTGTTTATTCTGGGTCAATAATTAGTGTAGACATGCTGCGTGCAGTGAACTTTCTCTCGCTCAGTGAATTAATATGTGAATGTGGTGGTTATGACCACGTGTAATTTGTGTCGCGAAACCGGTAACCTATAGACTTCGTAGGTATTATTGGATAAGTAGTAATAAGCTATTGTAGTTGTAACCTAGGCGCCATCC
Organism: Lymantria dispar; assembly: GCA_032191425.1. Classification (NCBI taxonomy): domain Eukaryota; kingdom Metazoa; phylum Arthropoda; class Insecta; order Lepidoptera; family Erebidae; genus Lymantria; species Lymantria dispar. The sequence continues at coordinate 4,367,929 of CM063465.1, read as the reverse complement.
CGACAGGGATGACGTTATATAATATGTTGTCCACCAATATACAGTGAAATGTACTTAGCATTTTTATTAGTGTACTCTCTAACCCTCATCTCACAGGTGACATTTCCCAAGGGACGCAATAAACATTTCCACAAGAGATCCTTGAACTAATAGTCCAATGCAGTCTGCCAGACAATTCCAAGGCCATATTAATTGTATTCATAATTCTGTAATTCGTAATGCCGACGTTCAGTTCCATACATTACATCTGACGTCACAATCTCCTTTTATATACTACAGATGGCTCTCATGAGAGTCGACGCAATTTTTATACATTACACACTACACTACAATCGCCAACCCATCTCACAAGTGTGCCGAATATGGTACTATACCCACAGTAAACGACAAAAGGCGCAATGATGATGTAACGTAGTAGTTATTATTAATTTCTTATGTCAATTATCGGCGGCTCGATTCTAATACAGGACTATCGCTTGTGCGACCTATTAACAACTGCCTAAGCTTTGCATCCATTATTTCTAGAGTACACTAATTTAAGATTATTGTATTCATCTAAAAAAAAAGTCACGAACACTTGACACTTGCTTCCTGACTTTGGTCACCAGTAGCTTAGTAACTAGACTGTGGATAAAGATAAGAAAAACTCGAAAAGAAACTCTTTACCAACACGCCAAGAGATAGAAAAGTCAAAAACAAACCCTCTACCAACAAGTCTGATCAGCGTGGTATAGTAGGTCAATTTCGCTCTCATGCGAAGGCGTCCTGAATCCAATGGTGGGTCATATATTTTATTTATATATATTCTATTTGCTCATTGAAAAACGTCCTACCTCTTGCTAGGGACACTCATAAAGGTATCCCTATACTTTAATTGTAAAAATAAAGAAATTAGTCCGTAAGTTAATATATGTATATAAATTATATAAAATTTATTTTCCTTTAAAATAAATATCCTGAAGAGGCAAAAATCGTAGTACAGTCACATTCCTCCTGCTACTTTTTTTCACTAAATCTTCGAAAATCAATGAAATTTAGTTGAAATACCTACCAAATGATTAAATTTATCCTTAAAGTAGTAGTAAAGTATTTACTTTAGAGTAAGATGGACACCAAGTTACCATATGTATAATTTTTTATCAGGTACTGCCTTTCTTCAAAAAGTCTGAGAAGAATCTCAACTTCGAAGGACTAAATCGAAAATACCACGGAGTTGATGGAGAGCAATCAATTTCAAGATATCCTTATGTTGACATACCCACCGTCATGTTAACGGATGCCTATCATGAAACAGGTTTGCCTCCTACAGATCATAATGCAGCTCATCAAGTCGGGGCCATGATAACACAGGCAATTTCGCAAGACGGTCAAAGAGTTTCTACAAATAATGCCTTTATAGAACCTATAAGATACAAACGTAAAAACCTTACAGTGAAGATAAAAGCTGGGGTAATTAAAGTATTAGTAGACGAAAATAAAATTACTTATGGCGTCAAATATGTTAAAAAAGGAAGAATTCTCACAGCTTTTGCCAAGAAAGAAGTTATTGTTAGCGGTGGAAGTATTAATTCTCCAAAGTTATTGATGTTGTCTGGTATTGGTCCCAAAGAACATTTAACGTATCTGAATATACCTGTGATAAAAGATTTAGCTGTCGGTGAGAACTTACATGACCATGTCTCATTCAACGGTTTCTTGGAAGCACTGCCCAATCGGACTGCAACTCTTAATTCGCTTGAAGATATTCTAAAAGAAGCGTATGATTATAGTTTTATGAAAGTTAAGGAAGGGCCACTATCAGCTGGTGGACCAATCAGTACAGTAGCGTTGATGAAATGCGATCCTAATTTACCTGCACCAGATGTAGAAGTACAGCTACACCCTGCGATTGTAAAAGACTTCCTTTATGAGCCCACAACTTTTGACAGTATCACAATATTACCAGCTAGTTTCTATGACGGCATGTACCCCAGAATCATGAATATCGTACCAAAAAGTAGAGGTAAATTATTACTAAATGTTACAAACCCTCATAGCACACTTTTTATATTCACTAACTACTTCGGAGATCCTAGGGACATGGTACCTATAGTTAAGATTTCAAGATATGTCTTAAATTTGGAAAATACTAAAGCTTTCAAAACTCGTGGAGCATATTTTGTAAGAAAACCTCTACCAGCATGTAGAAACTATCAGTGGGGTACTAATGACTATACTATTTGCTTGGCCAAACAGTATACTGCATCTACTTCCCATCTAGCGGGCACTTGTAAAATGGGTCCGATACATGACAGAAAGGCAGTAGTAGATTCAAGATTGAGAGTATATGGTATAACAGGTTTGAGAGTTATCGATGCTTCAATAATGCCAATAGTCACCCGAGGCAATACTAGTGCGCCTTCAATCATGATTGGTGAAAGAGGGGCCGCCTTTATTAAAGAAGACTGGCTGAAAAAAACATTATAATCACAAACATATTTAATAATTTCTTTGTATATTATTTTACCAAATATAATAGTTTTGATATTAGAATTTTTATAAGTATTTCGTAATTAAATAAATTCAAATTTCTTTAGCCTTCATTTAATTGAAAAAAAAAACTTAGTTAAAATATACTCATTTTTATAATTAGTAAAGTGTTGTCACTTTTAAAAATCATTTATGTTGTGTACTGCGTCATAAATTGTATAAAGGGAAATTAGAATTAGTTTTAGTGCTAGGAAGAACAGTTTATATCAATTTATTAGAATTTGTTAATGTAAAAATCTTTATTCACACTTCCCTGAAATTCAAATCAGACTCAATAGAAACCGTTGTAAATCACAGATAACAGAAGGAACATCAGTAGAAACATAAATTGGAAATATTACCTACAAAAAAAAAAATGGAATGATTAAATTACAGTGAATTGTGTTCAGATATAATCGTACTAATTGTACCTAATCACAGCTATGTTTTATTTATTAAAGGAAATTAAACATTGTATTGTATGTCTAAAACAATAAAGCATTCCGTGTGATTATCATGCCTTTTGCTTGAAAACAATGTAAGCCTCCTTCGTAGAATGCTATAAGGTGTATAAGGTGCGGTCCTGTGCTGCCCACCTCCAAAGGCTTCCAGCACACTTAATCAAGTCGTCGGTCCACTTTGTAAAGGACTGCGTCATCCGATACGTGGTCGCCACTTGAAAACCTTTCTTCCTCTACGGTTATCGGTTAATCGAATTAATAAATATGCGAGCAAGATTATCACTGCGAAAATCGAACCCAACACTTGAAACGGTATTTTTACTACTAGTAGCCATCACTAAAGTAAAAAAAAACATTTATTTTATTACTTCATCACTATTCGGGATTAAAAATATATTTATTATTATATTCTTTTTCCGTATGGTGACGGAATAAAAATACTATTCACGACCTCAGTTCTTGCCCGTGGGTTTCGTAAAAGACTACTAAGGGATATAATATGCATATAACATCTATGCAAGAGGAGGAAAATTCGAAATAACCCCTTTATCAACATGTTTGACCAGCGGGTTATAGTATCAAGGTCAGGTCAATTTCACTCCCCTGTGGGACCCAGAGGCGGAAATGCTCGCCGGATTGTTATCAGCGGGTGACGGGGGTGCGAGCGGAGGGCGGTGTGGTCTCGTTAAGGAAGCTCACCGCTCGGCGTGTCGATGCCCGCCGAGACATCATTGCCCGTCGGGCAGTCCGGCTGGAGAGGTCTCGGTTCGGGGTGCGAACCGTGGAGGTCTTCCGGTCGGTGCTGATGCAGTGGTTGGAAAGGCGGCACGGGGTGCTCTCCTTCCGACTAGTGCAGGTGTTGACGGGGCATGGGTGCTTCACCAAATACCTGCACAAGGTCGTAAGGAGGGAGAGTACACCGTCCTGCCACCACTGCGATTGTGACGAGGATACGGCGCGGCATACGCTCGAGGCCTGCGCCGCTTGGGCAGCGCAGCGCCGTGAACTCGTCGCAATCATCGGTGCTGACTTGACGCTGCCGACTATCGCTAAGGCGATGGTCGACAGTGTCAGGAATTGGGACGCAGTCGCAGCCTAAGGAGGCGGCGGATCGCCTGCGCGAGGAGCGCAGCCTTGATGAGGCGATCCGCCGCCGGCGACTGGGGTGGCGTAGGCGCGAATACCTGCGCCTCATGCCGCCCTAGCCGAAGCCGCGGGTGACGTGACCGGGGAATTAGTCCGTCACCCGCCGAGAGGCCGACCGCGTGAGGAAAGACCGACGTCCTCTCCGAGGGGGGGACGTCGGTCGATGGGAGGGTACCTCACGAAGGGGGTATTCCGCGGGGCGACCACTAATGACAAGTAACCCTGCTCCGGTGGTCGGCCCAATGATGAAGGCAACGTGGTGTTCGGGTGGGTTGCGGGTGTTGCGTGCTATACGCCCCTCTGTCGCCCCGGACGGAGTGGTGCGTGGAGCGCGCCGACCGCAACCCACCCCGGAAAAAAAAGGTCAATTTCACTCCCATTGTAAAGAACGCTCGAGCTTAGCAGTGAGCTGTGATGATGATGATTTATTTATAACACTAGCAACCTGGCCTCGCTTCGCTTCGTTTTCAATTGCCTTACCCGCGTAGTTCTCGTTCCCGTGGGAATACTGAATATAAAATATAGCCTATGTTACTCTCTGATATTATAGCTTTCCATTGGTGAAAGAATTTTTAAAATCGATTCCATGATTTAACCGTGAAAGTGTAACAATAAACAAACAAACTTTCTTTCGCATTTATAATATTAGTAAGGATTAAATAACATTACAAATATTGCAATATCGATTTTACAATCGACTAAAAACTTTCATATTTACGTAAACTGAAAATCTGATAGATTACTGATTTTAACACTAATCCAATTAAAATCAGTATAATTAATTGTATGGATGCAATTACAAACAAAATGGCAGCGGCGCAGTGTTTATTAAGGATGTGCAATCTTAATCAACGAAACAGTAGAAGCAGTAATCTCTGTTACAGTGTACCTATTTCCTTTGTTAATTAATTTTATTTCATGCGGTAAGTAATATTAAAAAACAAAAAAGATTTTTTTGTTTTTTTTTTGTATTGAGAATCAGCTACTAATGGGAACTATAGTTGCCAATGTCGATAAGATTTACGAAAACTAAGATATTTCATGTTTTCGAGTCATTATTTTGTGATAGAGTATAAGAAATTGTAAAAGTTATCCTCAGCTATTTGAGGTTGGACTTTAACCTCGAATAACTTTTAAACGAGTCAATTTAGCAAAAAATCATTTCAGACCTTTTTGTAGATCGTTAAATTTCCTACAAGAATATGTATTGATTTTTACGAGATATTAATTTGTTCGAGTGCATCAAAAATCCAAACAATAAAAAAAATAATTCCTATGTTATTTAAATGGGAAATCAAAAATCACAATGAGCGACCTCTTAATATTAATATTAAGGGCTGAAACTTTACCAGGATTTTTTTTTCGTCATCTTGGACGATATTTTCGTAGTAGCTAAGAAAAAAATATTAAAAGATTTTTTTGGCACACCTTAATATATCGTATCGTATCTCGAAGGCATCACACTGGAACTTAAATAATATGTTATTTACGTGTCATTTTATGCAAAAGATGATGAAATATGACAGCCCGCTGAATTTCTTGCAGGATTTTCTCAGCTTGTGGGCGCGTTCCGATCTAGTGGTAGATATTGTATTGTGTTCAAACGATGTATAAATTTGACAATATGTAAGTGCTCTTAAGGGGCCTCAGCAGAATAAGATTTGATTCATCCCAGCTGGTACTCCGCATCACATTACATAAAATGCCATTAAAAATATTGACACTTCCGGGACAGCTATTTTGACTCTGCCACGACTCACCCCAAGCAGGCAGAACCACCATATAACGCTTTACCATTCCCGTCAAAAGTCCCTCAAAGAATTTTATTAACGAACTAGCTGACCCGGCGAACTTCGTACCACCATACATTTTTCGTAAATATATTTTCTAAATTACCGAAAATATAGTCTCTAATGGAAGAATCATTACAGCTTTGTTAGGAAAGATTCGATCGTCTTGGTCGCAGCATTGTTAATGATGATTAAAAGAGAATACAAATTACTCATTATTGATTTCTGACAAAATTATAATTATCAAATTTTCAACCATACTTAACTATAGACAACATTACGGTTAGCTGTCATTTGTATTGCATTTGCGTTTTTTTATTACATATCAAATGCGTTTTTTATACTACGTTTCATAGTGACTTGTATTCTGTTTGACATTTTATGTCACGTCACACGGGAATAAAACGGGATAAAAAGTATCCTATGTCCGTTTCCTACTTCTAAGCTACCTCCCCACCAATTTTTAGCCAAATCTGTACAGCCGTTCTTGAGTTATAAATAGTGTAACTAACACGACTTTCTTTTATATATATGTAGACGAAGAAAAGGAGGTAAAAGAAAAGAAGTAATTATTTTTTGCTATAAATCGATAAAGAAGAATTTTTTAAATGAAGAACTTATTTTAAAAATGCCTACGTAGTAACATACACTACGCTATTTGCAAGACAATATAAAAAAAATAAAATATATATAAAAAATACGTATAAAAACTTCGTCTAACTTTTAATTACTATTTATAAATCCTAGAAACTTCTGGAACAAACCAAGAGCAAACTAATTATTTTACTTATTCTTTTGTTATAATATGTCCATTATATATTCAAACAATTCAGCACAACGAAATATTATATTTATGTCACTAATTAAAGGTCATATTATCTACTGAAATCATCTCAAATTTTTTACTCATTCTCGCAAATTATTCTGCAAATTATAATGTTAAAAACTCCACTGCTGTTTAATATCTTACGCTAGACAAAAATAAAAATACATTAAGTATTTCAGCTAATGAGGTTTTGACACTAAAATCCATACTAATATTATAAATGCAAAAGTAAGGATGTTTGTTTGTTTGTTTGTTTGTAACGCTTTCACGCTTAAACCACCGAACCGATTTCAAAAATTCTTTCACCAATGGAAAACTATAATATCAGGGAGTAACATAGGCTATATTTTATCCCGGTATTCCCACGGAAACGGGAACTACGCGGGTAAAACGACTAAAACCGAAGCGAAGCGAGGGCGGTTGCTAGTATTTTATAAAACTTAAGAAATATATACTATAAAATAGGAATTAATACTATAATCTCATGGATAAATCTCATGAAATCACGAAACATTTAGGAGAACTTTCTTCATACAGCCATATCTTATACAATTTTTTTTACATATTATTTAACAGTTCTTCATATTGAGTAGTAGGTACATTAATAGTCAGGTTGGTCAGTAAGCTGTCTTTCGCATTAATTGGGCGCTGAAATCCAAATTCTGCGATTTTTGGCTGAACATGAAAATACACGTACCTAAACCACTTTTATTACATCATACTCACTTCAGAATGTTATCCGTATTATATTACATAAAATAATAGCAAAACTATTTAATATAAGACACTGAAAAAGGAAATATAATTCAAGGGCGTGATATGATACTTCCATCTTCCCGCCAAAAAACCTGGAGCAAAAACAAGAACCATCTCAATTTTATAAAATTAAAATTAAGCACTCTTAATAATGCCATTTATAACTTACTAGCAACCCGCCCTCGCTTCGCTTCGGTTTCAGTCGCTTTACCCGCGGCGTATTTCCCGTTCCTGTGGGAATACCGGGATAAAATATAGCCTAGTTTACGCCCTCATATTATAGCTTTCCATTGGTGAAAGAATTTTTGAAATCGGTCCAGCCGTTTTGAAGATTACCCGGAACAAACAGACAGACAGACAAAATTTTTTTTATCGCTATTTTATGCATAGGTGTCGTGCAAATAACCGTGTGAGCATGAAAAAAGCCTATTATTTTGACATTACAAACAGACACTTCAATTTTATTTATTGGTATAGATTTCTTATGCCAATTCCAATCTCTAGCAGAGGAGAAAGAGCAAAAGAAAACAAATTTCCCTAGGACAGATCCCTAGGAGAGAAGAGAAAAAAAAACAAATTTCTTTTATTAATAATATTTATTTGTAACTATGATAACAAAGTCCCTCAGATATAATTTTAACTAATAACTTCACAATCTGCATATACATAATTAAGTTTTGTACAATAATTCCTAACTCACAGAATAATATTACACTTCTTCATATTGAATAGTTTAGTCATAATGTTTAGATTTTCTCTGCATTATATTGCATAGAATATAAGCAAATTTTTCAATAAAACATTAAATTATTGAATTAAATTTAAGCGGCACGTAACATTTTCTTCCGAGGAGGGACGTCGGTCGATGGGAGGGTACCCCAATTAGGGGTATTCCGTCGGGCCGACCACTGACGACAAGTTAACGCTGCTGCAGTGGTCGGCCCAACGACGAAGGCGACGTGGTTTTTGGGTGGGTCGCGGGAGTTGCGTGCTTAAGCCCCTCTGTCGCCCCGGACGGAGTGGTGCGGAGGCGCGAAAAAAAAAAAAAAAACGTAACATTTTCTCATTCACGCCAAAACTCAATATATGATTACTATCTAAAGTTACTGCTACTATTACCACTTACTCCATCAATTAACGAAAAATACGACCATCACTCTAGATAATAATCTTCACAAATGATAAATACAAAGAAATAATTGATTCTTTGTGGTAACAGGTGGTGAGAAGCAATAATATGCCAAAATGCAAATGTGGCAACCTTTAAACTTGACGGAAGTATGTCCAACTAATACCCATGTAACTGCGTGCACATCCTTTGGGTATATCTACCTTAATTTATTAATAAAATTGTATTCAGACTCCAAGGATAGGAGAATACAAGAACAGATAAAGGTAGAAGAAGAACACCATGGGATCGTTGAAGATATAGAGAATTATTCACAACGCAAGAGAGAAGAGTATGATTTCATAGTAGTAGGCGCTGGATCAGCCGGATGTGTCGTAGCTAATAGGCTATCTGAACATTGGAAGGTATTATTTAATGATAATATATCTGTGTTTGTGTAAGAATACAATGCACCACCCACTCTTTTATCCGTAGGTGTCATAAAAGAGGACTATAAGATTAAATATGTAAATAATAGAAGAGTAAGAGAAAGCTCGAGACAAAACCCTATACCAACACGTCTGACGAGTGTGGAATAGTAGGTTCTCTTCCTATTGTGGAGGAGGCTCGAGTCCAACAGTGAGACATATTATAGATTGTACGATATTCACGATAAAGGCAAACATCCACGACCTCCGTCGGCCTCTCGTACCTTCTTCTAAGTACAGACACCTTGAAAACCCTCTAACAGAAGTCTTTGTGTAATAGTGGACTTCTATAGTCATGGGTCGATAGAAAATTAATTCTACATCAAAATAATTCATGTAATTTATCATTCTTGTATGCAGGTGCTCCTATTGGAAGCCGGTATAGAACAGCCAGACGTTACTCTAGTACCAGGACTTTCAACAGCTCTACCTGGCTCTAACATTGACTGGAACTATCAAACGGAACCTGATGGCAAAAGTTGTCTTGCAAGACCTGGAGGACAATGCATTTGGCCTAGGTACTATCCACTTTTGCTTTTATCTTCAGCGAACTCGCATTATGAATTTGAAATAATATAGAGCCATATATTAGATCTATTAAACGCAATCATCATCATCATCACTTCAGCCTATCGCCGTCCACTGCTGGACGTAGGCCTCCCTCATGTTACGCCACAAAGTGCGGTTTTGTGCCGCCTGCATCCAACGACGCCCAGCAGCTTTCACTAGGTCGTCGGTCCACCTAGTGGAGGGGCGTCCTACACTGCGTCGTCCGATACGTGGTCGCCACTCGAGAACCTTTCTTCCCCAGCAGTTGTCACTTCGTCGAGTGATGTGACCTGCCTATTGCCACTTCAGCGTGCTAATTCTTCGTGTATTAAACACAATACTGGACTGGAAATATAACTCGTCTTTCATCATTGGAGTTTTATCCATACTAATATTATAAATGCGAAAGTAAGGATGTTTGTTTGTTTGTTTGTTTGTTTGTAACGCTTTCACGCTTAAACCACCGAACCGATTTCAAAAATTCTTTCACCAGTGGAGAGCTATAATATCAGGGAGTAACATAGGCTATATTTTATCCCGGTATTCCCACAGGAACGGGAACTACGCGGGTTTAAGCGACTGAAAACGAAGCGAAGCGAGGGCGGGTTGCTAGTCTTAAATAAAATTGGTTGATTAGCGCGATTACTAATGAAATAGGTGATAGATGATACGAAGACATCTTTTTTTTATTGCCGATGGTGGCAAACGAGCAAGCAGCACACCTGATGATAAGTGGTGCTGCCGCACATGGATCTTTGCAATAACAGGGACACAGCCAGGCCGTTACCAACCGTGAAGAAAAAGAAATTAAAATTCGTTTAAAGAAGGACTAGTTTGTTAATAATGTAATTATAATTACAGAGGCAAGGTTATGGGCGGATCCAGTTCTATCAACTCATTGGTATATATTAGAGGCAATAAAGAAGATTATGATACCTGGGCGGCAATGGGAAACCCTGGATGGAGTTACGACGAAGTGAGTGTCATGTCTTTCCGTGTGATGACGCAGTAAGAATACAATTCACCACTCCCCATCTTGCCCGTGAATGTCGTGAAAGACGACTAAGAGATATATTACGCATAATATGACATCTACGCAAAAGAAGAAAAACTCCTAACAAAACCCTATACCAACCTGTTTGACCAGCATGGTTTAGTAAGGTCAATTTCCCTTCTATTATGGAGGCGACTCGAGCCCAACAGTGGGACATATACGAGCTGAAATGATGATGAAAACGATGAGTGTCATGTATAATATCTGTGGTGGCTAACTAACTTTTGGCTAGGTGATTGACTGAGAATTTGTGTAGTGACAGAGTAAGAATATTATTCACCACCTATCTCGCTCGCGGATGTCGTAAAAGACGACTAATACGCATATAACATCTATGTAAAAGAAAGAATACTCGAAAGAACACCCTATATCAACACGTTTGAGCAGCGCGGTATAGTAGGTCAATTTCCTTCCTATAAATTATTTTTTTTTTACGCTCAGCATTATATATTTCTTAAAGATTTTCTTTTTTAAATTATAATGTTGTATCCTATTCGGCTTATATTATATGTAATTGTCGATTAAATATATAACTACGAATATTTTCTTGTAATAAATATTTAAAATGTACTAATTAGACTATTTCATATCGAACATCGCACTGCTCAAAAAAGTAATTTTATTATTACAACCATTTATGTTATCTAGATATCGAAATTTGAGTAACGTGACGTAGCCTACAACTAGAAAACAGTCAAGGAGTTTCTAAATACACCTTATTTATTATATTATGATAAGTATTTTAGAAGTTAGGAGGGAAACGATAACTATGTACTTTTTCGTCAAAAATATAACTCTCCTTTGGCTTTGCCGTAATCGGATAAATTCTATGAAACTAATGCATCCATAAAATACATTACAGCTACAAATTTTGTTATTATAATTACCATAACCTAATATAGTATAATAATGTTTTGGACTAGGTGCTGCCTTTCTTCAGAGAGTCTGAGAAAAACCTCAACTTCGAATTACTGGATCGAAAATATCATGGCATTGATGGTGAGCAATCAGTCTCTAGATATCCTTACGTTGATATACCTTCTGTCATGATAATAGATGCATATCACGAAGCAGGTTTGCCTATTAGAGATCCAAATGCAGCTCATCAAGTTAGTGCAATAATAGCACAAACCATTACACAGGACGGTGAAAGGGTATCAACAAATAACGCTTTCATCCAACCAATAAGATATAAACGAAAGAATCTCACCGTCAAGGTCCAATCTGAAGTAATTAAAATATTGATAGATGAAAATAAAATTGCATATGGAGTCAAATACGTTCAAAATGGAAAAATTCTTACAGCTTTTGCTGCTAAAGAAGTTATTATAAGCGGTGGAAGTATTAATTCACCAAAATTATTGATGTTGTCTGGTATTGGTCCCAAAGAACATTTGACTAATCTGAACATACCTGTAGTACAAGATTTAGCTGTTGGTGAGAATTTACATGACCACGTAACGTTTAATGGTTACTTAGTAGCTCTTGCGAACAGAACTTCAACTCTTATTGCGCCTGAAGATATTATAAAAGAAGTACATGATTATAGCTATATGAAAATCAAAGAAGGACCATTATCCGCAGATGGACCAGTCAATACAGTAGCATTTATGAAAAGCGATCCTAATTTAATCGCACCAGATATACAAGTACAATTTGACTACGCGATAGTAAAAGAGTTCCTTTCTGAGCCCGCTGCTTTTGATAGTACTTCAATATTTCCCTCTAGTTTCTATGATGGCATGTATCCTAGGATCATGAATTTAGTACCGAAAAGTAGAGGTAAACTGTTACTAAATACTACAAATCCTTATAACTCACCTATCTTAATTGCTAACTATTTCGAAGATCCTACGGACTTAATATCTTTAATTAAAGGTTCAAGATTTATCTTAAATTTGGAAAATACAAAAGCATTCAAATCTCGTGGAGCATATTTTGTGAAGATACCTCTGCCAGGTTGTAGAGACTATAAGTGGGGTACTGATGAATATACTATTTGCTTAGCAAAATCATATACTTCGTCTACCTATCATCCAGTAGGTAGTTGCAAAATGGGCCCTGTATATGACAGAAAGGCAGTTGTAAATCCAAAACTAAAAGTGTATGGTATATCAGGCCTTAGAGTTATAGACTCATCTATTATGCCTGTGGTTATTAGAGGCAATACTAATGCCCCAACGATAATGATTGGTGAAAGAGGTGCTGCTTTTATTAAAGATGACTGGCTAAAGAAACGTCATAATTAAAGTTCATTTAATATTTTAAGAAATGAAATCAGTGTATTCTATTAAAATAAATATTATTAAGAATTTTTTTTGTCGTTTTGTATTTGAAATAACCGAGTAATATCAAATTATCGTAATAATACATTATGTTAAAATTCATTAGTTTTTTTAATGAAGGCCCCCGCATGGAGATGGGTGAAGGATACAGTTTGTCGCTATCTCTTACTTCTCGGTCAGAGTCACAAGATATTAGGTTAAAGAATCATCAGCAGAATAGGCAGCAATATCCACCTGGGAAGGGAATTAAGTTATACTTTTTTTTTGGGTATGCTATGGTATACATACTTACCTCTCTCCAACCAAATGGGCGGGCCACTTATCATCTGTGGCTGAATTAAATTATACTTGGACTAATAAAATTTGTACAAAATCGTTATTTACGTCGCCAAAGTCTTGTCTAAAGTCTAACTTTTTATTAGCTGCAGTAAAATGACGTTTCTAAATGTCATTCCGTAAAATAATGTTGACAGCCTAATCTCAATAGGGATGTGATTCAGTTCACAAAAGTTTACAGAATATCTAATCGTTCCATAGCTGACTCATAATGATCATACTAAATTCTATTTAATATTAATGTAAATAAAAGGCTGTATAAACGTTGATCCTTTTAGACATATACAAGGTAACACTCAAGAAAACGCTCTCTCAAGTTGGTAGTACTGGTTTTTGGTTACGGTGCTACGATGACGCTTGACCGCCATTTTGTTTCAGTTGTCATTCGCTCATTCAGCTTCATACTTCTGTTTTGAGTGCATGAATAACTTTGATTTGCCCACTGCGCGTTGTTTTTGTTATCATTATTGTTAAACTTATGTTACGTTGTGTTTGTTTTTCATTACCTGTTTTCGTTAATCGTGTTAGTTTTTTTTTGTTTGATACATTGAAGACATGGATGCTCTGCCGAGTACATCGCAAGATGGAGACACATTTTTTATCTCCTAAGAAAAAAAGGCCACGTGTAGCTCTAAGTGCAACTGAAAAACTTTGGGTCCAAAACGTTTACAAATATGTGTTTGAAGTGAAATCTTCAGAATCAAACATTGAAGTTCCAAAAACAAGTGAATGCGTTAACAAGGTGGCTGAAGTCTTGGGAATATCCGTCCGCACAGTTTATTCCGTTTTAAAGGAGCACAAGGAGAATGACAGCGAATCACCAAAACCTCCCGAAAAAATGGGCCCAAAACTTACATTTAAAGATAAACTTGATGATTTCACATTCACTGCTGTTAGACGAATTGTACATCAGTTCTTTCATAGAAATGAAATACCCACCATCGCAAAAGTTAGTTTACACATGTCGTCACTCATCTTTTTATTATACGTTATGTATGTTTTCTCCCATCCCATGTGTAATCTTAACCAGTTAGGTAATAACTTTAATCATTTTTAGGTGCTGCAAGTTGTAAATGATGACCCAGGATTGCCCAACTTCTCGAAAGAGACATTGAGAAAAATTATGAAGCATCTTAATTTCGAATTCGCTACTCGATCACGCAAGAGTGTGCTTATTGATAGACAAGATATCATATCATGGCGCCAGCGCTACCTGCGTTTAATTAAACAATACCGTAGGGAGGGAAAATACATATATTATCAAGACGAGACCTGGGTCAACGCTGGTACGTGTCAACTCTTAGTTTCTTCTATTTGTTCCCTTTTTATTTTGATATCGAAACTTAGGATTCTTTTTTGTTCTTTTCAGGTCATACTACAAAAAAAACCTGGATTGACGGAAGTATTAAATCTTCTCGACAGGCATTTTTAGACGGCCTGACTACGGGATTAAAAAATCCCACAGGAAAGGGCAAACGACTCATAATTAGTCACATAGGCGGAGAAGAAGGCTTCCTGGTCGACGGACTTCTTATGTTTGAAGCAAAGAAAGGTACAGAAGACTACCATGATGAAATGAACGCGGAGTGTTTCGAGGATTGGTTCGGCGGTATTCTACCTAAACTCAAGCCGAATGCAGTAGTCGTAATGGACAATGCGCCCTATCACTCTCGGAAGATCGAAACAATCCCGAAGATGTCGTGGACGAAAGCACGAATTCAAGAGTGGCTGACTACTAAAAATATTGCGTTTGAACCAAATATGGTCAAGGCCACTCTCATAGATATTGTGAAACAACAAAATCATACTGAGAAATATGCCGTAGACGAGATGGCTGCACAAAAAGGTATCACATTTTTAAGACTGCCCCTTATCACTGTGAATTGAACCCCATTGAGTTGGTATGGGCGCAGGTAAAGAGTCACGTCGCAAACAATAATAAGACGTATAAAATGCAAGAAGTGAAAACTTTATTCCAAGAAGGAATCAAGAAAGTGACACCGGCTAAGTGGAGTGACTGTGTGTCTCACACTATTAAAGAGGAAGATAAAATGTGCCACCTCGATCATATTATAGATGAAGTGACAGATAGATTTGTTATTAGTGTGACCGAAAGCGACTGCGACAGTGATTTCGAAAAAGATTAATTAAATAACATTATTATGATGTTTTTGTTTCATTTTGAATGTACCTCCCTATACTTCCACTAAAAAAGATCAATCCTCTAGTATAGTAATAATAATAGGTTAAAAAAATACATTACAACTTAATATTAAATCTCAAAAAAAAAAACCAAACTGATTATTCATTTATGATTCACTCATTTAGCTACATCCCTATTTATTTTTCTTCAAAAACCGGCAACCCACAAAACGTCATTTTACTGCAGCTAATAAAAAGTTAGACTATAGATCGAAAAAAGTAGTTCAATATGTTTTTTTAGCCCGCTGGTTTTTAGTTTATCCTAATTTTTAATACAATAAATAATCTAATAAAATATCATAACAAATTTAAACAATGAATAAGATTTTTTTCCTTTCCATATAAATTTTGGCTTTGCGTATACCCCTTTTGTGTTAAGGGAAAATTTCGTAAAATCCTTTCTTAAGCTCTAAGGCATCAGAAAAATAAACTACTGTCAAAATTTCAGTTGAACAGTCTATAAGTTGAAGAGTATATAAACTTGACTGTGACTGTGGTCTCTCTTATATTGGGCAAATAAAGAGATCCATAAGAACTCGGATCAAAGAACACATAGCCGATGTGAAGCACCGCCGTCACACTAAGTCTGCAGTCTGTGAACATAGTCAGGACCGCGCCCTCCATAATATCAGGTTTGATAAACCACAAATCCTGGCAAAAGAACACCGATACCTGCCTAGAATGGTACGCGAGGCTATTGAAACTAAAAAATACAAAAATTTCAATAGAGAGGATGGCTGGGTGTTACCATCAAGCTGGGATCCTGTTATTAACATTATTAAAAATAAATCCAAAAAGACCACCACAAGACTGCAAGACAGTGTGAGCTCATATTGTATAGTATTGACTCACAATAATAATAGCTAAAGATAATTTTATAAATTAAAGTCTCTTAGTAACATAAAGTATGCCGCCTT
The DNA here is from genome assembly GCA_032191425.1 of Lymantria dispar. Taxonomy (NCBI): domain Eukaryota; kingdom Metazoa; phylum Arthropoda; class Insecta; order Lepidoptera; family Erebidae; genus Lymantria; species Lymantria dispar. The sequence continues at coordinate 4,351,503 of CM063465.1, read as the reverse complement.
CAAAATTAATATTAATTTAACATTATGTCACCTGAGTTTTCTTGCCGGATCTTTCTCAGTGTGGCCGTGTTCCGATCAGGTGATAGTATACTAGATTGTTAGGTTTTTAAACATAATTACTATTAATTTTAATGTTAAATAATTACTAACCATAAACAATTTAATTTATTCATATAGAATCATGTTCTTCCTACACTGGCAATTAATTTGTATCAAAATGTGGGTCAATATTTAATAACCATTTTCTGTATCAGGTAGATAATTATAAATTTTCTGCAATATCGATGACTTGTTGGACGTGAGACATCTTAGTCCGCCCGTGACCATGAACGCTGCAAAGTGTTCGAAACGTTGGGCAATCAAAAATTAAATACAAACGCGATTAAATCCGTAAAGTAGTTTTATTTAAAATGTGTAATACTCGCGTAAACATCAGAAATCATTATTGAACAGTCTATATCAATCTATATAATTTTTTCTCAGTGTGAAGAATTCAATGACCATCGCTCCTTCGTTTTCCATTCATTATCATCTCGGCTCAAATACGTCACAATATCCTTCATCTCATCTCCTCTGATATAGAAAAAGGCCGCGATTTTTTTTATATTTATTTTCTAAGGTTAACCCATATTAACCATTTTATCTTTTAAATATTATATAAAAAAATAATGGGTTATTTACAAAGCTATTTAACAATACAGCAGTACCCTTATTCAATTAAATACATTTATATTAACGTTGTTAATAGGGGCGGACTTCCTCCACAATGGGAAGGAATTTGACTTACTATACTATGCAGGTCAGACATTTTGGTATAGAGATTCATTTCGAGTTGTCCCTCTTACACTGTTGTTATGTGCATATTATATCCCTTAGTCTTTTTTTACGACATCCACGGGAAAATAGGGAGTAGCGAATTGTATTCTTACTCCGTCACCACAGGGCAAAAAAAAAATAAGAACATATATATATATATACATACAATTAACTAGGCAGCGTGGCCGAGTGGTCTAAGGCGCTGGTTTTAGGCACCAGTCCGAAAGGGCGTGGCTTCGAATCCCACCGCTGTCAAATATCTTTTGACCAATTACGTCAAGTAACCCTGCTCCGGTGGTCGATCCAACGACGAAGGCGATGTGGTGTTCGGGTGGGTTGCGGGTGTACGTGCTTACGCCCCTCTGTCGCCACGGACGGAGTGGTGCGCCGACCGCAACCCACCACAAAAAAAGCTATACAATTAAAATGAATTATTACTAAAACTCGATGATATTAAAGATCGCATGAGTAAATCATATGAGCGCATATATACATACACACGTTTGCACGAATATTTGAGACGTAATTTTGTTTGCATGTTTTATTAACATTTGTTATTTCAATTCACTTATACACTGAAATAATTTGAATTTGCCTTGAATTATTTCTACATGCGTTAATAAATCATGTTATTTAATTTTATAGCTCTTGAACATGTAACAATTATAGGCAAATTAAATAAATAAATTAGTATTTACAAATGATATACAGTAGAAACTCGATTAACCGGATTAATTGTTGTCGTTAGGCATTCGGATAATCGAAAATGCAGATAATCGAATGTATGAAAAACCACCTTTGGTTTTGTGCATATGTAGTATTTATATAATTTTATGCGTTTATTAAAAGATGAATATATATCCCAAAAACGGAGTAACAATTACTAACTAAAACAATAATGAAACGCGTGGGACAGCGATCCCGCGGAGCGCGGCAGGGACATGCCATTTCAGATACGTTCATGCTTGCACAAATTCGATTTGTAGGTACAATACATAGGTCGCGGTTGGTAGTCCGGATAATCATGAATCCGTATAACTGAGTGCCAGATGATCGAGTTTCTACTGTACTCGACTATTATGAAGTTACTGCAAGACCTTACTAAAATGCTCTAAAATTTCAGATCACCTCAGGATTTTACAATTTGCGGCTCTTTACGAAGAACCTAGTCTCGTCTACGTTTTTGGGAACTAACATTAAATTTAGATAATAACTTCTGATGTTTATGCGAGTATTACACATTGTGAATATATATAATAGTGTTGCCCAAAAAAGTCTTGGTCTTGCGGTCTTGGTCTTGGTCTTGCGAGAAATGCGAGACCGAGACCAAGACCAAGACCGCTTAATTTTTGCAAGACCAAGACCAAGACTGGCCCTGCAAGACTTGAGCAAGACCAAGACTGGGCCTGCAAGAGTCTCGCGGTCTTGCATTTAATTCAAATCACCATTTCAACTTATATACGGTTGAGCTCGTGTCTTCTATATAACAGGAGGAGAATCGGCCGTGGCCGGAGGGGAATCACCACGGTGATCGGCCGTGTTGTTACAGGTCATACATGTCAAGTTTTCCTTCTCTTGCACCGATGTTATATATTATAGCCCTTAGTCGTGGGTTCGCAATCACGGGTAAAATAGGAGGTGATGAATTATATTCTTACTCCGTCACTACACGGCAAGTCAACTCAGTCTTGAGATATCCATCTATTGGCCAATCGATTCCCAATGTTGGTGTTGGTTTTTCAGAATTACTCTTCGGAAAGGCTTAAGGACAAAAATACCGTAATCACGAGAGTGCTCTTGCCCATTATACATATTTATATATCCGTTTATTCATTAGCCCAACGACGTTCACTGTTGGACATAGAAATATGCCTACAATTAATCTATATAAATGTCCATGTAGGGACAGAGTACGATCACCATCAGGCAGTACATGAAGCGTTGCTCCCAGCGCTTTTGCCTCTGCCACGACTCACCCCAATCCACTAGTGGTTGGGGCGGTAAACTACGTCCCCTCAAAAATATCCGCGGTCCGACGTCCTCGTCATCTTCTTGAAGAAGAAGATGACGCTATTATGATCGCCCAAGAAAGGACCTACAGCTCGCGCAGCGATAACAGATAAAACTCCGCGGTATCGGCCTCGCCGTCGAGGTCGAAAACCGCGCTGCGTAAAAGTCATTAACCTAAACTTGGCCACGCCCACTTTGCTCTCAGCGACGCCCCGAGCCGAGGTCCGTTCCCCACAGGGGGGAGCCCTCGGGCGATGTTCGCTTAACTTACTTACCGGGTTGAGAGTCATCAGCGCTCACCCATTGACCGCGTTAAGCTGTCAAGGTCATCTGCGACCAACAGCTACACACACACAAAAAAAAAAGACAAAGTACGAATATAATTCACCACTCTCTTACCCGTGGATGTCGTATCAAATCGGATCGGGCAATGGTGTTAGGAACCCATGAAAAAAAATTGAAATAAAAATATCGATTCGTTAATGAATTGAGAGACATGTAAGTTCTCAATTTTGTCATCGTTTTTTCGTGTAAATTGATTAAAATGTATAAAGGAATGATACTTAATCTACAACATATTCGTATTTTGTTAAATGTTATGCCCCATTTTGTTTCAGTTGTCATTCGCTCATTCAGCTTCATACTTCTGTTTTGAGTGCATGAATAACTTTGATTTGCCCACTGCGCGTTGTTTTTGTTATCATTATTGTTAAACTTATGTTACGTTGTGTTTGTTTTTCATTACCTGTTTTCGTTAATCGTGTTAGTTTTTTTTTGTTTGATACATTGAAGACATGGATGCTCTGCCGAGCACATCGCAAGATGGAGACACATTTTTTATCTCCTAAGAAAAAAAGGCCACGTGTAGCTCTAAGTGCAACTGAAAAACTTTGGGTCCAAAACGTTTACAAATATGTGTTTGAAGTGAAATCTTCAGAATCAAACATTGAAGTTCCAAAAACAAGTGAATGCGTTAACAAGGTGGCTGAAGTCTTGGGAATATCCGTCCGCACAGTTTATTCCGTTTTAAAGGAGCACAAGGAGAATGACAGCGAATCACCAAAACCTCCCGAAAAAACGGGCCCAAAACTTACATTTAAAGATAAACTTGATGATTTCACATTCACTGCTGTTAGACGAATTGTACATCAGTTCTTTCATAGAAATGAAATACCCACCATCGCAAAAGTTAGTTTACACATGTCGTCACTCATCTTTTTTTTTTTTTTTTTTTTTTTTTTTTTTTTTTTTTTTTTTTTTATGGTGCCGGCTGCGCCCGTCGCGGCTGCTGCGCCGGCTGCGCCCGTCGCGGCTGCTGCGCCGGCTGCGCCCGCCGCGGCTTCGGCGCTTCCTCCCCTCGTCGTGGTCCCTCCGCCGCCTCGTGGCCGCGGGAGACCGCGGAAGGGGGAGGGGCCGCCGCTCGACGAGGTGCACGGCGTGTCGGAGACGGCGGTACGCGTCATCTTAGCCCGAGTAGGGGTGATGGTGGATGCGCGTATCGCCGCCGTAGCGGCCAGGCTCCCGCCTGAGCCGCCCCTCCGACCGCCGCTCGCCGCGGACGGGGCGAGACGGCCGCAAGCGTCAGCTCCCACCCCGCTGCCCTGTCAGGGTGGCCGCGTGGTGAGCTACGCTGCGGCCGCGGCCGGGCCCAAGGGGGCCAAGAAGGCCGGCAAGGTGCCGGCTCCCGCCAAGGCCGGGCCGCGGCCGGCGCCAGCGGCTGCACCGCAGGCGCCGGCCAGCGCACCCGCGACCGCTCCTGCTGCGCTCAGCGCTGCTGCCAGGCTCGAACAGGGCTGGCAGGTGGCTGAGCGGGGCAGGAAGGCACGCGGCCAGAAGCGGAGAGCGGCGGCCAAGAGTGCCGCCGTGGCCACCGCTACCCAGGCGGGAGCCGGCAGAAAGGGGAAGAAAAGGTCGCGCAGGGGCCTCAAGTCGCCGAAGACGGCCGCGGTGGTCATCACCGTGCTGCCTGAGGCGGCTGAGAGGGGCCTCAACTATGAGGCCGTCCTAAAACGCGCCCGGCGGGAGCTGGACGTCTCCGGTATCGGGGGCGTCGAGGCGAGGACCCGCAAGGCCCGGACAGGGGCTCGAATACTCGAGTTCCCTGGGGCCGAGGGCGCGAAGACGGCCGATAGTTTGGCCACGATGTTGAGGGGGCTGTTCGGGCCGGAGGATGGTGTCCGAATCGCCAGGCCTGTCAAGTGCGCAGAGATGCGCCTGACGGGCTTGGACGATTCCGTGACGGTGGAGGACGTCCGGGAGGCCATTATGGCGCGTACCGGATGTGCCTCGGACACCGTCCGGATTGGCACCATTCGCACTGGTCCGGGCGGCGTCGGTGCTGCCTGGGTGCAGTGTCCGGTGGAGTCGGTCAAGCAATTGGCCGACTCAGGCAGGCTCCTCGTGGGCTGGAGCTCGGCGCGGGTAACCGTGCTAGAGCCCCGGCCCGCGAGGTGTTACAAATGCATGGCGGTCGGGCATACCCGACCGACATGCAAAAACTGCTTTGATTGCAGCGGGCTATGTTTCCGTTGCGGTCAGACCGGACACCAGGCGGCATCGTGCTCTGCGGTGCCCCACTGCCCCGCGTGTGCGGCAGGCAATAGGCCTGCCAAACACCGCATGGGCTCTGGGGACTGCAGACCCCCGGCATCGGCCCCAAAGGGGCGGGACGGCCCATCGACCGGGCCAGTCCCCGCTCCGAGCGCGGCCCGATCGCCCGTCAGCGCGGAGGAGGTGACGATGGATACGGACCGTTAATGGACCCCGTATCCATTCGTCTCCTCCAGGCCAACCTCAACCACACCGCCGGTGCGCAGGACGTGTTCCTGCAAGCCATGGCGGAGTGGTTGATAGGAGTAGCCGTAGCCGCGGAGCCGTACGTGGTGCCCGACCGGCCTAACTGGTTGGGTAGCACCGATGGCACCGTGGCAATCGTCGCCTCCACGTCGTGGCCTTCGTCGCCTCTGACCCTTAGGGACAGGGGCGTCGGATACGTCGCGGCGGACTGGGGGGAGATTACGCTCCTCGGAGTCTATCTCTCCCCTAACTGGAGTGTGACCGATTTCGAGGCCTCCCTCACCATCATGGAGGCCTCGTTACGGCGAATGGCATCGCGCCAGGTCTTCGTCTTGGGGGACTTCAACGCCAAGTCCGTGGCGTGGGGGTCTCCCCGGACGAACGACCGAGGACGGGCGATCGAGGAGTGGGCGGCGGCACTGGGCCTCTGTTTGCTGAACAGGGGCTCGGTGCATACGTGCGTGCGACAACGGGGCGGGTCGATAGTGGACCTTTCGTTCGCTAGCCCCGAGGTCGCCGCACGCGTGGGGAGCTGGCGCGTCGTGGAGGAGGTGGAGACCTTGTCGGATCACCGGTATATCCGGATGGAGGTCTCCCCGGTAATCCCGACGCCCAGCAGGGGTCACGGGGCGGATGGACGTCCTGCGTTCCCGCGATGGGCTGTGGGTCGCTTAGACCGGGACCAGCTGGCGGAGACAGCCATCGTTTACTCGTGGCTGTCCTCTGCCAACCAGTCGGACGGGGTGGACGCCGAGGCTGGCCGCATCCGCAGTGCGTTGACGCAGATCTGCGATGCGGCCATGCCCCGGGTACGGCGTCCGCCCCCGAGGAGGGCGGTCCACTGGTGGTCCCGGGAGCTGGCGGATCTCCGGGCCGCGTGCATTCGCGCCCGGAGGGCCTACACCCGCAGCCGGCGGCGCCAACGCGACGCGGAGCGGGAGGCCTTGCTGTATGAGGGCTACCGCAATGCGCGGTCGGCCTTCAGGCTGGCCGTCCGCTCCGCCAAGGACGTCAGTCGGCAGGAGATGCTGGACGGTCTCGACCGTGACCCCTGGGGACGCCCCTATCGCGCGGTGCTGAATAAGCTCCGCGCGCGGGGCCTTCCCCTCACCGAGACTCTCCAGCCCAGCCTTCTCACCCGGGTCGTCGAGGACCTGTTCCCGCGGCGGGCGGAACACACGCCCCCGGTCATGGCTCCGCCAGACACTGACCGGGAGGCCGACGACGACAGTGTTCCGCCCATCACGGAACCCGAGATGGGAGTGGCGGTGGCGCGCATGTGCGCAAAGTCCACCGCCCCCGGGCCCGACGGTGTTCCAAACCGCGTGTTGGGCCTGGTCCTCGACCACCTGGGTCCCCGCCTCAGGGAGCTGTTCGACGCGTGTTTAGCGTCCGGACGGTTCCCTGGGTGCTGGAAGGAGGGAAGGCTGGTGCTCCTGCCGAAGCCGGGACGGTCTCCGGGGTCGCCTTCGGCCTACAGGCCTATCGTGCTGCTCGATGACACGGGCAAGCTACTGGAGAGGGTGGTAGCTGCCCGCATCGAGCGGCACCTCGTCGGCATGGGGCCCGATCTGTCGGACGCCCAGTTTGGGTTTAGGAGGGGTCGTTCGACGATCGCGGCTCTGTTGCGCCTGAGGGCCGTGGCGACTGAGGCCGTCACCGGTGGGGGAGTGCTGTTGGCGGTGTCCCTAGACATCGCCAACGCATTCAATAGTCTGCCATTCAGCTGCATCAGGGAGGCGCTCCGGTATCACGGAGTGCCAGCTTACCTGAGGCGGCTAGTGGCAGACTATTTGGTGGGGCGCAGCGTCCTCTGTACCAACCGAGCAGGGGACGTTGTGCGAACGCCCATGTCGTGCGGTGTCCCACAGGGGTCGGTCCTCGGACCCACCCTGTGGAACATCGGCTACGACTGGGCGTTGCGGGGGAGCCTCCCGCCCGGGCTGGGCGTGATTTGTTACGCCGACGACACGCTCGTCACAGCCCGCGGTGGGACGCTAGAAGAGGCGGTAAGCCTGGCGACCTATGGCACCGAAGAGGTCGTCAGGCGGATCGAGGCGCTGGGGTTGAGGGTCGCCCTGGACAAGACGGAGGCTCTCTTGTTCCATGGGCGCCTTATAAGCCCTCCCATCGGCGTCTCGATCACCGTCCGATCGGTTGACATCAGCATCCGGGCCCATATGAGGTACTTGGGCCTGGTGCTCGACGGGCAATGGTGGTTCCGGGAGCATTTCCGCAGGCTCGCTCCGCGGCTCGTCGGCGCGGCGTCCACCCTATCGTGGCTAATGCCGAACGTGGGCGGACCGAGCGCTACGTGCCGACGGCTGTACACGGGGGTCATCCGGTCGATGGCCCTGTACGGCGCACCGGTGTGGGCGGGGTCCTTGACCGTCCGACTTAGGGCCCTTCTGTGGCGACCACAGAGGGTCATGGCGGTCAGGGCCATCCGCGGATACCGCACGGTGGCGACGGAGGCAGCGTGCCTATTGGCCGGGACTCCCCCGTGGGACCTGGAGGCGGAAATGCTCGCCGAGTTGTATCGGCGGGTGTCGGGGGTGCGCGGGGAGGGCGGTGTGATCTCGTTAAGGGATCTCACCGCCTGGCGCGTCGACGCCCGCCGAGACGTCATTGCCCGTTGGGCAGTCCGGCTGGAGAGGCCTCGGTTCGGGGTGCGAACCGTGGAGGCCTTCCGGCCGGTGCTGATGCAGTGGTTGGAAAGGCGGCACGGGGTGCTCTCCTTCCGACTAGTGCAGGTGTTGACGGGGCACGGGAGCTTCGCCAAATACCTGCACAGGGTCGTAAGGAGGGAGAGTACACCGTCCTGCCACCACTGCGATTGTGACGAGGACACGGCGCGCCACACGCTCGAGGCCTGCGCGGCTTGGGCAGTGCAGCGCCGTGAACTCGTCGCAATCATCGGTGCCGACCTGACGCTGCCGGCCATCGCTAGGGCTATGGTCGACAGCGTCAGGAACTGGGACGCGGTCGCAGCCTTCTGCGAGACAGTGATCTCGCAGAAGGAGGCGGCGGATCGTCTGCGCGTGGAGCGCAGCCTCGATGAGGAGATCCGCCGCCGGCGACTGGGGCGGCGCAGGCGCAACTATCTGCGCCTCATGCCGCCCTAGCCGAGGCCGCGGGTGACGTGACCGGGGATTAGTCCGTCACCCGCCGAGAGGCCGACCGCGTGAGGAAAGACCGACGTCCTCCCCGAGGGGGGGACGTCGGTCGATGGGAGGGTACCCCGCGTAGGGGGTATTCCGTCGGGCCGACCACTGACGACAAGTAAACCTGCTCCGGTGGTCGGCCCAATGACGAAGGCGAGGTGGTTTTCGGGTGGGTTGCGGGAGTTGCGTGCTTAAGCCCCTCTGTCGCCCCGGACGGAGTGGTGCGGAGGCGCGCCGACCGCGACCCACCCAAAAAAAAAAAAAAAAAAAAAAAAAAAAAAAAAAAAAAAAACTCATCTTTTTATTATACGTTATGTATGTTTTCTCCCATCCCATGTGTAATCTTAACCAATTAGGTAATAACTTTAATCATTTTTAGGTGCTGCAAGTTGTAAATGATGACCCAGGATTGCCCAACTTCTCGAAAGAGACATTGAGAAAAATTATGAAGCATCTTAATTTCGAATTCGCTACTCGATCACGCAAGAGTGTGCTTATTGATAGACAAGATATCATATCATGGCGCCAGCGCTACCTGCGTTTAATTAAACAATACCGTAGGGAGGGAAAATACATATATTATCAAGACGAGACCTGGGTCAACGCTGGTACGTGTCAACTCTTAGTTTCTTCTATTTGTTCCCTTTTTATTTTGATATCGAAACTTAGGATTCTTTTTTGTTCTTTTCAGGTCATACTACAAAAAAAACCTGGATTGACGGAAGTATTAAATCTTCTCGACAGGCATTTTTAGACGGCCTGACTACGGGATTAAAAAATCCCACAGGAAAGGGCAAACGACTCATAATTAGTCACATAGGCGGAGAAGAAGGCTTCCTGGTCGACGGACTTCTTATGTTTGAAGCAAAGAAAGGTACAGAAGACTACCATGATGAAATGAACGCGGAGTGTTTCGAGGATTGGTTCGGCGGTATTCTACCTAAACTCAAGCCGAATGCAGTAGTCGTAATGGACAATGCGCCCTATCACTCTCGGAAGATCGAAACAATCCCGAAGATGTCGTGGACGAAAGCACGAATTCAAGAGTGGCTGACTACTAAAAATATTGCGTTTGAACCAAATATGGTCAAGGCCACTCTCATAGATATTGTGAAACAACAAAATCATACTGAGAAATATGCCGTAGACGAGATGGCTGCACAAAAAGGTATCACATTTTTAAGACTGCCCCTTATCACTGTGAATTGAACCCCATTGAGTTGGTATGGGCGCAGGTAAAGAGTCACGTCGCAAACAATAATAAGACGTATAAAATGCAAGAAGTGAAAACTTTATTCCAAGAAGGAATCAAGAAAGTGACACCGGCTAAGTGGAGTGACTGTGTGTCTCACACTATTAAAGAGGAAGATAAAATGTGCCACCTCGATCATATTATAGATGAAGTGACAGATAGATTTGTTATTAGTGTGACCGAAAGCGACTGCGACAGTGATTTCGAAAAAGATTAATTAAATAACATTATTATGATGTTTTTGTTTCATTTTGAATGTACCTCCCTATACTTCCACTAAAAAAGATCAATCCTCTAGTATAGTAATAATAATAGGTTAAAAAAATACATTACAACTTAATATTAAATCTCAAAAAAAAAAACCAAACTGATTATTCATTTATGATTCACTCATTTAGCTACATCCCTATTTATTTTTCTTCAAAAACCGGCAACCCACAAAACGTCATTTTACTGCAGCTAATAAAAAGTTAGACTATAGATCGAAAAAAGTAGTTCAATATGTTTTTTTAGCCCGCTGGTTTTTAGTTTATCCTAATTTTTAATACAATAAATAATCTAATAAAATATCATAACAAATTTAAACAATGAATAAGATTTTTTTCCTTTCCATATAAATTTTGGCTTTGCGTATACCCCTTTTGTGTTAAGGGAAAATTTCGTAAAATCCTTTCTTAAGCTCTAAGGCATCAGAAAAATAAACTACTGTCAAAATTTCAGTTGAACAGTCTATAAGTTGAAGAGTATATAAACTTGACTGTGACTGTGGTCTCTCTTATATTGGGCAAATAAAGAGATCCATAAGAACTCGGATCAAAGAACACATAGCCGATGTGAAGCACCGCCGTCACACTAAGTCTGCAGTCTGTGAACATAGTCAGGACCGCGCCCTCCATAATATCAGGTTTGATAAACCACAAATCCTGGCAAAAGAACACCGATACCTGCCTAGAATGGTACGCGAGGCTATTGAAACTAAAAAATACAAAAATTTCAATAGAGAGGATGGCTGGGTGTTACCATCAAGCTGGGATCCTGTTATTAACATTATTAAAAATAAATCCAAAAAGACCACCACAAGACTGCAAGACAGTGTGAGCTCATATTGTATAGTATTGACTCACAATAATAATAGCTAAAGATAATTTTATAAATTAAAGTCTCTTAGTAACATAAAGTATGCCGCCTTCAAAATTAATATTAATTTAACATTATGTCACCTGAGTTTTCTTGCCGGATCTTTCTCAGTGTGGCCGTGTTCCGATCAGGTGATAGTATACTAGATTGTTAGGTTTTTAAACATAATTACTATTAATTTTAATGTTAAATAATTACTAACCATAAACAATTTAATTTATTCATATAGAATCATGTTCTTCCTACACTGGCAATTAATTTGTATCAAAATGTGGGTCAATATTTAATAACCATTTTCTGTATCAGGTAGATAATTATAAATTTTCTGCAATATCGATGACTTGAGGACGTGAGACATCTTAGTCCGCCCGTGACCATGAACGCTGCAAAGTGTTCGAAACGTTGGGCAATCAAAAATTAAATACAAACGCGATTAAATCCGTAAAGTAGTTTTATTTAAAATGTGTAATACTCGCGTAAACATCAGAAATCATTATTGAACAGTCTATATCAATCTATATAATTTTTTCTCAGTGTGAAGAATTCAATGACCATCGCTCCTTCATTTTCCATTCATTATCATCTCGGCTCAAATACGTCACAATATCCTTCATCTCATCTCCTCTGATATAGAAAAAGGCCGCGATTTTTTTTATATTTATTTTCTAAGGTTAACCCATATTAACCATTTTATCTTTTAAATATTACATAAAAAAATAATGGGTTATTTACAAAGCTATTTAACAATACAGCAGTACCCTTATTCAATTAAATACATTTATATTAACGTTGTTAATAGGGGCGGACTTCCTCCACAATGGGAAGGAATTTGACTTACTATACTATGCAGGTCAGACATTTTGGTATAGAGATTCATTTCGAGTTGTCCCTCTTACACTGTTGTTATGTGCATATTATATCCCTTAGTCTTTTTTTACGACATCCACGGGAAAATAGGGAGTAGCGAATTGTATTCTTACTCCGTCACCACAGGGCAAAAAAAAAATAAGAACATATATATATATATACATACAATTAACTAGGCAGCGTGGCCGAGTGGTCTAAGGCGCTGGTTTTAGGCACCAGTCCGAAAGGGCGTGGCTTCGAATCCCACCGCTGTCAAATATCTTTTGACCAATTACGTCAAGTAACCCTGCTCCGGTGGTCGATCCAACGACGAAGGCGATGTGGTGTTCGGGTGGGTTGCGGGTGTACGTGCTTACGCCCCTCTGTCGCCACGGACGGAGTGGTGCGCCGACCGCAACCCACCACAAAAAAAGCTATACAATTAAAATGAATTATTACTAAAACTCGATGATATTAAAGATCGCATGAGTAAATCATATGAGCGCATATATACATACACACGTTTGCACGAATATTTGAGACGTAATTTTGTTTGCATGTTTTATTAACATTTGTTATTTCAATTCACTTATACACTGAAATAATTTGAATTTGCCTTGAATTATTTCTACATGCGTTAATAAATCATGTTATTTAATTTTATAGCTCTTGAACATGTAACAATTATAGGCAAATTAAATAAATAAATTAGTATTTACAAATGATATACAGTAGAAACTCGATTAACCGGACTAATTGTTGTCGTTAGGCATTCGGATAATCGAAAATGCAGATAATCGAATGTATGAAAAACCACCTTTGGTTTTGTGCATATGTAGTATTTATATAATTTTATGCGTTTATTAAAAGATGAATATATATCCCAAAAACGGAGTAACAATTACTAACTAAAACAATAATGAAACGCGTGGGACAGCGATCCCGCGGAGCGCGGCAGGGACATGCCATTTCAGATACGTTCATGCTTGCACAAATTCGATTTGTAGGTACAATACATAGGTCGCGGTTGGTAGTCCGGATAATCATGAATCCGTATAACTGAGTGCCAGATGATCGAGTTTCTACTGTACTCGACTATTATGAAGTTACTGCAAGACCTTACTAAAATGCTCTAAAATTTCAGATCACCTCAGGATTTTACAATTTGCGGCTTTACGAAGAACCTAGTCTCGTCTACGTTTTTGGGAACTAACATTAAATTTAGATAATAACTTCTGATGTTTATGCGAGTATTACACATTGTGAATATATATAATAGTGTTGCCCAAAAAAGTCTTGGTCTTGCGGTCTTGGTCTTGGTCTTGCGAGAAATGCGAGACCGAGACCAAGACCAAGACCGCTTAATTTTTGCAAGACCAAGACCAAGACTGGCCCTGCAAGACTTGAGCAAGACCAAGACTGGGCCTGCAAGAGTCTCGCGGTCTTGCATTTAATTCAAATCACCATTTCAACTTATATACGGTTGAGCTCGTCTCTTCTACATAACAGGAGGAGAATCGGCCGTGGCCGGAGGGGAATCGCCACGGTGATCGGCCGTGTTGTTACAGGTCATACATGTCAAGTTTTCCTTCTCTTGCACCGATGTTATATATTATAGCCCTTAGTCGTGGGTTCGCAGTCACGGGTAAAATAGGAGGTGATGAATTATATTCTTACTCCGTCACTACACGGCAAGTCAACTCAGTCTTGAGATATCCATCTATTGGCCAATCGATTCCCAATGTTGGTGTTGGTTTTTCAGAATTACTCTTCGGAAAGGCTTAAGGACAAAAATACCGTAATCACGAGAGTGCTCTTGCCCATTATACATATTTATATATCCGTTTATTCATTAGCCCAACGACGTTCACTGTTGGACATAGAAATATGCCTACAATTAATCTATATAAATGTCCATGTAGGGACAGAGTACGATCACCATCAGGCAGTACATGAAGCGTTGCTCCCAGCGCTTTTGCCTCTGCCACGACTCACCCCAATCCACTAGTGGTTGGGGCGGTAAACTACGTCCCCTCAAAAATATCCGCGGTCCGACGTCCTCGTCATCTTCTTGAAGAAGAAGATGACGCTATTATGATCGCCCAAGAAAGGACCTACAGCTCGCGCAGCGATAACAGATAAAACTCCGCGGTATCGGCCTCGCCGTCGAGGTCGAAAACCGCGCTGCGTAAAAGTCATTAACTTTAAACTTGGCCACGCCCACTTTGCTTTCAGCGACGCCCCGAGCCGAGGTCCGTTTCCCACAGGGGGGAGCCCTCGGGCGATGTTCGCTTAACTTACTTACCGGGTTGAGAGTCATCAGCGCTCACCCATTGACCGCGTTAAGCTGTCAAGGTCATCTGCGACCAACAGCTACACACACACAAAAAAAAAAGACAAAGTACGAATATAATTCACCACTCTCTTACCCGTGGATGTCGTATCAAATCGGATCGGGCAATGGTGTTAGGAACCCATGAAAAAAAATTGAAATAAAAATATCGATTCGTTAATGAATTGAGAGACATGTAAGTTCTCAATTTTGTCATCGTTTTTTCGTGTAAATTGATTAAAATGTATAAAGGAATGATACTTAATCTACAACATATTCGTATTTTGTTAAATGTTCATTTGAATTTGAATAAATCAATGATTACGTTTACATAAGCAAGACAAACTTCACTTTAACATAAATCAGGTGATCGGCCGATGACCGTTGATGAGTCGCCTTTGTACCTACGTAACCATTGAAAGGTTCGCGCAAATCTAATACCTATTTATACTGTCGAAATTTTACATGCTTACATATATCCTGTCTGTACATACCTACATAATGCATAAAATTTAAGGCATAAACTCTTAGACACACATTTTTGTAATCACTATAACTTTTACGTTATATTGTTTTTGTGTAATATACATTCTAATTATGATCTATGACTGTTGAACTACAACATACATGAACAGTTGTCCCATTACCTGATACACCCTGTGTATATAACATATGTGCAAGAGAAGTGAAACTAGAAAGAAAACCCTGTACCAACATGTCTGACCAGCGTGGTATAGTAGATCAATTTTCCTCTTACTGGAAGGAAGCTTAAGCCCAGCAGTGGCACTTTTATGAGCTGTGACGATGACGACGAATACATTTTACAAGTATTAAAACCATAAAATTTTAAATCAGTTTTATATGTTCTTGAATAAATAGTATATTAAGAGCTACATGGATTCAGCGGCCAAAGTATTTATATAGGCAATAGAGCAACAGGTTTTTTCAAGTATCCAGAGTATCAGTAACTAAACTGGAAATACAATAGATACATACCACTTAACTTGCAGGGGAATATAAACACTCGCATTAATTGTAAAATATCGCATTGATTATAAAATGACATAAAATTTTTTGTATCAACTGCCTCGTGTGGTGACGTCTTAAGAAAATAGGGTCGAAAGTCCTGTCATAAGAGTAGTAACGCTGTCTAATGGAACACCAGGGGAATAGAAGAGTAATTTTCTCCAGTGGTAAGTATTGTATTCAATAGTGAACTATAGGCTAGCAGATGGATAGATAGGATAGGATATTTGATTAATTTAGTTGGATTTTTAATTGCCATGATAAATTACTGTTACGTTATTCTAACTGCAAAACTTTGCGAGACTCTTGCTGCAATACCAAGACTCGGGTGCGCAAGACCAAGACCAAGACCAAGACTCAGGTGCGCAAGACCAAGACCAAGACGAGACCAGGTGTGATGTTGCAAGACCAAGACCAAGACCGGTCCAAGTCTCGTCTTGGTCTTGCATTTGGGCAACACTAATATATAATATATATAATACTATTTTACGGATTTTATGGCGTTTGTGTTTGATTTTTGACTATCCGACATTTAGTTTGATGGTACGCTTGATGGTACGTGAGGCTATTGAGATCAAAAAACACAAAACTTTCAATAGAGACGATGGCTGGTTGCCATTAGGCTGGGATCCTGGATATAAACATAATTAAAAATAAAACCAATAAGACCACCACAAGACTGCAAGACACCTTGATCACTTAGATTTGACCCACAATAATATTTAAAGATTAATTTATAAATCAAAATCTTTAAGTAAGATAATGTAAGCTGCCTTTTAAAAATCGATAATAATAGAGCATCATGTCCTCTGCAAGAATACAATTTTTGAAGTTTTAGATCACTAAGTTACCTATCTACTTAGACCCATATTCTAATAAGAGATCCATGAATACAAGTTGACAAGCACAGAAATGATTTCAAAATTGGTAGTCTCAATATAGAGTTCTAAGTCACGCAGCCTACTCATGTTCTCTGATAATATCAAGTTTGTGCTTAGAATTACGTTGTTATATTATTTTTTACATCCTTGGTATATAGCTTATCCATTCCTATATCGAACACTTTTAATGCCAAGCGTGCGGCTGTATTGCTCATTTAGCCTAACTATTTAGTAAAACTTGAATTATAAAAGGTAAGCTTCTTTATAATACAGGAGACAGAACTCAAATACAAGGATTTTTTAAAATGAAATTACAATTAAAATAAATAATTGTTTTATTTTATTGGTGTTCAATGATTTTTTTTTATGTTTTACACTAAAACTAAAGTACATCTAATATTGTTTAACGTACAAATGAATAGATTCATTTTTAATTAATATAATGTTTTTTCAGCCAATCTTCTTTAATAAAGGCAGCCCCTCTTTCGCCTATCATAATCGATGGCGCATTAGTATTACCTCGGGTAATCACAGGCATTATAGAAGCGTCAATAACTCTAAGACCTGATATACCATATACTTTCAGTCTTGGATCTACTACTGCCTTTTTATCATGAATTGGACCCATTTTACAAGTACCTGCTAGATGGTCAGTAGATGCAGTATACTTTTTAGCTAAGCAAATAGTATAATCATCAGAACCCCATTGATAATTTCTACACGCTGGCAGGCGTGTTCTTACAAAATATGCTCCACGAGATTTGAAAGCTTCAGTATTTTCCAAATTTAAAATATATCTTGAACTCTTAATTAAAGGTATTATGTCACTAGGATCTTCTAAATAATTAGCAAATATCAAAGGTGTACTATGAGGGTTTGTAGCGTTTAGTAACAAATTGCCCCTACTTTTCGGTACTAAATTCATGATTTTAGGATACATACTATCGTAGAAGCTTGCCGGTAATATGGAAGTACTGTCAGAATTTGTAAACGCATAAAAGAAATCATTTACAATCGCAGGATGTAGTTGTACTTCTATATCTGGTGCAGATAAATTAGGATCGCTTTTCATAAATGCTGCTGTACTGATTGGTCCACCAAATGACAGTGGTCCATTCTTAACTTTCATAAGACTATAATCATACACTTCTTTCAGAATATCTTCAAGCGAATTAAGAGTGGTAGTTCTATTCGAAAGGGCTACTAAGTAACCACTGAATGTAACGTGGTCATGTAAATTTTCGCCAACAGCTAAATCTTTTATCAGAGGTATATTCAGATTCATTAAATGTTCTTTGGGACCAATACCAGACAACATCAATAGCTTCGGGGAATTAATAGCTCCGCCGCTGATAATGACTTCCTTCTTAGCAAAAGCTGTGTGAATTTTTTCATTTCGGATATATTTGACGCCATAAGTTATTTTATTTTCATCTACTAAGACTTTAATAACCTCAGAATTTGTCTTGACTGTTAGATTTCTCCGTTTGTATCTAATCGGTTGTATAAAGGCATTGTTTGTGGAAACTCTTTCACCGTCTTTTGAAATTGCCTGTGTTATCATGGCACCGACTTGACGAGCTGCATTATGATCTGTAAGAGGCAAACCTGATTCGTGATAAGCATCTGCTAACATGACGGTAGGTATGTCAACGTAAGGGTATCTAGAAATATATTGCTCGCCATCAACTCCGTGATATTTTCGGTTCAGTCCTTCGATGTTGAGATTCTTCTCAGACTTTTTAAAGAATGGCAGCACCTAATAAATAAAAAGAAACGTATAAATAACAACTGACATTTAGCATTTGACATTTATGCAAAACTTATTTACGATCGAGAAATGATTACCACACACATGAATTGCACCCGACTTGATTGAAAAGCCTATCCAGCCACCATACTAATTGTGCCAGTTACATATGATGACTAAATTTCCATTCGTAAAATGATTTATACGCCAACTATCAGAAAATGATTACATAATATTTCTATTCAATACTCTAATATTCCAGTTAGTATTGTAATTTACTGAGATTGAGCATTTGATGCTCTTGGCTGTTTAAATTTATCATCATCGATGTGGAGTTACAAGGTTGGATAAAATAAGAAATGAGTATATTAGGGGAAGCCTGAAAGTGGAGCGCGAGATTGTCTTGGTATGGACACGCGATGAGGAGGGATGAAGGGCATGTAAGGAGGAGGGTTGTCAATATGTTTGTGAATGGACGTAAGAAGCGTGAGAGATCCAAAAACAGATGGATGGATTGTGTGAATAAAGATATACGTATGAAAGTAGTGTGTATGAAAGTAGTGCCTATGGAAGATAAAAACATGTTGTGCCGATCTCACTTGGCGAGGGATGAGGACAGGCAAATGATGATCATCGTCATCAGAGCTCATGTATGTCTCGCATTGTTCAGCTCGAGTCTCCTCTACAGTAGAAGGGAATTTAACCTATTGCACTCCGCTGGTCAGACGCGTTGGTATAGGGTCTTTTGCTATGCTACGTCTATATGTTACATGCATATTATATGCCTTAGTGGTCTTTTACGTCATCCAGGCAAGGTGGTGGTTAATTTTATTCTTACTTCTTATTAAACAATATTAGCGATCGAAAAATTATTACTACACTTGGAACTTAAATCTACATCTACTGTTAATCCCAAGATATGGTCCACAGTCAGAAAAGATATGGAATAAATGTGGGTTCGAAAACGACGTATGCTCGCTAGTAAATTTTTTTATCTTAATTCGGTTACAACATCTTGCTTTACTACATTTTAGTTAGGGCAATTTCGAATATCTGTTATATCGGTTTCGATTCTAGTTATCGGATAAGAAAATATTTCGATTTGTCGGACAGATTCGGATGGTCTCAGTTACGAATCTATACTCTATACTAATATACAAAGCTGTAGAGTTTATTTGTTTGAACGCGCCAATCTTAGGTACTACTGGTCCTATTTAAAAAAATTCTTTCAGTGTTAGATAGCCCATTTATCGAGGAAAGCTATAGGCTATCATTATGCTAAGACCAATAGGAGCGGGGCACCAATAAAGTATGTTTCAAAATCGGAGGTTCTTTTTCCTTTTGAGAGCTTCCGCTACGTAAGCTACATATACGGTTAAAGTTTTGCAAAAGTAATGTGTGACACAATTGTATTATTTAAAAATATTTCCACTTTTTATCATTGATGTCACAAAAACCCAAGATACACAAACAGCGTCTAGAAAACGTCCCCATAAAAAGAGAGCTACAATAAGCATTTAGCATTCTTTTCAAGTAGTCTTGTGTCGACCGCGTTATTGTATGAACGTTAGAAATGGCGAAGTGTTCATTGAACAATTGTAAAAATAATACGTCAAAAACGTTCAAAAAGGATGGGATTTCGTACTTCCAGTAAGTTAAACAGTTTATTGAATTGTTTTTATTATTTATTTGACTAAATATCCGGTGGAATATGGTGATTTATATTTTTTTGTTTCAAAATTTCACTCAACGGTGCAAGAATAATACGACAAATATCAATGTAGAATAAGACATTACTATGTCCTTTTATTTTAGTCGAATAATACCGTGACCATTCATGCCTTGTTCAATTGGCGAACTTCGGTCATAAAATTTTATTGCTTTTGTACACTGCTTTTATAAATTCAACTTTAAATCGTGCCATATAAAGTTGAATTTATAAAAAATATTTTTATAGTTATAATATAAATATAACTACCTATGCATACTTGAGGACACTTTAGTGTATTAGTTTTGTTGGGGACTGTGCATCTTGGGTTTTTTGTTACATCAACGCTTTTTATATAAACAAAGTCGCGCACTAAAGTAAGCATTAGCAGCAAAATAAACCTATTAAACGCGGATGAAGTCGCGGGCAGAAGCTAGTATTAGATATTTAGGCAATTATAAGTAAAATTGTATAGTGTAATACTGTGATTATCACATTATTATACTTTAGAGAGGCTTATACTTAATAAAATACCCCGGCATTTTTTTTTGGGTGGGCTACGGTCAGCGCATCCGCCGCCCGGCTCCATCCGGAAGGGCGGTGCGCAGTCCCGCAAACCACCCATGAAGCACATCGCCTTCGTCGTTGGGCCGAAAACACCTGTCATAACGTCTCTCACCGACACCAACCATATCCAAAATTATTTGCAAATTTTATATCGGTCACAATGACGGCAATGTCTTTGTTGCGGATATCGATAATTTGATTATAATTCCTAGGGACCTCTATAAGATTTCTAATAGTATTTCCAGCTTACTACGTTCCTGAAAATATTTGTTTACGCATTTAGCTATTCAATTTTCTTTTAGTTTGATTAAACTGTATTGTAAAAACACGAAATAATGTTAGAATTTGTTACCTTTAATATTGAACATATATGTACTTACATCACTGTAACTCCATCCAGGATTACCCATTGCAGCCCAACCATCGAAGTCTACTTTGTTGCCTCTGATGTACACCATGGAATTAATGGCACTAGTTCCACCCATTAATTTGCCTCTACAATTTTTAATTATCAATTGAATACTCATTTTTACACACTTAAAATTAGTTTCACTTATAATTTACTAGCTAACAATGTAATAAAACCTTGCAGGTTCGTTTCTAATCTTCTTTTAATAGTTGTATCGACATACAACTTTGTAAGTATACGTCGTCTTCTCACCTCATACGCGTCCTACTGCTGGGCTCGAATCACCACCTCAATATGAGGGAAATTGATCTACTATACCATGCTGATCAGACATCTTGTTTTACTTCTCTTGCATAGATGTTATATGCCTAATATATCCCTTTTTTTCTTTCGGGTGGGTGGACTGCGTTCGGCGCGCCTCCGCACCCCTCCGTCCGGGGCGACAGAGGGGCTTAAGCACGCAACTCCCGCAACTCACTGAAAACCACGTCGCCTTCGTCGTTGGGCCGACCACCGGAGCAGGGTTAGTTGACATCAGTGGTCGGCCCGACGGAATACCCCCTATTGGGGTACCCTCCCATCGACCGACGCCCCCCCCTCGGGGAGGACGTCGGTCTTTCCTCACGCGGTCGACCTCTCAGCGGGATGCCTAATATATCCCTTATCCATCTTTTAGGACATCCTCAGTCAAGTAGGAAGTGGTGGATTTTATTCCTATTTCGTCAATACACAAAAAAATTTAGGTATCCGTAATCTAAATGATAATACAATGATTTGATAGCATTAAGCTAATCTGATGATGGAAACAGGAGGTGGACAGTGATTATGGGCATCATACACTGGAAGTATATCTCGCCGGTGTGCTGAGGCCCGCAGCCTCAGCACACCGGCTCGATAATTATAGGAGTAAACCTGTACTGGCTGATCATTATTTCCAGGATGCTCGACAGTGATAGATGTTGGGCGTCAATTGCCTCTTTCTGTGGGTTCCTGAAGAAGGCCGTAGAGCATAAACGCGAGGCGCTAGTTTCTGTTTATTTGATCCTAAGACTTTCATCTGTTAGGGTAGTGATATTGTGCGTAGCCTTGCGTGCCTCCTCCTTATTCAGCCTTTATATGCCCCATTATCGGGAACGCATACTCTCATTGATAGTCATCATCATCATCATTGCAGTCCATATACGTCCCCCTGCTGGGCTCGAGCTTCCTCCTAGATAGGAGTAAAATTGACCTACTACACCACGCTGGTCAGGTCGGTTGGTATAGACTTTTAATTCGAGTTTTTCTTCTCTTATATGGGTATTATATCCTTTAATCTTCTTTCAAGACACCCACGGGCAAGATAGAGGGTGGTGAATAGTATTCGTACTCTGTCACCGCATGGTTATTAATAATGATAGTGTCTTATTATCGCAAGCTTGTCAGACGAGTTAGTATCGTTTCTTCAAGTTGCCCTTTTCATGCAATGATGTTTATAACTTTAGATATTTTAGTCGCCTTTTATGACACTCGTTAGAGAGCAGTTTTATTTAGCCTACAATACTTAGCTTACTACGATACCTTGGTAAATCACATCGTCCTCCAGGTCTAGCTAGACAACTCTTGGCATCGGGCTCCGTTTTGTATTTCCAATCGATGTTAGAGCCAAGCAGAGCTGTAGCCAGACCTGGCACTAATGTCACATCTGGTTGTTCTATGCCAGCTTCCAAAAGGAGCACCTAGAATTGAAAAATGAAACGTGTGTTAATATAATAAACAAAATAATAGACTTCTTTCATGCTCACACGGTTATTTGCACGACACCTATGCCTAAAATAGCAATTAAAAAATTTTTGTCTGTCTGTCTGTCTGCCTGTCTGTCTGTTTGTTCCGGGTAATCATCAAAACGGCTGGACCGATTTCAAAAATTCTTTCACCAATGGAAAGCTATAATATCAGGGCGTAAACTAGGCTATATTTTATCCCGGTATTCCCACGGGAACGGGAACTACGCGGGTAAAACGACTATAACCTATAACCGAAGCGAAGCGAGGGCGGATTGCTAGTTTATAAATAAAAATCTTTATAATGACCGATGATTTTCCGTAAATAATAAATAAATAATAATTCTAAACTCGTTTAAAAACTGAGCTTGAAACGAGTAAGGAAGCAATCAATTATCTAGTGAGTATGCATATAGACGATTTAATTAGATATAAAAATACTGTGTGATATTAACTACCTTCCTACACGCCACATATTGCTGGAAAAGCAAACCCAAGGCAAATCCTGTCCTGGCTAGTTGAGATAGGCCATTTTCCAATCTGTATAATGGGGCGTATATGTCGTGAAGAACAAGGTAATTTCAATTAAATGAAAACATAACATCATAGATCTATGTGATGACGGAGTAAGAATACAATTAATTTTCCCTTTCTTGCCCGTGGCTGTTATAAAAGACGATAAAGGAATTATAACATGCATACAATATTTTTGCAAGTGATGGAAAACTCGAAATGACACCCTGTACCCGTCTGACTAGCGTGGTACAGTAATCAATTTCCCTCCCATTGTGGAAGAGACTCGAACCCAGCAGTGTGCATTAGGACATAAAAATATAACATAAATCTTACGTAAATATCCAATATATAGTTACCCCGAAGCCTATAACGATGGATCCGTACACCAGGGTTGGTAAATTTTTAAATTGTATAGATTTTTGTAAAAACACTGCTCTGAAGAATTAATCTTTCAGATTTTACAAATTATTGGATACAAATTATACTGAGTCTCTAGACCAGAATTTGTGAATCACAAAACTTATTGTCCTTGATAGATCGGTATTTTAACTATCACGCCATCTATAAACTGGCTTAAGAGATATTTTTATCTTGATAAGCGGTACCCATAAGAGACTCACGATTAATAGTGTTAAGAACACTTTATCAAGGTTTCTTATATTTAGGAATCGTACGAGGCTGATATGAGTCGTTTTGTAATAAATATTAATTATATCTACCTTCCAATGTTTATTCTCAGATAATCTATTAGCGACGACACAACCAGCTGATCCAGCACCAACCACTATAAAGTCATACACTTCCGTGTCATGACGTTTCGAATAATCCCCTACACTCCTCACAATCCCATAGTCTTCTTCTTCTTGCCGTATCTGTTCCTGTATTCTCCTATCCTTAGAGTCCGCATACAGCCTCGTTAATAAGTTCAAGTAAATATAACCGAATGATGTGCAGCTAGTTAACTGGCTGTTCACTGGACATACTTCTGTTAAGTTTACTGGTTGCCACATTTCAGCGTAAATTTTAACACCACTTACCATCAAATATATGACAATAAGGCATTGTGCCATTAAAAATAGTGCAAGATTATCTTTAATTCTGATGTTTGATTTGATATGATACTATTTATATGTTCAGCAGAGTCGTAAGATCCAAATATCCTTTCCAGATACGAAAAGCACTCAATCATGAGTGCAAGTTGTTTCTTTAGGTACTAACGCCATCTACCCAAATTTAATACTTTTAAATTTGTACACTGTGTATTAACACTCTTTGAAACCCCATACAGCTTTTTGCATCATCTTCAAATAAGAGCCCCTAACCTACTTCTACCTGTCAATTGCCACATTGAATGTGGTGATTTTATACTATCTCTAGTTATTAAAACTTACCTAGCGTTAGATTATTTTCTTAGCGCATATGGTTGCACAGTATTACAGAAGCGATTAAAATGAAGATAACCGCGTGCTTCTATATTAAATACCTACTGAACTAATCAGTATTTATTTAATTACATCCAAGCAGTTTTTCTTTTTAATCAGGTCAATAATTAAAAAAATAGACGTTGATTGATGCGTTTATTGTGATTATCAATTAAAATTTAATTTATTAGTGATTTATATCGATAAAATGGCGTGTGTAGGCCGTTTCAGTTTTATTCAAAAACTAGCGGTCCCCGCAGCTTCACTAGCGTAGATTAAGTACTGATCTATAGTTTTTTGAGTACCTACGTCTTTAATTTTAATTATCGTGTCTATTACGTTAAAATGATCAACACACATAAATCCTATTGCTGAACACGGGCCTCCTCCACATTGGGAGAAAAATTTCAATCAGACAAATGCCATGGCATATATTTTGATACAACTAGATGAGGTGTAAAAGGTCTTCTATATATAAAACAGAAGTATGAGTCACTTTTTATTATAATTATTTGAAACGGAATAAATAACTATGCAGAAGAAAAAAAATCTTGAAATAAAATTCTATACTAACTCGCCTGACCCGCATAGTACAGTAGATCAATTTCTATCCCAACATAGAGGAGGTTCGAGCCCTGTAGTAAGATGTAAATGCTGTGATTATGATGATGAATAAATTTCATAGGAAATAAGCTAATATCATTCTTACCGCGATCATAGAAATGTCCTCCACGAACACGAATTAAGCCTAAGGTGTATCTAAATAAAGGAAAATCAAAATAAACCAGAATAAAATCTATAAAATTTATTTTGCCTGTTAATAATAAAATAAATAATTCTAAAACCAATGGGTATTAACAAACATTTATATACGAATGAAATATCAAGAATAAGCCAAAGAATATGAGGAAGGAGGCTAATTCCTCAGTCATTGTATAAATAAAGGCTATTGATATATGCTCTTTCTCAGTAAAACACTAATAACGATGTTTCTTGGACCAATAACGTATAACAAAATCGACGCCTCTTTCACCTATCATCATGGATGGTGCCTGAGTGTTGCCAGCTATCACACGAGGCATTATACTAGAATCGATAACTCTCAAACCAAAAATACCATATACTCTTAATTTTGGATCCACAACTGCTGATTTGTCGCATTTTGGACCCATTTTACAAGTACCTGCTGGATGATAAGTGGTCGATGTATAATTAAATGCTAAACAAGTATAATATTCATCAGTGTCATACTGGTATTGGGTACACGGCTTTAAGGGCGTCTTCACGAAATAAGCGCCACAGGATTTAAAAGCTTTAGTGTATTGCAACTTTTGCATGTAACGAAATCCTTTTATCAATGGTGGCAGGTCGGAAGGGTCAATTAAATAATTTGGATACAATAAAGGTGGACCATGAGGATTCGATTCATTTAGTAATAATTTACCTCTACTTTTTGGTAATAAATACATAGCCCTCATCAATAGGCCGTCGTAAAAGCTTGTCGGGAACGGTATAAGACTATCACCTACACCAACGTCACGAATATATTCATCCAAATATAAGTGTCCTATCTGTACTTGAATATCTGGAGCTGGTAGATTAGGATCAGTCTTATAAAATGCTAAAGCGTTAACCGGCCCATTGCCTGAAAGGGGTCCGTGCTTTATTTTCATTTCTTTATATCTGGATACTTCTTCTAAAATAGTATTTTTATCTACCAAAGTTGATGATTTATTTAGAGCTATAGTAATTCCGTTAAAAGTGACATGATCATGTAAATTTTCTCCAACTTTTAAATTTTGCTTAACAGTTATATTTAACTTTTTTAAGTGTTCTTGAGGACCTATACCAGACAACATCAACAATTTTGGAGAGTTAATAGGACCCGCACACAAAATAACTTCTTTTCTTGCGTATGCTATATGGATTGTTCCGTTTCTTATATATTTAACTCCATAAGCTACTTTATTATCATCTATCAATATTTCGATTACCTCTGACTGACTATTGACTACTAAATTTTGTCTTTCCCATCTTATTGGTTGAATAAAAGCTTTGTATGTGGAGACTCTCTGACCATGGCTTGAAATAGCCTGTGAATTCATTGTCGCTGCTTGTTCCTCGGCATTAAAGTCAGCTATAGGTAGTCCTATTTCATGGAAGGCTTGCACTATCATCTTGGAAGGGTCATCTTCATATGGAAATAAAGAGATAGGCTGTTCTCCACCAACACCATGATATTTCCTACTTAACTCTTTGATGTTATGATTATCTTCAGACTTCTTAAAGAATGGCAGCACCTATAACAAAGCTATAGTCATATTCGTTTGTATGTATTTATAACTATGAGATGGTGTTTGTTTATTTGTGCTCCATGCTACTTTAAAAATAGTTTAGATATTAAAGAATTGTTACAGAGTTTTGGAGTATATTTAAATGCAAGATATGTTTATATCCCATTGACATTATAAGAATATGAACCAGTTATTTAAATAAAGAAAAAACAATTAGAAAACTATTGAGGCAATAAAAAAATTAAAAGAGAAAGGTAAATAAATGTAAACCAAGAATAGAATTTTCTGTGTGGTGACACAGTAAGAATACAATTCATCACTCCCTCTCTTGGAGGGCTTTGTTTCAAGTTTTCCTTCTCTTGCATAGATATTATGTCCCTTAGTCGTCTTTTACGACATCCACGGGCAAGATAGGAAGTGGTGAATTGAAATCTTACTCCGTCACTATACAGAAATAATATAAAAGCGGAATATATATGTAATATAAAGATAAATATGGTACAAGTCTTACTTCTTTGTAACTCCATCCAGGATTTCCCATTGCTGCCCAGTCATCATAGTCTAACTTGTTACCTCTCACGTATACCATAGAATTTACAGCAGTGGAACCACCCATCACCTTTCCCCTAGAATTTTATATATTAGAAATACGCCTGTTAGATTGTCAAATTGTTGATGTGGTACCCCGGAAGGATCAGCCCACGTCTATAGACAGACTGTCAACAATGTGGTTCTACCACTAGTAAATTTAATACGTGTATTTTAATACAAAATTGTAATGTATATTTTTTTATCCTTTATATATAAAGATATGAGGGTAATTTTTATATGGATTTTTATATGGTGTTTTGTACAGTTATGGTTTGAAAATACAAAGTGATACTTCGCGCAGGAGTCGCAATAAAAGCCTAAGGGATCACTAGAAGAATGGACACCAGAATTTTGTAATCTATAATATATTATAACCTATCAAGTGTAACGATAATGACATTTTCCACCCTTCTCCATGTAGTGACGGAGTAAGAATCCTTCCTTTCTTGCTCTTAGGTGCAGTAAAAGATGCCTAAGATATTTAAATGCAAATAATAGCTAAGCCTGAAAAGGCAAACTCCATATACAACCCTATATCAACTTGTCTGACAAGCACAGTATAGAAAATCAATTATTTTTTTTTGTTATTGCAAACGGTGGCAAACGAGCAAATAGTACATGTGATGATATGTGTAGCTGCTGCTCATGCACCTTTGAAATACCAGGTGTTAGGCCGCTCCCTACAGCGAAGAAAGTTAAGGGAGTGTGAATGCGTGCAATGAAGTTCGGTGATACTAACGGCATCACTACATCACCGCCTACTAGGTACACACAAACACCCTCAGAAAGTTGGGCTGCCGGCTCTCTCGCTCACCGAACGAAGCGCAGTAATAAATTGCTACTACTCAAACGTCGGTTTCTGTGAGAGTGTGGTGCTACCCCGGACGGACCGGCCCGCGGCTGTGGACAACTGTCAACAGTGTGGTCTTACCACTGTCAAGTATTATATTTCTTTCTCTTTGTGGGAGAGGCCCGAGCCTAACAATGAGATGTATATACGCTGAAACTTTAAAAATGACGTCATGAAGAAGTGAAACATAAGAAAGT
This sequence comes from Lymantria dispar, assembly GCA_032191425.1. NCBI lineage: Eukaryota > Metazoa > Arthropoda > Insecta > Lepidoptera > Erebidae > Lymantria > Lymantria dispar. Next base: position 4,323,177 of record CM063465.1, on the reverse strand, counting down.
AAAAAAAGGATTCAAAATAGCTAGGTAACTTTTTTGCTTTCTTTTGCAGTCGGAAATTTAGCATTGTTTATAACGCAATCTTGCGTTGGAATCAAACTAGAGTTTTAGTCTTAATTTTTAGAACTTTACTGTTAAATATTCAGTGGCTAAATTTTTAATGGAAAACATTGGCAGCGATATGAAAATTATGCATGATATAAAATGATCTACTGTCAATCATCATTGAGCACAAAGGAGTTACCTTGACCAATTACATCGACCTTCTGGTCTTGCAAGACAGGTTCTGCCATCGGGTTCCGTTTTGTAGCCCCAATCAATATTAGTACCAAGCAGGGCTGTAGATAGTGCTGGTACTGTAGTTACATCTGGCTCTTCCATGCCAGCTTCTAGCAGAAATACCTGGCAGATGAACAAATAAAGTTAAGTAGTTTTGAAGGGAGAAGGAGCAGTGTCTCTGCTATGGATTTCGATATGATCTTCAGTTTTTCTTTGTCTGGCATAAATTTGCGGTTATTGTTAGTTCTTGACTGGAATATTGGGCTTTTAGTAATATAAATGCTCCTGAGAGTTTACTTCGCTTTCTGAATAAAGAACTTCATCATCATCATCACAGCTTATACATGTACCACTGTTGGGCTCGAGCCTCTTCCACAATAGAAGGGAAATTGATCTACAACACCACGCTGGTCAGACGCGTTGGTATAGGTAGTGTTTTATTTCAAGTTTTCCATCTTTTGCGTAGATACTATATGCATAGGTATTATATCCCGTAGTCGTATTTTACGAGACCTACGGGCATGAAAGGGGGTGATGAATTGTATTCTCACTCCATCACCACACAGAAAATTCCGTGGATATTTGATCTTAGTGGTACATACCCTCCAATACTCATTCTCAGATAATCTATTAGCAACTATACATCCAGCTGCTCCAGCGCCAACTACTATGAAGTCAAACACTATATCCTGATCTTCTTCCTTTTTCTTTTTTATCTGCTCTTGTGTCCTCCTATACTCAGAGTCTCCATATAGTCTCACTAACAAGTTCAGGTAGATGTGCCCGAAGGATGTACAGGCAGTGAAGTTAGCGTTTGGCGGACACACTTCCGCCAAGTTCAGTGGTTCCCACTGTTGCATTTTGACGCTTCTAAATTACCTGCTATTACATATTATTACAATTAATTATCATAACTTTATATAAATCTTCTTAATTAATTCTTAGAATAAAAAGATAATTTGAGTTATTGTATTGGATTATTATTTTATGTTTGCCGTGTGGTGAGTAATGGAGTAAGAATACAATTCATCACTCGCTATCTTGCCCGTGAATGTCGTAAAAGACGACTAAGGGATATAGTACGGATATAACATCTATGCCAGACAAGGAAAACTCGAAATAAAACTCTATACCAACTAGTCTGACCAGCATGGCATAATATGCCTGGACCTGGTGCTCTATACCTAGGCCCGGTACTCGATACCTGGGCCTGGTACTCGATACCTGGGCCTGGTACTCGATACCTGGGCCTGGTGCTTGACGGGCATTGGTGGTTCCGGGAGCATTTCCATCGAATTGTTGGTGCGGCGTCCGCCCTTTCCTGGCTGATGCCAAATGTGGGCGGAGCCAGCGCTACGTGCCGATGGTTGTACGTCGGGGTGATCCGGTCGATGGCCATGTACGGCGCACCGGTGTGGGCGGGGTCCCTGACCGTCCGTCTGAGGGCCCTCTTGTGGTCCATACGCGGCCACCGTACGGTGGCAACAGAGGCAGCGTGCCTCTTGGTCGAAACTCCCCCATGAGACCTGGAGGCGGAGATGCTCGCTGAGCTTTACCGGTGGGTTTCGGAGACGCGAGCCGGAGGCGGCATAGTCTCCATCAAGGAGATTGCCGCCTGGCGGGTTGACGCCCGCCGAGACGTTATTGTCCGTTGGGCAGTCCGGCTGGAGAGGCCTCGGTACGGTGTCAGGACCATCGAGACCTTCCGGCTGGTGCTGATGGAGTGGTTGGAGCGGACACACGGGGTGCTTTCCTTCTGACTGGTGCAGGTACTGACGGGGCACGCTAACTTCGCGAAGTACCTGTGCAAGGTCGTTAGGAGGGAGAATACACTGTCCTGCCACCACCAGCGTCAGGAACTGGGACGCGGTCGCTGCCTTCTGTGAGGCCGTCATCTCACGGAAGGAGGCCAAGAGGAACTCCTCCTGGGTGACACGTTCCGCCGCCGGTGACACGGGCGGCGTAAGCGCGAGTACCTGCGCCTAATGCTGCCCTATCCGAGGCCGCGTGAGACCGGACCGGGGACTTTAGTCCGTCAGCCGCAAAGAGGCTGACCGCGTGACAGGGACCTACTTCCCGGGACAGGGACGTCGAGAGGTGAGGCCGTAAGGGTATTTCGTCGGGCTGACCACTGAGGACAAGGAACTCGGTAGTGGTGGTCAGCCCAGCGACGAAGGTACGGGTGGTTTATGGGCCCGTGCGCCGTCCTATCGTCAGCCCGGATGGCGATCGACATGTGCGCTTACCATGTGCCCATCCATTAAAAAAAAGCGTGGCATAATAAGGTCAATTTTCCTCCTATTGTAGAGGAGCCCATCAGTGGGACGTATATGAGCTGAAATGATGATGATTATTTAACGTTTATGCTCGCAGCTTCTTTTTTAAATTTTGGTAATCAATTTTTCTATCCCTCGAGAGTAGATTTTTTTGAATGAAACGTATATATGACAACTTGTAGATGAAATTCCAAAACGATCCGCTTATTAGTTAAAGTCATCATTACCCTGCTCTTATTCTAATTCCAATATATCCTCTTTTTCCATACAACCCTATCAAGTATTATCTCTGCACTCACTTCCTATCTATGTCATAATTCACGCATCCATTTATCTTTTCTTCAGCCTGCCCTTGTTTCTAAAGTCCGATGGCTTTAGGTGCATAGGTAATGTCGATGACATTTATACTTGAAACTTTCTTCACAACATTACTTTCATCCCGTCTCTTCACATGCCCATACCACATCAGGCGTTCACCCTTCAACTTTTCCGTCACCGGCGCAACTGTTACAACAGATTTGTGAAGGTACAAAAGTATAAAAAACAAACAAACATTCGCATTGGTACTAATAAGGGTGATAATTATTCGCCACTGATACAGCTATAACAATTTACGAAATAGCAAGGAAATGTATTAATTGTCTTAAAAGAGATTCCTTTTCACAGAACATCCAGCTAAAATTAAATATTACTCTATTTATTTATTTATTTATTTATTTATAGGAAAACTAACAGCTATCAAAAACATCTTAGTAACTAAATTCTAGTAACATAAAGCCAATTACAGGTTCTCACGAGTAGAGATACACTAGTAAAACAATTATCCGTGAATGTCGTAAAACACGACTATAATATGCGTCGCAAGAGAAAGAAAATTATGCCAAGCTGTTTGAATAGTGTGGTATAATAGGCAATCAATTCCTCTTCTATTTTTATAGGGGCCTGATTCAAATAGTGGAACGATGAAAGATTGAAACGTATATGGCTGGAGAAGAAGAAAACATAAATAATACTTACTCCAAAAAAGATAAACTTTCTAAATAATATAAATACTCAAACGTTAGTACAGTGTAACTCGCAAGGACGTAATGCGATTATTTTTAAAACTTATACTTTATTTATTATACGTCCTTAACACCTTACACAACTGTTTAATTGTTTATTTCCAAGTAATTGAACTAAATTTGTTTTAATTATTTTACTTTAGATATGAATTTTATGAGCGAAGTTCCAACATTTTTAAAGTAGAACTGTAACCTTATAATGTGTGAACAGTTGTTTATTTTATCTTTATTGAACAATAAATAAGTTGTTTTATAAACAACTAGCAACTCGCCCTCGCTTCGCTTCAGCTTTCGTCGCTTTACCCGCGTATTTCCCGTTCCCGTGGGAATATCGGGATAAAATATAGCCTATGTTACTCCTTGAAATCATAGTTTTCCATTGGTGAAAGAATTTTTGAAATCGTTTCTGTGGCTTAAGCGTGAAAGCGTAACAAACAAACAAATTAACTTTTGCATTTATAATATTAGTAAGGACTAAAAGGTATAGTCGTCGTTATCCAGCTGAATAATATTCATGTATTTATTTATTTGTAAAGACGAAGTAAAAATATAATTCACCAACCCCTTTCTTGTCCGTGATTACTGTAAAAGAGAAGAATGAATCCTTAAAAATATATGTATGATTATATAGGTGATCTCGGGTTACGGAACAACTGTTCGAGTATGTTGTAGTTTAATAGTCATGAATCGTAACTAGTATGTACCCTAAAAAATAAACATAAAATAAATAGTTATAATGATTTCAAAAATGTGTATTTAAGAGTCTACGCCTTAAATGTTATGAACAAGATACATGTAGGTATTGTAAATCGCGTTGACCGTACATATAAGTAAGTACGCAACGGTGGCGACTAACGGTCGATGACCTATCAGCTGATATTAAGGCAAAGTTTGCCTTGCTTATGCGAACGTAATCATTGATTTATTAATTTCTAATTAACATTTAACAAAGTACGAATTTGTTGCAAATTAAGTATCACTGACTTTATACTTTTTAATCAGTTTTATACAAAATAGCGATAACGAAATTGAAAGAATTTTCAAAAAGGTTAAATACCCGTGGTTACACGTGCATATGTCCCGTTTCCGTGGCAATACCGGGATAAAATATAGCCTAAATTACTCGATAATAATGTAGTTTTCCATAGTGACTTTTTTTAATCGGCCAATAGCCAGCGATATCGCTCGCGTAGTTCCCGTTCCCATAGAAATACCTAGATAAAAAATAGCCTACATATGTTACTCGCCAAAATTGTAGTTTTCTATAGGTGAGAGATTTTTTCAAATTGATCAACATGCCGCGGTTTCACTCGCGTTGTTCTCATTCGTCGGCCAATTCAGGGATAAAAATAGCCTAAATTTGATTTTCGCTGATAATGTGGCTTTCCATTGTAAATAAATGATTAAAATCGGTCATCAATACACAATTTCACTCGCATAGTTCTCGTTCCTATGGGGATACCGGATTAAAAAAATAGACTACTTATACACGGTGACATTTATGTCGTCTTACAAAAGCAGGTCAAAAGTATCCAGTATCTACTATACATTCGTACAATTAGAAGGTTAAAAAAAATATTTACTAGAATATCTATATCTATACCAATAAATAAAATTGGAGTGTCTGTTTGTAATGTCAAAATAATAGGCTTTTTTCATGCTCACACGGTTATTTGCACGACACCTATGCCTAAAATAGCAATTAAAAAATTTTTGTCTGTCTGTCTGTCTGTCTGTTTGTTCCAGGTAATCTTCAAAACGGCTGGACCGATTTCAAAAATTCTTTCACCAATGGAAAGCTATAATATCAGGGCGTAAACTAGGCTATATTTTATCCCGGTATTCCCACGGGAACGGGAACTACGCGGGTAAAACGACTATAACCTATAACCGAAGCGAAGCGAGGGCGGGTTGCTAGTTTTTTAATAAAATTGATTATAAATAATTACTAATTAAAATAGTAAGTAACCAGCCTGTAGCGAGCGCATACGACAGCTGTTTTACTATATAGTATGTAGGTACTTTACCGCGGACCACGTTACCGCGCCGCCCGAGTCGTGCATTCATATTAAACCTTAGAAAAAGTTCGATTATCAACTCGTAAAATTGTACCTACCATAATCTACCTACGTCCTTTTCAGAAATACCACTACGTATTCAGTAAGTACGGAGTCCAATTTTTTCCTTAATACTTTCTACGCACTTAGGACCGTCAGATACAATAATGTAGTGTTAGTGAGAGATAATAAGATAATAAGATATCTACTAGACTACTAGTAGATCATTATTTCAATAAAGTAAATTGGTTTAGATGTATTTAGAAAAAAATGGAATCAGCTATTTACACTATTTACAAATAATTGCGAATAAAGTAAGAATAGGTATACAAGAATATCGTTCTATTGATATTTAAATAACTGTTTAAATTCATCGCAGCCCACATACGTCCCACTGCTGGGCTCGGGCCTCCTCCACAATAGGAGGTAATTTGACCCACTATACCATGCTGGTCAGATATGTTGGTATTTTTTTTTTTTCTGTTTTTTTTTTTTTTTTTTGGGTGGGCTATGGTAAGCGCACGCGCGGTCCCGTCCGTCCGGGGCGATGGAAGGACGGCGCGCGGGCCCATAACCCACCCGTACCCACGTCACCTCATTGTTTGTTGGGCCGACCACCGGAGCAGATGTGACTTGTCATCAGTGGTCGGCCCGACGGAATACCCTTTCGGGTAACCTCACGTCTCGACGTACTGGGACGTCGGTCGCCATCGCGCGGTCAGCCTCTCTGCGGGTGACGGACAATTCCCCGGTCCGATCACCCGCGGCCTCGGCTAGCGCGGCATTAGGCGCAGATACTCGCGCCTACGCCGCCCCAGTCGCCGGCGGCGGAACGTGTCGCCGAATAGGAGCTCTACTCGCACACGATCCGCCGCCTCCTTCCGTGAGATTACGGCCTCACAGAAGGCGGCGACCGCGTCCCAGTTCCTAACGCTGTCGAGCATCTCCCTGACGATGGTCGGCAGCGCCAGGTCGGCACCGATAATCGCGACGAGTTCACGGCGCTCCCCCTCCCACGCAGCACACTCCTCGAGCGTGTGCTGCGCCGTGTCCTCGTCGCAACTGCAGTGGTGGCAGGACAGTGTGCTCTCCCTCCTGACAATCTTGTGCAGGTACTTCCCAAAACACCCGTGCCCCGTCAGCACCTGCACCAGTCGGAAAGAAAGCACCCCGTGCGTCCGCTCCAACCACTCCATCAGCACCGGCCGGAAGGCCTCGACGGTCCTGACACCGTACCGAGGACTCTCCAGCCGGACTGCCCAACGGGCAATGACTCCTCGGCGGGCGTCGACCCGCCAGGCGGTGATCTCCTGCAAGGAGACCATACCGCCGCGGGCGCGCGTCTCCGACACCCGCCGATAAATGTCGGATATGTTGGTATAGGGATTAATTTCGAGTTTTCCTTCTCTTGCACAGATGTTATGTGCATATTATATCCCATAGTCGTCTTTTATGACATCCACGGGCAAGATAGGGAGTGGTGATTTGAATTCTTACTCCGTCACCACACGGAAATTACTTGTTCAAATTACTCACCCCTTTTTTTTGTCTATGCATAAACGGGCACGTTTTTGGAGGTTTTAATTTATTTAGTATCACTTTGTCACTTCCTATCACATTGAAAGCTGCAATAATTTGTTCTTTTAATTGGTCTTTATTGCGAGCCTCTTCGGTATACACAAGTCTTTTTATTAGCAACCATAAAAAAAAATCTAACGATGCTAAGTCCGCGCTGCGAGGTTGGCCAAATTCAAATTCAAATCATTTATTATGTATAAACCCCGCGGGGGCATACATATTGTCATTTTTTTTACAATTTTCTTAAAGTTATAATTACCGCCGGATCGGAACGCGACCGCAACTGAGAAGATCTGGCAAGAAACTCAGCGCGATTGTCTATTTTTTATTTTTGTTTTTTTATTTTCTTTTAAATAAAATAACATCTTACAACATGCTTATTAATAGTTCCAGTGTAATGCCATTCGAAATATTATATAATATAGTTCACAAATATAATAATAATCACAAATGTAATAAAAAAATTATGGTTGGACCAGATCCCGCAAGCGGCACCCGATCACGAGTTAACTACTAGAGCAGCCATCACTCCCCTCAACCATAATGGAGGGAAGGGAGTGACCCGCTCCTCATAGCTAATTATAATTATAATAATAATAATTTTAAGACAACACCATGCACTAAGGAAATAATCCTTGTATTGCTGGGAACTTTACAAACATATAATTAACGAACACAATGTAAATAAAACTACTTTTACGGATTATATCGCGTTTGTATTTGATTTATGATTTATGATTGCCCGACGTTTCGAATACAAACGCGATATAATCCGTAGAAGTGGTTTTATTTACAATGTGTAGTGCTCGCGTAAACATTAGATATCATAACGAACACAAATTACATCCAGACTCAGAACAACAAGTTGTGGATCACACAAAGTGTTGTCCCGCGTATATTAATGTTGCGGATGTTCAATTAACCATCGAAACAGAGACATGTGTGCTCTTGGGTTTGCCTCGTATAACGTCTGAGCATTCTGATGAAAAAAGATGTAAACTTTCCGTAATTAACACTTTCCATACATTAAACTCCGAAATGTCTTGCAGCCATTCTCGTACTTCTTAGGGGATGCAGCTTAAAGTATTCGAGAATGTTCTGTGCGAGTTCAAACGAATAGGTAATGAAGGTGACATCGACCCTGTGCGTCTGTCGGAGTGTAGAACTGACCGTAAGCAATCGGACGATGTCAAAACCACTTAGAGCCTCGACACCTGCGCGTTAATTACAACAGTCGGGTTGCGAAGCATCTGCATATTTGCGGTATCTAGTCTTCTCGCTTCTCTTAAATTGTCGCCAGCTATCCCATACAGACGCACCATTTTTTCGTACCTACTCGATATTCGAGTATTGATAATATCTATTAGACATTTTGTAACAACGCACACATACAAACACACAACGATGTCGCGAAATATGCAATTACTTGAAAGGAAATTGTAAGTTCATGCGCTTGACCTATCCCTTGCGCACGCGTGGGGATACTGATTAACAATTAGCGGCGAATCGAGCATCACAAAGCCTATATCTAGCGTAGGGATTAGGTGCGCTTTGTAAATGCCGTCCACGTGGACTTCGCAGCTATGATTGGCTATTGGCTAACGATATGCCGTATGATTTGTTTTGTTTAAAATGTAAACAGGATAAACAGGCTGTTACAAAATATTAACTTTAATTTATTTTATTTTATTATTTTTTTATAACTACCACTATTGAACATTAAAATATGTTAGATATGTTTCTTAGGTCGGATACTTTTATGGATTTTTTTTGTAAGACGATAAAAAAGTCACCGTGTATATTACTCCCTTATAGTGTATTTTTTCACTGGTGAAAGAATTCTCCTTTCCTTCAAATGAATTTGAAATTAACTTTGATTTATTAGAATTTGGAACATGCCTAGTATTGTTGATACGATCTCCACGAAGCACATTTTTGTGTATTATTTACAAATGATAATTTTAAATCTGGGTCTTATTTGTATCCGTTAATGTACGTTTGTAAAATCTTCTGTAACATCGTCTTAAAAATAAATGGATTTTATTAAGAACTCCTGTGGTAAAAATTTTAGCAATATAATATATTGTTTGCTTCAAAAATATCTTTAACATTATTTACTTCAAAATTGAAAGAGAGACATTGAAAGAGGCTTATAACTAACATTAGTACATAGATAAGCTAACAAGAAAATAGGGCAGTCAGATATATGGTATGATACTTCAAAATTTACATTGAAAGAGGCTTATAACTAACATTAGTACATAGATAAGCTAACAAGAAAATAGGGCAGTCAGATATATGGTACATCAATATTGTAGCGTAAACTATATGTGAACTAAAAAAAGGAATAAATATTTTTTAAATTAAACGGTTTTATTGTAAAGAAACAGTAAAAATAAAATCGTGGGACACTACAAAACAAACATTTTAATCGACGATTGTAGATATTTAACGTGTCCCACGATTTTATTTTTACTGTTTCTTTACAATAAAACCGTTTAATTTATTTTTTTTTTCCTTTTTTATTTTCAAGCTTTTAATTTTTATATTGATTTTGTATAGATCACTGTATTCTACTTATCAAGCCTTTTCATTTAATTTATATCATATAAATTAATGGGATGGAAAAACAAATAGGTTGTCCACCATTTTGTAGCGGCGGCCATCTTGGATTTTGAATTTGTATAGTGCATTATATTCTACTTGTCAAGCCCTTTCATTTGATACCCATATTGATGGGATTGGAAAAAATAGGTTATCCGCTATTTTGTAACGGCGGCCATCTTGAATTTACAAAAATATTGACTATACATAATTGTATTGTCACCTAAACCAAAGGCGTGTATCAAATTTTAGATCAATCGGTTGACAGAAAGAGGGTGAAAGTTCAATTACTAAATTTGACCCAACAAAGAAAAAAATAAACAAACGACGTAAGCTAAATAAAACCGTTTAATAAAAAAGACTATTAAGGAACATATACTATTAAGGACTATATAAGGACGAATATATAAAAACTATTATTAAATCCCCGTTTGACGAATTAAGAATACAGTGTGTCGCTACAAACTCATGGGAGTTCTAAAAATTAATTTTGGAAACTTCAGGGGTTTGGACAGCAGCGCCTATTGGCAAACTCATAAAAATAAAGTAAGTAAGCGATCGCCAATCTCCATGCAAAGCATGGGTGCTATTACATTATCCCCCCTTCGAGAATATTATGTTCTACAGTCTACGACGATGGGCTAATGGATGGAAGGAGAAGAGTTGCAAGAGTTTGACTTGGTACCACCGTCACCATTCTGCCAACGTATTACTCGACATCGTAGCAGGGTTCATCCATTTCCCCTGGAAACGTTATGGTCTACAAATGTACGTTTTCAGCGATCATTTCTCCCACGTACGTGCAAGCTTTGGAATGAACTACCTGCTGCTGTGTTTTCCGAGCGCTATGACATGTCTTTCTTTAAACGAGGTTTAAGAAGAGTATTTCCTTCATGGTAGGCAGCGGCTTGGCTGTGCCCCTGGTATTGCAAAGGTCCATATGCGGTAGTATCACTTACCATCAGGTGTGCTGCTTGCTCGTTTGCCACCACCGGCAATAAAAAAAAATCGTGTTTCCTTTCAGTTACAAAAAAATAGAACGTAGGTTACTATCTAGGACCATACACTATCGGTCACTTTCAGATCAAATTTGAAAGGAGTTTAAGAAAAAAATAATTCAGGTGTTCTTGCCATATACTTTTTCTTTTCTTCCCAGACATTTTTGTATGTGTATATAAATACTTCTTTAGGTTAATTTTCATTGTTTTCAATAAGTCCTTTGGGCATAAAACCTCGGAACACAAGAACTAGGGATCTTAACTATTATGGATCTGAGCAATTACTATTATAGAAATGTGTTGCATGATCAGTTAAAAATTGATTTAAACAATTTTTTTTTTTTACATTTATTTATAAAGTTGTTTTCTTATTCAACAATGCTGAAAGAATGCTATTGGTATTTTAGATACTTCTCTATATTTAAAATCTCCTAGAAAACTAGCAGCACTCGCTTGAAAAACTATAGTCCATAAAATATAGCTTGATCTCTGTGACAGATGTCAACGAAACCAACGAAAGAAGTTTGAACGAGCGACATGTTTACAATTTCATTTTGTATCAAATATATTTTCATTCTTTTCGTGCCAGTTTTATTGCAACTGAATTGCAATATATTATAAATATAAAATATTAATATTCATGCCTAAAATGTACCTCGTAAGTACTGAAATACCTAGTAAACATTTTATACATTAATGACGCTTACGCACTGTTATAGGGTCCCTTGCCGAGGTCGTTTTAAAAAAAGAATTATAATTGAAATTAAAATGCTTATTAATAAATGAATTACGAACTACGACAAGTATGGCAAGGGAACCCTGAATGCAACCGTTCTTCGCGGAGTCGAAGTCTAGACTGACGCTTGAGCGCTCTGCATCGAGCTTCATGCTAAAAGTGCTGACATGACACAAATGGTTAGCGTCATACCGGCAGAGGGGGCTGAGAGCTACGTCATCAGGTTGGCATACATTGTATGGTTATAACACCTCCCCTCTTAGAGTGAACTTCGGGGTGACATCTGAAGTTAACTTTAAATTGAAGTTCTTAGGGTTGGAGCTGGAATGACTTGAATACCTTCTTCCAACTCTATGTTGCTCGATTCTATTTTGGGCGATTCGCAAAACCTATATTTACGAAGGTTGCATCCAGGTTTACAAAAATATAAAATAATCTTATAACTAAGGTACAAAATAATGATACACACTGTTATACTAGTGGCTATTGAATAATGTATCCCATATTTCACTATGTGAGAGGTGTCTCTAATTTTATCGGCTTCTGATAGAAGTTTGGATGTTAAACTTTGAATGTGGTTTATATCTTTTAAATGGATGTCTTCTAATTTAGTATGGGATAAATTATTTGTCATGTAGTTAATTCTATGTATACTACAACAATTGCTATTTATTAAGTTAAAATCGGGCAGCTTGATTGGTGACGTTAAATTAAGAATGTTATGGTATTTGGGTAACAAGGTAGTACCTTTACAATAAGCTACACATTTATTTGGTATAGAAAGTATACCAATTCCAACGATATTAATTTCTTGAATCTGCCTATCGTTTTGACAATCTAAAGATAATTTTAGTGGTTCGGATTGTACATAGAGATACCTGTTATTAGATAGCGGTTTAAATATATTTAATTTACCAAAAATAAATTTAATATTACATTGCAGAGGAGTATCGGTTAATGTCTTGGATATTAATTCGCTTTCACAGTTGGGTTTTGTGTCTGCTTTGTAGATTATTGGGATATCACACAGATATTCGGCAGGGCTTAATATTTTACAATTTTCCAAAGATTCCAAGGTACAATAGTTTGATTTATCTTTGGTGATAGCAATGTATCTGGTACTGGGTACTATAAGACTAAATATATCCGGTCGATTTACATTGTGCGGTGTTGGTAGTTCAATATTATTAAACAGTGTGTATTCTTGATTAGAAACTAAAGGAATACGTAATAAAAATACAAGCTTATAATTAAAATAGTAGCATAATAAAGTAGAGACCTTAACAATTAAATGAATGGAACTTATATCTAAGTGCATAGGTAAATTTAAATCATTGGCAAAGTGCCTCATGTTATCGGCCAACTCTCGGTATATTACAGTAGGGGATACAACTGCTGGATGTAGGATGTTTTGACTACAAAACATTATCGCGTTTATAATGTCTTCGAGTTGAAATGATAGGGTGACCATGGATGTTTCAAAAGTGTTAAGGATAAAATCAAAATGAGTTCGTAACGCTAAAGTATTGGTTAAATTCAACATCTTTAAAGAGAGTTCGCCGATAGCATTATTTAATTTTATTTCGTTCTGTTTAACTTTATAAAGACTATTATTAAAAGTGGATATGACCGAATTAGTGACCAAAATGTTATTTTTAATAAGTGACAATAAATTCTTTTGATTTTTTTGTACAGAATGGATTGCTTGGTCATATTCAAATGCGTCATTTTCGTCTAAAGTGCCAAATACTGTCTTTAGGACGGTTCCTATTCCGCCAATCCAAGCTCCTCGCCTGGATCTATTGTCTATCAGATGTGATATGGAACCAAACAATTTAACTATATTACGTTGTTGTACCATCAGTGGTTCGAATGTACTCTCACATTCAGAGGTTTTTATAAAGCCGGGTTGTTTGCACAGGGTGGAAACTGTCTCTAATGCTAGGTTGAGGTTTTCTATATGTGGTTCAAAATATGAAATTTCCATTGGCATAACAACGTTTAGAATGCCATTGTTAAATTTTAATTTACCTATGTAATCGAAAAATATCCCAGGACTCGTGGTAATCGGTTGGACACACTCGTTAGGTTCTTGGAGTTCCGCTGAGGCACTGCAAGTACATATACTAACTGATTAATTTATTCGCTACGGTGATAAGCAATGAGCGGAAAGGCTTAAAATATGGGTGGTCTTTAACGAACCAGTTAAATAATAAAAAAAAAAAATAGAATAAATAATCAATAGTGTATTTGTAATATTTTATGTATATATTATTGTAATATATATAGTCTAATATAAGTATTTGTATGGTAATTATTCAATAATTTAATAAGGTATGAACAATACCTTGCAAGTATTATACTTAGGTATAATTTTGATCGAAATATGCTATTTGTAGTGTTTATTTATAATGAATTCATAGCTTATTTACGCGTTAAACTATTTTAAGCTCGAAATATATAGTGTTGTTGTAATTTCTCTAATATTGTGTTAATATGTTATTACTGATTTATATATATGTAGCTAATCGTAGAATATGGGTGTAACTAATTATAAAACTAATTATATGGTATAAATATATATTAATTACCTATATGCATGTAGTATATAAGTAAAACAAAGGGTGTACTGTATATGGGTACATTGATGGGGTGTATAATATGTATACAATATATATATATATATATATATAAGTATATCATGTAAAAAGGTCCGTGTATATTTCTTTTACAGATTGTTGGTTGTATCGGCGAGTTTAACTTCATCGTAGTGATGACGCACGTGCCGTCTGTTTATTAGTAACGATAGTGTATTATTCCCATGAACCTTGATTACTTTGTATGGTCCTTTCCATATCGGTGATAAGGCCTTCCTGAGTCTAAGGTGGTTTTTTAAATAAACATAGTCGCCTATTTTGTATTGTGTAGGGCGAGTATGTGAGTCATAATAATTCTTAGATGTTAATTTAGACCTCTGTATGTATTCTAACGCTTTATCACGCGAGTATTTAATTCGATTTTGTAACATTCGTACATAGTCCGGATATGTAGCGCCTAACTGTTCATTGCATATAGAATTTGGTATATGGGGTTTGTTACCGAACATTAGTTCATAAGGAGTATAGTGCGTTGTGGAGTGGACAGTCGTATTGTAGGTTAACATAGCTGTGTAAACATAACGAGGCCAGTTTGTTTGTTCGTTATTTACAAACGATTTTAGATATTCTTTTAAGGTTGAATGGGATCTTTCTAGAGATCCTTGGGTCTGTGGGTGGTATGGACTCGACCACAGCTGTTTTATTTTTAGGAAATCACATGTACGTTTGAATAAATCGGATGTAAAATTAGATCCTTGGTCGGTTAATATCATTTTTGGTATACCGAATACTGATATGAAATGTAGAAGGCTCTCGCTAGTTTCTTCGGCGGTTGTACTGCGTAAGGGGTAAGCTGATGAAAATTTAGTGAAATCATCCTGTAAGGTTAATATATATTTTAGTTTAGCGGTACCGGATTCGGGTAAGGGCCCTACTATGTCTAGTGAGATGCGTTCACAGGGTTTTGTTGAAGTGCTGGTTATCTGCATAGGAGCTCGATTTATTTTCCGAAGAGCTTTATTCTCCTGACAGGATTTACACGTTCTTACATATGATTCTACGTCACTACGCATGTTTTTCCAGTAATAGAGTTCTTTAAGTCTGTTATACATACGGCTTACACCTAGGTGGCCGGCAACCGGTATGTTATGGTTGTCGTACAAAATTCTCTTTACTTCTGAAGGTGAAGGGTAAGTTATGCTATTATGAAAAATAGTAATATTTATGTTGGTGTTGTCAAAGAGATAATTAAGTATATTGTAAATTTTAATAAAACTGTGTTTTTCGAAGGGGTCCCGAAAGTCAGATATAGCTATTTCGCTAATTTCCGGTGTGTTAATTAGCTCGTTACGGATTAGTTTTAATGTTTGAAATATTTCTTGGTATGTTGTTTGGTCGAAATGGTGTACTTTTGTATATAAGAGGAAATAATTTTTATTATTTAAGGTGAATGTAGTGAAGTTGTGCAATTGCTTTTCTTGGTTAATTATTTCGTCCCTATTTTCTAGGTTCCCTAGTATTTCTTCTAGGTAGGGATTCGATGTGTCAAGATCTAATGAAGTGGGGATTAGTATTGTCTTGCTAGAGCTTTTTAGTAAGTTTTCGTTTCGTTCTATTATATTAGTGTTAAAAGATTTGGTTTGGTCTGCTATGTTTTTCAAAAAGGTTGTGTAATCGTCATTTAATGGCGTCGGGTGAGTGGTAGAATTGTCGTCTGGGTTGATTTCTGTTTCTGGGGGTATACGGTTTTCTAGTAACGGTCGTGGTGGCGTTACCGGTAGGTTAGGATCAGGGGATCCAATGTCTTGAAGATCTGGGGTAGTGCAGTCAACGAGAATATCAGGGTCCAAGTTGTCTGTTGAGATTGACGTAGGTGACGTCAGCAAGTCAAATAAGTCTTTATCGAGGTTTTCCGGGTTTAGAAGGGATTCTTCTAGTTGTGCGGAGGTTGTGTTGTGTGTAATGGTGTCGGAGTCTTGCGTACTACTAGTTGGTCTTTCACTTGTGGAAGGTTGAACAGGATTAACGGGGTACCTGGACAAAGCGTCTGCATTTGCGTTTATTTTTCCCTTTTTATATTGTATACTGTATTCAAATTCTTCTAATTTTAATCTCCAACGGATGAGTCGGGAACCAGGATCTTTACAGTTAAATAACCATTGGAGAGGTTTATGGTCGGTTATAATAGTAAAATGACGGCCGTATATGTAAGGACGAAAGGTTTTTGTTCCAAACACTATAGCTAAACATTCTTTCTCTGTCACGCTATAGTTTATTTCTGCTTTATTTAAGGTGCGCGACGCATAGGCGATCGGCCGGTCGTTACTTATGGGGCCTTGTGACAGGATGGCTGATATGGCGAAATTAGATGCGTCGCATGTTAGTAGAAAGGGTTGATTGAAATCCGGATAAGCTAGTATTGGTGCTTCTATTAATTTGTTTTTTAGCGTTTCAAAGTTAATCTGTTGTTCATTCGTCCAGATGAAGGAGACATCTTTTTTAAGCAACGAAGTGAGAGGTTTAGCAAGTTTAGAGAAATTGGGTATGAAACGTCTGTAATACGATACTAGTCCTAAAAAGGATTTAATATCTTTAGGTGATTTCGGAGTAGGATATTGTGCAACGGCTTTGACCTTATCCGGGTTTGGTTTCACACCATTTTGAGTGATGATATGGCCTAAATATGCGACTTCTTTGCGGAGAAATTCACATTTTTCTGGTTGTAATTTTAAATTATATTGGCGGAGTCTGTCGAAGACAGCTCTGAGGTTTTCAATAGCTGAACGGAGGTCAAATGAGTATAGAACGATGTCATCTAAATACACATAGCAACGGGAGCCTTGCAGTCCCGTGAGACAGTTATTCATGAGCCTTTGGAATGTGGAAGGGGCGTTTTTCAAACCGAAAGGCATCCGGTTGAATTGGAAGTGTCCCTGGGGTACAGAAAATGCGGTTTTAGCTGCGTCTTCTGGCTTAATTAATAACTGGTGAAACCCTGATGAAAGATCGAGGGTGGTGAAATACTGACTCTTACCGAGTTGGTCGAGAATTTCCGTTATCTGTGGTATGGGGTAAATTTCGCCAATTGTAATATCGTTGAGTTTTCTATAGTCGATAACTATGCGCCATTTCTTTTGGCCAGAGGCATCAGACTTCTTTGGAACTATCCAGATTGGAGAAGACCAGGGTGACGATGAAGGAGTTATGATATCCTGTTCTAGCATTCTGTTTATTTGAGTTTCCACCTCTTTCTTGTGGCATTCTGGAAAACGGTACGATTTGGTACTTATGGGAGTATTGCTGTTGGTTTTAATCTCATGTTGGATAGCCGGGCAAAAGGAGAGGGGTTCATCTTGTAAGTGAAATATATCTGAATAATCTGAACATAATTCGAGGAGGGCGTTTGCCTCTTCTTCGTTGAGGTGAGATGTTCTTAATAGGCTAAGTACTTCTTTTGCTCGTTTAGATGCGTTTTGAGTGCAAAATGGTTGCATAGAATAGGTCTCTATTGGGTGAAGATGAAATTTTATGTCTCGTTTTATTTTAACCGGCTTATCGGAAATATTGGCAACACTTAAATTAATTCTTTTATTTTCTTTCACTTTAACTAAACAATTTGCCACGAGAAGGGTTTTAGAGAGATGCTGGTCTATTATCGCGCCTTCGTTTAGATTAGGGTTTATAACGGCACACTCAATCACTGTTTCTGATCGTGCTGGTATGATGTAGCAGGGATCAAAGAAGTGAATTTTAATTTCGAAATCATCTATTTTTAGGACGTCGCGACTGTAGTCTATATTGCAGCCGTGTGCGGTTAAGAGATCGTTACCTATGATACCATCATACGGCAAGTTAATGTCAGCAATGACATGAAATTTATGACATATGTTTTTCTCTCCAGATGCTTTAAATCTTAAATTAAAATGGCCTAATGTTTGAGTAGCTTCTTCGCCAGGATCAATTCCTTTGATACCTATGGGTTTTTTGTTTAACTTTAATGGGTGTCGGATACTGGACTGTTTCAATAAACAGATAGCAGCTCCTGAGTCGACTAATAACGTAAGTGGTATGTCAGAAACGTCTGTTTCAACTAAAATATGAGGTAAAAGTTTTTTCGAGGTGTCGATATTTACCTCGTAAATTTCTTTAGGCTCCGGGGCCTGTATACCAAGGTTTCCGCTTTGGGGTTGGTTACCCGGTTGTATAACCTTGTGTTTTGTAAGGTTTCCGCTTTGGGGCTGGTTACCCGGTTGTATAACCTTAGTTGCTGCGAGGTTTCCGCTTTGGGGCTGGTTACCCTGTTGTATAACCTCAGCGGCAAGAGTGAGGTTCCCGTTTTGGGGCTGGTTACCCTGATGTACAACCTCATTGAGAGAGTGCCTAAGGTTTCCACTTTGGGGCTGGTTACCCTGTCGTATAACCTTGGCGGCAGGAGCGAGGTTCCCGTTTTGGGGCTGGTTACCCTGATGTACAACCTCTTTGAGAGTGCGCCTAAGGTTTCCATTTTGGGGCTGGTTACCCTGTCGTATAACCTTGGCAGTAGGAGCGAGGTTCCCGTTTTGGGGCTGGTTACCCTGATGTACAACCTCTTTGAAGACACGTCTAAGGATTCCATTTTGGGGCTGGTTACCCTGTCGTATATCCTTAGGTGTGTGATGTCCATTTTGGGACTGATTAGGCTTTGTGCCGACTTTGACCTTACGTCCTGTGCGACACGGTTGCAGGACGTTTATAGGTTTAAATCTTCTGGGATTTCTTCTTCCTCGGTACTTTCGTATTCAGGTTCAACCTGCTCTTCGTCGTTATCTTCACTGACGAAGTTTACCGTAGGAGATTTATGGGGTTGCGACCCCGAGGGTTTATTATAGATATCCTTTTGTGGATAAGAGGAAGCGAAACGTTTGTGAGAGAGTTGACGCTTTAAGCAATTGTTTATGTCGTGTCCAACTTCCTTGCAATACCTACATTCGAGGTTTGGATTTGATTTAATAAAAGAGGATTGCGGCGATTTGACCTTTGTCATTTGATTTTGAGCAGAGAATTTTGGTTTGAACCGAATTTTATTTTCTTTTTCCAGGGGCGAGCTGGGAATATTTGTTCGCTTATATAGCGTTTGTTGAATACGCTCCTCAGAAACAGCCAAATTTACGGCTTCATTAAACGTTTTAGGGGCTCTGCACCTAACAATGTTTGATATACGAGGGTGAAGACCCATGAGGAAATGATGGAGCGTTAAGTCTTCCATAGCCGCTGTACGGCCAGGTATTTCTTTCACCTTATGATTAGAGAGCGAGATTTCGGTAAGTAGTTGAGAAAGATAAGTTTCCATCCTTAGTGCGAATTGGCTGACATTTTCCGTCTGACTTTGTTTGCCTTCCTGGAGATCGGTTAATAAATGTGTATAATGTTTTCTCTCAGAAAACTGTGTTTTAAGGAACTCTTTCAATTGTGCCCACGAAGAAAACTCTTTTATAGAGCAGGCGGTTTCAGCTTTTCCCGTAAGCTGGCATAAAATGTATTTAAAAAGAATAGGTCTCTGTGAATCGGATGCTAATTCATAAGCATTGTTACAATTAGTAATGAAAGAATTTAATTTATCGCGACTGCCGTCAAAGGGTTTAACGAATTTTAATAAAATATTTAGTTCCATTTCCGCAACTGATTTTCTAGTTAATCTAGGCGAAGTGATCGGAGACTTTTGCTCCGGGATATCAAAAATTTCAATTTGTAATTTACTATCTTCAACTTTAGGCACTTTAGGCATAATATTTCAACAAAAACATTAAAATAATATAAAATATAGAACAATAAGAGGTATAAGAGTAAAATTACACAATAAAAATGTTCGTTGACTTACTGGAACACGTAGACGGCGATAAAGGTCAGGCCTTTGATAAGCTGCATAGCGTCACGTACACACGGACCGCACTATGATTTCACAGGACACTATTGACACAACGCGGAACACTCGCGGGTCGGAGAATGATAGGACGTATAACACTACGTAGAAAGGACGAGGAATACTCGTAGATACTCGCAGGAGTGTAGAATGCACTGGATGCTTCAAGGATGCTCGCTGGATGCTGCTAGCAGGGTTACTCGCAGGATGGTCGTATGTCACGACCGGCTACTCGAAGGTTGCGCGGATTGCGCGATGCTGCCCACTGGATGATTGCAGGATGCTCAGGATACCGCAGAATGTGTCATTCATAGACACCGAAGAGTTTGTACTCTTTTCGTTTGATTTGCAGGATACGGCGAATTTTCACAATTTGTGATTTAATAGAGGTTTTACGCGAATCGGCACTGGAGATATCCGTATCCCACCGCTGCCACCAAATGTTATAGGGTCCCTTGCCGAGGTCGTTTTAAAAAAAGAATTATAATTGAAATTAAAATGCTTATTAATAAATGAATTACGAACTACGACAAGTATGGCAAGGGAACCCTGAATGCAACCGTTCTTCGCGGAGTCGAAGTCTAGACTGACGCTTGAGCGCTCTGCATCGAGCTTCATGCTAAAAGTGCTGACATGACACAAATGGTTAGCGTCATACCGGCAGAGGGGGCTGAGAGCTACGTCATCAGGTTGGCATACATTGTATGGTTATAACAGCACGTACAAGGTCATACTGGACTGAAAATAAAAAAGAGATGGGACAGTCGATATACGTAAATCGATAACCGATCTTTATTAAATTATTCATAAAAGAAATTCAATAGTACCTATATAAAACTTTGAACATATTTTTTACAATTAAAACAGACAGTTAAATTATAAAATACATAAATTGAATTAATTAAACATTAAAAAACTACTTTTTGTCTCAGCGTAAATGATAATATTATGTATACATTATTGTCAATAAACTAAACATAGTTGTTTATAAAACAGTCGTAATTGATCGATTGATCTAACGACTTGTAACATTTAAAAAAAAATAATTGAAAATTAAATAATAAAAATTAATTACTTAACTTAACAGGCTGACATCCACTAAAAAGACTTCTCCTCCTTTTAGATGGTCAGACGAGGCTAACAGTGCCTTTACAAAACTCAAATCTCTTCTCGTTAACGCCCCTGTACTCGCATGCCCAGACTTTAACAGTTCTTTTGAAGTGCACACGGATGCGAGTAATTTCGGCGTAGGTGCTATGTTGGCTCAAACCATTGGTGGCATAGAACATCCAATTGCTTATATGAGCAGATCTCTCACTGGACCAGAACAGAACTTTAGTGTCACAGAGCGAGAGACCCTGGCGGTTTTAGTGGCCCTTGAGCACTGGCGATGTTACTTAGAAAATGGAAAACCATTTACAGTTTATACAGACCACTCAGCCATTAGATGGTTCCTTTCACTTACAAACCCTACCGGTAGGCTCGCAAGATGGGGCGTTCGTTTGTCGTCTTTTAACTTTGAAGTCAAACATCGCCGTGGTAAAGAAAACGTCATTCCTGATTTTCTTTCTAGGTTGCCTACACTTGCCTTAATCTCAAATTCTTGCCCCACCCCAGTGACTCAAGATCCTTGGTATTTAAATATATACCAAGGTTGTCAGGAGTCACCAGCTAATTTTCCCAATTATCGGGTAGAAAATGGTTCTCTCTATCGATTCATGAGAAATAAAAACATACTCACTAATGAATTCGATTGGAAACTTGTGGTACCACAAGAACAGCGTCATGACGTTTTAAAGGAGAACCATGCAGAACCAATATCAGCACATTTTGGCATTTTTAAAACATATAAAAGATTATTACTGCGCTATTACTGGCCTAAGATGTATTCTGACGTAGTCCAGTACGTAAATAACTGTGACACATGCTTGACCTATAAATTGCCGACTCATAGCACCTTGGGAGTGATGGGTAGGCCTAAAGAATGCAGCCGACCTTTTCAAATGGTCTCTATAGACTTGATCGGCCCTCTTCCTGCGTCAAGAAAACAACACTGTTTCATTTTTGTGGTTACTTGTTGTTTTTCTAAATATTGCCTGATGTTTCCATTGCGTAGAGCTACTGCTGATAACGTAGCTAAACATTTAGAAGATGGCGTATTCCTAACACACGGGATACCTCAAACAATTATCCTCGATAATGGAGTGCAGTTCACAAGTCGTGACATGGATAAACTATTTAAAAAATACTCAATACCCAACATTCATTACACACCAAAGTATACTCCCCAAATAAACACTGTAGAAAGGTACAATAAGACTATAATTACAGCAATTTCTACATTCGTTAATGATGACCATCGTTCTTGGGATCTAAATCTCGCCAAAATACAATTTGCCATTAATAATTCCGTCAACGAGACTACTGGTTATACTCCAGCGTTCTTAGTCCACGGCAGAGAATTAGTTATAAGCGGCTCTCACTACATTGATAATGACATCCCAAATGAACTCATCTTCCTACCTCGCGACGTATATGCGGAGAATTTAGGTTATCTTTCCAATATTTTTGATAAAGTACAAGTTGCACTTTGGCAAGCTCATCAAAAAAATGCTCAAAGGTATAACTTACGACGAAAGTACGCAGAGTTCCATGTTGGCGATATCGTTTGGAAGCGTTGTTATTTCCAAAGCGATAAAGAGGCCCACTTCACGAAGAAATTGGCACCAAAATACTTGAAATGTCGTGTAATACATAAAAGATCGCCCTTAGTATACATACTTGAGGATATGTCGGGTCATGATCTGGGGGCATGGCATATCAAGGATTTAAAATTAGTAAGCAATTCCTAGCTCTGTTGGTTCATGGTCGCGTTAAACTAATAAGATTACAGATTTTACGACAGGTAAAATCTTTCTGTAAGAAGAGGGGTACTGTAAAAAAAAATAATTGAAAATTAAATAATAAAAATTAATTATGTCTCAATAAACACGCAAACATTTTTTACTTATTTATATATTGAATTCCTTCGGTCGCCGCGTTCGCCAAACCGGTTATTCGCCAGCTCGGGTCGCTGTGACATTTTGATCGCGGCTCACGCAGACGCCGGCTAATCGTGTTAACATACTGGCGTATATTCGCTCTCTTTAAAATTAATACTAACGAGCAGTAGAACTACTAAATTGTAGTTAATATAATAACAATTTATTTATTATGATACATATTATATGAATAGTTTTTTTGCAAAGTTATTATCACTGCTATTTAATAGTTTTGATTTCCCGTACTGGGTAAGTTGTGTATAATTTATTTTGTAGATGATAGATAGATATCACAATAGATGTATTGTAACTTAGCTATTTAAAGCCTATTAGTTTTTCAAACACTTTAGTAGGTATTCATATCATTTAGTTGCTTATGCTATTCATATTCATTAGTTATTTAGTGCAAATATTTGATCAACCCGTAAGTTATAAAAACCGTTACTGAATGTTTTTTAACTGCCACTTCCACCCAGCTGTAATGTTTAAATAACCCTTTGTTTCTCTTATCGTGCTTACTAGTAATTCCATCCGGCTTCGCTTGCTACCATCATGTCGAAGATCATCCGCTTGGGATAGTGGCAGTACATGATATTACCCACTTAACACTATTATAAGGTTAATGTCATCTATGCAGGAACCACCCGTGGACTGGACGCTGCCGACTCAGCCCTGTTCTCATGCTTGCTTCAGGCCGGGGGATGTCAACGGAGGACAAAGCACAGGAGAGTGGGTTATATTGGTGGCTGCTGTAGAACCTCGAACCTACCCGCGACTGAGACCTTGGTTTATATAACTTTATTTGGTCTTTATTAAACTCATGCTACTTAGTTGCGATCAGTTTATTTTATTTTTCCTTTGGTAAGGTAAAGACGTGACACTATTGTGGCAAAAAATGATAAATGTTCTAGCAGGAACGTTCCAGTGATGACGATAATAGTGACCTAGACCTTGATTGTCTTGACCTTTTGAATAATTAAAACAGTCAAAAAACAGTTTTGTTTGAAATAAACTCAAAAAAATTTTCATTGCTTGTATTTTAATTATATTAGAAAAGCCCAATTATAAAAATAACGAGTTTTATCGATAAAAAAACTACGGATTTTAGCGTAAGCGTGGCAACACTAGGGACAACTGTCACAGAGATCATCCTATATTTTATGGACTACAATAACATTAACTGCGATCGGCTATCATTATTGTCAAACCAAGCAAAGAATAAAAGAAACATACAGTATTACAAATTTGTAGCCATAAAGCAATTAATGACGAAGTTTCGCTGTCCAGTAAAATATAACATATTCAACGACTTTCTCTCCTATCATCATTGATGGTGCCTGAGTATTACTCAAAACTATACGAGGCATTATACTAGAATCTATTTGCTACATCTCAAATATTTAAACCGTACATCTAATAAAATTTATTAGTTAGATTAAAGTGATACTAGAAATCCAAATCTGTTCAGATAAAGAGACCAACATCCATATCATTTCATCCAATCTTTTATTATATAGTCAACGCCCTTTTCACCTATCATCATTGATGGTGCCTGAGTGTTACCTGAAGGTACACGTGGCATTATACTAGAATCCACGACTCTTAAACCAAAAATACCATACACTCTTAATTCTGAATCCACAACTGCCGATTTGTCCCATTTTGGACCCATTTTACATGTACCCACATGATGATAGGTGGTCGATGTATATGCATATGCCATACAAGTAATATATTCGTCGCTATCAAATGGAAATTGCGTACATGGCTCCAAAGATGTTTTGATGAAATGAGCACCGCGAGATTTAAAAGCATTTGTATTGCCCAACTTTTCAAGATATCGAAAACCTTTTATCAATGCTTTTAAGTCAGATGGATCATGCAAATAGTTTGGATAAACCAACGGTGGACCATGGGGGTTTGTTGTATTTAGTAATAACCAACCTCTACTTTTAGGTGACAAATATATAGCTCTTGCGATTAGACCATCATAGAAACTTTTCGGAAATATAAAGAGACTCTCATCTACACTACGAATATTACGAATATATTCATCCAAATATACACAATGCATCTGTACTTGAATATCTGGAATCTCTAAATGAGGATCACTTTTGTAAAATGCTAATGCATTAAGCGGACCACTGGCTGAAAGAGGTCCATGTTTCAATTTCAATCCTTGATATTCTTTAACTTTTTCTAAAATAGTTTTTTGATCAATTAAAGTAGACGACTTATTTAGTGCTATAGTAATCCCATTGAAAGTGACGTGGTCGTGTAGATTTTCTCCCACAGGCAAGTTTTGTATAACTTTTATATTTAATTCCTGCAGGTGTTTTTTAGGCCCTATACCGGACAGCATCAACAATTTTGGAGAGTTAATAGGGCCTCCACACACAATTACTTCTTTCTTTGCATATGCTGTATTAATTATGCCATTTCTCTTATATTTCACTCCGTAAGCTACTTTTCTTTTATTTATCAATATTTTAAACACCTCTGACTGAATTTTGACAACTAAATTTTTTCTTGTGTATCGTATCGGTTGAATAAACGCATTATTTGTAGATACTCTCTCACCATTTAGTGAAAAGGTTTGTGCATTCATTGTCGCTTCTTGGTTGTCACCATTATAGTCTGCTATAGGCAGTCCTAATTCATGAAAAGCATCAACAATCATACTGGAAGGTTCATCTTCATATGGATAAAAAGATACAGGTTGTTCTCCATGAGCACCGTGATATTTAGTACCAAAATATTTGATATTTAGGTTATTCTCAGACTTTTTGAAGTATGGCAGCACCTATAATAAAAACACAATAGAACTATATATTTATTCTGCATTATATATAACTACTTGTATTATAATATTTGAATGTGTATTTCATCATCATCATCATCATCATCATAATTATTTCAGCTCATATACAACGTGTCCCAAAATTCAACGATAAGCGGGCACCAATAGGTGGGCCTAATAGGTGGTACTTATGACTGCTCGAGAAAAAAAGAGAAAAAATTCTACCCTTATTTTTTTTCAATAAGAAAAAAAGTGAGATCTTTAA
This sequence comes from Lymantria dispar, assembly GCA_032191425.1. Taxonomy (NCBI): domain Eukaryota; kingdom Metazoa; phylum Arthropoda; class Insecta; order Lepidoptera; family Erebidae; genus Lymantria; species Lymantria dispar. The sequence continues at coordinate 4,296,986 of CM063465.1, read as the reverse complement.
AAAATGGACACCTTTATTATATTTTTAAGTGCCATTGCTACAATACTACAAATAATTTTGTGAATTTTTTTGTATTAGCAACGGAAGTAGCACTGCTATCGATCACAAATATCAAAAATTCCAGAATGTCTATAGTTTCTACACAAAAATTAACCAAAACTGTGTTTTTTCCAAAAAAATTGTAAGATTTTGACTTTGAGCTCACTTTCACTCATCGTAGTGAAAAAAAAAGTATGGACACTATTATGGCAAGTAGTTTTAAAAATTGGTGCAACTAACTAAAATTCTAAAATGGTATAATAATCTAGGTAAACTAGTCAACAAAATATGCTATAGGTACTATTTCCGAACGACAACCATATTTCGTAAATTGTTAGTGTTCATAGTAATCACTTTTACTATGTATCCAAAATGTTTTTGTTGCAAGTTTTCTATAAAATAAGTTAGAGAGAGATAGATATATAGAGGTTATGCCTTAGAGGGAGATAGATAAAAGAAGTTTCAATGAAATAGAAAACGATTCAACTACTTCGGTACCTGCTATACAAGCAGTAATGGGCATCCCAAAAAGTACTGCACATCGAATTTTAAAATGTCACCGGCTTCATCTATCTACAGGCGCGTGCAGGCATTATTACCGCGGGACCATTCAGGCAGGTAGCATTTTGCCATGCGATGCTACAAAAACACCCCCTTTTTTGGGGTTGGGTTGCGGCCGCCGCGCTCCCTTGGGGGCAGATATGGGGGGGGCGTCGGTAAAAACCCACGTCCTCGTCCATGAAGAAAGCCTCACGCGGTTGGCCTCTCAGCGGGCGACGGACTAATTCCCCGGTCACGTCACCTGCGGCCTCGGCTAGGGCGGCATGAGGCGCAAGTATTCGTGCCTACGCCGCCCCAGTCGCCGGCGGCGGATCGAGGCGATCCGCCGCCGGCGAGGCTCAAGAGCTACGCTCCTCGCGCGTGCAGGCATTATTACCGTGGGAGTATCCACTGCGGGTAGCATTTTGCCGTGCGATGCTACAAAAACACCCCCTGTGTTAGATAGACAAAGTTTAATGGTCGGATGTAACAACCTGCAACGATGACTATTTAAATCTTCACAATCTACATAGCTGGAACAATGCAAATCTGCACCTGATGAGAGAAGACAAATCCAGTCCAATCCAATATCAATTTAAAGAAAGACCTGTGGACGGGCATAATAAATGGAAAAGTAATAGGGCTCTTTCAGTTTAAGTAAACTTAGATGGCAATAGTTAATTGAACTTCTTACAAAATGCGTTGCCAGGATTATTAGAAGATATGCCCTTAAGTGATTTGCAAAACATGTTTTTTTAAAAAGATGGTGGTCCAGCTCACTATGCCCTTCCTGTGCGAGAATACTTAGACCAAGAGTATCCAGGGCGTAGGATCGGGCGACTTGGTCCTATCTTATGGACACCCCATTCATCCAATATAAATCCCTTGGACTTCTTTTTATTGGGGTTGTCTGAAGGACAGGGTCTGCTCAAAATCCCTTGCAACCTTAGATGAGCTTCGTTAAAATTATTTAGGCTGCAAATCACATGCACAGAAGAAGGCGATGTCGTGCCGTTTTAATAATTGACATATTTTATCGACTATGCGCATGTCTCGTTCAAATACTAATAACATACAATAAAAACATTTTGGGATACATACAATTTGCGAAATATGGTTGTTGTTCTGAAATAGTACCTATAGCATATGAAAAAAGAAATAAGGGTAGAATTTTTTCTTTTTTTTTCCCGAGCAGTCATGAGTATGACCACCTGTTCGTGCCCGCTTATCTTTGAATTTTGGGACACGTTGTATGTCCCAGTATTGGGCTGGACTGCTGGTCAGACAGGTTGTCATAGAGTTTTATTTCGAGTTTTCCTTCTCTTATCTTATATTTTTAAACGAGCAATTGTTTTATATGTATATACCTATATATATATATTGAGGATCTCGGAAACGGATCCAACGATTTTGATGAAATTTGGCATACTAGAGGTTTCGGGGCCAAAAATCGATCTAGCTAGGATTTATTTATAGAAAATGTTGTTTTGTCGGAGTTTTAGCTAATCAATCAATACAATGACATAAAATGTTATTAACATTCTCTAAATAGGAATTCGAATTTCGTCGAGGTAGTCAACAGTCTGGAAGGAGGGGAGGCTGGTGCTTCTGCCGAAGCCGGAACGGTCTCCCGAGTTGCCCTCGGCCTACAGGCCCATCGTGCTGCTCGATGACATGGGCAAGCTAATGGAGAGGGTGTTAATTGCCCGCATCGAGCGGCACCTCGTCGGCACGGGGCCCGATCTGTCGGACGCCCAGTTTGGGTTTAGGAGGGGTCATTTGACGATTGAGGCTCTGTTGCGCCTGAGGGCCGTGGCGATTGAGGCCGTCACCGGCAGGGGAGTGCTGTTGGTGGTGTCTCTAGACATCGCCAATGCATTCAATAGTCTGTCATTCAGTTGCATCAGGTAGGCGCTCCGATACCACGGAGTGGGCCCTCCCAGCGGCGTCTCGATCACCGTCCATTCGGTTGAGATCAGCTTCCGGGCCCATATGAAGTATTTGGGCCTGGTGCTCGACGGGCATTGGTGGTTTCGGGAGCATTTCCGCAGGCTCGTTCCGCGGCTCGTCGCCGTGGCGTCCGCCCTATCCTGGCTTATGCTGAATGTGGGCGGATCGAGCGCTGCATGTCGACGGCTGTACGCGGGGGTCATTCGATCGATGGCCCTGTACGGCGCACCGGTGTGGGCGAGGTCCCTGTTCGCCCGACTCAGGGCTACTCTGTGGCGACCACAGAGGGCCATGGCGATCAGGGCCATCCGCGGATACCGCACGGTGGCGGCGGAGGCGGCGTGCCTGTTGGCCGGGGCTCCCCCGTGGGACTTCGCCGGTTTGTATCGGCGGGTGTCGGGTGTACGAGCGGAGGATGGTGTGGTCTCTTTGAGGGAGCTCACCGCCTGGCGCATCGACGCCCGCCGAGACGTCATTGCCCGTTGGGCAGTCCAGCTGGAGAGGCCTCGATATGGTATCTGGACCGTGGAGGCCTTCCGGCCGGTGTTGATGCAGTGGCTAAAACGTCGGCACGGGGCGCTTTCCTTCCGACTGATGCAGGTCTTGACGGGGCATGGATGCTTCGGCAAGTACCTGTACACGGTCGCTAGGAGGGAGAGTACACCGTCCTGCCACCACTGCGATTGCGACGAGGACACGGCGCAGTATACACTCGAGGTTTGTGCCGCCTGGGCAGGGCAGCGTCGTGAACTCGTCGCAATCATCGGTGCCGACCATCGCTAGGGCGATGCTCGACAACGTCAGGAACTGGGACGGGGTGGCAGCCTTCTGCGAGGCAGTGATCTCGCAGAAGGAGGCCGGCAGCCTTCTGCGAGGCAGTGTTCTCGCAGAAGGAGGCCGCGGGTCGCGCGCGCGAGGAGCGCAGCCTCGATGAAGCGACCCACCGCCGGCGACTGGGGGCGGCGCAGGTGCGACTACGTGCGCGTCATGCCGTCCTAGCCGAGGCCGCGGGTTACGTGACCGGGGAGTTAGTCCCTCACCCGCCGAGAGGCCGACCGCGTGAGGAAATACCGACGTCCTCCCCGAGGGAGGAACGTTGGTCGATGGGAGGGTACCCCACTAGGGGGTATTCCGTCGGGCCGACCACTGATGACAAGTAACGCTGCTCCGGTGGTCGGCCCAACGACGAGGGTGACGTGGTGTTCGGGTGGGTTGCGGGTGTGCGTGCTTACGCCCCTCTGTCGCTCCGGACAGAGTGGTGCGAGTGCGCCTACCACAACCCACCCAAAAAAAAAAGAGGTTGTCAACAGTGACAATAGCTCAGTTGGGAAGTTGTCCAGTTTTCCTTTTGTTTTGTCTTGGCATTCAAACAGCGTGGGATCGAATCTCGGTGTTATTATTATTCTCTTTTTGTAATTCTCGATATTTTTTTCATTATTTAATTTGTATTTTTTATTAATATACTAGCAACCCGCCCCCGCTTCGCTTCGGTTTCAGTTGCCTTACCCGCGGCGTAGTTCCCGTTCCCGTGGGAATACCGGGATAAAATATAGCCTATGCTACTCCCTGGTATTATAACTTACCATTGGCGAAAGAATTTTTGAAATCGGTTTGGTGGTTTAAGCGTACAAGCGTAACAAACAAACATCCTTACTGTCGCATTTATAATATTAGTAAGGATATCTAAATAAATACGACAAAAATATACCAACCAGATAGATATTATATGTGTATTATATCCCTTCATCGTCTTTTACAACATTCACGGGCAAGATAGGGAATGGTGATTGGAGATGGCGGTAGGAAGAGTATTCTTACTCCGTCACCACACAGAACGTATATTTATCGATATATATTTACATATTGTTTAGTATTTTATCATTTCTCAACAGGGTAATAAAACTATCTCGAGATGGGAGAAGGTGAAAATATTCCCGCATGAGGAAAGACCGACGTCCTCCGCGAGGGGGGGACGTCAGTCAATGGGAGGGTACCCCAAATAGGGGGCAGTCCGTCGGGCCGACCACTGACGTCAAGGCATCCTGCTCCGGTGGTCGGCCCAACGACGAAGGCGACGTGCATCGTGAGTGGGTTGCGGGTGTGCGTGCTTACGCCACTCTGTCGCCCCGGATGGAGTGGTGCGTGGAGCGCGCCGACCCCAACCCACCCTCAAAAAAAAAGTTGGATATACTCAAATTTATGCACTTTGTATGGTTTCAAAGTTGTGCTTTTATTGAGAATGTAATATAATAATGAAACCCAGAAATAGAGTCACAGATCTTAGGGTCAGCTGTCGCGCGTCAATGTAACTAAAGATGAATAATCCTTACTAATATTATAAATGCGAAAGTAAGGATGTTTGTTTGTTTGTTTGTTTGTTACGCTTTCACGCTTAAACTACCGAACCGATTTCAAAAATTCTTTCACCAATGGAAAGCTATAATATCAGGGAGTAACACAGGCTATATTTTGTCCCAGTATTCCCACGGGAAAGGGAAGTACGCCGCGGGTAAGGCGACTCAAACTGAAGCGAAGCGAGGGCGGGTTGCTAGTAATTCGATAAACTTGTACCATCGTATTATACCATAAGTATATAAGCAAAGCAATATTTCCCAATAGCATATATTTTCTTGTGGTGACGGAGTAAGAATACAATTTACTACTCCCTATCTTGCCCGTGGATGTCGTACGAGACGAATAAGGGATATAATATGTACATAAGATCTGTGCAAGAGAAGGAAAACTCGAAATGAAACCCTATACTAACATGTCTGACCAGCATGGTATAGTAGGTCAAATTCCCTCCCATTGTGGAGGACGCCCGAGCCCAACAGTGGGACGTATGCTGCGATGATGATGATGATATAGGCAAAGTAAATGCAAGTATATCTTTTATAAGAGAGCCGATAAATACCAGTCCACAATTAATTTTACAAAACCTAAGACGAGCTGTTAAATCGTTTGAAACCTTGAATAAGATCATATAATGCTTACCGTGTGCCGACCGGATAAAAATACAATTGTCGTCACTCCTTACTTGTCTGTGGAAGTCGTAAAAATTAACAGAGAGCTCACCAGGGGAGCGAGTAAGGAAGGGGACTCAAAGCCCACCAAGGAAACTTTCTTTCTCCTGGTAAATGTAAAACTCTCACTGCCATCGCCAAACCGCATGCCAAGTGTGGCGATTCTAGCATTATCCCCTTATAAGAGAAACATCATGGAGGCCAGCTGTGACGTGCCTTTCGCCATACAGCGGTGAAACTGGCTGGCTGAATGTTTATAATGATGAATGCGTTCCATATGATCAGAGAGTAAGAAACCACCAACCTTTTTCTTGCCCGTGGGTGTAATCTATGCATAAGAAGAAAGCTTGTGAAAGGGTGTGCGTGCTTACGCCCCACTGACGCCCCGGACGTAATGGTGCGAGGAGCGCGAATTAAAATGATGATGATAATAATGGCGATGACAATGATGACGACGCTTTTAATCTTACTTCATTGTAGCTCCATCCAGGGTTTCCCATTGCCGCCCAGTCATCGTAATCATGTTTATTACCTCTAATATACAGCATAGCATTCACAGAAGTGCAACCACCCATCACTTTCCCTCTAGAATAATATTAAATTATTGACGTATAATAGACTAGTAGCGCCCTGCGGTTTCATCCGCAGTTCCTCTTCCCGTGGGAATATCGGGATAGATTATAGCCTATGTGCTATTTTGATATGTAAGCTATATTATTGTGAAGTTTCATCAAAATCCATTCAGTAGTTTTTGCGTGAAAGAGCAACAAACATCTTCAGATCTTCACATCCTCACAAAGTTTCGTGTTTATAATATTAGTAGGTTATGTTTTAGCACTCAACAAACAACTAACGAAACTTATAAGTTGGTAGTTGATACTAAGAAAATATATCCCCGCCATATTTATAAGAAAAGACAAGTTTATTCGTCTGGTGACGGAGTAAGAATACAATTCATCAGCCTCTCTCTTACCCTTGGATATCGTTAAAGACGCCTAAGGGACATAATTAAAATGCTTATAATATCTATGCAAGATAAGGAAAACTCGAAATAAAATCCTATACTAATACGTCTGACCAGTTTGGTCAATTTCCTTCCCATAGTGGAGGAGGCCCGAGCCCAACAGTGCGATGTATATGGGCTGACATGATGATGTCAAATTTATATTTTTCTTTTATTTTCGGACTAATCTTACCACACATTCTCACCACTATAACTCTTGTAAGCCAGGAAATGGTCTCCGTTCAAAACACCGAGGCTTGATCCCCAGGAAGTCTCGGGAAACGATTTTAAATGTCTTGGTACCCGTAACAAATTTAATTAGATAAGAAAAAATTGGAGGTATTGGAAAGATTCCACTTACCTCCAATGCAGTCCGGGAGACATGAAGCTAAATTGGCTAATAAGCTAGCAGATAAGAGGACATACAAATACGTGAAGCGCAGCAGTATAGCACCATGTATTTAACAAAGCTTAAGGGGCCAATATTTATGCTTTAGGATTGATTTCTGTAGTAGATACGGCAAAAACGCGTGAACGCATGGAAATTTTCTCGAATTGCTACAAGGTCCATATAATATGCTACCCCAGACGTGACTTGCAGGCTGAATAACATGAGGTCCCGCTCGTAACACCAGAGAATGTCCTGTCCAAATTGACTACGATTGGATATGAGGCCAACCGGTAACAAACGAGGTACAATCAGACGTTCTAATAGCTTTCCTAGTAATGGCAACAGAATAATTGGTCGGGTCTTTTTGGACTTCGGGTCATCCAGCAGTTTATCACCGTGTTTCGATATTATAAATCCGCGATAAATCCGCGACGTATAAATCCGCGAAACCATAAACGAGCTATGATGCCTTCCGTTATGCATCCTGCTGCTGTGTTTCCTGAGCGCTATGACATGTCCTTCTTTAAACGAGGTTTAAGAAGAGCATTTTCTTCATGGTAGGTAACGGCCTAGCCGTGTCCCTGGTCTTGCAAAGGTCCATGTGCGGCAGTATCACTTACCATCAGTTGTGCTGCTTGCTCGTTTGCCACCACCGGCAATAAAAAAAAATACAACAATTTAACACTAGTAATATTGAGTCGGCTGACGTTCGAAAAGCTTTTTTAATCTTTTTATTCGATATTTTATCTTCACCGATTGCTTTGTTAGTATTTAAAAGAGAGTTAGAAGGGGAAAATCAAAAATAGGAGATAGCGGTGGCAAAAAGGCCTAAGTTCTTATTTGCGTATGATGTTCGCGTCAATCTAAGGTATTAGAAAGAGTAGTACACACTCAAGTAATAGAGTATCTGGAAACAAATAACATACTGCCTGACCTGCAATCGGGGTTCAGAAAGGGTCGTAGCACTGCATCTCTTACTAGTAAGGAAATATTAATTGCATCAAATGCTCGGGAAAAGTCTAGCAAGATCAAGATCGATGCTTCACCTTGATCACGTGACTCTAAAATGTTACCCACAATATCCGAAAGTGCAGATGCAGTGCTACGACCCTTTCTGAACCCCGATTGCAGGTCAGGCAGTATGTTATATGTTTCCAGATACTCTATTACTTGAGTGTGTACTACTCTTTCTAATACCTTAGATTGACGCGAACATCATACGCAAATAAGAACTTAGGCCTTTTTGCCACCGCTATCTCCTATGTTTGATTTTCCCCTTCTAACTCTCTTTTAAATACTAACAAAGCAATCGGTGAAGATAAAATATCGAATAAAAAGATTAAAAAAGCTTTTCGAACGTCAGCCGACTCAATATTATATTGTAAATTGCACATCCTTTTGTTTTGCTTTGATTGTTGAATGTTATTTTTGTTTGTTAAATGTTATTTTTGTTTATTTTATTATTTTTTCTTATACGCGTAAGATTAGATAATTTAGTACTGCACCTAATCCGTATGTTTATTATTATTATTTTTCTATTATTTGAATATTATTTACAAAAGCAGCTGTAATTTGTTAGTTTAATTATATTCGGCTGCTACCTGTACTTTGCTGACAGACGTCGCAGGACGCTGCAGAATAACAGCGTTGCGGTATCTCTCTTAAAATAGACGCCTCAATATCATGCTGAGCAGCGATCCTTTTTCTCTTTCACGAAGGGAATACCAATGTTGATATCAATTTCTTTTTGTATTTTTTTTTTATTATAATTTATTGTTTTTCTATATTGTACTCACTGTTTGAGCTTTTGTGATGTTGCTCTCACGTGAAGGAGTAATAAATTATTTTTCTTTCTTTCTAATTGTTACGTTAACGTTAGGTATTAAGTAGTTTTAATATAGAATTTATTATGAAATAATAAATTTACCTTGAATTATCACATTGACCACCAGGCCTTGCAAGACAGGTTCTACCATCCGGCACCGTTTTGTATCCCCAGTCTATGTTAGAACCCTTCATATCCGTACCCAAAGCAGGCACCAAAGTTATATCTGGTTGTTCAATGCCGGCTTCTAAAAGCAATACCTAAAAGATTTATATGATATATATTAGTACTATGAGTATTAGCATTATTAATAGTTTTTATTAAGGAAACTAACGGCATATAAAAATTTCGTGTCTTCTTCTTTAACTCCTATAAATCTTACTATTAATTGAAGAAATCTGTCTACTTCCAAAATGAGAAAGAAAATTAACTACACCAAAACCATCTCGCTTCATGCTGGTCAGAAGGGTTGTAGTAGCTTCATTTCTAATTTGCCTTCTCGTGCGTTAATTTTATTTGCTTATATACCTTCGTCATCTATTACGAAACCCATAAGGAGGAATTAGACGGTAAATTATATTCTTACTTCACCACAATATGGCAATTCGTATCTTTTACATGACCAATTTATGTCATCTACAAATTTGTAAAAGTGATTTTTCTTTCAAGAAATCTACTACTTTACTCCCTTATCATCATCATCATCATCTCAGCCCATATACGTCCCACTGTTGGGCTCGGGCCTCCTCCATAATGGAAGGGTAATTGACCTACTATACCACGCTGGTCAGACGTGTTGGTATAGGGTTTTATTTCGAGTTTTCCTTCTCTCGCATAGATGTTATATGCGTTTTATATCCCTTAGTCGTCTCGTACGATCACCCACGGGTAAGATAGGGGGTGGTGAATTGTATTCTTACTCCGTCACCACACGGACTCCCTTATTATTATTGTTAAAAAATTTTGTAGTACATATGATTTCCCAATTGCTAAGCAATGCAGCCGGACTCTACCTTGCATAGTTAAAAATTTATTATGTTGTGAGAATTTGTAAGAATAATAATTTGTAACTGTTTGACTTGGTACCACCGTCACCATTCTACCAACGTACCACTCGACATCGTAGCAGGGTTCATCCATTTCACCTGGAAACGTTATGGTCTTCAACTGTACGTTTCCAGCGATCATTTCTCCCACGTACGTGCAAGCTCTGGAATGAACTACCTGCTGCTGTTTCCCGAGCGCTATGACATGTCCTTCTTTAAACGAGGTTTAAGAAGAGTATTTCCTTCAAGGTAGGCAGCGGCCTAGCTGTGCCCCCGGTATTGCAAAGGTCCATGTGCAGCAGTTTCACTTACCATCAGGTGTGCTGCTTGCTCGTTTGCCACCGATGGCAATAAAAAAAAAAAAAAAAAAAGATATCAAAAGTATCCTATAGTATATTCCTTCGAAATGGAAATGCATTCTTGAAATATTATTTTGGTTACCTACTTGTAATATTGAATTTCTATATAACAATTTACCTTTTCGTATGGTAACACCATAGAAAGAGTAAGAATGTAGTCCATCGCACCTTCTTTTTCCGTGATCATCAAAGGCAACTAATAAAATAACACCAATAACAAGATATGGAGATAAGACCATAGCAAGTTATAAATAAATAACATCAATGCAAAGTAAGGCAAACTAGAAATAAAACTCACTATTAATCCGTCTGAACATCATGATAACGTTAAGCAATTGCCTTTTATTAAGCTGGAAGCCCGTGTTCAATAATAGAACGTACTGCTAAATAACCAAATGTTGCTATTATATTCCGTACCTTCCAATGTTTATTCCCTGATAATCTATTAGCAACTATACATCCAGCCGCTCCGGCGCCAACTACTATGAAATCGTACTCATCTCGTTCACGTTGCTTTACACAATCCTTTATAACTCTATCATATTCGTCTTCCTTTTTTATTTGCTCTTGTATTCTTCTGTCCTTAGAATCTCCGTAGAGTCTTACTAATAAATTCAGATATATATATCCAAAGGATGTGCATGCTGTAGCGTTAATATTCGCTGGACATATTTCAGCCAAATTCAAAGGCTGCCATTGCTGCATATTTATGAGATTTCCCACAACAACCTAATCAAAACTATAATTATACTATAAATGATAGATTCAAATCAGATTAATTCAATCCCGGATGGAGAGAAATACTATTGGATTTCTTCAAAGAAATACCTTTGTCGCTAAATCCATTCTGTTATGCATTAAGAATACAATGTATCAACATTAAGAATGCAATACATATATTCCTTTGTTTCTCGCTTATGTTACCCAAGCTGCTAATAGCTATCATATCCAATAAAACAAATAAAAAAGAGTGCGGCATAGGATAAAGAATATAGCCACGGTGGGTCCTCACTTCTGCCGCTGGAGAAATAAAAAGGATGATTAACTATTATTCAGACTGACACTTCAGTTTCGTTATTTACTGCAGGTAAAGGTCTGAGTGTGAAATGAAAAGAGACCCAAGTTTTTTCTCCTCCAAGTTTTGAGTCTAGGTGTTATTTGGTTGACGAAATGTATGCTTGTAGATTTTTGGGCAATACAAGAATTATTTCTTTATCAGGTTCCATCCAGCCATTAGCACGTAGATGTTCACTGTTGGACATAAGCCTCCGCACATGAATGCCACTCAGTACGATCCTGTGCCACTTACATCCAATGGACGACGTTCAGGATGTTGTTAGTCTAACTACTTTCGAGCTATGTGGCCTACCCATCGCCGTTTTTATGTGCTAATTCTTAGGGCTATTTCGGGTACACTCATTCTTTTACAGCTTTTCGTATTCAATATTTTATTGCGTAAAGTATTCTGAGCTCTCTTCATAACATCCAGCTTTGTTATGAGGGTAACATTTAGAGGTTTATATGGGTGTGTTTAAAATTCTAAATATTGATTTATTTGTATCTATATTATCCTGTCAATTCCCAGTGTCACCTGTAGGTGACAGAGATTGGAGATTTTTTTTCAACTTATAAAATAAAAAATAAGAAAAAAATATGCAACTACGATAAAGTTAACAGTCAGTAGTATTTATATTTTTTTGGCATAACTGATCCTTACGTGATCTGTCAAATTATTCAATTGTTTCAAACCTTAATGATTATTTTTTGCGTGGGAACGGTTTTGCAACTTTTTATTGCTGTAAAAATGGCAAAAGGGTAAGTACTGTAATAATTATTTTTGCAAATTGTTGTTATGGTATGCAACTTCTAATCTAAATAATTTTACTGAGAAATTAACAGCTTTTCTTCTCAAAATAGCGGTCAGATTCGCAAGTGTCACCTGCAGGTGACACCGGGCATTATTACAACAAAATTCTTGTTTCCGCTGCGTTCGTGTTAGCATCTTTTTTCTTTTAGGTTGACGTTGAATGAAATAGTTGATGCGTTAGAAAGGGGAAATATTTACATGAAAACACCTTTGCTGAAATATTTACATGAAAATAATATTGGAGGGAGTGGAACTATTAGGGAAAACCGCCTGGCAAACTGTAACCTTATGAACGCCAAAGAGATAAAGAAGAAGCCTAGGCGTGAGCTGGTTTATATGGTCTCAAAAGAAATCATTGTCGCTAAGTGGCATGACAATAGTGTCGTGAATATGGCTTCCAATTGTCATGGATTGTCACCAATAACAAAAGTGGACCGGATTAGTGTAGTAAATAAAGGACGAACAAAAATAAAAGTTGACTGCCCATCGCTTATAAAAATGTACAACAAATACATGGGTGGCGTAGATCGGTTTGTTGAAAATGTCGATTCTATGAGGATTGGTTTACGAGATAAGAAATGGTGGTTTTAACTGTTCGCTTTCGAGCTGGATGCATTTTGTCAAATTGCTTGGCTAATTCAAAGAAAGCATGGTAGTAACTCGAATTACTGCGAGTTTACCAGAGCTGTCCTAATATCATATTTACAAAAATACAGTAAACTCCCAACTAAAGACACCAAATGAAACTACCTATCAGGCAGATTATCGGGCATTTCACCTGATCATACAGAGAAGGATTGTTCACAACGTCGATGCGGACTATACCATGAACGTACAAGAAAAATGTGTTCTAAGTTTAATATAGGTTTACATCTCAAATGCTGGTACAAATTTCATAACAAGTAAAAAGTAAAGCATACATACATACACATATATGTTATCTAATACATTACTTGTTATTATTTTTATGGTCCTTTTCACATAATAAAACTATAGAGAAGAAAATGAGTCGTATTCTTTTTATTACCATATTAAGTTAAAGGTACAAATTACGCCCAGTGTCACCTGTAGGTGACACACCCCTTACAAAAAAAAATAAGGGTTGCAATTTTTTTTTTAATTATTTTTTTTGTTTTAAATATCTAAACTCGTCATTTAACTCAAAAAAAAACAATACTTTTCCATTTTGCTAGAAGCATGGGAATTGACGGGTTATGCTAGTTTTAATTTATACAATATTCTTAATTGAACTTCACACGTGACGTATTGGTTAACCAACCGGGCCTTGAGTCTAACAAGTGGACGTGTGTGAACTTAAATGATAATGATATTTTACTTACTCAATGATTTACAATAAAAGGGGGTCTATCGCACGTTACAATATACGTATATCTTTCAAATGTCCGGCCTTCAAACGTGTAATCAATAATGAACGTGACAATTGTTCAAATAGCAACAGCTGAAAGAATCCATACTAGTATTATAAATGCAAAAGTAAGGATGTTTGTTTGCTTGTTTGTAACGCTTTCAAAATTCTTTCACCAATGAAAAGCTATAATATCAGGGAGTAACATAGGCTATATTTTATCCCGGTATTCCCACAGGAACGGGAACTATGCCGTGGGTAAAGCGACTGAAACCGAAGCAAAGCGAGGGCGGGTTACTAGTACATAATATAGATATGTCATAATCAATCAATATGTCATAATATAGAATATGTCAGGTCATAATCTATACCAATATATAAAATTGGAGTGTCTGTTTGTAATGTCAAAATAATAGGCTTTTTTCATGCTCACACGGTTATTTGCTCTATACATATGCCTAAAATAGCAATTAAAAAATTTTTGTCTGTCTGTCTGTTTATTCCGGGTAATCTTCAAAACGGCTGGACCGATTTCAAAAATTCTTTCACCAATGGAAAGCTATAATATCAGGGCGTAAACTAGGCTCTATTTTATCCCGGTATTCCCACGAGAACGGGAACTACGCGGGTAAAACGACTATAACCTATAACCGAAGCGAAGCGAGGGCGGGTTGCTAGTTATAGATATGAATATAACAAAGTTATTTGCTCTAAACTGTATACACAATAGAGTGGCCTATGTACCGATCTATTATGCCAAGTGTCATTAACCGATCCCTACGCTAAACAATTACCATCATTATCATCGTCTTAATCACCATGATCATTATTTAGCCTTGGACTATCTATTGTTGGATGTAGGCCTCCAGTCCGTCATCCACAATAAGGCTGAGCGCGTGATTGCGACCGATTTCCCGGGAGGGGTGCTCGGGAAGCTACCCGAAAGGGTATCCCGCCGGGCTGGCCACAGACAACAAGTAACACGGTACCAGTGGTCGGACTAATAGCGAAGGGGAGAGAATACAGTGGGTTATGGAGCTACGCGCTGTCCTTTCATTACCCCGGATGAAATGAACGGCATGTGAGCTGACCAAAGCCCACCCAAAAAAAAAAGGTGAGTTTATAGTCGCAACTGCCAGCTTACTACATTATTTACGACACCCACAGGGAAATAAATGGTGCCGATAAATTGCATTCTTGCTTACCACAAGGGGCATTATTCTTGACGTCCTAAATTAATAGTACGTAGTTTTTAGAATACTCTGTGAACATTTATTTTATTCCTTCATCATCATCATGGCAGCCCACATACATCCCACTGTTGGGCTTGGGCCTCCTCCACAATGGGAGAGAATTTGACCTACTATACAATGCTGGTCAGACATGTTGGTATAGGGTTTCATTACGAGTTTTCCTTCTCTTTATTATTTCTTAGTTTGGAGATATTTATTTCAATGAACTCAAAAAATTCTGAATACATAGAGAAATGCCTTTATTACATTGGATAACAAAGAGTCTAGCATATTATGTTGCAAGCTCTTACAAACATTGTCATCCTGCTCTAATATCAATTATTTGGGGTCGATTCTTCGAATATGTACTCTTCTTTCATAGTACGAGTACGTATTTCCAAAATATTGACGATAGTTTTATGACCGGCCGCCTGCCTGACGTCAATCCCCCCTTGGGAATACAATTGTTGACCAGACAGCATCAGATGGCCCAGATCTATGTAACGCTCCTAGTCGTTTTTTACGCCATCCACGAGCATTGTAAGAATTATTAGTATTCATAACCGCGCTAACATTTATAAGTATAGGAATAAAAAGACATGAAACTGTGGTACAATTAGGCAGTCTTTCCTGTTTGGTGTCAGAGTAAGAATACAATTCACCACCCCCTCTCTTATCCGTGGGTGCCGTAATAGACGACTAAGGATTATAATATACTAGCAGCACCCTGTGGTTTCAACCGCAGTTCCTCTTCCCGTAGGAATATCGGGATACATTATAGCCTATGTATTATTCTGATATGTAAGCTATATTATTGTGAAGTTTCATCAAATTCCATTTAGTAATTTTTGCTTGAGAGAGCAACAAATAGCTTCACATTTTGACATCTTCTCATCCTGACATACTCACAAACTTTCGCGGTTATAATATTAGTAGGACATAAGTTGCTAAGGTTGAGAAAGTGAAAATTGTGGCTTGTCATGACAATGATAGAAGATAACCTTTGGAGAAAGATTTATTGTAATATGTATTACTTATTAAAATAGATGCTCACAATTTATTTCCTAATGTTTAATCTACATGCAATAAATTTTGGATGGGTTGGATTAAAATTCTAAGAGTAGAAAAAAAAACCGTTGGGTTTCTTGCCGGATCTTCTCAGTGCGGTCGCGTTCCGATCCGGTGTTAATTTTAAGGAAAAATGTAAATAATGACAATATGTAAGTGGCCCCGCGGAGTTTATACATAATAAATGATTTAAATATGAATTTGATACAACATCTAGCATGAGAAGGAAAACTCGAAACAAAACCCTATGCACACTCACGTCGGACCAGCGTGGTATAGTAGGTCAATTGCCCTCCGATTGTGAAGGAGGCTCGAGCTCAGCAGTGGGACGTATAGGAGCTATAATGATGATTAAAAATTAAGGTCCAAAATCATGTCGTTTTCATTGGCACGTGAATCTTTTTGTATGAAGTCAAATAAACCTCTTTCTTTCTAAAAACTGCTAGCTTGTGTTAGCTTCAGGAATATTTTTTTTTCTTTTCTTTTTAAAAAAAAAAGCTTGTGTTAGCTAGGCTGAATCACAACAAATAATTATGACAATTTCCGTGTAATGACGGAGTAAGAATACAATTCACGACTCCCTATCTTGCCCGTGGATGTCGTAAAAGACGACTAAAGGATATATACGCATTTAAAATGTATGCAAGAGAAAGACAACTCGAATTTAAACCCTATACCAAATTGTCTGACCAGCATAGTAAAGTTAATTGCCCTTCTATTGTGAAGGAGGTTCGAGCCCAGCAGTGGGACATGTATAAGCTGAAATGATGGTGATGATGAATTATGACAAATAACACTTACCTTATTGAAAACGAACTTGATTAGTTATTTTGAAGGCCTCTAATGCTTAATCACAGAGCTCCAACTGATTCAGTTTTACAATTGTTCCTTGCTTTTATAATAGTATCTACGCCTACATATAGAGCATATTTTTTAACAAAGAAATGATTGCCCGTAACCTTGATTGCTGACGTTTTCGAAACGTCGCGCGTGAGGAAATTAAATCAATTACAAATGCGATAGAATCCATAAATAATTTTATTTAAAAAAGTGATATCCTAATAACCAAGCTCAAAGTCATTCAGCGTGATATAGAGCGGGCTAAACTCGGGATTTCTCAGCGAGATAGAACCTGAAATACGGTAATCCACAGAAGAACGGGTGTGGCCGACATAGCACGCAGAATTAGCACGCTGAAGTGGCAATGGGCAGGCCACCTCGCTCGACGAACCGGCTACCACATATCGGACGACGTAGTGTAGGACGAATTAGGTGAACCGACGACCTGGTGAAAGGTTCTGGGCGTCGTTGGCTGCAGGCGGCACAGGACTGCACTGTACGGCGTAACATGAGGGAGGCCTACGTCCAACTGTGAACGGCGATAGGTTGAAATGATGATGATGATATCCTAATTGAACAATAAAGTATTCAACCATTTTATTAATAACTAATTTTGCTAATATACTTACAGTGTCAGCGGACTCCTGAGATCCGCGAGCATATATATGACATTCTCATTTATAGACCAGCTTATGCCCGCGATTTCGTCCGCGCGGAAGATTTACTAATGCTAACTTTAATCCGCAACTTTATTTACGTAGAAGGTGAAAATATTTTTAAATAATACAATTCTGTCACACATGATTTTTGCGAAACCTAACCGTTTATGTAGTGTACGCAGCGGCAGCTCTCAAAAGGAAAAACACGGATGCTGAAACATTTTTCATTGTTGCTCCGCTCCTATTGGTTTTAGCGTGATGATATATAGCCTATAGCCTTCCTCAATAAATGGGCTATCTAACACTAAAAGAATTTTCCAAATCGGAACAGTAGTTCATGAGATTAACGTGTTCAAACAAAAAAATTCTTCCGCTTTATACATCTCTCATATCCTAGCAATTACTTAGCGGTTAATGTGAACCAGCATTTATGTTGCGTAAGTAACATAAATGCTTTTTTTTTATAACAACCCACAACCCGCCCTCGCTTCGCTTCGGTTTGAGTCGCTTTACCCTCGTAGTTCCCAATCCCGTGGGAATACCGAGATAAAATATAGCCTATGTTACTCCCTGATAGCTTTCCATTGGTGAAAGAATTTCTGAAATCAGGGGCGTTGTTCGCAGGTAACGACCTGCGAACAACGCCCCTAATATGATCATTATGAGATTGTTACGCTATAAACACAAAGCAACAATAATGGATAGCAAACAGTAGCTAGACAGAATACGTGATATTTTTGTGTAGGCATTTTATACAATTATGAACCTACTACCGACCTTGAAAACATTCGTTTTCAAAGGTTTCTTAAAAAAGAATCTTCGCTCTATGTATCTGAAAGGAGAAGACAGATCTTCAGCTTGCGCTTCCTCCACTATAGAAGGGAAATTGACTTACTATACCACAGTTATGAAACGAGTTGGCATAAGGTTTTGCTTCGAGTTTTTCATCTCTTGCATAGATGTTATGTGGATATTAGATCCTTTAGTCGTCTTTTGCGGCACCCATGGGCAAGAGAAATTAGTGAATTATGTTCTTAACATAGTAGTTATTAATGAATACCTTGTTTCAATTAAATTCATTATTTCATTTAGAGAAGAGAATTTACCGGTAAAATACACATTTTACTTATTTTACCAACGTGCAGTCGGTAATTTACCGGATAATTAACCAAAGTACTTCTTTTGCCTCATGGTGGGGTTGATACGTGATTGAGACTATGTATAGTACAGGCTAATAAGAATTTACCTTATATCTATACCAATAAATAAAATTGGAGTGTCTGTTTGTAATGTCAAAATAATAGGCTTTTTTCATGCTCACACGGTTATTTGCACGACACCTATGCCTAAAATAGCGATTAAAAAATTTTTGTCTGTCTGGCTGTTTGTTCCGGGTAATCTTTAAAACGGCTGGACTGATTTCAAAAATTCTTTCACCAATGGAAAGCTATAATATCAGTGCGTAAACTAGGCTATATTTTATCCCGGTATTCCTACGGGAACGGGAACTACGCGGGTAAAACGACTATAACCGAAGCGAAGCAAGGGCGGGTTGCTAGTACACTATAAATATATTAATTAACAAATAAAAAGTTATAAATTATATATAATTATTAAAAATTAATTATGTTCATTAATATTGATAATAATTAATTATGAAGCTCTTCAAATACCCAGCTTATGTGTATAATTCTGTCAATATTCCTAATACATACTTACTTTAGCAACATCAATAAATCAGGAGCTTCGTAACTCCAATTTCCGAGATCGAATTTTTTGCATTATTTGGCTATTTAACCGGCAAAATATATTTTAATGGTTAAATAGCCAAATATTTAACTAGCCAGTAATTGGATATTTGTCCGCTCGAAACACTAAATTTTCATTGCTCTCAACTCGTACTCTATATATTTCACCGCTGGATTCGAGCTTCCTTTACAATAGGAGGGGTTTTTATTTCAAGTTTTCCTTCCCTTGCATAGTTATTATTTCCAAATAAAGCCTCTTTTAAAGCAAGGGCAAGATTTGAGGAATGGATCTTTATAGAACCAGTTTTGGATTTTATAGGAGCACCTATTCGTATATTTACGCAAACATAATTGATTCTGGAGCCAGGATAAGAAATTGTAAAATTGACACTTTGACGTTCAAGGAAATCCAACAGTCTGAAGGTTTGTTGTGGAGGGATATTGCTATATAGCTTTTGTCGTCTCTTACGACACCCAAGAGAATGGGGGACTTGAATTGCATTCTTATTCCGTCATCATCATCATCTCAGCCTATATATGTCCCACTGTTGGGCTCAGATCTCCTCCAAAATGGGAGGGGAATTGACCTGCTATTCCACGCTGGTCAGACGTGTTGGAATAGGGTTTTGCTTCAAGTTTTCCTTTTCTTGCACAGATGTTACATGCTTATTATATCCCTTAATCGTCTTTTAGGACATCCACGGGCAAGATAGGGAGTGGTGAATTGTATTCTTACTCCGTCACCACACGGAACCGAAACGGAACGGAGAACGGAACTTATTCCGTCACTACATGAAAATTTGTTATCTATATATTAATACGTGAAGCAAAAACTTCGTATCCCTTTTTACGAAAATTACGTGGATGGACAAGTATGAAATTTGACACAGTTGATGTATATAATGAGGAGAAGTGCATAAAACTGCAATTTCATATAATAATGGATTAGAAATGCATTAAATTCATTAAAACAAGCATTTCGCACACTACAACGCTTTCGCTACACACACACACACACACACACACACACGTATGCGTGAGTGTGTTGCGTAGCAACGCTTCTACACTTTTGTTTACGGTTAAAATCTCTGGTCGGAATGAATGTCAAACAATCGTATGATGACAATATCTAATAGAGATTTGTGTACTTTTGACGCGAATGTCAAAATATCATGTAGCACTTTTATATTTTTTTCATTATTTTAGTGTTTTACAGTGTAATATTGCATAATTTTGCTGATATTTTATGTAATATAATGTGGATAAAATTCTGAAATGTAGTGAATTGCGTGATATATATAATGAATGAATGATATCATAGTGAATTGCGTGTATTTTGACATTCTGCCTAAATTCCCAGAGAAGGCATGACTTGGATATCAGCACCAAATCATGCTAACGACTGACTGAAAGACTAGGACTAAAGACGTGAATAACTAATATAATACTCGACACTGGCACCAATAGCTCATATTATTGTAGCTCATTGCCATTAAATAAGAAGAAGAAGAAGATATTTACGCTTATATATTAGTTATTAGTGAAATACAGCTTGCTCAATTTACAATTATACATAAATAAAATGAAAGAAAATTGTGTAGCAGAAAAATTTATTAAAATTAATTATGGCGGAATTTCGACCACACGGCGACCACTAGTTTTTTATAAATATGTAATATCTATATTTTTTTTAATAAAATTTATTTCATATTTAACTAATCATACACACAATGTGAGTAATAAATGATTAATAAATACATAAACGATTTATTAGAATTAAAATACGAAATGACGAATTTTACTGTCACATCCAATGAATTTGCCACGGGGTTCAAATGATAGCAGTAGTTACATCACTGACAATAGGTGACATATCTCGTGAATTAATTATACAACTAAGATATATAACCCTTAGAATAATAACGTATAGAAGGATAGTGTCAGTACTTCGAACTTTCGAAATTTGAATCTAAAAATACTAATGGCGCGCAGACGATTACACACGTACACACGCAAACCACTATACAAATTATGAAATCAAATTCTGTTTTTATTAACATAAATCGTC
Source organism: Lymantria dispar (assembly GCA_032191425.1). Classification (NCBI taxonomy): domain Eukaryota; kingdom Metazoa; phylum Arthropoda; class Insecta; order Lepidoptera; family Erebidae; genus Lymantria; species Lymantria dispar. The sequence continues at coordinate 4,275,962 of CM063465.1, read as the reverse complement.
GAAATACTTTTAAAAGTTATGTTAAAACCTTTTTAAGTTTTTCAAATGTGTTGTGACACCATTTTAATTCACAAACCGTCATAATTACCTATTTATTTTTTAAGAGTTGCGTACGTTCGTGCAGTGCAATGACTTGTACATTACGGAACGGTTCCGGCGTAAGCTCCATTAAACTCCAATTGAAATGCCTCACTTTTTGTGCGTGAACTTACCTTCTATACTTTATTATTCTAAGATATATACCATTAAGAGACTCACTGAAGGCAAACACCACGTATGGTATTATAGGTCTGTTCAAAATTGGAGAGCAACCAGACGGGTTGCAATCAGTACACAGTCCGGGGATAAAGAAAAGAATATAGAGTACATATATTTATTTTAAGCCATAAAATAAAAGGGATCCATCCATTTATCAGCTTATAGAAGAGCACTGTTGGACCTATATCCAACGTGGCTTCCCTCGACATTGCCACTCAGAATGGCCCTGTGTCACTTGCATCCAACGGTTCCCTACGACTTCCAAGATGACCTCACCTAGTAGGGTGTCGTCCTACGCTGCGTCGTAGGATTTGTGGTCATCATTCAACAACCTTTGTTCCCAACGTTTGTCGGTTCGATGAGTGATGTGGCCTGTGCATTGACCTTTCAAAGTGTTAATTATTTGGACTGTGTCAGTTATACCCGTTATTCTATAGATTTACATGCTTCAGCATTTATCACGTAGAGAAATACAGAGCTTTCTCCATCGCTAATGTAGCATGCCCAAGAGGCGACCCTTTGGTAACGCTATAATAGATGGGGTAGTAGAGTCGGTGTTGATTTTTAGTAGGTATTACGATACCAAGCTGTGTCGGTGCGTCCTACGAATTACATTGCTATAATGTATAGGGGAAATGTACAATAAAATTTTCTACAGCGGAAAAAAAAATCCATAGCACAACAAGCAAATAGCACGTTGAGCAACTTCGAGCCTTTTTATGGGGTCGATATTTAGAGACCACGTTTCAATGGCATATGTCACATCATATTGTTCGTCGAACCTATAATCGTTGGGGAAAAAGATTCTCGAATAGCGACCACGCAACTGCCGAACGCAGTGTAAGACAACTCCCTACTGAGTAGACGACATCTTGAAAGTAGCATTGGCCATTGGCTGCAAGTAGTACAGGAATGTTGTAAGCGGCATTCACGTGGGGTGGCTTGTTAGACATTTCTGACAGTGGACGTCTTCGGTATGATTCATGGATAAATGGATAGTATCATGAGAAAGTTTTACATTTTGCTACATCTCAAATATTTAAACCGTATATCTAATAAAATTTATTAGTTAGATAAAAGTAATACTAGAAGTCCAAATCTGTTCAGATAAAGAGACTAACATCCATATCATTCCATCCAATCTTTTATTATATAGTCAACGCCCTTTTCACCTATCATCATTGATGGTGCCTGAGTGTTACCTGAAGGTACACGTGGCATTATACTAGAATCCACGACTCTCAAATTAAAAATACCTTTTACTTTTAATTGTGGATCCACAACTGCTGATTTGTCCCATTTTGGACCCATTTTACATGAACCTACATGATGGTAAGTTGTTGATGTCTGATCAAATGCTAAACACTTAAGATATTTTTTACTACCAAATTGAAAATGTTTACATGGTTCCAATGGTACTTTCAGAATATAAGCACCACGAGATTTAAAAGCGTTGGTAGTATCTAATTTTAAAACCTTCTGATATCCTTCTATTAATGTTTCTAGGTCACTTGGAACACTTAAATAGTTCGGATATATTAAAGGTGAACCGTGAGGATTCGATTTATTTAATAATACACAGCCTCTACTTTCAGGTGTTAAAAGCATAACCCTCAGTATCATGCAATCGTAGTAACATGTTGGCAATAAAGAAATACTAACATTTTTCTTAAGCAAATTAAAATAATCATGGCAATTTATAGCCTGCAACGCTATTTGGAATTTTGGATATGAAGAATTAGATTGAGTATTGAAGAACGCATATACGTTAAGTGGACCATTGCCCGATAAAGGGCCACTCTTCGTTTTCATTTCTTTAAATTCACTCACTGTGTCTAAAATAGTTTTATTGTCCACTAAAGTTGATGATTTATTTAGAACTACAATGATACCGTTAAATGTGACATGGTCATGTAAATTTCTTCCTACTGGTAAATCTTTTCTAACAGTTATATTTGACTTAACCAAGTGTTGTTTAGGACCTATGCCAGATAACATTAACAATTTTGGTGAGTTAATAGGGCCTCCACACACAATTACCTCTTTCTTTGCATATGCTGTGTAAATTGTTCCATTTGTCTTATATTTAACTCCGTAAGCTACTTTTATTTTACTTATTAATATTTTAAACACCTCTGACTCAACTTTGACAACTAAATTTTTTCTTTTGTATCTTATTGGACGAATTAACGCTTTATTTGTAGATACTCTCTCGCCGTTTCTCGCATAAGCCTGTGAATTCATTGTCACTATTTGATTTTCGCCATTATAGTCGCCAATAGGTAGCCCAGTTTCATTAAAGGCTTCCACCACCATCCTAGATGGTTCATCTTCGTATGGTAGATAAGAAACAGGTTGTTCTCCATCAGCACTATGATATTTACTGTCTAGTTCCTCAATATTAAGATTTTTCTCCCATTTTTTGAAGTATGGCAGCACCTATGATAAAACTACGTATTAAAACCATTTATTTTATATAATTAAGTAAAGATTCAGCTACTAATATATTTATACTAGATTGTTCGGGTTCTATGAGCTACGCTCGTTTTTAATTAACATCCCTACTAATTGTTGTGTGGCAAATATGAATACCACCTACCCTTACATTGCTTGTGATTAAAAGACGACTAAGAGCTTTACCTAATCCTGGACCAACTCCAACTGATACTATCAGGTCGACAATTACATTTCTTTAAAGGGTTGACATCAGCCCAGGCGCCTGGTCGTAAAACTATTACGAAAACTTTTTAAATATATGCTATAAAAAAAGGTACGTATTGACTCGACCAGAAATAGTTGTCAAAAGAGCAAGACGGTGATGTTGATGATGATGATGACATCGCTACTAATAAAACATGTGATGTCAATTTTTTTTATTGCCGTTGGTGGCAAACGAGCAGGCAGTACACTTGATGGTAAGTGATTCTGCCGCACATGGACCTTTGCAATACCAGAGGCACAGCCAGGCCGTTGCCTATCGTGAAGAAAATACTCTTCTTAAACCTCGTTTAAAGAATAACATGCCATAGCGCTCGGGAAACACAGCAACAGGTAGTTCATTCCAGAGCCTTCACGTACGTGGGAGAAATGATCGCTGAAAATGTAGAGTTGAAGAGCATAACGTTTGCAGATGAAATGAATGAACCCTGCTGCGTTATCAAGTGGTACGTTCGTAAGACGGTGACGGTGGTACCAAGTCAAACAGTTCCTCAGAGCACTCCCCGCGAAAGATACTATAGAGTATACAGAGTGATCCAAAGTCTCTCCGCCGCTCCAGTGACTCCAAACTGTCCATAATTTGCTTATAAATGTCGTTACTTTGCGTACGCTGCAAAAACTATTGGGGATACATGAAATATTACATGGTATATAAACACTTACTTCATGTTTTTTTATTATAATTGCCTACCTAGTCTGTGAGTCTGTATGAACTAGCTATAACGGACTAGACATTGAAAATTTTCACTTATTGTTACTTTTGATTCTTCGATTAAAAGTTGCAGAATCGAAGTTGTAACTATAAATTTATACCAAAATGTGCTCGAAACGGATTTCTTTTGAATGACAATGGGAGGGAAATTAGTCAACTACACCACGCGGGTCAGGCGGGTTTGTATAGGGTTTTATTTCAAGTTTTCCTTTTCTTGCGCAGTTATTATATGCATATATGTGCGCATATCGCTCTATCGGCAATATTTGGTATGTGTTATCAATTATAGTTTAAACTAGCAATTCGCCCTCGCTTCGCTTCGGTTATAGGTTATAGTCGTTTTACCTGCGTAGTTCCCGTTCCCGTGGGAATACCGAGATAAAATATAGCCTAGTTTACGCCCTGATATTATAGCTTTCCATTGGTGAAAGAATTTTTGAAATCGGTCCAGCCGTTTTGAAGATTACCCGGAACAAACAGACAGACAGACAGACAGACAAACATTTTTTAATTGCTATTTTAGGCATAGGTGTCGTGCAAATAACCGTGTGAGCATGAAAAAAGCCTATTATTTTGCCATCACAAACAGACACTCCAATTTTATTTATTGGTATAGATTATTATTATAAACATGTTTGAATTATTTGCAACTAATATTTAAATAATTATTTGTAGTAACAACACTGTTATTTACTATGTTATGATATTTAAAAGACACTTTTTAAATGTATTTCTAGAAATATTTGATTTAGTTGTTCAAATATTTCTATAAATGATCAAATTAAAATCGATTAGAATTAATGTAATTGTTTGTAACCATATTTAGTTGTTTTTACACAATAAACATTGCAATTTATTTCTAGTTACAGCGCCGTCTGTTGAACAATGTATGAGAATAATATTATCTTTAATTACATTAATGCAAATTGCGTAAAATTGACTATTTGGAATTATGTTAAATGCATTAGAATATTTATCATTATTATTTAGCTATATTCCGATAGTTATTTTACAGCTGTACTAGTCCGTTTCATTGTAAAGCGGCGGTTATAAAAACATTGTAAGATTAGAATAGAGGACAGTTTTACTTCACTCGTTTCTCCGGCAATAACTCCTGGACTAATAAATAAATACAGTGATTACATACTCAGTATTTTACTATGTACGACCAAATTCCTGGCGCAACGCCGACACATACTATATCCCTTAGTCATATTTTACGACACCCACGGGAGTGAAGGGTTGATGAATTGTATTCTTACTACCACACGAAAAATATATTGTCCTACCTCATCATAACTCCAGCCAGGATTTCCCATTGCTGCCCAACCATCGTAGTCACGCTTATTGCCTCTGATGAACATCATGCCATTTATTGAAGTGGAACCACCCATCACCTTCCCTCTAGAATGTTTTAAAAAGATTATTTTTAAACTATAAATTTCGACAAATATAAGTAAAATTAAAAATTTTGAATAATCCGCGACACAAACTAAAATAATAAAAAAAATCATACGCTCTCTTCAACATGAATTATTAATTGTCATTTAATAATTAATATCTGGTTGACCGAGCTTCGCTATTACATCATTTTGGCATTGATACTCTTACACTCCTGGATATATATTAATCAAACATAGCTAAGAACCACTGCAATGACCTTTTTTCTCCAGCAGTTGTCGGTCCGTCGAATGAGGTGGCCTGCCTATTGCCACTTCAGCGAGATAATTTTTCGTGTTATGTCGGTTACGCCCGTTCTTCTACGGATTGCCATATTTCGTATTTTATCTCGCAGATAAATCTCAGGCATAGCCCGCTCCATAGTACGCTGAGCGGCTTTGAGCTTAGTTAAGAAGCCTACATTTAAGGACCATGTTTCCGTACCGTAAGTCATAACTGGTAACATACACTGGTTAAATAGAAAAATAAATACCTTGACCAATTACACCTGCCTCCTGAACTTGCAAGACATGTTCTGCCATCAGGTGCCGTTTCATAGCCCCAATCGATGTTAGATTCAAGTAGACTAGTACACAAAGCTGGCGGCAAAATTACATCTGGTTCTTCTATACCAGCTTCTAGAAGTAGTACCTGGCAATGGAATCCGAGTTATTGTTCGAATGGACTGAGCATCAATTAATCCAAGTAACACATATGAAATTAGGACAATATTTAATTTTATAATATCTATAACGGCAAAACATTCACGTGCTGGGGCATCAGGGCGAGCAGAGACTCGCCCTGATGCCCCAGACGTTGTCACGTCAAAAATCTAAATCACCATATTTCATCCGATATTTAGTCAAATTAACAATAAAAACAAATCAATGAATTACTTTTTAATTAATGAATTACTGGAAGTACGAAATCCCATCCTTTTTGAACGTTTTTGACGTATTATTTTTACAATTATTCAATAAACACTTCGCCATTTCTAACGTTCATACAATAACGCGGTCGATACAAGACTACTTGAAAAGAATGCTAAATTCTTGTCGTAGCGATCTTTTTATGGGGACGTTTTTGAGACGCTGTTTGTGTATCTTGGGTTTTTGTTACATCAATGGGGAGATCTTTGATTCTCATCATCATCGCAGCCTACATAAGTCCTACTTCGGGCTCGGGTCTCCTCCACAATGGAAAAGAAATTGATCCACTATACCGCGCTGGTCAGACGTGTTGGCATTTTTTTTATGAGTTGGCTATGGTAAGCGCACACGCGGTCCATTCCGTCCGGGACTACGGAAAGACGGCGCGCGGGTCCATAGCACACCCGTACCCACGTTGCCTTCGTCGTGGGGCCGACCACCGGAGCAGGGTGACTTGTCGTCAGTGGTCGGCCCGACGGAATATCCTATCGGGTACCCTCACCTCTCGACGTCCTTATCCCGGGACGTCGGTCGCCGTCGCGCGGTCGGCCTCTCTGCGGGTGCATGACTAAAGTCCCCGGTCCTCGAGGCTCCTTCACAGTGGGAGGGTTATTGTCTACCCCACGCTAGTCAAACGTGTTGGCATATGGTTTTATATCGAGTATTTATTAATTATCTATAATATCTGCATATCATATCCCTTAGTCGTCTTTTACAATCTCGACGCGTAAGAGAGGAAATGGTGAACTGTATTCTTACTCCGTCACCACACGGAAAATGTGATTTGATCCTGTCTTTTTTTTTTAATAACGTAACGCTCGCGAGCTGAAGCAATAACTATATTGCGTACACGTATTCATATCTCCGTGGGTGTCGTAAAAGACGACTAAGGGATTATAATATGCATATAACATCTATGCAAGAGAGGGAAAACTCGAAATAAAACTCTATACCAACACGTCTGGCCAGCGTGGTATAGAAGGTCAATTTCCCTCTCATTCTGGAGGAGGCTTGAGCCCAACAGTGGGACGTATATGAGCTGCGATGATGATGATGATGATGATTTATAACAGGTATTTAACAGCCATAGATTTTAATATTGTAGTTTTATACAATTCACCAACACTTTTCTTAACCGTGGGTTTAATAAATTACGATTATGAGATTATAAAATGTCGATAATTTATATGCCAGAGAAGGAAAATTCTGTCTTACTTGTGTGGTATAGTAGGTTAATCCATTATGATGGAAGCTCGAGTTCAGGAGTGAGAGTATATGAACTGTAATGATAATGAAGATATTCCTATATTTAACCTTGATTAAAAATATTATCCCTATAATACAAAAGTACAATCTCTAGCGTGTGTTTTTACGACATATGCTGTCTCATCATCATCATCATCACAGCTAGCATGCCAGCTTGGAGCCTCCACTAGAATGGAAGAAAAATTGACCTTTTATACCTCGCTGGCCAAACGTGTTCGTATAGGGTTTTAGTTCGAGTTTTCCTTTTCTTGCATAGATCTTATATGCATATTATATCCCTTAGTCGTCTTTACGACAACTAAGTATAAGAGAGAGGGTGATGAATTTTAGTCTTACTCCATCACCACACGAATAAGACGGACATACAGTCTAGTTTTTTTTTAATTTATTTATATATAGCCTTGCACTGAGGAAATAATTCGGGTCTTCCCAAACACAACAAACTGACAAAAATACACTTAGACTCGGAACAACAATTTATCGATCGCAAAAAGTATTGTTCTGCGTGACAATCGAACCCACAACACTTGATACAAAGATATTTATTGCAGAAACTGCGTTTACATGATGATGTTTACAAAATTTTGGTATTAACAGATGATCCAATCGGACATCGCAATAATCGTTTAATTCTATAGTGTTAATTTATTAATATATATTAAAATAGATTCTGTAATTTATCTTTATATAACATAATTCCGTGTGGTGACGGAGTAAGAATACAATTCACCACTCCCTATCTTGCCCGTGGATGTCGTATAAGACGACTATGGGATATAATATGCACATAATATCTGTGCAAGAGAAGGAAAACTCGAAATGAAACCCTATACCAACATGTCTGACCAGCATGGTATAGTAGGTCAAATTCCCTCCCATTGTGGAGGAGGCCCGAGCCCAACAGTGGGACGTATGTGGGCTGCAATGATGATGATGATGATGATGATAACATAATATACTGAAATTACTACATTTTCTTAGCAAAGTATTCTTTTAAATTATAAAATACATTTCAATTAGCCATTTTTCAAAGTGTTTTTGAAAGACTTATCTGCAAGTTTTTTTACATGACTATGTAAATGGTTGTAGACCGTTATAGCAGAAATATATGCACTTTTATAAAATATTATAATTTTTATTCTTGGAAGTTAAACATCCAGTATTTTTATTACGAAAAACATGATCCGCGCGATGACGGAGTAAGAATACAATGGTCACAATCCCTTCCTTTCCCGTGGATAAGATAAGAAACGACCAAGGGGCGCTTTTCAACTCACTCATCTCAGTTTATAGCATCAAGTCTTTCCAGAATAAGAAGGAAATTGATCTGCATATTATATCCTTTATCTGTCTTTTGCTACACCCACGGGGGAGACAGGTAAAATGTATTTCCACTCTTCATTACAAGGAATGCTTAATAGTAGAAGATCCGGCTGCAAAATCACTACGTTCATCGCGTAGTTAATCAAACTCAGATTCTTACATACAATTATGATTAGGAGAACACATTGATAGGGTGCCAGTCAATAAGTGGCCGCAAGTAATTTTAATTAAATTAATTTTTTTTTAGGGGTGGGTTGCGGTCGGCGCGCTCCTCGCACCACTCCGTCCGGGGCGACAGAGGGGCGTATAGCACGCAACACCCCCAACCCACCCAAACACCACGTCGCCTTCGTCGTTGGGCCGACCACCGGAGCAGGGTTACTTGCCATCAGTGGTCGGCCCGACGGAATACCCCCTACGTGGGGTACCCTCCCATTGACCGACGTCCCCCCCTCAGGGAGGACTTCGGTCTTTCCTCAAATTAAATTAATGTTAACAAATTTTTGGAAAAAGATTTCGTTCACTTGTTTTTTAAATAAAATATCATCCACATCATAGCAATGTATGTAAAGAATTCGAAAATCGATGGGTGCCGTTGCACACTTGGCCGCAACTACTTCGCAGCCAGGTGTAAACAGGTAATATTTTGGTGTAATCATATGTTCATGACGTACACACTTGGTTTTTATATCAAATTAAAGCATTTTTTTTAAATATGATGATATATCGCTGCCTGTAAATAAATGGCCGCAAATTAGAGCTCCCAGCTGTCATAATGGTATTTATGTATTTATTTGCTGTCCATAATGGTCTTTATTTAATTACTAGCTACCCGTCCTCACTTCGCTTCGGTTTCAGTCGACCTACCCGAGTAGTTCCCGTTCCCGTGGGAATACCGGGATAAAATATAGCCTATGTTACTCCCTGATATTACAGCTTTCCATTGGTTAAAGAATTTTTGAAATCGGTTCGGTGGTTTAACCGTGAAAGCGTAAAAAACAAACTTACTTTCGCATCTATAATATTAGTAAAGATTTATTTATATAACCTTACCGTCCAATTTTTATTCGCAGATAATCTATTTGCAACTACACAGCCAGCCGCCCCAGCGCCAACTACTATGAAATCATAAACTGTGTCCTCAATTTGTTTCGAACAATCTTCAACTTTCTCTTCTGTTCCATTTTCTTCTTCCTTAGCATATATCTGCTCCTGTATTCTTCTATCTTCGGAGTCTCCATACAATCTTACTAACAAATTGAGATATACAATTCCAAAGGGTGAGCAGACTGTAACATTGACATTTGCCGGACATACTTCTGTCAGATTCAGAGGTTGCCATTGCTGCATCTTGAAGGGATTTCTCACGTCTCCTATTCAAAAATATTTATTTTATTTAATTTACAGCGTTTGCTTGAGATCGCAAACAATACACATACATAAGTAAAATTGAAAATTTGGATAACCCCGACACAAGCAATAAATAAAAGTATTACGTTCTCTTCAACAAGAATTATCAATTAATTTTCATTTAACGATTATACTGGCACGCGTAAAGCACTTAATCGAGTAATCATTTTGATCAAGATTTTGGAAAAGAGGTTATACTCTTACACTACTGGACCGATATTAATCAAACACCATAAGGAACGAACCACCACAAGGAAACTGGCTTTCAAATGATTAACATCGCATCGAAATCGGTTCATCGGTTTGAGGGTTACGATACCACACACACATGACACGAGACACGCACACATTTACCATCGTCATCAGCTGATGTCTCACTGCTGGACTAACTGTCTGCAAATGAGCCAGACTATTCAATCGTGTGGGTAAAAGGTTTTATTTCGAGTGTTCCATCTCTAGCGCAGATATTATTTACATATTTACCTACACCCTTTTAGTTGTCCTTTACGATACAGTTGGGCAGCCATTTAAATTACTTGTAATTAAAATACTTAATTGAAATACAAATACGTAATTTGTATTTGTAATTCAATTAATTCTTAAAAATGTAATTTGTAATTGGTATTTGAAATACCTAATGTTGGTGTATTTTGTAGTTTGTATTTTAAATAAGTACTTAGGGCTTGAAAATACATCTTTACATAAATACTTGTGGGAATTAATTGGAGCATGGCAACCAGTTGCTACAGCTTTTGGTTGCATTCAGGGCGACAATTGTTAGGTACTATGGCAATCTTCTGCCTACGTTAATGTATGTACGAACAAGATTAGACTGGCTGCAGGATTGCAATTTGGTGCATTTTACTCCTATTCTATCACAACGAATAGATTTTGAATGCACAGATGGCGTAGTGGTTAAGATACCGACCTACAATGCCAGTTCAGCGGGTTCGAATCCCACGCAGGACAAAACTTTAAAAAATATCAAAATACGATCCATAAATAGTTGTTCGGAGTCTGGATGTATTTTGTGTGCGTTAAACGAAGTTAAACATGTTAATAAAATGCCCCGCAATACAAGGATTATTTACTTCGTGCAGGTTGTCTTTAAAAAAAACTTTAGTTCCTTTCTTTTTTTTTTGACTCCGTCCGGGGCGACAGAGGGGCGTAAGCACGCACACTCGCAACCCACCCACGATGCACATCGCCTTCGTCGTTGGGCCTACCACCGGAGCAGGGTTACTTGTCATCAGTGGTCGGCCCGACGGAATACCCTCTATTTGGGGTACCCTCCCATCGTTTCCTCACGCGGTCGGCCTCTCGACGGTTGACGGACTAATTCCCCGGTCACGTCACCGGCGGCCTCGGCTAGGGTGGCATGAGGCGCATGTACTCGCGCCTACGCCGCCCCAGTTGCCGGCGACGGATCGCCTCATCGAGGCTGCGCTCCTCGCGCAGGCGATCCGCCGCCTCCTTCCGCGAGATCACTGCCTCGCAGAAGGCTGCGACCGCGTCCTAGTTCCTGATTCCTAGTCGGCACCGATGATTGCGACGAGTTCACGGCGCTGCTCTGCCCAATCGTCACAGACCTCGAGCGTATGCTGCGCCGTGTCCTCATCGCAATCGCAGTGGTGGCAGGACGGTGTACTCTCCCTCCTAACGACCTCGTGCAGGTATTTGGCGAAGCACCCATGCCCCGTCAACACCTGCACTAGTTGGAAGGAGAGCACCCCGTGCCGCCTATCCAACCACTGCATTAGCACCGGCCAGAAGGCCTCCACGATTCGTACCCCGAACCGAGGCCTCTCCAGCCGGCCTGCCCAACGGGAAATGATATCTCGGCGGGCGTCGACGCGCCAGGCGGTGAGCTCCCTCAAGGAGACCACAGCGCCCCGCGTTCGCACCCCCGTTACCCGCCGATACAATCCGGCGAGCATTTCCGCTTCCAGGTCCCACGGGGGAGTCCCGGCCAACAGGCACGCTGCCTCCGTTACCACCGTGCGGTATCCGCGTATGGCCCTGACCGCTATGGCCCTCTGTGGTCGCCACAGAAGAGCCCTGAGTCGGACGATCAGGGACCCCGCCCACACCGATGCGCCGTACAGGGCCATCAACAAGATGACTGCCGTGTACAGCCGTCGGCACGTAGCGCTCGGTCCACCCACGTTCGGCAAAAGCCACTATAGGGCGGACGCCGCGCCGACGAGCCGTGGAGCGAGCCTGCGGAAATGCTCCTGGAACCACCATTGCCCATCGAGCACCAGGCCCAAATACCTCATATGGGCCCGGATGCTGATCTCAACCGAGTGGACGGTGATCGAGACGAGCGTGGAGCGAGCCTGCGGAAATGCTCCCGGAACCACCATTGTCCATCGAGCACCAGACCCAAATACCTCATATGGGCCCGGATGCTGATCTCAATCGAGTGAACGATCTCGATCATCGAGACGCCGATGGGAGGGCTCATGCGGCTTCCATGGAACAAGAGGGCCTCCGTCTTGTCCAGGGCAACTCTCAACCCCAGCGCCTCGATCTGCCTGACGATCTCTTCGGGGCCTAGAGTCGCCAGGCTTGCCGCCTCTTCTAGCGTCCCACCGCGGGCTGTGACGAGCGTGTCGTCGGCGTAACAAATCACGCCCAGCCCGGGCGGGAGACTCCCCCTCAACACCCAGTCGTAGCCAATGTCCCACAGGGTGGGTCCGAGGACCGGCTCCTGTGGGACACCGCACGTCGTGGGCGTTCGCACAACGTCTCCTGCTCGGTTAGTGCAGAGGACGCTGCGCCCCTCCAAATAGTCTGCCACTAGCCGCCTCAGGTAAGCCGGCACCCCGTGATACCGGAGCGCCTCCCTGATACAGCTGAATGGCAGACTATTGAATGCGTTGGTGATGTCCAGGGACACCACCAACAGCACTCCCCCGCCGGTGACGGCCTCAGTCGCCTCGGCCCTCAGGCGCAACAGAGCCGCGATCGTCGAACGACCCCTCCTAAACCCAACTGGGCGTCCGACAGATCCGGCCCCGTGCCGACGAGGTGCCATTTAAACTATCCTTGCAAATACACAGATAAAATATAGTATCAATGCTCTGTTGTTTACCATAAAAGAATAGTTTTTTTTTAGTTGGGCTATGGTCAGCGCACCCGCCGCCCGGCTCCGTCCGGGGCGACAAAGGAGCGGTGCGATCGCCGTCGCGCGGTCTGCCTCTCCGCGGGTAACGGACTAAAATCCCCTGTCCTGTCACTCGCGGCCTTGGCTAGGGCGGCATCAGGTATCGGCGGTGGCGGACCGTATCATCGTGCACACATTCCTCACGCACACGATCCGCCGCCTCCTTCCGCAAGGTGATTGCCTCGCAGAAGACGGTGACCGCGTCTAGTTCCTGACGCTGCCGAGCATCTCTCTAGCGATGGTCGGCAGCGTCAGGTCGGCACCGATAATTGCGACGAGATCACGACGCTGCTCGACCTACGCGGCACACCTCGAGTGTGTGCTGCTCCGTATCCTTGTCGCAAACGCAGTGGAGGCAAAACGATATGCTCTCCCTTCTTACGACCGTGTTCAGATACTCGGAGAAAACAACCATGCCCCGTCATCACCTGTACTAATCGGGTGAAAAGCACCCCGTAACGCCGATGCAACCACTTTATCAGCACCGGCAGGCGGCAATCTCCTTGAACGAGACAATGCCGCCTCCAGCTCGCGTCTGCGACACCCGCCAGTGCAACCCGGTGTACATATCCGCCTGCAGGTCCCACGGAGGAGTCCCGGTCAACAGGCACGCTGCCTCCGTCGCCACTGTGCGGTATCCGCGTATGGCCCAGACCACCCTAGCTCTCTGTGGATGTCACAGGATAGCCCTAAGACGGATGGTCAGGAACCCTGCCCACGTCGGTCATTCGGCCATCGACCGGATGACCGACGATATTTTTTTCATATAGGATCATGTTCTTCTTGTACTGGCAATAAATTTGTACCAAAAATATAGTTCAAAACTTAAGGCTGTCGTCCTCGAGCGTGGGAACTTTTGATAGAGCACACATTGACATTTTCTACTCACACGAACGCATCGCCCAGTATTAGTACACACACCCTGAAAAGAAAGAAATCTAATTTCGATGCTTGCACTAGTACGTATTCATTACGCGCTTGTCTTAATAGGATGTTCAAAGTGTCACAAAAATAATGCAATGATTTAGGCATTAGCATATCGCATCGTGACATAGACGTACCGTAGACAGTGCCATAGTGAATAGCCGGTGGCAAAGGGTGGGGTCAGTATGTGTGTATGCTTTCTGGGTATTATATTTACTATTTATTTTTTATGGAGAAATCACAGTAACATTATGAATTAGAATGTTTTCTGGTAAGTGCTAAAATAATTAGACCATGGTACTATTAGACAATAATGGTAACGGTTAGATATTCTTTTAGATACATAGATAGATGAACATAAGCTTTATATTTTGGAAATAGCTGGAAGCGCAGTTAGTTTAACTTATATGAACTACAATGAGGAATGAACATTATGAATATAAGTCATCATCATCATTTCGCCTATCGCCCTCCACTGCTGAACGTAGGCCTCCCGCATGTTACGCCACAGAGTGCAGGCCTGTGTCGCCTGCATCCAATGACGCCCAGCAACTTTCACCAGGTCGTCGTTCCACTTAGTGTTCATCCTATACTGTGTTGTTTGATACTTGATCGCCACTCGAGAACCTCACACCAGCGGCTGTCGGTTCGTCGAGCTATGTGGCCTGCCTATTGCCAATTCAGAGTGCTAATTGTTCATGTTATGTCGGTTACAACCGTTCTTCTGCGGCTTCTATGACGCAGAGAAATCTCGGGCATAGCGAAGTCCATCCCAATCTGCTGACTTAAATTGCCAGACTCTGCGAGTCTCAGTTGTCTTAGAGCGGCTTGGCCTCACAACAGGAGCTCTGTTAGGGACCAAGCAGTAGTCAGATGACCGAGGTGGCACTTCGACCACTACCTGGTATCCATGTTGGTGTATAATCAGCAGAATATCTAGTGAAGAAGACTCATAGCTCTCAATACCTGGAACACGGGTGGGCTATGTCACCAGTTGTGAGACACGATAGGCCGAGGCATATTGAAGAGATGTCGATCCTGGTGGTCAGTGGTTCGGGACCCCAGCCCCTCTTTATGATGACCGTTGAAGTCTCCAAGAACCACCACCTCCGCTGATGGACACTGCTCCAATATTTCGTCAATCCCCCATTGGACGTTCTCAAATAATTGAATTCACTCCGAATCATAGAATTGACAGGCCACCATGGTCAATGGAAGCAGCGTGGAAGCAGCGACAACAGATATCGCTCCGTATGAATACGTACACCCCGGGTTTGAGACAGAACATGTGCTTCAACTCGTAGTTGGGGTGATTTAGATACGAAATGTCATCCGGAGCACCTATCTGCGTCTCCGTTGGAAAGAGTAGGGCAAGCCGCGCCATCTCGAGATGATGGTGGACGGCGTCGAGGTTGCTATGTAAACCTAAATGATATTATAAAAATCCACATCAAACGTGGAAAGGGGCGCGCAGTAAATAAACTTCTCTATTCAACATTCGCCATCATGGCTTTTTTTTTAAGAAGAGAAGAAAGGAAGTGTGAATGGGTATAATGGGATTCTGTGATACAAAAAAAAGGGCGGAGCACAGGGCGTGTTAGAGGGGTGAGTTTTGGGAGGGGCTTTTATGAAGAAGCACGGAAGGCCCCGGGGCCCCAGGTGAAGCCGCCGAGGTTCACTCCGGTTTCCCACTCCGGCACGACGGGATTTTTGCCAGTTGGTAAAACAGCCTTCCAAGGGGTACCCCCCTTGGAAGGCTGTTCCTGATCCTGAGCTTGGGTCCCCTGTTGACCGGCATGTGGCCGGCAGTGACCATTCCCATCGGGTCTCCCTGTAAACCATGTCATTCACTCATGCTCAGTGCCCTGACCAAGACTACAGCAAATTTCAGATATCACCAAAACCCACCACATAGAAATACACCCAGAAAGCTAGGCTTCCGGCTCTCTCGAAGTACATCGAATCAACCGCTGCATCAAATTGCTACTACTTAGGTGTCGATATTCTACGGGACTATGGTACTACCCCAGACGGATCGTCCCATATCTGCAATCAGAAGACTATCGACAGTGTGGTCCTACCACTCAAAAAGTTCTGATATGCTTTGCTCCGACGTTGCCTGAAATGAATAACGTTTAATATTACTACTACACGGTTATGATTTGAATATATAAGGATTTCAAAGTTTCATTTTTTAGATTGAAACTTCTTGTATCCTGAAACAATAATTAAATGGAATTTATTGCTAATGATTTTTTGCTCTCATCCCATGACCATCATTTCATCAATTCTTCTTTTACTTCATTTATGAAATAGCTTAATAGTTCTGTGCTTTAAACCATCTTCATTCAATAGTTAATTAAAATCGGGCACCTAAAATACTACATTTCAATTTGAGTTAAAAAAAAGTAAAAGATTTGATAATTGAATAAAAAAAAAAGTGAGCCGTCGCTCAGGACGCGTGACAGATGTGAAACATCGAAACTATTTTGTACGAGTAGCGACACGGTATCGAATATAAAGTATCGATACTGAACTCATGAATAGTATCGAAAGATAAGTAACGTACTGTCGAACGTAACGGCCGTCGAAGAAAAAAGAGGAGAGCGACGAGGGCGGATCAGCCGCAGGGCCGTCGCGGGACGAGGGCGGGAAAGCCGCAGAGCCGTCTCGAAAGAAGCGTGGGAGATGCGACAGCTCGACGGGGCTGTCCAGTGACGAGGGCGGCACCGCCGCAGAGCCGTCGAAGGACGAGGGTGGCGGTGCTGCAGTGCCGTCCAAGAACGACAGCTCGACGGGGCTGTCCGAGGAATCGGAGACCGACGTGGCCTACGAGCTGTCCACGGATGAGGGCGGCAGTGCCGCAGGGCCATCTGTGAACGCCAGGTCGGTCTTGGAGATGTCGGCGGACGAGGGTGGTACCAAAGAGCCGTCCACCGAGGAGATCAGTGGGCCGCAAGTCGGCCAAGGTGGGATCGAGGGCGGCGAAAGCGCTGCGGAGCCGTTTGGGCCGTCTGGGGTGACTGGAGGTAGGTCGTCCGGAATGGCCATCGATAGGGTCTGCAGTGTGGTGTTGGATAGGGGGGCTGCCGAGAAAACTGAGCTGCATCCTGCGGCGAGGGCTTTTACGGCGGCCCTAAATGTTAGGAGGGAGAGGGAGAAGGCCCGCTCCCCTCCGAGGGATCGGAAGCGCCCCCTGCATAAGGGTGGCAGCTCCGCATCGGACTCGGAGGGTAGTGACGCTATCAGGCCTCCCCCCAAGGTCCCGACCGCGCGCCGGGGGCGCAGGGGTCGGGGAGGTGCGGTGGCGGCGAGACCGGCAACGCCGGGTCTGGCCGACCGGGAAGGCGAGGTGGCGGCCCTCCAGGCCGCGAACGCCCGCCTCAACAGGGAGGTCTCCGGCTTGCGGGAACGCAACCGCAAGCTGGAGACGGAGCTGGAGGCAGTGCGGAGGGAGAACCGCGGGTTGGCCAAAGACATGGCTGACCTGCGGTCTCAATTCGAGCGCCTGGTGCCGGCTGCGCCGTCGGCGCCGGCCTCGCCACCCGGACGGGCCGCGCCATTGAGGGCGGGCCCATCGTCTGCGGCCGTGGCGCCGGCTGCGCCCGTCGCGGCTTCGCCGCTGCCTCCCCTCGTCGTGGTCCCTCCGCCGGCTCGTGGCCGCGGGAGACCTCGGAAGGGGGAGGAGCCGCCGCCCGACGAGGTACACGGCGTGTCGGAATCGGCGGTACGCGTCATCCTAGCCCGAGTAGGGGTGATGATGGATGCGCGTATCGCCGCCGTAGCGGCCAGGCTCCCGCCTGAGCCGCCCCTCCGACCGCCGCTTGCCGCGGACCAGACGAGGCGGCCGCAAGCGTCTGCTCCCACCCCGCTGCCCTGTCAGGGTGGCCGCGTGGTGAGCTACGCTGCGGCCGCGGCGGGACCCAAGGGGGCCAAGAAGGCCGGCAAGGTGCCGGCTCCCGCCAAGGCCGGGCCGCGGCCGGCGCCAGCCATTGCACTGCAGGCGCCGGCCGGCGAACCCGCGACTGCGCCTGCTGGCTGGCAGGTGGCTGAGCGTAGCAGGAAGGCACGCGGCCAAAAGCGCCATCCCAACGCCCAGCAGGGGTCACGGGGCGGATGGGCGTCCTGCGTTCCCGCGATGGGCTGTGGGCGGCTTAGACCGGGACCAGCTGGCGGAGACAGCCATCGTATAATCGTGGCTGTCCTCTGCCCACCAGTCGGACGGGGTGGACGCCGAGGCTGGCCGCATCCGCAGTGCGTTGACGCAGATCTGCGATGCGGCCATGCCCCGGGTACGGCGTCTGCCCCCGAGGAGGGGGGTCCACTGGTGGTCCCGGGAGCTGGCGGATCTCCGGGCCGCGTGTATTCGCGCCCGGAGGGCCTACACCCGCAGCCGGCGGCGCCATCGCGACGCGGAGCGGGAGGCCGTGCTTTATGAGGGCTACCGCAATGCGCGGTCGGCCTTCAGGCTGGCCGTCCGCTCCGCCAAGGACGTCAGTCGGCAGGAGATGCTGGACGGTCTCGACCGTGACCCCTGGGGACGCCCCTATCGCGCGGTGCTGAATAGGCTACGCGCGCGGGGCCCTCCCCTCACCGAGACTCTCCAGCCCGGCCTTCTCACCCGGGTCATCGAGGACCTGTTCCCGCGGCGGGCGGAACACACGCCCCCGGTCATGGCTCCGCCAGACACTGACCGGGAGGCCGATGACGACAGTGTTCCGCCCATCACGGAACCCAAGATGGGGGTGGCGGTGACGCGCATGCGCGCAAAGTCTACCGCCCCCGGGCCCGACGGTGTTCCTAACCGTGTGCTGGCCCTGGTCCTCGAACACCTGGGACCCCGCCTCAGGGGGCTGTTCGACGCGTGTTTAGCGTCCGGACGGTTCCCTGGGTGCTGGAAGGAGAGAAGGCTGGTGCTCCTGCCGAAGCCGGAACGGTCTCCGGAGTCGCCTTCGGCCTACAGGCCTATCGTGCTGCTCGATGACACGGGCAAGCTACTGGAGAGGGTGGTAGCTGCCCGCATCGAGCGGCACCTCGTCGGCACGGGGCCCGATCTGTCGGACGCCCAGTTTGGGTTTAGGAGGGGTCGTTCGACGATCGCGGCTCTGTTGCGCCTGAGGGCCGTGGCGACTGAGGCCGTCACCGGCGGGGGAGTGCTGTTGGTGGTGTCCCTAGACATCGCCAACGCATTCAATAGTCTGCCATTCAGCTGCATCAGGGAGGCGCTCCGGTATCACGGGGTGCCAGTTTACCTGAGGCGGCTAGTGGCAGACTATTTGGAGGGGCGCAGCGTCCTCTGCACCGACCGAGCAGGGGACGTTGTGCGAACGCCCATGACGTGCGGTGTCCCACAGGGGTCGGTCCTCGGACCCATCCTGTGGAACATCGGCTACGACTGGGCGTTGAGGGGGAGCCTCCCGCCCGGGCTGGGCGTGATTTGTTACGCCGACGACACGCTCGTCACAGCCCGCGGTGGGACGCTAGAAGAGGCGGTAAGCCTGGCGACCTCTGGTACCGAGGAGGTCGTCAGGCGGATCGAGGCGCTGGGGTTGAGGGTCGCCCTGGACAAGACGAAGGCCCTCTTGTTCCATGGGCGCACTATGAGCCCTCCCATCGGCGTCTCGATCACCGTCCACTCGGTCGACATCAGCATCCGGGCCCATATGAGGTACTTGGGCCTGGTGCTCGACGGGCGATGGTGGTTCCGTGAGCATTTCCGCAGGCTCGCTCCACGGCTCGTCGGCGCGGCGTCCGCCCTATCGTGGCTTATGCCGAACGTGGGCGGACCGAGCGCTGCGTGCCGACGGCTGTACGCGGGGGTCATCCGGTCGATGGCCCTGTACGGCGCACCGGTGTGGGCGGGGTCCATGACCGTCCGACTTAGGGCCCTTCTGTGGCGACCACAGAGGGTCATGGCGGTCAGGGCCATCCGCGGATACCGCACGGTGGCGACGGAGGCAGCGTGCCTATTGGCCGGGACTCCCCCGTGGGACCTGGAGGCGGAGATGCTCGCCGGACTATATCGGCGGGTGACGGGGGTGCAAGCGGAGGGCGGTGCGGTCTCGTTAAGGGATCTCACCGCCTGGCGCGTCGACGCCCGCCGAGACGTCATCGCCCGTTGGGCAGTCCGGCTGGAGAGGCCTCGGTTCGGGGTGCGAACCGTGGAGGCCTTCCGGCCGGTGCTGATGTAGTAGTTGGAAAGGCGGCACGGGGTGCTCTCCTTCCGACTGGTGCAGGTTTTGACGGGGCATGGGTGCTTCGCCAAATACCTGCACAAGGTCGTTAGGAGGGAGAGTACACCGTCCTGCCACCACTACGATTGCGACGAGGACACGGCGCGCCATACGCTCGAGGCCTGCGGGGCTTGGGCAGTGCAGCGCTGTGAACTCGTCGCAATCATCGGTACGGACCTGACGCTGCCGGCTATCGCTAGGGCGATGGTTGACAGCGTCGGGAATTGGGACGCGGTCGCAGTCTTCTGCGAGACAGTGATCTCGCGGAAGGAGGCGGCGGATCGCCTGCGCGAGGAGCGCAGCCTCGATGGGGAGGTCCGCCGCCGGCGACTGGGGCGGCGTAGGCGCAACTATCTGCGCCTCATGCCGTCCTAGCCGAGGCCGCGGCTGACGTGACCGGGGATTAGTCCGTCACCCGCCGAGAGGCCGACCGCGTGAGGAAAGACTGACGTCCTCCCCGAGGGGGGGACGTCGGTCGATGGGAGGGTACCCCAATTAGGGGTATTCCGTCGGGCCAACCACTGACGACAAGTTAACGCTGCTCCAGTGGTCGGCCCAACGACGAAGGCGACGTGGTTTTTGGGTGTGTCGCGGGAGTTGCGTGCTTAAGCCCCTCTGTCGCCCCGGACGGAGTGGTACGGAGGCGCGCCGACCGCGACCCACCCACAAAAAAAAAAAAACAAATAAAAAAAAAAGCTTGAAATAATTTGCGACTTATAAACCAGAAATAGCGCCATCTATCGAGCAAACGACCAACTCTAAGCTACAATATATTTTATAAAAAACTCTCTAATCCTGTAATGATAATAAGACAAGCTGTTTAAAGTGAGTCAAAACCGCAGTGACAGTCCGCCCGTGACCATGAATGCTGTAAAGTGTTCGAAACGTCGGGCAATCATAAATCAAATACAAACGCAATAAAATTCATAAAAGTCGTTTTATTTACAACTAGCAACCCGCCCTTGCTTCGTTTCGGTTTCAATCACCTTACCCGAGTAGTTCCCATTCCCGTGGGAAAACTGGGATAAAATATAGCCTACGTTACTCCCTGATATCATAGCTTTCCATTGGTGAAGGAATTTTTGGAATCGGTTCGGTGATTTAAGCGTGAAAGCGTAACAAACAAATAAACAAACAAACTTACTTTCGCATTTATAATATTATTAAGGAAGTAAGGATTATCCCCAAAAGAATTTCAAAAGAATTTCATCATCATCATCATATACCCATATACGTCCCACTATTGGGCTCAAGTCTCCTCCAAATGTTTTTTTTTTTATTCCCAACAGTGGCAAACGAGCAAGCAGCACACCTGATGGTAAGTGAAACTGCCGCACATGGACCTTTGCAATACCAGGGGCACAGCCAGGCCGCTGCCTACCGTGAAGGAAATACTCTTCTCAAACCTCGTTTAAAGAAGGACATGTCATAGCGCTCGGGAAATACAGCAGCAGGTAGTTCATTCCAGAGCTTGCACATACGTGGGAGAAATGATCGCTGGAAACGTACAGTTGAAGACCATAACATTTCCAGGTGAAATGGATGAACCCTGCTACGATGTCGAGTGGTACGTTGGTAGAATGGTGACGGTGGTACCAAGTCAAACAGTTCCTCGGAACACTTGCCGTGAAAGGGTCGGTAGAGTACACAGAGTGACCCAAAGTCTCGCCGCTGCTCCAGCGACTCCAATCTGTCCGTAAGATTGGGATCCAATATAAGATAATAAATGAGAATGAAAAACTACTATGCCACGCTCAGGCGTGTTGGCATAGATGTTTATTTCGTGACTAGCTGACCCGGCGAACTTTGTACTGCCATAATATTTTTCGTAAATATCTATATATATAAAAGAGAAAATGTGCAGTATGTGGTATGTTCCGTATAGGCTCCGAAACGGCTGGACCGATTTCAATGAAATTTTCAGGGAATCTCCAGATTGACCTGGCGAGTAATCCTGTACAGTTTGATGACGATCGGAGCACTCCTCTTTTCTCTTCTTCTTTTGTTTTTCTTTAGAGTTAAATTAAATATTTAATGATGTAAGTTTATTGTTTAAATAAAATAAAGCAAAATCTAGCCCGGCGAAGCGGGCTGGGTACACTAGTATTTTCAAAATTTCCGAAAATACAGGTAGTCTGTCTATAGCTGTCATTTGCGTTATGTTATTACCTGTCAGATGCGTTTTTGTTATACCACGTTTCATAATGACTAGAATCCTCTTCGAAGTTTTATGCTACGTCACACGGGAATGCGATTGAACGGAATAAAAAGTATCCTATGTCCGTCTCCTGGATCTACGCTACCTCTCCACCAATTTTCAGCCAAATTGGTATAGCCGTTCTTGAGTTATAAATAGTCTAACTAACACGACTTTCTTTTATATATATAGACTAGCAACCCGCCCTTGCTTCGCTTCGGTTATAGGTTATAGTCGTTTTACCCGCGTAGTTCCCGTTCCCGTGAGAATACCGGGATAAAATATAGCCTAGTTTACGCCCTGATATTATAGCTTTCCATTGGTGAAAGAATTTTTGAAATCGGTCCAGCCGTTTTGAAGATTACCCGGAACAAACAGATAGACAGACAAAAAATTTTTAATTGCTATTTTAGGCATAGGTGTCGTGTCGTGCAAATAACCGTGTGAGCATGAAAAAAGCCTATTATTTTGATATTACAAACAGACACTCCAATTTTATTTATTGGTATAGATTTCCATCTCTGGCACATATGTTATCTATATATCCCTTTTATTCGTACTTTGCGTTACCAACGCAACAGGCAAAATAGGGGATGATGAATTGTATTCTTAGTCTTACTCCATCACCACATGGAAAAGAGAACTCTCTCTACAGGAAATGTGATTTATGAATAGTGACTGTGTTACGACAGTGATTAAAAGAGTTTAGCAGAAACCTTAACATAAAAGAAAAATAAATAAAAATAATAATTACCCTTGCAAAAATAAATTAAATTAAGGAATCGACAGAGACGTCTAGACACAGTAACGATTGCAATGAGATCTTGTTAAAATTATCTTTTCTTTTTAACATTTTTATTGCTGTTTCGTACTTAATTTGGTTTTGACAATGATGTCATTGTCTGCAAAGGCCGCAATTAAAAAGATACGTTTAATTTAATCGCTATAAAGGCTAATTTTCTTTTCATACTTACAACAATGTCTTCAGTATTTTATCTGTACTTATGAATAATAATTTTAGAGTTCCTTGTCAAAAGGATGCTTAGAGAACCATTATCATTCGGGCCGACCGCTGACTTCTTTGCATACTTACAACAATGTCTTCAGTATTTTATCTGTACTTATGAATAATAATTTTAGAGTTCCTTGTCAAAAGGATGCTTAGAGAACCATTATCATTCGGGCCGACCGCTGACGTCAAGTCACCTGCTCCGGTGGTCGGCCCAACGACGAAGGCGACATGTCACGGGTGTGCGTGCTTACGCCCCTCTGTCGCCCCGGACGGAGTGGTGCGAGCAGTACGCAGACCGTAACCCATCCTAAAAAAAAAAAGAGAATCATTATCATCCTGCTCTTATCCCAATTACTTAGGGTCGATGCAATATCTTCTGTCGTATATCTATACAAATAAATAAAATTCAAGTGTCTGTTTGTAATGTCAAAATACTGGGCTAATAACGGCTTTACCTATTTTGATAATATTTTACTAGCAGGTAATTGTCGATATAAGGACTAACTTAGGCTATATTTTTCCCGGTATTCCCACGGGAACGGGAACTACGCGGTAAGGCGATTGAAACCGAAGCGAAGCGAGAGCGGGTTGCTAGTATTGCAATAGTTCTGACAATAACTTTATGACCAACCGCTTAACTTTTTTCTGGACACACGCCATCCGTTACATTCAGGGCAACGAAGGTCGGCGCGTAGCTCGAATACCCATCATATTTTCTCCCCATAGCCTTTGAACAGACCATTGGTATCGTGACATCTGTGGTCAGCTCGGAACCGGCTGTCTGCCACGTCACGTCAATTCGCCTTGGGAATGTAATTGTTGTAGCACTTTTCTCCCATTGCAAAAATATTGGCCATAGCTTTATAACAAACCCCCTGTTTAAAGTCAATCATCCTTCAGAATGTAATTGTTGACCAGGCTACATCAAATGCTGTTGGCCCAACTCAGTGTAAAGCTCTTAGTCATCTTTTACAATACCCACGAACAATGTCAGTTGTGGCGACGGGGAGTCGTAAGAATCGGGTAAGGGTTCACCAGGAGAGTGGGCAGCAACTCTCTCCTAGGAAATGTATAACATCTTACTGCGATCACTAACCCCCGGGCCAAGCGTGTCGATTACGGCATTATCCACTCATAACGAGTAGAATATAAATGGCCCCCAGTCACGGCAGCTCTGGTATCTTTTTTTTTTTTTTTTTTTTTTTTTTTTTATGGGTGGGCTATGGTAAGCGCACGCGCGGTCCAATCCGTCCGGGGCGATGAAAGGACGGCGCGCGGGCCCATAACCCACCCGTACCCACGTCACCTCGTTGTTGGGCCGACCACCGGAGCAGATGTGACTTGTCGTCAGTGGTCGGCCCGACGGAATACCCTTTCGGGTATCCTCACCTCTCGACGTACTGGGACGTCGGTCGCCGTCGCGCGGTCAGCCTCTCCGCGGGTGACGGACAATTCCCCGGTCCGATCACCCGCGGCCTCGGCTAGGGCGGCATTAGGCGCAGATACTCGCGCCTGCGCCGCCCGAGTCGCCGGCGGCGGAACGTGTCGCCGAATAGCAGCTCTACTCGCACACGATCCGCCGCCTCCTTCCGTGAGATTACGGCCTCACAGAAGGCGGCGACCGCGTCCCAGTTCCTGACGCTGACGAGCATCTCCCTGGCGATGGTCGGCAGCGCCAGGTCGGCACCGATAATTGCGACGAGTTCACGGCGATCCCCCTCCCATGCAGCACACTCCTCGAGCGTGTGCTGCGCCGTGTCCTCGTCGCAACTGCAGTGGTGGCAGGACGGTGTGCTCTCCCTCCTGACAATCTTGTGCAGGTACTTCCCGAAGCAACCGTGCCCCGTCAGCACCTGCACCAGTCGGAAGGAAAGCACCCCGTGCGTCCGCTCCAACCACTCCATCAGCACCGGCCGGAGGGCCTCGACAGTCCTGACACCGTACCGAGGACTCTCCAGCCGGACTGCCCAACGGGCAATTACTTCTCGGCGGGCGTCGACCCGCCAGGCGGTGATCTCATTGATGGAGACCATGCTGCCGCGGGCGCGCGTCTCCGACACCCGCCGATAAATGTCGGCGAGCATCTCCGCCTCCAGGTCCCACGGGGGGGTTCCGGCCAGGAGGCACGCTGCCTCCGTCGCCACCGTGCGGTAACCCCGTATGGCCCTGATCGCCATGACCCTCTGTGGTCGCCACAGGAGGGCCCTAAGACGGACGGTCAGGGACCCCGCCCACACCGGTGCGCCGTACAGGGCCATCGACCGGATCACCCCCACGTACAGCTGTCGGCACGTAGCACTGGGTCCGCCCACATTCGGCATCAGCCGCGAAAGGGCGGACGCCGCGCCGACAAGCCGGGGAACAAGTCGATGGAGATGCTCCCGGAACCAAAAATGCCCGTCGAGCACCAGGCCCAAGTACTTCATGTGGGCCTGGATGCTGATGGTGACCGAATTCACGGTGATCGAAGCGCCGGCGGGAGGCCCGGCGGTACGGAGGCCATGGAACAAAAGGGCCTCCGTCTTT
Source organism: Lymantria dispar (assembly GCA_032191425.1). Classification (NCBI taxonomy): domain Eukaryota; kingdom Metazoa; phylum Arthropoda; class Insecta; order Lepidoptera; family Erebidae; genus Lymantria; species Lymantria dispar. The sequence goes on along the minus strand of CM063465.1, from coordinate 4,249,845 downwards.
TCCAGGGCTACCCTCAACCCCAGCGCTTCGATCCGCCTGACAATCTCCTCGGTGCCGAGAGTTGCCAGGCGTGCCGCCTCCTCGAGCGTCCCACCCCGGGCTGTGACGAGTGTATCGTCGGCGTAGCAAATTACGCCCAGCCCGGGTGGGAGGCTTCCTCTCAACGCCCAGTCGTAGCCGATGTTCCACAGGGTCGGACCCAGAACCGACCCCTGTGGGACACCGCACGTCATGGGCGTTCGCACAACGTCCCCTACTCGGTCAACGTAGAGGACACTGCGCCCCTCCAAGTAGTCTGCCACCAGCCGCCTGAGGTACACGGGCACCCCGTGGTACCTTAGCCCCTCCCTGATGCAGCTGAATGGCAGACTGTTGAAGGCGTTAGCGATGTCCAGGGACACCGCCAATAGGACTCCTCCGCCGGTGACGGCCTCCGCTACCACGGCCTTCAGGCGCAGCAGGGCCGCGATCGTCGAACGCCCCCTCCGAAAACCAAACTGGGCGTCGGACAGATCGGGCCCAACCCCGACAAGGTGCCGCTCGATGCGGGCAGCCAACACCCTCTCCAGCAGCTTGCCCGCATCATCGAGCAGCACGATGGGCCTGTAGGCCGAGGCCGACTCGGGAGACCGTCCCGGCTTCGGCAGGAGAACCAGCCTCCCCTCTTTCCAGCACCCAGGGAACTGCCCGGACGTCAAACAGGCGTCGAACAGTCCCCTGAGGCGTGGTCCCAGATGCTCGAGGACCAGGGCCAGCACACGGTTCGGAATACCGTCGGGCCCTGGGGCGGTGGATTTGACTCGCATACGCGCCACCGCCGCCCCCATTTCCGGCTCCGTGATGGGCGGAGCACTTTCATCGTCGGCCTCCCGGTCGCTGTCCGGCGAAGCCATGACCGGGGGCGTGTGCTCCACCCGCCGTGGAAAGAGGTCCTCGACAACTCTGGTGAGGAGGCTGGGCTGGAGAGTCTCGGTGAGGGGGGGGCCCCGCCCGCGGAGCTTGTTCAGCGCCGCGAGGTAGGGGCGACCCCAGGGGTCACGCTCGAGACTGTCCAGCATCTCCCGCCGACTAACGTCCTTGGCGGTACGGACGGCCAGCCTGAAGGCAGACCGCGCACTGCGGTAAGCCTCGTACAGCTGGACCTCCCGCTCAGCGTCGCGGTGACGCGCTCGGCTGCGGGTGTAGGCCCTCCGGGCACGTATGCACGCGGCCCGAAGGTCCGCCAATTCTCGGGACCACCAGGGGACCGCACTCTTCGGGGGCAGACGCCGCACACGGGGCATGGCCGCATCGCAGATCTGCGTTAACGCACAGCGGATGCGGCCAGCCTCGGCATCCACCCCGTCCGCCTGGGGCGGTGAGGACAGCCACGACTGAACGATGGCTGCCTCCGCCAACAGGTCCCGATCCAATCGACCCACAGCCCACCGCGGAAACGCGGGAGCTCCGTCCGCCATGTGACCCCTGCTGGGCCCCAGGAGGGTCCGGGAGACCTCTATCCGGATGTATCGGTGGTCGGATAGGGTCTCAACCTCCTCCTGGACGCACCAGCTCCTCACACGTGCTGCGACATTAGGGCTAGCGAACGACAAGTCCACTATCGACCCGCCCTGCTGCCGCACGCACGTTTGCACCGAGCCCCTGTTCAGCAAACAGAGGCCCAGTGCCGCCGCCCACTCTTCGACCGCCCGCCCGCGGTCATTCGTCCTGGGGGACCCCCACGCCGTGGACTTGGCGTTGTAGTCCCCCATGACGAAGACCTGGCGCGGTGCCAGTCGCCGTATCGAGGCTCCCAGGATGGTGAGGAAGGCCCCGAAATCCGTCGCGCTCCTGTTAGGGGAGAAGTAAACACCAAATAGCGTAACCTCTCCCCATTCCGCCGCGACATACCCATCGCCCCTGTCCTTGAGCAGCAAGGGCGGGAAATGCCACGACGTGGAGGCGACGATTGCCACAGAGCCGTCACTGCTGCCCAGCCAATTGGGCCGGTCAGGCACCACGTACGGCTCCGCGGCTACGGCTGCACCGATCAACCACTCCGCCATGGCTTGCAGGAAAACATCCTGTGCCTCGGCGGCGTGGTTGAGGTTGGCCTGCAGGAGGTGGTAAGATTCGGCCGCCATTAGTGGGCCGTATCCATTACCTCCTCCACGCTGGCGGGCGATCGGGTCGCGCTAGGGGCAGGAGCGGCTGGGGTCGTCGGGCCGCTCCACCCCTTTGGGGCCGAAGCCGGGGGTCTGCACTCCCTGCCCCCCATGCGGTGCTTGGCGGGCCTATTGCCCGCCGCACACGCGGGGCAGTGGGGAGTGGCGGCGCACGATGCCGCCTTATGCCCGGGTTGACCGCAGCGGAAACAAAGGTCGCTGCAGTCAAAGCAGTTAGTGCATGTCGGCCGAGTGTGTCCGACCGCCATGCACTTGTAGCACCTTGCAGGCCGGGACTCCAGCACGGTCACCCGCGCCGAGCTCCAGCCCACGAGGAGCCTGCCTGAGCCGGCCAATTGCTTGGCCGACTCCACCGGGCACTGCACCCAGGCAGCACCGACGCCGCCCGGACCAGGGCGGATGGCGCCAATTCGGACGGTGTCCACGGGACACCCGGTTTTCGAGACGATGGCCTCCCGGATGTCATCCACCGTCACGGAGTCGTCCAGACCCGCGACGCGTAGTTCTGCGCACTTTACGGGTCTGGCGATTTTGACGCCATCCTCCTCTGCGAACAGACCCCTCAACTTGGCCGCCATGCTATCGGCCGTCTTGGCGCCCTCGGCCCCAGGGAACTCTAGAATCCGAGCCCCTGTCCGGGCCTTGCGGGTCCTGGCTTCGACGCCTCCTAAATCGGAGACGTCAAGCTCCCGCCGGGCGCGACGTAAGACGGCCTCATAGCTGAGGCCGTTTTCGGCGGCCTCAGGCAGCACGGTGATCACCACCGCGGCTGACTTCGGCGGCCGGAGCCTCCTGCGCGACCTCTTGCTTTCGGCTCCTGCCTTGGGAGCGGAGGCATTGGCGGCGCTTTTGGCCTCCGCTCTCCTCTTCTGGCCGCGACTTTTTCGGCTGCGCTCAGCCGTCTGCCAACCCTCTTCGGGGGCAACGGGGTCGCTAGGCGCAGCAGTCGCGGTCGCGGCTACGGTGGCCGCCGCCGACGATGCAGTTGCCGGCGGCGGCTTAGGTCCGTCCTTGGCAAGAGCCGGTGCCACCTTCTTCTTCGCGGCGGGTCCTTTGGTTTTCGGCCCAGCAACGGCCGCAGCGTAGCTTCCCACGCGCCCGCCCTGGCAGGGTAGCGCGGTAGTAGCTGACGCCGCAGCCTTCGGCCTGTCCGCAGCAAGCGGCGGCCGGAGACGGGGCTCCGGAGGCAGGGACAGTCTCTGCTCCAGAGCCGCCATGCGCGCGTCAAGCATTTTGCCAACAACCTCCACTACGGCGCGCATGGTTTGGTCCGGCACGCCATCCACCGCGGGCAGCGGGACCACTTCGGCTGGCTGGGCCCTCTGAGAACTCGCCGCAGCGCGAGTTGGCGCAGCGGGGATGACGGGGGCGTCGGCAGGGCCGGCAGTTGTCGGCGGCACGGTCCTCGCCAGCTGCGCGACCTGGCGCCGCAAGTCGGCCATTTGTTTGGCCAACTCGCGGTTCGCCTTCTGCACCGCCGACAGCTCCTTTTGTAGGGCCTTGTTCTTCTCCTGCAGGCCCGAAACCTCGCCACTAAGGCGGGTATTTTCGGCCTGCAGGGTTGCCACGTTAGTTGGTGGGGGGTCGATACCTACAGCGGGCTCAGTAGCTGTCGCGCCGGTGGGAGGTATGTCCGCTAACACCCTCATCATTCTTGCGGCAGCCGCCTCATTCGCCCGCTTTTGGGCATCAGTCCCCCGCGTATGGCTGATCGACGCCGGAGCCGCTGACCTCGCCGCCACCATTGCAGCCCCTCGCCCCCTACGAGAGGCTGGAACCTTGGGAGGAGGCATGATAGCGCCACTCCCCTCGGAGGCGGATCCTGATGTGCCACCCATATTCAGGGGGCGCTTCCGCACCATCGAGGGGAGGGCCTCCTCCCCAACCTCTAAGGCTGCCGCGAGGACCGATGCTGGAGACTGGGATGACCCACCGACAGTCTCAGCAGCCGACATGTCGGTGTCTGACGGCCCTGCGGCAGTACTGCCGCCCTCGTCAGCACTCGGAGCGGCTGCAGCGGCCTCCCTAGCCAGCCGCTCCTGCCTGGCCAACTCGCGCCTCTTTACGCTCGTAGCCTTTCCTGTCCCCATGTTCTTCCTCTTCTTTCTCTTTTTAGGGGCCTCGAGTGTTGCCGGCCCCTTGCCTGATCTTGTGGCCTCAAGTGCCGAACTAGCAGCCGAGCTGCAGTCGGACGAGGCATCCCTCTCCTCTGGGCCAGTTTTGCCGTAGCTTGGCCGGGCTATAACGTGAGAACTAATAGGTTCCCCGCTGTCGGTGGTTTTGGGCGTCTCACCCCTCCTATCTACATCCAAATTGTACGAAGAATCCATTCGATTCCCACGAGTATGGGAGAAATAAAGGTCGACCCGGGCAGAGATCCCGATACCCGGGCAAGCGTACATTTGTATCCCAACACAGGGGGTCCGCAGGTACCCTGGCTGGGGGCGCGCTAACGACTGAACAACCCATCAGCCATGCATCCTCTCGCCGCGCGCCAGAACTTAGGATTCTGGGTGATTGTTTTATAGAGGTTTTCTTCCTCGCGGTCCAGGCGGTTAAGCCAAGACCCTCGCTCCTGAATCTAGGCCTCAAGACAAATGTCCCGAAGCAAGAATCAGGTCTACGATTTGTCGCGGTTGGCAAATGCCTGCTCAGTCCTCAAACGAATGAGTGACTGAGCCCGTCGAATTTTCGCGTCCAATACCCTCTACAATTAGAGGGCATGGAGCGAATTTGGGGCATCCCACAAACTGGGCCCCCCCTCGGGCCAGATATTTGCCACGAGCGACAATTCCAGAGAGCAGTCCAAGAAATTGTCGCTCGTGCCCAGGGTACACCACGCGGAGGTTTCTGGCGTAGTACCCCAGCTCTGGTATCTTACGGACTCATTTTAGTGGCGGGCTCGCTAGCGGTGGAACAGGGGGTGCGAAGAATCTTCAGTAGTGATCCGGTTACCAATCAAAACGTCCCTTGGCCCTAATAACACACAACATTCGGACACTCAGGACCGACGAAAGGGTCGTCGAGCTGAAGAAGGAATTGAGCAAAATGCGTTAGGACATTGTAGGATTATCAGAAGTGCGAAGAGAGGGCGAGGGCTTGATAACTCTGTGTTCTGAAAACTTACACTTCTATGGAGAGGGCGATCACCTGTCCCAAAGCGGTATAAGGTTTATTGTACGCAGGTCTCTTGTAGAGTATCGCGAGTGTGTCGACAAGGGTCTACTACTACTCAGAAGTATGAAGCGAAATTCGTTGAAGGTCATATAGGCGCCGACCTGGGTATACTCCGAAGATAGAAAAACCAAACAGGCCAGAAAATGGCTTATTTTCTGGTGAAGGAAAACTTCTTTATGATAAATTACTTCTTTAGGAAGCACCCAAAAAGGAAATGAACCTGGATTACCCCTGATGGTTTATCAAAAAACGACGTGGACGTCATCTTGCCACACACGACAAATATTCAATTATGTCTCAGTGATCAGCAGAATGAAAACTGGGATCGATCATCGCATAGCGCCAGGCGCTGTCCACGCGGTTGGTTCGAAATTATTCAAGGCTCGCCGCGGTAATAGACCTTAAAAAACTTTCTGATCAGACTCTCAAGCTTATGGAGCGGAGAAAAGAAATGACCGTGAGGTCTTCAGCCAATTGGTCCAAACGTAGGCAGATCTCCAGGTCTGTGCATCGCGATAGTCGCCGATTAATATGCTCCGTAATTAAGAAGCGATAGAGCGGAATCGTGCCTCCAAATTGTTCGCACATGATCTGTCTATTGGACTAAGCTAAAGAGTGATGACAGCACTGTAATTTCATCTCAAAGTGAGATCTTGGGAGAGGTCGAAAAGTTCTATGGGCGGTTATATGAATCACCCCGAAATCCTGTTGTCGGCTTGGTCCAAGATTACGATGGAATGACGAAATTATGGCCGAGTTCCAGAAGACAGGCGGCAAGCCGGTGCGAAAAGCCCTGCAGAAGATATTAAATACCGTTATCTTCGGGGATCACTTTCCAAAATTGTGCACCAGGAGTGTGATAATGCTGTTCTTCAAGAGGAGAGACAAAGCTCTTCTAAAGAACTATAGACCCACCTTACTCTTGAGCCATGTCTACATGTTGTTTTTGAGGGTCTTACCGATTGACTCATTTGTAAGCTTGATGACTTGCAGTCAGCTGAACAAGCTGGCTTCCGAAAAGGCACCATAGACCACATCCTCATGATTCGGCAGATTATCCAGAACACCGAGGAGTACAATCGGCCTCTTTGTATAATGTTTGTTGGCTATGAGAAAACCTTTGATACAGTCGAAATTTGGGTGGTGCTACAGTCCTTTTATGATTTGATTTCATTTGATTAGCGATGCCGAATGTCATTCCTGTACGGATCTTAGTTGGCCATGCGATTCTTGAAATTTTCGATCATTACGTGTACCTTGGACAAACAGTCCGGTTAGGTAGATCCAATTCCGTGAAAGAAATCGATTGTGCAGCGTTCGGAAAACTTAAGAGGATCTTCTTGTCCAACATACTTCAGTGTCTGAAATCATAGGTCTACGACGAGTTTGTGTTACCGGTTATAACTTACGGCACGGAACCATGAACCCAAAATGTAGGCGTCATAACCAAGCTCAAAGTCGCTCAGCGTGCTATAGCGTGCTGCACGATATAATGAAGCGGTGAAGGTCACCTTATTTAAGGCTTTTTGTCAATCATTTTACACGTGCAGCCTGTGGACCTGCTATAGCATGCGCATGTACAGCGACCTGCTGCGCATGCAATATAATAACGCGCTCAGCATACTGTTGGAGCTGCCGTGGAGCTGCAGTGCGTTCACTATATTAGCGGAGAGACATATAGATGGTTTCAAGGCCATCGTGCGTAAAAGATGCGCTTCACTAATCACGTGCATCCGCGGCAGCAACAACACTATCCTGGGAGTGTTCATAGATAGATGGGAGTCTCCAATGTCATTGGATGAAACTCCACATAGATATATAGATATTATTATAGGTATAAGATATAGAGTTATGAAATGTATATTTATCTACTAACACTAGCTATTAAGATTTTTGTTACTAATACTATGGGCGTTCGCCTGCAATAAATGATTATTATTATTATACTTGTATCTCATTAAGATTCACGTGATTTCCCCTAGAGAAGATATCCAGTCCTTTCAAAGGGATAGGGGTCCTTTCATGGGGATATGGATCCAACACGCAGAGGCCTTTGGGCAAATTTAATGTTAAAATGGGATGGGACATCTACCGATGACACTCCACGTTTGCACATAACACTCGTGGACTGCCAACGGTAGGTGTAAAACTATTGTATAACGATGATATCCAAAACCTGGTTATGGGGTTGTGAGGTTTGGTGGACTATTTTCCTTTTCTTTTTTTTCTTTTATTTAAGGAACTTTTATACATTGAGTACATGTCAGTTCCGTTTGAGTATATTATTACATTTTACAAAAAAAAACTAGTATAACTAACGACGACTAATATACAAAAATAAGTATTTCGCGGCATTTGAAGTTGGTGAGGCTAGCACTCCATGGAAGGTACCCATGTCAAGTCTATTTAAATTTAATTTTTTCATCAAAGTATCTCGTTCTGACTGAAATCGGACACATTCCACCAACAAATGTTGCACATCTTCTACAATACCACATAGTTCACAATTCGGAGAGTCTCTTACTTTAAACATATATGCTAGCCTGTTGAGTGGCATATGTCCAGATCTAAGCCTGAACGCTGTTACAATTAGTTTTCTATTTAGTTTTGCATTAATAAACCAAGGTATACGAGGTGGCTCACATTGCAGCGTTTTGTACCATATCTCTCTAAAGATTTCTTATCAAAGTATTCTTTCCATTCTTGGTAACAATCTTTCTTACAATCAAATCAAATCATTTATTCTGCATAGGCCCCTTAAGGGCACTTACATATTGTCAAATTACACGTTTGAATACAATACAACAATCTACCACCGGATCGGAACGCGGCCACAAACTGAGAAGATCCGGCAAGAAACTCAGCGGGCAGTCATTTTTTTCTTAATCCTTTAAATATACATAATATTATGCTTCGTACAACATATGTGGTATTAGCTCCAGTGTGATGCCCTTCGAAATTGTATATATGTATAAATTTTCAAGATTTAGTACAAGACAAAAAAATAATTAAAGCATAAAGAAAGGAAGAAAATATGGCTGGACCAAATCCCACAAGCAGCACCCGATCACGAGTTAACTGCTAGAGCAGCCATCACTCTCCTCAACCATATTAGAGGGAAGGGAGCGACCCGCCCCACATAGCTACTGCAAGCAGAACCTTATTCAGTGAGCATGACCAAACCATAAATAAAAATACAAAACGAACTACAACTACTACTATATAAAAAAAAACTAGTACTATAAAATAAACTATGAACTATAGCAGGTATGCAAAGAGATCAAAACCAAAATTCGACAGGCAAAACACAATGAGGTAGGTATTCACAATATTGTGGCAAGATAGACACTTCGGTTCCTTCTATGACTCCTTTTTTAGCTAACAAGTCAGCCTCCTCGTTACCTTTTAACCCTATATGTGATGGAACCCATTGCAATGTTAGGCTGATATTATTAGAGTAGGCCTCGTATATTGCCTCCAAAATTGCATATGCTGACTATTTTCCTTATAACTATTGATTTTAATCTGGCGTCTGCCTTCAAACCCTTACATAGTATTGAACGATGGCAGACGGTGATTCGCCAACTCACTGAATGGGGCCCCCAAACGGTCGCCACAGACATGCAGGCCATACGGGCAATAGGGGTGTAACATTGATGCAAGTGGCTTGGGCTGTCGAGCGGTGCGATGCCGATTTAACCGTCGCAAGTCCGCGATAAACGGAGACCCGCAGTGGTTTCCCCATAGTTATGCCCTTGAAAATGACACTTCCACCCCCGAGAATATAGCTCTGGCAACCCCTCTCTGATCAGCCGTTTAAGGAAGGCAAGCCAGAGTTGAGAATCCTGCGGGCACTCTTTGGTTTCCACTGTAGCTAGCCAATAAAGGCGAGCAGGATACGAGGCCCTGGCCAACTCTCTAGGGCACTCAGGACCGCAGTGTGGCCACTCACATTCAGCACGTCACAAGCTGCCCTGCGGTTTATTGACTTTCCTATAAATCTTGTGATGTGATGTGAATTGGATTTTTTTTTCGATTTGTACATCATTCTACTAATTAAGGCCTTTCATTAGACACTGAGGAAGTTGTGAAAAAATATGTAGTGGCAGGCACCATCTTGATATTACATGGATACTATAGTCCATAAAATATAGCTTGATCTCTGTGACAGATGTCAACGAAGCCAACGAAGTAAGTTTGAACGAACGACATGTTTACAATTTCATTTTGTATCAAATATATTTTCATTCTTTTCGTGCCAGTTTTATTGCAACTGAATTGCAATATATTATAAATATAAAAATATTAATATTCATGTCTAAAATGTACCTCGTAAGTACTGAAATATCAAGTAAACATTTTATACACAAATGACGCTTACACACGTATAAGGTCTTACTGGCCTGCAAATAAAAAAGAGATGGGGCAGTCGATATACGTAAATCGATAACCGATCTTTATTAAATTATTTATAAAAGAAATAAGCCCAATACAGTACCTATATAAAACTTTCAACATATTTTATTACAATTAAAACAGACAGTTACATTATAAAATACATAAATGGAATTAATTAAATATTAAAAAACTACTTTTTGTCTCAGAGTAAATGATAATATTATGTACTCATTATTGTGAATAAACTAGACATATTTATTTATAAAACAGTCGTAATTGATCAATTGATCTAACGACTGTCCCTATTTTGGAAAAAATGATAAATGTTCTAGCAGGAACGCTCCAGTGATGACGATAATAGTGACCTAGACCTTGATTGTCTTGACCTTTTGAATAATTAAAACAGTCAAAAAACAGTTTTGTTTGAAATGAAGTCAAAAAGATTTTCATTGATTGTATTTTAATTATAATAATAAATCTCAATTATAAAAATAAAGAGTTTTATCGATAAAAAATTACGGACTTTATCGGAAGCGTGACAGCACTAGGGACAACTGCCACAGAGATCATCCTATATTTTATGGACTATAAATTCAGAAAATTGTATTGTTTCAGAACTAAAAACGTGTACCAAATTTCAAGACCATCGGTTAACGGTAAGGGTGTGAAATTTCAATTAATAAATTTGAGCCAAAAAAAAGATACGGCACAGGCTAAATAAAACCTTGAGATGTTTATAAAAAATTTCGTGATTAACATTTTATGTCGTGAATTTACGAACGAATTTTCGTTAAAATTCTTGAATATTTAGACGTCTGTAACTAATAAATTAGATTCTAATTTCCAATTCTGCCTCTGTATAACGTAATATACAGAGGCAGAATTGGAAATTAGAATCTTTATCTAGTAAGTGAATATGTTTAGATAAAATTTTACTTTACTATAACAAACTATACCTACAGTAAAAGTTCATAGAAATTTGTACCTACCTATAAACATTCAGCCACTAGGCCAAGTGATAAAAGTTACTTTCTTTCCTTTTTTTTGCATCGCAGATCACACATCTCATGTTCGAATCCAAGGTCAGATCAAAAAATTAGTTTAAGGTTCATCTGCTAAATTCCCTCGTTTATCAAGGATATTCACAGGAAATGTACCTAAATCATATAATCCGCCATTTTGTGGCGGGCGCCATCTTGGTGTTACAACGATACTGAATTCAAAAAATTATATTGTCATCTTCTGATGACAATATAATCTATACCAATAAATAAAATTGGAGCGTCTGTTTGTAATGTCAAAATAATAGGCTCTTTCATGTTCATACGGTTATTGACCGATTTCAAAAGTTCTTTCACCAATGGAAAGCTATAATATCAGGGCGTAAACTAGGCTATATTTTATCCCGGTATTCCCACGGGAACGGGAACTACGCGGGTAAACGACTATAACCTATAACCGAAGCGAAGCGAGGGCGGGTTGCTAGTAATTAAATAAAACTGTTCAAACAACAAAATAACGTCGCCAGTCGTGAGGGCTGGCGACAGAAAATAAAAAAGACTATTGATTTTTTAGCATATTTGAAGAAATTTATTTACTCATTATGATTCAGCCTTTCGTTGTCCACTTCTTGGGCATAGACCCCCTTAACCAATGAAGGGATAGTGCTGTAATCGCCACATTTGACTGGCAGGTTGGCGATCAAATTCAAATCATTTATTACACGTAAACCCCGCTGGAGCATTTACTTACTGACAATTTTGATATATTAACCCAAATTAATTCAAATAATGACCACCGAGATCTGCCATGGTAATCCACGGGTTTGTCTATTTTTTTAAAGTTTTATACTGACTTCTTGTAAATATAATTGCGTATAACACACCTAGAATCAGATCTTTAGAGATCACTGGAACAGCCATCACTCCCCTTAACCATAATGAAGGAAGGGAGATACCCCACTCCTCTACCGCAAGCAGGCCTTTTAGTGAGCGTGATATTTACAACAAACATAAACCACAGACAAAATAACAAAATTCGTTTCGCAACACACGGTATACTTTTCCGTGTGGTGACGGAGTAAGAATACAATTCACTATCTCATTTCTTGCACGTGGCTGTCGTAAAAGACGACTAAAGAATTTATTATGTATATAACATCTACGCAACACGCAAAAGAAGGATAACTTAAAATCCAACCAACTAACATGACTGTCTTCTCCGCGTGGTATAATAGTAAGTTAATTTCCCTCTTATTATGAAGGAGGCTCGAGCCCCATAGTGGGACAAATATGCCATAGGTTCGCCTGGCTCCATTATTGTGGATGACATATTCATGGAGGACTTTTAGGAGACTGCCTTAATAAGCTCACCTGTCACTAGTTTTATAAGCGGTACATAGATGACACTTTTATATAATAATACCAGCTTTTGCCCGCGGCTTCGCCCGCGTAAAAATTTACTTGCATATTGAACTATTATCGCAAAGAATATTATCGGCATAAAGAGTATTACATTTCTTAATTGAAGAAATACTCTATCTACGTGTCAATTTTCATCCAAATCTGCTCAACAGTTTAAGCGTGATTGAGTAACAAACATCCAAATATCTTCACAAACTTTCACATTTGAATATTACTTCCAGCCTTATAGTTCAGATTGCCGTGCAAATACGATGATAAATATGCCTTTCTTTAGTCTCTGGTAACGTACTTTTCCATTGGTGAAAAAAAAATTATTTCAATCAAACACCCGCAGTTTCATTCACGTAGAAATTCCCATGCCAATACCGAGATAAAAAATGCCTATGTTACTCGCTGATATTATAAATTTACACACATACCAAAAAAAAAAAATATAAATCCCAGAAATATCAGAGATATAAATTGCCTATGTTACTCGCTGACAACATAGGTAGCGTTCCATTGGTGAAAGAATTTTAAAAATTGCTCGACATCCCCCGGTATAGTTCTCGTTCCTGGGCAAATACCGGAATGGAAATAGCCTTTCACTGATAATATAGCTTTTCATTAGTGAATTAATTTTTAAAACCATTAAATTCCCGTGATTTCATCGACATTGTACCCGATCCCGTAGGAATATCGGGATAAAAATAGCTTAAATATGTTACTCGCTTAAAAATAGCTTTCCATTAGTGAAATAATTTTAAAATCGACTTAATTCAGCCACACCGGGAAAAAATATAACCTGGGATAAAATATAGTCTAAGTTATTCCTTATGTACGACTGGTAGACCTGATACTGACCTGTAACGAATAGACAGACAGACAAAAAAATTTGGACCGTATTGTGTGAGCATAAATAAAACCTATTATTTTGATAGACAAACAGACGCTTCAAATTTATTTATTTGTAGAGATAGAAAATTGGAATAATATCTTGATTGTAACTTAATGTCTGGTAGCTGCTAGAAATATTACCACGCTTTCATTGTTCGTGGGTGTCGCAAAATACTACTAAGACAAAGATTTACATCGACCTGGACCGGTGATGCCGTCTGGCCAACAATGTCGTGCGCCAGGTCATAAAATGTTGCTAGAACCTTTGCAATATATCTACGATGGCAGAAGAGTACCTACATATCACGTCGATCCAAAGTAATTAGGATAAGAGCAAGATAATGATGATATATCATTGGCTGGGTGTCTTCGACTATATGTGTTTTATCCTTTTGGGGCAGCCCAAAATTGTTTCTTAGTGAGTGCTTACCCCAAATAACCGATCGGTATACAGAATTTCACATTTTTAGGCCCGGTATCTTTGGCTATACACTTTCACCCTCTTAGGGGCTGAATTTCCAAAAATTATTTGTTAGAGCTCGCTTATCCTTGCCAAAAATTGTTTCACAGTGCTTGGTAAGTGAGCACTAAGAAAATCTGGGGGTAATCCAAGAAAGTCGACCGTGTATTAAAATGATCCTTCCTAGGCTCAGTGATTTCGGTTAAACACTTTTCACCCCCTTAGGGCTAAAATTGCAAAAATCTCTTTCCCCAAGAAAGGAAACTTTATACAAAATTCCATGTTTCTAGGCCTAATGATTTCGGCTATATATTTTGCACCCCTTCAGGAGTTGATTTTAATAAAATAATTTCTTAGAGCTCACTTACAACAAAAGAAAGAGAATTGCATAGAAAGTTTTACGTTCCTAGCTCCAAGAGTTTCGTCTATACGCTTTTCACCCACTTAAAGGGGTGATTTTCCAAAAATCCTTTGCTAGTGCTCGTGTACCCCAAGAAATAAGACGACGTAAAAAGAAAATACTTTCCCCTATTTCAACCCCTTATACCTATTTTTTCGCGATAAAAAGTAGCCTTATATCCTTTCTCAAGCTTTAGTCCATCACTGTACCAAATTTCATCAAAATCGGTTTAGACGTGAAAGACTATATGTTTTTCACCCCCTTAAGGGGGTGAATTTCCAAAAATCCTTTGCTAGTGCTCGTGCATCCCAAGAAATATGATGGTGTAAAAAAAATACGTTTCTAGGCCCAGTGGTTTCGGCTGTATGCTTTTTGGTATTTTAGGGGTTGAATTTCATCCCCATGTAAATGGAATTTCCAAAACGCTTGAGCGAATATTTATTTATTTATTATTAGGTGCCTCAATACAAAGATTCGTGGTTCGATCATCGAAAATGACGAATTTCCATACAAAATTTCATCCCCTATTTCAACCCCTTATACCCATTTTTTTGCGACAAAAAGTAGCCTATATCCTTTCTCAAGCTTTAGTCCATCTCTGTACCAAATTTCATCAAAATTGGTTTAAACGTGAAATACTATATGTTTTTCACCCCCTTAAGGGGGTGAATGCCCAAAAATCCTTTGCTAGTGCTCGTGCACCCCAAGAAATACGATGGTGTAAAAAAAATACGTTTCTAGGCCCAGTGGTTTCGGCTGTATGCTTTTTGGTATTTTAGGGGCTGAATTTCATCCCTATGTAAGTGAAACATCCAAAACGCTTGAACGAATATTTATTTATTATCAGGTGCCTTAATACAAAGATTCACGGTTCTATCATCAAAAATTACGAATTTCCATACAAAATATCATCCCCTATTTCAACCCCTTATACCCATTTTTTCGCAATAAAAAGTAGCCTATATCCTTTTTCAAACTTTAGTCCATCTCTGTACCAAATTTCATCAAAATCTGTTTAGACGCGAAAGACTATATGTTTTTCACCCCCTTAAGGGGATGAATTTCCAAAAATCCTTTGCTAGTGCTCGTGCACCCCAAGAAATACGATGGTGTAAAAAAAATACGTTTCTAGGTCCAGTGATTTCGGCTGTTTGCTTTTTGGTATTTTAGGGGTTGAATTTCATCCCCATGTAAATGGAATTTCCAAAACGCTTGAGTGAACATTTATTTATTTATTATTAGGTGCCTCAATACAAAGATTCGTGGTTCGATCATCGAAAATGACGAATTTCCATACAAAATGTCATCCCCTATTTCAACCCCTTATACAGATTTTTTTGCGATAAAAAGTAGCCTATATCCTTTCTCAAGCTTTAGTCCATCTCTGTACCAAATTTCATCAAAATCGGTTTAGACGTAAAAGTGTTTTTCACCCCCTTAAGGGGGTGAATTTCCAAAAATCCTTTGCTAGTGCTCGTGCACCCCAAGAAATACGATGGTGTAAAAAAAAGTACGTTTCTAGGTCCAGTGGTTACGGCTGTATGCTTTTTGGTATTTTAGGGGTTGAATTTCATCCCCATGTAAACGAAATTTCCAAAACGCTTGAACAAATATTTATTTATTTATTATTATGTGTCTTAATACAAAGATTGGTGGTTCTATCATCGAAAATGACGAATTTCCATACAAAATGTCATCCCCTATTTCAACCCCTTATACCCATTTTTTCGCGATAAAAAGTGGCCTATGTCCTTTCTCAAGCTTTAGTCCATCTCTGTACCAAATTTCATCAAAATCGGTCCAGTGGTTTAGACGTGAAAGCGTAGCAGACAGACAGACAGACAGAGTTACTTTCGCATTTATAATATTAGTAAGGATTACCAACAGACAAAATAACTATATTTCTAAATTATCTTAACTCTAACAATCCATACATTCAATTCGTTATGGAACTGGAGTAAATTACTCTCTAGATTTCTTAGATATAGTACAGGTTCCACCGTACATTTTTTTATTTGATTACTAACAAATCGAGCGACTCAACACGTAATTCATGTCATAATATTCATCCTACCATAAGTATAATAACGTCCAGGGGGCGGCATATCGAGCGACCCATCACGTAATTCATGTCATAATATTCATCCTACCATAAGTATAATAACGTCCAGGGGGCGGCATATCGAGCGACCCATCACGTAATTCATGTCATAATATTCATCCTACCATAAGTATAATAACGTCCAGGGGGCGGCATATCGAGCGACCCATCACGTAATTCATGTCATAATATTCATCCTACCATAAGTATAATAACGTCCAGGGGGCGGCATATCGAGCGACCCATCACGTAATTCATGTCATAATATTCATCCTACCATAAGTATAATAACGTCCAGGGGGCGGCATATCGAGCGACCCATCACGTAATTCATGTCATAATATTCATCCTACCATAAGTATAATAACGTCCAGGGGGCGGCATATCGAGCGACCCATCACGTAATTCATGTCATAATATTCATCCTACCATAAGTATAATAACGTCCAGGGGGCGGCATATCGAGCGACCCATCACGTAATTCATGTCATAATATTCATCCTACCATAAGTATAATAACGTCCAGGGGGCGGCATATCGAGCGACCCATCACGTAATTCATGTCATAATATTCATCCTACCATAAGTATAATAACGTCCAGGGGGCGGCATATCGAGCGACCCATCACGTAATTCATGTCATAATATTCATCCTACCATAAGTATAATAACGTCCAGGGGGCGGCATATCGAGCGACCCATCACGTAATTCATGTCATAATATTCATCCTACCATAAGTATAATAACGTCCAGGGGGCGGCATATCGAGCGACCCATCACGTAATTCATGTCATAATATTCATCCTACCATAAGTATAATAACGTCCAGGGGGCGGCATATCGAGCGACCCATCACGTAATTCATGTCATAATATTCATCCTACCATAAGTATAATAACGTCCAGGGGGCGGCATATCGAGCGACCCATCACGTAATTCATGTCATAATATTCATCCTACCATAAGTATAATAACGTCCAGGGGGCGGCATATCGAGTGACCCATCACGTAATTCATGTCATAATATTCATCCTACCATAAGTATAATAACGTCCAGGGGGCGGCATATCGAGCGACCCATCACGTAATTCATGTCATAATATTCATCCTACCATAAGTATAATAACGTCCAGGGGGCGGCATATCGAGCGACCCATCACGTAATTCATGTCATAATATTCATCCTACCATAAGTATAATAACGTCCAGGGGGCGGCATATCGAGTGACCCATCACGTAATTCATGTGATAATATTCATCCTACCATAAGTATAATAACGTCCAGGGGGCGGCATATCGAGCGACCCATCACGTAATTCATGTCATAATATTCATCCTACCATAAGTATAATAACGTCCAGGGGGCGGCATATCGAGTGACCCATCACGTAATTCATGTCATAATATTCATCCTACCATAAGTATAATAACGTCCAGGGGGCGGCATATCGAGCGACCCATCACGTAATTCATGTGATAATATTCATCCTACCATAAGTATATTAAATTTCACCGCATGGAAAAAAAACCGACCGATGGGCGTTAACACCGCCATCAATTGGCATCCGTCAAATCTAAGATGCAGTACCAAACTTTTGTCTGTCAGCAGGTTGAACCATACGCCCCCGCTGGGTGTCACCCCATTGAAAAGCAGGACTAGAAGCTAGGGCAATTCCCTCTGAGCAAAGGTATAGTGTTAGTAGGTTAGTTAGTTAGGTACCTACCTGTACTTGGGTACTTGTACACATTCGAAGAGCATTATGATGGATAAACAATAACAATGGCATATTGAATTGAATTATTTTGTTACCTAATAGTTCTTTTGATAATTATTTTGTTAATAGTTTCAGCATAATTATTGATATTTAAACTTGTAGGATTATACTTCCATCTTCCGTCAGTGTAATACAGAACGCGCTGCACGGAGCCGAGCGTCAGAACGACAAGCACTAGAGGCTGCTGTCGTTCCTCCCAACGACGAAGACGGCAGGCGTCACATGGTGGACGCAGCGCCCGCATTCCATGGGGGGCTGTGGGTCGAATGGATCGGAACCTATTGGTGGAGACAGCCATCGTTCACTCATGGCTGTCCTCAACGCCCCAGGCAGACGAGGTGGACGCCGAGGCTAGCTGTATTCGCTGTGCGTTAAAGCAAATTTGTGATGCGGCCATGCCTCATGTGCGATGTCTTTGTCCTACAGTTAGTAACGAGATAAATGGTATTGTGGTATTAACAATTTCTGAGCGTAGGACCGGGATAACGTACCACGCAATTTGTAGGACAATATGACTGTTAATTTATATAAATATTAAATAAGTAAGAAAAAAAAGCAGCTTGTTAGTAATTACTTTTGATGACCTCGTTATCGATATATGTTGGAAGCAGGGGACCCTGTGATGTAACCATAGATTTTGTAGGACAAATATTTTTTCAGATAATTTAGATAATTATCTTGAGATATACCAAAAATCACCCCGTTAGTAAAACATTTTGAGAACCACCAAATGGACATATTCTATCCCTTCTACCTCCGTAACCTACCACAATTGAGAGTTTCCGTACGGATATTGTTGGGTGTCTCATCAAAAGGCTTCCTTTTGTATTAACGAAGATTTAGCTTGATAGTAATTATTTTTAAATCAAGGATCTGTACTACAACTTTTGAGCGTAGGACCGGGATAACGTACCACGCAATTTGGAGGACAATATGACTGTTAATTTATATAAATATTAAATAAGTAAGTGATCGGAATATTAATAGTGAATAATCTCTGTTATGTAATTGCTCGCTAATTGATACGTTTGTATTACTTGTATTTTCACATTGTTAGCGTCTACCATCTTATACCATACGTCGTTATCGTACATGAATGCTATAGCTTCATTTAACTTTTTTTCAAAATTTTCTAACTTTTTCTTAATCCGCTCCTCGGTTTGGTTTACAGCGGATACTGTAGATATCATTATGTTTGTTTGATGATTGGCGGCGTTTATAAGTTCTTGTTGATTGCTACTCAATGAGTCAATACTTCTATATACTTCATCGTTGACTCCGAACATGGCCCAAATGTACAGACTTAGTCTGGGCTAGTGGACTAACGCCGTGTTTGACAGAAGAACCTAAGGTTATAGTTTGAAGTACCTAAAGCTCTTAAGTTCTTAGCCTATCTGATGGGATACCTGCACCGCGCTACCTAAGGTGACAGGTAGATGTGAGATGGATGTTGGGTGGAGGATTGGTAATTCTCACTGCCAGTCAAGCAGACTCACTCGACTGATCAGAACTGACGGCTAAGGGTGTCTTGGCCACAGTGAGATGGAGGTTTGGGTGGAGGATTGGTAACTCTCACTGCCAGTCAAGCAAACTCACTCGACTGGTCAGAACTGACGGCTAAGGGTGTCTTGGCCACAGTGAGAGGGATGTAACTGAGAGATGAATAAATTCAAATCTGATTTATTTTACAAAATGTACAAGGTGTACATTTTATCGTCTTTCCTGCGTAGTTCCCGTTCCCGTGGGAATACCGGGATAAAATATAGCCTAGTTTACGCCCTGATATTATAGCTTTCCATTGGTGAAAGAATTTTTGAAATCGGTCCAGCCCTTTTGAAGATTACCCGGAACAAACAGACAGACAGACAGACAAAAATTTTTTTATTGCTATTTTAGGCATAGGTGTCGTGCAAATAACCGTGTGAGCATGAAAAAAGTCTATTATTTTGACATTACAAACAGACACTCCAATTTTATTTATTGGTATAGATTTATAACCATAGTCGTACAAAAAAAACCGGCCGGGCTGATGAATCAGGCCAGTTTCTACTGAATAGTTTTTGATACATTTCTTAACTAAAGGCGCTGCCGGTATCGTGTTCCATATATAGGTATTTCTTGAATAGGTGGTGGTGGTGGCTCCCTTACCTTGTGGTAACGGAGTAAGTATACAAATCACCACTCCCTATCCTGCCTGTGGATGTCGTGAAAGGACGACTATGGGATCTCATATGCATATAACATCTATGCAAGAGAAGAAAAACTCAAAATAAAACCCTATATATACCAACCTGTCTAACTAGCATGGCCTAGTAAGGTCAATTTTCCTTCTGCTGTGGAGGAGGCTCGAGCCCAACAGTGCGACGTATATGAGCTGAAATGATGATGATGATAATGTAGCTTTTTATCGGTGACAGAATATTTTAATAAATTCCCACGGTTTCACCTGCGTAGGTCCCGTTTCTATAAGAATACAGAGCAAACTATACTATATAAACCTACATCAGAATTTTCCATTGGTAAAAAAACTTAAAATCGGTGTATATCCCGCTATTTTGCCAGCGTAGTTCCCCTTCCAGTAAGAATGCCGAAATAAAATATAGTCTATGTTATTCGCTGAATGTAGCTTTCCATTGGTAAAAAATGTTTAAATCGGTTAAATGTCAGTTAGGTGCTTACCGGTCTTTGGTAAGTACCTGCACAAAATTGGAAGATAAGAGGCCCCAGGATGTCATGAGAGTGGCGCGCTAATCGACGATGCGCGCCACACACTGGAAGTATGCCCCGCCTGGGGGCCTCAGCGCCATGTCCTGTTAACGGAACTGGGAATAACAGACCTGTCGTTGCCGACTATCATCTCTAAGATCCTCGCAGCGACAGCTGTTGGTCGTCGATGGCCTCCTTCTGTGAGGCTGTCATGACAAGGAAGGAGGCCGCGGAGCGGGCACGCGAGGTGCTTGTGTCCGCTGACTCGCTCCACCGGCGACGACCAGGGAGGAGGAGACGTCGCTATGCTCTTCCACCCACCGCCCTGAATGATGACAGGACATGGCCAGACGGCCAAGCGTTGGTGTGTCGGGGATAGAATGTTATCAGACGATCTCTCCGGCACCTCGTAAAAGCGCGGAAGGGGCCGTTGTGGTTTTAGTGGGTATTTCGGTCACTTCTGTGGCCGGCGAGTCCCACACACACTTCCCTGTCTGTAACCGGCGGGGGATAGTGCGTAAATGCGTTTATTTCCACAGCGTGAAAAAAAATACTAAGTAGCTGCGAGTAAATTTACACATTTTATCCCGGTATTCCCACAGTAATGGAGACTCTACTGGTGCACCGTGTGAATTTGCTAGTGGTTATTCATCATCATCGCAGCCCACATACGTCCCACTGTTGGGCTCGGGCCTCTTCCATAATGGGAGGGAATTTGACCTACAATACCATGCTGGTTAAACATGTTGCTATAGAGTTTCATTTCGAGTTTTCCTTCTCTTACACAGGTTTTATGTGCATATTATATCCCTTAGTCGTCTTTTACGATATCCACGGGCAAGATAGGGAATGGTGAATTGTATTCATACTCTCACCACACGGATATACCACCACCACCACCAAGAAAATCCAAGTGGTTATTGTCATTTTGATTTATTTTCAGCGGTGTTTATGCAGCGCCCTCTATTGGTATGAGTCGCAACGTCTAAGTTGAACTAGAATCTAAGTGAAGTAGGGAAAATCTAGGTGATGTCGCCATGTTAGATATTGTAATTAACAATCGGGGCAGTAGAAACGTGATAACTGAATTTCCAAAGGCTTTCGTTCCGTAGATTTTCGAAACGTAAATAGTAACAAAATTTATTAATCATTGTCTTGGTTATTCGAGATGATAATAAACTTAGCTTATAATTTCAGCTATCACATAATAGATGGCATCAGCAAAACCGTTTGTATATTCAATTATATCTTTGCCTACTCCACAACAGATGGCGCTAAAGCTTAATTATTCAATAATGTTCTTTTTCACCAATGATTCCTAAACTTTGGGTAACACTTAAAACAATTTAATATTAATAAAATAAAATATAATCATTTAATTGTTAATGTAATACTTGTGATTTAATTGTTTAAGTCGCTATCAAAAACGCAGCTGTCAGTGAAGTTAAAATTCCTAGTAGTAGTAATACCTTGCCCTATAGTTATAATTCACAACATTCCTGCCGTCAGGTGTTGTATAATCACAACTTGTCTCTCACCCCTATTTTGTAGTTACTAATTAAGTTTAATTGCATATACATTCATTTACTTTTTGATCAAGTCTAGAAATAATAATGTCCTACGCAAATGTTATTGTAATCCTAAATTCAATAAATTTTGCATGGATGATTTTAAGAAAGTTCAAGTTTTCAAATAAATAATTATGTTAAAAGTATTTATTACACTTCTTCAATATTATAGAAATAAGGCTACTTATAGCCTGAATTTGACATTCTAAGAATCTGCATAAAAATTATTATAGGTATTTCTAAGGATATAAAATCAAAGAAATAATTTCTATAAAATATTTTTATTTCCGTAGTATTAATTATCTATATTATTCACATTATAAAAATACAAATTCATCAACAACTCTCGACAACCTCAAATATTAATCAAACATTATTTTTAGAAAGGCATAAGTACATAACAGGTTAATAAAATGCCAAATTGGCATTTAGTATGTTTCCTTTGCTTTTTTTTATAATTTGTCATAAAAATCTACACAAATTTTCCCTCCAATTTTTCGGATATCATCTGTATCTACGTACACAATTAGAAAATTGACAACATTTGCAAGTTTTTTAAAAGATCTTTACAATATTAATTTCACAACAGCAGAATCACTTGGCAATATACAAATACAGATGCCTAAAGACACAATCGTAAATGTTAAAACATGGCACATGTCAAAGCCAAGAAAAACATTAATGTTTAAACGGACCTAAATAAATGGTCTCATATATTTTTTTTTTTTCCAAGAATAAGATGCTTTCGCCTTTCTCATTTCTCGGGAAGCTTGATGACTGGTACTTGGGAGCATCCCCAATTCATTTCACAATATTCAATCAAGTCTCTCTCCGCATCTGACAATGACGCTGGATCAAATTCTTGACTATCTCTAAATGGATCTGTGTATGGATAATGCACCAATACGCAGCTAAAATCCATAGCCGCACCGCAGTAGCCGAGGATTTTCCTTAACTTAGACTCGGTGTCTACCTGTAGACAAAAGAAAAACCTTGTTAATATCTTTATTCATTTATACTATTCATCATCATTATTACAGCTTGTATTCGTCCCACAGCTTGAGCCTCCTCCAGGGCCATTACTTAATATACCATATATTCTTTTTATTAATTTATTCTTCGAAACGCATATTAACCATCTCTACGCTTAATGTTTCCAGTAAATATTCAAGGCATCGCTTGAGGAAAAAGTTGAGGAAAAAAATTTTTAACATGTTGCACAACATTTGTAGCATGTTTCACAAACTGGTTCTAGTAGTTTGTAATATATGGTTATATTGATTTGCATTGTAGGATTAATTAATATTATTCCACTAGAAGTAAAAGTATTACAAAACTATATTGGAATAAATAATGTTTTGAATAATGTGAATAAGTTTGTAAATAACCAAAAAATTGTCTAAAATTTAAAAAAATATATCAATAAGCATAAGGCAGCCTGAAAGTTAATTCTGTTTCATGATATTAGATTTGCTTATTAAAATGGTTATAAAATGAAAAAAAAATACCAAATAACATTCAACCATTTCTAGAATAACTATTTAATATAATTTAATGACTTTATAGTAGATGTATATGTACACATGATCCTAATATTACTACTTGATACATAGACCCATAAAGTGAATGTTGCATTTTTTATTTAATTTCATTTATACCAGTACAAATATCATAAGATTTTATTTATCCAATGACAGATATGGCTATATAGTTATGGCATTGGTTAATATTGAATGTATTTAACACTTCTCATGAACTAAGAATATAATTTACTACTCCTCTTTTGCCCATGGGAGTCATAAAAGATGATTAGGGATATGTGATGCTTAAAATCATCAGACTTAAAATCATATGCTAACTCTTTGACCAGTATGGTGCATTAATTAATTCTCACAATAAATATGGGGTAAAAATAAATGATATATTTACCTTGATGACATAGATGTCATTTTCATCACAGAAGGCTTGAAGTAACACCTCCTGCATGTGAGTAGCACTGTCACCAGGACGTGCTTCTGTCGTTAGGCAGAAAAGTGCACTGTTGCTGTTCTCAGACAAGTACTGGATGGCAGGAAGAAGACCAACAGTTAAACGTTTCTCCACACAAGCCCTTCGCAGCACTGACTTGATACAGCCGTTTATTGGACTGTAAAAAAAGAAATAACTTATTAGGTCTTGAAATAAGAATAAAGTATATGTAACTATTAAAAGTTGAAATTATTAATCAATTGAATGTTGGTCAATAAGAATAATTGGAAATACTTTCATATCATTTAGATTTAAATATCGTAATAAATAGCTAGCCTAATTGTAGCTTTAGAAAATTAGAAAAGTAAAGAACAAATAGGATAAAAATATTGCACAATATTTGACAATTACCTTTTACTGGCCATTCCACCGAACGTTGCAGCTTTTACGGGAACAACAGCTTCCTTGTACATTTTGTTAGACAGGTTAATACTTTTCAATTCCAAATCACTAATTGTTGAAACTTTCACGTTTCTAATAAAAGAAATTGTCAGAACACACTTCACTCAATTACGTGAATTGTATAATACATACAATTCACGTGATAAACACAAACAATTGAACTTATCGCAGTTTTATGTCACAATGATTTCACAACTTCAACAGCAAAAGTAGCGTAGTATCACTCTGGAAGTTCCGAACGAAATGTGGTACATCGACACACTGTAATGTTTTTATAATAGCGAACACTTGCGCAAGTTATTTTGTCAGTGTGCGTGAAGCACTCCTCTAGTGTAGACGGAGTTTCTCCGAATCGCGCTAGTTATTTTCTATGTGTGAGTAATGTATAGCAGTGTGTGAATATTAAAACGTGTACATATACATGTGTATTTACAGTGGTAAGTAAAAGTGTGCGTTGGACAATACACTGTGCATGAGCTTGACCAGTCGCAACGTGTTCGTGAAATATCTAATTTTACTTAACCTTCCTCGCCCCGCGCATGTAGTACGATATAAGGTGTCAAAGGGGAACATAACTGATATTATAAAATTCTTTTACATTTAAGGTTATCATTGCCAGTTTCTGTTTACCCGTGGCATTCGGAATTCCCGCTAGCTTGGGTTTATTTTTATTCATTGGTGGAAATGCTTTAATTTGATTGCGTTTATTTCGTGTATTGCGAATTTATGTTAACGGATACTGAATATCGCGATTAACTGGGTCATAAGAAGTAAATACAAACCTATCTATCAACTAAAATAAAAAACCGTAATTTCTGTAATCAAATAGACACCTAGAGAGGTACAAGAATGCGCATGCGTTGTTTGACCTAGTTATCTTATACCTAAACCTTATCTCATTCGCTTTTAGTAGATAGATACAACTATAATATTGTCCATAGTTTTAGATATTTAATTTAATCGAAATGACTCTTATCTTTTAAGTACATGATTACTCCTCATAGATATTATACATATCTATATAATAGAGGTACCTAGGTAACAATACGCAATGATACTGATAATGTTTCCGTCATCGAGATAATATTGAATTCAAGGGTCTCCGTGCGGAAATCGCGTGACTAAAGTAGGTATATGCTTATTGTGACCATTTTTTTCACATCAGAACGGGACACTTAAAAAACGGTCCTGTTCTTTGAGGCTTTAAATAAAAACAAGGATATATAATCTTGCAGGTATAGATAAAATTATGGACTTATAACAATCATTTACCATTGCTCTGTTTGTAAAATGGGGACAATTTTTATATACGGCTCACATACATCCTGAAAACGCTTTTTTGATGTGAAACATCTATACTTAGATGAGGGTGAACCTTCTATAGATGAGGGTGGATCTTCTTTTTCTTGCCCGTGGGTGTGGTAAAAGACGACTAAGGGATGTCTAATATCTGTGCGAGAGAAATAAAACTCTACATAAAACCAAACCATCTGATTAGTATGATATCTTAGGTTACTTTCCCTCCTATTGTCGAGGAGGCTGGAGCACAACAGTGGGACGTATATGAGCTGAGATGATGAAAATAGTATTTCAGTCTAGGACGCATTTGTTTTTCTTGAATATTGTCTATATACATATGAGCTTATTTGTTGGCAGTACATATCAGTTTTAAAATATGGCTTCTAATTACCATGTTTTATTACTTCAGGTCATCGTTGTGGTGACGGAGTAAGAATACAAATCACCACTCACTCTCTTGGCCATAGATATCGTAAAAGATGACTAAGGGATATAATACGCATATAACATCTACCCAAGAAAAGAAAAATTTCTTTCTTTCTTCTTTCTTAGTAAGGTCAATTTCTCTTCTATTGTGGAGGAGGCTCGAGCCCAACAGTGGGATATTTATGAGCTGCCATGATTAATGATGATGATTACTTAACTCGTTTTCTTTGTGGAATTTTGTAATTGACTTTAAACTAACTACCCGATGAGTTAGATACTTGCAATTTTAACCATAACTTAGAAGTAAATGACCTTGCATGAAAATGAAAAAATCTGAAAAATGAAAAGAAGAAGGCAGAATTTTTAGAGACATGATAAGTACTTATTTTTTTATTAGTCACTTATTTATTTTTAAATACGAATGGAGCTTATCACAAGATTTATTGATATTGGTCTTGGTAATCAAAAATTGTATCGTTATAAATATCGTAATATTGTTATAATTATAAATTTTCTATAGTAACGATGACTTGTTGGACGTGAGATATCTTAGTCCGCCCGTGACCATGAACGCTGCAAAGTGTTCGAAACGTCGGGTAATCAAAAATCAAATACAAACGCGATAAAATCCGTAAAGTACTTTTATTTACAAAACAAGACATTTTAAAATGCCTGAGGATAACGGGCAAACGGAATTTTCCCTTCAACAGCGGGATTTATGGTCATATATATACTCATTATAAGAACGTAACTACCACCTATACGTACATACAAATGCATGGACGTCACTGAATTTTGTATTATAAAATATTTTCCTCAAAGATAATGGCGATCATTACTTAATAATTTGAATATACCAAGTTGGACTATTTTATAGCGCTACATATTTATTTTAAATAGATTCTTTAGCGAGGCCAAAGAATTTATCATAAGTAGGTGAATGGATAAATACTTATCTAATCTTATCTTCAAATTCTTCGAATAAATAGAAAGTTCCTTGTTTTTTTTTTAATATTTTGCGCAATTCATAAATAACCTACCTACTGCAAACATTCAATTGCCCACGCAGTGTATATGCAGTAGCGTAGCTACCCAGGGGTTAGGCGGTACAGTGCCCAGGAGCCCTTAAGTTCAGGAGGCCCTTAAATCCTAACCAGAAGCCAGTTGGAGAGTCCGACTTTCATAAAATAAACCCTTTAATCTTTTCCATTTCGTAATATTGCCCAATACTTACTAACAATAAGTATTAATTTGTAATTTATATCGCTACTGTTTAATATTTTTATTACCTGTTCTGCAGTGGACGAAAAAGAGCTAATGAATAGTAAATAGCTTCCGATAGCTTAGCATTTTTAAAGTATTTGTGTATTTAATACTTTTACTCGATAAAACCTAAACAGTTTAGATAGTAATGGGCCCCATTGTTTTTATTTGCACCAGGGCCCTTGGTTGCCTAGCTACGCCACTGTGATCTCATATTATTTCATTTCACTCATTACACTCTTCATATTATTTCTATTTAGGTCGCCGTGCCTGGGATTTTCGCGTCAAGAGACACCTTCCATGTCTCACACGAACTTTCTATTCACACAATTCTGTGATGAAGACCGTGGCCGTGCAAATACGCGGCCTCCATTTCATCACTCCAATCACGTTTTTAAAAATATATAAGAATGAGATATTCTGAGACTCAGTTACTAACTTAACTAAAATTATAAATGTAAATGCGAATTTGTTTATTTTCATATGGACATTTCGTGCCTCATCCTTCCATCAGCTCATAGACGTCCACCGTTGGACCTAGGCGTCTCTACAAAATGCCACTTGCATTCAACGGTTCCCTGCTACTTTTAAGATATCGTGTCCACCTAGTAAGGGGTCGTCATACGCGTTGTATCAATTTGGTGCCTATCAGGAGAAGTCCTATCAAATGCCTATCAATAAAACTATATAGGGCACCTTTAAACTAAGAAAAACTGTGCCTAATGATAAATTGACAAAATTGAAACGAAGGTAAGTTGATAAAATCTACAAGTGTTCCTTGATTTAATTGAAGCAAAATTACTAATTGCATACATACTATATGCACATAGGCAGATCATAAAATCGTAATTGTCAGCACATCTCAAGACCATTAACTATTTGTATCAGAACTGGTCACTTGCAGAAATGGATAAAAATAGGTAGTAGATAACTTAAAAACTAAAAACACGTTAAATGTGAGAAAATGAACTGAAAATTAAAAAAAAAAACAGAAGAACCCATGAAAAACTGTATAGAACACGTCTGTAGCAGTATGAGAAATGATCAACTGTGGGCTGTTTATAAAAACGGAACTTTTTGTTACGGTTCTGGGGAAAACGAGACGTATAGTCTAAAAAGCATCATCATCATTCATCATCATTATTTCAGCCTACAGCCGTCCACTGCTGGACGTAGGCCTCCCTCATGTTGCGCCACAATGTGCGGTCCTGTGCCGCCTGCATCCAACGATGCCTAGCAACTTTCACTAGGTCATCGGTCCACCTAGTGGGGGGGGGCGTCCTACACTGCGTCGTCCGATACGTGGTCGCCACTCGAGAAACTTTCTTCCCCAGCGGTTGTCGGTTCGTCGAGCGATGTGGCCTGCCCATTGCCACTTCAGCGTGCTAATTCTTCGTGCTATGTCGGTTACACCCGTTCTTCTGCGGATTTCCGTATTCCGGATTCTATCTCGCAGAGAAATACCGAGCATAGCCCGCTCCATAGCACGCTGAGCGACTTTGAGCCTTGATATGAGCCTTGGCCTACATTTAGGGACCACGTTTCCGTGCCGTAAGTCATCACTGGTAACACACACTGGTCGTAGACCTGTGTTTTCAGACACTGAGGTATGTTGGACGAGAAGATTCTCTTAAGTTTCCCGAACGCTGCTGTAAAAAACATAGTTGTCTGTAAAGTCTGTTTACGGACGATAGTTTAACGTGACAACGTCATAACAAAACATTGATGAAATGACTGCATACTTTTACGAATAAAATTGAATCAGCGTAACGGGACAATGGGCATAACGAGACAATGAGCGCAACGGGACACTTTTTCGTGCATGCAGTCAGCGTTCATCGATTTATTAGACGTTGTCACGTCAACAACAGGAGGGTCCCGTTGAGACGGAACGTATGGTCACATTATGGATTAGCTATTTTTTCATTGCGTTGGTAGCAAACCAGCACAACCAATGGTAAGTGATACTGTCGCACCTTTGTTACGCTGCTGCCTACCGCGAAAAAAGTCAAAGGAGTGTGAATACGTGTAATGAGGTTTTTTTTTATTGCACACGGTGGCAAACGAGCAGACACTACACCTGATGGTAAGTGTTGCTGCCGCTCATGGACCTTTACAAGGCCGCTGCCTACCGCGAAGAAAGTGAAGGAAATGTGAATGCAGTGATACTAAAGGCATCACAAAAGCCCACTACACGCAAACATCCTCAGAAAGTTTGACTTCCAGCTCTCTCACTTGCCGAATAAAATGCAGTAACAAATTGCTACTGCTCAAGCGTCGATTTTCTGCGAGAGCGTGGTACTACTTCATTTTGCGTTTACCTTCTACTGTGTAGATCATCATCATCATCCTCTGGCTCTTATCCAAATTACTTGAGATCGACGCAGTACGTACTTTTTCTCCATTATATATTGCAAACTTTCGGTATAGTTTTATGACTAGCAGATTACCTTTTTTTTTAGGGGTGGGCCATGGTGTGTGCACTAGTGTTGCCCAAAAAAGTCTTGGTCTTGCGGTCTTGGTCTTGGTCTTGCGAGAAATGCGAGACCGAGACCAAGACCAAGACCGCTTAATTTTTGCAAGACCAAGACCAAGACTGGCCCTGCAAGACTTGAGCAAGACCAAGACTGGGCCTGCAAGAGTCTCGCGGTCTTGCATTAAATTCAAATCACCATTTCAGCTTATATACGGTTGAGCTCGTGTCTTCTACATAACAGGAGGAGAATCGGCCGTGGCCGGAGGGGAATCGCCACGGTGATCGGCCGTGTTGTTACAGGTCATACATGTCAAGTTTTCCTTCTCTTGCACCGATGTTATATATTATAGCCCTTAGTCGTGGGTTCGCAGTCACGGGTAAAATAGGGGGTGATGAATTATATTCTTACTCCGTCACTACACGGCAAGTCAAATCAGTCTTGAGATATCCATCTATTGGCCAATCGATTCCCAATGTTGGTTTTGGCTTTTCAGAATTACTCTTCGGAAAGGCTTAAGGACAAAAATACCGTAATCACGAGAGTGCTCTTGCCCATTATACATATTTATATATCCGTTTATTCATTAGCCCAACGACGTTCACTGTTGGACATAGAAATATGCCTACAATTAATCTATATAAATGTCCATGTAGGGACAGAGTACGATCACCATCAGGCAGTACATGAAGCGTTGCTCCCAGCGCTATTTTGCCTCTGCCACGACTCACCCCAATCCACTAGTGGTTGGGGCGGTAAACTACGTCCCCTCAAAAATATCCGCGGTCCAACGTCCGCGTCATCTTCTTGAAGAAGAAGATGACGCTATTATGATCGCCCAAGAAAGGACCTACACAGCTCGCGCAGCGATAACAGATAAAACTCCGCGGTATCGGCCTCGCCGTCGAGGTCGAAAACCGCGCCGCGTAAAAGTCATTAACCTAAACTTGGCCACGCCCACTTTGCTCTCAGCGACGCCCCGAGCTGAGGTCCGTTCCCCACAGGAGGGAGCCCTCGGGCGATGTTCGCTTAACTTACCTACCGGGTTGAGAGCCATCAGCGCTCACCCATTGACCGCGTTAAGCTGTCAAGGTCATCTGCGACCAACAGCTACACACACACACACACAAAAAAAAAAGACAGAGTACGAATATAATTCACCACTCTCTTACCCGTGGATGTCGTATCAAATCGGATCGGGCAATGGTGTTAGGAACCCATGAAAAAAATTGAAATAAAAATATCGATTCGTTAATGAATTGAGAGACATGTAAGTTCTCAATTTTGTCATCGTTTTTTCGTGTAAATTGATTAAAATGTATAAAGGAATGATACTTAATCTACCATATATTCGTATTTTGTTAAATGTTCATTAGAATTTGAATAAATCAATGATTACGTTTGCATAAGCAAGACAAACTTCGCTTTAACATAAATCAGCTGATCGGCCGATGACCGTTGATGAGTCGCCTTTGTACCTACGTAACCATTGAAAGGTTCGCGCAAATCTAATACCTATTTATACTGTCGAAATTTTACATGCTTACATATATCCTGTCTGTACATACCTACATAAGGCATAAAATTTAAGGCATAAACTCTTAGACACATATTTTTGTAATCACTATAACTTTTACGTTATATTGTTTTTGTGTAATATACATTCTAATTATGATCTATGACTGTTGAACTACAACATACATGAACAGTTGTCCCATAACCTGATACACCCTGTGTATATAACATATGTGCAAGAGAAGTGAAACTAGAAAGAAAACCCTGTACCAACATGTCTGACCAGCGTGGTATAGTAGATCAATTTTCCTCTTACTGGAAGGAAGCTTAAGCCCAGCAGTGGCACTTTTATGAGCTGTGACAATGACGACGAATATCATACATTTTACAAGTACTAAAACCATAAAATTTTAAATCAGTTTTATATGTTCTTGAATAAATAGTATATTAAGAGCTACATGGATCCAGCGGCCAAAGTATTTATATAGGCAATAGAGCAACAGGTTTTTTCAAGTATCCAGAGTATCAGTAACTAAACTGGAAATACAATAGATACATACCACTTAACTTGAAGGGGAATATAAACAATCGCATTAATTGTAAAATATCGCATTGATTATAAAATGACATAAAATTTATTGTATCAACTGCCTCGTGTGGTGACGTCGAAGAAAATAGGGTCGAAAGTCCTGTCATAAGAGTAGTAACGCTGTCTAATGGAACACCAGGGGAATAGAAGAGTAATTTTCTCCAGTGGTAAGTATTGTATTCAATAGTGAACTATAGGCTAGCAGATGGATAGATAGGATAGGATATTTGATTAATTTAGTTGGATTTTTCATTGCCATGATAAATTACTGTTACGTTATTCTAACTGCAAAACTTTGCGAGACTCTTGCTGCAATACCAAGACTCGGGTGCGCAAGACCAAGACCAAGACTCGGGTGCGCAAGACCAAGACCAAGACGAGACCAGGTGTGATGTTGCAAGACCAAGACCAAGACCGGTCCAAGTCTCGTCTTGGTCTTGCATTTGGGCAACACTAGTGTGCACCCGCCGCCCGGATCCATCCGGGGCGACAGAGGGGCGGCGCGCGGCCCTATGACCCACCCGTGACACGTCGTCTTCGTTGTTGGGCTGACCACCGGTGCAGGGTAACTTGTCTTCAGTGGTCGGCCCGACGGGTTACCCCGGTCGCGGGGTACCCTCTCAACTCGACGTTCCCCCTCGGGGACGCCGGTCGCCATCGCGCGGTCAGCCTCTGCGGGTGACGGACTAATTCCCCGGTCCAGTCACCCGCGACCTCGGCTAGGGCGGCATTAGGCGCAATTAGCAGCCTACCTGGCGTCAACTCTTCTTGGAAATGTAATTGTTGACCAGACGGCCTTCAATAGACTTCCAGGTCGATGTAAAGCTCTTAGTCATATTTTAAGATACCCACGCGCAATGTACCACACAGCACCTTTTGCGTATATCATCATTCATTTCGGCTCATATACCCACGGCTGGCTTTGCCCAATAGGAGGAAAATTGACCTTACGACACTGATCCGACAGGTTGGTGTAGGGTTTCATTTCGAATTTTCCTTCGGATTTTTTTTTTATTGCAACCAGTGGCAAACGAGCAAACAGTACACCTGATGGTAAGCGTTGCTGCCGCTCATGGACCTTTACAAGGCCGCTGCCTACCGCGAAGAAAGTGAAGGGAGTGTGAATGCGTGCATTGAGGCTCGGTGATACTAAAGGCACCATCAAAACCTTCCACACGCAAACACCCTCAGAAAGTTGGGCTTCCGGCTCTCTCGCTCACCGATCGAAGCGCAGTAACAAATTGCTACTACTCAGACGTCGATTTTCTGCGAGAGCGTGGTACTACCCCGGACGGACCGGCCCGCGGCTGTAGACAGATAACTGTCGATAGTGTGGTCCTACCACTAGGTGAAATAGGATATATAGATATTATATGCATATACATACATACATATAATCACGCCTCTTTCCCATAGGGGTAGGCAGAGACCCACTTATTACCATCTTGACATACCACTTTCGCCTCCTCCACATTCATTCATTAATCTCCTCATATATGTTCTTCGGTTCAGGGTACTCCTAACCTGGCCTTTCTAAAGAACGTCCCCGATTTGATTGTGGAACGTCCGCCTCGTTCCCCTTCCAACACTTCCGTTCACATTCACCTTATAAATTCTCCTTGTCTAGTCTCCTTTCATTCATTCTCTATACATAACCGAACCAACTGAACATACTTTTCTCAATCCTTGTCACTACATCTACATTCATTCTGTGGAATGAATTTGAACGTTCCCTAATCACTCTGTTTATACATATTATATCCCTTAATCGACTTTTACGACATCAACGGGTAAGAGAGGGAGTGGTAAATTGTATTTTTTATCCATTACCGCACTGGAAATACGTATATGTTACGTAGATATATGTTAACTGTTAATTAGCCGGATTCTATGACACCCACTTGCAAGAAAGGGGATGGTGAACTGTATTCATACTTCGTCACCAAACAGATTCCCATTAGCTTACACGATGAGGATAAATTGAGCAATTTCTAACAGTATAACCAAAATTTAATATCTAATTAGCTAAGTAAACAAGAAACGTGGACGTATGCCAATAACAAATTAACACAATTTTAATACATATAAGATTTTAACCGAATCACAGAGCCAGATGATAAGCTAAAATACCAACGTAGTTTGATTCGGCAATACTATTTCATTGATATATTTTCATTCATTCTGGCTCGATAATTTATTGATTTTCATTCGGCACACGCGTGCCATATTTCATAATTTAAAAATCACGTTCAAAAATTTCGTTATTACACTGATACAACCAAGTGAAACTAACAAAAGTTGTATAAAAAAAATGGTTGTCTGTAAAGTCGGTTTACGGAGGATAATTTTACTTAATCTATACCAATAAATAAAATTGGAGTGTCTGTTTGTAATGTCAAAATAATAGGCTTTTTTCATGCTCACACGGTTATTTGCACGACACCTATGCCTAAAATAGCAATTAAAAATTTTTTGTCTGTCTGTCTGTCTGTTTGTTCCGGGTAATCTTCAAAACGGCTGGACTGATTTCAAAAATTCTTTCACCAATGGAAAGCTATAATATCAAGGCGTAAACTAGGCTATATTTTATCCCGGTATTCCCACGGGAACGGGAACTACGCGGATAAAACGACTATAACCTATAACCGAAGCGAAGCGAGGGCGGGTTGCTAGTAATATCATAAGAAATATTGAGGAAAAATTACTTTTATGAATTTAATTAAATTATTATCACTGAATCTTCCGTGTGTTGACGGAGTAAGAATATAATTAACCACTCCGTATCTTGCCCGTGGATGTCGTAAAAGACGACTATGGGATATAACGTGCACATAACATCTGTGCAAGAGAAGGAAAACTCGAAATGAAACCCTATACCAACATGTCTGACCAGCGTGGTATAGTAAGTCAAATTCCCTCCCATTGTGGAGGAGGCCCAAGCCCAAGAGTGGGACGTATGTGGGCTGCGATGATGATAATGATTTGATTTTTGATTGCCCGACGTTTCGAACACTTTACAGCGTTCATAGTCACGGGCGGACTAAGAAACGTCTGTCAATCAAAAATCAAATACAAACGCGATAAAATCCGTAAAGTAGTTTTATTTACAACTAGCAACCCGCCCTCGCTTCGCTTCGATTATAGGTTATAGTCGTTTTACCCGCGTAGTTCCCGTTCCCGTGGGAATACCGGCATAAAATATAGCCTAGTTTACGCCCTGATATTATAGCTTTCTATTGGTGAAAGAATTTTTGAAATCGGTCCAGCCGTTTTGAAGATTACCCGGAACAAATAGACAGACAGACAAAAATTTTTTAATTGCTATTTTTGGCATAGGTGTCGTGCAAATAACCGTGTGAGCATGAAAAAAGCCTATTATTTTTTTTCATTTAAAAATTAAAAAGAATTATATGTATACTTTTTAATTGAATCATCTTACATCTTATAAAAAAAAAGTCAATGTTTGTACCTTCATTCATACTTATATTTATTTTTTTAACACAGTTTGAATTAACTTTGATTATTTCGAAAAAACTACAACGAAACGAAAGCTTTAAAAATTTTTTCAACAATAAATAATATTACTAACGATAATATATAAATAAAACATTTCGATCAACGCCAACTTAAAGAAAACACTTGTTAATTTTCTGTCACTGAGTTGGTATCACGCGAAAACATTACTTTTGAAAGTGCTCGATTGTGGGAAGCGTTGCTGTAGTTGAAACATTCACCGTTAAGCATTATGCCGCATAATGCGCTCTAGTGCTGTAATTGGAAAACTACCTATATATGCATAAAAGAACAGATTACGACAGGAACTAATATAGTATAATGTATAAATAAAAATACTACGATATTTTTCCAAAAAATGATAATTTTTATTCAATAAACATTTATTTTCATTAAATACAAGAATTAAGAATTCAAACATATGTGACAGCCACGCGTAGCTTTACGCCACGCGTAGCTTTACGCCACGCGTAGCTTTACGCCGCGCGTAGCTTTACGCCACGCGTAGTTTTACGCCACGCCAACAATCAGATTTACCCTTGCCTATCACATCACAATCAACAAAACATCGTATCTTAGATTAATATTGATCCGATATTATGTGAAAAGATTTGCTGATAAAAGCACTTTTTAGAAATAATATAAATAGATTTATTATTCTAAACTAGATAAAATGAAGGACATCAAAACAATAGCTATTGCAGAGTTATTGCGAAATTGATAATAATCTTGTAAATACCAATGTCTGACCGATAAACACAAACATTTTGCTTTAACCGACTTTTAATACAGTTGTTTTTTTAATTATTGATATCGCATAAATCTTTGCAAATAAAATGTCAAAATATGTTAGTAGGTTTTTTCAAGCTCACAGAGGTTTTTTGCACGGTACCTATGCCTAAAAACCAATTTAAAAAGTGTATTTTATGTCTTACCGTGTGGTGATGAAATAAGAAGACCTTCACCACCCCCTATCTTACTTATGGGTGTAGTAAGAGATGACTAAGGGATATAATATGCAGATAACATGCAAGCAAGAAAAGCAACGCTCGAAATAAATCCCTATTCCAACACGCCTGATTAGCGTGGTACAGTCGGTCAATTACTCAATTGAAGGAGGCTCGTGCACAGCAGTCGACATTTATGACCTGTATTGGTGATGGGATGAATAGTATGTTTGTAAAGCCCCCAACGATGCGAAGGTTTCTTCTTCTTCTTTTTTGGCTTGGTTATTGATCTGTGAGAAGTCATTGGATCGTTATTGCATTATTGAAAAGTGTTCTAATTTTAAACTTTTGTATTTCTTCTTCTTCTCCTTTTTTGTCTTGGCAATCAGCTACTAATACGAGCCAGTACCTATCTGCCCAGTGTTGAGTTATAATTTTATTTACAAATTATTATTTTCTTCATATTAGTAAATGTCTGTCCGTAAGACAAATTGTCGGCTTCAAAAATATTATGGCCACTATTGAAGGTATCTTCTGCAAATTTTGGTGGCAATAAGAAAGTATGTAACGTACTTTTATATTATAATCACTACACTTCAGCAGATTGCCGCCATATATTACATAAAATTCCATCAAAATCTTATATCTTTAAACGAGCAATTCTTGTATACATATAATATATATACATATATACCTATATATATTTTCAGTATCTCGGAAACGGCACCAACGATTTTGATGACACTTGGCATACTAGAGGTTTCGTGGCCAAAAAATCGATCTAGCTAGATTTTATTTTATTTGGAATTGTCCGTCACCCGCAGAGAGGCTGACCGCGCGATGGCGACCGACGTCCCAGTACGTCGAGAGGTGAGAGGTTACCCGAAAGGGTATTCCGTCGGGCCGACCACTGATGACAAGTCACATCTGCTCCGGTGGTCGGCCCAACAACGAGGTGACGTGGGTACGGGTGGGTTATGGGCCCGCGCGCCGTCCTTTCATCGCCCCGGAAGGACAGGACCGCGCGTGCGCTTACCATAGCCCACCCATAAAAAAAAAAAAAAAAAAAGCTAGATTTTATTTATAGAAAATATTGTTTTGTCGGGGTTTTTAACAAAACAATACAATGACATTAGATTTTAAAAGAATATGAATTCAAATTTCGCCGTCAACGTCATGAGTTATAGCTCAGTTGGGAAGTTGTCCAGTTTTCTTTTAGTTTTGTTTTGGTATTCAAAAAGCGTCGGATCGAATCTAGGGATTATTAGTATTCTCTTTTTGTAATTTTTTATATTTTTTTTCATTATTTAAT
The DNA here is from genome assembly GCA_032191425.1 of Lymantria dispar. Lineage (NCBI taxonomy): Eukaryota > Metazoa > Arthropoda > Insecta > Lepidoptera > Erebidae > Lymantria > Lymantria dispar. The sequence goes on along the minus strand of CM063465.1, from coordinate 4,212,027 downwards.
TTTTATTTTTTATTAATATATATCTAAATAAATTCGACAAAAATACAACAAAAATATACCGAGCGAAGCTCAGTCAACCAGATATTTATAATAACACGTTAAAGCACTAAGATATTGAATATAATTTAAGAACATTTCCATATTCCCGCCAAAAGTGAAAGCTTTGTTCCTTAGTCCAATACATCACGTGTTTAAAAAAAATTCTTATAGTGTTATGGTTCAGGTCGTTAACATTGCAGTAACCTTTAATCTTTATCGATCGCTCACCTCATGTCTCGATGTCAAGGTCGCACCCTTAAACAACTAGGTATAAGTATCGATTAAAAACTCTCGGCTATAATATTATTGACTAACAATCCTCCCTCGCTTCGCTATTGACCTTGACCCCGCATTTTAAATCTCCAATATCTTCTAGAATATTACGATACTCGACTGCAGTTCATGAGGACTCGGGTTCCATTCGGATCGTGCAAAATCTTATAGGAGTTTCTTGCGATAACATAATAATATAGTTTATACTATCACCGAACCTCATTACATGCTTTCACACTCCCTTCACTTTCTTTAAGGCAGCGACCTTGCAAAGGTTCATGGGGTGAACACTCGGATGAACTCGGGACCGCCGAGTTCACCCGGGCGACACTGTGTCACTGTTAATATATTCAATTTATATGTAATAATTGTTATTATTCCATCCAACCATCAGCCTACAGACGTCCACTGCTTTTTTCTTTTTTTTTTTCACGCTGTGGAAATGCATTTACGCACTATCCCCCGCCGGTTACAGACAGGGGAGTGTGTGTGGGACTCGCCGGCCACAGAAGTGACCGAAATACCCACTAAAACCACAGCGGCCCCCTTCCGCGCTTTTACGAGGTGCCGGAGAGATCGTCTGATAACATTCTATCCCCGACACCCCAACGCTTGGCCGTCTGGCCACGTCCTGTCATCATTCAGTGCGGTGGATGGAGGAGCGCATAGCGGCGTCTCCTCCTCCCTGGTCGTCGTCGGCGGAGTGAGTCAGCTGACGCAAGCGCCTCGCGTGCCCGCTCCGCGGCCTTCTTCCTTGTCATGACAGCCTCACACAGACGTCCACTGCTGGACATAGGCCTCCCAACGAGAATGCCGCTCGGAATTGTTATTATTAATTATTATCAATTATTCAATAGTTTTTAATACTTGTTATTGATACATAATAAAAATTATTTTAAAAAATCATTTGGTTAACATTTTTATTTTATTTGAAAACTTATATCGTCCTATGATATTAATACTAATAATATTCATAATACATCAATGACAATTTTTGTTATCTCACTAGTTGTTTTGACAACGGCGACTGCGCAGAACCTTTACTAGTTATTGTTATTATGTTTTGCCCAATATGTTTTTATATTCCTTTACGTGTGGTGCGATTTACAACCAACTTATTTTACTGGTGGCTGTAGTAAAAGACGACTAAGAGATTGAGAATATGGAAAGGGTAGGGCAACTCAAACTAGAAGAAAGAAAGAAAAAAGAAAAGATCTTTATTTGTTTTTAGTGCTTGAAAACATAAAAATTAAGAAAAAAACAAAAACAAAAAATAAAACACGTAAAAACAAAATGGACTTGGGCTCAACTTGTGGTTGGGATGCGCACGCACCCCTGCCGTTGATTTTCAGCCCAAGCCAAACTTACAAACTAAAGCCTATGTTATACTGCCCTCCCGAACACAAAACAGAAACATAAAAATCATCATCATCATCATCTTGCTCTTATCCCAATTACTTGGGGTCGACGCAATATGTCATCTGTTTTGACATATTACAAAAAGTTTCGGCAATGACTTTTATGACCGGCCGCCTGCCTGACGTCAACCCTCCTTGGGAATGTAATCGTTGACCCAAATGGTACCAGGTGGAGTTGGTCCGGGTCAATCTAGGGCTCTTAGTCGTCTTTTACGACACCCACGAGCAAAGCAAGGGTTGGTAGTATTCGAAGCCGCTACCACACAGCAAACATAAAAATAATTTAAAAATAATTTACATATAAATAATTTAATTATAAATAATTTCATCCATGTACATGTATTTCACCTTCTACTTATCTTCATGTCACATTGTAGTCTGAATTAGAGATCGTTTCAGAATTAACCTTCGATAGCAATAATTTTTGAAAGTGAAATGAGAGACAGAATAAATCTAAACCTAACTAAACCTTCTACTAAGGTTTCTGACGATGGAGTAAGAATACTATTCACTACCCCATATCTTGCCCATGAGTGTCGTAAAAGACGACTAAGGGATTATAATATGCATATACAAGGTGTATCAGGTTATGGGGCTATAGTGGCAGGAACCCATAAAAAAATTTGAAGGAAAAATATCGATTTGTTAATGAATTAGAGACATGTAAAATTTTCAATTTTGTCATCGCTTTTTCGTGTAAATCTGATTGAAATGTATAAAGTCAATGATACTTAATCTACAACATACTCGTACTTTGTTAAATGTTCATTAGAAATTGAAAAAATCAATGATTACGTTCGCATAAGCAAAACAAACTTCGCTTTAAATCAGCTGATCGGCCGATGACCGTCGCTGAGTCGCGTTTTTACCTAAGCTACCATTGAAGTGTTTGCGCAATTCTTACCTATTCATACTGTCGAAGATTTACATGCCTATGTGCCATGCCATGTATCCTGTCTATACATGCCTACATAATACGAAACATTTAAGGCATATATTTTAATTACGATCTATTACCGTTGAACTACAACATACTCGAACAGTTGCCCCATAATCTGATACAACCTGTATATAACATCTATGCAAGAGATCGACTCGAAATATGCAATTAAAATAACACATGCAATTGCCAACTGTTTTTATTTAAGCACTAGCAACCCGCCCTCGCTTCGCTTCGGTTATAGGTTATAGTCGTTTTACCCGCGTAGTGCCCGTTCCCGTGGGAATACCGGGATAAAATATAGCCTAGTTTACGCCCTGATATTATAGCTTCCCATTGGTGAAAGAATTTTTGAAATCGGTCCAGCCGTTTTGAAGATTACCCGGAACAAACAGACAGACAGACAGACAAAAATTTTTTTAATTGCTTTTAGGCATAGGTGTCGTGCAAATAACCGTGTGAGCATGAAAAAAGCCTATTATTTTGACATTACAAACAGACACTCCAATTTTATTTATTGGTATATCTATACCATAATAACCATAATCTGTGTTTAGGAGTGTTTCTATTGTTGTTGTGTGTCGAGACTGTGATAATAAAAGCATTTTCTTTCTTTCTTTCTTTCAAATAAAACTTTATACCAACTCATATGATCAGCGTGGTATAATAGATGAATTTTCTTCCAATTCGAGAAAGCTCGTTAGTGGGACGCATGCCGCCACACGACCTGCTAGCCACGGACGTCAAGGAACTCGGTACCAGTGGTCCCCCCAATGGCGAATGGGGGAGGATACGGCGGGTTATCAGCCCCCACACCACGCTTTCGTGACCCTGGATGGAATGGACGGCGTGCGTTCAGGCCGCCCAAAAAAAAGCAGTAAGACGTGTATGAGTTGTAATGATGATGACAGCGTTTTCCTTCTTTTTTTTTGATAACGCTCTTCACAAACATATAATTAATAGACACAAATTACATCCAGACTCAGAACAATAATCTGTGAACGCACAAAGTGTTGTCCCATGTGTGGATTCGAGCCCGCGACATTGGCATGGTAGGTAAGTATCTTAACCACCACTGTGCAGTCAATGATGATGATGATGATATAAATCTACCACTGTTTACTATTTGGACTCGATTTCAGGCCTGGTTACAAAAGGTTGACCGCCGTCCCGGAAAGGGGACGTCATGAGGAGAGGGTACGCGGGGGTATTCCGTCGGGTCGACTACTGACGACAAAGAACTCGGCACCGGTGGTCGGCCCAACGACGAAGGCGACGTGCTACGGGTGGGTTATGGAGCCACGCGCTGCCCCTCTGTCGCCCCAGAAGGAGACGGGCAACGGCCAAAAAGAAGGCCTGTTTACAAAAAAAACACACCTGAGGAAAATACAATAACTTCCCTATTTTGTATTGCCAATTTATCTGTTCTTGTTTCTAGTTCAACAACAAGTTTTCCTCGTAAAATATTCATATACGTATCAATACATGTTTAAATTCCAAGATAACTCGAGGTCGTAGACATCTTAGAAATAAATGTAGGCATTTTGCAATTTCATAAGATATTTTACAGGAATAAATGAATACTTTCCGTGTGTGGTGACAGAGTAAGAATGCAATTCTCCACCCCTTATCTTGCCCGTGGCTGTCATAAAAGACGACTAAGGGATTATAATATCCATACAACATCTGTACAAAGAAGGATAACTCGAAACAAAACCTTTGACCAGTATAGTAGATTAATTTCCCTCCTATTATGGAGGAATTTAAAATGAATTGATAATCACCCGGAAAAAATTACCTTTTTTTTGGGGGATGGGTTGCGGTCGGCGCAGTCCTCGCACCACTCCGTCCGGGGCGACATAGGGGCTTACGCACGTACACCCGCAACCCACCCGAACACCACGTCGCCTTCGTCGTTGGACCGACCACCGGAGCAGGGTTACTTGTCGTCAGTGGTCGACCCGGAAAAATAACCTGCAGTAATTTCAAACAACCGCAACTGTGTAAGATTTTTACTATCGTAAATCCCATTCAATATATTTCCAATGAAATATCTACATACAATAAATAATTTAGATAAAACCCAGTAGCCTTATCGTTTGTTTTACTAAGAAGTTTGTTGTTCAATCATTGACTGTTTATTATCAATTAGCGACTTCTTAGTAGAATTCTTATCACTAACGCTGATCACTCTCAACGTAATGCGCTATGTAAATTGACGTGTTTTTAAAGTGAATTAATTGGTGTACTCGTCTTTACTTGCCGTTTTAACACAGAGTAAAATATTATAAAATTTTAATAAAAAAGTGAGCTATGGCTTAGGACACCTGGCAGATGTGAAACATCAAAATTATTTTGTACAATTACATATACAGAGTGTATCAGGTTATGGGGCAACTGTTCGAGTATATTGTAGTTTTACGGTCATAGATCGTAATTAGAATGTATATTACACAAAAAACAATATAACATAAAAGTTATAGTGATTTCAAGAATGTGTATCTAAGAGCCTATGCCTTAAATGTTACGTATTATGTAGGCATGTACAGATAGGATACATGTAGGCATGTAAAGTTCCGATAGTATTAATAGGTATGAATTGCGCAAACGCTACAATGGTAGCGTAGGTACAAAGACGACTCGTAAACGGTCATCGGTCGATCAGCTGATTTAAAGCGAAGTTTCTCTTGCTTACGACAACGTACTCATTGATTAATTCAATTTCTAATGAACATTTAACAAAGTTCGGATATGTTGCAGATTAAGTATCACTAACTTTATACAGTTCAATCAGATTTACACGAAAAAGCCATGACATAATTGAAAACTTTACACGTCTCTAATTCATTAACGAATAGATATCTTTCTTTCAAATTTTTTTCATGGGTTCCTACCACCATTGCCTAACTCTTGTTTGACCAGTTGCCCCATAACCTGATACAACCTGTATGTATGTGACAACAGATTCGATCTGTCGGGTCAACTAGTCTATACCAATAAATAAAATTGGACTGTCTGTTTGTAATGTCAAAATAATAGGCTTTTTTCATGCTCATACGGTTATTTGCACGACAACTATGCCTAAAATAGCAATTAAACAATTTTTGTCTGTCTGTCTGTCTGTCTGTTTGTTCTGGGTAATCTTCAAAACGGCTGGACCGATTTCAAAAATTCTTTCACCAATGGAAAGCTATAATATCAGAGCGTAAACTAGGCTATATTTTATCCCGGTATTCCCATGGGAACGGGAACTACGCGGGTAAAACGACTATAACCTATAACCGAAGCGAAGCGAGGGCGGATTGCTAGTCTATTATAAATATGGACTGAAAACAAAAAAAAGCATCCCTGTCAATATAATAAATGATCAATTAGGCTCTGTTTGTAAAACGGGATATTTTTGTACAGTTTGGGACAACGGGACAAACTATTTGAAAACGTGGCTGTCCCATTCGAAACGGGACATATGGTCACTTTTAGCATAACCCGCTCAATAGCACGCTGAGTGACTTTGAATTTAGTCTTGAGGCCTATATTTAGAGAGGTTCGCTAGTAATACCTATTAATTTTTATTATCCTTATTAGCAACCGGCCTTCACTTTGCTTCGGTTTCAGTCGTCTTATTCACGTAGTTCCTGTGGGAATACCGGGATAAAATATAGTCTATGTTACTCCCTGATATTATAGCTTTCCATTGGTGAAAGAATTTTTGAAATCGTTTCGGTGGTTTAAGCGTGAAAGCGTAACAAACAAACAAACTTACTTTCGCATTTATAATATTATTAAGGAAGTAAGGATTATCCCCAGAGATGTCCTGAGAGGCTAACCACCCGAGGGCGACGCCCCGGCGCGGCGGCACCGACTTTGATTGATGCCAAGGCATCGACGATAGATGGTACCCGATAATGACACCCACCGAACCGACCATGGACGTTAAGAATTCGGTAACAGTGGTCGACCCAATTGCAATAGGTAGGGCATAAGTTGGATTATGGTGTAGCGCGTCGCTCTTTCCTCGCCCTGAAACACAAAGGACAACGTTCGTTCATACCTGCCAAAAAAAAAACAGTCAAGAACGTAACAAGATTAATTGTCCTCGTGTTAATGACGTAAATAAAACAATAAACAAGACTGTTATCAACTCAGATGTTATCGCTACATAATTATCAGTAGCTAAAAATATAAAATCTTTGGATGTCTAGACCAAACCAGTTTGCTGATTCATGACGTGTAGGCAAAGCGTCAAAGTATGTCAAACAATCTCTTATCAGGACACACCTTTTTTATCTAATCCTGATCTATATTAAAAGCAAAATTCATCTTAATAGTATAAAAAATAGAATTCATTTTACATATGCAATGCTTTATGCGTAGTTAGGAATGGTGAGATTCCACTTGGAAAAAGGTCGATGCAGACTTTCGGTCAAAAAACTAGAATGAGATAATTTTTCCATTTTGAAATCGCGCGGCAGATTTATTGATAATTTAGGCCAAAATGACCAGTAGTAGCGATTGAGCTTAGTTTTACTAAATCTAATTTAAATAAACTTTTTATTCTTAAAGTTATTCCTTCCTTCCTTGTGGGTGTCGTAGAAGACGACTAAGGGATATAATACGCAGATAAAATCGATGCAAGAGGATGAAAACTCGACATAAATCTATCAACCCTGATCAGCGAGGTACCTATAATAGGTCAATTTGCCTCCTATTGTGGAGGAGGCTCGAGTCTAGCACTCGGATGTACATTTATGAGCTGAGTTGATGATGATGATATATATGTTAATAAAGCGGCTTTTATCGCGTTTGTATTTGATTTTTTTTGACGTGATAACGTCTAATAAATCGATGAACGCTGGCTGCATGCACGAAAAAGTGTCCCGTTGCGGCCCTTGTCCCGTTACGCTCCTTGTCCCGTTACGCTGACTCAATTTTATTCATAAAAGTATGCAGTAATTTCATCAATGTTTTGTTATGACGTTGTCACGTTAAACTATCGTCCGTAAACCAACTTTACAGACAACAATGTTTTTTTTTTACCGTTTTTTCCTTTACCGTTTCGTTCCTCCCAACACTACGAATGCTCAAAAGTATTAGAAAAGTCGAAAAAATAAAAAAACAAATACAAACGCCTTTAAATATTCATAAAAATAGTTTTATTTTACAAGAAAATACTCGCGTGAATATCGGTAATCATTATGAACAGTTTTAAGTTAGCTCTATATTTAGCTGTGGTGCCGGGCTGGGCACCCAGGAATCACGGTATGCGGCATTTCAGGCATGCCACCCGAAAGGATCGGGCGGGTTGTGTCGAGACCACGAAAAAAAACTGCTTAAGAATTACAAATACAACACGCCAAGGGTTCGCCAAGTGAATTGGCATCTCTACCCTGACAGGCTTATTGCACTAATTCCGATCGGCAATCCAAATACGTAGATTGTGGCATAACATCCCTTGTAAAGTGGTTTTGTCCACCAGTAGACAGATGAACAGATGACGACTTCATATCTATGATTACGTTTTTTTAATCTTTTCTACGTAAAGAAAAATAAGCAGATTGATCTATAGTATTATGGCTGCTGACATCTTCTATTCTCCTTTCTTACTTCTCTAGTCTAATTTGATTTCTTTTAAAGGCGCTAAGTAACTAATTCATGAATTGCGGTGGACTTTACAAACATTACGCATACACTCAGACTCAGAATACATACGCACTCACATACATTCCCATGCATAACATTCTGCATACACACACACACACACACACACACACACACACACACGCACGCTCGCACGCACGCACGCACATACGCACACACGCACACACGCACGCAAACACACAAACAAACACACGCACACACACACACACGCAGCCGCACAATTAATTATTATTCCACTTATATTAGCCAATTTATTATTCTTTATATTAGCCAATTTATTATCTGTAACTAATTTCCTTTTTTTTTTGACTTTTATAACGTTTTTGTTCCTTAGATAAATTTCAATAATCTTTCACAAATTGTATACTCAATACTCTGGCTCCCGAAATACAGGCTTTAAGCCTAGTTCGGGAACTATTGTAAACAAAATTGTGTAAACTGTAATCCTTGTTCAAATAAACTATTATTATTATTTACAATTAACTGACACAAATAACATTCGCACTCGGAAAAATAGTTTGCCGATTGAACTAACTATTGTCCTGCACTGGAATCGAACTCACGACACGTGGCTCTACATTTTAATCGCTACCATATTTGTGCAGTAAAGATTAGATATTATCTTTTTGTTATTGACACGGAAATAATCACTTCAATAGTATAAATTAATACATTTTATCAATTAAATTATGATGAAACATAAAACGATATTAAATTAAATATCGCAACAATTTCTTATGTGTTAACGTGTGGTGAAGGAGAAAAAATACAATTCACCAACCCCTCTCTTACCCGTGGGTGTAGAAAAAGACGATTAAGATCTCTAATGTGTAGATAATATCAATACAAGATATTGAAAACTTGGGACTAGGTAGGGCGTAACAAATTGTATTCTTACTCGGAATACTCGGCTACTACACGGGAATTAGCCTGTATTAATTGAAACAAATTAAATTGACTCGACAACGACCAGAAAGAGCGAACGCCGCGCTGACAAACCGCGGAACAAGTCGACAATGCAATGCTCTCGGAACCAGCAATGGCCGTCGAGCACCAGGCCCAAGTACTTCATCTATACCAATAAATAAAATTGAAGTGTCTGTTTGTAATGTCAAAATAATAGGCTTTTGTCATGCTCACACGGTTATTTGCACTATATATATGCTTAAATACATTTTATATTTTTTTTGTCTGTCTGTCTGTTTGTTCCGGGTAATCTTCAAAACGGCTGGACCGATTTAAAAAATTCTTTCACCAATGGAAAGCTATAATATCAGGGAGTAACATAGGCTATATTTTATCCCGGTAATCACACGGGAACGGGAACTAGCAGGAAAGACGAGTGAAACCGAAGCGAAGCGAGGGCGGGTTGCTAGTATATAATGTGATTACCTATCCATCTTTGTTATTTAAACAACTGGACTGTACTCACCAATTTATATGCTTACTTATAAATGCGAAAGTAAGTTTGTTTGTTTGTTACATTTTCACGCTTAAACCACCGAACCCATTTCATAAATTCTTTCACCAATGGAAAGCTATAATATCAGGCAGTAACGTGGGCTATGTTTTATCTATTTCCTCGGGAACGGGAACTATGCGGATAAGACGACTGAAACCGAAGCGAAGCGAGGGCGAGGTGTTAGTACTTTATACAACTTTCCTCAAAACAATTACTTTCAACCCAATTACTTTCATTGTAATTTACCTAGGATTTCGTGTGTTTTTTTAATTGACCTAGAAATTCAAATGTTGCCATAAATAAGGTAACATTATATTCCATTTCATCATAAATTCATTGATAAATGCTACTATCTAACATGTTACATTTAAGCCAATGAAGATAGATAACACGTTATCTAGTACAAATCCAAAATAAATATTTACGTGGTAATAAAAACATCAAGGTTAATAAGGTTAATGACTTTGACCGCGATTAAGGCGATGTCCCGGCACTGTTACCCGGGACTCCCCACTAAATGTATTTACGAACTATCAGTGGCATAGGTACATTGTTATTCACGTATGGGACTCGCCAGCCACTTTTGCGACCGGAATATCCATTGACGCCCTTACAAAATGAGGCCATTGACAAACAGCAACCCGGGACTCCCCAGGGGATGTCCCCTAGGACCCACGTTGCGGGTTTATACGGGGAATTTATTCTTTCGGATATCTATTTGAAAGAATAAATCCACTTAGTGGGTTACAGAAATCTAGCGCAGACATTCCGTGTGGTGACGGAGTAAGAATACAATTCACCACTCCCAATCTTGTCCGTGTATGTCGAAAAAGACTAACTACTAAGGGATATAATATCTACATATTGAACAGTACAGTCTGAACAGTATGGTGTAGTAGGTCTATTTCCCTCCTAATGAGGAAGAGGCTTAAGCCCAGCAGTGGGACGGGTATGAGCTGAGACGAGACGACCATGGACAATTGAACAGTAAGCTGTCAGACCCAAGCCAGGTCAATATAAAGTTGGAAATTCTGAATAACTCAGAGTCAAGGCAAGTCATCGTATAGATTCCGTCGGGATGACCTCTGAGGACAAGGAATTCAGCACCGGTGGTCGGCCCAACGACGAAGATGATGTGCTACGGGTGGGTTATTATTTACTGGGTCGGATTAACCCTATTAGGGCCCCTAGGCAATGCAATTCTCGGGTCCATGGTCCGGTGTGCTGTTTTCGAGACCGACGTCCTCCTCGAGAGGGGGACGTCGGTCGATGGGAGGGTACCCCTCAAGGGGGTATTCCGTCGGGCCGACCACTGACGTCAAGTCGCTCTGCCTGCCGGTGGTCAGCCCAACGTGTCACGGCTGGCTGGCGGGTGTGCGTGCTTACGTCCCTCTGTCGCCCCGGACTGAGTGGTGCGAGGAGTGCGCCGACCGTAACCCACCCACAAAAAAAATAAAGACGTGCTGTTTTCTCTTTTGCCACCAACAGCAAAAAGGCATAATATTGAAGAAGTATACAAATCGAAAAATCGTTCTAAGAATTTTTTTTTTGGTGCATGGTCGGGGCCCCTAGGCAGTTGCCTAATCCGCCTTATGGATAATCCGGCCCTGGAGTTATGGGGCTGCGCGCCATCCCTCTGTCGCCCCTAACGGAGCTGGGCGGCGGGTGCGTTCATCCCAAAAAAAAAGTCATCGTATAGATAGCTATACATATATCTAAAATTGATTGTATTTTAACATACTCATTCTGATTTGGTATTTAAGAAAAGATAGCGGAATATTCTTACGGATCTCTTATCATTCATTTTAATGAGGAGGAAAATTGACCTACTATAGATGATTAGACGTGTTGATATTCAAATTCAAATTATTTTATTATGCATAAACCCCGAGAGGGCACTTACATATTGTCAGGTTTACAATTTTCAAAAAAAATATACTACCACCGGATCGGAACGCGACCGCTACTGAGAAGATCCGGCAAGAAACTCAGCGGGCTTGTCATTATTTTTAATTTTTTTTTCTTCTTACTAGTTATACAATTGTGTACATGTTTTGTAAGAACTAGCTCCAGTGTGATGCCCTTCAAACCGCAAGACACTTAATATAATTTAAACGATTATGGCTGGACCAGATCCCACAAGCGGCACCCGATCACGAGTTAACTACTAGAGCAGCCATCACTCCCCTCAACCACTATGGAGGGAAGGGAGAGACCCGCTCCACGCCTATACCTCCACGCATATAGGCTTTTGTTTAGAGTTCCTTCTTTGCATAGATATTATATGCGTTTTATATCCCATAGTCGTCTTTTACGACACCCACTGGCAAGAGAGTGGTGAATTGTATTCTTACTCCGTCACGACACGGATTACCGCATGATCCAACCGTATAGAATAAATGATTTGATTTGATTTAAGTATCTATGTTCCTGTTAGCTATGATAGTCAAACAAGATAAAAGTAAAAACTAAAACCGAACTACTACAAAAAACGAGTTATCGGATAAATACGGATATCTGGTTGACCGAGCTTCGCTCGGAATATTTTTGTCGAATTTATTTAGATATATATATTAATAAAAAATAAATAATGAAAATTATATAAAAAATACAAAAAGAGAATAATAATAACACCGAGATTCGAACCAACGCTATTTGAATGCCACAAAACCCAAAATTAAAACCAGCCGTCTCCCCAACTGAGCTGTCGTAACTCATGATCTTGACAACGAAATTTGAATTCATATACTTTTAAAATTAAATGTCATTATATTGTTTTACTAAAAACATGGACAAAACAACATTTTATATAAATAAAACCTAGCTAGATCGATTTTTTGGACCCGAAACCTCTAGTATGCCAAGTTTCAACAAAATCGTTGGAGCCGTTTCCGAGATCCTGAATATATATATATAGGTATATATATATATATAGGTATATATATATATATATCGTTTAAAGATATAAATATACAAGAATTGCTCATTTAAAGATATAAGATAAGATAAAGTCATATGCTAGTGAGTTTATCCGTATTTATCTGATAACTCGTTTTTAATATAATATACATATTTGAAAAGTACAAGTAACGCCCTTTCCAATAATACGAAACACGACATACTTATCTCAAATTTATTTTTAATACAACGCATTATGACCTCTAGAAAGTGCCATATTAGATTCAGTGACACATAATGTTTATAACCAGCAGACGATTAAGACGCTTCTAATGATACCTCATTTGTCCAGTTCTAATAAGTAGTTGATGAGCTATGAGGGAATAGATGAACATAGATAGCTTGTCAAAATCATAACCCACCGTAGCCGCGTTATTACCCATTACGCATTATTATGCATATTCATTTTAATACAACGCTACATATATGAAGTCGCAATTATTGACAACGAATATCACGGTACAATGTCCATTGTACTAACAATGATGCAATATTTGAACTCATTAACAAATATAAACATATTAAAACGTAATAGACTATTACTACGTATGGTGTTCTTCTTCAATCGACATGTCCCACTACTGGGCAAGAAGTTCCTCTGTCATAGTAGAGCAAGAGAAAAAAAACATTTTAGTCGGCGACAGAGGCTACGAAGTAAATGGTAGGTTGAAATATAAGAAAAAAAAAAAGATTTCCGAGTGGTGACGGAGTAAGAATGCAATTGACCACCCCGCTCTTACCCGTGTAACCCTACCCTATACCAACCCGTCTGACCAGCGTGGTATATAGTAGGTCAATTTCACTCCTATTGTGGAAGAGGCTTAAGCCCAACAGTGGCACGTAGATGAGCTGAAATGAGACCGTTACTACATGTTGTCTTCATCTTCAGCCCATACATGTCCCACTAATAGGCAAGTAGTGCCTCTGTAGGGCAAGTAGAGAGAAATAAAATATTTTATTTGGCGACAGATATTGCGAAACACATAGGGTAGGTTGAAGATACTTATAAAATATAAATTAGAAAAAAATATTATACATACGACATTTAATCAGAAAAAAAAAACGATTAACTAGAAGAATCGAAATCTAATTAATATTCAAATTCAAATAATTTATTATGCATAGACCCCGAGAGGGCATATTATCAATTTTACATATTGTCAATTTTACAAAATAAAATTAAATTATCCAATAAAAATAAACTACCACCGGATCGGAACGCGACCGCTACTGAGAAGATCCGGCAAGAAACTCAGCGGGCTTGTCTATTATTTTAATTTTTTTTTTCTTCTTACTAGATATAAATTTGTGTACATGTTTTGTAAGACCTAGCTCCAGTGTGATGCCCTTCGAACTGCAAGATACTTAATATAATTCAAATGATTATGGCTGGACCAGATCCCACAAGCGGCACCCGATCACGAGTTAACTACTAGAGCAGCCATCACTCCCCTCAACCACTATGGAGGGAAGGGAGAGACCCGCTCCACGCAGCTACCGCAAGTAGATCCTTCAGTGAGCATGACCAAGACCATATGTTACAAACATGTTACAAACAACGAAAATGCAAAATTTCGTTAGGCAAAACACGCTACGCTTTACAATATTAGAGTTATTAAAAAAGAGTTTATTTAAAATAACAAGGAAACTGCATATTGAGGAGCTGCTCACAACCAATCTGTATTATCATCTACATAATCCGATATTTTATAATAAGCTTTCTTACAAGTCTATTCTTGATAGCTTTTTTAAACTTTTTTGTTGGCAGGTCTCGGATATCTTTAGGTAATCTATTGTAGAAACGTATATGTAATATATAAAAATGTGCCTAGCGTTGGTTTCCGTGTGGCAACGGAGTAAAAATACTAATCACCATTCCCTTTCTTGCCCGTGGATGTGGTAAAAGACGACTAAGGGACGACGAAATAGAACTTTATACCAACATGTCTGACCGGCATGGTTATAACCATGCTAGAAATGCTATAGCATTTTCTCTTTCCAGGCCCGAAAATCTATTTTTTGTTTTGAGACCCGCGAGAAATTTAATTAGAAAAGATAAAATAGAGGAATTGAAAAATATTGATTCTACTAGCATCCTATACAGTGTGGGAAACAAGAAGTAAAATGGACAGGCAAAAGGAATTACAGCTATGATAAGCGCAGGAGCACTTCGCCACAAATACGGGCAAACTAAAATCGTAAACTGTCACAAATTCGAGCAAGCTTAAACCGTAGCCTTTTTGTGGGACTAACACACATTCCCACCATTGTAACTCCTGTAAGCCAGGACCCACAATGGCCTCCATAGATCACACCGGGGTTTGACCCTCAGGCAGTCCCGAGATGTTTGATTGATTTTAAATGATTTTAATTGTCTTGGGACCCGCAACAAACTTAATTAGAAAAATTAAACAGGAGGAGTTGGAAGAGATTGATTCCACTTCTCTCTTATGAAGTACAGGAGATGTGAAATAAAATTAACTAATTATTCAATAAATAAGAGGATGTGCAGCTATGATAAGCGCCGCAATACTTCGCCATATAGGTATACGGGCACGCTGAACGCTGTCAAAAATAAACATGGCTACAAACTAAATAGAGAAATTACCGCCGAGTTGGATTCTGCCAACTCGACACAAATGACGTAACACGAATGAAACATCGCAATATCAGTAAAGGTAACTAGCAACCTGCTCACCGAGACACCGAGGTTTGACCCTCAGACAGCCTCGAGAAGTTTGATTGATGATGAATGATTTTAATGGTTTTGAGACCCGCCACAAATTTAATTAGAAAAATTAAACAGGCGGAGTTGGAAGAGATTGATTCCACTTTTCTCTTATTCTATGCGGGCGAGGTGACCCAAAATTAACTAATTACTTAATAAATAAGAGGATGTGCAGCTATGATAAGCGTAGCAACACTTCGCACTAAATACAGGCCCGCTCAAACCGTAATCTGTCAAAAATAAATACAAACTAAATAGAGAAATTACCGTCGAGTTGGATTCTGCCAACTCGACACAAATGACGCAACACGAATGAAACATCGCAATATCAGTAACGGTATATGTATAATTAGCAACCCGCCCTCGCTTCGCTTCGGTTTCAGTCGCCTACCCGCATAGTTCCCATTCCCGTGGGAATACCGTGATAAAATATAGCCTAAATTACTCCTTATATAGCTATCTGGTAGTAAAATGTTATCAAAATCGTTACAAACGTTTTGAAGATTACTTCAAACAAATAGAAAAAATATAAACTGATTTTTAAACATAGGTGTCGTGTAAATAACCGTGTGAGCATGAAAAAAGTCCAGTATTTTGACATTACAAACAGACACTTCAATTTTATTTATTTGTATAGATATAGTAGGTCAGTTTCCCTCCTATTGGGGTGAAGGCTGAGCCAAGAATCAGTCTATATCACTTTTCCCAATTATTATTGCCTGGAATCAATTCACTGACTCAGCTCCGCTGTTATTAAGTGTCGTCTACAGATGACAATACGTTCCACCCGATTGTCAAGGCTTCAATACGATCAAGACGACACTGAGATTTGACCCTCAGGGATAATCAAGAAACTATTATATTTATTGTCTTAACACCCACACGAAATTTAATTAGAAAACTTAAAAAGCATCCTCTTTAGTTGAAAAGATTAATTCCATTTCACAAATCGGCGTATACTATATCTATCACAATCAATTTGCAGATAATATCGTCGTTATGGCAGAATCAATGGAGCACCTTGGAATCATGCTCAACGATCTCAGCAGGGTATTTTTTTTTTCACACTGTGGAAATGCATTTACGCACTATCCTCCGCCGGTTACAGACAGGGGAGAGTGTGTGGGACTCGCCGGCCACAGAAGTGACCGAAATACCCACTAAAACCACAGCGGCCCCTTCCGCGCTTTTACGGGGTGCCGGAGAGATCATCTGATAACATTCTATCCCCGACAGCAGGGTATCCCTACTAGAGGGTTTACGAGTGAACATGGACGCTATGTCTATGACGTCTTTGGATGCAGGCGGTACAGGACTGCACTATGTGACGTAACATTACGGAGGCCTATGTTTAGCAGTGGACGGTGATAGGCTGACGAAAATGAATTCCACTACTCTCCTATACAATGTAGGAAACAGGAAGTAAAATCGATTTACAGCTGTGATAAGCGCAGCAACACTTCGCCTCAAATACGAATAAACTTAAGCCGTTGCCTATCAAAAATAAACAAGGCCAGAGTAAATAGAGAAAACACCGTCGAGTTGGATTCTGCCAACTCGACAGAAATGACGCAATATGCACGAAACATCCAACTATCAGTATAATTATATTTACATAGTATTTCTTTACGCCGTAAGAAATGCTTTTACAACTGTATTTAAAAATGCTTAAAAATCTTGTGCTTCCCGAGCGCTATGACATGTCCTTTGGAAGAGGTTTATGAAGAGTATTTTCTTTACGGTGGCAACATTGTTGTGCTCCTGCAAAGGTCCATTTGCGGCAGTATCACTTACCACCATTGGCAATCAAAAATAGAGAGCCATCGCTCAGGACGCCTGGCAGATGTGGAACATCGAAATTATTTGATACAAGTATATATGCATAATATTTAATGATGATAGGTATGTGTTTAGGCTAATAATTCATTTTGAGTTCACTAGATAGCGTTGTACAAAATTCTAAAACAGGTTATGGTTTCCTTACACTAATGTATATATCCAAGCGTGGCGTTACCGCCACGCCATCAACCAGGTTCACCCTCGCCTATAGATGTTTCACATCAAAATACCCTCTGCTTGTTAGGGCAAGTGACTATGTAGGACTCGCAGACGCTGTAAAGATTTTCCCACTCAGAATATCTGCTAAAAACCACAGAGACCCAGCAGACAGGGGCGACAGAAGTTCACCTTTTGGAAATACAGCCTACGTCCCGACGGTTAATTACTTGCTGTGTCCTAGGACAACCATCGCTGCGAAAAGGAGTGCGTAACGTCTTCTCTTTCTCCCCAGCTCTTGTCTACGTAGCGGGTCCGCATAGGCATATGTACCTCCTTCTGCGCTATAAGTATATAGCCAGCATCATTATTTAAGCTGATACATGTCACTGTTGGAATCTAGTCTCCTCCACAATAGAAGGGATGAACCTGCTATATCACGCTGGTCAAACGTGTTGGTATAGGGTTTCATTTCAAATTTTCATTCTCTTGCATAGATGCTATGGTTTTTTACCACGGGCAAGATAGGTGGTGAATTGTATTCTTACTCCGTCACCACGTAAATATTACACGTATACTAAAGCACAAATACACTCATTTGCAAAAAAAAACGGGCACCTAAGCAATGAACCATTTCAAATGTTAATATTTCTTTGTTTGATAATTATAGGTAGTTTTATCCACACAATTTGCTAAATTAATAAGAAAATAATCGTTTTCATCAGTATTTCATAAAATTTAGATACAATTTATGGGAAATAATGCTAAACCTCGCTAGTAGTGTATATTCGCTAGTAGTGCATATGCTCATGAAGTAAAAATAAAAAAGTTTTTTTGTTTGTTTTTCTTTAATAAAGTAAAAGCAGATAAATGTTTAGTATCGAGTGTGACCCCCTCTAGCTAAAATCACAGCTTGAATTCGTCTGGGCATGCTAGCGAGTATATCCCGGATACTTGCTTGCGGAATACGTTCCCACTCCGCAGTAATCACATTCTTCAGCTCTCTGATGGTCTGCGGAGCCGGGTGTACTGATCTCACACGCCGTTTCAGAACGTCCCAGACATGCTCTATGGGATTGAGGTCGGGACTTCGAGCTGGCCAATCCAAACGACGAATGCCGACCTCTTGCACATACGCATTAACATCGCGGGATCGGTGGGCGCGAGCATTGTCGTCCATAAAAATCGAGTCTTCACCTAGAGCGGCCAATGCGGGTTGTGCATGAGAAATTAGAACTTCCGTTATGTATCGATGCCCAGTCAGTGAGCCGTTTTCAATGAAGACTAACTCTGTACGATCCATTGAATTTATTCCTGCCCAAAACATAACAGAGCCCCCACCATAAGGTGTGATTTCTTCGAAACATGCCTCTGCAAAGCGTTCTCCTTGTCTTCTTAGCACTCGCCGACGTCGATCTTCACCGAACAGAGATATCCTGGCTTCATCAGAGAACAAAACCCTATTCCAATCGTCTTGAGTCCATGATTCACAATTTCTAGCGAACCTAAGCCTGTGAACTCTGTGCTCACGGAGTAATTTGGGGCCGCGGGCCGGGCGGTGACTGCGTATATTGGCAGCGAGAAGCCTCCTCCTGACCGTCCATAGACTAATATGCACATTTCTTACTTCTTGGAGGTTGTTCTTAAGATCCACATACGAAGATTTGCGATTTCTCAATGCGCGACTCACAAGAAAACGATCATCCCGTGGTTGGGTACATGGTTTTCTTCCAGAACCAGGCCTTCTCTCGACGGAACCAGTCTCCTGATATCGCTGCCAGGTCCTTTGGACTGTCGAGCGACTAACATTTAGCCTCCTAGCCACGAAACATTGGCTGCAACCCTCTTCAAGCAGCGCGATAATTTTGGTAGCTTTTACCACTTTATCTACCATTTTTGATACAGCCAAACAGCATTAAATAAAGCTTTGACAGTCAAGGATATGAAATTAATCGATAAAAATTGAATAAAAGTTATGAAAGTCGATGTTAACTTCTGGAACTTCGCGCCAAAAATGTAGGATAAAAAGGGGTTTTCTGTAAAAATGAACATCAAATGAAAAATTGAATTTAGAACGTACTTTTTTAAATACCACAGCATTTTTAAAACCGGCCAGTAACGTGTACAAACGATTGAAACCTTTTTGCTATTGTATCTTTTTAAATATGAATGAAAATCAAAACCGCCCGTTTTTTTTGCAAATGAGTTTATATATTTTTTCCATTTGTTTTTTTAAACCAATTTTCTGCATTAAGGAAATAATCCTTGTGTTGTGGGGAACTTTATAAACATAATTAACGGACACAAATTACATCCATACTCAGAACAACAATTTGTGGATCGCACAAAGTGTGGTCGTGCACGGTATCGGTATCATAAACACTACGCCATCTGTGTAGTCAAAAAATTAATGTCTACATCTTAGAATAATAAAGTATAGAAGGATAGTGTCGCTACTTCCAACGTTCGAAACATGAATCTAAAAATACTACACGCGCGCAGACGATTACACACGTACACACTCACACCACCATACAAATTATGAAATCAAATTTTGTTTTTATTAATATAAATCGTCGAAATAATTTTAAAAGTAATATTAAAATCCTTTCTAAGTTTTTCAAATATGTTGTGACACCATTTGAATGCACAAGCCGTCATAATTACCTATTTATTTTTTAAGATTTGCGTACGTACGTGCAGTACAGTGACCTTGTACACTCCGGAGGTTCCGGCGTAAGCTCCATCAGGCTCCGATTGAAATGCTTCACTTTTTGTGCGCGAACTTACGTTCTATACCTTATTATTCTAAGGTATACGGTACATATATTTCATTTGCTATGTGGTAGCGGTTACAAATGCTAGGGATGTGACTTGGAGGGGCAAAATCGATTAATAAAAACCGATTCTTCTTTCTTTAAAATAAATTGATTTGCAAAAAAATCGATTAATTATTTTTAGTTAATCGATTATTTTTACTATTCGTAGTTCTTTTTTAAAATTTTGCTTCCGACAGGATTGTGTTGACGTTTTTTTTTATTTTCTAATATAGTATGAAACACTGACATTCGATTGAGCACTTTTCCTGGCAGAATTGTAATGACCTTTTTTAGGAAATGTGACAGTGATATTTATTTTCTATTTAATAGAAAACTTTAAATTTAAACAAAAAAGCAAATATTAAAATAATCGATTTATTTTAATATAAAAAACTCAATTTCTTTTAAATCGATTTTTATTATTTAGATAATCGATTTTTAAAAATTGATTATTACTACCAACCCTTAAATGGTCCGTTGGTGTCATAAAAACGATTGATAGCTTCAAATCGACTTGGGCGATTCTATATCTGACGCAGACTGCTCAAAAATTAGATTCCAAATGCGTATTTACGTCAGGTTGAAGTCGGGTCAATAAACTATTACCAAAACTGTTGCAATATATTCAATAGAACATGTGGTGACGGATTAAGAATACAATTCACCACTTCCCCCATCTTGCCCGTGGAAAGACGACTTATTTTACAGACTTAATCGTCGGAGTCCGCTCGTGACCATGAACGCTGTAAAGTGTTCGAAATGTCGGGCTATCAAGTATCAAATACAAACGCGATAAAATCCATTAAATAGCTTTATTTATAATGTGTAATGCTCGCGTAAACATCAGCAATCTTTCTATTAATCTTTCTAAAAAAAATCATCCTTCGTTTTTAGAAAAAACTACACTAATAATACATAGAAGAAAGAAAAAAGGTACATTAGAAAAAAGGTATTTAATACATTGAAAGTTTTATTATAACGCATTATCTGGTTGACATTTATGAGTGTGCGCTGCGCGTAAAAAGTATTGACTAGCTAACTTCAGGGTGTCGTTTTTCCATGCGATCCGCCGCCGACGACTGGGGCAGCGTAGGCGCGAATACCTGCGCCTCATGCCGGCCTAGCCGAGGCCGCGGGTTACGTGACCGGGGAATTAGTCCGTTCACCCGCCGAGAAGCCGACCGCGAGAGGAAAGACCGACGTCCTCCCCGATACGTTGGTTGATGGGAGGGGTACCCCAAAGAGGGGGTATTCCGTCGGGCCGACCACCGATGACAAGTAACCCTGCTCCGGTGGTCGGCCCAACGACGAAGGCGACGTGCATCGTGGGTGGGTTGCGGGTGTGTGTGCTTACGCCCCTCTGTCGCCCCGGACGGAGTGGTGCGAGGAGCGCGCAACCGCAACCCACCCAAAAAAAAAAAAATGGTGTCGTTTTTCCATGATGGTGTTCACGCGCCTCGTTGTTATAAATAAACGACGTTATACTTTGTACCTTGGAATAATAACGATGTCGGTACTTAAGCGATCAAAAACATGAAGCCAAAAATACTACATGATTACACACGTACACCACTATACAAATTATGAAATCAAATTTTGTTTTTATTAACATAAATCGACGAAATAGTTTTAAAAGTAATGTTAATACACTTTTTATGTTTTTCAAATATGTTGTGACACCATTTGAATGCACGAACCGTCATAATTACCTAATTATTTTTTAAGAGTTGCGTACGTGTATATTACGAAACGGAACGGCGAAAGCTCCATGAGGCTCCAATTTAAATGTTTCGTTTTTAGCGCGCGAACTTACCTTCTATGCGCTATTATTCTAAGCTTTGTACCTTGATAATTAATTAGATTCTAATTAAAGCAATAGTTTTATATGGTAATTTATGACAGTAACAGAGAAAATAATGTTTATAGGTAAATATGTTTTTTAATTTTTTATTTAATCACTGTATAATCTTCACCTTATTTTCAGTCACCGATAGATAAAGATTACAGAGTAGCATTTTTTTCATAGAGCAATAACATTACTCTATGACCTTATATGCGGCAGTACCACGACAATTTTCTGTCTAACCGCGTGCCGATTCGTAATAGTACAGAGTAAGAATACAATTCAGCAACTCCTTTCTTCTGCGTGGGTGTCGTAAAACACGACTCAAGGATATAATACGCATACAACATCTATGCAGGAGAAGGAAAACTCGAATTAAAAGCCTATACCAAAATGTCTGATCCACGTGGTATAAATAAGGTTAATAACCCTCCTATTATGGAAGAGGCTCGAACCCCGCAGTTGAACGTATATGAGACGTATATGCGCCGACATGACCTACATTATGAAAAGTATTGCACAATGTTATGATTGCGCAATAATTTATAATTATTGACCACAGTGTTATTAAGCAACACCTCGCAACAAGGATAATGACTTTAATATTGAAGACTGTACAGTGTTTAAATAAAATATTGAAAACATATTTACGTATAAACATTATTGCAGAATATTTTCAAAGCACGTCTTTTAGCTTGATATAGTTATATATGTACATAAAACAGAATACTTCAACGCAATTTTCAGCTATTTTGAGACGTAGTAGATTTGCACACTTATCAAGAGCCAATATGAAGTGAATAGAACGACTGAAATCCCAAATAATGCGTTCTTTTTTTCACTATAGGTAGTTTTCCAATTATAACACTAGAGCGCATTATGCGGCATAATGCTTAACGGTGAATGTTTCAACTACAGCAACGCTTCGCACAATCGAGCACTTTCAAAAGTAATGCGCGTATCACGCGTGTAATCGATACCAACTCAGTGACAGAAAATTAACAAGTGTTTTCTTTAAGTTGGCATTGATCGAAATGTTTTATTTATATATTATCGTTAGTAATATTATTTATTGTTGAAAAAAATTTTAAAGCTTTCGTTTCGTTGTAGTTTTTTCGAAATAATCAAAGTTAATTCAAACTGTGTTAAAAAAATAAATATAAGTATGGATGAAGGTACAAACATTGACTTTTTTTTATATTCCACATTTAAAATGTGAATACAATTTCATTTTAAAATTCGAATCTATAAACAAATTTATTTTACAGATAGATAATGAAATCTATGAATATTTTTTTTTTCAACACTGAACTTAGCGCACTCTGCTGGTGCATTTGTAAACTAATTCACGTTCCAATTAAGCATCAGCATAATTCGGCATTATGCGCCACTGAGTCGCAGTATGCTCTATAATTGGGAAACTATCTATATTTTTTTACCACTGCGCAGAATTGTTAGTGTTGCGCAATATTATTCAATCTTTATTTAGTAGAAAGGTGAAGCGTAGATAAAAATGAGATTTGTAGTAATGAAATTAAATCAAATACAATTGATATGAAATCAAATGCATATTACTATGTAATTAATTACCAATTTTATGAAATGTCATAAAAATATAAGGATATAATCCATAATACTGTTGTCCAAATCCCGCCCGACTGGCCTTGGTCGACAAGGAGCTTGGTACTAGTGGTCACCCTAATGGCAAAGAGAGAAGAAGCCACGGAGAGAATGGAAGCGTTGAGTTGCTGACCATAGCAGGCCCCAAAAAAAGCATATCAGTTTTATAATATCGCGGTCTATTTTTCAATTACAACTAGAAAATATCAGAGGATTTATTGATATTGGTCTTGATATTCATTACGAGATATTTTTGTTTTATTTTAACAACATGAAAACGAGACTATCCCGTCTAAAGTGGGACTTATAATCATAATAAAAATAGACCAACTAGCAAACTCTATCAGCCATCGAAATATGAGGCGACGGATCGCCAGCGCGAGGAGCGCAGCCTCGATGAAGCGATCCGCCGCCGGCGACTGGAGCGGCGTAGGAGCGAGTACTTGCGCCTCATGCCGCCCTAGCCGAGGCCGTGGGTGACGTGATCGGGGAATTAGTCCATCACCCGCTGAGAGACCGACCGCGTGAAGAAAGACCGACGTCCTCCGCGAGGGGGGGGACGTCCGTCGATGGCAGGGTACCCCAAATAGGGGGTATTATGTCGGGCCGACCACTGATGACAAGTAACCCTGCTCCGGTGGTCGGCCCAACGACGAAGGCGACGTACACGTAGGTGGGTTGCGGGTGTGCGTGCTTACACCCCTCTGTCGCCCCAGACGGAGTGGTGCGAGGAGCGCGCCGACCGACCCAAAAAAAGAAAAAAGCCATCGAAATATAAATTGCGTACTGTCTATGTATTTTCTCCGTGTGGTGACGGAGTAAGAATACAATCCACCACCCTTCTCTTACCCGTGAGTGTCGTATAAGACGACTAATGGATTAATATAGCATATAACATCTATCTAAAAGATGGAAAACTTGAAATAAAACCCTATAGCAACCCGTTTGACCGGCGTGGTATAATAGGTCAATTTCCCTCCTATTGCGGAAGAGGCTCGTGCTCAACAGTAGGACGTATTATGAACTGAAATGATGATGATGATGATTGGTTATGTGAAAAAATACTGACTCTATAGCTATGTAATAAACAATTGGTATTGATTTCACGTTTTCTCAAACCTTAAATGTCGTGCAACAGTCGCCGTTTTAAAAAGAAATAGCCATTCACCATGACCGCGTGGTATTGCCCCGGAACGGGACTCCCCATATTTTATTTAAGAGTTATCGTTAACGGAAATGAGTTTGTAATACAAATATCATTGCAGCTTTTTTGCCTGCGAGTCTGAGCGCGTAAAAATTGTTTGTGACAGAGGTAAACAGAAAGTTGTTACAGGGTGTTCAAGGTCTGAAAATCGCTAGGACGATACTGGACTGCGTCAGGAAGTGGGACGCGGTCGCCGCCGCCGCCTTCTTCGAGGCAGTGATCTCACAGAAAATCGTGACGGCAAAATTCGAGAATCATCTTTTATACTTCTTAAGAGGCGCGTCCCTAAAAAACGCGTGAATGGACACTTACGGTTTTAAAAATATTAAGGAACTCTCTGCATTAAATGGTGCTGGTGACAGCCGCTGGTGTGAGGTTCTCGAGTGGCGATCAAGTATCAAACAACACAGTGTAGGATGAACACTAGGTGGAACGACGACCTGGTGAAAGTTGCTGGGCGTCATTGGAGGCAGGCGACACAAGCCTGCACTCTGTGGCGTAACATGAGGGAGGCCTACGTTCAGCAGTGGAGGGCGATAGGCGAAATGATGATGATGACTCATATTCATAATTTTCATTCATCATTGTAGCTCTTATACGTTAATCTACGTGCGCTCCGAGCTATTTGTGGTCTAATTATTTTAGCATTTACCAGAAAACATTCGGATTTATAATGTTACTGTGATTTCTCCATAAAAAATAAATAGTAAATATAATATCCAGAAAGCGTACACACACACTGACCCCCACCCTTTGCCACCGGCTATTCACTATGGCACTGTCTACGGTACGTCTATGTCACGATGCGATATGCTAATGCCTAAATCATTGCATTATTTTTGTGACACTTTGAACATCCTATTAAGACAAGCGCGTAATGAATACGCACTAGTGCAAGCATCGAAATTAGATTTATTTGTTTTCAGGGTGTGTGTACTAACACTGAGCGATGCGTCCGTGTGAGTAGAAAATGTCAATGTGAGATCAGAAGTTCCCACGCTCGAGGACGACAGCCTTAAAAAGGGTACATACAATACTCCTGACTACATTGACTGCACAGATGGCGTAGTCATTAAGATAGCGACCTACAGCGCCAGTGTCAGGGGTTCGAATCCCACGCAGAACAACAATTTGTGCGATCCACAAATTGTTGTTCGGAGTCTGAATGTAATTTGTGTCCATTAGTTATACTAGTATGTTTGTAAAGTCCCCCGCAACACAAGGATAATTGCCTTAGTGCAGGGTATATATAGCCTTTAAAAAAAAAAGTGAGTCGTCGCTCAGGACGCCTGGCAGATGTGAAACATCGACATTATTATTTTGTACATTGTATGCAGAAACTAATATGACAAAGTATTAATAAAATATTACAATGTTTTTTAGAAGTTATGATTTTTATTCAATAAACATTTATTTTCATTAATATACTATAGGTAATAATTTATTTTGAGCTCACTAGATGGCGTTGTACAAAATTCTAAAACGGGTAATGGTTCTGAAATAAAATAAAATATAAAAGAGAAATATGTACACAAACGTGTACATATTTCTTTTTTATTCTTTTTATTTTACATATCCAAGCGTGGCGTTAACGCCACGTCAACGATCAGGTTCACCCCCCGCCTATAGATGTTTCACATCAAAAAACAGCTTTTACACGTGTGAGGCTCGAGCCTCCTTCACAATAGGAGGTAAATTGACCTACTCTACCACGCTGGTCAGACGTGGTGGTAATAAAATTTTATTTTAAGATTTCCTTTTCTAGCATAGATGTTATATGCTTATATAACATCTATGCGCTTCGTTCGGTGAGCGAGAGAGCCGGAGGCCCAACTTTCTGAGGGTGTTTGTGTGTGGAGGGTTATGGTGGTGCCCTTGATATCATCGAGCCTTAATGCACGCATTCACACTCCCTTCACTTTCTTCGCGGTAGGCAGCGACCATGTAAAAAAAATAAAAAAAAATAAAAAAAGGTTCATGAGCGGCAGCAACACTTACCACCAGGTGTACTGTTTGCTCGTTTGGCACCGTTTGCAAAAAAAAAAAAATTGAATACCTTAGTTATCTTTAAAGACACTCACGTGCCAGAGAGAGGGCTGGGGAATTGTATTCTTACTTCGTCACAACACGATGATTTGTAAATTCCTATCATAATACAGAAGGAACCCATTGTAATATGTACTTCATCTATACCAATAAATAAAATTGGAGTGTCTGTTTGTAATGTCAAAATAATAGGCCTTTTTCATGCTCACGCGATTATTTGCACTATAACTATGCCTTTTTTTATAGGTGGGCTATGGTAAGCGCACGCGCGGTCCTGTCCGTCCGGGGCGATGCAAGGACGGCGCGCGGGTCTATAACTCACCCGTACCCACGTCACCTCGTTGTTGGGCTGACCACCGGAGCAGATGTGACTTGTCATCAGTGGTCACTATAACTATGCCTAAAAAAAAAACTCTATATTTTTTGTCTGTCTGTTTGTTCCGGGTAATCTTCAAAACGGCTGGTCCGATTTAAAAAATTCTTTCACCAATGGAAAGCTATAATATCAGGGAGTAAACTAGACTATATTAAAATTTTATCCCAGTATTCCCACGGGAACGGAAACTACGGGAATAAGGCGACAGAAACCGAAGCGAAGCGAGGGCGGATTGCTAGTTTCGATAATATAGAGGTAATTAATTGGCCTACTATACGATATAAATCAAAGGGGTTTCTTGGCAATAAGTATCCTTTAGAGTTATCTTTCTAGTCCTTTAATTACATTTTTAACCGACTTCAAAAAAGGAGGAGGTTTCTCAATTCGACCGTATATAATTATATATGCTTTTTTTATGTTTGTTCGATAACTTCGTCGTTTATGAACCGATTTTAATGATTCTTTTTTCGTTGGAAAGAAGATATTTCAAATGATAATTCCCATGATAAGAAAATCATGGTTTGATGATGGCAGTCCAGAGAAGTCAAGGGGAACTTTCAAAAATCGTAGGGGCGACTAGTGCCTTTGTAAGTCTTTTCATTAAGTATTTTATTAAAGCACTACAATTTAGTCTGGATTAGATCTGATAATGGAGCCGAGAAACAGTCGAGGGTACTCCTCAACGATTCACAGCAGTTTGAAGTCGGTTTTATTTTTGTTAAAAATTATATAATACAGTTTACGTCAATGATAGGCATTTATGACAAACTAACGACCCGCCCCTGCTTCGCACGGGTTCAATGATACTAAATGTACTACAAAATGTCTTTATATGCAACGTTCACGGCTTTTTTGTCATTAGACAACACAAACATGTTTTCTTTAGAGATTACTCTTGAAAGAGTGTCATATGATGCATGTATCTATACCAATAAATAAAATTGGAGTGTCTGTTTGTAATGTCAAAATAATAGGCTTTTTTCATACTCACACGGTTATTTGCACGACACCTATGCCTAAAATAGCAATTAAAAAATTTTTGTCTGTCTGTCTGTTTGTTCCGGGTAATCTTCAAAACGGCTGGACCGATTTCAAAAATTCTTTCACCAAAGGAAAGCTATAATATCAGGGCGTAAACTAGGCTATATTTTATCCCGGTATTGCCACGGGAACGGGGACTACGTGGGTTAAACGACTATAACCTATAACCGAAGCGAAGCGAGGGCGGGTTGTTAGTTATACATATAAACCTTCCTCTTAAATCACTCTCGAGTAAAAAAACCGCATCAAAATCCGTTTAAAAATCTAAGCATACATAGGGACACACAGTGGCTTTTTTTTTTTTTTTTTTTTTTTTTTTTTTTTTTTTTTTTTTTTTTTTTGTGTGACTTAGTTGTTAGCCTCAGATGGCTGTGACAACTTTACCCGGACTGGTGGGTGAGCGCTGAGGGCTCTCAACCCGCAACACACAGTGGCAAGCGACTTTGTTTTATACTATACTAGCAACCCTCCCTCGCTTTGCTTCGGTTTCAGTCGCCTTACCTGCGTAGTTCCCGTGGGAATACCGGGATAAAATATAGCTTATGTTACTCCCTGATATTATAGCTTTTCATTGGTGAAAGAATTTTTGAAATCGATTCTGTGGTTTAGGCGTGAAAGCGTAACAAACAAACAAACTTACTTTCGCATTTATAATATTAGTAAGGATAGTGGAAGTGAAGCGGCTTAGACGACTTTCGGCACGAGAAGAGTGTATAAAGCCATTCTTCTCCTTTACAGACGTGAATTCTTACTCCCTCATCATATTTTTTTTATTTTTCGTTTTCTTTATAAAAGACAACACTTTTCGTTAAGGACATAATCCTTGTATTAGTAAGTAATAATTGCATTTATCACAAGAAAAGCAAGAATTAATAAGAACTCGCTCGTTTTACATTATTAAATATGGACGTCAATGTACCATTTACGATGGTAACTTACCCGAGTACAGTTCCAAGGTACAAAAACACGAGCAGAATACATTATTTTATCGATTAGATTTCCTGATAGTGTTTACTAATTCAATAGTTCATAGGAATTGTTATTTTGTTTCATTAATTATTTGTGTAGTTATAATTTAAATGCATGGATGACTTACACTTTCTGTATAGTGGGGGAATAAGAATACAATTCACCACCCCCTATCTTATCCATGGATGTCTTAAAAGACGACTAAAGGATATAATATGCAAATAATCTCTATACAAGAGGAGAAAAACTCGAAATAAAACACTATATCAACACGTCTGACCATCCTGGAGGAAGCCCGAATCTAATAGTTGCATGTATATAGTCTTGAGATGATGAGATGAATAATAATTTAATTGCATGGATAATTTATTGGTTCAATTACCTACCGTGCCGTGTCATGGTTTCAATTCTCACGCAGAAAAATACTGTCTGTATGTAATTTTTGTCCATTATGATTTCTGATGTTTAAGCGTGTTATATGAACACTCGGCACCAAACTAGCGGTCGCCTATTTGACATCGCATACACACGTTCCGCAATATCGACATAGCGATGGCAACAGATATGAAGACCATAGTCAGCAAAACGTGCTTCATGAGGAACACCAGAAGCCTTGAGCGTTGTAATAAATTGCAACTCCACCGACCAACTCTCACTCTCGATCTAGCATCGATCGATTGTCGACATACTGTATGTAGCTTGTAATTAGTTAAATAAATTGATCAAATAAGAGACTTTGCATTTCTTTGTACTCTTCGGCCACAGCCTTCGTAAGTGGTGAGCTTTACACGTTGTAAATAAAACTATTTTACGGATTTTATACCGTTTGTATTTGATTTTGGCCACCACCCGTGACCATGAACGCTGCAAAGTGATCGAAACGTCGGGCAATCATAAATGAAATACAAACGATGACCTAATGAAAGTTGCTGGGCGTCGTTGTATGCAGGCGACAGAGCACCGCACTTTGTGGCGAAACATCAAGAAGTGCTAAGTCCAGCAAGCTGCTTTAGGCCAAATGATGATGACGATTAACATAAGAATTAAAATATATTTAAATAATTTTACAGGTTTTATTGCGTTTATATTTGATTTTTATTTTGTCGTAGTTTCGGACATTTTTCAGTGTTCAGGAGGATGATGAACGTTTTTTTGACAGACTATATTGTGGACGCATTCCTTTGATTCCCTACGGTGAAAGTGACGCGCCGTAGATTCCTTCCGGGACGTCGTCCTCACGCGATCAGCCTCTGCGGGTGATGGACTAATCACAGATCCAGTCATAGGGACACGAAAAAAATATTGATACTTTTAGATATCTCGTACTTTTCTTTCGATACCGATGCTTTTGTAATCGATACTTTGTATTCAATACTTTTACTCAATGGGTAATTTTTGGCAGATATCGTATCGAATAAATTGTAGAAATGATCCATTTTAAACTTGACCTTACGGCTCATGTTTATGGTAACGACATCTAGTTCAAATATACTTTTGTGTCGATACTTTTATACTTTCTATTCGATACCGTGTCCCTATCCAGTCACCCGCGACCCCGGCTAGGGGTGACATAATGTCCGCTGAAATGTATTCGAAAGGTTGTCAAAGTAAATAATAAATACAAACGCTATAAATCTTATGAATTTATTATGAACTAGTTTATGGACTAGTGTTATTTCATACACTCTGAATATTATCTATTTATGCAGTTTAAAATCTCAAATCTATTACAAAACTATCGTCAAATCCGTATTTCGTCAGATCCTTGTTCGCGCACCATCTTGTTTGACGTCATAAAGTCATTTCATTCAACGATTCCATTTCACTTTCAACGAACCGGATTTTTCGTCGGTCAGTTGTACACTGGCAGAATTACAATCCGTGACCAGAGGCACGATGTAATATCGACCTTCGGCGGTAGAATTTCGTTAGTCGCTGGTGCCTACATTGTCTTAAATTTATTTTTAAAGAAACTAAAAAAGCCCTATATCAATCCGTCTGACCAGCGTGATATAGTCAACTTCCTTCTCATTATAGAAAAGACTCGAGCCCAACAGTGGGGCGTATATGAGCTGAGATGATGGCAAACAGACATGAATATTGATAAACCTATACTGCGATTTTTTGTACGAAATTATAAAAACAAATCTATTCCTCGAAATAAGGGGGTGGATATTGTGAACGGCGCATTAAGTAGGCGGTTTAAATAGATTAGTAATGCAGAGAGACATCGTCGACTGTTACGGCCGTACACGAGATAAACAACTTCACAATAAATAATATTATCAGTGAAAATACAAACGTTCGAATATCATAACAATATTTATCGCTGGTAAAATACGCATGTAAATTTTCATATGTGAGCACACTGCCTACGCAGCGGGCCGGTCCGTCCAGACTCGCAGAAAATCAGTCAGCATCCGTCAGGGACCCCGCCCACACCGTTCCTTTTCAGGTTTAACTATTATTTGCATTCAAATATGTTAGACATCTTTTACTGACCCTAAGAGCAAGAAAGGAGGGATTCTTACTCTGTCACTACATGGAGAAGGGTGGAAAATGTCATGATCGCTACACTTGATAGGTTATAATCTAAATACATATAAATTACGCGTCACGTTGTTTGTCCGCGATGGACTCCTAAACTACTTAACCTATTTTAATCAAATTTGCACACCGTGTGCAGTTTGGTCCAACTTGAAAGATAGGTTAGCTTACATTAAGATGTAAGCTATCCTATCTTTATAGTCGCTATATTTATAGTCGCAATATTATTTTATTGCAACTCTTATAATTCCCCTATATGTCATTTATTTATACGTAAACACAAAACTTGTTAGACAACTTTTTATTTTTGCTAATACATTGACGTATATTTAAATTCTAAATATGTGCTTTTACGTAATTCGCGCATATTTTCAAACAATAATTTAGTTTAAAAACTATCTATTACAATCTTATCTTAATATATATATATATATATATATATATATATATATATATATATATATATATATATATATATATATATATATATATATATATATATATATATATATATATATATATATATATATATATATATATATATATATATAAATTACGTGTCACGTTGTTTGTCCGCGATGGACTCCTAAACTACTCAACCGATTTTAATCAAATTTGCACACCGTGTGCAGTTTGATCCAACTTGAAAGATAGGATAGCTTACATCTTAATTTATAGTCGCAATATTATTTTATTGCAAATTATTTGTCTATTATTTGACATTCACAATTATCTGTTAACTCCAAACGATAAAATCGTTGGATGGCGATATACAGATGGCGATATATGTTGACTGGATTGAGTAATTAATTAATAGATGGCGCTGCTATGTCAAACCTACAAACGTGTCATATACGATTTTAAGTTGCTCTTTTACATAGATGCCATTTGTAAAAAAAATTACAGATGTTCTCCTACAGTTCCACTTAAATATGTAGTTTAATAAAATGTAATATAATAAAAACATTAGCCACAGCATCGCGTGGCCGGGTCTGCTAGTATATTATAGATTACAAAATTCTGGTGCCCATTCTTCTAGTGATCCCTTAGACTTTTATTACGACTCCTGGGCGAAGTAACACTTTGTATTTTCAAACCATGACTGTACAAAACACCTCAGACCATTAGACATATAAAATTACCCTCATAACTTTATATTATTTTATTTATTAGAGATAAAAAAATATACATTACAATTTTATATTAAAATACACGTATTAAATTTATTAATGGTAGAACCACATTGTTGATAGTCTGTCTACAGCCGCGGACCAGTCCGTCCGGGGTAGTACCACACTGAGCAGAAAATCAACGTCTGAATAATAGCAATTTGTTACTGCGCTTCGTTCGGTGAGCGAGAGAGCTGGAAGCCCAAATTTTCTGACGATGTTTGCATATGGTGAGTTTTGATGAGTTTCTGTGTGACGGAGTAAAAATACAATTCACCACCCCTGCCTGTGGGTGTCGTAAAAGACGACTAAGGGATATAATACGCATATAACATCTATACAAGAGAACGAAAACTCGATACAAAACTCTATATCAACATGTCAGACCAGCTTAGTAAGCTGTCAGACCAGCTTAGGTCGCCTTATAGTAGGTCAATTTCGCTCCCATGGAGGAGGCCCGAGCCCAACAGTGGGACGTATAATGAGCTGAAATGATAATGATGAGTATTTGTAGCCGTTACCATACAGCACATTTTGTGGTTAGCAATTACAACTATTTTTTTTTGTTTGGTGTTTCGAATCAAATACAAAGAGCCATTGTTTCCAGGATCAAACGAATTTGTTTCTATAGTTGATTTTACATTTATTTGTAAAGTCATTGTTTGTTAGTAATTAATAGTCCGGGATCCACCGGTCTTTTTGCATTTGATTACCAACAAGCTAATTTTGATGAGATACCCAACAGCCTCTCCAAAGATTATAATTATGAACAATACTAGTGTAAACATCAGAAATAATCAAACAAAAATACCCATCAGAAATCATTAAACAAAATACTAATCAAAACAAATTCTTCTACGAGACTCATTTATTTGGACAGACGATTATTGATTAAAAGTGTAACCAAATCAAATGCGTCACATAAAAAATATATAGCGGATTTTACCAACGATAAAAACTGTTTGTTGTGACATTTGATATTTGACAACTTTAATGATTATTTATATTATGTTTATTACTTTATGATGCTTACGAGTTACGCAAGGGAGTTTTTGGCGGGAATCTGAAGTGTCATGTGGTGTTCTTGTATTATATTCAATATCTTAGTGTTTTAACGTGTTATATTAAATAATTTTGATGGCATTTTATGTAATATATAGTGGCAAAACTGCTAAGGTGTAGTGAATATGATATAAAATTGCTATACATACCTTTTTGTTTCCACCAAAATTCTCAGAAGATACCCTTAACAGTGACCATTACACTGTTGAGGGCGACACTTTGACTTACTGACAGACCATTACTGACATGAAGAAACTGAGAACTTGAAAAAATAATTTTAAGTGGACACTGGCAAAAATGGCTCGTATTTGTAGCTGATTGCCAAGACAAAAAAGAAGAAGAAGAAGAAGAGTTACGCAAGTATTGTTGTAGGTACATATAATTTTACACACATTATTCTCCGTGTGTAAGTAGTAAGAATACTATTCACCACCAACTTTCTTGCCCGTGGGTGTCGTAAAAGACGACTTACGACGAAAAGACGATTATAATATGCATAATTATAACATCTATCATGATTAACCGATTTCAAAAAAGGAGGAGGTTCTCAATTCGTCGGAATACTTCTTTTTTATGTATGTTAACCGATTACTCAAAGACGCCTGGACGGATTTGCAAAATTCTTTTTTTGTTTGATAGGGTATACTTCCCAGGTGGTCCCATAGTCATCATAGGTCAGGATCTGATGATGGTATCCTTGAGAAATCCTTGCAATTTGAAGGCGGTTTTTTTTAATTAAAATATATGAGTTATTTCAGCTGATACACGTCCCATTGTTGAGCTCGAGCCTCCGTAATAGGAGGGAAATAGACCTACTATTCCACGCTGGTCAGACGTGTTGGAATAGAGTTTTGTTTCGAGTTTTCCTTCTCTTGTAATAATATCTGTATATTATAATCACTTTGTCGTGTTTTACACTCCCGCCTACGCGACACACACCTCGAGCGTGTGCTGCGCCGTGTCCTCGTCGCAATTGCAGTGGTGGCAGGATGGTGTGTAATAAAACGTATTACTATAGGGTTTTGTTTCGAGTTTTCCTTCTCTTGCACAAATGTTATATGCTTATTATAACCCTTAGTCATCTTATACGACATCCACGGGCAAGATAGGTAGTGGTTTATTGTATTATTACTCCGTCACCACACGGATAACATCTATATAAGGAAGGAAAACTTTAAATAAAACTCTATACCAACATATGACCCGTGTGGTATAGCAGGTCAATTTCCCTCCCATTGTGGAGGAGGCTCGAGCCCAACATATATGAGCTCTGATGACAATGATATCCGGCAACATGCTCAAAATATTGACCGCATTACCTCGTTGAATAACGTTATTAAATAATCATAAAAATAAAGATTATACGGCGTCGGCACGGCGTACGGCACGTGCTAAGCAAACGCTTAGTCATACCAACTCGTCTATAATTCAAGCGCCTAGTGACTACTTTTGTGTTATTATTATGATTTATATCATTAATTTTAATTATTTCAAATGTTTACGCGATTATTGCATAAACTTTCGTGTCCATGAACGACGAAAAGTGTTCAAAATGTCGATAAAATAAATATCAGTATCAATAAAGAAAGCCGTAAAAAATGTTTTATTCTTTTTTTAAATCTGTAGATAATAAATTTTTAAATATTGTAATTTGAATTATGCGTTCGATTAGTCAACAGCAGCAGCCAAGTTTTGTCGGTATTGCCATAAAGTAAAAATGTTTCATTTGATTACAAAAGTTGCTGTCCGACATTTTAGTCATCTTTTAGTCGAACGATAGTTATGCTATTGAAGTTACTTTCTTGGCGTTTTGAAAATCATGGCAATAACGGTATCAGGTATTTTATATTCATATAATGTATAGATAAAAAAAGCAATGCAGTCCCATTATCATTTTGAAAAATTATGAAAATCTAATTAGTGTTGTACATTGCGTCGTCCGATACGTGGTCGCCTCTCGAGAACCTTTCTTCCCCAGCAGTAGTCGTTTCGTCGAGCGATATGGGCTGCCCTTTACCATTTCAGCGTGCTAATTCTTTGTGCTATGTCGGTTACATCCGTTCTTATATGGGTTTCTATATTTCAGATTCTATCTCGCAGAGAAGTCCCGACTGGGGATGGGCATGGTTTCTGAAAAAGATCGATTCTTGAATCGATTTGAATCGTCGCCCAAAGAATCGATTCAAAAAAAGTAGAGTTCTAAAGGATCGATTGCCGATTAATCGATCTTTTTTTCAAATTTTCTTCCAATTTTGTATTTATGATTTTGTATTTTTAACAAACTTCAAAAAAAGAGATGGCCCCTCAATTTGACATAATTTTGTATTACGTCGATATTCTCGCAAATTAGCGACATCGTTTTGCCGCGTCAGCAAGTATTCATATATTCTCAATGTTAAGTATATTGAACTAACTGTACATAATTTAGTTCTTTTTTTTTTAAACCGAAAAAAAAATCGAATGTCGATTTTCTAGGGTTATACTTTAGTATCGATTCACCGAATCTATTCAGTGCTTCGTATCGATTTATAAAATCGATTTTTGGGTCTGAAAAATCGATTCTTTGATTAATCGATCTCAGATCGCTATCCCTAATCCCGAGCATAGCTTGCTCCATAGCACGCTAAGCAGCTTTGAGCTTATTTATCAGGCCTACATTTATAGACCAAGTTTTCGAGCCGTAAGGCATCTCTCGTGATTAAACGTTATCCATTTATGTACACTTTAGTCTTCAAGAACAAGAAACGTGGTGGTTGAAATTGTATTGTTACACCGTTACCGCACGCTTAGATTATTCATTTAAGTGTATTATGATCAATATAATGGAGGACATTCTTATTATATTGTTTTCTATTTGTCACGCGACAAATGAACTAATCAATTGCTGATATGCGCCATATTTTTTTTTGAAAACATTACGTCAATAGCATTAACTATTCGCGTCAAAGTGTAGTATACAATTTAATATAATTCATTCAACAATTTGGTCTTTATACTGTGGGATAATTTACAAAGTAAGCGTAGTAGTCTTAGAGAGCCCGCACACATACCTACAATTGCCAGTTGGACGACTATCGTACAACTAAATTGTGTGCTCTTACAATTTAGTTGGCCAACTTTATTTAATTGGTTAAGTATTGAACTCCCTCGCCGATTGTTATTGCTTCGAATTTCACATAAAACTATTTTAGTGCCACAGATTAATGCTGATTATTTTTTTTTAAAGATCCTGCACTAACGAAGTCTATAATATTAGGGGTATCATCATCATCATCTCAGCCTATATATGTTGGGCTCGGGCCTCCTCCATGATAAGAGGGGAATTGACCTACTATTCCACGCTGATCAGATGTGTTGGCATATAGTTTTCTTATGAGTTTTCTTTCTCTTGCATAGATGTATCTTTATTACATCCCTTAGTAGTCTTTTACGACATCCACGGACCATAGAGGGAGTGGTGAATTTTATTCTTACTCCGTCACCACAAGGAAAATTCATTAAATTTTACGATTACTTTATAGTAAGTAAATAGTTTATATAATTTTAGTGACTTTACAAACATATGATTAACGACGACGACAAATCACACCCAAATCTGAATACCAATTTTGCGAATCACACAAAGTATTGCCCTGCGTGTGAATCGAACCCATGACTATTGTCAGCCTACTATCCTATCCTACTAATATTATAAACGCGAAAGTTTGTATGTTTTTTTTTATTGCTGATGGTGGCAAACGAGCAGGCAGCAAACCTGATGGTAAGTGATACTGCAGCACAAGGACCTTTGCAATACCAGGGGCACAGCCAGGCCGTTGCCTACCGTGAAGTAAATGCTCTTCTTAAAGCTCGTTTAAAGAAGGACATGTCATAGCGCTCGGGAAACACAGCAGCAGGTAATTCATTCCACAACCTGCACGTACGTGGGAGAAATGATTGCTGGAAACATACAGTTGAAGACCATATTGGATGGAACCTGCTGCGGTGTCGAGTGGTACGTTGGTAAAACAGTGACGGTGGTACCAAGTCAAACAGTATGTGAGAATATGAAGATGTTTGTTGCTTTTTAACACAAAAACTACTGAATGGATTTTGATGAAACTTTACAATAATATAGCTTACATATCAGAATAACACATAGGCTATAATTTATCCCGATATTCCCACGGGAAGAGGAACTGCGGGTGAAACCGCAGAGCGCTGTTAGTCCTATATATGTGCTAGTGCACTGCAGGTCGTATCTTAACCATTACGTCATCTGTTTACATCTGCATATTATATAGGTAACATAGAAAGGAAGAAAGAAATTTTATTTTGTAAACCTCACACAATATAGACACCAACGAAAGAAATAAGAACTACTAACTAAAAACAAGGAGTCGAATATGTGAGGCCAAAGTATGGTGCCCATCTCAGCTTATGGTACGGTAAATATGATACTACACCGCTGATATTCTGATGGGCCCGTACAATCAAGTCGCGGAAGCAACAATATATCCAAAACAAATATATTTAAAAAAAAGTTAAACAGTAATATTTGAAATAGTAACATTAAATTAAGAATGAAATAAATTAATACTATACTATATCATATTTTAGTTTGTAAAAAATATCATAATTATCACATAGAATAGCTTAAGTAAAACAAACAAATTATTTAATAAAGACGTCATCATCATCATCTTGCTCTTATCCCAATTACTTGGGGTCGACGCAATATGTCATCTGATTTGACATATTGCAAAAAGTTTCGGCAATGACTTTTATGACCGGCCGCCTGCCTGACATCAACCCTCCTTGGGAATGTAATCGTTGACCCAAATGGTACCAGATGGAATTGGTCCGGGTCAATCTAGGGCTCTTAGTCGTCTTTTACGACACCCACGAGCAAAGCAAGGGTTGGTAGTATTCGAAGCCTCTACCACACAGCAATATTTAATAAAGACATATAGAATATAAAATAAAATAAACACTAATAGTATAAAGAAGAAACCGAAAGTACATAAATCTTGTGGTTAGCTAGAACGAGTCTTTGATGAAATAGAACGAGAAATAACTACAGTAAATTTGTGGTAATTCTTTTTTAACATCTATGCAAAATAAGGGAAACTCCAAATAAAGCTTTAAAACAACGTGCTATAGTATTTCGTGTTGTTTTTTTTTATTAGCGGTCGGCGCGCTCCTCGCACCACTCCGTCCGGGGCGACAGAGGGGCGTAAGCACGCACACCCGCAACCCACCCACGATGCACGTCGCCTTCGTCGTTGAGCCGACCACCGGCGCAGGGTTACTTGTCATCAGTGGTCGGCCCGACGGAATACCCCCTATTTGAGGTACCCTCCCATTGACCGAGGTCCCCCCCTCGGGGAGGCGTCGGTCTTTCCTCACGCGGTCGGCCTCTCAGCGGGTGACGGACTAATCCCCGGTCACGTCACCCGCGGCCTCGGCTAGGGCGCCATGAAGTATTTCGTGTGGTGACGGTGTAAGAATACAATTCACCACTCCTTATTTTGCCCGTGGATGTTGTATAATACAACTAAGGGATATAATACGCATATAACATCTATGCAAGAGAAGTGAAACTCGAAATAAAACCCTATACCAACTGTCTGACCAGCATGGTATAGTTATGTCAACTTCCCTCCTATAGTGGAGGAAGCTCTACGTATATGAGCTGAAATGATGATGATGATGATGAACATTATTGCAAGAGAAGGGAAACTCCACTCCGCCATCACCACCTTAAATAAATAAGCTTTGTAAATAAAGAAAACTAGTTTCGCGCGGCTGCATTTTGCCTGTGGCCCTGAATATTGGTCCGGTTCACGAGCGACATTTTTAATTAGATTACCAGTTTATCGGCCATTGCCTGTATTAAAAAAAATGGAAGGAAACAGTGATAACTGCTGGTAAGTTTTATTTACAATTAGTTTTTTTAATTTGTTTACGATTTTCCTTAACGTATAAACCCGAGTTACAATTACGTTCTTCCGAAAACATGTACGTTATCAATCAGTATTCAAAGAATGTGCTCGTATATATTACAATTGTATTTAAATTTATTGTTAAATGCATATTACGCTGAAGGACCTTAAAATCACATAGGATCGATTCTTAGATTTAACTAGCAACCCGCCCTCGCTTAGCTTCGGTTTTAGTCGTTTTACCCGCGTAGTTCCCGTGGGAATACCGGGATAAAATATAGCCTATGTTACTCCCTTATATTATAGCTTTTCATTGGTGAAAGTGGTGTTTGTTCTGGGTAATCTTCAAAATGTTGTGGTGGTTCCAGTGGTGTTTGTTCCAGGTAATCTTCAAAATGGCTGGACCGGTTTCAAAAATTCTTTCACCAATCATCATCATCGCAGCCCACATACGTCCCAGTGTTGGGCACGAGCCCTACTATACCGCGCTGGTCAGATGTGATATTTTTTTATACATTATACGAAAAAAATTGCGTACTTAACACTTATTTTTTTAATACTACGTAACACTTGCTTATTTTTTAATAATTTTCGAGCATTTCACGTTGGGTTTTTTCACATCGGTGAGTCACAAAAAATTAAAATCAATTTAATTTACTTTATAATTATTAAAATATAATATTTTTGTATTTACCTTATTTTGTTTTTGTATATAATTATGTATTTTTTTTTTTATATTGTTAATGCTAATCTAATTCTAGTAATGTATTTCCCCAGAGTGAGTCAGCTGAACTTATTACAAAATAATACGTAAAGTACGAAAATTTAAATCGAGTTTTTGGTTTATATTATATATATTTTGTTTCTAACGCAGGAAATTCATTTCTTTATAAAAGAACTTAGGCAATAAATACAGTATTTATCATTTTACATTTAAAAATACAGATTCTCTAATAATATTACTTTATTAACACATTCCGTGTGGTGACGGAGTAAGAATACAATTCACCGCCCCCTATCTTACTCGTGGGTGTCCTAAAAGCCGACTAAGGGATATAATATGCAGATAACATCTATGCAAGAGAAAGTAAACTCGACATAAAACCATATACCAACACGTCTGACTGGCGTGGGGTAGTCAATTTCCCTCTCATTATGAAGGAGGCTCGAGCCCAGCAGTGGGACTGTGGGACATATATGAGCCGAGATGATGATTATTATTACATTAAAACGAGATACAATATTTTCTATGTCAGAACGCGACATTTTGGAGAAATATTAAAAAAATGTGATTTGGCAAGCTAAGAAAACATGGACACGTGAAAAGTGCTGCAGAAATAGCTAAAAACATGAACATAAAATCTAAAAATGAAGACAAGGCCCATGTCTGTTTGCAAAAACGTGATATTTTTGTTACGACTCTGGGGGCAGTGGAATAGACAGTCATAAAACTTATACGTTTTTTTTAAGAAGACACCCCTTTATTTTTTTTTATGTTAAGCTATGGTTTGGACACACCCCGCCCAATTACATGTTGTCATTTTTTTCCTTAAAATTACCACCGGATCGGAACGCGACCGCACTGAGAAGATCCGGCAAGAAACTCAGCGGGATTGACTATTTTTTAATAATTTCATTTAAATAAAACTGCATGCAACAACATGCTTATTAATAGCTCCAGTGTGATGCCTTTCGAAATATGATATGATAGCAGCTGATCACGAGTTTACCACTAGGGCAGCCATCACTCCCCTCAACCATAATGGAGGGAAGGGAGTGTTACCGATTGCTTGCCTTCCGTGGCCGCCCCGACGGATTATTCTTTCGAGTACCGTTACCTTCGAGGACGCGGCTACACCCTGACCTAAGGAAATAATACTTGTCTTCAAACGTAATTAATGGACACATTACATCCAAACTCAGAACAACAATTTAGTTGTCCTGCATAGGATTCGAATCTGCGACACTGTCACGATAGGTCAGTATCTGAACCACTACGTCATCTGCGCAGTCACGACATCTGTATTTTCCAAATCATATGCTTGTAGAAACGTCCTTGTTTGAACGTGTCCTATTTATTACTGAACGAACTGACCTCGCCGTTGAACTTCGCCAAGGTCGTATTGGCGGCTGCTTCGCTAGGGTTGTTAACACTCAATTATTGAAAATTGACTTAAACTGACTGACTTTTTTAATTGACTATATTTATAAATCGACGGAGTAAGAATACAGTTCACCACCCCCTGTCTTGCCCGTGGGTGTCGTAAAAGGTAACTAAGGGATATCTTGTACATATAACATCTCTTCAAGAGAAGGGAAACTCGAATTAAAACCCTTTAACAGCCTGGCTGACCAGCGTGGTATAGTAGGTTAATTTCTCTCCCAATATGGATGAGGCTCGTGCCCAATAATGGGATGTATATAAGCTGTGATAATGACAAATAAATAAAATTGAAGTGTCTGTTGATGACAAAATAATAAGATTTATTTTAATGCCCGCACGGATATTTATTGCGGGTGACCGAACCGGGATTTAGTCCGGCACGCGCAGGGAGGTTAGCCTTGGGACTGCGATCGGCGTCCCAGTAGGGGATTCCTTCGGGGTACTCCGTCGGGTCGACCACTGAAATCAAGGAACTCTGCACCGTTGGTCGGCCCAACGACGAAGGCGACATGCTATATGGGTGTGTTACAGGGCCGTGCGCCGCCCCTCTGTCGCCCCGGACGGAGCCAAGCGACGGGTGCGCTGACCGTAGCCCACCCAAAAAAAAAGAAAAAAAGGTATAAGGTTCCATTTCAAGTTTTCCTTCTCTTGCATAGGGGGGATTAACCCTAGTAACCGTACTCCGGCGGTCGGTCCAACAACGAAAGCGACGTGCTATATGGGTGGGTTATGGGTGTGCGTGCTTACGCCCCTCTGTCACTCCAGTCAGAGCCGGCCCAAAAAAAAACGGATATTTACGTGATACTTATGCTTAAATACTATTTAAAATTTTTTTGTCTGTCTCTACTATATTACGCCGTACAGCTTGGTTTTATTTCGAGTTTTATTTCTCTTGCATAGATATTATCTGCTATCATATCCCTTAGTAAACTTTTACGACATCCACGGATGAGAATGGTAGTGGTGAATTGTATACTTACTCCGTCACTACACTACTACATTTTGATATTTTTATCAAAATGTAAATGTCAATTTTCTGCGAACATCAGGACGAGCCAATTTACAGACATAACACTATCGGTCGCGTGTTCCTTGCAGTTGAATTAAATACTATCACTTGGTTAAAAAGTTGACAACCCTAATAATATATGTATGTATGTTAAGCAAAACATGGCCGGGCCGTATAACGATTAGAAATCGGTTGCACGCACGTGGGCTTATTCGCCATTTTAATTTCGTTACAATTGTCTTTTTTAAAAGCTTCTATTTAACTTGTCCTGTTAGTATGGCACAAATCTTGCCAGTTAAATTAGAACCACTTCCTGTCGTTAGATTAGGTTGAAATTTGGTTTTCTTTCGTAACTTCGGTGACAATGCAATAATATGGTACCATGAAGCTGTTGTCAAGATGGCGTCGGAAGGTGGCCATAGGAACTCCTAAACTAAACAAGATAAAACCGTCGAGTTTGGACTCGTTTAAATAGTCTTGACAAGCAATTTTCCTTCGTTTTAGAGCATTTAAATAAAAGCTTATTTTTAAAAAAATATGTTTTTAATTTTTATTTTTTATCTATACCAATAAATAAAATTGGTGTGTCTGTTTGTAATTTCAAAATAATAGGCTTTTTTCATGCTCACACGGTTATTTGCACGATACCTATGCCTAAAATAGCAATTAAGAATTTTTTGTCTGTCTGTCTGTCTGTTTGTTCCGGGTAATCTTCAAAACGGCTGGACCGATTTCAAAAAATCTTTCACCAATGGAAAGCTATAATATCAGGGCGTAAACTAGGCTATATTTTATCCCGGTATTCCCACGGGAACGGGAACTACGCGGGTAGAACGACTATAACCTATAACCTAAGCGAAGCGAGGGCGGGTTGCTAGTTTTTAATAAATAGGAGTGGTAGGACCACACTGTCGACAGTTATCTGTCTACAGCCGCGGGCCGGTCCGTCCCGTCCGGGGCAGTACCATGCTCTCGCAGAAAATCGACGTCTAAGTAGTAGCAATTTGTTACTGCGCTTCGTTCGGTGAGCGAGAGTCTCAACTCTATCCACAGCTAAGTCATTTTTAAGTATTAAAAATGAAATTGTTATGTTTAGTGATGAAATTGGCAAGAATATGGGTGTCCTGCTGTCAGATAAAGGGCATTCAATTGTCAATTATTGCTCACCGGGTTCGTCATACCATGATATAATGGAAAAAATCTTTAATTATAAGTTTAAGCCTAGTACTACACTACTAGTCTTTATTGGCAATATGCGAAGTGTGAGCAAAAAGCAATTGCTAAAATATAATGACAACATTTATAGATTAAATGTAGATAAAAT
The DNA here is from genome assembly GCA_032191425.1 of Lymantria dispar. NCBI lineage: Eukaryota > Metazoa > Arthropoda > Insecta > Lepidoptera > Erebidae > Lymantria > Lymantria dispar. The sequence continues at coordinate 4,167,439 of CM063465.1, read as the reverse complement.
TGTGTTGTTCACATTTCCTTATCGCACGTGTTTGACACAGATGGAAAATGAATCCATCTATAATTTAAATTTGATATTACATAATACTACTAATTATTGTACTGACAACAAAATGCATGTAATTGACATTAACAATTTGGTTAAAAAAAAATGATTTGACAAAAGATAGTTCTTATCTTTCAAAATTTTACAAAAAACTGATAGCTGATTCGCTATCTTATTATTTATTTACATCAGCCAAGAACTTGGCTACCAAAACTGCTTTTATTAAGCAATGTAATAACATATCCACTATTGTAAATAGTGATATTAATTCAAAAACTAATTTGAATTAGCTATTAAGACAATAGAGAACCCCTCTTGCCTTAGCATTTTAAGCACTAAGAATAATAATAAATCAATCAACCTGGTACATCAAAATATTCAGGGTATGTTAGGTAAAGATTTGGAAATTGAATTATTTTTGAATGATTATCAAATAGACATTTTATGTATTACTGAACACTGGCTCAAAGGTAATCAACTAATGTTCAATTTTCCTAATCACCAGGTTGTTAGCTCGTTCAATAGAGTCAATAGGATACGAGGCGGCTCATTGATAATTTTAAATAAGATGGTTAAACTTAAATAAAGAAATGATATTGTGAGACTCTCTATTGAACGTGTTATAGAAATTGCTTGTATTGAGTCGGAGCAGTTCATAATTGTATGCGTATAAAGACCTCCATGTTCACCATATGAACATTTTGAAAGATATATGGAGGATATTTTGTTCAAAATCTCTACCTCTAATAAAACAGTTATTATCTGTGGCGATTTTAATATTAATTTATTAGACCACAACAACATCACACAAAAATTTATAACTCTTATGAAATCATATGATTTATATAATGTCTTCTTGGAGCCTACTAGGATAACGTCTGGGAGTGCAACTTGTATTGATAATGTATTTACAACTGTTAAACCCATTGCTCACTCTATTCTGAGTGCTCTAGAATCGGATCATTGTGGTCAATTTGTTGTATTTCCTAGAACTAGTAGGGTTCAACGAGAAAGTATTAGCTTTGTTCCCATGACTGCTAGCCGCTTAGAGCAGTTTAAAGATGAACTGAGTATGAAGGTACCGCTGTTGCCTATTCATGACAGTCCTAATGAGCTATATACATCTTTATTTCACACAATCAATACCGAATTTAGTAAAATTTTTAAACCAAAAACATTAACATTTGGAGTGCCTGCTGGTTTTAGTGAATGGGCTACTTGTGGTATCTACAAGAGTAGAAGAAGGTTATATGATCTTTACAGTGAAAAATCTTATAACCATAACCCAGTATTTTTAGAGTATGTTAAAAATTATTCAAAAATTTTCAAACGTGCCTGTTCTAGTGCTAAATCCATTTATTTAAGGAGGAAAATTAAAGGATCTAGTGATATAATTAAAATGACTTGGACAGTGATTAATAGTGAAACCGGTAGGAACACTGTGCGGAAGAAGGACTTTAATTTAAAGATTGGTGATAAAAATGTGACAGTAAATAAAGAAGTGGCACATGAATTTGAAAACTTTTACAAATGTGCCTGTATTAACAACAAAATCCTTAGCGTCGTGCCCTATTTTGACTGAATCGCTCCTTAAACAAAGCATTGTAAAATGTGACACTTCCTTTGAATTTTCAGATGTAGGTGTGGATGATATTTTAAAGTCTTTTAAAAATCTTAATATTAAGAAAACAGCAGATTTATGGGGTTTATCAGTAAAGACTATTGATTTTATAATACCTGTTATTGCTCCCCACCTGGCATTTGTATTTAATGGTTGTGTTGCTCAGGGTGTGTTTCCTGATCTCATGAAAATTAGTAGAGTGATTCCTTTATTTAAATCTGGTAGTATGTCAGATATTAATAATTTTCGTCCTATATCCATACTACCAACACTCAGTAAAGTATTCGAAAAAATTATGCTTAATCAGATGTTGATTCATTTTAAGAGACATGGTATTTTTCACAAATATCAATTTGGCTTTACTAAGAATTGCTCTACTACTGATGCGGGCGTAGAGTTATTGAAAAATATTTTTGCAGCCTGGGAGGAATCACATGAGGCCTTAGGTGTTTTCTGTGATTTATCCAAGACATTTGATTGTGTACAACATGAAACACTCATCAGAAAACTATACCACTATGGGATCAGGAATAACGCTCTTGAACTTGTAACTTCTTATTTAAGCAACAGAATCCAGAGGGTTGATGTTAATGGTGCACGATCATCTGGTTCTATTATAAAAATGGGCGTTCCACAAGGGTCCATTCTGGGGCCATTTCTGTTTCTTGTATATATTAATGACCTACCCTACCATATAGGGGACAATCTGGACATTGTGTTGTTCGCAGATGACACTTCTTTGTTATTTAAAATTAAAAGACAAATGTTTAATTATGACGATGTGAACAATGCACTGTCTAACGTTGTTCATTGGTTTAACACTAATAATTTGGTTCTCAATGAGAAAAAACTAAATGTATCAAATTTACTACTCCTAATGTGAGGCAAGTGGACACCAATATCCAAATGAATGGTGTGGCTCTAGACCTTGTGGAGTCAACAGTCTTTTTAGGTATCACCATAGATGTAAACTTCAGTGGGGACCTCATATTGAAAAGTTGTCGAGTAGGCTTAGCTCAGCGGCTTATGCAGTAAAAAAAATAAGAATGTTAACAGATACTGAAACAGCTAGAATGGTTTATTTCGCTTATTTCCATAGCCTTATGTCTTACGGTATATTACTGTGGGGATGCTCCGCGGACTTTAATAGAATCTTTGTTCTCCAAAAAAGGGCTGTCCGTGCAATTTATAATCTAGGCCCAAGAATCTCACTTCGGGAGAAATTCAAAGAAATAAATATTCTAACTGCTGTATCACAATATATATACGAAAAATATTATATGTCAAAAAAAATATCGCTAACTTTAAGAGATATTGTGACATTCATGAAATGAATACTCGTAATAAGGACAGATTAGTTGTACACACTACTCGTCTCCAAAAAGTTAACAAATCATTCATGGGGCAATGTATACGCTTTTACAATAGATTACCTAAAGATATCCGAGACCTGCCTATGAAAAAGTTTAAAAAAGCCATCAAGAATAGACTTTGTAAAAAGCTTATTATAAAATCTCCGATTATGTAGATGATAATACAGATTGGTTGTGAGCAGCTCCTCATTCAGCAATTTCCTTGTTATTTTAAATATACTGTTTGTAAATGTACTTTTAACTTTTATTGTAAAGTGTAGCGTGTTTTGCCTAACGAATTTTTGTATTTTCAGCGTTTGTAACATATTGTGGTGTTGGTCATGCTCACATAAGGATCTACTTGCGGTAGCTGTGTGGAGCGGGTCTCTCCCTACCCTCCATAGTGGTTGAGGGGAGTGATGGCTGCTCTAGTAGTTAACTCGTGATCGGGTGCCGCTTGTGGGATCTGGTCCAGCCATAATCGTTTAAATTATATTAAGTGTCTTGCGGTTCGAAGGGCATCACACTGGAGCTTGTTCTTACAAAACATGTACACAATTGTATAACTAGTAAGAAGAAAAAAAAAAAAAATAATAATGACAAGCCCGCTGAGTTTCTTGCCGGATCTTCTCAGTAGCGGTCGCGTTCCGATCCGGTGGTAGTATATTTTTTTTGGAAATTGTAAACCTGACAATATGTAAGTGCCCTCTCAGGGTTTATGCATAATAAAATAATTTGAATTTAGAGAGCCGGAAGCCCAACTTTCTGAGGGTGATTGCGTGTGGAGGGTTTTGGTGGTGCCCTTGGTATCACCGAGTCTCAATGCACGCATTCACACTCTCTTCGCTTTCTTCGCGGTAGGCAACGGCCTTGTAAAGGTCCATGAGCGGCAGCAACACTTACCATCAGGTATACTGTTTGCTCGTTTACCACCGATTGCAATAAAAAAAAATAAAAAAACTTCGGTATTAACCGAGTTATAGCAATAAATCATCATCATCATTTGTATAGATAGTTGGGAATATCTATTTATTGATAATTATGTGTATTTACTGTGGTGACGGAGTAAGAATACAATTCGCCACTCCCTATCTTGCCCGTAGATGTCGTAAAAGACGACTAAGGGATAATATTATGTAAATATCTTGGATATGTAGTTTGTTTTCCGTGTGGTGAGGGAGTAAGAATTCATCACCCCTTTCTTGCCTGTGGGTCTCGTAAAACACGACTAAGTGATTATAATATACAGATATTATCGATACAAGAGAAGGAAAACTTGAAACAAAACCCCAACCTGTCTGACCAGTGTGGTATAGTACGCGAATTTCCCTCCCATTGCGGAGAAAGCTTCAAGCTAAGCAATTATGTTAAAAATTGACAAGTGCCCAGTCAGAGATTATGCGCAATAAATGATTTGAATTTACCATCTATACAAGAGATGAAAACCACGAAATAAAACCCTGTTTGACCAGCGCGGTGTAGTGGTGTGGTAGCTCATCCACGGGCAAGATAGGGAATGGTAAATTGTATTCTTACTCCGTCACCCCAACACATGCCCATGCCATTTTATATTATAAAGATTTGCACAATATTTGTTGGTAACCCTAACAGAATGTACGTAAAGTTAACATGGCCGTATGACGATATGAAACCGGTCTCGTTCGCACGATTTATCCGTTTATTTTTGTGACGATTTTTGCGTTAGGTTCTATTTTTAGAGTTTAGTAACTAACTGGACCGTGTGGTGACGGAGTAAAAATACAATTCACCACCCCCTCTCTTCCCACGGGTGTCGTAAAAGACGACTAAGGAATATAATACGTGTATAACATCTATACAAGAGAAGAAAAATTCGAAACAAAGCCCATTTGATCAGCGTGGAATAGTAGGTCAATTTCTCTCCCACTGTGAAGAAGACTCAAGCTCAACAGTGGGACGTATATATAGAAACAACTTTTTTATATTATAACTAGCAACCCGCCCTCGCTTCGCTTCGGTTTTAGTCGTTTTACCCGCGTAGCTCCCGTTCACGTAGGAATACCGGTCTAAAATATAGCCTAGGTTACTCCCTGATATTATAGCTTTCCATTGGAGAAAGAATTTTTGAAATCGGTCCAGCCGTTTTGAACATTAACCGGAACAAACAGACAGACAGACAAAAAAATATAAAGTGATTTTTAGGCATGTATATAGTGCAAATAACCGTGTGAGCATGAAAAAAGCCTATTATTTTGACATTACAAACAGACACTCCAATTTTATTTATTGGTATAGACTAGGAACCCGCTCTCGTTTCGCTTCAGTTTCAGTCGCCTTACCCGCGTAGTTCCCGTTCCCGTACGACTACCGGGATAAAATATAGCCTAAGTTACTTCTTATATAGACAGCTACCTGGTAGTAAAATATTATCAATATCCATCTAGCCGTTTTGAAGATTACCCAAAACAAACAGACAGACAGATAAAAATTTTATAAATCGGTTTTTAGGCATAGATGTCGTGCAAATAACCGTATCAGCATGGAAAAGGCAATTATTTTCCATTACAAACAGACACTTTAATTTTATATGTATAGAAAATTTTCACGACGTTGGTAACCCTAACCCAGTATAATTATCTAAAGTTAACATGGCCGTATGACGATATGAAACCGGTCTCGTACGCACGATTTATCCGTTTATTTTTGTGACGAATGTCATTTGTGTTGTTATATTTTTAGAGTTTAGTACTAACTGTAACCGTAGCTTGAGTTTTACTTAAGTTTCGTCATCATATCAACTAGGGATGTGAAAAAATAATCGATTTTTATAATAATCGATTATTACAAAAAAATAATCGATTAAAAATCGATTAATAATCGATTTTTTTATTATACGAAATTCGATCGAAATTAATCGATTATTCACTGCCAGATTACCTAAAAAAAAAGGTCATCACGATTATTTCATACTATATTAGAAAATAAAGCTCCAATTCCCTAAAAAAAAAATTCATCATAATCCTGTTGGGAGAAAAAATCGATTATTTTATACGATTATTTATTTTTAATTAATCGATTATTTTATAATCGATTTATTTTAAAGAACAAAAAATCGATTATTTAAACAATCGATTATTTTCCCTCCAAGTCACATCCCTAATATCAACTCGGTCAGTATAGTAGGGAATTTGATCTATTATACCAGGCTTGTCAAACCAACCCGGTATAAGATTTTATTTCGAGTTGACAATCTCTTTCATAGATGTTATATGCATATTATATCACTTAGTCGTCTTTTACGACATCCACGGATAAGATTCCACGGTGGTGAATTATATTCTTACTCTGTCACCCTACAAACGACTAACCGAAAACGTGACACAAAACCCTATGCCAACATATTATCTCACCAGCATGATAAGTCAAATTTCTCTCCGATAATGGAGGAGGCTAGAACTCAACAGTATTTGGACTGAGATGATGATGATAATGATGACGGTGTATAATTTTTTTCCCTATACCAACACGTCTGACCAGCGTGGTATAGTAGGTCAATTACCCTTCCATTATGGAGGAGGCCCAAGCCCAATAGTGGGACTATATGGGCTGAGATGATGATGATGAGATGATGTATAATGTCATATCGGCTTCTTATAATTTTCCTATTTGTCACGTATAAGTTATATACGTAAACATAAAACTTGTTAGACAGCTTTTTATTTTTTTGCTAATACTTTGACGTATATTTTAATTCTAAATATTATTATGCTTTTACGTAAACCGCGCATATTTTACTTAAGTATTCATACGGTTAGCATTAACCCTTCATAAATATTGACGACTATTGGTGGTAAAGGAGCAAACAACACACCTGATGGTAAGTGTTACTGCCGCTCGTGGACCTTTGCTATGCCGCTACCTACCGCGAAGACAGTGAAGGGAGTGTGAATGCGTGCAATAAGATTCAATGATACTAAATGCATCACAAAACACAAACAATCTAATAATGGACTGCCGGCTCTCTCGCTGACTAGAAAGAAAGAAAGAAAACATATTTATTCGATGCTGAGTCACACGTCACAATTTTCATGGTTAAGCATACATACGGCTGAAATAAACATTAAAAATATTATAATAATAAAACAGATATGTAGGTAGGTAGTTAGGTGCTATTCTTAGTGTGCATAAAGGAATCACGACAAAAGCCGAAGTGTATCAACGCGGCCGATACCACCCGTCCGCGATCCGCCTACAAAACAGTCAGTCGGCTAGGGTGCTGCGATCACGACAGCCGCAGCCTCACGCTAATATACTGTATGAGGAATCGTATGAATGATCGCAGCTCGCACACTAATAATAGTTAGAACGCGATGGGTACATGAGCTTTTAAAATATAATATAAATGCTGAGCAATAAATAACCATGAATATTTATCAAATAATACTAATAGTTAATTAATGCTCCCATCATTCCACCAATCGTCAGATCGCGGCCTGAGACGCCCGCGGGGTAGGGGCACAAGCTACACACACACAGACTAAATGGAGCGCATTAACAAATTGCTACTACTCAGACGTCGATTTTCTGCTCAGTGTGGTATTACTCCGGACGGACCGGCCCGCGGCTGTAGACAGACGACTATCGACTTTTTTTTTTTTTTTGTGTGTGCACAGCTGTCAGCCGCAGATGGCCTTAACAGCTTGACGCGGACTATGGGTGAGCGCTGAGGGCTCTCAACCCGGAGAAAAGTAAGCTAAGCGACATCGCCCAAGGGCTCCCCCTGTGGGGAACGGACCTCGGCTTGGAGCGTCGCTGGAGGCAAAGTGGGCGTGCCCACGTTTTGATTAATGATTTTTGCGCGGCGCGGTTTCGCACCTCGATGGCGAGGGCGAAACCGCGGATATTTATGTGTTAAGGCCTCGCGGGCCGTGTAGGCTCTACGTTGAGCGAGTGTGATGTTGTCGTCCTCTTCGTCGAGGACGTGACGAGGACGTCGGATGGAACGACTATCGATAGTGTGCTCCTACTTTATATTAGTTGTAGTTGATAAAATAATTTATTACAGTAGAAGTTCAATTATCCGGCTCTCAATTATACGGATTCGCGATTATCCGGACTACCAACTGCGACCTATGTATTGTACCTACAAATCGAATTTATGCAAGCATGAACGTATCTGTGTGCCTACTCTTGAATCTCGATTCCAATCCTAAATCCAATCGCAGATCGAATTTGAGCAAATTTGGTACTCTTGAAAGCGACACTAGCGCATGATTAGAATCAAATTCGTTGGAACGTTTCTAAACTAAATGAATTCGACTCTCGTCGATTAAGTCAAATATTTGCTACTCCCGACGTGACTTTGACGTAGTTTAAATTCGTTAATGTTACACAATTTCAAGAAAGCGTCTTTGTGGTGATCGAGTTTGATGACGTTATTAATTTAAAGTAAGAAAGTACGGCACATTTGATGAAAATAACAACGGCGAACGCGAAGAATTCATTCTCGATTTTGTTCAAGAGTACCAAATATAAGTTTTTTTTTTTTTTTTTTTTTTTTTTTTTTATTGCCAACGGTGGCAAACGAGCAAGCAGCACACCTGATGGTAAGTGAAACTGCTGCACATGGACCATTGCAATACCAGGGGCACAGCCAGGCCGCTGCCTACCGTGAAGGAAATACTCTTCTTAAACCTCGTTTAAAGAAGGACATGTCATAGCGCTCGGGAAACACAGCAGCAGGTAGTTCATTCCAGAGCTTGCACGTACGTGGGAGAAATGATCGCTGGAAACGTACAGTTGAAGACCATAACGTTTCCAGGTGAAATGGATGAACCCTGCCGCGATGTCGAGTGGTACGTTGGTAGAATGGTGACGGTGGTACCAAGTCAAACAGTTCCTCGGAGCACTCCCCGTGAAAGAGTCGGTAGAGTACACAGAGTGACCCAAAGTCTCTCCGCTGCTCCAGCGACTCCAATCTGTCCGTAAGATTGGGATCCCCGACGATTCGAACAGCCCGTCTTTGCAGGGAGTCAAGTGGGTCTAGCTGATATTTGGGCGCACCTGCCCAGAGATGTGAGCAGTACTCCACATGAGGACGAACTTGTGCTTTGTATAGTACAAGACGCTGTCTCGGTGTGAAGTACCGCCTGGCTCTGTTCAGGACGCCCAACTTTTTGCTTGCCAATTTGGCTTTGTCCTCCAAATGACTCCCAAACTGGACTTTGCTCGATATTTTGACGCCGAGAATCCCAATACTCTCAGAAATTGGAAGAGTTACTCCTTGGAACTGAGGCGCCATGACAAATGGGTCCTTCTTTGCAGTGAACGCGCAAACTTGTGTCTTTGTGGGGTTGAACTGGACTAGGTTCCGTTCACCCCATTCCGAGGCCCGCCCCAGAGAGCGCTCGACTTCAGACACAAGTTGAACCCTTCTTTCCTGAATACTCCGAGGGATATTCCGTTGCTCAGTGTACCGCTCATCACCCGTACTGTCATCCGCATAGCAACGCATATTCTCGATAGAGAGCATGTCATTGATATGCAGGATAAACAACGTCGGGGAGAGCACCGAGCCTTGTGGTACACCAGCATTAATGGTCATGGTATCGGAGCAGGAGCCATCTACGACGACTTTTATACTCCGACCATCCAAAAAGCTGGCAATCCAATTACAGAGTCCCTCGGGGATTCCGTATGATGGTAGCTTCGATAGAAGTGCCCTGTGCCAGACCCTATCGAACGCCTTTGCGATATCTAGGCTGAACGCCAGCGCCTCACCCTTGCCCTCCAAGGCCTCTGCCCAACGGTGTGTGAGGTACACAAGAAGATCACCAGCCGACCGACCATGACGAAAGCCGTATTGGCGATCACTGATAAGCTGGCGATCCTCAAGGTACTGCAGAAGCTGGCGGTTTATAACCTTCTCCATTATCTTGGAGAGCAAGGATGTTATCGCAATTGGCCTGTAATTCGATGGGTCAGACCGGTCTCCCTTTTTAGGGATCGGGTGGACATGGGCTACCTTCCACGAAGACGGAACCCTATTAGTAGCGTAGGAAAGTCGGTATAGGCGCGTGAGGATGGGAGTCAATTCAGGGGCGCACGTCTTTAGTACCACTGCAGGGATGCCATCCGGTCCACTCGACTTATGGACGTCTAAAAGCCGCAGCTCCCGCCTAACCGCTCGCTGCGTGATGCGGATTTCGGGCAGTGAGCTTTCACACCGTGGGATGGTAGGTGGTGTGGCAGCTCCGGCATCCAAAGTCGAGTTACAGGCAAAGAATTGACCTAGAAGATCGGCCTTCTCCTTTGCGCTGTGGGCCAGACTACCATCGTGTTTCTGCAGTGGTGGGAGATTGGGCTGGCAGAAGTTGCCTTGTGCAGCCTTGGCGAGCGACCAGAATGCACGACTCCCAGCGGGATAGCTTTGCAATCGCTCGCCAATTCTGGCAACATGTTCCGCCTTGGCTCTGGCAATAGCCTTCTTACTAGATCTAGAAGCGGCGTTAAATTTCCGCTTCACCTCTTTGGCGTTCGGGTCCTGGCATTTTTTGGCCCTATTCCAGGCCCGATATGCGGACTGTTTCTGGCATGCAGCCGTCCTGCAGGTTTTGTTAAACCAGGGTCGGCTGCGGCCACCGACGGGTATTTTGGTGTTGGGGATGAATAATTCCATCCCCGTAATAACCGTTTCGGTAACGCAGTCCGCACAGACGCCAGGGTCCCCAGAGGCGAAGCAAAGCCGCTTCCATGGGTAGGATGCGTAAAACTCGCGCAGTCCATCCCAATCTGCAGACTTATATTGCCAGACTCTGCGAGTCCCAGTCGCCTTAGAACGACTAGGCCTTACAACAGGGGCACTGCTACGGACCAAGCAGTGGTCAGAAGATCCAAGAGGCGCTTCAACCACTACCTGATATCCGTGCTGGTGTGTAGTCAGCAGAAGATCCAGTAAAGAAGACTCATGGCTCTCAATATCTGGGATACGGGTGGGCTGTGTCACCAGTTGTGAGAGACCATAGGCCGAGACCATATTGAAGAGATGTCGACCCTGGAGGTCAGTGGTTCGGGACCCCAGCCACTCTTTATGATGAGCGTTGAAGTCTCCAAGAACCACCACCTCCGCTGATGGACACTGCTCCAATATTTCGTCAATCCCCCATTGGACGTTCTCAAATAATTGAATTGACCCCGGATCACTGCCATGGGACCTGTAGAGGCATGCGTAGATGCGGGTAAGCCCTCCATAGTCTACGCGTAGCCACAGGATTGACAAGTCACCATGTTCGAGGGCCCGAAGGCGGCGACAGCAGATATCACCTCGGATGAATACGCACACCCCGGCTTTACGACGGAAGGTATGCTCCAACTCGTAGCCGGGGTAATTTAGGTACGAAATGTCATCCGGAGCACCTATCTGCGTCTCCGTTAAAAAGAGTAAGGCAGGCCGCGCCGTCTCGAGGTGATGATGGACGGCGTCGAGATTGCTATGTAGACCCCTGATATTGCAAAAATCCACATCAAATGTGGATAAGGGGACCGCCGTAGAAAACGTTCTCTTTTTATTTTTCTTGGCCATGAGTTATTGTTTAAGAAGAGGAGGAAGGGAGTGTGAATGTGTATAACGGAGTTTGGTGATACCAAAAAAAAAAGGCAGGGCATAGTGCATGGTCGAGGAGTGAGTGTTGTGAGGAGCTGACACGAAGCACGGAAGGGCCCCCGATGCCCCCCCGTGTGTAGCCGCCGAGGTCCACTCCGGTTTCCCACACCGGCACGACGACTACCCAACGGGATTTTCGCCGGTTGGTGGGACAGCCTCCCAGGGAGGATGATCCTGGGTTCGGGTCCCCTGCTGACCGGCAGGTGGCCGGCGGTGACCATTCCCATCGGGTCTCCCTGTACACCATGCCAGCCCCTCACGCTCAATACCCCGACCAAGACCTCACCACCGCAGGTTTCAGGCCTCACCAAAACCCGCCACACACAAACACACCCAGAAAGTTGGGCTCCCGGCTCTCTCGCTCACCGAACGAAGTGCAGCAGCAAATTGCTACTACTCAAACGTCGATCTTCTGCGAGAGTGTGGTACTGCCCCGGACGGACCGGCCCGCGACTGCAGACAAAAGACTGTCTACAGTGTGGTCCTACCACCAATAGAAGTTTGGTGAGATTGAAATTGAATCGGATTCGAAATTAGAATTTATTTCAAGAGTAGACCCACTGAAATGGCATGTGCCACACGCGTCTCGCATGATCGCTGGCCCTCGCGTTTCGTTATTGTTTTAGTGAACAATTGTTACACCACCCTGAAGTGCGTGCCTCGGGGATGTGTATTCGTCCTATAATAAACGCATGAAATTATGTACGTACTACACATGTACAAAACCAAAGGACTAATGTAAAACCTCAGTTGATTATCCAGATTTTCGATTATATCCGAATGCCTAAAGACAACAATTAGTCCGGTTAATCGAGTTTTTACTATACTTTTAAAATAGCCAAATATTCAATTCTCAGTAGTAGCATAAAGCTTTGGATGGCTGCCCATTACATGTTATTATTTACCAAAAATAACACTGAATAACAACTAAAATTAGTTTTATTTCGAGGAATAAGCAATGAATTCTAGTTTTATTTTGAAAAATGTTGTTTCTGCCAAAATATTTTTAAATATGTCTGTTCCCTGAAACTTTATCGACTGTCATATTTCTTAGAACAAAATAATAGAAAATAGTTCAAAAAAACTAAAAAAATATGCTTTACACTCCGGGTCTCAGGAAACCAAAAATCGCTAATCCTGATTATCCTAGTAAGGATAACGGGTCAAACTGTTTAAAATATTGAATTGTCATCGGTCCTTAATAAGTATGCCAAATTTCCGAGTTAATCCGACGTTTTGAAGGGGTTCAAAATCATGTTCAAAGATTCCGTAATAAACTAATAGATCCTCGTAACTTCGTTTGTGTAAAAAAGAGAGAGGGTTAGAGAAAATGCTTTGTCCGTCTATGCAAGAGCAATGTTTCCTCGTTTTTACAACTTCTTTCATTGATTAACCGGTTTTTTTGGATGTAGTTAAATGTTATATAGCTTGAAGCCGTCGATAAGTGGACTATCCAATTTCATCATCATCATTTCATCATTTCAGCCTACAGCCGTCCACTGCTGGACGTAGGCCTCCCTCATGTTGCGCCACAATGTGCGGTCCTGTGCCGCCTGCATCCAATGACGCCCAGCTACTTTCACTAGGTCATCGGTCCACCTAGTGGGGGGGCGTCCTACACTGCGTCGTCCGATACGTGGTCGCCACTCGAGAACCTTTCTTCCCCAGCGGTTGTCGGTTCGTCGAGCGATGTGGCCTGCCCATTGCCACTTCAGCGTGCTAATTCTTCGTGCTATGTCGGTTACACCCATTCTTCTGCGGATTTCCGTATTCCGGATTCTATCTCGCAGAGAAATCCCGAGCATAACCCGCTCCATAGCACGCTGAGCGACTTTGAGCCTTGATATAAGGCCTACATTTAGGGACCACGTTTCCGTGCCGTAAGTCATCACTGGTAACACACACTGGTCGTAGACCTGTGTTTTCAGACACTGAGGTATGTTGGACGAGAAGATCCTCTTAGGTTTCCTGAACGCTGCCCAACCGAGTTGGATTCGTCGGCTGATCTCTTTCTCGAAATTGGATCTACCTAATTGGACTGTTTGTCCGAGGTAAACATAGTGATCGACAACTTCGAGAATCGCATTGCCAACTAGGACCGGTACAGGAATGACATGGGCATTTGACATGACTTTCGTCTTATCCATGTTCATTCGTAAACCCACTAGTTGGGATACTCTGCTGAGATCATTGAGCATTGTGCCAAGGTCCTTCATGGATTCTGCCATAACGACTATATCGTCTGCGAATCGAAGGTGAGTGATGTATTCGTCGTTAATGTTGATGCCGAGTACAGTCCAGTCTAAGAGCTTGAAGACATCTTCCAGTGCAGTGGTGAACAGTTTCGGAGAGATGACATCTCCCTGTCTCACGCCTTTCTGCAACTGGATCGGTTTCGTACTCTTATCCCGGATACGGACTGACATTGTGGCGTTCCTATACAAACACTTCAGCACTTCGATATAGCGATAGTCGATTTGGCACCGCTGAAGGGACTGCAGCACCGCCCAAGTTTCGACTGAATCAAAGGCTTTCTCATAGTCCACAAACGCTAAGCACAGGGGCCGATTATACTCCTCGGTCTTTTGTATAATCTGCCGAAGCGTGAGGATATGGTCCTTTTCGGTAGCCGGCTTGCTCGGGCGGCTGGAAGTCATCGAGCTTGCGCGAGATTCGATTGGTAATGACCCTCAAGAACAACTTATAAACATGGCTCAGGAGTGAGATGGGTCTGTAGTTCTTTAGAAGAGCTTTGTCACCCTTCTTGAAGAACAGCACCACCACACTCCTGGTCCACGACTCTGAAACGTCGCCCCCGAGGATAACGGAATTAAATAGCTTCTGAAGGGCTATTAAGACTGGCTTGACGCCCGCCTTCAGAAGCTCTGCCGTAATTCCGTCTCCCGGTGCTTTACCGTTACGTAGTTGTTTGAGAACCATTCTGATCTCGTACAAGCTGATGTCCGGGATTTCTTCGGTATAGTGCCGAGTTAGCTTGGATCTGGGATCTTGGACCAAGCCGACAACAGGATTTCGGGATGATTTGTATAACTGTCCATAGAACCTTTTGACCTCTCCCAAGATCTCACTTTGGGATGAAATACTATCCTATACTGAATATCCAATACTGAAAGAAATTTTTCAATTGGAGGGAAGGAAATGACCCGCTCCTCGTAGCTACCGAAAGCAGACCCTTCAGTGAGCATGACCAATACCATTTGTCATTTCATTTCAGCTCATATACGTAGCATAACTGGACTCAAACCTAGGTCACAAAGGTAGTGAAATTGACCTACTATACCACGCTATTAAGGCGGGTTCTTATAGATGTTTTATTACGAGTTTTCGTTCTCTTTTGCATATATAATATCTGCATGGTATAATCCCTTAGTCGTCCTTTACAACACCCACGGGCAAGACAAGGGGTGATGAATATTCTTACTCCATTACCATAATATTCACGTGATACTAAAAAATTATCATCATCTCAGCCCATATTCGTCCCACTGTCGGGCTCGGGCCCCTCTATTATTCTACTATAGGAGGGAAATTAACCTACTACGGTAGTCAGATATGTTGGTATCTTTTTTTTGGTGGACGATGGTCAGCGCACGCCCCGTCCCCTCCATACGGAGTGACGAAAGGGTGGCCCCATAACTCAATGTATTCCCTTTGCTATTAGGCCGACCGCCGGTACCGAATTTCTTGTTCCTAGCGGCCAGTCTGGTGAGATACACTTTCAGGTACCTCCAACGCCCAGACATGTTGACATAGGGTTTTGTTTCGAATTTTCCCTCTTTTGATGATATCCCTCATAGATGTTATATTATGCATATTTAACGTCGTTATAGTAATAAAATATGAATTAAAAAAAAATTGTAAAAACAAGCCTTTATTTAAATGTGCTAAAACGATGAAAAAGTGCTTGTCAAGACTATTCAAACGAGTCCAAACTCGACGGTTTTATCTTGTTTAGTTTAGGAGTGCCTGCCTATAGCCACCTTCCGACGCCATCTTAAGACCAGCTTCATGGTACCGTATTATTGCATTGTCACCGGAGTTACGTAAGTAAACCAAATTTCAACCTAATCTAACGACAGGAAGTGGTTCTAATTTAACTGGCAAGATTTGTCTTGTGTTTGTTGTTGTTGATACTCCCTGATATTATAACTTTCCATTAGTGAAAGAATTTTTGAAATCGGTTTGGTAGTTTAAGCGTTAAAGCGTAACAAAGAAAACAAACAAACTTACTTTCGCATTTATAATATTAGTAAGGATATAAATTGTAGTCAACTACCCTAAAGCTAAAATCTACATCTACAATTGGGTGGGGTCAATTTCGTCTAATGTCGTCTGGTCATCAATGATATTCCCAAAGAGGGTTAACACCAGTCAGGTGGCCAGTCATAAAACTATTGCGTCGACCACAAGTGATGATGAATAATCAAATACCCATTTAAAAATTTCGCATATGCTAGGTAATTATCAACTCTTAAATTTTTTTAAAACAAGCCCTGCACCAAGCAAATAATCCTTGTATTGCGGGTGACTTTACAAACATATAATTAACGTACACAAATTACATAGACTCAGAACAAGAATTTGTGGATCGTATCGTTGCTCTACGTGAGATTCGAACCCACGATACTGGCGCAGTCTTAATCACCTTGCCAGTGTCGCAGTCCAGCTACACTTTTAACAAAGGACAATTCGCCGTCCCCGACGAACAAAATCATAATAGGAAAATGACAATTTTACAGGAGCAAATAAAAACTGAATATCTTGAAAACTATCAAGACCAAAAAGAAGATTCTTTTGTCAAAAATAGGGAATATTTTTTGCACAAGATATTTACAAAATTAATATTATAAATTTTCTTTATCAGTAAGAAAATTGTGAAAGTGTCCATTACTGAAATAAGCTATGGAAAAAATTAACGCAAACTAACTTTACGATAGTGTTCGACTGTAATCACAAATCGGTGTTGCTATGGTAATCGTTCATTGTGATATTGTTTCACGGTAAATATGAATATACTTTCTATTCGTAAAATGACATTGCAATCGTATTCGATGATATATCTGACTTTAATATTACGGTAAACATAAATTACAGGCTTATTCGATGATCATTTTTAGGTGCTATGAAAGGTAAGCAGCAAAATCATCCGAACGATATTGTGTTGCCGCTTACCGGTAACGGCTCTGTCATTTTTCCCTCGAACAATATGGTAATATTGGTAATAGCCGCTTACTTTAAAATGTTGACTTTTGTGATTTGGTAATAGATTTTTGCGTTATTGATCGTGAAAATTTTTCACTTATGTTATCCGTTGAACAAAAACATAAAGATCATTATTGAATGGATAAATCCAAAAGTATTCATCGCCCGATCATAAAAAATCTCAATAATTGTAATAGGGTGTGTTGATAACGAATCTTTAATAAACCCGATTCTATCGTAATAGCGATTACCATAGTGTTCGTCGGGGACGGCGAATTGACTTAACACGTTAAACGCCGCGCGCGGGCCTGATTTTTCAGTTTTCCATTTGAGCCATGGTTACCGTTTGTAACATATGGTGTTGGTCATGCTCACAGAAGGATCTACTTGCAGTAGCTACGTGGAGCGGGTCTCTCCCTTCCCTC
The DNA here is from genome assembly GCA_032191425.1 of Lymantria dispar. Lineage (NCBI taxonomy): Eukaryota > Metazoa > Arthropoda > Insecta > Lepidoptera > Erebidae > Lymantria > Lymantria dispar. The sequence goes on along the minus strand of CM063465.1, from coordinate 4,150,132 downwards.
CTTAGTAGTTGAGGGGAGTGATGGTTGCTCTAGTGGTTAACTAATGATCGGATGCCGCTTGTGGAATCTGGTCCAGCCATAATGAATTGAATTATATTACGTATCTTGTGGTTCGATGGGCATCACACTGGAGCTAGTTCTTATAAAACTTGTTGTACACAATTTATATCTAGTACGAAGAAAAAGAAATGAAAATTATAGACAAGCCCGCTGAGTTTCTTGCCGAATCTTCTCAGTAGCGGTCGCGCCCCGATCTGGTGGTAGTATATTTTTATTTTTGGAAATGTAATTTAATTTTGTAAACCTGACAATATGTAAGTGCCCTCTCGAGGTTTATGCATCATAAAAGATTTGAATTTGACACCATGTAGCCGACATATAGTTATTCCATTGGAGCCGTGGGGCACACCATATGACCGCGAACCAGGGACGACTTTAAGCAAAATAAGGTCACAAATTACTTTTCTTATGTGTTTTCTACATGATTCACTACATTTTAAAGGCCTGTTTTTGGAGGGGTTGGCCATGTTCAGCTCACTCACCGCCCGGCCCCGTCCGGGGCGATATAGGGACGCCGCGCGGCCCTATGACCCACCCGTGGCATGTCGCCTTCGTCGTTGGGCCGACCACCGGAGCAGAGTTCCTTGTCTTCAGTGGTCGGGCCGACAGAATACCCCGGTCGCGAGCTACCCTCTCCTCACGACATCGGTCGCCGTCGCGCGGTCCAGTCACCCGCACATTTTAAAGCCTCTTAAGCAATAAAAAAATACCATTAAAATTTTAGAAACAAGCGATTTTATGCTGGCTTTAAACTAGGTAAGTGAGACCCACATGTTGACCACCATGGCGTTCAACGTGTTAAATAATGACCTTAAAATTCATGTAAATATTCTTATTACGTAAATATCCATATGTATTCACGTCATGCAGATATCTATACCAATAAATAAAATTGGAGTGTCTGTTTGTAATGTCAAAATAATAGGCTTTTTTCATGCTCACACGGTTATTTGCACGACACCCATGCCTAAAATACAGATTAAAAAATTTTTGTCTGTCTGTCTATCTGTCTGTCTGTCTGTTTGTTCCGGGTAATCTTCAAAACGGCTGGACCGATTTCAAAAATTCTTTCACCAATGGAAAGCTATAATGCTAGGGCGTAAACTAGGCTATATTTTATCCCGGTATTCCCACGGGAACGGGAACTACGCGGGTAAAACGACTAAAACCGAAGCGAAGCGAGGGCGAGTTGCTAGTCTATACCAATAAATAAAATTGGAGTGTCTGTTTGTAATGTCAAAATAATAGGTATTTTTCATGCTCACACGGTTATTTGCACGACACCTATGCCTAAAATAGCAAATAAAAAATTTTTGTCTGTCTGTCTGTCTGTTTGTTCCGGGTAATCTTCAAAACGGCTGGACCGATTTCAAAAATTCTTTCACCAATGGAAAGCTATAATATCAGGGCGTAAACTAAGCTATATTTTATTTCAGTATTCCCACGGGAACGGGCACTACGCGGGTAAAACGATTATAACCTATAACCGAAGCGAAGCGAGGGCGGATTGAAAGAAAAGAAAGAAAGAAAGAAAGTCAGCAAATATTAACGTACATTATTAAATACTACCTAAAACTATTTTTAATATCTTTAAATAGATTGAATGTAGTATCATCGCTAAAATAATAATGGCGGCGGGACAACGTGTGAAAACAATGATTCGTTGAACCAATCAACGTCCACTTTGCGTTTTGTTCACAATTTGACGGTTGAACATAGTCAGTTTATAAACTTACGAAAATATAACCGTTAGATTGTAAATTTTTGTGACCGTTCACAATCTGTCGATAGTTTATAATTTCACTAGTTTATAAACTAACGGTTCGTTCAATTTTACGGTGACATATACATCCCACTGCTGGGCTCGAGCCTCCTCCACAATGGGAGCTAATTTGACCTACCTGCTATACAATGCTGGTCAGACATGTTTACTGTACAATGCTGGACAATTTTCCTTCTCTTGCACAAATGTTATGTGCATAGTATATCCCTTAGTCGTCGTTTACGACATCTACGGGCAAGATAGGGAGTGGTGAATTTTATTCTTACTCCGTAGTCCGTCACTACACATGAATGAATTAATGAATGTATAATTTTTAATTAAGTAAATAACGCATTTCCTCGCGCTAGAGTACTACCTTTTTCATGTGAAACAGACTGGTGAGCTCAAAATAAATTATTAACCTAAACACATAGGTACCTATATATAAATTATTAACCTATACACTATACTAATAAAAATCATCATTTCCTGAAAAAAAAAAAATATTGCATTAATTCTTTATGCCATATCCTGTCGTAATCTATTATTTTATGCATATATACTTATACAAAATAATTTCGCTAGCTGCCAGGCGTCCTGAGCGACGGCTCCCTTTTTTTGGGTGGCCTATAGTGAGCACATGTACCGTCCATTCTGTCCGGGGTGACGAAAGAGCGGTGCCCGGCACCTTAACTCACAGTAAACACTAGAGAACCTCCACCACCACACCACCACCTTAAAAGAACATTATTTTAATGTACGTCACTTCTGTCCAAAAAAATCTAAGCTACACCTAATTCGCGCCTAAAGAAGTTTCACTTAAAAAAATCTGTAATCTATTGTCAACTACACTTTAGTAGGAAAATCTTAAAACAAGAATTGTCTATACGCGGTCATAAGCTAGGTCATGCGTCACATTGTATTCAATGACGTCATACGCATAATTTAAAATGGCAGTTAGAACCATAATATTATCTACGTCGTTACTTATATGTAAGGCTCGACCGAGATGGGTTTTTCGTTCTCGGCCGAGACCGAGAATAAAATAATATCTCGGCCGAGACCGAGAGCCGAGACCGAGAATAGACAAAGCGTGAAAAAATAAATTTTAATACTGTAAACTTTTTAATACGTAGTATATTATCAGTGCATTATTTAACAAAATTAACTGTTTTAATAATCAAAGTTAAATAGCATTATATTATAACACATAAAAAGCAATTTTTCAGCATTTTCGCCCTTCAAAGAATGTCGCCTCTCGTCATACAATAGGCGTGACGAAAGATTTTGAAATCCTTTTCCGTAATGTGGGCACACACTTACTATTTACGAAAAAATCTATATTTCGGTAATAAATTTATGTTTAAAGAAGTTTAAAACAATTTTTCCAATATTTTTTAAATATAGCGCGAAAACAGCTCGCCGGTGTCATGGCGTCGGCTGTTACGTCATGTTAAGGTAAACACGTCCTTGTGTCTATGTGTAGCGAAGAAAGTAAGCAAAACATTAAATTAATTCTTGTGATAAAAATGAATTCCAAAGTTTATAAGTGGTGTGCAGTACCTCAGTGCAAAAATACATCAATAAAAACCCCCAACAAAGTATTTGTACATGTTCCTAACAAGAAAATAATAAGAGTTAAGTGGTTAAAGCTCGCAAAGCTGTGAGGGAGCTAACCTCAAGAATAAACAATGACAAGTTTAATGTAAAAATAAGCTATGAAAATAAAATAAACTCACATCAGTTCAAAACGAGTTAGATTATATCTAAGTTGGTACTAGAGATTAGGTTACTTGAAACATGGTAGTAAAGATAAACAAAAATTTACTTACAAAGAAGTTTTTACGTTTCTAAACTCAGGCGAGCAAAATTCTTTATTTGTAGCGAGGAAATCACCCAACATCAATACATCAATCCTTTTTTTTTTTTGGGGGTGGGCTGCGATCGGCGCGCCTCCGCACCACTCCGTCCGGGGCGACAGAGGCTTAAGCACGCAACAGCCGCAACCCATCCGAACACCACGTCGCCTTCGTCGTTGGGCCGACCACTGGAGCAGGGTTACTTGTCATCAGTGATCGGCCCGACGGAATACCCCCTACCCGGGGCACCCTCCCATCGACCGACGTCCCCCCCTCGGGGAGGACGTCGGTCTTTCCTCACGCGGTCGGCCTCTGGGCGGGTGACGGACTAATCCCCGGTCACGTTACCCGCGGCCTCGGCTAGGGCGGCATTGCACGCAGGTAATCCCGCCTGCGCCGCCCCAGTCGCCGGCAGCGGGTCGCATCGAGGCTGTGCTGCTCGCGCTCGCGACCCGCCGCCTCCATCTGCGAGATAACTGCCTCGCAGAAGACTGCGACCGCGTCCCAATTCCTGATGCTGCCGAGCCCAATTCCTGATCTCCCTAGTGATGGTCGGCAGCGTCAGGTCGGCACCGATGATTGCGACGAGTTCACGACGCGACTCTGCCCAAGCGGCACAGACCTCGAGCGTATGCTGCGCCGTGTCCTCGTCGCAATCGCAGTGGTGGCAGGACGGAGTTCTCTCCCTTCTAGCGACCCTGTACAGGTACTTGCCGAAGCATCCATGCCCCGTCAAGACCTGTACGAGTCGAAAGGAGAGCCTTTCCAACCACTGCATCAGCACCGGCCGGCAGGCCTGCACGGTCCAAACACCGAATCGAGGCATCTCCAGCTGGTCTGCCCAACGGGCGATGACGTATCGGCGGGCGTCGACGCGCCAGGCGGTGAGCTCCCTCAGGGAAACAACACCCACCAAGGCCCAAGTACTTCATATGGGCCTGGATGCTAATCCCAACCGAATTGACGGTGATCGAGACGCCGATGGGAGGGTCCATGCGGGGCCCATGGAACAAGAGGACCTCCGTCTTGTCCAGGGCCACCCTCAACCCCAGCGCCTCGATCCACCTGACGACCTCTTCGGTGCCTGAGATCGCCAGGCTTACCGCCTCTTGTGGCGTCCCACCACGGGCTGTGACGAGCGTGTCGTCGGCGTAACAAATCACGCCCAGCCCGGGTGGGAGGCTCCCCCGCAACGCCCAGTCGTAGCCGATGTTCCACAGGGTGGGTCCGAGGACCGACCCCTGTGGAACACTGTACGTCATGGGCGTTTGCACAAAGTCCCCTACTCGGTTGGCGTAGAGGACGCTGCGCCCCTCCAAATAGTCTGCCACCAGCCGACAATACATCAATTCTGGGCAAATTTGAGCTGTTTGCTTTAACAAAGCTTGGTTCCATTGTAATAAGCGAGTGGAGTCGGTAAATCACACGTAAACAAATAAAAAATCAATCCAAATGCGTAATCAGTAGTACTGAGAACAACAAACAGAGTAGTTTACCTTAACGTGACGTAATACACTGTGATTGGTGTTTCAGCCAAAATGACCGAATGCAGTATTTTAATGATATAATTTATTGAAAATCTTAATAATCTCAATTATTTAGATAAATCTAAAGTAGCGTATTAAATTTTTTTGATATGTATTTTCCCTTAAAATCATTAATGCATCGATTCTTTTATACTGTCGTCACGCCTATTGTCCAGCTTTGCTAAACAGTTGTTCACTTGCTACGCTAGTAGGCGGCGCAGATTAAAACTTATTTACTGCAGGCTTAAGCACCTCAGAAGGTGAGGAACACCAATATTCATAAATATTAGCATTTCTTTGCAGTCTTGGCTCTCTAAGGAAGCTTTCTAGCGCTATTTCGATCACAGAGCTTGAACTGTATTCGTCATTGGGCATTGACTCGTCTTCCAACTCTATCGAATCATGAGCTGCCCATAAGTTGGATTGATTTGTAGCAGCAATGTTTGACGAGTTAGTTGAAGATGCCCATGTCGTCTCACGAGAATCCTACATTTTCATTGAGAGTGAGAGCCTCGATAATATGAAGCTTGGCTGAGTTAACTTCGCTTTCAGTTACAAATACTGCTCGAACATTACAAATACTGCTTGAACGGAGCGAAGACGGCCGGCCGCAGTTCGCCAGCCAGGACTTCAACCAATCACAATTCAGCTCTCTCACGCACTCACTAATCGACTTCGTATTGCGGCGCGTAGCCACGCGCAGTAAAATTTGAATGGCGATTCAAACAAAGTTCCAATCTCGGTCATGACCGAAACCGGTCTCGGCATTCTCGGCTACAAATCCAACCGAGAAATTTGTCTCGGTTCTCGGCTAATTATAGCCGAGATTCTCGGTCGAGCCTTACTTATATGTAAAATTACATAATTATATTGCACGGTAACGTTAATTTTTATTTCTTTATTATTATTTACTTATTAAGCTAACTACCAATTTTAATTATAACTGAAAAGAAAAATTGTGATAGATGGCTCATAGATGGTTTTTCAAATGACTTTTTTTGGCGGGAACCTGAAAGCGTCATGTGGTGGTCTTGTATTAATATTTTAATGTTTTAACGTGTTAGATTAATAAAATAATTTTCCGTGTGGTAACGGAGTAAGAATACAATACACCACTCCCTATCGTGCCCGCGGTTGTCGTAAAGGACGACTAAGGAATATAATCAACATATGTGCAAGAGGAGGAAAACTCGAAACAAAACCCTATACTAACACGTCTGACCAGCTTGGAATAATAGATCAATACACTCCCCATTATGGAGGAGGCCTCAGCTCAACAGTGGGACATATATAGACTGAGATGATGAACGTATTATATTAAATAATTTTGATAACATTTTATGTAATGTGATGCAGAGGAACTGCTGGGGTGTGGTGAATATGTTATAAAAATGAAAACATTTTTTTTCGTTTTAAATCGAAATACCCAGAAGTAGTGTTGCCCAAATGCAAGACCAAGACGAGACTTGGATCGGTCTTGGTCTTGGTCTTGCAACATCACACCTGGTCTCGTCTTGGTCTTGGTCTTGCGCACCCGAGTCTTGGTCTTGGTATTGCAGCAAGAGTCTCGCAAAGTTTTGCAGTTAGAATAACGTAACAGTAATTTATCATGGCAATGAAAAATCCAACTAAATTAATCAAATATCCTATCCTATCTATCCATCTGCTAGCCTATAGTTCACTATTGAATACAATACTTACCACTGGAGAAAATTACTTTTCTATTCCCCTGGTGTTCCATTAGACAGCGTTACTACTCTCATGACAGGACTTTCGACCTTATTTTCTTAAGACGTTACCACACGAGGCAGTTGATACAATAAATTTTATGTCATTTTATAATCAATGCGATATTTTACAATTAATGCGATTGTTTATATTCCCCTTCAAGTTAAGTGGTATGTATCTATTGTATTTCCAGTTTAGTTACTGATACTCTGGATACTTGAAAAAACCTGTTGCTCTATTGCCTATATAAATACTTTGGCCGCTGGATCCATGTAGCTCTTAATATACTATTTATTCAAGAACATATAAAACTGATTTAAAATTTTATGGTTTTAATACTTGTAAAATGTATGATATTCGTCGTCATCGTCACAGCTCATAAAAGTGCCACTGCTGGGCTTAAGCTTCCTTCCAGTAAGAGGAAAATTGATCTACTATACCACGCTGGTCAGACATGTTGGTACAGGGTTTTCTTTCTAGTTTCACTTCTCTTGCACATATGTTATATACACAGGGTGTATCAGGTTATGGGACAACTGTTCATGTATGTTGTAGTTCAACAGTCATAGATCATAATTAGAACGTATATTACACAAAAACAATATAACGTAAAAGTTATAGTGATTACAAAAATGTGTGTCTAAGAGTTTATGCCTTAAATTTTATGCATTATGTAGGTATGCACAGACAGGATATATGTAAGCATGTAAAATTTCGACAGTATAAATAGGTATTAGATTTGCGCGAACCTTTCAATGGTTACGTAGGTACAAAGGCGACTCATCAACGGTCATCGGCCGATCAGCTGATTTATGTTAAAGCGAAGTTTGTCTTGCTTATGCAAACGTAATCATTGATTTATTCAAATTCTAATGAACATTTAACAAAATACGAATATATGGTAGATTAAGTATCATTCCTTTATACATTTTAATCAATTTACACGAAAAAACGATGACAAAATTGAGAACTTACATGTCTCTCAATTCATTAACGAATCGATATTTTTATTTCAATTTTTTTCATGGGTTCCTAACACCATTGCCCGATCCGATTTGATACGACATCCACGGGTAAGAGAGTGGTGAATTATATTCATACTCTGTCTTTTTTTTTGTGTGTGTGTGTGTGTAGCTGTTGGTCGCAGATGACCTTGACAGCTTAACGCGGTCAATGGGTGAGCGCTGATGGCTCTCAACCCGGTAAGTAAGTTAAGCGAACATCGCCCGAGGGCTCCCCCCCGTGGGGAACGGACCTCGGCTCGGGGCGTCGCTGAGAGCAAAGTGGGCGTGGCCAAGTTTAGGATAATGACTTTTACGCGGCGCGGTTTTCGACCTCGACGGCGAGGCCGATACCGCGGAGTTTTAGCTGTTATCGCTGCGCGAGCTGTGTAGGTCCTTTCTTGGGCGATCATAATAGCGTCATCTTCTTCTTCAAGAAGATGACGAGGACGTCCGTCCGCGGTTATTTTTGAGGGGACGTAGTTTACCACCCCAACCACTAGTGGATTGGGGTGAGTCGTGGCAGAGGCAAAATAGCGCTGGGAGCAACGCTTCATGTACTGCCTGATGGTGATCGTACTCTGTCCCTACATGGACATTTATATAGATTAATTGTAGGCATATTTCTATGTCCAACAGTGAACGTCGTTGGGCTAATGAATAAACGGATATATAAATATGTATAATGGGCAAGAGCACTCTCGTGATTACGGTATTTTTGTCCTTAAGCCTTTCCGAAGAGTAATTCTGAAAAGCCAACACCAACATTGGGAATCGATTGGCCAATAGATGGATATCTCAAGACTGATTTGACTTGCCGTGTAGTGACGGAGTAAGAATATAATTCATCACCCCCTATTTTACCCGTGACTGCGAACCCACGACTAAGGGCTATAATATATAACATCGGTGCAAGAGAAGGAAAACTTGACATGTATGACCTGTAACAACACGGCCGATCACCGTGGCGATTCCCCTCCTCCTCCTCCTCCTCCTCCTGTTATGTAGAAGACACGAGCTCAACCGTATATAAGCTGAAATGGTTATTTGAATTAAATGCAAGACCGCGAGACTCTTGCAGGCCCAGTCTTGGTCTTGCTCAAGTCTTGCAGGGCCAGTCTTGGTCTTGGTCTTGCAAAAATTAAGCGGTCTTGGTCTTGGTCTCGGTCTCGCATTTCTCGCAAGACCAAGACTTTTTTGGGCAACACTACCCAGAAGATATCATTAACAGTGTGTCAATGGAACTGTTGAAAGCGATGCTTTGACGTACTGACGGATAATGACCAATATCTTAGAACATCGTTATTAACGTATAGAAGGATAGTGTCAATACTTCGAACTTTCAAAATTTGAATCTAAAAATACTAATGGCGCGCAGATGATTACACACGTACACACGCAAACCACTACACAAATTATGAAATCAAATTTTGTTTTTATTAACATAAATCGTCGAAATACTTTTAAAAGTAATGTTAAAAACCTTTTCAAGTTTTTCAAATGTGTTGTGACACCATTTGAATGCTCAAACCGTCATAATTATCAATTTATTTTTTAAGAGTTGCGTACGTACGTGCGGTACAATGACTTGTACATTACGGAACGGTTCCGGCGTAAGCTCCATTAGACTCCAATTGAAATGCCTCACTTTTTGAGCGTGAACTTACCTTCTATACGTTATTATTCTAAGGACCAATATGAAGAAACTAAACATGTTAAGAAACTGATAATTTGTGTAGAAATTTGTAACTTTACACTGGCAACAACGAGCTCGAAAATTAATATGAAATACCTACCTTGAAAACTAATATCAACCTAGATATTAGTTTTTAAACCTTTTTGATTAAACCGGCCTAAACCATCCGGGGCGACGGAAAGGCGTCGTAAACTTAAAACGTGACGTTTGTTTCTCTTTTCGTCTATTTATCAGACCTCCCCAATTGATTTGTGGACTTTAGTGACCCTTACAGCGTGTTACCCTTTCGTATACCTACTTCGAGCGACGTCCTGGCTACAAATCGCTGGGACGTGACCTTTATATCCTTTCTGCAGTTGACGAAATAATCCCCAGTCGTTCCACTCATAGTACAATGACTTTTTTTAGCGAGATGTGGTCTGCACACATGCCGTCTGATCCATCCTGGGCAACGTAAGGAATACCTGTGGTCTCTTAATCTACCGGATAATCTTCCGACCACCGTTCCAAGTTACTTGAATAAGGTAGCTAGTGCAGCACTCTTAGTCTTTAAGTAGAACTAGGTACTTTATTTCGTTCGTCATCCGTTCATGGCGAGTAAGTGACCATGAGCGCTGCAAAGTGTTCAAAACGTCGGGCAATCAAAAATCAAATATAAACACTAGAAAATCCGTAAAATAGATTTACTTAAAATGTGTAATACTCTCGTAAACATCAGAAATCATTATAAGTACAATATTTTGTCTAACACCTCCTTTTTAACTTTTCTAATTAAATTGTCCGGGTCTCATGACATAGCATTTCCTAGGACTGCATGAGGATTAAACTTCGATGTCATCTATGAAGACCATTGTGGTTTTTCGCTTACAAGGGTTACTTAGAAGGGAATTTTTAATAAGAGTAATCCTACAAAAAAAGAGAGCAATAACCCTTTTTTTTGGACGAGTTATGATCACACACGTCGTTCGCTCAACCCAACGTGTCACGTACCCTTCGCCATTAGGATGATAAGTGCCACTAAAGAAAAGTAGTAGAATAATCTTTTTTGTTTCGGGTACTACGGTCTGGATACAGGCCGCTCGTTCTGTCCGAGGTGACGAAAGGGCAGCGCTCCGCCAACCCACCGCATTTTCCCCCTTATGCCATTGAGCCGAACACTGGCATCGAGTCCTTGACTACCGTGGATAGCCTAGTACAATAACCCTAACTAAATCTCTATTACATCATGATATAACAATGTATGTATAATAAATTGGTCAAACGAATCACGAACAAGTCCACTAACTCGTGTTCATTCAAACAATGCTAATTTGTGTGTCGTGCTGTTACGATAAACTTGGAGTGATTGATGAATGATTTTAATATATTACGCGTTTATGGAACAAGAAACTGACTGCACAAATGGTGTATTAGTTAAAATATCGACATAACATGCCAGTGTCGTGGTTCGAATCCCACGCAAGACCATATTTGCGGGTGACTGGAGCGGGGAAATAGTCCGTCACCCGCTGAGAGGCCGACCGCGCGAGGAAAGACTGACGTCCTCCCCGAGGGGGGGACATCGGTCAAGGAGAAGGTGCTCTTCAGGGGGTATTCCGTCAGGCCAACCACTGACGATAAGTCACCCTGATCCGGTGGTCGGTCCAACGACGAAGGCGACGTGTCATGGGTGGGTTACGGGTGCGTGCTTACGCCCCTCTGTCGCCCCGGACGGAGTGGAGCGAAGAGTGCGCTGACTGTAACTTATCATCTCAGCCTATATACATATGTCCCACTACTGGACTCAGGCCTCCTCCATATGGGTGGTTATTGACCTACTAATCCACGCTGATCAGACATGTTAGAATAGGGTTTTGTTTCGAGTTTTCTATCTCTTGCACAGATGTTATATGCTTATTATGTGGTGAATTGTATTTTTACTCCATCAACACACAAACGTCCTTAGTGCAGTGTCTTTAAAAAAAATACTATGTATTAACAAAAAAAAATACCGACTTCTGGATCAAATAGAAAACGAACAGTCGAAAGTTTTGAGGTAACAAACATACAGTCGAATTGAGAACCTCCTACTTTTTAAAGACGATTAAAAAAGGGGAAAGTGACTGCATAGAATTGGTATAAAATATTGTCAAATTTGAACTAGTATAAAATTTATATACGAACAAATAATAATTACAACACTTGAGCCTTGAACCCGCGTCTGTGGGAAATTTATTACAACCGTCTGATCAATTAGGCTAGTGTGAATAAGTACGTCATCGTCATCATCATCACAGCTTATATACGTCACACTGCTGGGCTCGAGTCTCCTCCACAATGGGAGAGAAATTGACTTACTATCCCGTGCTGGTCATGCGGGATGTCATAGGATTTTATTTCGAGTTTTCCTTCTCTTGCCTATGCATAACATCTATATGTTATTTACATATCCTTAGTCTTCTTTTACGACATCCACGAGCAAGATGAGTAAGGATACTATTCACCATCTTGCCCGTGGGTGTCGTAAAAGATGACTAAAGGATAACACGCATAATATCTATTCAAGAGAAGGATTATTATATTCAACATCACCAGTCTTTATACGTCCCACTGCTGAGCTCAAGCCTCCTCCACAATGGGAAAGAACCTATACCACAATGGTTAGCCGTATAGACTTTTAATCCGAGTTTTCCTTCTCTTACATAGATGTTGTAAGCATGTTATAATCGCTGTGTCACCTTTTACGACATAAAAGGTCAAAAAAGTGGGTGGTGAATTGTATTCTTACTCCGTGACCATACGGAAAGAATAAAAATGATATTCTTGGAGCAGATGTCAAGGAATAGATGCTGGTCGTTAGCCGAAATGGTGACAAGTAGGTGATAAAAGGTTATAGGACCGCACGACGTCCTTCTAGGAGGTAGCACCTTCGTTCCGATTCTGGCGGGTTGAATAATAAGAAAAATAAGGAGATTAGGTTAGAAAGATCTTGATTTTACACTGAATTACACTATGTAAACAATAATGTTTGACATTTGACTAGGTTAAGGTCATTAACATTGGTGTCAATGACCTAACAACACTTAGTCACGCTTCAATTTACAGACTTATTTCCTTACATATAGGTTATAATTTTCTGTGACTTCTAACCAAAGTTGAAGTAGTCATCCATTTTAATAATTTTTGCTGAGTATATATTTTTTTCCGTGACGTGACGGTTGTAATCATCACCATCACAGCGGACCAATAGTTCCTGAGATTAGCGCGTTCAAACAAACAAACTCTTCAGCTTTATATAGTATAGAAGATTATCACATCAAAAAAGGTATACTACTTTTTAAATAAAACTACTTTACGGATTTTATCGCGTTTGTATTTGATTTTTGATTGCCCGACGTTTCGAACACTTTGCAGCGTTCATGGTCACGGGCGGACTAAAATGTCTCACGTCCAATAAGTCATCGTTATTGCAGAAAATTTATAATTATCTACCTGATACAGAAATTAGTTATTAAATATTGACCCACATTTTGATAAAAATTAATTGCCAGTGTAAGAAGAAAATGATGAGACTTTAATTTATAAAATTATCTTTAGCTATTATAAAATGTGCAATACTCGCGTAAACATCAAAAATCATTAAGTATACTACTTTTTTAATGTGATAACATCTTATAAATGTCTACTAATATATATTGATATTCTTTTTTTTTTATCTAATAATTTATAGGAAGTTTTTGTCCACATGGACATTGTAACGTCAACCCCATTGTATCATGTCGTATTAACCTTACAAATTAACATTACAAATAATTAAATAATTAAGATACGAATTAGAATCTAAAAATTAGGCCAAAAGTATTTCATGAGTATACTAAAGTTATTAGGCTACACATATGTTTTGCCTGTTCCGACTTAGGTTTAGACATATTTGTTTACACTTTTTTTTTTTGGGTGTGGGTTGCGGTCGGCGCGCTCCTCGCACCACTCCGTCAGGGGGCGACAGGGGCGTAAGCACGCACACCCGCAACCCACCCACGTGCACGTCGCCTTCGTCGTTGGGCCGACCACCGGAGCAGGGTTACTTGTCATCAGTGGTCGGCCCGACGGAATACCCCCTATTTGGGGTACCCTCCCATTGACCGACGTCCCCCCCTCGGGGAGGACGTCGGTCTTTCCTCACGCGGTCGGCCTCTCGACGAGTGACGGACTAATCCCCGTTCACGTCGACCGCGACCTCGGCTAGGGCGGCATGAGGCGCAAGTACTCGCGCCTACGCCGCCCCAGTCGCCGGCGGCGGATCGCCTCATCGGGGCTGCGCACCTCGCGCAGGCGATCCGCCGCCTCATATTTGTTTGCAGTAAACCTACGTCTTGTATGTTTTAAGTCAAATCTCTCTATGAATGTTGTTCTTTGTCTTCGGTTTTTTACACATTCCATCTACTGATATTCTTAGATTTGGTAGTAAATTTTAATTGTATTATCTGTTATTGACAAATACTGTCTTATCAGCTTTAATGTTATCGCGAAACGTGCCCGGGCCATGAACTGCACGTGCTCCATCGGAAGCGTAAAAAATATCGATATGTGAACTCGTTCATATGATAATGTTAGGAACATTAGAGACGGAGCCCTATACCCGAGCCAACGTCCGTACGCACATGCTTGAAGCCAACTTAAACGAAAATAAAGACAGTGTTTCGTAAAGGCACACGATCATCATTTTTTTTTTTAATAATAATAATAATTTATTGTTATCTTCCACAAAGGTATCTTATTACTAATGTTTACATTAAATGTTACAAATAAACCCTTGTGGGAGACTGGTATCTGAACTAGATTGCCCTGTCATACAGATTACCAGGCTCCCCCTCAGTAGCATTAGACAATATTTCATATACTTTTGATAACTCAAAAAAAATAAACAAAAGAAAATAATGTATGTACTTCTAATAACAGAAAAAGTGTGTGAGTTGTGCACGAGTTAATGTATCTGAAGTCGTACAAGTATGTGTGCATGTATTAGGGCGCGTTTCTGCGTGAATTCGTAAATCATTATCACAATTGGGCTCGGGCCTCTTCATTATGAAGGGAAATTGACCTACAACACCACGCTGGTCAGTCGTGTTGGCAGAGGGTTTTGTTTCGACTTTCCCTTCTCTTCCATAGTTGTTATAAGCGTATCCCTTAGTTAGCAGCAGGTCTCGTAGTACAATTTCCCCATACAATGCAAGAGGCCCAATCCTAACAGTGGTACGTATATGAGTTAATGATTATAAATATGACTTAATATTTTTCTAATTGCCTAGGTAGCCGGTACGATGTTGAAAGAAATGACTTCTCTGATTTTGAAGCATACGGTTACGTCGCGGAATCACTTAACTCCAGAACTGGTGTTGCGTTTGATCACTCCTGCGTGTCCGCTATGGAGAAGTCGGGAAGAGGATGTACCTTTTAAAGACCCATTCTGGGCTTTTTACTGGCCTGGAGGGCAAGCTACTGCAAGGTAATAAATATTCTTTTTATGTAAAGCTTATTTTCCGTGTGGTGACGGAGTAAGAATACAATTCACCACCACTTTTCTTGCCTGCGGTTGTCGTAAAAGACGACTAAGGCATTACAATATGCATATAAGACGAAAGAAGGCAAACTTAAAATGAAACCTTACGCCAACCCGTCTGATCAGCGTGGTCTAGTAGTTAAATTTCCCTCTTACTGTGGAGTATTGGAGAAGAGTGAGAGATACACTCTTCTCTTTTTCATTATTTTACATAAACATTCCGTTCAAGATTCCATTACCATGCTGGTCAGACATGTTGGTATGGTATATACTTGAAATGAAACCATTTTTTTTTTTTTTTTTTGTGGGTGGGCCGCGGTTGGCGCGCCTCCGCACCACTCCGTCCGGGGCGACAGAGGGGCTTGAGCACGCAACTCCCGCGACCCACCCGAAAACCACGTCGCCTTCGTCGTTGGGCCGACCACTGGAGCAGCGTTAACTTGTCGTCAGTGGTCGGCCCGACGGAATACCCCCTATTGGGGTACCCTCCCATCGACCGACGTCCCCCCCTCGGGGAGGACGTCGGTCTTTCCTCACGCGGTCGGCCTCTCGGCGGGTGACGGACTAATCCCCGGTCACGTCACCCGCGGCCTCGGCTAGGGCGGCATGAGGCGCAGATAGTTGCGCCTGCGCCGCCCCAGCCGCCGGCGGCGGATCTCCTCATCGAGGCTGCGCTCCTCGCGCAGGCGATCCGCCGCCTCCTTCCGCGAGATCACTGTCTCGCAGAAGGCTGCGACCGCGTCCCAATTCCCGACGCTGTCGACCATCGCCCTAGCGATAGCCGGCAGCGTCAGGTCCGTACCGATGATTGCGACGAGTTCACAGCGCTGCACTGCCCAAGCCCCGCAGGCCTCGAGCGTATGGCGCGCCGTGTCCTCGTCGCAATCGCAGTGGTGGCAGGACGGTGTACTCTCCCTCCTAACGACCTTGTGCAGGTATTTGGCGAAGCACCCATGCCCCGTCAAAACCTGCACCAGTCGGAAGGAGAGCACCCCGTGCCGCCTCTCCAACCACTGCATCAGCACCGGCCGGAAGGCCTCCACGGTTCGCACCCCGAACCGAGGCCTCTCCAGCCGGACTGCCCAACGGGCGATGACGTCTCGGCGGGCGTCGACGCGCCAGGCGGTGAGATCCCTTAACGAGACCACACCGCCCTCCGCTCGCACCCCCGTCACCCGCCGATATAGTCCGGCGAGCATCTCCGCCTCCAGGTCCCACGGGGGAGTCCCGGCCAACAGGCACGCTGCCTCCGTCTGAAATGAAACCATATGGTTTCATTTTCAGTTTTCCATCCATTATATGCATATCCTTTAGACGTCTTTTACGACAACCATGGACATGATAAGTGGTGAATTGTATACATACTCCATTACCACACGCCAGATTGCCTTATACCGGTTTCCAGACTTCGTACTGTACCGAGAATTCCGAACCAAAAAAAAAGCGACTTCAACCGTTTTCTCACGGATGTCATTGTTAAAACTGGACTAAACTACGCGGGAAGCACCAGCTTTTAAATAAAAAAGTTGTTTCCATGTTTTTTTATCAGTATTTAAAAATAATAAAATGAAAAAAATAAAAAATAAAAGGGAAAAAAAATAAATTAAAAAGAAAAAAAAAATCTCTCGATTTGTCTCACTCGCTTACGCCTTACTCTCGCCCCCATGGCTGTGCTTCGTGCTATGTTCGCCCTTTCTCGCTCTCTCTCAATCGGTCTCAATCGCTCTCTCCCTCTTCTTCGACAAAAATGCTGCACATCTTCATGACGCTAAATTGCGTTTCATCCGTAAAAAATACCCTCATGCGCCCAAAAAAGTTTCACTTAAAAAAAAACATAAAAACATGTGGCAGTTCACACGTGGTAGAAACCTTCAAAAATTGTGTACAAGCTTTGTACTACGCATGCGCCCACAAACACGTACAATGCTGAGGCCCAAGCAAACTCCCACTATTTCTTGCTAAACATGAGTGGAGGGGGAACGAAGCAAAGCACAAAGAGAACCACGAATATAAGTAACACTGTATTATCTTACTTACCGGGTTGAGAGCCATCCGCGCTCACCCATTGACCGCGTTAAGCTGTTAAGGTCATCTGCGACCAACAGCTACACACACTAGAAAAAAAAAAAAAGCTTCCTATCTCAATTTCTACCAAGCTAAATCTTATGAATTAAAGTTTCTTTTATTACTGTCGCTTTTTCGTTTCATCGACTTACATATCACAACGATGCTAAAGAAGTTTTCACTTCAAAAAATAATTCTCCCTGTCGAAAGTTCTTAAGTAATGAACATAATGATAGAGTAGAATTGAGAACCTCCTCCTTTTTTGAAGTCGCTTAAAAATTGTAAATACCCAATATCTGTTTTCTCAACCGATAAACGCATTCGGAAACTCTTATCAATAGTCGCTTATAGCACAAGAATGTCAAGGTATTGTAGATAACTACAAAATTTCAAGAGAATATGTCAAATCATGATTAGCTTTCGCTTGTGGGATCTGGTCCAGCCATTTTTGAGTTCTTTTTTTCAAACGGTGGCACAGGAGCAAACAGTACATCTAATGGTAAATGATGGCTGCTCATGGATCTTTGCTAGACCGCTGCCTACCGTGAAAAAGTAAAGGGAGTGTGAACGCATGCAATGAGGTTCGGTGATAGGTACTAAAGGCATTACCAAAACCCACCACACCCTCAAAAAGTGGGTTTTTGGCTCTCTCGTTCACTAAAAGAAACGCAGTAACAAATTGCTACTATTCTGTCGTAGATTTTCTGCGAGAGTGTGGTACTACCCGTGACCTGGACATCCTCCATAATGGAAGAGAAATTGACCTACTATGCCACGCCGCACAGACGTATTAGAATAGGGTTTTATGTAGAGTTTTCCTTCTCTGATAAAGATATTACATCCGTTATTCGTCTTTTACAACACCCACGGGCAAGAGCGGGGTTGAATTTTATTCCTATTCCGTAATCACACGGATGAAAAAAAGCATGCATTAATTTATTTTTCAATTTGAAGTCGTCAACATTGCAAGTTACTGACCATATTTATTTGCGATAATGAAGGAAAACACGATAAGTGTAAAACCCCGAGAATGTATTTACATTCAACAAGTTTATTGCACGGGTAATAACCTTAATATACATCACCTTAGTATACCAGCTGAGAAATAGATACTCGACTTGGTGACTTACTAGTTACATACTCTTAAAGATCACTGCGATTAATACTCGACGAGTTAGACGACGAAATAGTGCTGACTCAACAACTTTGTAATCGAAGCCTTTAAAGTCGGTTTTGAGTCATTTTAAATAGATACATATATGTCATTTAAGCGGTGTAGTAAGCTTACACCGTTTAAATGAAAACAAGGACCGATGACAGCACAATAATTCGATAAGATTATCGTATTGTCTTTGTGGTGACGAAGTAAAAATACAATTCACCATCTCTGCCCATGGGTGTCGTAAAAGACGACTAAGGGATTACGATATGCAGAGAGAAGAAAACTCGAAATAAAACCTTATGCTAACCCACCTGACCAGCATGGTATAGTAGGTCAATTGATGAATGATATCAATTAATTAATTTGGCTTTCAGCGCCCAATTCATGTAGATTAACTAAATTGACTTACGGACGATGACTATTAGTAAGCTACTCAGTATGTAGAAGTGTTAAGTAATTATGAAGAAAATCGTATAAGATTTGATTGTATAGCTTTTGTTCCGGTTGCCTGTCCGAATATATAAAATCAAAATAAAATCTTTATGCCTAAAGCTGTTGACATTAAAACTCGTCTAACAACAATATTTTGACCACATTTTTACGGAACAAAAAATATAAATGTAGGGACTTACCCATAACTTATAACGGACGGGGAATTGTACTATAACATTTTAAAAATATTTTAAATTTTTTTTCCTTAACAGTTTCTTAGTGACGGGTTAAGAATATAATAGATATTTTGACGGGCATGTGCGAACGTCATGTGGTGGTCTCTATAGACTACTATTGCATACGGTATAAAAGTGCTTTGCAAATGTTTTTGTTTCCTACCAACATTCCTGGAATATAGATACTCTATTAACTGTGTGCCCGTGACACTATTGAAGGCGACGTTTTTATTTAGAGACGGGCAATGACACTAACATGAAAAATTTTAAAATGTGAAGAAGTCGATAATTTGTGAAGAAAATTGCAAGTTGACACGTGCAACAATAGTCTCTTATTACTATTTCTTTTATTACCAATATAAAAAGCAAAAGAAGACTTTAATGTGTCAATACTTTCCCGTAACGGTCGTAATAACCAGCCGTTGGATCACTAAGACAACCAAAAATAGCACTTTTCTTCATCATTCATCATTTCGGCTCATATATACGCTCACTGCTGGGCTCAAGCCTCCTCCATAATAAGAGGGAAATTGACCATACTATACCATGCTGGTCAGACAGATTGGATGGTTTTGTTTCGAGTGTTCCATCTCTTGCATAGATGTTATATGCGTAATATATCCCTTAGTCGTCTTTTACGACACCCACGGGTATGAGAGGGGGTGGTGAATTGTATTCTTACTCTGTTACCACACGGAAACCACCGCACTTTTCTTGGAAACTTATAATATCAGTTCTACAGCAATATTTTTGTAGGAGACTTAAAACACTACGGGCGCCAATCCACCTAATAAATGTGGCGACTATGACTTTATACGCAACGGCGAATTTACGCCAAGGTCGGCGCTAAAATTTTGAGAGCGCTAAAGTTTAGAAACTCAAAATTGTAGACTATGATCTCCCGCGTCCCAGAAAAATATTTCTTAGTGTCAACTTCTTACTCAAAATATTTCTTTTTTTGGTATGGTAATATTATTTTCGCCTATTTCCTTAATAACAACTTATGGAATACAAAAGCATAAAACAGGCAACATATTATCGCAGAACAATAACTAAAGAATATTTCATATTCGCTATAATACATTCTTTCTCTGGATTAGATGTATTTGGTAGATACATAAAATGACCCCGGCGATAAGTAATTAATATATCCGTAACTAACTTCGTGAAACAACGCCATTAATTACCACATTCTCGCCAAAACTTGTAATAACCCTTAAAAAACACTGTTCCATTTTTAAACGGACCTCAACGACCTCGTTGTAAAACGATTACTTGTTCAATAACAATATTGCAACTTTAAATCAGTTTAATTTATTTCATTATCAACCTAAACTGGAATAGTTAGAGTTCTCTTTTGGTTGCCTATGCATTCTAGTATACGTTCATTCATTATTTCAACAGTAACATTCAATAAGAAACTATGTACCTTATGATTCGGAATTTAGAGTAGAAATCGTTTTGAATGCTTAATAGCTAGTGAGTCATTGCGGGATTTTGGGTTTCATTCATGTTTTTACACCTTGCAAATAGATATTTTGTAAAGATTTCATAGATCCATTGCATAAATGCAAGAATTGCATTCATTTGGAATTTACCAAAGTGAAATATATGTTTGTAAATCAATTAACGACCTAAATATAATTAATAAATTACAACAAGCGCATGTAGGCATCTGAAACTGCTCTGAGTTCGAGTGATTAAACTGTGGATAATAATAGTAGTATATCACTACCCAAAAGGCCTACCATGTAGGGATGTGAAATGGATTTTTATAATAATCGATTATTAATCGATTATTTTTTGTAATAATCGATTTTTACAATCGATTATCAAAATAATAAAAAAAATAATTAATAATCGATTTTTTATTATTCGAAATTCGATCGAAATTAATCGATTATTTCACTGCCAGATTTCCTAAAAAAAAGGTCATCACGATCCTACGTGCAGTGTTTCATACTATATTAGAAAATAAAGTTCACATTAACTAAAAAAAAAAGTCATCATAATCCTGTTGGGAGAAAAAATCGATTATTGATAATCGATTATTTATTTTTAATTAATCGATTATTTTATAATCGATTTATTTTAAAGAACAAAAAATCGATTGTTTTCCCTCCAAGTCACATCCCTACTACCATGTAGATACGATGTCCCAAAGTGCACCCGGATATCCTCTTACGACCTAATAATGGACTAAAAGAAGGATGATGACAGTAATGGTGATAATTCGTCCGTATGGTGATTCAAACTCAAGAGTAGTTGTGCTGCCGTTCAGTATTGATACTCTAGATCAGGTAAGGGCAAAAAGACCCCAAACCGAGAAAAAAGATTAATGTTTAATAAAGCACGTAACATAAGTATAATATGTTATTTATATTGCCTTAGATGCTGTGTGGTAGCGGCTTCGAATACTACCAACCCTTGCTTTGCTCGTGGGTGTCGTAAAAGACGACTAAGTGTCCTAGATTGACCCGGACCAACTCCATCTGGTACCATTTGGGTCAACGATTACATTTCCAAGGAGGGTTGACGTCAGGCAGGCGGCCGGTCATAAAAGTCATTGCCGAAACTTTTTGCAATATCTCAAAACAGATGACATATTGCGTCGATCCCAAGTAATTGGGATAAGAGCAAGATGATGATGATTGCCTTAGATGCAGCGCCGGCACGAAGTAAATTTTAGAATGGAGCAAGATCCAATTATGGCGCCTGTCCCGTTTTTTTTTTTTTGTGTGTGACTTAGTTGTTAGCCTCAGATGGGTGTGACAACTTTACCCGGACTGGTGGGTGAGCGCTGAGGGCTCTCGACCCGTTTAAAGTTAAGGCGCCTCTCCCGTTTGCTCCTAATAATATATATACCTATACTTTTATTTTTCTTTTCCATTTAAGCGCCCCCTAGGATTTGGCGCCTGAAGCGACTGCTCTGTTCGCCGTATGGGCGGGCCGGTCCTGCTTAGATGTTACATAAAATTTGAGGATCGTTGGTGAAAACGGGCATCATCATCATCTTGCTCTTATCCCAATTACTTGGGGTCGGCGCAATATGTCATCTGTTTTGACATATTGCAAAAAATTTCGGCAATGACTTTTATGACCGGCCGCCTGCCTGACGTCAACCCTCCTTGGGAATGTTATCGTTGACCCAAATGGTACCAGATGGCGTTGGTCCGGGTCAATCTATTCAATCTAGTCAATCGTTGGTGAAAACGGGCATTAATTGGATTTTTTTTTTGAAAATTTGTATTCTTTCTCAATATCCTTTTTATTACTGTTGGTGGCAAAAGAGAAAACAGCACACCTGATGATAAGAGAAGACCTTGGACCATGGACATGGACCCGAGAATTGCATTATTAATCCGACCCTGGTTGCTATAGGTGTTGTTTCGATTTCTTCTCGTACACAGATGTTATGCTATAGGTGTTGTTTCGATTTCTTCTCGTACACAGATGTTTTGCTGTGTGGTAGCGGCTTCGAATACTACCAACCCTTGCTTTGCTCGTGGGTGTCGTAAAAGACGACTAAGAGCCCTAGATTGACCCGGACCAACTCCATCTGGTACCATTTGGGTCAACGATTACATTCCCAAGGAGGGTTGACGTCAGGCAGGCGGCCGGTCATAAAAGTCATTGCCGAAACTTTTTGCAATATGTCAAAACAGATGACATATTGCGTCGACCCCAAGTAATTGGGATAAGAGCAAGATGATGATGACACAGATGTTATACGCATATTATATCCTTTAATCGTTTTTTACGACATCCCCGGCAAGAAACGTGGTCGTAAATTATATTCTAACTCCGTCACCACACAGAAAGATAGTAAAAAATATTCTTAAGGAATAAAGACAGTCATTGCGTTTTAGAGGAGCTTTTAAGTCCTACATAGTCTCTTCGATAAATAGGTTACATAAAAATTCTCTTAGAACCGCTTATGACTCATTGCAGTAATATCTTGAAAATTTATGCCGAGTGAGTCATACTTTGCCATCTTTTTTCGATAACGTAAAATATTCGCGCTATCTCACTCCATTGATAACTTGAAGAGGCTGAACGTGCTACCTAACATCTATCTCGCTTTAACTTATGTAATAATATTCCATCTCGTTTTAGCTTGCAATTCGTTTAGTAACCGAGTGAATAATTTATTATTATAACTTATGATTGTCGCTTATCAAATCAAAAATTCTTAATCTATGTAGTAGACTCATTGATATCAGTAACAATAGCTATCGAATCTGTAATCATCGCCTCATCTTAGTTGATATATTATGTCTCATTGCTGGGATTGAGTCACCTCCGCAATAGTAAGGTAATTGACCTATTATACTAAGCTATTCCGTGTGGTGACGGAGTAAGAATAGCGTGTCGTAAAAGACGACTTAATATGCTTATAACATCTATGCAAGAGAAGGAAAACACATCTGACCAGCGTGATATGGCAGATTAATTTCCTTCCCATTGTGGAGGAGTCTTGAGCCCAACAGTGGGATGTATATGAGCTGTAATGATAATGACTATGGTGTTCAGATATGTTGGTATAGGATTTTATTTCAATACTAGCAACCCGCCCTCGCTTCGCTTCGGTTTTAGTCGTTTTACCCGCGTAGTTCCCGTTCCCGTGGGAATACCGGGATAAAATATAGCCTAGCTTACGCCCTGATATTATAGCTTTCCATTGGTGAAAGAATTTTTGAAATCGGTCCAGGCGTTTTGAAGATTACCCGGAACAAACTGACAGACAGACAAAAATTTTTTAATCTGTATTTTAGGCATAGGTGTCGTGCAAATAAATAACCGTGTGAGCATGAAAAAAAGTCTATTATTTTGACATTACAAACAGACGCTCCAATTTTATTTATCGGTATACATTTCCTTCTCTTGAATAGATGTATATTTATTTTATACTAGCAACCCACCCTCGCTTTGCTTCAGTTTTAGTTACCTTACTCGCGTAGTGTCCATTACCCGTGGGAATACCGGGATAAAATATAGTCTATGTTACTCCCTGATATTATAGCCTTCCACTGGTGAAAAAATTTTTGAAATCGGTTCGGTGGTTTAAGAGTGAAAGCGTAACAAACAAACAAACAAACTTACTTTCGCATTTATAATATTAGTAAGGATTACCTACTCTGTCACTATACGGTATGTACACTAATATTATAAAGAGGAAAAATTTGTATTTTTGTATTTGTAATGAATAAACTCAAAAGCTGCTGTGCCAATTTCAAAAATTCTTTCATCATTGGAAAGCTACATTCACGCTGAGTTATATAGGCTATATTTTATCCCGGTAATCCCACGGGAACGCCAACTACGCGGGTAAGACGACTGTAACCGAAGCGAAGCGAGGGTGGGTTGCTAGTCTGTCATAAACACGCCGTAACGACCTTAAAAATACATTTTTTTAATTTATCATTTATAGCTTTTCTTTGGCTAGTTAAAGGATATGTTTAGTTTCGTTACTGCTGGGCTCATACCTTATTTACACTGAGATAAATTAACCTAATATCCCACACTGATTTAATGGCTTAACGGGTTGAGAGCCCTCAGCGCTCACCCATAGTCCGCGTCAAGCTGTGTAAGCCATCTGAGGCTAGCAGCTATACACTCCATATAAAAAATCGGTTGTCTGTAAAGTTGGTTTACTGACGATAGTTGAACGTGACAACGTCATAAGAAAATACTGATGGAATTGTTTCATTTTTCAAAAGAATATTTTAATTTTATTTGTTTGATAGATATTTTGTATGGATCAAGCCTTAAATAGAACGCCTCAGAGCGAGGTAACGCCGCATACGTCATGTTTTTTCGTGTGTGCAGCCGGCTCCATCGAATTATAAGACGTTGTCACGTCAAAATCTGCTTTAATGGATAAGTATTTTTTTAAATCCAAGCGTTTTTTTTTAATGTTCTGCAGCAAATTGGTAATTAAATATGTGCTCCATAAAAGATAAGAGTTTGACAATAGTTACTTATTTGTCCGTAACAAAAACATTTTTTTCTGTTATTCGTTTTTGGCAAAAGTTAGCTGTGTTGTCTTCAATTACTGAAATAAATTATGTTAACAAATGAAATATGATATAAAGTCTATAAAGAAAATAAACACGTGATAATTATAGTTAATGCATTCAATATGCCAAGTATTAGGTATTATTACACTTTAAAGTCCCTAGAAGGGGAATTTTTGTTCATAATAGTATCTATAATCCAATTATAAATCTTAATATCTTGATATGCATATACAATTATCAAATAAAAAGAAAATTCAATTAAGATTAAAGTATTTACAAAAATAAACAACAGATTAACTCCTCAAATGAAGATATAAGCAAGATTGATTAATTATCCTTGTAAATATGGATTTAAAATGATTCATCGCTACTTTCTTTTTTCCCGGATAACGTACAAGATAACTAATAGAATGAATCTCTGTACGCACGTGTACATAAAAATCTGTATAGTAAATCAAATCTAAAAAAATAGTAAAAGGACTTCTCTTTGGAATCATTCTCATATCCATGGACCACAAAAAATTTTTCATGAGCGGCAATATTACTTATAAAGATTGCAACCTGGTATGTTTCTCAACCCGGCCGGGCCCGGTTGCATTCGTCGCCAACCCGACCGGGTCCGCCGGGCCGGGTTGTAATAGCGATGAAACGATTACAGTATTTAATGAAAATTTTCTAAATATGAATGGAAAAAGACAATGATTCAAGGTTAATATTTATTTTAAACTGGCTTATGAACAGTTATCACAATAATCAGTCTCACTCAAGTCTCAAAATCACAATACATAATTGATTCATTTTACTTATGGACGAAAAAGTAACACTAGTATTAGTAATTATTCGTTTTTTAAATTTAAACAAGCAGGTCTTTCTCTTTAATCCTTATAGTGTCTATTTGAAAACATATTATTAAAATAAGAAACTAACAACGCAGCTTAAAGTACTAAACGTGTCATAACAGATTAGATAGATAAACTATGGTAGCTTTGGTATAAACAAAACAAATTCTTATATGCTAAAAGTAAAGTATTATGTTTTTTCTTAAACTTTGGTTATTAAGACTAGCGAGTGTTACTATTACTAATTGAGTAAATAGCGAAATCTTATAGGCTAGGCTGTATTGTAACTGTAAACAATCGTATAGTCTTATATAACAAAATGTAACGTAAAATTGGTTGCGTTAAGTGACTTTATAAATGTATTATAACAAAACAAAAAGTATATTCTAACTTCCATAAGGCAAAACAATTATTTGTCAGTCTGAAAGAATGATCTTAAAAAGCTGGCCATTTTTACCGGGTCCGGTGGGTGCCTAAAAGGGCACCGGGCCCGGTTTGCAATCTCTAATTACTTACCATCAGGCGTACTGATTGCTCGTTTGCCACCGCTTGTAATAAAAAAAAACACAAATTACATCCAGATTCAGAACAACGATTTGTGGATCGCACAATGTGTTGTCCTGCGTCGGATTCGAACCCTTGACATGGGCACTCTAGGTTGGTATCTTAATCACTACGCCAATTGTGCAGTCATCATTATTTTTCATCTAATCAGCAAGTATAAAACCTACTAATTTACTTTTAAATTTATTCATAAAATAGAAGGTTATATCAATACGCCAGCTTCCAATCTTACCAAAACAAACCCGCGCGCCACCGAGCTGAGTCACTCGGTCGCGGCCTTCAACCCAACGTCCTTGACCTAAAGGGCCATCTGAGACTACCGTAGAATACGACCTCGATAGGATGACTCACTTTCTAGGAAACATATCGTGAACTCTTACCTTATAGATCGATTTAACTAAATATTTACTTTCTTATTTCTTTTCTTTCCGCGTCTTACTAAGATGAGTGTGGCGACGGAGTAAGAAATTCACTACACCAGGACCGGATTATCCATAAGACGGACTAGGCAACTGCCTAAGGGCCCCCAAGCATGCACCAAGAAAAAAACATTTCATTGAACGATTTTTTTGAATATTTGTATACTCCGTCAATATTATTCTGTTTTTTATTGCTGTTGCAAAGGAGAAAATAGCACATCTGATGGTTAGTAATACTGCTACTCATGGACCTTGGACCATGGACCTGAGAACTGCATTGCCTAGGGGCCCTCATAGTGTTAATCTGGGCCTGCATCTTGCCCGTGGATCTCGTAAAAGACGACTAAGTGGAATTATACGCATATAACATCTATGCAAGAGAGGAAAAACTTGAAATAAAACCCTATATATGCCAACCTGTCTGACCAGTGTGGTATAGTAAGATCAATTGCCCTCCTATTGTGGAGGAGGCTCGAGCCCAACAGTGGGACGTATATGAGCTGAAATGATGATGATGCTGAATTATTTTCTTGCCGCGTCTCACTAAGATGAGCCTTCTCAACTGCAAGAATGAAATTGAATTATTATCTACTTCTCATTCTTCTTTTATATTGGCAATAAGCTACAATTATGACCTATTAGCTCCAGTGTCGAATTATAATATTCTTCACAAATTATTAGTTCTTTCACGTCCTTAGTCCCTTCATATTAGTCGTAGTCGTTAGCATTGATTGAACGCTGATAATTAAATCAATAATCCTCTGGGAATTTTGGTGCAAGATGAAAATGTACGCATTCACTATTATGTCATATTCATTACACTTCAGCGTTTACTCTGTATTATATTACATAAAATACCAGCAAGATTATTCATCTTCTTATTTAATGGCAATGAGCTACAATAATACGAGCTATTGGTGCCAGTGTCGAGTATTATATTGATTATTCACGTCTTTTAGTCTTAGTCTTTCAGTCAGTCGTTAGCATGATTTGGTGCTGATATCCAAGTCATGCCTTCTCTGGGAATTTTGGCAGAATGTCAAAATGCACGCAATTCACTATTATATCATACTCACTACATTCCAAAATTTTATCTGCATTATATTACATAAAATATCAGCAAAATTATTCAATATGACACTTCAAAACACTAAAATAATGAAAAAAATATAAAAGTGCTACATGACATTTTGGCATTCGCGTCAAAAATCCCAAGATTATTCAATATAATATTCTAAAAAACCAAATTAATAAACAAAATTTAAAAGTGCCACACACACAGAATTTTTGGCGGGAAATGTTCCGCCAAAAATTCTTGGATTACCTTATTATACCAAGTTATTACAGGCACAAGAATTTATAACAAATTCTCGGTTTTCCATGTGGTGATGGAAGTAAGAATACAATTCAACACACTCATTTCGGACAAAATTCGTAACAATAGTTTTATTTCGTCTTTATTATTCGACTTATTGTTTTGCTTTTATACCAATTGAGTTTACTCGACGCAATGTGTTTTTCTTCTAACGTACATATTGCAGAGGTTTTATAACCGGTCGCTGGCCTGACGTCAACACCCAATATAAAGGTTGCACAACAAGAAGCAATATAGAGATTGGTAGTGTTCGTAGCCGCCACCAGACAACGTATAATCAACTGCACAGATGGCGTAGTGGCTAACAATAAGATACCAACCTACCGTGCCAGTGTCATGGGTTCGAATTCTATGCAGGACAGCACTTTGTGCGATCCACAAATTGTTGTTCTGAGTCTGGATGTAATTTGTGTCCGTTAATTATATATTTGTAAAGACCCACACAATACAAGGATTGTTTCCTTAATGCACCCTGCATTACAAATGTTATTTTAAAATAGCGCAAAATTTGTTATGAGAGGAACTCATTATTATTATGTAACTACTTAGAAAGAATTCAGTCCAGATTATGGCACAGCAGCACAGTAGCTAGAGGCAATGCGCGGTAGTCTTCGTTCCCCGTTCAGAATTATTATCATTTGGTTCCATGAAATAAAAGGTTTACCTAAACTAAAGTTGGTGTTCCGTTTTCTTCAGTTTAGAAACCCCTGCTCTAGAGAGACGTGCCAGCGCTGATGTCCTCTCGCGACAGTTTAATTGCGGGTGGTGACTGTCCCTAGCCAAACATCTATTCCCATCATCAGCGCCGACGAGTCTGTATAAAACCCTATACCGAACCTTTCAGTATATCATCTCAGCCCGTATACGTCCTACTATTGGTCTCGAGCATTCTCCACTGTAAGAAGTTAACCTACTATACCACGCTGGTCAAACGTGTTGGTATAGGGTTTTATTTCGGGTTTTCCTTATAGATATTGTATACATATTATATGCCCCAGTCGTCACGACAGCCACGGTGTGGCTGGCCAAGAAAGGGGTGGTGAGTAGATTAAAACACCCAACACGATGGGATTAAAAATAATAAAGGCTTGGAGAATTACACAAGTGGATAATGAAACAAGAACAACATTTTAGTTTCTCTTTCACTTATATTAATAAATTAATGCCTACAAATCAACTGTCATTTTCTGCCTTTCCTTCCTTTGCCTTTACCTGAACTACCCTTTCCAGCTTTGCCTTTATTTATTTTACCTCCAAATACTTTCTTTTTATTAAAAGGTTTACCTCCCTTATCATTTCTATCTTTATTAAATCTTTTCCCACCTTCATTTTGGAACTTTCTACCGGGATTTTTATCATTTTGGAATTTCTTGCCACCTTTTTTGTCATTTTGGAATTTTCTGCCATCTTTTTGATTACCTCTGAACTGTTTTTTGCCATCTTGCCTGTTTTGTACTTTTCCTGTGTCCTGATTTTTTTCATACTTTTTCTTTAATTTCTTGTCTAACCTCATCTTTTTAAAGCCGCGCGGTCCATCATCATCGCCTTTACGTTTTCTGGGTGTGTCACGTGTGAAGAGATCTTTTTCTGGCTCTTCTCCAACCTCTTGTCGGTAATAATCAGCATCATCTTCAACATCCTGATCCATATCTGCATGCTGTGATTCAGCATTTGCTAACTCCATCAACCTCTGACTCTCTGTTACTTCTTTCTTTTTCTTCATACCCTCTATCGCCTTCTGTTTTAAATCTTCTTTTTCTTTTTGTTTCCGTTTAACATTCTCCTCCTGTTGTGATTTACGTTTCTCTTTCAATTTCTTCTTTTGGTCTCTCTTCTTTTTAATAAACTTTTTCTCTTCATCTGTTTTTTCAATTAACTCATGGAATAGTACTTCACCATCCATTAGACCATCCTCTACCTTAATTAGTTGAAAAGATATCCTTGGTCCAAGCTCAAACAGCCTAATAGCAGATTTAGATTCAGCTGCGGCACCTCTAGATGCCAAACTCTGTGGTAAAACCACTTGAGAGTTAGGATCATCTTCAAATTCACTTTCAGATAACATGCCCGCTTTATCAAAGAATTCAGACATATCTTTACAGCGATTCAAATTAGGTATTTTACCTTGAACCATCTTTTTAGTACCTTTATTGAGACCTACAGGAGTTGCTCGGATAGCATAGTGCCTGAGATCAACAAGTTTAGTAGCGGGATTGTAGTTCATAAGCACGCAACGCCGAATATTCTTCAATTTAACTGTCGTTATATTTATTGTAGGGAACATATTCTGGAACATGGTAGCCATGAGTTTCATATGCATGCCTTCACCGGAGAAACTATTCAGGACTATCAGCGGTGCATGTTGGAATGCTCGCATCATCACATACTGCTTTTTCAAAGATGAAATTACATCTTTAGCGAGGCTGTAACTGTGTATTCTGAATGTCAGTGTAGGTCCACGAGGAAGTCTCGCCATTCTCATATAAGAGCCAAGCTCTGTTTCTGTGAAGGCCATCATATGCGAGACGTGTAAGTAACCCGATACTGATACAAAGTCTTTTATTGTGTTCTTCTTTCTTTCCTGTAAAGAAAAAACATATTTTATAAAAATAAATTATAGATGTTAACACTGTAATTTCTATGCTGTTCATATCTCTTATATTAAAGAAAAAGTTGTTGTTTTTTGATCCAAAATTATAATAATTTTATAATAACTATATAATATATAAAGCAGGGATGCACAGACTTATTAAGACTAGGGGCCACTCGGGCAAATCATGAACTGATGATGGGCCGCCAGAAGTATAGGTAATTAAAGACAATAAAGAATTGATAATCTGGAATAGAATTCAATATTTTTCGAATGTACGAGAGTATTATTTTGCTGTCGGCGGGCCACCAGTATTCGACCGGCGGGCCGCGGTCTGTGCATCCATGATATAAAGTATATGCAATTACAAGTGGTAGTTAATCACGCAATAAACCTTTACCCGACACTGCAGTATGCACAGAAGTATTCAGAGGGACTAAGATACAACCCCTCTGTATTATGAACATTACATACCACTATGAAATATAAACTAACAATATTATTACAAGAAAGGAATGCTCCAAATATGCTAACCTTTCTAACTAAGGTAAATGTCGTAACCATCACTCTTCATCTCATAGTCATAGCTCATGAAAATGCCACGGCGGGCTCGAGCCCACTCCACTATAGGAGTAAAATTTATCTACTATACCACTCTGGTCAGGTGGGTTCGTATAGGGCTATTTATTTCAAGATTTCTATATCTAGTCATCTTTTACATCACCCATGGGCAAGACAGAGATCGGTCACCACTTTTGACTGATATATTTACAATTTTACTAGGGGCTTCATGATATTCTCTTCAAGATTCATTTTCACCTAGCTTTCCGAGGCGAATAAAGACGAGTTTCATCAATTTTTTCTTATAAGGTTATCATATAAAATTATCATCTATTCACATTCATCTGATCACCGACTTTACAGGCAACCAATTTTTTTTTTATTTGGGGCTGTCCCCACCACATATTCCCAACACTATAACTCCTGTAAGCCAGGATCCATGGTCTCCTTAAAAGACACTGAGGTCTGATCCTCAGAGTCCCAGGATACACTTGGGACCTATAACAAAATTAATAAGAGAGATAATACTATGTAAAGCCAATATCTCTTATGTAAAACTAATAATAATAACTATAACAAGTGGTAATAATCATAGTATAATACATAGAGATGAAGATTTTGACGTGATGAGATGTAGAGAATGATGGTTTTAGTGTTTAATTAAAACAATAACAACTACTGAAAATAGCGATACAAACCTTCAATTGTGAAGCTGTGAACGGCTCCATGATCTTTCTGAAATCCTTCATAAGATCAATCAAGTCTTTGCTACATTGTCCACGATGTATCACAAAGGAATGTGGGGCTTTTACTAAGTTTTCCGGCTCAAGAGACTCCTTAGAAGCTGGATTCTTCTTAACACATTTACCTTTACGTTTACCCATTTTTCTTGACAATCTTATAACAAAATCTTCAATCCACTATAACATTTATATATAGTATTTTATTTTTGACTACACTATCAAATGATTTAGTATATATCTTATTAATTTATTATGATTTATTTATTTTGAGGTTATAACATGCACTACGCATTGACTTTGACAGTATGGCGACATAAATTGACAGCTGAGCATTTCATTGCTTTTATTTTACAACCTAGCTACATATAACTATATTTTTAATTTTCAAATAAAATATATACTCGTTATGTAAATTTAATTGACACACTATGCTC
The DNA here is from genome assembly GCA_032191425.1 of Lymantria dispar. Classification (NCBI taxonomy): domain Eukaryota; kingdom Metazoa; phylum Arthropoda; class Insecta; order Lepidoptera; family Erebidae; genus Lymantria; species Lymantria dispar. The sequence continues at coordinate 4,117,522 of CM063465.1, read as the reverse complement.
AAAACATTAATACTGTAATATTTTTATAATTAATACTTATCCAATATGTTAAGTCTTAACGCCATCTGTTCAATTGTTAGTGAACTATATCAATCATTCGCCACGGTGATTAGCATACTTTTAAAATTACGATTATTTCAAATAATTATTTTTAGATTAATATATATAATAAAAAATATACACGTAATAATCAACTGTAAAATATAACGGCCGTGTAGGTATTTTCATTACGCTTCTTGCCTTATAGGCTCACCGCGGAACGCGTTTTTTTAGGAAGCTGAGTAAACTAGTGACAACTACAAGCGTAAAATACAACGAATCCAGATATTTAGAAGGTACTAATTCTCGTGTGATAATGGAATTACAATAAAATTCATAAAATTTATTTGGGAGCGAAAATTGATTCATCCATCCATCCATCGCCTACAGACGTGCACTGCTGGACATAGGCCTCCCCACGAGAATGCCACTCGGAACGGTCCTGCGTCACTTGTGTCCAACGGTTCCCTACGACTTTGAGAATGTTGTCAGTCCACCTAGTGGGGGGTCGTCAACGCTGCGTCGTCCGATTTGTAGTCGCCACTCAAGAATCTTTCTTCCCCAACGGTTGTCGGTTCGACGAGCGATGTGGCCTGCCCATTGCCATTTCAACGCGCTATCTTTGAAAATTGATTACTACAGTTTATTTATGCCTATTGGAAATCCGTTTCAAACCTCCTACCATGGGCCGACCACTGACGATAAGGAACTCGGCACCGGTGGTCGGCCCAACGACGAAGGCGTGCTACGGGTGGGTTATGGGGCCACGCGCCGCCCCTCTGTCGCCCCGGATGGAGCCGGGCGGCGGGTACGGTGACCATGTCCCACTCAAAAAAAAGCCTCCTACCATTCTATGTGAAAATATATAAATACACCAGTAATATTACTGATCTATGGATTCCTATTTATTTAAATAACCTTATTATTTGACAGATTAAAGCAATTTTATAGACCAATTTATATATTGTTCTAAAGCCAACTAACTAAATATCTACTTCACAAGCTATTAGATACGTAAATATCATGAATTAGTTACTTAACTAAAAATATAGTCAATATCTCATCAACATAGCTCATATATGTCCCACTGTTGGGCTCGAGCCTCCTCCACAATAATAAGAAAATTGACCTACTATACCACGCGGCTAAGACGTTTTGGTACAGGGTTTTATTGAGAGATTTCTCTTCTAATGATGTTATTTGCTTGCGTTCCTTAATCGTCTTTTACGACCCAAGAAGTGGTGACACATTGTTTTCTAACTTCATCACATAACGGAAACTAATCTCATTATCTACAACTAAACATATTCGTAACTATCACAAATAAAGGTTATATTTAAAGTATTTTCTAGAAACGCCGATGGAGCGTTCAGTTCTAAGAAATCTCGTAGCAAATCCTATTAACCGTACGTCTGTATTCCAAGAACTACCCCTTATTAATCTGCAATAAGGGTGCGTACACACTATATCCGTAATATACCTTTACACTACTGAGGTAGATAATTTTTCTGCAGTCATTCATCATCATTTCAGCCCATTGCCGTCCACTGCTGGACGTAGGCCTCCCTCATGTTGCGCCACAATGTGCGGTCCTGTGCCGCCTGCATCCAACGACGCCCAGCAACTTTCACTAGGTCATCGGTCCACCTAGTGGGGGGGCGTCCTACACTGCGTCGTCCGATACGTGGTCGCCACTCGAGAACCTTTCTTCCCCACCGGTTGTCGGTTCGTCGAGCGATGTGGCCTGCCCATTGCCACTTCAGCGTGCTAATTCTTCGTGCTATGTCGGTTACACCCGTTCTTCTGCGGATTTCCGTATTCCGGATTCTATCTCGCAGAGAAATCCCGAGCATAGCCCGCTTCATAGCACGCTGAGCGACTTTGAGCCTTGATATGAAGCCTACATTTAGGGACCACGTTTCCGTGCCGTAAGTCATCACTGGTAACACACACTGGTCGTAGACCTGTGTTTTCAGACACTGAGGTATGTTGGACGAGAAGATCCTCTTAAGTTTCCCGAACGCTGCCCAAACAAGTTGGATTCGTCGGCTGATCTCATTCTCGAAATTGGATCTACCTAACTGGACTGTTTGTCCTAGGTAAACATAATGATCGACAACTTCGAGAATCGCATTTTCTGCAGTAAGTGCCTAATATTATTATACTACTTGCCGGATGGTATATAGTGGTAGGACTACACTGTTGACAGTTATCTGTCTACAGCCGCGGGCCGGTCCGTCCGGGGTAACACACTCTCGCAGAAAATCGACGTCCGAATAGTAGAAATTTGTTACTGCGCTTCGTTCGGTGAGCAAGAGAGCCGGAATCCGAACTTTCTGAGGGTGTTTGCATGTGGTGGGTTTTGGTGAGCCTTTAGTATCATCGCACCTCATTGCATGTATTCACACTCCCTTCACTTTCTTCGCGGTAGGCAGCGGTCTTGCAAAAGTCCATGAGCGACAGCAACACTTACCATAAGGTGTACCGTTTCCTCGTTTGCCACCGCTTGCAATAGAAAAAAAAATAAACTTCAAATATTATTTTTAACCGTGTGGTGACGGAGTAAGAATACAATTCACTACCTTACCGCTATCTTACCCGTAGGTGTAGTAAAAGACGACTAAGGAATATATTATGCATGCACAACTGTGCAAGAGATGGAAAACTCGAAATAAAACCTTATATTAACCTGTTTGAGCCAGCGTGGTATAGTAGGTAAAATTCCCTCTCATTTTGGAAGAGGTTCGAGCCCAGTTGTGGGACGTATATGAGCTATGATGATGATGATGATTATATTTTGTGGTATTACACAAAATTTAGCACAAGAATAGTGGTTGATTTTTTTTAATCATAACCTCTGTGACTTATCCTATTTAACTTTTATCAATGAAGATGCGACCTTAGCGCATAATGGCGGCTCTCATATTGTCAAGGCGAAACTTGCCGCAAGATATATTACTGGAATTCTAGAAACGAATTGCAATAAACAAATACTGGGAAAGAAATTCTTAAATGTTTGAAATTAAGTTTGTACGAGCTACTGTCTTATTTATAAAAATAAATGGATAACAACAAATAAGAAATTCGTTTTGAGCAATATAATTATTTATATTTGAAAAATATATGTGTAAATTATAAAATTTCTAATTTTAGTCCCTTTCTTACCCGTGGGTGTAGTAAAAAAAGACTAATGGAGTACACTATGAAACTCGAAATAAAAACCCTTTACCAACACGTATGAAGTAAATTTTCCTCCCATCGTGGAGGAGGCTCAAGTCCAGTAATGGAACCTGTATGAGTTGTGATGATGATAAAATTATAAATATCATTGTTTTTTTTTAAACTACACCATGCACTAAGGATATATTCCTTGTGTTGCGGGGGACTATACAAACATATAATCAAAGTTTTGTTTTGAGTCTGGACTCGGAACAAAACGCACAAACTGTTATCCCACGACACTGTCACGGTAGGTCGGCATCTTAACCACTACGCCATTTGTGCAGTTTTTAATCAATAAATAAAGAAAATAATAAATCTGTTTTCAATAGTGGACGACGACGGTGAAAACATCTCTTTTCCCAAAATATTAAGTAGATAGAATAAATAGTGTTAAAATGATGAGCAATGATTTTAAAGAATCAAATTTAAATTAACATTTCAATTTCAAAGAAACTAAGAATTTTAAATAAATGCTATTTCGTCGAAATTCAAACAATTGTGTATTCATAAAACAATTAGTAAGTTAATATTTAAAAGTGGAGTGTGAACTTGTTAATGTGTAAAAATTTTTAATAAACGCTTATTGTCAATCTCATTAAGAGTTCTAGAAACTGTTCTAAAAATATTGAAGGTAAAGTAATTGGAAAATCCAAAAGGTGCACGCACGCCTCACGTGAGTGTTACATTTTGTTTAATTAAATACATTCTAATCAAAAATATTGAGGTATTTATAGATTTTATAAACATGAAATGTTCATTCATTAATTCAATCACGCCTCTTTCCCATAGGGGTAGACAGAGACTACTTTCCCCCACTTGCTACCTATCACTTTCGCCTGCTCCACATTCATTAATCTCCTCGTGCATGTTTTCGGTTCAGGGTACTTCGAACATGACTCTTTTTAAGATCGTCCCCGATTTGAACGTGGCACGTCCGCCTTGGTATATGAAATGTATTTATTTATAAACATTTTACATAAAAAAGAATAAATTTTATAGAAAATCAATAGGAATTATTTAAAAATATTGAGATATTTATAGATTTTATGAACATGAAATGTTCATTCATTAATTCAATCACGCCTCTTTCCCATAGAGGTTGACAGAGACTACTTCCCTCCTTTTTTTCTTTTTTTTTTTTTGTGTGTCAAGCTGTCAAGGCCGCAGATGGCCTTGACAGCTTGACGCGGACTATGGGTGAGCGCTGAGGGCTCTCAACCCGGAGAAAAGTATGCTAAGCGACATCGCCCAAGGGCTCCCCCTGTGGGGAACGGACCTCGGCTTGGGGCGTCGCTAGAGGCAAAGTGGGCGTGCCCACGTTTTTAGTCGTGACTTTTGCGCGGCGCGGTTTCGCACCTCGACGGCGAGGACGGAACCGCGGATATTTATTTGTTAAGGGCTCGCGGGCCGTGTAGGCTCTTTGTTGAGCGAGTGTGATATTGTCGTCCTCTTCGTCGAGGACATGACGAGGACGTCGGATGGAAGCACTACTTCCCTCCACTTGTTACGATCTTGATATACCTATCACTTTCGCCTGCTTCACATTCATTAATCTCCTCATGCATGTTTTCGGTTTAGGATACTTCGAACATGGCTCTTCATAAGAACGTCACTGATTTGAACGTGGCACGTCGGCCTTGGTATATGAAATGTATTTATTTATAAACATTTTACATAAAAGAGAATAAATTTTATAGAAAATCAATAGGAATTATTTAAGGATACATTAAAAATTTGCCGTGTGGTGACGGAGTAAAAATACAATTCACCATTTGCCCGTGGATGTCGTAAAAGACGACTAATACAATTTGCAAGAGAAGGCAAACTCGAAATAAAACTATAAGTACCAACATGTCTGACTAATTTCGAACCCACCAGTGGGACGTATATGAGCTGAAACCTTAGAATAATAACCTATAGAAGGATAGTGTCAGTACTTCGAACTTTAAAAATTTGAATCTAAAAATACTAATGGCGGACAGACGATTACACACGTACACACGGAAACCACTATACAAATTATGAAATCAAATTTAGTTTTTATCAACATAAATCGTCGAAATACTTTTAAAAGTAATGTTAAAAACCTTTTTATGTTTTTCAAATGTGTTGTGGCACCATTTGAATGCACAAGCGGTCATAATTACCTATTTATTTTTTAAGAGTTGCGTACGTTCGTGCAGTGCAATGACTTGTACATTACGGGACTGTTCCGGCGTAGGCTACATTAGGCTCCAATTGAAATGCCTCACTTTTTGTGCGTGGACTTACCTTCTATATGTTATTATTCTAAGGCTGAAACATTAAAATTTATTGGAAAAGATTTTTGTGAATTGACTGTCTGTGCCGATATTAATGTGCAATCATGCTGACAGGCGCACAGACAAATAAACGACAATATTTTTTTAATTTTATTTCTAATGTGTAAAAGGCTACGAATACTACGAACCCTTACATTGCTTGTGGGTGTCATGCAAGACAATTAAGAACTTCACATCGACCTGTGCTAACTCCATCTGTTCGCTTCTGGTCAACAATTAGATTCCCAAGTGACGTTACGCAGGCGGCCGTTCATAAAACTCGCCAATAATCCTTACAATATAAACATTGCTAGAAGAATACACTTTACGACATCCCCAAATAATTGAGATAAGAACAGGATGATAATGACAATTATAAATCTCATTTGTATTAAAAAAATTTGTCTCAATAAGAATCTATAGCGGATACAATATATAAATGTATGTCATTGTCAGGTTTGTCACGCCATCTCGTGTGGAGTAGTAGTAGTTACATACAATGTAAATTGTATATCTTTTGTTTATGAAATGGCGCTTAAAACGTTTACGATTTTTAAGTTGAAATATCCATTTTTACCACCTACAAATGCTATTATTTTATTTTCAGATACATTCTAGATAATAAGGAGATGGTTAAAAATCATCAGGTTCTAGACATTGGTTGTGGCTGCGGAGCAAGTTCTATTGCCGCTGCTAAAATGAATGCGAAACGAGTCTTAGCGAACGATATTGATGAATGTGAGTTTTAACTAATTAACAAAGATATTTCATGTGTGATTTAATAATCATAATCAGATTTGATAATTCAAATAATATAGAAGAAATAAAAATCAAATTAAATTAATGCATCTGAGGTCTAATAAGAACTCCCTTTCCAATATTAATTTTAGAAATTTTTTAAATAATCTCGATTGTTAAACAGAACTGACCATACATCTTAATAGCAGGAAGCCATTAAAAACAATTAGACAATGTTGAAATAAAGGCAAAAAGTTGGAGATGCCGGGGATCGAACCCGGGGCCTTTCACATGCAAAGCGAACGCTCTACCACTGAGCTACATCCCCGCTTAGGATCACTGCTTAAATAACTGTTTTATTTCAGATGCTACATTAGCATCACAAATCAATGCTAAAATAAATGACGTCACTATAGAAACGAGTACTAAGAACTTCATTGGCGATAGTTGTGAACAATTTAACACAATTTTAATTGGAGATATGTTTTATGATGAAGAATTCGCTAATATTTTATTTGAATGGCTCTACAGGCTCAGTAGAGACGGCAAAACGGTACCATTTTTTTATTATCTAATACATACATAATATTCACGCCTCTTTCCCATAGGGGTAGGCAGAGGCCACTTCCTTCCATTTGCTACGATCTTGAAATACCACTTTTGCCTCCTCTTCATTCATTCATTCATTAATCTCCTCATGCACCTTAATCTCCTTTCATTCATTCTCTCTACATGACTGAACCAATTTAACATACCTTTCTCAATCCTTGTCACTACATCTACTTTCATAGATTATCTAATACAAATAAATAAAATTCAAAACTCTGTTTGTAATGTCAAAATAATGGGCTTATTCATTCTCATACGGCTATTTGCAGGATACCTACGCCTATTATAAAAACCAATTTTCTTTTTATATTTGTCTGTTCGTTCATCAAAACGACGGGACCAATTTTGATAATATTTTACCATCAGGTAGCTGTCTATATAAGTAGTAACTTAGGCTATACATATTTTATCCTGGTATACCCACAGGAACTGCACAGGTAAAACGGTACTTTATATACAGAATGTATCAGGTTATGGGGCAACTGGTCAAAAGGGAGTTAGGCAATGGTGGTAGGAACCCATAAAAAAAATTTGAAGGAAAAATATCGATTCGTTAATGAGTTAGAGACGTGTAGTTTTCAATTAGGTCATCGCTTTTTCGTGAAAATCTGATTCAAATGTATAAAGTCAATGATAGTTAATCTGCAACACATTTGTACATTGTTAAACATTCATTAGAAATTGACTAAATCAATGATTACGTTCGCATAAGCAAGACAAACTTTGCTTTAAATCAGCTGATCGGCCGATGACCGTTGACACGTCGCCTTTGTACCTACGTTACCATTGAAGCGTATTCGCAATTCATTACATGCCTACATAATACGTAACATTTAAGGTGTAGACTCTTAGACACACATTTTTGAAATCACTATAACTTTTATGTCATATTGGTTTTTGTGTAATATACATTCAGACATTCTAATTACGATCTATGACCGTTAAATTACAACATACTCGAACAGTTGCCCCATAACCTGATACACCCTGTATTTTTATCTACATCTACAAGAATAGAATTTATCATCATTCATTTTGCTTGTAAATGTCATAAAACTGACTGAGGAATATATTAGGCATATAACTTGAGCAAGAAAGGGAAAACTCGAAATAAAACCCCTTTGTCGAGCGTGGTATATATAGGGTGAATATGCCTATTTCCCTGTGGTGACGCAGTAAGAATACAATTCACCACTCCCCATCTTGCCCACGGATGTCGTAAAAGACGACTAAGGGATATAATACGCATATAACATCTATGCAAGAGAAGGAAAACTCGAAACAAAACCCTATATCTATGTCTAGGTTTTGTTTCGAGTTAGCAGCATGGTATAGTAAGGTTAATTTCCCTCCTATTGTGGAGCAGGCTCGAACCCAACAGTGGGATATATATGAGCTGAAATGATGATGATAAATCCCTAATCTTAGAAAAAGGTAAGTTCGCGCACAAAAAGTGAAGCATTTCAATTGGAGTCTAATGGAGCTTACGCCGGAACCGTTCCGTAATGTACAAGTCATTGTACTGCACGTACGTACGCAACTCTTAAAAAATAAATAGGTAATTATGACGGTTTGTGCATTCAAATAGTGTCATAACACATTTGAAAAACTTAAAAAGGTTTTTAACATTACTTTTAAAAGTATTTCGACGATTTATGTTAATAAAAACAAAATTTGATTTCATAATTTGTATAGTGGTGTGCGTGTGTAATCGTCTGCGCGCCATTAGTATTTTTAGATTCATGTTTCGAACTTTCGAAGTATTGACACTATCCTTCTATACGTTATTATTATAAGTCCCTAATATTATGGAGAAGACTTGAGCCCAGAAGTGGGACGAATATGAGCCGAGATTTAAATACATAGCAACAATACAAATAGTTTCAATTTTTATATTCCAGGTATTAATAGGAGACCCTGGCAGACATGGTTTGACACAGAAACGAAGGGAGCATATGACTTTGTTAGCCACATATCAATTACCACAGAACGTAGCTGATGAAAACAATGGTTTTAAAAATACAACTGTATGGATGTTAAATAAATAATTTTTATACATATATATATTGTACTAGCAACCCGCCCTCGCTTCGCTTCGGTTTGAGTCGCTTTGTCCGCGTAGTACCTGTTCCCGTGGGAATATCGGGATAAAGTATAGCCTATGTTACTCCCTGATATTATAGCCTTCCATTGGTGAAAGAATTTTTGAAATCAGTTCGGTGGTTCAAGCGTGTAAGCGTAACAAAAAAAAACAAATAAACAAACAAAAAACAAACTTACTTTCGCATTTATAATATTAGTAAGGATTGCTTTTTTTTTTGGGGGGGTGGGTTGCGGTCGGCGCGCTCCTCGCACCACTCCGTCCTGGGCGACAGAGAGGCGTAAGCACGCACACCCGCAACCCACCGGAATACCACGTCGCCTTCGTCGTTGGGCCGACCACCGGAGCAGGGTTACTTGTCATCAGTGGTCGGCCCGACGGAATACCCCCTATTTGGGGTACCCTCCCATCGACCGACGTCCCCCCCCTCGGGGAGGACGTCGGTCGATGGGATGGTCGATGGGTCGGTCGGTCCGTGTGGTAGGTTTTGGTGATGCCTTTAGTATCACCGAACCTCATTGCACGCATTCACGCTCCCTTCACTTTCTTAGCGGTAGGCAGTGACCTAGCTGTGCCCCTGGTATTGCTAAGGTCCATGAGCTGCAGCAACAATTACCATCAGGTGTACTCTTTGCTCGTTTGCCACCGTTTGCAATAAAAAAAATCCCTCCCATTGTACAGGAGGCCCGAGCCCAGCAGTTAGGGATGTAAAAAAATTATCGATTTTTATAATAATCGATTATTAATCGATATTTTTTTTGTAATAATCGATTTTTACAATCGATAATCAAAATAATAAAAAATCGATTATTAATCGATTTTTTATTATTCGAAATTCGATCGAAATCAATCGATTATTACACTGCCAGATTTCCTAAAAAAAGGTCATCACGATACTGCGTGTTTCATATTACATATATAAGAAAATAAAGCTCACATTTCCTAAAAAAAAAGGGTCATCATAATCCTGTTGGGAGAAAAAATCGATTATTTTATAATCTATTAATTATTTTTAATTAATCGATTATTTATTTTTAATTTATCCATTATTTTATAATTGATTTATTTTAAAGAACAAAAAATCGATCATTTTCCCTTCAAGTCACATCCCTACAAGCAGTGGGACGTGTGTGAGCTATGATGATGATGATGAATATTTTATATATTGTAAAAATTTTGACAGTACATAGTTTAATAAGCAGCTGTCTGGACGTCAACCCCCCTTGGGAATGTGTGTTAAGAAGACAGAATCAGATGTAGTTGGCTCAAGTCTTTGTCGTCTTTTACAAACTATATAAAGGTTAGTAATATGTGTTGCCACTACCACACAGCAGTCAATACATTAGAGACCATTATCAACTTTTACTTTCCATTGGTGAAGGCATTCTTAAAATAGGTTTAATGATTTAGTCGTGAAAACAAACTTACGCATTTCTCATTTATAATATTAGTTAGGATGGGAAATGCGAAAATAAACACAACAAATGTACAAAAAATTTATAATTAAGTAATTAATAACAAAATTACATTACGCTTTCTACAAGGCAATTAAACAATCAAAAGTCGTTGTTAAAATCGTTGCATTTTTACAAGCTAAACACATTTCATTCTTAGCATTATGTTTTAAGCATTCTTATATATTTTTACTAATATTAACATATTAATTCGTTTATCGGATCGTCAAACTTATTTAAATTTTATTATTTTAAAATATATTTACAGACTACATTATCCAAACTATCTTACAAGATTAAAACTTTGTTAATACAATAATATAAATTACCGCCATCTATAAAAAAATTAGTGAACTATCAACAATACATGTATGCCTATCATTCTATTAGGTACACTGCCATCTAGCGGCAAGATTTAATACTAAGTTCATTAAATGAAAACAATACGATTTCACAAATTACAGTTGATAATTATGCATAGTATTCGCATAGATACCATGTTTGGATCTCGCAGTTCTTCCTGAATAGTGTGAGTACGTATCCATGTCCATGGCGGCATGCGGATGCATTATTAGAACCGGTTGAAGAGCGAGAGATTTCCTTGAGCCGGACACAGATGTCGCGTCTGTCACATAACCGTTGTTAACTTCACCTGGAAAATGAAAACGAGAACAATAATTATGGCGTAGTTTTAAAGCAGGTTTATTACACATTCATATAAAATGATTTAATGTTTTATTTCTACTTGATTTTGGCAATTTAAAGTCGTTATTCTTGTTTTAATCTACCAACCTACTTGAAAGACTGTATGCTTTAAATATCAAGATTGAACAATAGTTTGAAATATGAACAGTAATAATTCGCCATAACACGGTTTGTTAACCCTTTTACCGCGTTAAATATTTTGATTCGACTACTTTAAGTTTCTTAGTTATTTTCATTAAAGCATCTCAATGTACTAAAAGAGTCTTTCGCCCGTTTTCAACAACATTTAAATTTTAGGTGACACCTAAAGCGATCTAAGTAGGCACATTGATATAAAAAAAATGTGTTTGGTACCTCACTTAAATAGGCTTCAAACTTTTTATTCTTACTTTAAATAACATTTTACAATGTTTTAATTAGCTTATTCGTCTCTGTTCAAGGTTTTTAAAATTATTAACACATTTTTTCCATATTGAATGGTATCTTATCTACTCCATTTTTTCGTATGGTGACGGGGCAAGAATACAAATCATCACCCCCTCTCTTGCCCTTTGGTGTCGTAAAAGACGACTAAGGGATACAAAAACTCGAAACAAAACCCTATAACAACAAGTCTGACCTCCGTGGCATAGGGCAATTTCCCTCCTATTGTGGAGGAGGCTCGAGCCCAACACTGGGACGTATATGAGCCGAAATTATGAATGAATGATGACATTTTATCAGAATAAGAAGTAGCTTTTCCATACAGTGACCTAGTAAGAACACAATTCACCACCTCTACGTTGGGCGTGGTCTCGTAAAAGACGACTAAAGAAAGAACAATATGCAAATAACATCTATGCAAGAAAAGGAAGGCTTGAAATAAAATCACAACAAATACAAACCCAATCGATCAGTGTATAGTAGGTCAATTTACCTCCTATTGTGAAGGAGGATTGAGCCCAACAGTGGGACGTATATGAGCTGAGATGATGATAATGATGGCACCAAATGTATGCGCGAATAAGGAAATATTTAACTGCCAATTTAGGAACCGAGTGATCTTGAATAAGGAACAAATACTAACCTACCTACAAGTTTTATTCAAACTAAATTATTCACAAAACCGGTATGGGTCAGGGTTTCGGTTTTATAATATACGATTATTTTCTTGTTTTTGTAACATTCATACGTATATTTAACTAATATTATAGAAGTGTTAGGTATTTTGACTAAAAATTCCTTGTGGTGACGGAGTAAGGAGAGAAATAAGAGAGTAAGAGAGAGAGAGTGCCCTCTCTTACCTGTGGCTGTCGTAAAAGACGACTAAGGGATTATAATATGCATATAACATATATGCAAGAGAAAGACAAAGAATTGTGCGTGAGATCAAACGTATAAAACTCAGCATAAGAAATCTCTACACACACTACAACGCCATCTATCCAGTTAAGGACAACAAAGGATTCGGATATAGTTATTTTTTTTTTGACATGAAACTGCTCTAGCCGCGTTGGGTAATTTTTTGTTAGAGGAAAATCTGGGTTCGCGTCACCGATATGCTTATGACTAGCGCACGCGCAGTGTGCTATGCGCCTTCGACACTTTTATGTATGGGCGAAATCTCTTGCATTCGCGTCACCGACATTCTTATAGCAGTTTATCTGTAGCTATACAGCTAATGTATAGTGCTGTGTGTACCTTATAAGTAAAAATTGAATGGATTTAAGGAAAAGTTCAATGTATATAATTATACTGAGCATTTTCGAAATAGTGATTTTGTTTGATTATTATTTGAATCGTTTAATTAAGAATCATTGTGCAGTACAATAGTGAGTACTAAATAAATAATCTTCATTAATTCAAACATGAATTTCAAATTTGAATACTAAAAGTTCTAAGTTTTTACTTCTATCGGCAGTCTCTATTACTGTCATTTTTTATATAAATCCATTTTGGTTGAAAATTGCCTATGCGAACACTTTTGATCAATGTAGTAGGTCAATTTCCCTCTAGGGGTGACGGGGATCGAATGTCATAAGACGACCTTTCCGGCACCCCGTGAAAGCGCGGAAGGGACCGCTGTGGTTTTAGTGGGTATTCCGGAAGCATAGCCGGTGAGTCCCACACTCTCCCTCGTCTGACACCGGCGGGGGATAGTGCGTAAATTGCATTTCCACAACGAAAAAAAAAAAAAAAAACATCAATCCCCCATAATGGAGGAGGCTCGAGCCCAACAGTGGGCCGTATATGTGCCGAGATGATAATAATATACAGCACAGATAGCGTAGTGGTTAAGATACCGACCTTCTGTGCCAGTGTCGTAAGTTCGAATGGAATTCGAACTTACGACAAGGACCACACTTTATGCGATGCATTAATTGTTGTTCCGAGTCTGGATGTAATTTGTGTCTGTTAATTATATATTTGGAAAGTCCTCCGCAACACAAGGCTTATTGCCTTAGTGCAGCGAGTTGTCTTTAAAATAAAAATAACACACAAGATGGCCAACATTTGATACTAAAGTTGTTACAATATAATATTTTATCTTTAATAATGTACTGTTCATAAGAAAAGACAAGGAACTATGTTGATATTGCATTCAGGAGAGGTATCTGTGCCATTCGAGGCTGCATTCATTGAGTTTAATGGTATGCGACATACATTGTTAGAATGTCAACGGTGAATAATGTTGTTTCAGAGTAAACCGATGATAGTTTTTTAAACTTAAATGAAGTTAATAAAACATGATTATGGTACGCTAATCTATACCAATAAATAAAATTGGAGTGTCTGTTTGTAATGTCAAAATAATAGGCTTTTTTCATGCTCACACGGTTATTTGCACGACACCTATGCCTAAAATAGCAATTAAAAAATTTTTGTCTGTCTGTTTGTGCCGGGTAATCTTCAAAACGGCTGGACCGATTTCAAAAATTCTTTCACCAATGGGAAGCTATAATATCAGAGCGTAAACTAGGCTATATTTTATCCCGGTATGCCCACGGGAACGGTAACTACGCGGGTAAAACGACTATAACCTATAACCGAAGCGAAGCGAGGGCGGATTGCTAGTTCATAATAAAATCTATGTAAGTTCTCGTATCTTTCTATATACTAGTGGTCGCTGAGTGGTCGAAATTCTGCCATAATTCGTTTAAAGTAATTTTTCTTTTACACATTCTTTTAATTATATTTAAGTACTAGCAACCCGCCCTCGCTTCGCTTCGGTTATAGGTTATAGTCGTTTTACCCGCGTAGTGCCCGTTCCCGTGGGAATACCGGGATAAAATATAGCCTAGTTTACGCCCTGATATTATAGCTTTCCATTGGTGAAAGAATTTTTGAAATCGGTCCAGCCGTTTTGAAGATTACCCGGAACAAACAGACAGATAGACAGACAGACAGACAAAAATTTTTTAATTGCTATTTTAGGCATAGGTGTCGCGCAAATAACCGTGTGAGCATGAAAAAAGCCTATTATTTTGACATTACAAACAGACACTCCAATTTTATTTATTGGTATAGATAATACATAATTAATATATAAGTACAAATATCTATTAGAGATAGTAATCATAATTATGAATGTTTGACATTTAGTTCGACCAGAGACTATAATCATAAACAAAAGTGTACTTGTGTGTGTGTCAATTCCATAGTGCGATTGTGTGCGTAATACTTTTTTTATTGAATTTAATGTATTTCGAATCCATTATTATATAAAATTTTAGTTTTCTGCACTTCTCCTCAATATATTCTTCAACCGTGCCAAATTTCATATTTGTCCATCTGCGTGATTTTCGTAAAAAGGGGTACAAAGTTTTTGCTTCACGTATTTATATATGTATAGACTAGCAACCCGCCCTCGCTTCGCTTCGGTTTTAGTCGTTTTACCCGCGTAGTTCCCGTTCTCGTGGGAATACCGAGATAAAATATAGCCTAGTTTACGCCCTGATATTATAGCTTTCCATTGGTGAAAGAATTTTTGAAATCGGTCCAACCGTTTTGAAGATTACCCGGAACAAACAGACAGACAGACAAAAATTTTTAATCTGTCTTTTAGGCATAGGTGTCGTGCAAATAACCGTGTGAGCATGAAAAAAGTCTATTATTTTGACATTACAAACAGACACTCCAATTTTATTTATTGGTATAGATTCAGAATTTCGGAAACGGCTGAAACGATTTGTATGAATTTTAGTTTGCAAGAGATTTTGGGGACAATGAATCGATCTAACTCCGTGTGGTGACGTAGTAAGAATACAATTCACCAGTTCCTATCTTGTCCATGGATGTTGTAAAAGAAAAATGGAAAATTTGAAGTAAAGCCCTACCAGCTAAGCCTATACCAACACCTCTGATCAGCGTGGTATAGTAGATCAATTTCCCTCCTATTGTGGAGGAGACTCGAGCCCAACAATGGGACGTATATGAGCTGTGATGACTCCATAGCAATTCATATATAATGCAAGTTCTCTGAACCCTATTGTTCGCTCATGGTTTCCTCGTAATATCACCAAAATTACTCATCAACTTTCACTAAAAATGCTTGTGATTTTCTAGGGTTGTCCAAAACTTATACATCCTTACTAATATTATAAATGCGAAAGTAAGTTTGTTACGCTTTCACGCTTAAA
Source organism: Lymantria dispar (assembly GCA_032191425.1). NCBI lineage: Eukaryota > Metazoa > Arthropoda > Insecta > Lepidoptera > Erebidae > Lymantria > Lymantria dispar. The sequence goes on along the minus strand of CM063465.1, from coordinate 4,101,735 downwards.
CCACCGAACCGATTTCGAAAATTATTTCACCAATAGAAAACTATAATATCAGGGAGTAACATAGGCTATATTTCATCCCGGTATTCCCAAGAGAGCAGGAACTACACGGGTAAGACGAGTGAAACCGAAGCGAAGGTGGGTTGCTAGTAACATTATAAAAGCTGGCTTATATTTTGAACAAAATATGAACATTTAGCATTTCCATCAACATGGCATTATTTGCAGGTTTCTGTATTTAATTACTGGTGAACAATCATCATTAATGTCCGTTTGTTGACAGAAGTAAGAATACAATTCACCATTCTCTTTCTTGCTTATGGGTGTCGTAAAAAACGACTAAGCGATATGCATACAACATCTATACACGAGAAGGAAAACTCGAAATAAAATCCTATACTAAGTCATATCATGATTGATGATGAATTGGATTGACTGTAAACACTGCTAAAACGTAACTTTCTATAAATGAAACCTAAAACGATTGATCGCCTTAGAAACGTACCGAATATTGAATTTTTTGGAAACTGTTAGCGCCTAGATCCTAAATACATATATGGATACAAATTAACAGTCATTGCTCGCTCCATTAAAGACATTCTAAAATCTTTTACTACGTACGGAAACCTTCGTGAAAGAATACAACCCCGATGTTCTTTATGAAGTGAAAACTGTACTTTTTTAGGCGAACGAATATCATGGAATTCGCCTCATCGTTACTGCACGCTACATATAAGCTGGGACATGACTTAAAAGAGGCAAAGACATTTGATTGATAGATTCGGTAGTCCTAGCAGCTTGATATTTTTACAATAACACGCTAGTTGTTTAGGAGCACGATGACCGGACCGACGATTAGCGGCTGACCGCGCAACGGCAACGGCGCTAGGGAGAGGGTACCCTATAGGATTGCCGTTTGGCCGACCACGGTGGACAAGGAAATCTGTACCGGTGGTCAGCCCAATCGCGAAGGAGAGAGAATACAGTGGGTTAAGGGGCCACGCGTCGCCCTTTTATCACCCCGAATGCAACGTTGACCATAGCCCACCCTAAAAAAAGATAAAGGGTTGTGAATTGTATTCTTACTCTGTCACCACAGGGACAGGTGGACAGGGATGCAAAGCCGCCGAAACCTATGCATATTAAATTTCACGGAAGCTGTTACCGCCGTTTCAGCGATGTTGTGTATATACAAATTATCAGTTATTGCTCCCTTTTTTTAGGTTGGGCTAGAGTCGGTGCACTCCTCGTCTGCTCCGTCCGGAGCGACAGAGGGACGTAAGCACACACACCCGTGACCCACCCGTAAGACCCGTCGCCTTCGTCGTTGGGCCGACCACTGGAGCAGATGACTTGACGTGAGTGGTCGGCCCGACGGAATACCCCCGGAGGAGTACCCTCTCCTCAACCAACGTCCCCCCATTCGGGGAGGACGTCGGTCTTGCCTCACGCGGTCGGATTCTCGGCGGGTGATGGACTAATTCCCCGATCCAGTCACCCAAATTATTGCTCCTTTAAATATATTCTTAAATCTTTTGTGATATATGGTTCCTGTTCATATGAGAAACTGACTCTGACGGTTTATATTTTTGCAATGCTACGCTAGGTGATTGAGAGCAACCCTAAAAGCTGCATTATTATCTTCACACACAGTGGGTTGTGTGCGCACACCGTGTCGTGCTGTGTCGTCCGTTAATTGGAGTGGAATACACTATGATATAAACATTATCTAACATTTTATTGTTCTAGTCCGGTTTTATGATACAGTTTAAGCACTAGGTCGTGAAGAATACTAGATTCTAGTGTCTTAAGATTGCGCTAGTGACGAAAGGATAAATAAGTGTAAGAAAATAATAGGTGCATCACACACTACGAGCGATTTGGCCTGCCAATTGTAATTTCAATGTGCTAATTCTTCGGGCTATGTCGTTTACACCTATTCTGTTACGGATTTTCGTATTCCGGATTTTATCACGTAGAGAAAAAAAGAAACGGTTTTCATCATTCATCATCATCATTTCAGCTGATATACGTCCCACTGTTGGGCTCGAGCCTCCTCCACAATAGGAGGGAATTTCACCTTACTATGCTGGTCAGACAGGTTGGTATAGGGTTTTATTTCGAGTTTTTCTTCTCTTGCATAGATGTTATATGCGTATTATATCCCTTAGTCGTCTTGTACGACATCCACGGGTAAGATAATGGTGATTTGTATTCTTCTTCACCACACGAAACGGTTTTAATAATGATAAATTACTATTTACCTTTATAAAGTGATGGTGGTGGATATCCACTGTCTGATTGCAGTCGAACGTGTCGCGTCGCCAGTATGAACGCCAACGCGGAGAGCACTATGCCATCCAGACATCCTATCACCGCCAGCAAATAAGCCCAACGTATGTGACATCGTCCTGATGAAGAAAATAAAAATATTATGACTGGTAATATTAATTAGGTACTGTGATTTAGCATTTGATATGTCAGGCTATTTATAAAGACCACTGAAGTCAAGGAACTCTGCACCGGTGGTCGACCCAACGACTCTCCTCCAGGAGGTCTGTGCCGCAGCCCAGCCCGAGCCGGAGAACTATAGAAGGGAAATTGACCTGCTATACCACGCTAGTCAGAGGTGTTGGTTTCATTTCAAGTTTCCGAATTTCAATATTCAATTGATTGAATTTCATATCAAGTAGTGAATTGTATTCTTACTTCACAACACGGAAAAGAAAATTTAACCTATTTATACTCCACAATAAATAAATAATACGCAATCAACTTTTACAAATAATTTAGTTCACAAATAAACAAAATATATTACGTAAAAATAATTTATTAATTTCTTCGATATCTAAATAGATTAGTTTAGGTTAAATTATATAACCATCGATAAAAAGCCATGATATTTTGCACAATCATTACGATGATTCGTTCTCCTTCGAAAGGGCACCGTCTATTAAGCTAATGTTTAATCAATATCTCATTAAAATCGACCTCATAAATCAATCATTAAGAAAATATATGGTTCATTTAATTATTACGATATTTTAAATATTAATTAATAATAAATTATATATTGAGCTAGCATATTCTCGCGGTTTCATCCGTGTAGTTCCTTCACCCTTGGGATTATACCAGGATAAAATATAGATTTTTTTTTTTGGGGTGGATTACGGTCGGCGCACTCCTCGCACCACTCCGTCCGGGGCGACAGCCCTCTGTCCCTACGTAAGCACGCACACCCATAACCCACCCGTGACACGTCGCCTTCGTCGTTGGGCCGACCACCGGAGCAGGGTGACTTGACGTCAGTGGTAGGATAAAATATAGCCTAAGATACTCCTTATACAGACCTACCTTATAGGACCATGAACCGTGGGATGGGCGTCCGGGTAGCACTACACTCTCGCAGAAATCGACGTCTGAGTAGTAGCAATTTATCGCTTCGCTCCGTGATCAGAGAGTCGGAAGCCCAACTTTCTGAGGGTGTTTGCGTGGGTTGGGTTTTGGTGATGGCTTTAGTATCCCTATCTTGTCCGTGGATGTACGACTAAGGGATATAATACGTATATAACATCTATGCAAGAGACGATTAACTGGAAATAAAACCCTATACCAACCTGTCTGATCAGCATGGTATAAGTAAATAATAATAAGGTCAATTTAGGGATGTGACTTGGAGGCAAAATAATCGATTTTTTGTTTTTTTAAATAAATCGATTATAAAATAATCGATTAATTCAAAATAAATAATCGATTTTTTCGCCAACAGGATTATAATGACCTTTTGTTTTTTTTTTAGGAAATGTGAGCTGTATTTTCTAATATAGTATGAAACAATCGTGATGACCTTTTTGTTCTTTAGGAAATCTCGCAATGAATAATCGATTAATTTCGATCGAATTTTGAATAATAAAAAATCGATTAATAATCGATTTTTATTATTTTGATAATCGATTGTAAAAATCGATTATTAATCGATTTTTTTTAATAATCGATTATTATAAAAATCGATAATTTTTCACATCCCTAAGTCAATTTCCCTCCTATTGCGGCAGGGGCTCGAGCCCAACAGTGGGACGTAGGTATATGAGCGGAAATGATGATGATGAATGATTTAGTATCACCAAACCTCATTGGTCGAATTCACACTCCCTTCACGGTAGACAGCGGCATAGCAAAGTTTCATGAGCGTCAGTATCATTTACCATCAGGTTATTTGCTCATTTGCAACAAAAATATAGTAAAATATCAAACTTGATAAATATTTAAACTTGTTTGCTAAAGGGAATACTAAACTGTATTCTTACTGGCGTCATCACCCGGGATGTTGACATTTACCTATATTGTATTGATCAGCTGTAGGTCCACATGTCTCCTGAACAGCCGTTTCGCTCCACCCAGCTGGGTATACCGCCACACCGGCTACCATACTGCAAGCTGAAAGTAAAAAACAAAATTATAAATTAATTTGGTCATCCTCAGTCTTGGAAGAAGAGATTATTGGTCACTTGTACCAAACATCTAAAATATAGGTAACAGCTAACACCTTAGGTTAGGTTAGGTTAGGTTACATAGGTTGTTACATATATTTTTTTGGTAAAAATAGTTAAGAGGTTTTATATGTTGTATACAAACAAAGCAGCTAATATTTTTGTAATAAAGTTTTTTTTTTAAATACATATTAATCATTATTTTTCAGCAATCATTATTTAAAAAAATCCATGTGTTGACGGAGTAAGAATACAAATGATCACTCTTTATCTTGCCCGTGGATATCGTAAAAGATGACTGAAGGATATAATCTTAATATATATAAATTTCGTGTCACGTTGTTTGTCCGCGATGGACTCCTAAACCACTTAACCGATTTTAATCAAATTTGCACACCGTGTGCAGTTTGATCCAACTTGAAAGATGGATAGCTTACATCTTAATTTATAGTCGCAATATTATTTTATTACATGTATTAAAGAAACGATAGAGCAGAATCGTGGCTCGAAAGTGTTCGCACAAGATCTGTCTATTGGGCAAAGCCAAATGACTAAGCTGAAGACCGATGACGGCACTGTCATTTCATCCCAAAGTGAGATCTTGGGAGAGGTCGAAAGGTTCTATGGACAGTTATACAAATCATCCCGAAATCCTGTTGTCGGCTTGGTCCAAGATCCCAGATCCAAGCTAACTCGGCACTATACCGAAGAAATCCCGGACATCAGCTTGTACGAGATCAGAATGGCTCTCAAACAACTACGTAACGGTAAGATGACGGAATTACACCGGGAGATGACGGAATTACGGCAGAGCTCTTGAAGGCGGGCGGCAAGCCGGTCTTAATAGCCCTTCAGAAGCTATTTAATTCCGTTATCCTCGGGGGCGACGTTCCAGAGTCGTGGACCAGGAGTGTGGTGGTGCTGTTCTTCAAGAAGGGTGACAAAGCTCTTTTAAAGAACTACAGACCCATCTCACTCCTGAGCCATGTTTATAAGTTGTTTTCGAGGGTCATTACCAATCGACTCTCGCGCAAGCTCGATGACTTCCAGCCGCCCGAACAAGCCGGCTTCCGAAAAGGCTATAGCACCATAGACCATATCCTCACGCTTCGGCAGATTATACAAAAGACCGAGGAGTATAATCGGCCCCTGTGCTTAGTGTTTGTGGACTATGAGAAAGCCTTTGATTCAGTCGAAACTTGGGCGGTGCTGCAGTCCCTTCAGCGGTGCCAAATCGACCATCGCTATATCGAAGTGCTGAAGTGTTTGTATAGGAACGCCACAATGTCAGTCCGTATACGGGATAAGAGTACGAAACCGATCCAGTTGCAGAAAGGCGTGAGACAGGGAGATGTCATCTCTCCGAAACTGTTCACCACTGCACTGGAAAATGTCTTCAAGCTCTTAGACTGGACTGGACTCGGCATCAACATTAACGACGAATACATCACTCACCTTCGATTCGCAGACGATATCGTCGTTATGGCAGAATCCATGGAGGACCTTGGCACAATGCTCAATGATCTCAGCAGGGTATCCCAACTAGTGGGTTTACGAATGAACATGGACAAGACGAAAGTCATGTCAAATGCCCATGTCATTCCTGTACCGGTCCTAGTTGGCAATGCGATTCTCGAAGTTGTCGATCACTATGTTTACCTCGGACAAACAGTCCAGTTAGGTAGATCCAATTTCGAGAAAGAGATCAGCCGACGAATCCAACTCGGTTGGGCAGCGTTCGGGAAACTTAAGAGGATCTTCTCATCCAACATACCTCAGTGTCTGAAAACACAGGTCTACGACCAGTGTGTTACCAGTGATGACTTACGGCACGGAAACGTGGTCCCTAAATGTAGGCCTTATATCAAGGCTCAAAGTCGCTCAGCGTGCTATGGAGCGGGCTATGCTCGGGATTTCTCTGCGAGATAGAATCCGGAATACGGAAATCCGCAGAAGAACGGGTGTAACCGACATAGCACGAAGAATTAGCACGCTGAAGTGGCAATGGGCAGGCCACATCGCTCGACGAACCGACAACCGCTGGGGAAAAAAGGTTCTCGAGTGGCGACCACGCATCGGACGACGCAGTGTAGGACGCCCGCCCACTAGGTGGACCGACGACCTAGTGAAAGTTGCTGGGCGTCGTTGGATGCAGGCGGCACAGGACCGCACATTGTGGTGCAACATGAGGGAGGCCTACGTCCAGCAGTGGACGGCAATAGGCTGAAATGATGATGATGATTATTTTATTAGAAATTATTTGTATTACCTATATATACCTATTATTTGACATCCACAATTATCTGTTAACTCCAAACGATTTTAACAGAGGGCGGTATATGTTGACTGGATAGAGTAATTAATTAATAGATGGCGCTGCTATGTCAAACCTACAAACGTGTCATATACGATTTTATTTATATACGATGACGACCTCTATGACAGATGTCCTCCTACAGTTCCACTTAAATAGTTTAATAAATTGTAATATAACAAAAACATTAGCCACGGCAACGCGTGGCCGGGTCTGTTAGTATGCATATAACATTTGTGCTAGAGAAAAGTCCAAATTAAAGCCCTATATCAGCATGGTATAGTTGGTAAATTTTCCCCCTTTTGGGGAGGAGGCTGGAGTCCAGCAGTGGGATGTGTATGAGCTGAGACGAATTATAATAAATATTTATTGCAAAAAAAAACCGACTACTCAAGGTAGATATTTTTTTTAGATTTTTGTTGATTTTTCAAAAACAGCTTGTCCGAATTCGATAATATTTTCATGGGATCATTTGGGAAGTATACCCTTTCCAACAAAAAAGAATCATCAAAATCGGTTCATAAACGACGAAGTTATCCGGGAACAAACATAAAAAAGCATATATACAGTCGAATTGAGAAACCTCCTCCTTTTTTGAAGTCGGTTAAGAAGATATAAAATAACAAAGAAAGTACGAGCTTTTGATGGCACATGTTTCTCGTAAAAGGTTAATTCGTTTGGGGTAAATATGGATCGCTATAAAGATCGTGATCAAATATTTTTAAATAAACCTAGCTCCTAACATGCATTACTTGAGAATGAAAATTCCATCCAAACCAGTCCCACCGTTTCAGAAAATAGCCTGAACAAAAAAAAAACAAAAATTGTATAAACGGTTTTCCTATCCTACTAATATTACCTATAAACGCAAAAGTTTGTGAGCACGTATGTGAGTGTGTTTGTTGCTCTTTCATGCATGAACTACTGAATGGATTTTGATGACCTTTCATAATAATACAGGTTACATATCGGAATAACACATAGGCTATATAAGCCTATGTGTAATTTATCCCGATATTCCCACGGGAAGGGGAACTATGAGGGTAAAACCGTAGGGCGCTGCTAGTTTGTTATAATTGCGGTTAAAACCTCATATACTGTCGTTTGCATTTATTAAAAAGTTATTATTTTGATAATACAAACAGTCACTTTAATGTTATTTACGTATATCAAAAATGCATATTACGTATTTCTAAAAAAAACGAAAAACTTAATTAACTTGAAACAAAGATTTCAAAATTTCATTATAAAAATATCCCATGGTCCGGATTCCATCATACTTTTGCACATAAATACTTGCTATAAAGATAATATAGTATTCATTTGAAAGGGAATCCTATAGTGAGAAACTCATTAGCGAATCTTATTGTTGTTGAAAGCCGTTGAAAGACTTATTATAACGTGTTTTAAATATGAGAAATGAAATAATACACAATAGCAACAATCATAATAATCCTGTGTGCCTACTCTTGAATCTCGACTCCAATCCTAAATCCAATCGCAGCTCGAATTTTTAGCAAATTTGGTACTCTTGAAAGCGACACTAGCGCACGATTGAAATGAAATTCGGTGGTTTTTTTTTTAAATTAAATGAATTCCTGTCTCGTCGATTAAACAAGATTAAGCAAATATTTGCTACTCCCGACGTGATTTTGATGTAGTTTAAAATCATTAATATTGCACAATTTCAAGAAAGCGTCTTTATGGTGATCGAGTTCGGTAACGTTATTAATTTAAAGCAGCTATACTCTAAGTGTGTTCCGCGGAACTCTAGGGTTCCGTGATACCTCTGTCGGGGTTCCGCAAGAATTTAGAAATAAAAAAATCAAAACACCTCTCTCTGGTCGCTCCGCGGCTGTGCGGACTCCGCGGCCGCGCGGAGACAAAACGCTATGAATGTTATTTATTTATTTATTTGTATTTGTATAAGCTTGTGTTACATTAGCTGGTACAATATCTCATAAGTTTGGTCTCAACAATTTTATACTTGTACAACGCGTTCGCTCTAAGTTTGCCGGTCTGTGGAATGCGCGTACCCTCCCCCACGTGACCACAAAACTTATAATGTGTCATAGTTTTACCCAAATATCTAACGTACACAATTTTTATTGTTACAATTAAATAAAAAATTTCGAACGTCATACACTCATACCTATCGCCAGCGGCAAACTTAAAACGAGCGGGTAGTATACTTGTAAGCGCTCAGTCTCTTTGATAAAAGCCGCCTCTGAATTAGACGCTATAGTTGTCAACTAGCGACTTTCGTCTCTAACTTCAAAGGATAAAGTCGATATTGTTTACAACGCTATTTTTAAATTTCTGTTTTTATTTTTGCTTTTTGTTTATCAAAGGTGCCGACTCGAGTATTTTCGAGAATATTTGAGATCGAGTCTAGGACTAAGTATAAAAGCGGCGATCGCGCGTTGGCGTCGTCAGACATTCCGCGTCGGAGACCCGTAGCGCACGGACGTGCGCCTCGCTGCTCTCCATTTCGCCGCGCTCACCCCGCACCCGCCCCCTGCGGTCGTGCGTTCTCGCTCCGTCTCGCTCGCTCTCGCAGCGAACCACGCGTCGCGTCAAGCCGCCATCTTGTTCAACGTCCGTGGCCGTTCAGTGGCCCGCTCCGGGTGGCCGTGTATACGGTTGTCTGTGGCAGTTTCGCTGTTTGGACGCAGGTGTTGCCGGATCCCAACTGCACGAGTCTACTTTTTCAAGACGTCGAGTGCAGATTTCTACCGTTGGTAGATAAAAAGTCAACCCATTTTGGCCCCCTCAGGGCAGAAAACCATATTGTTTGGTCCCCGGCGGAAACCTCACGGTGTTAACGAAGCCGGGTGAGGCAAGACCCCGATTTGCCTGCCGTGCCCCTTCAGGGCAGAGCTAACAATCGGAAGGGGTTAGAGCATCCGGCCTTGGGGGATCTCCTAGTCAGACCTAATCTACGGCTTTCATAATTTTTCTGCGAAGGCCTAACGGCCCGAGCAGCTAGGAACCTATCGCACATTAAGATTGGCGAAGGATTACAAGCTTAGGGCACACTAATTAAGTACTCATCCTCCCGACCTACACCCGGTTGGGAGGGGCACACACACCACTCACCCCTGGGTTTTTTCCCCACTCAGGGCGTTAGGGCTGCTAGGAAACAGTCGTAAAGCTCCCAGCATGGCAATGGAGTGCCACAACAAAATCCAGTACTCACTAGAGTACTTATTAAACATTCCCGCCATCCGTGACATTTTAGTCGCCCTACACGGGGAGGAAAACGTTCCTCAACCTGTGTTCTCTTCCGCGTATCCCACGGTAACCGCTACAACATCGGCTATACCACCACCCTCGAAACCAATGTCGCCCGCGGCAATGGAATTCGAGGTAGCCCGGCTCTCAGAGAGCTCATCGGACCAGGAGGATAACTCCTCCGACTCCTCTTCTCCCGATGAAGGCGAGTTCACTACCGTTCGCTCGCGAAAACGCAGTAAGAAATCTGCAAAAAACGTCGCCACTAAGGCCCTTAAAACAACCACTACCGCGTCAAGCCACCCCGCTGCCTCCGTGGCACGCACCTCAACTCAGCCCGCCACCCAAGCCGGCCCCTCTAAGCCCGAGTCAATGACGCCAACCGCCGCGCCTCCGCGCAAGGAACCGACCCCACCTCCTATTTATCTACAGGACAAGTCCAAATGGACTACCGTCTCTGGGTGGTGTACCGAGCACCACATAAATTTCACCTCGGCCCGATCCACCCCACAAGGGATAAAAATCTCCTTGTGTGCCTCAGCCGACCACCGTAAGCTGTCGAGCTTATTAACGGTGAAAAAACTTCCGTACCACACGTACACTCTCCCCGAGGAGAGAATATTACGTGTCGTCATTAAAAACGTTCCCACGGAACTCACAAAAGATGAGATCCACAAGTCCTTAGAGGAACAAAGCCTCCCTGTCTTAGCCGTGCACCGTATGATCCGCGGCAAAACCCGCAAACCCTTCGAGATGGTTCTAGTCCACCTCGAATTATCTCCAAAAGGCAAACAGATCTTCCGCATTAGTGAGATCTGTGGCCTGTCCGGCATTCATGTAGAGCCACCGCACAAAACAGGACTCATCTCGCAGTGTCACAACTGTCAGATGTACGGGCACTCGGCCCGTAACTGCCATGCCCCCGCCAGGTGCGTTAAGTGCCTTGAAGACCATGGCACGAGTGATTGTCCACGGCCGAAAAGAAACGACCACATCCAATGCGACACACCGCCGTCGTGCGTCTTGTGCCGCGAGGAAGGTCACCCTGCAAACTACCGCGGGTGCCCCAAGGCTCCCCGCAGGCAGTACAGACGCCCTCGCAACCCCCCAAACTGGGGCTTCCCACCCCAGCCCCCTCAACCTCTTCTTGCAAACCCAGTGCCGAAGCCTCCTCAGGTTAACGCATGGCGGGTATCCCAGGCGGAATTCCCACCGCTACCTAATAAACGAGCGGTGCCTAACACCACCCCACCACCCCCCCATACTGCAGCAACGCCATACACGGCGCCTTGCCCACCCCCCGCGAGCCAACCCAAGCCCCAACAGGGCGCACACTCGAACCCGCATGTAGCCCCGAGGTCCGTAAAAACCCTACAAGGCGTAGATCCGGATCTCGCCTTAGTAGCTAAATTCGCATCTCAAATAAATTTCAATGAGATACGTGAAATCGCCTCTGAAATCAGAGCAAACGTAGGCAACAGCCACGCTCTCCTCAACGTAGCCATTAGGTTCTCTCCGGTCCTCGAGAACCTCGCCTCTTTTACAATCTAAAATGGATAGACACCCATCAGGCAGAGTTAAACCCAGACACATTAGAGTAGGGTACTTTAATGCTAACAGCCTAGCCCAACAGAGGGACCAAATAGGCGCTCTATTGAGCGACGAGCAGCTCGACCTATTTCTTATTCAAGAGACCTTCCTTAAACCGTACAATAGGGACCCCAAGATTGCGAACTATAACATAGTTCGCAACGACAGGCTTAACTCGCCTAAGGGAGGTACTCTCATCTACTACAAGAGGTCACTGCACTGCACACCTATGGATCCGCCCCAATTGACGTACATTGAGGCTTCAGTCTGCAGGCTAGCCCTCACGGGGCACCAACCCATCACCCTCATATCAGTATATCTCCCCCCCGGTAGGGAAAACAATATCGAACTCCTAGAGAGTGATCTTAAATCACTCCTCGACCTAGGAGGAGCCGTCATATTAGGCGGCGACCTTAACGCCAAAAACACCTCATGGAGTTGTAACACCACCAACTCAAGAGGAAAAACCCTCGAATCCCTTGCCGAACGGCTGGGGTTTGACGTCATCGCTCCTATGGAGCCGACGCATTTCCCAGGGAACATAGCGCACAGACCCGATATTCTAGATATAGCACTGCTAAAGAACATTAACCTTCGGTTAACGTCTATAGAAGTGCTACATCAACTAGACTCAGACCACCGTCCGGTCATTCTCGAACTTGCCCCGAGACTGCCAGTCCCCTCAGGACCTGGGCAGGCCCCCACCATAACAGTAACTGATTGGAATAGACTAGAGTCCGGACTCAAGTCTAAATCCACCAGTCACTTAGATAGGATCCCCGCCGACATTAAATCCCCGGAGGACACAATGATGGCAATCGACTGTCTCACAAGTCATGTACAATCATTAATTAATGATTGTTCGCGGCAAGTACCAGCAGCGAGCGATCACGGCTGGCGCCTGCCAGACGACGTCCGCGACCTTCTGAGACAGAAGAATGCAGCCATACGTGCCTACGACCGTTACCCTTGCGAGGAAAACCGCATACGTATGCGTTTCCTGCAGAGGACGGTCAAATCCGCAGTAGCAGAAGTCCGCGAAAAGAGATGGAACACCACTCTTAGCGAACTAGAACCTAACCATCAAGCCTACTGGCAACTCGCCCGATCCCTTAAGAAAGACATAGTTTCCACTATGCCTCCTCTAAAGAGACCCAACTTCCCCCCCGCCTTTGAGGACGAGGAGAAATCCGAATGCCTGGCCGACAGCCTAGAGCAACAATGTACGCCAAGTACCACATACCCCGATGCCGAACAGCACGCCCACGTCGATAGGGAAGTGGTGTGGCGAGCCTCTCTCCCACAACCGCCGCTAGATACAGAATTAGGTAGGGACGACGCCCCAAGTCAGCCTATCCCAGCAGTCACCATAGATGAAGTAGTTTCGATCGTCAAGGGACTACGCCCTAGGAAAGCCCCCGGTTCGGACGGCATAACCAATAGAGTTATTAAACTTTTTCCCACGTCCCTACTGGTCCTTCTGACCTGCATTTTCAACGCAGCGCTCAATAACAAAATCTTTCCCGCTCAGTGGAAAGAAGCCGTGGTAATAGGAATCCACAAACCCGGCAAGAACCGATCCGAACCCAGTAGTTACAGGCCGATAAGTCTTCTTAACGGTCTTAGCAAAATGTACGAGCGCGTAATCCACCAAAGACTTAGAATCTTCGCCGAGGAAAACCACCTCATACCACACGAGCAGTTTGGCTTTAGACCCAAACACTCGTGTGTCCATCAAGTCCATCGTATCGTGGAAAGCATCAACGTAAAACTGCAACGCAACCTTTTTACGGGGATACTCTTCTTCGATGTAGCCAAAGCCTTCGACAAGGTATGGCATAATGGCCTTATCTTCAAGTTATTCCAACTAGGAATTCCCCACTACCTCGTAATTATCATACGAGACTTTTTAACAAATCGTAGCTTCCGTTACAGAGTAGAAGGGACACTCTCTTCCCCGCACCCGATCAGAGCTGGCGTACCGCAAGGTTCAGTCCTCTCACCCCTTCTATTCTCGCTATATACTAGCGACATCCCCAAGTCTAAGCTCGTGCAGTCAGCCCTCTACGCTGACGACACAGCTATATTCGTATCCGGGCTTAACCCGGACGCCGTCACTCGTAATCTCCAAACTGCAGCTACTGCCCTTGGCAAATGGTTCCGGAAATGGAGAATAGACATTAACCCAGAAAAGAGTCAGGCGGTCATGTTTCACAGGAGACGTGCCGACCTGCACCCCCCCGATAGCTTCACTCCAGTCCGCATTTTTGACAAGCCCATCCCCTGGGCGTCAAATGCCAAGTACCTAGGCGTCACCCTTGACAATCGTCTCAGCTTCACTCGACACATAACCACTGTGCGCTCGCGTGCAGCGTTCGTTATGGGTCGTTTACACAACTTACTCAACCCAAAGAGTAAGCTGTCGCTCAAATGCAAAATCCGTCTTTACACTGCCTGCATACGCCCCATCATGTTGTATGCCAGTGTAGTATTCGCTCACGTTAGGCCACACAGGATCCATAGGCTACAAACACTTCAGAATAGGTTCATGCGTAAGGCTACGGGCGCACCGTGGTTCATACGCAATGCCGATCTCCACATCGACTTGCACTTGCCGACCATCAGGCAATATATGAAACAGTGTGCCCGTAGATATTTTGATTCTGCCACAACACACCCCAATCCCTTAGTGGTCGCTGCGACCAACTATATCCCGTCCCGCATCTCGAAGGTCACTCGACCGAGACTTTCTCTCGACGAGCCCGACGACGAGATCACGATAGCTCAGAATACAGCATACACGGCCCGCGAAGCCGCAACAAAAAAAAGACCACGGTTCCGTCCTCGCCGTCGAGGTGCGAAACCGTGCCGCGCAAAAATAAATAAATCTAAAGTGGGACCTCCCACATTGCCCTCAGCAACGCCCCGAGCCGAGGTTCGTACCCCACAGGGGGTGCCCTTGGGCCCCGTTGCTTAAATTTTTTGGGTTGAGAGCCTTCAGCGCTCACCACTAGTCCGCGTAAGGGTGTAACAGCCATCTGAGGCTAACACTCCTTGTCAGAACAAAAAAAAAAAAAAAAAAAAAAAAAAAAAAAAAAAAAAAAAAAAAATTGGCATCGTCAGTTGATGATTAGCGTTCGGAGCGATAAGTTACTACCTACTTACAAGCTCGCTAGCGAGAAACTAGTGTTCATTGTTTTACTGCCTGCTGTATTCTGTTGTCTCAGTTTTATACATTTCTTCCCTGTAGGTTCTAAATTTAGTCTCTTATACGCAGTAACGATTGTGCATTATTTAAACCCCACTATCCTGACTTGTAACATTATAAATAAAGAAGAATGGAACGTTGGCTTAAAGGTGTTAAACGTGTTCCAACATCTTCTAATGACGCTGAATGTTCAAAAGTAATGCGCGCGGAGAATTTAGCAATCACCGATCCAGAAGATGATGCCACGAGTGCCACGACGTCAAGCTCGACGGTTTCAAAGACGAAAAAAAGGAAGTATGATGAATCTTATATCAGTTTCGGATTTGTTGATTCCAACGGCTCACCTCTCTGCATGCTCTGTAGTAAACTGCTTCCTAATAGTTCCATGGCACCTGCCAAATTGCGTCGACATTTAGAAACCGTACACCCCGAGACTAAAGACGAATAAAGAATTTTTTGTTCGCAAAAAAGATCAGTTATTAGAAAGTCAAAAAAATATGATGCATGTAACACAAACTACCAACGAAAAGGCCACGGAGGCATCATACTTAGTTAGCTATCGCATTGCACAAGCAGGTGAAGCGCACACTATCGCTGAGAAATTAATAAAACCATGTGTATTAGACATAACAAAATGTATGCTTGATGAAAAATCTGCAAAGCATCTTTCTACTGTTCCGCTATCAAACGATACTGTTTCACGACGAATCCATGATCTGGCAAGCTACGTCAAACAAGAACTAGTTACACGTCTACAAAATACACGATTCGCTTTGCAAATGGACGAGTCGACTGATGTCGCTGGTTTGGCTATCCTGCTGGTTATTGTGAGATATCCATATAAAAGTTCTTTTGAAGAAGACATGCTTATGTGTTCATCGCTGCTTACAAACACTACCGGGGAAGAAATTTTTAATAAAATAAATATATTTTTTGAAGAACATAATCTCAGTTGGAACAATTGCATTGACATTTGTACAGATGGGGCCAAGGCGATGACAGGTAAAACAGCAGGAGCAGTGTCACGAATGAAAAATAAAGCGCCTAATTGTAGTTCCAGTCATTGTATTCTGCATAGACAAGCACTTGCGATGAAGCAAATGCCGTCTAATCTAAAATTAGTTATGGATGAAGCGGTAAAAATAATTAATTTTATCAAATCACGACCACTACAATCCCGATTGTTCTCATTATTGTGTGAAGATTATGGCAGCAAACATAAAACACTGCTGCTCCATACAGAAGTGCGATGGCTGTCTCGGGGAAAAACTTTAACAAGGCTATTTGAACTTAGAGCCGAGTTACAAATGTTTCTTTCAGCAGATACTTCTTTTAATTTGAAGGACCGTTTGTATGATAAAACTTGGTTGTTCCGATTGTCTTTTATGGCGGATATCTTTCAAAAACTTAACGAATTAAATTTATCGTTGCAAGGTAAACAGACAACAGTGTTTCAGGCCTATAATAAAATAACTGCTTTTAAAAGAAAATTAGATTTTTGGATCATTTGCATTGGTAAGAAAGAAATAGAAAGTTTTACGTTACTCAGTGAGTTTGTTAGCGAAAACGACTCAGAAATGTTTGAAGATAATGTGTTTGAAGAATTGGTCCAATATCTCAGTTCGATGCGCGCATCTTTTGAAAAGTATTTTCCCGAAGAACACAATACAAAAATTAAAGTGAACTCCTGGATTCATAATCCTTTTTTACCCAACTTGGAAAAGCCTGAAAACATGTCAAATGAGATATATGAATCTCTTTTAGAAATGTTATCAGACACAAGTATGGAGTCATTGTTCAAAACGACGCCTCTTAATGATTTTTGGTGCAGAATCCAAGATGAATATGCAATGCTTGGCCAAATGGCTCTGGATATTCTTCTCCCGTTCCCAACTACATATTTGTGCGAAACAGGATTCTCTACCTACGCAGCCACGAAAACAAAATATCGCAATAGACTGGACGCCGAAGCTGATATGAGACTCCAACTTTCTTCCATCAAACCTGATATCAAGCAATTGATGAAAAATAAAAAACAGTTTCATACCTCCCACTAGTTAGATTTTTTCTTTTTTAATGTTTTCTATTATTGTCCTTACCAAGTGGTGAAGTAAATAATAATTAGTAACTGATACATTGTACTTTTATTATGCTGATTAATATAGAATACACTTATAAAAATAATTGTTTTATTGTAGGGTTCCATCAAGTATTTTGCTTCCCAAAAGGGTTCCGTCATTTAAAAAGTTTGAGAACCACTGATTTAAAGTAATAAAATACGGCACATTTGGTGAAAATAACAACGGCAAATGCGAAGAATTCATTCTCGACTTTGTTTAAGAGTACCAAATATAAGTTTGGTGAGATTGGAATTGATTCGGATTCGAAATTAGAATTAATTTCAAGGGTAAGCCCCCTGTTCTTATTACAAATACTTAGTCGACTCAATATCTACATATTGCAAATTAAATTTCCGTGTGGTGACAGAGTAAGAATACAATTCACCATCCCCTTCTTGCCTGTGAATGTCGTAAAAGACGTCTAAGGGATATAACACGCATATAATATCCATGTAAGAGCAGAAAACTTCGAAATAAAACCCTATACCAACCCCTTTGACCGTGGTAAATCAATATCACTCCTATCCAGGAGGAGGCTCGTGACCAATAGTGGGACGTATATGAGCCGAGATGATATATTTAGCTACGGGCGGGTCGCTCCCTTACCTCTAATTTGGTTGAGGAGAGTGATGGCTGCTCTAGTAGTTAACTCGTGATCGGGTGCTGTTTGTGGGATCTGGTCCAGCCATATTTTTTTCCTTTTTTTAATGTTTATTTTTTTTTTTTTAATTTTTTGGGGTGGGCTGCGGTCGTCGCGCCTCCGCACCACTCCGTCCGGGGCGACAGAGGGGCTTAAGCACGCAACTCCCGCAACCCACCCGAACACCACGTCGCCTTCGTCGTTGGGCCGACCACTGGAGCAGGGTTACTTGTCATCAGTGGTCGGCCCAACGGAATACCCCCTACCAGGGGGTACCCTCCCATCGACCGACGTCCCCCCCTCGGGGAGGACGTCGGTCTTTCCTCACGCGGTCGGCCTCTCGGCGGGTGACGGACTAATCCCCGGTCACGTCACCCGCGGCCTCGGCCTTTGTTTTTGTCTTGTACTAAATTTTGAAAATTTATACATATATACAATTTTGGAGGGCATCACACTGGAGCTAATACCATATATGTTGCACGAAGCATAATATTATGTATATTTAAAAGATTAAAGAAAAAAAATTACTGCCCGCTGAGTTTCTTACCGGATCTTCTCAGTTTGTGGCCGCGTTCCGATCCGGTGGTAGATTTTTGTATTGTGTTCAAACGTGTAATTTGACAATATGTAAGTGCCCTTAAGGGGCCTATGCACAATAAATGAATTGATTTGATTTGACACAGATTAATTTAATTATAGTTAAAGTGACCACACGTCCCGTTCGCAACGAGATATTTTCGTTTTCAGGCTGTCTGTCCCCCCTAGCCGAGGCCGCGGGTGACCGGACCGGGGACTTTAGTCCGGCACCCGCAGAGAGGCTGACCACGCGACGGCGACCGACGTCCCGGTCCAACGACGAAGAGAGGTGAGGATACCCGAAAGGGTATTCCGTCGGGCCGACCACTGAGGACAAGGAACTCGGCACTGGTGGGTGGGTTATGGGCCCACGCGCCGTCCTTTCGTCGCCCCGGATGGAATGGACGGCGTGTGCGCTTACCATAGCCCACCTATAAAAAAAGAACAAAAAAAAAGGCTGTTCCGTTGTTCCCAGAGACGTAACAGAAAATGACCGTTTTTGACAAACAGACGTGTTCTTGTTTTTATTAGGTTACAAGTTCATATTTTTAACCCCCGACGCAAAAAGAGGGGTGTTGTAAGTTTGACGTCCATGTATGTCTGTCTGTGTGTGTTTGTGTGTCTGTCTGTGTGCCTGTCTGTGGCATCGTAGCTCTCAAACGGATGAACCAATTTCGATATTTTTTTTTATTTGTAAGCTAGTTTCCATGCGGTAGTTCTTAGCTATGTTTGGTTAATATCGATCCAGCAGTGTAAGATGGCGTATGATTAGCTGATTAAGTGCTACAAGCGTGTCAGAACAATCGTTAAATGAGATGATGTGTTCTTGTTTTCACCTATTTCTGCAAGTGTCCCGTTCTGACACAAAAAATATGGTCACGTTATGGAATTTGTCACAAAAATAAACCTCAGACAAAATAACAAGTCAATCGGTAATGAAATAACTAATATTATACTATCTATATTATAATACCTTTTACAGTGAGAAATATTCAAGTTATTTTATGTCTGATGTAATGAGTCGTTATAACTGTAGCTATAACGCTATATATATGCAGTTATTTTAGTGAAGGGCAATTGCTACTCAATAGCTCACGATAATCATGTGTCGTGATAGATTAAGATCAGTGCCATCAACCTTTTCTGAATGAGTCTTGTCTTTCAGGAATAGGTAAAACTATGATTTTAAATCCTGAAAATATCCGTGTGTACATACGTATGTTTAAATGTACTGGATAGTAAGTACATCAATTAACATGGATTGTATAAAAAAGAACACAAAAATGGTCATGAGGACCGTAGATAGAAGTGAAAACTTAAAACTGAACAAAAACTTGTTATTTTTGAATATTCAAATTATTTATTTGATTTTAAATTAAATCTTTTACAATTATCTTAGTTGGGTTTTCACATCTATCGGCACATATATGTATAGAAACATTGACATAGCTACATATACAGAGTGTATCAGGTTATGGGGCAACTGGTCAAACGGGAGTTAGGCAATGGTGGTAGGACCCCATAAAAAATATTTGAAGGAAAAATAACGATTCGTTAATGAATTAGAGACATGTAAAGTTTTCAATTTTATCATCGCTTTTTCGTGTAAATCTGATTGAAATGTATAAAGTCAGCGATACTTAATATGCAACACATTCGTACTTTGTTAAATGTTCATTAGAAATTGAATAAATCAATTATTACGTTCGCATAAGCGAGACAAACTTCGCCTTAACACCAGCTGATTAAAATAAAACAATAAAACCTAAACTGTAATTTTTTATCGAAAATGAATTTCGTCTATGTTTGGGCTAATAAAGCCGGCGAAACAAGGTCAAAAGAGCCGCCCGATGACACTCGCTCGCTTAGGGCCTGTCCGCACTGCTATTTTTCACCATGAAGTTTTTTTTTATTCTCGCGTTTTATATTCCGCGATCGTAATTGCACTTAGTACGCACTGTGAATAAAATTTCGTACGATTTTTGATAGTTTAATTCGGTTCTCAGCTGAGACACAAGGTGGATATCATCATCATCGCAGCCCATATACGTCCCACTGTTGGGCTCGGCCCTCCTCCGTACTGGGAAGGAATTTGACCTACTATACCATGCTGGTCAGACATGTTGGTAGAGTTTCATTCTCATTTCCTTCTCATGCACTGATGTTATGTGTATATTATATCCCATAGTCGTCTTTTACGACAAGATAGGGAGTGGTGAATTGTATTTTTACTCCGTCACCAAACGGAGACAAGATGGACAACCGAACTAAAATTTTAATTAATCCAATACTAAGGCGGCGTAACAGACGTATTAAAAGATGTCATGAACATTGGATTACCCACTTAGAGCATTGAGATCCATGACAGGATTTTTTGTGGCACGACTGAGAGAAACGTGTGAATTTTATTCCGTAGTGCGGACATAGCCATGCTTAATACATACCACACAGTATATTCGCGCGAAAATAAATCGTATTGCACCGCGTTCAATTTGCATTGAATCAGACGTTTTTCCCGTGCAAATAATTTACCGCCAGTGCGGATACTTCCATAAGATTCAATATGTTTAACATATTGCGAACAAAAATCCGCACGGTGAAATATCGCCCGGGCTGGGCGTGATTTATTACGCCGACGACACCGCGGTGGGACGCTAGAAGAGGCGGCAAGCCTGGTGACTACGCACCGAAGAGATCGTCGGGCGGACCGAGGCGTTGGGGTTGAGGGTCGCCCTGGACAAGATGGAGGCCCTCTTGTTCCATGGTCGCCGCATGAGCCCTCCCATCGGCGTCTCGATCACCGTCCATTCGGTTGATATCAGCATCCGGGCCCATATGAGGTATTTGGGCCTGGTGCTCGACGGGCAATGGTGGTTCCGTGAGCATTTCCGCAGGCTCGCTCCACGACTCGTCGGCGCGGTGTCCGCCCTATTGTGGCTTATGCCGAATGTGGGCGGACCGAGCGCTACGTGCCGACGGCTGTACGTGGGGGTCATCCGGTCGATGGCCCTGTACAGCGCACCGGTGTGGACGGGGTCCATGACCGTCCGACTCAGGGCTCTTCTGTGGCGACCACAGAGGGCCATGGCGGTCAGGGCCATACGCGGATACCGCACGGTGGCGACGGAGGCAGCGTGCCTGTTGACCGGGACTCCCCCGTGGGACTTGGAGGTGGAAATGCTCGCCGGTTTGTATCGGTGGGTGTCGGGGGTGCGAGCGGAGGGCGGTTTGGTCTTAAGGAAGCTCACCTCCTGGCGCGCCGACACCCGCCGAGACATCATTGCACGTTGGGCAGTCCGGCTGGAGAGGCCTCGGTTCGGGGTGCGAATCGTGGAGGCCTTCCGGCCGGTGCTGATGCAGTGGTTGGAACGGCGGCACGGGGTGCTCTCCTTCCGACTGGTGCAGGTGTTGACGGGGCATGGATGCTTCGCCAAATACCTGCACAAGGTCGTTAGGAGGGAGAGTACACCGTCCTGCCACCACTGCGATTGCGACGAGGACACGGCGCAGCATACGCTCGAGGTCTGTGACGCTTGGGCAGAGCAGCACCGTGAACTCATCGCAATCATTGGTGCCGACTTGACGCTGCCGACTATCGCCAGGGCGATGGTCGGCACCGTCAGGAACTGGGACGCGGTCGCAACCTTCTGCGAGACAGCAGTTTCGCGGAAGGAGGCGGCGGATCACCTGCGCGAGGAGCGCAGCCTCCATGAGGCGATCCGTCGCCGGCGACTGGGGCGGCGTAGGCGCGAATACCTGCGCCTCATGCCGCTCTAGCCGAGGCTGCAGGTGACGTGACCGGGGATAGTACGTCACCCGCCCAGAGGCCGACCGTGTGAGGAAAGACCGACGCCCTCCCCGAGGGGGGGACGTCGGTCGATGGGAGGATACCTCAAATATTCTGGTTCTGTCGGGCCAACCACTGACGTCAAGTCACCCTGCTCCGGTGATCGGCCCAACGACGAAGACGACGTGCGTCGTGGGTGGGTTGTGGGTGTGCTTGCTTACGCCCTACTGTCGCCTCGCGCGGATTGGTGCGAGGAGCACGCCGACCGCAACCCACCCCCAAAAAAAAATAATTATGAAATATCCTTGTGTGGACAGGCCCTTAGGTGCCTATGAAAGTATAGGTTTTTAAAATTGAATTATTCGTTTTTATTTAATTACTTTAGTTTGACTGGGATGTCCGGTCTAAATGCACGGCTGAGATTATTTTCTCCTTACGACTTTTTCGCGTATTAAAAGTCCGCGATTTAAAGTGATTTGAAATATGGCTTTTTCCCGGTTCGGTGTGTTGGTGCGATGTGCGGTATTAAAAATGTGTGATATGTTAGGAATTGTTAATTTCGGAATGTTAATACCACATACCTATTACCTATCTGGATTACTCCGGTTATCGATATGGGATATTTACCTTTACGGCAACTTTCACGAAAAAGGTAGGCCATTTTTTTATTAAAAATAGGTAGATATCTAGCTTCTATTTTATTTTTAAGTTAATAATCCTTGTATTGTAGGGGACTTCACAAATAGATTCAACGGACAGAAATTACATCCAAACTCAGTACAACAATTTGTTGATCGCACAGTGTTGTCCTGCGTGAGATTCGAACCCGTGACACTGGCACGGTAGGACAGTAACTTAAACACTACGCCATCTGTGCATATATACATATGATAAAAATAATTATAAAAAAAAAACTTAATTAGTATGATAATGTGCATGTATAGGGTTTTATTTCGAGTTTTCCTTCTCTTGCACAGTTGTTATATGCACAAGATATCCCTTATTCGCCATTAACAACACCCACGGGGAAGAGAGAGGTTGGTGAATTGTATTCTTACTTCGTCACAAGAATGAAGAAAAATATATTATCTATACCAATAAATAAAATTGGAGTGTCTGTTTGTAATGTCAAAATAATAGGCTTTTTTCATGCTCACACGGTTATTTGCACGACACCTATGCCTAAAATACAGATTAAAATTTTTTTGTCTATCTGTTTGTGCCGAGTAATCTTCAAAACGGCTGGACCGATTTCAAAAATTCTTTCACCAATGGAAAGCTATAATATCAGGGAGTAACCTAGGCTATATTTTATCCCGGTATTCCTACGGGAACGGGAACTACGCGGGTATAACGACTAAAACCGAAGCGAAGCGAGGGCGGGTTGCTAGTTTAATAATAAAAAAAGAGCGTGTGTACAAATTACGCATGGCAGAAGTGAAACTTCTTTATCCTTTATCTCATTCTCTCGTCGGTTGAATCCTATACATTTACGTGTTTATGTCTCTATCATCATCATCACAGCCCACGTACTTCCCACTGTTGGGCTCGGGCCTCTTCCACAATGAGAGGGAATTTGACCTACTATACCATGCTGGTCAGCCATGTTGATATAGAGTTATAGACATGACAGACATGGTGGGTTTCATTTCGAGTTTTCCTACTCTTGCACAGATGTTATGTGCATATTATATCCCCTAGTCGTCTCTTACGACATCCACGGGCAAGATAGGCAGTGGTGAATTGTATTCTTACTCCGTCACCACACGGAATATATACTAATAACTTATGTCTCTGAATTTGAAATCACAATGATTCTAAAGAAGTTTCACTTCAAAAACTTATTAAGACGTAGTTAAATCTATAGAAGCTTGTTAAATACCTAGTATTATTACTTCCTGTTCAACAATTACCCTAAACGTATTATTACTTCGAGAGTTACCAAGCCTTTTTGCCGGATATCCTTGATGAGACACGTTACAAAATATAAACATTTACATATATATTTATATATCAATATTTATGATTCTCTACCAATTAAATTTAGATTTGTATATTTTTTATTGTCTGACGTAACGTAATTGGTTAATTAGTTAATTATTTCTAATAATTAACGTAATTTCTTGTTGGTTTTAATTATCTTTATCCGTTATTCTAATAAGTTTGTACTGTTCTAGTTTAAAAGCGGTGCCTCGCTATTTTCATTATCTTAAATCATATATGTATGTTCCACATGTGACTTGAAGGAAAAATAATGGATTATAAAATAATCGATTAATTAAAAATAAATAATCGATTTTTCTCCCAACAGGATTGTGATGACCTTTTTCTTAGGAAATGTGAGGTTTATTATAGTATGAAACACTGCACGCAGTTCCGTGATGACCTTTTTTTTAGGAAATCTAATACTAAAAAAATCGATAAAAATCAATTTTTTATTATTTACAAAATCGATTATTACAAAAAAATAATCGATTATTATAAAAATCGATTATTTTTTCACATCCCTATTCCATAGTCGGGCTCGAGCCTCCTCCACAATAGGAGGTAAATTGAATTCCTATACTACGCTGGTGGAGAATAATGTTTTATTTAGCGTTTTAATTCTCTGCCTGTGATGTTATCTGCTTGAGAAACCTTAGTCGTCGAAAAGGCGTGGTAACTATAGAGACCATTGTATTCTTATTCTGTTACCACAGGCATAAACCAGTACCTACTTTTTTAAATACAATAAAAATATTTTGTAATATTTAATCGTCTTAAGAGTACAATGTATCACCGCCCAAAGGCGTCGTAGCTGATGACTAAGGAACGCAATACATTAAAACATCAATGCAAGAGAAGAAAAGCTTCAAATAACCTATGGCAATCAGTCTAGGTACATATCCTTCTTTGAGAGCCAGCTCGCAGTCCAGACAAAGCTGTTAAAGCCATCTGCGACACAAACACACACGACGAAAAAAAATTTATAATATGCGGCAACATATCCCTCACAAGGCTCATTGCATTTTTATAATAAAAAAAAAAATTATAAGTACCAGTTGACATTTAAATTTTTATTAATATAATTGTGTTTGTATAATTGTGTTTGTTTGTATAATAATGTTTTCCGTGTGGTGACGGAGTAAGAATACTATTCACCACCCCCTATTTTACCTGTGGGTGATCGTACGAGACGACTAAGCGATATAAAACGCATATAACATCTATGCGGGAGAAGGAAAACTCGAAATAAAACCCTATACCAACACGTCTGACCAGCGTGGTATAGTAGGTCAATAACCCTTCCATTATGGAGGAGGCCCGAGCCCAATAGTGGGAGGTATATGGGCTGAGATGATGATGATGATAATTAAATGTAAATATAATTAAAAACATATATATTTTTATATGTTAAGTTTTAATGTGTTTGTGGCGCAATCGTGCCAATTCCATACATACAGACATCCGGTCGTCCACGTCACTTTCTTTTCAAACTGTTTGTTTGTACACTAAATAAAATAAATGTCCTTTGCAAATATCAAAATTATTATAACGGCTGTCTATCTTTTGAATATACGAGGGGTGATCCAAAAGTAATGATAATCAGTTATTTCTAGTGCACACAAAAATACAAAAAAATTTCAGTCACTTGCTCAGTTACCCACTAGTTCAGGAAAAAAAAATCATATAAATAGGCCACAATTCCCGGGAGCTACATTCATTTGAATACGGACTGTCAAGGAGTGAACATCAAAATGGAAAAACACGAAATCAGAGCTGTCATTAAATACCTCTGCTTGAAAAAAATGTCTACCAAAGACATACACAGCGACTTGGTGGAAACATTAGGGGACTCTTCTCCTCCATATTCCACAGTTGCACGCTGGGCTAAGGAGTTTAAGCTGGGAAGAACATCGACGGAAGACGAACACCGCGAAGGACGCCCATCGACGTCCCTCACTGAAGAAAATGTGAAAAAAGTTGAAGAAGTTGTATTGGAAGATCGAAGAGTGACTATCAGGCATGTAGCTGAGGTCACAGGGATCTCATATGGCAGCATTCAAAGAATCCTTGCGAACGAATTGCATATGAGAAAGGTCTCCGCGCGTTGGGTACCGAAAATGTTAAACGACGAGCAAAAGAAGAAACGAGTCGACATGTCAAGAGCAAATCTCGAAAAGTTCCAGGCAGACAAGGACAATTTTTTGTCACGTTTTGTGACCATGGACGAGACCTGGATCCACCATTTTGATCCTGAAACAAAACAACAATCGATGACATGGAAACGATCCGATGAACCGACGCCGAAGAAATTCAAAGTGTCAAGCTCAGCAGGGAAGGTTATGGCGTCTGTTTTTTGGGACGCTGAAGGAATAATCATGGTGGACTACTTGGAAAAGGGGGCCACTATTACAGGCTCCTACTATGCAGAACAAATAAGAAGATTGCGGGAGGCTATTAAGGAGAAAAGGCGAGGCAAACTGCGGGCTGGAGTGTTGTTCCATCAAGACAACGCACCTGTTCACAAAGCTGCAATTGCCATGGCTGGCATTCAGGAAGCGGGCTTTGAGTTGGTGGAACACCCCCCCTATTCACCAGATCTAGCCCCCAGTGACTTCTATCTCTTTCCACGACTCAAGGAACACCTCCGAGGCAAGAAATTTGATGATGATAGCGACGTGATGGCCGCGGTTGAGGACTTTTTTGAGAGTCAAGATAAAGATTTTTTTTGTAAGGGAATTTTAGGTTTAGAAAAGAGATGGACTAAATGTATAGACTTGCTAGGAGACTATGTTGAGAAATAAATATATTTTTTTATTTTATTCATTGTGTTTATTATTGATTATCATTACTTTTGGATCACCCCTCGTACATTCATAATCTATACTAGTATATAAAGCGGAACAGTTTGTTTGAACGCGCTAATCTTTGGAATTACTGGTCCGATTTGAAAAATTCTTTCAGTATTAGATAGATCTTTTGTCGAGAAACACTATACACTATATAATACGCTAAGAGCAATAGGAGCTGAGCACCATTGAAAAATGTTTCAGAGTCTGGTTTTTCCTTTTGAGAGTATTATTTCAAAATATTAGTGTTTTTTTTTTTTGAGTGTATTATTTGAAAATACTTTCACCTTCTAAGTAAACAAAGTCGCGGGTTAAAGTTAGCATTAGCCCAAATTAACTATTACACGCGGACGAAGTTGTGGGCAGAAGCTAGTATTCAATAAGAGGAATAGAATTTTTGGTTCCATCTTTTGCTAGGTTCCAGTAAAGCTAAAAAAGCATTACCTCAAAGCGAAGGGTTGAGGCGTGCAAAAAAAAGCACCGAGTCCGTTGGCTGTTAAAAATCATCAGCTAATTTGAAAGTAACTGGTAATTCATCCGTTAAAATTTTCCCTTCATTAGTCTCCATGAAATGTGAAATTGTTGGTATTGTTTCGGTCGTCGCTGTACCACGAACATTAAATACTGCTCCAGTGGCTACATCATAACACTTTCAATAACAATTATAACTATTATTTCACGGTAACGGATTCGAGTGAAACTCGAGGAAAGTCGTTCGTAATGGTGATTATTGAACTACAGACACTGTTTTTGTTATACGACTAATATAAGCATACTTTCCGTGTGGTGACGGAGTAAGAATATAGTTCACCATTCCCTCTCTTGCCCGTGGGTGTCGTAAAAGACGACTAAGGGATATAATATACTTATAACATCTATACAAGAAAAGGAAAATTCGAAACAAAACCCTACCCCAACACCCAATCATTGTGGTATAGTATGTCAATTTACCTCCCATAATGGAGGCGGCCCAAGCCCAACAGTGGGTATGGGTCGAGATGAAGCATACTTATACATTGAAATTGAGGGTACGAAGTTTAATGAGAACTCCCACGGTTGGTACAGACCTCACAGAGGACGGCAATGTCTTGCCCAATAAGTTTGCTGCCTGGCGAAGCGATGCCTGTCAAGATGTTATTGCTTGTTGGACAACCAAAGAGCTCTCGGTTCCATTTTCGAACAGTGGAGAGGATGAGGTGGCAGCATAGGGTCTTTTCTTTCCAGTTTGTGCAGGTCTTGTAAAGGCTGAGGAAGGTGTCCGAAAGGGTAACTCGCTGGGCTGGCCACCGAGGTCAAGGTATTAGTACCACTAGTTAGTCTTACGGCGATACGGATTTTGTCGCTCTAGACGGATTGGGCGGGATGTATCCGGATTACATGATGGCACAAAAAGAAGGGGCACTATAGGCAAGATTCAGAGGGTGTCATAGTTATGACCACTCCTGGCCCTTTTTATTTTTGGTGGACCGACTCTTGGCTCGTCTTCACTAAAGACAATAAAAATGTTCGCTAACAAAAACAGAGAAGGACCAACCGGACCTACGATTTATAAAGAAATTTTCCGTCTGAAAATCACGTCACTTGTGTTAAAAATTACGTAATTGTACGTACAGACATAATAAGTTACCGTTATGTATACATAAATATGCATTTAATTAGCTATAATATTACAATAATATGTTATTTAATTACTTGCCATTGGCTAGTTTCGTGTTCATTATAACACGCTCCAAGAAACATTATGTATCCTAGTTTAATGAAAATCCGGCCAAATTTTGAAGTGGGAAAAACATTATAAGTTTGGCTTGAATCTGTAAGCGGTTAAAGCTTGGAAAAGTGTGGGTAGTACTAGATCTAGGGGCATGGCAGTGCCCCCGCCAAGTTATAAATTGTTTCTAGTTTTAGATTATGACTATATGTATAACAACACCGATAAAATAGTAAATACATTGAATATGGTGACGGAGTAAGAATACAATTCACCATCTACTTTTTTGCCCGTGGGTTTTGTAAAAGTCGACTAAAGGATGGGAGATAACATTTATGCAAGAGTAGGAAAATTCGACATAAAACCTTATGTCAAGACGTCTGATGGGCGCGGTATAATAGATCAGGATTCCTCTGACTGTAGAGTAGGCCCGAGCCTAATAGTGTGACTTGTATAGGCTTAGTCTATGGCCAGCGCACCCACTGTCCAGCTACGTTCAGGGCGAGGAAGGGGGACGCGCGGCCCATAACCCACCGTAGCTTTTCGCCTTTCTCGTTGGGCCGACCACCCGTACCGAGTTCCTTGTCCTCCTTGGTCGACCCGATGACTTGTACACTGTACAGGCTGAGATGATGATGAATTATGAACTATATAAAAATAAACCTACCGAATGAGGTAAACATTTATGAAATAAATAAAATAAATAT
Organism: Lymantria dispar; assembly: GCA_032191425.1. Classification (NCBI taxonomy): domain Eukaryota; kingdom Metazoa; phylum Arthropoda; class Insecta; order Lepidoptera; family Erebidae; genus Lymantria; species Lymantria dispar. The sequence continues at coordinate 4,072,532 of CM063465.1, read as the reverse complement.
ATATTTTCACGGCATTCTTAATAGGCATGATCTTAAAATAAAAATTAATTTGAATAATTAATTCTCGTTGTTACAAGGTTAAATTTATGATGCAAGCAAGCATTTAAGATACGAAAATATAATTTCATATCTTAACAATCATTTTTGAACGACTTGTATCGCCTTCATTCGTCTGTCAAATGGCTAATTATAAAAAAAAAAGTAAGAGTGCAAAGGCGATTTGATGCGGTAAGCTTCTTAGGAATTGTGTAATGGCTTGCAAAATTTTGTAGTAGCTAGCTTAATCGTAAAATGATGTAATATTTGAATTAGGTAAGTACCTACTAATAAATTCTTTTCTGATGGAGATGAATATATTATCCATAGGCAGTCTAAGATTGTTAATTAATAGCTAAGAATTAATATCGTATTAATAGATAGTTTATGAATTTTTAAAATCTAATTCAAAACTTGTAGCATAACGAATTTATCGATGTGATTTCGTTATAGCAACGCAACAACCATGGAAATTATTGCTGATATTGATGGTAAGTGATACTGCAGTTCATGGACCTTTGGTTAGTTGCTACCTACTGTAAAGGAAGTGTGAATGCGTACAAGGAGGTTCGGTGATACTAAGGCCATCACCAAAACGCAAACACCGTCAGAAAGTTGTAGCCTAATCGGGTTAGACTTTAAATTGGAATTAATTATAGTCAGAAATTTTTTTGCGCCAATGTTTAGGGGGGATCATAAATAGCTTAAAACCAAAAACTCGACCAAATCCAACCAGTGCGTTAGCCGCCATATTGGTTTGAACTTCAAACCTTTTCTTAGCTATATCTCCCTTATTTTTTTATTTTTTTTTACAAAAATAATAAGAACCAAAGTTGTTGCAAATTTTATTCTCTACAATTTTGGCTCTCATAATTTTCATCGTAAAATCAATATTTACGGAAATAACTGCAAATAATTGCCAAAATGAGGTTAATGTATAATTAGCTTTATCTCGATTATTATCGAATTTAGCAAAAAAAAAAATATAGAATCAAAGTTGTAGATCATTAAATTGCCCATAACTTTGATTCTTATGAATTTTTTCAATAATTAATATTTTCAATTTGGTTCAAGGTTGGTTAAGATAGCGACCTATCGTGACAGTGTCGTGGGTTTGAATCCCCGCAACATAAGGATTACTTCCTTAGTGCAGTTACTTTATTAAAAAAATAGACTTCAATAGAAAAGGAGTTCTCCAATTCGGATATTTGTATATTTTTTTTTTAAATAAGACCACATGGCATGACAAAGGACAAGAGAAGGCAAACTTATACCAACCCCTCTGACTAGCGTAGCATAGGAGGCTCAAAGTCCTCTGCGATACAAGGATCATTGCCTTAGTGTAGCGTGTTACCTTTTCTAAATAAAAAAAAATGCTCTATTATTTTAGAGGAGGCTCGCACCTATTCGTGGGATGTGTAGCTGAGATTTACGAAAGGTTATAGGATCGTATGCCATCCTATCCGCAGACCCAAGTGGTTTGGGAGAGTTGGGGCTGAACCTTATCATCCAAAAAAGTGACTCCTATTGTTTTTCTTATTTTGTAGCGGCAATCAGCTCCTAATAAGAGCCCATTGTTGCTAGTATCGATATACATTTTTTTTTTCACAAATTATCAGTATCAGAGCTGTGATATGATGTATTCGATTTATCATAGATGAGTTTTTAATCTCTTGTGAAAATAAAACGCACCTGCTACGCCGTTAAAGTGTAAACCGGCCCTTATTCTTCAATAGCAGGTAGGCAAACTGTGTTCACGCTGATCATACAAACCGCAAACGATAAATATCGAAAGTGACCTAGATAGCATAAGTTTATAACATATTTACATGTAAGCGATTGCACAAATGTCTTAGTGGTTTAAGAAGCGTTTATTAGATTTCCTTGAATTCGTATTAACACAATTATGCGATAAAATTATTCTTCAAGTCACTCTAGGTGGAAAGCAAAACTTGCGTAACATCTGTTACATTTTGAAAGTTATAAAAAAAGCCTAATTTGCTACCAATCGTACGCATTTTGTATCCGGAAATCACGCATGAAGTACAATAGAGTAGTTACTTTCATACTCTGTGGTAACAATAGTGTTCTGTGTCTTGTCTATTAAAATAAATGTCAATTGAATTTATACTTAGTACGTTCCAATTTTGAATTCAAAGCAATATTTTTTAATCTATGGCCTCGTTGTTGAAATATGGATCGTATAATGTAAATAATACTGTTCCGAATCTTATGTAATGTAATGTTTAAGTTTTTGTTAGGCTGATGATTCTGCCAAAGCCTTCAATAAATTAAAAAAGTGAGCCGTCGCTTAGGACGCCCGGCAGATGTGAAACGTCGAAATTATTTTATACAAGTATATGTATATGCATAAGGGAACAGATTACGACATGAACTAATAGGCACAATGTATATAAATATAATAATATAATATTAGAATTTTTTTTCTTCAGAAAATGATGTTTTTAGCAATAAACATTTATTTTCATTAAATACAAAAATTAAAAATTATACATATGTATTTTAAATTGCGACAACTCATTTCTTTTAAATCAGTGATTCCTGTAATAATATACTGTACTATTAAGCATAGACTAAATGTACTATAACATATATTCCGTCATATAGCGTGGCGTTGCGTCGCTGCGACCTGTTTACGCCACGCCTATAGATGTTTTACATCAAGAAATGAAATATGGGTAGATTTGCATGCAACTGTTGTTTTTAAAATTCCTGGTCCCAATTCTGGAACGAAGTAAAAAATATATTATTTTGTAATTTGGAATCAGGCTAAGACGGCTTTAAGTTAACCCCATATAACGTCAAAATTATTCAATACCTTTAGTACTTATTAGAGTCATCACCGCCTCGTGGTGATAGGCAGGCATAGGTGATAGAAATGGATTAGGTGTAACGGGATAGGCATTCAAGTTATCACTGACATTTATTTACTAAACTCACTTTTTCACTTTCGTGCAAATACCTGACATCGACAAACTAATTGATGAATTAGACAGTTAGGTTGAGTGTTAGTGGATATAAGAGAGTCACTAATATCGCTTGCAGGAATTAGTTCACCATTCCTCTTTATCCTTGCATAAAATTTTGGAAAAGAAAATGTTTCCTATATCGAAGGGCATCGCACAACATGTGATATATACGTCACCGTAAAATAGTACAAACCGTTAGTTTATAAACTATCTAGTGAGATTATAAACTATCGACAGATTATGAACGGACATCAAAAATTTACAATCTAACGCTTATATTTTCGTAAGTTTTATAAACTGATGGTTAAAAGTATTAAAATCACAATTTGACGGTTGAACATAGTCAGTTTATAATCTGACGAAAATATAAGCGTTAGATTGTAAATTTTTGTGTCCGTTCACAATCTATCGATGGTTTATAATCTCACTAGATAGTTTATAAACTAACGGTTCGTACAATAATCCGGTGACATATACACCATTTGATTCATCTCAGATCATAAAAGTCAAATTAACTTATTATATCATGTTTGTTAATTTTTTTTATGGGCCACAGTAAGCGCACACGCGGTCCATGCCGGCCGGGGCGACGAAAGGACGGCGCGTGGGCCCATAACCCACCCGTACCCACGTCGCACTCGTCGTTGGTCCAACCACCGGAGCACGGTGACTTGTCGTCAGTGGTCGGCCCGACGGAATACGCTTTCGGGTACCCTCACCTCTCAACGTCCCTGTCCCGGGACGTCGATCGCCGTCGCACAGTCGGCCTCTCTGCGGGTGACGGACTAAAATCCCCGATCCGGTCACCCGCGGCCTCGGCAAGGGCGGCATCAGGTGCAGGTAACGACAGTTTGGTATAGGGTTTTATTTCGAGATTCCTTTTTTTGCATAGATGTTATTCGCATATTATGTCCCTTTTTTTTATGGGTGGGCTATGGTCTTACCATTCGCACGCGCGGTCCAGTCCGTCCGGGGCGATGAAAGGACGGCGCGCGGGCCCATAACCCACCCGTACCCACGTCACCTCGTTATTGGGCCGACCACCGGAGCAGATTTGACTTGTCGTCAGTGGTCGGCCTGACGGAATAACCTTCCGGGTAACCTTACCTCTCGACGTCCTGGGACGTCGGTCGCCGCCGCGCGGTCAGCCTCTCCGCGGGTGACGGACAATTCCCCGGTCCGATCACCCGCGGCCTCGGCTAGGGCGGCATTAGGCGCAGATACTCGCGCCTGCGCCGCCCGAGTCGTCGGCGGCGGAATATTATATTATATCCCTTAGTGGTCTTTTATGACACCCACGGGTAAGAGAGGGGATGGTGAATTGTATTCTTACTTCATTGCCACAGGTTACACGTAAAATACTAGCAACCCGCCCTCGCTTCGCTTCGGTTTCAGTCGCTCTCCCTGCATAATTGCCGTTCCCGAGGGAATATTGGGATAAAATATAGCCTAAGTTACTCCTTATATAGACAGCTACCTGGTACCAATATTATCAAAATCGGTCCAGCCGTTTTGAAGATTACCTCAAACAAACAGACAGACAAAGAAAAGAAAAAATTGAACTGGTTTAGGCATAGGTATAAATGGGGCCGACCACTGAGGACAAGGAACTCTGCACTGGTGGTCGGTCCAACGACGAAGGCGACATGGGTACGGGTGGGTTATGGGCCCGCGCGCAGTCCTTCCGTCGCCCCGTCGTAGACGTATAGTTTTATTTGACGTACAAATTATTCAATGTCGATTATCCTTTTAGCGTCGTGATGTAACAATATACAATTTCCTTATTCCCCATTACAAGGTTACGTAAATATACAATTGCACTTTGAAATTACCGAACAAGTATACAAACTCTATAATATTTGTAAAAGTGTACTAGATAACATCTTTTACAACTTAAATAAGTGTTGTGAATGTTTTATTAACACAATTTACATTGGCAATAGATGCTTTGTTGCATTTTATTACCGTTCCTTTCGAATTTGTAAAATATTTTGTATAGAGTGTAATAGTAACATTCGTAATACATTTTTGGTGTCGTGACGGAATAAGAATACAATTCACCAATCTTGGCTGTGGATGTCGTAAAAGACGACTAAGGGATATAATACGCATATAAAAACTATGCAAGAGAAAGAAAACCCTCAACAAAACCTTATATCAAAATATCTCACGACAAGTCACCCTGCTCCGATGGTCGGCCCAACGACGAAGGCGACGTGAGTACAGGTGGGTTATGAGCCCGCGCGCCGTCCTTTCGTCGCCCCGGACGGAATGGACCGCGTGTGCACTTACCATAGTCCACCCATAACAAAAAAAAAAATTCTAAATATCTGACTAGCATGGTATAGTAAGGTAAATTTCACTCCTATTGTGGACGAGGCTCGAACCCAGCAGTGGGCACGTATATGAGCCGAAATGATAAAAATATGATACATTTTTGGTGGGACTCTAAATCAAAAGTGAGTCGTAACGAAAGCTGTCAGTTTGGTGTCGGATAAGAATTTAAAATGCCGTTAAACCTTTATCAATCAATCTCAATCTTCACCTTTGCCGTGTGGTGACGGAGTAAGAATACAATTCGTCTTGCTTACGGGTGTCGTAAAACACGACTATGGAATTATATATGCAAATATGTAACATCTATGCAAGAGATTGGGAAATGTGAAATGAAACCTATTTTTTTTTTGGGGTGGGTTGCGGTCGGCGCGCTCCTCGCACCTCTCCGTCCGGGGCGACAGAGGGGTGTAAGCACGCAACACCCGCAAACCACCCACGATGCACGTCGCCTTCGTCGTTGGGCCGACCACCGGAGCAGGGTTACTTGTCATTAGTGGTCGGCCCGATGGAATACCCCCTACTTGGGGTACCCTCCCATCGACCGACGTCCCCCCTCGGGGAGGACGTCGGTCTTTCCCCACGCAGTCGGCCTCTCGGCGGGTGACGGACTAATTCTCCGGTCACGTCACCCACGGCCTCGGCTAGGGCGGCATGAGGAAACCTATAGGGTTTGCACCTCAACACGTCTGACTAACGTGGCATAGGATTTCATTTCGAGTTTTTCCTCTCTTGTACAGGTGTTTTATATATATATATATATATATATATACATTATATGCCTTACGGATTGTCTTGCTTGAACGACGAATACTACGCGACACGACACGACGCAGTGCGGCGCGATGCTACAAGCGACAAGTGTCCTATGTGATTTTGGTCATTACTTCTCGAATCACAGACAAGTACACTACAGTTTTGTTAGGAAGGTCATATTAAGAGTACAGACTTAAAAAAATTGCGTAGAAAACCCAGAAAGAAAACAAATATAATCGCTTCTGAATCAACCATTCTGTAGTTCGTGATGTCGCGTCAATTCGCTCTCAAAACAGGCACGCTTGACGTCGCGTCTCGTCGCAAATTGTCATATAGGCCGCAATCAGACATGTCATTGAGTTGATCGCGTTTGTCGTGTTCGCAGCGTCGCGTCGCGTCGTAATCGTCGCTAACGCAGGACACCGCCTTAGTCGTCTTTTACGACATCCACGTGTAAGATAAAGGGTAGTGAATTGTATTCTTACTCCGTCACCACACAGAAAAGTACCTATTACACGTATTTAAAATCCTTATATTATCGTACTCCTCTTATCTATGGTTTCATTTAATTTTTATAAAAGTATATTCTAAATGCACGTACATTTACGTGATCAAGCAAAACGCGTCGACACGTTTTTAATTAATCATTTTATTGATTATATTATCTCAATGCTGTTCGTGTGGTGACGGAATAAGAATACAATTCAACAACCCCTGTCTTGTCCGTTGGTATCATAAAATACGACCAAGGGATATTTATATGCAGATAACATTGATTCTCCGTGTGTCGAAGGAGTAAGAATACAATTCGCAACACCCGTTCTTTCCCATGGGTGTCGGCAAATACGACTAAGGGATATAACATGCATGTAACATCTATGAAAGAGAAGGAAAATCTTGTTTTGGATAGCCGTTTAAATTGGAAAATACATATCGAAAAAGTTTATAAAAAAATATCAAATCTAATGTCTATTCTTCGCGGTAATATACGCTGTTTTTCAAAATCTGTTCGTTACATAATATACAATTCTTTAGTAAAGCCACATCTAGATTATCTAATAGAGTTATGGGGTTGCGCTGCTAAAAGTAACATAAAGCCTTTGCAAATTGCTCAAAACAAAATAATAAAATTATTATTCAATTTTCATTATCTAACTCCAACGGCAACAGTTTATAAAGAAACTCAATTAATGTCCTTATCCTTACTTCCTTACTAATATTATAAATGCGAAAGTAACTCTGTCTGTCTGTCTGTCTGCTACGCTTTCACGTCTAAACCACTGAACCGATTTTGATGAAATTTGGTACAGAGATGGACTAAAGCTTGAGAAAGGACATAGGCTACTTTTTATCGCGAAAAAAATGTGTATAAGGGGTTGAAATAGGGGATGACATTTTGTATGGAAATTCGTCATTTTCGACGATAGAACCATGAATCTTTGTATTAAGGCGCTTTATAATAAATAAATAAATATTCGTTCTAGCATTTTGGAAATTTCATTTATATGGGGATGAAATTCAACCCCTAAAAGACAAAAAAGCATACAGTCGAAACCACTGGGCCTAGAAACGTAATTTTTTTACACCGTAGTATTTCTTGGGGTACACGAGCTCTAGCAAAGAAATCGCGAAAAAATGGGTATAAGGGGTTGAAATAGGGGATGACATTTTGTATGGAAATTCGTCATTTTCGATGATAAAACCATGAATCTTTGTATTAAGGCACTTTATAATAAATAAATTAATATTCGTTCTAGCGTTTTGGAAATTTCATTTATATGGGGATGAAATTCAACCCCTAAAAGACAAAAAAGCATACAGCCGAAACTACTGGGCCTAGAAACGAAATTTTTTTTAAACCGTAGTATTTCTTGGGGTACACGAACTCTAGCAAAGAAATCGCGAAAAAATGGTTATAAAGGGTTGAAATAGGGGCTGACCTTTTGTATGGAAATTCGTCATTTTCGACGATAGAACCATGAATCTTTGTATTAAGGCGCTTTATAATAAATAAATAAATATTCGTTCTAGCATTTTGGAAATTTCATTTATATGGGGATGAAATTCAACTCCTAAAAGACAAAAAAGCATATATCTGAAACCACTGGGCCTAGAACCGTAATTTTTTTACACCGTAGTATTTCTTGGGGTTCACGAGCTATAGTAAAGAAATCGCGAAAAAATAGTTATAAGGGGTTGAAATAGGGGCTGCCATTTTGTATGGAAATTCGACATTTTCGATGATAAAACCATGAATCTTTGTATTAAGGTATTTGATAATAAATAAATAAGTATTCGTTCTAGCATTTTGAAAATTTTACTTACATGGGGATGAAATTCAACCCCTAAAAAAACAAAAAGTATACAGCGGCAACCACTGGGCCTAGAAACGTATTTTTTTTTTACTCCGGCGTATTTTTGGGGTACACGAGCACTAGCAAAGTATTTTCGGCAAATCACCCCCTTAAGGGAATGAAAAGCGTATAGCCGAAACTATTGGGGCTAGGAACGTGAAACTGTGTATTTCTGTATATTGTTCGATTCTCTTTCTTTTGTTGTAAATGAGCTCTAAGAAATTAGTTTTTGAAATTCATTCTCTAAGAGGGTGAAAAATGTATAGCCGAAATCATTAGGCCTAGAAATATGAAATTTTGTACAAAGTTGTCTCTCTTGGAGAAAGTGCTCACTAAAAAAGAGTTTTTTTGCGATTTTACCCCTAAGGAGGTGAAAAGCATATAACCGATATCACTGAGCCTAGGAACGATCATTTTAGTATACGGTCGGCTTTCTTGGGTTACCCCATTATTTTTTCTTAATGCTCGCTTATCAAGATAGCTTTGGATCGACGCAATATGTAGGCACTGCTCTGCCATCATAGATATTGCAAAGGTTCTTCTAGCAACATTTTATGACCAGCTGCCTGCCAAACGACATTGCTGGCTAGATGGCATCACCAATTGGTCCAGGTCGATGTAAATCTTTGTCTTAGTAGTATTTTGCGACACTCACAAACAATGAAAGCGTTATAATATTCCTAGCCGCTACCAGACAGTAGGTAAGTTAAAATCAAGATATTAATCCAATTTTCTATGTCTAGAAATAAACAAATTTGAAGCGTCTATTTGTCTGTCAAAATAATAGGATTTATTTATGGTAACACAATTATTTGCACGATACCTATGTCTAAAAAACCGGCCAAGTGCGAGTCGAGGTCGCGCACGAAGGGTTCCGTACCATTATCTATAAAAAGGGGGAAAATTGCGTTTGTTGTATAGGAGCCACCTTAAATATTTATTTTATTTTGTTTTTTATATTTATTGTTATAACGGCAACAGAAATGCATAATTTGTAAAAAATTCAACTGTCTAGCTATCGCGGTCCTTGAGATATGGCTTGGTGACAGACAGGCGGAAGGACAATTTTTTTTTGACTTATATTCATTACGGGGTAACCTTCAAAACGGCTGGACCCATACTGATAATACTTTACTAACAGGTCTACCAAGCCTTACATAAGGAATAACTTAGGCTATATTTTATCCAAGGCTATATTTTATCCCGGTGTGGCTGGAACAACTGTGAGAATTTAGTCGATTTTAAAATTATTTCACTAACGCAAAGCTATTTTTGAGCGAGTAACATATTTAGGCAATTTTTTTATCCCGATATTCCTACGGGACCGGGCACAATGCCGGTGAAATTGCGGGAACTAAATGGATATGAAAATTAATTTACGAATGAAAATCTACATTATCAGTGAATAACAAATAAAGGCTATTTTCATCCTGGTGTTTGCCCGGGAACGAGAACTCCGCGAGTGAAACCGGTGGATATTGACTAATTTTTAAATTCTTTCACTAATAGGAAGCTACGTTATCAGCGAGTAAGATAAGCAATTTTTATGTCGGATGTGGTATGGGATTTGATAATTATTATTTTTATTTTCACCCATATAAACTTATAATATCAGCGAGTAACATAGGCAATTTTTATCTCGGCGTTTGCATGGAAATGGGGTCTACGTGGGTGAAACTGCGGGAGTTTGATCGATATTATTTTTTTCCCCAATGGAAACCTATCATGAATAATGTATTATCAGCGACTAAGGAGGGCCATATTTCTCATCGTCTTTCCACTTGAATTTAAACTACAAGGGTGGAAGTAATATTCAAATATAAAAATTTGTAAAGATATTTGGACGTTTGTTACTCAATCACGCGTAAACTGTTGACCGGATTTGGACGAAAATTGACACAGAGTATTTCTTAAATTAAGAATTATGAAAACCAACTTTTACGCGGGCGAAGCCGCGGGCAAAAGCTAGTCTCAAATATACAAATACAATACGTGTTTACTTGTGCGAAAAATTCTTCATAAAAATATTCACACAAAAATAAAATTTTTACAAAAATCACACTGTCGGAAACGTTCTATGAGATATAGTAATGACATACAATTATTATCCCCACGAACAAACTATGGTAAGAAAAATTTATTATACGAAGGAGCTCAGTTATATAATAAACTACCAAAAGAAATCAAAAATACTAAAACATTTTTGTCCTTTAAAAATAAACTAAAGCGTCATATTTTAAGCGATTTTTCACAATTTTAATTTTTATGAAGCGACTGAAATGTCTATCAAACGCAACTTGCATAAGAATAGTAAACCATATGTAATAAGGTATTCGAACAGTTTTATATTAGATTTCTTCGTCGCATGTTATTATGTATGTACCCACTTATTTTTACCCACTCTTTAAATTTGTTTAGTACATTAAGTTTAATTTGTTATTAACTCCGTGCACTTCCTAGTATTAAGTTTATTTTGTATTTCTCTTGTAAGTGAATTGTATTCTTTTAGAGAAATAAATATCTAAAACCGAAAAAATTCATAATAAAACCCTATGCCAACACATCTGACCAGCGCAGTCGATGTCAATTTCTCTCCCATTGCGGAGGATGCTTGAGCCTAATGGTGAGACGTATATGAACGTGATGAACATCGATGGAAGATAAGGAAGACGCGAAATAATACCCAGTATTAACCCGTCTCACCAGCGTGGTAGAGTAGGTCAATTTCCCTGCTATTATAGTGGATGTTCGAGCCCAGCAGTGCAGCAACAAACATATGTGCTAAGACGATGCTGATGATAATGAGCAGTCTTGTAGTTTCAATATATGTACAAGTTTCGGATAGAGTACCATTTTTAAACCTTCGCGAGTTTGAAGGGCTTTTCATTAGACATGGTTTTTGTAGCTTTGGAATTTTAATAACAATATGTGCATTGCGTGCTGTGTGGTAGCGGCTTCGAATACTACCAACACTTGCTTTGCTCGTGGGTGTCGTAAAAGACAACTAAGAGCCCTAGATTGACCAGGACCAACTCCATCTGGTACCATTTGGGTCAACGATTACATTCCCAAGGAGTGTTGACGTCAGGCAGGCGGCCGGTCATAAAAGTCATTGCCGAAACTTTTTGCAATATGTCAAAACAGATGACATATTGCGTCGACCCCAAGTAATTGGGATAAGAGCAAGATGATGATGATTTGCATTGCTTGCATTTTTTTTTAGTAAAAGTTCATGTTGCACCTAAATGAACTAATCTTTTATTGTGGGAGACTTTACACTACAATTAACTTACACTATTTACAGTTAGACTGCGAACAATTTGTGGATCGTACAAAGTGTAGTCCTGCGTTGAAATCGAACCCTTGACACGTAACATGCAATCGAATTGGTATTATTTTGCTATGTTCGTCTATGCGATGCTCATTTTTTGTCCACTTTGTGCGAGCAAACGTCTTGATCGATTTGGGGGATGATAATTATTCAGATGTGACTGAATAATTATTATTCTTGCTATAATAAAAATAGTTTTGACGTGAATAGTTTTATAAATCGATGAACGCCGTCTGCACCACGCACGAAAAAGCAGGAGTCATTGTCACGTTCCGCCTGAGCTGAGCGTGCAAGCGAGAACGTGGAACAAGCGATAGAGAGACACGATCGGCTTAAGCGTTCGGGCTTGTGACGCATCTATCTCTCTTCAAAAAAAATATTTAAATTAACGAGTGCAAATAAATATTAATTTATCCATCCATCCATCCATCCATCCAACTCCTTTGTATTATACAACATAAACACATAACATAATGATAATTCAGTGATAATAATTCTATTAAATTCATAAAGGTATGCAGTTTTCTATTAATGTTTTCTTATGATGTTATCATGTAAAATTAGCCCGTGAACCGAATTTATAGACAACCAATTTACTAGAATATTTTTTTTGTACTAGCAGATATCCAGTGTTTAAGGCTATTATACAAATAGCAATAAATTATATAAACCATTTTTTATAGATATAATCGCATTTGCATTTGATTTTTATTTTCCTAACGTTTCGAACACTTCAGCGTTTATGGTTACGGGTAACCTCACAAACGCGATAAAATCCATAGAAATAGTTTTATCTCAAATGTGCAATGTCAGGTAAAGATTAAAATAAAATATGTATGTAGTTATATACATCTCGAGGGAAATGATGTATCAAATTAAGTTTTCTTACATCTTATTGTGTAATAAAATTATATTATGATCTGTTAAGTGTTTCGTATTAGAAACTAAGACCGCAGTTACATCATTTTCACACAAAATAAATGTAGGTCGCGATGGCTCAACGCAAATATTTTAACGAACTCAACAATAGCACTTGAGAACATAACAGAAATACAAAAGATAGATTAAGTACAATTCAAATCTCTTCTAATCCCACGCGAGGACAGTAATTTTATTACGACATTCCAGTTTTACACAATTTCCTAAGCATTAGCAAACTCTTCAGGAGTAGGCAAATGGCTACGCGCTCGAGCAATTCTATCTTCATCAATTAAAAGACTTTTTCGCTTACACGCAATATCTTTCTCTAAAGCTCCTCTATATGTCATAAGTTCCGATCTTACAGCTTCTGCTTGTCTTATTTTATCATTTAGTGATTCTGACGTCTCTTTAATTAATTTTGCTTCAGCTATTAAAGCGTATTGAGCTTCGTCGCGACAATTTTCAACATTTGGTCGCTTGTAATTTCTATTGTGAAGTCGCGTCATTACTAGTTTATTCCGTTCACCAATCTTTCGTAACGAATCCTTCAAATAGTCTATTAAATTTTCGATATCAGCTATTGTCTTTAAATTGTCTCTTAGAGTTTCTTCTAGTTTATCGCACATTTGTTTAGTTGCATCAATAGTTTCAGCAAGCGCAGCATTTGTTCTGTCTGCTTGAATTTTCATATCCTGCGATCCTTTCACGATGATGGACTTTAAACGCTTTCTTAGTTCCTCGGACATTTGCCTAACCTCTTCACAATTCCGTACACTTTCACTGCAATAATGTTTCCAGTATTCCAAGGATGTTGCATTCTCTGGCCATCTAGCAACACCTGTGTGATAAAGTATTAGATTCGAATGATTGTCTAAACTCAAATTTCGGCCATCTATCTTTAAGGACACCATTTTATCACTCCAGTCTGATTCAAGGTTCGTTTTGGCAGCTTTATTAATAGCCATTTGTTTTTCTACCTTTTGCAAAGTATCTAGGAATAGTTTCCTAATTTCTCCTACAATAGCTACCTCTTTTATTAGTTCTTGCTCGGCCTCATCTCTCACCATATCAGGTTCGTAGCGGTGAGTCCGTAGTTCTAAGCATTCCCTTGAGATTGCTTCAGGCAACATTAAAATTCTACATGCACCTTTCAGTTTAGCTCGATCGTTATCGAGAGTGTCAATTTCTTTTGATATAGCTTTGAGAGCTGTTTCTACCTTTTTCTTCCAATGAACCAAATCATTGGCCCTGTTTTCCAGTTTTAAATTGGTATCAGCTAATTGGTTGTCCATTGTTTTAAATGCATTCTCAACATCAGATTTTATTGACGTATCTAATGCTTTAGCTTTATCAGTTGCGATGGGAGTTAATGTGAATTGGTTATTTCTTCGCCACTCGCCAGTGGAATAGCGCGTGATGGAGTATTTATCAACGACAGGTCTGATGCCAGTTATTCCTGCTTGAGGGGTCCAATCCATATGTCCTGTTGCCCATGGCCCAACTGGTCCCATACCAAGCATATCACCGCTAGTACTATCCGTGGATTGAGGCAGATATAATGGTGGTGCATCGCGAGAGTATGACTTCTTCTCCGGTGGTTGGATAAGTCCAGGATTATACGGTGCAGCATGAGGATTTTTGTCACTTCGCTTAGACCCAGCTTCTAAAAACTTTTTGGGCTCTCTATCTCTAGCGTTGTTAGTTGGACAAATAAATGGGCAATCGTACTTGTTTTCAGTCATTTTAACATAAAATTTATATTTTTAATTTGTATATGAAAAACATGAATAAAAATACCAATAAAAAAGACAGCAAAGACTAAGAAAATGACATTAAATTTTTTCAACCTATAATGGCATTTTTTTATGACAGAAATTAAGTATACTGTATATTTTTGTTAACAAAACAGTAAAAGTTTCTATTCCGAAACTATACAAATAAATATGTATGTAATTTTTCTGAAATTGTGTGTCCTGAGGGTGTTTGCGTGTGGTGGGTTTTAGTGATGCCTTTAGTATCACCGAACCTCATTACACGCATTCATACTCCCTTCAATTTCTTCGCGTTAGGCAGCGGCCTAGCTGTGGTACTGCAAAGGTTCATGTGCGGCAGCAACACTTGCCATCAGGTGTACTATTTGCTCGTCTACCACCGTTTGCAATAAAAAAAAATGCCAAAGACAGTTGACGTCAGAGAGGCGGCCGGTCACAAAACAATATGTATGTACTATTTTGCAATATGTACTATGAAAGAAAAGTCCATAATTATTGAGTCGACCGCAAGTAATTGGGATAGGATGATGATGATGTAGAATTCGACCGGGTTGAGAGCCCTCAGCGCTCACCCATAGTCCGGGCTAAGCTGTGAATGCCATCTGCGGTTAACAGCTATACACACATACAAAAAAAAAAGAAAAAGATGAAGAATTGTCCTACGTGTATAAATCGAATCTAGGAAAATATTACGATATATCTATATATGCAATCACGAAACCAGTGATTGTATCAATGTATTCACGCAGAACTTAGAAAAAATTAAATAAACTTATTATGTCCACTGACTATTATTTAAATAATAAAATATATTAATTTTAACTTCCGTGTGGTGACGGAGCACGAATCTTCACCACCCTCTTTCTTGCCCGTGGATGTTGTAAAAGACGACTAAAGCTTTTAACATCGATGCCAGAGAAGGAAAACTCAAAATGAAACCCTATTCCAACACATCATAGGTCAATTTCTCTTCCATAATAGAGGAGGCCCGAGCCCAACCGTGGGTCTTATATATGGGCTGAGATGACTAAGCGCACAGTAAATCTTAAAATAAAAACATATATATATATATATATATTGTATATAAGTAAGATAGGGGATGGTGAATTGTATTCTTACTCCGTCACCACACGGAACAACGGTGTCGTAAAAGACGACTAAGGGATATATAATATGCATATAACACATAGCAAGGGAAGGAAAACTTGAAACAAAACTCTATACTAACATGCCTGGGATAGTAGGTCAATTTCCCTTCTATTGTGGAGGAGGGTCGAGCCCAACAGTGGGACCTATAGGAGCCGCAATGATGATGAATGATTATATGGGTAGACAATACAGCTATAGTCATGAAACACACACGTAACAAAATATTATTGTAACGTAACGGCCGAACGTAACCGTTTAGTAAAAACCGTAACTACAATCCTGTTTTTCCTATCATGGCGCGCCTTTATAAGTTTCACTAGAGTATTAAAAAAAAGTAAATGTAATACTAGTTAGTATTACATTTACTTTTTTTTTAGCACGCGTAACACGGAAACGGAAATTGTAAAGAGGCACCTAACATTACCACCGCTAAAGTTAAATAGATTTTATTATATTATTAGTTAACAATACAATATCTCACGGTTTGATGTGAACCAAAGACAATACAATGATAGTATGACCTTCGTGAGAAGCAACATCTTCTCAACGATCGACAACAACAGCCCATAAACAATACTTTGAAGGATTATTTAAGCCCGTTAAATAGTTATCAAAAATTCGGTATTTTACTATTACCCATGGAACTAATAAGTACTACGTACAACAGGAATGAGCTCTGTCTGTGCATCTTGCAGCTAAAACAAAGAAAATAAAATCTTATGTCAAGGACGTAAGAGTTTTGCCGCGCGCAAAATAAAAATGAAGCCGAGTGAGAAGGCAACCACTGTACCCTGTGTCCCTTTCTAACAGTGACTTAGAGTTGCCAGAGTTAATTTGATTTCAATTATTTCGTTGTTGGTAGAAAAGTAGGCGATTTATGTAATGTAATGAAGTAAAAACATTTACTTCTAAAATGTTTCTAAATATAAATAATAATTTATTACCGACATGTTAAACCAATATTATTTGTTGCTACGTGCAAAACCTTATTAACGCAAAAATGTTGCGATTGGCGTATAGATTTTCTTTTATTTGTATGAAATACGGACACCTGACCTGACAACCCCACGTGAAATTTTTAAACATAATTTGTGAATGAAGAATTACGGTGACCATGCTATCCAGTCCTAGTTCAAGAACAAATAACTTAAATACCTATGCATTTTTTATTCCTTTCGATATTACTTTGTTTCAATTTTAGATTTCCTAAAGATCTTAATATTAGGGAAATATGGATAAATATTATACCCATGTATTATATACCCATAGGTGGGCACAGTTAATCCAAAAATTAACTTGGTTAATCGTTAATTAAAATTTTAACTTCGATAATCGTTAAACCGTTAAATTCGCGAAAATTTAACGCAAGTTAAAGTTAACGTTACAAATTAACCATTTAAGACTACTAATTACTATTTTTTACTTAGACTTAGGTATTATTTAGACTATACTGTTTTCGTGCCTGTGTGGTGACGGAGGAGTAAGGGTCGGTATACACGACAATGATCGTAGCGATTCGACTGCGCAGACAGTTTGTGCAGTTTTATCGATAGTGTGTACGAAAATCGTCTTAGATTTTTCTGGTGGCGCAAACAATCGCGGTAGTTTCAAAATTATAAGTTGGAGCAATCGTTCAATTCGTTCGCAATGCTTGCTGTAGGTGCAAATCAACATATCGCAAGACTATCGCAAGAAGTAATAATATGTGGTGTGTGTCACGTGGACAGAGCAGCGCCTTGAACTTGACTAATGTAACGGACTAAAGTAACGAAAGTTCAGTTTAACAGAAGTTAACAAGAGCGTTAACATTTTTTGAAGTTAACTTAAAAGTTAATCCGCTAACCATAATTCGGTAATTAACGATTAACGGACTAATGAGTTAATGCCCACCTCTGTATATACCATTATTTTATATAATATTTCGAATGCTATCACACTGGAACTATTAAAAAGCATGTTGTAAGATGTAATTTTATTTAAGTGAAATTAGAAAAATTAATAAAAAATAGACAATCCCACTGATTTTCTTGCCGGGTCTTCTCAGTGCGGTCGCGTTCCGATCCGGCGGTAATTTTAAGAAAAAAATGTATAAAAAATGACAATATGTAAGTGCCCCCGCTGGGTTTATACATAATAAATGATTTAAATTTGAAAAATTGAAGCCGAGCGAGAGCTCAGTAAAAGACTTATTACACTACACGATATTCAGAGCCCTAACTTAGTAGGGGTGCTCTACAACAGCTAAATTGTGAAACCTGTTTCACCTGTTTCAGTTATAGCGAAATAACAGTTTCAAAAAACTGTTCCAAAATAACAGCCTGTTGTTCTGTAATACGAGAAAAAAGGGGAAAATAACCATTCTTTGGGAATAATGTTTAGAAGTGGTTTCAGTGTTTGTTCCTAAAATGAAAACGATCCTTCATGCTTTACATGCTTAGGACTGATTTATGTATATATAATCAGTCCTATATATAGAGGACTGATTTATGTATATATATCTCTCTCGTATTGCAGCACAACAGGCTTATTTTGGAACAGTTTTCTGAAACTGTTATGTCGCTAAAACTGAAACAGGTTTCACAATTTAGCTGTTTTAGAGCACCTCTATTAAGTTAGGGCCCTGAATATCGTGTAGTGTAATAAGCCTTTTACTGAGCTCTCGCTCGGCTTCAATTTTGCGACAAGAGCTCATTCCAGGAATGAGTTTTGTCTGTGCATCTTGCAGCTAAAACAAAGAAAATAAAACCTTATGTCAAGTTTCAGTTTGAGATTTTAAACTGAACATTATTTATTATATTGCTGGATATATCGTCAATGGGATGATTGACAAAATTTCTTGTTCAAATTATCGTGTGGTGTTATTGGATCACAAGACAATAGATCACAACCACTGTGTCGACATATCACAATTTTCGGCATTTACTGCTTTTATTGATCGGGGAAAACTTAAGCGTGTTTCCAGATTTGTATTTGAAATTCTAAAGTACACTGAAAAACTGTTTATTACATTATCAAATCAATAATTAAAAAACTTACATAAAAATAAAATTATCATGTATGTTGTCCAAGAATTTTATAGCAAACTACATACATTGTTAGATCCACCACATCCTCCTCAATCTATATTTGAAGATCCACATGATATTCAATTGGTGAAGGCGTTAGCGAATTCATATCTCAATTTACGTTTAACTCATAATGCAAAATTAGAATCAATGAAACATATGAGGAATAAGCTGGGTTTGCGGCAGAAACTTTACAAGACTGTTTTATTTAGCAATGTCTGATTTAGAATTAAACTTAAATGTAAACTGAACTATTTTTTTGTTACCTAATTAATTAAATATACCACAATAGGTAGTTTATCGTAATTTTATCTCAGTCCAGCTGCATGTCGTGTCGTATCCCACAAGCACCAGTCGGTAAGTACCTACCTATAAGACGCGAGTGTGAAAAGCAAGCAACAACAGCAAATGTATAGTGCCGCAAAGGGCAAATTTATCATTAGCATCTTTGATTAAAATCCATCTGAAGCAATGATCTGCTGACGTCAGATCATAAATCATTTTTTATAATTATTGTCCTTAAATCATATTTCAATATGGTCACCATCGCCAGAGAGGGATAAAAGGTACAGTTACTGAGCTCTCGCTCGGCTTCAATATTGCGACAACAGCTCATTCCTGTTGTACGTAGTACTTATTACTTCCATGCTATTACCATAATAAATGGCTTTTTGACGCGAATGTCAAATGTCATGCAGCGCTTTTACATTTTTTTCATTATTTTAGTGTTTTACAGTGTTATATTGAATAATTTTGCTGATATTTTATGTAATATAATGCAGATAAAATTCTGAAATGTAGTGAATATGATAGAATAGTGAATTGCGTGCATTTTGACATTCTGCCAAAATTCCCCGAGAAGGCATGACTTGGTTATTAGCTCCAAATCATGGTAACGACTTACTGAAAGACGAAGACTGAAATCATGGTAACGAATGACTGAAAGACGAAGACAGAAGACTTGAATAATCAATATAATAACTCGACACTGGCACCAATAGCTCATATTATTGTAGCGCATTGCCATCAAATAAGGGGAAGAATGTATTACCGTTACAAATGAAACTATTTTTACGGATTTTAACACGTTTCTATTTGATTGTCCAACGTTTCGAATACTTTACAGCGTTCATAGTCACCCACCGGACTGACCACGGACGACAAGGAACTCGGTACTAGTGATCGGCCCAATGGTCAAGCGTTCATAGTTTATGGGCGGACGAAAATGTTATGGGTGGACTAACGCTGCCGACTATCGCCAGGGCGATGGTCGGCAGCGTCAGGAACTGGGACGCGGTCGCAGCCTTCTGCGAAGCAGTAGTCTTGCGGAAGGAGGCGGCAGATCGCCTGCGCGAGGAGCGCAGCCTCGATGAGGCGATTCGCCGCCGGCGACTGGGGCGGCGTAGGCGCGAATACTTGCGCCTCATGCCGCCCTAGCCGAGGCCGCGGGTGACAGGACCGGGGAATTAGTCCGTCACCCGCCAAGAGGCCGACCGCGTGAGAAATGACCGACGTCCTCCCCGAGGGGGGGACGTCGGTCGATGGGAGGGTACCCCAAATAGGGGGTATTCCGTCGGGCCGACCACTGAGGTCAAGTCACCCTGCTCTGGTGGTCGGCCCAACGACGAAAGCAACGTGCATCGTGGGTGGGTTGAGGGTGTGCGTGCTTACGCCCCTCTGTCGCCCCGGACGGAGTGGTGCGAGGAGCGTGCCGACCGCAACCCACCCCCATAAAAAAAAATGGGTGGACTAAGAAAACAATATATTATTTCATATAGAATCATTTTCTGTTTATACTGGCAATATATTTGTATCAAAATGTGGGTGAAGTTTCATTAAACTAATTTCTGTAGCGAGTAGATATAAATCTCTGTAATAACGATGACTTGTTGGACGAAAGATATTTTGTTCAGCTCGAGTATTTATTTTTGGGGTGTGGATTACGATCGGCGCACTCCTCGCACCACTCCGTCCGGGGCGACAGAGGGGCGTAAGCACACACACCCGTATAGCACGTCGCCTTTGTCGTTGGGTCGACCACCGGTGCAGAGTTCCTTGACTTCAGTGGTCGACCCGATGGAATACCCCGACGGAGTACCCTCTCCCGTTGACGTCCCCTATTGGAACGCCGAACGCCATCGCGAGGCTAACCTCTCCGCGGGTGCCCGGACTAAATCCCCGGTCGCGTCACCCGCAGCCTGCTAGGGCGGCATCAGGCGCAGGTACTCGCGCCTGCACCGCCTCAGTTAATCCGCCCGTTACCATAAACGCTACGTGCTCGTGGCTTCGGACAATCAAATACAAACCCTATTAAAAACCGTAAAAATAGTTTTATTTATAACATTAATAGTAAAATATTAAAAAAAAAAATTTAAAATAGTAATCCCCGCGCAAATATCAGAAAAAATAATTATTGCTAGTTGCACTCAGCCCATCAAAAATGAATTTGATTGTATGTAGTTAGAGGCTATTGAAATCTTTAAATGATAAATTAACAAATGAAAATTTAAAAAGCCAACACCAAAATTTAACTCGTCAAACTTTTTAAAATTGAGTTTTTGAGGCATTCTGTAAACGCCAATAAAAAATAACTTTTTAAGCGCCTTCAAAAAAGGAGGATCCTCAATTTGGCTTTTTTTATGTTTGTTACGCGTGAGAAAACCTATAGTGGGACGTATATGTGCTATGATGAAGATGAAATTACATACAGATCGGACGTCCTGAGCGAGGATCGAAACAACGATACTCAGTTTCAGAGATAAGTACTCGCTACGGGTTGGTGCAGGGTTTTATTTATTTATCCTTCTCTTGCATAGATGTTATATGCATATTATATACCTTAATCGTCTTTTACGACTAGGGACACGGTATCGAATACTTCAAAGAAGTATCGAGTACTGAGTACTTTTTCCTAGAAACTATATCGTGATGAGCTTTTTTAGGAATTTGACCGTCTTTGAAGGGATTAAAATATTTCAAGTCACGTTTTACAAGGTTCATTACATGTTAACTAGATGGCGTTACCATAAACATGAGCCATAAGGTCAAGTTTAACATGGATAATTTCTAAAATTTATTCGATACGATACCTGCCAAAAAGTATTCATTGATTAAAAGCATCCACAGAAAAATGAATAAGTATTAATATTTCTGTGAAAGCATCGGTATCGAAAGAAAAGTACTCGATACCTAAAAGTACTTTTCGATATACATATACTATCGATAGATTTTCGTGTCCCTATTTACGACAGCTACGGGCAAGAAAGGGTGGTTGGTGCATTGTATTCTTATTCCGTCACCACACGGAAAGATATGATGTAATACTTCGTCTTGATATGAGCAATACAATGTTAAGAGTGAAAGGTTGCGTCAAATAGCACTCAAGACGTGCTATTTACTTCGAAATGAGGCAGAAATACTTATGTAATACTTATATTTTACAACTCTCAGAAGTTGGTTGAGCTTTTAAGCTCCGCGAAATAACTAGTCGTAACCATTCATGTATTCAAACATATTTCGTACTAGCAACCCGCCCTCGCTTCGCTTCGGTTTCTGTCGTCTTATCCCCGTAGTTCCCGTGCCCGGGATAAAATATAGCCTAGTTTACTCCCTGATATTATAGCTTTCCATTGGTGAAAGATTTTTTTAAATCGGTCCAGTCGTTTTGAAGATTATCCGGAACAAACAGACAGACAAAAAAAATATAAAGTGATTTTTAGGCATATGTATAGTGCAAATAACCGTGTGAGCATGAAAAAAGCCTATTATTTTGACATTATAAACAGACACTCCAATTTTATTTATTGGTATAGATATGTATGGAAAAGTATGAGGACGAACCATTTACAAGTCGCCGAACATATTTTGCTAGCTTTTCATGCCTGACACGTTGCTTGCAGGATTACAGTATGAAACGTTAGCATGGCGAGAACAATTTTACACTTTATTTCCCCTTTATTAACGTGCTAAAGCCTTTAGTATCTTGATATTAATATACATATAGTGGTAGGAGCATATTGTCGACAGTTTTATGTCTACAGCTGCGGGCCGGTCCGTCCGGGGTAGTGCCACATTCCCGAAGAAAATCGACGTCTGAGTAGTAGCATATTTTACTGCAATTCGGTGAGCGAGAGCACCGTAAGCTCAACTTTCTGAGGATGTTTTCGTGTGTTGGTTTTGGTGATGCCACGGGTGCACTAAGATGTCACATCCAACAAGTCATCGTTATAACAGCGATTTATATCTAGCCTCTATGGAATTAAAATTTAATAACTAATTTAGTTTTATTTACAACTTGTAATATTCGCGTAAACATCAGAAATCATAACACAATAAATTAATCAAGTGATATAGAGGTAACTGCAGACTAATTTGTAGCATAATCGGGTAAAACGTCACCTGCAGGGACCATGGGAGTAGCACGAACTAATTTGCCAGGATGATCAAATATTATTAGATGTAGACACATTTCACGATTCTCAAAAACCTTTCTTCCCCAGCAGTTGTCGGTTCGTCGAGTTACTACTTCAGCGTGCTAATTCTTTGTTGCTATATCGGTTACACGCGGTCTTTTACGGATTTCCGTATTACGGATCATATCTCGTAAAGCGACCGAGCATACCCCACTTCATAGCACGCTGAGCAATTTTGAGTTTGCGCGGTTGAGCGGTTAATAGGTCCACAATTTGTAGTTGCATCCATTATTTTGTGATACGAACAGTGAGATTGTTGTTGTCGCTTTACGAATGCCAGACTTCCAATTGTAGAATAAAAGAAGGATAATGCTACTGCTCATTGTCCAGGAGTTTTTTAGCTGGCTTTTATGACTCTCACGGGAAAATAAGAGGGATTGACACGATGCATTCCTGACCACACAGCAAAAACGAAATACATTCATTTATTTCTTCAAATCAACATCAAAATACAAATAAAAATATATAATCTAGAAACTGGCGAAGGATATTGAAGAACAATCTAGTATCCAGCTAATTCAGATGCAGAGGGATAGTGAGATCGAACCATGCCACATCTCTCCCTATCTATGCTTAAAGTCTTCCTTTTTGATGCTATCTCTTTCTCTAACTGAATCCTCTTAGACAACAAATTCTGTCGCAATCTTTCGGCATTTTTAAGTTGTCCAAGAAGAGATGTGACAGTTTCATGAATCTTCTTCACTTCTTCGATTAAACCTAAGTGTGGTTGATCTCTAACATTTTCACCATGGGGTCTCGAATTGTTCCTATTGTCAAGTCTAGTTTGAGCTAATTTCATGGCAGCATCCATTTTTGTAATAGACCCTTGTAAATCAGCTATCAAAGTTTCCATATCAGCAATTTTTTGCAATGTGGATCTCAGCAGTTCTTCAAGTTTAGTGCACAGTTCAGATTGAATAGCTACAGTTTCTGCCAAGGCCATGTCAGTCCTATCGGCTTGGTTTCGTAATTTTCGTCCATTGTTTACCAAAATAGCATTTAAGCTACCTCTTAAATCTGCAGATTTTTGTCGAGCCGCTTCACAATTCTCAACTGTTTCTCGGCAGAAAAATTCCCAATATTCCAACGGTGCAGTAAAGTCACCGAACTTTGTAGCGCCTGGTCTGAACATTATAGTGTTTGATTTGGTACTCAGACCTAAGTTTTCAGACTCAGTGTTGTAAGCCAAAGTCTTGTCGCACCAGTCATATTCAATTCTATGTTTAGCAGCCTTATTAATCGCCATTTGTTCTTCGATATTATCTAAGGTATTCTTTAATGTAGCTCTTACCTCATTCACTAATTTCATTTCTTTGATCAATTCTTGTTCTGCAAGATCGGACACTAAATCAGATTCAAAACGATTAGAACGAAGCTCTAAACACTCTTTGGAAATTGATTCAGGAAGCATTAACACTCTGGCGGCACCTTTAAGTCTCTGCCTATCTATCTCCAACAATTCGACCTCATCTGTGATAGCTTTACAAGCACGTTCAACTTCGACTTTCCATCTGAATATATCTCGTGACTTCTGTTTTAATCTTCTGTTATTGTCTAACTGTTGTTTATCCACATTACCAAATGCTTGCATCATGCAAGTCTTAGCATTGTAATCCACAATATTTGATTCATTTATTACATCAGGATCTAAGGCTTGTTCATTATGATGTCGCCATTCATTAAGAGAGTATCTGCTTAGTGAATATTTATTAACAGTTGGTCTAGTACCTGTCATGTTTCCGAGTGGAGTCCAGTCAACATTGCCATCTGGGCCGGGCTTTAGGTTTGGTAAATATTCTTCACCAGTTTGATTGATGTTCACAATTTCTTGCGGCTCTACTAGGGTTTTAGCTGGTAACTGTTCAGCTGATGCCAAATTTGACTTTTTAACAATTTTAGCTTCTTTAATCTCTTCTAACGCTTCTTTTGGCGTCTTTTTAGATTTTTTGAAAGCTCCAATATCGGTGCGTATTTCTGGACACATATCATCTTCGGGAAAAGTAGTTAACACGTCCATATTAGACACCTTACCATAAAAATACTATTTCATAGTAATAAATTAAGGCTTTAAAATGTATTTCAAAATATTTTCAAAATGACTGCGTCAGTCTAAAATGTAAATGACAAGCAAAAGAACACAGCGTTATCCTAATATTTTGAGAAAAATATTTATATGTAAAAAAAGTTTGTATAATATAGGATTACAAACTACCATGGTCATTAATAATAGAGAAATTGTGGATTTATACCATACTGTACCCTACATACTGTACTTATGAGTTTCCAATATTTCATTGTTATCTTCTTTTTCATCTTGTTTAATGGCAACAAACTAAATAATATGAGCTATTAGTACCAATTTCGAGTTATAATAATGATTAATCACGTCTTTAGTATTCCTATTTTAGCCAGTCGTTAGCATTGATTTGGTGCTGACAACCTAATCATGCTTCCTCTGGGCATTTTGGCAGAATGTGAAAATTGCACGCTCAAAGTAGCACTATTATATCATATTCACTACATTTCAGCATTTTATTTGCATTATATTACATAAAATATCAGCCAAATCATTCAATATAACACTGTAAAACACTAAAATAATGAATAAAATTTAAAAGCGCTACATGACATTTTGACATTCTCGTCAAAACTCCCAAGTTTATCTTGAATATTTAAAACATGAGGTTTCCAATTATTCCGTTTATTCAATTTAGTCTGGGGTAATTTCAACGCTTTGTCCATTTTTACAATGAATTCGTTCAATTTTTGTGTTAATATTTTTATTACTAGCGACCAATTTAATAGATATATTACATGTTTTTCTAACATAGTAAGGTATTCAATTGTTAGTGCCACTTGGCAGGTGGTTTGGTAATCGCAGACGTTGTTATTGATTATTTTAACCATTCTCTTAGTTAGAAAACGTAACGCGTATACTTTACTTCACTTTTTGAGAGGGTCTTCAAAAATAGCACGCTTGGTCAAAGTTGACCTTTGTCCGCAATTAACAAATAGTTATAATGATTTCTGATGTTTACGCGAGTATTATACATTTTAAATAAAACTACTTTACGGATTTTATCGCGTTTGTATTTGATTTTTGATTACCCGACGTTTCGAACACTTTACAGCGTTCATGATCACGGGTGGACTAAGATGTCTCACGTCCAACAAGTCATCGTTACTGCAGAAAATTTATAATTATCTACCCGATACAGAAATTAGTTATTAAATATTGACCCACATTTTGATACAAAATTTATTGCCAGTGTAAGAAGAAAATGATTCTATATGAAAAAATTATATTGTTTATGGTTAGTAATAATTAAAACATTAAAATTAATAGTAATTATATTTAAAAACTAACTAATAATCTAGTATACTACCACCGGATCGGAACACGGTTACACTGAGAAAGATCCGGCAAGAAAACTCAGGTAACATGATGCTAAATTAAAGTTAATTTTGAAGGCGGCTTACTTTGTTACTAAAAGGTTTTAATTTATAAAATTATCTTTAGTTATTATTATTGTGGGTCAAATCTATACAATATGAGCTCACGGTGTCTTGCAGTCTTGTGGTGGTCTTTTTGGATTTGTTTTTAATAATGTTTATAACAGGATCCCAGCTTACTAGTATACTACATTATTAGTTAGTTTTTAAATATAATTACTATTAATTTTAATGTTTTAATTATTACTAACCATAAACAATATAATTTTTTCATATAGAATCATTTTCTTCTTACACTGGCAATAAATTTTGTATCAAAATGTGGGTCAATATTTAATAACTAATTTCTGTATCGGGTAGATAATTATAAATTTTCTGCAGTAACGATGACTTGTTGGACGTGAGACATCTTAGTCCACCCGTGATCATGAACGTTGTAAAGTGTTCGAAACGTCGGGTAATCAAAAATCAAATACAAACGCGATAAAATCCGTAAAGTAGTTTTATTTAAAATAACAAATAGTAGCTGATGGGTGTTAAAAAATGTAAAAAATTGAGTCACGTACTAAGGGCGCATTCCCTTATCCCACTGCCGGATTAAACGACATCCGTAAAAAATCGTACCTATCCTTAAAGTTCCTTACCCGCCTGGTATTGTAAGAAAGTAACAAAAATTGTAAATAGTTAATATAATTGCAATTAAAAGTAAAGTCTGAAGAAACATTATGCCAACCGATTCCCAGCGTGGTATAATAGACTAATTTCCTACCATTTAAGAAGAGCCTTGTGCCTAATAGTGAGACATATATACCTATCGTGTTCAATTGTAAATCTAAAATCTAAACCATTCTCAAATCCCCTAGAAAACACACAGAAAAAATTCATCAACATCGGTCCATCCGTTTAGGAGGAGCTCAGTGACATACACAAGTACACAAGAAATCCTGCTAATATTATAAACGCCAAAGTTTGTGAGTATATATGTGAGGATGTTTGCTGTTCTTTCGCGCAAAAGCTACAGAATGGCTTTTGATGAAACTTCACAATAATATAGCTTACATATCAGAATAACACATAGACTATAATTTATCTCAATATCCCCACAGGAAGGGGAACTATGCTGGTAAAACCGCAGGGCGCTGCTAGTATATAAATAAAGATATATACTAAGAAAACACAAAACTTTATCTAGAATATTATTTACGAGAGTAGTACAAGTGTCAGTTACACTTGGTGAAAAGAAAACATCCCGTTTGAACACCAATACCTGCTTATGAAGCGGATTTAGACCCTGCTTAGACCACTTTCTAGCGGCTTTTACTGCAATTCGTGATGTTTTCAAGGCGTAAACCATAATCTCATTAACGCGATATGTGTAAACGATCTAAGAAAGCAAATCGAGACGAGATATTTAATATTACGGAATCATATATACAAATAAATAAAATTGAAGTGTCTATTTGTAATGTCAAAATAATGGTTTTTTTTTTTCATGCTGATACGGTTATTTGCACGATACCTATGCCTAAAAACCGGTTTAAAAATTTTTCTTCTCTCTGTTTGTTTTGAGTAATCTTCTAAACGGCTGGACGGATTTAGGGATTTTGACAATATTTTACTACTAGGTAGCTGTCTATATAAGGAGTAACTTAGGCTATATTTTTGCCGGTATTTCCACAAGAACTGAAACTACGCGGATAAGGCGACTGAAACCGAAGCGAGGATGGGTTGCTAGTTTTATAATGAAATTTCTTCAAAATCTCAAAGAAAAATTTTGTACTAGTTTTCACCAAAAACTAAGGTTCAAGTAACACCTCATCTTATCTCATATACGTCACACTATTGAACTCGAGCCTCCTTCACAATAGGACAAAACTACTATACAACGATGTCTTGGTACAGGGTTTTATTTCAAGTACCCTCTTGTACAGATGTTATATGCATATCACTTAGTCGCCTTTTACGACACCCACGTGACAGCTCAGTCTCATTGAACCTACAAAATAAAGGGCACAGCGCATCTAAAGATTCCTTTTAAAAAAACAGTGCACTTAAGAAGTTGATATTTCTTTGGCGTAATGTTTGTAGAAAAAAATAACAATAATAATATAAAAGGAGGTATTTAATGCATTGCAAGTTTTATTACAACGCATTATATATGTGCGAGCGCATTGTAAAAAATGTTGACTAACATCAGAGTGTCGATATTTCGTGACGGTATGCGCGCGCATCGTCAAAATGTACTCTCCTCATTTTTTCCTAATGCGCCAACTAAGGTAACATCAAAAAAGATTTTCTCTCTACACAAAACAGAAAGCGACTCGCTGCCGTTTCGCCTAATTATTAATCCAATCAATAACGGATTACTTTAGATAATCCGTTAACAGTTGTTTTTAAAGTCAACGAACCTTATTACTAAACATTCATTCATTCGAATAAAATCAGTTCCCAATGAATCGAATATTCGATACGGGATTGAGTGAAATTGGTAGAATAAACGACAGGCTTTTATTAGGCAGGAGTACATAATTAATTCTTACTAGGAAGGAGTACATTTATTAATTGATCTGTTTTAGTTATTTGTATTTCCAAATTGTGTGTAAATAGGTATGTGTAGGTCCGTGTGATGACGGAAGAATAATACAATTGACCACATCCTTGCCCGTGATTATCGTAGAAGACGACTGAGGAAAGTTATGTTTTTTTTAAAAGACCACTCCCTTGCATTAAGGAAATAATCCTTGAATTGTGGGGGACTTTAGAAACATACAATTAACGGACACAAATTACATCCAGACTCAGAACAAGAATTTGTGGATCGCACATAGTATTGTCCCGCGTGGGATTCGATCCCACGACACTGACATCGTAGGTTGGTCGAGGACATCGTAGGTGATATCTTAACCAATATGTGAGCATAGTAGGTCAATTTTACTCCCATAGCAGAGGAGGCCGAGCCCAACAATGGGGCGTGTAGGAGCTGAGACGACGATGTTTTTTATTTTATTTTATTTATCCCACAATGGTTACTTTTGACTACTACCTTCATGTTATTCTCGCCAAACGTAATTGTTTAGATGTGTGCGCACGTGCATGCCTACTTGTGTCTTCTCTTAAAATAACATCTTTATACATAGAATTTTTATGTACATGTGCCTAAACTCCTCCTAAATGATTATGATGATTTTTTGGGCGTATCCCAGTGGTTGAGATTGACAATTGGACACAGAACACGGTGCTGCGATGGATGCATATAGATGGAGTAGCTCAGGTCGATGTAAAGCTCTGTCGCTTTTTACGAACAATGTTATGGCTGGTAGTATTCATAGCTACCATAGTATTGGATTATTAAACTCAAGAGTAAAAAACACCTGTGGTAAATCATTATACAGGTTGTATCAGGTTATGGGGCAATTGGTCAAATGGGAGTTAGGCAATGGTGGTTGGAACCCATTAAAAAAATTTGAAGGAAAACTATCGATTCGTTAATGAATTAGAGACATGTAAATTTTTCAATTTTGCTACCACTTTTTCGTGTCAACCTGATTGAAATGTATGAATTCAGTGATACTTAATCTGCAACATATTCGTACTTTGTTAAATATTCATTAGACATTGAATAAATCAATGATTACATGTGAAGACAAACTTCGCTTTAAATCAGCTGATCGGCGGATGACCGTTGACGAGCCTCGTTTATACCTACAAAGCGTACCATTGAAGCGTTTGCGCAATTCATTCTGTACATGCCTACATAATACGTAACATTTAAGGCGTAGACTCTTAGACACAAATTTTTGAAATCACTATAACTTTTATGTTATATTGTTTTTTTATTTGCAATATACATTCTAATTACGATCTATGAGCGTTAAACTACAACATACTCGAAGAGTTGCCCCATAACCTGATACACCCTGTATATTCCGTGTAGTGACGGACTAAGAATACAATTCACCACCCCATCTCTTGCCCGTGGGTGTTATAAAAGACGATTAAGAGATTATTGCAGATGACATCTATGCAAGAGAAAGAAAACTCGAAAGAAAACCCTACACCAATCCGTCTGACCAGCGTGCTATATTAGGTCAATTTCCCTCCTATTGTGAAGGAGGCTCGATCCCTGCTGTGGGACGCATATTATCCGAGATGATGAAATGATTATTATGTTAACGTCTTCTTTGAAATATACGTATTTATGTTGTACGATTCTACAGTACTTGGAACCGTCTCATTATTGCATAGGTAGTATATTTAATGCATTTGTATGTAAATGCAAGAAAGAATAACGGTGGAACGTTTTCCCACGAAGTCAATGTAAAACAATACCGTTATAATATTTTTTACAGTATATCAATGTAAGAATGTGATGGTTTTTTTTACCAATGATAGTCTGTGATAAAGTTTAAATTGGATTTACGTTCAAAATATTTAAAATTAAATTGTAAATTTAATTTAAATTTTTTAATAAAATTAAATTGTAAATTTAATATTAAAGCTTTAAATTAAATTATATTTACAATTAAATTGTAAATTTAATCATTTTCTTCTTACACTGGCAATCAATTTTGTATCAAAATGTGGGTCAATATTTAATAACTAATTTTTGTATCGGGTAGATAATTATAAATTTTCTGCAGTAACGATGACTTGTTGGACGTGAGACATCTTAGTCCACCCGTGACCATGAACGTTGTAAAGTGTTCGAAACGTCGGGTAATCAAAAATCAAATACAAACGCGATAAAATCCGTAAAGTAGTTTTATTTAAAATGTATAATACTCGCGTAAACATCAGAAATCATTTTGTAAATTTAATTTAAATTTCTTAATAAAATTAAATTGTAATTTTTATTGTTAATTTTAAAATTAGTTAAACAACAATTTTTACGATCTTTAACCGCGTTTTCGTTTTTTTTTTAATATCCTAATAAATATCTCGTTTTGAATATTTTACGACATATGTCACAAGAGGCGTCTAAAAGTTCTTACACGTATCTTTATTTTGTTTACTTTAGTACAGTAATAATTACTAGCAGATAGGCAATTAAATTACTTTTACGATTTTGGTCGTAACTTTGTATTTGCAATCGCAAAATTTTAATAAATAAATAGCTCTGAATATCCCTTATTTAATATTATAAATGCGAAAGTAAGTTTGTTTGTTTATTTGTTTGTTACGCTTTCACCATTAAACCACCGAACCGATTTAAAAAATTGTTACACCAATGGAAAGCTATAATATTAGGGAGTAACATAGGCTATATTTTACTCCGGTATTCCCGCAAGAACTACGCGAGTAAGGCAGCTATAAGCGAAGCGAGGACGGGTTGCTCGTATGAAATAGTTTCACTTTTCCATTCAAGCCAATTTCAATCCAACCATGAAGTCGATGAAGTTAGGTACATATGTGATTACAATTACATTTTTATTACTATAAATGAAGCAATTATCACTTACAAATAGATTGGTTATTATTCAACTAAAATATATCTAGACCAATTTGTAGTAATTTGAAAGGCAGCCTTGATATGAACTTGTGTTGTAACTCCATTTGTACTCGAATCATGCCAGTTTTATACGTTTTGGTAGTAAGTAAATACCGGCCTACTATTTTTTGTCATGTAGTGACGGAATGAGAATATAATTCACCATCCTTTAAGGCAGGTATTCTCTGCGCCTGATGCCGCCCTAGGAGAGGCTGCGGGTGACCGGACCGGGGGGTTCGTCACCCACGGAGAGGCTGACCTCGCGACGGCGACCGGCGTCCCGGGACGTCGGTGGGAGAGGGTACTCCCTCGGGGTATTCCGTCGGGCCGATCACTGAAGTCAAGGAACTCTACACCGGTAGTCGGCCCAACGACGAAGACGACGTGCTATCGGGTGAGTTACGGGGCCGCGCGCCGCCCCTTTGTCGCCCCGGACGGAGCCGGGCGGCGGATGCGCTGACCGTAGCCTTCCCCAAAAAAGGGCAGGGATTCTCAAAGTATGTGCTGCGGAATCTAAGGGTTCCGCCAAAATTAAATAGCTTTTAATTTTAGTAACTTGTCTGTGAAACGCTTACACGCAAGGCACGTTTACAAATATTATTTAAAAATAGCGCAAAATTAATGATTAGAAGAACTCATTACTATTATGTAAGTAGATAGCAAGAATTAGGCCTGAAATATGGCACAGAACCGTTCATTACTTGATATTATTTGATATGGGGTTCCATAAAATAAAAGGTATTCAGTTGGGGTTCCGTTATCTTTAAAGTTTAGGGATTCCTGCTCTAAAGTAGAGGATGGTGAATGAAGTTGATATCTATCGGTACAGATATGGTGACATTGTTATAGCTGCAGATGTAGTACTTTTTTTAAGGGGTGGGTTACAGTCCGCGCACTCCTCACACCACTCCGTCCGGGGCGACAGAGGGACGTAAGCACGCACACCCGTAAACCACCCGTATAGCAAGTCGCATTCGTTGAGATTTACTCCCCAAACCTGCCTATAGAAGTTATCACTTCAAAATAATCCACACCTGCGAGAATTACCTCTACTGTAAAAATTATTTCGACCTTAGAATAATAACGTATAGAAGGATAGTGTCGGTACTTAAGCGGTCAAAAACGTGAAGCTAAAAATACTACAGGCGTGGAAGCGATTACACACGTACACACGCACTCCACTATACAATAGAGTTGCCTTGTACGCTACCTTTTACACTACGTCACGATCCGGCGTAGGGAGCGATTTCTGACTCCAATTTAAATACCTCAAATTTTGTTCGCGAATTCAGCTTCTTTGATTCTAAGATTTCAACTATATTATGCCTTTAGCTAGTGTGGGAGTTACGTGTAGCAACTAAATTTCGATCACATTGTCATCTTAATGAAGTTTTATTCTTTATTAAGACTTTAAAGTTTCATAAGAAATTAACGCGAAATATATAATGTACACCTATTAAATGTTCCTTCATTGTTGCTTTTAACATAAAAATTGCTAATTACATGGTAACGGTATTAAATTTTCTCGCAGTTTTCTTTCTGTCAATTAACATGAAACTGCTCAAATTATACTGTTCCAAAAGACACTTTACAAAAGTTGGTTTTAACATATTTACTAGTTTTCCTTCTTCTAGATGGTTTGCTTGTGAAACATCCCTTAGTCGTCTTTTTAACTATTATTTGCTGTGTGATATGACTACGAATACTATCAACCCTTACACCTTTCGTGGGTATCGTAAAAGCTCTACATCGACTAGGGTCAACTCTATCTGATGCTGTTTGGTCAACGATTATGTTCCCAAGGAGGGTTGACGTCAGGAAGGCGGTCATAAAACTATTGCTAATACTTATTTAATATGTACTATAAAATAAGAATGCCGAGTAGACCCTAAATAATTGGGTTAAGAGCAGAATGATGATGAAGTAGCTTTATTTTTAATTAATCACCATATGGAAGAAAAAAAACAAATATTTTAGATTAAAATTATCAAAAAAATAATTGTGTAACGTAAATAACATCTTCTAACATCTGTTCAGTATTAAGTTCTGATCAAATAGAAATTCGTTTCAATTCCGAAAGCGAAGCTTGTTTTATAAATTTGATCAGATACATACCGAACAGTATGTTTATATTCTAGTACTTTTTTTCCGGTCATGTAGCGGTATAGTGAACTCGTGAGCTGATGAGGTCACCCGTATGTGGCTCTGTTTGCAACCGTTCCGTATTAACAGAATGGTATGTCAGATTCAATGAATACATAATACTGACGAGTACAATGAGAATATAATACACATGCACATACATGAATGTATTTATACAAAAATGTTCGAATATTTTGATATTCAATGTGCCCACGGAGTAAGAATACAATTCATCACTCCCTATCTGTCTCGTGGATATCGTACAAGACGACTTAGGGCTTAGAATAATAACGTATAGAAGGTAAGTTCGCGCACAAAAAGTGAAGCATTTCAATTGGAGCCTAATGGAGCTTACGCCGGAACCGTTCCGTAATGTACAAGTCATTGTACTGCACGTACGTACGCAACTCTTAAAAAATAAATAGGTAATTATGACGGTTTGTGCATTCAAATGGTGTCATAACATATTTAAAAAACTTAAAAAGGTTTTTAACATTACTTTTAAAAGTATTTCGACGATTTATGTTAATAAAAACAAAATTTGATTTCATAATTTGTATAGTGGTTTTTTTTTTATTGCAAGCAGTGGCAAACGAGCAAACAGTACACCTGATGGTAAGTGTTGCTGCTGCTCATGGACCTTTACAAGGCCGCTGCCTACCGCGAAGAAAGTGAAGGGAGTGTGAATGCGTGCATTGAGGCTCGGTGATACCAAAGGCACCACCCAAACACTCCACACGCGAACACCCTCAGAAAGTTGGGCATCCGGCTCTCTCGCTCACCGAACGAAGCGCAGTAACAAAATGTTACTACTCAGACGTCGATTTTCTGCGAGAGCGTGGTACTACCCCGGACGGACCAGCCCGCGGCTGTAGACAGATAACTGTCGACAGTGTGGTCCTACCACTAGTAAACTGGTGTGCGTGTGTACGTGTGTAATCGTCTGCGCGCCATTAGTATTTTTAGATTCATGTTTCGAATGTTCGAAGTACTGTACTATCCTTCTATACGTTATTATTCTAAGACTTAGAGATTAAATATGGATATAATATCTATGCAAGAGAAACCTCGAACCAACGTCTGAACCGCATGGTATAGTAGGTTAATTTCTCTCCTATTTTCGCATCGCGACCGTCCCTGAGTGACGAAAGGGTGGCCTGCGATCACATAACCCACCACGCTCTTTCCCTTTCGGCATTGGGCCGACCACCGAATCCTTAATGTACGTGAATAACCCGACGGGCTTAGAATAATAATGTCCTTCTCCCCAACGCTCTCCGGAGCGTCACCCTCGTACAATCACGATCAACAGCTCTGCGGGTGACGATTCATTCCCTGGTCCAGTCACCCGCGAAGTATTTCCATAGTATTTCATAAATAAGTCCTATCTCTAGTTTACGAAATGTGTTTGATTTGTAACTGGTGTCATTACAATGGTTATCTAAATTACAGGTTGCGATTCATTTTTATATACGAGCACGGAATGTTTATTGCATGACTAAACCATTTTTACCGGTTTACTTAATCATCTTGTATAGTTTCGTTTGAAATGTTTTCTGTACGATTTGAATGTTGTAATTAATACTTCGAAGTGTTGCCCGCCAATATATACCACAGCAATTAGTTAAAATTTAAAACAACTTAAAGTTGGAACGTATGAGATAGTTTTTTTTAAATCTAATTGAGGTACCTGCCGTTTATTTTTATTTTTTGCATTGGATACCAATTATTTCCTTTTTCTTTTTGATGACAGGACCCGTCCGAATCCGTCAAAGGCGATGGAGGGGCTGCCGTACGACTGCGACCTCATAACAGAGTCTAGCGACATATGGGCGAGCCACCGGCACCTTAGCTTACCATCAGTGACCCGTCCGTGTGGGTTGTTACCCTTTGGGGTACCAATTATTTACTAAATGTAATTTAACGTTAGTATAAAATGAAGATATTGCTACTATTTATCAACACAATTTTTTTGCTTTATCTTGCTTAAAAAAATATCCAAAAAGTAGCAACACTTTTTTTACAGTGTTGCCATTATTGGACATTTTTTTGTGTCTGCTAGACACAAAAAAAGAAGGGAATAATCACTCCAGCATCTCGTTTTAACGTAAAAAAATATGGTCACATCAGCTATACATATTTTTCTTAACGATTACGTCACTATTATATATATTATTGTTTAAATATCATCACTTGTTCATATGATTATTTATGTAAGAATTTATTATAATATCACAAGCTTAACGCTATAAGCCTTATATAAAAAAAACCTCTTTTACATAAGGTTGGTTAGAGTTACCAGCAACACGGAAACAAACAATATGGCTGCCAGTTACAAGTCTTCAAGACGCAAATATCTAGCTTCTAGGTGCAGATCTTCAGTATATTGCAATTTCTTCAAAACATAACATACGATTCTAATTTTATAATGCTTTATAAAATACATCAATAATTACAATTTTGAATAATTTATGAACCTATTAATTTTTACTCCTCTGTACTTTTATTTCTTGTGACCTGTAACTTAGATATTTAGGCTGCAGCTGAATAAAAGTGCAGCAAATGTATTCAACATATGCTGAGCTGTTGCTTTTTGAACACTAATACCTGGAATTTCGATTGTAATTTACTACGATTATTTTAAATATCAATATTTTTCGTCTTCGTTTTGTATATTTTTTGACGTGATAACGTCTTATAATTCGATGGAGCCGGCTGCACACACGAAAACATGACGTATGCGGCGTTACCTCGCTCTGAGGCGTTCCATTTAAGGCTGGATCCATACAAAATATGTATCAAACAAATAAAATTTTCTTTTAAAAAATGAAACCATTCCATCAGTATTTTCTTATGACATTGTCACGTTCAACTATCGTCAGTAAACCGACTTTATAGACAACCGATTTTTTTGTATAGTGGTAGGAGCGCGCTGTTGACAGTTATCTACAGCCACGGGCCGATTAGGCGAGGGTAGTATGACACTCTCGGAAAAATTCGACGTAGCAATTTGTTACTACGCTTCGTTCGGTGAGCGAGAGAGCCGGAAGCCCAACTTTCTGAGAGTGTTTGTGTGTGGTGGGTTTTAATGATGCCTTTAGTATCACCGAACCTTATTGCACGTATTTACACTCTAATTTCTTCGCGGGAGGCCGCGACCTAGCTGTGTTCCTGGTATTGCAATGGGTCATGAGCGGCAGCAACACTTACCATCAGGTGTACTGTTTGCCCGTCTGCCACCGTTTGCAATGAAAAGAAATATCATCGTGTGTACATTATAAAGCATATTATGTAACTATTGTGTCCAATGGATCTTATTTTCTTTCTTTCTGTTTACGAGTAAAACCAGAACACTCCTAAGTGTAAACTAGGGCTTCCAATTCAAATTTTCGCATTTTTTCGCAATTCCAAACTTTCGCATCCTTACTTAATATTATAAATGCGAAAGTAAGTTTGTTTGTTTATTTGTTTGTTTGTTACGCTTTCACGCTAAAACCTCCGAACCGAATTCTAAAATTCTTTTACCAATGGTAAGCTAAAATATCAGGGAGTAACATAGGCTATATTTTCTCCCGGTATTCCCACGGGAACAGGAACTACACGGGTAATGTGACTGAAACCGAAGCGAAGCGAGGGCGAGTTGCTAATTTATAATATTAATAAGGATGCTTATAATATTACTTATAATATTGCTTATAATATTATTGATACAGGGTTTTATTTCGGGGTTTTCCATCGCTTGCATAGATGTTATATGCCCATTATATTCCTTTGTCATCTTTTACGACATCTACGGACATGATAGAGGGTGGTGAATTGTCTTATTCCGTCATTACACGCGGAATATGTTACATACGTGTTCGTAATAACTAATCGATAGATCACAAGGTTAAGGTAAGCGAGGCTCTACAGCATATTGTCAGCCTTTCACTTGCTATTACTATTAATAAGTGTTTGCTAAAGTGATCAGTCAACTTGTAAATGTTTTGTGATAAAAATTATTAACAAGAAAACCTGAATCATTATTATCATATACTCGTAACAAGGAATATTCGAAATAAAACCCTATACCAACACGTCTTTGGGCCGATCATTCAGGACAAGGAACTCGGCACTGGTGGTCGGCCCAACGACTAAGGCGACGTGGGTACGGGTTATGGGCCCGCGCGCCGTCCTTTCGTCGCCCTGGACGGAATGAACCGCGTGTGCGCTTACCATAACTCACCCATAAAAAAAAATACCAACACGTCTGACTAGCATGATATAGTAGGTCAATTTCCTTCCCATTACGAAGGACGCTCGAGCCCAGCAGTGGGACCTGTATGAACAGAGATGATAATGATGACGATGCGCGCCACACACTCGAAGTATGCCCCGCCTGGGGGCCTCGGCGCCACGTCCTATCAACGGACATGGAAACAACAGACCTGTCGTTGCCGGCCATCATTGCCGAGATGCTCGGCAGCGACTGCTACTGGTCATCGATGGCCTCCTTCTGTGAGGCTATCATGACAAGGAAGGAGGCCGCGGAGCGGGCACGCGAGGCACTTGCGTCCGCTGACTCGCTCCGCCGACGGCAGCCAGGGAGGAGGAGATGCCGTTACGCGCTGCTCCTCCCACCGCCCTGATTGATGACAGGACGTGGCCAGACGGCCAAGTGTTGGGGTGTTGGGGATAGAATGTCATCAGACGATCTCTCCGGCATCCCGTAAAAGCGTGGAAGGGGCCGCTGTGGTTTTAGTGAGTATTCCGGTCGCTTATGTGGCCGGCAAGTCCCACACACACTCCCTCGTCTATCACCGGCGGGGGAATAGTGCGTAAATGCATTTCCACAGCATGAAAAAACCAGAGATGATAATGTTACTCGTACGTTCTACTGCTGGGCTGGAGCCTCCTCAAAAATAACAGAGAAATCCACTGTATCACGCTGGTCAGATGAATTGGTATAAAGTTTTATTGCGACTTTATCTTAGATATCTGCATATTATATCTCTTGGTCATCTTTTACAACACCTAAAGGCAAAAACGTGAGTGGTGAATTGTATTTTCGTATGATAACCGTAGCCGTGGGTGTCGTAAAAGATAGCATCTATGTAAGAGAGACCTCGAAACAAAACCTCAAACCAATACGTCTGACCAGCGTGGTATAGTAGGTAAATTTCCCTACC
Source organism: Lymantria dispar (assembly GCA_032191425.1). Classification (NCBI taxonomy): domain Eukaryota; kingdom Metazoa; phylum Arthropoda; class Insecta; order Lepidoptera; family Erebidae; genus Lymantria; species Lymantria dispar. Next base: position 4,033,101 of record CM063465.1, on the reverse strand, counting down.
ATTGTAGAGGAAATTTGAGCCTATTAGTGGAACGTATATGAGCCATGAGCATGAATGATTTGATGGAATAGGTCGTTTTGGTATGTTTTATAGATTAGAAAATGTCTAAAGCATCACAATTAGATAATTAAAAACCGACTAAGTGCAAGTCGGAGTCGCGCATGAAGTGTTCCGTATCCATTATCTATAAAACGGGCAAAAAAATCGCGTTTATAGGAACCTCCCTTAAATATTTATTTTATTTTTAGTATTTGTTGTTATAGCGGCAACAGAAATACATAATTTGTAAAAATTTCAACTGTCTAGCTATCGCGGTTCTTGAGATATAGCCTGGTGACAGACAGACGGATGGATAGACAGCGAAGTCTTAGTAATAGGGTTCCGTTTTTACCCTTTAGGTACGGAACATTAAAAACCAATAAAATAAATTAGGAACGACATTCTTTCGTTCCATTGTGTTTTCAAACTCAAGGATTTTTGCGGATTATATTCTATTGAAACTATTGGTATTTAAATGAACTCAAAAAATCGACTTTTATTGAACAACTCCTTGACAAATGTGTCAAGGCGAGTTGGTATTATAGGATTACAGTATAAGTATCGTTTTAAAATAAGTACGTACCTGTAAGTAGATTATTTTAAGGCTTAGCTATGAAATATGTTATTAACACATTTTTTGTATAATGCTTTCTTATGTTTACGCGAGTATTAAACATCCTTTCTATTCCTTACTAATATTATAAATGCGAAAGTAAGTTTGTTTGTGCCGCTTTCACGCTTAAACCACACAAAATTTCTTTCACCAAAAGCTATAATATCAGGGAGTAATATAGGCTATATTTTATCCCGGTATTCCCACAGGAACGGGCACTACGCGAGTAAGGCGATTGAAACTGAAGCGAAGCGAGAGCGGGTGGCTAATTGCTAATAAAACCATTTTTTATGGATTTTATAGCGTATTTGATTTTTGATTGGCCGACCTTTCGAATACTTAACAGCGTTTATGATCACGGGCGCTCCAAAATGTCTTACGTCCAATAAGGCAATCAAAAAACAAACGCGATAAAATCAGTAAAAATTGTTTTATTTTCACATTTTATTTATTATTTATTTAAACTTTAGCACACAAAAATAAGGTACATGGCGGACTTAATGCCTTAGGCATTTTCTGCCAGTCAACCACGGGTGGAGCAGAAATAATTTAGGCAGGTGCAATAGATTGTAAGGGGTAATTTTTAAAATTTGGTTATCCAAGTATAGCAATTATATTCTTATACACTATACACACAAACAATACACATATATATATATATATATATATATATATACACATAGAAATACATATATACATACATATAAATTTTATTAAAAGTAGAGGAGAGCCATCATTGCTGAGTTGACTCTGACTGAGCTGTTGAGATATTTTATATGTTAGGTCCTGCAATGAGTTTAAATTGGTCGACTATTGTCTTACCTTTTTTTGGGGATGGGTTACTGTCGGCGCACTCCTCGCCCGGATCCGTCTAGGGCGGCAGAGGGGCGTAAGCATGCACACCCGTAACCCACCCGTGACACGTCGCCTTCGTCGTTGTGCCGACCACCGGAGCAGGGTGACTGTCGTCAGTGGTCGCCCGACGGAATACCCCTTGACGAGTACCGTGTCCTCGATCGACGTCCCCCCCTCGGGGAGAACGTCGGTCTTTCCTCGCGCAGTCGGCCTTTCAGCGGGTGACGGACTAACGCCCCGGTCCAGTCACCTGCAACTATTGTCTTACCTAGCGACATATCCAACTAACCGAGATGGGAGAAAGGTAGCATGTAGCCCCGTCGTCTACTGTATTCTCATCATGATCTCAGCTCATATACGTTCTACTGCTGGGTTTGAACCTCCTCCACAGTAGAAGGGAAATACATCTACTATAGGCCACTGGTCAGACAGATTGGCACAGGTTTTTATTTCGAGTTTGCCTTCTTTGCATAGATGTTATATGCATATTATAATCCCTTAATCGTCTTTTACAATACCCACGGGCAAGATAGGGGGTGGTGAATTGTAATTTTACTTCGTCACCAATTGAGCGGTCCATCGACACCTTGAATGCCTCATAGATTAATTTCTTTATTGGAGATAATTTGTAGAATTAGAATTCTATAATATCACATTTAAAAACCGGTATACAGTAACTAGGTATGCGATAAAGTTCAGGGTAAAATTTTAAAGTTTGGCAACCCTAAATTGTGACCATTATACCTACATTGTTACCTTTAATTTTCACAAGGTACTTGGGTAGATTGAATCTACTTGTTTAAATGAAGGATACATTTAATCGTGACTAATAAGAATTTAATTTTAGGTAGATATTGGAAGTTTCAAAGATTATCTATGCATGAACCATCATTTCAGCCCATATACGATCCCATTTCAATGTGGTCCAGTTGAGCTCGGTTTTATTTTTTGTTGAAATTATTTAGGTTGGTGTTCATATTTTTACCCATTTTTGCAGAACTTTTCAATGTGTCCATGAATTTTGTAGAGTTCATATTTTGCCTATTTTCTGCAAGTGTGCGTTCTAGGGCAAAAAAATAATGGTTACAATTCGACAGGAAAAAAAATGTTATGATTAATTATAAACCCTTTTTCTATTAAATCACTTTACGCCAAATAAAACCGTCAACCTTTCTAAAATAATTTTGTTAACGACAAAATACCTATCTATTTATTCGTCATGGTTACCTAAGAAATTACTAAACCAGGCCTTTTAGCGAAGATAAATATTACCTACTTACAAGGATGACACGTCCGGCATACAAGACCTCAATATTTGAAGTTGATATTATTAGTCATGTCAACTTTGGCATTTATTTTTAAAACACCTTTCGATGCTAACGTTGGTATGTCGAAGGACAGTTGCAGCACCTGTTGCATTCCGGATGTTTGAAGCCAGAACACACCTGCCTATTCCATAGACTCGTAAAGTAAGTATGTATCTGTTTATGCATGTCTCCACTTTTAAAGACTTGTTTTCAAGCAAGGTCAATCGAAGTAGAGTAGGAACTTTTAAACGGTTAAACTTTCACCAAGAACTTGTGTATTAAATATGCCCGATTTTAATAATAATTTTCGATATAAAACATAAATTATATTTTAATGAATATAAGCGTTAGGGTTGTATACTTAGCTGCCTATTTCCTTTAAAAGTATTATAGTCTTTGTTTGGGTAACATATTGTCGTAGGTATTTATTAATATGTAGGTATACATAGTAGATAATGAAATAGGTAGTCAATGAATAATTTTATTCACTCATATCTAAACTAGAATTGGCCAGATAATATGAAGCTTAACTTAAAACTTACCAGATAGTAATTGAAGCCAGCCACAAATATGAAACACTGTCGTCGATTGGCAAAAGAAAAATAACAACATAGCACAAATCGTAAACAGGGCTAGAGCAACAGCTAAACCCACTAACACGGTTGCAATTTTAAACACAAGTCCATTTATCGAAAGGAAATCGTCGAGTCGCCCTTTGCAGTCTTCAAGGGCCTCATCCGCCCTACATATCTGCCACAATCCAAACTTTCTGGGGTACTCAGTCTCTAAATCGCCAATCCATTCAGGTGTCACAAATGCAACAACGCTTATAATTGCATAGCAAATTGTGAATATAGCCCAAAGTACACCAATAGCTTTCGAATTGCGGACATAGTTGGTGGCATAAAGATGTGACGAATCCACGTATTCTATTTTTGAACCCATCTTGGTGATTTACGGTTGTTTACCTAATTTTTTTTGTTGATCACTACACAAAATCACACGATCCACGTTATTCGTAACACATTGTTTAAATATGGTCCTTGTGCAACTTTAGTTAAAAGTTGGTTTGTTAGCGTACCACTAATTTCTATTCATGTCTCAAAGAAAAAGTATTATTGCAAAGTACTCGAGGACGCGAGAAACACGATACACAACGAAAGAAACACGAGCTGGCACAACCTCACGGAGCGCGCCATTCGGTTAAGTGAGCAAGAGTGGGGATAAGTAATGAAGCTGCAAGTTTGACCTATCGCCTCAACGTTGTAAATGTTTTGTTAGATTTTACTTTTACTGATAATTAATGCAGTTGCAATGAGTAGTTAAATGTTAACTAAGCGTTTTAAAATGTAACGACAATAATATTTCAGCTAACTGCTTAGGTAATCTTGTTTCGATTTACATAATTATATGAATTTTAATTATAAACACAGCATATACACATAACGCCTCACATGGCTTTTAGAATATATGAAGTTATGAACTTATAGTGCCATCTACCGTGTAGGTTCTGTACTAGAACATTCCTAAAAAACTAAGACGTGTTTTAAATCATATGTTCTGACAGCTGACATAGTTGAGGAAATCGATGAAAAAGAAATTGACGTATGTCAAACAAATGGAAGAATACCTAATATATTAATATAAGCTATTATTTTATTGAAGTATCTATTCGATTTTAAATGTAAATCATATTATGCTTTCAAGATTTCTTTTTTATATTTCGTGCCATCAACTTTTGCTTTACTCTATCATCTCTAATTGTAAGATAATTGAAAGGTTACTTATCTTACTGGTATCATTATTTAGCCTAAAGCAAATTGAGCTTTAAAAAGGAATTACAGGTTTATTTACCGCCTTTACAGAGAGGTGGAAAAATGGAAAATGCAAAACAGTTTTTATTATAATTTGTGATCACAATCTGTTTACTTTTAATAGTTTGTTGATGGCAACATCTGTCAAAAAACGTCAAAATTCTATTTATTTATTTGTACTGGAGCTCCTTGCTTTGCTTGCTGGCGCATAAGTTTTTTTCTTTACTTTTGTCCGAGTTGCTGCGATCGTATCAGTATTTTAATTTATTTTGTGAATCTTTGAATCTATTGTTCAAATATTGGTCAGAGATTTTAACGCATTGCACACACTTCTTAGTAGTGCTAAGTAATGTGATAGTGTATTATAACGTGAAGTATTAAAATGTCGGCTAAAGACAAGTGGGTCCGCCGGTTTTCCGTAGATGAAACGGCAAAACACAAAAACGGATTTACAATTTACAAGATAACATCAGTTGTAAGTACTCTTTAACTAAATAATAAAATAATTAAAGCCAACCATTAATGTACAGTATTTTCCTGTTGTGCAATTTTATCCTCTCACTTAATCATCTTGATAACATTACGGTATCTAGTAACAGTTCTAGCTAATAAGGAAAAAAAGTTTTTTTTTTCTTATAGGCTGAACTAGGAATTATTCTATTAGAGGACATTCTTGATTTGAAAGAGTTACCATTATAAATATTTATCAAGCTGTACACTCATTTGAAAAGTACTAACAAAATAATACTATTGAAGTTTCGTACATAGGTATGATCTTAAATATTTTACATATTAGATTATAAACTCTATAAGGCATTGTATGTTTTTTTTTTACTTGTGCAATAGTTTTTTAAAAATTAAAAATATAGCATAACTTATAATAAAACTGTCCGAACAGCATGGTTTAGAAAGTTAATTTCCTTTGCATTGCGGAGGATGCTTGTGCTTACCAGTAAGATGTATATGACCTGCGATGATGATGATGATTATTATTATTACATACCAGAGGGAATCATTCATGAAATAATTACTGTGTTAGTATATATTTTAAATTCATTCATATACAACATTATAATCTTATATACTTGCTAATTTTTACTTTTGATTCTTTATTTTGAATAGTAGGATAGGAAGGGGAGCACTGAGTCGCTTTCCTATAATGTGACTGCACAGATGATGTAGTGGTGCTGACCTACAATGCCTGTGATGTGGGTTTGAGTCCCGCAGAGAACAATAATTTGTGGGATCTATAAATTCTTTAGTGATTGTGTTTAATTTGTTTCCGTTACATGTTTGAACAGTCCTCTGCAATGCAAGGATTATTAATCTCTTAGTGCACTAACTGGGTGTAATCTTTAAAAATACAAATAGATATGGGATAGTTAAGGATGTATGTGGTAAAAGTTATATGAACATGTCTGACCAGCATGGTGTAGTAGTGCAATTGTCCTCCATTGTGGAGGAAGCTAGAGTCCAGCAGTGGACATATAAGAGCTGTGATGATGATCACGTCATCTACAGAGCAAGTATATTGTGATTGCAATTGAAGATGATTATTCCCAATATAAACCATCATAGATGGTCATGACAGCTGGGATCAATTGCTTAGTATTAATGACTCAGTTTTACTACACACATTTGTGACCGTATTGAGCTCTCATATTGAATCCTATTTGTATTATATATAAATAATAATAGAAATCAATTTCCATGTCCATGTGGTGATGGAGTAAGAATACAATTCACCACTCCAATATAATATGCACATAACATCTGTGTAAGACAAGGATAACTTGAAATGAAACCCTATACCAACATGTCTGACCAGCATGGTATAATAGATCAAATTCCCTCCTATTGTGGAGGAAACCCGAGCCCACAGTGGGACGTTTGCGGGCTACGATGATGAAGAATATGATATTTTTTTTCATTATATTGATAATAGTTAAACTTTTATGATGTATAAACCACAGCATGGCCTTGAAGTTGACATCTTTGCATAGCAGTTTATTATTCTAGTCAATAAATAATTCTTGTTGTCCTTCATTAACATATGCATTTCAATACACACACTTGCCACCACTGGGCCTATCCACAATAGGAAGTAAATTGATTTCCTATACCACGCTGATCAGTGAGGTGGGTATAGGCCTTCATTTCAAGTTTTCCTTGTCTTGTATAGATGCTATATGCATCATCCTTTAGACATTGTTTACGACACCCGCAGCTAAAATAGACGAATGGGGAGTTATATTCCTAAACCATCACCACAGGAATGATTGAAAAAAATATATATAATACGTATAATATTCCTCTCATCTTTGATCACACCATATAGTTTCAAAGCAAAATTTTCCAGAATAACATTGTAAAAGAGAAAGTTAACACTTCGCACAAAATTATGAAAGAATAATTTTATGTAAATTGATACCGTTAGCCGAGCGATGGTGAATTAAAATTATTTCACTCATTTTGAAATCGCCTTCATATTATTTTAATTGCTTTTGTAAATATATGGAGGTGTTTATACGAATGTTAACTGTTTGGTGAATCATGGCAGAACTTTATTTAGTTAAGACCTATAAAATTTTTTTTTTAACATGTTGAAGGCCATGGGGTCACCATGTGGGCCTCTCTTATCTAGTACATATATGGCACCAGCAAAAATCCCTTATTTCGAAAATTTTATGTTAAATTTTTATTGTTTTAAAATGTGGTAAATCATATACTTAGTACTCCAAAGAAAAGTAATTTCTGACTTTATTTTGGTTAAAGTCGCCCCTGGTTCACTGTCATATGGTGTCCGCCATGGATCTAACGGAATTACTGTATGTCGGCTACATTTACATTCATTCCTGTCTGTTGCATGCTTGTATATTGATTTGTAGATTTTTATCTTAAATATCATTAGGTTATTTTTTTGTTTTTTTTTTGGAGTGGGTTGCGGTCGACGCGCTCCTCACACCACTCCGTCCGGGGCGACAGAGGGACGTAAGCACACACACCCGCAACCCACCCACGTGCACGTCGCCTTCGTCGTTGGGCCGACCACCGGAGCAGGGTTACTTGTAATCAGTGGTCGGCCCGACGGAATACCCCCTATTTGGGGTACCCTCCCATCGACTGACGTCGCCCCCTCAGAGAGGACGTCGGTCTTTCCTCACGCGGTCGGTCTCTCAGCGGGTGACGGACTAATTCCCCGATCACGTCACCCGCGGCCTCGGCAAGGGCGGCATAAGGCGCAAGTACTCGCGCCTACGCCGCCCCAGTCGCCGGCGGCGGATCGCCTCATCGAGGCTGCCCTCCTCGCGTAGGCGATCCGCCGCCTCAAATATCATTAGGTTATCGGCTATTTATGTGAGTGTGAAATAAAACAATTTTTACTGATTCACATTTTAATATTGTTTTTCATCATCATTACTTCAGCTCATATATGTCCCACTATTGGGCTTGTCTGTAAATGTCTACTTTTCAATCACTAACAACAGTTTTGTGATATTAGAAAAGCCAAAAATATCTTGCTTGAGTATGTACCATAACCACTTAATCATGGCCTTCTTTGAACATTTATTAGAAGTAAAAAAAAATTGGTTGGACTATTCAATTAAATCAGTCTGTATGCCACACTCTCACGGAAAATCCAAGCTCAACCATTGGCAATTGACTACTGCATCTCGTTCAGTGAGCAAGAGAACTAGAGTTCTAAACTCTCCTTGTGTTTTCATTCTTACTCTGTACTCTTGATATTATTGGAGTCCAATAGCAGTAGTTACCCTTTATTATAAGGTGGGCTGTTTGCTCTTCTGCTATTGAAGTTAATTATAAAAAAAAAGAAAAAATAACAGCCTTTAATCCAGGGTTATTTTACCAAGCCAAAGCTTTTAATGAATTACCTACTTAAGTGAGTTTTCTTTTAATTTGCAGTTGTTTCCGTTAGAATCTCCGGAGGCTTCTACAGTGGTATCAGTATGGAAACGATATCGAGACATTCAAAAACTACACAAGAGCATGCGGTCCCTGCATGCTGGCCTGCATCTGCGGGGTACATTCCCAGCTTTGCCGAAATATAGCTATTTTAAAAGATTTCAGAAGGAAGTAAGTTTGGATATTTTAACATATGCTTACTTGTTATATTCCCACGGTTTATGAATACATTAATAACAAAAACATTTTTGTTACTTATAATCTCAATTCACGTGGTATGGAGTGATGAATTAGAGTCCCCCGTAGCAGGGCGGGGGACTGTGGAGGCGGTTGCGCCCCATCTCCAACCTCTGGCTCAGAAGAAGCCACGGCAGCCTTATATTTAGGATGGTGCAGGTGCTTACCGGACATGGGGTCTTCGGTAAATATCTGCACAAAATTGGAAAAGAAGAGGCCCCTAGGCCATGAGTTTGGCACGCTAATCGACGATACGCGCCACACACTGGCAGTATGCCTCGACTGGGAGCCTCAGCGCCACGTCCTGTCAACGTAAATGGGAACAACGGACCTGTCGTTGCCGACCATCATCTCCAGGATGCTCGACAGCGACAGCTGTTGGTCGTCGAAGGCCTTCTTTTGTGAGGCTGTCATGACAAGGAAGGAGGCCGCGGAGCGGGCTCGCGAGGCGCTTGCGTTCGCTGACTCGCTCCGCCGGCGGCGATCAGGGAGAAGGAGACGTCGCTATGCGTTCCTGCTCCCACCGCCCTGAACGATGACAGGACGTGGCCAGACGGCCAAGCGTTGGGGTGTCGGGGAAATAATGTCATCAGACGATCTCTCCGGCACCCCGTAAAAGCGTGGAAGGGGCCGCTGTGGTTTTAGTGGATATTTCGGACACTTTTGTGGCCGGCGAGTCCCACACATACCCTTCTGTAACCGGCGGGGGATAGTGCGTAAATGCATTTCCACAGCGTGAAATATAAAAAAAAGAAAAGTCACGTAGTGTGGGTAATGTTCCCTAACTTCACCACAATAGAAGGTAACCTCGAAATAAAAAACTACCAATCTGTCTGTTCAATATGGTAATAAAGTTTTTGTTAAATTTCAAATCAATCGTTTGAGAAATTAAGATACGTTTGCATTTATGATATTAGCTATGGTTCATTAAATTACGTTTTAATTCGAGTAATGGAGGACTTATAAATCATTTTCAATTAAAATATACTCCTGTTTTAGGTGATAGGTGAGAGAGTGAAGACTATAAAGACTCTGTTGGAGGTCATAGCAGAGCATCGGCTTCTCTTCACCAGCACGGAATTCGTTAACTTTTTACAGGTGAAATAATTTGATATAACCTCTACTTTTAAAAGATAACTGCTGTAATCTATGATCACCATATATCATATAAACTGAACGTAATATCACTTCAATGAAAAATTTTTTCGGGATCATACATTATCCTGTAAACAGATATTTACGGTGTTAGCCATTCTCAATCTGAGGGCAGCACGAATATTTACCTCAAAGTATTCGTAACGTTTTCGAGACCAATTTGTATAGAATTGGAGCAGTGCCCCTATCGTCCGGTAGAGGCGGTGCTCGAAATCTCATACAAATTTGTCTCGATAACGACACGAATACTTTGATACAAATATTCATAAGTCCACTGCTAACAGAATTTTCAATATAAACCTATGTCGCCTAACACAAAGCCTTAACTTAAAGGCCCCACCCGAGAACGATGGTCTTTTTAATCTGGGTTTACAGAAATAAAGGTCATAGTACAATAAGCAGCATTGCTGTGTGGTAGCGGCTTCGAATACTACCACCCCTTGCTTTGCTCGTGGGTGTCGTAAAAGACGACTAAGAGTCCTAGATTGACCCGGACCAACTCCATCTGGTACCATTTGGGTCAACGATTACATTCCCAAGGAGGGTTGACGTCAGTCAGGCGGCCGGTCATAAAAGTCATTGCCGAAACTTTTTGCAATATGTCAAAACAGATGACATATTGCGTCGACCCCAAGTAATTGGGATAAGAGCAAGATGATGATGATGAGTACAATAAGCAGCATTAGCTCGTTACAGAACCCATACACGAAAGAGGACTGTTATCCCTTACTACAAGTTACTACCTAACCTATCAAGGGTATCAGAACTTCAACCAATAATAATTGTTTTATATAAGTTTAGTTGTAACTCCTAGATTATAAATCACTTTGTTATAAACAATTTCTTCAAATAAATAAATTATTAAATTAAATACATAATTAAGCGCCAGCAAAACACATAACAGTATACATTCTTCACAGACTGGCTACCCTGAACCTCAACCCCAATCAGGTGGGCTGATTAATGCAATAAGATCCTCATTGCATTTACCAATAGAAGAAACACAACCTCTCGAATATCAGACTGATGAAGACGATGCCAGCAGTCAGACACATACTGGTAAGAATATTTAATAGTGACTCTAAGAGGTTGTTTTAGGTGTCGCCTGAAAAGACAGCAGATAGTTTATTATGGAGTCAGCCCATACATGTTGGGCCCACGGTTGGGCTCGGGCCTCCTCCACTTTGGGGGAATTGACCTACTATACCATGCTGGTCAGACGTGTTGGTATTTTTTTATATGGGTGGGCTATGGTAAGCGCACGCGCGGTCCAGTCCGACCGGGGCGATGAAGAACAGCGCTCGGGTCCATAACCCACCCGTACCCACGTCACCGTTGGGCCGACCACCAGAGCAGAGGTGACTTGTCATCAGTGGTCGGCCCGACGGAATACCCTTTTGGGTACCCTCACCTAGACGTGTTGGTATAGGGTTTTGCTTCGATTTCCATTTCTTGGATAGACATTATATGCATAGTATATCCCTTAGTCGTCTTTTACGATACCCACGGGCAAGAAAGGGGGGTGGTTAATTGTATTCTTTACTCGGACACTGGACGGAGTATGAAATAAAATTTGCAACAAAACACATGTTGACTTGTCTTGCCATTGACATATAGTATGTAATTTTCATGATGTTGAAGGCGCTCGTCATCCTATACAGATACAAATTATACCAAGAGTTCAAACAATCATTTGTATGTCGCATAAGAAATCGAACGTAAGGCTCTCTGTATGTAATACGGGAGGCTGCTACTTTGACCTGTACGCAATTTCTGCAGCCAATAATCCTTAAACTTTAAAAAAATAAACGTTGTAGATACATCAGTCATTTCATAGTCATTACAATGAGAATTAAATTGGGCTTTCAAGTGTTTAGTCCATTTCCTCATGAGCAAATTATTCAAAGCGTAAATACACTATTCTGCACTAGGCGCTTTGCTTTCACCCCTGCACGCCGAATCTGATGAAATTCTGTATATATATTATATAATATTGTAAATAACCGGACTGTCTGACAGGTCTGAAGATAAGCTATAGATACATTGTCTACCTAAGCAACTGCACCCAGAGAACGTTTTTAATGTTAGGCGGTATATTGAACCACCTGGTCCTATGTATGTGCTATCCAAAAGTATCCTTGATATCCCTCTTCATAAGGACAAGTTATCCCAAAAACATACTTTATGACCACTGTGAGTGAATGTCGAAATATTGTTTGAAAGAGTCAACAAAATTAAATATTTAAGCTCCATTACTAGTCATCCGAATTATTTAAAATTTATAACAAAAGAACTGGAATGTCGACAAAGTGGAAAGCCTATCTTATGTAAAAAAAGAAACGGGCTTAAAACACTATTTTCTAATACTTTCAGCGCAAGCGGCTACCGAAACTCCAGTTAGCCCGCCGTTATCCCAAGACGAAACAGATTTTATATCACAAATACCAATATACGAGGCTGCCGATGTCGAAATACGACAATCACCCAGAAAGCTCTCTTTACCAAGCAGTTATGAATCAATCAACTCACTAGATAGCATAGACAGTGACATCTACGAAGAACTAAGCAAAGTGACAGTGGATAAAAAGCCTAGTGTCAAAACAAAATCAGTGTTGCCAGACTTAATAAATTTTGACGCGCCATCAACTTCGAAATTCGAAGATTATCACACTATGCGCAATCAAAATAACGAATCTGATACAGTGTCATTAAATTCAAATGTGTGTTCGACTAGTTCGTATGACGTTGATTCGAGACGAAGTAGTTCGCGAGTGTCGTATAGTAAAAGTGTTTTGTCTCTATCTAACACGGAGTGTAAGACAAAGACCGAGGACAGTTATGTGTTCGAAGCTGGTTATATGTTGAACTTGGCAGCAAGATATGAAGACATGGAGGATTACCAAAGAGCATTTGAGTGTTATAAAAGTGGAATAGAGAAGATGTTGATCGGCGTTCAGGGTAAGTATTGATTTTCATATATGGCAATAAAGCTATTATAAGTTTATAAATGGTGCGCATGCTCTATATTTGTCTATACTTCATTGTATTATATATACACTTTTACTAATTGGCACCTTTCATAGTTTTTTTTTATAAGTGGACCCACACTGTTGACAGCTGTCTGTCTACAGCCGCGGGCCGGCCCATTCGAGATAGTACCACACTCTCGCAGAAAATCGACGTCTGAGTAGTAGCAATTTGTTCTGCGCTTCGTTCCGTGAGCGAGAGAGCCGGAAGCCCAATTTTCTGAGAGTGTTTGCGTGTGGTGGGTTTTGGTGATGCCTTTAGTTTCACCGAACCTCATTGTACGCATTCAAACTCCCTTCACTTTCTTCACAGTAGGCAGCGGCCTAGCAAAAGTCCATGAGCCGCAGCAATACTTACCATGAGGTGTACTGTTTGCTCGTTTGCCACCGTTTGCAATAACAAAAAACCTGTATACCAAAACGATACCGCTTTAAAATATCCATCAATCTATTCATTAGCATATCGCGGTTGCGACACCATATGCAAGGCGATCACAGGTATCGCACCTGAAAGGGTAATCCACCGGGCGGTCGATGAGGCCGCGAAATCGGTTTCAGTAACCCGCTCAATTGGCGTTTAGGGGTTAAAACAGTCTCACTGCCCATAATAAGGCCCTTCTGCGAAAACCGCAAAGGGCCATAGCGGTGAGAGCGGCTACGATTAGTGGGTATTCCGGGAGGTTAAAAGCCGCCCGGTGAGTCCCATATCCACACCCCCCCGATACCAACAAGGGGAGGCATGCGTAAACGCATTTTCCATTAGTGTCAAAAAAAGAGTTAAAACAGTAGGTCTGTGGTCAGACCTATAAAAAATCTACTAAGAATATATGTATTGTTGGAGGATGGCTACATAAATAGCAGAATGGTTTAACTTTCGAACTGTCTCGTTAATTGTCTTAGGTTCGATCGCGTTTGTATACGTCAACTGTACCTATGTTTGGGTAATCTACCCGCAATAGTCCATTTATACCTTACTGTGGGTGTGACCCCGTGAGGGTGACGTTCCGGGAGCGTCGGGGATTGAGGTTACCGGAAAGGGTGTCCCGCCGGAGTGGCCACAGAAGTCAAGGTCGAAGGAAGGCGGGTTATGGGCGCACCGCCCTTTCGTCACTCCGGATGGAATAGACGAGGTGCGGCCGCAGAATAGAATGACCTGCAAAAAAAAAACCTGCGTTGGATTAAAAAAAAATATCTTCAAATATCAAACCTATGATAATAGAAATAAGAGTTGAAAACAGCACGAAAATTTCAAGTCGATAAAATTGGTTTATCTGAAAAGCTTGAGATTGATAAGATAAAAATGATTAAATATTTTATTAACCTATATCTTTATATATAAATTTGTGGTGTACCTGTGTATGTCACTAACCTCTTCCTAAACGGCTGTACTGATATCGACGTAATATTTTGTGTGTGTTCAAGGGGATTCGAGAATGGTTTAGATTTACAATTGGGCCCGGTAGGTGGCGCTGAAATCATTTTATTTTATTTGAACAGAACAGCGTCTCTTTGGTTAGATGGTATAAATATATAATTACTTGTTTGTATATTCATCTGTTCGAGTTGAAAACATCAACAATGTTGCCGCGACGTTATCTTTTCGCGGTCGGCCTCTGCGGGTGGCGGACTGATCCTGTCCACCCGCCCCTTGAACACCCTGCATAGTTTTATTTGTCGGCCAAGGTCACGCATGATTGTTACTCAAACGAAGTCGCAGGCACGAACTAGTAGTTATATAAATATTATTAATAGTATACTTAATCGCAGACCAAAATAAATAAATATACATACATAAGTGTCTCCATTACTTAAATAATGAGATTAGATTATTGACTAGCTGTACTAGCAGCTTCCCTTGCGTCTATTTCATACTTATTTAATAGTTTTTTTTTGTGGTAAAAAGACGACGCCAAGAAAATAATCCTTGTCTTGTGGGTGACTTCACAAACATAATTAATGGACACAAATTATATCCAGCCTCGGAACAATTTGTGAATCGTGAGATTCTAACCCGCGACACTGGCACTGTTGGTCGTAATCTTAACCACAATGCCATCTGTGCAGTCGAATTATTATTATCATCGGTTATTATCATCATCTCAACCCATACACGTCCCACTGTTGAGCTGGAGGCTCCTCCCCTATGGGAGGAAAATATACCTACTATACTTAACTGTTCAGACGTCTTAACATAGGGTTTTGTTCTAGTATTCTTTCTCTTTTATAGATGTTATATGCATATTTAATTCCATAGCCGTCTTTTGCGACAGACACGGGTGAAAGAGGGGGTGGTGAATTGTATTCTTACTCCGTCATAACACTGAGAGTTATTGGAATCCTATCTCATATTGATATACAGGTAGCATCGATGCAAGACTTATACAAGAAGATCTTGATATAAAACCCTATACCAAAATATCTGACCAGTGTGTAATAGTAGGTCAATTTCCCGCCCATTGTTGCGGATGCCTGAGCCCAGCAGTGAATCTTATATAGGCGGAGATGTTGATGATCCGAAAACGAGTCTGTCCCGTTCAAAACTTTGTTTGACTTCACAAATGGCGTAGTAGTTAAGATACCGAACTTTTATTTTTCACACTGTGGAAATGCATTTACGCACTATCCCCCGCCGGTTACAGACAGGGGAGGGTGTGTGGAACTCGCCGGCCACAGAAGTGACCGAAATAATCGCTAAAACCACAGCGGCCCCTTCCGCGCTTTTACGGGGTGCCGCATGCCGGGGAGATCGTCTAAAATTCTATCCCCGACACACCAACGCTTGGCCGTCTGGCCACGTCCTGTCATCATTCAGGGCGGTGGGTGAAGGAGCGCATAGCGGCGTCTCCTCCCTGGTCGTCGCCGGCGGAGCGAGTCAGCGGACGCAAGCGCCTCGCGTGCCGGCACCGCGGCCTCCTTCCTTGAGTTAAGATACAGATCTACCGTACCAGTGTAGTGGGTTTGATCCTCACACAGGACAATACTTTGTGCGATCCACAAATTGTTGTTCTGTGTGTCTACTCTTGAATCTCGATTCCAATCCTAAATCCAATCGCAACTCGAATTTGAGTAATTTCGTATTCTTGAAAGCGACACTAACGCACGATTAGAATTGAATTCGGTGGAATTTTTTTAAACTAATTAAATTCGCTTCTATTCGATTAAGTCAAATATTTGCTACTCCCGACGTGATTTTGACGTATAGTATACGAGTTTAAAATCGTGAATGTTTCACGATTTCAAGAACGTGTCTTTGGGGTGATCGAATTTGGTAACGTTATTAATTAAATAAAGAAAATACAGCACATTTGGTAAAAATAACAACGGCAAATGAGAAGAATTCATTCTCGATTTTGTTTAAGAGTACCAAATATAAATTTGGCGAGATTGGAATTGAATCGGATTCGAAACTAGAATTGATTTCAAGAGTAAGCCCACTGAGTCTGGTTGTAATTCGTGTCCGTCAAATTATATGTTTGTAAAGTCCCCCGTAATACAAGGATTATTTTTTTAGTACCGGGTGTTCTCTTTTTTTGTGAAGTGATAACTTCTTTTTGGACACTTTTTGGTAGCGAAAAATCTTATTGGTTCGCGTCACCGACATGCTCATGACTATAGTTGTCACAAAATAAGAGGCCCGTTTTGACATTTGGTCTTGCCGATGTAATTAGTGATGAACCATACGACTCAGTATTCGATACGCACGATAAATCGATTCAAGTTTGCATGAGTATATAATCGATTTGAATATGTATTGTAAAGTGCATTGGATTAAAGTTCTGATTTGAAAATTTTACTTAAACTGTGATATTGTAGGTATTTTGAAATGATACAATGTTACGAATGGTAATTTTTCTATCATTAATATTTTTGTTACAATAACATTCACTCAATCACAGAAATATCGAGAAAAAGTGAATCTTCAGTCAATCATTTTCTTAAGACAATGAGCCAAAATTGTCAGTTGAGCTATCGTCACCCATATACATATATATTATTTCATTTTCATATTGTCAATATTGACGTCTCGAATTTTCAGTAAAAATCGCTACACAGCTAGTGAAATTCTGTAATTAGTTAATATTAAAATTAATAACACCGGCCAAGTACGAGCCCGCCTTAAAAAATATATCTTGATCGATTTATTTTTCCTTAACCGATTATTAATAGTCTGTGGACAATATGAAAAAAACGTTATGCCACAGCACTTAGCCCAGTGGGCGGTGAAAAATGTAATTAACTTCAGAACATTTCGATCGGTAAAAAATAGAAAACTTCTTGGACGTGAACTGTCAAAACGGTCCTTTTATTTTGTGATAACTATAGCGCAATTTAATGTGTATATACTGTGCATTGTTGAAATAGTGTTTTTCTTTGAATCGTTTAATTGAGAACTCATTGTGCAGTACAATAGTGACTACTAAATAAATATAATAATATTTTTAAGATAAAAGAAAATAACAGCAAATTATTTTTAACAGTGACGTACGGTCACGTTCTAGATAACCTTACTCAGTAAATGTGCCATCAAAATCAAGATATTTATGCTATCGTTGTGGGCGTTTAATCAATCAAACAAACAAACTCTTTAGCTTTACAATAGTTAATATAGATAAGTTTTGATAACGGCCGGGTCATTTCTTATCAACTAGTCGTTAGTGTGATGGCCCGACGAAAGGACGTTTATTTAATAATATGGACTTTCTACATCTATGTCACTATTTAAAAGAGTATAATGACACTGAACAAAATAACTGTGAAGCTGGTTAGTGAATTTAAATTTATTGTTTTTTTTTCGAACAAGCAGCACACCGATGGTAAGCGATACTGCCGCACATGTTGTGGCGTAGGGGACTGTAGGGGATTTTATGCCAGCAACATACGACGTGGGTATCCTCGAAGGACCAGTGGGAAGCGAATCCCACAAATGGGACCGATTCCCACAAAATGAGGTGAAACGTTCGGTGCTTGAGCGGTTCGGTACTTAGTGGAAGCGAATGTATATGCGCGCGTCCCGAGGAACTTGACGAGAATGTGTCAAAATGTCGAGCAGAGTCTAAGCGCGAGCGCATACGAAACCTAACGGAGTTACACGACAATCACACGTCGCGATCTTTGGCGCGAACAGACATTTAAAATACCAGAGGCACAGCTAGGCCGTTGACTACTGCGTAGAAAATGCTCCTCTCCTCTACTTCTCAGCGTGTATATTAGGGCTTCCAATCTCGCGCCATTTTCCAATCCCGCATGCTGCGGGATTACAGGCGCGGGATTTGCGGGACTGAAAAAAGCATGCATACAACCTCAAACTGAAAGAGTAACATATCTTATAAAAATTTAGTTTAAAATGTTGGTTTCTTTTTTGGACGATTTTTAATTTTCTTTATGTATTTTTTGAATAAGATTTGTTTTGTTTTTATTCAGCACTAGCAATCCGCCCTCGCTTCGCTTCGGTTATAGGTTATAGTCGTTTTACCCGCGTAGTTCCCGTTCCCGTGGGAATACCGGGATAAAATATAGCCTAGTTTACGCCCTGATATTATAGCTTTCCATTGGTGAAAGAATTTTTGAAATCGGTCCAGCCGTTTTGAAGATTACCCGGAACAAACAGACAGACAGACAAAAATTTTTTTAATTGCTATTTTAGGCATAGGTGTCGTGCAAATAACCGTGTGAGCATGAAAAAAGCCTATTATTTTGACATTACAAACAGACACTCCAATTTTATTTATTGGTATAGATTTGTAACTGTTTTTTGTGAAGAAAAAAACGGTGTAATTTGATTGATCTTAAACTAATAGTAATCTATACCAATAAATAAAATTGGAGTGTCTGTTTGTAATGTCAAAATAATAGGCTTTTTTCATGCTCACACGGTTATTTACACGACACCTATGCCTAAATTAGCAATTAAAAAATTTTTGTCTGTCTGTCTGTCTGTTTGTTCCGGGTAATCTTCAAAACGGCTGGACTGATTTCAAAAATTCTTTCACCAATGGAAAGCTATAATATCAGGGCATAAACTAGGCTATATTTTATCCCGGTATTCCCACGGGAACGGGAACTACGCGGGTAACACGACTATAACCTATAACCGAAGCGAAGCGAGGGCGGATTGCTAATACTTTAATAAATGTGTAGTTTGTTGATTAATTCATTATTTTTTTGTTACAAATAAACGGTGTAATTTGATTGATCTCATATTAATAGTAATATGTACGTAAATAAATGTGGAGTTAATTAATTCATTGCTTTATCTATACTAATATTATAAAGAGGTAAAATTTGTAAGTTTGTATGCAGGGGGTAATCTCTGGAACTCATAATCTAATTCTAATTTTATTTTAACTGGCAGAAAGCTACATTATTCCTGAGTGCTATAGGCTATAAATTGTTTCTATAACATGTATATTAACCGAGCTATCACAACTTTTGTCTGGCAAGTCGGAAAAAAATACCTCGTAAAACAGAATTATTTGCGTGCGCTGCCTAAACAGTTGCTTAAAATTAAAAAGAATGTATGGCTACCTGGTTCATCTTAATTATTTCTACAAAAAAGTCAGCGATACCATATCTCTATCTTTTATATTTTATCTTTTATACTTCTATTATTGCATTAAAAAATTTTTTTTTCGGCATTGTTACGTTTGGTTGATTATTTGAGCAACAAAATATTAATTCTTATGACAATAAATTATTTCAGTATCACAGGAACATCATACAGATAAGATTTGCCATTTACAGTATATCAATTGGTCATAAAGTTTCGGAGATAATATAAAATTACTAAAACGCAAAATGACCCTAGCATAACTTTCATTGTGCAGACGTTTTACCTATTTGCCCATAGATGGCGTTCTGCAATGACGTCATTTTTCTGAATCGCGGTGTTAAGACTTTCCGTGGATTGATGACCCTCTCGAATTATTATGCCCACGTTGTCGTTAGTTGGAGTTCTAAAAATTACATGTCAGTTGGTTATTGGTTTCGGTTGTTTCGTTCGCATGGTTGTTGTTGTTGATAGATACCTCATAATCGAAAATATCGTAATTTCGTTGTACGTTTGTTTTGTATGTTCGTAGTTTCGTACTTCGTTCTATCGTAATAATCGACACGAGTTATTCGATATTACGATTGTTTTGTTTTGTAAAGGCGGACGGTGTTCGAGTCGCTCTCCCTTTGTTCATAATTGTTTTCAAGTCTGTGCGTGGTTTGTTGAGAGCATGCCTAAAAGGAAATCTCAACTGTCTCGGCAGACATCACAGACAAGAGCCGATCGAGTACGCCGTACGGAAGAATCTGCCCCTGAAAATGAGCAACGCCTCTCGAGAAATAGAGAATATATTTCGCAAGCACGCGCTAGAGAATCTAGCTCCGAGCGCTCACAGCGCCTCGCAAGCCAAAATGTGAGGACGACGCGGGCCCGTGCTCGAGAAACTAGCGCTGAACGTGCGCACCGTCTATCTGAGTTAAGGCAGCATGTCTGTGAGACAAGGGATAGGGAGACTAGCACTGAGCGCTCGCAGCGCCTAGCAACAGAAAGACAGCGAGCAGCTACAGTCAGAGCGCGTAATCGGAATATAGCCCAAGGAAATAGATCAGCCTTCAATTACGATGCCAATATAGATTATGCTCAGCAAAACACTGTGAAAATAGGCGAAATGAATAAAACATGTCCTAAGTGTTTTGCAAATAAATGGAGCGATGAACCAAATGGTATGTGTTGTGCTGCAGGAAAAGTGGTTCTTCCTGATATCCAGGCACCACCACAACCAATAAAAGATCTATTACTGGGCAATCATCTATTATCTGCGCATTTTTTAAAAAACATACGAAAGTATAATACACTCTTCCAAATGACGTCATTCGGTGCTAAAGAAATTCGCGAAGGAAACTTTATGCCTACATTTAAAGTAGAAGGGCAAGTTTATCACTTAATTGGTAGTCTACTCCCTTCGCCAGGGCAAAGCCCGCAGTTTCTACAAATTTATTTCATTTCTGATGCCGACCAACTTTCGTTGCGGTCTAATATTGCTCCTAACCTAAATATCGATTTAATCAATGATTTACAGACGTCGTTAAATAGTCATAACATTTATATTCGCAGTTTCAAATACAATTTAGAACATAACTCTTCATCTGAAAACTTAAAATTAATCATTCACGCTGACCGCACTCCACAAAATCAACATCGTGGAAGATACAATTCACCTACAGCAAACGAAGTTGCAGTATTATTGGTGGACGAAGATAAGGGACCTAGAGATATAGTCCTTCATTGCAAAGATGGTCAACTGAAAAGAGTTTCTGAATTACACAGAGCTTACGATCCCTTACAATACCCTTTGATGTTTGTTAACGGTGAAGATGGTTATTATTTGACTATCCCTCTACAAAATTCAGCGCGAAATAAAACAGTTTCGTGTATGCAATTTTATATGTATAGATTGATGACCAGGGCCAACAGTTTTAATCCCCTTCATTATTATCGGGATTTGTTTAGTCAATACTGTGTTGACATGATGGCTAAAATGATAACAGAGAGACTAAGTTACATAAGTCGCAATCAACAACAACTGAGAGCTGATGACTATATCCATTTAAGAGACGCTATAAATCAGGATGCTAATGTCAACGCTGCAAATATTGGCCAACATGTCATCTTGCCTTCATCTTTCACCGGCTCTCCGCGTTACATGCATGAAAAAACCCAAGATGCAATGACGTATGTACGCAACTATGGAAGACCCGATTTATTTGTGACGTTCACTTGCAATCCGGAGTGGCCAGAAATTAAGAAAGAGCTATTTGCTGGCCAACGTTCTTTCGACCGTCATGACATTATTGCTAGGGTTTTTCATTTAAAGATGAAGAAAATGATCAAGTCGTTCACTAAAGACGAGGTATTCGGCAAAGTCAAATGCCATATGCTTAGTGTTGAATGGCAAAAACGCGGACTACCACACTGTCATATGCTGTTTTGGTTTGCACAAAAAATACAACCAGATGAAATAGACAGTATAATAGTTGCTGAACTACCAAACAAAGATGATGACCCAATATTATTCGATATTATCACCAAAAACATGATCCATGGACCTTGTGGGGAGCACAATTTATCATCACCGTGTATGAAGAACGGTATATGTTCAAAGAAATATCCTCGGCGATTCGTCACCGATACTCAGACAGGCGAGGATGGTTATCCTGTATATCGTCGTCGTAATGCTGAAAATGGTGGTCAAGTCGCAGTTGTAAACATCAGAGGGAGGCCGATTACAATAGATAACAGATGGATTGTACCATACTCTCCAATGTTGTGCAGGTCATTTAACGCCCACATTAACGTCGAATACTGCCATTCAGTTCAGGCTATAAAATATATATGTAAATATATAAATAAAGGTTCCGATCAAGCCACGTTCAGCGTTAGAAATCCGCATGATGAGGTGGAAAATTATTTAAATGGGCGATATATAAGTACATCGGAAGCCGTCTGGCGAATACTCGAATTTCCGATCCACGACCGACATCCCACGGTCGTGCATTTGGCCGTGCACTTAGAAAACGGGCAAAGGGTGTTTTTCACACCAGGAACTGCGCGACAAGTTGCCCAAAATCCGCGCAAAACCACTCTATTAGCGTTTTTTGAACTCTGCAATACCGACGAATTTGCAAAAACGCTGTTGTACCACGAAGTTCCACACTATTATACGTGGGCTAATAACAAATTTTCAAGACGAAGGCGCGGTCAAGACGTCGATGGGCATCCAGAAATAAAAAGAGATGAAGCTTTGGGAAGAGTGTACGGTGTACATCCGTCACAATCAGAATGCTTTTATCTAAGAATTTTATTGCACCACGTACGCGGTCCCACATCATTCAAAGATTTGAAAACTATAAATGGAGTGGTCAAGGAGACGTATCAAGCGGCTTGCCGGGACAGAGGTTTGCTGGAAAATGATGATCACTGGGAGAAGACATTAAGAGAAGCTTCGATGTCGGAATGTTCATTGAAACTTAGGGAGTTATTTGTGGTGATACTGCTATTTTGTCAGCCATCTGAACCGTTAAAACTATGGGATATCTTCAAGGACAATTTTTGTGAAGATATCAGACATAGAAATCGACAACAAAATCAGGACTTTACCATGCCTTTTAATGATGTTATGTACAATGAAGGTTTAATACAAATTGAAAACAAACTTTTAGCATTGAATGATAAAACATTGAGTGACTTTGGATTACCGTCTCCAGTTCGCCCTGTAAATGATGCAATAGATACAATGTTGGTACATCCGCACAACATCAGTGAATTAGCTACTTTTGTAAATGAAAATTTGCCTAAATTAGTCACAGACCAAAAACAGGCTTTTGATGAAATTATTGATAGCGTAACGAATAATAAAGGAAAAATTTTTTTTTTAGACGCCCCAGGAGGCACAGGGAAAACATTCCTCGCTAATTTAATATTAGCACATGTTAGGCAATCCGGAAAAATAGCTTTGGCAGTGGCTTCTTCTGGGATTGCGGCTACTTTATTGAGTGACGGTAAAACTGCTCACTCTACCTTCAAACTCCCATTGACAGTTTCATTGGAGCAACAGTC
The DNA here is from genome assembly GCA_032191425.1 of Lymantria dispar. NCBI lineage: Eukaryota > Metazoa > Arthropoda > Insecta > Lepidoptera > Erebidae > Lymantria > Lymantria dispar. The sequence goes on along the minus strand of CM063465.1, from coordinate 4,009,525 downwards.
GGTATGTTCGATACGCAAAAATGGGCCCATTGGTCAATTGTTACAGAATACGTCGTTGATAATGTGGGACGAATGTACCATGAGTCATAGAGCTCATGTTGAAGCAGTGGATCGAACACTTAAGGACTTGAGAAACTCAGTCGCTGTCATGGGTGGTGTCACTTTTGTGTTTGCAGGTGACTTTCGTCAGACACTTCCCGTCGTCACAAGAGGTACACGTGCGGATATCATAAAGGCATGTCTAAAATCATCGCCCCTATGGAGTATAGTCCAAACTTTGAATTTACGTACGAACATGAGAGTCCACGTTATTGGAAATATGGATAACGATTTTCCACAACAGCTGCTCAAAATTGGAGAAGGGTCTTTTTCTTCTCGAACCTTGGACTCTAACTCTGCGGAAATCGTTATAAATGAGACTCTGGGTCGTATAGTTCACAGTCTACAGCATCTTATAGATGCAGTATATCCTGACCTCGAATATTTACTAGATAGAGACATTCATTGGCATTGTTCAAGGGCTATCGTCTCACCAAGGAACGATACAGTCAATGAAATCAATAATCTAATTTTACAAAAAGTTCCCGGCCATGGTAAAATCTACAAGTCAATTGATACAGTGTGTAATATCGAGGATGCAGTCCACTATCCGCAGGAATTTTTAAATTCCCTTAAACCATCTGGTCTGCCACCTCACGAACTGCTGTTGAAATCCGGGACACCTATCATGCTTTTAAGAAATTTAAGCCCACCTAACCTGTGCAATGGCACAAGGCTACTAATAAAAGATTTAAAAGACAACCTAATTGTGGCGACCATTCTCATCGGCCCAGGAGCTGGCCAGTTGGCGCACATCCCAAGAATTCCAATGATTCCGACGGACCTACCCATACCGTTTAAACGACTCCAGTTTCCAATAAAAACATCATTTGCCCTGACTATTAATAAGTCCCAGGGACAAACATTCTCTTTGGTTGGCATTGACCTACGAAAAGAATGTTTTTCCCATGGGCAATTATATGTTGGTCTATCAAGAGTGGGATCATCCGAAAGGCAGATTATTCTGTTACCGGAAAATAAAACAACCTCAAACATTGTATATAGAGAAGCTTTAAATTAAATAGATACCTAACTTAAACAAATAAATAAAATAAGTAAAAGGCAACTAAGGGTTAAGTTACCTTGAGCAGAAAATAGAACTTCGGTAATCTTTTAAGTTACTGATCTGATTCCAAAAAATATTTTACTAATAAAATTAAATACAGTAATATCAATCGAGTGTAATCTTATGTTAAAACAAGAAATTTTCCGCGGACGAAGTCGCGGGCAGAAGCTAGTTTGCCTTATATAAATGTAAATATTTTCAATATCGAGCCCCGCAAATATCGAGATCCCGCGGGATTGAAAATTCGTAGTCCCGCAGCTACCGAGATTGAATTCAGGCTGCGGCATTGGAAGCCCTAGTGTATATCTTCCGTGCTTAGGTCTGGACTTCTACAAATGAGGGGAAATAAAAAAACTATGGAATGTTTCTTTTTAAATGTATCATTTTCTTTTTGACATCATAGCTCATATACGGCCCATTGCTATTGACCTATTATACTGCGCTGGTCAGACGGCTTGGTATAGAGTTTTATTTCTAGTTCCCATTATCTTGCGTAGATATTATCTGTATATTATAATCTCTTACCCATAGACAAGAAAGGCGATGGTGAATTGAATTCTTATTTGTATTGACAATGAAATTGTATCAAAAATGTGGGTAAAAATTTTGTAACTAATAATGTAGCGGTTAGATCTCTATAATAACGATGACTTATTGGCCGTGAGAAACCTTAGTCCTTTCATGACTATGAACGCTGTAATGTTTGACGTGTCGGGCAATCAAATATCAAATACAAACGATAAAATTGTTAGTTTTATTTCAAACTAGCTAACTGCCCTCGTTTCGCTTCGGTTTCAGTCGTCTTACCCTCGTAGTTCCCGTTCCCGTGGGAATACCGAGATAAAATATAGCCTATGTTACTCCCTGATATTATAGCTTTCCATTGGTGAAAGAATTTTTGAAATCGTTTCGGTGGTTTAAGCGTGAAAGCGTAACAAACAAACAAACTTACTTTCGCATTTATAATATTACTAGCAACCCGCCCTCGCTTTGCTTCGGTTTCTGACGCCTTATCTCCCGTAGTTCCCGTGGGAATACCGTGATAAAATATAGCCTAGTTCACTCCCTGATATTATAGCTTTCCATTGGTGAAAGAAGTTTTTAAATCGGTCCAGCCGTTTTGAAGATTACCCGGCACAAACAGACAGACAAAAAAATATAAAGTGAATTTTAGGCATATGTATAGTGCAAATAACCGTGTGAGCATGAAAAAGGCCTATTATTTTGACATTAAAAACAGACACCCCAATTTTATTTATTGGTATAGACTAAGGATGTGGCGTACTCGTCTAAACATTAGAAATAATTAAATAAAAACTTTATAAACAGCCACTATTTCATTATTTTTTAATAATAAGGATTTTTGTTGTTATTTATTTAGTTTATTATCTTTGTATTTTTATTTAATTTGTTACCATTTCTAAGCGTCATGTGTTTTTTTTTATTTCTTTTTTGACTTAGTTGATAGCCTCAGATGGCTGTAACAACTTTACCCGGACTGTTGGGTGAGCGCTGAGGGTTCTCAACCCGTTTAAAGTTAAGCGACCGATCCTGAGGGCATCCCCTGTGGGGTATGGACCTCGGCTCGGGGGGTCGCTGGCAAAGTGGGCATTCCCACGTTTATGATTTTAACGCGACACGATTTATTACAGTTAATTACAGTTATATTCCGTTTTACGCGACCCCGTTTTGCATGGTTTTGTTTTAACGCGAATTTCAAATTTCGCGTTTAAATGCCTCGCATTACGCAAATTGCTTGTTTAAGAATATAGATTGTGGCAATGACGATGAAAGTGTTGTGACCATGTGAAAAAACAATTAAAAACAGCGTTATAAACGTATTTTTAGAACGTAAAAGAAACGCTACCCTAAATAGAAGTATGTTTCCGTAAAGGAACATGCAATACTGCATAAAATGCTCTTAGAATTAAACTGACTGATTCAAACAATTTTTGACGTCATAACGTTTCGTCTTACAAATCGATGAACGCCAGTTGCACGCACGAAAAGCATGACAAATTGTCGCGTTCCTCCTGAGCCGAGCGTGCAAGCGAAAGCGCACGAACCTAGCGATAGAGAAGTGATCGGCCTTTTTTTTTTGGAGGTGGGTTATGGTTGGTGTACTCCTCGCTTCACTCCGTCCGGGGCGGCAAAGGGGCGTAAGCACACACACCCGTAAATCAACCGGTAACCCACCCGTAAACATCGCCTTCGTCGTTGAGCAGACCACCGGAGCAGGGTGACTTGTTGTTAGTGGTTGGCCCGACAGAATACCCCCTTGGGGAGGACGTCGGTCTTTACTCGCGCGGTCGGCTTCTCGGCGGGTGACGGACCAACTCCTCGGTCCAGTCAACCGCGGCCTCGGCTAGGGCGGCATCAGATGCAGGTATTCGCGTCTGCGTCGCCCCAGTCGCCGCCGGCGGCACAATCGGCATAAGCGTTTGCCTTTCGATGCATCTCCCCCCTTTTCAAAAAATATTTAAACTATATAGACTATGTTCGTGACCATGAACGCTGAAAAATGTCCGAAATAACGGGCAATCAAAATCAAATACAAACGCGATCCGAAAAAATAGTGTTATTTATAATATTATTAAGAGCTTATAAAAACCTTTATAAAATAATAATAATAGAATTGACCATCAACTTCACAGCTCATATAGCCCCACTACTGAGCTTGAACCTCCTCCGCAATGGAAATCGACTTACCACGGTGATCAAATGAGTTGTTATAAGGTTTTATTTCGATTTTTCCTTCTCTCGATGTTATCTTCAAAAATTCCGGGGTGATGAATTGTATGCTTACTCCGTTATCACACAGCAAATAAGAATTAAAAACATTCAATAGATCAACTAACCAAATACTCAAGTAATAACGTGATTTTTTTCAGGTGACACGGACCCACAGAGGCGTGCTCTTATAAAGGAGAAAACAAACAAATACCTGTCGTATGCTGAAGATATATATAAAAATCATTTATGTCATACCGAACAGAATGTAAGTATTGACTTCAAACATTCGTTAACCTAAATCCGTCCACTATTTAACTTCGACCTCTCAGAGGTAATGTAATATTGGTTAGGCTGGTTAGAATTCTAGCGATCCCTTAGCCGTTGCCTCCGAATCCCACAGGCTGATAAGGGCTTCTTTTTTTTTTTACGGTCGCCGCACTCCTCTCGCCACCCTAACCCACCCGTGACACGTCGCCTTCATCGTTAGACCGACTACCGGAGCAGGGTGACGACGTCAGTGGTCGGTCCGACGGCATACCCCTTGAGGAGTACCATCTCCTCGAACGACGTCCCTCCTTGGGTAGGACGTCGGTCTTTTCTCACGCGGTCGGCCTCTCGGTGGGTGATGGACTAATTCCCCGGTCCAGTCACCCGCGGCCTCGGCTAGGGAGGCTGTTAAGGGCTGGCGATACATTGTATTCATAACCCGTCACCACAAGAGATATCCGTATTATCCGTAATATCTTTTCTTTTTTATTGTTAAAAAGTTAGCTCTCCGTGACGGAGTAAGAATACAGTACACCACTCCCTATCTTACCCGTGGATGTCGTATAAGACGACTAAAGGACATAGTATGCATATGACATTTGTGCAACAGAAGGAAAACTCGAAATAAAACACTATCAAAAGACTAGACCGATTTTATGACGAGTCGAATTGAAAACCTCCTTTTTTGACGTCTTAACAACGTTAAAAGATTTCTGATATTTAGGCGAGTGTTTCACATTTTAAATAAAACTACCTTACGGATTTTATCGCGTTTGTATTTGATTTTTGATTACCCGACGTTTCGAACACTGCAGCGTTCATGGTCACGGGTGGACTAAGATGTCTCATGTCCAACAAGTCATCGTTATTGCAGAAAATTTATAATTATCTATCCGATACAGAAATTAGTTATTAAATATTGACCCACATTTTGATACAATTTTATTGCCAGTGTAAGAAGAAAATGATTCTATATGAAAAAAATATATTGTTTATGGTTAGTGATTATTTAACATTAAACTAGGTTGCTAGGTTTTTTAAATATAATTACTATTAATTCTTAGTCCGCCCCCGACCATGAACGCTGCAAAGTGTTCGAAACGTCGGGTAATCAAAAATCAAATACAAACGCGATGAAATCCGTAAAGTAGTTTTATTTAAAACGTTAAAAGCATTAACGATTTATAATTTTCAGCTGATGCAAGAACGTGACGACAATATCCGACCTCTTCACTGCCCGATACCGCTGTCGATGTTGAAGCGACCGTACGAAGAGCTGTCCCTCTATCGAGTGCTGGCTATATTGGGCTCCAGTATTATGCTTGTGCACAGAACCGAACAGGCATACTATGCCATGAAGGTATACACTATACATCTATACAAATAAATAAAATTGAAGTGTAATGATATCTGATGTTTACGCGAGCACTAAACATTGTAAATAAAACAACTTTTACGGATTATATCGCGTTTGTATTTGATTTATGATTGCCCGACGTTTCGAACACTGCAGCATTCATGATCACGGGCGGACTAAGGTGTCTCACGTCCAACAAGTAATCGTTATTACAGACATTTTTGTTATACTTGTTGGACGTGAGACACCTTGGTCCGCCCGTGACCATGAATGCTGCAAAATGTTCGAAACGTCGGGCAATCATAAATCAAATACAAACGCGATATAATCCGTAAAACTTAGAATAATAACGTATAGAAGGATAGTGTCAATACTTCGAACTTTCAAAATTTGAATCTAAAAATACTAATGGCGCGCAGACGATTACACGCGTACACACGCAAACCACTATACAAATTATGAAATCAAATTTTGTTTTTATTAGCATAAATCGTCGAATTACCTTTAAAAGTAATGTTAATAATCATTTTATATTTTCCAAATGTGTTGTGACACCATTTGAATGCACAAACCGTCATAATTACCTATTTATATTTTAAGAGTTGCGTACGTACGTGCAGTACAATGACTTGTACATTACGGAACGGTTCCGGCGTAAGCTCCATTAGGCTCCAATTGAAATACCTCACTTTTTATGCGTGAACTTATTATTCTAAAGCCTTAAAAGTTGTTTTATTTACAAAATTGAAGTGTGTTTGTAACGTCAAAATACTAAGCTTTTTTCATGCTCACACGGTTATCTGTACGACACCTACCCCTTTTTTTTATGGGTGGGCTATGGGAAACGCACACGCGGTCAATTCCGTCCGGAGCGACGAAACGACGGCGCGTGGCCCCATAACCCACCCGTACCCGCGTCACTTTCGTCGTTGGGTCGACCACCGGAGCAGGATGACTTGTCGTCAGTGGTCGGCCCGAAAACGACGACACCTATGCCTAAAACCCAGTTTAATTTTTTTTTGTTTGTCTGTCTGTTTGTTTGAGGTAATCTTCAAAACGGTTTGACCTATCTATACCAATAAATAAAATTGGAGTGTCTGTTTGTAATGTCAAAATAATAGGCTTTTTTCATGCTCGCACGGTTATTTGCACGACACCTATGCCTAAAATAGCAATTTAAAAATTTTTGTCTGTCTGTCTGTTTGTTCCGGGTAATCTTCAAAACGGCTGGACCGATTTCAAAAATTCTTTCACCAAGCTATAATATCAGGGCGTAAACTAGGCTATATTTTATCCCGGTATTCCCACGGGAACGGGAACTACGCGGGTAAAACGACTATAACCGAAGCGAAGCGAGGGCGGGTTGCTAGTTTTGATAATATTTTACGACTAGGTAACTGTCTACATAAGGAGTAACTTAAGCTGTATTACCGAGATTATATTTTATATCGGTATTCCCACGGGAACGGGAACTATGCGTGTAAGCGACTGAAAGCGAAGCGAGGGCTGGCCGCTAGCATATAAGATAATTTTGTAGTCATTAATTCCCTTGTACGTGTTGAGTCATTACTGGTGACTATGAATGATGATGATGATTGTCTTCGGAGCAAGTCCATCTGATGGTACATGGTAACTGACGCTATGTGTCTCCGCAATGCAAGACTGTAAGTAAGTTGGTGTTGAAAGTGTTAATAATGTTGAAAGTGATATTTCGAGAAATGAGTGTCGCAAAGGATGTAGCTTTACTGTTGTCGTTGACTGAAGTTTCCGTGTGGTGACGGAGTATGAAAACAATTCACCACTCCCTATCTTGCACGTGGATGTCGTAAAAGACGACTAAGGGATATAATAAGTATATAACATCTGTGCAAGAGAATGAAAACTCGAAACAAAACCCTATACCAACATGTCTGATCAGCATAGTATAGTAAGGTCAACGGGCCTCCTATTACGGAGGAGGCTCGACCCCAACAGTGGGACGTATATAAACTGAAATGACGATGAATGATTAAACTTTAATAATAAAATTAGCCCAATCAAACTGACTTAATCATACACATTTTATGTTCAAACCAGTTGAACACTCAACTGTAAAGATAAGCCGTGTTATCAGTGAGATATAATTTAACCCACTGCCATAATATTACGAGAATATCTTATTTGCAATTGATAAAAGGTGATGCTTCGTATAGAATTTTGTTTTTAATTTTTTATTCGTCCTGCATTAATAACGGGATCATTCGTCTCGTTATCAGCTTGTGTGTCACGTTGTCCCCGCAATACAGAAATATCCTCAGGACAACCTTGCGTAGGGATGTCGGGGATCGAATGTCAAAAGACGACCTTTCCGGCACCCCGTAAAAGCGCGGAAGGGACCGCTGTGGTTTTAGTGGGTATTCCGGAAGTATAGGCAGCCGGCGAGTTCCACACTCCCCCTCGTCTGTCACCGGCAGGGGATAGTGCGTAAATAGCATTTCCACAGCGGAAAAAAAGGACAGTAATATCCTACTTTTGTAAACAAAACATAAATGATCATTTGTTATACTGATGCAGACGTGTTTTGATTTTTTTAATAGGTTTCAAGACTAGGGATGTGAAAAAATAATCGATTTTTATAATAATCGATTATTAATCGATAATTTTTTGTAATAATCGATTATCAAAATAATAAGAAATTAATCGATTATTTCATTGCCAGATTACCTAAAAAAGTCTTCATAATCATGTTGGGAGAAAAGTCGATTATTTTATAATCGATTATTTCTTTTTAATTAATCGATTATTTTATAATTGATTATTTTGAAAGTAAAAAAAAATCGATTATTTTCCTTCCAAGTCACATCCCTATTCAAGACCATTGCTTTAATATTTTAGCTATTTGTGCAAGTGTCCCGCTTTGACATAAAAAAATAACGATCGCGTTATGTAATGATCTCACTTTAATATAAAAAAATGTTACGGAAATAAACCAAGGCGTAAACGTCCATGAACCATTAGGTTACACTTAAAGCAAAAATAATACAACGGATGTCGAAGACGACTAAGGAATACGATACGCAGATAATATCTATGCAAGAGAAGAAAACTCGACATAAAACCCTACACCAACGCGTCTGACGAGCGTAGCAGCGTGGTACAGTAGGTCAATTTTGCTCCCAGAGAGGAAGGCTTGTGCCCATCAATGGGGCTTACGTGGTCTGAGATGTACTGTATTTAATTTTATACTGTGCTCAAAGTTTTGTGTGGCCCTGTCACACTCTAAACCAGCCCTATATCCGAATAGAAAATATATGAAAATAATAATGAATGTTTACTTTTCAGGTCATTCAAAAAGTACCGAATAATTTAACAGAATTCGACGAATACTTTTTACAAAGGACGAACGAAACACGCCAACCAATATTACCTACAGTAATACCATATATGGTACCATTACAAGCTTATATAGAAACCAACAACTTAATATTTTTAATATTATCATACGCACCGGGGAAAAAACTAATAGAATACATTAAAAATTATTCAAAATCAATACCAACAACACCGTTAAGGGAAGTTAATTTAGAAAATGTTTTCACAGAACCGAAAAATAAGAATGTTGATACGACCGATTCATCTGTTGTTGTTGTTGATAATAATAATATCGAAAGTGACATATCGGTTAATGAATTGGTGTTGAATTCGCAGAAGTTGTTGTTGAATGTTGATAAAGCGTTGACTGAAAGTATTGTTGATGATGCTGTTGTTGAGAATAAGATTGTTGATAATGTTGCAGCGCCTAGTATTAAGGTGAGTATTTTTTTTTATTGTATTGATTCTCATTAAGCAGCAAATATCCTTGGGAAAATAGGATCTGAGTAATCGAGTAAAAATATAGTGGTACTTTCCTTGTGGTGACGGAGTAAGAATACAGTTCACCACTCCCTATCTTGCCCGTGGATGTCGTAAAAGACGACTAAGGGATATATTATGCACTTAACATCTGTGCAAGAGAAGGAAATCTTGAAATGAAAACCTATACCAACATGTCTGATCAGCAAGGTATAGTAGGTCAAATTCCCTCCCATTGTGGAGGAGGCCCGAGCTCAACAGTGGGACGTATATGGACTGCGATGGTGATAATGACTTTCATGGTACATATTGCAAACGTTATTGGCAATAGTTTTATGGCCGGCCGCCCGCTTGATGTCAACCCTCCGACCAGGGCCTCAGATGGATTTGGTCCAGGTCTATGTAAAGCTTTTAGGTGTTTTGCTACACTGAGCAATGTAAAGGTTGGCTAATATCTTCAAAATGGTTATCATACGTAAGCCCATGCTTGCCTAATTGTTAGGACGTTTAAATCGGATTTCTAATTCGCGTGATTTCGAATCCTAAGTGTGGCAATCATATTACGCTCGTAAATAAATGTTTATAAATAAAACTTTTTTTACAGACATGTTAAAGTTTCAATTGAAATGACCGTATCGTGGGTTCGAATCCCACCTCGGTACAACACTTAGTACGATCCACAATTGTTGTTTTGAGTCTGGATATATTTTGTTTCCCTTAAAATTATATGTTTGTAAAGTTCCCCTTCAATACAAGGAATATTTCCTTAGAGCAGGGCGTTGTTTTTAATTTTTAACACGCTTTTATTAGCTTCACCTGTATGTTTGTTTGTAACGTCCACCTTTGAGCTCGATTTTGCCCTACTTTAAGCGATCAGATTTTTCTTTAAATTTTGCACATCTATCAAAGACCGATGACAATACAATAATCTGCTTTTTTTCTTCTTTTTTTTTTAACACTATGTTTAGTTTATGCTAAGAAAGCGTGTTTTTTAATTTTTTAAACTATATTAAAATTAGAATTCTATGTTTGTAAAGTCCCCCCACTCAATACAAAGATTATATCTATAGTGCAGGGTGTTGCCTTTTAAAAAAATATTTCCCGCCATAGAAGGAGGTTCAAGCCCAACATTTGGACGTATATATGGACTATGAAAAATATTACAAGGTCTTTGAAAATTTTAAAATGGTTATGTAATTTTTTTTTCAGGTATCATTACGCGGTCGTGACGTCATCCCCCCATCAGCTGTGTGCAAGTGGGGCGCAGAGATATTAACAGCCATAGAGAGTCTACACAACTGTGGCGTTATATGCAGGTGAGGTTCACCTGGCAACGTTATGGTCTTCAACTGTACGTTTCCAGCGATCATTTCTCCCACGTACGTGGAATGAACTATCTGGTACTGTTGTCTAGGGATGTAAAAATAATCGATTATGTAAATAATAAAAATCGATTTAAAAGAAATCGATTTTTTATATTAAAATTAATCGATTATTTTAGTATTTGCTTTTTCGTTTAAATTTAAAGTTTCTATTATATAGAAAATAAATATCACTGTCAAATTTCCTAAAAAAAGGTCATCACAATTCTGCCAGGAAAAGTGGTCATCACAATCCTCTCAGGAGAAAAAAGAGCTACGAATAGTAAAAAAAAAATCGATTATAAAAATGATCGATTTATTAAAAATAATCTGTTTTTTTGCAAATCGATTTATTTTAAAGAAAGAAAAATCGATTATTTATTAATCCCCGTTGTCCCCGAACGATACGATATACCCCTATTTAAACGATATTTAAGAGCACTTTCTTCACTAGGCCCTAGCCGAGGCCGCTAGTGACTGGATCGGGCAAGTCCCACTGTTAGGATTGGGGCTTCTTCACTATGGAAGAGAAATTGACCAACTGTACCACGCTGGTCAGACATGTTGGTATAGGGTCCTGTTTCGTTCCTTCTCTGGCATAGGTTTAATATGCATATTATATCCCTTAATCGTCTTTTACGACATCCATGGGCAAGATAGGTAGTGGTGAATTGTATTCTTACTCCGTCATTACACGGAAAATTTTAAGAGTAGTTTTTTAATAATATTGAAATTGTTTCAGAGATCTGAACCCTTCGAATATTCTACTGGGCGAGCGTGGTCAGATAATCCTGACGTATTTTATCCACTATCCGGGTATAGATATGCAATTATACAAGTTGAATACATACAATATGTATATAGCACCTGAATTATACGATAGTGGTTTGGATTGTGTCGTATCGAAAGTATGTGATTTTTGGAGTTTTGGTGCCGTTATGTATGAACTGTTGTGTGGTGAGGTAAGTATTTTTATTTAAGACAATTTATTGATCGAATTAGGCGATATATGGCGTAAATTCATTATTATTTTAAAATGGAAGGGCGACCCACCACTTTCCCAGGCTTAATCAATATACTACACGCCACAATGGAATGGAAGGAATACGGGATAGGATCAAAATGGAATAGGGTAATAAGGGCATCTTACTCTCACGCGATTTTGCAAGGAGGACGTTCTTAATTCGTCTGTACTTTTTTATAAACATAAAAAGTTACCTGAGTAATTTATTTATTTATTTATATAAGGCTCATCTACGACATAAACACAAACATATGCTAAAAACATTCCAGTGGCTTAAAACTAGTGTTTACATCAATTACAGACTTGCACAACATTAAGGAATATATTACTAAATAAGTACTAAGTAGTAAATTAATGTTAGAGATAAAAAGAAAAGTATTAATTTATTAAATATATTAAAAAACGTATTATTATGTAATAAATAAAATAACGAGTAGAAGTAATTAGAAGGTACCTAAGTAAAATCTAAGATAAGTAGTTATATAGAAAATTAATTTATAATAAAGTAAGATGTAAGTAATGGGTAAAAGTTAGCGACTAGAATTTGTAAAACACGCATAATAAAAATAAAATAAACCATATTTTCTAACTAAAAACCAATGAAGTGAACCTATAAGAAAAATAGCAATAGTACTAATGATAAAAAGTTATGAATCAAGAAACTTTCTTTTAAACCTTGTAGGGTGATCATGGAAAATATCAAGCCCTAAGATTTTCCACCAATTATTATAAGTAGACATTAGTCTCGAGATAGGAGATTTCGTGCCAAGATTAGTTTTACACCTAGGAATATGAAAAAAAGGAATTCGGAATTTCGACTAGATGAACCAATTTGCTTTGTTTTTTTTATTTGAAACCTGGTGCTTCCCATGTGGAAGTTTTTTTTTTTGATAAAATAATTATGCGCTTATAAAGATTGATATTATTTTTTTATTTTTTTAGCCGCTCGCCCATTATCACAGAAGTATATTCACAACCCACACCTTACTGCAATTACCAGAAGGATTGCCACTGGAGGAGCAATCTTTACTCACACAGGTAACAGCCATGCAAACTTTGACACTTCTATGTGAATTTCTATGTGATGGAGTAAGAATACACCACTCCCTTCTTTTGTCGGTATGCCAATACGTCTGTCCAATGTGGTATAATAGGTCAATTTCCTTCCCATTGTGAAGGAAGGTAAGGTGCTGCATTGTATTCTTACTCCGTCACTTCATGGAAAGACAAATACATACTGATTATCATTGTTAAACTAACGAAACCATCGGCCGTAAAGGTCCACAGCGTATAAGAAAATTTCTGATGGTTTTTAATGTCTTTGTAAAAAAAATACATTAAGAAATAAACTTATAATAGATAAGCATGATGTATTCAGCTATTTCAACTAGCGAGATATCGGCCCATTAGCTCAGTTGGTTAGAGCGTCGTGCTAATAACGCGAAGGTCGCGGGTTCGATCCCCTCATGGGCCACAAAATACTTTTTGGCTTTTTTCATTTTTACAAACACTGTATGTGAGATTTAACTAATTTTACTTATTTACCATATGTTATTCTGAAATATTTATAACTAGTTTACGAATTTTAGATTGAGGAAAAAAATCTTAATTATGTTTTTTATACTAATTCATCATTTCACGTCCCACTTAGGGATGTGACTTGGAGGGAATAAAAAATTAATCGATCATTTTATAATCGATTTTTTACTATTCATAGTTCTTTCTTAAATTTTTCGCCCAACAGGATTATGATGACCTTGATTTTATTTTAAACAAAAAAGCAAATACGAAAATAATCGATTAATCCATACTAATATTATAAATGCGAAAGTAAGGATGTTTGTTTGTTTGTAACGCTTTCACGCTTAAACCACCGAACCGATTTCAAAAATTCTTTCACCAATGGAAAGCTATAATATCAGGGAGTAACATAGGCTATAATTTATCCCGGTATTCCCACAGGAACGGGAACTACGCGGGTTTAAGCGACTGAAACCGAAGTGAAGCGAGGGCGGGTTGCTAGTTTTAATATAAAAAAAAAACAATTTTTATTGTTTTTTTTTTGTAATAATCGATTATTAAAATCGATTATTACAAAAAAAATAATCAATTAATATAAAAATCGATTATTTTTTCACATCCCTAGTCCCACTGCTCGTGTCGAGTCTCCTCCACAATAAAAGGGAAATTGATCCACTGTACCGTGCTACCTGATCAGACGTGATGTTATAGGGGGCCATTTTAGGTTTCCTTTTCTAGCTTAGATGTAATATGCATATGTAATCCCTTATTCGTCTTTTACTGCACCCACGGGCAAGTTAGGAAATGGTGAATTGTATTCTTATTCCGTCATTACACGGAAAAAATATATACCAGTTCAGTACACTACCTAATCTTTAAACTTGTAAGACCAAGCTGCTAACAATGCTCTCACTGGAGCCATAAATAGGCAGCCAGGGTAATGGCATATTCTCGCAAAAACTCGACGTTGAATTAGTAGCAATTAGCCACTGCGTTCTTTTTGCAAGAAGGCTAGATGCCAAATACCACCTTAAAGAACGTAGCAAACTATTCTCCAAGCATTGCAGAGATCCATGAGCGTGCGGTCTCATAACCTATCGTATTTCCTTCCCATCGCCATTGGGCTGACCGTGGTACCATGGTATCGATTCCTTCACGACATACGTGACCAGTGTGCCTACTCTTGATTCTCGATTCCAATCCTAAATCCAATAGCAGCTCGAATGTGAGTACATTTGGTACTCTTGAAAACGACACTAGCGCATTCCATCCATCCATTAGCCTACAGACGTCCACAGCTGGACATAGGCCTCCCCACGAGAATGCCACTCGGAACAGTCCTGCGCCACTTGCATCCAACGGTTCCCTGCGACTTTGAGAATGTCGTCAGTCCACCTGGTGGGGGGTCGTCCTACTATCTATCCTATTTGAACGTGCTAATTTTGCGGGCTATGTCGGTTACACCCGTTCTTCTACGGATTTCCGTGTTCCGGATTTTATCACGTAGTGAAATACCGAGCATAGCCCTCTCCATAGCACGCTGAGCGACTTTGAGCTTTTTTATGAGGCCGACATTTAAACACCACGTTTCACTAGCGCATTATTGGAATCAAATTCGGTGGATTTTTTTTTAACTAAATAAATTCGACTCTGGTTGATTAAGTCAAATATTTGCTACTCCCGACGAGATTTTGACGTAGTTTAAAATAGTTAATGTTGCACAATTTTAAGAAAGCGTCTTTGTAGTGATCGAGTTCGATAACGTTATTAATTTAAAGTAAGAAAATAGGGCACATTTGATGAAAATAACAACGGGAAACGTGAAGAATTCATTCTCGATTTTGTTCAAGAGTACCAAATATAAGTTTGGTGAGATTCAATTCCATTGAATCGGATTCGAAATTAGAATTGATTTCAAGAGTAGGCACACAGGTCGGCGGATTACCCTTTCAGGGACCGTTCTCTTGGATGCCCCGGCAGTAAGTCCACCCGCGAAATATAGCTAGGGCGACTTTGTTCTAACGTTAAAGAAATTCAAAGAAAATAAAAAAAAAACTATCAACTTTCAGCTCCTCACATACGACCCAGCCGAACGCCTCGGCTCTGGCAAAGATGGAATTGAAGAAATAAAACAGCATCCTTATTTCAAACATATTGATTGGCAGTACATATACGATAGCTGGACTGTACCTGATTGAAGAATAGACAAGAGACATGACCATAGATTAAGATACCATAGAGAAGTTATGAGGTAACGGACTGATAAATGTCGGTGTAGGTATAGAATTCATTATATTTCTTCTTATAAAAGTATTTTTTGCAAATTTTTTTGAAGGAATGTTACTCGAATTACCATGATTAAATTTTGACTAAAATTTAAGTCTATTTTGGGGCTTTTTCTTTGTAAAATCCCATGACATTCATGGTGTATATGATCTTATATATTTAGAATCGCTGAGGCTATTTTATATATTTTTTAAAGTACATTAGGTAAATGGATCGTCTCGTAGCTAAAAATAAAGATCTTGAGCGCAACTTAAGAGTGTGACACTGTTAGGAATATTAAAATAAAATTGGTTTACGGACTTTGAGTTTTACGTGGTGATGTTTTTTTTTTTTTTTTTATTGCAAACGGTGGCAAACCAGCAAACAGTACACCTGATGGTAAGTGTTGCTGCTGCTCATGGACCTTTATAAGGCCGTTGCCTACCGCGAAGAAAGCGAAGGGAGTACGAATGCGTGCATTGAGGCTCAGGAGGCCACACGCAATCACCCTCAGAAAGTTGGGCTTCCGGCTCTCTCGCTCACCGAACGAAGCGCAGTAACAAATTGCTACTACGCAGACGTCGATTTTCTGCGAGAGTGTGGTACTGCCCCGGACGGACCGGCCCGCGGCTGTAGACAGACAACTGTCGACAGTGTGGTCCTACCACTCTTATGTTATAAGAAAACATTAATCAGAATTTGCGTACTTTTATGAAATGAATTATTATCACGGAATTGTCATTATTTTAACCGACTTCTAAAAAGGAAGAGGTTCTCAATCGGATGTTTTTTTTTATGTTTGTTTGTGCATAATTCCGGCGTCAACTGATTTGAAAAACTATTTTTTGTTGGAAAAGGTATACTTCCCAAGTGGTCCCATGAAAATTTTATCGAAACCGGAAAAGTTGTTTTTGAAAAATCAACATAAATCTAAATAATTATCTACATTAACGATATTTTTTCTTTGAAATCGTTTTTTTTTATATTTTTACACACTTCTTTAAGTATAATACAAAGGAGTTAAATGAAATTTGCACTCGTTAATTTAAATATTTTTTTGAAGAGAAGAAGAGAAGATAGTTGCGTCACAAGCTGAACGCTTAGACCGATCGTGCCTCTCTATAATTTGTACCGCGTTCTCGCTTGCACGTTCGGCTCAGGCGGAACGTGACAATGAGTAATGCTTTTTCGTGCGTGCAGCCGGCGTTCATCGATTTATACAACGTTATCACGCCAAAAAACCCTAATCCGACAAATGGGATTAGTTAGGACGAGTCAACAATTAAACCACACATATAATTTTATATCTATGAATTTATTAAATGTAGGTATTAAGATTGATAAAAATATTATTTCTTCGAACTATAATAAATAAATGGTTCTCTTCCTACACCGACGATAAGAATAATTATAATGTAGAATTGTAGACGATAAGTTTATAAGTGATTGGTAGTTCAATGCACGATTGATAATAACGCCATCTAGTGGCGAGTATCCTAGTTTATGTATAACACAGATGTTCGTACGAAGTATCTATTCTCAATAAGAGCAGATCCAGCATACCTAATGACTAAACTGTTAGAATACATATAAACGCTTGCTTTGCTTGATAAATATTGTACATCAATGGAAACAAATAATCGACTAATTTCGACTTGACACAGCTGTGCGAAGCACGAGGCACAACCCACACTTTTTGTTGTTAAGTAAAATCATCATCATTTCAGCCCACATACGTCTCACTGTTAGGCTCGGGCCTCCTCCACAATGGGAGGGAATTTGACCTACTATACCATGCTGGTCAGACATGATGATAAAGGGTTTAATTTCGAGCTTTCCTTCTCTTGCACAGATGTTATGTGCATATTGTATCATATAGTCGTCTTTTATGACATCTACGGGCATGATAGAGAGTGGTGAATTGTATTCTTACTCCGTCACCACACGGAAAGTTAAGGAAAATACACATATTTTTCTTCTAAATATTATTATTATTATACCGCGGCCGGGGTCGGCATGTGAAAGTCAATTACCCTAACGTGGGCATGCCCACTTTGCCTCCAGCGACGCCCCAAAGCGTAGTTCCCCACAGGGGAGCCCTTCGGCGATGTCGCGCTACGAAGCCGAAATTAAACGATTACCTCTTGTCAAGGATCGATGTGTAATATTTATTATCGGGTACTGTATATTTAACTAATAGTAGCAGTTTGATCGTTATGAAGCCCATTTGCTTACACGGAAAGGGAACGTACCTATACTACGTAACCTGTTTAGTGGGAGAGAGAATGGTGACTGGAGGGTGGAAGTTAAAAATTATACAAAACTAATACTAGCGTACCCGTCATGCTACAGCCTGGCTGGAAAAGAGCGTCTTATCAAATATGATGTTATGTAATGTTGTCAATTGTACTGAAAATTAAATTTGGATAAAATTATTAGCACCACCTACTGGATGCAATTGTGTATAGAGACCATCCAGGATCCCATAGAAAAATACACACAAAATTTCATCTAAGTCAGTCCAACCGCTTAGGAGGACTTGAGCAACGAACACACGTGTAGAAGAAGATTATATTAAGATGTATCACTTAGTATAGTAACGTTCCCTAAGAGAATTGGTACAGAGTATGCCTATCTGTATTTATCAGTTCAAATTGTGTAGACGTCTTTCGAGTATTAAATATTTATTTAATTAAGCATTTATATAATATGAATTATTAAGTTTTCACTTAGTGTTACTATTTATAAGTTATGTTTCTCAATTAAATTATAATCGACACGTGAAATTATAATCCGACCAAATTTGAAGAGAAAAAGAAAATGGTAAAAAAATGACTTGGTTTTCTATTTATTTTTAATCTCGCAAATAATATGAATTTATATTTTTAATAAAATAAAAATAATAAGAACATGATTAAATAAAAGAAGAAAAATTCTCTGTATTCTTTTTTTACATTTTTCTTTAACACGTTTAACGCCAAGGGGATCAAAATACTATATAAATGTCGCCCAACATGTGACCCCAAGGGGTTCAACTTGTGGAATTTAAGTATTTACCGCAACTGATGGTTAAAAAACCAACTATATAATATTATTCATTAACTGTATTAATTTAAAATATTTTATACATTAACTGAATATAATAAACAGCAAATTCCATCGGCTTCTGTGGGAATACCAGGACAAAATATAGTCTAAGTTATTCCTTTTATAAACAGCTACCTGATAGTAAAATATCAATATCGATCCACTAATTTTGAAGATTAGCCCCAACAAACATACAGACAGATAGATCAAAAATATTAAAACTGGTTTTTAAGCATAGGTATCGTGCTTACATTATTTTGACACTACAAACAGATACTTCAATTTTATTTATTTGTATAGATGTATAAATAATAAGTCTTGTGGTAAGGCCAAAGTCTGCCAGAATAGGCATATTGAGTTTGATGCCTAATTGACAGAGGACTCGAGGGTTCAAGTTTGAATAAACTTGTTTGTAGGCAGAATTTTTTTAAATGCACATCCATTTTTTTTTATTATTAACTATTTATCACACACAAACTAAATACGTATAATTGTTTTGAAATCATTTTATTTTATTAATTTCAATAATATTTAAATGGATTTTATGAAACATGACTCGAATCTGTGTCCTTGTACTTATTGTGTATTAATAATTACATGAGACATTAATGATACATGTTACTTCATATTAGACTAACAGTCAGTCAGAAAGCAACTTTCTATGTGGTGACGGAGTAAGAATACTATTCATCACCCTCTCGCCCGTGGATGTCGTAAAAGACGACTAAGGAATACATCATCATCATTGCAGCTCATATACGTCCCACTGTTGGGCTCGAGCCTCCTTCACAATAGAAGTAAAATTGATCCAGGTACTATAACCACGCTGGTCAGATGTGTTAATATAGCAAGTTACGTATATATTACTAATAATAAACCTAAGAAGAATACCTTGGCAAATCGCATCTTCTTCCTGGTCTAGCTAAACAACTGTTACCAACGGACTCCGCTTTGTATTTCCAATCAATATTTGAGTCAAACAAAGTTGTAGACAAACCTTGGACTAGATTGGTGTACGAATTTATTTAGATTTTTCCTTCCTTTAAGGATATAATATGCATATAATATCTATGAAATAGAAGGAAAATTTGTCATAAAACTTTATGCCAATACATCTGATCAGCACGGTATAGTAATTCAATTTCTGTCCCAGTTGGAGAAGGCCCAACAGTGGGACTTATGTGGGCTGAGATAATGAGAACTCAACCATGCTAATTGTCATACTTCTATCCCCAAATATAAATAATATGTCTATAAAGCATTTGCGACACATATAAGTATTTATTACTGTCGACCCGTTCTTGATTTGCTTCGATTTCAATCGATTTACGCCGCTGAGAATCCCTTAGTCGTATTTTACGACACACACGGGCAATATAGAGCGTGGTGATTTGTATTCTTGTTCCGTCACCACACGGAAAGGTATTTTAATATATATTTTTTTAATTTAAATATCAAATTTTAAATATAGAAGGCAACCTCGAAATGTATTAATTACAGTGGAGGTTATAACCTCTCTCTTCTTTTTAATTCAAACTAGCTCCCTCTACAAAATCGATTTTGGCCTTCCATTACACTATAAGTAGACAATCCTATTTTAAAACTATAAGAAATAAATCCTTGCATTTAATGTTTCCATGAATAAAATGAAAAAATAAACTCTAGTATTACGGTTTTCGTAAATTTGTATTTTTCTAAAGTTAATAAGACTTGTTTAGACCTATTCATAGATAATAACATTAACGACAAAAAGAAACTAATGAATAATTGTCTTTTTAATTTTTTTTAATATTAATAATAACACTGCACGAAAATTTAAGTTACAAATTGGTTATTTTTTATTAAATAAATTAATAACGCACATAAATTAAATGAAAGGGATAGATGAATCTTAGCAATAGATGGCCCGAATTTATTTTATGTGAAAATCAAAAAGCAGTAGAAATTACTTCCTCGGGCAATCAAGTGTTAACTTTGTTTGGGACGTTAACTCCTTTTTTAAAGCATATTTATAAAATAGACTAAACTCCCGTGGACTATAGAAAATAGGCTAAAATGGACTAAAAGTTTATGGAAATAATATATTATTATTTCACATTTTTCTTAAGTTTACATACGTTATAAGAACTACCAAATAAGTAGATATGTAACTAGCTTACTTGTCAATTATTTACTTTCAAGTCTTATTACACTAAAATATTGTTATTGAAAATTCGGGTAGATGATAATGAGGCCAGAGTGTATCTAGAGAAAATTTTGCAGAGAGATAGTTCTGGAAATAGCAAATATGCTTCATTTGTTCTTGAAAATTGACTGTTCTCGTGATATAGATTTGATTTACAAAATCTGTATTAACAGAAGCGAGCGAAGCCGTGTATCAGCTTGTATATTAATATAAGTTTGGTGTATATCTAGTCTATGAGAGAGTTACTTAAGAACTTACCTATTTATATCATTTTTTGTAGTACAAACAATGTGCAGTTACAATTTCAAAAAACATGTTATTTTTTGCTGTTACAAATATTATAAGATTGTTTATGAACTAATACTTTGTATACTTATTAGAACATTTATTACGTATATAACTGTAACCATAAATAGTATGTTTATATATACATTTTAATAAACTTACGTCCTTAAGGTTTGGTGTGAGAGCCAACAGATTTTTTTAATGAAGATATTAATTTTAAAGTGAATACTTGTTTAGGCGCGCTGTGCACTTGTTATACACATCTGAAAAGTGTAACATTTTGTAAAAGCTTAGATTTTCGACTCATATTAATCTATTCATTTAAAACTCACGAAAAAACATGCCCAAGGTAAAACTTTTTATGCCAAAATGAAGATATTCGCCTTCTTCGCAATTGTCTTGGAAGTCATATCTTCACCGTATGATGCCCGTTTAAGAAATAAAAGTAGAAATCGTAAAAACCCGCTAAGGGCGATAAATCAACAATACTATCTTTTTTTGTGCCGTCTATTCCGTCCGGAGTGACGCAAGGGTGGCGTACGGTTCCATAAACCACCGTCTCCTCTCCCCTTCGTCATTAAGCAGACCATAAATTCTTTTTTCGTTCACGCTATGGAAATGCATTTACGCACTATTGCCCCGCCGCCGCCGGTGAGAGACAGAGGAGTATCTGTCCGAGTCGCCGGCCACATAAACGACCTAAATACCCATTAAAACCACAGCGGCCCCTTCTGCGCTTTTATGAGGTACCGGCGAGATCGTTTGATGACATTCTATCACCAACACCCCAACGCTTGGTCGTCTGGCCACGTCCTGTCTTCATTCAGGATGATGAGACGAGGAGCGCAGAGCGGCGTCTCCTAGGAGCGAATCTGCAAACGCAAACGCCTTACGTGCCTGCTCCCTGGCCTCCTTCCTTGTCATGACAGTCTCACAAAGGCAGGCAATCGACGACCACCCCTTGTCACTGATAGATAGGGATGAATCGATACTATTGAGTACTCATATGGTATCGATACTTTTCATTCGGTACTAATACTGGTTACTACTATTAACTAGAACTAGTATCGAGTAACACTAAAATTCGATACTGAGTACTAGTATCGAATGAAAACTATGGTATCGATATCGAATGAAAAGAATGGTATCGATTGGCTGGTATTGTGGCGGAGAGATCGGTTTCATTGAGAGGTTTCCGTGATGAGCTTTTCTTTCCAGTATCGAATGTTAGTGTTGTATACTACTAGTAGTATCGAATCAAGAGTGTAAATTCATCCCTATATTATAAGGTATCAATCATCTCCTCTTACCTCGTAGATTTCCTAAAAAAAAAACAAAGGTCATCGCAATCCCACCTGGCTCTATGAAAAGTACTCGATACTTCATAAACGATTCGATACCGATACAGTATCGATACCTGGATGGTAAAGTTTTATCCTTACTGATAGATGGATGGACGGAATACCTTTTAGAATTGCATCCAATATTTGTGGATATGATGTCAGCCTATCGCTATCAAATCAATCTCTGCGTTATCTACCGGGTGCAATTAATGATGCAAAATTGTATGGGTTCGCGTCACCGACATGCTCATGACTGGCGCACGCGCAATGAGCTGTGCGCCTTATACACTTTGTATAAGTGAAATCTCATGCGTTCGTCACCGACATACTTACAGCAGTATATCTGTAGCTATACATTGACGTACAGTGCTGTTTTTAAATTAAGACAATTAATTTGAATATCCAAACCAAACAACTATTTGTTCATAGTTATAAGTTTTTACTTCTCTCAGCAGTCCTCATTACTGCTTTGTTTTTTTTTTTCGTAATAAATGAGTTAATCGTGTCTTATAATTATAAATTTATATATAGAAATGTCTTATTTATTGTATTGGATAAAAAGAGGATGGATGAATTGTATTTTTTTCCTTGAATTTTGATCTCAAAATATATTTCGGCTATGTACCTTATATTCAAACTGTATTGCTGTAATCGTATAACTAATTTCATTTTATATTTAAATTTGTATGATGTGAATAAATAAGATATGTACAGATATTTTGTTTTATTATTTACCATCATTGTCATCTCATTTTACGTAAGTCCCACTGTTGGGCTCGGACCTCTTTCATAATGAGAGGGAATAGCGCTGGTCAGACGTGTTGCCATAGCGTTTTGTTTCGAGTTTTCTTTTTCTTGTATAGATGTTATATGCAAATTTATATTACTAAGTCGTCTTTTGCGACACCCACGTGCAATAGTGGGGGTGATGAATTGTACTCTTACTCCGTCACCATATGGAAAGCAAAGTTGCTATTAGATAACTCTCTCTACTTGATTATGTCTGTGTTAGTATTCGCCGTCAAAAAGACTAAAATCGAAAAAGATATGCCTGACTCGCCTCGCCTGGTCAAAATTTTCAGTTCCTTCGAAGAGATTGCCGCATCTCAGTAAGGCCACCGACGCCAAACTATCTACTTCGGAATCGTGTAGGGCCTTATAGAATCTGTTATGCAGCTCCTTGCACTGCCATACATCCATTCAGTCGCACTATAGAACTATACCAGTTCTTTTTAGCCAACCCAAGCGAGACGAGTCCACTATCTACTACGACTTTAACTTGAGGCATCTCTCTAGGCATCTATAAAAAATTATTTCTAAGATTGAACACCTCGTGATTTTGGAAGGACTCTGCATTTAGAAAACCTCATCCAGCTATCGTAGGATGTACAACCTCATTACAGCTGAACAAGGGTAATGCAGCCCGTATCACCAGAATGGGAGACTCTTCTAAGGCGTCCAAATCTTTTTGAGTCCACATGAGCATTCCAAAGGACTACATTAGGAGAGGCATGTCTTAAGAGTTGTAGGCACGCCCCATATTACGCTACGATAAAGATGAAATGCTTTTGAATATCTTGAATGGGACGGCATCATCCTGCTCTTATCCCAATTACTTGGGATCGGTGCCGACCTGACGCTACCAACTGTCTCTAGGGCGATGCACGACAGCGTCAGTAACTGCGACGCGGTTGTCGCTTATTGCGAGGTAGTAGTCACGGAAGGAAGCGACAGACCATGCGCTGGCTATGCTAGTCGAGGATTGGATAATAGGTTTGATGATGAAATGATTGGCCCAATGTCGAAGGGGAGGGAATACGCCTGGTTATAGGGTCACTCGCCGCCCTCTTATCATCCTGGACGGCGTACGTCCCCACCATAGCCTGTCAAACAAAAAAAATCCCAATTACTTGGGGTCGACGCACTATGTACTCTTCTACCATCGTACATTATATGTACAAAAGTATCGGCTATAGTTTTATGAC
The DNA here is from genome assembly GCA_032191425.1 of Lymantria dispar. Taxonomy (NCBI): domain Eukaryota; kingdom Metazoa; phylum Arthropoda; class Insecta; order Lepidoptera; family Erebidae; genus Lymantria; species Lymantria dispar. The sequence continues at coordinate 3,985,116 of CM063465.1, read as the reverse complement.
CGGCCGCCTGCTTGACACCAACAGTCCTTGGGATTGTAATTGTGGACCAGACAGCTTCAGATGGAGTTGGCCCAGGTCGGTTTTAAACTCTTAGAAGTCTTTTACGACACCCACGAGGAATACAAGTTGGTAGTTATCGTAGCTACCACCACACAGCAGTTCAAATAGATGCTGTTAGCGTAGCTAGCGTGTCATTATCATTTCATTTCAGCTCGTATACGTCCCAATGTTGGGCACGACCCTCCTCCAGGATAGGAGAGAAATTGACCTATAACACGCTAGTCATAGATGTTATATGCATTTTTTGACGTGACAACGTCTTATAAATTGGTTTGCCGGGTGACACTTCAAGAAACTGCGTTACGCTCCGCTCACGTTATGCGCTCACAATGAGAGCGAGTGAGAGGCACGCGTCCCTTCCACTCGGGCATGGTAATTCAGTGCGAGATTCTTTGTATAAATTAATGTTTTAAATATAATTCTTTGTATAAATAAATGTTTTAAATTGTTACTATTATTTCATCCTTCTTCCTACTATACGAATGAATATTCACATTAAAATTATTTTACCACTCAAAGTCGTTGTCACGTAAAACTTTCGCCCGTATACCGACTTTACAGGCAACCACCTTTTTTATCCCTTAGTCGTCTTTCACGACACCCAAGGGCTAAAGAGGGGGTGGAGAATTGTATTCTTACTCCGACAGCACACGAATAGCATGTTATACGGTACAATAATATAATCTTCTTTTTTTTCTGTCACTGTAATACCTGGAACTCAGTTATAATATACATATAGGCAATTTATCAACGCAAATGTTTTCAAACCTAATTGATATTATAGACGTAATTAAAACGAGTCACGTATTTGCGTTGACGGAAGTGTGGAACCGTTTGCATATACGTGAGTGACAGCGACTGGTTTCTATTCGAGACATATCATTGTGTGACTCACTCAGCCGTTGATATAGATTTTATTAACCTTTAGTATTTGGATGCATTAACACAGTCTTTTGATATGATGACAATTTTGAACTTGTACCAGGGAGATAAATTTGTGAATAAGCGCCATCTAGCGAGTGATTATGGTAGCTTAAGTTAAAGACATCAAAAAGAGCGCTCTCAAGTCTAATAAAAATATTTGCTAGTATCAATCATAAATTTCAAAGATCTATTAAAAATTTATTAAATCTCTAAACCTAATTAATATAACACTATAAAGAAATAATAAATTTAACTAATAAAGATATAGATGTCACTAGTTGTAATAAATTAATTATTGTACATTACTCAATATCGATGTGGATACGTTTATAACATAACTATTATGAGCCTCTGTTAATTTTGCATAAAGTGAAGACAATTTGCCATCTTTCTAAATCTTTCACAACAAAAAAGACACGAATTGCTAAACAATAGAAAAGTTCAACAGGTGTGACGTAACCATACATGATGATAAAACATCGAGATTCTGTGCGGGCTTTCGGGCCACTCAACTATGCAACGCACATACCTCTCGAGGCCACAACATTTCTTCTAAGGTGATCAAGTGAATATTACCATAAACTTAGCAATTTAGTAATTACTGCTCAGAACTTAAAGCTCAAAATCTACTCAAGAATATTTCTGATTCTTCTCTTTCTGGTTAAATAAAAATAAACTTTAAAGACTGAATAACTGATTTCATTTTTCTGTAACAAGTTCCAAATAACATGTTAGGTGGGTAATGCTTTGCTCAATGGTAATATAGATCTTAAGTTAAGCAGCATAAAGTTAAACTGTTAAGATTAAGAAATAGTTGTATTAACCGGTTTCTAGAAAACGTATATACAACTTCGGTTATTTACGACAGCTGATGACCATTCAAACTTGTTTGTGTAATAACTTGATCTTCGGAGAATGCAACATTACGATTGGCTCAAAGCTCAAGCAGTCGCGCTGTCGCTGTCTCACAGAATAAGTGATTGTGTGCCGCGCATGCGCGTTGTGACGCGGGAGTGAGCGTTTTTACGTTTGAAAATACTTAAGTGCAATTTATTTAATCGACAAAATATCTGTAGTGAAATTATCTGTTTGATTAAACTCTGTGCATTATTAAAAAGATTTTCTTGACGTGTTTGAAGTTGTCAATAGTTTTATTTGTTATGGATTTTGTAATAACTCAGAAGTGGTAAGCAAGTTGTTTACGTATTTGGAATTGGATACCTGATTCTTATAGCAATCCATTCAAAGGTAAGATTTGCATTTTATTTACATTTTATTCATGTATAAAGTCAAGAAAATTGACAATTATTTCATATTAACTGGTAATTGTGAAGTAGAAGCACAGTAGAAGGTTAACGTATAGGACTGTTGACCATAAGGTCGTGATTTCGATTCTTTATAGGGCTTTTTCTCAGACAATATTCAGTAATAGCAGTTAGGAATTGTATAATAGTTTAGGCAACACATCATCCATGTTTCTTCGCCTTTTTTAAACAGCACTCCGTATTAAGGAAGGAATCCTTGTGTTACGTAGAACTTTACAATCGTATAATTAACAGATAAAAATAATACTAGATTCGAAATCGCTTAAAGGACTGTCCTGTGCAGGGATCGAACCCGTGCCACGGGCATGAACGCTGACGCGCCAATTATATTTAGGTATGTATAATCATTATTCAGTATATATACACATCTACAATTGAAAATAGGTTTCCTTATGGAGTTTATCTGAAAAGCGCTGCTGACAATCTTCCTAGTGCTTCCTTAAGCGGTTTTTATGTCTACCTCCGGCAAATAAGGGGTAGGTACATATAGCATTCTTAGCTATCAGCACATGGGTAAATAGATTATATATCGCAATAACTAAAATTTTGTGTCTGTTTCTTAATTTCATGCATAATCGTTGTAAGGTAAAATAATAAATATAAAATTTAAAAAACTTGTTTTAGGTTTTTCTCTTTCCGCAGCTATAAATTTTTACAGGTTTGTCCATGGGAACCGCACATTTCTTCGACATGAAAAGCCTATGTGCTGTTCCAAAATATAGTCTTATCCCTGTGCCGAATTTCATACAGGTATGTTCAGCCGTTCTGGCGTGATTTAATAATGGCCATCCATCCAAAGCTAGGTGCCGGTCAAAACCAATTAAATTATCATGAATGCAGTTAATATTTATGCAAGAGGAGAAAAAATCCAAATAAAATTCTGTACCAAAAAATCCAGTCTGACTATCGACAAATTGGTCTTTTATTGTGCAGCAGGAGCCTTGAGCCTAGCAGTTATATATTTATGAGCTGAGATGATCATCCATTCAAACAATTGAATTTATAATCATCATCTGGACTCATATACGTCCCACTGCTGGGCTGGCGTCTCCTCCACCATAGAAGGGAAATTGGCCTCACAAAACCGTGCTAGTCAGATGCAATATACCAACCTGTATTTGATTTTGTTTTGAGTTTGCCTTCCCTTGCATAGGTGTTATATGCGTATTATATCCCTTAGTCGTCTTTTACGACAGCCACGGGAAGGGGTGAATTCTATTTATATTCTGTCACTACACGGTTTGAATGTATAATACTTCGTAATAATTAAAATAAATAAATGTACGCTGTAATAATAAAAGAAAAAAATCAGTTGTCTATAAAGTCGGTTTACTGACGACAGTTGAACGTGACAACGTCATAAGAAAATACTGATGGAATGGTTTCATTTTTCAAAAGATTTTTTTTTAATTTTGTTTGATAGATATTTTGTATGGATCAAGCCTTAAATGGAACGCCTCAGAGCGAGGTAACGCCGCATACGTCATGTTTTTTTTTTTTTCGTGTGTGCAGCCGGCTCCATCGAATTATAAGACGTTGTCACGTCAAAAGTTTCAAACCTCATTTCTCACTCTCGATACGAGCCTACTCCGCAGTAGCCGCGAATATTGGCATGCCACGCTGCTCAGACGGGCTGGTATAGGATTACATTCGGAGTTTATCCTTCCCTTGCATAGATGTTATATGCGTATATCTTACTACAATAATAGGCAAGATACGTGCTGTATTCTTACTCCGTCACTACACGCAATAAAAATAACATCCTTTTAATTGTGTGTTTTCCGTGTGGTGACGGAGTAAGAATATAATTCAGCATCTCCTTTCTTGCCTGTGCGTGTCGTAAAAGACGACTAAGGAATTATTGTAGGTAACGTACTCTCGCAGAAAATCGACGTCCGAGTAGTAGCAATTTGTTACTGCGCTTTGTTCGGTGAGCGAGAGAGCCGGAAGACCAAGTTTCTAAGGGTGTTTCCGTGTGGTGGGTTTTAGTGATGTCTTTAGTATCACCGAACCTCATTGTACACATTCACACTCCTTTCATTTTCTTCCCGGTAGGCTGCCTAGCAAATATCCATGAGCGGCAGCAACCCTTATCATCAGGTGTACTGTTTGCTCGTTTGCCACCGTTTGAGATAAAAACAAAACTATTTCATCATCATCATCGCAGCTCACATACGTCCCACTGTTGGGCTCGGGCCTCCTCCACAACGGGAGGGAATTTGACCTACTATACCATGCTGGTCAGACATGTTGGTATAGGGTTACATTTCGAGTTTTCCTTCTCTTGCACAGATCTTATGTGCATATTATATCCCTTAGTCGTCTTGTACGACATCCACAGGCAAGATAGGGAGTGGTGTGGAAAAAAAAACTATTTAAGGAACGGTAAACTTGCAATAAAATCCTATACCAACCCGTCGCCAGCATGATATTGTAGGTCAATTTCCCTCCCATTGTGGAATAGGCCAGAGACCAGCAGTGGGCCGTATATGAGCTATGATAATTAAAATTATGAAAATGTGGTACAATAGTACGGTATCTTTAATGTATGAATCCGTTTCGCACTTGGCCGGTTTCATTCAATCTCAACTAGGTAATTACATAGCTAATTTGAAGTAACATTTTTCAACGCACGAACAAATAAGTCGCCCAAAAGTAATTTTATATTCCGTTGTTTAAATTAAGATAAGAATCAAAGTAAGGTTGAATAGGACGTTTTTTAGCGAAGTACGACTTTTTGCTAGCCATGCATCAAAACCTAAGCTATATTAAGTATACAACATAGAGATTTCTAATGTTAACACTAGTATTTTTTTCGTGTTCCGATCCGGTGGTAGCATAATTGATTTGTTAGGTTTAAGTTAATAAATTAATTAATTAGTCTTCCGTATGGTGACGGAGTAAGAATACAATGCACCACTCCTAATCTTGCATGTGAATGTCGTAAAAGACGACTAAAGGATATAATATGCACATAACATCTATGCAAGAGATTGATAACTCGAAACGAAACCCTATACGAACCTCTCTGACCAGCATGGTATAGTAAGGTCAATTTCCCTCCTATTGTGAAGGAGGCTCGAGCCCAACAGTGGGACGTATACAAGCTAAAATGATGATGACGTTAATAAATAGCCATAATATAATAATTAGCATATTATAATCGAATTTTTGTACTGATAATAAATTTGTATCAAAATGTGGGTCAAAATGTATTAACTAATTCTGTAGCGGGTAGATATAAATCTACATAGATTTAATAGATAACGATGATTTTTTGTTGGGTTGAGAGCCCTTAGCGCTCACCACTAGTCCGTTGGGTTGAGAGCCCTCAGCGCTCACCACTAGTCCGCGTAAGGGTGTAACAGCCAGCCTAAGGCTAACACTCCAAGTCCTAACAAAAAAAAAAACTACTAATAAAATCGGCCAAGTGCGAGTCGGACTCGCGCACGAAGGGTTCCGTACCATTGAGCAAAAAAGGGCAAAGAAATCACGTTTGTTGTATGGAAGCCCCTTTAATTATTTATTTTATTTTGTTTTTAGTATTTGTTGTTATAGCGGCAACAGAAATACACAATTTGTAAAAATTTCAACGGTCTAGCTATCACTGTTCTTGAGGTACAGCCTGTTGACAAACAGACGGACGGACAGTCAGCGAAGTCTTAGTAATAGGGTCCCGTTTTTATCCTTTAGGTACGGCACCCTAAAAAGATGACTTTTTGGATGTGAGACACCTTCGTAGTCGCGTGATCATGAATGCTAAAGTATTCGAAACGATAGGAAATCACTGTACTATTCGAAGCCTGAAGTTTGTTCAATGTTTCGCCTTTTAGAAATAATGTTTTGTCTGGCAAGCTAGGCTTGCTTTTCGTATCTAAATAAATAACAATATAGCTAGAGAAGATAAACTCGAAACTAAACTTTATGACCGGTGCTGTAAATAGGGTTGCCAACCATGCTTTATAATAAAGTGTTCTACTTTATTTTTGGTAATTATACTTTATATAGTACGGGATCCACTGTACATTTTTTTATTTGATTACTAACAAGCTAATTTTTCGTGAGTAGCTTTATTTTGATGAGACGCCCAACAATATATGTACGAAAACTCTCAATTGTGGTAGGTTACGAAGGTATGAGGGATAGAATATGTCCATTTGTTGGTTCTCAAAAATTTATTATAAATAAAAAAATATTTGTCCTACAAAATGATAGATCACAGAGTTCTCTGCTGCCAACATGCATCGATAACGAGGTCATCAGAAATAATGATTAACAAGCTGATTTTTCTTTTTCATTTATTTAATCTATACCAATAAATAAAATTGGAGTGTCTGTTTGTAATGTCAAAATAATAGGCTTACATAGGCACACGGTTATTTGCACGACACCTATGCCTAAAATGGCAATTAAAAAATGTTTGTCTGTCTGTCTGTTTGTTCCGGGTAATCTTCAAAACGGCTGGACCGATTTCAAAAATTCTTTCACCTATGGAAAGCTATAATATCAGGGCGTAAACTAGGCTATATTTTATCCTGGTATTCCCACGGGAACGGGATCTACGCGGGTAAAACGACTATAACCTATAACCGAAGCGAAGCGAGGGCGGATTGCTAGTATTTATATAAATTAATAGTCATATTGTCCTACAAATTGCGTGGTACGTTATCCCGGTCCTACGCTAAAAAGTTGTAGTACAGATCCTTGATATAAAAATAAGGTAGAAAAACTTTACTGTAATGCGTAAAACAAAACACTCCTTATGGGTGGGTACTGAACTATATAACGGTGCACATAAGTGATAACGGACATAATTATTGAATGAAATGTTAGCTGTTAGATATGGTGTGAATCAGATCTTATGTGCTAAAAGCACACAAAAATACGTTTTTAAGGCAATAAAAACTTAAAATTTTCCATTTTATACGTTTTTTTTTTTGTCAAAAAAAGTTGGCAACCCTAGCTGTAAATAGCCTTTTATGCCTTAGGTTTTATTACTGCGAACCTTTTGTTTGGATCGGCTGTAAACGAGTCTTTTTGATTTGACTACACAGATGGCGTAGTTTTAAAATACCGACCTATCGGGCCAAGTGTCGCGGGTTCAATTCCCAATTGCAAGCTTCAAATTGTTGTTCTGTCAGAATTTTTATAAATTACCTCGGAAAAGAAGAATTAATTTCTTAGTACAAGGTGGTGTTTAAAAAAGGGTATGATCATTTCTGCGACATTACTTTCATCATCATCATCTCAGCCCACATAAGTCCCACTGTTGGGATCGAGCCTCCTTCGTAAGGAGAGGGCAATTCATCTACTACTCCACGCTGGTTAGGCGGGTCGGTATAGAGTTTTATGTCAAGTTTTCCTTCTCTTGCATATATGTTATTTGCGTAATATATCCCTTAGTCGTCTTTTACAACATCCACGGGTAAGATAGGGGGTGGTAAATTATATTCTTACTCCGTCACCACACAGAAACACAAACTTTACTTCTTTTTAATATTAGTGTACATAATAATTTCGTTAGTATTATTAAATTAATAGGTTGAAGAAATTTATTAATTGGTATATGTAATTTCGGACGTAATAGTAAGTTTATATTACTCAAGTGACCATGAATTTTAGTGAATAATACAGGATATGACAAGATATTATTTTTAATTTGTTTGTGTAGCATTGTGTAGCCTAGACCTACTTGAAGGACTGCTACTTATAAAGTTAAGCAATAATGTTCTTCATTAGGTGTCAAGATAGCCAAATCGTACTTAATTAATTGGCTAAGAGCCTGTTGGTTGCTTGAAGCTCGGATTAAAGTTAGTTATTCATCACCATCTCAGCTCATACACGTTCCACTGTTGGGCTCGGGCCTCTTCCACTATAGGAGGAAAATTTACTATTATACCACGCTGGTCAGACATGTTGGTATAGAGTTTTGTTTCGAGTGTTCCTTCTCTTGCAATATTATATGCATATTATATCCGTTAGTTATTTTTTACGACACTCACGGGGAAGAGAGAGGGTGGTGCATTGTATTCTTATTCCGTCACCACATGGAATGGAACTATTAGTTTATTATTATTTAATTAAAATGATTTGGAAGATGTTTAAACTACAACACAATAAAATAAAATAAAATCTAGACTGTAGGAATAAGAGCAATATTATGTTAATCAAACTTATTATCTTCATCTATAATTTGCATCTGTTAAATTTTGTAATGGGCTTCATCTCGGCTCATATAAGTACATCCCATTGTTGGGCTCGAGCCTCCTCTACAAAAGTAAAGAAACTGACATTACTATACTATGCTAGTTAGATAGGTTGGTATAGATAGGGTTTTGTTACGAGTTTTCATTCTTTGGCATAGTTGTTATATACGTATTATCTCCCTTAATCGACTTTTACGACATCCACGGGCGAGATAGGGAGTGGAAATAGTATTTTTATACTGTTACTACACGGATAATGTAATGAGCTTAAAGGTAATTAATCATCATCACAGCTCATACTTGCCCCTCTTGAGGCAACGCGAGGGCGCGTGTATGAACCTCTTCCATAATGGGAGGACAATTCTACAATTCCCGCTCAGACGCCTTGCTGTAGACTTTTGTTTCGAGTTTTCCTTCTTTTGCTTGGATATTAGCTGCATATTGTAATCACTTAGTCGTCTCTTACTCTTATTCCATCATCAAAAATCTTTTATTTGTGATATTTCAAAAATTAAAAAAATATATTAATAAATTAATAAAATCACGTTCAGCTAATTATATTTTCCTCCATTATCACAGGGAAAAGGTTATAAGGTTTAAAGGCAAAGGCATAAAGATTGCCTACCGACGACTTTTTTAATAGCAGGCATGGATTTTCAAATTATGCCACAGAGCAATATTTTTGTCCCTTCATATATCCGACTAAAAATTTCTTCTGGCTCTGTTGCACTAGGTCTCCACCCGTGTGTCAAAGCGAAAGGTACCAAAAAGGGTAACCCGCCGGGACAGCTACGGATGTCAAGGACTCGGTACTAGTGGTCGGTCCAATGGCGATAGGGAGGGAATACGGTAGGTAACGGTCGCTCCGGACAGATTGCGCGGGGTGTGTTCGGACCATAACCTACCAAGAACAAAAGAAAAAGATCTCCACCCGTAATATATATATCCACAGATAAAAGCGTAAGACTATAAGAAATACACATCGAAAATATGATTGAATATTACAAGCGCTTGTATTTAGAGAATAAAAAATATCAATGAAATTTTTAGAATTTTTACAGCTGCAAATAGACAATTTAAAATGTACACAAAAGATCAAAGAACATTATAATTGCAAGCCATGAAATAAATTTAAGTCTCTGTATATTTAAAATTTGACTGCACAGATGGCGTAGTGGTTAAGATAGTGACCTACAGCGCCAGTGTCGGGGGTTCGAATCCCACGCGGGACAACACTTTGTGTGAACCACAAATTATTGTTCTGAGTCTGGATGTAATTTGTGTCCGTTAATTATATGTTTGTAAAGTCCCCCGCAATACAAGGATTATTTCCTTAGTGCAGGGTGTTGTCTTAAATAAATAAATAAATAAAATATTTAAAAAAAAATTGTCTCTGTTATATTCAAGGGTAACATGCAAATGCATTTATAACATTAAAATTTTAATCTATTTACTTAGCTTAGCTATAAAATATACTTATACAATTGCCTTCAGAGCGACCTCTAAATATTCATTAAACATTTTTGTGCTATTTTCTTTCACAATCACAATTCAAATGTTAACTAGGCTAGTGCGTTGATTAAAATCTGTTTCTGCTACGTATAAATGTAGGCACATTTTGTTATGATGAAACTATAAATCTATTTCATCATCGATATGGCTAAGGAATTTCCTTTGGTAACAGGTGTTTAGTTATTAAGGCACGACTTCTTATACATAAGTTTCTTTTTTTAATGCTGTAGGACATATGTTTAGACATTCCCCTACACGCTAATGTAATTGGGTATCTGCCACCCCAACAGTTGGTATTGGTTTCACCTTGAGGTTGATCAATCATGGTGGTGGGTAAAAACGTCTGTTGCAACTTTGGTTCTTCCTTAGATGCCGCTCGTGGAGCGAATCAGCATTGCCCCCTGTCTCATATGCCCCCTCCACTGTCTCCTTAAGTGCTATAATGGCATCGCAAAATAAGACTATGCTAGTACCTGCTTTCACGTAGGCGGTACTCCTTCAGGGTATGGCGAGCCGTACCGACAGGTTGGGCACATTAATAGCGATTGGGGATAATTTTTCGCCCAATTTGATGTAAAAACTTACGGAAACATGAACGGTGAACACCTATCGTCAGGTGGATCGTCTGGAACGTCAGGATGATCTATGGTGTACTGGTACATAGATCTATGGTCTACTGGTACATGGATTACTCTGCGAGATAGAATCTGAAATACGGAAATCCGTAGAAGACATAGCACTAAGAATTAGCACGCTGAAGTGGCAATGGGCAGGCCACATCGCTCGACGAACCGGTAACCGTTGGGGAAGAAAGGTTCTCGAGTAGCGACCACGTATCGAACGACGCAGTGTAGGACGCCGACTAGGCGGACCGACGACCTGGTGAAAGTTGCTAGGCGTCGTTGGATGCAGGTGGCATAGGACCGCACTTTGTGGCGTAACAGGCAGGCCTACGTCCAGCAGCGGACGGCGATAGGCTGAAATGATGATGATGAATGACGTGAAGTCGTCCTCTCAGCCAATATAAGCCCTCAGTTCGGGCTCGGGCCTCCTCCACTATAGGAGCGAAATTGACCTACTGTAAACGTCAAAAGGATTGGTATAGGGTATTTTTTAGAGTTTTCTTATCTTGTATAGATGCCACATGCGTATTAAATCATACTCACGGGCAGGGGTGACGTATTGTATTCTTACCCCGAAACCACACAAAAAGACAAAAGTATAGGCAATTATAAAAAAACAATATGCAAATAAAACTATTTTACGGACTTTATCGCGTTTGTATTTGATTTATGATTGCCCGACGTTTCGAATACTTTGCAGCGTTCATGGTCACGGGCGGATACGATAAAATCCGTAAAGTACTTTTATTTACTACTAGCAGCCCGCCATCGCTTCGCTCCGCATAGTTCCCGTTACCGTGGGAATACCGAGAAAAATATAGTCTATGTTACTCAGGGATTAATTTAGCTTACCAATGGTAAAAGAGTTTTCGAAATCGGCTCAGCAATTTTTGAGTTTATTCATTACAAACATACTCACACATAAAAATAACATGGTTGTCTGTAAAGTCAGTTTACGGACGATAGTTTAACGTGACAACGTCATAGTAAAACATTGATGAAATGACTGCATACTTTTATGAATAAAATTGAATCAGTGTAACCAGTATCTATTGTTATAAGCTATTGAAATTAAATCGGGTCGGCAATTACCGTAAGTCTCGATAGATGGCGCTGTTCAGTTTAGCTGAATCGCATTGTACTAAATGAATATATTTGAAATCCTTTCGCATCGATAGATGGCGCGCTTTAGTACAGCTGAATCGCATACTACTTAATAATAAAACAATGAGCGCAACGGGACAAGGAGCATAACGGGACACTTTTTCGTGCATGCAGCCAGCGTTGAAGCGTTCATCGATTTATTAGACTTTGTCACGTCAAAAAATACAAACTTTTCCTCTTTATAATATTAGTGTAGATGCATAATGCTCGCGTAAACATCAGAAATAATAAAAAAACATTATAGAAATCCGAACTATTCTCGATTACTTCATACAACTTGGTACCCCTACTCGTAACAAATACAGCTTGTTAAAATATAAGAAGCGCAAGATTTATATGAACTTATGTTAATATGTGTGAAGCAACGTATAAAAATAATCTTGACTCATTTTATACATGTAAGTATTATATTATATACATCTGTATAAATAATGTATTTCTATAATTTATTATCAATAGTATGTTAGTTTAATATGAGTCATTATAAGCACTATTATCATCATCGTCACAGCTCATTTATGTCCCACTGTTGGGCTTGAGCCTCCTATACAATGTGTGGTAAATTAACCTACTATACACCTACACGCTGGTCAGACGTGTTAATATAGGGTTTTGTTTCGAGTTTTTTCTTGCATAGATGTTATATGCAAATTATAATATATGTTTTATGTTTGTGGCAAATGGTATTGGGCATGCTCACTAAAGGGTCTGCTCGCGGTAGCTACGAGGAGCAGGTCACTCCTTTCCCTCCATTATGGTTGAGGGGAGCGATGGTTGCTCTAGTGGTTATGATCGAGTGCCGCTTGCCGGATCTGGTTCTTTTTTTTTTTTTTTTTTTTTATTGCTAACGGTGGCAAACGAGCAAACAGTACACCAGATGGTAAGTTGCTGCCGCTCATGGACCTCTACAAGGCCGCTGCCTACCGCGAAGAAAGTGAAGGGAGTGTGAATGCATGCATTGAGGCTCGGTGATACCAAGGGCACCACCAAAACCCTCCACACGCAAACACCCTCAGAAAGTTGGGCTTCCGGCTCTCTCGCTCACCGAACGAAGCGCAGTAACAAATCGCTTCTGCGAGAGTGTGGTACTGCTCCGGACGGACTGGCCCGCGGCTGTAGACAGATAACTGTCGACAGTGTGGTCCTACCACGAAAAACTGGTCCAGCCATAATCTTCTCATTATATTTGTGATTTGTATTATATAATATTTCGAATGGCATCACACTGGAGCTATTAATAAGTATATTGTAAGATGTAATTTTATTTAAGTGACATTAGAAAATAAATAAAAAATAGACGATCCCGCTGAGTTTCTTGCCGGATCTTCTCAGTGCGGTCGCTTTCCGATCCGGCGGTAATTTTAAGACAAAATGAAAAAAAAAATGACAGTATGAAGTGCCCCCGCGGGGCTTATACATAATAAATGATTTGAATTTGAATATCCCTTAGTCGTCTTTTATGATACTCAAGGGCAATAGAGGGGGGTGGTGAATTGTACATATTTTTACACCGTCACCACACGAAGCACGTTTTATTCCTCTCATCACCACAGTTCCCTTACCATATAGGACAACACTGTGCGATCCACAAATTGTTGTTCTGAGTCTGGCTGTAATTTGTGTCCGTTAATTATATGTTTGTAAAGTCCCCCACAATACAAGGATTATTTACTTAGTGCAGGATGTTGTAAAAAAAAAAAGAAATATTTGTCCCACTATTGGGCTTTCTTTTTTTTTTTGGGGGTGGGCTGCGGTCGGCGCGCTCCTCGCACCACTGCATAATAATAGGAAGGAAATTCTACCTACTATCCGCGCTGATCAAATGGATTGGTATAAGGTTTTTTATCAAGTTTTCCTTCTTTTATACCGATTTTATATGCATATTGTATTCTTTTGTCGTCTCTTACGATACCGACGGGCAAGAAGTTGGTGAATTGTATTCTTATGGAGACCACACGGATATAATCATCATCATCATTGCAGCCCACATACGTCCCACTGTTGGGCTCGGGCCTCCTCCACAATGGGAGGGAATTTAGCCTACTATACCGTGCTGGTCAAACATGTTGGTATAGGTTGTCATATCGAGTTTCCCAACACTTCCTTCACGGATATAAGATTATTATACAATCAAAATAATATTTCTAATATACCGAAAAGAAAATATCATTGCTATTTTCGAAATAAAAATTCCACAGACAAATAAAAAGTTGATATTTCATCATTCCGGTTACATCGGATTACTTTAAAAAAGCATTTGTTATTTAAACAAAACGACATGTGTAAATTTTCTTATTCTTATGTTTAGCAACTTTCCCTTACGTAACAAGTTTTTATGTAAATTGGCGAGTTAATCTCTTTTTCACCACGCCTTGCGCGCCACCGCGCCCGACCACAGATGCTATCACAAATACTACATTTTATTTGGGTACCGCGAAACGAAAATCTTAATTAAACTTTTATCGTTATTTTTTTGATGTAAACTTGATTGTTGGTGTGGTGTAAACAGGCCGTGGCGTGAAGCGACGCGTGCCGTGGCGAGGTTTCGCCACGCTCTATGATAGTAAGTGTAGTCGACCAATTGTCACAATAATCAGAGGTATCGAATATAACTATTATATTATTACAGAAATCACTCGTTAAAAGAATTGAGTTGTCACAATTTTAAATTTTTTTGAATTAGATTTTTTGTATTTAATGAAAATAAATGTTTATTGAATAAAAATCATTTTCTGAAAAAAAAAACGTAATATTTTATTTATACATTATGCCATAAAAGTTTCTACCGTAATGATGTTATTTGCATACTACAGCTTGTATTAAGGTAATGAACATCGTATTACGAGGAATTTCATCCTCATCATCATCTGTGCTCGTATAAGTCCTATTAATGGGCTCGAACAGAACGCTGGAACTGGCTGACGAATTTTCATTCCGGTTAACTTAATCATATGGGTCATGAAAACTTTACGCATTCAGCTAGCGATCTAAATAAATCACTGTTCGATACTTCTTCAGATATGGCAGAATAAGTACATGGCAGCAAATTACCGGCACAGGGTCGCCTAATATTTTGCCGGATTTTTCAAAAGATAACGTTCGAAAACGCATTCCGTGTCGTGAAAACTATACGCATTCAGCTGACGATCTAAATCACTGTCCAGTACTTCTTAAGACATGGCAGAATGAGTATATTGCAACAAATTCCCCGCGCAGTGTCGGCTAGTATTTTTTTTTCGGATTTTTCTAATGTTAACGTTCGATCGTATATCACATTGGTACATATAACGAACCAGTTGGTATAGAGTTTTATTTCGAGGTTTCCTTTCTTACATCTGTAATATATCTATATTGTATAACTTTTTAATATAACTTTTAGTATCCGACCGAAACTACTTTTTATTGCCGAAACCGAAATCGAATTTCGGCTTCAGTCTCAGTTTCGGCTGAAGCCGAAAGTCCTGTGTAAATTATAAGCTCAGTAATTTTGTGGGAAGCAAGATAAATAGTCTATCATAATCAGTCAGTTTTTACTCTTTACTAATATAAACATAAAATCAATCTTACAAAATTTAACTATAAGAACAAAATAATTTCGATTTATAATAAACTTATGTGATAACTATGATAAACCACTCTTGTGTTTGCCTTGATTCTAAAAAATTGCAAAGAATAAAATGTTCTAGATAATTTATAAACTACATCACATAAATAGTGAACTAAAATATACCTATTTTGAAGTGATTACCTCAAACTGCTAAATTTGCGACGCACAGACACAAATGGAAGAACTAAAATTGTGAGATGACTATGAGCGCCGTAAAATGATCGTCTCTCTCGAAAACTCATGAATTCAGTTTCGGTTTCGGCCATAGTTTCGGCTCCATTATCAGCAGAAATATACCCGTTTTTTGACCTAAACCGAAATTTCGATCAGACTATAAACGTTTTCAAAAATATTTTTAATCTACGGAACCATGTGTATATATTATTATATTCCTTGTTAGAGATGTTTAGTGTTAGGTAATCCATTACTTTATTTGTGTGCGGTTAGGCCTAGTGATATTTTATGATAAATAGTCGATTGTGTACGCTGGGAAATATGCTTGAGAATTATATGCGATGACAAAATAGATAGTTTGTTGTTGAATTATATTCGGCGGCTTTTTAATGGCATGCCATTTTTGCGTTTGTTGTAGTTTATTAATTTTTTTTTATATTATATTTCGTATTGCTGAGAATTTTTAAAGTAGGTAATTAAAATTACAGACAGATTCATCCGCGTGGTGACGGAGTAAGCACACAAGATCACACTTAAGTGTCTTGAGTGATAATTAAAGGACTTACACGTATATAGATGGAAACAAACAAAGAAAAACCGGCTAAGTGCGAGTTGGAGTCGCGCACGAAGGTTCCGTACCCATTATCAATAATAAATAGGTAAAAAATTGTGTTTTTTGTGTGGGACCCCCTTAAATATTTACTTTATTTTTAGTATTTGTTGTTATAGCGGCAAGAGAAATACATAATTTGTGAAAATTTCAACTGTCTAGCTATCGCGGTTCTTGGGATACAGCCTGGTGACAGACAGACGGACGGACAGACAGCGAAGTCTTAGTAATAGGGTCCCGTTTTTACCCTTTGGGTACGGAATCCTAAAAAAGAAAAACGTACATTTCCCTATATTACAATTACAAAATTTTACAATTTCTAGGTACATATAACCAATGGTGCCTAATTGAAAACAAGCAAGGCTACATGAGAAGGAAATCAACACGCAAGTTAACTATTTTGGTCATTGTATTAGCAGGACCAGATTAATCATAAGGAAGAGTATGCAACTGCCTCCGAGTCCCGCTCGGATACAAAAGAAATAAAAAAAAAATCCTCTTGACGTGACAACGTCTTATAATTCGATGGAGCCAGCTGCACACACGAAAAAACATGACGTATGCGGCGTTACCTCACTCTGAGGCGTTCCATTTAAGGCTTGATCCATACAAAATATCTATCAAACAAATAAAATTACAATTTTCTTTTGAAAATGACACCATTCCATCAGTATTTTCTTATGACGTTGTCACATTCAACTATCGTCAGTAAACCGACTTTACAGACAACCGATTTTTTTGTTGCATACGGTGGCCAACAAGCAAACAGTACACCTGATGGTAAGTATTGCTGCCAGTCATGGACCTTTGCCGCCGCTGTCTACCGTGAAGAAAGTGAAGAGTGCGAATGCGTGCAATGGGGTTTGGTGATATTGAAGGCATCACTGAACCCACCACACGCAAACACACCGAACAAAGCGCAGTAACAAATTGCTACTACTCGGACGTGGATTTTATACGAGAGTGTGGTATTACCGGCCGGCGGCTGTAGACAGACCACTGTCAACAGTATTGTCCTACCACTATATTTTAATTTTTAATTTACGCTAATTTCAATAACCTAGTATTTTATTTTGGGATAAGATGATGATGAAGGTTCTAGATCAGGAGTGGGACGTATAAGCTGGAAATGCAGGATGTATCAGGTTACGGGGCAACTGGTCAAACGGGAGATAGGCAATGGTGCTAGGAAACTATGAAAAAAATTTGAAGGAAAAATATCGATTCGTTAATGAATTAGAGATATGTAAAGTTTTCAATTTTATCATCGCTTTTTTTTTTAAATCTGATTGAAATGTATAAAGTCAGTGATACTTAATCTGCAAAATATTTGTACTTTGTTAAATGTTCATTAGAAATTGGAAAAAATCAATGATTACGTTCGCATAAGCAAAACAAACTTCGCTTTAAATCAGCTGATCAGCCGATGACCGTCGCCGAGTCGCGTTTTTACCTACCTACCATTGAAGCGTTTGCGCAATCCCTACCTATTCATACGGTCGAAGCTTTACATGCCTACATGTATCCTGTCTGTACATACCTACATAATAAGTAACATTTAAGGCATAGACTGTTTAACACTCATTTTTTAAATTACCTACTATAACTTTTATGTTATATTGTTTTTTGTGTAATATACATTTTATTTACGATCTATGGCCGGTAAACTACAACATAGGTACTCGAACAGTTGCCCTCCAACCTGTGTAACGAAACTGACTCCCACGAACCCTTTTTGGTTTGGTAATACGTGGAAACAAGACCATATGCAAAAGATCAATTATTTACCTTTTATGAAGGATATCCGTACTCAAACATATATGGGATATGATGATTATTAAACAAAATGTAGCAATAGTTATTAAATTATTGGCACACAAAGATTTCACTTTGAATTTCCAACATGGCGATACACCATAGTAATTAAATAATTTAGCGTAACGCCTTTCCTAAAAGATAATAATCAGTGTAATTATCAAAAAATAACTTTATATGTAGAATTTAATTGCCTTTTAAATATTTCTTAATGTTGCTTATAACTTTAAAAACATTACTCAATCGGTAATTTGGTTATAGTTTTCCTTTGTCTATGGTGTTGTATTAAGTTTTCATGTCATTTAAAGTAAATACTTCTTGGTTATTATTATTGGAAGCTAGATTGTTATGAGGAAAAAATATATTAGAAAATAGAACTAAACAGATTAGAATATACGTATGAATTTGAATAATGTCTATTATTTAAATATATTAAACTAGCTGACCCAACAGACGTTGTTCTGTTCAATTAAAATAAAAGGAATTCTCCTTGAAATCGACAACAGCGCCACCTACCGGGTCCAATTGTGAATCTAAACTATTCTAGAATCCCCTTGAACACACATAGGTTACTTTAGAAAAGTTTATATAGTCGTTAAGTTTTCTTATATTTTAATTTTCTGCGCAACTTTCTTTATTTTTTTTCCGTAAAAGTAATTTTCAAAGTATTAGAAAACTTAAAAATAAAGATGGACGAAATCGGTAAAGTCGTTCTTAAGTTATGTTATTGTCCTGCCCAAACAGCGTCACCTACCTGGTCCAATTGCGAATCTAAACCATCCTCGAATCCCCTTGAACACATACAAAAAATTTCGTCAATATCGGTCCAGCCGTTTAGGAGGAGTTCAGTGATATACACACGTACACAAGAAATTTATATATAAAGATATTGCACTCGTCTAAGAAAATACTCACCACTCTGCGGTTCGAATACCAAGAACTCGGGGTCCACCAACAAATTGCCAACCTCAATAAACCTTCAAACCTAAATAAAAAGTTGTTGTTAAAAACTGTTAGCGATAAGGCCGCCCATTGTACTGACTATTGTTATTATAAGTTTCTACTTTTATATATAATATGGTGTACAATAAAGTATAAATAAATAAATAAAAAGTGCAAGATAGGGAGTGGTGAATTGTATTCTTACTCCGTCACCACACGGAATACGTACTGTATTTTAAAATCATCGCACACGGATGTTAAGAATTAGGTAGGTAGATTATTAATTTGATATAATTAAATGGACTATCATTATTGACTTCATTATTTGCATATTTTAATATTGTGTAACAAGGAAATAATCAACGTTTCATGTGGTGTCGGAGTAAGAATACAATTCACCACTCCCTATCTTGCCCGTGGGTATCATAAAAGACGACTAAGGGATATAATACGCGTATAACATCTATGCAAGAGAAGGAAAACGCGAAACAAAACCCTATATCAACCTGTGTGACCAGTATGGTATAGTAAGCTCAATTTCCCTCCTATTGTGGCGGAGGCTCCAGCCCAGCAGTGGGATGTATATGAGCTGATGACGAATATTATATAACAAGGAAGTAATCAGCGTTACGTGTGGTGACGGAGTAAGAATACAATTCACCACTCCCTATCTTACCCGTGGGTGATCGTACGAGACGACTAAGGGATATAAAACGCATATAACATCTATGCGAGAGAAGGAAAACTCGAAATAAAACCCTATACCAACACGTCTGACCAGCGTGGTATAGTAGGTCAATTACCCTTCCGTTATAGAGGAGCCCCGAGCCCAACAGTGGGACGTATATGGGCTGAAATGATGATGATGATGATGAATCAGCGTTACGTGTGGTGACGGAGTAAGAATACAATTCACCACTCCCTATCTTGCCCATGGATGTCGTAAAAGACGACTAAAGGATATAATACGCATATAACATCTATGTAAGAGAATGAAAGCACAAAATACATTATGTTTAGATGGTAAGGTCAATTTCCCTCCTATTGTGAAGGAGGCTCGAGCCCAACAGTTGGACGTATATGAGCTGAAATGATCTATCATTATCGATACTTAAATTATTTGCATATGATAATATTGTATAATAAGGAAGTAATCAACGTTCATTAATATGCGTATAGTGAATGTATGTGGTTAAAATACGTATTTAATTCCTATAGAAACAAACTCTCATACAATTGATTGTGTTGTCAGAACAAAAAAATTGCGGAATCCCATTATGCGTATCCAAACGGCTATTATTAACGCAATAGATAGTGGGCAAGAAAAGCATGGCCGTATATGGTAATAAGCTTTTGCGTGTATAAATGTTTAGCTTCTGTTCGCCGCTTCGTTCGAGTGAATAGTAGCATTCACAGATTTTATCGAAATCCGTTCAACGGATTATGTTTGATTGATTAAAAGAATTTGGGCTCGAGTCACCTCTGAAATAGGAGGGAAATTGACCTACTATACCACGCTGGTCAGATGTGTTGGTATAGAGTTTTATAATACTTCGAGTTTACCATATATCTTTATATTTATAAAGCTTCTGTTTACCGTAGGCCGTTGCCTACCGTGAAGTAAATGCTCTTCTTAAACCTCGTTTAAAGGTCACGTCATAGCGCTCGGGAAACACAGCAGCAGGTAGTTCATTCCAGAGCCTGCACGTACGTGGGAGAAATGATCGCTGAAAACGTACAGTTGAAGACCATAGTTGTCTGTCTACAGCCGCAGGCCGGTCCGTCCAGGGTAATACCACAATGAATAGAAAATCGGCGTCTGAGTAGAAGCAATTTGTTACTGCGCTTCGTTCGGTGAGCAAGAGAGCCGGACAAGTTTCTAAGCGTGTTTGCGTGTGGTGGATTTTGGTAACGTCTTTAGTTTCACCGAACTGCACGCATTCACACTCTCTTCGTGGTAGGCAGCGGTCGAGCAAAGGTCCATGAGCGGCAGCAACACTTACCATCAGGTGTACTGTTTGCTCGTTTGCCACCGTTTGCAATAAAAAAAACTATCATTTTCTTTAGCCACTCATGGTTCAAAAAAAAAAACGCTGCCTTGCAAGGTTCTTGAAAATTACTGTATTACTTTTTAGTTGTCGAAATTTAAACTTTGCAAAGTCACTAATGTCCAAAAAATCACTCCTTTTAGAAATTCATTTATAAAATTAGAAATTCGAAAATATCAAATAACTTTTTAATTAATTCAAAAAAATGTATATCTCTATAGCTATGATTAAAAGAATTTTATATGAAATTTAACGACCGATAGATTTGAAATTATATTGTGAAATCGACTGCCATGAATGTTGTTTTTGTCGAATCCGTGCCTCCGTCGCTTATTACAAAGCTAAAAAGTTTGTAACTTCGTTACTAAAAATTCAGGCTTCTAGTTTTATTCACAACGAAGTTATAGGGCGTCGAAAATGGCTTGAATTGGTTCGAGAAGAGGATGTTACGGCACTGTTGAGTTTTTGCTAGACTTGGCGGGAGCACTACCGTGCCCCCCAGATGGACACGCTATCTATTTCAATACAAAAAATATACAGAAAACAAACAATTTGACTGCACAGATGGCGTAGTGTTTAAGATGCCGACCTTCACTGCCAGTGTCGGGAGTTCGAATCCCCACGCAGGACAATACAGAGCGATCCACAAATTGTTGCTCTGAGTCTGGATGTAATTTGTATCCGTTAAAGTATGTTTGTAAAGTTCCTCGCAATACAAGGATTAGTTCCTTAGTGCAGGGTGTTGTCTTAAAAAAATAGATATGGCTGAATTATAATAATATAATTCTTCGTCAGCCTTTTTCTTTCTCCTTTCCCTGTATAGAGTTCACCACTACTTTCTTTGCCAGTGGGTGTCGTCAAAGCCGATTTAAGGTAACGTCTCAGCTTATAAACGTCCCACTACTGGGCTCGAGTTTCCTCCCAATAGGAAGCAAGTTGACCTACTATACCATTTTGGTATAGGGTTTTATTTAGAGTTTTCCTTGACTTGCACAAATTATATCCCTTAGTCGTCTTTTACGACCTCCATGGGCAAGAGATGGAGTGGTGTATTGTATTCTTATTCTGCCAATACACGAAATTAAAGGTATAATTTATGCAAGAGGAAAACTTGAAATAAAACCGTGTATCGACAAGTTTGACCAGCGTGGCATAGCAAGTCAATTTCCCTCCCATTGTGAAGGAGACTCTAAGCTTAGTAGTGATAAAAATCAACTAAATATACAAACACTTTCAATGTTAATTAGAATTTTCTCTCTCATACATTCTATACGCGCATCAATATTCGAAATGAAAAGCGTAAGGACCACCATTTTAAATTTTAAATAAATGTCTTCTAGCACGTGTCATTGAATTGTTTTGCTATAAAGAGAAGTCCTACTGTAAGCGAATAGCGGTACTGTTTTAAAGTCCTTTATTAACAGTACTAAGTAACTATTTGTCCGTGTGGTGACGGAGTAAGAAAACAATTCACCATTCCCTATATTATCCGTGGATGTCGTAAAAGACGGCTAAGAGATATCATACGCATACTAAAACTCGAAACGAAACTCTATACGAACCTGTCTGACCAGCATGGTATAGTAAGGTTAATCGCCCTCCTATTATGAAGGAGGCTCGAGCCCAGCAGTGGGAGGTATATAAGATGAAGTGATTAACAGTACTTGCTGTGTCACCACTGGTGGTGTGAGTAGGTAGTACATTCTGCAATGACTAGAGTAATTCTCTGTCGAATGTTGCTTCACTAAATATCCCTTTTTTTGACAGTCACCGTCTTTTTCCATCTGTCTGGAATGACGGACAGGCGGCGTGGTCCCTATTGCTATTGGGCAGACCATCGTTTCCTTATATTCGGTAGCCTGTCCGGTGGGTCATTGCTCGGCGACGCATCGGCATCAAAGAATAGTTATCGGTGCGTCGCGTTCGCGTCTCTTTCATCACGTCACCCTTTCATCTTGGCGGACTAGCCCCTAAAAGAACTGCAGACTAGCCCCTAAAAGAACTGCAATTAAAATATTAAACCCACTTATCGCGAATGGCCTGTGCTTTTCTTATCCGCTAATCGCTTACGGTGACACCTATCAACACGCAACAGTATATCTCAGATCACGTATCAGATAATGAGTCGCAGGGCGTGAGAGAACGCGCAATTTCTCATGTCTGCCTACCGGTGACGTCCGCCATGTTGAAATAGTTGAGTAATATCAACGTATTAATGTGTTAGCAAAAACTATTTTGATTAACAAGCATTTAATGTAGGCCTTTCCGTATGGTGACGGAGTAAGAATAGAGTTCAACACCCTCTATCTATGAGTGTCGTAAAAGCCGACTTAGGGATTAAATCTGCTTATAACATCAATGCAAGATATGAAACTCGAAATAAAATGCTATTTTTTTTTTGGGGTCGGCTACGGTCAGTGCACCTGTGGCCCTCCGTTCGAGACGATATACGGGCGGGCGGCGCGCAGCCCCGTAACCCACCCATAGCACGTCGCCTTCGTCGTTGGGCGGACCACCGGAGCCGAATTCCTTGTCTTCAGTGGTCGACCCGACGGAATACCCCCAGGGAGTCCCCTCTCCTCATGAAGTCCCCCCCCCTGGGGACGTTGGTCGCCTCTCCGTGGGTGACGGACTAAATCCTCGGGCACGAAATAAAATCCTATAACAACACGTCTGACCGGCGTGGCATAATAGGACAATCCTATTATGGAGCAGGCTCGATCCCAACAGTGAGACGAAACATGAGCTGTAATGAGTAATGATGATGATGATTACTTTCTTAAACCAGGTCGTATCATCATCATCATCATCGCAGCCCACATACGTCCCACTGTTGGGCTCGGGCCTCCTCAACAATGGGAGGGAATTTAACCTACTTTACCATACTGGTCAGACATGTTGGTATTTTTTTTTTTTTTTTTTTGGTGGGCTATGGTAAGCGTACGCGCGGTCCTGCCCCGTCCGATGGGGCGATGACAGGACGGCGCGCGGGCCCATAACCCACCCGTACCCACGTCACCTCGTTGTTTGTTGAGCCGACCACCGGAGCAGATGTGACTTGTCATCAGTGGTCGGCCCGACGGAATACCCTTTCGGGTAACCTCACGTCTCGACGTACTGGGACGTCGGTCGCCATCGCGCGGTCAGCCTCTCTGCGGGTGACGGACAATTCCCCGGTCCGATCACCCGCGGCCTCGGCTAGGGCGGCATTAGGCGCAGATACTCGCGCCTGCGCCGCCCGAGTCGCCGGCGGCGGAACGTGTCGCCAAATAAGAGCTCTACTCGCACACGATCCGCCGCCTCCTTCCGTGAGATTAGACATGTTGGTATAGGGTTTCATTTCGAGTTCTCCATCTCTTGCACAGATCTTATATGCATATTATATCCCTTAATCGTCTTTTACGACATCCACGGGCAATATAGGGCGAGCTGAATTGTATTCTTACTCCGTCACCATACGGAAAGTATGTACATCACAAAATACCTGTTCCCAAAATTCGCATGTAATTCGCTATAAAAAAAAACTATAAAGCTCATAATAAAAATATCTCGGAAGTCATTGTGAATCAACGTCACGGTTGCCTGATTTTACTTTCCTTCAATTTAAAAAGTGAACGCGGAAAATGCTTAGCATAAAACTCAACGCCTAGGCATGGAAATGATTGCTATTTGATATACATATATTACTAACTAGCAACCCGCCCTCGCTTCGCTTCGGTTATAGGTTATAGTCGTTTTACACGCGTAGTTCCCGTTCCTGTGGGAATACTGGGATAAAATATAGCCTAGTTTACGCCCTGATATTATAGCTTTCCAATGGTGAAAGAATTTTTGAAATCGGTCCAGCCGTTTTGAAGATTACCCGGAACAAATAGACAGACAAAAATTTTTTAATTGCTGTTTTAGACATAGGTGTCGTGCAAATAACCGTGTTTGCATGAAAAAAGCCTATTATTTTGACATTACAAACAGACACTCCAATTTTATTTATTGGTATAGATATATTCGCAATTGACAGGTTTACGGTTTTTGAAGTAGAATATCTTAGGCGCGACTTATGAGTAAAATGGGATCTTTTTTCGGACGGAAGTGACATGCATTAAAATAATGTATACCTAATAATATATATTACACTTTTTTTTGGCGTGGGCTACGGTCAGTGCACCCGCCACCCGGCTCCGTCCGGGGCGACAGAGGGGCGGCGCGCGGCCCCATAACCCACCCATATAACACGTCGCCTTCGTTGTTGGGCCGACCACCGGTGCAGAGTTCCTTGACTTCAGGGGTTGGCCCGACGTATATTACGGTAGTAGTCTTCTTCTTCTTCTTTTTTGTCTTGGCAATCAGCTACAAATACGAGCCATTTTTGCCAGTGTCGAGTTATAATTATCTTTTCAAGTTCTCAGTTTCTTCATGTCAGTAATGGTCTGTCAGTAAGTCAAAGTGTCGCCCTCAACAGTGTAATGGCCACTGTTAAGGGTATCTTCTGAGAATTTTGGTGGAAACAAAAAGGTATGTATAGCAATTTTATATCATATTCACTACACCTTAGCAGTTTTGCCGCTATATATTACATAAAATGCCATCAAGATAATTTAATATAACACGTTAAAACACTAAGATATTGAATATAATACAAGAACACCACATGACACTTCAGATTCCCGCCAAAAACTCCCGGTAGTAGTCTAATTATAGTGTAAGCACATCGGTTATCATTCATTCGTTCATTTCAGCTCTTATACGTCCCACTGTTGTGCTCAAGCCTCCTCCGTAATAGGAGGTAAAAATACCTCACTATACCATCCTGGTCAGACAGGTTGGTATAGAGTTTTATTTCGAGTTTGCCTTCTCTTGCATAAATGTTATATGCGTATTATATCCCTTAGTTGTCTTTTACGACATCCACGGACAAGATAGGGAGTAGTAAATTATAATCTTACTCCGTCATCATACGGAAAATACATCGGTTTGTACACACATTCGGTGAACACATTGGTTATTTAATATCTGGTTGACCGAGCTTCGCTCGGAATATTTTTGTCGTATTTATTTAGGTATATATTAATAAAAAATAAAAATTAAATAATGAAAAAAATATAAAAATATACAAAAAGGGAATAATAATAACACCTAGATTCGATCCGACGCCGTTTGAATGCCAAAACAATACTAAAAGGAAACTACACTACTTCCCAACTGAGCTATCGTAACTCATGACGTTGACGGCAAAATTTGAATTCATATTCTTTTAAAATTTAATGTCGTTATATTGTTTTGCTAAAAACACTGACAAAACAACATTTTCTATAAATAAAACCTAGCTAGATCGATTTTTTGGCCTCGAAACCTCTAGTATGCCAATTTTCATCAAAATCGTTGGAGCCGTTTCCGAGATCCTGAATATATATATATACACAAGAATTGCTCGTTTAAAGATACAAGATATAATAAAATAGAATTTTAAATCAAACATTGTACATAATTGTTATAATAATTATAAAATAATAATAATTGAGTTAGTTAATTAGGCAACGTCTGTAATGGCTGGCGTCTTTAAAATTTGGAAGCATACTTAGTGCTGTTTATTTTTTAGGGTAAAAACGGGACCCTATTACTAAGACTTCGCTGTCTGTCCGTCCGTCTGTCACCTGGCTCTAGCTATCGCGGTTCTTGAAACCGCGATAGCTAGAGAGTTGACATTTTCACAAATTATGTATTTCTGTTGCCGCTATAACAACAAATACTAAAAACATAATAAAATAAAAATTTAAGGGGGGCTCCCATACAACACACGCGATTTTATAGACAATGGTACGGAACCCTACGTGCGCGATTCCGACTCGCACTTAGCCGGTTTTTTAAATTTATCATCATCAATCACGATGTGAAAAAAGTTTTGCTCCAACCGCGTCTAAATGTTGCGTATCACTTTTTGTTCTATAAAAATTGTATTATTATTTGCTAAAAAGCTTATTATTATATGGATCTTAAAGACATAATAATAAGTATTGATTGCATAGTGGTAGGACCACACTGTTGACAGTTATCTGTCTACAGCCGCGCGCCGGTCCGTCCGGAGTAGTACTACACTGTGCAGAAAATTGACGTCCGAGTAGTAGCAATTTGTTACTGCGCTTCGTTCGGTGAGCGAGAGAGCCGGAAGCCAAACTTTTGAGGGTGTTCTTCTTCTTCTTTTTTTGTCTTGGCAATCAGTTATAAATACAAGCCATTTTTGCCAGTGTCGAGTTATAATTTTCTTTTCAAATTATCAATTTCTTCATGTCAGTAATGGTCTGTCAGTAAGTCAAAGTGTCGCCCTCAACAGTGTAATGGCCACTGTTAGGGGTATCTTCTGAGAATTTTGGTGGAAACAAAAAGGTATGTATAGCAGTTTTATATCATATTCACTACACCTTAGCAGTTTGGCCACTGTATATTACATAAAGTGCTATCAAAATTATTCAATACTAGCAACCCACCCTCGCTTCGCTTCGGTTATAGGTTATAGTCGTTTTGCCCGCGTAGTTCCCGTTCCCGTGGGAAAACCGGGATAAAATATAGCCTAGTTTACGCCCTGATATTGTAGCTTTCCATTGGTGAAAGAATTTTTGAAATCGGTCTAGCCGTTTTGAAGATTACCCAGAACAAACAGACAGACAGACAGACAAAAATTTTTAATTGCTATTTTAGGTATAGGTGTCGTGCAAATAACCGTGTGAGCATGAAAAACGCCTATTATTTTGACATTACAAACAGACACTCCAATTTTATTTATTGGTATAGATAACACGTTAAAACACTAAGATATTGAATATAATACAAGAACACCACATGACACTTCCAGATTCCTGCCAAAATCCCTTTTGAGGGTGTTTGTGTGTGATGGGTTTTAGTAATGCCTTTGGTATCACCGAGTCTCAATGCACGCATTCACACTCCCTTCACTTTCTTTGCGGGAGGCAGCGGCCTTGTAAAGGTCTATGAGCGGCAGCACTTACCAACAGGTGTACTATTTGCTCGTTTGCCAAAATTTACAATAAAAAAAAAAGAACTTTGAATTAGCTAGTGGCTCGGACTTCGTCTTCATGTCTTCGCCATTAATGACCCAGATGAGTAAGGAGGCAGTGAATTTTAAACTTTTAAACTTGCTCTGCTACCACGCGGACAATAATTTTCGTAATATTTCATAATCTGTGATTTTAGTAGACTAAGCATGTGCAACGTTTTTTTATAATAGGTTATTTATGATATATTACATGCCTAATAACCGATATAATAGCTGTTAATTACATAGCATACCGCATCTCGCCTGTAAAAATCAAATATTACATAGACCAGGAAATCCGTGCCACTCACAGAGTTATTTAGTGATTTTATCTGTTATTAGTATTATTGCTATGTTGCTTTAAAATAACAGACAATTTAATGTGGACGTTTGAAATATTGAATTGCAAATAATCTAAGAACTTGCTAAGCTTTGATTTTTTTGTATAGACTACACTTTGTGCAAGGGTTTAATAAAAAGTCTCATAATCATCATCATCCTGGTCATATCCCAATTAGTTGGAGTCGACTCCATATTTACTAGAGATGTGCCGACTATGACTATGGTCGACTAGCCGACTATCCAATCAGCTAGTCGGTTACAAAAAGGCCGATCAGTGGATTAGTCGGCCCAGCCGATCTCGATTTCGGGGATGGTCGGCAATTCCCGTGACGATTCGTTTACCTATAGCTGATTCGCGCACAAGGCGCGCTGCCTCCACAGATCAAGTATTCGGTGTCAGCGCTGTGTGGTAGCGGCTTCGAATACTACCAACCCATGCTTTGCTCGTGGGTGTCGTAAAAGACGACTAAGAGCCCTAGATTGACCCGGACCAACTCCATCTGGTACCATTTGGGTCAACGATTACATTCCCAAGGAGGGTTGACGTCAGGCAGGCGGCCGGTCATAAAAGTCATTGCCGAAACTTTTTGCAATATGTCAAAACAGATGACATATTGCGTCGACCCCAAGTAATTGGGATAAGAGCAAGATGATGATGATGGTGTCAGTGGGCTCAATGATAAATGAGGAGGGAATACGATGGGTTATGGGGTTGTAATATTGTTAATGATCATTAAAGTGATAGGCTTAATCAAAATTTAATCATGTCAAAAATAAAGTTTTTTTTTTTTTTTTGGGTGGGTCGCGGTCGGCGCGCCTCCGCACCACTCCGTCCGGGGCGACAGAGGGGCTTAAGCACGCAACTCCCGCAACCCACCCGAAAACCACCTCGCCTTCGTCATTGGGCCGACCACCGGAGCAGGTTTACTTGTCGTCAGTGGTCGGCCCGACGGAATACCCCCTACGCGGGGTACCCTCCCATCGACCGACGTCCCCCCCTCGGGGAGGACGTCGGTCTTTCCTCACGCGGTCGGCCTCTCGGCGGGTGACGGACTAATCCCCGGTCACGTCACCCGCGGCCTCGGCTAGGGCGGCATGAGGCGCAGATAGTTGCGCCTGCGCCGCCCCAGTCGCCGGCGGCGGATCTCCTCATCGAGGCTGCGCTCCACGCGCAGACGATTCGCCGCCTCCTTCTGCGAGATCACTGTCTCGCAGAAGGCTGCGACCGCGTCCCAGTTCCCGACGCTGTCGACCATCGCCCTAGCGATGGCCGGCAGCGTCAGGTCGGCACCGATGATTGCGACGAGTTCACGGCGCTGCACTGCCCAAGCCGCGCAGGCCTCGAGCGTGTGGCGCGCCGTGTCCTCGTCGCAATCGCAGTGGTGGCAGGACGGTGTACTCTCCCTCCTTACGACCCTGTGCAGGTATTTGGCGAAGCTCCCGTGCCCCGTCAACACCTGCACTAGTCGGAAGGAGAGCACCCCGTGCCGCCTTTCCAACCACTGCATCAGCACCGGCCGGAAGGCCTCCACGGTTCGCACCCCGAACCGAGGCCTCGCCAGCCGGACTGCCCAACGGGCAATGACGTCTCGGCGGGCGTCGACGTGCCAGGCGGTGAGATCCCTCAACGAGATCACACCGCCCTCCCCGCGCACCCCCGACACCCGCCGATACAACTCGGCGAGCATTTCCGCCTCCAGGTCTCACGGGGAAAATAAAGTATTGGGTATACTTTATTTTTGGCCATTGAAAACGGTGATAGTGAAGTGTAACCGATGTCATATAATAATTTCTCGTGGTAATCAGGAAAAAACAGTAAATACTACAAGTATGAAAAACAGTGTTAAATCTTATTTCTCCTACTTATAATACATAATACATTTTATGGAGAGAAAAGCGCTCTCGGCGCTCTTTGTCTAATAGTCGCCGACTATTCGTCGACTACGATAGTAGCCGCATAATCGACTTCACCGACTAGTCGGCACATTTCTAATATTTACTCTTTCTTTTATAGTACATATTGGTATTGCAAAAGTTTCCGCAACATTTTTATGATCGACAAATTGTTAATCTGAGCCTGTGTATATTTTGTACACCCACGTTAATTATATGTTTGTAAAGTCACTCACAATACAAGGATTAATTCCTAGTGCAAGGTGTCGTCTTTAAAAAAAATAACACAAATCAGTCATAGGGACTGCTGACAGAAGTGAAAACTTTAAACTATAAACGAACAGTTGTTATTTTTGGATAATTATATTAATTGTTTGATCCTAAAAATTTGTAAATAAGAACTTTTTACATTTAATTGGTTTTGAGATATTTACGCACAGATATATTGACATAGCTACAGATATAGTGCTAGCGTTAACAGGTTACGTGACTATGTCGGTGACGACTTACATGAATTTACTCACCATCCAAACCTATATATAGAAGTTTTTCATTCAAAAATATAATTCATCGCAAAGTAACCCGCTATTACAAGCATAGAATAAATTACCATTAAAATCGTTTTACTTAACTCTATGGCTGCGCAACTAAGAAAAAAACGCAAGGTAATTAAAATGCTGACACAATTCCATTTTACTATGTGTGTCTATTAGTTGACATTCTACGTGTTATTGCAAAATCTTGAGAGTGAAAAAATCTGTCTTGTGTTCGCTAGTATAGTAGTAAGGAAAAACCGGTCAGTTCTGTTGGCTTTATGTCAATGAAGGACTTAAGAAGTTATATAGTGTAAATAAAATTATGTTTATGGATTTTATCGCGTTTGTATTTAACTTTAGATTGCCCGACGTTTCGAATACTTTACAGTGTTCGACTAAGATGTCTCACGTCCAACAAAATGTGGTTATTACAAATGTTTTTATATACCCGTTACAGCATTAGTTATTAAATTTTGACTCACATTTTAATATAATTTTATTTCCAGTACAAAACGAAACTAATTCTATATGAAAAAATTATATTGTTTTGGGTATTAAATATTAAATTTATAGTAATTACGATATTATGACAATTTATTAATTTTAATCTAACAAATCAAATGTACTACCACCGGATCGGATCACATTGAGAAATATCTAGCAAGAAAACTCCGAGGGCATGATGTTAAATTATTATTGAATTTTAACAGGCGACTTACTTTATCTTACTAAAATATTTTTGCTAATAATAAATAATCTTTAAAAAAATCGTCGTAAAAGACGACTAAGGGATTATAATATACAGATCTATGCATGAGAAGGAAAAATCGTGGTAAATTCCTATATCAACCCGTCTTATCAGCGTGGTATAGAAGGTCAATTTCCCTCCTATTATGAAGAAGATCCAGCCCCGCTCTGAGGTATATATGAGCTGTAATATTAAAAATGATGATGAGCCATTAGTTTCATATTATTTTTAACTTTTAGGTGAAACCGAAATGCAACGGTTCGAGTCGCCAGTTACCTAAATAAAAACGAAGGTTTAACTCATGTCGGTGCGCCCTATGCTAAGTTTTCCGCTCTACAAATTAAAATTAATTAAATACATAATTAAAACGTATACGCATGATTTTAATTGAAGTGAAATTTCACAATAATTTGATAAAAATCTCGCTTTCAAGGTATTTTTTTTAAACAATTGCAACCTTGATTTTTTTTGGTATAAACTATCCATGGATCTAATTAATTGCAATGGCTTTTAAAAGCCTCCATATGTTAAAAGTCCATTTAAACCTTCAAAAATAATACATCATTTATCGCTTCAGATTTTGATTTTAATTGCCCTACAATTCGAACGCTTTTCAGCATTCATGGCCACGGTAGGACGGTTTTTATCATGATCATGAAAGCTAAATTCGTAAAAATAGTGTTATATCAAACTAGATGAGCCGTTTTCCGTGTGGGGACGGAGTAAGAATATAATTCACCACTCCATTAATTGCTCACGGTTGTCGCAAAAGACGGCTAAAGGATTATTATAATACTAGCAATCCGCCCTCGCTTCGCTTCGGTTATAGGTTATAGTCGTTTTACCCGCGTAGTTCGCATTCCCGTGGGAATACCGGGATAAAATATAGCGTAGTTTACGCCCTGATATTATAGCTTTCCATTGATGAAAGAATTTTTGAAATCGGTCCAGCCGTTTTGAAGATTACCCGGAACAAACAGACAGACAGACAAAAATTTTTAATTGCTATTTTAGGCATAGGTGTCGTGCAAATAACCGTGTGAGCATGAAAAAAGCCTATTATTTTGACATTACAAACAGACACTCCAATTTTATTTATTGGTATAGTTAGCATACAACATTTATGCAAGAGAAGGAAAACTCAAAATAAAACCCTGTACCGATTCGTCTGTCCAGCTTGGTATAGTAGGCTAATGGTCCTCTCATTGTGGAGAAGGCCAAGGAGGAATGGAGGAGCCTTACATCGCGACATTCTTTTGGAGTTTCTCTATTTTTGTTTTTAAATTATACCCGAATCAGAAAACAAAACAAAAAAAAAATTCGGTCCGGACGTTTTTGAGTTTTAGCGAGACAAACGTACAACCAATTGATTTCTATACACATAGAGAGATGTGTAATACTCGCGTAAATCATCATTCATATTCAACTAACCAACGTATTAACTTTTAAACGCTCGACAAATTAGCTCTAAGTTGCCGGCATATTTGTCAGCAAGAAACCTGTTCCGCGCATACCGTAGGTAGTTGCGTCATGCATAAGACTGCTTAGAAAAAAAAATGGCGGACAGCCGCCTATGCTCCCACTTACCACACAATCGTTATACACTCTTGTGAAATATCTTATAGAATAACTGATTATAAAGACTAAATGATAATTTTTCATATAGTGAAAGAGTAAGTTTTTTACTGCGCTTCGTTCGGTGAGCGAGAGAGCCGGAAGCCCAACTTTCTGAGGGTGTTTGTGTGTGGAGGGTTTTGGTGGTGCCTTTGGTATCACCGAGCCTCAATGCACTACAATGGCCTAGCAAATTTCCATGACTGTTAGCATCGCTTCCCATCAGGTGTACTGGTTGCTCGTTTGCCACCGTTTGCAATAATAAAAAAGATGACAATTGCAAACAAAATGTTTCATGGGAATTCATTAAAATAAAGATCTAATATTTTTATACATAACAAGGCTGAAACTACGTCCATTGTATAATTTACAAACATTAATAATATATTATGTTTAGTCTGTGGTCACAATAATATCTGTGGGAATCGTTCAGAAATTAACAATATACATTGCACAAAGTAATACAACGATTGTTGCACAGCTAGTCATGGGCAAATTGAATCAGTGAACTAAAAGGATTGATACGGATCATTCATTTAGTTCACTAGTTCACTTGATTAATTCGGAAAGACATTAAATTGAAATATATCTTGTTCACAAATTTCGTTTACAAATCTAGCTCTCTCGTTCATATGTGGTTGTGGCTGTGGTGTCGTTTTCCGTGTGGTGATGGAGTATGAATACAATTTTCACCCCCTATCGTGCCTGTGAGTGTTGTAAAAGACGACTAAGGGATATAATATGCATATAACACGAAAACATTGAAACTAGAGAACCTTGAAATAAAATTATACACCAATCCACCTGACCAGCATGGCATAGAAGGTCAATTTCCCTTCTATTATGTAGAAGACTCAAGCCCACCAGTGGCACGCATTTAAGCTGCCATGCGATCTCGTTCACATTTCAGCTTAGTGACTCTTCTTCTTCTTTTTTTTATCTTGGCAATCAGCTATTAATACAAGCCATTTTTGCCAGTGTCGAGTTATAATTATCTTTTCAAGTTCTCAGTTTCTTCACGTCAGTAATAGTCTGTCAGTAAGTCAAAGTGTCGCCCTCAACAGTGCAATGGCCACTGTTAAGGGTATCTTCTGAGAATTTTGGTGGAAATACAAAGGTATGTATAGCAGTTTTATATCAGATTCACTACACCTCAGCAGTTTTGTCGCTATATATTACATAAAATGCCATCAAGATAATTTAACATAACACGTTAAAACACTAAGATATTGAATATAATACAAGAACACCACATGACACTTCAGATTCCCGCCAAAAACTCCGCTTAGTGACTCAGTAGTACGGAATTGAGTAGTGAAGTGACACATGCTTTTCGCCAATATCTAGTTCATATATCATATCGTTCATTAGTTCAGTAACTCAATAGTATTCAGTGGAAGAATGAATTACTGATATGTGATTGTATCTTATTTTATCTCATTCAGATATCGTATTGCTCATTAGTTCGTTTACTCATTAGTACCAAGTTACCAGATGCTCAACTGAACAGTTACTGAAATGATTATAATTAAGGTGAACGATTGAACTATTACGTCGGAGTGAATGATGTGGCTCTTTTGAATCATTCCAATTCAAAATTATTCATAAACCCCGCGAGGGCACTGATTTGTTGTCAATTTTAACTTATTTGAAAAGACCCGGCAAAAATCTCGGCTTGTCTATTATTTTTATTTGTTTTCCCTGACGTTTTTTTATATAAAATCGCATACAACGTCTCTAGCAAGTACTAGCTCCAGTCTGATGCCCTTCGAACAATACAAATACGATTATGGCTGGATCAGATCCCACAAGCGGCACTTAATCACGAGTTAACCAGTAGAACAGCCATCACTCTCATTCACTCAGGAACTATACAAGTCTATTTCATAATATAAACTTATACGTACCTACATTATGTGAACTGGAATTACATAGTTATGTATATTATGAATAATTTACGTACTTATCTATTTATTACCCATAGAGAAATGGGTTAGAATATGTAATGTTGCCATCGTTTATTTTCCCGTGGGAGTTGTAAAAATCTTCTTAAGAATTAGACAAATTAGGATTAAGCGAGTTAGGATTAAGCTTAGGAATTAGGGTTAGGTCAATTCGCCGGCCACATGTCGCAATTATGCCAGTTTCCTTTTTATGAGAAGGCTTATTTTTAAAAGACTTAAAAAACGGAGAAGGTTCTGAATTCGACTGTATGTTCTTTTTTGTATGTACATAAGTATGTTACGCCATCATTCCGCGAATCATGAGTCGATGTTGATGATTCTTTTTTTACTGACTCCCAGAAGGAGGGTCTCAATTCCATTATATGGTTTTTAATATACATATATTACGTCATCATTCCGCCATTTATGAATCGATTTTGATTCATCTAAAATAGGAGTGATATTGACCTACTATACTGCGATTTTATTATTATTATTTTTTTGGGGACGGGCCATGGTCAGCACGCTCGCCGCCCGGCTCCGTCCGGGGCGACAGAGGAGCGCCGCGCGGCCCCATGACTAGCGTTGCGTAATTCCAATCATTTGATTCGAATAACTCGACTAAGACTATTGACTCGTTCACTCGAATCGCCGTTGACCGAAACCGAATCAATTCGTTAACTCGTGTCATACTCGTAGGCAGGTAGGTAACGTAGCCTTTGGTATCACCGAGCCTAAATGCACGCATTCACACTCCCTTCACTTTCTTTGCAATAGGTAGCGGTCTTGTAAAGGTCCATGAGCGGCAGCAACACTTACCATCAGGTGTACTGTTTGCTCGTTTGCCACTGCTTGCAATAAAAAAAAAAGGCACTCGTAACGCGAGCGGCCGCGGCGCGGCGCCGGCGATCAGTTGACTCGGTTTGATAGGACATTCGTTGATTCGTTTTCTATTCGTGGATTCGTTTTCTGTCCCTCGCGCGATTTAATGTTTTCTTGCTTTTGTTGACTGCTCGTTTACGTAATTAAAAAAAAATGTTATTAATTACGAGTATACCTGAGACGTATAAAAACGTATTTATTTTTTTTAAAGTTGCTTTATCGGGTAATTACTAATTAGAATCAGACTTTATTTAAAAAAAAAGTATTTTTTTTTTGTATATGATTTTATTATTACTTTTTGTTATTTAGTATGCTGATTTTAATCATAATAATAAAAGTGTATTGTCATTACCTCCTACGTGTTTAAAAGTCAATATACCTATAGGTCCCCTTTCCGTAACCAAATACCGAGCACACTGCTGTAATAACTCAAAATCTCGACTCATTCGTAATGCAAACCGATTCGCAAAATAAAAACTCGCTCGAATAATAATGTAAACGAATTATAACTCGCCAACTCGGCTTCACAGGCGGATGACTTGACATACGAGTACGAATTTGACTATAATGCTGACGTGACGAATGTGACGATTCGAATCAATTCGAATTGCGATTCGGATCAATAGTAATTTTAATTCGATTGATTCGAATTGAAAAAAAAGCAATTCGTCTCATCGCTACCCATGACCCACCCGTGGCAGGCCTTTGTTGGGCCGACCACCGGTGCAGAGTGCCTTATCTTCAGTTGTCGGCCCGACGGAGTACCCTCTCCTCTCGACGTCCCCCCTCGGGGACGAACTAAATCCCCGGTCCAGTCACCCGCGGCAACTTACTATACTGCGCTGGCTGGTGTTAGTATAGAGTTCTTTTTAAAATTTTCTTTTTGTTGCAAAGATGTTATCTGCGTATTATATCCCTTAGTCGTCTGTTACAACACTTACGGGCAAGAGAGGGGTGATGAATTCTATTCTTACTCTGTCATCACACGGAAGAAGAAGAGTAGGTACATATCATGTTAACTCCCAAGTAAAGAGCATTTATATATTTGTATCATTTGGTAATTATATATTTGAATAGCAACCCGCCCTCACTTCGCTTCGGTTTTAGTTCTCTTTCCTGCATAGTTTCCGTTCCCGTGGGAATACCGGAATAAAATATAGCCTAGTTTACTCCCTGATATTATAGCTTTCCATTGGTAAAAGAATTTTTTAAATCCGGGTTCCGGGTAGGAACAAAC
This sequence comes from Lymantria dispar, assembly GCA_032191425.1. Taxonomy (NCBI): domain Eukaryota; kingdom Metazoa; phylum Arthropoda; class Insecta; order Lepidoptera; family Erebidae; genus Lymantria; species Lymantria dispar. The sequence goes on along the minus strand of CM063465.1, from coordinate 3,947,863 downwards.
AGACAGACAGACAAAAAAATATAAAGTGTATTTTAGGCATATGTATAGTGCGAATAAACATGTGAGTATGAAAAAAGCCTATTATTTTGACATTACAAACAGACACTCCAATTTTATTTATTGGTATAGATAAATTCTCATTATCTTCAACTATCTGTATTGCACCTGCCTTAAATTATTTCTGCTCCACCCTAGGTCGACTGGTAGAGAATGCCTAAGGCATTAAGTCCGCCTTGTACCTTTGTTTGTGCAAAAGTTTTAAAATAAATAAATATATGATATTTGAGCAAGATGATTTAATGTTTTCTACAGTTTTTTAATGTTCTACAAGCCGATGTATTTATTTATTACTAGCAACCCGCCCTCGCTTCGCTTCGGTTATAGGTTATAGTCATTTTACCCGCATAGATCCCGTTCCCGTGGAAATACTGGGATAAAATATAGCCTAGTTTACGCCCTGATATTATAGGTTTCCACTGGTGAAAGAATTTTTGAAATCGGTCCAGCCGTTTTGAAGATTACCCGGAACAAACAGACAGACAGACAGACAAAAATTTTTTAATTGCTATTTTAGGCATAGGTGTCGTGCAAATAACCGTGTGAGCATGAAAAAAACCTATTATTTTGACATTACAAACAGACACTCCAATTTTATTTATTGGTATAGATATAGATTTAGAAGATCTTAAAATACCTCACTTGAATAGTAATAGCGATGATGTTATGTCATTTTTTATCCACCCATAATCTAGGAGTCAAAACTTTATAATCTTCTTACAAAGTAATTTTTTATGCTTAAGTTTTAGGATTCCGTAGGTATATTATTGTCATGTGTTGTTTGATTGCGACTACGAATAGTACCAAAGCCAAACCCTTGAATTGCCCGTGGATGTCGTAAAAGACGATTATGAGCATTTACATAGATCCATTTTCCGTGTGGTGATGGAGTAAGAATATAAATCACCACTCTCTATCTTGCCCGGGACTGCTAGAAAAATATCTCGTATTGGATAGGCTCTATGAAAAGTACTCGATACTTTAAAAACGATTTGATACCGATACCAGTAGTCATCATCATCATTTCAGCCTATCGCCGTCCACTGCTGGACGTAGGCCTCCCTCATATTATGCCACAAAGTGCGGACCTGTGCTGCCTGCATCCAACGACGATACCAGTAGTGCTACTTTTCAATTCATACTGATTGAGTACCGATACTTAACGATCGATACCTGGATGGTATCGTTTTATCCCTAGCTGTGATGATGAACAAATTATTCTAAAGTACGGAACCATTTACAGTATATAGTTCAATAAGTACTTGATCGATTTTTTTTCACACAACGCCTATATTAGAGGGCATATCGATGTTCGTGACCTGTTCGCAAGGCTATGAACGAGCCGTAACTGGTAATTATGTTTTGTAACATCTGCCCTATAAGATATTCGTTAATATATCTGTGGGCTTAGCGTAAGCCGGATCATGAGTACCTATATCCGTTCTATTATTTATATGTATGGGATACTTTACGGCATACTGTGTAGTTAGACTGCACAAATGGCGTAACGGTAAGTCGGTATCTTATACCGACTTACCGTGCTGTGTGGTAGCGGCTTCGAATACTACCAACCCTTGCTTTGCTCGTGGGTGTCGTAAAAGACGACTAAGAGCCCTAGATTGACCCGGACCAACTCCATCTGGTACCATTTGGGTCAACGATTACATTCCCAAGGAGGGTTGACGTCAGGTAGGCGGCCGGTCATAAAAGTCATTGCCGAAACTTTTTGCAATATGTCAAAACAGATGACATATTGCGTCGACCCCAAGTAATTGGGATAAGAGCAAGATGATGATGATGATGATGATGAATCAGTTCATAAACAATATATATTTTTCATATAGAATCGTTGGTTTTTGTAGGTACTGGTAATAAATTTGTTTCAGAATGTGGGTCAAAATTAAGTAACTAACCCTGTAGCGGGTAATAAATAAAATAAATTTCTGTAATAATGATTTGTTGGACGTGAGACATCTTAGTCCTTACAAAGTGTTCGAAACGTAGGGAAATCGAAAATCAAATACAAACTTGATGATAAAATCAGTAAAAATATTTTTATTTATAATGTGTAATACCGTGAGTATACATCAGAAATCATTACGAATAAAATAATACAATAAATATTATAATTATATAAATATAAATTATATAAATTAATCTTTATAATTTCATTTACTTCGCACTAGGAAGTAATCCAACGAAGTATACAATTTTTATAAACTCATAAATACATTGAGACAACTATTTTATTTCCTGTTTTTGGAGTTCCTGCATTCGTAATCACTTCTATCTTTAGAATTGCGTTATTTTTTATATATACTTCGTGTGAAGTCAGAGTAAGAATACAATTCACCACCCCCTTTCTTGCCCATGGGTGTCGTAAAAGACGACTAAGGGATTAGGACACAAGAGAAGGAAAACTCGAAATAAAACCCTGTACTAACCTGTTTGATCGTAGTATAGTAAAACAATTTCTGTCATTGTGGAGGAGGCTTGAGCCCAGCAGTGGGACATGTATGTGCTGTGATGATGATGATAACTTTTTAATCAATTATCTGTCAGTACATCAACGATCTCTATTAGACATGACACTATGAACACCATTGCCGGATTAGCCATATAGCAAGAGTAGCAAATGCTACGGGCCCCGCGAATTTGGGGGCCCCGCGCTCCAGCGCCTGTCTGACTGTAATTAAAAAAATATCAATCTAGATAGGAGCGTAAAATATCTTGCATGCCGCCTTAACAGTTTTCAATTCAATTTAATACCCTAAACTTGAGAACCGGTTTTTTTTTGGGGGTGGGCTACGGTCGGCGCATTCCTCGCTCCGCTCCGTCCGGGGCGACAGAGGGGCGTAAGCACAAAGTGATACGTCGCCTTCGTCGTTGGACCGACCACCGGAGCAGGGTGACTTGTCGTCAGTGGTTGGTCCTTTCGTCAGAATTTGCTACAGGCCCCGCGCTGCCTTAATCCAACACTGATGAACACCACGACTGCTGATGTTCTGTTCTTAGTAAATTCGAAAGGTGCTTTTCTCGTAAAAGCCATCCCATAAAACTCTGATGGTACATACTATAATCTTAAACTACGTGGTGGACATAGCGTTTGAGATAAACTTTACTATACTATATTACTCATCTCAGCCCTCATAAGTCCCTTTGTTGGACTTGGGGACTACTACTATAGCGCGCTAATCAGACGTGTTGGTATAGCATTTCATTTCAAGTTTTCCTTCTCTTTCATAGATGTTACATGCATATTTAATCCTATAATCGTCTTTTACGACACCCACAGACGGAGGTTGATTATACATGTGTGTTGCATTATCTTAATCTTTATATACATATAAATTTCTTGAACTTCTCCTAAACGGGTGGACGGATGTTGATGAAATTTTTTGTGTGTATTCAAGGGAATTCGAGAATAGTTTAGATTCACAATTGGACCCGGTAGGTGGCGCTGCTGTTGATATAAAGGAGAATTCTTTTTATTTTATTTGAACAGAACAACGTCTGTTGGGTCAGTTAGTATATAATTATCTTCATTATCTCAGTCCATATATGTCCCACTGTTGAGCTCGGGCCGCCTTCATTACAATAGAGAAATTCATCAACTATACCAAGTTGGTCAGACGTGTTGGTACAGGATTTTATGTAGTTTTCCTTCTCTTAGATCGATGTTATCTATAAATTATATCCCCTAATTAGAATAATAACGTATAGAAGGAAAGTCCGCGCACAAAAAATTAAGCATTTAAATTGGAGCCTAATGAAGCTTACGCTAGACCATTCCGCAAATTCTTAAAAAATAAATAGCTAATTATTATGGTTTTTTCATTCAAATAGTGTCACAACACATTTGAAAAACATAAAGATTTTTAAAATTACTTTTATAAGTATTTCGACCATTTATGTTCATAAAAACAAAATTTGATTTCATGATTTGTATAGTGGTGTACGTGTGTAATCGCCTGCGCGCATGTAGTATTTTTGGCTTCATGTTTTTGACCGTCTAAGTACCTATACTATCCTTCTATATGTTATTATTCTAAGAAGAATTTGTCTCGTAAAACACCCGCGAGCACCAGAGGGGATGATAATTTTTAGAACTGTAGCAAACCGTATGTATTCGGTACTGAGTAACGGGTGCGCCAGTTAGTACGAAGTAACGAAACGTTACTCACGAATCCATTTCGTTACTCGCATGTTTCGTATGATGGGTACCCACAATGTTTTAGTTCATACAAGTAACGTTGATGCCGGTAACGTTTGCTGATCGTATTATATTATGCATTCCCGCGCTTATTCTGTTAATTTAAAGATATACGTTACAAAGAACGATGTTTGTTTGATAAGTAAAATATAATCTGGTTATTCGTCGTTAAATTTTTTTACTGTTTGTTGAATGTATTGTTTGTAGACAAAGTTTAAGATTGGAAATAACATAAGCAATGAGCTTATGTCAACATTTTTAAAATAATAAATCCATTGAAAATTTTGTAGATTCTGTTAATAGTTCATTTGTATTTTACACGTTACCTATTAAATGAATCTAAACTTAGAATAACTTTAACACAAATCGGGTTCAACATAGGGTAAAGTGAAAAATGCACCTTACGCAACTTGGTATACAAATGTATTCTACAAATAACGAATGTTGCTATGCCGCGACGTTATACTGTAAGGGTACGGAATACGACTCGATTCGGTGTCCTAAGATACAGGTATCAGGACTAACGAGTAACGTAACGATACGAAAGTAACGAGTACTCATTCTTCTAGTAATGAATACATACGGGTACGCTTTCTTTCGTTACTTTTACACCATTAATAATTTTTAACCGACTTCAAAAAGGAGGAGGTCCTCAATTCGTCTGTATTTTTTTTTTTTTGATGTGAAACATCTATACTAATCTATAGGCGAGGGTGACCGTGATCGTTGCGTGGCGTTTAACGCCACGCCTCGCGGTCCCCTTTTAATTAATTATGTAATAAATATTTGGATGTTTTTTTTTTTTTTTTTTGTGTGTACAGCTGTTGGCCGCAGATGGCCTTGACAGCTTGACGCGGACTATGGGTGAGCGCTGAGGGCTCTCAACCCGGAGAAAAGTATGCTAAGCGACATCGCCCAAGGCGCCCTGTGGGGAACGGACCTCGGCTTGGGGCGTCGCTGGAGGCAAAGTGGGCGTGCCCACGTTTTTGGTAGTGACTTTTGCGCGGCGCGGTTTCGCACCTCGACGGCGAGGGCGGAACCGCGGATATTTATTTGTTAAGGCCTCGCGGGCCGTGTAGGCTCTTTGTTGAGCGAGTGTGATAATGTCGTCCTCTTCGTCGAGGACGTGACGAGGACGTCGGATGGAAAGGACGTCGGATGGAAAATATTTGGATGCATATACCTACATTTTTGTAACGAAACCATAGTGTGATTTAAAATTTTGTACAGCGCCATCTAGTGAACTCAAAGTAAATTGTTATTTATAATGTATATTAATGAAAATAAATGTTTATTGAATAAAAATCATCATTTTCTGGAAAAAAATCGCGATATTTTATTAATACTTTATGCCTTAGTTTTATCGTATTAGTTCCTGTCGTAATCTAATGTTCTTTTATGCATATATACTTGTTTTATAAATTAATGTAAAATTCTCTAACTTAGTAATATAAATATACCAGTAGGTATGGTATTTAGTTTACTTTCAGCTACGAAAACTGGAGAACCGTTGTTTTATAGGCTTTTATTAGTTTTAGGTGTATATATATTTATTTCTTTGTATATTACCGACTTCATAGGAATTGGATTTTGACTCACTTTAAACAGTCAAATTTCATTTAAAAGTTGAAAATTTAAGGAGGACCAATGACGTTAAAATTATTTATATAGCTTGTCTTATTATCATTACAGGATTAAAAATTTTTTTATTAAATATATTGAAGCTTTTTTTTTTTTTTTTTTTGTGGGTGGGCCGCGGTCGGCGCGCCTCCGCACCACTCCGTCCGGGGCGACAGAGGGGCTTGAGCACGCAACTCCCGCGACCCACCCGAAGCCCACGTCGCCTTCGTCGTTGGGCCGACCACTGGAGCAGCGTTAACTTGTCGTCAGTGGTCGGCCCGACGGAATACCCCCTATTGGGGTACCCTCCCATCGACCGACGTCCCCCCCTCGGGGGGGACGTCGGTCTTTCCTCACGCGGTCGGCCTCTCGGCGGGTGACGGACTAATCCCCGGTCACGTCACCCGCAGCCTCGGCTAAGGCGGCATGAGGCGCAGATAGTTGCGCCTGCGCCGCCCCAGTCGCCGGCGGCGGATCTCCTCATCGAGGCTGCGCTCCTCGCGCAGGCGATCCGCCGCCTCCTTCCGCGAGATCACTGTCTCGCAGAAGGCTGCGACCGCGTCCCAGTTCCTGACGCTGTCGACCATCGCCCTAGCGATAGCCGGCAGCGTCAGGTCCGTACCGATGATTGCGACGAGTTCACAGCGCTGCACTGCCCAAGCCCCGCAGGCCTCGAGCGTATGGCGCGCCGTGTCCTCGTCGCAATCGCAGTGGTGGCAGGACGGTGTACTCTCCCTCCTAACGACCTTGTGCAGGTATTTGGCGAAGCACCCATGCCCCGTCAAAACCTGCACCAGTCGGAAGGAGAGCAACCCGTGCCGCCTCTCTAACCACTGCATCAGCACCGGCCGGAAGGCCTCCACGGTTCGCACCCCGAACCGAGGCCTCTCCAGCCGGAAAATATATTGAAGCTGAGAGTTGGTCGTTAGCTCGATAAATGCCGCCATTTCTGTTTCCTAAATCACACTCTTCGTGTGGAAAAAATGTCTGTGAACGGATGAAAGCATTTCATTTTTTATAGGCTTTTATTAGTTTCAGCTGTGTATTTATTTGTTTGTATGTCACCAACTCCTTAAGAATTGGATTTTGACTCACTTTAAACAGCTTGTGTTATTATCATTACAGGATTAGAGAGTTCTTTATAAAATATATTGTAGCTTAGAGTTAGTCGTTTGCTCGATAGATGCCGCTATTTCTGGTTTATAAATCGCAAATTATTTCCACCTACGTTTTAGAAGGTTCATTTCGTTTGTACTAAATGACGTTACCATAAATATGAGTCGCAAAGTCAATTTTCAAATGGATAATTTATTCGATACGATACCTACCAAAAAGTACTTATTGACTAAAATATCGAGTACGAAAGTATCGGTATCGAAAGAAAAGTACTCGATACCTAAAGATAAAGTAAATAAAAGTACTCGATACTTTAAACAGTACGTTACTTATCTTTCGATACTATTCATGAGTTCAGTATCGATACTTTATAATCGATACCGTGTCTCTACTCGTACAAAATAGTTTCGATGTTTCACATCCGTCAGGCGTCCTGAGCGACGGCTCACTTTTTTTTTTCACAAAAGCACTGCAATCGTCTTTCCTGCAGCCATGACGGTTTGACTAGCGTCAGTTGGGGTGGGAACCTACACCCTACTCGAAAAAACATCTAGATTGCCTGCATAGTGTCGTCACAATCGAAAAGGATCATCTTACCTCAGAGGATCATCTCGTACACCTTTCCCTTATAATTAAATCGGTGCAGCCGTTTCGAAGATTACCCGGAAGAAACAGACATAAAAAATGTTTAAAGTAGTGTTTGGGGCATAGGTATCATATAAATAATGTCAAAATAACGTATTATTTTGACGTTACAAAAAGACACTTCAATTTTATTTATTTATTTAGAATACTAGCAACCGCCCTCGCTTCGCTTCGGTTTCAGTCTTACTCGCGTAGTTCCCGTTCCCGTGGGAATATCGGGATAAAATATAGCCTATGTTACTCCCTGATATTATAGCTTTCCATTGGTGAAAGAATTTTTGAAATCGGTTCGGTGGTTTAAGCGTGAAAGCGTAACAAACAAACAAACATACTTACTTTCGCATTTATAATATTAGTATGGATGTAGACAACAAAATGCTGTTATGTAATTGGAGCGTGGCCTTACTGATAAATTAATTATTAATATCCTGGGCCTTAATTAATATATTGAAATTTGGGTCGAAATTTAATCTACATATTTATAACAACAACTTTCACGAAATAAGAATATCAATACCAGTACCACTTCTTTTTTAATTCTTATTTTCTTCCTTCTGTTAGAAACTATGGGTGATAGAACTACATTGTAGACAGTCGTCTGTTTACAGCTGCGGGCCGGTCTGTTTAGGAAAGTACCACACTCTCGTAGAAAATCTATGTCTGAGTAGAAGCAACTTGCATTTCGTTCAGTGAACGAGAGAACTGGAAGCCCAACTTTCTGAGAGTGTTTGCGTGTGGAGGGTTTTGACGATGTCTTTAGTATCACCAAATCTCATTGGATGCATTTACATCCCCTCATTTTCTTCTAGTCAGCAGCCTAGCAAATGACGGACTAAGAATATCATTCACCATCCCCTATCTTGCTCGGGGGTGTTGTAAAAGACGACTAAGGGATATAATATCTACGCCAGATAAAGAACACTTGACATAAGATCCGATACCAATATGTCTGACTAGCTTGGTATAGTAGGTTTTCTTCTTTTTTTTTCAAACGGTGTCAGACGGGCAAACAGTACACCTGATGGTGAGAGTTCCTGCCGCTCATAGAATTTTGCAGGCCACTGCCTACCACGAAGAAAGTGAAGGGAGTGTGGAATGCATGCCATGAGGTTCGGTGATACTACAGGCATCACTTAAAAAACCCACCAGACAAACCCTCAGAAAGTTGGGTTTCCGGTTCTCTTGCTCACCGAACGAAGCACAGATTCATCGATTGTCTGCGAGTGTGGTACTACTAGGTTAATTTCTTTCCCATAGTCGTGGAGATCCGAGCTTAACAGTGGTACTTCTGTGGGCCGATATAATGATTATTCATCATCAAATTTTAAGAATATATGCTTATTAAAGTGTATCACACCGTTATCTTATAATCCTAAACAAAAAACAAAAAAAGAGTGTGTTTACAAAGTACGCATATCAGAAGTGAAACTCCTTTATCCTTCATCCTTCCTTTATCTCATTCTTTCGCCGGCTTTTTCGTTTCATCGAGTTTGAAATCACAACGATTCTAAAGAAGTTTTACTATAAAATGACTTCAACCGTTTCCACATGAATACCATCGAGCAGAAACGACTGGCAATCAAAAATCAAATATAAACGAGATAAAGTTCGTAAAAATAGTTCTATTTACAATGTGTAAGACTTGCTTAAACATCACAAATCATTACGGGGGTTCCCAAAAATCACAAATATTTGTGCAATGCAGAGATATCTTTGTCCTGGATGCTGTTTACGCCTTTTCATTGTATGACTGACATGTACGCCATGTTGATTGAATAATCTTAAATATAAGACAATAAAATTAAATCGTAGACAATGATAACCTTTTAACATTACCGTGAACTAATAAGAGTCACTTGGCATTGGAGTTTATTGATATCACAGCTATTTCGACGATTATTTGCGACCGTCATTCTTGTATATACGGATTTGAATAAAAAACAAATATTTCATATCTGGATCTTATACAGAAAATTTTCAATAATAAGCTGGAGCTTTTGAAACTGGTTCATTGTTAATAGGTTCATTAACAATTCATCAGATACTAGACGAGACTTGGACTAGGACCTCCTCTGTTACGGGAGCGGAATTGATTTACTATACCACGCTGGTCAGACGTTTTAGTGCGTGCATAGGGTTTTGTTTTAAGTGTCCTATCCTTGCATATATATTATCTGTATATTATATCCCTTAGTCGTCTTTTACGACACTGGCGAGCAAGAGAGAGGGTGGTGAACTATATTCTTACTCTGTCACCACAATAAATGACACTAGCTGAGATCGATATTTATATATCGAATAATGATTACCTTTTTTAGGGTTCCGTATCCAAAGGGTAAAAACGAGACCCTATTACTGAGTCTTCGCTGTCAGTCCGTCCGTCCATCCGTCCGTCCGTCCGTTCGTCTGTCATCAGGCTGTATCTCAAGAAAGGTGATAGCTAGACAGTTGAAATTTTTACAGATGATGTATTTCTATTGCCGCTATAACAACAAATACTAAAAATAAAATAAAACAAATATTTAAAGGGGGCTTCCATACAACAAACGTGATTTTTTTTGCTCTTTTTATAGATAATGGTACGGAACCCTTCATGCGCGACTCCGACTCGCGCTTAGCCGGTTCTAATCTAACCATCTGAGGTGACGGAAGGGACTCTATAAACTGTCGAAGTGACCGCGCGATTGATCACGTTCCAGTCGCGCAGTGTTCTCGTAACCTTACAGAATCTCGAGTTCAAAGCATTGATTATTGCAACTGTCTGTATAAAATGATATGCGTAGTATATTTTGCTTAAACGATAAGTATTAATATGAAGCAAATATTGAAGTTAGATGAAAAATTATCTATAAGAAGAGATAATAATTGCCGCGTGTTGAAGTATACAATTCACCACCCCCTCTTTTGCCCGTAGGTATCGTAAAAGGTGGCTAAGGAATATCTTTTTTATGTTTGTTACCTCAGAACTTTCGATTGGGTAAACCGATTTTGATAATTCTTTTTTTTGTTTGAAAGCTGGTGCTTCCCGTGTGGTCCTATTTTAATTTCATCCAGTTTCGACAATGGCATCCATGGGAAAACCACATAAGTCTTTAATTTGCATTAAGTATGTGCGCGATAAATGGACGAAAACTCAATGCCAACAACGCCAACCGTAGCCGATGATTCTTTTTTAACCGACTTTAAAAAAGGAGAAGGTTGAGAACCTTCTCTTTTTTAAAGTAAAAGACTTTAATTATTTTTTTTTTATGTTCGTTACCTCAGATCTTTCGACTGCTGAACCGATTTTGATGATTCTTTTTTATTTATTTGAAAGCTGGTGCTTTTCGTGTGGTTCCGTTTCAATTTAGTCCAGTTTTGAACGTGGTATCCATGAGAAAACTATTTAAGTCTTAAATTTGCATAAAGTATATAGTACACATGGACGAAAACTCAATATAACACCAACCGATTTCGATGATTCTTTTTATTGGATAGGATCTACTTCAAGGGTAGTTTGATTAGGTTCTGATTATAGGATCTATGCTAAAGTAACGGTACTCTTCAATTCTTAGGAGCAAATTATCGACACTCGGCTGAATCTCTTATAGTATCCGGATATTTGAGTCACCTACCGTAATGTTGAACGGCACTGTCTCAAACGAGCAGCACTATCAGTAGGTTGACTCATAGGTAGAAAAAAAATGTGCACTTCACATTCCCTAAAAATCAAACAATAAAAATAATTTTTAACAAAAAAAAACCCTTTTCAAACAAAAAACAATTCCCAAACAAATTAATATGCACTAAAAAGCAAAAAAAATATTCTTGTACAATGTAGTGCCCGCCCAACCTTACAACAACTTGATGAAAAAAAAATAGAGTACTTAAAAGTCAATCAAATTATTACGACAATATAATGTAGTTACAATTATTATTATTTTTGGAGTCGGTGTCAGTCAACAAAACTAGGACACCGACAAACATACCGACATAGACACCGACTCCAAAAATGACAATAATTGTAACTACATTATATTGTCGTAATAATTTGATTGGCTTTTAAGTACTCTATTTTTTTTTTCATCAAGTTGTTGTAAGGTTGGGCGGGCACTACATTGTACAAGAATTATTTTTTTGCTTTTTAGTGCATATTAATTTGTTTGGGAATTGTTTTTTGTTTGAAGTCGGTTTTTTTTTGTTAAAAATTATTTTTATATCCTTATTCCGTCACCGCACTGTAAAATGTACCTTGATCGATGTCAATTGAAGAAACCTTATACTTATTAGTATGTTTATAACACATTGGTTCTGTAATCGACAAAACCCAAATACTCGACCTAGTTACAACACTATTTAAATATATTGCCATAGACAACATGAGCAACCTTCATATAAGTACGTGATCCTCTATAATTGTCTATGATACTTGATTGATTTGATGCTCATAGATTGAGGCTTTATTTTTTTTTTCGGCAGAATGAAATTAAACTTTATGCCGCCTTTCTTCTTTGGGCTTTTAATCTTGTACACTTAGAATAATAACATATAGAAGGTAAGTCCACTCACAAAAAGTGAGGCATTTCAATTGGAGCCTAATGGAGCTTACGCCGGAACAGTCCCGTAATGTACAAGTCATTGCACTGCACGAACGTACGCAACTCTTAAAAAATAAATAGGTAATTATGACGGCTTGTGCATTCAAATGGTGCCACAACACATTTGAAAAACATAAAAAGGTTTTTAACATTACTTTTAAAAGTATTTCGACGATTTATGTTAATAAAAACAAAATTTGATTTCATAATTTGTATAGTGGTTTCCGTGTGTACGTGTGTAATCGTCTGCCCGCCTTTAGTATTTTTAGATTCAATTTTTTAAAGTTCGAAGTACTGACACTATCCTTCTATACGTTATTATTCTAAGCTTGTACAGTATAACATGTGTTATTTATATTGAATTTCTTTTCTCCTCGGTTGGCGATTAGATAAAATCATACCCAGGATTTAAATATGAATAATACAGGTTGTATCAGGTTATGAGGCAACTGTTCGAGTATGTTGTAGTTTAACGGTTATAGATCGTAATTAGAATGTATATTACAAAAAAAAACAATATAACAAATTTATAGTGATTTCAAAAAAGTGTCTAAGAGTCTATGCCTTAAATGTTGGGTATTATGTAGGTATGTACATAGGATACATGTAGGCATGTAAAGTTTTGACAGTATAAATAGGTATGAATTGCGCGAATGCTTCAATGAGAACGTAGGTACTAAGGCGCCTCGTTAACGGTCATCAGCCGATCAGCTGATTTAAAGCGAAATTTGTCTTTCTTATGCAAACGTAATCATTGATTTATTCAATTTCTAATGAACATTTAACAAAGTACGAATATGTTGCCGATTAAGTATCACTGACTTTATACATTTCAACCAGATTTACACGATAAAGCGATGACAGAAAAACTTTACATGTCTCTAATTCATTAACAAATCGATATTTTATTTAAATTTTTTTTCATGGGTTCCTACCACCATTGCCTAGCACCCGTTTGACCAGTTGCCCCATAACCTGATACACCTGTATATGATCGCGTCCTATAAGTATGTAATCTACGCGATGATGGAGTAAGAATAACGCGGTTACCATACGTTTCTTTAACCTGGATATTGCAAAAATCATGACGCAGACCACGCCATCCCTCACAAAAGAAATCCTTGAAATAAAAATATATCAACTTGTCCTAAATCGTTATCATCAAACATTAATTGCTTAGTGATTTTTACATACTGATTTAACGTAAAGAAGACGAAAGTTATGGTATTTGAAAGGGAAGGAGTTATGACGGAATGCAAGATACGTATAGAAGAGGAAATATTAGAACAAGTGCAAGAGTTTGTATATCTGGAATCTACATTTGCGAGAGATGGTAAATGTGAAAGTGATATTGAAAGAAGAATGTGTAAGAGAAATATGGTGAATGGTGCTTTGCGCACCTTTATGGGCAGCCAAAGCCTGTCTAAGAAGGCTCGCCTAGCTGTGCATAGGGGAGTGCTTGTACCAACTCTAATGTATGGAAGTGAGAGCTGGGTATGGCAGAAGAAGCACGAAAGTAGAATAAATGCTGTGGAAATGAGAGCGCTGAGGAGCATGATTGGTGTGAAATTGAGTGATAGAATTAAAAACAGAGTGATTAGGGAACGTTGTGGAATGAATGTAGATGTAGTGACAAGGATTGAGAAAGGTATGTTAAGTTGGTTCGGCCATGTAGAGAGAATGAATGAAAGGAGACTAACAAGGAGAATTTATAAGGCGAATGTGAACGAAAGTGTTGGAATGGGAAGACCGAGGCGGACGTTCCATAATCAAATCGGGGACGTTCTTAAGAAAGGCCAGGCTAGGAGTACCCTGAACCGAAGAACATGTATGAGGAGATTAATGAATGTGGAGGAGGTGAAAGTGGTATGTCAAGATCGTAGTAAGTGGAAGGAAGTGGTCTCTGCCTACCCCTATGGGAAAGAGGCGTGATTATAAGTATGTATGATTTTTACAGAAACGTATGCATGTGAATTCATTGGGACAGAATGGATACATTTTTTCTTTTATGCTCTCTCTCTCTCTCTCTCTCTTTTGTGAAAAGAGTAAGAAAGATGATAAAAGAATAATAAAATAAGAAATTGAATATAATTAGAGTTCATGTAAATAAATAGATGTCATGGGTGCCAAGTTCAATGGTTAGTCCTGAAATTTATTTAGAACCACATAAAATATTTTATAACAACTTAAAATATTATTTCTTCTTATAACTTAGCATAATATATTGAAGCCTAAGGTATGCCTTGGCTGGTTCGATCCACCTTGGCACCCATTTAGATCTCACTTCTTTTGTCGCTGAAATCAACAACCAAGACATATAATATTGAACTTGGCTCTCATTTTACATTTATGTTTTTGATGGGATATCATTACTTTTTGTAATTCATGATAAATCTTTACACATGCTGAAAATAAGCCATAAAATCATGCTAAATTAAACATTATAATATCGTGTATAGTTCTAGTAATTTTAAATATTTGAATTTAAATATGGCGACGATAACTGAAAATGGCGCGAACGGATACCGAGTGGATTCCATTTAAAAACTCGATTTTAGCTAAATAAGAGTGTAATATATTCAAAGGTTGTTTATGTGACTCATGGCGTATTAGTATTTTAATATATGTATAGTTTACCATCATGTGACCCTGTCCCGGGATACTCCACATAAAAACCTATAGCAACACGTCCAACCACGGTATAGTAGGTCAAAATCTCACCCAAAATAGAGGAAACCCGAGCCGAACAGTGGGACTTATTGAAATAATGAAGAGGTTACTTAAAAAATGAGCGATTGCACTGATGAGCGAGGCACAATTTGTATGAAGAATTGATGCGGAGAATGAGCCACATTGCCCTATGAAAGCATCAGTGACATTGATATCGAAAAGTCCACGATGAAGAGGGGGAAAAGACTATAATTTGGAGAGAAGGATCACCTTTACATATTATGTTTAAGGCGTTTCATCATTATTATTAATTCTGCTCCTGTAAGCACCACTACTGAGCTCACGCCCTCTCTTGTGTATACTGTTTGCCAAATAGCATGGCAAAAGAGGTCATTTGATGACCTTCGCCACGATATCATCAAATTCAAGTAATTTATCGCTAATTCTATCGCTTTCCATACAAACCGTCTTATCGTTGTAATATCGTGGTGAAGGTGTCTAGACCGAACAGAGGTTACAAACATTTGTCTGCGTGTAATTTGTTTAGAATTTTAATTAAGAAATTATTAAACATCTACACGTGCAATAATAAAGCATACGTACACGTTACCTACCTTACCACTGCCCTAGCATGAAACTGATAGCTAATCTATCTTAAGGCTAACGTTTTGTTAAATACGTAAGGTGAGGTAAAATAATATACTAAAATAATTTATTTATGACTTTACAAAAATCGATAGTTCTGAACTGTCACTTCCACTACTATTACTATCACCGCTGTCTGATACATGAATTATGAATGCATCAACGTTTCGGTATATACTGTCATCGAGGCCCATCATTTTTTTTCAATATCTTTTACGTGCTCCACACGGAATGTCAAACAAAATGGCAACTGGGCCACATGACGCCACTGATCTCGTATACCTGACGCTAAAATCAGTTAAGAAAAGATTTTATGTTTGATACACATAACCTAAAATCTTGCATCTACTTGTGCGACCCTTTAGGTTTATTACACCTGATGGTAAAATGAGTTGAAAGAAATGTGTCATAACTTAAAACTTGGCATTTTTTGGGCGTTACATAATTCTTCGAAGCTAATTATAGGATCTATATTATATTGAATTTATATAAATATTCTCAGTACTTTAATTTTAATGTTTTTAAAAACTTTTGATTTTCAGATATTTGAAAGTAATTTGGCATTGTTATTAATAATATTATTTATAAAATAATGAAATGTCACCAGTTACAGGTTTATCTGGTATTTTAAAACAATGAAATACATGATTATAGGATATTAAAAACATATATTTTATATGGTAATTTTACTAGATTTCGTAAAATTTTGAGTTGTGCTGTTTGTAATGTTGCTTCCTGGTAGGCATCTACCAAGAGAATTTTGCGATACAACTTTTCGATATATTTGTATGGTAACCGATAGATTTTTTTGCATTTTAAGATATCATGGTGAAGGTAGGTGAAGGTCGTCTTTTGTCACCTTATTTGGCACTGAGTTTAGGAGTAAAATTGACCTACTATAGGTACCGCGCTGGTCAGACGGGTTGGTCTATACCACTATTGTTATAACGACGACTAACAAATCTTACGATACCCACGGATAAGATCATCATCTTATCATACGACCCACTGCTGGGCTCGAGCCTCCTCCACAATAAGAGGGAAATTGACCTTACTATACCATGTTGGTCAGATATGTTGGTATAGGGTTTTGTTTCAAGTTTTCTTTCTATTGCATAGATGCCATACGCGTATAAAAACGACTAACGGATATAACCTTAGTCGGTTATGACATCCACGAGCAAGAAATGGAATGGTGAATTGTATTCTTATTCTGTTACCACACGGGCAAGATAGGGGGTGATGGAATTCTTACTCCGTCACCACACAGACAGGCGATGTAGGTGTTTACAATTCCTTTCGTTCAGAGCCTTTATACGCAGCGTATGAGTCCCTTCAAGTGTACAATGAAAGATAGAAATGCTTTATAAATAAAGAAATGCCAATTCAACTACCTCGCCTTCACATTTACTTTAGATAACCTTTTAGTATATAATTACGACATGTAGGTAAGTACCTGTGTAAATCTGATAGCATGACTAATAGTCTGTCTCAGGGCTGGTGAGGGCGTGGCATTGATGGCTGGACAACAACTATTGTGATATTAAAAGATAATATGTAAGAATTTTTATGAAAATCCATTATCTTTGCGAACTGCGAGATGACCTAGTGGTTAAGATACCGATCTACAGTGCCAATGCCGGTGGTTCGAATCCCACGCAGGACAACACTTTGTGCTATCCACAAATTGTTGTTCCGAGTCTGAATATAATTTGTGTCCGTTAATTATGTTTATCAAGTCCTCCGCCATACAAGGGTTATTTCCATAGTGCAGAGTCTTGTTTAAAAAAAATAATTCATGAATAAGTAAGAATATCTTTTGGTTATGGCGAGGTTCGTACTAGAATGAAAATGTATTTATTACGACGAATAAGTTTGCAACTTATTCACATAAATAACATACAGAAATGAAATGCTGCTCCTATATTATTTTCTATTATTACTTCTCTATTATAGTATTTTACTTCTTCTAAATATACCAAGAAATGTCATCAAAATTAAAGATTCATAATTGGGAGAAAGATGGCGTAATAAATTTACCAAAAAAAAAAACATACAGGCGAATTGAGAAATAGGGTGATGAATGGAGTAAGGACACAGGTCCTTACTCCGTCACCACATTGGAAGGAGAAAGAAAATTGGGTGATAGAGAAATGTTTATTTGATGATTTTGATGTATAATTTCTCATCGGAAAAGAAAGTGAGCGTGTTCATACAAACTTCAGCTTTGTAATAATACTAAGAAGAAAATAAAGATAAAAATAATAGACATTTACGTTTATTATATTAGTTAACCAATCATCATAATTTATTCACAAATATTTAACTAATAATCACTACCGACCACTTTCTAACCGATAAACATTGACTCGATGTAACGTAAAACAAAAGCGTTTGAGAACGAAAACGAAGATGGCCGTCACGTCTACAGTGAAAGTGAGCTGATGAACGTTCGATTTTTAAACTATTCGCGGGATTGGTAACCGAGTTAATTTATGACGTTTATTGAACGCACCGGTTATGTAATTATCTATGCATATTACTTTTGTTTTTTATGACAGTCAAAAATGCGATGCTTTTTTTATGTATGTAATGGGTTAAAATAGAAAAAAGTAGTAATCTTTTTTACTATTTCACTCTTATTTTTGAAGTGAATAGACAGGTTTTGATGGTAAGTAAATTCATGAAAGTGCGAAAGCGACATGTATTTTTTTCTTTTAACGTTATATACCTACTTACATTCACAAAGCCATCCTGTAGTTGTAAACATACTAAGCTCTGAATGTATCCGTCAACCTGGCACAAAACTTCTCCAAAAAATCTTGAAGATATTGATCATTAACTAAGTTAACAGGATCGCCATTAAAAACAACTGAACTGAAAGTCAACATGGTCACGTGACGTCTTAACGCTAACACTACATCTCTAGCTATGTCAATGACACAATACACTATATCCATATTAAAAACCAAATAAGTATAAAAAGTATTAATTTACAAATTTTAATTTAAGATGAAACACTTTGAAAGTCAACAACTGTTTGTTCATAGTTGTAAGTTTTCACTTCTGTCGCTATTTCTCATGATTGCCTCAAACAGAATTCATCGTTGTTAAATATCTGTTTTTATCTTGCGATATAAAAATTCCCCGCTAAAATGTTTATCAAAACATTACGCTTATAAAATTTTGTAAATAAAACTACTTTTATGGATTGAGAAAACTACTTTTACGGATAAAACTACTTTTACAGACATCGTTATTACATGAAATGTCTGTAATAAAGATTACTTGTTGTACGTGAGACACCTTAGTCCGCCCGTGACCATGAATGCTGCAAAGTGTTCAAAACGTCGGGCAATCATAAATCAAATACAAACGCGATATAATCCGTAAAAGTAGTTTTATTTACAATGTGTACAGTGCTCGCGTAAACATCAGATATCATTATAAAATTTTGTTAAACTTTCTGTTTTGATTTGTCCAAGTAGACCTACAGATATTGTAGTTTTGTAAAGTTCTCACTGTGAGAGAAGGCCGAGAAAACATCCGTGCGAAACTGATTTCGACAGCTTTCCCCCTTGCCCATTTCTTACACCAAAGGCAATAAATAAAGATCATTATCTCTATATATTTTTTTGCCTTTCATGGTATACGAAAAAGCGCCCAATCTGACGGTAAACTGTAACTGTCAGTCATGGACCTCTGCAATATTAAGGACACAACCAGGTCGCTGCTTACCATGTGGACCCTCAAATATCTGGAACATCGAAAAAAGCGTTTCATTCCATCCATATCCATCGTTAGAACAGATAGAAAAATGTCAGCAGCGCGGTCTTACCATATCATCATTGTGTAACTGCAAAGGGATCGCCATAAAAAAAGAACGTGAATGATTATGGCTGGTTTGTCGGTCAACTAAATTGTCATTTTGACATTGACATCTATAAATAGCTTTACAGCTCGTGTTTTGTATTTTATTTATTAGTTAAATAAATTCTAACATATTTATATAAACGTTAGATAGCCACAAGGCTGACTTGATGATATTATTATTACTACGTTGATCGGTAATATTGATTTGCAGTTTTGGCGGGAATTTGGAAGTGTCATGTGGTATTCTTGTATTATATTCAATATCTTAGTGTTTTAAGGTGATATCTATATATACATATAAAAGAAAGTCGTGTTAGTTACTACATTTTTAACTCAAGAACGGCTGCACGGATTTGACTGAAAATTGGTGGGGAAGTAGCTTAGAACCAGGAGACGGACATAGGATACTTTTTATCCCGTTTTTTTATTATGGAGTTTACAAGATTTCGCCAATAACTCTTTTATCCCGTTCGTATAAAATCAGTAATTTGTATTCTCTTTGAATTCTCATTAACAATGCTGCGACCAAGACGATCAAATCTTTCCCGACAAAGCTGTAATGGTTCTTCCATTAGAAACTATATTTTCGGAAATTTAGAAAATATATTTAAGAAAAAATTATAGCGGTACGAAGTTCGCTGGGTCATCTTTCCCGACAAAGCTGTAATGGGTTCTTCTATTAGATACTATATTTTCGGCAATTTAGAAAATATATTTACGAAAAAATTATGGCGGTACGAAGTTCGCCGGGTCAGCTAGTATTAAATAATTTTGATGGCATTTTATGTAATATGTGGCGGCAAACTGCTGGGGCATATCTAGTGTATATAATATAAAAATGCTTTACATACCTTTTTATTGTCACCAGAATTCAAAGATACCTTTAATAGTGGCCATGACATTGTTGAAGGCGGCAATTTGACTTACCTACTGAAAACTACTAATATGAAAACTGATAATTTGTAAAGAAAATTATTAACTCAAAACTACTAAAATGGCTTATATTATTTGTTAAGCCAAAAAAAAACAATATTAATTTAAAATGAGAAATAATTTAAATTTTCCATAACTCTATTTTTACAATGGATTTCGTAATTTGCATTCAAAACGTCAAGCCTCGGTAGCGCAGTAGGCAGCGCGTAAGTCTCATAATCTTAAGGTCGTGAGTTCGATCCTCACCCGGGGCAAATCTTTTTGCCTTTTTTCTTATTTCAAATGCAATAATAACTTGATTTCTAGATGTTGTAACTCAATTATCTATAGCTATAGCCACCCGGTGTTTATTGCGAAACTAGCAAACGCGTATGCAAATCCCATCAACTCAAACAATGAAATGTCTTTCCAGTCAGCCCACGTCTGTATCATGTATTCGAGATTGTTTACATTCATAAATAGTAATAGGACCGGTAATTAAATTGCTACTACATTTCACAATACGCATTCCACAACCGCGTACAATATTTCACAAGGCACTACTCTCAATATTAATGACAGTGCCATCTAGTGATAAGTGGATAAACTATTAATCATACATTGTTCAAGGCCGACCAATTTAAATCACTCTTGATTTTAAGGTAATAATCGTAATAGTATATTGACTAATACATATTATGAAATGGACGTAGATTATTAGACCTTATTATATAATTTATGTACGTCTTGTGTCCATTCCATGTAATATTACGTAATTACTATAGATATATATACTTTCTGCATATTAAGACTACAAATTATTGTAGAACTTTTTGTTACTCTATCTTAATGTTCAACTACATTCCACCATATAGTTAACTTTAGCTTTCGCCAAGTATCTAAGTACCTATAAGTACAGAACATGAATCATTAGCATTCTAAACCTGTTACAAGATAGGTTGGCTCCATATGTACTGCGATTTGCACCCAGATTGTAATAAAAAAATATTAAATCAAGAAATGAAGAAAGTATATCCATATTTAGAAAAGGAATAGTATAGGTATTTACTTTGTCAAGGGTCAAGAACTTAATCAAATCGGATTATCCTGCTCTAATCCCAAAGATTTGGCAATAGTTTTGTGACGGACCGTTTGCCTGACGTCAAACCTATTTGGTCTAGACAGCATCAGAAGCAGTTGGACCAGGATGGCATAAAGCTGTGAGGCGGTAGTAGAGAGAAGGGAAGCAGAGGAGCGGGAGAGAGAAGCAGATCCCAATGCTTTACCGCCCCGGAGAGCGCGGCGACGAGTACAAGCCTATCTGGCAGGTCCCCCAACTCTGCGAGTGGGGCCTAGGTCACCGGTTGTGGTGGCGACTAATGTCCCACATTACGTATAAGGCTCCAAAGTGGCGCTGATACTAAATTAACGTTGAGCCCGGCATACCCCATCTATCAAAGGTGGGCATGCGTAAAAATTGCATTTTCCTACGCGTAAAAAAAAAAAGGATGGCATAAAGCTCTTAGTCGTATTTTACTACATCCACGTGCGTCGTTAGGGTTGGTAGTATTCGTAATCATCACCACACAGCAAAACAAAGCAAAAACTCAATCAAATACATAAATATTAGAATAATAACGTATAGAAGGATAGTGTCGGTACGTAATCGATCAAAAACGTGAAGCCAAAAATACTACATGCGTGCTAGCGGTTACACACGTACACCACTATACAATAGAGTTGCCTTATACGCAGTGACCTTGTACATTATGTCACGACCCGGCCTAGGGAGCCTCTTCTGGCTCCAATTTAAATTCCGCAACTTTTGTGCGTTAATTGTGCTTAATAGGTTCTAAGCCTTTATTTTACTGTTCCTAGCGTTGCGTAATTCGAATCATTTGATTCGAATAACTCGAATAAGACTATTGACTCGTTCATTCGAATCGCCGTTGACCGAAACCGAATCAATTCGTTAACTCGTGTCATACTCGTAGGCACTCGTAACGCGGGCGGCCGCGGCGCGGCGCAGCGATCAGTCGACTCGGTTTGATAGGACATTCGTTGATTCGTTTTTTATTCGTTGATTCGTTTTCTGTCCCTCGCGCGCTTTAATATTTTCTTACTTTTGTTGACTGCTCGTTTACGTAATTAAAAATAATAGTTACTAATTATGACTATACCTGAGACGTATAAAAACGTATTTTTTTTTAAAGTTGATTTATCGGGTAATTACTAATTAGAATCAGACTTTATTTAAAAAAAAAAGTATTTTTTTTATATGATTTTATTATTACTTTTTGTTATTTAGTATGCTGATTTTAATCATAATAATAAAAGAGTATTGTCATTACCTACGTGTTTAAAAGTCAATAGACCTATAAGTCCCCTTTCCGTAACCAAATACCGAGCACACTGCTGTAACTCAAAATCTCGACTTATTCGTAATGCAAACCGATCCGCAAAAAAAACTCGTTCGAATAATAATGTAAACGAATTATAACTCGCCAACTCGGCTTCACAGGCGGATGACTTGACATACGAGTACGAATTTGACTATAATGCTGACGTGACGACTGTGACGATTCGAATCAATTCGAATTGCGATTCGAATCAATAGTAATTTTAATTCGATTGATTCGAAGCAATTCGTCTCATCGCTTCTGTTCCGCGACAAGACATTCTTATTCTCCCTATAAAACTTAGATGATTACGATTCTGACTTTGGCTTGGGTGAGATTTTTCAAGCTCTTTAGCAGTAACGCCATTTATATAAATTCAAATATGAGCCGTTCGCTAGTAACTACTGAAGAGACCACTGTCTCCCTCCAAGTTTCATCACTAGAACCTCGTTGCTAAGTTTAATCTTATTGGACTAGTTTAAACAATTCATGTGAGTTTAGTTTGAGAAGTTTACTAGCAGCCATTGAAAAATATCGCCGTTGACCATCTACCTTCATTATCATCACATCTATATTATCCAATTGTGGTATCGTTATCAAGATTTCACGTAATTGTAAAATTTTAAATCTATTAGAAGTTTGTATAAAATTGACTTGGAAGATTTTATTACTTTGTTACTTATAAGCTAATATCATCATGGGCTGAAAGCCATATTATGTCCCACTGCTGGGCTTGAACCTCTGCCACAATAGGAAGGGAATTGACCTAACATACCACGCTGGTCATAGAGATTGTTATAGGATTTTATTTCGAGTTTTCTTTATCTGGCAGAGATGTTATCAATTTGAGTCCGTTAGTTGTCGTTTACGACATCGTATCTAAATAAAACTACGGAATTTATCGCGTTTGTATTTGATTTTTGATTGCCCGAGGTTTCGAACACTACAGCGATCATGGTCACGGACTGACTCTTATGACATAGCCGGGTATAGAAGTAGTGAGTTGTATTCTTACTCCGTCACCTTACGGCTTACGGCGACAAGAAAAATAAATTACGATTGATCCGCAGACAAATTACTTCTAATTCTATGAAAGCGAACTCTAATATTACGTCAAAATCTCTTTTAATTATAATATTATATTGTACGAGATAGGGTTTTATTTCAAGTTTGCCTTCTCTTGTATGAAAAGCTATATATATCACTTAGTCGACCCAAGAACAATTGACATGGGAGGTTAATTGTGTTCGGAATCCGCCACCATATTGCCCAAAAGTGTTTTCCAAAATAAAAATTGATTTTTTTGACTTACAGGTTGGATTGCTGAACGCTGAGCTTGCTTAAATGTAAGTAAAATTCTCTTAGCGCGTAAATAACTTTTATATTACGTCATCTATGCCAACAACTAAATCGAAACCTTTATCAATAGGCCATCTTTAAAGACTTATATGTATAGCCTGTCATATTTCTTTTGCAATGTCTTAAAACAAACTTTGATATATCTTTTCTTATACTATCGTCATCTTACCTCGTAAACGTACCACTGCTTGGGCACTAGCCTCCACAATGGACGTCAAATTGTCTTTTACGGCACCCACGAGCAAGGACGATACAGATTGTTTGATATTGTCTAGAATTTTTAAAAAGTTAATATCGATTTTAAGATAAACTTCTAGAGAACTATATAATTATGTTATGGTGTATAAAGGCGGAATTGGATATTAAAATGAAAGATGTCTAAACATTGATTTATATGTTTGCAAAAATTTTAACAAAAGTATACGAACGATATTATTTAGCGTTGTAGGAAAAAGGGTTTTATGAAGAAACTATTAAATAAATCAATTAATATCAATCATATTTATATAAAATCTTCAC
This sequence comes from Lymantria dispar, assembly GCA_032191425.1. Classification (NCBI taxonomy): domain Eukaryota; kingdom Metazoa; phylum Arthropoda; class Insecta; order Lepidoptera; family Erebidae; genus Lymantria; species Lymantria dispar. Next base: position 3,923,258 of record CM063465.1, on the reverse strand, counting down.
TAATAATACAAATTTTGTTTTGTAGAGTTCGTACGTTTTATCTTATGTATAGGGTTACCACCTTAGAATAATAACGTATAGAAGGATAGTGTCAATACTTCGAACTTTCAAAATTTGAATCTAAAATACTAATGGCGCGCAGACGATTAGACACGTACACACGCACACCACTATACAAATTAGGAAATCAAATTTTGTTTTTATTAACATAAATCGTCGAATTACCTTTAAAAGTGTTAATAATCTTTTTATATTTTTCAAATGTGTTGTGACACCATTTGAATGCACAAACCGTCATAATTACCTATTTATTTTTTAAGAGTTGCGTACGTTCGTGCAGTACAATGACTTGTATATTACGGAACGATTCCGGTGTAAGCTCCATTAGGCTCCAATTGAAATGCCTCACTTTTTGTGTGTGAACTTACCTTCTATACGTTATTATTCTAAGGTTACCACCTTCTTTTGCGTAAACAAAGTACATACATTGATTAATGAATGAGGAAAAAAAAAAATTGGTTGCCTGTAAAGTCGGTATACGGGCGAAAGTTTTACGTGACAACGACTTTGAGTGGTAAAATAATTTTAATGTGAATATTCATTCGTATAGTAGGAAGAAGGATGAAATAATAGTAACAATTTAAAACATTTATTTATACAAAGAATTATATTTAAAACATTAATTTATACAAAGAATCTCGCACTGAATTTCATATTAACAAAATTTTATTTTTACCTTTACACATACATACGTATTTATATACAAATATACAATTTTTATGTCTGTCTCTCTCGCTCTTAGGCGGGCTAACCATGCCCGAGTGGAAGGGACGCGTGCCTCTCACTCGCTCTCATTGTGAGCGCATAACGTGAGCGGAGCGTAACGCAGTTTCTTGAAGTGTCACCCGGCAAACCAATTTATAAGACGTTGTCACGTCAAAAGTACTTTGTGTCCAAAATAAAGTACGATTTCTCATTGCCTTACTTTTTAATTATATTTTGACCATTACAATAAATAATTATCATTGCTTGTTTTTTGGGGTAGGTTACGGTCAGCGCAAGGCTCCGTCCAGGGCGACAGAGGGGCGGCGTGCGGCTCCGTAACCCACCCAATAGCACGTCGCCTTCGTCGTTGGGCCGACCACCGGTGCAGAGTTCCTTGACTTCAGTGGTCGGCCCGACGGAATACCACGAGGGAGTACCCTCTCCCATCGACGTTCCCTTCCCGGGACGCCGATCGCCGTCGAATTATCATTGCTAAACCGCATCCTTATAGCGTATATTTAAAGTAAATACATATATTTGTTTTACCAGATCCAACGTCAATGTGGTGATGGAATAGGAATACAATTCATCTCACCCTATTTCGCCCATGAATGTCGTAAAAAACGACTAAGGGAATACGTCTATATCATCTATGCAAGAAAACGACTAAGGGAATACGCAAGAGAAGTAATTTTCGATACCAAACCCTATACCAACCTGTTTGACCAGCATGATATAGTAAGGTCAACTTCCTTTCTATTAAGGAGGCTTGAGACCAATAGTAGGACATATATCTATAAGCCGAGATGATGATGTTCAGATTCAAGGACATTGTAAAATTAATCTCAGACAAATCCATTCATGCGATAAAGTATTCTCTCGTCTATCATTATTCACGTAAAATATAGGGTAAAATTACTCAAAATAACGTACAATACTTTATAATAAAGTAGAAATGGCAACCCTAGTCATGTACATATATACGGCCGAACTTTCTTGCAGAAATATTTGGACGTTCAAAGGCAAAACTAAGCATTATAACGTAGTTATCGAATGAAAAGATCTTCAAACGGACATCGTTTTTTTTTGTGTGTGTATAGCTGTTAGCCGCAGATGACTTTCACAGCTTTGCCTAGACTATGGGTTAGCACTGAGGGCTTACAACGGACATCGAGACGAACAGACTTTTGTATGCAATTTTCCCACATTTTCCCGCATAACCTTGACCTTTACTATTATTACTTTAATGTGCAATACATTTTAATAACAGCTGGAAATAATTTTCGATGTTATGTATTTAGGTTAGATTACAATAGATGGCGTTGTATGCAAATTACATCACACCCATCGTTTTGTATATAAAAATGATAATTTTATATTTATTACACGGTAATTTGTAACGTATGGGTAATATTTAAGCGTAGTTGTGTAAAACAGGTCACCAAATCACTATGTCATATTATGTAATATATTATTTATAAGAATTTAAACGTGCATCTGTTCCGTGCTTACGGAGTAAGACTACTATTTAGCAACCTCTCTCTTGCTGGTGGATGTTAAAGATGATTAAAAGTTTAGATATTCATATACCTACATCTGTGCAAGAGAAGACAAACTCGAAATGAAACCGTATAACAATTAACAATCCGTATGACCGACTTGGGTTGATTAATATCCTTATTCTGAAATGGAAGGAAGGAAGGGAGACTCACCACTTTCCCATGGTAATCAATATACCGCACACCACAATGAAAGGAATAGGGGATAGGAATAAGGTGGACTAGGAAATAAGGAAATCTTACTCTCACGTGATGAGCACCTTCCAGAACATCAACTTGCAATTTGAAGCCGAACCGTCCTGAGGATGTTCTGCGGAAAATTGCAAGTTGATGTTTCTTCTCTCACGGTAAGCAATAACGTGTCGGAGCGTCGACCGGAATCTTACCTGAACGGATAACTCGCCGGACCGGCCGCTGATGTTAAAGAATCGTTACCAGTGGTCAGCGCAATGGCAATAGGGAGGGAACACGGTAGGTTATGGAGCCCCACGCCGCCCTTTTCCCGCCCCGGAGGGATTACGCGGTGTGTGTCCAGACCTGCCAAAAAAAGGCATAGGCTTGGCTGTGCATCTGGTATTGCTGAGATCCATGAAAGACACACTTACTTAAATGGCAATCAATAATCCCGGCAAACGCCTAAGTCCTGCAATGGTTAGTGAAAGGCTGAAATGATGATGATGAGTAAAATCCATCATCATCTTCATTTCCGCTCATATACGCCCCACTGCTAGGCTCGAACCTCCTCCATAATAGGAGGGAAATTGACCTTACTATATCATGCTGGTCAGACAGGTTGATATAGGGTTTTGTTTCGAGTTTTCCATCCCTTGCATAGATGTCATATGCGTTATATATCCCTTAGTCGTCCTTTACGACGCCCACGGGTATGAGAGGGGGTGGTGAATTGTATTCTTACTCCATCACACAGAAAGGAATAAAAACCACAGTAAATGTTATTACTAAAATCGTAAAACGTTATGACTAAAATCATGGCGTGTGAACTGTGTCATATAGGCAGTAGTTACCAACGCAAAAAAGACTCTGGGTAACGGTAATTATTTATTGGCAACACTAATTTGTTTATTTATTATTCTATTATACGGTTGCAATATTCTTTTATTGTGAAATAAAACTATTTTTAACGGCTTTTATCGAGTTTGTATTATGATTTTAAATTATCCGACGTTTCGGACAATTTTTAGCGTTTAATGTCGTACTAGGACGGTCAGACTTACCATCATCATCATCATTGCAGCTCATATACGTTCCACTGTTGAGCTCGAGCCTCCTCCACAATAGGAGGGAAAATTGACCTTACTATGGTTTAGTTTCTAGTGTTCCTTCTCTTGCATAGATATCATATGCGTATTATATCCCTTAGTCGTCTTTTACGACATCCCCGGGCAAGATAGGGTGTAGTGAATTATATTCTTACTACGTCACGACACGGAAACAGACCTCCCGTGACCTGTTTCATTTCACATGTTTAATCCATCCATGCAACTGCCCGTGGACGTCCATAGTTGAACATAGGCCTCCGTACGAAAACCACTCTGAATGCTCCTGTACCCCTTGCATCCAACGACTCCTTGCTACTTTCAAGATGTCATTAGCCCATCTATTGAGGTGTCGTCCTACACTGCGTCGTTCGATTCGTGGTCGCCACTGAAGCTTTTCTTCTGGTTCGAGCATGATTTTATGCGAGTTTCTTGAGAGGAAAAATAGCTTAAGATACTCCTTATATAGACATATACCTGGTAGTAAAATATTATTAAAATCAGTCCAGCCGTTTGGAAGATTAACTGGACCAAACAGCGAGACAGAAAAAAAAATTAAAAGTGGTATTTAGACATAGGTATTTAGGACACTTAAATTTTATTTATTTGTATAGATAATAAATGATTTATATTAAAATTTTTGAACATAACGTGCATCAGCATCAGCCTTTTTTTTGCGCGTGGGAAAATGGAATCTTCACGTAAGCCCTCTGATAGATGGGGATGGATGGGGCCAGGCTCAGCGTCGATTAAGTATTAGCGTGACTTCCAGTTAAAAACCACACGCTGTTCCTGTCCCTCGCTTACGGCGAAGTCATGAGACCGTTTTCACATGCACCATAACTCCACCGGAAACATGTATCAGCCTAGTTAAATATCTATAAATTACCACGCTAGTTACCACAAGAGGTCAGCAGTTACATATTACATATATAACCTTTTACGCAATTGAAATTTGAACAGAATAACATCTATTAGGTCAGTTATTATAACATATTACTCTAAACTGTTATATTGACATAGTTATTTACAATAACTGTCATGGCTGACAGCTGACATTGACCGTTGCCTGTTAAATATTACATGTCCAATATTTATTTCAATATAAACGTTTGTACGTGCTAATAATGTGCCTAATATAATCCTTACTCTTTATATAGATAGCTACGTGGTAGTAATATTGTCAAAATCGGTTCAGGCGTTTTGAAGATTACGCAGAAAAAACAGACACAGTGATAAAAAAAAATAAACTGGTTTTTAGGCATAGATATCATAATTGATTGAAATAGGCAATACATTGCGGCAATCCATTTTTATAATGATATCTGATGTTTACGCGAGCACTACACATTGTAAATAAAACTACTTTTACGGATTATATCGCGTTTGCATTTGATTTATGATTGCCCGACATTTCGAACACTTTGTAGCATTCATGGTCACGGGCGGACTAAGGTGTCTCACGTCCAACAAGTAATCGTTATTACAGACATTTATAATTATCTACCCGATACAGAAATTAGTTAACTAATTTTCTGTATCGGGTAAAATAGGTAATTTCTGTATCGGAAAATTAGTTAACAAATTTTCTGTATCGTAAATGTCTGTAATAACGATTATTTGTGGGACGTGAGACACCTTAGTCCTCCCGTGACCATGAATGCTGCAAAGTGTTCGAAACGTCGGGCAATCATAAATCAAATACAAACGCGATATAATCCGTAAAAGTAGTTTTATTTACAATCCATTTTTATTTTAAAATGGAATGAATGAAGGGAGACCCACCACTTCCACGGTTAATCGATATACCGCACAGCAGAAAAGAAGGTCTACGAGATAGGATCATGGTGGACTAGGAAATAAGGAAATCTTACTCTCACGTGATGAAAACCTTCCAGAACATCAACTTGAAATTTGCCGCAGAACTTCGAATATTTATTCGACACGTGTTTCGCCTTTAAACGAGGCATCCTGAGGACGGTTCGGCTTTAAATACGCTTTTTTTTTGTGTGTGTATAGCTGTTAGCCGCAGATGGCTTTCACAGCTTAGCCCGGACTATGGGTGAGCGCTGAGGGCTCTCAACCCGGTATAGAATGCGCTTTTGAACCTTATATTCTAGTTATATCCTTATTTCCTATTCCACCTTGATCCTATCCCGTATTCCTTCTATAGTGGTGTGCGGTATTTATTAACCATAGGAAAGTGGTGGGTCTCCCTTCCTTTTTTCCATTAAAAAAAAAACATAGATATCGTACAAAAAACCGTATGAGCAGGAATGCAGTCTCTCTTATAATATTTGTATAAAAGTAAACTTGAATATGTCGACGAGGAATTTTATTTAAAAAAATAATTGAGTCGAAACGTCTTGTGTAATTTCGGAGAAAACTACGGCGTGGCTGATGTTGTCACTTTTAAGATTTATTATTTTATACGTTTGCAAATTTACACCTGTTTAATATGTTAACATATTTTCCGTGTGGTGACGGAGTAAGAATACAATTCACCACTCCCTATCTTGCCCGTGGATGTCGTAAAAGACGACTATATCTATTTGTTAATAATAGTAATTTATGTTTATGTTTTCTGTGTGGTGACGGAGTAAGGATACAAATCACCACTCCCTATCTTGCCCGTGAATGTCGTAAAAGACGACTAAGGGATATATTAAGCATACATTATAATATATCGAGCCCAACAGTGGGACGTATATGGGCTGAAATTATGTTTTTTTTTTTGGGGATGGGTTACGGTCGGCGCATTCCTCGCTCCGCTCCGTTCGGGGCGACAGAGGGGCGTAAGCACGCACGCCCGTTACCCAACCATATAGCACGTCGCCTTCGTCGTTGGGTCGACCACCGGTGGCTGAAATGATGATGATGAGTAATTTAATGTTACACGTATTTTATACTAGCAACCCGCCCTCGCTTCGCTTCGGTTTCAGTTGCCCTACCCGCGTAGTTCCCGTTCCCGTGGGAATACCGGGATAAAATATAGCCTATGTTACTCCCTGATATTATAGCTTTCCATTGGTGAAAGAATTTTTGAAATCGGTTCGGTGGTTTAAGCGTGAAAGCGTTACAAACAAACAAATAAACAAACAAACAAACATCCTTACTTTCGCATTTATAATATTAGTATGGATTCCTTTAGTAACATTATTGTTTAACTTTCTTGTATTCATATGTGGATAATGTAGTGGGCTATAATATTGTTGAAATAGCTCTAGGTCTGTATTTCGTCATCATCACAGCTCATATATGTCCCACTGCTGGGCTCGAGCGTCCTCCAAAATGGGAGGGAAATTGACCCACTATACCACGTTGGTGAGACAGGTTGGTTCATAGGGTTTTATTTCGAGTTTTCTTTTTCTTACATAGATGTTATCTTTAATAATCCGTTAGTCGTCTTTTACGACACCCACGGGCAGTGGCGTAGCGTGTGTCACTGTCGCCCGGGGCGGAGTCATAATTTGCCGCCCTTTTGACATCGTAAAAATAATAATTGTTGGTGTTGGTAAGAAAAAACGTAACGAAATGAAAGAATTGAGTGAAAAATATTAATTTCAAAACCATGTACATGTGTAAGTAACATGACTGTGTTAAAACATTAATAATTTACACTATAAAAATAATGTTTAATAAAGTCTAAACAGTCTAAAATTGTACTTTTCGCGACTTACGCGCAGCGAAATCATTTATTCCTCGGACCCACTTTGTGAAACATCGGCTACGACTGGGCGTTGGAGGGGGAGCCTCCCGCCCGGGTTGGGCTTGATTTGGTACGTCGACGACACGCTCATCACAGCCCGCGGTGGGACGCTAGAGGCGGCAAGCCTGGCGACTCTAGGCACCAAACAGATCGTCAGGCGGATCGGGGCGCTGGCGTTGAGGGTAGCCCTGGACAAGATGGAGGCCGTCTTGTCCTATAGGCCCCGCACAAGCCCTCCCATCGACGTCTCGATCACCGTCAATTCGGTTGATATCAGCATCCGGGCCCATATGAAGTATTTGGGCCTAGTGCTCGACGGGCATTGGTGGTTCCGGGAGCATTTCCGCAGGCTCGCTCCACGGCTCATCGGCGCGCGTCCGCCCTATCATGGCATATGCGGAACGTGGGCAGACCGAGCACTACGTGTCGACGGCTGAACGCGAGGGTCATCCGGTCGATGACCCTGTAGGGCGCACCGGTGTAGGCGGGGTCGCTGATCGTCCGTCTCAGGGCTCGACTGTGGCGACTACAGAGGACCATGGCGGTCAGGGCCATACGCGGATACCGCACAATGTCGACGGAGGCAGCGTGCCTGTTGGCCGGGACTCCCCCGAAGGACCTGGAAGCAGAAATACTCGCCGGTTTGTATCGGCGGGTGTCGGGGGTGCGAGCGGAGGGCGGTGTGGTCTCTTTGAGGGAGCTCACCGCCTGGCGGGTCGACGCCCGCCGAGACGTCATTACCAGTTGGGCAGTCCGGCTGGAGAGGCCTCGGTTCGGTGTGCGGACCGTGGAGGCCTTCCAGCCGGTGTTGATGCAGTGGTTAAAACGGCGGCACGGGGTGCTCTCCTTCCGACTGGTGCAGATTTTGACGGGGCATGGATGATCCAAATTCACCAAATATCTGTATATGGTCGTTAGAAGGGAGACTAACGACCGTCCTGCCACCACTGCGATTGCGACGAGGACACGGCGCAACATTCGCTCGAGGTTTGTGAGTTTGTGTTCGGTGCTGGGTGAATTGAGACGCGGTCGCAGCCTTCTGCGAGGCAGTAGTCTCGCGGAAGGAGGCGGCGCACAGTGGGTCGAAAGCAAGATTTTAGGGACATAGGAACCAACTTTGGTTTTTCATTTTTTTCTTAGTGCGGATGGATAGAGCTCGTTAACGTCAATAATAATTGCCCTTAGAAGATTTTTCCTAAACTTGATAGTTTGGGCAGAAAAAAATATTTTGATTTTTTTTGTATGGAGCTGATCAGATAATGTTAAATTTCTGCTAAGTATCGTTAGATCCCGCTTTTAAACCTTTTGTTCCTTAAACCTTGTCTAGTCTACTATCATTTGATGCTATGAACATGTGCATAAAGTTGCAATTCTTCGAAATAATTGGATCAAAAAAATTTAAAAATATATTAATATAAAAAGCTTTATTTTTATTCTCTTAAGTTATTTTAAGTTAAATTTAATATGGATTAGTAAGTGTAAGCACGTAATAATACGCATAATTACTTAACAACTAATAATAATACATTTAAAAGGTTCCTAATTAGCTTTTAAAAATGTGTAAATATTTATCTATAAATGTCTAATTGTCCATTTAATGACTGTAATTAGATTATAAAATGTTCTTTTATATTAGATCTAATACTGAATAGTAAGTACAGGGTACATAATAATAATACAAATATATCATTAACAAATTAATAAAGGGAAACGTAACTTATTACTAACAAAAGTAAACTTAAAACTAACAATATACCAGTACAACACAAACTAAAATAAAAAAAAAACTTAGAATCCTTATTCACTATCGCTATTATTATCCTGTAAATTATCTACATTAATAAAATCTATATCGGCTTCTGTGGGAAAACTCAGCAGAAGCTCTTTGACTTTTGGAGAGAAAACCATTTTATGTTGTTTTACCATTCGAGGTCTTAGACTTGTGATCTTTGGATCAGACGACAAAAGAAGATAGTTTAAAATATCCTCATTTGTCGCCGTTCTACTTACCTTTCTAGAATGGCTCTCTCTATATTTCCAGAAATCTTTATTGCGAGCTTCCGCTGCCTCTTCCGACAGTTTACCTATAGGTATGGCACCAAACTCCTTAATTATATCCGTCCCATGTACTAACAATTTATGTACACTGGAAGGCATATAATACCAGGGATATAACTGTACATACAATTTTGCAGTATCTTTACAAAAATCAGAAAACTTACTTAGGTCAACGTTCTCTTCAGATCCAACAGTCTGAAGAATCACGTGAAACCTTTCAATTAAATCTTACGGGCTGTTGTTTCTGCATCTCTAAAAAATTTTCTGGCAGTATTGCCATCATTGGTTGTGCCTACTCCTTGCTTAACTATATCAATAAGTAACCCGCAGTCCTTTTTAAATGCCTGCTGTATAGCGCTCTTTGTAAGTGCCATTTTTTCTTTGTCATCCTCCCTGCAACTCCATTTTTTAAACTCCAAACGATAAGCTGCAATTAAAAAAAATGTCACTTAGAAAAATAATGTCACAGGATGCATAAAATAACAAGGTAATAAAGTATGAAGTAAGAAATATTTACAGATGTGAAGCAAGCATTCCATGCATCTTATCCAGCTATGTAAAGATGAAATTCCGTACTGGAACATTTCGTCGTTCCTTTCTCTATGAGCAAGTGATTCCAGATTGTTCATCTCTGTCAGTTTTGCAAATATTACAGACAGCTGAGGATGTGTCTGACAAATACGAGGTTATTTTGCCGTCTATCATTGTCATGAGCAATTGATGCTTAACTTCAACTTGACTGATTCTTGATGGCTGAAGTCTTTCTATTTCTTCTGTTATGCCAGCTTTTATAGTTGCCACTGTTGACTGCGTTTCTTTGGTAAATTTAAACATAATCGGACGGCAATAGAAAGTTGATGAAGGTCGTTCGTTTTCCTAAACAATTGTTCCATCACAGTGTTGAAGCCTAATAGGAACTAGACTGGCCATAAAAATAGATGAATCATCAAACTCTGTTTCACTCTTTTGTTTGTAATTATTTTGATCCGAGGCTCCATCAAAGCCCCATTTGCTTATAAGCAGAAAATCTGTTGCCGAGTTTAAATCCAAAGCAATTACATCTAAAAGTCTTGAAACTGTCAAATTGAGTAAAGCTTGCAGTTTAGCAGCAGCTCCTTCTTCAGTTATAGTTATATCTTCTTTCCCTGGATAACATCTTGACTTCGCTTGTTTAATTTTATAATAAGAAGGATATAAGTCAGACCCATTTTCATTTGCTGCCTCTCTTAGGTTTATATACTGCCACCTACATAATTTAAGTGAAACTAATAAAGACAGGGCTTCATCGGGTGAATATGTACTACTTTTCGCTTTACATGTACTTAAACACTCCTTAACTTTTCCAGATCTTCTGGGTGATTTAACAAATGGTTAATTATTTTTCCTTCATCCTCATTTCCGGTGTTTCTTAAACTAGCAATTGTAGCAGCTTTCACTTCATCAGGGGATAACGAAAGCGATTTTTTAACTTCTTCTACGCGTCTTCGTTTTTGCCTGGAGCCCAATTCTTCGAAAGGTTTTCGAGGTGTAAATGTAGATGTCGAAGCTTCTGTTGTAGATGGTGGTAAATTTTCAACATTATCAGTATCCCAAATCCCGACCCCTTCCTGTTCAGTGTTCACAGCTTCAGGTATCACTCCTTCGGGCCAGATTATTGCACGTTCTAACCAATCACCATTTTTTCTTATAAACTGTGATAATGTGTGACTACTTCATTCCCATCTTGCACTTATAATTGAACAATATCGCGTACAAAATTTTTGGAGCTCAGCACTGTTCTTTTCTGCCACATTGATTTTATGCTGTAGGAATTGGCAAAGTTTTTTACTATCCGACAATGATTTCAGTTGATCTCTTAAAATCATAAATAAATCTAAATTGTTCACTAAACTCTCCATTATAGCGTAAAAGGGACGATCACAATCACGAGATGTTAGTAGTAGTACGAATAAACGAATACTAGCAAATATATAATAAATATGGTAATTATAAGTATAACTTCCAGTAATAGATTTTTTTTACTACCCTCATTAACTAATCATCCACATTAAAATTACAGTAATGGCTAAACGTGACAACAGATTTTTTTTAATATGAAAGGTTAAACTAATTACAGTCATTAAACGGACAATTAGAAATTTCTAGATAAATATTTACACATTTTTAAAAGCTTATTAGGAACCTTTTAAATGTATTATTATTAGTTGTTAAGTAATTATGCGTATTATTACGTGCTTACACTTATTAATCCATATTAAATTTAACTTAAAATAACTTAAGAAAATAAAAATAAAGCTTTTTATATTAATATATTTTTTCATTTTTTTGATTCAATTATTTCGGAGAATTGCAACTTTATGCACATGTTCGTAGCATCAAATGATAGTAGACTAGACAAGGTTTAAGGAACAAAACGTTTAAAAGCGGGATCTAACGATACTTAGCAGAAATTTAACTTTATTTGATCAGCTCCATACAAAAAAATTCAAAATATTTTTTTCTGCCCAAACTATCAAGTTTAGGAAAAATCTTCTAAGGGCAATTATTATTGACGTTAACGAGCTCTATCCATCCGCACTAAGAAAGTCCCTAAAATCTTGCTTTCGACCCACTGTGCGGCGGAGCGCGTGCGCGAGGAGCATCTCCTCGACGACACGAGCCGCTGCCGGTGACTGGGGCGGCGTAGGCGCGACTACCTGCGCCTCATACCGCCCTAGCCAAGGCCGCGGGTGACTGGACCGAATTTAGTCCGTTACGGTCATGGTTTACGGGTGTGCGTGCTTACGCGCCTATGGTGCCCCGGACGGAGTGGTGCGAGGAGTGCGCCGACCGTAACCTACCCCCGAAAAAAAAAAGGGTCCGCACAAAATATTTTCTTCCAATTTCGCCGCCCTTCTAATAGTGGCGCCCGGGGCGGTCCGGTTCCTAAAAAAAAGGTCGTCATATACCTGTTGGGAGAAAAAAAACAATTATTTTATAATCGATTATTTATTTTTAATTCATCGATTATTTTATAATCGATTAATTTTAAAGAACAAAAAATCGGTAATTTTCCTTACAAGTCACATCCCTAACAATATGTAGTACGGTATCTTTAATGTAGGAGTCTGTTTCGCACTTGGCCTGTATAGTAAGTCAATTACCCTCCTGTTGGAAATGAGGTTCAAGCCCAGTAGTGGGACGTATATGAACTGAGACTACGTAATACATGTTGGCATTTGAATGAGGTTTAATGTTTTTTTTTTCAAACATATTTTATGTTAAACCGCGTTTCTTAGAATATTTTTATGTCGCTACAACCCGTTAAGTATAGCTGAATTATGTCCCTTTTAAATTTATTATATTACTAGCAAATTACCGTCATTTCACAGACTTAGTTCCCGTGAGAATATGGAGGTATAATATAGCCCATGTTACTCGTTGATAATGAAGCTTTATCTTGGAGAAAGAATTTTTAAAATTAACAAATGAAACAGCAGGAATTTCCTGCCTACGTAGTACCTGTGTCCGTGAGAATACCAGCGTTTTTACTGGCGTAGTCTCTACTACGTAATACCAGCTTTTTACTTGCGTAGTCCCTGTTTCCGTGGGAATACCGACATATAATATAGCCTATATTAGTCGCTGATAATATAGTTTTCTCTTGGTGAAAGAATTGTTAAAATCGACTTATTAGTATAGGTTTAGTAGTAAAACGTACCCGTGAGAATACGGGGATACGATATAGACTAGCTAGGTTATTCGCTGATAATGTAACTTTCCATTCGTAAAATAATTTTTTAGATCTGTCTGAGTTTAGGTGTAAAAACGACAAACAAACTTACTTTTCACTTATAATATTAGTTAAGATTTGGATATGGTAGTTTTTCTTTTATCGTTAATCGATTATTACGACACCAAGAGATGGAGTGGTCAAGTATTTTTACTTCGTCACCACACGGCATTATGTTGGCACGATAGTTTATAAAAAAAAGTAAAAACTAAAACCCAATTTAGACCAAAAACAATCCTTATAAAGTATGAAATAAGATTTTCAGGACACAGGGTTAAACAACGTTACTAAAGAGACAAGAAAATCAGGTAACCGGACCAGAGATTTAGATCGGCATCCGCGGAGAGGCTAGCCTCGCGATGACGATCGGCGTCCCGAGAAGGGGACGTCGATGGGAGAGGGTACTTCTTCGTAGTCAAGGAACTCTAAAATACACAATATTCAGTGTATATACACATATTCAATCCTCCTTTGGCTTTACTGTATCTAGTCGGTTAAAAATTCAGTTATAACCAAGGTCAAATTAAAGATATGTACATGCATGTAGGTAAGCTCATTGCAGGTAGGCGTTAAATGTAATCGCAAACAATGATCAACCCACAGCATAGCCTCATAATCCAAGGTCGCTATTGCACCTACGTTTTTAAATTATATACTTATATGAATCACTACTCAGTTGTACATCCTCTTATCTATGGGCTTATTAGCCAATTTATGATTTTGGTGATATATCCGTTTGGTGAAGGAGTAAGAATATAATTTACCACCACTCTTGCCTGGTGACTTGTATTCTGACTCCGTCACTACACGGCAATTCATTCTGCTATAAAAGAGATCTTCCAGTTTCGATTTGATTTTGGAGATAAAAAGGTGTTATAGAAACCCCAAATGCATAGCACAGCAGCACGCCATTAAAAGTTATTTAATACCTTAAACCCTTTTTTATATAAATAAAAAATAAAAGGAAGCAAAAATCATTTCGTGACAATTTGTCATAAGGGCCGCGCGAACACTCTTGCGCTTGTATTTCACCTTACGTAAACTAAAATAACCGTAGCGTTACAACTTGTTTGCCGTAATTTTTATCTAGAAAATTTATTTTTACGGCCCGTATCGGGCACAAAGATGAAATACGAGGAAACAGTATGGACATCGGTATGTTATCAAGAACAAGAATTTTAATGGTCAACTAATCGTTCGGCCGTAACGGGTTCTCTATGTGATAATTATATAGTTGTTACATGAATGATGCTTATTAAAATTCTTGTTTAAAGTCATCATCATTATTTTTCTTTTAGCCCAATTAATTGGGTTCGGTTTCCATCGTATAGATTAAAAATATTCCGTGTAGTGACGGAGTAAGAATACAATTAACCACTTAGGGAGTGGATATTACTATGGGTTATCGGCTACGAAATATTTTACGTTATTAAGAAAAAAAAAATAAAACAAAGTGCTGTGGTTTTACAAGTGCATAAACAGCCAGGGTTAATTAAAAAAAAAGTTGCGTGTTCGCCCGCGGCGGTGACGTGGTGTGTTTCAAATTTAAAAGAGAATAAAAAGAAAATGAATTTCCTATAAAGGCTTAGTTGTAATCTTAGGTTGTAACATTCTAATGAATTATAAATAGGTACATACTCATTTTATTATTCCGTCTAATGACGAATTAAGAGTACAAGTCACCACTCCCTCTCTTGCCCGTGGATGTTGTAAAAGACGACTATGGGATACTATATGCACACAACATCTGTACCAGAGAAGGAAAACTCGAAATGAAACCCTATGTTTGTCCAGCATGATATAGTAGGTCAAATTCCCTCCCATTGTGGAGGAGGCCCGAGACCAACAGTGGGACGTACGTGGGCTGCGATGATGATGATGATTAGAAATTGTAAGACCACACTGTAGACAGTGGTCTGTCTACAGCCGCGGGTTGGTCCGTTCGGGGTAGTACCACACTCTCGCAGAAAATCAGAGTAGTAGCAATTTGTTAGCGAGAGAGCCGGAAGTCCAATTTTTTAGAGTGTTTTGGTGATGACTTTAGTAACACCGAACCTCATTCACACTCCCTTCACTTTCTTCACGGTATGCAGCGGCCTAGTAAAGATCCTTGAGTAGGGATGTGACTTGGAGGGAAATAATGGATTTTTTAAATAATCGATTTTTTGTTCTTTAAAATGAATCGATTATAAAATAATCAATTTTTTTCTGCCAACAGAATTATGAGTTTTTTTTTAGGAAATGTAAGTTTTATTTTCTAATATAGTGTGAAACAATCGTGATGACTTTTTTTTTTTTTAGGAAATCTGGCAGTGACTAATCGATTAATTTCGATCGAATTTCGAATAATGAAAAATCGATTAATAATCGATTTTTATTATTTTGATAATCGATTGTAAAATTCGATTATTAATCGATTATTTTTTTTTAATAATCGATTATTATAAAAATCGATTTTTTTTTACATCCCTATCCTTGAGCGGCAGTTACATTTACTATCAGGGTGTGCTGTTTGCTCGCTTGCCATCAATAGCAATAAAAATAAGTATGTGTAGTAAATAAAAGTATTACTGAGTTTAATATTAATCTTTTAATTTTATATCACTACCACTATAGTCCATAAAATATAGCTTGATCTCTGTGACAGATGT
The DNA here is from genome assembly GCA_032191425.1 of Lymantria dispar. NCBI lineage: Eukaryota > Metazoa > Arthropoda > Insecta > Lepidoptera > Erebidae > Lymantria > Lymantria dispar. The sequence continues at coordinate 3,907,467 of CM063465.1, read as the reverse complement.
CAACGAAACCAACGAAGTAAGGTTGGACGAGCGACATGTTTACAATTTTATTTTGTATTACTTATATTTTTATTCTTTTCATGCCAGTTTTATTGCAACTGAAGTGCAATTACATTATAAATATAAAATTATTAATATTCATGCCTAAAATGTACCTCGTAAGTACTGAAATACCTAGTAAATTTTTTTTAGAAAAATGACGCATACGCACGTACAAGGTCATACTGGACTGAAAATAAAAAAGAGATGGGGCAGTCGATTTACGTAAATCTATAACCGATCTTTATTAAATTATTCGTAAAAGAAATAAACCCAATACAGTACCTATATAAAACTTTCAACATATTTTTTACAATTACAAGAGTCAGTTACATTATAAAATACATAAATTGAATTAATTAAACATTAAAAAACTACTTTTTGTCTGAGTAAATGATAATATTATGTACTCATTATTGTCAATAAACTAAACATGTTTATTCATAAAACAGTCGCAATTGATCGATTGAGCTAATGACTGTCCCTATTTTGGCAAAAAACAATAAATGTTCTGTCAGGAACGCTCTAGTGATGACTATAATAGTGAACTTTACCTTAATTGTACTCCTTTTGAATAATTAAAACAGTCAAAAAACTGTTTTTGTTGGTAATAAATTCAAAAAGATTCTCAATGATCGTATTTCAATTATTATAGAAAATCACAATCATAAAAACAAAGAGATTTTTCGATAAAAATCTACGGACTTCATCGTAAGCGTGACAGCACTAACGCCAACTGTCACAGAGATCAAGCTATATTTTATGGACTATAGTAACAGAATTGTCGAGACGCGCGCCTTCAAGTGACGTCACTATTCCACAGACTATACGCGGTGACTTTTTTATCGTCTTACAAAAAAAAACCATAAAAGTATCCGACCAAAGAAACATATCTAACATATTTAAATGTTATATAGTGGCAGTTATAAAAAAATAATAAAATAAAATAAAGTTAATATTTTGTAACAGTCTATTTATCATGTTTACATTTTAAACAAAAGTAATCATGCAGTATTTCGTTAGCCAATCATAGGTACGAAGTCCACGTGGACGGCTTTTACAAAGCGTAATTCTCTACGCTAGATACCTTTTTTTTTTTTTTTTTTTTTTTTTTTTTTTTTTTTTTTTTTATGGGTGGGCTATGGTATGCGCCCATCCGGGGCGATGAAAGGGCGGCGCGCGGGCCCGTAACCCACCCGTACCCACGTCACCTCGTTGTTGGGCCGACCACCGGAGCAGATGTGACTTGTCGTCAGTGGTCGGCCCGACGGAATACCCTTTCGGGTAACGTCACCTCTCGACGTCCTGGGACGTCGGTCGCCGTCGCGCGGTCAGCCTCTCTGCGGATGACGGACAATTCCCCGGTCCGATCACCCGCGGCCTCGGCTAGGGCGGCATTAGGCGCAGATACTCGCGCCTACGCCGCCCGAGTCGCCGGCGGCGGAACATGTCGCCGAATAGGAGCTCTACTCGCACACGATCCGCCGCCTCCTTCCGTGAGATTACGGCCTCACAGAAGGCGGCGACCGCGTCCCAGACGCTAGATACCTAACAGGTATCCTTTGCGATGTCCGATTGGCGCCGCGGTCAAGCGGTCGTAGTACCTACATACTACATCAGCTGTGTTGAATACCAATGTATGCGCTCGATACATGTTGTTTCCTTACTATTTATTTAGTAATTATTTATAATAACTTTTATTAAAAAATATTCTTGTAAATATTGTTTTTACCTTTTAATTGCACGAATGAATAGTAGATACTGGATACTTTAATAGATCTGCTTTTGTAAGACGACATAAACGTCACCGTGTATATGCTACGTTTCTTGATACAATAGTATGTATTGCAATAGTTGTATAACCGGGAACCTGCCTGAAGGACTGACTCCTTGGGAATGTAATTATTGATAAAACGGGATCAGACGTTACCCAGATCGATGTAAGTTCTTTGTCATCTTTTACGACACTAACGGGGAATGTAAATGTTGGTCGTATTCCTAACGGCTACCATACAGTATTGTATTATTATCCCAATCTCAAAATAATATAATTTCCTATCTTGCCCGTGGATGTCGTACAAGACGACTATGGCATATAATATGCACATAACATTTGTGCAAGAGAAGGAAAATTCGAAATTATGTCTGACCAGCATGGTATAGTAGGTCAAATTCCCTCCCATTGTGGAGGAGGCCTGAGCCCAACGGTGGAACTTGTGTCGGCTGCGATGATGATGATGATGATGATGACGATGATGACGACGATGACTAAATTTGTGTCTTATTTACCAGTGGGTGCGTAAAATCCGTTCAGGCTTTATCAGAAGAGCAGGCAGCAGCTTTCTTCTGAGAAATGTACAACCTCTTCGATAGCCAACTCGCCGGTCAAGAGTAGCGATTGTGGTACTATTCCTTGATATGAATGACATAATAAAAGTTGTTGGCAGCTATTGGATACTAACCGTACAGGACCAGCTTATCTGAGAAAGCTTACGCTCAGCAATGGCCGGCAAAAACTTAAATGATTGTTATGAAAGTAGATAATTAAATCACGTAAACCAGAAAAAGCCTATGCAATAAAAGAAAATATTAATTTGCTGCCAACGAAAGCCTTGCACAATGGATATAACCAATATAAAAAAACATACCTTGTTACGCTATAAATATATTGTAACTGACTCAGCGTGATATTATTTGTAGAACTAATAAAATTTCACTGTTAAATATTCAATTGAATATCAATTTTATGAGGTTATCAATTTTACTGTACAAAAAAAGATTTATAAAGAGATGAAATATCGTGCAAAAATAAACTCGCCTTAGCTGTGATATTAAAATAGAATGATTTACAATCATTGAAGTGAAACTTCTAATGTGTTTTCCAACAAGGTTGTGTTAAACGTTTAACGCTACGGGAATAGAATGAGACAGAGCGAGAGCGAATGCGTGGCACTCGTACGCATGCGCGTAGTATAACTGTTAGCAACGAGTAGCGTCCAATATTTTTTATCATTTTTTTTAATCCTTTCTTTTATCATGGCAAAAAACACGTGGCACCAAAGAAGTTTCACTTCCGACATGCGTATTTTGTACGCACGCTCTTTATTATCAACGCTATCATTATATTATGTTTACCTAATATTTATTATGTAAGTTGTTGTATTTATTTAACTAGCAACGCGCCCTCGCTTCCGTTCAGTTTCAGTCGCCTTACTCGCGTAGTTCTCGTTCCCGTGGGAATACCGGGATTAAATATAGCCTAAGTTACTCCTTATATCTGCCTGGTAGTAAAATATTATCAAAATCGGTCAGACATACAAAAAAAAACTTGTTTTTAGCCATAGGTGTAAATAAACGTGTGAACATGAAAAAAGCCCAGTGTTTTGATATTACAAACATTTTTTTTTATTGTGTGTATAGCTGTTGGCCGCAGATGGCCTTGACAGCTTAACCCGGGCTATGGGTGAGCGCTGACGGCTCTCAACCCGGTACATTACAAACAGGCATTTCAATTTTATTTATTTGTATAAATTTAATTTTAAGTTAATCATCCGTTTGGTGACGGCGTAAATATACGATTCATTACCCCCTTGTTCATTCATTCATTACCATCTCGTTTGTGGGTGTCGTAAAAGACGACTAAGGGATAATATATACAGATAACATCTATGCAAGTGCAATTGATCTACTACTATACTGGTCGAAGGGGTTGGTATAGAGTTTTATTTCGAATTTTCCTTCTCTTGCATAGACATAACATGCACGTTACCCTGAGTCGTCTTTTACGACATCCACAAGTCAGATAGGTGATTTGTATTCTTAATTGGTTACTACATGGATAAGAGCTTTTTTGTGTGTGTATAGCTGTTATTAGCCGCAGATGGCTTTCCCAGCTTAACCCGGACTATGGGTGAACGCTGAGGGCTCTCAACCCGGCGACAATAGCTAATCCGTGTTACTATTTTATAACCTACACAACTATTACATGACTTATTTAATATTACTTTAAAACTATTTATTAAAAACATGTTGGTCGTAAATTTTACGACTAACAAGATAGATATAATATTTATTTTACATAATTACGTAATAAATTGTATATAAATAAGCATATAATGATCAAATAAGCAATTCTGATATGACTGCGGTAGGTATGAATAATCTTAAACATATTTTTAAACAAATCTCGTAAGTTTTTATATATTGAAAATTTGTGAAACAGCTCCAACCATAACCATCAAATTTAATATGTATGGTTCGGGGCGATAAATCGATTTAGTTAGGTTTAATTTATTAGAAAATCTCGAATATGCCCCTATACCGCCTTGGGACGGGTGATCACCTGTCCCAAGGCCTCTCGGTAGAAGAGCAATTTTTAAGAACCGAGTATTATAGTGCCCTCACCCTCTTGTCGAGTTGATGATTCACTAAAAAATAATAAATTATATTAGATGAGTAGGCATAGCACGAATATTTGCGGATTTTAACCCGGTTGTTTTTGATTATTGATTGCCCGACGTTTCGAACACTTTACAGCGTTCATGGTCATGGACGAACTAAAATGTCTCACGTCCAACAGTTCATCGTTGCTACAGAGATTTATAATTGAGCGACCGTGACCATGAACGTTGTAAAGTATTTATTAAAAACTATATAATGGTTTTATTTACAAAGATTTTATTTAAAATACTCGCGTAGACATCAGTAATCATAACGAATATTTGTGTCAAAATATTTTTTTATTTTTATTTATTTATTTAAGACAACACCCTGCACTAAGGAAATAATCCTTGTATTGCGGGGGACTTTACAAATATATAATTAACGGACACAAATTACATCCAGACTCCGAACAACAATTTGTGGATCGCACAAATCGTAACGTTATCGAGACAAATTTGTATGGGATTTAGAGGAGCGGCTCTAACTGACGATAGAGGTACTGCTATTTGGTCTCGATAACATTACCAATACTTTGATACAAGTAAACATGTGATTGTGAAGGCCACAGATCAAAATAATTCATCTACACCACAACAACTGAATTACGTAGTCATTATTCAAAATTGAATCGACAATACATTCGCATCTCGACACGACCTTCATACAAGAAAATATTAAACCATGGACTCACCGAACAACTGTTATTGAATGAAAGGAAAGTTGTAATAATTAACATGTCTGACAGGTGCAGTTATTAAACCAAGCCTTACAAGAGAACAGGTTAAAGATTTTTATCTTTAATAGATATTTAAAAGTTTAGCAACGGCATTACTCACTGCCAAAATGTGTTACTATTAGGGATGCAAACGATACATCGAGGTTTCTGACACATCGATTGTTTTGAAGTGAAGCTTCTTTAGAATCGTTGTGATTTCAAACACGATGAAACGAAAAAGCGAATCCGTAGTGACATATATGGTACTTTTAGCAGAGCCTAAGTCAAATGTTGGTGCTTCATGTCAAAAATATGCTTGCATGGAATTAATGTTAAGTTATTATTAAAATTTAACTAAAACAAAGCTCATCGCAATCCCGCGAACAAAGTATCTGATACTTTATAGATCTTTAGAAAAAACAACGATGTTTTTATAGCGATGTTTTTGTACATCGATGTTTGTTCTAAAACATCGATGTCTCGATACATCGATGTTCTTCGTTACAATATTTGCATCCCTAGTTACAATAAATATTTTATGTAACTGAGAACTGAATTGACAATGTGTCAAGTAAAACAAACTTGAAATGATAATAAAACTAGTTTGTGTGAACGTAAATTCAATTGTAATTGTCGTTCGTTGATACAAAAAATGCTACCGTTACCAACATGGGTTTTGATTTCAGTGTTGGTTGCTTTAATTATTTATTAGTGCTAATTATATTTCCGTGTGGTGACGGAGTAAGAATACAATTCACCACTCCCTATCTTGCCCGTGAATGTCGTAAAAGAAGACTAAGGGATGTTATACGTATAAAACATCTATGCAAGAGACGAAAAACTCCATACAAAACCCTATATCAACCTGTCTGATCATGGTATGGTAAGGTCAATATCTCTCCTATTCTGGAGGAGGCTCGAGCCCAACAGTGGGACATATGAGCTGAAATGATGATGATGATGATGCAAAATTGATTAATTAGTGATTAACTCTTGATCAGTGTGCCTTCTCTGGAAATCCATTCTAATTTCGAATCCGATTCAATTCCAATCTCACCAAACTTATATTTGGTACTCTTGAACAAAATCGAGAATGAATTCTTCGCGTTTGGCGTTGTTATTTTCACCAAATGTGTCGTATTTTCTTATTTTAAATTAATAACGTTATCGAACTCGATCACTACAAAGACGCTGTCTTGCAATTGTGCAACATTAACGATTTTAAACTACGTCAAAATCGCGTCGGTAGTAGCAGATATTTGATTTAATCGACGAGAGTCGAATTCACTTAGTTCAAAAATTTTCCACCGAATTTGATTCCAATCGTGCGCTAGTGCCGCTTTCAAGAGTAACAAATTTGCTCAAATTCGAGCTGCGATTGGATTTAGGATTGGAATCGAAATTCAAGAGTAGGCACATAGATTGTTCATCACTTATTGTGGGATTAAAGTTAAAGTCCAGCATGAATACATATTATATGAGCCGAAATGATGATGACATATTTAATTACCCCAAAGTGCCCCAAACTGGATTTTAACGTATAGGTGCATTTAGTTATTTGGGTTGCGACCTCATATGTTATGGCCGGTTGACTGAATAATTCATAATAACAAATAGCAAGGCTGTTTTACTTAGCAAATCACATGCCTATAACATCGTGGACCTTTAGATGTCTCAATAAATAATTATATAACATATTTATCGTATATTTGTAGCGGGTAGATATAAATATATAATTTATTGACGTCGTACAGAGGTATGCATATTGCCTAGAATGACATTTTTTTTATCTGGCTATGGTCTGAATTGCAACGTCGTTTGACGTTCCAGTGGGGGACGTCGACGGGAGAGGGTACTCCCTTGGGGTATTCCGTCAGGTCGACCACTGAAGTCAAGGAACTCTGTATCGGTGGTCGACCCAACGATGAAGGCGACGTGCTATACGGGTGGGTTACAGGTGTGCGTGCTTACGCCCCTCTGTCGCGCCGGACGGAGTGGTGCGAGGAGCGCGCCGACCGTAACCCAACCCAACAAAAAAAAAAAGGTCTGAATACACCCTGTCCAACCCATCCGTGGTCCAAGCCCCAGGCTGTAGGCACAATAGGTGGGCAATCGAACTAATACATACAGACGAGTTTGCATAAGTTTTTATTTCAAAATGATTTTTGTTGATGATTTTTGATGTTTACGCATGTTTATTGTAAATAAAACTATATATATATTCACGCCTTTTTCCCATAGGGGTAGGCAGAGTCCACTGCCCTCCACCTGCTACGATCTTTGACATATTCAGCGTAGCAGAGCGGTTCTCTGTGGGCCACTTTTCGCCCCCGACGGAAACGAGACGTGACGTGTCGCGAACCACATCGCCGCCATTCGTACAGTTTTTTTTTTAATTTTTGAAACTCATTGCGTTTCCGCGAGAAATACATACACATATAATTAACGGACACAAATTACATCCAGACTCAGAACAACAATTTGTGGATCGCACAAAGTGTTGTCCTGCGTGGGATTCGAACCCCCGACACTGGCGCTGTAGGTCACTAGCATTAACCACTACGCCATCTGTGCAGTATACTAAATATATATAATATATATAAAATATATATAAAATATATATAAAATATATATAAATATATATAAAATAAAACTACTTAACGGATTTTAACGCGTTTGTATTTGATTTTTGATTGCCCGAGGTTTTGAACACTTTACAGCGTTCATAGTCACGGTTTAAGGTCACAAACCTTTTAGTAAGATAAAGTAAGCCGTCTTTTAAAAGTTATTAATAATTTAGCATCCTGAGTTTTCTTACCGGATCTTTCTCACTGTGGCCCCGTTTCGATCCGGTGGTAGTATATTAGAGTTGTTAGATTTAAATTAATAATTATTATAATTACTGCAAATTTAATATTTAATCTTTACTAACCATAAACAATATATTTTTTTCAGAGAGTCATTTTCTTCTTGTATTAGCAATAAATTTATACCAAAGTGTAGGTCCAAATTTAATAAATAATTTCTGTAGCGGGTAGATATATCTCTGTAATAACGATGACTTCGAACAAGTCATCGTTATTACAGATTACGAGGGGCATCTTAGTCCGTCCGTAAAGTAAAAAAAAAAGTAAAATCCGTAGTTTTATTTACAACTAGCAACCTGCCCTCGCTTCGCTTCGGTTTCAGTCGTTTTACCCGCGTCGTTCCCGTTCTCGAGCGAATACCGGAATAAAATATAATATAGCTTTTCATTGGTGAAAGAATTTTTGAAATCGGTCCAGTAGTTTCGGGGCCTATTCAATACAAACAAACAAATAAATCTTTTCTCTTTATAATATTAGGCAATTGACCTACTATACCACACTGATCAAACGTGTTGGTATAAGGTTTTATGTCGAGTTTACTTTCTCTTGCATAGATATTTGCATATCATATCTTAGTTGTCTTTTACGACACCCTTGGGTAATAGAGAGGGTGGTGAACTGTATTCTTACACCGTCACCTTACGAAAAAACATCACTGCACGAGAAAGAAAACTGGAAATAAAAATATGTCAATTCGTCTGACTGGCAGCAGATTAATCCCTCCTATTGCTGTAGAGGTTTGAATCCAGTATTGAGACATATTCGAGAAGATATAATGTTAATAAAATTCAATGTATTTAGGTAATGCACTTTCTTCGTGTATAAGAATAAAACATTTTAATGTTTATTTCTATTAATTACTGTGAAAGTGTTTAAATATACAATTACATATTAATTAAATGCATGTATGCTTATTGTGTAGTGAATTTTTCTTGTTTAGAATATAATTTGTTGCATAGTTGATGTGGTGATTGAAATATTATGCCAATGTCCCGGATTCCCTATCGGATTGAAAGCCCTTAGCGCTCACCCAATAGTCCGGGTAAATTTGTTACAGCCATCTGAGGCTAACAACTATAGTTACAACATAAAAGCATGCCCAGGCATAATAATACTTTGGGCGATTCATAAATTGTTGTTCTGAGTCTGAGTGTAATATATGACATAATTTTTTTTTTTTTTTTATTGCAAACGGTGGCAAATGAGCAAACAGTACACCTGGTGGTAAGTGTTGCTGCTGCTCATGGACCTTTACAAGGCCGTTGCCTACCGCAAGAAAGCGAAGGGAGTGTGAATGCGTGCATTGAGGCTCGGTGATACCAAGGGCACCACCAAAACCCTCCACACGCAATCACCCTCAGAAAGTTGGGCTTCCGGCTCTCTCGCTCACCGAACGAAGCGCAGTAACAAATTGCTACTGCTCAGACGTCGATTTTCTGGGAGAGCATGGTACTGCCCCGGACGGACCGGCCCGCGGCTGTAGACAGATAACTGTCGACAGTGTGGTCCTACCACTCCTTTAATTACTCTTACTTTTACGCGAGTGTCATCATCATCATCTTCACAGCTAATATACGTCCCATTGTTGGGCTTGAGTTTCATCCACAATAGGAGGGAAATTGACCTACTGCACCATGCGGGTGAATCGTGTCGGTATAGGGTTTTATTTTGAAATTTTCTTGTCTTGCAAGGTATTATGTGCATATTATATCTCTTAATCCTCTTTTAAGACACCCACGAGCGAGAGTGGGGTTGGTGAATTATTTTCTTACTTCGTCACCACACTGACAATTAATTTCAATATAGTGTCAGTTAATTATATGTTTGTAAAATCCTTCGAAATGCAAGGATTATTTCTTAAGTGCAGTGGCAGTTGCCTCGCAGAAAGAGGGGCGCGGAGAGGGTCCGGGAGGAATTCCTGTACCACGTTCCACGACAGGCTCCGCCGCCGGCGCGTTGAGTGGCGCCCCAGCCGAGGTTGTGGAGGACGGACCGGGGATTAGTCCGCTAAAGAAAGGTGTCAAAAAACAATAAATGTATCAGTGCGGAGTGCCTATGTCCAACACGTCGACCTTATAAGCCGATAATTGAATGGATTACTGTGAAGTCATTATCAACTTTCTCGTGTTGTAAGTAAGCCTGCCACAACAATGCCCTACCGATATTATCCATATAATTATACATAATTGTTTGTCTTTTGTTAGTCTATATTTACATTGTAAGTCCTACTGGAAAGCTTATTTTAATTTTTTTATAATTTTAAATAAAGTTTGCAACATTCGGCGTATACATAATATGTCAATTTTGGATTAAGAACTCGTCACTAGAAAAAGAGACGATGTTAATTCCAATGCCTATCATGAGCGGCGGAGAAAAAACTCGAATTATATTTGCGCGGGAAAGTAAAAGAAATCAAGGAAATGACCTTAGAATAATAACGTATAGAAGGATAGTGTCAGTACTTCGAACTTTCCAAATATGAATCTAAAAATACTAATGGCGCGCAGACGATTACACACGTACACACGCACACCACTATACAAATTATGAAATCAAATTTTGTTTTTATTAACATAAATCGTCGAAATACTTTTAAAAGTAATGTTAAAAACCTTTTTAAGTTTTTCAAATGTGTTGAGACACCATTTGAATGCACAAAACGTCATAATTACCTATTTATTTTTTAAGAGTTGCATACGTTCGTGTAGTACAATGACTTGTACATTACGGAACGGTTCCGGCGTAAGCTCCATTAGGCTCCAATTGAAACGCCTCACTTTCTGTGCGTGAACTTACCTTCTATACGTTATTATTCTAAGCAACGAACATAGTTCCAAATCACCATTAAGCACTGACACACAAAATAATTGAATACGATAAAATCCTCGTAAATCCGCAATTTTATTTTCTTCGAATTTAAAATCGTGTCCACATGATTGACAAATAAACCCGGGGACCTAGAGGCAGTCTTCATAATTGGAAGAATCTTTATTACCCCTCAGAAGTCCCAATTGTTAGGCTAGGGCCTAGGGCAGTGTTTCCCAACGTGGGGCCCACACCCCACAGGGCGGCAATATGATAGTTAAGGGGGGCAATTTAAAAATGGACTCGACACGACTTTAATCGAGAGGGTTAAAGTCGTCTCGATGTTGTTATGGGAGGCATAATATTTTTAGAAATGTTATGGTGGTGTATGGCCTAAAAAGGTTGAAAAATACTGGCCCAGGGCCTCCTTCGCAATGGGAGGGAAATTGACCTACTATACCTCGCTAGTCAGACGTGTTGGTATAGGACTTTATATTAAGTTTTGCATCCTTCTCTTGGATAAATATTTTGTGCATGTATCCCTTATTCATACCTCTTTAGTCGTCTATTACGATTACCACGAGGGGGTGATGAATTATATTCTTACTCCGTCACCATATGAATTGTAAATATCTATTTGACAGCTATTAATTAGTAGCAACCCGCTCTCGCTTCGCTTTCCATCTCCTTACCCGCATAATTTCCGTTCCCGTGGGAATACCGGGATAAAATATAACCTATGATACTCCCTGATATTATAGCTTTCCATTGGTGAAAGAACTTTTAAAATCAGTTCGGTAGTTTAAGCGTGAAAGCGTAACAAATATATAAACAAACTTAGTTTCGCATTTATAATATTAGTAAGGATTTTAATAATGCAGAAGGAATAAAATTAAAAAGAAATGGCGTGCTTAAATATGACTAAAAACGATTTTGTAATAACATGAAATATAACAGCAAACAACTCGTATACATAACAATACTCATTATAAATATCACTTTCTTACAAATTTCTATCTAAACATAAAACATGCGAACAAAATTTTTGCTTTCTTCGATTTTTTTGGGCGATTTTCGTAGTGGAATTGCTGAGATCATCACGTGCGTGCCACTTCGCTAGCCGTATCGCTTTCCAATCGCGAATTCAAATTTGGAAGGCGAAATATGAAAATTAATATATGCGCGATCTATTGTTCAATAGCCAAGCACCCTTAACTTTAACAAATATAATCTTATTTTTTTTTCTTCTTATGTAATGGCAAAAGCTACAATTATAAGCTATTGGTGGCAATCTTTAGTCTCCGCATTTTAGTCATAGTCGTTACCATTGATTAGGTGCTGACAACCAAATTGTGGTGCCTCTGGGAATTGTGGCAGAATATGAGCGCAATTGACAAATTTATCATTTTCATTACATTTCAAAATTTTATTTGCATTATATCACACAAAATGTCTGCAAAATTATTCAATATATCACTGTAAAACACTAAAGTAATGAATAAAATTAAAAGTGCCACATGACATTTTGACATTCTCGTCAAAATTATCATTAATGTTTAATATTAGTTTTAAAGAGGATAATTAATCAAGAAAAACAAATATATATGTCATATTAGTCAATATTTTGACAATATGTCAAAATATTTTGACAATATGTCAAAATATCTATATGTGTTTCGCAAAATGTAAATCAAATAATAAATATTTATATCTTCTACAGATATATTAAACTTTTAGTTTTCACTCGAGTTGTTAATTAATTTGTCAAAGATTCACTCAATTTGTTAATTAATTTGCTAATATATTTGCATTTTGTTATGTGATAAAATATACAAGTCATTATTTTTCATTTACCTTTAAAGTAAATCATACTTTCCCTTTTTACAAAATGGGGCCGTTCAAGTATTACATAAGTTCCATAGGGGGGGCGAGACTTTGGTTATTTTTGATGACATAGTGTAAGTAAGCATAGCAATTTCTCCGTCGGGTCGACCACTGAAGTCAAGGAACTCTGCATCGGTGGTCGGCCCAACGACGAAGGCGACGTGCTATATGGGTGGGTTACGGATATGCGTGCTTACGCCTCTCTGTCGCCCCGAACGGAGCCGGGCGAGGAGTGCGCCGACCGTAACCCACCCTCAAAAAATAAAAGCATAGCAATTTCTAAGAGCTTTGCTTACTTTTGCTGTCATTTGGGTTAATAATTGTTGTAAATCTGCTTACGTAATACTTGGACGGCTCCAATGTTAATTTATAAAAAAGTTAATATAAGTATCGCCTTAAAGATTTAAAAATATTTTTCTCACACATACTAAAATTTACTACGGAGGTATTAACGAGAGAAATTCCATCATACGTAGTAAGAGTGTGAAATGAATGAATATAACGTCTAAATAGTAGGACAAACATAACTTTCGCTACCGTGTAATGAAACGCATAGTTATGCGAACTACGTGTAGACTAATGTTACAAATTGTTACATATTGACAATGGGGTGACAATGATATAGTAACGTAGTTTTAATTTTGCAATAAAAATAATATTACGAAAAAATATGTGGTTAATGTTTGTATGGAAGACAATCTTTGGGCGGGAAAGACCCATACTAGTTGCCTACCTCTCGGCGGAAATTAATTTAAAAAATAGAACAATATCTGGTTGAGTTATCATACAGAAAAGCTAATAGGAAGTAAAATAAAAGTATTAATATTACTGTGGGTTATCGGCTACGAAATATTTTACGTTATTAAGAAAAAAGTGAGCCGTCACTCAGGAGGCCTGGCAGATGTGAAACATCTAAATTATTTTGTACAAGTATATATGCATAAAAAAAACAGATTATGACAGGAATTAATATAGCATGAAGTATTAATAAAAATAATATTAGGATTTTTTGCCACAGAAAATGATGATTTTTATTCAATAAACATTTATTTTCATTAGTATACATTATAGGTAACAATTTACTTTGAGTGTACTAGATGGCGTTGTACAAAAATTTTAATCGCACTATAGTTTCGTTACAAAAATGTAGATATATGTATCAGGATATTTATTTAATAGTTAACGGGTTGAGAGCCCTCAGCGCTCACCCACCAGTCCGGGTAAAGTTGTCACAGCCATCTGAGGCTAACAACTAAGTCACACACAAAAAAACAAAAAAAAAAATATTTAATAGTTAATTAAGAGGGAACTGCGTAGCGTGGCGTTAAACGCCACGCGACGGTCGGGTTCACCCTCGCCTATAGATGTTTCACATCAAAAAAACAAAATGCTGTGGTTTTACAAGTACATAAACAGCCTGGGTTAATTAAAAAAAAAGTTGCGTGTTCGCCCGCGGCGGTGACGTGGTGTGTTTCAAATTTAAAAAAGAATAAAAAGAAAATGAATTTCCTATAAAGGCTTAGTTGTAATCTTAGGTTGTAACATTTTAATGAATTATAAATAGGTACATACTCATTTTATTATTCCGTGTAATGACGAATTAAGAATACAATTCACCACTCCCTATCATGCTCGTTGATGTCGTAAAAGATGATTAAGGGGTATAATACACATATAACATCTATGCAAGAGAAGGAAAATTCGAAACAAAAGCTTATAGCAACCTGACTAGCATGGTTTAGGATGGTCAGTTTCCCTTCTATGATAGGGAGAATTGTAGTCTTACTCTGTCACCACACGGAAAACAAAATATTTATTGTATCATATTTTTTTATTTTATTTACTTATGAAATTATAGATTTTTCTATACCAGCTGTAGAAATCGAGTCGAGACGTTTATTTTAGAACAAAATAACGTTCGCATTAAAAATAATGATATTGTTATGCTTCACACGAAACTACTTATTTTTTATTATTATAAATTCAAATGGCACTGGTATAAATTAGCTATTATTTTCTAATATATTTATTGATGATTTTAATTTAATATTTATTTATTGATGGTGATTTATCTTTGTTAATCTTTGTTTCATTTATTTAGTTAGTGCTGGTTATATGTATGCATTTTAATTTATTATTAACCGACTTCAAAAAAGGAGGTTTCTCAATTCGACCGTATAATATATGCTTTTTTTTATGTTTGTTCGCGGATAACTTCGTCGCTTATGAACCGATTTTGATGATTCTTTTTTTGTTGAAAAGAAGATATTTCAAAGTTGGTCTCGTGATACAACAGACCTTGTTCTGTTCAAATCTAAAATAATGTACATAAGTAAAATTGAAAATTTTTAATAATAAAAAAAGTATTACGTTCTATTCAACAGGAATTATCAATTAATTGTCATTTTCCGTGTGGTGACGGAGTAAGAATACAATTCACCACTCTCTATCTCGCCCGTGGATGCCGTAAAAGACTACTATGGGATATAATATGTACATAACATTTGTACAAAGAAGTAAAACTCGAAATGAAACCCTATACCAACATGTCTGACCTGCATGTTATAAGTAGGTAAAATTGCCCTCACATTATGGAGGAGCCCCGAGCCCAACAGTTGGACGTACGTGGGCTGCGATACTGACGATGATGATGATGATTGAAGAGCAATTTGTACGGATTTGGAGCAGTTCCCTTAACGTCCGATAGAGGCGTTGCTCCAAATCCCATACAAATTTGTCGCAATAACGATACGAATACTCTGATACAAACATTCGTGTTAATAAAGCTCTTAGTCGCTTGCTACGACACCCACGAGAATAAGAGTTGGTAGTATTCGTAGCCACAGAGTACAGCAATAATGTCATAAGTGTTTATCTTAATGACGATTCTAATTACATAATCAATTACGTTTTAAAATCCAATTAATTAAAAGATTTAGAGACTACTAATTTAAACCATTATTGGCATAATTGATATAACATTTGTGATATAAGTAATCTAAAAATTTCTGTAACAGTATTCGAGTTATAATATAAATTAAAACAAAATTATTATGAAGCACAATTTTATTAACTCCGTTCTACATTTGAGAACGTATATATGACGAAACTAATCCATACACTATTAAAATCATAGACAAGTGTGAAATTTTTTTAATGTAGTGTTGACCAACTGTTACATCGATGCAAAATCGATACCGTTTGGCAATCAATCTCTGTTTTACATTTAAAATTTATTGACTTTGGCATAATTAAGATATTACCTAATATAATTAGTTTTTCTTTAATTTTTCGTTAATAATTTGTTGGTATAATGATTAATTTATAAGCAAGATTTAATTATAGTCTGTGGTGTGAGGAATGAATGTTGAAATAGGTTAAGCAGTTAGTTTCAAGGAACTAATTGGCTAAATAAAATTATGTTTAAATTTTACTAATTTATATGCGGCACTGAAACGCGGTCTCTAAATGTCGGCCTCATAAAATGGCTCAAAGTCGCTCATTGTGCTATGGAGTGGGCAGGGCTATTGCTCGATATTTCTTTCAGTCGGTTTGCCTCGTATTTTAAACGCCCAATATCTCCGAAGATATTACCTTACGCGACTACAGTCCATGAGGCCTTGGGTTCGATGTTTGGACCGGCAAAACTTTGTTGGGTTTTTCCGCGAAATAAAATAGTCTAAGTTGCTTTTTATATAGGCAGCTATCTGGTAGTAAAACATGATCAATATCCTTCCAGCCATTTTGAAGATTACCCGGAACAAACAGACAGACAGATAAACATTTTTGTAACTGGTATTTAGTCATAATTATCGTGAAAATAACCGTGTGAGCATGAAAAAACCTACATTTTGGCATTACAAACACTTCAATTTTATTTATTTATACAGATTAGGGGTCATATGCCACCATTTTATTTCGATATCAATTCTTTTTTAATATGCAAAATTATTCATTTTGTACATGAAAATGTTTAAATCGACACAAACTTGCGTGAGATAGCGCTACACAGCACGACATCAGATCAAAAAGGTCAGCAAGATTGACTCAACGTGATCACGTCTTTCATCAATAAAACAGCACTATTATTGTCACTTAATTTAAAAAAAAAAACACTTGTTTCATCACTCCCTATCTTGCCTGTGGATGTCGTAAAACACGACTAAGGAATATAATATGCATATAACATCTATGCAAGAGAAGGAAAATTCGAAATAAAACTCTATACCAACATGTCTATCCAGCATGGTATCGTTGTCTCAGTTAATACACATCCCACTGTTGGGCTCGAGCCTAGGGTAGTAGGGTAATTGACCTACTATACCATCCGTTAAGTAGTACTATTTAAAGACAATTGCTAAAAACCTACCCACTTTTGACGTTTCACTTTTATAGTTTTACTAGCAACCCGCCCTCGCTTCGCTTCGGTTTTAGTCGTTTTACCCGCGTAGTGCCCGTTCCCGTGGGAATACTGGGATAAAATATAGCCTAGTTTACTCCCTGATATTATAGCTTTCCATTGGTGAAAGAATTTTTGAAATCGGTCCAGCCGTTTTGAAGATTAGGTACCCGGAACAAGCAGACAGACAGACAAAAAATTTTTATCTGTATTTTAGGCATAGGTGTCGTGCAAATAACCGTGTGAGCATGAAAAAAGCCTATTATTTTGACATTACAAACTCCAATTTTATTTATTGGTATAGATAGTTTTACTCTTTTAGTGGTAGGAGGATCACACTATTGACAGTTGTCTGTCTACAGCCGCGGGCAGGTCCGTCCGGGGTAGTACCACACTGAGCAGAAAATCGACGTCCGAGTAGTAGCCATTTGTTCCTGCACTTTGATCGGTGAGCGAGAGAGCCGGAAGCCCAACTTTCTGAGGGTGTTTGCGAGTTAGTGATGCCTTTAGTATCATCGAACCTCATTGCACGCATTCGCACTCTCTTCACTTTTTTCACGGTTTTTTTTTTTTTTTTATGGGTGGCCTATGGTAAGCGCACGCGCGGTCCAGTCGGACGGCGGGAAAGGACGGCGCGCGGGCCCATAACCCACCCGTACCCATGTCATCTCGTTGTTGGGCCGATCACCGGAGCAGATGTGACTTGTCGTCAGTGGTCGGCCTGACGGAATACCCTTTCGGGTAACTTCACCTCTCGACGTCCTGGGACGTCGGTCGCCGTGCGCGGTCAGCCTCTCTGCGGGTGACGGACAATTCCCCGGTCTTTTTTCACGGTAGGCAGCGGCCTTGCAAAGATCCATGAACGGCAACACCAGCAACACTTACCATCAGGTGTACTGTTTCCTCGTTTGTAATATAAAAAATAAAAAAAACCTTCTTATAGAGCTTCTATCTCTGCCTATTACTATAAAAGTAAAAAGAAACCTATAATTACGTTATTAACAATTACATAAACTCTTAATTGAACATAAATAAACTAGTTTCGTTATTGCAACAACCATAAAATTATTAGTTACGGCTTCATCTTGATCGTGACAAAATCATATTATGCGATAAAAATCTATCTAATTAGATTAAGCATTTAAAAATGTAGTTTCGACTACTTATAAATTACTTTGCGGTTTTACCCGCATAGTTTCCCTTCCCGTGGGAATAGCGGGATAAATTATAGCCTATGTGTTATTCTGATATATAAGCTATATTATTGTGAAGTTTCATCAAAATCCATTCAGTAGTTTTTGCGTGAAAGACCAACAAACATACTCGCATACAATCTTTCGCGTTTATAATATTAGTAAAATTTTGTACTAGCAGAAAATAAGTCTATACTTAGAAGAATAGAATAATTAATGTATTTGGGGTACTTCTCTGTGTGGTGACGGAGTAAGAATGCATTTCATCACCCTCTCTCTTGTCCGTAGGTGTAGTAAAAGACGACTAAGGAATATCATACGCATATGACATCTATGCAAGAGAAGGAAAGGCTCGAGCCGAACTTTGAAACTTATATGGGCTTAAATAATTTATTAATATAAAATACTGCTGTGCTCAAGCCTCCTCCACAATGGGAGGGATTCACCTACTATACCACACTGGTCAGACGGGATGGCATAGGGTTTTATTTCGAGGTTTCATCTCTTGCATGGATATTACCTGCTTATTTATTTATTTATTTAAGACAACACCCTGCACTAAGGAAATAATCCTTGTATTGCGGGGGACTTTACAAACATATAATTAATATTATTATTGTAATCTTATTCGTCTTTTACGACTTCCACGAACAAGAAAGTAAGTGGTGAATTTATATTCTTACGCCGTCGCTATAGTGAAGACAAGTGAACAAGTTAAATATTTACAATTTTTGAAAATGCTATTAATAATAATAAGACTGCACAGATGGCGCAGTGGTTAGGATATCGACCAATCTTGCCACAGGTTCGAAACCCACGCAGGACAATAATTTTGTACGATCCACAAATTGTTGCACTGGATGTAATTTGTGTCCGTTAATTATATGTTTGTAAAGTCCCCCGCAATACAAGGATTATTTCCTTAGTGCAGGGTGTGGTCTTAAATAAATAAATAAAGAAAAAGAAGAGTCTTAAAAAATCTATCAATAACATAAACTTGGTCTTCAGGTTTTGATTAACAAATATCTTAATTTTCAGTGTTAATTCATTAGTTATAGTACAATATCCAATATCTTTACAAATACTATTGCACCAACGTCCCCTTTGCCAATATAAAAAGGCCAAATTAAATCTTTAATATCATGGCAAGGCAAAACGGAGAACCTGTACATAAGAAAGACGGAACTACAATATTTCCGATATTTTGAAATTATAACAAGCTAAAAACACCTTTAATTCAAAGGTCGTAAGGTATATATGAAACGCAAATAGCCGTGTTATAATTTTGTAGATTTGGAATTTGGTTATCTACATTCAAAATTGAACCTAATGGCGATAACAATAACATCGTTTAATCTAAATCTGTCGTTACCATGAAGGCTAGATTGCTAGAAGATAAACCGTTTCGTCATAATTTCAGAACTATTATCGACGATTTTGCACTATTTCTAATGTTAATTGTTTTTATTGTTATAAACTAGATAGTAAGTCAATTTATTCCAAAATATAGATAAGCTAGATTTTGTTGTAACAATTAATAATACACACACCTACCTCTTCTCTTCTACCACAGAAATATCTTATTAATTTTTCTGTGCGTTATGTAGTCGCCATTCTAGAACTTTTCTTTCCCAGCGATTGCGGGTTCGTCGCGCTATGTGGTCTGCCCATAGCCACTTCAGCACACTATTTGTTCGTGCTAAGTCGGTTACAACTGTTCTTCTATGAATTTCCGTATTTCGGATTCTATCTTCCAGAGAAATCTTGAGCATAGCCCGCTACATAGCACGCTGAGCGACTTTGAGCTTGGTTATGAGGCTTACATTTTGGGACCACGTTTCCGTGCCGGTGGTACCGGTAATACAGTGGTCGTAGACCTGTGCTGAGCAATGATTATGATGAATTAAAAAGTATAGTCGAATCTGTGTTTTTTAAAGATGAAATTGTATATGCGTGTGGTGACGGAGTAAAAATACAATTCACCACTCCCTATCTTGCCCGTGGATGTCGTAAAAGACAACTAAGGGATATAATAGACGTACTTATAGCATCTATGCAAGAGAAGAAAAACTCTAACCAACCCTATACCAACCTGTCTGAACAACATGATATAGTACGAGTAAGGTCAATTTCGCTTCTATAGTGGAGGACCCTTGAGCCCAACAGTGGGATGTACATATATGAGCTATGATAGTGATATTGATGAAAATGTTTAAGAAAATAGGATAGTTTTGGTTTTTTTTTTATTGCAAACGGTGACAAATGAGCAAACCGTATACCTGATGGTAAGTGTTGCTGCCGCTCATGGACCTTTACAAGGCCGCTGCCTACCGCGAAGAAAGTGAAGGGAGTGTGAATGTGTGGATTGAGGCTCGATGATACCAAGGGCACCACCAAAACCCTCCCCACGTAAACACCCTCAGAAAGTTGGGCTTCCGGCTCTCTCGCTCACTGAACGAAGCGCAGTAACAAATTGCTACTACTCAGACGTCGATTTTCTGCTCAGTGTGGTACTCCCCCGGACGGACCGGCCCGCGGCTGTAGACAGATAACTGTCGACAGTGTGGTCCTACCACTCTTGATTATGTCAACTTAGCTTGTTTGAAGATAAAAATTTATTAAAGAATTTAATAACAGCGTGATTTTCTTATTATTTTGCTTAAAAATAAATAATCGCTCAAGCATTTCTATTTAATTCAAGGATTCTTAGAACCAAGGTTAATTGAGCATGTCCATAATTTAATTGTCCGTTTACCCTAATACAATAAGTATGTAATTAGGTACATTATTTCATTAAAATCAAATCATTTATTATGCGCAAACCCCGCGAGGGCACTACATTCATTTCAGGGTACGTTCCACTGCTGGGCTCGAGCCTCCTCTTCAATAGGAGACAAATTGACGCTAATATAACATGCTGTTATATGCGGATTATATCCCTTAGTCGTCTTTTATGAAATCCATGGGCAAGACAGGGTGTGGTGAATTGTATTCTTATTCCATCACCACAGGGGTGCGGGGGCACTTACATTCTGTAAATTTTTACATTTTACCTTAAATTAATTCAAATAACTGCAACCGGATAAGAACGCGACTGCACTAAGAAGATTCGGCGTTTATCGTTTTTTTTCGCTGCCTTTTAAATATCATTGTATACAGAATACCCAGTATTAGCTGCAGTATGATGCCCCCGATGAACAGATTATGGCTGGACCAGATCCTATAATCGGATAAACTGCCAAGCTTTATCTCTACCCAAATATACCTTTATAACTTCACTCGGTAATGCTAAATGAAGGGGCCTTTGTATCGTCGAACTGCACTTGTCGAAACTTGCTATCTTCTTAGTCGGTCAAGTAAGCGTAGTTTGAAGTCACCATTATCAGCCCGTTTTTGTCCCTATTAAGTGAGGTCGACTCAACATGTACTTGTCTTTCATTGTACATATTTGCAAAGTTATTGCCAATAGTTTCAAGACCTGCCGTCTACCTGACGTCAACCCTACTTGGGAATGTACGTAATTGTTGACAAGACAGCATGAAATGGAATTGCCTCCAAGTCTATACAAAGCTCGTAGCTCATAATCATGACCAATGTGAGGGCTGGTAGTATTTGTGGCCGCTATCACACAGCATTTTTATTACCGTAAAAAAGGAGACCCATCTGTTCGGAGTGATGGATGCTCGGCGCGTGGCTCCATAACCTACAATGTTCTCCCCCCTAGGAAGTTTAGGAACCGGTATAAGTGGTACCAGTGGTACCGATTTCTAGACATCATACATTGGTTCCGCCACCTTCAGTAGTCACGTTTAGGTCCCTTCAGCTCTGTTAAATCCGTGGTGCTGTATTGCTGCGCTTCACGTAGGATGTACAACTGTACATCCTACATATTTACTAGCTTATTGGCCTAATTTGCTTCATGTCTCCCGCTTTTGCATAGGAGGGAAGTGGAGTGGAGTTAAAAGCATTTTCCGTTACTTCCTAAGGGTCAAACATCGTTGTCTAACGCGGAGACCATTGTGGATACTGGCTTACAGGAGTTACAGTGGTGGGAATGTGTGATCGGATTAGTCCCAAAAAAGACATCCGTGTACTACCCGGCGGATTACCCTTTCGGGAACCATCTCCTTTGACGCCCCCGCAACTAAACAGGCGTCTCTGCGGATGGTGGACTAATTCCCGGCTACCACACAGCCTGAACGTAATTTTAAATAATGAGAAATATTTTGATGTAATATTTGCAATGGTTAGTTATATAGTATACAATTAGTTTATTTTGCGTTAACTGATTGTTGCCACCGTGCGACAATGCTTGCGTATATAATCTAGTTCTCACAGTGATTGTGTTTCGATAAAACCATGATAGCTGTTGATAAAGTGATAATTAATGCTACTCGTTAAGAGATGGCGTTGCGTAAGCTTTGGCTTATTATTAGGGACGCTAATATTTACACATCTTTACATGTTTTAAGAATTTTAGTTATTATTCAATCATACAGAAAAACAACAAAAAATATTGTTATTATTCTCTTTGATTGCAGAGATTGTGTTATGGTTAAGATACCAACCTACAGAGCCAGTGTCGTGGGTTCGAATCCCACGACGCTGGCATTGGTGTCCGTTAATTATACGCTTGTGAAGCCCCCGCAATACAAGGATTATTTATTTTCTAAGGGCAGGGTGTGGTGGCAGCAAATTTTGGCAACAAGACAGCATTACTGCAATTTTTTGTTCAATTTGCTTGCAGCTTATTGGCTATTGTCCCATACAATCAATGCACATTTTAAAATACAATTCAATTTTTATCTTTTTTATCTTAATAAGTTACGAATTACAATTGATTCATACAAATTTGATTACGATCAAATTAAATAACGCTGTTTCGTTAAATAGTTGTCTCAATAAAATGATATTTATATTAATGATTTTTAGCGATTGTTTTTAAAAAGTGACGTTCTTAAAATCAAATGATAACAAAAATAGATTTCCGATACCGGGAATCGAACCCGAGCCTCCTGGGTGAGAGCCAGGTATCCTAGCCACTAGACCATATCGGATCTTGTGATACTTCCTGAATATATGTGTCATATCTTGACTACTATTCCTTTACAAAAATACCTACTTCATCTCTTCTTATTTCGGATCATAATGTCTCTCTCCCTGCTGAGTTCGACCTTTAATACTGGTCAGACAAATTTGTATGGGGTTTTGTTTCGAGTTTACCTTATCTTGCATAGATATTATAAGCGTATTATCCTTTAGTCGTCCTATTAGTATAACAAATGATGATGCTCTTTTTTCAAAAATTGGCCATTTTTGTATTGCTCGGCACTAGGGTACAGACAACTTAAAATCGGGTCGGTCACGCTAGTAACGGCTACACTCTGTCGCTCCGGATATTACCAGGAGTGTGGTCAAACCATAGCTTTAGAGAAAGATAGTTTTGAATTGCTCTGTGAGAACGATTATAATCTTTATACGCACAATATGTTTACATAAGGAATAATTTTGTCATATTCCCATTGTTCCGTCTTAACCATAAACAATGCTATAATTTTGTCATCTTTGCTATGGAAACTGTGGCATAAATTGTGTTTTAATATACTGTGTATATTTTAGTGGGAATTCTACCGTGACTGTTCTCTCAGAAGGCGTGACGACTTAAATTGGTTTCTTTTATATACCCTCAATCGTTAAAATCCTTGATGATATCCTATAGTTTATGTATTAAAGAATTTTATGTCGTGGATACTCTTTATGCCTAGTCATTATTATTCCGGAATCCCAGGATCATCTTAAACCTGCCATGTTAATAAACACTGAACAGTATACCAAATTTTAGAAACGTAAAAATTAACGTAATTAATTAATTAATTACGTTTTAATTATTATTAAATTATTAATTAAAACGTATTTATTGTAACATAATAAAAAATATATATTTTTATAGTTAATTATGACAATAGGGAAATGCTCAGCTCATACAATGCAGGGCTGGTTTTCAGCAAACACCTTTCCTTAAATATAATATAAGAAAGAAAAATAACGAAAAGAGAAAAAAAGGAAAATAAATAAAATAATTAACAATAAGAATGATAAAACCTCTGGGCCAGTCGTTATCTCACCATGAGACTAACGCAAACCTCGGAGGAACATTATATGGCTCTCTAAATTCTTTTGATATAAAAGAAAAAATGTATCACAAGATTTATAGGAAAGCCAATAAACCGCAGGGCAGCTTGTGGCGTGCTGAATGTGAGTGGCGACACTGCGGTCCTGAGTGCCCCAGAGAGTCGGTCAGGGCCTCGTATCCAGCTGACCTTTATTGACTGGCCGGAGTGGAAACCGAAGAGTGCCCGCAGGATTCTCAACTCTGGCTTGCCTTAAACGTCTGGTCAGAGAGGGGTCGCCAGAGCTATATGCTCGGGGGTGGAAGTGTCATTTTCAAGGGCATAACTACGGGGAAACCACTGCGATGGTGAAACCGGCGCCGCACCGCTCGACACCCCAAGCCACTTGCACCAATGTTGCCCCCCCCCCTGTTGCTCGTCTGGCCTGTGTGTCTGTGGCGACCGTTTGGGGGAGCCCATTCAGTGAGTTGGCGAGTCACCGTCTGCCAAAGTTCAAGACGTATAAAGGTATTGAAGGCAGACGACAGTTTAAAAATCAATAGTTTTCAGTTTTAGTCCAGCTAACCTCCAACCCCATAATCATAATTATATTAGATACCATCATCACACAATAGTCTTACACCTACCGTTGGCAGTCCACGTGTGTTATGTGCAGACGTGGAGTGTCATCGGTAGACGTCCCATCCCATTTTTAAATTAAATTTCTCCAAAGGCCTCTGCGTGTTGGATCCATATCCCTATGTACGCCTTTCAAAGGACCGGGTATCTTGGAAGCTACCCGTGAATATAGGAGAATGATAATAATATAAATAACATTAATGAATTGAATTATGAAGGATGTGCTTTTATATGATGAATTCGTTTTTTCATTTTTGATATACAATACAACGTATCCAATTATACAATACTAACAACCCGCCCTGGCTACGCTTCGTTTACAGTCGCCTTACCTGCGTAGTCCCCATTCCGGTGGGAATACCGGGATAAAATATAGCCTATATTCCAATGGTTTTTTTTTTTTGTGGGTGGGTCGCGGTCGGCGCGCCTCCGCACCACTCCGTCCGGGGCGACAGAGGGGCTTAAGCACGCAACTCCCGCAACCCACCCAAAAATCACGTCGCCTTCGTCGTTGGGCCGACCACTGGAGCAGCGTTAACTTGTCGTCAGTGGTCGGCCCGACGGAATACCCCCTATTGGGGTACCCTCCCATCGACCGACGTCCCCCCCCCCTCCCCCCTCGGGGAGGACGTCGGTCTTTCCTCACGCGGTCGGCCTCTCGGCGGGTGACGGACTAATCCCCGGTCACGTCACCCGCGGCCTCGGCTAGGGCGGCATGAGGCGCAGATAGTTGCGCCTGCGCCGCCCCAGTCGCCGGCGGCGGATCTCCTCATCGAGGCTGCGCTCCTCACGCAGGCGATCCGCCGCCTCCTTCCGCGAGATCACTGTCTCGCAGAAGGCTGCGACCGCGTCCCAATTCCCGACGCCCTAGCGATAGCCGGCAGCGTCAGGTATATTCCAATGGTGAGGGAATTTTTGAAATCGGCATAGTAATTTTTGAGTTTATTCATTACAAACATACATACAAAAATACAAATTTTTCCTCTTTATAATATTAGTGTAGATAAAAGCGTATTAAAAACTAGAAACATACGTTTTATTTCATATGTGTACTAGAAATAAATATTAGAAATGAAAAGTACAATGTTTAAATAACAGATAGCGATCGAGTGAAAGTGCCGACCGTTGGCTGTGACCACAGAGTGCCCTTCGAATAATGTTGCCACTTACAAATACATTATAACTAGCGCTTCGGCCGTCACATCGTATTGACTATCATAATGTGAAACTTGGTGTTGCAAATTAAAAATATTTGTATCGTTATTAAAAAGTACATCTATACAAATAAATAAAATTGAAGTGTCTATTTGTAATGTCAAAATACTGGACTTTTATTAGCCCGATTATATACACGACACCTATGCCTAAAATACAGTTTAAAAATTTTTTGTCTGTTTGTTTGAGGTAATCTTCAAAACGGCTGGCCCGATTTTGATAATATTTTATTACCAGGTAGCTGTCTATATAAGGAGTAACTTAGGCTATATTTTATCCCGGTATTCTCACGGGAACGGGACTTACGCGGGTAAGGCGACTGAAACATACAGAAAATGTTCGCTATTTTGGTCAGCTAGTTTCAAATATTACAAATCAACTTACAATCTTATATGATTTTATATTATTTTCGTTACCAGCATTCATTATCATAATAAGGCACGCTTATTATTTCCACATAACATAAGAATGAGGACAGCTATAACAACAATAATACACTGAAATTAAACTAAATTACATTCGAAAGCACTTTCTAACAAAACAAATCATTTATTTAACAAGATGTTGTAACGAAATTGATCTTATTTGTAGATACGGTTTGACAAATGTAATAATCTGTCTTGGTTATTGATCTGTGAACAGTCATTGGCTCATTATGGCATTATTGAAAAGTGTTCTAATTTTAAACTTTTGTATTTTTAAAATGGATTCTTTGTTTATAAAACTAGGCATAGAGGTTTTTGGGCGGGAATGTGGAAGTGTCATGTGATTTCCTTGTATTTTATTCAATATCGTAGTGGCTTAACGAGTTATATTAAAAAAAAAATGGCATTTTATGTAATATGTGATGGAGGACCTGCTGGGGTACAATGAATATGATATAAAAGTGCTTAACATACCTTTTCCGTTTCCACCAAAAATATTTGAAGATACTGTTGACATTGGCCATAACACTGTTGAACGCGACAATTTGACTTACTGACATTAGTCATTGTCCATGATTAATTAGAAGAAACTGATAATTTGTAAAGAAAGTTTTAACTCTGGCAAAAATGGCTCGTATTAGTAGCTGATTGCCAAGATAAAAAAGAAGAAGCAGAACTAGGCGTGGTTTTGGCGGGCATATTGAAATTTCACGTGGTGCACTTAAATTATATTCCATACTAGCAACCCGCCCTCGCTTCGCTTCGGTTTTAGTCGTTTTACCTGCGTAGTTCCCGTTCCCGTGGGAATACCGGGATAAAATAGAGCCTAGTTTACGCTCTGATCTTATAGCTTTCCATTGATGAAAGAATTTTTGAAATCGGTCCAGCCGTTTTGAAGATTACCCGGAACAAACAGACAGACAGACAAAAATTTTTTAATCGCTATTTTATGGCATAGGTGTCGTGCAAATAATCGTGTGAGCACGAAAAAAGCCTATTATTTTGACGTTACAAACAGACACTCCAATTTTATTTATTGGTATAGATAAGGTATATGTAGTGTTCTCCGTGTGGTGACGGAATAAGAATACCTACAATTCACCACTCCCTATCTTGCCCGTGGTTGTCCAGACGACTAAGAGATATAATATGCATGTAACCTATAGGCAAGAGAAGGCAGAATCAAAACAATACCCTATACCAGCCTGTCTGAGCAGCATGGTATAGTTAGGTCAATTTGCCTCCTATTGTGGAGGAGACTCGAGCCCAGCAATGGGATGTGTATGAACTGAAACGATGATGAAATATTATTACAATTGTAAAGAAAAGTCTGCCCGTGACCATGAATGCTGTAAACTGATAAATGATCGAAACGTCGGACAATCATAAATTAAATACAAACGTGATAAAATCCGTAGTTTTATTTACAACGTGTAATACTCGTGTAAACATCAGATATCATTATATTATTACAATAATAAATTCTCGTCCGTTTCGTATGGTGACGCAGTAACCCACTGAAGTCAAGGAACTCTGCACCGGCAGTCGGCAGTTGGGGTGGGTCATGGGGCCGCGCGCCGCCTCTCTGTCGCCTCGGACGGAGCCGGACGACGGGTGCGCTTACCGTAGCCCACCCAAAAAAAAATGGTGATCCAGTAATAATACAATTTACCAACCCTGGGTATCATAAGAGACGACTAAAGGCATCTATGCAAAAGAAACAAAACTCAAAACGAAACCCTATACCAACACGTCTGCCCGCTTGGTATAGTAGGTCAATTTCTATATCACTATAAAGGAGGTCCGAGTTTAGCATTGTGAATGACCTGAAATGAGAAATCTAATTGGCAATAATCTAACTGGTTCATGGCAGACAGTAGGCGGCGTGTCCAAATTACAAAATGATGGCAATTTCCATGGGAATTCTTATGTAGATTATGTCTAGGACAATTAAAACCAGATTAATAGCAACAGATAGTAATTATTACCAACAATTGCATACATTACTTAAAGGAAATGGATTTCCTTCTATTTATAGTACAAACATTGTATGTGATTCAAGTTAGAATGTCTAAGTATCAATATTCATCACAGCTCATATACGTGCCACTACTGGGTTTAAGCCTCCGCCATATTGAGATGAACATTGACCTACTAAACGCAGGGCCGGATTATCCATAAGGCGGATTAGGCAACTGCCTAGGGGCCCCGCGCAAGTACCAAGAAAAAAATCAATTCATTTCATCGAACATATTTTTATTAAATTCTCATTTTTCTTGCCCACTCTATCATGAAATCTGGATCATCATTTAACTACAACTATAACCTAATCATCAAGATAATTTCAATAAAAGTAAAAATAAATGAGTCAGGCATGTGAGGTGACGTTATAGCATCAAGTCAAGGTGATAAGCTATGTTGTTGCCATAAGCGATTGAAGTAACAGAATACTAAAGAAGTCGATCTGATCGACTTTTGTAACAGAAAATATATATTTTAAAAAGTAACAAAAGGATAAAGGAAAGGGGCTCCGAGAATTGAATTGCCTAGGGGCCTCGAGGATTGCATTGTCCTAGGGCTCCCGATAAGGTTAATCCGGCCCTGACTATACACTGGTCAGGCGGGTTGGTATAGGGTTTTATTTCGACTTTCCTTCTCTTGTATTGTTGTTATGCACAAGATATCCCTTAGTCGTCTTTTACGACACCCATGGGTAAGAGAATTATACTCTTACTCTGTCACCACATGGAAAAGTATCAGTTTAGCGAAAAACAACTAAGGCGTCATGGCGTTTTCTGCTTACAGCCATTAAAATGCCGCGGTAGTATCGCAGTCTTGTAAAAGTTCGACGTCGTGGCAATCCTTTACCGACTTCGTTCAGAAAGAAAGTATAAAGTATGTGCTTGTACGCGTGAAGACGACGACCCCCGGTGTTGGGAAGAGAGGGTACCCGAAAGGGTATCCTGATGAACTGGCTACCTGAGGTCAAGGATTTCGTACCAGTGGTTGGCCCAATGGCGAAGGGGAGGGAACACAGTGAGTTATGGGGTCGCGCGCCACTCTTTCGTCACCCGGATGGGGATGACGGCGTGCGTCCGCACCATAGCCTGCCATAAAAAAGGAAATGGTAGTACGAGGTGACAACAATTGTATCCTTATCCCGTAATAATACAGGAACCCTTGTATTTGATGTCAGGGATATTTTTTTATGGTGTCGTGTCCATCTCCCAAATTGTCTTCTATAATGGTCTATGATACCTAAAAGAGATTTAAATACTGAAAAGTCATGTTCATAATTTTATCATCTTATTTCGGCTCCTATACGTTCCACTGCTGGGCTCGAGCCCGTGCTAGGGATGATCGATGAACATCGGTGTTCGATGATCATCAATGTTGAAAGGAAAAACATCGATGTTTTAACATCGATGTTGCTATAGGCAAAACATCGTAACATCGATGTTGAAAAGGAAACATCGATGTTGAAAAGGAAACATCGATGTTGAAAGAAAAACATCGATGTTAAAAGGAAAACACATCGATGTTGCTATGGGCAGAACGAAATTTCTTAAAATAATATCGATGTCAAAAACATTCGACAGATTTCCTAAAAAAAAAAAAGGTCATCAAGATTTGCCTGGAAGACTTTACTTCATCGTCGTAACATCGATGTCAAAAATAATCGACAGATGTCCTAAAAAAAAGCTAATCAGAATTTGCCTGGAAGATTTTACTTCATCGTCGTAACATCGATGTCAAAAATATTCGACAGCAGCTCATCAAAATTTGCCACGAGAATATCTATCGTAACATCGATGTTCGATGATATCGATATTTCTGTAACATCGATGATTTTCTAACATCGATGTTCGGTGTTCGATGAACATCGAACATCGATGTTTTTCTAACATCGATCATCCCTAGCCTGCGCCACGATAAGAGGGAAATTGAGTTTACTATATCAAGCTGGTCAGACAGGCTCGTATAGGGTTTTGTTTAGAGTTTTCCCTTTCTTGTATAGATGTTATATGCGTGTCCCTTAGTCGTTTTTACCGACATCCTCGGGCAAGATAGGGAGTGATGAATTGTATTTTTATCTCGTCACCACACAGAGAAAATGGTGTAGGTATATATGATATGGTAAATTCTTGTTATGTTTTGTGAATAAGATGAGGCTGATATGACCTTCGCCGTTCCGGTCGGCCGGTGGAAACTTCAAACAATGGTGATGCATTTCCAGTTTCCTTGAGATAACACATATGCGTTTTATCTATTGTTAGAAAATGTATTTGTGTGCATTTTATTTGTGAAACCTTCGCTCTACTTTCCTATTTAATGTCTATGAACGAAAAATTTTAGTTATCATCATAGCTCATATATGTCCTACTGCTGAACTCGAGCCTTGTCCACAATGGGAGGCAAATTGACATACACCTGTATACCTCGCTGGTCAGTCGGGTTGGTACAGAGTTTTATTGCGAGTTTTCCTTCTCTTGCATAGTTGCTATATGCACAATACATCTCATAGTCTGCGAGAGAGCTTTGCATAGACCCAGACCAACTCCATGTAATGCCGTCTGGTTAACAATTACAATCTCAATAACAATTGACTTCGGAGGCAACCGCTCATAAAAGTATTGCCAATAATGATGAGGTCTTAATTATGTGCGATAGTTATATTTTAAATACAAATTAAAAAAAAAATTGATTATTGTTAAATTTTTTATCGCAATGAAATTGTAATATTTAATAAAATTTATTTTCTTTTGTTACAGATACGAACAACCAGGAAGACATTGTCGCAATAAAAAAAAAAAACAATGTTGGACCAAAATTTAAAAAGTGTAATTCAACCATGATTAGGACGTTCTAAATTCAAAACTATTCAAAAGCGATGTGGAAGATTTAAAAACAATATGAGGGAATCAAAGATGGCGTCGTTATTAAGTGTGGCTTGTTCTGTTTTTGTGTTTAGTTTTGTGTGGTTAGATGTGAATGGACATGTAGCTTTGACATATCCTCCAGCCAGGTGGTTGGATCTAGATTTTTTGGACAATTCACGGACGAAACCGCCATGTGGAATGCCTAAAGGTAAGATATATTTTTTTAAATCCAACTAACGCAAGGGCATTGGTAATTGACCATGTAACTGTAGTTGACAACTAATGCACATAAATCGATAAAATAAAAAATAATGCCGTGTTTTTAAACTTATTGCGTTTTAAATAGTCGACGCTGCCATCTAGTCATCTCTATTTTTTTAATATTGCAAATGTTTTTCAAGTGACGTACTCGAAACATATTATTTGCTGTTTCTTAAAACTTTCTATAAAGATTGTAAAATTCTAAGTGAATTATTAACAATTTAGTGAACTTGTTAATAGTAAATATTTTCTTTTTTAATTGTTTGGTTAATTATTAATTTAGGTAACTTTGTATTTGAAATGTGAAGTTATAGTGTAGATACTAGCTAACTCACTCAACTTCGTCTGCACAACATAAGAAAGATAGAGAGTGAGTTAGAAAGACGCATGTCCTAGTGACGTACATATAAGGGGCCATACATTAGTAACGTAAGATATTTTTAGCGATTTTACGACCCCCCTCTTTTCTTGGTGAGATGTCGGGAGATTTCAGTAGAACCCTTCCCCCCTCCCCTAATCTCAGGTAAAATATTTGGAAATGCATATTTTTAATGTAAATATGTATGTTAATCTATCCTTGATTACGTTGGAATCAAAGAATTATATTTTATAAAAATATGAATCACTTGTTTGTTTGTGGTGTTTGTTAAGAATACATTTCACCACTCCCTATCTAGCCCGTGGATGTCGTCAAAGATGATTAAGGGATATAATAAGCATATAACATCTATGCAAGAGGAGGAAGACTCGGAATAAAAACCCCATACCAACATGTCTGACCTGCATGGTATAGTAGGTCAATTTCCCTCCTTCTAGGGAGGAGGCTTGATACCAGCAGTAGGGATGTATATGGTGGTGGTATGGATATGGTTATGAGATAAACTTACTATAAACTGCCACAAAACCTACCTCAACAAAATCTTAATGTTAGAGAAATGATGATTCATAGGTTAACGACCGAGGTCGCAAACTTGTTAGTCAAGTCTAGATTTTCGGCCTGACTAGACATTTGTTATGTTGAAACCGAAACACCGTAACCAATCGGGCGAAACTACTGGCGGTATGATGAGTTTTATTTTTATTTATTTAACAGTTTCTCTACAGCTGATCTGTGATATATCTAAACAAATTAATAAAATTGATATTTCTGTTTGTAATGGCAAAATAATGGACTTTTTTCATAGGTGTCGTGCAAATAACACACGGTTATTTGCATGACACCTATGCCTAAAATACAGTTTAAAAATGTTTGTCTGTCTGTATGTTTGAGGCAATCTTCAAAACGACTGGACCGTTAAAAATCGGTCCAACCGTTTTGAAGATTGCCTCAAACAAATAGACAAAAAAAATTTAAACTGGTTTTTAGGCATAGGTGTCGTTCAAATAAACGTGTGGGCATGAAAAAAGTCCAGTATTTTCACATTACAAACAGACACTTCAATATCATTTGTTTTTTTTTTTTGGGTGGTTTGCGGTCGGCGCGCTTCTCGCACCACTCCGTCCGGGGCGACAGAGGGGCGCATAGCACGCAACACCCGCAACCCACCCGAACACCACGTCGCCTTCGTCGTTGGGTCAACCGCCGGAGCAAGGTTACTTGTCATCAGTGGTCGGCCCGACGGAATACCCTTTACGTGGGGTATCCTCCCATTGACCGACGTTCCCCCCTTGGGGAGGACGTCGGTCTTTCCTCACGCGCTCGGCCTCTCGGCGGGTGACGGACTAATCCCCGGTCACGTCGCCCGCGGCCTCGGCTAGGCCCGCGGCCTCGGCTAGGAATTTTATTTATGTGTAATAGATAAATCCCTTAGTATGTAGTTTTTGGTGGTTCTAAGGTTCTTGATTGGCGTTCACGAATAGGAAGGACGACGACATAGGCCGAGGACTAGCGTAGGACGACTCCTCACTAGATGGACTAACGACGTTTTCAAAGTCGCAGGGAACCGTTGGATGCAAGTGGCGCACGATCGTTCAGAGTGGCATTCTCGTGGGAAAGCCTATGTCCAATAGTGGAAGTCTGTAGGCTGATGGATAGATGGGTGGATGTATTTTTTATGACACTAATGGGCAAGATAGGGGGTGAAGTGTATTCTTGCTCCGTTATCACTCGGACAGAGAATAACGAACAGACAATGTATGTCAATTCATATGGTGTTTAAAATTAAATTCGTAAAATATACACTAACATAGCAGTCGAGAAATAATGTCAGCAAGAAACCGCTTGGTAATTTGTAAAACCACATAAATATTTTGTTATTAAAATATACTGAGGTTATGATTCACAACCAGACATTCAAGAACGTTGCCGCACGAATTCTGAAGGCCTCATTATGTCCTTTCAAATATCCTTTAACTAGCAGCATCTTGCGGTTTTCCCCGCATAGTTCCCCTTCCCGTGGGAATATCAGGATAAATTATAGCCTATGTGTTATTCTGATATGTAAGCTATATTATTGTGAAGTTTCATCAAAATCCATTCAGTAGTTTTTGCGTGAAAGAGCAACAAACATTCTCACTTACCCACAAACATTCGCGTTTGTAATATTAGTAGGATATATGTATCTAAACCATATGGTGATGGAGTAAGAATACAATTAATCACCCCCCCTTTCTTGCCCATGCGTGTTGTAAAAGACAACTAAGGGATTAAATATGCACACGACATCTATGCGTCTGACCAACGTGGTCTAGCTAATTTCTGTAGCGGGTATACAATTATATATCTCTGTAATAACGATGACTTGTAGGATTTGAGAAATCTTAGTCCGCTCGTGACCATGAACACTGCAAAGTGTTCGAAGCGTCGGGCAATCAAAAATCAAAAACAAACGCAATAAAATCCATAAAATAGGTTTATTTACAATCGATTTAGTTGTTTATCTATAAGCGTAACAAACAAACTTATATTCATGTTTATAATTATATTAGTTTAGATGATAACCCTTTAATGGGTTGATATTTAATTACCTATTGATATTTAATTATTTAAGGTTTATAAAATACGTTATAAAAGGCTTTGAGAAATAGAATTCGTAGCCTAATTTCAGAAAACTGTCTCAAGCAGTCGTGGCCGAGTGGTTAAGGCGTCTGACTCGAAATCAGATTCCCTCTGGGAGCGTAGGTTCGAATCCTACCGGCTGCGGGTTTCTTTTTAATTTTTTTTACATTTGTATTATAATTTAGGGTCTTTTCATGTTTTAAATAAAAAACAAATATTATGAAATCCAGTAAGATTGAAAATTAAGGATCGCAGAAGGATTTTAATAAATGGCAAAAAAACATGAGATTATGAATGATCCTATTCTTTAATATAATTGCTCTTACCCATGGATGTCGTAAAAGACGACTAAGGGAATTATCCCATATTAATGCATACAACTTTATGCAAGACAAGGAAAACTCGAAATGAAACCCTATACCGATCGTGACCAGACGTAATATAGTAGGTCAATTTCCGTTCTATTGTGGAGGAGGTTCAGCCCGGTAGTGGAACGTATATGAGCTGAAATGGATGATTATGCCGCATTTGACGAAAAATATAAATCTGCATTTTGCTAGAATAATTTTGCTGCTATAGTCCATTCTGCTAGAAATAACAGAATACGCTAGTGGCGGAGTTCTTAACTTTAAAGATAACGGAATATCAATCGAATATCTTTTATTTTATGGAACCCCATATCAAATGATAATATCTAAATCTGAATAAGGGACGAAGATCACCGCAGTATAGTGGTAAGACCACACTGTTGACAGTTGTCTGTCTACAGCCGCGGGCAGGTCCGTCCGGGGTAGTACCACACTGAGCAGACAATCGACGTCCGAGTAGTAGCCATTTGTTACTGCGCTTTATTCGGTGAGCGAGAGAGCCGGACGCCCAATTTTCTGAAGGTGTTTGCGTGTGGTGTGGGTTTTGGTGATGCCTTTAGGATCACCGAAGCTCATGGCACACATTCACACTCCCTTCATTTTCTTTACGGTAGGCAGCAGCCTTGTAAAGGTCTATGAGCGGCGGCAATACTTACTATCAGGTGTACTGTTTGCTCATTTGCCACAGTTTGTAAAAAGCAAATGTCCTTATCTACGTGCGCTGCTGTGCCATATTTGGACTACGTTCTTGCTACCTATCTATCTACTAACATAGTAGTAATGAGTTATTATGATCACTAATTTTGCGCTATTTCAAAATAATATTTGTTACGTACCTAGTATTATTTCACAGCCAAATTAAAATCTATTTAATTTTGACGGAAACCTGATGACTATTCTATGGAACTCCTAGGTTCCGCGGAACACGTTGGAAATCCCTGCACTAGAGGAGCCAAGAATTTGCTGTTTTATGCTATCGTTTACAATCAATATGAAGTTTTTAACATTTGCAATTAGAATTTACTTTA
Organism: Lymantria dispar; assembly: GCA_032191425.1. Taxonomy (NCBI): domain Eukaryota; kingdom Metazoa; phylum Arthropoda; class Insecta; order Lepidoptera; family Erebidae; genus Lymantria; species Lymantria dispar. The sequence continues at coordinate 3,871,198 of CM063465.1, read as the reverse complement.
TCTACTAGTGCGGAGTGTAAAAAAGAATGAATCGCAATTGCAATTATTGCATTTGCTATTTTTTTTTTTTTTTTTTGTGTGTGACTTAGTTGTTAGCCTCAGATGGCTGTGACAACTTTACCCGGACTGGTGGGTGAGCGCTGAGGGCTCTCAACCCGTTTAAAGTTAAGCGACCGATCCCGAGGGCACCCCCTGTGGGGTACGGACCTCGGCTCGGGGGGGGGGTCGCTGGCAAAGTGAGCACTCCCACGTTTATGATTTGAACGCGACACGCCTTCCGTCCCCGGCGGCGGGGGCGGAAACGTGGATGTTTATTTGTCAAGGCCTCGCGGGCTGTGTATGCCTCAGTCTGGGCGATTGCATTTGCTATTTTTTTGCTATGTTCATCTGAGCGGCGCATTTTTGTCCAATCAGCATGGCTACGGCTTGACCGATCTGGGAGATAAAAAACGATAGTTGTTTAAATTTATATGGTAGTTAGTCTTAGCTAATTTTGGCTACCAGTGGGTCAAAAAGTGAATCAAAAATTTATCAAATATTGGATCAAATTTTGATGCAGTAACGGTACATATTTTAAACGGACATCATCATCATCCCAATTACTTGGGATCGATGCAATATGACTCTTTCATTATACGTTCATTATCAGCCGGACTGAGATTTAGTAACTAATTCTCTAGCGGGTAGATAGAAATCACTGTTATAACGATGACTTGTTGGACGTGAGACATCTTAGTCCGCCCGCGACCATGAACGCTGAAGAGTGTTCGAAACGTCTTGCAATCAGAAATCAAATACAAATACGATAAAATCCGTAAAAATGGTTTTATTTATAATGTGTAATACTCGCGTACATGAAAAATCATTTGACATGGATAAGTGATCGCTGTGGTCCGTGTAGTAACGGAATGAGAATACAATTCACCACTCCCTATCTTATCCGTGGATGTCGTCTAGAACGACTAAGTCAGAAGGTATATAACATCTATGCAAAACAAGAAAAAGAAAGAAGAAGGAAAGAAAGAAAAGATCTTTATTTATGTTTACAATTCTATAACAAAATACAAAAAACATAAAAATTAAATAAAACGTAAAAGCAAAATGGAATTCAATTCAACTTATGGTTGGGAATACGAACGCAACCCTGCTGTTGATTTTCAGCCCAAGCCAAACAAAACTTGAAACAAAACCCTATACTAACCTGTTTGACCAGCTTGGTATAGTAAGGTCAATTTCTCTCCTATTGTGGAGGACGCTCCAGCCCAGCAGTGGGACATATATGAGCCGAGATGATAATGATGATGTGATCGCTTAGACATGAAATGCAAAAATATGAACCGCTGGACGACTGACTCGATGTTCTTTTAATTTCTTCTTATCTTCTTTAGATGTCCATCTATGTTCTTAACATATTTCAGCACATATATATCCCATTAAACCTCGACCCTCCTCCACAATAAGAGGGAAATTGTCCTACTCTGCCACGCTGATGAGAGATTTTAAGTTTTCCTTCTCTTGCATATTATATGCACATTTAATCCCTTAGTCGTCTTTTACGACATTCACCAGCAAGATTGGGAGAATTGTATTCTTACTCCGTCACCAAACGGAAGAACATCGGAATACATATTTCTATTGTCCGCAGTATTCGTAACTCTTTAACGATTCGTAAAGGATGTTTTAATTTTCATTGCGCGCGCATCCTTGTACAACCAACCCTCTGTACAAGGCTTTTCAGCACGGGACCGTGTGGCCTAATGGATAAGGCGTCGGACTTCGGATCCGAAGATTGCAGGTTCGAGTCCTGTCACGGTCGCAAATCTTTTAATTTATTTTTTAATTTAAATCGCATGCGTTAATATATTGTAAAGATGACGGCTTTTTTAACAGACAAAGGAGGCGGTGCACAATTGGGATAATTATATATTTTTCTTATGTATGTTCTTAGTTCCATATGTGCCACTTAGTTCCAAGACAAGACTAGGCTTAAACCTCTGCAATACAAGAGAATTTCACCTATTAGGTATAGCAATCTAATCAGACGGTTCGGTGTACAACTATGGGCAAGAAAAGTGATAGTAAAATGTATTCTCACTCCGTAATTACAGTGACAAAAAAGCTATTCCTTTTATTTTTTTATATTTAGGATCTCTTTTTTTACCCTAAAAAGATAACACAGACACGATTCGTCGCGCGCGTATTTTTACAAGCTTTTATTTAGTTTCACCTCCCGTTGTATGTAATCAAATCTTGGAAATTAAATTTGGGCCACTTTCCGGTTTCTGATTGAGCTGAAATTTTGCGTGCATTTATAAATCAGATTACAATGCAATATTATTGTGACATAGAGCTGATCTGATCCATCACCTGGAAGCTGGTCCTATGGCCAGGAGTTCCTATGAATTCCGTAATTAAACGACGCAACCCCATCGAGTTTGGGCTCATTTCATTTGTCTTGACGAGTACTTTGATACTATATGGTAACCAGGGTCTAATGATGGACCTGGATTTTCGTCTTTTTAGCTCATTTTATTAACAAATAATAAAAGCTTGTTTTTAAAAGGATTTTTCTTCTTTAATTCATTTAATAGGGGGCGAATCTTTCGCTTACACGCGACAGACTTTGACAGACTTTATCCGCATATTGTGAATTTCGGCGTGGGAGAAAAAAATAATGTCTTTTATCAGACACAGGGCTTGAGACCCAGTGAATTAATCAACCAAGTTCCTAGTTTTTGTAATAGACTTGAGTTAAATATGGTATTTATTCGATAAGCATATATTCGCCTTATAAGAAAACTAGCAGCACACTGCGGTTTCACCCGCAATTCCTCTTCCCGTTGGCATATCGGGCTAAATTATAGCCTGTGTTATTTTGATATGTAACCTGTATTATTGTGAAGTTTCCTCAAGATCCATTCAGTAGTTTTTGCGTGAAAGAGCAACAGACATCTTCACATTCTCACATCTTCACATACTCACAAATTTTCGCGTTTATAATATTAAATAAATTAATTAAATTAAGTAAATAAATAAGGGTTGCATACCCTCGGGGTAATCTTCAAAACGGCTGCACCGATACCCGAGATCTCATGGAATGCAATCGCGTAATTGTAATATTTGAGGAGATATTGCAGATTAACAATGTGGGGGGCAAAGCTACAGAAATCCAAGCAAAGCGAGGGCGGCTCGCTACATTTATACCGTCTATTCGACCAGCCGAGTTCCCACCTCTTCGTTATTGGGTTCACAGGGGCAGCCCGCCTTATTCCCACCTCTTCGCCTTTGGGCCGAACACTGGTACCGATTCTTTGACATCCGTGGCCAGCCCGGCGGGTTACCAATTCGGGTACCGTCCCTCCCCGACGTTCCTCCCGTGGCGTATCCCTCGCGGCTAGTTGCTAGTTTAAAGTAAAAAAGCACTTTTCACTTTAAATTAAAATTTACCAATCGACATTTCCCTGATAATTAGTGTAATATGATTGTATTTTTTTTATTTGATAGTATTATTTATTGAATATCCTTGAGCTGATGATGATTATAGATAATTAAATAAGTAATCCACATATTCCGTGTGGTGACGGAGTAAGAATACAATTCACCATCCCCTATCTTGTACGCGGATGTCGTAAAAGACGGCTAAGCGATATAATATGCGAACTGATTATTATTTATTACTAGCTGACCCGGCGAACTTCGTACCGCCATAATTTTTTTCGTAAATCATCATTATCATCTTGCTCTTATCCCAATTACTCGGGGTCGACGCAATATGTCATCTGTTTTGACATATTGCAAAAAGTTTCGGCAATGACTTTTATGACCGGCCGCCTGCCTGACGTCAACTCTCCTTGGGAATGTAATCGTTGACCCAAATGGTACCAGATGGAGTTGGTCCGGGTTAATCTAGGGCTCTTAGTCGTCTTTTACGACACCCACGAGCAAAGCAAGGGTTGGTAGTATTCGAAGCCGCTACCACACAGCAATTTTTTTCGTAAATATATTTTCTAAATTGCCGAAAATATAGTCTCTAATGGAAGAACCATTACAGCTTTGTCGGGAAAGATTCGATCGTCTTGATCGCGGCATTGTTAATGATGATTCAAAGAGAATACAAATGACTCATTATTGATTTCTGACAATATTATAATTATCAAATTTTCAACCATACTTAACTATAGACAAAATTACGTTTAGCTGTCATTTGCGTTTTGTTATTACATATCAAATGCACTTTTTTATACTACGTTTCATAGTGACTTGTATTCTTTTTGACATTTTATGTCACGTCACACGGGAACGTGATCTAACGGGATAAAAAAGTTATTGGCGAAATCTCATAAACACCATTTAAAAAAAAACGCGGTTTCGGTTACGTTTTGCTCTAGCGGACACATGTCTAGAAAGCCAGCCAGTTTCTGACCCTCTGGTTTCTTTGACCACATCTATATTGCCCCACCCTCATTGCATCATCACTCCCTTTGCCCAGTTTTGCGTTAAAATCTTCTATAACCACCGTGAAGTGAGTTTTAGACGTGTCTATGGTTTTCGAGATATCCCCTAAAACAACCGTTATCAATTGAGTCACCGATAACAACCGTTATCAGTTGAGTCATCAATCACAAGCGTTATCAGTTGAGTCACCGATTACAACCGTTATCAGTTGTGTCACCAATAATAACCGTTATCAGTTGAGTCACCGATAACAACTGTTATCAGTTGAGTCACCGATAAAAGCCGTTATCACTAGAGTCACCGATAACAACCGTTATCATTTGAGTCACCGATAACAATCATTATCAGTTGAGTCACCGATAACAACCGTTATCAGTTGAGTCACTGATAATAACTGTTATCAGTTGAGTCACTGATTAAAAAGTGTCTTATGTCCGTCGCCTCGTTCTAAGCTACCTCCCTACCGATTTTCAGTTGAGTCACTGATAACAACCGTTATCAGTTGAGTCACCGATAACAACCGTTGTCAGTTGTGTCACCGATAACAACCGTTATCAGTTGTGTCACCGATAACAACCGTTATCAGTTGTGTCACCGGTAACAACCTTTATCAGTTGAGTCACCGATAACAACCGTTATCAGTTGAGTCACCGATTACAACCGTTATCAGTTGTGTCACTGATAACAACCGTTATCAGTTGTCACCGATAACAATTGTTATCATTTGAGTCACCGATAACAACCGTTATCAGTTGAGTCACCGATAACAACCGTTATCAATTGAGTCACTGATAATAACTGTTATCAGTTGAGTCACCGATAACAACCGTTATCAGTTGAGTCACCGATAACAACGGTTATCAGTTGAGTCACTGATTAATAAGTATCTTATTTCGTACCGCCATAATATTTTTCGTAAATATATTTACAAAATTGCCGAATATATAGTCTCTACTAGAAGAACCATTACGGTTTTGTCGGGTAAGATTCGATCGTCTTGGTCGCGGCATTGTTAATGAGAATCCAAATTACTGATTATTGATTTCTGACAAAATTATAATTGTCAAATTATCAACCATACTTAACTATAGACAAAATTACGTTTAGCTATCATTTGCGTTTTGATATTAGATATCAAATGCGTTTTTGTTATCTTACGTTTCATAGTGATTTGTATTCTTTTTGACACGAGTTTCGGTGCGAATATGGAAATGTCATGTTAAGCAATATTCATTTTTTAATCTTTTATAGTGTTATATTGAATAATTTTGCTGATATTTTATGTAAAATAATACAGTTAAGGTGCTGAAGTGTGGTGAATGTGATATAAGAGTGGTTTTACATGTATTTTCATATTCTACTGCTATTCCCAGAGAAATCATTTAATTAGATTTTCAGCGCCTAATTAATGGTAACCACTTGACTTAATGACTGACATGACTATAAATAAACTATTCTATATAAAGAAATATTAAATAATATGAAGAAAATTGTATCAGAGTTGGCTGTATGGTCTTGACCCCTTTGCCTGTCCAAATGGACAAACAGAAACAAAAAAAAAATCTATTTGACATTTTATGTCACGTCACACGGGAACGCGATCGAACGGGAAAAAAGTAGCTCATTGCTATTAAGACGAAGAAGAACGGGATAAAAAGTATCCTATGTCCGTCTACTGGTTCTAAGCCTCCCCACCAATTTTCAGCCAAATCTGTACAGCCGTTCTTCAGTTATAAATAATGTAACTAACACGACTTTCTTTCATATATATATATAGATATGCTCTTCATTCTTATGCATAATTCATACCTGGACTAAGTTGTTCACAAATCATTCTTCGTAAAATCTCTTTCTATAAATGTAATTTTTAGGGTTCCCTACACAAAGGCGAAACGGGACCTTATTACTGATGACTTCGCTGTCTCCGTACGTATCTCGAGAACTGCGGTAGCTAGACGGTTGAAATTTTTTCAAATTATGTATTTTTGTTGCCGCTATAACAACAAATACTAAAAATAAAATAAAATAAATATTTTAGGGGGCTCTCATACAACCAAGGCGAATTTTGGTCCTTATTTGCTCGATATCAATAATGGCAACAGGTAGACTAGACTTGAAATATTCACAAAATACTCAGTTGTATTTTTACTTTTAATAATAAATAATAAAATTCATATAAAATAATAAAATAAAATAATATTTAAGGGGGGTCCCATACAAAAAACGGCATTTTTGCCTATTTTCTAGATACGGAACCCTTTGTACACGACACCGACTCACATTTAGCCAGTTTTTCAACCTTTAGAAAAAGAAAACCATCACTTATTTTTCACATCGTTATCATCCTGCTCTTATCCTAATTACTTGAAATCGACGCAATATCCTCTTCTTACACTGGCAATAAATTTTGTATCAAAATGTGGGTCAATATTTAATAACTAATTTCTGTATCGTGTAGATAATTATAAAATTTTCTGCAGTAACGATGACTTGTTGGACGTGAGACATCTTAGTCCACCCGTGATCATGAACGCTGTAAAGTGTTCGAAACGTCGGGTAATCAAAAATCAAATACAAACGCGATAAAATCCGTAAAGTAGTTTTATTTAAAATTGTTAAAATTATTTTAAATATAGTTATTTAACACTAAAAAATTAAAATTAACATATAAATTACTGTCTTCCATTCAATGAAGGCTTATTATTCTCCATTTTGTTTAAAAGTCTTACTTTTTACATGTAGGTACTTAGTTTATGTTTATGAACGAAAGATTTCGAACGCAAATGACTACAGGTAATACGTTATTTGAATGTGCCTTTTCCTTCGTTTTAATTAATTTAGTTTTATTAAACCATATTTATTATTAAAAATTAAAATGTCACATCTAAGTCTACAATCCTTGTTGCATATATTTTGCTAAATCTATATTTCGCCCGAATTTTTTTTTCCTCTAATGTAAAAGGATCATAGCGATTTTTGTAGGATTTCTTTTTCTTGGTGGTTCTTCGCTGTCTATTTCATCAAATATATCAAAATAGTGTAAATAATCAATTGTTAGTAGACATGTTTTTTTAAAGCGCAATAAGCAGTCAAGAAATTTTAGGTTATACGTTTGTTAAACAAGAGTTGCGGACTGAATAACGGTTGTATAACTTTCATAGAATTTACACAACCCTTACAATAGATATACAAAGGAACTGTCAAATGACGTTTATTAGTAGCATGGACGTTATAATGCCGGTATACGTCGGTTGTAAAAGATTATTAGTAAGACAGTTAGTAATTCTCTATGACACCCACAAACAATATAAAGAGTTGGTAGTATTCGTAGCCGCCACCACACAATACTTGACCTATTTCTAAAAACATCCGATTTCCATAAACCAACCTTTGCATTATGGCGACCAGTCATAAAACGATTGCTGATAAGTATTGTAATATCTACTAAGGAAGAGGATTAAATAATTCGTCGACCCCAAGTAACTGGGAGCAAGATGACGACGTTTACGCATGACCCCTTTTGGTTTCGGGAGACTAGTCTGGTCGCCATGCCTGATAGCAGAAGGAGAGGCCTCATAAACTATTGTTTCGCCTGTCAATTTGTACACCAGTACTTAATCCATGACATCAGTGGACCCTACGGGCTATTTCGGATATCTTGGTAACAATTTCCCAGAACATTCCTATCAACTGGTCGTACTTTCTGTTGTTGGCGGACTATTTGCCGGTTCAGCTATTCATGTATATAAAAGTATCTACATATTTTTTATGCCCTCCCACGTAGGGTTGCCACCTTTTATTTGCGTAAATAAAGTACATTGCTTAATGAATGAAAAAAAAAGTACTTTGTGTCCAAATAGCGTACGGTTTGCTATATGTTTTACTTTTAAAGATATTGTTGATTATATTTAGAGAATTTGAATAAATACTTATCACTGCTAAACAAAATCGTTGTACGTTATAAATATTTTAAAGTAAATAAATATATTATTTATTAGATTCAAAGACACGGTGTTTAATTTGAAAATTAACCCTAGGCAAATTAACTCGGCGGGAAATAAAGTATTTTTGCGTACTTTTTTATTCACATAAAGTATAAAGTACAGTTACCCGAAATAACGTACAATACTTTATAATAAAGTACGGGTGGCAACCCTACTCCCACGCTCGATGACCACTCTTAGTATACACTTACAGCTTGTCACCGTAAAATTGTACGAACCGTTAGTTTATAAACTATCTAGTGAGATTATAAACTATCTACAGATTGTGAACGGACACAAAAATTTACAATCTAACGCTTATATTTTCGTAAGTTTATAAACTGATTATGTTCAACCGTCAATTGTGAACAAAACGCAATGTGCACGCTGATTGGTTCAACGAATCATTGTTTTCACACGCTGTTCCGCCGCCATTATTATTTTAGCGACATTACTACATTATATCAATTTAAAGATATTAAAAACAGTTTTTTTGGTGGTATTTAATAATGTACGTTAATATTTGCTGACAATGAGCTTTTTGATTGCTGATAATTATGTTTGTAACTCTATGCACACGAACACGTGCTATCTATAACGCCAACCAATCAGAGGACGGTTCACAAATTCGCAGGCGAGAAACTGTAAGACAGTGCTGTGATTGGTTCATTTCTTTTTAAACTGATGGTTAAAAGTATTAATAATCACAATTTGACGGTTGAACATAGTCAGTTTATAAACTTACGAAAATATGTATAAGCGTTAGATTGTAAATTTTTGTGACCGTTCACAATCTATCGATAGTTTATAATCTCACTAGATAGTTTATAAACTAACGGTTCGTACAATTTTACGGTGACACAGCCAAGGTCTAATATTGTCCAAGCGTAGTATTTTTCTTTTTTCCGTGTGGTGATAAAGTAAGAATACAATTCACTAGCCCCTGTACTGTTCATGGGTGTCGTAAAATATTATACAATACACATAACATTTATCTAAGAAAAGGAACAATCGAAATCAAACCCTATGTCGATACATCTGGTTAGCGTGGTGTCAATAATAGTGTTGGGCTCAGGCCTTCTCCGTAATGGAAGGGTAATTAACCTACTATTCCACGCTGGTCAGACGTGTTGGAATGGTTTGTTTCGAGTTTTATAATAAATAACATTATTTGTTTACTCGTTTAAAAAATATTTTCATTAATGTAAAGCTTATCATCATTACAGCATATCATTATTTTCCGTGTGGTGACGGAGTAAGAATACAATTCACCACCCCCTATCTTACCCGTGGGTGATCGTACGAGACGACTAAGATATAAAAGGCATATAACATCTATGCGAGAGAAGGAAAACTCGAAATAAAACCCTATACCAACACGTCTGACCAGCGTGGTATAGTAGTTCAATTACCCTTCCATTATGGAGGAGGCCCGAGCCCAACAGTGGGACGTATGTGATGACGATGAGATGATGAAAGCTTATCAGCGAGTAACATATAGGCTGTATTTTATCTCCATATTCCCACGTAAACAAGAGCTATGCGAGGGAAACCGCGGGCGTTTGCTAGTAGTAAATATTTCTATATAGTAAATGCCTGAACTTTCTAATGCATTTACAAAATTCCGAATAAGGGCAATTAATATACATAATCACAGCGTTGCTATTTCGCGACATTATTAAAATATGTGGCATAATATAATAATAATTTATTATTTATGAGAATCATTAGTAATAAAAAGTTGTTAGTAGATTAATTTGCAAAGATATGTTGAAATGCTTAAGGCCATAAAATACTATAGGCTCGTAACAGGTTGCGCCATCTCTACGTAATTATGGAATAACTATGTAAATAGTGTTTAGTTCAATAAAATGATGATAGATGGCAGTGATTTAAATTTACGCTCAATCAATACTTTTTAAATTTTTTCCTGACGTAATTAAGGTATTTTAGTTGATGTGTATTATTTAGAGTTTTTTTATTTGTTACAGGAACAACAAAAACGTCATTTTTAGCCGGTTCTACGTTTACCGTACATTGGCATTTAGCATACGCACATAGAGTAAGTGAAAGATAATTTTATCCCATATAGTACCAGCCCGGCTAGCTCAGTCGGTAGAGCATGAGACTCTTAATCTCAGGGTCGTGGGTTCGAGCCCCACGTTGGGCGTTAATTTTTGTTAAATTTTTATTTTATTTTTCAGGGAGGATACAGTCTGAGAATATTAGATGATTTAGAGCGACCTTTGCTAGATTTAACACCAAGAGCTGGAGGCACCGAATTTGTTCGAGATGACGTCACGTAAGTCAGACTTGATTTTTTTTTATAATACGTTATTGATATGTCTAATACAGAGGTTTACATTTTTTATACCTATACATATATTTATTTTTACTTTTTAATAAGTTTTTTTTACTATAGTGTAGTATGTTATGAACTTTTAAAATGTTGATTGTACATTATATTTATAATTTTATTCTTATAACTAGCAACCCGCCCTCGCTTCGCTTCGGTTATAGGTTATAGTTGTTTTATTAATATTATCTATACCAATAAATAAAATTGGAGTGTCTCTTTGTAATGTCAAAATAATAGGCATTTTCATGCTCACACGGTTATTTGCACGACACCTATGCCTAAAATAGCGATTAAAAAATTTTTGTTTGTCTGTCTATCTGTTTGTTCCGGGTAATCTTCAAAACGGCTGGACCGATTTCAAAAACTCTCACCAATGGAAAGCTGTAATATCAGAGCGTAAACTAAGCTATATTTTATCCCGGTATTCCCACGGGAACGGGAACTACGCGGGTAAAACGACTAAAACCGAAGCGAAGCGAGGGCGGGTTGCTAGTTTGACATAAAACCTAATATGCAAATTTGTCTTATCAGCCTGGTAATTCTTCCATTGTGGAGGAGGTTCGATCTCAACAGTCTTTTGGATATGAGATGAGAAGGACAAGAAAAAAAAAGATGTGGGCATAGTAGTTTTAGAGATTAATCTTCACGTATATATCATAAAACTTCATCATCTTCACAGCTCATCTAGGTCCCACTGTTGGGCTCAAACCTAGTAATGGTACATACTTATATGTACTGAGGTGTTGATGATGGTGAAATTATTTTAAATCGAACGTCATGCCTCTCCTCGTCACGGCTTTTGAATATAGATAATATTTTATATTAAAATGTTTGCAGGGCACAAAAATATGAAGTGCGTCTACCATCAGATTTCACCTGCGAGAACTGTACTTTACAACTGCAGAGGGAGGCGGGGGAATGGGGAGCGAACTATAGGTTCTGGTCCTGTGCAGACATCGATATATTACCACGTAAGTGATTCTCATTATTCGTATGATAAAGGTATTTTTTTTAGCACCCTGCACTAAGAATATAGTCCTTGTGTTGTACCCATTAATTACATGTTTTATAAAGTGGGGGATAAAGTCATATTAGTGTTTTATAAAGTTATATTAATGGGTACAAATTAGACCCAGACTCAGAACAACAATTTGAGAATCGCACGAAGTGTTGCCCTGCATGGGATTCGGACCTGTGACATTGGCACGGTAGGTCGGTATCTTAATCAATATGCCATCGGTGCAGGTATAAAAATACAATGCGTCACGAGTCGTGCCTTTCTCGTGGTGGATCGTAAAAGACGAGTAAAGAACACAAGCACGCTGAGGACAAGGTACCGGTGACTGAAAAGTCAGAACAAGGTGATTGGATTGCACGCTGTTTGACGATCTAGGCGGGGTGTCACCGGACCTTAGGCTGTCCAAAAAGTACGATCCCGTCTGACCAGCATAGTATAGTGGGTGATTTTTTCTTTAATTTTGGAGGAGTTTCTTATACTGTAAATATGTATAACACTAGGCCAACCTTGTCTGTTTGCTAGCGTTCCCCTTTTCCTGAAGTAGTAAGTCTTTTCCTATGTAAAAAATTGTTGTTTTTATTTTGCTTGAGTAAAACAACAAGAATTCTTCTTTACCCTATATAGGTACGTGTCACAATTAGATCCGCTTCAATTTTATCTTCTTACATCCCTTATGGCCTTTTACACCCGCGTAATTACTGTTGCCGTGAGAATACTGGGGTAAAATATAGCCTTAAGTTACTTCTTATAAGGTACATGTCTGTACTGGTAGTAAAATATTATCAAAGTCGCACCAGCGGTTTTGAAGATTACTCGAACAAATGGACAGATAGACAGACAAAAGTGTTTAAACTCGTTTTTAGGCATAGGTATCGTGCAAATGACCGTGTGAGCATGAAACATGTATTATTTTGCCTTAACAAACAGATACTTGATTTTTTTTTATTTGTATAGATACATTGAGTAATGTAATAAATTGATTGGTTTGATTTAATTTTAAATTTCTTCTTCTTTTTAGAGAATTTAAATGGAATTTTGAATTTTTTTTACTGTCATTTTATTATACATAAGGCTCATTGCATTTTTGTTGTAACGTATTTTTTGCTTAATACGGAAGTACTATGAATAACTATATAGGTAGTACTCAAGAATTCGTATTTAGGTATACGAATATCAACCGTAATTGAATATATATAAAATTCTAATTAACAAGTTGTATGAATTATTTCATAATAAAATACATTAAACATATAATATATATGTTAATTTATTAATAACAAAAGTATTAATAACTTGTTTTGTATATTCGTAGTCAATTAGCGAATTTAAGTCAAGGCGAACTTGTTACGAATAATGTATTATGAGACATCGTTCAATTCCTATTTTAAATTACTATTAGAACTGTGTCTATTATACAATAATTTTATTGAATTGAAAAAAAAATTGACAGCCTTTACTCCTTTATGATATTTAAAATTGAATTTTAAAGTATCCGTAAAGTTTCGTCCGTGTCCACGAACGCTGTAAAGTGTTCGAAACGTCGGGCAATCAAAAAACAAATACAAACACGATAAAATCCTTAAAATAGTTTAGTTAACAATGTGCAATACTCGCATAAATATCAGAAATCATGATACAAATTTTTTTTTATTAAAGTACTAATTTTAGCTCACAAAAACAGCAATCTATACCAATAAATAAAATTGGTGTGTCTGTTTGTAATGTCAAAATAATAGGCTTTTTTCATGCTCACACGGTCATTTGCACTATACATATGCCTAAAATACATTTTATATTTTTTTGTATGTCTGTCTGTTTGTTCCGGGTAATCTTCAAAACGGTTAGATCGATTTAAAAATTCTTTCACCTATGGAAAGCTATAATATCAGGGCGTAAACTAGGCTATATTTTATCCCGGTATTCCCACGGGAACGGGATCTACGGGGATAAGGCGACAGAAACCGAAGCGAAGCGAGGGCGGGTTGCTAGTAATCAAATATAATTAAAAAAATCGATTTCAAATATGTATGTATATGCAGTATATTGATGAGTGATTTGTCCATTTGTCGCGCATATAGAGTAGTTAATGCAAATTTAAAACTAATACGGTTTTCTAATAAATGTCATTGTCAGAATTGGACCAAATTGAAACGGGGCCATACGGGCCATACGTGAGCTTCAGCTTTCAAATATAATAGGAACCATCAAAATCGGTTCACGCAATCGAAAGTTCCGCGTACATAAAAAAAAAAATATACGGGCGAATTGGGAATCTCCTCCTTTTTGTAGACGATTAAAATGCCCTTTGGTGCTCATTGAGGCATACCGCAAGAGTTGACTAGCAGTAGATAAAGTCCTATGACATTTATTTTTCAGGCAAACAGTACCACGAGACGTGTTCAGGCCACGGCTTCTATATTTTGGGCAGATGTAAATGCAACAAGATGTACTACGGTTCTCGCTGTCAGTTTAGCGACGAATGTTCGGATGACAACGACTGCGGGTTAAGAGGCAAATGCATGGATATTAATGCCACGGAGTCACCAACCAAAATGTGCTACTGCCCATTTGGATTCTATGGAAAAGGATGTAATAAGAGTAAGTTTGATGTTTGTATATCCATCTATCGACCAGCCAATGGAGTAGGCCTCCACAAAAGAATCCAACGTAGACGTTTTGATGTGGTTCAGTGCTTTCATAAGTAGAGGAGTGTGGAGTGGTAGGATCACACTGTCGACAGTTATCTGTCTACAGCCGCGGGCCGGTCCGTCCGGGGTAGTACCACACTGAGCAGAAAATCGACGTCTGAGCAGTAGCAATTAGTTACTGCGATTCGTTCGTTGAGCGAGAAAGCCGGAAGCCCATCTTTCTGAGGGTGTTTGCGTGTGGAGTGTTTTGGATGGCCTTTGGTGTCACCGAGCCTCAATGTACTCACTCACACTCTCTTCACTTTCTTCGCGGTAAGCAGCGGCCTTGTAAAGGTCCATGAGCGGCAGCAACACTTACCATCAGGTGTACTGTTTGCTCGTTTGCCACCGTTTGCATAAAAAAAAAATTTAGCTAGCTGAATAGCTCACTAATTCTTCTGACAGAAATATGTTCTGATGGGCTAAGTTTATCCTTGGTAGAATCTTTAAAATGCATCTTTTCACCGTACCGTAATGATGTTTCCGTGATTCAGTGTGGTGCTGGAGTATGAATACAATTTACTACAAATTTTTGCCCTTATTCCGTTTGACGATGGAGTAAGAATACAATACATTAGCCCCTCTCTTGCCCGTGGGTGTCGGAAAAGGCAACTATGGGATATCTTGTGTATATAACAACTATGCAAGCGATGGACTAGAAATAAAACCCTGATCAGCATGGTATAGTTGGTTAATTTCCTTCCCAATGTGGAGGAGGCTGGAGCATAATAATGATGTTTTTAGTTATCTTCTCACGAAGTCCTTTAGTAAAATTAATATTATTAATTAAACTCGCAGATTTCTAAAAGCCAGCGATGTATGACTTTCAGTTCAAAGTCAAGATTCTGACAACTTTTAATTGATTATATAAGATTAAAATAAAACTGAGTTAAATTTTAGTTTTTATTTTGATTGTTCTTGTGACGACGGAGTAAGAATACAGTTCACCATACCCTCTCTTATTCGTGGTTGACGTAAAATACGACTAAGAACATTTAGAGAAAAAAAATCTATTTAAAACCCTATGCCAACATGTCTGCCCAACGCGGTATAATAGATTTATTTCCTTTCCACAAGTGTATCACGACGCTTGGGCTAAGGGGTTGAGGATTGCAATTGCTGTTATAAGCAGCCTAGAAGAGAGCTGCTAGCTTTTCTCATATTTCTGCCCGCTTAACTTAACTTAACTTATCAGACCATACCAAATCAAGTCCACTTTTGCATCTAACACTCCTTTCCGTGTGGTGATGGAATACGAATACTTTTCACCACCCTATTTGGGGACGTCCATTAATCACGTGATCTTTTTTAGAATTTTTGAACCCCCCCCCCTCCCCCTTGGTGATACGTGGTGAGGATTAAGACTCAGCCACCAACATCACGTGAGTTTTAGTACCTACAAAGAAGTAGCCCACAGCTCATTATATTTTCGTTTTTTTGCTTTTTCTATACTTCGCAAAAAGGTCTTTATACAGATCATCTACTTTAAACTTCGTTCGTTGCCTGGCAACGGCAAGTCAAAGTCACACTACACGCTGCTTTTCATTTTAGAAATCGTAGTATTGACGAAAAAATAAATACACGAGATATCTTACTACAAGTCCCCCCTCCCTCCTTCCCGCCTTGTGATATTTCGTGATTTTTGTCAAAACTTTCAAATCTAACATGATTAATGGACGGCCCCTTTCTTGCCCTTGAATATTGTAAAAGACGATTAAGGAATTATAATATCTAGATAACATATAGATCATCTGTATAGGCAAGAGAAGAAAATTCGAAATACAACTCTTGACCAGTTTGATATAGTAAATTAATTTCCCTCCTACTGTGGAGGAAGCTTGAGTCCAGCAGTGGTATCTATATAAGCTATGATGATGATGATTAAAAATAATGAAAAATATTTTCATTGAAACAAATAAGATGTTAACAAAGTTATCTTATTTATGAAAGATAGTGCATTTTTTTTTTAATTCGTGGAATATTATGTCTGCAAGATGATAATTTTATTAATGAAAATATTTTGTCTATTAGTTTTCTTTATATATTTTCAGAGTCGCCATGGAAGGATAAGAAAATAAATTTGGACTTATACAACAAACGGGAAATGTCGAAAGAGTTCCGTTTATATTGGAGGATCCTTAAAGAAGACGATGAGATTGAGGTCATTATGAAAGTTAACGGCACTTCTTATGGCGGTATGTACACATAATAACTAGACATTGTTTTTGATTAAAAGTTATATTGCCGTAGCATTATTATACTAAAGCATTACTAAAATTGTATTATCTTTTAAAGTGCTAGTGATTTTTTTACAGCTGTTGGTTGGCGACCGAGCGGTTTAACTAAACAATGTAAGAACTTCCCAGTATTGGGGCCACCGATGACTGAAAAACGTAAGTTTTACTATCCAAATATACACATAAACACTTACGAAAATACACAAACTTATATAACAAAGAAAAATGCTCGTTAAATGACGTATACCTTTAGAAACCATATCACAAAGGCGAAGAAGTTTAGGCCTAAGTTTGATTGTATCGGACTCTTTAGCAAGTGGGTGATTTCTTCGTCTCTGTACTCCTTGTTAAAACCCATGGGAACGTAATCATTACCTTTAGCCTTAAACATGTGAATTAGGATATATACCTAAACTAAAGTTAAAGTGTATCAAACACTTTAAGAAAGGTGAATAAGATTCTAGAATACAAAATCATCTTTAGGTTTCCTTGAGATGTTTTGCGTTACCTTTTAGATCAAGTAATTATTTATTATTATGATATATCTTTGACAGTAAATTCATAGATTCATCCAATATTTTTGACCCAAATCTTATTTCGTCATTAATTAATAATTACAGCGAATACACCAAAGCCTGAACCTTTACCAGAACCTGAACCAAAAGCAGAGCCAGAACCGAGTTCGCAACCGGAACCAGAACCGGAACCTAAGGCAGAACCGGAACCCAGTCCAGAGCCCGAACCAAGCCCAGAACCTATTGCAGAACCAGAGCCTAAAGCTGAACCAGAACCAAGTCCGGAACCGGAGTCATTATCAACATTAGAAACAACTACGCGAAGGACGGAAAGTGACAATAGAAATAAAAGAGTAGCCATGCATTCATTTGATGGATTCGATTTTAAGAATTTGGGCAACGATGTTACGGTTAAAACTAGTGTGTCGTACAAAGTGTCAAGTTCGAAAGGTAAATACATTCATTATTATCTATCTATATATCTAATAGATCTTCGTCAGTCGATTGGAAGTCCCTTTTAGAGAATATATACAGTGGACTCCCGGTAATTCGACGAATGTTTTGTACGGCAGTGTCGGGCTATCGAATTTGTCGGATTATAGAGTACTGCCTAAGAACCCTTATAGTCCAAACTTTTTTACAAAAGAGTACCTTGTAATCCGACAGGTATATTTAAGTAATATACATGAAAAACTAAACTATGAACGTACGTTAGGCCGTACCGCTATTACATGTAGTCAAATTCAAACTAAACAATTAGAATCAAAACAAAAGTACAACAGTAGTGCTGCCTTAGAATAATAACGTATAGAAGGTAAGTTCGCGCACAAAAAGTGAGGCATTTCAATTGGAGCCTAATGGAGCTTACACCGGAACCGTGCGTAATGTACAAGTCATTGTACTGCATGAACGTACGCAACTCTTAAAAAATAAATAGGTAATTATGACGGTTTGTGCATTCAAATGGTGTCACAACACATTAGAAAAATATAAAAAGATTATTAACATTACTTTTAAAGGTAATTCGACGATTTATGTTAATAAAAACAAAATTTGATTTCATAATTTGTATAGTGGTTTGCGTGTGTACGTGTGTAATCGTCTGCGCGCCATTATATTTTAGATTCAAATTTTGAAAGTTCGAAGTATTGACACTATCCTTCTATACGTTAATATTCTAAGAGTGCCACGTACAAGTAGTAACTGTTCATGCGTAACTTACATTAGCAAAAAATTTACGAAAATTTTTCAATAATACTAGACATGTTGAATTACAAGGGGTGCAGGATTAGGCAGGGGCCGTATTACTACGGGTCCACTGTATATTCTGGGTTGCCTGTTTACAGTAGGTTTCTGCGATATTGACCAAACCAACATTCCACCTAAAGCAGCAATTCGAGAACTTTATTGCATGACAAGGAGAGATGGAAGTAGAAAACTGCGAATTCTTCTGACCAATATACTATTACAAATCATTATCATTTTATCTCCTATGTCCTATTGCTGAGCTCGAATCTCCTCTACAATATCAATCAATATTATTTTAAGGAATACTTTGCACTTTGGGATAAATTCCTATGTTCCGATAATGGGGACACAATTATACAATTATTTTATTTATTATTTTTATTTAAAACTTTTGCACAAACAAACTTACAAGGCGGACTTAATGCCTTAGGCATTTTCTACCTTTCTTAGGGTGGAGCCGAAGCTATACAATATATGGCGAATTAATAAAATATATATTATATAATTATTCTTAGATCAATCCGCGATCTGTGCAGCACAAATGCAGAAAGCTCGCGGTTAGCAGTGGGACGTATATAGTTTTAAATAAGTTTGATTGTGACTGGACTTGTAACCATGAACGCTGAAAAGTGTTCGAAACGTCGTAAAATCAAATATGTACAAGCGCGATAAAATCCATAAAAATAAAAATAATTTGCGTACAAATCGTCGGTCTCGATGGTATCGTTATTGAGACCAATTTGTATGGGATTTAGAGCAGCGCCTCTATCGGACGATAAGGGAACTACTACAAATCCCATACAAATTAATCTCGATAACGTTAAGAATAATTTGAAGCAAATATTCGCGCTAAACCCTCAGAAATTATTACATACATAAATCCTTACAAAATAACGCTTATTTAGTAAACACCCTTTCATTTTCAGGTCGTAAAAAGCGAGCTTTAAACGATACACGTAAGTATAAATCCAATATGGCAACCGGATTGTATAAGAAATACTCATTGAGCCGCACCACACATAACACGCTAATACATGGACGCCACATGCAAAATTACGGCACAATTACTATAATTAGCATTTTAAATCCTCTGGCATTATTATTTCTATTATATTGGCATTACTATTATCTATATGGCATTATATTTCATAGAATTGGCATACTAACTGCGTACAAAATGTTCTATCGCTACTTAGAAAATAGACCACAAAAATTCTCGAATATCAAACCATTTATTATGGAATAAAGCCCACAAGGGCCTTTGAATGTTCTCAGTTTTAACATTATTACTTCATTTAATCCAATAATCTGCTGGAGTTTCTTACTGGAGTAAGAGAAAGAATAGTTGATTTTTTTATATTAAAAATTATATACATGTTTAGTAATTTAGCTCCAATATTAAACCCGGGTAGGGGAGCTCTTCATAGATTAGGAGAAAGATTTCTTCGTTTTTTGGAAAGAATCCTCTTTATTCCTTGAAGTATGCAACTCAAAATACATAAAATATAGCTAAATTTACATAATTACTAAAATTGAAATATCTGAAACACATTTGGTATCTTTACTCACTCATATCATAAAACAAAGGCTCTTTTAGTTTCTGCCCATGAGCGGCAATATCTGCAGTGCAATTTTAAAATACATTGTCATACATTTTCATCTGTTAAATTACTTGTACCCTTTCATGTTAATAGTCTTTGAATTTAATATACTTTTTATTTATTTTAAAAGTATCAAATAAATAAAAATGCGGGTAGCGATAGAACAAGCTCTAATGTATAGAAATGCTGCATGATGACATTATTTTTACAGATTTGGACACTACGACAACTATTTTATCCCATAACCAGACAGTTATACCCTCAACACAAACCACATCTACCTACGAACCTAGTACTCCCAGACCAAAACTTGCTCCAAAACCAAAGTGGAAACCAAAGTCCAAACAAATAACTAGTACAACCACAACAACCACTCAAACACCTAAAGTTGAAACTACTTTAGAACCGAAGTCGGAACCCGAACCGACTTCGGAGCACGAATTCAGTCCTGAACCCAAGTCGGAACCCGAACCGACATCCGAACCCGAGCCGACTTCAGAACCAATATCTGAACCCGAACCAACTAGCGAACCTAACCCTAAGAGTGAACCAAAAGCTGAGCCAGTCTTAGAACCACAGTCGGAACCTCAATCAGAGCCCGAACCGACTGCTGAGCCTAAATCTGAGCCAGAACCAACCCCTCAATCTAATTCAGAGTCCGAACCAACTCCTGAACCTAAAGCCGAGCCAGAACCAACTTCTGAACCTAAACCCGAGCCAGAACCCATTCCAGAACCTACATCTGAACCCGAACCATCCCCAGAACCCGAACCACAGTCCAAACCTAAACCATCTCTAAAAGCTAAATCATTAACATACACCGATTTAGAACAGAAATTGTCTGCTGAACCCAAGTCTGAACCAGAACCAAGTTCAGAACCTGAACCCAAATCTGAATCCGAACCAAAATCTGAACCTGAACCCAAATCTGAACCTGAACCCAAATCTGAACCTGAACCCAAATCTGAACCTGAACCCAAATCTGAACCTGAACCCAAATCTGAACCAGAACTCAAATCTGAACCAGAATCAAGTTCAGAACCGGAACCCAAATCTGAACCTGAACCCAAATCTGAACCAGAACCAAGCCCAAATCCTGAACTACAACTAATCCCAAAGTCTGTACCAGAACCTAGCCCGGAACCAAAATCTGAACCGGAACCTAATCCAGAACCAACTGCCGAACCCGAGCCTGAACCTAAATCATTATCAGAACTGAGCTCAGTCCCTAATCCAGAACCCGAACCTTCTCCCGAGCCGAAGTCAGAGCCAGAACCGACTTCGGAACCAACTCCTGAACCCGAATTATCCCCTGAACCCAAAGCAGAAATGGAACCTGAGACATTGCTAGTGAAGGGACTTACAGAAGAAGCAGGTAACCGCCACATGCTTTGCACAAATTTGATGTATGCATTGGTATCAGGATATATCTATAACATCGTCAAACTTTTTTGTATAGATTATAGTCACAGAGAAAAAAATTATAACATCGATCTGCTAATAACGGATGACGAATTTATGTATTTCATTAAAACTGTATATGTACTTACGTACCCACTTAAGAAATTATACCTCATTGGTGTAACAAGTTGACTCCCATACAACAGACGCGTTTTTTTTTGCCCCTTTTTTATAAATAATGGTACGGAACCCTTCGTGCGCGACTCCGTCTCGCATTTAGCTGGGTTTTTTATAACGCATTATCTAGTTGACATTTGTGACAGCGTGCGTGCGCATCGCAACAAATATTGACTAGTTAACTTCAGGGTGGTGTTTTTGCACCTGTTGCCGCTCTAGCCGAGGCCGCGGGTAACTGGACCGGGAATTTAGTCCGTCACCCGCCGAGAGGCTGACCGCTGACGACAAGTCACCCTGCACCGGTGGTGGGCCCAATGACGAGGGCGACGTGCCACGGGTGGGTTACGGGACCGCATGCCGCCCCTCTGTCGCCCCGGACGAAGCCGAGCGGCGGGTACCCTGACCGTACTCCAACCCGAAAAAAAAGGTGTCGGTTTTCCTGATGACACCATCACGCTCATTGTAAAAAATTACTCTCATCATTTTCAAGTATTTAAAAATAATCACCGTCACCGTTTTATAAACGTATCACCCGACACCGTAGCAGAGTTCATTTATTTCACCTGGAAACGTTATGGTCATGTAGGATCTGGAAGGAACTACCTGCTGCTGTATCGCCCGAGCTCTGTAAAATTCTTTAAACGAGTAGGTAGTCTGACTGTTTCAAAGTTCCATGCGTGGCAGTATCACTCAACATCAGGTGTCTAAAAAATTAACAAAAGATAATTAAAATCATAAATTCTATCAATTTTCTTTCATAGTTAATAAATTTAAAACGAAACATTGAATGATACCAATGCATACGTATAAATGTAGTTGATTTAGATATATTTGTATAGCAAATTTTTAGCACATTGTCAATAATGTTTGTTTTAATAACACTAAAAATTTAATTGTAAGCTTAAAAGCATCTATTTCGTGAAAGTTGAATGAGGAATTTATTAGCATAATCATGATCCTCATCTCGTCGCAGCTCGTTAACGTCCCACAGCTTGGTTCGAGTCTCCTCCCCAATAGGAGGGAAATTGACCTACTATACCTTGTGACCTACTAAATATAAGTTGGTATAGGGTTTCTTTAGAGTTTACCTCCTCTTACATAGATGTTATATGCATATTATATCCCTGGATCGTCTTTTACGATATCTACATGCAAGATAGGGAGTGGTGAATTGTATTCTTACTCCGTCACCACACGGAATAAGATAATCATGGTATAAGCATACAATTCACCACTCCGTCCGTGGATGTCGTAAAATACGACTAAGGGATATAAGACGCATATAACATTTATGCAAGAGGAGGTAAACTCGAAATAAAACCTATATACCAACCTGTCTGACCAGCATGGTATTTCAGTTTCCCTCCTATTATGGAGGAGGCTTGATCCCAATAATGGGACATGTATGAGCTATGATGATAAATAATAGTTACCAATTTATCGATACTCAAATCGAAATAATGATTTGATATATTATTTTAAGGGACAATTTATTATTATTATTATAACCACAGCTTGGTTTAACAACCAATGCGTTTAAGAATCTTGTTTATGCTAATAAAGTGTGTGTTTGAAATGAATGAATATAATTTTAACTAACTTTATATCTATGTTTGTACGATCTATCAAAACTTTCCTTATCTTTCTCATGTTATAGAAATAAAAAAAAGTTTTCATGCACGATCTTCTATTTACATCTTTATTGCAAGTTGTTAATTTGTAATTCATATTTGGTTACGAATAGCCTTATTGTTGACTAAGGCAACTTTGTACCTTTGCCTGGTTGAAAGTATGGTACAAATCAACTTTATTCTCAAAGAATTATAATATGAAGTAAATGTATAATTTGTAATTGAATATAACAAAATATACGTCGACATAGACCGTATACCGCCATTGCTGGGCTCGAGCCCCCTCCATAATAGGAGAGAAATTGATCCTCTATACTACGCCAGTCAAACGAGTTGGTATAGGGTTTTGTTTCGAGTTTTCCGGTTCATGCATAGATACAATTCACTATCTGCTGTCTTATCTATAGGTGTCGTAAAAGACGACTAAGGTATACAATATGCAGGTAACACCTATGCAAGAGAAGATTCTTGAAATAAAACCCAATGCCAACATGCCTGACCAGCATAATATAGTAGCCGACCACTGACGTCAAGTCACTCTGCTCCGGTGGTCGGCCCAACGACAAAGGCGACATATCACGGGTGGGTTACGGGTGTACGTGCTTACGCCCCTCTGTCGCCTCGGACGGAGTGGTGCGTGGAGTGCGTCGACCGTAACCCACCCCCAAAAAAAAAAGCATAGTATAGTAGGTTTTTCTCTCTTTGTGGAGGAGGCTCGAGCCCAGCCGTGGGACGTATAGGAGCTGTAATGATGATAAATATTTTTATATTGGTCTATTAATAAATATTTATATTACATTCTTCTACCATCTTCGAATAACTCAGTTTTAGAATTCGAAAGTTCAATTTCTTTGTCTTTGCTTTTGATACTGTCGAATTTCTTGTCTTTGCATGTCAGTAAGCTTCAACGTTTCCGCTTTAATATTTGTCTTAGCTTATGCTCTGGGCTTTTGGGCTATATTACCATCCATTAAATGCCCCATTTCATTACAACCTCATTATTGGTCTTATCTATATGTTTTTTTTTACAGACTCTTTTCTCACTTTATAAATGTATTATGTGCTCAAAAATATTTGATAAACTTGTTTTACACATATTTTATTTTACGTTAATATTATTATTTAAAGGATTTGCAGTTTTTTTAAGTTTTTTTTTTAGATATACTTATTTAAAGGATATTGTTCACAAAACTTACATTATGGCGTAAGTTATAAAAATATTTTTTTATAATATTCGTCTTTTATCATAGTGAATTTATTACAATTGATAAACATGTCGGCAAATAACCTGGCATTTGTGATCTCATGGAATCCGTGTCGGGGGTCAGCGCGAATGCCGTTGGGCATGTAATACGACAGGTTATAGGGCTTATTTAGCCCTGGAATATACGAATAGGGTTCAGATCAAGTCCGCCCGTCGACAAAAAATAAGGCATCCTTTCCAATTTTACATATTGTATGTATTTATTGAAAATTTCACGGGTGTTATTAACATAATTTTAAATTTTTCGACAGGTCCTTTAACAAATCATAATTCTTGTCACTTTCTAATTAACTTTCCTTTTCTTTTGAGTGATGTGTGACAGACGTATGGAATTTTTAACATAAATTTGTATAAATTAACGTTATGTATAGATAGTTAAGTGAATAATTTATTAATCATTAAATGTTATTAACGATTTAATTAACGGGATAAGTATTCAGTGAATTAATAATAATAATTTTGTGGATTAACTTGGTAATTACGAGGCTGATAATATTGTAAAAAATTATTTGTCTATAGGTAACGTGATGGTCCCGTTTTAAACGGGATAATACCGTTTTCAAGTTATCTCAACCCTTGTCCTATAGACGGCTATATCTCCAAATTTTGCATATCGATCATAAATTAACACTTGTTATACTGATAGGGACGTGTTCTTTTTTTGGGTTTAAAAACCCATAATTTTATCTATTCTTGCGAGATTTTTTCCATGTTTTTGTTTTTTTTTTCAAATTTCATGTTATATTTTAACCTATTTCTGTAGGTGTTCCATTTTAAAATAAGTAATACCGGGACAGTTACCTCAGTGGCCCGTTTTAATGTAAAAAATATGGAAACATTATTTACAGGTCTTAATAAATATATATTTTTTTTTAAATAAAGAGAAATCATTTTTGCTAAGATTTTAGAATTTAGTGCTTACAGATTTATTGTTTTATGTAAATAATTTAAACTTTGTACGGTTAATAATTCTAGATGATTTTAATAATTAATGTTTTCAGATAACTTTCTCTAAGGAGACAATATAACGTATATTGTCTCATATATACCACTTATATATAAAAATGGAATAAATAACATTTTAGGTAATTTCCCTGAGCATGAATACGTTCCGAAGTACGATTTCAATCCGATGGACTGCACAGATATCGTCATGGGTACTGCCAGAGGGAACTATCACAGAGTACTTGACTATTATACCAGGGATAGGTGAGTCATTCATATATTTTAGCTCGTATAGTTATTACTCGGCTCCTCGGTAGGAGTGAAATTGCTATACCAAGTTGATCATACGAATTAGTACAGTGTTTTATTTCGAGTTTTCCTTCTTTTACACAGCGAATGCTGCGTTCCAATCCGATAGAAGATTACTAGATATTTATATATCTAATAATCTCATGTCGGAGACTCATGCCCAATAATGAGACCTGTATTGGGCTAGAACATCATCATCATCATCTTGCTCTTATCCCAATTACTTGGGGTCGACGCAATATGTCATCTGTTTTGACATATTGCAAAAAGTTTCGGCAATGACTTTTATGACCGGCCGCCTGCCTGACGTCAACCCTCCTTGGGAATGTAATCGTTGACCCAAATGGTACCAGATGGAGTTGGTCCGGGTCAATCTAGGGCTCTTAGTCGTCTTTTACGACACCCACGAGCAAAGCAAGGGTTGGTAGTATTCGAAGCCGCTACCACACAGCACTAGAACAATAAAAGTAATATATAGAAAGACCCGTGACTAGTTACTGTGTGATGCGAAAGACCGTTTACTTGTATATTTATAAGTTTTGACGAGACTCTAATATTTAGAACTTACTGTTAATGAGCTGTCCTATAAAAAAATTAAAACAAAATGTATGCAATTGTTAATTTAAACCATTTTTTAATCCACTTAAATATACATAAATACATAAAATCATCAAAATTGATCCAGCTCTGCACGGCATCATTCAGTCTCTCACCGTCCCCTGTTAGACGTAGGCCTCCCATACTTTCGCCACAAAATGTGGTCCTGTGTGCGTGCCTCCTACGACGCCCAGCAAATTTTGCCAGGTCGTCGGTCCGCCTCCTTCACGATGAGAGAGACCTTAACCGACTGGTTAGACGTATTGGTATAGGGTTTTATTTCAAAAACACTCCTCCTTCACGATGAGAGAGACCTTAACCGACTGGTTAGACGTATTGGTATAGGGTTTTATTTCAAAAACACTCCTCCTTCACGATGAGAGAGACCTTAACCGACTGGTTAGACGTATTGGTATAGGGTTTTATTTCAAAAACACTTTCTCTTGCATAGATGTTATCTGCATATCATGTCCCTTATAGTTGTCACAAAATAAGAGGCCCGTTTTGACACTTGGTCTTACCGATGTATTTAGTGATGAACCATACGATTCAATACTCGATACTCACGATAAATCGAATCAAGTTTATATGAGTATATAATCGATTTGAATATGTATTGTAAAGTGCATTGGAATAAAGTTCTGATTTGAAAATTTTACTTAAAATGTGATATTGTAGATATTCTGAAATGATACAATGTTACGAATGGTCATTTTTCTATCATTTAATATTATTCGGATACAATAACATTCACTCAATCACAAAAATATCGAGAAAAGTGAATCTTCAATCAATAATTTTTTTAAGATGATGAGCCAAAATTGTCAGTTGAGTTAACGTTACCCATATATGTATTATTTCATTTTCATATTGTCGAATTTTCAGTAAAAATCACTACACAGCTGGTGAAATTCTGTAAATGGTTGGTCTAAATACTAGTATTCAAATTTATAAGTAAGGCAAGTACGAGTCCGCCTTAAGAAATATATCTTGATCGATTTATTTTTCCTTACCCGATTATTAATAGTCTGTGGACGATATGAAAAAAATCGTTATGCCACAGCACTTAGCCCAGTGGGCGGTACCCGTCAATGAAAAATGTAATTACCTTCAAAACAGTTCGATCGGTAAAAAGTAAAAAACTTCTTGGGCGTGAACTGTCAAAACGGGCCTTTTATTTTGTGATTACTATAGTCATCTTTTACGACACCCACGGGCAGGTAGTGGTAATTTTGCGGGTGACTGAACTAGGGATTTAGTCCGTCAGTCGTCGTGAGGGCGACCGCCGTCCCCTAGGGACGTGAGGAGAGGGTACTCCGCGACCGGGGTATTCCGTCGGGCCGACCACTGAAGACAAGGAACTCTGCACCGGTGGTCGGCCCAACGATGAAGGCGACGTGCCACGGGTGGGCCATGGGGCCGCGAGACGCCTCTCTGTCACCCTGGACGGAGCCGGGCGGCGAGCGAGCTGACCATGGCCCACCCCTAAATAAAAGGTGATAATTCGTATTTTTACTTCGTCACCATATAAACTGATTGAAGACATTTTTGGTCAGGTTAATTTAACAGTATATTTTTTGCCCAGGTCCACTCCTCGTGTGGATACAGTATGGGGAGGCCACGATGATATCACGGCTGCTTCCGGTTATGAAGAAGATGGGGTCACTACAATCATGTTCAGAAAGAAGATTAAGGTCTGTACAATGATTTAGTTTTATACTTGTTATAAGCGCATGTTTTTTTGATTCTTTGCAGGCTATTATTGCGCTAATCACACGGCGTCCATTTTGTCCGGGGTGACGCAAGAGCGGCACGCGACCATAACCGTACCCACCCCTTCGCCATTGCGTCGACCACAGACATCGAGCTCCTCTTAATTATTCTATGTTACTTCTTGCTCCCCCAGGCCATTGCGTCGACCACAGACATCGAGCTCCTCTTAATTATTCTATGTTACTTCTTGCTCCCCCAGGCTAAGGAACCAACAGATCATTCCATCGTGGATGATAAAATGCACGTCATATGGGCACGAGGTCAGGAGCCAGGCAAATATGTGCACTCGCCACCGTCTGGCATCGAACGTGGGACAGCGAGCGTTGGCGACTTCTACCGTTCTGATGAGTTGAAATATCATGGGCACGGCAGTCAGAGAGGTGTTGCCAGTATTAACTTCTTTGGTGAGCATTCAATCTATTTCTTCCGTATTCTGGAAGTGTTATGCTCCTTAAGCGTTTTCGGCGATTAGTTCTCCCACCCGTCATCTAGACTCTGGAGTAAACCGCGTGCCGTCTAGAGTCTGGCCCGAGTCCAAGAGTGGAACGTCTATAGGCTGATATGATGATCTGAACTCGTAACGTTCATCCAAGGCCTGAGCTAGGCCGCCGATTCAAATCAAATCAAACCATTTATTCTGAGGGCACCCTTGAGGGCACTTACACATTGTCAAATTTATAACATATTATAGGTTAAATACAGAAACTCACCTCTGAGCAATCTATGAACAACTCATTGCTGACATCTTTATTTCATTTTATTTAATATATAATACTAGTTTAAAAAACACGCTTAATTTGAGCACCTGCACCTCCTTTGGATGACATAGCCGGTTTTCAGGTACCCTCTTCGAAAATTTTATCTTTTCAAATTTGGTAACTTATCCGGGTAATAGGTGATGGGGGGGCCGGGTAGTTTCCCTTCTTGGTCACGGCGCAAAGACACTACCGGATAGCAGATACTAAAAAATCGCTAATCCTAGAAATCCTGGTAGGCATAATGGTATTAACTTTTCAAAATATTGAATTGTAGTCGGTTCTAGACAAGTATGTCTTTCAAGGGGAAGCATGTTTAAAATTGCCGTTACATAGGCACATACTAAGATATATGAAGCTAATAAAAGCATGTTAAAAATTACAGAAGAGACCACAGTTGCCATATCTGGCGGTATTCATCCACTCGCCGACAAGTGTGGTGGTCAGTGGCGACTACCATCCAACTGCGATCCGAACGGCCAGACGAATGTCACGTGTGAATATGTCGCTTCATGGGAGTATTTGGGACAAGTGAGAGGCAAAGACTCCGTGCGATTCACCATTACCACAAAACAGAGTAAATATTGGACCGGTATTGGATTCAGCGATAATAAGAAGATGGTAAGTAATTTTATTTTTCAATCTGATAACGGTGTAAGAATACAATTCACATGGCATGCCTGTGTGTGTGTCGCAAAAGATGACTAAGGGATCTCCGTGTGGTGACGGAGTAAGAATACGATTCATCACCCCCTCTTTTGCCTATGGTAAAAGACGACTAAGGGATTTAATATGCATAAAACATCTATGCAAGAAAAGGAAAACTAGAAATGAAACCCTATACCAACACATCTGACCAGTGATATAGTAGGTCAATTTCCTCCTATTGTTGAGGAGGCTTGAGTCCAACAGTGTGATTTGTATGGGCTGAAATTATGATGATAATAATATCTACGCAAGAGGTGGCAAATTCGTAATAAACATATACCAGCCAGTCTGGACAGTGTCGTATAGTAGGTCAATTTCTTTCCTATTGTGGAGGAGGCTCCACAGCAGTAGGATGCATACGAGCTGAATTGATGATGATAACTTAATTTTATTTCAAGATAATGAAAACACAATACCCCTAGAGCAATCCGTCTGAGCGTGGAAACTATTTTTGGATGGTGTCAACTTATTCAACCATTGAAGAACGACTTGGGTTTATGTAACACCTTTTAAGCCGGCCACCAAAACTGATTCCTTAATTAGTTCAGCATGTTATAGTAGGACTATATACCCGTCAATGGAGGCTGGAGTTTTCAGATACACTGCTGCGAATGACTTCTACAGACCCTGTCTGCTGGCGAGGCAATTGCCTTACTTTTTGAAGTGAAAGTTCTTCAGAATCGTTGTGATTTCAAACTCGATGAAACGAAAAAGCGAGTCCATAGAGGCACAAACACGTAAATGTATAGGATTCAGCCGGCGAGAGAATGAGATAAAGGATAAAGGATGAATGGTGAAGGATGAAGGATGACGTATGAAGGATGAAGGGTGAAGGATGAGGTATAAAGGAGTTTTACTTCTGATATACGTACTTTGTACACACACTCTTTTAGTTAGTTTCCATGTCAAATTGTCCTGGGTGATGGAAAGGAATTTATTGCTCTATAATCTGCTGCATTGGTCATTACAAGCAATCGAGCAGTCAATAGCTACCGATCTTTTTACTTCGATTAGGCTCATAATCCAGAATTAATTTCTTAATTTCTATTCTCAGTCTCAATCCGACGCGATCATAGGCTGGATAGATACCCGAACAAATCGGCCGTTTATTATGGATACATGGGTGTCAGGCTACTCTGCGCCAAGGGTCGATCAACGCCAGGACTTGAGCAAGGAATCGGGCAGCCTGATAGATGGTATCACCACGCTTAGTTTCGTGAGGAAAAGGGATACTGGCGATCAGAAGGTAATTATTAGAACAGTATGAGATAAAGTCGACATATTTTTGAAGTATAAACTCGTTAGGCGCTCTGTGCTAAGTGCACATGCGACGGTGAGTCATGGCGATGGCGATCGTGGATTAGAAATTTAATTTAAAAAAGATTGAATATTAATTTCATTCCATACTATCTAGAACTATAGGGATTTTTAGTTGGAGTTATAATATAAGACTTATTTTCTAATTATGTTGAAATTTTAGAAATAAAATGGAATTGCCTGATGTCGATAACAGCGCTACCTATCGGGTCTGTTTGTTATTATAAACCAGTTTTGAATTCATCTGAACACACAAAAAATTATCAAATTCGGTCCAGCCAAAAATATTATCAAATTCGGTCCTAAAAGAGGAGTTCATACAAACGACATGACTCGGTAGGTGGCGCTGCTATCGATTTCAGGGAGAATTCCTTTTATTTTATTTGAACAAAACAACGTCTGTTGTGGATCAGTTAGTCTATAAATAAAACTTTAGTAAAGGAACAGTAGAATTCGAGAGCTCTTTGTTTTTGAAGTGAAACCTTCTTTGGACACTTTATTTCGAATTTATTTTGTACTAGCAACCCGCCCTCGCTTCGCTTCAGCTTCAATCTTTCCTGCGTAGTTCCCGTTCCCGTGGGAATACCGGGATAAAATATAGCCTAGGTTACTCCCTGGTATTATAGCTTTATATCGGTGAATGAATTTTTGAAATCAGTCCAGCCGTATTGAAGATTATCCGGAACAAACAGACAGACAAAAAAAATATAAAGTGTATTTTAGGCATATGTATTGTGCAAATAACCGTGTGAGCATGATAAAAGTCTATTATTTTGACATTACAAACAGACACTCCAATTTTATTTATTGGTGTAGATTTGTGTAATTATCTTCCGTGTACTGACAGAGTAAGAATACAATTCACCACCCCTTTTCTTGGGTGACGTGACCGGGGATTAGTCCGTCACCCGCCGAGAGGTCGACCGCGCGAGGAAAGACCGACTTCCTCCCCGAGGCGGGGACATCAGTCGATGGGAGGGTACCCCAAATAGGGGGTATTCCGTCGGGCCGACCATTGCTGTCGTTGGGCCGACCCTGCTCCAGTGGTCGGCCCAACGACGAAGGCGACGTGGTGTTCGGGTGGGTTGCGAGTGTTACGTGCTTAAGCCCCTCTGTCGCCCCGGACGGAGTGGTGCGGAGGCGCGACGACCGCAGCCCACCCAAAAAAAAAAACACCTCTCATAAAAGCCGACTAAGGGATTAAATATGAAATAAATATGCAAGAGAAGGAAAACTTGAAATATACCCCTATAGCAACATGTCATGCAAAAAAAATAGCAACATGTCAGACCAGCGAGGTATAGTAGGTCAATTCCTCCTCCTCCTATTGTGGAGGCGGCTCGAACCCGACAGCAGGACTTGTTAAATATATCTTGAATCTCCTCCAAAATCAAAACTTGTTTATGCTAATGTGTATAATAACTATTAATATGTCTTGATTGGTTCAGGACTTGGCGTTCACCGACACACAATGTCTCTATATGATGTTCATAACACAAGGCGGCGGTTACGAGGCTAGAAACAAACGGACAAGCAAACATATGACCACTCCTATAATCACTCAAGAAAGAGTATGCATCAAACCATGCGGACCAGGTGGGTTTATCATTATCATTCTTTAATTTCCGTGTGGTGACGGAGTAAGAATACTATTCAACATTCCCAATCTTGCTCGTGCATATCGTAATATACTATTAAGGGATAACGCATATAACATCTATTCAAGTGAAGGAAAACTCGAAATGAAACCCTATACCAACCTGTCTGACCAGCATGGTATAGTAAGGTCAATTTCCCTCCTATTGTGGAGGAGGCTCGAGCCCAGCAGTGGGACGTATGAGTTGAAATGATGATAACATCTATGTAAGAGAAGGAAAACTCAAAATGAAACCCTATACCAACCAGTATAGTAAGGTCAACTTCCCTCCTATTGTGGAGGAGGTTCGAGCCCAACAGTGGGACATATATGAGCTGTAATGATGATGATAATTTTTTAATTTTGTTTTTGTGGAGTTTACCTGCATGAGAATTGAATCCACGATACATGGAATTTTTATGTGGTAGGACCACCCTGTTAGGTGCTAGATATGGCATTTCTATGTGGTAAGACCACCCTTTTTTTTTTTTTTCTTATGGGTGGGATATAGTAAGCGCACGCACGGTCCAGTCCGTTCGGGGCGATGAACGGACGGCGCGCGGGCCCATAACCCACCCGTACCCACGTCACCTCGTTGTTGGGCCGACC
Organism: Lymantria dispar; assembly: GCA_032191425.1. NCBI lineage: Eukaryota > Metazoa > Arthropoda > Insecta > Lepidoptera > Erebidae > Lymantria > Lymantria dispar. Next base: position 3,837,973 of record CM063465.1, on the reverse strand, counting down.
ACCGGAGCAGATGTGACTTGTCGTCAGTGGTCGGCCTGAGACAGTTTTCTGTCTACAGCCGCGGGCCGGTCCGCCCAGGGTAGTACCAAATTGAGCAGAAAATCTAATAGTAGCAATTTTTTTCTTTTTTTTTTTTGTTTATTTATTTAAATAGGAACATCAAATTAATTAAATTAAACTTCTACAATTTTGGCTTACATTTATATCTATTTGCTAGATTAGGTTTAGCTATGGACTCCACACTAGGAAACCCTGTGGCGTGGAGGCCAGAATTGCCAGATTATTGCACTTCGTTCGGTGACAAAGATAGCCTGAAGCGCAACTTTCTGAGAGTGTTTGCATGTGGTGGGTTTTGGTGATGCCTTTAGTAACAACAAAACTCATTGCAGTCATTAAACACTCTTTGCAATAGCTCCACGGTAGGCAGCGGCCTAGCAGAGATCAATGAGCGGCAGTACCACGCCGCCTTCGTCGTTGGGCCGACCACCGGAGCAGGGTTACTTGTCATCAGTGGTCGGCCCGACAGAATACCCCCTACTTGGGGTACCCCCTCGTCGACCGACGTCCCCCCCTCGGGGAGGACGTCGGTCTAAAGGGGTTATATCGACTGCAGTTTCTTTTCGAGTTTTGTATAAATATTATATGCATATTATATCCCTTCTCTGCGTGGTGACGGAGTTAGAATACAATTCACCACTCCCTTTCTTACCCGTGGGTGTCGTAAAAGACCGCTAAGGGATATAATATGCAAATCACATTTATTCAAGAGAAGGAAACCTCGAAATAAACGCTATACCAACACGTTTGACCAGTGTGGTATAGTAGGTCAATTTGCCTCCTATTGTGGAGGAGGTTAGAGCCCAGCAGTGGGACGTATGTGAGCTGAAATGATGATGATGATATCTCTTATAACACCCATGGGATAGATAGGGAGTGGTGAATTGTATTCCTACTCCGTCACCACATGCACGATGATAAATACCATTAACGTATCTGATGTTATCCGTGTGGTGATGGAGTAAGAATACAATTCACCACTCCATATCTTGCCCGTGGATGTCGTAAAAGACGACTATGGGATATATAACGCATATAACATCTATGCAAGAGAAGGAAAACTCGAAATGAAACCCTACACCAACCTGTCGGACCGGCATGGTATAATAAAGTCAACTTCTCTTCTATTGTGGAGGAGGCTCAAGCCCAACAGTGGGACGTGTATAAGCTGTAATGATGTCGTAAAAAACAACTAAGCGACGCACGTCCGGATATAATACGCAAATCACATTTATGCAAGAGAAGGAAAACTTGAAATAAACTCTATACCAACACGTTTGACGATTTCAATTTGCCTCCTATTGTGGCGGAGGTTCGAGCCCAGCAGTGGGATGTATGTTTATTAACGTATCTCATCTTCCACAGAACCAATAGAAGAAGAAACCACAACGGAAGCAATATTGCCGGGTCAATCGTCTTATACAATGCTTATTCGTATCACGGGTCTGGCTGACAGTTTCAAGCCACCAGCTGCCGGCAGTAAGGATTATGAGGACCTGAGCAAACAGGTGATCGATAATCTTGCGGGCGAGATCAGCAGAACTAAAGGCTATCATGGACTTATTGTTAATGGATTTATGCAGTAAGTCTTTTTTTTATTATAATGACAACACGATTACTTGTGGTCAAGGAGTAGGAATACAGTTCACGACCATCCTACCAGTGGGTATCGTAAAATATGGTCTTTTTTATATTTTTTGCAAGTTATTAAAAATACAGACTAATTTTAAAATGGAAAATATATAAAGTTCGGCTAAGTTATTTCGCACCTGTTTCGGAGGAAAATCCTTACTAATATTATAAATGCGAAAGTAAGGATGTTTGTTTGTTACGCTTTCACGCTTTAACCACTGAACCGATTTCAAAAACTCTTTCACATTTGGAAAGCTATAATATCAGCGAGTAACATAGGCTATATTTTATCCCCGTATTCCCACGGGAATGGGAACTACGCGGGTAAAGCGACTGAAACCGAAGCGAAGCGAGGGCGATTTGCTAGTTGGAAATAAAACCCTATATCAAACCGTCTAGACTACTAAGGGGGCTATAATAAATAATAATAATAAATCAAATAGATATTTTTAGACTTGAATTTGATGAAATAAACTGCAAAATAAATATTGAGTACAAAGAAGCTGTTTAGAAGTGTTAATAATTTATTGAAATTTAATAAAAATTATCTACAGTACGTTTTAATGCAAAATAATGAAGCATATCGTACTTTATTTGGAGATCGTACTTTCTATTCATTTATTAACTTCTGTACTTTATTTACAATAGAAAAATGTCGCAACCTCGCTAACAGGTCTCTTTAAATATATAAAAAAAGAAGAAAAGACAACACCTTGTGTTGCTGGGGACTTTACAAACATGTAATTAACGGACACAAATTACATCCAGACTCGGAACAACAATTTATGGATCGCACAAAGTGTTTTTCTGCATGGGATTCGAACCCACGATACTGGCATGGCAGGTCGACATCTTGTTGTCATATAATATTGTTTTAATTGCTCCACAGAAACGAAACTAAAGCAATCATTGCTGAACTGACCTTAAAAGCAATTGAAACTAACACGATACCAGGCTCTACGGGTCGAGCTTTAGACTCTACTGCCGCGAATTCAACTGATGAAGAGAAAGAGAGCGAGGCAGAGCGTTGGCAGAGAGTTGTGAAGGAATCTCTCGCGCAGGGAAAGGTTGGCAATTTATTGGTGGACCCCGAGTTCTTGGTATTCGAACCGCAGAGTTGTGAGTATTTTCTTAGACGAGTGCAATATCTTTATATATAAATTTCTTGTGTACGTGTGTATGTCACTGAACTCCTCCTAAACGGCTGGACCGATGTTGATGAAATTTTTTGCGTGTGTTCAAGGGGATTCGAGAATGGTTTAGATTCCCAATTGGACCCGGTAGATGGTGCTTATTTGAACAAAACAACGTCTGTTGGGTCAGCTAGTACTTATATATATAAATCGTCTATTCGTGTGTCTGTAATTGAACTCCAGCTAAACGGCTGAATCGATTTTGATGATTTTTTTGTAGCTGTTCCAATTGATATGAGAATGGTTTAGACTAATAATTGGAACCGGTAGGTAGCGCTGCCAACGATTTCGAGGAGAATGCGTTTTACTATTTTTTTAGATTTGAACAGAACCATGTCTGTTGGGTCAGCTAGTGATGTTTAAGTTTTCTTAGACGCGTGCTATATCGTAAATACATTTCCTTAGACTCCACAATGGTCTTGGACCCTCCGACAGTTATACCCTTTTAATTATCTTGAAGACAAATTTAATTAGAAAGATTAGGGGTTGAACAAAAAATTTCATCATTGTAATCATCATTATCATTGTAGCCCACATATGTCCCACTGTTGGGCTCGGCCCTCCTACGTAATGGGAGGGAATTTGACGTATTATACCATGCTGATCAGACATGTTGGTAATGGGTTTCGTTTCGAGTTTTCCTTCTCTTACACAGATGTTATGTGTATGTTATATCCCATAATCGTCTTTTACGACATTCACGAGCAAGATAGGAAGTGGTGAATTGTATTCTTACTCCGTCACCACACAGAACATGGAAAAAACAAAAGTGAATTCCTTTCACAAAGAGCAGCGCCAACTATTAGATCCAATTGTCGATCAAAACTATTCTTCAATCCACCTAAACACACACCAAAAATTTATCAATATTGGTCCATATGTTTAGGAGGACTTCAGTCACATACACACATATAAAAGAATTGTATCTTTATATTGTATATTTCTTGTGTACTTGTATGATTGAATTCCTCCTAAACGGCCGGACCGATGTTGATGAAGTTTTTGTGTATGTTCAAGGAGATTCGAGAATGGATTAGATTCACAATTGGATCCAGTAGGTGGCGCTGCGATCGATTTCAAGGACAATTCCTTTTATTTTATTTGAATAGAATAACGCCTGTTGGGTTAGCTAATATCTATACCAATAAATAAAATTGGAGAGTCTGTTTGTAATGTCAAAATATTAGGCTTTTTTCATGCTCACACGGTTATTTGCACGACACCTATGCCTAAAATAGCAATTAAAAAATTTTTGTCTGTCTGTCTATTTGTTCCGGGTAATCTTCAAAACGGCTGGACCGATTTCAAAAATTCTTTCACCAATGGAAAGCTATAATATCAGGGCGTAAACTAGGCTATATTTTATCCCGGTATTCCCACGGGAACGGGAACTACGCGGGTAAAACGACTATAACCTATAACCGAAGCGAAGCGAGGGCGGGTTGCTAGTGTATATATAAAGATATGCTATAAAAATATAATCAACGTCTTATTTTTTGTTTCCATAGTGGTAAAGAATCGTGACAAAGATGAAGCCTCAGGGAACGCCCGCGCGTTCTTCGGCCTGGCGGAGACCAAGCTTTGGGTGGTGGTAGCATGCGTGGTGGCATTACTACTCGTGGCGTTGCTGCAGGCAGCCTGCACCGTCTACCGGGCCAAAACACCAGCAGCGAACAACAAGGTAATATCATCACAGCTCATGTACGCTCCACTAGTGACCTCGAGCTTCCTCCACAATAGAAGGAAGCTATCTTGCCCGTGGATGTCGTAAAAGACGACTAAGGGATATAATATGCACATAAGATTTGTGCAAAAGAAGGAAGACTCGAAATAAAACCCTATGCCGACATGTCTTACCAGCACGGTATAGTAGGTTAAATGCCCTCCCATTGTGGAGGAGGCCCGAGCCCAAAAGTGGGACGTATGTGGGCTGCGATGATGATGATGATGATACCTTGCTGATCAGACATGTGGGTATAGGGTTTCGTGTCGAGTTTTCCATCTCTTACATAGAATGATGTTATGTGCTTACTATATGCCTTAGTCGTCTTTTACCACGCCCACGGGTAAGAGAGGGGGTGGTGAATTGTATACTTACTCTGTCATCAGGAAAGGGTATAAAAGGTATTATATAAATAGAAATAAATGTAGTGATAGGACCACACTGTGGATAGTCGTCTGTCTACAGCCGAAAAAATTAAGTATTTAAATTGGAGCCTAATGGATCCTACGCCGGACCGTTCCCTAGTGTACAAGTTCACTGTACTGCACGTACGTACGCAACTCTTAAAACTAATTAGGTAATTATGACGGTTTGTGCATTCAAATGGTGTCATAACACATTTGAAAAACATTAAAAGTGTTTACATTACCTTTAAAACTATTTCGACGTTTTATGTTAATAAAAACATAATTTGATTTCATAATTTGTATAGTGGTGTACGTGTGTAATCGCTTGCACGCATATAGTATTTTTGGCTTCATGTTTTTGACCGTCTAAGTACCGACGCTATCTTTCTATACATTATTATTCTAAGTATAAGGTATTATTCATCCAGAAACTGGTATAGGAGAAGCCGCGGATAAAGCTAGTGATGTATATATTACTTTATAATAAGCAACGACTATGTTTCAGGAGCAGTTGATACCAAATTCAGCGTGGAAAGATTATTCAGCGGCAAATACCAACTACGCATTCGAGCCGTTTGAAAACGATGACAAATATAACAGTACGACGTCTACGGCGCCATTACGACACCGTTCGACACCGTTACGACCTACAGACCCCCCGCCACCGCGACCCTCCAGTGCTGCCAAGGGGCCGCATGGAAACGGCAACGGGAAAATGACGCCCAAGGTTTATTTACTATTTGATATTTATATGCTTATTTACTAGTAATATTTAAATACCTGTGTGCTGTATTCGTATGGATCAGTGAGTAATATTCCTATTCCATCAGGAACAAGAATATTACTCACCCATCTCTTTCTTACCCTTCATCATCATCATTATCATCATTATCGCAGCCTATTGTTGGCCGCAGGCCTGCTCCTCAATGGAAGAGAATTTGACCTACTATACCATGCTGGTGAGACAGGTTGATATAGGATTTTATTTCGAGTTCTTCCTTCTCTTACATAGATGTTAAGTGCATATTATATTCCGTAGTCGTCATTTACGACATCCACGGGCAAGAGAGGGAGTGGTGAATTGTATTCTTACTCCGTCACCAGACAGAGATATTATTTATATACTAGCAACCTGCCCTCGCTTCGCTTCGGTCTTTCCGCCTTTCCACCTGATATTATAGCTTTCCATTGGGGAAAGTAGTTTTGAAATCGGCTCAGCCGTTTTGAAGATTACCCGGAACAAACATATAGACAGACAAAAAAAAATATAAAGTGTATTTTAGATATATGAATAGTGCAAATAACCGTGTGAGCATGAAAAAAGCCTATTATTTTGACATTACAAACAGACACTCCAATTTTATATATTGGTATAGATTGTATTCGATTTTATTGCCATTTTGGGAGTAACACCGCGAGCAAAATGATAAATGTAATTTTCGTTCCAGTTGAGTGTATCAAACGGATCTCATGAAGGTTACGGATCCCACAGCGTCAATGGTGGTCATACAAACGGGCGTGCGACCCCTAAGCAGCAGAACAGCGCAGCACAATACTACCATGAGACGAGATCTCTGCAGCGCCCTCGCCATGGCGGACAACCACAGCCACCGTATGGGTAAGTTTTTAAATTACCTTTGATGATATACTAGCAAATAACTAAAAGTGGTAGGACTACACTGTTGACAGTTGTCTGTCTACAGGCCGCAGGCCGGTCCATCCGGGGTAGTACTACACTGAGCAGAAAATCGACGTCCGAGTAGTAGCAATTTGTTACTGCGTTTCGTTAAGTGAGCGAGAGAGCCGGAAGCCCAACTTTCTGAGGGTGTATGTGTGTGGAGGGTTTTGGTGGTGCCCTTGGTATCACCGAGTCTCAATGCACGCATTCACACTCCCTTCACTTTCTTCGCGGTAGGCAGCGACCCTGTAAAGGTCCATGAGCGGCAGCAACACTTACCATCGGGTGTACTGTTTGCTCGTTTGCCACCGTTTGCAATAAAAAATAAAAAAAAACTTACCGTCAGGGGTACAGTTTGCTCGTTTGCCACCGTTTGTAATAAAAAAAAGTATCCTGATCATCATTATAGCTCATAAGCGTACCATTAATGAGTTCGAACCTCCTCCACAATAAGACGAAAATGATCCACTCTACCACGCTACACACCTGTGGTGAGGGCGTAAGAATACAGGCCTATGCAAGCCATTGGAGCCTAGCACTGGGACATATAAGAGTTGATGATGTTGAATATATACGTAGAATTGTTGCGAGAGTGTGGCTTGGTCCTGGAGAGCCGAATTATGCAATTACGAACAGAAAACTGTTCGTCGAAGCCTGTAATGCGCTACAATGTCTGTGAAGTCTGTAATTCACTCCATTGGATTCAAAGTCTGTAATTCACTCCTGTGTTTGCAAAGTGTGTAATGCACTTCAGTATCTGCGAAGTCTGTAATCCATTCCAGTGTCTGCGAAGTCTGTAATGCACTACAATGTCTGCGAAGTCTGTAATTCAATCTATAGTCTTCGAAGCCTATAATTCACTCTGTAGTCTTCGTAGTCTGTAATTCACACAGCACTGTCTTTGAAATCTGTAATTCACTTTATTGTCATCAAAGTCTACAGTTCTCTCCACTGTCTTTAAAGTCTGTAATTCAAATAACTGTTTTCAACTCTATAATTTCTACAATTGTCTTTAAAGTCTGTAATTCACTCTATTGCACTATTGCCTTCATAGCGATAACCACAGATGGACGTTGATGAGGGTAGGTAAATGAAAAAGAAATTCGCCGGATAGGCTACTGAAGTTTAATTTCGGATTAAGGGCTAACATGTTGGCCTCTCGTTACTCGGGCAGTTGCAGTCTGTTTCGGTTGTGACTATAGAATTAAAAAAAAACTAGTTATTGCATATTTGTCTTGGAACATATTTTTTTCCACAAGGAAATCATAAAAACAAATACATATTAGCAATTACCCTATCACCTTTTAGGAATAAATTTTATTACTATCACTATAAATAATATTAATTAGAAGACTGGGGTACTAGATGACTGGGTGGAGTTAGGTGGGACTATAATCAAAAAGGAAATATTATTAAGGGATGATTAGTTTTATCCACTTCTACTGATTTATAATTTCAAACCACAGTGTAGAGGACCGTGTGGCCTAATGGATAAGGCGTCGGACTTCGGATCCGAAGATTGCAGGTTCGAGTCCTGTCACGGTCGTTAAGTTCCTTTTTGAATTCCTAAATAACTTATCGTAAATATTTTATATATATTTTAAGGGTGACATATTATTAATTTATATTTTTTAATTAAATAATGATTTTTATTAAAATACGATTGTAGTTATTATCTTTTTAACGCGGTACTGAATGACCTTGTAAGGTCATCATGAATAGTTATTTACCGAGTCTATTGTCCCTAATTAGTAAAAATGTATTAAACAATTTAATTACTTTCAGGGTCTCTTTAGATTTAATCATTGACTTTAAAATTAAATAGCATGATATTGCGGTTAGGTAACCTTACAGCGGTCCGTATATAGATAAGTGAATTTCGAATTAGATACATCATGCTTAAAATGGCACAATCTTCACTATGGGAGGGAAATTGATCAACTATACCACGCTGGTCAGACGGATTTCTGTCTCTTACACAGATGTTATACCGTTTAGTAGTTACATATTGTAGTATAACTAACATGACCATACAACCTTTTTATGAATGCGACAGTTCCGTTCTCAGATTGTCTGTCCTGTTGTCCCTAACCGTACAAAAATTACCCTTTTTTTAAATAAGGCAACACCCAGCACTAGGGGAAATAATCCTTGTGTTGCTGGGGACTTAACAAACATATAATTAACGGATGCAAATTATATCCAGACTCAGAACAACAATTTGTGGATCGCACAAAGTGTTTTTCTGCATGGGATTCAAACCCACGACCCTGGTACGGTAGGTCGCTATCTTAACAACTACGCCATCTGTGGCAAGCGAAGCATAAATGATCATTTGTCACACTGATAGGCACGAGTTCTTGTTAATTTTTACCTTTTAAGACTATAATTTGCAATTTCACCTACTCCTGTAAAATTTTACGCGTGTCTTTGCTTTTTTGGGGTTTTAATTTTATATTCCTACCTTTATTTTTAATTCTGGCGTAAAAAATATACTTAGTCTATAACATTAGTATGATGTTTCAGGTACTCTGTTCGTCCAGAACGTTCGACGTACTCCCTTCCCCGCGGCAGCCGGCAGGAGCCAGGTCTGTCAGCACATCCAGACTTCTACTTCATGCCGTCACAGCGAAAATACGAAGGTGAAGTTGTCTCTGTTTACGTTGATAATAGAGATAAACAAATGTAGATAATTAGTAAATTTTTATTTTTTGAAGTGAAATTTCTTTAGGTGCGCCATTACAGATATTAGAAACGTTTGGAGTAACGACTTTTGTAACGTAAGCGGTTACGCCAGACTGTTAAGGTTCAATAATAATATACCGATTCGCAAAGATTTTTTAAATATTTCACACACCATCATTGGTGGCCATATGTATTTTTTTTACTTTTTTTTTTTATATACCAATAACCTACAGAAGTTTTACTTTTTACTTCACTTTAATTAATATATTTTTCTTAAGTTTCACAAATTAAATTCATGATAATCTTAGCTTCAGTAAGGAGAAGGCTAGACTTGGAATAGCCCATATATATTTTTTATAGCATCACGCATTTCTCTGAAGGGATAAATAGTGGTGCAAACATATTTACACTCCGCCACATATCTTTCATACCGTCTAATAGGATATCCAGCAAGACTATTGCTACTAGCACAACGCAGTTTTATTTCAAAATCAGGACTAGAAACTACCATGCAATGAAATCCATTGTCCTTATGGGACCATCTTATAAAGTACCCGATACGTCGGTAAACAAAATCAAATGAATTTCGATGAAATAAATTTTATTTTTTTTATATTAACTATTTAGTATATTAACTAGTGACCAAGCCAATTAATCAATCCATTAAACGACATAGATTTATTAAATCAAGCAACTTAATTATTGATCTAACTATATCAATCAAAGCAAGCACATTTATTGAATAGGTTAACTTAGTGATCAATCAAATTAGATCAAAGATTTATGGAACAATATAAATTGGTAATCAATTCTAACATCACACATTTATGCGTTGATGAAGTTATCAACTACTCTTGAAATTGCCTTATTAATTATTCTTATGAATTGGTTATCATGGATTTAATACATAATATGGGTAGTTAAAATAGCGAATGAAGTGAAACTTTGTCTTAATTTTACACTGCGTTTGAATCAATGGCGTAGCTTGCGTTTGTGGGACTCTGTAACAAAATGTGTGGAAGGACCAATAGGAATGATAAAGTTTTATAAAAAGTAAGAAATGCGTGATAATGGGATTTTTAAATAATATGTTCGTCCAGGCAATCTCAAATGTTATTAATCGTTATAACATTTTAGAAATTTTTACTTACACATAGATGATTCGAGACTCTTATCGTCTAGGGGCCCGGTATCATTGATACTGGGCTGATACGGCGGTAGCTACGCCCCTGGTTTGGATCTATACAACTTAAGCACAAGATTAGAAATTTCTATTGCATCCCAAAATTGTGCATTCACTTAAAAATATATTTGATTCACAGTAAAGTAGAAGTAGATAATAAAAAAAATTGTGTACTTACTAAGTTTGCACGTAAGCACGTAAAAAAATTTGATATATTTAAAACAGGGATGGCCAATTTCAGTTGCCGTGAGACTTGGGGTATATTTTGCTGTCCAGACTTCTTGCAATTTGTTTAACAAGGGTGGGTTTATCAATCTCTGATTTTTGTACTTTGATGATTTTATCTAGTCTATGTACTCGGCTTTTTCGTTTGACGGAGTAAAAATACAATTCACCGTACCATTTCTTGGCTGTGGAAGTTATTTAGAACTAGTAGATATGATATTCAGATTTTTTGCATGAGATGAAATTAAACTCTATATCAACCAGCGTGACATCCTACTTGACTAACTTGGAATAGTAGGTCAATTTCTCTCCAATTATGGAAGAGTTCCGAGCTCAGGAGTTGGATTTATGTGAGCTGGGATGTTGATAATAGTATTTTTTTTTTTTTTTTTTTTTTATTGCAAGCGGTGGCAAACGAGCAAACAGTACACCTGATGGTAAGTGTTGCTGCCGCTCATGGACCTTTACAAGGCCGCTGCCTACCGCGAAGAAAGTGAAGGGAGTGTGAATGCGTGCATTGAAGCTCGGTGATACCAAGGGCACCACCAAAACTCTCCACACGCCCTCAGAAAGTTGGGCTTCCGGCTCTCTCGCTCACCCAACGAAGCGCAGTAACAAATTGCTACTACTCAGACGTCGATTTTCTGCGAGAGCGTGGTACTGCCCCGGACGGACCGGCCCGCGGCTGTACACAGATAACTGTCGACAGTGTGGTCCTACCACTCGAACGTGATTTCAACTTTCTTACGTGGCTCACCCGTGAAAGTCGTATTGAAATTGGCTGACGGATCATCTGAAGACTGGACGGTAGAGGTCTTACTGCATTCATCGAACAATTTCTATTCCAATGAATGCTGCACAAAGAGCGTAGTGGTTAAGATCCGACCGACCTATCGTGCCAGTGTCGTAGGTTCAAATCCCACGCAGGACCTTGTGCGATCCACCAATTGCTGTTCCGAGTCTGGATGTAATTTGTGTTCGTGTATATGTTTGTAAAGTCCCCTGCAACACAAGAATTATTTCCTTAGTGCAGGCTGTTGTCTTTTTAATAAAAAAATAAATAAAATCACCGTTACATGCGCCCAAAGAGGAAATTTGTCCACTGCCGTAGGACAGCGAAAAGCTAAAGAGTAATGATGATATTCAGCTTTTGATATAATCATGATATAGAAAGCAGCTGCATATTGTCTGATATAGATAATGAGCTGATGAAACAATGGCCATCCCTGATATGTATTGTAAAATTCAACAGTCAAGTATACTAGTGTAATTGCAAAAAATTCTTTCTCAAGAAGAATGGTGGCAAAGTTACTTTAAAATCTTTCAGCTTTTAATGTAACTTTGCCGGCTCATATACGGAGCGGTCCATGTGTTGAAGGAGTATGAGTACAATCACTCGAGAAAATTTTCTTTCCCGTGGGAGTAAGAAAACAATCAGTCATTAAAATTTAGTTCCTGTGGGAATAAGAATAAAATTGATTATTGAACCTTACTTTTCCGTGGGAATAAGAATACATTTAGTAACTGAACCTTACTTTCCCATGGGAATAAGAATACAATTAGTTACTAAACGTTATTTTCCCGTGGGAATAAAAATATAATTACTAATTAAACTCTCGCCAAACCCTCTGTCGGGCGGGCGAAAGGGTTGTGCGGGACGTCCCGTTCAACCACCGTGTACCAACTATTACCTTGTGGTGTTCCTTCGCCTAAGTATTTCCGGGGCAGAGGATAACGTTCAGCACCTTTTATCTTACAGAGATCGAGGACAGCCTCGATATAATCTATCACAATACCTATAAGAAATTAATGGCCATAAATTGTTTTCTTACTCCGTCAACACACAATAAAATATTCTAAGGCATGTAACTTTGAAATAAATTGATATAAATATTGGTACTTCATACCATTTATTAACGATATTCCATTTACAGTGTCAAAACCTGCTATCTTAGAAAATTATTTTTGTTATTGAAAAAATAATTTTTACACTACTTTCTATTTCTAATACATAGAAATAGAAAGTAGTAAATTGCATGGCAACTGTAAGGGATTGGATTTAAGTAACATTTAGAAACTGCAAAGCAAATTTAGCAAACGGAGACAATAGAAAAGAGTATAAATATATAAATTTAGAATAATAACGTATAGAAGGATAGTGTAGGTACTTAAATGATCAAAAACGTGAAGCCAAAAATACTACATGCGTGCAAGCGATTACACACATACACATGCACACCACTATACAATAGAGTTGCTTCTACGCAGTTCATGCAGACTTTGTACACTACGTCATGATCCGGCGTAGGGAGCCATTTTGGCTTCAATTTACATGCCTCAAATTTTGTGCGCGAATTGAGCTTCTATGAGTTATTATTCTAAATATACAAATTGCTAAAAAGTGCGCGACCTTTAAAAAATATCTAGATTGTATTTGAATGCAGGCGTAATGAACAAGGTAGGTTTGAAATTACTAGTCTAGACAAAACAAAAATTGTGTTCTTCCGTTTGACTGCATAGATTGCCTAGTAATTTAAGTAGAGACCTTTTATACTGACAATGAGTGTCGTGGATTTCATTCCCACGCAGGACAGTTTTACTTCGATCTACAAAGAATTTTTCAGATTCTGTATATTATTTGTCCCACTTAATTGTTTTTTTTTGTAATTTCCACCGCGATAAAAGATTTTATTCCTTATCATCTCCCTTAGACTGTTAATTTTTAAAAAAAGAAAAAAATATGTGAAAATAAAATATAGAATTAGATTTATGGTTTTTTTCCAAAAAATGGAACACATAATTTTTGTATTTTATTTATATCTACATCACAGTTAATAATAGATTATTGTTAACGAATATGTTTAATTATATCTTGAGGATATAAATATTGATACCATTGTTTAAAACATACAAAAAAACATATATTAAAATGATACTTATATTAATATTTTAACTATATTTTAAACATAATAATCCCCGAGGTTTGCGCGCGTATTATTATTTGAAATAAAACTATATTTACGGCTTTTCCATTTGTTTTTTTGCGGATGTTATTTTTGTTTGACAGATAAATATATATATTTTAGAGATAAATGTAATAACAATGATTTGTTGTACGTGAGCCACCATGTTTCTCACATGACCATGAACACCGTAAATTGTTCGAAACGTTTCGAAAATAGAAAAACAAATATAAACGCGTTAAAATCCGTAAAAATAGTTTTGTTTCAAATATATTTTGAAACAGTTACCTTATGCTTTTGAAAAACATTAGTGTGCCAGTATTTAGTTACTAATTATATTAATAGTATTACTATATAGCATACGTTTTGAATGCATATTTATAATAGAAATGTATAATCTGCAATAAAATATTTAATAATATTATTTAGTTCTATTTATCTAACTATATTTTTAATTATGTATTTTTTTTATAGATTGAGCATGGCTTTGATTGCTTGGGACATTATTAGCAATAATTTTAACATATACTTTAAAAATATATAAAATGAAATTGGATCATTATCATCGCTCTTATTTAGCTCATACTGTTGCTGGATTCTTCGAGCTTCCTCCATAATAGGAGAGAAATTGACTTACTAATCCATTGGTATAGGTTTTTAAATGAAATTTCCTTTCTCTTACATAGATGTTGTCTGCATATCATATCAGTAAGTCGTGTTTTATGACACACAAGGATGATAAAGGACTTTATTAACGGTATTTTCAGTCCATTACCATGCAGAAAAAGGCTTTATTAAACAAAATCATAATCATCCTGCTCTTATCCCCAATTACTTGGGATAATATTATGGCAGGCCGCCTGCCTGACGTCACTTTTTCTTGGGAATGAAATTGTTGGCCCAGGTCGATCCCCTAATCGTCTTTTACGACACCTACGTACAAGACAAGGGTTGGTAAATCTCTTGGTAAATCTCTTCTTAATCGCCACCACAGCGTTAACGGATGTTAAACAAAATAACAATATTTATTATAACTTTCAATTTTTTTTACAACAAAATTGAATGTTTAACGAACCATCGTCATTGTTTTAATATTTTATATAAAGACGATTAGTTTTTGTATAAATAGTTAAAACCATCAATAGTGGGTATTAAACCTAATAGCTACAGTAGCGCCACACAAGGCAAGTGGCAATTTTTGGAACCTCTATTTCCAATAATTTAATGGATGCTTCATACAAGAGATTTATGTCATTTCTTAGCTCTATATGCCATAGTAGCTGCCCCAATAGACGCCCATTTGAATAAATTAAACTTTCTGAAGTTTACGCGACTATTATACATTATAAATAAAACTATTTTCACGGCTTTTAACGTGTTGGTATTAAATTTTTGATTGCCCCAAGATTTTATTTATAAATTAAATAAAAATTAATTTTTTTTAATCGGTTTTTCGCCACCTGTCATTTCCTAATACAATGTTTTAGTGGTATAAAACCATAATTGTATTATTGCCTTTCTAATGAAACCGGTACATCAGTTGGATGGTTTCAAAATCAAGCATTCTTTGCGTTTTTAATTTTTTTTTGTATGTAACGAAATCTCTTTTTATTTTTCTTTATAAATTCGTGGTTTAGATTCTGGCGTGACTCGATAGGTGTCGCAATCCCTATTGTTTGCATCGCTCTTTTTAATTCCGTTATCCGTGTTTTTTAAAAGATATCTATCTAATATAAGGTATATTGTATGTACTAGCTAATGTGCAATTTACTGCAAATTATTTAGACCATTTCTCACTATTATAGGTACAAATTTTCTATATTTTCATAATTATATTATTAGATATAATAGTTCATAGTTTTTGCTTTAGCTTTTACTAACGACATCTAGTTATATTAGTTAGATGTAGCTGTTTGAAATTACTTAAAAAACTTTTTATAGTAGGGTTGATTAATTATTGATTCGCAGCCTTTTTGTGTTACGTAAAATTCACGAGAAAAAGAGCTTAAGCGACTTCTGTGCTTTGTACTTATGTGTATTAAACACATTGAAAAATAAAAAGTGTATGATGAACACATGCAATTACGCGATATAACAGACGTTTAAAAGCTTTTTCTCGTGAACTTACTTAGACATGCGATTTTTAGCTTTCATAATTTAATAATGCCCTCTAATGTTTTATTTTTATCCTATGTTGTACCGACACACCTTGCCTAGTTTTTTATACGCTAGCTCAGTATTATGGGATCAATTCCCATACAGGACAAAAACTTAAGCGTTCTAATGCTTACTTCGTATCTAGCCTACTTTAGTGTATAATTAGCAAAGTTTTTGACACAAGTATTTAGTTGCAAATTGAGATTGTTAAATATCATATGGACTTTTGTCTTGTATGAGAATGGAACCGTTATCTAATGCTGATGTTATGATAACAATTTAAACCTCGTCACCATCGCAGTAATTACAGACGAGTAACATACAATTTTTTTATTCTGTTATTTTATTTTCTTTACAGATTTTTGATGGAGACCAACAATGAATTCCGATTAGTAATTAGTTACCAATGTAATGATTTTTTCAATGCACCGATTTATAAATAAGACGTTTTTTATTTTCACAAAAAAATAACAATATAACTTTTATTCCCAAACCAGTTCTAGTCTCGTGTCACAGTTTTAAAGAGTATAAGTTATTGTTTTCACATCTAATAATATAATTATCTTTACAATATATATATTTTTTCAAAATATCCGCTTAATTTTTTACTGTATAAATACCACTTCCTAATTTGTAGAAATGTGAAAGTTTGTGAATATGTTTGGATGTTTTGATCATGCAATTCATAAAACAGATTTGAATGAAAATTGACACATAGATAGGCTATTTCACCTTTTAATGTACATATAGGATATCTTGATAATGTGCACTCCCTTGGCATTATAGTTCAAATTTACTTTCCTTACTCAAACCAGCATAATTCGTTGACTTAATTTGAATAACATTTCGTCTTGGGCAAGTCACTTTTTACACGAGTGAAGCAGCGGTCAGAAACTAGTGTTATTAGAACAACCGCATGTTATATATAAATTCCCGAAGAAGTCCGCACAGTTTAAGGTCAACCGAAATTAGGTAACAATGTCGATGGTCCACTTAAAGTGTCAGGGGTTGCGATGTTTCTCACAACCCTTTTTTTGGCAGTCGGCGACAAACACCTGTTCTCTTATAGATATTCGTATGCCGGATCCTGTCCTCAAAAACATAAAATTGAGTTAAAAAAACTGTATTTAATTTGTGCCAAGTCGATAGGATCACTTTGACATAAGGTCAGACAAAACTCTGTACTGGCCGATATTAGAAATTAAAAAGAAGCATCCAAATATACAAAACTAGCAAAAAATATTTAAAAACAAATGACCGCGTTTGTATTTCCAATAATAACATTATCTTATTGAAATATAAAAGCGGGTATTTCGAAAAAACAATCTATCTATAATTATTTTCTTTACAAAAAAAATGTAAATACTTCGCTGTAAATTGCACAATTAGTTTTAAGATTATTGTAGAATTATATAATGCTGAGAAACAATGGTTATTCCGAGATGTTAATGATTGAATAATATTGGCTTAAGAATCACTAAATAAATATTTTTGTACTGACTTTTCCATTCAAATAATAAGAAGTGAGGGACCACTTTATGTAGTAGTCATAATAATTATTCTAAGTTATGCTGATTGAATCATTTTGACCTAAGGGTCACGAGACAATTATTTTTGCTATTAATTTTCCATACAAATAATGAGAAGCGAGGGAGTGTTCTATGTACAACCTTGTTAATTATTCTGAGATATGCTGATAAAATGATTTTGACTCAAGGATCACTAAAAAATTTTTTTTGCTATTAATGTTCCATTCATTTAATAAGCGAGGGACTATTCTAAGTCTTGTTAATTACTCTGAGGTATACTGATTGAATGATTTTGACTTAAGGATCACTAAACAGTTATTGTTGCTATTAATATTTCATTCAAATAATAAGAACCGAGGGATTACTCTTTGTAGTAGTCTTGATAATTAATTATTCAGAGATTTACTGATTTAATGATTTTGACTTATGTAAGTATCACTAAACAGTTATTGTTGTTATTAATGTTCCAATCTTTTAATAAGAAGTGAGGGATTGCAGTAGTACAGTCTTGTTAATTATTGTGAGATGTACTGATTGAATGATTTTCACTTACGGATCACTATAAAAATATTGTTACTATTAATGCTGCATTCCAATAATAAGCGAGGAACTGTTCTATGTAATACAGTCTTGCTAGTTATTCTGAGATATTCTAATTGAATCATTTTGACTTAAGTATCACTAAACAATTATTGTTGCTATTAATGTTCCATGCAAATAATAAGCGAGGGACTGCTCTATGAAGTACAGTGCTGTTCATTATTATGAGATATACTGGATAAATGACATTGATATAAGGATGATTAATGAATTATTTTTGCTATTAATGTTCCAAGAATGCTCTATAAGGAATGAATGGAAAGATATTAAGAGGAATAGTCTATAAAGTACAGTTTGGATAATTATTTTGGGATACACTGATTCAATTATTTTAACTGTAAATACTTTATTCAATTAATATGAAGCGACTGATTGCTCTATTAAGCACAGTTCTTTTAATCTGAGATAGTCTAATTGAATAATATTGACTTAAGGATCACTATTTGTTAATGTTCTATTGAATTGAGAGTAAGAGATGGATCTATAAGAGACGTATTAACGCTAATATATAGTATAGATATAGTCTGTAGCTATGTGAATGTCACTATATCTGTGCTGAAAACTAGTTAAATGTTAAACAATTTTAAATTATAAATTTACAATTTCGGGTCAAGCAATTAAATTGAATATCCAAAAATGACAACTGTTTTTCACAGTTTTAAGTTTTCACTTCTGTCGACAGTCCTCATGACTGCTTTGCGTTCTTTTTAATGTATTTTTCGGACCCGGTAAAATCATATAGAGCAAAAATAATTTTGTGTTTTGACTTCTGTCAGCAGTTGTGTTCTTTTTTAAGTATTCTCGGACATAGCCAGTAAATAATATTGAGCAAAATTAATTTTGTGTTTTACTTCTGTCGCCAGTCCTCATTACTGTTTTGTATTCTTTTTCATATGTATTTTCGGACATGGCAATAATATGGAGATATTTGCAAAAATAATTTTGTGTTTAAAAGAGCTTTAGTTTGATCCCTTTTAAATTCCTTAAATATTCGCAGTAGGTCTTTTTTTTTTAAACACTTTTCTCGTCTACCTCTTCTATAACAAAGGTCTTTGAAATTTTTTACATATATTATTAACCATCTATATAAGAATAAATAATATTAGCTAATATATTCTATATTTATCTATGTATAATTAAACATATTATATATAAGAGAAAATAAATTATGTCGAATTAAATATATTTTATAAACAATCATAGTATTACAAAATAGAATTAAGTTTACGGTACCTAAGATTGTAAATGAAATAAAATTATTATTTTTAATAAAATTGTTTTACTTTTTACACTTTTGGATTTCAGGAATCATAAATATTTTATTTCCTTGTGGTGACGAAGTAAGACCATAATTCACCATCCGCTCTCTTACCCGTGGGCGTCGTAAAGGACGACTAAGGGATATATTTACGCATATAACATCTATGCAAGCGAAGACAAATTCGAAACAAAATCCTATACCAACACGTCTGACCAGCGTGGTATAGTAGGTCAATTTCCCTCCTATTATGGAGGAGGATCGAGCCCAGCAGTTGGGACGTATATGAACCGAAACGATGATGAATGAAATGTTTTATCCTTCACCACAGTGCTTCCGCCGTAAGTCTACTTTAAATGTGACGGCGAAAATCTTATACTGTGAGATCTATCATCATTATTTCAGCTTATATACGCCCCACTGTTGGGCTCGGGCCTCCTCCACTATATGAGGGCAATTCACCTTATTATACCATGCTAATCAGACAGGTTGGTATAGGGTTTTATTTCGAGTTTGCCTACCCTTGAATAGATGTTTTATGCTTATTATATCCCTTAGTCGTCTTTTACGATGCCCACGATCCAATGCTGACGATAAAAAACTATATAAGATTTCGATTACGCTTCCTACGGAATGGTTTACACAGACACAAGATGCGTCGATCTTATGGGGTTTTTACAATTTTACCATTTCTACTTTCTACTAAAACTGCTATATCTACTAATTCTAATAATTCAATGATTACTAAATATAGTATATCGACTAAATCTAATAATCCAATTACTTCTAAATCTACTATAGCTACTAAATCTACTATATGTAATAATTCTAATCTACTATATTGACTAAATAATTAATCATATTTCTACTAAATCTACTATAGGTAAAAAATCTACCAATTCAATAATTATTAAATCTACTATATCTAGCCAAACCATTAAACCAATGGTTACTAAATTTACTAGACCTGCTAGACATAGTAACTATGCGTGTAGAATTATTTCTACCAATTTTACTAAGTCTGTTAACTCTATGATTACTAAATCTGCTATACCTACTAAATCTACCAAGTTTTCAAATATATTAATTTTCAAATTATAATTTTACTATATACTAAGCCTTTAAAGCTAGATAGAGATACTTTAGAGCTAGATATTTAATGTTAGATACCCTGTCTAATCATCCCTTAGCTCTCCTAATGAGAAACAGTAATAATTATAAATATACATTCAAAATAAATTATAACAATAAAATAAGTTTACCTCATGTTTATGCAGAAACTAAATACTCTAACACATAACTAATTTTATTAGTTGCTTCGGATGTAGTTATTTCCCTGATCAAAGAAGTTACAAATTGAAATCACATTATCTCTCGAAATAGTTCATGCCGCCCTAGCCGAGGCCGCGGGTGACGTGACTGGGGATTAGTCCGTCACCCGCCGAGAGGCCGACCGCGTGAGGAAAGACCGACGTCCTCCCCGATGGGGGGACGTCGGTCGATAGGAGGGTACCCCAGTAGGGGGTATTCCGTCGGGCCGACCACTGATGTCAAGTAACCCTGCTCCGGTGGTCGGCCCAACGACGAAGGCAACGTGATTTTCGGGTGGGTTGCGGGAGTTGCGTGCTTAAGCCCCTCTGTCGCCCCGGACGGAGTGGTGCGGAGGCGCGCCGACGCGAAATAGTTCATTTTAAAGGTATACTCAGTTTTTAGGGATGGAAGGAGTGCTCTGGCTTGCAGCTGTCTTCATTTACGCACAAAGTGTCATTTGGGGCACCTAACTCGGTCTTCGTTAAAAAGAGCAAGGTAGACCATGCCATCTCGAAACATTAGTGACCGCCTCGGGGTTACTATGTAGACCTTTGCAAGACTCCACATCAATTATGGATCAGCGAAATATGTTTATTGGGATAAGGGCAGCATGATAAAGTGTTGAAAAATAGTTTATTAGGCTTTAAAGGTTTGCAAATCCTAATTGCCATCTCACTATTTCAGGAGACTGGCTGCTATAATGTATAGACACCGTTTTATTATAAACTAGCTTCCGCCCGCGACTTCGTCCGCGTGGAATAGTTACTTTGAGCTAACGCTAACTTTAACCTGCGACTTTGTTTACCTATAATTTGTAAATATTTTTAAATAATACGATTCTGTCGCACACGATTTTTGCGAAACTTTCACTCTTTATGCAGCGCACGCAGCCAAAGCTTTGAAAAGGTAAAAAACTTTTGAAACATTCTTCATTGCTGCTTAGCTCCTGTTGGTCTTAGAGTAATTATATATAGCCTTCCTTTAAAAATAAGCTATGTAACACTTTTTTTTTTTTTTTTTTTTTTTTTTGGGTGGGCTATGGTAAACGCACGCGCGGTCCTGTCCGTCCGGGGTGATGAAAGGACGGCGCGCGGGCCCATAACCCACCCGTACCCACGTCACCTCGTTATTTGTTGGGCCGACCACCGGAGCAGATGTGACTTGTCATCAGTGGTCGGCCCGACGGAATACCCTTTCGGGTAACCTCACGTCTCGACGTACTGGGACGTCGGTCGCCATCGCGCGGTCAGCCTCTCTGCGGGTGATGGACAATTCCCCGGTCCGATCACCCGCGGCCTCGGCTAGGGCGGCATTAGGCGCAGATACTCGCGCCTGCGCCGCCCCAGTCGCCGGCGGCGGAACGTGTCGCCGAATAGGAGCTCTACTCGCACACGATCCGCCGCCTCCTTCCGTGAGATTACGGCCTCACAGAAGGCGGCGACCGCGTCCCAGTTCCTGACGCTGTCGAGCATCTCCCTGGCGATGGTCGGCAGCGCCAGGTCGGCACCGATAATCGCGACGAGTTCACGGCGCTCCCTTTCCCACGCAGTACACTCCTCGAGCGTGTGCTGCGCCGTGTCCTCGTCGCAACTGCAGTAGTGGCAGGACGGTGTGCTCTCCCTCCTGACAATCTTGTGCAGGTACTTCCCAAAACACCCGTGCCCCGTCAGCACCTGCACAAGTCGGAAGGAAAGCACCCCGTGCGTCCGCTCCAACCACTCCATCAGCACCGGCCGGAAGGCCTCGACGGTCCTGACACCGTACCGAGGACTCTCCAGCCGGACTGCCCAACGGGCAATGACTCCTCGGCGGGCGTCGACCCGCCAGGCGGTGATCTCCTGCAAGGAGACCATACCGCCGCGGGCGCGCGTCTCCGACACCCGCCGATAAATGTCGGCGAGCATCTCCGCCTCCAGGTCCCACGGGGGAGTTCCGGCCAGGAGGCACGCTGCCTCCGTCGCCACGGTGCGGTAACCCCGTATGGCCCTGATCGCCATGACCCTCTGTGGTCGCCACAGGAGGGCCCTAAGACGGACGGTCAGGGACCCCGCCCACACCGGTGCGCCATACAGGGCCATCGACCGGATCACCCCCGTGTACAGCTGTCGGCACGTAGCACTGGGTCCACCCACATTCGGCATCAGCCGCGAGAGGGCGGACGCCGCGCCGACAAGCCGGGGAACAAGTCGATGGAGATGCTCCCGGAACCAAAAATGCCCGTCGAGCACCAGGCCCAAGTACTTCATGTGGGCCTGGATGCTGATGGTGACCGACTTCACGGTGATCGAAGCGCCGGCGGGAGGCCCGGCGGTACGGAGGCCATGGAACAAAAGGGCCTCCGTCTTTTCCAGGGCTACACTCAACCCCAGCGCTTCGATCCGCCTGACAATCTCCTCGGTGCCGAGAGTTGCCAAGCGTGCCGCCTCCTCTAGTGTCCCACCCCGGGCTGTGACGAGTGTATCGTCGGCGTAGCAAATTACGCCCAGCCCGGGTGGGAGACTTCCTCTCAACGCCCAGTCGTAGCCGATGTTCCACAGGGTCGGACCCAGAACCGACCCCTGTGGGACACCGCACGTCATGGGCGTTCGCACAACGTCCCCTACTCGGTTAACGTAGAGGACGCTGCGCCCCTCCAAGTAGTCTGCCACCAGCCGCCTGAGGTACACGGGCACCCCGTGATACTTCAGTCCCTCCCTGATGCAGCTGAATGGCAGACTGTTGAAGGCATTGGCGATGTCCAGGGACACCGCCAACAGGACTCCTCTGCCGGTGACGGCCTCCGCTACCACGGCCTTCAGGCGCAGCAGGGCCGCGATCGTCGAACGCCCTCTCCGAAAACCAAACTGGGCGTCCGACAGATCGGGCCCGACCCCGACGAGGTGCCGCTCGATGCGGGCAGCCAACACCCTCTCTAGCAGCTTACCCGCATCATCGAGCAGCACGATGGGCCTGTAGGCCGAGGCCGACTCGGGAGACCGTCCCGGCTTCGGCAGGAGAACCAGCCTCCCCTCTTTCCAGCACCCAGGGAACTGCCCGGACGTCAAACAAGCGTCGAACAGTCCCCTGAGGCGTGGTCCCAGGTGCTCGAGGACCAGGGCCAGCACACGGTTCGGAATACCGTCGGGCCCGGGGGCGGTGGATTTGACTCGCATACGCGCCACCGCCGCTCCCATTTCCGGCTCCGTGATGGGCGGAGCACTTTCATCTTCGGCCTCCCGGTCGCTGTCCGGCGAAGCCATGACCGGGGGCGTGTGCTCCGCCCGCCGTGGAAAGAGGTCCCCGACAACTCTGGTGAGGAGGCTGGGCTGGAGAGTCTCGGTGAGGGGGGGGCCCCGCCCGCGGAGCTTGTTCAGCGCCGTGAGGTAGGGGCGACCCCAGGGGTCACGCTCGAGACTGTCCAGCATCTCCCGCCGACTAACGTCCTTGGCGGTACGGACGGCCAGCCTGAAGGCAGACCGCGCACTGCGGTAAGCCTCGTACAGCTGGCCCTCCCGCTCAGCGTCGCGGTGACGCGCTCGGCTGCGGGTGTAGGCCCTCCGGGCACGTATGCACGCGGCCCGAAGGTCCGCCAATTCTCGGGACCACCAGGGGACCGCACTCTTCGGGGGCAGACGCCGCACACGGGGCATGGCCGCATCGCAGATTTGCGTTAATGCACAGCGGATGCGGCCAGCCTCGGCATCCACCCCGTCCGCCTGGGGCGGTGAGGACAGCCACGACTGAACGATGGCTGCCTCCGCCAACAGGTCCCGATCCAATCGACCCACAGCCCACCGCGGAAACGCGGGAGCTCCGTCCGCCATGTGACCCCTGCTGGGCTGCAGGAGGGTCCGGGAGACCTCTATCCGGATGTATCGATGGTCGGATAGGGTCTCAACCTCCTCCTGGACGCACCAGCTCCTCACACGTGCTGCGACATTAGGGCTAGCAAACGACAAGTCCACTATCGACCCGCCCTGCTGCCGCACGCACGTTTGCACCGAGCCCCTGTTCAGCAAACAGAGGCCCAGTGCCGCCGCCCACTCTTCGACCGCCCGCCCACGGTCATTCGTCCTGGGGGACCCCCACGCCGTGGACTTGGCGTTGTAGTCCCCCAGAACGAAGATTTGGCGCGGTGCCAGTCGCCGTATCGAGGCCCCCAGGATGGTGAGGAAGGCCCCGAAATCCGTCGCACTCCTGTTAGGGGAGAAGTAAACACCAAATAGCGTAACCTCTCCCCATTCCGCCGCGACATACCCGTCGCCCCTGTCCTTGAGCAACAAAGGCGGGGAATGCCACGACATGGAGGCGACGATTGCCACAGAGCCGTCACTGCTGCCCAGCCAATTGGGCCGGTCAGGCACCACGTACGGCTCCGCGGCTACGGCTGCACCGATCAACCACTCCGCCATGGCTTGCAGGAAAACGTCCTGTGCCTCGGCGGCGTGGTTGAGGTTGGCCTGCAGGAGGTGGTAGGATTCGGTCGCCATTACTGGGCCGTATCCATCACCTCCTCCACGCTGGCGGGCGATCGGGTCGCGCTAGGGGCGGGAGCGGCCGGGGTCGTCGGGCCGCTCCGCCCCTTTGGAGCCGAAGCCGGGGGTCTGCACTCCCTGCCCCCCATGCGGTGCTTGGCGGGCCTATTGCCCGCCGCACACGCGGGGCAGTGAGGAGTGGCGGCGCAAGATGCCGCCTTGTGCCCGGGTTGACCACAGCGGAAGCAGAGATCGCTGCAGTCAAAGCAATTGGTGCATGTCGGCCGAGTGTGTCCGACCGCCATGCACTTGTAGCACCTCGCAGGCCGGGACTCCAGCACGGTCACCCGTGCCGAGCTCCAGCCCACGAGGAGCCTGCCTGAGTCGGCCAATTGCTTGGCCGACTCCACCGGGCACTGCACCCAGGCAGCACCGACGCCGCCCGGACCAGGGCGGATGGCGCCAATTCGGACGGTGTCCACGGGACACCCGGTTTTCGAGACGATGGCCTCCCGGATGTCATCCACCGTCACGGAGTCGTCCAGACCCACGACGCGTAGTTCTGCGCACTTTACGGGTCTGGCGATTTTGACGCCACCCTCCTCTGCGAACAGACCCCTCAACTTAGCCGCCATGCTATCGGCCGTCTTGGCGCCCTCGGCCCCAGGGAACTCTAGAATCCGTGCCCCTGTCCGGGCCTTGCGGGTCCTGGCTTCGACGCCTCCTAAATCGGAGACGTCAAGCTCCCGCCGGGCGCGACGTAAGACGGCCTCATAGCTGAGGCCGTTTTCGGCCGCCTCAGGCAGCACGGTGATCACCACCGCGGCTGACTTTGGCGGCCGGAGCCTCCTGCGCGACCTCTTATTTGCGGCTCCTGCTTTGGGAGCGGAGGCTTTGGCGGCACTTTTGGCCTCCGCTCTCCTCTTCTGGCCGCGACTTTTTCGGCTGCGCTCGGCTGTCTGCCAACCTTCTTCAGGTGCAGCGGAGGGGCCGGGCACAGCAGTCACGGCCGCGGCTGCGTTGGCTGCTACCGGCGGAGCATTTGCCGGTAGCGGCTGAGGTGCGGCCTGAGCAGGAGCCGGTGCCACCTTCTTCCTCGCAACGGGCCCTTTGGACTTCGGTCCAGCAACGGCCGCAGCGTAGCTCCCTACGCGCCCGCCCTGACAGGGTAGCGCATCAGGGGCTGACACCGCGGCCTTGGGCCTGTTCGCAGCCAGCGGCGGCCGAAGACGGGGCTCCGGAGGCAGTCTTGACTCCAGAGCCGCCATGCGCGCGTCTAGCATTTTGCCGAAGACGTCCACCATGGCGCGCATGGTCTGGTCCGGCACGCCGTCCACTGCGGGCAGCGGGACCGCTTCGGCCGGCTGGGGACTCGCCGCAGCGCGAGTTGGCGCAATGGGAACGGCGGGGGCGGCGGTAGGGCCGGCGCTTGTCGGCGGCGCGGTCCTCGCCAGTTGCGCGACCTGGCGCCGCAAGTCGGCCATTTGCTTGGCCAACTCGCGGTTCGCCTTCTGCACCGCCGACAACTCCTTTTGTAGGGCCTTATTCTTCTCCTGCAGGCCTGAGACCTCACCACTAAGGCGGGCATTTTCGGCCTGCAGGGTTGCCACATCGGTAGGTGGGGGGTCGACACCTACAGCGGGCTCTGCAGCTGCCGCGCTGGTGGGAGGGATGTCCGCTAACACCCTCATCATCCTCGCGGCAGCCGCCTCATTCGCCCGCTTTTGGGCATCGGTCCCCCGCACATGACCAATCGACGTTGGAGCCGTCGACCTCGCCGCCACCACTGCAGCCCCTCGTCCTCTACGAGAGGCTGGAACCTTGGGAGGAGGCATGATAGCGCCACTCCCCTCGGAGGCGGACTCTGAGCTGCCACCCATATTTAGGGGGCGCTTCCGCACCATCGAGGGGAGGGCCTCCTCCCCAACCTCTAGTGCTGCCGCCAAGGCCGATGCCGGCGACCGGGATGACCCACCGACGGTCTCCACTGCCGACATGTCGGTGTCCGACGGCTCTGCGGCAGTACTGCCTCCCTCGTCAGCAGTCGGAGCGGCTGCCGCGGCCTCTCTAGCCAGCCGCTCCTGCTTGGCCAACTCGCGCCTTTTGACGCTCGTGGCCTTCCCCGTCCCCATGTGCTTTCTCTTTTTCCTCTTCTTAGGGGCCACTATTTTTGGCGGGCCCTCGGCTGACCTTGGGGCCTCAAGTGTCAGACTAGCAGCAGAGCTGCAGTCGGACGAGGCCTCTCCTTCCTCTGTGCCAGTTTTCCTGTAGCTTGGCAGGGCTTTTGGGTGGGAACTAATTAGATCCTCTGTGGTGGTAATTTTGGGCGTCTCACCCCTCCTATCTACATCAGTTGTGTGTGAACAATAATCCATCGAGTTCCCACGAGTATGGGAGAAATAAATGTCGACCCGGGCAGAGATCCCGATACCCGGGCAAGCGTACATTTGTTTCCCAACACAGGGGGTCCGCAGGTACCCTGGCTGGGGGCGCGCTAACGACTGAACAACCCATCAGCCATGCATCCTCTCGCCGCGCGCCAGAACTTAGGATTCTGGGTGATTGTTTTATAGAGGTTTTCTTCCTCGCGGTCCAGGCGGTTAAGCCAAGACCCTCGCTCCTGAATCTAGGCCTCAAGACAAATGTCCCGAAGCAAGAATCAGGTCTACGATTTGTCGCGGTTGGCAAATGCCTGCCCAGTCCTCAAACTAATGAGTGACTGGGCCCGTCGAATTTTCGCGTCCAATACCCTCTACATTTAGAGGGCATGGAGCGAATTTGGGGCATCCCACAAACTGGGCCCCCCCTCGGGCCAGATATTTGCCACGAGCGACAATTCCAGAGAGCAGTCCAAGGAATTGTCGCTCGTGCCCAGGGTACACCACGCGGAGGTTTCTGGCGTAGCACCCCAAGCTATGTAACACTGAAAGAATTTTTCAAATCGGACCAGTAGTTTCTGAGATTAGCGCTTTCAAACAAACTCTTTAGCTTTATATATTAGTACTAGCAACCCGCCCTCGCTTCGCTTCGGTTATAGGTTATAGTCGTTTTACCCGCGTAGTTCCCGTTCCCGTGGGAATACCGGGATAAAATATAGCCTAGTTTACGCCCTGATATTATAGCTTTCCATTGGTGAAAGATTTTTTGAAATCGGTCCAGCCATTTTGAAGATTACCCGGAACAAACAGACAGACAGACAGACAAAAATTTTTTAATTGCTATTTTCGGCATAGGTGTCGTGCAAATAACCGTGTGAGCATGAAAAATGCCTATTATTTTGACATTACAAACAGACACTCCAATTTTATTTATTGGTATAGATGTATCGATATAGATAGTATTAGCATTATCATTACTGCGCATGTATGTCCCACTGTTGGGCTCTAGCCTTCTCCTCTGTGGAAGAGGGATTAAACTACTATACCACGCTGATCAGACGTGTTAGTACTGGGTTTTATTTCGAGTTTCCCTTCTATTGCATCGAAGTTATAGACTTATTATATCCCTTAGTAATTTTTTATAATATCCACAGTCAAGGCAGGGGTTGGTGAATTGTATTCTTACTTCGTCACCACACGAATAATTATGTATAATTTTATTTGTATAAATATAATTAAATATTTTATTTAAATTGATACTTTTTTAATTATATATTAATGACACTTTGTTCGTATTCAACAGAACACTGCTAATTTGTTATGTGGATACACTACTTACGTCAAGTTTATAACTAACCAATCGGAGACAATACAAAAAGGAAGGTATAATTGTTTTTGTTATTTACGTAATTATTATTCTTGCTGGTGACGGAGTAAGAATACAATGGAACACCCTTGTACTGTGTTCTGTGCTGGATTGGTGAGAAGACATAAAAGTTTTCAGTTTTCGGTCTTGTTTTAATTTACTTGTTATTTCCATAATGCCGGTCCATAGTGCCGGTCGCTTTTTTTTGTGTGTTATGTGTTAGCCGCAGATGGCTTTGAAAGCTTGACGCGGGCTATGAGTGAGCGCTGAGGGCTCTCAACCCGGTGAAAGTGTACTAAACGACATCGCCCAAGGGCTACCCCTGCGAAGTACCTGCACAGAATTGGAAGAGAAGAGGCCCCAGGATGTCATGAGTGTGGCGCGCTAATCGACGATGCTGGAACGACGATGGAAGTATGCCCCGCCTGGGGGCCTCAGCGTCACATCCTGTCAACGGAACTGGGAATAACAGACCTGTCGCTGCCGACCATTATCTCCAAGATGCTCGGCAGCGACAGCTGTTGGTCGTCGATGGCCTCCTTCTGTGAGGCTGTCATGACAAGGAAGGAGGCCGCGGAGCGGGCACGCGAGGCGCTTGCGTCAGCTGACTCGCTCCGCCGGCGACGACCGGGGAGGAGGAGACGCCGCTATGCGCTCCTCCACCCACCGCTCTGAATGATGACAGGACGTGGCCAGACGGCCAAGCGTTGGGGTGTCGGGGATATGAAATGTTATCAGACGATCTCTCCGGCACCTCGTAAAAGCGCGGAAGGGGCCGCTGTGGTTTTAGTGGGTATTCCGGTCACTTCTGTGGCCGGCGAGTCCCACACACACTCCCCTGTGCGCGTAAATGCATTTCCGCAGCGTGAAAAAAAAAAAAAAGGGCTATCCCTGCGAGGAACGGACCTCGGCTTGGGGCGTCGCTGGAGGCAAGGTGCGCGTGCCCATGTTTTGGTTTATGACTTTTACGCGACGCGGTTTCGCACCTCGATGGCGAGGGCGGCACCGCGGGTATTTACTTGTAAATGCCTCGCGGACAGTGTGGGCTCTACGTTGAGCGCGTGTGATGGTGTCGTCCTCTTCGTTGAGAACGTGTCGAAGATGTCGGATGGAATGGCAATAATTCACTTAAATTGATTATATGTATATAACTACAGTATGACTGGTAAAAGATTGCATATATTGAAACAAACGATAGATAATGGTCACATATAACCAATAAAACGCCTTCGTCGTTGGGCCGACCACCGGAGCAGGGTAACTTGAGTTCAGTGGTCGGCCTGACGGAATACACGCTTTTTTTTTTTTTCTTTTTCGCCCGTGACGTGCGGTGTTCCACAGGGGTCGGACCTCGGACCCACCCTGTGGAACATCGGCTACGACTGGGCGTTGCGGGGGAGCCTCCCACCCGGGCTGGGCGTGATTTGTTACGCCGACGACACGCTCGTCACAGCCCGCGGTGGGACGCTACAAGAGGCGATAAGCCTGGCGACCTCAGGCACCGAAGAGGTCGTTAGGCGGATCGAGGCGCTGGGATTGAGGGTGGCCCTGGACAAGACGGAGGCCCTCTTGTTCCATGGGCCCCGTACGGACCCTTCCATCGGCGTCTCGATCACCGTCAATTCGATTGGGATCAGCATCCAGGCCCATATGAAGTACTTGGACCTGGTGCTCGACGGGCGATGGTGGTTTCGGGAGCATTTCTGCAGGCTCGTCCCGCGGCTCGTCGGCGTGGCGTCCGCTCTACAATGGCTGATGCCGAATGTGGGCGGACCGAGCGCGGCATGTCGACAGCTGTACGCGGGGGTCATCCGGTCGATGGCCCTGTATATATTGTTTTAGTTAGTAATTATTAAACATTAAAGTTATAGCAATTATTATGACAATTTACTAATTTAAACCTAACAAATCAAACACACTACCACCAGGTTAGAAGGCGACCACACTAAGAAACAAAATCTCTGTATGTAATAACGATGACTTGTTGGACGTGAGACATCCGTGCCCGTGACTATGAACGCTGTAAAGTGTTCAAAACGTCAGGCAATCAAATACAAACGCGATAAAATCCATAAAATAGTTTTATTTACAATGTGTAATACTCGCGTAAACATTAGAAATCATTATATAAATCGATTAGTACACATAGACATCGATATATAAAAGTTATTACAGTTAATGGCTTGGTCACTCATACTTAAATATGTTATTGTAGATATTCCTCAGCAATTTTGACAAAAAGCCTTATAAATTGCATCTGAATCCACTTAGTTGTTTCGCCTTCACCTTCCAGAATTCCTGCGAAATAAGATATCAGTATTAAAAATGGTAAACGTAACAATTATTTGCTCTACAAGTGTCATGATAAATATGGGTTGTAGCTCTTTTACACGACTTTAATACCGCTCCCGCACAACACCGCATTAAACGGAGATGACAACCAACCACCAACCAGCAGGCCATCAGCTGCATACGTGCTTACAACTGTCAGGCAACAAGCTGTCGTCGCGCTTACTGTCAACTATCCTATCTTATCATCACAGTTTGTGTTCGGTTTAGCTTGAAATAACTAGCAGGCAGCTTAAACGCGGGGCAGGTGACAACTCGCCCCTCCCGCACATCGACAAGCTACCAACGAGCTTCAAGCGAGCCGACATTGACGGCCCGTCAACTATCAAGTGATACAATTGCAGTAAGCTCGCTTATAGGTTGTAATTCGAGTTTTCCTTCTCTTGCATAAGTATATATTAAATGCATATTATATCCCTTAATTGTCCGTTGACACCCATGGGCAAGAAATGGGGTGATGAATTATATTCTTACTCTGTCACCACATGGAATTCTATAGATCTAATGTATTTAATGTAATTAATTTTATGTATTTAAAATTATTTATTTATATATTTTATGTTATTTATTATTATTATAGATTGCTATAGCCGCTATGGCTACAAAGACTACCAAACCTCACAACGCTCGTAAGTGTTGTAAAAGACGACTAAAACTATTGCTTCGTGGAGCAGGACTCTCCCTTCCCTCCATAGTGGTTGAGGGGAGTGATGGCTGCTCTAGTAGTTAACTCGTGATCGAGTGCCGCTTGTGGGATCTGGTCCAGCTATAATCGTTTGAATTATATTACATACAGTAGAACCCGTTTTGCGTCAGTTCCAGCAACTTGAGACATGTTTTCATACATTTCTTAACGCTTAATACGATCGTCATCCCGTTTAATACGCAAACACGTGCCACTCAAATACACATATTGCCCCTTGCGGAAGCGGCCAGCGACTGACGAAGTGCCTTTTTTTTTGTGTGTGACTTAGTTGTTAGCTTCAGATGGCTGTGACAACTTTACCCTGACTGATGGGTGAGCGCTGAGGGCTCTCAACCCGTAACGAAGTGCCGACTGTCGAGCGACTTTTATCACACGCCCAGGCATTATCAGCAGTTAATGATTTAAGACGCTATGTAACTTCTTTGAATCCAGCGAAGACGCACTGCGAAAATTAAATTACGTTGAAAATCTTGTAATTGATAATGCCTCAAAATCTTTTTGTCAAATTAAAATAAGTGATTACTTTAAGTAACGTAATAATAATAAACAACATTTTCTTACATTTTTAAATATTTTTTATTTTAATATTTAAAAATGTATCTAGTAGTAAGTATTATATTAAATAAAGAAAAAAACAACATTTTATTTAGGTTATTTTTAAATGTTAATTTCAATACGTAGGTATTCAAAATAATAATATAATATAATAAATAATAATGACACGTTTTTCCCTTGCCCGTATAATACGCTTTCTCGCCTAAGACGCGTTTTTGGTCGGGTCCCTGCGAAATCGTCTTAAACAGGTTTTACTGTAATTTGTGGTTCGAAGGGCAACACACTGGAGCTAATTCTTACAAAACATGTTGAACATAGTTTTATATCTAGTAAGATGAAAAAAATAAATAAAAACAATAGACAAGCCGCTGAGTTTCTTGCCGGCTCTTCTCAGTAGCGGTCGCGTTCCGATCCGGTGGTAGTTTATTTTTTTGGATAACTTAATTTTAATTTTGTAAACTTGACAATATGTAAGTGCCCTCTCGGGGTTAATGCATAATAAATGATTTGAAATTGAATTGAACTTTTAAGCTTTTTGTATTTTATTTATGTTTTCCAAGCTTCTAGAATGCAATTCTCAGTCAAGAAAAAAAAAAAGAAATGCTGGAATTTTGTACGGATTTCCAAGATTTTTGGTTTTAGAAAATTGCCAATCCATCTGTAACTACGTCCCATTGTATAAGCATTAATCGGCTAAACCCAAATTAAGTCAGAAAGAAATATGCGTAAACAATAAATATACGAAATATGAATAATCCGGAATATGGAATTCCGCAGAAGAACGGGTGTAACAGACATAGCACGAAGAATTAGCACATTGAAGTGACAATGGGCAGGCCACATCGCTCGACGAACCGACAACCGCTGAGGAAGAGAGATTCTTGAGTGGCGAACACGTATAATACGCACGACGCAGTGTAGGACGCTCCCCACTAGCTGGACCGATGACCTAGTGAAAGTTGCTGGGCGTCGCTGGATGCAGGCGGCACAGGATCGCACATTGTGGCGTAACATGAGGGAGGCCTACGTCCAGCAGTGGACGGCAATAGGCTGGGATGATGATGATGATGAAAGAAATATGCGTCTAAGTGTAAATGTGATGACGACTCATATACGCCCCACTGCCAGCCCTGATGAATGATTATCTACTATAGTCATTAATTACGTAAGGTCTTAGGACCAATGTCTCAGAAGTTATTCAAAATGTTTACTTACAATGATACCAAAATCGCCACCTCTTCGTTTCATGTCAGCTTCAATAGCTCTAGCGACCTCTTCATGTATGGTGCCATTCGGATCTATGTAATAGCAGTAACTACTCGCGCAGTGGCAAGCAATGCATTTGCGGTACATCTATGAATGGTAAGTGTCAATATTAATTTAAATTCAAAGACATATTGACTAGCTGACAAGTGCGTAGTTACGTGCAAGACGTAGTTACGTATGCGCGCTTAAGGGAGAGGGACACGAAGGAGGAGAGGGAGAGAGATGGAGTGAGGGGGAGAGTAGGGGGTGGGGCGCGAAGGAGGAGAGAGAGTAAGAGGAGGTGTGTAGAAGGAAGAGGGGACAAGAGGAAGGAGAATGAGTGAGAGGGCGTGTGTAGTAGGGCGAGGGCGAAAAGAGGCTGAGGAGAGAGACAGTTTGTAGGAAGGGTAGGGAGAAGGGCGTATAGAGGAAAGGTAGCGGCGAGAACGAGGAGTGAGTGAGAAAGGGTGGAAGGGAAAGAGTGGGCGTGGGAGGGGGAGCAGCGAAAAGGAGGAGAGGGAGTTGAAGTGTGCGTGGGAGGAGGGTTGAGAAGGATGAGAGAGACTGACAGTTAAGGAGGAGTTCAGTGACATACAGGCGTTTGACCTAGTCCGTTACGACATATTTTGGCAGAAGCTGCGACAGACGTTATTGCCTGATGGACTCATACGTATTTTTAAATACTGGTACGAAAACCAGGTTAACGTTGTTCGATGGTCTGGAGCTTATTCAACTCCGTATACGTTGGAGTGCGGAGTAAGACAAGGTGGCTTAACCTCGCCAAAATTGTTCAATTTGTATATAAATGCTTTGGTTGAGAGTCTTAGCAGCACACATGTGGGTTGTCACATTGGCGGTGTATGCCTTAATAATATAAATTATGCCGATGATATGGTACTTTTGAGTGCTTCGGTGGGCGGGTTGTCGAGGCTTCTTGGCATTTGCGAAAATTACGTAAATGACCACGGATTGATGTGTAACGTTAAGAAGAGTGTGAGCATGGTCTTTCGGCCCCGGGGTAAGTGTCTAGGTGAGACACCGACTATAAAACTTAAAGGGTGTCCTCTAATTAAAGTTACAACATTTAAGTACTTAGGACATATACTTACTTCGGATCTGAAGGATAATGCTGACATAGAGAGGGAGCGTAGGGCATTGTCTGTTCGTGCTAATATGATAGCTCGTAGATTTGCACGTTGTTCGAGGGACGTCAAAATCACGTTGTTTAGAGCATTTTGTACGTCCTTCTATACGTGCAGTTTGTGAGAGGGTTATTCGCGGGAACAGTACAGTGCACTGCGGGTACAGTACAACAATGCGTTCAGGGTGTTGTTGGGGCTGCCTCGGTTCTGTAGTGCGTCGGGCATGTTTTCCCAAGCGCGTGTGGATTGCTTCTACGCAACTATGCGCAAGCGGTGCACGTCTCTGCTGCGTAGGGTTCGAGCCAGTCGCAACAGCATACTGAGCGCATTCGCAGAACGTTTTGACTGTCCGTACTTGAATCAATGCAGCATGATTCATCTACGGACTAATGTAAAAATATTATTTTAATTTATTGTATCTATATATTTCAATTTTATTATAATTAATGTTATTTAAATGCGTTCTTATATCTATAATTTATTAATTCAGTTTGTAAATGATCCTGGTTGGTCGAATAAATTATTATTATTATACACACGTACACAAGAAATTTATGTATAAAAATATATACATACATATTCTTACTTATAGGGTACGATACCTTAGAGACATTAGGTCTAGATCCATGAATAATAGTAGTACCGAAGAAGACTGTATCACCTGGCTCCATTTCCAAATACACTCGCTTGTTTTCTGGAGCAAGCTCCGAGATCTTCTCCTCAGTTAAGTTGAACCTAATCACTTGTCCCTTCTGAAATAATGAAGTTAAAGTTAAAGAAGATAGCAAATATATCAATAAACATAAAATGATTAGCACAAAAATAAAATCTTTCGGAAACCACGGGGAAATATTTTACCATAATAATATAAGGTCGGGGAAAAAGTTTTCCTTGTGTTGCGGGGGACTTTACGAACATATAATTAACTAACACAAATTACGTCCAGACTCGGAACAACCATTTGTGGATAGCACAAAGTGTTGTCTCGCATGGGATACGAACCCACGACACTGGCACGGTAGGTGGTTATCTTAACCACTATGCCATCTGTGCACTATATTTAATCTATATAAATAAAAATGAATCACCGAAATGTATGTACACGTATAACTTCTAATCGACTCCACTAGATTGGATAATTCTTTTTTATTGTGTTTGTTATTATTGTCAGGGCAAGGTTTTTTTCTGAAAAGGGCAGGTCTCCTGGCGGTCGCAAGAGTTCGCGGATTTCTGGGCTGCATGCATACGTGCCTAGGGGTTCTAAACCCGCAGTTGGTGCTGTCACCGCGACGCTGAGCAGGATGGTCAGCTTTACGACTCTTACCGTGGTAGTGCGCGGTCTGCCTTCAGGCTGGCCATCCGTCACGTTAAAGACGTCAGCAGAAGATGCCGGTCAGTCTCAAACGTGACTCCTAGGGTCGCCTCTATCGCGCAGCATTGAATTGTAAGCTCCGTGCGCGTCTAACCCTCCGAACCGAGACCAGAATTTTGAAAATTTTGAGAATATTCACGAAAAAATATGGAGGTAAGACTTGCGCTGGGTCAGCTAGTTACTATATACATATACGTGCCATTTTGTTCGATAACTATCTGCCATGATGTAGATAGTGACATGATCTCGTTGCTGTAGAAATTGTGGGACCTCTGACCAAAAAAACGCGACAAATAGTTTTGGCAGTCCTCTCTTGATGATAACCAGTCCTCTCTTGATAATCTGAACAAGATCAGGGCAATATGACGGATGCATTAATACCTCCCAGCCAAATTCTATTAATTTTTGCTGAGTGACTAAAACTGTGAGTGGTCTATTGTTATCGATATGAAAGGCCACAGGATTCCTGTTGATTAATTTCGGCCGCTTTTCAGCCGACTTATTCACCATATTCATTGCTAACATCCAGAAATCCTTATTAGTACCTAATCCAAAAAGTTATTATTTCACTAGCGCTTCTGCTGAGGCTTCACTCGAGTTGAATCCGTGTATGTATATCCAGGATGCAAGGATTTCCTCTGTAGGGGTTCTTAGAATTTTTTATTTTTTCATAGGAAAAACAACGGCAGAAAATGTCGAAACTCTGCCGCTAATTGTAAAATAGTTAACTTACTTGTGGTGCATGTTCATACAGTATGTCGTTCTTATGAGAGCCTGGTATCATAAATAGACATCCATTCTCTTTGTTCACCGGGTCTATAGCTGTCCAAGTTCCTATGATTTTGTTTAAGGGTCGAAACGGAAAATATACACCATCCTGAAAGATATAAGTTCCAAGCATTAAAATATTAAATGACTGTTTCAGGCTACTGCGACTTTTTTATCTTTGGATTTATTGAAATCGGTATGAAGTTCCATATCTCTTAACGAAGCAAATTGCAAACGAAATTCCTATTACGATGCGTTTAATCCAAAAATGTGTCTAGCTTTAGGATCAAAAGAGTAATAAAAATGTACCACACGATTTGTTGCGTAACTATACCGTTCCAGACCCGTGGCAAATTCATCGGAGGCCTCAGTATTTATGTTGGGTGTTGAGATTTTCCTTTGACCGGGAGGCCCCTTCCGGTTGGGGGTCCGTGGCATTTTCCCGACTTGCCACTATGTAGTTACGCCACTGCACATGATGTAAGATAAGGGACTCACGAAGACTAAAGCTCGAAAATTAAATATATATTGTACTAGACCCATGAAATACATGTTCCTCTCATAACCATGCTTCCTTATCTCTAATTGATCAGGTAAAATAATGATATCCACCTCACTTTCAAATCTATACCTTCGGATTGTTTTGAAATCAAATCGAATTTAAAGATTAGGACCTATATCATGTGACTCATTTTTGAAAAAAAATTTAGCTAGTGACTGATCATGTTATAAGCCAAATGCCTCTAGTTTTCATATTTGTTTTGCATTCAGAATGTTAAACGTCAATACGTCAAGGCCACATTCGAGTATAACTTGACTATGGTACGAAAACTTGGTGCGCCCATGCTTGGTGTATTGAGTTCTTTTTGAGAATGAGAAGACTTAACCAGAATTCTTTCTAAGAAGCTGTTCCATCCGTCAGCCTATCTGAGTTCACTATTGGAAATACAGACTTTCCTAAGATGGATAATAACATAATATTACCGAATATATACCGAATTGGGGTACGGTTTCGGATAAGTTTTTATTTTGGAAATCCGATAGCTTCGGTTACGGAACTCCATAACATCTCTACTATCCATAAATAGTACTTCTGAGTCTGGGTGTAATATATCTATTAATTGTATATTTGTAAAGAGAAGTCGATCATCATCATCATCTCTGCCTATATATGTCCCATTGTTGGGCTCAGGCCTCCTGCAAGGGGGGACGTCGGTCGGGGAAAGGGTACTCCGTAGGGGTATTTCGTCGCATTGACCACTGAAGACGAGTTACTCTGCACCGGTGGTCGGCCCAACGACGAAGGCGATGTGCTACGGGTGGGTTACGGAGCCACGCGCCGCCCCTCTGTCGCCCCGGACGGAGTCGAAATCAAAAAAAGGGGCTCCTCCTTAATGCGAAGGGAATTGACCTACTATTCTATGCTGGTCAGATGGATTGGAATAGGGTTTTGTTTCGAGTTTTCCTTCTCTTGCACAGATGTTATATGTTTATTATATCCCTTAGTCGTCTTTTACGACATCCACGGGCCAGATAGGGAGTGGTGAGTGGTGGTCACCACACAGAAAGTATACACAATAGTATCATCATCATCATCATCGCAGCCCATATACGTTCCACTGTTGGTCTCGCGCCTTCTCCACAACGGGATGGAATTTGACCTACTATACCATTCTGGTCAGACATGTTGGTATAGGGTTTCATTTCGAGTTTTCCTTCTCTTTGCACAGATGTTATGTGCATATTATATATCCCTTAGTCATCTTTTACGACATCCACAGGCAAGATAGGGAGTGGTGAATTGTATTCTTATTCCGTCACCACACAGAAAATACTATACGCAATTGTTAATTAATAATAGAAATATTAAAAGACCTACTTGGTGTGCAGGATGTTCACCAGTGGCCGGTGGTTTGTTGATAACTGTAAGATTGATTGCGGTGATGTTTTCACCTATGAGTTGAGCTAATACGTGCAGTAGACGAGGGTCCTCTGAATACGTGCTGTATACATCATCGTAGAGTAACTCTTGTATCTGCAAATAAATATTTATTACTAACTTCTGCCCGCTGTTTTCATAAAATTTTATTCAAATCCGTTTAACGGATTATGTTTGTTTGAGTAAATGAGATAAAGTTGAACTATTATGTAAATAAAATTACGGTTTTTATCGCGTTTGTATTTGCTTTATATTTAATTTATGATTTTTTTTTTGTGGGTGGGCTGCGGTCGGCGCGCCTCCGCACCACTCCGTCCGGGGCGACAGAGGGGCTTAAGCACGCAACTCCCGCAACCCACCCGAAAACCACCTCGCCTTCGTCGTTGGGCCGACCACCGGAGCAGGGTTACTTGACATCAGTGGTCGGCCCGACGGGATACCCCCTATTGGGGTACCCTCTCATCGACCGACGTCCCCCCCTCGGGGAGGACGTCGGTCTTTCCTCACGCGGTCGGCCTCTCGGCGGGTGACGGACTAATCCCCGGTCACGTCACCCACGGCCTCGGCTAGGGCGGCATGAGGCATGATAGCCCGACGTTTCGAACACTTTACGGCCACGGGCGGGCTAACAGTGCATCGACGAAATCAAATACAAACCCGATAAAATCCGTAAAGTAGTTTCATTTAAAACTAAGGAATAAGGGATATAAAAGCCATATGCAATGAATGAAAACTTGAAACAAAGCCTATTTTTTTTTTTGGGGTGGGTTGCGGTCGGCGCTCTCCTCGCACCACTCCGTCCGGGGCGACAGAGGGGCGTAAGCACGCAACTCCCGCAACCCACCCACCTGCACGTCGCCTTCGTCGTTGGGCCGACCACCGGAGCAGGGTTATTTGTCATCAGTGGTCGGCCCGACGGAATACCCCCCTTGGGGGTACCCTCCCATTGACCGACGTCTTTCCTCACGCGGTCGGCCTCTTCCCGGTCACGTCACCCGCGGCCTCGGCTAGGGCGGCATGAGGTGCAGGTATTCGCGCCTACGCCGCCTCAGTCGCCGGCGGCGGATCGCCTCATCGAGGCTGCGCTCCTCGCGCAGGCGATCCGCCGGAAACAAAGGCTATACCAACCTATCTGACCAGCATGGTATAAGTAAGGTCAATTTCCCTCCCATTGTAGAGGAGGCTCGAGTCCAGCAGTGCGTCGTGTAAGAACCAAGATGATGATTATCCCAATCTTCCGTATGTCCGGAGTAAGAATTCAATTCACTACTGTCTTTTCTACCCGTGTGTGAAAAAGATTAAGGGATTACAATGTGCAGATAATATCTATGCAAGAGAAGCAAAACTCGAAATAAAACCCTATACCAACCAGATGGAAGGGGACGTCGGCGGGAGAGGGTACCCCCTTAGGGTATTCCGTTGGGCCGGACCACTGAAGACAAGGAACTCTGCGCCGGTGGTCGGCCCAATTACGAAGGCGACGTGCTATCGGGTGGGTTACGGGGCCGCGTGCCGTTACTCTGTCCCCCGGACGGATGCGGCCGGCGGGTGCGCAGAGCCCAATCCGAAAAAGAAAAAAATGCCAACCGGATGGCGGAGTGACCATGAACACTGTAAAGTGTTCGAAAAGTAGTCGAATGCAAAAAAAAATGTTACGTGATGTGTAGAAATATTTACATTAACATTCCAGAAAAAATTAGATTACTGGTACTTAGTTCTTTTAAGGTAATACTAAAAAGTCGGCTGTTAGAAAAGGCCTTTTACTCAATCAATTAATTTTTGACGTATAAAGAGTAAGAAGTATGGAATGAGGCATGTAGT
The DNA here is from genome assembly GCA_032191425.1 of Lymantria dispar. Classification (NCBI taxonomy): domain Eukaryota; kingdom Metazoa; phylum Arthropoda; class Insecta; order Lepidoptera; family Erebidae; genus Lymantria; species Lymantria dispar. The sequence goes on along the minus strand of CM063465.1, from coordinate 3,797,277 downwards.
TTAAAATAGTTTCTCAGTATTTATATTTGCATGCAATTATTTAATGCCCAAATAGGTGATCCTATTTCAAATATTTCTTAAGACCACCTATTATTGAGCAAATAGAAAATTTGGAACGTTGAGCATTCAAAAATCAAATACAAACGCGATAAAAGCCGTAAAATAAAACTATTTTTCTATTTACAATGCAATAAATTTACTATTTACAATGCAATAAATTTACTATTTACAATGCAATAATTTAATTAATTATATAAGTTGTAATATTCATCTTTTTTGTTTAGATAAACAGCTCCCTCAGCTTGCCTAGTCGTTCGGCGCGACAGAAGGCGGCATACGGCCCCATAATCCGTACCTTTCTTTTTTTTTGTGGGTGGGCTGCGGTCGGCGCGCCTCCGCACCACTCCGTCCGGGGCGACAGAGGGGCTTAAGCACGCAACTCCCGCAACCCACCTGAAAACCACCTCGCCTTCGTCGTTGGGCCGACCACCGGAGCAGGTTTACTTGTCGTCAAGGGTACCCTACGTGGGGTACCCTCCCATTGACTGACGTCACCCCCTCGGGGAGGACGTTGGTCTTTCCTCACGCCCATAATCCGTACCTAATGCCTGATCACCGACCCTTTGCTTTAATGTATTCCCGGTAACAAAATAACGATTTATTATCCCCACAGGTTGCTTCACTGCGAATAGCAAAATAATTTCCGGTTTAACTACGTGCGGCCTCGACTAGCGAGGTCGGCGTAATTGAATTATCCAGGTGTAATGGTCAAGGCATTCCGTAAAAGAACGAATGTATTTAATTAGAATGGCGTAATAATGTATTTTGTGTTTTTTTTTTCATTGCAAGCGGTGGCAAATGAGCAAACAGTACACCTGATGGTAAATGTTGCTGCCGCTCATGGACTTTTGAGGGCGCTGCATACGGCAACCCGTAGAAGAAGAGGTACAACTGAATTAACTCGATGAATTAGTATGTTGAAGGCAATAAGCAGATAACATTTTTGATCAAATCGACAATTGATGGGGAATAAAGGGTTCTTGAGTGGCGCCTATAAATCGGATGGTGCAGCTTTGGATGACAATTAAGCATCATTTTCTGACTAGAATCCTCGGTGAGAGGAGTATGTCCAGCAGTGGACGTCTACAGGCTGATGGATGGATGAAAATCCTTTATACCTATACTACTTTTTAATCGCTCCGCCGAGCAAGCAGAGGGAATTAAGCGAACCCCCTGGTGCAATTTTTCGTCTACCCCTATAATTCTCGCAGTGTTCCTTCACCTACCTTGACGAGAAAGAGACCGAGCAAATAACTGGAACAATTATATTACTTAATATGTGATTAAATTCTACCTTGTAGATGTAATCTTCAGGTTCTTTTTCAGCTTTATACAGCGCGTAATCTTTTATTACAGAGAATTGATGTCTATCCAGTCGACCGTTGCATATATCAGTAAAACGTTCTCTGAAAATGATAAAGATATATTAACCTATCATCATCTCGCATCTCACATACGTCCCATTATTGGGCTCAGGCCGCCTCCAAAAGGGGAGGGAATTTGACCTACTATACCACGCTGGTCAGACATGTTGGTATAGGGTTACATTTCGGGTTTTCCTTCTCTTGCACAGATGTTATGTGTATATTATGTCCCTTAGTCGTCTCTTACGACATCCACGGCCAAGACCACTCCCTGGTGAATTGTATTTTTACTCCGTCACCACACGGACATATTAACCCATATATTTGATTAAATGATGCTCAAGTTTATTTATGCTTGTTTTGCTGAAAAGTGAACGTAATTGAAGCCGTCACTTTCGGTTTGACGCTGTTTCGGATCTATTCGGCTGCACTCGCCATCGGACGTGATTGGGTTCTTGACACATTGAGTCATTTTACTTCAGTCGTCATTAGTCACTGTAATACAGAGGTATTTGAACCCAGTTCATATAGCTCGTATTGCTGGGCGAGAATTGGGGAGGAATACGGTAGGTTATGGGGCCGCACGCCGTCCGTTCGTCGTCTCGGGCGGATTGGGCGGGATGTGTCCGGACCCCACCAAAAAAAAAGGTATGTATAATGAAATATCAACTTTATTATCAGCCTCGGCAATATATGGTTAAGGGGTTATTTGATTCGAGATACTATCTAGATGATTTGTGATAAAATTGAAGTACCGCTCGTAAAAATTGCAAGTTATAATTTAAATAAAATGGGGTACAGTTTTTTGTATGTTCTGATTTTTCAAGTTTGAAAAAGGATTAAAAAAGCTAGTAGAATTTTGCCAAAAAAGGTATGAGTCCCGAAAATGTATCACGAATATTCATAATTTTTCCAGAGGGTTTTTTTTGAGGTGGGTTACGGTCGGCACACTCCTCGCCCGACTTCGTTCGTAAGCGTAAGCACGCACACTCATAACCCGCCCGTGACACGTCGCCTTCGTCGTTGGGCCGACCACTGGAGCAGGGTGACTTGTCGTTAGTGGTCGGCTCGACGGCATACCCCTTGAGGAGTACCCTCTCCTCGATCGAGGCCCCCATTGGGGAGGACGTCAGTCTTTCCTCGCGAGGTCGGCCATTCATAATTTTCCAGAGGGTTGAAAATACATCCAAAAACGGATACTCTGGCTTGCGCAAGCCATGTCCATTTCGAACTCCTTATGAATAATAATTATTTAAAAATATTAAATATAAAAATAAGAGTTGAATTTAGGTACTGCTTGGATGAATCCAGATGAATGAACAATAATCCGCGGTAATAAAAAAATATTGCGTCTCTTTATTTTTTTTTATTTTTTAGAATCTATAGCGACTAAATCACAGAAAAATGAATAAGTATTAATATTTCTGTGGACTAAATGATTTAGTTGTGTAAAAGATAAACAAAATCCGTTTAAACCTTTTAATCGGTACAAAAGATTTATGTACGCGTTAGATCTAAGAGTGTTCAGTTACAATCATACCTGTAAGTATTCAAGGCAGGTAGCCCAATCAGTTTCTTGATAACAAGATATCCATTATCCTCGTAAAATTTTAGTTGTTCTGGCGACAGTGGATATAATGTGTCCGATGATGCCGCATTTGTACTGAAATTATAATATTTAATGATTCCTGATGTTTACACGAGTATTCCACCCATCCATCAGCCTACAGACGTCCACTGCTGGACATAGGCCGCCCCACGAGAATGCCACTCGGAACGGTCCTGCACCACTTGTATCCAATGGTTCCCTGCGACGTTGAGAATGTCGTTAGTCCACCTAGTGGGGGGGTCGTCCTACACTGCGTCGTCCGATTCGTGGTCGCCAGTCAAGAACTTTTCTTCCCCAATAGTTGTCGGTTCGACGAGCGATGTGGCCTGCCTATTGCCATTACAACGTTCTAATTGTGCGGGCTATGTCGGTTACTCCCGTTCTTCTACGGGTTACCGTGTTTCGGATTTTATCACGTAGAGAAATATTGAGCATACACGAGTTTTACAACATTATAAATAAAACTACGGATTTTATGGCGTTTATTTTTTTGTATCAAAAATCAAATACAAACGCGATAAAATCCGTAAAATAGTTTTATTTACATTATAATATTTAATAGTTGACTGTAGTAGTGAGCTGAAATAAATGAATTAATAATGATGGTTTAATATGCATAAATAGTCTTGATTGAGGAGTAATCAAATACTCGAAACGAAGTATAGAGACTTTATATTATAACTAGGTACATATCCGGCATTTCACGTGAAGCGGGTAGAAGAAAAAGGTCACATTTTGTAGCTTGTTCATATTAAAGATACCATTAAAAGACCTGAATAGACTTATATCATATTTTTTTTATGAAGCTTAGTTTCTAGTTTATTAGATTTTAAAGAATTGACGAAATTTAAACAACAGAATTTTCGTGAGATTTTTTGCTAATTAAATTTTAAACAAAACTAGGTTGCTTTGCTCGAATAAAATAAAAGAAATTCTTCTTGAAGCACACAAAATTGCCTCCACTGGAGCATACAAAAAAAAAATCCTCAAAATCGGTCTAGCCGTTTAGGAGTTCAATTGAACTCCTCCTAAACGGTTGGTAATTACCAACACACGATTCGAAGATTTATATACATATATATATAAAGATAAACTATGTATTATCCACTATGTTTGTTTGAAAAAAAATATACATATTTCTTACTATTTACTACAAATTTGAAGTTTCATTTTTTACGTAGAAAACCGGAAGTAAACATTTTGAACCGGATTTTACTTCGGTATTTTTAATATTAGTTTAAAATGCGTAATACTCGCGTAAATATCAGAAAAAGAGGTGTAACAGTTAAATATTTTTGATTTTGCGTCTGGTGGCAAAATCTTAACTTCCGGTTAATTTTCTTAAAAATATATATAACTAGCAGACCCAACAGACGTCGTTCTGTTCAAATAAGCGCCACCTACCGGACCGATTGTGAATCTGAACCATTCTCGAATCCCCTTGAACATGCACAAAAGAATTTATCAATATCGGTAGGGCTGTTTAGGAGGAGTTCGGTGACATACACACGTACACAAGAAATTTATATATAGAGACTAGCTGACCCAACAGACGTTGTTCTGTTCAAATCTAAAAAAGTATCCCTACTAGTGTACCTACCAGAATCAATTGTGAATCTAAACCATTCTCGAATCTCCTTGCACACGCACAAAAAATTTCCTCAACATCAGTCCAGCCGTTTAGGAGGAGTTCAGTGACACACGTACACAAGAAATATATATATAAAGATATTAAAACCATATTTACCGTTTTGGTAGGATTTTGTAATTTTCGTATGACATCATGATTTAAAATAAATAGAAATTCTTCAAATTGATAATATTACGTATTGTTGGCTGTATAAGTTAATAATTCACTTAATTCTGAATGCGACACAATTAATTGATACTTTATATAAATGCAGCGTTTTGTTCACAATGTGATTTAATTTAAATATAATTATCGTTTTTAGGAAGGTCAGTCAGAACTGGACCTGTTGAGGTTAGTTAGGTACATACTGTAGCGGAGGACTTAGAGGGGGTACATTTGTCAAAATAATGCGGGTCCCTGACACAGGGCCGGAATAACTCTATCAGGGCCCCTAGGCAATACAATTGTTGGGCCCCTTTCCTGTACTCTTTTCTTTGTTTTTAAAAATATATTTTCTACTAGCAACCCGCCCTCGCTTCGCTTCGGTTTTAGTCGTCTTTCCTGCTAGTTCCCGTTCCCGTGGGAATACCGGGATAAAATTTAGCCTATATTACTCCCTGATATTATAGCTTTCAATTGGAGAAAGAATTGTTTAAATCGGTCCAGTCGTTTTGAAGATTACCCGGAACAAACAGACAGACAAAAAAATTTAAAGTGTATTTTAAGCATATGTAGTGCAAATAACAATGTGAGCATGAAAAAAGTCTATTATTTTGACATTACAAACAGACACTCCAATTTTATTTATTGATATAGATTACACAAGTCCAGTCGATCAGATCGACTTCTTTAGTATCCTGTTACTTTAATCGCTTATTGCTACAACATACTTTGTTACCTTGACTTAAAGCTACAGCACCACCTCAAATGCCTGACTCATTTCTTTTTACTTTTGTACATTGAAATTATCTTAATGAATAGGTTATAGTTGTAGTTAAATGATGATCCAGGTCTCATGATGGAGTAGGCAAAAGAAATGAGAATTTGGAAAAATTATTGTTTGATGATTAGAATTGATTTTTTTCTGGATGCTTTCTCTTCTCGGGGCCCCTAGTCGATGCGGGGCCCCTAAGCAGTTGCCTAATCCGCCGTATAGATAATCCGACCCTGCCCTCAAATAATATTTATCATTCATTCATCATTCAATTACTATACGTCCATTGTTAGGCTCGAACCTCCTCCATAATATGAGGGAAATTGACCTACTATACCACGTTGGACAGACATGTTGTTAGAGGGTTTCATTTCAAGGTTACCTCCTCTTGAATAGATGTTATCATTATTTTATCATCATCATGGCTCATATACGTCTTAGTGCTGGGCTCGAGACTCCTCCACAGTAGGAGAATTGACCTTATTATACCATTTTTTTTTTCTTTTTTTTGTGGGTGGGCCGCGGTCGGCGCGCCTCCGCACCACTCCGTCCGGGGCGACAGAGGGGCTTAAGCACGCAACTCCCGCGACCCACCCGAAAACCACGTCGCCTTCGTCGTTGGGCCGACCACTGGAGCAGCGTTAACTTGTCGTCAATGGTCGGCCCGACGGAATACCCCCTGTTGGGGTACCCTCCCATCGACCGACGTCCCCCCCTCGGGGAGGACGTCGGTCTTTCCTCACGCGGTCGGCCTCTCGGCGGGTGACGGACTAATCCCCGGTCACGTCACCCGCGGCCTCGGCTAGGGCGGCATGAGGCGCAGATAGTTGCGCCTGCGCCGCCCCAGTCGCCGGCGGCGGATCTCCTCATCGAGACTGCGCTCCTCACGCAGGCGATCCGCCGCCTCCTTCCGCGAGATCACTGTCTCGCAGAAGGCTGCGACCGCGTCCCAATTCCCGACGCTGTCGACCATCGCCCTAGCGATAGCCGGCAGCGTCAGGTCCGTACCGATGATTGCGACGAGTTCACAGCGCTGCACTGCCCAAGCCCCGCAGGCCTCGAGCGTATGGCGTGCCGTGTCCTCGTCGCAATCGCAGTGGTGGCAGGACGGTGTACTCTCCCTCCTAACGACCTTGTGCAGGTATTTGGCGAAGCACCCATGCCCCGTTAAAACCTGCACCAGTCGGAAGGAGAGCACCCCGTGCCGCCTCTCTAACCACTGCATCAGCACCGGCCGGAAGGCCTCCACGGTTCGCACCCCGAACCGAGGCCTCTCCAGCCGGACTGCCCAACGGGCGATGACGTCTCGGCGGGCGTCGACGCGCCAGGCGGTGAGATCCCTTAACGAGACCACACCGCCCTCCGCTCGCACCCCCGTCACCCGCCGATATAGTCCGGCGAGCATCTCCGCCTCCAGGTCTATTATACCATGCTGGTCAAACAGGTTGGTATAAGATTTTATTTCGAGTTTGCCTTCTCTTGCAAGAGAAGTATATTTAATCCTTAAGTCGTCTTTTGTGACACCCATGGGCACACCGACCTTCATCGAGATGCTTATTTGATGAAACTTATTTTTTATTTAATTTAATATGTCAATAAATATATTGCATATGGGTTGCCTAACAAATTTTAGTCCAAAGTATGATTCATTAAATTTTTTTTTTTTTTTTGTACATTGCATCGGTTTGATTATTAGACAAATTCTATACCAATCGAAATTATGAAGCCCATAGAATATGCAAATGTCGATCAGACCGGTGCAAAATGCTAGTATCGATTTATCTATAACCTGGCTACCCGAGAGTTGTGACCGGAAAAGAATAGGCAATCTAACATTTCAAAAAAAATTTTTTTTTTAATGATTAATTAATCATACTCTGGACTAAAATTTGTTAGGCAACCCATATGCAATATATTTATTGACATATTAAATTACATAAAAAATAAGTTTCATCAAATAAGCATCTCGGTGAAGGTCGTTGTATAGCGGGATCCTATACTATTATATATTTATATTCAAAAAAATAATAAGATTTCATCATTTTATGTGGCGATGAGTAAGAATTCACCACCCCCAAAGCTTGCTCGTATCCAAGGTAAACCGGATGGTTAACTGAGAGCGCAGTGATCGGGCAAACGGAGAAGTGTCTGGTGTAGTACCCCAAAGGGTTGTTCTGTGTGGGGATTGAACTCACGGTATATACTTGGCAAGTTATATCAGTATGTTAACTACTACACTATACATGCAGTTGCTGTTGATAAACTGATGGATTACAAGTTATACATAGCATTTAGGTTTTACAATCTATTATCCTTACCTTACTAATATTATAAATGTGAAAGTAGGTTTGTTTGTTTGTTAAGCTTTCATGCTTAAACCACCGAACTGATTTCAAAAATTCTTTCACCAATGGAGAGCTATATATAATATCAGGGAGTAAAATAGGCTATATTTTTTCCGGTATTGCCACGGGAACAGGAAGTACAGCAGTCGTCTTGACTGATACCGAAGCGAAGCGAGGGCGTGTTACTAGTCTTCTATATCTTAATTTATGTATGTTTGTATAAGTAGGTAGGATAATTGCATTGGTAAACAATCATATTATTCTTGAACTATGTAATTATAACTATTCATTAGTTTTTATTAGAGACTAGCAACCCGCCCTCGCTTCGCTTCGGTTTCAGTCGTCTTTCCTGCGTAGTTCCCGGTCCCGTGGGAATACTGGGATAAAATATAGCCTAGTTTACGCCCTGATATTATAGCTTTCCATTGGTGAAAGAATTTTTGAAATCGGTCCAGCCGTTTTGAAGATTACCCGGAACAAACAGACAGACAGACAAATGGTTTTTAATCTGTATTTTAGGCATAGGTGTCGTGAAAATAACCCTGTGAGTATGAAAAAAGTCTATTATTTTGACATTACAAACAGATACTTCAATTTTATTTATTGGTATAGATGAAACTGATATCGGTTTAGACGGATACTGGATTTTCGGCCAGCTATGAAGCCGGAGCACCGGATATCTGGCGGCCAGATATTTGGCCTCAGCTGCAACACAGACTTGATTCGTATGAGAACATTTGAAAGCTAAATGGCAATGTCATTTTGAATCCATAGGAGACAATCCATATTATCTCATTGCTACATTTTTAGACCCAATATTCAAATCAGACTATTTAGAAGTTCTTGAAACTAAAAAAAGCCTGACAGAAAATTATGGTAGGGTATATATATATCGTCCAGTGACAGATCCTGCTAAACGAATGAAAGAAGATGGAACTGTATCCAACTTCATACGTAAAGCTTGACACTTTTTGGTACTGTTTCAATTAAGTGGCAAAAAAAAACAGTAGTGATTATTGCAATCAAGAAAAGCTAAATCTAATTGCTGACGAGATCGACTTCGTCTTAAAGACATCTCAAATCAATCGTAATCACGATCGTACATTTGATGGTAAGCTAATTTTAATCAGTACCCAGAGTTGTCAAGGTTTTGCTAGTTCTTTTAGTACCTGGCAGTAGCGTTTATAGCGAACGGCTATTTTCAGAAGCTAGTCTGATATACGAAGCTAAACGGAGTCGCCTTTTGCCTTAAATGTGGCACATTTGGCATTCATTCACCACAAATTGTCACTTGTTAATTGTGAGCATAAAATTTCAATAAATTTAGTTTTTAATGAGTTTATTAATGTACAACGAACATTTTTGATGTGATTGAGTTAATGATTATTCTTACTAATATTATAAATGCGAAAGTAAGTTTGTTTGTTTATTTGTTTGTTTGTTTGTTACGCTTTCACGTTTAAACTACTGAACTGATTTCAAAAATTATTTCACCAATGGAAAGCTATAATATCAGGGAGTAACATAGGCTATATTTTATCCCGGTATTCCTACGGGAACGGGAACTACACGGGTAAGGCGACTGAAACCGAAGCTAAGCGAGGACGGGTTGCTAGTAAAAATATAAATACGGTGTCCATGACCTACTGTGGTATGATTTACCTTATGTAAAATAATGAGAGTATTTTGGATCCGGTATCCAGCCGAAGAGTGAAAACAAGGCCCAGCAGGCCGGATACCGGATAGTTACCGCATATCCGTTTCATCTCTAGTTTCACCGAAGGCTGGACAAACAGCATAATTAACTCGTAATTATGAGGGCGCATATAGCGTTGTAGCTCGACTGCACAAAGTGTAGTGGTTAGTGCCAGTATCAGGAGATCAAATCTCACGCAGGGCAACACTTTGTGCGATCTATAAATTGTTGTTCTAAGTCTGGATGTAATTTATGTCCGTTAATTATATTTATATAAAGTCCCCCGCAATACAACATCTTTGATGGAGAAGAGCTTCTTTGGTGTTTCCTCAAGCATATACAATAAAATACCCGATAATATTAAAAATCTGCCTTTTATAAAATTTAAGAATGTCCTTAATAAACTATTAATCTTTAAATGTTATTATTCTATTGACGAATTTTTAAGTGACAAATTATAATTAATTATATATTTAGTCTTTTATAATTTTAAATAATCTTATGATATTAATTAATTAATCAATTAATCTGACATTATAATTATTATTGACATTATATAATTGAATGATTATTGGCAAGCTTAGATATGACTTTATCGTGTTTTACTAAAATCATGTTACGAATATTTGTTGTAAAATTGTAGGCCAAATAGCTAAGTTTAAACCTAAGCCCCCACCAAAAATTAAATGGTACAGGATAGAAGAAGAAGATTGTGCGAATGAATTCCGGAAGAGAGTGGCTGACAAAATGATTGAGATGAAAAATAGTATGAGTATAAAATCGGTAAATGAATGTTGAAACGAGATGGCTTCGTATGTAAGGGAAGTAGCGAAGGATATTCTGGGTGAGACGAAAGGTAAAGGTGTGATTGCAAAAGAAACATGGTGGTGGGATGATAGTATCCAAAAGGTCTTGAAAGAAAAGAAGAATGCTTTCAAAGAATGGAAATGTGTGAATGACGACAACCCGCTATTGAAAGAACAGAAGAGAATAATTTATATGGAATGCAAGAAGAAGAGTAAGAAAGGTGTAGCTATTGCTAGAGGTAGGGTACAAGATAGACTATACCAAAGTCTCGAGAGTCCCAAGGGGCAGAAAGAATTGTACCGTATAACAAAAGTGAGAGAAAAGAATGCTAGAGATATTTTGCATGTTAAATGTATAAAAGATGGTAATAGAAGAGTCTTAATGAACGATGAAGAAATAAAAGGCCGCTGGAAGAGTTACTTTGAAAATTTAATGAATGAGGAGAATATTTGGAGTGGTGAGATAGTGGATCAACCAACTAATTTGGCTTTGGTAGGAGAAATAAGTGTAGAGGAAGTAAGAATGGCTGTGCAGAAGATGAAAAAAGGGAAGGCAGTTGGCCCAGATCGTATACCTGTAGAGGTATGGAAGGTTTTGAAAGCTGAGGGATGGACGTGGCTGACTTTATTCTTCAATAAGTTGTTGCATGAAGAGTCGATCCCGAAAGAATGGTGTACCAGTTCACTGGTGCCCATCTTTAAAAGAAAGGGTGATGTACAAGAATGTAACAACTACCGAGGAATAAAGCTCATGTCACACAGCATGAAGATTTGGGAGAAAGTGATAGAGAAGAGAATAAGAGAGGAAAGTAGAATAACCCAGAACCAGTTTGGTTTTATGCCAGGACTGGGAACCACAGATGCAATTTTTGCGTTACGTCAACTCATGGAAAAATACCAAAGTGCGCGTAAAAACCTGCACATGGTATCTATCGACCTAGAGAAGGCGTACGACCGAGTTCCCAGGGAGGTTCTGTGGTGGGCTATGAAAGAACGAAGAGTGCCAGGGAAGTATGTAAGATTAGTGAAAGCTATGTATGCAGGAGCGTGCACGAATGTCCGGTCGGAAGCCGGAGTCACTGATCAGTTCAATGTCACTATAGGCTTGCACCAGGGTTCGGCATTGAGCCCCTACTTATTCCTCCTGGTGATGGATGCGCTGACATCGGCAATACAGAAGGAAGCCCCGTGGTGCATGCTATTTGCAGATGACATTGTCCTCGTCGGGGAAGAGGCAGCTGAGGTACAGAGCAGACTGGGGCAATGGCGTGAGAGGTTGGAAAGAGTAGGCCTTAAGATCAGCCGTACCAAGACTGAACATATGTTCTGTAACTTCGGTGGCCCTTCCAAATTCTCTCACATTGCCCTAGATGGGGTATCCCTACCGGTTTGCTCCGATTTCAAGTATCTAGGCTCGCTTCTCCAAGACGATGGCAACATTGACCGAGAGATTAATAGTAGAATGAATGCAGGATGCATGAAGTGGCGGCAGGTCTCGGGGACAATTTGTGACACCCAGTTGCCTCTCAAACTTAAGGGGAAAATATACAAGAGTGTCATCAGACCTATTGCTATGTATGGATCTGAATGTTGGGCATTGAAAAAGACGGATGAGAGAAGAGTGCATGCTACAGAGATGCGAATGCTAAGATGGATGTGTGGGGTTACAAGGTTAGATAAAGAAATGAGTATATTAGGGGAAGTCTAAAAGTGGCACCAGTGATAGAGAAGATTAGGAGCGCGAGATTGTCATGGTATGGACATGTGATGAGAAGGGATGAAAGGCATGTGACAAGGAGGGTTGTCAATATGATTATGGATGGACGAAAAAAGCGTGGGAGACCCAAAAAGAGATGGATGGACTGCGTGAATGAAGATATGCGTATGAAAGCAGTGAGTGCACATATGACGGCTGATAGAAGGCTATGGAAGGTAAAAACATGTTGTGCCGACCACACTTAGCGTGGGATGAGGGCAGGAAAATGATGATGATGTTACGAATATTTGTTATGAAGCCCTTATTCTTAGAATTGAAAACTCCCTTTGCATGCCGCTTGATGGCCAAATATGGTGATACATTGTTTTCCTATTACTAATACTTTATACCCATATTTCGCAAAATAAATGATTTGATTTGATTTGATTTGACTTGACAAGGTTTATTTCCTTAGTACAGGCTGTTAAAAAAAAGCTCTTGAAGAAGGACATTGGGCAAACGGATCACAATTTTGTTAGTACCTACTAACTACCTACCTAGGTAGTTCCTATTTGGTATTTTTATTTGTCTCTATTTTTATAAGTCAATAAATGCATGACTTTTATTGTATGTTAAACAAGTCTGGCAAACACAAAATACGTATTACGCTGTTTCTAAATCGTAATTCATCGTAATAAAAAAATATTATCATGCCCATGCCCGATGAATTATCAAAGGATAATTCATCGGGTGAGCCATTGAAATCAAGGAATCGTTAGCGGTGGTCAGCTCAATGCCAATTGCTTCGAACGGTTCACACGAGGTGTCCAGACTATATAACCCGCCACTAAATAATAAATACATTTACATTCAGCAGTAGACGGCGAAGACGTTTTTTCCCTTTATTGGCAGACGAGCAAGCAGCCCATTCGATGATAAGTGGTAGCTGACGCTCATGGACTTTTGCAGTATCAGTGGCATTAGCAGGTCGCTGCCTATGATTTTTTAAGTAGTCTATGGTCTGGAAGCATGCCCTGTATGGAACATGGAAATGATGAAAGTGCGACGCGCAGTCCCAAAACGTATACCCTCACCATTGGGATGATCTCTAGTACCAAATCCTTAACATCCGTGGCCGGCTTGGCGGGTAACCTTTTCGAACACCATCTGCCGTCAACGCCCCGGCAGCAAGTAACAGCGCTGCCGGGACTGCCCTCACACGTCTACCTCTCTACAGGTAATGGTGTATTATACGGTTAAATCATTCAAAACAATATAATAATACACTTTTTAGATGAATTTGTTGGATTTGGGGGCCGACATCATTTAAAATAATAACAGAATCACTGGTCCTAATCACTGTATTTAATTAATTGATGTAATTAAAAATCACTATTAATAGTCCAATTATTAGTTTCTATAATAAAGACAGACGTGTGCATCGGGCAACGATCGACTGACGAATGCCCATTTGACTTTTTTTTGTATGTGTATAGTTGTTCGCCGCAAGCGCTGCACAGCTTAGCCCAAACTATGGGTGAGCGCTGAGGGCTCTCAACCCGGCCCATTTGACTAGCAAGCTCTGCCTTTTATACTGTTTTCGTGGTAAAGTGACTGATAATATCATACCCTCACCCGCTGTTTTCGATATATACTTGTTTTATAAATTAATGTATAATTCTCTAACTTCATAATAAAAATATCCAGTAGGTATGGTATTTAGTTTACTTTCAGCTACAAAAAATGGAGAACCGTTTTTTATAGGCTTTTATTAGTTTCAGCTGTATATATATTTATTTCTTTTTATGTCAACAACTCCTTAGGAATTGGATTTTGACTCGCTTTAAACAGTCAGATTTCATTTAAAATTTGTAAACTTTGCAACTTCTAAAATTGCAAGGAACAATGACGCTAATAATTTAGATAGCTTGTCTTATTATCATTACAGGATTAAAGATTTCTTTATTAAAAATATTGAAGCTGAGAGTTGGTCGTAAGCTAGATAGATGGCGCTATTTTTGTTTCCTAAATCGCACACTTGCAGAAATAACGTCTGTGAACGGATGAATGTATATAATTTTTTTATAGGCTTTTATTAGTATGAGCTGTATATTTGTTTGTATGTCACCGCCTGCTTAAGAATTGGAGTTTGGTGGAACGAGGTGACGCTAGGGATGGGCGATTTTTCTGAAAAAGATCGATTCTTGAATCGTTTTGAATCGTCGTCCAAAGAATCGATTCACAATAAAATCGAGGTCTGAAGGATCTATCCCCGATTAATCGATCTATCGATCTTTTTTTCGAATTTTCTTCCAATTCCATACGAGATATTTCTTCTGGCGGGATTGTGATGACCTTGTTTTTTAGGGAATCTGGAGAGAGTAATGTTTTACAATAAAATAATATAGACATGAATCGATTGAAAACGGAACACTAGTATCGAAAAATCGCTTTTAAAGTATGGGGTACCTTTCTCCTAGTAGGATTGTGATGAGGTTTTTTTTATAGGACATTTGAAAGTGTTATTTATCTTAGTATCGATGTACAGAAAAAAAATTGAATGTCGATTTTCAAGGGTGAAAGATCGATTCACTGAATCGATTCAGTACAACATATCGATTTAAAAAATCGATATTTGGGCCTGAAAAATCGATTCTTCGATTAATCGATCTCAGATCGCTATCCCTAGTTTGGCTCACTTGGAACAGTCAGATTTCATTTAAGATTTCCAATCTTAAGAATCAATGACGCTAAAATAATTTAAATAGCTTGTCTTATTATCATTACAGGATTAGAGATTTCTTTATAAAATATATTATAGCTTAGAGTTGGTCGTTAGCTCGATAGATGCCGCTATTACTGATTTATAAACCGCACTTATCGTGCTAAAGAACGCCTGTGAACGGATGAAAGTATTTCAAGCTACATTTTGGAAGGTTAATTACGTTTTACGAAGGGTAATTACTAAATGACGTTACCATAAAATATGAGCCATAAAGTCAATTTTAAAATGAATAATTTATTCGAGATGATACCTGCCAAAAACTACTTATTGACTAAAAGTATCGAATGCAAATTATCGAATACAAAATTGGTGGCAGGACATATTCGATTATTAAATCGCAGGGAGGTGCCCCTTCTCTCCTTGCGATTGTGTGCAGGTATGCCCAGCTATACCTTTTTTTAATTACTGAGGCAACCATGCCCCGTTAAGATTTGCACCTCTTGGTAGCAGAGGACTTATTAAGAAATCTTATCTTACTTAAGAAATCCATTTTTCGAGCATATTAAAATTGAACTGTAAGTGAAACAGCGAAATGAAATTTCTAAGCGCTTACTAGAATATCAACGTTCAACTGTGGGTTTCTCTTTAATACACTAAACTACATATATGGCCAATATTTGGGATGTATTTGTTACGCTGCACCTGTCTGGGCTGATAGAATTTCTTCAGGGACAGCACGCCTTAAGTTATTAGTCAACGATTGGCTTTAGTATTATTATATAAAGCCTACAGAACAGGTAGTATTGTATCGCCTTGCTAGTACTCGCTGGTGTACTTTCCATGTTATAAACCACCAGAGAAGCTGTGAACACAGATTACCTTCTACCGCGCGACCGTAATAAAATCGCTAGATTGTCTGCCCCGCAATTCCTTGTTTACGAAGACCTTCTAACCGATTTGTAGAAGATATGGGATTCATCACCAAAAGACCATCACCTCTACCTATTTTTCCCATGGATAATTGGATACGCAAGCGTATGCAGAAAGTGTCTCGAATCCTCACCATTATTTCAATGTTCCACATTTGACCACCAATATAAACAATCAGCAGACCACATTCTTTGGGAATGCGATCTCCGACGTGACGAGCGCGACCATATGTTAAACAGATTGCAAGTCACCCTTAGAGTAGTATACTATCTCGAGTTGTTAAACTCGAGAAAATTGCCGTGCGTTCAAGCGTGTCTGCCCTATCTACTCTAGCAATCAATCTTAAAGCTCTTAAAGCTATAAGCTCTGTTAAGCTCTTCCATATCCCTGATTCTGTGTGGTTGCGCTTATTGTAGCTGCTCATACTCCTTATTAACTGACTAATTAGTCAATTTTACTTCATGTCTCCCAAATTGTATAGGAGGCAAGTGGAATCAATCTCTTCCAACTCCTCTTGTTTTGGGTCCCGCAAAAATACCATTTTCAAACACGGTTCGCTTTCATTACGTTTCAATAATGAATCGCAAATGAGGATTGGATTTCTTTCAGTGAGCTCGTGTCATCATCATCGTCTCAGCTCATATATGTCCCACTGTTGGGCTTGAGCCTTTTCCATAATAGGAGGGAAATTGACTTACTTCTTTCTTTCTCTTATAGGAGAGGTGCAGCCTTCTCGACGTGGACCGAGCAGAACGTTGTGCGAACGCCCATGTCGCGCTGTAGGGGTCTTATGGCCGAACCTATGCAATATCGGCTACGATTGGTCGTTACGAAGCCTCCCTCCTAAACTGGGGCATGCAGGGACTCATAGGTGGTCGTGAATAATTGTATTCTTATTCCCTCTTCCCATGGAAAGCAGTAGCTAAAATTATGATAAAATTATTCATCTTCATCATCATTATAACAGGTCACATACGGCCCACTGCAGGGCTTAAGCCTCCTCCATCATCATTCATCATCATCATTTGAGCTCATATACGTCTCATTATTAGACTCAAGCCTCCTCCACAATAGAAGGGAGATTGACCTTACTATGTCATGCTGGTCAGACAGGTTGATATAGGGTTCTGTTTCGAATTTTCCTTCTCTTGCATAGATGTTATATGCGTATTGTATCCCTTAGTCGTCTTTTACGATATCCACGGGCAAGATAGGGAGTGGTGAATTGTATTCTTACTCCCTTACCACATGGATGGTTTGTAAAATAATAATTAATAAATGTGACGCTGACGCAGTAATAATAAAAGATGATATAATAATGATTTATTTATTTCTCTTTACAAATTAGCGTTATACAATATCACAACTTATGTTAAGTAATCTAATAAATTCAATTTTAGGCTCTCGCTCATCTTTGCTAGGTTACAATTACATACGTAATAAATCCTCTATGAACAGGTTTTCTAGTATTAGATCCATCGCAGTGATACGTTTAAGCAATTGATTTATTTTTTGTGTTGTCATTATAATTACTCACAGCTGTATAAGTATATATATATCTTCGCTAAGTGTAGTACTTACATAAGTAAGCGGAACACCTTTGATCGGAGAGTGTCGTGCTAGTCCTAATCTATAGTCTAGTAAAAAATATATATATTTTGATTAATATATTTTTAATACTAAGGAATAAACCCCTGTGTACCGACATATTAATTAATGGACATAAATAATAACAAAATTTAGAACTATAATTTGTGGATCACGCAAAGAGTCCTAATACGTGGGAAGGCCACGATACTTGTTATAGAACGTTGCTACTTTGACCATTTGTGCCTTCTGTGGACTTAGAACGAATATTTTCGAAGTATTCGTAACGTTATCGAGACCAATTTGTATGGATTTGGAACAGTGGCGTTATCGTCCGATAGTGGCGTTGCTCGAAATATTTTGGGTTTCGAGCCCTCTGCGTTCTCCACTAGTCTACGTAATGATGTAATAGCCATTGGAGGGTCAAGGTTATGGGCCCTAGACCAAAATAAAAAAGTTGCTATTCCCTAAAAAGCCAATTTCCGTAACTGAAACTATTCGAAACTTTCGGGAATTCGAAAGAATTTCAAATTCATAACCATGTCCGAAACCGGTATAATATTTTTCTAATATCTGTATCTAGATGCAGTATTTCGGAACATCCCATTTAAAATAACCACATCTTAAAATTTTATCATCTACAAATTTGATCGGATGCCTTTAACTTGCCGGCTTTTCAATCGCCATGCATCCTGTAAAAAAAAGGATGTTAAAAATTTCTGCTCTGATTAACTTATATATTACCAGACTGCGAGTCTTAGTTGCCGTAGAGCAACTAGGTCACACAAAGGTGCTCTGCTATGGACCAGTTGTTACCAGAATATGCAGTTGTTATAAGACTCCTCCAGGAAAGTGAGGCTTGGACGGAAGTTAACTTTAGGATCAAAGTCCCAGCTCACATAAACTTCAGACTGCTGAGCTCGAGTCTCTTTTATAATAGCTGAGAAATTAACCAACTATTAGTCGTCGTCGTCGTCTTTTATGACACCCACTGACAAAAAGATGAAATTGTATTCTTACTCCGTCAGCACTCAAAAAATTATTAAATTAAATTAATAATATGCTTACAATATAAGTGAGATAAAAACCGCGCTTCCTGACAACCTCTTCAGCTTTTTGGATCCATTCCGCTTGCTTTGCACTCTGGGCCCTGATATAGTGGCAGGCGCTGTTAGCGAAATGGAAAGTGATCGCTTTTCTGTACGTCTGTAAAGAATTTTTGAAGTAAAAACTTTAAGAGACTGTAGAGAGAAGACTGAAAGTATCGATTCCTTATGTGAAGAGCGGAACAAAAGACGTAAACTATACTAATATCTCGTATAAAGAAAAAAATGAAAGAAAAAACAATAGTTGTCGCGACTACGGCGAATATTTACTTAAAGTGTACAACGAAAAATGTGAATGTGTAGTTGTGGGCGCGCAACAATGTCTGCTCAGCTAATGTTCAATCGGACGATGCGGTGCGAACAGCTATTAAAAATAGTAAACTTACTTAAAACCTGTTTCACCAGGCCTCCCCATCAGGCTAGTAAAACTGAATAAGAACCTCTACAGAGTAAGTCTTCTCGTCCTTAACCTGTGCTCAGGGAAGGAAAGACGACGGAAGTGTTGAAGGAAATGCTAAGCAAGCGGGTAACCTACCGGGCTGGACAGTGAGGTCAAGGACTCGGTATTAGTTGTCAGTCAAATGACCTTGAGATACGGTAGGTTTATAACCTACCGTCACACACGGTCTTTCCATCGCCCCAAATGGATTGGGTGGGGTGTATCCAGACCATGGCCTACCACAAAAAAAAAGCTGGAAGGAAAGCATATTTAAATTTATGTCAGCTAATACTTTGCGCTTTCGTGTGGTGACAGAGTAAGAATACAATTGACCACTCTCTTGCACGTGAATGTCAGAAAAAACGATTTAGGGATACTATTGTATCCTATCCATATATTTCCTTTCTATTGGGGAGGAGGCTCGAGCCCAGCGGTTTGACGTGTGTGAACCGAGAAGAGAAATACTTTTCGGGTCAATGACAGGGTGTGTTGAACCATAATTCATGCCAATCCCACCGATTCCATGATACAAAGATATGTAGATATTAATCACAGAAACCGTGTTTTACATAGATGATAATGAAATTTTGGTATCAACAGCTGACCCAGTCTGGTATTGCAGTAATATTTTAATTCTATTAATACTGTTCATTTATTAATACGTATTAAAATGTGATTTATCTGAATAAAATATAAGATGCTGATATTAAAACATTTTCTTAGCAAAGTATTCTTTTAAACTATAAAATGCATTTTCAATCAGCCATTTTTTCAAAGTGTTTTTCAATAACTTATCTTCAAGTTCTATTTTATCCGTGTGACGACAAGTACGGTTGACGATTTTTTTCTAACAAATAGGCATAACTCCAGTATGTATATGTCTCAAAGTGCAGTGAAATTATTGTCTCCTAATATGGACGTAAGTGACTCGATACTGTCATCATCATCTTGCTCTTATCCCAATTACTTGGGGTCGACGCAATATGTCATCTGTTTTGACATATTGCAAAAAGTTTCGGCAATGACTTTTATGACCGGCCGCCTGCCTGACGTCAACCCTCCTTGGGAATGTAATCGTTGACCCAAATGGTACCAGATGGAGTTAGTCCGGGTCAATCTAGGGCTCTTAGTCGTCTTTTACGACACCCACGAGCAAAGCATGGGTTGGTAGTATTCGAAGCCGCTACCACACAGCACGTGACTCAATACTGTATTTATTGTAAATCATACGTAAACATTTCTTTTGTAAAATAAACGTAAACTGTACCTGACAGAAATTTCATTATATTGGCAATATATACAATATCTATACCAATAAATAAAATTGGAGTGTCTGTTTGTAATGTCAAAATAATAGGCTTTTTTCATGTTCACACGGTTATTTGCACGACACCTATGCCTAAAATACAGGTTATAAAATTTTTGTCTGTTTGTCTGTCTGTTTGTTCCGGGTAATCTTCAAGACGCCTGGACCGATTTCAAAAATTCTTTCACTAATGGAAAGCTATAATATCAGGGCGTAATCTAAGGTATATTTTATCCCGGTATTCCCACGGGAATGAGAACTACGCGGGTAAAACGACTAAAACCGAAGCGAAGCGAGGGCGGGTTGCTAGTATACTATATTGGCATCCGGCGGAGGGGTACTGTTGGCGGTGTCTTTGGATATCGTCAACGCATTTAATAGTTTTTGCCATTCAGCTTCATCAAGAAGGCGCTCCGGTATCACGGGGTGCTTCTATACCTGAGGCGGTAAGTGGCAGACTATTTGGAGAGGTGTAGCGTCCTCTACGTGGGTCGATTGTCGGACGTTGTCGTGCGGTGTTCCACCGGAGTGGGTCTTAGGGCCGACTCTGTGGAATATCGGATACGACTGGGCTGGGCGTAATTTGCTACATCGTTTCGCGAGCTAGCCGTCTGGTGGGGCGACGCCCGCCGAGACGTCATTATTCGTTGGGCAGTGCGGCTGGAAAGGCCTCGTTTCAGTGTTCGAAGCCTTCCGGCCTTGGATTATTGCCGATGGAGGCGCCGTCTTAAGTATTTTCAATATATTCATCAACCTCTTGAATTTCACTGCAGAATAGAAGCCACCTTAATAACAATTCATTATTATCATTGGCTGGTGAGTTGGCGGTTGCAATTCATGTTACAAGTTTTTCGAAAATGGCACTGAACAATTTTCTTATGTACGCTCGGTAAATTTTACTTACTTATGTGTCTACTTACATTGGCTTTATTAGGTCCTGAACCGTGAATCAGATAAGGGTTAAAGAACACAGTGTCCCCGGGACTCATTTCCAATTGGACATGTTTTGCCGGCGGAGACAGTACATCTTCATCTACACCATGATATAATTCAAGTGTGTTCTGAAAAACACATGCTTTTAATGTCTCAGATCACCATGATTTTTTTTTTATTTAGTATTAAATCCTTAATGGGAGTTTACGCAAACAGAATTAACGGACACAAATTACACGCTGACCCAGAATAACTACTTGTGAATGGAACACACCCCTTGGTCGTGGGTCTCGTAAAAGAGGACTAAGGGATGCAATATGCAATAATATCTATGCAAGAGAAGGAAAGCGCGAAACAAAACCTCAAACCAAAACCAAATTCGCCTTACCAGCGTATAATACCGATACGATACGTTACGTTAGAGGCATGTAACCGTTTTCGGTTGTGTTTTGCTATAGCGGACACATGTCTAGTACCCAGCACAGGGATGTTCTAAATACTGTAAAACCCTTTAAGACGATTTCGCAGGGACCCGACCAACAACGCGTCTTAGGCGGGAAAGCGTTATTATACGGGAAAGGGAAAAAACGTGCCATTATTATTTATTATATTGTATTATTAATTTGAATAGGTATTCAACGCATTGAATTTAACATTTAAAAATTACCTAAATAAAATGTTGTTTATTTTCTTTATTTAATATAATTACTAATACATACATTTTTAAATATTAAAAAATAAAAAATATTTAAAATATAAAATAATGTTGTTTATTATTATTACGTTACTTAAAGTAATCGCTTATTTTAGTTTGACAAAAAGATTTTGAGGCATAGCAATTACAAGATTTGCAACGTAATTTAATTTTCGCAGTGCGTCTTCACTTGCCACACTTTGCCCAGCTCGTCCCTAGGCTCACCAAGTCAGCCGCGGCGTTGGGAAGGCTTCTGCCAAATACTGGCGGTCCCGGGTCGTCCTGTCGGCGTCCCTACGCTGGAATCCTGCGGTCCATGGCGCTGTATGGTGCCCCTATCTGGTCGGAGTCCCTCACCGCCCGCAACAAGGCCCTCCTGCGTCGACCGCAGAGAGTCATGGCAGGGGAGAACTATCAGGGGTTATCGTACAGTGTCTTGGACTGCGGCGACGCTACTGGCAGGCGATCCGCCTTGGCCACTTGTGGCTGAGGCGTTGGCGGAGGTCTACCAGCTCCGTGCAACAGCTCGGGCCAACGGCGAGCAAGTCTTTGCAAGGAGACTGGGCAGAGCACAAGAAGTGGCCCGAAGGGAGGTTATCCGGCGGTGGAGGGAAGACCTGGAGTCCCCCGTAGCAGGGCGGGGGACTGTGGAAGCGGTTGCGCCGCATCTCCACCGCTGGCTCACAAGGAAGCACGGCAACCTAACATTTAGGATGGTGCAGATGCTTACCGGACACGGGGTCTTCGGTAAGTACCTGCATATGATTAGAAGAGAAGAGACCCCCGGATGTCATGAGTGTGGCGCGCCAACTGATGATGCGCGTCACACATTGGAGATATGCCCCGCCTGGGGGTCTCAGCGCTACGACCTGTCGGCGGTACTTGGAGCGGACCTGTCGCTGCCGACCGTTATCGCAAAGATGCTCGGCAGCGACAGGTGCTGGTCGTCGATGGCGTCATTTTGTGAGGCCGTCATATCAAGGAAGGAAGCGGCGGAGCGGGAACGCGAGGCGCTTGCGTCTGCTGACTCGCTTCGTCGCCGGCGACCCGGGAGGAGGAGGCGACAATATGCCCACCTACTCCCACCGCCCTGAACAGTAATGACAGGACGTGGCCAGACGGCCATGCGTTGGGGTGTCGGGGATTGAATGTCATCAGACGACCTCTCCGGCACCCCGTAAAAGCGCGGAAGGGGCCGCTGTGGTTGTAGTGGGTATTCCGGCCGCGGATGTGGTCGGTGAATCCCACACGGGCCCCCCCTGTCCGTCTCTGGCGGGGGACAGTGCGTAAATGCATTTCCACAGCGTGAACCAAAAAAAAAAAAATTGTGTCTTCACTTGATTCAAAGAAGTTACATAGCGTCTTAAATCATTAACTGCTGATAATGCCTGGGCGTGTGACGAAATCGGAGTTGACTCAGCTTTTTCTTGGTCATTATCACTTAGGGTCGCTCGACAGTCGTCACTGCGTCAGTCGCTGGTCGCTGCCGCAAGGGGTAATATGTGTATTTGAGTGGCACGTGTTGGCGTATTAAACGGGATGACGATCGTATTAAGCGTTAAGAAATGGATGAAAACATGTCTCAAGTTGCTGGGACTGACGCAAAATGGCGTATTATGCGGGAAATTGTATTAAACGTGATCGTATTAAACGGGTTCTACTGTATATATGACTAAGATCTGCAAGCAGATATGTAGGCACATTTTCTCTCATGCTGAATGAGACCTATGACTAAAAGTTGAAAATAAAACTGCGATAAAAAAGAAGAAGGGATCTGTAGATCTTACCTTTCTATCACCGTGTTCGTACAATGTTTTGGCTTTATGAGAACCAAGAATGACATACAAGCATCCATTCTCGTAATTGACATAGTCTATAGCTGTCCAAACGCCTATTATCTTTTCAGCTGGCCGAAATGGGAAATAGAAAAGATCCTGAAATTAAGAAAATAGTGGGAAGAATGCTTGATGTGAAACATAGATATAATTCCAAAAGTGTGATCACTCTTCATAGGTCGGGCTAACAGCTAAACAGAAATACAAATAAATAAATGTGATTATATATTTTCTTTTTTTTTTCTTGACTTTCGTGTGGTGACGGAGTAAGAATACAATCCACCACTCCGTATCTTGCCCGTGGATGTCGTAAGACGACTGAGGGATGTAATATGCACATAAGAGAAGGAAAACTCAAATCAAATCATTTATTCTGCATAGGCCCCTTGAGGGCATTTACATATTGTCAAATTTATACATCGTTTGAATATAATATAATATCTACTACCGGATCAGAGCGCGGCCATAAGCTGAGAAGATCCGGCTAGAAACTCAGCGGGCTGTCATTTTTTTACCATCATTTGAATACAATTACGTATACAACATATAGTCTTAGCTCCAGTGTGATGCCCTTCGATAGGATATTACTATTTTTTTTTAATTTAGTTCAAATAAAAAAAGAAAGGAAAACATGGTTGGACCAGATCCCACAAGCAGCACCCGATCACGAGTTAACTACTAGAGCAGCCATCCCTCCCCTCGACCACATTGGAGGGAAGGGAGTGACCCGCCCCACATAGCTACCGCAAGCAGAACCTTATTCAGTGAGCATGACCAAACCATAAATTGCGAACTATAATAGGTATGCTAAAAAGACCAAAACCTAATTTCGTCAGGCAAAACATGCTACGCTGTACAAACCCAAGACTAACAACATGATAAAAAAAAATACAAAACAGTGAATTGAAACCCTATACCAACGTGTCTGACCAGCATGGTATAGAAGGTCAAAATCCTTCCCATTGTGGAGGAGGCCCGAGCCCAGCAGTGGAACGTATGTGGGCTGCGATGGTGATGATGATGATGATGATATTTTTTGATGTGAAACATCTATCCATCCATCCATCAGCCTACAGACGTCCACTGCTGGACATAGGCCTCCCCACGAGAATGCCACTCGGAGCGGTCCTGCGCCACTTGTATCCAACGGTTCCCTGCGACTTTGAGAATGTCGTCAGTCCATTTCAACGTTCTAATTTTGCGGGCTATGTCGGTTACACCCGTTCTTCTACGGATTTCCGTGTTCCGGATTTTGTCACGTAGTGAAATACCGAGCATAGCCCTCTCCATAGCATATATAAACCTTTGTTTTCAGACACTGCGGAATATTGGACGAGAAGATCCTCTTAATTTTCCGAACGCTGCCCGCCGAGTTGGATTCGTCGGCTGACCTCTTTCTCGAAATTGGATCTACCTAAACATCTATAGGCGAGGGTAAACCTGATCGTTGGCGTGGCGTAAACACGCTGTATGACGTCATATATGTACTATACATAGTCTAGTTTATTATTAGTATTATTATTATTAGTATTATTATTACTGTATTAGTACAGTATATATTATTACCGAAATTACTGATTAAAAGAATTGAGTTGTCACAATCTATACCAATAAATAAAATTGGAGTGTCTGTTTGTAATCTCAAAATAATAGGCTTTTTTCATGCTCACACGGTTATTTGCACGACACCTATGCCTAAAATAGCAATAAAAAAATTTTTGTCTGTCTGTCTGTCTGTCTGTTTGTTCCGGGTAATCTTCAAAACGGCTGGACCGATTGCAAAAATTCTTTCACCAATGGAAAGCTATAATATCAGGGCGTAAACTAGGCTATATTTTATCCCGGTATTCCCACGGGAACGGGAACTACGCGGGTAAAACGACTATAACCTATAACCGAAGCGAAGCGAGGGCGGGTTGCTAGTTTTAAATATTTTTTAAATTGTAATTCTTGTCTATACCAATAAATAAAATTGGAGTGTCTGTTTGTAATGTCAAAATAATAGGCTTTTTTCATGCTCACACGGTTATTTGCACGACACCTATGCCTAAAATAGCAATTAAAAAATTTTTGTCTGTCTGTCTGTTTGTTCCGGGTAATCTTCAAAACGGCTGGGCTGATTTCAAAAATTCTTTCACCAATGGAAAGCTATAATATCAGGGCGAAAACTAGACTATATTTTATCCCGGTATTCCCACGGGAACGGGAACTACGCGGGTAAAACGACTATAACCTATAACCGAAGCGAAGCGAGGGCGGGTTGCTAGTATTTAATAAAAATAAAGGTTTATTGAATAAAAGTCATCGTTTTCTGAAAAAGAAATCGAATTGTTTATTTATTTATTTATACATTACGTCATAGCGACGGTTTTATTTTTTTAACTTATTCAAATTATTCCCGTGTGGCGACGGGTTGAGAATGCAATGGTCGCCACTCCTTGCTTACCTGTAGAAGTTGTAAAAATCGGCTAAAGTTTCACCATAAAATTAATTAAATTTCTGTCTCGTTGTGGAGAAGTCTCGTAGTCAGGATTGAGCTGAACACCCTCCATATTTCATACGTACAATTAAGAAGTTAAACATTCTTACCTGATGTGCTGGGTGTCTGGCAGCTCCGGGAGGTTTGTTTATAAACATGCCGTTCACAGCAGTAATGTCATCACCTATAAACTGTGACAGCACCGACAGCATCCGAGGGTGTTCACCATATGTGATGAATACATCATCATATAGTAACTCTTGTAACTGAAACATAATTAGCAAATTAAATTAGGTGATGCTGGTTGTTGGGCAAGGAACTGTAGAAGCAGTTACACCACACCTTTAACGCTGGCTTACGAGGTGGCAAGACAACCCGATATTCAGGATGATGGAGCTCCTTACCAGACAAAACTGAACGGTAAATACCTGCACATTATCTGAAGAGAAAATTCTCTCGGAATCTATGAGTGACGTGACAAACGATAGTGGATGTTCCACCTGGGGACATACAGTGTCGTCAGATAAAACAGGTCCACAGGTTGCTGACTATCATTTTCAGGGTGCTAGCTAGCAATAGGTTTTGATCTTTAAAGGCCTCTTTCTTTGAGAAAGACCTCTTTTTTAACTCAAACGGTGGCAAACGAGTAAACAATACGCCTGATGGTAAATGTTGCTGCCGCTCATTGGACATTTACAAGGCCGCTGCCTATCGCGAAGAAAGTGAAGCGAATATGAATGCGTGCAATGAGGTTCGTAGATACTAAAGGCATCACGAAAATACACCAAATGCAAACAGTTTCAGAAAGTTGGGCTGCCGGCTCTCTTGCTCATTGAAAGAAACATTGTAATAAATTGGTACTATTCGGACGTCGATTCATGACGGACCGGCCCGCGGTTGTAGACAGACAACTGTCAACAGTGTAGTCCTACCACTATCAAACACCTTTTGCTTGAAGGAGTCCGTAGAGTGAAAACTCTAGCTAGAATCCGCTTACTCACATGCAGATGGTGACCAGATAGGCGGAGTCGATAATACGCACATCTCCCGTCGCCTTGAGTGACTCATAAATATAACTAGACAGCTAAGAGAGGAAAACTCGAAACAAAACCCCATAGTGGAGGAGGCCCGAGCCCAACAGAGGGACGTGTGTAGGCTGAGATGATGTTAATTTTCTTATTATTTTTTTTTATTGAAAACAGTGGCGAACTAGCAAACTGTACACCTGATGGTAAGTGTTGCTGCCGCTCATGGATATTTGCTATGCCGCTGCCTATCGTGAAGAAAGTGAAGGGAGTGTGAATGCGTGCAATGAGATTCGGTGATACTAAAGGCTAAAACCCTTAGAATAATAACATATGGAAGGTAAGTTCGCGCATAAAAAGTGAAGCATTTCAATTGGAGCCTAATGGAGCTTACGCCGGAACCGTTCGGTAATGTACATGTCATTATACTGCACGTACGTACGCAACTCTTAAAAAATAAATAGGTAATTATGACGGTTTGTGCATTCAAATGGTGTCATAACACATTTGTAAAACTTAAAAAGGTTTTTAACGTCACTTTTAAAAGTATTTCGACGATTTATGTTAATAAAAACAAAATCTGATTTCATAATTTGTATAGTGGTGTGCGTGTGTACGTGTGTAATCGTCTGCGCGCCATTAGTGTTTTTAGATTCAAATTTCGAACCTTCGAAGTACTGACACTATCCTTCTATACGTTATTATTCTAAGCCAAAACCCATCACACGCAAACACCCTCAGAGTAAATTGGGCTGCCGGCTCTCTCGCTCACCGAAGGAAGCGCAATAACAGATTGCTACTACTCAGAACTCTCGCAGAAAATCGACCTGCGAGAGTGTGGTACTATCCCAGACGGACCCGGTCCGCGGCCGTAGACAGGAGACGACTATTAACAGTGTGGTCCTACCACTACTGATACAGTTATGCCTTCAGATGTATCCAACACAGTCCAGCGTTTCGATTATACTATTATTCCTCTTGTAAGCCCTACGTCCAAGACTGGACGTCCACAAATTGATGGATAGATGGATATTATGAAATAAATTAATCCTGATGGACGGGTGTATATTAAAAAATGAGTAACCTTGTTAACATATTCCTCTGGATTCGACGATTTTTTTACTAATGCTCGCTCTTTAACAATGGTGATTGGACCAGAAGGTACAATACCATTACAGATTTGAAGGAATCTCTGTCTGGAATAAAAGAAGATAATAAAATTAAGAAATACAGCTGTCTGTATAGTCTGTTAGTAAAAAAAGGTAATTTTAAGTATTAAAAAATGTAAAATGCACTTTTCATTTTTTAATTCTTGTCTGCATTTCTTATATTCATGTGAAAGTATAAAAAACTACTGTAAGTACTAGGGAAATATACGGTAGCGCCCTCTTCAGTTAATCATAACACTAATTGTGATCTCCAACACTAATTGTGGTCTGTCAAGCGTGGCGATTTTGGGATTATTCCCAATAGTGGGAAGTCTTTTGTCCTACTGTGGACATAGTTAATGCTTTGCTGTATTATCATCATCCTCATCAACACCGGCAAGAAAAGGGTGGTGAATTGCACCCTTTGCCTGTCACCAGACGCGGCTTTCCATATACAAGATGACTCAACAGACGCTGTTCTGATTAAATAAAAAAAAAAGTAAAATTCTCCTGGACATCGATCGCAGTGCCACATACCAAATCCAATTATTAATTTAAGCCCTTTTCAAAGCCGCTGGAACACACAAAATAGTCTTCAAAATCGGTTCTGCCATTTAGGAGGAGTTTAATCACATACTGATAGAAGAATTGTATATATAAGGATACTTACTTATAACTATAGAGGGATGTGGACTCAATAAATTCCTTCAAGACCAAATAGCCATTGTCTTCATAGAACTTAAACTGTTCCGGTGATAGTACGTAGTTATCTGATGACTCAGTGGAAACTCTGAAACGTGTAAGAATACTTCATTACTATTCCTAGATTCATTATCATCATCATCGCAGCCCACATACGTCCCACTGCTGGGCTCGGGCCTCCTCCACAATGGAAGGGAATTTGACCTACTATACCAGTGGTTCTCAAACTTTTTAAATGACGGAACCCTTTTGGGAAGCAAAATACTTGATGGAAGGAACCCTACAATAAAACAATTATTTTTATAAGTGTATTCTATATTAATCAGCATAATAAAAGTACAATGTATCAGTTACTAATTATTATTTACTTCACCACTTGGTAAGGACAATAATAGAAAACATTAAAAAAGAAAAAATCTAACTAGTGGGAGGTATGAAACTGTTTTTTATTTTTCATCAATTGCTTGATATCAGGTTTGATGGAAGAAAGTTGGAGTCTCATATCAGCTTCGGCGTCCAGTCTATTGCGATATTTTGTTTTCGTGGCTGCGTAGGTAGAGAATCCTGTTTCGCACAAATATGTAGTTGGGAACGGGAGAAGAATATCCAGAGCCATTTGGCCAAGCATTGCATATTCATCTTGGATTCTGCACCAAAAATCATTAAGAGGCGTCGTTTTGAACAATGACTCCATACTTGTGTCTGATGACATTTCTAAAAGAGATTCATATATCTCATTTGACATGTTTTCAGGCTTTTCCAAGTTGGGTAAAAAAGGATTATGAATCCAGGAGTTCACTTTAATTTTTGTATTGTGTTCTTCGGGAAAATACTTTTCAAAAGATGCGCGCATCGAACTGAGATATTGGACCAATTCTTCAAACACATTATCTTCAAACATTTCTGAGTCGTTTTCGCTAACAAACTCACTGAGTAACGTAAAACTTTCTATTTCTTTCTTACCAATGCAAATG
Source organism: Lymantria dispar (assembly GCA_032191425.1). Taxonomy (NCBI): domain Eukaryota; kingdom Metazoa; phylum Arthropoda; class Insecta; order Lepidoptera; family Erebidae; genus Lymantria; species Lymantria dispar. Next base: position 3,767,254 of record CM063465.1, on the reverse strand, counting down.
ATCCAAAAATCTAATTTTCTTTTAAAAGCAGTTATTTTATTATAGGCCTGAAACACTGTTGTCTGTTTACCTTGCAACGATAAATTTAATTCGTTAAGTTTTTGAAAGATATCCGCCATAAAAGACAATCGGAACAACCAAGTTTTATCATACAAACGGTCCTTCAAATTAAAAGAAGTATCTGCTGAAAGAAACATTTGTAACTCGGCTCTAAGTTCAAATAGCCTTGTTAAAGTTTTTCCCCGAGACAGCCATCGCACTTCTGTATGGAGCAGCAGTGTTTTATGTTTGCTGCCATAATCTTCACACAATAATGAGAACAATCGGGATTGTAGTGGTCGTGATTTGATAAAATTAATTATTTTTACCGCTTCATCCATAACTAATTTTAGATTAGACGGCATTTGCTTCATCGCAAGTGCTTGTCTATGCAGAATACAATGACTGGAACTACAATTAGGCGCTTTATTTTTCATTCGTGACACTGCTCCTGCTGTTTTACCTGTCATCGCCTTGGCCCCATCTGTACAAATGTCAATGCAATTGTTCCAACTGAGATTATGTTCTTCAAAAAAGATATATATATTTTATTAAAAATTTCTTCCCCGGTAGTGTTTGTAAGCAGCGATGAACACATAAGCATGTCTTCTTCAAAAGAACTTTTATATGGATATCTCACAATAACCAGCAGGATAGCCAAACCAGCGACATCAGTCGACTCGTCCATTTGCAAAGCGAATCGTGTATTTTGTAGACGTGTAACTAGTTCTTGTTTGACGTAGCTTGCCAGATCATGGATTCGTCGTGAAACAGTATCGTTTGATAGCGGAACAGTAGAAAGATGCTTTGCAGATTTTTCATCAAGCATACATTTTGTTATGTCTAATACACATGGTTTTATTAATTTCTCAGCGATAGTGTGCGCTTCACCTGCTTGTGCAATGCGATAGCTAACTAAGTATGATGCCTCCGTGGCCTTTTCGTTGGTAGTTTGTGTTACATGCATCATATTTTTTTGACTTTCTAATAACTGATCTTTTTTGCGAACAAAAAATTCTTTATTCTTGTCTTTAGTCTCGGGGTGTACGGTTTCTAAATGTCGACGCAATTTGGCAGGTGCCATGGAACTATTAGGAAGCAGTTTACTACAGAGCATGCAGAGAGGTGAGCCGTTGGAATCAACAAATCCGAAACTGACATAAGATTCATCATACTTCCTTTTTTTCGTCTTTGAAACCGTCGAGCTTGACGTCGTGGCACTCGTGGCATCATCTTCTGGATCGGTGATTGCTAAATTCTCCGCGCGCATTGCTTTTGAACATTCAGCGTCATTAGAAGATGTTGTTGGAACACGTTTAACACCTTTAAGCCAACGTTCCATTCTTCTTTATTTATAATGTTACAAGTCAGGATAGTGGGGTTTAAATAATGCACAATCGTTACTGCGTATAAGAGACTAAATTTAGAACCTACAGGGAAGAAATGTATAAAACTGAGACAACAGAATACAGCAGGCAGTAAAACAATGAACACTAGTTTCTCGCTAGCGAGCTTGTAAGTAGGTAGTAACTTATCGCTCCGAACGCTAATCATCAACTGACGACGCCAACTTTTTTTTTTTTTTTTTTTTTTGTGTGTATTTAGCTGTTGGTCGCAGATGACCTTGACAGCTTAACGCGGGCAATGGGCGAGCGGAAGGCTCTCAACCCGGTATGACGACGCCAACGCGCGATCGCCGCTTTTATACTTAGTCCTAGACTCGATCTCAAATATTCTCGAAAATACTCGAGTCGGCACCTTTGATAAACAAAAAGCAAAAATAAAAACAGAAATTTAAAAATAGCGTTGTAAACAATATCGACTTTATCCTTTGAAGTTAGAGACGAAAGTCGCTAGTTGACAACTATAGCGTCTAATTCAGAGGCGGCTTTTATCAAAGAGACTGAGCGCTTACAAGTATACTACCCGCTCGTTTTAAGTTTGCCGCTGGCGATAGGTATGAGTGTATGACGTTCGAAATTTTTTATTTAATTGTAACAATAAAAATTGTGTACGTTAGATATTTGGGTAAAACTATGACACATTATAAGTTTTGTTGTCACGTGGGGGAGGGTACGCGCATTCCACAGACCGGCAAACTTAGAGCGAACGCGTTGTACAAGTATAAAATTGTTGAGACCAAACTTATGAGATATTGTACCAGCTAATGTAACACAAGCTTATACAAATACAAATAAATAAATAAATAACATTCATAGCGTTTTGTCTCCGCGCGGCCGCGGAGTCCGCACAGCCGCGGAGCGACCAGAGAGAGGTGTTTTGATTTTTTTATTTCTAAATTCTTGCGGAACCCCGACAGAGGTATCACGGAACCCTAGGGTTCCGCGGAACACACTTAGAGTATAGCTGTACTATACCATGCTGGTCAGACATGTTGTTATAGGGATGTTGGTATAGGTATAGGGATCCTAGATTAACGAAGTGTATTTACAAAAACTGTCAAATCATCGACCTTCTGTTATCCCACATTATACGACATTTGTACAGCGTATCTTACCCACGATATGAATAATTTATTAACAATTGAATAATGTAACTTGTCTTGTTTTTTTATCTTGACAATCAGCTAGTAATACGAGCCATTTTTTTCATTGTCGAGTTATAATTTTCTTTTCAAATTATCAGTTTCTTCATGTCAGTAATGGTCCGTAAGTAAGTCAAAGTGTCGCCTTCAACACTGTAATGGCCACTGTTAAGAGTATCTTCTGAGAATTTTGGTGGAAACAAAAAGGTGTGTATATCAGTTTTATATCATATTCACACACAGCAGTTCTGCCGCTATATATTACATAAAATCAAAATTATTTAATATAACACGTTAAAACACTAAGGTATCGAATATAATACAAGTACACCACATAACACCAGATTCCCGCCAAAACCCTTGTAACTCTTCTACATAAAGATATTCTGTCCTCATCTCAATCCCGTAATGAGATGATACTTTGAAGTCTCGATATTTTTGTTTCGATACTTTTATGAGTACTTTTCTCCAGATCTACTCATGAGTACAGTATCGATAGTTTCTATTCGATTCCGTGTCCCTATTTCCCAATGGATTTTAAAAAGACAATTACTTATGATGTGCTACTTCATATATATATTAGCTTCTGCCAGCAGCTTAACCCACGTCATCTAAATCTGATCAATGATTTACGTGTCATTGAGTAACAGACATGCAAACATCTTCACAAATTTTCATTTATAATATTACTTTCACCCGCTTAGCTTAGATACCAGTGGAAATAAGGTGATAAATATAGCCTTTCTTAGTTGCTAATAATGTGGCTATCTATTGGTGAAAGATTTTTAAAACGCATAAACATTCCGCGTTTTCATTAACACAGTTCTTATTCCCGTGACAATACCAGGATAAAAACGGCCTAAATATATTGCTCGCTGATAATGTAGCTTTACAATGGTGTCAGAATCTTTGGAATTGGCTAGCATGCTATGGTTTCTCCCGCATAAACCTCGTTCCCATAGGAATACCGGATTAATAATACATATATTACTGGCTGATAATGTACTTGTCATTGGTGAAAGAATTTTTAGGATTGGTCAACATCCCGCGGCTTCACTCGCATAGATATAATTCCCGTGGGAACACTGGAATAAAAAAGGCTACATATGTTACTTGCTGCTAATGTAGATTTCCATTGTTTTTTTTTTTTTTTTTCAGAACTGGTCAACATCATGTGGTACTGGTCAACTCGCGTAGTCCCCGTTCCCATACATTACATTTCATCCCGTTGACTGCACAGATGGCGTAGTAGTTAAGATAGCGACTTACAACGCCTGTGTCGGGGGTTCGAATCCCACGCGGGACAACACTTTGTGTGATATACAACTTGTTGTTCTGAGTCTGGATGTAACATGTGTCCGTTAATTATATGTTTGTAAAGTTCCCAGCAATACAAGGATTATTTCCTTAGTGCATGGTGTTGTCTTAAATAAATAAAAAATAAATTCAATTCATTCATTCATTCCATAAGAGTACCGTGATAAGAAACGCCCATGTTACTCGCTGATAATGTAGTTTTCCATCAGTATTATGTATGTAATTTTTAATATTTTTTAATATCTTGCAGTTTCAATCGCGTTGTCCCCTTCCCATACGAATACCGGCAAAAAAAAATAACCTATATATGATATTTGCTGATAATGTAACTTTTCGTTGTGAAAGAATTTTTAAAATCGATCAAATTCTCGCGAGTTTATTGACATTGTTCTTATTTCCGTGGGAATACCGGGACAAAATATAAGCCTGTGTAACTCGCTGATAATACAGCTCACCATTAATGAAAGAAAAGAGTTTTTAAAGTCTGCACAGTACCTTAAGCGTGAAAGCGTAATAAACAAGCTTACTTTCCTATTTATAATATTATTGAGGATTAGCGTTGCATTTGCGTCATATGACTAAAATGGCCAAAATATTCAAATGGAGCTATTTTTTGACAGACCAATTTTGGTCAGATCGACCTTTGTTTCGTTAATATATTATAATTTACATAATAATTTATATATTATGTGGATATTATGTACATCATACCACCAAAACAAATATTTTTAAGAAAATAATCTTTATATAAAAACAATAATTTGCATATAACATTAAGATGATTTGTTATAAATATAAGACGACATTTATGAAAATTAGCAATGTCAAGTGACAAGGTATCAATAGATCATAAGTTTCGCTTTATGTAAATAATCCGACTATGACAACGTAATCATTATAAATAATAAACATTCCTGAAATAGAAAAAAAAAACCGGATTAGTGTGAGTCGAAGTCGCGCACGAAGGGTTCCATTATCTATAACAAATCGCGTTTGTTGTATGGGAGCCCCCCTTAAATATTATATTATTTTGTTTTTAGTATTTGAAAGAAAGAAAATGATTTATTTGGGTTCTACAGCATTATTTTCTAAGAGTAAAAAAAAGTCAATTAATAACTATTATATTATACAAAATTAAGAAAGATAATAATATTAAAGAAATAATATTAAATAATAATAATATTAAGGAAAAAGAACAACATTAATGCCATAGTACACCAAAAAGGTTCCACTTCAGCATAAGCTGTAGCACATAAGTATTACAGCGCTGGTTTTCAGGTAAAACCACCATTTGTTGTTATAGCGGCAATAGAAATACATAATTTGTACAAAATTCAACTGTCAAGCTATCGTGGTTCTTGAGATACAGCTTGGTGACAGACAGATGGACGGACAGACAGCGGAGTCTTAGTAAAAGGGTCCCGTTTTTACCACGATTCCCTAAAATGATGTAATTGAATTTTAAATTTATTTAAGAATGTTATACGTTCTTTTAAATTATAAACTCGGAATCTTCTATAAAATTTGGCATCTCTTTAGATATCGAGTCATATGTCAGTGAAGTTAGCAGCCACCCTATATTATAATTATTGATATTTTTTATGTGGCAGATCAAAAATTTCGCCTATTTTCTCGATGTCATGACGAGTTCAATAAGCTATCGTAGGTATTTTTATTCGCAGTATCAAAAATTACACAAGTTATAAAGACAATAGGAGGCAACATAGGCAAAAATGGCTGGAGGTGTCAAGCGGTGCGGTATCGGTTTCACTATCTCAAGTCTCTACTCGCAGTAGTTTCCCTGTAATATTCCAATATTCCTCTCTGGGACATTCAGGACGACATTGACCGGGATTAAAAGTATGCTACGTGTTAATCTAGGAAAAGCACTATCGAGGTGTCAATTTTCATCCAAATTTGATCAATGGTTTACTATAATTGAGTTACATCCAAACATCTTCACAAACTTTCACATTTATAATATTACTAGCAATCCGCCCTCGCTTCACTTCAGTTTCAGTCGCCTTACCCGCATAGTTCCCGTTCCCGTGGAAATACCGGGATAAAATATAGCCTATGTTACTCCTTGATATTATACCTTTCCGTTGGTGATAGAATTTTTGAAATCGGTTCGGTGGTTTAAGCGTGAAAGCGTAACAAACAAACAAACAAACTTACTTTCGCATTTATAATATTAGTAAGGATTTCCAATTGCGTAGTTATTAATGAAAAAAAATTAAATAAGTTAAATTTATATCACCTTATTTGGAATACCGCGATAAAAAATTGCCTACATGTATTATACTCTATAGTTCATGGTGATAATGTGGCTTTTCATTGATGAACAATTTTTTAAAGTCTATCTAATCTACCGCGGTTTCACCAGCGTAAACCCCATTCCTGTGAGAATACCAGGATAAAAAATTGCCTACGTTACGCGCTAATAATGTAGCTTTCCGTTATAAAAGTATTTTTGAATTCGGTTAATATTCAGTGATTTCACTCGCTGAGTTTTTATTCTTATGGGATTACAAAGATAAAAGTAGTTTGTATCGCTGATAAATATAGCTTTCCATTAGTAACAAAAAATTTAAATCGATCAAGTCTCTCGCGACTTCAATCACGTAGTCCCCGTTCTCGTGGAAATATCAGGCTATTACCACAGAGTTCGGTGCTCTCTGTGACATTGTTTATTTTGCATATCAAAGACATGCTTTCCATATAGAGTACCTATACGTAGCTATGTGGAGGACAGCACGGATGACGTGCAGTATACCGAGTATCAGAATGTCCCTCAGAGTATGTTACAGGAAAAAAGAGTTCAACCTGTATGAACGTTTGGGGCAGGCCTCAGAATGAGGTGAACGGCACTTAATCCAGTTCAATCTCACAAAGATACTAGTTTCCTCGTACACTGCAAAAAGGATCGATTTGTCATGACACCTAGTTTCAAAGAGCAACGCTCCAAATTTCTAAGAGTAATGATATCCACGGCTTCGAAATCTCGAGCGAAGTCCAGTTTGGGAGTCATTTGGAAGATAAACTCAAATTAGCAAGCAATAAGTTGGGCGTCCTAAGCAGAGCTAGGTTACAGATTACACTGAGACAGCGTTGTGTTATACAAAGCACAGGTTCGCCCTTTTGTAAAGTAATATTAAGAGCTCAAACTTTACCAGATTTTTTTTCTTCAATTCGAACGATATTTTCATGGTATCTAAGGGTAAAATTTAAAAGTTTTTTTTTGGCTCACCCTAGTACCACTGTTGGACTTAAGCCTTGGAGGAGGCAGTAGGAAGGATACTTATGATCTTACTGCACTACCACTGGTTAGTTAGTTGGTATAGGATTTTAATTCAAAAATTTCTTCTCTTGTATAGCTGCTACATGCATATATAATCCCTTAGGCGTCTTTTACGATCGCCCCCGGTCATGGCTCCGCCAGACACTGACCGGGAGGCCGACGACGACAGTGTTCCGCCCATCACGGAACCCGAGATGGGAGTGGCGGTGGCGCGCATGTGCGCAAAGTCCACCGCCCCCGGGCCCGACGGTGTTCCAAACCACGTGTTGGGCCTGGTCCTCGACCACCTGGGTCCCCGCCTCAGGGAGCTGTTCGACGCGTGTTTAGCGTCCGGACGGTTCCCTGGGTGCTGGAAGGAGGGAAGGCTGGTGCTCCTGCCGAAGCCGGGACGGTCTCCGGGGTCGCCTTCGGCCTACAGGCCTATCGTGCTGCTCGATGACACGGGCAAGCCACTGGAGAGGGTGGTAGCTGCCCGCATCGAGCGGCACCTCGTCGGCACGGGGCCCGATTTGTCGGACGCCCAGTTTGGGTTTAGGAGGGGTCGTTCGACGATCGCGGCTCTGTTGCGCCTGAGGGCCGTGGCGACTGAGGCCGTCACCGGTGGGGGAGTGCTGTTGGCGGTGTCCCTAGACATCGCCAACGCATTCAATAGTCTGCCATTCAGCTGCATCAGGGAGGCGCTCCGGTATCACGGAGTGCCAGCTTACCTGAGGCGGCTAGTGGCAGACTATTTGGTGGGGCGCAGCGTCCTCTGTACCAACCGAGCAGGGGACGTTGTGCGAACGCCCATGACGTGCGGTGTCCCACAGGGGTCGGTCCTCGGACCCACCCTGTGGAACATCGGCTACGACTGGGCGTTGCGGGGGAGCCTCCCGCCCGGGCTGGGCGTGATTTGTTACGCCGACGACACGCTCGTCACAGCCCGCGGTGGGACGCTAGAAGAGGCGGTAAGCCTGGCGACCTATGGCACCGAAGAGGTCGTCAGGCGGATCGAGGCGCTGGGGTTGAGGGTCGCCCTGGACAAGACGGAGGCCCTCTTGTTCCATGGGCGCCTTATGAGCCCTCCCATCGGCGTCTCGATCACCGTCCGATCGGTTGACATCAGCATCCGGGCCCATATGAGGTACTTGGGCCTGGTGCTCGACGGGCAATGGTGGTTCCGGGAGCATTTCCGCAGGCTCGCTCCGCGGCTCGTCGGCGCGGCGTCCGCCCTATCGTGGCTTATGCCGAACGTGGGCGGACCGAGCGCTACGTGCCGACGGCTGTACACGGGGGTCATCCGGTCGATGGCCCTGTACGGCGCACCGGTGTGGGCGGGGTCCTTGACCGTCCGACTTAGGGCCCTTCTGTGGCGACCACAGAGGGTCACGGCGGTCAGGGCCATCCGCGGATACCGCACGGTGGCGACGGAGGCAGCGTGCCTATTGGCCGGGACTCCCCCGTGGGACCTGGAGGCGGAAATGCTCGCCGAGTTGTATCGGCGGATGTCGGGGGTGCGCGGGGAGGGCGGTGTGATCTCGTTAAGGGATCTCACCGCCTGGCGCGTCGACGCCCGCCGAGACGTCATTGCCCGTTGGGCAGTCCGGCTGGAGAGGCCTCGGTTCGGGGTGCGAACCGTGGAGGCCTTCCGGCCGGTGCTGATGCAGTGGTTGGAAAGGCCTTCCGACTAGTGCAGGTGTTGACGGGGCACGGGAGCTTCGCCAAATACCTGCACAGGGTCGTAAGGAGGGAGAGTACACCGTCCTGCCACCACTGCGATTGCGACGAGGACACGGCGCGCCACACGCTCGAGGCCTGCGCGGCTTGGGCAGTGCAGCGCCGTGAACTCGTCGCAATCATCGGTGCCGACCTGACGCTGCCGGCCATCGCTAGGGCGATGGTCGACAGCGTCGGGAACTGGGACGCGGTCGCAGCCTTCTGCGAGACAGTGATCTCGCAGAAGGAGGCGGCGGATCGTCTGCGCGTGGAGCGCAGCCTCGATGAGGGGATCCGCCGCCGGCGACTGGGGCGGCGCAGGCGCAACTATCTGCGCCTCATGCCGCCCTAGCCGAGGCCGCGGGTGACGTGACCGGGGATTAGTCCGTCACCCGCCGAGAGGCCGACCGCGTGAGGAAAGACCGGTCGATGAGAGGGTACCCCGCGTAGGGGGTATTCCGTCGGGCCGACCACTGACGACAAGTAAACCTGCTCCGGTGGTCGGCCCAATGACGAAGGCGAGGTGGTTTTCGGGTGGGTTGCGGGAGTTGCGTGCTTAAGCCCCTCTGTCGCCCCGGACGGAGTGGTGCGGAGGCGCGCCGACCGCGACCCACCCAAAAGAAAAAAAAAAAAAAAAAATGCGTCTTTTACGATAGTTGTAAGATAGGGGAATTGTATTCTTAGTCCATCACCCTACGAAGTAATTTCGATATAAATTCTTAAAAAAAATGTAAACAATTATAAAAAGAAGAAAAGGAGAAAGAAAGAAATACCCGTATGGTGACGCATAAACAATATAATATATCGCCACCTTCTTACTCGTGGGTGTCGTAAAAACTGACTGAAGGTCCACCAGGACAATGAACAGGGTCATTCTCCTGTGAAATCCTAGACTACGATCACCAACTATGGTCATCACACCTAAAAGAATAGAATTGAAAAAGTCATAAATTGAGAATCTCCTTTTTTGTTTAAGTCAGTTAAAATATACCCGATATGAAAATCGTCACTAATATTATTAATGCAAAAGTAAATTTGTTTGTTATGCTTTCACGCTTACATTTATGAATCGATTTTAAAAATTCTTTCAGCAATGAAAAGCTATATAAACAATGAGTTAGACAGGCTATCTTTAATCCCGGTATTTTCACGGTAAAGAAGCCTACGCGAGTGTAATTGCCTATTTTTGAACGATTTTAAAACATTTTTCACCAATTGAAAGCTACATTATCAGAGAGTAACTAACACACGCAGCCTATTTTTACCCAAGTATTCCTACGGGAACAGGGACTACACTAGTGATACCGCTGAACACAAACTGATTTTAAAAATTCTTTCACTAGTGGAGAGCCACATTAACAGCAAGTAACATAGGCTTCCGTGTGGTGACGGAGTAAGAATACAATTCACCACCCCCTAACTTACCCGTGGGTGATCGTACGAGACGACTAAGGGATATAAAACGCATATAACATCTATGCGAGAGAAGGAAAACTCGAAATAAAACCCTATACCAACGTCTGACCAGCGTGGTATAGTAGGTCAATGACCTTTCCATTATGGAGGAGGCCCGAGCCCAACAGTGGGACGTATATGGGCTGAGATGATGATGATGATGATGAACATAGGCAATTCTTTATCCCCGTATTCCCTCAGTAACGGGCGCTACGCGAGTAATAGCGTGTAATCTTGACCTATTTTAAAAATTATTTTACCAAAGGAAAGCCACATTAACAGCGAGTAACATATGTGGACCATTTTTTATCCCGATATTCCCACGGGAACAAGAACTACACGAACACATGTAATACTCGTGTAAACATCACAAACCGATATGACAATTTAGAATCTATGATTGGCTTAGTATAATTTGAAATTTTAAAATTAGACGTACAGCTTAGGTAGCACCTTCATGTCGAACAACGATTTAACTTCTATCTTGTTGTAGTTGGTCCACAGAACAGTACGCTTGCGACTGAGTCTATAACAAGCGTACTCCACCTTAAGTATAACAAGCTCCTTCCACACGTCGCGTACTCGTCATTTTCGCGTTCACGTCATCTTAAAGTTCAGTATCGATAATGCGCGGCAGCTCGCTTCAAATATGTCGTGCGATCACCCTCGAATGTAATCACGTTACCTTCATGTGCTACATGCCCTTTTGCCATCATAGAAATTAGGAAAGATACAATAAAATCAGGACGTTAAACTTATTAAGTAATGAATTAATAATATAAAAATGTTTTAAAAAACATGCTTTTAAAATATTCTTTTCTTAGATCACTGATTATATCTCGATGAGGCGATCCGCCGCCGGCGACTGGGGCGGCGTAGGCGCGAATACCTGCGCCTCATGCCGCCCTAGCCGAGGCCGCGGGTGACGTGACCGGGGAATTAGTCCGTCACCCGCCGAGAGGCCGACCGCGTGAGTAAAGACCGACGTCCTCCCCGAGGGCGGGGACGTCGGTCGATGAGAGGGTACCCCAAGTAGGGGGTATTTCGTCGGGCCGACCACTGATGACAAGTAACCCTGCTCCAGTGGTCGGCCCAACGACGAAGGCGACGTGGTTTTCGGGTGGGTTGCGGGTGTTGCGTGCTTACGCCCCTCTGTCGCCCCGGACGGAGTGGTGCGAGGAGCGCGCCGATCGCAGCCCACCCCAGAAAAAAAAAAAAAAGATTACTGATTATATAGTACCCACCTATTATATATAATTATGGTATTCTTATTCAATATTAGTAAAACAAATACATTTTTTACTATTAATTTCTTATTGTATTTTTAGTGATCACTGGCCATGTTTCTGAATCGGTTTATCTTATTTAAGCTTTATCGAAAGCATTGTCGGTTGCCTGTTAATTTAATACATTCTAGATCTTGAATAATATTTTTGTCTATGGCAGGCTATAGTCTGAATACAACGCTCTTCTGACACCCGGAGGCGTCATGCGATCCAATATTCTACCTTAATAGGGGAGCGTCATTGTTTTATTCCACCAGGAAAAATATAAGCACTGATTTCATTTTGTCACGCAACTGTAAAAATATATACATACGAGGCATGCCTTTTAAGTTTTGTCGTTTGAAGAAAAAAAACACAACTAGAACCTTATAGTACTTTTTATTGTTTTTCAAAGTATTCACCACGTAGCTTAATACACGTTTCCATTCGCTCAAACCATAATCCACTCTAAACGTCCTCCCCGAGGGGGGGACGTCGGTCGATGGGAAGGTATCCCAATAGGGGGTATTCCGTCGGGCCGACCACTGATGTCAAGTAACCCTGCTCCGGTGGTCGGCCCAACGACGAAGGCGACGTGGTTTTCGGGTGGGTTGCGGGAGTTGCGTGGTTAAGCCCCTCTGTCGCCCCGGACTGAGTGGTGCGGAGGCGCGCCGACCGCAGCCCACCCACAAAAAAAAAAAAACCCTGCATATTGCAATAGTTTCATGACTGCCTGCCTGTTTGACGTCAAACCTCCTTAGGAGTAATCTGTACCATGCACGCTGATAATTGTTCGAAACATCGGGCAATCAAAATACAAATAAAAACGCAATAATACCCATAAAAATAATTTATTTAAAAATTCATATACTAATAAATCTTTACAAATTATGCTTATACAATGTCCCAACTCGTGTTAAGTAGTAATCTAATGGCTTTAGTTTTAGACGTGCTTGTAAAATTCATCCTTGCTATTAACATACGTGTAAAGGAACACCCAAGATTCCTTTTATTTTTAATTAAGGCGCGTGTTTTTAATTGTCGATAGTGATCGTTGCTTCAGTTGAATCAACAGATGGCGTTAGCAGCCTAAGATTGTTAAAACAATATGGATGTTTTTTTTTACTTTATGCTTATTATTTCGGATTATGGGTGATTGATTAAAAAAGCAATTGGTTTATTGTAAAAAGGATCGACAAAGGAACTTTAAATGTTGTTTGTTTGTTTTACAGGTAATGTTTGTTATTATTTTAGTTTATTGATGATTTGTGTTTAACCTAATATCTAAAAATAAAATCTTTATTTTACAGAGTAACACATTGTTTAATTTGTCTTCGTATATTTGTGAAAGGATAATAATTATTATAGACGAATTGTCTTAAATCCTTACTAATATTATAAATGCGGAAGTAAGGTTGTTTGTTTGTTTATTTGTTACGCTTTCACGCTTTAAGCACCGAACCGATTTCAAAAATTCTTTCACCTATAGAAAGCTATAATATCAGAGATTAACATACGCTATATTTTATGCCGGTATTACCACGGGAATGGGAACTACGCGGGTAAAGCGACTCAAACCCAAGCGAAGTGAGGGCGGGTTGCTAGTACGTAATAAATTCTACCGAGCAAGTATTTTAGTATTCTAGAGAATTAAGGAACTCAATCAAACAAAACCCAAGATCTTTATAGTGAGCAGAGCCGGATTAACCCTATCAGAGGTCCCTAGGCAATGCATTCTCAGGGCCCCTAGGTAATTCAATTCTCAGGACCACTTTCCTTTACCCTTTTCTTACTTTTTAAAATATATATTTTCTATTACAAATGTCCAGTCGATCAGATCGACTTTAGTATTCTGTTACTTCAATCGCTTATTGCAACAACATAACTTATTACTTTGACTTGATCACCTCACATTCCTGACTAATTTCTTTTTACTTTTATTGAAATTATCATAATGAATAGGTTATAGTTGTAGTTAAACTATGATCCAGGTCTCATGATGGAGTGAAGGTGGAGGCAAGAAAAATGACTTTCAAAAAAAATTGTTCGATGAAATGAGTTGAATTTTTTCCTTCGTGCTTGCTCGGGGCCCCTAGGCAGTTGTCTAATCTGCCTTATAGATAATCCGGCCCTGTTAATGAGTGATACATCTAAGCCACTGATCAACGATTCAATTCTTCTATATCATTCATCATCATCATCATTTCAGCCTATAGCCGTCCACTGCTGGACGTAGGCCTCCCTCATGTTGCGCTACAATGTGCGGTCACCTACACTGCGTCGTCCGATACGTGGTCGCCACTCGAGAACCTTTCTTCCCCAGCGGTTGTCGGTACATCGAGCGATGTGGCCTACCCATTGCCACTTCAGCGTGCTTCTTCTATATGCGTCACTACAAATATTGCCCATAACCATATAAAAATAGAAAATATAAAGATATAAATAACATTAGTTAAAAATATAGATAACATTTATAATAATACATAATATTAATAAAAAAAAAAATATAGTATCACATTTCAACTATCACATATTACTTTTTTTTTAACACGCTGACGGACAGTACCGCCTATGGCCGTTAAGATAGCCAAAATTAATATGACAGTATTTTTTTTTTTTGGGGTTGGACTGCGGTCGGCGCGCTCCTCGCTCCACTCCGTCCGGGATGACAGAGGGGCGTAAGCACGCAACACCCGCAACCCACCCGAAAACCACGTCACCTTCGTCGTTGGGTCGACCACCGGAGCAGGGTTACTTGACATCAGTGGTCGGCCCGACGGAATACCCCCTATTGGGGTACCCTCCCATCGAAATATGACAGTATGCCCATCATCCAAGTTTCAACTTACATAAAATTAGTACGTTTCTAGATGTACAATTTTCGAGGCAATTATATGAAATGTGTACCACTTTTTACTGTCACTACATAATGTTCAAAAAAGTATCTCAATACACATTCAGATCTTGATGACCCTTTTCCAAGCTCACTACGCCCATAGTAAGGATGTGAAAAAATAATCGATTTTTATAATAATCGTTTAGTAATCGATTATTTTTTGTAATAATCGATTTTTATATTCGATTATCAAAATAATAAAAAATAGCCTATTTATATTAAAATTAATCGATTATTTCACTGCTAGATTTCCTAAAAAAAGAAAGGTCATCATAATCCTGTTGGGAGAAAAATCGATTATTTTATAGTCGATTATTTATTATTAATTAATCGATTATTTTGTAATCGATTTTTTTAAGAACAAAAAATCGATTATTTAATTTATCGATTATTTGCCCTCCAAACACATCCCTAGCCCATAATCGTCGTATTTTAATACAAACTGTACAGTACTGCGCCCCTGTGACACGCCGACAATGTATGAGAAAAAAAACCGGCTAAGTGCCAGTCGGAGTCGCGCACGAAGGGTTCCGTATCATTATCAATAAAAAAGGGCAAAAGAAATCGCGTTTATTGTATGGGAGCCCCCCCTTAAATATTTATTTTATTTTTAGTATTTGTTGCAACAGAAATACATATGTACAATTTTCAACTATGTGGCTATCGCGGTTCTTGAGATACAGCCTGGTGACCGACAGACGGACGGGCAGACAGCGAAGTCTTAGTAATAGGGTCCCGTTTTTACCCTTTGGGTACGGTACCCTAAAAAGTAGTCTCAACACCCACCTGTGATAGGGTACTGTCCGTTAATGTGTTAATATATTTTCTTTGCTAAGTGTAGCAAAGAAATCGGTGAATATCTTTGATTGGAAAGCTGTCATTATGCTAGTCCTTGTCTATAGATTGCGGATTATAAAAATATTGTTTTTAAGTAACAACAAGTACGAAATCCTTCATCATCATCATGATGATGGCAAAAACACATTAGGCGTGCAAGGCTGCTATTTAGGTCATATCGCCATCTATGTGAAGTCGTCTATAATTTTTTTGTGTATGTTTAGTTGTTAGCCGCAATTGGCTTTAACAACTTTGTCCAGCTGATAGATGAGAGCTGAAGGTTCTCAACCCAATTGAAATCATATGTTAATAGAAATTGTAGTATCAAAATTTTAATGCTGTTTTATTTACGCAATTTAGTTTTGTCAAGCCTTTGTCGTCGTAAAAGTTACAAAGTATTCAATAGATGGCGCTGTAATAAAATATGGCATCACGTTACTGTAATATATTTTGCGGTTATAATTTTTTTTAAAGATGTGGCCACGAACATTAGAAACCTTGAATTACCGGATACAAATACCACCCAAACTGTTCTGAACAATTATATTTGTGGATCGTACAAGAAACTAGCATGCTATATATTTATAATAACCACAACCTAAAATCTTATAGTCTACAGATTTGATCGAACGCCTTTAACCTGTCGACTTTTGAAGCGCCATAGATCCTGTAAAATAAAAACAATATTATAAATTCTGATCTACATATCATCATCATCATCGCAGCCCATATACGTCCAACTGTTGGGCTCGGACTTCGTCCACAATGGGAGAGAATTTGACCTACTATACCATGCTGGTCAGACATGTTGGTATAGGGTTTCATTTCAATGATAACGTCATATTGGCCAGGGGTTACTCTTCCATGATATGCCTGTCCGGCGATTGTGGTAGGATAATTCGGGGTATGCGTCCCTGGCTTCCCGAGCTACCATTGTACTAAACCCTATCTTCCGAGGCAGTGGTGTCCCTAATCCCTATTATCCCATCCTTTCTTAACTTCGTATCTATAACGCCCAGTCCTATCCCACTTCCTTTAATTCCTTCCTCCTCCGCCAATCTAAGGTCTGCCGTGCCGATAGATGCGTGGCTAGGGACGAGCCTAGTCTTTAGCGTGCCGATTGCCCTGGGACCGGGTGACCCCAGAATATGGCTAACCTTATCCTAGTAAGCGGGGCTCTACTGGGATGGACAGAGTAATTCCCTTGCTTCTCGTGGGAACGCTATGAGTTTCGATAAAAATAAAAACTGTAGGAAGGGCGGCGATGTGGTTCGCGACACGTCACGTCTCGTTTCCATCGGGGGTGAAAAGTGGCCCACAGAGAGCCCCTTTGCTACGCTGAATGTAAGAGGAGGAATAAATGAGAAAATAGATGAAGTATGCCAGGTGATGGACGAAAGAGGGATTGATGTTATGTGTGTGAATGAAACAAAGCGGAAAGGATGTAATACCACAAGTGGCGTACTGGTCCGGGGTACCTAACACCAGCCGAGGTAAACAAGGAGTCGGTTTAATCCTTTCTGCGAGAATGGTTGAATGTATGTCTGAGTATGAATGTGTGAATCCCAGGCTCTTATGGTTGAGGCTGAAAATTGGTCTCACCCGCCTCTTTGTCCTAGGTGTCTATGCACCGACAGACTTGGGCTCGGAGGGCTCCACGGAAGCCAAGCAGCAAAACGTGGAGTTTTGGGATAGTATGAGAGATATTCTGATGAAATGTAGGGATAATGAAAGGATTATTATGTTAGGAGATTTTAATGGATGGGTAGGCCTAAAGCGTGATGGATATGAAAAGGTTCTTGGTAAGTTTGGCGACGATAGAGTGAATGAAAATGGAAAATGTTTGCTGGAGGTTTGTTTGGGATGGAATCTTTTTGTGACAAATACCATGTTTGCTCACAAGAGGATCCACACTTTTACGAGAGAAGAATGTGGGGCAAGAAGTATGATTGACTTTGTAATTGTTGACGAAAGATTGAGGAAGAATGTCTTAGATACCCGAGCGTACCGCGGAATCAGTATTGACACAGACCACTTCCTGGTGATATATCCCGAATAAGTGGTCTCTTTAAACGCTGGCGACATCGGGTAAAGAATTTTGCGAATGATTTAGAAAGGATAAAAGTGGAAAGTTTACAAGATACGATTGTAAAGGAAGTCTTTTGCGAAAGGTTGAATGAGAGACTTAAAGATGTAGACAAGTTCAGTGAGATAGAGGAAGTGTGGAAGACTTTTAAGGAAGGAGTTGTGAATGTTGCTGTTGAGGTATGTGGTGTTTCGAAAAGGAAAAAGGGAAGGAAGCAGTATAAGGTCTGTATGGATAAAGACGTACAAGTGGTTATAGGTAAGAAAAAGAAAGCATGGATGGACTGGTTAGCAACAAAAGCTAACTTAAGAATGCAAAAGGCGACAAATGAGGATGTAGACGAAGCAAAAGAGAAGTATAAATGTTTGAAAGAGATGGTAAAGAAAGCAGTAAATAAAAAGAAAGATGAGCGAAAAGATGAGCTTGACAGGAGGCTTGCTGAGGATTTCCGGTCTAACATAAAGCTATTCTGGAAATCCATAAGGATTGCTCGAGGGAGTTCTACAAACTCGGAGCTTACTAAAATCAGAAGTCAGAATGGAAGTTTTATGAAAGGACCAGATTGCGTGTTGAAAAGGTGGAAGGAATATTTTGAAAGTTTATTTGATAAGGACGAGGAACTGATTCAGATGCTAGAACAGGAGCAGAGTGATTATGACTGTGATTGCGAGATAGGTACAGATGAGATCATGACTGCAATGAAGTATATGAAGTTAGGTAAAGCTGCGGGATATGATAGGGTGTCGGTCGAAATGCTGAGGGCTGGCGACGGGATAGTGGTGAGTCAGTTGCACCACCTTTTCAACTTGTGTTGGAGAAAGGGTCGAGTACCAGAAGACTGGTGCAAGGCTGTAATCGTGCCCTTATACAAGGGAAAAGGGTCGCAACAAGACTGCGCCAATTACCGCGGCATAAGCCTTCTCAGCGTCGTCGGCAAACTGTATGCTAAGGTACTGATAGGGAGAGTTATAAAAGAGACGGATGAAAGAGCCTGGGATGTGCAAGCAGGATTCAGAAAGGGAATGGGATGCACGGACCAGGTCTTTTCCTTACGTTGCATAGCCGAAAAATTCTTGGCTAAAAACCAGAAGGTCTATTGCGCTTTCGTGGATTTGGAAAAGGCCTATGATAGAGTGGTTAGGAATGAATTGTGGTCAGCATTGTCTTTGCATGGGGTGAACGACAACCTGATACGGGTGCTGCAGTCTCTCTATGAGAACTCCAGTGCCTGTGTCAGAATAGAGGGAGCATACACTGAATGGTTTAGCATCCAAAAGGGTGTTAGACAAGGATGTGTAGCGTCACCATGGCTGTTCAACCTATTCATGGACAACTGCTTGACTGATTTAAAAGAGAGTGAATATGGACTGAGAATGAATGGATTACTTATCAAATGTCTTCTCTACGCTGACGATCAAGTTCTACTTGCTTCGTCGGTGAATGAGTTGCAAGAGATGGTAACAGCAGTACATGAGGCTTTTGAAAAAAAAGGAATGAAAATTAATGTAAAGAAGACGAAAGTTATGGTATTTGAAAGGGAAGAAGCTATGACGGAATGCAAGATACGTATAGAAGAGGAAATATTAGAACAAGTGCAAGAGTTTGTATATCTGGGATCTACATTTGCGAGAGATGGTAAATGTGAAAGTGATATTGAAAGAAGAGTGTGTAAGGGAAATATGGTGAATGGTGCTTTGCGCACCTTTATGGGCAGCCAAAGCCTGTCTAAGAAGGCTCGCTTGGCTGTGCATAGGGGAGTGCTTGTACCAACTCTAATGTATGAAAGTGAGAGCTGGGTATGGCAGAAGAAGCACGAAAGTAGAATAAATGCTGTGGAAATGAGAGCGCTGAGGAGCATGATTGGTGTGAAATTGAGTGATAGAATTAAAAACAGAGTAATTAGGGAACGTTGTGAAATGAATGTAGATGTAGTGACAAGGATTGAGAAAGGTATGTTAAGTTGGTTCGGCCATGTAGAGAGAATGAATGAAAGGAGACTAACAAGGAGAATTTATAAGGCGAATGTGAACGGAAGTGTTGGAAGGGGAAGACCGAGGCGGACGTTCCACAATCAAATAGGGGACGTTCTTAAGAAAGGCCAGGTTAGGAGTACCCTGAACCGAAGAACATGTATGAGGAGATTAATGAATGTGGACGAGGCGAAAGTGGTATGTCAAGATCGTAGCAAGTGGAAGGAAGTGGTCTCTGCCTACACCTATGGGAAAGAGGCGTGATTATATGTATGTATGTATGTATAACGTCATATGAAAATATAAAAATTTCATATTTTTGTGATTTGGATTATTATCATTTCAACCAATCGCGGTCCCCTGCTGGATGTAGACCTCTCTATGTGCCTCCTACGTCCAACGATGCCCAGCAACTTGCACTAGGTCGTCGGTCCACCTAGTGGGGAGGCATCCTACACTGCGTCATCCGATACGTGGTCGCCACTCGAGAACCTTTCTTCACCAATAATTGTCGGTTCATCGATCGATGTGACCTGCCCATTGCCACTTCAGTGTGCAAAATTATTTTTTTTTTTCAATCAATTTATTTATAATTCTTCGTACTATGTCGGTTACATCCGTTCTTCTGCAGATTGTCGTATTTCGGATTCTTTCTCGAATAGAAATCCCGAGCATAGCCCATTCTATAGCACGCTGAGCGACTTTGAGTTTGGTTATGAGGCCTACATTTAGGGACGTTTCCGTGCCGTAAGTCATCACTGGCAACACACACTGATCGTAGACTTATTATCACTGAATTATAATTATTTCGTATTAGCAACCCGCCCTCGCTTCACTTCGGTTTCAATCGCCCTAGACGCATAGTTTCCGTTCCCGTGGGAATACCGGGATAAAATAGTCTAAGTTACCGTAACCTTACATAGACAACTACCCGGTAGTAAAATATTATCAAAATCGGTCCAGCCGTTTTGAAGATTACTTCAAACAGACAGACAAAAAACTGTATTTTAGGCATAGGTGTCATGCAAATAACCGTGTGAGCATGATAAAAGCCCAGTATTTTGACATTACAAACAGACACTTCAATTTTATTTACTTATATAGATAATACTGCACAGATACTTGCGCCTATGCCACCCGAAGCGGCGAAGTATATCACGATGGAGGAGTTCCTCCCTGATCCAATCCGCGACCTTCTACTGGAAGACAACTGCAGAAGATAATATCCGCTCATTTTAGGATTAAATTGAATTACTTACAACGTAACTGATAGGAAAACCGCGCATCTTGACAAGTTCTTCAGCTCTTAGAGCTAATCCCTCTTGGATTGTATTCTTGACGTCAATGTAGTGACAGGAGCTGTTCGCGAAGTGGAAAGTGATCGCTTTTCTGTACGTCTGTAATAAAGGTATAATAAAATTTTATTTCTGTTTGAAAATGGAGTAAGAATAGAATTCACCATTCCCTGTCTTGCCCATGGATGTCGTAAAGGTCGACTAAGGGATATAATATACAAATAACATCTATGCAAAAGAAGAAAAATTCAAAAGAAAATCCTATATCAACCTATCTGACCAGCATGGTATAGTAAGATTAATTTCCCTCCTATTGTGATCAGGGAACAATGTGGTATGAATGTAGATGTAGTGACAAGGATTGAGAAAGGTATGTTAAGTTGGTTCGGTCGTGTAGAGAGAATGAATGAAAGGAGACTAACAAGGAGAATTTATAAGGCGAATGTGAACGGAAGTGTTGGAGGGGGAAGACCGAGGCGGACGTTCCACAATCAAATCGGGGACGTTGTTACGAAAGGCCAGATTAGAAGTACCCTGAACTGAAGTACATGTATGAGGAGATTAATGAATGTGAAGGAGGCGAAAGTGGTATGTCAAGATCGTAGCAAGTGGAAGGAAGTGGTCTCTGCCTATCCCTATGGGAAAGAGGCATGATTATATGTATGTATTGTGGAGGACAAGCCCAGCAGTTGGACGTATAAGAGTTGAGATATGATGATGATGGAGTAAGAATACAATTCACCACCCTCTCTCTTACCTATAGGTGTTGTAAAATGCAACTAAGGCATTATATAGGCAGACTAACAACCCGCCCTCACTTCGCCTCGGTTTCAGTCGTCTTTCCTGCGCAGTGGCCGTTCCCGTGGGAATACCAGGATAAAATATAGCCTAGGTTACTCCCTGATATTATAGTTTTCCATTGGTGAAAGAATTTTTGAAAACGGTCCAGCCGTTTTGAAGATTACCCGGAACAAACAGACAGAACGACAAAAAAAATTAAAGTGTATTTTAGGCACATGTATAGTCCAAATAACCGTGTGAATAGACAATAAAGTCTATTATTTTGACATTACAAACAGACACTCCAATTTTATTTATTGGTATAGATAACATAGACACAGGATGAAAAGGAGGAAATAATCGCTACATATACACACACCAACGCTTATACACTTTTGTTTACGGTTAAAATCTCTTGTCGAACTGAATGTCAAACAATCATAATTATGATGACAATGTCCAAGACATTTCTACTTATATTTTAGTTAATAGTGAAATACAGCTTGCTCAACATACATATATAATTAAAAGAAAATTGTGTAGCAGAAAAATAAATATAAATGAACTATGGCCGAATTTCGACCACTCGATGACCACTAGTTATTATAAATTACCCTTCCTCAGGGGAGATCTGGGACCAACAGTATGACGTATATGAGCTGAGATGATGATTTTACTACCTGGTCCAATAGGTGCTCATCATCATCACAGCTTAAATTGTTAGACCCACTGTTAGTCTCAAGACTTCATCACTAAGAATGACGCGGGTGACCGGACCAAGGAATTTAGTCTGGGCACCCGCGGAGAGGTTAGCCTCGCGACGACGATCGGCGTCCCAGTAGGGGACGTCGATGGGAGAGGGTACTCTGTCGGGGTATTCCGTCGGGCCGACCACTGACGTCAAGTGACTCTGCTCCGGTGGTCGGTCCAACGACGAAGGCGACGTGTTGCGGGTGGGTTACGGGTGTGCGTGCTTATGCCCCTCTGTTGCCCCGGACGGAGTGGTGCGAGGAGTGCGCCGAACGCAACCCACCCCAAAAAAAAACCACTAAGAATGAAATTGACCTACTATTCCAAGCTGGTCAGACGGACTGGTATAGAGGGTTTTATTGCCAGGTTTCCTTCTCTTGCAAAAATGTTATCTGCACATTATAATCCCTTAGTCGTCTTTTAGGACACCTAGGGCCGTAAAAGGCTACCCCCCTTTTACGGCCCTAGGAATTTTATTTTGAATTATATTCTTACTCAGTTACTACACAGTTTTATGTATATATGCTTACCTTGGCTTTATTAGGTCCTGAACCGTGAACCAGATATGGATTGAAGAACACAGTGTCCCCGGGACTCATTTCCAAGTGGACTTGTTTCTCTGGCGGAGACAGTACATCTTCATCTACACCATGGTAGAATTCAAGAGTGTTCTGAAAAAAAAAGGTTTAAATATCTCAGAATATCATAAAGAAATTTTTGTTGTGAAACCTTTCGCCGCGTTGGAGACTTTTTGGTAGGGGAAAATCGTATGGGTTTGCGTTACCGACATGCTCGTGGACTGGCGGACGCAGTGTGCTGTGCGCGTTAGACACTTTTTGTATAGGTAAAATCTCATGCGTTCGCGTCACCGATATGGTTATAGCAGTATACCTGCAGCTACAAAGCTGACATATAGTGTCGTGTAAAGTAAAATTGAATGGATTTAGTGAAGAGTTCAATGTAATACCGTAATGTATATACCGCGCATTATTGAAATAGTGTTTTTAATGATTATTATTTAAATTGTTTTATTGAAGAATAAAGAAGAAAGAAAAAAAGAAATTATTGAAGTGCAGTACTAAATAAATATACTAATATTTTTAAGACAAATAATAAGTAACTGAAAATTATTTTAAATATGTACTCGTAGACCTTTTGACGTGAAAACAAATTATTTTAAAAAACGTTGGTCTTTGAAAAACGCTATACATATAAATGTACAGTCCGTAATATATTTGAATAACAAAAATCATATAAACATGCATATAATAGTTGATGCTGATAATTTTAATTCAAACATTATGTTTCAAATTTTAATACTGAAAGTTTTAAGTTTTCACTTCTATTGATAGGCTCTATAATTTTTTTCACAGAGCAACACTAACTTATAATTAAATCTTTTACAGGGGCGTCTTAACAAACGTACAATTAACGGATTCAAAATTTCATGCTAACCCAAAAATTCACTCCCATAGTGGAAGTTGAATCAATGTCCAAAAGTTGACAATATAAGACAGAAGAAGAAGCACAGTTCTATAGATCTTACCTTTCTATCACCATGTTCATATAAAGTTTTGGCTTTATGGCTACCAGGAATAACAAACAGACATCCATTCTCATAGTTAACATCGTCTACTGCTGTCCAAACGCCTATAATCTTCTCAGCTGGTCGAAATGGGAAATAGAACAGGTCCTGAAATATAAAAAAGGATTTAGGAAGTATGGTTGATGGATGAACAAAGTTCAAAGTCGCTGAGCAAGCTGTTGAGAGACCTCATAAGAATAAATCATCATCATTTCATTAATTTATGGCGCTACTGGTCTTGAGCCTCCTCCACAATAAGAGAAAAATTGACCTTACTACACCATGCTGGTCGGACAGCTTGGTGTAGGGTTTTATTTCGACTTTTGCATCTCTTGCATAGGTGTTACATGCGTATTATATCCCTTAGTCGTCTTTTACGATATCCACGGGCAAGAGAGGAAGTGGTTATTCTTACTGCTTCACCACATGGATCGCCCTAATACGGAAATGCGTAAAAGAACACGTATATATGTATAATTAATATAAATTGAAGAATTAGCATATTGAAAGGACAATAGACAGGCCACATCGCTCGTCGAACTGAAAACCGTTGGAGGACACCAAGAATCGGATGGCGCAATGTAGACCCTTCACTAGGTGGGCTGACTACATCTTGAAAGTTACAGAGAACCGTTGGATGCAATTTTTTTTTTTATTTTTATTTATGGGTGGGCTATGGTAAGCGCACGCGCGGTTCAGTCCGTCCGGGGCGATGAAAGAACGGCGCGCGGGCCCATAGCCCACCCGTACCCACGTCACCTCGTTGTTTTTGAGTTACAATCGACTATTTTGAGTTACAATCTCTTAAGTATCCCGTATAAATATGTCCATACGGACATCTACAGCCTGATGCATGGATGGATTCAAAAAGCAAAATCTGATTTCAAAACGTCACACGATTTTACCATTACATTTCTTCAATGTTTGATAAGTGTGGTGATGGTTAGAATCACGTGTCATCATTCCTTCTTTGCCCAGTAGTGATCGTAAAATTTGAGTAAGGGGTGCAAGCTGATAGCATCAGTCTAATAGAACAAAAACTCCAAACGTGGGAACACCCATTTTGCCTAAAGAGATGCATCAAGCTGAGATCCATATCTCTTAAGATTACTTTCATCAGATTTAAAGTCTTCACCAAAGTCCGGGTTAGGTTAATCCAAGCATCTCATCATCATATCATCTCATATATATAGACGACATGATGATGAGATGATAATACTGGGATAGATGGATAACTACTGGGCTCGAGTCTCTTCCATAATGAGAGGGAAATTGACCTACTTTACAACGCTGTTTAGATTGAGTTGCTATAGGACTTTATTTTGAGTGTCCCTTCTTTTCTACAGATGTTATATGCATAGTACATCCCTTAATCGTCTTTTACGACACCCACGGATAAGTAATGGGTTGGTGAATTGTATTACTCCGCCACCACACAGAGAAGCAAACCATATGCGGCGAACAAATTATTTGCAAACAAAAATAAGAAGTTATACGTTCTTACCTGATGTGCAGGGTGTCTGGTAGCTCCCGGGGGTTTGTTTATAAACATGCTGTTGACAGCAGTAATGTCGTCACCTATAAACTGTGACAGCACCGACAGCATCCGAGGATGTTCGCCATAGGTGTAGAATACGTCATCAAATAACAACTCTTGTAACTGAAATCATGTCAAAATGCCAACTCAGTTCATGTACAATTGTATATGCCATTGGACTGGTCTCCTCCATAATAGGAAAGGACTAATTCACCACGCTGAGGAATATGGATATATAGGTTTCTTTTTGTCAGGTCACTGATGCCATTTCAACATACTTCTGGATAGGGATGTGCGATATTTATCGATATCGTTGAAATATCGATATTAACCGCCGAAATATCGATATTTTAATATCTTTTATATTAATCGATATTTTAATATCTTTAATATCTTTTTATTATCTAACTTTGAAATATCGCCATATCGATATTATGAACACGATATCGATATCGCTTTTGCAATGAAATGAAAAAATATGAATAAAATAATTTTGATAAAAAGTGTGATTCCTGGATCTGGACAACTGGACAATTTCCTTAAAAAAAAAAACTCATCAAAATTTGTCCGGAGGATCTGTAACTTCAATTTTCATCCGATCGATATTATAAAATATCGATATTACAAAATATCGATATTTTGTGCCCGATAATATCGATTTATCGATATTTGGCTGTCGATATCAATATCGATTTCAATATCGATATTTTACTAATATCGCTCATCCAGCTCAAACTTCTGGATCTTTCGGTTACACATAGGGACGCACACGATACATCGATGTTTCAATAAAAAAAAATCGATGTTTGCCATCGACGTTCACTATTGCAAAATATTGATGTATCGACGTTGTGATTGTTTTAATATCGATGTTTTGCCTGCCATCTATTAGAAATGTTTGGTAATTTTAGCAAAGCCTGTGCGACCTTGGTGGAATAATGACTTGTCTTTCAAAACTGTTATTTTTAAACTTTATTTCTGAATAACTTGCTGCATTTATCGAAAGCATGTATTAACTTTTTAAATAAAAAATAATTGTTAAACGTAATTTTATGATTTATTAAAAACGTCGATGTTTCGATACATCGATGTTTTCAGGCCGATGTTTTTATACATCGATGTATCGATACATCGATGTTCTTGCTTTCGATGTGTGCATCCCTAGTTACACCCGTTCTTTTACGAATTTCCATATTCCGGATTCACATAGAGAAATATCGAACTTAGCCCTCAACATAGCACGTTGAGCGACTGACCTTTTTTTTAAGACCAACAGAGACCTCGCTTCCGTGCTTCCCGGGTACCACACAGTGATTATAAACTTTTGTATTCAGAAACTACGGAATATTAGCGACCGTTCAATATGGCAATAAAACCAGTTTACCTTTTAGGCCAGACAGTATAGCGAAAGGTGTTAATTTCAGTAGGAAATTTCTCCCACCGATGATGACGTAGGGATACAGTATGTAAAAACCGCAAACTTACCGTTGAAGGGCGATTTTTAGCCCGTCTACTTAATGATTCGTTCGTTTATAGTTTCGTTTCATAAAAGTCCCACAGCTGGGCTCCAGCCTCTGCCCCAATAGGAGGGAAATTTACCTACTATACCATGCTGGTCAGACATGTTGTCATAGGGTTTTCCTTCTCTTGCACAGTCGTTATATGCGTATTATATCCCTTACTCGTCTTTTACGACATTCCCGGCCAACATGGTGAATTGTATTCTTACTCTGTCACCACACGGAAATGTTTCGATTATTCAATTACTTCCCTTGTAATTAGGCCTAGCCAGGATTGGACATCAGATTTCCCCCTATCATGCCCGTGGATGTTGTTAAAAATAACTAAGGGATATAACACGCATATAGTATCTTTACAAGAGAAGGACAACTCGAAATGAAATCCTATAGCAATCCGTCTGACCAGCGTGGTACATTAGGTCAATTTCACTCCTATCCAGGAGGAGTCTCGTGGCCAGCAGTGATGATGATGAAATGATGACGAATGGACATCGACAAGCTGAAGAATAGGATATTTAGAAACAAATAATTACCTTGTTAATATATTCCTCTGGATTCGATGATTTTTTGATTAATGCTGGCTCTTTGACAACATTGATTTGTCCAGAAGGTACAATACCTTTGCATATTTGAAGGAATCTTTGCCTGCAAGAAGATAAAATCAGTAATCTCACCCCATATACATCCCAGTGCTGGATTCGAGCTTCTGCCACAATAGGGAGAAAATTGACTAACCATACCACACTGGTCAGACGTGTTGATATATGGTCACTCCCTTCCCTCTAATGTGGTTGAGGAGAGTGATGGCTGCTCTAGTAGTTAACCCGTGATCGGGTGCTGCTTGTGGGATCTGGTCCAGCTATATTTATTCCTTTCTTTATTTTTTTATTGTTTTGTACTAATATTTGAAAATTTATACATGTATACAATTTCGAAGGGCATCACACTGTACCTAATACTATATGTTGTACGAAGTATAAAATTATATATAATTAAAAGATTAAAAAAAAAGTGACAGGCCGCTGAGTTTCTTGCCGGATCTTCTCAGCTTGTGGTCGCGTTCCGATCCGGTGGTAGATTATTGTATTGTGTTCAAACAATGTTTAAACTTGACAATATGTAAGTGCTCCTAAGGGGCTTATGGCGAATAAATGATTCGATTTGATTTATTTCGGGTTTTCCTTCGCTTTTATAGATGTTATCTGGATATTATATCCCTTAGTCATCTTATACGATATAGGCAAGATAGGGGATGTCGGTATAGTTACTCCGGCACCACACATTTTGCTATTATCATTTATTTTAGCTCATATACCCACTGATGGCCTCGAGTTTCACCCACAATAGGAGGGATTTTAGACCTATAATCACGACGGTCAGACGTATTGGTATTTATTTTTCTGGCTGTGCTATGGTAAGCGCATATGCGGTCTATTCTGTTCGAGGCGACGAAAGGACGGCGCGCGTGCCCATAACCCACCTATACCCACGTCGCCTTCGTCGTTGGGTCGACCCCCAGTGCCGAGTTCCTTATCCTCATTGGTCGGCTCGATGGAATACCCCTTCGAGTACCCTCACCTCTCGACGCCCCGATGCCCCGGGACGTCGGTCGCCGTCGCACGGTCAGCCTCTTTGCGGGTGACGGACTAAAATCCCCACCCGCGGTCTCAGCTAGGGCGGTATCAGGCGCCTGCGCCGCCCGAATCACCGGTGGCGGAACGTGTCACCGAAATAAAACCTTAGACGTGTTGGTATAAGGTTTTATTTCGAGTTTTCCTACTCTTGCACTGATGTTATATGCATATTTAATCCCTTAGTCGTCTTTTACGAAACCCACGGGCAAGGGGTAAATTATATTACTCCGTCATTACATGGAAGTTTGCTATATACTTACTTGTAACTGTAGAGAGATTCGAAATCAATAAATTCCTTCAAGACCAAGTAGCCATTGTCTTCGTAGAACTTAAACTGCTCCGGTGATAGTACGTAGTTATCTGATGACTCAGTGGAGACCCTGAAACGTGTACGAATACTTATTTACATTTTGGACGAAATTACGTTAGGAGTTCAACTAGGTCCGACTCCTGAAGATAAGGAACTCTGCACCGGTGGTCGGCCCAAGGATGAAGGCGACGTGCTATCTGGTCGGTTGTGGGGCTGCGCGCCGCTGCTCTGTCGCCCCGGACGGAGCCGGGCGAGGGGTGCCCGAACCATGGCCCACCCCAATAAAAAAAGGGGTTCAATTAAGTTATTATATTTTATATATCTATTATACACGGTGACATTTATGTCGTCTTACAAAAGCAGGGTCAATTAAAGTATCCAGTATCTACTATTCATTCGTACAATGAAAAGGTTAAAAACAATATTTACTAGAATATTTTTTAATAAAAGTTATTATAAATAATTACTAATTAAAATAGTAAGAAAACGGCATGTAGCAAGCGCATAGGTACTTAACACAGCTGATGTAGTATGAAGGTACTACGACCACTTGATCGCGGCGTCAATCGGGCATCGCAAAGGATACCTGTTAGGTATCTAGCATAGGGAATTACGCTTTGTAAAAGCCGTCTACGTGGACTTCGTTCTATGATTGGTCAACGAAATTCCGCATGATTTTTTTGTTTAAAATGTAAACATGATAAACAGACTGTTACAAAACATATCCTTTAATTTATTCTATTTTATTATTTTTTTTATAACTGCCACTATTGAACATTTATATATGTTAGATATGTTTCTTTGGTCGGATACTTTTATGGTTTTTTTTTAAAACGATAAAAAAGTCACCGTGTATATTTCCGTGTGGTGACGGAGTAAGAATTCAATTCACCACTCCCTATCTTGCCCGTGGATGTCGTAAAAGACGACTAAGGGATATAATATGCACATAACATCTATGCAAGAGAAGGAAAACTCGAAATGAATCCCTATACCAACATGTCTGACCAGCATAGTATAGTAGGTCAATTTCCCTCCCATTGTTTAGGAGGTCCGAACCCAACAGTGGGACGTATGCAAGCTGCGATAATGATGATTATATCTTAGAGTATAACACAAGTGGTCACCGAGGCAGTGAGTATAAAATTGTAAAAAATGAATCATGTATGCTTACGTTCGTTTAGCCGTGTCATGGTGGATTAAGACGAACTATTGTCACCGAGTTTCCATACAAATTTCTGAGAATTTTTACACCATTTTTACATATTGTTTGTTCCCGTCTAAAAATATTTACCTACAAAAAATATTGTTATTTTTTTTGGGGTGGGTTGCGGTCGGCGCGCTCCTCGCACCACTCCGTCCGGGGCGACAGAAGGGCGTAAGCACGCACACCCGCAACCCACCCACGATGCACGTCGCCTTTGTCGTTGGGCCGACCACCAGAGCAGGGTTACTTGTCATCAGTGGTCGGCCCGACGGAATTCCCCCTCGGTACCCTCCCATCGACCGACGTCTCCCCCTCGGGCAGGACGTCGGTCTTTCCTCACGCAGTCGGCTTCTCGGCGGGTGACGGACTAATTCCCCGGTCACGTCACCTGCGGCCTCGGCTGGGGCGAAAATATTATGTTGTCCAAAGGCAGTAATGAAAATTGAAATCTTATTATAAACATTGACATTAATGCAAGATTTTTGCGAATGTGAATACAAGGACATCGGACTAAAGGCGATATAAATAAATTTAACGAATCAAGTTTTCTATCTTACGTACGTAACAAAAAATACAACCATATTTAAAATAATAAACCGTACACAACATAAAAATCTTACTATTTTAGGTGCTAATTTCGTAGATACAATACTTCAAATTATTGCTGCAATAATGATAAAATTAAATTCATAAAACTAAAACCGGACAGCGCTTAAAAAAGCATAAAACAAGTAGATACCTATTCAGTATAGCGAGATTTACAATTGTACAATATAGAAGATATTCTCAAAACAATACCTTATTAAATTCCTCAGCCTGGTATGACGGACCAATTTTCTGTATTTTGTAACAGAGAGCATCTAACGGAAGTCATTGGAAATTTAAATAAGACATGGGTCTATGGAATTTGACAGTGCTTATTGCCGCAAAATTATGCAAGGAAACGGATTTTTAATGACGAGATCTTACACTGCCGAGTAATTAGCAGTTCTCCGGTAGTGGACTTATCCCCGGTCCCTCCACCTGCGACCTCCGCTAGGGCGGCATCTGGCGCAGGTACTCGCCTCTGCGCCGCACAACGCGGCGGCGGCGGAGCCTGTCGTGGTACAGGAATTCTTCCCAGACCCGCTCCGCCACGTCCTTCTGTGAGACCACTGCCTCGCAAAGGGGTGCGATCGCGTCGCAGTTCCTGATGGTTGGCAGCGTCAGATTGGCACCGATGACTGCGACGAGTTCACGACGCTGCTCTGCCCAGGCCACGCAGACCTCGAGCGTGTGCTGCGCCGTGTCCACGTCTCAACCGCAGTGACAGCAAGACGGCGTCTTCTCCCTCCTCGCGACCTACCTGCACAGGTACTTGCTGAAACAACCATGCCCCACAAGATCTGCATCAGTCGGAAGGAGAGGACCCTGTGCCGCCGACCCAACCACTCCATCGCCACCGTCCGGAATGCCTCGACGGTACAAACACCGAACCGCGGTCTTTCTAGCCAGACTCTTGAATATTTGAAGAGGAATATACATGACTTAAATACCTACCCACCTTTAAAACCCATACCTTTTAAAACAAATTAAGATCGCCAATGTCTGCAAGCGATATTGAAGGGAGGGTGGCTTAGAATAATAACGTATAGAATAATAGTGTCGGTACTTAAGCGATCAAAAAATTATGAAATTTGGCATATATACCGAATGATGAATGAAATTTGTCGGTGTTTTTAGCTAATCAATACAATGACAAAAATGTTATTGACATTCTCTGAATACGAATTCGAATTTCGCCGTCGCCGTCAAGAGTAACAATAGCTCAGTTGGGAAGTTGTCCAGTCGCATTCAAATAGCGTGAGATTGAATTTTCGATCTTATTATAATTATGTTTTTGTAATTTTTGATTATTTATGATTATTTCATCATTTTTATTTTTTATTAATATCTATGTAAAAAAATTATACCAAGCAAAGCTCGGTCAACCAGCTATTTATAATTTAAATAAAATACATTATGAACCATCACAGATTCGAAGCTAATAGCCAATTGCTGTCATTGCCAGATAACAAGTAAAAAAAACAAGTGCATATCATAATTAGTTGATAAGTAGTAGATATTATTTATTTATTTAAGATATTGATAATTTTTGTTTGAAAGTTTTAAATGATTTTTTAACTAATTATCCACTAATGTCCTTACTAATATTATAAATGGGAAAGTAAGTTTGTTTGTTTGTTACGCTTACATGCTTAAACCACCAAATCGATTTCAAAAATTCTTTCACCAATGGAAAGCTATAATATCAGGGAGTAGCATAGGCTATATTTTAGCCCAGTATTTCCACAGAAACTACCTGGGTGAGTCGACTGAAACTGAAGCGAGAGCGGGTTACTAGTTATTTATAAACCACCAAAATATTATCAAAATCGGTCCATTTGTTTCAAAGATTACCTGGAATAAACAGACAGACATACCAACAAAAAATATTGAAAAAAGCTTTGCACATAGGTATAGTATGAAAATTTATATATTACTAGCAATCCGCCCTCGCTTCGCTTTGGTTATAGCTTATAGTCGTTTTACCCGCGTAGTTCCCGTTCCCGTGGGAATACCGGGTTATAATAAAGCCTAGTTTACGCCCTGATATTATAGCTTTCCATTGGTGAAAGAATTTTTGAAATCGGTCCAGCCGTTTTGAAGATTACCCGGAACAAACAGACAGACAGACAGACAGACAGACAAAAATTTTTTAATTGCTATTTTAGGCATAGGTGTCGTGCAAATAACCGTGTGAGCATGAAAAAATCCTATTATTTTGACATTACAAACAGACACTCCAATTTTATTTATTGGTATAGATTTTGACATTAGAAAGCAACATTTCAAATTTAATTTTTTGTATAGATATTGATAGTCTTTGTTTAAAACCTTTAAACTAATATTGTTTATAAACTAGCTTGGGTTTTCAGCCACACATTTTCTTTTTCTGTGGCAATATGGGGACAGATATAGCCAAAGTTATTCCTTATATAGATAGCTTCCTAATAGTAAAATATTATCAATATCCAACCATTTAGTGGAATTTTTGCCACTGCATTTCGCAGGTTTTGCTCTCAACCCGGTAAGAAATTTAAGCGAACGTCGCCCGAGGGCTCCTGAAGAAGCAATAATAACAATAATTCAAGGTGTAATAAAATGAGAAAAGTACTAATACCTTAGAATAATAACGTAAAGAAGGTAAGTTCGCGCAAAAGTGAAGCATTTCAATTGGAGCCTAATGGAGCTTACGCCGGAACCGTTCAGTAGTGTACAAGTCATTGTACTGCACGTACGTACGCAACTCTTAAAAAATAAATAGGTAATTATGTCGGTTTGTGCATTCAAATGGTGTCATAACACATTTGAAAAACTTAAAAAGGTTTTTAACATTACTTTTAAAAGTATTTCGACGATTTATGTTAATAAAAACAAAATTTGATTTGATAATTTGTATAGTGGTGTGCGTGTGTAGGTGTGTAATCGTCTGCGCGCCTTTAGTATTTTTAGATTCATGTTTCGAACTTTCGAAGTATTGACACTATTCTTCTATGCGTTATTATTTTAAGACTAATACATTATATCATCAGTTCATCCATTCTTTGCATGTTACATAAGACAGCTCATTGATGACAGAAAAGCTTGCTTTACATATTCATTAAACATCACTGAGAAAAATATTTAACTGAAAACGAAACTATATCAACCTATTTTGCCTTAAATAAGATGCTGAGAGTAATTACTGATGCCCCTTGGTTCATGACAAACAAATGGCTCCATCATGATCTACATATAATCACTGTCAAACAAGAAGTTCTTCACTACACCAACTCATTCAAGGAAAGGATTACAAATCATCCAAACAGTTGGGCTAACACCCTGATGAAAGAAAACCAAACGACATGCAGATTGAAGAGGCAGATGCCCCAGGACATACTCAAACAATAAAATAATATAGGATGCGAGAGGCATACCAGTCATTAACCAACATACCCACTGTTTAATGTTCCAAAGACGACAGATTGCAGTGATATAGGGGATTAAAAAAAAAACCTATTTAGCCGATGTAGTATAGAAGTGCCATTTCTTCTCTTAATTATGATGTGAGCTTGCAGCTAACAAAAAGGATGTAAATGATTTGAGAAGTTGTTGAAGTTAAAAGTTATTATATCACAAGTTATCATCCATAAATTCAAATTTAATTAAGAATTTTACAGTCATCATCATCGTAACCCACATACGTCCCACTGTTGGGCTCGGGCTTCCTCTACAAAGGGAGGGAATTTGACCTACTACATATATCATGCTGATCAGACGTTGATGTAGGGTTTAATTTCGAGTTTGCCTTCTCTTGCATAGACGTAATATGCATATTATCCTTTAGTCGTCTTTTACGACATCCGCGGGCAAGAGAGGGTGTGGTGAATTGTATTCTTATTCTGTGACCACACGGACAGATCTAGATAATTTTTGGATAACTTGTAGATGGTTTATGCATATTATATCCCTTAGCCTTTGCGAGTCTCGCATGCAAGATTGAGGATGGTGAATTATATTCTTACTTCCGTCAATCACCATGATCACTTAATCAACATGATTAATTTCTTGCTGTGTTTTAGTTAAATTGATGTTAATCAAATTAATCATTTGGGCAATATGGTGCCTTTTATAATACATACCACAGAGGTGGTGAATGGTTAAAAATACAATGTCACCCTTTACTTTGCTGTGAAATTTATAAAAATGAACAGTAAAGCTCACACATGCCGCCTGGTAACAACATTGTATGATTTTAGCATTCATCTCTACTACATGTATGCATGTTAGGTCATGCACGCATGAACGTGAAGGGGTCTTTTCTCACTATAGACAGTGATTTATTTCAGTATTGCCAAGGCCAATGAGTGGCAGTTGACACTTTCTATCAGTTCAATATGTTTGTCTGTCAGCAAAAGGCAATAAGAAAAAAGCTAATCCAGCTAGCACCAAAGGAGTGCCAAGTATGCAGGTTTGTCGGGCTAAGTGTGGCTCTATATCTATGCTCACTCATTCGGGGTTAAAAGCATTCACACATGCACCTTCACATACTAATTAAGTTTTTATAATTATTTTTAACATGCATGTAGGTGATGGCAGAATATTAGTACTATTTCTTTACGTAGAAGTAGCACGAGCTGAGCCAATAGCCTTTTTTGTTGCTCATTAGAATTGTTTCATTTTATGTAAGAAGCTCTTTTTAGTTGTTTGTGTTTTTATAAGATCTAACGAGAACAGAGTAAATGTTTTTCTTTCTTTTAAAGCCATGAAACTAAAGAAGTTTTTAAACTACAAGTAAACATGTCTCAAAAATCTCCATCATCACATCACAGAAAATATTAATTCTGTATTTAAATTGAGCGTTTATCTACACTTCCGCGAATTATGTTCTGTTTTTGAATTTATGAAATGTTTGGCAAGGTTGAAAAATTATTTTAATAGCTGAACTTTTTCTTAGTTCCTTAAATAAAAAAGTGGCAAGGTTAACTGTATTTGAATATTCAATTAATATATCAATAAACTCTAATATATTTTTTTAGAAATATTACTCCTGATTTAACAAATATTAGACTAGCTTAGAACAATTTAATGTATACATTTAGACGTACGGTTTAGGCAGCACCTTCATACCAGCTAGTGATTTAACTTCCATATTATATTCTGTCACAAAATCCACTTCACAATACGTAATAAATCTAATTGAAAACGAATTTACAATAAATAAATAATGAATACCTACACACTGGTACTAGTGTTGTGTATATATTACAATATATCAGCATATCGATATTTAATAGAGTAATTTTTCGTGCGGTGACGGGGTAAGAATACAAATCACCACTCCCTATCTTGTCGACGGATGTCGTAAAAGACGACTCAGGGATATGATACGCATATAACATCTATGCAAGAAAAAGAAAATTTGAAATAAATCCATATACCAACCTGTCTGACCAGCATGGTTATAGTAAGGTCAATTTCCCTTCTACTATGAAGGAGGCTCGAGCCCAACAGTGGGACGTATGTGAGTTGAAATGACGAAATGAAACCTAAAACATGGCTCAAAATAGTTCAGTCCATTGTCACAGATGTTCGGTTCCTATCCTTTTTTTCATCCTTTTTTTTTGTTTTGTTCTACTGAAGTTAAACTGACGTTACTTCCTGACTGACATTAACGTCTTGATGTACGCGCATTATCCCCAAGAAAAGTACACGATACTTTGAAGTATCGATACTTTTATTTCTATAAGTACTTTTATGAATACAATACTTTAATTTTATACTGCTCCTGAGTAAGTATGGATTTTTTTCTATTCTATACCGTATCGAAAATAAAGAGATTTTGAGAAGTATATGTTGCTAGCTAGTTAAAATAAAGTTTGCTAGCAGCATATAGCAAACTGAAAATAAAGTTTGCTATATGTTGCTAGCAAACTTTATTTGCAGATAGAGTGCAATTTGGGACAAGAACATCGTTCTAAGTTTGCCCAATAATGAAACCAGAATAATGAAAGTAACAAAACAGGAATTATATATTTGTTTGAAAAAATACGATTGGCTAATTCTTTCTTTACGCAGATGAAATATCGAAATTTTCGTCTTAATATGAATGTCATGTTTAATTAATATATAAATCGATATTTATAAATAAGGGTTAATAGCAGCACTACGTAAAAACCATAGATAAAGATGTCTAATTGTCTACGTTAAAAACTTTTTTTTTCAGATCGTAGTTTTGACAGCAACATAATAATATTCATATGATACCATTCATGTCATAATCATTCATGTCATAATGCTTCTGCCCGCGACTTCGTTCACGTGAAAATTATTTCGTCCAAAGTTCAACTATTAACCAAAGGTTATATTACTGGGATAAAAACTATTCTATGTTTTAGTCTAGGAAACACTTTATCGATGTGCGATCGGGTGCTGCTTGTGGGATCTGGTCCAGCCATATTTTCTGCCTTTCTTTATTTTTTTTCTTGTACTAAATTTTGAAAATTTGTATATACATACAATCTCAAAAGGCATCGCACTGGAGCTAATACCATATGTGTTGTACGAAGCATAAAATTATGTAAGTATATTTAAAAGATGAGAGAAAACAATGACTGCCCGCCGAGTTTCTTGCCGGATCTTCTCAGTTTGTGGCCGCGTTCCGATCCGGTAGTAGATTATTGTATTGTGTTCAAACGTAAAATTTGACGATATGTAATTGCCCTTAAGGGGCCTATGCATAATAAATGATTTGATTTGATGTGTATCAATTTTCATCCAAATCAAGGTTTAAGGCATGTAGGTACAGACAGGATACATGTAGGCATGTAAAGCTTCGACAGTAGTAACAGGTATGAATTGCGCAAACGCTTCAATGGTACGTAGGTACAAAGACGTTTCGTCAACGGTCATCTGCCGATCACCTGATTTAAAGCGAAGTTTGTCTTTTTTTTTGCGTACGTAATCATTGATGTATTCAATTTCTAATGAACATTTAACAAAGTAGGTACGAATATGTTGCAGATTAAGTATCACTGATTTTATACATTTCAATCAGATTTACACGAAAAAGCGATGACAAAGTTGAAAACTTTACATGACTCCAACTCATTAACAAATCCATATTTTTCCTTCAAATTTTTTTTATGGGTTCCTAGCACCATTGCCTAGCTCCCATTTGCCTCATAACCTGATACACTCTGTATACATCAGTTCTTATATTATATTTCTCATCATATTCTTACACAACGGACTTTGGCAGAATGGTGCCTCACTTATAACTATTATATCCATTGAAGCAAGAACTCGAGTTAATTATTATATTTTAGTTTTTAACGAGGGTTAAATATGAAAACAATTTAACGGCATTTTACATAATGTATTGCTGATAAAGTGCCAAAGTATAGTGAAAATGGTATAACTCTTTTTATTTTACGAATGCATAGCGTTTTACAAATATTTTCGTGTTCGACAAAGAAATCCTTTAAAGATTGTTATTTATAGTATATCAATGAGCTTTTAAGGTCGACGAATAAACTTTCAGGTTGATAAAGATTATAAATGATGTGATAATTGATAAATACATATTATCTATAAAGGTCTTTGTAGCTATGCCTTAAGATAGTTCTGAATCAATGTACCACTGAATCAATGTAGTGAATAGATGTACAGGCACCTTCTCACAAACTGATTTAATTCTAATGTGGAAACGTCGGTAATCAACATTATGATTTTTTTATGCATAATGAAAATTGCGAAAAGTTTTTTATCGTTAATATTAAAAAATCTGAAAAGATCACATAGATTATAATCCACCAATACCTATCGTTATAAAGATGAAATTATTAAAAATATTCTTAAACTAGCAACCCGCCCTCGCTTCGCTTCGGTTATAGGTTATAGTAGTTTTACCCACGTAGTTCCCGTTCCTGTGGGAATACTGGGATAAAATATAGCCTAGTTTACGCCCTGATATTATAGCTTTCCATTGGTGAAAGAATTTTTGATATCGGTCTAGCCGTTTTGAAGATTACCCGGAACAAACAGACAGACAGACAAAAAATTTTTAATTGCTATTTTAGGCATAGGTGTCGTGCAAACATTGATGTAACAAATTAACTAGATACACAATCTCATACAAAAGTTCTTTTAAAACTGTCCCAAATTGTATTTTCTTAGTGCTAGTCTAAATAATTATTATACATTAATGAAAATTCAACCTTATGAGCATAACTTATAGTTGTATTCACAATAATACGTACGATAAGCCATAATTTTGTACGACCGAAGCTCGCCTCTCATTGGTCATCATACTTCAAATCAAATTCAGTCTTACATGCATGTTTTAAAGTTTATATTACGAGGTGCCAAAAAAGCTATATTAATAATAAAGGTCAAGGTATTATTCGACGAAAATAAAAGGAGATATTAATGTCTTATTCTACATTGAAAATGATGCCATTGAATTCCATCGTATTATTCTTGCAACGTTGAGTAAAATTTTGTAACAAAAAAATCTAAATCACCATATTCCACCCGATATTTAGTCATATAAACAATAAAAACAAATCAATGAACTGTTTAACTTACTGGAAGTACGAAATCTCATCCTTTTTTAACGTTTTTGACGTATTATTTTTACAATTGTTCAATGAACACTTCGTCATTTCTAACGTTCATACAATAACGCGGTTGACACAAGACTACTTGAAGAGAATGCTAAATTCTTGTTGTGGCGCTCTTTTTATGAGGACGTTTTTGAGACGCTGTTTGTGTATCTTGGGTTTTTTGTTACATCAATGCGTGCAAATAACCGTGTGAGCATGAAAAAAGCCTATTATTTTGACATTACAAACAGACACTCCAATTTTATTTATTGGTATAGATTAAACGCATTAATAATTAGTACATTTAATGTTGCGAGATGGCGCTACCACAACGATACAAAAATTGTAAGGCGTTTGGCGGGGACGTTATAAAAATGACGTGCGATCTTAAATTATATGCAATATTTTGTGGTTTTATCGAGTTATATTAATTAATGTTTTATTAATTAATGTTGCGAGGTTCAGACTCAACAGTGGGACTGATAGAAGACCTGACCTGAAGACCCTACCAAAAAGAACAATCTAGTTTACACGCTCTAATGACTAGTTGAGCTAGCTGCCCACCTTATGAAAAGTCCCGCGAGTCTAAGATAGGAGTGCTTTCTTTAAACCTCTTTTATTGAAGGACATACCATAACGCGCTGGAGATATCGAAGCAAGTTGTTCAGTTCAGTCTCCACGTATAAGGCAGAAACAAAGTCTGAAAACCAATGCCCGATTGAGATAATTTGATGTCCCAAGCAATCTTCTCCTGTGGAACCCCCTATCCTTAAATGAACTCCAAAGAATTAACTACTTAATAATCAATACGGATAACATTCATAATCAATAATTTGTTAAATTATTGTTGTCGTGACGGAGCTAGAATCTGGGGGCACGGCAGTGCCCCCGCCAAGTCGAGCAAAAAAAAAAGTCGGGCAAAACGCAACACTGCCGTAACATACTTTTCTCGAAGCAATTCAGGCCATTTTTGACCCCCCATAACTTCGTTGTGAATAAAACTATAAGCCTGAATTTTTAGTAACCCAGCAGGCATTGTATACAGATTGTGTATTTCAAATTTCATTCAATTTGAACCAATAGTTTGAGAATTATAACTAGTCAAAATTTCGTAATTTTGTCACTCACTGACCGACTGACCGATCATCAATATAAAAGAGGCACTTCTAGCAGATATAGAAGCTTCAAATTTAGAATACAATTAGTGTTTAGTGTATAAATGAAGGAAAAATTATGAAATATTTGTAATTTTCATCCAGTTTCCTAGATACACAAACTGCATAAATAATTTTGTAAACCCATATAAATATAAAGGATTACAAAGTTACATTTGCAGTTAATGAAATGTAACTTTGTAAAAAATAAGAATACATTTGTCGCCATCATTGCTTCCCAATGGGAATCGTAAAAACCTGCTAAAGACTGCGCAGATGGCGTAGTGGTTAAGGTACCAACGTACCGTGCCAATGTCGCGGGTTCGAATCCCATGCAACACATCACCTTGTACGATCCACTAATTGTTGTTCTGAGTCTGAATGTAATTTGTGTCGGTTAATTATATGTTATTTCCGTGTGGTGACGAAGTAAGAACACAATTCACCACTCTCTATCTTGCCCGTGGATGTCGTATAAGACGACTATGGGATATAATATGCACATATCATCTGTGCAAGAGAAGGAAAACTCGAAATGAAACCCTATATCAACATGTCTGACCAGTATGGTATAGTGGGTCAAATTCCCTCCCATTGTGGAGGAGGCCCGAGCCCAACAGTGGGACGTATAAGGGCTGCGACGATGATGCGATGATGAATTATATGGTTGTAAAGTCCCCCACAATATAAGGATTATTATTCCCTTAGTGCAAGGTGTTGTCATTTAAAAAAAAAGATTCAACAGGAGAGTGGGCAGCAAATTTTACCGGGGAAATGTATGATATCTCACTACGAATCCAACCCGCCTACCAAACGTGGTGATTACGGCATTATTCCTCATATGGCGAAGACAAATGAGTCCTAGTCATGGCAACTCTGTTACCCTTGAGCGTCGTTGGATGCGGGTGCCACAGTGCGGCACTTTGTGGTGAAGCATGAGGGGGGTCTATGTTCTGCAGTGGACGGCGATAGGCTGAATGATGATTGGCATAATAGGTGTAGACAGATACCTAGATATAAATATGTTTGTGAGGCCGTAATCTCGCAGAAGGAGGCGGCGGATCGTGTGCGAGTAGAGCTTCTATTCGGCGACACGTTCCGCCGCCGGCGACTCGGGCGGCGCAGGTGCGAGTATCTGCGCCTAATGCCGCCCTAGCCGAGGCCGCGGGTGATTGGACCGGGGAATTGTCCGTCACCCGCAGAGAGGCTGACCGCGCGATGGCGACCGACGTCCCAGGACGTCGAGAGGTGAGGTTACCCGAAAGGGTATTCCGTGGGCCGACCACTGACGACAAGTCACATCTGCTCCGGTGGTCGGCCCAACAACGAGGTGACGTTGGGTACGGGTGGGTTATGGGCCCACGCGCCGTCCTTTTATCGCCCCGGACGGACTGGACCGCGCGTGCGCTTACCGTAGCCCACCCATAAAAAAAAAAAAAAAGATATAAATATGTTCAAAGATAACTTGTAAAATGATCAATCAACGGAATGAAAAAGCAAGAGTGGGACATGTCTTATGAAATTGTACTAAAATCTCCCAAAGTACCTATTAAGTAAACTAAATTGCCTGAAATTTACCTGAAAGAAAGAAAGCCATCATTAGGCTCGATTGCCATCAAAGCGGATAGGAGACTAGAGGAGATGTGTTTCAAATAACCAATCAAATTTCTTTATTTCCACATCTCTCAGCTTAGTTTAGATAGAAATGACTCAAGCGAAAAGGAGAGACGTCACATTTTTCAGAGAGTGGGCTCTAAGAAAATCTGTTGTTGGTATTCAAGAAGTAGAAGGTACCGGAAAGGAAAATAAGTAGGTTTATCTACAAAAAGAAATGAGATACCATCAAAAACAAAACTTGTAAAAAAAGCCAAGCCTCGCAACAGAGTTCTTCTACCATAAAAAGTTGTGAGATCCATGTTATATCAAGTCAGTTAACTCATTCAGTCCCTGCTTAAGGGACCTTTCTTCTTAAGTTATTACGTAAATAGCTAACCTAACAACTTCTTATAGTGACTGTATCAATATTAAAGATCTTTTCC
Source organism: Lymantria dispar (assembly GCA_032191425.1). Lineage (NCBI taxonomy): Eukaryota > Metazoa > Arthropoda > Insecta > Lepidoptera > Erebidae > Lymantria > Lymantria dispar. Next base: position 3,724,870 of record CM063465.1, on the reverse strand, counting down.
CCGAGGGGGGGACGTCGGTCGATGGGAGGGTACCCCAATAGGGGGTATTCCGTCGGGCCGACCACTGATGTCAAGTAACCCTGCTCCGGTGGTCGGCCCAACGGCGAAGGCGACGTGGTTTTTCGGGTGGGTTGCGGGAGTTGCGTGCTTAAGCCCCTCTGTGGACGGAGTGGAGCGGAGGCGCGCCGACCGCAACCCACCCACAAAAAAAAAATATGTCTTAAATAAACAGAATGACTTGGCATTCGCATGAAAACACAATGTATGTACCTCACAAGTAATACATATTATATTAAATTGTACTAAACATAGTGCGATTGCGAAGTCAATCTATTTATTTAAAACATAAAAGATATTTAATATTGACATAGTCACTATAAGAAGTTGTTAGGTTAGCTATTTACGTAATAACTTAAGAAGAAAGGTCCCTTAAGCAGGGACTGAATGAGTTAACCGACTTGGTATAACATGGATCTCACAACTTTTTATGGTAGAAGAACTCTGTTGCGAGGCTTGGCTTTTTTTTTACAAGTTTTGTTTTTGATGGTATACAATTTACCACCCTCTCACACTTTTTTTATGGTTTAGCTCTGGTCAGCGCACACACCATCCGCTCCATTCGGGGTGACGAAAGGGCGGCGTGCAGTTCCATAACCCACATACTTCCTCTCCTTCGCCATTGAGCCGACTCCCGGTACAGAGTTCTTTGTCGCCTGTAGTCAGCCTGGCGGGATGGCCTTTGGGCACCCTCCCGTTCCAACGCCCCTCCCGGGACGTCGATCGCCCTCACGCGGTGCCTCTCCGCGGGTGACCAATCCCTGGTCTAGTGACCCACTCTATCATAACCCTGGGTGTGATTAAAGACGACTTAACTATATAATGTGCATATAACATCTATGCAAGAAAAGAACAACTTAAAGTATAGCTCTACACCAAACCGTTTGACCAGCGTGGTATATTAGTTAAATTTCCCTACTATTGTGGAGGAAGCTCGAGCCCAGCAGTGGGACCTACATGAGTAAAAAAAAAAAAGTAAAAAGTATAGTATAGTATAGTAAAAAGTATAGTAGCAAAAAGTATAAGTAAGTAAGTAAAAAGTACTTTAAATATTATAGGTAAGCACTGTATTCTTACACGACCTCAAGTTACAAATACTTTTGTTACAGGAAAATTTACATAGTAGATAAATAAATATACCTATTCTTCGAAAACCAAATTCTGCGTGAGAATTGACCTTACGACTAGGGATGTGAAAAAATAAACAATTTTTATAATAATCGATTATTTAAAAAAAATCGATTAATAATCGATTTTTTACAATCGATTATCAAAATAATAAAAATCGATTATTAATCGATTTTTATTAATCGAAATTCGATCGAAATTAATCGATTATTCACTGCCAGATTTCCTAAAAAAAAGGTTATCACGATTGTTTCATACTAAATTAGAAAATAAAGTTCACATTTCCTAAAAAAAAATAAAAAAAGGTCATCCTAATCCTGTTGGCAGAAAAATCGATTATTTTATAATCGATTATTTATTTTTAATTAATCGATTATTTTATAATCGATTTATTTTAAAGAACAAAAAATCGATTATTTTCCTCCAAGTCACATTCCTATTTACGACTCTCGCTCGACCGCACCCTTAAGACGCTACTTAAATTATTAACCTCAACTTTCCAGCCGAATATTGTAGTTATTATTAAAATCGCTACAAAACACCGTTTCATAAGACTATTTTTGAACCCCAAATATTTTTAATTTTTATTCTGGGCTCAGAACGGTTATTTGTTCTAGTGGTTAACTCGTGATCGGGTGCCGCTTGCGGGATCTGGTCTAGCTATAATCTTCTCATTATATTGTGAGTATTATTATATTTGTGAATTCTGTTATATGATATTTCGCATGGCATCACACTTTTAGTTTCTTTTTTTGGGGTGGGCTGCGGTCGGCGCACTCCTCACACCACTCCGTTCGGGGCGACAGAGGGGCATAAGGAGGCACACCCGCAACCCACCCGAACACCACGTCGCCTTCGTCGTTGGGCCGACCACCGCAGCAGGGTTACTTGTCATCAGTGGTCGGCCCGACGGAATATCTCTCAATGGGGTATCCTCCCATCGACCGACGTCCCCCCCTCGGGGAGGACGTCGGTCTTTCCTCACGCGGTCGGCCTCTCGGCGGGTGATGGACTAACTCCCCGGTCACGTCACCCGCGGCCTCGGCTATGGCGGCATGGCGTGCAGGTAGTCGCGCCTGCGCCGCCCCAGTCGTTGGCGGCGGGTCGCTTCGTCGAGGCTGTGCTCCTCGCGCGCGCGACTCGCCGCCTCTTTCTGCGAGATCACTGCCTCGCAGAAAGCTGCGACCGCGTCCCAGTTCCTGACGCTGTCGAGCATCGCCCTAGCAATGGTCGGCAGCGACAGGTCGGCACCGATGATTGCGACGAGTTCACGACGCTGCTCTGCCCAGGCGGCACAAGCCTCGAGCGTATGCTGCGCCGTGTCCTCGTCGCAATCGCAGTGGTGACAGGACGGTGTACTGTCCCTCCTAGCGACCGTGTATAGTTAACATGGCATCACACTGGAACTATTAATAAGCATGTTGTAAGATGTAATTTTATTTAAGTGAAATTAGAAAAATAAATAAAAAATAGACAATCCCGCTGAGTTTCTTGCCAGATCTTCTCAGTGCGGTCGCGTTCCGATCCGGCGGTAATTTTAAGAAAAATGTAAAAAAATGACAATATGTAAGTGCCCCCCGCGGGGTTTATACATAATAAATGATTTGAATTTGTTCCGGTATTAATAAGATTTCAGACATTGCTAGTTTACAATTTATGAGTAAAATTCATACTAAACCATCTGGTCTCTATAGATGGGCATACAATTATTTTAACACGATGAAACAGTTATTTAACTAAAAATTCTATATATGGAGTAGGGTTAATAGGCACTCATGAGTTTAGCAATACCTGGCTTCGGGGATAGAAACAACTGCTTAATATAATATTTTTGACTCGATTTAAGAAACGAGATAACAAATTTAGTATCATCTTTCCTATCAAAATACATTCAGACGTTTCACGATAGGTTAATGTTGATGGAAGTATCTAATCGTTCAATTACGCCAATAATAATGGATTTTATCCAATGTCAATTGACGAATAAAATTAGCATCCAAAATAATTTATAGTAATAAAACCAATAATAGTACAGAGGGTGTATAATTCCATTTAAACAGATTTAAAAGTTGCTCGGCTTAGAATAAGCCCCAGTAAATATTGGTATCTGTAGAACTGTATCCACGATCATGAACAGGAATGGCTTGTTAGCAACAAATTGATCTGGCAGCATCCTGGCTTCAAATAATGCAGCCGTTGCCGCACTTGCTACTGTTCCATCTTCAGTTACCTCAATATCCGCTTTTTGGATAAAATTTGACAGTGATATTTGATAATCAGATATTCCTGGGAAATTTGCCACACCAGAATCAAATAGAGTCCGCAATCCCATGTCTACCAATAATTCTTTTAAATTATTCAAATCTGAGGATATCTTGAATCTTGGAATCTGAACATCAACATTTTGAGGACCATTATTACTAAATAATATGTAAATTGAACTAATACTGATGCTTTGTAACGAATCTATTACTGAAGCTATAGTAACATTCTTGAATGGTAATATTATTAGCATAGAATATCTACTATTGTCTCCATAAGGTAACTCCAAAACTTTCGCATTAATTCGATCCATAAAAGTTACATTAAATCTTGAACTCACATACATCAATGATACATCACCGATTTGTTTTCCATAGCTATCATAGAAAGCACTAGTTTCAGTATCTTCATAGGGAAATGCAGTTTTCCATGCACCTTTGAAATACAACGCGTCTATCATGACTATTAACATATCTTCTAGATCTGAAGCTGTAACAATTTCTTCTATAGCTTCATTAGTTACACGACTTACATGATCATTGATTATAGTAGCAGTTACAGCTGAATCGGCGAACGATACAACCTTGGCATCACATATTCCAACTGTTGCGACATCATAAATAAATTTTTGCTTCACAGACACTGTATCGTCGAAGAATATTGTGGAACTTCGCTCTAACATACTTGCTGTTGGATTGAGAGCTTTGGTTGTAGTCTGCTTCACCAGTTCGAAGTATAAATTGTTGAAACACATGTGTGGATGAAGTTGCAATACGTTATGTATTTCAGCCAACGTATTGTCAGCAGCACCGAGGGATATAGCGGATAATAACGTCCATGGTGATAGCGCGGACGTAACGAAGTGACTATCGGTTTCTTGATTGATTCGCCTTATGAGATTTAAAGTAAATTCATAAACAGACCTCTTGAAGTATGGTGTGGCAGTTCTGTAGTTGCACTGCGCGGTAATTAAAGGAGTAATTGTTAGAATAAATAAGAATATTCTTACGAGTGTCGCCATTTCGCTGGCTCTGTAGTGAAACTGTTCTTCTGATAAATTATATTACTGTAGTTCAAGTCGAGGCATGTTATCGAGTGACCCGTTGATAACGCGGCAGAGGTCGATGTTTGGCACAAATTTGATTGTATTTATTATGTAATTAAATAATATTTGTTAAGTTTGTTAGGCCTTTTTATGTTTTTTTTTTATTGCCAACGGTGGCAAACGAGCAAACAGTACACCTGATGGTAAGTGTTGCTGCCGCTCATAGACCCTTACAAGGCCGCTGCCCACCGCGACGAAAGTGAAGGGAGTGCGAATGCGTGCATCGAGGCTCGGTGACACCAAGGGCACCACCAAAACCCTCCACACGCAAACACCCTCAGAAAGTCGGGCTCCCGGCTCTCTCGCTCACCGAACGAAGTGCAGTAACTAATTGCTATTACTCAGACGTCGATTTTCTGCGAGAGTGTGGTACTACCCCGGACGGACCGGCCCGCTCTGTAGACAGATAACTGTCGACAGTGTGGTCCTACCAGTAGATTTATTAGAAGGTGTATCAAATTTTGATTATGTAAGTCTATTTATTTCTATATATTTTGTTTGTCTAGATGGTTCATTGGCTACCTCCACCATCTCTTATTTACTCTACGTTAGTCAGAAAAGGCGATTATGATTTGGAAAATAAGTTTACAGATATACATAAGAAATAAATACATAAGGTTAGTAGTATGTGCATACATACAATAAGTAGATATGAGACAGTTAGAGCACCCAAGTTTACGGTAGACAGCGACCTGATTGACTTTCTCATCTGCCATCAGAGAAAATAGAAAAAAAAGGCATCTATTGCCGAAATAATAATAAAGAATGATTCATTATTATCATCCAGATCTCATCCCAATTACTTGATCGATGTAATATTTACTCTTTTTCTATCATATATATTGAGAAAACTTGGCAATAAATTTATGACCGGTCGCTTAACTAACGTCAATTTTTCTTGGAAATGTAATTATTGACCAAAACTACTTAGTATTGACGAAACTTCCACAGAAACTTTATCTACAAAGAGTAATAATCGACGACAGATAATCATCGTCCATTAAACTACTACTACTATTCCAGCTGCAATAGCTTTCATTCTGGATGCGTAGTTAAATGGTAAAACGGACGCCATATGTTGATGTATCAAATTGCAAACGTCCAATCGCCCGTCGGATCTGTAAGACTTTGATGTCAGAAAAACAAATAGGTATGTAATCCATCATCGATAATGTTTTCGTTCGAATCGATATAAAATGATTCACTTTTTTTGTGTAAGATCTGTTTTTTTAGGCAGAACAAATATCTGTACGGGTGCACTTAAAAAGCATAGCTCTGTTCTGGTATACGCAAAATAAATGTATACATCTATAAGGGTTGCTAGTTCAAATACCTCTTTTCTTTTTTTTCACGCACTCCTCGCTTCACTCCGTCCGGGGCGACAGGAGGGCGTAAGCACGCACACCCGTATCTCACCCGTATAGCACGTCGCGCGTCGCCTTCGTCGTTGGGTCGACCACCGGTGCAGACTTCCTTGACTTCAGTGGTCGACTCCGCGGAATATCCCAAGGGAGTACGCTCTCCCGTCGACGTCCCCTACTGTCCCTGGTCCGGTCACCCGCAGCCTCTTCTAGGGCGGCATCAGGCCCAAGTTCAAACACCTCTAGGATATATACGCTAGACTTAGAGCTATTATTTATGTGTCTGTATCTTGCTTTCTGTATTATGGGAGTTAGAATTCTCTTTTGACTATTGCCTTATAGATTGTTAATATAAATGTTTGCGAAACTTTTAACTGCTCATCAAGGCTGGTGATTAAATGTGTTATGGCGGGTAAGTGAATGTGGTAGTATTTATTGAAGTGAAAACTTTTATACGCATATTTGTATGGGGAGTAAATTCATGTAAATCGTTATCAATAATGATCACGTGACGTGTTAACGCTAACAGTATATCTATAGCTATGTCAATGATATTAGTGCCGATAGATGTCAAAGCCAGAAAAATTTAACCATTTTAATTTAAGATCAAATAATTAATTTGAATATCCAAAAATAACTGTCTGTTCAGTTTTCACTTCTGTCGGCAATCACGACTCCTTGGTGTTTTTCTTTGTATTATCCTCTCTTTTGATAGGTCTGATCACCGCCATTAACATAATAATGACTGTCTTGAAATCAGAAAACTTTACCTTTTGGATATCTTTCATTGAGGAAAAAAGATTTGTTATTGAAGTACAGAAATTAATTGATAAAATCCATAATGACGCGAGTAAAGTCCAAGAGATAACTATTTAAAGTGTTATATTAAAATAATTTCGATAGATTTTTCCTGAAGTTATGCAGAAAACTTGTTAAAGTGTGTTAAGAAAATATGAAACAGTAACGCTTAATATGTTTTCATACTTTACTAAAACTATCACCAGAAGAAAATAATTGTGTTGCTCTTTACTATAGAAGTTAACAACATGAAATAACCTATGATTGTAATCAGTGATGAATAGAAAAGATTTGGGTTAAAGGTCTTTTTTTTATTGCAAATAATGGCAAATGAGCAAACAGTACACTTGATAGTAAGTGTTGTTGCCGCTCATGGACCTTTGCTAGGTCGCTGCCTACCGTGAAGAAAGTGAAGGGAGTGTGAATGCGTTCAATGAGGTTCGGTGAAACTAAAGACATCACCAAAACCCACCACACGGAAACACTCTCAGAGAGTTGGGCTTCCGGCTCTCTAGCTCACCGAACGAAGCGCAGTAACAAATTGTTACTATTCCGACGCCGATTTTCTGCGAATGTGGTACTACCCCGGACGGATCGGCCCGTGGCTGTAGACAGACAACTGTCAACAGTGTGGTCCTACTACTAAAAGCCATAAAATTCCTATAATATTTCTAGTCGTTTTATCAATCAAGCATTCAGAGATACGAATTTTCGCTCGTTATAACACTCTTACTGACTTAAAATATAATTTAATAGTGCAATGTGGTAGCGGCTTCGAATACTACCAACCCTTGCTTTGCTCGTGGGTGTCGTAAAAGACGACTAAGAGCCCTAGATTGACCCGGACCAACGCCATCTGGTACCATTTGGGTCAACGATTACATTCCCAAGGAGGGTTGACGTCAGGCAGGCGGCCGGTTATAAAAGTCATTGCCGAAACTTTTTGCAATATGTCAAAACAGATGACATATTGCGTCGACCCCAAGTAATTGGGATAAGAGCAAGATGATGATGACTGACTTAAAATATAACATTACATCATAAATACATCTTCAAAGAGCGTTTAGCTAAAAATACTAGTGCTAAAATACTATAAATACAATTTGTGACACTGGCCTTGACAGAAACACTAAAACGTCTGCGTAATATATAAATAACTTTCAATTTGTTATGCAAATGTAGATAAACAGATCAATTCTAGCAATTAAAAATGTTCTTAATTGATATTTAAGCCGAATGATAATTTAATTGCAATGCTGTAAGCGTAAATAATTTGTTGATACATGTCATTTCTCAAAGGCGTTTCTTATAAAATAACAAAATTTTATATCATAATTAATGATTCCGTGTGGTGACGGACTAAGAATACTTCACAGCCCCCTTCTCTTACTCTTGGGAGTCGAAAAAGATGACTAAAGGATATATATGATATGCAGAAAACAGCATTGCTAGAGAAGGCAAACTCGATATACTTACATGAAATCCTATCCCAACACGTCTGACCAGCATGCTGCATAAATTTTTCTATCGTTGTGAGGAAGGCACGAGCCCAGCAGTGGAACGATGAATTATGATCGATACACCATTTTTTTTAAGATCATTTTGTTCTCTAATGATAAAAATTTTAGGCAGGCCGTCCAATCCGCTCGGGGCGGCAGAAGAGAACTTTTTTTTTAGGGAGTGGGCCATGGTTAGCGCACTCGTCGCCCGGCTCCGTCCGAGGCGACAGAGGGGCGCCGCGTGGCCCCTTGACCCACCCGTAGCACGTCGCCTTCGTCGTTGTGGCGACCACCGGTTCAGAGTTCCTTGTCGTCCGTGGTCGGCCCGACGGAATACCCTGGTCGTGGAGTACCCTCCCCTTTCGACGTCCTCCCACGGGGACGTCGGTCGGCCTCGAAAAAAATCTCCGGTCCAGCCACCCGCGGCCTCGGCTAGACGGTTTTATAACCTACCGTATCCCCCATCACCATCGGGCTGACCACTGATACCGATTCCCTGACCTTGTTGGTACTGATATTTAGCACTGATGATGAATCCAAGTAAATATACCAATCAAAAGTAATGTTTTCATTAGAAAGTACTAATAAATAAGAAATACTAATAAAATATTACAGTTCAAAATACCAAATGGTATAGATTTGTCCACTACCTTTTTTTTTTTTTTTTTTTTTAATGGGTGGGCTATGGTAAGCGCACGCGCGGTCCTGTCCGTCCGGGGCGATGAAAGGCGCGCGAGGACATAACCCACCCGTACCCACGTCACCTCGTTGTTGGGCCACCGGAGCAGATGTGACTTGTCGTCAGTGGTCGGCCCGACGGAATACACTTTCGGGTAACCTCACTTCTCGACGTACTGGGACGTCGGTCGCCATCGCGCGGTCAGCCTCTCTGCGGGTGACGGACATTTCCCCGGTTCGATCACCCGCGGCCTCGGCTAGGGCGGCATTAGGCGCAGATACTCGCGCCTGCGCCGCCCGAGTCGCCGGCGGCGGAACGTGTCGCCGAATAGGAGCTCTACTCGCACACGATCCGCCGCCTCCTTCCGTGAGATTACGGCCTCACAGAAGGTGGCGACCGCGTCCCAGTTCCTGACGCTGTCGAGCATCTCCCTGGCGATGGTCGGCAGCGCCAGGTCGGCACCGATAGTCGCGACGAGTTCACGGCGCTCCCCCTCCCATGCAGCACACTCCTCGAGCGTGTGCTGCGCCGTGTCCTCGTCGCAACTGCAGTGGCAGGACGGTGTGCTCTCCCTCCTGACAATCTTGTGCAGGTACTTCCCAAAACACCCGTGCCCCGTAAGCATTTGCCGGTCGGAAGGAAAGCACCCCGTGCGTCCGCTCCAACCACTCCATCAGAGATTTGTCCACTACCTGTAAGTGTTTTTGCCGTATGGTGGCGGAGTAAGAATACAATTTACCACTACCTATGTAAAAGACGACTGAGCGATATAATATGTATGTAATATCTATGCAAGAGAAGGAAAACTCGAAATAAAACCTATATCAACATGTCTGACCAGCGTGGTATAGTAGTTCAATTGTCCCTCCTATAGTGGAGAACTTTATAAGAAATTATTCGAAACTTTCATATCAGATACGGATACGGTTTGGGATATATTTTCATTTCGGATACAATTATGGCATTTCATAATATGTCTAGAACATACGTCTTATCATTACGTCGTCTAGATAGTTTAAAAAATATGTAAGTAGGTATATCGATTTCCGTTGATACTAGTTCAATATACTTTACCTATTTGGAGATAGGCCAAGATAACATACTAGGGTTATAAACTTTAATAAATAAATTAATTGGATCGGTTTAGCAAAATATTTGCATTGAAGGCTTCTCACGTTTTCTTGCGGTGGCTACGTGGAATAGGTCTTTCCCTACTCTATAAGGTGGTTGAGAGGAGGGATGGCTATTCTAGTAGTTTACTTGTGATCGTGTATTGCATTTGCTTATGGAATCAGGTTGAACCATAATATTTTATATTATATTTAAAAAAAAAAACAAATTTTATATTCTTTAAACGACATCCGATTTCAAAAATTTCTTCACCAATAGAAAGCTATAATATCAGGCAGGGACATAAGCTATATTTTATCTCAGTATTCCCCCGGGAACGGAAACTACGCGGGTAAAGCTACGGAAACTGAAGCGAAGCGAGGGCGAGTTGCTAGTCCTTACTAATGTTATAAATGCGAAGTAAGTTTGTTTGTTTGTTACACTTTCGCGTTTAAACCACCGAAACCGATTTCAAAAATTCTATCACCAATGGAAAGCTATAATATCAGGGAGTAACATAGGCTATATCTTATCCCGGTATTCCCACGGGAAAGGGAACTACGCAAGTAAGGCGACTGAAACATGTCCTTTCTCTATAAAGTATTAAGAAATCAGTACGACTGTCCTGCTCTATTACAATGCTTTTATTTGCATATTCCTAGATGCACACCTAGGCGCGTTATTAAACCTGCATTATTACAACAACCCCGGGCAAAAACTAATTTAAAACAATTTTCTACTATTTCTAGATTATGTAGGCAATATAATACTATAAACCAAAATGTGGATATATTTGCAGATAAGTTTTCCAAATTTAAAATTACAGTACTCAGACTGTTACGAAAACTGTACTGGAAGTAATTGAATACAGAGATACGAAAAAAAAAAATATTATGTGCGTGTACAAGTGCGACGTAGTGTTAATTATTTTTTCAATTTAGTTAGTTATTTCTTTTCTCCCCATATTTCCACTTTAATTTTTTCTTTTTTTCCTTACCATGTTACCCTTATTTTTTATCTCATTATATTAATTAGCTATAAGTAACGAAATAATGTACATACCTTTTTATTGTGCATGATGTGGCACCTTTAAAAATTGTGCAACTTAGTTTAATTTTTCATAATAATATTTATTAAGTTTGTATTTTTAGTTGTAGCAATTCTTGGTTGTCCAAATAAATAAATAAACCGAGGCGAAGCGAAGGCGCGTTGCTAGTACTTAAATGATTTTGAATTTGTAAATTATAGATTAAATTATAGATTGTTACTAGTCCGCCGCTAAACGGATGATTTAATTTCCCTTTTATTGAAGAGGAATCGCTGTCTTCGGTTACTTACATGCCTTAGTTGTCTTTGAAGACAAATGAGGCCAAGGAAGGGTGTGCACTTCTATATTTGTAAATTGTCATTGAACAGTTAAAGCGCTATTATTGTACCATATTCCCTTATCATTATCCCCCTTCAACATCATCTATACCAATAAATAAAATTGGAGTGTCTGTTTGTAATGTCAAAATAATAGGATTTTTTCATTCTCATACAGTTATATGTACTATACATATGCCTAAAATACACTTTATATTTTTTTTGTCTGTCCGTCTGTTTGTTCCGAGTAATCTTCAAAACGGCTAGACTGATTTCAAATATTCTTTTACCAATGGAAAGCTATAATATCAGGGAGTAACATAGGCTATATTTTATGCCGGTATTCCCACGGGAACGGGTACTACGCAGGCAAGACGACTGAAACCGAAGCGAAGCGAGGGCGGGTTGCTAGTAATCAATATCCTTTTCTTGTCCCAATTACTTGTGGTCGACGCAATATGTACTCTTCTTTCATAGTACATATTGTAAAAGTTATTCGTAATAGTTTTATGACTGGCTTCCTTTTTTTTTGGGGGTGGGCCATGGTCAGCGCACTCACCGCCCGGCTCCGTCCAAGGCGACAGAGGGGCGCCTCTAGGGATTGTAATCCGGAAAACCGGATCCGGCATCCGGCGGATCCGGCATCATTAAACTTCGTAATACCCCTTGTAGGTACAATTTCGTAAAATCCATCCTTAGCTGCGTACTCAGCGAAAGGAATATTCCTACCAAATTTCAAATCTGTACGCCTTATGGTTCCAGGGATATGGCGATGAGTCAATATATCACTGGAAAACTCTCATCTTCTATATATATATAGATATGTTTTATTTTTTATAAACTACCTATATTAAGAACTAGCAATCCGCCCTCGCTACGCTTCGGTCATAGGTTATAGGTTGTAGTCGTTTTACCCGCATAGTTCCCGTTCCCGTAGGAATACCGGGATAAAATATAGCCTAGTTTGCGCCCTGATATTATAGCTTTCCATTGGTGAAAGAATTTTTGAAATCGGTCCAGCCGTTTTGAAGATTACCCGGAACAAACAGACAGACAGACAGACAAAAATTTTTTAATTGCTATTTTAGGCATAGGTGTCGTGGAAATAACCGTGTGAGCATGAAAAAAGCCTATTATTTTGACATTACAAACAGACACTCCAATTTTATTTATTGGTATAGATAATGGCACTTGGTTAAGTTACTAACTGTTAATTTTGAACTGAAAAGTGAAAATCATCCTGATTTGATCGATCCGGCCGGATCGATGGCAATCGGGTCGGATCCGGCCGGACTGAAAATGACACCGGATTGCAATCCCTAGGCGCCTCGTGACCCCATGACCCACCATGTAGCACGTCGCCTTCGTCGTTGGGCTGACCATCGGTGCAGAGTTCCTTGTCGTCAGTGGACCGACGAAATGACTGGCTACTTGCCTGACATCAACTCTTCTTGGGAATTTAGTCTTTGATCAGCCGACATTAGTTGGAGTTGGCCCAAGTTAATGTAGAGCCCACGTTTTATGATACCCACGAGTAAAGTATTAGTAGTATGAAAGCTCGTTAAGAGAAGGATGATCATATTGATCATGATGATGAAGGGGGATAATGAAGAAAGAAAGAAAGAAAAGATCTTTATTTGTTTTTAGTGCTTGAAAACATAAAAATTAAGAAACAAAAAAAACAAAAACAAAAAAATAAAACACATAAAAACAAAATGATAACAAAATGATATAATGATGTTAATAATGATGAAACTGTGCCCCTATGAGCTCTCATGACTTTAAGTTGCTTAGATTTTTTTTTATTTCACACGGTGGCAAACGAGCAAAGATATCCGATGGTAAGCGATGCTGTTGCTTATGGACTTTTACTAGGCTGCCTACCGTGAAGAAAGTGAAGGGGAATGCGTGTAATGAGGTTCGGTAATACTAAAGGCATCACCAAAACCCATCATACGCAAAAACCCTCAGAAAGTTAGGCTGCCGGCTTGGTCGCTCACCGAACGAAACGCAGTAACAAATTTCTCGCGCCTGATGCCGCCCTAGCAGAGGCTGCGGGTGACCAGACCGGGGATTTAGTCCGGGCACCCGCGGAGAGGTTAGCCTCGCGACGGCGATCGGCGTTCCAGTAGGGGACGTCGAAGGGAGAGGGTATTCCCTCGGGGTATTCCGTTGGGCGGATCACTGACGCCAAGTCAACCTGCTCCAGTGGTCGGTCCAACGACGAAGGCGACGTGTCGCGGGTGGGTTACGGGTGTGCGTGCTTACGCCCCTTTGTTGCCCCGGACGGAGTGGTGCGATGAGTGCGCCAACCATAACACTGAACCCAAAAAAAGTAATAAATTACTACTACTCAGACGTCGGGTTTTCTGCTCAGAGAGGTATTAACCCGGACGGATTGGGCAGGGGCCTATAGACAATCGGGGCAGACAGACAATCGTCAACAGTGTGGTCCTATTCTTCATTTTCACTTCTTCATCCAAAACTTCTGTGGAAATACGACCTGGATATCAAAGTAGAGAATCCACTGTACTTTGATCAAGTGATCAGCATTTTGTCATGATGTAAATTTCGATGTAATTTTGATTGATAGTATCCAGACAGTAACTATTTACATTTTGGGATGTTTATTAATGTCAAGGAATTTGGCTGGTTGCCATTTTTTATTTATTTGCAAACTTCTTTTATATACCGCAACATCAAATATTTATATATTGTGTGTCCGATTAGTATATTGTTTACTTTTTTTTGTCTGGCACTTAGAAAGAAAAGTATTTATTTTGTGCCACAGAGTAGAGACGTTGGTAACACATAAAAAAAAACCTTACAAGATGAAACACACAAAAATCAATAAACTAAATAAAGAGACATAATAATTGTGATAGAATGAACGTCTCAGATGCGGCATAAAAAACGATAACTGCTCAGCAATTGTTGTGATGTCAATGTAACACCACAACGTCCACAACGCTGATTTTCAGCAGTGTCCCTTTTATTCTTCCGACGTCAGACACCAAAGCCACCAAGCAGTGGTGTATTTAAAAGAGAATAACGTTTTTCGTTATTCTCGGAAAAAAGAAAAAAATTGGCATAACATAAAAATTAAAAATATACATATGTAAAAAAAGAAAAAGTCTCACTTAAACATACATAGGCGATGTTATTTTTAAAGGCGATGTTTTTTTTTGTGGGAGTTTGTGCATTGTCCTTATTAATTAGCCATTAAAAGACAGTATTTTTTTAACTTAGTGCTATAAAATTAAGAAAATTATTAAATTTAAAATAGTTTTTATTATTGTTTCATTGATTTTCTTAAGTTAATATTTCGTCTTAAATTTTACCTAAAAACCATAAAATATAGAAAATTAATCATTGTTAGATTTCTGAGCTCAAAGATTTTTAATTTTTTCTAAGTTTGGAGCGTCTTTTTAAACAATTTTTATGTGCTGTTTTTTGGAGGGGAATTATGATTTATAAATTAAAAATAATAGTTTTTTTTTGGATAACACTAGCTGATCCAATAGACGTTGTTCTGTTCAAGTCTAAAAAAAATCTCCTTGATATCGATCGCAGCGCCATCTAATCTACCAATGCCAATTATTATTCTAAACCACTCACATCCATCGGAACAGCCACAAATAAACCATCAAAATTGGTCTCACCGTTTAGAAGGAGTTCAATTACAAACGCACGAACAGAAGATTTATATATCTTTATTTTTATATATATACTATACCGGGTCCAATTGTGAATCTAAACCATTCTCGAATCTCATTGAGCACACACAAATTACTTAAATTACATAAATCCAGTCAACAGATATCGCCATCTGTTAGAATCTTTTGGAGTTAACAGATAATTGTGACTGTCAATTAATTATAGACAAATAATTTGTAATAAAATAAAATTGCGACTATAATTAAAGATCTAAGCTATCCTATGTTTCAAGTTGGAGCAAACTGCACATGGTGTGCAAATTTGATTAAAATCGGTTAAGTAGTTTAGGAGTCCATCGCGGACAAACATCGTGACAGGAGATTTATATACACTCATTTGCAAAAAAAACGGGCACCTAAGCAATGAACCATTTCAAATGTTAATATTTCTTTGTTTGATAATTATAGGTAGTTTTATCCACACAATTTGCTAAATTAATAAGAAAATAATCGTTTTCATCAGTATTTCATAAAATTTAGATACAATTTATGGAAAATAATGCTAAACCTCGCTAGTAGTGTATATTCGCTAGTAGTGCATATGCTCATGAAGTAAAAATAAAAAAGTTTTTTTGTTTGTTTTTCTTTAATAAAGTAAAAGCAGATAAATGTTTAGTATCGAGTGTGACCCCCTCTAGCTAAAATCACAGCTTGAATTCGTCTGGGCATGCTAGCGAGTATATCCCGGATACTTGCTTGCGGAATACGTTCCCACTCCGCAGTAATCACATTCTTCAGCTCTCTGATGGTCTGCGGAGCCGGGTGTACTGATCTCACACGCCGTTTCAGAACGTCCCAGACATGCTCTATGGGATTGAGGTCGGGACTTCGAGCTAGCCAATCCAAACGACGAATGCCGACCTCTTGCACATACGCATTAACATCGCGGGATCGGTGGGCGCGAGCATTGTCGTCCATAAAAATCGAGTCTTCACCTAGAGCGGCCAATGCGGGTTGTGCATGAGAAATTAGAACTTCCGTTATGTATCGATGCCCAGTCAGTGAGCCGTTTTCAATGAAGACTAACTCTGTACGATCCATTGAATTTATTCCTGCCCAAAACATAACAGAGCCCCCACCATAAGGTGTGATTTCTTCAAAACATGCCTCTGCAAAGCGTTCTCCTTGTCTTCTTAGCACTCGCCGACGTCGATCTTCACCGAACAGAGATATCCTGGCTTCATCAGAGAACAAAACCCTATTCCAATCGTCTTGAGTCCATGATTCACAATTTCTAGCGAACCTAAGCCTGTGAACTCTGTGCTCACGGAGTAATTTGGGGCCGCGGGCCGGGCGGTGACTGCGTATATTGGCAGCGAGAAGCCTCCTCCTGACCGTCCATAGACTAATATGCACATTTCTTACTTCTTGGAGGTTGTTCTTAAGATCCACATACGAAGATTTGCGATTTCTCAATGCGCGACTCACAAGAAAACGATCATCCCGTGGTTGGGTACATGGTTTTCTTCCAGAACCAGGCCTTCTCTCGACGGAACCAGTCTCCTGATATCGCTGCCAGGTCCTTTGGACTGTCGAGCGACTAACATTTAGCCTCCTAGCCACGAAACATTGGCTGCAACCCTCTTCAAGCAGCGCGATAATTTTGGTAGCTTTTACCACTTTATCTACCATTTTTGATACAGCCAAACAGCATTAAATAAAGCTTTGACAGTCAAGGATATGAAATTAATCGATAAAAATTGAATAAAAGTTATGAAAGTCGATGTTAACTTCTGGAACTTCGCGCCAAAAATGTAGGATAAAAAGGGGTTTTCTGTAAAAATGAACATCAAATGAAAAATTGAATTTAGAACGTACTTTTTTAAATACCACAGCATTTTTAAAACCGGCCAGTAACGTGTACAAACGATTGAAACCTTTTTGGTATTGTATCTTTTTAAATATGAATGAAAATCAAAACCGCCCGTTTTTTTTGCAAATGAGTTTATATTAAGATAAGATTTCTTGCGTACCATTTACCTAGTCATGTAAAAATACTTGAAGATAAATTTTTCAAAAACACTTACACACAAAATGTGAAACACACACACTTAAACAAAAAATGGCTGATTGAAAATGTATTTTATGATTTAAAAGAATACTTTGCCAAGAATATGTAGTAATTTCAGTGTATAATGTTATATAAAGATAAATTACCGATTACCTATTTTAATATGTATTAATAAATTATAGAATTAACGATTATTGCAATGCCCGATTGGGTCAGCTGTTGATACCAAAATTTTGTAAACAGCCATATAAAACACGGTTTCTGCAATAAATATCTTTGTATCTTTGTACGTGTGTATGTCACTGAACTCTTCCTAAACGGCTGGACCGATGTTGATGAATTTTTTGCGTGTGTTCAAGGGATTTCGAGAATGATTTAGATTTACAATTGGACTTGGTAGGTGGCGCTGCTGAGAATTCCTTTTATTTTAATTGAACAGAGCAACGTCTGTTGGGTCAGCTAGTATTATATTAAAAAATTGTTATTTTATAGAACTAGTACCTATATTAAGAAAACAAAGACCGCTACATGACATTGACAGTTCTGCCAAATTGTACAATTGTATAATTCTAATTTTTACAGCAGAGAAATATGTTAATCTTTTTTATTTTATTTATGTTGTTCTAATATCCATTTTGTGTGGTGACAGAGTATTTTTAATAAAATATTTCCAACAACTTTTGCAATACACCATGAAAGAACAGTACTTATTAAGTTGACCACAAGTATATTCTTTTTTTCATTTTTTTAAAAGTACACTAAGGTACTAATCATTGTGTTGCGGGGGACTATAACAATCTGTCTGGCCAACGTGCTATAATAGCTCAATTTCTCTCCCATTGTGGAGTGGGCTCGAGCCCTGTAGTGGGACTGATATGAGCTGTGATGCTGATGAAAATCAGTAACATATTCTTACAGTTTATCCACAAGAAAAATATCACAGTCACTGTTCTAAAGATAAAATCGCAAATACAAGGATATTTTTAAAATAGATAAATGTATCTTTGGACTGAACTCACCTGTAATAATTCCAAACAAAACATCAAAGTTTTGTTTTTTAAATAATCATGTTTTTTAACACTTCGCGTACTGAAATAATTAATTTATTTCGAACTCAAATAGAATTGTTTTTGTAAACAGTATCGGACGTAATTACATTTTGCACCCCGAGTTCAATAGTCGATGGTGCAAATATTTAGTCTATCGAAATATCGGGGCGGTCATAGACAAATGCACCTAGTCGGTAAAAACAAGCGCGTTTTGAGCACTGCTGACAGAAGTGAAAACTTAAAACTATGAATGGTTGCTTTTTTTGGATACTCAAATTAATTGTTTGACCTTAAATTCATCAATATCATTTCAGCCTACCGCCGTCCACTGACGAACGTAGGATTCCCTCATGTTACGCCACACAGTGCGGTCCTGTGCTGCCTTTTTTACTCAGCGGTTGTCGGTTCGTCGAGCGATGTGACCCGCCCATGGCAATGGCCACTTCAGCGTGCTAATTCTTCGTGCTATATTGGTCACACCCGTTCTTCTGCCGCTTTCCGTATTTCCGATTCTACCTCGCAGAGAAATCCCGAGTAAGGCCCGCTCCAAACTCTAATCTTAAATTAACCTTTGTAAATTAAAACTATTACATTTATCTGGTTTTAACATCTGTCGGCACAGATATAGTGACATTGACATAGATACAGATGTAGTATTAAAATTAACATGTGTCGTATAAAAAAACATGTCTGGGGATCATGTCTCACATAAATTCACATCCCATTGAAACCTGCCTACAGCTGACTTCGCGATGGATGGACTTCACGAGTTTTACGAATCCTACCCATGAATGCAGCTTCGCTTCGCCTCTGGGGACTCTAAAGTCTGTGAGGAACACATTACCGATGCGGTTATTACGGGGATGGAATTATTCATCACCAATACCAAAATACCCGTCGATGGCCGCAGCCGACCCTGGTTTAACAAAACCTTTAGAAAGGCTGCGCGCTAAAAGCGGTCCGCAAATCGGGCCTAGAATAGGGCACAAAAATATGAGGACCCGGATGTCACCCAGACGGAGGTGAAGCGGAAATTTAATGGCGCTTCTAGATCTAGTAAGAAAATTATTGCCAGAGCCGAGGCGGAACATGTTGCCAGAATTGGTGAGCGATTGCAAAGCTATCTAAAAAGTCTTGCATTCTGGTCGCTCGCCAAGGCTGCCCACGGCAACTTCTGCCAGCCTAATTTCCCTTCACTGCAGAAACACGATGGCAATTTGGCCCACAGCGCAAAGGGAAAGGCTGATCTTCTAGGTCAATTCTTTGCTTGTAACTCAACTTTAGACGCCGAAGCTGTCACACAACTGATTGTGAATGGACGTAGAAGTCGTGGGAATCCAAAAAAAAAGTACATGGTTTGTGTAAATGAAGATATAAGTAGGTATGAAAGCAGTGAGTGCAGATATGACCTCTGACAGGAATCTATGGAAGAACGTACTACGCCGACGGACGCCGTGGAATGATAGCTGGTGAATGATAATGATTATTGTAATCTCCTATTCTTGTGTGTTGTTTTATCTGCTTAGATCTTTTTAACCCCCGACGAAAAAGAGGGGTGTTATAACTTTATAAGTTTGGCATCGATGTCTGTCTGTTTGTGTGTGTATCTGTCTGTGGCATCGTAGTTTTCAAACGGATGGACCGATTTCGATGCGGTTTTTTTCATTTGAAAGTCAGTTTCCTGGCGGTTATTCTTAGCTATGTTTGGTTAATATCGGTCCAGTAGGGCAAGAGTATCAGCTCCAAAATGATTTAATGGCGTATGACTTTTCGATTAAGTGCTTCACACGTGCCAGTATAATCGTTAAATGGCAAATTATTGATAATTCCTGTTAAAGAGAACGTAATACTTTTTTATTATTTTAGTTTGTGTCGGGGGTTATTCAAAATTTTCAATTTTACTGATTATAGTGCTTTTTACGACATCCTTGCTAAAAGCAGGGGCGATAATTTGTAATTTTCATCCTTCACCATTATTAGGTTATTGATGTCTAATCAACATAAACCTCTTCATAGGATAATTCCCTAATCACCTTGCCTAGCAGGCGGGTTGGCGGTCACAGTTGGTATTACAAATTACCAGGAGAGTGTTGTGACCCATTCTCCCGGTAATTCCTTAGTCGATTTTTATGATGGTCCGTCACCCGCCGAGAGGCCGTCCGCGTGAGGAAAGACCGACGTCCTCCCCGAGGGGGGGACGTCGGTCGATGGGAGGGTACCCCAATAAAAAAGGGGTATTCCGTCGGGCCGACCACTGACGACAAGTTAACGCTGCTCCAGTGGTCGGCCCAACGACGAAGGTGACGTGGTTTTCGGGTGGGTCGCGGGAGTTGCGTGCTTAAGCCCCTCTGTCGCCCCGGACGGAGTGGTGCGGAGGCGCGCCGACCGCGGCCCACCCACAAAAAAAAAAGTCGGTTTTTATGATATTTACGGCAAAATAACACATGGTGACATTGTATTCTTAACCCTTCACCACACGGAAAACGTCGTAACCATATCAGAGGAGGCCTTTTTTTTTGTTTTTAAAGACACAACCTGCACAAGGCAATAATCCTTGTACTTTACAGGAATTTACAAACATATAATTAACGGGGAGTATTACATTCAGATTCAGAACAACAATTTGTGGATCGCACAAAGTGTTATCCTAAGTCAATATTCAGGATAACACCTAACGTGGGCTTCGAACCCATGACACTGGTACTATAGGTCGGTATCTTAATTACTACGCAATCAGTGCAGTCGAACACGTCCTTAAATATTTATTTTATATTGTTTTTAGTATTTGTTGTTATAGGGGCAAAAGAAATACATAATTTGTAAAAAATGCAACTGTCTAGCTATCGTGGTTCTTGAGATATAGCCTGGTGATAGACAGACGGACGGACAGACAGCGAAATCTTAGTAATAGGGTCCGTTTTTACTCTTTGGGCACGGAACCCTAAACAGTAACATGAAAACACTTTGAAACAGTGCAACGCATTAAAAAAAGTAACATTATTTATCTAATTTATTTAAAACGAAATGCATGTCGGTATTAAAATCAGTTAACTGGAAAGCAAAGTAATAATTTACTATCAAACAATCCTGTTTGCATTTTCATTTCAAATTAAACATTTCAAGCGAAATTTACAATTAGTTTGTAACAGTTGCAGGAAATGAAGTTAGATTTAGATAGATACATAATAACTAACGCAGTTTTAAAACCATTCGACGAAATGCAAAAAAAAATGACCGTGAATTCAGGTCGTTGACTGGCGAGGATTGTTCGAGATGCAACAAGAAACTGTGTTTAATGAATTATTAAGCGTCTTTTCCGTGTGGTGACGGAGTAAGAATACAATTCACCACTCCCTATCTTGCCCGTGGATGTCGTAAAAGACGACTTTGGGATATATTACGCATATAATATCTATACAAGAAAAAACTCGAAACAAAACTAATACGTCTGATCAGCGTATTATAGTAGGTCAATTTCCCTCTAATTTTGCAGGAGGCCCGAGCCCAACAGTGGGACGTGTGTGGACTGAGATAATGAAGCGTCTTGGATGAGGTTTATCTATGTAAAAAAACACAAATTCTTCTTGAAATCAGGAGACCTTATGTTCAATTTAAAATTCTGCACAATATACTTCATGATTGCAAAGATGTTTGTACTCCATAATGAAATCAATCAACTTTAAATTCTCAATAATAATCTAAATTAAGAGAAGGTAAACTCGAAATTAAACTCTATATCAACATGTCTTACCAGCGTTGTACAAGTACACTGAATTTTACAATGAATGAGACTCGAGAAGAGGGTACTCCTCAGGGGGTATTACGTCGGGCCGACCATTGACGTCAAGTCACCCTGCTCCGGTGGTCGATCAACGACGAAGGCGACGTGTCACGGGTGGGTGAGTGTGCGTGCTTACGCCCCTCTGTCGCCCCGGACGGAGTGGTGCGAGGAGTGCGCCGTCGGTAACCCAGCACCCCAAAAAAGACCAACTATTTTATACCCATATATTTTGCAAAATAAATGATTTGATTTGACTAAGGGACATAATGTACATATTACATAATGAAAGACAAAGAAAATTCGAAACAAAACCTAAGCTATGCTAATACGTCTGACCAGCGTAGTATATTAGGTCATTTTGCCTCCCATAATTAAGACCCGAGACCAATAGTAGGACGTATGAGGGCGGAAATTATGATAATA
Organism: Lymantria dispar; assembly: GCA_032191425.1. Taxonomy (NCBI): domain Eukaryota; kingdom Metazoa; phylum Arthropoda; class Insecta; order Lepidoptera; family Erebidae; genus Lymantria; species Lymantria dispar. The sequence goes on along the minus strand of CM063465.1, from coordinate 3,702,526 downwards.
TGATTATCTTATATCTTTAAACGAGCAATTCTTGTATATATATATATATATATATATATATATATATATATATATATATATATATATATATATATATATATATATATATATATATATATATATACCTATATATATACAGGATCTCGGAAACGGCTCCAACGATGTTGTTGAAACTTGGCATACTAGAGGTTTCGGGTCCAAAAAATCGATCTAGCTAGGTTTTATTTATAGAAAATGTTCTTTTATCGGTTTTTAGCATAACAATAAATGACATTCAATTTTAAAAGAATATGAATTCCAATTTCGTTGTAAATGTCAAGAGTTACGGTAGCTCAGTTGGTGGGACGGCCTGTTTTAATTTTGTGTTTTGTAGCATTCAAATAGCGTCGGTTCGAATCTCGGTGTTAATATTTTTCTTTTTGTAATTTTTTATATAATTTTTATTTTTTAATAATGTATATCTAAATAAATTCTACAAAAATATTCCGAGCGAAGCTCGGTCAACCAGATATTATTTATAACAGCACTAGCAGCGCCCTGCGGTTTCACCCGCAGTTCCTCTTCTTGTGGGAATATCGGGATAAATCAGAGCTTATGTGTTATTCTGATATGTAAGCTATATTATTGTGAAGTTTTATCAAAATCCATTCAGTAGTTTTTGAGTGAAAGAGCAACAAACATCTTCACATACAAACTTTCGCGTTTATAATATTAGTAGGAAATATTATAGCGTATTTTATCATAAATATCTCGATAAAAATGCTATCTAATGTGATAAGATTTTTGGCATACAATTAAGTAGTTTTTTAGATTAACGCGTACAAATAAACAAGCTTTTTAATCTATACAAATAAAATTGAAGTGTGTATTTGTAATGTCAAAATAATGGGCTTTTTCATACTCACGCGGTTATTTGTACGGCATCTATGTCTAAAATATAGTTTAATACTTTTTTGCCTTTTTTTTGGGGTGGGCTGCGGTCGCCCCGCTCCTCGCACCCTCCGTCCGTGGCGACAGAGGGGAGTAAGCACGCAACACCCGCAACCCTCCCGAATACCACGTCGCCTTCGTCGTTGGGCCGACCATCGGAGCAGGGTTACTTGTCATCAGTGGTCCGCCCGAAAAACGGCTGGATCGATTTTGGTGTTTTACTACCAGGTAGCTGTCTATATAAAGAGTAACTTAGGCTATATTTTATCCTGGTATTCCCACGGGAACTATGCGGGTAAGGCGACTGACACCGAAGTGAAGCGAGGGCGGGTTGCTAGTTTTATAATACATAATTAGCCTTTGGATATGTCTCCAGATTAACGATAATATCTCGCGCAAAGATGGCTTTTCCAATGCAAGTCATAACTGATGTTGTAGTTACCTAAAATAAAAATAAATATTAATCTAAAAATTATTTATATATTATATTAATTTTATCTAACAATTTAAAATATTTAAAAATATTTGGCAAAAAGGTACATTCCCGTACCGGGAATCGAACCCGAGCCTCCTGGGTGAAAGCCAGGTATCCTAGCCACTAGACCATACGGGATTGAAGTATTAGTTGAATTTATGGTTCATAAGCTATCAAGTACTACCTGACCAGTTGATGTCACGATTTTTCTTGTAATAAGAAGTTGTAGTTATAACGGTTCTACTTTATTACTTTCTATCAAACAACAAAGTGGTTTTAACACGAATATTTGCGTTAAAGTGTTTGTATCGTTCATCTCAGCTCATATACGTCCCACTGTTGGGCTTTTTTTTTTGGGGTGGGCATCGGTCGGCGCACTCCTCGCACCATTCCGTCCGGGGCGACACAGGTGGTCGATGGTCGGCCCGACGGAATACCCCCTAGTGGGGTACCCTTCCATCGACCGGTCTTTCCTCACGTGGTCGGCCTCTCGGCGGGTGACGGACTAATTCCCCGATCACGTCACCCACAACTATACCACGCTCGCTAGAAGTTGGTATAAGGATTCGTAACTCGTGATCGGGTGCTGCTTGTGGGATCTGGTCCAACCATATTTTCATATTTTCTTTTCTTTTTTATTTGAACTAAATTAAAAAAAGAAATCATATCCTACCTCGAAGGGCATCAAACTGTATACGTGTAATCTTATTCAAAAGATGGGAAAACAATGACAGCCTGTCGAGTTTCTTGCCGGATCTTCTCAGCTTGTAGCCGCGTTCCGATCTGGTGGTAAATATAGTATTGTGTTCAAACGATTTATAGATTTGACAATATGTATGTAAGTGCCCTTAAGGGGCCTATGCGGAATAAATGAGTTGATTTGATTTGTATCATTATCGAAGTAAATTTGAATGGTATTTGAACCAGCGCTGCTATCGTACTACCCCAATCCAAATCCCATAAAAATTGGTCTCAATAACGATACGATATTTAACGAAATCCCTATACCAACATGTCTGACCAGCATGGTATAGTAGGTCAAATTCCCTCCCATTGTGGAGGAGGCCCGAGCCCAACAGTGGGACGTATGTGGGCTGCGATGATGATGATGATGATTTAACGAAAACACATGATTTCTGAACGAACGAATGGCTGTCATCTATACCAATAAATAAAATTGGAGTGTCTGTTTGTAATGTCAAAATAATAGGCTTTTTTCATGCTCACACGGTTATTTGCACGACACTTATGCCTAAAATAGCAATTAAAAAATTTTTGTCTGGCCGTCTGTCTGTCTGTTTGTTCCGGGTAATCTTCAAAATGGCTGGACCGATTTCAAAAATTCTTTCACCAATGGAAAGCTATAATATCAGGGAGTAACCTAGGCTATATTTTATCCCGGTATTCCCACGGGAACGGGAACTACGCGATTAAAACGACTAAAACCGAAGCGAAGCGAAGGTGGGTTGATAATTTTAAATAAATCTCTATATCAACACATTTGACCGGTGTGACATAGTAAGTCAATCTCCTTCCTATTGTGAAGGAGGCTCGAGCCCAACAGTGGGAAATATATGAACCGACATGATGACGATAAATATTTAATAGACATTGTGACCTATGATTCGTGTATTTAAAAAATAGCATAATATTAAAGCACACTGCAAATAATTGGATTCAAGGTCAACGCGTTAGTACTGCACAATTATTTAGGCAAATACATCTATAAAAATAATAATGTTCGTTTGATATCTTCAATCTACAAATTATCATCATCACAGATCGTCACGTCTTATTACTAGACTTGAGTCTGCTCCACATTGGGAGGGAAATTGACCTACTGTACCACGTTGGTCAGGCGGGCTAGTACAAGATTTTATTTCGAGTTTATCTTTCTTTTATATAGATTTCATAAGGTTTCGAGTTTTTGTTCTCTTGCGAAGATGTTATATGCATATTTGATCCCTTAGTCGTCTTTTACGATACTCCCGGGTAAGAAAGAGGGTAGGAAATTGTATTTTTACCACGCGTTAGGGATGTGAAAAAATAACCGATTTTTATAATAATCGATTATTACAAAAAATAATCGATTAATAATCGATAATAAAAATCGATTATTCACTGCCAGATTTCCTAAAAAAAAAGTCATCACGATTGTTTCATACTATATTAGAAAATAAAGCTCACATTTCCTAAAAAAAAAGTCATCATAATCCTGTTGGGAGAAAGAATCGATTATTTTATAATCGATTATTTATTTTGAATTAATCGATTATTTTATAATCGATTTATCTTAAAGACCAAAAGATCGATTATTTAAAAAATCGATTATTTTCCCTCCAAGTCACATCCCTACCACGCGGATGATTGACTAATTGGCGTAATTATAAATAAACATATTTTACGGATGTTATCGCGTTTGTATTTGATTTTTGATTGTCCGACGTTTCGAACACTACAGCGTTCATGGTCACGGGCGGGCTTAGGTGTCTCACGTCCAAGTCGAGTTACAGTTATTACAGAATACGTCATCGTTATTACAGATATTTATATCTACCCGCAACAGAAATTAGTTATTAAATGTTGACCCACATTTTTGTACAAATTTATTGCCAGTACAAGACGTTGTGGTGACGGAGTAAGAATACAATTCACCACTCCCTATCTTGCCCGTGGATGTCGTAAAAGACAACTAAGGGATATACATGTATTGCGCATATTACATCTACGCTATAAAACTCGAAATAAAACCCTATACCAACTTGCCTGACTAGCGTGGTATAGTAGGGTCAATTTCCCTCCTATTGTGGAGGAGGCTCGAGCCTAACAGTGGGACGTATATGAACTGAAATGATGATGAATGATGATGACAAGAACAAAATGATTTTATATGAAAAAAATATATTGTTTATGGTTAGTAATTATTAAACATTAAATTTGCAATAATTATTATGACAATTTATTAATTTAAAGCTAATAAATCTCGTATATTGCCACCGGATTGGAACACGGCCACACTGAGATAGATGATTTGATGTCCAGGTTGAGAGCCCTCAGCGCTCACCCATAGTCCGTTAAGCTGTCAAAGCCATCTGAGGCTAATAGCTATAGTCAAAAAAAAGATGAGTTGATGGTCGTGAGACATCTTAGTCCGTTCGTGACCATGAACGCTGTAAAGTGTTCAAAACGTTGGACAATCAAAAATCAAATACGAACGCGATAAAACCCGTAAAGCAGTTTTATTTACAATGTGTAACACTCGCGTAAACATCAGAAATCATTAATTTGCGTAAACTAAACGCATAGATATAAAAAGAGAAAGTGTAAAGAAGGTTTCTCATTTCTATTCTATTTGTTAAACCTTTCTTCTCTCTTGCTGTAACTTTTTGGCATGAAAGTTTCATCACAATTATCATCTATTGTCACCTAAGGGCGGTTCCGCACTACGTCCGATCCGAATCCGATCCGATCCTGTGAAAATATGGTCCGTAGTAACCGTAAAACTATTTCTATGGTAATTTACGCACTAGATCCGATCTCCGTCATCTGATTTCTTTCCATCATTCTAGAATCTCCATTCCGGAAAAGATTTTTGACGGACCGAAGTAGCCATAGAATTATTTGTATGAACTCTCGCGCACTGCATCTGAGTAAAAGTCGAGCTGTGTACGAACAGAGAGGCAGCAGGGCGGGCGGAGTATGCTGGCTGGATGACGTGAAGCGGCAGGCATCCATCCAGTACCGACGTCCCGTCGAGAGGTGAGGGTACGCCGCAACCGGGATATTCCGTCGGGCCTACCACTGAAGATAAGTTACCCTGCACCGGTGGTTGGTCCAACGACGAAGGCGACGTGTCACGGGTGGGTCATGGGGTCGCGCGCCGTCCCTCTATTGCCCCGGAAGGATCCGGGTGGCTGATGCGCTGACCATGGCCCAGCCCTAAAAAAAGGCATCCATCCAATGTATTAGTTCAGTGTGGCAGCGAGCGCATACGCACGTTGTTATTTGTATTATGTATCCCTAGGACGTTTTCACTTTAATTAAAAATGTTGAAAGTAAACCCTGTATATGGGACAAATCTATACCCTGTAGACCCATATTTTCACGGGTTCGGATCGGACTAGTGCGTAAGCAATATCCGAATTCAGTCTGAGTTTTCTAGATCTATATTTTCACGGGTTCGGTTCGGACGTAGTGCGGAAACGCCCTAAGCCTTGAGATGTGTGCAGTCGGGTACAAAACTAGTTATATTAAAAAATCTTTGAGTGATTGACAACACAATAGAACGTATGACAGCATGTTTAGAGCTGCAATCACACATTTAATTTCCTCGTAATAATTAAAATATTCATGTGTACATTGATATTTCTTCCTCGTTTAAAGTGTAAATTTATCTATACAAAAATAAAATTGAAGTGTCTGTTTATAATGTCAAAATGATACGTTTTTTTAAATGCTCAAACGGTTATTTACACGTTACCACTTACTACGCTTGAAAACCAGTTTAAATATTTTTTGGCATTCTGTCTAACGGTTTGTTCATGCCGGGTAATTTTCAAAACGGCTAGACTGATTATAATAATATCTTACTACCGGGTAGCTGTATGTATAAGGAGTAATTTAGGCTATATTTTATTCCGGCATTCCCGTGGGATCAGAGCCTACGCGGATGAAATCGCGGGCATTTGATAACATTAATTGCGTAATAATAATCGCTAATAATTGCGTTAAATAAATGCTCTGTGGTGTAGGAATGGAAACGATACATCGATGTCTCTGAAACATCGATGTTTCAATAAAAAAAAATCATTGCTTGTAATCGATGTCCACTATTGTAAAATATCCATGATATTTTATACGATGTTTTGCCCGTATGATTTAAAATGTATGGTACTTTTAGTAGAGGCTGTGTAACAGTTTAGGTACTCTGTTTCTAAATAACTAAAAAAAGCTCGTCGCATAGATCTCTAAGAAACATCGATGTTTCGATACATCGATGTTTTTAGGGCGATGTTTTTTGTATATCGATGTTTGTTCTGAAACATCGATGTTCTTGGTGCCGATATTTGCATCCCTACTGTGGTGGCGATACGCATATAACAACACTGAAATTGCTCGTGGGTGTCGTAAAAGATGACTAAGTCTAGTACATCGACCTGCGATAACTTCCTCTGATGTCGTCTGGTCAACAGTCACATTCCCAAGGAATATTGACGTCAGAGAGATGGCCGTCATAAAATGGCAGCCCAAACTTGCAATATCTACTCTATACCTATATTGCTTCGACCCAAAGTAAATGGGATTAGACCAGAATGATGATAAGAGAATGACACACGATTGAAACTCTACAGTGAGACGAAAATTGATCCATTATACTTTTTTTGTGGAATGTATAGCTGTTAGCTTTCGTGTGGAGACGGAATAAGAATTCAATTCACCATTCTTGCCCGTGGATGTCGTAAAAGACGACTAAGGGATATAATACGCAAAACACTATACCAACCTGTTTGACCAGCATGGTATAGTAAGGTCAATTTCCCTCCTATTATCCTATATGGAGGAGGCGAGCTTAACAGTGGGACGTAAATGAGCTGAAATGTTGATGAATGATGATAGCTGTTAGCTGCTAGGTTTGACAGCTTGACGCGGACAATAGCTGAGCGCTAAGGGACCTGATGAAATTAAGCTAAGCTGACCTACTATACAGCATGTGTTTTGTGTTAGTATTTAAATATTACATTATAAAACGAAGGTATACAATAAATACAATGTCTGTATTATGTCATCTGTTGCCATTAATTCATTAGTCTAGAATTTTGTGATTCTACTTTTATCGCCAATCAAAAGGTGGCAACACAGAGTATGCTTTGACAACATTTGTAGCTACGTATCATCACGTCATCACTGCTTATACTAATTTATGAAACCCATAATAGTATAGGATCCCGCTATACAACGACCTTCACCGAAATGCTTATTTGATGAAACTTTTTTTTTATGTAATTTAATATGTCAATAAATATATTGCATATGGGTTGCCTAACAAATTTTAGTTCAGTGATTAATTAATAATTAAAAAAAATTTTTTTTTAACTTTGCCCCGGTTTGATTATTAGACAAATTCTATACCAATCGAAAGTATGAAGCCCATAGGATATGCAAACGTTAGATTGCTTATTCTTTTCCGATCACAACTCTCGGGTAGCCAGGTATAAACAGATAAATCGATACTATCATTTTGCACCGGTCTGATCGACGTTTTGCATATTCTATGGGCTTCATACTTTCGATTGGTATAGAATTTATCTTATATAATCAAACCGGTGCAATGTACAAAAAAAAATTAATGAATCATACTTTGGACTAAAATTTGTTAGGCAACCCATATGCAATATATTTATTGACATATTAAATTACATAAAAAATAAGTTTCATCAAATAAGCATCTCGGTGAAGGTCGTTGTATAGAGGGATCTTAGACCATAAGAGAAATAACTAAACCTGGGTATAAATATAGCATAAAAACCTGATTAAAGAAGACGCTGCCTTACGTTCGTATACTTGTAAAGTTAATATTTGATGTGACGGTTTTGAATACAAACATAGGATTGAAAAAACAAAGATTTGATTGTCATGCGATTACGTGGAACTTGTGTGAGGTCACAGTATAATTATATTAGACATAAACTGCTAGTAAAAAACTTTTGTTTTTAGTAAATGCATTTAAAAATTTCATTAAAAATTTGAGCTTGATATCTTAAATATTGAGCTGACGCAAAGAGAAGTTCCTTTTCTTATTTCAAATTCATGGAAAAATTTTTTTTTTCAATATAAGTCGTCGAAACAAACTTTTCTCAAATTTTTGTTTATATTATCTTATAGGAAATGAACTTTTCTATAAAAAGGTGTCTGTGTGTGTCTTTATTTTTTGCTGAGACTCATAGGAAGAAAAAAAATAAAATGTGTGTGCTTAAGAGCGCACGGTAGAAGTGAAAACTTCATTGTCAAATGTAAACCAAATGATTGTTCAAATAATTATTATTATGTATTAAAAAAACTATTAAAAGTATTGAATAATTGATTATTAATTTATAATACCAATTATTACATATAAGTTGAATATAGTAAACACAGCGACACAGCTGTAGTGAAGAGCAGCTGACTACTGATTAATCTCACTTACAGCCTTTTTTTTGGGGAGGTGGGCTACGGTCAGCGCTCCCGTCGCCCGGATCCGCCCGGGGCGACAGGAGCACGGCGCGCGGCCCCGTAACGAACCGTACTGAACACCACGTCGCCTTCGTCGTTGGGTCGACCACCGGAGCAGGGTTACTTGTCATCAGTGGTCGGCTCGACGGAATACCCCCTACTTGGGGTACACTCCCATCGACCGACGTCCCCCCCCTTGGGGAGGACGTCGGTCTTTCCTCACGCGGTCGGCCTCTCGGCGGGTGACGGACTAATCCCCGGTCACGTCACCCGCGGCCTCGGCTAGGGCGGCATGCCACGCAGGTAGTTCCGCCTGCGCCGCCCCAGTCGTTGGCGGCGGGTCGCTTCGTCGAGGCTGTGCTCCTCCTGCGAGATCACTGCCTCGCAGAAGGCTGCGACCGCGTCCCAAAACATATTAACGCTAATGCTATATCCATAGCTATGTCAATGTCACTATATATCTACTGCACTATATATGTCAAAAACAGATAAATGTGACACTTTTTTATTTATAAATTTCATTTTTCGTTTTAATTGATATATGGAAACTGTTTGTTCATAGTTTTAAGTTTTCACTCCTGTTGGCAGTCCCTTAATTGCTTTATGTTCTTATTCTTTTTTATTAAGACAACATCCTGTCCTAATCTAATTATACAATTACATCTAGAATAATAACTAGACATCTGATTATATGCACTATCAAAATGCCAAAATATGCATGCAAATATGCACGAAAAAAGGGCGAAATATGCATAAAATATGCACAATCAAAAAAACATTTGCAATTAGAATATGCGTTTATTATTAACACATAATTAAAAATTATTCATATTTATTAGTTATTGTTATTATTATAATATAACATTTAATAAACTATAAATAATTATAACGTAAATAATAAACTTTTGAGAGTAAACAATAATATATTTTCAGGTCTTCTGCAACGAACTCGTGACGTTAGTCACTTAATATTAATTCATAGGCTGAAAATGACCTTTCAACTTCAACTGACGTTACCGGACTAAACCTAAAATTTGGCGCCATTTCTGCAGTGACCTCTTCAGGCAGATTTTGTCTGGTGCCGTTGATAAACGCGTCAATTTTCTTTATGCTTTCAAAACCGGGGATTTTACACGAAACTGCACTAATTTACCATGAACCTTTTGCCATAGTGAACTCAGAAGGGTGTTACTCTGTTCAATAATTTTTTCTATTATTTGCAAGGACTGGCACAGAGGAAAGTTTTTAGTTTCTAATTTCTAAATTGCATCGGGTATATTGCTGAAATGTGTTGCAATAATAGCAATATTTTTTTTATTAAAGACTTCAAATTAGTATTGCCCAAATGCAAGACCAAGACGAGACTTGGACCGGTCTTGGTCTTGGTCTTGGTCTTGCAACATCACACCTGGTCTCGTCTTGGTCTTGGTCTTGCGCACCCGGGTCTTGGTCTTGGTCTTGGTCTTGCGCACCCGAGTCTTGGTATTGCAGCAAGTGTCTCGCAAAGTTTTGCAGTTAGAATAACGTAACAGTAATTTATCATGGCAATGAAAAATCCAACTTAATTAATCAAATATCCTATCCTATCTATCCATCTGTTAGCCTATAGTTCACTATTGAATACAATACTTACCACTGGAGAAAATTACTCTTCTATTCCCCTGGTGTTCCATTAGACAGCGTTATTACTCTTATGACAGGACTTTCGACCCTATTTTCTTAAGACGTCACCACACGAGGCAGTTGATACAATAAATTTTATGTCATTTTATAATCAATGCGATATTTTACAATTAATGCGATTGTTTATATTCACCTTCAAGTTAAGTGGTATGTATCTATTGTATTTCCAGTTTAGTTACTGATACTCTGGATACTTGAAAAACCTGTTGCTCTATTGCCTATATAAATACTTTGGCCGCTGAATCCATGTAGCTCTTAATATACTATTTATTCAAGAACATATAAAACTGATTTAAAATTTTATGGTTTTAATACTTGTAAAATGTATGATATTCGTCGTCATCGTCACAGCTCATAAAAGTGCCACTGCTGGGCTTAAGCTTCCTTCCAGTAAGAGGAAAATTTATCTACTATACCACGCTGGTCAGACATGTTGGTACAGGGTTTTCTTTCTAGTTTCACTTCTCTTGCACATATGTTATATACACAGGGTGTATCAGGTTATGGGACAACTGTTCATGTATGTTGTAGTTCAACAGTCATAGATCATAATTAGAATGTATATTACACAAAAACAATATAACGTAAAAGTTATAGTGATGACAAAAATGTGTGTCTAAGAGTTTATGCCTTAAATTTTATGCATTATGTAGGTATGTACAGACAGGATATATGTAAGCATGTAAAATTTCGACAGTATAAATAGGTATTAGATTTGCGCGAACCTTTCAATGGTTACGTAGGTACAAAGGCGACTCATCAACGGTCATCGGCCGATCAGCTGATTTATGTTAAAGCGAAGTTTGTCTTGCTTATGCAAACGTAATCATTGATTTATTCAAATTCTAATGAACATTTAACAAAATACGAATATGTTGTAGATTAAGTATCATTCCTTTATACATTTTAATCAATTTACACGAAAAAACGATGACAAAATTGAGAACTTACATGTCTCTCAATTCATTAACGAATAGTTATTTTTATTTCAATTTTTTTTCATGGGTTCCTAACACCATTGCCCGATCCGATTTGATACGACATCCACGGGTAAGAGAGTGATGAATTATATTCGTACTCTGTCTTTTTTTTTGTGTGTGTGTAGCTGTTGGTCGCAGATGACCTTGACAGCTTAACGCGGTTACTGAGGGAGGGCTGATGGCTCTCAACCCGGTAAGTAAGTTAAGCGAACATCGCCCGAGGGCCCCCCCCCTGTGGGGAACGGACCTCGGCTCGGGGCGTCGCTGAGAGCAAAGTGGGCGTGGCCAAGTTTAGGTTAATGACTTTTACGCGGCGCGGTTTTCGACCTCGACGGCGAGGCCGATACCGCGGAGTTTTATCTGTTATCGCTGCGCGAGCTGTGTAAGTCCTTTCTTGGGCGATCATAATAGCGTCATCTTCTTCTTCAAGAAGATGACGAGGACGTCGGACCGCGGATATTTTTGAGGGGACGTAGTTTACCGCCCCAACCACTAGTGGATTGGGGTGAGTCGTGGCAGAGGCAAAATAGCGCTGGGAGCAACGCTTCATGTACTGCCTGATGGTGATCGTACTCTGTCCCTACATGGACATTTATATAGATTAATTGTAGGCATATTTCTATGTCCAACAGTGAACGTCGTTGGGCTAATGAATAAACGGATATATAAATATGTATAATGGGCAAGAGCACTCTCGTGATTACGGTATTTTTGTCCTTAAGCCTTTCCGAAGAGTAATTCTGAAAAGCCAACACCAACATTGGGAATCGATTGGCCAATAGATGGATATCTCAAGACTGATTTGACTTGCCGTGTAGTGACGGAGTAAGAATATATTTCATCACCCCCTATTTTACCTGTGACTGCGAACCCACGACTAAGGGCTATAATATATAACATCGGTGCAAGAGAAGGAAAACTTGACATGTATGACCTGTAACAACACGGCCGATCACCGTGGCGATTGCCCTCCGGCCACGGCCGATTCTCCTCCTGTTATGTAGAAGACACGAGCTCAACCGTATATAAGCTGAAATGGTGATTTGAATTAAATGCAAGACCGCGAGACTCTTGCAGGCCCAGTCTTGGTCTTGCTCAAGTCTTGCAGGGCCAGTCTTGGTCTTGGTCTTGCAAAAATTAAGCGGTCTTGGTCTTGGTCTCGGTCTCGCATTTCTCGCAAGACCAAGACTTTTTTGGGCAACACTACTTCAAATGCCAGGCGGAAGTGCCGACGGACGTGTCGACTACATAATACAATATGCCAAACACCTATATCTAACTATTGAAATAAGCACTATCAGTGAAAATGTCCCAAAATATGCAATAATGCCATAAAAGTAGAATGATATGCATTTGCATATGCAAACATGCAAATGCATATAATCAGATGTCTAATAATAACAATTTGTGGATAGCTAAGTAACGCAAAGTAAACAAAACAAATTTACGGATTTTATCGCGTTTGTATTTGATTGCCCGACGTTTCGAACACTTTGAAGCGTTCATGTTCACAGGTGGACTAAAATACCTCACGTCCAACAAGTTATCGCTATTACAAAGCTTTATATATACCCGCTACAGAATTAGTTATTAAATATTTATTTTTTTTATTTTTAAAGAAACACCCTACACTAAGCAAATAATCCTTGTATTGCGGGGAGACTTTACAAATATATAATAAACGGACACAAATTACATTCAGACTCAGAACAATCATTTGTGGCTCACAGATAGTGTTGTCCTGCATAGGATTCGAACCCCACACACTGTCACAGTTAGTCGGTTACTTAACCACTAGGCCATTGGGCAGTCAAATTATTATAATCATTAAATATTTTGACGCAAGTATTTTCCTTCTTAGGAATCGAGTCCAAGATACTTAACATGGATGTCAGTATCTTAACCGCTACACTATCTGTCCCAAGCCGATATTGACTCCTATATATCAAGAATACACGACTGTTTTTATCGTGCAATACTTTAAAGTAATTAATTACAAACGCATTCCTGATGGAGGTCAGATAATGTTGTGGAATGTTGCGGAGATGACAGACATACTAATAAATTGTGTAGACAAAAAATAGATATACGTTTAATTTATATAAGAAGAAACTAAATCTTCTTTTCGTGTTGTGACAGAATAAGAATAATAACCTCTTTCTTGCCCGTGGGTCATTTTTTTATTGCCGATGGTGGCAAACCATCAAACATCATATCAGGGGCACAGCTAGGAAGAAAATGCTCATGTTAAATCTCGTTTAAAGTAGGACATGTCATAGTATTTGGAAAATACAGCAGCAGGTAACTCATTCCAGAGTTTGCACGTATTTAGGAGTAATGATCGCTGGAAACGTACAGTTGAAGACCAGGTGAAATGGATGAACTCTGCTACGGTGTCGAGTGATACATTGGTAAAACGGTGACGGTGGTACCAAGTTAAACAGTTGGGTATCATAAAAGACAACTAAAGAAGGAAATCTTGAAGTAAAATCCTACACCAATCTCTTTGACCATGGTATAGAAGTTTTCCGATATTTGCTCGAGTATTAGATAAATATAGTTTTACGAATTTATCGCGTTTGTATGTGATTTTTGACTGCTCGACATTTTGAACACTTTTCAGCATTCATGGTCACGGTCCGCCCGTCCATTTTAAATCTGTAAAAATAGTTTTTTTGTAGTGATATAGTAAGTTAATTTCTTTTCTATTGCGAAGGATGTTTGATCCCAGAACTGTGATGATGTATATGAATTGTGATGATGATGATGTTAATGAGATCTTCTTGTCATTTTATTTCGCTCGGATATTTTAGGTGGAGTGTAGCCAGCCAAGCCAACCGCATATTAAAAGCCGCATTATTTGACTTACATAATTTTTCCTAACGCGACAAAGAAGTACAACTTCAAAAAGAAAAGAAAATCGATTTTTACAACTACGACTGATAAATAAGAGATGATAACAATTGTATTCTTATTCCATAGCCTCGCCCAAGTATTACTAATTACAAAAATGTTATAATCAATATTGTCTCCACCTATAATCGTTTTTATTAGATGCAAATAACTAGCTATTGTGACTAAGAGTATCAAGGCAGGGCTATAAGGTGACCTATTCGTAACCAACGCAGCGTAGAAATGAGATCAGGATGACATCAAACAATATTAAAATAGAATACAATTGCCTTTATATTGTTCATTCTGTGTAGTGACGGAGTAAGAATACAATTCATTACCTTCTTGTCCGTGGGTGTCGTAAATGACGACTAAGGGATATCTTGTGCATATAACAACAATGCAAGAGAAGGATAACTCTAAATAAAACCCTATACTAACCTGTCTGACCAGCGTGATATAGTAGATCAATGTCCCTCCCAATATCGATGGATATTGAGGAGACTCGGACTTATTGGGACGTATATGAGCTGTGATGATGATCAAATGAAATGAAAGAGATGTAAATAATACTTTAAATCTCATTATAATTTCATCATCATCATCATCATCTCAGCCCACATACGTCCCACTGTTGGCCTCGGGCCTCCTCTACAACGGAAGGGTAATTGACCCACTATACCACGCTGGTCAGATGTGTTGGTATAGGGTTTCATTTCAAGTTTTCCCTCTCTTGCACAGATGTTATATGCGTTTTATATCCCTTAGTCGTCTCGTACGATCACCCACAGGCAAGATAGAGGGTGGTGAATTGTATTCTTACTCCGTCACCACACGGATAATTTAATTATAATTTATGTGAATAAAAATTATAATGTTATTTAAAGGTGTAAATATCGAAAAAACCAGATATCATACAACATTACCAGCGTATTCTCCATAACACTGATATTAATATTAATTATGATGCCCAGACAATCACTAAAATAAACAAGTGCACGTTTTCTCGAAATAAACATCGATAGGCATTTTTTTTGTTTTGTAATTTATTGTAGGCGTTGTGAAAACCATCAGCCTCCACGGGCAAGATGGGTGGTGAATTGTATTCTTACTCCGTCACCCTACGGAAAATTTTGTCTATCTTTTATGATTACTGTGCTATCATCATTCATGATCATCATTTCAGCCTATCGCTGTCCACTGCTGGATGTAGATTTCCCTCACATTACGCTACAGGGTGCGGCCCTGTGCTATCATCTGTAAATAATACCTCTGGCTGAGTGGTTATTCGTGGTAAGTCCTATATCAAACACGCTTTTATTACTTTCACCTGTATATTTATCTACACGTGTGGTGACGGAGTAAAATTATAATTCATCACCCCTCTAAGACACCACTGAAGTCAAGGAACTCTGCACCGGTGGTCGGCCCAACGACAGAGGTGACGTGCTATACGGGTGGGTTACAGGTGTGCATGCTTACGCTCCTCTGTCGCCATAGACGGAGTGGAGCGAGGAGTCCGCCGACCGTAATCCACCCCCAAAAGAAAAGCCCTCTAAGACGACTAAGGGATTAAATATGCATGTAACATCTATGTGAAAGAAGGAAGACTTAAAAGAAAACCCTATAATCGACGAAAAAATATCAACAAGAAATATAACAAGAATCTATGAGCAGCAGTAGTTATTATACCATCAAGTGTGTTTATTTTTTCCTTTGTCACCAATTGCTATAAAAAGTTAATCAAAACTATATCAATAATTCGCAAAGTATGCAAAATGGAAATCAATTTGCAACGAGCGGGAATTTCTAGACACGGGGCAGCGTGTCAAGTGAAGTTCAAGCAAAGGAACTGGCTAGCAGGTGCCTAGTGTAATATTACACGAACCAGTTGGTGCTACTTTTGACCCTTCTATAACTCAAAACTTCTTTAACGTAAACACATAAAACTACGTGCGTTTAATTATATCCATCAGGACATCTAGAAGCCCAAATTTCATGAAGCTAGCTCAAACGGTTATAAAGATATGAAGGTCAAAAACTCGTAAATTTTAGCACTGACTGTGTGACTGACATATAGTACCTTAATCTAACTTACTTCCAAATGACCTAGAAGGATGAAATTTGGAATCCAGCTCGGTAATTGTTTGTAAGCGTAGGAAAAAATCTAAAATTAAATAAGCTAAAAAATAGGGGGTCGACATACAAACATTTTATTTTTTAATTCTGCCTAGTTTCTTTTACAAAAAGTAATGATATCCCACCAAAAACATAAATGTAAAAAAGGAGCGCCAAGTTCAATACAAAAATTATGCTTGGCTGTGAGCTTCGTCGCCGCGAAAAGAATGAAGATCTAAATGAGTGCCAAGATCTATGCAAAATCCAAATATGTATTTATAGGAACAAAATAACATTATGAACAAGTATTAAACTCTATTTCTTTGCTTTATTGGATACCTATAACAATTACTGTTATTTAAAAAAATATGTGAGATCTTAAAGTAGGTTAGATTTGACTTGGCCGAGGAGTAGCATTCAAATGTGCCATTAAGCTATTTAATATAATGGAAGACACATAAAAATTTTCTTAGCTCATGGACGTCCTACTGCTGCGCCAGAGTCTCCTCCCCAATAGGAGGACAATTGATCTACTATACCACGCTGGTCAGACAGGTTGGTATAGAGTTTTGCCTCAAGTTTTCGATCTCTTGCATAGATGTTATATGCGTATTATATCCCTTAGTCGTCTTTTACGACATCCACAAGCAAAATAGGGGGTGGTGAATTGTATTCTTAATCTGTCACCATAGGAAAAATATTATAGTATTTTATCGTCATCATCGTTTCAAGCTCACATATCCCACTGTTGGGCTCGAGGCCAACAGTGGGATCCTTAATAGGAGAGTAACTGACCTATACCACGTTGGTCAGACGTGTTGCTATAGGGTTTTATTTCGAGTTTTCCTTCTCTTTGTATAACGAATTTTATATATAAAAATTATATTCTGTTAATAATACAAATTCTTTCCTAACCACAAATTATGTCCGTAACAAAAAAATAACAGGGGCTTACTCATTTGTAACTAATTCTATTCAAATCACTTTGACCTTCAAATATATATGCTAAATAATATTCATGTGAAATATATATTCTATATACCATATGGTGACCGAGTAAGAATACAATTCACCCCCCGGTTCTTGTTTGTGGATGTCGTAAGAGAAATGGAAAACTGAAAATGAAACGTATATAGGCTGCGATTAGGATCAAACTCAGTGCTTTTGAAAGGAATTTATAGGTGCAAACAAGTTCGTTGATTAGCTATTTCAGTTCAATACAATATTTTTCTGTTATTTACGAGAAGATAACAAACAAATCTTCATTCGAGCCAATACGCCCGCGCGATTTCTTTGTTCTTTTTTAAACCTAAAAAAATGTACAATGACTAAATTTGATAATTATTGTTGTATATTTTTTATTATCGTTAACATTAACAGCTCACAGCTGACCTACCATGCTGGTTAAACGTGTTGGTATAGGGTTTTATTTCGAGTTTTCCTTCCACCTCTATAGCAGAGGATGCCCAAGCCCAATAGAGATGTATTTTAGAAGTGACTATATGAAAATATTCTTTGTCCTTTCCGTATGGTGACGGAGTAAGAATACAATTCACCATCCCCTCTCGTATCCGTGGGTGTCGTAAAAGACGACTAAGGGATATAATATGCATATATCAGCGGCTTATGCGGTAAAAAAAATTCGCGCATTAACCGATGTTGAAACAGCCAGAATAGTTTATTTCGCATACTTTCATAGTCTCATGTCATACGGCATATTACTTTGGGGCTGCTCCGCGGAATTGAATAGAATTTTTATTCTACAAAAAAGGGCGGTCCGTGCGATATATAATTTAGGCCCAAGAGTGTCACTAAGAGAGAAATTTAAAGAGATAAATATTCTGACTGTTATATCTCAATATATATACGAAAATGTATTTTATGTAAAGAAAAATATCGGTAATTTTGAAAAATATAGTGACATTCATCATGTAAATACTCGGAATAAGGATAAATTAGTTGTACACAGTACTCGTCTTCAACGAGTTAACAGATCCTTCATGGGGCAATGTATACGCTTCTACAACAAATTACCTATTAATATTCGAGATATGCCAGTTAAAAAGTTTAAAAAAGCAATCAAGAGTAGATTTTGTAGAAAAGGTTATTATAAAATCTCGGATTATCTTGATGATAATACAGACTGGTTATGAGCAGCTCCTCATTCAGGCATTTTCTCATTATTTCAAAAGGTGTTACATACATGTTTATTCTGTTGCTGTTAATATAATTGTAAAGCGTAGCGTGTTTTGCCAAACGAATTTGTTGTTTAATCTGTGTTTTATGTTTGTGGCCCATGGTATTGGTCATGCTCACTGAAGGGTCTGCTTGCGGTAGCTACGAGGAGCGCGTCACTCCCTTCCCTCCATTGTGGTTGAGGGGAGTGATGGCTGCTCTAGTGGTTAACTCGTGATCGGGTGCCGCTTGCGGGATCTGGTCCAGCCATGGTACTTTTTCGTTATATGTAATAACTGTATTGTATGATGATTCGAAAGGCATCACACTGGAGCTATTAATAGACATGTTGTTGTATATTATCTTATTAAAAAAAAAAAAAAGTAAATGAATAAAAAAGAAGACAAGCCCACTGAGTTTCTTGCCGGATCTTCTCAGTGCGGTCGCGTTCCGATCCGGTAGTAGTGTAAGGTAAAAATGTAAAAAAGTGACCTCGCGGGGTTTATGCATAATAAAGTATTTGAATTTGAATTTGAATTTGAATATAGCATCTATGCAAGTGAAGGAAAACTCGAAATAAAACCCTATACCAACATGTCTGAACAGCATGCATATAGTAAGGTCAATTTCCCTCCTATTGTGGAGGAGGCTAGAGCCCAATAGTGAGACGTATATGAGCTGAAATGATGATGTTGATACGAAAATGTTTGTATAAGTTTTTATGTGATAAAAATACTTAAACGAATTTTAAGTATTTTTATATAGAGTAATTGATAGGTAGTTTAGACCATTATCAATTATTTCTGAAATCTGAACGCGAAGTAAATGAGATCATTTCAATTATCACCATTTTATTTACTGATAACCACTAACTAGCCTAATAATTGATATAATATTTAATTTAAATTAATTATCTCTTAGTGCCAACATATATTTTAATTATATCAAAATCTCATTACTATCCGACCGGTTTTTTATCCATCCATCAGCCTACAGACGTCCACTGCTCGATATAGGCCTATCCACGAGAATGCCACTCGCAACGGTCCGGCGCCACTTGCATCCAACGATTCCTTGCGACTTTTGAGAATGATGACAGCTTTTTATAGTTACTAAAATAAATTTATATATATATAAATCTTTATATATAAATTTCTTCTGTGCGTGTGTATGTCACTGAACTCCTCCTAAACGGCTGGAATGATGTTGATGAAATTTTTTGTCCGTGTTCAAGGGGATTCGAGAATGGTTGAGATTCAGAATTGGACACGGTAGGTGGCCCTGCTGAGAATTCTTTTTATTTTATTTGAACACGTCTCGTCATCGTCAACAGATGTTGTTCTGTCCAAATAAAATAAAAGGAAATCGACAACAGCGCCATCTACCAGGCCCAATTGTGAAACCATTCTCGAACCCCCTTGAACATACACAAAAAAATTAATTAACATCGGTCCAGCCGTTTAGGAGGACTTCAGTAACAGACACACGTACACAAGAAATTTATATGTAAAGATTATCCATGTGGTGACGGAGTAAGAATACAATTCACCATTCCCTATCTTACCCGTGAATGTCGTATAAGACGACTAAGGGATATAATATACATATAAGGTATATGCAAGATTGAGAAGATTAGGAGCACGAGATTGTCTTGGTATGGACAAGTGATGAGGAGGGATAAAAGACATGTGACAAGGAGGGTTATCAATATGATTGGGGATGAACGTAAGAAGCGTAGGAGACCCAAAAAGAAATGGATGGATTGTGTGAATGAGGATATGCGTTTGAAAGCAGTGAGTGCAGATATGATGGCTTATAGGAGGCTATGGAAGGTAAGAACCAGCGATGTAACTTGGAGGGAAAATAATCGACTTTTTGTTCTTTAAAATAAATCGATTTTAAAATAATCGATTAATTAAAGATAAATAATCGATTTTAAAATAATCGATTTTTTCTCGCAACAGGATTATGATGACCTTTTTTTTAGGAAATGTGAGCTTTATTTTCTAATATAGTATGAAACAATTGTGATGCATTTTTTGTTTTTTTAGGAAATCTGGCAGTGAATAATCGATTAAATTCGATCAAATTTCAAATAATAAAAATCGATTAATAATCGATTTATATTATTTTGATAATCGATTGTAAAATTCGATTATCAATCGATTAATTTTTTGTAATAATCGATTATTATAAAAATAGATTATTTTTTCACATCCCTAGTAAGAACATGTTGTGGCGACCCCACTTAGCGTGGGATGAGGGCAAATGATGATGAATATGAAAGAGCAAGTGAATTCTAATTAAAACCCTACAAAAACCCTAATCAGCTTAGTGTTGTAGGTTCATATTCTTCCTATCGTAGAGAAGGCTCGAGCCCAACAGTGGGACGTATATCAGCCGAGATTATCATGATATATTTAAAGTCAATTGCTGTTCCTTCATCATCATTTCAGCTCAAATACGTTCCACTGTTGGGCCCAGGCTTTCTCCACAATAGGAGGGAAATTGACCTTACTATAACATGTTGGTCAGATACGTTGGGTTTTATTTCGAGTTTTCCTTCTTTTGCATAGCTGTTATATGCGAATGATATCCCTTAGCCGTCTTTTATGACATCAATGGGCAAGATAGGAAGTGGTGAATTGTATTCTTACTCCGTCAATACACGGAATGACGGAGTAAGAATACAATTCAGATTCGGAACTAAGTAACTACTCCGTGTAATGACGGAGTAGTTATTTAGTCTCGGTTAATCTCAAAAACGGCTGAGCCGATTTGGATAATTATTTTTTGTTTTCTTCGTTAACACACGGGAATGATTTAAAAATAAAATAAAAATCCTTTAAAAAAATTGCTATAAATCGTCTTGTTAATTTTGTGGTTCAATATTTTAATTCGCACTCAAGATTGTCAATGTTGTGGTTGAATATTATAATAAATTATTTTAATTTTCCAAAACCAGTTTTATTAGTATCGATAAATTTAAGGCTAATTAGAATTAGTACCTATTGCTAATTCAAAATATAATCAAATAAATTATTTCCGTGTGGTGACGGAATAAAAATACAATTCACAACTCTCTATCTTATGTCGTGGATGTCATAAAAGACGACTAAAGGATATAATATGCATAAAACTTTTATGCAAGAGAAGGAAAACTCGAAATAACATCATATACCAACACATTTGCTCAATGTGTTGTAGCTGATTAATTTCCCTAGCAAAAAAAAATTTTAAGTAATTTCATTCACATAAGTTTTTAAGCATTTGCCGTGTGGTGACGGAGTAAGAATACAATTCACCACACTCTATCTTGCCCGTGGATGTCGTAAAAGACTACTAAGGGATATAATATGCACATAAGATCTGTGCAAGAGAAGGAAAACTCGAAAAGAAACCCTATACCAATATGTCTGACCAGCATGGTATAGTAGGTCGAATTCCCTCCGATTGTAGAGGAGACCCGAGCCCAACAGGTGGGATGTATGTGGGCTGGGATGATGATGATGAAGATTCACATAAAAACTTCTTGTATAAACATTTTCTTATAGTCTCGTCTCAGCCTATATGTGGTTTAGGTTAATATCCCTCCTATTATGGAGGAAGTCGAGCCCAGTAGTGAGACATTTACGAACGGAAGACGAAATCGACTTTAAAACAATGTCCACCAAACACGTAAACTACTGGTCAAATCTTAATTAAATTTCATTGGGATCACATTGGAGGCACCAGATTGCAAATTAAAAAAAAAAAAAAACAATAAAATTGGTTCTCTTTGAAAAAATTCTTTCAATAAAAAAATACAGACGAATTAAAAACCTATTTTTTTGTAAACGGTTAAAAATATACCTAAACATCTTAAAAATTTATACCAATAAATAAAATTGGAGTGTCTGTTTGTAATGTCAAAATAATAGGCTTTTTTCATGCTCACATGGTTATTTGCACGATACCTATGCCTAAAATACAGATTAAAAATTTTTTGTCTGTCTGTCTGTTTGTTCCGGGTAATCTTCAAAACGGCTGGACTGATTTCAAAAATTCTTTCACCAATGGAAAGCTATAATATAACCTCGGCTATATTTTATACCGGTATTCCCACGGGAACGAGAACTACGCGGGTAAAACGACTAAAACCGAAGCGAAGCGAGAGCGGGTTGCTAGTAACTAATATAATTCGATACAATAAACTATAGTTAGGAGTTTGTAAACTAACTATAGTATAAATAACTGTACTACCAAATGATTGGTTTGCGTCTAACGAAGCTCATTCAACAAGTGAACGGCTCGCTAGGCGGTTGATACGCAAACACGTAAAAGTGCCGCGAACATGAAATTAGAAATACTCGCTTTAACGATAGTGACATTATCGTGCAGTGTATTAACAGATAGGAATTTTCGATGTAGCAGACATACTGCTTTAGTACAACACAAACGTGGAGCTTATGAATTTTCAATCAAATTACTCCAAAGGGTAGCTGTGGATAGAGACGCACATTTTGTTTATTCACCTTTGTCAACATGGATCCAATTAATTGCGTTATCAGAAGGAGCAAAAGGTACGACATTCAGAGAAATATGGAATGTTACACAACATCGAAGAAATAAATGTTTCAAGAAAAAATTGGGAGAGATTATGTATAATTTGAGGAGAGATGTGAAACGGGAGAGCAGAAAAAAAATTGTTTTGGCAATGGATCGCCTTTTGGGCGTAAAGAAATCGTATGTTAGAAAAGTGGAGAGTTTGTTTGGCATTAAAGTATTGTTATTAGATTTTCACAATCCGACTAAATCAGCGCTCGAAGTGAATAATGCAATCGAAGAGGGTACAGGTGGAGAAATAACAGAAATTCTTTATTACGATGACTTCATAACGACGGTGCTTCTAATGAGTGATGCTAATTATTTCCGAAGTGCTTGGAAGACACCGTTTAATAAAGCTTATACTCAAACGCAGCCGTTTTATTCCGACAGTGGAATATTGGTTGGGAAAGTGAGTATGATGAACCAAAGAGGATATTTCAACCTGTTAGAATTCCCGCAGATAGGTGCTAACGTTTTGGAATTACCATTCGCTAACAAGGAAATATGTATGCTTATATTTTTACCAAGAACCAAAATGTGGGTTGGTGAAATATTATATAGTTTACAAAATACAAGATTAACATCTATATTTAATTTATATAAGCTTCAAGGATTGAAATTGGTGAATGTGACAATACCGCAATTTAAACAGCGTACAGAAGTTGATAATTTACCAGAGTTGATTTATGATATGGGTGTCAAAAAGATATTTGATCCAAATTTAGCCGAGTTGAAAGGCATAAGTAATTACAAAATGTACGCATCTTTGATGACGCAAGTTAGCCACATAGAAATTAACGAAGAAGGCGTGACGGCTGGTGTCGAATTTTTAGCAATAAACGATACTAGTATTGAATTCCTTGCGAATAAACCTTTCGTGTATATGATTGTTCATAGAAAGAGTGAGTTCATTTTATACGCAGGTGTGTATTCAACGCCAAGTGTAATTTGATGTGCCAAATTAAAGCTTAAATATTTGAGGGTGAGTTGTACCATGTATATAATGATAACCAAAGGCAAACAGCCAAATCGTCGCTTGAACAAATTAACAATGTATCAATTTTAAAACAGTTAAAATGTGTTGATAATTTATAATTGTGTCACATTGTCTGATATGAAAGCCTATATTTTTTAAGGTATATATTTGTTAATTTAGTATTAATCAAAGTATTTGGATTAACAACTCAAATATATTAGTATTTCTTTTTTAACATGACTTCAAAATGAATACGTCACTTCGTAAATATAGGAATATTTATGTTTTATATTAATGACTTACTAATCAAAAATGTTAGTGAGTTATGGAGGCAAATATTTTTAAAAATTTTGTAATTCTAAAATTACTAAATTTCAATCAAATTTAGACGTTTATATAAATGTATTAGCTGTGATTTGATCATTGAAATTTAACAGTGACAAACAGATAACAAAAAAAAAACTAGTATGAAAGTGAACGCTCTGTACACCAAAAACAAATTGTAACAATATTAGTTATGATATTTAAGCGGTCTTGTGGCATACGTACTGTAATGTTGTGCAAAGAATCTCATGACTGTATTTATTTAGTTCTAATAAAAATGTGGCATACTAATAAAATAATGTGTAAGAAATATATAAATTACTGAATTAATACATTGAATAAATAAACTATTAAATAAAATATCACTAAATGAACAAAGAGAATTAATTCATTCGTTATAATAATAAAAGCAAATTAATATAACAGCTAATTAAAGTTTAATTTACGGTGCGATTCATTCAATATTTTTGCGTGAGGATTGTTATAATCGCTTCTGAAAATTTATTTCGGTTGCGAAGTAGTCATATTTTTATTTGTAAATATATTCTATTAGCAAGGTCAATAGTTTAACGCAATATAGGGCTGTCAAACATTATGTTGCAATAAATTACCTTATGTAATTTGGTTTCCATAAATATTACACAGTAATATTTACTGTGTAATGTACACATTACACAGTAATATTTATACTTTTAAATAAAATATATATGTAAAATACTTTGTTATAAGTTAAATTATTGTATTCTATTCCTCTTTATGGCAAGCGTTATTGGTATAATTCTGCCAATCGTCTGAAGAAAAGTGTGTTTTTTTTATAACACATATTTAATTTTTGATAACATTATGTCTGAATGCGATTGAATAAAAGGACAGATATATTTTAGTTTGGTGTAACTACATATGTGTAAAACATTAATAAGCTCCAAAAAATTGTATTGCACTTTACCAAATTGCTACATCTACGAACTGTACAAAATTGAATACAGACTAATGGAGTTACATCTAGAAAAGAGTTTGATTCAAATTTTTCCAAAGAAATAATTTAAAAGTGAAGGAAAATTATTATTGGTCAAGTGCGGATGAAATTATTTTTGTAACAACTTTAAATTATCTCGTAAGCTGGTAAAAATGATTTAAAGAAATTACATGTCAAATTTTAATTTAAATCAAAAGATGAAACATCTTACGATAATTATAATTTATTTTTATGTAAACTTATAAAATCAACTCACCTTATTTAAATTTTTACAACGTGAGCTTAAAGTTTAGACGCTTACAAATGCTATGACACTACAAAACTACTCTTCTGTTCGCCATTTCGAAACTAGGACCAAAAGAAGCTAGTTAAGAAGTTAGTTATTAGTTTGTTAACACATAGAAAACACATTTATATATGGCATTATATATATATATATATATATATATATATATATATATATATATATATATATATATATATATATATATATATATATATATATATATATATATATATATATATATGTACTTTATAATTTCTTACACAGTTGCTTAAATTTACTGAAATAAGAATATTATTTTTGTTTCTAAAGTATTTCTTTATATTTTTAAAGCTTTTTATTCTACCGTGGAATTAAAATAGCGGATTAGGACACAAACTGGTTTAGTATTCTGTTTATTTAAATTAAAAAAAAAGTGTGTGTGTGTGTATACACACTTAAGAATGTATACTTTTTTCATTTGACAAGATAAAAATCTTTCTAACAATTTTACCTTCGCGTTATCCTACGTTTGTAGAAAAAACGAAACTAATAATAGAAAAAAAAAGGTATTTAATGCATTGAAAGTTTTATTGTAATGCATTATCTAGTCGATATTTGTGACGGCATGGGCGCGGATCATAAAAAATGTTGACTAGCTAACTTCAAGGTGACGGTTTTTCGTGACGGTGTGCACCTCGGCAAAATTTACTGTCATAATTTTTCCCTAGTCCGCCAAAAGATCTATATCTTAAATAGCATAGTTTTATAATATGTTATGAAAAGATTATACTTCAATTTGATATTTTGGAGTATACATTACTTTTTATTACCTCAAGGTGAGTTATAATAATTTCTATGAATTGACAACCCTAATGTTGACCTTATAAAAAATATGAAATGTCGGCACTCGTAAAATTATTCAATAAATTATTTATTTCCCTAACGTAGTCAAGGCTTGATTTGGATATTATTTGATATTTTTTTTACTGTGCCACAAATAGAAATAAACTATTCCTGTTATGTTAATTATTAATTTATGTCATTAATATAAGTTTAATGTAAGAAAATATAGTAATTTTATTCCAACCATTTGTTTTATTAATTTATTTTTCTAATTACATTGGTGACGGAGTAAGAATACAATTCACCACTCCCTATCTTGCCCGTGGATGTCGTAAAAGACGACTATGGGAATTGGGATATAATATGCACATAACATCTGTGCAAGAGAAAGAAAACTCGAAATGTAACCCTATACCAACATGTCTGACTAGCATGGTATAGTAGATCAAATTCCCTCCCATTGTGGAGGAGGCTCGAGCCCAACAGTGGGACGTATGTGGGCTGCGATGATGATGATGATGATAATGAATGACTTTGGTGTTGGACTAGGAAATAGCCTAGGTAAGTTATAACTGTTGCTTATAGCTCTATCATGGCCAGTACGCCCAGGTCCTTTAGGGTCTCAGATTAACATTATTCGGTCGAAGAGGATGGAATAAGGTGGTCCTTTTGTCATCCCGGACGACGCAGTCCGTATGTGCGCTGACCGTAGACCACCAAAAAAGGAGTCTCAGATTAACATATGTAAAAACTGTCATATAAATTACTAGTTAGTTACAGCTTCGTCTGCGTGGATACTTAACTTAAATATTCATCCTATGATATTTATAATGTTATCAATAATAATATAATTTACTATCACCGTTTTTGTTATGTTAGCATTTGTCATAACAGCGGTGACCAATTGTTACTAAATGTTGACTATTTTGCTAATATTTTTAGAGAATGCATCGCTCCTATTTGTCGCATCATTATATACTACTAGCAGCGCCCTGCGGTGTTACCCGTATAATTCCCCTTCCTGTGGGAATATTGGGATAAATTATAGCCTATGTGTCATTCTGATATATAAGCTATATTATTGTGAAATTTCAGCAGAAACCATTAAGTAGTTTTTGCGTGAAAGTGCAACAAACATACTCACATACTCGAAAACTTTCGTGTTTATAATATTAGTAAGGTATTAGTAATTTTTTCAAAAAAAACACTACCTTTCACTGTAATTTTTTTGAGAGTCTAAGTGCTAAGTAGGCTGAGATTAGCATGTTGAAATAAATAAACAAAATCTTCAGCTTTATAATAATAAATAGATTAATGAAATACACGACAAATGCCTTATGGTGACGAATTAAGAATATAACTTGTCACCAGCTGTTAGCCTTCGTGCGAGTTGTAAAAACCACTTAAGGGTCGAGTAGCGCTTTTCATTTTTTTTTGAATTAGGTACGTATTTGCGTTAATCTGGATATAGCCGGGTTAATCCGTATGAGGCAACAGAAGGGTGACATGCGGTTATCTACCGTATCCCTTCTCCATTGGTACAGATTTCTTATCCTCAGTGGCCAGCCCGGAGCAGTGCTTTCTTTGGTAATTTATAACATCAAGTATGATCAACAATCCGCCTACCGGATGGATGGAAGAACAATGAACAATAACAAATTTCTGAGAAAATTTTACTATCATTTCTGCCCTTCCTGTGGCTGTTGATATATTTAGATGTTAAATATAATAATTTGATAAGACTTATCGTCATCCTTTTGGTGACATGAAACTGGTAACTCGTACTATGTAAGTAGTATCTATGTTATAGGTTCGATTGTTACACAGTATAATTCTTCTTCTTCTTTTTTTATTGGAAACGGTGGCAATCGAGCAAACAAAACACCTAATGGTAAGTGATGCAGTCGCTCATGGACCTTTGCGAGGTCGCTGCCTACCGTGAATTCCTGTGGGAATACCGGGATAAAATATAGCCTATGTTACTCTCTGATATTATAGCTTTCCATTGGTGAACGAATTTTTGAAATCGGTTCGGTGGTTTAAGCGTGAAAGCGTTACAAACAAACAAACAAACATCCTTACTTTCGCATTTATAATATTAGTATGGATACACAGTTGCTTAAATTTACTGAAATAAGAATATTATTTTTGTTTCTAAAGTATTCCTTTATATTTTTAAAGCTTTTTATTCTACCGTAGAATTAAAATGGCGGATTAGGACACATACTGGTTTAGTATTCAGTTGATTTTATTAAAAAAAAAAAATGTGTGTGTATACGGCCACGTACGAATGTATACTTCTTTGGCTTGATAAGATAAAAATCTTTCTAACAATTTTACCTTCGCGTTATCCTACGTTTATACAAAAAACGACAGTCATAATAGAAAAAAAAATGGTATTTAATGTATTGAAAGTTTTATTGTAACGCATTGTCTAGTTAATATTTGTGACGGCATGGGCGCGGATCATAAAAAATGTTGACTAGCTGACTTCAAGGTGACAATTTTTCATGACGGTGTGCACCTCGTAAAAATTTACTGTCATCATTTTTACCTAGTGCAAACAGTACACCTGATGGTAAGTGATGCTGCTGCTCATGGACCTTTGCTAGGTCACTGCCTAACGTGAAAGAAATGAAGGGAGTGTGAGAGCGTGTAGTGAGGGTCGGTGATACTAAAGGCATCATCAAAATAAAACTTATTTTTTTCAATGTGCTGACAGAATAAGAATAATATTCAGCAACCTTATCGTGCCCTTGAAGCGTGAAAACACTTAATCGAGTAATCATACACCATTATATCATTTTGTAGCTGATACTCTAACGCTGTTAGACCGATTTTAACCAAATCTAGCTAACAACCACCGCAAGCAAACTGGTTTTCCCAACCCAAAAATGTCACCGAAACCGATCAATTTAGAGATAAAAGCTGATAAGATCAATGTTAAAGAAAGAAAATGAGACACAAAGCCTTACGGTCTCGTCAGCTTAGTCTTTTTAATGGGTATAAGCCAGAATTAATATTGATCTCCATAAGTGACCGAAATCGTTTCGTGTAGTGACGGAGTAAGAATACAATTCATCACTCCCTATCTTGCCCGTGGATGTCGTAAAAGACGACTAAGGGATGTAATACGTATTTAACATCATAGATGTTGAATACCTACGTATTATGTCCCTTAGATGCAAGAGACGGTAAACTTGAACTATAATCCTATGCCGATCTATCTGACCTAATAGCGTTGTAGGGTAATATGGTGAGTAATATTTAAGTAATATTTTATTAATATTAGATTATTTAAGTAATGTTTGTTTAAAATTCACCACATTTTTTTTTGTGGTGGTCTACGGTCAGGCCATCCGCCGCCCGACTCTGTTCAGGGCGACAGAAGGGCGGCGCGCGGCCACGTAACTCACCTGATAGCGCGTCGCCTTCGTCGTTGGGTCGACCACGGTTGCAGAGTTCCTTGTCTTCAGTGGTCGGGCCGACAAAATTTACCACGAAATGGGAAAGTTATTCCACAAGGCGGGTTATTCATTAAGTTTGAACTAAATCTTTTTAAGCATACAAGATAATGAACCAAACTGTGGACTTCTATAGAATATGATGCCTAAGTTATGATGTAAAGAAACATATCTTCTTTGATGGCGAGGATAGTAAAAGACGACTATGTAAACAGATAATTACTCTTGCAGTGATGTTGCAAGAGTAATTTTCATTATCCTCTTCTTATGCCAATTACTTAGGGATGACGCAATATGTGCAGTTCTTCTATTGTATTACAATATGCAGTAGTTTTGGCTATAGCTTTACGAGTGGGAGACCGGACCGGGGAATAGCCCGTCACTCGCAGAGAGGCTGACCGTGTGAGGGCAACGTCCCGGGGGCGTCGGGATGGGAGAATATGCGAAAGGGTATCCCGCCGGGCTGGTCATGGACGTGAAGGATTTGGTACTGGTGGTCGGCCCAATGGCGTGGACGGGACAGACTACTTTATGAAATGAAATGATTTATTATTATGACAGACACAAAGCATAAGAAAGACAAATTTAAATAATAATAATTTCGAAAAGTGTTTGCCACAATCCGGTCTTAACTCAGCATAATGCTGGCCACAGATGACCAGCGTTGATCTTCCGTTGTTACCGGGAGGAGCCATCACGCATATGCGTGATCGCTCCGCTCTCAGTTTAAATTCGGATTAATAATATTATAATTAATTAACAAAAGTGTACATTTTCACATAAATCCGATACTAAATTGAGAATATAGTTCTGTTTAACTATACCGACATAATAGGCTACGAATTGCTGTAGTACTATTTCAAAGTAGTACTATTTCCTTTACGAGTGGTAGCATCCCTAACATTAACTCTCTTTGGTTGCTTTTATTGTTAACCAGATGCATTGGATAAAGTTGGCCGAGGTAGATAATATCTTTTAGCCTTTACTTACGATTTCCACGGCCAATAGCATTGCAAGAGCTACAAAGCTTGAAATAAAACGGTATTACGACCTGTATGACCAGCTTAGTAGGTCGATTTCCCTTTCATTATAGTAAAGACTTATCTACTGATCAGTAAAAGCTATATAAATTAAGAAGAATTGTAGAAATATTCCAATGCAGAAATAATTTCATATTGCGATGTCAATTGCCAATTATTATTCAAGGTTATATGACACTAAGTTGAGAGCGTTGTTTATTGAAAAAAAAAAAACATTTTTTTGTTCCTTTTTTCCAAAGGTCGTATGAGTTTTTTTTATTGCACGCTGTGACAAATGACCAAACAGTACATCTGATGATAAGTGTTGCTGCCGCTCATGGACATATACAAGGCCACTGGCTACCGCAAAGAAAGTAAAGGGAGAGTGAATGCGTGCAATGAGATTCGGTGATACTGAAAGCATCACTAAAACCCACCATATGCAATCACCCTCATAAAGTTGGGCTTCCGGCTATCTCGCTCACCGAACGAAGCGCAGTAACAAATTACTACTACTCGAAAATCGATTTTCTGCGAGAGTGCTGTATTACCCTGGACGGACCGGCCCGTGGCTGTAGACAGATAACTGTCAACAATGTGGTCCTACCACTTTGAGTAAAGGTCTTCCTACCAGATGGAATAACTACATGCCAAAAAATACAAGAAACCATGACATTAGGATCATTCTGAATGGCATTTTCGTTGGAAAGTCTAGGTACAGCAGAAGCTTGTAAGGTTGTTGGATGAACTGGATCCCTTTCCCTTCTATAATTAAAACTGGTCTCGGTAACCATATCAAATTTATAAGCTGATCTGTCTCGTTTTTTTTTATAGTTAAATTTGTTTCGAGACTCAAGACAATTAATAGCATTTCTCAAGACTTTCTGAAAGGCAAATTTCGGTCATTTATAGAGATCAATGTTAATTCTGGCTTCTCGAATTTCATCATCATCATCAGAGCTGATATGTCCCGTTACTGGGCTCGAGTCTCCCCCATAATGTAAAGAAAATTGATCTTTTATACCACGCTGGTCAAACGTGTTGGTACAGGATTTTATTTAGAGTGTACCTTCTCTCACAAAATAATATTTTCAAATTCTAAATTCTAATCAGAAGAGTGGTAAAGTAGGTCAATTGCCCTCCCATGCAGCCGAATGCCCAGCAGTGGGACATAAAAGAGCTGTGATGATGATGATGGATACTCTAATATCTATATATTTATATATATACCTGGTAGTTACATAAAATACTAAAGCTATACAGTGTATCAAGTTATGGGGCAACTGGTTAAACGAGAGTTAGGCAATGGTTACCACCATTAAAAATTAAAAAAATTTGAAATAAAAATATCGATTCATTACTGAATTAGAGACATTTTAAAATGGAAGGAAGGAAGGGATACCTACCACTTTATCATGGTAACTAATATATTATTCAACTAGCAACCCGCCCTCGCTTCGCTTCGGTTATAGGCTATAGTCGTTTTACCCGCGTAGTTCCCGCTCCCGTGGGAATACCGGGATAAAATATAGTCTAGTTTACGCCCTGATATTAAGCTTTCCATTGGTGAAAGAATTTTTGAAATCGGTCCAGCCGTTTTGAAGATTACCCGGAACAAACAGACAGACAGACAGAGAAATTTTTTTTAATTGCTATTTTAGGCATAGGTGTCGTGCAAATAACCGTGCGAGCATGAAAAAAGCCTATTATTTTGACATTACAAATAGATTCTCTAATTTTATTTATTGGTATAGATATACATATTCATTCGACAAATGCGCATTTGTCGAATGAATATTCGAAGTTCTGCGGCAAATTCCAAGTTAATGTTCTGGAAGGTGTTCATCACGTGAGAGTAAGGTTTCCTTATTGCCTAGTCCACCATGATCCTATCCCGTATTCCTTTTATTGTGGT
The DNA here is from genome assembly GCA_032191425.1 of Lymantria dispar. NCBI lineage: Eukaryota > Metazoa > Arthropoda > Insecta > Lepidoptera > Erebidae > Lymantria > Lymantria dispar. Next base: position 3,669,695 of record CM063465.1, on the reverse strand, counting down.
GTGCGGTATATTGATTACCGTGGGAAAGTGGTGGGTTTCCCTTGATTTCAGCTATGTATCGCCTAATTGGGGGGCGGGGCCGGAGCACCTCCACGTGGTGCTCCCTGGAAACGTCCATTTGGATGTCACGCGTCCATTTGGACGGCCAAGATTCCGGCAGGAGGGGGTCTCCGCGTGCGGCTCTGATGGCAGAGCGCACGGCGGATCTGACCCGGGGCCAATGGGGCGGATGTGCCTCATGGCACTCCGTCGCCAGAGACGGTGGCGTCACGGCCCGGGGGCGTGACGGGTCGGTCGCTCGCGAGCGGCCAGACCCGGAAGGCCCAAACCGTAACCCTGAGTGTGACTGCGGCTGAAGCTCAGGGCCGGGGGTCTTCGGACCGTGGGGAAGAAAACCCCTATAAAAAATTACCCCTAATCCTAAGTTTGGCCACTCGGCGAGGGGATGAATGGTTGGTGGGTTAAAAAGCGCGCAAGCGTCCAGCCGTTAGAGTGGTAGTCAAGGCAAGACTTAAAAATGTTCCAAAAATGGCAGAGATTAAAACGAGCGTAGCTACTCCAGAGGGTCCCGGCCACGCCGGAGAATCCCTCACTGTGCCGGTGTCTGAGCGCGAGATGCGCACAAACACCGGCACGGTCAGTCTCCGATCGTATGGGAGGGAGACAATCGCTGCTGTAGTTGCCGAGAGCCTGGCAAAACATCCGGAGGCTCCAAAGACGAGGAAGAAGAGGAAGAGGAGGAAGCTGATCGCCACCACCGTACACTCCAATAGGGTGCGTGCGCGAAAGGAGGCAGCAAAAAAGGAGGCGGCGCGGCAGGCGCAACTAGCTGCCGCCGTGGCCGCGAGCGACGAGGGCGGTGTGACCGCAGCCACCGCAGAGCCGTCGCAGAAAGTGGACGCCGGTACTGCCCGGCTGTCAGGCGGAGAGGAGAGCGACGAGGGCGGATCAGCCGCAGGACCGTCGCGGGACGAGGGCGGGAAAGCCGCAGAGCCGTCCCCAAAAAGGCGCGGAGGAAGCGACAGCTCGACGGGGCTGTCGAGCGACGAGGGCGGCACCGCCGCAGAGCCGTCGCAGGATGAGGGCGGTGGTGCTGCAGGGCCGCCGAAAGCTATGCGCCGGAGAAGCTGCTCGACGGGACTATCGGACAGCTCCGGGTGCGATCGGCGGTGGCGGCGAGGCCGGGGACCCCAGGTCCGGCCTGCCAGAGCGGGGAGGTTGCGGCCCTGCAGGCCGCGAATGCCCGCCTCAGTAAGGAGGTTTCCGGCCTGCGGGAGCGCAACCGGAAGCTCGAGTCGGAGCTGTCGGCGGTGCGGAAGGAGAACCGCGGGTTGGCCAAAGACGTGGCTGACCTGCGGTCTCAAGTCGCACTTTTAGTGCCAGCCGCACCGCCGACGCCGGCCTCGCCGCCGAAACGGGCTGCGCCGGAGAGGGCGGGCCCGTCGACTGCGCCCGTGGCGCCGCCTGCGCCTGTGGTGACTGCCGCGCCGGTTGCGCCCACCGCGCGGGCCGTTGGCGCCGCCAAGAAGCGCGGCGGGCCCCGAAAGGAGGCAGAGCCGCTGCCCGTGGTGCACGGCGTGCCGGAGGGGTCGATGCGCGTCATCTTTGCTAAGCTTGAGCTTATGCTGGATGCGCGCATCAAGGCCTTGGTGGATCGCCTTCCGCCCGAGCCACCCCTCCGGCCGCCGCTCGCCACGGATAGAGCGAGGCGGCCGCAAGCGTTGGCTCCCACCCCGCTGCCCTGTCAGGGTGGCCGCGTGGTGAGCTACGCTGCGGCCGCCGCTGGGCCCAAGGGGGCCAAGAAGGCCGGCAAGGTGCCGGCTCCCGCCAAGGCCGGGCCGCGGCCGGCGCCAGCGGCTGCACCGCAGGCGCCGGCCAGCGCACCCGCGACCGCTCCTGCTGCGCTCAGCGCTGCTGCCAGGCTCGAACAGGGCTGGCAGGTGGCTGAGCGGAGCAGGAAGGCACGCGGCCAGAAGCCGCCGCTCCCCAGGCGGGAGTCGGCAGAAAGGGGAAAAGGTCGCGCAGGGGCCTCAAGTCGCCGAAGACGGCCGCGGTGGTCATCACCGTGCTGCCTGAGGCGGCTGAGAGGGGCCTCAACTATGAGGCCGTCCTAAAACGCGCCCCTATGCTACTGGCCCCTGGGCTACCGCAATGCGCGGTCGGCCTTCAGGCTGGCCGTCCGTTCCGCCAAGGACGCCAGTCGGCGGGAGATGCTGGAGAGTCTCGACCGTGACCCCTGGGGTCGCCCCTATGGTGCGGCGCTGAGTAAGCTCCGCGCACGGGGCCCGCCCCTCACCGAGACTCTCCAACCCAGCCTCCTTACCCGGGTCGTCGAGGACCTGTTCCCACGACGGGCGGAACACACGCCCCCGGTCATGGCGCCGCCAGACAATGACCGGGAGGGCGATGGTGGCAGTGTTTCGCTCATCACGGAACTGGAGATGAGGGCGTCGGTGGCGCGCATGCGCGGTAAATCCACCGCCCCCGGGCCCGACGGTATTCCAAACCGTGTGTTGGCCCTGGTCCTCGACCATCTGGGTCCCCGCCTCAGGGAGCTGTTCGACGCGTGTTTAGCGTCCGGGCGGTTCCCTGGGTGCTGGAAGGAGGGGAGGCTGGTTCTCCTGCCGAAGCCGGGACGGCCTCCGGAGTCGCCATTGGCCTACAGGCCTATCGTGCTGCTCGATGATATGGGCAAGCTACTGGAGAGGATAGTAGCTGCCCGCATCGAGCGGCACCTTGTCGGCACGGGGCCCGATCTGTCGGACGCCCAGTTTGGGTTTAGGAGAGGTCGTTCGACGATCGAGGCCCTGTTGCGCCTGAGGGCCGTGGCGACTGAGGCCGTCACCGGCGAAGGAGTGCTGTTGGTGGTGTCCCTAGACATCGCCAACGCATTCAATAGTCTGCCATTCAGCTGCGTCAGGGAGGCGCTCCGTTACCACGGAGTGCCAGCTTACCTGAGGCGGCTGGTGGCAAACTATTTAGAGGAGCGCAGCGTCCTCTACGCCAACCGAGTAGGGGACGTTGTGCGAACGCCCATGACGTGCGGTGTTCCACAGGGGTCGGTCCTCGGACCCACCCTGTGGAACATCGGCTACGACTGGGCGTTGCGGGGGAGCCTCCCACCCGGGCTGGGCGTGATTTGTTACGCCGACGACACGCTCGTCACAGCCCGCGGTGGGACGCTACAAGAGGCGGTAAGCCTGGCGACCTCAGGCACCGAAGAGGTCGTCAGGCGGATCGAGGCGCTGGGGTTGAGGGTGGCCCTGGACAAGACGGAGGCCCTCTTGTTCCATGGGCCCCGTATGGACCCTCCTATCGGCGTCTCGATCACCGTTAATTCGGTTGGGATCAGCATCCAGGCCCATATGAAGTACTTGGGCCTGGTGCTCGACGGGCGATGGTGGTTTCGGGAGCATTTCCGCAGGCTCGTCCCGCTGCTCGTCGGCGTGGCGTCCGCCCTACAATGGCTGATGCCGAATGTGGGCGAACCGAGCGCGGCATGTCGACAGCTGTACGCGGGGGTCATCCGGTCGATGGCCCTGTACGGCGCACCGGTGTGGGCGGGATCCATGACCGCCCGACTTAGGGCCCTTCTGTGGCGTCCACAGAAGGTCATGGCGGTCAGGATCATCCGCGGGTACCGCACGGTGGCGACGGAGGCGGCGTGCCTATTGGCCGGGACTCCCCCGTGGGACCTGGAGGCGGAAATGCTCGCCGACTTGTATCGGCGGGTGTCGGGGTGCGCGGGGGGGGTGGTGTTGTTTTCTTGAAGGAGCTCACCGCCTGGCGCGTCGACGCCCGCCGGGACGTCATCACCCGTTGGGCAGACCGGCTGGAGAGGCCTCGATACGGTGTTTGGACCGTGGAGGCCTTCCGGCCGGTGCTGATGCAGTGGTTAGAAAGGCGGCACGGGGTGCTCTCCTTCCGACTCGTGCAGGTCTTGACGGGGCATGGATGCTTAGACAAGTACCTGTACAGGGTCGCTAGGAGGGAGAGAACTCCGTCCTGCCACCACTGCGATTGCGACGAGGACACGGCGCAGCACACGCTCGAGGTCTGTGCCGCTTGGGCAGAGCCGCGTCGTGAACTCGTCGCAATCATCGGTGCAGACCTGACGCTGCCGACCATCGCTAGGGAGATGCTCGGCAGCATCAGGAATTGGGACGCGGTCGCAGCCTTCTGCGAGGCAGTTATCTCGCAGAAGGAGGCGGCGGGTCGCGAGCGCGAGGAGCACAGCCTCGATGATGCGACCCGCCGTCGGCGACTGGGGCGGCGCAGACGGGAGTACCTGCGTGCAATGCCGCCCTAGCCGAGGCCGCGGGTGACGTGACCGGGGATTAGTCCGTCACCCGCCGAGAGGCCGACCGCGTGAGGAAAGACCGACGTCCTCCCCGAGGGGGGGACGTCGGTCGATGGGAGGGTACCCCGGGTAGAGGGTATTTCGTCGGGCTGACCACTGATGACAAGTAACCCTGCTCCAGTGGTCGGCCCAGCGACGAGGGCGACGTGGTGTTCGGGTGGGTTGCGGGAGTTGCGGGCTTGAGCCCCTCTGTCGCCCCGGACGGAGTGGTGCGTAGGCGCGCCGACCGCAGCCCACACAAAAAAAAAAAAAAAAAAAAATGTATCGCCTAATTCAATCAATTAAATTAGTAAAGTTTTCAATTTTGTCATCGCTTTTTCGTGTAACTCTGACTGAAATGTATAAACACAGGATACATATAGGGGATGTTGATGATACATAATACAAGGAATGGTCGTGACTATCTATATATTAATACGTGAAGCAAAAACGTTGTACCCCTTTTTACGAAAACTATGTGGATGGACAAATATAAAATTTGGCTCAGTTGAAGTATATAAAGTGACGTGCATAAAATTGAAATTTCATGTATTAATGGATATACATTAAATTTATTAAAAAAATGAACGTGTGTACAAAGTACGCATAGCAGAAGCGAAACTTCTTTATCCTTTGTCCCTTTGTCCCGTTGTTCCTTTGTCCCTTTATCCCTTTATCCCCTTATCACCTTATCCCTTTATCACTTTATCCATTTATCCCCTTACCCCCTCTCCCTTTATCCCCTTATCCTCTTATCCCCTTATCCCTTAATCCTTTTATCCCCTTATCCCTTTATACCTTTATCCTTTAATGTCCGCTTAAACGACATGCTATCCCTACTCCACTGGAGAAAGTACTCTTTCTTCGAATCGACCGTAGTGGGGACGAGGAAAAGATGGCGCGTAACGAAAAAATGTGACGCGTAACTGAAAAATGTGACGGTAAACTTTTTTCCAACGCCGATAAAGAAGTTTCACTTCAAAAAGGCATTTTTTTCTATTGCCAACGGTGGCAAACGAGCAAGCAGAACACCCGATGGTAAGTGATCCTGCCGCACATAGACCTTTGCAATACCAGGGGCACAGCCGGGCCGTTGCCTACCGTGAAGAAAATACTCTTCTTAAACCTCGTTTGAAGAAGGACATGTCATAGCGCTCGGGAAACACAGCAGCAGGTAGTTCATTCCAGAGCTTGCACGTACGTGAGAGAAATGATCGCTGGAAACGTACAGTTGAAGACCATAACGTTTCCAGGTGAAATGGATGAACTCTGCTACGATGTTGAGTGGTACGTTGGTAGAATGGTGACGGTGGTACCAAGTCAAACAGTTCCTCGGAGCACTCCCCGTGAAAGAGTCGCATTACGCACACTACCATGCAATCGCTACATACACACGCGCGCTTATACACTTTCTTCTTCTTCTTCTTATTTAGTGGCAATGTGCTATAGTAATATGAGCTATTGGTGCCAGTGTCGAGTATTATATTAGTTATTCACGTCTTTAAGTCTTCGTCTTTCAGTCAGTCGTTAGCATGATTTGGTGCTGATCAAGTCATGCCTTCTCTGGGAATTTTGCCAGAATGTCAAAATGCACGCAATTCACTATTATATCATATTCACTATATTTCAGAATTTTATTCGCATTAAATTACATAAAATATCAGCAAAATTATTCAATATAACACTGTAAAACACTAAAATAATGAATAAAATATAAAGCGTTACATGACATTTTGACATTCTCGTCAAAAGTCCTTATACACTTTTGTTTACGGTTAAAACCTCTGGTCGAATTGAATGTCAAATAATCGTAACTATGATGACAATGTCTAATAGACGTTTGTAGTTATATATTATTTACCTATTAGTGAAATATAGATTGCTCAATATACAATTATCCATACTAATATTATAAATGCGAAAGTAAGGATGTTTGTTTGTAACGCTTTCACGCTTAAACCACCGAACCGATTTCAAAAATTCTTTCACCAATGGAAAGCTATAATATCAGGGAGTAACATAGGCTATATTTTATCCCGGTATTCCCATGGGAACGGGAACTACGCCGCGGGTAAAGCGACTGACACCGAAGCGTAGCGAGGGCGGGTTGCTAGTACATAAATAAAATTCAAAGAAAATTGTGTAGAGCAGATTTAAATTAATTATTGTCGAATTTCGACTACTCGGCGACCACTAATAATATAAAATCCGTAAAAATAGTTCTATTTATAATATGTAATACTCGCCTAAACATAAGAAATTATTAAGCATTACTTGATAAAGTATTTTAGGTCATATGATTGCGATAATTAGGAGACCAAAAATTGTTATAACCTAGTATGTATATGTTTATCGAGAGAGGTTATAAGATCATAATATATAATGCCGCGACTGATAGGACGGGGAATTGTAGCATTTCATCATCATCGTCATCATAGGCTATGGTAAGCACACGCACCGTCCTTTCCGTCCGGGGCGACGAAAGGACGGCGCGTGGGCCCATAACGTGATGTGGGTACGGGTGGTACCCACATCACCTTCCTAACCATCAGTGCAGAGTTCCTTGTCCTCAGTGGTCGGCCTGACGGAATACCCTCACCTCTCAACGTCCCTGTCACTATGTGTACTCCACCGACTTTTTCATGGGGAGCGCTATGAAGAATTGTTTGACTTGGTACCACCGTCACCATTTTACCAACGTATCCCTCGACATCGTAGCAGGGTACATCCATTTCACCTGGAAACGATGGTCTCCAACTGTACGTTTCCAGGGATCATTTCTCTCACGTGTAAACTCTGGAATGAACTACCTGCTGCTGTGTTTCCCGAGCGCTATTACATGACTTTCTTTAAACGAGGTTTAAGAAGAGTATTTTCTTCACGGTAGGCAACGGCCTGGTTGTGCCCCTGGTATTGCAAAGGTCCATGTGCGGCAGAATCACTTACCATCAGGTGTGCTGCTTGTTCGTTTGCCACCGTTGGCAATAAAAAAAGTCGCACTGCGTGGCTTGCCTTCGTACAAGAGTAAAATTTAATTACTATACCACGCTGGTCAAACGTGTTGGTATAGGGTTTTGATACGAGTTTTTCTTCTCTTGTATTGATGTTGTATGTATATTTATGCCTTACTCGTATTTTACGACAGCCACGAGTAAGATGGTTTTTTTAATTTAATAATTTAATCATTTTAAGAAACCACGATGCACTAAGGAAATAATCCTTGTATTGCTGGGAACTTTACAAAAATATAATTAACGGACACAAATTACATCCAGACTCAGAACAACAAGTTGTGGATCACACAAAGTGTTGTCCCGCGTGGGATTCGAACCCCCGACACTGGCGTTGTAAGTCGCTATCTTAACCACTACGCCATCTGTGCATGGTGGTGATGAATTCTTACTCTCTCCGTCACCACACGGAAATAAGGAATGATTAAATCATATATGCAAGTGATGCTGTTAGCACAGCTTGTATTGTAAGACTGCAATCCGTAATACAAAGTAGGTATTCGACTAGCTCAAATTAGCCTGAGGCGTTAAGAGCCGTTTGAAAACAGGTCGTGTCGGCCATAATACATGCTGTTAACAATACAATAACTAGCGAATCTGTACATAAAATATTCCGGTTACTACGTCCAGTTAGTTTACAATTATTAAATTACTAGCTTTTGCCCGCGGCTTCGCCCGCGTAAAATTTACTTGAATATTGAACTATTATCGCAAAGAATATTATCGGCATAAAAAGTATTACATTTCTTAATTTAAGAAATACTCTATCTACGTGTCAATTTTCATCCAAATCTGCTCAACAGTTTAAGCATGATTGAGTAACAAACATCCAAATATCTTCAAAAACTTTCACATTTGAATATTACTTCCAGCCTTATAGTTCAGATTCCCGTGCAAATACGATGATAAATATGCCTTTCCTTAGTCTCTGATAACGTACTTTTCCATTGTTGAAAAAAAAAATTATATCAATCAAACACCCGCAGTTTCATTCACGTAGACCCCATTTTCATGCCAATACCGAGATAAAAAATGCCTATGTTACTCGCTGATATTATAAATTTACATGGGTGAAAAAAAAAATATAAATCCCAGAAATATCAGAGATAAAAATTATGTTACTCGCTGACAACATAGGTAGCATTCCATTGGTGAAAGAATTTTAAAAATTGGTCGACATCCCCCGGTTTAGTTCTCGTTCCCGGGCAAATACTGGGATGAAAATAGCCTTTATATGTTATTCACTGATAATATAGCTTTTCATTAGTGAATTAATTTTTAGTGATTTCACCGGCATTGTACCCGATCCCGTAGGAATATCAGGATAAAAATAGCTTAAATATGTTACTGGCTTAAAAATAGCTTTCCATTAGTGAAATAATTTTAAAATCGACCTAATTCTCAAGGTTGCTCCAACCACACCGGGATAAAATATAGCCTGGGATAAAATATAGTTTAAGTTATTCCTTATGTACGCCTGGTAGACCTGATGGTAAAATGTAATCAATATCGGTCCAGCCATTTTGAAGATTACCTGTAACGAATAGACAGACAGACAAAAAAATTTGGACCGTATTGTGTGAGCATAAATAAAACCTATTATTTTGATAGACAAACAGACGCTTCAAATTTATTTATTTGTAGAGATAGAAAATTGGAATAATATCTTGATTGTAACTTACTGTCTGGTAGCTGCTAGAAATATTACCACGCTTTCATTGTTCGTGGGTGTCGCAAAATACTACTAATACAAAGATTTACATCGACCTGGACCAATTGGTGATGCCGTCTGGCCAACAATGTCATCCGCCAGGTCATAAAATGTTGCTGGAACCTTTGCAATATACCTACGATGGCAGAAGAGTACCTACATATCGCGTCGATCCAAAGTAATTAGGATAAGAGCAAGATAATTATGATATATCATTGGCTGGGTGTCTTCGACTATATGCGTATTATCCTTTTGGGGCAGCCCAAAATTGTTTCTTAGTGAGTGCTTACCCCAAATAACCGATCGGTATACAAAATTTTACATTCTTAGGCTTAGTATCTTTGGCTATACACTTTCACCCTCTTAGGGGTTGAATTTCCAAAAATTCTTTGTTAGAGCTCCCTTATCCTTGCCAAAAATTTTTTCATAGTGCTTGGTACGTGAGCACTAAGAAAATCTTGGGGTAATCCAAGAAAGCCTGTACTAAAATGATCCTTCGTAGACTCAGTGATTTTGGTTAAACGCTGTTCACCCCCTTAGGGCTAAAATTGCAAAAATCTCTCTTTCCCCAAGAAAAGCAACTTTATACAAAATTCCATGTTTCTAGGCCTAATGATTTCGGCTATATATTTTGCACCCCTTTAGGAGTTGATTTTAATAAAATAATTTCTTAGAGCTCACTTACAACAAAAGAAAGAGAATTGCATAGAAAGTTTTACGTTCCTAGCACTAATAGTTTAGTCTATACGCTTTTCACCCCCTTCAGGGGGTGATTTTCCAAAAATCCTTTGCTAGTGCTCGTATACCCCAAGAAATAAGACGATGTAAAAAGAAAATACTTTCCCCTATTTCAACCCCTTATACCTATTTTTCGCGATAAAAAGTAGCCTTATATCCTTTCTCAAGCTTTAGTACATATCTGTACCAAATTTTATCAAAATCGGTTAAGTGGTTTCGACGTGAAAGGCTGCTTTTCAACCCCTTAAGGGGGTGAATTTCCAAAAATCCTTTGCTAGTGCTCGTGCACCCCAAGAAATACGATGGTGTAAAAAAAATACGTTTCTAGGCCCAGTGGTTTCGGCTGTATGCTTTTTGGTATTTTAGGGGTTGAATTTCATCCCCATGTAAATGGAATTTCCAAAACGCTCGAGCGAATATTTATTTATTTATTATTAGGTGCCTTAATACAAAGATTCGTGGTTCTATCATCGAAAATGACGAATTTTCATACAAAATGTCATCCCCTATTTCAACCCCTTATACCCATTTTTTCGCGATAAAAAGTAGCCTATGTCCTTTCTCAAGCTTTAGTCCATCTCTGTACCAAATTTCATCAAAATCGGTTTAGACGTGAAAGACTATATGCTTTTCACCCCCTTAAGGGGGTGAATTTCCAAAAATCCTTTGCTAGTGCTCGTGCACCCCAAGAAATATGATGGTGTAAAAAAAAAATTACTTTTCTAGGCCCAGTGGTTTCGGCTGTATGCTTTTTGGTATTTTAGGGGTTGAATTTCATCCCCATGTAAATGGAATTTCCAAAACGCTCGCGCGAATATTTATTTATTTATTATTAGGTGCCTTAATACAAAGATTCGTGGTTCTATCATCGAAAATGACGAATTTTCATACAAAATGTCATCCCCTATTTCAACCCCTTATACCCATTTTTTCGCGATAAAAAGTAGCCTATGTCCTTTCTCAAGCTTTAGTCCATCTCTGTACCAAATTTCATCAAAATCGGTTTAGACGTGAAAGACTATATGCTTTTCACCCCCTTAAGGGGGTGAATTTCCAAAAATCCTTTGCTAGTACCGAAATATGATGGTGTAAAAAAAAAATACGTTTCTAGGCCCAGTGGTTTCGGCTGTATGCTTTTTGGTATTTTAGGGGTTGAATTTCATCCCCATGTAATTGAAATTTCCAAAACGCTTGAACGAATATTTATTTATTTATTATCAGGTACCATAATACAAAGATTCGTGGTTCTATCATCGAAAATAACGAATTTCCATACAAAATGTCATCCCCTATTTCAACCCCTTATACCCATTTTTTCGCGATAAAAAGTAGCCTATGTCCTTTCTCAAGCTTTAGTCCATGTCTGTACCAAATTTCATCAAAATCGGTTTAGACGTGAAAGACTATATGCTTTTCACCCCCTTAAGGGGGTGAATTTCCAAAAATCCTTTGCTAGTACCGAAATATGATGGTGTAAAAAAAAAATACGTTTCTAGGCCCAGTGGTTTCGGCTGTATGCTTTTTGGTATTTTAGGGGTTGAATTTCATCCCCATGTAATTGAAATTTCCAAAACGCTTGAACGAATATTTATTTATTTATTATCAGGTACCATAATACAAAGATTCGTGGTTCTATCATCGAAAATAACGAATTTCCATACAAAATGTCATCCCCTATTTCAACCCCTTATACCCATTTTTTCGCGATAAAAAGTAGCCTATGTCCTTTCTCAAGCTTTAGTCCATGTCTGTACCAAATTTCATCAAAATCGGTCCAGTGGTTTAGACGTGAAAGCGTAGCAGACAGACAGACAGACAGACAGACAGACAGACAGACAGAATTACTTTCGCATTTATAATATTAGTAAGGATTAGAGAATTAATTTATTATGAAAATTTTGTGGAAATCGGACAATTGGTTTTTGAAAATTAATAAAAATTTAAACATTTATCTACGTTGTCTACATTAACGATCTTTACGTTTATTCTGCATTGCGTTTTGAAGTCAGTTTATTTTTTGCATAAAATATTACTCTTGTTATAGTACAGTACAAATAACGATCAATTAGAACAAAGTTTATCCGTGTGGTGACGGAGTGAGAATACTATTCACCACTCCCTATCTTGCCCGTGGATGTCGTAAAAGACGACTATGGGATATAATATGCACATAACATCTGTGCAAGAGAAAGAAAACTCGAAATAAAACCCTATATCAACATGTTTGACCAGCATGGTATAGTAGGTCAAATTCCCTCCCAATGTGGAGGAGGCCCGAGCCCAACAGTGGGACGTATGTGGGCTGCGATGATGATGATAACAAAATTTACCACCAGTAATGTATTCTCTCTCTCGCTCTTTGCCTTACAAGGATTATTTCTTAGTGCAGGATGTTTTCTTTAAAAAAAAAAAAAAAGGGAGAAAAAAATAGGGAGTGGTGAATTGTATTCTTACTACGTCACCACACGGACAATATTAGTTAATCAACAGAAATAAAAAAAAACCTAGGTCAGTTTATAAATTATTTATTTGGATTAGAATAATTTTTATTCGACGATTGAAAGTTACGTTGCCAAGGTGTGCTATGAAGTCTTTTGAAACATGATTTGGATACATTGAAATTAGGTCAAAACGTTCATAAAAACCATTCGCGTTTAAATCTAAATATCGAAGACTAATATTTATGTAATAAATTTATCTGTTGATTCTCTGAGTAAATTTAGAAGTTAAAATACTAAACAAATATTATAAAACTGACGTTTAAAATGAAATAGAGTTACCCATAGACTTCCAGTCATCTGATTGATCAACTGTTATGGGGAGGGAATTTTTTATTATGAACATAAAAATACCTGTCTGTGGCCACGGCCGGCCCTGGTTTAATAAAACCTGCAGGAAGGGTGTACGTCAAAGAGGTGAAGCAAAAGTTTAATGCCACATACGTCTAGTAAAAATGCTATTGCCACAGCCAAGACGGACATCTTGCTAGAACTGGCGAGCGATTGCCCGCCGGGAGTCGTGCATGCTCGATTGCCAAGTCTATCCACGGTAATTTCTGCCAGTTCAATCTCCCACCACTACAGAGATACGATGACAGTCTGGCCTACATCCAAAGGAAATTACCGATCTTCTGGCTTAATTCTTTGCGTGTAGCTCGACTTTAGACATTGGAGCGACAGCACCATGCCGCGGTGTGAAAGGTCACTGAAATTTGCACCACGTAGCGAACGGTCAGGCAGAAGCTGCGGCTTTTAAACATCCATAAATCGAGTAAAGCATCCCTGCAGTATTTCTAAAGACGTGTTTCCCTGAGTTGACCCCCGTCCTTTCACGCCTATATCGACTTCCCTACGACACTAATAAGATTCCGCCTTTGTGGAAGGTAGCCGATATCTATCCGATACCTAATGGGGAGACCAGTCGGACCCATCGAATAACAAGACTATTGCGATAACATCCTTGTTCTCCAAGGTAATGGACAAAATCCGTCAGTTTCTGCAGTTCCCTGAGAATCACCAGCTGATCAGTAATCGCCAATAGGGCTTTCGTTATTCTAATCATTTGGATCTGTTAATTGCGTTAATTACTTTCGTCACATCATCACAGCTCCTTTATGTCCCTCTATTGGGCTCGAGCCTCCTCCACAATGGGAGGGAAATCGACCTACTATACCACGCTGGTGAGACACTTTGGTATAATGTTTTATTTTGAGTTTTTCTTCTCTTGCATAGATGTTATCTACATAAAAAGCCGACTAAGGGGCTGTACCCCTTAGTCGGCTTTTACGACACCCACGGGCAAGGCAGTGGATAGTGACACAAACTATATCTAGCATTAGAACATTATTAGACCAAGTTCTAGTATTATATTCACGAATGGCAACTTATACAACAACGCCATCTACGCGGAATAAATCTGAACTAAGATACAAGACTTGGTAATAGTGAAAGGGTTTATAATGACCGAATGCTTTCTCATAGCTCGTGTGAGTGAAAGTCAGATAAGGAATTAATATGAAAGTAAAGTCAATCAATATTATTGCACTTTAGATGCTATCTTTTTGAGATGTCTATGGTCTGATTACGAAGTCGTGAAGTCTACATTGACTGTTAATCTATGATAGAATTGTACAATTTATGATCGGCGGGTAATTTTATTTTTAAACTAGCTTATGAATATGCTTCTACGCGGACGAAGACATGGGTCTTCGTCCGCGTAGAAGGTGAAAATATTTTTAAATAAAGCAATTCTGCCACACATGATTTTTGCACAACCTAACCGTTTATGTGGTGCACACGCAGCGGAAGCTCTCAAGAGGAATAATACCAGATTCTGAAAAATTTTTCATTATTGCGTCGCTCCTATTGGTTACCTCGCCTTCCTCGATAAATGAGTTATCTAACACTGAAATAATTTTTAAATCGTACCAGTAGTTCATGAGATTAGCGCGTTCAAACAAACAAATTCTTTCGCTTTATATATTGGTATAGAAGTATATATATATATATATATAGATTATAAAATGTTCGACTAAGTATAATAATGAAATCGTCCTCCACATATGATTTCAGTGAGGTTTATTATATTTTTTTTTTTATTATAATGCTGCAACTATCTTTAATAAAAACGTAATTCACCATTCTTTTTTTATCGTGGAAAAAGTGTGCATTGAGATTTGTTGATATTAAAGGCACCAAAACACACCACACGCAAACACCCTCAGAAAGTTGGGCTTCCGGCTCTCTCGCTCACCGAACGAAATCCATACTAATATTATAAATGCGAAAGTAAGGATGTTTGTTTATTTGTAACGCTTTCACGCTTAAACCACCGAACCGATTTCAAAAATTCTTTCACCAATGGAAAGCTATAATATCAGGGAGTGATCCATACTAATATTATAAATGCGAAAGTAAGGATGTTTGTTTGTTTGTTTGTAACGCTGTCACGCTTAAACCACCGAACCGATTTCAAAAATTCTTTCACCAATGGAAAGCTATAATATCAGGGAGTAACATAGGCTATATTTTATCCCGGTATTCCCACTGGAACGGGAACTACGCGGGTTTAAGCGACTGAAATCGGAGCGAAGCGAGGGCGGGTTGCTAGTTTAATAATAAATTGCTATTACTCAAACGTCGATTTTTTGCGAAAGCGTGGTACTATCCCGAATGGACCGGTCCGAGGCTGTAGACAGACGACTATCGACAGTGTGCTCCTACCATACATATGGCGGTTTATCGGTCTTCATAGCACCTTTCATTCGCCCTGTAAGACTGGTCAGGGCTACACCGA
The DNA here is from genome assembly GCA_032191425.1 of Lymantria dispar. NCBI lineage: Eukaryota > Metazoa > Arthropoda > Insecta > Lepidoptera > Erebidae > Lymantria > Lymantria dispar. The sequence continues at coordinate 3,654,601 of CM063465.1, read as the reverse complement.
TGTCTATCAAAATAAAATAAAGATGGAATTACAAATTTTATTACTGCTAATATTAGCCGTGAAAATTATAAAAAATAAAGCCGGCTAAATGCGAGTCGGAGTCGCGCACGAAGGATTCCGTATCTTTATCTATAAAAAATCCCGTTAGTTTTATGGGAGAATTAAATATTTATTTTATTCTGTTTTTAGTATTTGTTGTTATAGCGGCAACAGAGATACATAATTTGTAAAAATTTCCACTGTCTAGCTATCGCCATTCTTGAGAAGCAGCCTGGTGACAAACAGATGGACGGACAGACGGACGGGCAGACATATCGGGCCTGGAATAGGGCCAAAAATGCCAGGACCCGAACGCCAAAGAGGTGAAGCGGAAATTTAACGCCGCTTCTAGATCTAGTAAGAAGGCTATTGCCAGAGCCAAGGCAGAACATGTTGCCAGAATTGGCGAGCGATTGCAAAGTTATCCCGCTGGGAGTCGTGCATTCTGGTCGCTTGCCAAGGCTGCCCAAGGCAACTTCTGCCAGCCCAATCTCCCACCACTGCAGAAACACGATGGTAGTCTGGCCCACAGCGCAAAGGAGAAGGCCGATCTTCTAGGTCAATTCTTTGCCTGTAACTCGACTTTTTTCCGTGTGGTGACGGAGTAAGAATACAATTCACCACCCCCTATCTTACCCGTGGGTGATCGTACGAGACGACTAAGGGATATAAAACGCATATAACATCTATGCGAGAGAAGGAAAACTCGAAATAAAACCCTATACCAACACGTTTGACCAGCGTGGTATAGTAGGTCAATTACCCTTCTATTATGGAGGAGGCTCGAGCCCAACAGTGGGACGTATATGGGCTGAGATGATGAACTCGACTTTGGATGCCGGAGCTGCCACACCACCTACCATCCCACGGTGTGAAAGCTCACTGCCCGAAATCCGCATCACGCAGCGAGCGGTTAGGCGGGAGCTGCGGCTTTTAGACATCCATAGGTCGAGTGGACCGGATGGCATCTCTGCAGTGGTACTAAAGACGTGCGCCCCTGAATTGACTCCCATCCTCACGCGCCTATACCGACTTTCCTACGCTACTAATAGGGTTCCGTCTTCGTGGAAGGTAGCCCATGTCCACCCGATCCCTAAAAAGGGAGACCGGTCTGACCCATCGAATTACAGGCCAATTGCGATAACATCCTTGCTCTCCAAGATAATGGAGAAGGTTATAAACCGCCACCTTCTGCAGTACCTTGAGGATCGCCAGCTTATCAGTGATCGCCAATACGGCTTTCGTCATGGTCGGTCGGCTGGTGATCTTCTTGTGTACCTCACACACCGTTGGGCAGAGGCCTTGGAGGGCAAGGGTGAGGCGCTGGCGTTCAGCCTAGATATCGCAAAGGCGTTCGATAGGGTCTGGCACAGGGCACTTCTTTCGAAGTTACCATCTTACGGAATCCCCGAGGGACTCTGTAATTGGATTGCCAGCTTTTTGGATGGTTGGAGGATAAAAGTCGTCGTAGATGGCTCCTGCTCCGATACCATGACCATTAATGCTGGTGTACCACAAGGCTCGGTGCTCTCCCCGACGTTGTTTATCCTGCATATCAATGACATGCTCTCTATCGAGAGTATGCATTGTTATGCGGATGACAGTACGGGTGATGAGCGGTGCACTGAGCAACGGAATATCCCTCGGAGTACTCAGGAAAGAAGGGTTCAACTTGTGTCTGAAGTCGAGCGCTCTCTGGGGCGGGCCTCGGAATGGGGTGAACGGAACCTAGTCCAGTTCAACCCCACAAAGACACAAGTTTGCACACGTGCACGTTCACTGCAAAGAAGGACCCGTATGTCATGGCGCCTCAGTTCCAAGGAGTAACTCTCCCAATTTCTGAGAGTATTGGGATTCTCGGCGTCAAAATATCGAGCAAAGTCCAGTTTGGGAGTCATTTGGAGGACCAAGCCAAATTGGCAAGCAAAAAGTTGGGCGTCCTGAACAGAGCCAGGCGGTACTTCACACCGAGACAGCGTCTTGTGCTATACAAAGCACAAGTTCGTCCTCATGTGGAGTACTGCTCACATCTCTGGGCAGGTGCGCCCAAATATCAGCTAGACCCACTTGACTCCCTGCAAAGACGGGCTGTTCGAATCGTCGGGGATCCCAATCTTACGGACAGATTGGAGTCGCTGGAGCAGCGGAGAGACTTTGGGTCACTCTGTGTACTCTACCGACTCTTTCACGGGGAATGCTCTGAGGAACTGTTTGACTTGGTACCACCGTCACCATTCTACCAAAGTACCACTCGACATCGCAGCAGGGTTCATCCATTTCACCTGGAAACGTTATGGTCTTCAACTGTACGTTTCCAGCGATCATTTCTCCCACGTACGTGCAAGCTCTGGAATGAACTACCTGCTGCTGTGTTTCCCGAGCGCTATGACATGTCCTTCTTTAAACGAGGTTTAAGAAGAGTATTTCCTTCACGGTAGGCAGCGGCCTAGTTGTTCCCCTGGTATTGCAAAGGTCCATGTGCAGCAGTTTCACTTACCATCAGGTGTGCTGCTTGCTCGTTTGCCACCGTTGGCAATAAAAAAATAAAAAAAAAAAGACAGCGAAGTCTTACTAATAGGGTCCCGTTTTTATCATTTGGGCACGGCACCCTAAAAACACCATCTAAATACACAAAGGGCTATAAACACATGCGTATCTTTATAAATAACAAATTCCTATGCTTTATGACGTCAACCAACCTTGTTTAAAATACGAAGCAACCATATGTGTTTTAGGATAAGAATCATTTCTATCATCGCAGATATAGATCAAAGTTAAAAAAAATTTAATGGCACGTGGCGAATTTATTACCTACTAGCAACCCGCCCTCGCTTCCCTTCGGTTTTAGTCGTTTTACCTGCGTAGTTCCCGTTCCCGTGGGAATACCGGAATAAAATATAGTCTAGTTTACGGCCTGATATTATAGCTTTCCATTGGTGAAAGAATTTTTGAAATCGGTCCAGCCATTTTGAAGATTACCCGGAACAAACAAACAGACAGACAGACAGCTGTCTGAAAAATTTTTTAATTGCTATTTTAGGCATAGGTGACGTGCAAATAACCGTGTGAGCATGATACAAGGCTATTGTTTTGACATTACAAACAGACACTCCAATTTTATTTATTGGTATAGACTAGCAACCCGCCCTCGCTTCGCTTCGGTTATAGGTTATAGTCGTTTTAACCGCGTAGTTCCCGTTCCCGTGGGAACACCGGGATAAAATATAGCCTAGTTTAAGCCCTAATATAATATCTAAGGAAGCTATAATTAGCTTCCCATTGGTGAAAGAATTTTTGAAATCGGTCCAGCCGTTTTGAAGATTACCCGCAACAAACAGACAGACAGACAGACAAAAATTCTTTAATTGCTATTTTAATCATAGGTGTCGTGCAAATAACCGTGTGAGCATGAAAAATACCTATTATTTTGACATTACAAACAGACACTCAAATTTTATTTATTGGTATAGACTAGCAACACGGTCTCGTTTCGCTTTGGTTTCAGTCGCCTTACCCGCGTAGTTCCCGTTCCCGTGAGAATACCGAGATAAAATATAGCCTATGTTATTCCCTGATATTATAGCTTTCCGTTGGTGAAAGAATTTTTGAAATCGGTTCGGTGGTTTAAGCGTCTAACAAACAAACAAACAAACTTAATTCGTATTTATAATATTAGTAAGGATATCTATAATATCTTAGTAATCGTCGTCGTCTGCCGTCCGCTATGTGATGGAAACAAAAACTACTAACTCTTAGATTGTTCATGGGTGTCAAGACAACTAAGAACTTTATGATACCGTCTGGTCAGCTTTGCATACCCAAAGTCGGTTGAAGTCTGGCAGGCGGCTGGGCTTAAAACTGTTGCCATAACTTACGCAATATGTTTGTTGGCACAAGAAGAAATATATGTATATTGATTCGCTTCCAAGTAATTAATAAAGGAGCAGGACGAAGATGAATTTCTTTATAGACTCTTTAGGTACTTAAAATTACATAGGTATCTATATCAAATTTGTTGATGGGTTGATAATAAAATGTCGTAAGAGTCGTAAAAACTGCCTAAAGATAAATTTAAAACTTGTTTTGGAAAGTCCTGGGAACTCAAAACAGCATTTGTGATCGCCAAATCACTGGTCACTGGTCACCGTGATAATTATGGCATTATTAGATAATCTTGTGATATACAGTGGACATCGATAAGGTGATGGATAAATAGAATAAGATTTTTCGTGTACGTGCTTGTGTGTGCGTGTGCGTCCCGTTGCTGTTTGCGTGCATGCCGTTTGCGAGTTCGTCTGCTTGCTTGTGCGTCCCCTTGCGTGGGTGTCTGCTTTCGTGCGCGTCCGCTTGTGTGCCTGTCCGCTTGCGTGTGTAAGTGCATGTGCGCGTGCGTGTAGGCTTGTATGTGGGCGTGCGTGTTCGTATGCGTGTGCATAAAAATCATTTGAAGTTTAACACGGTTGCTCCAATACGTACTTGATTGCACGGATGAAGACAAAAAACTAACTTAATAATGCATACAAAAAAAAATGGGTGCGTGTACTTATGTACGCGCGTGAGAAGTTATACTTCTTTGGCATTATTATATATATATAGTTATACTCTAAATTTGGTTTTTAATAATTATATATATATATATATTTTAATGATGCTTCTCACGCGCGTACATAAGTACACGCACCCATTTTTTTATTTTTTTTCTTTTTTTTTCTTTTTTTTATTTTTTTTTATAATTTTTTTTTTCTTTTTTTATAATAATAATAATATCTATTTATTGCAGACCACATAGATCCATAAATGTTAGTAATATAAAAATACTTAGGTAGCTAGGATTAGTAAAAAATAAAAAATAACAAAAATAACACTACAGACGGAATTAAAATAATTTAACAAATGATATTAAGACAAAAGCTAAATTACATTACATTTTGCGACTGGGGCGTGTAAATGCGTCCAGTGCTCCAGTATTGGACAATCTCACCTATCGTTTATCACTGACAGGATACTGTGTGAACTGGAGCGTAATCTCTGTAGCAGGGAAGCGTAGCTTTTTCTAACGAGAGCTTTGAAGCCATCAACGCCCTTCTCTGCGAACATCCCAGAAGCGCTACAAAAACGAGGCAGCCCCAACAGCACCCTGAAAGCGTTGTTATACTGAACATTTATTTTTTTTTTTTTGTTTTTTTTTTATTTTTTTTTTTATTTTTTTTTCTTTAATTTTTTTTTTATTTAGATTATTCTCTAAATTTGGTTTTTAATAATTATATATATATATATATTTTAATGATGCCAAAGAAGTATAACTTCTCACGCGCGTACATAAGTACACGCACCCATTTTTTTTTTACATACTCTAACATACTAAATTGCTTATTTAATTAATATTCCTTAAACGCGTATACTTAATATACAAGGACAGATTTATTAATTTTTAATTGAAACATTATCATATTATCCAAATGATAATTTGCAATTTTAATTCGCAGAAATATTATACAATGAGCTTGATTCAAAATTAACATGAATAACTATTGAAATCGTATTATAACAACTCCATAACTTCTTCTCTAACAAGATTGACGACGTTAAAATTGTTTAAATTATCATTTGATTACGTAAACTTTTTTATAATGTAGGCATATAGTCTGTAATCGGCATTGTCAGACGTCCCGATTTTGGCGGAAAGCCCCGATTTTTAAATTAAAATTAAATATCCCGCCCGGGACAGGCTCGGTCCCGCTTTCGACGAAAGAATCCCGCTGTTTTCACTCAAAAAGTTCCAAAATTGGGATTTTGGAAATTTTTGGCGTGAGAACTTGGCAAGAAAAAAAACTGGCTGTTCTTTTCTTGCCAAGTTGTCACGCTGTCTATAATATAAGCATATTACTCTTTATTCGACTCATAGTGCCATAGGTTTTCATGAACGAAGCTCAATTCCAGTAGTGGGATTTATATCAGCCGAGATGAGATGATTAGAAATATAATAATTAACAAATAACATCCAGTCTCAGGATAACAATTTGTGGATTGCACCTAATATTATGCTGCGTGAGAATAGAACTCACGATACTGGTACAGCAAGTCATTATCTTATCTACTACCCACTGTACACATTGGAAGTCGATAGGCTGAATAACTTCAAGATATGTTTTCATTTTCTCGCATGACCAATTAAAGAGATTGTAACCTTTGAATAAGACAAGCGTGGCTGAATCAATACATTTTTTTTATCTCGTCTGTCCATTCGTCCGTTCCATCAGAGGTGAAGAAACGACGACCCTATAACCCATCGTATTCCCATCCTTTTGGCATTGGGCCAATCACTGGTACCGAGTCCCTTGTCACCAGTGACCAACATGGCGGGATACCCTTTCGGTATCGTTCCTCCTCGGCGTGCCCACTTCAGCCATCCGCGGCCTCGCCTAGGGAACCACACACACACAAATAATAACGGCTTAGAAGATATATATACCTACAGGTGACAAAATAATTATTTTTTGCAAAAAAAGAAGGCGGTTGTCTTCAATAAAGTTGACAATGTAGATACATTTTTAGATTATTGTTGATTTTTCAAAAACCGCTTGTCCAATTTCGATAAACTTTTCATGGGACCATTTGGGAAGTATACATTTTCGAACAATAAAAGAATCATCAAAATCGGTTCATAAACGACGAAGTTATCCGTGAACAAACGTATAAAAAGCATATAAATATACGGTCGAATTGAGAAACCTCCTTTTTGAAATCGGTTAAAAAACAGGTGTGTAACTACGACGTTCGTTATTATGCCAAGCGAGTCATAAAGATCGTTTATCGACCTCGTATCTCTCCATGACCCGCGACCGACAAGCCGACGGCATAGAATTGACAAATCAAATATTTCATTTGACTAATGACTAATAGGCCTCTATAAAGACATATCACAAGCCTCTTTCCTGCCTGTGGAATTTATGAAAGATGACAAAGGGATATGATATTTAGATAACATCATCATCATCATCATCGCAGCCCACATACGAGTACGTCCCACTGTTAGACTCGGGCCTCCTCCACAATGGGAGGGAATTTGACTTATCATGCTGGTGAGACATGTTGGTATAGGGTTTTATTTCGAGCTTTCCATCGCTTGCACAGGTGTTATGTGCTAATTATATGCCATAGTCGTCTTTATCAAAACGTCTGAACGACATAATATAGTTGATCAGTTCCTCTTGCACTGTAGAGGTTTTTTGATTGTAAGAGGTTTTGAATACTTTACGGTAGGGATGCGACTTGGAGGGGAAAAATCGATTAATAAATAATCGCTTTTCTTTCTTTAAAATAAATCGATTTGCAAAAAAATCGATTAATTATTATTAATTAACCGATTATATTCATAATCAATTTTTATAACTATTCGTAGTTCTTTTTTAAAGTTTTTCTCCCAACATTATTGTGATGACCTTTTTTTAGGAAATCTGAGCTTGATATTTATTTTCTAATTTACATAGCATGAAACACTGATCCGATCGAGCACTTTTCGTTGTGATGACCTAGGAAATCTGACAGTGATATTTATTTTCTACATAATAGAAAACTTTAAATTTAAACAAAAAAGCAAATACTAAAATAATCGATTAATTTTAGTATAAAATAATAGATTTCTTTTAAATCGATTTTTATTATTTAATCGATTATTAAAAATCAATTCTTACAAAAAAGAAAATCGATTAATATCGATTAATATAAAAATCGATTATTTTTTCACATCCCTACTTTACAGCGTTCATAGTCACGGGCGGAATATGATGTCTCAAATCCAACAAGTCCTCTTTATTATAAAGATTTATATCTACCCGCAACAGAATTAGTTATTAAAAATTGATCTAAATTTTATCGAAATAACGTAAAAATAGTCGTAGCACGAACTAGCTGGACCGATGATGACCTGGTGAAAGTTGCTGGACATCGTTGGATGCAGGCGGCACAGGACCACACTTTGTAGCGTAACATGAGGGTGGCCTACGTCCAACATTGGACGGCGATAGGCTGAAATGATGATGAATGATGAAAAATTGTTTCTTTTACAACTCACGGGCAAGATAGAGGGTGGTGAATTGTATTCTTACTCCGTCACTATCCTTACTAATATTATAAATGCGAAAATAAGGATGTTTGTTTGTTTGTTTGTTACGCTTTCACGCTTAAACGAACCGATTTCAAAAATTCTTTCACCAATGGAAAGCTATAATATCAGGGAGTAACATAGCCTATATTTATTTTATCTCGGTATTTCCACGAAAACGGGAACTACGCGGTTAAGGACCATTCATTACTCGACTGAAACCGAAGCGAAGCGAGGGCGGGTTGCTAGTATGTTTATAAACTAAATATAAATCTCCAACTGAGAAACCCATTACGATACACGATACTACGTCGAAGTACTCACGTATCTTCAATAATGGTTCTTTTCATTACTGATTCAATAGGAAATAACACACATATGGTGAGATAACCATTCAAGTATGAACCAAAATAACACAAGATTAGTCAGGCGTAACTATTTCAATGTCAGATCGGGTCATATTCTAATTGACTTTACTAACCATACTAATCGTAATATGAATATTTTTAGGGTTTCTATTGATCGCCTCATCGTCGTCGTCCTTTCAGCTCATATACGTCCCACTGTTGGGCTCCAGCCTCCTCCACAAAAGGAGGAAAATTGACCTACTATATCATGCTGGGGAAAAAAGGTTCTCGAGTGGCGACCACGTATCGGACGACGCAGTGTAGGACGCTCCCTCACTAGGTGGACCAACGACCTGGTGAAAGTTGCTGGGCGTCGTTGGATGCAGGCGGCACAGAACTTTGTGGCGTAACATGAGGCAGGCCTATGTCCAGCAGTGGACGGTGATAGGCTGAAATGATGATGATACCATGCTGGTCAGACAGATTGGTATAGGATTTTATTGCGAATTTTCCTCGCATTGACATTATATGCATATTATATCCGTTAGTCGTATTTTACGACATCTACGGGCAGGATAGGGAGTGATGAATTGTATTCTTAATCCGTCACCACACGACTCATTGATTCATATAATTTCGGTTAGGGATAGCGATCCGAAATCGATTAATCGAAGAATCGATTTTTCAGGCTCATAAAAATCGATTTTATAAATCGATACGAAACACTGAATCGATTCGATGAATCGATACTTTACCCTAGAGAATTGTCATTTTTTTCTGCCTCCTCGATACTAAGTTTGTTAATGTATTACACTATATTATAAGATTAATAACACTTTCAGATTTTCTAAAAAAAGCTCATCAAAAGCCTGTCCAAAAGAAAAGATTGATAGATCGATTAATCGGGAATCGATCCTTCAGACTTTAATTTTTTTGTCAATCGCTTCTTTGGACGATAATTCGAATCGATTCAAGAATTGATCTTTTTCAGAAAGATCGCCCATCCCTAATTTGGGCTTGTGTACGTTCCACTGCTGGGCTCCTCGTCTATAATAGAAGGCAAATTAACTAACCAGAACATTTTTTATATGGTAAGAGTACCTATAGTGTTGAGGGTCGTCTAATTACAGCCGCGGGCCGATCCATTTGGAGCGGTATCACACTCTCGCAGAAAAACAACGTCTAAATAGTAGCAATTTTTTACTACACTTCGTTATCGTTTGGTGAGTGAGATAGCTGGCAGTACAATTTTCTAAGGGTATTTGTGGTGGATTTTACTGATGCCTTTAGTATCAGCGAACCTCATTGCACGCATTCACAATCCCTTAACTTTCTTCACGGTAAGCAGAGGACTAAGCGGCAGTATCGCCTATTGTCAAAAAAAAAAAAGATCTCTAAGTAAAACTTTATGAGTGACTTTATATATGTATATATTTCTTATATGCGTGTGTATGTCACTGAACGCCTCCTAGACGGCTGGACCGATTTTCATGAAATTTTTTGTGTGAGTTCAAGGGGATTCGAGGATGGTTTAGATTCACAATTGGACCCGATAGGTGGCGCTGCTGTGTGTATGTCACTGAACTCCTCCTAAACGGGTACACCGATGTTAATGAAATTTTTTGTGTGTGTTCAAGGGGATTAGAGAATGGTTTAGATTTATACTTGGACCCGGTAGGCGGCGCTGTTGTCGATTTCAAGGAGAATTTATTTTATTGTATTTGAACAGAACAACGTCTGTTGGGTCAGCTAGTCTTTATATATATTTCTTGTGTACCTACGTATGTCATTGAACTCCTCCTAAACGGCTGGACCAATGTTGATAAAATTTTTTATGTGTGTTCAACGGGATTCAAGAATAGTTTTGATTAATAATTGGACCCGGTAAGTGGCGCTACGATCGAGTCAAAGGAGAATTACTTTTGTTTTATTTGAACAGAACAACGTCTGTTGGGTCGGGTGGTCTTTACTAATATTATAAATGCGAAAGTAAGTTTGTTTGTTTGTTATGCTTTCACGCTTAAACCACCAAAGCGATTTCAAAAATTCTTTCACCAATGGAAAGCTATAATATCAGGGAGTAACATAGGCTATATTTTATTCCGGGTACGGGAAATACGCGCGTGAGGCGGTCGAAACCGAAGCGAAGCGAGGGCAAGTTGCTAGTATTATTATAAAACAATAGAAACTACGACGCGTCGACTATCAATTAATAAAATAGCATTACGTATATATAAGACATCATATTATTTAGTGTATAAATAGTAATAAATGAACAGCGATTGGCTTCACTTGTTGACAATTACAGTTCTAACTAATACGACAATAATATTGACCTTGCTGTGTTACAAAGTTACAAATATTTTGATGTCTATTGTAATAATGGCAACGATTTGTATATAATATACATTTTTTTTTTATAAGAACATTTTTAGGCTATGGTCTGTATAAATCTTGCCCTTACAGCCCGGAGCGATGGAATGACGGCGTACAGCCACATAATCTAACGAATTTATTTTATCAATTGCTTGTTGAACTGATCACCGTCACTGATTTTTTTCCCCTTTTATTTTGGAGGAGGTTAGAGCTTAGCGGGAGAAATATAGCCGGGGCTGCGGTTGACTGGACCGGGGATTTAGTCCGGACACCCGCGAAGAGGCTAGCCTCGCGACGGTGGTCGGCGTCCCAGTAGGGGACGTCGAAGGGAGAGGGTACTCCCTCGGGGTATTCCGTCGGGCCGACCACTGACGTCAAGTCACCCTGCTCTGGTGGTAGGCCCAACGACGAAGGCGACGTGTCACGAGTGGGTTACGGGTGTGCATGCTTACGCCCCTCTGTCGCCCCGGACGGAGTGGTGCGAGGAGTGCGCCGACCGTAACCCATCCACCTAAAAAAAAAATCGGTTGTCTGTAAAGACGGTTTACTGATGATAGTTGAACGTGACAACGTCATAAGAAAATACTGATGGAATGGTTTCATTTTTCAAAAGAAAATTTTAATTTTATTTGTTTGATAGATATTTTGTATGGATCAAGCCTTAAATGGAACGCCTCAGAGCGAGGTAACGCCGCATACGTCATGTTTTTTCGTGTGTGCAGCCGGCTCCATCGAATTATAAGACGTTGTCACGTCAAAAAAAAACGCGGTGGATATATTGAAGAGATGATAGGTATCATAATTACGGGGCACTTTACAAACATAATAACATCAAATTGCACTGATATTCATTATAACAATTTGTGGATCGCACGACGCCATTTGTACGTTTTGAAATCGAAACCCTTCATTGTAGTTAGGTAATAAACAAAGTCAGCCTTCGTTCAAAATAACATAACAGTTATTTGTAATACTCGTAAAACAAAACTGTGTGTCAATGTTATTACATATTTATGTAAATTTGTTATATTTTGGTGCAACTGGTATTTATTCTGTGGTAACGTTTAGGACTATGACCATTGAAAGAGTTTCGGCGGGAGTATTGAAGTATCATGTGACGCTCTTGAATTACATCCATTTTGTAATGTTTTATATGATTATATTGAATAGTTTTGTTGATATTTTATGTAATATAATGCAGTTAAGGTGCTGGAGTGAGAAATTCCCTGAGAAATTATTAATTTGGCTTGCAGCGTCCAATTAATGATAACGACTGGACTTACTGACGGATTATGACTATTACCAAGCTACTTAAAATGAAGAAATGTTAAGATTACTTACTCACTTTTGTTTTTTTTTCACATATGTTACGATTAGACGATTACACCCTCGCACATTAATGTGAAGAAAAATTTATAAGACTGGCTGAATGAGCTTTATATAATAATATTCTGCAGATTATGCATTTAATTTATAATCATTATTACAGCTCATATACATCCTACTACTGGGCTCGAGCCTCCTCCATATTAGGAGGGCAATTTGACCTACTAGGTATACCACGCTGTTCAGCCGGGTTGGTCTTTTTCTTTTCTTTTTTTGTGTGTGGGCTATGGTAGGCGCACACGTGGTCCATTCCGTCCGGGGCGACGGAAGGACGGCGTGCGGGCTCATAGCCCACCTGTACCCACGTCGCCTTCGTCGTTGGGCTGACCACCGGAGCAGGGTGACTTGTCGTCCGTGGTCGGCCCGACGGAATACCCTTTCGGGTACCGGGTACTCGCGCCTGCGCCGCCCGAGTCGCCGGCGGCGGAACGTGTCGCCGAAGAGGAGCTCCTGTCGCGCACGATCCGCCGCCTCCTTCCGTGAGATGACGGGCTCACAGAAGGCGGCGACCGCGTCCCAGTTCCTGATGCTGACGAGCATCTCCCTGGCGATGGTCAGCAGCGTCAGATCGGCATCGATGATCGCGACGAGTTCACGGCGCTCCCCGCCCATGCGGCACACAACTCGAGCGTGTGCTGCACCGTGTCCACGTCGCAATCGCAGTGGTGGCAGGACGGTGTGCTCTCCCTCCTGACGATCTTGTGCAGGTACTTGGCAGCCGGGTTGGTCTAGGGTTTTATTTCGAATTTTTCTTCTCTTGTATAGATATTACTTGCATATATCCTTTAGTCACCTTTTGCGACACCCACGGGCAAGAGCGGGTGTGGTGAATTGTATTCTTACTCACGGAAAGTAAAAAATATATTTAATTATATTAGTAGTTACATTGTGAGCAGGTGCCGAAGTATTCCTATCGTCCGATAGAGGCACTGCTCATTGATGCTCTAAATTCCGTGTGGTGATGGAGTAAGAATACATTCCACCACCCATTTCTTATTTGGGGGTGTCGTAAAAGACGACTAAAGGATATGGATATGCATATCTATATAAGAGAAGGCAAACTCGACATAAAATCCTATACGAATATGATTGATCAGCGCGGTATAATAGGTCAATTTCCCTTCTATTGTGGAGGAGGCGTGAGCCCAACACTGGGACTTATATGGGTTAAGATGATTATATAATGATTTAAAAGTATGTATTTATACACGGTGACTTTTTTATCGTCTTACAAAAAAAAAAACCATAAAAGTATCCGACCAAAGAAACATATCTAACATATTTAAATGTTCAATAGTGGCAGTTATAAAAAATAATGAAATAAAATAAAGTTAATATTTTGTAACAGCCTGTTTATCATGTTTACATTTTAAACAAAAGTAATCATGTGGCATTTCGTTAGCCAATCATAGGTACGAAGTCCACGTGGACGGCTTTTACAAAGCGTAATTCCCTACGCTAGATATCTAACAGGTATCCTTTGCGATGCCCGATTGGCGCCGCGGTCAAGCGGTCGTAGTACCTACATACTACATCAGCTGTGTGGAATACCTATGTATGCGCTCGATACATGTTGTTTCCTTACTATTTTAATTAGTAATTATTTATAATAACTTTTATCAAAAAATATTCTAGTAGATATTGTTTTTAACCTTTTAATTGTACGAATGAATAATAGATACTGGATACTTTAATTGATCTGCTTTTGTAAGACGACATAAATGTCACCGTGTATATTACAAATAACCTATGTTGTCACGCTATAGTTAAGACTACTACTGTAAGTGAACTAGTACGTTACTTCCGTCCGAAAAAAGATCTGAGTTACTTCTAAGTCGTAGCTAAGGAAGTTTAACTTCAAAAAAGCTTGATTAGGCCATAACCGTCTGTATCGAATGGTTCACTGCACCTTTTTATTATCGTCTGGTAAAAACATAATTTGGATGTCCGTTTTTTCTTTTTCTTTGTTCAGTTCCGCTCACTTGAAACTATTTGACTTTTAACTTGTAGACTGTGCTTATGTTTTGTTCGAATGCTACGTTCCGTCACGGCCTGTTTTTATTTGCCACCCTTTTTTTTGTTATTCATCTAGCCATACATTTTTGAAATGGATTTCTGTTTTAAAATAGAAGGAAGGAAGGGAGACCTACCACTTTCCCACAGTAATCAATATACCGCACACCACAATAAAAGAAGCACGGGATATAATTAAGGTGGACTAGGCAATAAGGAAACCTTACTCTCACGTGATGAGCACCTTCCAGAACATCAACTTGAAATATTCCGCAGAACTTTGAATATTTATTCGACACGTATTTCGCATCTAAACGAGGCATCCTCCAGATGGTTCGGATACCAATGCTTGGCTTCAAATGGATTTCTGTACATACTGACTTGATGAACTTGTATAGGGTTATAGTTGGTCTGAAATGAGCTGAAATCTTGAGTTTTTACTTCTTTTATTATAATTCAATAATTGCAATAAACGAGGATAATGATGATGTTAGATTAGAATAAAAACTTAGAATTATAAATAAATCCTGAAAATGTCTCGTTTAAAATTGAAAAACGTATCGAATGTGCAAAAATTTATGGAAGATTGCAAGGTTTTATGAAGTTGATATACATAAGGTATATCAACTTCATAAAACCTTGCAATCTTAAAAGTTCTCCATTATACCTATATTTCATTTTAAATACTGTACGTTTAAAAAAATATCCTAAATATCACGAAATAATTTACTTGAAATTTAATTAACAACGGACATGAAAAAAGGAAATACTGTATCTGTTTACTAAACGGAAAACATCAAATGTCTGTCTGATTCAGAATTTTCTACACTGAAACAAAACTACAATTACTCAGAACCATAATACCGAGAAAAGCTCTGCTATAAATTAAACTTCAGCGGAATATTAAGAGGCAGGGCTGTGATTCAGACGTCAAGTGTTCCTACACTTGAACTGAATTTTTTAAACTGAATAATTTGATGCTAAAGTTCAATGGATTACACAAATGGTTTAGTAGTTAAGATATCGACTCATAGTGTGAATTGTCACCGGTTTGATTTCCACGTAGAACTATGCGATCCAAATTGTTGTCAAAGTCTGGGCGGAATTTCTATTTTTTTTATTGCTTATAAACGAGCAAACAGTACACCTGATGGTGAAATGATGATGGACTTTTGCTAGCTCCCTACCTATCGTGAAGAAAGTGAAGGGAGTGTGAATGCATGCATGCAATGAGGTGTGGTGATATTAAAGGCATCACCAAAACTCACCACACGCAAACACCTTCAAAAAGTTAGGTTGCTGGTTCTCTCGCTCACTAAAGCGCAGTAACAAAGTGCTGCTATTCAGACGTCGATTTTCTGCTCAGTGTGGTACTACCCCAGACAAACCGGCCTGCGGCTGTAGACAGACAACTTGTCAGTGTAGTCCTACCACTATAACTTATCCGCTATTTATATTTTTTTTTGTCTGCCTATGTAGTGACAGAGTAAGAATACAATTCATCACCCCCTAACTTGCTCGTAGGTGTCGTACAAAATTACTAAGGAATGTAATATGCATTTAAAATCTATGCAAAGAAAATCTTGAAAAAAATTCTATATGAATATCTACGTTTGACCAACGTAGTATAATTGTCCTCCTATTTGAACCTAACAGTGGGACATATGATGAATTATATTTGCCATATAAGGATCAATTCCTTAAAAAAAATTTCTGATTAGATGACGGTAAAACTTTTCTAGTGAAACAAGCAATTTGGTTATTACATTTAACCTACCCATACTAGCCTAATTGGAGGTTGGAGGATATTTTCAATAGATGCGGTTTCAAGTTCAACATGTGGTAACCGTTTTTCACTCAGAAATAAGATTTTTTTACTTTTACTTCTACTACTCTGTATTCGGCGGGGAATGTCTGACTAGTTGCAATTTATTACTGCATTTCATTCGGTGAGCGAGAAAGCTGGAAGCATAACTTTCTGAGCGCCTTTGCATGTGGTGAATATTAGTGATGCCTTTAGTATCACCGAAACTTATTGCATGCATTCACACTCCGTTCATTTTCTTTACAACAGTGGCCTAGCGAAGGTCTATAAGCGGTAATATATCTAAGGTGACGTGACCGGGGAGTTAGTCCGTCACCCATCGAGAGGCCGACCGCGTGAGGAAAGATCGACGTCCTCCCTGAGAGGGGGACGTCGGTCGATGAGAGGGTACCCCAAATAGAGGGTAATCCATCGGGCCGACCACTGATGACAAGTAACCCTGCTCCGGTGGTCGGCCTAACGACGAAGGCGACGTGGTGTTCGGGTGGGTTGCTTTTGTGCGTGCTTACGCCCCTCTGTCGCCCCGGACGGAGTGGTGCGAGGAGTGCGCCAACCGCAGCCCACCCAAAAAAAAAAAAGCGGTAGTATCACAAACAGGGTGTTTGCTCGTTTGCCACCAACGGCAATAAAAAACTCTTTAATTTCCAACTTTTAACTATCTGTACCACCATTCCCTATATTATCGAATCTCTATATTTATATAATGACCATGAATAACAGGGTTCGGTCACAAGCACATGTTTTTAATCGTTAAATCGATCGCCAGACACTGATCTATTTTCGTATTAAATATCTATCTTACTAATATAGTTACAGCCCTATCAACGTCAAAAAATCATTCGTGTATATCGGATGCAATATTCAATCAGGTCGTCGCCCTAATCACCGTTAGTTTACTTTAGGAAAAACGTCACAGTCTTTTTTTAAACTAAAACCGAATAACTAAAAGAAGTAAATTGATTTTACAAGAAACTGTTTTACAGCTTTTTTTGCGGTACTTTTACTGTAATAGAAATCACCGTCATCTCAACCCATACACGTTCCAGTGTTTGACACGGGCCTCCGCCACTATGGGAGAGAAATTAACCTACATTAATATAGGGTTTTGTTTCGAGTTTCCCTTCTCTTGCATAGATGTGCAACTAAGGGATACAGTACTCGAGCGAGATATTAAATTATTATACCGTGCTGTTCAAGCGGCTGCAATTGGATTTTATTAAAAATTTCCTGTGGTCAGACCTGTGCCACTCGCATTCAGCGATTGTCTGCTACTTTTAAGATGTCGTCAGTCCACCTAGTAGGAGGTCGTCCTATGTTGTGTAGTCCAATTCGTGGCCATTTGAGAAGCTTTCTTCCCCAACGTTTGTTGATTCGACGAGCGATGTGGCCTGTCCATTGCCATTTGAACTTATTAATTCTTCGGGCTATATCGACTACTTCCGTTCTTCTAGGGATTACAATTATTAAGGATTTACTTACATCTAAAGAAATATATTTTACGAAACCAGAGGAAAAGGAAATGATGGCATAATCGTACTACGTCAACACACTGGAAGTAATTCGTGTCGGTCCTTAAAGTTTATACAGTATTTAAATTTTTATTCTTCCTGTAAAATGTTTCAAAATAGAATTACAACGTTGGATAATTTTACGCTGTTGATAAAGTATTTTTACTTTCGGTATGTAAAAAGTAAGAAAATACAGTTCATCAACCCCCTATAATGACTGTGGGTGTCGTAAAGGATGACTAAGGAATAAAATATGCATATAAATTCAATAAGAGAGGAGGAAAATTTGAAATAAAGCCTTTATTATCTCAGTCCATATACGTCAAATTGTTGACCTGCGGTCTCCGTTACTATAGGAGCGAAATTTACCTACGATACCATGCTGGTCAGACTGGTTGATATTGAGTTTAATTTTCCAGTTTTCCTTACATAGATGTTTTTTTTTATTGCCAACGGTGGCAAACGAGCAAGCAGCACACCTGATGGTAAGTGAAACTGCTGCACATGGACCTTTGCAATACCAGGGGCACAGCCAGGCCGCTGCCTACCGTGAAGGAAATACTCTTCTTAAACCTCGTTTAAAGAAGGACATGTCATAGCGCTCGGGAAACACAGCAACAGGTAGTTCATTCCTGAGCTTGCACGTACGTGGGAGAAATGATCGCTGGAAACGTACAGTTGAAGACCATAACGTTTCCAGGTGAAATGGATGAACCCTGCTCCGATGTCGAGTTACCACTCGACATCGTTGGTAGAATGGTGACGGTGGTACCAAGTCAGTTGTTGCATCATGTTATCTGCATCTCTTCGTCGTCTTCTTAGTCGTCGTCGTAGACGACGTACACGGGCAAGAAAGTGGTGAATTGTATTCTTACTCCATCATCACACGAAACATATCTCTTCTACCGTGGATAAGGTTTGAATATAGTAAATACAGTGACATAGCAGTGAAGAGCAGCTGTCTGTATCTTTCTCGGGACACTCGACGGTCCCAAGTTCACCCGATCGAGCCTTTCACCTCAGAATGTGACTGATCAGTCCACTTACAGGCTTTTTTTTATAGGTGGGCTATGGTTAGCTCACACGCCGTCGATTCCGTCCGGAGCGACGAAAGGACGGCGCGCGGGCCCATAACCCCTCCGTACCCACGTCGCCTTCGTCGTTGGTCCGACCATCAGTGTCGAGTCGGGCACCCTCACCTCTCGACGTTTCTCCTGTCCCGGGATGTCGGTCGCCGTCGCGCGGTCAGCCTCTCTGTGGGTGACGGACTAAAGTCCCCGGCCCGGTCACCCGCGGCCTCGGCTAGGGCGAAAATCTGTGTACGGTGCGCCAAAAGCTTTCACTTCAAAAAGTTTCGGTTACAAGTACTGAGCTACATAATACCCTAGTTACAAATATATTTATACGTCAAACGAATATATGTTTAATAAGATATTATTCGGTCTGTGATCTACACCAACATTGGCAGATCTAACTGAACGTTAAAATGGGACTAACATTATTTTACTCGCTGTGTTTGTATGAATCATAATTTTAACTGTCATTATAATTGGGCCAAGTTCAAATAAATACTCTAAAATAATTTATGAGCTTACGTTTTTCTAACTAATGTTATTAACACGAATGTCAGTTTATTTATTTTATACTAACCTAAAAGACGTATGGAAGTTACGGAGAAAAAAGATACGGAGTAAGAATACATTTTTTTTTTCATGTTTTTAAAAGATAACGCTCTGCACTAAGGAAATAATCTGTGTGTTGCGGGGAACTTTACAAACATATAATTAACGGACGCAAATTACACCCAGACCGAGTGGGATTCGAACCCACATTGGTAGGGTAGGCCGGTATATTAACCAGTACGCCATCTATGCAAATTAATCACCGCCTCTATTATGGATATTGTAAAAGGCGATTAAGGGATATATGCAAGTAACACGTATGCAAGAGAAGGAAAATTTGATATAAAACCCTACTCCAATATGTCTGACCAGCGTGGAATAGTATGCCAATTCCCCTCTCATTTTGTGGCGAAGACCCACAAATTCTGACCCTAAAATTGGGACTTATGATGGGCTGACATAAGGATGATGAATCATACAGTCTATACTTTAAAATGTAGAAAGTATTCCTTGAAATTGATCGCAGTGTTACTCGCTGTTTGTTTAAGTTATTTAAAACTAGCTTTTTTCGTATGGTAACGGGGTAAAAGTAGGGCAGTTTACCATCACATATCTTGCTCGTGGATGTCGTAAAAGACGACTAAGGGATATAATATGCATATAACATCTGTACAAGAGAAGGCAAACTATAAATAAAACCGTATACTAACCCATCTGACCAGTGTGGTGAAATAGGTCATTTTTCCTCATGTTATCGAGGAGGCCTAAGCTCAGTAATGGGATATATAAAAGCCAAGATGAAAACTATCTTTCTATTCGTAATAAAAACGGTTTGTGGCATAAAAACATTATTTTGTTTGCCACTGAAGGCATCAGATTGCAGGCATCTCATGGAGTTATTATCGACTTGAGTCAACATTTACACACAATTACATTCCCAAGAGGGTATTAGATAGTGCTGGCCCAGGTTGATGTAAAAAAACCCTTACTCGTATTTTACGACATCTGCAATTAATGATATCATTCATATATATATATATATATATATATATATATATATCAACTTATGATAGCATTCATAGCTGCACAATTAATTCAATACAACAATTTTATGTACATTAAAACAAATATATTTAGCAAATCATGCGCGAAATAGGGATCTGTTTGTTCGAATACGTTGAAAAGGAAAATACGCAATGAATGAAAAGGCGTATCTGTTCAATTTAAATGGTAATTAGTACTAACATGTTTTCGTATCACGTTCCTTCAAGGTTATGTCATAGTGTCGAATTAATTAGTAAATTAATTCAAGTCGAAAATAAAATTCTATTTGTATTAATACATTTGTAGCAGTTGTTCGACGAGCTTCAATGCGTCCAATAGTCCAGGAAGTCCCATATCTGGCCATAAACCCGCCTTTGCGTATTAAAGGGACCAAAGGTACCACCATCTGGGAAATTTCCCAAGAAGACGCTCCTACTTACACTACTGGTGGTTTAACCAAGTTTTAAGACTCCCACGGGGAATAAAGGGTAAGAATACAAGATATTTTTATTTCATTATCATA
The DNA here is from genome assembly GCA_032191425.1 of Lymantria dispar. Taxonomy (NCBI): domain Eukaryota; kingdom Metazoa; phylum Arthropoda; class Insecta; order Lepidoptera; family Erebidae; genus Lymantria; species Lymantria dispar. The sequence goes on along the minus strand of CM063465.1, from coordinate 3,633,814 downwards.
CGGTCGTGACCTTTTGCGAGTCAGTCATCTCGCAGAAGGAGGCGGCGCGGGTCCGGTAGGAATTCTTTTACCGTGGTACAATTCATGGGTGGACGGATCAGGGATTAATCTGCCACCCGCAGAGAGTTCGACTAGGTGAGCGCGACGCATTAGCAATACTGTTTTTGTTGTCAGGGGGGCGAAAGGAACGGTACCCGAAAAGGTAATTTACCTGGCTGGCAACTAATATCGAGGAATCCGTACTACAAGCCGTTTTTCTGTGTGGTGACAGAACAAGGATAAAATTCACCACTCCTTATCTTGCCGAGTATGGTCGAGTGAAACAACCTGCAAGAAAGATGGCTATTTAAATCTTCACAATCTACATAGCAAGAACAATGAAAATCCGCACCTGATGAGAAAAGCCAAATCCCAATATCAATTTAAGGTAAACTATGGACGAGCACAATAAATGGAAAAGTGATAGGGCCCTTTGAGTTTAAGTAAACTTAGATGGCGATAGTTATTTCATCTTCTTACTAAATCAGTTGCCAGGATTATTATTAGATGTGGGCACATCTAATAATCCTGGCAACAGATTTTTTTTTGGGTGGTGGCTAGGTAGCTGAATCGTTTTCTATTTCATTGAGAACTTCTTCTATTTATCTCCCTCAAAGGCATAATCTCTCTGTATCTATCTATTTTTCTCTTATTTTATGGAAAACTTGCAACAAAAATATTTTGGATACATAGTAAAGGTGATTACTATCAACACTAACAATTTGCGAAATATGGCTGTTGTTCTAAAATAGTAGCTATGCATATTTTTTGGCTAGTTTGCTTAGAATATTATACCATTTTAGAATTGTAGTTAGTTGCGCCAATTTTTAAAATTATTTGCGTTAGTAGTGTCAATACTTTTTTTCACCATGATGAGTGAAAGAGAGCTGAAAGTCAAAATCTTACATCATTTATGGAAAAAGAAAAAATAGTTTTGGTTCATTTTTGTGTAAAAAAATACACATTCTGGGATTTTAAATGGTTGTGATCGATAGTAGTGCTACTTATGTTGCTAATACAAAAAAAAATCATAGAATGATTTGTAAAATTGTTGCATTGGCACTTAAAAATATAATAAAAGGTGTCCATTTTTTAAAGATTTCACTTTTTTCTTTGTAAAGCCACAAAAAATCAGGATAGAATTTTTTCTTTTTTTTCTCGAATAAGTAAGGTCCACCAGTTGGTGCCTGCTGAATTTTAGGACACGTTGTATATCTATTATATAATTTCAATTTCTCTTCTACTAAAGAGGAGGCTCTAACCTAACAGTGAGACCTATATAAGCGAAGATATATTTTTGGTTTCAAGAAGATTGCGCATGGTGCTGCCCTAGCCGAGGCCGCGGGTGACTGGACTGGAGAGTTAGTCCGTCACCCGCCGAGAGGCCAACCGTGCGACGACGACTGACGTTCTCGAACAGCGGGGAACGTCGGTCGAGGAGGGGGTACTTTTCAAGGAGTAGACGACAAGTCACCCTGCACCGGTGGTCGGCCTAACGACGAAGGCGACGTGTCACGGGTGGGTTACGGGTCTGCGCGCCGCCCCTCTGTCGCCCTGGATGCAGCCGGGTGACGGGTGAGCTGACCTTAGTCCAAAAAAAAAAAGGTCTCAAAGAAACCATCACACGATTACATATTGTTTTTTAATCTATATCAACGAATAATATCACCTAATCACTGTCAATGTCATGCCGTTATTTTATCTGTCTTGTAACTGTACAGTTTGAATATCAGTTCTGTATCGTTAAATCTGTCAAGGCCTTGTCGGAAATAGTTGTGACGCCAGTTTACATCACCACCGGCGGTATCAGCAATTCTTTTAATTAACTTTAATTAATTACGATTTAATGATTAAATACTTGATAAATAACTGTCAGTGTTTGATTAGGTCTATAGCTGTGTTTTGTTTAAAAGTAGATTTTGTATTTGAACGTCGTATTATTTATACCTTTTTCACATGTGGTGACGGAGTAAGAATACAATTCACCACTCCCTATCTTGCCCGTGGATATCCTAAAAGACGACTAAAGGATATAATACGCATACAATATCTATGCGAGAAATAAAACCCTATACCAATCTGTCTGACCAACATGGTATAGTAAGGCAATTTCCCTCCTATTGTGGAGGAGGCTCGAGCCCAATAGTGGGACGTATATGAGTTGAAATGATAATGATGATTTTGGCCATAATTTGGCCTTGTGTTTTCTTGATTAGGTGGGTCCACATATAGCGAGCAGCCTCGAGAGGAATTTGCCATGTGAAGCAGCTTGGTCTCTCTGCGGGTGACAGACTATTCCCCGGTCCTGTAACCTATGGCCTAGGCTAGGACGACAGATCGTGTTCCCGTTAGTCCCCCGCAGATGACTGCCTGACAGAAAGCGGCGAACGCAACCCAGAAGCAGCTCGGTCTACGTGGACGTATCTCCCCTGAGGCAAGCGAGCACGCCGCCTAGGTCACGCGACCGAGGATAAATTTTTTGGTTTGCTCAAAGGCGTCTCGGTGGTTTGCTGCGCGTGCTCCGAACGCAGGCAACTGTTTCGTTTGTTGTTCGATCATATCATTAAGGTGAATAAAGAAATGCTTTTAAAATTAATATATGTCTATGGTGTCAATACATGCCTATGGAATGCAAGTGATCCTAATTATACAAACCCTCTGATTAGAACTGATTAAATGTTAACTTCGAGATGAATGCGCGGCAGCTTCAAAGTGGTATCATGGTGATTTTATAGCGATTGTATTTTTAATTTTTAATTTAATTTATTTATTTAAGACAACACCCTGCACTAAGGAAATAATCCTTGTTTTGCGGGGGACTTTACAAACATATAATTAACGGACACAAATTACATCCAGACTCAGAACAACAATTTGTGGATCGCACAAAGTGTTGTCCCGAGTGGGATTCGAACCCTGGCGCTGTAGGTCGCTATCTTAACCACTACGCCATCTGTGCAGTCAAATTTGATTTTTGATTGCCTTTTTTTTTTTTATGGGTGGGCTATGGTAAGCGCATGCGCGGTCCAGTCCGTCCGGGGCGATGAAAGGACGGCGCGCGGGCCCATAACCCACCCGTACCCACGTCACCTCGTTGAGCCGACCACCGGAGCAGATGTGACTTGTCGGCCCGACGGAATACCCTTTCGGGTAACCTCACCTCTTGACGTCCTGGGACGTCGGTCGCCGTCGCGCGGTCAGCCTCTGTGTGGGTGACGGACAATTCCCCGGTCCGATCACCCGCGACCTCGGCTAGGGCGGCATTAGGCGCAGATACTCGCGCCTGCTCCGTCCGAGTCGCCGGCGGCGGAACGTGTCGCCGAATAGGAGCTCTACTCGCACACGATCCGCCGTCTCCTTCCGTGAGATTACGGCCTGATTTTTGATTGCCTAACGTTTCACATTACAGCGTTCATGGTCACGGGCACACTAAGATATCTCACGTCCAAGATGTCATTGTTATTAAAGAGATTTATCTGCTCGCTACAGAATTAGTTATTAAATTTTGACCAATATTTTAATGCAAATTTATGATCAGTACAAAAAGAAAACGGTTCTATAAAAAAAAAACGAAAAATATATTGTTTTTGGTCAGTATTTGTAATAATTATTGTATTATGACAATTTATTAATCTACCCTGAATAAATCTGATGTACTACCACCGCATTGATGACAATTAATTACTTCTTTTTTTATTTGCGTCCACAGAGGTTCTGATATTGGGCAAGGCATCTGCTCGACTGGTCAGCTAAATTTTCATAGGCTCTATTTCGAGTTTCCCTTCTTTAGTAGTTGACCTGCCTTATTTAATCATCTTTAACCACTTAATCATATTTAAGGAAATTTGCAGGAAGGGAAAGGGTGATGGGTGCACCTCTCACACAGCAAAATATAGGAAATGTCTTTTTTTGTTGCAATTATATTATTTAAATTAAAGTCTTAAGGAAAAAAAAATACATCCAGACTAAGAAGCACAATTTACAAATCGCACAAAGATGTAACCGGCTTGAGAATCGAACCTGTGCTCCGCACAGAATATCCCTCATCAGACCACTGCGCACTCTTTGCAATTGATATTTGAATAGGCATGCAGGAAATCAACATCAAAGCGGCACTTCCATTCCTGAATATAATTTTAATGGATCGTTAAAAATTGATTGTAAATTTAATATATTTCAATTCATGTCAGGATCTCACCAAGAACTTTTATGGTTTTATATACATATATATAATATGTGCAATGTCTGCATTTAATGTCATACTTTACTTATTTGGTTGTCTGTAATTAAATATTACGTGTATCCTTATCTAGCCGGACGGCTATTTGTTTTAGTCTTAAAGGTAATGTCACAGATAAAATTTAACCACATATGTTCAAACATATTATGGCATTGGTAGTTAAATAAATGTGTCATTTCAGTAGCGGATTATCTTACCTTACCTTAAATAGTTAGCCTGTCTTATATAGGGGTGTTAGATAATAAAAAGGCGTGCAAACGGTAATTTTTAAATGAATTATATTAAGAACTTTCAACCTGCTCTCGCTTCGCTTCGGTTTTAGTCGTTTTACTCGTGTAGTTCCCGTTCCCGTGGGAATACCGGGATAAAATATAGCCTACGTTACTCCCTGATATTGTAGCTTTCCATTGGTGAAAGAAATTTTGAAATCGGTCCAGCCGTTTTGAAGATTACTCGGAACAAACAGACAGGCAGACAAAAATTTTTTAATCGCTATTTTAGGCATAGGTGTCGTGCAAATAACCGCGTGAGCATGAAAAAAGTCCATTATTTTGACATTACAAGCAGACACTCCAAATTTTATTTATTGGTATAGACCAGCAACCCACCCTCGCTTCGCTTCGGTTTTTGTCGCATTATCCCCGTAGTGCCGTTCCCGTGTGAATACCGGGATAAAATATAGCCTAGTTTACGCCCTGATGTTATAGCTTTCCATTGGTGAAAGAATTTTTGGAATTGGTCCAGCCGTTTTGAAGATTACCCGGAATAAACAGACAGACAGACAGACAGACAAAAATTTTTTAATCTGTATTTTAGGCATAGGTGTCGTGCAAATAATCGTGTGAGCATGAAAAAAGCCTATTATTTTGACATTACAAACAGACACTCCAATTTTATTTATTGGTATAGAAGATAAGCTGTCTATTATATTTATGTCATTTGTCAAGTAATTTAAAGAATAGATGCAGAACCGTGTTCGATCTTATTCAAATGAAAAGTATATCATCACCTGAAGGAAGCGTACGCACTGATTCGATATAAAATGAATTTGATAACGGTTCAATCGTTTTCTAAAACTTTACCGACAAAGGATTTAGCGTCGGCGACGAGAGAGGTTAACAGACCGATAGGATTGTACCTAGGGAGGATACATTGCGTAGACTCCAAATAATTGAGATAAGAACAGGATGATGATGATTGCTTTTTATCCAAAGTCGATTAATAAAAGTTCGTTTTTTTCAAATGCGGCGGAATGAGGATACAATTCACGATCCCTCTCTTGCTCGTGGGTGTCGTAAAAGACGACTAAGTTATATAATACCAGTATGTACAGTATGCACAGATGGCGTAGTGGTTAAGATAGCGACCTACAGCGCCAGTGTCGGAGGTTCGAATCCCACGTGGGACATCACTTTGTGCGATCCACAAATTGTTGTTCTGAGTCTGGATGTAATTTGTGTCCGTTAATTATATGTTTGTAAAGTCCCCCACAATACAAGGATTATTTCCTTAGTGCAGGGTGTTGTAATAAATAAATAAAATAAAATAAATGGTATATTAAAGACAATTTCCCTCCTGTTGTGGAGGAGGTTCGAACCCAACAGCGGGACGTATATGAGCTAAAATGATGATAATGATGAATGAAAGAAAAACAGTAAAGAGAGGAGTTACCAAAAATGCACTTTTCTATGAGAAACGGGAGACATAAAGGAAAATTGATTAATAAGGTTATAATCTCATTTCCTAATGATTTCTGATGTTTATGCGAGTATTACACATCTATACCAATAAATAAAATTGGAGTGTCTGTTTGTAATGTCAAAATAATAGGCTTTTTTCATGCTCACACGGTTATTTGCACGACACCTATGCCTAAAATACAGATTAAAAAATTTTTGCCTGTTTGTCTGTCTGTCTGTCTGTTTGTTCCGGGTAATCATCAAAACGGTTGGACCGATTTCAAAAATTCTTTCACCAATGGAAAGCTATAATATTAGCGCGTAAACTAGGCTATATTTTATCCTGGTATTCATACGGGAACGGTAACTACGCGGGTAAAAGGACTAAAACCGAAGCGAAGCGAGAGCGGGTTGCTTGTTTTAAATAAAACTACAGATTTTATGGCGTTTGTATTTGATTTTTGATTGCCCGACGTTTCGAACACTTTGCAGCGTTCATGGTCACGGGCGGACCAAGATGTCTCACGTCCGATGTGTCACGTCAATAATTACTAACCATAAACAATATATTTTTTTTCATATAGAACCATTTTCTTCTTACACTGGTAATAAATGTGTATCAAAATGTGGATCAATATTTAATAACCAATTTCTGTATCGGGTAGTTAATTATAAATTTTCTATAATAACGCTGACTTGTTGGATGTGAGACATCTTAGTCCGCCCGTGACCATGAACGCTGCAAAGTGTTCGAAACGTCGAGCAATCAAAAATCAAACATAAACGTGATAAAATCCGTAAAGTAGTTTTATTTAAAATCTCATTTCCTCCTGATGGAGGAGGCGGAGGAATGAAGGAGACTCGAGCCCAGCTGTGGAACTTATATAAGCTGAAACGAGATGATTAAAGATTCAGTTGGAGACGTTCAGAAAAATTATGTATGTATTTAAAAATTATGTAAGAACCGTAGTTTAGAAATCTTTTTTAAAATGAAACCAAGGTTAATACATACTTACATTCTACGCAACTTAAAATAGTTAGATACGATAAGATAGCTATCTGTCATGTTTGTTCAATGTGAGGCAAAGGGGCCCTTAATCTGTCCTTAAAACATATCTGATGAAGTTATGACATCATCTCAGCCCATATACGTTCCACTATTGGGGTCGGGCCACTTCCACTATGGACGGAAAATTGACTTACTATACCACTCGAAACAAAACCCTATGCCAACTAGTGTTGCCCAAAAAAGTCTTGGTCTTGGTCTTGCGAGAAATGCGAGACCGAGACCAAGACCAAGACCGCTTAATTTTTGCAAGACCAAGACCAAGACTGGCCCTGCAAGACTTGAGCAAGACCAAGACTGGGCCTGCAAGAGTCTCGCGGTCTTGCATTTAATTCAAATCACCATTTCAGCTTATATACGGTTGAGCTCGTGTCTTCTACATAATAGGAGGAGAATCGGCCGTGGCCGGAGGGGAATCGCCACGGTGATCGGCCGTGTTGTTACAGGTCATACATGTCAAGTTTTCCTTCTCTTGCACCGATGTTATATATTATAGCCCTTAGTCGTGGGTTTGCAGTCACGGGTAAAATAGGGGGTGATGAATTATATTCTTACTCCGTCACTACACGGCAAGTCAAATCAGTCTTGAGATATCCATCTATTGGCCAATCGATTCCCAATGTTGGTGTTGGCTTTTCAGAATTACCCTTCGGAAAGGCTTAAGGACAAAAATACCGTAATCACGAGAGTGCTCTTGCCCATTATACATATTTATATATCCGTTTATTCATTAGCCCAACGACGTTCACTGTTGGACATAGAAATATGCCTACAATTAATCTATATAAATGTCCATGTAGGGACAGTGTACGATCACCATCAGGCAGTACATGAAGCGTTGCTCCCAGCGCTATTTTGCCTCTGCCACGACTCACCCCAATCCACTAGTGGTTGGGGCGGTAAACTACGTCCCCTCAAAAATATCCGCGGTCCGACGTCCTCGTCATCTTCTTGAAGAAGAAGATGACGCTATTATGATCGCCCAAGAAAGGACCTACACAGCTCGCGCAGCGATAACAGATAAAACTCCGCGGTATCGGCCTCGCCGTCGAGGTCGAAAACCGCGCCGCGTAAAAGTCATTAACCTAAACTTGGCCACGCCCACTTTGCTCTCAGCGACGCCCCGAGCCGAGGTCCGTTCCCCACAGGAGGGAGCCCTCGGGCGATGTTCGCTTAACTTACTTACCGGGTTGAGAGCCATCAGCGCTTACCCATTGACCGCGTTAAGCTGTCAAGGTCATCTGCAACCAACAGCTACACACACACACACAAAAAAGAGACAGAGTACGAATATAATTCACCACTCTCTTACCCGTGGATGTCGTATCAAATCGGATCGGGCAATGGTGTTAGGAACCCATGAACAAAAATTGAAATAAAAATATCGATTCGTTAATGAATTGAGAGACATGTAAGTTCTCAATTTTGTCATCGTTTTTTCGTGTAAATTGATTAAAATGTATAAAGGAATGATACTTAATCTACAACATATTCGTATTTTGTTAAATGTTCATTAGAATTTGAATAAATCAATGATTACGTTTGCGTAAGCAAGACAAACTTCGCTTGAACATAAATCAGCTGATCGGCCGATGACCGTTGATGAGTCGCCTTTGTACCTACGTAACCATTGAAAGGTTCGCGCAAATCTAATACCTATTTATACTGTCGAAATTTTACATGCTTACATATATCCTGTCTGTACATACCTACATAATGCATAAAATTTAAGGCATAAACTCTTAGACACACATTTTTGTAATCACTATAACTTTTACGTTATATTGTTTTTGTGTAATATACATTCTAATTATGATCTATGACTGTTGAACTACAACATACATGAACAGTTGTCCCATAACCTGATACACCCTGTGTATATAACATATGTGCAAGAGAAGTGAAACTAGAAAGAAAACCCTGTACCAACATGTCTGACCAGCGTGGTATAGTAGATCAATTTTCCTCTTACTGGAAGGAAGTTTAAGCCCAGCAGTGGCACTTTTATGAGCTGTGACGATGACGACGAATATCATACATTTTACAAGTATTAAAACCATAAAATTTTAAATCAGTTTTATATGTTCTTGAATAAATAGTATATTAAGAGCTACATGGACCCAGCGGCCAAAGTATTTATATAGACAATAGAGCAACAGGGTTTTTCAAGTATCTTGAGTATCAGTAACTAAACTGGAAATACAATAGATACATACCACTTAACTTGAAGGGAAATATAAACAATCGCATTAATTGTAAAATATCGCATTGATTATAAAATGACATAAAATTTATTGTATCAACTGCCTCGTGTGGTGACGTCTTAAGAAAATAGGGTCGAAAGTCCTGTCATAAGAGTAGTAACGCTGTCTAATGGAACACCAGGGGAATAGAAGAGTAATTTTCTCCAGTGGTAAGTATTGTATTCAATAGTGAACTATAGGCTAACAGATGGATAGATAGGATAGGATATTTGATTAATTTAGTTAGTAGATTTTTCATTGCCATGATAAATTACTGTTACGTTATTCTAACTGCAAAACTTTGCGAGACTCTTGCTGCAATACCAAGACTCGGGTGCGCAAGACCAAGACCAAGACTAAGACTCGGGTGCGCAAGACCAAGACCAAGAAGAGACCAGGTGTGATGTTGCAAGACCAAGACCAAGACCGGTCCAAGTCTCGTCTTGGTCTTGCATTTGGGCAACACTAATGCCAACACGTCAACGAGGCGTCGAGAGGTGAGGGTACCCGAAAGAGTATTCCGTCGGGCCGACCACTGACGACAAGTCACCCTGCTTCGGTGGTCGGCCCAACGACGAAGGCGACGTCGGTACGGGTGGGTTATGGGCCCGCGCGCCGTCCTTTTGTCGCCCCGGATGGAATGGACCGCGTGCGCGCTTACCATCATAGTTCACCCATAAAAAAAATGCCGACACGTCTAGTGTTGCCATTTTTTTTTTTTTTGGGTGGGCTATGGTAAGCGCACGCGCGGTCCTGTCCGTCCGGGGCGATGAAAGGACGGCGCGCGGGCCCATAACCCACCCGTACCCACGTCACCTCGTTGTTTGTTGGGCCGACCACCGGAGCAGATGTGACTTGTCATCAGTGGTCGGCCCGACGGAATACCCTTTCGGGTAACCTCACGTCTCGACGTACTGGGACGTCGGTCGCCATCGCGCGGTCAGCCTCTCTGCGGGTGACGGACAATGCCCCGGTCCGATCACCCGCGGCCTCGGCTAGGGCGGCATTAGGCGCAGATACTCGCGCCTGCGCCGCCACAGTCGCCGGCGGCGGAACGTGTCGCCGAATAGGAGCTCTACTCGCACACGATCCGCCGCCTCCTTCCGTGAGATTACGGCCTCACAGAAGGCGGCGACCGCGTCCCAGTTCCTGACGCTGTCGAGCATCTCCCTGGCGATGGTCGGCAGCGCCAGGTCGGCACCGATAATCGCGACGAGTTCACGGCGCTCCCCCTCCCACGCAGCACACTCCTCGAGCGTGTGCTGCGCCGTGTCCTCGTCGCAACTGCAATGGTGGCACGAGGGTGTGCTCTCCCTCCTGACAATCTTGTGCAGGTACTTCCCAAAACACCCGTGCCCCGTCAGCACCTGCACCAGTCGGAAGGAAAGCACCCCGTGCGTCCGCTCCAACCACTCCATCAGCACCGGCCGGAAGGCCTCGACGGTCCTGACACCGTACCGAGGACTCTCCAGCCGGACTGCCTAACGGGCAATGACTCCTCGGCGGGCGTCGACCCGCCAGGCGGTGATCTCCTGCAAGGAGTCTGGTGTTGCCATAGGGTTTTGTTTCGAGTATTTGTTATATGCATATTATATCCCTTAGTCGTCTTTTACGACATCCAAGGGCAAGAGAGGGGGTGAATTGTATTCTTATTCCGTCACCACATGGAAGTTATGATATAATGTGCCGTTTCTCTGTCATATAATAACATTTTATGACTGACTAGCTGACCCGGCGAACTTCGCACCGCCTTTTTCGTAATTATTTTGTTTTACTATTTATTAGTTTGGTTGTATTATCCATGCGGTGACGGAGTAAGAATACAATTCACAACCCGTGTGTGTCGTAAAAGACGACTAAGGGATATACCGCCTTTTCTTATCGATTCCAAAAACTTTTTAATGAAGATCTACAACGTTATTATGTCAAAAATGCCGAACCGACGACGGGACGGACATCAAATGTTTGACAGGTAAGAACAGTTTATATGGGCAAATAAAACTATTGTTTTTAGTATTTTACTCGCAATTTTCCATATTTTCTCACCGTATAAACCTTCCCTGGACTTCCACAATTAATTCAAGACCAAAATTAGCTAAATCGGTCCAGCCGTTCTCGAGTTTTAGCGAGACTAACGAACAGCAATTCATTTTTATATAAACTCATTTGCAAAAAAAACGGGCGGTTTTGATTTTCATTCATATTTAAAAAGATACAATACCAAAAAGGTTTCAATCGTTTGTACACGTTACTGGCCGGTTTTAAAAATGCTGTGGTATTTAAAAAAGTACGTTCTAAATTCAATTTTTCATTTGATGTTCATTTTTACAGAAAACCCCTTTTTATCCTACATTTTTGGCGCGAAGTTCCAGAAGTTAACATCGACTTTCATAACTTTTATTCAATTTTTATCGATTAATTTCATATCCTTGACTGTCAAAGCTTTATTTAATGCTGTTTGGCTGTATCAAAAATGGTAGATAAAGTGGTAAAAGCTACCAAAATTATCGCGCTGCTTGAAGAGGGTTGCAGCCAATGTTTCGTGGCTAGGAGGCTAAATGTTAGTCGCTCGACAGTCCAAAGGACCTGGCAGCGATATCAGGAGACTGGTTCCGTCGAGAGAAGGCCTGGTTCTGGAAGAAAACCATGTACCCAACCACGGGATGATCGTTTTCTTGTGAGTCGCGCATTGAGAAATCGCAAATCTTCGTATGTGGATCTTAAGAACAACCTCCAAGAAGTAAGAAATGTGCATATTAGTCTATGGACGGTCAGGAGGAGGCTTCTCGCTGCCAATATACGCAGTCACCGCCCGGCCCGCGGCCCCAAATTACTCCGTGAGCACAGAGTTCACAGGCTTAGGTTCGCTAGAAATTGTGAATCATGGACTCAAGACGATTGGAATAGGGTTTTGTTCTCTGATGAAGCCAGGATATCTCTGTTCGGTGAAGATCGACGTCGGCGAGTGCTAAGAAGACAAGGAGAACGCTTTGCAGAGGCATGTTTCGAAGAAATCACACCTTATGGTGGGGGCTCTGTTATGTTTTGGGCAGGAATAAATTCAATGGATCGTACAGAGTTAGTCTTCATTGAAAACGGCTCACTGACTGGGCATCGATACATAACGGAAGTTCTAATTTCTCATGCACAACCCGCATTGGCCGCTCTAGGTGACGACTCGATTTTTATGGACGACAATGCTCGCGCCCACCGATCCCGCGATGTTAATGCGTATGTGCAAGAGGTCGGCATTCGTCGTTTGGATTGGCCAGCTCGAAGTCCCGACCTCAATCCCATAGAGCATGTCTGGGACGTTCTGAAACGGCGTGTGAGATCAGTACACCCGGCTCCGCAGACCATCAGAGAGCTGAAGAATGTGATTACTGCGGAGTGGGAACGTATTCCGCAAGCAAGTATCCGGGATATACTCGCTAGCATGCCCAGACGAATTCAAGCTGTGATTTTAGCTAGAGGGGGTCACACTCGATACTAAACATTTATCTGCTTTTACTTTATTAAAGAAAAACAAACAAAAAAACTTTTTTATTTTTACTTCATGAGCATATGCACTACTAGCGAATATACACTACTAGCGAGGTTTAGCATTATTTCCCATAAATTGTATCTAAATTTTATGAAATACTGATGAAAACGATTATTTTCTTATTAATTTAGCAAATTGTGTGGATAAAACTACCTATAATTATCAAACAAAGAAATATTAACATTTGAAATGGTTCATTGCTTAGGTGCCCGTTTTTTTTGCAAATGAGTGTATATAGATTTTGTTTCATTGTGATGGCGAAGTAAGAGTACATTTTACCATCTTTCATTCTTGCTCATGGGTGTCGTGAAAAACGATTAAGGTATATTATATCCATGTGGAGGAGTAGAGGAGGCTCGAGCCCAGCAGTGGAATGCATGTATGGACTAAGATGATGATCTCATCTATACAGCACAATCTCCTCCAGAATATGAGGGACAATTAACCTATCAATAAAATCTAAGCATATCTGGATATAATTTGTCCGTTAAATATATTTTTATGACGCCTCTAGCAATACAAGCACATCTATACTAATAAATAAAATTGGAGTGTCTGTTTGTAATGTCAAAATAATAGGCTTTTTTCATGCTCATACGGTTATTTGCACTATACATATGCCTAAAATACACTTTATATTTTTTTGCCTGTCTGTCTGTTTGTTCTGGGTAATCTTCAAAACGGCTGGACCGATTTCAAAAATTCTTTCACCAATGGAAAGCTATAATATCAGGAAGTAAACTAGGCTATATTTGATCCCGATTTTCCCACGGGAACGGAAACAACGGGGATAAGGCGACAGAAACCGAAGCGAAGCGAGGACGGGTTGCTAGTCTTTCATAAAAAAAATAATGAAACCATAAACTAGGTTTTCATTACGTTTTATTTATGTCCCAAAGGTAATTCAAACAATGATTTATTGTATTAAATGCACAAGAACATTGCTGGGCATAAGTTTATATGAGCTGTACGTCATAATCATCAACGTTTCAAGGATAATTATTTGTTTTTAAATAACATACCAACGTGTATTATTAGCGATGACTTTGTCATATAAAAATTTACAAAAATCGTCTCTAAATGTACAGAGTGTATAGACGACGTAGTATTTAAAATATCAACGAATTCGATGCCCACGTAGGATCGTATAGTATCCCTAGCTGAGTTCGTGGATGGACGGACCGAAGATTAGTTCGCCACCTGCAGAGAGGCCGACCGCGTGAGGATGGCACCCTGGCAACCTTTTTTTCACGCTGTGGAAAAGCATTTACGCACTATCCCTTGTCGATTACAGACAAGGGAGTGTGTGTGGGACTCGCCGGCCACAAAAGTGACCGAAATACCCACTAAAACCACAGCGGCCCCTTCCGTGCTTTTACGGGGTGCCGGGGAGATCGTCTGAAGACATTCTATCCCCGACACCCCAATGCTTGGCCGTCTGGCCACGTCCTATTATCATTCAGGGCGGTGGGAGGCGGAGCGCATAGCGGCGTCACCTCCTCCCTGGTCGTCGCCGGCCGAGTGAGTCAGCGGATGCAAGCGCCTCGCCTGCCCGCTCTGCGGCCTCCTTCCTTGTCATGACAGCCTCACAGAAGAAGATCGACGACCAACAGCTGTCGTTGCCGAGCATCTTGGAGATGATGGTCGGCAACGACAGGTCTGTTATTCCCAGTTCCGTGGACAGGTCGTGGCGCTGAGGCCCCCAGGCGGGGCATAGTTCCGGTGTGTGGCGCGCATCGTCGATTAGCGCGCCACACTCATGACATCCTGGGGCCTTTTCTCTTCCAATTTTGGCCCTGGCAACCCTGCTATTGTTGCTGTAACATCGACGGGCTTTGTACCTGAAAAGCTAACCCACCTAGCCGACTACTTATATCAAGGTATCGACAACGATGGTCGTTACGATGGCGATGGAAAGGGAATACGCCTCCTTCTGTGAGATTACGGCCTCACAGAAGGCGGCGACCGCGTCCCAGTTCCTGACGCTGTCGAGCATCTCCCTGGCGATGGTCGGCAGCGTCAGGTCGGCACCGATAATCGCGACGAGTTCACGGCGCTCCCCTTCCCACGCAGCACACACCTCGAGCGTGTGCTGCGCCGTATCCTCGTCGCAATTGCAGTGGTGGCAGGACGGTGTGCTCTCCCTCCTGACAATCTTGTGCAGGTACTTCGCGAAGCAACCATGCCCCGTAAGCACCTGCACCAGTCGGAAGGAAAGCACCCCATGCGTCCGCTCCAACCACTCCATCATCAGCACCGGCCGGAAGGCCTCGACGGTCCTGACACCGTACCGAGGACTCTCCAGCCGGACTGCCCAACGGGCAATGACTTCCCGGCGGGCGTCGACCCGCCAGGCGGTGACCTCTTTGATGGAGACCATACCGCCGCGGGCGCGCGTCTCCGACACCCGCCGATAAATGTCGGCGAGCATCTCCGCCTCCAGGTCCCACGGGGGGGTTCCGACCAGGAGATAAAAAATAATAATACAGTACCTTTTGATAAATATTGGAAATTGATATCTGGAGCGACTAATTTGGACTTCATGAAGCTGCATCCCTGTCTACATTATTGTTCTGCTTATTATACTAGTAGTTCTGTAAGAAAAGCAAAATTTGTAATAAAACCCTGTACTAACTGTCTGAAGAGCGTGGTATAGTCAATTTCCTTCTTTTTGTGAAGGAGGCTCGAGCAGTAGGGCGTATATGAGCTGTAATGATGATGTTTTAAGACATATCAGGCAAGCGATTGGTATCTAAAGAAACGCAAATCAATAGATTGACAGTAGCAAAGAGATAGATAGATAATTCTTTATTTGTACACCAATTACAATAAAATCTTAAATAATATTTATAACCCAGAATGTACAAAGGGTGGCCTTATCGCTGTAAGTGATCTCTTCCAGGCAACCTTAGAATGGATAACAGAAAAGGGAGATGGTAGGTAATTTGCTTCTGGTGGTACTGAAAATCAATTCTAAAGAACATTATGACTATGTAACTAATAAATATTATGTGTTAATATCTGTAACCCTAATATTGTAAAAATAAAACAATATAAATTAGTAAATAGTAGATAATTGTATGTTGTTTTAAAGCAGTTCTTTTTTTTTTTTTTTTTTTTTTACATAATAGAAATAACTATATCTTATATATAAATTTCTTTTGTACGTGTGTATGTCACTGAACTCCTCTTAAACGGCTGGATCGATGTCGGCGAACATTTTTGTGCGTGTTCAAGGGGATTCGTGAATGGTTTAGATTTACTATTGAGCCCGGTAGGTGGGGCTGCTGTAGTCTGTATTTGAACAGAACAACGTCTGTTGGGTCAGCTAGTATATATATATATATATATATATATATATATAATTCCAATTCAAGAAGAATTCCAATTCAATCTAAGCCTCAGGAACTAAAGCCGATGCTTTAGTTCCTGAGTCTTTCTTGAAGCCTTTTGTTTCTATAAAAATATTTTTTATGCTATGAACTGGTAGCATTTTTGTCATCACATCATCATCATCGTCATTTCAGCTCATATGTTAGGCTCGAGCCGCCTCCACAATAGGAGGGTAATTGACCTTACATACCATGCTGGTCAGACAGTTTGGTATAGTGTTTTATTTCGAGATTCATTCTCTTGCATTGATGGTTTATGTGTATTATATCCCTTCGTCATCTTTTACGATATTCACGGGCAAGACGGGGAGCGGTGATGTGTATTCTTACTTCGTCACCACGCAAGAAAATGAGCGTAGTTCAGTGTAATTAAATTTTTTCCAACTAATACAAAAGCTTCACTTATATCGTGTATCTGTACAGTATGCTATACAGAGTGTGTTATAAACACACTCTGTATAGCATTTTTTGTAAAAAAAAACGATAATTCCATTATTTTTCTTCATTCTTACACGATTCAGTAACATGCGTATTAAATTTATTCCATGGTGTAACAACTAGGGATGTAAATATTGAAAGCAAGAACATCGATATATCGATACATCGATATTTTTTAATGATCGTGTAAAAAATGCTAAATGAAATTTAAAACGTTAGCTATATTTATTATCTATAATAATATTATCTATTTAATAAGCCTACCTATCCTTAGAATAACCAAACGGACTATGTACAAGTAATAACTAGATTCACTTATCTTTAGAAAAAAGAATATGTAGAGAAAATACATTTAACAGTATTTTTATTTTTGAAAAGTTATTACAAGCTTACGTTAAGTGCAGCTAGGTATTTAGAAAACAGAGTTTAAAAATAACAGTTTTGACAGATAAGTCTCGTCTGAGACTGGTAATCATAGTGTCTCTGGTCATCATAATCTCTTATGCTGAGCTAGAGTCACCTTATCTATTGGTTTGTTCATCGGAGCATTAGACAGGCAAATAAGATCCTGTATGATGCTAGTGTATTATTATAAGATTGCATCTTATCTGGTATATTTGGCCAATGTGATGATAGAATGAGAGTAAAATCCCCCATACTTTTATTTCCTATGAATGTAAATAATAACTGGTAGATTTAAATAGAAAGTAGCAAAATTAAATGAGACAACTGTGTACAGGAAAATAAGAATCATAACTTATTTTAGTCCCATATTTTTCTTGAGACAGGCTATGATTCGGTAACATCCCACCTTAACCGCTCGAGGCGGCGGCAAGGTCGCCATTTCACTCCTTAACCTGCCTGTACGTGTAATTCTTTATCACTATTAGAGCATTGGCACCAAGCTCTTGTCTTCCATGGCAACTCCCTGTCGTAAGGAACTTGATAACATACATTTATAGAATAGGCTCTGCTAAAAGTATCTTGCCCGTGGATGTCGTAAAAGACGATTAAGGAATATAATATGCACATAACATCTGTGCAAGAGAAGGAGAACTCGAAAAGAAAACCTATACCAGCATGGTATAGTAGGTTAATTGCCTCCCATTGTGGAGGAGGCTCGAGCCCAACAGTGGGACGTATGTGGGCTGTGATGATGATAATGATGAAAATTGATGGCTGTTGGAGTCGAATAGCAATAAAATCCAACTACAGACTTAATAAACTTGTATTCTTCGTTACAGAAATATTTAATATAATGAAATTGTATAAGTAGTATATAATCTATACCAATAAATAAAATTGGAGTGTCTGTTTGTAATGTCAAAATAATAGACTTTTTTCATGCTCACACGGTTATTTGCACGACATCTATGATATAAATTTTTGTCTGTCTGTCTGTCTGTCTGTTTGTTCCGGGTAATCTTCAAAACGGCTGGACCGATTTCAAAAATTCTTTCACCAATGTAAAGCTATAATATCAGGGCGTAAACTAGGCTATATTTTATCCCGGTATTCCCACGGGAACGGGAACTACGCGGGTAAAACGACTATAACCTATAACCGAAGCGAAGCGAGGGCGGGTTGCTAGTAAACTATATAATGCAATGCGATGTAGTTCGCGGGATGTTAGTGAGCGAGTATGGGTGGGTGGGGGAGTTTGCTCAGTCGACGCTTTGCACCACCGACGCTATAACGGTACTGTTTGAGACTTCGCCCTCGTCGTCACGAAGACACGGCGTGGACAATGGCAAACATCGATATTTCAGAAATATCGAGGTATCTTTCGCATCCCTAGTAACAACACAGATTTATAACCATTATTATAAAACACTAAAAACATCAACTCATTTGTATTGTACGCATCACGTTTAAGTGTGTGAATCAGTTGTACGGAATGTGATGCACATTATACCTTTATTACCATTATACCATTATACCCGTTTTAAGTAGGTATACATTGTAAGCAATGATATGCATCAGATAAATGCGGGGCGCTCTTTGGGGAATGCCGATAGAAGTGAAAACCAAGTGACTTTGTCGTCGAGCTATTAGATAAATATTTATGGTTTGTAAAGAACTGTTAATGGCCAATTTAAAATTTTATCTTGGATCATAAAAACTTCTTTATAAATTAATAATAATTCGAAAATACTAATCTAAATTCATAGGTTTTTTTTTTGGGGGTGGGTTGTGGTCGGCGCGCTCACCTCCGTCCGGGGCGACAGAGGGGCGTAAGCACGCACAACGTGCATGTCGCTTTCGTCGTTGGGCCGACCACAGGAGCAGGGTTACTTGTCATCAGTGGTCGGCCCGGCAGAATACTCCTTATTTGGGGTACCCTCCCATCAACCGACGTCCCCCCTCGGGGAGAACGTCGATCAGGCACAGATGTGAGGCCTAGCTGTCGACAAACTCCGAGTTTTCAGGATGCATTAAAAATCAAATACAAGTACAAGTTTTATAGGTACTTACTGAACAAACTAAAATAAAAAAAAAAGAATTACGTTCTTTTCAGCAGAAATTATCAATTCTAATATCAATTTACATCGTATAGATACTAAATACTTGTTTTATTTTAAATTAGCAACTCGCCCTTGTTTCGCTTCGGTTTTAGCCGCCTTACCCGCGTAGTTCCCGTGGGAATACCGGGATAAAATATAGCCTAAGTTAATCCTTATATAGTCAGCTACCTGGTAGTAAATGTTATCAAAATCTATTCAGCCGTTTTGACGATTACTCAAAATAAACGGACAGAAACGTTTTTAGGTAGCTATCGTGCAAATAACTGTATCAGCATGAAAAAAGCCTATTATTTTGACATTTCAAACAGACACTCCAATTTTATTTATTGGAATAGATGTATTCTATATTTACAATGTATTCTAACCTCGATAAAGGCTACGCATAATATCGTAGTACTATTAGTGTGAAACGTGGACAGCATTGACTATTTATTGACATTATGATGTCATTGATTGAGTAGTCGCGAGTAGACCTACTGTCTTGGTAATATGTTCTAAAAGTACATGACCATATATATAGCCATGTTTTTGAAGTTGTTGACGAGAAATTATTGTTGTTTTTATCATTATAACTAAATATAGTTTGAAAAATTAAAAAAGGGAGCCGTCGCTTAGGACGCCTGGCAGATGTGAAACACCGAAATAACTTTTTAAAAGTATATATGCCTAAAAGAACAGATGACGGCAGGAACTAATATGGCATAAAATATTACGATTTTTTTTCCAGAAAATGATGATTTTTATTCAATAAACATTTATTTTCATTAATATACACTATAGGTATGTGTTTAGTTTATTAATTTATTTTGAGTTGACTAGATGGCGCTGTACAAAATTCTGAAACCGGCTATGGTTTTGTTACACAAATGTACAGATCCAAGCGAGGCGTTAACACCACGCCAACGGTCAGGTTCACCCTCGCCTATAAATATATCACATCAAAATACTCTTTAATGATAAATCGAATTCATCATTATCATCACAGCTCTCTACGTCCCCCTGCTGGGCTCGAGCCTCCTCCACAATAGGAAGGAAATTGACCTTACTGTACTATGCTGGTCAGACAGATTGGTATAGGGTTTTATTTTATGTTTGCCTCTTCTTGCATAGTTGTTATATGCATAAGATATCCTTTAGTCGTCTTTTACGACATCCACGGACAAAGTAGGGAGTGGTAAATTGTAATCCTACTCCGTCAGCACACGGAAAATTATTAAATAAATGTTCATTACATTTTTTTATTTAGATTTTTCTTTAAAGTTTTTTATTTTGGGGCGGCATCAGGCGCGATTATCTGCGCCTGAGCAGCCCTAGGCGAGGCCGCGGGTGACTGGACCAGAGAGTTAGTCCGTCATCCGCCGAGAAGCTGACCGCGCGACGACGTTCCCCGGGGCCGACCTGTCACTGGTGGGTTACGGGTGTGCGTGCTTACGCGCCTCTGTCGCCCCGGACGGAGGCGGGCGACGGATGCGCCGACCGTAGCCCACCTCCAAAAAAAAGCGTTTTTTTTTTTGTTTTTTTTTATAAGTATAGGTTGGCGGAGACAAGAAACTGATTAACTGATTAATGATAATAAAAGCGTGCCCAGTACCGGCACGCATACAAACGACTCTACATTGTCGCCCCAATATGATGTATGCCAGTGTAGTATTCGCTCACATTAAGCCACACGGCATCCACGGCTACAAACACTTCAGAACAGGTTTATGCGTAAGGCTATGGGTGCACCGTGGTTCGGTTCAATATTACTTGGCAGTCAAATTTTGAGTACCTTTTTATGGAACGCAGTTAACCAATTTGAATATAAGACGATACTGATATTGCAGACGCATCGATCACTGTCCGTTGTCTTTTATTTATCAAGGAATGTGGTTATTTAGATCTGTTAATTAAAAATACACTTTATTGTAGAATTAAAGTTTTAAAGTGGAACGTTTTATGGTAGCGCTTTGAAATTCTATTCTCCAACATTTTTGTGTGACAAAAAATAGCCGAGGTTAACACAGTGTCAGGTAGACTGGGAGTAGTATCTCGCTTACCTTCGAGTATTGACGAGGAGTGATACATACGCTCTTTTCACTTTAATAATTATGTGTAAATAATGTTCTACCTTCCTGTAAAATGACTGACTAAGAATACAATTCCCATCAATACACTACCATCTTAACCGTGGGTGTTGTAAAAGACGACTAACACTTAAAGTATAATCCTATACCAACTAGTCTGACCAGTGTAAGTGAATTAACTCTCCTGTTGTGGATTAAGTTCAAAGTGTATGTAATAGGATTTATATGAACTGAGATTATGAGGATCATGAAAGTGATTGATGAATAAATAAAATCATCATCATTATCACAGCTCATCCACGTCCCACCGCTGGGCTCGAGCCTCTTCCACAATTTAAGGAAAATTGACATACTACGCTGATTAAACGGGTTGGTTTAGGGCTGTAGGGGATAGCCGGGCTGGCCACGGGTGACAAGAAACTTGATATCGATGGTCGGTCCTATTGCGGAGGGAGCTCAAGCCCAGCAGTGGGACCTATATCAATATAAGCTGTAATGACGATGATGATGAAGAATTTAAAATAAGGGATTAAATTTAGCGGTGATATTTTTACTTGATTTCTTATCAAATTAAAAAATATCAGAAAACAATGTATTATTTTGTGTTCATATAGTAAGGCTCGACAGAGATCTCGGTCTCGGTCTCGGCATTCTCGACTACAAATCCAACCGAGAAATTTGTCTCGGTTCTCGGCTAATTATAGCCGAGATTCTCGGTAATGACCGAGATTGTAACTTTGCTCGGATCGGCATTAAATTTTACTGCGCGTGGCCACGCGCCGCAGCGCGAGTCGACTGGTGTAAGTGCATGAGAGAGCTGAATTGTGAATCAGATTCTCGTGATACGACATGGGGATTTTCAACTAACTCGTCAAACATGGCTGCAACAAATCAATCCAACTTATGGGCAGCTCATGATTCGATAGAGTTGGAAGACGAGCCCATGACCAATGAGGAATACAGTTCCAGCTCTGTGATCGAAATAGCGCTAGCAAGCTTCCTTAGAGAGCCAAGACTGCAAAGAAATGCTAATATTTTTGAGTATTGGTTTTCGTCACCTTATAAGGTGCTTAAGCCTGCGGCAAATAATAATAAGTTTTTATCTGCGCCGCCTACTAGCATAGCAAGTGAACAGCTGTTTAGCAAAGCTGGACAATTGTATGACGAGAGGCGACACGCTTTGAAGGGGGGAGCATGCCGAAAAATTGCTTTTTTTATATTGTAATATCCATCCATCCATCCATCAGCCTACAGACGTCCACTGCTGGACATAGGCCTCTCCACGAGAATGCCACTTGGAACGGTCCTGCGCCACTTGCATCCAACGGTTCTCTGCGACTTTCTCGTCCTACGCTGTGCCGTCCGATTCGTGATTGCCACTCAAGAACCTTAGAACTTTTCTTCTCCAACGGTTGTCGGTTCGACGAGCGACGTTTCCTGCCCATTGCCACTTCAGCGTGCTAATTCTTCGTGCTATGTCGGTTACACCCGTTCTTCTACGGTTTTTCGTGTTCCGGCTTTTATCACGTAGAGAAATACCGAGCATAGCGCTCAGTTCGTTCGCGAATCAGTTCGTAATGACTCTTGAGAACAATTTGTAGACGTAGCTCAAGAGTGAGATGGCTCTGTAATTTCTTAAGAGCATTTTATCACCCTTCTTGAAAAACAGCACCACCACACTCCTGGTCCACGACTCTGGAACGTCGCCCCCGAGAACGACAGAATTAAACAACTTCTGTAGGGCTTTTAGAACTGGCCTGCCGCCTGCCCTCAGGAGTTCTGTAGTAATTCCGTCATCTCCCGGTGCCTTTCCGTTCTTTAATTGTTTTAGAGCCATTCTGATCTCGCACAAGCTGGCGTCCGGGATTTCTTCGGTGTAGTGCCGAGTTAGCTTGGATCTGGGATCTTGGATCAAGCCGGCAACAGGGTTCTGGAATGATCTATACAACTGCCCTTAGATTATTAAAACAGTTAATTTTGTTAAACAATTAGTAGTGTATTAAAAAGTTAACAGTATTAAATTTTTTTTCAAGTTTTGTCTATTCTCGGTCTCGGCTCTCGGTCTCGGCCGAGATATTATTTTACTCTCGGTCTCGGCCGAGAACGAAAAACCCATCTCGGTCGAGCCTTATCATATAGAGATTCGAAAGAGACTCTTCTGAAAATCAGTCTCTTAGAAGACATATTCCTTTCTAAAACCAAAAAATGGGGCTAGAATTTTGCTTTGATATTTTGCAACAAAATTAATTGCTGTGTGGTGACGAAATTAACATTTAATTATTTATTCACACCCTACCTTGTCCGTCCAAGTCGTAAGAGACGTCTGAAGGTAATAGTATACAGATAACATCGACGCGAGAGATGGAAAACTCGAGATAAAATCCGGTAACAACCCATTGGACTAGCGTGGTATAATAGGTCAATTTCCCTCATAATATGGAGGAGTCTCGATGCCAGCAGTAGAGTACATAAGTCGAGCTAATGAGATGGAGAATAACATTACTGATATTAAACGGAGATAACGCCTAATTTCTACTCGGAAGATGTCGCAAGCAGAAGCTTATTACGTATAAATCCTGCGCGAATAATAAGTTATAGTCAATTTTGTAATTTTCTTTTATCAATCCAATAATCTGTAAGGATGAAAACTTTCCAGGAGCTTACCCTCATCGTCCACCAGTGCGATGAGCCTGGACGCCGCGACCGTGTCTGGAGACCGTCCCAGCATCGGCAGAAGCACCAGCCTCCCCTCCTTCCAACACCCAAGAAATTGCCCAGCCGCTAAACAAACGTTGTACAATTCCGTGCTGAGTCGATATAGTTTCGTTAGCATTACAATTACTGACAATCTCGGTGATCTAGTGTCCGAATGTTGCTTTTGAGGTATTGTGCTCAATGCATAGGATAGAGCATTTCTTATTAAAGTGAAACTTTTATTGCATCGCCTCAAAATGTTTCGTCCATCTATTGCATGTCGCGTGACGGTCGGCTATGGAGTAAGGGTAAAGTGAAAGGCGCACGACAGAGCAGCCGAGGCCAATATGGCGGCGCCCATGGTTCGCATCAGCTGACCATGTAGTGTATAGACAATTACTCATTTGTGCCAGTGCTCCACGCTATTTGTTTGTTTTTATTTATCAGTGTTTAATGTAAATGCTATTTTTTTGGTTAAAAGTTTCATAAAACCGCACAATATTTTTTTTTATCAAAACCCTATTAGTGTGCCTACTCTTGAATCTCGATTCAAATCCTAAATCCAATCGCAGCTCGAATTTGAGCAAATTTGGTACTCTTGAAAGCGACACTAGCGCACGATTGGAATAAAATTCGGTGGCATATTGTTGAACTAAATGATTTTAACTCTCGTCAATTAAATCAAATATTTGCTACTCCCGACGCAATTTTGACGTAGTTTAAAATCGTTAATGTTGCACAATTACAAGAAAGCGTCTTTGTAATGATCTAGTTCGATAACGTTATTAATTTAAAGTAAGAAAATACGACACATCTGGTGAAAATAACAACGCCAAACGCGAAGAATTCATTCTCGATTATGTTCAAGAGTACCAAATATACAAGTTTGGTGAGATTGGAATTGAATCGGATTCGAAATTAGAATGGATTTCCAGAGTAGGCACACAGGTACGTCTCAGACTAATTTAAAACTTGCGAGACTGGATGTTATTAATAGATACAGACGTACATTAAACTAATAAGCATATTTAGTCATGTTCTAATTAATACAAATGGGTCTTTATACGAGAGAAACACAATAGACAGTTAATTACTGTAATGGAAGTTTTGACAAAGACTTTATTGTTCGTAGACATTCTTACAAAAAAGTGGTAAGCCTTATAGGTTTTCAAAGTCTAACTATTGTTGTTAATTTTTACTTAAATACTAGATTATTCAACAGTCGCTTCTTGTACAAATTAAAAAAATCCGGCTAAGTGCGACTCGGAGACACGCACGAAGAGTTCCGTATCTATAAAAATCGCATTTGTTGTATAAAAGCCCCCCTTAAATATTTATTTTATTTTGTTTATAGTATTTGTTGTTATAGCGGCAACAGAAATATATAACTTGAAAAATTTCAACTGTCTAGCTATCGCGGTTCTTGAGATACACCCTGGTTGTCACCAGGCTGTATCTCACAGACGGACGGACAGATAGCGAAGGTTACGTACCGGAACCATAAAAAGTGTCTATGTACTTATGTACGCACGTAAGAAGTTATACTTCTTTTGGGTAAGATGATTAAATCTTACTAAAATATTTTTAAACATTTTGTCCTTCGCCTTATCCTACGTTTGTAGAAAACGAAAAACGACACTAATAGTAGGCAAAAATGGATTTAATACATTGAAAGTTTTATTATAACGCATTATCTAGTTAACATTTGTGACAGGATGCACGCGCATCCTGAAAAAGGTTGACTAGCTAACTTCAGGGTTTCGGTTTTTCATGACAATGTGCGCACGAATCGTAAAAATTTACTCTCATAATGTTTGCCTAACGCGTCAAAAGAAGTATAACTTCAATAAAATTCATAAAAGAAACGCCTGCATGTCGATCGCAGTGCCACCTACTAGAACCAATTGTCAATTAAAACTTTGTGAATCCAACTGAACACACACAACAATTTCATTTAAAAAGGTGCAGCCATTTAGGTGAAATTAAGTCACATACATCCTTACTAACATTATAAATGCGAAAGTAAGTTTGTTTGTTTATTTGTTACGATTTCAGACTTAAACCGCCCAACCGATTTCAAAAATTTTTCACTAATGGAAAGCTATAATATCAGGGAGTAACACAGGCTATGTTTTATCCCGATATTTCCACGGGAACTACGCGGGTAAGGCGACTGGAACTGAAGCGAAGTGAGGGCGGGTTGCTAGTAATATATATGTATATATAGTCTTTATTTATGCTTTTTTTTTAAGTGTTATGGTACTTATGCATATAGAATATACTAGCAACCCGCCCTCACTTCGCTTCGGTTTTAGTCGTTTTACCCGCGTAGTTCCCGTTCCCGTGGGAATACCGGGATAAAATATAGCCTAGTTTACTCCCTGATGTTATAGCTTTCCATTAGTGAAAGAATTTTTGAAATCGGTCTAGCCGTTTTGAAGATTACCCGGAACAAACAGACAGACAAAAATTTTTATACCACGCGGACGAAGTCGTGAGTAGAAGCTAGTTAACATATAAAACCACATTATGTGGCAGGAGCACACTGTCCACAGTTCTTTCTTTTTCTTCTGTACACAGTCACGGGCTTGCCCGTCCGAGGTAGTACCACACTCCCGCAGAAAATTGATGTCTGAGTAATAACAATTTGTTGATGCACTTCGTTCCGTAAGCGTGAGAACCGCAACCCAATTTTGTGGGGATATTAGCGGGCAGCGTTCTGGAAACTTAAGAGAATCTTCTCGTCCAACATACCTCAGTGTGTCTGAAAACACAGGTCTACGACCACACTGGTCGTAGTGGGTCATCACTGGTATTACCAGTGATGACCCCAGGAAACGGTCCCTAAATGTAGGCCTTATAACAAGGCTGAAAGTCGCTCAGCGTGCTATGGAGCGGGCTATGCTCGGGATTTCTCTGCAAGAGTCTCTTTAGGAGTGGTAGGACCACACTGTCGACAGTTATCTGTCTACAGCCGCGGGCCGGTCCGTCCGGGGCAGTACCATGCTCTCGCAGAAAATCGACGTCTGAGTAGTAGCAATTTGTTACTGCGCTTCGTTCGGTGAGCGAGAGAGCCGGAAGCCCAACTTTCTGAGGGTGGTTGCGTGTGGAGGGTTTTTGTGGTGCCCTTGGTATCACCGAGCCTCAATGCACGCATTCACACTCCCTTCGCTTTCTTCGCGGTAGGCAACGGCCTTGTAAAGGTCCATGAGCGGCAGCAACACTTACCATCAGGTATACTGTTTGCTCGTTTGCCACTGTTCGCAATAAAAAAAAAAAAAAAAAAAAGATAGAATCCGAAATACGGTAATCCGCAGAAGAACGGGTGTAACTGACATAGCACCAAGAATTAGCACGCTGAAGTGGCAATGGGCAGGCCAAATCGCTCGACGAACCGACAACCGCTGGGGAAGAAAGGTTCTCGAGTGGCGACCACGTATCGGACGACGCAGTGTAGGAAACTAGGTGGACCGATGACCTAGTGAAAGTTACTGGGCGTCGTTGGATGCAGGCAGCACAGGACCGCACATTGTGTCGTAACGTGAGGGAGGCCTGAGGCCAACAATGGACAACAATAGGCTGAAATGATGATGAAAGATGATTATCGTATGGATTTTGGTGATGCTTTTAGTATCACCGAACTTCATTACACTCATTCACACTCATTTTCTTCACGGTAGGCAGTGGCTTAGCAAAGGTCCATGAAGGACAGTATCATTTACCATCAGGTACTATTTACTCGTTTGTTACCAACAGCAATAAGAGAAATAAGTTAAAAAAATTAATTGCATTGAGAAGCTCCTTCATTTTTAAATCGGTTAAAAATAATACAACATATTTATATATATTAGTTATTTATTTAATGACTTTTTATTTACATAAATAATTATAACAATCTTTGTACATTATGGCACCAGTCCAATTATCACATAAATCACCCTGATTATGGCATTTATATAAAAATAATATATACAATAAATATATTAATAATGTCTTTTAAAATTTCAATAAAAATATTTATAATTAATTAACGAACATATTAACAATTTCAATACACGTTATCACCAATGATCCCTAAATTTTAGGTAACTCTTAAATAAATATAAGGGATACATAAATGTCAGGACAAAATCACGAAACTTAATGTTATTGGTTATTTATATTGCTATTGTTTCATGCGTGTATTTGCCGTGAGGTGACGTAATAAGATTATTCACCACCCCATTTTCTGCCCGTGGGTGTCGTAAAAGACTACTAAGGCATTAGAAGGCAGATAATATCTAAGTAAGAGAAGGAAAATTCGAAATCAAACCCAAGACGTTTGGCCAACCTGCGCCTGATGCCGCCCTAGCCGAGACCGCAGGTGACCGGACCGGGGGCTTTAGTCTGGCACCCGCAGAGAGGCTGACCGCGCGACGGCGACCGACGTCCCGGAACAGAGACGTCGAGAGGTGAGGGTACCCGAAAGGGTATTACGTCGGGCCGACCACTGAGGACAAGGAACTCGGCACTGGTGGTCGGCCCAACGACGAAGACGACGTGGGTACGGGTGGATTATAGGCCCGCGCGCCGTCCTTTCGTCGCCCCGGACAGAATGGACAGCGTGTGCCCACCCATTAAAAAAAGGACGTTTGGCCAGCGTAGTATAGTAGGTCAATTTCCCTTCCATTGTGGATGGGCCTCGAGCTCAGCAATGGGACGTATATGAGCTTTAATGATATTTTTTTTAAGGGACACCTATGCCCCTTAAAAATGGACGGTGACAACGCGCATAAAGTTATTAATTAAATGCTTATTGAATAATTTTAACTTTATTGAATACTAGCAACCCGCTCTCGCTTCGCTTCGGTTTGAGTCGCCCTACTCACGTGGTTCCCGTGCCTGTGGGAATACTGGGATAAAATATAGCCTATGTTACTCCCTGATATTATAGCTTTCTATTGGCGAAAGAATTTTTGAAATCGGTTCAGTGGTTTAAGCGTGAAAGCGTAACAAACAGACGAATAAACAAACAAACAAACTTACTTTCGCATTTATAATATTAGTAAGGATATTAGCAGTTACTTGTAATACTTGATTTTATCGCTAGATGTCGCTTACATTTGAAATAAAAAGATGTATACTTAATAAATATAAATGTCACTATTTTAAAAATAAGAATATTTATCACTAGCAACCCGCCCTCGCTTCGCTTCGGTTATAGGTTATAGTCGTTTTACCCGCGTAGTTCCCGTTCCCGTGGGAATACCGGGATAAAATATAACCTAGTTTACGCCCTGATATTATAGCTTCCCATTGGTGAAAGAATTTTTGAAATCGGTCCAGCCGTTTTGAAGATTACCCGGAACAAACAGACAGACAGACAGACAGACAGACAAAAATTTTTAATTGCTATTTTAGGCATAGGTGTCGTGCAAAGAACCATGTGAGCATGAAAAAAGCCTATTATTTTGACATTACAAACAGACAGTCCAATTTTATTTATTGGTATAGATGAAGTTTATTTATTGTCGTATTTGACAATATACATATTCCAGTATATTTAAATTCTCAATCATTCTTATAAGTATGTATAGACTCGAGCCTGTTTCTTAAAGGGTTAGACAGAGACTAGGCCTGCCTATTAGCGAAATTTTTACCTTTATATAATTGAAAGTATTATAAGTATAAACTCGTAATATTTTCAATGCATGTCGCAGTCCCCGACGAACAAAATTGTAATAGGAAAATGACAATTTTACAGGAGCAAATAAAAACTGAATATCTTGAAAACTATCAAGACTAAAAAGAAGATTATTTTATCAAAAATAGGGAATATTTATTGTACTAGATTTTTACTAAATTTTTATAATAAATTTTCTTTATCAGTAAGAAAATTGTGAAGTAATGGACATTATTACTGAAATAAGCTATGGCAAAAATTAACGCAAACTAACTTTACGAAAGTGTTCGACTGTAATTACAAATCGGTGTTGCTGTGGTAATCGTTCATTGTGATTTTGTTCCATGGTAAATATGAATATACTTTCTATTCGTAAAATGACATTGCAATTGTATTCAATGATATAACTTTAATATTACGGTAAACATAAATTACAGGCTTATTCGATGATCATTTTTAGGTGCTATGAAAAGTAAGCAGCAAAATCACCCGAACGATATTGTGTTGCTGCCTACCGGGAACGGCTCTGTCATTTTTTCCTCGAACAATATGGTAATAGCCGTCTAAAATGTTGACTTTTGAGATTTGGGAATAGGTTTTTGCGTTATTGATCGTGTAAATTTTTCACTTAAGTATGTTATCCGTTGAACAGAAACATAAAGATCATTATTGAATGGATAAATCCAAAAGTATTCATCGCCCGATCATAAAAAAACTCAATGATTGTAATAGGGTATGTAGATAACGAATCCTTACTGATATTATAAATGCGAAAGTAAGTTTGTTTATTTGTTTATTTATTTGTTACGCTTTCACGCTTATACCATTGAACCGATTTTAAAAATTCTTTCACCTATGGAGAGCTATAAAAACAGGGAGTAACATAGGATATATTTAATCCCGATATTCCCACGGGCACGGGCACTACGTGGGTAAGACGACTGACACCGAAGCGAAGCGAGGGCGGGTTGCTGGTCTTTAATAAACCCGATTCTATCGTAATAGCGATTACCATACTGTTCGACGGGGCCGGCGATGTGTTGATTTACTATTCCTTGTGTTAATGTAATAAGAATACAATTCAGCACCCATTCTTAACTGTAGATGCCGTAAATTACGGCTACAAATAAAAACTTCAATACGTGAAAAAACTCAAAAGGAAACTCTATAGGTACTAACCCGTCTGATCAGCGTGGTATAGTAGTAATTTTGGTCTTATTATGGAGAAGGCTCGAGTCCAGTAGTCCTACCTATACAGGATGTATCAGGTTATGGGGCAACTATTCGTATATATTGTAGTTTAACGGTCATAAATCGTAATTAGAATGTATATTACACAAAAAACAATATAACACAAAAGTTATAGTGATTACAAAAATGTGTGTCTAACAGTCTATGACTTAAATGTTACGTATTATGTAGGCATGCATAGACAGGATACATGTAGGCGTGTAAAGCTTCGACAGTATAAATAGGTATGAATTGCGCAAACGCTTCAATGGTACGTAGGTACAAAAACGGCTCGTAAACGGTCATCAGCTGATCAGATGATTTAAAGCTAAGTTTGTCTTGCTTATGCAAACGTAATCATTGATTTATTCAACTTCGAATGAACATTTAACAAAGTACGAATATGTTGCAGATTAAGTATCATTGACTTTATATATTTCAATCAGATTTACACGAAAAAGCGAGGACAAAATTGAAAACTTTACACGCCTCTAACTCATTAACCAATCGATATTTTTCCTTCAAATTTTTTCATGGGTCCCTACCACCATTGCGTTACTCCCATTTAACCAGTTGCCCCATAACCTGATACACCTGTATATTGAGATGATAGTTATGTTATAATGATGATGATGATTCCTTGATCTAAGTTACTTTTAATTTTTTGTAGTATATATTATTATTCGATTATATTATTTAATATCAAATCATTACTATTCGAATATGTTAGAATTATTGTTGACTTTTTTATATTATAATAATAAAGTTCAAGAGTTTGTGTCAACGCGTTAATTTCATACGTTAGAAGTTTAATTCCGGGCCGGCCAAGGATGTGAAAGACTTAGTATCAATGTTTGGCCCAATGGTGAACGGGAGGGATTACGGTGGGTTATTGGGTTGCGCGCCGCCTTTTTGTCACCCAGACGCCTAGGACGGAATGAATGAGCGTCCGAATTACAACCCGTCAAAAAAGTTAGAATTTTGATTCCAAAAACGTATTTCTATTAGCTTGTTAGAGAAAGGTTTTCGCAAATTTTTGTTGTAAATTAATTTATTTCTTTTCTAGCTGACCCGGCGAACTTCGTACTGACATAATGTTTTTCGTAAATATATTTTCTTAATTGCTGAATATATAGTCTGTCTATAGCTGTCATTTGCGTTGATAGATGCATTTTTGTTATACCACGTTTATAGTGACTTTCTTTGACGTTTTATGTCCAGTCCCACGGGAAACTGGTCGAACGGGATAAAAGTATCCTATGTTCGTCTCCTGGTTCTAAGCTACCTTTCCGCCAATTTTCAGGCAAATCCGTACAGCCATTCTTGAGTTATAAATAGTGTAACTAACACGACTTTCTTTTATATAAATGGGTGGTTCTTCAAAATTTGGTTAACTTGATGTTAGCAGCAATTTTCACATATTTATATCTATTTTATTCATTATTAGCAATTACTAGGAGATATTATAAAGTCCATGCAATTAGGTCACTCATTTTGACTTACGTCACAATATTTTTTACTTCCAAAAATCACGTCTTTCTACTCCAAATATCACTCCCTGGCCATGTAAGATCTCCCACAATTAGCAAGCATTTCATTGTCAGTCTAATTCTATATATAATATTATGATTTAAGTCACTTAAATACGTTTAATATTACATTACTGACCTTTTCATTGTGATTTAATTATTAATGATATTAATTTTTATCAAATTATTTCGAGTCAAAAAGTGTAACCGTTGAAAAATATCAGTCCCTAGCTATTTGCGAAATTCAAAAATTCGCGACAACTAAGCTCCTGGGTTTTATCAAAACATACTCAAGAGAAAGTATCATTGTGAACTTAGTTGCAAACACGACAGAAGCCGCGGCCTCCAGTTTATTTTTAGTGCGGTCGCCAACTTTGTTAGGGAAACACGCGCTATGCCAGTCAAACTCTCAGGCCCTAGATAAGTCTTTTCAAAGACATTTAATTAATAATTGTTGTCATTACTTATTATTAATTTGAGCTTTGTCTGTCTTGTTATTATGATCACAAGTTTTGATGTTTACTTTAAATCATAGGTTATGATTGATTTTGCTTTGATTTGTTAGCCCCTAGGTCGTCAGGCCCTTGTCGTAAAAGTGACGTGAAGTGGATATACTGCGTAATGCATGGTTTTAATCATAATAAAATACGTATATTTACTGTAGAATATGGTGCCTAGAAAGAAAACATTACTTTCCAAAGAGGAAGTCGCAAAAAATGTCTGAAAAGGCCAAATGACGTTTTCTTGGCGACGATTTCTTGAGTGATGGTCCTGTGATCCAATGCCGAAATAAAACCATGTTTTTTTATTTTGGGGTGCAGGATCCAGGACTTCCATCCAGTCACTATGAATTACATGTGGAATTTCCACGAGGATAGCAAAGGTGCCCCAGATGGGATCGGAGCGACTTGCAAACGTAGTGCGGCGGACCAATTCATAGCTCAGAAAGGTGACATTACGAACTTATACGACTTTATGGCTGTACTCCGAGGAAGGTGACCAAATATACAACTTCTGTTATCAAAGATGCTGATATAGAAACAATCAACAAAATCATCAAGGAGCATGAAAAAGACCAGAAAACATTTAAAGGCGCTTTAAACACTGTTAGTGCACCAAGTCTCGAGTATTGTTTCGAATAAATGAGAATGATGTCGTTGACGTGTCGTATGAAGATGTTTTACAAAAACTGCCAATGCCTAAACCTAATAGTTAAGAGAGGAACATTATTTAACAAATTTAAAGGGCCTATTAACATTTATGAAAAACAGAATATTTAGCGATATGATAGTTTTATGCTTAATTAGAGAAAGATTGAACATTATGTTCAAATTATAATTTTGTTACCTTAAAAGCTGATTTTTTTAATTATCGTTAATTGCTTTAAAGTTATTAGTTTGTAAGTACTAAACTCAAAGTACAGTTTGTTTACTAAGAAAAATTATAGTTAATGAAAGCAATCCTGTGATTGTAACATTTAAGTTTACTCAGAGTTTAAACATTTTGTTTACTAGGGAGACAAGTAATAAGTATCATCAATATTAAAAAAATAGCTTATTAACTCATTATAAAAAAAAAAACTGACTTCCTCAATATATTGGATATTTTTGAGACTGAAACTAGGCTACCATACTAAATATAAAAGTGTGAAACAGTATTAGGTACTAAGACTGACATAGATAAATAACTTATTTTGTGACTATTTGTTACAGTAATTAGTAATAATGTGTAAGTCATTTGATTTCTTTATAGTTATTTTGCAATAAAAATGTTATTAAACACACTAACCGTGTTTTTCGTCAGTCCCTATAATGGCTCGTCAGTCCCTAGAATCATAATTTCAAAAAACCCTGAATTTCTCATTAAATACTTCGTAAACTGACTGGCCCTTTTAGATGCCATTAAGTAGACATTATTTCTACAATATAAAAATATAATTTTACTGAAAACCTTCCAAAAACACCTTTGTCAAAATTAGGCCAAAAGTTAACCAAATTTTAAAGATCCACCCATATAGATTATGCTTCCAATGCCCGTGTTTTTTAAATTTGCCGTAAATGTTGTTAGGCATATATAAATATAGTGTCGTTGGGAGATATTGAAACTGATTAACACGTTGAACCGTCACCATGTGGGCCTCCCTTATCTAGTATATGGAGCTAGCATAAAATTGCCTGGTTCTACAATTTTAATGATATTTTTTTATTACTTAAAAAGGCTCTAGCTTTAAGATGAGGTGAATCACGTAGTAAACATCAAAGTAAA
This sequence comes from Lymantria dispar, assembly GCA_032191425.1. Lineage (NCBI taxonomy): Eukaryota > Metazoa > Arthropoda > Insecta > Lepidoptera > Erebidae > Lymantria > Lymantria dispar. The sequence continues at coordinate 3,599,202 of CM063465.1, read as the reverse complement.
GTAATTTGTACCCTTAGAATAATAACGTATAGAAGGTAAGTCCGCGCACAAAAAATGAAGCATTTCAATTGGAGCCTAATGGAGCTTACGCCGGAACCGTTCCGTAATGTACAAGTTCACTGTAATGCACGTACGTACGCAACTCCTAAAAAAATAATAGGTAATTATAACGATTTGTGCATTCAAATGGTGTCACAACACATTTGAAAAACTTGAAAAGTTTTTTAACATTACTTTTAAAAGTATTTCGACGATTTATGTTAATAAAAACAAAATTTGATTTCATAGTTTGTATAGTGGTGTGCGTGTGTACGTGTGTAATTGCCTGCGCGCATTTAGTATTTTCAGATTCATGTTTCGAACGTTCGAAGTACCGACACTATCCTTCTATACGTTATTATTCTAAGATGATTGTATTAAATTTTATCAATGACGTGTTATTTATCGATATTCATTTTAAAACACATAATACTTTGAAATGAAGACGTGGGTTTTTTTATAAAAGTAAACTACGCCAGAGAAACTGCGAAGACAATTAATATGTGCATAATACAAATTAAATTCTTATCCATATTTAGAAAAAAAAATACATACATGTAAATTTAAGAAATGTGGAATTATAATTTAAAAAATATATACACAAAAAAATTACAAGTTATGTGGATATAGTGTGTCCCTTTCTCCCAAAAAAGTTGATTTAGGGCAGATTAGGAGTGGTAGGACCACACTGTCGACAGTTATCTGTCTACAGCCGCGGGCCGGTCCGTCCGGGGCAGTACCATGCTCTCGCAGAAAATCGACGTCCGAGTAGTAGCAATTTGTTACTGCGCTTCGTTCGGTGAGCGAGAGAGCCGGATGCCCAACTTTCTGAGGGTGATTGCGTGTGGAGGGTTTTGGTGATGCCCTTGGTATCACCGAGCCTCAATGCACGCATTCACACTCCCTTCGCGGTAGGCAACGGCCTTGTAAAGGTCCATGAGCGGCAGCAACACTTACCATCAGGTGTACTGTTTGCTCGTTTGCCACCGTTTGCATAAAAAAAAAAAAAAAAAAAAAGATTAGTATGAAGATTACCAGGTTGACGTCATCTTATTAGTATTGTTATCTCTGTCTAATTGTTAAAATTTATATTATTGTGACTAAATCGATATAAAAATAGTAGGGTTAGTTGTTTTTATAATTCAATATATATAGCTTATGATCTATTTTGTATGGCATAAAAATAGTCAACATTTCCAATTATATTTACTTAAGCTTTTATAGTCGAAAAACTGAACCTGAATAAAAACTTTCCTATTATGTAAAAAAACAGTGCTGTGTGGTAGCGGCTTCGAATACTACCAACCCTTGCTTTGCTCGTGGGTGTCGTAAAAGACGACTAAGAGCCCTAGATTGACCCGGAACAACTCCATCTGGTACCATTTGGGTCAACGATTACATTCCCAAGGAGGGTTGACGTCAGGCAGGCGGCCGGTCATAAAAGTCATTGCCGAAACTTTTTGCAATATGTCAAAACAGATGACATATTGCGTCGACCCCAAGTAATTGGGATAAGAGCAAGATGATGATGATGATGATATTATTGTGACTAGATCGATATAAAAATAGTAGGGTTAGTTGTTTTTATAATTCGATATACATAGCTTATGATATATTTTGTAGGTATGGCATAAAAATAGTAATAACATTTCCAATTATATTTACTTAAGCTTTTATAGTCGAAAAACTGAACCTGAATAAAAACTTTAAAATACAAATAGTATAGTATAGTAATACAAAAATACAAATAGTAGTAATTGCAACTAGTTTCAAATATTATTTAATACTTTCAGTTTATCAAAGATTACAGACAGCGTTGATATTTTCAACTAACACTAACTAATAATATGCAGTAGGTTTCATCCGTTTCAGCAGTTTGAAAAATCAAAGTCGCTAAATGATGCAAGTCATAATAATAAATGTAATTATAACTTGAAATTAGTGTAAGATTTTAAACTATCATGCTCACTATATGTAGGGATGCGAATATCGGAACGAAAAACATCGATGTATGGATACATCTCTCATTACATTTGTTCTCAAACATCGATGCAGAAAAAACATTGCTCTAAAAATATCGATGTATCGAAACATCGATGTTTTTTAGAAATCTATGCGATGATTGTTTGATTTTTAGTTAAATCAAGCAAATTTTTACATGAAACACCAATATTTGCGTGATTTGAGGACTTTTTTTGGAGGCTTTGTTAGCAAAGCCTCCAAAAAAAAAAGTACTATACATTTTAAATCATGCAGGCAAAACGTCGATGTCAAAACATGGTATAAAATAACATCGATACATCGATGTTTTACAATAGTGAACATCAATAGCAAATATCGATGTTTTTTTATTGAAACGTTTTCATCCCTACTAATATTTATCTCTTCTCTCTCGAAAATATGTATTTCTTGAAAATATGAATTTTATCATATATTTGATGAATTTAATGTTTTATACCGTTTAGAACGGAATTAAAATTTAAAATTAAATGGAATGTTACTACGCACTTTAATATAAGATCAAAAAAAATATATTTAAAGCTATCCTAGCTTTGAATATATTTTTTTTAGGGGTAGGGAGGGTTCATGTTTCCATTGACTGTGGTATCGAGACCAGTTATTAAATCAGTTTTTAGATCAGCTATTGTAATCATCCCCATCCTACCAGGCGTTTCTCCTCTCAATCTATTGTTTGGACTGCTAGAAAGCCAGTAGAATGAATTCATTGATTTCAGGATTAAGTTCCCAGTTTTGCAGTTAAAATATATATTACAAACTGTTATTATGTTCATTGGAAAGCGAATACTATAATCAGTACTGGTACAGCAATAACACAGAATAGATATATCGAGGTCCTTGGTTCACATTCTGATATTATCACGAATTGTTCATTCCATAATGAATCGTTGTTCCGTAGAGGTACTTCCAATACTACCTGCAAAGGAGAAAAGTAATTTTAAGTTCTAGGTATATTTTATCGTCGTCATTTCCGTCTACTGCTGGACGGAGGCCTCTCTCATAAGTGCGGTGCTGTGCCGCCTGTGTCCAAAGATGCTCAGCAACCACTAATAATTTCAGTTTATATTTGCCCATTTTTGGGCTCGAGCCTCCTCCAAATGTGAGAGAAATTGACCTTACTATATCACACAGGTCAGAAGGCGTGGTATAGAATTTTATTTCGAGTTTTCTTAACTCTTGCATATTCCGTCACCACAAGTTTATAATACATTTATTCACATAATAATATGAAAGCCCGAATAGCGTATATTTAACTCTACTGTGATACCCGGAGGCAAGCGAGATACTGCTCCCACTGTACCCAACAGTAGAGATGTGCGATATTTATCGATATTGTTGAAATATCGATATTAGCCGCCGAAATATCGATATTTAAAACTTTGAAATATCGCCATATCGATATTATGAACACGATATCGATATCGCTTTTGCAATGAAATGAAAACTTATTTATAACATAATTTTGACAAAAAGTGTGATTCCTAGGCATCCGGACAAATTTCCTAAAAAAAAGCTCATCAAAGTTTGTCCGGAGGATTTTATTTCTTCGTAAGTCCCGCTGTATCTTCTTAATACACCCAGACAAATTGCCTAAAAAAAAAAGCTCATCAAAATTCGTCCGGAGACTTTTCTTTCCGTTTCGATATTATAAAATATCGATATTTTGTGTCTAATAATATCAACTTATCGATATTTGGCTATCGATATCAATATCGATTTCAATATCGATATTTTACTAATATCGCTCATCCCTACCCAACAGTGTGTTCCCCAATTTCTTTTCGTCAGACAAAAAGGTTGTGGAGCACAAATTCAAAGCCATAAGACATTTCATTTGAAATTACTATACTTCGCCATACATCATATAATCAGATAATTGTGTAAAAGTGGGCAGCAGTATTATCCTGGAAAGTTCATGTTTATTACTAGCAGTGCCCGCGAACTCCGTTCCGTGTTAGAAGTATTTTTGTCCCGGCCCGTTTGTCTCGCGTAATACTTTAGGTTAAAAGTTCGAGATAAATAAAAATTATTATGATGAAGATGTCTTTTTTGTTATTTTGGTTTTCCTACTTCGTAGACTTAATAGACCACGCCTCTTCCCCCACAGCGCTGGACGCTACGCAATCGGATAGATACTGCCTATATCGCCACGCAACGGCCGAGGCGGCGCGCATCGCACGTTTTTATTTTGCTAATATCTTTGAAGATATTTGTTTAAACTGTATAGAGTAAAGGGCACAAATATTCTACATTAAATTGCCATTCAAACAGACATACACACACAAACATATTTATAAGGATATAGATTAATACCATATGGGCTAAATAAGCTTCACAAAAATTATTTTTAATTCACAATTTTAACAGTATTGTGAGTTATCCGTAGGCGATAGGTATATGCTATTGCGGACATTTTTACAGATTTTGATACGTTCTTTAATATTGTAGTACATTGTTTTATTCTATCGTCAATAGTTTTCGCAACGCACGTGATGAAAGCAATTTTTTTACAACTTGGATTACATTATTCAAGTTTAAGTAAAAATGCGTAATTAATTTTGGAAATTATTATAGCCTATGACATTTCACAATAACGCAGCTTTCTTTTGGCGAAATAATTTTGAAAATCGGTTCCGTAGATCCAGAGATTACCCCTTACAACGTCACAAACTCACAAACGTTACCTCTTTATAATATTAGTATAGATCAATTACGATTGCCATTGCGAGCAGCGTTTGCCAGATTATTTCATTATTCTTTGTAGGGGAAATCCATTGGCTAATGAATGAATTCGAGAAGTTCTAAACCCTGTTATGTAAGTACTAAAGTGTGACTGCACAAATGGCGTAGTGATTAAAATACCGTGCTCGAATCCCACACAGGACAAAACTTTTTGCGATCCGCAAACTGTTGTTCCGAGTGTGGATGTAATTTGTGTTCGTTAATTTATGTTTGTAAATTCCTCTGCAACACAAGGATTATTTTCTTAGTGCAGGGTGTTGTGTTGTTTTTTCCGCGCGACGAAGACCGACGTCCCCCCCTCGAGGACGATAAGAGTCGAGGAAAGGGGTATTCCGTCGGGCCGACCACTGACGACAAGTCACCCTGCAGCGGTGGTTTGCCCAACGACGAAGGCGACGTGCCACGGGTGGTTTACGGGGTTACGCGCCGCCTCTCTCTCACTCCGGATGGAGCCGGGCGGCGGGTGCACTGACAGTAGTCCACCCCACAAAAAGAAAAAACAAAAGGATGTTGTCTTTTTCTATAAAAAAATATACAGTAAATATATTACACATACCTTCTGACTGCTAAATATATCGAGTGATAAGTCACATCTTTCAGTACTGTTTGTACATTCTCTTAGTTTGGTCTTCGCGACGTCATATCGAGTCTTTTGCAACTCAAACTTCGCTCTAATAAAGTTCGTATTCACTTCATTCTCTGATGAGAATACGAAGAAGTAGTAACCGTTTGCTGGTACCCTGAAAATAGATTCATCATCGTCATCATCGCAGCCCACATACGTCCCACTGTTGGGCTCGGGCCTCCTCCACAATGGGAGGGAATTTGACCTACTATACCATGCTGGTCAGACATGTTGGTATAAGGTTTCATTTCGAGTTTTCCTTCTCTTGCACATGTGTTTTGTGCATATTATATTAGTCGTCTTGTACGACATCCACGGGCAAGATAGGGAATGGTGAATTGTATTCTTACGACGGAGTATGAAAAATAGATTAATTCTTTAAAATTATTACTATTTCCGTGTGATGACGGAGTAAGAATACAATTCCTTGCCTATGATTGTCGTAAAAAACGATTAAATGATTATAATATGCATACAACATCTATGTAAGAGAGGAAAACTCGAAATAAAACCCTGTAACAACCCGTCTGACTAACTTGGAATACTAGGTCAATTTTTCTCCTATTTTTTTTTTATTGCCAATGGTGGCAAACGAGCAAGCAGCACATCTGATGGTAAGTGATGCTGCTGCACATGGACCTTTGCAATACCAGGGGCACAGCCAGGCCGTTGCCTACCGTGAAGGAAATACTCTTCTTAAACCTCGTTTAAAGAAGGACATGTCATAGCGCTCGGGAAACACAGCAGCAGGTAGTTCATTCCAGAGCTTGCACGTACGTGGGAGAAATGCTCGCTGGAAACGTACAGTTGAAGACCATATCGTCTCCAGGTGAAATGGATGAACCCTGCTACGATGTCGAGTGGTACGAGTGGAAAATGCTCCAGCCCGGCAGTATATGAGCCGTTATGATAATGCAAAAATCACCATGCTTTACATGTGACTTAGTAATCGCAGTTGGTGTTAAAAGTTTCCAGAAAAATGCTGCTACTCATTCTCGTGATGATCACTGATTCGTACTTAAAAGTGTATTCTCACCTGTAAGTAAGCGCATTAGCTTTGGCCGCCGTGAACGATAAGTTCTGGGAAGCGTTCTTCACACAGGAAGTATGTGGTGTTAACGGCAGGTTCAATATCAGGCCTGCACATTCCAAGAGTGCTTCCTCGCTGCTAGAGAATGATGACCAGAACTCCGAGTTGCTCATATCAAAGGGTGTTGTTTCGTTCAATTGTACGTGGTGTTCCGCGTAACCGTCTGGCTCAAGACCCTGACAAATTATAGCGATATTAATGCAAGTGGTCTTTAGTATTTTTTTGGACTAATCTTACCACACATTTCCAACATTGTTACTCCTGTAAGTCAGGATCCACAATGGTCTCCATAAATCACAACAAGGTTCAGGCCTCAGGCAGTTTCGGGGAATGATTTTAATTGTCTCGGGACTCGCAATAAATTTAATAAGAAAAGTTAAATAGGAGGAGTTGAGGTTGAGGTCTTTGGTATATGAAATAAAATATTTTTAAGATATTTATATAACTAGCAACCCGATTGAAAACAGACAGATAGGCAAATAAAAAGGAGAGGAAGGTGAATTGTATTTTTACTCCATTATCTTAGGGTATTTCTTAATGTATTATTTTTTTTGTATCTATACTATAGTAACTTATTGTCTAGTCGAGCAAAGGTAAAATTACATTTATTCTCTCAAAAATTATATTCTTCCAGTATCTTTTAAGTATCTGTATCCTTCGCGGAACCATAATTGGTTTAATTAAAAGCAGTTTGTTAATTGATGGGTTTTATAGTTGAGTCGATTCATTGGCATAAATACTTCGCATATTTAGAATCGCTACCAAGAAATCTTATGATGGTATAAATAGATAAATGTAGATATACATGTAACTATAACAAAGTTTTGTGTGTACTTATGTATACCTATATTATTGCAAAGTTTCATCAAAATCCATTCAGTAGTTTTTGCGTCAAAGAGCAACAAACATCTTCACATCATCACAAACTTTCGCGTTTATAATGTTAGTAGGATTATCTAGTTGACATTTGTGACGATGCGCATCGTAAAAAAGGTTGAATAGCTAACTTCAGGGTGTCGGTGTTGCGTGACGAAGTGCGCGCGAATCTTAAAAAAATACTTTTATAATTTTACCTAACACGCCAATAGAAGAATAACTTCAATATTTTTATTTGGATACTCTATAAGTAGCGGTATTGTTCTTCTTTTGCAACTATCTTAGTTTTGATTATCACTTGGGATAATTATTTATGGAATTATGTATTGCCTTTTAAATATCATCATGATCCTGCCCTTATACCAATTATCCAACGAACATATTACTAATAGCATTGGCAATAGTTTCGTGACCGGCTTACAATCCATATACATTAAGGCAAAGTACTATATGGCGGCTGCCAATACTACCAACTCTAGCATTGTTTGCGGGTGTCGTAAAAGACTACTAATAGATTTAAATACTACGGCAAAATAGGGGGTGGCATATTGTATTTTACCCGGTAACCACAATTTTTGTGGTGACGTAATGAGATTAGAAGTCGATTAAGGGATATAATATAACGTATACTCTACACCATCACGTCTCTCTATTATTGTGGAGGAGGCTCGAGCCCAACAGTGGGACGTATATTACCTTTTTTACTGTTCCCCCGCCGGTTTCAGACGGGGAGTGTGTGTCGGACTCACCAGTCACAAAAGTGACCGAAATATCCACTAATACCAAAGCGGCCCCTTCCGGGCTTTTATGGGGTGCCGGAGAGATCATCTGATGACATTCTATCTCCAACATCCCAACGCTTGGCCGTTTGACCATGTCCTGTCATTATTCCGGGCGGTGGAAGGAGGAGCGCATAGCGGCGTCTCCTCCTCCCAGGTCGCCGCCAGCGGAGCGAGTCAACGGACGCAAGCGCCTCGCGTGCCCGATTCGCGGCCCCCTTCCTTGTCACGACAGCCTCACAGAAGGAGGCCATCGACGACCAACAGCTGTCGCTGCCGAGCATCTTGGAGATGATGGTTGGGAATGACAGGTCTGTTGTTCTCATTTTCGTTGACAGGGCGTGGCGCTGAGGCCCCCCAGGCGGGGCATACTTCCATTGTGTGGCGCGCCTCGTCGATTAGCGCGCCACACTCATGGCATCATGGGGTCTCTTTTCTTCCAATTTTGTGCAGATATTTACCGAAGATCCCATGTGCGGTAAACACCTGGGGACGTATATGACCTGAGATCATGATGAATCACAGTGAAAATGAAGAAAGGGTGTACTTCTAAATATTAACTCTAGCATATGGTGTTAAAACACTAACCTCTTCGGCAGCATAATCTCTGGCTTCATCATCTTCATTGAAGGACTTCGTCAGTTCAATCTGACCCAACATCAACTCCCTTTTAGCACGAGCTTCTTCCATAGCTTCATGACGTTTCTCTGAAAACATATAGAATTATCATCACCATCTTCTTCTTAACTGGCTGCAGGTGAAGTTAGCGAAAGTCGAAGTCATCATGTCGGGTCATTTACTGGGATGTACGATTGATTGTTGGGCTTGAGCCTCCTCCACGATAGAAGGGAAATTGACCTACTATGCCATGCTGGTCAGACAGATTGGTATAACGTTTTATTTCGAGTTTTCCATCTCTTGCATAGATGTTATATGCATATTGTATGTCTTAGTCGTCTTTTACGACATCCACGGACAAGCTTCCTCGCTAGACCTGTGCCGAGTAGATTTTATTTTTGAACAGAATATGTTAGGCCGAAATTTTAATCATTTCTGTCGACAAATATATAAAGATATGGGATATATATATATAGGATACTAGCAACCCGCCCTCGCTTCGCTTCGGTTTCAGTCGCTTTACCCGCGGCGTAGTTCCCGTTCCTGTAGGAATACCGGGATAAAATATAGCCTATGTTACTCCCTGATAATATAGCTTTCTATTGGTGAAAGAATTTTTGAAATCGGTTGGGTGGTTTAAGCGTGAAAGCGTTACAAACAAACAAACAAACATTTTTACTTTCGCATTTATAATATTAGTATGGATTAATCATTCATTCTCTTCTTCTTCTAGTGCTCTCAAAAATGCAATAGCAATCAATTCATTGTCGTCCTCCATTTGTGCTTTCACAGAACATCTCTATTAGAACTGACTGTATAAATTCCTAATACAATGACCGTTGTCTATACAAAGACAACGGATGTTTTTGCTAATCACATGAAATTTCGAATCCCAATTCCTAATAAGGAAACCGTACGTATGCATCCAACGTTATTTGGCCGCCGTATTCGGCGGTATTTGTTCAAGTTTTCAGTTTACGGGATTCGGCGACCACATTCAGCAGAAATTTGTATACTCGTGTTCAAAGTATTCACAATTCGCGGTCTTTGATTGAGCAAAGAGCGTTGCGTTTCAATAAGTCGACTATGTTTGTTTACCAAAAGTGAATACGAAATACGAATAAGAAAATCTGATAACCTGTATGCACAGGTTGTTGACTGAATACGGTCTATGATCGAATACGGCGGAACGAAATCCCGTTTAGACTAGTCGGTGACTGAATATGGGTTTTGATCAAATATAACTAAACGAAAACCCGTTTACATGAGTTTGCGACTAAATACGGACTGTAATCGGCCAAAACCTGATGTAAATGAGGAATTAAAAGAATAACTTCGATGACAAGTATGAAGATTATGGTATTATCCGGCCTTAGAGCTGTCTCTTTCCGTATGATGACAGACTAAGAATACAATTCACTGCTCTCTATCTTGCCCGTGGATGTCGTAAAAGACGACTAAGGGATATAATATGCACATAACATATAGATGCATAGGCAAGGGAAGGAAAACTCGATATGAAGCACTATACAAACATGTCTGATCAGCATAGTACAGCAGGTCTAGTTCCCTCCCAATTAAGAGGCTCAAGCCCAGCAGTGGGACTAGTACAAGCTGAGACGATGACGAAGGCCATCTACGTCTAGTGGATCTCTATAGTCTGATGGATGGGCTATTTAAAGATATAAGACCTTACTTACTTCTTCTTTGCGACTTAGTCTTCTCTTCATCAATAGCTTCAACGAGAACCTTTCTTAGTCTATCCAACTCTTCTTCACTGCCAGATAATACAGACATTATATCAGAATTGTTGTTTGCTTTGGCCTGTAAATTAATTATAAATAATGTTAATTTGAATTCCCATATGACTTAGTGGCTAAGGTGACAGATATGGTGACCCAAGTGTCGTTGGTTTGATCTTTGTACAGCACTTCGTGCGATCCATAAATTGTTGTTCTGAGTCTGTATTTAATTTGTGTCCGTTAATTATTTCCGTGTGGTGACGGATTAAGAATACAATACACTACTTCCTATCTTGCCCATGGATGTCATAAAAGACGACTATGGGATATAATATGCACATAAGATCTGTGCAAGAGAAGGAAAACTCGAAATGAAACCCTATACCAACATGTCTGACTAGTATGGTATAGTAGGTCAAATTTCCTCCCATTGTGGAGGAGGCTTGGGCCCAACAGTGGGACGTATGTGGGCTAAGATGATGATGATGATATTTTTGTAAAGTCCATCGTAAATTAAGGACCATTATTAGGGCTATACGAATTAGCCAGTTAAGCTGGCAAAAATTAGCTAAACTAATTAGTTTAGCTAGCTAACCAATAGGCTTAGTTAATTTGACGGATTCATTAAATTCGCTCAGCTAATTAGCTGACAGCTTAACCGTTTAACCTAGTTTAGAAATTTTGAAAAGTAAAAAAACATACATTGCTGAATGAACAAACGAGCTTTATTTAATACGTCTCCACTTTTAAAATTGTTTGCTTGTAAACAAGATGACGCCTCGCTAACGAATAACAGTGGAGGGAGTATTTAAGCGGATCGCACAGACGATCGGTGCGCCTTACCGGATTGAGAGCCACCAGCGCTCACCCATTGCCCGCGTTAAGCTGTCAAGGTCATCTGCGACCAACAGCTACACACACACAATACAAAAAAAAAACGATCGGTGCGCATTTGAAGTCGCACCGTCCTGAGGATGCCTCATTTAGAGGCGAAACACGTGTCGAATGATAATTCGAAGTTCTGCGGCAAATTGCAAGTTGATGTTCTGGAAGGTGCTCATCACGTGAGAGTAAGATTTCCTTGTTTTCTAGTCCATCTTAATCCTATCCCGTATTCCTTTTATTGTGGTGTGCGGTATATTGATTACCGTGGGAAAGTGGTGGGTCTGCCTTCCTTCCATTTCAGAATAACCTAGCTTAGCTGAACTAATAAGCTAATAGCTAACCAGCTATTTTTTTTGTCATTTATTGACGATTTTCATGGACAGATAAAAAAATAATATTAGTAACTTCAATTATAAACATGCTGTGGTTTGCCACGTGGTGACGGAGTAAGAATACCATTCACCACCCCCTCTCTTGCGCATAGGTGTTGTAAAAGACGATTTAGGGATTATATATTATAATAACTAAATCGTCTTATGTAAAATATCTATGCAAGTGATGGAAAACTTGAAATAAAACCCTGCACCAACTCGTCGGACCAGCGTGGTATAGTAGGTCGATTACCCTCATATTGTGGAGGAGACTCAAGCCCTGCAGTGGGATACGCCCCTCTGTCGCCTCGGACGGAGTGGTGCGAGGAGTGCGCCGACTGCGACCCACCCCAAAAAAAAAAAGCCCAGCAGTGGGACGTATATGAGCTGAAATGATGATGATGTTATAAATTTCTAGTGAAGAAATCTTGCTTGTACTCGTACCTGTTCTTTATATTCTACGCCCATGGTCTGATGTAGTTTGATCAAAACTCGTTTCCCTCTGTCACCTAAAGCTTGTAACCTCGTCAATACATCTTCGAAGACTTCCTTAGAGTTCAGTTCTCCTGATTCCTTAGAGTTAGGTTCACCTGATTCTTGAACTGGGTTCTGCAATAGCAAATATTTGGTTTCATTTCAATGTTGTTAATTTTATTTTGCAAAGAAAGACCTCCTCTCTTACAAATGGATGGCGTATAAGACGACTAAGGGATATTATATACAGATAGGTTAGGGGATAATTGAAGAGCAACTCGACGTAAACCCCTATACCAATATGTCTGAGCAGTGTGGAATAGTAGGTCAATTTCTCTCCTATTTGGGAGGGACTTAGTGGGCTGAGATAATGATGAAAGAAAGACACCCTACACTAAGGATATACATCCTTGTATCGCGAGGGACTTTACAAACATATAATTAACGACTGTGAAAACGATTTTTGAAACGTGGTCCCTAAATGTAGGCCTCATAACCAAGCTCAAAGTCGCACAGCGTGCTATGGAGCGGGCTATGATCGGGATTTATCTGCGAGATAGAATCTGAAATACGTAAATCCGCAGAAAAATGGGTGTTACGACATAGCACGAAGAATTAGCACGCTGAAGTGGCCATGGCTAGGCCACATCGCTCGACGAACCACCGAGTGGCGACCACGTATCGGATGACACAGTGTAGGACGCCCCCTCCCCTAGGTGGAGTGTTACCAACTCCCTAAAATATTTATCCCTAAATCATAGTTAAAAACCCCTAAAATTGCCACAATAACATGAAAATACCCCTAAAAATGATTTCATTAAAATAAGAATAAATAGTAAATTAATACCCGTACTGCAAATAAATATATATCCGGGCAAAAAAGAAATATGCCTCATATATGTGACATTTATGAGACATAGTTACTTAATAAACAATAATAATTAGGTAAGCTCCAAGCTCTACTGGGACCGGTCTATCACCACGAACAGGACTACCCTTACGAATAAGCCTGATATAGTGCTGATGGATACTAGATGTCGCTACGCTGATATTTTTATTTATTTTAATCAAAAAATCCCTAAAAATGCCCATAAAAATAGAACGCCCCTAAAAAAAACCCTATCTCACTTATTTACCCCCTAAATTGGGAGGGAACCCCTAAGTTGGCAACACTGGGTGGACCGACGACCTGGTGAAAGTTGCTGGGCGTCGTTGAATGCAGGCGGCACAGAACTGTACTTTGTGGCGTAACATGAGGGAGACCTACGTCCAGCAGTGGACGGTGATAGGCTGAAATGATGAATGATGAAAACGATTTGTGGACCGCACAAAGTATTTCTCTGCGTGGGAATCAAACCAACGACACTAGCGCAGTAGGTCGGTATCTTAACCACTACGTCACCTGTGTAGCAGTTTGCCCAAGTCTAGGGATTTGCTTATTTCTATTGGTCTTGGTAATTTTAGGTCAATAAAAATTATTGTAAGTTTTATAGAATTTTTCAATTGTATCTATACCTCCGGTTTGAGAGCCCTCAGCGCTCACCCATAATCCGGGCTAAGCTGTGAAAGCCATCTGCGGCTAACAGCTATACACACAAAAACTAAAAGATATGTATCTATACTTATAAAAAAATTGAAGTGTCTGTTTGTACTGTCAAAATAATGCGTTTTTCTCATACTCCGTATTATCGTGCAAATATGCACGTAATCTACGTCGAAAACTAGTTTTATAAAATGTTTTCTGTCTGTTTGTTTCGGATAATTTTAAAAACGGTTGGTCTGCTATTGATAATATTTTACTATCAGGTGTATATAGAGATAATACCCGAAAGAGTAACCCGCCAGACTGGCCAGGGACATTGAGGATTCGGTACCAGTGGCCGGCCCAATAGGCGAAGGGGAAGTAATAAGGTGGGTTACGGGGATGGATAGGGTGCATGCTGACTGTAGCCCACCAAAAAAGGTAGCTGTCTATATATTAGATAACTTAGGCATATTTGATTCCAGTATACTCACGGGAAAAGGAACTAAGAGAGTGAAACCGAGGAAATTTCCTAGTTTGAAAATGTAACTATTTACCTGTTTTACATTTTATCATCAAATATTTGTAAAAGTAATGTATAATCAAACAATTATTAAGAATCTATTTGCTCTTTCGTCTCACATAATTTTCTTATCAGTTGTATAAATATTTAATTTTTATAATGTGCTCATTCAAGAGTTATGTGTCCGTCAATATTACTTATGTACATGAATGGTAAAAGTGAAATAAAAAGAAGGCATGGTTGAAACTTCAGAATGGGGTTGGAGGCGGCAAAAGTCGTTGGTCGGTCGAGAATGAAGCAAATATCCGGCAAGATAACTCGCTGAATGTGACATCGAATTTAAGACAGTTTAGGGATGCAAACGATACATCGATGTTTGCCATCGATGTTCTTTATTGCGAAACATCGATGTATCAATCTTATTTTCTTCGATGTTTTAACATCAATGTTTTAGTCTGACATCTGTTTGGAATATATGGTCACTTAAGCCAAACTTGCGTTATAGTTTATTTATCAGATTAAATGACTTACGTATGTATGTTTTCGTAAAAACTCTATTTCTAAATAGGTAACTTGCTGCAGTTAAGCTTGTAATAACTTTATTGAATAGAGAAGTATATGTTAAATATAACTTTATTGCCTCAACTCTACATCTCCCTTATTTTAAAGACTCACCTATTTAATGATAATACTGTTACAGATAATAAACATAGCTTGCATTTTAAAATTAAAGTTATTTGCACGATCGTTAAAAAAACATCGATGTTTCGATACATCGATGCTTTTAGGTCGATGTTTTTTTGTGCATCGATGTTTGTCCTGAAACATAGAGGTATCGATATATCGATGTTTTTGGTTTCGATATTTGTATCCCTAGGCTTGGAGGCGAAAAAAGTCGTTGGTCGGTCGGGAATGGAGCAAATATCCGGCAAGATAAGTCGCTGAATAGGACACCGAATTTAAGACTTCAGTTCCGGTGACCACATATGTGGAGAAGAAGAACACGACGTTTTGTAGGATATTGCTCACACGTTCTTTCATCATCATTATGATGATGATCATCATGCTATCATGTTAACGTTTCGAACATTTTACATTGTTCATGATCACGGGCGGAATAGTTTTATTCATGTGTTCTTTTTCTGTTTTTTTTTAAAGGTAACAACCCTGCACTAATGAAATAATACTTGCTTTACGTGGATCTTTACAAACATAATTAACGGACACAAATTACATTGAAACTCAGAACAACAATTTGTGGATCGCATAAAGATTTGTCCATTTTTTTTCCGTGGTAGGCCTATGGTCTGGATATTTTGCCCAAAATATCCTAGCCTTGGATGGGCGGTGGAACCTATTGTATTTCCTCCATTCCCATTAGGCTGACTACTGGTACCGATTACGCGACATCCGTGGCCGACTCGAACAGTCTTCTACATGGGATTCGAATTAATAACACTGGCACGGTACTATGCAGTAACTTAGTTTACTAAGAATTTTACAACCGGAAAACGTTACTGATATGTTTTAAAGAACTGTTATAAAGTACAAACATGAATTAAACAATGTAATACATTGTTCAAATAAGACAGCAATATTGTAATCATAAGACAATATTGTACTTATAAATGCTCTTGTTATACGATATATTTGAATGATAACTTGAATCCACACAGATAAGTAACTTTCCATTACGATAATCACTAAGGAGAAATAAAATTGTATAATTTACTACGTTTTGTAATTGAGTATTCGTTTTCCTTGTAGTGACGAAGTAAGAATATTAATCACCGTCGTTTCTTATCAGTGGATATCGTAAAAAGGGATTATAATATGCAGGAGAAGAAATCCTTACTAATATCATGAATGCGAAAGTAAATTTGTTAAAGTGAAACTTTTATTACATCGCCTCAAACTTTTTCGTCCATCTATTGCATGTCGCGTGACGGTCGGCTATGGAGTAAGGGTAAAGTGAAAGGCGCACGACAGAGCAGCCGAGGCCAATATGGCGGCGCCCATGGTTTGCATCAGCTGACCGTGTAGTGTATAGACAATTACTCATTTGTGCCAGTGCGCCACGCTATTTGTTTGTTTTTATCAATGTTTAATGTAAATGTTGCTATTTTTTTGTAATGCGAAAAAAGTTTCACTTTTACCGTGGTTTCATAAAACCACATAATTTTTTTGTTTGTTACGCCTTCACGCTTAAACCATCGAATTAATATCACAAATTCTTTAAAAAATGGAAAGCTATATCATTGAGTAAGATAGGATATATTTTGTTCCGGTATTCCCACGGGAACTACGCGGGTATGGCGACTGAAACCGAAGCGAAGCGAGGACGCGTTGCTAGTTCTCCGAATAAAACTACGAGCAAGAAAGTGAGGTCGTAAATTGTATACTAAACTTCGTTAACATACTTAAAAGTTAGTTTTTTACCTGATCCACATAGTATTTTGAGTCTAAGTGTAATCTGTATCGGTTTCTTATTATCTTGATCTCAGCCTGTGTAAGTGCCCACTTGGGCTTGGGAAGGGAAATTGCCCTACTATATCGTGCTGGTCAGACGTGTTGCTATAGAGTTTTATGTTTAGTTTTTCTTTGAGATGTTATATGCATATTTAATCCTATAGTTGTCTTTCACGATACCCATGGGTAAGAAGAGATGGCGGGCAGCCTAACTTTCTGAGAGTGTTTGCATGTGGTGGGTCTTAGTGATTTCTATAGTAGGGATGTGACTTGGAGGGAAAATAATCGATTAATTAAATAATCGATTTTTTGGTTTAAAAAAAATCGATTATATAATCGATTTTTTCTTCCAACAGGATTATGATGACCTTTTTTTTTAGGAAATGTGAGGTTTATTTTCTAATATAGTATGAAACACTGCACGCAGTATCGATCGTGATGACCATTTTTTAGGAAATTTAGCAGTAAAATAGTCGATTAATTTTAATATAAAAATAATCGATTCGATCGATTATTTTGATAATTGAATATAAAAATCGATTATTAAGAAAAAATAATCGATTATTATAAAAATCGATTATTTTTTCACATCCCTATTCTATAGTAACCCCGAACCACATTGCATACATTCACACTCCCTTCACTTTCTTCGCGATGGGCAGCGGCCTTGCAAAACTCCACGAGCGGCAGCAACACTTACCATCAGGTGTACTATTTGCTCGTTTGCCACCGTTTGCAATAAAAAAAAAGATGGGGTACTGAATTGTATTTTTGCTCCATCACCACATGGATAATAGTTAAGTATAGTTAATGTAAAATATTTTATATTCCTGCATATTTCTCAGCTTATATACGTCCTAATATTGGATTTGATTCTTTTCCACAATTATCATGATCATCATTATTCTGCTCTTATCTCTAAAGTAGGTCAATTTCCCTCCTATTGTGAAGGAGTTTCGAGCCCAACAGCGGATATGAGCTGAGGTGATAATGTGAAACTTACCGTAGTCCTATATTCAGTTTGCACTTGTTTCAACTCAACATTATCTGTAACATTTGTATGAGTATTATTAAAATTCTGAGTTGTATCAAGAATTTGATTATCTTCTTTATTATTCTGAAGTTCATCTTCAATACTTTCTAATTCTTTTGTATTATGTGTATCTTTCGGGTCAAGTATTTTAATAGCTTTAGATTGTTCATTTTGATTATCTTGTGCAATATCTTTCATTGTTTTGATAATTTTATCATCAGTTTTATGTAATTCATCTGTATTATTTATATTAGATACTGTTGATATCTCAATTTTCGGCTTTGTGGTAAGTGGTAGATTAGTTTCACTGTAGTTGCCATCGAGATCTGAAAACAATAAATGTTTATAAATTTTTATGACACCGTCTCAATACAAGTAACATTATTAATCATCATTATCATCATTTGCCTGCCCTCATCACACCATCACACGCTAACTGGGGTCGGCAGAACATGTTCTTAAGTTCCATGGCCTCCTGTCAGCTGTCATATCTGTACTCACTACTTTCATACGCATATCCTCATTCACACAATCAATCCATTTCTTTTTGGGTCTCCCACAATTCTTGCGTCTATTTACAATCATATTGATCTTCTCTTTGTCATATGCCTTTCAGCCTTCCTTATCACCTATCCATACCAAGACAATATCGCGCTCCTAATCTTCTCCTCCACTGGTGCCAGAACAACATTGTTAATCATATTGCAGGTAATTGGAATTTATCAGATCTAGCAGGTGGATCAACTAATGAATTCGGATTGGGGATTAGTGCGTCTCCCGCAGAGGGACCAAGAAGAAATGTTGCTGGGGCGTCTATGAGAGAGAATCCTTGAAATAGTAATCTGTTGGGTGGATGTCTAAGTCAATGAATCGACGGTGATGGCCCTCCACACAGAATTTTCATCAAAATCGGCCTAGCCGTTTAGGAGTTCAATCATATATACATGCATAGATAAAAGAATTACATACAAAAAATTATTTAAGTTCATAGACTGTTTTAAAGACAGATAAAAAATTGGGTTTTTTTTTTCGGTAAATTTCTTATGACTTATCAAATTGGTTGATGAAGCTCATGTTCAAAAATTAGAAACTTGGAGCTACGATTTTATTTTCTTTTAAATTTCTATACAATCATTTGCCTCCGAACTTTTTTAATAAAGTAATTTTACAGCCTATTGAAAATGATCCCAAAAATTTGAAATTTTTTTTCTATCCCTTTATTTATGCGAGTAGTATATATGAAAGTACTAGCAACCCCCCTTCGCTTCGTTTCGGTTTTAGTCGCCTTATCCGCGTAATACCCATTCCCGTGGAAATATCGGGATAAAATACAGCCTATGTTACTCCCTGATATTATAGATTTCCACTGGTGAGAAAGAATTTTTGAAATCGGTTCAGTTGTTAAGGCGTGAAAACGAAACAAACAAACCAACTTACTTTCGCATTTATAATATTACTAGCTTTTGCCCGCGGCTTCGCCCGCGTAAAATTTACTTGAATATTGAACTATTATCGCAAAAAATATTATCGGCATAAAAAGTATTACATTTCTTAATTTAAGAAATACTCTATCTACGTGTCAATTTTCTTCCAAATCTGCTCAACAGTTTAAGCGTGATTGAGTAACAAACATCCAAATATCTTCACAAACTTTCACATTTGAATATTACTTCCAGCCTTATAGTTCAGATTCCCGTGGAAATACGATGATAAATATGCCTTTCCTTAGTCTCTGATAACGTAATTTTCCATTGGTGAAAAAAATTATATCAATCAAACACCCGCAGTTTCATTCACGTAGACCCCATTTTCATACCAATACCGAGATAAAAAATGCCTATGTTACTCGCTGATATTATAAATTTACATGGGTGAAAAAAAAAAATATAAATCCCAGAAATATCAGAGATAAAAATTGCCTATGTTACTCGCTGATAACATCGGTAGCATTCCATTGGTGAAAGAATTTTAAAAATTGGTCGTCATCCCCCGGCTTAGTTCTCGTTCCCGGGCAAATACTGGGATGAAAATAGCCTTTATATGGTATTCACTGATAATATAGCTTTTCATTAGTGAATTAATTTTTAAAACCATTAAATTCCCGTGATTTCACCGGCATTGTACCCGATCCCGTAGGAATATCAGGCTAAAAATAGCTTAAATATGTTACTGGCTTAAAAATAGCTTTCCATTAGTGAAATAATTTTAAAATCGACCTAATTGTCAAGGTTGCTTCAGCCACACCGGGATAAAATATAGCCTGGGAATAGCCTATAAAATAAAGTCTTAAGTTATTCCTTATGTACGCCTGGTAGACCTGATGGCAAAATGTAATTAATATGGGTCCAGGCATTTTGATGATTAACTGTAACGAATAGACAGACAAACAAAAAAATTTGGACCGTATTATGTGAGCATAAATAAAACCTATTATTTTGATAGACAAACAGACGCTTCAAATTTATTTATTTGTAGAGATAGAAAATTGGAATAATATCTTGATTGTAACTTACTGTCTGGTAGCTGCTAGAAATATTACCACGCTTTCATTGTTCGTGGGTGTCGCAAAATACTACTAAGACAAAGATTTACATCAACCTGGACCAATTGGTGATGCCGTCTGGCCAACAATGTCGTCCGCCAGGTCATAAGATGTTGCTAGAACCTTTGCAATATATCTACGATGGCAGAAGAGTGCCTTCATATCGCGTCGATCCAAAGTAATTAGGATAAGCGCAAAATAATGATGATATATCATTGGCTGGGTGTCTTCGACTATATGCGTTTTATCCCTTTGGGGCAGCCCAAAATTGTTTCTTAGTGAGTGCTTACCCCAAATAACCGATCGGTATACAAAATTTCACATTCTTAGGCCCAGTATCTTTGGCTATACACTTTCACCCTCTTAGGGATTGAATTTCCAAAAATTCTTTGTTAGAGCTCGCTTATCTTTGCCAAAAATTTTTTCATAGTGCTTGGTAAGTGAGCACTAAGAATATCTTGGGGTAATCCAAGAAAGCCGACCGTGTACTAAAATGATCCTTCGTAGGCTCAGTGATTTCGGTTAAACGCTGTTCACCCCCTTAGGGCTAAAATTGCAAAAATCTCTCTTTCCCCAGGAAAAGCAACTTTATACAAAATTCCATGTTTCTAGGCCGAATGATTTCGGCTATATATTTTGCACCCCTTTAGGAGTTGATTTTAATAAAATAATTTCTTAGAACTCACTTACAACAAAAGAAATAGAATTGCATAGAAAGTTTTACGTTCCTAGCACTAATAGTTTAGTCTATACGCTTTTCACCCCCTTCACGGGGTGATTTTCCAAAAATCCTTTGCTAGTGCTCGTATACCCCAAGAAATAAGACGATGTAAAAAGAAAATACTTTCCCCTATTTCAACCCCTTATACCTATTTTTTCGCGATAAAAAGTAGCCTTATATCTTTTCTCAAGCTTTAGTACATATCTGTACCAAATTTAATCAAAATTGGTTAAGTGGTTTCGACATGAAAGGCTATATGCTTTTCAACCCCTTAAGAGAGTGAATTTCCAAAAATCCTTTGCTAGTGCTCGTGAACCCCAAGAAATACGATGGTGTAAAAAAATACGTTTCTAGGCCCAGTGGTTTTGGCTGTATGCTTTTTGATATTTTAGAGGTTGAATTTCATCCTTATGTAAATGGAATTTCCAAAACGCTTGAGCGAATATTTATTTATTTATTATTAGGTGCCTGAATACAAAGATTCGTGGTTCTATCATCGAAAATGACGAATTTCCATACAAAATGTCATCCCCTATTTCAACCCCTTGTACCCAATTTTTTGCGACGAAAAGTAGCCTATATCCTTTCTCAAGCTTTAGTCCATCTCTGTACCAAATTTCATCAAAATCGGTTTAGACGTGAAAGATTATATGCTTTTCACCCCCTTAAGGGGGTGAATTTCCAAAAATCCTTTGCTAGTGCTCGTGCACCCCAAGAAATACGATGGTGTAAAAAAAAATACGTTTCTAGGCCCAGTGGTTTCGGCTGTATGCTTTTTGGTATTTTAGGGGTTGAATTTCATCCCCATGTAAATGAAATTTCCAAAACGCTAGAACGAATATTTATTTATTTATTATCAGGTACCTTAATACAAAAATTCGTGGTTCTATCATCGAAAATGACGAATTTCCATACAAAATGTCATCCCCTATTTCAACCCCTTATACCCATTTTTTCGCAATAAAAAGTAGCCTATGTTCTTTCTCAAGCTTTAGTCCATCTCTGTACCAAATTTCATCAAAATCGGTTTAGACGTGAAAGACTATATGCTTTTCACCCCCCTAAGGGGGTGAATTTCCAAAAATCCTTTGCTAGTGCTCGTGCACCCCAAGAAATAGGATGGTGTAAAAAAAAATACGTTTCTAGGCCCAGTGGTTTCGGCTGTATGCTTTTTGGTATTTTAGGGGTTGAATTTCATCCCCATGTAAATGAAATTTCCAAAACGCTTGAACCAATATTTATTTATTATCAGGTACCTTAATACAAAGATTCGTGGTTCTATCATCGAAAATGACGAATTTCCATACAAAATGTCATCCCCTATTTCAACCCCTTATACCCATTTGTTCGCAATAAAAAGTAGCCTATGTTCTTTCTCAAGCTTTAGTCCATCTCTGTACCAAATTTCATCAAAATCGGTTTAGACGTGAAAGATTATATGCTTTTCACCCCCTTAAGGGGGTGAATTTCCAAAAATCCTTTGCTAGTGCTCGTGCACCCCAAGAAATACGATGGTGTAAAAAAAAAATACGTTTCTAGGCCCAGTGGTTTCGGCTGTATGCTTTTTGGTATTTTAGGGGTTGAATTTCATCCCCATGTAAATGTAATTTCCAAAACGCTAGAACGAATATTTATTTATTTATTATCAGGTACCTTAATACAAAAATTCGTGGTTCTATCATCGAAAATGACGAATTTCCATACAAAATGTCATCCCCTATTTCAACCCCTTATACCCATTTTTTCGCAATAAAAAGTAGCCTATGTTCTTTCTCAAGCTTTAGTCCATCTTTGTACCAAATTTCATCAAAATCGGTTTAGACGTGAAAGACTATATGCTTTTCACCCCCTTAAGGGGGTGAATTTCCAAAAATCCTTTGCTAGTGCTCGTGCACCCCAAGAAATACGATGGTGTAAAAAAAAATACGTTTCTAGGCCCAGTGGTTTCGGCTGTATGCTTTTTGGTATTTTAGGGGTTGAATTTCATCCCCATGTAAATGAAATTTCCAAAACGCTTGAACGAATATTTATTTATTTATTATCAGGTACCTTAATACAAAAATTCGTGGTTCTATCATCGAAAATGACGAATTTCCATACAAAATGTCATCCCCTATTTCAACCCCTTATACCCATTTTTTCGCAATAAAAAGTAGCCTATGTCCTTTCTCAAGCTTTAGTCCATCTCTGTACCAAATTTCATCAAAATCGGTCCAGTGGTTTAGACGTGAAAGCGTAGCAGACAGACAGACAGACAGACAGACAGACAGAGTTACTTTCGCATTTATAATATTAGTAAGGATTAAGGATTGTGTATAGAATGTATTATACTTTGTAATAAGAACAATATTAATATACTGTTCTTATTACAAGGTACATATTTATAGAAGTAAATGGGTTATGTTAGATGACGAAACTGATAAATACTATATCGCCTATCAAATATTATATCAGCCATCATTTACAAGTTTTATCTATCAGACATCAACTATATATAGCCATTTGAATTAGATAATGTTGAAATATTTTATCATCATCGAAATGATGATGAATCGAGATTCTTAGTTCCACTGTTAGATTTCGAGTCTCCTACATAATAAGAGGAAAGAGTTTTTTAATTTAATATATTATCAAAACTAATCATAAATAATATATTTCTTTTATATAGATTTTCTTTTTATACTGGCTATAAATTTGTACCAAAATGTGGGTCAAAATTTAATAAATAATAAAACAATTTTATGGATTTTATCGACAGACTAAGATGTCTTCCAAAAAGTCATTGTTATTACAGAGAAGAAATTTATACGGACAGTTCGTTCGTGACCATGAACGCTGTAGTATTCGAAAAGTCGGTAATCAAAAATCAAATACAAACGCAATAAAATCCGTAAAATAGTTTTATTTACAACTAGCAATCCGCCATCGCTTCGTTTTGGTTTCAGTCACTTTACCCGCGTAGTTCCCGTTCCCATGAGAATACCGGGATAACATATAGCCTATGTTACTCCCTGATATTATAGCTTTCCATTGGTGAAAGAATTTTTGAAATCGGTCCAGTAGCTTCGGAGCTTATTCAATACAAAGAACAAACAAATCTCTCCTCTTTATAATATTAGTATAGATAAGGAAAGGTTACCTTGAAAAGACAGCCATCTTCTCTCGTCCTTATCAACATTAGCATCTCTGTGCCTATGGAGAGCTGGTAGTGACATAATATTAGAAGGTGGATGATAGTTCTTGGCGTGTTGAATCTTTGCCGCTTCACGAACAGCATGAAGCTTTTCGAGAATCTCACGAAGTTCCTGCGGCAAATTCGAAAAAAATCTCTATATTAACATTTTTGACCAACGTGCTAAATTTTCCCCTCAATGCGGAGGAGGCCCCGAGACCAACAGTGGAACGTATATGGATTGTTAATGATGATGAATAAAAATATTGCCGGGCTGGCTACGGAGGGCAAGGAACTCGGTACCGATGGTCGGCCCAATGGCGATGGAGAGGAGAAATGGTGGGTTATGGGGCTGTGCTAAAGGGTGTCCCTTTCGTCACCCCGGACGGAGCGCACAACATGTGCGCTGACCATAGCGCACCCCAAAAAAAAAACATAGTGGATGCTTTTGTCAGATATATTCTTTTTTTTTAATTTATTTGACATACATTTAAAATCGAGAGCAAAAGGTAAGTTTTCGGGTAGTGACGGATGTCTTAGAAGATGAATAGATCGTGTAACCAGGTAACATCAGTGCAAAAGAAGGCACTCTTGAAATTAAACTCTAAAGTTTCGTATAAAAGATCGATCCCTCGAGGAGGAGGCTCGAACCTAGCAATGGGGTAAATGTGTGATGAGAAGAGAATAATGGTCGCTTACCTACCTAGCGTGCGGGGGTCGCGGGTTAGAATCCCACGCAGGACAACACTTTGTGAGATCCACAAATTGTTGTTCTGAGTTTGGATGTAATACAAGAATTACTTTCTTGGTGCAGGGCATGATCTTTAAAAAGAAGAAGAAAAAAGACTTACTTTAGGATCATGATCTGGATCTGTCTCCGGTAGTTCTGCATCACCAGTATGTGTTACATTTACTGCCTTATTCGGATCGTGGAAACTAACTCCTGGTTTATGTCGTCTCATTGCACCTGTTAACCAAACCACCCATCAGCCTATCAACGTCTACAAGATCAAAAGACCTCACTAACAATAGAAGAATAATTCCATAATTGCTGGACCTTTGATAGACTTGGCGATCACAGCTAATGCAGATCATTGTGCAATGAGTTAATATAAAAAACTCCCCGTTATCATAATCCTGGTCTCATTCCAATTATTTGAGGTCGAGGCAATATGTAATCCTCTTTTATCATACATATTACAAATTTGGCAATAGTTTGACCACACTCATCATTCATCATCATTTCAGCCTATCGCCGTTTACTACTGGACGAAGGCCTCCCTCATGTTTTGCAAAGTGCGGTCCTGTGGCATTTGCATCCAACGATGCCAAGCAACTTTCACCAAATCGTCGGTCCACCTAGTACATCCTACACTGCGTCGTCCATCCATTCGAGCACCCCGTGTAGTGACAGATTAAGAATATAATGGTGTCACCACATTTACCTCACCATGATAGCCATAAAAACCGGTTAAGAGATTACCAAAAGAATGATCAGAGGCACTCTTCTGGCAATCGGTAAGTGTGACGATTCTGATATTTCTTTCTTGGGGAATCTTATTTCGTGTGGTTACAGAGTAAGAATACAATTCACCATCCCCTCTTCTGCCCGGGGTTGTCGTAAAAGACGACCAAGGGATATAATATGCATATAAAATCTATGCAAGAGAAGGAAAATTTGAAACAAAACCCTATACCAACACGTCTGACCAGCGTAATATATTTGGTCAATATCGTTCACATAGTGGATGAGGCTCGAGCCCCGCAGTGGAACATATATGGGCTGTGATGATGATCTTACCTGTGGATGCCGTAAAAAACATCTAAGGAATATAGTAAATTTATAGTATATATGCAAGAAAAGGAAAACTCGAAACAAAACCCTATACCAACCTGTCCGCCTAGCATGGTATAGTAAGGTCAATTTCCCTCCTAATGTGGAGGAGATTCGAGCTCAGTAGTGGGACGTGTAGGAGCTGAGATAACGATGGTGATGATATCCACTATGGGACAATATTCAGACTTATTTAAAAGATACAAAAAAAAAAATATTATATTAAACCACGACTCAAAAGGATGGTTGTTATAAGTTTGTGTGTCTATGTCTGACTGTATCTGTGTTTGTGTGTGTGTGTCTGTCTGTCTGTGGCATCGTAGTTCCTAAACGAATGGACCCATTACGATGCCTTTTTTGTTTTAAAACCACTAAGGAATTGTAATAGGCAGGTAATATCTAGGCACTCTTGCCTACGTAAGTAAGTACGCAAGTAAGTAAAACTCAAAATAAAGTACTATGCCAACCCATCGGACGAACGTGGTAAAGTAATTAAATGTCCTCCATTAGATCAAATCTAGAAGATCCAATTGACATTCTAAACTATTCTTGAATTCATCTGAATCTGACAAAAAATCGTTGAAATCAGTCTAGCTATTTAGAATAAGATCAGTCACATACAAACATACAGAAGAATTATACGTATAAATATTACCAGGATCATTAGCTCTGCCATCATCTTTAGACAATAGTTGTAGCTTCTCATATAGCGTGGTGTTTGTCATCAAGCCTAATCCATATGCCTCCCACAGCTCGTCCAGTTCCTCTGAAGAGTCGTCTCCAATGTACGCGCACTCCTGCAGGTGTTTGTAGCCTTTGATCATTATGAGAGAGGCGCCTGGATGTCTAAATATAAATACTGGTTAAGTAAAAATAAAATTTTCCGTGTGGTGACGGAGTAAGAATACAATTCACCACCCCCTATCTTACCCGTGGGTGATCGTACGAGACGACTAAGGGATATAAAACACATATAACATCTATGCGAGAGAAGGAAAACTTGAAATAAAACCCTATATCAACACGTCTGACCAGCGTGATATAGTAGGTCAATTATCCTTCAATTATTATGGAGGAGGCCCGAGCCCAACAGTGGGACGTATATGGGCTGAGATGATGAAAAATAAAATGGAGACAACGGATTTTAAATACGTAATTGGTATGGATGCTTCCAACAGTTGGAACTTGAAATTCAGGAAACATTTATGAGGTATAATGCTACGTAGAAATCGTGGGTCATTCGGATGAAATCAACGAAGAAATCTAATCCTTACTAATATTATAAATGCGAAAGTAAGTTTGTTTGTTACGCTTTCACACTTAAACGGAACAATTTCAAAATTACTTTCACCAATGGTAAGCTATAATATTAGGGAGTAACATAGGCTATATTTTATTCCGGTTTTCCTACAGGAACGGTAACTACGCGGTTAAGGCGACTGAATCCGAAACGAAGCGAGGGCGAGTTGCTAGTTGTAGATATGGCAAAAACGCCTGAACGCACGGAAATTTTCTCTAGTTACCACAAGATATTAGATTATATAAGATACTTACCTAACACATGTAGACACGGTTACAGATGATCCCTTTAAGAGATAGAAACCCCAGTACTCTTTCATATCATCACCAAGTTCCAGTTCTCTCGTCATTGAAACAGGCACTAAATCTTGCATTAATTCAGGTGGACCAGGTACTACAAAAGCGTTGAACGTTGTGTTAGACCGAACAACTTGTCTCTGAAAGATAAGGAATGTTTTCCTTTTATACTTTTAAATTAAAGAACACATTAATTATTCACATTGTACTGTGACTACAAATACTCCCAACCCTTATATGGCTTGTGGGTATTATAATCCATCCATCCATCAGACGTCTACTGCTGGACATAGGCCTCCCCACGAGAATGCCACTCGGAACGGTCCTACGCCACTTGCATCCAACGGTTCCCTGCGACTTTGAGAATATCGTCAGTCCACCTAGTGGGGGTCGTCCTACGCTGCGCCATCCGATTCGTGGTCGCCACTCAAGAACCTTTCTTCCCAACGGTTGTCGGTTCGACGAGCGATGTGGCCTTCCCATTGCCATTTCAACGTGTTAATTCTGCGGGCTATATCGGTTACACCCGTTCTTCTATGGATTTCCGTGTTCCGCATTTTATTACGTAGAGAAATACCGAGCATAGCCCTCTCCATAGCATGCTGAGCGACTTTATGAGGCCGACATTTAGAGACCACGGTTCAGGTTTCGGGTGTTATAAAATATGACTAAAAGCTTTAATTCGACCTGGTCGAACTCCATCTGATGCTTAATGATTTCTGATGTTTACGCGAGTATTACACATTTTAAATAAAATTACTTTACGGATTTTATCGCGTTTGTATTTGATTTTTGATTGTCCGACGTTTCAAACACTTTGCAACGTTCATGGTCACGGGCGGAGTAAGATGTCTCACGTCCAACAAGTTATCGTTATTACTGAAAATTTATAATTATCTACCCGATACAAAAAATTAGTTATTAAATATTGACTCACATTTAGTACAAATTTATTGTCAGTGTAAGAAGAAAATGATTCTATATATATGAAAAAAATATTGTTTATGGTTAGTAATCATTTAACATTAAAATTAATAGTAATTATATTTAAACCTAACAATATACTACAAATATACTACCACCGGATCGGAACACGGCCACACTGAGAAAGAGCCGGCAGGAAAACTCAGGGAGCATGATGCTAAATTAATATTCTTTTTCTTTTTTTTAAGGCGGTTTATTTATGAACGCTGCAAAGTTTTCGAAACGTCGGGCAAACAAAAATCAAATACCAACGCGATAAAATCCGTAATGTAGTTTTATTTACAATCCATCTCATGCTGTTTGATCAACAGTTACATTCTCAAGGAAGGCAGACTTTAGGAAGGCGGTCGACTTTTGTAATGTGCGATAAAGTAGAAATACATATTGCGACTCTAAGTAATTGGGATAAGAAGAGGATCATAACGATCTTCAGTGTAGTGACAGAATAAGAATACAATGCCCCACCGCCATTCTTGCCCGTAAGAGTCTTAAAATACGGCTCAGGGAAGCTCAGGGAAAAGATAAGGAGAGCTTAATAAAACCCTTACCAACCCGTCTCACCAGCGTGATATAGTAGGACTAGATGATGTAATGGTTAAGATACCGACAGTGTCAGTGTCGCGGGTTCGAATCCCACGCAGGACAATAATTTGTGCGATCCACAAATTGTTGTTCTGAGTCTAAATGTAATTTTTGTCCGTTTAATTATGTTTATAAAGTCCCCTAAAATACAAGGATTATTTCTTTAGTGCAGGACATTGTCTGTTTAAAAACAAAACCATCAATTGTGAAGGAGATTCGAGCACAGAAATTGGTCGTAAATTTAATCGGCATGTAATCCTCTTTTAGGACACACAAGGCAATTAAAGGCGTGTGATAATATTATTACCTTTCCCCCATTGTGGTTGAGGGGAGTGATGGCTGCTCTAGTGGTTAACTCGTGATCGGGTGCCGCTTGCGGGATCTGGTCCAGCCATTTTCGTTATATTTAACAACTGTATTGTATGATGGTTTGAAAGGCATCACACTTGATCTATTAATAGACGTGTTGTTGTATATTATTATATTTAAAATGAAAAAATAGTAATGGAATAAAAAAGAAGACATTCCCACTGAGTTTCTTGCCGGATCTTCTCAGTGCAGTCGCGTTCCGATCCGGTAGTAATTTAAGGTAAAATACAAAAAAAAGGACCATATGTAAGTGCCCCCGCGGGGTTTGTACATAATAAAGGATTTGAATTTAAATTTGAAGTTTGACTCATCATCATCATCATCGCAGCCCACATATGTCCCACTGTTGAGCTCGGGCCTCCTCCACAATGGGAGGGAATTTGACCTACTATACCATGCTGGTCAGACATGTTGGTATAGGGTTTCATTTCGAATTTTCCTTCTCTTGCACAGATGTTATGTGCACATTATTCCCATAGTCGTCTTATACGACATCCACGGGCAAGATAGGGAGTGGTGAATTGTATTCTTACTCCGTCACCACATGGAAAAGAAGTTTGACTATGTAATCATAAGTACTTAGTACTTTCCGTGTGGTGAAGGAGGAAGAATACAATTCACCACTCCTTATCTTGCCCGTGGATGTCGTATAAGACGACTATGGGATATAATATGCATATAACATCTGTGCAAGAGAAGGAAAACTTGAAATGAAACCCTATACCAACATATCTGACAAGCATGCTATAGTAGGTCAATTGCCCTCCCATTGTGGAGGAGGCTCGAGCCCAACAGTGGGACGTATGTGAGCTGCGATGATGATGATGAATCATAAGTAAATCCTTTAGATTTTTGTTAAAATATTACGACAAATTGTAGTTAATAAGACTATATATAATCCATATGTTATTATCTAATCTTTATGATAAACTAAGACGTTGAATATCGTAATCCCTTTGGGTTAAATAGGCTGCGAGGGCAACGATTCGATAGTGGAAGTTCTCAGGGTGTCGATTTAAGAAGGTACCCGAACGAACCGGGTACCTGTGGCCCGCACACATGGTGTAAGAGAGATGCGTACGCTGGATTATGGGGACGTCTGCCGTTCTTTCACACGCCCTAGACGGATCAGGCATGCTGTGACCATAACATAGTCCGTCCTCTAAAACAGGATAGATGATAGTTGCTTAGTGGTAAAGTTATACCTTAACAATATATACTCTTTCCGTGTGATGACGAAGTAAGAATACAATTCACTACTCCCTACCCTGGCCGTGAATGTCGTAATAGACGACTAAGAGATATGATACGCATATAACATCTATAGCAAGAGAACGATAACTCCCATTAAAACCCTATACCAATATAACTAGCATGGTATAATAAGGTTAATTTCCTTCTATAGTGGATGATACTCGAGCCCAACAGTGGGACGTATTTGAGCTGAAATTATGAAATGATCAAATTGTATGCAAATTAATACAAGACCGAAGAAGAAGATATTATTAAAAAAGTTAAAAATTTATATGACCATTTTCATCAATGATTCTAAATGTACCTACAATTTGTAATATCTAATGCAATGTAAATATTAGGTCTTTACCTATGAAATTGCCGTTATGTATGAAAAAAATTAAACGGTTTTTTTTTCATGTATTTTTTATTTGTATTAATCGAAGTAATCACCCATGCAATCGGTGCATCTTTGGCAACACAGCGGTAGTTTATTGATGCCCTTCTTAAAGAAATCAGCTGGACGGGAGGCAATAAATTCTTTAAAAGCATTTTGGACTGCCTCTCGGGTATTGAATTTCTTTCCCGCCAAAAAGTTATCCAAATTCTGGAAAAAGAAGTGGTCTGTAGCCGCAAGGTCTGGTGAGTATGGCGGATGCCGGAGAGCTTCCAACCCCAGTTCTTGCAACTTGGAGACCGTCTGCTGTGCAGTATGAGGTCGCGCACTGTCGTGCAGGAGCAGCGGAGACGAGCGATTGACCAATGCTGGTTAGAGATGTGCCAGCTTCTCCATCATTGTGTTCAGTTCTTCATAGTACACATCTGCAGTAATGCTCAACCTGTTTGGTAAGAAGCTGTGATGAATCACACCGGCGCTAGACCACCAAACAGTGACCATCACTTTTCTAGGGGTAAGTTTTCGTTTAGGGCATTGTTTAGGTGCTGAACCAGGATCCAAACAAATTGCTGAGCACTTGCGGTTATCAAACAGAATCCATTTTTCATCGCAAGTAACAATGCGTTTCAAAATTCCTTCATTTGTGTGCCTGTTGAGCAATGCAAGGCATGTCTCGACGCGTACTTCGCGCTGGCGAATATTGAGTTCGTGGGGCACCCATTTGTCAAGCTTTCTTACCTTGCCAATTTGACGCAGATGGATCAATATTGTTTTGACGCTAACGTCGAAAGCTGCTGCTAATTCAGCCGTAGATTGTGTATCATCGGCTTCCACAATCGCCTTTAATTCGTCATTGTCGGCCAAAGTCTTCGGACGACCGCGAGGTTCATTTTTCGGGTCGAAATTTCCAGAACGGAAGCGAGCAAACCAATAACAGGCGGTGCGTTGGTTTATAGTGTTAGCTCCGTAAACGTCGTTGATGTTGCGTGCCGCTTGTGCCGCGTTGCTGCCACGACGATACTCATATTCCATAATTACTCGAATTTTTAACGTATCCATGATGACGAAAAAGATTGAAATGCGATGAAAACGTAACACTAATCAATAAACAAATGACTACTTTTGGAAAATGAATTCCACGTTTTAAAATAAAATTAATTTGAAATTAGAATTCTTAGCCAAACAAAAATTATTTTGATTTGAAATGGTCAGTACTGCAGAACGGCAATTATATAGGTAAAGATCTATTATTTACAAATAAATAAAATTAAAGTGTCCGTTTATAATGTCAAAATATCAGGTCATTTTCATTCTCACACGCTTATTTGCCTGATCAACATCAGCTCATATATGTCCCAGTGTTGAGTTCGAGCCTCCTGCACAATAGGAGGCAAACATACTACCTGCACAATAGAAGCTATTGCACCACGTTGAATAGACGGGTTGGTTTTATTTCGAGTTTTCCGTTTCTTATATTGATATAATATGCATACTTTATCCCTTAGTCGTCTTTTATGACACCCAGGGGCAAGAAAGGGGTTGCCTATTTGTATTCTTGCTCCGTCACCATACGGAAATGTCTGACACTATGCCAATAAACCAGTATAAACATTTTTAAAGCGTAATCTACTTTAGGCGCGTTAAGCGCAGTTTTGTGTGAACAAAAACCGTGAAAATCGCGTCATCGTCACCGCACGCTTTGATTAATTGATTGGTTGATTGAGTGATTAATTGATTGATTTATTACAGTCGAGATGTTGGTGAATAGTAATTGTTAATACTGGATCTCTACAATTCCAGGGTTATAATTAATTCGCTACGTATAATAAGGTGGAGTTTGTATCTCCGGTTATCTTACTCAACGAGCAAAGCACAGTAACAAATTGCTGCTACTCAGACGTAATTTTCTTCTAGAGTAGGTATGATACTGCCACGAGTCTACCCATTTACTTATAGTTGCGGATAAAAGAATGGCATTAGTGTGATCTACTACTAATAAAACTGTTCATAATACAAGTTAATCGAAATATGTAGGTAGTTTTTGCGTTATTATGTAAAAAATGTTATCATAACAACCGTCGTAATAACATGTACAAAAACAGATTATCATTGAAATATTGTATACGGATATAAGTTTAAAACAAATCAGACCAAACTAATAATTAATATATAATTTATTCACCCTTTTTTAGGGGTGGGTTACAATCGACGCACTTTTCGTGCCGATGCGTCCGGGGCGACATAGATGCGTAAGCACGCATACCCGTAACCCACCTATACAGCACGTCGCCTTCGTCGTTGGGCAGTGGTCGACCCGATGGAACAACCCGAGGCAGTACCCTCTCCCATCGAAGTCCCCTACTGGGACGCCGATTGCCGTCGCGAGGCTAACCTCTCCGCGGGTGGCGGATTAAATCGCTGGTCCGGTCACCCGCAATTAATTCACGCTAGCGTAACTTCGAGAACGGCTAGCAATAAAATACGCGAAATATTTGCGGGCGTTCTATTCCAATATTTGGCCACGCTTATATCTTTAGTTTGAATAAAAAGCGACTTTAAATTCTAATCGTAAAGTGTAAATTTGCATTTTGCAGATCAGAGTCTCATATAGATAAGTATGTGTACACGTTTATCAAAGAATAGCTAATAAACTTGATTTGATAAAAAGAAAAGGATATTTGCATAATTTATGTACCTGTATTATCAACAATAAAAAAAACGTCAAGATAAAACGCATCTAAATTATGCTTATTTAAAACTATATATACTGCGTAGTTGTTCGTTTCTAGTGATAAAAACTGGTTCAAGAAGGCATCAGAGAATTGGGCGTTAGCGCTTCTGTAGGCTCTTCCCCGTGTGGCGAAGGGTTGAGAATACATGTGTCGCCACCCCTTACTTGCCCGTGGGAGTCGTAAAAAGCGGCTGATGGTTCACCAGGAGAGCAGGGCAGCAGCTCTCTCCTGGGAAACGTAAAACACCAATACTGCGATCGCCAACCCGCCTACCAAGCGTGGCGATTACGGCAATATCCCCTTTTATGAGGGAGGCCCACGTCCAGCAGTGGACGGCTATAGGCTGAAATGATGATGATGATGATGCTTCTGTAGGAAATTAATCATAAAACGCTTGCCAAGTATGGCGATTTAAGTAATATACCGTTTTTGGGAAGGTCTATAAGGAACATTAGACATGGACATAAATAAATTTATGGGTAAAGTGTTTACGATTTAGATCCGGACGATGTAAGCGAGTTTTCTGGCGCTCCGATTGAATTGCCGTGTAATCTTAATCTCTTTTATAAAATGTGCTATATTTTAAAGGCTCGACTGGCGACCCTATTGAGTATACACGCCTTTTTTGTGGTACGCTAAGGTACATACCCCATCCAATCCGTTCGGGGCGACGGATGGGCAACCCGTGGCCCCATAACCTACCGTGTACCCTCCCCAACGCCATTGGGCCGACCGCTGATCCTGATTCTTTGACATATGTGGTCGACCCGGTAGAGTATCCACGCCTACAGGAAAATTCTGTTCTACTCTAGAAAATCGTAACTATACGATTATCCTTCAGCTTAGTCAAATTATGATTGCAACCGAGTACGAGTAAATTACCGACTTTTGAATCTAAGATATTGCTTAATTGTTGAGGGTTAATGTGGCAGCTTGTAGGACCGCTCTTTGTTTTTTTTTTAAGACAACGCCCTGCACTTGTGGAATAATTTTTGTAAAGCGGGGGACTTTACAAACATTAATTAACGGACACAAATTACATTCAGAACAATAATTTGTGGATCTCACAAAGTGTCATCTTGCGTGGGATTTGAACCCTTGACATTGGCAGGGAAGGTCGGTATCTTAACCACTACGCCATCTGTGCCATCAAGCCTTGCTATGGCCGGCCGGATGAGATGTGACCAGACTATACCCATCCTTATATACCAGGGCTATAAAAATGTGTTTCATCACTGATGATAAGAGGTGATAGTTACAGACCCACCTGGCACCAAGTGGTGGATATCTTACTGTCTATCAGTCTCATGTCCGTCATGCTCATCGGATACATCTGGCCGGAGAACACACGGTATCTGAAACAACAATAAAAGTTATAAAAAAATTATAATAACTTATATTATAACATCTTTGTATATATATATATATATATATATAAATATATATATATATATATATATATATATATATATATATATATATATATATATATATATATAAATATATATATATATATATATATATATATATATATATATATATATATATATATATATATATATATATATATATATATATTTCTAGTGTGTGTATCTCACTGAACTCCTCCTAAACGGCTGGACTGATCTTCATGAAAATTTTTGTGTGTATACAAGTTGATTCGAGAATGGTTTGGATTCACAATTGGAGCCGGTAGGTGGCGCTTTAATTGAACACAACAACGTCTGTTGGGTCAGCTAGTATAAATATAAAACCTTTAAAATAACGTTCTCGTGTGGTGTCGGAGTAAGGATACAATTCACCATCCTCTCTTTTATCCGTGGGTATCGTAAAAGACGACTAAGAGATACAATATGCATGTAACATTTATTTAAAAGAAAGAGAACTCGAAAGAAAACCAACAGTCTGACCAGCGTGTAATAGTATAGACCGACGTCCTCCCCGAGGAGGGGGGACGTCGGTCGATGGGAGGGTACCCCAAATAGGGGGTATTCCGTCGGGCCGACCACTGATGACAAGTAACCCTGCTCCGGTGGTCGACCCAACGACGAAGGCGACGTGGTGTTCGGGTTGGTTGCGGGTGTGCGTGCTTACGCCCCTCTGTCGCCCCGGACGGAGTGGTGCGAGGGGCGCGCCAACCGCTGCCCGCCCCAAAAAAAAAAAAGCGTGGAATAGTAGGTCGATTTCCCTTTCATATTGGAGCTCGAGCCTAACAAAGGAACGTAATATATAGGCTATGAATATATGATATGAACGGTGTAATTATATTTTCATTATTAAACTAGTGCTATAAGTACTACTTTTGATCTGTTAGAATGACACGGTCGACAGTTGTCTGTCTATGTTTATCCGTACTATCATCATCTCAGCCCATATACGTCCCACTGTTGGGTTCGGGCCTCCTCCATAATGGAGGGGTAATTGACCTACTGTACCACGCTGGTCAGACGTGTTGGTATAGGGTTTTATTTCGAGTTGTCCTTCTCTCGCATAGATGTTATATGCGTTTTATATCCCTTAGTCGTCTCGTACGATCACCTACGGGTAAGATAGGGGGTGGTGAATTGTATTCTTACTCTGTCACCACACGGAAAGTACTATACTCTCTATCCGTACTATACTCTCTATCCGTACTATACTCTCTATCCGTACTATACTCTCTATCCGTACTATACTCTCTATCCGTACTATACTCTCTATCCGTACTATACTCTCTATCCGTACTATACTCTCTATCCGTACTATACTCTCGCAGAAAATCGAGGTCTGAGTAGTAGCAATTTGTAACTGCACTTCGTTTAGTGTACGACAGAGCCGGAAGCCCAACTTTCCGAGCATACATATTTATGACTAGCAACCCGCTCTCGCTTTGCTTCGATTTTAGTCGTTTTACCCGCGTAGTTCCCGTGGGAATACCGGGATAAAATATAGCCTAGTTTACGCCCTGATATTATAGCTTTCCATTGGTGAAAGAATTTTTGAAATCGGTCCAGCCGTTTTGAAGATTACCCGGAACAAACAGACAGACAGACAAACATTTTTTAATCTGTATTTCAGGCATAGGTGTCGTGCGAATAACCGTGTGAGCATGAAAAAAGCCTATTATTTTGACATTAGAAACAGACACTCCAATTTTATTTATTGGTATAGATAGGCAGCGGCCTAGCAAAGGTCCATGAGCAGATATATATATATATATATTATATATATATATATATATGTGCTACTATTTAATGAAGTACGTAGCCTACTTAGAGTACTTGATATTAAGTACCGATCAATAACCTGTGATTCATTATCTAGTTTAATATATCGTTATGAAATCAATAATAGTCTATCTGAATTTTTATTAAGTATTTTATAGTAAATAATTTTATCATTACATAGCAATAATATAAGTTTCATCATTGAAACAATTGATATAATTTATCATCGCGGTATTTATAGGTCGCTTGTTGAAATCCGGCTCGAAGGACCACTTTATGTAGTGTTCAATACTTAAAATTTAAAACTATATCTCTAGTTACAGCGTTACGTTAAATGTTATTAATAAGACGCATACTTCAAACGCCGGATATAAAAATTTTGTTGCCAAAAAAAATAGGGGATGAAAAAGAGTTACTCCTTCAAAACTTGCATAGTCGATACACGCTTGATACTTTGGGCGACAAAAAATAATAACAAATTTG
The DNA here is from genome assembly GCA_032191425.1 of Lymantria dispar. NCBI lineage: Eukaryota > Metazoa > Arthropoda > Insecta > Lepidoptera > Erebidae > Lymantria > Lymantria dispar. The sequence goes on along the minus strand of CM063465.1, from coordinate 3,561,544 downwards.
GTGTGATTATAGAGTGAGAATATAATTCACCATCCCTTTCTTTCGCGTGGCTGTCCTAAAAATAAATAAGAAACAAGGAACGGTCGATCGGAGTGATTAGTTTTTTTTTGATACTCGCTATGTTTTGGTCACACCTTAGTTCTGCCCTAGTTGGTTTTTCGGACTGAAAAAACGAGGGGTATTACAAATTTTATTCCGAATCCGTCACCAAATAGGTAGGTTCATCGGAAAAGCATGTTTAGAACCAAGACTTCACGTCACACATCTGAATTCATTTTTCCATTCGTGTTCTGCTATAACTTGCATATGTTTTTCTGATACACATCAATCAATCTTCAACAAAACGACAAAAGCCTTTTTTAGGGAGAAGAAAAATTTAACTACGGTACTACACTTACTGGATTTCACACAATTGTAGCTGTAATTACTAGAGTAGCCATTATTTTTTATGACTTTATTGGAGAGATCGCCGAGATTTGTTCCACATATAACCATTTCATTATCATCATCGTCTCAGCACATATACGCACCCTGCTGGGCTCAGGCCTCGTCCAAAAATAGAGGGAAATTGATCTACTAAATCACGTTGATCGGATGTGTTGACTTCCTTTTCTTGCATAGATATTCACTTCATCGTCATCTCGGCTCATAGAAGTTCAACTGCTGGGCTCGAGTTTGCTCCACAATAGGAGGGAAATTGACCTTACTATACCATGATGGTCAGATAGGACCACCATATGCGCTTCTGCTGTGCAGATGTCATATGCGCATTATATTCCTTAATCGTCTTTTACGATATCCATGAACAAGATAAGAAATGGTAATTTGTATTCTTATTCCATAAATACACGAACAGTACAGATATTATCCGCATATTATATCCCTTAGTCGTGGATTTGTTGTTCATTAAAATTGTATTCTTACTCCGTCACTACACGGTAACTATTTGACTTACCTTAAATATAATGGTATAAATATAAATAAACTTGGCAGTATTATCAACATTCCTAGCAGGCGGCATAGTCGGAGGGGTACCTTATAACAGGTCGCTCCGGGACCCGTATAGCAGTTTCGAGGACTGGCTAGCGAAGGACGCGGAGGTCGGTGGTAACCCGCTGGAACAAAATATGAATATCATAATAATATCATCGTCGCATACGGTCGCATAGGCAAATGAGCAAATAGTTCACTTGATGGTAAGTGTTGCTGCTGCTCATAGACCTTTGCAAGGTCGCTGCCTACCGCGAAGAAAGTGAAGGAAGTGTGAATGAATAAAATAAGGTTCGGTGATACTAAAGGCATCACTGAAACCCACCACACGGAAACACCCTCAGAAAGTTGGGCTTCCGGCTCTCTCGCTCAATGAACAAAGCACAGTAACAAATTGCTACTACTCGAACATCGATTCTCTGCGAGAGTGTGGTGTTACCCTGGGCGGGCCCGCCCGCGCCAGTAGACAGACAACTGTTAACAGTGTGGTCCTACCACTCAAAGTTATCATTTTCCCTATTTTATGTCCCTCTGTTAGACCTGAAGATAAATTTATCACGCTGGAGGAACTAATTGGCATAGAGTTTAATTTAAAATTTTGTCATTTCTTGCCAAGATTTTATCTGTATATCAAATCCCTTAGTCATCCTTTAAAATACCCGCGGGTAAGATAGAGGGTGGTGAATTGAACTCTTACTCCGTTACCATGTAGAAAATAATGTTTAACGCTAATCTATGGCTAAGCTGTCTAATCTTGATCTAAGTTTCATAGCATCTAATGTAAGCTTTTATGTTTCCTGGATGACAGAAATAGGGAATAAAATAATGAAAAATTAAAAAAGGGAAATAATAAAAAGGGAAAGGGAAGGATCGAACCGGTCTGCCTAGATTCAGTATTTGCATGATCGCCCAACTGAATTAATATTATTCTCAATGGAATATTCGCTAAATTGATATCCTAAGCGGCGGAGCGGAAGAAAGCGGTCTCCGAGGTTTTGAATACATAGAAATACGCGGAAAATAGCTCGTTTAAATATATCAAATATCGGCCATAGTAATAAGTTACTTAGTAAAATATGGTGTTATTAAATTTTGAACCACATTTTGGTACAAATTTATTGCTTTAGTACAAGAAAATGATTCTATATTTAAAAAAAATATATTGTATATGGTTAGTAATTATCTTATATCTTTAAACGAGCAAATCTTGTATATATGTATATATATATATATATATATATATATGGATCTCGGAAACGGCTCCAACGATTTTGTTGAAACTTGACATACTAGAGGTTTCGGGTTCAAAAAATCGATCTAGCTAGGTTTTATTTATAGAAAACGTTGATATGAATTCAAATTTCGTTGTCAACGTCATGAGTTATGATAGCTCAGATGGGAAGTTAAAAAGTTCTAATTTTAGTTTTTTTGACATTCAAACAGCGTCGGTTCGAATCTCGGTGTTATTATTATTCTCTTTTTGTATTTTTTTTATATATTTTCATTATTTATTTTTTATTTTTTATTAATATATATCTAAATAAATTCGATAAAAATATTCCGAGCGAGGCTTGGTCAACCAGATATTTAAACATTAAAGTAGTAATAATTATGACAATTTATTAATTTAAATCTAATAAATCAAGTATACTACCAGCGGATTGCGGCCACATTGAGAAAGATCCGGCAAAAAAATATTGGTACATATAAATCTTTGTAATAATTACTCGCGTAAACTTTAAAAATAAGTTAAAGGGAAAGTCCCATTTACCTAAAGTGTTAAGTATAACTCACCCTCCAAAGGCACAAGCTCTTGAGGATCCATAGTGATATCACATTACTGCTTTTCAATTACCTGCAACAATAACATTTTGAAAAATGTCAGCTTAATCGGTTGAGGAAATCTGTTTCAAAATTGTGTTGTAAGATTCCACCCGAACAAACATATTACATACTAGAGATACACTACAAGTTATATATCTATACCAATAAATAAAATTGGAGTGTCTGTTTGTAATGTCAAAATAATAGGCTTTTTTCATGCTCACACGGTTATTTGCACGACACCTATGCTTAAAATAGCAATTAAAAAATTTTTGTCTGTCTGTTTGTTCCGGGTAATCTTCAAAACGGCTAGACCGATTTCAAAAATTCTTTCACCAATGGAATGCTATAATATCAGAGCGTAAACTAGGCTATATTTTATCCCGGTATTCCCACGGGAACGGGAACTACGCGGGTAAAACGACTATAACCTATAACCTATAACCGAAGCGAAGCGAGGGCGGATTGCTAGTATCTATATAAATCTCAAGGAAAACTCGAAATAAAACCCTAAACCAACCTGCCTGACCAGCATGGTATAGTAAGGTCAATTTCCCTCCTATTGTGGAAGAGGCTCGAGCCCAACAGTGGGATGTATATGAGCTGAAAAGATGAATGATATATAAATCTTCTGTTCGTGTCTTTGTAATTAACCTCCTCAACAGCTGGACCGATTTTGATGATTTTTTGTATCTGTTCCGATGAATATGGATTAGATTAATAATTGAAATCGGTAGGTGGCGCTGCTATCGATATCAAGGAGAATTCCCTTTACTATTTTTTTTAGATTTGAACAGTACAATGTTTGTTGTGTCGGCTAGTAAAAGCTTATAAAAATATTTTTTCATTAAAGTTAATACATTCATCTGACAATTTGTCTATTGACGACCATTGCAGACCACAGCGACCATCCAAGTCAAAGTAGTCTGCTAATCACAGGAACCCTTTTCATGATCTTTCTGCTGTTGCACTGGAATGCTGGCCGGGGTTAAGTTACAGACATAGTTTTAAGTCCGAGAAATGTATGTTTGTAAATTCCCCCGCATTCATTACCATCATCACCATCACAGCTCATTAACGTCCCACTGCTGGGCTCTAACCTACTCCACAGTAGGAGTGATATTAATCTACTATACCACGCTGGATATTATATGCATATTATATCCCTTTTTTTACGGTCGGCGCCATCCTCGCTCCACTCCGTCCGGGGCGACAGAGGGGCGTAAACACGCACATCCATAACCCACCCGTGATTCGTAGCCTTCGTCGTTGGACCGACCACCGGAGCAGGGTGACTTGTCGTCAGTGGTCGGCCTGACGGAATACTCCCTGAGGAGTACCCTCTCTTCGACCGACGTCCCCCCCTTTCAGGGAGATATATCCCTTAGTCGTTTTTTACAAGATAGGGGGTGGTAAATTGTATAACTATTCCGTCGCCACACTGACAATACAAGGATTATTTTCTTAATGCACGATGTTTTTAAAAAAACGGCCAAGTGCGAGTCGGACTCGCGCACGAAGGGGTCCGTACCATTGACTAGGTAAACAAGTGCTTAGTCCCTAAACTAGTCCCGTAGTAGTAACTAGTCCATAACTAGTCCTTATTGCCATTATCGATATTGAGCAAAAAAAGCAAGTTTGTTGTATGGGAGCCCCTCTTAAATATTTATTTTATCTGGGGGCACGGCAGTGCCCCTGCCAAGTCAAGCAAAAAAAAAGTCGGGCAAAACGCAACACTGGCGTAACATACTTTTCTCGAAGCAATTCAGGCCATTTTTGACCCCCTATAACTTCGTTGTTAATAAAACTAGAAACCTGAATTTTTAATAACCTAGCAGGCATTATATAGACATTGTGTATTTCAAATTTTGTTCAATTTGAACCAATAGTTTAAGAATTATAACTAGTCAAAATTTCGTAATTTTGTCACTCACTGACTGACTGACCGATCATCAATATTAAAGAGGCACTTCTAGCAAACATTGAAGCTTCAAATTTAGAATACAATTAGTGTTTAGTGTATAAATGAAGGAAAAATTATGAAATATTATAATTTTCATCCACTTTCCGAGATACACCAATTGCATAAATAATTTTGTAAACTCATATAAATATATAGGATTACAAAGTTACATTTGCAGTTAATGAAATGTAACTTTTTAAAAAATAAGAATTAATTTGTCGCCATCATTGCTTCTCCATGGGAATCGTATCAACCGGCTAAAGACTGCGCAGATGACGTAGTGGTTAAGATACCAACGTACCGTGCTAGTGTCGCGGGTTCGGTGAAGCATGAGGGTGTCTATGTTCTACAGTGGACGGCGATAGGCTGAATGATGATTGGCATAATAGGTGTAGACAGATACCTAGATATAATTATGTTTAAGGACAACTTGTAAAATGGTCAATCACCTTAATGAAAAAGCAAGAGTGAGACATGTCTTATGAAATTGTACCAAAATCTCCCAAAGTAAACAGCAAACTAAATTGCCTGAAATTTATCTGAAAGAAAGAACGCCATGATTAGGCTCGATTGCCATCAAAGCGGCGAGGAGACTAAAGGAGACGTGTTTCGAAAAACCAATCAAATTTCTTTATTTCCACATCTCTCCGCTTAGTTTAGGTAGAAGTGACTCAAACAGAAAGGAGAGATGTCTCATTTTGATATTCAAAAAGTAAAAGGTACTGGAAAGGAAAATAAGTAGGTCTATCTACAAAAAGAAAAGATACCATCAAAAACAAAACTTGTAAAAAAAAGCCAAGCCTCGCAACTGAGTTCTTCTACCATAAAAAGTTGTGAGATCTAGGTTATTCCAAGCCGGTTCACTCATTCAGTCCCTGCTTAAGGGACCTTTCTTCTTAAGTTATTACGTAAATAGCTAACCTAACAACTTCTTATAGTGACTATATCAATATTAAAGATCTTTTATGTTTTAAATAAATAGATTGACTTGGCAATAGCACTATATTTAGTACAATTTAATATAATATGTATTACTTGTGAGGAACATTGTGTTTTTATGCGATTACTGCGCAATGGTAAATGCCTACAGTTTTGATATTAATCTGTATTATATGTTACTAGCAATTCTCCTTCCCTTGGGTTCGGTTTAGTCACCTTGGAACCAATATTTTTTAAAATATTGCTATATGCAACTGCAGTTCATGAGGCCTTGGGGTTCGATTCTCGATTTCCTAAATGTTATAGGAGTTTCGTGGTAGTAAAAATACATATATAGACAGGTAAAAGCGTGAACAAAATTAAAAGCGTTTCCCGGAACTTCGTAAGGGTCAAACCTGGGCGTCTTATACAGAAACCATTGTGGATCCGGGCTTACAGAAGTTACAGTATTGGGAATGTATGGTGGAATTAACGTAAAAAAAACCAAGGTAGGTAGTAAAATATTATTAAATTCGGTCCAGCCGTTTGGAAGATTACCCGGAACAAACAGATGGACAAAACATTTTTAAAGTAGTTTTTAGGCATAGAAATCGTGTAAATAACTGTTATTTATACTATGTTTATGCCTAAAATCTACTTCTACTACTCAGGACGCCTGACAGATGTGAAACATCGAAACTATTTTGTACGAGTAGAGACACGGTATCGAATATAAAGTATCGATACTGAACTCATGAATAGTATCGAAAGATAAGTAACGTACTGTTTAAAGTATCGAGTACTTTTATTTACTTTATTTTTAGGTATCGAGTACTTTTCTTTCGATACCGATGCTTTTGTATTCGATATTTTAGTCAATAAGTACTTTTTGGTAGGTATCGTATCGAATAAATTATCCATTTTAAAATTGACTTTACGACTCATATTTATAGTAACATCATTTAGTACAAACGAAATGAATCTTCTAAAGCGTAGCTTGAAATAATTTGCTATTTATAAACCAGAAATAGCGCCATCTATCGAGCACACGACCAACTCTAAGCTACAATATATTTTATAAAGAACTCTCTAATCCTGTAACGATAATAAGGCAAGCTGTTTAAAGTGAGTCAAAATCCAATTCTTAAGGAGTTGGTGACATACAAACAAATAAATACACAGCTGAAACTAATAAAAGCCTATAAAAAATGAAATGCTTTTATCCGTTCACAGACATTCTTTCCGCACGAAGAGTGTGATTTAGGAAACAGAAATGGCGGCATTTATCGAGCTAACGACCAACTCTCAGCTTCAATATATTTAATAAAGAAAATTTTAATCCTGTAATGATAATAAGACAAGCTATCTAAATAATTTTACGTCATTGGTCCTCCTTAAATTTTCAACTTTTAAATGAAATTTGACTGTTTAAAGTGAGTCAAAATCCAATTCCTATGAAGTCGGTAATATACAAAGAAATAAATATATATACACCTGAAACTAATAAAAGCCTATAAAAAAACGGTTCTACAGTTTTCGTAGCTGAAAGTAAACTAAATACCATACCTACTGGTATATTTATATTACTAAGTTAGAGAATTTTACATTAATTTATAAAACAAGTATATATGCATAAAAGAACATTAGATTACGACAGGAACTAATACAATAAAACTAAGGCATAAAGTATTAATAAAATATCGCGATTTTTTTCCAAAAAATTATGATTTTTATTCAATAAACATTTATTTTCATTAATATACATTATAAGTAACAATTTACTTTGAGTTCACTAGATGGCGTTGTACAAAATTTTAAATCACACCATGGTTTCGTTACAAAAATGTAGGTATATGCATCCAAATATTTATTTAATATTTAATTATGAGGCGTGGCGTTAAACGTCACGCGACGATCACGGTCACCCTCGGCTATAGATGTTTCACATCAAAAATTTTAGCATTAAAAAGTCTACTATTTTGACATCAAACAACAGACACTTCGAATTTATTTATTTGGATTGTTTAACTTCTTGGGAGTTTACTAATGAACATCATATGGTGCTCTTACATTATCTTCAATGCCTTAGTGTTTTAACGTATTGTTATAAAGAGGAAAGATTTGTTTTGTTTATATTGAATAGGCTTTGAAACTACTGAACTGATTTCAACAATTCTTTCACGAATGGAAAGCTATAATATCAGGGAGTAACATTGGCAATATTTTATCCTGGTATTCCCACGGGATTACGAGACACTACGCGGGTAAGGCGACTGAAAGCGAAGCGAGAGCGAGTTGCTAGTGTTAAATAATTTTGCGAGTGTAGAGGTGACGTGAATACAATAGAACAGTGCTTTACGAGATATGATTAGTAGTATGGGCCTTGGCACTGTTGAAGGTGATAATTTGAGTTACTGATGGACAATGAAATTAAAAGTAATCATTCATAAATAAAAGCCTTTTTTTTTTTTTTTTTTGTGGGTGGGCCGCGGTCGGCGCGCCTCCGCACCACTCTGTCCGGGGCGACAGAGGGGCTTGAGCACGCAACTCCCGCGACCCACCCGAAAACCACGTCGCCTTCGTCGTTGGGCCGACCACTGGAGCAGCGTTAACTTGTCGTCAGTGGTCGGCCCGACGGAATACCCCCTATTGGGGTACCCTCCCATCGACCGACGTCCCCCCCTCGGGGAGGACGTCGGTCTTTCCTCACGCGGTCGGCCTCTCGGCGGGTGACGGACTAATCCCCGGTCACGTCACCCGCGGCCTCGGCTAAGGCGGCATGAGGCGCCGATAGTTGCGCCTGCGCCGCCCCAGTCGCCGGCGGCGGATCTCCTCATCGAGGCTGCGCTCCTCGCGCAGGCGATCCGCCGCCTCCTTCCGCGAGATCACTGTCTCGCAGAAGGCTGCGACCGCGTCCCAATTCCCGACGCTGTCGACCATCGCCCTAGCGATAGCCGGCAGCGTCAGGTCCGTACCGATGATTGCGACGAGTTCACAGCGCTGCACTGCCCAAGCCCCGCAGGCCTCGAGCGTATGGCGCGCCGTGTCCTCGTCGCAATCGCAGTGGTGGCAGGACAGTGTACTCTCCCTCCTAACGACCTTGTGCAGGTATTTGGCGAAGCACCCATGCCCCGTCAAAACCTGCACCAGTCGGAAGGAGAGCACCCCGTGCCGCCTCTCCAACCACTGCATCAGCACCGGCCGGAAGGCCTCCACGGTTCGCACCCCGAACCGAGGCCTCTCCAGCCGGACTGCCCAACGGGCGATGACGTCTCGGCGGGCGTCGACGCGCCAGGCGGTGAGATCCCTTAACGAGACCACACCGCCCCCCGCTCGCACCCCCGACACCCGCCGATATAGTCCGGCGAGCATCTCCGCCTCCAGGTCCCACGGGGGAGTCCCGGCCAACAGGCACGCTGCCTCCGTCGCCACCGTGCGGTATCCGCGGATGGCCCTGACCGCCATGACCCTCTGTGGTCGCCACAGAAGGGCCCTAAGTCGGGCGGTCATGGACCCCGCCCACACCGGTGCGCCGTACAGGGCCATCGACCGGATGACCCCCGCGTACAGCCGTCGGCACGCAGCGCTCGGTCCGCCCACGTTCGGCATAAGCCACGATAGGGCGGACGCCGTGCCGACGAGCCGCGGAGCGAGCCTACGGAAATGCTCCCGGAACCACCATCGCCCGTCGAGCACCAGGCACAAGTACCTCATATGGGCCCGGATGCTGATGTCGACCGAGTGGACGGTGATCGAGACGCCGATGGGAGGGCTCATAGTGCGCCCATGGAAAAAGAGGGCCTCCGTCTTGTCCAGGGCGACCCTCAACCCCAGCGCCTCGATCCGTCTGACGACCTCCTCGGTACCCGAGGTCGCCAGGCTTACCGCCTCTTCTAGCGTCCCACCGCGGGCTGTGACGAGCGTGTCGTCGGCGTAACAAATCACGCCCAGCCCGGGCGGGAGGCTCCCCCTCAACGCCCAGTCGTAGCCAATGTTCCACAGGGTGGGTCCGAGGACCGACCCCTGCGGGACACCGCACGTCATGGGCGTCCGCACAACGTCCCCTGCTCGGTCGGTGCAGAGGACGCTGCGCCCCTCCAAATAGTCTGCCACTAGCCGCCTCAGGTAAACTGGCACCCCGTGATACCGGAGCGCCTCCCTGATGCAGCTGAATGGCAGACTATTGAATGCGTTGGCGATGTCTAGGGACACCACCAACAGCACTCCCCCGCCGGTGACGGCCTCAGTCGCCACGGCCCTCAGGCGCAACAGAGCCGCGATCGTCGAACGACCCCTCCTAAACCCAAACTGGGCGTCCGACAGATCGGGCCCCGTGCCGACGAGGTGCCGCTCGATGCGGGCAGCTACCACCCTCTCCAGTAGCTTGCCCGTGTCATCGAGCAGCACGATAGGCCTGTAGGCCGAAGGCGACTCCGGAGACCGTCCCGGCTTCGGCAGGAGCACCAGCCTTCCCTCCTTCCAGCACCCAGGGAATCGTCCGGACGCTAAACACGCGTCGAACAGCTCCCTGAGGCGGGGTCCCAGGTGTTCGAGGACCAGGGCCAGCACGCGGTTAGGAACACCGTCGGGCCCGGGGGCGGTAGACTTTGCGCGCATGCGCGTCACCGCCACCCCCATCTCGGGTTCCGTGATGGGCGGAACACTGTCGTCGTCGGCCTCCCGGTCAGTGTCTGGCGGAGCCATGACCGGGGGCGTGTGTTCCGCCCGCCGCGGGAACAGGTCCTCGATGACCCGGGTGAGAAGGCCGGGCTGGAGAGTCTCGGTGAGGGGAGGGCCCCGCGCGCGTAGCCTATTCAGCACCGCGCGATAGGGGCGTCCCCAGAGGTCACGGTCGAGACCGTCCAGCATCTCCTGCCGACTGACGTCCTTGGCGGAGCGGACGGCCAGCCTGAAGGCCGACCGCGCATTGCGGTAGCCCTCGTAAAGCACGGCCTCCCGCTCCGCGTCGCGATGGCGCCGCCGGCTGCGGGTGTAGGCCCTCCGAGCGCGGATACACGCAGCCCGGAGATCCGCCAGCTCCCGGGACCACCAGTGGACACCCCTCCTTGGGGGCAGACGCCGTACCCGGGGCATGGCCGCATCGCAGATCTGCGTCAACGCACTGCGGATGCGGCCAGCCTCGGCGTCCACCCCGTCCGACTGGTGGGCAGAGGACAGCCACGAGTATACGATGGCTGTCTCCGCCAGCTGGTCCCGGTCTAAGCGACCCACAGCCCATCGCGGGAACGCAGGACGCCTATCCGCCCCGTGACCCCTGCTGGGCGTCGGGATTGCAGGGGAGACCTCCATCCGGATATACCGGTGGTCCGACAAGGTCTCCACCTCCTCCACGACGCGCCAGCTCCCCACGCGTGCGGCGACCTCGGGGCTAGCGAACGAAAGGTCCACTATCGACCCGCCCCGTTGTCGCACGCACGTATGCACCGAGCCCCTGTTCAGCAAACAGAGGCCCAGTGCCGCCGCCCACTCCTCGATCGCCCGTCCTCGGTCATCCGTCCTAGGGGACCCCCACGCCACGGACTTGGCGTTAAAGTCCCCCAGGATGAAGACCTGGCGCGATGCCAGTCGCCGTAACGAGGCCTCCATGATGGTGAGGAAGGCCTCGAAATCGGTCACACTCCAGTTAGGGGAGAGATAAACTCCGAAGAGCGTAATCTCCCCCCAGTCCGCCGCGACGTATCCGACGCCCCTGTCCCTAAGGGTCAGAGACGACGAAGGCCACGACGTGGAGGCGACGATTGCCACGGTGCCATCGGCGCTACCCAACCAGTTAATCCGGTCGGGCACCACGTACGGCTCCGCGACTACGGCTACTCCTATCAACCACTCCGCCATGGCTTGCAGGAACACGTCCTGCGCACCGGCGGAGTGGTTGAGATTGGCCTGGAGGAGACGAATGGATACGGGGTCCATTAACGGTCCGTATCCATCGTCACCTCCTCCGCGCTAACGGGCGATCGGGCCGCGCTCGGAGCGGGGCCTGGCCCGGTCGATGGGCCGCCCCGCCCCTTCGGGGCCGATGCCGGGGGTCTGCAGTCCCCAGAGCCCATGCGGTGTTTGGCAGGCCTATTGCCCGCCGCACACGCGGGGCAGTGGGGCACCGCAGAGCACGATGCCGCCTGGTGTCCAGCCTGACCGCAACGGAAACATAGCCCGCTGCAGTCAAAGCAGTTTCTGCATGTCGGTCGGGTATGCCCGACCGCCATGCATTTATAACACCTCGCAGGCCGGGACTCCAGCACGGTTACCCGCGCCGAACTCCAGCCCACGAGGAGCCTGCCTGAGTCGGCCAATTGCTTGACCGACTCCACTGGGCACTGCACCCAGACAGCACCGACGCCGCCCGGACCAGGGCGGATGGTGCCAATCCGGACGGCGTCCGAGGCACACCCGGTACGCGCCATAATGGCCTCCCGGATGTCCTCCACCGCCACGGAGTCGTCCAGACCCGTGAGGCGCATATCTGCGCACTTGACGGGCCTGGCGATTCGGACTCCATCCTCCGGCCCGAACAGCCCCCTCAGCATCGTGGCCAAACTATCGGCCGTCTTCGCGCCCTCGGCCCCAGGGAACTCGAGTATTCGAGCCCCTGTCCGGGCCTTGCGGGTTCTCGCCTCGACGCCCCCGATGTCGGAGACGTCCAGCTCCCGCCGGGCGCGTCTTAGGACGGCCTCATAGTTCAGGCCCCTCTCAGCCGCCTCAGGCAGTACGGTGATTACCACCGCAGCCGTCTTCGGCGACTTGAGGCCCCTACGCGACCTTTTCCCCTTTCCGCCGACTCCCGCCTGGGGAGCGGCGGCCACAGCGGCACTCTTGGCCGCCGCTCTCCGCTTTTGGCCGCGTGCCTTCCTGCTACGCTCAGCCACCTGCCAGCCCTGTTCGAGCCTGGCAGCAGCGCTGAGCGCAGCAGGCGCAGTCGCGGGTTCGCCGGCCGGCGCCTGCGGTGCAATCGCTGGCGCCGGCCGCGGCCCAGCCTTGGCGGGAGCCGGCCTTGCCGGCTTTCTTGGCCCCCTTGGGTCCCGCCGCGGCCGCAGCGTAGCTCACCACGTGGCCACCCTGACAGGGCAGCGGGGTGGGAGCAGACGCTTGCGGCCGCCTCGTCTGGTCTGCGGCAAGCGGCGGTCGGAGGGGCGGCTCAGGCGGGAGCCTGGCCGCTACGGCGGCGATACGCGCATCCATCATCACCCCTACTCGGGCTAGGATGACGCGTACCGCCGACTCCGAAACGCCGTGTACCTCGTCGGGCGGCGGCTCCTCCCCCTTCCGAGGTCTCCCGCGGCCACGAGCCGGCGGAGGGACCACGACGAGGGGAGGCAGCGGCGAAGCCGCGACGGGCGCAGCCGCCGCCACGGGCGCAGCCGGCGCCACGGGCGCAGACGATGGGCCCGCTCTCAATGGCGCGGCCCGTCTCGGCGGCGGGGCCGGCGCTGACGGCGCAGCCGGCACCAGGCGCTCGAATTGAGACCGCAGGTCAGTCATGTCTTTGGCCAACCCGCGGTTCTCCCTCCGCACTGCCTCCAGCTCCGTCTCCAGCTTGCGGTTGCGTTCCCGCAAGCCGGAGACCTCCCTGCTGAGGCAGGCGTTCGCGGCCTGGAGTGCCGCCACCTCGCCTTCCCGGTCGGCCAGACCCGGCGTCGCCGGTCTCGCCGCCACCGCACCTCCCCGACCCCTGCGCCCCCGGCGCGCGGTCGGGACCTTGGGGGGAGGCCTGATAGCGTCACTACCCTCCGAGTCCGATGCGGAGCTGCCACCCTTATGCAGGGGGCGCTTCCGATCCCTCGGAGGGGAGCGGGCTTCCTCCCTCTCCCTCCTAACATTTAGGGCCGCCGTGAAAGCCCTCGCCGCAGGATGCAGCTCAGCTTTCTCGGCAGCCCCCCTATCTAACACCACACTGCAGACCATTCCGGACGACCTACCTCCAGTCACCTCAGACGGCCCAAACGGCTCCGCAGCGCTTTCGCCGCCCTCGTCACCACCTTGGCCGACTTTCGGCCCACTAATCTCCTCGGCGGACGGCTCTTTGGTACCACCCTCGTCCGCCGACATCTCCAAGACCGACCTGGCGTCCACAGATGGCCCTGCGGCACTGCCGCTCTCATCCGTGGACAGCTCGTAGGCCACGTCGGTCTCCGATTCCTCGGATAGCCCCGTCGAGCTGTCGTTCCTCCTGCTCTTGGACGGCACTGCAGCACCGCCACCCTCGTCCTTCGACGGCTCTGCGGCGGTGCCGCCCTCGTCACTGGACAGCCCCGTCGAGCTGTCGCGCTTCTTTCGGGACGGCTCTGCGGCTTTCCCGCCCTCGTCCCGCGACGGCCCTGCGGCTGATCCGCCCTCGTCGCTCTCCTCTTTTTTCTTCTTCGACGGCCGGGCAGCACCGGCGTCCACGTTCCGCGACGGCCCTGCGGTGGCTGCGGTCGCACCGCTCTCGTCGCTCGCGGCAGCGGCGGCATCTCCTAGTGCCTGCCGCTGCGCGCCATCCTCCTCCTACGCGTCCTACGCATGTGTCGCGTATCCAACTTCCCCTTCTTCCTCCTCCTTATTGGTCTCCCTAGAGCCGATTCCTGTTTCGCCTGGCTCACAGCTGCAGCAGAAGTTGCTCCCCACCCATACGATTGGGAGCTGACTGTGCCCGAACTTGGGCGCGACTCCTCGTCGCGCGCAAGCACCGGCACAGCAAGGGACTCCCCGGCCTGGCCGGGACCCTCTGGTGAAGTTATACGCTTGTTAACCTCTGCCATGACGATTTGGAAGTTTAAGTCCTCCTTGACTACTACTCTAACGACTGGACGCTTTTTTTTTTTCCGCGCGCGCTTCTTAACCCACCAGCCATACATCTCCTCGCCGAGTAGCAAAACTTGAGATTGGGGTGATTTTTTATAGGGGTTTTCTTCCCCGCAGTCCGCAGACCCCCGGTCCTGACCCCCCCTACTCAGGATTACGGTTTGGGCCTGCCGGGTCTGGCCGCTCGCGAGCGACCGACCCGTCACGCCCCCGGGCCGTGACGCAACCGTCCCTGGCGACGGAGTGCCATGAGACACATCCGCCCCATTGGCCCCGGGCCAAATCCGCCGTGCGCTCTGCCTTCAGAGTCGGCACGCGGAGACCCCCCCTCCCGCCGGAATCTTGGCCGTCCAAATGGACGTTTCCAGGGTGCACCACGTGGAGGTGCCCCGGCCTCGCACCCCATAAATAAAAGCCTGCGATAAAGGTCTTAGTGACCATGACTAATTCTGTTAATATAGGTAAATCTCTGTAATAACGATGACTTGTTATACGTAAGACACCTTAGGTCACCCGTGACCATAAACGCGGTAACGTGTTCGAAACGTCGGGAAATCAAATACCATCGCGATAATATCCCGATGGGGTTTACCAGGGGTGACCTACGGCACTGAAACATGGTCTTTAAATGTCACCTTCATCAAAAGGCTCGAAGTAGCTCAACGTGCTATGGAGAGAGCTGTGCTCGGTATTTTGAATTACGTAGAAGAAGCGGTGTAACCAACATATCCCGCAGAATTAGTATGTTGAAATGACAATGGGCAGACCACATCGCTCGTCGAACTGACAACCGTTGGGGGAGAAAGGTTCTCATGTGACGACCACGAATCGGACGACGTAGTGTAGAACGACCCCTACTAGGTGGACTGACGACATTTTCATAGTCAAATAGTATAAAATCCGTAAATTTATTTATAATGGGCAATATATGCGTAAATATCACATGCATAAGAGGCACCTTCATGGTCAGACCTATCCCGGATAAACTACAGGATCTGCGGTGGTAGGGACACGTTATGAGGCGACCAGCCGACCATATGACCAGAAGAATGTTAGACATCGAAACTAAACCCCGAGGATGAGGAAGACCCCGAATCACATGGATGTCCGTAGTAAATAAGAACCTTAAAGAAGCCCAAATCAACAGAGAGATGATCCAGGACCGCGCGACCTGGAGACACATGACACGGAGGGCCAACTCCAAATAAAATGGGAAAGGGCCAGGTAAAAGAATACTCGCGTAAATATCAGAAATTATTATAAAAATTAATACATAAAATACAAGTATTATATACGTAAAATACGTATACAAATAAATAACAAACAGTTAATAATTATACAACTATTTAGTCTTAAATTAGTGGCACATTTAGCGAACTGTCTGCTGTGATAATTTACTGATAAGGTTTATCAATATTAGGGGTCAACGTATTAACACAACATGTTTAAGATTCGACACGAATTTATTTTATTTACGTGAATATTAGATGTACGAAAAAATATTTCTTTAAAGATTGAACAGATGCTCTGGTGATTAAAATACCGGTGTACCGTGTCGTGGGTTCGATACCCACGGAGAAAATTCTTGTGCGATGCACAAATTTTGTTTTTAATCTGTGCGTAATTTGTGTTCATTAGCTTTTTCCACAGAAATATTAATACTTTAGAAAGGCCATTCGACTGATTTTGTTCGAAAACCAGCGTGGCGGAATTCCTCCCTCCCGCTGATGTTAACACATATGCAAGGTCTATGCTTACAATAATTTCACACACTAACATAACACACACACATCAATCTCGAAGCTGCAGTTGGTACACAAACTATAACTAAGTTCTGTAGGCAACGTATACCCACATATAAAAAAGCACATGTACGCTAGTGCTTGCCATGGTCGATATACTACACGATATTTATTTAGCCTGTTTTATCGAAACAAAAATATTAATGTCTTTAAATTAAGCACTTACTTGTGTGTGTGTTGAAGTTATTTGTAATGCAAGTCAGTAATTTAACAGTAAAATCATGCAAATAAAATACTCCTCACTACACTCTGTATAGGTGACAGAAAATTTAAGTGCTAAAATAAATTACGTAAGCAAGTAGCGATTTGTATATTATATTATTCCCATATACACACCAGTACATACAATTAAAGATACAATTAAAATATATTAAAAAGAGACCACAGTCACAGACAAGTTTATAAACGCCTGCATCTTGTAGAGGGATCTGGCACTTGACAGGTGGTAAGAATTGACTAATCCTCTTGAGTGGCTTAAAATAAGTTTTTATGGACGCCCGTTTCAAGATGAAGCCAATCTTGTCAGTGACTCCTTTCACATAAGGTAGTACTGCATGGAGGCGCTCAACTGTGGGTGAATTCACACGGTCTCTGCGACGGGGGCCACGGACGTCTGTAATAACGTTGACTTGTTTGGACGTCAGACATCTTAGACCGCCCGTGACCATGAATGGTGTAAAGTATTCGAAACGTCGGACAATCCTAAATCAAATATAAACGCGATATAATCAGTATAAGTAGTTTTATTTACAACATGTAATGCTCGTGTAAGCATCAGATATAATTTTTAAAATATGTTTAAATGTTATTGTTTATTGAAATTCGGTTTATCTTTATTGGTGTTATTATTAAACTAACTTAAAAACAAAACTGTTATTTAATTTTTTTGATATACTGCTACTGCTACTTGTTAGTACATTTTTGTTTATTGTAAACAAAAATGTACTAACATTATCCGTGTGGTGACGGAATAAGAATACCAATCACCACTCCGTATCTTACCCGCGGATGTCCCATCCTAATATATTGAGATAACTAAGAGATATAGTAAGCATATAACATCTATGCAAGAGAAGAAAAACTCAAAAGAAAACTCTACACTAACCTGTCTGACTAGTATAGTATATAGTAAGGTAAATTTACCTATTATTGCGGAGGAGGCTCGAGCCCAGCAGTGAAACGTATATGAGCCTAAATGATGACTATCATGTCAACATTACTTGGAATAAAAATTAAACACTTATGAAAAGTTAGAAATCAACACTTATATATAATAACTAGTAATGAATTACCAGTCTCAAGAAATTCATTGTTATCATAAATTATTCCATTTTAAGGAAGAATAGAATAATTATTTTGTACGACAACTAAATACCTACTTAATTAAACATTTAGTTTGCCAATAAAAATGAAATACAATAATATTTGATCACTTTACCATTATTTTAGTATTCTA
The DNA here is from genome assembly GCA_032191425.1 of Lymantria dispar. NCBI lineage: Eukaryota > Metazoa > Arthropoda > Insecta > Lepidoptera > Erebidae > Lymantria > Lymantria dispar. The sequence continues at coordinate 3,543,789 of CM063465.1, read as the reverse complement.
CAAAATGTTGTGAACAAATTGTGCTAGATTTAGTTGGTATTTAGTTAACTACCAGTTGCCTTAATCCATAGTTTTCTAATACTTGGACTTCGTGGGCATCTAAAATTAAAATGTATTTACAATAAAATATTAAACTTCTAATAAAATGTAAGACCTTTTGTTCAATGATAATTTGAAAAAATATATTAAAATATATATATATATATACATATATATACATATATATATGTATTTGGTGATTGGTCCCGAACATAGATATTTTACTATTATTCTGTTATTTCTATTTTAATAATTGCTAAAGAGTGCTAATGAGCACTATGAAGTTTGTATTATAGATCATCATCATCATCATCATCATCGCAGCCCATATACGTCCCACTGTTGAGCTCGGGCCTCTTCCACAATGGGAGGGAATTTGACCTACTATACCATGCTGGTCAGACATGTTAGTATAGGGTTTCATTTCAAGTTTTCCCTCTCTTGCACAGATGTTATGCGCATATTATATCCCATAGTCGTCTTTTACGACATCCACGGGCAAGATAAGGAGTGGTGAATTGTATTCTTACACCGTCACCACACGGAAGATATACAAGAATGTACTATAGATATACAAGATAAATTAAGTAGGTAATGTATAACAGAATAATTGATTTTTAAATACATATTTAAATATTGTTAATATAACTATTACTAAATTAAAAGTGTTAAAAGTATTTATTTATATGATACAATTAACACATAGCTAATTATTGAAATCGATAACTTATAGTATGTTGGACAACACTATCGATACGCGTGGCTCAACGTCGATGTTTTGAATGAAAAGGAATGGTAAGGCGGTTCTTAGTGATATCGCATTGAACGCAATACATTGCGCGGTTGCTGGACTAATAAAAGGTGATATCCATGTATGGCAAACGATGTATAATGTTTGGCTCTTTTTGTTATTTTATAATTGTTGCTTACATACGACATAATACTATCATAAAATTAAGAAATATCACTGAATTAATAAGTTTATGGACTTAACGATGAAAAGAAATGCCTTCTTAGACTATAACTATGCAACTGACTTCTTTTTCGACACGTTGTAACAGCGCAAGACGGCATATTTCTCTTTTTTGTCGGAGCTTCGTTCAAGGTTACTATATGAGCGCAACTAAGAGCCGGTAAAACGAATTTTGTCAATATTAAGACCGTTTGATCGCAATTGTGGCACGCTTGCCCCGCCCACATGACCGTTCTATCTTATTAATTTTTCTGTGGCTTTTTCTGTTTCAATGTGGTGACGGAGTAAGAATACTATTCAACACTCCCTATCTTGCCCGTGGATGTCGTAAACGACCACTATGGGATATAATATGCATATATAACATCTGTGCAAGAGATAGAAAACTCAAAATGAAACCCTATACCAATATGTTTGACCAGCATGGTATAGTAGGTCAAATACCCTCCTATTGCGGAGGAGGCCCGAACCCAACAGTGGGATGTAAGTGGGCTGCGATGACGATGATGATGATCTTTTTCTGTGTGGTAACGGAGTGAGGATACTTACTCCGTCACCACGAGGAAATACCATCAGTTCTAAGTGTTATCATTAGTTCAACTTATTACTCTCTCGGGCGTAAATGCTTAAACTTCTACAATTAGTATTCCATATTTTGGCAATATCAGATCACTTTGACTTATAGCATATAAAGATAAAAAGATCATCATCATCGTCATCGTCATCATCTATAAGAGCGGGACCTATTTACGACGGGTCGACGCTGTATGTATTCCTTCCCAATCGTACATATTCCGAAAGCTATTGTCAATAGTTTTATCACCAGGCGCTTGCCCGACGTCAACCGTTCTAGTCTACATATACTCTATACAAATAAATAAAATTGAAGTGTCTGTTTGTAATGACAAAATAATGGCCTTTTTTCATGTTGATATGGTTATTTGTACCCATGTCTGAAAACCGGTTTGAATTTTTTTTGTCTGTCTGTTTATTTTGGGTAATCTTCAAAACGACTGGACGAATTTTGATATTTTGCTACCAGGTAGCTGTCTATATGAGGAATAACTTAGGCTATATATTCCGGTATTCCCACAGGAACGGGAACTACGCGGGTATGGTGACTGAAACCGAAGCGAAGCAAGTGCGGGTTGCTAATAGGGAATATAATTGTTGGCTAGACAACATGAAATGGAATTGGCCCAGGTCTATGTTAAGTTTTTTATCGTCTTTTATGACACCCACGAGCAATGGAAGGGTTGGTAGTATTCGTAGGCGCTACCACATAGCATTCACAAGCTAAAAACATCACGTTACACAATAGTGAACGATTATTTATTTTCTAATCAGCCATTGATCCAGAATAGTAATCAGAGATTGATAACGTTGACGCATCATTTATCGAAGTCTATCTCAAAGTATTGTCCTTACTTTTTTTTAGACTCTCTGCACAAATTAATAAATCCTTGTGTTGCAGGGGACTTTTATACCAGGGCTGGGCTGACCTGGGCCTTTGAAAATGGTATAAAGTAAAAAAAAAATAGTAGGATGAAACTTATTGGAAAAGGAAGAGAATATAACAAAAATTAAAGGAAAAATAATTCACGGGCGATCTGGGGTCGGGAAGTGGATGGGGGTGAGTTCTTAAGGGTATAAAATGGTTTATCTCGATTGCCGGCAAAACTACAAGTCCTATGGAAAAAAATTAAATGACAAAGTTGTAGTTAAAAAAGAGATCTACAACTTTTTTATTTACACTTTTTTCACATAACCTCAAAATTTATGTGAAAAATTCGAATAAATTTGTCGCTTTTTATTTTTTTCTTATACAAAAAAAATAACAATATTTTTTTCCCATAGGACTTTTAGTTTTACCGGATATCGAGATAAACCGTTTTATAGCCTTAAAAACTCACCATCCACTACCCGACCTCAGATCGCTCGTAAATTATTTTTCCTTTCATTTTTGTTGTATTCTCTTCCTTTTCCAACGGGTCCTCATCCTATTTTATTATTATTTTTTGTTTCAGGCATTATTTCTATACGTATTTACCATATATATATATATATATATATCTATATATATATATATATATATATATATATATTTACAAACATAATTAACGGACACAAATTACATCCAGAACAACAATTTGTGGATTGCACAAAGTTAGGTTCCGCGTGGGATTCAAGTCTTATTTCTTAATTTTACAACTACACTACACAACAATACAATGCATTCATCACATCATACATTACAATTTTTTGCCGAGTTCGAAGATACCTTTTGTTGGCAGATTAATATATAAAAATTGATCTAATAACAAAAAAAAAATAAAGAGAGAAATACCTAAATTTGCATTATCATTATTGAAAAATACATCAGAATTTTTTAATATTAAATATTATGGAAGATTGTATACATGAGAGAGATTTTTAAGATCGCTAAATTAAGAGGGATTTTAGACATTTTTAAGACCCGACTTAATTTTTACATGCGGGGTAGGGATACAAACAATACATCGTCGAACGATGTTTTAATAAAAAAGATCGAAGTTCATTATTGTAAAACATCGATGTATCGATGTTATTTTATATGATGTTTTGACATCTATGTTTTGCCTGCGTGATTTAAAATGTATGGTACTTATAACAAAGCCTGCAAAAAAAGGTCCTCACGCAAATGTTGGTGTTTCATGTAAAAATATGCTTGATTTAGCTAAAAAAAAAAAGTGAGCCGTCGCTCAGGACGCCTGGCAGATGTGAAACATCGAAATTATTTTCAACTTAAATATGCATAAAAGAATAGATTACGACAGGAACTAATATGGCATAAAGTATTGAATAAAATAATAAAATTTCTATTATTATTACACAGCAATAATATTAATTCACCGTTCAGTTGCTTACGGACAGCATAGCGTCGCTCCGTCTCGCTCACACACTTCTACGTAGTTCAAAGGGATCGGCTAAGAAAGTGTGATCTAGCAAACAGAAATAGCGACATCTATCGAGCTAAGGCTAAATCTCAGCTATAAAATATAATTTATAAAGAAATCTCTAATCCTGTAATGATAATGAGACAAGCTATTTAAATTATTTTAACGTCATTGGTCCTTGTTAAATCTACAAATTTTAAATGAAATCTGACAGTTTAAAGTGGGTCAAAATCGCGTAAGCGATTGTCCAGTTTTCGTACGTGAAAGTACTGTAGGTAGGTATGGTATACTTATGTTAGGTAGTTAGAGAATTATACATTATTCTATAGAACAAGTATATATGCATAAAAGAACAGATTACGACAGAAACTGAATAAAATAGCATAAAGTATTAATAAAAATAATATTACGATTTTTTGCCAAGAAAATGATGATTTTTATTCAATAAACATTTATTTTCATTAGTATATATTATAGGTAACAATTTACTTTGAGCGCACTAGTTGGTGTTGTACAAACTTTTAAATCGCACTATGGTTTCGTTACAAAAATGTAGATATGTGTATGCGGATATTTATTTTATAGTTAAATATACACAAAAAAAAAAATATTTTATAGTTAAATAGGAGGGAGCCGCAAAGCGTGGCGTTAAACGCCACGCGACGATCGGGTTCACCCTCGCCTATAGATGTTTCATATCAAAAAATAAAGCTCATCACATAGATTTCTAGAAAACATCGATGTTTTCAGGGCGATGCTTTTGTACACCGATGTTTGTTATCAAACATCGGTGTACTTTCATTTATCCACCATATTGAATTTATCGACCTTTTAAGCTGAAAGAGTACTTCATGTAAAATTAAAAATGAAGGTAACAATTAGCAATTCTACTCTGTGATGAAGTAAGAATACAATCCACTATCTTCTTTCTGTTTGTTATCAAACATCGGTGTACCGATACATCGATGTTTTTGGTTTCGATATTTCCATCTCTAATGCGGGGTCGTTACAAAATTAAAATTTCGGGCTCAGAACAACTATTTGCAGATTGCCAAACGAATTATCTATAGTAAAATTTATCTTTACATGTTTTGAGTAGCTTCTATTTAATTCCTATCTTCACATATATAAATTAATCAATCTGTATGTTTGTATGTTAGTTCCTTACGCGTCGTTCCACATAAAAATAATTAACATCTATATTCAAATTATCTAAATATCCGTGCTCGTCTACTAACTATACTATTACGGGTGTTATCGAAGACCATATCAGCGATATGATAATATAAAGGTATGACTACACATCTGTCACATTTAAGTGTGTGAGTTAATATTAAAAATAAGTAACGGGTGATAAGTAATACACATCGAGTATTGAAAAGAGACAATCGAACAATTTCGGCGTTGTAGAGCGTTGTCCCTGTCGCGCTTTACTTGACTTACGTTGCACGAAGTACTATAATAATAAAGAGTGCCCGCAGGATTCTCAACTCTGGCTTGCCTTAAACGGCTGATCAGAGAGGGGTCGCCAGAGCTATATGCTCGGGGGTGGAAGTGTCATTTTCAAGGGCATAACTACGGGGAAACCACTGCGATGGTGAAACCGGCGCCGCACCGCTCGACACCCCAAGCCACGTGCACCAATGTTGCCCCCCTGTTGCCCGTATGGCCTGCGTGTCTGTGGCGACCGTTTGGGGGGGTCCATTCAGTAAGTTGGCGAGTCACCGTCTGCCAAAGTTCAAGACGATAAAGGTATTGAAGGCAGACGACAGTTTTAAATCAATAGTTTACCATTATTCTAGTCCATCTAACCTTCAACCCCATAATCATGTATTAGATACCATCAACACACAATAGTTTTACACCTACCGTTGGCAGTCCACGTGTGTTATGTGCAGACGTGGAGTGTCATCGGTAGACGTCCCATCCTATTTTTAGATTAAATTTCTCCAAAGGCCTCTGCGTGTTGGATCCATATCCCCGTGTAAGCCTTTCAAAGGACCGGGTATCTTCCCTAGGAAGATCCCGTGAACAAGAAGATAATAATAATAAATAAACTTTATTGACTTCATACGATACTACAATAATGATAATTTCTAGTCTACACAGATAAGTACTTACAAATTATTTTGTGAACACTAGCGTCTAAACTAGGCCGAGCCTGTATCTCAGACGCTAGTTTCTTCCAATGACACAATACAGTATATACACTAACACTGAGTAAGATTAATTTTAATTTTTTACAATTATATTAAGACATTTACAATCTAAAAACTTTATGAGTGTATTTCTAACTATTGTAGTTTAACAAATTGTGTCCCTGCTTCTGCAAGTACCCTCTTTCTACAGAATATTATGTTAGCGGTAAATAACACCACTGTAAGTGCAAACTTCGGCAAATTTATTACCAACCAGTTGGTATTGCAGAAACAGAACCCTGGAGAATAATATAATTTGTTCGTTCAGTAGCAGTTAGTATTTAAACTATAAATTTTCTACCAATCAAGATCGATTGGTAGAAATTGCTATTATTATGTACGTAAATTTACAACATAAATAATGTCAGCAATCAGCATTAATCCGCATATCATGATTAATAAAGATAATTATTGTTTATTTATTTACTATATTTGTTATATATTAATTTAAATAGATAAAAAAGAGGTAAAAAGAGAAAAAAGAGATCATGTTTCTTATTTTAATGTAACAAGCAAATTTTCTATATTCTCATAATTTTGTGTTTTGAGCCAGGATACTAAAGTTTTCTTACATATTTTGTTATTTAACGGGTATAATTGTAGAATTTTGTTTAATTTATTGTAAAGCATGGGACCGAGATAACATTGAAATTTGTTTATAAAATGTGTTTTGAATTTAACAGTAGGGCAGACATTATAATTTCGTCTCTTTTTAAAATTGTGGTGATTAAAATCAGTTTTACAATGCTGAGACATTATAATATATTTTACAAACAGTTGTCTAATGGTTAAAACATCACAATCAGTATACAGTTGAGCAGTTGGATATCTGAATGGTTTAGACTTTATTACTTTAAGCAGTGCACGTTGGGCTCGTTCTAATTTAATCAGGTGAGTTTTTCGTGCGCCAACCCATGACGTAATACAGTAACTAAAAACAGCTTCAGCTAGGGCATAATATACTGTTTTGAGAAGAGAGAAATCAGCAACATGTCGGAGTTTCTTGAAAATATATATAAGTCTTCTTGTTCTATCTGATAGCACATTAATATGTGCCTGCCATGTAAGTTTTTCATCTATTAAAACGCCTAAATACCTAACAACCTTATGTCTACTCAAACAGGAGCAATCACACGTATCACCATCTGCAATTTGACAGGTATGTAATTTTATTTCAAGACTATCAGAGGGAAACGATCGTTCTGTTTTACCAAAAAGCACAAACTCAGTTTTTGTTTTATTAAGTGTTAGCAAATTCTGATTTAACCAACATGCTGTACTTGCAAGTCCAGACTCGGCATTTGTTTTTACCTCTTGCCAGGTTTTGCCATAAAAGATTAGTGCTGTATCATCAGCAAAAGTATAAATATTGCAATTCTTCAATTTCAAGTTACACAGATTATTAATATATAACAAAAATAGGGTAGGTCCAAGAACACTACCCTGGGGTACTATACGTGGGGTATAGATTTTTTGGCCCCGAAACCTAGTATGCCAAATTTCATCAAAATCGTTGGAGCCGTTTCCGAGATCCTGAATATATATATGTACAACGTATCCCAAAATTCAACGATAAGTGGGCACCAACAGATGGACCTACTTATGACTGCTCGAGAAAAAAAAGAAAATTCTACACTTTTTTTTTCATTACGAGAAAAAAAAAGTGAAATCTTTAAAAGATGGACACCTTTATTATATTTTTAAGTGCCATTACTGCAATTTTACAAATAATTCAGTGATTTTTTATGTATTAGCACCATAAGTAGCGCTGCTATCGATCACAACCATTAAAAATCCCAGAATGTCTATAGTTTCTACACAAAAATTAACCAAAACTATGTTGGTGCTCGCTTATCGTTAAATTTTGGGACACGTTGTATATACAAGAATTGCTCGTTTAAAGATATACGATTTACCTTACATAATAAGTAATTTATACCTATTACAAAACGCGTACGCCATTATGACGACGAGATAATAGAGGTCGTGACATATGTTATGTTTTGATCGATAATAACTATACAAGATAAAACTAGTTTTCTGTAAGTACCTACAGTAAACCTTTTAATACAATTTTTCATCTTTTATCTTGCCAACTGGATGTCGCAAAAGATGACTGCAGAATACAATATTTGATTGCACAGATGGCGTGGTGATTAAAATATCTACCTATCGTACCTATGGCGTGGGTTCGAATCCCAACAACATTTTGAGCTATCCACAAATTGTTGTTCAGTGTCTAGATGTAATTTGTATCCCTTATTTGTAAACCGACCACTGACGACAAGTCACCCTGCTCCGGTGGTCAGTCCAACGACGAAGGCGACGTATCACGGGTGGGTTACGGGTGTGCGTGTTTACGTCCCTCTGTCGCCCCGGACAGAGCGGAGCGAGGAGTGCGTCGACCGTAACTCAGCCCAAAAAAAAATCCCTTATTTGTATATTTGTGAAGTCCCTCGCACTACAAGGATTATTTACTTAATGTAGGGTGATGTCTTTTAACCGACATAGCCCGAAGAATTGGCACGCTAAAATGGCAATGAGAAGGCCATATCGCTGAACCGACAACCGTTGGGGAAGAAAGGTTCTCGAGTGGCGATCACGACTCGAATGACGCAGCGTAGGATGACCATTAGAAAGACTAATAATATCTTGAAAGTCGCAGAGAACTGTTGGATGCAAGTGACATGACTGTTCCGAGTGGCATTCTCGTGGTGTTTTCATCAGCATCTCGCCTTGTATACGTACGTTCCACTATTGAGCTCGAGCCTCCTCATTAAGGGGATGGAAATTGACCTCTATACCATGCTGCTCAGATATGACGGTATAGGGTTTTATTTCTGACGTCCTCCCCGAGGGGGGGACGTCGGTCGATGAGAGGGCACCCCAAATAGGGGGTATTCCGTCGGGCCGACCACTGATGACAAGTAACCCTGCTCCGGTGGTCGGCCCAACGACGAAGGCGATATGCATCGTGGGTGGGTTGCGGGTGTGCGTGCTTACGCCCCTCTGTTGCCCCGGACGGAGTGGTACGAGGAGCGCGCCGACCGCAACCCACCCCCAAAAAAAAAAAATAACGTTTTATTTCGAGTTTTTTTTTTCTGATCTACTGAGTTATTAACCGATTTTGCTTCTAGTCTACCGCTTTGAATAGGAGGGAAGAGGAATCTTTCCAACTCCTCCTATATTTTTCTTTACTTATTAAATTTGATGCGGTTCGCAAAACAATTAAAAACATTTCTCGCGATTTCCCAAGGACCAAACCTTTTTTTACCAAGACCATTGTCCTTTACAGTGACCATTGTGGATTCTGGCTTACAGGAGTTACAGTGTTGGTAATCTGTGGTGAGATTAGTCCCAAAACATATGTATTAGGGATGTGAAAAATTATAGATTATTAATCGATTATTTTGTTGTAATAATCGATTTTTAAAATCGATTATGAAAGTGAGAAAAATCGATTATTAATCGATTTTTTACTATTCGAAATTAAACGATAATTCATGGCCAGATTTCCTAAAAAAAAGAAAAAGGTCATCAGGATTGTTTTCATACTATATTACAAAATAAAGCTTACATTTCCTAAAAAAAAAAGTCATCACAATCCTGTTGGCAGAAAAAATCGATTATTTTATAATCGATTTATTTTAGCGAACAAAATATCGATTATTTAAAAATCGATTATTTTCCCTCCAGGTCACATCCCTAATACTTATGTATATGATATCCCTTAGTGGCTTTTTACGACACCCACGGGTAGGACAGGGAGAGGTGAGTATATTCTTAGTTTTAGTTTTAATTAGCACACGGAAAATTGTAGGTCATTGCTCTTATAATGAAGGAGGTAAAAGAGCTGAAATGATGATGGTGATCGCTTATCTGAACGATGATAGTATAGCATAAAATTTGTAACTATCATCATCATTATTTCAGCTCAAATACGTCCCACTGTTGGGCTTGAACCATCGCCACTCCATAGGAGAGAAATAATCTATTATACCACGCTGGTCAGACGTATTGGTATAGGTTTTTATTTCGAGTTTTCCTTTTCTTGCATAGATCATCATCATCATCATCTTGCTCTTATCCCAATTACTTGGGGTCGACGCAATATGTCATCTGTTTTGACATATTGCAAAAAGTTTCGCAAATGACTTTTATGACCGGTCGCCTGCCTGACGTCAACCCTCCTTGGGAATGTAATCGTTGACCCAAATGGTACCAGATGGAGTTGGTCCGGGTCAATCTAGGGCTCTTAGTCGTCTTTTACGACACCCACGAGCAAAGCAAGGGTTGGTAGTATTCGAAGCCGCTACCACACAGCACCTTTTCTTGCATAGATATTATACGCAATCCCTTAGTCGTCTCTTACGATACCCACAGGCAGGAGGAGGTGGGGAATTGTATTCTTACTCCGTCACCACACGAAATTATATAGCACAGGAACTCATTTACACAACAAACGCGACCTAATGTTAGACAGTTCGCAAGTCACTTCTAGAGTAATATACCAAAGACCTTTTAGTAATTCGAGAAAATTTCGATACGTTCAGCCGTTGCCGCCATACTTACTATTATAATCAATAGAGCACACTTTGTTATACCATTACAGTATGCGCCTACTGTTATTTCTTTTTCTTCTTGGCTTTCTTTTTTAATACGCAAGGTAGGGTAACCATATTACTACGTTACCCGAAAGGGTATTCCGTCGGGCCGACCACTGACGACAAGTCACATCTGCTCCGGTGGTCGGCCCAACAACGAGGTGACGTGGGTACGGGTGGGTTATGGGCCCACGCGCCGTCCTTTCATCGCCCCGAACGGACTGGACCGCGCGTGCGCTTACCATAGCCCACCCATAAAAAAAAACCATATTACTAACACTCTCCTACAGTTCTTAAATATACCGCACACCTCAAAAAAAGAAAGAAATTTGTGATGCAATCAAGAAGATTTTTGTTAAGGAATTTAATGGCATGGATACAAAAACTTTTTTGAGATTTTTTTATTTTTTATATAATGTACATTTAAATTCACTGTACGTTAGGACGCCAAATCGTCACCTTCAATAACGTAATAAATAAATATTGGCAACTTTTAATGATAACTGACAATTTTGAAGGAACACGAAAATATGTAATAATATTTCCATGTGGTGACGGAGTAAGAATACAATTCATCACCCCCCTTTCTGGCCCGTGGATGTTGTACAAGACGACTAAGGGATACAATACGCGTACAATATCTATGCAAGAAAAGGGAAACTCGAATCAAAACCCTATACCAACACGTCTGACCAGCGAGGTAGTAGGTTAATTTCCCTCCTGTAGTGAAGAAGGCCCGAGTCCAACAGTGGGACGTGTATGGACTGGGGCGATGATGATGATGAAAATACGCATAAAACACTATTATGTTACATTTACAACATTTTAGCACTATTTCTGAATTATATTATATGAAATGACAATAAAATTATTCAAGGTACACTTTAAAATACTAATAATACTAAATAAAATACTAATAATATCGAATATAATAGCACCACATGATATACACGTTCCCGCCAAAAACGAGTTTATTGGCATTCAATGAGTACAGATAATTCGATTTTTCTTCGAGGAAAATACGAAACAAACTTCAACCTCGATTAGTTTTAAAATACGCTTGAAGTCATAACAATAATAACAGAAGATTACTAGCTCGTGAAAAAAACACTCAAACAAAAAATTAATTTAACATTCAAATTCCTTTGTCTCTCAAATAAATAAAAAAAAAAACTGCGAGTAAATAAAGAACGAATTTGATCATCATCGTTATCACAGTTTATATACTTCCCACTGGTGGGCTATAATTCTCTTCGTAATGAGGGAGAAATTAACCTAATATACCGCGCTGGTCAGACGAGTTGGTATTGCGTTTCATTTTTAATTTTCCTGCACTGACATATTAGTTTTAGTCTTCTTTTAAGGCACCCACGGGTAAAAAAGGGGTTGGTGAATTGTATTCTTACTCCGTCATCACATGGAAGGAAAAAAAATGAACTTACCACTCTTAAACAGTCCAAAGGTCCACGATAAAGGTAAGCTCACAACAATAATAACGCTAATACAAATTAAATAACAATTATTTAATTATTATCTGCTTATTATAACACACTAAATAACAGTTATTAATTACAATGCTTTTTTATTACAATTCTAAATTTGAAAAACAATGCTTTCTCTATTCCACTCTCTCCACTCGGGATTATATTTTTAATTTTTTGAAAATAGAACGAGCAATTACGGCACGGGCACTCGCTTGGGCGATAAAAACAATACTGAAATACTGTCGTGAGTTTTAATGTGCGTATGCACGCATTAAATTTTATCCGTTAACTATTTAAACATTTGGTTTTGTTTGTGATTTGTTATATATGTAATAGTAATATGGAGGAATATTCTAATTTGTTTTATTAGGTACTAATTATGTAGGTACACAAAAATATCGTAAACGTTACTAATTAATATAAAACAATGAGAATTATTTTTTTTTTAATGCAAACGGTGGCAAACGAGCAAATAATACACCTGATGGTAAGTGGTGCTACTGCTCATGGACCTTTGCTAGGCCGTTGCCTGCCGTGAAAAAAGTGAAGAGAGTGTGAATGCGTGCTATAAGATTCGGTGAAAATAAAAGTATCAACAAAACCCACCATACGCAAATACCCTCAGAATGTTGGGCTACCGGCTCTCTCGCTCACCGAACGAAGCGCAGTAACAAATAGCTACTACTTAGACGTCGATTTTCTGCTCAGTGTGGTACTACCCTGGACGGACCGACCCGCAACTGTAGACGACAAACTGTCAACAGTGTGGTTCTACCACTAATTATCCCTTTTTTTTTTTTTTAAAGTGTTTATTGTTTTCATTTGTTGCGCTTTTTTGATGGTAAAGGTAAGGAATGGAAACGGAAAGGTAGGAATACTAACAAGCCTTATATTGCCCGTGGGTGTCATATAAGACAACTAAGAATTTTACATAGGCTTTGACGCCAACTGATGGAGTCGGGTCTATAATTATATTCGCAAGGAGGCTTGCAGTCAGACAAGTGGCCGGTCAGAAAGATAAAACTATTGCCAATAACGTTTGCAATATATGTTCTATGAAATAAGAGTACATATTCAATCATGTTTGGGTGCAAGCCTCATTTACAAAGGGAGGAGAATGGTCCTTCCATGGTCTGGCCAGGCTCAGGGGTGGTTAGGCTTGTCAGACGGGTTGGTATAGGGTTCTATTTCGAGTTTTCCTTCTTTTGTACTGATGTTATCTGTTTGTGTCTCTTAGCCGTCTCTTACAATCATCCACGGGTAAATAATTAAGTGGTGAATTATATTACTACTCCGACATCAGCATCATACAAAAAACTGTTCTGTATCAATAAGGCCTGAAAACACTCAAAAATTTCATCAAATTCAGTCCAGCCGTTTAGGCCACCTCAACCTATAATTCGCTAATTTTGGAGATCTTCAAAGACAAGGGATTTATCTATATACATAGATACATACATACAAACACACACGTACACACACATGTGTGTATATATAGAGCTGGGCGAGTGACTCATTAATGCCGAGCCGAAACTACTGAAGCCAAAACATGAAATGAAATGGACAATAGTTTTTGTGACGTAAGGTAAGGATTTTATGAAAGAGTTTCTAAGAAAGAATTTCATAGAATTCAACCCTCAAGGGGGTAAAACACATTGGTAATAAAAATTAAAAAGAAACGAAAATACGAAGTCGTAGGCATAATTTATATCTAGAGTTAGTTATCCGTGTGATGACGGAGTAAGAATACAATTCACCACCCCTTCTCATGCCCGTGGGTGTCGTAAAATACGACTAAGGGATACAATATGCATATGACATATATGCAAGAGAAGGTAAAGTTGAAATAAATTCGTATCCCAACACACTTGGGGGTGCTACGCCAGAAACCTCTGCGTGGTGTACCCTGGGCAAGAGCGACAATTCCTTGGATTGCTCTCTGGAATTGTCGCTCGTGGCAAATATCTGGCCCAAGGGGGGGCCCAGTTTGTGGGATGCCCCAAATTCGCTCCATGCCCTCTAATTGTAGAGGGTATTGGACGCGAAAATTCGACGGGTCCAGTCACTCATTCGTTTGAGGACTGGGCAGGCATTGGGGAATTGTCCGTCACCCGTAGAGAGGCTGACCGCGCGACGGCGACCGATGTCCCAGTACGTCGAGAAGTGAGGTTACCCGAAAGGGTATTCCGTTGGGCCGACCACTGATGACAAGTCACATCTGCTCCGGTGGTCGGCCCAACAACGAGGTGACGTGGGTACGGGTGGGTTATGGGCCCGCGCGCCGTCCTTTCATCGCCCCGGACGGACTGGACCGCGCGTGCGCTTACCATAGCCCACCCATAAAAAAAATCCCAACACACTTGACCAGCCTTGTATAGTTGTATAATACTTCCAGTTATTATTATGGAGGAGGCTCCCGTCTAGCAGTGAGTGTTATGAACTGCTATGATGATGATTATTATTAATCTAAATATCTTTATATATACATTTCTTGTGTGTGTGTGTATGTCACTGAACTCCTCCTAAACGGCTCGACCGATGTTGATGAAAATTTTTGTGCGTGTTCGAGGGGATTCGAGAATAGTTTAGATTTACAATTGAACCCGGTAGGTGGCGCTTATTTGAGCAGAACAATGTCTGTTGGATCAGCTAGTTATATATAATTCTCCGTGTGGTGACGGAGTAAGACTACAATTCACCACCCCCTATATTGTCGTGGATGTCGTAAAAAAAGACTAAGGGATATGATGCATATAGCAACTATGCAAGAGAAGGTAAACTTGAAATAAAACCCTATACCAACCCGTGGCAAGCGTGATATAGTAGGTCAATTTCACTCCCATTGTAAAGGAGATGTTGATAAAATTCTTTTGTATGTGTGTGGCTGAAATCCTCCTAAGCGGCTGGATCGCATTTGATGAAAATTCTTGCGACTAGGCGGATTCAAGAATAATTAAATTAAAAAATGGACCCAGTGGGTGGCTCTATCCGATACTAGAAAATTCTATTTCATTTTTTAATAGATTTGCATAGAGCAGCGTCTGATCCAATTCTGTCCAGGTCAGTAAGGGTCACTGACGGGCCTGGACAGATTTGGATCAAATTTTGTATGTTTATTTCAATGGCTGGCAATGGTGTACTCTGTCAAACTGTGTCGCAATTATGTGGGAAAACCTTATAACAATATCAAAATCAATTTTCATCGTTAAGTTTTGTTATTTAAATACATTTTTTCAAGATATCATGATTTTTTATTTCGATATTTGTAAATTATTGGAAATGAACAATGTTACCAGTTTATTCTCGAGTGATTTGCCGCAACAATGGGAGATAAAGGAAAATCAGTACTGACCATAGCCATGCCATATTTGCGTACTGATTGTGTTTGATCTTATAATTTTGATATGCAAATCATAAAACAGGGACATATCACTATACTATGTCACTATATCGTCTTATAATTATAAAAAGATATGTCATAAAATAATTTGTCAATTTATCGGTGATAAATATTTTAAAAACATCGGTGATTGTAGTCAACACCACGAAACGAGCCTTTTAAAACTTCTAATAGAAAAATATTTGCAAATAAGATGTCACTATATTTTTAAATTGGATAATTGGGTTATCCCATGTCATAAAATCTAAGTGGAAACTATTCCGAAAACAAACCCAAAGAGGCGGGTTTTTATTTAAGGTATTTCCTTTGTTTTTGTATGTACAATATTTAATAAAACACTATTCTATTAATTATATAATTATTTTATTTAACCTCCATCTTAAATATTTGAAAAAATAGGGAAAATAATTTAAAAGTAATCCTTAAACACGCATACATTGACAATTTAATAACAGTAAGAACACAACGCGTACTCACACATAGCGAAAAACCGATGCCACTTTTTGTGTATCGTTTGTTCTGCATTAGTCCATCTATAGTCCATAAAATATAGCTTGATCTCTGTGACAGATGTCAACGAAACCAACGAAGTAAGTTTGAACGGACGGCATGTTTACAGTTTCATTTTGTATCAAATATATTTTCATTCATTTCGTGCCAGTTTTATTGCAACTGAATTGCAATATATTATAAATATAAAAATATTAATATTCATGTCTAAAATGTACCTCGTAAGTACTGAAATATCTAGTGAATATTTTATACATAAATGACGCTTCATCATCATCATTTCAGCCTATCGCCGTCCACTGCTGGACGTAGGCCTCCCTCATGTTGCGCCACAATGAGCGGTCCTGTGCCGCCTGCATCCAACGACGCCCAGCTACTTTCACTAGGTCATCGGTCCACTTAGTGGGGGGGCGTCCTACACTGCGTCGTCCGATACGTGGTCGCCACTCGAGAACCTTTCTTCCCCAGCGGTTGTCGGTTCGTCGAGCGATGTGGCCTGCCCATTGCTACTTCAGCGTGCTTATTCTTCGTGCTATGTCGGTTACACCCGTTCTTCTGCGGATTTCGGTATTCCGGATTCTATCTCGCAGAGAAATCCCGAGCATAGCCCGCTCCATAGCACGCTGAGCGACTTTGATCCTTGATATGAGGCCTACATTTAGGGACCACGTTTCCGTGCCGTAAGTCATCACTGGTAACACACACTGGTCGTAGACATGTGTTTTCAGACACTGAGGTATGTTGGACGAAAAGATCCTCTTAAGTTTCCCGAACGCTGCCCAACCGAGTTGGATTCGTCGGCTGATCTCTTTCTCGAAATTGGATCTACCTAACTGGACTGTTTGTCCTAGGTAAACATAGTGATCGACAACTTCAAGAATCGCATTGCCAACTAGGACCGGTACAGGAATGACATGGGCATTTGACATGACTTTCGTCTTGTCCATGTTCATTCGTAAACCCACTAGTTGGGATACCCTGCTGAGATCATTGAGCATTGTGCCAAGGTCCTCCATGGATTCTGCCATAACGACTATATCGTCGACTAATGACGCTTACGCACATACAAAGTCTTACTGGCCTGCAAATAAAAAAGAGATGGGACAGTCGATATACGTAAATCGATAACCGATCCTTATTAAATTATTTATAAAAGAAATAAAGTCAATAAATAATAATAAAATATATAAAACTTTCAACATAATTTTTATAATTAAAACAGACAGTTACATTATAAAATACATAAATTGAATTAATTAAACATTAAAAAACTACTTTTTGTCTCATAGTAAATGATAATATTATGTACTCATTATTGTGAATAAACTAGACATATTTATTTATAAAATAGTCGTAATTGATCGATTGATCTAACGACTGTCCCTATTCTGGCAAAAAATGATAAATGTTCTAGCAGGAACGCTCCAGTGATGACGATAATAATTACCTAGACCTTGATGGCCTTGACCTTTTGAATAATTAAAACAGTCAAAAAACAGTTTTGTTTGAAATGAAGTCAAAAAGATTTTCATTGATTGCATTTTAATTATAATAGAAAATCACAATTATAAAAATAAAGAGTTTTCTCGATAAAAATTACGGACTTTATCGTAAGCGTGACAGCTCTAGGGACAACTGTCACAGAGATCATCCTATATTTTATGGACTATAGTTACGTGTATATTTATGATGATGATGATGAATGTTTACTGTTTTCTTCTGATCATTTCAGACTTTTTAAAATGCAGATTTCAAATAGTGTTCGCTGTTATTATTGTTACTAATATGACTATTTACAATTTTGAATAATCTATGAACCTATTAATTGTAGCTCTTCTGTACTAGCACTTCTTGTGACCTGTAACTTAGATTAGTTAGGCTACAGCTGAAAATCAGCGCTATAATTTTAT
Source organism: Lymantria dispar (assembly GCA_032191425.1). Taxonomy (NCBI): domain Eukaryota; kingdom Metazoa; phylum Arthropoda; class Insecta; order Lepidoptera; family Erebidae; genus Lymantria; species Lymantria dispar. The sequence continues at coordinate 3,525,735 of CM063465.1, read as the reverse complement.
GTAGCACTAGCAATCCGCCCTCGCTTCGCTTCGGTTATAGGTTATAGTCGTTTTACCCACGTAGTTCCCGTTCCCGTGAGAATATCGGGATAAAATATAGCCTAGTTTATGCCCTGATATTATAGCTTTCCATTGGTGAAAGAATTTTTGAAATCGGTCCAGCCGTTTTGAAGATTACCCGGAACAAACAGACAGACAGACAGACAAAAATTTTTTAATTGCTATTTTAGGCATAGGTGTCGTACAAATAATCTTGTGAGTATGAAAAAAGCCTATTATTTTGACATTACAAACAGACACTCCAATTTTATTTATTGGTATAGATAAATATCCTGAGCTGTTGATTGGATACTAATACTTGGAATTTCATTTGTATATACTACGATTACATATTTTACGATTACATATTTATTTTCCGTGTGGCGACGGAGTAAGAATACAAATCACCACTCCCTATCTTGCCCGTAGATGTCGTAAAAGACGACTAAGGGATATAGTGTGCATATAACATCTATGCAAGAGAAGGAAAACTCGAAATAAAACCCTTTACCAACCTGTCTGACCAGCATGGTATAGTAAGGTCAATTTCTCTCCTATTGTGGAGGAGGCTCGAGCCCAACAGTGGGACGTATATGAGCTGAAATGATGATGATGATGACATATTTTAATCATCAATATTTTTTCGTCTTTGTTTTTTATATCATTTTGTGTATATATGTATGTCAAGCATGTAACTATAGTGTCCAATAAATCTAATTTTCTTTCTTTCTTTTTGTATGAACTACGTATCGTATCGTACGTATTATCAGTATTATTTTAGGTCCTTGTCTAAAGCCCACTTTACACGTCCGCGGATGCGTCCGCAGATGTCATCGGCGGGCGCGTCCGCGGATGTGTAGAGGGGGTGATTTGCTTGTCTGTGGTAGGTATTTGACGTCCGCAGATGCATTCGGCACTAATCCGTTAGTTGTCGATTTTTGTAGCACGGATCAAAGGGTGTCAGCGCCAGCGCTCGGCGCGAGCGAGTGATCTATCCACACGTCTGACGACGGATCAGTGTTCATCGGGAAACGGATGAGAATGCATTTTTTCGTTCTTTCTTTTTTACTTGCTCATAAAATGGCTAACACGAGCACTAACGAAACATTCAAATTACTGGAGCTGTATCAAACAGAAATTCGAACAAAATTATAAAATTCTCCAGATGGCTCTGCATACATAGTTCTAAAAGCTGGTTTTCAACGCTATTCCTGCGAAAAAAAAAATGGCGTCCAGGAGGATGTGTTAAAAAAATTGCAATAAATCATCATCTTTATCATCTCAGCCCATATACGTCCCACTGTTGGGCTCGGGCCTCCTCCATAATGGAAGGGTATATGACCTACTATACCACGCTGGTCAGACGTATCGGTATACCGATAGGTTGGTATAGGGTTTTATTTCGAGTTTTCCTTCTCTCGCATAGATGTTATATGCGTTTTATATCCCTTGGTCGTCTCGTACGATCACCCACGGGTAAGAATGAATGTGTGGGGGATGGTGGTGAATTTTATTCTTACTCCGTCACCACACGGAAGGCAAAAATACGTTATGGAAATGATTTTTTTCCACATTATTCGGTTTCTATGTATGCTGATTACAGCGTCCACCACGTTCCTCTTCTCCATTTTTTTTTTGATAACTACTGTGATGGACACTTAAATAATACTTAAAGGTCCTAAATAAATAAATAGCTGCAACAGCTACGGTCTTAATATCCATTTCGCGTGTGTACGCACGTACGTGTTGCGTCCGTCAAGAGTCAATACAGACTGATCGACCTACAGACGTGTGGACGGCTCACAGAGTTCCATCCGCGAATGCATCTGACGACTTCTGCGGACACATCCGCCGACGTGTAGAGTGGGCTTTAGAATAATAACGTATAGAAGGATAGTGTCAGTACTTCGAACGTTCGAGACATGAATCTAAAAATATTAATGGCGGGCAGACGATTACACACGTACACACGTACACCACTATACAAATTATGAAATCAAATTTTATTTTTATTAACATAAATCGTCGAATGTCCGTGTGGTGACGGAGTAAGAATACAATTCACCACCCCCTCCCTATCTTACCCGTGGGTGATCGTACGATACGACAAAGGGATATAAAAAGCATATAACATCTATGTGAGAGAAGGAAAACTCGAAATAAAACCCTATACCAACACGTCTGACCAGCGCGGTATAGTAGGTCAATTACCCTTCCATTATGGAGGAGGCCCGAGCCCAACAGTGGGACGTATATGGGCTGAGATGATGATGATGATGATGAAATCGTCGAAATACTTATAAAAGTAATATTAAAAACCTTTTTAAGTTTTTCAAATGTGTTATGACACCATTTGAATGCACAAATCGTCATAATTACCTATTTATTTTTTAAGAGTTGCGTACGTACGTGCAGTACAATGACTTTTACATTACGGAACAGTTCCGGCGTAAGCTTCATTAGGCTCCAATCGAAATGCTTCACATTTAGTGTGCGAACTTTCCTTCTATACGTTATTATTCTAAGTTCCTCACATATGAAATTAGCGTTTTGTCGTACTGATCACTTTGATCTGAAATATCTCCTCTTTGGTTATGAATTCTAAATTTAAATCTATAAATTCATTTAACTGGTACATTTGAGTTTTAAAAACAGTCATTCATTTGTTTTTTCCTCATTATTTTTTTTTTAACGTTGCTTAATACCGCACAATAGAAAAAATGAAATATCGGTATATTTACGAGTACGAGTTCTTCTGTGACACCAGTACTGCAGAAACAATAAACAACAACTTCGAGGAGTGGTAGGACCACACTGTCGACAGTTATCTGTCTACAGCCGCGGGCCGGTCCGTCCGGGGTAGTACCATGCTCTCGCAGAAAATCGACGTCCGAGTAGTAGCAATTTGTTACTGCGCTTCGTTCGGTGAGCGAGAGAGCCGGAAGCCCAATTTTCTGAGGGTGATTGCATGTGGAGGGTTTTGGTGGTGCCCTTGGTATCACCGAGCCTCAATGCACGCATTCACACTCCCTTCGCTTTCTTCGCGGTAGGCAACGGCCTTGTAAAGGTCCATGAGCGGCAGCAACACTTACCACCAGGTGTACTGTTTGCTCGTTCGCCACCGATTGCAATAAAAAAAAAAAAAAAAAATTAAGAAATGTTTTCTGATGTTTACGCGAGCATTACACATTGTAAATATAACTGATTTAACGGATTTTATCGCGTTTGTATTTGATTTATAATTGCCCGAGGTTTCGAACCCTTTGCAGCGTTCGGCGGGGTGGACTAAAATGTCTCATGTCCAAATAGTCATCGTTATTACCGAGATTTATGTATATCCACCCACTATAGAATTAGTTATTAAAGATTACAAATAAATAAAATTGAAGTATCTGTTGTAATGTCAAAATACTGGGCAAGACACACCTATGCCTAAAATACAGCTTAAAAAATTTTGTCTGTCTGTACGTCTATCTATTTGTTTGATGTAATTTTCATAACGACTGGACCAATTTTGATAATATTTTACTACCAGGTAGCTGTTTATATATGGAGTAACTTAGGCTATATTTTATCCCGGTATTCCCACGGGAACAGTAACTATGCGGGTAAGGCGACTGAAACTGAAGCGAAGCGAGGACGGCTTGCTAGTTATAAAAAATGGCGACATTGTTTTCCTAATTTCACATTAAAAAAAATCACGTTAACCGTGATTCATTTCGTGAAAGAATTTGAAATTCTTTTTTCATTTCGATTCTCGTAACGCATTGTAACAATAACACAATTTTCAGCCAGTACAAGACAGATACAGATTAAAAAATATGTAGCTGCTATTTTTATATTGAGAGCTATATAGCTATTATATATTCTAACACGAGAGTAGCAAGTGCTTATAATTAGTAGGGCGATATTTTGGGGCATGTTATCGTAAACAATGCATTTAGCTCTGTGTCAATGACCTTTAAATTTATTTATTTTTATTACAAATGCATGGACAGACGAGCAAACAGTACAACTGATGGTAAGTGCTGCCACCGCTCATGGACCTTTACAAGGCCGCTTTACCTACCGTAAATAAAGTAAGGGGAGTTTGAATGCATGCAATGAGGTTCGATAATACTAAAGGCATCAGTAAAACCCACCACACGCAAACGCCCTCAGAAAGTTGGGCTTCCGGCTCTCTCGCTCACCGAACGAAGCGCAGTAACAAATTGCTACTACTCGGACGTCGATTTTCTGCTCAGTGTGGTACTACCCCGGACGGACCGGCCCGCGTCTTTAGACAGAGAACTGTCAACCATTCCTTCTACCATTATTATTTACCATTATTATTTATTTATTAAATACTAGCAACCCGCCCTCGCTTCGCTTCGGTTTCTGTCGCCTCATGCCCGTAGTTTCCGTGGAAATACCGGGATAAAATATAACCTAGTTTACTCCCTGATATTATAGCTTTCTATTGGTGAAAGAATTTTTTAAATCGGTCCAGCCGTTTTGAAGATTACCCGGAACAAACAGACAGACAGACAGAGAGACAAAAAATATAAAGTGATTTTTGGACATGTGTATAGTGCAAATAACCGTGTGAGCATGAAAAAAGCATATTATTTTGACATTACAAACAGACACTCCAATTTTATTTATTGGTATAGACTAGTAAGTCGCCCTCGCTTCGGTGTCGCCCTATCCGCATAGTTCCCATTACCGTAGGAATACCGGGATAAAATATAGCCTAAGTTACTCCTTATATAGACAGCTACCTAGTAGTAAAATATTATCAAAATCAGTCTAGCTGTTTTGAAGATTACATCAAATAAACAGACAGACACACAAAAAAATTTAAACTGTATTTTACGTATAAGTGTCGTGCAAATAACCATATGAGTATGAAAAAACCGGCTAAGTGCATGTCGGAGTCGCGCACGAAGGGTACCGTACCATTATTTATAAAAGGGCAAAAATCGCCTTTGTTATATGGGGACCCTCCCTTAAATTTATTTTATTTTCTTTTTAGTATTTGTTGTTACAGCGGCAACAGAAATACATAACTTGTAAAAAATTCAACTGACTAGCTATCGCGGTTCTTGAGATACAGACGGACGGACAGTGAAGTCTTAGTTAAAGGGTCCCGCTTTTACCCTTTGGGTACGGTACCCTAAAAAGTCCAGTATTTTGACATTACAAACAGACACTTCACTTTTATTTATTTGTATAGATGTATAGATTATGAAATAAAGCTATTTTTACGGATTCTATAGAATCTTTTCAGCATTCGTTTTTTTCATTGAAAAGTATCGGCAAAGTAAAAATCAAATGGACGGTCGACCGCGTGCGGGCGGTCGAAGAGTGGGCGGTGGCACTGGGCCTCTGTTTACTGAACAGGGGCTCGGTGCAAACGTGCGTACGGCAGCAGGGCGGGTCGATAGTGGACTTGTCGTTCGCTAGCCCCAATGTCGCAGCACGTGTGAGGAGCTGGTGCGTATGAGGAGGAGGTCGAGACCCTATCCGACCACAGATACATCCGGATAGAAGTCTCCCGGATCCTCCTACAGCCCAGCAGGGGTTTCCGCGGTGGGCTGTGGGTCGATTGGATCGGGTCCTATTGGCGGAGGCAGCCATTGTTCAGTCGTGGCTGTCCTCATCACCCCAGGCGGACGGGGTGGACGCCGAGGCTGGCCGCATCTGCTGTACGTTAACACAGATCTGCAATGCGGCCATGCCCTGTGTGCGGCGTCTGCTCTCGAAGAAAGCGGTCCTCTGTTGGTCCCGAGAAATTGAGTCGAGGACCTTTTTCCACGGCGGGCGGAGCACACGTCCCTGGTCATGGCTTCGCCGGACAGCAACCGGGAGGCCGACGACGAGAGTGTTCCGCTCATCACGGAGCCGGAGATGGGGGCGGCAGTGGCGCGTATGCGAGCCAAATCCACCGCCTCCGGGCCCGACGGTGTGCCCAACCGTGTGCTGGCCCTGGTCTTCGAGCACCTGGGACCACGCCTCAGAGGACTGTTCGACGCTTGTTTGGCGATCGGGCAGTTCCCTGGGTGCTGGAAGGTCGATGGCCCTGTACGGCGCACCGGTGTGGGCGGGGTCCCTGACCGTCCGTCTGAGGGCCCTCTTGTGGCGACCACAGAGGGTCATGGCGATCAGGGCCATACGCGGTTACCGCATGGTGGCGACGGAGGCAGCGTGCCTCCTGGCCGGAACTCCCCCGTGGGACCTGGAGGCGGAGATGCTCGCCGGAATTTACCAGCGGGTGTCGGAGACGCGCGCCCGCAGCGGCTAGGACTCAGTTCAGGAGATCACCGCCTGGCGGGTCGAGGCCCGCCGAGAAGTCATTGCCCGTTGGGCAGTCCGGCTGGAGAGGCCTCGGTACAGTGTCAGGACCATCGAGGCTTTCTAGCCGGTGCTGATGGAGTGGTTGGAGCGGACGCACGGCGTGCTTGCTTACCGACTGGTGCAGGTGCTGATGGGGCACGGTTGCTTCGCCAAGTACCTGCACAAGATTGTCAGTAGAGAGAGCACACCGTCCTGCCACCACTGCAATTGCGACGAGGTCACTGCGCAGCATACGCTCGAGGTGTGTGCCGCGTGGGCGGGTGAGAGCCGTGAACTCGTCGCAATTATCGGTGCCGACCTGACGCTGCTTACCATCGCCAGGGAGATGCTCGACAGCGTCAGGAACTGGGACGCGGTCGCGTCTTCTGTGAGGCCGTAATCTCACGGAAGGAGGCGGTGGGTCGTGTGTGAGAGGAGCTCCTCTTCGGCGTCACGTTCCGTCGCCGGCGACTCGGGCGGCGCAGGCGCGAGTATCTGCGCCTAATGCCAGCCTAGCCGAGGCCGCGGGTGATCGGACCGGGGAATGTAGTCCATCACCCGCAGGGAGGCTGACCACGAGCCGGCGACCGACGTCCCAAGACGTCGAGAGGTGAGGGTACCCGAAGGGGTGTCCCGTCAGGCCGACCACTGATGACAAGTAATCCGGCTCTAGTGGTCGGCCCAATAACGAGGTTATGTGGGTACCGGTGGGTTATGGGTCTGCGCGCCGTCCCTCCGTCGCCCCGGACGGAATGGACCGCGCGTGCGCTTACCATAGCCTACCCAAAAAGAAAAAATAAAAAAAGTAAAATCAAATCATCATCGTACAGCTTACATACGTCTCACAGTTAAATGAATATATTAACAAAGTATTGCATTTTTTGATTTTGTAGCAGGAACCCCTCTCAGGTAAAGCCTCCTCCAAAATCTGTCATCTGTTTGGGTCTAGGGCTGTCTTTTGCCATTTCTTTTTTAATGTCATCATCCCAACGTGCATCTGGTCTTCCTATACAGCGCTTGCCTGATGGGCCTTGCCATGTGGTAACAGTTTTTGTCCACCTGTGGTCTTTCAGGCGCATTATGTGAGAGTAAATGGAGTAATGGTTAAATTGACATGTAAAGAGAGTGATTCTCTGGCAATGATGTTATCATCCATCTTTTTTTTATTGCCAACGGTGGCGAACGAGCAAGCAGCACACCTGATGGTAAGTGATTCTGCCGCACATGGAACTTTGCAATACCAGGGGCACAGCAAGGCCGTTGCGTACCGTGGAGAAAATACTCTTCTTAATCCACGTTCAAAGAAGGACATGTCATAGCGCTCGGGAGACACAGCAGCAGGTAGTTCATTCCAGAGCTTGCACGTACGTGGGAGAAATGATCGCTGGAAACGTACAGTTGAAGACCATAACGTTTCCAGGTGAAATGGATGAACTCTGCTACGATGTTGAGTCTTAATATATCTAGTAAAAGATAGCGATGCTAACATGTTATACACCTAATGTCGATAAAAACAGTTTATAAAATTATCTAGTTTTATTATTAAGTAGCTGTGGCTCGCGACTTTGTTGGCGTAAAATTAAAAATAAAATGGTCAACTCGTTGAGCTCGCAAAGAGTTGTATCTATTTTATGTATCCTCGTAATAACATAAAATTATTTTATAAAATTTAATGATAATTTTCCGTGTGATGATGGAGTAAGAATACAATTCACCACACCCTATCTTATTTGTGGATATCGTATAATACGCTCGGGTCGACCACTGAAGTCAAGGAACTCTGCACTGGTGGCCGACCCAACGACGAAGGCGACGTGATGTACGGGTGGGTTACGGGTGTGCGTGCTTACGCCCCTCTGTCGCCCCGAACGGTGCAGTGCGAGGAGTGCGCCGACCGTAACCCACCCCCAAAAAAAAATGGGATATAGGTAATACGCACATAACATCTGTGCAAGAGAAGCAAAAATCCAAATGAAGCTCTATACCAACATATCTGACCAGCATGGTATATATAGTAGGTCAAATTCCCTCCCACTGAGGAGGAGGCCCAAGCCCAACAGTGGGACGTTTGTGGACTGCGATGATGATGATGAAAAAAAATATTTGATATAAAAGTAGCCTGTGGTTAGATATTCTAGGTTCTATTATTTATTATTTATTTATGCGATATCTTCCACGGAAAGACTCATAAAAATCTGTTTTAAAGATAAACGAAAACTGTACACGGACTTTAACTGAGAAAAATATTATCATATAGGTATCTACTACTAATAACAGAGAAATCCGTAGAAGAACCGGTGTAATTAGTGTTGCCAGGCGTCCGGATAAAGCCGGACATAGGTAGGCTTTTTAATTGCGTGTCCAGCCAAAATACGCCTTGCTGGCTTTTTACCTTTCGCAAACAAGCTAGCGCCGAGCGTGGCCGAGCGCAGGCGAGTTGACTGTTGTCATAATAATCCAAACAGGCTTAATTTTACATACATTTTTTTTTATCGTACCTAATAATACTAAAACACAAGATCCTCAATAATGTAGGGTGTCCGGCCTTTCTACCCAAATGTCCGGCCAAACTGGCTGGTCTGTACGGCTATTAGGTTTGACGACCTGGCAACCCTAGGTGTCATTACACCTACCTACACCATTGCTATGTCATTACATAGCAATCACAATGGGCAACCATGTATCGCACGACGCACGGTAGGACGCCAACCAGATGGACCGACGACCTGTTGAAGGTTGCTGGTCGTCGTTGGATGCAAGCGGCACAGGACCACACTTTGTGATGGAATATGAGGGAGATTTACGTCCAGCAGTGGACGGTAAAAGGCTGAATGATGATGATACTTTTAAATGCATTTATTAAATTATTCCGTGTGATGACGTAGTAAGAATATAATTCACCACCCCCCTTTCTTGCCCATGGATGTCGTATAAGTCGACTAAGGGATTATTCCAGACGACATCTATGCAAGATAAGGAAAACTCGAAATTAACCCTTCTGACTAGCATGGTATATTAGGTCAAATTTTCCTCCCATAGTGAAGTAGGTCCGAGCCCAGCAGTGGGACATATATGAGATGATGTGATGATGTGATGATGATATTCAATATTACAGACAGGCACTTCGATTTTATTTATTTACTAGCTTTTGCCCGCGGCTTCGCCCGCGTAAAAATTTACTTGCATATTGAACTATTATCGCAAAGAATATTATCGGCATAAAGAGTATTACATTTCTTAATTTAAGAAATACTCTATCTACGTGTCAATTTTCATCCAAATCTCCTCAACAGTTTAAGCGTGATTGAGTAACAAACATCCAAATATCTTCACAAACTTTCACATTTGAATATTACTTCCAGCCTTATAGTTCAGATTGCCGTGCAAATACGATGATAAATATGCCTTCTTTAGTCTCTGATAACGTACTTTTCCATTGGTGAAAAAAAAATTATATCAATCAAACACCCGCAGTTTCATTCACGTAGAAATTCCCATGCCAATACCGAGATAAAAAATGCCTATATTACTCGCTGATATTATAAATTTACACACATACCAAAAAAAAAAAAATAATATAAATCCCAGAAATATCAGAGATATAAATTGCCTATGTTACTCGCTGACAACATAGGTAGCTTTCCATTGGTGAAAGAATTTTAAAAATTGCTCGACATCCCCCGGTATAGTTCTCGTTCCTGGGCAAATACCGGAATGAAAATAGCCTTTCACTGATAATATAGCTTTTCATTAGTGAATTAATTTTTAAAACCATTAAATTCCCGTGATTTCATCGACATTGTACCCGATCCCGTAGGAATATCTGGATAAAAATAGCTTAAATATGTTACTCGCTTAAAAATAGCTTTCCATTAGTGAAATAATTTTAAAATCGACTTAATTCAGCCACACCGGGATAAAATATAACCTGGGATAAAATATAGTCTAAGTTATTCCTTATGTACGACTGGTAGACCTGATGGTAAAATATAATCAATATCGGTCCAGCCAATTTGAAGATTACCTGTAACGAATAGACAGACAGACAAAAACATTTGGACCGTATTGTGTGAGCATAAATAAAACCTATTATTTTGATAGACAAACAGACGCTTCAAATTTATTTATTTGTAGAGATAGAAAATTGGAATAATATCTTGATTGTAACTTACTGTCTGGTAGCTGCTAGAAATATTACCACGCTTTCATTGTTCGTGGGTATCGCAAAATACTACTAAGACAAAGATCTACTTCGACGTGGACCGGTGATGCCGTCTGGCCAACAATGTCGTGCGCCAGGTCATAAAATGTTGCTAGAACCTTTGCAATATATCTACGATGTCAGAAGAGTACCTACATATCGCGTCGATCCAAAGTAATTAGGATAAGAGCAAGATAATGATGATATATCATTGGCTGGGTGTCTTATGTGTTTTATCCTTTTGGGGCAGCCCAAAATTGTTTCTTAGTGAGTGCTTACCCCAAATAACCGATCGGTATACAAAATTTCACATTCTTAGGCCCGATATCATTGGCTATACACTTTCACCCTCTTAGGGGTTGATTTTCCAAAAATTCTTTGTTAGAGCTCGCTTATCCTTGCCAAAAATTGTTTCATAGTGCTTGGTAAGTGAGCACTAAGAAAATCTGGGGGTAATCCAAGAAAGCCGACCGTGTATTAAAATGATCCTTCCTAGGCTCAGTGATTTCGGTTAAACACTTTTCACCCCCTTAGGGCTAAAATTGCAAAAATCTCTTTCCCCAAGAAAGGAAACTATACAAAATTCCATGTTTCTAGGTGATTTCGGCTATATATTTTGCACCCCTTTAGGAGTTGATTTTAATAAAATAATTTCTTAGAGCTCACTTACAACAAAAGAAAGAGAATTGCATAGAAAGTTTTACGTTCCTAGCTCCAAGAGTTTCATCTATACGCTTTTCACCCACTTAAGGGAGTGATTTTCCAAAAATCCTTTGCTAGTGCTCGTGTACCCCAAGAAATAAGACGACGTAAAAAGAAAATACTTTCCCCTATTTCAACCCCTTATACCTATTTTTTCGCGATATAAAGGAGCCTTATATCCTTTCTCAAGCTTTAGTTCATCTCTGTACCAAATTTCATCAAAATCGGTTAAGTGGTTTCGACGTGAAAGGCTATATGCTTTTCAACCCCCTTTTTTTTGGGTTGGGCTGCGGTTGGCGCGCTCCTCGCACCACTCCGTCCGGGCACCCCAAGAAATACGATGGTGTAAAAAAAATACGTTTCCAGGCCCAGTGGTTTCGGCTGTATGCTTTTTGGTATTTTAGGGTTTGAATTTCATACCCATGTAAATGGAATTTCCAAAACGCTTGAGCGAATATTTATTTATTTATTATTAGGTGCCTCAATACAAAGATTCGTGGTTCGATCATCGAAAATGACGAATTTCCATACAAAATGTCATCCCCTATTTCAACCCCTTATACCCATTTTTTTGCGACAAAAAGTAGCCTATATCCTTTCTCAAGCTTTAGTCCATCTCTGTACCAAATTTCATCAAAATCGGTTTAGACGTGAAAGACTATATGTTTTTCACCCCCTTAAGGGGGTGAATGCTCAAAAATCCTTTGCTAGTGCTCCCCAAGAAATACGATGGTGTAAAAAAAAATACGTTTCTAGGCCCAGTGGTTTCGGCTGTATGCTTTTTGGTATTTTAGGGGTTGAATTTCATCCCCATGTAAATGAAATTTCCAAAACGCTTGAACAAATATTTATTTATTTATTATTAGGTGTCTTAATACAAAGATTCGTGGTTCTATCATCGAAAATGACGAATTTCCATACAAAATATCATCCCCTATTTCAACCCCTTATACCCATTTTTTCGCAATAAAAAGTAGCCTATATCCTTTTTCAAACTTTAGTCCATCTCTGTACCAAATTTCATCAAAATCGGTTTAGACGCGGAAGACTATATGTTTTTCACCCCCTTAAGGGGGTGAATTTCCAAAAATCCTTTGCTAGTGCTCGTGCACCCCAAGAAATACGATGGTGTAAAAAAAAATACGTTTCTAGGTCCAGTGGTTTCAGCTGTTTGCTTTTTGGTATTTTAAGGGGTTGAATTTCATCCCCATGTAAATGGAATTTCCAAAACGCTTGAGCGAGTATTTATTATTAGGCGCCTCAATACAAAGATTCGTGGTTCGATCATCGAAAATGACGAATTTCCATACAAAATGTCATCCCCTATTTCAACCCCTTATACACATTTTTTTGCGATAAAAAGTAGTCTATATCCTTTCTCAAGCTTTAGTCCATCTCTGTACCGAATTTCATCAAAATCGGTTTAGACGTGAAAGACTATATGTTTTTCACCCCCTTAAGGGGGTGAATTTCCAAAAATCCTTTGCTAGTGCTCGTGCACCCCAAGAAATACGATGGTGTAAAAAAAAATACGTTTCTAGGCCCAGTGGTTTCGGCTGTATGCTTTTTGGTATTTTAGGGGTTGAATTTCATCCCCATGTAAATGAAATTTCCAAAACGCTTGAACAAATATTTATTTATTTATTATTAGGTGTCTTAATACAAAGATTCGTGGTTCTATCATCGAAAATGACGAATTTCCATACAAAATGTCATCCCCTATTTCAACCCCTTATACCCATTTTTTCGCGATAAAAAGTAGCCTATGTCCTTTCTCAAGCTTTAGTCCATCTCTGTACCAAATTTCATCAAAATCGGTCCAGTGGTTTAGACGTGAAAGCGTAGCAGACAGACAGACAGACAGACAGACAGACAGACAGACAGACAGACAGACAGACAGACAGACAGACAGACAGACAGACAGACAGAGTTACTTTCGCATTTATAATATTAGTAAGGATATCCAAACATTTGGCAAAATGAAAACAATACATATATGGAAATACTTTATCTTGATAAATATTTGCTTCATAACGATTACTATGCAAGTAAAAACAAAACGGAGATTTTGATAATACGACATATACAATATATGTCTATAGGAAATAGAAAACGTCTACTCCGCCTTCTGTTTCCTCTGATTGGCCAATCCTCTCCCTACATTCCACCAATCACAGCTCTTCATAACAACCCCCTTCGAAATTCAAATTATATTATAGATTTTCTCAGTTGTATTCTGGACGTCGAACAGTAAACAGTCTGTGTCCGTTAACTTATATTTGTGTTAAAATATATTATTTTGTTTGTGATTACGTTTTTTTATGCCAACTGTGACTGATATAACAGGAAGGAAAGGTACGTATAATATTTTTAATGAAATTACCCATGTGGTGACGGAGTAAGAATACAATTGACCACCCCCTGTCTTCCCCGTGGGTGTCGTAAAAGACGACTAGGGGATATATTATGCAGATAATATCTTTGCAAGAGAAGGAAAACTTGACTTAAAATCCTATACCTACACGTCTGACCAGCGTGGTATAGTAGGTCAATTTTCCTCCCATTACGGGGAGGCCCCAACCTAATAGTGGTATTTCTGTGGGCTGAAATGATGAGGTTGGTCTTCTTATTGAAACATATACGACCAACTATTAGGCTGGAGCTTTCAACGTGGAAAAAAAATATAGGTTTTATTCCATGTCCATCTCTTGCTTTGCTGTCATCTGCTTACCCCTTATTTATTGGGACGCGGTCGCAGTCTTCTGCGAGGCAGTAGTCTCGCGGAAGGAGGCGGCAGATCATTTGCGCGAGGAGCGCAGCCTCGACGAGGCGATCCACCGCCGGCGACTGGGGCGGCGTAGGTGCGAATACCTGCGCCTCATGCCGCCCTAGCCGAAGCCACGGGCGACGTGACCGGGGCGTTAGTCCATCACCCGCCGAGAGGCCAACCGCGTGAGGAAAGACCGACGTCCTCCCCGAGAGGGGGACGTTGGTCGATGGGAGGATATCCCAAATTGGGGGTATTCCGTCGGGCCGACCACTGACGTCAAGTAACCTTGCTCCGGTGGTTGGCCCAACGACGAAGGCGACGTGCATAGTGGTTGGGTTGTGGGTGTGCGTGCTTACGCCCCTCTGTCGCCCCGGACGGAGTGGTGCGAGGAGCGCGCCGATCGCAACCCACACCTAAAAAAAAATCCCTTATTTATTGTCTTTTATGTTACTTGCGGTAAAGGACATGGTAGTAATTTGTATTCCTATTTCACCGCGTTTTTGTGTGATGACAGAATAAAAATAAATTTCACGGTTAAGAGACGGTGGTTGTCGTAAAAGCCGACTAAGGGTTATAACATGCAGACAATATCTATGCAAGAGACAAAAAACTCGACATAAAACCATATGCCATATCGTCTAACCAGCGCGGCAGTATAATACTTCAATTAGCAGTATAGTAGCAATCAAGTAGCGGTGGTATAGTACTTCAATTTTCCTACCACAGCGGAGGAGTACCGTGCCCAACAGTGAGGCCTTCTGGTGCGAGATGATGATCATCAATGATGATGAGACATCATGAGATTTCATTGCAAAATAAATCCTAATATCACCTATTTCAAGAAAGGCGGTAATCTATACCAATAAATAAAATTGGAGTGTTTGTTTGTAATGTCAAAATAATAGGCTTTTTTCATGCTCACACGGTTATTAGCACGACACCTATGCCTAAAATAGCGATTAAAAATTTTTTGTCCGTCTGTCTGTTTGTTCCGGGTAATCTTCAAAACGGCTGAACCGATTTCAAAAATACTTTCACCAATGGAAAGCTATAATATCAGGGCGTAAACTAGGCTATATTTTATCCCGGTAATTCCACGGGAACTACGCGGGTAAAACGACTATAACCGAAGCGAAGCGAGGGCGGGTTGCTAGTATTTTAATAAATGTATATTTCTTAGCTATCCGTGTGGTGACGGAGTAAGAATAGAATTCACCACTTCCTATCTTAACCCTTGGATATCGCAAAGGACGAATAAGGATATATTCTTTATTCGTCTTTTATATGTATATAAGACCTGTGCCTGATAAAGAAAACTTGAAATAAAATCCTATGCCAGCATCACCGACCAGCATGGTATATTAGGTCAATTGCCTTTCCATTAGGGAGGAGGCTAGAGCCCAGCAGTGGGACATGTATGAGCTCTCGAGTCCAGCAGTGGAGCTGAGATGACGATATTACTTAGTACTATTTAGTAAAAAAATATTCTGAGAGTTACGATGCGGCTGTTATGTAGACGT
This sequence comes from Lymantria dispar, assembly GCA_032191425.1. Lineage (NCBI taxonomy): Eukaryota > Metazoa > Arthropoda > Insecta > Lepidoptera > Erebidae > Lymantria > Lymantria dispar. The sequence continues at coordinate 3,510,188 of CM063465.1, read as the reverse complement.
GTTCCTAAATCTATATCTATACCAATAAATAAAATTGGAGTGTCTGTTTGTAATGTCAAAATAATAGGCTTTTTTCATGCTCACACGGTTATTTGCACGACACCTATGCCTAAAATAGCATTTAAAAATTACCGTACCGATGATTGCGACGAGTGATTAAGTATAGTCGAAAATTTGATAATTATAATTTTGTCAGAAATCAATAATCAGTTATTTGTATTCTCTTTGAATCATCATTAACAATGCTGCGACTAAGAAGATCTTGCCCGACAAAGCCGTAATAGTTCTTCCATTAGAGACCATAATTTCGGCAATTTAGAATATATATTTCATCTCATCATCATCATCTCGGCCCATATACGTCCACTGTTGGGCTAGGGCCTCCTCCATAATGGGAGGGAATTTGACCTACTATACCATGCTGGTCAGACATGTTGGTATAGGATTTCATTTCGAGTTTTCCTTCTCTTGCACAGATGTTATGTGCCTATTATATCCCATAGTCGCCTTGTTCGACATCCACGGGCAAGATAGGGAGTGGTGAGTTGTATTCTTACTCCGTCACCACACGGACTATATATATTTACGAAAAAAAATTATGGCGTACGAAGTTCGCTGGGTCAGCTAGTAAATTAAAAAAAAAAAATATTGCATACCATTCAGTAAACTTCAGCCGTTCAGTAAACTTAAAATAGGTACTTTTAATAGAAAATGGTGGGCCTGTCATCTATATCTATACAAACAAATAAAATTGGAGTGTCTGTTTGTAATGTCAAAATAATAGACTTTTTTATGCTCACACGGTTATTTGCACGATACCTATGCCTAAAATACAGATTAAAAAAAAATTGTCTGTCTGTCTGTTTGTTCCGGGTAATCTTCAAAACGGCTGGACCGATTTCAAAAATTCTTTCACCAATGGAAAGCTATAATATCAGGGCGTAAACTAGGCTATATTTTATCCCGGTATTCCCACGGAAACGGGAACTACGCGGGTAAAACGATTAAAACCGAAGCGAAGCGAAGGGTTGTTAGTAGTTAATAAAAATGCTCGAGATGGATCCGATTTATTTTAATGAGTTTCTAAACAGAATTATAGAGATTGTCGTCAGCTATGGTGGTAGATAGATAATTTTTTGAGTAAAGTTACGCTTCTGATTGTTTACTTCATGTGCATACATGTGCCAGCTGATCTGGAGTCTTCAAATAGAAGATGTTTGAGTAGTGGTAATTTACTTCATTGGGCAGACATCTGGTACCGATTCCTTGACCTTTGTGGTCCACAGATGAAACTTTCCAAGCACCGAACAAATGGTAGTCATCATGGTATCATTAAGCTCATCTCAGCTCATATAAGTCCCACTGTTGAGCTTAAGCCTCCTCCATAATAGGACGGAAACTAACCTACTACACTACAGTGGTCAGACGTATTGATAATAGAGTTTCATGTCGAGTTTTCCTCAAACAAGCCTCCTTAATGGAAGGGAAAATGACCGCGTTAGTAAGGCGTGTTAGAATAGCTTATTATGTCGAGTATTCCTTCTCTTGCATAGATAGTATTTGCGGAGTCCGGCTGTTTGACCAAAAGTCATTTGGCAAAATGACACTTGACAAACAACGTTTGGCAAAACAATGGATTCGCCCATTGATCATTTTACTACTGATCATTTTACAAATGTTTCACTTTGCCAAATGATCAACACTTATATTTACATTTGATAAATGATTACTTTACAAAACGAACATTTAGCAACTGAGACCATCTTTTGCATATTTTTTTGCAAAGCCACTCTGGATTTTCTTAAAAAGAAAATATTTTAAGTATTAATTGATATATTTTATTATATATAGATAGATAGAATGAAAAAAATGATACTATACATTATTTGGAAAATAATTACTTATTAACCCGTTTCATCTTTGGAGATATTTGGGTTAGGTTAGAACTTTAACCCCAAACGCACGAGCCGAGCGAGGAAAGCGAGCGTGCCGCGGTAGCGGCCGGCGAGTGCCAGAAGCGATTTTAGGGCATTTCTCCTATTAATAATGATTCATGATGATGATGATTATACATTTAAAACAAATTAACAATTGCATGCCTTTTATCTATTCTTGTAGCTTACCTGTAAATAATCTGCATTTCTGGTAGATTTAAACACTTCGCACACAACCTTATCACCCATTTTGCAATAAAAATAACTAACAACCGACTCTCACGGCGATATGAGGGTAGAAATAACTTTTTGTTAAATGACATTTTAATACTTAACACATTTAACAAGTGTAGTGTTTGCTAATGGATCATTTGCTAAGTAAGTTTTTGTAAGATGATAAAAGGTCAAATGTATCGTTTGCCAAATGATCATTTGGTGAAAAGTTGTTTGTCGAATGACCATTTGTCAATAGTTTTTTGGTGAATCATTAGGGAACCAGTATTTGCATATCATATACCTTTTACTACATACATGAAGCCCATGTGAATGAAGGCAGGCCACATCGCTCGTCGAACCGACAACCGTTGGGGAAGAAAGGTTTTTGAGTGGCGACCACGAATCGGATGACGCAGCGTAGGACGACCCCCACTAGGTGGACTGACGACATTCTCAAGGTCGCAGGGAACTGTTGGATGCGGGTGGCGCAGGAGCGTTCCAAATGGCATTCTGTACGCTGATGGATGAATGGATGGAATCTTCTTTATCACTGGTGGCACTTTCAAGCTTCTAATATAATCATTACTTACCTTATCTAACCTTGAAACACATCAATCTTAGCACACGCGACTCTATATTAAGCACTCTACTCTCTTCTGTCTTTTTCAATGTCAAACATTCAGAAGCATGTTAAAATCACAATATTAATTAAAATAAATACGAAATACGCGGTCAAGTATGACGTATTTGTTCATGTTTTCCTTAAATATTATATTGGCTTTCGAGATATTTGAGTCAAAGCACCATAATAAATTTACTCAACATTAATTTAATTATAGCTGTATGCAACTTCCCCTGATAACGGTTTCCGTTGATAGCCAGCAATAACAACTCTTTATTTAGTAACAGAAGCTTTATTTACTTGGAAACACACGATGCTTTTGTAGTGCCAACTATTGTCATAGTTTAAAAATGTATCTATACTCTGTTATTTCCATGACGGAGTAAGATTCACCACTCCTTATAGAAAGAAAGACTGCGTAGCTGTAAGAGCAGAAAATATTAACTAAGGGATAACTAGAAGTCTTTAAAAGCATCGTCCTAGTAAAATTATAAAAGCTGTTATGATAGGCTTCATTGTCTTCGCCTGAAGCCTGTACTCAACAAAGAACGCCAATAAACTGAGGAGTGGATGAAAAAGCTACTATACTCGTTCCAACCATTTATTTTACTTTTGGCAGGTCGAATTCTGATCAATTAGTGTTGTACCAATGTATTACGGATACTACGTTTTGTAATAATCGATTTTAGTTAGGAAGAACTTTTAATCGATTTAACACGGATATTTTATTTTTGCTTAAATACATATTTCATATTATTTAAAAACTTCACTTCTGTAAGTATATTTGTTATTTGGGCACATTAATTTTTGCATACCCACTAATTCAGTCCTCCCAAAATATTTTACTTTGTACTTTGCAAAATAAAAAATAACTACTTTATGAAGCATTTTTCCATTAAGCGGGGTCCGCTGCTCCAAACTTTACTTAGAGACAATGGCGCCCTCGTCTGCGGTAGTAAATCACTAATTTTCTCATCCAGCCTACCCCTTTTTTTTTAAGCCGAATTGGCAACACTGAACGGCGCGCCGGCGACGCCATTTTGTTGTGTTGTCTGTCACTCGCAACAAGACTCCCGTGCTAGTCACATTTCTGTTCGCTGAGTGCTCTTTCATATTTTTCATACGCTGTGTTGAGTATTTATATTCCACCGTATTGATTTCATTGTTCTTACTTTGATTGAGTTGAGCGTATCGTTCCTCCCAGTAAGATTTTACTTGCAAAATGCCGACAGGTATGGTGCTTAAAGGACAATCCAGAGAGTTAGTGCTGCGGCTTCGTGAATTTTTTGAAAAGGAAAGCCGCAATGGCGGATTCCTTATACCAGTAACCCAAGTTAGAGACCGTGTTGCAGCAGCATTAGGTATTAGTGCTCCAACAGTGGCGAAAATCACTAAAGAAGCCTATGGTAGTAGTGGTATTGAACAGAACAAGCTATCTACGCCTAAGAAAAAACGTCAGCCCCGTAAAGTGACAGCAATTGACAGTTTTGATACTGATGCTATTCGTCGTCATATATACAATTATTACACAAGCAAAGAGATTCCTACTTTGAAAAAATTAGTAGCGTCTCTACGAAATTGTGGCTTGGTTCGTGGTCAAAAATCTTCTTTGTCAAAGGTGCTGCACCAAATCGGGTTCTTGTATAAGAAATCCGACAAAAGAAAAATTTTAATGGAACGTCGTGATATAGCCTTGTCTCGCTGTGAATTTTTAAGACAAGCGAAGAAAATAGAAGACTGGTCGAATGTCGTTTTCACAGATGAAACTTGGCTCAATGCCAATCATTCCATACCAAAAGGTTGGACTGACGATACTGCTGCTTCTACTTCTGCAGTGCCAATGGGGAAAGGTGAACGCCTCATCATTTGCCATGCGGGCACTACAAAGGGATTTGTACCAGACGCTCTGTTAGCGTTCAAATCAAAAAAAACAGGAGACTATCATGAGGAGATGAATGCGGACGTGTATGAAAAGTGGTTCAGAGAAATGCTTACATCACTTGAAGAGCCATCAAAAATATTTATTGATAATGCACCCTATCACTCTCGCCAAATTAATAAAATGCCAACACAGGCCAACAAAAAACACGAGATTATAAACTGGCTTCGTGATAATGGGGAAGATGTGGACGAATCCCTACTAAAAGTAGAATTACTTAAAATATTAAAAAGTAAAAAGCAGCCAAAACGATATGTCATCGACGAAATGGCAGCAGAATATGGGCATGTTGTAATCAGAATTCCTCCGTACCACTGTCAATATAATCCAATTGAAATGATCTGGGCACAAGTCAAAGGACACACCGCAAGAAACAATACAACTCCTCCTTTCACAGCAAATAAAATGCTTGAACTTTTAAAAAACGCATGTGCTAGTGTGACGCCTGAAAACTGGGCGAGTGTCGTCAACAAGACAAAAAATATAATATTCTCTGATTGGGATCGGGAAATTGAATTTGACAACATACCTACACAAGAGTTAATAATAAACACTGCAGATGATTCAAGCGACGATTCGAGTTCGTATGAAGAATCCGACGATTCGTTATAATAAAATAATATTAAAATATTTTGGTTGTTTTATTTCATGTTATAGGTATGATGAGATGATTTTTATATCTCCCTGATACAATTTTAACGTGTTGTCTATTACAACAATTCAAAACTCAGTTGTCAGCTGACTTAACTGCAAATAAGTGTAATCGATTATTTGCGATTCATTAGTTTGCACCGAATACTTTTGATCCTGTCACTAGATGCGATAGAACGTAACTTTTTTTATAACGGAAATGAATTATCACTTAAATTTTATGAATAGAGCTATTTACGGCATATTAATGTATTTAGTGGGTAATAATTAAGATATATAAATATTATTGGGCAGTTTATATATTTCTCTGTTCACTCGTTTCAAAGTTAATAATTGCGTATAATGAAACAGTTACGTCCTAAAGCATGTGTCAAAAGTAAAATAAATGTTTGGAACGAGTATAGTTCCGTGTGATTCATAAACTATAAATAAAAAAATGAAAAAAAAAATAAAGGGTTTTATTGTAAGCAATTAGTAAGAATAAAATCGTGGGACACTACAAAACGGACATTTTAATCGTCGATTGTAGATATTTGACGTGTCCCATGATTTTATTTTTACTGTATGTTTACAATAAAACTCATTAACTTAAATTTTTCCTCCTTTTTTATTTTCAAGTTTTTATATTGATTTTGTGTAGAGCACTGTATTCTACTTATCAAGCCCTTTCATTTAATACCTATATTAATGGGATTGAAAAAAATAGGTTATCCATCAATTTGTAGCGGCGGCCATCTTGGATTTACAATAAATTTTAGAATACATAATTGTATTGTTATCGGAACCAAAGACGTATACCAAATTTCCAATCAATTAGTTGTCTGGAAGAGGGTGAAATTTCAATTACTAAATTTGACCCAGAAAAGAAAAAACCGTTAAAAATAAAACCGTTTAAAAATGGCACTATCGCTTCGTTAATGGGGGAGTCCCGTAGTGATAGCGATAAGGTAAAGGATGACGGTTGATGATGATGAGAAATGAAGAAGTGAAAACACAGGATATTGTTATCCCGCCATCAAGAGTTATTTTTTTATAATATTCATGTTCTTTTAACATATGTTTGATGCAGTATACCCTTCAATTATGACATCCGATCAAGAATCATGTTCTGATGAAGAGCCGGACAGTGAGATGTTGAGCGATGACTTCTGCTTACCAGACAGCGATGATGACAGACAGTCTTCAAGGAATATCCAGGTTAGTAAGCTATAATCCGTGAGCCGTAATCTAACCACTAAGTTGGTGGATAGGTAATATCTAAAATTAATTTTCTGTCGAGTTTTTTTTTCTACGAAATAAAGTCCTAAATACGGGATTCTGGAGCAGAATGGTTATTACCAACACCTGCCACCTGCCTGCCTTACCAATGCCTGAAGTACTAGCAGGCTAAAGCAGCAATGAGATAGCCAAATCGGTCAGATTTCGAGGTGTACCGGCCTGAGGTTCACCAGATCCTTATGTCGGAATGGAAAGATTGAATTGTGAAAGATTGGTTAGAGATTAACAACCGGACCTTCAAATATGGAGCCGTAGAAACTGCAGGCCATACCTGCCAGGGGCAGAAGAACGAAGATTATGTTAACCTTTTCTTTGACAGTTAGTAGGCTGGAAGAACATACCAAAATTTGTGACTCGTGACCGGCGGGAGGGTACACATGAATTAATTTTTGACGGAAAATACTTTATTCGAAAAACGGACAATGATTAGCCAAGAAATTTTATCTGCTGGCAATTACAAATTGTACGGACACATTTTCAATCTGCGTGGCTTTATCATGGAGATTTAGTGGCCGTGTTTTTCTTTTTTTTTATTCTTTATTTTTAAAACTATGACATAGTCATTCAGTGACTATGTCATAGTGACTATCGATAGGCGGTGGATGAAATAGCAATTGGTTGTTTATTGGTATCATGGCGTAGGAATTCTGTAGTAGTCAATTTTAGGTGGTAAGCGGTAATGAGGTTTAAGTTGAACCTGATATTCTGTACATTTATTATATTTTCAAAAGTATTTCTAGAAATTTTTTAGCAAGCATTTCAACTGTGTCCAGTTAATGGTAATGGACACTACCGTTATAATGTGGAACTGCAGATTGTGGGAATAATTATGGATCTCTGCTCACCCTCTCGTGGATACTGATGAGAATATAAAAGTACTTGCTAATATTCTAATGAATTTCATTTGCTTTTTTTTCTACTTCTCATATAGAACCTACCAGAAGACTTACCACCTCTCAATTCCTGCTTGCTCCGTCCTCCACGGAAGCTCTTCACCAATGATCGCGAGCGCTGGCGACAACAGAACGTGAGTGGAGCCTTCGCAGAACTAAGGAGACTAGTGCCAACACATCCACCGGATAAAAAACTATCTAAAAATGAAATATTGAGGATGGCTATCAGGTACAATTTTTAAATAACCCTTTTTGTGATTGTTTTACTTTTGAGCTTTTGGTCTTAAAATGATAGTTTCTAATGTAAGACACGATGATGGTTTCATATGGTTTGATGGAGCTCACAGGTAATTGAGAGAAAACCTGAAGTATTTTTTTTACATTTATAGAATTTACAACGTGGTGGAAATATTTTAAATTCTTTTTTTTATGTTAGCACTACATTCTATTAAGAAAATTCTGATATATTTTTTTATAATAAAACTATTTTTAGGAATTTTATTGTGGATTGTCTCGTCCATTATGGAGGAGACTTAAGCCTAGTATAAGATTGGTATAAGATTTCAAATCAGGTTTTCCTTCTCTTGTACAGATGTTAAAGGCATATTTAATACCTTAGTCGTCTTATACGATCCTTACGGGCAAGATAGGGATTGTTGGATTGTATTCTTCCTCCGCCACTACATCCATACTAATATTATAAATGCGAAAGTAAGGATGTTTGTCTGATTGTTTGTTTGTAACGCTTTCACGCTTAAACCACCGAACCGATTTCAAAAATTCTTTCACCAATGGAAAGCTATAATATCAGGGAGTAACGTAGGCTATATTTTATCCCGGTATTCCCACAGCAACAGGAACTACGTGGGTTTAAGTGACTGATACCGAAGCGAAGCGAGGGCGGGTTGCTAGTGGAAAATAAAACATTTTTTTTTTAAACAGTAAAGTAATTTATTCTCCAAATATAAAGAAATAGCAGAAAATACTTTAAATATTAACTTGATTATGGTTTTTCTATTCCTCAGGTACATAAGTCTTCTTTGTGAAGTCCTAGAATGGCAAAAGGCTCACGGACTTTCAATTAACAAAGAAAACTCAGGAAACCTCGCTATCAAATGTGAATCTCCACTAAGTCCTCATTCTCGCAGACTTCGTTTAAAAAGATACTTCAACGATGACGATTATCCCAGAGCTAAAATTTACCATGAAAATAATGATTACCAAAAATATGGTAACGAAGAAAACGAAGAAATAAAGAGAATATGTCGAAGACCAGTCGGAGCTCGACCTGAATTCTTTTTCGCAAAAGAACATTTAAGAGTTATTCGAAATCAGTATTATTTTCCACCAAGATGGCGGCAGAATATGCCGTTCAGAAATTTGGCTGACAGAAACGGTAATAACTTACTGATGATTGCTCCTGCTCAGAATGGGAAGGAAGATGATAATGGTAATATACAGAATGGTCATTGCAGTAAAGAGAAGAATGAAAAAGATGGCAAATGAAATTTTGTTTATTGCTGTTAATTTATAGTTTTTTTTTATTCTGTGATAAAAACGAGATCTTGTCAAAAGATTCCATGCCTCTCTCTGTTTCTTTTATATTGTTATCAATTATAACAATTATATGTATTTATTTAACAAATGGCTTAATTATTTTATCTAATATACTTTTTTTATTGCCAATGGTAGCAAGCGAGTACGCAGCACACTTTATAGTAAGTTATACTACCACACATGGACTTTTGCAATATCAGGGATACAGCCAGGCCGTTGCCTACCGTATAAAAAAAATCTTCTTAAACCTCGTTTAAAAAAGGAAACAAATATTGGCGCCGAAAAAATAGATTCATAATTAATTCACAAATCCTGCTTGGTTTACAGGCTGGATTACTTGAAAAGATTTACGTGTGTTTAAATATCATCACCTCAAGTCATATACCTACGTCTATCTACTAAGTGAGAATTCTCTATTTATCAACAACCTAATTATTTCCCAATTACGTAGGGTCGAGTCAATATGTTTTGCCTTTTATATTACATCTTTACTAATATTATAAATGGGAAAGTAAGTTGGTTTGTTTGTTACGTTTTCACGCTTAAACCACCGAAACGATTTCAAAAATTCTTTCACCAATGGAAAGCTATAATATCAGGGAGTAACATAGGCTATATTTTATCTCGGTACTCCCACGGGAACGGGAACTACGCGAGTAATGTAACTGAAACCGAAGTGAAGCGAGGGCGGGTTGCTAGTACTGCTTAAGCTATTGGTAACAGTTTTATAACAAGCCATTTGCCTGACGTCAATCCTCCTTGGGGATGTAATTATTGAACAAACAGTATCAGATGGAACTGGCTCTGATATATGTATAAATCTTAGTCGTGTTTTATGACACCTACGAGCTATATAGGGTTTTTTTTGGGTTAGGCTGCGGTCGGCGCTCTCTTCGCACCACTCCGTCCGGGGCGACAGAGGGGCGTAAGCACATACACCCGCAACCCACCGGAACACCACGACGCCTTCGTCTTTGGACCGACCACCGGAGCAGGGTTACTTGTCATCAGTGGTCGGCCCGACGGAATACCCCCTGGTGGGGTACCCTCCCATCGACCGACGTCCCTCCCTCAGGGAGGACGTCGGTCTTTCCTCACGCCGTCGGCCTCTTGGCGGGTGACGGACTAATTCCCCGGTCACGTCATCCGCGGCCTCGACTAGGGCGGCATGACGCGCATGTAGTCGCGCCTACGCCGCCCCAGTCGCCGGCGGCTGATATAGGGGTTGATAGTAACCGTTACCACTCAACATTCGATGATCTTCCACTCTAGGTACGAAATTGAGCCACTATACCACGCTGTTTAGGCTTTTTGGTGTAATGATGTTCGTCAAGTTTTCCTTCTCTTGCATCGATGTTATTGGCATAGAATATCGATTTTTTCTGCCAACAGGATTGTGATGACCTTTTTTTTTTAGGAAATGTGAGCTTTATTTTGTAATATAGTATGAAAACAATTCTAATGACCTTTTTTTTTAGGAAATCTGACCATGAATAATCGCTTAATTTCGAATAGTAAAAAAATCGATTAATAATCGATTTTTCTCATTTTCATAATCGATTATAAAAATCGATTATTCCAAAAAATAATCAATTTTTATAAAAATCGATTATTTTTCACATACCTAATTGTATTCTTAATCCTGGTATATAGGAAGGGGTAATACTAAAATTACGACGCTTGGCAGGCGGGTTGGTGATTGCAGTGGGACGTTATGAGTTACCTAGGAGAATGCTAAATTTACCTGGTAATCACAGACCTGAATGACTCATAGTCATTGGTGGGTTCGAGCCGCCTCCATAATAGGAGGGTAATTGACCTACTATACCACGCTGGTCAATTGAGTTGGTATATGCTTTTTTAGTTTTCCTTCTCTTGCATAGATATTATATGACTTATATCCCTAAGTATTCTTTTATTATTCTTTGCTGTGTGGTAGCGGCTTCGAATACTACCAACCCTTGCTTTGCTCGTGGGTGTCGTAAAAGACGACTAAGAGCCCTAGATTGACCCGGACCAACTCCATCTGGTACCATTTGGGTCAACGATTACATTCCCAAGGAGGGTTGACGTCAGGCAGGCGGCCGGTCATAAAAGTCATTGCCGAAACTTTTTGCAATATGTCAAAACAGATGACATATTGCGTCGACCCCAAGTAATTGGGATAAGAGCAAGATGATGATGATCCCTAAGTCTTCTTTTACATCACCCACGGGTAAGAGAGAGGGGTGATCAATTGTATTCTTACTCCGTCACCACATGGTGTTCTCATTATTATACTTATCATAATTTCTTAAATGATAGGCATAATTCAAAGGCACAAATTACATTCAGAGTTAGAACAATAATTTGTGGATGAGAATCAATTTTCCTGTGTAGCAAATAAAGTCTTAATACACGTCATGATAAATTAATACTTGGACTACTAAGTATAGATAGGTACATCTGGTGATGAAGCGACAGAACACCGCCCTTTTCTTTACCATGGGTAAAAATAAAACCTGACCTCTGAAGTCAAGGAACTCTGCACCGGTGGTCGAAGCAACGACGAAGGCGACGTGTTATACGGGTGGGTTACGGGTGTACGTGCTTACGCCCCTCTGTCGTCCCGGACGGAGTGGTGCGAGGAAAGCGCCGACCGTAACTCAATTAAAAGGTTTCATATTTTTATTCATAATTTTATAAATTAAAACCTTTTAGTAACATAAAGTAAGCCGCCATCAAAATTAACATTAATTTAGCATCATGTCACCTGAGTTTTCTTGCCGGATCTTTCTCAGTGTGACCGTGTTCCGATCCGGTGGTAGTATACTAGATTATTAGTTAGTTTTTTAAATATAATTACTATTAATTTTAATGTTTAATTATTACTAACCATAAACAATATAATTTTTTCATATAGAATCATTTTCTTCTTACACTGGCCATAAATTTTGTATCAAAATGTGGGTCAATGTTTAATAACTAATTTCTGTATCGGGTAGATAATTATAAATTTTCTGCAGTAACGATGACTTGTTGGACGTGAGACATCTTAGACCACCCGTGACCATGAACGCTGTAAAGTGTTCGAAACGTCGGGTAATCAAAAATCAAATACAAACGCGATAAAATCCGTAAAGTAGTTTTATTTAAAACATATAAATAACTATCAACCCGCCCTCGCTTCGCTTCAGTTTCATTCGTCTTACCTGCGTAGTTCCCGTTCCCGTGGGAATACTGAATATAATATAGCCAATGTTACTCCCTGATATTATAACTTTCCATTGGTGAAAGAATTTTTGAAATCGGTCCAATAGTTTCCGAGCCTATTCAAACAAGCAAATAAATCTTTCCTCTTTATAATATTTATGTAGATTTGCAGTATGAACCTTCTAATTTTCGCGCGCTGTAATTAATTAATTATATAAGACATGACTTCACATGTATATTTAAAGGTAACTTTTTTTTTAATGTGTGGGCTATCGTAACCGCACACGCAGTCCATTCCGTCCGGGGCGACGAAAGGTTGACGCGCGGGCCCATAACCCACCCGCACCCACGTCGCTTTCGTCTTTGGGCTGACCATCGGAGCAGGGTGACTTGTCGTCAGTGGTCGGACCGACGGAATACCTTTTTGGGTACCCTCACCTCTCGACATCTCTCTCTCTCCGGGGCTTTCGTGGCCCTCGCGCGGTCAGCCTCTCTGCGGGTGACAGACTAAAACCCCCAGTTCAGTATATTTAAAGGTAACTTAGGAGAATTACTTATGTTTTTGATATTTCTCTTGGGGTCGACGTAATATATCCTCTTTTTCTTTATAACAGTGAATTACGCCAAGCTAATGATGATGATATAATGTCTGGAATAAAACTATAGATTTTATCGCGTTTGTATTTGATTTTTGATTGCCCGACCTTTCGAACAGTTTGTAGCGTTCATGCTCACGATCCGGTGGTAGTAATATTAGATTGTTAGATTTCAAATATAATTACTATTGATTTATTGCGCTATGCGCTATACATATGCCTCAATTACACTTTATTTTTTTTTGTCTGTCTGTTTGTTCCGGGTAGTCTTCAAAACGGCTGGACCAATTTCAAATATTCTAAACTAGCTTTTGCCCGCGGCTTCGCCCGCGTAAAATTACTTGAATATTGAACTATTATCGCAAAGAATATTATCGGCATAAAAAGTATTACATTTCTTAATTTAAGAAATACTCTATCTACGTGTCAATTTTCATCCAAATCTGCTCAACAGTTTAAGCATGATTGAGTAACAAACATCCAAATATCTTCAAAAACTTTCACATTTGAATATTACTTCCAGCCTTATAGTTCAGATTCCCGTGCAAATACGATGATAAATATGCCTTTCCTTAGTCTCTGATAACGTACTTTTCCATTGGTGAAAAAAAAAATTATATCAATCAAACACCCGCAGTTTCATTCACGTAGACCCCATTTTCATGCCAATACCGAGATAAAAAATGCCTATGTTACTCGCTGATATTATAAATTTACATGGGTGAAAAAAAAAATATAAATCCCAGAAATATCAGAGATAAAAATTATGTTACTCGCTGATAACATAGGTAGCATTCCATTGGTGAAAGAATTTATTAAATTGGTCGACATCCCCCGGTTTAGTTCACGTTCCCGGGCAAATATTGGGATGAAAATAGCCTTTATATGTTATTCACTGATAATATAGCTTTTCATTAGTGAATTAATTTTTAAAACCATTAAATTCCCGTGATTTCACCGGCATTGTACCCGATCCCGTAGGAATATCAGGATAAAAATAGCTTAAATATGTTACTGGCTTAAAAATAGCTTTCCATTAGTGAAATAATTTTAATATCGACCTAATTCTCAAGGTTGCTCCAGCCACACCGGGATAAAATATAGCCTGGGATAAAATATAGTTTAAGTTATTCCTTATGTACGCCTGGTAGACCTGATGGTAAAATGTAATCAATATCGGTCCAGCCATTTTGAAGATTACCTGTAACGAATAGACAGACAGACAAAAAAATTTGGACCGTATTGTGTGAGCATAAATAAAACCTATTATTTTGATAGACAAACAGACGCTTCAAATTTATTTATTTGTAGAGATAGAAAATTGGAATAATATCTTGATTGTAACTTACTGTCTGGTAGCTGCTAGAAATATTACCACGCTTTCATTGTTCGTGGGTGTCGCAAAATACTACTAAGACAAAGATTTACATCGACCTGGACCAAGTGGTGATGCCGTCTGGCCAACAATGTCGTCCGCCAGGTCATAAAATGTTGCTGGAACCTTTGCAATATATCTACGGATAAGCGCAAGATAATGATGATATATCATTGGCTGGGTGTCTTCGACTATATGCGTATTATCCTTTTGGGGCAGCCCAAAATTGTTTCTTAGTGAGTGCTTACCCCAAATAACCGATCGGTATACAAAATTTCACATTCTTAGGCCCAGTATCTTTGGCTATACACTTTCACCCTCTTAGGGGTTGAATTTCCAAAAATTCTTTGTTAGAGCTCGCTTATCCTTGCCAAAAATTGTTTCATAGTGCTTGGTAAGTGAGCACTAAGAAAATCTTGGGGTAATCCAAGAAAGCCTGTACTAAAATGATCCTTCGTAGACTCAGTGATTTCGGTTAAACGCTTTTCATCCCCTTAGGGCTAAAATTGAAAAAATCTCTCTTTCCCCAAGAAAAGCAACTTTATACAAAATTCCATGTTTCTAGGCCTAATGATTTCGGCTATATATTTTGCACCCCTTTAGGAGTTGATTTTAATAAAATAATTTCTTAGAGCTCACTTACAACAAAAGAAAGAGAATTGCATAGAAAGTTTTACGTTTCTAGCACTAATAGTTTAGTCTATACGATCATCTCCTTCCGGGGGTGATTTTCCAAAAATCCTTTGCTAGTGCTCGTATACCCCAAGAAATAAGACGATCTAAAAAGAAAATACTTTCCCCTATTTCAACCCCTTATACCTATTTTTCGCGATAAAAAGTAGCCTTATATCCTTTCTCAAGCTTTAGTACATATCTGTACCAAATTTTATCAAAATCGGTTAAGTGGTTTCGACGTGAAAGACTATATGTTTTTCACCCCCTTAAGGGGGTGAATGCCCAAAAATCCTTTGCTAGTGCTCCCCAAGAAATACGATGGTGTAAAAAAAAATACGTTTCTAGGCCCAGTGGTTTCGGTTGTATGCTTTTTGGTATTTTAGGGGTTGAATTTCATCCCCATGTAAATGAAATTTCCAAAACGCTTGAACAAATATTTATTTATTTATTATTAGGTGTCTTAATACAAAGATTCGTGGTTCTATCATCGAAAATGACGAATTTCCATACAAAATATCATCCCCTATTTCAACCCCTTATACCCATTTTTTCGCAATAAAAAGTAGCCTATATCCTTTTTCAAACTTTAGTCCATCTCTGTACCAAATTTCATCAAAATCGGTTTAGACGTGAAAGACTATATGCTTTTCACCCCCTTAAGGGGGTGAATTTCGCGTGTTTAGCGTCCGGACGGTTCCCTGGGTGCTGGAAGGAGGGAAGGCTGGTGCTCCTGCCGAAGCCGGGACGGTCTCCGGAGTCGCCTTCGGCCTACAGGCCTATCGTGCTGCTCGATGACACGGGCAAGCTACTGGAGAGGGTGGTAGCTGCCCGCATCGAGCGGCACCTCGTCGGCACGGGGCCCGATCTGTCGGACGCCCAGTTTGGGTTTAGGAGGGGTCGTTCGACGATCGCGGCTCTGTTGCGCCTGAGGGCCGTGGCGACTGAGGCCGTCACCGGCGGGGGAGTGCTGTTGGTGGTGTCCCTAGACATCGCCAACGCATTCAATAGTCTGCCATTCAGCTGCATCAGGGAGGCGCTCCGGTATCACGGGGTGCCAGTTTACCTGAGGCGGCTAGTGGCAGACTATTTGGAGGGGCGCAGCGTCCTCTGCACCGACCGAGCAGGGGACGTTGTGCGGACGCCCATGACGTGCGGTGTCCCACAGGGGTCGGTCCTCGGACCCACCCTGTGGAACATCGGCTACGACTGGGCGTTGAAGGGGAGCCTCCCGCCCGGGCTGGGCGTGATTTGTTACGCCGACGACACGCTCGTCACAGCCCGCGGTGGGACGCTGGAAGAGGCGGTAAGCCTGGCGACCTCGGGTACCGAGGAGGTCGTCAGACGGATCGAGGCGCTGGGGTTGAGGGTCGCCCTGGACAAGACGGAGGCCCTCTTGTTCCATGGGCGCACTATGAGCCCTCCCATCGGCGTCTCGATCACCGTCCACTCGGTCGACATCAGTATCCGGGCCCATATGAGGTACTTGGGCCTGGTGCTCGACGGGCGATGGTGGTTCCGGGAGCATTTCCATAGGCTCGCTCCGCGGCTCGTCGGCACGGCGTCCGCCCTATCGTGGCTTATGCCGAACGTGGGCGGACCGAGCGCTGCGTGCCGACGGCTGTACGCGGGGGTCATCCGGTCGATGGCCCTGTACGGCGCACCGGTGTGGGCGGGGTCCATGACCGCCCGACTTAGGGCCCTTCTGTGGCGACCACAGAGGGTCATGGCGGTCAGGGCCATCCGCGGATACCGCACGGTGGCGACGGAGGCAGCGTGCCTGTTGGCCGGGACTCCCCCGTGGGACCTGGAGGCGGAGATGCTCACCGGACTATATCGGCGGGTGACGGGGGTGCGAGCGGAGGGCGGTGTGGTCTCGTTAAGGGATATCACCGCCTGGCGCGTCGACGCCCGCCGAGACGTCATCGCCCGTTGGGCAGTCCGGCTGGAGAGGCCTCGGTTCGGGGTGCGAACCGTGGAGGCCTTCCGGCCGGTGCTGATGCAGTGGTTGGAGAGGCGGCACGGGGTGCCGACTGGTGCAGGTTTTGACGGGGCATGGGTGCTTCGCCAAATACCTGCACAAGGTCGTTAGGAGGGAGAGTACACCGTCCTGCCACCATTGCGATTGCGACGAGGACACGGCGCGCCATACGCTTGAGGCCTGCGGGGCTTGGGCAGTGCAGCGCTGTGAACTCGTCGCAATCATCGGTACGGACCTGACGCTGCCGGCTATCGCTAGGGCGATGGTCGACAGCGTCGGGAATTGGGACGCGGTCGCAGCCTTCTGCGAGACGGTGATCTCGCGGAAGGAGGCGGCGGATCGCCTGCGTGAGGAGCGCAGCCTCGATGAGGAGATCCGCCGCCGGCGACTGGGGCGGCGCAGGCGCAACTATCTGCGCCTCATGCCGCCTTAGCCGAGGCCGCGGGTGATGTGACCGGGGATTAGTCCGTCACCCGCCGAGAGGCCGACCGCGTGAGGAAAGACCGACGTCCTCCCCGAGGGGGGGACGTCGGTCGATGGGAGGGTACCCCAATAGGGGGTATTCCGTCGGGCCGACCACTGACGACAAGTTAACGCTGCTCCAGTGGTCGGCCCAACGACGAAGGCGACGTGGTTTTCGGGTGGGTCGCGGGAGTTGCGTGCTTAAGCCCCTCTGTCACCCCGGACGGAGTGGTGCGGAGGCGCGCCGACCGCGGCCCACCCACAAAAAAAAAAAAAAAAAAAAAGGGGGTGAATTTCCAAAAATCCTTTTGCTAGTGCTCGTGCACCCCAAGAAATATGATGGTGTACAAAAAAAAATACGTTTCTAGGCCCAGTGGTTTCGGCTGTATGCTTTTTGGTATTTTATGGGTTGAATTTCATCCCCATGTAAATGAAATTTCCAAAACGCTTGAACGAATATTTATTTATTTATTAACAGGTACCATAATACAAAGATTCGTGGATTCTATCATCGAAAATGACGAATTTCCATACAAAATGTCATCCCCTATTTCAACCCCTTATACCCATTTTTTCGCAATAAAAAGTAGCCTATGTCCTTTCTCAAGCTTTAGTCCATGTCTGTACCAAATTTCATCAAAATCGGTCCAGTGGTTTAGACGTGAAAGCGTAGCAGACAGACAGACAGACAGAGTTACTTTCGCATTTATAATATTAGTAAGGATAAGTTTGTTTGTTACGCTTTCACGCTTAAACCACCGAACGGATTTCAAAAATTCTTTTACCAATGGCAAACTATAATATCAGGGAGTAACATAGGCTATATTTTATCCCGATATTCCCATGGGAACGGGTACTACGCAAAAAAGACGGCTGAAACCGAAGCGAAGCGAGGGCGGGTTGCTAGTGTTAAATAATTACTAACCATCTATACCAATAAATAAAATTGGAGTGTCTGTTCGTAATGTTAAAATAACATGCTTTTTTCATGCTCACACGGTTATTTGCACTATACATATGCCTAAAACACACTTTATATTTTTATTGTCTGTCTGTCTGTTTGTTCCGGGTAGTCTTCAAAACGGCTGGACTAATTTCAAATATTCTTTCAACAATGGAAAATTATAATATCAGGGCTATATTTTATCCCGATATTCCCACGGGAACGGGTACTACGCAAGAAATACGCCTGAAACTGAAGCGAAGCGAGGGCGGGTTGCTAGTAATCAATATAATTTTTTCATAGAGAATCATTTTCTTCTTACACTAACAATAAATTTGTATCAAAATGTGGGTTACTATTTAATAACTAATTTTCTGTATCGGTTAGGTAATTATAAATTTTCTGTAATAACGATGACTTGTTGGACGTGAGACATCTTAGTCCGCCCGTGACCATGAACGCTGCAATGTGTTCGAAACGTCGGACAATCAAAAATCAAATACAAACGCGATAAACTCCGTAAAGTAGTTTTATTTAAAATGTGTAATACTCGCGTAAACATCAGAATTCATGATATAATGTCTATTAAGCAAATCGGTTAATAATTATAGAGGCCGATCAATTAATAATATTAAAAGAAGAACACAAAGCAGTCATAAGGTCTGCCGACAAAAGTGAAACCTTAAAACTATGAACAAAAATTTTTATGGTGTTTCAGTTTTACTCTATAAAGCGGTCCCTTTGTGCAATGCCCTCTTATTACAGAGGGAGGGGCGCCACGCCTTCTAAAACGAAAAAGAGGGAGTTCCCCTGTCAAGGTTTTGTAGTATTAAGACGAGTTATTATGTTGCTATTAGACTACTTACTTTAAACTTCAACATGGAGAGAACTACAACAGATTTTGTTCTCATTTCTCTTAAACAAAGTAACATGAAGTTTCCTTACAAAATTTAGAGTTTGGTGATATAAGAAGAATACAATTCAACACTCAGTCTTTTGCTCATGGATGTCATAAAAGACGTATAAAGAATTAAATGTGCATATCACATTTATCCAAGAGAAGGAAAATTCAAAACAAAACCATATAATAACCTTTCTGACCAGTAGGGTAATAGGAAAAGCTTTTTGAAATTGCTCAAAGTCAATTTTTTTAAGGCCATCAATAATACAAAAATGCTAGTCTCAAATCTGGGCATTAGGAATCTATAGGAAGGCATCTATAGGAAAGGAACTGAAACCACGAGTGGATCGGTCGGCGTGACTGTGATCTGTGGGTGTTGCGTCTGTTATTTTTTCACTAGGTCTACGGTCCATCTAGTTGCGGTGCGGCAATAGACCTTTCACCAGATCACTGCGGTCCAGTCCATCCGGGGCGATGAAAGGACGGCGCGCGGGCCCATAACCCACCCGTACCCACGTCACCTCGTTGTTGGCCCGACCACCGGAGCAGATGTGACTTGTTGTCAGCGGTCGGCCCGACGGAATACCCTTTCGGGTAACCTCACCTCTCGACGTCCTGGAACGTCAGTCGCCGTCGCGCGGTTAGCCACGCTGCGGGTGACGGACAATTCCCCGGTCCGATCACCCGCAGCCTCGGCTAGGGCGGCATTAGGCGCAGATACTCGCGCCTGCGCCGTCCGAGTCGCCGGCGGCGGAACGTGTCGCCGAATAGGAGCTCTACTCGCACACGACCCGCCGCCTCCTTCCGTGAGATCATCGGTCATCGGTCCACCTAGTGGGAGCTTTGCGTCCGTAGTCCTTTCCTAGTTGGGCGTCTTACAGTGCGCTGTCCGACACGTGATCGCCACTCGAGAATCTTTCTTAGCCAGCGGTATATATAGAGATAAATGATATGAATTTAAATCACTAATACGTTATTAGAAATCATAAAAATCTCCCACAAAATAAACACCATCGAACGCCTGCTCATATAAAATAGCAAATTATGACAAATAATAATTTTGCGATAAGCCTTATAATCCGCATTGCTTATGTGCGAATGGCAGGCGTTTAGTCACGTGACCGATAGAATTTCAACCCTCGACTGTTTGGGGTAGTTAAGATAAGGGGTAATTGATTTTTATTAGCTCAATACGTTTGGTTGAAGCAATGTTAGGGTGAGATACGGGAAAAAAGTGTAGATGATTATTAAATATGGATTTAGTGGAGCGGACTAAAAAAGGGAATAAAATTTTAACGCAACTGTTTTTATTCTCACTTTTTATACCCGTGGCTTCACTTGCTTTGGTATAAATTAGTCGATCAATTTTATATCCTTCGGGAATCGCTTTTATCGGGGATGAAAACTATCTTATATATTTCTTCCCTTGTGGTGACGGCGTATGAATATATTTCACCACTCCCTAACTTGGTCGTGGATGTTGTAAAAGACGACTGAGGGAATAAATATTCATATAACATCTGTGCAAGAGAAGCAAAACTCAAAAAATACTCTATATTAACATGTCTGACCAACGTGATATATATAGTAAGTCAATTTCCCTTCTATTGCCGAGTAGGTTCGAGGATAGGTTCGCTCAGCAGTGGAGCATGTATGAGCTGAGACGATTCTTCTATAGCAAATAGTATGATTTTCCGGCTTGGTAGGCGTGTTTTCGATTGGTCTTATAATTATAAGTCTTTTGGGTTTGTACTGCTTTGTTGAAGACTAGCTGACTCGGCGAACTTCGTACGGCCATAATTTTTTCGTAAATATATTTTCTAAATTTTCGAAAATATAGTATCTAATAGAAGAACCATTACAGCTTTGTCGGGAAAGATGACCCGGCGAACTTCGTACCGCTATAATTTTTTCGTAAATATATTTACTAAATTTCCGAAAATATAGTCTCTAATGGAAGAACCATTACAGCTTTGTCGGGAAAGATTCGATCGTCTTGGTCGCGGCATTGTTAATGAGGAATCAAAGAGAATACAAATTACTGATTTTATTGATTTTTGACAAAATTATAATTATCAAATTTTCATCCATACTTTACTATAGACAAAATTACTCTTAGCTGTCATTTGCGTTTTTTATTATTACTCATACTCATACATTATATATCAAATGCGTTTTTTATACTACGTTTCATAGTGACTTGTATTCTCTTTGACATTTTATGTCACGTCACATGGGAACGCGATCGAACGGGATAAAAGAGTTATGGGCGAAATCTTGTAAACTCCATAATAAAAAAAGGGATAAAAAGTACTCTATATCCGTCTCCTGGTGCTAAGCTACTTCCCCATCAATTTTCAGTAAAATCCGTACAGCCGTTCTTAGTTATTAATGTAGTAACTAACATGACTTTTTTTTATATATATAGATAAGGAAAATACATATCTCTTTCACTTTTTCGGTTTAGGCGAGTTATGTACGAATTATGATTCGTTAGATTTTTTCATTAGGTATGCCTAATCCCCATAATAATGATCCGATAAGAACTTTCGCCCACTCGTGGTATTGAAAGCGTAAGAAATTAAAGAATATTCAAAAGCGAAGTACTGTAATTGTAGCACAGCAGGCCCCAAAATGAGGAGAACTGTATCAATAAAAGGGACGGTTATGGAAGGTCAAGTTAAGCTGTCGAGGAAAGAATAATCGGGCAAAGTCCCGGTACTGTCTATATGAATCCGGTCCATGTACTAGAATGATAGGAGCCTTCCTATCATTCTAGTACACGCTCCTGCGTGAGGAAGAGAAGTTCTATGTTGCTAGAAGAAAATGAGTGTGCTGCTGTTCAATTTCTTGGTGAATCCTCAACCGATTTTCATTACTCCCACGGTTAAGGGGTAATGAAACACTGTATATATTCCTACCCAACATCCTATACTACCATAACATCATTATCATCATAGCTCATATACGTCCCACTAGTGTGTTCAAATTTTCTCCACATTGGGAGGGAAATTGACCTATTATTCAACGCCGGTGGTTTGTTATGGGGCTTTATTTCGAGTTCTTTTGCGTACATGCATAAGATATCCTTTAGTTGCCTCTTACGTCACCCACGGGCAAAAGAGGATGGTGGCGAATAACAGCGAAGACCATACATAAAGACTTTAATGAAATATTATATACTTGATTGATTGATTTCACGACCCACGATGAACTAAAAAAGAAAAATTGTTTACAAAACACAAAATAGTTTATTCCATAAACTTTTTATTCAAAACTCATTACAAATCAGTCTTTATATCCTTCTTTAATTTTCTGAACTCTCCTATAGCCTTCAGCACATCGTCAGCAAATATCTTAGGTAGCTCAAAGGCTAAGAAGTGTCCCCCATCATCTAGCACAGTCACATTCACGAGATTTTTGTATTTAAATTTTAGTATAAACGGTGGCTGGTACGCTAATTCATATTTAGCTTGGACCACCCATGTTGGAACTGGTGTTGGAATCCTGTAACCAAAACAACATTATCCATCTCTGTTCATGTTTAAAGTTATACTTCCTTGAGCGCTTTAGGGAAAAATGTTAGGAGTGAATTTTTACGAAAAACCTGACACGACACCCTGAAGTTAGCTAGTCAATATTTTGTACGGTGCGCACACAAAGTCACAATGTCAACTAGATAATGCGTTATAATAAAACTTTCAATGTATTAAATATATATTGTTTTCTATTATTAATGTCGTTTTTTTTACATACGTAGGATAACGCGAATGATAAAATTTGTAGCAAGATTTTTATCTTGTTACTGCAATAAGTTTAACGTACATGCGTATATAATCACACATACATTTTTTTTTGGTGGGCTATGATCAGAACATACATCGTCCAGCTCCTTCGTTATTGGGCCGACCATTAGTACAGAGTTCCTTGTTATACGTGGCCAGCCCTAATCATAAATTGGGTTACAAAAATAATTCGACTATAGCAATTTAATAAGTCATCATTGTCCTGTTCCTAATTATTTATTTATTTTAAAACTTATGCACAAACCAAGGTGGACCTAATGACTGAGGCATTCTCTACCAGTCAACCTAGGGTGGAGCAGAAATAATTCAAGGCAAGTGTAATACAGATAATTGAAGATCAGAATTTATAAAATATATAATTGTATATTACTTGAAGTCAACGCATTTTGTACTCTATAAATATGTACTATGTTTCCATGGTTCATATTATAAAAGTAATTGGCAATAATTTTATGACCGGTCGCTCGCCTGATGTCAGGGAATGTAATTATTGACCAGGCAGCATTAGATAGGGTTGACCTAGATCAACTTAAAGCTCTTAGTCATCTTTTACGACATCCACGAGCAATGTAAGTGTTGGTAGTATTCGTAGCTACCACCACACAGCAACGGAATTTAATAAATCATATTCATAAAATATACTAACTGAGTCAATAGACGTTGTTCTGTTCAAATATAAAAAACCCCTTTAAAATCTATAGCAGTGCCACCTACTATTTGTATGGGTAGTGACCCATACAATTACGGCAATTGTATTCACCAGAAAACACAAAAAAAAAACACCAAAATCTGTCCAGCCGTTTAGAAGGCGTTTAGCAACACATCATCTCATCGTCATCTCGGCTCACATACGTCCCACTGCTGGACTCGAGCCTCCTCCACAATTACGGGAAATTGACCTTACTATACTATGCTGGTCAGACAGTTTGGTATAGGGTTTTATTTTGAGTTTTCCTTCTCTTTCATAGATGTTATATGCTTATTATATCCCTCAGTCGTCTTTTACCATACCCACGGGCAAGATAGGGAGTGGTGAATTGTATTATTATTTCGTCGTCACACGAAACACACCACGGAACGAACGGACTGAAAAGTTATTTTTAAATTAATTTCTTTTTAGAGAAAAGTTAAATATAAAGATTTTTTAACATAAAGTACTTACTCATCCATTTTCAAAGCTGTGGTTTTAATATTAAAACTCTCAGAGTACAGTCTCATTGAAGTAGTAATGCTGTTGGAAGCCCAATACATCATTAAGTTATCGAGCAATTGTTCTTTTGTAAATCGAAAATCTAAGCCTCCATCTGACTTAGTTTTATGTTGAGGTCGTGTCCAGGTTGAGAATTTCTCCAGAATATACGCTAGAAGACCAGCTGGAGAATCAGTTAGGGCAACACCTGAAAATTTGTTTTATGTTTAATGATGATAATTATAAAAGAACGACTAAAATTACTTGTTGAAAAATGGTAGTAATTGAAATTGAACGACTTGTAAGTTTTCTTATAACTAATACCACCTCTTTACAGTATGCCTGCGATAGACTTGTAGGCAAATACCTTAATTTCCTGCTAAACTTTCTATTGTATTACATAAATAAAAGATGGTATCTTTCTTATATTCCCAATGGCTCTTTATATTCCCAATTAACGCTTTTCGCCTCTTATTTTCCTCCTACTGTGGACGCAAGACGAAGCGATGGGACAAATCTTAATAAGCCGAGATCATCATCATCATCATTTGACTGCCCTCATCCCACGTTAAGTGAGGTCGATACAACGTGTTATGACTTTCCATAGCCTCCTATCAACCGTCATATCTGCACTGAATGCTGTCATACGCATATCCTCATTCACAAAAACCATCCATCTCTTTTTGGATCTCCCAAGGGTCTTACGTTCATTCACAATCAAATTGATAACCTTCCTTTTCACATGCCATTCATCCCTTCTATCCCTCTGCTCATCGAAACAGTTATATATGCGATTAATAAATTATTGTTCTCAGTTACTATAATTTGTGTCTATTCAAATTGTACATTTGTTAAGTCGTGGATCGTCGTGACATAAAAATAATATTCCAGATTGTGGACTTTGTTTTCTAAAATCTCTTGTCCGTGGATGTCGTAAATACAACCAAGGGAAATTCGTAATACGCATATAACCTCTGTAAACTAGAAACAAAATCCCATACAAACCTGTTTGAACAGCATGGTCTAGTAGGAGGGAACTCTTACTGTGGAGGAGACTTGAGCCTATCAGTGAGACGTATTTAAGCCGAGATGATATGTATAATATTTATAGTTACTGTATTCGCGGTTCTGTATACACGATAGCATTTGTATTAATTAGCAAAATCCTACTTTGGTGCTTGATAATTACTAGTCAAAACAAATAACTTCTTTCACTATCATCATTATTCTTCTCATCTCCAATTCTCTCTAGATACATCTAAATGGACTGAGATGATCATCATATATTTTAGGGTAAAAATAACTCTTACCTACTGTATCAGGCTTACTAGACTGTATGTGCATATATCCTGTCTCCTCAAGAAGATTTTTATATCTATCCTTCAAGGGATATAATCTATCAGCCAGACGTGAGTCCACTAATAAAGGAGGATAGATAGATCCTAACAATTCTACAGTAGTAGCAGCTGAAGAAAATATCATGGCCATATTGGTGTGGAATCCGAGTATTTCCTGAAAAATGTAAATAAGTACTATAAATAACGAGTTGACCCGACAGACGTTGTCATGTCTTAATTATGAATATGAATTAGAATAATAAAAAAAAAAAATATCCAGTAGAACAATTTGGTGTCACATGTAATAGAATTCCACGTTATAAATAAAGGTAATACATATGTAATAATAAACTCGATAAGGGTTAAGCAACATTTTCATGCTGTTAATTACAATTTCATTGATTCTTTTTAACTTCATTCCGCGTTTGACGTGCTCTTATATGTCTTTAACTTGCAGCATTGCGAGTTCTGCGACCTATGGTTATGCGTTTGATGCTGGCATATTTAAAAACAATGTATTAAAATTAAAAAAATATTATTATATTCTTTTTTATATTAAATCAACGAAAATAGTCTATTAAAACCTACCAAAATCTTTATAGTAATGTGAACTTTAAACATAAGCGTGATGACTAAACACCTCTCAAAAATTTACTGTGTAATAGAAATAAAATTACACAAAATGATAAATAAACAAAATATACGTCAACCGATTCATCTTAGATGTTGAATGATATTTGAAGCGCGAATTCAGTCAATAGCTAACATTTATTTCAAATAATTTTCTGATGTTCTACCCAACTCTCTTATTATTTTCTTTATAAGAACCTTCTCCTGACTATAATAAGCACAACGAAAAAAGAATTACCGAAATTGTTCCATCCGTTCACGCGTGATGCAATGACCAAGGGAAATATAGATTCATTTTTATATATATAGATTTATTATCATTTTAACCTATCGCCGTCCACTGTTGGACGTAGGCCTTCCTCATATTACGCCAAAGAGGGCGGTCTTATGTTGCCTGCATCCAACGACACCCAGCAAGTTTCATCAGATCGTCGGTCCACCTAGTGGGAAGAGCGTCATCTGATGCGCCACTCGAGAACCTTTTTTTCCAGTGGTTGTCAATTCGTCGAGCGATGTGCCTACCTATTGCCCCTTCATTTTACAGAATAACAAAATAAATTCACTGTCAACTTTTGGACGTAGGCTTTCTGGCTTAAAGAAAGCAAAAGAGAGAAAATATTTATTCTGTTCTCGTGAAATCTAATATAAACAACTCAAAAACCATTAAAGAAAATAACTTCTTACATAAAATACGTTAATTTTAACGAAGAATAAAAGAGTTCAGCGCGTGGCGTTTCTTTTTAAAGAAATAAAGCTGAATAAAGAAATAAATCTGCCAACATCTGGTATATACAATTATGGTATATATTTAAAAATAATTATCAAAATTTAACTAGTATGTGAATGCATCTAAACATTTCCGTGTGGTAACGGAGTAAGAAAACAATGCACCGCCACCTCTTTTGCCCGTGAGTATCGTAAAAGATGACTAAGGGATATAATATCCATATAACATCTATGCGATAGAAAAAAAATTCAAATAAAACACTATACCAACCTGTCTGACCAGCAGAAAGGAGTATACAAGCATAATCATTGACACAAATTACATACAGATCATTTATTTGCGGTTCCTAAAAAAGTATTGGACCGAGTGGCAATCCAAGCCACTTGACATGTTAGGTGAATATCTTAACTACTACATCTGTGTTTACCTTAGGGAATATTGTTACTATATTGCTGCCAATCACAGCACCCCAATCACCACCTTGAACATAGAACTGCTTGAAGCCTAATCTATGCATGAGATTTCTGAAGACCACTGCCACTTGAGGAGCACCAAGACCAGGTCTAACAGCTGGCTAGAACATAAATTTAAATTTATAGCGTTATATAATAATTTTAATAGTTTTAAATTTGAAATTTCTAATTGCTTTTCCAACTCACGCTGAAGAATATTCTTTTTTAAGCGACATTACAAAATTAAGATGCAGCCGCTGATGTTTTTTTATTTTATGTGTGTTAGCCGCAGATGGCTTTCACAGCTCAGCTCGGACTATGGGTGAGCGCTGAGGGCTCTCAATCTGGTAAGAAATTTAAGCGAACATCGCCCGAGGGCTCCCTCTGTGGGGATAACAACAATAAATCAAGTGAAAGTATTAACGTGCAATTCAGTTCCCTATTTTACACCTTTTTACTTTATCAGATTATTAATACCTGCTGTGGAATATATTTGTTTGTGTGTAGTTGTTAGCCGCAGATGACTTTAACTTCACCTCTTTGGTTTATGGGTGAGCGCCAAGGGCTCTTAACCCAGTTCTGTGGAACATAGGCTCTGTATGTCCTATATATGGTCAATACGATGGAGAAGGGCTATGGTAGGTTATAGGACCGCATGCTCCCATTCCGTCGCCCTAGATGGTTTGGACGAGCTGGGTCCAGCCTGCTTTAAGAAAAGGGAAAATACTGTTCCACTTTACAAACGTTCCTTTAGCTGGTTTTTAGGGAAAATACGAGTGACGTGACGAGTAACAAATCGTATTTTTAACTAGTCAACAAACTAAATTAACCAAATAATAATAAAATGATTAAATACATACGTCAGAGAATCCATAGCCGGGTATACTCGGTGCAATGACTTCAATGACAAAGTTTCTATCTTTGCTGACCGTCGTAAGCAGTGGGATTGCTTCGTAGAACTCTCGAACTGATCCTGGCCAGCCGTGAAGTAATAGAAGAGGAACTATCTCTACACCTGCAGGTACCTAGTGTAATGTTATTAGGTTATTATGAATATTAAGTTTAATATAAAACTTTTTTACGCATTTTATCGCGTATATTTGATTATTGGACTATGTATTTCAAATATGTTACAAATATTGACAATTTAAACGATTCTAAAATATATTATCAATTAATCTATCAATTGATCATTTAGTTATGTCTGTTTAGTTAGCTTTGATAAGATATACGCAATAGGTAGATTTCTTTAAACAATTTTATTTTAACAATTTAGATTTCTTTAAACAGTAGTTAGAAATATATAAATAAGGCTTATATTCCATATTTTTAAAGACAACACACTGAATTAAGGAACAAACTTTTGCGGTACAGGCACTCGCAACTGTATATTTAAAGCATATAAATAAAACCAGTACACAAAAAAGTGTCAGTACTTTGGATCCGACCTACTTTTTATGTTTTTCGATAGCTTAAACGAGTTTATAGGTGGAGTACTAAATGTGTTTTGAACTAATGAAAGTAGATTTATTTTTCATTTCGAAGCTTTTAATCAAATCTAGTCTCTTTTTACGCATTCGTGTTAAAAATTCAAAGTTATGAGTAAAGTGTGCCCCGGATTCGGATATCGTAAAACAATTAAGAAGTACGTCTAACTTTTGTTTTTTTATTGCAAACGGTGGCAAACGAGCAAACAGTACACCTGATGGTAAGTGTTGCTGCCGTTCATGGACCTTTACAAGGCCGTTGCCTACCGCGAAGAAAGCGAAGGGAGTGTGAATGCGTGCATTAAGGCTCGGTGACACCAAGGGCACCACCAAAACCCTCCACACGCAATCACCCTCAGAAAGTCGGGCTTCCGGCTCTCTCGCTCACCGAACGAAGCGCAGTAACAAATTGCTACTACTCAGACGTCGATTTTCTGCGAGAGCATGGTACTGCCACGGACGGACCGGCCCGCGGCTGTAGACAGATAACTGTCGACAGTGTGGTCCTACCACTCCTAATTAAAAGAACTGATCACTTTTTTTGTGAGCTCATGTTATTATTTGTAGATCGCAAATAATAACTTCTTTGCACATTAAGATTGGAATATCGACCGTGCGAGAGGTTGTTGCTTAGACCATCATAATTGCAATTTCTAAATTGAACCAATATTTTCTACAATCAGCGATATACCAGGCGAAATAATCGTATAATCTTTGATTATTATCACCTTGCTACTTTCATCACAGTTTATATAGAATAATAGAATCACGTCTTCTTCCTTTCCACATAAATAGCAAAACATTATCATCACCGTAATGATGATGATGTTTATGGAATAGAAGTATCAAATCTTCTTTGTCTAACTTTTGTGTAAGTCTGACGATCAGTCAGAAGTCAAGACTCATTGAGCATACAATCATTAATCAGGTAGTATTCATTAGCTTTAGTGGAAACTCTTAGTATGTTAGTACGCCAGCCATAGGCATTGCTAGATTTGATAGTATTCTTATCCGCTAACGTGATCCAATGATATAATATAGATCGGGAAATCATATTTAATTTATTTACTTGAGGAGTAACCCTGACGAAGTGTATATCGAGTCCTTGGATATTGGTCTTGTACTGCGGGAATTGATTAAGGAACTTCTCTCTTTCTTTGAAGTCATATTTCTCAGCCCAGTGCTTCAGCCAACTATCCATCCGTTGGCTGTTAAATCCATATTGGAAGCCTACGCCTTCAAGTGGCGGAGAAAATGGACGTGGACGCTTGAGACGTGCCTTTAGGTCACTTATCATCTGAAAAAATAAGTTTTTATCATCAACATTATCATAATTATCGTCATCAATATCGTCATTATAATCTTCATCATCACAGCTACTATACGTCCCACTGTTGGGCTTGAGCCTCCTCCATAATGAAAGGGAATTGACATACTATACCATGCTGGTCAGACTTGTTGGTATAGGTTTTTATTTTGAGATTTCCTTCTCTTCCATAGATGTTATATGTACATTATATCCCTTAGGCGACTTTTCGACGCTCACTACTAAGAGTGGGGGTGGTAAATTATATTTTTATTCAGTTACCTCTCGGAAATATACAAATATACAAGAACTTTAAACTTTAAACGAGCGTTTAAAGTTATTAGATATAACAGTACTTCCTCTTCATAAGAATGGGAAAGAATACTTATATCCACCGAGCTATAAAGCCTTTTCTTCACAATTAAAAAAATACTCACAACTTCACCAAAACTAATCTTGAATGGATTCACACTTGTATCTTCTTTACCTCTCTTACTCTCTGGTCCCCACCACTCGTTTAAATCAAAGTCAGGCAAGGGAGGTGGTCCCTTCAGAAACAGGTAATAAACTCCTACTGCTTTAAGTGCTAATATTGACAGCAGTAATATACGCGCCATCTGAAAAAAATATGCTAAATGAGAATGATTTTCTAGATACTGATGGAATAACATAAGAATATAATTCAGTACCCCATTTCCTGTCCTTTTTTTTGCGTCCGGGGCGACAGAGGGGCGTAAGCACGCACACCCGTAACCCACCCGCGATACGTCGCTTTCGTTGATGGTCCAACCACCGGAGCAGGGTGACTTGACGTCAGCGGTCAGCCCGACGGAATACCCCTTGAGGAGTACCCTCTTCTCTACCAACGTCCGCCCTCGGGGAGGACGTCGGTTTTCCTCACGCGGTCGGTCTCTCAGCGGGTGACGGACTAATTCCCCGGACCAGTCACCCGCGGCCTCAGCTATGGCGGTATCAGGCGCAGGTATTCGCGCCGGCGCTGCCCCAGTCACCGGCAGCGCGTCGCGTCGTCGAGGAGGCGCTCCGCCACCTCCTTCCGCGAGACTACTGCCTGGCAGAAGACTGCGACCGCGTCCCAGTTCAGGTCGGCACCGATGATTGCGACGAGTTCACGACGCTGCTCTGCCCAAGCGGCAAAAACCTTGAGCATATGCTGCGCCGCGTCCTTGTCGCAATCGCAGTGGTGGCAGGACGGTGTCCGCCGTCGATACGTAGCGCCCGGTCCGCCCACGTTCGGCATAAGCCACGATATGGCGGACGCCCATTTCTTGCCCTAGGGTGTCGTAAAATATGACTGAGTGAGATAATATGCAGATAACATTTATGCAAGAAAAGAAAAACTTAATATATTAGCCTATACCATCCCGTCTGACCCGCGTAGTATTTTTGGTCAACTTCTATTGTGTATGGCCAGCATACACGCCGTCTATTCCGCCCGGGGCTATACTTCATAGCCCACCGTATTCCTGTATTCATCTCCTTCACGCGGTCAGCCTCCCTGCAGATGACAAACTATTCCCCAGTCCTATCATCCACGACTTCGGCTAGGGTGGCACCAAACGCAGGTATTTGCGCCTGCACCTCCCAGGTCACTGGCGGTGAATCCTGTCGCCAACCAGAAGGCGGCGATTACGTCCTAGTACCCGACGCTGTCGAGCACCTCCCTAGCGAAGGTCGGCAATGTCAGGTCAGCAACAATAATTGCGATTACTTCACGGCGCTGCTTCGCTGCTCTACCCACGCGGCACACGCCTCTAGCTTGTGCTGCACTGTGTCCTCGTCATAATTGCAGTGGTAGCAAGACGGTGTGCTTCTTATTACCGTGTGCAGGTATTTGCCCCGTCAATACCTTCACCAGTCGCAAGGAAAGCACCCCGTGCCGCCCTTCTAATCACTCTATCAGCATCGGAACTATTTGTCATGCTAGACTTATACTGATAGCCTAGCAAGGAATACATAACCACCGCTGGGGTATTTAAATTAACAAAGATGCATTTCGTGGGTGATCGTACGAGACGACTAAGGGATATAAAACGCATATAACATCTATGCAAGAGAAGGAAAACTCGAAATAAAACCCTATACCAACACGTCTGACCAGCGTGGTATAGTAGGTCAATTACCCTTCCATTATGGAGGAGGCCCGAGCCCAACAGTGGGACGTATATGGGCTGAGATGATGATGATGATGATGATGATGATGAGATCAGATGTCACTTTCCTCAACCAGCTTGAAGGGAAGGGAGAAACTCTACGTAGCGACCGTAAGCAACTATCAACTAATTGTGCCTGCTGATTTCCTTTTTGTTTGGGTATAGTCTGAATATATTCCAACCAATCCGATCGTGCACGGCGTGTGGCTTCATAAGCCACAGTGTTCTCTCCCTATCTTATTGGGCCGACCACTGGTACCGATTCCATGATATCTATGGCAAACAAAGTAGCAGGCTGCTACTTTGTTTGCGAGAATTACTAGAACACTACACACTAGTGGTAGGATCACATTGTCGACAGTTATCTGTCTACAGCCGCGGGCCGGTCCGTCCGGGGTAGTACCACGCTCTCGCAAAAAATCGACGTCTGAGTAGTAGCAATTTGTTACAGCGCTTCGTTCGGTGAGCGAGAGAGCCGGAAGCCCAACTTTCTGTGTTTGCGTGTGGAGGATTTTGGTGGTGCCTTTGATATCACCATTCAATGCACGCATTCATACTCCCTTCACTTTCTTCGCGGTAGGCAGCGGCCTTGTAAAGGTCCATGAGCGGCAGCAACATCTACCATCAGGTGTACTATTTGCTCGTTTGCCACTGCTTGCAACAAAAAAATAAATATTTATGATCTAGAAATATATTCTGTACAAACCTCATCCTGTTGCAAAATTTTATTATATATATACCTTTAATCACAGCTCATACACGTTCCTTTGTTGAGCTCAAACTTCCTCCACAAAAGAAGAGAATTTTAACTACTATTGTTAGAAGTATTCATGCAAGGTTTTATTACAAGTTGCCTATGAGGTAAGAGACGGACAACTCGTGTTCTTATCTGTTATTCTCTTACGACACCTGTGGGAAAGATAAGGAGGTAATGAATCGTATACTCCGTCACCACCCTGAAAATATGTATAGACTATATTAGCTCAAAATTGAACAAAACTTACAGTGATAAAAACACTTGATAACTCCACAAAAATTTATCACATTAACACGACCGCTATTTGAGTCTGTGACACACTGACTGAGTTACGAATGTCGAAAATAAACTTTAAATTAGATAATGCCGCTGTCGATAGAATGAATTTGCAAATTTGTGCAGTAATGGCTACGTAATAATAACTAAGATGGCGTCCATATCGCATATCTAAAACTGGTGTTTTTTGATATGATTATAATATGCATTACACTGATAACGGCAGTGATTAAGTTAGTCAAATTATTATTATCACTACAC
Source organism: Lymantria dispar (assembly GCA_032191425.1). Lineage (NCBI taxonomy): Eukaryota > Metazoa > Arthropoda > Insecta > Lepidoptera > Erebidae > Lymantria > Lymantria dispar. Next base: position 3,476,577 of record CM063465.1, on the reverse strand, counting down.
AGTACAAAACAAAGTCGCTGTCGCTGTCTGTCTGTCTCTATGTATGCTTAAATATTTAAAACTACGCAACGAATTTTGAAGCGGTTTTATTTTATAGATAAGAGTGATTCAAGAGGAAGGTTTATATGTATAATACATACATAATATAGTAGAGAAACACTGATAAATTTAGAAGTTTCTAATGTAATGTCGTAAATAAACACATTTCTTTGTGCTTATATTGCAAACGCTGGCTGAATCCCACGAGATAAATGAAAATAATGTACTACATTATTGTACACCTTAAAAAGGTCAACAAAAAAGTCCGCGATGGTATATGTTAATCACTTAAGGATAACTTACAATAACCATTTTTATCCTTTTCATTTCTGCGCCTGATGCCGCCCTAGCCGAGGCAGCGAGTGACTGACTATACCAGGTATACCGGGGAGATAGTTCGTCACCCGCCGAGAGGCCGACCACGTGAGGAAAGACCGACGTCCTCCCCGAGGGGGGGGACGTCGGTCGATAGGAGGGTACTCCTCAAGGAGTATTCCGTCGGGCCGACCACTGACGACAAATCACCCTGCGCGGTGGTAGGTCCAACGACGAAGGCGACGTGTCACGGGTGGGTTACGGGTGAGCGTGCTTACACCCCTCTGTCGCCCCGGACGGAGTGGTGCGAGGAGCGCGCCGACCGCAACCCACGCCCAAAAAAAAAATCCTTTTCATTTTACGGGCAAAAATTACTTATTTACGAAGTGATTTTAAGCAATACAGTATTAATTCTTATCCAATTAAGTACCTTAAATACATTGTTCATTTAATATAGATCAACTCTGGCCCTTTACAGCATGTAATTGTAATTAATATTTCCGAAGATATTACAGATTTAAGCTCTCTAGCAAGGAAAATAATCCTTACTATTATTATAAATGGAAAAGTAAGTTTGTTTGTTACGCTTTCACGCTTAAACCACCGAACGGATTTCAAAAATTCTTTCACCAATGGAAAGCTATAATATCAGGGAGTAACATAGGTTATATTTTATCGTGGTATTTCCACGAGAACAGGAACTACGCTGGTAAGGCGACTGAAACCGAAGCGAGGCGAGGGCAGACTGCTAGTATATGTATATTTGTATTGTCTTTTCGTGTGGTAACGAAGTTAGAATACAATTTACCAACCCATATCTTAACGGTGGGTGTCGTAAAAGATGATTAAGGGATATAATCATCGGGATATATGATCGAAAAGGAAACGACCAAGCAGATAACATCACAGGAAGAGAATGAAACTACAAAATATACTTATACTAATCCATCTAAACAGGCTGATAGTAGATGAAATTCCTTCCCACTAAAGAGGTAGAGCTTTAGCCCAGCAGCAGGACAAATATGAGGTCTAAATACGGTTTATTCCATAAATGACTTTACACCGACTGCTGACTCCTGGCTACCATGTATACCGTCTTAATAAAGGTTATACCAGCCTGAACATCAGTAATCATACAGTAGCCATACTCAAACTTTATATGACTTACCATTTTATTTGGAGACCTGCTATTATTGATCGTGATAAGAGCCAAGATGGTGACAGAGTCAAACTAAACTATGGTGATTACTTGATATTGTGATTTCAGAATCAGGGAAGAAAACTTTTATATTAACTCAATTCGCCGTCGGATTTTAGAGTCATTTACGACTTATGTTATCTTTATTCACGTTGTAGATGGTCGCACCGGCGACTATTCGCCAGCTGCACTAAGTCAAACCATGAAAGCAGCACTCCTCTATATGTCGGGCAATCAGCTACAGGTTAGGTCGTTGATGATGTTTGCATGTTTGTTACTCAAACACGCGTAAATTTTTGAACACATTCATATGATTTTTTTCACAAACAGACCATTTCCTAATTTAACTTACACGATACCTTTTTACTCGGTAATCTATTTCCTTGGAATAATAATTCAACTTTACTTTTTTACCCAATCAAGCATGATCGATTGGACTGATTTGCATAAAATTTCATGTTGGAAAAGTTAATTTTTACGCGGCCTAAGCCGCGAGTAGAAGCTAGTATTATGTATTATAAATCAAATCAAATCATTTATTCTGTATAGGCCCCTTAAGGGCACTTACATATTGTCAAATTACAGTTTTGAATACAATACAATAATCTACCACCGGATCGGAACGCGGCCACAAACTGAGAAGATCCGGCAAGAAACTCAGCGGGCAGTCATTTTTTTTCTTAATCTTTTAAATATACAAAATATTATGCTTCGTACAACATATATGGTATTAGCTCCAGTGTGATGCCCTTCGAAATTAATGCAAGACAAAAAAAGAAAAAACATAAAGAAAGGAAGAAAATATGGCTGGACCAGATCCCACAAGCAGCACCCGATCACGAGTTAACTACTAGAGCAGCCATCACTCTCCTCAACCAAATTAGAGGGAAGGGAGCGACCCGCCCCACATAGCTACCGCAAGCAGAACCTTATTCAGTGAGCATAACCAAACCATAAATAAAAAAACAAAACGAACTACAACTACTACTATACCTACTATAAAAAAAAAAAAAACACTAAGTACTATAAAATAAACTATGAACTATAGCAGGTATGCAAAAGGAGATCAAAACCAAAATTCGACAGGCAAAACACGCTACGCTGTACAATCACAAGAGTAAGAGAAAAAAATAATTAAAATAAAAAAATGGGTGCGTGTACTTATGTACGCGCGTGAGAAGTTATACTTCTTTGGCATCATTAAAATATATATATATATAATTATTAAAAACCAAATTTAGAGAATAATCTAAATAAAAAAAAAATAAAAAAAAGAAAAAAAATAAAAAAAAAATAAAAAAAGAAAAAAAAAAATAAAAAAAAAGAAAAAAAAATATGAAAAAAAAGAAAAAAAAGAAAAAAAAATAATAATAAAAAAAAATAAAAAAAAAAGAAAAAAAAAACAGTGATCAGAGGTGACGAGCGTACCAACATGCGCGACTAATATCGAGGTTCAATTTCTATTTTGTTGGTAGCTTTTTTTTCGAGACTTAATGAGCGGTTAAGCAGACAACTTCATACTGTTAATTTTGTGTCACATAATTAAAATTTCACTCTCATCATTTTTTCATAACGCGCCTAAAGAAGTATAACTTCAAAAACCTGTGAATTCATACAATTTAGTTAGTCATAATTATAAACTCATTTGCAAAAAAAACGGGCGGTTTTGATTTTCATTCATATTTAAAAAGATACAATACCAAAAAGGTTTCAATCGTTTGTACACGTTACTGGCCGGTTTTAAAAATGCTGTGGTATTTAAAAAAGTACGTTCTAAATTCAATTTTTCATTTGATGTTCATTTTTACAGAAAACCCCTTTTTATCCTACATTTTTGGCGCGAAGTTCCAGAAGTTAACATCGACTTTCATAACTTTTATTCAATTTTTATCGATTAATTTCATATCCTTGACTGTCAAAGCTTTATTTAATGCTGTTTGGCTGTATCAAAAATGGTAGATAAAGTGGTAAAAGCTACCAAAATTATCGCGCTGCTTGAAGAGGGTTGTAGCCAATGTTTCGTGGCTAGGAGGCTAAATGTTAGTCGCTCGACAGTCCAAAGGACCTGGCAGCGATATCAGGAGACTGGTTCCGTCGAGAGAAGGCCTGGTTCTGGAAGAAAACCATGTACCCAACCACGGGATGATCGTTTTCTTGTGAGTCGCGCATTGAGAAATCGCAAATCTTCGTATGTGGATCTTAAGAACAACCTCCAAGAAGTAAGAAATGTGCATATTAGTCTATGGACGGTCAGGAGGAGGCTTCTCGCTGCCAATATACGCAGTCACCGCCCGGCCCGCGGCCCCAAATTACTCCGTGAGCACAGAGTTCACAGGCTTAGGTTCGCTAGAAATTGTGAATCATGGACTCAAGACGATTGGAATAGGGTTTTGTTCTCTGATGAAGCCAGGATATCTCTGTTCGGTGAAGATCGACGTCGGCGAGTGCTAAGAAGACAAGGAGAACGCTTTGCAGAGGCATGTTTCGAAGAAATCACACCTTATGGTGGGGGCTCTGTTATGTTTTGGGCAGGAATAAATTCAATGGATCGTACAGAGTTAGTCTTCATTGAAAACGGCTCACTGACTGAGCATCGATACATAACGGAAGTTCTAATTTCTCATGCACAACCCGCATTGGCCGCTCTAGGTGAAGACTCGATTTTTATGGACGACAATGCTCGCGCCCACCGATCCCGCGATGTTAATGCGTATGTGCAAGAGGTCGGCATTCGTCGTTTGGATTGGCCAGCTCGAAGTCCCGACCTCAATCCCATAGAGCATGTCTGGGACGTTCTGAAACGGCGTGTGAGATCAGTACACCCGGCTCCGCAGACCATCAGAGAGCTGAAGAATGTGATTACTGCGGAGTGGGAACGTATTCCGCAAGCAAGTATCCGGGATATACTCGCTAGCATGCCCAGACGAATTCAAGCTGTGATTTTAGCTAGAGGGGGTCACACTCGATACTAAACATTTATCTGCTTTTACTTTATTAAAGAAAAACAAACAAAAAAACTTTTTTATTTTTACTTCATGAGCATATGCACTACTAGCGAATATACACTACTAGCGAGGTTTAGCATTATTTCCCATAAATTGTATCTAAATTTTATGAAATACTGATGAAAACGATTATTTTCTTATTAATTTAGCAAATTGTGTGGATAAAACTACCTATAATTATCAAACAAAGAAATATTAACATTTGAAATGGTTCATTGCTTAGGTGCCCGTTTTTTTTGCAAATGAGTTTATATTATACTAGCAACCCGCCTTCGCTTCGCTTCGGTTTCAGTCGTTTTTCCTGAATAGTTACCTTTCCCGTGGGAATACCGGGATAAAATATAGCCTAGTTTACGTCCTGAGATTATAGCTTTCCATTGGTGAAAGAATTTTTGAAATGGGTCCAGCCGTTTTGAAGATTACCCGGAATAAACAGACAGGCAGATAGACAAAAAAATATAAAGTGTATTTTAGGCATATGTATAGTGCAAATAACCGTGTGAGCATGAAAAAAACCTATTATTTTGACATTACAAACAGACACTCCAATTTTATTTATTGGTATAGATTAATATGTTGTTACGTTTATAGGATTAAATAATAATACTAATAATGTCATCATCATCATCGCAGCCCAGATACATCGCACTATAGAGCTCGGGCCTCCTCCATAATGGAAGGGAATTTGACCTACTATACCATGCTGGTCTATGTTGGTATAGGGTTTCAATTCGAGTTTTCCTTCTCTTGCACAGATGTTATGTGCACATTATATCCCATAGTCGTCTTTTATGACATCCACGGGCAAGATAGGGAGCGGGGAAAGAATAAATATCATTCAGTTTAAGGTAAATACATTTATTTCGTAAAATAGTGTCCGCGTATATTCCAAGTAACTGAAATTGACTGGGTTAAATATGCATTTTGTATCAGCGATCATTTCCTACGAGCTGTCGAGCTCATTGCGTACGAGCTGTAAATGTTGGATGTGGCCGAGCTCAAAAGTGGATCACATTGGATGTCATCATAAGGTTTGCAACGGATAATTGTTAATGATAAATAATCTCAAGATTTAATCTATCGGACAATTGGACTGTGATTGGTTGTCAGAATCAGAATTATTTATTGCTTAAACTGTTACATTTTGTGCATATGTTATTACAATTTATAGTATACTGCAACAGTATACTCATATCGGCCGTGCAATAATAAAGGTTTTGTACAAGTCAAATGTCTTATATAATAAAATGAAATGTCACAGAATCTTTAATAAGAGAATATTTCACAAATTCATTACAAAAAATTAATTCTTTATGTACATTATTATATTCACTGATTTATTAAAATTGATTTAAACAAATTATTAAGATCTAGATTAGGATATATTTTTTTGTCCGTAATGAGAAAAATTCATCTATATTATAAAACACATTTTTTATCTACATACCATTTATTATTTAAAAATTAAAAGTTGGTTGATATAAAATGTGTTTTATCATATTAACTTATTTTTGTCTCATCGAGAACAACATCAAAAAGATAATTTTATTGTCGGTTTGTGTAAAGTGTGACTAGGTTTGGCTAAAGGCATCGCTTGGGTGCAGATACAAATTATTGAATACTATGACAAGGACAAATGACATAAATGTTGTATGTACCGATGGTCTTATTAGTATGTATCGTGTAAACCAGCCGCCGAGGGAATAACTTGCTTGTTGTATACGAATAATTAAGACGCAGAGTTGGACAATGCCTTTTAACCACCTATTTTACAACTTTGTCAACTTTATTATCTTCAATTTCAATTACCATTTCTTTGTTTAAATGATTTAAGCTGGTCGCCAAGAAAATAGCTTGAAGTGATGTAACGAATAATTAGCAGGATTGCAAAACACAGCCTTGGCTACTGATTATGGTTTTGTCCCTTATCAGGTGCATCAAACAATCGTCATTCAGGGACGGATGCACTCTCAGGAGGGCCGGGTGGTATCTCGCATCAAAAAGTGGGTCAATGGGGCAATATTATGTAGGATAAAGAATATGAACGCCTGGTACTTTGCACGCTTACACTTTGATCGGTTTGTGGCTAGCTACATTCGACCTCCCTTGGCTTGGGGGGCAGCAACTTATTTTAGTATTTTACAATGTTATATTGATTATTTTAGTAGTAGTGAATATAATATAATGGTGAAATACGTGCATTTCCGTGTTCTTCCAAAATTCCTAATGAAATCGTGATTTGGTTGTCAGCAATCAAATCATGGTAACGACTTGACATACTGACAGACTATTTATGTGAATTGTAAAACTACAATGTATTCGACTGAAAGACTTTATATCCATGGTCATGAATCAATATTAACAACACACCATATACAAAGATTTTAATGAAATGTTGTATACTTGAATTATTAACTTCACGACACCGGCGAATTAAAAAAGAAAAATTATATGTATAATATTAACGTTATGGAATGTAAAGTGTAAAACTTCAGAATTATTTCTTAGGGTGTTAAGGTTGAAGTTAAGGTAATAACTATGAATACGGGAATAAGTTGCCCAAAACATTAAATTTAAAGAGAAGCCCGAGACGGTGAGGTAATAGCCATTTTCACCGTTTTCGGGAAAGTTAGATTTCTGGGGCAACTCCGTTGTAAAATGTGTGTGTGTACGTGTGTAATATACACAGTGACTTTTTTATGGTCTTACAAAAAAAAAACCATAAAAGTATCCGACCAAAGAAACATATCTACCATATTTAAATGTTCAATAGTGGCAGTTATAAAAAAATTATAAAATAAAATAAATTAAAGTTAATATTTTGTAACAGCCTGTTTATCATGTTTACATTTTAAACAAAACAAATTACGCGGCATTTCGTTAGCCAATTATAGTACGAAGTCCACGTGGACGGCTTTTATAAAGCGTAATTCCCTATGCTAGATACCTAACAGGTATTCTTTGCGATGCCCGATTGGCGCCGCGGTCAAGCGGTCGTAGTACCTACATACTTCATCAGTTGTGTTGAGTACCTAAACGCCCGCTACATGCTGTTATCCTTACTATTTTAATTAGTAATTATTTATAATAACTTTTATTAAAAAATATTCTGGTAAATATTGTTCTTAAACTTTTAATTGTACAAATGTATAGTATATACTGGATACTTTAATTGACCTGTTTTTGTAAGACGAAATAAATGTCACCGTGTATAATAATAATAAGTGTATAATAATAAGTGTGTGTATAATCGCTTGCATGCATGTAGTATTTTTTGCTTCACGTATTTGATCACTTAAGTGCCGAACTATTTTTCTATACGTTATTTTTCTTAAACAGTTTATTCCACGGCCTTTTTATTCAAAACTAATTACAATTCAGTCTTTATATCCTTCTTTAATTTTCTGAACTCTCCTATGGCCTTCAGCACATCGTCGGCGAATATCTTAGGCAGTTCTAAGGCTAAGAAGTGTCCTCCATCATCTAGCACAGTCACATTCACTAAATTCTTGTATTTAAATTTTAGGATAAATGGCGGCTGGTACCCTATTTCATATTTAGCTTGGAAAACCCATGTTGGCACTGGTGTTGGTATTCTGGAAACATAATAACGTTATTAATTACTGTCCATCTATCCATCAACCTATCGACGTTTACTTTAATAGGGTGTATCAGGTTATGGGGGCAACTGTTCGAGTATGTTGTAATTTAACGGTCATAGATCGTAATTAGGATCTATATTACATAAAAAAATAATATAACATAAAAGTTATAGTGATTTCAAAAATATATATCTAAGAGTCTGTGCCTTAAATGTTACGTATTATGTAGGCATGTACAGACAGGACACATGTAGGTATGTAAAGCTTCGAGAGTATTAATAGGTATGATTTGCGCGAATGCTTAAATGGTAGTGTAGGTACAAGGACTCGTCAACGGTCATCGGCTGATTTAAAGCGAAGTTTGTCTTGCTTATGCGAACGTTATCATTGATTTATTCAATTTTTAATGAACATTTAAAAAAATACGAATATGTTGTAGATTAAGTATCATTGACTTTGTACATTTCAATCAGATTTACACGAAAAAGCGATGACAAAATTGAAAACTTTACGTGTCTCTAATTCATTAACGATATGTTTATATCATGGCTTTCTCCCACTATTGCCTAGCGCCCGTTTGACCAGTTGCCCCATAATCTGATACATTCTGTACAAATAATTTGACCATTGGAATTTAATAAGCCATTATCGTTCTGCTCTTATCCCAATTACGTGGGGTTGATTTAATATGTAAGAGTACATAGTTAGTTTTCCTTAGTGCAATAATACATTGACGGGCACCTAATCGACCGGGCATACGCGTACAAGTACTGATAAGGCTTCGGTGCTAACTGTTCGTTATGCCTTACTTAGGTATATTAGCGCTGATGATTAAATTTGTAGTAATTTACGCCGAGACGCGCCTATGGTAACACGATCAGCCCAGGCTGATGCACCATAAAAGATACAACTAAGATATGTGGCTACTTATAGAATTTTAAGTGTATTAAGGTGGAAGTTAAAATTCTAATAAGCGTACAAAAATTTTTTTTCGCTTTTTTCACTTTTTGACACGCTTTTATTAGCTTCACCTGGACGTTACAATGTCCACTTTTGAGCTCGATTTTACCCCACTTTGAGCTATCAGATTTTCTTTAAACTTTGCACACCTATCAAAGACCGACGACAATGCAATAATCCGCTTTTATTTTTTTCGGCGCACGCTTCGCCCGCTCCGTTCGGGGCGATAGAGGGACGTAAGCGCGCACACCTGTAACCCACCCGCAGGTGACCTGACGTCAGTGGTGGGATGCAATAATCCGTTTAAAAAAAACTTCTTGCCGCATCCTTGCATAAGAGTAAGAGAGATAGAGTTAGTCGGGCACTCAGCATAACACAAACGCGTAGAGACTTTCCTATGCTAATAATTGCGTCTTGAGCCGTATACATTCATCGATGTACCGACAAATCTAATACACATACTAATTACATTCTGGTGGCTATTCACTAAAAAGTGAAAAATAAATATAGTTTAAATAAACTAAAAAACACGCTGTCAACTAAAATAATTTTCAATATAGGCAGAAAATAATAATGAACGAAATATATTAATATTATTGTCAAAAAAGCGTGGGGCCGCTTAGTGCCACATTTTCGTAAGTCGAGCACCTCACGCTTTTTTAAAGAGTGTTCTTTAGTTTTTTAAACTATATTTATTCTAGAAGAATCCTTACTTTCTTACTAATATTATAAATGCGAAAGCAAGATTGTTTCTTTGTATGTTTGTTACGCTTTCACGCTTGAACCACCAAACCGATTACAAAAATTCTTTCACCAATGGAAAGCTATAATATCAGGGAATAACCTAAACTATATTTTATTCCTATACTCCCACGAGAACGGGCACTACGCGGCTAAGGCAACTGAAAGCAAAGCGAAGCGAGAGCGGGTTGCTAGTTATATATAAAGATTCTTTAAAAGAAAGTAGGTACTTACTCATCCATTTTCAAAGCTGTGGTTTTAATATTAAAACTCTCAGAGTACAGTCTCATTGAAGTAGTAATGCTGTTGGAAGCCCAATACATCATTAAGTTATCGAGTAATTGTTCTTTTGTGAAGTGGGAATGTAAGCCTCCATCTGGTTTAGTTCTATAATATAGCCGTGTCCCAGTTGAGAATTTCTCGAAAATATACGCTAGAAGACCAGCTGGAGAATCAGTTAGGGCAACACCTAAAAATTGTTTAATGCACTATGTAATAGAACGATTTTGTCTTTTAAATTTTATTAAAACTAATATTAGCTGTTTTTAAGGTGCCATTCCAGCCTACAGCCGAGATGGGAATAGCATCTTTAGTTAGCCAAATGAAGAAAATGGGCCAAGTGCGAGTCGTACTCGCGCACGAAGGGTTCCGTACCATTCACTAGGTAAACAAATGCCTACTTTTTGCCATTATCGATATCGAGCTAAAAAGGCCAAAAAAATGACGTTTGTTGTATGGGAGCATTGTATGGGAGTGGGTGTCGTAAAAGACGACTAAGGGAAATTAAACACATATAGCATCTATGCGAGAGAAGGAACTTTAAAAAGGGAGCCGTCGCTCATGATGCCTGGCAGATGTGAAACATCAAAATTATTTTGTATTAATATATATACCATAAAAGTATTCACTATAGGTGTGTTTAGGTTAATAATTTATTTTGAGTTCACTAGATGGCGTTATAAAAAATCTAAAACAGGTTATGATTTCGTTACACAAATGTACATATCCGAGCGTGGCGTTAACGCCAGGCCAACAATCCGCATCATCCTCTCCTATAGATGTTTCACATCAAAAAAAAAAAAAATTCTTAATATAGAGGGACTTGAACTAGGCTTGAACCCATCAGTAGGACGTACTTGTATCTAAATGAACTGAGATAATTATCATAATTTTTTTGAAGATAAAAATAACTTGCCTATTGTATCAGGTTTACTAGACTGAATGTGCAAATATCCTGTCTCCTCAAGAAAATCCTTGAATTTATCCTTCACGGGATACATTCTATCAGCCAGATGCGACTCCACTATCAAAGGAGGATAGATAGATCCTAACAGTTCTACAGCAGTAGTAGTTAAAGATGATATAATGGGCATATTGGTGTGGTATCCGAGTATTTCCTGAAAACATGTAGATACTTAATAATTTTGAAGAATCATCATTTACTATTACGCCACAGAGTGCGGTCTCGAGCCGCCTGCATCCTACGACGCCCAGCAACTTTCACCAGGTCGTCGATCCCCCTAGTAGGATGGAGTCCCACACTGCACCGTTCGATACGTGGTCGTCGCTCGAGAGCTTTTCTTCCCTAGTGGTTGTCAGTTCGGTAACGAGGAACAAAAGAGAATTTTGGCTCAGCTCGTGCTATTTTTCTTTAAAGAAATAGAGCTGGTAATCTACCAACAACTGGTGAATACATTTAAAAAATAATAATCAAAACTTAACTAATATGCATGTGTATGTGCGTTTGTATGTGTGTATCTGTATCAGGATGTGATTAATGGACGCGGTCGCTGCCTTTTGCGAGGCAGTCGTCTCGCGGAAGAAGGTGGCGGAGCGCGCGCGGGAGCAACGCCTCCACGACGATGCGGTCTGCTGCCGGCGACTCGGGCGGCGCAGGCGCGAATACCTTCACCTGATGCCGCCCTAGCCAAGGCTACGGGTGACTGGACCGGAGATTTAGTTTGTCACCCGCCGAGAGGCAGACCGCGCGCCGGAGACCGACGTCACCGAGGGACGTCAAGAGGAGAGGGTACCCCACGACCGGGGTATTCCGTCGGGCCGACCACTGAAGACAAGGAACTCTGCACCGGTGGTCGACCACAGATGGGTCATGGGGCCGCGTGGCGCTCCTCTGTCGACCTGGACGGAGCCCCGGCGGCGAGTGACGTGACTATGGCCCATCCCCCAGAAAAAAGAATGTGATTAATTTTGAATATTTTGTATACATATATGATATAGAATGGACAATACTAAATCCTTACTAATATTATAAATGCGAACGTAAGTCCATTTGTTTGTTTGTTACGCTTTCATGCTTAAACCACTGAACCGATTTCAAACATTCTTTCACCATTGGAGAACTATAATATCAGGAAGTAACATAGGTTGTATTATACATTGTATCCCGGTATTCCCACGGTTATCCGTATGGTGACGGAGTAAGAATACAATTCACCACTCCCTATCTTGCCCGTGGATGTCGTACAAGACGACTAAGGGATATAATATGCACATAAGATCTGTGCAAGAGAAGGAAAACTCGAAATGAAACCCTATACCAACATGTCTGACCAGCATGATATAGTAGGTCAAATTCCCTCCCATTGTGGAGGAGGCCCGAGCCCAACAGTGGGACGTATGTGGGCTGCAATGATGATGATGATGATGATGATTCCCACGGGAACGGTAAAAAAGCAAGAGCGGGTTGCTAGTAACTATATTTGTATGAAAATGCCTTTTATTTTAAATCAAAGAGTTTTCTGATGTTTAAGTGACACATTATAAATGAAAATGTTTTTATGGCTTTTATTGAGCTGTGTTTGATTTCTGATTGCCCGACGTTTCGAACACAAGATTTAACCCACAATACTAATTAAATATTATTTTAAAAAGCTAAACATTTTTAGTAAGAAAAAGTAAGCCGCTTTTTAAAGTCATTAATTAATTAGAATCATGACCTCCGAGTTTTCTTTCCGGATCATTCTTAGTGTGGCCGTGTTTTGATCCAGTGGTAGTATATTTGATTTGTTAGGTTTAAATTACTAAATTATCATATATCAATGGCTCCTTAGTATAGTGGAGTCGACTAACATTTTTAGGAATTTTAACTTTTTTGATGAAATGATAAAAAAATAACCTTATTTATCAATCTCGGTCATAAAAATTAAAAAATCATTGTAGAAAATCATTGAAGCTTTTTCACCTGTGGAAGCTCATTATACCCGCAAAGATACAAATCGTTAATATTTGGATGGATACTTGTCGTTTCCTAAGATGTTTGACCTCTATAAAGAATGATTTGATCCCGTCAACTATTTAAATGTCCAATGAATCATGTCGTAATCAATACAAAAACTTAAAATCCTAGAACAAGAATTTTAAAGAATGTAAACATTTTATCTTTGACACGCTCCCCTGTAAAATTGGAGATTTTTCAGATGACTCACTATTCGTAGGAGCCATCGATATAATAATTACTACAAATTTATTGTATTAAACATTAATTACTGACAAAACAATATATCGTTTTAATACAGAATCATTTTCTTTTTATACTGGCAATAAATTTGTATCAAAATTTGGGTCAAACTTTGATTAAAAACTAATTTCTGCAGAGCGGGGAGATACAAATATCTGTAATAACCATGGCTTATTGCGCGTAAGACATCTTAGTCCACTCGCGACCATAAAAAGTGTCCAAAACTTCGGGAAATCCAATACAAGGGCGATAAAATCCATATAATAATTTTATTTATATATCAAAGAGTAAAAATTCGTCACTGGATAGGGCAACGAATTTTCGCATTTAGTAAGTATTTTTTCAGTGTAACAAAGAGGGAGATAATGCCATAATCGCTACAGTCAACAGGTTGGCTATCGAAATTTGTGTTATATTTTCAGCTGGTTTTTATGATTCTTTTTTATTTCATCATATTCTCACCTTATTGTTATCACCCATCGCCCATTAATAGCTAAAAACGTGTATAAATAGACAGTCTTGAATGAGTAGATGACATTCCATGTTCACACATACAAAGCATTGCACTGAGTGGCAATTAGACCTGTGACAATTTACCTTAGGGAATATGGTTACTATGTTGCTGCCAATCAGAGCACCCCAATCACCACCTTGGACATAGAACTGCTTGAAACCCAATCTGTGCATAAGATTACGGTAGACTACTGCCACTTGAGGAGAACCAAGGCCAGGCCTAACAGCTGGCTAGAACATAAATTAAAATTTATACCATTATATAATTTTAACAGTTCCAAGTTTTAAATTTCTCGTTGCTTTTCCAACTTATGCTGCAGAATATTGCTTTTAAACGTGTCTACAGAATTAAGACGCTGTCTAGTACTCATTTGTACTAATTATAATTTTAATAAGAAATTAAGTGAAAGTATTACCGTGAAATTTATCTCCCTATTTTACACCCTTTTTTTACTGGTTGGTAGGATACTCTGAACACCTCTGCCCAATCTGCTCGACTGCTCGAGGCGATAGATGAGCGGAATGCGGCCCCGTGAGCTAGCCCGTATTCCCTCCCCATCGCCGTTGGGCTGACCTCTGGCCAACTACTGACCTATTCCTTGACATCCGTGGCCGGCCCGGCGGGTTACCATTTCGGGTACCGTCCCATGCAATGCCCCGGCAAGTATTGCAACAGCGTTGCCGGAATGTCGTCCTCACGCGGTCGGCCTCTTTGCGGGTGGCAGATCATCTCCGGGTATTAACCCGAAATTTAGTGCCCTATTTTACACCCCTGGAGAAAGAAAACTGAAAAATGGTAAAACATTTTTAAACATGGTAATGGGTATTTTGGTTTCTGCCGTACAAACTTTGCCACTGTGTCTCATGCCCTTTGGATTTAAATTCTTAGTGAGTCTCGATGTCACAAAAAGAAATTGCAAACCTAGTTATATTTCTAGTTTCAGTAGTTTCCTCTCGGCTTTGATGAATTAGTCAATCAGTTTCTTTATATATATAAATAAAAGATAACATGCATTTATTAATATTTGTTTTAATTTTTATTTGTCAGATTAATCAATAGCTGTTGTGGAATATATTTTTTTTGCAAGTACAGCTGTTAGCCGTAGATGGTTTTCACTTCACAGCTTTGGTTTATGGGTGAGCGTTAATGGCTCTCAATCTGGTTCTGTGGAACATAGGCTCCATATGTGCTATACCTAAATATGAGCAATACAATAGGGCGGGGATACGGTAGGACCGAACGCGCCCTTTCAGTCGCCCTAGGTGGATTAGGCGGGGTGCGTCTAGCCTGCTCTAAGAAAAGGTCAAATTCTGTTCCACTTTAGAAATGTTACTTTAGCTGGTTTTTACGGAATAATTCGAGTGACGTGACGAGTGACAAATCGTATTTTTAACTCGTCAACAAACTAAAATACCCAAATTAGAAAGAAATAAAGATAAAGTTATTGGTACATACGTCAGAGAATCCAAAGCCAGGTATACTCGGTGCAATGACTTCAATAGCAAAGTTTCTATCTTTGCTGACCGCCGTAAGTAGTGGAATTGCTTCGTAGAACTCTCGAACTGATCCTGGCCAGCCGTGAAGTAATAGAAGAGGAACTATCTCTACACCTGCAGGTACCTAGTGTAATGTTATTAGATTCAATATTGAGTTTGATATAAAACTATGTTTACGCATTTTATCGCGTCTGTGTATTTGATTTTGTAGCTTCTAATGCAAATCTAGTATTTTATTTTTATATTTGTATTCAAAATTCTAAGTTATGAGCAAAGTATGGTCCATATTCAGATTCAGGTCATCGTAAATAATCTAAAAAGTAGGTCTGGTCAAAATTATTGACTACGTTTTTTGTGCGTGTAATCAATTGTGGATTACAAAAAATATTATAATAGAAATCTCGATAGTAAGATAGGTGGCTGCTATCATTATTATCATTATCTTGCTACGTATACTAGCGGACCTAACAGACGTTGTTCTGTTCAAATAAAATAAAGCGCCACCTACCGAGTCTAATTGTGAATCTAAACCTTTCTCGAACCCCCTTGAACACACACAAAAAATTTCGTCAATATCGGTCCAGCTGTTTAGGAGGAGTTCAGTGACATACACACGTACGCTAGAAAGTTATATATAAGACTAGCAGCAAAAAAAAGTGAGGTCATGAAATTTATTTATACTCTGGTCAGTTATACTTCTAGTAGACGTGGATGTGTATACAAAATTTTTTTTTCGTATGAAGCTTTATTGCTGAGTTAAGAGCTTTTGAAAATTTACTATGACTGAAATCATGAATTTTTGGAAGCTTATTATCTGTACCAATTAATTTGTAACTAAAACTAAAAATTATTGTTTCTTATAGTTAAAAAGTTGAAGTTTTTAAGTTTTTTGTCTAATTCTAAATTTGAAGTTTTTTACGTATAGTAAACCGGAAGTGAAAATTTCTAATCGATATTTTGGTAACTTCGACACTTTTTATTTTTAATATTTTTACCTTCAATTAAAGCTTCAAATGTATTAATTCCTCACAAAAAAAATTAAAACGTGATCTCCAATAGTTCAGGAGTTAGTGCATATAGAGTACATAACTACATACACATAGCTATGAGCACTTTCTAAGGAATCGGTTTTATGCACTAATATGCTAAAATACTACGCTATTAAGATTTTATTCCTTTATTTTAATACGCAAAAATATAAAAATAAATGATTTCTATAATTCGTCACAAAAATATTAAAACATGTGGACCATTAGTTTAAGACTTAGAGCGAATTTATTAATTGAGATTGATACTTACGATAATTTGTAATTTTTTAAATAAGACTATTTGTACTAGCAGTAATTCCCTTTAGAAGAAAAACATGCAGTTGTCTAGTTCCTGAAATGGTGATAGCAGAAGCAAAACGGTCTCGTAGAAAATATCGCTTTTGTTAAATACTTTTCTTCGAGCAGTAATAAATGAAATTCACAACCAATGATGACTTAGTCTTATAGGTATAGTGGTAGTGCTATTTATAGACTGTAAACTTGCACGGATTTCCAAACGTTTAAGGTTTCCCCCATCACATGAGCCTTTTCCATTAAGGGGTGAAATGAATGGAAGTGTAATTCTACTTGATTCTTAAAATCTTGTTTGTACTTGTACATTCACAAAATTGAACCTATTCTAGATGTTTTTCACTTTTTTATAACTAGCTAATAGGAACGGATTAAAACACTATCATCACATCGAGCCACACTAAAACAAATAGGAAATAGTAACGCATCCAGTTGATGAACAGTCAAAGATTAAACTATAAACAACGAACTTTTATAGATTACCGAGACACTTTGGCGTGATATAGCTGTTTCTTTCTACAAATAACGACGTTTAGTATTGTATTTGTTAGTGACACTTTTCATAACAAGGAATTGACGTTACTGGTGTGTTTCACCGTCGTATCATCGTTTTTGAAATTACTATTTTGTATGAACTTGTTATTGTTATAACAAATGCGTATATTTATATTGTTAATTATATTTTATTAAAAAAAAAC
Source organism: Lymantria dispar (assembly GCA_032191425.1). Taxonomy (NCBI): domain Eukaryota; kingdom Metazoa; phylum Arthropoda; class Insecta; order Lepidoptera; family Erebidae; genus Lymantria; species Lymantria dispar. The sequence continues at coordinate 3,459,191 of CM063465.1, read as the reverse complement.
TTTAATTTATATTTTTGAATGTTAGAATGAAGGAATAAAATGTTAATAGCGTAGTATTTTAGCATATTAGCGCATAAATCCGATTCCTTAGAAGTGCTCATAGCTATGTGTATGTACTTTATATGCACTAACTCCTAAACAATTAGAGATCACGTTTTAATTTTAATTTTTTGTGAAGAATTAATACATTTAAAGCTTTAGTTTAAGGTAAAAATATTAAAAATAAAAAGTGTCGAAGTAACCGAAATATCTATTAGAAATTTTCACTTTCGGTTTACTATACGTAAAAAACTTCAAATTTAGTATTCGACAAAAGAATTAAAAACTTCAACTTTTTAACTATAAGAAACAATACTTTTTATTTTTGGTTACAAATTAATTGATACAGATAATAAGCTTCCCAAAATTCATGATTTCATTCGTAGTAAATTTTCAAAAGCTCATAACTCAGCAATAAAGCTTCATACGAAAAAAAGAAATTGTGTGCACATCCCCGTTTACTAGAAGTATAACTGACCAGAGTATAAACAAATTTCACGACCTCACTTTTTTTTGGTGATCCGCTTGACGTGAAATGCCCCATAATTTAAATTTTGTTTAAGTTTGACAATCCATCAAGTCAGGCCTTGAGCCTTCAATCATTAATCTTGGCTCAGGTTTATGACAAACTCTTAGTTGGATTGTATGATAACAATATTTTTTTTGTTTTTTTTTTGGGGTTAGTTACGGTCGGCGCACTCCTCGTCCGGCTTCGTCCGGGGCGACAGAGGGGCGTAAGCTTGTACACTCGCAACCCACCCGTATAGCATATCGCCTTCGTCGATGGGCCGACCACCGGTGCAGAGTTCCTTGACTTCAGTGGTTGACCCGACGGAATACCTCGAGGAAATACCTTCTCCCATTGACATCCCTACTGGGACACCGATCGCCGTCGAAATTTACTTACTTGAGGAGTAACCCTGATGAAGTGTATATCCAGACCTTGGATATTGGTCTTGTAATGCGGGAATTGATTAAGGAACTTCTCTCTTTCTTTGAAGTCATATTTCTCAGCCCAGTACTTCAGCCAACTATCCATCTGTTGGCTGTTGAATCCATATTGGAAGCCCACGTCTTCAAGTGGCGGAGCAAATGGGCGTGGATGCTTAAGTCGTTCCTTTAAGTCATTTATCATCTGAAAAAAATAATACATGTATTTTATGTCTATGTAAATGAGTCATTGATATATTTTTTTTATTAATTATTATCATCTCGCCTCATATACCTCTTAATGCCTCCAGCCTCATCTGCGATGGGAGGCAAATTGACCTACTACACTATGCTAGACGAGTTGGAATACGATTTGAGAAGAAAGACAGCATGATAAGAAAATAGTACAATATGTGCAAATTAATAACTTTTGATTTAACATAAATAAATATTATCTCGATACGATATTTTAAAGTAATACCATATAAGGTTGAATCATTAGAAATAATTATACATCATTATTGTTTTTTTAATTTCTTTAAACTAATGCTTTCATTGTTGTTTGTCGAATAATAGTGACATTCTTTTAAGATAATTGTTCATTTATTATTATGACATATCTATTATTATTATTATTTTAATTGCTATTGGTGGCAATGGAGCAAATAACACATCTAATGGTAAGTAAACACACTTTTAATAGTAAAAACATCAGACACTAAGGATTGAATATTTTTGTCGCAAGGTTTTCATAATTTTTGAAAGGGACGTAAATGAAATCTTTCACAATCGTCACCATCATCGCAGCCCATATACGTCCCACTGTTGGGCACGGACCTCCTCCACAATGAGACGGAATTTGACTTACTATACCATGCTGGTCAGGCATGTGAGTATAGAGCTTTATTTCGAGTTTCTCTTGCATAGATGTTATGAACATATTTATCCCATAGTCGTCTTTTACGACATCCACAGGCAAGACAGGAAGTGGTAAATTCTATTCTTACTCCGTTACCATAAGGAAAAATGAATGAAATCCTTATTCAAACCAAATATTTGTATATCACACAAAAATTGTATTGCATAGGAATCCTTATATAAGAATTTGAGGTTTTTACCGCTTTTATGGAATAGGCTAAAGTCTGGTCACATCTTATCCAAAGAACCGGAAGGGACGGCGTTCAGCCTCCTAACCTGGCATGGAGAGGCATAGTATGCCTCTCTTTAGCAGTTTAGGCAAACCACGAGTACCGAGCCCTTGTCTTAGGTAGGAGGTTTTATTGTTACAGTTTTAAGCATTTATCATATCTAGGGGGGCGTCCATAAATTACGTGAGGTGTTTTTTTAAATTTTCCGACCCGCCCCCCATTAAACATCTCACGTATTTTATGAACGGCCCCTCGTCCATAAATTTTATATGTATATTTACTCCCTTAGTCGTCTTTTACGACATCCACGGCCAAAAGAGGGGTAGTGAATTGTATTCTTACTCCTTCACCAGTCGTATTTTAGGAAGGAACTTATAATGGGTTCATCTATAAGTATTGTCTTGTTATGGAAATACATACTATGCCTCTCCATGCCAGGTTATGAGGCTAAACGACGTCCCTTCCGGTCCCCTGGATAAGATGTGACCAAACTTTAGCCTGTTCCTATTTCGTCACAATATATAAACAAATATACCAGATTTACTCGTTTAGAGATATTTGATGTAATAGTAGTTCTTCTTCATAAGAATAGAAAATAAAATTTATATCCACCGAAGCAAAGACCTTATGGACGTTCAATTAAAAACATACTCACATCATCACCGAAACTAATCTTGAATGGAGTCACACTTGTTTCTTGTTTACCTCTCTTACTCTCTGGTCCCCACCACTCATTCAAATCAAAATCAGGTAAGGGAGGTGGTCCCTTCAGAAATAGGTAATAAATTCCTACTGCTTTAAGCGCTAATATTGACAGCAGTAATATACGCGCCATCTGAAAAAAATAAGCTAATTAAGAATAATTTTATGGATAGTGAGGAAACATAATTCATCTCATTTCTTGCCCGTGCCGAGTGATATAATACGACTGCACAGATTAGGCTTAGTGGTTAAGATACGACTACAGTGCCAGTGTCGTGGGTTCAGTCCTATGCAGGACAACACTTAGTGCAATCCACAAAATGTTGTTCTGAGTCTGTATGTAATTTGTGTCCGTTAATTATATGTTTGTAGAGTCCCCCGCAACATAAGGATTATTACCCCCTCGGGGAGGACGTCGGTCTTTCCTCACGCGGTTGGCCTCTCGGCGGTTGACGGACAAATTCACGGTCACGTCACCCGCGGCCTCGGCTAGGGCGGCATGAGGCGCAGTTATTCGCGCCTACGCCTCTCTAGTCGCCGGCGGCGGATCGCCTCATCGAGACTGCGCTCCTCGTGCAGGTGATCCGCCACCTCCCAAATAACACCTATGCAAGAAAACCTCGAAATAAAATCTTATATCATCCCGTCTGAGGTAAGTGTAGTATCATCATCATCAGCTCCTATATGTCCCACTGTTGGGCTCGAGCCTCCTCCACAATTGGAAAGAAATTGACCTACTACCACGCTACTTAGATACAATGATATAAGGTTTATGTTCAAGTTTTTCTTCACTTGCATAGATGTTATATGCCTGCATATATTCTCCTATTATATTCCTTAGTCGTCTTTCACGACAACCAAGGGCAAGAGAGGGACAGAAATGGAAGAATTGTATTCTTACTCCGTCACCACATGGAATGAGTAAAGTCAATCTCTTTCCTATTATATAGTAGGCTTAAACTCTCTCTCTTAAACTCCACGACGAGTGTGTGTTACCAGTGATGACATACGGCACGGAAACTTGGTGCCTAAATGTAGGCCTTATAACAAGGCTCAAAGTCGCTCAGCGTGCTATGGAACGGGCTATGCTCGGGCGTTCTCTGCGAAATAGAATCCGAAATACGAAAATCCTCAGAAGAATGGGTATAACCGACATAGCACGATGAAGTAGCACGCTGAAGTGGCGATGGGCAGGCCACATCGCTCGACGAACCGACAACCGCTGGGGAAGAAAGGTTCTCGAGTGTCGATCACGTATCGGACGACACAGTGTAGGACTACACAGTGTAGGACGCCCGCTCACCAGGTGGACCGACGACTTGGTGAAATTTGCTGGGCGTGGTTGGAGGCAGGTGGCACAGGAGCGCACTTTGTAACGTAACATGAGGGAGGCCTACGTCCAGCAGTGGACGGCGATAGGCTGCAATGATGATGATGATGAAACTCTGCAGTAAAACATAGATCAGACAAGAAATGTGGATGAATAATGAATGCGACCAGGGTCTTGAAATGCTATGCCTATAAACATGACACACACATAATGTATGACGTCATAGCACATTATTAAATGCAATATCATACCTTTATTAAAAAAAATGCTTCCAAAGGTTAATTGCCATGTTGATTACCTACTTTTATTCATTTAGTGTTTGTCATGCTTGTCATGCTTTTTTTTGGGTGGAATATGGACATGCGCCGTTCATTCCGTTCCGGGTGACAAAAGGGCGGCGCGCGACCCCATAACCCATCATATGCCCACCCCTTCGCCATTGGGAGGACCATTGGTACTGATTTCCTTGTCAGTGGCTAGCCCGGCGGGATACCCTTTCCAGTCGCATCGTCCGAGTTGTTGCCCGGTTAGCCTCGCTGCGAATGATGGACTATTCCCCAGTCCTATTACCCGCAGCCTCGGCTGGAGCGGTATAATGTGCAAGTATTCGCGCCTGTGCCGCTCAAGATACAGAGGATCATGTCGCCTCGCAAAAGACGGCGACCGCGTCCCCGTTCCTGGCGCTGTCGAGCATCTCCCTAGCGCTGATCGGCAGTGTTAGTTCGGCCACGAATCCACGGCTCTGCACTTACCCAAGCGGCACACACCTCGGCACCGCCAATATTTGTGATGTTAGAATAAAAACTAATAACCTAGCAAGGGACTAATAACATTGCAGGAGCACTTACAAATAATCGAAGGCGCATTAGGTCTCAAATTAATAATGCAACCGGACGAACTGTGCGCCGACCGTAACTCACCCGAAAAAAAAATATCGTCTCAAATTAGTCTAATATTTTACTACCGAATTGGAACGTAGCCGCCAATGAGAAGATCCGATAAAAACTCAGCAACCTTGTCTTTTTAAGGGTGCCGTACCCAAAGGGTAAAAACGGGCCCCTATTACTAAGACTTCGCTGTCTGTCCGTCCGTCTGTCCGTCCATCTGTCTGTCACCAGGCTGTATCTCAAGAATCGCGATAACTAGACAGTTGATTTTTTTACAAATTATATATTTCTGTTGCCACTATAACAACAAATACTAAAAACAAAATAAAATAAAAATTTAAGAGGCTTTCATACAACAAACGTGATTTTTATAGGTTATGGTACGGAACCCTACGTGCGCGACTCCGACTCGCACTTAGTCTTCTAATTTAATGACCTTTTTTATAATAAATTGTAAAAAAAGTGCTTTATCATCATGTCACTGCTGGACTCAAGCCCTAACAAGAGAGAAATTAACCGACGATACCATGCTGGTCAAATATGTTGATTTTTATTTTGAGTTTTCCTTGTTCTGTATAGATGTTATCTAGATGTTTATTATATCACTTAGTCGTCTTTTGTGACATTGATGGCAATATAGGGGGTAGTAAATTGCATTCTTATTGCGTCACTACACGGAACAAAAAAGAGAAACACGACGAATATTTTCAAAATCCTGCACAATGGCAGAGAAATTGACTTAGTAACCAGTACAATACAGCACCGAATAAATATGTTTCCTTTCTTTCTTTCTTTCTTTCTTAATCAGACGTGTTGGTATAGAGTTTTATGTCGAGTATTCTTTTTCTTGGATAGATATTATAATGCATATTATATCTCTTAGTCATTTTTTACAACACTTACGCATAAGAGAGGGGGTGGTGACTGTGTTCTTTCTCCGTCACCAGACAGACGGCTAATTCCAAAAATACCACACAATTATGAGTGGACCAGGTCCCACAAATGACACCTGATTACGAACTACTAGTACAGATGTCACTTCCCTCGACCAATTTGAAGGGAAAGGAGAAACCCTACGTAGATACCGTAAGCAATCATCAACTAGTTCTGCCTGCGGATTTTCCTTTTTTGTCTGGCTAGACTATGGTCTGAATACACCCCGTCCATTCCGTCCGAGGTGACGGAAGTTCGGCGTATGACCCCACAAGCCACAATGCTGTCTCCCCATAACCATTGGGTCGACCACTGGTACCTATTCCTTCACACCCATGGCCAGTCTGCTACTTTGTCTGCGAGCATAATTAGAATATTTATAATTTTGAAATATATTCTATACAGACCTCGTCCTGTTGCAAAATTTTATTTATGTATAGCTTCAATCTCAGCTTATACGCATTCCACTGTCGGCTTGAAGCTTCCTTTCCAAAAGAAGAGAATTTTAGCTACTATTGTTAGAAGTTATTGATGTAAGCTTATATGAGGAGTTGCCTATGAGGCAAGAGACGGACAACTCCTGTTCTTATCTGTTTTTTTTTTACAACACCTGTGGGCAAGGTAGTGATGAAACGTGTACTTCCATCACACTGAAGATATGTATAGATTATATTAGCTCAAAGTTCAACAAAACTTACATTGATAAAAACACCTGATAAATCCAAAAAATATATATCACAGTACGACCGCTATTTGAGTCCATGTAAAACTGACTGAGTACCAAGTGTCGAAAATAAACTTTAAATTAGATAATGCACTGTTGATAGAATTAATTTATATTTGTATAGTCATGGCTACGTTGTAATAAATAAGATGACATTCATATCACATGTAATGTGCTAGTGTTTATAGATAGGATTATAATATGCTTCACAGTGATAACGGCAGTGATTAAGTTTTCGAATAGAATCAAATTATTGGTAGGGGAAACCTGATCTTTGGCGTGGCGTAAACAGGCCGCGGCGACGCAATGCCACGCTATGTGATGGAATATGCGACGGTAAACGTGATCGTTGGCGTGGTGTAAACAGGCCACGGTGACGCAACGCCACGATATATGACGGAATATATGTACTATGCGTAATAGGCCTATGTTTAGAATTTTATTTTTCTGGTATAGATGTTATTTGCATATAATATCTCGTAGTCGTTTTTTACGATACCTCCATTGGTGTTATGTCTCTTGCCCACGCAAGAGATGGGATGGCGAATTGTATTCTTATTCAATACGCATAATATTGATAACTATATGAAGAACTAGCAGCGCCCTACTGTTTCACCCGCACTTTCTCTTCCCGTGGGAATTTCGGGATAAATTATAGCCGCAGAATAACACATATATTCTGATATGTAAGCTATAATATTGTGAAGTTTCATCAAAATCAAAAATAGTTTTTGCGTGAAAGAGCAAAAAACATCTTCACATCCTCACATACAAACGTTCGCGTTTATAATACGAATATGAGTAAGAAAAGGAAGGATATATTAAAAGAAAATTCTTAAATATGGCCTATATACTTTGGAAAGCCTTACTACTTATTGGCTGTCAGTAAACTAATGGTTAACGGAAAACCGACCCTAGCGTGTCTCATACAGACACCGATCCTAAACGAAATTATTGGCAACTTTTATAATACAAATCCTTAATTATGTATAAACCTTGTGGGGCACTTACATATTGTCATTTATTAAATTTTACCTTAAATTACTACTGGATCGGAACGCGACCGCACTGAGAAGATCCGCCAAGAAACTCAGTGGGATTGTCTTCTTTCTTGTTCATTCAACATTTCGGCCTTTGTATATATATTATATATATATATATATATATATATATATATATATATATATATATAATATATATATACACGTCTAGATTTGTATATATATATTATATTTTTATATATATATATATTATATATTTTTTGTATATATATATTATATACACGTCTAGATGGAGTAATGCAGAACAAACGATACACAAAAAGTGTCCTCGATTTTTCGCTATGTGTGAGTACGCTTTGTGTTCTTACTGTAATTAAACTGTCAATGTGTGCGTGTTTAAGGATACCCACTGTTAAATTATTTTCCCTATTTTTTCAAATATTTAATAAGATGGAGGTTAAATATAAAAATAATATAATTAATAGAATAGTGTTTTATTTAAATATTGCAAATACAAAAACAAAGGAAGTATCTTAAATTAAAACCCGTCTCTTTGGGTTTGTTTTCGGAATAGTTTCCTCTTAGATTTTACGGGTTATGTTATCCAATTTACAAATATAGTGACATCTTATATGCAAATATTTTTTTATTAGAAGTTTTAAAAGGCTCGTTTCGTGACTATTGTAGTCTTTGTCCCTTTGTCCCTTTATCTCTTTGTCCCTTTGTCCCTTTATCCCTTTATCCCTTTATCTCTTTATTCCTTTATCCCCTTATTCCCTTATCCCTTTATCCCCTTATCCCAGTATCACCTTATCCCTTTATCACTTTATCCCTTTATGCCTTTATCCCTTTATCCCTTTATGTCCGCTTAAACGACATGCTATCCCTACTCCACTGGAGAAAGTACTCTTTATTCGAATCGACCGTGGTGGGGACGAGAAAAAGATGGCGCATAACGAAAAAATGTGACGCGTAACCGAAAAATGTGACGGTAAATTTTTTTCCAACGCCGATAAAGAAGTTTCACTTCAAAAACTTTATCAATATTTTTTTTTGTTTAGAAAACTCAAGGTTCATGATTTGCATATCAAAATTATAAGATCCAACACAATCAGTATGCAAATATGGTATGGCTATGGTCAGTACTGATTTTCCTTTATATTCCATTATTACGGCAAATCTCCCGAGAATAAACTGGCAACACTGTTCAATTCCATTAATTAAAAAAAAAACTAATAAAAAATCATGATATCTTGAAAGAATGTATTTAAATAACAAAACTTACCGATGAAAAGTGATTTTGATATTTTTATAAAGTTTTCCCACATAATTGCGACACAGTTTGTCAGTGAACAAGCGAGTCTACTAAATATAGTAGACATCATTTGGGCCGTTTTGTACGGCAAATGAGCCATCTAGACGTGTATATAATTAAAGATTTCGGCGCATATACGTCCTCCTCCATAATAGGAGTGATTTTGACCTTACTATACCATGCTAGTCAGACAGGTTGGTATTTTTTTTTTTTTTTTTTTGGTGGGCTATGGTAAGCGCACGCGCCCATAAACCCACCCATACCCACGTCACCTCGTTGTTGGGCCGACCACCGGAGCAGATGTGACTTGTCGTCAGTGGTCGGCCCAACGGAATACCCTTTCGGGTAACCTCACCTCTCGACGTCCTGGGACGTCGGTCGCCGTCGCGCGGTCAGCCTCTCTGCGGGTGACGGACAATTCCCCGGTCCGATCACCCGCGGCCTCGGCTAGGGCGGCATTAGGCGCAGATACTCGCGCCTGCGCCGCCCGAGTCGCCGGCGGCGGAACGTGTCGCCGAATAGGAGCTCTACTCGCACACGATCCGCCGCCTCCTTCCGTGAGATTACGGCCTCATAGAAGGCAGCGACCGCGTCCCAGTTCCTGACGCTGACGAGCATCTCCCTGGCGATGGTCGGCAGCGCCAGGTCGGCACCGATAATTGCGACGAGTTCACGGCGATCCGCCTCCCATGCAGCACACTCCTCGAGCGTGTGCTGCGCCGTGTCCTCGTCGCAACTGCAGTGGTGGCAGGACGGAGTGCTCTCCCTCCTGACAATCTTGTGCAGGTACTTCCCGAAGCAACCGTGTCCCGTCAGCACCTGCACCAGTCGGAAGGAAAGCATCCCGTGCGTCCGCTCCAACCACTCCATCAGCACCGGCCGGAGGGCCTCGACGGTCCTGACACCGTACCGAGGACTCTCTAGCCGGACTGCCCAACGGGCAATGACTCCACGGCGGGCGTCGACCCGCCAGGCGGTGATCTCTTTGATGGAGACCATGCCGCCGCGGGCGCGCGTCTCCGACACCCGCCGATAAATTTCGGCGAGCATCTCCGCCTCCAGGTCCCACGGGGGAGTTCCGGCCAGGAGGCACGCTGCCTCGGTTGCCACCGTGCGGTAACCCCGTATGGCCCTGATCGCCATGACCCTCTGTGGTCGCCACAGGAGGGCCCTAAGACGGACGGTCAGGGACCCCGCCCACACCGGTGCGCCGTACAGGGCCATCGACCGGATCACCCCCACGTACAGCTGTCGGCACGTAGCGCTGGGTCCGCCCACATTCGGCATCAGCCGCGAAAGGGCGGACGCCGCGCCGACAAGCCGGGGAACAAGTCGATGGAGATGCTCCCGGAACCAAAAATGCCCGTCGAGCACCAGGCCCAAGTACTTCATGTGGGCCTGGATGCTGATGGTGACCGACTTTACGGTGATCGAAGCGCCGGCGGGAGGCCCGGCGGTACGGAGGCCATGGAACAAAAGGGCCTCCGTCTTTTCCAGGGCTACCCTCAACCCCAGCGCTTCGATCCGCCTGACAATCTCCTCGGTGCCGAGAGTTGCCAGGCGTGCCGCCTCCTCTAGCGTCCCACCCCGGGCTGTGACGAGTGTATCGTCGGCGTAGCAAATTACGCCCAGCCCAGGTGGGAGGCTTCCTCTCAACGCCCAGTCGTAGCCGATGTTCCACAGGGTCGGACCCAGAACCGACCCCTGTGGGACACCGCATGTCATGGGCGTTCGCACAACGTCCCCTACTCGGTCAACGTAGAGGACGCTGCGCCCCTCCAAGTAGTCTGCCACCAGCCGCCTGAGGTACACGGGCACCCCGTGATATCTCAGCCCCTCCCTGATGCAGCTGAATGGCAGACTGTTGAAGGCGTTGGCGATGTCCAGGGACACCGCCAACAGGACTCCTCCGCCGGTGACGGCCTCCGCTACCACGGCCTTCAGGCGCAGAAGGGCCGCAATCGTCGAACGCCCTCTCCGAAAACCAAACTGGGCGTCCGACAAATCGGGCCCGACCCCGACGAGGTGCCGCTCGATGCGGGCAGCCAACACCCTCTCCAGCAGCTTGCCCGCATCATCGAGCAGCACGATGGGCCTGTAGGCCGAGGCCGACTCGGGAGACCGTCCCGGCTTCGGCAGGAGAACCAGCCTCCCCTCTTTCCAGCATCCAGGGAACTGCCCGGACGTCAAACAGGCGTCGAACAGTCCCCTGAGGCGTGGTCCCAGGTGCTCGAGGACCAGGGCCAGCGCACAGTTCGGAATACAGACAGGTTGGTATAGGGTTTTGTTTCGAGTTTGCCATCTTTTGTAGAGATTTTATATGCGTAATATATCCCTTAGTCGTCCCACCCACCCACGGGTATCAGAGGGGGTGGGGAATTATATTCTTACTCCGTAACCACACGGTTTATTCATTTATTAGTTTTATTTAAATAAAATTATATACAACAACATGCCTATTAATAGCTCCAGTGTGTTGCCTTTAGAACCATGATATAATACAATTAATCATCATAATGGATTAGGTTACAGTTTCTGATATACATATTTTAATTTCGGATATTCGATATTTTCAGTTCTTATTACGGAGCTTCATAACATCTCTAGTCTGGATACAACCCGTTTGAAACATGGGGCAATGGCGGGGCACTGTGCAGTCCATGAACTGTAGTCTTAATTCCCCATTTACATTGATATACTTTCAGGTACCATTCCTGGCAAAAGTACCAGGACATCGCTCTCATTCGGTCGGCCCCTCTGCAGATGATGGACTAATTCCCAATCTATTCACCGTTGATATTGACTTGGGCAACATCAGGCTAGTTTTTATGTGATATTAGGCAAAAGTATAATTGTTTTGCATCCAATTTTGTATCTATTTACTTCAATCATATGCACAGATAGGAAATCGGTTTGGTTTGAGTCTAATCCAATCACATCCGAATACGTCTTTTATAATTTGGTGATACGTATTTATTATTGTGGTTAAAAAACCCTACAGATTTAGCAGATAATCTATACAAATAAATAAAATTGATGTATCGTGTTAAAATAGTAGGGGTTTTTCATGCTCACGCGGTTATTTCCACGACACCGAGGCCTAAAAACCAGTAAATTTTTTGTCTGTCTATCTGTGTGTTTGTGCCGGATAGTCTTCACAACGACTGGACCGATTTTGCTAATATTTTACTACCAGATAGCTACATATATAAGAAATAACTAAAGCTATATTTCCTCTTATAAAACTGCGATCGATTTCAAGGAGAATTTCTTTTATTTTATTTGAACAGGACAAGGTTTGTTGAGTTAGCTAGTATATTTATAATCTTGGCAATAGCTCCAATTACTTCTAAGAAATTTTGCATGCAGAAGCATATATTGAGAGCGCTAAATCGATCTAGATAGGCCTTATACATAGAAAGTATCGATTTATCAGTGTTTTCAGCTAGCCTTCATAGTCACGGACGGACACCGTAAAGTGTTCAAAACATCGGGCAATCAAAAACGAAATAAAAATGCGATAAAAGCCGTAAAATAGTTATTGCCCGTGGATAAAATACCACTAAGGGATGCATATCCTATATGCGTATACATATCCTTACTTAATATTATAAATGCGAAAGTTTGTTTGTTTGTTACGCTTTCACACTTAAACCATCGAACCAATTTCAAAAATTCTTTCACCAATGGAAAGCTATAATACCAGGGAGTAACATAGGCTATATTTTTACTCGATATTCTCATGGGAACAGGAACCACGCGGGTAAAGCGACTGATACCGAAGCGAAGCGAGGGCGGGTTGCTAGTAACATGCAAGTGAAACAAAACTTAAAATAAAACCTTATTACACCCCGTCTAACAAGCGCGGTATAGTAGGTCAATTGACCTCCCAATATGGAGGAGGCTCGAGCCCAGTAATACCTATCTATCGTTGTTTTAGATAAGTTGCATGTGACAAGACCATAACCTATCAAAAAGGTGGTAATCTATTAAAAGAAGAAAAAGGTCGCGGTCGGCGTGCTCCTGGCCCGCCTCCGTCCGGGGCGACAGAGGGACGTAAGCACGCACACCCGCGACCCACCCATGACGCGTCGCCTTCGTCATTGGGCCGACCACCGGAGCAGGGTGACTTGACGTCAGTGGTCGGCCCGACTGCATACCCCTTGCGAAATACCCTCTCCTTCCTTCCTCACGCGGTGGGTAAAGAAAGAACACATGACAAAAACACAATTATAAAAAAAACATATTAAATACTTTATTTTCTCCTTTTGCATTCACAATTAATTACAATTCAGACTTCACATCTTTTCTTAGCTTTCTAAATTCCACCATAGCTTTGAGCACATCTTCAGAGAAGATCTTGGGTAGCTCGAAGGCTAAGAAGTGTCCTCCATCTTCAATTACAGTCACATTCACGAGATTTGGAAATTTATACTTTAGGATGAACGGTGGTTGATATGCTAATTCATATTTGGCTTGGATGATCCATGTTGGAACTGATGTTGGTATGCTGTAAAATGAGGAAAAATTACTGTAATCTGAAGAGAATATTCAAAGTCGTCCAGGGTGATATAGAGCAGGCTATGCCAGAAATTTCTCTTCGAGATAAAATCAAAAATGGGATATACCGAAGTGGCTATTAGCAGGTCATGTTGCTCGATGAATTGAAAATTTGCTAGGGAAAGTAGGTTCTCGAGTGGTAACCACGTTTTCGGCGACACAAATTAGGATACCAATTAGGTAAACTGACGGATTGGTAAAAGTTACTGGGAGTCATTGAATGCAGGCGGCAGAGGATTGAACTATGTGGCAAAGCATAAAGGAGACCTACGTCCAGCAGTAAACAGCGAAAGTTTTAATGATGATAATGATTAAGAGAGTACTCTTAATACGATGGTATAGGGTAGGTGGCGCTAGTCGCAATGTCAACAAGTGTCTCTGTAATATTCCTTATTTAAAAATAGTAAACAAAACTTAACAAGTTATTTACATTCCTAAACGAAACTTAAGTGCCTCTGTGATAAGTGATATCAAAATCTTGTAAAAATATAAAAACTTTATAGTATTAAATGTGTTATGAAAACTTTGTGTAACGGAAATAAGAATTACTTTCATAATTAAGTACCCGAAAATTATTTTCATGAGGTATGAACACTATAGTGCTTACAAATGAATATAAACTACTAATATTGCGTAATAACACGAAAATGATACGGTAATAGTAATACAAATTATAAAAATAATCTTATTGCTAATTTATAATTGATACAAAATAGTAGTGACACCTACTGGACTTTATGCTAACTAACTGACAACATATATGAGTTAATATATTGTAATAAGAAGAACCTTACATATTTCATTGACGTGACATCTATTGACAAATACAGATATTAACTAATCTAAAAGGAAGTATTCGATTAGTGTTACATTATAATACATTAAGTAAACAAAAGAGGGCACTACGAGTATCAACAAAAATGGCCCAAATCGATAATATAACTATAAGACGGCGTCAAATATTTAAAGCGAAATCTTGCGAAACAATTAATAGAAGCAACTCCTACGATACTATGGCTTCGGAAGATTATTTAGGAAAGAGTCTGGATATATCAACACATAATAATGGCATGGAGGACTTAAAAAGTGAAATTAATAGTCTGAAAATTAATCTAGAAATAACTCAAAATGAACTTGAGAACATAATATTAGAAAATGGTGACCTGAAAAAGCACGTTAAACAACTTAACCAAGAAATTAATATATTAAAACAATTATGCAACAGTCCTGTAACATCTATAAAAAATAAATCTCTTAGGCGTTACAGTAGCAAACGTCGTCTTACTAGGGATTACGAGAACAATTTTGTGAACGAGATCGAATTACAAGGGAATGAAGAATCCACGGATGAATATTTAAATAATGAAAATAATTTTATTGATATGTTGAATAAAGATCCAGCGAACAATAATCACTCTATCTTACTAGATGGCGCCACTAGTGTGATGCAACAAAATTATTTAGTAAATAATCGCCCTTCCTGTGATGAATCTTCGCAGTTTCCAACCTCGTCTAAAAAACACAAAATGTACATATTTGGGGATCAACAGGCTAAAGGCTTAGCACAAAAAATTATCGCCACACGAAAAAACAAATGGAATGATGTCTATACCGTTGAATCGCTTCTCATGCCAAACGCAACAAGCTTAGACATTTTACGCAGTTGCAACAATGAGTTCTTAAATAAACTCACGGCGAATGATATTGTAGTACTAGTTATAGGCTGTAATGACAAGCATCCTTATACATTTATATCAGAGTTATGTAATGTACTATATAAATTACGTAGGCAAATTGTTTATGTAAGTAATGTTTTATTTAATCCTTATTTAAGTGAAGTAATGATAAACAGTAAAATAGAATTGATAATAAAACAATATAAGAACTCTAACTATATAAAAATACCCAATATGATAGCTTACTCTGGTACAAGTTATAATTATCGAAGAGATGCTCACAAATATTTTTTGGAAAGCTTTTCTACTAAATTAAATATTGAAATCGATCATAGCTACTATCAGAGTATGATACTTAGCGAAATAAAAGCAAACCTAGCTAAATGTAATAACCGTACCAAAATCACTAAAACACATATTAATACATACAAAAATACTATACAACGCAAAATCACACACTATTTCACGCCTATAAGCCAACAACATGCACAGTCAAATAAACGTCCTGAAAGCAATTTTTTTCGAGTTACAATGTAAATATAAAAAAATTACGTTATTACACCAGAATATTGCTGGGTTGTTATCTAAACAAGACCAACTAAAAATCGCAGTAATGGATCTTAACTATAGTACAGATCCTATTGATATTATTTGTTTAAGTGAAACCTTTCTCAAACAGGGCACTGAGCATAATGTTAGGATAAATAATTATAAACTAGCTGCACATTATTCTCGTATAAATCAACGCAGAGGTGGCACATGTATCCTACTTAATAACTGTTTAGAATATTCAAGAATTGAGCTTATACCTTCAACGCCCTACCACTTTGAATGCTGTGCTACTGAAATAATTGGATATAATCTACTAATAGTGTGTATTTATAGAACGCCTACATCAAATCCAAGCATATTCCTAAAAAACTTTGAACTTCTTACCAGGACATTGACGAGAAAAAAAAATAAAAAGTAATATTATGTGGGGATTGGAACATTGACTTGTTAAAAAAAAACAAACTGACGACAGAACTAACATCTATACTAGACAATAACAAACTTACTAATCATATCTTAATACCTACACGAAAAAGCGCCTGTTTAGATTTAATAGTGAGCAACATAGACGACGTAACGCCAAACATTCATTACTTAGCTCTTTCGGATCACGAAACGGCCCAATCTATTAATATACAATTAGAACCATCCCATTTAGTAAAAAAAAGTAACAGTATCTGGTACAAAACCATCCGAGAACTTTCTGAAGAAAATATTAACCGATACAAGAAATACCTGTCATGTCTATCATTTTCTGAAATTTATGAGAAACAATGCACAGAGTCTGCATTTAATAGCTTTCACGATACCATTAAACTCTTATATAATTTATGCTTCCCTTTCGTTAGAATTAAACATACAGAGAAACAATGTAAAAATAGATGGCTAACAAAAAGTATAAAACGGTGTTGTGTAAAAAAAAGAATATTGTACTTAAAATATCATTTACAAAAACATAACAAAAACATCAATCATAAAGTATATAAAAATTATTCTAATATACTAAAAAAGTGTATACAAAAAGCGCAACAGATTAACAATGCTCGCTATATAAACTCGTCCAAAAATATATGTAAAGCGACTTGGAAATTAATTAAAGAAAATAATAGCAATGTATTGAAATCACCCGAAATTGATAGTATTAATATTGACAATAATAATTATGATGACCCTAATTTGATTTGCGAATTTTTCAATAAATTTTATATTACACAGAATAACAATACTGACACAATAAATAAACAAAATTATGCGACGCCCATTACACATAATAGTAAAAGTATTTTTCTGACTCCAGTTAATTACATTGACGTATATAATATAATAAAAACTTTGAAAAACACACATTCTACTGGTTATGATGACTTGTGCACAAACGTTATAAAACAGTGTGCCCTATATTTAGTTAATCCACTTACACACATTATTAACCTGTCCTTGACAGAAGGTATTTTCCCTACTCGGTTAAAGACATCGATAATTAAACCCCTGTTTAAAAAGGGGGATAAAACAAATATGAACAATTATAGGCCTATAGTCTTAATTCCTATAATAGCAAAAATTTTTGAAAAAGTGATGCATGTGAAAATAAACAATTTCATAACATCATGTGATATTTTACAGAGAGAACAGTATGGCTTTAGGAAAAACAGTTCTACCACTCTTGCATGTTTCTCTTTAGTAGATCAAATTACGAGAAGTTTAAATGAAAAAACTAGTATAGCTTGTGTGTTTCTAGATATGACAAAAGCTTTCGATTTCGTCTGTCAGGAAAAGCTTATAAATAAACTTCATAGCTACGGAATACGTGGCATAGCTAATGATTGGCTAAGAAGTTATTTGAACGAAAGAGTGCAATGTGTGGAGATAACTAAAACCATTGGACGTCACCAAAAACAATATAGATCGTCATATCTCCACAGCAACTTGGGCATACCACAGGGCAGCATTCTTTCTCCCCTCCTTTTTCTACTCTATATTAATGATCTTCCCAAAGCGGTCAATAATGATTGCATTTTATTTGCCGACGACTCTACTCTAATTGTAAAACATAAAAATAAATACAATTTAGAATCGCACATTAATGTAGCCATCGATAAGGCAATAAATTGGTTAGAACAAAATAATCTTAAAATAAACATGACAAAAACAAATATTATACATTTTCAAACACATAAAGCTGACAAAACAAACCTAAATATTAATTATAAAAACGAAACATTGAATACGGTTAACGATTGTATATTCTTGGGTATAACTGTGGATAGGTTTTGTAATTGGAAACTACATATCGAAAAAATAACACACAAAATAGATTGTTTTGTCTACGCATTAAAAAGAATTAGGCAAATTGTAAATGTGCAAACTGCAATAATGGCGTATCAAGCATATGTAGCGTCAATTATAAGGTACGGCATTATCATATGGGGTAACTCAGTGGATGTGGAAAGAGTCTTCAGAGCGCAAAAAAAATGTTTGCGGGCAATTGGTGGTCTGGAATATCTAGAAAGCTGTAAACCCTTATTCAGGCGATATAGAGTACTTCCATTGCCATCTATTTATATACAGGAAGTTTGCTTATTTGTTAAGAAACATCCACACTTATTTAAAAAACTTGGAGACTTCGAAACTAGTCGCACTAGACATGGATCTAGACTTCAAATTCCGAAAATAAAATTAGAATTATTTAAGAAAAATGCCTACTGTATGTCTGTAAAAATCTTCAACCATTTACCAGAGTATCTTAAAACTCTACCATACACACTATTTCGTAGAAAACTACAAACAATGCTGCATGATAAAAATTACTATGATATTAATGAATACTTTAATGATAAATTGTGACATGTAAAATTTAAATACTAATAATACTGACATCTAAATTGAATATATTTATATTTACATATTGAACACTATCTACTGTTGAAGATTTTTACATATAACTTTACATATAATTTGAATTTTTTATACATTTATTGACATGCTATGAGTAATTGCGTTTCTAATATTTTAATGATTGTAACGAATAAAATTTATTTAAATAATTAATTACAACGACTAGATATAGCTAATAAGCTGTATCAATAAAAAAGACACTGTTTTAAACATTTCCACGCCATACATATATGGTAGAATATGCTGGATCATGTTATATAATTAAGACCTACTATAACCATATTTTTGGAAATATTATTATTATTATTATTAGGCAAACTCGAAATGAAAACCTATGCCAACTCGTCTGATCAGCATAGTATAAAACATTAACTTCCATCCCATTGCGCCCAAACCATACATGAGCCATGTATGAGCTGAAAAAATAAGTTATAATTTCCGTGTGGTGACGGAGTAAGAATACAATTCACTACTCCCTATCTTGCCCGTGGATTTCGTAAAAGACGACTAAGGGACATAATATGCACATATGATCTGTCTCATACCAACATGTCTGACCAGCATGCTGTAGTAGGTTAAATTCTCTCCCAATGTGAAGAAGGTCCGAGGCCAACAGTGGGACGCATGTGGGCTGCGATGATGATGATGAAAGAATAAGATATGTTTAAAAATATCCGTTGAAAAAGAACACTCACTTATCCATTCCTAAGCTCATAGTTTTCGCGTTGAAGGTTTCAGAGTACAATCTCATCGAAGTAGTGATGCTGTTAGATGCCCAATACATCATGAGGTTATCGATTAATTGTTCTTTTGTGAAGCGGAAATCCAAGCCTCCATCTGATTTCAATCTATGATCTGGTCGCGTCCACGTTGAGAATTTTTCCAGAATATACGCTAGAAGACCAGCTGGAGAGTCGCTAAGTGCAACACCTAGAAACATATTACATATTATGTATACAATTACAATTCATCACCCACTTTCTAGCCTATGGATGTCGTAAAAGACGACTAAGGGATTACAATATGCATACAACAACTATGCAAAAGGATTATACCCATACCTTATACCAATTCACCTTATTAGCGCAGTAGGTCAATTTCCCTCCCACTATGGGTGAGGTTCGAGCCTAACAGTGGGATATACAGGATGTATCAAGTTATGGGGCAAATGTTCGAATATGTTATAATTTACCGGTCATAGATCGTAATTAAAATGTATGTTACACAAAAAACAATATAACATAAAAGTTATAGTGATTTAAAAAATGAGTGTTAAACAGTCTACGCCTTAAATGTTACGTATTATGTAGGCATGTATAGACAGGATACATATAGGCATGTAAAGCTTCGACAGTATGAATAGGTATGAATTGCGCAAATGCTTCAATGGTAGCGTAGGTAAAAGTGCGACTCAGCGACGGTCATCGGCTGATCAGCTAATTTAAAGCGAAGTTTGTTTTGCTTATGCGAACGTAATCATTGATTTTTTCAATTTTAATGAACATTTAACAAATTACGAATGTGTTGCAGATTAAGTATCACTGACTGTATACATTTCAATCAGATTTACACGAAAAAGCGATGACGAAATTGAAAATTTTACATGTGTCTGTAATTCATTAATGAATCGATTTTTTTCCTTAATTTTTTTTATGGGTTCTTATTACCATTGCCTATCTCCCGATTGACCAGTTGCCCCATATCCTGATACACCCTGTATATGAACTACGATAATGATTATGATATAATGTTATAAATAACACTACGGATTTCATCGCGTTTGCATTAGATTTTTAATTGCCCCACGTTTGGAGCATTTTGCAGCATTCATGGTCACAAGCGGACTAAGATCATTTTAGTCTTCTCATCTTAGTATCAAGAATGTGTAATTCTCGTGTAAATATAAGAAATCCATATGATGTTAGTTTAAAATTTAAGAAGGACTTAGTCACTGGTTGTCCATATAGCACAATTTTATGATATCTTAAAAGTCACGGGGTAGGAGGAGGCTCGAATCTAACCGTGAGATGTATTTTTGAGCTGAAACGACAATGATGAAAGGAGAGAAATCTCGTAATAATACTCAATACCAACTCACCTGACCAGCGCAGTATAGTGGATCAATTTCCCTCCCACTATAAATGAGGTTGGAGCCCAGCAGTGGGATATATATGAGCTGTGATGATAATGGTGATAATGACTATAAGAACATTCGCATGGAACTTCTAAAAAATCAATATTTACCAACTGTATCAGGCTTAGAAGCCTGTATATGTAGATAACCAGTTTCCTCCAGCATAAAACTGAATTTCTTGCTCTGCGGATACATTCTTTCAGCAAGATGAGAATCCACTATCAATGAGGGGTATAATGAACCTAGTAGTTCTACTATTGTCCCCTTCGTGCTCATTGTGAAGCCTACATTGGAGTGATAGCCGAGGACTTCCTGAAAATAATAAATAAATATATGTATCAAAGACAAGTTTGCACGATCGCTGCAAAACTTATTCATTCACAAAGAAACTTATTCAAAAAAATCTTATTATTTCACTCTTATTACCATATTTTTTCTTTTATAATTCATTTATTTTATGTAATAGTATTATTACGATATTTTACGTGTAGTGATGGAGTAAGAATACAATTCACCACCCCTTCTTTTGCCCGTGGATGTCGCGAAGGACGACCAAGAGATTATTGCGTAGAGCAAGGAAAATAAAATTCAAAATATAATATATACGAACCCATCTGACCCACTCATACCCGTGGGTGTCGTAAAAGACGACTAAGGGATATATTACGCATATGACATTTATACAAGAGATGGGAAACTCGAAACAAAACCCTATACCAACCTGTCTGACCTAGGGATGTGAAAAAATAATCGATTTTTAAATTACTCGATTATTTTTTTTGTAATAATCGATTGTAATAATCGATTATTTAAATAATAAAAATCGATTTAAAAGGAATCATTTTTTGTTTATATTAAAATTAATCGATTATTTCAGTATTTGCTTTTTTGTTTAAATTTTATAGTTTTCTATTCTATAGAAAATAAAAACACTGTAAGTTTTCCAAAAAAAAGTGCTCGATCGAATGTGTTGCATACTAGATATATTAGAAAATAAATCTCAGCTTCTCTAAAAATAAAACGTCATCATAATCCTGTTGGGCGAAAAGTTTTAAAAAAGGACTACGAATAGTAAAAGTCATATCCCTAGTCTGACCAGCATGGTATATAGTAAGGTCAATTTCCCTCCTATTGTGGAGGAGACTCGAGTCCAGCAATGGTACACATATGAGCTGTGATGATGATGATGAATTCACATTACCTTGGGGAACAATACCGCCATGTTGCTACCAATTATAGAACCCCAATCACCGCCTTGAACATAGAAATGTTTATAACCCAATCGTTGCATTAAATTCCTGAACACTACTGCAACTTGAGTGGCACCAAGTCCCGGTCGAACAGCAGGCTAGAATAAAAAATATTAATTAAGTTACAGCAATAGAATGATAATAAGTAGAAAAACTACTTAGGGATATTTACATCGGTTTTTCCTTTTTTGAAGTGACGACTTCTTTAGTCGCGTCGAGCACTTTTTGGTAGGGTAAAAAACTTATGGGTTCGCGTCACCGACATGCACATGACTGGCGCACCCGCTACGTGTTGTATGCCTTGGGTTTTTTACATTGTGTATATATTATAAGTGAAATTGAATGGATTTCGTGAAAAGATCAATGCATATATACTGTGCATTGTGGAAATAGTGTCTCGTTTGATTACTTTTATAGAATCTTAAATAAAAGACAGACATCGTACAAATTTTAATTGAAGATCCAAAAATAGCAACTATATGTTTGTAGTTTTAAGTTTTCACTTCTGTCACTAGTTCTCTTGACTGTTTTGTAGTTTTTTTGTTGTCTGGGTAAATGCAATCAATGCAAAAGAAAACGGTCCAGCTATTTTGAAGATTGCCTCAAACAAAAAGATAGACAGACAAAAATTTTTAAACTTTATTTAGGCATAGGTGTCGCGCAAATAACCGTGTGAGCATGAAAAAAGCCCATTGTTTTGATAATACAAAGAGACACTTCAATTTTATTTATCTGTAGGTATAGATTAGACATGTGTCCGCTATAGCAAAACGTAACCGAAAACGGTTGCAAGCCTCTAACGTATCGTATCGGTATTGATATAACTAATAATGGCTATCAGTTATCTAGCTACAAACAGCTGACAACGACGTGACGTTGTCAACTAACAATAGCACAATTATTATTGTTTAGGTGCCGTGATTCTTGTTTTTAACCGAAAGATCACATATTTTAATAGTTGATAAGCGAACGATCACTAATAAGCCTAATAACCAAAATAATTATGCTATCTCTCTCTTTCTATGTGATTCCTGACGTGCAAAACAGAGAGGGGGCGGTTATTGGCTGGCGGCTTAATAATAAGCAACATTTCACGAATATTGATAAAAGTGAAAGACGCTCTTATTTATATTATCGTAAGACTCAACTCTCATAAACTTTGGTAATATAAACTGTAATGGTAAAGTGGTTTTGTTTCTCGTTGCTATCGTAGGTATACTATGCAGTGTTCACTATAGTTTGACCTATGAAAGGTTATAATGGTTAAACCGTGCATTAATAGAAATAAGATTGCGATTATTTTACGCGTATTATATCGATATTTGGCAACGACTATCCATATCGATACTGACACCAAATAAACGGTTAATAGTCGTTGCCATAAATAGCCAGTAACGCCCATTTCTAGTATAGTCGTATAGAGGAAAGGTACCTACTCACTAGCTAGAATTATTTAAATCTTGTTTTCGGTCTACTGTAATATACAGCTTTTTGACTTGTATCACTCATTACAGAAGGCAGAGATATATAAACTAAAATGATAATGGGAATGATAAAGAAAACCAAAGTCATTTAATACATACATCAGAAAATCCATAGCCAGGTATACTCGGTACAATGACTTCGATGGCAAAGTTTCTATCTTTGTGGACCGCCGTAAGTAGTGGGATTGCTTCGTAGAACTCTCGAACTGATCCTGGCCATCCGTGAAGTAACAGAAGAGGAACTATCTCTACACCTGCAGGCACCTGCAGATTAATATGATTATGAGTATGTAAGTAATCAATAATTATTATTAATCAATTTTCGAATTCTTTACATACATAGCTATGATGTGGAGGATATTTTATTTAAAAAACAACTGAAATGTTTTTTTTTTCGAACATTAATTATCATTATTTTAGTTAGAACTAGCAACCCGCCCTCGCTTCGCTTCGGTTTCAGTCGTCTTTCCTGTGTAGTTCCCGTTCAATATCGGGATAAAATATAGCCAAGTTTACTCCCTGATATTATAGCTTTCCATTGGTGAAAGAATTTTTGAAATCGGCCCAGACATTTTGAAGATTACCCGGAACAAACAGACAGACAAAAAATATAAAGTGTATTTTAGGCATATGAATAGTGCAAATAACCGTGTGAGCATGAAAAGAGCCCATTAATTTGACATTACAAAGAGACACTCCAATTTTATTTATTTTTATAGATTACTTGTGGCCACTTATTGACTGGCACACTGTTGTCAATGTATTCTCGTAATAATAAATGTATGTTAAAATCTAAATTTGATTAACTACGCCATGAACGTAGTGATTTTGCAGCCGGATCTTAGACCATAATATGTTAGTACACCTACCGGGTTTATATGTAAGAAACAAATTTGAATCAGCTTTTTATAATCAAAACGAAATATTGAAAAGAATTCATTACTTACTTTAGGAGTAACCTTAATAAAATGAATATCCAGCCCTTGTATATTGGTTTTGAATTGCGGATATTGATTAAGGAACTTCTCTCTCTCTTTGAAGTCATACTGTTCAGCCCAGTATTTGAGCCAGTTATTAATTTGATCACTGTTGAATCCATATTTGAAACCAACGCCTTCAAGTGGTGGGACGAAAGGACCTGCACGCTTTAGGCGCGCCTTAAGATCAGCTACGTTCTAAAAAAAACACAATAATTTCTAATTGTTCTCATGATCCAATTGTAAATAGGACCAAAGACCTTTCAAGTGTATTTTTTAACGTGAACATCTTATAAATCGATGAACGTCGGCTGCAAGCACGAAAAAGTATTAGGTACACATTGTCACGTTCCGCCTGAGCCAAGCGTGCAAGCAAGAGCGGATCAAGCCATAATGAGGCACAATGAGCCTAAGCGTTCGGCTTGTGACATTCCTACTTCTAATTAATCTGTATAACTTAAGTAAAGAAATATTTGAGTTAATGAGTGCAAATAAATATTAATTTATCGAAAAATTGTAATTTTTAATTAATTCTTGTATTATACAAAATAATGATAATTCAGTGATAATATGAATTATTCAATTCGTAAATGTATACAATTTTCTTCTTCAATTCATAAATGTATACAATTTTCTTCTTCAATTCATAAATGTATACAATTTTCTTCTTCCATTCATAAATGTATACAATTTTACAGCAATGATTTCTTATGACGTTATCACCTAAAATTTTCATCCGCAAACCTACTTTACAGACAACCATTTTTTTTAAATAATATTTTAAATCACAAACAAGCTTTTCGTCATCGCAGCCCACATACGTCCCACTATTGGGCTCGGGCCTTCTCCGTAATGGGAAGCAATTTGACCTACTATATCATGCTGGTCAGACATATTGGTATAGGGTTTCATTTCGAGTTTTCTTTCCCTTGCACAGATCTTATGTGCATTTTATATCCCTTAGTCGTCTTTTACAACATCCGCGGGCAAGATAGGGAGTGGTGAATTGTATTCTTATTCCGTCACCACACGGAAAATAAGCTTTTACTTTCATAATATTTATTTAAATACTTACAACATCTCCGAATTTAATAGTAAATGGAGTCACACTGGTATCTTGTTTACCTCTCTTACTCTCTGGTCCCCACCACTCGTTCAAGTCCAAATCAGGTACGGGAGGTGGTCCCTTCAGAAATAGGTGATATACTATGTAGGCATTCAGCATCAAGATTGGCAGCAAGAATATGAGACGCGCCATCTAGAAAAATATATGTATTTTAAACAAGGAGGAAGGATAAATAATATGACTTAAATCAATGATGTCTTTAAATCTATTGCATAGCTTTTATCGCGGGCTTTGAGCGCGGCGACCGAATCAAGAAATTCCGTAACAAAAAAAAAAACCTAACAACTCCGCCTACCATGTAGCTCGGTCGAGCGTTCGCTTAAAGTGTATGTATATGGTACGACTGTACCAAGCTCACACGGATCGAGACGAGCTGCTCCGAAATCGGAAGAATACGTTTTTTTTTTTATTGTAAACGGTGGCAAACGAGCAGACAGTACACCTGGAGGTAAGTGTTGCTGCCGCTCATGGACCTTTACAGGGTCGCTGCCTACCGCGAAGAAAGTGAAGGGAGTGTGAATGCGTGCATTAACACTCGGTGATACCAAGGGCACCACCAAAACCCTCCATACACAAACACCCTCAGAAAGTTGGGCTTCCGACTCTCTCGCTCACCGAACGAAGCGCAGTAACAAGTCAGTACTACTCGGACATCGATTTTCTGCTCAGTGTGGTACTGCCCCGGACGGACCGGCCCGCGGCTGTAGACAGATAACTGTCGACAGTGTGGTCCTACCACTCTTAAGCAGCTGTTTGTGAAAAAGTATATAGGTGTATAGGTATCTATCATATCTTTCTTATTTCAGTTACCACAAACTTATAGTTCAAGTTTCCGCAGAAGAACGGGTGTAACCGACATAGCACGAAGAATTAGCACGCTGAAGTGGCAATGGGCAGGCCACATCGCTCGACGAACCGACAACCGCTGGGGAAGAAAGGTTCTCGAGTGGCGACCACGCATCGGACGACGCAGTGTAGGACGCCCCCCCACTAGGTGGACCGACGACCTAGTGAAAGTTGCTGGGCGTCGTTGGATGCAGGCGGCACAGGACCGCACATTGTGGCGCAATATGAGGGAGGCCTACGTCCAGCAGTGGACGGCAATAGGCTGAAATGATGATGAATGATGATGCTAGTTTCAATGATAAAAATTCCTGAATAACCTACATGTATTGTAAGATAATAAAAATATTTTAAACGATATTAACTTCTCATTTATTCAATAAAAGAAAAAATTGTTTTCTTATCGGTCACCAGGCTCAAACTAGGATTAATATCAAAGAAAAAAAATACTGCATAAATGAAAAATAAATAAATAATTATAATTGCATAAATTGATAAAAAATGCTATGTAATAGCTTTACCGCGTCAGTCCCCAAGTGCCATACGTTTTTTTTTGTTTGTTTTTGGGGTGGGCTACGTTCAGCGTATCCGCCGTCCGGTTCCGTCCGGAGCGACAGAGGGGCGGCGCGCGGCCTCGAAATCCATAGCAAGTCCCCTTTGTCGTTGGGCCGACCACCGGTGCCGAGTTTCTTGTCTTCAGTGGTCGACTCGACGGAATACGCTGAGGAAGTAGCCTATCCTCTCGACGTCCCTTTTCCGGGACATCGGTCGCCGCCGCGCGGTCAGTCTCTACGGTTGACAGACTTAACTCCCTGGTCCGATCATCCGCGCCTGTGCCACCTGAGTCGTCGGCGACGGATCGTGACGCCGTGGAGATCAATAAGGTTTTAGAATGTCATCCATCTATTCCACCCAGAGACTATCGAATCTGACTG
Organism: Lymantria dispar; assembly: GCA_032191425.1. NCBI lineage: Eukaryota > Metazoa > Arthropoda > Insecta > Lepidoptera > Erebidae > Lymantria > Lymantria dispar. Next base: position 3,431,750 of record CM063465.1, on the reverse strand, counting down.
CTCAATACAGACTTCCTAGAGGATAGAGAATGTAATTGCCATGATTAATAGACGTCTTGGTGATCGCAATGGGTATCTAATTGACGTTTATATATTATTGCTTGTCCAGACATAATCCTTTGAATTATATTACGTTTCTTGTGGTTCGAAGGGCATCGTACTGGAGCTAGTACTTACAAGACATGTACACAATTTTATATCTAGTGAGAAAAATAAATTGTCGGATCTTCTCAGTAGCGGTCGCGTTCCCTTTTTTTGGATGATTTAATTTCGTTAACATGACAATATGTAAGTGCCCTTTCGGGGTTTATGCATAATAAACGATTTGAATTTTAATTTCTGACGGCGTGTGCGCGCGCGCATCGTTAAAAAATCTTGTCTAGCTAATTTCAGGGTGTCCGTTTTTCGTGACGGTGTGTGAATTTACTCTCATGATGTTTTTCTAACGCGTTAAAAAAAGTTTAACCTCGAAAAGAACACTCAAAAATCTTCATAGGAGTCAAGTCTCTCAATTGGTCCGCAATTGACTCTAATAATACTTATGTATATTCTCAATTCGTTGTTCAAGATGACATATTATTAGAAATATCTGGTCGACCGAGCTTTGCTCGGTATGCTTTTGTTGTATTTTTGCCGAATTTATTTAGATATATATTAATAAAAAATAAAAATGAAATAATGAACAAAAAAATCAAAAATTACAAAAACAGAATAATAATAACACCGAGATTTGATCCCACGCTGTTTGAATGACAAAACAAAAAGAAACCTGGACAACTTCTTGAGCTATTGTCACTATTGACAACGACGACGAAATTCGAATTCCTATTCAAAGAACGTCAATAACATTTTATCTGGGGGCACGGCAGTGCCCCCACCAAGTCGAGCAAAAAAAAAGTCGGGCAAAACGCAAAACTGCCGTAACATACTTTTCTCGAAGCAATTCAGGCCATTTTCGACCCCCTATAACTTCGTTGTTAATAAAACTGGAAACCTGAATTTTTAGTAACCTAGCAGGCCTTGTATACATAATGTGTATTTCAAATTTCATTCAATTTGAACCAATAGTTTCAGAATTATAACTAGTCAAAATTTCGTAATTTTGTCACTCACTGACTGACTGACCATCATCATCATCATCATCATCTTGCTCTTATCCCAATTACTTGGGGTCGACGCAATATGTCATCTGATTTGACATATTGCAAAAAGTTTCGGCAATGATTTTTATGACCGGCCGCCTGCCTGACGTCAACCCTCCTTGGGAATGTAATAAATTGACCCAAATGGTACCAGATGGAGTTGGTCCGGGTCAATCTAGGGCTCTTAGTCGTCTTTTACGACACCCACGAGCAAAGCAAGGGTTGGTAGTATTCGAAGCCGCTACCACACAGCACTGACTGACTGACCGATCATCAATATTAAAGTGGCACTTCTAGCCGACATAGAAGCTTCCAATTTAGGTTGCAATTAGTGTTTAGTGTATAAATGAAGGAAAAATTATGAAACATTATAATTATCATCCAGTTTCCGAGATACACTAACTACATAAATAATTTTGTAAACTCATATAAATATATAGGATTGCAAAGTTACATTTGCAGTTAATGAAATATAACTTTGTAAAAAATAAGAATACATTTGTCGCCATCATTGCTTCTCTATGGGAATCGTAACAAGCGGCTAAAGACTGCACAGATGACGTAATGGTTAAGACACCAACGTACCATGCTAGTGTCGCGGGTTCGAATCCCATGCAAGACAACACTTTGTACGAGCTACAAATTGTTGTTCTGAGTCTGAATGTAATTTGTGTCGGTTAATTATATGTTCTTTCCGCAATTCACCACTCTCTATCTTGCCCGTGGATATCGTATAAGACGACTATGGGATATAATATGCCATACCATCTGTGCAAGAGAAGGCAAACTCGAAATGAAACCCTATATCAACATGTCTGACCAGCATGGTATAGTGGGTTAAATGTCCTCCCATTGTGGAGGAGGCCCGAGCCCAACAGTGGCACATATGAGGGCTGCGATGATGATGCGATGTTGAATTATATGTTTGTAAAGTCCCCCACAATATAAGGATTATTATTCCCTTAGTGCAAAGCGTTGTCATTTAAAAAAAAAAGATTCAACAGGAAGAAGAGTGGGCACCAGCTCTCACCGGGGAAATGTATGAAATCTCACTGCGAAACCAACCCGCCTACCAAACGTGGCGACTACGTCATTATTCCTCATAAAGCGAAGAAAAATGAGCTCTAGTCATGGCAACCCTTTAGCATCGTTGGACGCAGGTGCCGCAGTACCGCACTTTATGGTGAAGTATGAGGGGAGTCTATGTTCCACAGTGGATGGCGATAGGCTGAATGATGATTGGCATAATAGGTGTAGACAGATACCTAGACATAATTATGTTCAAAGATAACTTGTAAAATGGTCAACCAACTTAATGAAAAAGCAACAATGGGATGTGTCTTATGAAATTGTACCAAAATCTCCCAAAGTATTAAGCAAACTAAATTGCCTGAAATTTATCTGAAAGAAAGAACGCCATTATTAGGCTCGATTGTCATCAAAGCGGAGAGGAGATTAGAGGAGATGTTTCGAAAAACCAATCAAATTTCTTTATTTCCACATCTCTCCGCTTAGTTTAGATAGAATTGACTCAAGCGGAAAGGAGAGATGTCTCATTTTTGAGAGAGTGTGCTCTAAGAAAATAATTTGTTACCAACAAAGAAGTGGAAGGTACCGAAAAGTAGGTCTATCTACAAAAAGAAATGAGATACACTCAAAAACAAGATTTATAAAAAAAACCCAAGCCTCGCAACTGAATTCTTCTACCATAAAAATTTGTGAGATCCATGTTATATCAAGTCGGTTACTCATTCAGTCCCTGCTTAAGGCACCTTTCTTCTTAAGTTGTTACGTAAATAGCTAACCTTTTTTTTTTTTTTTTTATGGGTGCGCTGCGGTCGGCGCGCCTCCGCACCACTCCGTCCGGGGCGACAGAGGGGCTTAAGCACGCAACTCCCGCAACCCACCCGAAAACCACCTCGCCTTCGTCATTGGGCCGACCACCGGAGCAGGTTTACTTGTCGTCAGTGGTCGGCCCGACGGAATACCCCCTACGCGGGGTACCCTCCCATCGACCGACGTCCCCCCCTCGGGGAGGACGTCGATCTTTCCTCACGCGGTCGGCCTCTCGGCGGGTGACGGACTAATCCCCGGTCACGTCACCCGCGGCCTCGGCTAGGGCGGCATGAGGCGCAGGTAGTTGCGCCTGCGCCGCCCCAGTCGCCGGCGAAATAGCTAACCTAACAACTTCTTATAGTGACTATATCAATATTAAAGATCTTTTATGTTTTAAATAAATAGATTGACTTGGCAATCGCACTATGTTTAGTACAATTTAATATAATATGTTAATACATACTTGTGAGGTGTGTTTTCATGCGATTGCCAAGTCATTCTGTTTATTTAAAAACAAAAGATCTTTAATATTGATATAGTCACTATAAGAAGTTGTTAGGTTAGCTATTTACGAAATAACTTAAGAAGAAAGGTGCCTTAAGCAGGGGCTGAATGAGTAACGGACTTGATATAACATGGATCTCACAAATTTTTATGGTAGAAGAATTCAGTTGCGAGGCTTGGCTTTTTTTTACAAATCTTGTTTTTGAGTGTATGTCATTGTATTGATTAGCTAAAAACATCGACAAAACAATATTTTTTATAATTAAAACCTAGTTAGATCGATTTTTTGGCCCTGAAACCTCTAGTATGCCAAATTTCATCAAAATCGTTGGAGCCGTTTCCGAGATCCTGAATCCATACTAATATTATAAATGCGAAAGTAAGGATGTTTGTTTGTTTGCTTGTAACGCTTTCACGCTTAAACCACCGAACCGATTTCAAGAATTCTTTCACCAATGGTAAGCTATAATATCAGGGAGTAACATAGGCTATATTTTATCCCGGTATTCCCACAGGAACGGGAACTACGTCGCGGGTAAAGTGACTGAAACCGAAGCGAAGCGAGGGCGGGTTGCTAGTAGGTATATATATTGCATACAAGAATTGTTCGTTTAAAGATATTCGATGTGGGCGTTATTTTGTATTTTACTGACCACATTTGGAAGCCTTTTAACTGAAATCACCCTTATTATCTATCATCATTGTCACAGCTTATTAACGTCCCACTGCTGGGCTTGAGCCTACTCCACAATAGGAATGAAATTAACCTTATTGGCCAGATGTGTTGGTTTCAATTCGAGTTTCCCATTTCTTACACAGATTTTAAATGCATATTATATTCCTTAGTCGTCTTTTAGCAGTCCCACGGCAATAAGGGGTGGTGTTTTTTTTTTGATAATTTGACTATTTTTTTTGTATGCTTTCTCCGCTAACACACAGACAATCCTTTAGATTATAGAAATTATAAGGAAGGAGTGTTTTTATTTTTAACTGGAAATAGTAGATTTTTCTCTGAATTTTTCGCACAATATAGAAGAATTATGCTGTTGAAAAAAAATTTAATTCTTAGTGGTGTGTAATTTAGGTGTAATTCAAGTGGGTGGCCAAGGAGCAAACAGCACTGATAAGTGATACTGCCGCCCAAGCTCTATTGCTAGGCCTCTGGCTACCGTGAAGAAATTGACAGATGTATGAATGCGTGCAATAACTACCACACACAAACACCCTCCGTAAATTGGGCTACCGGTTCTTTCACTCGCACGAGATGCAACAGACGTCGATTTTCTGTGAGATTATAGTGCTACCCCGAATGGACTGGCCCGCTGCTGTAGACAGACAACTATTGACAGTGTATTCCTCCACATAAAAATATGTCAGCTAATGAAAATCCACCCCTATCTTATCCGTGGGTATCGTATAAGATGATTATAGGGAAGGGATGTCCATCCATCCATCAGCCTACAGACGTCCACTGCTGGATATAGGCTTCTCCACGAGAATGCCACTCGGAACGGTCCTGCGCCACTTGCATCCAACGGTTCTCTGCGATTTGAGAATGTCGTCAGTCCACCTAGTGGGAGGTCGTCCTACGCTGCGCCGTCCGATTCGTGGTCGCCACTCTAGAACCTTTCTTCCCCAACTGTTGTCGGTTCGACGAGCGATGTGACCATTTCAAAGTACTAATTCTGCGGGCTATGTCGGTTACACCCGTTCTTCTACGGATTTCCGTGTTCCGGATTTTATCACGTAGAGAAATACCGAGCATAGCCCTCTCCATAGTACTCTGACCGACTTTGAGCTTTTTTATGAGGCCGACATTTAGAGACCACGTTTCAGTGCCGTAAGTCATCGCAGGTAACACACTGGTTATAAACCTTTGTTTTCAGACACTGCGGAATCTGCGAAAAGATCCTCTTAAGTTTCCCGAACGCTGCCCAGCCGTGTTGGATTCGCCGGCTGACCTCTTTTTTGAAATTGGATCTACCTAAGTGGACTGCTTGTCCTAGGGATGTAATATCTATAAAACATTTATACAAGGGAAGGTAAAATCGAAACTAAACAGTGTACCAACCCCGAGTGGTATAGTAGGTTAATTTTCTACCTACTTTGGAGGAGGCTTGAGCCCAGCATTTGGACGTGTATAAGCAAGGATTATGATGATAATAAATTTATCTAACATACTTGAATTCAAACTGATAGAAATGCAAACAGTTACGTTAAGTTATGCAATATATTATTAGAGTCCAAAGTTTGATGGAAACCGGTTCATTTAAATTAAATTTTTTTTTTATTGCAAACGGTGGCAAACGAGTAAACAGTACACCTGGTGGTAAGTGTTGCTGCCGCTCATGGACCTTTACAGGGTCGCTGCCCACCGTGAAGAAAGTGAAGGGAGTATGAATGCGTGCATTAAGGCTTGGTGATACCAAGGGCACCACCAAAACCCTCCACACAAAACCACCCTCAGAAAGTTGGGCTGCCGGCTCTCTCACTCACCGAACGAAGCGCACTAACAAATTGCTACTACTCAGACGTTGATTTTCTGCTCAGTGTGGTACTACCCCGGACAGACCGGCCTGCGGCTGTAGACAGATAACTGTCAACAGTGTGGTCCTACCACTCTTAAATTTGTTAAGTTTCTTATAATTATTTCACAATACAATTACGCTAAAGAAACTAATTTTATATTAGAGAGCATTCTATAAACATGCATTTTTTGAATGGAGAGAAGGAAGGCGGCCCCACCACTTCCCCACGGATAATGAATATACCGCTCACCACAATGGAATGGAAGCAAGTTGACGTTCTGAAAGGTACTCATCATGTGAGAGTAAGATGTCCTTATCTCTTAATCCACCTTGATCCTATCCTGTATTCCTTCTATTCTATTGTGGTGTGTGGTATATTTATTAACTGTGGGAAAGTGATGGGTCTAATTCAAATTCAAATCATTTATTATAAAAAAAAATAAACCCTGAGAGGCACTTACATATTGTCAGGTTCACAATTTCCAAAAGAATTATACTACCACCGGATCGGAACGCGACCGCTACTGAGAAGATCAGGCAAGAAACTCAGCGGGCTTGTCTATTATTTTCATTTTTTTTTCTTCTTACTAGATATAAATCGTGTACAAGTTTTGTAAGAACTAGCTCCAGTGTGATGCCCTTCGAACCGCAAGACACGTAATATAATTCAAACGATTATGGCTGGACCAGATCCTACAAGCGGCACCCGATCACGAGTTAACTACTAGAGCGGCCATCACTCCCCTCAACCACTATAGAGAGAAGGGAGAGACCCGCTCCACGCAGCTACCACAAGTAGATCCTTCTATGAGCATGACCAATACCAAAATTTGTTACAAACGGTGAAAATACAAAATTTAGTTGGGCAAAACACGCTACACTTTACAATAAAAGTTAAAAAGAAAACAGTATATTTAAAATAACAAGGAAATTGCTGAAGGAGGAGCTGCTCACAACCAATCTATAAAAACCAATCCAATCCTCACAACCAATCTTAAAATAATAACGGATATCAGCCATGTATTGCCTTATTCAATCAATTAAATATGCAATAATTAATTACTCAATTTACACCTAAGTTCGGGTTAATAATTTTGTGGCTTGTACAAAGTATTATCCTATTTTTTTGGGGGTGGGCCATACTTAGCTCGCTCGCCACCCGGCTCCGTCCGGGGAGAAAGAGGGGCGCCGGGCGACCCCATGACCCACCCGTGGCACGTCGCCTTCGTCGTTGGGCCGACCACAGATGTAGAGTTACGAAGTATTATCCTGCGTGAGAATCAAGCTCACGTCACTTGACACCACAGAAAAATACTTAATGTTTCTGTGCTTGACACGGTTGGACAGCTATCTTAAAGTCTAACTTTTTATTAGCTGCAGTAAAATGACGTTTCTAAATGTCATTCCGTAAAATAATGTTGACAGCCTAGTCTCAATAGGGATGTGATTCAGTTCACAAAAGTTTACAGAATATCTAATCGTTCCATAGCTGACTCATAATGATCATACTTAATATTAATGTAAATAAAAGGCTGTATAAACGTTGATCCTTTTAGACATATACAAGGTAACACTCAAGAAAACGCTCTCTCAAGTTGGTAGTACTGGTTTTTGGTTACGGTGCTACGATGACGCTTGACCGCCATTTTGTTTCGGTTGTCATTCGCTCATTCGGCTTCATACTTCTGTTTTGAGTGCATGAATAACTTTGATTTGCCCACTGCGCGTTGTTTTTGTTATCATTATTGTTAAACTTATGTTACGTTGTGTTTGTTTTTCATTACCTGTTTTCGTTAATCGTGTTAGTTTTTTTTTGTTTGATACATTGAAGACATGGATGCTCTGCCGAGCACATCGCAAGATGGAGACACATTTTTATCTCCTAAGAAAAAAAGGCCACGTGTAGCTCTAAGTGCAACTGAAAAACTTTGGGTCTACAACGTTTACAAATATGTGTTTGAAGTGAAATCTTCAGAATCAAACATTGAAGTTCCGAAAACAAGTGAATGCGTTAACAAGGTGGCTGAAGTCTTGGGAATATCCGTTTATTCCGTTTTAAAGGAGCACAAGGAGAACGACAGCGAATCACCAAAACTTCCCGAAAAAACGGGCCCAAAACTTACATTTAAAGATAAACTTAATGATTTCACATTCACTGCTGTTAGACGAATTGTACATCAGTTCTTTCATAGAAATGAAATACCCACCATCGCAAAAGTTAGTTTACACATGTCGTCACTCATCTTTTTATTATACGTTATGTATGTTTTCTCCCATCCCATGTGTAATCTTAACCAATTAGGTAATAACTTTAATCATTTTTAGGTGCTGCAAGTTGTAAATGATGACCCAGGATTGCCCAACTTCTCGAAAGAGACATTGAGAAAAATTATGAAGCATCTTAATTTCGAATTCGCTACTCGATCACGCAAGAGTGTGATTGATAGACAAGATATCATATCATGGCGCTAGCGCTACTTGCGTTTAATTAAACAATATCGTAGGGAGGGAAAATACATATATTATCAAGACGAGACCTGGGTCAACGCTGGTACGTGTCAACTCTTAGTTTCTTCTATTTGATCCCTTTTTGTTTTGATGTCGAAACTTATGATTCTTTTTTGTTCTTTTCAGGTCATACTACAAAAAAAGTGAGCCGTCGCCCAGGAAGCCTGACAGATGTGAAACATCGAAACTATTTTGTACGAGTAGAGACACGGTATCGAATATAAAGTATCGATACTAAACTCATGAATAGTATCGAAAGATAAGTAACGTACTGTTTAAAGTATAGAGTACTTTTATTTACTTTATCTTTAGGTATCGAGTACTTTTCTTTCGATACCGATACATTTGGATTTCGATATTTTAGTCAATACGTACTTTTTGGTAGGTATCGTACCGAATAAATTATCCATTTTAAAATTGACTTTACGACTCATATTTATGGTAACGTCATTTAGTACAAACGAAATGAACCTTCTAAAACGTAGCTTGAAATAATTTGCGATTTATAAACCAGAAATAGCGTCATCTATCGAGCAAACGACCAACTCTAAGCTACAATATATTTTATAAAGAACTGTCTAATCCTGATATGACAATAAGACAAGCTGTTTAAAGTGAGTCAAAATCAAATTCTTAAGGAGTTGGTGACATACAAACAAATAAATATACAGCTGAAGCTAATAAAAGCCTATAAAAAATGAAATGCTTTCATCCGTTCACAGACATTCTTTCCGCACGAAGAGTGTGATTTAGGAAACAGAAATGGCGGCATTTATCGAGCTAACGACCAACTCTCAGCTTCAATATATTTAATAAAGAAATTTTTAATCCTGTAATCATAATAAGACAAACTATCTAAATAATTTTAACGTCATGGTCCTCCTTAAATTTTCAACTTTTAAATGAAATTTGACTCTTTAAAGTGAGTCAAAATCCAATTCCTATGAAGTCGGTAATATACAAAGAAATAAATATATATACACCAGAAACTAATAAAAGCCTATAAAAAAACGGGTTTCGTAGCTGAAAGTAAACTAAATACCATACCTACTGGTATATTTATATTACTAAGTTAGAGAATTTTACATTAATTTATAAAACAAGTTTAAATGCATAAAAGAACATTAGATTACGACACGAACTAATACGATAAAACTAAGGCATAAAGTATTAATAAAATATTGCTATTTTTTTCCAAAAAATGATGATTTTTATTCAATAAACATTTATTTTCATTAATATACTTTATAAGTAACAATTTACTTTGAGTTCACTAGACGGCGTTGTACAAAATTTTAAATCGCACTATGGTTTCGTTACAAAAATGTAGGTATATGCATCCAAATATTTATTTATTATTTAATTAATAGGGGACCGCGAGGCGTGGCGTTAAACGCCACGCGACGATCACGGTCCCTATAGATGTTCCCTCGCCTATAGATGTTTCACATCAAAAAAACATGGATTGACGGAAGTATTAAATCTTCTCGACAGGCATTTTTAGACGGCCTGACTACGGGATTAAAAAATCCCACAGGAAAGGGCAAACGACTCATAATTAGTCACATAGGCGGAGAAGAAGGCTTCCTGGTCGACGGACTTCTTATGTTTGAAGCAAAGAAAGGTACAGAAGACTACCATGATGAAATGAACGCGGAGTGTTTCGAGGATTGGTTCGGCGGTATTCTACCTAAACTCAAGCCGAATGCAGTAGTCGTAATGGACAATGCGCCCTATCACTCTCGGAAGATCGAAACAATCCCGAAGATGTCGTGGACGAAAGCACGAATTCAAGAGTGGCTGACTACTAAAAATATTGCGTTTGAACCAAATATGGTCAAGGCCACTCTCATAGATATTGTGAAACAACAAAATCATACTGAGAAATATGCCGTAGACGAGATGGCTGCACAAAAAGGTATCACACTTTTAAGACTGCCCCCTTATCACTGTGAATTGAACCCCATTGAGTTGGTATGGGCGCAGGTAAAGAGTCAAGTCGCAAACAATAATAAGACATATAAAATGCAAGAAGTGAAAACTTTATCCCAAGAAGGAATCAAGAAAGTGACACCGGCTAAGTGGAGTGACTGTGTGTCTCTCACTATTAAAGAGGAAGATAAAATGTGCCACCTCGATCATATTATAGATGAAGTGACAGATAGATTTGTTATTAGTGTGACCGAAAGCGACAGCGACAGTGATTTCGAAAAAGATTAATTAAATAACATTATTATGACGTTTTTGTTTCATTTTGAATGTACCTCCCTATACTTCCACTAAAAAAGATCAATCCTCTAGTATAGTAATAATAATAGGTTAAAAAAATACATTACAACTTAATATTAAATCTCAAAAAAAAAACCAAACTGATTATTCATTTATGATTCACTCATTTAGCTACATCCCTATTTATTTTTCTTCAAAAACCGGCAACCCACAAAACGTCATTTTACTGCAGCTAATAAAAAGTTAGACTATAGTCACTACACTATATAAATATGGCCGTTATAAATTTTGAAATCACCTACCGAACTTTGCTAAACCGGTTTAATTAGAAAGCCTATAATAAGAAGACGGTTTTAGTCCATTATAACAATGCCTATAGGTGGATTTAGGTAGATTTTAAAGAATCTCGAAATTATTATTTTTAAACTAGCAACCCGCCCTCGCTTCGCTTCGGTTTCTGTCGCCTTATCTCCATAGTTCCCGTTCCCCTGGGAATACCAGGATATAATATAGCCTAGTTTACTCCCTGATACTATAGCTTTGAAATCGGTTTGATGGTTTAAGCGTGAAAACGTAACAAACAAACAAACATACTTACTTTCGCATTTATAATATTAGTAAGGATATAATACATCTATACAAATAAAAAAAATTGGAGTGTCTGTTTGTAATGTCAAAATAATAGACTTTTTCATGCTCACACGGTTATTTGCACTATACATATGCCTAAAATACACTTTATATTTTTTTTGTCTGTCTGTCTGTCTGTTTGTTCCGGGTAATCTTCAAAACGGCTGGACCGATTTCAAAAATTCTTCCACCAATGGAAAGCTATAATATCAGGGAGTAACTTAGACTATATTTTGTCGTGGTATTCCCACGGGAACGGGAACTACGCGAGAAAGACTGAAACAGAAGCGAAGCGAGGGCGGGTTGCTAGTCTATATTTATAAAAGAAAGTCGTGTTAGTTACACTATTTATAACTCAAGAACGGCTGTACCGATTTATCTGAAAATTGGAGGGGAGGTAGCTTAGACCCAGGAGAAGGACATAGGATATTTTTTATCACGTTCGACCGCTTTCCCGTGTAACGTAACATAAAACGTCAAAGAACGAAAATACAAGTCATTATAAAACGTGGTATAACAAAAACGCATCTTTTTTTTTTGGGCCGCGGTCGGCGCGCTCCTCGCACCACTCCGTCCGGGGCGACAGAGGGGCTTAAGCACGCAACACCCGCAACCCACCCGAAAACCACGTCACCTTCGTCGTTGGGCCGACCACCGGAGCAGGGTTACTTGACATCAGTGGTCGGCCCGACGGAATACCCCCTATTAGGGTGCCCTCCCATCGACCGACGTCCCCCATCGGGGAGGACGTCGGTCTTTCCTCACGCGGTCGGCCTCTCGGCGGGTGACGAACTAATTCCCGGTCACGTCACCCGCAGCCTCGGCTAGGGCGGCATGAGGCGCAGGTAGTTGCCCCAATCGCAACAAAAACGCATCTATCATGTAATAACAAAACGCAAATGATATACCTACCTATATTTTCGGAAATTTAGAAACTATATTTACGAAAAAAATTATGGTTGTATGAAGTTCGCCGGGTTAGCTAGTAGATTAATAAAAATAGATTTTACACTTACTTTTATATAAACACTACACTATAAAAAACTATTTACAACACAACCGTTTGCAATGGCAGTTTGCCGCTCACTGACTAAGTGACTACAGATTATATTCAATATTCACTAAAACTGTGTTAATATATATTTTTTTATCTTATCTTTGTTATTGGTTGCATAACAGAAATCAATAATATTTTTGTACATAGTAACTATTTAGCTGTTTCTACAGAGAAATACAAAGCCACACTTTGTTACCGAAGTAACCCCTTTTCATGACCGTGGATGTCGTTTAAGACGACATAACGCTATAAACATAATTATCACAGCTCAAATACAGTAGAACCCGTTTAATACGATCACGTTTAATATAATTTCCCGCATAATACGCCATTTTGCGTCGGTCCCAGCACCTTGAGACATGTTTTCATACATTTCCTAATGCTTAATACGATCGTCATCCCGTTTAATACGCCAACACGTGCCACTCAAATACACATATTACCCCTTGCGGCAGCGGCCAGCGACTGTCAAGCGACCCTAAGTGATAATGACCAAGAAGAGTCAACTCCTATTTTGTCACAAGCCCAGGCATTATCAGCAGTTAATGATTTAAGACGCTATGTAAATTTCTTTAAATCAAAGCGAAGACGCACTGAGAAAATTAAATTACGTTGAAAGTCTTATAATTGCTAATGCCTGAAAATCTTTATGTCATAAAATAAGTGATTACTTTAAGTAACGTAATAATAATAAACAACATTTTTTTATATTTTAAATGTTTTTTTATTTTTTTATATTTAGAAATGTATCTAGTATTAAGTATATTAAATAAAGAAAATAAACAACACTTTATTTCGGTAATTTTTAAATGTTATATTCAATACGTAGGTATTCAAAATAATAATATACTAAATAATAATGGCACGGTTTTTTTTCCTTTCCCGCTTTACCGCCTAAGACGCAGTTTTGGTCGTGTCCTTGCGAAATCGTCTTAAACGGGTTTTACTGTATGTACATACTGTACCGCTTTGATCAGATGGGTTGGTACAGGGTTTTATTTCGAGTTTTTCTTCTCTTATTGCATCTTATAATCCCTTATTCATCTTTTATGACACCCACTGGTAAGGAAGGGGATGGTGAATTGTATTCTTACTCTGTCACCATGCGGAAGGTTATGCATAGAACTCTTCGCATGGGAACGAAGATCTGAATTAGAATCGCTATATCAATTTATCTTATCAGAGTGGTATCATATTCCTTCTGGAGGAGACTCAAGCCCAGCAGTGGGATGTATATCATCATCATCGCAGCCCACATACGTCCCACTATTGGGCTCGGGCCTGATCCACAATGGGAGGGAATTTGACCTACTATATGGCTGGTCAGATATGTTGGTATAGGGATGTATATGCTGAGATGATATTGTTACGCGATATTGGACTCTATTCACGTTTACTTTTCAGTAAAAAATAATTGTGGTGATGGAGTATAAATATAATAAACCATCTCTCTTGGCCGTGGGGTATCGTAAAAGTCGACCGTGGGATATAACATCTATACAAGAGAAGGAAAACTCGAAAAAAATCCTATACCAACACGTCTGACTAGCGTGGCTTAGTAGGTCAATTTTCCTTTCATTGTGAAGGAAGGTCGAGGCCAGCAATTGTACATAAGTGAGCTGAAACAATATAATTTAGTTAACAACTTACCAGAAAACTGTGTTAAGGCAGCCTTTAAATATTTTTCGCAAGTCATTACATTAAAAAACGAGCGTTTTTTAATTTTAAACTCATCATGAGTTGCATAAAAATTGTAAGCCATAAACGCATTCATACAAAAAGATTTTTGAATACAAACTGAATCGATTTTGATGAAATTTTTGTATGTACCTAGATTCAAGAAAGACGGTACCCGTCGCTCGATAGAGAAAGTATACGGTAGGTTATGCGCCCGCTCCTTCTTTCCTTTGCTCCTAGGCTTGACTAGGCCTTCCAATCCCGCAGCCTGAATTCAATCTCGGAATTTGCGGGACTACGAATTTTCAATCTCACGCGATCTCTGTATTTGTGAGATCCCGCATATTGAAAATATTCACATTTATATAAGGCAAATAAAACAATAGATTAATCAAACAAAAACCCTATGAAATATCAACTAACTCCATATTTATTTAAGTACTAGCAATCCGCCCTCGCTTCGCTTCGGTTATAGATTATAGTCGTTTTACCCGCGTAGTTCCCGTTTCCGTGGGAATACCAGGATAAAATATAGCCTAGTTTACGCCCTGATATTATAGCTTTCCATTGGTGAAAGAATTTTTGAAATCGGTCCAGCCGTTTTAAAGATTACCCGGAACAAACAGGCAGACAGACAGACAGAAAGACAGACAGACAGACAGACAAAAATTTTTTAATTGCTATTTTAGGCATAGGTGTCGTGCAAATAACCGTGTGAGCATGAAAAAAGCCTATTATTTTGACATTACAAACAGACACTCCAATTTTATTTATTGGTATAGATTACTACTAGTATAAGATTAATCAAATTACACCGTGTTTCTCTTCACAAAAAACAGTAACAAATCTATACCAATAAATAAAATTGGAGTGTCTGCTTGTAATGTCAAAATAATAGGCTTTTTTCATGCTCACGCGATTATTTGCACGACACCTATGCCTAAAATAGCAATTAAAAAATTTTTGTCTGTCTGTCTGTCTGTTTGTTCCGGGTAATCTTCAAAACGGCTGGACCGATTTCAAAAATCCTTTCACCAACGGAAAGCTATAATATCAGGGCGTAAACTAGGCTATATTTTATCCCGGTATTCCCACGGGAACGGGAACTACACGGGTAAAACGACTATAACCTATAACCGAAGCGAAGCGAGGGCGGATTGCTAGTACTGAATAAAAAAAAATCGGTTGTCTGTAAAGTCGGTTTACTGACGATAGTTGAACGTGACAACGTCATAAGAAAATACTGATAGAATGGTTTCATTTTTCAAAAGAAAATTTTAATTTTATTTGTTTGATAGATATTTTGTATAGATCAAGTCTTAAATGGAACGCCTCAGAGCGAGGTAACGCCGCATACGTCATGTTTTTTCGTGTGTGCAACCGGCTCCATCGAATTATAAGACGTTGTCACGTCAAAAACTAATCAAAACAAAATAAATCTTCTTCAAAAATACACAAAAAAAAATTAAAATATCAACCAAAAAGAAACATATTTTAAACTGTAAATTTATATAAGATATGTTACTGTTTATGTTTGAGAATTTATTTTATTTGAGGATAAAACCTTGCACGCTTTTTTTGTTTAGAAAAAGGCGTGCGCCATTTTCCGAGAATACCGAGATTGCGGTAGAGTCTAGTCCCTCCTCGGTAGATTGGAAGCCCTCTACGCTACTCCAGACGGATTAAGTAGGTGGTTATCATGGTCCGTTTGATGATCACGAACCATTTTATTTATATGGTGTATTTATCGAGAAAATTTTTTGTTTATAATATATAACATTGCGACTAAGTAGCAGTAAATATCAAAACGCATCAAGCGATCCGCGCAGTCACCGTTGCATAACAACTGTTCAGATAACAAAAACGATGATTAATGTTTTCTGTATATTATTAATGTTGATGTCATTATATAGATGAGGAGGGTGTTTAAACAAAATAATAATATTAATTACCTAAATACTTAATACACTTTGTATTCCGTGTAGTGACGGAGTAAGAATACAATTCACCACCACCTATCCTGCCGTCGTAAATATCGACTAAGGTATATAATTTGCATATAACATCCTATTTAAAAAAAAAGACAACGCCACGCACTAAGGAAAAAGGGAGCCGTCGCTCAGGACGCCTGGAAGATGAGAAACATTGAAATTATTTTGTACAAGTATATATGCATAAAAGAACAGATTACGAGAGGAACTAATATAGCATACAGTATTAATAAAATAATACGATTTTGTTCCAGAATATGATGATTTTAATTCAATAAACATTTATTTTTATTAGTATAGACTATGGTTTGTTTATTTATGTTAATAATTTATTTTGGGCTCACTAGATGGAGTTGTGATCCTAAATACAGGCCTCATAACAAGGCGCAAAGACGTTCAACGTGCTATGGAACGGGCTATCACGGGATTTCTCTGCGAGATAGAATCCGAAATACGGTAATCCGTAGAAGAACGGGTGTAACTGACATAGCACGAAGAATTAGCACGCTGAAGTGGCAATGGGCAGGCCACATCGCTCGACAAACCTACAACCACTGGGGAAGAAAGGTTCTCGAGTAGCGACCACGTATCGTATGACGCAGTGTAGAACGCCCCCCCCCCCCCCCCACTAGGTGGACCGACGACCTGTTGAAAGTTGCTGGGCGTCGTTGGATGCAGACGGCACAGGACTGCACTTTGTAGCGTAACATGAGGGAGGCCTACGTCCAGCAATGGACGGCGATAGGCTGAAATGATAGATGGAGATTTACAAAATTCTAAAACAGGTAATAGTTTCGATACACAAATGTACATGTCGAAGCGTGGCGTTAACGCCACGTCAGCGATCAGATTTACACACAGATTCACATCAATAATGCTTGTATTGCGGAGGGACTTTACAAACATATAATTAACGGACACAAATTACATACGGACTCAGAACAACAATTTGTTGAGCGCACACACTGTTGTCCTGCGCGATACTAGCACGGTCGGTAAATTAACCACTCACATTCCACCTAAACACTGGGCTGTGGACGGCATCACCTATATGCCATGCTGACGGCATGCTGTAACTATATCAATATTTGAGCTGACCACCGTTGTGGTAGCACAGCTAGTTGTCTCGTCTCAGCTGATACATGTCCCACTGCTGGGTTTAAGCCTGCTCCCTAATAGGTGGGAAATTAACCTATTTTTGGACTGGACATAGAGTTTTATTACTAGTTTTTCTTCTCTTGCATAGATGTTATATGCATATTATGTATATCCCTTAGTCGTCTTTTACGACATCCACGGGTAAGATAGGGAGTGGTGAATTGTATTCTTACTCCGTCATCACGCGGAGTAGGTAAATATAAATATTAAGATTAAATAAACATTGTTGAAGAAAAATCATCATGACTTAACATTTAAAGTCATTGATAACCATTACGAAGCAAAGTGATAATATATCTTAATTATAATCACAAATGCGTATGTCAGTTTATTTGTTCTGCTTTTATGTTTAAACTATTAAACTAATTTTAAAAATTCTTTCACCAGTGGAAAGCTACGTTATTAGCGAGTAACATGTGTTATATTTTATCACCATTAGCCCATGGGAATGGGTACTACGCGAATGTAACCTTGTGAATTTGTTACTTATATAAAACTCAAATTTTTTATGTTCGTGATAAACTTTGAAGGCATCCAACCGATGTGCTTCAAACCGGTTTCATTTGAAAAGCAATAAGAGGGTTTAGCACCACTAAAATGTTAGGACACGGTGGGCGTTGCGAACGATTTTGAGGATTATTTTTAGGGGTGGGCTACGGTTAGCGCACCCGCCGCCCGGCTCAGTCTGGGGCGACAGAGAGGCGGCGCGCGGCCCCGTAACCCACCCATAGCACGTCGCCTTCGTCGTTGGACCGACCACCGCAGCCGAGTTCCTTGTCTTCAGTGGTCGACCCGACGTAGGATAATACAACCCATAGAGCCCATTCAATAGAGGATGACAGTCTTTGTAGATACATAATATGTACTTTATACGTAACATATAGTGATAATTATCATCATCATCATCTCAGCTCGCTTTTAGGGTCGGGCCTCCTCCACAATGTCAAAGCGTCATATAATATAACTAGCAGACCCGGCCACGCGTTGCTGTGGCTAATGTTTTTGTTATATTACATTTTATTTAACTATTTAAGTGGAACTGTAGGAGAACATCTGTCATGGAGGTCGTCATATTTTTTTTACAAATAGCATCTATGTAAAAAAGCAAGTTAAAATCGTATATGACGTTTGTAGGTTTGACATAGCAGCGGCATCTATCAATTAATTACTCAACGCAGTCAACAGATATCGCCATCTGTTAAAATCGTTTGGAGTTAATAGATAATTGTGAATGTCTAATAATAGACAAATAATTTGCAATAAAATAATATTGCGACTATAAATTAAGATGTAAGCTATCCTATCTTTCAAGTTGGATCAAACTGCACACGGTGTGCAAATTTGATTAAAATCGGTTAAGTAGTTTAGGAATCCATCGCGGACAAACAACGTGACACGAGATTAGCTACATATAACAATCAATTGTCCAGAGTTAGAGACACAGATTTATATTTTGTATGTGCCAATGATAATAGACAAGACAGTGACGTATTAATATGACCATACTTTTATAACAGTACGAAACATTTGAGTAACTATCTGGTTATTTTTTATGTCTGAACGGGACACTTGCAGAATTAGCTAAAAATATGAAATGGAAAGAGAAATAAAAAAAGAAATGCTCGAGGGTCGTGGAACACTCGGTTGGATCAAAGTTCCTTTTATGGTATATTATTATTAATAAAAATAATATTAATATTACTAATATTCCGTGTAGTGATGGCGTTTAGAATTCACCACGCCCCCTCTTGTCCGTGGATGCCGTAAAACACGACTGAGAAATATAATATGCATATAACAAATAGATGTTATGCAAGAGAAGGAACATTTTAAACAAACTCTATACCAATACGTCTTACCAGCATGGTATAGTAGGTCAATTTCTCTCCTATAGTAGAGAAGGCCTGAGCATAATAGTGGGATGTATTTCAGCTGAGATGATGATAATTATTGATTACCAAATAAAATATTTTTTAGCGTTTAAGAGTAATTAAGCACAGAAATAACTAATAAATTAAACGTTGGTACGAAATTTTGTAATTAACATATTTTTTCGAGTTGTGAATTTTATTGTACACCACTTAATAAATTTAATTCATTATAAACTTTGTCAGTATATTCTCCGGTGAAGAATTTATTGGTTGCCTTGAATCAATAAGCACATACATATGTCTGGGCATAGCCTATAGCATATGCCCTATGAACACTCGTCTACACTATAAAAAGTGTCTTGACGAAAAATTCTTACATGTTCCATCCGACGTCCTCGTCACGTCCTCGACGAAGAGGACGACAATATCACACTCGCTCAACAAAGAGCCTACACGGCCCGCGAGGCCTTAACAAATAAATATCCGCGGTTTCGCCCTCGCCGTCGAGGTGCGAAACCGCGCCGCGCAAAAGTCACGACCAAAAACGTGGGCACGCCCACTTTGCCTCCAGCGACGCCCCAAGCCGAGGTCCGTTCCCCACAGGGTGAGCCCTTGGGCGATGTCGCTTAGCATACTTTTCTCCGGGTTGAGAGCCCTCAGCGCTCACCCATAGTCCGCGTCAAGCTGTCAAGGCCATCTGCGGCCAACAGCTGTACACACAAAAAAAAAAAAAATTCTTACACTTTTTTGCACAGTCTCCATCCGTCAAGCCCGTATCGTGCCACAAAGAACTTCATTCTCAACACAAGAACACATGAATACTCATACAGGAATGGAGAAAACTATGACATTAAAATCTAAAAAAGTCTGTATTTGCAGAAACGAGCAATTTCTGATAAGGCTCGGCACAGCAGGACAGGAAACCTGAAAACAGGACTGTCCCGTTCAAAACTGAACGTATGGTCATGTTGTTCATACAATAAATATAGGAAGTTGTTTTATATTCTAAAGCATCCGTAGACAAGTCTTTGTAGTTATATTTTTTTGACCTTGAATTAATGTTATCTGTTACATAACTAGCTATTTTTAGTTCGATTGGCTTACAAGGGGGATTTTATGATGTTAATTACACGCTAAAGCGCGTGTAAT
This sequence comes from Lymantria dispar, assembly GCA_032191425.1. Lineage (NCBI taxonomy): Eukaryota > Metazoa > Arthropoda > Insecta > Lepidoptera > Erebidae > Lymantria > Lymantria dispar. The sequence goes on along the minus strand of CM063465.1, from coordinate 3,411,470 downwards.
TAACATCATAAAATCCCCATGTGAATCGTAACCCGTCCGATTTTATCTCCACTGCTGGGCCTCCTCCACAATAGGAGGGAAACCGACTTATTACGATGGCCAAACTAACCTGTGGTTTAAAATTTTATTTAGATTTTTCAATACATCCCTTAGTCGTAGGTATTTTACGATACCCACGGTTGGAGCGGTGAATTCTAATCTTATTTCGTCACCACACTGGCTTTTTCTGTGGGCGTTGTAACAATCGTTTTAGGAACACTAACAAAATGGGCTCATCGATGTTGTGAAGTTGTAATACTAATTGTCATCGACAAGATTCTTATCCACCCTTTGAGAGGCGTATGTTTGACGTGTTTGTTACTCACAAAAATAGCTTATGATATCGAAAATAAATTTACATTTAACTTTTCACAACTGTAAATCAAAATCTTTCGCTCTGAATCCATATTTCTATATGCTAATTTTGAATGAAATTATATTTATATTTGCTTGTCCTGCAACTCGAAAATCGCTACCACTGTAAGTCTAGTTTTATCATGTGTGTATTTTGTAAATAAAACTACTTTAGGTACAGATTTTATCTGCCGGCCATTGCTAGGGCGATGGTCGACAGCGTCGGGAACTGGGACGCGGTCGCAGCCTTCTGCGAGACAGTGATCTCGCAGAAGGAGGCGGCGGATCGTCTGCGCGTGGAGCGCAGCCTCGATGAGGAGATCCGCCGCCGGCGACTGGGGCGGCGCAGGCGCAACTATCTGCGCCTCATGCCACCCTAGCCGAGGCCGCGGGTGACGTGACCGGGGATTAGTCCGTCACCCGCCGAGAGGCCGACCGCGTGAGGAAAGACCGACGTCCTCCCCGAGGGGGGGACGGCGGTCGACGGGAGGTTACCCCGCGTAGGGGGTATTCCGTCGGGCCGACCACTGACGACAAGTAAACCTGCTCCGGTGGTCGGCCCAATGACGAAGGCGAGGTGGTTTTCGGGTGGGTTGCGGGAGTTGCGTGCTTAAGCCCCTCTGTCGCCCCGGACGGAGTGGTGCGGAGGCGCGCCGACCGCGACCCACCCAAAAAAAAAAAAAAAAAAAGGTACAGATTTTATCGTTTGTATTTGATTTTTGATTGCCCGACGCGTTAAAGATTTCACAGCGTTCATGGTCACGAGTGGACTAAAATGTCTTACGTCATATCATCGTTATTACCAACAAGTCGTCGTTATTACCGTTTATTAAAAGACGTGTATTCACAGAACGTATATATTCGACTGAGTTATCTAGCGACGAGCCCTTGCCGGTGCGTGAGCTACACACTCTTTATAATATATGTATACAACAATTACAAATCAAATACAAACGCCATTAAATATGTAAAATAGTTTTGTTTACAAGTAAATACTTGCATAAACATTATAATCATCATGTGTATACTGCTGTGTGGTAGCGGCTTCGAATACTACCAACCCTTGCTTTGCTAGTGGGTGTCGTAAAAGACGACTAAGAGCCCTAGATTGACCCGGACCAACTCCATCTGGTACCATTTGGGGCAACAATTACATTCCCAAGGAGGGTTGACGTCAGGCAGGCGGCCGGTCATAAAAGTCATTACCGAAACTTTTTGCAATATGTCAAAACAGATGACATATTGCGTCGACCCCAAGTAATTGGGATAAGAGCAAGATGATGATGATGTGTATACTGCAGATATAACCGGAAGACTAGAGATTATCTTAATGAAACGAGAATGTATATTGACTTATATTTTGAGTTGATCGTGACTTCGGCCCGTGTACGTCCCCCTTCTGGGCTCGAATCTCCTTCATAATAAGAGGGATATTGACTTACTATACTGGCCAGACGGCTTGGTTTAGTTTTATTTCGAGTTTTCTTTCTCCTGCATAGACGTTATATGCACATTATAATTAGTGGAATTTTACGATATCCACTAGGATGAAAGTAGAATTGTATTCTTACTCCGTCACCATACAACCAAATTAAGAGATAGGAACAGGTAAAGGTAGAAGTTTAAGAGTGGTAGGACCACACTGTCGACAGTTATCTGTCTACAGCCGCGGGCCGGTCCGTCCGGGGTAGTACCACACTGAGCAGAAAATCGACGTCTGAGTAGTAGCAATTTGTTACTGCGCTTCGTTCGGTGAGCGAGAGATCCGGAAGCCCAACTTTTTGAGGGTGTTTGTGTGTGGAGGATTTTGGTGGTGCCCTTGGTATCACCGAGCCTCAATGCACGCATTCACACTCCCTTCACTTTCTTCGCGGTAGGCAGCGACCCTGTAAAGGTCCATGAGCGACAGCAACACTTACCATCAGGTGTAATGGTTGCTCGTTTGCCACCGTTTGCAATAAAAAAAAAAGGTAGGAAATGGATAAAAGATAGGAACAATATGTGGAGCACACTGTTGACATCATTTCTGCCTACAGCCGCAGGCCGGCCCGTCTGGGGTACGCACTCTCGCAGAAAATCGACGTTTGAGTAGTAGCAATTTCTTCTCGCACTTCATCCTGTAAGCGAAGGAGCTGAAAGTTCAATTTTCTGAGGTTGTTTGCATGTGATATGTGTTGATGGTGCTTTTAGTATCACCGGACCTCATTGCACACATTCACACCGCCTTCAATTTCTTCATGGTAGGCAACGGTTTAGCAAAGGTCCATGAGGTCCAGTATCCCTTATTTTCAGCTGTGCTGTTTGCTAGTTTGCCAACAATAGCAATAAAAAAATATAATTATAAATAAAAAGATAACAATAGTTGGATATTTTACTGTCTTTTATTTACAATTTATAACTCCATCTTCGCGGTTTTATTTACTTTCCTGAATTCTCCTATAGCTTTCAAAACATCCTCTGAGAAAAGTTTTGGCAATTCCAGGGCTAAAAAGTGTCCTCCATCGTCTAGTACGTTCACATTAATCAAATTTGTATATTTAAACTTTAAGATGAATGGCGGTAGATATAATATTTCGTATTTAGCTTGAACTAACCATGTTGGAACTGATGTGGGTATTCTGAAAAAAGAAAAGTATTTATTATCAACTAATTCATATGTCATTGTGAAGTTTTGGCGGCAAAATGAAAAATGTCTGGTGGGGACATTAAATAATGCTTTACTTTGCTTGTTATAGTTATAACGGCCGCACTAAGATGCCTCGCGGACATCTTAGTGCGGCCGTGAACGCTGTAAGGTGTTCGAAACGTCGAGCAATCAAAAATCAAATACAAACGCGATAAAATCTGTAAAATAGTTTTATTTACAAAGCGTAATACTCGTGTAAATATCAGAAATCATTAATGCTCTACTGTTTTGTAGGATAGAATATAATTATGTTTATATTTATTACTATTATTACGTGTGGTGACGGAGTAAGAATACAATTCACCACTCCCTATCTTGCCCGTGGATGTCGTACAAGACGACTAAGGGATATAATATGCACATAAGATCTGTGCAAGAGAAGGATAACTCGAAATGAAACATGTCGGACCAGCATGGTATAGTAGGTCAAATGCCCTCCCATTGTGGAGGAGGCCCGAGCCCAACAGTGGGATGTATGTGGGCTGCGATGATGATGATGATGTTTATATTATCAAATTATATCAGCTCATATATGTGCTAAGGCTAGGCTAGAGCTTCCTACATGATAAAAGGATATAGGACCTATTATAATACGTTGATCAAATGGATTTGCATTGGGTTTATTTCAAGCTTAACTGCCTTGCATATATATGCAAAAACATATATTCTATGCATATTATATCTTTTAATCATTCTTTAAGGTAGCCACAGGTAAGTAGGATGATAAATTATATTGTCTTGAGGGCACCACACAGTAAATTTCTATCTATACCAATAAATAAAATTGGAGTGTCTGTTTGTAATGTCAAAATAATAGGCTTTTTTCATGCTCACACGGTTATTTGCACGACACCTATGCCTAAAATAGCAATTAAAAAATTTTTGTCTGTCTGTCTGTCTGTTTGTTCCGGGTAATCTTCAAAACGGCTGGACAGATTTCAAAAATTCTTTCACCAATGGAAAGCTATAATATCAGGGCGTAAACTAGGCTATATTTTATCCCGGTATTCCCACGGGAACAGGAACTACGCGGGTAAAACGACTATAACCTATAACCGAAGCAAAACGAGGGCGGGTTGCTAGTAGATAATATATCTGTAACTCAATCAAACCAAAACTTAAAAACAGATATGATACCGTGTAAACAAATAGGATTCCTAACGATTTATCAAATGAGATGTGGAAGTTTTAATCGGGGAAATGGTACTATAAATTACACAATTACGATTACAAGTACACACACTTACGCACACACATACGCGCACACACGCACGCATAGGCAACGCACGCACAAACGCGCGTACACTCACGCAAGCATGCACGCATGCATGTACACACACAGTGGAGGGTTTCAAAATAAAATTAAACTTACTCATCCAGCTGCAAACCCATATTTTTATGACTAAAATGTTCCGCATAAAGTCTCACAGAAGTAGTGATACTATTCGAGGTCCAATAAATCATAACATTGTCAATCAACTGTTCCTTTGTGAAGCGGAAGGTCAATCCACCATCGGTTTTGGTTTTATGATCTGGTCGGGTCCAAGTTGAGAATTTTTCTAATATATACGCTAGAAGACCCGATGGAGAATCATTAAGAACCGTGCCTGAAAAGGTTAATACAAATTACAGGTTATTTTACGGCATATCCATTCATTCATCGACATAAGTATGGCTGCTTATGCTTACATTTTCTTCTAGGTAGATTTCAGATCACGATACTACGCCAAAATGATTAAAAAGTTTTCTGTTGTAATATTTCTATTGTAAGAGATTGAAAAAGTAGTATTTTGGCGGCTACAGATATTACTAACGCTTACATTGATTTTGTGTCACAAAAGATGATTAAGAAGCATTGACCAATTCCATTTGATGCCATCAACGATTCTCTATTAAATTATATACCCAAGAAGGGTTGACGTTTATCAGGCTGGCCACAAAGGCCAATTAACTCGATACCGGTAGTTGGCCCAATGACGAAGGAGAGGAGATACGGTAGGTTATGGGACCGCACGCCGCCCTTTCGTCAAACCGGACGGAGTGGACAGCGTGTGCGCGGACTATAGCTTACCCCAATAAAAAAGCAGGAGGGTTGACATCAGGTAAGAAGAGTACATATTATTGTTAAATCAACCCTAAGTAATTTTAAAAAGTGCTGGATGACGATGACAGTGACTATAATTCTGACGGTGACGATGACGATGGAGATGACGAAGGGAATGACTATGGAAATGGCGATGGAGATGACAATGATGATGATGATGATGACAGTTACTTTGTAGAAAAACTACTCACCAATTGTATCAGGCTTTGACGCTTGAATATGCATGTATCCAGTTTCCTCAATAGTAAAAGCAGATGTCTTCGATAGTGGATATAATCTATCAGCAACGTCTGCATCTACTATAAGAGGAGGGTAGATTGCCCCTAATACTTGCAAGAGAGCTGCTTGTGGACTCATCAATATGCCAGTATTCGTGTGGAAACCCAGTACTTCCTGAAAACATTTGATAATTATGAAATCAATTAATATGTAGTAGGACCACAGTGTCATAGCCGTGGGCCGATCCGTTAGGGACTAATTTGTTTCTGCACTTCGTTCAGTGAGTGAGAGAATCGGAGGCACAATTTTCTGAGTGTGTTTGCCTATGGTGTGATTTGGTTTGATCTTTAGTATTATCGAACTTCATTGCGCGCATTCATACTCCCTTCCCTTTCTTGACAATACCAAATGCCCATAAGCGGCAGTATGACTTACCATCAGGCATTTACAACCGCAAGAAGAATTAAAACCAAGAAATCTCTGTAATATCCGCTCTTTAATTTTACAAGATAATGTAGAATAGACCGTAGTCTGAATACTCTGCGCTCAATCACTTCGGGGCGCAGGACTTGTAGCGTGCAGCCCCATAACCCCCGGGGGCCTTATCACCAGTGGCACGACCACTAATACCAAAACCAAGTCATGGGTTTTAGTGACACATTCGATTGACCTAGAGGAGAAATACGATGGATTATGGAATTTCCAACCACTTTCCTTAACCCTGTATTGTTTAAAGAGTTAAACATAAAAAAATAAATCTAAACAGATGTAATGGAACTTGACTTATTGTAAGCTATAACGTTAAGCTCTATAGAACAATTTACCTTTGGGAATAATGTTGCCATATTGCTACCGATCATAGCACCAGCATCTCCACCTTGAACGTAAAATTGTTTGAAACCTAATCTATGCATTAGATTACGTAAAACTACACCCATTTTGGTAGGACCAAAATCAGGTCGAACAGCTCCCTGAAATAATCATCACATGTATTAAGCGATAAGCGTTTAAGAATAAAAAACATCACCATCCATTACTTTTCTAAAGCGGTATTAAAAAATTATTGATGATTCACTAGAATAATTGCTGTGTGGTAGCAGCTGTGAATACTACCAACCCTTACATTGTTCGTGGGTGTCCTAAAAGATGACTGAGAGCTTTAGATAGACTTGGATTAACTCATTTTGATGCCGTCTGATCAATTTGACTTTAGACAGGCGGCCGGTCATAAAACTATTGCCAATAACTTTTGCAATATTTACTATGAAAGAAGAGAGGTAGAGTAAAGAAGATTAGAGAAAGAAGAGTCAACCCCCGTGGGCGGTATAAAAACAAGATGATGATGTTTCCCTAGAAGAATAGGCAGTAGCACTCTACTGAGAAACTTCTTAAATTTACTGCGATCGGTTACGATACAGCTAGGGATGCAAATATCGAAACCAAGAACATCGATGTATCAATACATCGTTGTTTCAGAACAAACATCGATGTACAAAAAATATCGCCCTTAAAACATCGATACATCGAAACATCGATGTTTTCTTAAAGATCTATAAAGTATCAAATAATTGCCTTGCGGGTTTGTGTTTTTTATTTAAATTCTAAGAGTAATAACTTATAATTAAATTTGCGTGATGAGCTATTTTTTAAGTTATTTAGAAATAGAGTAACTAACTGTCACACAGGCTCTGTTAAAGGTACCATACATTTTAAAGCATGCAGACAAAACATCGATGTAAAAACATCGATGTTTTACAATATTTTATATTATTTAAATTTTTTTATATATTTTTTTATTGATACATCGATGTTTCAGAAACATTGATGTATCGTTTGCATTCCTAGTTACAGCATTCATTATATATTATTACCGATTAAAGAGGACTATTTCCAGTAACATATCGCCAGACTATTGGATGATGGATATATGGAACCTTATGCAGTCTCATACAATTTAAAGGGCTTACAGGAATTATTATCCGTGTGGTGACACAGTGAGAATACAATTCACCTCAATCTTACCCTCTACCTTAATAAAAATCTAGGTAAGCACTAGGGGTCGCAATACCGAATCATTTAAGCAAAACCGGTATTTTCGGTATTGGCTCCAGACCAATACCGATAATCCGGTATTTTCGATATTTCCGGGATTAAGCTAAAGTTAGCAAATTTAGTATAATAAAGTTAGTTTGCGGAGGAATAGTAAGTAGATACCTAACCTAAATGAATTTATCTTCTAAATAAAACAAAATTTTCATTGACACAAGGTTTTTTATTTAATATGTTGGTAATCAATCAGTTAGTTCTTAGCAATAACTTACTAATACTAAATGCCCGTTTATTCCTTTATTAAAATAACTTAGGTTAACTAGTTCAAATACTTTAATTAAATGTGAACGAACTCGCGCGCGCGTAATTTGAATTAAATGGCGCGTAAGTTTTTCTATTTCTATTTGCATTTGTTTTTATTTATTTTACTAAAACCGAAAATACCGAATATCTCGGTTTTTGTGAAATGAATACCGGTATTAATTATACCTAAATTTGGCCTGGTATTCCGGTATTTTCGAAATTCGGGATCCCGGTTTGCGACCCCTAGTAAGCACGTTTAAGAGACATAAAGCCATATATTACAACTATGTTAAGGGGAGAAATGAGAGAAAGACCTAGAGTCCTAGACTGATTGTGGGTCAATACCCTTTGAGATACCTCAGCGCTCACCCACAGTCTGGGCTAAGTTATGCAACTATGAAAGCCATCTGCGGCTAACAACTACACACACCAAAAGAAAAACTGAGTATAGTGCCATCTATTGGGTTCAATTGGAAATAGAAACTAAGGAACTCACCAAAGCATAAATATCAAAATCTATAACAGCATGCAAACTTTACATTAAGTAAGATTTAATCGCAAACAAATATACAGAATAATTACATATTTGTATTAAAACTCGTTGGGTATTTCAATAGATGACGTTATTAGACATCTTTTTGATTTAATTTACACCTATCAACCTAATTACAATATAGTATTTACCTATCAACAATTAGGTAGTGGTGCGGTGCTGGGCGTGTGACCCTATCTCGGCAATAGTTCTTACGATTTGGTTCGAATTTTATACTTAAAGTTTTGCTTTCTAAATCATACAATAATTTACAAAAATGATTACCTTAATTGTTATTAAGAATTGGGACAAAAATTCAAATTTTAATTTGCAGATTTTTATCCATACATATATCTTTCTAAATGATAAGGTTTAAAATATAGTAAAAGATAATATAGAAGCATATTCAATTAATACATGGCAAGAGGTTAGAAATGAAATATAAAAGTATTTGAAGACCATTACAAAAAAGTAAGACCAATAATTTTGATAATGGACCGACTGGGTTTATAAAAGCAAAAGTCAACATCACGTGGTATTCCCAGGCGGTCACCCATCCAAGTACTAACCACGCCCAATGTTACTCAACTTCGGTGATCGGACGAGAACCGGTGTATTCAACATGGTATGGACGTTGACGAAAGTAAGAATCTATTGTTTTGTACATACTGCGTTTAATTTCATAATAAAAGAACTTTGAAATGTATATTTAAAGAAAATACCGATCGAAAAGAATATGCGAAGTGGAATGTTATAGAAATATGATAACCCTCAATCTTATGAGTATCGAAAAAGACGATAAAGAAAAATTATATGCTTTAAACATCTATTTAGGAGAAGGAGAACTCTGAATAAAACCCTGTGCCAATACGACTGATCAGAGTCGTGTAGTACTATTCTGGAAGAGACTCGAACTAGGGATGTCACTTGGAGAGAAAATAATCGATTTTTTGAGTAATCGTTTTTTTGTTCTTTAAGATAAATCGATTATAAAATAATCGATTAATTAAAAATAAATAATCGATTTTTCCCTCAACAGGATTATGGTGACCGTTTTTTTTAGGAAATGTGAGCTTTGTTTTCTAATATAGTATGAAACACTGCACGCAATATCGTGAGGACCTTTTTTTTAGGAAGTCTGGCAGTGAAATAATCGATTAATTTCGATCGAATTTCGATAATCGATTATTACAAAAAAAAAAATCGATTAAAAATCGATTATTATAAAAATCGATTATTTTTTCACATCCCTACCTCGAACCCAGCAGTGGAGCATGTCTGAGCTGAGAAACTGGATAGGAATTATAACTAAACTCATTAGTCTAGTTATTACCTCAAGGATTAGAAGAAAGTTTCTCAGATTTGGTTCTTTTGTTTTCAATATTGATGAAGTTATAGAAACACCTTTATAACGATGAAATTACCAACTACGAGAGGTATTGGTTAAAATTATTTTAACACTTATCAATGAGAAAGTTATGAGCTTGGCTATCTTTATAATAAAAATCAAAATCAATCATAATGACGAATATAAAATAAAAAAAAGACAAACACGTAAATTATTTCGATACTTACATCAGTAAATCCATAGCCCGGTAGACTTGGGACAATGACTTCAACAGCAAAATTCCTATCTTTGCTGACCGCTGTAAGTAATGGGATTGATTCGTAGAACTCACGTACTGATCCCGGCCAACCGTGGAGTAACAGTAAAGGAACTAGCTCTACGTCTGCAGGTACCTGATGCATATTAAATCATTACAAAAAGGCACTAAAACAATGCAATAGGACTCGTAAGGTGGTATTGCAATCGACTTAAATTAAATTAATTTTTTTTATTTGTATAGAAAAGCGTCTATTGAATTAGCTTATGGTATATTTAATTCAAGCTGTAATCAGAAATTTAAAAAATGCAATGAATGATGATTAAAAAATTGCCTAAGAGGCTCCCAAAGAATTTAACGGTTGACAAATAACTAACACTTCATTAATTTTGATGCAATCGATCCACTTCAGGTCAAAGTGTTTAATCAAGTTTCTAATATAGTTGGACTATCAGATCTAAGAGTATTTTTTGTATTTATACTTTTATAGTACACCTAACTACAATTATATAAATATCAAATGCAATATATACTTACTTTTGGAGTAACTCTAATGAAATGAATATCCAAGCCTTGAATATTCGTCTTGAACTGGGGGAACTGATTAAGAAAATTTTCTCTCTCTTTAAAATCATATTGATCAGTCCAATATTTCAACCAGTTTTCTAACTGTATACTATTAAACCCGTATTCGAATGCCGTATCCTGAAGTGGTTTGGCGAATGGACGATGCCGCTTAATACGTGTCTTGAGGTCAGTTATGGCCTGTAAAAGAAAATATCCGGACTTTTAATAGGACCCGGCAAATTTTCCGTTTGATTGCGACCGATAGCAATAGTCATTAAACTACGTTATTTATTAGCAATAAGACCATGCTAAGAATAACATTCTGTCTGCAGCCAAAAATTGGCTGGCTCGTTCAAGGTACCATACTAGCAGAAATTTGACGTCTGAGTAGCAGCAATTTGTTACTACTTGGTTGGTGCGCGAGAGAGCTGGATGACCAAATTTCGCCTCCTTCCCATATTATTCTCATTTCATTCAAACCTGCATTTAAGCTTGACCGTGGCTTGGATCTGGATTTAGGTGATACCTTTGTGACTTGTCACATGGTGACCTTATTTCTTTATATATCAGCAGCAACTGTATTTTAAAATAGTTAAAATTTGCGTGATATTTTGTTGAAACCAGCTTCGTAAATAGAAATGATACATTTAGTCATCATCATCTTCACTCTGCTCTTATCGCAATTACTCGACATATTGGCAATCGTTTTATGATCTGTTACCTGTTTGATAGCAGCGCTTCTTGGGCATTTAATTGTTTACAAGGCGACACCAGATGGAGTTGACCCAGATCAGTGTACAGCTTTTAATTATCTTTTGGAACACTCACAAGTGATGTACTGGTTGGTAATATTCGTAGCCGACACCATATAACACGAAAAGATGACTCAGTAAGAGTTTTATTAAATATACGAGTACATATAATCATACCAACACCAGAATTCTGACCTTCCATACTCCTCTTTTAATCATATCATCCCATAGACGTCCCACTGCTGGTCTTAGGCTTCCTCCACTATGGGAAAGAAGTTGACCTATTATACCATGCTGGTCAGACGTGTTGGCATAGTGTTATATTACGCATTTTTCTTCTCTCACATAGATGTTATTTGAATATAATATCCTTTAGTCATGTTTTTTACGACACCCTCGAACAAAATAGGGGGTGGTGAATTATATTTTTATTCTGTCACCACACGAGGAAGGGGTATCCTCTTTTATAATTATGTAAATACTCACAGCATCTGTGAAATTAATCTTGAATGGAGTCACACTGATATCTTGTTTGCCTCTCTTACTCTCTGGTCCCCACCATTCATTCAAATCCAAATTAGGTAAGGGTGGTGCTGGCTTCAGAAATAGGTAATATACTAAAAACGCTTTCAGCAGCAAAAATGGTAGTAATAGGATTAGAAGTCGCGACATCTGGAAGAAAAAGAATAGCTTGAAAGTCTGAAAGATTTGGTATTGAATCGACTTCAAAAAAGGTTCTCAATTCGAGTGTATTTTTTTTACTTTTGTTATCTTAGAACTTTTAACTAGATGATTTTAATTATTCTTTTTATTTGAAAGCTGGTTGCAGTGTGGCTCCATTTTAGCCCAGTTTTGATAATGCAACCATGAGAAAACGGTTGAAGTCGGTTTTGTTTTGTTCAGAATTATATTATCTTATATTATTAAGAAGTTAATATTGTAATGACTAATCAATGTTTTTATTACGTCTGACTAGCGCATTAAGTAGTAAGGTCAATTTCCCTCTAATTGTGGAGGAGGCTCGAGCCCATCACAGGGACGTGTGTGAGATGATGATGATGTTTAGCATAGTAACTCCAAATTCATCCATAAATTGTTTGGATATAAGGCTACCAACAAGAAGATAATACCATAGTTGGTATTCTAGCAGGTAGGTTATTAATCCCAGTCTTTATGAGTTTCATAGGACAGCATGGCCGTACATACTCTTGGTAGATTACCAATAGTAATCTCTCAGTCGACTTTTAAGGCTCCCAAGCAAAGAAAACGAGGGTTAAAAAATTGTCTATGTTTATCGCTGATAATGTTTTTCATTGGGGAGAGAATTTTCAGTCACGTAGTTCTAGTTCCTTTCCATCATATCTTTTAGTCGTCTTTTACGACATCTACGAGCAAGAGATAATGAATTGTATTCTTACTCCATCACCACAGAGAAATAGCTGGGAATATTTGCTGTAAATTCTACGCATTAGATTTCTTTTTTTTATTGCCAATGGCGGCAAACAAGCAAGCAGCATATTTGATGGTAAGTGATACTGCCGCTCATGGACCTTTGCAATACCAGGGGTACAGCTAGGCCATTGCTTACTGTAAAGAAAATGCGCTTCTTAAACCTCGTTAAAAGAAGAACAAGTCATAGTGCTCGGGAAACATAGCAGCAGGTAGTTCATTCCAGATCCTACGTACGTGGGTGAAATGATCGCTGGAAACATACAGTTGAAGACGTTTGAAGGTGAAATCGATGAATCCTGCTGCGGTGTCGAGTGGTACGATGATAAAACAGTGACGGTGGTACCAAGTTCAACAGTTCCTTAGAGCACTCCCCATGAAAGAGCCAGTAGAATACACAAAGTGACCCAAAGTCTCTCCGCCGCTCTAGTGACCCCAACCTGTCCGTCAGATTGGGATCCCCGACAATTCGAATAGCACGCCTTTGTAGGGAGTCAAGTGGGTCTATTTGATATTTGGGTGCGCCTGCTTAGAGATGTGAGCAGTACTCCACATGAGGACAAACTTGTGCTTTGTATAGCACAAGACGCTGTCTTGGTGTGAAGTACCGCCTAGCTCTGTTCAGGACGCCAAATTCTTTGCTTGCCAATTTAGCTTTATCCTGAAAATGGCTCCCAAACTGGACTTTGCTACATATTTCGACGCTGAGGATCCCAATACTATCGGAGATTTGAAGACGTACTCCTTGGAACTGAGGCGCCATGACAATTCTAATTTTAACGGAGTTTAGATCAGGACGGTCCTGAAATAATAACGGAATTTATCCAACTTATACTTCTAACGGCGCGTTTTGGAAAAATGAAGAGAGTAAACTCTTACGATACAAACGCACACCGTCACAAATGTCAACTAGATAATGCGTTGTAATAAAACTTTCAATGTATTAAACACCTTTTTTTTTCTATTATTAGTGTCGTTTTTTTTCTAGAAACGTAAACGCAAAGGATAAAATGTTTATAAAGATTGTTATCTTGTTACACCAAAAATGTATAACATCTTAAATGTGTACATAAGTATATACACACACATTTTTATGTGTTATTGGTGTGTTTAAATGTTAACTTTAAACTTAAACCGGTTTTGTTAAAATAAATATTAAAGCATAACTGTTTTGTTTGATAATTCTAAATATCCGATGATATTAAAAGTCTTTGTCATTTTTACTATTATCCTTATTTTTATGGAGTTTATACTGTGTATAATCTTTTATGTTATGTAAGACATTGCAATGTTACCGTGTGGTAACGGAGTAAGAATACAATTCACCATCCCTTTTCTTACTCCTGGGTGTCGTAAAAGAAGACTAAGGGATATAATATGCATATAATATCTATACAAGAGAAGGAAAACTTGACCTAAAACCCAATACCTACCAACCTGTCTGACCAGCATGGTATATTAAGATGAGTTTTACTCATACTATGGAGGAGAATCGAGCCCAGCAGTAGGTCGTGTATGAGCTGAGATGATGATATTGATATAAAAAATAGAAAAAATAACTGCGTAAGCCAATCTACCTGCTCGGCGATAATGAAGAAATGCCCACGTGGAGGCACCTATGTTTATTAATGTAAGTCGAATTGTGGATACATAAATACCAAACGTCACAAAATACGTTCTAGGATATTCAACCTTATCAATATTATACAAGTTGCAATCTGACAATGTAATTAAATTAGCCAAGTGCACAAAAAATACATAAGCCACAAGACCTGAGAACAGTCTGGAGAAATAGAAAGAAAAAAGAAAGAGATATTTCATTTCAACAAGCGAAGCTACATTTTATCTCGGCTTATCTTTTTTCCTCTACTCGGCTCTACAATAGAAGAAATTGACCTAATAAACCACTCTGGTCAAACGAGTTGGTTAAAGGGTTTTATATCAAGTATTCCATCTCTTACATAGATGTTATATGTATATAACTTCAGTCAGCGCACCCGCCGCCCGGCTCCGCCCGGAGTGACAGAGCGGCGGCGCGCGGCCTCTTAACCCACCCGATAGCACGTCGCCTTCGGCGTTAGGTCGACCATCGGTGCAGACTTGCAGAGTTCCCTGACTTCAGTGGCCGACCTGACGGAATACCCCAAGGGTACCCTCTCCCATCGACGTCCCCTTCCAGGGACGCCGATCGCCATTGCGAGGCTAGCCTCTCCGCGGGTGCCGGACTAAATCCCTGGTTCGGTCACCCCAGCCTCGGCTAGGGTGGCATCAGGCGCAGGTACTCGTGCCTGCGCCGCCCGAGTCACCGGCGGCGGACCGTGTCCGCGTGGAGGCGTTCCTTACGCGCATGGCCCGCCGCCTCTTTTCGCGAGAGCCTGACAGCCTCGCAGAAGGCGGCGACGGCGTCTCATGTCATATTCAGTAATACTTACATATAACATCTTACATATAACATGCAAGTGAAGTAAAAGTCGAAAAAAAATCTATACGAACTCGTCTGACCAATATGGAATTAAGAAAATTTGAGTATTTGAAAAACAGGTCATAGAATCACATTATGAATGAGAATTTGAATAACTCTTGATTAATGAGATTTTGAAAAATTGATTGTGGAATCTGGAGCTGCAATGTGATTCCACAATTAGTTTTTCAAATAAAATGAAAGAAATGTTGGCAGCTTACCTCTGGGAACGAATTAATATATCATCATCATCATCGCAGCCCACATACGTCCCACTGTTCTCGGGCCTCCTCCACAATGGGAGGGAATTTGACCTACTATATCATGCTGGTCAGACATGTTGATATAGGGTTTCATTTCGTGTTTTCCTTCTCTTTTTATGTGCATATATCCCATAATCGTCTCTTACGACGTCCATGGGCAAGATAGGGAGTGGTGAATTGTATTCTTACTCCGTCACCACACGGACAGTATATAACTAAAGGAAACAGAATATAACCATATACAAATTGCTTACTTTATTATATACTGTATTAAATTAAAAATAATAAGAATAACCATATAAAGGTACTTACTTCATTATACCAATCGGAAAGGATTAGTATAGAAGTAATTGAAATCGGATATAACCATATACAAGTTACGTTACTTTACTATACCACTCCACGTAAAGAATACTTACTTCATTATACCAGTCGGGAAGGATTAGTATACAAGTAAACATGATATAACCATATATCAAGAATTTGATATACTTATAACCATATGCAATTTCCTTTCTTTAGTATATCACTTATAAATAGTTAATATATAATTAAATGAAATTGAAATAACAATAAAAAAGGATATTTACTGTATTATATTAATTGGGAAGGATTACCATAAAACTAAACGAAACATGATATATATGCAAGTTACCTAATTTATTATACCACTCAGGAAGGGTTAGTATTGAATTAAATGAAACCGAAATAAACATAAAATGGATATTTTCTTCATTATACCAATCGGGGAAGGATAGTTTAGAATCAGAACATAATCAAATACAATTTACTTTCTTGACTATATCACCCAGAAAGGATGAGTATAGAATTAAATGAAACAGGAATAAGGATATAAAAGATACATAATTTACTATATCACTCGGTTAATGATTAATATAAAACTAAATGAAACACGTAAATCCATATAAAAATATTTACTTTATTATACCACTCGGAAAAGTTTACAACAGGATTAAATGAAACAGTATATAGCCTTTCAAAAATACTTACTTTATTATGAACACTATTTTAAACTACAAACAATTTATTATCACGATAAACACAAATTGTTGTCTATTATCTTTGGCACATAAAATGTAATCTGTGTATATCGGTCGCGCGCCACTGACTGACTGCAAGCCGTACTTATACGACTATTAGCGAATATTACATAATATCTTATATTTATATGTGTAATACTTGTTAAGAAATGTTATTGATACAATCTGATGACTAGTATTCTATAAATTTTAATGTATTATAATCTTGATTTGATAAAATTGAAGATTTCGTTTGAAAGCTTATTAATCAACCCTAAAAAAGGAGATTCTCAATTCATAGGACTTTTTCATGTATGTTCATCGTTCCATATAGTGACGGATTAAGAATTCACTACTCTCTAAGAATTTTAAATGTTTATAACCAGCGTGTGTTACCAACGATGACATACGGCACTGAAACATGGTCTCTAAATAAGGGCCTCAAAAAAAAACTCAAAGTCGCTCAACTGTAATGGAGAAGGCTATACTCGGTATTTCTCTACGTGATAAAATCCAAAATAACGGAAATCCGTAGAAGAATAGGTGTAACTGAAGTAGCTCGCAGAATTACCAAGTTGAAATGGCAATGGGCAAGCTACATCGCTCGTCAAACCATCAACCATTGGGGAAGAAAGGTTCTCGAATGGCGACCACGAATCGGACGACGCGGCGTAGGACGACACCCTATTTATAATAGGTGGATTGACGACATCTTAAAACTCGCAAGGAACCGTTGGATGCATGTGGCGCAGAACCGTTCCGAGTGGCATTCTCGTGGGGAGGCCTATGTCCAGCAGTGGACGTCTATTTATATACATCTTATTACTGGGTTGTACATGAGCTGAATTATAGGAAGTGGAAAATTGTAATTTTATTCCGTCACCACACGAACAGGATTATGCATATAGGTATGTATAAATATCGCATAATGATTTAAGAATCATGATGAATAGACATTTTTAATAATGATTACGAATTATCAGTGATTCAAGTTACTGTGAGGATTTTAGAAGACAAAGTCCACAATCTGGAATATTATCTTTATATCACGATTATCCATGACTTGACAAATTTACAATTTGAACAGACGCAAATTATAGCAACTGAGAACAATAATTTAATAATCGTATACATAACTGTCTCGAGGATCGGAGAAAGAGGAGGGATGAAAGGCATGTGAGAAGGATTTTCAATATGATTGCAGATGAACTTAAGAATCTTGAGAGATCCAAAAAGAGATGGATTGATTGTGTTAATGAGGATATGCGTATGAAAGCAGTGAGTGCAGATATGATGGCTGATAGGAGGCTATGGAAGGTAAAAACATGTTGGGCAAGCAGGTGATAAAGACCTGTCTCGAAATGTATATCTATGCGAAGTATAAAATTGCATATAATATAGCATTTCATAACATTTTTTGTCTTCTAGAAATATTTTTCACTTCGATTGTTAATAAATTAAGTGAGCCCGAAATTTTTAGAGAAGTGAAGCCAAAAAACCTACGGCTGCCATTGATACTTTGAAAGAATATAATGTCTTACTACAATCCAAGAAAGTAGACAATACTTATTGATAAATTTATCCCCCCATTGACTTGAGAGCTTCCATGAGATGTATATAAACTATTAAGGGGGCACCGCGGAAATTACAACAAAAATGCGTTCATTTGATCCCTTACTGTATCCTTATTTTCAACGCTTTAGTTGTGTAATTCTTATATAAGATACTTAAGGATTGACTCTATACATTATACATTTTAAAAATATGATCACTTGTAATTTTCTCGATAGAAAAAAAAATCCAAAGTTACCTCTAAATGAAAAAATAAACCCAAAATACGGCGTAAATACTACGAAAATTTTTAAAAAAATTTTAATATTGATGAAATTAGATACATATTTACTATAATGTATACACTTTACATTTTTAAAATGTGTATTTGTTTTAATAATATGAAGAAAAAACCTAAATTCGTCAGCGGTTCGTCCACCATAGCTAGAGCCGCTACTCTTCCCCCCTATCCGCTTTAGTGTTTCGGCTATCGGACGGGTAGATTGCGGCGCATACGTCATTTTATAAACGTATCAAGAAATATAAAAGAGAACCATAAATAACTTCAATAAAAATATTTTAAATCGCCTGTGTCATCTTATTTTGTAAATATCATTAGCACCTTCGCTAGTTGGTCGGTGCACGGCTCCTGTAGCCTGCTCGTGTCGGTGCTCCTCACGCACACATACACAAAACGCATAAAATACCTAAAACCTAGCTTTTGTCGCTGACTGCAGCGACAGAAGCTTTATGCCCCCTTAAGAATTAAAAAGAGGAAATTGAATTCAAAGACCACCACACATCATCATCATCTCAGCCCATATACGTCCCACTGTTGGACTCCGGCCTCCTCCATAAGGGAAGAGTAATTGACCTACTATACCACGCTGGTCAGACGTGTTGGTATAGGGTTTTATTTCGAGTTTTCCTTCTCTCGCATAGATGTTATATGCGTTTTATATCCCTTAGTCGTCTCGTACGATCACCCACGGATAAGATAGGGGGTGGTGAATTGTATTCTTACTCCGTCACCACACTGATAAGCGCCACCACACAAGCGCTATCTAAATACGACGTCTGAGTAGTAGCAATTTGTTATTGCACTTCGTTCGATGAGCGATAGAGCCAGAAGTTCAGAGGGTGTTTGTGTATGGTGGGTTTTTGGTGATGACTTTAGCGCACCGAAACTTATTGCAGATCTTCATAATCCCTTCACTTTTTTCACGGACCGCAGTAGACTGGCCTAGCAAAAGTCCATGAGCATCAGTATCATCTACCATCAGGTGAGCCGTGAGCTGTTTGCTCATTTACCACCAGCAGGAATAAAAAAATGAACCAAATTTTTGTAGTTCGGTAAATGCGGACATTGAATATCCCCTTTATGGGAACTACAGAATCATAAAGATAATTTAGACTATAGTAATAAAAAGAACGAGACTGAATGCCAAGTTCCACGCCAAATTATAAAGCCATTTTGTATTTTAAGCCATCGATTTAATGATACAGCTCAACGATTTGAGAAGATGCAAAAGTAGCCATAAACCGCCATATTTAACCTATTGAGCGGATATTGATTGGTTGGTTACCTGATTTCTTCAACTTCTATGGCAGACTACTTTATAAAACTGTTTTTAAAACTTTCATAAACTTCTCAATGTGACAAAAAAAAATCTGCAGTTAGTGTTTTGTTGGCTACAAATAAAACCATCCCTAAAATTATTCGTGTCGTAAAAGACAGCAAAAATTACTATACTGATATAGTACTTTTCAATGTAATGCTGTTTTGATTAACGATTGCATATTCAAGAATTCTTGATAACCATTAAGCAACCGGTTGTAAAATTTAGTCAAAATCCTAATTACGTGGCTCAGCTATTCTCCTATATCCTTCTGTTAACAAAGAAAATATGCTGGACTGATTCTATATAAATTAGGACCAGGTCAAAAAGATTTTTGCTCTTTATTTATAGCGTACTCCTGACATAATAATATATGTGATTGAATCCAAGGTAACAATTAAAACAAATCAAAAACCATATACAACTTTAATAACCCTTAATAATTAAAGTTCAGTCTTTCCATTCTTTTGATGCCATTCCTTGAAGGCTTTAATAGCCCGGAATACGTCTTCGGCGAATGTTTTAGGCATTTCAAAAGCTAAGAAATGACCGCCCTCATTCAAGACTGTTACGTCAATGATGTTCGTGTGTTTCAACTTCAAAACTGCTGGAGGCTGGTACATAATTTCGTTCTTCGCTTGAAGTGCCCAAGTAGGTACGCGACTTGGTATCCTGTAGAAATTTAATTTATTTTACAACACAATATATTTATACTCGTTCTTACCATCACCTTCATCTCAGGCCATATAAGTTCTATTACTGGGCCTGGGCCTTCGCTTCAATGGAGGGGCAATTGATCTACTAAACCATGTTGTTCAAACTTTTGGCATAGAGGGACATAACATATAGAGTTCTCCTTCTCTTACATAGATGTTATCTGCATAAAATAATACTTTGTCATCTTTTGCGACATTCATGGTTATGAGAGAGAGAGAGTGTGACAAATAGTATTCGTACTCCGTCACACGGATGGACGTTTTTACCGAAAGCTCCTAAATTTTATGTAACGTCGGCTGAAATTTTCGGGTGCACATCCTAGTGCATGCCCTTTTACCCATTACTCTTTTACTCAGAAATGAGCAATGCCTGAATGTCTCGTTGGCCTAACAAAGGTCGCAGTTCTTTCAATGTCATCAGTCTTTAACTAAATTAAAGAGATATTAGATGCTTACTTATCCAAACCATATCCGCTTGTTCTCTTATTCAAATTCTCCGCATAGAATCTCATGGAGGTTGTGATGGAATTAGATACCCAATAAATCATAACGTTGTCAATGATCTGATCTCTAGAGAATTTCTCACCAAGACCACCGTCAGGTCTGGATTTGTACTCCTTATTTGTCCATGTGGAGAATTTCTCCAAGAAATATGTCAGTAAACCTACTGGAGAGTCCGTTAACGCGACACCTGGAAACAAGAATTGGATATTTCATTACTTTTAAAAACTTTATTACTAAATATTTTTATTATTATAAATAAATCTATAATTACGCATTTTATCGCGTTTGTAGTTGAACGTCTATGAACGCTGAAAAGTATTCGAAACGTCGTCGGTCAATCAAAAATCCAATACAAACGCCATAAAATCCGTAAAACCCGTGGCAGCGTCAGGTCTGCACCGATGATTGCGACGAGTTCACGGCACTGCTCTGCCCACGCGGCCCACACCTCGAGCGTGTGCTGCGCGGTGTTCTCGTCACAATCGCAGTGGTGGCAGGACGGTGTACTCTCTCTCCTAACGACCGTGTGCAAGTATTTGACGAAGCAACCGTGCCCCGTCAAAACCTGCACCAATCGGAAGAAAAACACCCCATGCCACCACTCCAATCACTGCATCATCACCGGTCGGAAGGCCTCTACGGTTCTGACACCGAACCGAGACCTCTCCAGCCGGACTCCAGCCAGAAATGACGTCTCGGCGAGCGTTGACCCTTCAGGCGACAAGCTCCTTAATCGAAACCTTGCCGCCTCTCGCTCGCGTCCCTGACACCCGCCGATACAATCCGGCGAGCATCTTCGCCTCCAGGTCCCACGGGGGAGTGCCGGCCAATAGGCATGCTACCTCCGTCGCCACCTTGCGGTATCCGCGTGTGGCCCTGACCGCCATGGCGGACGCCATAGAAGAGCCCTGAGACGGACGGTCAGGGACTCCGCCCACACCGATGCGCCGTACAGGGCCATCGACCGGATGACCCCCATGTACAGCCGTCGACTCACACCACCCTAGTCAGAAGTGTTGGTACATGGCTTTACATGAAGTTTTTTTTCTCTTACATAGATGTTACCTGCATATTATATCGCTAAGAATATTCAGAGATAAGAAAGGAAATTGGTGAATTGTATTAATTATCCGTCATCGTTCTTGTTTTTTTCCACATATTGAGAATTTCGGAGACCAGCGATTTCCATGAATTTTAATAGACAAATGATCTAGCTAGGTTTGATTTATAGATTTTTTTTCAGGTAATAATGAAAATTGAAATATGAAGGTAGAATACACTGCCACCAAGACTAAAAATGACCTTGTGAGCGGCTTTGAAGTGAGCGGTCTTTTAATCCAGACAGCACCACTTAAATTTTTGATTTCACTTATTATTTTTCGTATTTTAACTTTTTCATTATTTCATTAATATTTTTTTTTATAATTTACAGAGCTTTATTAACTTTACGGTCATCCAGATATACTTTTTTATTACTTATTTCATTGTGATTGCGGAGGTCAAACGCATGACTGAAAATATTTACCAAGAGGCCCCTATCATAACTCCTTTAACTTACCTATAGTATCAGGCTTAGTGGCTTGAATATGCATATATCCAGATTCTTCTATCAAATATGAATAAATTTTTGATAATGGATACATTCTATCAGCTAGATGACTTTCGACCACTAGTGACGGGATGAATGCACCGATAATTGTTTTGAGCATTGAACAACTGTGCTGTGAAGAAATATTGATATTTTTAACATTCTACACCAATAAGGGTATTTTTAAGACTATAAAAAATGGAGGCGGTTCTCAATTCGTCTGTATTTTTTTTTTATATGTTACCTCAGAACTTTTGCGTGAACAGATTTTTAGGATTCTATTTTTTTCAAAGTTGATACATCAGATGTCGAAATCTGATCAGCATATTTTTAGTTATCGACAGTAATGCTTCTTTAGCCTCTCTCACTCTACATAGATTTAAAGTATTTTTATGTTCAAATATTGCATTATAAATTTATGAAATTTAATTAAAAGCTCGAAATCAGAATCAAGAGCCCAAGGACAAGAGCAAAAGTGATTTCTTACCTGAGACAATAAAAAGTTAGAATGATGACCAAGAATATTATCAGGGAATAAAGTGGACATAACCGATGCAATGCTTGCACCCCAATCCCCACCTTGCACGTAGTAATTCTTGTGTCCGAGTCTGTTCATCAGATTATTGAAGATTATTGCTACTTGAGGCAAACCTAAGCCTGGCCGGACAGCTGCCTGTAAAAAAATGTAACCTTAAATTGAGGAAAAGACCTGGTTTAAGTAATGTCCTATGCAAATGAGTTCGATTGCACGAAAAAATATTTATGTTCAGAGATCTTGAAAACCAGATAGGTTTTCAAGATCTCTGAACTAGTCTAGTCTAGTCTTTAACTATCATCTATTGAAAGTTAACCTGCCCTTAAGTATTCCCCCTTTGCTGGACCTTATTTAGTAGAGTTTTTGATATAATTATCACGCTTGTCCAGCGGATTTACCCAAGGAAGCAAGGTGTTATACATTTTCTAGAAGAGCGCTGCTGATTTTAGTTTTATTAATATTCATGCAAAAGTGTGACTATTTGACGGTAGTGACTTTTAAATTAGCTTTCAATTTCTAATTCTAGTAAGATAAATTAATATTGTATTTAAGAATTGACTGAATCCATAGAGAATAAACCTCCGGAAATTTATATGGTCACCCAGCGCCTGAAAGGTTCTATTACCACATTAACAGCTAAAATATTATCAGAAAAAAAATCACTAATATATTTATCATGTAGAAAAGAACTTACATCAGAGAATCCATATCCAGGTATACTTGGAGCAATAACTTCAAAAGCAAAATTGTATCCTGGGGTCTGCTTCGTCAATAACGGTAATGTTTCGTAAAATTCACGAACAGATCCTGGCCAACCATGCATTAATAGCAGAGGTACTACTTCCACGTCTTTAGGAACCTGTTGATGTAGACATAATTAATTTCAACATGCTATGTATTTAAAATTCCTTGTGGTGATAGATCCCTTATCGTGAATATCGTGGAGAAACGACTAAGTGATGATACGTAAAATAAAATTAATTCTTTAAAAACCTACTTTCTGAAAAATAGACTACTACTGTCCTGGTTGGTAATGGAATCAACGACTTTTGGCATAAGAAGATGCACTTATACCAATACACTATCTGCGTCAGCTTACCTGTGGTTTAACCCTGATAAAGTGTACATCAAGACCTTGTATGTTGGTCTTGAACTGAGGGAACTGGTTCAAAAACTTTTCTCTTTCACTAAAGTTATACTTTTCAGTCCAATAACTAAGCCAAGAGTTCATTTGTGCTGTATTGAAGCCATATTCAAAGCCGATGCCCTCAAGAGGAGGAACCAATGGACGATGATTCTTGATACGGTATTTCAGGTCTTTTATCATCTGTAAAAAATGTAAGTGATTAAAATACTTTATTGGCGACCGGTTCGCGATAATTGTTAAAGTATTAATTGTTAATCTTCGTCATCATCATCAGCTTATCGACGACTGTTATTGGAAATAGGCCTTCAATTTCTTGTAAATTAGTTAACAATTGAGATTATATGTAAAAGACACTTAATATTGAAGTAATGTTAATTGCATGGTCTTAGGTGTAACCTAAAATTTAGGTTTTGGTAAAAACGAGAATTAGTCTAACAGTGAACGTTAATAGGCTGATGGGTGTTTTTTTTATGGCTGTTAGTGGCTATCGAGCAAACAGCACACCTGATGGTAAGTGATACTCTAGGTCATAGACCGTTGCTAAGCCGCTGCCTACCGTGAGGAAACTAAAGGGATTGTGAATGCGTGGAATGAGGTTCGGTGATACCTACCAAAGATATCACCAAAACTACCACAGACGAACACCCTTAGAAATTTGGGCTGCCGGTTCGTTTCGTTAATATAATTTTAAAACCTATTACCTCCTCATCAAATTTGACGGTAAATGGTCTGATGCTCTTGTCTTGCTTGGAGACTAAATCCTTAGGTCCCCACCATTCATCCGGATCAAAATATGGAGTGGTGTGTGAACAGCAACTCTGCCATCCGAACCATACCGCCACACCGACTGCGGCTAGGGCGAGGAACTTTAATAGCATTCCCATAGTCTATAAAACAAAACAAATATTGGTTATCTGTAGAGTCGCTTTACGGAAAATCATCATCATCGCAGCTCACATACATCCCACTGTTGGGCTCGGGCCTCCTCCACAATGGGAGGGAATTTGACCTACTATACCATGCTGGTCAGACATGATGGTAGAGGGTTTCATTACGACTCTTTCTTCTCTTGCATAGATGTTATGTGCATTTTATATCGTTACGAGCAAGATGAATTGTATTCTTACTCCGTCACCACACGGATATTTTTTTTTATAGTTTTTGTTTATGGATTATAATTTTACATAATGATAAGAAAACATTGATAAAAAATTGCACACTTTTGAACTATTATCACTGAATAATTATTATTATTACTACATAGTATAAAAAGACGCTTCCCGCTGTCTGCATGTATGCTTAGATCTTTAAAACTACGCAACGGATTTTGATGCGTTTTTTAATAGATAGAGTGGAATTTCAGAGGGAATTTTATAAGTATAAATATGTCGCTCTTCCAAGAGTAACCTCTAAAGGAAACATGTTTGTATTGTCTAATGAAAAAATAGCTGTGAACGTTGTATATAAAGACATTCTGTAGTATATTTAGTATCAGCATTTTACCATGATCATTGGAGCAGGTAGCTAGTTTTGTATAACACAAAATATTAAAAAAATAAGTACTTAATTGAAAAAAAGAGTGTTTAAAAAGCGCACATATCAAAAGTTAAACTCCTTAATCCTTTATCTCATTATCTCGCCGGCTGAATCCTATACATTTACATGCTTGTGTCTTTATGGACTCGCTTTTTCGTTTCATCGAGTTTGAAATTACAATGATTCTAAAGAAATTTCACTTCAGAAAATGTTTTTTTCGTTATCATCTTTCGCCTGTCCTCATCCCACGCTAAGTGGAGTCGACATAACAGGTTCTTACCTGCCATAACCTCCATCAGCCGTCATAGTAGATATGATGGCTGATGGAGGTTATGGCAGGTAAGAAGACTCGCTCTTTTCATACGAATATTCTTATTCACACAATCCATCCATCTCTTTTTGGGTCCCCATTTTTATTACGTCTTGATTCTATCCTGTATTCCTTTTAGTGAGCGATATAGTAATTCACCATGGGCAAGTGGTCGACTTCCATTCCTAACGTACGCTTAAAACTAAAATCTTTTTGTTTCAATATCTGCTAGTCCTGATGCAAGCCAAGGTCAATATTTTTGAATAAACTTGTTTGTTGCTATTGTTAAAACGCTAATATTATAATTAAATATAATTTGATAGTAAGTTTTTATTTTGATTTTAAAAAACTTTGATATAATTGTGTGACCTCGTGACAAGTATGTACAGAACCGTGTATATACCTACGGTCGTGAGTATAATTAGGTACGAACAAAATTATGACTGAGATAATTGATTAAATTAGGCAATGCATGGCGGGTATACTTTAATATTTTTAAAAATGAAGAAATCGAGGAGTTGCTAATCAATATGACGCGAATCTCAATTGTTACAAATAATACCAACATGTCTGACTAGGGTTGCCACCCGTACTTTATTATAAAGTAGGTATTGTACGTTATCTATACCAATAAATAAAATTGGAGTGTCTGTTTGTCATCATCATCATCATCGCAGCCCACACTCGTCCCACTGTTGGGCTCGGGCCTCCTCCATAATGGGAGGGAATTTAACCTATGCTTGTCAGACATGTTGGTATAGGGTTTCATTTCGAGTTTTCCTTCTTTTGCACAGATGTTATGTGCATATTATATCCCATAGTCATCTTGTACGACATCTACGGGCAAGATAGGGAGTGGTGAATTGTATTCTTACTCCGTCACCACACGGTCTGTTTGTAATGTCAAAATCATAAGCTTTTGTCATGCTCACATGGTTATTTGCACGATACCTATGCCTAAAATAGAAATTAAAAATTTTTTGTCTGTCTGTCTGTCTGTTTGTTCCGGGTAATCTTCAAAACGGCTGGACCGATTTCAAAAATTCTTTCACCAATGGAAAGCTATAATATCAGGGCGTAAACTAGGCTATATTTTATCCTGGTATTCCCACGGGAACGGGAACTACGTGGGTAAAACGACTATAACCTATAACCGAAGCGAAGCGAGGGCGGGTTGCTGGTTTCGAATAATTGTACTTTATACTTTATGTATATAATATATAATAATTTTAAAATTAATCTTAGTATTCAATCCCATAAAAATATATTTATTTACTTTAAAATACAGAGTGTCTCAGGTTATGGAAAATGTAGGGTTATGTCCTGTATAGGATACAATGATGCTGTTTAGCAGTGATAATTATTTATTAAAATTATCTAAATATAACCAAAAATATCTTTTAAAGTAAAACCATGTAGCAAAGCGTACTTTATTTGGACGCAATGTACTTTATTTTACCTCATTTTTTAAGCAATTTAAAATTTACGCATAATAAGGTGGCCACCCTATGTCTGACCAACATGGTCAATTTCCCTCCTACTAGGGAAGAGGCTCGAGCCTAGTGGGACATGTATGAGTTGAGACGACGATTTTTGGTAAGGTTAAATTTTATGTAGGTAATACTAATTTGTGAAGATTGTTATCAATTACAAGGCGAGTTTAACAGAAGAAAGGAAAAACACGGAACAAGTATTACATATTGTAAATAAAACTATATTTTCTGATTTTGTTACATTTGTATTTGATTTTTGGTTATGTTTTGAATACTTTACAGCATTCATGATCACGGATGGATTAAGATGGTAAATATAAATATCTGTAATAACGATGATTTGTTGGACGTTAGACATCTTAGTTCGCTCATTACCATGAACGCTGTAAAGTGTTCGACACGTCGGGCAATCAAAAATCAAATACAAACGCGATAAAAATCGCTTTATTTACAGCACGGAATAGGATCAGGGTGGAATAGAATGTAAGAAAACTGTTCTTACTCCTATGTTATAAGCAGCCTCCATAATTTTAATTTGCTGTTTTCCTCAGAAGTTCGAATATTGATTTGACATATGTTTGAACGAGACATTTTTAGGGCGATTCGGTACGAGGGAGACCCACCACTTTATTTCATCCATTTTAAAAGGTCTGTTAAATAATTTCAACTTCATTTGAGTGCTCACGGTGTCCTATTACCGATCTCTCGAGGTTCGATCCCCAGGCAGAGCAACAGTGTGCAATCAAGAATTCATCTGTATCTAGGCGTAATGTGTCCGTAAACTACATTTTCGGGTGGGTCGCGGGAGTTGCGTGCTCAAGCCCCTCTGTCGCCCCGGACGGAGTGGTGCGGAGGCGCGCCGACCGCGGCCCACCCACAAAAAAAAAAAAAAAAAAAAAAAAAAAAAAACTACATTTTCGTAAAGTCTACATAAAGATTTATTCTTAGTGAGTTGTGTTGTCTTAAAAATAAGGTATTGTAATGTATTGTGTAATGTTAAATAATTAAATATAAAATAACGTAAACCCCAAATAAATAATTATTATTCTGTTATTTATTATTATATCAACTCATTTTCCTCCCGAAGCTAATTTCGAGCCTCCACCATAATAGAAGGTAAATTGACCTACTAAACTACGTTGATCAGACTGGTTTCTAAAGGATTTAATTACAAGTTTTCTTTCTCTTGCTTAGCTATTATATGTCTTTTAAGACACCCACGGCCAAGATAGGGTATGGTGAATTGTATTCTTACGCCATCACCAAAATACCAAAATATGTCTTTATCATTATCATTTTGCCCAATGACGAAGGCGACGTGTATCGCGGGTGGGTTGCGGGTGTGCGTGCTTACGCCCCTCTGTCGCCCCGGACGGAGTGGTGCGAGGAGCGCGCCGACCGCAACCCACCCAAAAAAAAAAAATATCATTATCATTTCGGTTCATATACGTCCCACAGCTGGGTTTGAGCCTCCTTTGAAGGTTATTGACCTACTATACCAAGGTGGTCAGACGGTTTGGTATAGGATTTTATTTCGAGTTTACTTTCTCTTGCATAGACATTATATGTATATTATATCCTTTAGTCATCTTTTACGATATTCACGAGTAAGAAAGGGAGTGGTGGATTGTATTCTTACTCCGTCACCACGGGCAATATCTATATTATACGTTTATTTTACATATACCTAACCCAACTATATAGCAACCCACCCTCGCTTCGCTTCGATTTCTGTCGCCCTATCCCCGTAGTTCCCGTTCCCGTGGGAATCCCGGGATAAAATATAGCCTAGGTTACTCCCTGATATTATAGCTATCCTTTGGTGAAAGAATTTTTTAAATCAGTCCAGCCGTTTTGAAGATTACCCGGAACAAACAGACAGACAGACCGACCAAAAAAATATAGAGTGATTTTTAGGCATATGTATAGTGCAAATAACCATGTGAGCATGAAAAAGGCTTATTATTTTGACATTACAAACAGACACTCCAATTTTATTTATTGGTATAGATAACCCAACTATATCTCTATTTACCTAAACGCCCTGAGTGATAACGACAATAGGTATAGTCAATTTTTTCTAAAGACGCAAGTTATGAAACGATATGATCATCATTAATTTCAGCTCATATACGTCCTACTGTTGGGCTCAAGCCTCCTCTGCAATAGCAGGGAAACTGACCTTACATGCTGATCAGACAGATTGGTATAGGGTTTTATTTCGAGTTTTTTTATGTTGCACAAATATTATATGCATATCATATCCCTTAGTGGTCTTTTACGATATCACATTCAATTTTTTTTATTTTTGTTGTGTGTATAGCTGTTGGTCGCAGATGACCTTGACAGCTTAACGCGGTCAATGGGCGAGCGGATGGCTCTCAACCCGGTTCTCATCACGTGCAAGATAGGGAGGGTTCATTTGTATTCTTACTCCGTCACCACACCGAAATGATACTAGAAGGAAACTAAACATTCAATTAGAGTACTTTTTCAAAAACAACACTTGTACTAAAGAAATAATTAATTCTTGTATTGCGGAAGACTACTAGCATACATGATAACCCTACACAAATTACACCTAGCCTCAGAAATCAGAATAACAACTTCTGAATTGTACAAAATATTGTCCTTGATTTTCAATACAACCAGCAACAAATTACCTACCATCTCTCTTTTCTGTTATATCCATCCTAAGGTTGCCTGGGAGAGATCGCTTATAGCGATAAGGCTTTTGTACATTCTGGGTTATAACTATTATTTAAGTTTTCTTGTAATTGGTGTACAAATAAAGGATTATCTATCTATGCTTTTTTTTGGGGGGAGTGGGTTACGGTCGGCGCATTCCTCGCACCACTCCGTCCGGGGCAACAGAGGGGCGTAAGCACGCACACCCGTAACCCACCCGTGACACGTCGATTTCGTCGTTGGACCGACCACCGGAGCAGGGTGACTTGACGTCAGTGGTCGGCCCGACGGAATACCCCCTAAGGAGTACCCTCTGCCCGACCGTCGTCCCCTCGGGGTGGACGTCGGTCTTTCCTCACGCAGTCGGCCTCTCGGCGGGTGACGGACTAATTAACCGGTCCAGTCACTCGCGGCCTCGACTAGGGCGGCAAAATATTGTCCTGCGTGGGAATCGAAACACAACACTTGGCAAGGTAGCTCGCTATCTTAACCATAACGCCATGTCTGGAGTCAATATTCAATACAAATTTATATTATCAATAATATTAGTTTTTAAAAGTAAAAAAAAACTTCAAACATTGCGATTTAAGAATAGCTACAAACTTCAAGGTCATACTGACAATCAAAAACATATCTTTAAATTTAAGTAGCAACTAGCCGCGCCCTGCGGTTTTACCCGCATAGTTCCCCATCCCGTGGTAATATCGGGACAAATTATAGCCTATGTGTTATTCTGATATGTAAGCTGTAATATTGTAAAATTTCATCAAAATCCATTCAGTAGTTTTTGCGTGAAAGAGCAACAAACATCCTCACATACAAACTTTCACGTTTAAGATATTGGTTGGATATAGGTACACATTACAGGCGATGGTTTTAACCAAGTGGTCATCTCAAGCATAGATTTTATTAAAATAAATAAAATATACAGCACGCCAATCAAAACACATCACAAGTGCCGGCTAAAGTTTGAAAACACTATTTTCAATGCCAATGCTAGCTAAATACATAATTCACA
Organism: Lymantria dispar; assembly: GCA_032191425.1. Taxonomy (NCBI): domain Eukaryota; kingdom Metazoa; phylum Arthropoda; class Insecta; order Lepidoptera; family Erebidae; genus Lymantria; species Lymantria dispar. Next base: position 3,380,343 of record CM063465.1, on the reverse strand, counting down.
CCGATAAATAGATACCTAGACGATAAAAATTCTATTTGATTAGTAAATCAAAATGATTTTCCATTAAAATGGATTTTTATTACATAATTTAGAATGACAAACTGCTGTAAAAATGTGTCTAAAACTTAATGGTGCAAAGGTTAATAATGTTGATAAATTGAAAACTCACAATGACGTAGTTCTTCAGTCAAGGCGTTCACTACACTGGTTTGTGGTTTGAAGTATGTTAAATTAGGGATGAACGATATTTATCGATATTATCGAAATATCGATATTAGCCGCTGAAATATCGATATTTCAATATCGATATTTATAACTTTGAAATATCGCCATATCGATATTATGAATATGATATCGATATTATTAACACGATATCGATATAGCTTTTGTAATGAGATGAAAATTTATTAATAAAATAATTTTGATAATTCCTAGACATCCGGACAAATTTCCTACAAAAAAAAAAGCTCATCAAAATTTGCCCATAAGATTTTATTTCGTCGTAATCCCATTAGTTTCGATATTATAAAATATCGATATTTTGTGCCCGATAATATCGACTTATCGATATTTGCTTATCGATATTTTACTAATATCGCTCATCCCTATGTTAAATTACCTATGTGTTTGTGTGTATTATCATACCGTTCGTTATATCTCGTCGCTAGGGTTGACAACATCGCTTCCTAATCATTATCGCTTCCTATTATTATGTAAACAAAAGCAAGTTTGTTTGTTAAGATTTCACGTCTAAATCATTGAAGCGATTTTTAAACTTACTCGTTCCAACCATTTATTTTACTTTTGGCAGGTCGAATTCTGATCAATTAGTGTTGTACCAATGTATTACGAATACTATATTTTGTAATAATCGATTTTAGTCAGGAAGAACTTTTAATCGATTTAACACGGATATTTTATTTTTGCTTAAATACATATTTCATATTATTTAAAAACTTCACTTCTGTAAGTATATTTGTTATTTGGGCACATTAATTTTTGCATACCCACTAATTCAGTCCTCCCAAAATATTTTACTTTGTACTTTGCAAAATAAAAAATAACTACTTTATGAAGCATTTTTCCATTAAGCGGGGTCCGCTGCTCCAAACTTTACTTAGAGACAATGGCGCCCTCGTCTGCGGTAGTAAATCACTAATTTTCTCATCCAGCCTACCCCTTTTTTTTTTAAGCCGAATTGGCAACACTGAACGGCGCGCCGGCGACGCCATTTTGTTGTGTTGTCTGTCACTCGCAACAAGACTCCCGTGCTAGTCACATTTCTGTTCGCTGAGTGCTCTTTCATATTTTTCATACGCTGTGTTGAGTATTTATATTCCACCGTATTGATTTCATTGTTCTTACTTTGATTGAGTTGAGCGTATCGTTCCTCCCAGTAAGATTTTACTTGCAAAATGCCGACAGGTATGGTGCTTAAAGGACAATCCAGAGAGTTAGTGCTGCGGCTTCGTGAATTTTTTGAAAAGGAAAGCCGCAATGGCGGATTCCTTATACCAGTAACCCAAGTTAGAGACCGTGTTGCAGCAGCATTAGGTATTAGTGCTCCAACAGTGGCGAAAATCACTAAAGAAGCCTATGGTAGTAGTGGTATTGAACAGAACAAGCTATCTACGCCTAAGAAAAAACGTCAGCCCCGTAAAGTGACAGCAATTGACAGTTTTGATACTGATGCTATTCGTCGTCATATATACAATTATTACACAAGCAAAGAGATTCCTACTTTGAAAAAATTAGTAGCGTCTCTACGAAATTGTGGCTTGGTTCGTGGTCAAAAATCTTCTTTGTCAAAGGTGCTGCACCAAATCGGGTTCTTGTATAAGAAATCCGACAAAAGAAAAATTTTAATGGAACGTCGTGATATAGCCTTGTCTCGCTGTGAATTTTTAAGACAAGCGAAAAAAATAGAAGACTGGTCGAATGTCGTTTTCACAGATGAAACTTGGCTCAATGCCAATCATTCCATACCAAAAGGTTGGACTGACGATACTGCTGCTTCTACTTCTGCAGTGCCAATGGGGAAAGGTGAACGCCTCATCATTTGCCATGCGGGAACTACAAAGGGATTTGTACCAGACGCTCTGTTAGCGTTCAAATAAAAAAAAACAGGAGACTATCATGAGGAGATCAATGCGGACGTGTATGAAAAGTGGTTCAAAGAAATGCTTACATCACTTGAAGAGCCATCAACAATATTTATTGATAATGCACCCTATCACTCTCGCCAAATTAATAAAATGCCAACACAGGCCAACAAAAAACACGAGATTATAAACTGGCTTCGTGATAATGGGGAAGATGTGGACGAATCCCTACTAAAAGTAGAATTACTTAAAATATTAAAAAGTAAAAAGCAGCCAAAACGATATGTCATCGACGAAATGGCAGCAGAATATGGGCATGTTGTAATCAGAATTCCTCCGTACCACTGTCAATATAATCCAATTGAAATGATCTGGGCACAAGTCAAAGGACACGCCGCAAGAAACAATACAACTTCTCCTTTCACAGCAAATAAAATGCTTGAACTTTTAAAAAACGCATGTGCTAGTGTGACGCTTGAAAACTGGGCGAGTTTCGTCAACAAGACAAAAAATATAATATTCTCTGATTGGGATCGGGAAATTGAATTTGACAACACACCTACACAAGAGTTAATAATAAACACTGCAGATGATTCAAGCGACGATTCGAGTTCGTATGAAGAATCCGACGATTCGTTATAATAAAATAATATTAAAATATTTTGGTTGTTTTATTTCATGTTATAGGTATGATGAGAAGATTTTTATATCTCCCTGATACAATTTTAACGTGTTGTCTATTACAACAATTCAAAGCTCAGTTGTCAGCTGACTTAACTGCAAATAAGTGTAATCGGTTATTTGCGATTCATTAGTTTGCACCGAATACTTTTGATCCTGTCACTAGATGCGATAGAACGTAACTTTTTTTATAACGGAAATGAATTATCACTTAAATTTTATGAATAGAGCTATTTACGGCATATTAATGTATTTAGTGGGTAATAATTAAGATATATAAATATTATTGGGCAGTTTATATATTTCTCTGTTCACTCGTTTCAAAGTTAATAATTGCGTATAATGAAACAGTTACGTCCTAAAGCATGTGTCAAAAGTAAAATAAATGGTTGGAACGAGTATAGTTACATTATCAGCCAGAAATATGGTCTATGTTTTATTTCTGTATTCCCAAGGACCTAGAACCACGCTATTGAAACGACGGGAATTTGTTACCAACATATTTATATGTGTTACCAGCCCTTAACAGATGAATCGACAAATAATTTTATTTCGAGTTATCTTTTTCTTGTGTTAATCTTATTGTTCTATAATAATCAAATTTAATTATACTTGCGACAAAGCGAGATGTGGTGACCATGGAAATATCCATCCAGATACAGGCGTCGAGGCCAGCAATAGGATTTATGACGTTGATGAATTTGGCGATTAAATAATTACTTTTAATTTACGATTGTGTCCTAATGTATTTTTACTATTTATTGAATAGAAAATGAAATTACCACCGCGTGCTTCACCTACCGGGTCCAATTGTCAATTTAAACAAGTTTTGAATGCACCTAAATACACAAAGCTCTGTACCGAAATCGGTTCAGTTGTTTAGGAGGAGTTTGCACGTACCGTCCATTCATCCTGATGGATGATGTTCATAGACGTCTACAGCTGGACAAAGGCATTCACATGAGAATGTCACTTGGAACGGTCCTGTCCTTCATCCATCGGTTTTCTACCTCGTTTAAGATGTCGTCAGTCCACCTAGTAGTGGGTCATCCTACGTAGCTTTAAACTTTCTTCCCCAACGATTGTTGCTTCGACGCCCGATGTGGCCTACCCATTGCCATTTAAACGTCCTAAGCCTTCAAACTATGTAACACATAGTGGTTTTTTTTCAGACACTGCGGCATATTGAACGAGAAAATCCTTTTAAGTTGCCCGAACATTTCCCAGCCGAGTTGGATTCGTCGTCTGACCCCTATCTCGTAATTGAATCTACGTAATTGGACTGTTTGTCCTAGATAAACATAGTGGTCAATAACTTCATCCCAAACTAGGACTGGTATAGGAATGACATGGGCATAAGACTATTGTCTTGACTTTTGTCTTATCTGTGTTCGTTTATAGACCCACTAGTTTAAAAATGCTGCGAGAATCAAATCTATACAAATAAATAAATTGGAAGATTCTGTTTGTAATGTCAAAATAATGGCCTTTTTTCATGTTGATAAGATTATTTTCATGATACTTATGCAGAATTCTTGTTTTAAAAAAAATTGTTTTGGGTAATCTTCAAAACGGCTGGACCGATTCTGGTGATATTTTATTAACAGGTCTCTGTAAGAAAAAAAAAGGCTATATTTTATCCCAGTATTCCCACGGTAACGAGAACTAGGTGGGTAACGCGACTGAAACCGAAGCGAAGCGGGGACGGATTGCTAGTAATTAATAATGTTTGTATTGGTTGGAGGCAGCCCTATTATGTAACGCGAGCAGCCGTGGCGCGTCTCACGGTAAATGCTTCCAGCAAGAATCAAAATAATAAGCCGGTCTTTATGAATGGTAACTAGGTGTTGTAGAGTTGTATTCTTGTAATAACTTATTGTTGTTAGATTTATGGATATTTTAATATACTAATAGTCGCCGGGTGATCGATATTCGACTATAATTAATTTATAATTAATCTTCCTCTTTATAAACTAACAAATAGTAAGTACCTACTATTTGTTAATTAATTTATTATATCTTCGGCTTCTATGCATTTTACCTTAGAATAATAACGTATAGAAATACTTAAAGTACGTACGTTACAAAATACGGTACTTAAGCGATCAAAAACATGAAGCTAAAAATACTACATGCGCGCAGGCGATTACACACGTACATACGCACACTACTGTACAAATTTAGAAATCAAATTTTGTTTTTATTAACATCATCATCATCATCATCTCAGCCCATATACGTCCCACTGTTGGGCTCGGGCCTCCTCCATAATGGAAGGGTAATTGACCTACTATACCACGCTGGTCAGACGTGTTGGTATAGGGTTTTATTTCGAGTTTTCCTTCTCTCGCATAGATGTTATATGCGTTTTATATCCCTTAGTCGTTTCGTACGATCACCCACGGGTAAGATAGGGGGTGGTGAATTGTATTCTTACTCCGTCACCACACGGACTTATTAACATAAATCGTCGAATTACTTTTAAAAGTAGGTACCTAATTTTAAAAACCTTTTTATGTTTTTCAAATGTGTTGTGGCACTATTTGAATTCAAAAACTATCATAATTACGTATCCATTTTTTAAGAATTGCGTACGCACGTTTAGTACAGTGACCCTGTACACTACGAAACGGTCCAGGGTAAGCTCTATTAGGCTCCAATTTAAATGCTTCATTATTGGTGCGCGGACTTACCTTCTAAACTTTATTATTCTAAGCATTCTACCTGATTTTTCTAACATATTTTTGTATAATTTTTGAGTATAAGTTTTTAGTTTATTTATGTTTTACTATAAACTTTAGAATTTATATAGATTCTGTAGTGTGATTTATTACTATGAAATCGAAATAAATGACTTCTTTCTTTCTTTAATTTTATAAATTTATTTATTACTAGCAACCCGCCCTCGCTTCGCTTCAGTTTCAGTCGCTTTACCCGCGGCGTAGTTCCTGTTCCTGTGGGAATACCGGGATAAAATATAGCCTATGTTACTCCCTGATAATATAGCTTTCCATTGGTGAAAGAATTTTTGAAATCGATTCGGTGGTTTAAGCGTGAAAGCGTTACAAACAAACAAACCTCCTTACTTTCGCATTTATAATATTAGTATGGATCTACACAGTTTTCTTCTTAATGAAATATGTATATGTATAATTGTATATTGCGCAAGTTGTATTTCACTAATGACTAATATACAAGTACAAATATCTATTAAACATTGTCATCATGATTATGACTTTTTAACAGTTCGACCAGAAACTAATCATAAACAAAAGTGTACTTAAATGTATGTGTGTATGTGTGTTGATTGCGTAGAAGTATGCGTCATAATTTTATTTATTTGCACCTGTTGCCGCCCTAGTAGAGGCTGCTGGTAACCAGACCGGGGATTTAGTCCGGACACCCGCGGAGAGGTTAGCCTCACGAGGGCGATCGGCGTCCCAGTAGGGGACGTCGATGGGAGAGGGTACTTCCTCGGGGTATTCCGTCGGGTCGACCACTGAAGTCAAGGAACTCTGCACTGGTGGTTAGTCCAACGACGAAGGCGACGTGCTATATGGGTGGGTTACGGGTGTACGTGCTTTCGCCCCTCTGTCACCTCGGACGGAGCCGGGCGAGGACTGCGCCGATCGTAAGGGCTTGTACATGAATCTGCGATGCGACGACGCATCGCAAAAACCTGTGAGCTCGCAAGAAATTGCGAAAAATCTTCTTTGCTTCTTTTGCCTTTATCTCCTAAACAATAACAAAAGTGCACACTTCTTTTTACGATCCATGTCACGGCCTAGTTTTCAAAATACGTCCAGTACGGTTGACGATCGTCGAAGGCATGGTATGGGAATGGTCACCTAGACGCCTTGCCGCACGAAATCGCATCGCAGCAATTCGTGTCGCATCTTTTTGCGTTGCAAATTCGCATCGCAGTTTCATGTACAGGAAAAAAAAGATTTTATTTATTTCATCATTATTAATAATATGGCCGTAATTTCAGCTCATATGGCCGTCCACCGGTACCGAGTTTTTTATCATCCGTTGCCAGCCCGGCAGAAATAGAAGCTTGTAATTACGCCGTGCACATCATATTCCTATCAATGCGAGATTATGTATATTTCAATAGGCGCTACATTATCTGTTGTGTTTTATTGTCGTTTCAGCCTTTATACATCCCACTGTTGGGCTCGAGCCTCCTCCACAATAGGAGGGGAATTGATCTTACTGGTGCTGGTCAGACAGATTGATATAGGGTTTTATATCGAGTTTTCCTTCTCTTGCATTAATGTTATATGCGTATTATACCCCTGAGTCGTCTTTGATTTCAATTACTTCTTTATTTTGTTTTTTAATTTATTAACTACTAGCGGACCCGGCGAACTTCGTATCGCCATTATTTCTTTCGTAAATATATTTTCTAAATTTACGAAGATTTATTCTCTAATAGAAGAACCATTACGGCTTTATCAGGAAAGATTCAATCGTCTTGATCGCTGCATTGTTAATGATAATTCAAAGAACATACAAATTACTGATTATTGATTTCTGACAAAATTATAAATATCAAATTTTCAATCGTACCTAATCATAGACAAAATTACGTTTAGTCATTTGCGTTTTGTTATTACATGTCAAATGTGTTTTTGTTATAGGGACTTGTATTCTTTCGTTTCATAGTGACTTGTATTCTTTTTGACGCCTTATGTCACGTCCCATGGGAACGCAATCGAACGGGATAAAAAGTATACTATGTCCTTCCCCTGGTTCTAAGCTACATCCCCACCAATTTTCAGCCAAATCGGTACAGCTAGTGTTGCCCAAATGCAAGACCAAGACGAGACTTGGACCGGTCTTGGTCTTGGTCTTGCAACATCACACCTGGTCTCGTCTTGGTCTTGGTCTTGCGCACCCGAGTCTTGGTCTTGGTCTTGGTCTTGCGCACCCGAGTCTTGGTATTGCAGCAAGAGTCTCGCAAAGTTTTGCAGTTAGAATAACGTAACAGTAATTTATCATGGCAATGAAAAATCCAACTAAATTAATCAAATATCCTATCCTATCTATCCATCTGTTAGCCTATAGTTCACTATTGAATACAATACTTACCACTGGAGAAAATTACTCTTCTATTCCCCTGGTGTTCCATTAGAGAGCGTTACTACTCTTATGACAGGACTTTCGACCCTATTTTCTTAAGACGTCACTACACGAGGCAGTTGATACAATAAATTTTATGTCATTTTATAATCAATGCGATATTTTACAATTAATGGGATTGTTTATATTCCCCTTCAAGTTAAGTGGTATGTATCTATTGTATTTCCAGTTTAGTTACTGATACTCTGGATACTTGAAAAAACCTGTTGCTCTATTGCCTATATAAATACTTTGGCCGCTGGATCCATGTAGCTCTTAATATACTATTTATTCAAGAACATATAAAACTGATTTAAAATTTTATGGTTTTAATACTTGTAAAATGTATGATATTCGTCGTCATCGTCACAGCTCATAAAAGTGCCACTGCTGGGCTTAAGCTTCCTTCCAGTAAGAGGAAAATTGATCTACTATACCACGCTGGTCAGACATGTTGGTACAGGGTTTTCTTTCTAGTTTCACTTCTCTTGCACATATGTTATATACACAGGGTGTATCAGGTTATGGGACAACTGTTCATGTATGTTGTAGTTCAACAGTCATAGATCATAATTAGAATGTATATTACACAAAAACAATATAACGTAAAAGTTATAGTGATTACAAAAATGTGTGTCTAAGAGTTTATGCCTTAAATTTTATGCATTATGTAGGTATGTACAGACAGGATATATGTAAGCATGTAAAATTTCGACAGTATAAATAGGTATTAGATTTGCGCGAACCTTTCAATCGTTACGTAGGTACAAAGGCGACTCATCAACGGTCATCGGCCGATCAGCTGATTTATGTTAAAGCGAAGTTTGTCTTGCTTATGCAAACGTAATCATTGATTTATTCAAATTCTAATGAACATTTAACAAAATACGAATATGTTGTAGATTAAGTATCATTCCTTTATACATTTTAATCAATTTACACGAAAAAAACGATGACAAAATTGAGAACTTACATGTCTCTCAATTCATTAACGAATCGATATTTTTATTTCAATTTTTTTTCATGGGTTCCTAACACCATTGCCCGATCCGATTTGATACGACATCCACGGGTAAGAGAGTGGTGAATTATATTCGTACTCTCTTTTTTTTTGTGTGTGTGTAGCTGTTGGTCGCAGATGACCTTGACAGCTTAACGCGGTCAATGGGTGAGCGCTGATGGCTCTCAACCCGGTAAGTAAGTTAATCCGACATCCGACATCCTATTCATCTTCTTCTTCAAGAAGATGACGAGGATGTCGGACCGCGGATATTTTTGAGGGGACGTAGTTTACCGCCCCAACCACTAGTGGATTGGGGTGAGTCGTGGCAGAGGCAAAATAGCGCTGGGAGCAACGCTTCATGTACTGCCTGATGGTGATCGTACTCTGTCCCTACATGGACATTTATATAGATTAATTGTAGGCATATTTCTATGTCCAACAGTGAACGTCGTTGGGCTAATGAATAAACGGATATATAAATATGTATAATGGGCAAGAGCACTCTCGTGATTACGGTATTTTTGTCCTTAAGCCTTTCCGAAGAGTAATTCTGAAAAGCCAACACCAACATTGGGAATCGATTGGCCAATAGATGGATATCTCAAGACTGATTTGACTTGCCGTGTAGTGACGGAGTAAGAATATAATTCATCATCCCCTATTTTACCCGTGACTGCGAACCACGGCCGATTCTCCTCCTGTTATGTAGAAGACACGAGCTCAACCGTATATAAGCTGAAATGGTGATTTGAATTAAATGCAAGACCGCGAGACTCTTGCAGGCCCAGTCTTGGTCTTGCTCAAGTCTTGCAGGGCCAGTCTTGGTCTTGGTCTTGAAAAAATTAAGCGGTCTTGGTCTTGGTCTCGGTCTCGCATTTCTCGCAAGACCAAGACCAAGACCGCAAGACCAAGACTTTTTTGGGCAACACTAGGTACAGCCGTTCTTGAGTTATAAATAGTGTAACTAAAACGACTTTCTTTAATATATATAGATACATATAAATAAAATTTAAGTGTCTATTTGCAATGTCAAAATTGTAGGTATTTTCATGCTCACAGTTATTTGCTCGATATCTAATAAATAAATAAAAAAAAACAAATAGTCCGTGTGGTGACGGAGTAACAATATAATTCACCACTCCCTATCTTGCCCGTGGATGTCGTAAAAGACTACCAAGAGATATAATATGCATATAACATATGTGAAAGAGAAGGAAAACTCGAAATAAAACCCTATATCAACATGTCTGACCAGCATGGTATAGTAAGTTCAATTTATCTCCTATTGTGGAGGCGGCTCGAGCCCAACAGTGGGATGTATAAAGGATGAAACGACAATAAAACATAATAGATCATAATTTAGCGCCTATTGAAATATACATAATCTTCTCATTGGTAGAGAAATATGATGTGCACCGTAGGGATGCGACTTGGAGGGAAAATAATCGATTTTTTGTTCTTTAAAATAAATCGATTATGAAGTAATCGATTTATTAAAAATAAATAATCGATTATAAAATAATCGATTTTTCTCCCAACAGGATTATGATGACCTTTTTTTTAGGAAATGTGAGCTTTAATTTCTAATTTTCTAATATATGTAGTATGAAACAGTCGTGATGACCTTTTTTTTAGGATATCCGGCCGTGAATAATCGATTGATTTTGAATAGTAGATAATCGATTAATAATCGATATATATTGTTTTGATAATCGATTGTAAAAATCGGTTATTACAAAAAAATTGTCGATTAATAATCGACTTTTATAAAAATCGATTATTTTTTTACATCTCTAGTGCACCGTTTATGCGGCGTAATTCCAAGCTTCTTATTGTGAACTAGTAACCCGCCTTCTCTTCGGTTACAGTCGCTTTACTCGCATAGTTCCCGTTCCCGTGGGAATACCGGGTTAAACTATAGCCCAAGTTACTTCTTATATAGACTGCGATCTGGTAGTAAAATATTATCAAAATCGGTCCAACCGATATGAAGATTCATCATCATCATCATCGCAGCCCACATACACACTGATGGGCTCGGGCCTCCTTCATAATGGGAGGGAATTTGACCTACTATACCATCCTGGTCAGACATGTTGGTATAGGGTTTTGTTTCGAGTTTTTCTTCTCTTGCACAGATATTATGTGCATATTATATCCCTTAGTCGTCTCTTACGACATCCACGGGCAAGATAGGGAGTGGTGAATTGTATTCTTACTCCGTCACCACACGGAAATTGAAAAATATTATAGCGCGTATTAAAACATTCAGAATTATGACGGTGAATGTTTTGTGGTATATTCTTTTGAAGGGAGATTTACTAGGCGGCAATTTTTGATATGCATTTGTTGTATATTAATGGCGGCTATAGCCTAGAAATGAGAGACAAATTTTAAGCCCACTAAGTGTTATAAAAAGGAAGAAAAATCGTGTAGAGGGATGTAGTTACCAGAATTACGAGTATATAATCCAAAGATAAATTAATATTAATTGTCAGGGAGTTCTGTTACTAACATCATCATCTTGCTCTTATCCCAATTACTTGGGGTCGACGCAATATGTCATCTGTTTTGACATATTGCAAAAAGTTTCGGCAATGACTTTTATGACCGGCCGCCTGCCTGACGTCAACCCTCCTTGGGAATGTAATCGTTGACCCAAATGGTACCAGATGGACTTGGTCCGGGTCAATCTAGGGCTCTTAGTCGTCTTTTACGACACCCACGAGCAAAGCAAGGGTTGGTAGTATTCGAAGCCGCTACCACACAGCACAGGGAGTTCTGTTACTAACAATGTAAGTATTCCAAGAGGTCCTTGAATCAAAAGTCAAGTGCTTATCTATCAAAATAATTCCGTCTCTCATTCGTTAGTTAATATTTAATTATCGTAATTCGTACGTTAATACTTAATGCATTAACCCATAAATAAATTCATCATTATCATCATCATCTCAGCTCATATACGTCCTGCAGTGCTTGAGCCTCCTCCACAATAGGAGGGAGATTGACCTTACTATACTATGCTGGTCAGACAGATTGGTACAGAGATTTATTTCGAATTTTCCTTCTCTTGCATATATGTTATATACGTACTATATCCCTTAGTTATCTTTTACGACATCCACGGGCAAGATAGGGAGTGGTGAATTTTATTCTTAGTCCGTCACCACACGGAAAGTTAAAATCATGATAGCGCCTAATAAAACATTCAGAATTATGACGGTGAATGTTTTGTGGTATATTCTTTTGAAGGGAAATTTATTAGGCCGCCATTCTTGATATACATTTATTATATTATCAAAGGCGGTTATAGACTAGAATTCAGAGGAAAATTTTAAGCCCGCTTAATGTTATGTTATAGGGATAGGACCACGCTATTGACATATGTCTATCTACAGCCTCAGGCTGGTCCGTCCGGGGTAGTATCGACGTCTGAGTAGTAGCAATTTGTTACTGCGCTTCGTTCGGTGAGCGAGAGAGTCGGAAGTTCAATTTTTTGAGGATGTTTGCGTGTGGTGGGTTTTGGTGATGCCTTTAGTTTCACCGTACCTCATTGCATGCATTCATATTCCCTTCATTGCAACAGCGAACGGCAGCAACACTTACCATCAGGTGTACTGTTTGTTCGTTTGCCACTGTTTGCAATAAAAAAAGAGAGAAAAACCGTGTAGAGGGATGTAATTATCAGAATCACAAGTATATAATCCAAAAATAAATTAATATTAAATGTCAGGGACTTCTATTACCAATAAAGTAAGTATTCCAAGAGTTCCTTGAACCAGAAGTCAAGTGCTAATCTATCGAAATAATTCCATCTCTCATTTGTAAATGTTAGTATTAACCCATAAATAAATTCTAAATGTAACCAAGCTCAAAGTCGCTTAGCGTGCTATGGAGCGGGCTATGCTTTTTTTTTTATTGAGGTGGGCTGCGGTCGGCGCGCCTCCGCACCACTCCGTCCGGGGCGACAGAGGGGCTTAAGCACGCAACTCCCGCAACCCACCCGAACACCACGTCGCCTTCGTCGTTGGGCCGACCACTGGAGCAGGGTTACTTGTCATCAGTTGTCAAGCGGGCTATGCTCGAGATTTCTCTGCGAGATAGAATCCGAAATACAGAAATCCACAGAAGAACGGGTGTAACCAACATAGCACGAAGAATTGGCACGCTGAAGTGACAATAGGCAGGCCACATCGCTCGACGAACCGACAACCGCTGGGGAAGAAAGGTTTTCGTGTAGCGACCACGTATCGGACGATGACTGCGTCATCAGTCATCGTCCGATACGTGGTCCATACGTGGCCTCCATAGGACGCTACCATAGGACGCTTCCACTAGGTGGACCGATGACTTGGTGAAAGTTGCTGAGCGTCGTTGGATGCAGGCGGCACAGGACCACGCTCTGTGGCGTTACGTTACTAGTATTATAATTGCGAAAGTAAATTTGTTTGTTACACTTTCACCCTTAAACAACCGAACCGATTTAAAAAATTTTTCGCTAATGGGCAGCTATAATACCAGGGAGTAACATAGGCTATATTTTATCCCGGTATTCGGGACGGGACTACGCGGGTAAGGCGACTGAAACCGAAGCGAAACGAGGGCGAGTTGCTAGTTATAAATAAAACTATACGAATTTTATCGCGTTTGAATTAGATTTTTGATTGAACAACGTTATGAATACTTTACAGCGTTCATGATCACGGCTGGATTAAGATGTCTCACGTCCGACAAGTCATCGTTATTATAGAGATTTATATCTATCGGGTTAAAATTCGAATTTTTAGTTGATTTCATAATTTATTTCGTAATGAGGCATGACGTATGGTTCATTGCAATGTATATTCAAAAGTTATAATTAACACACTTTTTTTTGGGGTTGGGCTGCGGTCGGCGCGCTCCTCGCACCACTCCGTTCGGGGCGACAGAGGGGCGTAAGCACGCAACACCCGCAACCCACCCGAAAACCACGTCGCCTTCGTCGTTGGGCCGACCACTGGAGCAGGGTTAGTTGTCATCAGTGGTCAGCCCGACGGAATACCCCCTACGTGGGGTACGGGTTGGGGTACCCTCCCATCGACCGATGTCCCCTCCCACCCTCGGGGAGGACGTCGGTCTTTCCTCACGCGGGCGGCCTCTCGGCGGGTGACGGACTAATTCCCGGTCACGTCACCCACGGCCTCGGCTAGGGCGGCATGAGGCGCAGGTAGTTGCGCCTACGCCGCCCCAGTCGCCGGCGCGGCGGCGGATCGCCTCATCGAGGCTGCGCTCCTCGCGCAGGCGATCCGCCGCCTCCATAATTGACACATTGGAAGCAAACTCCCCATATTTTTCATGGTAGGCCGGTATTTTAATGAGTACGCTATTTATGCAGTCATATTTATACCAGGTGTTGGCAAAATACCAGCGCTATTTCCTTAAGTAGAAGTAGCACGAACTGAGCCAATAGCCTTTTTTGTTCCTTGTTAAAATTGTTTCATTTTATATAAGAAGCTCTTTTGTTTAGTTGTAATGTTATAAGATCTAACGAGAACAGAATAAACGATTTCTTTCTTTCATTCTATATTGTAAAAGGGGTTTCCGTGTGGTCACGGAGTAAGAGTACAATTCACTGAAGACGACTATGGAATATAAAATGCACATCTGTGCAAGAGAAGTAAATCTCGAAATGAAACCCTATACCAACGTCCAACATGTCTGATCAGCATGATATAGTAGGTCAAATTTCCTCCCATTGTGGAGGAGGCCTGAGCCCAACAGTGGGACGTATGTAGGCTACGGCTAGGGATACAAACGATACATCGATGTTTTTGAAACATCGATGTTTCAATAAAATGTGCTGTGTGGTAGCGGCTTCGAATACTACCAACCCTTGCTTTGCTCGTGGGTGTCGTAAAAGACGACTAAGAGCCCTAGATTGACCCGGACCAACTCCATCTGGTACCATTTGGGTCAACGATTACATTCCCAAGGAGGGTTGACGTCAGGCAGGCGGCTGGTCATAAGTCATTGCCGAAACTTTTTGCAATATGTCAAAACAGATGACATATTGCGTCGACCCCAAGTAATTGGGATAAGAGCAAGATGATGATGATGATAATGATGTTTCAATAAAAAAAACATCGACATTGCCATCGATGTTCACTATTGTAAAACATCAACAACAACATTATTTTATCGACGTGCCTGCACGATATTAAATGTATAGTTCTTTTAGCAGAGCCTGCAAAAAAAGTTCCTCACATCAGGTAAATTTTCGTATTTCATGCAAAAAATATGCTTGATTTACCTAAAAAGAAAAGAAAAGCTCATCGCATAGATTTTCAAAAAACATCGATGTTTCGATACATTGAAGTTTTTGGTTTCGATATTTGCATCCCTAGCTGCGACGACGACGAATAGAGGTTACGGCTAGGATTACAATGACATCGTACTTTCAAATAAGAACTTCGTCAAACCCGAACTAACCCGATTATTTTATCAGTATGTTATTGAATAGTGTGTTGACCGGCCGTTATCGTGTGTACCATTACAAAGATTTTCTATATAACTGTGACCTTTTAATATAAGATACAGTCAATATAAATATTTGGTAAGTAATTCACCATCATCTCAACCCATATATGTCTCACTATTGGCCTCGGATCTCCTCTATTATGGGAGGAAAATTAACCTACTGTAAGACGCTGGTCAAGAGTGTTGGCTGGCATAAGTTTGTTTTGAGTTTTTCTTCTCCTGCATAGATATTATAAGCATATTATATCTCTTCCCTTACTCGTGTTTTACGACACCCACAGGCAAAAGAGGGGGTGATGAATTGTATTCTTACTCCGTTACTACACGGACATTTGTAGGGTTTTATTTCGATTTTACCTTCTCTTGTATAAATGTTATATGTTGTATGCATATTTAAAAATCAGTCATTTTTACCGACACATACTTTCAATAAAAAAATTTGTCTATTGTATTCCTACTCAGTCTCCAAACAAAAACGACTAACATCTAATTAAGTCATAATAACTCGATTATCCGGACCTCAGTTATACGGATTCGTGATTATCCGGACTACTAACTATGACCTATATATTGTATCTTCAAATCGAATTTATGCAAATATGAACGTGTCTGAGATGGCATGTCCCGCGGGATGACTGCCTACGCGTTTCGTTATTATTTTCATAATTGTTACTCGCCTTTGACGTGCGTGCCCCGCTGGATATGTATTTCTCTTTTAATAAACGCATAAAATTATGTACATCTATACCAATAAATAAAATTGGAGTGTCTGTTTGTAATGTCAAAATATTAGGCTTTTTTCATGCTCACACGGTTATTTGCACGACACCTATGCCTAAAATAACAATTAAAAAATTTTTGTCTGTCTGTCTGTCTGTCTGTCTGTCTGTTTGTTCCGGATAATCTTTAAAACGGCTGGACCGATTTCAAAAATTCTTTCACCAATGGAAAGCTATAATATCAGGGCGTAAACTAGGCTATATTTTATCCCGCTATTCCCACGGGACCGGGAACTACAGGGGTAAAACGACTATAACCTATAACCGAAGCGAAGCGAGGGCGGATTGCTAGTACTAAATATACACAAAACCAAAGGAGGTTTTCATACATTCGATTATCCGACTTTTCGATTATCCGAATGCCTAACGACAACAATTAGTCCGGTTAATCGAGTTTCTACTGTATATGATAAAATTGAACCAATTGATGCTGTATCATTATATCTATACCAATAAATAAAATTGGAGTGTCTGTTTGTAATGTCAAAATAATAGGCTTTTTTCATGCTCATACGGTTATTTGCACTACACATATGCTTAAAATACACTTTATATATTTTTGGCTGTCTGTTTGTTCCGGGTAATCTTCAAAACGGCTGGACCGATTTCAAAAATTCTTTCACCAATGGAAAGCTATAATATCAGGTACTCCCTGAACCTAAGCTATATTTTATCCCGGTACTCCCACGGGAACGGGAATTACGCAGGAAAGACGACTGAAACTGAAGCGAAGCGAGGGCGGGTTGCTAGTAAAAGATAAAAATAGAATTGGTTACAATCGAATGCCACTTACAGGGTTTAGTTGTTAGTTTATCTATAGAAACAAGATAAAAATAAAAACCAAAATCTAACTATGACAAAAAACGAGTTATCGGATAAATACGGACAAAGACCCAAGCAAATGCTAATGATATATATATATTTTTGAAATCTTAACGCCCTTTCTAATGATATGAAACACAACATATTAATATATATTTATTTTTTAACAAAGCACTTTAAGACCTCTAGAGGGCGCCAAATTAGATTCAGTGACACATCATCTATACCAATAAATAAAATTGGAGTGTCTGTTTGTAATGTCAAAATAATAGGCATTTTTCATGCTCACACGGTTATTTGCACGACACCTATGCCTAAAATAGCGATTAAAAATTTTTTGTCTGTCTGTTTGTTCCAGGTAATCTTCAAAACAGCTGGACCGATTTCAGAAATTCTTTCACCATTGGAAAGCTATAATATCAGGGCGTAATTTAGGCTATATTTTATCCCGGTATTCCCACGGGAACGGGAACTACGCGGGTAAAACCCCTATAACCGAAGCGAAGCGAAGACGGGTTGCTAGTATAGCCTATAATCAGAAGACGATCAAGACGCTTCTAACGATACCTCATTTGTCCGATTCCAATAAGTAGTTGGGGAGCTATGAGGGAACAGATGAACATACATACATACATAGCCTATCAAACACATAACCCTCCGTAGTCTGGTAATAAATAAAATTGAAGTGTCTGTTTGTAATGCCAAAATAATGAGCTGTTTTCATGCTATTAGCATGAAAACATTATTTGTACAATACCTATGCCTAAAAACCGGTTTAAAAATGTTGTCTGTCTTTCTGTCTGTTTGTTTTGGGTTATCTTTAAAAAAGGTGGACGGATTTTGATAATATTTTACTACCAGGCAGATGTAAGGAGTAACTTAGGCTATACTTTATCCCGGTATTCCCACAGGAACGGACACTACCTAGACGGGTAAGGCGACTGAAACCGAAGCGAGGGTGGGTTGCTAGTATATTATAAACTAACAACCGAATCCTGTAGATGGCAATCGATTCGATCCGGATCTACAAATTCTGCAATCTAAAAATCTTTATGTAAGTATGTAAGAATTTGTGTAATTTGAAAATAATCCATATTTTTTTTTTTGGGGTGGGTTGCGGTCGGCTCGCTCCTCGCACCACTCCGTCCGGGGCGACAGAGGGGCGTAAGCACGCACACCCGCAACCCACCCACGATGCACGTCGCCTTCGTCGTTGGGCCGACCACCGGAGCAGGGTTACTCGTCATCAGTGGTCGGCCCGACGGAATACCCCCTACTTGGGGTACCCTCCCATCGACTGACGTCCCCCCCCCTCGGGGAGGACGTCGGTCTTTCCTCACGCTAAAATAATCCATATCTACCAATTTATCAAGTTAACGACGTCCACTGTTTATTTTTTTTTTTTTTGGATTGGCTTCGGTCTGAGCGTCCTCTGTGTCGCACGTCGCCTTCGTCGTTGGGCTGACCATCGGTGCGGAGTTCCATGTCGTCAGTGATCGGCGCGACGGAATACCTCGGTCGCGAGGTACCCTCTCCTTACGACATCCCCCCTCGGAGACGTCGGTCGCCGTCGCGCGGTCAGCCTGTCAACAGGTGACGGACTAAATCCCCGGTACAGTCACCCCA
Source organism: Lymantria dispar (assembly GCA_032191425.1). Classification (NCBI taxonomy): domain Eukaryota; kingdom Metazoa; phylum Arthropoda; class Insecta; order Lepidoptera; family Erebidae; genus Lymantria; species Lymantria dispar. The sequence continues at coordinate 3,361,690 of CM063465.1, read as the reverse complement.
TATACTCTTAATTTTTATAAATGTATATCATTATATACCTATGTACATAATGATATACATATATAAAAATTAAGAGCAGAATTTGTCAATAATCCATGTATCAATTTATCAAGTTATCGAGGTCCACTGTTGAATTTTCTTCTTATTTCTTTCTTTCCGAAGGGGGGATAATGCCATAATCACTACGCTTGATCGTCGGTTTGAATTACAATAACATCTGTGTCTTAAGACGGTGCTATCGTTCATTTTGGTGTTGATTCCTCAGCTGGTTATTACAAAACTCTCAAAGTTATGATAATGACAAATTAAAGTTGTCGTGCGGTTTCTCACAGGGAGCGGTTTTGAGGCCAGCACTGGGCGTTCAAAGGGAATCTCGCCTTCGGGCTGGGTATAATTCGCTACGCTGTCGATATAATCGTCATAGCTCGGGGTGGGATGCTAGAGGATGAAGCATTCTTAGTAATTCCCGCCACTGAAAAGATTTTCAGGTGGATTGAGGCACTGGGGTTTAAAGTGGCCTTGGAGAAAATGGAGGCCCTACCATTCCATAGGCTCCGCATCAGTTCTACATTCAGCGTCTTGATCAACGTCGATTCGTCTCCCATTAGCATTTGGGTCCACATGCAATACTTGAGCCGGAGTAGTCCGGTCAATATCGATATGGATAATCGTTGCCAAATATCGATATAATACGCGAAAAATAATCGCGATCTTATTTATATTAATGCACGGTTTAACCATTATAACCTTTCATAGGTCAAACTATAGTGAACACTTTTCATTGCATACCTACGATAGCAACGAGAAACAAAACCACTTTACTATTACAGTTTGATTTACCTGCGTGCTTAAGCCCCTCTGTCGCCCCGGACGGAGTGGTGCGGAGGCGCGCCGACCGCAGCCCACCCACAAAAAAAAAAACAGTTTGATTTACCAAAGTTTATAATAGTTAAGTCTTATGGTAATACAAATAAGAGCGTTTTTCGCTTTTATCAATATTCTTGAAGTGTTGCTTGTTATTAAGCCACTAGCTAATACCCGCTCCCTCTCTGTTTTGCACGTCAGGGATCGCGTAGAAAGAAAGAGTTAGCATAATTATTTTGGTTATTAGGCTTATTGGTGATCGTTTGTTTACCAACGTAGCGAAACAAGAATCACAGCACCTAAACAATAATTGTTGTGCTATTGTTAGTTGACAACGTCAGTTAACTAGGTAACTGATAGCCATTATTAGTTATATCAATATCGATACGATACGTTAGAGGCACATCAACGGTTTTCAGTTACGTTTTGCTATAGCGAACACATGTTCACTCGTAACCAAACTCCAAGTCGTTCAGCTATGGAGCGAGCTATGCTCGGCATTTCTTTATGAGATAGAATCCGAAATATAGAAACCTTATAGATTGGAATAAATAGAATTTAATAAAAAAGTATATCAACAAAAAGTTGCTGTACATAATTTGCAAATATAAATAAATAATATTGTTTTATTGTCCATGGCGGCAAACTAGCAAGCGTTCAGTGAGCGAGAGAGCCGGAAGTCCTACTTCCTGAGGGTTTTTGTGTGTGGTAAGTTTTGGTGACTTTTACTATCACCGAACCTAACCAAAGGCGTAATGGGGCGGCAAGTCGTTTATCCGTCGCTTAGGATAGATTAGGAGGGGTGTGTCCAGACCATAGCCTACTATAAAAAAGGCCAATTTCCCTCCCATCGTGGGGGAACTTCGACCCAGATACTGGGACTTGTATGTATTAAAACGTTGATGACGATGATAATCAATTGATTAAAAAGTAACCTTTTTTAAAACCGGTCAACATCCAGTAGTTTTATTCGCGTAGTGCCCGTTCCAATGGGAATACTGGGATAAAAAAATAGCCTACGTTGGTATCTATTGAATGAAAAAATTAATTTCCTTTATTCTTTGAAATTTAATTTTGTAAACCTCACATATTAATATAGAAACCAACGTAAGAAATAAATACTAACTAAAAACACGTGAGTCATATGTACGAGGCCAAAATATGGTATCAAAAAAAGTAAAACAGTAACATTTAAAACAATAACATTACATTAAGAATAACAATAATTAATACTATACTATATCATATTCTAGTTCGTAATAAATATCATAAATATGATATAGAATCTATGGCTTAGATAAACGAAACAAATTATTTAATAAAGACGTACAAAAATAAATCTTATTAGCGTAAAAAAGAAATCGAAAGTAGATAAATCTTGTGGTTAGATAGGTGGAGTCCTTGGTAAAATATTATAAGAAATAACTACTGTAAATTTGTCGACTGTATACCGCATTTTAAGGTATCATTTTTTGATTTTCAAGAAGCATTAAGCAAGAATACTTAAACTAAGGCTTTTTTGGTAACCCTTGTATTTTTTAAATACAATAAAGGTGAAAGAATTTCTAATATGGGTTAACATACCACCGTTTTACTCGCGTAGGTCGCGTCCCATTTGTTACTCGCTGATAATACAGCTTTCCATTGGTGAAAAATTTTTAAATTGGTTTATTGCCTTGAGCATGAAAGCGTAACAAACAAACAAAGGACCTTACTTCCGTATTTACAATATTAGTTACGATTCTACTATACTACTTTAAATTAAATTATCTCTTTGCTTAAGTAATTTTCTGAACGCTACTGCGTAATATCTGTTATTTAAAATGGCGACATGACTGTCAGTAACAATTTACCACTGTTAAGATATAGAATCGACTTGCAATTTAATAATACATAGGTCTACTTACCTTCATCATCATCATCGCAGCTATTGTGTCCTACTACTGGGTTCGAGCCTCCTCCATAGTGGGCGGGTAATTGACCTACTACTACTACCACGCTGGTCAGGCGGCTTGGCACAGGGTTTTAATTCGAGCTTGCATAGATGTTATTCAATTTCAAATCATTTATTATGCATAAACCCCGAGAGGGTACTTATATATTGAATAGTTTACAAAATTAAATTAAATTATTCAAAAAAATAAACTACCACCGGATCGGCACGCGATCGCTACTGAGAAGATCTGGCAAGAAACTCAGCAGGCTGGTCTATTATTTTTAACTAATTTTTTCTTCTTACTAGATATAAAATTGTGTACATGTTTTGTAAGAACTAGCTCCAGTGTGATGCCCTTCAAACCACAATAATACTAAATATAATTCAAACGATTATGGCTGGACTAGACTCCACAAGCGGCACCCGATCACGAGTTGCCTACTAGAGCAGCCACCACTTCCCTCGGGTATTCTTTATCTGTCAGTGGCCTTGAACGCTGAAAGCGTTTCGAAACATACGGCAATCAAAAATCAAATACAAATGCGATAAAATCCGTAAAAATAAGAATCTTTCAAGATATAATAACTTCCTAAAATTGAAAAACCTTTGAAAGACAGTATAATCCATTAGGATTATAAGCAAAAATACTGAATTAACTGTGAAATTGTACGTTATCTCTGTGAAAAGTGATTAAAAAGCTGCTACGGTAACTTGTTAAGTTTTAATTTTCTATAAAGTTCCACAAAGATGGTCTGATGAAGAAAAATAATTACTTTTTAGGGTACCGTACCCAAAAGGTTAAAAACGGGACCCTATTACTAAGACTTCGCTGTCTTTCCATCCGTCTGTCTGTCACCAGGCTGTATCTCGAGAACCGCGATAGCTAGACGGACGGACAACAAATATTTAAGGAGGTACTTTTTTTTTTTGAGGTGGGTTGCGGCGGGCGCGCTCCTCGCACCACTCCATCCGGGGCGACAGAGGGGCGTAAGCACCCACACCCACCCACGATGCACGTCGCCTTCGTCGTTGGGCCGACCACCGGAGCAGGGCTACTTGTCATCAGTGGTCGGCGCGACGGTATACCCCTTTTTTGGGGTACCCTCTCATCGACCGACGTCCCCCCCACGGGGAGCACGTCTTTCCTCACGCGGTCGGCCTCTCGGCTGGTGACGGACTAATCCCCGGTCACGTCACCCGCGGCCTCGGCTAGGGCGGCATGAGGCGCAAGTATTCGCGCCTACGCCGCCCCAGTCGCCGGCGGCGGATCGCCTCATCGAGGCTGCGCTCCTCGCGCAGGCGACCCGCCGCCTCCTTCTGCGAGATCACTGCCTCGAAGAAGGCTGCGACCGCGTCCCAGTTCCTGACGCTGTCGACCATCACCCTGACGATAGTCGGCAGCGTCAGGTCGGCACCCATGATTGCGACGAGTTCACGACACTGCTCTGCCCAAGCGGCGCAGGCCTCGAACATATGCTGCACCGTGTCCTCGTCGCAATCGCAGTGGTGGTAGGATGGTGTACTCTCCCTCTTAACGACCTTGTGCAGGTACGTGGCGAAGCACCCATGCCCCGTCAATGTGCACCAGTGCAGGTGCACTAGTCGGAAGGAGAGCACCCCGTGCCGCCTTTCCAACCACTGCATCAGCACCGGCTGGAAGGCCCCCATGATTCGCACCCCGAACCGAGGCCTTTCCAGCCGGACTGCCTAGTATTTAAAGAGGTGCCCATACAACAAACGCGATTTTTATAGATAATGGTTTGGAACCCTACGTGCGTGACTCCGATTCGTACTTAACCGGTTTTTTAAACTCATTTTTCGTGTAGTAACGGAGTAAGAATATAATTAATCACTCACTTTCTTGCCCGTGGGTGTCGTAAAAGACGATACAATGATGATCTATGCAAGAGATGAAAAACTTAAAACAAAATTCTATGCCAAATCGTTTAACATCATCATCATCATCTCAGCCCAAATACGTCCCACTGTTGGGCTTGGGCCTCCTTCATAATGGAAGGGTAATTGACCTACTACACCACGCTGGTCAGACGTGTTGGTATAGGGTTTTATTTCGTTTTTCCTTCTCTTGCATAGATGTTATATGCGTTTTATATCCCATAGTCGTCTCGTACGATCGCCCAAAGGTAAGATGGTGAATTGGTGGTGAATTGTATTCTTACTCCGTCACCACACGGATGATCGTTTAACAAGCGTCAATCAATTTCCTTCAGGTCCTTTTCTCTCCTATAGTGGAGGAGACTCAAGCCCAACAGTGGAATAAGTTTATGATTAAACTCATTTGTAATTTGTAAAAAATATTAGGTACGGTTATAGACAGGACTTCAATTATTTATTTATTAATTTATTGGAAATCCGTTCTACAATACAATAGTTTATACCGATTTAGTTCTTACCATTGAAAATACTAATACTAATTTAGTACTTCCGATATGAACATTTCCAATAGCCGGTGTGGTGAAACGTCTTCGATTTTCAATATTATTAACTTATAGCATTAATAACCTAAATTTCTTGTGTTTTGATGGAATAAGAATACAATTCTCGATCCCCTTTATTATCCGTGCGTATCGTAAGAGATGACTAAGGGATATAATATTAAAAAAAACATCTGCACAATGGAGGAGGAAGTAAAACAGCGGTGGTATAGTAGATCAATTTACCTCCTAAAATGACAAGGAATTGATCTGTAACTAACGTGTAGAACTTTTGACGCGAATGTCAAAATATCACGTAGCGCTTTCATATTTTTTATTCGTTATTTTAGTGTTTTGAAGTGTTATATTGAATAATTTTGCTGATATTTTATGTAATATAATGCAGATAAAATTCTGAAATGTAGTGAATATGATATAATAGTGAATTGCGTGCATTTTGACATTCTGCTAAAATACCCAGAGAAGGCATGACTTGAATATCAACACCAAATCATGCTAACAACTGACTGAAAGACTAAAGACGTGAATAATCAATATAATAACTCGACATTGGCACCAATTCATAAAAGTATGCAATAATAACTTCTGATGTTTACGCGAGTATTACACATTTTAATAAAACTACGGGTTTTATCGCGTTTGTATTTGATTTTTGATTGGCCGACGTTTCGAACACTTAGCAGCGTTCATGCTCACGGCCGAACTAAGATGTTTCACGTCCAACAAGTCATCGTAAATTACATAAAATTTATAATTATCTACCCGATACAGAAAATTACTTATTAAATATTGACCCATATTTTGATACAAATTTGATGAAAAAATTATATCACAGCTCATGGCTATACAGTGCCAGATAACGTGGCAAAAGACGACCTTCACCTACCTTCACCACGATATCTTAAAATGCAAAAAAATCTATCGCTTACTATACAAATCTATCGAAAAGTTGTATCGCAAAATTCTCTTGGTAGAGGCCTACAAGGAAGCAACATTACAAACAGCACAACTCAAAATTTTACGAAATCTTGTAAAATTACCATAGGAAATATATGTTTTTAATATCCTATAATCATGTATTTCTTATGTTTTAAAATACCAGATTAACTTGTAACTGGTGACATTTCATTATTTTATAAATAATATCATTGATAACAATGCCAAATTACTTTCAAATGTCTGAAAATCAAAAGTTTTTAAGTAACATTAAAATTAAAGTACCGAGAATATTTATATAAATTCAATATAATATAGATCCTATAATTAAATACGTAATTAGTTTCGAAGAATTATGTAACGCCCAGAAAATGCCAAGTTTTAAGTTATGACACATTTCTTTCAACTCATTTTACCGTGAGGTGTAATAAACCTAAAGGATCGCACAAGTAGATGCAAGATTTTAGGTTATGTGTATCAAACATAAAATCTTTTCTTAACTGATTTTAGCGTCAGGTGTACGAGATCAGTGGCGTCGTGTGGCCCAGTCGCCATTTTGTTTGACATTCCGTGTGGAGCACGTAAAAGATATTGAAAAAAAAAAATGATGGGCCTCGATGACAGTATATACCGAATGATTGATGCATTCATAATTCATGTATCAGACAGCAGTGATAGTAATAGTAGTGGAAGTGACAGTTCAGAACTATAGATTTTTGTAAAGTCATAAATAAATTATTTTAGTATATTATTTTACCTCACCTTACGTATTTAACAAAAAGTTAGCCTTAAGATAGGTTAGCTATTAGTTTCATGCTAGGGCAGTGGTAAGGTAGGTAACGTGTACGTATGCTTTATTATTGCACGTGTAGGTGTTTAATAATTTCTTAATTAAAATTCTAAACAAATTACACGCAGACATAAATGTTTGTAACCTCTGTACTGGCTAGCCACCTTCACCACGATATTACAACGATAAGACGGTTTGTATGGAAAGCGATAGAATTAGCGATAAATTACATGGATTTGATGATATCGTGGTGAAGGTCGCCAAATGACCTCTTTTGCCATGCTATTTGGCAAACACTATAGTAACATAATTATTATTAAACGTTAGCTTATGCCCGCGATTTTGTTCGCGTGGAACAGTTAATTTGGGCTAACACTAACTTTAACCCGCGACTTTGTTTAAGCATAAGGTGAAAATATTTTTGAATAATACAATTCTCCAACACATGATTTTTGCGAAACCTGACAGTTTATCTAGTGCACGCAGCGGAAGCTCTCAAAAGGAAAAAAAAAATCGATTCTGAAATGTTTTTCATTGTTTCTGCGCTCCTATTGATTTCAGCGTGGTGATATTTAGCCTGCTGTTGCTGATATTTAACCTTCTCGATAAATGGACTTACTAACACTGAAAGAATTTTTCAAATCGGACCAGTAGTTCATGGGATTAGTGCCTTCAAACAAACAATCTCTTCCGCTTTATATATTAGTACAGATTAAAATTAATAGGAATTATATTTAAAACCTAACAAATCTAGTATATTACCGGATCGGAACACGGCCACACTGAGAAAGATCTGGCAAGAAAACTCAAGGGGACATGATGCTAAATTAATATTAATTTAGCATCATGCATCTTAAAACTTATTATAAAAAAAGTATGCAATTTTTCATCAGTTTTCTTATGACGTCATCACGTAAGATTATCGTCCATAAATCGTCTTTACAAATAACATTTTTTTTATAATTTCAGATCCCCGAGATAATAGAAAAAAGGCAGGGATACAAAACACTTGAATTTCAACATGTAATTGCTCTACTTAGAAGCTGGAATTTTTATCATTACGGAGCATTATTCTCTTCATTATTTACAAATCCTTATCTATATATGCAATATAATTGTATTCAATAGCGGTTATTAATAATAATTATAATGCAATTTTAAATAACTGCATTTATTGCAAGCGACGGGGGAAAACGGCTTATTATTATACGTTCGAAGTGCAATGCAGCCGTGTTTATACCTACAAGTTTCCGAACGTGATTGCTAAAATAAATATTTAAAAATAATACAAAATGAATTTCATATTAAAAGTTTTATTTGTATTTTCGTGTATTGCTATTAGCAATTTAATAGTGGGTGCTGTATCAATGATACCACATTTTGATGAAGAATGGTGGGGTCCTGTGCATAAGAAGCTCTTAAATGATACAAGCATCAGGCCATTTCATATTGAATTTGATCAAATGGTAAGTATTTTAATCTAGCATCCAATAATGACTGCATTTTACTAACCATAAACAATATAATTTTTGCATTTAGAATCATTTTCTTCTTATACTGGCAATAAATTTGTACCAAAATGTGGAAAATTTAATTACTAATTTTCTGTAGCGGGTTAATTATAAATATCTATAATAACAATGACTTGTTGGGCGTCAGACATCTTAGTCCGCCCGTGATCATTCATGAGTGCACGCTGAAAGTGTTCGAAACATCGGGCAATTAAAATTCAAATACAAACGCGATAAAATGCTTAAAGTGTTTTTATTTACTATCATCCAATGTTAGACACAGGGCCCGGTACCCGAAAGCGTAACCCGCCGGACTGGCGACAAACGTCAAGGAATCGTTACCAGTGGTCGGCCCTGTGGCGATGGGGAGGAAATACTGTAGGTTATGGGGCCGCACGCCTCTCATACATCGCCCTATAAAAGAAACACTATTAGGCATAGAAAACCCAAATAAGAATTTGACTATATTTCGCACAAAAATCTAATTCTAATTATAGTATTAATTTTTATATCTCGACTAAGAAATAATTGTAAAAAAATAAAATAATGTAAGTACAATCGATTTGTTACTGAAAACCACTTATATATGAACTAGCAACCCGCCCTCGCTCCGCTTCGGTTATAGTCGTTTTACTCGCGTAGTTCCCGTTCCCGTGGAAATACCGGGATAAAATATAGCCTGGTTTACGCCCTGATATTATAGCTTTCCATTGGTGAAAGAATTTCTGAAATCGATCCAGCCGTTTTGAAGATTACCCGGAACAAACAGACAGACAGACAAAAATTTTTTAATCGCTATTTTAGGCATAGGTGTCGTGCAAATAATTGTGTGAGCATGAAAAAAGCCTATTATTTTGACATTACAAACAGACACTCCAATTTTATTTATTGGTATAGATATCATGCAATGCTTATATCAATGACGATTTTGCTGAGAAACATCCTTTTGGAAGTTTTTGCAATGTCGCTCTATGTTTAATTTAGATTATTTAGTCTGGCACCCGCGGAGAGGTTAGGCCTTGCAACAGCGATCGGCATCCCGGGGGGGCGACGATGGGAGAGGGTGCTCCCTCGGTCGGGTCGACCCGACGGAATACCGTCGGAATACCGCTGACCACTGAAGTCAAGGAACTCTGCACCGGTGGTCGGCCCAACGGCGAAGGCGACGTGGTTACGGAACCGCGCGCCGCCCCTCTGTCGCCCTGGACGGAGCCTGGCGCCGGGTGCGCTGACCGTAGCCCACCTCAAAAAAACAAGCTTAGATTATTAACTTGTTGAAATAAATTAAGGAGGCATTCGGTTCTCTTTTCGGACGGAAGTAAAGTTTTACAACTTGCCAACTGGTTTATATAATACCTTTAAACGAGCAATTCGCGAATATTTCTCGGTCAAAGTCAAAATCACTATGATTTTTGCCTTTCATTGTGAAAAACTGGTTTTTTAAATTTTAAGGCTCATAACAAACTAAATCTTTATTTATTAGATCTTACAAGACTTAAAAGAACACGAACCGTATGATTTTAAGTAAATATATAATATTTTCCGTATGGTGACGGAGTAAGAATACAATTCACCATTCCTTTTCCAAGTCCATATCTATGGAATTTAGGTTTTGACGATTTTCTCGAGTTACCTCTACCGAAGAATTGTCTACTGATCGGCTATGCAGACGACGGACTTTTACTTATACAATCGAACACTAGGGATGGTTAAGAGAAATTAGCGGAAACATGCCTCAATGATATATTCGATTGGGGTATACAAAACCGGCTTGCTTTCGCACCACAAAAAACATATAATCTTTTATTAAAAGGACATTTACAATCGGCGCCGCGTATAAAATTCAATAATATGACTGTTAAACAGAAAGAATCAGTTTGCTATCTCGGCCTAGTCTTAGAAAAACAATTTTCATTTATTCAGCATATTAAAACTGTAGGCGAAAAAGCGAAACGGCATTTCTACGCGCTTACTAGAATATCCACATCTACTTGGGGCCTTCGTTTTAATACACTTAAAACCATATACTTAGCCACATATTTGGGGTGTATTTGTTACGCTGCACCTGTATGGGCCGATAGGGCCACCATAGGGGCGGCTCGCCTTAAATTACTACAGAGCCAACGATTGGCCCTAATATTCTTATTCCTAATATTCTTATTTCTAATATTCTTACCCTAATATCCTAATATTCTTCTCCTAGGTAAAGCCTACAGAACGGGTAGTACCGAGGCCTTGCCAGTACTCGCGGGTGTACTTCCGGTTGATTTGGAGAGCGTCAATGTCCACCACAAAGGAAACTATGAATACAGATTTCCTTCTACCGCGCGACCGAAATAAAATTGCCAGATTGTTTGCACCACAATCCATTATCTATGAAGGGCTTTTAACTGAATGCCAAGAAAGATGGGATTCATCATCAAAAGGTCGTCATCTTTATCTATTTTTTTCCATTATTTTCTTTTAAACTCATACTTTCACCACTATGTCAATGTTCCACATCTGACCGCGAGTATGAACAATAAGCACATCACATTCTCTGGGAGTGTGATCTCTGGCGAAACGAGCGTAACCTTACGTTAAACAGTTTGCAAGTCACCTGTGGGGTAGTATACTATACGGATCTTGTAGCAACTCGAGAAAATTTCCGTGCGTTCATGCGTTTCTACCATACCTACTGTAGCAATCAATCTTAACGCTCACATATAGGCCCCGTTAAGCTCTTCCGTATCCGTGGTGCCGTACTGCTGCGCTATCGTAGCTGTACACCTTTTTACTTATTGGCTGACTAGTCATTTTGTTTTCCTGTCTCCCGCTTTGCCTAGGAGGGCAGTGGAATCTCTCTTTCCAACTCCTCCTCTTTAATCTTTTCTAATTAAATTTGTTGTGGGTCCCGAGACAATTAAAATCATATCCCGGGACTGCCTGAGGGTCAAACCTCGGTGTCATTTATGGAGACTATTGTGGATCCTGGCTTACAAGAGTTACAATGATGGGCATGTGTGGTGGGATTAGTCCCATTAAAAGAGCTTATTTACGTGCGGTGGATTTTGGTGATGCCTTTAGTACCTATCTTCATTGCATACATTCATCTTCAGTTTCATTACGGTAGACAGCGGCCTAGCAAAGGTCGAAGAGCGGCATTATCATCTATCATCAGGTGTACTGTTTGCTCATTTGCCACCAAAACCGATGAAAAAGAACTAAAAAACAAATCTTTGTGTCCAGATTTTACAAACACGCAACAGACACAAATTACATCCACTCTGAACAATATTGTGGAATGATGCGAAGAATTCTTTTTACATGAGGTGACGGAGTTAGAATACAATTCACCACCCCCTTTCTTCCCCGTGGGTTAAAAGACTATTAAAAGATGAAATCTTAGAATAATAACGTATAGAAGGTAAGTTCGCACACAAAAAGTGAAGAATTTCAATTGGAGCCTAATGGAGCTTACGCCGGAACTGTTCCGTAATGTTCAAGGTCACTGTACTGCACGTACGTACGCAACTCTTAAAAAATAAAAAAATAATTATGACAATTTGTGCATTCAAATGGTGCCACAACACGTTTGAAAAGCAAAAAGGTTTTTAACATTAATCTTACAAGTATTTCGACGATTTGTGATAATAAAAACAAAATTTGATTTCATAATTTGTATAGTGGTGTACGTGTGTAATCGCTAGCGCGCATGTAGTATTTTTAGATTCATGTTTCGATCGTTCGAAGTACCGACACTATCCTTCTATACGTTATTATTCTAAGGATGAAATATTTTTTTTATTATTAACGGTGGCAAACGAGCAAACAGTACACCTAATGGTAAGTGTTGCTGCCGCTCTTGAACCTTTGGAATACCAGTGGCATAGCTAGGCCGCTGCCTACCGTGAAGAAAGTGAAGGGAGTGGGAATGTGTGCAATGAGTTTCAGTGATACTAAAGGCACCACCAAAACCCACCACATGAAAACACCCTCAGAAAATTGGTCTGCCAGCTCTCTTGCCCGCCGAACGAAGCACAGTAATAAATTGCTATAACTCGGACGTCGATTTTCTGCGAGAATGTGGTGGACCCCGGACAGACTGGCCCGCGGCTGTAGACAAACAACTGTCAAAGGTGTAGTCCTACCCTTAGGAATGCATATAACATCTATGCAAGAGAAGGGAAACTTGAAATGAAACTCTATACCAACACGTTTGAACAGCGCGGTATGTCAATTTCCCTTCTATTATGGAGGAGGTTCGAACCCAACATTGGGACGTGTTTGAGCTGAAATAATGATGATGACGAAGAATTGTACAACGTGGGTATCGAACCGTTAAACAACTCAGTGATTTACGTGTATGAATCAACGTATGTAATTCATGATATTAACAACTTAAGGTGTATACTTATTTATGACGACACCCAGAAAGACTACAAGTCACATGTTTACATCATGTGTAGTACAACAAGTTGTATAAGTTAATTTACTTAAAAAAATTGCACTGATAATCGTTAGTAATTATATAATTATCACGCCGGTAACATATTATTACTTGCCTGTAATCATGTAGAATAATTACTATTCTTTTTTATAATTTCCTGCGAAGATTTTCTCTTGATTGTTATTAATTTGTTTTGTTTTATTTTTCAATCGCTGGTTCTTGTTTTGACACAATTTTTTTAACCTTTAGTATAAGGAAGGCTAGCTCGACTATATAGTCTAGATTTTTTTATTACTTGCAATTGTTTTTTTACTGCTGTGTGGTAGCGGCTTCGAATACTACCAACCCTTGCTTTGCTCGTGGGTGTCGTAAAAGACGACTAAGAGCCCTAGATTGACCCGGACCAACTCCATCTGGTACCATTTGGGTCAACGATTACATTCCCAAAGAGGGTTGACGTCAGGCAGGCGGCCGGTCATAAAAGTCATTGCCGAAACTTTTTGCAATATGTCAAAACAGATGACATATTACGTCGACCCCAAGTAATTGGGATAAGAGCAAGATGATGATGAATTGTTTTTTTAGTCATCATCATCATCATTTCAGCCTATCGCCGTACACTGCTAGACATAGGCCTTCATCATGTTACGCCACAAAATGCGGTACTGTGCCGCCTGCTTTCAACGACGCGCAGCCACTCTCACCAGGTCGTCGGTCTACCTGGTGGTTCCTACACTGCGTCGTCCGATACGTGGTTGCCACTTTCTTCCCCAGCAGTTGTCGGTTCGTCGAGCCATGTGTCGTAAATTTTTTAAAGTAAGCTCAGGAAATAATCCTTGTATAGTTAGGACTCTACAATACCCGTTTGTATACTCTATTCGTATACCCGGACGTCGGTTGCCCTCACACGGTTAACCTCTCTGCGGGTGACGGGCTATTCCCTGATCCAGTCACTCCGCGGCCTTGGTTAGGGCCTCATGAGGCGCAGAAACTCGCGTCCGTGCCGCCCATGACGCTGGCGGTGTATCGTATCGCCGTAGTGGAGTTTCTCTCACGCACGCTCCGCCGCCTCCTTCCGTGAGATAATTCCCTTGCTGTCGCTGTTGAGCATCTACCTGGCGATGGTCGATCTGTATGACGAGATCACGACGCCGCTCTGCCCACGTAGCACACACCTCGAGGGTGTGCTGCGCCGTGTCCTCGTCGCAATCGCAGTGTTGACAGGACGGTGTGCTCTTCCTCTTCACGATCGTATGCAGGTACTTGGCTAAGCAACCGTGCTCCATCAATACCTGCATCATTCTGAAGGCAATGACCCCGTGCCACCAACCCAAGCGCCTCCCCTCCACTGGCCGGAAGGCCACGACGTTCCGAACAACAATGCACTTTGGTCGGTGAGCGAGAGAGTCGGCAGACCAACTTTTTGAGAGTGTTTGTGTGTGATTAGTTTTGGTAATGCTTTTAATATCACCGAACCACATTGAACATACTGACAATCTCTTCAATTTCTTCACGGTAGTCAGCGGCCTAGCAAAGGTTCATGAGCAGCAGTATCACTTACCATTAGTTTTGCTGTTGCTCCTTTACCATCAACAGCAATAAAAAAAATCTGGAGTCATAATTATTCATATTATCACAGCCCATTTATGTCCCACTGTTGGACTCGGGTCTTTCCCTGTGGAAGAGAGAGTATTATATTATACAATACTGGTCAGACGTGTTGGTTTTATTTCCAATTGTCCTTCTCTTGCGTAGATGCTATATGCATTTATACCCCTTAGCCATCTTTTATGATGCCACGGAAAAGATAGAGGGTAGTGAATTGGAGTTTTACTCCGCCACCGCATGAAAAGCTTGCTTACCTATAACAATAATGCGAGATACAATTTAGTTATCATACGTGGGTTTTTTTATGGGTGGGCTATGGTAAGCGCACATGCGGTCCATTCCGTCCGGGGAGACGAAAGGGCGGCGCGCGGGCGCATAGCCCACTCGTACCTACGTCGCCTTCGTCGTTGAGCCGACCACTGGAGTAGGGTGACTCGTCGTCAGTGGTCGGCCCGACGGAATACCCTTTCGGGTACCCTCACCTCTCGACGCCCCTGTCCCGGCGTCGGTCGCTGTCGCGCAGTCAGCCTCCGTCATACGTGGGTAGGGATTCGCGTTAGCCTAACTGACAAGTCGTTGGAAATTAATCTCCAACAGATGTGGGTTACAGTCTCATTCTTTTTGCTCATAAATAAATTATTATAAATAGCCTAGCATTGTTTTGTGGTGGAGGGTACGAACACTACCAACCCTTACATTGCTGGTGGAGGTCGTAAAAGAAGACTAAGAACTAAACACAGACACAGACAAAATAAATTTAATGCTTTTTGGTCAAAAATTATATTTCCTAGTATGGCGATGTCAGACAGGCGGTTGGTCACGAAACTATTGCCAAATCTTTAATACTGCCCCATATGGACCTTTGCAATACCAGTGGGACAGCTAGACTGTTCCCTACCGGGAACAAAATGCCTTTTTTTAATTCTCTTTTTAATAAGTATATATCATAGCGGCAGGTAGTTTATTCCAGAGCCTGCATGTATGTGGGAGGAATGATCACTGGAAACGTACAAGTGAAATGGATGAATCCTGTACGGTGTACGAATGGAACGTTCGTAGAACGGTGACAATGGTACCAAGTTAAACAAATCTTCAGAGCACTCTCAATAAAAGAGCTAATAGAGTTCACAGAGTAACTCAAAGTCTTTCCGCCGCTCCAGCGACTCTAATATATTGCGTGGACTCCAAGTAAATAGGATAAGAGCAAAATGATAGTACCTAATAATACTCTAGCATGTCAACTACTAAGTCCCTCTTGAATTGGTCAATTGTACGCGAACACATTGATTTATTTCTTAATGCGAGGTGTCTGTTGTTAAAAAAAAAAACTTCAGTAATCGGGTCACCTAACATATAGATAACCTATCAATAACGAGGAGAGTTATGAGTAGTTGAGTTTATTGAACTCACACAAGTTTTTTTTTTGCCTGGAGTAATAGATTAGTTTTTCGTGTAGTTACGGCAAAAGAATACCATTAACCAAAACCAGTCGTGACCGCGGGTATAAAAAATGACTAAAAAAATATATGTAGATAGTA
Organism: Lymantria dispar; assembly: GCA_032191425.1. Lineage (NCBI taxonomy): Eukaryota > Metazoa > Arthropoda > Insecta > Lepidoptera > Erebidae > Lymantria > Lymantria dispar. The sequence continues at coordinate 3,345,622 of CM063465.1, read as the reverse complement.
TCGTTACCGAGGAAACTTGATATGAAACTCTTTTTCAATACGTCGCAATAGCCTAAAATACTAGGTTGGTTTCCCTCAAATGGTGGAGCACACAATAGTGAGCTCACCTAGTAATTAGTGGAAAGAGTAAGCGCTGAAGGTCTTTTATTATACCAGAGGTACAGATCAATTGCTGCATACCCTAAGCTAGGGTTTATGCCTCCAGCTTTCTTGCTCCCCGAACAAAGCCCAATATCAAATTGCTGCCAATCAAACATAATTTTTTTGCGAAAATCGTACTCCGGACAAGCCGATCTGTTTATGAACAGCTGCTTTGTTATGAACACTCAGAATATTATTAGCTATGTTATCCAGCATTATAAATTTAGAACAATTCTATAAAGTGCTCATAATTTGTTTCAGATGATTAGTGATCTTAAGTACCGTTTGAAAAAACATCGACCGTTCACTCCTCCACTCGAAGGTGTAGGATTTGATTATGGCTTCAACACCGACTACCTACATGGATGGGTTGACTATTGGGCTAATAACTACGATTTCAAATATCAAGAGAAAGTTCTCAACCATTTACCACAATACAAAACTAATATTCAAGGTCTTGATATCCACTTTGTCTGGGTTAAACCACATGTGAGTATAGACAAAAAAGAAGTGAAGGTATATAGAGATCATCTTAGAAATAGTGTAATTTATCAAACTTGACATATTGATTGAAAGCCACGCGTGCAGGCGCACGTGTGGCTTTCTTAGAGTGAAAAACAACCTCTCAAAACTGAGATGTTTCCTATACAAATAGTGGCCAGATCTACCAGGTAAAGAGGTTAGAATGTGATGAACATAATTTTCTACAATGGCAATAGTTAGTGACTACAAGCAAAAAATAAATCGGAAAATGTCATCATCATTATTTCGGCTTGTCGTCGTCCTCTGCTGGACTCCTCCCTTATGTTACGCCACAAAGTACGGTCTTGTGCCGCTTGCATTCAACACTGCCCAGCAACTTTCACTAGGTCGTCGGTCCACCTGGTTCATCTTACACTGCCTCGTCCAATACATGGTCGCCACTCGAGAACCTTTCTTCCCCAACCTTGCGGTTGTGGGTTCGTTGAGCAATGCGGCCTGCCCATTGCCACTTTAGCATACTATGTCGGTTACACCCGTTGTTCTGCGAATTTCACAGAGAAATCTCGAGCATAGCCCGCTCCACAGCACGTTGAGCAACTTGGAGCTTGATTGTGAAGCCTAAATTTAGGGACCACGTTTCGGTGCCATAAGTCATCACCGGTAACACACACTGATTGTAGACCTATGTTTTCAGACACTGAGGTATGTTGGACAAGAAGAACCTCTTAAGTTTCCCGAAAGCCGCGCAACCGAGTAAATGTAACATTACATAAATTATTTCTTTTAGGTACCTCCTAACGTGAAAGTAGTTCCACTTTTATTACTTCATGGTTTTCCTGGATCAGTAGTAGAGTTTTATAAGACGATACCATTGCTTACTTCTTTATCAAAAGATCGAGATTTTGCTGTGGAAGTAATAGCTCCGAGCTTACCTGGATTTGGTTTCTCTGATGTAAGTATTAGGCAGGGAGCAAATAGACTCTTAAATCGCCACCATCGCTTGTACGCGTAGATGTTTTAATCTCTACAACAAGTTTTATTGCGATTTTTTTAAATAGATTATTTCAAGAGGAAGATTCATTTATTAAATACATGCATATTATATTAAAGAAAAGCTGAACATTTCGAAGATTTGTAATATATGGTCGTAAAATACACCATTTTACGAGATACATCCAAAATAATTTAGTATATCGCATATCATAAAAAGTTTACAAAAAACTGCGAACGGTATAATTATATCTTCTAAGGACACAACTATCAGTTGTGTTGTCATATTTTCCTTTTACATTTTACTAAAAAGTAATGGGTTATTTACGAAGCTATTTTAGACAACAATGTATTATTCTTTATACAATTAAAGACATTAAGTATGTGGTGCACTAAATATTGATCAAAATTGCTCCCTACGGTATATCATTGAAATTCATATTTTAGGAATTATCATAGATTTAAAATAAATAGGCAGATCAATTGAAGTCGAAGCAAAGCAAGAGGGTGCCAGTAACAAAATATACCTTTAACTTATCGAATGTAATTCACAAAGAGTTTTAGTTGCATAGCTATCATTTATAAACATTATCTTAAACTTTTGAATTGAATATAATATTGAAAATTACACACGTTTGAGAAAGGTATCCAGATAATGTGATCGTATCATTTATAAGATTATAATAATCAGGATGTATTTGACAATTTGTTTTATTTACAGGCTGCCATTCGTCCAGGCTTAGGAGCATCTGAAATGGGAGTTGTATTAAGAAATTTAATGCATAGATTGGGCTTCAAGAAATTCTACGTACAGGGCGGAGATTGGGGTGCTTACGTGGGATTCAGCATAGCTACTATATATCCAGAGGTTTGTTTTGAGCCTCAGTAAAATGTAGATTTTAAACAAAGTGTAATGTGCAAATCTAATGAAAGCTTTTTGATTTACTAAATATATCAAAAATGTATAGCATTACCCGCGAATGATCGTAACGATTAATGAACGCAAGCAAACAACAATACTGTGAAAGAAGGCGAACGACATAATCCCTATATCAATCTGCTTGGCCTGTAAATTTCTCGACTATTATTGAGGAGCCTCTAGACCAACAGTGCGATATGTACATTAGCTGCGACGATGATGATGTTGATGAATTAAAATTTAATCCTTGCATGTTCATCAAAGTACACAAAATTCATTCTGAAGCCTAAATTTTAAATTACAACACTTTTCGGATGTAAAAGAGGAGAAAGATAATACATTTGTATCACTCACAGTGATAATCTCTTGAGTATGTTATCAGTATCGTGTACCCACTATGGCTAATATTTTTAATAACATTATTGTTAATCTCCGTTTGGCATTGAGATAAGAATACAATTGTCGCAGCTCTTTTTTGCCCGTGTAAGTCGTATAAATCGATCGGCTTATCGATCAAGGCTTAACGTGAGCAATAACTCTTTTTTTAGAAAAGTATAAACTTTCCTTATTTTTAGTCAATATCAAAACGTCGAAATGCTTTTTGACACAAAGTGTTTGTAATAATAATGCATAATAATATAATTAAAAAGATTAGTTTAATACCTTAAAAAATTAAAGCTAAAAAAAGCTAAAAGATATGAATACATAATTGTGTTTCTTCTAGGAAACTTTGGGCTACCATACAAATTTAGCAGTATCGTTAGCAGCCAAATCCTTACTTATATGGGTTCTAGGCTCCGTGTATCCACCATTGGTAATGGATAAAGCGGTTATAGATAGAGCATATCCAATTTTAAATTATCTTGAAGTTCTAATAACAGAATCTGGATATTTTCACATTCAAGCTGCTAAACCCGATACTATTGGTAAGAAATAGTTGAATTTATTAAATTTGATTTTTTTAAGTTTGTGTTTTTATTTCGAATGTAGATATTACTCGCTGATTTTCTTATTCATCTTCTATAATATTTTGGTATTTATAGTAATGTTATGACAAAGTAAATGTTTAACCATTTTTTATTGGGCTAATCTCACCACACATTTCCATAACTGTAACTCCTGTAAGCCAGGACTTACAATGGTCTCCGTATAAGACACTGAGGTGTAACCCTCAGGAAGTCACGGGAAATGCTTTTAATTGTCTTGGGACCTGAAACAAATTTCATTAGAAAAGAAAAAACAGGAAGAGTTGGAAAGATTCCAATTCCCTCCACATAAATATATAAGCCAGTAAATAAGGGTTGTACAACTACGTGAAGTGCATTAGTATAGCACCAAGGGCTAAACAGAGATTAAGGGACCTATATGTTAGCTCTAGGATTGGTTACAATAGTAGATATGGCAAAAACGCTTGAACGCACGGTAATTTTCTCAAGTTGCCACAACGTCCGTATAGTATACTACCCCAGACGTAACTTGCAGACACTTTAACATGAGGACCCGCTCGCTAAGTCGTATTTTGAACCATTAGGTGGTTAATTTTCAGCCGCAAATTCCTAGGTCACAATTTTAGACTCCGTAGCTATCTAGAATTTAGAGCAGATATAAAATACTCCATAAATATTTCTATTCCATTTGCCTGAACTATGAGTTGGGTAAAAAAAACTTAAAATCAATATTCGTCTTAGATGTGAGATCGTTTTCAAACATTTTTACATTTTCAGGAGTGGCCATGGCAGATTCGCCTTCAGGGCTTTTGGCTTATGTTTTGCAATTATTCTCAAGTGGCAGCCGTAGAAAATTTGTGCAAAGAGCAGACGGGGGTTTAGATGACTTGTATACTCGTGATGAACTTTTAAACAACATCATGCTCTACTGGGTTCCAAACTCATTCACTACTGCAAGTAGAATATATGCCGAAACGGCGAATAAGAAAAATCTTTTCAGGGGAATCTATGCGTGAGTACCTAACTTCGAAATTGAAATAAAGTTTAAGAAGGAGTGATACCGGATAGATATTCAGATTTTAGACAAAGGGGAAGGAAATGATAATATTTTTTTAATTTGTCATTTAATTTTCGACTGCACAGCTGGCGTAGTGATTAAGATACCAACCTAACGGGCCCGTGTCGTGGGCCGAAATTTCATGCAGGACAATATTTTGTGCGATCCACAAATTGTTGTTCTGAGTCTGTAATTTGTGTCCGTTAATTATATGTTTATAAAGTTATACGCAACACAAGGATTATTTTCTTAGTGCAGGTTGTCTTTTTAAAACTTTTAATAATAGATTGACGATAGGCCAGATTGAGAGTACCTGCTCGTAATAGAGCATAGTCTGTGATAAGCGTGAATGAAGTAAGGGTTATCACCTGGGACATCAAAACGATGATAAGCTGAACGACAATTATGAATATAAATTTATTTTTCTTGATTCTAGTATACCAACACCGGTGCCGACATGGACAATTCATGCCAAAGACGAGATTATTTATCAGTCACCTTTGATGCTGAAGGTCAAATATCCAAATTTATTACATTCTACAATATTGCCAGGCGCTGGCCATTTCCTTGCACTTGAGGAGCCTGAAATATTTGCTGATGACGTGTTAAAGGCGATAGCAGCGTTCAGAAGATGGCATAGAAAGCATTAAGATGTAGAAATAAATTAGGCGTACTGTTAATTATGTTTTAATCAAAGCATCTTTATTTTACTGCAGGCCATAAGCATAGCACAATAGAAAGTAAAAAAATATAATAATATAAGCAGTAGGAAATGGACCGATATATTATAAATATAATATCCAGCGTCATTAAAAACTGTATTTGAATAAATTGTATATAGAGAACAATGGCATTAGAAACTATATTTGAATAAATTGTATATAGAGAACAGTGGCATTAGAAACTATATTTGAATAAATTGTATATATAGAACAGTGGCATTAGAAACTATATTTGAATAAATTGTATAAAGAAAACAGTGACATTAGAAACTATATTTGAATAAATTGTATATAGAAAACAGTGACATTACAAACTGTATTTGAATAAATTGTATATAGAGAACAGTGGCATTAGAAACTATATTTGAATAAATTGTATATAGAGAACAGTGATATTAGAAACTATATTTGAATACATTTTATATAGAGAACAGTGGCATTAGAAACTATATTTGAATAAATTGTGTTTAGTGAACAGTGGCATTAAAAGCTATATTTGAATAAATTTTATAGTGTACAGTGGCTTTAAAATTACATTTGAATAAATTGTATATACAGAACAAAGTTTTATTTGTTTATTTATTAGTAAACAGAAAAGAATAAAGAAAAAAAATTTAATGATAGAAAATTTGATTCAGTAGTATGACATGCAGTGCCGAGTTAAGGCATTAAATATATAACAAAGTCTTACTCGCTTGTGGCAATTGTAAAATGTATCCGATGGATCATTAGGAGAATAGGTAGCAGTAAACGGGAGATTACTCCCAGGAGGGCAAATTAACAATATGAATTACAATCGCCAATTCTTCACTTGTCAAGCGTGACGATTATAGCATTATTCCCCATTGGAGAGGACGGGGCTAAACTAGGCTTTAATAGGATAAACAGGGCTAAACAGGGCCAAACTAGGTTAAATTAGGCTAAATTAGGCTAAACTAGGTTAAAATTTGCTAAACTAGACAATTTTTTTTGATATAGATGTTATGGAAAGTCGTAAATTCATCTAACACGATGTTTAAAGAAACCTTGGCACTATAGTCACATCTAATAAACGCTTCATGCTAAAATAAAACAGCGCAATGTCTTATTGTACGTGCAGCTGCGTACCAATTTTTATTATGATAGATGCTGATGATTAAATAATAAAATTTAACTGTATATTCGAGCTGTTAAGCTAATGATATAATTGTTGTAAGACGATATTACGGACTGCAGTGAAGTAAACGAACGAGAATTTATGTAATGCAATATTGATGATTATTGCGTAATTATGCAATGTGCAGTGGTACAGTACAGTAATAATAGTTAAGTTACGTCAGGATTGTCGTAACTAAATAGGTAAAAATCCATTAAATAAATAGGTTTAAAGAACTTGTGTCAAATTAACAAAGGAAAATGAAAATATTTTTAATATATTATTAATTAGGAAAATATTTAAAAGTGGAACTTTTATTACATCGTCTAAAATATTTTCGTCCATCTATTGCATGTCGCGTGACGGTCGGTCGTGGAGTAGAGGTAAAGTAAAAGGCGCTCGAGAGAGCAGCCGAGGCCAATATGGCGGCGCCCATGGTTCGCATCAGCTGACCGTGTAGTGTACTATTACTCATTTGTGCCAGTGCTGCACGCTATTTGTTTGTGTTTATTTATCAGTGTTAAATGTAAATGTTGCCTTTTTTTAGTTAAATGTCTACAATACAAAAAACAAATGTTTCACTTTTACCGTGGTTTCATAAAACCACACTATAATTTTTAATATATTCCGTCCGACGAATTAAGAATACAATTCACCACCCTCTTTCTTGCCCGTGGATGTCGTACAAGACGACTAAGGGTATAATATGCACATAAGATCTTGGTGCAAGAGAAGGAAATCTCGAAATGAAACCCTATACCAACATGTCTGACCAGCATGGTATAGTAGGTCAAATTTCCTCGCATAGTAGAGGAGGCTCGAGCACAACAGTGGGACGTATGTGGGCTACGATGATGATGATGATGATATCTGCAGGTGCAGAATCAACGTGGAGGAAACTGCGAAGAGATTAGATCGATTTTTAAATTTTGATAAATGGATAGTTCCATCATCACCGAGTAACATGTAGGCAGTTTACTATACCATTCTCGCGGAAAGGGGAACTACGCGGTTGGCCGCAGGAGTTTAGCCAATTGAAAAAAAAATTGTTACCAGTGGGAAATTATATTATCAGTGAGTAACATAGGGTGTCTTTATCCCTGTATCCCAAAGGAACGCTAATTTGATCAATTTCCATGGTCAAAATTTTTGAAATAGGTCAATTTCCATGGTGAGTACCATGGCAATTGACCAATTTCAAAAATTTTATCACCAATATGATTAAGTATACTCCTCTTCAGCAATAGAACTACATTATCAGATCTACGAAAGTTTAAGAAAAGCCATCAGAGTATTTCCACGGGTATCTAAACAACTTGGGTGGAAGTAATATTATAAATATGAAAGTTTGTGAAGATGTTTAGATCTTTGTTACTTTCATCATCATCATCATCGCAGCCTACATACGTCCCACTGTTGGGCTCGGGGCTCCTCCACAATGGGGGGGAATTTGCCCTTCTATACCATGCTGGTCAGACATGTTGGTATTTTTTTTCTTTTTAATTTTTATGGGTGGGCTATGGTAAGCGCACGCACGGTCCAGTCCGTCCGGGGCGATGAAAGGACGGCGCGCGGGCCCATAACCCACCCGTACTCACGTCACCTCGTTGTTGGGCCGACCACCGGAGCAGATGTGACTTGTCGTCAGTGGTCGGCCCGATGGAATACCCTTTTGGGTAACCTCACCTCTCGACGTCCTGGGACGTCGGTCGCCGTCGCGCGGTTAGCCACACTGCGGGTGACAGACAATTCCCCGGTCCGATCACCCGCGGCCTCGGCTAGGGCGGCAGACATGTTGGTATAGGGTTTCATTTCGAGTTTTCCTTTTCTTGCACAGATGTTGTATGCATATAATATCTTATAGTCGTCTTTTACGATATCTGCGGGCAAGATAAGGCGTAGCCAATTTTATTCTTACTCCGTCACCACACGGACAGTTATTACTTTATCGTGCATAAAATGTAGATCGGATATAGATGAAAATTGGCAAATACTTAGTTTGAGCTTTTTTTAGGCCAACACATAGAATACTCTTCCTCCCTGTCAATTTCACTTTTGTTCCCTTGGAATAATAGTTCAACTTTGGTAAACTTAGTTATCACGCGGGCGAACCCATGGAAAAAAGCTAGTTTTATTGATAAAAAGAAAGAGAGAAAGAAAGAAAAACATTTTATTTTGCAAGCCACACATATGAATTTAGAATACAGTGCAAGAAATAAACATTGGCATAAAAACACATGACTCGAAAATGCGCTAAGCCAGAATATGGTGTCCATCTCAGCTTTTAATGCAGGACACGATACTATAGATAGATGATATAGTAGTAATTTTATTTTTTAAAAGACTACGCCACTGAGGTAATAATCATTGTATTGCGGGGGACTTTACAAACATATAACGGACACAGTTTACATCCAGACTCTTAACAACAATTTGTGGATCAAATAAAATGTTGTCATGCGTTCGAACTCACGATACTGGCACGCTAGGTTGATACTTCAACTACTGCGCCATCTGTGCAGTCAATTTGTTACTACCCTTCGCTCGGTGAGCGAAAGTGCCAAAAGTCCAATTTTCAGAGGGTGCTTACTTTAATATCACCAAACTTCTGGACGCAATCACACTTCCTTTACTTTCTTCACGGTAGGCAGCTGCCTAGCCATGGTCCATGAACGGAAGTATCACTTACCACCAGATGTCCAGTGCGCTCCTTTACCATCAACAGCAATAGTATGCAAAAATATACTCATACAGTTAAAACAATATAAATACAAATAAAAATAAAGATTAGTATTGTAAAAAATAACTCGAAAAGAGAAACTACTTTTAACTAATGGTGAACCAAGGAGTGTCTGAATAAGAGAATGAAATAATAAGAGAAACAATAATCAACTTGTAATCTGTCACCTAATTATTAAGGTATCAGGTTCTCATTTCCAAACAATATGCGGGTAATCCAAAAAAAGTCTTAACATTTTTGTAATACCCTCACAGTTTTTAAATATAATAGAGAAGGTTGAAATACGTTCCAATAATGAGATACAGCAAACAAAAAACTATATAACGATAAAAAATAAGTCTTCAATAAAAAAAATACATGCTTTAGTGTTAATTAAAAAATAATAATAAAATTTCAATGAAAAAGAATTATTGATGTTTTAAAATCAAAAAGGTTTACAGATCAGTTCTGATATAATCCTTCTGCTCATGATAAGATTTAAACGCTGCTACGGCCTTAAAAACGTCATCAGCAAATAACTCTGGCTGTTCCCATGCAAAGAAATGTCCGTAGTTATCAAATACTGTAGAATTAAGGAGGACTGGGTATTTGAATTTCATAATTTTAGGTGGGAAGTAAACCAGTTCATACAGCGCATGTAAACTCCAAGTGGGTACAGGTGTAGGAGTGCTGAAAGAGAAAACAAACGTAGTAATGAGGACTGCCGACAGAAATGAAAACTTAAAATTATAAACGAAACAGTTGTTCATCATCATCATAACTCATTTACGTCCCACTACTGGGCTCGAGCCTGCTACACATTGGGAAGAAAATTGACTTATTATAGCACGCTGGTCAGACTGGTTGGTATATAGTTTTATTTCGAGTTTTCCTTCTTTTGCATAGTTGTTATCATCGTCGCAGCCCACATACGTCTCACTGTTGGGCTCGGGCCTCCTCCACAATGGGAGGGAACTTGACCTACTATACCATGTTCATCAGACATGAACAACGAAACCCTATGGTTTCGTTTCGAGTTTGCATAGCTTTTATATGCAGATGAAAACCTTAGCCGCCTGTTACGATACCCACGGGTAAGAGCGGGGGTGGTGAATCATATTCTTACTCCGATACCACACGGAAACAGTTATTAATTTTGAATATTCAAATATTTTTATAATCGTAAATTAATATTTATAAGGTAAATCTGTTTACATTGATGTATATGGTTTTGAGATGTATCGGCATAGATATAGTAACATTGACTTACCTACAGATATAGTGTTAGTTTTAACACTTCACGGGCCGACCACGAAGAACAAGGAACTTGGAATACCAAGTTCCTTAAATAGACCAATAGGTGGTCGGCCCGACGACGAAAGGGCCGTACTACGGTGGGTTATGGGACATGTCGATGATGACTAACACGAAATTACTCCCCTTTTAAAGCTCCCTGTAAAAGCTTTTACCTCAAAAATCATTGATTGCTCTTATTCGAGTATTTCTTGTAGGAGTCGTTAAAATCAAATAATAGAAAGTCACAGAATCAACTGCGATCATCAACCCGCTTTTCAATTGTGGCGATTGTACCATAATCCTCCTTTGGCGAGGCCTGTGCTCACCAGGGGACTTCGCTAGGGAGATCAATAGATGGAGATAATTTTGAATGTTCAATACCAACCCATCATTATTCGCGTGTCTTATTGTTCTGCTCATCATCATCATCGTCACATATGTCTTACTATTAGACTCGGGCCTCCTCGACAATGGGAGGGAATTTGACCAAGTATACCATGCTGGTCAGATATGTTGGTATTTTATTTTTTTATTTTTTTTTTATGGGTGGGCTATGGTAAGCGCACGCGCGGTCCTGTCCGTCCGGGGCGATGAAAGGACGGCGCGCGGGCCCATAACCCACCCGTACCCACGTCACCTCGTTGTTGGGCCGACCACCGGACCAGATGTGACTTGTCATCAGTGGTCGGCCCGACGGAATACCCTTTCGGGTAACCTCTCACCTCTCGACGTACTGAGACGTCAGTCGCCATCGCGCGGTCAGCCTCTCTACGGGTGACGGACAATTCCCCGGTCCGATCACCCGCGGCCTCAGCTAGTGTCGCTGAATAGGAGCTCTACTCGCACACGATCCGCCGCCTCCTTCCGTGAGATAACGGCCTCACAGAAGGCGGCGACCGCGTCCCAGTTCCTGACGCTGTGGAGCATCTCCCTGGCGATGGTTGGCAGCGCCAGGTCGGCACCGATAATCGCGACGAGTTCACGGTGCTCCCCCTCCCACGCAGCACACTCCTCGAGCGTGTGCTGCGCCGTGTCCTCGTCGCAACTGCAGTGGTGGCAGGACGGTGTGCTCTCCCTCCTGACAATCTTGTGCAGGTACTTCCCAAAACACCCGTGCCCCGTCAGCACCTGCACAAGCCGGAAGGAAAGCACCCCGTGCGTCCGCTCCAACCACTCCATCAGCACCGGCCGGGAGGCCTTGACGGTGCTGACACCGTACCGAGGTCTCTCCAGCCGGACTGCCCAACGGGCAATGACTCCTCGGCGGGCGTCGACCCGCCAGGCGGTGATCTCCTGCAGGGAGACCATACCGCCGCTGGCGCGCGTCTCTGACACCCGCCGATAAATGTCGGCGAGCATCTCCGCCTCCAGATTCCACGGGGGAGTTCCGGCCAGGAGGCACGCTGCCTCCGTCGACACCGTGCGGTAACCGTGTATGGCCCTGACCGCCATGACCCTCTGTGGTCGCCTCAAGAGGGCCCTCAGCTGGACGGTCAGGGACCCCGCCCACACCGGTGCGCCGTACAGAGCCATGGACCGGATCACCCCCGCGTACAGCTGTCGGCACGTAACGCTGGGTCCGCCCACATTCGGCATCAGCCGTGAAAGGGCGGACGCCGCGCCGACAAGCCGGGGAACAAGTGGATGGAGATGCTCCCGGAACCAAAAATGCCCGTCGAGCACCAGGCCCAAGTACTTCATGTGGGCCTGGATGCTGATGGTGACCGACTTCACGGTGATCGAAGCGCCGGCGGAAGGCCCGGCGGTACGGAGGTCATGGAACAAAAGGGCCTCCGTCTTTTCTAGGGCTACCCTCAACCCCAGCGCTTCGATCCGCCTGACAATCTCCTCGGTGCCGAGAGTTGCCAGGCGTGCCGCCTCCTCTAGCGTCCTACCCCGGCCTGTGACGAGTCTATCGTCGGCATAGCAAATTACTCCCAGCCAGGGTGGGAGGCTTCCTCTCAACGCCCAGTCGTAGCCGATGTTCCATAGGGTCGGACCCAGAACCGACCCCTGTGGAACACCGCACGTCATGGGCGTTCACACAACGTCCCCTACTCGGTCAACGTAGAGGACGCTGCGCCCCTCCAAGTAGTCTGCCACCAGCCGCCTGAGGTACACGGGCACGCCGTGATACCTCAGCCCCTCCCTGATGCAGCTGAATGGCAGACTGTTGAAGGCGTTGGCGATGTCCAGGGACACCGCCAACAGGACACCTCCGCCGGTGACGGCCTCCGCTACTACGGCCTTCAGGCGCTGCAGGGCCGCGATCGTCGAACGCCCTCTCCGAAAACTAAACTGGGCGACCGACAAATCGGGCCCAACCCCGACGAGGTGCCGCTCGATGCGGGCAGCCAACACCCTCTCCAGCAGCTTGCCCGCATCATCGAGCAGCACGATGGGCCTGTAGGGCGAGGCCGCCTCGGGAGACCGTCCCGGCTTCGGCAGGAGAACCAGCCTCCCCTCTTTCCAGCACCCAGGGAACTGCCCAGATGTCAAACAAGCGTCGAACAGTCCCCTGAGGCGTGGTCTCAGGTGTTCGAGGACCAGGGTCACACGGTTCGGAATACCGTCGAGCCCGGGGGCGGTGGATTTGACTCGCATACGCGCCACCGCCGCCCCCATTTCCGGCTTCGTGATGGGCGGAGCACTTTCATCGTCGGCCTCCCGGTCGCTGTCCGGCGAAGCCATAACCGGGGGCGTGTGCTCCGCCCGCTGTGGAAAGAGGTCCTCGACAACTCTGGTGAGGAGCCTGGGCTGGAGAGTCTCGGTGAGAGGAGGGCCCCGCCCGCGGAGCTTGTTCAGCACCGCGAGATAGGGACGACCCCAGGGGTCACGCTCGAGACTGTCCTTCATCTCCCGCCGACTAACGTCCTTGGCGGTACGGACGGCCAGCCTGAAGGCAGACCGCGCACTGTAGTAAGCCTCGTACAGCTGGCCCTCCCGCTCAGCGTCGCGGTGACACGCTCGGCTGCGGGTGTAGGCCCTCCGGGCACGTATGCACGCGGCCCGAAGGTCCGCCAATTCTCGGGACTACCAAGGGACCGCACTCTTCGGGGGCAGACGCCGCACACGGGGCATGGCCGCATCACAGATCTGCGTTAACGCACAGCGGATGCGGCCAGCCTCGGCATCTACCCCGTCCACCTGGGGCGGTGAGGACAGCTACGACTGAACGATGGCTGTCTCCGCCAACAGGTCCCGATCCAATTGACCCACAGCCCACCGCAGAAACGCGGGAGCTCCGTCCACCGTGTGACCCCTGCTGGGCTGCAGGAGGGTCCGGGTGACCTCTATCCGGATGTATCGGTGGTCGGATAGGGTCTCAACCTCTTCCTGGACGCACCAGCTCCTCACACGTACTGCGACATTAGGGCTAGCGAACGACAAGTCCACTATCGACCCGCCCTGCTGCCGCACGCACGTTTGCACCGAGCCCCTGTTCAGCAAACAGAGGCCCAGTGCCGCCGCCCACTCTTCGACCGCCCGCCCGCGGTCATTCGTCCTGGGGGACCCCCACGCCGTGGACTTGGCGTTGTAGTCCCCCAGAACGAAGACTTGGCGCGGTGCCAGTCGCCGTATCGAGGCCCCCAGGATGGTGAGGAAGGCCCCGAAATCCGTCGCGCTCCTGTTAGGGGAGAAGTAAACGCCAAATAGCGTAACCTCTTCCCATTCCGCCGCGACATACCCATCACCCCTGTCCTTGAGCAACAAAGGCGGGGAATGCCATGACGTGGAGGCGACGATTGCCACAGAGCCGTCACTGCTACCCAGCCAATTGGGCCGGTCGGGCACCACGTACGGCTCCGCGGCTACGGCTGCACCGATCAACCACTCCGCCATGGCTTGCAGGAAAACGTCCTCGAACCTCAGCGGCGTGGTTGAGGTTGGCCTGCAGGAGGTGGTAGGATACGGTCGCCATTAGTGGGCCGTATCCAACACCTCTTCCACGCTGGCGGGCGATCGGGTCGCGCTAGGGGCGGGAGCGGCCGGGGTCGTCTGGCCGCTCCGCCCTTTGGGGCCGAAGCCGGGGGTCTGCAATCCTTGCCCCCCATGCGGTGTGTGGTGGGCCTATTGCCCGCCGCACATGCGGGGCAGTGGGGGGTGGCGGCGCAGGATGCCGCTTTATACCCGGGTTGACCGCAGCGCAAACAAAGGTCGCTGCAGTCAAAGCAGTTAGTGCATGTCGGCCGAGTGTGTCCGACCGCCATGCACTTGTAGCACTTCGCAGGCCGGGACTCCAGCACGGTCACCCGCGCCGAGCTCCAGCCCACGAGGAGCCTGCCTGAGCCGGCCAATTGCTTGGCCGACTCCACCGGGCACTGCACCCAGGCAGCACCGACGCCGCCCGGACCAGGGCGGATGGCGCCAATTCGGACGGTGTTCACGGGACACCCGGTTTTCGAGACGATGGCCTCCCGGATGTCATCCACCGTCACGGAGTCGTCCAGACCCGCGACGCGTAGTTCTGCGCACTTTACGGGTCTGGCGATTTTGACGCCACCCTGCGAACAGCCCCCTCAACTTGGCCGCCATGCTATCGGCCGTCTTGGCGCCCTCAGCCCCAGGGAACTCTAGAATCCGAGCCCCTGTCCGGTCCTTGCGGGTTCTGGCTTCGACGCCTCCTAAATCGGAGACGTCAAGCTCCCGCCGGGCGCGACGTAAGACGGCCTCATAGCTGAGGCCGTTTTCGGCCGCCTCGGGCAGCACGGTGATCACCACCGCGGCTGACTTTGGTGGCCGGAGCCTCCTGCGCGACCTCTTGTTTCCGGCTCCTGCCTTGGGAGCGGAGGCTTTGGCGGCGCTTTTGGCCTCCGCTCTTCTCTTCTGGCCGCGACTTTTTCGGCTGCGCTCGGTCATCTGCCAACCCTCTTCAGGCGCAGCAGGGGTGCCGGGCACAGCAGTCACGGCCGCGGCTGCGTTGGCCGCCGCCGGCGGTGCATTTGCCGGCAGCGGCTGAGGTCCGGCCTTGGCAGGAGCCGGTGCCACCTTCTTCTTCGCGGTGGGTCCTTTGGGCTTCGGCTCAGCAACGGCCGCAGCGTAGCTTCCTACGCACCCGCCCTGGCAGGGTAGCGCGGCAGGAGCTGATGCCGCGGCCTTCGGCCTCTCCGCAGCAAGCGGCGGCCTAAGACGGGGCTCCGGAGGCAGTCTTGATTCCAGAGCCGCCATGCGCGCGTCGAGCATTCTACCCACGACATCCACTATGGCACGCATGGTCTGGTCTGGCACGCCGTTCACTGCGGGCAACGGGACCGATTCGGCTGGCTGGGCCCTCTGGGGACTCGCCGTAGCGCGAGTTAGCTCAACGGGGACGGCGGGGGCGGCGGCAGGGCCGGCGCTTGTCGGCGCTGCAGTCCTTGCCAGCTGCGCGACCTGACACCACAAGTCAGCCATTTGCTTGGCCAACTCGCGGTTCGCCTTCTGCACCGCCGACAGCTCCTTATGTAGGGCCTTATTCTTCTCCTGCAGGCCTGAAACCTCGCCACTAAGGCGGGCATTTTCGGCCTGCAGGGTTGCCACATCGGTAGGTGGGGGGTCAACACCTACAGCAGGCTCTGCAGCTGCCGCGCTGGTGGGAGGGATGTCCGCTAACACCCTCATCATCCTCGCGGCAGCCGCCTCATTCGCCCGCTTTTGGGCATCGGCCCCCGCACATGGCCAAGCGACGCTGGAGCCGTCGACCTCGCCGCCACCACTGCAGCCCCTCGTCCCCTACGAGAGGCCGGAATATTGGGAGGAGGCATGATAGCGCCACTACCCTCGGATGCGGACTCTGAGCTGCCATCAATATTTAGGAGGCGCTTCCGCACCATCGAGGGGAGGGCCTCCTCCCCAACCTCTAGTGCTGCTGCCAGCGCTGAAGCCGGAGACCGGGATGACCCATCGACGGTCTCAACTACCGACATGTCGGTGTTCGACGGCTCTGCGGCAGTACTGCCGCCCTCGTCAGCAGTCGGAGCGGCTGCCGCGGCCTCTCTAGCCAGCCGCTCCTGCCTGGCCAACTCGCGCCTTTTGACGCTTGTGCTTTCTCTTTTTTCTCTTCTTCTTAGGGGCCTCTATTTTCGCCGGGCCCTCGGCTGACCTTGGGGCCTCAAGTGCCAGACTAGCAGCAGAGCTGCAGCCGGACGCGGCCTCTCCTTCCTCTGCGCCAGTTTTCCTGTAGCTTGGCAGGGCTTTTGGGTGGGAACTAATTAGATCCTCTGTGGTGGTAATTTTGGGCGTCTCACCCTTCCTATCTACATCAGGTGTGTGTGAACAATGATCCATCGAGTTCCCACGAGTATGGGAGAAATAAATGTCGACCCGGGCAGAGATCCCGATACCCGGGCAAGCGTACATTTGTTTCCCAACACAGGGGGTCCGCAGGTACCCTGGCTGAGGGCGCGCTAACGACTGAACAACCCATCAGCCATGCATCCTCTCGCCGCGCGCCAGAACTTAGGATTCTGGGTGATTGTTTTATAGAGGTTTTCTTCCTCGCGGTCCAGGCGGTTAAGCCAAGACCCTCGCTCCTGAATCTAGGCCTCAAGACAAATATCCCGAAGCAAGAATCAGGTCTACGATTTGTCGCGTTTGGCAAATGCCTGCCCAGTCCTCAAACGAATGAGGGACTGGGCCCGTTGAATTTTCGCGTCCCTCCATGCCCTCTACAATTAGAGGGCATGGAGCGAATTTGGGGCATTCCACAAACTGACCCCCCCTCGGGCCAGATATTTGCCACGAGCGACAATTCCAGAGAGCAGTCCAAGGAATTGTCGCTCGTGCCCAGGGTACACCACGCGGAGGTTTCTGGCGTAGCACCCCCAGATATGTTGGTATAGGGTTTCATTACGAGTTTTCCTTTTCTTGCACAGATGTTATGTGTATATTATTGTGCTGCGATGGTGATGACGATGATGACGGACGTTGAGATAGTTGAATGGATGGAATAAAGTCTGTTCTATCATCTTACCTAAATAATTCATCAGTGACACCTTTTAAATTAAAAGTCTCTGCATATAATCTAGCAGCTGTATCAAATTTGTTGGGAATCCAATACATCATTAGGTTATCAATTAACTCATCGCGAGTATACTTTCCATCTTCAAGACCAGCATCTTCTTTATAAATATAGTCAGAATGTGATTCAGCCATTAACGTGAACACCCACGCTAGAAGAGCTGCGGGTGAGTCCGACATAGCGACACCTGTAGAAGACATAAAAAGAAAAGGTAAAGATATGAGATGCATAGAACCATAGAAATTTTATATTGGTAGGACCACGCTGTTGACAGTTATCTACAGCCACGGGCCGCCCATCCAGGGTAGTACAACATTGAGCAGAAAATCGACGTCTGAGTAATAGCAATTTGTTACTGCGCTCTGTTAGGCATTAAAAAATGAAATTCTTTTTAAAAAAGAATTTATTTATCGCTAAGGAATAATATAAAATGTTCACAAAATCAAGGATTAATTATAGAGAAATTCGGTAAACCCTTTCTGTGTGACGACCAGATCTCAACTGAATGAGCTACCGAGAGCGTGTATGACGGCTACTGGGAAGAGTGCTGACTGAGCATCCTGTCAGCGTTAGGGACAATCTAGGGATATAATAGCTCGTTCGGTGAGCGAGAGAGCCGGCAGCCCAACTTTCTGAGGGTGTTTGCGTGTGGTGGATTTTTGTGACTGCCTTTAGTATCACCGAACCTCATTGCATTCACATTCCCTTCGCTTACCTCGCGGTAGGCAGCGGCCTTGCAAAAGTCTATGAGCAGCAGCAACACTTACCATCAGGTATACTGTTTGCTACAGTTTGCAATAAAAAAAATGAAAATCCTCTAGTAGGGAACTATTTTCTTTTTTTCATTGCAAACGGTGGCAAACGAGCAAACAGTACACCTGATGGTAAGTGTTGCTGCCGCTCATGGACCTTTACAAGGCCGTTGCCTACCGTGAAGAAAGCGAAGGGAGTGTGAATGCGTGCATTGAGGCTCGGTGATACCAAGGGCACCACTAAAACCCTCCACACGCAATCACCCTCAGAAAGTTGGGCTTCCGGCTCTCTCGCTCACCGAACGAAGCGCAGTAACAAAATGCTACTACTCAGACGTCGATTTTCTGCGAGAGCATGGTACTGCCCCGGACGGACCGGCCCGCGGCTGTGGACAGATAACTGTCGACAGTGTGGTCCTACCTCCTAGAAGAATATATTTTATAGTGCCTAGCTGTTAGATAAGCTCTAATTAAATGCTTCATTTTTTGTACGCGGACTTTCTATACGTTATTATTCTAAGGAATTATGATTTAATAAATATAACAATAATATACTTACCAAGTGTATCTGGCTTGGTGGACTGCATGTGAAGGTAACCCGTGACACTAACGAGCCATTTTAAATTTTCTAACAGAGGATACATTCGGTTTTCTAATGACTTCTCAACCACCAAAGATGGATAAACAGAACCGCCTGTCCAAAGAGCGAGACATACGGGAGAAAGCAATAGTGGGAAATTTGTGTGGAATCCTAAGATGTTCTGCAAAATATTTAAAAATATTAGCTATATGTACATGAGTCCACTTGGTAATATATTCTTACTAATATTATAAATTTCTCTGCGAGACAGAATCCGAAATACGGAAATCCGCAGAAGAACGGGTGTAACCGATATAGCACGAAGAATTAGCACGCTGAAGTGGCAATGGGGAGGTCACATCGCTCGAAGAACCGCTGGGGAAGAAAGGTTCTCGAGTGGCGACCACGTATCGGATGACGCAGTGTGGGATACCCCTTACACTAGGTGGACCGACGACCTGGTGAAAGTTGCTGGGCGTCGTTGGATGCAGGCGGCACAGGACCGCACTTTGTGGTGTAACATGAGGGAGGCCTATGTCCAGCAGTGGACGTCAATAGGCTGAAATGATAAATCAATGACAAATATTATAAATGCGAAAGTAAGTTTGTTGGTTACGCTTTCATTGTGAAACTACTGAACCGATTTAAAAAATTCTTTCACCAATGAATAGCTAGTAATTGCGGGTTGCTAGTAAGTTATATATTAACGAGTGTATGTTAACGTTAATATATAGCCTATGTTACTCCCTGATATTATAGCTTTCCGTTGGTGTAAGAATTTTAGAAATCAAATCGGCGGTTTAATCGTGAAAGCGTAACAAACAAACGAACAAACTTACTTTCACATTTATAACATTCTATAAGAGTCTATAATATATAATATGTAGTGGCGGCTTTTAATAGACCGTTCATGGCTGTCATAAAAGAGCGACAGCAACGATTTTTATTTTTTACTTTGAGGTGGGATATGGTCAACGGAGACGCGGCCCGCTCTGTCCGGGATGACGAAAGGACGGAGTATGTAAGCCTTTCTAAGGACCGGGTACATATCTTCTCTATAGAAGATCCCGTGAACAAATAGGAGATTTTTATAGTAATAAAAATGACGATAAGTTAAATACGATGCGCCGTTAATTTAACTTAATCGCTATATATTCCACGTATTGACGTGGAATATTGTATATATATAAATAATTTGTTATTTGCGACATATTTCCCGCTAACTTAATCACGACGTATTTCACGTTAATTTATTTGGGACATATGTTACGCTAACCTAATCGCGATATCTTCCACATCTATTTTTTTTTTTGCGATCGCTAACTTAATCATGACGTATTTCACGTTAATTTGACTGTACAGATGGCGTAGTGATTAAGATACCGACCAACCGTGCCAGTGTCGTGAGTTCGAATCCCACGCAGGACAATACACGATTCACAAATTGTTGTTCTGAGACTGGATATAATTAGTGTCTGTTATATTTCCGTATAGTGACGAAGTAAGAATACAATTCACCGCTCTCTATCTTGCCCGTGGAGGTCTTACAAGTACGACTAAGGGATAATGTGCACATAAGATCTATGTAAGAGAAGGAAAACTCGAAATGAGACTCTATACCCACATCTGACCAACATGGTATAGTAGGTCAAATTCTCTCCCATTATGGAGGAGGCCCGAGCCCAAAAGTGGGACGTATGTGGGCTGAGATGATGATGATTATGATGAGTTATATGCTTGTAAAGTCCCCCGCAATACAAGAATTATTTCCTTAGAGCAGGGCAATCAGCCGTAGGCCGGTCCGTCCGGGGTAGTACCACACTCTCGCAGAAAATCGACGTCTGAGTAGTAGCAATTTATTACTGCACTTCGTTCGGTGAGCGAGAGAGCCGGAAGCCCAAATTTCTGAGGGTGTTTGCGTGTGGAGGGTTTTGGTGGTAACCTTTGATATCACCAAGCCTCAATGCACGCATTCACACTCTCTTCACTTTCTTCGCGATAGGCAGCGGCCTTGTAAAGATCCATGAGCGGCAGCAACACTTACCATCAGGTGTACTGTTTGCTCGTTTGCCACCATTTGCAATAAAAAAATAAAAAATCTTAAAATCTTAAAAAATAAATCTTTTGCTATATTTGTCACGCTAACTCATTAGCGATGTAATATATTGCGTTACCTGCTATATATGTCACTCAACCGTATATCTCTCAACGTATTACAAGCTAGGTTACACTTACTTAAGGTAAGGAACTTATGCTTACCTCAGGATACTTGGTAGCCATTAGAGAAGCAATAATACTACCAAAATCACCACCTTGGAGATAGAACTTTTCAAAACCAAGCCGTAACATTAAATTTTTAAAAACCGTGCCCATTTGTGCAGCTCCTAATCCTGGTCGCGTTGCTGGCTGGAAAAATAAAAGAAATAGTTTTAAAATCGAATTATATTAAATTCTTTTGCTTTGCTCAGATAATGCAATAATATTTTAAATTTATTTATACACCTAAAGGGAAACACTTATTTAATACTAGTGATCGCAGAGTGGTTGAAATTTAGTGTTGCCCAAAAAAGTCTTGGTCTTGCGGTCTTGGTCTTGGTCTTGCGAAAAATGCGAGACCGAGACCTAGACCAAGACCACTTAATTTTTGCAAGACCAAGACCAAGACTGGCCCTGCAAGACTTGAGCAAGACCAAGACTGGGCCTGCAAGAGTCTCGCGGTCTAGCATTTAATTCAAATCACCATTTCAGCTTATATACGGTTGAGCTCGTGTCTTCTACATAACAGGAGGGAAATCGGCCGTGGCCGGAGGGGAATCGCCACGGTGATCGGCCGTATAGTTACAGGTCATACATGTCAAGTTTTCCTTCTCTTGCACCGATGTTATATATTATAGCCCTTAGTCGTGGGTTCACAGTCATGGGTAAATAGGGGGTGATGTATTATATTCTTACTCCGGCACTATACGGCAAGTCAAATCAGTCATGAGATATTCATCTATTGGCCAATCGATTCCCAATGTTGGTGTTGGCTTTTCAGAATTACTCTTCGGAAAGGCTTAAGGACAAAAATACCGTAATCACGAGAGTGCTCTTGCCCATTATATATATTTATATATACGTTTATTCATTAGCCCAACGACGTTCACTGTTGGACATAGAAATATGCCTACAATTAATCTACATAAATGTCCATGTAGGGACAGAGTACGAATATAATTCACCACTCTCTTACCCATGGATGTCGTATCAAATCGGATCGGGCAATGATGTTAGGAACCCATGAAAAAAAATTGAAATAAAAATATCGATTCGTTAATGAATTGAGAGACATGTAAGTTCTCAATTTTGTCATCGTTTTTTCGTGTAAATTTGATTCAAATGTATAAAGCAATGATACTTTTAATCTACAACATATTCGTATTTTGTTAAATGTTCATTAGAATTTGAATAAATCAATGATTACGTTTGCATAAGCAAGACAAACTTCGCTTTAATATAAATCAGCTGATCGGCCGATGACCGTTGATGAGTCGCCTTTGTACTTACGTAAGCATTGAAAGGTTCGCGCAAATCTAATACCTATTTATACTGTCTAAATTTTACATGCTTACATATATCATGTCTGTACATACCTACATAATGCATAAAATTTAAGGCATAAACTCTTAGACACACATTTTTGTAATCACTATAACTTTTACGTTATATTGTTTTTGTGTAATATACATTCTAATTATGATCTATGACTGTTGAACTACAACATACACGAACAGTTGCCCCATAACCTGATACACCCTGTGTATATAACATATATGCAAGAGAAGTGAAACTAGAAATAAAACCCTATAACAACATGTCTGACCAGCGTGGTATAGTAGATCAATTTTCCTCTTACTGGAAGGAAGCTTAAGCCCAGCAGTGGCACTTTTATGAGCTGTGACAATGACGACGAATATCATACATTTTACAAGTATTAAAACCATAAAATTTTAAATCAGTTTTATATGTTCTTGAATAAATAATATATTAAGAGCTACATGGATCCAGCGGCCAAAGTATTTATATAGGCAATAGAGCAATAGGTTTTTTCAAGTATCCAGAGTATCAGTAACTAAACTGGAAATGCAATAGATTCATACCACTTAACTTGAAGGGGAATATAAACAATCGCATTAATTGTAAAAATATCGCATTGATTATAAAATGACATAAAATTTATTGTAACAACGGCCTCGTGTGGTGACGTCTTAAGAAAATAGCGTCGAAAGTCCTGTCATAAGAGTAGTTAATGGAATGGAATGGAACGCTAATGGAACACCGGGGGAATAGAATAGTAATTTTCCCCAGTGGTAAGCATTGTATTCAATAGTGAACTATAGGCTAGCAGATGGATAGATAGGATAGGATGCTATTTGATTAATTTAGTTGGATTTTTCATTGCCATGATAAATGACTGTTACGTTATTCCAACTGCAAGACTTGCAAGACTTTGCGAGACTCTTGCTGCAATACCAAGACCAAGACCAAGACTCGGGTGCTCAAGACCAAGACCAAGACGAGACCAGGTGTGATGTTGCAAGACCAAGACCAAGACTGGTCCAAGTCTCGTCCTGGTCTTGCATTTGGGCAACACTATAGAAATTCGGTCATAATTCTTTTAAATTAATTTTTCTGCTACACAATTTTCTTTTAATTATATGGGTATAATTGTAAATTGAGCAAGTTGTATTTTACTAATAACTAATATATTATAGTCCAGGGTCGATAATTTCTGAAAAAATAATAGTAGGATGAATCCCGTTTGGAATAGGAAGAGAATATAACAAAAATGAAAGGGCAAATAATTTACGGGCCGTCTGAGTTCGGGAAGTGGAAGGGAGTGAGTTTTTAAGGGTATAAGATGGTTTATCTCGATTTACGGCAAAACTACAAGTACTATATTTATTGCTATTTTAAGATAACTTTTAAACCTGAGTTACCTATGGATAATTTTAGCCCATCAAAATGTATTTCATAGAGAAGTGGGGAAGGGGCTAGGCGGGTCAGGGCCAGCCCACCCCAAAAAAAAAAGGCGGGTCAGGGCCTTACTACCTACTAAAATGAAACACCCTACTATTTTTTTTTCACTTTTTACCATTCTCAAAGGCCCTGGTCTATAACTACAAATAACTATTAGACCAGCTATACTCTAAGTGTGTTCCGCGGAACCCTAGGGTTCCGTGATACCTCTGTCGGGGTTCCGCAAGAATTTAGAAATAAAAAAATCAAAACACCTCTCTCTGGTCGCTCCGCGGCTGTGCGGACTCCGCGGCCGCGCGGAGACAAAACGCTATGAATGTTATTTATTTATTTATTTGTATTTGTATAAGCTTGTGTTACATTAGCTGGTACAATATCTCATAAGTTTGGTCTCAACAATTTTATACTTGTACAACGCGTTCGCTCTAAGTTTGCCGGTCTGTGGAATGCGCGTACCCTCCCCCACGTGACAACAAAACTTATAATGTGTCATAGTTTTACCCAAATATCTAACGTACACAATTTTTATTGTTACAATTAAATAAAAAATTTCGAACGTCATACACTCATACCTATCGCCAGCGGCAAACTTAAAACGAGCGGGTAGTATACTTGTAAGCGCTCAGTCTCTTTGATAAAAGCCGCCTCTGAATTAGACGCTATAGTTGTCAACTAGCGACTTTCGTCTCTAACTTCAAAGGATAAAGTCCGCCCTCGCCGTCGAGGTGCGAAACCGCGCCGCGCAAAAGTCACTACTAAAAACGTGGGCACGCCCACTTTGCCTCCAGCGACGCCCCAAGCCGAGGTCCGTTCCCCACAGGGGGAGCCCTTGGGCGACGTCGCTTAGCATACTCTTCTCCGGGTTGAGAGCCCTCAGCGCTCACCCATAGTCCGCGTCAAGCTGTCAAGGCCATCTGCGGCCAACAGCTGTACACACACAAAAAAAAAAAAAAAAAAAAAAAAAATGTTGGCGTCGTCAGTTGATGATTAGCGTTCGGAGCGATAAGTTACTACCTACTTACAAGCTCGCTAGCGAGAAACTAGTGTTCATTGTTTTACTGCCTGCTGTATTCTGTTGTCTCAGTTTTATACATTTCTTCCCTGTAGGTTCTAAATTTAGTCTCTTATACGCAGTAACGATTGTGCATTATTTAAACCCCACTATCCTGACTTGTAACATTATAAATAAAGAAGAATGGAACGTTGGCTTAAAGGTGTTAAACGTGTTCCAACAACATCTTCTAATGACGCTGAATGTTCAAAAGCAATGCGCGCGGAGAATTTAGCAATCACCGATCCAGAAGATGATGCCACGAGTGCCACGACGTCAAGCTCGACGGTTTCAAAGACGAAAAAAAGGAAGTAATAGTAAAGTAAAGAATCTTATATCAGTTTCGGATTTGTTGATTCCAACGGCTCACCTCTCTGCATGCTCTGTAGTAAACTGCTTCCTAATAGTTCCATGGCACCTGCCAAATTGCGTCGACATTTAGAAACCGTACACCCCGAGACTAAAGACAAGAATAAAGAATTTTTTGTTCGCAAAAAAGATCAGTTATTAGAAAGTCAAAAAAATATGATGCATGTAACACAAACTACCGACGAAAAGGCCACGGAGGCATCATACTTAGTTAGCTATCGCATTGCACAAGCAGGTGAAGCGCACACTATCGCTGAGAAATTAATAAAACCATGTGTATTAGACATAACAAAATGTATGCTTGATGAAAAATCTGCAAAGCATCTTTCTACTGTTCCGCTATCAAACGATACTGTTTCACGACGAATCCATGATCTGGCAAGCTACGTCAAACAAGAACTAGTTACACGTCTACAAAATACACGATTCGCTTTGCAAATGGACGAGTCGACTGATGTCGCTGGTTTGGCTATCCTGCTGGTTATTGTGAGATATCCATATAAAAGTTCTTTTGAAGAAGACATGCTTATGTGTTCATCGCTGCTTACAAACACTACCGGGGAAGAAATTTTTAATAAAATAAATATATTTTTTGAAGAACATAATCTCAGTTGGAGCAATTGCATTGACATTTGTACAGATGGGGCCAAGGCGATGACAGGTAAAACAGCAGGAGCAGTGTCACGAATGAAAAATAAAGCGCCTAATTGTAGTTCCAGTCATTGTATTCTGCATAGACAAGCACTTGCGATGAAGCAAATGCCGTCTAATCTAAAATTAGTTATGGATGAAGCGGTAAAAATAATTAATTTTATCAAATCACGACCACTACAATCCCGATTGTTCTCATTATTGTGTGAAGATTATGGCAGCAAACATAAAACACTGCTGCTCCATACAGAAGTGCGATGGCTGTCTCGGGGAAAAACTTTAACAAGGCTATTTGAACTTAGAGCCGAGTTACAAATGTTTCTTTCAGCAGATACTTCTTTTAATTTGAAGGACCGTTTGTATGATAAAACTTGGTTGTTCCGATTGTCTTTTATGGCGGATATCTTTCAAAAACTTAACGAATTAAATTTATCGTTGCAAGGTAAACAGACAACAGTGTTTCAGGCCTATAATAAAATAACTGCTTTTAAAAGAAAATTAGATTTTTGGATCATTTGCATTGGTAAGAAAGAAATAGAAAGTTTTACGTTACTCAGTGAGTTTGTTAGCGAAAACGACTCAGAAATGTTTGAAGATAATGTGTTTGAAGAATTGGTCCAATATCTCAGTTCGATGCGCGCATCTTTTGAAAAGTATTTTCCCGAAGAACACAATACAAAAATTAAAGTGAACTCCTGGATTCATAATCCTTTTTTACCCAACTTGGAAAAGCCTGAAAACATGTCAAATGAGATATATGAATCTCTTTTAGAAATGTCATCAGACACAAGTATGGAGTCATTGTTCAAAACGACGCCTCTTAATGATTTTTGGTGCAGAATCCAAGATGAATATGCAATGCTTGGCCAAATGGCTCTGGATATTCTTCTCCCGTTCCCAACTACATATTTGTGCGAAACAGTTGTGCGAAACAGGATTCTCTACCTACGCAGCCACGAAAACAAAATATCGCAATAGACTGGACGCCGAAGCTGATATGAGACTCCAACTTTCTTCCATCAAACCTGATATCAAGCAATTGATGAAAAATAAAAAACAGTTTCATACCTCCCACTAGTTAGATTTTTTCTTTTTTAATGTTTTCTATTATTGTCCTTACCAAGTGGTGAAGTAAATAATAATTAGTAACTGATACATTGTACTTTTATTATGCTGATTAATATAGAATACACTTATAAAAATAATTGTTTTATTGTAGGGTTCCATCAAGTATTTTGCTTCCCAAAAGGGTTCCGTCATTTAAAAAGTTTGAGAACCACTGTATTAGACAATGTTATCATATTTATGATTGTTAGACATTCAGTTCGACTAGAGATTTTAACCGTAAACATAAATGTACAAGCATGTGTGTGTATCGATTGTATGGTAGTGTGCGTTATTGCCTTTTTTAATTAATCTAATCTATTTCGAATCCATTATTATATCAAATTTTACTTTGTCGCACTTCTCCTCAATATATTCTTCAACTGTGTCAAAATTCATGTAGGAATTTTAAATTAATTAAAAATTGTGAATTGTGTGGGACGGAGAGGAAGATGAAAGAGTGAATAGGAAAGGTGTGAAAGAGAGGGAAGAAATAAAAAAAAGATGGCGTTTGGTAAGATATTGTGCAAGGAAGAAGTTTAAAGATTTTTGTAATAAAAGTAATAAGTGAAGACTTTCCTGAGTTTTTGTTCTCGATCCCCTACATTCATATTTGGCTATTTGCATAATTCTCGTAAAAATATGTACAAAGTTTTTAATTCATGTATTAATATATAGATATGGTTTTAAATGTCTTAGATCCTGCATTAAATTTAATTAGAAGAGTTAAACAAGAGGTGTTGGAAAATATTTATTCTACTTCCATGCCATGCTATTCATGAAGCAAATCGACTACTTAACTAATAAGTAAAGGAGTGTACAGCTACGATACGCGCAGCAGTACGACACCACAGCAGAACTTAGAGGGGCTAATAAATAAGTCTTAAGATCGGAGGTAGTAGTAGGTATGGCAGTAACTGCCAGGTCGGATGTCAAGGAATCGGTACCATTGGTCTGCCCAATAGCAATGGTTAGGGAATACGGGCCGCATGCCGCTCAACACGGTTAAGCGGAGTGTTTTCAGACCATAGTCTACCCAAAAAAAAGGTATGGCAGAAACCCCTCATCATTTCGGTTCATATACGTCCACTGCTGGGCTCCAGCCTCCTCCATAATATGAGAGCAATTGACTTTACTATATACCATGCTAGTTAGACAGGTTGATATAGGGTTTCAAGTTTTCCCTCTCATGTATAGATGTTCAATACCGTTCCCTACTGACCTAGGATGCGCAGTGGAAGGGGACACCAGGCCAGTGAGGGATATCAAATGGGTAATAACATTGGCTTGCGATTACGCAAGGCTATTTTAAGTTCTCTTAAATGATAGTACAAGAACAGATTTTAACACTTACGAGTAGATACCGCGGAGGTAGCTATAACGTAACCTAACTCAGCGTTCGGTCTGGCCAGACAAATAGAAACTAACTGAGGGGTTACTTAGCTTTGTATCCAAAAGCGCGGTGATGACAACGGCCTCGTACACTTCAAGGACTCAGGCTTGCTACTCGTACACACAATTTAATGTTCACAAATATATACTTAATTCTAATTAACTCGCGTACATAAGCGGTACACAAAACAAAGGGTGGCGCGCAATATTACAAATACCACGATTTCACGGCTTAGTCCACAAAAGACATAGCAATTACAAAATATGTGCGCACGCGACCGTTACTTCCAACGCGAACCAAAAAGTGCAAGTAAAAGTAACCAAAAGGGCGGAAACAAAACGACCCCGGGGCCGGCCGGCGCGCCGGCCCCGTGCCATCCGCGTACCAAAGTGAAAGTCAAAGTGAAAGTGGCGGCTGGCTCCGAGCCAACCGCGAACCACAAAATCAGAACTACCCTACATGGATTTAATTATTAAACTAATATAAAAATGTTTGGTACCGAACATCTACCCGCCTCGGACAGGTCTACCTGGCCGCTAATCAATTGGTAAACGGGACAATGTTGCTACCGCTCTCTTCAGTACCGAACCGTCCACCTGAACCTCAGCAAAACGAGGCACATTATCTGCGCCATATACTAAATTTAAAATTCGGCCTCGACGCCAGCATAGTGGCGGCAAATTGATATCTTTTATCAAAACGAGGTCACCAACTCGAGGTGGATTAGTCTTGTCAGTCCACTTAACGCGCTGCTGGAGAACATGAAGATATTCTAAGCTCCAACGCTTCCAAAAGCTTTGAGCAAGCTGTTGGACCAACTCAAACCGCGAGAGACGACTTGATCCCACATCAACAAAGGGGTACTCAGGCAAAGCATTAAGTGGCTGACCAATCAAAAAATGACCCGGTGTGAGAACCTCCAAGTCACTCGGGTCTGAAGAGATCGGACACAACGGTCGCGAGTTCATTACGGCCTCTATCTTACAAAACACAGTTGCGAGTTCTTCAAATGTGAGTACAGACTCACCAATAACTCGTCGCAAATGTGCTTTAGCAACCTTAACTGCGGCTTCGAAAATACCACCCCAATGTGGGCATGCTGCCGGACTAAATTTCCAGGTTATACTACGACTGGTTAGTTTATTACCAATATTTGTGTGATTGCTGGCTAAAAAATCATGTACATCTTTCAAATAATTATTGGTTCCCTTAAAATTTGTGCCACAGTCCGAACGTATCAAAGAAGGCAGTCCTCTCCTTGAAACAAATCTATCAAGTGTCGCAACAAATGCCTCGGTGGAGAGGGATGACACTAATTCAAGGTGCGCCGCTTTAGTTGACAGACATACGAAGACACACAAATAGGCCTTGACTGTTTTACTATTTCGCAGAGTTGAAGTCTTAACCAAAAAAGGACCTGCAAAGTCGGTGCCTACACCGGCGAACGGCCTCGATTCTCTGACACGATCAGAAGGGAGGTCACCCATCAAGGGTTGCATGGTACTAGCCTTCAGCCTGTAACAAGGCATGCAACGAAATACCACACTGCGAATCGTTCTTCGAGCAGACAAAATCCAAAATTCTCGCTGCAATATGGCTAATAAGGCGTTACAGCCAGCGTGAGAATTTCTAATGTGACGGTCCGTCACCAACAATTGCACAAAATGACCTTGCTTGGGTAACAATATAGGGTGCCGACTACCGTAGGGTAGACTAGAGTTTCTGAGGCGACCTCCAACACGTAAGATACCCGTGTTGTCCAAAAAGGGGCTCAACATACGCAAGGCTCCTGTTAGTTTAGCCTTACCAGTTTTCAAAATTTCAATCTCCCTTTCAAAATACGTATCCTGTACCACACGTATCCAATGGCAAAAAGCCTCCTGTCGTTCTTGTGGTGATAGAAAAGCCTCTAATTTTTTGTTCCGTAAGTGCTTACAGTTGTAATAGAAGCGCTTAATCCAAGCTGTTACACTTACTAATTTATCGAGGGAGCTATACCGATTCAATAAGACATTTGGATCGAATTCACAAGCACGCCTCTCAACAGCGAGCAGTCGCAATCCAGGCAACGGACCTACGTCCAAAACCGGCGTCAGTGGCCATTCAGACTCTGAGCGTAATAACCATTCCGGTCCCCACCAAAGGGAGTGTGTTACCAAGGCGGGGGATGTACAACCCCGAGATGCACAATCAGCTGGGTTAAGCTCACCAGGCACATGCCTCCAAATCAAGGGAGTCTCAGATTTCTGAATTTGGGAGACTCGGTTCGCTACAAATACCTCTAAGGTGTGAACTGAAGCCCTTAACCAGCACAAAACAATTTGGCTGTCAGTCCACGCGTAAGTGGTGCTAATGTTCACAGTATGACGCAACAAATTCGACACGTGATTAAGAAGACGCACAAGCAGAGTAGCCCCTGCCAATTCAAGTTTAGGGATTGTCAAAGCAGTCCGTAGGGGTGCCACCTTGCTCTTCGCCATGACCAGTGAGATCTTTACTTGGCTGTCAGAACCCACCGTACGCAAATATACACAAGTGGCGTAACCCCGTTCAGAGGCGTCCGAGAAACCATGCAGAGTTGCCTGGTACTTTCCTGGAGGAAGCATAGAACGAGGGATCGATACCTCATTGATCGCAGGAAGTGAGGATACAAATTTGGTCCAGTCTTCCAACAAAGCTCCCCGAAGAGGTTCGTCCCAGCCTAGTCCTGCCATCCAAAGCCTTTGTAAAAAGCATTTAGCCCAAAATATGACGGGACATATCCAACCATTTGGATCAAATGTTCTTGCAACCGTGGAAAGCACCAAACGCTTAGTCCAAATGCGCGGCAACTCTAAGTCAACATTGTAAGTGAATATGTCTGGGGCTGGTTTATACTGAATGCCGAGAACAGTCATCATAGCAGGGTTCTCGATATTCTCGAACAAATGCGGATCTTGCTGATGTTCATCCGGAAGTCCCTTCAAAAGCGCAGGTGAGTTGGATATCCACTTCCGTAACTCATAGCCCGCGGTGGCTAAGATGCCTATCAATTCATCCCGTAGAAGGATGGCCTCTTTCTCAGAGGGTGCACCAGTACAAATGTCATCGACATACAAATCCTCCTTCAAAATCGCGGCTGCGCGAGGAAACTTTAAGCGCTCCAGGTCCGCGAGCTCCCACAGAGACCGTATAGCCAAATAGGGGCTTGACTTTAACCCGTACGTGTTTGTATTGAGCTCATAAACAACCATGGGATCCTGGGGGCTTTCACGCCATAGAATCAACTGATACCGACGGTCATCCGGGTGAATAATCGTCTGTCTGAACATCATCCTTATGTCAGCCACAAATACAACCTGATGTCGACGAAACCGAGTGATGACGTCACAGAGATCCTTGATCAATTTAGGACCAGCATGCAAACAATTGTTCAACGATACACGCGTTGAAGTTTGCGCAGAACCATCGAATACTGTACGCAATTT
The DNA here is from genome assembly GCA_032191425.1 of Lymantria dispar. Classification (NCBI taxonomy): domain Eukaryota; kingdom Metazoa; phylum Arthropoda; class Insecta; order Lepidoptera; family Erebidae; genus Lymantria; species Lymantria dispar. Next base: position 3,313,827 of record CM063465.1, on the reverse strand, counting down.
GCCATTTGATGCCTTAATTACAGCATGATGCGGTAGAAAGAAGTGATCCACTGTTTGCCAATCTAATTTCGACACAGACATGTGTCCCAACTCCTCATATTCACGCATAAAATCAATGTATTTCTCCTTTAGGAGAGCATCTCGAGCCATTCGGCGCTCCATAGCCAATAGTCGTTTCTCAGCAGCAGGCCGCGAGATGCCAAGTGGTGGCCGTACGGCGAGAAACGGCAATCGAGTCATAATCTGACCAGTACGTAGGCGACTCGTATTGTTTTGGTAAAACAATTCGCACTCCTCATGCTCCGGATCAGTGCGCGGAGCCTGTGGTGGTTCTTCCACTTCCCAAAACCTCTGAACCGCATCAGAGAGAGCAGAGCCTACCATCAAGCCAATGTCAAGACGGGTATCCGTGAGGACTGGTCCCATCAGTGCAGAGCCAAATATGGTCGGGATGGCTACCATGCCTCCTGGTTGCATGACCTGAATGCTACCCAAGAATATGTTTCCCAGAACATCGGCGCCTAGCAACAAATCGACCGATCCAGGTATACCAAATTTGGGGTCTGCCAAGTTCAAACCCGACGCTAAACCAATAGCATACGGAGACAACTGCTTCTCCGGATGGGTGCCCAAAATATTGTTCATAACAATGGCTGAACACTCAAACAATGGGCTTGACGAGTTTATAGGAGAGAACGCACATAATACTTGGCCTTCAACATTGGCCACAACTGCGTTGCCAACACCTCTAGTGACATGAGGAAAATCACGCATACTTAGGCGTACCTGCCCCACCAACCAAGAAGACGCTATACACCCCTGAGAGCCTGTGTCCAGAATTGCCCGGACCACAACAGAGGCACCTGTCCGTCCCCAGACCCTTACAGAAGCAGTGGGTAGGAGTACGGTTTCAAACGGGGGTGGTGCATGACGGGGGGAGGCGCCGTGTTCCTAATGTCGTCTAGGCAGCGGGTGATTCTCATGTTCCCGGGAAGCGTCATCAAAGGTAGGTACCCGCCCGTGACGATACGGGCGCGAATCGTGGTTATCACTCTTACCACGGGCTTCCGATGGCGGCGAGCATTGACCCTGTGGGCGCCTCGCTGCGGCAGAATCTACGACGCGCGGGGGTGAGCGACTAGGTCTCGAACTGCGGTTTTCATACCGGTGCCTTCGCTCATAACTACCCGTAGGTGAGACTTGACGTTCATGTTCACGACCAATCCCATTATTATTCGCACAAAGAAGTTTCAAATGCTGGCCTCCGCAGTACGTACATGGGCGAGGATTAGGGCAATCGCGCTGGAAATGGTTTCCCAAGCAAGAAAAGCACCAACCTCGAGCCTTAGCCAAACGCCTACGTGAGGCCACGTGCAGCGCAGTGAAATCTGAGCAACTGGCAACTTTATGACTCGGGGACTTGCAATAGGTGCACTCAGGTCGCGACTGTACAGCAGCAAAACGTGGTGGGTGACGAACCTCTGGCCTTCTAAAGGCGTGATTGCGGGTCGGAGCCGATGACCGCGGCAACTGTTGACCAAATGACCTGTCAACGACCGTCATGTCTACCATCCTACACTCGTCTTCCAAAAACTTCTTAAGGTCATCAAAAGCAGGCAAGTGAGTTGCATCATCACCTCCATATTTTTGCTCGAAACGAGCCCTAAGTTCCGCAGGAAGCTTTTTCAAAACAATATGCACCAGCATATATGACCAAGTGCTCACCGGAAGGTCTAACCTTTCCAGTGCGTTGATCGCAATCATCAATGGGTTCAATAAGTCGGACCTTAAAGCCGAGACCCTAGATACCACTGGCAGACCCAAGAGCTGACCAATGTGTGTATCTGCCAGGCAACGCTTATTTTGGTAACGCTTTATGAGAAGGTTACGTGCCACTAGGTAGTTTCCATCATTGATCTCCAGGTGCTGAACTAAACCTCTCGCTTCACCTTCCAACACGGAGAACAGGTAGGCCAATTTTTGAGCGGAGCCTAAGTCAGAACGCGCGTGGACTAAGCTCTCAAACAAATTTATGAAACCTAGCCATTGGTCCAAACGACCATCAAAACGCGGCAGGTCCAAAGTGGGCAGTTTACTCAATAAGCCCGACGTAGAAGGTTTCACATCCCTAGACGCGGGAGACTCACCCCTTTTCGACGCGGAAATTTCCCTAGCACGCTGTGAGATTCGATCTGCATAATCCATGATCTGGTCATAATCCGCGTGTACCAAGTCACGATACGGTTGTGGGTAATCTTCATCAGAAATATCTAAAATTTTTGTGTTGAAGTTACGGTACACATCATCAACAAATTGCAAGCGCGTATCCAATTTGCTGTACCTATCCAGGAGAGACTCATTTCGATCAGACCTATCAACCAAGGCGGTTGCAGTCGAGAACCATCTCAACTCAGAGCGCAGCTTACCTGCCGAGTCCTTAGCGCTAGCAAAAGCAGCCATAATAATCGAATAAAATAATTAAATTCCAACAAAAAAAAATATATATATAATCAACTAAATAAATCAACCAATTGAAACAACAATCAAAAAATACAAATTACAAAATTGAACAATATTTAAATTATTGCGCAAAGGGAAACGTTAATATTTTACTGTATAAGTACCATAAACAAAACGCAAAAATAATATTAAACTAATTGTCTATACAGTTCAATTCATTCGTTCATTCAATCACGAGACTGCACTACTCTGTGGCACAATGTACTACGCAAATTATTTTATTACTCTGTGGCACATTAAGTAAACAATGATATTCAAAATTTCAAATGTTGCAGTGAACTTATTTATATGATATTTTTAATAACTAATGACAATAAGTACACAAATGATCAATCACACAAATATTTAATGTGTATCTTTATACACCAGACTATTTATTAAACTGGGCCGTAATACGTAAAATTCAAGTAATTATATATCGATTTATTTTTCAACACGGGCACTTGTAGATATCAATACCAAACAAAATTACTAGATTCACTAGAACCACGCTCTGCTACCAGAAGATATGTTCAATACCGTTCCCTACTGACCTAGGATGCGCAGTGGAAGGGGACACCAGGCCAGTGAGGGATATCAAATGGGTAATAACATTGGCTTGCGATTACGCAAGGCTATTTTAAGTTCTCTTAAATGATAGTACAAGAACAGATTTTAACACTTACGAGTAGATACCGCGGAGGTAGCTATAACGTAACCTAACTCAGCGTTCGGTCTGGCCAGACAAATAGAAACTAACTGAGGGGTTACTTAGCTTTGTATCCAAAAGCGCGGTGATGACAACGGCCTCGTACACTTCAAGGACTCAGGCTTGCTACTCGTACACACAATTTAATGTTCACAAATATATACTTAATTCTAATTAACTCGCGTACATAAGCGGTACACAAAACAAAGGGTGGCGCGCAATATTACAAATACCACGATTTCACGGCTTAGTCCACAAAAGACATAGCAATTACAAAATATGTGCGCACGCGACCGTTACTTCCAACGCGAACCAAAAAGTGCAAGTAAAAGTAACCAAAAGGGCGGAAACAAAACGACCCCGGGGCCGGCCGGCGCGCCGGCCCCGTGCCATCCGCGTACCAAAGTGAAAGTCAAAGTGAAAGTGGCGGCTGGCTCCGAGCCAACCGCGAACCACAAAATCAGAACTACCCTACATGGATTTAATTATTAAACTAATATAAAAATGTTTGGTACCGAACAATAGATGTCATATGAGTAATATATCCCTTAGTCGTCTTTTACGACTCCCACAGGTATGAGAGGTGGTGAATTGTATTCTTACTCCGTCAACACACGGAAGAAAAACCTCTCAATGCCTGACAATTTTCTAGAGGTAATTTGCGTACAACAGACTACTCTAGACGTGAATAAGAAATTGTCTATAATAATGTTTCACTCGTTTCACCAGAGTGTAGAATATGCTAACTTTTTTTTGGGTGGGCTACGATCGCGTTGGTTGTTTATTGGGCCGACCGCCAGTGCAGAGTTTCTTGACTTCAGTGGTTGACCCAACGGATTATCCGAGGGAGTACCCTCTCCCATTTACGTCCGGTCACCCGAGTTTCTTCTCCCTGACGCGTTTCGCCACTTCTGTTTCCACTTCTCTTTCACCATAACTGCCTCGTAGAAAGCGGCGACTGACTCTCAGTTTCTGATGTTATTGACCATTGATTTAATGGGAGATGGTAGCATCAAATGGCAAAACAGACTTAGTTTTCATTTTACCATAAAGTAATTGATATTATAGTCTCCACAAATATATTTTTAGACTTACATCAGAATATCCAAAACCAGGCAAGCTGGGTACGATAACTTCGAACGCAATACCATTCACACAAGTAGTAAGCAGAGGTATTGCCTTGTAGAACTCTCTAATTGATCCAGGAAAACCATGTAGTAGAAGAAGTGGTAACACAGTACAGCTGCTATCCACCTTTATAAAAAAAATGTTTCATTTTAAATACATATAACACTTGAGTAAATATAATAATAAAATATCTGGTTGACCGAGCTTCGCTCGGAATATTTTTGTTGTATTTTTGTCAAATTTATTTAGATATATATAATATATATATTAATAAAAAATAAAAATAAAACAATGAAAAAATATATAAATTACAAAAAGAGAATAATAATAACACCGAGATTCGATCCGGCGCTGTTTGACTGCCAAAAGAAAACTATAAGAAAACAACTTCCCAACTGAGCTATCCTAACTCATGACGTTGACGCCGAAATTTGAATACATATTCTTTTAAAATTTAATGTCATTGTATTGTTTTGCTAAAAACACAATAAAACAACATTTTCTATAAATAAAACCTAGCTAGATCGATTTTTTGGCCTCGAAACCTCTAGTATGCCAAGTTTCATCAAAATCGTTGGTGCCGAATGAAAACTCGAAAGGAAACTACAACAAACCGACTAGCATTATATATACGACAGACTTTAGTTGTATACTTGATTGCAGAGATAGCGTAGAGGTTAAGATACCCACCTGCCGTGTCAATGTCGTGGATTCGAATCCCACGCAGGACAACACTTTGTACGATCCACAAACTGTTGTTCCGAGTCTGGGTGTAATTTGTGTCTGATAATTATATGTTTGCTAAGTCCCCCGCTATACAATAATTATTTTCTTAGTTCAAGGCGTTGACTTTAAAAAACAAAATATATTAGGTTAATTGCCCTCCTGCTGCAGAACAGTCTTGACCTCAGCAGTAGGGTGTAGAGATATGAGCAGGCATATTCCGCTCAAACCCTTCGATGCAATAGGAGGGTGGCCTACGACTTTATAATACGCAGTAATACCCTTTTTTTAGGGTTGGGCCATAGTCAGCGTACCCGCCGCCCAACCGTCCGGGGCGACGGAGGAGCGGCGCGCAGCTCCCCCCCACCCATGGCACGTCGCCTTCGTCGTTGGGTCGACCACCGGTCCAGAATAACTTGTCTTGAGTGGCCGGCCTGACGGAATATCCCAGTCGCGGGGTACACTCTCCTCTCGATATTCCCCCTCGGGGACGTCGGTCAGCGTCACACCGTCAGTCCCTCTGCAGGTAACGGAGTAAATCCCCGATTCAGTCACCCGCGGCCTCGGCTAGAGCGGCATAAGGCGCAGATACCGGCGCCTGCGCCGCTCGAGTCGCTAACGGAGTATTGCGTCGCCGTGGAGGCGTTGCTCCTGCGCGAAGTGGATCATCAGTGGGATTGTTTTGTATTAATTTAATTACCTCAGGTTTCTCCCATAAGAAGTAAATATCCAAGCCTTGAATGTTAGTCTTATATTGTTCATATTCGTTGATTAATGCCAACCGTTCCTTAAAATTGTATTCTTCAGCCCAATACTTCAGCCAGCGACCCAACATTTTGGTGTTAAATCCATAAGTGAATCCAATATCATCTCCTTCTAATGGTGGATTAACCTCTCTTGTGTTCTGCAGACGATATATCAGATCTGATATATCCTGAAAAATTAATTAAACTTTTTAAGTGAAATTTCTTTAGGCCCATCATTAAAGGGGTTCAAAAGATGAACGTTACTATTTTTGTAACGTAAGGGCCATTACGTGAAAAAATGCATGCAAAGTGTTCGAAACGTCAGGCAATCAAAAATCAAATACAGACGCGATAAAATTCGTAAAGTAGTTTTATTAGTTTTTGTTTTAAATACCTATAACCTACGAAAAAAGCCGTGTAGTTACGGAGCAAGGAATTCACCATTCCCATTTTTTTCATGGGTATCGTAAAAGACGTATCGTAAAGGGATTTAATATATATACAGGTAACATGAGTGATGGAAACCTTGAAATGAAACCCTATATCAAAATGTCTAATGAGTCTGATGTAGAAGAAGGCTTGATCTACGAAGTGGAGCTTATTTAAGCTGAGATGATGATGATAATGGTGATAACAGTTTCGTTTCTTGCATGTGTACAAATTGAGTGAGAGGTATTTTTAGGGTTCCGTATCCAAAGGGTAAAAGCGGAACCCTATTACTAAGATTTCGCTGTCTGTCCGTCCGTCTGTCTATCACCAGGCTGTATTTCAAGAACCGCGATAGCTAGACAGTTGAAATTTATACAAATTATGTATATTCGTTGCCGCTATAACAACAAATACTATAACAAAATAAAATAAATATTTAAACATATCACGCGTAAACATTAGAATTAATACTTACGTCTTCTGACCAAGTTATATTAAATGATCTTATTGAAGTATCATTTTCGTACTCCGAACGTGCCCAAACTTCTTCATCGCTTTCTTCTGTGTTAGCTGAAGTAATTGATATTACATAAGATATTATAAAAAGGATTAAAAACTTATCCATATTGGATAATTTAAATGCTTGGATTATTTATATAACGAGCAAGTTTCGCCTACTGTTTTATTTATTTATTTATTTATTTATACTTTATTGCACACCTATGTTAACACATTTATAATAATAATTCTAAGCGGAGAAAGTACAATGGGCGGCCTTATCGCTAAAAGCGATTTCTACCAGGCAACCTTTTAAAGTTTAAACTCTGCAGTATGGTGTCCTACTGAATACAAAAAACATAGCACATTTACCTTTTAATAACATTTTTTTGCTTCTTGTTTGCTACCGTAATGGGGGAGGGGGGATCATGATATTTTCGGTCAGTCAGAATGCGCTGAGATGACGTGATACTGCGCTCTTATTGGCCGACATTGTATTTTAGAACATGCTTTTTTTACAAAGTAATTAGAGCATTATTATTTCTCGGTGTCTGTCTATAATATTTTGGACATTTTAAATGCATATTTAGACCCGGACCGCTTTTACCCTATATGGCCGCCACAAGAGAGCTCTCAGACGGACGTTAAGAGACACGCTCAAACCAGTGTGCCGTATAGGGTCGGAGCAGACCACCCTCACATCTATATGCGGCACATAGCGCTACGTCCGTATATTACCAAGAAAGGGTGGACGCCGTACCAACTAGCTGCGGAGTAAGTCGATAGAAATACTTCTAGAACCACCAATGTCCATCGAGCCCCAGGCCCAAGAATGCACCAATAGGAATCAAATTGATGGTGATGGAAGCACCGGTGGGAGGACTGACATGGAGCCTATGGAACAAAAAGACCTCAGTTTTATTCAGGGTCACCCTCAATGCTTCTGGCAATCTCCTCGGTGCCGAGAGTTGCCAGGCGTGCCGCCTCCCTAATGTCTCACCCTAGGCTGTGACGAGTATATCGTTGGCGTAGCTAATTACGCCTAACTCGGAGGAGAGGCACCATCTCAACGCCCATTCGTAGCCGATGTTTCTATGCGCACACCGTAATTTCGGAGCGCCTTCCTAATGCAGCTAATTGGTAGCATCTATTGCTATGGCTGCATCGCAAATCTGCGTTAACGCACAGCAAATGCAGTCAGCCTCGGCATCCACCCGGTCTGCCTGACAGTGTGGACAGCCACGAATGAAAGATGGCTGCCTCCATCGACAGGCACTGATCCTCTCGACCTACTACAGCCCAGTGCGAAACAAATGTTATAGTCGACATAATAAGGAATATCTAGCATACCTTTCATGGTTTAATTTGTAATTTCATCAGAATCTGTTTATTTAATGTAAACTAACTTCCGAGTGGTGACGGCGTGGTGACGGAGTACTAATCACCACTACCTATGTATCTTGGCCGTAAATGACGTAAAGGATGACTAAGGGATATGATACGCATATAACATCTATACAAGAGAAGGAAAACTCAAAATAATACTTCCCTTACTATAGGGATTATTATAGTCTTTAATCTTTAGTAAAAAAAAAGGAAAACAAAGATATTGCGATGATAATCGATACCTATTGAATTTTGATATGCAGTTCTACGAACATTGGGACACTACCTACAAAGATGACAACAAATTAAATCCAGAGATAATTCTATGAATATTTGATAATTTTTTAACAATAAAATATAGTCCATCTTACTCGCTAATATTGTAGATTCCATCCGTATATGAGATCATGAATATCCACTATAGACTTCTATAGGCTTCCCTACGAAGGGGACTCACGGGACCACTCATGCCATGCCATCATGCCATGCTATCATGCCATGCCATCATGCCATGCCATCATGCCATGCCATCATGCCATGCCATCATGCCATGCCATCATGCCATGTCATACCATCTCCAGTGGCAAATGATGGCTATAACAGCTTTAATGTTTTAGCAGCATCATACTATTTATTCCACTAGAGATGGCCTAAGTGGCATGATTCGGGCCCGTCATTGGCAGTAGCTACTACTCATGAACTTAAATATGAATCTGGCATCGAATAAAAGTGTTATTTAATTTCGCATAGTAATTCTCAGCAGTAATTCTGAACTCTACGAGTTGTACTAATATCAATATGTTCCTATTTTTTAAATTTTATTATACCTATGATGTATAGAGGTGGCTCAAAGGCAGCTGTAGAACGTAGGTATGTTTGTTGAGATGATATTGTTTATAATGATATTGTAGAAAACACATAAAATATCACCTTCACTTGTTTAAACATATTTAAACAAGTGTTGTCAAAAACTAATAAAAAGTATTTAATTAAACTTCCGTGTAGAAACGCGATGTAAATACAATTGTTACCATCCCTTACTGAACTGTCATTACAGCTCATATACGTCCCACTTCTGGGCTCGGGCCTCTTCCACAATAGGAGGGAATTTGATCTACTACCATTTGATCTATACCATGCTGGTCAGACATGTTGCTATAGGGTTTTATTTCAAGTTTTCTTCTCTTGCACAGATGTTATGAGCATATTATATCCCATAGACGCTACACGGCAAAAGTTTACTTAACTGTAGAAGTCGTAGAAATTGCCTACGGGTTCATCGAGAGAACAGGTAGCAGCCCTCTACTGGGAAACGTAACTATAACGCCTCGATGCTAACCCGCATGTCAAGTGTGGCGATTACGACGCTATCCCATCATAATGACTGACAATATAGAAATGATCCCCAGACAGAGCAGGTTCGAAGAATCTCTATCACCGGATATTAAAAAAAAATCGATCTTATCTCCTTGTAAACGCACATTATTCGGCACATGCAACACAGGGAGAGGGTCATCGAGCTGGAAAAAGAATAGAGCAAAGTACAATAGGAATTTCTACAATTGACAGAAATGTGAAGAAAGGGTGAAGGCAGGATTATCCTCCGAATTAATAAATTACCATTCTACCGTGAGTATGATCACCCATCCCAAGGTGGTATAGGATTCTTTTTTGGGAGTCTAAGGTGCAGACGCTGTACGGACCTATTCATGTTAAATGGCGAAGGAGGCAAAGTTCCCCAGGGATCGAAGAGAACGTAATGCCAGCTTTGTGAAGAACCTGTCTGTTACCGACGTTGGCTTTTATCACAAAGGCGATCTCGCGAATTTCGTGAAAATTAATTTGCGACGCGAATTTTGCTAGAAGGGCAAGTTTTGGATCTATGCTTTAGATATTTATAGCGATATAGATTTCTTTCATTTGCTCTAAGCAGATTTAAGTTGACTCATGATGGGCATGTTATGCCCAACTGTTGGTCTGCGTCATTAGTTGGGCATAACAGTGGTGTTAAAAATCCCTCGTTTGATTGGCAGCGGCAAGAATTCGGCCGGGGATCGTATCCTCCACGTGTCTCCAAGCATCTAGTGGGACCGCACAACAATCATGGGAACAGTATTCGTACACCCGACAGTTATGGTACTGCCAAATGCGGCCAGTTATGTAGAGTAGGAGGGTTTCCGCGTAGATACCCGGAGGCTACAGATTTCCGTAATGCAGAAAATCTGTTTTCTTCTAGCTTAATTCTCGATGAATGAGTAGTACAATTTCGAATTGTTTACGTACCTTGCCACGTGCAGTAAGGACGAAAAGATTATGCTCATAGAGATTGCCGGATCTCGTCTTTATCGAGCTTCGTGGGAACGTACTTTAATACCACACATCAAATCCTCGAACATGAGGAAGGCGTATCTGTGGTACGGCACGCCACAAGTATATCGCAGATCGCGGGGATATTTAACAGGTACTTGAATGAGTGCTATATCTTATTATAAATCGCCACTGCCATCTTTTATTTTAGGGTTGGGCCTTGGTCAGCGCACCCGTCGCCTGGATTCATCCGGGGCGACAGAAGCTAACCTGGCTAACTTTTCGATAACTCTTATGGTGGATGGGTGCACGGCGGGGTGAATGGATGGAGTTCCTGTCGTTCAAAGTCCTTTTTTTTATTTACCATGCGATACATTAATTGTTGAATGCTAGTTTTTCAATAGATAGTAACAGTATCTATATTCATGGCCAAATGTCTTCCATTAAATTAGCTGTATTAATTTTATTTTTGGACTAGTTACTGAATTCTCACAATTTATTTCTGTTACTTATTTTTGTGTCCCTCATTCTCCTTCTCATCCTCAGGGCTCATATACATCCCACTGCTGGGCTCAAGTCTACCCCATTATAGGAGGGCAGTTGACTTATTATACCACGCTCTTCAGTCAGGTTGGCATAGAGTTTTATTTCGATTTCTCCTTTTCTTGCATTGATGTTATTTGCATATTGTAATCCCTTAGTCATCTTTTACGACACCCACGGATAAGAAAGGCAGTAGTGAATTGTATTATCACCCTCAGCTTTGAATATAGTGAACTTGGTTACTCTTGGTTGACTTGATTAGCAGGCTATTTTTTCGGAATTTGCCCATACATTTTAGGTTTCCAAATCTTATTTTGTATTGCTGTCATGATTACTTTCATTTTCCAAAATGAGGAGCCCATTTAAAGCCATTCAATGGACGCATCTAAATATAAATGATACCTCATTTATATTAAAATCAAAAATGAAAATCTTAAATTATGGCATTTTCATTTATATAATATATTCTGCCACAACTTTTTAAGTTTAAAAAAAAATACAGAAACAAAAGAAAAATATTTTATTCAAACTTCACACATCAATTTAAAATATAACGAAATGATTTTTTTTTTTTGGGGTGGGCTGCGGTCGGCGCGCTCCTCGCACCACTCCGTCCGGGGCGACAGAGGGGCGTGTAAGCACGCAACACCCGTAACCCACCCGAAAACCACGTCGCCTTCGTCGTTGGGCCGACCACCGGAGCAGGGTTACTTAACATCAGTGGTGGGTCCGACGGAATACCCCCTATTGGGGTACCCTCCCATCGACCGACGTCCCCCCAAACGAAATGAATATTAGGCGAAATCACATGAATTAAAAATGCACGAGGCCAAAAAACGGTGTCCATCTGAGCTAATGTTGCAGTAGACATGATACTACAAGAATGATATCTTGGCAGGCCCCTACAATGAAGTCGCAGATATAAATATATACTCAAAAGAAAAACAATAATATAATAATAAAGTCTAAGATACAGGCTCGGTCTTATTCTGACATTAAACCTCATCTTGGACTATCTGCAACAAATTGTACTAGGGATGGGGAACTTTTTCAGAACGATCGATTCTTGAATCAATTCGAATTGTCGTCCAAAGAATAGATTCACAAGAAAATTGAGGTCTGAAGAATCGATTCTCGATTAATCGATCTATCAATCTTTTCTTTTGGACGTGCTTGTGATGACATTTTTTTTAGGAAATCTAGAGAGTAAATATGTGATAAAGTTTTTTTTTCTTAGGAAATCTGAAAGTGTTATTAGTATCGAGTGGGCAGAAAAAAAATCCAACGACAATTCTCTAGGGTAAAGTATCGATTCACTGAATCGATTCAGTGCTTCGTATCGATTTATAAAATCGATCTTTTGGGCCTGAAAAATCGATTCTTCGATTAATCGATCTCAGATCGCCATCCCTAAATTGTACTACTAAATTAAGGCAAAAATACAACGCTGTTTGTAATTCAACAAATATTACTATTTTTATAATGCAATAGTTTCTTCTTTAAATAAAAAAATGAGCTACAAATCTGTTGTAATACAACCCCTCTGTTTATGATAGGCTTCAAACGCTGTTATAGCCAAACGAACATTCTCAGCATATAATTTTGGCTGTTCCAGCGCAAAAAAATGTCCATAGTCATCAAGTACTGTTGAATTAATGAGAACTGGAAACTTGAACTTCAAAATTGGACGTGAAAAAAATAACATCTCATACAGGGCATGTAAAGTCCAAGTGGGTACCGAAGTCGGCATACTGAAAAAAAAAACAAGCAGCTGCTATCATCATCATCGTAGCCCACATACGTCCCACTGTTGGGCTCGGGCCTCCTTCACAATGGGAGGGAATTTGATCTACTATACCATGCTGGTCAGACATGTTGGTATAGGGTTTCATTTCGAGTTTGCCTTTTCTTGCACAGATTTTATGTGCATATTATATGCCTTAGTCGTCTTGTACGACATCCACGGGCAAGATAGGGAGTGATGAATTGTATTCTTATTCCGTCACCACACTGATGTGTGCTACGCTATGCTATGCTATGTGAGTATAAATTTTTAATAGAATTCCAAGTGTTATTAGATATTTATCACTAAATAAATTCATATCTAAACTTCGAGCATGGTTACAAAAAATACTTTTTTATGTCAAAGAATGGATGGATTTTTCTGTACAATGCGGGCAACAGGAAGCAAAATTGACTAATTATGCAATAAAGAAGAGGATGTGCAGATACGATGGCCGTAGCGACATACCACCATGGAAATTGGAGAGCTTGATAAGGTCTATATGTGAGCATTAAAATTGATTGAAAAATAGACAAGCCTGCTGAGTTTCTTGCCGGATCTTCTCAGTGCGGTCGCGTTCCGATCCGGTGGTAATTTTAAGAAAAAATGAAAAAAAAAAGACAATACGTAGGTGCCTCCATGGGGTTTATTCATAATAAATGATTTGATTTTGGTTCCTAGAATAGGTATGGCTGAAACTCCTGAACGCACGGATTTTTTTTCGAGTTACTACTAGATCCGTATAGTATGAGTAGTATACAGAGGTGACATGCAAACTGTCCAACATAAGATCGCGCTCATTACTTCATACTTAAGGCCAGACGTAGAACGTCTTCATTGATATATATATTTTTAATAATAAAACTTTTGCACAAACAAAGGTACAAGGCGGACTAATTGCCTTAGGCATCTATCAGTCGACCTAGGGTGGAGCAGAAATGATTCAAGGCAGGTGCTATACACATAGATGAAGATAACCAGAATTTATCAAATACCAAATGATACAAATATATAAATATGAATACATATATACTATATAAATAAATATATACATACACACATATACATGCATACATACATAAAAATGGATGTGAGCCGTCACAGATAAGTTGATTCCGCCTGAAAATCTAAATAAAGTCGTTTAACCTTGGTCTTGAAAATGTCACGATTAGCAGTCATTCTGATGTCTAGAGGTAATGCATTCCAAAGAAGAATAGCCTAGATATCAAAGGAGGAATGCACCAGACTAGAAGAGTGAGAGGAACAGTGAAGAAGAAGATTTTTGGAGGAATGAAGAGTACTATAGTCTAGAGTGGTGAAAAGAAATTGAAACTTTGCTTTTAAATAGGAAGGGGTATTGGGAGAGTTAAGAATTGAATAGATAGAGTAAATAAAAAGTTCGCAAGCTCCGTCTTTTTCTAATTGATAACCAAATGAACCGGGAGCGAAATGTGCTTACATTGTCGAATGTACGTAGGTTCAAAACGAATCGAATGCAATTATTGAGAAGTCGGTCCAGCTTATTGAGCAGATCTGCATTCAGATCGAGGTAGCATACATCAGCATAATCAATAATAGAATATAATGGGGAGAGCACCAGTTTATAGGGAAACAATTTATTTTTGAAGTTGCCATAGCTGGTTAAAAATTGATCCACAGTTTATGATTCTGGCTAAATAGACTTGGATAAATTTATTTAGCTGCCTATTTATGGCAAATAAATATGAATATACATCCCATTGTTAAGCTGAAGCATTCTTCGCAATAGTAGAAAAATTAACCTACTGACTATAGGGGCTTAATCCAAGTTTTGTTTCTTTTGCACCAGTTTATAAGGAAACAATTTATTTTTGAAGTTGCCATAGCTAGTTAAAAATTGGTCCACAGTGTATGATTCTGGCTAAATAGACTTGGATAAATTTATTTAGCTGCCTATTTATGGCAAATAAATATGAACATACGTCCCATTGTTAAGCTGAAGCATTCTTCGCAATAGTAGAAAAATTAACCTACTGACTATAGGGGCTTAATCCAAGTCTTGTTTCTTTTGCATAGATGTCATCTGCATATCCCATAACCCTTATAGTCATCTATTACAATGGCACATATGAGTTATGCTTGAGGTCACTGGATGAATTGTATTCCTACTTCGTCACGACACAAATACGATTAGACTATGGTTGCATAGATGTTGAAAAAAAGAAAGAATAAATCTTGTTATCTCACCTATGTAGTCCATCAGAGAAAGCTTTTGTATTGAAACTCTCTGCATATAACCTCGCAGCTGTAGTAAATTTATTTGGCATCCAGTAGAACATCAAGTTGTCAATCAATTCATCACGAGTATACAGTCCATCGTCTAGACCACCATCTTCTTTATAAATATATTCATAACGTGATCCAGAGAATAAAGTGAGTACGTATGCTAGGAGAGCTGCAGGGGAATCTGACATTGCAATTCCTGTAGAAGATATAAGGAGGTAAAGGTTTGCCCATCCATCCGTCTTTGCTACCTGCGCCTGACGCCGCCCTAGCCAAGGCCGCGCGTGACCGGACCGAGGATTTTAGTCCGTCACCCGCAGAGAGGCTGACCGCGCGATGGCGACCGATGTCAGGACAGAGACGTCGAGAGGTGAGGGGTAACCGAAAGGGTATTCTGTCGGGCCGACCACTGACGACAAGTCACCCTGCTCCGGTGGTCGGCCCAACAACGAAGGCGACGTGGGTACGGGTGGGCTATGGGCACGCGCGCCGTCCTTCCGTCGCTCCGGACGGAATGGACCGCGTGTGCGCTTACCATAGCCCACTCTTGAAAAAAAAAATCCATCCGTCTTTGTATTGGCGTTTAGTTTCGATATAGGGTTTCTCACGAGGAACGATATCACTAACATCGTTATTATTGAATAAAGGTTAGGCAGTTGGTATTATAAGTTGATCACTCGGCCTTTACGAAAGTAAGGCGCGCTGACAAATAGTATCTTCAAAACAACATCACATGAAGAGTTTATGTTGTCATCTACTCTTTCTTAGTTCCAATTATATGGTTACTAGACCAAATAGAAATTACATAACTTGTTTATAATAGTACAAATTATTTTCTTATTTTTAAAAAGGTAACATTCTGCGCTAAGAAAAGAATCTATTTATCTACCCTACTTTGGCTACCCTCAACCCCAGCGCTTCGATCCGCCTGACAATCTCCTCGGTGCCGAGAGTTGCCAGGCGTGCCGCCTCCTCTAGCGTCCCACCCCGGGCTGTGACGAGTGTATCGTCGGCGTAGCAAATTACGCCCAGCCCGGGTGGGAGGCTTCCTCTCAACGCCCAGTCGTAGCCGATGTTCCACAGGGTCGGACCCAGAACCGACCCCTGTGGGACACCGCATGTCATGGGCGTTCGCACAACGTCCCCTACTCGGTCAACGTAGAGGACGCTGCGCCCCTCCAAGTAGTCTGCCACCAGCCGCCTGAGGTACACGGGCACCCCGTGATACCTCAGCCCCTCCCTGATGCAGCTGAATGGCAGACTGTTGAAGGCGTTGGCGATGTCCAGGGACACCGCCAACAGGACTCCTCCGCCGGTAACGGCCTCCGCTACCACGGCCTTCAGGCGAAGCAGGGCCGCGATCGTCGAACGCCCTCTCCGAAAACCAAACTGGGCGTCCGACAGATCGGGCCCGACCCCGACGAGGTGCCGCTCGATGCGGGCAGCCAACACCCTCTCCAGCAGCTTGCCCGCATCATCGAGCAGCACGATGGGCCTGTAGGCCGAGGCCGACTCGGGAGACCGACCCGGCTTCGGCAGGAGAACCAGCCTCCCCTCTTTCCAGCATCCAGGGAACTGCCCGGACGTCAAACAGGCGTCGAACAGTCCCCTGAGGCGTGGTCCCAGGTGCTCGAGGACCAGGGCCAGCGCACGGTTCGGAATACCGTCGGGCCCCGGGGCGGTGGATTTCACTCGCATACGCGCCACTGCCGCCCCCATTTCCGGCTCCGTGATGGGCGGAGCACTTTCATCTTCGGCCTCCCGGTCGCTGTCCGGCGAAGCCATGACCGGGGGCGTGTGTTCCGCCCGCCGTGTGATGTGATGCATGGATGCCCCTTAAAGTTAAGGGAAAAATATATAAAAGTATCATTAGACCTATTGGACATTGAAAAAGACGAATGAGAGAAGACTACATTTTCAAGACTGCATACTGAGATGCATATGTTAATATGGATGTGTGGAGTTACAAGGTTGGATAAAATAAGGAGTGAGTATATTAGGGGCAGTCTGAAAGTGGCACCAGTGGTAGAAAAGATTAGGAGCGCGAGATTGTCTTGGTATGGACATGTGAGGAGGAGAGATAAAAGGCATGTGACGAAAAGGATTGTCAATATGTTTGTGGATGGACGTAAGAATTGTGGGAGACCCAAAAAGAGATGAATGGATTGTGTGAATGAGGATATGCGTATGAAAGTAGTGAATGAAGATATGACGGATAACAGGTACCTATGGAAGAACCTAAAATCATGTTGTGCCGACCCCATTTAGCGTAGGATAAGGGTAGATATGTTTGTAAAGTCCATCCAGGTCATAATCGTATTTTACGACACCCATAATCTAGAAAGAGGAAGTATATTCGTCACTACACGAAAAGACAAAACCTCTTTAATAATAATATACTCACCAAGAGTATCTGGCTTAGTGGCTTGCATGTGAAAATAACCTGTAACACTAATAGTCGTATTCAAAATTGAAGATATAGGATACATTCGGCTCTTTAATGATTCCTGTACCACCAAAGATGTATTTAAAGAACCAGCGACCCAGGCAGCTATACTCAATGGAGAAAACGATACTGCGAAATTTGTGTGGTATCCTAGGATCACCTGCAAAATTTTAATGTATAAGAACAATAAAAATATTTATTAATAGAGAATAAAGTGTAAATAATGAAATGATTTCTTTTAGGCGCACCATGAGAGGGTAAAACAATATTGGTGTTTCGATTTAACCTTGTTACAATTATCGTCTGTAAACTGACTTTACAGACAACTAATTTTGTTTTCTTTGACGTGCTATTTTATTTTTGTTTTTTCTTTAATATTCTTTGCATGCTATGGTCCATCCAGGGCAATGGCAGATCATCTTGCGGCTCTACTACCTTATTTTATTTTTTTGTTGGCTATGGTCTGGGCATACTTCGCCCTATCTGTCCGGGGCGACGGATGAGCGGCGCGCGACCCCATAACCAACCGTATAATCGCTATTGGACCGAACAATGGTACCGATTCCTTGACATCCATGCTCAGCCTGGTAGGTTACCTTTTGGGCACCGTCCCCTTTGACGCCCCGGTAATATTGCAGTGTTGCCGCGCCTGCGCCGCCCAACGCAGCAACGGTGGAGCGTGTCGTGATAGAGGCATTCTTCTCGAACCCGCTCCGCCGCCTCCTTCTGCGAGACAAAGGCCACCACGTCCCAGTCACTGGCACTGTCAAGCATCGTTCTAGCGCTGGTTGGCAGCGCTAGGTTAGCACCGATGACTGCGACGAGTTCACGGCACTGCTCTACCTAGGCCACACAGACTTCGAGCGTGTGTTGCGCCGTATCCTAGTCGTAATGGCAATGGTGGCAGAATGGCGTCTCCTCCCTCCTAGCGACCTAGTGGAGGTACTTGCCGAAACAACCATGCCCCGACAAGACCTGCACCAGTCAGAAGCAGAGGACCCCATGGCGTTGACCCAACCACCGCATCGGCACCGGCTGGAAGGCCTCAACAGTCCGAACACCAAATTGAGGCCTTTCCAGCCAGACTGCCTAACGGGCAATGACATCCCGGCGGGCACTGCCCCGCCAGCGACGGGCATAGCTGACCCCCGCAGCGTCACCGATACCCACCTGTAAAAACCAGCGACCATCTGCGCCTCCAAGTTCCACGGGGTAGTTCCGGCCAATGGCTCTATTATCTGGCGTCACATGAACGAACTATCGGCGCCGATTTCTTGATATCGATGGCAAAATATGTATCACGATAGCACAAGTTATATTTTTGTGACCCTAACTTAATCGCAACTTTTCATCATCATCATTATTTCAGCTTATTATACGTAGCACTGCTGCGACCGAGTCTTCTCCATAATGTGAGGGAAATTGACCTACTATATCAAGCTGGTCAGACGTGCTGGTATAGCTTTTGTTTCGAGTTTTCCTTTTCATGCACAGATGTTACCTGCATATTATTTCCTTTAGTGATCTTTTAGAACACGCATGGGTATGAAAAAGGGTAATAAATTATATTCTTACTCCTTCACCATACAGAAAAACTTACGATAAGCTAAATTATATACGATATATTTTTAAACGGTTGTACAGGCGTAGTCTGGGCTAGTGGACTAACGCCGTGTTTGACAGAAGAACCTAAGGTTATAGTTTGAAGTACCTAAAGCCCTTAAGTTCCTAGCCTATATGATGGGATACCTGCACCGTGCTACCTAAGGTGACAGGTGGATGTGAGATGGATGTTGGGTGGAGGATTGGTTATTCTCACTGCCAGTCAAGCAGACTCACTCGACTAATCAGAACTGACGGCTAAGGGTGTCTTGGCCACAGTGAGATGGAGCTTTGGGTGGAGGATTGGTAACTCTCACTGCCAGTCAAGCAGACTCACTCGACTAATCAGAACTGACGGCTAAGGGTGTCTTGGCCGCAGTGAGAGGGATGTAACTGAGAGATGAATAAATTCAAAATCTGATTTATTTTACACAATGTACACCTTATATACTACTTATTGCTAATACACACATATACCATTTTGTGTTAGTGTGTCGTACGTGTAAAGTATAACGCAGTGTCTTTAAATCATGTCAGTGCTAATTTTGCACATTTGTATGTTGACATGCTTTACTTGTATGTTGACATGCTCTACTTTTGAGTTTGCTGCGTTGCATGTTCAATGTGCATTGAACATTCTGGGGTCTCTCAGGAACACGACTGCAAGTCGTATAATTCGATAACCTCATATGGTCCAATGTGTCCTTCCGTCGTTTGTGGTGTTTGGACTGTAGTCTGGGGACGAGGTTTCCCATACCGTGGCCGTGGTTGTGGTGGAGCTGCCCGCTGTTTGTTTGTCTCTGTGGCTTGTGTTGTAGTTGTCTCCTTGTTTTGTCTTCTCGTAAGTCTATCTCGACATTGTTTGAGTGGTCTGAAATAAATTAAAAGACAAGCTAATACTATTAAAGAAAGAGATGTCACGGTGCTAACCACATAGGAATGAGACTCTATTCGCCTCCATATTGTGTTATCTAATCTTGTTTTTAGCTTTGCTTCTGAAGCGGCTAAGTGGTCAAATATACTGGTGGAGCTATCTAATACTTCCTCCTTCGGTATGTCTGGTATCTCTGATTGGACTACTTGTGTGTCTAGAGTAAAATTACTCCTTTTAAAATATGATGCTTGCACAGTTGTTGTTGTTATTCGTTTAGCTGCAAGAATGTTGTTCAACGTCTTTACTACACAGCTTTCTGAAATGTGTAGTACTCCTATATCCTCTAGGTTAATTTCTTGTCTTTGTCCATCACATATTATCGAAGCTGATTGTGTTTTTGTAGTGATAAACATCCACGTATTCTGCATGTAAAGTTGTTTCCATAGAATTGTAGATTGAATGTTGTATCTTCTTGATGTGCATTGTGATTTAGTGTTATTATTGTTGCTGAATAGCTGGTCAACAATGCAATTCTTGTTCAATTGCATGTTCTTAACAGCCACGGGATAGCAAACAAACTCCGATTTTTTGTGTAAACAATCTTTGAACTCGTCTTTACTTAACTCAAAGTATCGTTCATTGTTATAGTCGAAGCCTATGAATGCTCTTGGGATTGACAAGCATTCAAAAGAACTCCCGGTCAACTTTTGAGGAATCGCCGTTATGTGTATTAGCGTATATTTTCTTATGTCATGAATAGGATAGTACGCAAATACGTTTATATGTGTTGCATTTATTTCCATGTTAGTCTGTATTAATTGATCCTGAATTATTCTTAAGTTTCCAGGTAACTTTTGATTGGTTGTTTGTATTATATCATTAGCGTATTTAGGACTCAAAATCGTGTATATCGATGCGTTATTTAGGTATATCTCAAGTAACCCGTTGTAATAGTGAATAATCTCTGTTATGTAATTGCTCGCTAATTGATACGTTTGTATTACTTGTATTTTCACATTGTTAGCGTCTACCATCTTATACCATACGTCGTTATCGTACATGAATGCTATAGCTTCATTTAACTTCTTTTCAAAATTCTCTAACTTTTTCTTAATCCGCTCCTCGGTTTGGTTTACAGCGGATACTGTAGATATCATTATGTTTGTTTGATGATTGGCGGCGTTTATAAGTTCTTGTTGATTGCTACTCAATGAGTCAATACTTCTGTATACTTCATCGTTTACTCCGAACACGTATGTTAACATTTGTCCTAATAATCCACGTCTCCTTCTAGAAATCTTTATCCCAGTAAGGTAGTCCTTTATCTTCTCAAATCGTGCTTTCTCTTCGTTCAAATGATAATAAAATTCTGCACAATGGGTGTCTTTTGTATACTGTTGCGTGTCAGTGCATAACTTTTGAAACTGATTAGTTATTTTTATCGTATTATTTAAATTCAGTTCCAAATCACTCCTTTCGTAATTAGTTTCTATTCTAAAACTCCCTCTGTTTATTGTTGAAGTACCTATTTGTTCTACATATAGGCCTGGATTTAAATGTTTCATAGTAAACATTGATGTACTTGTTACTTGTCCGATACACAATAATAATGTAGTATAGAGTAACACGCCTGACTTAAGTGTCTTAGACTTTTTATTTATGTTATTTGCTATGTTACTATTCACAGGCGTTTCGGTATTTTTTCTTAACGTATTCGTGTTAGTCATTAATTCTTCCTGATATACGGGTAAAGGAATTAATGTATGTATTGATCGTTTTTGACATAAACCTGTCGATTTTTTGAGTGTCACTACTCTTATCACCCCGTCGCTTCCTGGGTGAACGCTTTCCACTTTTGCCAAGGGCCACTTACTTGGACTTATGTTTTCATCTTTTATTAGTACTATGGTTCCAATTTTGATATTTTCTTGAGTTTCTTTCCACTTGTATCTTTGTTGAAGTTGATGTAAATAATCAGATGACCAGGCTTTCCAGAAATCTTTCTTCATTCTTTGAATTTGTTTCCATCTATTTATTAAATCAGTATTTATGTTTGATAACGGATCTGGGATTCCAACTGCTTCCCGACCAATTAAAAAGTGACTAGGCGTTAGTATTGTATTATCATTGATGTCTTCGCTTTGTGCACATAACGGCCTCGAGTTTAGGCAAGCTTCAATTTGATGTAAAAATGTTATCATTTCTTCGTACGTTAATGTCGATTCTCCAATTACTCGACGTAAATGGTACTTTACTGATTTTACGCTGCTCTCCCAAATCCCACCAAAATGGGGGGTTGCTGGCGGATTAAAATGCCACTGAGTACCTATACTGGTCATCGTATTTTGGAATCCAGGTGACTGTGTTATTTGCAATAATTCTTGTTCCAAAAATTTCGCTGCGCCTACGAAGTTCGTGCCATTGTCACTATACATATGTGACACGTGTCCTCGTCTGGCCATGAACCTCCGCAGTGCCGCAATAAATGTTTCAGTTGTCAAATCTCCCACTAATTCTAGATGAATTGCTTTTGTTGCTAAGCATACAAATACAGCAATATATGATTTGTAGGACTTGTGACCTCTTCCTTTCATTGTTCTTGTTTGTATTGGTCCCGCATAATCCACTCCAGTGTGACTAAATGGATATGATTGCGTGACTCTTGCTTTTGGAAGTATCCCCATTTTCTGTACTTTCGTTTCGGACCTGTATCTCGCGCATTTGACGCACTTTTTTAGTATACCTTTGACAACTTGTTTTCCACCTATAATCCAGTATTTTTGTCGTAGGACAGCTGTAGTTAGTTTATTTCCTCCATGTAATGTTTTCATGTGTGCGTTTTGTATTATTAATGACGTTATATGATGTCGGCGTGGTAATAGTATAGGATGTTTTTGATTATATGGCAAGTCAGCGTTTTCTATTCGACCTCCAACTCGTAATAATCCATCGTTATCAATAAATGGATCTAGTGTGGATAATTTACTGTTTTCGGTACCATCGGTACCATTGTTCGGTCCAATGGCGATTATACGGTTGGTTATGGGGTCGCGCGCCGCTCATCCGTCGCCCCGGACAGATAGGGCGAAGTATGCCCAGACCATAGCCAACAAAAAAATAAAATAAGGTAGTGGAGCCGCAAGATGATCTGCCATTGCCCTGGATGGACCATAGCATGCAAAGAATATTAAAGAAAAGACAAAAATAAAATAGCACGTCAAAGAAAACAAAATTGGTTGTCTGTAAAGTCAGTTTACAGACGATAATTGTAACAAGGTTAAATCGTAACACCAATATTGTTTTACCCTCTCATGGTGCGCCTAAAAGAAATCATTTCATTATTTACAATTTATTCTCTATTAATAAATATTTTTATTGTTCTTATACATTAAAATTTTGCAGGTGATCCTAGGATACCACACAAATTTCGCAGTATCGTTTTCTCCATTGAGTATAGCTGCCTGGGTCGCTGGTTCTTTAAATACATCTTTGGTGGTACAGGAATCATTAAAGAGCCGAATGTATCCTATATCTTCAATTTTGAATACGACTATTAGTGTTACAGGTTATTTTCACATGCAAGCCACTAAGCCAGATACTCTTGGTGAGTATATTATTATTAAAGAGGTTTTGTCTTTTCGTGTAGTGACGAATATACTTCCTCTTTCTAGATTATGGGTGTCGTAAAATACGATTATGACCTGGATGGACTTTACAAACATATCTACCCTTATCCTACGCTAAATGGGGTCGGCACAACATGATTTTAGGTTCTTCCATAGGTACCTGTTATCCGTCATATCTTCATTCACTACTTTCATACGCATATCCTCATTCACACAATCCATTCATCTCTTTTTGGGTCTCCCACAATTCTTACGTCCATCCACAAACATATTGACAATCCTCTTCGTCACATGCCTTTTATCTCTCCTCCTCACATGTCCATACCAAGACAATCTCGCGCTCCTAATCTTTTCTACCACTGGTGCCACTTTCAGACTGCCCCTAATATACTCACTCCTTATTTTATCCAACCTTGTAACTCCACACATCCATATTAACATATGCATCTCAGTATGCAGTCTTGAGAATGTAGTCTTCTCTCATTCGTCTTTTTCAATGTCCAATAGGTCTAATGATACTTTTATATATTTTTCCCTTAACTTTAAGGGGCATCCATGCATCACATATTATTCCCGAGACCTGCCTCTACTTCATCTATCCTGCATTCATTTTACTACATCCCTCTCAGTCAATGTTGCCATCGTCTTAGACAAGCGAGCTAAGGTACTTAAAATTGGAGCAAAGAGATACCCCATCTAAGGCAATATGAGAGAATTGGGAAGAGCTACCGAAGTTATAAAACAAATGTTCAGTCTTGGTGCGACTGATTTTAAGGTCTGCTCTTTCCAACCTCTCCTGCTATTTTCACAGTTGACTATGTACCCCAGCTGCCAGCTGGTACCAGTGTACTGGTACACCATTCTTTCGGGACCGATTCTTCATGTAACAACTTATTGATGAATAAAGTCAGCCACGTCCATCCCTCCACTATCAAAACCTTCCGTACCTCTATAGCTATACTGTCCGGCTACTACCTTACCTTTTTTCATATTCTGCACAGCTATTCGTACTTCATCTACACTTATCTCTCCTATAAAACCCAAAATAAACATATAATTAACGGACGCACATTACACCCAGACTCAGAACAACAATTTGTAGATCGCACAAAGTGTTGACCTGCGTAAGATTCGAACCCACGACACTGGCAGGGTAAGTCGGTATCTTAACCACTACGCCATCTGTGCAATCAATAGCAGTAGCACAGTAGCAGTATCTATATAAGAGGAAGAAACTTGACATAAAACTTTAAGCCAATCCGTCACACCAGCGTAGTACAAACGGTCTGTCGGCTATTATACGTTTTTCAGTAAAGTGCTGCTTCGATCGATTGGTGTAATCCAGGTAGCTTTTACGACTTTCATAGGGTAGTAAAAGGTTTATTTTTAACCTACCATCACACGGATGAGAATAAAGTGCTTATCATTAGTTGGTCTGGGTTTAGATTGTGTCCGTTAATTGAATGTTTATAAAGCCCACTGTGATAAATAGATTCTTTTCTTAGCGCAGAATGTTACCTTTTTAAAAATAAGAAAATAATTTGTACTATTATAAACAAGTTATGTAATTTCTATTTGGTCTAGTAACCATATAATTGGAACTAAGAAAGAGTAGATGACAACATAAACTCTTCATGTGATGTTGTTTTGAAGATACTATTTGTCAGCGCGCCTTACTTTCGTAAAGGCCGAGTGATCAACTTATAATACCAACTGCCTAACCTTTATTCAATAATAACGATGTTAGTGATATCGTTCCTCGTGAGAAACCCTATATCGAAACTAAACGCCAATACAAAGACGGATGGATTTTTTTTTTCAAGAGTGGGCTATGGTAAGCGCACACGCGGTCCATTCCGTCCGGAGCGACGGAAGGACGGCGCGCGTGCCCATAGCCCACCCGTACCCACGTCGCCTTCGTTGTTGGGCCGACCACCGGAGCAGGGTGACTTGTCGTCAGTGGTCGGCCCGACAGAATACCCTTTCGGTTACCCCTCACCTCTCGACGTCTCTGTCCTGACATCGGTCGCCATCGCGCGGTCAGCCTCTCTGCGGGTGACGGACTAAAATCCTCGGTCCGGTCACGCGCGGCCTTGGCTAGGGCGGCGTCAGGCGCAGGTAGCAAAGACGGATGGATGGGCAAACCTTTACCTCCTTATATCTTCTACAGGAATTGCAATGTCAGATTCCCCTGCAGCTCTCCTAGCATACGTACTCACTTTATTCTCTGGATCACGTTATGAATATATTTATAAAGAAGATGGTGGTCTAGACGATGGACTGTATACTCGTGATGAATTGATTGACAACTTGATGTTCTACTGGATGCCAAATAAATTTACTACAGCTGCGAGGTTATATGCAGAGAGTTTCAATACAAAAGCTTTCTCTGATGGACTACATAGGTGAGATAACAAGATTTATTCTTTCTTTTTTTCAACATCTATGCAACCATAGTCTAATCGTATTTGTGTCGTGACGAAGTAGGAATACAATTCATCCAGTGACCTAAAGCATAACTCATATGTGCCATTGTAATAGATGACTTGGATTAAGCCCCTATAGTCAGTAGGTTAATTTTTCTACTATTGCGAAGAATGCTTCAGCTTAACAATGGGACGTATGTTCATATTTATTTGCCATAAATAGGCAGCTAAATAAATTTATCCAAGTCTATTTAGCCAGAATCATACACTGTGGACCAATTTTTAACTAGCTATGGCAACTTCAAAAATAAATTGTTTCCTTATAAACTGGTGCAAAAGAAACAAAACTTGGATTAAGCCCCTATAGTCAGTAGGTTAATTTTTCTACTATTGCGAAGAATGCTTCAGCTTAACAATGGGATGTATATTCATATTTATTTGCCATAAATAGGCAGCTAAATAAATTTATCCAAGTCTATTTAGCCAGAATCATAAACTGTGGATCAATTTTTAACCAGCTATGGCAACTTCAAAAATAAATTGTTTCCCTATAAACTGGTGCTCTCCCCATTATATTCTATTATCGATTATGCTGATGTATGCTACCTCGATCTGAATGCAGATCTGCTCAATAAGCTGGACCGACTTCTCAACAATTGCATTCGATTCGTTTTGAACCTACGTACATTCGACAATGTAAACACATTTCGCTCCCGGTTCATTTGGTTATCAATTAGAAAAAGACGGAGCTTGCGAACTTTTTATTTACTCTATCTATTCAATTCTTAACTCTCCCAATACCCCTTCCTATTTAAAAGCAAAGTTTCAATTTCTTTTCATCACTCTAGACTATAGTACTCTTCATTCCTCCAAAAATCTTCTTCTTCTCTGTTCCTCTCACTCTTCTAGTCTGGTGCATTCCTCCTTTGATATCCAGGCTATTCTTCTTTGGAATGCATTACCTCTAGACATCAGAATGGCTGCTAATCATGACATTTTCAAGACCAAGGTTAAACGACTTTATTTAGATTTTCAGGCGGAATCAACTCATCTGTGACGGCTCACATCCATTTTTATGTATGTATGTATGTATATGTGTGTAGGTATATATTTATTTATATAGTATATATGTATTCATATTTATATATTTGTATCATTTGGTATTTGATAAATTCTGGTTATCTTCATCTATGTGTATAGCACCTGCCTTGAATCATTTCTGCTCCACCCTAGGTCGACTGGTAGATGCCTAAGGTATTAAGTCCGCCTTGTACCTTTGTTTGTGCAAAAGTTTTAACATTAAAAATATATATATCAATGAAGACGTTCCACGTCTGGCCTTAAGTATGAAGTAACGAGCGCGATCTTATGTTGGACAGTTTGCATGTCACCTCTGTATACTACTCATACTATACGGATCTAGTAGCAACTCGAAAAAAAAATCCGTGCGTTCAGGAGTTTCTGTCATACCTATTCTAGGAACCAAAATCAAATCATTTATTATGAATAAACCCCATGGAGGCACCTACGTATTGTCTTTTTTTTTTCATTTTTCTTAAAATTACCACCGGATCGGAACGCGACCGCACTGAGAAGATCCGGCAAGAAACTCTGCGGGCTTGTCTATTTTTCAATCAATTTTAATGCTCATATAAGGCCCATTGTGCTGCTCGATGATACGGGCAAGCTTCTGGAGAGGGTGTCGGCTGCCCGCATCGAGCGGCACCTCGTCGGGATCGGGCCCGATCTGTCGGACGCCTAGTTTGGTTTTCGGAGAGGGCGTTCGACGATCGCGGCCCTGCTGCAGCTGGAGGCCGTAGTAGCGGAGGCCGTCACCGGCGGAGGAGTCCTGTTGGGGGTGTCCCTGGACATCGCCAACGCCTTCAACAGTCTGCCATTCAGCTGCATCAGGGAGGGGCTGAGGAATCACGGGGTGCCCGTGTACCTCAGGCGGCTGGTGGCAGACTACTTGGAGGGGCGCAGCGTCCTCTACGTTGACCGAGTAGGGGACGTTGTGCGAACGCCCATGACGTGCGGTGTCCCACAGGGGTCGGTTCTGGGTCCGACCCTGTGGAACGTCGGCTACGACTGGGCGTTGAGAGGAAGCCTTCCACCCGGGCTGGGCATAATTTGCTACGCCGACGATACACTCGTCACAGCCCGGGGTGGGACGCTAGAGGAAGCGGCACGCCTGGCAACTCTCGGCACCGAGGAGATTGTCAGGCGGATCGAAGCGCTGGGGTTGAGGGTAGCCCTGGAAAAGACGGAGGCCCTTTTGTTCCATGGCCTCCGTACCGCCGGGCCTCCCACCGGCGCTTCGATCACCGTGAAGTCGGTCACCATTAGCATCCAGGCCCACATGAAGTACTTGGGCCTGGTGCTCGACGGGCATTTTTGGTTCCGGGAGCATCTCCATCGACTTGTTCCCCGGCTTGTCGGCGCGGCGTCCGCCCTTTCGTGGTTGATGCCGAATGTGGGTGGACCCTGTGCTACGTGCCGACAGCTGTATGCGGGGGTGATCCGGTCGATGGCCTTCTATGGCGACCGTCCGTCTTAGGACCCTCCTGTGGCGACCACAGAGGGCCATGGCGATCAGGGCCATACGGGGTTACCGCACGGTGGCAACGGAGGCAGCGTGCCTCCTGGCCGGAAGTCCCCCGTGGGACCTGGAGGTGGAGATGCTCGCCGACATTTATCGGCTTGTGTCGGAGACGCGCGCCCGCGGTGGTATGGTCTCCATCAAAGAGATCACCGCCTGGCGGGTCGACGCCCGCCGAGAAGTCATTGCCCGTTGGGCAGTCCGGCTGGAGAGTCCTCGATACGGTGTCAGGACCGTCGAGGCCCTCCGGCCGGTGCTGATGGAGTGGTTGGAGTGGACGCACGGGGTGCTTTCCTTCCGACTGGTGCAGGTGCTGACGGGGCATGGTTGCTTCGCGAAGTACCTGCACAAGATTGTCAGGAGGGAGAGCACACCGTCCTGCCACCACTGCAGTTGCGACGAGGACACGGCGCAGCACACGTTCGAGGAGTGTGCTGCATGAGAGGGGGAGCGCCGTGAACTCGTCGCGATTATCGGTGCCGACCTGGCGCTGCCGACCATCGCCAGGGAGATGCTCGTCAGCGTCAGGAACTGGGACGCGGTCGCCGCCTTCTGTGAGGCCGTAATCTCACGGAAGGAGGCGGCGGATCGTGTGCGAGTAGAGCTCCTATTCGGCGACACGTTCCGCCGCCGGCGACTCGGGCGGCGCAGGCGCGTGTATCTGCGCCTAATGCCGCCCTAGCCGAGACCGCGGGTGATCGGACCGGGGAATTGTCCGTCACCCGCAGAGAGGCTGACCGTGCGATGGCGACCGACGTCCCAGTACGTCGAGAGGTGAGAGGTTACCTGAAAGGGTATTCCGTCGGGCCGACCACTGATGACAAGTCACATCTGCTCCGGTGGTCGGCCCAACAACGAGGTGACGTGGGTACGGGTGGGTTATGGGCCCGCGCGCCGTCCTTTCATCGCCCCGGACGGACTGGACCGCGCGTGCGCTTACCATAGCCCACGCATAAAAAAAAAAAATAAAAATACAAACATATCTGACCAGCATGGTAGTCATTTCAGTCTATCGCCGTCCACTGTTAGACGTAGACCTCGCTCATGTTACGTCATAAAGTGCGGTCGTGTGCCGCCTGCATCCAACGACGCCCAGCAACTTTCACCAGGTCGTCGGTCCACCTAGTGGGGGGCGTCATACTCTACGTCGTCCGATACGTGATTGCCTCTAGAGAATCTTTCTTCCCCAGCGGTTGCCGGTTCGTCGAGCGATGTGGCCTCCTTATTGCCACTTCAGCGTGCTAATTCTTCGTGCTATGTCGGTTACACCCGTTCTTCTGAAGATTTCCGTATTTCGGATTCTATGTCGCAGAGAAATCCCGAGCATAGCTCGTTCCATAGCACGCTGAGCGACTTTGAGCCTTGTTATGAGGCCTATATTTAGGGACCACGTTTCTGTGCCGTAAGTCATCACTAGTAACACACACTGTTCGTAGACATGGTATACTAAGCATGATATATTAAGTTCAATTTCCTTCTTATTGTAGAGGAGGCTCGTGACCAGCAGGGGGACGTACATGAGTTGAGATGAAATGAGCTTGATGCACCTAAACCTTCAATTAAAAAAGTCCTTTTATTTTTTCAGGATATAGCTGATCTAAAATATCGTCTGAATAACACAAGAGAGGTTAATCCACCATTAGAAGGAGATGTTGGATTCACTTATGGATTTAACAGCAAAATTTTGGGCAGCTGGTTGAAGTATTGGGCTGAAACATACAATTTCACGGCACGTTTGGCGTTAATTAACCAATATCCTCAATACAAGACTAACATTCAAGGCCTGGATATTTACTTTCTTCGGGTGAAACCTGAGGTACTTAATGTCGATACCAAGAAATCTATGCCAGTAGGTTACCTAATATAGGACAAATGTTCAGCGAATTTTGTGTGGTGCACCGACCGTCCGTTCCCCGGATTATTTTGGGTGGAGTATCTCCCTTTTATTTTAGATGGGCTATGGCCAGCGCTCATATTATCTAGAGTGACGAAAGGGTGGAGCGCGGCCTCATAAACCACCGTATTTCTTCCCCTTCCCCCTCCCTTTCTAACGACCCTCCTAGGATATCGGTTGCCCTCAGGCGGTCAGCTTCTCTGTGAGTGACCGATATTCCTCGATCCAGTCGCCCGGAGTGGAGTATCCTTGGAAGATCATCATTAACTCAGTATCATCATAAGTCATACTGCTGGAGTAGACTCTCATTCACAATGCGACGCTGAAAATACGGCTTAGCACATTTTTTAATTCACGTTTTCATCTCTAGCAGGGATGTTATCTACTTGTATCTCTTGTCATCTTCTATGGTAACAGCAGAAAAAGGGAGAAGTAGTGATTATCTCGCTAACTCTGTCACTACTCGGATAGGGAGTTGTTATGATATCATGAATATTGTTTTTTTTTATTAAGTATAACTTCAACTTCTTAAAGAAACAAATATATAAATTTACTACCAATCCGCCTTCGCTTCGCTTCAGTTACAGTCGCCTTACCCGCGTAGTTCCCGTGGGAATACCGGGATAAAGTATAGCCTATGTTACTCCCTGATATTATTAGCTTTGAATTGATGAGAGAATTTTTGAAATCGGTTCTGTGATTTAAGCGTGAAAGCGTCACAAACAAACAAACACACTTTCGCATTTATAATATTAATAAGGATAGGATCAAGTCGGTAAGAGAATGAGATAGCATACATGACACGGTATTTTATATTTTCGCTCTTTGTTATTTGTAGAGTCCCCATTTTTTCTACAAAATGGCTGTACTTACGCAACGCTGTCGCTCTCGTACACTTCTAACCGGCGACTGAGTTGGCATAAAGAATTACGACGATCCACGCTTTCTTTAGAGAGAGAGATAGCACAAAATATGCGCGGTGCGAGTCAAAATGACTCAGTTTAGTATTCTAGGGTTAAGCATTATTCATCTACTAGCAACCCGCCCTCGCTTCACTTCGGTTTCAGTCGCCTTACCCGCGGCGTAATTCCCGTTTCTGTGGGAATACCGGGATAAAATATAGCCTATGTAACTCCCTGATATTATAGCTTTCCATTGGTGAAAGAATTTTTGAAATCGGCTCAGTGGTTTAAGCGTGAAAGCGTAACAAACAAACAAACAAACATCCTTACTTTCGCATTTATAATAATATCTGGTTGACGGAGCTTCGCTCGGAATATTTTTGTCGAATTTATTTAGATATATATTAATAAAAAATAAAAAATAATGAAAAATTTATAAAAAATTACAAAAAGAGAATAATAATAACAGCGAGATTCGAACCGACGCTGTTTGAATGTCAACAAAATCAAAATTAGAACCTGTCAACTTCCCATCTGAGCTACCGTAACTCATGACATTGACAACGAAATTTGAATTCATATTCTTTTAAAATTTAATGTCATTATATTGTTTTACTAAAAACACGGACAAAACAACATTTTCTATAAATAAAACCTAGCTAGATCGATTTTTTGGACCCGAAACCTCTAGTATGCCATGTTTCAACAAAATCGTTGGAGCCGTTGCCGAGATCCTGAATCATGATCATCATCATCATCTTGCTCTTATCCCAATTACTTGGGGTCGACGCAATATGTCATCTGTTTTGACATATTGCAAAAAGATCCTGAATATATATATATACATACAAGAATTTCTCATTTAAAGATATAAGATTAGTAAGGACAGGTACAAATAAATCAAATTGAAGTGTCTGTTTGTAAAGTCAAAATACCGGGCTTCTTTCATGCTCACACGGTTATTTGCACGACACTTGTGCCTTAAAATACAGTGGCTGTCTGTCTGTTTGTTTGATTGAGGTAATCTTCAAAACAGCTGGACCGATTTCAATAATATTTTACTACCAGCTGTCTATATAAGGAGTAACTTAGGCTATATTTCATCCCGATATTCCCACGAGAACGGGATCTATGCGGGTAGGGCGATTGAAAAAGAAGCGAAGCGAGGGTGGGTTGCTAGTATGTATTAGGGCTTCCAATCCCGCAGCCTGAATTCAATCTCGGCGGGACTACGAATTTTCAATCGCGCGTGATCCCGGTATATGCGGGATCTCGCATATTGAAAATATTCACATTTATAAAAAGCAAATACAGCAATGAATTAATCAACTCCACATTTATTTACGTACATATCACTATTAATATGAGATCAATTAAATTGCACCGTATATTTGTAACAAAAAAAGTATGAATTAATCAATTAACTACACATTTATTTACGTAATATGAGATCAATCAAATTACATCGTTTTTTTTCATCACAAAAAACAGTAACAAATATTGAATAAAAAACAAATCAAAACAAAAACAAACTCAAAGAAAACGAAAAAATCAACCAAAAAACATATTTCAAACTGTAAATTTATATAGGATATATGTTACTGTTTGAGTTTGAGAGTTTATTAAGTTTGAGGTTGTATGCACACTTTTTTCAGTCCCGCGAATACCACGGATCCCGCGCCCGTAATCCCGCATTACGCGGGATCTAATAGCGCGGAATTGGAAGCCCTGGTATGTATTATATGTGGTGAATGCGATGAGCGTGGCATGATAGGCCAATTTCACTCCAAATTTGGAAGACGTTCGAACCCAGTAGTGGGAGCCAGTACATGAGCGGTGGTGATGAATTTTATACACGGTGACATTTATGTCGTCTTACAAAAGCAGGTCAATTAAAGTATCCAGTATCTACTATACATTCATACAATTAAAAGGTTGAAAACATTATTTAATAGAATATTTTTTAATAAAAGTTATTATAAATAATTACTAATTAAAATAGTAAGGAAACAACTTGTAGCGAGTGCATAGGTACTCAACACAGCTGATGTAGTATGTAGGTACTACGACCACTTGACCGCGGCGCCAATCGGGCATCGCAAAGGATATTTGTTAGGTATCTAGCGTAGGGAATTACGCTTTGTAAAAGCCGTCCACGTGGACTTCATACCTATGATTGGCTAACGAAAGTCCGTATGATTGCTTTTATTTAAAATGTAAACATGATAAACAGGCTGTTACAAAATATTAACTTTAATTTATTTTATTATTTTTTTATAACTATTGAACATTTAAATATGTTAGATATGTTTCTTTGGTCGGATAGTTTTATGGTTTTTTTTTTGGAAGACGATAAAAATGTCACCGTGTATAATTTAACATATGTTACTTTTGTTATATAGGTAAATAGCAGCTGTACTGTGTTACCACTTCTTCTAATTCACGGTTTTCCTGGATCAGTTAGAGAGTTTTACAAGGCAATACCTCTGCTTACTACTTGTGTGAATGGTATTGCATTCGAAGTCATCGTACCAAGCATTCCTGGTTATGGATACTCTGATGTAAGTCACATATATTTGTAGAAAGTTACATAATATTACTTCGTTTGGTGAAGGAGTAAGAATACAATTCACCACTCCCTTTCGTGCAAGAGAAGGAAAACTCGAAATGAAACCTAAATCAACATGTCTGACCATCTTGGTATAGTAAGTCAAATTCCCTCCCATATTGTTGAGGAGGCCCGAGTCCAACAGTGGGATATATGTGGGCTGCGATGATGATGGTGATGATTTGTAGAAAGTAAAATACTAAACAGAAAACTTGGAAGATCTTTTCGTCCAATATTCCACGGTGTCTAAAAGCAAAGACTTATAAATATATAATATTTTTCGTCTTTGTTTTTTATACCATTTTGTGTAGGTGCATTTTAACTATAGTGTTCAATAAATATTATTTTCTTTCGTTCTGAAAGTGTGTATTACCAACGATGACACACGGCACTAAAATCTGCTCTCTAAATGGCCGCCTCATAAAAATATTCATAATCGCTGAACGTGCTATGGATTTGGTATTTCTCTATATATATGATAAAATCCGGAATAGGGAGATCTATAGAAGAAAGGGTGTAACTGACATAACCCGAAGATTTAACACGTTGAAAATGCAATGAGCAAACCACATCGCTCATCGACGCAATGCACGACGACCTATTAAGGTGAAGACAACTTTAAAGTCGAAGGGAACTGTTGAATACAGCTGGCATACGACCATTCTTGCGGAGAGTTCTATGTCCGCAGGCTAATGAATGAGATGAATGGAATACTAAACATTTTGATATCTGATGTTTACACGAGCACTACACATTGTAAATAAAACTACTTTTACGGATTATATCGCGTTTTTATTTGATTTATGATTGCCCGACATTTCGAACACTTTGCAGCATTCATGGTCACGGGCGGACTAAGGTGTCTCACGTCCAACAAGTAATCGTTATTACAGACATTTATAATTATCTACCCGATACAGACCAGCCAGTCGGCTGCGTTCCGATCCGGTGGTAGTATATTAGTTTTGTTAGTTTTAAATCAACAAATTGTAACAATAATTGCTACAAATTTAATAATTAATAATTACTAACCATAAACAATATAATTTTTTCATATAGAATCATTTTCTTCTTACACTAGCAATAAATTTGTACTAAAATGTGGGTCACAATTTAATAAATTTATAACTAATTTTCTGTATCGGCTAGATAATTATAAATGTCTGTAATAACGATTACTTGTTGGACGTGAGACACCTTAGTCCGCCCGTGACCATGAATGCTGCAAAGTGTTCGAAACGTCGGGCAATCATAAATCAAATACAAATGCGATATAATCCGTAAAAGTAGTTTTATTTACTAAACATTTTGTTTTCATGCATATTCATTCTTTAGTTTTCTAACAGATGTCGTTAGTAATAACACTCCAGTCAACAAAATATTAAACGTCTTATTGGTATAATTACTTTAGACAGCATTAGTAATGCAATAAAATTCTTAATAATGTTGTGTAAACTTTGTTGTTTGTGTAAAAATTGTTGTAATGTTCTGTTTTTTTTTTTTCTAATGTGTCTAGAACAATATTGAAAGATAACACATCACACATCTGGCGTAACGGTCGTTACTTGACGTACTCGTTACATGACAGAGAGGCGCAACCACGAGTATAGCACGTGGCCTTCGTCGTTGGGTCGACCACCGGTGCAGAGTTCCTTGACTTGTCAACCCGAATACCCCTAGAGAGTACCCTCCCCCGTTGACATCCCCTAACGGGACGCCGACATTATTTTTTATGCATACACATACACAAGAGAGTGCTGTGGAGTGAACGAAGAAATAGTGACAAAGATTAAAAAATATATGTTCAGGTCGTTTAGATATGTAGAAAGAATGAGTGAAGAGAGAATGACGAAGAAGTATACAAAGCAAGTGTGAGTGAGACGGTTGCAAGAGAAAGACTACGCCGTACATTTCTGGATCAAATTGGAGATGTGCTGGTGAAAGGTCATGTTAAGAGTACGCGTAACCGTAAAGAATCAATGAAGACTTTGATGAGTATGAGTGAAGCTAGGGTTGCCAGGTCGTCAAACCCAATAGCCGAACAGACTAGCCGGTTTGGCCCGACATTTGGGTAGAAAGGCCGAACACCCTACATTATTGAGGATTTTGTGTTTTAGCATTATTAGGTACGACAAAAAAATGTATGTAAAATTAAGCTTTTTGGATTATTATAACAACAGTCGACTCGCCTGCGCTCGGCCACCCTCAGCGCGCTAGCTCATTTGCGAAATGTAAAAAACCTAATAAAAGCCGGACACCGATTATTTTGACCGAACAGGCAATTAAAAAGCCTACCTATGTTCGGCTTTATCCGGACGCCTGGCAACGCTAAATGAAGCTATAGAAGTATGTCAGGGTCGTAGCTTTTGGCAATCCGCAGTTTCTGGCTACCGCTCTGGGAAATAGGCGTGAAGCTATGTATGTATGTAGATATAAATATTTTTTATATTAAAATAACTACCAGATAGCTTCGTAGCAAATGTTAACTGTAATATAATTTTAAGTAATCTAATAAAATTTCATTTTAATACTTTTTTTTTATTTTTTAGCCAGCAACGCGACCAGGATTAGGAGCTGCAGCAATTGCTACTCTATTTAAAAAATTAATGTTTAGGATTGGTTTTATACAGTTCTATCTCCAAGGTGGTGATTTTGGTAGTGAAATTGGCACTATTATGTGTACTTTATATCCCAAGGTAAGGCAATAAAAAAGTTTATGACATTGTATCCACGCAAAAAAACGAAACATCTGCACAGTAAGGTTTTAAAAAAGATATAAAAAAAAAATATTAAGTTAAACGGTGTTAGTGTACAAACAGTAAAAATGAAATTGTGGGACACTACAAAACGAACATTTAATCGACGATTGTAGATATTTGACGTCCTGATTTTTTTCCTTTTTCTATTTTCAAGTTTTTAGTTTAGTTTGATTTTGTATAGAGCACTATATTCTACTTGTCAAGCCCTTTCATTTAATACCCATATTAATGGGATTGAAAAACAAATAGGTTATCCGCCATTTTGTAGCGGCGGCCATCTTAAATTTTGAATTTATATAATACACTGTATTTTACTTATCAAGCCCTTTCATTTGATACTCATGTTGATGGGATTGAAAATAAATTGGTTAGCCGCCATTTTGTAGCGGCGGCCATCTTGAATTTACAATAAATTTTAGTATACATAATTGCATTGTCATCAGAATCAAAGGCGTAAACCAAATTTCAGGTCAATCGGTTGTCAGGAGGGCGAAATTTCAATTACTAAATGTAACCCAAAAAAGAAAAAAACAACGGAGTAAGCTAAATAAAACCGTTGTTCAATGCACATGAATACATGAATATGCATGAAAACAAAATGTTTAGTAAATAAAACTACTTTTACGGATTATATCGCATTTGTATTTGATTTATGATTGCCCGACGTTTCGAACACTTTGCAGCATTCATGGTCACGGGCGGACTAAGGTGTCTCACGTCCAACAAGTAATCGTTATTACAGACATTTATAATTATCTAGCCGATACAGAAAATTAGTTATAAATTTATTAAATTGTGACCCACATTTTAGTACAAATTTATTGCTAGTGTAAGAAGAAAATGATTCTATATGAAAAAATTATATTGTTTATGGTTAGTAATTATTAATTATTAAATTTGTAGCAATTATTGTTACAATTTGTTGATTTAAAACTAACAAAACTAATATACTACCACCGGATCGGAACGCAGCCGACTGGCTGGTCTGTATCGGGTAGATAATTATAAATGTCTGTAATAACGATTACTTGTTGGACGTGAGACACCTTAGTCCGCCCGTGACCATGAATGCTGCAAAGTGTTCGAAATGTCGGGCAATCATAAATCAAATAAAAACGCGATATAATCCGTAAAAGTAGTTTTATTTACAATGTGTAGTGCTCGTGTAAACATCAGATATCAAAATGTTTAGTATTCCATTCATCTCATTCATTAGCCTGCGGACATAGAACTCTCCGCAAGAATGGTCGTATGCCAGCTGTATTCAACAGTTCCCTTCGACTTTAAAGTTGTCTTCACCTTAATAGGTCGTCGTGCATTGCGTCGATGAGCGATGTGGTTTGCTCATTGCATTTTCAACGTGTTAAATCTTCGGGTTATGTCAGTTACACCCTTTCTTCTATAGATCTCCCTATTCCGGATTTTATCATATATATAGAGAAATACCAAATCCATAGCACGTTCAGCGATTATGAATATTTTTATGAGGCGGCCATTTAGAGAGCAGATTTTAGTGCCGTGTGTCATCGTTGGTAATACACACTTTCAGAACGAAAGAAAATAATATTTATTGAACACTATAGTTAAAATGCACCTACACAAAATGGTATAAAAAACAAAGACGAAAAATATTATATATTTATAAGTCTTTGCTTTTAGACACCGTGGAATATTGGACGAAAAGATCTTCCAAGTTTTCTGTTTAGTATTTTACTTTCTACAGATCATCACCATCATCATCGCAGCCCACATATATCCCACTGTTGGACTCGGGCCTCCTCAACAATATGGGAGGGAATTTGACTTACTATACCAAGATGGTCAGACATGTTGATTTAGGTTTCATTTCGAGTTTTCCTTCTCTTGCACGAAAGGGAGTGGTGAATTGTATTCTTACTCCTTCACCAAACGAAGTAATATTATGTAACTTTCTACAAATATATGTGACTTACATCAGAGTATCCATAACCAGGAATGCTTGGTACGATGACTTCGAATGCAATACCATTCACACAAGTAGTAAGCAGAGGTATTGCCTTGTAAAACTCTCTAACTGATCCAGGAAAACCGTGAATTAGAAGAAGTGGTAACACAGTACAGCTGCTATTTACCTATATAACAAAAGTAACATATGTTAAATTATACACGGTGACATTTTTATCGTCTTCCAAAAAAAAAACCATAAAACTATCCGACCAAAGAAACATATCTAACATATTTAAATGTTCAATAGTTATAAAAAAATAATAAAATAAATTAAAGTTAATATTTTGTAACAGCCTGTTTATCATGTTTACATTTTAAATAAAAGCAATCATACGGACTTTCGTTAGCCAATCATAGGTATGAAGTCCACGTGGACGGCTTTTACAAAGCGTAATTCCCTACGCTAGATACCTAACAAATATCCTTTGCGATGCCCGATTGGCGCCGCGGTCAAGTGGTCGTAGTACCTACATACTACATCAGCTGTGTTGAGTACCTATGCACTCGCTACAAGTTGTTTCCTTACTATTTTAATTAGTAATTATTTATAATAACTTTTATTAAAAAATATTCTATTAAATAATGTTTTCAACCTTTTAATTGTATGAATGTATAGTAGATACTGGATACTTTAATTGACCTGCTTTTGTAAGACGACATAAATGTCACCGTGTATAAAATTCATCACCACCGCTCATGTACTGGCTCCCACTACTGGGTTCGAACGTCTTCCAAATTTGGAGTGAAATTGGCCTATCATGCCACGCTCATCGCATTCACCACATATAATACATACCAGGGCTTCCAATTCCGCGCTATTAGATCCCGCGTAATGCGGGATTACGGGCGCGGGATCCGTGGTATTCGCGGGACTGAAAAAAGTGTGCATACAACCTCAAACTTAATAAACTCTCAAACTCAAACAGTAACATATATCCTATATAAATTTACAGTTTGAAATATGTTTTTTGGTTGATTTTTTCGTTTTCTTTGAGTTTGTTTTTGTTTTGATTTGTTTTTTATTCAATATTTGTTACTGTTTTTTGTGATGAAAAAAAACGATGTAATTTGATTGATCTCATATTACGTAAATAAATGTGTAGTTAATTGATTAATTCATACTTTTTTTGTTACAAATATACGGTGCAATTTAATTGATCTCATATTAATAGTGATATGTACGTAAATAAATGTGGAGTTGATTAATTCATTGCTGTATTTGCTTTTTATAAATGTGAATATTTTCAATATGCGAGATCCCGCATATACCGGGATCACGCGCGATTGAAAATTCGTAGTCCCGCCGAGATTGAATTCAGGCTGCGGGATTGGAAGCCCTAATACATACTAGCAACCCACCCTCGCTTCGCTTCTTTTTCAATCGCCCTACCCGCATAGATCCCGTTCTCGTGGGAATATCGGGATGAAATATAGCCTAAGTTACTCCTTATATAGACAGCTGGTAGTAAAATATTATTGAAATCGGTCCAGCTGTTTTGAAGATTACCTCAATCAAACAAACAGACAGACAGCCACTGTATTTTAAGGCACAAGTGTCGTGCAAATAACCGTGTGAGCATGAAAGAAGCCCGGTATTTTGACTTTACAAACAGACACTTCAATTTGATTTATTTGTACCTGTCCTTACTAATCTTATATCTTTAAATGAGAAATTCTTGTATGTATATATATATATTCAGGATCTTTTTGCAATATGTCAAAACAGATGACATATTGCGTCGACCCCAAGTAATTGGGATAAGAGCAAGATGATGATGATGATCATGATTCAGGATCTCGGCAACGGCTCCAACGATTTTGTTGAAACATGGCATACTAGAGGTTTCGGGTCCAAAAAATCGATCTAGCTAGGTTTTATTTATAGAAAATGTTGTTTTGTCCGTGTTTTTAGTAAAACAATATAATGACATTAAATTTTAAAAGAATATGAATTCAAATTTCGTTGTCAATGTCATGAGTTACGGTAGCTCAGATGGGAAGTTGACAGGTTCTAATTTTGATTTTGTTGACATTCAAACAGCGTCGGTTCGAATCTCGCTGTTATTATTATTCTCTTTTTGTAATTTTTTATAAATTTTTCATTATTTTTTATTTTTTATTAATATATATCTAAATAAATTCGACAAAAATATTCCGAGCGAAGCTCCGTCAACCAGATATTATTATAAATGCGAAAGTAAGGATGTTTGTTTGTTTGTTTGTTACGCTTTCACGCTTAAACCACTGAGCCGATTTCAAAAATTCTTTCACCAATGGAAAGCTATAATATCAGGGAGTTACATAGGCTATATTTTATCCCGGTATTCCCACAGAAACGGGAATTACGCCGCGGGTAAGGCGACTGAAACCGAAGTGAAGCGAGGGCGGGTTGCTAGTAGATGAATAATGCTTAACCCTAGAATACTAAACTGAGTCATTTTGACTCGCACCGCGCATATTTTGTGCTATCTCTCTCTCTAAAGAAAGCGTGGATCGTCGTAATTCTTTATGCCAACTCAGTCGCCGGTTAGAAGTGTACGAGAGCGACAGCGTTGCGTAAGTACAGCCATTTTGTAGAAAAAATGGGGACTCTACAAATAACAAAGAGCGAAAATATAAAATACCGTGTCATGTATGCTATCTCATTCTCTTACCGACTTGATCCTATCCTTATTAATATTATAAATGCGAAAGTGTGTTTGTTTGTTTGTGACGCTTTCACGCTTAAATCACAGAACCGATTTCAAAAATTCTCTCATCAATTCAAAGCTAATAATATCAGGGAGTAACATAGGCTATACTTTATCCCGGTATTCCCACGGGAACTACGCGGGTAAGGCGACTGTAACTGAAGCGAAGCGAAGGCGGATTGGTAGTAAATTTATATATTTGTTTCTTTAAGAAGTTGAAGTTATACTTAATAAAAAAAAACAATATTCATGATATCATAACAACTCCCTATCCGAGTAGTGACAGAGTTAGCGAGATAATCACTACTTCTCCCTTTTTCTGCTGTTACCATAGAAGATGACAAGAGATACAAGTAGATAACATCCCTGCTAGAGATGAAAACGTGAATTAAAAAATGTGCTAAGCCGTATTTTCAGCGTCGCATTGTGAATGAGAGTCTACTCCAGCAGTATGACTTATGATGATACTGAGTTAATGATGATCTTCCAAGGATACTCCACTCCGGGCGACTGGATCGAGGAATATCGGTCACTCACAGAGAAGCTGACCGCCTGAGGGCAACCGATATCCTAGGAGGGTCGTTAGAAAGGGAGGGGGAAGGGGAAGAAATACGGTGGTTTATGAGGCCGCGCTCCACCCTTTCGTCACTCTAGATAATATGAGCGCTGGCCATAGCCCATCTAAAATAAAAGGGAGATACTCCACCCAAAATAATCCGGGGAACGGACGGTCGGTGCACCACACAAAATTCGCTGAACATTTGTCCTATATTAGGTAACCTACTGGCATAGATTTCTTGGTATCGACATTAAGTACCTCAGGTTTCACCCGAAGAAAGTAAATATCCAGGCCTTGAATGTTAGTCTTGTATTGAGGATATTGGTTAATTAACGCCAAACGTGCCGTGAAATTGTATGTTTCAGCCCAATACTTCAACCAGCTGCCCAAAATTTTGCTGTTAAATCCATAAGTGAATCCAACATCTCCTTCTAATGGTGGATTAACCTCTCTTGTGTTATTCAGACGATATTTTAGATCAGCTATATCCTGAAAAAATAAAAGGACTTTTTTAATTGAAGGTTTAGGTGCATCAAGCTCATTTCATCTCAACTCATGTACGTCCCCCTGCTGGTCACGAGCCTCCTCTACAATAAGAAGGAAATTGAACTTAATATATCATGCTTAGTATACCATGTCTACGAACAGTGTGTGTTACTAGTGATGACTTACGGCACAGAAACGTGGTCCCTAAATATAGGCCTCATAACAAGGCTCAAAGTCGCTCAGCGTGCTATGGAACGAGCTATGCTCGGGATTTCTCTGCGACATAGAATCCGAAATACGGAAATCTTCAGAAGAACGGGTGTAACCGACATAGCACGAAGAATTAGCACGCTGAAGTGGCAATAAGGAGGCCACATCGCTCGACGAACCGGCAACCGCTGGGGAAGAAAGATTCTCTAGAGGCAATCACGTATCGGACGACGTAGAGTATGACGCCCCCCACTAGGTG
Source organism: Lymantria dispar (assembly GCA_032191425.1). NCBI lineage: Eukaryota > Metazoa > Arthropoda > Insecta > Lepidoptera > Erebidae > Lymantria > Lymantria dispar. The sequence goes on along the minus strand of CM063465.1, from coordinate 3,270,888 downwards.
GACCGACGACCTGGTGAAAGTTGCTGGGCGTCGTTGGATGCAGGCGGCACACGACCGCACTTTATGACGTAACATGAGCGAGGTCTACGTCTAACAGTGGACGGCGATAGACTGAAATGACTACCATGCTGGTCAGATATGTTTGTATTTTTATTTTTTTTTTTTATGCGTGGGCTATGGTAAGCGCACGCGCGGTCCAGTCCGTCCGGGGCGATGAAAGGACGGCGCGCGGGCCCATAACCCACCCGTACCCACGTCACCTCGTTGTTGGGCCGACCACCGGAGCAGATGTGACTTGTCATCAGTGGTCGGCCCGACGGAATACCCTTTCAGGTAACCTCTCACCTCTCGACGTACTGGGACGTCGGTCGCCATCGCACGGTCAGCCTCTCTGCGGGTGACGGACAATTCCCCGGTCCGATCACCCGCGGTCTCGGCTAGGGCGGCATTAGGCGCAGATACACGCGCCTGCGCCGCCCGAGTCGCCGGCGGCGGAACGTGTCGCCGAATAGGAGCTCTACTCGCACACGATCCGCCGCCTCCTTCCGTGAGATTACGGCCTCACAGAAGGCGGCGACCGCGTCCCAGTTCCTGACGCTGACGAGCATCTCCCTGGCGATGGTCGGCAGCGCCAGGTCGGCACCGATAATCGCGACGAGTTCACGGCGCTCCCCCTCTCATGCAGCACACTCCTCGAACGTGTGCTGCGCCGTGTCCTCGTCGCAACTGCAGTGGTGGCAGGACGGTGTGCTCTCCCTCCTGACAATCTTGTGCAGGTACTTCGCGAAGCAACCATGCCCCGTCAGCACCTGCACCAGTCGGAAGGAAAGCACCCCGTGCGTCCACTCCAACCACTCCATCAGCACCGGCCGGAGGGCCTCGACGGTCCTGACACCGTATCGAGGACTCTCCAGCCGGACTGCCCAACGGGCAATGACTTCTCGGCGGGCGTCGACCCGCCAGGCGGTGATCTCTTTGATGGAGACCATACCACCGCGGGCGCGCGTCTCCGACACAAGCCGATAAATGTCGGCGAGCATCTCCACCTCCAGGTCCCACGGGGGACTTCCGGCCAGGAGGCACGCTGCCTCCGTTGCCACCGTGCGGTAACCCCGTATGGCCCTGATCGCCATGGCCCTCTGTGGTCGCCACAGGAGGGTCCTAAGACGGACGGTCGCCATAGAAGGCCATCGACCGGATCACCCCCGCATACAGCTGTCGGCACGTAGCACAGGGTCCACCCACATTCGGCATCAACCACGAAAGGGCGGACGCCGCGCCGACAAGCCGGGGAACAAGTCGATGGAGATGCTCCCGGAACCAAAAATGCCCGTCGAGCACCAGGCCCAAGTACTTCATGTGGGCCTGGATGCTAATGGTGACCGACTTCACGGTGATCGAAGCGCCGGTGGGAGGCCCGGCGGTACGGAGGCCATGGAACAAAAGGGCCTCCGTCTTTTCCAGGGCTACCCTCAACCCCAGCGCTTCGATCCGCCTGACAATCTCCTCGGTGCCGAGAGTTGCCAGGCGTGCCGCTTCCTCTAGCGTCCCACCCCGGGCTGTGACGAGTGTATCGTCGGCGTAGCAAATTATGCCCAGCCCGGGTGGAAGGCTTCCTCTCAACGCCCAGTCGTAGCCGACGTTCCACAGGGTCGGACCCAGAACCGACCCCTGTGGGACACCGCACGTCATGGGCGTTCGCACAACGTCCCCTACTCGGTCAACGTAGAGGACGCTGCGCCCCTCCAAGTAGTCTGCCACCAGCCGCCTGAGGTACACGGGCACCCCGTGATTCCTCAGCCCCTCCCTGATGCAGCTGAATGGCAGACTGTTGAAGGCGTTGGCGATGTCCAGGGACACCCCCAACAGGACTCCTCCGCCGGTGACGGCCTCCGCTACTACGGCCTCCAGCTGCAGCAGGGCCGCGATCGTCGAACGCCCTCTCCGAAAACCAAACTAGGCGTCCGACAGATCGGGCCCGATCCCGACGAGGTGCCGCTCGATGCGGGCAGCCGACACCCTCTCCAGAAGCTTGCCCGTATCATCGAGCAGCACAATGGGCCTGCAGGCCGAGGCCGACTCGGGAGACCGTCCCGGCTTCGGCAGGAGAACCAGCCTCCCCTCTTTCCAGCACCCAGGGAACTGCCCGGACGCCAAACAAGTGTCAAACAGTCCCCTGAGGCGTGGTCCCAGGTGCTCGAGGACCAGGGTCAGCACACGGTTGGGTATACCGTCGGGCCCGGGGGCGGTGGATTTGGCTCGCATACGCGCCACCGCCACCCCCATCTCCGGCTCTGTGATGGGCGGAACACTATCGTCGTCGGCCTCCCGGTCGCTATCCAGCGAAGCCATGACCGGGGCGTGTGCTCCGCCCGCCGTGGAAAGAGGTCCTCGACAACTCTGGTGAGGAGGCTGGGCTGGAGAGTCTCGGTGAGGGGGGGGCCCCGCCCGCGGAGCTTTTTTAGCGCCGCAAGGTAGGGGCGACCCCAGGGGTCACGCTCGAGACTGTCCAGCATCTCCCGCCGACTGACGTCCTTGGCGGTACGGACGGCCAGCCTGAAGGCAGACCGCGCACTGCGGTAAGCCTCGTACAGCTGGCCCTCCCGCTCAGCGTCGCGATGACGCGCTCGGCTGCGGGTGTAGGCCCTCCGGGCACGTATGCACGCGGCCCGAAGGTCCGCCAATTCTCGGGACCACCAGGGGACCGCACTCTTCGGGGGCAGACGCCGCACACGGGGCATGGCCGCATCGCAGATCTGCGTTAACGCACAGCGGATGCGGCCAGCCTCGGCTTCCACTCCGTCCGCCTGGGGCGGTGAGGACAGCCACGACTGAACGATGGCTGCCTCCGCCAACAGGTCCCGATCCAATCGACCCACAGCCCACCGCGGAAACGCGGGAGCTCCGTCCGCCGTGTGACCCCTGCTGGGCTGCAGGAGAGTCCGGGAGACCTCTATCCGGATGTATCGGTGGTCGGATAGGGTCTTGACCTCCTCCTGGACGCACCAGCTCCTCACACGTGCTGCGACATTAGGGCTAGCGAACGACAAGTCCACTATCGACCCGCCCTGCTGCCGCACGCACGTTGGCACCGAGCCCCTGTTCAGCAAACAGAGGCTCAGTGCCGCCGCCCACTGTTCGACCGCCCGCCCGCGGTCATTCGTCCTGGGGGACCCCCACACCGTGGACTTGGCGTTGTAGTCCCCCAGAACGAAGACTTGGCGCGGTGCCAGTCGCCATATCGAGGCCCCCAGGATGGTGAGGAAGGCCCCGAAATCTGTCGCGCTCCTGTTAGGGGAGAAGTAAACACCAAATAGCGTAACCTTTCCCCATTCCGCCGCGACATACCCATCGCCCCTGTCCTTGAGCAACAAGGGCGGGGAATACCACGACGTTGAGGCGACGATTGCCACAGAGCCGTCACTACTGCCCAACCAATTGGGCCGGTCAGGCACCGCGTACGACTCCGCGGCTAGGGCTGCACCGATCAACCACTCCGCCATTGCTTGCAGGAAAACGTCCTGCGCACCGGCGGAGTGGTTGAGGTTGGCCTGCAGGAGGTGGTAGGATTCGGTCGCCATTAGTGGGCCGTATCCATCACCTCCACGCTGGCGGGCGATCGGGTCGCGCTAGGGGCGGGAGCGGCCGGGGTCGTCGGGCCGCTCCACCCCTTTGGGGCCGAAGTCGGGGGTCTGCACTCCTTGCCCCCCATGCGGTGTTTGGCAGGCCTGTTGTCCGCCGCACACGCGGGGCAGTGGGGAGTGGCGGCACACGATGCCGCCTTATGCCCGGGTTGACCGCAGCGGAAGCAGAGATCGCTGCAGTCAAAGCAATTAGTGCATGTTGGTCGAGTGTGTCCGACCGCCATGCACTTGTAGCACCTCGCAGGCCGGGACTCCAGCACGGTCACCCGCGCCGAGCTCCAGTCCACGAGGAGCCTGCCTGAGCCGGCCAATTGCTTGGCCGACTCCACCGGGCACTGCACCCAGGCAGCACCGACGCCGCCCGGACTTTTGATTTTGACGCCAGCCTCCTCTGCGAACAGACCCCTCAACTTGGCCGCCATGCTATCGGCCGTCTTGGCGCCCTCGGCCCCAGGGAACTCTAAAATCCGAGCCCCTGTCCGGGCCTTGCGGGTCCTGGCTTCGACGCCTCCTAAATCGGAGACGTCAAGCTCCCGCCGGGCGCGACGTAAGACGGCCTCATAGCTGAGGCCATTCTCGGCCGCCTCAGGCAGCCGGAGCCTCCTGCGCGACCTCTTATTTCCGGCTCCCGCCTTGGGAGCGGAGGCTTTAGCGGCGCTTTTGGCCTCCGCTCTCCTCTTCTGGCCGCGACTTTTACGGCTGCGCTCGGCCGTCTGCCAACCCTCTTCAGGCGTAGCAGGGATGCCGGGCACAGCAGTCACGGCCACGGCTGCGTTGGCCACCGCCGGCGGTGCATTTGCCGGCAGCGGCTGAGGTCCGGCCTTGGCAGGAGCCGGTACCACCTTCCTCTTCGCGAAGGGCCCCTTAGGCTTCGGCCCAGCAACGGCCGCAGCGTAGCTCCCTACGCGCCCGCCCAGGCAGGGTAGCGCAGCAGGAGCTGACGCCGCGGCCGTCGGCCTGTTCGCTGCAAGCGGCGGCCGGAGACGGGGCTCCGGAGGCAGTCTCGCTTCCAGAGCTGCCATGCGCGCGTCGAGCACCTTGGCGACGACCTCAATTATGGCGCGCATAGCCTTGTCCGGCACGCCGTCCACTACAGGCAGTGGAATTGGTGCTACCGGCTGGACCTCGTTGGGATTTGCCGCAGCGTGAGTCGGCACAATGGGAGCGGTGGGTGCAGCGGCAATGCCAGCGCTTATCGACGGTGTAGTCTGCGCCAGCTGCGCGACCTGGCGCCGCAAGTCAGCCATTTGTTTGGCCAACTCGCAGTTCGCCCTCTGAACCGTCGACAACTCCTTCTCCAGGGCCATATTTTTTTCCTGCAGGCCTGATACCTCACCACTAAGGCGGGCATTTTCGGCCTGCAGGACCGCCACTTCAGTGGCCGGGGGGTTATCTGGAGCGGGCTCATCACCCGTCGCGCCATTGGGAGGGATGTCTTGCAACACCCTCATCATTCTCGCGGCCGCCGCCTCGTTAGCCCGCTTGCGAGCCTCGTCCTTCTGCACCTGGCTTACTGGGGACGAAGTTGCGGCCCTCGCTGCCACCGTTGTTCCACGCCCCCTGCGCCCTCTACTTGAGGTCGCCACCTTGGGAGGAGGCATGATATCGCCACTCCCCTCCGATTCGGATACGGTGCTGCTATCCTTATGCAGGGGGCGCTTTCGCACCTTCGGGGGTAGGGCCTCGTCCCTGACTGTCAGGGCTGCCGACAGTGACGACGCCGCAAAATGGCACTCCATCACCTCGGACGGCCCTGCGGCATTGCCGCCCTCGTCCATCGATTGCTCTGCAGCCCCGTCGGTCTCCGCCGTCACGTTGCTGCCTGCGTCAGATACGCTAGCATCACTGGGCGGAACGTCGGCAGCACGCAGTGCCTCCAGCTCCGCCCGCCGCAGCTTCGCGACGCATCGCCTGGCGCGTTCCGTGGCAGGTGTGGCTTTTCCCCCTCGCTTCTTCCTTCGGGCCTCTGTTTTCGCCGGGCTCTCGGCTGATTTGGATGCCTCCAGTACGGAACTGCAGTCCGACGAGACATCCCTCTCCTCTGGGCCAGTTTTACCGTAGCTTGGCCGGGCTGTAGTGTGGGAACTAGTAGGCTCCCCGCTGTCGGTGGTTTTGGGCGTCTTACCCCTCCTATCTACATCCAAATTGTACGAAGAATCCATTCGATTCCCACGAGTATGGGTGAAATAAAGGTCGACCCGGGCAGAGATCCCGATACCCGGGCAAGCGTACATTTGTATCCCAACACAGGGGGTCCGCAGGTACCCTGGCTGGGGGCGCGCTAACGACTGAACAACCCATCAGCCATGCATCCTCTCGCCGCGCGCCAGAACTTAGGATTCTGGGTGATTGTTTTATAGAGGTTTTCTTCCTCGCGTTCCAGGCGGTTAAGCCAAGACCCTCGCTCCTGAATCTAGGCCTCAAGACAAATGTCCCGAAGCAAGAATCAGGTCTACGATTTGTCGCGGTTGGCAAATGCCTGCCCAGTCCTCAAACGAATGAGTGACTGAGCCCGTCGAATTTTCGCGTCCAATACCCTCTACAATTAGAGGGCATGGAGCGAATTTGGGGCATCCCACAAACTGGGCCCCCCCTCGGGCCAGATATTTGCCACGAGCGACAATTCCAGAGAGCAGTCCAAGAAATTGTCGCTCGTGCCCAGGGTACACCTCGCGGAGGTTTCTGGCGTAGTACCCCCAGATATGTTTGTATAGGATTTAATTTCGAATGTTCCTTCTATTGCACAGATGTTATATGCATATTATATCCCTTAGTCGTCTTTTACGACACCCACAAGCAAGAAAGGGGTTGATGAATTGTATTCTTACTCCGTCACCACACGGCAAGTAAAAAGAGAAGTCTACGAAATAATAAAAATGTTATATTTGTATGAAAGATGATGACAGCTTTTTAATTATAATCAGATTTATCTTGTGACGATGGAGTTAGAATACAATTCACAACCATATTTGTTACTCATGGGTGTTATAAAAGACGACTAAGGAGTTACATTATGCATATAACATCTATGCAAGAGAAATTAAACTCGAAATAAAACCTTATACCAACCTATCTTACAATCGTCTGTCAATTTCACTCCTATTGTGGAGAAGGCTCAATCCTAGTGGGGCATGGGAGGGTACTCCTCAGGGGGTATTCCGTCAAAGCTTGGGCGGTGCTGCAGTCCCTTCAGCGGTGCCAAATCGACCATCGTTATATCGAAGTGCTGAAGTGTTTGTATAGGAACGCCACAATGTCAGTCCGTATCCAGGATAAGAGTATGAAACCAATCCAATTGCAGAAAGGCATGAGACAGAGAGATGTCATCTCTCCGAAACTGTTCACCACTGCACTGGAAGATGTCTTCAAGCTCATAAACTGGACTGGACTCGGCATCGATATTAATGGCGAATACATCTCTCACCTTCGAATTGCAGACGATATCGTCATTATGGCAGAATCCATGGAAGACCTTGGCACCATGCTCAATGATCTCAGCAGGGTATCCCAACTAGTGGGTTTACGAATGAACATGGCCAAGACGAAAGTCGTGTCAAATGCCCAAGTCATTCCTGTACCGGTCCTAGTTGGCAATGCGATTCTCAAAGTTGTCGATCATTATGTTTACCTAGGACAAACAGTCCAGTTAGGTAGATCCAATTTCGAGAAAGAGATCAGCCGACGAATCCAATTCGGTTGGGCAGCGTTCGGGAAACTTAAGAGGATCTTCTCGTCCAACATACCTCAGTGTCTGAAAACACAGGGCTACGACCAGTGTGTGTTACCAGTGATGACTTACGGCACAGAAACATGGTCCCTAAATACAGGCCTCATAACAAGGCTCAAAGTTGCTCAGCGTGTTATGGAACGGGCTATGCTCGGAATTTCTCTGTGAGATAGAATCCGAAATACGGAAATCCGCAGAAGAACGGGTGTAACCGAAATAGCGCGAAGAATTAGCACGCTGAAGTGGCAATGGGCAGGCCACACCGCTCGACGATCCGACAACCGCTGGGGAAGAAAGGTTCTCGAGTGGCGATCACGTATCGGACGACGCAGTGTAGGACGCCCCCCACTAGGTAGACCGACAACCTGGTGAAGGTTGCTGATCTTCGTTGGATGCAGGCGGCACGGGACCGCACTTTGTGGCCTAACATGAGGGAGGCCTACGTCCAGCAGTGGACGGCGATAGGCTGAAATGATGACGATGATGAACAGGAAGCTGTCTTATATACCTAGTACTAACGAACGACGTTTTATTGTCTGAAATATAATATGCCTACTATGTACGACGTATTCAATAATTACATGAAGTATTTCAAAACGCAAATTATTCTAAATTTATGCACATCTTTATATGTATATTTCTTGTGTAAGTGTGTAAGTCACTGAACTCCTCCTAAACGGCTGGACCTTTATTGATGAAATGTTTTTGGTGTTTGTTCAAGGGGATTCAAGAATGGTTTAGATTCATGAGTGGAACCGGTGGTCGCGCTCCGATCGAGTTCAAGGCAAATTTCCTTTACCATTTTTTTTAGATTTGAACAGAACAACGTCTGTTGGGTCAGCTAGTATAGGTAATATAATTCTATTATTATAATATATATTTCTATTATTGTAAATGTCATCATCATCATCATCGCAGCCCACATACGTCCCACTATTGGGCTCGGGCCTCCTCCACAATGAGAGGGAATTTGACCTACTATACCATGCTGGTCATACATGTTGATATAGAAAAAAGAAAGAAAGAAAACCATTTATTTTGCTCTCATACATTTCCTAAATAACAAAAAAGCAATTGAAGCATAGTTAACTTAATATATACTGAGAGACAAAACAGGATCTTAGCTCAGCTAGTGTTACTTCATTGTGTTGAAGTAACGCTGATATTCTGCTAAGACCTAGAGTGGAATCACGGACAGTCACAATTAAATACTTTTAATTACTTAAATCTAGATAACTGTCTGCATATTATTACAAAAATGCGTGGCAACATACATATTTAATTACCTTGTACATAAGTCTATATAACATAAGACTGTATAGGGTTTTATTTCGAGTTTTCCTTCTCTTGCACAGATGTTATGTGCATATTATATCCCATAGTCGTCTTTTACGACACCCACGGCCAAGATAGGAAGTGGTGAATAGTATTCTTAATCCTTAATAGTATTGTACATGTATTATTAAATTATTTTTATAATGTTTTTCTATTATTTATTATTATATTCTAATTAAAATTATATGGATATGCGAGCTCTATGTAACTTAGCACTGACTTGTAACTTTGTTATCTATACCAATAAATAAAATGGGAGTGTCTGTTTGTAATGTCAAAATAATAGGCTTTTTTCATGCTCACACGGTTATTTGCACGACACCTATGCCTAAAATAGCAATTAAAAAATTTTTGTCTGTCTGTCTGTCTGTCTGTTTGTTCCGGGTAATCTTCAAAACGGCTGGACCGATTTCAAAAATTCTTTCACTAATGGGTAGCTATAATATCAGGGCGTAAACTAGGCTATATTTTAACCCGGTATTCCCACGGGAACGGGAACTACGTGGGTAAAACGACTATAACCTATAACAGAAGCGAAGCGAGGGCGGGTTGCTAGTTAATAAATAAAACTATACTATAAAAAAAAATTGAATTAATACTTGCATTCTCTGACCAAGTTATATTGAATGGTCTTATTGATGTATCATTTTCATACTCCGAGCGTGCCCAGACCTCTGCATCCCTTTCTTCTAATGTGAGTGCCGAAGTAATAGATATAACAATAGATAACACAAAATATATTAAAAGGTTATCCATTTTAGATAATTTAATAGCACAAGTTATTTATTTGATAAATAGTTTTCGCCAATTGTTATTAAATAATTACAAAATTTGGTTTAGTACGGTACTAAATAAAAATATTTTTTTTTTGTATGACTATAGTTGTTAGCCGCAAATGGCTATGACAACTTTACCTATACTGATGGGTGAGCGCTGAAGGCTATCAATCCCAACCAAACTAATATAAAAGATTCACTTCTTTATATTAACGTTTTGGGCCTTGTTTGGTATTGTACCGGAGTGGGAGATCGAGACATCGCCTACCAATCAGCGTGCAGTTTAATGACACGTCACTGTGCTCTAATTAGTAAGCGTGGCATGATTCAAAAGTAGCATGTGAAAAATCATATGAAATGTTTTCACGTCATACCTGCTATCTGCATTAAAATCATGTTTTGCTACTTCTCTGCTACCTGTATTAATATGTATATAGTCACGTTAGAAAGAGTAAAATATTATTTACTGATTCGTCGTTATACAGAATAGAAACAGGTCACAGATATAACGTAATTTAATCTTCGTCCTTGATTAGTTTAGGCAAGTATTTTAAAATTGAACTTTAATTTTAGACACGTAAAGTATTAACTTCTTTGCAATGATTTGTAGAAGATCGCAAAATCATTTGTGTCTATGAAATTAATGAAATTATGAAACAAAATTTTACTTGTCGCGTGACATTATTTAAGTATAATATGTGTGTTTATTAGAATTTTATTTACAATTTATTTAATGTAGATAAATATTGATTTGTGTTTTTTCTAGAGTGTATTCCAACTGGGTATATATATACAAAAAGATAAGTTCTGATTTTTCAAATATTACATTTGAAATAAAGCAACATGAATCTTGCCGCATCTATAGCATATTCTCGTCAAAAAGTCAATAATCTAATTCATATAACAGCGCTAATAATCATAAATCATTCTACATTTGTAATAGCAAATAGCTAGCAAGAGTGATATTAGCGCATTGTGAAAAAAATCATTGCCTATGAAATTTCTCATATGAAATCACTGTGAAAATAAATAATATCATCAAATGAAAATTAAATAAAAGTAGCAATTATTTCCATATGTACCTACTAATTAAATTGTGCCTAACACCAACGTTTTTACAAGCTTTTATTTGGCTTAATTTGACACTATCTGTCTGTTATAAAAAATGTACCTTAAATTTAACACAATTCCCGGTGAACGGTTCAGCAGAATTTTTCTGCACGCCTATAATTCTGATGGCAATGATTGCATTGCAATGAGTATTGACTTACTATAATAATTATTTCAATATAACCGCATCTCTATGACGGCAGATTTTGTATATTTAAAGTCATCTTAATCATCATCATCGCAGCCCACATACATCCCACTGTTGGGCTCGGGCCTCCTCCACAATAGGAGGGAATTTGACCTACTATATGTTGGTATAGGGTTTCACTTCGAGTCTGCCTTCAAATTGTTACTACTCAGACGTCGATTTTCTGCGAGAGTGTGGTACTATACCGGACGGACCGGCTCGTGGCTGTAGAGAACTTCAATAATAACTACAATGATCAATGGGAGTCATTTTGAATATTGGCCTTCAATAGACCATAAATTTTTTGCTATGGAAATTCGACTATGGTTATTTAAAAAGTTATGTAAGTAAATATTTTCCGTGTGGTGACGAAATAAGAATACAATTCACCACTTCATATCTTGCCCGTGGATGTCATAAAAGACGACTAAAGGATATATAATACGTATATAAAATCTATGCAAGAGAAGAAAAACTTGAAACAAAACGCTAAACTAACCTGTCTGACCAGCATGACACAGTAAGGTCAAGTTCCCTCCTATCATGAAGGAGTCTCGAGCCCAGTACGGGAACGTGTTTCAGCTTAGAAGATGATAAATAAATTGATATTTTTTGTAGGAGAAGAAATTAAACAAAATTACTTAGGAAAGTTATACATTCAAAAAAAAAAAATAAAATCTATAAAACTTAGTAAATATCAATCAAGTGTTTTTTAAGTGTTTTTGGTGAAGACAATCAAATTACACCTAATTATGGAATTTAATTTCCGTGTGGTGACGGAATAAGAATATAATTCACCACCCCATCTCTTCCCGTGGGTGTCGTAAAAGACGACTAAGGGGTATAATATGCATATAGTATCTTTATAAGAGAGGGAAAACTCGAAACAAAACCCTATACCAATACGTTTGACCAGCGTGGTCATCATCATTATCACCTCAGCCCATATACGTGCCACTGTTGGGCTAGGGCCTCCTCCATAATGGAAGGGTACTTGACCTCCATAATTGCTGGTCAGACGTGTAGGTATAGGGTTTTATTTCGAGTTTTCCTTCTCTCGCATAGATGTTATATGCGTTTTATATCCCTTAGTCGTCTCGTACGATCACCCATGGGTAAGAGGGTGGTGAATTATATTCTTACTCCGTCACCACACGGAAGGTATAATAGGTTAACAACTTGTCTTTGTACATATACTGTGTTACTTTTGTTTTTTGTGATTATTTATCAGGATAAAGAATTCTTAATCCAGAATTCTATATGAAAACAAGGACGGGTGTTGATTGGTTTTAAAAATTCTTTCGCCAATGAAAAGCTGCATTATCAGTGAGTTACATATGTAGGACGTTTTTATTCTGGTACTCTCAAAGGAAAGAGAATTTTGCGAGTGAAAACCGGTGGATGTGGATCATTTCTAAATATTCTTAAGCTACGTTATCAGGGAGTAACAGGAACTTATTATCTCGGTATTCGGACGGGGACGAAAACAACGCAAGCGAAACTGCAGGTGGCTTAAGCGATTTAAAAATTTTCTCACTAATGGAAAGCTTCATTACCAGTGAGTAACCTATGTTGGCAATGTTTTATCCCCGTGTTCCCACGGAAACAGCAACTACGTGAATGAAATCGCGTCTTGTTGACCGTTTTTAAAAATTCTACCACAATGGAAAGGTACATTATTAGCGAGTAACACGTGTAGGCAATATTTTTATCTCGGTATTCCCACCGAAATAGGAACTATGCAAGTGATAACACGAGAATTTTGATAAATTTTAAAAGTGCTTTCACCGATAGCAAGTCACACTAGCAGAAGCTGGTCCCGGGCTGGGCATAGACGTCAAGGATTCGATACCAGTGGTCGGCCTAATAGGGATGAGAAGGGAATTCGGGGGATTACGGGGTCCCTCGCCGCCCTCTCTTCACTGCGGACGGGATGGATGGCGTGTGTCTGCACCATAACCTGCCAAAAAAGGCAGAAGCTAGTAAATGTTTAAATGTCAAAGTATAAAACCAATAACACATAGTGGCTTCTGAATTTGATATATTGATACAGATGCTTAATTGACAATTTAAATGTGTTATTGATTTTCTTATTGAATTGCCATGTAAAGCTAATATTACAATACTGCTAAAATAATTTAATTGCTAAAATAATATCGCATTTTAAATTCTATTTTAACACTAGAAATAGCATAGTTGATATTATTCGAATCTTTTCACTGCACCGTGCCACTTTTTCCATTTCCAGTTGCAGAGATAAGGGACACAACGCATACATCAAATTTATGTATCAACTAAACTGATAAGTCTATTTTTTATTTCGCCTGCCACACTACTGATCTACTGCTATTCATCTCAGCCCATACAAGTCGGTAAGAAGAGTGAGATGCCCAATACCATCGAGAACGGGGAGCCTAGTTCCCACTTGACAGCCTTGGCACGCTACGGTAGAAGTGGCACAGAAGACGTGGATGTCTCATCAGACTGCAGCCCATCTGCCAGTCTCGTATTAGAGGCTACAATATCCGCCAAGGGCCCGGCGACAAATGAGGCTCTAGAGATGATCAAGAGCCGTCAAAAGCCTCCGAGAATACTTCGTGGAAAGGCTTCCGGCACCAAAAGGTACCTAATGGAGAGACTAGAATGGCGAGCACTAGTGCGGAGGAAGGCCATGGATACCGTAGTCAGAATACTCGACGCAAGAGTGCCTCCAGAACCCCGCCTCCGGCCGCCGCTTTCTTCGAAACAAGCCGAAGGCCGTGGCGTCAGCCCCCAATACATTCTCCTGTCAGGGCGGCCGTGCAGGGAGCTATGTTAAAGTCGTTGCTGGGCCCAAACAAAAGGTGCTTGCAGCCAAGAAAAAGTCGACACCGACTCCTGCTAAGGGCGGACCGCAGCCGCCTCTCCCAACAGCAGCGCCGGCAGTGGCTAACGCGGCCGCGACTTTGACTGCTGTGCCCAGCACTTCTGCCTGTGATTCACAATATGCTACGCAAACGAAACGAGTGAATAAAATCCACAGCGGTGGTTCTTAACTATCTTTGGTTAATATCGGTCCAGTAGTGTAAGAATAACAGCTCCAAAATGATGTAATGGCGTATGATTTTACGATTAAGTGCTTCCCACGTGCCAGCATAATCCTCAAATGACAATTAATTGATAACTTCGACTTTTATTTTGTTTTATACTATCATCATCTTGCTCTTATCCCAATTACTTGGGGTCGACGCAATATGTCATCTGTTTTGACATATTGCAAAAAGTTTCGGCAATGACTTTTATGACCGGCCGCCTGCCTGATGTCAACCCTCCTTGGAAATGTAATCGTTGACCCAAATGGTACCAGATGGAGTTGGTCCGGGTCAATCTAGGGCTCTTAGTCGTCTTTTACGACACCCACGAGCAAAGCAAGGGTTGGTAGTATTCGAAGCCGCTACCACACAGCATATTTTGTTTTATACTATTATATATATATATATTTGAAAATGTATACATGTATACAATTTCAAAGGGCATCACACTGGAGCTAAGACTATATGTTGTACGAAGTATAAAATCATATATATTTAAAAGACTAAAAAAAGTGACAGCCCTCTGAGTTTCTTGCCGGATCTTCTCAGCTTGTGGCCGCGTGCCGATCCGGTGGTAGATTATTGTATTGTGGTCAAACAATGTTTAAACTTGACAATATGTAAATGCCCTTAAGGGGCTTATGCAAAATAAATGATTTGATTTGATTTAGAAGGAAATCTCGAAATGAAACCCTATGCCAATACGTCTGACCAGTATGGTATAGTAGGTCAAATTCTCTCTCAGAATGGAGGAGGTCCAAGCCCAGCAGTGGGGCATAAATGGGTGGAAATGGTGATAAAATACGTCTATATCACATCAAAAAATGACTTAAATTAATACTGGTAAGTACTTATTAACCTTTCCTTTCCGTGTGGTGACGGAGTAAGAATACAATTCACCACTCCCTATCTTGCCCGTGGATGTCGTAAAAGACGACCAAAGGGATATAATATGCACATACCATCTGTGCAAGAGAAGGAAAACTCGAAATGAAACTCTGTACCAACATGTCTGACGAGCATGGTATTGTAGGTCCAAATCCCTCCCATTGTGGGGGAGGCCCAACAGTGGGACGTATGTGGGCTGCGATGATGATGATGATGACTTATTAACCCCGAACGAAGAAGAGGGGTGTTCTACGTTTGAGGTCGATGTCTGTCTCTCTGAGTGTGTGTCTGCCTATCTGTAGCATCGCAGCTGTCAAACGGATGGTAGGACCACACTGTCGACAGTTATCTGTCTACAGCCGCGGGCCGGTCCGTCCGGGGCAGTACCATGCTCTCGCAGAAAATCGACGTCTGAGTAGTAGCAATTTGTTACTGCGCTTCGTTCGGTGAGCGAGAGAGCCGGAAGCCCAACTTTCGGAGGGTGATTGCGTGTGATGGGTTCTGGTGGTGCCCTTGGTATCACCGAGCCTCAATGCACGCATTCACACTCCCTTCGCTTTCTTCGCGGTAGGCAACGGCCTTGTAAAGGTCCATGAGCGGCAGCAACACTTACCATCAGGTGTAATGTTCGATCGTTTGCCACCGTTTGCAATAAAAAAAAAAAAAAAAAAACGGATGGACCGATTTTGATGCAGTTTTTTTCATTCTAAAGTCAGGTTTCTTGCTGTTGTTCTTCGCTATTTTTGGTTAATGTCGGCCCAGCAATATAAGAGTATCAGCTCTTTTCCAAAATGATGTAATGTCGTATGATTACTCGATTAAGCGCTTCACTCGAGCCAGTATAATCGTTAAATGACAATTAATTGATAATTCCTGTTGAAGAGAACGTAATACTTTTTTTATTATTTTAGTTTGTTTCAGGGGTTATTGAAAATTTTCAATTTTACTGTTTATATTATATACTAGCAACCCGCCCTCGATTCACTTCAGTTTCAGTGGCCTTACCCGCGTGGTTCCCAATCCTGTGGTAGGTAATACCAGGATAAAAAATAGCCTATATTATTCCCTGATATCATAGCTTTTCCTTGGTGAAAAAATTTTTGAAATCGGTTCGGTGGTTTAAGCGTGAAAGCGTTACAAACAAACAAACAAACATCCTTACTTTCGCATTTATAATATTATATAAATAAATAAATATTATTAATATAAATAAATAAATAAATAAAAACTAATATAACATACTGCCGGGTTGATCAGATGGATTGATTTAGGATTTTGAGGACATTGCTGAAAATCACCGTTGTGGTGTGACATTGACATCGCAACAATTGCTGAGCAATTATCCTTTTTTCTGCCGCAGCTGAGACGTTCATTCGATCACAATTATTATGTCTCCTTATTTAGTTTATTAATTTTATGTGTTTTTCATTTACTGTAAGGTTTTTTTCTGTGTATTCCAAACGCCTCTCCTCTCTCTGTGGCACAAAATAAATACTTTTCTTTCTTTCTTTCTATTTTATTTCGACTTTATAATGCATAAATGTTACATATACGTTATATGGAACGGGAACTACGCCGCGGGTAAAGCGACTGAAACCGAAGCGAAGCGAGGGCGGGTTGCTAGTATAATATATAACAGCAAAATAATAACAGATAGGCAATTATAGGTTCTTACAGATAGATAACTTATTACATTAGGAGAAATTCATCAGTCGACAGTGAGGAGAAACCACTCGCATACTTAAACGCAAAGATTGAAGAAATGAAAAAGAAAGACAGAATACTTATACTAAATAATGCTATCACTGACACCCTAATAAACAGAGAAATGGTCACTTAGTCTAGTTTTTACAGAAGTAATACTTGTATTAAACAAATCAAAATCATGAACAGCCGATAGTTCGTTGAACCTACTGCACTCTCTCCACAGATACGAGTTCTGCTGATAATAATTGATCGAAACTAATGGTACATGAAGCGAACGGTTTTTTCTCAGAGTTATATGTGGAACTTGCAATGACAGTTCTGATACTAACTTTGATACTTCCTTACATTATTTTAATTATTCATAATTTTTTCCTTACATTTGTATCCTATTGTGAAGAAGTCTTAACCATATTTATATGCTGATGATATTGCAAAAAAACAATGGATCACCTCGACTTGCAGCAGTTGTTTAAATTTAAAAAAATAACAAAATTTAATCGATTTAAACAAGTGGTTTAATGTGATGACGTAATAAGATCACAATTAACCACTTCCTTGCTTATGGGTGTCGCATTCAGATTATTTACGACCGTGAAATAATCTGAATAATCCATTTTTTAGTAATGTCAGATATATGTATAGTACAGTCAAATATATAACCAATAATTTCATTAATATAATAAATGGACAGTAATTTAATATTAGCATAAAACATGTAATTTAATATTAACATTAGATAATAAATAAATGTAAAATATATTAAAATTAATCATAATAATTTGGTAAAATATAAATTGTGAATAAATTGATTTTAGCATAATTATTTTCACTACTCTGGCTGATAAATGTCGAATATCGATAGTGAACTTTTGATTATGACATCCATGTTAACATCGATGTTTTTCTTATATCGATCATTCCTAAATACTTAATTTCATAGAATTCTTTCTAGCTATTTCCTTGATTCTGAATCGTCATCATCATCGCAGCCCATATACGTCCCACTATTGGGGTTCGGCCTCCTCCATAATGGGAGGGAATCTGACCTACTTTACCATGTTGGCATAGGGTTTCATTTCGAGTTTTCCTTCTCTTTCACAGGTGTTATGTGCATATTATACCCCTTAGCCGTCATCCCTAAATACTTAATTTCATAGAATTCTTTCTAGCTATTTCCTAGATTCTGAATCGTCATCATCATCGCAGCCCATATACGTCCCACTATTAGGGTTCGGCCTTCTCCATAATGGGAAGGAATCTGATCTACTTTACCGTGTTGGTATAGGGTTTCATTTCGAGCTTTCCTTCTCTTTCACAGGTGGTGTGTGCATATTCTATCCCTTAGTCGTCTTTTATGACATTCACAGGCAAGATAAGGAGTGGTGAATTGTATCCTTACTCCGTCACCAGACGGAAAACCCCGCGGATTCTGAATATATAGGTATAGAAATACACAATTGTTTGTTTAACCCTTTCACGTATATGGGACACCGATGTCCCCAATATTTAATTTAGTATTTATACCTAAACAAAGCAATTTTTAGGATTACACACAACATATGACGATTATTTCCGAACGAATTTTGTTATTTTTCTGACGTTGGCAGCTCGGCGGGAGAAAAAAACTATAAAAAGTCTATAATACTTTTGGGTAATTTGGCGCGCTTTTACGATTTTTTTTTCAAGTGAATTATAATACATTATTGCTGCTTTCACAATTATTTTGTATTAAATTTTATTGAAATGGTGAGTAATTATTATTATTATATTGTAAGTTATTGCAATAAGTAATTTTGAAGTTACTAAAATAGCATATTTATGTATGGGACGTGGGTGTCCCAATATGCGTGAAAGGTCTATAAGATAAACAGATTACGTAGTATGTTTTATGATTTTAAATACAGGTATTTATACATATTTTCATTGCTTTAGGTCCGTAAAAGAAATAGAATATTCCATTTGACTGAAACTGAAGTAGAGGAATTTCTCATGGCTGATAATAGTGACACTGAAGATGGACTCACTTTGGACAACGAGGATCAATCATTTTTACAACAAGATATGCAAGATGGAGTATCGGTCGTGATAATCGAACCACCTGCTCTATCAAAGTCATCTCAAGAACAAGACCCAAGTCCAGGTCCTTCATCGGCTACCTCTCTTGGTTCACCATCATGTGAACCGATTCCTGAGTTCAAGTGGCAAAAGGGTATTTATCGCCCTTATGATTTTTCTACCACTGATTATGAATTTGGTAAGATAAATATCTCTCAGCAATCTGACTCACTAAAACCAATTGACATCTTTGAGACAGTTACGAGCATTAATTCGTTGATAGAGGAAATAATAATACCAGAGTCCCTACGATATGCTCATCAAAATGGTGCAGTGTTCACTACAGACCTGCAAGAAATTAGGGCTTTTATCGGTATGAACTATGTCATGGGTTACCATGTATTACCTACCCTAAGAAGCTACTGGTCAACTGAACCTGATATGGGCATGCCTTATTTAGCTAAAATTATGCCTCTATCAAGATTTGAGGAAATAAGAAGAAACCTGCACTTCTGTGATAATGCAACGCAACCGTCTCGGGTATCGCCAGATTTCGATAGAGCATATAAAATTAGATTAGTAATGAATCATTTCAATTCAAGTTTCCAATCGGCAATGAATAACACTATAACCCAATCAGTGGATGAACATATGGTAAAATTTAAAGGACACAATATTATGAAACAGTATATGCAAAATAAACCAGTGAAGAGAGGATTCAAAATGTGGTGCCGTGCTGATTCTAGAACTGGTTATTTATTTGAATTCGATTTATATACGGGAAAAAAGAAATCGGGACCAGAAATAGGATTGGGAGAATCTGTTGTCCTAGATCTGACAAAATCTTTAGTGGTTCTTGGATGTGAAATTTATTTTGATAACTTTTTCAACTCTCCAATGCTTCAATATAAACTCGCTAAGAATAATTTAAAATCATGTGGCACTGTTCGTACACAGCGAAAACATATACCAAAAAATTTACCAATTGACAAAGATATGAAGAGAGGCGATATCTATGCTACTAGCTTCGAAGGCATTTCTTTTATCAAGTGGATGGATAATAAGGCCGTACACTTACTTACCAATTTCTTGTCACCAATACCTACTCAATTGGTATCACGCCGACAAGCAGGATCAGTGCAAAGTTTGAAAGTAACGTGTCCTGATATTGTTCATCAGTATAACAGAAACATGGGTGGGGTGGATCTTATGGACCAAAAAAAAGTTACATATGAAGTTGACAGAAAATCAAAAATTAAATATTATTTGAGACTTTTCTTCGATCTTTTGGATATTGGTATGAATAATGCTTACATTATGTATGAAAAACTATATGCGCAACATCGCATTGAAGGTAGTTTGCTATCGTCACTTGAGTACCGGCAGGTTGTGTCTAGAGCCATGATTGGTAACTTTTCAATTAGAAAGCATGCTCTGCCATCTACATCTATGACAAAGAAGAATACTCAAAACTTAGGACATAAACAAGCCTTACCTTCACACGTCATAACAAAAGGGTCTTCACGTAAACGATGTGTGCAGTGTGCAAAGCTAGGAATTGAAAATCGTACAATCAATATTTGTGACATATGCAATGTAAATTTATGTTTCACAGCAACAAGAAATTGTTTTGCCGACTTTCATATTTAATATTCATTAATAAATTCCTATTATTTTAAAACAAATTAGTTATTTATTATTAGGAAAATACACAAATTTCGTTCAACTGGCAAGACCTTACAATCGATAAATGCCGTCCCTTATCGCATATTGGGACACATTTGTCCCAAGCAATTTCTCAAAATCTACTAGCATTTCTTATTTTTTTATACTATATATATTTAAAATTCCGCCTTACACACTACATAATCCACTAACATTCATAAAAACTTTAGCGTAATTGTTTTGTGCGTGAAAGGGTTAAAGGTGTAATATTTAACCTATCCGTTAGTTAATAGTAGAGATGCAATTTCATTAATTTTATCAACTGTTTAGGCCCTTCAAACTGCCTATTATGCCTAGTATTATGTATGTTAATCTTCTTATTTTAATGTTTAAATTAAGCAATATATAGGGTAATTTCCTGAAGCCAAAGACCCGATTAATTACACCGTTTATCAAACGTTCGCGAGTTTGTTTCGACATAAACACTGATTAACTATATAACAAATAAATATAGTTAAAAGAAAACTAAACAACACGCTTGCAACTAAAAAGTGTAAAAAAAAATGCAATATAGGCACAAAATAATAATGAACGAAATATATTAATATTATTGTGAACAAAATCGTGGAGCGCTTTGTGCCACATTTTCGTAAGTCAAGCACCCCACTTTTTTCACTAAAAAGTGAAAAAAGTGGGGTGGAATTTAATTAGTATGCGTATTAGATTTGTCGGTACATCACTGCAAAGAAGGACCCGTTTGTCATGGCCCCTCAGTTCCAAGGAGTAACTCTCCAAATTTCCGACAGTATTGGGATCCTCGGCGTCGAAATATCGAACAAAGTCCAGTTTGGGAGTCATTTGGAGGACAAAGCCAAATTGGCCAGCAAAAAGTTGGGCGTCCTGAACAGAGCCAGGCGGTACTTCACACCGAGACAGCGCCTTGTACTATACAAGGCGCAAGTTCGTCCTCGTGTGGAGTACTGCTCACATCTCTGGGCAGGCGCGCCCAAATATCAGCTAGACCCACTTGATTCCCTCCAAAGGCGTGCTGTTCGAATCGTCGGGGATCCCAATCTCACGGACGGATTGGAGTCGCTGGAGTGGCGGAGAGACTTTGGGTCACTCTGTATACTCTACCGACTCTTTCAGGGAGTGCTCTGAGGAACTGTTTGACTTGGTACCACCGTCACCGTTTTACCAACATACCACTCGACACCGCAGCAAGTTTCATCCATTTCACCTGGAAACGATATGGTTTTCAACTGTACGTTTCCAGCGATCATTTCTCCCACGTACGTGCAGGCTCTGGAATGAACTACCTGCTGCTGTGTTTCCCGAGCGCTATGACATGTCCTTCTTTAAACGAGGTTTAAGAAGAGCATTTACTTCACGGTAGGTAACGGCCTGGCTGTGCCCCTGGTATTGCAAAGGTCCATGTGCGGCAGGATCACTTACCATCAGGTGTGCTGCCTGCTCGTTTGTCACCATCGGCAATAAAAAAAAAATCGATCAATGTATACTGCTCAAGACGCAATTATTAGCATAGGAAAGTCTCTACGTGTTTGTGTTATGCTGAGTGTTCGACTAACTCTATCTCTCTTACTCTCATGCAAAGGATGCCGATGAATCCTGGCGAATCTAATTACGACAATCGATTTTTTTAAACAGATTATTGCATCCGACCACTGACGTTAAGTCACCTGCGGGTGGGTTACGGGCGTGCGCGCTTACGTCCCTCTGTCGCCCCGGACGGAGCGGGCGAGGAGTGCGCCGCCCGTAACCCACCTCCAAAAAACCAACCTAAAAAAAAGCATATTATTTGCATTGTCATCGGGCTTTGACAGATGTGCAAAGTTTAAAGGAAATCTGATCGCTCAAAATAGAACAAAATCGAGCTCAAAGGTGGACGTTACAAACAAACATATAGGTGAAGCTAGGTGAAGAAAGCATGTTAAAAACAAGAGATTTATCGCTCAGAACGCCTGGCAGATATGAAACATCGAAATTATGTTATACAAGTATAAACGCATAAAAGAACATAATACGACAGGAACTAATACGACACAAAGTATTAAAAAAATATTACGATTTTTTTTCCTGAAAATGATGATTGTTATTCAATAAACATTTATTTTCATTAGTATAGACTATAGGTATCATTTCAGCTCATAAACGTCCCACTGTTAGGCTCGAGCCTCCTCCACAATAGAAGGGTAATTGACCTTACTTTACCATCCTGGTCAAACAGGTTGGTATAGGGTTTTATTTCGAGTTTTCCTTCTCTTACATAGATGTTATATGCGTATTATATCCCTTAGTCGTCTTTTACGACATCCACGGGCAAGATAGGGAGTGGTGATTTGTATTCTTACTCCGTCAACACACGGATGACTCCGTCACCACACGGATGATACACGGATAGGTATGTGTTTAGGTAAATAGTTTATTTTAAGCTCACTAGATGGCATTGTACAAAATTCTAAAACGGGTTATAGTTCCGTTACACCAATGTACTCATCCAAGCGTGGCGTTGACGCCACGCCAACGATCAAGTTCACCCTCGCCTATAGATATTTCACATCAAAATATAAGTGTAAACTACGTTAAGATATGCATTTTTTATTGATAATAAATATTTGAAGGCAATACAGACAGGGCCACGATATCGAACAGAAAGGATCGATATATCGATCGATACTCATGAGTAGTATCGAAGAAAAAGTATCGTACTCATTAAAGTATCGAAACAAAAGTATCGATACTTCAAAGTATCGAGTACTGAGTACTTTTCCTAGAATCTATATCGTGATGACCTTTTTTTAGGAATTTTACCGTCTGTGAACAGATAAAATATTTCGAGCCACATTTTAGAAGGTTCGTTACGTTTGAACTAACTGGCATTACCATAAACGTGACCCGTATACTATTTATTCGATACGATACCAGCCAAAAGTACTCATCGAGTAAAAGTATCGAATGCAAAGTATCGAGTACAAAAGTATCGGTATCGAAAGAAAAGTACACGATACCTAAAAGTATCGATACTTTTTTCGTGTCCCTAAATGCAGATTATTAAAAAAAGTGTAGTACATACACTTTTTTTAATAATCTGCATTTAGGGACACGAAAAAAGTATTTATGTACGTACGTAAGAAGTTATACTCTTTTGGCGTAACAAGATAAAAGTCTTTTTAATAATTTAGTCCATTTAATACATTGAATGTTTTATTGTAATGCGTTATCTAATTAACATTTGTGACGGCGTGCATTGGCGAATCTTAAAAAAAATTACTAACTTCAGGGTGTCGATTTTTCGTGACGGTGCGCGCGGCCATCGTAAAAATTTATTCTCAACATTTTTCCTAATATAATTAAAGAAGTATTACTTCAAGAATGAAAGTGAATAATAAAGTCTGGCGCATATATTCCATTTCGCATGTCTCCTAAAGTAAAGCGTTGAGGTAGTGCTTTGAACTAGATTGAAATTCGAACCGGAATCCAACTAAAAGTATTAATATTCAATTCCTATTGCCATTATTGAATATATTAAATATACGCAAGTAACTTCCCGTATGGATGTTGTAAAAGATGACTAAGGGATATGCATATAACATCAAGATGTAAGAGATACTCGAAATAAAACCCTATACCAACATCTTTGACCAGCGAATTGGTACGAATGTTATAGTCGGTTAGGAAAGAAACTTAAGCCCAGCAGTGAGACCTATATAGTCAGACATGATGACGAAGTAATGTAGAAGAAATTTCTATTAAACACACCAAAAAAAAAAAGGTGTTGAAAACCTGCGCCTGATTCCGCCCAAGCCGAGACCGCGGGTGACTGTCAAAATATTGGGTTTTTTTCATGCTCACATGGTTATTTCCACGATACCTATGGCTAAAAACCAGTTTATTTTTTTTTGTCTGCGTTTTGCGTAATCTTCAAAACGGCTGTACCGATTTTGATAATATTTTACTACCAGGTAGCTGTCTATATAAGGAGTAACTTAGGCTGTTATGTGGTGGTATTCCCACGGAACCGGGCACTACACGGATAAGGCGAATGAAACCCGAAGCAAAGCGAGGGCGGGTTGCTAGTTGTAAATAAAACTATTTTTACGGATTTTATCGCGTTTGTATTTGATCTTTGATTGTTCAATGATTCGAAAACTTTACGGCTTTAGTGACTGTGAACGCAATAAAATCCGTAAAACGCAGTAAAATTCGTAAAACGCAATAAAATTCGTAAAATGTGATGAACCCATAAAATACTTTTATAAATGTTTAACATTTATTATTACGAGTATTTTAAACAATTATTCGTTTATTAATTTAAATCAACATTATTTATTAATTTACACATTATTTAGTTATGTATTAATTTAAATCAACATTAATTATTAATATACAAATTAGTTACAATCGATCTGTTCATGATGATAGGATTCAAAAGTTGCTACTGCCAAACGTACATCCTCGGCAAATAATTCCGGCTGCTCCAGGGCAAAGAAATGTCCATAGTCATCAAATACTGTTGAATTAATGAGATTTGGGTATTTGAATTTCAAAAGTAAGGGCGGGAAGTAGAACATCTCATACAGGGCATGTAAACTCCAAGTGGGTACTGGTGTTGGAATACTGAAAAAGAAAAACATTATTGTTTTATTAGAGTACTCCTCGTGAGAATGATAATAATCGGATGAGTGTTCTCCTAGGAACCTTCTGACATAATATGCCTAATTTTCTGAGAGCGTTTGCGTGTGGTGGTTTTCAGTGATGCCTGTTATATCTCCGAACCTCCTTGCACGCATTCACACTCCTTCGCGGTAGGCAGCGGCCTTGCAAAGGTCCATGAGCGGCAGCAACACTTACCATCAGGTGTACTGTGTACCACCGATTGCAATGAAAAAAAAATAAAATTCTTCTTCTATTCTTGACCAGCCGTGGGCCGATCTGTCCGGAGTAGTACCACACTCTTGCAGGAAATTGACCTTTAAGTAGTGACAATTTGTTACTTTTCCGTGTGGTGACGGAGTAAGAATATAATTCACCACTCACTGATCAGACGTGTTGGAATACGGTTTTGGGTCGAGTTTTCCTCCTCTTGCACAGATGTTATGTGCATATTATATCCCTTAGTCGTCTGGTACGACATCCACGGGCAAGATGGTGAATTGTATGCTTACTCCGGCATCACATGGATTAGATAATTATATTATTACATAATAAATACTAATGGGGCATACAAGTGAACAGCGAGAGTAGAATGTTATATAACACAACGCAATATACATATTTGTAATTTTCTTATACCAGTTTTCACAAATAATTGCACCAATTTGTTATTTGAACATTTCCAGCCTCTTTAACAGATGTGTTTCGTTACGATGCGAGGTCCAATCACTAGCGACCAAGTCATTTAAACCATCAAATTATGCCAATAAATAAATATGAGTAAAAGTATGTACATATGCTTCCGTGTCATGACTAATTAGGAATACAATTCACCATACACTTTCTAGCCTGCGGATGTCGTAAAATATGATTAGAGGAGTATAATATGCATTCAACATCAACACAAGAGAAGGAAAACTTGAAAACCCGTCGAAATTAAACGTCTGACCAGCGTGATGTTTACTACATAAATCAGTTAATTGCACACCTATTTTGGAGGAGGCTCGAGCTAGTAGGACATATTTGAGCTGAGACATATATGTATATTTAATACACTCATTTGCAAAAAAAATGGGCACCTAAGCAATGAACCATTTCAAATGTTAATATTTCTTTGTTTGATAATTATAGGTAGTTTTATCCACACAATTTGCTAAATTAATAAGAAAATAATCGTTTTCATCAGTATTTCATAAAATTTAGATACAATTTATGGGAAATAATGCTAAACCTCGCTAGTAGTGTATATTCGCTAGTAGTGCATATGCTCATGAAGTAAAAATAAAAAGTTTTTTTGTTTGTTTTTCTTTAATAAAGTAAAAGCAGATAAATGTTTAGTATCGAGTGTGACCCCCTCTAGCTAAAATCACAGCTTGAATTCGTCTGGGCATGCTAGCGAGTATATCCCGGATACTTGCTTGCGGAATACGTTCCCACTCCGCAGTAATCACATTCTTCAGCTCTCTGATGGTCTGCGGAGCCGGGTGTACTGATCTCACACGCCGTTTCAGAACGTCCCAGACATGCTCTATGGGATTGAGGTCGGGACTTCGAGCTGGCCAATCCAAACGACGAATGCCGACCTCTTGCACATACGCATTAACATCGCGGGATCGGTGGGCGCGAGCATTGTCGTCCATAAAAATCGAGTCTTCACCTAGAGCGGCCAATGCGGGTTGTGCATGAGAAATTAGAACTTCCGTTATGTATCGATGCCCAGTCAGTGAGCCGTTTTCAATGAAGACTAACTCTGTACGATCCATTGAATTTATTCCTGCCCAAAACATAACAGAGCCCCCACCATAAGGTGTGATTTCTTCGAAACATGCCTCTGCAAAGCGTTCTCCTTGTCTTCTTAGCACTCGCCGACGTCGATCTTCACCGAACAGAGATATCCTGGCTTCATCAGAGAACAAAACCCTATTCCAATCGTCTTGAGTCCATGATTCACAATTTCTAGCGAACCTAAGCCTGTGAACTCTGTGCTCACGGAGTAATTTGGGGCCGCGGGCCGGGCGGTGACTGCGTATATTGGCAGCGAGAAGCCTCCTCCTGACCGTCCATAGACTAATTTGCACATTTCTTACTTCTTGGAGGTTGTTCTTAAGATCCACATACGAAGATTTGCGATTTCTCAATGCGCGACTCACAAGAAAACGATCATCCCGTGGTTGGGTACATGGTTTTCTTCCAGAACCAGGCCTTCTCTCGACGGAACCAGTCTCCTGATATCGCTGCCAGGTCCTTTGGACTGTCGAGCGACTAACATTTAGCCTCCTAGCCACGAAACATTGGCTGCAACCCTCTTCAAGCAGCGCGATAATTTTGGTAGCTTTTACCACTTTATCTACCATTTTTGATACAGCCAAACAGCATTAAATAAAGCTTTGACAGTCAAGGATATGAAATTAATCGATAAAAATTGAATAAAAGTTATGAAAGTCGATGTTAACTTCTGGAACTTCGCGCCAAAAATGTAGGATAAAAAGGGGTTTTCTGTAAAAATGAACATCAAATGAAAAATTGAATTTAGAACGTACTTTTTTAAATACCACAGCATTTTTAAAACCGGCCAGTAACGTGTACAAACGATTGAAACCTTTTTGGTATTGTATCTTTTTAAATATGAATGAAAATCAAAACCGCCCGTTTTTTTTGCAAATGAGTTTATAATACCGTAGTAATAATATTTTTCTTATAAAACTCTCCTTTTCCGTACCCAAAGGGTAAAAATGGGACCATATTACTAAGACTGCTGTCTGTCCCTCCGTCTGTTTGTACCAAGCTGTATCTCAAGAACCGCGATAGCTAGACCTTTGAAATTTTTACTAATTATATATTTCTGTTGCCGCTATAGCAACAAATACTAAAAACAAAATAAAATAAATATTTCTGATAAGCACAGAAACATGGTGTATAAATGTCGCCCTCATAAAAAGGCTCAAAATCACCGTGCTATGGAGAAGGCTATGCTCGGTATTTCTCTACGTGATAAAATCTGTAATACGGAAATCCGCAGAAGAACGGGTGTAATACGTTGAAGTGGCAATGGACAGGCCACATTGCTCGATGAACCGACAACTTAGAGATGGAAAGTTCTCGAGTGGCGACTAGAAATCGGACGACGCAGTGTAGGACAAACTAGGGGAATTGATGACATTTTTAAGATCATAGGCAACCGTTGGATGCAGGTGGCATAGGATCGTTCTACGTGGTATTCTCGTGGTGAGGGCTGAATCCAGCAGTACACCACTACGGGCTGATAAATGGATGGATGGACGTTGATAGCCTTGACCGAGGAAGTTAATGAAGTATATTCTGTCATCTCACCTGTGTAATCCGTTAGAGAAAGATTTTGTATTGAAGCTCTCTGCATATAACCTCGCAGCTGTAGCAAATTTATTTGGCATCCAGTACAGCATCAGGTTATCAATCAATTCATCACGTGTGTACAATCCATCGTCTAGACCACCATCTTCTTTGGAAATATATTCAGAACGGGATTCAGAGAATAGCATCAAGATGTATGCTAGAAGAGCTGAAGGGGAATCTGACATAGCTACACCTGTAGAAGAGAAAAGAAGATAAAGGTATTTTGACGTTGACTCTGTGATAAAGACTTTTTCTACAAGGGGGGAAAACATAATGATCACAGGATTTAGTATTCGGTGTTATTTGTAAGTTCTGTTTCCGTGTGGTGACAGAATAGGAATACAATTCACTAACCTAAACCTTGCTCAAAGGTACTATAAAAGACTTAAGGGTTGTAAGATATATACAATATGTATGCAAGAGAAGATAATCTCAAACCCTATACCAACCCTTATGACCAGGGTGTTTTAGTAGACCAATTTCACTCCCATTTTGGAGGAGACTCGAACCCAGAGTCAAGATGATGAGAACTCGCACGGTTTTGCAACTGTTATGGGCAAGAGCTGATGGTAGACACAGTGTGTATTATGTGATTATTCTATTTGGGACGTCCTATATCTTATAGTTTTCCTTGTGATGAGTAAGAATACAATTTATCACTCCCTCTCTTACCCGTGGGTGTCGTAAAAGACATAACATCTATGTAAGAGAATGAAAACTCGAAATAAAACCGTGTCAATCTGACTAATTTGTGATAAAATTATCATTATTTAAGTGTCAAAATTATTTGAATTTATATAAATGAGGGGATAATGTAGTAATCGCTACGCTTGTCAGGTGGGTTTGTGATCAAAGTGAGGTGTTACACTTTTCTAAATGAGAGAAAAAGAGCTGCTGCTCACTCTACTATCATCTGCTGGCAATGTGATATACATGAGCCGAGATGATGATAACCTATAGTGGCTTTTGACAGTCTGATAGAAGAATAAGGACGGCTGAATGATTATAATAATAACATACTCACCAAGCGTATCTGGCTTGGTAGCCTGCATGTGAAGATAGCCCGTGACGCCGACTGTCCATTTTAATATTTTTGATAAAGGATACATTCGGTCTTTTAATGACTCTTCAACCACCAATGAAGTATTAAAAGAACCAGCTGCCCAGACAGCGAGACTCAAAGGCAAAAATGTTATTGGAAAATTTGTGTGGAATCCTAGGATCGCCTGCAAAATGTTTTACAAATACTAAACAAAGGTACTGTATGGTGATTTTGATAAAAAAAAGTCCTACGTGAAATTTTATTTCTAACAAGGAGACCCTCAGACGACCACCCCACTCAAAAATCATGGAAATCCCCGACCCACACGTCTGAGGGTCTCCTTGTAAGTATCGCATGAACTTACAGGCTATACATAGAAGTAAAGTTTCATGGACATATTGATACAAATATTTACTTTTCCTTACCTTAGGATACAAAGTACACATCAAGGAACCAATAGCGCTACCAAAATCACCACCTTGGAGATAGAAGTGTTCAAAACCAATCCTTAACATTAAATTTTTAAATATGGTGCCCATTTCTGCGGCACCTAATCCTGGTCGCGTTGCTGACTGTTGAAGTAAAAAAAATACTTTTAATTAATTGGCATCAAATTCCTTGAAAGTATAATTTTCGTTTTCCGTGTGGTGATGCCGTAAGAATACAGTTCCACCCTCTTTCTTGCCCGGAAGTGTCGTAAAAGATGACTAAAAGATTATAATATGCATATAACCTCTATGCAAGAGAAGGAGAACTCGAAATATAACTGAACCAAGCCGTCTGACCAGGTCACCTGCCGAGAAGCCGACCGCGTGAGGAAAGACCGACGTCCTCCGCGAGGGGGGGACGTCGATCGATGGGAGGGTACCCCGGGTAGGGGGTATTCCGTCGGGCTGACCACTGATGACAAGTAACCCTGCTCCAGTGGTCGGCCCAACGACGAAGGCGACGTGGTGTTCGGGTGGGTTGCGGGTGTTGCGTGCTTAAGCCTCTCTGGTGCCCCGGACGGAGTGGTGCGGAGGCGCACCGACCGCAGCCCGCCCCAAAAAAAAAAAGCCGTCTGACCAGCGTAGTATAGTAGGTCAATTTCTCTCCAATTCCCTCCCACAGTGGGACGTATATGAATTGTAATGAATACTTTTAGTGTGATTACAGAAGAAGAATACGTTCACCACTCCCTATCTTACCCGTAGGTGTTGTATAGGACGTTTATATGATATTCGCAACCCGCCCTAGCTTCGCTTCGGTTTCAATCACCTTACCCGCGTAGTTCCGATTCCCGTGGGCATACAGGGATAAAATATAGCCTATGTTACTCCCTGATATTATAGTTTTCCATTAGTGAAGGAATTTTTTAAATCGGTTCGGTGGCTTACATAATGATCTCTGATGTTTACGCGAGTATTACACATTTTAAATAAAACTACTTTACGGATTTTATCGCGTTTCTATTTGATTTTTGATTACCCGACGTTTCGAACACTTTGCAGCGTTCATGGTCACG
This sequence comes from Lymantria dispar, assembly GCA_032191425.1. Lineage (NCBI taxonomy): Eukaryota > Metazoa > Arthropoda > Insecta > Lepidoptera > Erebidae > Lymantria > Lymantria dispar. The sequence goes on along the minus strand of CM063465.1, from coordinate 3,240,131 downwards.
GGCGGACTAAGATGTCTCACGTCCAATAAGTCATCGTTATTGCAGAAAATTTATAATTATCTACCCGATACAGAAAATAGTTATTAAATATTGACCCATATTTTGATACAAATTAGTTGCCAGTGTAAGAAGAAAATGATTCTATATGAAAAAATTAATTATTTAACATTAAAATTAATAAAGTAAGTTTGTTTGTTTATCGCGCTTTTAGGCTCAACCCAGACTGATTTTAAAAATTTTTCACCAATGGTAAGCTATATTATTAGCGAGTAAAATAGGATTTATCTCGGTATTCCCACGGGAACGGGCAGTATGTGGATGTAACCGTGATAATTTGACTGATTTCTAAAGATTTTCACAAATTGAAAACAGCATTATCAACGAGTAACATAAGCTATATATACTTAATCCCGGTATTTCCCGGATTCAGGCTTTTGCAAATTAAAATTTGCGTAAGGCAATAGAAAGCTACATTATGAACGACTAAGAAAGGCTATATCTATCACCGTATTTCCATAGGAATCTGAACGAAGGAAGTGAGAGTAATAGTTAAAATATAAAAATTTGTGAAGGTATTTAGATGTTACTCAATCACGCATAAATCCATTCACCAGATTTAGATAAAAATTGATACATCGTTAGAAGATTTCCTAGATTAACCCATGTACTAATTTTTATTCCGCGAATATGTTCCCTTTTTTTATGGGTGGGCTATGGTAAGCGCACATACCGTCCATTCCTCCGGCGCGACGAAAGGACGGCGCGCGGGCCCATAACCCACTCGTATCCGCGTCGCCTTCGTCGTTGGGCCGACCACCAGTGCCGAGTTCCTTGTCCTCAGTGGTTGGCCCTGTCCCGGGACGTCGTTGCCGTCGCGCGGTCAGCCTCTCTGCGGGTGACGGACTAAAGTCCCCGGTCCGATCACTTGCGGCCTCGGCTAGAAGAATATGTTCCCTTGGGATAATATTTAAATTTTTAGGAATTTAGTAATAGTACCCGAAAGGGTAAGCGAATGGAAAGGGAACATAGTGGGTTATGGAGTTGCACACCGCCCTTACATATTACCCTGGATGGAACGGACGAGGTATGTCCAGACCACACATAGCTTATAACAAAAAAAGTCGGCATCGGATCTAGTTACTCTTACCTGCGTCAACCCATGTCTTACCTACGGAGCAAATCAGCATATAATCTCTCCTCTCTGAGAAGTTCTTCTTCAACCTTGTCTTGTTGAAGACGGCAATATACCTTCAAGTCATTGATATTTATCTAAAAATACATATACTTTTTGACTTACATCAGAATATCCATAACCGGGCAAGCTCGGTACGATAACTTCGAATGCAATACCATTAACACAACTAGTTAGCAGAGGTATCGCCTTATAGAACTCTCTAATTGATCCAGGAAAACCGTGAAGTAGAAGAAGCGGTAACACAGTACAGCTGCAATTCACCTTTATAACAAAAGTAGTAGTATATTAAATTAAATAAAACAATTTTTTATAGATTTTGTTGCATTTTTATTTGATTTTTACGCTTCAAAAGTTGTTCAGTATTAATTAATCACGGGATTTACGCTTTACGGCCGTAAATTCGTAAAAATAATAGCTGTACCGATTTTGAAGTTACTTTCACTGTCAACATTTGGGTAGTAAGTACATTGTAAGCACAGAAAGGTAAGGTTAGTTAGTTATATATATCTCATATAATACATATGGTTACGGAGTAAGAATATAATTAATCACTCCCTTTTTTAGCCATGGGTGTAGTAAAAGATGATTAACGTACATATCTCGGTAACATTAATGCAAAACTCGATTTGAAACCCTATACCAACACATACCAGCATAGTATAGTATGTCGATTTTCCTCTTTTATGGAGGACACACAAGCCCAGTAGTGGAACGTATATGAGCCGTGATGATATAATTATGGAGATGATAATGGTAATGGAGATAATAGTAGTAGGACCACGTTGTTGACACTTGTCTGTCTACAGCCGCGGGCCGGTCCGGCCGGGGTACGGGAGTACCACACTGAGCAGAAAATCGACGTACGAACAATAGCAAATTTGTTACTGCGCTTCGTTCGGTGAGCGAGAGAGCCGGAAGCCCAACTATCTGAGGGTGTTTGTGTGTGGAGGGTTTTAGTAATGCCTTTAGTATCACCGAAGCTCATTGCACCCATTCACACTCCCTTCACTTTCTTCGATCTAGGCAACAGCCTTGCAAAGGTGCATGAGCGGCAGCAACACTTACCATCAGGTGTACTGTTTGCTCGTTTGCCACCGTTCGCAATGAAAAAAAAGATGTGATTTTGCAGATTCACGTGTATCGAATTATATATATTTCACTGGATTGGTGTTCTTTTAAAGAAGTATAAGAAATACAGGTATATATTATGTCTCAACAGCATGCTATAGTCAGTAAATTTCCCTCTCGCTATAGGAGAGTCTTGGGACCATCTCTGGATCTCATTGTCGATAAGATCATAATGAACATATAGTTATAACATTTTGATGTTTAATTTGGTGCAATGGTAAAAAAATGGTGTCTGAATATCCAAAACTGAATATAATAGAATTATGATGTTGTTTTTGTTATATATATTTATCTTATTAGATATAATTGATTGAATTAGGCGATACATAGCGGAAATCTATTTCTATTTTAATTTTGAAATGGAAGGAAGGAAGGGAGACTCGCCACTTTCCCACGGTAATCAATATACCGCCCACCACAATAGAAGGAATACGGGATAGGATTAAGGTTTTAGATTGGGCGTCACACAGCTTTGATAAGTCACACACCGACCAAAGCTGTGTGAGATCGATCAAGACACCGACCAAAGCTGTGTGAGGTTGATCGAAACTTGGCCAATTGGCATTGAAATATCTAATAAGTTTTTATTTTAATTTTAAATTTAAAATAAAAACTTATTAGAATGAAGAAGAAATATCTAATAAGTTATTATTTTAATTTTAAAATTAAAATAAAAACTTATTAGATATTTTAATACCAATTGGGCAAATTTTTGCCTACCGTAAGAGAAGATCTATTTTTAAATAAAATTACTTTACGGATTTTATCGCGTTTGTATTTGATTTTTGATTATCCGACGTTTCGAACACTTTACAGCGTTCATGGTCACGGGTGGACTAACGTGGACGGTTAGACGTGAGATATCTTAGTCAGTAAAGTAGTTTCATTTAAAATGTATAATATTCGCGTAAACATCAGAAATCAGAAGATCTATTGTTAAATCTCGTTTAAAGGACGCATAAAAGCGCTCTAGAGCTAAACGTGCTTGGAAGAAATGAACATTTAAACCGGACAGTCCATGACGGTATTGTTTCCAGGTGGTATGAGTGAATCATGGTATAATTTCCAGTTGTGTGGTGTTAGAGAAAAGACTTTGGTAAGAAGTCAAGCAAGTCCTCAAAGTACTCTCTATTAAAGAGTCAAAAGAGGACACAGAGAGACCCGAAGTCTCTGTTGCTCTAATGACTCTAACTCAAACATAAGATTAGCATCATTAATAATTCTAATAGATATTTAGCACACCCACCCAGAGATGTAAGCAGTACTCCACATATGGAAGAACTTGTGCTTTTTACAACAAAAGTCGTCTCCACGTGAAGTACCGTTTGACTCTATTGCGGACGCCCAGCTTTTTGGTCGCCAATTTGGGTTTGAACCCCAAATAAATCTGAAACTGAACTTTAATAGATATTTCGCCATCGAGGATCTCAGTACTTTCTGTGATAAATGGCTACTCCTTAGAACTAAGGTGCTGTGATAAATGGATCTTTGTATATAGCGCCAAACTGTCTTCATGGGATTGAACTACGTTCCATTCATTTCATTCCAAGACCCTCTGGCGAGCGCTATTAGATAAAAGTTGAGCCCTCCTTGCCGCACTCTTCGAGCGACATTTTGTTATCTGGCACAACGCTTATCATCCGTACCGTCATCGGCATAGTGATGCACATTTTCTATAGAGAGCTTATTAGATATTATTTATATTTAGGATAAAGGAAACCACCGAGCTGCATGGTATGGCAGCATAGTCATGGAACAGGAGCCACCCAAGATTCGCTACAAGATTCGGAAGAGTGGTTTGTTTTTCCTGCACACCAATTAAGTAAGCTACCAGTATGGATTCCTTGATCCCGATATTAAATTATGTACCTTAGGTTTCACCCATAAGAAGTAAATATCCAAGCCTTGAATGTTAGTCTTGTATTGTTCATATTGATTGACTAATGCCAAACGTTCCTGAAAATTGTATTCTTCTGCCCAATATTTTACCCAGCTGGCCAAAATTTTGGTGTTAAATCCATAATTGAATCCAATTTCTCCTTCTAATGGTGGATTAACCTCTCTTCTATTTATTAGACGATATTTCAGATCAGCTATATCCTGTAAAAATAAAACCACTTTTTTGAAGTGAAATCTATTTAGGCACACAATGAGAATGGAAAAGGATCAGCATTAGATGATATAAATATTAGAGTAGTTATTAATAGCTACAATCATATTGGAAAATTAAATAAAAATGGATAATATTTGTATGAATATAATACTGTTCGACTTTAAATTCAGTCAGATTATAATTTCATTAATTACCTACTTACTTTTATCATAAGCCTTGATCTATTCTCGGTTGGCTGTAATACGAGTAATTCTTATTACCTCTATATAATTAAATAATATCCAAGTATTTAACGCGTGGATGAATATGGGCATAAAACAGGGCGCCCATGACATTTTTGGGGATTTATAATTAAAATAAAGCATTTTTGAGAAGCGTGTCCTCCTGCTGCACAGATGGCGTAGTGGTTAATGCTAGTGACCTACAGCGCCAGTGTCGGGGGTTCGAATCCCACGCAGGACAACACTTTGTGCGATCCACAAATTGTTGTTCTGAGTCTGGATGTAATTTGTGTCCGTTAATTATATGTGTATGTATTTCTCGCGGAAACGCAATGAGTTTCAAAAATTAAAAAACTGTACGAATGGCGGCGATGTGGCTCGCGACACGTCACGTCTCGTTTCCGTCGGGGGCGAAAAGTGGCCCACAGAGAACCGCTTCGCTACGCTGAATATGTCAAAAGATCGTAGCAGGTGGAGGGCAGTGGACTCTGCCTACCCCTATGGGAAAAAGGCGTGAATATATAAAAAAAAAAAAAAAAAAAAGTGTCCTCCTGAAGCCATTCCTTTGCTTTCCTTTGCAAGGCAGTGGTCGAGCCTCTGACTGCGTACCAGTTCCTGATGCTGTCAAGCATCGTTCTACCGATGGTTGGCAGCGTCAGGTCGGTACCGATGATTGCAACGAGTTCACGGCTCTGCTTTGCCCGGGTCATGCGAATTTCAAGCATGTGCTGCGCTGTCCTCGTCGCAATCGTAGTGGTGGTAGAACAGTATCCTTTCCCTCCCCGCGACTTTGTACAGGTACTTCCTCACCTGAGATTTTATGAGATATAGCTTGAAACCCCCTTCAAACTTCTCACGTAATTATAGTCATTTGTCAGGCGAGTCGGCGATTAGATTTAGGGTTATCCCAGGACAACCTTCGTGATCAATACCTTAGGGTTCCCTTGATCAAGTTTAAATTCATAATCTTAATCATTTATTATAAATAAACTTTGCGAGCACTTGCATATATTTATCAATTTTAACAATTTACCTTAAAACAGTCCAAATAACTACAACTGGATCAGAGCATGACCGCCATTAAGATGGACAAACAAGGAACTCGTCGGGTTCGTTCTTTTTATCTTTTCAGACTTCTTTTATATAAAATTACATACAACATATTTGGCAAATTTTTAGCTGTGTGGTGACGGATTAAGAATACAATTCACCAACCCATTTCTTGCCCTCGGTTGTCGTAAAAGACTACTAATGGATAAAATATGCCTATAACATCTATGCTACAGAAGAAAAGTTCGAAACTAATTTTTATACTAACAAGTCTCACCAGCGTGGTGGTAGGTCAATTTCCCTCCTATTGTGAAGGAGGCTCGAGCCCAACAGTGGGACGTATATGAATCGAAATGACGATTATGATAATATAATACAATTCAGAAATACAATTCAAAAGATTACGGCTGGACCGGATCCCAAAAGTGGCACCTGAACACGAATTAACTATTAAAGCAACTATCACTCCATTCAACCACCTTGGAGGCAAGGGAAAGATTTTTTGACTCCCAAGGGCAGGTAAGGGGCAGAAAATTGTCTTCTAAGTCAGACACTGAACAATTATAGAAGAAAGACTTTCAAATAACGAAAGTGTTAATAAATATTTATAAATATTCCGTGTGGTGACGGAGTAAGAATACAATTCACCACCCCCTTTCTTCCCCGTGGGTATCGTAAAAAAGGACTAAAGGATTATTGCAGATATCATCTATGCAAGAGAAGAAACACTCGAACTAAAACCCTATACCAACCCGTTTGATCGGCGTGATAGGTCAATTTCCCTCGCATCGTGGAGGAGGCTGGAGCCCAGCAGTGGGACTTATATGAGCTGTGATGAAGATGGTGATGAATAAAAATAAGATTGAACTAATACTTACATACTCTGACCAAGTTATATTGAATGGTCTTATTGAAGTATCATTTTCATACTCCGAGCGTGCCCAGACTGCCGCATCTCTTTCTTCTAATGTAAGAGCCGAAGTAATAGATATAACAAATGATAATATTAAATATATTAAAAAGTTATCCATTTTAGATAATTTAAATCCTCTAAGTAAACTAACGAATTAGTTGCGCAAACTATTATAAAATACGAAATAAAAATAATAACTTTTTTGTTATAAATCTGTAGTTAGCATTATAATACTATTGTAATACAGAAATTATTTAACTAACAGTCTAACATCGCACTAAAGATATAAAATATAATACATTCAACTTATAATAACTTGATAGTAGTCCTTGATAGTAATAAAAAAACAGTTACGTTTTAATTAATTAAAAAATAAATGCCTTCCGTCCTTTTTGCTCATACTGTAAAATTACAGCTGTAGAAAGAAGAAGAATATATTAATGTCAGTATTATATATTACAAGATGCCATCGAAAACATAACTTGTAAAAAAATAAGCCTCGCAACTCAGTTCTTCTACCATAAAAAGATCCATGAAATGCCAAGTCGACATGACGTATACGCATGTTTTTTATATCAAATTAATACAATTTTTTTAATATGATGATATATCGCTGTCTGTGAACAAATTATTTGTTTTTTTTTATTGCTAACGGTGGCAAACGAGCAAGCAGCACACCTGATGCTAAGTGATGCTGCTGCACGTGGACCTTTGCAATGCCAGGGGTACAGCTAGGCCGTTGTCTACCGTGAAGAAAATAATCATCTTAAACCTTGTTTAAAGAAGGACATGTCATAGCGCTCAGGAAACACAGCGGCAGGTAGTTCATTTCAGAGCTTGCACGTACGTGGGAGAAATGATCGCTGGAAACGTACAGTTGAAGACCATAACGTTTCCAGGTGGAATGGATGAACTCTGCTACGATGTCGAGTCAAGTCAAACAGTTCTTCGGAGCACTCCCCGTGAAAGAGTCGGTAGAGTATACAGAGTGGTGCTCGACGGGCATTTTTGGTTCCGGGAGCATCTCCATCGACTTGTTCCCCGGCTTGTCGGCGCGGCGTCCGCCCTTTCGCGGCTGATGCCGAATGCGGGCGGACCCAGCTCTACGTGCCGACAGCTGTACACGGGGGTGATCCGGTCGATGGCTCTGTACGGCACACCGGTGTGGGCGGGGTCCCTGACCGTCCGGCTGAGGGCCCTCTTGAGGCGACCACAGAGGGTCATGGCGGTCAGGGCCATACGCGGTTACCGCACGGTGTCGACGGAGGCAGCGTGCCTCCTGGCCGGAACTCCCCCGTGGGACCTGGAGGCGGCGATGCTCGCCGACATTTATCGGCGGGTGTCGGAGACGCGCGCCCGCGGCAGCATGGTCTCCCTGCAGGAGATCACCGCCTGGCGGGTCGACGCCCGCCAAGGAGTCATTGCCCGTTGGGCAATACGGCTGGAGAGTCCTCGGTACGGTATCAGGACCGTCGAGGCCTTCCGGCCGGTGCTGATGGAGTGGTTGGAGCGGACGCACGGGGTGCTTTCCTTCCGACTGGTACAGGTGCTTATGGGGGACGGGTGTTTTGGGAAGTACCTGCACAAGATTGTTAGGAGGGAGAGCACCCCGTCCTGCCACCACTGCAGTTGCGACGAGGACGCGGCGCAGCACACGCTCGAGGAGTGTGCTGCATGGGAGGGCGAGTGCCGTGAACTCGTCGCGATTATCGGTGCCGACCTGGCGCTGCCGACCATCGCCAGGGAGATGCTCGTCAGCGTCAGGAACTGGGACGCGGTCGCCGCCTTCTGTGAGGCCGTAATCTCACGGAAGGAGGCGGCGGATCGTGTGCGAGTAGAGCTCCTATTCGGCGACAAGTTCCGCCGCCGGCGACTCGGGTGGCGCAGGCGCGAGTATCTGCGCCTAATGCCGCCCTAGCCGAGGCCGCGGGTGATCGGACCGGGGAATTGTCCGTCACCCGCAGAGAGGCTGACCGCGTGATAGCGACCGACGTCCCAGTACGTCGAGAGGTGAGGTTACCTGAAAGGGTATTCCGTCGGGCCGACCACTGATGACAAGTCACATCTGCTCCGGTGGTCGGCCCAACAACGATGTGAAGTGAGTACGGGTGGGTTATGGGCCCGCACGCCGTCCTTTCATCGCCCCGGACGGACAGGACCGCGCGTGCACTTACCATAGCCCACCCATAAAAAAAAAAAAAAAAGAGTACACAGAGCGACTCAAAGTCTCTCCCCTGCTCCAGCGACTCCAATCTGTCCGTAAGATTGGGATCCCGACGATTCGAATAGTCCGTCTTTGCAAGGAGTCAAGTGGGTCTAGCTGATATTTGGGCGCGCTTGCCCAGAGATGTAAGCAGTACTCCACTTGAGGACGGAATTGTGCTTTGTATAGCACAAGACGCTGTCTCGGTGAAGTACCGCCTGTTCAGGCTCTGTTCAGGACGCCCAGTTTTTTGCTTACCAATTTGGCTTTGTCCTCCAAATGACTCCCAAACTGGACTTTGCTCGATATTTCGACGCCGAGGGGATCCTCGGCGTCTAAAGAGTATTGGGATCAATACTCTCAGAAATTGGGAGAATTACTCCTTGGAACTGAGGTGCCATGAAAAACGGGTCCTTCTTTGCAGTGAACGCGCAAACTTGTGTCTTTGTGGGATTGAACTGAACTAAGTTCCGTTCACCCCATTCCGAGGCCCGCCCCAGAGAGCGCTCGACTTCAGACACAAGTTGAACCCTTCTTTCCTGAGTACTCAGAGGAATATTCCGTTGCTCGGTATACCGCTCATCACCCGTGCTGTCATCCGCATAGCAACGCATATTCTTGATAGAGAGCATGTCATTGATATGCAGGATAAACAACGTCGGGGAGAGCACCGAGTCTTGTGGTACAACAGCATTAATGGTCATGACCATAAGTATCGGAGCAGGAGCCATCTATGACGACTTTTATACTCCGACAAACAAACAAACAAACAAATAACCACCAATTAGGATTGCTGCATATGAAAAAAAAATCTTTAATTTGATATAAAAAAACATGCGTATATGTTATGAACGTATAAATGCACCAAAATAGTACCTGTCTATACCTGGCGGCGAAGTAGTTGCGGCAAAGTGTGCAACGGCACCCATCGATTTGATTGATACATTGCTATGGTGTGAATGATATTTTATTTTAAAAAACAAGTGTACGAAATTTTGTTTTAAATTATCTACATTAATTTAATTAAAATTACTTGCGACCACTTATTGACTGGCACACTGTTATGTATTCTCCTAATCATAAATGTATGTAAAAATGTGATTTTGAATAACTACGCGATGAACGTAGTGATTTTGGAGCCGGATCTCGTACTATTAATACATTACTAAATTGTATTTTTAGTGCCCCCAGATAATGTAATGGCGGCTACGAATACTACCAATCTTGATATTGGTCGTGGGTGTTGTATAAGACGACTAAGAGCTTATCATGGACATTTCCATCTGATTCCGTCAGGTTAATAATTACATTTCCAAGGAGGATTGACGGGTTGACATCATTATTTTTGATGTGAAACATCTATAGTCGAGGGTGACCCCGATTGTCGCGTGGCGTTAACGCCACGCTTCGGGACACCATTTTAATTAACTACAAATAAAAATCCGGATACGTATGTGTACATTTTTGTAACGAAACCATAGTGCGATTTAAAATTTGTACAACGCCATCTAGTGCACTTAAAGTAAATTGTTACCTATAATAAAAATAAATGTTTATTGAATAAAAATCATCATTTTCTTGGAAAAAAAATCGTAATATTATTTTTATTAATGTGCTATTTTAGTTCCTGTCGTAATCTGTTCTTTTATGCATATATATATACTTCTATAAAATAATGTATGTTCTATAAAATAATGTATAATTCTCTAACTTTCCAACATAAGTATACCATAATTACTTACAGTACTTTCACGTATGAAAACTGGACAATCGCTTTTTATAGGTGTTTTATTAGTTTCAGATGTATATTTATTTGTTTGTGTTACAGACTCCTAGGAATTGGATCTTGATCTACTTTCAACAGTCAAATTTCATTTAAAATTTGTTAATTTAACAAGGACCAATGACGATAAAATAATTTAAATAGCTTGTCTCATTATCATCATCATCATTACAGGATTAGAGATTTCTTTATAAAATATATTTTGTAGCTGAGATTTAGTCTTAGCTCGATAGATGTCGTTATTTCTGTTTGCTAGATCATACTTTCTAAACCGATCCTTTTGATTTGAACTACGTAGAAGTGTGTGAGGGTGACGTAGGGACGCTATCTTAGGTCGTAAGCGACTGAGCGGTGAACTAATATAATTTCTTTGTAATATTTTAAATAATAGTAGAAATCGTATTATTTTATTCAACACTTTACATTAGGGTTGAGCGATATTAGTAAAATATCGATATTGAAATCGATAGCCGAATATCGATAAGTCGATATTATCGGACACAAAATATCGATATTTTATAATATCGAAACTAATGGAAAGAAAATTCTCCGGACAAATTTTGATGAGCTTTTTTGGATGTATTAAGATACAGTGGGACTTACGACGGAGTCCTCATATGTCCTCCGGACAAATTTTTATGAGCTTTTTTTTTTAGGAAATTTGTCTGGATGCCTAGGAATCACGTTTTTATCAAAATTATGGTTATTAATAATTTTTCATTTCATTGCAAAAGTGATATCGATATCGTATTAATAATATCGATATGGCGATATTTCAAAGTAAAAATATCGATATTTCGGCGGCTAATATCGATATTTCAACAATATCGATAAATATCGCACATCCCTACTTTACATATTAGTTCCTGTCGTAATCTATTTTCTACAAGTATATATGAATAAATCATATATACTTGTAGAAAATAATTTCGAAGTTTCACATCTGCCAGGCGTCCTGAGCGACGGCTTACTTTTTTTTGATTATTGATTGCCCTACGTTTCGAATTCATGCATTACATTACAGCGTTCATGATCACGGGTTGACTAAGATGTCTAACATCCAACAAGTGATTGTTATTACAGAGTTTTATATCTACCTGCTATAGAAAATTACTTATTAAATTTTGACTCGCATATTGCTACAAATTTATTGCAATTACAAGAAAAAAATGATTCTATATGAAAAAAATATTTATTATTTTTATGGTTAGTAATTTTAACATTAAATTTGTATTAACTATAGTAGTAGTAGTATTGTGATAATTTATTAATTTAAACCCAACAAATATAGTGGTCACACTGAGATAAAACCGGTAAGAAAACAAAAAAAAAAACAAATACTAAAGCGATAAAATCCGTAAAATAATTTTATTTACTCGCGTAAATACAAAAGTGTAAATTAACTAAAACATTAATTAAATACGAACTTTTAAACAAGTTAGTCGATATTAACCAAATACGCGTTATTTAGAAAACCCGAGTTAGATCTTGTTCAAATTTATATGGGACCTCTGAAGTACGATCTAACAAACAAAAAAAAAATCATCAAAATCGATTTAATAGTTGTCGGAATCATCGCCTAATATAGACAGAAAAAAACAGGCAATATTTGGGGACTGCTAATAAACTAAGTACATAACTTTGTCGTCGAGCTTCATTGATTGTTATTTTAGTTATTAAACACTTCTTTATAAACCAAAAATAATTCGAACATAATTATCTAAATTAAAAGGTTATAGCTAATATTTATTAGAAAATGTATAATGTAATATTTTCAACAAAAGTAAAACAACATTTCAAATTTAGCATTGGATTTGAAAGCAAAAAGCAGGCGCGCATGCGCTACACTCACATTCGCGGAAGCGCCCTGCGCTGTTTTACGAATTTTCGACAAGGTCATGTAGCCTGAGGCAAGTGTAACATTTTTTACCCATCTCAGATAAATTATAGTTTAAAAAAATTAAAAAAACACGCTTACAAGTTACAAGTCAAGTAGTTGCTAGTAGTTTCCTTTCACCTTACAAGTTTTAACGCAACTACCTTTAGATGCTGCATTCTGCTAAGCCCGAATCATAGAAGTTTCAAATTTCGCACATGCGTAGTTCGCACACTAGCTCTGTCTCTCTTGCTCTTATGCAAAGGTAAAGCATACGATTAGAAATTTCGAAATCCTGGCGAATGTAATCAGGATATTAGGCTATTTCGAATTATTGCATTGTCATGGCCCTTTGATGAGTGTGCAAAGTTTAAATAAAACGTGTTTGTTCAAAGTGGGGCAATATGACGTTCAAAGATTCCGTTACATACATACGTACATGTGCAACTAATAAAAGCATGTTAAAAAAGTGCACAACGCCGCTTAGGAAGTATTCACTTCAAAAAAAAAACAGTTGAGTAAATAGACAGTCCCTTTATTTTGCCTTGGAAGTTTTATAGCCTACAGTAGAAGATTGAGATGCAGTTCGCTCCTCGGCAATTTATAACATCCAGAAAAAAATAATCATCTTGTTTTTCGCAGCTCAAAGGGGATTAAATTACATATTAGAATTTTGAGCAGGCAGCAATCGGGCAACTTAAGAGGATTTTCTCGTCTAATGTATCGCAGTATATCTGGAAATGAAAGATTTATAACCAGTATACCATTGGTAACACACGACACTGAATCGTCGTCTCTACATGTCGGCCAATACGACATTATAATATGGAGTCGGCACAGGTCGAAGATCTAGTCGTCTTTTACGATACCTACGAGCATTGTAAGGCTTGGTAATATTCGTAGCCGCTATCACACATCAACAAATTCCAAACTACAAATACATCATTTCAGCTCATATACGTCCCACTGTTGGACTCGAGCCTCCTCCACAATAGGAGGGAAATTGACTTTACTATATCATGCTGATCAGACAGTTTAGTATAGGGTTTTATTTCGAGTTTTCCTTGTCTTATATAGATGTTATATGCGTATTATATCTCTTAGTCGTCTTTTACGACATCCCCGGACAAGATATAGAGTGGTGATTTGTATTCTTAGGCCGTCCCCACAAGAATAAATACATTATTAACGGACTCAAATTAAAGCAATCTGTGAACCACACAAAACATTGTTTGTGCAATAATCGAACCCGTTTCAGTTGACATGACAGCTCTTAACTTAAGCACTATGCCTTCTGTTTAATCAATCTTTACAGTTATTATGTCCCTAAGAAAATGGCAAACTTTTTAATACAATTTAATCCAAGGTGTGAAAATCTTTTTTAAATTATCTCCGGTCATTTCAAGACAACTTGTTATCTGCGTCAAACATAATTAAAAATGCTTCTACGGGGATTTGTTAAGTTTTTAACTTTACATAGCTTTTTTATCGAAAATTTATGTTAAAATGGATCCGAAAACGTAAGCTATATAGATTTGGTTTTTCTATATTCATTTAAGTTATCTATTCATTTATATAAAAATTAGCCTAGAAATAATTATTCATCGATGTCCCGGGAAAGGGACGTCGGGAGGAAAGGGATATTCCGTCGGACCGACCACTGAAGACAAGAACTCGGCACTGGTAGTCGGCTCAACGACGAAGGCGACGTGCTACGGGTGGGTTATGGGGCCGTGCGTCGCCTCTCTGTCGCCCCGGACAGAGCAGGGCGTCAAGTATGCTGACTATAGCCTAACACAAAAAAAAATATTATTCATCATCTCGGTTAAAACCTTGAACACGAGGGGGTCAAAATACTATATAAATGTCGCCCAACATTGGTCCCCCATGGCGTTCAACGTGTTAATACATAATAAGCCTCACTGCTAGGCTCAATTACCTACATAATAGAAAATATCATTATCATTTCAGCCTAACGCCGTCCACTGCTGGAGGTAGGCCACCCTCATGTTACGCCACAAAGTGCGGTCCTATGCTGCCTGCATCCAACGATATCCAGCAATAATAATAAGATATATTGACAAAAAATTTTGAAATATGTACGATTTTTTTTTGGCGTGGGTTGCGGTCGGCGCCCTCCTCGCACCACGTCGTCCGGGGCGACAGAGACGACAGAGACACCCCCAAAAAAACAAAGGAAAAAAAACAAAAAAAAAAAGCCTAGCAATGGAACGTATGTGAATTGTGATGATAAAGATATTTTTCATTCTTTACATAAAACATTTAATTTTTCCGTGTGGTGACGGTGTAAGAACACAATTCCACACTTCCATGGGTGTTGTAAAAGACGACTAAAGGATTAAATAGACATATAACATCTATGTAAGAAAAGAAAAACTCGAAATGAAACCCAATTGCAACACGTCTGATGTTTTATGTCGAATTTTCATTTTCAACCCCCAATGCCAAAAAAGGGGTTTTATAAGGTTGATGGATGTCTGCCTGTCTCTGTGTGTATGTGTGTGTGTGTATATCTTTTTGCGGCATCGTATGTCTCAAACTGATGGACTAATTTCGATGCTGGTTTTATAATATTTGTCCATCAATGTAAAAGTATCAATTCTTTTCCAAAATGATATAATGGCGTATGATTACTCGATTAAGTGCTTCACGTGTGCCAGTATAATCGTTAAATGACAATTAATTGATAATTCCTGTTAAAGAGAACTTTATACCATTTTTTTATTATTTCAGTTTGTGTAAGTGGTAAAATTTTCAATTTCACTTATTTAAAATCGGTAAATTTATATTTTTACTTATTTTGCATCGATATTATCTGTATAAAATATTGCGGGTGACGTGACCGGGGATTAGTCCGTCACCCGCCTAGAGGCCGACCGCGTGAGGAAAGACCGACGTCCTCCCGGAAGGGGGGACGTCGGTCGATGGGAGGGTACCCCAAGTAGGGGGTATTCCATCGGGCCGACCACTGACGACAAGTTAACCCTGCTCCGGTGGTCGGCCCAACGACGAAGGCGACGTGGTTTTCGGGTGGGTTGCGGGATTTGCGTGCTTAAGCCCCTCTGTCGCCCCGGACGGAGTGGTGCGGAGGCGCGCCGACCGCAGCCTACCCACAAAAAAAAAGAAAAACAAATCTGTATAAAATATAATTGCCTTTTCACCCACCCACGGGTAAGGGAAGTGTTGAACTGTATTCTTATTCCGTCACCACACGAAAATTTCTAGTATCCTTACTAATATTATAAATGCGAAAGTATGTTTGTTTATTTGTTTGTTTGTTACGCTTACACGTTTAAACCACCGAACCGATTTAAAAAATTCCTTCACCAATGGAGAGCTATAATATCAGGGAGTAACATAGGCTAACTGAAAGGTCTGCTTGCGGTAGCTACGAGGAGCGGGTCACTCTCTTCCCTCCATTGTGGTTGAGGGGAGTGATGGCTGCTCTAATGGTTAACTCGTGATCGGGTGCCGCTTGCGGGATCTGGTCCAGCCATGGTACTTTTTCGTTATATTTAATAACTGTATAATGGTTCGAAAGGCATCACACTGGAGCTATCATTAGACATGTAGTTGTATGTTAACTTGTTTAAAAAAAAAATGTAGATGAATAAAAAAGAAGACAATCCCACTCAGTTTCTTGCCGGATCTTCTTAGTGCGGTCGCGTTCCGATCCGGTAGTAATTGAAGATAAAATGTAAAAAAAGTGACCATGTAAGTGCCCCCGCGGGGTTTATACATAATAAAGGATTTGAATTTGAATATATTTTCTCCCGGTATTCCCACGGGAACGAGAGCTACGCAGGTAAAGCTACTGAAGCCGAAGCGAAGCGAGGGCGTGTTGCTAGTATCTTTATAAATATAAATCTTCTGTTCGCGTGTTTGTAATTGAACTCCTTCTAAACGGCTGGACCGATTTTGATGTTTCTTTTGTGGCTGTTCCGACGTATATGAGAATGGTTTACATTAATAGGTAGTTGGAACCGGTAGGTAGCGTGGTGATCGATTTCAGGGCGAATTCCTTTAACATTTTTTTAAATTTGAACAGAACAACGTCAGGTCAGCTAGTTAGCTTATATTTTTGTAAACATAGATAGAAGAATATATTTTATGTTTTTTTTTATGATGGCATTTTTATCTCAATCCCTTTTCAATGATCCCTCGCACGCGCCCTTATTAGACCTCAGAGTACTTGACTTTCAATCACGAGGGGTTTGGGGTGAGTTAATACCCCATGGGAACAAACTTATTGATAACATAAGCCCCCTAATGTATGTTGAGAGAGTGATAATATTTATTAATATAAATTGCTATTTGTCAGTTCAGATCAATGGTTTAGTTTTTAAATAAAAGTACTTTACGGATTTTATCGCGTTTGTATTTGATTTTTGATTGCCCGACGTTTCGAACACTTTGCAGCGTTCATGGTCACGGGCGAACTAAGATGTCTCACGTCCTAGTCATCGTTATTGCAGGAAATTTATAATTATCTACCCGATACAGAAATTAGTTGTTAAATATTGACCCACATTTTTGATATAAATTTATTGCCAGTGTAAGAAGAAAATGATTCTATATGAAAAAATTATATTGTTTATGGTTAGTAATTATTTAACATTAAAATTAATAGCAATTATATTTAAAAAACTAACAATCTTTTTTTTTATTTCAAGGTTTAGTTTTTTTTATTTGAACACATATCGTCGTTGCGCCTGACAGATTCCTTATGTGATTTTCACAAGGTTTTGGGAAACAATAAAAAACATGTTATTAAATAAAGGGACAGATATATTTGAAAACTATGAATGCAGTATTATTAATATTTATGAAAGACATATTAGTATTACAAAATTTATAGCAAACATCACTTATTTAACGAGCTAGAATTTTTTAAACCAATAATTGCACATAACTGGTTTGGGACCATTATAAATAATGACGTATGTGCATTATGACACATGAGGGATTTGGCAAAGTTACACTTTTGAAATCTTGAGGCTACTTTATGTGATATTTAGGTTTTCTTAAAATACAAAATATAATAAAATAATGTGTCATATGTAATCAGTCACCCTTAACAATTTATTAATTAAAGACGGTAAGATATATGGTTCTTAAGTGTTAATCTTAATTCTTATTTGTGCTATTAATATCATAAAATAGGTAGGTATAATTACAATTGGAACATTAATGCTTTATCACAACATTTAACTTTGAAATGCCTATTGCTACAATAAAAACTAAAAATAAAATCTTAAATAAAATAAAAACATAAAACCTCTAAAAAACTTACTAACAAAAAAAATACGACTTCAGTACCAGTGAAAATAGAAAAAGAAGCTTCTTTTTAAATCCAAGCAATTACTTGTCGGTGCCAACCAATGAGACAATGAACTAAAACTTAGTTAACTAAAGTAAAAATATTATAAAATCTTATTCTCTAAACAAATCAGACTTGTTGAGTTACAAATTACTCCTTGTAAGAAAGATTATCATAAAATGCACGATATTCACGATGGATAAAAGGTTTTAGAGATTGCAGACTATCATACTTGGTTTTATCAAGTTTTCGGGATCCGTTGTATAGTTGAGGAATAACGAATGTAGAGTTACACGAACGAAGACGCTGAGGTTGAATTTTCTATTCGTCGGGGTAGTGTAACTTTTACACTAAAGGACTTACCTATGAAATCTGTGTAGTGGGTTGGTACCTATAATTTCAAATTTTCAGATGATTTCAAGGATTTTGTATGTGTGTCATGGAGGTACTTAAATCGATCTTTGAGATAGACGGGGGCCGTTGGATTAAATAATATATTATACAACAATGAAAGTGTATGAAAGTTCCGGCGAAGGCGAATTGGTAGCCATCATTGGTAGGTAACCATTTGAGCTTTTGCCGAAACTCAGAGATGTGATCATATTTGCGTAGTCCATAAATAAAACGAATGCAAAAATTTTGAAGCCGCTCTAGTTTGTCAAGTTGTTCCTCTGTAATATCAAGGACATCTGCGTAGTCGAGAATAGGGAGAAGTAGGGTTTTTCAAGCGCGGTTTTGGTGGCAAATGGAAGAAAATTTCGCAGCCTCTGCAATGCTCCAGCTGACGGGTACAATTTACGGCTAGTTTCTTGTATCTGTGAGCTCCAAGATACCATACTGTCAATATAGATACCTAAATCCTTGACTTTGTTGTGATGGGTATAATCTATTATACCATCAAATATAATTGGAGGTATATCTGACCAAGTAACCTTAGAGAGCATCCTGGTACTCCCAACAACTATAATTTGGGTCTTCGTAGGATTGGCCATAAGCCCATAGTCACTACTCCACTTAGCTATTCGCGCTAAATCATTACTGTCATTATTGCGTCCGAAAGTTTACTGTGAGGAGCTTGGCTGTAAATTTGGAGATCGTCTGCATAAAGGTGGTAGGCTGAAACTAATTATCTGCGCCTAATGCCACCCTAGCCGAGGTCACAGGTGACTGGACCGGAGAATTAATCCGTCAGCCGCAGAGGCTGACCGTGCAACGGCTACCGACGTCCCCGAGGGAGAACGTCGAGGAGAGGGTACCCCGCGACCGGGGTATTCCGTCGGGCCGACCACTGAAGACAAGTTACCCTGCACCGGTGGTCGGTCCAACAACGAAGACGACGTATCATGGGGCCGCGCGCCGCCCCTCTGTCGCCGCGGACGGATTCGGGCGGCGGGTGCACACACTATGGCCCACCTCAAAAAAAAAAAGGCTGAAACTAATTGATTAACGATTGAATTAATAAATATGGCAAAGAGTAGAGGAGATAAAACTCCACCCTATGGCACACCTGCATAGGAATTGCACCAAGATGAGAAGGAGTCTTTAATACATAATACGTTGCCGGCGGCCAAAGAGATAACTACGAAACCAGTCAACCGCGGATGAAGATATATTAATTGAGCGTAGAATACCAAGTAAAATATCATAGTCAACCTTATTGAAAGCACTGGAACAATCTAAAAGACAAAACGGTAAAATGTCCATTTTCCATACCTGATCTGAGATCGTCTGTGATGTGAACAAGTGCTGAAGTAGTACTATGACCTGGTCGAAATCCAGATTGAAAGGGGCTTAGAAGTTGGCTTGTGTAAAGAAAAGTACTGAGTTGAGAATGAATAAGGTGTTCTAAAGATTTAAACAGAAAAGGTAAGATAGAAACTGGACGGTAGTCAGAGATGCATAGGGGTTTTGATTTTTTGGGTAAAGGAATAACTTGTGAAGCTTTCCATGGAGATGGGAATGTAGTAGAAGAAATAGAGAAGTTTAGTATGTGGCACAGAATAGGTAAAATTTCACCCAGGATGGGCATTATTGGAGGGGCGCAGCGTCCTCTATGGAGGGGCGCAGCGTCCTCTACGTTGATCGAGTAAGGGACGTTGTGCGAACGCCCATGACGTGCGGTGTCCCACAGGGGTCGGTTCTGGGTCCGACCCTGTGGAACGTCGGCTACGACTGGGCGTTGAGAGGAAGCCTTCCACCCGGGCTGGGCGTAATTTGCTACGCCGACGATACACTCGTCACAGCCCGGGGTGGGACGCTAGAGGAGGCGGCACGCCTGGCAACTCTCGGCACCGAGGAGATTGTCAGGCGGATCGAAGCGCTGGGGTTGAGGGTAGCCCTGGAAAGACGGAGGCCCTTTTGTTCCATGGCCTCCGTACCGCCGGGCCTCCCGCCGGCGCTTCGATCACCGTGAAGTCGGTCACCATAAGCATCCAGGCCCACATGAAGTACTTGGGCCTGGTGCTCGACGGGCATTTTTGGTTCCGGGAGCATCTCCATCTTGTTCCCCGGCTTGTCGGCGCGGCGTCCGCCCTTTCGTGGTTGATACCGAATGTGGGCCGACCCAGTGCTACGTGCCGACAGCTGTATGCGGGGGTGATCCGGTCGATGGCCCTGTACGGCGCACCGGTGTGGGCGGGGTCCCTGACCGTCCGTCTTAGGGCCCTCCTGTGGCGACCACAGAGGGTCATGGTGATCAGGGCCATACGGGGTTACCGCACGGTGGCAACGGAGGCAGCGTGCCTCCTGGCCGGAAGTCCCCCGTGGGACCTGGAGGCGGAGATGCTCGCTGACATTTATCGGCGGGTGTCAGAGACGCGCGCCCGCGGCGGTATGGTCTCCATCAAAGAGATCACCGCCTGGCGGGTCGACGCCCGCCGAGAAGTCATTGCCCGTTGGGCAGTCCGGCTGGAGAGTCCTCGGTACGGTGTCAGGACCGTCGAGGCCCTCCGGCCAGTGCTGATGGAGTGGTTGGAGCGGACGCACGGGGTGCTTTTCTTCCGACTGGTGCAGGTGCTGACGGGACACGGTTTCTTCGGGAAGTACCTGCACAAGATTGTCAGGAGGGAGAGCACACCGTCCTGCCACCACTGCAGTTGCGACGAGGACACGGCGCAGCACACGTTCGAGGAGTGTGCTGCATGGGAGGGGGAGCGCCGTGAACTCGTCGCGATTATCGGTGCCGACCTGGCGCTGCCGACCATCGCC
Source organism: Lymantria dispar (assembly GCA_032191425.1). Taxonomy (NCBI): domain Eukaryota; kingdom Metazoa; phylum Arthropoda; class Insecta; order Lepidoptera; family Erebidae; genus Lymantria; species Lymantria dispar. Next base: position 3,219,101 of record CM063465.1, on the reverse strand, counting down.
AGGGAAATGCTCGTCAGCGTCAGGAACTGGGACGCGGTCGCCGCCTTCTGTGAGGCCGTAATCTCACGGAAGGAGGCGGCGGATCGTGTGCGAGTAGAGCTCCTATTCGGCGACACGTTCCGCCGCCGGCGACTCGGGTGGCGCAGGCGCGAGTATCTGCGCCTAATACCGCCCTAGCCGAGGTCGCGGGTGATCGGACCGGTGAATTGTCCGTCACCCGCAGAGAGGCCGACCGCGCGATGACGACCGACGTCCCAGTACGTCGAGAGGTGAGAGGTTACCTGAAAGGGTATTCCGTCGGGCCGACCACTGATGACAAGTCACATCTGCTCCGGTGGTCGGCCCAACAACGAGTTGACGTGGGTACGGGTGGGTTATGGGCCCGCACGCCGTCCTTTCATCGCCCCGGACGAACTGGACCGCGCGTGCGCTTACCATAGCCCACGCATAAAAAAAAAAAAAAAAAAAGGATGCGCATTATCATTTTTCGACTTATACAGTCGTGTCCTACTGCATTCAAAGAAATAGAAAGGATGCTCTTTTTTACATCAGAAACAGTAAACGGATTAATGATAAAAGATGATTGAGTGTTCCGAGAATGTGATGAAAGACGTAAGGTGGATTCTTTAATTGAACAATTAAAATTAGGCGAAGATGAAAAATGTGTATTCAGTGAATCAATGTCAAGATTTGTAGGAATGGAATCTTCTTGTGATTTGCCCATTCCCAATGTTTTTAAAAATTTCCAAACTTTAGTTGATACTCCGTTTTCCACAATATGGGGGAAGGGGTTGGAAATTTTAAGAAAAACTGTAGATATAACATGAAAAATAACTAATATGTAGAAAATTAAGTACTTACCACTTTCACTGCGTTCTAACACTTAAAACTAATTTATAATAATAGATTTACACCACAACGCTCACATCTCGCTTACACGTTTCGCGCGCAAAAGACAACGGAACGCAAATCCTTTATGAGTATTTCTGCACATACGATTTTTTGCCAACGGACAAAACACATATGGAATTTGTTAGAATTGTTTCTAATTCAAATATTACAAAATGGATTTTACCGACACATAAAGAATAAAATGGAGATTTATTTAGTGCAAAAAAACGAAAAATAAAAAAATGCACATATGGAATTTGGCAGGCGCAACGACGATATACGGCCACACTACTGGGCTCGAGGCTCCTCCACAATAGGAGTGAAAATGACCTTACTATACTCCGGTCAGACGCGTTGGTATAATGTTTTATTTCAAGTTTTCCTTCTCTTGCATAGATGTTATATGCATATTGTATCTTTTAGTCGTCTTTTACGACACCCACGAGCAAGAGAGGGGTTGGTAAATTGTATTCTTATTCCGTCACCACACGGATAATCATATCAACGCACAAATCTAATTTTTAGAAATCAATTTATTTATTAGAATAATTATCATCATCATCACCACAGCTTGTATACGTCCTCCTATTGGGCTCGAGCCTCTTTTAGTGATGTGAAAAAATAAACGATTTTTATATTAATCGATTATTCGTCGATTATTTTTTTGTAAGAATCGATTATTCATCAAATTTTTTTTTGTAATAATCGATTTTAAAAATCAATTATCAAAATAAAGAAAAAACCAATTTAAAAGGAATCGATTTGTTATATTAAAATTAATCGATTATTTTATTCTTTGCTTTTTTGTTTAAATTTAAAGTTTTCTATTAGCTCACATCATGTGTAAGACTGTAAGTAATTTTTAATTTTAATTTAATGTAATATATATATGTATTAATAATTGTTTTAATGTTAAGGTTTCATACTAACATAGATTTAAGATTCACTAACTTTTTTGAGTCTTGGTTACTCGAATAAACAATATTATTATTATTATTATTATATAGAATTAAATATCATTGTCAGATTTTCTCTATATTAGAAAATAAATGTCAGATTTCCTCAAAAATGGTCATCACAATTCTGCCAGGCAAAGTTTCATACTATATTAAAAATAAATCTCAGGTTTCCTAAAAAAAAAAGGTCATCATAATCCTGTAGGGAAAAAATCGATTTTAAAATAATAGAATATTTAAAAATAATTAATCGATTTATAGCAAAACGATTTATTAAAAAAAAAATCGATTATTTATTAATCGATTCGGTTCCCTCCAAGTCCCTGAAAGAGGATGCTCTTTCACAATGGAAGAGAAATTGAATTACCATAGCTCGATGGTCAGGCGGATTGCGAGTTTATTGTGAGTTTTTTTTCTCCTGGATTTTATATGCATACCTATCACATCCCTTAGTCGTATATTACTACCCCCACGGGCAAGAGAGGTAATGGTGTATTGTATTCTTACTCCGTTAACATACGGCGCATTAGAATTATAATGCTAATTAATTATTTTATTAGAACAATAATATTGATTAATTCAATAATTAGATTCATAAAATTAGATAAGTTCATTAGAAACTAGGCTTCATAAAACTAATGTCTGGTCAACAAAAAGAATTATAGAATCTAGCTATCGACTCCACTGTTGAGATTTAAAAAAGACCAGTTAATGTACTACACCCGCCATCTGTACAAGCGCAAGTAAATTGTTTATTAACCGAACATAGTAAAAAACAACTTAAGACAATTGAAATGTATGTATAAATTCTATAATTTACACAAAGATGGCGCTGTTCTTCATTTTAAAATTAACTTTAAAAAAATGGAAAGTTGTCGCTATTAAGGCTTGCAATAAGCATAAAAAATAGTACTTGTTATTCAATAGTATAATAATTTTTACTGTGTTTGTTAAAATTATACTTTTTGATGCTGTGTGATAGCTGCCACGAATCTGATGCCACTAATCCTCATATTGCTAACGCTTACGCGAGTATTATACATTTTAAATAAAACTATTTTACGAATTTTATCGCGTTTGTATTTGATTATTGATTGCCCGTCGTTTCAAACATATCCTCATGCATTTGGACGTTGTAAAACAACTAAGATCTTTACATAAAGAAGGGTCATTTATATCTGATGGTCAATTATATCTGCCTCAGAAAGGCAGGCGGTTATAAAACTATTTCTAATAACTTTTACTTGGGAACAGGAACTACGCGGAAGAAACCGCAGGCATATGCTGGTTTAAAAAAAAATCTATTTAATTTGATAGGTATTACCCATTAACACATGATATATTTATTTATTCATTCATTCATTTCGGCTCATTACGTCCCACTACTGGGCTCGAGCCTCCTCTACAATGGGAAATTAATTTTACTATACCACGGTGGTCAGATAGGTTGTATTAGGGTTTTATGCCGAGTTTTCCTTCTCTCGCATAGATGTTATATGCATATTTAATGTCTTCTTTACGACACCCACGGGTAAAATAGGGGGTGGTGAGTTGTATTCTTACTCTGTCACCAGTGGCGTAACTAAGTACATCGTTCAAGCCCCGGGACAAATTCATTGAAGTTTATACAATGGTTGTAAGCGTGCAATATAAATTTTTTTGGAGGTGTCTGTTTGTCCACGTATATCTCCGAAATTATTAATTGGATTTTAACCATTCTTTGACATTTTTTTACTTATGTATGCAACTAACTTAATTAAATGACAATACTATTTTTTATCAAATGTGTACCTAGTAATAAAGTTAGTGGTAGGGATTATCGTTTGACCGGGGCCCCTTCCAGCTGGGGGCCCATGGCCTTTTGCCGACTTGCCACCTTGTAGTTACGCCAACGTCGGTCACTACACGGAGAATATATATTTATTATAATGTTGTAACGATTTTTGACCTAAGAAACCTCATCAGTATTCATTTGGGTACCAAATAAAAAAACAATACAATTTAAAAATCAATCTAATATTTTATTTATTTAGGCATATGTCCAGCATTACATAAAACATACTAAAAGATTGGTTTATAATATTCGATTTGACTTACATCACTAATATATATGAAAATTTTAAAACAATATTAATAAATTTTATTATTGTCAAAATTCATTGGCTAATCAAATTTATTCTTTTTGTTACTAAGTACTTTACTCCTATAATAGATGGCGGTATTTTAAATAAACATCATTTGAAGATGTAATGATTACATTTTGAAGTAACTGGTAGTATTATATACTTCAATAATAAATAACGTTAATATTACAGTAGGTAATATTATTATATGAGTTGCTCTTAACGTCATATACTAAATTCTATTCCTTATGTATAAGAAGGAACTGTCGCATACATTTCAGTTTATTTGAAACAACGCCATCTATTGTTATTAACTATAACTATTAATATCAATTCAAATAGCTTCGTTGCAAAGAGAAAATAATAATAGAATTTAAGTAAAATCGTAATATTATTGTATATACTTTGTACAATCTAGTCTTTTAAGACACTAAGCTAGTTAAAGCCTTTCTATCTTAAACTACATAGGTACTGTTATTTATTTATTTGTTGTATTAAGATACAATTTATTTGGAAATTACATATATGAAAATATTGGAGGTATTTTCTATAATATTATAAAATGATACAGGTATTTGCATTATATTGCTACAAATGTCTATTTTTTTGTAAATTATTACCGACGTTTATTTATTTTAGAAAGTCCTCCTACTCCTGCTAAGTTAGGCAATTAATATTATTAATATGATTTCAGGCCTGTAAAGACAGATTACATTATACAATTTAAAATTTTTGACGTGATAACCTCTTATAAATCGATTAACGCCGGCTGCACGTATGAAAAAGCATGACTCATTGTCACGTTCGGCCTGAGCCGAGTGTGCAAGCGAGAGCACGAATCAAGCGATAGAGAGGCACGTTTGGCCGAAGCGTTCGGCTTGTGACGCATCTATCTCTCAAAAAATATTTGACTTAACGAGTGCAAATAATGATTTCTGATGTTTACGCGAGTATTATAGGTCCTTACTAATATTATAAATGCGAAGGGGAGTTTGTTTGTTTGTTATGCTTTCACATTTAAACCACGGTACAGATTTCAAAATTTCTTTCAACAACGGAAAGCTATAATATCAGGGAGTAACATAGATTATATTTTATTCCGGTATACCCACGGTAACGGGAACTACGCGGGTAAGGTGACTAAAATCGAAACGAGGCGAAGGCGTGAACTCGTCGCAATCATCGGTACGGACCTGACGCTGCCGGCTATCGCTAGGGCGATGGTCGACAGGGTCGGGAATTGGGACGCGGTCGCAGCCTTCTGCGAGACAGTGATCTCGCGGAAGGAGGCGGCGGATCGCCTGCGTGAGGAACGCAGCCTCGATGAGGAGATCCGCCGCCGGCGACTGGGGCGGCGTAGGCGCAACTATCTGCGCCTCATGCCGCCCTAGCCGAGGCCGCGGGTGACGTGACCGGGGATTAGTCCATCACCCGCCGAGAGGCCGACCGCGTGAAGAAAGACCGACGTCCTCCCCGAGGGGGGGACGTCGGTCGATGGGAGGGTACCCCAATTAGGGGTATTCCGTCGGGCCGACCACTGACGACAAGTTAACGCTGCTCCAGTGGTCGGCCCAATGACGAAGGCGACGTGGTTTTCGGGTGGGTCGCGGGAGTTGCGTGCTTAAGCCCCTCTGTCGCCCCGGACGGAGTGGTGCGGAGGCGCGCCGACCGCGGCCCACCCACAAAAAAAAAAAAAAGTTATAAACAAAATTATTTTACGAATAGTTTTATTTGTGTGTAGTGCAAATAAATTAATAATTTATTAAAAAAAAATTAGAATTTTAATTAATTCCAAATTTGTATTATACCTACAAAATAATGGCAATTCAGTGATAATAATTCAATTCATTTCATTTATTCACAAAAGTATGCAATTTTTCAATGAATACTCATGAAGTTATCACGTAAAATGATCGTAAATAAACTAACTTTACGTACAACCAATGTTTTTTTCTAGCCTTTGGTAGCAGACTCGTAAGCACACCACGTGTTGGTCAGTAATAATTACCGCACGTATAACTCAGCTATAATAAAGGCACAGATAAGTTGCGGCCGTAGAGATTTGGGATCCGATTCTCTCGTTCAGCGAATTAAGTAGCACATCTCTGTTATTCCTAACTCATTTTTTGGGTTGGCTACGGTCTGCGCACTCGTCCTCCGGCTCCGTCCGGGGCGACAGAGAGGCGTAGGCACATACACCCGTAACACACCCATGACACATCGCCTTCGTTGTTGGGCCGATCACTGGTGCAGGGTGACTTGTCGTCAGTGTTCGGCCCGACGGAATACCCTTTCCTCGACCGACGTCCTCCCTCGGAAAGGACGTCGGTCTTTCCTCGCGCGGTCGGGCTCTCGGCGGGTGACGAACTAACTCCCCGGTCCAATTCCTAACCCATGCGCCTATTTCCGTTGTGTTGACAGAGTAAGAATACAATTCACTACCATATCTCTTGCCAATGGGTGCCATAAAATACGACTAAGGTATATGCATATAATATCTATGCAAGACCAGGATAATTGCCTATAGCAGCACGACGAATCAACGTGGTATAGTAGGCCAATTTCCCCACACATCTTATTATGGCGGAGGCTCAAGCCCAGCAGTGTATGAGTTCAGGCAACGATTGAATTATGAAAAAAGAAACATCAAAATCGGTTCATAATTGACGGAATGATCACGTACAAACTGAAAAAACTTATAGCCGAAGTGAGCGCTCCTTCCTCTTTTGAATTCGATTAAAAAATGCAACTTGATTAAATTTCGGCGTATTGCAACGAGTTAAGAATATAATTGACTGCACAGATGGCGTATTGGATAATACTGGCCTACCGTGCCAGCGTCACTGGTTTGAATCCTATGCGCGACCATACTTTGTGCGATCCACAAATTCTTGTTAATTATATGTTTGTTAAATTCCTCGGAATACAAGGATTATTTTTTTAGTGTAGGGCGTTGTCTTTAAATAAAATTATAGCTGGTAAATGGGGAACATATGTCCTGAAATCGCCAACCAGCCTTCCAAGCGTGAAGTTTGTGATATTATTCAAGAAATTAAATAAGTGATTTTTTGATGTTTACGCGAGTATCACAAATTATAAATAAAAGTATTTTTACGGATTTTATCGCGTTTGTATTTGATTTTTGTTTGCCCAACGTTTCGAACACACCATCATTCGACGTAATAATGTCATAATATAATAATTATTAAAAACAATTTTAATAGTCACTGACTAAAAATGAAATATATTTCCATATTTCTATATTTATATCATATTTATTTTTGTATAGGCAATAAATTTCTATCAAAATGTGTGTCAAAATTTAATAACTATTTCTGTAGCGGGTAGATATAAAACCTCTGTAATAACGATAACTTGTTGAATGTGAGACGTTTTAGTCCGCTGGTGACTATGAACGCTATAAAGTGCTCGCAACATCGGACAATCAAAAATCAAATACAAACGCGATAAAAGCCGTAAAAATAATTTTATTTTTAAAGTGAAATATTATTACGAATCGACATGTTAAGTCGCTCAGGTATCTTATTATATTGGATTGAGACGAAGTACCGTAAGTATTACAGCTAAAATAGAAACATAACAGTATCTATACAGGCACACTCGACTAATGCAACACATAGCTATAAGGCTAAGCCTTTATACTAATTGTAAGATAATTTTTATATTAATATTTTACTCTAGACAAGCGAACATCAATTAATTAATTCATCATAAGAATTCTTTAAATAATAATTAAAATTATAACTTAGTTTACAGTTTTTATTATTAATTAAAATAGATTCTTAATAACATAATTGTTAATTTAACAGATTATAATTAATTAATTATTAGTATTTTCTCAAAATTATTTATTACTTGTCTCCCTATTGGTAGAAAATATTTATTTATTATGTATAGCCAGATTCAGTCTAACAATTATTGTATTTTAACAAAGATATAAAAGAAATTAATTTTAAGAGGTTAGAAATAATAATATTTAGTTTAGATGTTAATTATTGCTTATAATTATTCAATATTATATTCATAGCGTATTTATGTTAAGTAATTTAATTGAAATGTAAAAAAAAAATGGTTAAAAATAGAAATTATTAACGTGACATTTTTTTAAATCATATGTTGAGAATCTATATAATGTATATAATAATTTTATATATATCCACGTAATAATCACACGTAAATAATTAGCAACTCAGCGTATTGAAGCCACACGTATTAAATTACGGACGAAAATAAATGATTTAAATTTTAACAGGCAATAATAATTGTTAGATAGAATTATTATATGCAATGAGCAAAAGTTACCTAACAAGATAAACAATTAATCATAATATAAAAATAATTAATATTCATATAATATAATTATTAGATGTTGTGAATCGAAATTATTATTAAACATTAAATTATTAGTCATTATTATATTTATTAGTATAAATCTATTTATAATATTAAAGCATATAGCAAGATACAATTCTAATGCAAGCGAATACATTATATTTACGATCTATATTTAATAAGAAGCAACTATATTTTTTACATATTTCAATTTCAATATTATAAAAAATCTAGAAAATGTATAAATTCACAACCTATTAAATTTGTCTATTATTAATCCGTGTTGGGATTAAAATATTTATGATTAATAACATTTTTTGTAATATTTCTTTTCTAATTAAACTATTAGCAAATAATTTTTAAGTATAATTTCATTACTTACTGTGGGGATATAGGCCTTCTAATTTTATTGAATTATTAATTAATCTTATATTAATTATATAGCATTCTAATATTAATATAATAGATAAATTAAATATTATAAATATTCCACTAATTTCTAATAATACCATTAAGTTGTATTAATCTGAAATTCATGCAACTTAATAATATTATTATTAAATTTTGTTTAAAAGATATAATCAATACTTTAATATGTCGAATTTGGTACAGTTACTTAAAAATAAATATCTTTAAAGAGAATAAATATATTTTTAGATCAATAAAGCTTTTTTAATTCTCTTATGAAAAAAATATACCTATTTTCTGGTTCTCTAAAGTCTATTTTTTTTAATATAATAATTCAATGCACACGATGAAATAGGTATTTAAGATTTCAAAAATACATTACAATTCTAGTACTGAATTACACTACCATTCACTCATTTTTTTTACTTTTTGCAATTACAATAAAAATAATCACTAAACTATGTAAGTACATTTTATTATATTATTTATTGTCTTAATTATTATTGTCATAGTAAAGATAGGAAAGCTCGATAAAATATTATTCCATTAGATTAAGATAGTTCTTCGCTGTTCTCGAGAGGGGAAAAATATCTTTTATATCTTTATTTCCTAAATAAAACGATAAATATCAAGGTAAAGTATGGACCACTGTAATATTTGATTATCTTTTAATGAAAACTTATTCGAAGATATGAATTTAGGATATGCGGGTATATGTTAATTTTTTTTACTATATTTCTAAATATTTATGATCGACCACGTAAATGGTGTGGTGACATTTATTGATTATTAAAAATGTTAATAAGCACAGCCAAAATTTCGCGGTGGATTCGATAGTTAAATTTTGTTCCTACATAAATATTTTTGATAATTTTTCGCGTTTACCTTAAAACTCAGCATTTAAGCCGCCATCAGTACAAGATCATTTCTATCCTAAATTCTAAGTAACTACTTACAATTTTTTATAAAGGCCTTTCAAATGGTGTTTCATATTCCATAGCGCCCATACCAATCTTAGATGCCATACTTCTTGTCACATCGATAATTTGCAACATTAGTTCTTTGTATTTTGTAAGACAAACTGCAAGTTTTATTAAGTACAAAAATATAACGATAAAAGAGAAATCGATCTAGTAATCTTTTCTATAATATAAAAAATTTTCTCACACTGAATAGGAATATTTATTAGAATGTAATAAATATAAAATATAATTAGTATTTTTTAACTCTTTCATTAAATTTTGTATGTTGGTAATAAAATAAAATGGGATATGTTGATTATTACGTAGTGTGAAAATTAAAATTTGTTTCATAATTCATGAAAATATTATTTCCGTTTTTATTAACGACGAATAAATCTTAGGTAACACCTAATACATTAAATCGATATTATGTGGTAAATAAGTATATCTCAGGGTTAAAACTTAAATTAAAACTAAAATTTAAATTTTATTTGAATTCAATTGATATCAAAATATTTGATTACCCTTTTAGGCGTTACCTAAAATTTTGGATTCGCTTGCTAAAACAAGTATTCACATTTTAGTATTGAAATTATCGTGAGACTGATCCATATTATAATATCTAAAACGGCAAAACACTGTGCACGCCGGGGCCTCGCAGACGCCGCTGCGCACTCGCCCTGATGATGAGCATCGGACATGCTCGAAACCCGGGTCGACGTAATCGATCTCAGCACGTGAGTGTTTTGCCGTTTTAGATATTATAAGTATTCACATTAATATATCTTCGACGTATAAATCGAGTTTCATCCAATTTTACTAATTGACCTTTTCAGTGTTATTGTTTCGTTTGTCTAAGAAAATATGACATATTTCTGTTTTCTTTCCTTTTCCTTAAACATGTCAATCAATATCTGCACTATCATCTAAACCTGATATCTTTCTACAAAATATTTAAGTACAATCAAAAGTTTTGAAGTAAACACGAAAACATAGAAAACTTTTTACCTTTTTGGAGAAAGACTTTGGACGTAATTTGGGTCCATCTCGTCCAAATCTTTACCTTTGGTCTCCGGTACACAATACACTACGAAACAGAGACCCCCTACACTTATTGAGGCGTATAACCAAAATGCACCATGCAATCCTAAAGCTTGTTGAAAATCGACAAAGGTCTTAACACCAACGAATGCACAAAGGTAACTAAAGGCAGTTGCCATCGCACTACCAAAAGCCCTGTACTCCAGAGGAAACAACTCACCAATTAGAAGCCAAGATATTGGACTCATACCTAATGAAAATGCTATTGTGAATACCAAAACACACAACAAAGGAATCCAATCATTTTGACCAATCGTTTGATGAAACATGACATTCTGAATTCTCTGATTTCGATGTACTTCTTCATAATACGCATAACTACCGAATCCAGCTAAAGCCATTGACATTAACACAGAGCTTACTATTAATAATGGTAAACGACCTACAGTATCAATTAATAAGCCAGAAAGGCAAGATGCAAGTAACTGTACAAAAGACACAGCAATAGCAGCTCCATGAGGATTCATTCCACCAAACGTCTTCCGAAATATAGGTACAGCATAAAACGAGAATGCGTGAGCACCAGAAAATCTTTGGAACATCATAAGACCACACGTTACAAGAATAGGTCCTAGCAATCTATTCATAGTTCTAACGTCCAGAGAATTTATTAGTTGGCTTCCAGACATTTGACTTTGGCGCTGACTGAAGTTTTTGCTGGCTAAAACGTTTGTGCGTATAGTTGCCAGTTCTTGGGCTACGTCAGAATTTGGACCACGTAACCATAGGAGACTTTTATAAGCTTCTTCGTCCTTACCTGTTAAAACCAAATAACTGGGTGTTTCAGGAATGTATAGAACTGTACAGAATAGAAGTAAAGGAGCAGCAGATATACAAAGAGCTAATTGTTGCCAGTCTAGATATGCTCCAATGGTAAAGCTGAAGAGGACTCCAAGATGACCGACTATTTTGAGTACAGCGCTGAGGCAGCCACGGATGTCTGGAACTGATATCTCGCTTATGTACACCTGAAATATAATACAATAAAAAAATTAAATTTTACGTTTAATTAAAGATGGCATATTATTAGCGACCTTTCATGTAATATTTTTTTATGCAACTCTGTCTTTCCGTGTGGTGACAGAGTACGACTACAATTTGCCGTCTCTTGTCCGTGGGAGTCGTAAAAGACAACTAAAGTATATAATATGTGTATAACGTCTATGCAAGAGAAAGAAACTTGACATATAACCTTATGCCAACACGTCTGACCAGCACGGTATAGTAGGTCAATTGGCCTTCTATTGTAGAGAAAGCCTAAGCCAGTGAGACTTATGTAGGCTGAGATCATGATGATGATTTATCTGGATACCTCGTCTGATTTATCTGAATCCTGACGGGCGGGGTGTGGACTAGAATAGTTTATGTATATAGATAACCAATTTGATGTTGTAAATAATAAAAAATAAGGCAGTCAGTCTACAGTTTTTTTAATAATGTTTATTCAGTACTATGGATACAAAATCTTTCAGCAAACGTAGCTTAATAATTAGTTTGTAATCATGTCTTGTACAATTTTGTTATCAATTTTTTATATATAGTCGTCATTATTAGACTTAGACAATCAAATTACGATTCCTCTGAAAATTATAGTATCATATGAAAATATATGTAAACCACTGTTATATCATATTCACCACACTTTAACACTTTTTCTTTATTATATTATATAAAAATAACCACCAAAATTATCTATACCAATAAATAAAATTGGAGTGTCTGTTTGTAATGTCAAAATAATAGGCTTTTTTCATGCTCAGACGGTTATTTGCACGACACCTATGCCTAAAATAGCAATTAAAAAATTTTTGTCTGTCTGTCTGTTTGTTCTGGGTAATCTTCAAAACTGCTGGACCGATTTCAAAAATACTTTCACCAATGGAAAGCTATAATATCAGGGCGTAAACTAGGCTATATTTATAATTATATGTATTTTACATTTATAATTATATAAATACACATTTATATAATTATAAATGTCTGTAATAACGATTACTTGTTGGACGTGAGACACCTTAGTCCGCCCGTGACCATGAATGCTGCAAAGCGTTCGAAACGTCGGGCAATCATAAATCAAATACAAACGCGATATAATCCGTAAAAGTAGTTTTATTTAAAACTAATTTTTAAGTTATATTTTTTGGCGCGAAAAAAGATGAATTTGTTTACAATGCACGCGTACACCGTCACAAATGTCAACTAGATAAAGCGTTAGTTCAAATAGAATTTCCTGAAACTAAAATTAGTAAATTCCAATTTAGTCCTTACTGGTTTGCATAATGGTTTCTGATGTTTACGCGAGTATTACATATTGTAAATAAAACTATTTTACGGATTTTATCGCGTTTGTATACCTTAGGTACAACGGGCGGACAGTCCGCCCGTAACCATGAAGACCGACGTCGTTTCGAACACTTTACAACGTGCTCGAAACGTCGAGCAATTAAAAATCAAATACAAACGTGATAAAAGCCGTAAAATATTATACTTCTATTTACAATACCGATTTAGTTTCGTTCATAATTGCTAAAATACATCAAACAAATAACGAAATAATTAAATTTTAACCGCTTTTGAACTAATGAATGAGTAATTTTATCATAAAAAGTTTCCTTTTGAACGAAATTTTCTAAATTAGCGAGAGCCGACGGCATTACGTTCGAATATATAACTTTTACAAAGTTTTAGACTTTGTCAATTATGAGTACCCCCACACGCCCTTCCATATTGTATTTGCAAAGGCATAAAGATGTATAAGTTTTCTGATTGAAAAATAAGTTTTTGGGTATAAAGTATCTTTGAATATATATTTATGAGTAAATTTTTATCTAATCCGTGTAATGGCGGCAAGAACTTGAATAATTTATTATGAATAAACCCTGTGGGCGTGTGCCTACACATTGTCAATTTTTATATTTTCCTTTAAATTAATCCTTAAAACGCCAGCGGATGAGCAAGCGATCGTACTGAGAAGACTCGACTAGAAACTCAGCATATTTATCTATTTATTTTCCTTTTTCATCTGTAAAATTGTACCATCATCGACACATTCCGTTTGGTGACGGAGTAACAATTCAATTCACCATCCCGTTTCTTAGCCGTGTGTATCGTAAAAGACGACTAAGGGATATAATGTGCTATATGCACATTAGAGGCGCCAGTAGATGAACTGATGCGGGGCCCATGAAACAGTTAGGCCGTCGTTTTATCCAGTGCACCCTTAACCCCCAATCCACTTGACTGTCTCCTAATTGCTGAGAGTTGCCAAGCGTGCCGTCTCCTCTAGGGTCCTACTACGGGCTGTGATAAGCTTATTGCCGTTGTAGCAAATTACGTCCTGCCCTTTAGGCTTTCTTTCAGTGGGCCGCCATCTTTATTACCGTCATGGGCGGAATATTTTTGTCGGCCAACTTGTGGTCATTCGCCAAAACCATTTGGCTTTATGTAAATTTAACCTTCCCATCATGAACAAAAATAGCTTAGCTGGGTAAATGAGCAGCCCCTTGATCCACGCAGCCCCATTTAGATTCTTAGTACACCATTTTCTTTTTAATAATATGCCCTTTTTTATTATATCATACTTTTTTAAAAATTTGAGTATTTGATATAAAACAATTTTCACACACATTTGATTTTTGATTTCAGATGAACAGTTTTGAATGTTCATGGTTATGGAAGAACTAGAGGAAGGGAGTTAAGCTCCAGGTGCTTAGATATAAAATGAGTTAAACATATATTCGGTGTGGAGACGGAGTAACAATATAATTCACCATTCCCTTTCTTGCCCGTAGATGTCGTAAAAGACGACTAAGGAATATAATATGCAAGAGAAGTTATACTGGAAATAAAACCTTATACCAACCTGTCTGACCTGCTGTATAGTGAGGTATAGTGGTATAGTGAGGTCTATTTTCCTTCTATTGCGGAGGAGGCTCAAGCCCAACAGTGGGATGTATATGAGCTGAAATGATGTTGATGAAACATATATTCAGTATTCACCTCACCTGTGATAGCATAGTCAATATTGAACAGCAAAATCCTCCAAGAAATGCGGTGATACACATCATCCTGACTGAAGTTGCTATAGTGGTGAGAAGCCAGGATAGACTGCAGGGGGCAGCGGCTAGAGAAAGCACCCTGCGTCGCCCATGACGCATGGCAGCACCACCAGCCATACCTCCAAAAAGAGCACCTGGAATATAAGAATACAAAATATAAGAAAAAAGAAATAACCGACTTCAAAGTAATGTAGTCCAGGTAAAGTCATCATCACCATCTCGGCTCATATATGTCCCACTGCTGGGCTCGATCCTCCTCCACGATAGGAGAGAAATTGACCTTGATGCTGGTTAGACAGGTTGGTAAAGGATTTTGATTCGAGTTTTCCATCTCTTACATAGATATTAGTTGACTTTTATGGCGACCACGAGGAAGAAATGGGGTGATGAACTGTAATCTTACTCCGTCACCACACGAAATTCACAGTCATATTGTGGATGAAATGTCAAAATAAATTTATGTGTATCTAGCATACTATACTAATTTCAGTCATTCATAGTAGGTCATGGATGCTATATCATAGCGGCTACAAATACCACTGAGACTTACATTGCCCCTGGGTGTCGTGAAAGACGACTAAGATCTATACAATCAACCTAGGTCAACTACTGATGTAGTTTTATTTTTTTTATTGCAAACCGTGGCAAACGAGCAAACAGTATACCCGATGGTAAGTGTTGCTGCTACTCATGGACGTTTGCTAGGACGCTGCCTCTCGTAGTGATAGTGAAGGTAGTGTGAATCCATGCAATGAGGTTCGTTGAAATTAAAGGTATCACCAAAATCCACCACATACAAACCCTCAGAAAGTTGGGCTTCCGGTTTTCTCGCTCATCGAACGAAGCGCAGTAACAAATTGCTATTACTCAGACGCCGATTTTCTACGAGAGTGTGGTACTACCCCGAATGGACCGGCCCGCGGCTATAGACAGACAACTGTCAACAGTGTGGTCCTACCACTACCTGTAGTTGGCATAGGTCTGTCAGGTCAATCTTACGGACAGATTGGAGTCGCTGGAGCAGCGGAGAGACTTTGGGTCACTCTGTGTAATCTACCGACTCTTTCACGGGGAGTGCTCCGAGGAACTGTTTGACTTAGTACCACCGTCACCATTCTACCAACGTACCACTCGACATCGTAGCAGGGTTCATCCATTTCACCTGGAAACGTTATGGTCTTCACATGTACGTTTCCAGCGATCATTTCTCCCACGTACGTGCAAGCTGTGGAATGAACTACCTGCTGCTGTGTTTCCCGAGCGCTATGACATGTCCTTCTTTAAACGAGGTTTAAGAAGAGTATTTCCTTCACGGTAGGCAGCGGCCTAGCTGTGCCCCTGGTATTGCAAAGGTCCATGTGCAGCAGTTTCACTTACCATCAGGTGTGCTGCTTGCTCGTTTGCCACCGTTGGCAGTAAAAAAAAAAAGGTCAACAATTAAATTTACAAGCACAGTTGACGACAGGCCTGATCTTAAAAATTGCCAAAATCTTTGCACTTTGCAAAGTTTTGATATTGTATGATGGAAGTCGAGTATATATTGGGTTGACTCCAAATAATTCAGATAAGAGCAGAATGATAATGATGATATTGATGACGGAGTACATGAGCTATAGAACAAAAAAAAAATCACCTAAAAATGACAGTGATGCAAGCCAGGAAGCCTGTTGATCAGTCAGATGAAAATCTCTTCGTGTTGCATTGGCTCCAGGACCTTGAAGCGATGCAATGGCTGGTGAGCTGTAACCCTTACCAAGACCAGCCGAGAACGGTGCCAGAGAAACGGCCAGGGCCGCTAACACCTGAAATAATAGAGTCTTCATTATGTCATTATGAAAATTTCTTTTTCGAACTTTTTCTCTCGTAAATATTTTTTACGAATAAATTTTAATTTAATCATCACCATCTCAGGTTCATATACGTCCCACTGCTAGGCTCGTGCCTCTTCTAAAATGGGAGGGAAATTGACCTATATAACGCGCTGGTCAGACGTGTTAGTTTTTTTTCTTTGCATATCTAGAATCAGCACACAGAAAAAAAAACTGCCGCCGCGTCTGGCGGTACAGGCGCGAGTAGTAGTAGATGCCCTAGCGCGGCTGACCGGGGGAGGGCAATGTTGCTAGGGAGTCGAAGAGGACGGTACTCGAAAGGGTAAGCCGCCGGACCAGCCACGGATGTCAAGGAAACAGTACCGCCCAATTGTGATGAGGAGGTAATACGGTAGGTTATGGGGCCGCATCCCTACCAAAAAAAAGTGTTTGCACCGACGCCTTACGTTCCGTCCTGGGTAACGAAATGAGCCTCGTAACCCACTGTATTCCCTTTCTGTTCGCTATTGGGCTGACGGTACCGAATCCTTTATGTCCGTGGCCAGCTCGTAACGTATTGGTATAGGATTATATTTCATATATTCCTTCTCTTGTCTGTTATACGAGTACCCATATTATACTCCACTAGTAGTCTTTTACTACATCCACAGACTAATGAACAGACTGGTGAATGGAGTAAGAATAATACTAAGTCAACACAACAAATAAAAATTCTGTATCGGGTAGATAATTATAAATGTCTGTAAAAACGATTACTTGTTGGACGTGAGACACCTTAGTCCGCCCGTGACTATGAATGCTGCAAAGTGTTCGAAACGTCGGGCAATCATAAATCAAATACAAACGCGATATAATCCGTAAAAGTAGTTTTATTTACAACAAATAAAAAAATAATATTCATTCACAATGCAAAATTCTCCACCAAACTACAAACGCATATAACGTCAACGTAACAACGCCATCTTATTTCACAGGTAATAAACTTATAATACATTTCGTTAAAGTAAACACAATCTATTCCATCATGGCCGTACGTGCCTTTCTTTAAACCACCGCTGTATTGAAATTGTAAAACTGTCTAAGTGCGAGCCGGGATTTACTCACGATGGGTTCCGCACCGTAATTGTATATGGTAGGATCATGCTGTTGACTGTTGTGTGTCTATAGACGTGGGCCGGCCCGTCCGTTCACTCTCGCAGAAAATCAACGTCTGACTAGTAGCAATCAGTGTTGCCAACTCCTAGACGTTCGAGTCGCTAGACTGAAATTCAAAAGTCGTTAAGACAAGTTACTTATTTTTTATGTGTCGAAAATCCCGAGGGGTATTGTCAATTTCGGATGAGCTTTTTTTTTTAGGACATGTTGGGATGTACTAAGTTATATTAAGCTACAGCGTAACCTTATTTACGACGAAATAAAATCCTATGGACAAATTTTGATGAGCTTTTTTTTTAGGACATAATTCGAGGAGTCCAAAGAGTGCCAGTAGCATAGCATACTACTACGGAACACTATTACCCGTATCAATTTAGAGCTGATTCCAAAATTCGCCAGTGTTGTCGCTAAACAATTTTTAGCGACAAAACTTTATTTGACGCTAACACTTGAACAAAAGTCGTCATTTTTAGCGACAGAGTCGCTAAATTGGCAACACTGGTAGCAATTTGCTACGGCATTTCGTTTGATGCGCGAGAGAGTCGGAAGCCTAACTTTTTGAGAGCATTTGCGTGTGCTGAGTTTTGGTGATGTTAATAGCATCATCGAAACCCGAGTCCAATAGTAGGACGTATGTGGGCTGTGATGATGATAATGAAGAATCATCATCGATTCTACAATAAATATAAAATATTCTTCTAATAAATTTAGGTACCTACTTCAATTAATTTTATTTCTCAATTTGTCACAATTCCTTTTGTATTTATGAGTTTCATTTATTTGTAAGAGTTATATCAAAATTTAAGAGTTACGTTATTTGTATTGTTAATATGATTTATTCGCTGTTTTTATTGATTATTTTTATTTTATTAATATAGACTTTCACTCCCTATCTTGCCCGTGGATGTCGTACAAGACGACTAAGGGATATAATATGCACATAACATCTGTGCAAGAGAAGGCAAATTCTAAATGAAACCCTTTAACAACATGTCTGACCAGCATGGTATAAGTAGGTCAAATTCCCTCCCCCCTCCAATTATGGTGGCAGCCCGAGCCCAACAGTGGGACTTATGTGGGCTGTGATGATGATGGATTTTTATTTGATAATTATAAATTATTCTTTCCGGATTTATAAATTCTTTTCTTTTTCCAATCTGAATTGCAGATAAGGAATGGTTTAATAGGGTTTCGTTCTCACAATTCACGTAACCCTAAAATATTTACCTATAGATATTTTTACAAACACGTTCAGTAAACAGTGTTGTTAATAAACGTGATCTTTTACTGATACAGACGCTTGTTTTATAATGAAAGATTTTTCACTAAAATGTTTTGTTTGCGAAGAATTTTGAAATGGTTATTTTGTTTACAATATTTATATCGATTTCCAGTGTGATGACGGAGTAAGAATACAGTTCACCACCCCATTTATTGCCTATGGGTTTTCTTAAAAGGCTAAGGGATATTAAGGCCCTTTACTGATTTGTCGGCGCAGCATCAGTGCGACATCAACACGTCGAATGCCGAAAGCATACCACACCGCTTCTGCTTTCGCACATGTCTGGAAATATTTCTGCAGAGTCACTTGTGCCTTCGTGAAATAATGTCATCATTGAGTTCGAGTGATGGAGATATTCTAGTTTATTACATTTATACTCATTTACGTAAAAAAAACGTTTTCGGCGTCATCCTTATATTGAAAATAATATTAACTGGCGTGTATTTATTGCAGCTAAATAACTTGCTACTTTAGCCTAGGCCCTTCTTGTCACATTTTTCTGGAATATTCAGCTAATTTATAGTTGTACAATTCGGGGTACTTTCTACTTCCAGTACTAAGATATCATGAATATTCGCCATTTTGCAAGGGGCGAACGAGTCCAACTCGGTAAAAAGCAGAGCGGTTACTGGACATGCATGCAGATTGCAGATACGCGGTAAGCCGAATGTGTGACGCGCCGTTGCCCAGCTTGTCGCTCCAATCAGGAACGCTCCATTTATATATAGACGCTCGGTAAGCTATCGATACCACGTCCCCATCCGACGTCCTCGTCACGTCCTCGACGAAGAGGACGACAATATCACACTCGCTCAACGTAGAGCCTACACGGCCCGCGAGGTCTTAACATATAAATATCCGCGGTTCCGCCCTCGCCGTCGAGGTGCGAAACCGCGCCACGCAAAAGTCACGAACTAAAATATGGCCACGCCCACTTTGCCTCCAGCGACGCCCCAAGCCGAGGTCCGTTCCCCACAGGGGGAGCCCTTGGGCGATGTCCCGAAACCTCTAGTATGCCAAGTTTCAACAAAATCGTTGCAGCCGTTTCCGAGATCCTGAATAAATATATATATATATATATATATATATATATATACAAAACTTGCTCGTTTAAAGATAAAAATATATTATTAAAACGGTGACAATTACCAATTATAATTTCTTACTCTGAATTAACAAATTTCTGAAACCATTCCTAGCTCTTTGAGCCTAAACGAAGAATTTAATATACATCATTCCAAATATTGTAGCGGCCGTCAAATAAAGTTTGACACAATTCAAAAGCTCCGCTCTCAAAGCTTTTAAGCTGTATAAAAGGGCTAACAAAACTTCATGCGAAATCCAAAAAATGTTGACGTTAAACGAGGTCGGGAGTCAAAGTTACGCTAGGGTAAGTTCGATTTTATTTGAACCCTAATGAGGACGATATTTTTTGTCTAAAAGTACGACATTCCACTTGAAGGCACGTAGAAATATTTTTCCGGGAGGTAAAGTATACTAAAGCATAATTTAGTTTGCCCTCGGAATTAAAAAAAAACGACTAGGCAATACACCACGAATATAACATCTATGCAAAACAAGGGAAACTAGAAATAAAACCCTATACCAACTTGTTTGACCAGCATGCATGCGTGGGTCCTATATGAGCTGAAATGATGGTGATGAAATTAGAGTAAGAGTTTCTCTAAGCTATCATAAAATATTAGTAAAAGAAAGAAGCAGATAATGTAACGGAAGAAAACTTCGTAATACATATTCAAATCATTTCACATCTCATAGTTCGCATTGCCCACTGCTGGCCACTGCTGGGCTCGGGTCTCCACCATAATAGGAAGAAATATGACCTACTGTATCTATATTTGGCATATAGGCTGTTTTATTGAGTTTTTAAGCGACTTCCAAAAAGAAGGAGGTTTCTCAATTCGACCGTATATATGCTTTTTTATGTTTATGAATCGATTATGATGATTTTTTTTGTTGAAAAGGGTATACTTCCAAAATGGTCTCACGAAAATTTTATCGAAATCGAACAAGCTGTTTTTGAAAAATAAAAAAAAAATCTAATTATTTATCTACATTGTCTACATTATTAAAGGCAATTTCTTTTTTTGCAAAAAAGAATTATATTATTCTTCCCTTTTACGACTATGGGATATAATATGCACATAACATCTGCGCAAGAGAAGGAAAACTCGAAATGAAACCCTGTACCAACATGTTTGACCAGCATGGTATAGTAGGTCAAATTCCTTCCTATTGTGGTGAAGGCCCGAGCCCAACAGTGGGACGTATGTGGGCTGCGATGATGATGATTACTCTTCCCTTGCATACATGTTATTTGCATATCATATCCTTAACCGTCTTTTACTACACCCACGGGTAAGATAGGGAATGGTGAATTGTATTCTTAATCCGTCACCATATGGACAAATACTTATACTAAGAGTAAGCGATACACGAGTCAAAGTAGGTTATGCCTGAAGCCATTTAACAGTAAAACAGTATTCTTGAGTTTACAACTTATAGATATGATTGTCTTGAATGCGTTGACCGTAAATAACCCTGTTAATTTCTCATGAGTTATTTTTAAAAGTCTGTTATAATTCTCAGATGGTCAATAGGTAGAACTTCCTTTTGTTCTATTTCTTTGAAAGGCCAAGTTGTTTTCGATGACAGAAGATCGCTGGGATCGATGTTTTGGTTTTCGAGTATCTTGGAGTCGCTGGAGCGGCGGAGAGACTTTGGGTCACTCTGTGTACTCTACCGACTCTTTCACGAGGAACTGTTTGACTTGGTACCACCGTCACCATTCTACCAACGTACCACTCGACATCGTAGCAGGGTTCATCCATTTCACCTGGAAACGTTATGGTCTTCAACTGTACGTTTCCAGCTATCATTTCTCCCATGTACGTGCTCTGGAATGAACTACCTGCTGCCGTGTTTCCCGAGCGCTATGACATGTCTTTCTTTAAACGAGGTTTAAGAAAAGTATTTTCTTCACAGTAGGCAATGGCCTGGCTGTGTCCCTGGAATTGCAAAGGTCCACGTGCGGCAGTATCACTTACCATCAGATGTGCTGCTTGCTTGCAAGCTAAAAATTGCAAGGGAGGAAAGGAGAGGCACTACTTTCTCAGGGTAAATTAGTATATTCACCTATGAAGTTAAACCGCTGTGACAATATCAGACGAAAAATACTGCTTGTGGAAAATATTCCATGTGGTGACGGAATAAGAATACAATTCAACACTCCCTATCTTGTCCGTGGATGTCGTTAAAGACGACTATGGGATATAATATGTATATAATATTTATACAAAAGACGACAAACCAGAAATAAAACCCTATGCCAATATGTCTGACCAGCATAGTATAGTAGGTCAATTTTCCTTCCATAGCGAAGGAGGCCCAATAGCGGCACATATATGGGCCGAGACGATGAAGATGACGACATTTCTTGAATTGAAGAAATATGTATAAAACTTCCCTTAGTTTACGACATCGTCGAGAAAGATAGGGAGTGTTGAATTATATTCTTACTCCGTAACAATAAGGTAACAATTATACACTTAGATGTCAATCACGTTCGCTAAACTCTTTGTTAATAAATTGTGTTAATGAAATTGCCTAGTAAACGTATTGTAACGGTGATTAATATAAGCTGTCGATAACAGATGGGGTTAACTGTTAATATGCCGACTCGCGTAATGAACTATGACTCGCTTTATATAATACTAACTTTTAACCGCAACTTCGTTCACGTAGTCATCGTGTTTTCGTTTTTTTGGGACTGATCCCACCACACATTCCCACCATTGTAACTCCTGTAAGCCAGGATCCACAATGGTCTCCATAAATGACACCGAGGTTTGACCCTCAGGCAGTCCCGGGATATGATTTTAATTGTCTTGGGACCCGCAACAAATTTAATTAGAAAAGATTAAAGAGGAGGAGTTGGAAAGAGAGATTCCACTTCCCTCCTAGGCAAAGCGGGAGACAGGAAAACAAAATGACTAGTCAGGCAATAAGTAAACAGGAGTACAGCTACGATAGCGCAGCAGTACGGCACCACGGATACGGAAGAGCTTAACGGGGCCTATATGTGAGCGTTAAGATTGATTGCTACAGTAGGTATGGCAGAAACGCATGAACGCACGGAAATTTTCTCGAGTTGCTACAAGGTCCGTATAGTATACTACCCCACAGGTGACTTGCAAACTGTTTAACATAAGGTTACGCTCGTTTTGCCAGAGATCGCACTCCCAGAGAATGTGATGTGCTGATTGTTCATACTCGTGGTCAGATGTGGAACATTGACATAATGGTGATGGTACGAGTTTAAAAGAAAATAATTTACTTTTAAAGTAGTCATCGTGTATAACATCTCCGTTAAATATTAAATTCTACATACAATCATCATCATCATTTCAGCTCTTATACGTCCCACTGTTGGGCTCGAGCCTCCTCCATAATAGGAGGGAGATTGATCTATTAACCAGCATAATATTGACTATATTATGCTGGTTAGACAGGTTAATATTTTTTTTATTGGTGGGCTATGGGAAGCGTACACGCAGTCCATTCCGTCCGGGGCGACGAAAGGACGGCGCGCGGGCCCATAACCCACCCGTAACCACATCGCCTTCGTCGTTGGACCGACCATCGGAGCAGGGTGACTTGTCGTCAGTGGTCGGCCCAAAGACAGATTGATATAGGGTTCTGTTTCGAGTGTTTCTTCTCATGCATAGATGTTATATGCGAATACAACTCAATTATAATATAATAATATAAGCAAAGTAACTTAAAAGTACATAATGATAACATATATTTATAATTAACTGATATCCGTGAGTCACAGAACAGGGTTTCCAGCGGAAGATCAGTGTTGGGTGATACCCAGCTAATGCTGAGATGGTGACCCTTTGGGCAGGACATGTATTAGTCCGCTTTTAGTCTGCTACTGATCCTTCAGACTGTTGTCGTCGTACATTTTTTGTTTCGTTTATGCTAAACTATTATTTCTGATGAACTGAGCACTATTTTTCTTATATTTTTTATAATTATTATTTTCTATACCTTTTTTTTTCACTTTATATTAAGCGTAAAAATTTATTTCTTGTTATGATAATTACCTTTAGCATGTCTTCCGTCGAATAAATGCATTTTCTTTCTTTCTTCTTTCTTTCTTTCCATACTTATTTAATAAGAGTGCAGATATTATACAACAGTTAGATCATATTATTTCGTCTCTATTCCCAAACTTACATATTCCTTAGTCGTGTTTTACGACATCCACGGGTAAGATAGGGAGTTGTGAATTGTATTCTTACTCCGTCCCCACACGTAAATCTACATACAATGATGAAATAAAAAGAAACATTATGATGAGGCGATTTTTATAACTCCCATGGGTAAATCTCCGTGTGGTGACAGAGTAAAAATATAATTCTCCACTCATTATTTCGCCCGTGGGTATCGTAAAAGAAGACCAGGGGATTATAATATGCATATTACATTTATGCAAGAGAAGGAGAACTAGAAATAAAGCTAACCCAGCGTGGTGAGGCGGAGATGCTCGCCGACATTTATCGGCGGGTGTCGGAGACGCGCGCCCGCGGCGGCATGGTCTCCATCAAAGAGATCACCGCCTGGCGGGTCGACGCCCGCCGAGAAGTCATTGCCCGTTGGGCAGTCCGGCTGGAGAGTCCTCAGTACGGTGTCAGGACCGTCGAGGCCCTCCGGCCGGTGCTGATGGAGTGGTTGGAGCGGACGCACGGGGTGCTTTCCTTCCGACTGGTGCAGGTGCTGAGCGGGCACGGTTGCTTCGGGAAGTACCTGCACAAGATTATCAGGAGGGAGAGCACACCGTCCTGCCACCACTGCAGTTGCGACGAGGACACGGCGCAGCACACGCTTGAGGAGTGTGCTGCATGGGAGGGGGATCGCCGTGAACTCATCGCAATTATCGGTGCCGACCTGGCGCTGACGACCATCGCCAGGGAGATGCTCGTCAGCGTCAGGAACTGGGACGTGGTCGCCGTCTTCTGTGAGGCCGTAATCTCACGGGAGGAGGCGGCGGATCGTGTGCAAGTAGAGCTCCTATTCGCCGACACGTTCCGCCGCCGGCGACTCGGACGGCGGAGGCGCGAGTATCTGCGCCTAATGCCGCCCTAGCCGAGGCCGCGGGTGATCGGACCGGGGAATTGTCCGTCACCCGCAGAGAGGCTGACCGCGCGACGGCGACCGACATCCCAGGACGTCGAGAGGTGAGGCTACCCGAAAGGGTATCCGGCCGTTGGGCCGACCACTGACGACGAGTCACATCTGCTCCGGTGGTCGGCCCAACAACGAGGTGACGTGGGTACGGGTGGGTTATGGGCCCGCGCGCTGTCCTTTCATCGCCCCGGACGCACTGGACCGCGCGTGCGCTTACCATAGCCCACCCATAAAAAAAAAAAAAAAAACCCAGCGTGGTACAATAGGCCAATTTCCCTCCCATTGTGAAGGAGGCTCTAGTCCAGTAGTGGGACATATATGACTGTAATGACGATAATGATGATGATGGATAAGTAATGGGTGGCGACAATTGTATTCTATCCAATCACCACGCTTGGAACCCACTTGCAAAGTACTAATATTGTCTGGGACGCGGTAGCAGCCTTTTGCGAGGTAGTAGTCTCGCAGAAGGAGGCGGGTCTCCTCGACGACGCGAACCGCCGCCAGCGATTGGGGCGATTACCTGCGCCTGATGCCGCCTTAGCCGAGGCCGCTGGTGACTGGACCGGAGAATTAGTGCGTCACCCGCCGAGAGGCCGACTGCGTGAGGAAAGACCAACGTCCTCCCCGAGGGAGTGTGTCGGTCGAGGAGAGGGTACTCTTCAAGGGGTATTCCGTTGGGCCGACCACTGACGTCAAGTCTCCCTGCTCCGGTGGTCGGCCCAACAACGAAGGCGACTTGTCACGGGTGGGTTACGGGTGTGCATGCTTACGCCCCTCTGTCGCCCCGGACGGAGTGGTGCGAGGAGTGCGCCGACCGTAGCTTATTTTGTCGCGTTTATATTTAATTTTTGATTGCCAGACGTTTCGAACACTTTACAGTATTCATGGTCACGGACGGACTAAGATATCTCACGGCCTACAAGTTATGGTTATTTCAGAGATTTACATCTACTGGCTACATAAATCAGTTATTTTCTTGTAACTAATTTTTGTAGCAGGTCGTCATCAAGTCACTACCCCATAACCTTTCTTGCCAAACTATCTAATTTTGATCTGGTTAAATTTCTATGAAAATGTGGGTCAACATTTAATAACAAATTCTGTAGCGGTTAGATTTTAATTTCTGTAATAACTATGACTTGTTGGACGTGAGACATCTTCGTCCGCCCGTGACCATGAACGATGTAAAGTGCTCGAAATTTCGGGCAATAAAAAAAAAGAAACGTGATAAAAGTAGTAAAGTAGTTTTATTTTACAAGTTATTAATATATTTAAATATTAAAATACATCTGTAATATTATGTAACAAGAGATATGTATGTCAGTTGAAAATAATTGGTGGCCATTAGAACAGCGTGTGCGTTTAACGGCGACCTTCGTTCGGCTGAATAATGTTCGTCCCGACCCAAAATAGGGCTGTCACATTTACAATATTAAAAATATTTTAAATGACACTTCTTCGTTCTTTACGCGGATATTACACATTGTAAATAAAACTATTTTACGGATTTTATCGCATTTATTTGATTTTCAATTGCCCGACGTGGAAACGTCACACTTTACAGCCTTCATGGTCATGGGCAGACTAAGATGTCTCACGTCCAACAAGTCATCGTTATTATACATCTACACGCTACAGAATTAGTTATTAAACTATGACCGACATTTTGATGAATTTGACTAGATCAAAATTAAAGCGTTTGGCAAGAAAGATTGTGGAATAATGAACATGACCATCGTCCTGCATCTTTAACCTGTATCTTTAATACTTGGGGTCCAGACAATATGTACTCGACTGCCTGATATCAACCCTCCTTGGAAATGTAATTATTGACCAGTAAGTAAATAATTCTTGTGTTGCGGGAAACTTTACAAACATATATCTAACAGACACAAATTATATCCAGACTCAGAACAACAACTTCTTCCGTCGGGCCGACCACTGACGACAAGTTAACGCTGCTCCAGTGGTCGGCCCAACGACGAAGGCGACGTGGTTTTTGGGTGGGTCGCAGGAGTTGCGTACTTAAGCCCCTCTGTCGCCCCGGACGGAGTGGTGCGGAGGCGCGCCAACCGCGACCCACCCACAAAAAAAAAAAAGTACAACAATTTCTAAATCGCACAAAGTGTTATCCTATGCCAACATGTCTGACCAGCATGGTATAGTAGGTCAAATTCCCTCCCATTGTGGAGAAGGCCCGAGCCCAACAGTGGGACGTATGTTGGCTGTGATGATGATGATCATGGCGTGGGATTTGAACCCCTGACACTGGCACTGTAAGTCGGTATTAGACCAATACGCCATTTGTGCATCTTTGGAAAATAAATGCCATGATATTGTTTAGTTTTTGACAACCCTAAAACTACTATTAAATTACTACGACATATTTAGTAGGTATATGTATTCTATGTCAAATAATCATAGAATATGATGTTAGTACAACTATGTAATGTTTAAGTGATGTGTAATGTACTTAATTGTAACATTAAAGACAGATTGAAACTCGTGTACAACTTCCCTTTGATGTTTTATAGCTAGTCCTTAATAGTTATTAACATGAATTTAACTTTTGAGACACATTTACAGCCGTTTTAAGTCGGCTAGCGATGTGGTGACGGAATAAAAATATCACCACTCCCGATCTTGCCCGTGGATGTCGTAGAAGACGACTATGGGATATACTATGCATATCATATTTACGCAAAAGAAGGTAAATTTGTAATAAAACCCTATACCAATATGTCTGACCAGCATGGTATCATCATCATCATCATCATTTTAGCTCATATACGCCCAATGTTGGGCTCGAGCCTCCTCCACAATAGGAGGGAAATTGATATTAATATACCATGCCAGTCAGACAGGTTGGTATAGGGTTTTATTTCGAGCTTTCCTACTCTTGCATAGATGTAATATGCGCGATATATCTCTTAGTCGTCTTTTACGACATCCACGGGCGAGATAGGGAGTGGTGAATTGTATTCTTACTCCGTTACCACATATAAAAGTGGTAGTAGGTCTATTTCCCTCCTAATTGGGGGAGACTCGAACCCCGCAGTGTGACGTTTATAAGCAGAGACGATGACGATGGTCAGGCAGTCCGCCCGTGACCATGAACGCTGTAAAGTATTCGAAACGTCGGGTAATCAAATACAAACGCGATAAAATCCATAAAGTAGTTTTATTTACGATTCCTAAAAACTTTCACTAAGTCTAACTATTCTTATTCTTTAACTTAAAATACAATAAGTTATAGGTGTATAAATAGTTATATAACTACGCCCTTATCTTACCTTACCCTAGTCTAAATAATGTTCTCTTTGGGAATTCAACTCACGTAGTTTCTAGTCGATACTATTTATTCACTAGTATCTACTACTATTACTACTACTACTATTACTATTTATTCACTACTATCTGTTACTAGCTGTCTCCTACTGCGAGTATCGACAGCGAAACCTAATCAATTGCCTTAAATACTTATTACTAAATCAATTTATATTATTACTAGCTGACCCCGCGAACTTCGTAACGCCATAATTTTTTTCGTAAATATATTTTCTAAATTTTCGAAAATATAGTCTAATGGAAGAATCATTACAGCTTTGTCGGGAAAGATTCGATAGTTTTGGTCGCGGCATTGTTAATGATGATTCAAACACAATACAAATGACTCATTATTTATTTCTGACAAAATTATAATTATCAAATTTTCAACCATACTTAACTATAGACAAAATTTCGTTTAGCTATCATTTGCTTTTTGTTATTACATATCAAATGCGTTTTTTTTTATACTACGATTCATAGTGAGTTGTTTTCTATTTGACATTTTATGTCACATCACACGGGAACGCGATAGAACGGGATAAAAGAGTTATTGAAGAAATCTTATAAACACCATTAAAAAAAGAAACGGGAAGAAAAGTATCCTATGTCCGTCTCCTGGTTCTGAGCTACTTCCCAATCAATTTTCAGTCAAATCCGTACAGCCGTTCTTGAGTTATAAATGTAGTAACTAACACGACTTTCTTATATATATATATATAGATTTAATATAATTTCATGTAATATCGTCATTACAGCTCATATACGTCCCACTGCTGGGCTCGAGTCTCCTCCACAACGGAAGGGAAATTGATCTACTATACCAGTCTGGTCATATGGTTTTGTATAGAGTTTTATCTAGAGATTCCCTTCTCTTGCAATAATGTTTTCTGCATATCATATCCCTTAGACGTCTTTTACGATACCTACGGGTAAGAGAGGGAGGTGATGAAATTTATTCTTACTACCACTTGCTATTTAGGCCAATGTGGGTCGATAAGTCATCATCATCAACCTGGCTCTTATTGCAATTACTTGGAGTCCACACAATTTTTACACTACTTTCATAGTACATTGTAAAAGTTATTGGTAATGGTTTTATTCACTGGCCGCCTGCCTGACGTCAATCCTCCAAGGGAATTGTTGACCAGATATAATAAGATGTACTCGGCCGGTGTCTTACGGGTTGAGACTTACTTAGTCGTTAGCCTGCGGCTACAACTAAGTAACACAAAGAAAAAAGCCCATGTATATGTGAACCTCTTAGTCGTTTTTGACGACACAAGCAAATAAAGGGTTGGTTGTATTCATAGCCGCCATCATATAGCTAGTGGGGTTGCCTATGACAACCAAATTGTGACTCGCGTTATCATCTTTAGAGGAAACCATCTATCGGATTTTTCTGATTTATGTATTCTAATAGATGTTGGGTCGAAAATTATGTGTTAACTCGGTATTAATAATTAAGGCGGTATTCTGGTCTAGAAGCCTAAATCTTTGGCATTTTTCAAACTAGGATAAAAAAATTAAAAACATTTTTATTATGGATTTTTTTATATGATTTTTATTGACATTTTAAGAATATAAAAATAAAATTAAAATACAAAAAAATCAAAAACTTGTTTAATTTCAGGCCGGTGAAGTGGGGGCTGCAAAAAAAAACGGTGCTTCCTGGTTGTCATGATGTCAACACTTGTAGTGTTCCAAATCAAACAAATTAAGAAAATTCTTCATTAGTAAAGATGTCGCTATGACCCTGACCTCTGCCAAAGAAAAAAAAGGAAAATACACAAAATGGCGTCGTATTAAAAAAAAATATTTTAACCCCCTTTTGCGACCTTTTTGAATTTTTTAAAATTAAATTCCAAGGCAGGGGCCATAGACAGATATATAAAGAAGATATATATAAAATTTCAAAGCAATCAGACATGTAGAACTTGAGATATCATGTCAACCACCTCGAAAAAAGTAGTTTTGAAAAAACGCGTTTAAAGTTTAAGAAACGATTTCTGTAGAATAACTCTGATAATAACATTTTTACTCACTTTGGATTAATCTGCGATTCCAGATCCGATAGTAAAAATGTTTTTTATATTTTTTTATCTTAGTTAGAAAAATGCCTAAAATTTAGGCTTCCTAGACCAGAATGCCCACTTAAGTTAAAATAAATATGTAATTTTCCATTTCGTGATGGAGTAAGAATACAATTCCCTCCCCTCCTCCCTATCTTGCCCTTGAGTGCGTTGCGATTTTTCTTCCTCTTGCATAAATGTTGTATGCATATTTATATCCCTTGGACGTCTTTTACAACACCCGCGGGTAAGAGAGGGAATGGTGAACGCTATTCTTGCTCCATCACTACAGTGTAACGTGACAGAATATTATTATACAAATGTAATGTCCAGTGTAACCGATTATGTTGCAAAAAAATAAAAAACCCAAAGGCCTATATCCCTTTTATAGTGCAATGAAAGATTTTTAAACTTTACAAAAAAAGTGTGTGTGAACGCATGTACGTACGTACGTTATGTACGAAAGTAAGAAATTAAAACTTCTTTGGCGTAATAAGATAAAATCTTTCTAAAATTTTGTTCTTCGCGTTATCCCGCGTTCGTAGGAAAATTACACTAATAATACAAAGAGGAATTTAATACATTGAGAGTTTTATTATAACGCTTTATCTAGTTGACATTTGTGACGGTGTACGCGTGCATTGTAAACAAATTCATCTTTTTTCGCGCCAAAAAATATAACTTAAAAATTAGTTTTAAATAAAACTACTTTTACGAATTTTATCGCATTTGTATTTGATTTATGATTGCCCGATGTTTCGAACACTTTACAGCATTCATGGTCACGAGCGGACTAAGATATCTGACGTCCAAACAAGTCAACGTTATTATAGATTGATTTTTCGAAACGTCAGGTAATCATAAATCAAATACAAATGCGATAAAATCCGTAAAAGTAGTTTTATTCACAATGTATAATGCTCGCCTAAACATCAGAAATCATTAAAAAAATCGTTATAGGTTAACCTAAAACCTAATAGGTTAACCTAAAAACTACTTTTAAAAGCTTATAAGCTGCTCTAGCAGCCTCGAATCTGAAGCGTACTGCATCCACTTTGATCAGTAGGGCAACCACCCCTCACCCGGCTATTAATCAGGCCATTGTGACTGCATACCCACTGCCAAAACAATGGCCTATATTTTGACACTTTCAACGTCAAATGCAGGCTTCTATAATTTTAAGAAACATAGCAACGTCATTGAAATAATTCGCAGATTTTTTGACTACACAAATGGCGTAGTGGTTAAGATATCGACCTACCGCGCCAGTATCGTGGGTTTGAATCCCACGCAGGACAACACTTTGTGTGATCTACAAATTGTTGTTGTACGAAAATGTAAAGAAAAATATCGGTAACTTTGAAAAATATAATGACATTCATCATGTAAATACTCGGAATAAGGATAAATTAGTTGTACATAATACTTGTCTTCAACGAGTTAATAGATCCTTCATGGGAAAATGTATACGCTTCTACAACAAATTACCTATTAATATTCGAGATATGCCTGTTAATAAGTTCAAAAAAGCAATCAAGAGTAGATTTTGTGGAAAAGGTTATTATAAAATCTCGGATTATCTTGATGATAATACAGACTGGTTATGAGCAGCTCCTCATTCAGGCATTTTCTCATTATTTCAAAAGGTGTTTTGTCTCATTATTTCAACAGAATAAACACACATGTTTATTCTGTTGTTGTTACTATAATTGTAAAGCGTAGCGTGTTTTGCCAAACGAATTTGTTATTTAATCTGTGTTTTATGTTTGTGGCACATGGTATTGGTCATGTTCACTCAAGGGTCTACTTGCGGTAGCCACGAGGAGCGGGTCACTCCCTTCCCTACATTGTGGTTGAGGGGAGTGATGGCTGCTCTAATGGTTAACTCGTGATCAGGTGCCGCTTGCGGGATCTAGTCCAGCCATGGTACTTTTTCGTTATATTTCATAATTGTATTGTATGATGGTTCGACAGGCATCACACTGGAGCTATTAATAGACATGTTGTTGTATATTATCTTATTTAAAAGAAATAGTAAATGAATAAAAAAGAAGACAATCCCACTGAGTTTTTTGCCGGATCTTCTCAGTGCGGTCGCGTTCCGATCCGTTAGTAATTTAAGGTAACATGTAAAAAATGACCATATATAAGTGCCCCCGCGGGGTTTATACGTAATAAAGGATTTGAATTTGAATTTGTTCTGAGTCTAGATGTAATTTGTGTTCGTTAATTATATGTTCGTAAAGTCCCCCGTAAATCAAGGATTATTTTCTAAGTGCAGGGTGTTTTATTTTTAAAAATAGAAATAAAGCAAAAAATACTGCATTCATCATCACAACTCCCACTATTGGGCTCGGCCCTCCTCCACAATGGGAGGGAAATTGACCTACTATGTCACGCTGGTTAGGCGACATAGGATTTTATTTCAAGTTTA
This sequence comes from Lymantria dispar, assembly GCA_032191425.1. Taxonomy (NCBI): domain Eukaryota; kingdom Metazoa; phylum Arthropoda; class Insecta; order Lepidoptera; family Erebidae; genus Lymantria; species Lymantria dispar. The sequence continues at coordinate 3,185,931 of CM063465.1, read as the reverse complement.
CCTTCTATTGCATATATGTTATATGCGTATCCCTTAAAGGTCTTTTATGACATGGACAAGATAAGGACTTGTATTTTATTGTTACTCCGTCACCACACGGATAAAAATAATCATTTTATCATTATCCATTCGTATCCTAATTACAGGACGTTGACAAAATATGTACTACTCTTCCATAGTACATATTACAAAAGTTATCGGCAATAATTTTATGACCGAAAGTCTACCTGATATCAACTCTTGTTGGCAATGTAATGATTGCATAGATGGCCTAATCTACGTATCGGCCTTTTTATTTGACTGTCGTGCGTTTGTCATTGTCATGCGATCCAAACGAAGGATAGTTCCTATTACAAACCCTAAATGATTGTTTGGAACTTGGGTTACACCGAAGATATAATTCTTTAATTGAAAAGGCCCTCTAACAGTTATTTTGTTGCCTTTTTAAAATAAAAAGTAAAACATTTGATTGCAATCGTTATAGCCGTGAATTAGATTTTTATTATCCATACATGGTTTTTCATCCATCCATTCATCAGGCTATCGGCATCGCCTCTTAGAAATAGATCTTTCCCAATGGAGATATAATAAAGACATAATTTCCACGTTTGACAAGTTGGTGATCGTCATTGATAATTTAATCTGTTATAAGTTTCTCAAGGAAATACTGCCTATCTTCCTGGAGAACTTTCAGCTTATTATTTTGACACCCACAAAAATACAAGGGGTGGTTAACATATTGCTTTTTAAATCATCACTACGGCCGTATATTTCGTGAGGAAAGACCGACGTCCTCCCCGAGGGGGGGACGTTGGTCGATGGGAGGGTACCCCACGTAGGGGGTATTCCGTCGGGCCGACCCCTGATGTCAAGTAACCCTGCTCCGGTGGTCGGCCCAACGACGAAGGCGACGTGGTGTTCGGGTGGGTTGCGGGAGTTGCGTGCTTAAGCCCCTCTGTCGCCCCGGACGGAGTGGTGCGGAGGCGCGCCGACCGCAGCCCACACCAAAAAAAAAAAATGGCTGCATATTTACATGGATTTACCGTATAAAGTGATCACAAGTTATGCTATAGAATAAAATTTTAACTAAATAAATTTATTTATAACTCACCTGCGGAAGATGTCTTGATTTCCTCGGCGCCTGGTTTTCCTTCCCGTTTCCCGATAAGCATTTCCCGTTTGGCACGGCGCTGCCCGAAGTTGTGCCTTTTATCTCTTCCTTTACTTCAATATCTATAGGTTTCGATATAGGAATATTGTGCTTCTCAAAATATCCATTTTGTATCATCTGGTCCAAAGAAACTTCTAATTCACGTACAGGAACAATTTTTCTCCCAAATATTGGGTCATCAACCACCATTTTTCTATTGCAGCCAGACACTTCGGAAAATTTAACATTCTTTTTAGGCTCTTCAGTTTTTCTCGGACGAGATCGACTTTTATAAGACGAATCGGATGTCCAATAACGCGCACTTTTATCCGATATCCGATGTGGTTTGCAAACTGCCACGTTTTTTGGCGGTGCATTGGGATCCTTTGATGGATGCAAAGGCTTTTTATTTGTATTCAATGAATGTTTTACAGGAATTAGTGTTTTCGATGTATTATTTAACGGATTAGATGCAGGAAATAAAGAATTTGATTGAACCACTTTTTTCGTATGATTTGAAGAAAGTTGAATTGGTTTTATATTTTTAGATCTAATTGTAAGTTGTTTATTATAAGTTTCATAAGATTCGCGCGCTCTTCTCTCGTTTTCAATTCTGAAATCGTAATGATCCTTCTTATATCTACGACTATTTCTTTCGCCGTAATTGTAGTAATTTCTAGGTAAAGAGTTATATTTGATATCGTATGTTGTAGGTAGATTAAGATATTCGGGCCTGATAGGTCTGAAGAGGGATAAACGACCTTGTGCTTCGTCGAAATCTGAATAAATATCTTCATATACGTATCCGTTTTTACGTCTAGGACGATCATGCAGATCGCGTCGCCTTTCTTGCCTATATCGATTCGTTTCTCTATCGTAGGGTCCGTATCGCTGTCTAAATTCATATTCATATTCGCAATCAGGCCTCCTTTCATAGAGCAATCTCTCGCGGGAGCCGGCCATTGTCCCCTTATTAGAATTTTCAAGACTGAAAAGAAAGAATCATATATTAATGAGGAATTAGTGTGATTCGACGCATTTGGGAGCCTAAATATACCAGGGACGGCTTTCGTTCCCAGTTTTACGATGACATTATTTGGGTGTAAAACGGTAGTTAAATACGTGTACCGACGTGTTTTATATTTTTTTTTTACGTTTCTGAGTATTAGGCAAGACACATTTTATACAAAAATCGAAATATTTGTCTGTTTACAGTATGCATTTGCAAGACTTGTTAAAAAAACTTATTATAATGTTAAGGTACAAGATATATATTAATTAATCTCAATTTAATATTTGTTTTACATGTGGGGAGGAGTATGAATACAATTTACTACCCCACTCTTGCCTGTGGGTGTCCTAAAAGACGACTAAGGGAAGTAATACATATATGCGTATTAAGATATAAAGTGGTATATTTTAAATAAAACTACTTTACGGATTTTATCGCGTTTGTGTTTGATAGGTGGGTAGATAATTATAAATTTTCTGTAATAACGATGACTTGTTGGACGTGAGACATCTTAGTCCGCCTGTAATCATGAACGCTGCAAAGGGTTCGAAACGTCAGGCAATCAAAAATCAAATACAAACGCGATAAAATCCATAAAGTAGTTTTGTTTAAAATGTGTAATACTCGCGTAAACATCAGAAATCATTATAGAATGTTACAGTGTGTCAATTTTACCTCCTATTGCAGAGGAGGCTCGAGCCCAACAGTGGAATTTATATGAGCTGTGATGATGTTGAATATTTACATTTTGTCATTATTATTTTAATTATCTGATTGCTCCAGTGACATAATCCCTTATTCGTGCTTTGCAACAACCACGGGCAAGAAAAAGGGGTGGTAAGTTGTATTCTTACTGCGTTACCACACGGAAAATGGTGTCAAGTTATAATATTCTTATTAATACGTCTTTAGTCTCTTCATATAAGTATTTGTAGCTAACATTTAGAAAATATTGACAACGCAATCAATAATATGTCTAATGATTTCTCAGAACATGAAAATGCACGTAATTCACTATTAAATCATATTCACTACATTTCAGACTTTCCTCTGTATTATATTACATAAAATACCAGTAAAATAACCCAATAAAACACAAAAGTAATGCATAAAATTTAAAAGCGTTTCATTACATTTTGACACCCCCATCAAAAAATCGTAATAACAGTCAAATTTCTCAATTTATTTCTTTGTATGACATCAAATGATTGATGTACCAACCATTTCACGCAATCAAATATCAAAAAAACAATTCATTTGATGGTAAAAGTAAAAAAAAAATCTGAAGCATACCCGAAACCTTTTTACCTTAAAATATGATGTAACATCTAAACGAGGTATGAAAGGTATAGGTATAGGCCTAACAAATAATGGTTTATTGTAGTAAAGGGCTGTTAGCAAGGTTTGTACCTTTATTTGACCCCGAAGGTGCATGACGACGTTATTATGCTTCTTGCTCATACATCATTTATAAAACCACGAAATTTTCGGATACAAAGATATTGTTAGACCCATAAATGGGTGTTTACGCGGCACGCATTTTAACAAGGTTTTATTAGCTTAGAGTATATGTAATGACTAAATGTATTTTGTCTGATGACGGAGTAAGAATATAATTTACCACTCCCGTAGATGTCGTAAAAGACGACTTTTTTTTTGTGGGTGGGCTACGATCAGCCGCAGCAGAGGAGCGGCGCGCGGTCCCGTCACCCGATAGCACGTCACCTTCGTCGTTGAGCCGACCACCGGTGTAGAGTTCCTTGTCTTCAGTCTTGTCCCGACGGAATAGCCTGAGGAGGTACTCTCTCCCATCGACGTCCCCTTCCCGGGACGCCGGTCGCCGTCGCGAGGCCAGCCTTTCCGCGGGTGATGGACTAAAATCCCCCGGTCCGGTCACCCGTCGTAAAAAACGAAGACGACTAAGGGATATAATACGCATATATTATCTATACAATAGCAGGTGAACTCGAATTCTATGCCAACCTGTCTGGCCAGCATGGTACGTTAACGTCAATTGTGAAGGAGGCTCGAGCGCAACAGTGGGACGTATATGAGCTGAAATGACGATGATATGTAATGAAATGTTTGAACTCGATTTATGAGAACTTCTAAACGTTATTAATTTGAAATTTTGATCATTTATCAGGGACCGATGAAAATACAATAATTTAAAGAGTTTATCCGATTATCTTTACAAAGACTTTAAAAATTATTATCATCGTTATCTCATACACATACTGGGCTTGAGCCTTCTCCACAAAAGGAGGTAAATTGACCCACCTAAATTGACCTATTATACCATGCTAGTCAGACGGGTTGGTATAGGGTTTTATTTCGAGCTTTCGTTCTTTTGCATATATGTTGTATGCATATCTTATACCTTAATCGTCTTTTTCCGACATCTACGGTTAAGATAGGGGCAGTGGCGGCTGTACCTTAAGTGCGCTCGTGCGCTGAACCACCAATTCAAAAGATTTGAAAATTGTAAAATGTTACTTCATTTTTATTTTTAAATGACCATATTAATATTTGTTCTTTGAACATACAAAAACATATAACAAATAAAATTTCAAATTATGACGAAACAATTTAAGCGCTTTACTAAACTATAAAAACTTATTTTCCCTGTAAAAAAACTCGTGCGCTTAGGCGAGCGCACGGGGACTGCCCATGCCCATACATACGACTTGTATTAGTTAGGAGTTAAAACACCTGGCGCGTGAGACAGAAGATAGTTCATAGAAATGTACTGAAAAATGGGTCTGTTCCCGTACGGCGCACGGCTTAACCGAATATTGTCGAGAGAACTGGACTTTCGACGAAATTCGCCGATGACGTCTCGTCAAGTACAGTAAGTAGGTATATTTTCGATGTATCTGTGACGCATTAAATATGGTTTGTTTACCTTAATTGTTTTTTTTTATTTTGGTCTTAGTTCTATTTTATACTGCGTATACAGAGTATGGTGTGAGTGAAAATGAGCATAAATATAAAGTTGATATAAATTGACGGGACTTAGTGAGCAAGTAAAGTGCACCACCACTTTGACGACCCACCAGCCGCCACTGGATAGGGGATGGTGAATTGTATTCTTAGTCCGATTGTTTTTTTAGTTCATTTTCTAACACATACTAACGTTACGGTTACGGGCCCGCGCGCTGTCCCTCTGTCGCCTCGGACGGAGACGGTCGGTGAGTGCGCTGGCCGTAGCCCATCCCCAAAAAAAAATTAGTAGAAAACTCGAAATAAAACCCAGTACCAACCCGCCTGACTGGCGTGGTATAGCAAGTCAATTTCCCTCCTACTGTGGTAGAGGTTTAACGCCAACAGTGGGATATATATGAACCGAGATGATGATGATGATGATGACGGTAGGTCAATTTGCCTTGTGAAGGAGGCTTGTGCCCACTAGTGGGAGATACGACCTGTGTTGATGATGACGATGACTTTATGTCAGTGGTCCACTCAAAAGGACAGAAACCAAATACCGCCTAACCATGGAAATAATAGAGGGCCTTCATGGCCCTCTATTATTTCCATGGTTGGGCCACGTGCAGCAAAGAAAAATAACGCTGAAACTTATTCTATATTAAAAATATCGTAGAGAAAAATGGTAACCAAAGATAATTATGTACGTAAAATAAAAAAAATGCATGCTCTGCTTATTGCAATATCTGAAACAGAATTTTAACAGAAAATATTTTTTGTATACAAAATAACCTCATTAATATAATAACACTTCATTTTGTATACGACTGTCCCGTACACCGCAAACTATGGGCGCACTAGTGATGTGATGTAGGCAGAGTATTTTATAAGTTATTGATATAAATAACATATCGAGTTTGCCTGTGACAATGGACGCTGAAAAGTATTCATCATCATTTCAATTTATACAAGTGCTACTGCCGGACTCGATCCTCCGGCACAATAGGAGAGAAACTGTAAATTAAGTGTTACAATGGACTAAGAATCATTCAGATTTTCGATATTCACACTTAGATGTAGACCTGCCCTACAATTATTACCATGCTTGGCAGGCGGGTTGACGATTGCAGTGGGGCGTTATAAATTTGTAAGATATAGCCGCTGGTTACTCTATTGGCGAGACTCTCAGCTGATTTTTCAACTCGTATGGACAAGTAAGAGGTGGTGACAATTGTATTTTTATCCTTACATATTCATTACAATATATTAAAATATCGCATTACAAATTTTAAATAATGAAATGCCAAGATATAATGTGACAAGTTGTCAAAGTACTATATATACGATAAAAACTTTAGCATTACCACGCCTCCCAACGAGAATACTAATAACAACGGTCTTATGCAACTGGATTTCAGTAATTCCATGTGATTTTCTAAATGGCGAATAGCGAAACAGCCGTTATTAATAGATAAAAAAGAGGAAATGTGATGGTATCGATAAATATAGTCGCATCACTATTCGTTGTTACATCTGGCGCAGTGCGGTACAAGCCGGTCCAACGATAAATCTTTACGAACGTTTCACTGATACAACATCGCTTATTGTCACTGCTCTAATTCACATCACCACATGTTTTGAATATTATATTCTACGTATTTCGTAATTATATGTGCTATATAATTGTATTCTTCCCCTCTCTCTTACCCGTGGGTATCGTAAAAGACGGCTAAGGGATATGATAATGCAACAATTTTTTTTTTATTGCAACCGGTGGCAAACGAACAAACAGTACACCTGATGGTAAGTGTAGCTGCTACTCATGGACCTTTGTAAGGCTCCAGCCTACCGTGAAGAAAGTGAAGGAAGTGCGAATGCGTGAAATAAGGTTCGATGATGCATCATTAAAACCTACCACACGTAAACACCCTCAGAGAGTTGGGCTTCTAGCTCTCTCGCTCACCAAACGAAGCACAGTAACAAATTGCTTCTACTCAGACGTCGATTTTCTGCAAGAGTATGATAATACCTCAAACCGATCGGCCAAATCGACACAGAACCCTATACCAACACATCTTACCAGCTTAGTATAGTAAGTCCAATTCGTTTCATTGTTAAGGAGGCCCGACCCCAACAATGCGACTTATATGGGCTGAGACGATGAATTGTATTCTTACTCCGTTACCACACGGAAAAAATACTTATTTTTTCGTCCTGAACTCAGGATAATCAATGATGAATAGCATAGGTAAGTATCCTGCGTGAGGTTCGAACCTATGACACCCGGCCTAGAAGGTAATTACTTAGACCACAGAGCCGTCTACGCAGTCAAAAATTAACTCGGCGCTGTACCTATAACGTTTCGAGTGGTGACGGAGTAAGAAAATAATTCACAGCCCCCTTTCTCAGCTGTGGGTATCGTAACCATAAAAGACGATTAAGGTTTTATAAAATGCATACAACGTCTAAGAATGGAATAACACATATATGGAAGAAACACACGATAATTAAAAGAATATTCAATACCATTTTGACCAAGTTTTTTTTTTGTAGCTGTCCATGCTGCATTGCGCACCATTCGATCATAATGGGGTGATAGGAGGGAGTGGCGATTAGTCTTTCTCTGTGTGGAGACAGAGTAAGAATACAATTCACCACCCCCTTTCTTGCCTGTAGATCTCGTAAAACACGACTTAAGGATATAATATGCAAGAGAAGGAAAACTTAAAATAAAACCCTATGCCAACATGTCTGATCAACTTACTTGTAAGTCAATTGCCCTCCCATTACGTAGAAAGCTCGAGCCCAACAGTGGGACTAGGACTTGTAAAAGTGATGAAGTTCTTACATCAAATTGAGGCTAAAATAATTAACAATTTAATATGCCAATAATAATCACGTAATTGAAGCCATAACGGTGGTTAAACTTAAACTATTCAATTGAAAACAATACTGACCTTAAAACGGATCCCAAACAACAAACTGTTAAAAGCATTTTACAATTTAATGGAAACCATTCTGGTTTCTGAGTTACAATTAGGGTTGCTCAATCGGCCTTCATCGAGGTCAAAGAAGCCAGAGCGATGGTCAGCCCAATGATGGGGAGATTGAGAGGTGAAACGGTAAGTTATTGTGTTGCAAGCTGTTCTTTTGTTACTCCGGACGGTTCAAATATGTCCAAACCCTATCCCCTAATAAGTGAGGAGGAGATTGGGAGGTGAAACGGTAAGTTATTGTGTTGCTAGCCGTTTTTATGTTACTCCGGATGGTTCAGATATATCCAAACCCTATCCCTTAATAAGTAATACTGAAAATTTTGATTAACCCCCAATACAAACTAAAATAATAAAAAATAGTATTACGTTTTCTTCAACAAAAATTCTCAATTAACTCTCATTTAACGATTATACTGACACGCGTGGAAAACAGCTGATACTCTTACACTGTTAGACCGATGTTAACCAAATATAGCTAAGAACCGCCGCAAGGAAACTGGCTTTCAAATGAAAAAAAAAACATAAAAATCAGTCCATCTGTCAGAGCTACGATGTCATAGACACACACACACACACAGACAGATATCGACATCAAACTTAAAACACCCCTCTTTTTGCGTCGGGGGTTTAAAAATGGGTTAATTTTTTTTTTGGTGGGTTGCTTACTAGGAGGAAAGATTATGGAGAGCCAGGCTGTCCTTTGGGCGTGATGTCTCTTTATTGAAGTGAAACTTCTTTGCGCGCATGAGAGTAAATTTTTTACGCATGAAACGCAATTTAACGTCACGAAGATGTGCAGCGTTTTTGTCGAAGAAGAGGGAGAGAGCGATTGAGACCGATTGAGAGAGAGTGAGAAAGGGCGAACATAGCACGAAGCACAGCCATGGGGCGAGAGTAGGGAGCAGGCGAGTGAGAAAGATCGTGAGATTTTTTTTTTTAAACTGATAAAAAAAAAATATATGGAACCAAAGAAATTTCACTTTTGACATGCGTACTTAGTACTCACGCTATTTTTTTTTGTCCTTTTTCTCCTTTATGGACGAGGCGTAAATAGGGTTTTATATAGAGTATTCCTTTTCTTGCATCGATGCTATTTATTTGTATCCCTTAGTCATCTTCGCTTTGCTTCGGTTCCAGTCGCCTTACCCGCGTAGTTACCGTTTCCGTTAGAATACAGGGATAAAATTTAGCCTAAGTTATATAGATAGCTTCCTGGCAGTAGAATATTATCAATATCCGTCCAGCCGTTTTGAAAATTACTCAAAACAGACAGACAAACATTTTATAAACCGGTTTTTAGAGATAGGTATTGTGCAAATAATCATATCAGCATGAAAAAACCGACTAAGTACGAGTCGGAGTCGCGCACGTAGGTTTCCGTACCATTATCTATAAAAATCGCGATTGTTGTATGAGAACCCCCTTAAATATTTATTTTTAGTATTTGTTGTTATAGCGGCAATAGACATCCATTATTTGTAAAAAATTTAACTGTCTAGCTATCGCGGTTCTTGAGATACAGCCTGGTGACAGGCAGAGGGACGGACAGATAGTGAAATCTTAATAATAGGGTCTCGTTTTTACCTTTTGGGTACGGAACTCTAAAAAGCCCATTAATTTGATATTAAAAACAGAAATTTCAATTTTATTTATTTGTATAGATTGAAATGAAATAAAGTGAGTTATATTTAGGGATTTTTGACGCGAATGTCAAAATGTCATGTAGCGCTTTTATATTCTTTTCATTATTTTAGTGTTTTGAAGTGTTATATTGAATAATGTTGCTGATATTTTATGTAATATAATGCAGATAAAATTACGAAATATAGTGAATATGATATAATAGTGAATTGCGTGCATTTTGACATTCTGCCAAAATTCCCAAAGAAGGCATGACTTGGATCATCATCATCATCTTGCTCTTATCCCAATTACTTGGGGTCGACGCAATATGTCATCTGTTTTGACATATTGCAAAAAGTTTCGGCAATGACTTTTATGACCGGCCGCCTGCCTGACGTCAACCCTCCTTGGGAATGTAATCGTTGACCCAAATGGTACCAGATGTAGTTGGTCCGGGTCAATCTAGGGCTCTTAGTCGTCTTTTACGACACCCACGAGCAAAGCAAGGGTTGGTAGTATTCGAAGCCGCTACCACACAGCATGACTTGGATATCAGCAGCAAATCATGCTAACGACTGACTGAAAGACTAAGACTAAAGACGTGAATAATCAATATAATACTCGACACTGGCACCAATAGCTCATATTATTGTAACTCATTGCCATTAAATAAGATGAAGAAGAAGAGTTATATTTATTTTTCTTGTGTAGTGATGGAGTAAGAATACAATTCAACATCCCTTATCTTGCCCGTCTTGAGACGTTAGGAACACACAGAAAAAGAAAAAAAAACCTTACAATAAATGAAAAACAAATAAAATCTAAAAACTAAATAAGGAGACATAATAATTGTGATCGAATGAACGTCTCAGCTGCGGCAGAAAAAAGGCTAACTGGTCAGCAATTGTTGTGATGTCAATGTAACACCACAACGCTGATTTTCAGCAAAGTCCCTTTTTTTTCCTTCCGACGTCAGAAATCAAAGCCACCAAGTGGTGGCGCATTAGAAGAAGAAAAATAAAGAAAAATTGGCATACAGAATTAAAAAAAGTTGATCAATATTCCTCTTATTGTAGAGGAGGCTCGAGCCCAGCAGTGAGAAATATATGAGCTGAGATGATGATGATATTTATTTACGTTATATCTGACAACCCTAGTTACATGAAAAGTTTTCAACAAACGTTTATCTGTTGTTGTAAATTAAACGAACTGAAAATTGGATGTAAAACTTTTTAGTTCCAGATATAGTTATCGTAAATTCTAACAAAGTTTGTAACTGTTCCCTTTTTAGAGTTATTTCTCAATGAAATTCTATGAAGGTACTATTTTCACTGTGTGGGCCTCATAACCAAACTCAAAGTCGCTCAACGTGCTATGAAGCGAGGTATGCTCGCGATTTCTCTGCGAGATAGAATCTAATACATATATGGAAATCCGCAGAAGAACGGGTGTAAACGACATAGCACGAAGAATTAGCACGCTGAAGTGGCAATGGGCAGGACACATCGCTCGACGAACCGACAACAACTGGAGATGAAAGGTTCTCGAATGGCGACCATGTATCGGACGATACAATGTAGGACGCTCTTCACTTGGTGGACCAGTGACATGGTTAAAGTTGCTGGACGTCGTTGGATACAGGCGACACAGGACCGCACTTTGTGGCGTGACATGAGGGAGGCCTACTTCCAACGTGGACTGCGATAGATTCAATGATGACGATGATGATGATGATGATGAATATTTCCACTTTTTAACCTTTCAACCATCACACTTCTAACGATAAAAACGCGTTGAATACTGAGATTTTAATTTCCACGACAGACATAATTTTTTGCATTTGTTGGCAATCGTTTTATAATCGGCCGCCTGCTTGACGTCAATTCTCCTTGGGTATGAATCACATCACAACTCATATAGGTCCCATTATTGGGCTTGAGCCTCCTCCACAATGAGAGGGAAATCGACCTACTATACCACGCTGGTTAGACAGGTTGGTATAGTATTTTATTTCGAGTTGTCCTTCTCTTGCATAGGTGATGCATATTATTATCCCTTGGTCGGCTTTTATGATACTCATGAACAAGAAAGTGGGTGGCTTAGAATAATGACGTATAGAAGGATAGTGTCAGTACATCGAACGTTCGAAACATGAATTTCAAAACACTAATGGCGCGCAGATGATTACACGCGTACACACGCACACCACTGCTCAGACTATGAAATCAAATTTTGTTTTTATTAACAGAAATCGTCGTAATACTTTTAAAAGTAATGTTAAAAACCTTTTTAAGTTTTTCAAATGTGTTATGACACCATTTGAATGCACAAATCGTCATAATTAAATATTTATTTTTTAAGAGTTGCGTACGTACGTGCAGTACAATGACTTGTACATTACGGAACGGTTCCGGCGTAAACTCCATTAGGCTCCAATTGAAATGCTTCACATTTTGTGCGCGAACTTACCTTCTATACGTTATTATTCTAAGGTGGGTGGTGAATTGTAGTCTTATTCCGTCATCACACGGTAAAATAATAATTATATTCACAAAAATGTATGCTGTAGTATTTGCCGCAATGCGACATCGAGTCTTTGCCAAATTGGGGAATTGTTACCGTATTGTAATAATTGTAACTGTTACCTTCGAGGTGGGGGCGACAAAATTACTTAATACAACTATAGAATACCTTCGCGCTTCCATTAAATATGGCTGGGGTATTAATTATACCGATTACAACATTATTTTTGCTCCCATATTCGTATATTTCACTGTTGAATTGTAAGAGAAGGGCAAGTGATCGACTATACCACGCTAGTCAGACAGGATAATGATAGAGTTTTATTTCGAGAGTTTCTATAGCTATGTAAGACAAGAAAATCTCTAAGTAAAATTCTGTACCGTTATGTGGTAGGAGCAAACCATTGACAGTTGTCTACAGCTGCGGACAAGTCCGTCCGGGGAAGTACCACATTCCCGCAGAAAATCGACCTCTGAGTAGTAGCAATTTTTTATTGCTCTGTGTTCGGTGAGCGACAAAGCCAGAAGCCCAAGTTTCTCAGATTGTTTGCATGTAGGGTTTTGGTATCATCGAATCTCTTTGCACGCATTCACACTCCCTTAATTTTCTTCAGGGTATTTTTTTTTATGGGACTAATCCCACCACACCTTCCCACCACTGTAACTCCTATAAGCCAGGATCCACAATGGTCTCCGTATAAGACACCAAGGTTTGACCCTCAGGAAGTCCCGGGAATCGCTTTTAATTGTCTTGGGACCCGCAACAAATTTAATTAGAAAAGAAAAACAGCAGGAGTTGGAGAGATTCCACTTCCCTCCTATGCAAAGCGGGCGACATGAAGCAAAGTTGGCTAATAAGCCAGTAAATAAGAATTTATACAACTACGTGAAACGCAGCGGTACAGCACCACGGATTAGACAAAGCTTAATGGACCTATTTGTGAGCTTTAGGTTTGGTTACAGTAATAGGTATGGCAAAAGCGCCCAAACGCACGGAAATTTTCTCGAGTGCTACAAGATCCGAATAGTATATTACCCCAGACGTGACATGGATATTATCTAACATGAGGTTCCGCTCGTTGCGCCAGAGAATGCACTCCCAAAGGATGTGATGAGCTGTTTGTTCAAAATCGGAGTTTGAGGTCGAACATTGACAAAATGGTGAATCTACTAGTTTAAAATAGAATAATTTACTTCTAAAATTCCCATGGCTTGTGAGGAATTGGGCATAGTGATCAATTCAGGGTATTAAAAAAAAAAACAAAATATTATATCCCTTAATCGTCTTATACAACACTCAAGGGCAAAAAAGGGGGCAGTGAATTGTATTTTTACTCCCTCGCCACATGTAGATTATTGTTATTCATCTATTTATTTTACACTTTTTTATATGTAATAAAACTATTTTATAACAAGTTTTTCTTAATTTCGGTCCATTTAGATGTTATTCATGTGATGCTAGCAGTTTTTTTTCATAACAGTAGAGAAATTAGTCTAGTTTTACATGTTAAGTTAAATTTTGATGTTGTTATTAAAATGCCCATAAATTATGCGAATTAAGGAAAATATAAATCATCATCGTCATTTCAGCTCATATATCTCCTACTGTTGATCTTGAGCCTCCTCCATAATAGGAAACTGACCTTACTGCATATACCATCCTGGTCAGACAGGTTGGTTTCCGTCTCTTGGATATATCCCTTAGTCGTCTTTTACGACATCCACGGGCAAGATAGGGAGTAGTGAATTGTATTCTTACTCCGTCACCACACGGATGACATATAAATCATGTTATTAAATTTTTTACTCTATACTGCAGTATCAAATATTCTGACAACACTACACGTTTGAAGTCCCTCAAAGTTTCATACTAACATTCATTCGGTATCTCATTCTGGACAAATACTCATTCCTTTTATTTTATTTCCGCCATCTTTGTGGAAAGGGTTTTGTCGAGTGAAACATATCGTAGGCTTATTTTTATTTTCTTCGTTCCTCGGTGCGGGCTTTATGTGTTGCCAATTTATTATTTTATATATTACTTTAGGATCTTGTTAGGCATTTTTATTATCTTTAGTTTGATTTTTTTATTGTTTTTATTGCAAGACAAGTAAACAGCCTACTTAATCAACATTATCAACATCATTACAGCCCATTACGTCACACTATTGGGCTCAGTTATCTACTACAACACGCTGGTCAGGCGTGTTGGTATAGGGTTAAATTTCGAGTTTGCCTTATCTTGCATAGGTATTATCTGCATATATAATCCTTTAGTCGTCTATTCCGATACCCACAGGCAAGAAAGTAAGTGGAGAATTCTTATTCTGTCACCAGACAAAACAAGTAAATCATACATAAACAACTGAATTGGAAGCCCTTATCCTTTTTTTTTTTGGCTTGGGCTACGATCAGCGCTCCCGCCGTCCGGCTCCATCCGGGGCGACAGAGGGGAGGCGCGCGGCCCCATAACCCACCCGATAGCACGATGCCTTCGTTGTTGGGCCCGACGGAATACCCTGAGGGGGTACCCTCTCCCATCGACGTCCTTTTCCCGGAACGTCGGTCGCCACCGAGAGGTCGGTCTCTTCGCGGCTGTCGGACTAAACTCCGCGATAAAAAGTCCTATAACGTATGTTTCAGATTTCTGAGTCTTGTATTTTTTAAATAAAGCTTGATAAGCAATATGAGAGGCCGCATTACCACCTTTTCTTCTACTTGAATTCTTTTGAGTTAAAGCGCAAATTTTCCTATACGTTTGGTGACGGAGTAAGAATACAATTCACCACCCCCTCTCTTACCCGTGGGTGTCGTAAAAGGCAACTAAGGGTTTAAATCTGCATATAACATCAATGTAGGAAAAGGAAAACTCGAAATAAGTCCCTATACTAACGCGTCTGACTATCGTGGTAGGTCAATTTCCCTCCTATTGTGGAGGAGGCTCTAGCCCAGCAGTGGAATAACCTCTGACATTTATACGTTTTTTTTTTTTTTTTGGTATGTGTTACGGTCGGCGCGCTCCTCGCACCACTCCGTGCGGGGCGACAGAGGGGCGTAAGAACGCACACCCGTGACACGTCGCCTTCGTCGTTGGACCGACCACCGGAGCAGGGTGACTTGAAGTCAGTGATTGGTCCGACGAAATACCCCTTGAGGAGTACCCTCCCATCGACCGACACCCCCCCTCGGGGACATTTATACGTTAACCTGTATTTAACCCCTGATACAAAAAGAGGGGTGTTACAAGTTTCACGTCGATGTTTATCTGTATGTGTGTTTGTGGCATCCTAGTTATTAAACCGAGGGACCGACTTCGATGCAGTTTTTTTTCATTTGAAAGCCAGTTTTCTTACGGTGGTTCTTAGCTATATTTGGTTACTATTGGCCCAGCAATATAAGAGTATCAGCTCTTTTCTAAAATGATATAATGGCGTATGATTACTCGATTAAGTGCTTCACGCGTGCCAGTGTAATTGTTAAATGACAATTAATTCGCAGCTGACGTGACCGGGGAATTAGTCCGTCACCCACCGAGAGGCCGACCGCGTGAGGAAAGACTGACGTCCTCCCCGAGGGGGGGACGTCGGTCGATGGGAGGGTACCCCAAGTAAGGGGTATTCCGTCGGGCCGACCACTGATGTCAAGTAACCCTGCTCCGGTGGTCGGCCCAACGACGAAGGTGACGTGGTTTTCGGGTGGGTTACGGGTGTGCGTGCTTACGCCTCTCTGTCGCCCCGGACGGAGTGGTGCGAGGAGCGCACCGACCGCAGCCCACCCGAAAAAAAAAATAAAAAAAAATGACAATTAATTGATAATTCCTGTTGAAAAGAACGTAATACTTTTTTATTATCTTAACTTGTGTCGGGGGTTATTAAAAATTTTCAATGTTACTTATACACAACAGAAATAGAGTAACAGAGACAGAATATAGTTTTTAGACTAAATATAGGCACTTTCAACACCACTTCTTTGGGTGGTCTATGGTCTGGACTTACACCATGCGTTCCGTTTAAGGGATGAAAAAGCGGTGCGCGTTCCTATAACCCACCGTATAACCCGTCGTATTATTCTCCCCCTATCGCCACTGGGCCAACTTTTTTTTTTTTTTCCCCGCCGGTGAATGGGGCAGCGCAGGCGCAACTACCTGCGCCTCATGCCGCCCTAGCCGAGGCCGCGGGTGACGTGACCGGGGATTAGTCCGTCACCCGCCGAGAGGCCGACCGCGTGAGGAAAGACCGACGTCCTCCCCGAGGGGGGGACATCGGTCGATGGGAGGGTACCTCAAGTAGGGGGTATTCCGTCGGGCCGACCACTGACGACAAGTTAACTCTGCTCCGATGGTCGGCCCAACGACGAAGGCAACGTGGTTTTCGGGTGGGTTGCGGGAGTTGCGTGCTTAAGCCCCTCTGTCGCCCCGGACGGAGGGGTGCGGAGGCGCGCCAACCGCAGCCCACCCACAAAAAACAAAAAAAAAAACACCTCTTTTTTTGATTTATGGTCAGCACATACACCATCCATTCCGTCCGGGGCGACGGTGGCGGGCGGCTCAATAAACCATCATATTGCCTCCCCTTTGACATTCGGCCGAACACTGGTACCGAGATCCTTGTCCGTGGCCATCCCGGATCTTAACCCTGCACAGATTTCTCTGTTCACTTCTACCACAAATGATTACCAAGCGGACAAAGTTATTAACAAAAACTAGTTAAAGGTTACTTACTAGTCATCATCTCAACCTGTGTAAGTCCCACTGTTGGGCTAGGGCCTCCATCACAAGGGAAGAGAAATTGACCTAGTATCACGCTGGTCAGACGTGTTGGAATATGATTTTATGTCGAGTTTTCCTTCTCTTGCATAGATATTATCTACCTTAGTCGTCACATATGCCTTAGTCGTCTTTTACGACATTCACAGGTATAAGTGGGGTTAATGAACTATATTTTTACTCTATAAAAACAAATCTGTTTCAAAATCTCATATATTTTCATTCATATAAGTATTAAAGAACGCTTACCATAATGTATACATTTTAGTGTGTAAGGTTTTTATATTTCAAGATCTTGATATTACATCTGCGAATAAAAAATAGAATCTAGTCTATTTTCTTTTCAGATCAGCTTTATTTTGTAATACATATTAGATTCGCTTAGCTCTCGCTCTGATAAATAATATGAATCCATCGATATTTTATTATTCTCAACTATATTGGCATGAGTTTTCTGATATAAAAAAATTCTGAGCAGTCTTTTTTTCTGTGTGGTGACGGAGTAAAAATATAATTCACCAGCACCTTGCCTGTGGGTGTCTGAGATGTCCTGTAAGAGAAGGGAAACTTTAAATACTCCCTATAGCAGCACGTATATGAGCTAAATGAGGGAACAAGGGAAGGAGGGAATGAGGGAAGGGAAATATGAGGGAGTTCTACATCCAGCAGTGGACGGCGACAGGCTGAAATGATGATGAATGATGATGATATGAGCTCAAATGTTCACAATGATGATTGTTTTCTCCCAACTCAAAAAGAGGAAAGGTGTATCTGTATATCTCTCTGTGGCTTAGTAACTCCTAAATGAATTGACCAATTATATGATAAGCTTATTTTGTTGAAACCTGGTGTAATTAAGTTGATTCTTAGCTATAATTTTTATGTCGGGTCGACCACTGAAGTCAAGGAACACTGCACCGGTGGTCGGCCCAACGACGAAGGCGACGCTATACGGGTGGGTTACGGGTGTGCGTGCTTACGCCCCTCTGTCGCGTCTGACTGGAGCGAGGAGTGCGCCGGCCGTAAAAAACAAAGCTATTATATTTTAATATTTGCTCTCATAAAATATTTTAATTTTACATATCTAGAGAGAAATTATCGCGTGGTGGCGATTACTATTACCATACACCCTTACATTAATCGTGGGTTTCGTAAAAAAAAACTAAGATCTTTAGTAATGTTAAGGAGGAATTGATGCAAGAAGATAACTCGAAACGAAATTTTACTTCAATCTTTTTAGTGGTAGGACCACAATTTTTTACTGGGAGAAACTCACTGTTGACATTTGCATGTCTACATCCGCGGGCCGGTCCGTCCGGGGTCCACACTGAGCAGAAAATTGACGTTTCAGTAGTAGCAATTTGTTACTGCGCTTCATACGGTGAGTGAGGGAGCTGGAAGCCCAACTGTCTGAGGATGTTTGCGTGTGGTGGGTTTTAATGATGCCTTTAGCAGTAATGAACCTTCGATGGGAGGGTACCCCAAGTAGGGGGTATTTCGTCGGGCCGACCACTGATGACAAGTAACCCTGCTCCAGTGGTCGGCCCAACGACGAAGGCGACGTGGTGTTCGGGTGGGTTGCGGGAGTTGCGTGGTTAAGTCCCTCTGTCGCCCCGGACGTAGGCCTCCCTCATGTTGCGCCACAATGTGCGGCCCTGTGCCGCCTGCATCCAACGACGCCCAACAACTTTCACTAGGTCATCGGTCCACCTAGTGGGGGGGCGTCCTACACTGCGTCGTCCGATACGTGGTCGCTACTCGAGAACCTTTCTTCCCCAGCGGTTGTCGGTTCGTCGAGCGATGTGGCCTGCCCATTGCCACTTCAGCGTCCTTATTCTTCGTGCTATGTCGGTTACACCCGTTCTTCTGCGGATTTCCGTATTCCGGATTCTATCTCGCAGAGAAATCCCGAGCATAGCCCGCTCCATAGCACGCTGAGCGACTTTGAGCCTTGATATAAGGCCTACATTTAGGGACCACGTTTCCGTGCCGTAAGTCATCACTGGTAACACACACTGGTCGTAGACCTGTGTTTTCAGACACTGAGGTATGTTGGACGAGAAGATCCTCTTAAGTTTCCCAAACGCTGCTCAACCGAGTTGGATTCGTCGGCTGATTTCTTTCTCGAATTTGGATGTACCTAACTGGACTGTTTGTCCGAGGTAAACATAGTGATCGACAACTTCGAGAATCGCATTGCCAACTAGGACCGGTACAGGAATGACATGGGCATTTGACATGACTTTCGTCTTGTCCATGTTCATTCGTAAACCCACTAGTTGGGATACCCTACTGAGATCATTGAGCATTGTGCCAAGGTACTCCATGGATTCTGCCATAACGACTATATCGTCCGCAAATCGAAGGTGAGTGATGTATTCGCCGTTAATGTTGATGCCGAGTCTAGTCCAGTCTAAGAGCTTGAAGACATCTTCCAGTGCAGTGGTGAACAGTTTCGGAGAGATGACATCTCCCTGTCTCACGCCTTTCTGCAACTGGATCGGTTTCGTACTCTTATCCCGGATACGGACTGACATTGTGGCGTTCCTATACAAACACATCAGCACTTCGATATAGCGATAGTCGATTTGGCAGCGCTGAAGGGACTGCAGCACCGCCCAAGTTTCGACTGAATCAAAGGCTTTCTCATAGTCCACAAACGCTAAGCACAGGGGCCGATTATACTCCTCGGTCTTTTGTATAATCTGCCGAAGCGTGAGGATCTGGTCTATGGTGCTATAGCCTTTTCAGAAGCCGGCTTGTTCGGGCGGCTGGAAGTCATCGAGCTTGCGCGAGAGTCGATTGGTAATGACCCTCGAGACCAACTTATAAACATGGCTCAGGAGTGAGATGGGTCTGTAGTTCTTTAGAAGAGCTTTGTCAGCCTTTTTGAAGAACAACACCACCACACTCCTGGTCCACGACTCTGGAACGTCGCCCCCGAGGATAACGGAACTAAATAGCTTCTGAAGGGCTATTAAGACTGGCTTGCCGCCCGCCTTCAGAAGCTCTGCCTTAATTCTGTCACCTCCCGGTGCCTTACCGTTACGTAGTTGTTTGAGAGCCATTCTGATCTCGTACAAGCTGATGTCCGGGATTTCTTCGGTATAGTGCCGAGTTAGCTTGGATCTGGGATCTTGGACCAAGCCGACAACAGGATTTCGGGATGATTTGTATAACTGTCCATAGAACCTTTCGACCTCACCCAAGATCTCACTTTGAGATGAAATGACAGTGCCATTGTCGGTCTTCAGCTTAGTCATTTGGCTTTGCCCAATAGACAGATCTTGTGCGGACACTTTTGAGCCACGATTCCGCTCTATCGCTTCTTTAATACGGAGCGTATTAAATCGGCGAATATCGCGACGCACAGACCTGGAGATCTGCCTATTTAGCTGCCTATGTTTGGACCAATCGGCTGAAGACTGCACCGTCGTCTCTTTTATCCGCTCCATGAGCTCGAGAGTCTGGTCAGAAAGTTTTTTAGGTCTATTGACGCGGTGAGCCTTGAAAAATTTCGACTCAACCGCGTGGACAGTTTCCACGAACCTGTTGTTCATATCGTTCGGAGATTCGCACTCGTCCAGACATTGGAAGCGATTGTGTAGTTCGAGTTGAAAGCTTTCGAGGTTCTGGTATTGGACAGATGTAGGTCGGAGTGTAGACTTTATCAAGCGTGACCGCTCGACTTTTGTATGGATATTCAATGTGGCTCGTACCATCCGGTGATCGCTCCCAGTTTTAATCCTGCTGATCACTGCGACATCATTGAATATCTGTCGTTTGTCTGACAAGATGAAATCTATCTCGTTTTTTGTTGAACCATCGGGGCTAATCCAGGTCCATTTCCTTTGTGGCTGCTTCCTGAAGAAGGAATTCATCATAAAGAAGCTTTCCTTCTCAAGAAAATCGGCCGGTTTCTGGCCCCTCTGGTTTCTCTGTCCATATCCATGTTTCCCCACTCTCAACTCATCGTCACTCCCTTTGCCTAGTTTCGCGTTAAAGTCTCCCATAACCACCGTGAAGTGGGTTTTGGACGTGTGTATGGCTTTCGAGATGTCCTCGTAAAATGCCTCCACCTCGTCGTCGGAGTATGTCGAGGTCGGTGCGTATACCTGTATAACCTTCAGCGAATACCTCTTGGTAATTCTGAGTATAAGGTACGCTACCCTTGTCGACACACTCTCGATCCTCTCCACGTTGTCTACGAGAGACTTACGAACGATAAACCCTATACCACCTTGGGACGGGTGATCGCCCTCCCGGTAGAAGAGCAAGTTTCCAGACTGGAGGATTATCGTGCCCTCGCCCTCTCTTCGCACTTCTGATAATCCTACAATGTCCCAGCGGATTTTGCTCAATTCCTCTTCCAGCTCGATGACCTTCTCGTCAGTCCTGAGTGTCCGAATGTTGTGTGTTACCAGGGCCAAGGGTCGTTTTTGTTGGTAGCCGGATCGCTGCCGGAGATTTCTCGCACCCCCCGCTCCACCACTACTGGGCCCGCCAACAAATGAGCCCGTAGAGTACCGGAGCCGCCGTGACTGGGGGCCATTTTTTTGTTGTACGCCATTTTTTTTTGAAAGGGGATATTGCCGTAATCGCCACGCTTGGCAGGCGGGTTGGCGATCGCAGTATTGGTGTTTTACGTTTCCCAGGAGAGAGCTGCTGCCCTGCTCTCCTGGTGAACCTTCAGCCGATTTTTACGACTCCCACGGGCAAGTAAGGGGTGGCGACACATGTATTCTCAACCCGTCGCCACAGTGTTTACTTACATTTCAATAAGTAACCATAAAATATTTCCCAGGCCGTAATGAAAAGGTAAATAAGTTAGTAAACAAATAATTTTACCTTACATTAATTTATGTCAACATGATGAAAATGGACACACATAATATGTAATCAAATAAAACGTTTAATGGAAAGCGTATTGGGAGATTTATTTTATTTTCTACTTCCTTATAAGGACACGCTTGCTTTAGACAGATGTAGGGATACCATATTATAATTTTTGTAGGACATTTTAATATTTTCTTTGTAATTAATGCATGCAATAAATTTTCCGTGTGATGACAGAGTAAGAATACAATTTATCACTCCCTCTCATACCAGTGGATGTCGTAAAAAACGATTAAGGGATTAAACATGCATATATGTAAGAGAAAGAAAACTTGGAAAGAAAACCCTATACCAACCCGTCTGACAGCGTGGCATAGTAAATTAATTTTACTCTTATCCAGGAGGAGATGTGCCTAGCAGTGGGAAGTATATGAATTGAAACGAATGAATAGTCTTCCCGAGACAATAAACGCTGAAAAGTATACAATATTGCTCCCCTCGTTTCTCGAATGGTGTTAGGGAGAAGTAGTTGTCGAATACATACGTTATAGACCAGTGACAATATTCTATAGTATCTTGCGCGTCTAGCTAGCGTGGTATAGTAAGCCAAGCCGAGCCTAACAATAGGACGTGTATGAGCTGAAACGAATTAATGCAGGTAAATATTTTTTTTCGTGTAGTGACAGAGTAAGAGCACAATTCAGCTTCCCAGTTTCTTGCCTGTGGGTGTCGTAAAAGACCTCTAAGGGATTTTAATTACCAGATAAGTTCTTTGCAAGAGAAGGAACAACTGCAACTTGATGGAACAACTGCAAGAAAACCCTATACCAACACGTGAGCATAAGGCTTTATCAGCGTGATTTATTAGGTCAATTTCACACAAAATGTAGAAGAGGCTGGATCTCAGCAGTCGGACGTATTTGACTTGTGATGATAATAATAAGGAATGATACGAAATATTCAAAAGAAGCTTCTAGTGACAATATATTTATATTGATACATTTAATTTAATATACATTTCAACATGGTCACCCTACTTATATGGAAGTATATTTGATTAAATAATGTTTTGTAAATATTCCTTTACGAGTTTCGTTGTATCCCCAAATTAGGTATATAATGTATAAAATGCACAATGTATACCCAATCTATATATAATAAAACTGTTAGTTTTTCTGTACATTATAGATCTTGAAGGAAAACGCAAAACCGACCCCAAAACAGGATATTTTGACAATCTGTATATTTGTATACGCAATAGCTATCACGTGGATCTATTGCTAGATGTCTAACTTCGGGTGACTGGACGAGAATTTAGTCCGTCATTCGCCGAGAGGCCAACCGCGCAAGCGCGACCGACGTCCTCGAAGGGAGGACGTCGAAAGGAGAGGGTACTCAGCAGGGGTATGCCGTCGGGCCGACCATTGAAGACAAGTCACCCTGCACCGGTGGTCGGCCCAACAGCGAAGGCGATGTGCCACGGGTGCCGCCCCTCTGTCAACCCGAACGGAGCCAGGCGACGGGTGCGCTTACCGTAGCACACACCCAAAAAAAAGATCATCATCATCTTGCTCTTATCCCAATTACTTGGGGTCGACGCAATATGTCATCTGTTTTGACATATTGCAAAAAGTTTCGGCAATGACTTTTATGACCGGCCGCCTGCCTGACGTCTACCCTCCTTGGGAATGTAATCGTTGACCCAAATGGTACCAGATGGAGTTGGTCCGGGTCAATCTAGGGCTCTTAGTCGTCTTTTACGACACCCACGAGCAAAGCAAGGGTTGGTAGTATTCGAAGCCGCTACCACACAGCAGTTCTACCCAAAAAAAAGATGTCTAACATAAAATGTGTTAGCTAGCCCTCCTATTGAAAAGAAGGTACGAGCCAACAGTAGGACGTTTGTGAGCTAAGATGATGAAATAAAATTTCATCTGGGCTAAGTGACACTTTACGCGAATGAAGCCGCATGCAGAAACTAGTCTGCGAATATAGAACATAACATTCGTTCTCTGTTTTGTATATAGATTGATTACCAGCCGTTATTAACGTAGCAAAGGGCCGGCACAAAAATACAAATTGCATATGTGCCTTCCTAATCAAACAATGTCTGCGAGTGACATTGTACTCCATAAATATCGTTAATATATTGATATATGTAAGGACGGGAATCAAATTCACAGACTCTTTATTAGTCGACACATGTACGCTTGAAATATTACAAATCTTTTTTTTTTTTTATTTTAAACGGTGGCTAACGAGCAAACAGTACACCTGATGGTAAGTGTTGCTGCCGCTCATGGACCTTTACAGGGTCGCTGCCTACCGCGAAGAAAGTGAAGGGAGCGTGAATGCGTGCATTGAGGCTCGGTGATACCAAGAGCACCACCAAAACTCTCCACACACAAACACCTAATCATATACTCATAAAATTAACTGCCTTGGTTAATGAATAACCATTTATACAGCAACGAGGCAGTTCAATATTTTAAATAAAAATAAAAAACATACCTATTTAGAAATAAAACAACATAAAATATTATAAATGGAAAAAAAATTAGAAATTCCAAAACACAAAAAGTGTGCGTAGGCCGGGAATCGAACCCGGATCAACTGCTTGGAAGGCAACTATGCTGACCATTACACCACCAACGCACTTACTAAAAGTGATAGAATATAGAGATAAATTCGATTCACTTATCAATAACATTATTTTTGTAGACAAACGGTATCTAGCTGAGGCCGCGGGTGACTGGACTGGAGATTTAGTACGTCACCCGCAGAGAAGCTGACCGCGCGACGGCGATCAAGGTCCCCCCTCGATGAGCAGAGGGTATTCCGTCAACCGGAGTATTCCGTCGCGCCGACCACTGACGACAAGGAACTATGCACCGATGATCAGCCCAACGCTGAATGGGGCCGTCGCCGTCCCTCGTCGCCCCGGACGGAGCTGGGCGGCGGGTGCGCTGTCCATGGCCCAACCACAAAAAAAAGTATAACAATCTTTTGTGTAGTGACGGGGTAAGAATATAATTCACCACCACCTATCTTGCCGTGGTAGTCGTAAAAGACGACTATGGTATATTTATATCCTTCTGCGAGACAGTGATCTCGCAGAAGGAGGCGGCGGATCGCCTGCGCGAGGAGCGCAACCTCGATGAGGAGATCCGCCGCCGGCGAATGGGGCGGCGCAGGCGCAACTACTTGCGCCTCATGCCGCCCTAGCCGAGGCCGCGGGTGACGTGACCGGGGATTAGTCCGTCACCCGCCGAGAGGCCGACCGCGTGAGGAAAGACCGACGTCCTCCCCGAGGGGGGGACGTCGGTCGATGGGAGGATACCCCAAGTAGGGGGTATTCCGTCGGGCCGACCATTAACGACAAGTTCTCAACTCAGCTCCGGTGGTCGGCCCAACGACGAAGGCGACGTGGTTTTCGGGTGGGTTGCGGGAGTTGCGTGCTTAAGCCCCTCTGTCGCCCCGGACGGAGTGGTGCGGAGGCGCGCCGACCGCAGCCCACCCACAAAATAAAAAATGGTATATTTATATGCCTATAACATCTGTGCAAAAGAAGGAAACCCTGGAAGAAAATTCTATACAAACTTGTCTCATCAGCGTGATCAAGTGCCCTCTTATTATATAGGGAGCACAAGTCCAGCTGTGGGACTCCTATGAGCCGTAATGGATAGTATATAATAAACAGATAAAATCAACGTAAAAGAGATGGAAAATAAAACCCCACATCAACATGTCTGACCAGCGTGATTCACTACGTCAAATTCCCTTCCTTTCCGGAGAAGGCTTGCCCAACAGTGGGACGTATATGAGCTGTGATAATGATGAGCGTTATTTATCACTTATTATTCGTAGGTCTGCTTCTTCATCAGCCACTAAATTCAATAAAAAATTCCCTCATTTATACGAGATACAATTTACTATTCCCTATTCTTACTATTTGATGTCGTTAAAGACGACTAAGGCATATAATATGCATATAATATCTATGCAAGAGAAGGAGAACTCGACACAAAACCCTATACCAACACGTCTGACCAGCGTGGTATAGTAGGTTAATTTCCCTCCCATAGTGGTGAAGACTCGAGCCCAGCTGTGGGACGTGTATGGGTTGAGATGATGATGGATAGATGGAGACAGATCAATTAAGATGTATTTGTCAATATAATTATCCTAAATGAAGGACTACATCATTATTTGTAGCTCATTAAATCATGACGCAAAATAGAAACGTGGAATATTAACACGTACCAGTTTAATCGAGTCAAATCCGGATATAATCCAGTTATATCCGGATATTGAATCGGCCGATGACGTACGTAACTATGATTGGGTATTTCGATTGACGTCGATCGTCCATCAACGAATTATTTTCAGTATTAATCCGTGCGCTGCCCTGATTGGATTAGCTCGTCAACTGCTGTATGGAATATTTAAAAATAATATCAATTTATTCTATTCGCAGTTGTACCCGCATTTTTTGCATTTATTGATGAATATGAGATTAATATGCTATTTTTTATTAACCGACTTCTAAAAAGGAGGAGGTTCTCAATTCGGATGTTTGTATTTTTTTTTGTGTTTGTTCGCTTATAACTCCGTCACTTGCCAACTGATTTGAAAACTCTTGGTGGTTTTTAGGTGCTTAGTGGTTTTTGAAAAATCAACAAAAATTTTAAAAAATATCTATTTGTGTACATTAACGATCTTTTCATTTACTCTGCATTGCGTTTTGAAGTGGATTTTTATTTTTGCAAAAAATATTTTTTATCTTCTCTCTAGAAATCGTCATCATCTCTGCTCATATACGTCCCAACTGTGGCCTTGAACCTCCTCCACAAGAGACATTTGATGTTTCTAAAACATCGATGTATCGTTTGCATCACTAGAAAGAGAGCAAGTGAATAGTATTCTTAAAAACTATGAAATATTCAATTTCGCAATTATTTAAAATTAAAGCAAGACAAGGTTACCGCGTGGTAATCGAGTTAGAATACAGTTTGCCGCCCCCCTTTCTTACCCGTGGGTGTAGTAAAAGACGACTAAGGGATATGATATGCAGATAATATCTATGCAAGAGAAGGAAAACTCGAAACAAAACCTAATTCTAACACGTCTGGACAGCGCGGTATAGTAGGACAAGTTCCCCTCACCGTGGAGAAGGCCTAAGCATAACAGTGGGACTTATATGGGCTGAGATGATGATGATGATGAAGATTACTTAAAATTTGTAATTTTTTTTAAAGACAACACCCGATACCAAGGAAAAAATCCTTGCGAAGGACTACTAACATACAACTAACGGACACAAATTACATCCAGACTCGGAACAACAATTTGTGGATTTAACAAAATGTGATCCTGCATGGGATCCGAATCCTCGAAACAGGCTCTATAGGTCTGTATCTCAACCACAACGCTATCTATGCAGTCAAACAGTCTACGCTATCTGTAAAATCCAACCCATTACTTTAATAACTGTGTCTTTCCTAATCCTTCGTCCTCATTGTTGAGTAATGCTATCAAATCCCTATTTCGGTGCCCGAGACATTTGACAAATGGGTTTTGGATACAAAAAGTGACCGCTTTACGTAACTCAGGTATCAAACTCGTGGAAATTATTATTCAATACTTCATGTCCATGTGATGACGGAATAAGAATATAATTCACCATTCTCTATTTTGCCCGTGGATAGCGTAAAAGACGACTAAGGGATATAATACGCATATAACATCTATGCAAGAGAAGGCAAACTAGTAACAAAACCCTATACCAAACATGTCTGACCAGCATGGTATGGAAGGTCCTATTGTAGAGGAGGGTCGAGCCCAGCAGTGGGACGTATATGAGCCGAGATGATGATGATGATGACCTGTATATTTTATAGTTCCAACGATATCCATGAAATTTCATATGCAGGAGATTTCGGAGGTGAACTATAGGGCGGATCTATAGAAAATCTCCTCAGAGAACCTCGAATACTATCTCGTAGTAGGAATCGAATTGTCGTTAAGGCCTTTTTTGGTAGTCTGTGGTCTGATACCCCACTTAATATGGACGGTGTGACGAATGGGTGACGTGCGATCCCGTAACCTACTGTATATTCTCCACATCGCCATTAGGCCAACCACTGATACAAATTCCTTGCGTCAGGGATCTCATGCACAGGTGTTATGTGCATATTATATCCTTTAGTCGTCTTTTACGACTTCCACGGTTAAGAGGGAGTGGCGAATTGTATTCTTTCTCCGTCAGAACACGGCAAATGATTATGATGATAATAATATGTTTTTTTCATTGTGATACAAATGATGGATTCTATTGATGGATTCATTCAAATTATGGATTATATTACACTGATGGGCAAGCTGCCATCAGTGGAATAAAGTCCTAGCCGAGGCCGCGGGTGACGTGACCGGGGAATTATTCCGTCACCCGCTGAGAGGCCGACCGTGTGAGGAAAGACGATGGGCGAGTACCTCAAATAGGGGTATTCCGTCGGACCGACCACTGATGACAAGTATCCCTGCTTTTCGGGTGGGTTGCGCTTGTACGTGCTTACGCCTGTCACCCCGGACGGAGTGGTGCGAGGAGTGCGCCAACCGCAGCCCACCCCGAAAAAAACAAAAAAAAGCTACCATCAGTGGAATAAATGTTTTTCGAAGACGATATTATATAACTAGTTAACTCCGATCAATACTAACATCTATTTAACAAGACATATTGTCACATACATTCCGATCGAGTCGACATGAATTCAATTTCAGTACGCCCTTATCGATACAGAATATAAACCTAACATTACTGAAGCACAGAATATCTACATATCAAGTAATAATTTCGCAGGGATGTCGCAATGGATGCCAAATGAAATATTTTACTTGATATAGCTTACAATTTCTATATTTTATATTTATATTTATTTTATTTATTTAAGACAACACCCTGCACTAAGGAAATAATCTTTGTATTGCGGGGGACTTTACAAACATATAATTAACAGACAGAAATTACATCCAGACTCAGAACAACAAATTGTGGATCGCACAAAGTGTTGTCCCGCGTGGGATTCGAACCCCCGACACTGGCGCTGTAGGTCGCTATCTTAACCACTACGCCATCTGTGCATATATATACTTACAATTTTTATATATACATTAGATTGCGTCAGAAAAAAAAAATTGTCCTTTTTTTATTATTATTATTTTTTCTTTAGTAAGTACATCAAGTTTCTGTTAGACAAAAAAAAAAAATGGGTGCGTGTACTTATGTACGCGCGTGAGAAGTTATACTTCTTTGGCATCATTAAAAAATAGTTTTTAATTGCATGCAAATAATTAATTACAATAAAATAATAGAAGGATTGGAAAAGGATAATCAACAAAGTTCAGTTTAATAGTCATCAAATTTAAACTAAAAGAATCTTAGATTGATCTTAGATATCAATAATTAATATTAAAAATTGAAAATTAATATATTTATATAATAATATATAATATATATATATATATATATATATATTTAATATAAATTTATATAATATATAATTAATATATATATATAATTATTAAAAACAAAATTTAGAGAATAATAAATATATAAGACATAATTTGTACTAAATATTATAAGATTCTTAATTTTAAATGTTTATTATTGATTATTTAATATTTTAAAAATAAATTTAATTATAAATTCAAAAATTGAATTTAAGGTTAAGCAGACTATATACTGTTAATTTTGTGTCACAGATGCGCGCGCATCTTAAAATTTCACTCAATGAGCGGTTAAGCAGACAGATTCATACTGTTAATTTTGTGTCACAGATGCGCGCGCATCTTAAAATTTCACTCTCATCATTTTTTCATAACGCGCCTAAAGAAGTATAACTTCAAAAACCTAAAAGATGAGTTTGATATTTAGAAAATTGAGCTGGCGCATAGGGGGTCCCCTTTTCCATATAAAATACATTGAGAAAAACCTTTTTTCTTTATTTTCATTGTAAATTGTGGATTTTATTCACATTTTCCTTTTCGTTATCTTATAGAAAATTAAATTCTCTACATAAAAGGTCTATTTCATTTTTTCGCTGAACTCTTAAACGGTTGGACCAAATTTTTTATATTATGTGTTTCTTTATGTGAGATTAGGTGGATTCTAGAATGGTTTAGATTAATAATTAAATCCGGTAGGTGGCGCTGAGATCGATTTCAAGGAGAATTTCGTTTCTTTTATTTGAATAGACCAGCGTCTGTTGGGTCAGTTAGTATTTATATAACTGCTCCTAAAAACGGCTGGGCCAATTGTGATGCATTTTTTAGGTGTATAAATAAATTAAAAATAGTTCAGATTACACATTGGACCCGGTGGCGCTGCGATTAGTTATCTGTTTGGTCATCCAGTAGCTATATATAAGATGTCTAAGGTTATAGAACAACTGGTCAAACAGGAGTTAAGTAATAGTTGTAGGAAGCCATGAAAATAATTTGAATTAAAAATATCAATTCGTTAATGAAATAGAGACCTGTAAAGTTTTCAATTTCGTCATCGTTTTCTCGTGAAAGTCAGTGATACTTAATCTGCAAAATATTCGTACCTTGTTAAATGCTAAATAGAAATTGAATAAATCGATGATTATCTTCGCGTAAACAAGATAAACTTTGCTATAAATCAGTTGATTGGCTGATGATCGTTGATACCTTTTATTTTTTTGGGGTGGGCCAATATTTACTCTAGCTAATATTTACTCAAATGTTACGAATATGATCCATAATTACATTAAACCTTTCAGTGTTTGTGATAACACGGTGCCCTAGTTCCACTTATACTAGTAATTATCATAATATCACAGAAGTAAGAATAATAATCATCTATTTGATAATTCGAATACATGCGTTGGTGGTGTAATAGTCAGCATAGTTGCCTTCCAAGCAGTTGATCCGAGTTCGATTCTCGGCCAACGCATTTCTTTCAATTGTAAGTTTTTAATTAGCCATTATTAATATAAATCATTTCCGTGTGGTGACGGAGTAAGAATATAATTCAACACTTCGTATTTTGACCGTGGCTGTTGTAAAAGACTACTAAGGGATTATAATATGCACATAAGATCTCTAAAAGAAAAGGAAAACTCGAAATGAAACTCTATGCCAACATGTCTGACCAGCATGGTATAGTAGGTCAAAATCCCCCCCATTGTGGAAGAGGCCTCAACAGTAGGACGTATGTGGGCTGCGATGATGATAAATCATTTGTTATACTTATATTCAAAGAAAGACTAAAAATATAATTTGGGTCAATTCCTCTCTCGATATGGAGGAGGCTTGAGCCCAACAGTGGGACGTATATGAGCTGTAAAGATGATGTTAAAAAGATATATACGAATGCTTGATTCTTAATCAATGAATTCATTTGCATTTCCTTATTTTTTAATTAACTTAATTCGTAAGTAATTTGTAGTAGTTAGTTTCAATAAAGATCGGATCATTTTCTATTAATGTTAATAAGAGCAATCACTGTTGATAATATTATATGAGATTTGTAGACATTATTATTGATCGAGTATAGTATATTGACTTTGTCTCACAACTAGGGTTGCAAACGATACATCGATGTATCAATAAAAAAAAACGATCTTTCGATACGTCGATGCTTTTAGGGCGATGTTGTTTATACAATGACTTGTACCTACTCACAACTAGGGATGCAAATATCGAAACCAAGAATATCGATACATCGATGTTTCAGAAACAACGCCGATGTACAAAGAACATCGCTCTAAAGCATCGATGTAAGATCTATAAAGTATCAGATACTTTCCTTGCGATCTAAGAGTAAGAGTAGTACTTATAACGATTTCAAGCAAGCATGTTTTTACATGAGACATTGAGCGTAATGAGCTTACTTTTTCTTCTTCTTTTAAATTATTTAAAAACGGAGTAACCTGCCACGCAGGCTTTGCTAAAAGCACCATACATTTTAAATCATGCAGGAAAAACATCGATTTATAAACATCATATAAAATAACATCGATACAATCGATGTTTTACAATAGTGAACATCGATGGCAAGTATCGATATTTTTTTATTGATACATCGATGTTTCAGTAATATCGATGTATCGTTTTCAACCCTACTCACAACTATTTTCAAAGAGATAAACGTAAGTGCACATATATACACATAAAAACACATGTTTTGTGTTAAAGAAAATAAGTATTTTTATAAACTTCGTGATTAATAAAAATAGAAGTAAGAGGTGGCGATATTTGTGGCGTCACTTTATAGAAAATTGATGTACCCATAAATTATATTATTTTTAAACACATCCCTATTATCCACATCCTTTTTTGGAGGCAATTCTTTCAAAGTTATTACCACACTGGGCGAATGATCGGAGTCAAATTTTACATATTTCCGAATTCTTTTATGGCCATGTACTTTACGGATTTTATCGCGTTTGTATTTGATTTATGATTGCCCGACATTTCGAACACTTTACAGCATTAAGTGTAGTCCGTAAAGTAGTTTTATTTAGATGTTATATGTCTTTTATATTCCCTTAATCGTCTTTTACAATACCACGGGAAGGATAGGGGGGTGGTGCATTGTATTCTTACTCCGTCACCACACGAATAGCTTAGTATAGTAGGATTATTTCCCTCCCATTATGGAGGAGGCTTCATCCCTACAGTTATAATGATGATTTGATATTTTTAATAATTTCACAAAAATAATTTACAGTTAAATTACAATTTATTCTCAGAATAATGAAAAAAACCTTGACACAATTTCCTGAATATAATACAAAAGGACCAATTTTTCATCGCTACGATTAATTATGAGCAGTCAAATAAACCTTTCCATTGTGTCAGTTTTGTTGATCGTGGTGCGTATATTGATTGAAAGGAAAATTCGTGTCGGACCCGTTCTTTGTTTGTTTAATGTACTACGATGCTTTGTTCAGTTAAATATGTTGAAAATTATTTATTTCTTTTAAATGTTAGATATTTGTTAGCCAAATTATATTATCCGTGTGGCAACGGGATAAGAATGCAATTGTGGCCACACCTTCGTCATCACATGGAACTGGGATATTTTGTGTTGTGGGGGACTTTACAAACATATAATTGAACGGACACAAATTAAACCCACACTCAAACAAATTCGTAAATCTCACAAATTATTACATTGCGTAGTAATTGATCCCAGAACTACGGCATGACAGGTGCGCCATCTGTGCAGTCGAATTTTATATCTATCCATCGAACCATCCATCCATTCATTCCAGCTTATATACGCCCCCACTGCTGGGCTCGAACCTCCTCCTCAATGAGAGAGAAATTGACCTGAATTGACATTCCACGTTAGCGTGGTATGTCAATACCACGCCCATACCCCGGCAATACTCTATACCCACATGTCTGAATAGTCAGACATGTGAGTATAGGGTTATATTTCAAGATTTTCTTGTTTTGCATCGATGTTTCAATCATATTAATACCTTAAAATTTCTTTAAAATACTTATGGGCATGCGAGGTGGGTAGTAAATTGTATTCTTACTCCGTACTACACGGAATTATATCTATAATAGCTGACCCAGCAGACGTTGTTCTGTTCAAATAAGCGCCACCTATCGGCTCCAATTGCGAATCTTAACTGTTCTCGAATCCCCTTGAACATGCACAAAAAAATTTCATTGATATCCGTTAGGAGGAGTTCAGTGACATACACACGTACACAAAAAATATACTGTGGATTTCATTAATAACGACCTCGGTTGTAACGACTTTTCGGTTATAGCGACGTCAAACTTGGGTCCCTAGAATTTAAAGCATACTATCGTAGGAAATTCATTCGGTAATAGCGACTCTAGATAACGCCTAATTCGGGTATACCGACTTGTTTTATGAACTATTTGGGACAGATTCCTAGAAATTCCTTACGGATGTTGCGACTGAGTCGGCAAAGACACAAAGTCTCATTCATAAGCTTTAACTATTAAGCTTTCTTATGCTTTGTTTATATTCGCAGATGGTCAAATGCTTTGTTTGTATGTAGCGTTACTTAGCATGTGCGTGAAGTTAAAATTATGAATCAGTTACGGAAACTATTTCCAGCGTGTGAACAGTGTTTCTTAGACTTGTGAAAATGGCTACTAGACGTACATTTACTGTTAAAGAAAAACTGATTTCGGATATAGAGACCTCCGGATATAGCGACGACATTACAGTGGTTCCTTCGCCGTCGTTATAACCGAAATACACTGTATATATAAAGACTACCTAACCCAACAGACGTTGTTCTGTTCAAATAAGCGCCACCTACTAGATCCAATTGTGAATCTAAACTATTCTCAAATCCCCTTGAACATGCATAAAAAATTTCATCGACATCGGTCCAACCGTTTAGGAGGAGTTCCATAAGATACACAAGTACACAAAAAATTTATATATAAAGATATTAATAATAACTCGAAAGACAGGTTAATTAATTTATCATAATAATTTTCAATACAACACCAACGAATATCTTAACAAAATAAAACCTTTTGGCGAACGTCCCATTTATTTCATTATCAAAGATCTAAATTGGCGCCGAGGTTTTAAGTAAAACCTTTTAAAAGGCCTCGTTATGAATCATGAAGTTCAAAAAAAAATAATGTGCCGCTTCCAAATAATGTAATATTTTTAAATTTAAACGTCCTAAATATGTTTCCTGTGTGGCCACGGAGTTAGGATACAATTCAACACTCCCTATCTTGTCCGTGGATGTCGTAAATGACGATTAAGGGATGCATATTCTATGCAAGAGAAGGAAACCACGATCAGTGTGATTCAGTAAATCAATTTCCCCCACTTTTTTTTATTGTAAACGGTGGCAAATAAACAAACAGTACAGTCTGATGGTAAGTAAAGCTGCCACTCATGGACCTTTGCTAGGTCGCTGTCTACCGTGAAGAAAGTGTAGAGACTGTGAAAGCGTGGAATGACGTTCGGTGGTCGGACGTGTGGTGACGGAGTAAGAATATAATTAACCACCACCTCTCATACCCGTGGCTATCGTAAAAGATGACTAAGATATATATTACGCATACGACATCTAAGCAAGAGATGGAAAACTCAAACACATTGCGATACGCCTAAGGTGATTTTTTTTTTTGGGTGGGTTGCGGTCAGCGCCCTCCTCGTACCACTCTATCTGGGGCGACAGAGAGGCGTAAGCACGCACACCCGCAAACCACCCGAACACCACGTCGCCTTTGTCGTTGGACCCACCACCGGAGCAGGGTCACTTCGTCGGGGACGTCGGTCTTTCCTCGCGCGGTCGGCCACGCCTAAGTAGCTTGCGGGAACTCAAAAAAATTTCTTTGCTTTCAGACGTTTATGTCATACCTACTATTGCAATTAATATTTTGGGACTCACGTATAGCCCCCTTAAGCTCTACCTTATGCGTGGTATGCAGCTGCGCTTATCGTAACTACACGTACCCATATTTATTGGCTTATGATTCAATTTTGTTTTAAATCTCCAGCTTTGGAGGGTAGTGAAATTTTCCAATTCCTCATGTTTAACTTATCAAATTTGTTGCGATTTTGCAAGACAATTAAATACATTTTTCAGAGAACCCTGAGAGTCAAACCTCGGTGTCGTTTATAAAAAAATCATTCATCATTTCGACTCATATACGTCCCACTGCTAGGCTCGAGCCTCCTCCATAGTAGGAGAAAAATTGACCTTACCATGCTGGTTAGACAGTTTGGTATAGAGTTTTATTTCGATTTTTCCTTCTCTTGCATAAATGTTACATGCGTATTATATTCCTTAGTCGTCTTTTACGACATCCACAGGCAAGATAGGGAGTGGTGAATTGTAATCTTACTCCGTCATCACACAGAAAATGGTGAGATGTATTGGTACAAAATTTTATATGGAGTTTTCTTTATCTTGCATAGATGTTGTCATGTTAGGATAGTAAAATACATTGTTACTTAGTCACCCCCACGGATTAATAACCATGAACATAATTAAAAGCAACGGTTATCACTAAATGTATTTTACGTATATATACTCCAAGTGTTGGAAACCGCAACGTAAAGCTTCTGATATTGTAGAGCTCTCTGGCTTAACTGTCACAAACTTATGTGACATTTGATGTAGGTCACGAATTTCTAGATATTTCCTACATTATTGTAAGAATATTAAATTCCCTGATCAGCGTGGTATAGTGGTCCAATTTTGCTGATCTCAAACAGACCTGTGATCAAAGTGGTCATCATCATTTCATTCATTTCAGCCTATCGCCGTCCACTGCTGGATGTAGACATTCCCCATGTAACGCCACAAAGTGCGGTCCTATGCCGCCTGCATCCAACAACGCCCAGCAACTTTCACCAGGTCGTCGATCCACCTAGTTGGGGCGTCTTACACTACGTCGTCCGACACGTGGTCGCCACTCGAGAACCTTTCTTCTCCAGCGGTTGTCGGTTCGTCGAGACAAAAAATATATAGAAAACTTATATAGGCAGATTTGTATGGGTAGTAAATTCATGTAATTATCGACATGTTCACGTGTTAACGCTAACACTACATCTGTAGCTATGACAATGTGATATTACCTTAGAATAATAACGTATAGAAGGTAAGTTCACGCACAAAAAGTGAGGCATTTCAATTGGAGCCTAATGGAGCTTACACCAGAACCGTTCCGTAATGTACAAGTCATTGTACTGCACGAACGTACGCAACTCTTAAAAAATAAATAGGTAATTATGACGGTTTGTGCATTCAAATGGTGTCACAACACATTTGAAAAATATAAAAGATTATTAACATTACTTTTAAAGGTA
The DNA here is from genome assembly GCA_032191425.1 of Lymantria dispar. Taxonomy (NCBI): domain Eukaryota; kingdom Metazoa; phylum Arthropoda; class Insecta; order Lepidoptera; family Erebidae; genus Lymantria; species Lymantria dispar. The sequence goes on along the minus strand of CM063465.1, from coordinate 3,149,239 downwards.
ATTCGACGATTTATGTTAATAAAAACAAAATTTGATTTCATAATTTGTATAGTGGTTTCCGTATGTACGTGTGTAATCGTCTGCGCGCCATTAGTGTTTTTAGATTCAAATTTTGAAAGTTCGAAGTATTGACACTATCCTTCTATACGTTATTATTCTAAGGATATTACATTGACACTATATCTGTGCCGATAGATTTCAAATCCAGATAAATAAAAAAAAAATATTACAAATTTTAATTTAAGTTCAAACAATTAATTTGAATATCGAAAAATAACAAGTGTTTATAGTTTTAGGTTTTCACTTCTGGTGGTGCTAAGCGCATGGTTAAAACTCCCAGAAAAGCTGAAGAAAATTGGGCTACCGGCTCTTTCGTTCACTGAAAGAAGTCCAGTAACAAATTGCTACTTTTTTTCGGGGCGATAGAGGGGCGTAAGCACGCACACCCGTAACCCACCGTGACACCGGACCAACCACCGGAGCACGGTGACTTGTCGTCAGTGGTCGGCCCGACGGAATACCCCCTGAGGAGTACCCTCTCCTCGGGGGGGACGTTGGTCTTTCTTCACGCGGTCGACCTCTCGGCGGGTGACGGACTAATACCCGATCCAGTCACCCGCGGCCTCGGCTAGGGCGGCATCAGGCGCAGGTATTCGCGCCTGCGCCGCCCCAGTCGCCGGTGGCGGAGTGCGTCGTCGAGGAGACGCTCCTCGCGCACGCCCTCCGCCGCCTCCTTCCGCGAGACTACTGCCTCGTAGAAGGATGCGACCGCTGACGCTGTCGAGCATAACAAATTGCTACTACACAGACGTCGATTTTCTGCGAGAGTATGGTACTACCAAGGATGGACCGACTCGCGACTGTAAACAGACAACTGTTAACGCTGTAGTCTTACCACTTATATCTATGTAAAAGATGGAAAACTCGAAATAAAACTATATACCTACACGCCTGACCAACGTGGTAGTAGTTGATTAATTTTGCTCCTATTGTGGATTATGCCCGAGCCCAGCTGTGGAACGTAACTATAGTCCATAAAATATAGGATGATCTCTGTGACAGTTGTCCTCAGTGCTGTCACGCTTACGATGAAGTCCGTAGTTTTTTATCGATAAAACTCTTTATTTTTATAATTGTGATTTTCTATTATAATTAAAATACAATCAATGAAAATCTTTTTAAATTTATTTCAAACAAAAACTGTTTTTTGATTGTTTTAATTATTCAAAAGGAATACAATCAATGTCTAGGTAACTATTATCGTGGGGTACTACGCCAGAAACCTCCGCGTGGTGTACCCTGGGCACGAGCGACAATTTCTTGGACTGCTCTCTGGAATTGTCGCTCGTGGCAAATATCTGGCCCGAGGGGGGGCCCAGTTTGTGGGATGCCCCAAATTCGCTCCATGCCCTCTAATTGTAGAGGGTATTGGATGCGAAAATTCGACGGGTCCAGTCACTCATTCATTTGAGGACTGGGCAGGCATTTGCCAACCGCGACAAATCGTAGACCTGATTCTTGCTTCGGGACATTTGTCTTGAGGCCTAGATTCAGGAGCGAGGGTCTTGGCTTAACCGCCTGGACCGCGAGGAAGAAAACCTCTATAAAACAATCACCCAGAATCCTAAGTTCTGGCGCGCGGCGAGAGGATGCATGGCTGATGGGTTGTTCAGTCGTTAGCGCGCCCCCAGCCAGGGTACCTGCGGACCCCCTGTGTTGGGATACAAATGTACGCTTACCCGGGTATCGGGATCTCTGCCCGGGTGGACCGTTATTTCTCCCATACTCGTGGGAACCTTATGGATTTCTTGTACAATAAAGATGCAGATAGGAGGGGTGAGATGCCCAAAACCACCACTAACGGGGAGCCTAGTTCCCACGCTAAAGCCTTGCCAGGCTACTGCAACTCTGGCACAGACGGGAGAGATGCTTCGTCGGACTGCAGTTCCGCACTGGAGGCATCCAAATCAGCCGAGGGCCCAGCGAAAATTGAGGCTCGAAAGAAGAAGAGGGGGGGGAAACCCACCCCCGCAACGGAGCGCGCCAGGCGACGCGCTGCGAAACTGCGACGGGCGGAGCAGAGGGCACGGGGGGCTGCCGATGTTCCGCCCAGCGATGGTAGCGTATCTGACGCTGACAGCAACGCGACGGCGGAGACCGATGGGACTGCAGAGCAGTCAATGGACGAGGGCGGCAGTGCCGCAGGGCCTTCTGATGTGATGGAGAGTCCAGCCGCTCAGGCCGCCGGGGGGCCTGCGTCGTGTTCTGCGGCGTCATCCCTGGCGGCGGCCCTGACAGTGAGGGAGGAGGCCCTCCCCTCACAGGTGCGGAAGCGCCCCCTGCACAAGGGTGGCAGCACTGCATCTGACTCGGAAGGGAGTGGAGACATCATGCCTCCTCCCAAAGTGGCAACCTCACACAGGGGTCGCAGAGGGCGTGGGGTTGCGGTGGCGGCGAGGACTGGGGCTCCGTCTCCGGTAAGCCAGGCTGCAAGGATAGTGGGGGATCCTCCAACCACAGGAGTGGCGGCCCTGCAGGCTGAAAATGCCCGCCTCAGTGGCGAGGTATCAGGTCTGCAGGAGCACAATAAGAAGCTGGAGACGGAGCTGGCGGCGGTGAAAAAGGAGAACCGCAGGTTGGCCAAAGAAATGGCTGACCTACGGGCCCAAGTCGCGCGGCTGACGCCCGCCGCGCCGAATGCAGGGCCACCGAAGCCAACCCTGCCACCGACGCCGGCGACGAGGGCTGTCGCTGCCACCCCCCCTGCTCCGTCGACTCGCGCCACGGGACGTACCCCTGTCCCGGCTGCAGAGGTGCCACTTCCCGTAGTAGACGGCGTGTCGGATGAGGCGATGCGCGCCATTTTCACCAGAGTTGGTCGGATGGTCGAGGCGCGCATTGAGGCCGTGGAGGCGAGACTCCCTCCTGAGGCACCTCTCCGGCCGCCACTCGCTGCGGACAGGGCGAGGGCAGCGCGGGCGACGGTAGCATCGAGTCCCACCCCGTTACCATGCCAGGGTGGCCGCGTGGCTAGCTTTGCGGCGGCCGTGGCTGGGCCTAAGGGTCCCGCCACAACAAAAAAGGCGAGGGTGGCGCCAGCTCCCGCCATACCGCAGTCGGTGCCCGCAACGATACCGCAAGCACCGGCTAGCGGGCCCATGACCGCGCCCGCTGCGCTCAGCGCTGCTGCCATGCTGGAACAGGGTTGGCAGGTGGCTGAGCGGAGCAGGAAGGCTCGCGGTCAGAAAAGGAGGGCGGCAGCCAAAAACGCCGCGGAAGCTGCTGCTCCCCAGGCGGGAGCCGGAAAAAAGAAGAGAGGCAAGAGGTCGCGCAAGGGGCTCCGGCTGCCAAAATCAGCCGCAGTTGTTATTACTGTGCTGCCTGAGGCGGCTGAGAGGGGCCTAAGCTACGAGGCCGTCCTGAGTCGCGCCCGGCGGGAGTTAGACGTCTCTGACATTGGAGGCGTCGAAGCTAGGACCCGCAAGGCCCAGACAGGGGCTCGGATCCTGGAGTTCTCTGGGGCCGAGGGCGCCAAGGCGGCCGACAGTTTGGCCACGAAGTTGCGGGGTCTGTTCGAGGAGGAGGGTGGCGTCCGAATCGCCAGGCCCGTAAAGTGCGCCGAAATGCGCATTACGGGTCTGGACGATTCCGTGACGGTGGAGGACGTCCGGGAGGCTATCGTGGCTAGACCCGGATGTGCCTCGGACACCGTCCGAATTGGCGCCATCCGCCCTGGTCCGGGCGGTGTCGGTGCCGCCTGGCTGCGGTGCCCGGTGGAGTCGGCCAAGAAACTGGCCGACTCAGGCAGTCTCCTCGTGGGCTGGAGCTCGGCGCGGGTGACCGTGCTGGAGTCCCGGCCTGCGAGGTGCTACAAGTGCATGGCGGTCGGACACACTCGGCCGACATGCACTAACTGCTTTGACTGCAGCGACCTTTGTTTCCGCTGCGGTCAACCCGGGCATAAGGCGGCATCCTGCGCCGCCACCCCCCATTGCCCCGCATGTGCGGCTGGCAATAGGCCCGCGACACACCGCATGGGGGGCAAGGATTGCAGACCCCCGGCTTCGGCCCCAAAGGGGCGGAGCGGCCCGACGACCCCGGCCGCTCCGGTCCTTAGCGCGACCCGAACGCCCGCCAGCGTGGAGGAGGTGATGGATACGGCCCACTAATGGCGACCGAATCCTACCACCTCCTGCAGGCCAACCTCAACCACGCCGCCGAGGCACAGGACGTTTTCCTGCAAGCCATGGCGGAGTGGTTGATCGGTGCAGCCGTAGCCGCGGAGCCATACGTGGTGCCTGACCGGCCCAATTGGCTGGGCAGCAGTGACGGCTCTGTGGCAATCGTCGTCTCCACGTCGTGGCATTCCCCGCCTTTGTTGCTCAAGGACAGGGGCGATGGGTATGTCGCGGCGGAAAGGGGAGAGGTTACGCTATTTGGTGTTTACTTCTCCCCTAACAGGAGCGCGACGGATTTCGGGGCCTTCCTCACCATCCTGGGGGCCTCGATACGGCGACTAGCACCGCGCCAAGTCTTCGTTCTGGGGGACTACAACGCCAAGTCCACGGCGTGGGGGTCCCCCAGGACGAATGCCCGCGGGCGGGCGGTCGAAGAGTGGGCGGCGGCACTGGGCCTCTGTTTGCTGAACAGGAGCTCGGTGCAAACGTGCGTGCGGCAGCAGGGCGGGTCGATAGTGGACTTGTCGTTCGCTAGCCCTAATGTCGCAGTACGTGTGAGGAGCTGGTGCGTCCAGGAGGAGGTTGAGACCCTATCCGACCACCGATACATCCGGATAGAGGTCTCCCGGACCCTCCTGCAGCCCAGCAGGGGTCACACGGCGGACGGAGCTCCCGCGTTTCCGCGGTGGGCTGTGGGTCGATTGGATCGGGACCTGTTGGCGGAGGCAGCCATCGTTCAGTCATGGCTGTCCTCACCGCCCCAGGCGGACGGGGTGGATGCCGAGGCTGGCCGCATCCGCTGTGCATTAACGCAGATCTGCGATGCGGCCATGCCCCGTGTGCGGCGCCTGCCCCCGAAGAGTGCGGTCCCCTGGTGGTCCCGAGAATTGGCGGACCTTCGGGCCGCGTGCATACGTGCCCGGAGGGCCTACACCCGCAGCCGAGCGCGTCACCGCGACGCTGAGCGGGAGGGCCAGCTGTACGAGGCTTACCGCAGTGCGCGGTCTGCCTTCAGGCTGGCCGTCCGTACCGCCAAGGACGTTAGTCGGCGGGAGATGCTGGACAGTCTCGAGCGTGACCCCTGGGGTCGCCCCTACCTCGCGGCGCTGAACAAGCTCCGCGGGCGGGGCCCCCCCCTCACCGAGACTCTCCAGCCCAGCCTCCTCACCAGAGTTGTCGAGGACCTCTTTCCACGGCGGGTGGAGCACACGCCCCCGATCATGGCTTCGCCGGACAGCGACCGGGAGGCCGACGATGAAAGTGCTCCGCCCATCACGGAGCCGGAAATGGGGGCGGCGGTGGCGCGTATGCGAGTCAAATCCACCGCCCCCGGGCCCGACGGTATTCCGAACCGTGTGCTGGCCCTCGTCCTTGAACACCTGGGACCACGCCTCAGGGGACTGTTCGACGCTTGTTTGTCGTCCGGACAGTTCCCTGGGTGCTGGAAAGAGGGGAGGCTGGTTCTCCTGCCGAAGCCGGGACGGTCTCCCGAGTCAGCCTCGGCCTACAGGCCCATCGTGCTGCTCGATGATGCGGGCAAGCTGCTGGAGAGGGTGTTGGCTGCCCGCATCGAGCGGCACCTCGTTGGGGACGGGCCCGATTTGTCGGACGCCCAGTTTGGTTTTCGGAGGGGGCGTTCGACGATCGCGGCCCTGCTGCGCCTGAAGGCCGTGGTAGCGGAGGCCGTCACCGGCGGAGGAGTCCTGTTGGCGGTGTCCCTGGACATCGCCAACGCCTTCAACAGTCTGCCATTCAGCTGCATCAGGGAGGGGCTGAGGTATCACGGGGTGCCCGTGTACCTCAGGCGGCTGGTGGCAGACTACTTGGAGGGGCGCAGCGTTCTCTACGTTGACCGAGTAGGGGACGTTGTGCGAACGCCCATGACGTGTGGTGTCCCACAGGGGTCGGTTCTGGGTCCGACCCTGTGGAACATCGGCTACGACTGGGCGTTGAGAGGAAGCCTCCCACCCGGGCTGGGTGTAATTTGCTACGCCGACGATACACTCGTCACAGCCCGGGGTGGGACGCTAGAGGAGGCGGCACGCCTGGCAACTCTCGGCACCGAGGAGATTGTCAGGCGGATCGAAGCGCTGGGGTTGAGGGTAGCCCTGGAAAAGACGGAGGCCCTTTTGTTCCATGGCCTCCGTACCGCCGGGCCTCCCGCCGGCGCTTCGATCACCGTGAAGTCGGTCACCATCAGCATCCAGGCTCACATGAAGTACTTGGGCCTGGTGCTCGACGGGCATTTTTGGTTCCGGGAGCATCTCCACCGACTTGTTCCCCGGCTTGTCGGCGCGGCGTCCGCCCTTTCGCGGCTGATGCCGAATGTGGGCGGACCCAGCGCTACGTGCCGACAGCTGTACGCGGGGGTGATCCGGTCGATGGCTCTGTACGGCGCACCGGTGTGGGCGGGGTCCCTGACCGTCCGGCTGAGGGCCCTCTTGAGGCGACCACAGAGGGTAATGGCGGTCAGGGCCATACGCGGTTACCGCACCATGTCGACGGAGGCAGCGTGCCTCTTGGCCGGAACTCCCCCGTGGGACCTGGAGGCGGAGATGCTCGCCGACATTTATCGGCGGGTGTCGGAGACGCGCGCCCGCGGCGGTATGGTCTCCTGCAGGAGATCACCGCCTGGCGGGTCGACGCCCGCCGTGGAGTCATTGCCCGTTGGGCAGTCCGGCTGGAGAGTCCTCGGTACGGTGTCAGGACCGTCGAGGCCTTCCGGCCGGTGCTGATGGAGTGGTTAGAGCGGACGCACGGGGTGCTTTCCTTCCGACTGGTGCAGGTGCTGACGGGGCACGGATGCTTCGCAAAGTACCTGCACAAGATTGTCAGGAGGGAGAGCACACCGTCCTGCCACCACTGCAGTTGCGACGAGGACACGGCGCAGCACACGCTCGAGGAGTGTGCTGCGTGGGAGGGGGAGCGCCGTGAACTCGTCGCGATTATCGGTGCCGACCTGGCGCTGCCGACCATCGCCAGGGAGATGCTCGTCAGCGTCAGGAACTGGGACGCGGTCGCCGCCTTCTGTGAGGCCGTTATCTCACGGAAGGAGGCGGCGGATCGTGTGCGAGTAGAGATCCTATTCGGCGACACGTTCCGCCGCCGGCGACTCGGGCGGCGCAGGCGCGAGTATCTGCGCCTAATGCCGCCCTAGCCGAGGCCGCGGGTGATCGGACCGGGGAATTGTCCGTCACCCGCAGTGTGGCTAACCGCGCGATGGCGACCGACGTCCCAGGATGTCGAGAGGTGAGGGTACCTGAAAGGGTATTCCGTCGGGCCGACCACTGACGACAAGTCACATCTGCTCCGGTGGTCGGCCCAACAACGAGGTGACGTGGGTACGGGTGGGTTATGGGCCCGCGCGCCGTCCTTTCATCGCCCCGGACGGACTGGACCGCGCGTGCGCTTACCATAGCCCACCCATAAAAAAAAAAAAAAAAAAAAAAAAAAAAAAAAAAAAAAAAAAAAAGGTAACTATTATCGTCATCACTGGAGCGTTCCTGCTAGAACATTTATAATGTTTTGCCAAAATAGGGAGGCATTAGATCTATCAAGCAATTACGACTGTTTTATAAATAAATATGTCTAGTTTATTGACAGTAATGCGTACATAATATTAGCATTTACTATGAGATGAAAAGTAGTTTTTTATGTTTTATTAATTCAATTTAGGTATTTTATAATGTAACTGTCTGTTTTAATTTTAAAAAATATGTTGAAAGTTGTATATAGTTACTTTATTGGGTTTATTTCTTCTATGAATAATTTAATAAAGATGGGTTATCGTATATCGATTTACGTATATCGACTGTCCCATCTCTTTTTTATTTTCAGTCCAGTATGTCCTTGTACGTGCGTAAGCGTCATTTATGTATAAAATGTTTACTAGGTATTTCAGTACTGACGGGGTACATTTTAGGCATGAATATTAATATTTTATATTTGTAATGTATTGCAATTCAATTGCAATAAAACTGGCACGAAAAGAATGAATATATATTAGATACAAAATGAAATTGTAAACATATCGCTCGTTCAAACTTGCTTCGTTGTTTTCGTTGACATCTGTCACAGAGATAAAGCTATATTTTATGGACTATAAGCTGTGATGATGATAATAAATTACGAACATAAATAATACTAAAATTCAGTACAAATATTTGCTGATCGCATAGAGATTGGTCTGTTTGGAAATCGAACTCGCGGAACTTGGTAAGTTACTTCATTATACTGACCACTATGCCATTTGGACATTCAAATATAAATATGACCATTACTCGCATACAACTTATTTATCTAAATATTCTAAGTTACATTATTCACGATTCTAATTTGACAAGAGTATATAAGCCTTATAATATCCGGAAGACGCAGGTGTATGCCTTAACTACCAGCCGTGGCTTATAATATAAATTGTCTCAAGTTTATTCGTGTATTTTTTTGTGGATACCCTTATTAATAATTCGTTTTCTTTGTTATGAAAATGTTTTTTTTTATTCAACTAAATATCTTTATATATATACTTGTGTGCGTGTGTATGGTACTGAACTCCTCCTAGACGGCTGGACCGATTTTTATGAAATTTTTTGTGTGAGTTCAAGGGAATTCGAGGATAGTTTAGATTCACAATTGGACCCGGTAGGTGGCGCTGCTGTGTATATGTTTAGGGGGAGTTCAGTGACATCACTGAACTCCCCCTAAACGGCTACACCGATGTTAATGAAATTTTTTGTGTGTGTTCAAGGGGATTAGAGAATGGTTTAGATTTATACTTGGACCCGGTAGGTGGCGCTGCTGTCGATTTCAAGGAGAATTTATTTTATTGTATTTGAACAGAACAACGTCTGTTGGGTCGTCTAGTGTTATATAAAATAATATATTTCCGTGTGGTGACGGAGTAAGAATACAATTCAACACTCACTCTCTTGCCCGTGGATGTCGTAGGAGACGACTAAGGGATATAATATGCACATAACATCTGTGGAAGAGAAGGCAAACTCAAAATGAAACCCCATACCAACATGTCAGAACAGCATGATATAGTAGGTCAATTTCGCTTCCATTGTGGAGGAGGTCCAAGCCCAACGGTGGGACGTATGTGGGCGGCGATGATGATGATGATATTTTTCCGTTCTGTTCAGCTCATATATTTGTTACTTTTTTTTATCGCATACGGTGGCAAACGAGCAAACAGTATTCTCGATAATAAGTGTTGCTCATGGAGCTTTGCAAGGTCGCTGCCTACCGCGAAGAAAGTGATGGGAGTGTGAATGCGTCCAATGAGGTTCGTTGATACTAAAGACATCACTAAAACCTACCACACGCAAACAGCCTCAGAAAGTTGGACTTTTAAGCTACTTTTAGTCTCGAAGGTTTAGATTGGAAATTGAGCTATTAATCCAGGCAATTACGGGATTTTTTTTTTTTTTGTGGTTGGGCCGCGGTCGGCGCGCCTCCGCACCTCTCCGTCCGGGGCGACAGAGGGGCTTAAGCACGCAACTCCCGCGACCCACCCGAAAACCACGTCGCCTTCGTCGTTGGGCCGACCACTGGAGCAGCGTTAACTTGTCGTCAGTGGTCGGCCCGACGGAATACCCCCTATTGGGGTACCCTCCCATCGACCGACGTCCCCCCCTCGGGGAGGACGTCGGTCTTTCCTCACGCGGTCGGCCTCTCGGCGGGTGACGGACTAATCCCCGGTCACGTCACCCGCGGCCTCGGCTAAGGCGGCATGAGGCGCAGATAGTTGCGCCTGCGCCGCCCCAGTCGCCGGCGGCGGATCTCCTCATCGAGGCTGCGCTCCTCGCGCAGGCGATCCGCCGCCTCCTTCCGCAAGATCACTGTCTCGCAGAAGGCTGCGACCGCGTCCCAATTCCCGACGCTGTCGACCATCGCCCTAGCGATAGCCGGCAGCGTCAGGTCCGTACCGATGATTGCGACGAGTTCACAGCGCTGCACTGCCCAAGCCCCGCAGGCCTCGAGCGTATGGCGCGCCGTGTCCTCGTCGCAATCGCAGTGGTGGCAGGACGGTGTACTCTCCCTCCTAACGACCTTGTGCAGGTATTTGGCGAAGCACCCATGCCCCGTCAAAACCTGCACCAGTCGGAAGGAGAGCACTCCGTGCCGCCTCTCCAACCACTGCATCAGCACCGGCCGGAAGGCCTCCACGGTTCGCACCCCGAACCGAGGCCTCTCCAGCCGGACTGCCCAACGGGCGATGACGTCTCGGCGGGCGTCGACGCGCCAGGCGGTGAGATCCCTTAACGAGACCACACCGCCCTCCGCTCGCACCCCCGTCACCCGCCGATATAGTCCGGCGAGCATCTCCGCCTCCAGGTCCCACGGGGGAGTCCCGGCCAACAGGCACGCTGCCTCCGTCGCCACCGTGCGGTATCCGCGGATGGCCCTGACCGCCATGACCCTCTGTGGTCGCCACAGAAGGGCCCTAAGTCGGGCGGTCATGGACCCCGCCCACACCGGTGCGCCGTACAGGGCCATCGACCGGATGACCCCCGCGTACAGCCGTCGGCACGCAGCGCTCGGTCCGCCCACGTTCGGCATAAGCCACGATAGGGCGGACGCCGTGCCGACGAGCCGCGGAGCGAGCCTACGGAAATGCTCCCGGAACCACCATCGCCCGTCGAGCACCAGGCCCAAGTACCTCATATGGGCCCGGATGCTGATGTCGACCGAGTGGACGGTGATCGAGACGCCGATGGGAGGGCTCATAGTGCGCCCATGGAACAAGAGGGCCTCCGTCTTGTCCAGGGCGACCCTCAACCCCAGCGCCTCGATCCGTCTGACGACCTCCTCGGTACCCGAGGTCGCCAGGCTTACCGCCTCTTCTAGCGTCCCACCGCGGGCTGTGACGAGCGTGTCGTCAGCGTAACAAATCACGCCCAGCCCGGGCGGGAGGCTCCCCCTCAACGCCCAGTCGTAGCCGATGTTCCACAGGGTGGGTCCGAGGACCGACCCCTGTGGGACACCGCACGTCATGGGCGTCCGCACAACGTCCCCTGCTCGGTCGGTGCAGAGGACGCTGCGCCCCTCCAAATAGTCTGCCACTAGCCGCCTCAGGTAAACTGGCACCCCGTGATACCGGAGCGCCTCCCTGATGCAGCTGAATGGCAGACTATTGAATGCGTTGGCGATGTCTAGGGACACCACCAACAGCACTCCCCCGCCGGTGACGGCCTCAGTCGCCACGGCCCTCAGGCGCAACAGAGCCGCGATCGTCGAACGACCCCTCCTAAACCCAAACTGGGCGTCCGACAGATCGGGCCCCGTGCCGACGAGGTGCCGCTCGATGCGGGCAGCTACCACCCTCTCCAGAGGCAATTACGGGATGACATATTTTTTATTATCCGGTTGGTGATAGAGTAAGAATATAATTCATCACTCCCTTACTTGCCTGTGGGTTTCGTAAAAGATTGATTTATCTTATATATAAATTTCTAGCGTACGTGTGTATGTCACTGAACTCCTCCTAAACGGCTGGACGGATATTGACGATTTTTTTTGTGTTATGTTCAAGGGGATTCGAGGATGGTTTAGATTCACTATTGGACCCGGTAGGTGGCGTTGTTCGGGCAGGACAATAACATAACTTGAGAACGACTTTACCGATTCCGTTCATCTTTCTTTTTAATTTTTCTACTACTTTGAGAACGGCATCTACGGAACAAAAATATTAAAAAGTTGCGCGGAATATAAGAAAATTTATATAATCTTAACGACTAGCTATCCAGGTTATTTATCTATACTGCAACTAAACAGCAGGATGTATTTATATGAATTTTTGTGAATGTATTCAAGTGGGGGCCTGGATGATTTAGATTCACAAATCAGCCCGGCAGATGGCGCTGCAGTCCCTGTTACAGCTGTCGATTTCAAGGAGATTTCCTTTTATTTTATTTGAAAAGAACAAAGTCTGTTGGGTCAGCTAGTTTACTATAAAAACTTACATCTATCATTACAGGCAACAAGTCCAATGCGACAGAGTAGTGAACTATCTTAATCTATATTATACCTAGCGTTATGTTCCTACTATCTAAAAAGAAAAAAAAATAAACAAGTTACTCAACACTACAGAGGTAGTAAGCGGCCTTTGTGAATACGTTCAGTGAACACGAGAACAGATCTATTCGGTCTGAGAGTCTGTTAAGCACACGCAGCGCCTGCAAGAGCGGTGCGCACTGCACAAGTTTGGTGCGCGTGCGGGGCATCGCCAGCAGCGGCGACGACCTATGTATTCGTCCGGAACGCACAGCTGAACCTCCGACAAGATACCCGGATTGTGAATCCGCACACTACATTGAATATGTAGGTGGCAAGAGCTACTTCCCTTCTCACTTCGAGTCTGTTATATCCCACCATTCCCAGAATAAATAATGAAGGATGCTTCATAAATAAAAACCTAAGGAGCTTATTTTGTATGTGTTCTAACATTATTTTGTATTTTTGTTCATGTGGAGACCAAATGACCGTATTGTACTTCAGGTGGCTCTTTATGAGTGCTCCATATAATGCTTTCAAGGCCCCGATGTTGGTAAAAGTGTTAGCCTGGCGAAGAACTACCCCTAAATTTCGGTACGCTTTCTTGCATACATCTGTAATGTGCTGCCGAAATTGTAGGTCGCTCACGAATTGCACGCCCTCTTACCTCAGTGACGCGCTTTAACAGTAACCCGTCCAAGGCATATTGGTACTGTTTAGGGGCTATTGCTCGGCTAAACGATAATACGGAGCACTACGTCACGTTGAAGTACATCTTATTGTCTTGGCTCCACTTTAAAATCCTATTAATGTCCTTTTATAATATGATGTGAGCCGAGCTGTTTTTTATTGCCATAACTAATTTTAGATTGTCTGCAAATAATAAAGGTATGGACTTACCTACTCGGGAAGTCGTTGACTGTCAGAATAAACAGCAGGGGCCTAAATTACTGCCCTGACTCACACCTGACCTAGTGGGATAGGGATCCGAAAGATGCCCATCACAGTCGACATACTGACATCTGTCAAGCAGGTAAGAGGCAAAGAATGAGAGCGTGATGATTGAAATGTATCGCAATGATGGAAAAATCGAAATAAAATCCCATATTAACACGCCTTACCAGCGTGGTATAGAAGGTCAATTTCCCTACTATTGTAGAGGAAGTAGAGTTGTGGAACGTATATGAGCTGAAAAGATTAAGGTGATCGTTTATCCATATCGCTAAACAAATGAGAGATGACACATTGGATTCTTCCCTTGTTATGCCAGGGCAAAAAGCTTTTAACCGTATATAACAATTATGTGCTTATTTTCGTAGTAAAATTTGCTTTTAATCTCACGTGGAGAATATCTTTAAGCGTTTAGATTTTCGCTAAAAATAAGAGCGTGAGAATGCAAAAATTTGTGGGTAGCCCTTAAAAGCTGACCACAATATGTAATTAAGGCCTAAAGGTTTTTAAGGCCTTCGGACTAAAAGGCGTGTTTGCGTAATGTTCTCAATTTATTTTTTACCTATTAAAAGTTCTGACAGTATGGTTACGTGTTAAGATTAAAATATCTTAATTACAGACTAAGGGAAATATAGAAATAGAATAGGGAATACATACCTTCCTGAAAGGCTTATAACGCTAAATCCGATTTCCGATTTCCTATCCATTTGCTAAGATGGTGACCTTTTCTTTATTCTTATTGGGGAGGCTTTTATCCAAATTTGGACGTCAATAGGTTTTTTACCTATTGACGTCCTATAGGACGACGTATAGGTAAAAAAACCGTTGAAAATAAAAGTGCGAGTCGCAATCGAGCACGTAAGGATCCGTCTTTAAAAAAATGGCAAAAAATGGCGTTTGTTGTATGGTAGCCCCCCTTAAATATTTATTTTATTTTGTTTTTAGTGCTTGTTGTTATAGCGGCAATAGAAATACATAATTTGTAAAAATTTTAACTGTCTAGCTGTCGCGGTTCTTGGGATACAGCCGGGTGACAGGCAGGCGGACGGACAGACGGACGGACAGGCCGCGAAGTCTTAGTAATAGGGTCTCATTTTAACCCTTTGGACACGAAACCCTAAAAAAATGTGTATGTACTTTTACGCGGGTAAAAAATTATATTTCTTTGGCGAATCAAGATTAAAAACTTTCTAAAAATTTTAGCCTTCGCGTTATTCTGCCTCTGTAGAAAAAAACACACTAGTATTAGAAAAAAAGGTATTTAATACATTAAAAGTTTTATTATAACGCTTCTCCCATGCTCTTTTCTAACAATAGGACCCACATAATATAGGTATATACTATGAAATTTTCTTCGTAGTGCAGGAATAACTTTTATTAGTGAAGAAAAATCTTTCGTTTTATTCTATGGGTTTTGTACAAAAATTTATTTATCTAAATTTATTTTCATTTTACCCCATATACATCCCACTGCTGAGCTCGGGCCTCCATCATTGTGGGAGGGAATTTGAACTTCTCTATCACACTGGTCAAACGTGTCTCTTTCATCGATGTTTTGTGTATATTACATCCCTTAGCTGTCTTTTACAATACCTACTTGACAAACAAATCACTCGTGACTATAGTATCAAGCAGGTTCAGCCAAAATTACCACATATTTCCAATAGATGGCGGGTAAAACATCTATGTAAAAACATCCTAATTGAACGTCGATACATCGATGTTTTGCAATAGTGAACAACGATGTTTATTTACATCGATGTTCCGGAAACATCGATGTATCGTTCGCATCCCTAGTCTCAAGCCCAACAGTGAAATGTATATGAGATGTGATCTACTTAATATAATTTTATTCAGTCTATTAATATTGGGTCGAAAATAAATTAACAAACATAAATTGTTTTCTTCAAAGTTACATCATCTGTAGATATTTCGTCTTAAAAATATATGTAATATTAATGGTTGTAAATATGGGTCACAAACCTCTTACTGATTTTATAAATTTGACTGATTTTTTTTTAGACAACACCGCACTATTTTTTTTTTATGGGTGGGCTATGGTAAGCCCACACGCGGTCCATTCCGTCCAGGGCGACGAAAGAACGGCGCGCGGGCCCATAACCCACCCGTAACCACGTCACCTTCGTCGTTGGGCCGACCACCGGAGCAAGGTGACTTGTCGTCATTGGTCGGCCCGACGGAATACCCTTTCGGGTACCCTCACCTTTCAACGTTCCTGTCCCGGGACGTCGGTCGCCGTTGCGCAGTCAGCCTCTCTGCGGGTGACGGACTAAATTCCCCGGTCTGGTCACCCGCGGCCTCGGCTAGGGCGGCGCAGGTACTCGCGCCTGCATCGCCCAAGTCGCCGACGGCAGAACGTGTCACCGAAGAGAAGTGCCTCTCGCGCACGATCCACCGCCTCCTTCCGTGAGATTACGTCCTCACAGAAGGCGGCGACCGCGTCCCAGTTCCTGATGCTGTCGAGCATCGCCCTGGCGATGGTCGGCAGCGTCAGGTCGCTACCGATAATCGCGACGAGTTCACGGCGCTTCCCCTCCCACGCGGCACACATCTCGAGCATTTGCTACGCCGTGTCCTCGTCGCAATCGCAGTGGTGGCAGGACGGTGAAGACAACACCGCACTAAGCGAATAATCTTTGTATTGCGAGGGACTTTCATTCATTTTAGCACATACACGTCCCACTGTTGGGCTTTTTTTTGGGGTGTGCTGTGGTCGGCGCACTCCTCGTACCACTCCCTCCGGGGCGATAGTGGGGCGTAAGCACGCACATCTGCAACCCACCCGAACACCACGTCGCCTTCGTCGTTGGGCCGACCACCGGAGCAAGGTGACTTGACGTCAGTGGTCGGCAAAATTGATCCGATAAACGTAAGCGATATAGATTTCGTTCTTCTATATTTTTTTGAGTAAACTATTTAATTAAATAAAAATTTGTCTAGAAGGATTATTTATATTATCTCGCCTTATATTTGCCCCACTGCTGGGCTCAATCTCCTCCACAATAAGAGGGAAATTGACTTACCATACCACTCTGGACAGATGTATTGGTATAGGGTTTAATTTCATGTTTTCCTTATCTTACATAGGTGTTATATGTATCACTCCCCTGTCTGTAACCGGCGGGGGAATAGTGCGCAAATGCATTTCCACAGCGTGAAAAAAAAAAAAAAAAAGGATATTATATGGATTTTTTATCCCTTAGTCATCTTTTACGACACCCACGGCAAGATAGCGAGTGGTGAATTGTGTTCTTACTCCGTTACCACACGGAGCAAGCCTCTTCCTAGAGTGAAATTGATTTACTTATACCTCGACGGTCAAACGGATTGGTATAGGGTTTTATTTCGAGTTCTCCTTCTCTTTCATAGATACTATAACCGTGTAATTCTTCCTTCGTTATCATTGAACACCGATGTTTTATTTTAATCTGACCTTAGATTCAAATGGGAAATCTGTATAATGAATGGCAGTTGCTTGATTACACACTTGACCAATAAGTCAGGCAATTAAGAAACACAAAAGCATAATAAATGAGATAGATATAAGATTTACGATGTAGCTATGAAAAGATCATTCTTTTCACGATAAGAATTCCTTAATATAGCCCATTAAATTAACAAAAATTTCTCTTAATGGTACATTTAAGTATGAAAGAATTTCTTCTAAGAGACGAAAGCGTTTTAAGGATTGGTCGTTTGTAGCAAAAGCATTAAAATATAAATTGCTATAAAAGTTTAAGAAGGAAGAATTGTCTAGGAAAGTGTGTCGTTTCGTTTTCTTTTTCCAAATTGTGCCATTTAGTGAAGTTCATAATGCTCAAGGAACTTTAATATTTAATATCAGCTTCTATTAACATCTGTTACAGTAGAATTGGAGTTTAATTTTATGAATTTTATAGCGTTTGCATTGTATTTACTTTATCGACTTTTCAGATATTTTATTTTATATCTTTAAACGAGCAATTCTTGTAAATATATATATTTTCAGGATCTCGGAAACGGCTCCAACGATTTTGTTGAAACTTGGCATACTAGAGGATTCGGGCCCAAAAAATCGATCTAGCTAGGTTTTATGTATAGAAAATGTTATTTTGTCAGTGTTTTTGGCAGACAATATAATGACATTAAATTTTAAAAGAATATGAGTTCAAATTTTGCCGTCAATGTCATGAGTTACGATAGCTCAGTGGCGAAGTAGTCAGGCTTCGTTTTATTTTTGACATCGGCGACAAACGGCGTCGGATCGAATCTCGGTGTTATTATTATTCTCTTTTTGTAATTTTTTATATAATTTTCATTATCTATTTTTTATTTTTTATTAATATATATCTAAATAAATGCTACAAAAATACTCCGAGCGAAGCTCGGTCAACCTGATATTTTTTATAATCACGGCAAGACTGTAGAAGACAAATGGTATTTGGCAACGAGAACGTCAAAGACTTTCACGACACGTTGTCGCCATTCGAGAGCCTTTTTTTCCAGCGGTTGTCGGTTCGTCGAGCGATGTGGCCTGTACATTACCAATTCAGTGTGCTAATTTTTGTGATATATCGGTTTCACTCTTTTTTCTATGGGATCTCGTATTTTGGATTCTATCTTGCTGAGAAATCCCGAGAACTCTCACTCCAAAGCACGCTGATTGACTTTGAGCTTAGTTATGAGGTCCACATTTAAGAACCACGTTTCCTTACCGTAAGTTATCACTGGAATCACACACACCATTAGACCATTGTTTTGCTTTCTTGTGCTAATTATTCGTTTTATACTGGTTACTTCTGTTCTTCTACGATTTACCGTATTTCGGATTCTATCTCACAGAGCCATCCCGAGCGTAGCTCACTCCACAGCACGTTGAGCGACTTTGAGCTTGGCTATTAGTGCGGTTACTGTAGATTTTAATGTAATATAATTTGCTATAATCACAGTGGGTTGAATTAATAAGAGCAAAGTAATAACAGAATCAAAATCAACTTACATAAAATAATCAGATTTGAAATCATCGTCGTTACCATTTGAAATAGGTCGCCAAGTTTACACATAAATCACTATGCGTCGACTCTGCCTCAAAAAACTTTTTTACAGTCTAACTTTTTGTAATAGAATGAAGCTTTGAATAAATAAGTTATATTTTTGTAGGCTTCCAAAAATTTAAGAAAAAGTTTGACCGAGTTTGATTGTAAATCTTTACATATATATTTCTTGTGTAGGTGTGTATCAAATCAAATCATTTACAGCAGAAAAGCTTACAAGAATTTAGGGTTTGTTCTTAGGTCATGTAAAGTATTCAAAGACATCGGAGCTCTGAGGGTATATTTTGCATATATGCGCAGTGTCTTGGAATACGCGTGTCCAATTTGGTCACCTCAATATATCACATACAAAAATCAGCTAGAAATGGTTAAAAGAAAATTCATTAACCACCTTAACTATCGCCTACGTAAACCCTCAATGTCTTTTTTTTTTTTTTTTTTTTTTTCACGCTGTGGAAATGCATTTACGCACTATCCCCCGCCGGTTACAGACAGGGGAGTGTGTGTGGGACTCGCCGGCCACAGAAGTGACCGAAATACCCACTAAAACCACAGCGGCCCCTTCCGCGCTTTTACGAGGTGCCGGAGAGATCGTCTGACAACATTCTAACCCCGACACCTCAACGCTTGGCCGTCTGGCCACGCCTTGTCATCATTCAGAGCGGTGGGTGGAGGAGCGCATAGCGGCGTCTCCTCCTCCCTGGTCGTCGCCGGCGGAGCGAGTCAGCGGACGCAAGCGCCTCGCGTGCCCGCTCCGCGGCCTCCTTCCTTGTCATGACAGCCTCACAGAAGGAGGCCATCGACGACCAACAGCTGTCGCTGCCGAGCATCTTAGAGATGATGGTCGGCAGCGACAGGTCTGTTATTCCCAGTTCCATTGACAGGACGTGGCGCTGAGACCCCCAGGCGGGGCATACTTCCAGTGTGTGGCGCGCATCGTCGATTAGCGCGCCACACTCATGACATCCTGGGGCCTCTTCTCTTCCAATTCTGTGCAGGTACTTACCGAAGACCCCATGTCCGGTAAGCACCTGCACCATCCTAAATGTAAGGCTGCCGTGCCTTCTCTTGAGCCAGCGGTGGAGATGCGGCGCAACCGCCTCCACAGTCCCCCGCCCTGCTACGGGGGACTCTAGATCTTCACTCCACCGCCGGATTACTTCCGTTCGAGCCACTTCTCGAGCTCTGCCCAGTCCCCCTGCGGAGACCCGCTCGCCGTTGACTCGTGCTGTGGCGCGGAACCGGTATACATCCGTCAGCGCTTCTGCCACCAGCGGCCAAGGCGGATCGCCTGCCAGCAGTGTCGCCGCAGTCCAGGACACAGTACGGTAGCCCCTAATAGCCCTTACCGCCATAACCCTCTGCGGTCGTCGCAGAAGGGCTCTGTTGCGGGCGGTGAGGGACTCCGACCAGATAGGGGCACCATACAGTGCCATGGACCGCAGAATGCCGGCGTAGAGTCGCCGGCATGACGACCTAGGACCGCCAGTGTTCGGCAGAAGCCTTCCCAGTGCCGCGGCCGACTTGACGAGCCTCGAGACGAGCTGGGCAAAGTGTGGCCCGAAATTCCAATTTGAATCGAGGTGCAGACCCAAATATTTTATCTGGGCCTGCACCGGCACGGCAACCCCAGACACACTGATGTGTGCTCCTCGGGGGGGACCTCGGCGTGGGCCATGGAAAAGGAGGGCCTCGGTTTTATCCAGCGAGACCCTCAGACCCAACATCCCAATCCGGTCTACGACGAGCGCCACTCCTTCCTCTGCCAATCGGGCAGCCCCCCGGAAGTCCGCCCTCTTCACCGTGATGAGGGTGTCATCAGCGTAACAGATGATCCCCATCCCAGGAAGGAGCTGACCCCGTAGGAGCCAGTCGAATCCGACGTTCCACAGCACCGGACCGAGCACCGAGCCCTGTGGGACGCCGCACTCCACCCGATGGCGATGGATGCGCCCGTCGCCCCCTCCCAGAGCACGTACCTTCCCTCGAGGTACGCCTCCAACAGCCTCACAAGATACGGAGGCACTCCATGGTACCTGAGTGCCTCCTTCAACGTCTCGTGTGGGAGACTGTTGAAAGCGTTTTTTATATCGAGTGAGACTGCCAGAACGACTTCCTTTTTGGCCACCGCTTCGGTGGCCAGGGACTTCAGAACGGCCAGCGCGTCAATTGTTGACCGGCCGCTCCTGAACCCGTATTGTCTCTCTGACAGTCCCGGTCCAATTTCCTCGAGGTGCTGGACGAGACGGTCCGCGAGCACCTTCTCAAACAATTTAGCTATCTCATCCAGCAACACCAGTGGTCTGTATGCGGAAGGGGAGTTAGCTGGACGACCCTCCTTCCGCAGTAGACACAACCGTCCACACTTCCATTGCTCCGGAAACTGCCCGGACCTCAAGCAATTGTTGAGCAGTTCCCGGAGTTCACCCTTGAGGTATTTTGCGGCGATGCCGAGTACAAGTCCCGGGATGCCGTCCGCACCAGGCGCCTTTCTTTTACCATGAAGTCGGGAGAGGGCCAATTCCATTTCTTGGTCGGTGATGGGTGGAATAGGGGTTTCCAGCTCCACCGCCGACGAAGAAGCCATTCTGGGGGGAATGTGCCCCACAGAACGCGGGAACAATTCCCCCATTAGCCCCGACAGGAGACCCGGGTCCATGGATTCGATGATGGGGGCGCCACAGGCACGGAGCTTGTTACGCGCCCGTTGATATGGGCGCCCCCATGGATCTCTGTCAAAGCCCGCAAGTAGCTCTTCACGAGCCCTCTCCTTCGCCTGGCTGATGGCCAGCTGCAGTATCTTCTTTCTTGTCCTGTATTCTCTCCGCAGCTGACCCTCAAGGACGTCATCCCGGTTGACCCTTTGACGGCATCGGACGTAGGCACGCCGCGACCGATTAGAAGCCACCCGGAGATTTGCAATCTCGGGTGACCACCAATACACCTGACGACGCGGCGGCTTCCGCCGAGCTCTCGGCATCGCCGCATCACATATTGCCTCAAGGGCATTTCTTATACGACCAGCGAGCCCCTCCACACCTGTGGGTAACTGTCCTGCTATACCCCAGCGCTGCAATATGGCGGACTCTCGGACCATTTCGAGGTCAATTTGCCCGATGGCCCATTTTGGAAGTCCACCTCTTTCTCCGCGCCGGGGCCTTAGTGGTCCCCGAGGGGCGGAGATCTCGAATCGTATATATCGGTGATCCGACAGAGTCTCCACCCCTTCTTCTACTCTCCAGTCGTTCACCTCGCGAGCGACACCGGGGGTGGCAAACGATAGGTCCACCACGGACCCACCCCGATGTCGCACGCAAGTGTGGACGGTCCCTCTATTAAGGAGGGACAGACCGGAGAGCAAGGACCATTGATCAACCGCCGTACCCCTGGCGTTAGTAGTGGGGTTCCCCCACACGCGAGACTTCGCATTGAAGTCGCCGAGGACCAAAATTCTCCTCGGCGACTGACGACGAACCGCGGCACTGACAGAGTCCAAAAATAATTCAAACTCTGCCAGGCCGCGATTGGGGGAAAAATAAATACCAATGATGGCAAAATCTCGCCACCCCACCACAACATATCCATTGCCCCTCTCAAGCGAAGAGAGGGGAGGGCCGGCACAGCCCCTTGACAGGACAGCTACATCTTCCCTAAGGTCCCCCACCCAATTAGGTGATTGGGGAACAAAATAAGGTTCGCTGGCCACAGCCAAATCAATATCCCACTCCGCCATGGACTGCAGTAGCAGGTCCTGAGCCCCGGCGCAGTGGTTCAAATTCGCCTGGAGGAAACGTACTGTGTCTCCCATTAGGTGGACATTTGGGCTTCCTCCTGGGCTCTGCGGCTATCGCTTACAGACTCGCCCCACATAGCTACCGCAAGCAGAACCTTATTCCGTGAGCATGACCAAACCATAAATAATAATACAAAACGAACTACAACTACTACTATACCTACTACAAAAAAAAACTACTATAAAATATAAGTATGTCATTGAACTCCTCCTAAACAGCTGGACCGATGTTGATGAAATTTTTTTGGTCGATGTTCAAGGGATGGGGTGTGTTCAAGGGATGTCGAGAATGGTTTAGATTCACGATTGGACTCGTAGACGGCGTTACTGTCGATTTCAAGGAGAATTACGTCTGTTGGGTTAGCTAGTATATACATAAATATGTTATTAGACAGAATCTATCCTTCTATTTTTTAAATATTAGAAACTGTAATTATATTTTCTGTGTGGTGATGGAGTACGAATATAATTCACCACTCTCTATCTTGGCCGTGGATGTCGTAAAAGACGATTATGGGATATAATATGCACATAACATCTGTGCAAGAGAAGGAAAACTCGTAATGAAGCCCTATACCAATATGTCTGACCAGCATGGTATAGTAGGTCAAATTTCCTCCCATTGTGGATGAGGCCCGAGCCCAACAGTGGGATGTATGTGGGCTGCGATGATGATGATGTTGAATTATATTACAAAATAGAACATTAATTATATCTCGATAGAAGAGCTTCATCTCGTCTGTCTCACTTTGCATCGATAGCAACAAATATTATCAACCCTTTTTTTTGAGGTGGGTTGCCGTCGGCGCACTCCTCGCACCACTCCGTCCGGGGCGACAGAGGGGCACAAGCACGCACACCCGCAAAAAACACCACGTCGCCTTCGTCGTCGTTGGACCGACCACCGGAGCAGGGTTACTTGTCGTCAGTAGTCGGCCCGACGGCATATCCCCTGAGGAGTACCCTCCCATCGACCGGCGTCCCCTTCTCGGGGAGGACGTCGGTCTTTCCTCGCGCGGTCGGCCTCTTGGCGGGTGATGGACTAATTCCCCGGTTACGTCACCCGCGGCCTCGGCTAGGGCGGTATGAGACGTAATATTATCAACCCTTACATTTTTTTACAACAGCCTGCACTAAAGAAATAATCCTTGAATTGCAGCAAATTTACCAACATCACTATACTATAAATAAAACTATTTAACGGATTTTATCGCGTTTGTATTTTTGATTGCCCGACGTTTCGAACACTTGACAGCGTTCACAGTCACGGCCAGACTGAACGTTGTAAAGTTTAGAGGAGGCTCGAGCCTAACAGTGGAATGTATACGAGTCGAGATGATGATGATATCTATACTTTTCCGTTCAGTGACAAAGTAAGAATATCATTCATCATCATTGTTTAAGCTCATACAACTCCCACTAGTGGGCTCGAGCCTTCACCACATTAGGAGGGAAATTCATCTTACTATACCAAGCTTGGTCAGACATTTTGATTCTCTTGCATAGAAGTGGTAAATTGTGTTCTTATTCACACCATACGGATAACTTCTTACTCTTATATTCTTGTAAAGAATTACGAGATAAAACAAACTTCTATACAAAACTCAAAAGTAAAATCCTATATCAACCCGCCTGACCAGACTTAATCTTAACTGAATTGATTTCGCATTAGAAGATAATAGACTTGGATATATAAATATATGTAATACTCAACTTGTTAGGGGCTTATCTACCCGCATAATCATGGACGAGTTATCAAGTAAGGTACGACACAATGGTAGTTACTTGAAAAGTTATGGCAGAAAGGATTTTCCCGTAATAATCTAAGGAAATACCGTATATAGCCTTTTATTCGTTGTCGTGTCCACTGTTTCTATTGCGGAGGCTTTTTTCTGGGTTACCAATAATACAGTTTTAGTTTTGGTAATAACTATAGGTACTCCACCAGGATCTGTACTTTATAAGTGAATACTGCCGAATTTACCTTTCCCTTCCCTTCTTTTGATAAATAATATATATAAAATAATATATAAAGCTGAAGAGTTTGTTTGTTTGAACGCGCTAATCTCAGGAACTACGGGTCCGATTTAAAAAAATTCGTTCAGTGTTAGATAGACTATTTATCGAGGAAGGCTATGGGTTATATATCACGCTAAGGCCAACAGGAGCGGAGCACCAATGAAAATTGTTTCAAAATCGTTTTTTTTTTCTTTTTGAGACCTTCCACTGTGTAAACGGCAAAATTTTCGCAAAAACCATGTGTGACAGAATCGTATTATTAAAAAATATTTTCACCCTCTACGTAAAACATCACGCGGATGAAGTCGCGAGCAGAAGCTAGTAATAAATAAGATATCCCTAAGGAGTTTATTATTGTATTGCAGGGAACTTTACAAATATACAATCAAAGAACACAAAATAAACCCAGAGTAAGAATAGCCATTCGTGATTGCCCAAATTATTGTCTTTTTTTGGCAGGCTATGGTGCGGATGCATGATATTCGTCCCGTTCGGGACGACGAAAAGCCGGCGCGCGACTCCATAACCCACCGTAATCCCTCCCCTTTGCCTTTGGGGTAACCATTAAGACCAGATCCTGCACTTCTGTGGCCAGTTTGGCACAAATTTTTGTCTAACGTGAGAATCCAATCCGGGACACTACCACGGTAAGTTGATCTTTTCAATACACCATTTAGTGAAATGTGCATTGCAACAAATCTGTTGGCATGAAGAAATTCAGGCATATAATCAATCATCATCACAGGCTAAATATATGCAACCCATTTAAGCCCCACTGTTGGACTCAAGCCTCCTCTATAATGGGAGAGAAAATGACCCATTATACCATGATGGTCATACGGGTTGATATAGTGTTTTATTTAGAGATATCCTTAGAATACTTCCATATCTTTGTTATTCAATAAACTCAACCAACTAAGCTGTTACAAACACCCGTTTTTATAACCTCAATATAAATTAACTTCCATTATAGTTTATGTGTTTTCAAAATGGTCCTTCGAGCCGGATATGAACATGCGGTCAATGGATGTACAGTCTAATAATAATTAGACAAGGCCTCCCCAAAGAAGATAATATAATAATTGTTGCGTTTGTGGCAGTTAGGTGACCACTCTTGGACATTTTAAGTTTCCCAAGATAGCTCTATTATATATTCTTTTTGGAATAATAAAAAAGATATAAAAATTGAAATATAATCTCATTCCAACCAGAATGCCATATTAAGATTTTCCCCTTTCATGAAAGAGCATACAGCTATTGATTAATAGTGAGACGTCCACGGATAGAAGAAGAAGTAGAATATGTCATCATACCTCCATTCATTTATTTTTTCCTGCAAGTGTCATATGAATTGAATGGTACTTCAAGAAAAGATAAATTCAAAAAAAAACTGTATACCACCCGATGGGATGGATTCCTAAGTCTCGGTAAGAGGATGCTCTTACCGTGACTTAGGAATCTTTTAAGGAGACTAATATATGTATTATCTATACCAATAAATAAAATTGGAGTGTCTGTTTGTAATGTCAAAATAATAGGCTTTTTTTCATGCTCACACGGTTATTTGCACGACACCTATGCCTAAAATAGCAATTAAAAAATTTTTGTTTGTCTGTCTGTCTGTCTGTCTGTTTGTGTGTTTGTGTGTGTCTGAAAGCTATAATATCAGGGCGTAAACTAGGCTATATTTTATCCCGGTGTTCCCACGGGAACGGGCACTACGCGGCTAAAACGACTATAACCTATAACCGAAGCGAAGCGAGGGCGGTTTGCTAGTATTACATATTTTCATCACTGTAACTTGTAGAACAAGCTTGTAGAACAAGCCAGGATCCAAGATGGTCAACAAACATTACACGCAGTTACATCCTACTAATCCTATCCTACTAATATTGCGGCGTCCGCCCTATCGTGGCTAATGCCGAACGTGGGCGGACCGAGCGCTACGTGCCGACGGCTGTACACGGGGGTCATCCGGTCGATGGCCCTGTACGGCGCACCGGTGTGGGCGGGGTCCTTGACCGTCCGACTTAGGGCCCTTCTGTGGCGACCACAGAGGGTCATGGCGGTCAGGGCCATCCGCGGATACCGCACGGTTGCGACGGACGCAGCGTGCCTATTGGCCGGGACTCCCCCGTGGGACCTGGAGGCGGAAATGCTCGCCGAGTTGTATCGGCGGGTGTCGGGGGTGCGCGGGGAGGGCGGTGTGATCTCGTTAAGGGATCTTACCGCCTGGCGCGTCGACGCCCGCCGAGACGTCATTGCCCGTTGGGCAGTCCGGCTGGAGAGGCCTCGGTTCGGGGTGCGAACCGTGGAGGCCTTCCGGCCGGTGCTGATGCAGTGGTTGGAAAGGCGGCACGGGGTGCTCTCCTTCCGACTAGTGCAGGTGTTGACGGGGCACGGGAGCTTCGCCAAATACCTGCACAGGGTCGTGAGGAGGGAGAGTACACCGTCCTGCCACCACTGCGATTGTGACGAGGACACGGCGCGCCACACGCTCGAGGCCTGCGCGGCTTGGGCAGTGCAGCGCCGTGAACTCGTCGCAATCATCGGTGCCGACCTGACGCTGCCGGCCATCGCTAGGGCGATGGTCAACAGCGTCGGGAACTGGGACGCGGTCGCAGCCTTCTGCGAGACAGTGATCTCGCAGAAGGAGGCGGCGGATCGTCTGCGCGTGGAGCGCAGCCTCGATGAGGAGATCCGCCGCCGGCGACTGGGGCGGCGCAGGCGCAACTATCTGCGCCTCATGCCGCCCTAGCCGAGGCCGCGGGTGACGTGACCGGGGATTAGTCCGTCACCCGCCGAGAGGCCGACCGCGTGAGGAAAGACCGACGTCCTCCCCGAGGGGGGGACGTCGGTCGATGGGAGGGTACCCCGCGTAGGGGGTATTCCGTCGGGCCGACCACTGACGACAAGTAAACCTGCTCCGGTGGTCGGCCCAATGACGAAGGCGAGGTGGTTTTCGGGTGGGTTGCGGGAGTTGCGTGCTTAGGCCCCTCTGTCGCCCCGAACGGAGTGGTGCGGAGGCGCGCCGACCGCGACCCACCCCAAAAAAAAAAAAAAAAAAAAAAATCCTACTAATATTATAAACGCGAAAGTTTGTGAGTATGTGAGGATCTGAAGATGTGAAAATGTGAAGATGTTTGTTGCTCTTTCACGCAAAAACTACTGAATGGATTTTGATGAAACTTTACAATAATATAGCTTATATATCAGAATGATACATAAGCTATAATTTATCTAAGATATTCCTACGGGAAGAGGAACTACGGGTAAAACCGCAGGACGCTGCTAGTTTATAATAATTTATCTTTGCATCCGCAAAAGAAATAATGAGAAAAAAAATCGAAAGAAATATTTGGGAAAATTCCAAATCCTATATAGATAGGAAGTAAAAGCATAACATACAATTTAGAACGATTTAGAGGAATAATCCTCGACAAGAACGAACAATTTTTTTTATTGCTTTTTGTGGCAAACGAGTAAACATCACACCTGATGGTAAGCGATACTACTCATGGACCATTGCTAGGCCGCTGCCTATCGCGAAAAAAGTAAAAGGAGCGTGAATGAGTGAAATAAGGTTTGGTGATATTAAAAGCATCACCAAAACCCACCACACGCAAACACCCTCAGAAAGTAAGGATTCTGGCTCTCTTGCTCACCGAACGAAGTGCTCTAAGACATTGCTAATACTAAGACGTCGAGTGTGGCACCTACTAGCGCGGACAACCAGCTCACGGCTGTAAACTGACGACCGTCGGCAGTGACCTTCTCCGACATATATGAGCAAATTTTTGCCAAAAATGCTTGATATCATTTTGGAAAAGAGCTGACATTCGTGTAACTTCTGAATCGATTTTTATCAATCATACCTAAGAATCACTGTAAGGAAAAAAATCGCATCGTAATTGTTCGACCCGTTCAAGAGCTATGGTGCTACATATAGACAGACATTGACGTCAAGCTTATAAAACCAAAAAGAAGATAGAGAATCTTCGTCGGGGGTTAAAAACAGGAGAAATAAAACATGCTTGCCTAATCTATACCAATAAATAAAATTGGAGTGTCTGTTTGTAATGTCAAAATAATAGGCTTTTTTCATGCTCACACGGTTATTTGCACAACACCTATACCTAAAATAGCAATTAAAAAATGTTTGTCTGTCTGTCTGTCTGTTTGTTCCGGGTAATCTTCAAAACGGCTGGACCGATTTCAAAAATTCTTTCACCAATGGAAAGCTATAATATCAGGGCGTAAACTAGACTATATTTTATCCCGGTATTCCCACGGGAACGGGAACTACGCGGGTAAAACGATTATAACCTATAACCGAAGCGAAGCGAGGGCGGGTTGCTAGTAAACTAATAGGATATTTAGTTGCTAGTAAACTGCTAATAGGATATTTAGTTGCTAGTAAACTAATAAGAGGATTTACAACCAGGAGAAGCCAAGCAGTACAGCTCTACAAATATGGGACTGTGTGGTGTGGTCCGTGCGGTGACGGAATAAGAACACAATTGATCATCCCTTATCTTACCTATGGGTGTCGTAAAAGACGACTATGAGATACGATATGTAGATAACATCTATGCAAGAGAAGGAAAACTGGACATAAAACCAACATGTCTAATCAGCGCGGTATAATAGATCAATTTCCCTTCCATTGCGGAGCAGGCCCGAGCCCAGCAGTGAGTCTTATATGGGCTGAGATGATGATGATGAGAACCTATGTGGTAATGTTATTTATACGCAAACGCCGTGCACATCAAAGTTGTTAATAAGAAAAGTTTTTATTAGGAATATTTTTTTTAGAAGAGGTAGCAGGTGCCCGAATAAATTTTAAACGGCTACCGTATATACAAATCTACAAAGACTTATTATTTACTTTCAAATGAATGCTACATTATTTGAGATAAAAATAATAAAAGGAAATAAGAATAAAATTAATGAATGAGTTACGTTTGGTGACGAAGTAAGAATTCACCAACCACCCTTTATCTTACCAGGTGTCTTAAACCACGACCAATAATATGCATAAATCACTTATGCGTAAAAAGAAAGATTCAAAATAAAACCCTATACCAACTCGACTGACCAGCATGGTGTAGTAGATTAATTTCCTTCGACTGGGGTGGCGTAGGCGCGAATACCTGCGCCTCATGCCGCCCTAGCCGAGGCCGCGGGTGATGTGACCGTGGAATTAGTCCGTTACCTGCCGAGAGGCCGACCGCGTGAAGAAAGACCGACGTGCTCCCCGAAGGGGGACATCGGTCGATGGGAGGGTACCCCAAATAGGGAGTAATCAGAGGTCGGGCCAACCACTGACGTCAAGTCACCCTGTTCTGGTGGTCGGCCCGACGACGAAGGCGACGTGCATCGTGGGTGGGTTGCGGGTGTGCGTGCTTCCGCTCCTCTGTCGCCCCAGACGGAGTCGTGCAAGGAGTGCGCCGATTGTAACCCACCTCCAAAAAGAAAAAAAGAGTAGATCAATTTCCTTACTATTGTGGAGCCCAGCAGTGGGACGTATATATACGAGTCAAAATAATGGTCATAATGAATTGTTCTTGCTGTGTGGTAGCACCCACGAATACTACCAACCCTTTCATTGCTCGTGAATGTCGTAAAAGGCGACTAAAAGCTCTACATCGAACTGGTTCAACTCTATCTGATGCAGTCTGGTCAACAATAACATTCTCATGGCGGGTTAACATCAGGCAGGTGGCCGGTTATCTGATGCCACCTTAGCTGAGACCGCAAGTGAATAGTCCATTATCCGTAGAGGCTGACCACGTCAGAGCGACCGATGTCCCTGGGGGGGGGGCGTTAAGCAAGGAGAGTACTCGAAAGGATATCCCGCCGGGTTGGTTACGCTGGTCACGGATGACAAGGAACTTGGTGCTGGTGGTCGGCCCAATGGCGAAGGGGAAGGAATACGGAAGGTTATGAGACCGCGTACCACCCTTTCGTAACCCCAGACGGAGGGAATGGCGTGTGCGTAGACCATAGTCCATCCAAAAAAAAGGCGGCTGATCATAAAACTATTGCTAATAACTTTTGTGATATGTACGATGGAAGAGGAAATATATAGGGATGTGACTTGGAGGGAAAATAATCGATTTTTAAAATAATCGATTTTTTGTTTTTTAAAATAAATCGATTATAAAATAATCGATTAATTAAAAATAAATAATCGATTATAAAATAATCGATTTTTTCTCCCAACAGGATTATGATGACCTTTTTTTTAGGAAATGTGAGCTTTATTTTCTAATATAATATGAAACACTGGACGCAGTATCGTGATGTCCTTTTTTTTAGGAAATCTGGCAGTGAAATAATCGATTAATATAGATCGAATTTCGAATAATAAAAAATCGATTATCAATCAATCAATTATTTTTCTAAATCAATTATATCATCATCAATCATATCAATCAATATCATCATCAATCAATCATATCATCAATTATTTTTCTAAAAAATAATTGATGAATAACACTGGTCAGCAAAATAAAAAAAAGTTGGAGCAAGATCTTTGTTATGTGATCTTAACTGACTATAGTGTTATGAATCCAAAACTGTTTACAGATTGTTTCTATCACGTCTAGTTTTTAAGTTTTTCTTATTTAAATAAAATAGTAATACCGACATATTCAATACGTATTTATTATGAAAAAAATACAAAATTTCACACATGACTTTACTTATATGAAATAAATTAAAACTTAAATTAATTAAAACACTAATATAATATAATTAAAATAACTATTTCATAAATCGCTTTCTTTTTTAAGTTTGATCCTCTGTTTCATGATTGATTTTCCAGCAGAAGTCAGCTAGCATTGGTGGAGACCATTTGCCATTATATCTTTTGTTATCAAGTACTACTTCCGGCCTCAGATGTACGGCTAATTTAGATGCATCCTAATTATTTACTGACTTGATTATAGTTTTATAATTTAACTGATATTTTTATAATTAGGTAAATAGTTTATTAATATTTCTGTAAGTTAAAATAATTCTTATACAATGGGCGCCTTCCGCTTGTCAGCTTCCGGCGCCACTATTAAATAGTACTTATTGTTGTAGACCTCTGTACTCTCTTACACTATGTCGACTAATCGCACCTATATTCCTTATATTTTACTACATGTATTAGATTCTTATTTCACTGATTCATGATGTCATCATTAACACGTCTGCGTGTCAACTTCCGCCGTAATAAATATTCAATGTTACATAATCCTGTATAATATTTGCACGTAAATAACTATTAGA
The DNA here is from genome assembly GCA_032191425.1 of Lymantria dispar. NCBI lineage: Eukaryota > Metazoa > Arthropoda > Insecta > Lepidoptera > Erebidae > Lymantria > Lymantria dispar. The sequence continues at coordinate 3,117,965 of CM063465.1, read as the reverse complement.
ATTATTAAGATATTTTATAATTAGTATTATCTATTAAGTTTGTGTATTTCATATTAGTTCACGCCGCGTGTATCTATAAATACCGCCATCTTGAATATTGTAGGGCATTCGTATTGTAACCGCTGTAAGGTCAATTACAAATTGTAAAGTACAAAGTGCGTCTTCATTACCTTCGTCGTCACCCTTGCCGCCTTCGTTCTACACTTTTTTCCATATGCGCTATATCTTGGTGGAACCTCTCACCATGCTCATCAGACATGGCACCAAGATCATAGGCTTGCTAAATCGTAATGATTTTTTAGTTCCTTTCAACCAACTTATCAGAGCTATGTTTTACAACATATGTTTGGGACCTAGTTTTTCTCTCTTTCATCTAGATTTAAAAAAAAATAATGAAGGTAAGCTCTTTTTATTAAGGGGTTCTTTCTCCGACGCAAGGCCACTACAATATCACCAAAAAATATTAGGTGAATTTATACATAGACGTGGCATTCTTTTAACCTAAACCAATTAAAACAAAACTTATTGTGAAATTGTATATTCAATAAAAGCTATTTCATTTTTTTTTATTGCAAGCAGTGGCAAACGAGCAAACAGTACACCTGATGGTAAGTGTTGCTGTCGCTCATGGACCTTAACAAGGCCAGGGGCACAGCCAGGCCGCTGCCTACCGCAAAGAAAGTGAAGGGAGTGTGAATGCGTGCATTGAGACTCGGTGATACCAAAGGCACTACCAAAACCCTCCACACGCGAACACCCTCAGAAAGGTGGGCTTCTGGCTCTCTCGCTTACCGAACGAAGCGCAGTAACAAAATGCTACTGCTCAGACGTCGATTTTCTGCGAGAGCGTGGTACTACCCCGGACGGACCGGCCCTCGGCTGTAGACAGATAACTGTCGACAGTGTGGTCCTACCACTATTGATGTTTATAGCATTATTAAAAAAGATCAATAAGGATAAGAAAGGAAATTTCACTTACCTAAACTAGGAAAACTGCGACATAACTCTTTTATTTTTATAACTTTTTACACACGTCGGCAGCTTACTTATTCAAAACAATCACTGCGCTCGCGCTTGTTAAAAGCTTTTATTTAACTTGCAATGTATGTATATTTGTTCGGGTGGAATCTTTGAACTCAATTTTGAAGTAGATATCTTCAACCGATTGAGCTGAAATTTAGCTTTTATTATCATATAAAGTGTATATAATGAGGTTATAAGTTGAGAGTTAAAATTTTTAAGGAAAAAAATATTTTCTTCTTTTTAGAGCTTTTAAATAAAAGCTTTTTTTTAAAGTATTTTGCTTTTAATTTAAATTAGTTACTTTGTGGTAAATAATACATTGCTATATGTCTTTCTTACTCCGTGATAAATACAAAGTATTGCAAAATTCGTGTCATTAAGCTTCAAAATTACCGCTGTTAGTATCGAAATGTATACAATTTTAATGAAAACAAAAGTTAGTAGCAGCAAAACTAGACGTGCTAGATAAATTCTGTTTACATATTTAGAATTAGTGCGTCGATATATATCATTTCAATATGTACATTGTTTTGCACATATTTTGATGCCGACCAGTGTAATCGATTTTTGTAAAAATGGAATTTTTCACTTCCCTATAAATATATGTATACTAGCTTTTGCCCGCGGCTTCGCCCGCGTAAAAATTTACTTGCATATTGAACTATTATCGCAAAGAATATTATCGACATAAAAAGTATTACATTTCTTAATTTAAGAAATACTCTATCTACGTGTCAATTTTCATCCAAATCTGCTCAACAGTTTAAGCGTGATTGAGTAACAAACATCCAAATATCTTCACAAACTTTCACATTTGAATATTACTTCCAGCCTTGTAGTTCAGATTGCCGTGCAAATACGATGGTATTGTGGCCTTTCCTTAGTCTCTGATAACGTACTTTTCCATTGGTGAAAAAAAAATTATATCAATCAAACACCCGCAGTTTCATTCACGTAGACCCCATTCCCATGCCAATACCGAGATAAAAAATGCCTATGTAACTTCCTGATATTATAAATTTACATGGGTAAAAAAAAAAATATATAAATTCCAGAAATATCAGAGATATAAATTGCCTATGTTACTCGCTGACAACATAGGTAGCTTTCCATTGGTGAAAGAATTTTAAAAATTGGTCAACATCCCCCGGTATAGTTGTCGTTCCTGGGCAAATACCGGGATGAAAATAGCCTTTATATGGTATTCACTGATAATATAGCTTTTCATTAGTGAATTAATTTTTTAAACCATTATATTCCCGTGATTTCACCGGCATTGTACCCGATCCCGTAGGAATATCGGGATAAAAATAGCTTAAATATGTTACTCGCTTAAAAATAGCTTTCCATTAGTGAAATAATTTTAAAATCGACTTAATTCATCCACACCGGGATAAAATATAGCCTGAGATAAAATAGTCTAAGTTATTCCTTATGTACGACTGGTAGACCTGATGGTAAAATTATAATCAATATCGGTCCAGCCATTTTGAAGATTACCTGTAACGAATAGACAGACAGACAAAAAAAATTGGACCGTATTGTGTGAGCATAAATAAAACCTATTATTTTGATAGACAAACAGACGCTTCAAATTTATTTATTTGTAGAGATAGAAAATTGTAATAATATTTTGATTGTAACTTACTGTCTGGTAGCTGCTAGAAATATTACCACGTTTTTATTGTTCGTGGGTGTCGCAAAATACTACTAAGACAAAGATTTACATCGACCTGGACCAATTGGTGATGCCGTCAGGCCAACAATGTCGGCCAGGTCATAAAATGTTGCTAGAACCTTTGCAATATATCTACGATGGCAGTAGTAGGTACCCTACCTACATATCGCGTCGATCCAAAGTAATTAGGATAAGAGCAAGATAATGATGATATATCATTGGCTGGGAGTCTTCGACTATATGCGTTTTATCCTTTTGGGGCAGCCCAAAATTGTTTCTTAGTGCGTGCTTACCCCAAATAACCGATCGGTATACAAAATTTCACATTCTTAGGCCCGGTATCTTTGGCTATACGCTTTCATCCTCTTAGGGGTTGAATTGCCAAAAATTCTTTGTTAGAGCTCGCTTATCCTTGCCAAAATTTTTTGACGTGACAACGTCTTATAAATTGGTTTGCCGGGTGACACTTCAAGAAACTGCGTTACGCTCCGCTCACGTTATGCGCTCACAATGAGAGCGAGTGAGAGGCACGCGTCCCTTCCACTCGGGCATGGTTAGCCCGCCTAAGAGCGAGAAAGACAGACATAAAAATTGTATATTTGTATATAAATACGTATACATACATACGTAAAGGTAAAAATAAAATTTTGTTAATATGAAATTCAGTGCGAGATTCTTTGTATAAATTAATGTTTTAAATATAATTCTTTGTATAAATAAATGTTTTAAATTGTTACTATTATTTCATCCTTCTTCCTACTATACGAATGAATATTCACATTAAAATTATTTTACCACTCAAAGTCGTTGTCACGTAAAACTTTCGCCCGTATACCGACTTTACAGGCAACCAATATTTTTTTCATAGTGCTTGGTAAGTGAGCACTAAGAAAATCTGGGGGTAATCCAAGAAAGCCAACCGTGTACTAAAATGATCCTTCCTAGGCTCAGTGATTTCGGTTAAACGCTTTTCACCCCCTTAGGGCTAAAATTGCAAAAATCTCTCTTCCCCCAAGAAAGGCAACTTTATACAAAATTCCATGTTTCTAGGCCTAATGATTTCGGCTATATATTTTGCACCCCTTTAGGAGTTGATTTTAATAAAATAATTTCTTAGAGCTCACTTAAAACAAAGGAAAGAGAATTGCATAGAAAGTTTTACGTTCCTAGCTCCAAGAGTTTCGTCTATACGCTTTTCACTCACTTAAGGGGGTGATTTTCCAAAAATCCTTTGCTAGTGCTCGTGTACCCCAAGAAATAAGACGACGTAAAAAGAAAATACTTTCCCCTATTTCAACCCCTTATACCTATTTTTTCGCAATAAAAAGTAGCCTTATATACTTTCTCAAGCTTTAGTTCATCTCTGTACCAAATTTCATCAAAATCGGTTAAGTGGTTTCGACGTGAAAGACTATATGCTTTTCAATCCCCTTTTTTTTGGGGTGGACTGCGGTCGGCGCGTTCCTCGCACCACTCCGTCCGGGGCGACAGAGGGGCGTAAGCACGCAACATCCGCAACCCACCCGAACACCACGTCGCCTTCGTCATTGGACCGACCACCGGAGCAGGGTTACTTGTGCTTTTCAACCCCTTAAGGAGGTGAATTACCAAAAATCCTTTGCTAGTACTCGTGCACCCCAAGAAATACGATGGTGTAAAAAAAGTACGTTTCTAGGCCCAGTGGTTTCGGCTGTATGCTTTATGGTATTTTAGGGGTTGAATTTCATCCCTATGTAAGTGAAACTACCAAAATGCTAGAACGAATATTTATTTATTTATTATCAGGTGCCTTCATACAAAGATTCACGGTTCTATCATCGAAAATGACGAATTTCCATACAAAATATCATCCCCTATTTCAACCCCTTATACCCATTTTTCCCAATAAAAAGTAGCCTATATCCTTTCTCAAGCTTCAGTCCATCTCTGTATCAAATTTCATCAAAATCGGCTTAGACGTGAGAGGCTATATGCTTTTCACCCCCTTAAGGGGGTGAATTTCCAAAACTCCTTCGCTAGTGCTCGTGCACCCCAAGAAATACGATGGTGTAAAAAAAAATACGTTTCAATGCCCAGTGGTTTCGGCTGTATGCTTTTTGGTATTTTAGGGGTTGAATTTCATCCCCATGTAAATGGAATTTCCAAAACGCTTGAGCGAATAATTATTTATTTATTATTAGGTGCCTCAATACAAAGATTCGTGGTTCGATCATCGAAAATGACGAATTTCCATACAAAATGTCATCCCCTATTTCAACCCCTTATACACATTTTTTTGCGATAAAAAGTACCCTATATCCTTTCTCAAGCTTTAGTCCATCTTTGTACCAAATTTCATCAAAATCGGTTTCGACGTGAAAGGCTATATGCTTTTCAACCCCTTAAAGGGGTGAATTTCCAAAAATCCTTTGCTAGTACTCGTGCACCCCAAGAAATACGATGGTGTAAAAAAAATACGTTTCTAGGTCCAGTGGTTTCGGCTGTATGCTTTTGGTATTTTAGGGGTTGAATTTCATCCCCATGTAAGTAAAACTACCAAAACGCTAGAACGAATATTTATTTATTTATTATCAGGTGCCTCAATACAAAGATTCGCAGTTCTATCATCAAAAATGACGAATTTTCATACAAAATATCATCCCCTATTTCAACCCCTTATACCCATTTTTTCGCGATAAAAAGTAGCCTATGTCCTTTCTCAAGCTTTAGTCCATCTCTGTACCAAATTTCATCAAAATCGGTTTAGACGTGAAAGACTATATGTTTATTACCCCCTTAAAGGGGTGAATTTTCAAAAATCCTTTGTTAGTGCTCGTGCACCCCAAGCAATACGATGGTGTAAAAAAAAATACGTTTCTAGGCATAGTGGTTTCGGCTGTATGCTTTTTGGTATTTTAGGGGTTGAATTTCCTCCCCATGTAAATGAAATTTCCAAAACGCTTGAACGAATATTTATTTATTTATTGTCAGGTGCCTTAATACAAAGATTCGTGGTTCTATCATCGAAAATGACGAATTTCCATACAAAATGTCATCCCCTATTTCAACTCCTTATACCCATTTTTTCGCGATAAAAAGTAGCCCATGTCCTTTCTCAAGCTTTAGTCCATCTCTGTACCAAATTTCATCAAAATCGGTTTCGACGTGAAAGGCTATTTGCTTTTCAACCCCTTAAAGGGGTGAATTTCCAAAAATCCTTTGCTAGTACTCGTGCACCCCAAGAAATACGATGGTGTAAAAAAAATACGTTTCTAGGCCCAGTGGTTTCGGCTGTATGCTTTTGGTATTTTAGGGGTTGAATTTCATCCCCATGTAAGTGAAATTTCCAAAACGTGGCTGTGTGGTAGCGGCTTCGAATACTACCAACCCTTGCTTTGCTCGTGGGTGTCGTAAAAGACGACTAAGAGCCCTAGATTGACCCGGACCAACTCCATCTGGTACTATTTGGGTCAACGATTACATTCCCAAGGAGGGTTGACGTCAGGCAGGCGGCCGGTCATAAAAGTCATTGCCGAAACTTTTTGCAATATGTCAAAACAGATGACATATTGCGTCGACCCCAAGTAATTGGGATAAGAGCAAGAGGATGATGATGATGATGTAAGTGAAACTACCAAAACGCTAGAACGAATATTTATTTATTTATTATCAGGTGCCTTAATACAAAGATTCACGGTTCTATCATCAAAAATGACGAATTTCCATACAAAATATCATCCCCTATTTCAACCCCTTATACCCATTTTTTCGCGATAAAAAGTATCCTATGTCCTTTCTCAAGCTTTAGTCCATCTCTGTACCAAATTTCATCAAAATCGGTTTAGACGTGAAAGACTATATGTTTTTCACCCCCTTAAGGGGGTGAATTTCCAAAAATCCTTTGCTAGTGCTCGTGTACCCCAAGAAATACGATGGTGTAAAAAAAAAATACGTTTCTAGGCCCAGTGGTTTCAGCTGTATGCTTTTTGATATTTTAGGGGTTGAATTTCATCCCCATGTAAATGAAATTTCCAAAACGCTTGAACGAATATTTATTTATTTATTGTCAGGTGCCTTAATACAAAGATTCGTGGTTCTATCATCGAAAATGACGAATTTCCATACAAAATGTCACCCCTTATTTCAACCCCTTATACCCATTTTTTCGCGATAAAAAGTAGCCTATGTCCTTTCTCAAGCTTTAGTCCATCTCTGTACCAAATTTCATCAAAATCGGTTTAGACGTGAAAGACTATATGTTTTTCACCCCCTTAAGGGGGTGAATTTCCAAAAATCCTTTGCTAGTGCTCGTGTACCCCAAGAAATACGATGGTGTAAAAAAAAAATACGTTTCTAGGCCCAGTGGTTTCAGCTGTATGCTTTTTGATATTTTAGGGGTTGAATTTCATCCCCATGTAAATGAAATTTCCAAAACGCTTGAACGAATATTTATTTATTTATTGTCAGGTGCCTTAATACAAAGATTCGTGGTTCTATCATCGAAAATGACGAATTTCCATACAAAATGTCATCCCCTATTTCAACCCCTTATACCCATTTTTTCGCGATAAAAAGTAGCCTATGTCCTTTCTCAAGCTTTAGTCCATCTCTTTACCAAATTTCATCAAAATCGGTCCAGTGGTTTAGACGTGAAAGCGTAGCAGACAGACAGACAGACAGACAGACAGACAGACAGAGTTACTTTCGCATTTATAATATTAGTAAGGATTGCATCGACTCCAAGTATTTGGGATAAGAGCAAGATGATGATGATAAGTAGAAATATCTCTGGTCTTTAAATTCCTTAGCAAAAGACTTGCCTTATTAATCATAAAATATCTTGACCAGTTGTAAATCAGTATATACGAGATAGGTGAAACGTAGTCCCTAAATGTAAGACGTGAACCTAAATGATTCACAAAATTAAATTTCATCGCTACTGTAACAGATGTTAAAAAGCTAATATTAAATATTAAAGTTTCTTGAGCATTATGAACTTCACAAAATGGCACAATTTGGAAAAAGAAAACGAAACGACACACTTTCCGTCACAATTCTTCCTTCTTAAACTTCAACAGCAATTTATATTTTAATACTTTTGCTACAAACGACCAGTCCTTAGAACGCTTTCGTCTCTTAGAACAAATTCTTTTATACTTAAATATACCATTAAGAGAAATTTTTGTTAATTTAATGGGCCATATTAAAGAATTTTTATTATGAAAAGAATGATCGTTTCATTGCTACATCGTAAATCTTATATCTATCTCATTTATTATGCTTTTGTCTTTCTCAATTGACTGAATTAGATGTAGGTACATGTAGGTTAAAATATATAATATGTACTTATTACTATGGCGCGGGCTATACTCGGGATTTCTCTACGAGATAAAATCTGATATACGGAAGCGTAGAACCGACATAGCACGAAGAATTAGCACGCCGAAGGGGCAATGGGCAGGCCACAACACTCGTAGAACCGACAACCGCTGGGAAAGAAAGGTTCTCGAGTGGCGACCACGTATCGGACGACACAGTGTAGGACGAACTAGGAGAACCGACGACTGAAAGGCTGGGCGACGTTGGATGCAGGCGGCGCAGGATCGCACTCCGTGGCGCAACAAGGGAGGCCTACGTCCACAAGTGGACGGCGATAAGCTGAAATGATGATGAAAATGAAGACGAAATAAAGGTCCAAGACAAATATCTCTTGCATTTTTATTATTTGAGATTGAATCATCATTATCTTAGATCGTATACGTTTAGGAGGACGCAATGTAGAACGGCCCCCCACTAGGTGGATCAACGACCTGGTAAAAGTTTATGGGCCTCGCAGAATGTAGGCGGCACAGTACCACACTTTTTGGCGAGACATGATGGAGGCTTACGTCCAGAAGTAGACGGCGATAGGTTGAATGATGATAATATACGTTTCGCTGCTGGGTCCGAGCTTCCTCCGTAATTGGAAAGGAGACTGCTTGATATGAGGTTTACTTCGAGGTTTCCTTATTTTGCATATTTATCTCTAGCTGAGGTTGCGGGTGACGGGACCGGGGATTAGTCCGTCACCTGTAGAGAGGCTGACCGCGTGACGGCGATCAACGTCCTGGGAACGGGATGTCGAAAGGAGAAGATACCCCACAGGATATTCTGTCGACCCAGCCACAAATAACTCGGTACCGGCGGTCGGCCCCACGACGAAGGAGAAGATCTGCGGTGGGTTATGGGGCCGCGCGCCGCACCTTCGTCGCCCCTGACGAAGCTGGATGGAAGGTGCGCTGACCATAGCCCATGATATTTTCGTACCCATGGGCTAGAAAGGCGTGGTGATTTGTATTGTTATTTCATCATGACATAGACTTGAATCATCATTAACATTCAGCGTTTTTATCTACTGCTGGAATTACTCCTCCTCCGTAGAAAGCAGTAATTAATTTCAGAGGATAGTTTCGTAATTGCTACGTTTAGCATGCGGATTGGCGATGGTAGTAAGGGTTATACGTTTCCCGAAAGATAGCTGCTGCCCATACTCTTGATGATACCCTCAGCCGAATTTTGGGACTCCTACAGGCAAATATAGGGTGACGATTAAATTATCCCATCGCTACACTGGATCAGATGAAAATTGAATAATATGCAGATAATCTGTAAATTTTCTGAGTGGTGATGGAGTAAGATTACAGCTCATATCCCCTAACTTCAATCCGTGGGTATTTTAATCATCAATGCAAGAGAAGGAAGACTCGTAATAAAATGTTTGAACAGCGTGGTATAGTAGGTCAATATCCCTCCTATTATGGAGTCCAGCAGTGAGACATATAGAAGCTGAGATGAATCTAAAAATTATGTACAATCAATATTCAACTCACTTGTTCAATCCGATATAATCCAAAAGGCATTCAGAATTGACGGCATTGCACTGAAACTCTACATAAAAAAATAACGAACGAAAAATAAAAGGGAAGGAAACATTTGGAGAAAGGAATTTTTTTGGCTTGTACAACTATTCAAAACAGTCGACACCGTGTTCCAGACACCGCAATGCGTAAAAGCTTAAATTTAAAATTAAATAATTATAATATTTTTAAAGCAGAAAATTAAAAGATATTTAAAGAAATAAATTAAATAATTATATATTTTGTTGGATTATTTTAGTATGCGGAGCTTGAGTGTAGCACACGTGTGCCTCGCGGCGTCTGGCCGCTTCAACTGACTAGCGAGCACCCCATGGGGGGTGGGAGAGGGCTACCTCTCTATACTTATGTGTTTACATCTTAAATGGGGTGGTTACAGAGTAGGATTTGATTCAGAGATCGCATCAGTTTGCTCATACGAAAAGAATAATCTTGTTCGCAAAGATGTTATTCGTATTTTTTCTATACAAAGTTCCGTAGTGTAAATGTCAGTATATCTGAAAACTGTCCTACTACAGAGGCATATGCACTGAGTGCGATTGCATATTTATTTAATTTTTTTTATATCCTATGTTAAAGATGCTTGGCTGATTTTTATTTTATAACGCGCTTTTATTAGTTTTACCTGTATATATGTATCTATGTATGTAACGGAATCTTTGGAAGTCATTTTGCCCCACTTTAAACGAACAGATTTTATTTAAACGTTGCACACTCGTCAAAGATCCGTGACAATACAATAATTCGATCAAAATATGCGAATATCCTGATTAGGTTCGCCAGAAATTATCGGTCCGCCCACATTCGGCATAAGCTATGATAGGGACGCCACGCCGACGAGCTGCGGAACGAGCCTGCGGAAATGCTCCCGAAACCACCAATGCCCGTCGAGCACCAGACCCAAGTACTTCATATGGGCCCGGATGTTGATCTCAACCGAATAGACGGTGATTGAGACGCCGATGGGAGGGCCCATGCGGGGCCAATGGAACAAAAGAGCCTCCGTTTTGTCCAGGGCCACCCTCAACCCTAACGCCTTGATCCGCCTGACGATCTCTTCGGTGCCTAGAGTCGCCAGGCTTTGTCGATAGGCTGTGATCCAGTCACACTTAGTCCAAAACTTCTAGGGCGATGTAAAACCATACTTCCAACCAACCATACTTCTCAACTCAACATATACCTCTATAAACATGGGTCACCAGTAACCAGGTAAATGGCTAACATTTATAATACAATATTATAACAATTGTGTAAATACAAAATTAAAATAATTCAATAATAGTTTTAAGCCTTTGAATACATGCGTTGGTGGTGTAATGGTCAGCATAGTTGCCGTCCAAGCAGTTGATCCGAGTTCGATTCTCGGCCAACGCATTATTTTTTTAATATTATTAATGTTTTTGACAATTTTTACCATGTATTGACAGAATAATAAAACAAAATTTCATGGCTTTTTCCCCACGGGTGATAAATTAAGACTACTAAAACATTCAGGCAGAGGACCTAACTGTAATAGATGGAATACTCAAAATAAAACCCTGTATTAACTTGTCTAATTAGCGCGGTATAGTAGGTAAATTTTCCCTCCATGCACGGGTGATGGATAAAAGACAACTAAGTGATCCAGGCAGATTCTTTACAACGAAAGGAAAACTCAATATAATTAAATAAACCTATATAATTAAAATGGTATCATCATCATTATCTCGGTTCATATATGTGTCACTGATGGGCTCGAGTCTCCTTTACAAAAGGAGGGCAATTGACCTTACTATAGCATGCCTTTCAGACAGGTTGTTGTTATAGCATAGGGAACGCACCTATAGTACGTGATCCGTTTATGGGGGAGCGGGGTCCTTAAAATACTACGGTTAGTTACATGAGATAGGCTCAGGTTTTTGTCACGTAGTCGATTTTACTAAGAAAAATCTCGTATTTTTACCTATATTCGAATAATTTTTCATAATACGAGTATATAATTCACTAGTAATTTAAGTATGCTATATTTAAAACTGCATTCTTATGCAATAAAGACGAGTACGAGCCAATTTTTTTATTTCACCTTTTATCTGTGAATTGATGAATAATCATAGTTATGAATTTCTACGTGAAAACTAAAGGGGGAGAGGAGGGGTTTTAGCATATACTACGAGCTGTCACTCAGGGGAAGGAGGGTTCGTAAAATCTAAAAAATAGGCCACGCAGTATGGGTATGTTCCATAGGGTCTTGTTTCGAGTTTGCTCAATTTTGACCATCGATAGTCTTTCGATAGTCCTCTCGATGTCGATAGTATCGATACTATTGATAGTAAGGTATAAAAATAGTGTCGATAATATTAATAGTACTGCAACCCAGCATTAGTATTACCACATTATGTACTATCAATAATATCGATATTCCTATCGATATATTAACTCATTTTCGAGGTCAACTATTGATAGTGAAACTATCTATAGTTTGGCATCACTATATATAATCACTACTACACTAAACGTACAATATGAGTCATTCTGTTTATTTAAAACATAAAAGAACTTTAATATTGATATAGTCACTATAAGAAGTTGTTAGGTTAGCTATTTACGTAATAACTTAAGAAGAAAGGTGCCTTAAGCAGGGACTGAATGAGTTAACCGACTTGGTATAACATGGATCTCACAAATTTTTATGGTAGAAGAACTCAGTTGCGAGGCTTGGCTTTTTTTACAAGACTTGTTTTTGATGGTATTATATATACAAATAAATAACATTTGAAGTGTCTGTTTGTAATGTCAAAATACTGGGCTTTTTTCATGCTCACACGGTTATTTGCACGACACATATGCCTAAAACCCAGTTCAAAAATTTTTTATTTGTCTCTTTGTTTTAGGTAATCTTCAAAACGGTGAGACCGATTTTGATAATATTTTACTACCGGATAATTATCTATATAAGGAGTAACTTAGGCTATATTTTATGCCGGGATTTCCACGGGAACAGGGACTGTGCGGGTAAGGCGACTGAAACCGAAGCGAAGCGAGGGTGGGTTGCTAGTAAATGATAAGTTCAATACAAATTCAAACTCAAATCATTTATTATGTATAAACCCCGCAGGGGCACTTACATATTGTCACTTTTTTACATTTTAACTGAAATTACTACCGGATCGAAACGCGACCGCACTGAGAAGATCCGGCAAGAAACTCATTGGGATTGTCTTTTTTATTTATTTATTTATTTATTTATTTATTTATAGGAAAACCAACAGCTATCAAAAACATCTTAGTAACTAAATTCTAGTAACATAAAGCCAATTACAGGTTCTCACGAGTAGAGATACACTAGTAAAACAAATATGTGAATATTACAACATTAAGTATGCTAAATTAATTAAATACATACATCAATTAGTTTGATTGAAAAAACGCTTACTCAATTGCTGCCTGGCAGAGGTAACACTGGTACAAAATATGTCTAATTCTAAATCAGTTTCTTTACTAAGTTTATTGAATGCGTTAGATGCTCTCCAGAAGAACGAATTTTGTCTATAATTAGTATTAACCAATGGGATATGTATAGGAGGATTAAAACGTACAAATCTGTTTGGAACGTTGAATTTGAGGTTAACTAATAATTCCGGGCAGTTTATTGTGTTATTTGCGATACTAAGCAAACTGGTTATATCAGCAATTTCACGTCTGAACGACAAAGGAAGTAAATGAAATTTTTTACATAAAATTAGGTAATCGCTAGATTTATATTTTATTTTTTGTGTAAAACAAAGAAATTTAATAAATTTATTTTGTATTTGTTCGATGCGTAACACATATTTATCATAGCATGGATTCCAAATTTGAGATGCGTATTCAAGAATACTACGAACAAGCATACAATAAATAATTTTTATAGTTTTGGCTTTGGTAAAGGACATAGAACTTCTCATCAGAAAACCCAGTGATTTGGATGCTTTCATACATATATTATCAATATGGTAATTAAATATAAATTTTGAATCATAGATTACGCCAAGATCACGAATGACATCGTCTCTTGTTAAAATTTCATTCTTTAAAATGTAATCAAATTTGATATCATTTTTTTTACGAGAATAGCTTATCACACTGCATTTGCTTGTATTTAAATCCAGTTTATTCAGTGCACAGTAATTCTCTAATCTAAATAAATCCGACTGGAGTTTGGTGACATCATCGGGACACTTAATTTCCTTAAATATTTTCATATCGTCAGCAAAGCAAAGGTACTGCGAATTTTGAAAGCATGTTGAAATATCGTCAATGAAGATGGTAAACAGTAATGGGCCCAATAAAGATCCTTGGGGGACGCCACTGGGGATAGTAACCCAGCTGGAAATGTAATTATTAACCACTACGGCTTGAGTTCTTCTATCGATATATGAGGAGAACCATCTATATAAATTTCCTCGGATGCCCATGCGTGCAAGTTTAAATAAAAGAGTGCTGTGATCTATCCGGTCAAATGCTTTCGTGTAGTCCGTGTAAATCACGTCTACTTGACTACCTGTATCCATGGCTGCAGTAATATGTTCATTTAGTAGCATTAAATTAGAGACAGTGGATCTTCCCATCTTTTAATTCATTTATTAGTATTTTAAAAAAAAATTTCATACAACATGCCTATTAATAGCTCCTAGCCTTTCGAACCATGATATTTTTATTAAATATAATAAAAAAGTACCATGACTGAACCAGATCCTGCAACCGGCACCCATGTAAGTATGCTTGAATATTTTCAAGACCGTAACATTTGGTTTTAGCAGTAGTCTCTGTTTATCCCCTTAGTCTATGCGTTGAGGCCTTAGTCCCGTAGTATAAGTATAAAATATAAATTGCGTCGGATGTTATTATTGCAAACGCGATTCACTGCGGCCAACCCCTGATGTATTAACACCAACTGTCTTTATTATTTTTCTCATTATAATCTGCTAGTTATTTCCTTGTTTTGTTTTTTAATTAAAATCTTCTATAGGTAAGTTTGAATGGGAAGTAAATGCAAATTATCGATATGGTCACGGGGCGACAGAGAGGCAGCACGTTTCTCCATAACCCACCGTAGCTCGTCGCCTTCGTAGTTGGGCTAACGACCGGTACCGATCGGTATTGGTACCGTAGCCGGCCCGACGGAATACCCTGCGGGGTACCGTCTCTTTCCTACGTCCCTTTCCCGGGACATCAGTCGCCGTCGCGTGGTCAGCCTCTCTACGGGTGACAGACTAATCCCCGGTCCGGTCATAGCTACTGAAAAAGTACTAGTTACAAACTCAAATTACTAACGAGTTGCTTGAGCGTCACCGTCCATACATTCTCATTGAGGGTCCCACACGACACGACTAGTCACCAACCAGTTAATTAATAACGCGTTAGCAACTGATCACGCAGGACGCGTCGTGCCGGTCGCCGCGCTACTGGTTACCAGAGTTTTCTGTTTTTGTTGTGAAAAATGAACGATCATTTATGCACGAGGTGGAAAAGTATCCATGTTTATGTAATTATAAACTCAGATTACTCAAGGAAAGATGTTGTCAGATTACTCAACTGATAATCTGCAGTTTTCATTATTTCTAATATACGGGTGAATCCAAAACCTACGAAGATTCCTTCGACGTCTATTAAAGATAGTGGTAAAATACATTATCGTCGTCATCCTCGCTTGACTCACTCTACATGTTGATTTTTCCCTAATATTTCCTCGTTAATCGTGTGATTGTGAGAGCAGAAATAACAGAAGCCACTGAAACCTTGCAATTTAAGTAGCGTCATGTGCGAGGTACAGTTTCTAACTAATTTGTAATTGTAATTACTGATCAGTTCCGTCATTTTTGAGTAGTGCGGAGGGTGTAACACTAAATCTGTAGCTGGCAACATCACAAAAAAACCATGTAATACATCTAAAAAAGTGGAAAGCGTGTCTAAAGTAGATTTCACTTCAAAAATTAAATGAGATCCAATTATTTACTACTAGCAAATTGCCGCGGTTTTGAGATTACTAGGATTAAATGTAGGTCAAGTTCCTTATAATATTCCTTCCTTCCTTCCTTCACAGCTAACTAATAGTAAAATATTATCAAAACCGGGGCCCAGCCGTTTTGAAAATTACTCGGAACAAACAGACAGACAAAAATATTTAAACTGTATTTTAGGCATAAGTAAATAACCATGTGAGCATGAAAAAAACGTATTATTTTGACATTACAAACAGACACTTCGATTTTATTTATTTGTATAGATGTTATAAGTCCTGCGAGGGTACTTACATATTGTCAAAATAATTTACTTTAAATCAATCTAATAATCTGCCATAATCTGGTCGGAACGCGACCGCAAGCTGTAAATGTTCGAAAGAAACACAGTAACTTAATTTTTTAAATTGTTTATTTTTAATTTTATGTGGTTTTTTTGGGTTATTAGTACCTGATCCTACTCCTGGGCTCGAGTTTCTTCTTCAATAGGAGGGAGATTGAACTATTCTACCATGCTGATTATATGGATTACTATAGGATTTTTTTTCGAGATTTCCTTCTGTTATGCATATGCACAGGTTATACATATGATATGCTTTTTTTTTTTTTTTTTTTTTATACGTGGCCTATGGTAAGCGCACGCGCGGTCCAGTCCGTCCGGGGCGACGAAAGGACGGCGCGCGGGCTCATAACCCACCCGTACCCACGTCACCTCGTTGTTGGGCCGACCACCGGAGCAGATGGACTTGTCGTCAGTGGTCGGCCTGACGGAATACCCTTTCGGGTAACCTCACTTCTCGACGTCCTGGGACGTCGGTCGCCGTCGCGCAGTCAGCCTCTCTGCGGGTGACGGACAATTCCCCGGTTCGATCACCCGCGGCCTCGGCTAGGGCGGCATTAGGCGCAGATACTCGCATGCAAATGATATCCTTAAGACGTCTTTTACAACATAGTCAGGCAACATAGGGAGTGAAGAAACACTTAGGAAAATACAAAATATAATGCAATACAATGTTAGGGACACATTCATTCTTCCATATTCCATGAGAAATGATCAAGAAAATCGAAAGCGGCCCTCCACAGGGACACTTTTAACACTAATTATAATTGCCAAGTTGCATCAAAAGTGTCGACTACAGCATCATTTTTTGAAGAGACCTATTTATAACAGTGGACATGGATAAGGTTTTTGTGGCAGACGTTGCTCCGAAAACATTCCGTCTGATTCATCCAGGGTTGTAAAAGATTGGGTACATAACTAATCTACCGTATCACTTTACTCATTATCATCATCATCTCAGCCTGTATATGTCCCACTGTTGGGCTCAGGCCTTCTCCATAATGGAAAGGGAAGTGATCTAATATTCCAAGCTGATCAGACGTGCTGATATAGTGTTTTGTTTCGAGATTTTTTTTTATTGCCAACGGTGTCAAACGAGCAGGCAGATGGTAAGTGATTCTGCCGCACATGAACCTTTGCATTATCAGGGGCATAACCGAGCCGTTGTCTTCCGTGAAGAAAATACTCTTCTTAAACCTCGTTTGAAGAAGGACATGTCATAGCGGCGGAGAGACCCAAAGTCTCTCCGCCGCTCCAGCGACTCCAATCTGTCCGTAAGATGGGGATCCCTGACGATTCGAACAGCACGCCTTTGCAGGGAGTCAATTGGATCTAGCTGATATTTGGGCGCACCAGCCCAGAGATGTGAGCAGTACTCCACATGAGGGCGAACTTGTGCTCTGTATAGCATAGAGTTTTCCTTCTCTAGCATAGATGTTATTAGCTTATATCCCTTAGTCGTCTTTTATTCACCACTCCGTCACCTTGCCATCATCACTTATTTGTTAGCACATAACCATCGTTACAAATTCCTTTTCAGATACCATCTACCGTCTATACCTCAGCAGTTAACAGGAGGCCTCTCTGCGGGTGATGGAATGGCCGTTGTGATTATCAAAGAATTTGATGAATGGAAATAAGGATATTTGTAATAATTAACAGGAGATCTTCCGTGTGGAGACGGAGTAAGGATACAATTCACCACTCCCTATCTTGTCCATGGATGTCGTACAAGACTAAGAGATATAATTTGCACATAACATCTGCAAGAGAAGGAAAATCTATACCAATAAATAAAATTGGAGTGTCTGTTTGTAATGTCAAAATAATAGGCCTTTTTCATGCTCACGCGATTATTTGCACTATACTTATGCCACAAATCGCTTTATAATTTTTTTGTCTGTCTGTCTGTTTGTTCCGGGTAATCTTCAAATCGACTACACCGATTTAAAAAATTCTTTCACCAATGGAAAGCTATAATATCAGGGAGTAAACTAGGTTATATTTTATCTGGGTATTTGCACAGGATTGGGAACTACGCGGGTAAGGTTACTGAAACCGAAGCGAAGTGAGGGCGGCTTGCTAGTTGGATATAAAATCCTACACCAAAATGTCTAACCAGCGTGGGTATAGTAGGTCAAAGTCCCTCCCATTGTAGAGGGGCTCGAGCCCAACAGTGGGACGTATGTGGGCTGTGATGATGATGATGATGATTATTATGGCACATTATCTACTTGACATTTGTGACGGTGTGCTCGCACATCGTAAAAATTTATTCTCATCATTTTTAGGGTACGGTACCCAAAGGGTAAAAACGTGACCCTATTACTATGACTTCGCTGTCTGTCCGTCCGTCTGTCTGTCACCAGACTTGTATCTCAAGAACCGCGATATCTAGACAGTTGAAATTTTCACAAATTATATATTTTAGTTGCCGTGTGTGCTATTGCTGTGTGGTAGCGGCTTCGAATACTACCAACCCTTGCTTTGCTCGTGGGTGTCGTAAAAGACGACTACGAGCCCTAGATTGACCCGGACCAACTCCATCTGGTACCATTTGGGTCAATGATTACATTCCCCAGGAGGGTTGACGTCAGGCAGGCGGCCGGTCATAAAAGTCATTGCCGAAACTTTTTGCAATATGTCAAAACAGATGACATATTGCGTCGACCCCAAGTAATTGGGATAAGAGCAAGATGATGATGACGATATATTTCAGTTGCCGCAAGAACAAATACTAAAAAGAAAGTAAAATAAATATTTAAGGGGGAGCTCTCATACAACAGACGCGATTATTTTGCCCTTTCTATAGATAATGGTACGGAACCCTTCGTGCGCGACTCCTACTCGCACATTCCCATTACGCGCCAAAAGAAATATAACGAAGTAATATAGTATTCAAAATATGCGTTGGCCGAGAATCGAACTCGGATCAACTGCTTGGAAGGCAACTATGCTGACCATTACACCACCAACGCATACGAAAACATTATGAAGTAACTAATAAGAAGGGTGACATTTTGTATTGACACAGCTGCATATGTCTGAAGCAATAGAAAAGTATTCATTGATGATAACTGGTACTGTAGGAATAGGAATACACGAAGAATATAGAATAATTTCCACTCCCCATTTTCCCTAATGCGCCGAAAGAAGTCTAATTTCAAAAAGATAATGAAAGCCTTCTCGAGGTTTAGAAAATTCGACCACTGAAGTCGAGGAACTCTGGACCGGTGGTTGGACCAACGACGAAGGTGACGCTATATGGGTGGGTTACGGGTGTGTGTGCTTACGCCCCTCTGTCGCCCCGAAGTGCGCTAATCGTAGCCCACCCAAAAAAAAAAGAAAAAAAAAAGGAATAGAAAATTGAACAACAAAATCCACATTTATGCGAGTGAAGCCGCGGTTATAGCTAGTAAAAGTATTCTTAAAACGTCTTCAACAAAATACTTTAATTCAACTAAAGAGCGAATTTAATCACGGGCCGTTTATTTGTTTAATCAATAACTATTTACGCTCGACGTTATTATTCCCGGTAGAATTCCCAGGGTGTAACGTCAGTCGATAATGTACCCTCCCCCTCCCCATGGGGATAAGGTAAGGGATGATTTAACGTCACAAAAATGGTGTCATCCCCCGTCTTCCGCTACGAAGTTAATGATGTGTTTTATCTACTAAGATTAACATAACGTGTACTAACAATAGACAATGAATATATACGAATCACAATACCTTAATGTATTTTGTATACGAATTAATTATAATTTTATAAACGTGTCTATGTATGTGTGTGTGTTTGCCTGCGTGCGAGTGTATATGGGAGTGTGTGAACGTGTGCTTTTGTGTGTGTGTGTGTGTGTGTGAGTGTGAGTGTGTGTGTGTGTGTGTGTGTGTGTGTGTGTGTGCGTGTACGTGTGCGTGCGTGCGCGTGTGTCTGTGCCAGCGCGTGGGTGTGTGTGCGTGCGTGCGTGTGTGTATGTGCGCGTGTTTGTGAGTGAGTGTACGTGTTTGTGAGTGTGTGTGTGTGTGTATGTGTGTGTACGTGTGCTTATGTGTGCATGGCTGCCTTTGTTCGTTTCTGTGTATATACACACACATATATATATAAATCAGCGCTTTTTTTGTCTGTATAACTGTAAGCCGTAGATAACTTTCACAATTTAGCCCGGACTATGAGTAAGCGTTGAGGGCTCTCAACCCGGCCTAAATCAAATCTAGCTAGTGCTAAGGCTGGCGGCCTATGATGGACGCATCACAATTTTTAAGATACTCAAGATTTATTAGATGAATAGATAAATTAGATAGATAGATAAATAATAATTAGATGCTGTGTGGTAGCGGCTTCGAATACTACCAACCCTTGCTTTGCTCCTGGGTGTCGTAAAAGACGACTAAGAGCCCTAGATTGACCCGGACCAACTCCATCTGGTACCATTTGGGTCAACGATTACATTCCCAAGGAGGGTTGACGTCAGGCAGGCGGCCGGTCATAAAAGTCATTGCCGAAACTTTTTGCAATATGTCAAAACAGATGACATATTGCGTCGACCCCAAGTAATTGGGATAAGAGCAAGATGATGATGATGAGATAAATTAGATAGATACTGTGTATCACTTAAAAGGTATGAAAATTGCGAAATAAAAAATCTAATTTTGTTTGTTTACAAAGATCCCGATCACGGACGAACTAATCAGAAACGCTGTAAAGTGTTCAAAAGGTCGGGCAATCAAAAATCAAATAAAAACGCCATAAAATTTGTAAAATAGTTTTATTTATAACTAGCTTATGCCCGCTACTTCGTCCGCGTGAAATAGTTACTTTGGGTGAAAGATAATTTTGAACCACGACTTTATTTACGTAGAAGGTGAAAATACTTTTAAATAATACAATTCTGTCACGCATGTTTTTTGCGAAACCTTAACCTTTTATGTAGTTCAAGCAGCGGAAGTTCTCAAAATGAAAATGAAAACGATTTTGAAACGTTTTTCAATGGTGCTCCGCTGCTATTGGTCTTAGCGTGATGATATATAACCTATAGCCTTCCTTAAAAAATGGGCTATCAAACACTGAAAGAATTTTTCAAATCGGTTCAGTAATTCCTGAGATTAGCGCGTTCAAACAAACAAACTCTTCCGCTTTATATATTAGTACTAGCTGACCCAACAGACGTTGTTCTATTCAAATAAAATAAAAGGCATTCCACTTGAAATCAACAACAGCGCCACATACCGGATCTAATTGTGAATCTAACCCATTCTCGAATCTCCTTGAATAAACACAAAAAATTATCAACATCGGTCCAGCCGTTTAGGAGGAGTTCAGTGACTACACACGTACACAAGAAATTTATGTATAAGATGGATAGTATAAATGTGTAAATTGTAATACTCGCGTAAACATCAAAAATCTTCTAATTTTACAAATTATGATCTTATTTTATTCCTATCTTGCGGTTTTCAGAGTATCAACTTTACCAACTGTTATAATTACCCAAACGGATTAATTCCGCTGGGATGAACTTTGAATATTATTTAATTCCGCTGACTTAATTTATGCATCTTAGAGCGGATAAAGTTACAAGACCGCCTATCAATTAATTCTTTTGATTAAATTATTTTTAATTAACTTTTTTGATAACTTAAGAATTTACTGAGTAAGAATAGAAATTATCACCGCTTATCTTGAACGTTATCTTTCCGTGTTATGACGGAGACGGACGGACGAAATACAATTCACCACTACCTATCTTACCCGTGGGTGTCGTAAAAGACGACTGAGGGTTTAATTGTGCATATAACATATATGAAAGAGAAGAAAACTCGAATTAAAACCCTATACCAACTCAACCAGCGTGGTATAGTAGATCAATTTGCCCTCCAAATGTGGAGAAGGCTGGAATCCAACAGTGGGACGTATTATGAGCTGAAATGATGATGATGATGATGTCTTGAGCGGGGCTGTCGTCAAAGAGGACTAAAGAATGATACGCAAATATCATTACCGCAATAGAAATATCAGAATTCAATACGACGTACTGGGATCCGATTCCGACAATATTGGGATCCTCGGCGTCGAAATATCGAACAGAGTCCAGTTTGGGAGTCATTTAGAGGACAAAGCCAAATTGGCTAGCAAAAAGTTGGGCGTCCTGAACAGAGCCAAGCGGTACTTCACACCGAGACAGCGTCTTGTACTATACAAAGCAAAAGTTCATCCTCATGTGGAGTACTGTTCACATCTTTGGGCAGGCGCGCCTAAATATCAGCTAGACCCACTTGACTCCCTCCAAAGGCGTGCTGTTCGAATCGTCGGGGATCCCAATCTTACGGACAGATTGGAGTCACTGGAGCGGCGGAGAGATTTTGCGTCACTCTGTGTGCTCTATCGGCTCTTTCATGGGGAGTGCTCTGAGGAACTGTTTGACTTAGTACCACCGTCACCGTTTTACAACGTACCACTCGACACCGCAGCAAGGTTCATTCATTCCACCTGGAAACCAGCGATCATTTCTCCCACATACGTGCAGGCTGTGGAATGAACTACCTGCTGCTGTGTTTCCCGAGCGCTATGACATGTCCTTCTTTAAACGAGGCTTAAGAAGAGTATTTTCTTCACGATAGGCAACGGCCTGGCTGTGCCTCTGGTATTGCAAAGGTCCATGTGCGGTAGGATCACTTACCATTAGGTGTGCTGCCTGCTCGTTAGTCACTATCGGCAATTAAAATAAGAGAAAAGCATAATCACTTTGTATTAGAAGTAAGCATACTTGATCATAATACAGATTGATATATAAATATCGTTATTATATTCTATTTATTTTTTTCATTGTTATTGATATGAAACGTCTGTATGCGAGGGTGAATATGATCGTTGGCGTGGTGTTAACGCCACGCTTGGATATGTACATTTGTGAAACAAAACCATAACCTGTTTTAAAATTTTA
Source organism: Lymantria dispar (assembly GCA_032191425.1). Classification (NCBI taxonomy): domain Eukaryota; kingdom Metazoa; phylum Arthropoda; class Insecta; order Lepidoptera; family Erebidae; genus Lymantria; species Lymantria dispar. Next base: position 3,095,109 of record CM063465.1, on the reverse strand, counting down.
TACGACGCCATCTAGTGAACTCAAAATAAATTATTTACTTAAACACATACCTACACTGTACTAATGAAAATAAATGTTTATTGAATAAAAACAATTTTCTGGAAAAAAAACATAATATTTTAATTATATATTTATGCCAAATTAGTTCCTGTCGTAATCTGTTCTTTAATGCACATACTTGTACAAAATAATTTCGATGTTTCACATCTGCCCGGTGTCCTGAACGATGACTCCTTTTTTTTTAAATTAGATTTTACATACTGCTTTTTACCAGAACCAGGGAATTCGAATTATAGTCAATATCGCTAGAGTGAAACTGTACTAAGAAGTTAGTATACCAATTATTAGTTCGCCAATTAGCTTTGGTGATACCTTATGTACATCGGAAAAGGCTTACGTCGGGTTAGTGTTGTCACTGGCATCAAATAAGTTGTCTGTATAGTGTCCTTATATTTTACATACAGAGTGTTTGTTTACTGCTTGTGGGAGCCATTTTGGATTTGTAATTTATATGTTTTTTAAAAGATATGTCCCTGTGTAGTGACGAGAGAAAAATACAGTATGCCACAATTAATTACTGTCATATAATTGTCATATAATATCTGGCATTTCCGTGTGGTGACGGAGTAAGAATACAATTTACCACCCCCTATCATACCCGTGGGTGATCGTACGAGACGACTAAGGGATATGTAACGCATATAACACCTATGCGAGAGAAGGAAAACTCGAAAGAAAACCCTATACCAACACGTCTGACCAACGTGGTATAGTAGGTCAATTACCCTTCCATTATGGAGGAGGCCCGAGCCCAACAGTGGGACGCATATGGGCTGAGATGATGATGAATATCTGGCTAGGTAGGCACCATAAAATGGAACACTCGGACTCCCCTGGGATATTTATAAAACCAAAAAGTTATATTTGTGATATTTATTACTCGTCGCTTATTGAAGACCACAATAAAGAAGAAGTTCTACAGGTGCAAAGAATTTAATGTATTTATTTAGTTCTAAAACAAATGCATAGAATAATTCCATTTTAGTTTTAGATCACCCAATAACAATTTAAATACATATTAAGGTGCAGTAAACGACGGTGAACTAAAAAAAAATCACAATTAACGTAGACAGATTACGTCCAAACTCAATAAATACTTGTGAATCTTATAAAGAATTGTCCTGCTTAGGGAAGGGACCAACGACACTCGGTACTAGAATTCAATATTTAAACCATTCAGTCATCTATGCAAGTTTATTCTCATGGCAATAATAGTCTTCGAGAGCTGACGTCTTAATTATTACTATTATAAAATTAAATCATCCCTCCTCCATAATAGGAGGGAAATTACTATACCATGCTGGTCAGACAGGTTGGTATAGGGTTTTATTTCGAGGTTTTCTTCTCTTGCATAAATGTTATGTACGTATTATATATTCCTTAAAAGACCACATCCACGGACAAGATAGAGAGTGTTGAATTGAATTCTTATTCCGTCACCACACGGATAAATACCTCAAATTAAATATTACTATAAAAACATTTAATAAACACTCTGTATATACAATATGAAAACATAAAACACATATTTAGTCAGTCCGTACCTCTAGAGTAAAACTGTACTAAGAAGTTAGTACACCAATTAGCTTCAGTGGTACATACATCTAGAGAGGCTTAAGTCGGATTAGTGTTGTCCCTTGCGCCAAATGAGTTGTCGTGTGTATAGTGTGCTTATAAATAACGACATATATAGAGTGTTTGTTAATTGTTTGTAGTAGCCATCTTGGATTTGTGATATATTTTTTTTTAGATTTAAAAGCAAGTTTTGAGCAGCAGTGTTGAAGCTTCAGGAACATGGAAAGGAAGATAGAAGTTCAGGCATTTGCTCTAGTTGAGTCTCATAGCAAAATTAAAACTATTATTACGAATTTTATCGCTATTGTATTTTATTTTTAAATTCACATTTTGAACTACAGTATTCGAGATAACGGTTGGACTAAGGTATGTCAAGTACAATATGTCATCGTTAATACATCGTTTTGACCTACATTTTGATAGAAATTTTATTCAGTGATGACATTCCATTTCATGGTAACAATAATAATTTATTAATTTAAACCTAACATATCTAATATTTTCTGTATCGTGACGTAGTAAGAATACAATTCACCACTCCCTATCTTGCCCGTGGATGTCGTAAAAGACGACTAAGGGATATAATTCGTATATAACATCTATGCAAGAGAAGGAAAACTCGAAACAAAATCCTATACCAACCTGTCTGATCAGCATGGTATAGTAAAGTCACTTTCCCTCCTATTGTGGGGGAGGCTCGAGCCTAATAGTTGGACGTAAATGAGCTGAAATTATGATATTTTTATTGTATAAAAATATCATCATTCATATAAAAGACGACTATGGGATATAATATGCACATAACATCTGTGCAAGAGGAGGAAAACTGGTAATGAAACCCTATACCAACATGTCTGACCAGCATGGTATAGTAGTTCAAATTCCGTTCCATTGAGGAAGAGGCCTGAGCCCAACAGTGGGACGTATGTGGGCTACGATGATGATGATGATTATGAAGTGATCTGACAACGAATTGGAACACGACCGAAAGTTGAGAAGAAGTGGAGAAGGACGGTGCCAACTATCATTAGGACGATGCTCGATAGTGTCAGGAGGAACAGGGACGTGGTCGCCGCATAGCTAGGCCGCCGTTGCCTACCGTAAAGAAAATGCCCTTCTTGAACCTCATTTAAAGAAGGACATGTCATAGCGCTCGAGCAACATAGCAACAGGTTGTTCAGATTTCAGATTCAGAGTGAAAATGATTTTAAATCACAAAACAATACAATAATTCTCGGCATTATGTGTGATTTATACAAAAACATTTTATTTTTGTTTTTTTACAGTTAATTTGTATAGAACAGCGACCGTGTTAAAGATAAATTGGGCAACCGATAAAAGACAATTAAAAAAAAATATTTGTAAAAATTAATAAAAATATGCGTTGTCCGGGAATCGAACCCAGATCAACTGCTTGGAAGGCAACTATGCTGACCATTACACCACCAACGCATATGTTACTCTCTTCTAAGTTTATATAACACATACATTTACTCTAACATCTGCTTTAAGACTTTTAAAGTCATTTTTTGTTTAGCATAACAGTATTTACTGAAGAAACAATGGGCCGTAATTACGGTTTAAATAACTTTATTGTTTCCATTGCGTTCGCATCAAACAAATTAGTAGCTTACTATATAGATTGTCTCAGACAATGAAGCAGCTGATCAAATGGGAGTTAGGCAATGGTGGTAGAAACCTATGAAACAAAATCTGGAGTGAACATAGCTTAGCACGCTGAAGTGACAATGGGCTGGCCACATCGCTTGATGAACCGACAACCGCTGGGAAAGAAAGGTTCTCGAGTGGCGATCACGTATCGGACAATACAGTGTTGGACGTCGATTCAGTGAAAGTTACTGGGCGTTGTTGGATGCAGGCGGCACAGGCGAAACACGAGGAAGGTCTACATCCAGCAATGGACGGCGATAGGCTGAATGATTTACAAGTGGTAGGATCACACTGTCGACAGTTATCTGTCTACAGCCGCGGTCCGGTCCGTCCGGGGTAGTACCACGCTCTCGCAGAAAATCGACGTCTGAGTAGTAGCAATTTGTTACTGCGCTTCGTTTGGTGAGCGAGAGAGCCGGAAGCCCAACTTTCTGAGGGTGTTTGCGTGTGGAGGATTTTGGTGGTGCCTTTGGTATCACCGAGCCTCATTGCACGCATTCACACTCCCTTCACCTTCTTCGCGGTAGACAGCGGCCTTATAAAGGTCCATAAGCGGCAGCAACACTTATCATCAGGTGTACTGTTTGCTCGTTTGCCACTGCTTGCAATAAAAAAAAAATAATGCTGAAAAATATTGATTCGTTAATGAATTAGAGACGTAAAGATTCACACAGTGGGTCTAAAATCTTTTTTTTTAATTATGTATTTCAAAAACCATTACTATTATTTGAATAAATTTTTGAGGGAAATGAAGCTAAGTAGCTAACCTAACCTGACTTTTTGCCATTAAAGTTTGACATCGATAGCTTGAGTAGTTTTTAGAGTTATATTTCTTGTAAAAACGGCTGACCCACTTTTGCCAGAAAGATCCTACATATTGCGTAGACTCCAAGTAATTGAGATAAGAGGAGAATAATAATGAATTATCATACTTGACGAGCGGACTGATTATTCATGTGGTTTTTTTTTTTTTTTTTTGTGGGTGGGCCGCGGTCGGCGCGCCTCCGCACCACTCCGTCCGGGGCGACAGAGGGGCTTAAGCACGCAACTCCCGCGACCCACCCGAAAACCACGTCGCCTTCGTCGTTGGGCCGACCACTGGAGCAGCGTTAACTTGTCGTCAGTGGTCGGCCCAACGGAATACCCCCTATTGGGGTACCCTCCCATCGACCGACGTCCCCCCCTCAGGGAGGACGTCGGTCTTTCCTCACGCGGTCGGCCTCTCGGCGGGTGACGGACTAATCCCCGGTCACGTCACCCGCGGCCTCGGCTAAGGCGGCATGAGGCGCAGATAGTTGCGCCTGCGCCGCCCCAGTCGCCGGCGGCGGACCTCCTCATCGAGGCTGCGCTCCTCACGCAGGCGATCCGCCACCTCCTTCCGCGAGATCACTGTCTCGCAGAAGGCTGCGACCGCGTCCCAATTCCTGACGCTGTCGACCATCGCCCTAGCGATAGCCGGCAGCGTCAGGTCCGTACCGATGATTGCGACGAGTTCACAGCGCTGCACTGCCCAAGCCCCGCAGGCCTCGAGCGTATGGCGCGCCGTGTCCTCGTCGCAATCGCAGTGGTGGCAGGACGGTGTACTCTCCCTCCTAACGACCTTGTGCAGGTATTTGGCGAAGCACCCATGCCCCGTCAAAACCTGCACCAGTCGGAAGGAGAGCAACCCGTGCCGCCTCTCTAACCACTGCATCAGCACCGGCCGGAAGGCCTCCACGGTTCGCACCCCGAACCGAGGCCTCTCCAGCCGGACTGCCCAACGGGCGATGACGTCTCGGCGGGCGTCGACGCGCCAGGCGGTGAGATCCCTTAACGAGACCACACCGCCCTCCGCTCGCACCCCCGTCACCCGCCGATATAGTCCGGCGAGCATCTCCGCCTCATTATTCATGTGGTAGGAGCATACTGACGATAGTCTTCTATCTACAGTCATGGGCCGGTCCAACCGCGGTAGTACCACACCCCCAGAAAATCGAAGTCTTATTTTTTTTTTTGGGTTGGGTTGCGGTCGGCGCACTCCTCGCACCACTCCGTCCGGGGCGACAGAGGGGCGTAAGCACGCATACCCGCAACCCACCCGCGATGCACGTTGCCTTCATCGTTGGGCCAACCACCGGAGCAGGGTGACTTGACGTCAGTGGTCGGCCCGACGCAATACCCCCTATTTGGAGTACCCTCCCATCGACCGATGTCCCCTCCTCAGCGTTCGGGAAACTTAAGAGGATCTTCTCATCCAATGTTCCGCAGTGTCTGAAAACAAAGGTATAACTAGTGTGTGTTACCAGCGATGACTTACGGCACTGAAACGTGGTCTCTAAATGTCGGCCTCATAAATAAGCTCAAAGCTGCTCAATGTGCTATGGAGAGGGCTATGCCCGGTATTTCTCTACGTGATAAAAGCCGAAACACGGAAATCCGTAGAAGAACGGGTGTAACCGACATAGCCCGTAAAATTAGCACATTGAAATGGCAATGGGCAGGCCACATCGCTCGTCGAACCGACAACCGTTGGGGAAGAAAGGTTCTTGAGTGGCGACCAGGTATCGGACGCCGCAGTGTAGGACGAACCCCCACTACGTGGACTGACGACATCCTCAAAGTTGTAGGGAACCGTTGGATGCAGGTGGCGTAGGACCGTTCCGAGTGGCATTCTCGTAGGGAATCGTAAGTTCAGCTGTGGACATCTGTAGGCTGATGGATGGATGGATGTAATGGCAACTTTAAATATGATTTTGACTCTTTAAAACATCGGATTCACTCGAAATTTGGTATACTTATTGTGGACTGATGCTAATTCAATATTTTAAATAGTTAATCTTGTTATTCTTACCAGGATGTTCAGGACTAGCGATTTTTAGTATCTGATATCCGGTAGTATCTTTGAGCCGTGATTAAGCTTTTACAGAAAATGCAACTAAAAATAATTAATAGTTTAATATGTATTCTATTGTAAAAAAAGCGTACGGTGATTTTTAAGACATTATCAAATTAATTATTATAATCTTTCTACTCATAACCATCAATAAAATACTTATAACTATTGACAATAAGCAACACACGCTTTTATTCAATAATTTTTTCAGTTTTAAGTTGGTTGGTTTATCTATTTAATTTATTAATACACGTTTTTCTAAAATTTACATTATACATTTTTATATATATTTTTGTGTACGTGTGTATGACACTGAACTCCTCTTAAACGGCTGGACCCATGTTGATGAAATTCTTTGTGTGTATTCAAGCGGATTCGAGAATGGTTTAGATCCACAATTGGACTCGGTAGGTGGCGCTGCTGCTTTAACTTTATCAGGAATTTAATATTTTGATAACAATTCATTATCTTATCATACTTATCTCAGCCTATATATGTGTGCCCACTGTTGGCCTCAGGCCCCCTCCATAATGGGAGGGATATTGACCACGCTGGTCAAACGCGTTGAATAAAGTTTTGTTTCGAGCTTTCCTTCTCTTGCACAGATTTGATATGCTTATCCTTTTCCCTTGGTTGTTTTACGACATCCACGGCCAAGTTAGGACAAGGTTATTTAACTGTTTTGAAAATATTAAATTTCCAATATTTTTTTCCCTAATAAACTAATACTTGTTAAGTTATTGACTATTTTGTCAATAATTTAACAAATATTACTTTTTTTTTTTGGGGTGGGTTGCGGTCGGCGCGCTCCTCGCACCACTCCGTCCGGGGCGACAGAGAGGCGTAAGCACGCACACCCGCAGCCCACTCACGATGCACGTCGCCTTCGTCGTTGGGCCGACCACCGGAGCAGGGTTACTTGTCATCAGTGGTAACAAATATTACTTACAGATATTTGAAATTTAATATCACATGCGTTGGTGGTGTAATGGTCAGCATAGTTGCCTTTCAAGCAGTTGATCCGGGTGCGATTCCCGGCCAACGCATATTTTTTAACTATACCATGCCGTTTTGTCATAATACCCGGCTTATGAATCTATTAACACAGCTCATATATATCCCACCATTGGGCTCTGACTTCCTCCATATTGAGAGAGAAATTAACTTATTTTACCACGCTGGTCAAGCTGGTTGGTACAGGGTCTTATTTCGAGTTTTCCTTATCCTGCATAGTTTTTATATGCTATCGGGGAGGCGGCTCGAATCCAGCAGTGGGTCATATATGAGATGAGACGATGACAATACTATGCTGGTCAGACAGGGTCTGGGGTTTTATTGCGAGTTTTCTTTGCATAATTGTTATATGCCTATTATATCCCTTAATCATCTTTTACGACATCCACAGGTGAGATAAGGAGTGGTGACTTGTATCCTTGTTCTGTCACCACAATAGGTAGCAATATTTTGTTGAACTGGTTGCTGTATTTTATATAAAAAAAAAACATAAAAAAATGTTGGCTATAGTCTCGTAGTCATCGTCTCGTGTGGCAATGAGTTACGACAGGAGAACCATACGATAATAAACGTTTTATAATATATTAGCAACCCGCCCTCGCTTCGCTTCGGTTTCATTCGCCGTAGTATAGTGCCCGTTCCCGTGGGAATACTGGGATAAATTATAACCTATGTTAGTCCCTGATATTATAAGTTTCCATTGGTGAAATAATTTTTGAAATTAGTTCGGTGGTTTAAGCGTGAAAGCGTAAAAACAAACAAATAAACAAACAAACAGTTACTTTCACATTTATAATATTAGTGAGGAGGGATAAATTATAGCCTATGTTACTCCCTGATATTATAACTTTCTATTGCTGAAAGAATTTTTGAAATCGGTTCGGTGGTTTAAGCGTGAAAGCGTAACAAACAAACAAACTTACTTTCACATTTATAATATTAGTAAGGATATCATTTCATATCACTCTATTCTGTTCTATTACATTCTATTTTGTATCCTTAGTATATCCCTATTCTTACAGCATCAGATATCATCAATGAATACTTTTTTATTGCTTCATACATACGCAGCTGTGTCAATACAAAATGTCACCCTTCTTGTTAGTTACTTCATAATGTTTTCGTATGCGTTGGTGGTGTAATGGTCAGCATAGTTGCCTTCCAAGCAGTTGATCCGAGTTCGATTCTCGGCCAACGCATATTTTTGAAGTTATATTTCTTTTGCCGCATTAGGGAAAAAGGCGGTGGGTAAATTTCTACAATTCGCATACACAACTAATAAATAACACAAGTAATGAATGACATCTAGATAATCATCATCATCTTTTCAGCTCATATACGTCCCAATGTTGGACAGCTTCCTCCAAAATAGGAGGGAAATTGATCTTACTATACCATGCTGGTCAGACAGGGTTTTCTTTCGAGTTTTACTTCTCTTGCATAGTTGTTATATGCGTATTATATCCCTTAGTCATCTTTTACGACATCCACGGGCAACATAGGGAGTGCTGATTTGTATTCTTACTCCGTCACCACACCGAACTAGATAATACGTTATAATAAATCTTTAAATTTTTAATACATTACCTTTTTTCTATTATTAGTGTCGTTTTTTTCTAAAAACAGGATAACACAAAGAATAAATTATTAAAAAAAAAATAGCGTGAGTACTAAGTATGCATGTCAGAAGTAAAACTTCTTTGGTTCCATGTGTTTTTTAGCAATATAAATAAAAATAAAAAAAGAATTAAAAAAATATAAAAAAAAATCCCTCGATCTTTCTCACTCACTTGCTCCCTACTCTCGCCCCATGGCTGTGCTTCGTACTATATTCGCCCTTTCTCACTCTCTCTCAATCAGTCTCAATCGCTCTCTCCCTCTTCTTCGACAAAAACGCTGCACATCTTCGTGACCCTAAATTGCGTTTCATCCGTAAAAAATTTACCCTCATGCGCGCAAAGAAGTCTCACTTCAAAAATTATCTTGTTACGCCAAGAAGTATAACTTCTTACGTGCGTACATAATAACTCATCTTTCATAGTACATATTGCAAAAGTTATATTGACCTTCATTTGCGTTTTACATGTTACGTTAGCTGAACAAAATTGATAGCGAATTATTATTAGCAAATTCTCGCTATTTCACTAGCTTAGTTGCCATTTCTGTCGGCATATGGGAATAAAATATAGCCTATGTTAGTAGCTGATAATGTAGCTTTCCATTCGTGAAAGTACTTTATAACTAACTACACAGATGGCGTAATCCTATTATAAATATAATTAAAATTAAAACATAGAAGATCACCACAAGACTACAAGACAATGCAGCAATTATTTTATGAATTTGACTCACAATAATTAGTTAAATAAAATCTTCTTTTTATTGCAAACGGTGGCAAATGAGCAAACAATACAGCTGATGGTAAATGTTGCTGCCGCTCATAACCTTTGCAAGGACGCTACCTACCGACAGAAAGTGAAGGGAGTGTGAATGCGTAGAGTACGGTTGGGTGATACCAAAGGCATCTCTAAAACCATCACACGCAGGCACCATCAGAAAGTTGAGTTGCCGCGTCTCTCGCTCACTGAAAGAAGCGCAGTAACAAATTGCTACAACTCGAACGTCGATTTTCTGCGAGAGTGTAGTACGACGTCCTACCCCGGACTGACCGGCCTGCAGCTGTAGACAAACAACCGTCAACACTGAGGTCCTATTTTTTTTTTTTTTGGTTGGGCTGCGGTCGGCGCGCTCCTCGCACCACTCCGTCCGGGGCGACAGCGGGGCGTAAGCACGCAACACCCACGACCCACCCGAACAACACGTCGCCTTCGTCGTTGGACCGACCACCGGAGCAGGGTTACTTGTCATCAGTGGTCGGCCCAACGGAAACCACTGTGGTCCTACCACTATTAAAAAAATCTAACTCGCGGGTGTCATCAAAGACTACCAAGTAATTATAATACGCAAATAACATTTAAGTATGAGAAAGAAAACTCGATATAAAACCCTATACCAACACGTCTGACCAGTATGCAATAATAGTCCCATTTCCCTCTAATTGTAGAAGGGGCCTAAGCCCAATCGTGAGACTTATATTGACTAAGATGATGACCAACAGGTCTAACAAGCATGGTAAATCATTTTTTCCTTCTCTTGTATAGATGTCATATGCATCTCCCAGTCATCTTTTACGTCACCCACGGGTAAGATAGAGAGGGGAGAAATCGTATTGTTACTCCATCAACACACAGAAAACCATACCATAATAAACGTATTCTATTGTATTTTATTCTCTTCCATTCTATTCTATTACATTACATTCTATTCTATTCTATAGCCTTAGTATATCCCTATTCCTAGAGTACCAGATATCATCAATGAATACTTTTCTATTGCTTCAGACATACGCAGCTGTGTCAATACAAAATGTCACCCTTCTTGTTAATTACTTCATAATGTTTTCGTATGCGTTGGTGGTGTAATGGTCAGCATAGTTGCCTTCCAAGCAGTTGATCCGAGTTCGATTCTCGGCCAACGCATATTTTTTTGCAATAGGTAGACTTCTTGTTTTAAGTAAATATGTCAGTCTGCATGTGCTGTGTGGTAGCGGCTTCGAATACTACCAACCCTTGCTTTGCTCGTGGGTGTCGTAAAAGACGACTAAGAGCTCTAGATTGACCCGGACCAACTCCATCTGGTAACATTTGGGTCAACGATTACATTCCCAAGGAGGGTTGACGTCAGGCAGGCGGCCGGTCATAAAAGTCATTGCCGAAACTTTTTGCAATATGTCAAAACAGATGACATATTGCGAAGACTCCAAGTAATTGGGATAAGAGCAAGATGATGATGATGATGATGTCAGTCTGCATGTTACGAATATTACATATTTTACTTCCATTACCAGCTTCGTCAACCTGCTCTTATTCAAATTATTAGGGGTCGACGCAACGGAGGCGGAGATGCTCGCCGGACTCTATCGCAGGCGGGAAGCGGCATAGTTTCGATGAAGGGACTGGCCGTCTGGCGGGCCGACGCCCGCCACGACGTCATTGCCCCTTGGGCTGTCTGGCTGGAGGGGTCCCGGTACGGTGTTCAGTCCGTCAACGCCTTCCAGCCGTTAGTAATGGAGTGGTTGGGTCGGTGGCACGCGATTTTCTTCGGACTGGTGCAGTTATTGAAGGGGCACGGTTGCTTCGCCAAGTACCTGCACACGGTCGTGAGGAGAGAGAGTACACCGTCTTGCCACCACTACGATTGCCTCGAGGACATGGCGCATCACACACTCGAGGTGTGAATATAATGAATTACAATCTATACTAATATTACAAAGAGGAAAGATTTGTTTGTATTGAATAGGCGCCGAAACTATTGGACCGATTTCAAAAATTCTTTCGCCTATGGAAAGCTATAATATCAGGGAGTAATATAGGCTATATTTTATCCCGGTATTCCCACGGGAACGGTAACTACGCGGGTAAGGCGATTGAAAGCGAAGTGAAGCGAGGGCAGGTTACTAGTAATCTATAATTGTAGTTCACCCGTTTGTTCGTGACTATAAATCCATTCTCATTTGGTCCAAGTTGGTTCATTTTTGCAAACATGCCACTAAATATTGCTATAAGTAGCGTCTACATCTTAAACTAAGAAACCAATGGGAAACACAAACTAAAACCATATTTAGAACAACAATTCCTGGATCGCACAAATTTCTATCCAGCGTGGAATTGAACCCGCAACACTCCATAAATCGGTATCCCAACCACGCTAACGTCTTTGCAGTAAATGGACGCAGAGGTTTCTTAATTTTGCTTTTCTTTTTAACTGGCTCTGGTCTGGTCCCACCTCTTTCGAATCCTCTGAGATAAAGGAAAGCCGTCCTTTCTGGTGCTATCACCCAAGGTATTGGATGGTGATGGCTGCTCTAGTGGATAACCAGTGATCGGGTGCTGTTTGTGGGATCTGATAGAAAGAAAGAAAGAAAAATAATTTATTACACCTTTACGGGAGGGAAACATCACAAAAGCTCAAACAGTGAGTACAATATATATATAAAATAATAAATATTAAAGAAAATATAAAAAGAAATTGATATCAACACTGGTATTCCCTTCGCAAAAGAGAAAAAGGATCGCTGCTCAGCATAATGTTGAGGCATCTACTATAAAAGAGATACCGCAACGCTGTTATTCTGCAGCGTCCTGCGACGTCTGTCAGAAAAGTACAGGTAGCAGCTGAATATAATTGAACTAACAAATTACAGCTGATTTTCTAAATAATATTCAAAGAATAGAGAAAAAAAAAAACAATCTATACCAATAAATAAAATTGGAGTGTCTGTTTGTAATGTCAAAATAATAGATTTTTTTCATGCTCACACGGTTATTTGCACGACATCTATGCCTAAAATAGCAATTAAAAAATTTTTGTCTGTCTGTCTGTCTGTCTGTTTGTTCCGGGTAATCTTCAAAACGGCTGGATCGATTTCAAAAATTCTTTCACCAATGGAAAGCTATAATATCAGGGCGTAAACTAGGCTATATTTTATCCCGGTATTCCCACGGGAACGGGAACTACGCGGGTAAAACCACTATAACCTATAACCGAAGCGAAGCGAGGGCGGATTGCTAGTTAATAATAAACATACGGATTAAGTGCAGTACAAATCAAAGTACAAGTTAACTAATTTTACGCGTATAAGTAAAAATAAAAAATAATTAAATAAACAAAAATAACATTAACAGACAAAAATAACATTTAACAGACAAAACAAAAAACAAAAGGAAATGCAATTTACAACAACATAATAACTAATAGGTGGTATTTTATGTGATGTAATAAGAGAAGTTGCTAAAGTGGCGTGAATGTGAAAGATTAATGATGATATTATAGTGTAACACACAATATTGAACGACAACAAGCTTATTTATTGCCAGACATACTTTTAAACAGGGTATAAAAAAAAGAAAGAAAATTTGGTCTACAAAGACCACACACCGCGATTTAAACTTACATAAGAATGCAAAAACAAAAAGAAAAAAGATATTATTATTCTGTGGCATAATTAATGTTCAATACTATCGTGATAACTCTTACTAGTCTGTGAATGTCATAGAGATATCTTGTATGTCAGTGGTGAATGTTATCTGCGATTGTTTACGTACATATACGTGTTTGTTTTAATTTAAAAATCACCAATTGTTATATGAAATCTAAGACAATTACGCGATTGACCATAATGATCAAGTAATTATATAATATAATTGTGAATTATACCAAATTATTTTCTGTCTAGTGATGGAGTAAGAGTACAATTCACCACCCCCTAGCTTGCCGGTGGGTGTCGTAAAAGACCACTAAAGTATTACAGTATGCAGGTAACGTCTATGCAAGAGAGGAAAGATTCGAAATAAAGGCCTATGCCAACCCGTCTGACCAGCGTGGTATCATCATCAGTTCATACACCTCCCACTGTTGGGCTCAAGCCTGCTCCACAATAGGAGGGCAGTTGACCTTTTTATACCATGCTGGTCAGACAGGTTGGTATTGGGTTTTGTTTCGAGTTTTCCTTCTTTTGCATAGATGTTGTATGCGTATTATATCCCTTAGTCGTCTTTTACGACATCCACGGGCAAGAGAGAGGGTGGTGAATTGTATTCTTACTCCCTCACCACAGGAGAACCATACGTAAATAAATATTCTATTCCACTCTATTCTGTTCTATAACATTCTATTCTATTCTGTATCCTTAGTATATCCTCATACAGCATCAGACATTATCAATGAATACTTTTCTATTGCTTCAGACATACGCAGCTGTGTCAATACAAAATGTCACCCTTCTTGTTAGTTACTTCATAATGTTTTCGTATGCGTTGGTGGTGTAATGGTCAGCATAGTTGCCTTCCAAGCAGTTGATCCGAGTTCGATTCTCGGCCAACGCATCTATTTTGCAGTTATTATCATTATTTCAGCTCATAAAGATACTACTGCTGGGTTTGATACTTCTTCACAGTGACTGGGCAAATTGACCAATACTACCAAGATGGTGATGGTTTGTTATAAGTGATGGTTTGTGGTGGTGGTTTGTTATAAGATTTATTTATTCTTTCTCTTACAGTGAGTGATGGTATATTTTTATTTATTTATAACTTTCATCCAAGAAACTAGCAAGTAATGAAATGTAGTGGTTAATTTTTTTTATTTAGTTTTAATTATGTCACTGTTGTTGCTAGCAGAGGCTGCGGGTGACCAGACCGGGGATTCAGTCCGGCACCCGCGGAGAGGTTAGCCTCACGACGGCGATCGGTGTCCCGGGGGAGATGTCAATGGGAGAGCGTATACCCTTGGGCTATTCCGTCGGGCTGACCACTGAAGTCAAAGAACTCTGCACCGGTGGTCGGCCCAACGACGAAGGCGCCGTGCTATCGGGTGAATTACGGGGCCGCCCCTCTGTCGCCACGGACGAAGCCGGGCGGCGAGTGCAATGACCGTAGCCCACCACAAAAAAAAAACGTTTCTGTTGTTGAGGTGTCACAAACTAACTGAGCACTTTGCCGTTACTTAATAGCTATTAATAAGATTTAAACCTTAACTATGGTTCATACAAAGTCAGCAATGTCGTTTTAGTTATAGGTAATAGATGTGGTTTTCTTTTTTTTAAGTTTATTTTTTTAACAGTAACATAGGTCAGTTCCTCTTCTTTTTGGTTAAGCACTTCATAAGTATTATGTTCGCACAGATTTTAAACTTCCGTGTGGTGACGGAATAAGAATACAATTCACCACCCCCTCTCTTACCCCCAAACCGGAAGTGAAAATTTCAAATTGATATTTCAGTAACTTCAACCCTTTTTATTTTTAATATTTTTACCTTAAATTAATGCTTTAAATGTATTGATTCCTCACAAAAAAAAATAATATGGGATCTCCAATAGTTTAGGAGCTAGTGCATATAGAGTACATACACATAGGTATGAGCGCTTTCTAAGCAATTGGGTTTATGCGCTAACGTGCTAAAATACTACGCTATTAACATTTTATTCCTTCATTCTAACATTCAAAAATATAAAAATAAACGTTTTTTTAAATAAAATATAATTAAAAATATAAATATACGCATTTGTTATAATAATATCAAGTTCATACAAAATAGTAATTTCAAAAACTATGAAACACACCAGTAACGCCATCTCATAGTTATAAAAAGTATCACTAACAAATAAAATACTAATTGTCGTTGTTACTTGCTAGAAAGAGACATCAGGCCAAAGTGTCTCGGTAATCTGTAAAAGTTCGTTGTTTTTAGTTGAAACTTGACTGCTCATCCACTGGACGCGTTACTATTTCCTTTTAGTTCTAGTATGGCTTGATGTGGTGATGGTGTTTTAATCCGTTCCTTTTAACCAGTCTTAAAAACATGAATAATTAGAAATATATCTAGAATAAGTTCAATTTTGTTAACGTATTTTACTATTACCAAAATTTTAAAAATGAAGCAGAAATACACTTCCATTTATTTCACCGCTCATGGTAAAGGGCCATAGTCTTGGAGGCAACCTTAAACATTTGGCAACCCGTGGAAGTTTACAGTGTATAAATAACGCTATCACTATACACCTATAGGATTATATGAATCAGCCAAGTTATCATTGACTGAGACTTTATTTTACTACTGCTCGAAGGAAAGTATTCAATAATTTTGTACGAGTCCGTTTTGCTTCCGCTGTCACCGTTAGAGAAACTAAACAACTGCATACTTTTCTTCTAATCAATGAGGGCTTGTGTGAGAATTAGTGCTAGGGCAAATAGTATTATTATAAAAATTATAAAATAAGTATCAATCTCAATTAATGAAATCACTCTAAGTTTTAAACTAATGGTGAACACTTTTTAATATTGTTGTGAGGAATTAAAGAAATAGTTTTTATTATATTTTTGCGTATTAGAATAAAGGAATAAAATATTAATAGCATAGTATTTTAGCATAATCAGCGCATAAATCCGATTGCTTAGAAAGTGCTCATAGCTATGTGTATGTACTTTATATGCACTAGCTCCTAATCTATAGGAGATTCCATTTTAATTTTTTTTGTGAGGAATCAATACATTTAAAGCATTAATTTAAGGTAAACATATTAAAAATAAAAAGGGTC
The DNA here is from genome assembly GCA_032191425.1 of Lymantria dispar. NCBI lineage: Eukaryota > Metazoa > Arthropoda > Insecta > Lepidoptera > Erebidae > Lymantria > Lymantria dispar. The sequence continues at coordinate 3,078,763 of CM063465.1, read as the reverse complement.
GAAGTTACTGAAATATCGATTAGAAATTTTCACTTCCGGTTTACTATACGTAAAAAAATCAAATTTAGAATTCAACAAAAAAAAATAATATTCAACTTTTTAACTATAAGAAACAGAAAAAAAATAATGTGTGTACACATCCAGGTCTATTAGACGTATAACTGACCAGAGTAAATACAAAATTCACGACCTCACTTTTTTTTTCGTTGTCCGCTTGACGTGAAACGCCTATATATTTCAATTTTAACAACGCCATTCCAGCCTATGTAAGTCCCACTGCTGGCCTCCTCCTAGACAATGGGAGGGAAATTGAGCTATTATTCCTTCTCTTGGATTGATGTTAGCTGCATACCTTTAGTCGTGTTTTACGACACCCACGGGCAAGAAAGGGGTTGGTGAATCGTACTTTTACTCCTTCACCACAGGGAAGAACTTTAAATGATAAAAAATAAATTTACTGTATTATATATTTGCCGTGTAGTGTAAGAATACAATTCACCACTCCCAATCTTGCCCGTGGATGTCGTAAAAGACGATTAGGGGATATAATACGCATATAACATCTATGCAAGAGATGGTAAACTCGAAACAAAACCCTATACCGACTTGTCTGACCAGCATGGTATAGTAAGGTCAATTTCCCTCCTATTGTATATAAGATTCGAGCCCAATAGACGTAAATGAACTGAAATGACTATATATATATATATATTATATATTTACTGTATACAAATTTCGCCAAAGAAATTTCACTTTACGTTGCATGTTCGACACATACTCTTGTTTTTTATTTTATTTTTTCGCTTTACCCAGAGCAGTCAATAAAATATACTTTTCTGTTTCCAAATAGGATTCATTCGCCAGTTACAGATTTTAAACATACCGTAAATATTCAACTGAAAGCAGTTTATGTTACATTTTAATTATAAATTGAACTCGGTTCGTTTAGCACTTGAAGCTGCCACTCAAATCTGCTTTATCTCTAAAGTATTTAAAGTATCTTCAACTGGATTTATTTTCAATTTAAGTGCTTCATAATTACTTTTAGGATAATTTATTTCGAGACTATATTTTTGGAAGAAAATTTAACAAGGCAAAATACTAATAATACCTAAGTATCTAAAAAAAAAGAACCAATCGTATCGCATTCTATTTTCGAATTTTCTTTCTCATTTTCTTTCTATTTCAAATGGCTTTTGTTGTTATTTTACCGATGCAAGATATGTTTCTACTTTTTTGTTATTGCTATTGGTGGCAAACGAGTAAATTGCAGATCTGATGGTAAGTGGTACCGCCGCTGCTGGACCTTTGCTAGGCCTCTGCTTACCGTGAAGGGAGTGTGAATTCGTGCCATGAGGTTTGGTGACGTTAAAGACAAACATCCTTGGAAGTTGGGCTACCGGTTCTCTCGCTCTCCAAATGTCGCGTAGTAACGAATTGTTACTACTCAGACGTCGATTGCCTGCAAGACTGTGGTACTACACGCGTTGTTGATAGACAACAGTCGACAGTATCCTTCTACCACATAAAAACCGCTACGAATATGCTCCCTTTATTTTTCTACATTTCCGTGTGGTGACGGAGTAAGAATACAATTCACCACTCCCTATCTTGCCCGTGGATGTCGTAAAAGACAACTATGGGATATAATATGCACATAACATCCGTGCAAGAGAAGGAAAACTCAAAATGAAACCAACATTTCTGGCATGGTATAGTAGGTTAAATGCCCTCCCATTGTGGATGAGGCCCATGCCCAACAGTGGGACGGATGCGGGCTACAATGATGATAATGATGATGCTTACATCTTTATTGTGATGTAACCAGTCTTGTATGAAGGAACTTTATAATCCTACTAATATTATAAACGCGAAAGCTTGTTTGTGAGTGTGTGAGGATGTGAAGATGTTTGTTGCTCTTTCACGCCAAACTTACTGAATGGATTTTGATAAAACTTCACAATAATGTAGCTTACATATCAGAATAATACATAGGTTATAATTTATCCCGATATTCCCACGGAAAGAGGAACTGCGGGTGAAACCGCAGGACGCTGCTAGTGAAGAATATTTTTTACCAGTAAAACCTTCCTAATTCGTAATATTAACAGCATATAATCATGTAGGCATGATAATTGATATTAAATTTCATCAGGCGTTTTAGCCACTGATGTCGGTGTAACCACTGACGTGGGTGGAAAAATCGGCTACATATTGTCATCCGTAGTAAGGTCTACCTACGTGTGACCTTTTTCAGTATTCGGGACTGATCTCCCGAAAACTAACCTGCTGACCCTTATTGTGTCCGTCTTTCTAAGTGATACTTAGAAAGACGGACACAATAAACTAACCCGCTGACCCTTATTGTGTCCGTCTTTCTAAGTGATACTTAGAAAGACGGACACAATAAGGGTCAGCGGGTTAGTTTTTTTTTTATATTGCTCAGGAAATGTCTCTTCCGAATCTTAAGTAAACGGCGTGTGCTACTTTCTTACCTCAGCATTATCATTTGAGCTTACCAGCAGCTTTCTTGATTTCAGTGGCCGTTTTCCGTCAGTGGTCTGCTAAAAAGGTGGACATCGCTAGTATTTGAGTTTCAGAATCCGTATCACACTGCTAACGCCATTGTTAGTCGAGTGGGTTGTAATTGGATCACGTCTCTTGAGAAAAGAGGTTTTAAATCATATCACAGCATCATCATCATCTTGCTCTTATCCCAATTACTTGGGGTCGACGCAATATGTCATCTGTTTTGACATATTGCAAAAAGTTTCGGCAATGACTTTTATGACCGGCCGCCTGCCAGACATCAACCCTCCTTGGGAATGTAATCGTTGACCCAAATGGTACCAAATGGAGTTGATCCGGGTCAATCTAGGGCTCTTAGTCGTCTTTTACGACACCCACGAGCAAAGCAAGGGTTGGTAGTATTCGAAGCCGCTACCACACAGCATTTAAATCATATCACAGTAAAAAATAAAAAAGATATATATTTGCTTCAATTAAGCTAACATTATTTTCAAAATGTTTAATACGTTATAACATTATCTTAACTTTACACTTCATTATCCATCAAAGAGAAGCATAATATTGACATCGAGAATAACTTTTTCTCAACATATGTGTTGAAAACAAGAATTTGATGCTAAAACAAACATGTGTTCATCCATGAAACTGCAAATTAAACAATATAGGTACCTAAACTTCTCAATTCAATCTTCTTTTACCAATGTCATTTTTGCAATTTTAAGAATTTTTAAATACTAAAATAGAGTTCGAGGGATAATACTATCTTAAATCATGAAGTGTAAACATGAACATGATTTGCCAACATACGAGTAATTGTAAAATATCTATACTGGCAATAAACGTGTACCAAAATGTGGGTCATAATTTCGTAACTAATTTCTGTAGCGGGTAGATGATTATAAATATCTGTAGTAACGATGACTTGTTGGACGTGAGACATCTTAGTCCGTCCGTGACCATGAACTTTGCAAAGTATTCGAAACATTGGGCAATCAAAAATCAAATACAAACGCTATAAAATCCGTAAGCTTGCTTTATTTACAAAATATAACTATAGTCAAGTAAATGAACATGAAGTATACCAACAAAACTAGATTACTTAGATTTGTTTTAAGGTAGGCTCTGCCCTTACTCAATCTATCCGGGAAGATGGGCGGGTGGCGTGCGGACCCATAAATTATTGTTGTCCCTCAATATCACCGTTGGAGAAACTACCGATACTGATTTTTTGAGATCCGTGGCCGCCCGGTGGATTATCTTTTCTAGTACCGTCTCCTTCGAGGCCCCGTCAACAAAAATAGTCCTGGGCCTGGTCTGCGCACATTCGGTATGAACCACATAAAGATAAACATCGGGACATCACGCCGACAAGCCGCGGAGCAAGTTGGCGAAAAGAATATCAAATTTAGTAGTGGTAAGCCCACACTGTGGACAATCGTTTGTCTACAACCGCAGGCCGGTTCATCTGGGGTAGTACCACACTCTCGCAGAAAATCGACGTCCGAGTAGTAGCAATTTGTTATTGGGCTTCGTTTAATGAGAGAGAGAGGCGAAAGTCCAACTTTTTGTGGCTGTTTGCGTGTGGCGGGTTTTAGTGTTGCCTTTAGTATCGTCGAAGCTCATTGCACGCATTCACACTCCCTTTACTTTCTTCGTGGTAGGCAGCGGCCTTGCAAAGATCCATGAGCGGCAGCAGCACTTACCATCAGGTGTACTGTTTATTCGTTTGCTACCGTTTGCAATAAAAAAAGACGTATGTATTTTTATTTATTTATTTAAACTTTAGCACACAAAAATAAGGTACATGGCGGACTTAATGCCTTAGGCATTTTCTGCCAGTCAACCACGGGTGGAGCAGAAATAATTTAGGCAGGTGCAATACATTGTAAGGGGTAATTTGTAAAATTTGGTTATCCAAGTGTAGCAATTATATATTTTTCAAATTATCCTGGTATTACGCGTGCAAATAATCAAATAAAAACAAAAATCTGTTTTGAGTATACTTGCTCTAGCATAGATAATATTTTCATAATGATTTCTGATGTTTACGCCAGCACTATACATTGTAAATAAAACTACTTTGACAGATTTTATCGTGTTTGTATTTGATTTATGATTGCCCGACGTTTCGAACACTTTACAGCATTCATGGTCACGGACGGACTAAAATGTCTGACCTCCATTTTCATAGTACCATATTTTATACCGTCGGATTTTATTCTATTTTAAATTGATATGTCTGTTGAAGATCATAAAATATTGTTTTATTATAACATCTGGCAGGACCACACTGTAGATAATTTTCTGTCTACTCTCGCAGAAAATCGACATCCGAATAGTAGTAAATTGTTACTGCACTTCTTTGGTGCAGGAGAGGACCCATCAGGTCACTCATTTGCCACTAACAGCATTAAAAAAAGATCTTAAAACGTATATTCATCATCATCGCAGCCCACATACGTCCCACTTTTGGGCTCGGGCCTACCCCACCATAGGAAGGAATTTGACCTACTATACCATGCTAGTCAGACATGTTGGTATAGGCTTTCATTTCGAGTCTTCCATCTCTTGCATAGATGTTATGTGCGTATTATATCCCATAGTCGTCTTTTACGACATCCACGGGCAAGATAGGGGTGGTGAATGGTATTCTTACTCTGTCACCATAAGGAAAAATTCTATAAAAACTATTGTAGTAGTTCGTTTGTGACTATTATTTAGGCTAATGTTATAATGACTTATAATGAGAATGGTGTGCGTACCATCAGGACATTATAATTATTATAAATATTATACTAGTGGTCACCCAGGATCATAGTATCCGGGTGATGACCAGTTAAGTAAGTTAACTCAGGGGACATGATGCTAAATTAATATTGATTTTTATTTTTAGATGCGGCTTACTTTGTCTTATTAAAAGGTTTTTTTATTTATAAAATTATCTTTAATTATTATTATTGTGGGTCAAATCTATACAATAAGTGCTCAGTGTCATGCAGTCTTGTGGTGGTCTTTTTGGATTTATTTTTAATTATGTTTATAACAGGATCCCAGCTTGATGGTAATACCCAGCCATCCTCTCTATTGAAATTTTTGTGTTTTTTTATTTCAATAGCCTCGCGTACCATTCTAGGCAGGTATCGGTGTTCTTTTGCGAGGACTTGTGGTTTATCAAACCTAATGTTATGGCGGGCGCGGTGCTGAATATGTTCACAGACTGCAGACTTAGTGTGACGGCGGTGCTTCACATCGGCTATGTGTTCTTTGATCCGAGTTCTTATGGATATCTTTGTTTGCCCAATATAAGAGAGACCACAGTCACAGTCAAGTTGGTTTGAAACGTCGGGCAATCATAAATCAAATATAACGCGATATAATCCGTATCAGTAGTTTTATTTACAATGTGTAGTGCTCGCGTAAACATCAGATATCAAGTATATAATGCTTACATTCCCCTAGGAGAAGTGAAAACCAGATAAGAGAACCAGGGGAAAGGGAAGCAGCACTTTGCTGGGGAACTTATAACACCACACACATATTACATAATCCCTCCACCATAGAGAGTTTCCTCCATCATAAAGGGAAATGAGGGTTCAATATTTAGAATTAGCCCAACGCTGGATGTAAGCCTTTATCATACTTCGCCACAAAGTGCGATTCTGCGTCTCACGCATCCAATGGCTCCCAGCAACTTTCACCATGTCGTTGGTGCACCTGGTGCGGAGAGTAAGAGATAGAAAATGAGTTAATAATAATTAAAAAAAAATTTTTTTTTTTTGGGTTGGGCTACGGTCAGCGCACCCGTCGCCCGGCTCCGTCTGGGGGCGACAGAGGGGCGGCGCGCGGCCCCGTAACCCACCCATAAAGCACGTCGCCTTCGTCGTTGGGCTGACAACCGATGCAGAGTTCTTTGACTTCAGTGGCCGTCGAAATTGAAATAACATAGTGTAGGGTCACAAATATTTTATTGAAACACGTAAACTTAAATTCGAACAATTTTTAAGTACAAAATATAATTTCAAATAGCTTCCTATGGCAACACTAATAACTAGATAAATATAATTATATATATTTACAAAATTTATAATACTGCTCCTATATACACTAGTTATATATTTATTTATATATAAACTATTATAAAAAAATACTTAAAATGCAAGGCACCGTGGTTTAGCACCAAATTTCATTTAAATATTGCGATTTTAATATCAAATGTATAATAATAAAATGGAGTAATTTTAGCGTCATTTTTTTAATTCAGTGCTGGTATTGGAATCGTTCGAAAATAGTAATTACTAACGATAGTGGACATTATTTAAGCTATTTCTCAGCTTTAAATTCAAGAAAATTGTATTCGAATTACTTGATTCTAGATGATTTAATCTTCAATAGTATAAAAATTATTATAGATTTATAACGAAAGGTAAATAATATAATAAAAACATTTTTACTATAAAAGCAACAAACAATCTTAAATGAAGAGATTGAGATTACGCATTGTTTTTTGAATTAAAAAAAACTCATACCATAACGCTAATAAAGTATACATATAATTTATTTGCTAGCTGTATACTCGCAACAGTACATTACATACCCGTACAAACCCTCTGCGTAGACTTCGGTTGGTTTTAGATATTAAAAGTAACTCTAAATTTGCCAATCAATAATTGCATCTTTGAGTCACTATATCAAAAAAACTTATTGCCTTATATATTTTAGACATGAAATTTCTCCTTGAACCTAGTTGTTAGGTAATAATACTAGGTATTATCATAAATTTGCTACTTCGAACTAATAACAATTACCCATTGATTGCTCAATGAAATGCTTGTTTATCTAAAACCAACAGAATCTTCGCAACTAAGACTCGTCAAATAAATTTAATTATTTTACTCTCTAAATTTCAGAGTTTCTATATTCTAAAATACTTAATATGCTTCATAAGATGTAAAAAATACAAAATTATGCTTTTCCATTCGTATAGTCACATTTAAATGCTTACAAAATCCATTTTTATGACATCAATATAGTCTGCACTTTGTTAGGCTTAAATTACAAATATTATTTACAATAAATATCACTAGTATCGTTAAAAACACTAAAGGTACCGAGTATAATCAGATCTCAATAACTTTAAAAGTAAACGGACGAATACTAGAAATCGCATCTCAATTTGGAAGCACAGAACTAATACGAAATATTGGGCAATTATTGGATTACGCCTTTGATATAGTTTCTACGGTCATATCAAGTCATACTAATTATAAATATTATGCCCAATGTATAACAATATGATTCGGATTAGGGAAGACTATCGAAATAAATTTTGAAATATAATTTTAGCACCTAAATTTATGTAATCGATGCAACTCCATTTAAGTCTTGTGAAGAAAGGAACTCTTAGAAAGGGCACTTTCGAAATACTATCATTAATACTGGTGGAAGATGGGAGACTCGCTCAATTTAAGCACACATTTATAATCGCAAAAGAGTTGCAACACCGATTATAGTTCCATTGCACGACTTTTGACTAGCAAAACAGCTAATATGCGATAATTATTAACATAATTGGCTCCTGACTCCAGTCGTGTATCAAACAAGACCTGACAAAGTTACGTTTAAAACTATCGGTTAATACATAACGATTCGACATATTTCGGATTCATCTCGTCAATCTCCCGCCCTTTAGTTTCTGGTACAAATAGTACCACAAATAAGAGACAAAAAACTGAAATACCCGCATACAACCAAAATAGTCCATAAAGTCCTATATGATCTTGAAAATCAGCTGCCGTTTTAACGTTTACGAAGCCGCAGAGATGACTGAAGCTTGTTGCTAAAGCGCTGCCAGTACTTCTATATTCCAGAGGGAATAATTCCCCTATGAGTAAGGAAGATATTGGACTTATACCAAGGGCAAATGCTATAGTGAACGTTAGTACGCAAACAAGTGGAATCCAATCGTAGGATCCAGGTTCTGAATGCATTATATCTGTTGAGTTTCTAATAACATCCTCATAATAAGCATATGACCCAAATCCTGCGAGTGCTATTGACATCATTACTCCGCTGATCATGAGTAAGGGTAGTCTACCAATATTGTCTATAAGCATTCCTGATAGACATGAAGCAAGAAGCTGAGCTACGCTGGTTGCTATAGCTCCTCCATGAGGATTCATAGTTCTGAATGTTTTTTTAAATAGTTTCACAGCGTAAAAGTTAAATAAATTTGCTCCAGTAAATCTTTGAAAGAACATCAGTCCACATGTTATCAGCACAGGTCTTGTCATCCGTTTTGATAGCAGAGCCTTCAATTTACTTGTATGACCTCCATTATTAAGCTTGCTAGCTAGGATATTCGTTCTTATCGTAGCTAATTCCTGTCGAATATCAGCCTCTGGGCCTCGAAGCCACTGTAAAGACTCTTCTGCTTCCTGCTCTTTCCCTCTCAACAGCAAAGAGGAAGGTGTTTCTGGTATGAAAAAGAGAGCAAAGAAGAGCAGTATTGGTGCAGCAGCTATCATCAGGGCGAGTTGGTACCAATTGAAGTACGCCCCTATGGAGAATGATATGAGTATGCCGATTTGGCTCAGAATCTTCAAAACTGAGCTAAGGCATCCTCTGATCTCGGGGACTGCTATTTCTGTGACATATACCTGTTAACAAACAAAATCAAATATTATTTATTGTTTCAGGTATAAAATTAATATAATATGTTCTAAATACAATCAATAGATGGCGTGGAAAGTAAGAATTAAACTAAATGTGAAATTATAAACTTTTTTGCTCGAACTAGAGTAAAACAGAAACCATAATATTAATAGTCATAATCATCATGTTAGGTCATATACGATAGGCCTCGAGCCTCCTCCATTATAGGAAGGAAATTCACCGACTATACCATGGTGACACACATGTGATGATATAGGGATTTAGAGTTTTTCTTGCCTCGTATAGATGTTATATACATATTTAAACCCTTAGTCGTCTTTTACGACACCCACGGCAAGAGACGGGGTGGTGAATTTTATTCTTACTCCGTCACCATATAGAACATGGTTATTGAATACCGAATACGATTAAATATAGAACCAATAGAATCTAAATAATTGATTTTACTGCCCGTATTTACTGCAATGCAGTGAAAATTACACTTTTACATTGAAAAACATGATTTTTACTCCAATTATAATGCTTATAGACAAGTATGTCATGTTTTTCATTAGAAATGTTTTATTACACGATAATTGCTGGTACAATAATATTAATCAATCAAATAAACTGCTATTTTAATGGTATCACTAATAAATAATAATTAATTTCTCTGCATAAATCAGTTTGATAGACATGTAAGTGAATCTTCTATATAATTTTCTAGTGACTGCACAGATGGCGTAGTGGTTAAAGACTACTATTTTTACGGATTATAATTGTATTTGAAAAGACGCCTTCAAAATCAATAATATAAGTCCCACTATTGAGCTCGGGTCTCTCCACGATAAGAAGGACATCGGCCTACTATACCACGCTGGTCATTTTGGTATTCAAATTCAAATTATTTATTATGCATAAACCCCGAGAGGGCACTTACATATTGTCAAGTTTACAATATTAAAATAAATTATCCAAAAAAATAAACTACCACCGGATCGGAACGCGACCGCTACTGAGAACATCCGGCAAGAAACTCAGCGGGCTTGTCTATTATTTTTAATTATTTCTTTTCTTCTTACTAGATATAAAATTCTGTACAACATGTTTTGTAAGAACTAGCTCCAGTGTGATATGATGCCCTTCGATCCACTATAGAGTTTTATTTCGAATTTTCCTTCTCTTACATAAATATTACCTGCATATTGTAATTCCGCCTCGCATAAATTTTCTAGTCTAATGTCCCAATACAAGGTATCTTAGGTTATAGATCAACTGCTCGAGTATGTTGTAGTTTAACGATCATAGATCGTAATTAGAATGTATATTGCACAAAAACAATAAAACATAAGTTATATTGATTTCAAAAATGAGTGTCTTAAATGCTATATATAATATTATAAACAAGATACATGTAGGCATGTAAATTGCGTCGAAGGTATAAGTAGGTACGAAGGCGCACCGTCGCGTTAAACGTTAATGATCATCGGCCGATCAGCCGGCGAAAGGCGAAATTTGTCTTGCTTATGCGAACACAATCATTGATTTATTCGATTTCTAATGAACGTGCAATAAAGTACAAATATGTTGCAAATTAAATATTTATACGTTTCAATCAGATTTAGACGATAAAACGATGACAAAATTGTCTCTAATTCATTAACTTAACTTTACTTTAAAACTCCAATTTGACCAGTTGTCTATAACCTGTCCATTGCTGTAACTAAAATACAAGAACTGCCACTAAAATATGTACTTAACATTCGTCATACAAACAATATTTTCTCTTCAAGAATGTTCCCACAATTATATTAGCAATATATGTATAGCTTAATATAACGACAATCAATGGACTTTATTACTATTGATGTATAAATATCATCGTAAAAATGTTTAACAATAGTTTTATTTAATATAAATAACATATAAACGGCCATTTATAAATTGAACAATACTCAACCATTTTTATTCGATATCTTTCTAAGAATACACTTGGTCAGAGTATTGCAATACCGTAGGCAGTAAACTTGTAATGTTATTGCTTATTTCTTGTGCCCGTGGTTTTGCATGCATTAGCAATCAAAACATATATTATTTTGAAATGCATACATAATTTTGTCCGTGTGGTGACTAAGTAAGAATACAATTCACCACCCCTTATCTTGCCCGTGGGTGTCTTAAAAGACGACTAAGGGATGTAATCTATACTAATACTAATATTACTAATCTATACCAATAAATAAAATTGGAGTGTCTGTTTGTAATGTCAAAATATTAGACTTTTTTCATGCTCACACGGTTATTTGCACTATACACATGCCTAAAAATCACTTTATATTTTTTTTGTCTGTCTATCTGTCTGTTTGTTCCGGGTAATCTTCAAAACGGCTGAACCGATTTCAAAAATTCTTTCACCAATGGAAAGTTATAATATCAGGGCATAAACTAAGCTATATTTTATCACGGTATTCCCACGGGAACGGGAACTACGCGGGTAAAACGACTAAAACCGAAGCGAAGCGAGGGCAGGTTGCTAGTAATATATAAAGCTGAAGAGTTTGTTTGTTTGAATGCGCTAATCTCAGGAACTGCTGGTCCGATTTAAAAAAAATCTGTCAGTGTTAGATAGCCGATATATCAGTTGATGGGAGGGTACCCCCATTAGGGGGTATTCCGTCGGGCCGACCACTGACAACAAGTAACCCTGCTCCGATGGTCGGTCCAACGACGAAGGCGACGTGGTGTTCGGGTGGGTTGCGGGTGTGCATGCTTACGCCCCTCTGTCGCCCCGGACAGAGTAGTGCGAGGAGTGCGGCGACCAACCAAATAAAAAAAAAAGAAAAAGCCTGGTTATAGTAGATCAATTACCCTCTTATTACGAAGGAGGCTCAAGCCCAACAGTGGGACGTATATGAGTTGAAATAAACAACGAAACGAAAATATTCTTTGGAGTATTCATTCGCATTTACGGTGTTACGTTCTGTCAAAGTTTGCTTCACAAAAACGGTTAAGAATAGCAAGTCAGAGTTAAATAATGGTCTGTAAACTATAACTCCTTTGTACTTATATACATGGCACACCTGCTAGTTATAATGGGTAAAGGATTCTTTTATTTTTAAAAGAACAAGTGGAGCAGACATTGTTTTCTGAAATGCAACGGATAATATTGTGTTTACGCAACTATTTTTGAAGAGAAAAATTTCTTTGGTGCGTTGGCAATATTGAGATGAGCAAAAATAGTCAGAGCGCCACTATTACAGTTTCATCATCATCGTCATTTCAGCCCATACACGTCTTATTGTTGGAATCGAGCCTCCACCACTAAGAGAAGGCAATGAACCTACCGATATAGGGTTTTCGTTTAGAGTTTTCCTTCTCTTGCATAGACATTATATGCATATTATAGTTTACGTACGTAATTTATATTTATACTAGCAACCCGCCCTCGCTTCGCTTCGGTTATAGGTTATAGTCGTTTTACCCGCGTAGTTCCCGTTCCCGTGGGAATACCGGGATAAAATATAGCCTAGTTTACGCCCTGATATTATAGCTTTCCATAGGTGAAAGAATTTTTGAAATTGGTCCAGGCGTTTTGAAGATTACCCGGCACAAACAGACAGACAGACAGACAAAAATTTTTTAATTGCTATTTTAGGCATAGGTGTCGTGCAAATAACCGTGTGAGCATGAAAAAAGCCTATTATTTTGACATTACAAACAGACACTCCAATTTTATTTATTGGTATAGATTATTTGCAAAAAGATAGCTATGTTTTGACAGCATCTTCTATACTGCTGCCTGTGCATCGCTGACGAACGTTGTAGGACGCTGCAGAATAACAGCGTTGTGGTATTCACTTTACCGAGTAGATACCTCAACAGTATGCTGAGCAGCTATCCTTTTCCTCTTTTGCGAAGGGGATCCTAATCTTGTCATTTTCGCTGTGTTTTCTCTTACTATATTATTTATTGATTTTTATGTTATTGTACTTTTATTCTATGTTCTTGTACGAGTCCCTCCCGTAAAGGAGTAATAAATTATTTTTCTTTCTTTCTTTCTTTACTTAATAGTAATCAGTAATTACGGCATTTGGAACTATGCAATACTCTATTAATAGCTAAAATTTAAGTTCGCGCTGTGTTTTCAGTGAGCTTGTCATATTTCTCCTTCATTATCATCATCTCCTCACCCTAATTACTTATTATATAATAGTATTTTTGCAAGCCCATATATTTCTTGAGACTACAAAAAAATCATCATCATCTCAGTTCATATATGTCCTACTGATAAGCTCGAACCTCCTCCATAATAGGAGGGAAACTGTCCTAATATACCACGCTGGTCAAACAGGTTGATATAGTGTTATATTTCGAATGCTCCTTCTCTTAAAAAAAATCTTTTCAATTATTTAAAGATCACACCACTTAAGATTCATATAGAACATTAAATAAATTCTTTCCTATTTACTTTTTTTACTTAAAAGACAACCATATTTGTTCAGTCAATAAGCCCTACTAAAGAGAACTTAATGTACTATTCATTTATCCCATTCAACGTCACCTACCATTTATGGTGACCGAACACCATTAGATAAACGAAAGGCATACATTCAATTTTAATGTTACTGAAAGCCATAGTAATACCATTATATCTCTGTATGGCCAGTAACGTTTTATAGGGACCCTAAATTGGTCACATAAAGAACTTAGATGCTTTCACCGGTGCTAATGTTATGTTCAAATGGACCCGTCAGGATACAGATATCTGTGGTATTTTTATTAAAAAAAGTAAAGATTTTTAATTTAATAGAATTCTATATATTATTTCCTATATTATTGAAATATGTATTTAGTATATCTTAATATATATAAATCTCCTGTCACGATGTTTGTCCGCGATGGACTCCTAAACTACTTAACCGATTTTAATCAAATTTGCACACCGTGTGCAGTTTGCTCCAACTTGAAATATAGGATAGCTTAGATCTATAATTATAGTCGCAATTTTATTTTATTACAAATTATTTGTCTATAATCAATTGACAGTCACAATTATCTGTTAACTCCAAAAGATTCTAACAGATGGCGATATCTGTTGACTGGATTTAAGTAATTTGTGTGTGCTCAATGAGATTCGAGAATGGTTTAGATTCACAATTGGACTCGGTAGGTGGCGCTTTATTTGAACAGAACAACGTCTGTTGGGTCAGCTAGTTTTATTATAAATATTTAAGTAAGTCTATTTAATTACATTTACATATATGTGTGTATGTACATTTATATTTAAATTATTTATTAATCTATAATTTATCATAGGTTTTATTATTTTATTGGCTACACCAACAACTAACTTTTTTCCTGTGCTAATTCCATCCAAAAGTTCCCTGGAAGAAATTGCTTATAGCGATAAGGCCGCTCATTGTACTGTATCCAATAAACATATACATCTAGCTCTTTTGTATTCATTACTTGTGTACAATAAAGTACATAATAAATAAATAAATAAAAAAGAATAAATTTGAATCTTATTTAATAAGAATTTAAATCGTAATTAAAAGTTTCCCAGAAAAGTGTCGCTAGCCATTTGCCTGATAATCCCTGGGCAAGTTTTTGTGACTTCCACAAGGAAGTAAGAGTTGCTGAAGTTCTGCTGAAGCTGAAGGGTAACAGTCCTCGAGGAGAGGAGAGGCATCGGAAAAGAATGGTACCTGAACTGGCCATGGACGACAAGGACTTGAAACCAGTAGGCGGTCCATTGGCGATGGGGATTGAATACGGTGGATTATGGGGTCCCACACTGCCGCTTCATCGCCCAGACACACTGCTGGCTCCGAGCCTCTTCTACAACGGAAGAGAAATTGACCTACTATACCACGCTGGTCAGACTTCTTATTTTGAGTTTACCTTCTCTTGTATAGACGTTAAATGCATATTATAGCTCTTAGACGTCTTTTACGATATTCACGTGCAAAGAAGGGGGTTTTATGAATAGTACTCTTACTCCATCACCACGCGGAGAATGTGTCCAAAAAAATATAAAAATATTAATACATACTTGCGTAGTCATATTGATGCAGCATATAAGCATTCCCCCGCAGAAAGACGCTGCCGATAGCATATGGACACCAGTTGATAACGAGGTAGCTAACCACGCCAGGGTGTACGGCAAAGCTGTGGCGATCAGCACGTTACGACGACCTAGACGCATCGCGAAGCCTCCTAGGATACCGCCAATAAATGCTCCTGAGAACAAAAGACATAGTCTAAATTAATACATGTTCTGATATCTTCTTCTTCTTTCTTATACACAATTAAAACGCTATCTTTGGAGGCAAATTTCGCCTTTTATCATCGGCTCATATTCGTCCCACTACTGGGCTCAAGCCTTCTCCACAATTGGATGGAATCTGACCTTACTATACCACGCAGGTCAGACGTGTTGGTATAGAGTTTTATTTCGAGTTTTCCTTCTCTCAAAACATTTAATGACATTAAATTTTAAAAAAATATGAATTCAAATTTTGCCGTCAACGTCATGAGTTACGATAGCTCAGTCGGGAAGTAGTGCAGTTTCCTTTTAGTATTTCTTTGGCATTCAAACGGCGTCGGATCGAATCTCGGTGTTATTATTATTCTCTTTTTGTATTTTTTTTATATTTTTTTCCTTATTTAATTTTTATTTTTTATTAATATATATCGAAATAAATTCGACAAAAATATTCCGAGCGAAGCTCGGTCAACCAGATATTTTATAGTAAACAGACACAAATTATATCCAGACTCAGAAAAACAATTTGTGGATCGCACAGTGTTGTCCTGCGTGGAATTCAAACCCACAAAACTGGCACGGTAGGTCGGTATCTTTATTAATAAGCATACGTATCACACATTTTGATTGCATCACAAGGATTACTTTGTTAGTACCTAGATAGGGTTATCTACCGGGTCAAATTGTGAATCTAAACGATTCTCGAATTCTTTTGAATACACACAAAAAATTTCATCAACATCCAGCCGTTTAGGAGGAGTTCAGTGACATACATACGTACAAAAGAAATATATATATATATATATATATATATATATATATATATATATATAACGATAAAAAAAAAACAAAAAAAAATGCAATCACTAACTTGCTTACGTAGCGATTATGGAGTTATCGCAACGAGTTTTCATTTTTTTTTTACCTACTATCACAGTATGTATTTCCAAAGCCTTCAGCGTCCGTGGTTAAGAGAGGTCTTTCTTACAATAGATATCTTTTTTTGATTAAACGAGGTCATTAAGGCAAATAGATCAGGTCAGATGTATTTCAATCTATTTTATAGCTCTTTAAATTTGCCAGTAAAGCATTTTAAATGGATAAATTTACGATGTAATTTTGTTAGATAAAAGATTTTAAAAGATTTTTAAGACTTGTCTTAGTGCTTCATCGTTCAACTCTTTATAATTTTTATTGGTTTTATGTAGGAGTCCACGCTTAAACAACACAAGGTTATTAGCAGGTAGGTGGTGACTTATAACATTAAGAGTTGGACGTTCCACTTCGCCCTCTCACGTATAATAGCTGTGACATTGATGATGCTGATGATTCCACAAAGCACTTTTTCAAATCCCACAAATCGCTAAACCGTGGGGACATTGTATTTTCAACCTGTCACCACACAAGCATGCAAAATAATACCGATTAAATATATACAGAGAAATACAATACGCATTGTAATTCGCCTGTATTTCTTTAGCAAACATATTGTTTCCGGCGAACGGACAAATATTTCCAATCTTTGACAAAATGAAATGTCAAACGGAAAATTCTTGTCACTCGTAACGGAAACTGCTGTGAAATGATGCATAGATTTAGCTGGGTTTACATATTTGATAAAATATAGAAGAAATAATAGAAAATGTGTGTTGACGTAATAAGAATACAATTCACGATTCCCTATCTTACCCGTGGATGTCGTAAAAGACGACTGAGGGATATAATACGCATATAACATCTATGCAAGAGATTGAAAACTCGAAACAAAACCCTATACCAACCTGTCTGACCAGCATGGTATAGTGGAGGAGGCTCAAACCCAGCAGTGGGACATATATGAGCTGAGATGATGATGATGATGAATAGAAAATACCATAATGATTACGCGATAATGTCCGTGTGGTGAAGGATTAAGAATACAATTCATCACCCCCTTTCTTAACCGTGGGTGTCGCAAAAGACGACTAATGGATGTAACACGCATATAATATCTATATAAGAGAAGGAAAACTCCAAATAAAACCCTATACTAATCCGTCTGATTAGCGTAGTATAGTTGGTCAATTTCCCTCCCATTGAGGAGGAGGCTCAAGCCCAGCAGTAGGAGGTATATGAGCTGGACGTAATACTTTTTTTTTTATTATCATTTTAGTTTGTTTTGGGGGTGGTTAAAATTTTCCAATTTCACTTATTTGAAAGCTGGTGCTTCCCGTATGGTCCCATTTCAATTTGATCCAGTTGAAGCCAGTTTATAATTATATTTATTCTCATCAAGCCGCACGTCCATCTCAACATTTACAATCTTTATATATAAATTTCTTGTTTACGTGTGTATGTCACTGAACTCCTCCTAAACTGCTGGACCGATGTTGATGAAATTTTTTGTGCATGAGGGTATTCGAGAATGGTTTAGATTCACAATTGGCCCGGTAGGTGACACTGTTGTCGACTTCAAGGCAAATTCTTTTTATTTTATTTGAAAAGAACAACGTCTGTTTGGTCAGCTAGTATATTAAATCAACATAACCTAATTGAAAGCTCACTTGACTTTTGGGTATCTTCCAACAGAAAATTTCAATATTTATTTACAAAGTGATTTATACACGAGAATAATGCGTCAGTCAACATCTTTGTATACAAAGAAATATAACAGTAGTATGTATACATACGAAATGTATACAACAGATATCGGCCGACATGTTGATATTAAAAAAGCTCACATTAAAAAATAAGACTTTATAATACGAAGTACTATATCCGTAAACATTTATTAAAATGCATATAATATCTATGCAATAGAAGGAAAACTCGAAACAAAACCCTATATTAACACGTCTTATTGTACACCGGCCTGCCACCACTGCAATTGCGACGAGGACACGGCGCAGAACACGCTCGAGGTGTGTGCCGCGTGGGCGGGGGAGCACCGTGAACTCGTCGCGATTATTGGTGCCGACCTGACGCTGCTGACCATCGCCAGGGAGATGCTCGACAGCGTCAGGAATTGGGACGCGGTTGCCGCCTTCTGTGAGGCCGTAATCTCATAGAAGGAGACGGCGGATCGTGTGCGAGTAGAGTTCCTATTCGGCGACACGTTCCGCCGCCGACGACTCGGGCGGCGCAGGCGCGAGTATTTGCGCCTAATGTCGCCCTAGCCAAGGCCGCGGGTGATCGGACCGGGGAACTGTCCGTCACCCGCAGGCAGACTGACCGCGCGACGGCGACCGACGTCCCAGGACGTCGAGAGGTGAAGGTACCCAAAAGGGTATTCCGTCGGGCCGACCACTGACGACAAGTCACCCTGCTCCGGTGGTCGGCCCAACAACGAGGTGTCGTGGGTACGGGTGAGTTATGGGCATCCATCTACCATCACATCCAACAATCTTCTGAAACATTTGTCATATACTTATTCCACGTGTGGCGTGTTCCGTGTGGTGACGGAGTAAGAAAATCATTCACCACCCCATCTCTTACCCGTGAATGTCGGAAAAGACGAGTATAATATGCATATAATATTTACGCATGAGAAGGAAAACTTGAAACAAAACCCTGTACCAACACGTTTTACCAGCGTGGTATAGTGAGTGTCTTTGGTAGGGTTAATGAAGGTTTTTATTTAGAATTTCTCATCTCTTTCATTGATTATATTAAATAAAACTACTTTACGGATCGGCGGACCGTCCGTCCGCCCGTGACCATGATTGCTGCAGTGTTTGAAACGTCGGGTAATCAAAAATCAAATACAAACGCGATAAAATCCGTTAAGTAGTTTTATTTAAAATGTATAATACTTGCGTAAACATCAGAAATCATTATGATTATATTAACTTAATAATTTCTTACAATATCACAGGAAAGGAATGGGTTGATGATTATTCTATCCTTACTAAGGTATGACAGTATTAGAAAATATTGATTAATTAGCTACTTCCAGTTACGGTGTGTCAACAGGAAGTTAGCTTTCAGTCGTTTTGTCTCTTCTTATATTGAGCTCGCCATTCTCTATTTTACCCGTGGATGTCGTAAAATAAGACTAAGGGATATACGCATATAACATCTATGCAAGCGAAGGAAAACTAAAAAAGAAACCCTATACCAACCTGTCTGAACGCCCATGACGTGCGGTGTCCCACAGGGGTCGGTTCTGGGTCCGACCCTGTGGAACATCGGCTAGGCTGGGCGTTGAGAGGAAGCCTCCCACCCGGGCTGGGTGTAATTTGCTACGCCGACGATACACTCGTCACAGCCCGGGGTGGGACGCTAGAGGAGGCGGCACGCCTGGCAACTCTCGGCACCGAGGAGATTGTCAGGCGGATCGAAGCGCTGGGGTTGAGGGTAGCCCTGGAAAAGACGGAGGCCCTTTTGTTCCATGGCCTCCGTACCGCCGGGCCTCCCGCCGGCGCTTCGATCACCGTGAAGTCGGTCACCATCAGTATCCAGGCCCACATGAAGTACTTAGGCCTGGTGCTCGACGGGCATTTTTGGTTCCGGGAGCATCTTCATCGACTTGTTCCCCGGCTTGTCGGTGCGGCGTCCGCCCTTTCGCGGCTGATGCCGAATGTGGGCGGACCTAGCGCTACGTGCCGACAGCTGTACGCGGGGGTGATCCGATCGATGGCTCTGTACGGCGCACCGGTGTGGGCGGGGTCCCTGACCGTCCGGCTGAGGGCCCTCTTGAGGCGACCACAGAGGGTCATGGCGATCAGGGCCATACGCGGTTACCGCACGATGTCGACGGAGGCAGCGTGCCTCTTGGCTGGAACTCCCCCGTGGGACCTGGAGGCGGAGATGCTCGCCGACATTTATCGGCGGGTGTCGGAGACGCGCGCCCGCGGCGGTATGGTCTCCCTGCAGGAGACCACCACCTGACGGGTCGACGCCCGCCGTGGAGTCATTGTCCGTTGGGCAGTCCGGCTGGAGAGTCCTCGGTACGGTGTCAGGACCGTCGAGGCCTTCCGGCCGGTGCTGATGGAGTGGTTGGAGCGGACGCACGGGGTGCTTTCCTTCCGACTGGTGCAGGTGCTGACGTGGCACGGATGCTTCGCGAAGTACCTGCACAAGATTGTCAGGAGGGAGAGCACACCGTCCTGCCACCACTGCAGTTGCGACGAGGACACGGCGCAGCACACGCTCGAGGAGTGTGCTGCGTGGGAGGGGGAGCCCCGTGAACTCGTCGCGATTATCGGTGCCGACCTGGCGCTGCCGACCATCGCCAGGGAGATGCTCGTCAGCGTCAGGAACTGGGACGCGGTCGCCGCCTTCTGTGAGGCCGTTATCTCACGGAAAGAGGCGGCGGATCGTGTGCGAGTAGAGATCCTATTCGGCGACACGTTCCGCCGCCGGCGATTCGGACGACGCAGGCGCGAGTATCTGCACCTAATGCCGCCCTAGCCGAGGCCGCGGGTGATCGGACCGGGGAATTGTCTGTCACCCGCAGTGTGGCTAACCGCGCGACGGCGACCGACGTCCCAGGATGTCGAGAGGTGAGGGTACCCGAAAGGGTATTCCGTCGGGCCGACCACTGACGACAAGTCACATCTGCTCCGGTGGTCGGCCCAACAACGAGGTGACGTGGGTACGGGTGGGTTATGGGCCCGCGCGCCGTCCTTTCATCGCCCCGGACGGATTGGACCGCGCGTGCGCTTACCATAAAAAAAAATAAAAAAATACCAACCTGTGTGACCAGCATGGTATAGTAAAGTCAATTTCCCTTCTATTATGGAGGAGGCTCGAGCCCAGCAGTGGGACGTATATGAGCTGAAACGTTGATAATGATTGAGTTCGAGCCTTTTCCACTTTGGGAGAGATTGACCTACTGTGGGATAGTCTACGCTGGTCAAACGTTTTATTTCCAGTTTTCCTTTTCTTGCACAGATATGACATCTCTTAATCGTCTTTTACGACAGCCACGCGCAAGAGGAAGCGGTGAAATGTTTTCTAAGTCCATCGCCACACGGTATTCCTTTCATATCACAGTTTAACATTCTAAAACTAGTTTGATGTGAATAACTATATATAACTCTCTACTGTCTGTTCGTATGTCGTTTATTTATGTCTACAGATCGTAGTGAATGATTTCAAACACGAAGCATGCCATGTCTACACAAATTACACGTTTGATTTTCATATATATTTATTTGAATAACATTTAGACTCACATCTTACTTTTTGAAGTTTTATAAGTACTTCTTTTGGCGCGTTAGGGAAAAATGATGAGTCACGAAAAACCGACACCATGAAGTTAGCTAATCAATATTTTTCACACAGCGTCACAAATGTCAACTAGATAATGCGTTATAATAAAACTTTCAATGTATTAAATACTATTTCTTCTATTATTAATGTCGTTTTTTCTACAAACGTAGGCTAACGAAATACGGAAATCCGCAGAAGAACTGGTGTAACCGACATAGCACGAAGAATTATCACGCTGAAGTGCCAATTGGCAGGACACATCGCTCGACGAACCGACAACCGCTGGGGAAGAAAGGTTCTCGAGTGGTGACCACGTATAGGACGACGCAGTATAGGACGCAGCTAGATTGACCGATGACCTGGTAAAAGTTGCTGAGCGTCGTTGGATGCAGGCGGCACAGGACCGCACTTTGTGGCGTAACATGAGGGAGGTCTACGTCCAGCAGTGAACGGCGATAGACTGAAGTGATGAAAAAATGTAGGATAACGCGAAGGATAACATTTTTATAATGATTTTTATCTTGATACGGCAAAGAAGTATAAATTTTTACGTGCGTATAAGTACACTCATACTTTCTATCATACCAATAATATAACTTTCAAGCTGTGTGGTAACTTTTTTTTTGTTAAAATTAACACACTTTTTATGGTAGGGTATGGTCTGGACACTCAATCTGTGCGAGTTGACGGATGGACAGCGTACGGTCCCATAACTATTGCATTCCCTACCCATTGTCCTTGGGCTGGCTACTGATACCGATGACATCCGTGACCGGACCGGCTGATTACTCTTTTAGATACCGTCCACCTCGATGCCCCGGTAAAAAACAACACTGCACAAACGACGAACCACCCGAACACCACGACGCCTTCGTCGTTGGGCCGACCACCGGAGCAGGGTTACTTGTTATCAGTGGTCGGCCCGACGGAATACCCCCTATTTGGGGTAACCTCTCATCGACCGACGTCCCCCCCTCGAGGAGGACGTCGGTCTTTCCTCACGCGGTCGGCCTCTCGGTGGGTGACGGACTAACTCCCCGGTCACGTCACCCGCGGCCTCGGCTAGGGCGGCATGACGCGCACCCCACTACTGGGCTCGAGCCTCCTCCAAATAACGGGAAACTGACCTATACGCTGGACAAAGTCATAAAGTTAAGTATCATAAAGTTTTATTGTGAGCTTTTCTTCTTGTTTCGTCTTTTATGACATCCATTAAGAGTAATCCGCCGGGCTGCCCAACGCCGTCAAGGTTTCTATACCAGTGGCCAACCGAATGGCGATGGGAAAGAAATACGGCGAGTTATGGGGCGTGTATCTACAAAATCCTGTCAAAAAAGGAGTATCGAATCACACTTTCTCACATGTATTTGTTCTCACACTCTAACATTTTATTTTCTTTTTTTTTATGGGTGGGCTATGGTAAGCGCACACGTGTTCCATTCCGTCTAGGGCGACGAAAGGGCATAACCCACCCGTATCCACGTCGCCTTCGTCGTTGGGTCGACCACCAGTGCCGAGTTCCTTGTCATCAGTGGTCGGCCCGATGGAATACCCTTTCGGGTGGGTTCATCTATCGACATCCCTGTCCCGGGACGTCGGTCGCCGTCACGCGGTCAGCCTCTCTGTGGGTGACGGACTAAAATCCTCGGTCCGATCACTCGGGCCTCGGCTAGGGCGGCATCAAGCGCAGGTACTCGCGTCTGCGCCGCCCGAGTTTGCTAAGCGCCGCGAGTTAGGGGCGACCCCAGGGGTCACGCTCGAGACTGTCCAACATCTCCCGCTGACGTCAGTCAGGACGTCAGTCCTTGGCGTGACGGACGGCCAGCCTGAAAGTAGACCGCGCACTGCGGTAAGCCTCGTACAGCTGCCCCCCCCGCTCAGACACTCACACCATAAACGATCTCTACTTAAACTACTACGTCGTTGTCTCGGCTTGTATACGTCCCACTGTTGGGCTTAAGCTTCCTCCCTATTAGGAGGGAAGTTTCATTTCGAGTTGCTTTTCTTTTGCAGATGTTATATGCATATTATATCTCGTAGCCCTCTTTTAGGACATCCCCGAGCAGGATAGGGAGTGATGAATTGTATTCTTACTCCGTCACTACAAAGAAATACGTCATCAGTGATACTAGTAAAATATTTAACGAGAAATTCCAATAAAGTATGAAAACAAATAAAACCAAAAAATGTTTGGCAATCATCATTAGTATTGAAAATATTGAATGAAAATTTGATTTAAGTATAACAATAATATACAAATTGATACATGTTTATAGGCAGACTTGTATATTTACATCTCCATGGAAAACTAGCTGTTTGCCCACAGTTTCTCTAGCTTAGATTACTTCTCAGCTGACCGATGACGACAAGGTACTTGGCCCCAAGAAGGAAATACTGTGGGTTATGGGGCCACACTCCACTCTTTCGTCACCCCGGATGGAACTAACAGCGTCTATGCTGACTATAGGCCACCCAAAAAAAAGTCTGACTATTGTCACATAACAACAATTACAGTTACAATTACTTTTTATAGTTAAATTTTACAATAGGGGAATTTGTCAGCGTTGTGCTGCATAGAAATTATGCAGGGCTGGTTTTCACCAAACCTCTAGATATATTTTCAAAGAAAACATTCCATACTAAATAAAAAATCTTTGTGTCGTAAGGGTCTTTAAAAAACACAATTAACGGATATAAATTACATTACATACGGATTCAGAACAATCGTTTGATAATCGAATAAAGCATTTCTCAGCTTGAGGATCAAACTCATGAAACCCAACGTATTTAATTCGTGATCAGGTACCGTGTGCAAAATCTGGACCGACCAATATCTTTTGCATTATATGTATTTAAGAATTGGATTATATCGTGGTTCGAAGGCCATCACACTGGAGCTATTAATAGGCATTTTGTTATATGTAATTTCATTTAAAAGAAAAAATTAGTAAATAAACAAAAAATTAAAAACCCGCTGAATTTCTTGCCGGATCTTTTTAGTGCGGTGGCGTCCCGATCCGGTGGTAATATAAGGTAAAATGTAAAAAATGGCAATACGTAAGTGCTCTCGCAGAGTTAAAGCATTATAAATGATTTGAATTTGGACCACTCTGGTATCTGTGCAATCAAAAAGACCTTTAGATCTAATCTGATATTACTCTAAACTAGCTCACCCAACAGATGTAGTTCTGTTTAAATAAGGACCAACTGCCGGGTCCAATTGTGAATCTAAACCATTCCGGAATCCCCTTGAACATGCATAAAAAATTTCATCAACATCGGTCCAGCCGTTTAGAAGGAGTTCAGTGACATACACACGTACGCAATAAATTTATATATAAAGATAAAAAATCAACCTGTATGTTCCTCTGAATTTTCATTGAGGAAACACATTTGTTGCAACCAAACTCAACCAATCATACCAAAAATTCACCAGTGTGTACAAACGCTAACAGTAATTAATGATGTGAGCTGTAATATTTCTAAATTTACAAACAGACAGACAGAGAACATATTGTTTTTGGATTATTTATCAATTTCAGTTATTAGGAAGATTACACGATTACGTTTAATTGTGCAATCCTCCTGAGATTTTATTTCCTTACATTTTTTTTATTGCAGACAGTGACAAACGAACAAACAGTACATCAGATGATAAGTAAAGGAAGGAATGTCAATGCGTGCAATGAGCTTCGGTGAAATTAAAAACACCACACCAAATTTTCTGAGAGCAAAAGCTCTCAGAAAGTTGGACTGCGAGCCCTGTCGCTCACCGTACAAAGCGCAGTTACAAATTGCTGCTTTTTTCTGTTTGTTTTTTCGGGTGGGTTGCGGTCGGCGTACTCCTCGCATCACTCCGTCCGGGTTGACAGAGGAGCGTAAGCACGCACACCCGCAACCCATCCGAACGCCACGTCGCCTTCGTCGTTGGACCAACTACGGGAGCAGGGTTACTTGACGTCAGAGGTCGGCCCGATGAAATACCCCCTAAGGAGTACCCTCCCATCGACCGACGATCGTATTATTGTGAAAAAAAACGTGGGGTGCTCGACTTACGAAAATGTGATAGCCCTGTCGCCCCGGACGGAGGGAGCAAGGAGTGAAAAAAAAAGCGGATTATCGCAATGTCATCAGTCTTTGATAGGTGTGCAAAGTTTAAAGAAAATCTGACAGCTCAAAATAGGGCAAAATCGAGCTCAAAAGTGAATGTTACAAACAAATATGCACGTGAAGCTAATATAAGCGTGTTAAAAAGAGTAAATTTGAAGACAATGTTTCAATTTTTGTTCTTTCCATACGGATAATAAATTGAGAATCGAACAAAATATTTTCTTTTCTTTTTGGTTGAGCTATATAGTCATCGCACCCGCCGCCCGGCTCCGTCCGGAGCGACAGAGGGGTAGCGCGCAATTCCATAACCCACCGTAGCTCGTCGCCTTCGTCGTTGGGCCGACCGGTACTGACCGGACCGGTTCCTTGACCTCCATGGTCGGCCCGAGCAAAATTTTGTCATGCGTGGGAATCGAATCCACGAGTACGGTAATCTTTACTACTGTGCCATGTGTATAGTCCAAAATTTAAATACCAATCTCAATATAGGTCCATAAATAATGTGTTCATTTGCTTTGCTCCGTCGGTATTCAGGTTCATTTATTCTTTGTCTTAAAACGTATTGATTTATCGAGCGTTCGGCCATTTTGGACTGTTTTCGGACGATTTTTAGAAGATTTATTTAAGTCGTGTTGAGAGAATGAATCAGAATTAATTCCCCCTTTTTATACGTAAGTTATATTTAAAAATAAAAGGATGGATTAAGGGAATTTATGGGAGGTGATTATATAATTTGAATCGAACTATTAACATATAGATGTCTGTTCCGGTATAAAGACCTCCTTAAGGGGAAACCGACACCGTTATCATTATTATCCTGCTTATTACAATTATTTGAAGACAACTCGATATGTACTCTTCTTTCATCGTAGATATTAAAAAAGTATTAATATAGAGATGTGACTTGGAGGGTAAATAATCGATTTTATAAATAATCGATTTTTTTTTATTTAAAATAAATCGATTTTAAAATAATCGATTTTTTCTCCTAATAGGATTATGTTAATTTTTTTCCCTGAAATGTGAGCTTTATTTTCTAATATAGTATGAAACAATCGTGATGACCTTTTTTTTTAGGAAATCTGGCAGTGAATAATCGATTAATTTCGATCGAATTTCGAATAATAAAAAATCGATTAATAATCGATTTTTTATTATTTTGATAATCGATTGTAAAAATCGATTATTAATCGATTATTTTTTTGTAATAATCGATTATTATAAAAATCGATAATTTTTCACATTCCTATATTAATATCTAATGTTTACGCGAGTATTACACATTGTAAATAAATTATTTTACGGATTTTATCGTGTTTGTTTTTCATTTTATATTGCCTGACGTTTCGAACACTTCACAGCGTCCATGGTCCGCCCAAATACGATAAAATCCATAGTTTTATTTACAATGAAATAGTATTAGCAATAGTTTCATAGTCGGCGGCCTGTCATTAAACCGCCTTGGGAATGCATTTGTTGACTAGACATCAGTAGATTTTACTACAATCGATGTAAGCCTCTTTGTTATCTCTTACGACGACCACATATAATAACACGGTTAGTAATATTCCTAAGCTTAATGCATCATTTAAACACAAACTTCCTGCTCTACACTGAAGTGTCTATTTTTAATGTCAAAATTATAAGTACATTTTTAACGCTCACATTACAAGATGCCTAAAAATTATTTATAAACAAATTGTCTGTCAGTCTGTTTGTCTATCTGTCTGTTTCCGATAATTTACCAATCGGACTGATTTTAATAAAATTTTACTGCCAGGTCCTGTCCTGTACCTGTCTATATGTGAGATGGATTATGTTTCTTTTTCTTTTTATTATTTTTTTTTTTATTGCAAACGGTGACAAACGAGCAAACAGTACACCTGATGGTCAGTATTTCTGCCGCTCATGGAGCTTTGCCACTACCTACCGTGAAAAAAGTGAAGGGAGTGTGAATATGTGCAATTAAGGTTCGGTGAAACTAAAGGCATCACCAAAATCCACCACACACAAACACCCTCAGAAAATTAGGCTGCCGGCTCTCTCGCTCACCGAACGAAGCGCAGTAACAAATTGCTACTACTCAGACGTCGATTCTGCTCAGTGTGGTACTATCCCGGACGGACCGGCTCGCGGCTGTAGACAGATAACTGTCAACAATGTGGTCCTACCGCTACAAGAAACCCTTATAAAATTATACTCGCTTCGGGAATTGAACTCCTCGTGGACTGCAATCGTATATAGTAAGATCAGTCATATTTTAAAATTTAAAATTGCAAGACAAGGCGATTGAATCCCAAGCGAATGCTACAATATCACTCTGTATCAACTTTTTTATGATCAATTACCAATTTGATGAGTAAATTGATTAAAAACCGGTAAGAAAGTGCGGTTATATTAAAGGTATGCTATTAAGATTATGGCTACTATAACTACGACGCCGTTAATTTATATACAAAATTACCATATTACATTTATTTGATATTAAGGTTAAGTCATACTGTTTAAAAAGATAATATTAATATTAACTTTTATTTATTTATTTATTTTATTTTAAAACTTTGGATACAAAGTTACAAGGTGGACTTAAAGTCTTAGGCATTCTCTATCAGTCGACCTAGGGCGGAGCAGAAATAATTCAAGACAGGTGCAATACAGATTTTACAACTTTTCCATGTGGTGACGGAGTAAAATTACAATTCATTACTCTCTCTTGCCCGTGGCTGTAAAAGACGACTAAGGGATTAAATAGGCATATAACTTCTAAAGAAGAGAAGGTAAACTCTAACTCGAAGTAAAACTCTATACCAATACGTCTAACTAGAATGGCATAGTAGTTCAAATGATCTCCTACAATGGAGACCAAGCCCAATAGTGGGACGAGCTGAGATGATCTCGATGATGACCTTCACACATACTAGTTGACTCTCTCTCTTTTTCGACGTAAATGAAGATGGGTGATCTTCGTTTACATTGAAGAAGAGATAGAGCTTTGCATCATTTTTTAGTGATGAGCCACACCTATTGGTGGTAACGTAACGTTAATTTCCATTGTGGTGGCAGAGTAATAATTACAATTCACAACTCTTATGTTTTTACCACGTTTTTTACCCTGTGGGACACCCTGTGGGTGTCATAAAAAAAGACTAAGGAATTAAATATGCACATAACACCTGTACAAGAGAAGGGCAACTCGAAATAAAAGCCTATACCAACATGTCTGACTAGCGTGGTATAGTATTTCGACTGTACTTCTATCTAGGAGGAGCCGCGAGCCTTGCAATGCGACTTATTGAGCGGACATGAATGAACGAATGAAATTTATTCAAGGTAAAGAATGAATGAATGAAATATTAGTTCTTCTAAATCAAAAACATAATCAGTGTGCGCTTAGCCTTACAATTCAAACAGCTTCGAGCCAAATAATTTAATTCAATTATAGATCATAAATTACAATTTAGTTGTAATTCTTAAATAAGTGTTTTACGGTAATCAATCGTAATCTTTCTATTGTTTTTATTACTTTACGTAATACCTTGTTTTATAGAAGAAATGAGTGTGTTATAAACATCTAACTGTTTGACCCGATCCTCTCTTTAGGGAGGGATATTGAATTACTATATCACACTGGTCAGATGGGTTGGCATAGCATTTTATTTTGTGTTTATATTAGTCGTCTTTTACGATATTCACGGGCAAGTGATGAATAACATTCTTACACCATCATCACGCAGATTATTATACGGAGTATTCATTATAAAGTGAACTCTTTATAACTTTTACCTCGTTAAGTCATAATCCTCAGTAAGCCGAAATAGAACTGCCTTTACTTTCTGCTTAACTCTTAAATACTCGGTATTATCAATTATTTTGACTTCGTAATTCGAATAAAATGTTATTTAGAGTATTGATAGTACCTATTTATACTCTATAGCTCGAATTACAGAGTGTAGACTCTGTAAAACGTAGTTAGCCAAATATAATGACGTATGATTTAACATTACCGGCACTCATACCAATTTCAAAAGTAATTTTCGTTGTTTTTAATATATTGTTTTTACTAGGTACGCATACAATGGATGAATACATTAATTAAACTTACTAAACATCTCAAAAATAGCGTCTTTCGTCATCCTAATCATAAAAATTAAACACGCTATATCTCAAAATACTTGTTAACTTATTTTATTTGCATCCTTTCAAAATTTGAGTTATCAAGTCACTATAGTAGCAGCGCTATGAAAAGGTTTAGTGAAGACCACATAGAAGTTATTTCAGTGTTAAATCGTAAATTATTAATTATAGTATGCTTTTACGATCAAGGAAGACGTCGTTAATATACTTACTCTATTTCTAAGAGTTCTATATAAAATGATTTCTGCTATTTACAGAAGTATAACACATTGTAAATAAAACTACTTAAAGTATTTTATCGCACACACATACTCCCTTTACTTTCTTTACGGTATAAAGCGACCTAGCAAAGGTCCATGAGTGGCAGCAACACTTACCATGAGGTGTACTGTTTGCGCCACCGTTTGCAGTTACAAAAAAAAAATCATACTTTTTTACACAGACAAAATTGACTATCGAACTAGTAATTTCCCGCCCACACGCGTAGTTCCTGTTGCCGTGAGAATACCGTGATAAAATATAGCCCAAGTTACTCCTTATATACAGTTACTTGGTAGCAAAATATTATTAAAATCGGCCCAGCCACGTTGAACATTACCCGGAACAAACAGTCAGGTAGACAGAGAGACAGACAGACAAAAAATATTTAAACCGGTTTTGAGGTATATGTGGGTATCGTATAAATGGGCCGACCACTGACGACAAGTCACCCTGCACCGGTGGTCGGCCTAACGTCGAAGGCAACGTATCACGGGTGGGTTGCGGGGCCGCGCACGCCGCCCCTCTGTCGCCCCGGACGGAGGCGGGCGACGGGAGCGCTGACCGTAGCCCACCCCTCCAAAAAAAAAAGGTATTGTGTAAATAACCGTGTGAGCATGAAGAACTTATTATTTTTATATTACAAACAGTCACTTCAATTATAGAAGAAAGTAACCAAATATGGAATAGTATCCCTAAAATGGAATACCGCCATTTCTCGGAAAGAAATACTCCTAGTTGCTAAAAACAGTGATCTTCTCTACCTCTTGTCATCATTATACTCGTGTACAGGTCTCGATTTGTTAGTCGGGCGACGCTTTTAGCCGCGGTGAGAGTGTTTTGTTTTGGCATTGTGAAAAACGTTTATAAGGTACGCTGGTACGTAAAAACTATCAGTATTCTCAATACGTAGTTGGTAATAATATTATATATTTATGATTATGCATTGTTTACATGTTTATTTGAATGTTTTAGAGTTTTTTTTTGTCTCATTGTGTTTAGTTTAAAAAAACTGATAGTACGTTTTGATTGGTTTGAAATTGCCGAATATGGACACTCCGTGGGGTCCATATATGGACTATTCCATATTTGAATACCAAAATATTCTCCATATAAAAATCAACTTATTGACAGTAATAGAAAGAAGAATGAAAAAGAGAATAAGTTACGAGAGTCAAAAAATAAGTAACACAAAGAATAAAAGCTAAAGGAAAACAGCAAAAAGAGAAAACTAAGTCTAATAATAGTCCCATTGGTTGAGATGATGAAGAAGAAATACAGTTGGACACAGATAGTGAGCCTGAAGCGGTCATAGGATAGGAAGCTCCTGGTTCAGAAGATGCAGAGTGTATGTTCTGTAACATCCTGTTTTCTCAAGATACTCGAGGAGAGACATGGATCAAATGTCTCATGTGCGGGCTCTGGGCCAATGGTGATAACGCAGGTGCAGAGTTTGATACCTGAATATGTGATTATTGCAAGTAACTTAAGTAACTTTTTAAAATTACCTACAGTTACTGTTAGTATCTCATAACAGTAAAGGTTTATTATTCATAGTTTTATAATAGTCCATATTGGGGTACCTATTCTATAATTGGGTACCTTTATGTTGATTTTGTTTTAGTGAAAATTTTATATTTTAAATTGATATATGTAAAACAAGACTGTCAATAATTTAAGTGCAACTGTATGACTGATAATAAATAAAAATAAAAAAAAATATTTACAATATCTTTTTTTTCTATATCATAAAAACAAAATCGTATTCCATATTTGGTTACTTTCCCTCTATTTATTGCCGAATTACTGTTATTTCAATAATCGTGATTAATAAATATTAGAATTCATTAAATGGTGAAACGAAACCCACATATAAACATATAAACCCACGCTAGATCGTCAACTACGCTGCATTTCACTATGAAAGTTGTCATACAGGCCTTTATATTAGTAACAGACATTTATTTTTACAATAAACAATTCAATTTTATTGTAATTATTCTATGAATAGCAATGATAGATTAGATATTAAATTCAAATTCGAGATAATCATCATTTCGGCCTCTGTGTGGTGACGTTCCGTGTGGTGACGGAGAAAGAATACAGTTCAACACCCCATATCTTACCTGTGGGTGATCGTACGAGACAACTAAGGGATATAAAACGCATATAACATCTATGCGAGAGAAGAAAACCTCGAAATATAACCCTATACCAACACGTCTGACCAGCGTGGTATAGTAGGTCAATTACCCTTCCATTATGGAGGAGGCCCGAGCCCAACAGTGGGACGTATATTTTTTTTAATTTTTTTTATTGCCGATGGTGACAAACGAGCAGGCAGCACACCTAATAGTGATGTTACCACACATGGACCTTTGCAATACCAGGGCCACAGCCAAGCCGTTGCCTACCGTGAAGTAAATGCTCTTCTTAAACCTCGTTTAAAGAAGGACATATTATAGCGCTCGGGAATCACAGCAGCAGGTAGTTCATTCCAGAGCCTGCACGTACGTGGGAGAAATGATCGCTGGAAACGTACAGTTGAAGACCATAACGTTTCGACCATATGGGCTGAGATGATGATCATTTCGGCTCATATACGTCCCACTGCTGGGGTCAAGCCTTCTCCATAATAGGAGGGTAATTGAACTTACTTTGCTGCTCAGACAGGTTGATATAGGGTTTTGTTTCGAGTTTTGCTTTAAGTACATAGATGTTATATACATATTATATTGCTTAGTCGTCTTTAATAACATCCACAGACAAGATATGGAGTGATGAATTGTATTTGATTTGTATTTGCTTTGATTGATATTTACTTTTTTTTTTGGGGTGGGCTGCGGTCGGCACGCTCCTCGCACCACTCCGTCCGGAGCGACAGAGGGGCGTAAGCACGCACACCCGCAACCCACCCGAACACCACGTCGCCTTCGTCGTTGGGCAGACCACCGGAGCAGGGTTACTTGTCATCAGTGGTCGGCCCGACGGAATACCCCCTAGTGGGGTACCTTCCCATCGACCGGCGTCCCTCCATCGGGGAGGATGTCGGTCTTTCCTCACGCGGTCGGCCTCTCGGCGGGTGACGGACTAATTCCCCGGTCACGTCACCCGCGGCCTCGGCTAGGGCAATTAGGGATATTTACTTGTAGTTTCATCATTATAGTGGTATATTCATCAAAATGGTGTAGCAAAGATTATTATTACTAATGCTGTATAATAAGATAGACCTAACAATTTAAAAAACACTTACTGGAAATATTTACGTAGATAGATATTTAAAACGTAATTATAAACTATTGTTTCAAAGTCAAATATTGTCCAAGAAACATATGTTTTAATTAATATTTAATTTAGTTATAATCGAATGATCATGCTTAGCTGGATATTTTTTGTAAATGATATTTAGATAATAAAACATTTTCTCTCAAAATAAGGATCGGTTTCTCACAAAAAGAATTCGAGGAAAAGGAACCAAGGATCGAACTACGGCTGTTTGAATTAAGGGACTGCTCAATTTCTCAACCAAATTATTTTTATTCTCAGTGGCAATGTCTAAAATCTCAATATTGTGATGGAGACATGCGTGTGATGACGGAGTAAGAATACAATTCACCACCCCGTCTCTAACCAGTGGGTGTCGTAAGAGACGGCTAAGGGATACGGTATATAGATAATATCCATGCAAGAGAAGGAAAACTTGACATAAAACTCTATACCAATACGTTTGATCATCGCGGTATAGTAGGTCAATTTCCCTCCCCTTATGGAGGAGGACCGAGACCAACAGTGGGACTTATGTAGGCTAATAATGATTGTAATTATAGTTTTTTCATTGGCTGAAAATACTAATAAAACATAGTTTTCTATAAATGAAACCAAGCTGAATCAGATTCCTTTTTATCATTTCAGCTTATATACGTCCCACTGTTGGGCTCGAGTCTCCTCCATGAGAAGAGAGAAATTGACCTTACTATAGCTGGTCAGACAAGTTGATATAGCGTTTTATTTCGAGTTTTCTTTCTCTTGCATGGATGTTATATGCGTATCATATCCCTTAGTCGTCTTTTACAACATCCACGGGCAAGATAGAGAGTGGTGGATTGTATTCTTACTTCGTCACCACACGACAAATTTAGCTAGATCGATTTATTGCCCCCGAAACCACTTTTAAACTAAATTTTATAGTAACCGTTGCCGTTTCCAAAATTCTGAATGTATAGACATACAAAACAACATAGAAATATACAAAAATTGTTCGTTTAATGATGTAGATTTAAAGATAAATATACTACATATATGGAATTGAATTATTTGTATATATGCGTTGGTGGTGTAATGGTCAGCATAGTTGCCTTCCAAGCAGTTGATCCGGGTTCGATTCCCGGCCAACGCACATTTTTTGTCATTTTATTTTTTGATTTATTCTTTTAATTTTAATCTATCGAGGATTTATTTATAGTCTTCATAATCATCATTATTATAACAGCTGATTTATACCCCGCTACAGGACTCGAGCTTCCTCCGCGATGGCAGAAGAATAGGCCTACTATACCACGGTGATCACACAAGTTGTTTTTAATTTTCTTTAAGAGATGTTGTATGTCTATCATATCCGTTAGTCTTCTTTTACGACACTCTTGGGCAAGAAATCTATGATTTGTATTCTTACTCCATCATCACTACTTTTTAGGGCATCCTCCGTATCCAGAGGGTAAAAAAAGCAACGGGATTCTATAACTAAGACTTCGCTGTCTGTCCATCCAACTGTCACCAGGCTGTATCTGAAGAACCGCGATAGCTGGAGAGTTGAAATTTTTACAAATATTTTTCTGTTGCCGCTATAACAACAAATACTAAAAACAAATATTTAAGGGGCCCCCCTTACCACTGACGACAA
Organism: Lymantria dispar; assembly: GCA_032191425.1. Classification (NCBI taxonomy): domain Eukaryota; kingdom Metazoa; phylum Arthropoda; class Insecta; order Lepidoptera; family Erebidae; genus Lymantria; species Lymantria dispar. Next base: position 3,043,718 of record CM063465.1, on the reverse strand, counting down.
GTCACCCTGCTCCGATGGTCGGCCCAACGACGAATGCGACGCGCGTACGGATGAGTTATGGGTCCGCGCGCCGTCCTTTCGTGGCCCCGGAAGGAATGGACCGCGTGTGCGCTTACCACAGCCCACCCATAAAAAAGGGACCCCTCTTCGCATAGAACAAACGTGATTTTTTTTGCCCCTTTTTGCTCGTTATCAATAATAGCAATAGGCACTTGAAATATTCACAAAATACTTAATTGTATGTATTTGATAATAAATAATAAAGTTAAAATAAAAAAATATTTAACGGGGGCTCTCATACAACAAAAGTTTTTTTTTTTTTTTTTTGTGACTTAGTTGTTAGCCTCAGATGGCTGTGACAACTTTACCCGGACTGGTGGGTGAGCGCTGAGAGCTCTCAACCCGCAAGACAAAAGTTATTTTTTGCCGTTTTTTATAGGTAACTAGCAACCCGCCCTCGCTTCGCTTCGGTTTTAGTCGTCTTACCCGCGTAGTTCCCATTTCCGTGGGAATACCGGGATAAAATATAGCCTAGTTTACGCCCTGATATTATAGATTTCCATTGGTGAAAGAATTTTTGAAATCGGTCCAGCCGTTTTGAAGATTACCCGGAACAAACAGACAGACAGATAAACAATTTTTTTTTAATCTGTATTTTAGGCATAGGTGTCGTGCAAATAACCGTGTGAGCATGAAAAAAGCCTATTATTTTCACATTACAAACAGACACTCCAATTTTATTTATTGGTATAGACTACATCTTTAAAGGAACAATATTTAATATTTCTTATTTTTTTAGTTTTGATTTGTATGTCTATACCAGTGGTGGGCAAACTTTTTTAATGCCGGGCCACAAAGTAAAAAAATTCTAGAGGGGGGCCAGAATTAGCCTATGTTATTCCCTGATATTATAGCTTTCCATTGGTGAAAGGATTTTTAAAATCAGTTCCGTGGTTTAAGTGTGAAAGCGTAACAAACAAATAAACTTACTTTCGCATTTATAATATTAGTTAGTATGATACGGAACACTTCGTGTGCGACTCCGACTCGCATATATTTATAAAGACGTAATGTAAGAAATAAAAAGTTTTATAATTCTAAGAAAATTGTAATTTCCACTTCCATGTCAAATAGACATAGGCCAGCAGTTTGCACGATATCAAACGTTGGATTCTGTTTACGTAATGAAAATAATTATATTTTGGCCAAGTCAAATACATCTGTATTATTTCAAGACTTGTATTATGATTTAATACAATATCATGATATGGAGAGAATTATATGTTACTTTGAAAATATTTACATTGAAAGAGTATGGCTATGACCATATTTTTTACGTCAAAATGGGACATTGTATCTGTCTCATTATTTTTTTTGTGTCAGAACTGGACAATTACTGAAGTATGTAAAAATATCAAATTTAAAGCTATTAAAAACGTGAAAAGTCTTGCAGGAATAGGTAATAGTATGAAATTATTCCGTGTGGTGACGGATTAAGAAGAAAATTTTCCACCCCTTCTTGCCCATGGATGCCGAAAAAGAGAGTGGGATATACTATGCGAATAATATTAATGCAAGGCAAACTCGAAATAAAACACTATGATAATATGTCCTGATCAGCGTGGTATAATTAGAACGCCACATTCCCTCTCATAAAATTGAAGGCCCAAGTCTAACAGTGGAACCTATAGGTCTGATATGACGATGGTGAAATTAGGAAATTACAAAATATGCCCTTATCACATAACAGAATCTTATATCTTTAAACGAGTAATCCTTGTATATATATACTTATATATATATATATATATAAGTATATATATATATATATATATATATATATATATATATATATATATATATATATATATATCATATTTTTGCCTGCCCTCATCCCACGCTAAGTGGGGTCGGCACAACATGTTTTTTTATCTTCCATAGCCTCCTATAAAACCATGTTGTAAAAGATACGGCTATTAATTTTATGACCGGCCGTCTGCCTGACGCCAACCCTCCTCAGGAATTCTTGTTACTGGGAAAAAAGGATGGGAATATGGTGGATACCTATGGGATAAAGTGGGTTAAGGATACTACTGTCATGGGGTATAGGATAGAGACGACAGCAGCAGCTAGAGCAGTCCGGGATCGCGCGCCCGTAGTGACACTAATCCGTTGACGGACAGACAACTGGTAGTGGCACCCTCTGAACATCTATCTATCATATATATATACTAATTCTTCCGTGTGGTGACGGAGTAAGAATACAATTCACCACCTCCTATCTTACCCGTGGGTGATCGTACGAGACGACTAAGGGAGATAAAACGCATATAACATCTATGCGAGAGGAGGCAAACTCGAAATAAAACCTTATACCAACACGTCTGACCAGCGTGGTATAGTAGGTCAATTACCCTTCCGTTATGGAGGAGGCCCGAGCCCAACAGTGGGACGTATATGGGCTGAAATAATGAATGATGATATATATACTAGCTGACCCAACAGACGTTGTTCTGTTCAAATAAGCGCCACCTATCGGGTCGGGCTAAAAAAATCGATCTAGCTAGGTTTTATTTATAGAAAATGTTGTTTTGTCGGTGTTTTTAGCTAATCAATACAATGACATAAAATGTCAATAGTATATGGATTCAAATATCGCTGTTGATATCATGAGTGATGATAGCTCAGTTAGGAAGTCGTCCAGTTTCTTGTTTTGTTTTGGCATTCAAACAGCGTGGGATTGAATCTCGGTGTTATTATTATTCTCTTTTTGTAATTTTTGATATTTTTTTCATTATTTAATTTTTATTTTTTATTAATATATATCTAAATAAATTCGGCAAAAATACAACAAAAATATACCTCCTGTCAACCTGACATTGATCATTTATGTCCTGTTTCCAAAAATAGGACATATTTGTATGCCTGGGGACAACGGGATAGACAGCTTGAAAACAACCACATACAATCACGCCACACCACCGTCCTCAATTTGTGGTAGGACTGCGATTTTTCCACATATGGTAGGACTACACTTTCGACAGCCTTTTGTCTACGGTCCTGGGACGTCTTGCCGTAGTATCGTAGCAATTTGTTTACTTTTCATTCGATAAGCGAGAGAGTCGAAGCCCTAACTTTCTGAGGCTGTTTGGTTGTGGTGAGTTTTAATGATACCTTTCGTATCACTGAACCTTAGAATAATAACGTATAGAAGGTTAGTCCGCGCACATAAAATTAAGCATTTCAATTGGAGCCTTATAGAGCTTACGCCGGAACCGTTCCGTAATGTACAAGGTCACTGTACTGCACTTACGTACGCAACTCTTTAAAAACAAATAGGTAATTATGACGGTTTGTGCATTCAAATGGTGTCACAACACATTTGAAAATCATAAAAAGGTTTTTAACATTACTTTTAAAATATTACGACCATTTATGGTAATAAAAAACAATATTTGATTTCATAATTTGTATAATGGTGTGCGTGTGTACGTGTTTAATCGCCTGCGCGCATGTAGTATTTTGGCGTCATGTTTTCGATCGCTCGAAGTACGGACACTATCCTTCTATACGTCATTATTCTAAGCACTGAACCTTATTAAATGCATTCACACTTTTTTACGGTAGACAGCGGTCTAGCAAAGATCTATGAGCAGCAGTATCATTTACCATTAGGTGTAGTGTTTGCTCGTTCCAATGCGTGGGATTCGATCCCACGACCCTGGCACGGTAGGTCATTATCTTAACCACTTCAGTTACAATTCACAGTTCTAATCGGGTAATCGGGAACATTCTTAAGAAAGGCCAGTTTAGACGTACCCTAAACCGAAAAAGATGCATAAGGTGGATTAATGATTGCGCCTGATGCCGCCATAGCCAGGGCCGCGGGTGACCGGACCGGGGAATTTAGAGAGGCTGACCGCGCTATGGCGACCGACGTCCGGGACAGGGACGTCGAGAGGTGAGGGTACCCGAAAGGGTATTCCGTAGGGCCGATCACTGACGACAAGTCACCCTGCTCCGGTGGTCGGCCCAACAAGGAGATGACGTGGGTATGGGTGGGTTATGGGCCCGCGCGCCGTCCTTTCGTCGCCCCGGATGGGATGGACCGCGCGTGCGCTTACCATAGCCCACCCATAAAAAAAATAAAAAAAGGTGGATTAATGAATGTGAAGGAGGCGAAAGTGGTATGTCAAGATCGTAGCAAGTTGAGGGACGTGGTCACCTTTATAAGAAAGAGACATGAACCTATGTATAAATTTTCCGTATGGTGACGGAGTAAGAATAGAATTCACCACCCCTCTTTTGCCCATGGGTGTAAAAGATGACTAAGGGATTAAGTATGCATATACCAACTATGCTAGAAAAGAAAAATTCGAACCAAAATATGTTTTTTTTTATTGCAAACGGTGGCAAACGAGCAAACAGTACACCTGATGGTAAGTTGCTGCCGCTCATGGAACTTTACAAGGCCGCTGCCTACCGTGAAGAAAGTGAAGGAAGTGTGAATGAGTGCATTGAGGCTGGGTGATACCAAGGGCACCACCAAAACCCTCCACACGCAAACACCCTGAGAAAGTAGGGCTATACTAACACGTCTGACAAGCGTGGTATAGTAGTTTTATTTCCCTTCTATTGCAGAAGATGTTCAACTTCAACAGTGGGAAGGTATGTAAGCTGAAATTAGCATGTATATAAACCCACGCAAAACAATTTACTGGCACAACTAGTCTTAAATAAAAGTCGGTAACGGGCTAGTTTATCTGTAAAGTTCAATATAGGTTATCAAAAAATATAATCAACATACAAATAGCCTGTTGATTGAACCATGTCTAATTTTTCAGATATATACGTATATTTCCTGTGTTTTAATGTAAATAATTTAGGAGTGGTAGGACCACACTGTCGACAGTTATCTGTCTACAGCCGCGGGCCGGTCCGTCCGGGGTAGTACCACGTTCTCGCAGAAAATCGACATCTGAGTAGTAGCAATTTGTTACTGCGCTTCGTTTGGTGAGCGAGAGAGCCGGAAGCCCAACTTTCTGAGGGTGATTGCGTGTGGAGGGTTTTGGTGGTGCCCTTGGTATCACCGAGCCTTAATGCACGCATTCACACTCCCTTCGCTTTCTTCGCGGTAGGCAACGGCCTTGTAAAGATCCATGAGCGGCAGCAACACTTACCACCAGGTGTACTGTTTGCTCGTTTGCCACCATTTGCAATAGAAAAAAAAAAATATCTGCGCGCACGTAGGTAATATTTTTAAGTTTCCGCTACGTAAAACTTACTTTTCAATCGTGGTTTATTTAGATTTCATCATCACCTCAGCCTATATAAGTCTCACTGTTGGCCTTAGACCTCCTCCACAATGGGAGACAAAATAAACAACTTATCTACGCTGGTGAGACATGTTAGAATAGGGTCTTGTATCGAGTTTTCCTTCTATTGTAGAGATTTTATATGCATATTATATCTCCTAGTCGTCTTTTACGACATCCACGGGCAAGATAGAGAATGGTGAATTGTATTCTTACCCTGTCACTACACGGAAATTTTGCCTAAAAACTATTCCATCGATCATTTCTATAATTTAATCAGTTTTTTTTACTCAATAAACAACTTCGCCTGCCGTAAATTGGTTAATTTGTCCGTGAGATATCGAAAACGAAAGAAGTGTAGGAAAACAGTTTCTTTTTAATCGTATGATGAAAAAATGAAAACGTTTACAAATTATTCCAATCGTGCGCATATCTATACCAATAAATAAAATTGGAGTGTCTGTTTGTAATGTCAAAATAATAGGCTTTTTTCATGCTCACACGGTTATTTGCACGACACCTATGCCTAAAATACATATTAAAAAATTTTTGTCTGTCTGTCTGTCTGTTTGTTCCGGGTAATCTTCAAGACGGCTGGACCGATTTCAAAAATTTTTTCACCAATGGAAAGCTATAATATTAGGGCGTAAACTAGGCTATATTTTATCCTGGTATTCCCACAGGAACGGGAACTACGCGGGTAAAACGACTAAAACCGAAGCGAAGCGAGGGCGGGTTGCTAGTCTCCCATAAAGACGGTAAATACGAATGACAATTTGACTGTCACACGCCAGTCCACACTAGTCCGATTGAAACGATATCCCAACAGATGTAGGTTCGAATCCCGCGTGTGGCATTAATTTTTCACCCGTAATCTTCTTTTTTTTTAATTGAATTTAATTGAACTCCTTATCAGCTAGACCGATTTTGATGATTTTTTTTGTGTGTGTTCATGTGGGCTTGAGAATAGTTCAGATTAATATTTAGACCCTGTAGGTGGCGCTGTGATCGATTTCAAAGATATTTTTTTTTTTTATTTGAACAGAACAGCGTCTGTTGGGTCATTTAGATTATTACAAATAACTTAGCGTGTTAAATTCTAAATCTCATTCATTTAATTACTATATATTTTTCTGCACAATTAAGTGTTAAGTTATTAACATATTTTACTTAACGACACATAATAAATACAGTTCAAGTAAACTTCAGACTATAATTTGCTTAAATAACTCATAACTAACTCTGTTTAAACGTTGTAATGCATATTTGAATACACCTTATATGGTTATAATAACATAAATAACGAATCTTGATATGTTAACAACACCTTCGCTTTCCCAAGGGTGTCGTAAGAGACAACTAAATAAATTTATTAGTATACTTCGTTCAGTGAGTGAGAGAACCGGAAGCCCAACTTAGTCCGTCACCCTTCCCAATCCAGGCGTTGCTCTCCCTTCACTTTTTACGGTAGACAGCGACCTAACAAAGGTCCATGAGCGACAACATTACTTAGATGTGCTGCTTGCTTGTTTACCAGCATTACAAAAAAATTGTAATATATTGGCGTCGATCATAAGTAAAAGCGGCGAAAGTATGATGATTATCAAATGATCATCACATTTTCGTCGTTCACTGCTGAACTTTATCACAGATGAGAGTATACGTCCGTAAACATCACATTTGAAATGCAGGCTGTGGGTTGCAATGAGATGTTATACGTTTCCCAAAAGATAGCTGATCAGTCTACGGGTGAGAAGAAACCGATTTTTACGATTTCCACGTGCATAAAGGGTAGCGAAAGTTATATTCTTGTTCTGGCATGATTAAGAGTTCATAATTTTCTGAATGATAACCACCATCCCCTGTTTTGCGTGATCGTAAGTGATGACTAAGGGATTTAATATACAAGTAAGATTTCTGCAAGAAAGGAAAAACTTGAAATAAAAACCTATACCAACTTAAAATAAAAGCCTATAGCTACTTGAAATAAAACTATGTACCAATTTGAAATAAAAACCTATACCAACTTGAAATAAACCCCTATAATAACTTGAAATAAAACCCTATACCAACTTGAAATAAAACCCTATACCAGGTTGAAATAAAACCCTATGCCAACTTGAAACAAAACCTTATACCAACTTGAAACAAAACCCTATACCAACTTGAAATAAAACCCTATATCAGCTTAAAATAAAACCCTATACCGACTTGAAATAAAACCCTATACCAACTCATCTGATCAGCGGTATTGTAGATCAATTATTTTACATTGTGTAAGAAGCTTGTACTGATGATATTAAAGTTATAAGCAGCAAATGTTGTTATAATTTAAAGCTATAATAACTTAAGTGTCTTACTTAAATCACAGTGTGATATATTGGTAGAGGTGTAATATTGGTAGGTGAATAGATTGGTAATTACGTCATTGAACAACTAGGATCTTAGAACAAAAGCCTTGGGCTATAAATGTCAATGATATCTGTGTATCTGACTTATCTGAGGTTGGGACACGCAATGAAGTTAAGCATTCCGTGTCTGCAGATATTAGATTTGATCCAATAGCTTATACTTGCGACACTATTTGATAAGATTACAGTTTTAAATCCTGAGTCAGTCGAAAAATATAACTTCATCTGTAAGTTATTTTAAAAAACATCTTAATTGTAATCATCTGATGTGGGAATAAGAATAAAATACACCAAATACAACTCACCATACAAATCATCGTCTCAGTTCCTACTTGTCCCATTGCTGGGCTCGAAACTCCTCCAAAATGGGAAGGAAATTGACCCACTATATCCCGCTATTTGGTTTTATGTCGAGTTTTCCTTTTCTTGCAGATATATTATAAAGAGATCAGCCGACGAATCCAACTCGATTGGGCAGCGTTCGGGAAACTTAAGAGGATCTTCTCGTCCAACATACCTCAGTGTTTGAAAACACCAGTGTGTATTACCAGTGATGACTTACAGCACGGAAACGTGGTCCCTAAATGTAGGCCTCATATCAAGGCTCAAAGTCGCTCAGCGTGCTATGGAGCGGGCTATGCTCGGGATTTCTCTGCGAGATAGAATCCGGAATACGGAAATCCGCAGAAGAACGGGTGTAACCGACATAGCACGAAGAATTAGCACGCTGAAGTGGCAATGGGCAGGCCACATCGCTCAACGAACCGACAACCACTGGGGAAGAAAGGTTCTCGAGTGGCGACCACGTATCGGACGACGCAGTGTAGGACGCCCCCCCACTAGGTGGACCGATGACCTAGTGAAAGTAGCTGGGCGTCGTTGGATGCAAGCGGCACAGGACCGCTCATTGTGGCGCAACATGAGGGAGGCCTACGTCCAGCAGTGGACGGCGATAGGCTGAAATGATGATGATGATGATATTATATGCATATTATATCCCTTAGTCGTATTATACAATATCCACGGGCAAGATAGGAGTTGAGATGTATTTTTACTCCGTCACCACAAGGAATATAGTAACCAATTTATCGACTAGATAATATTCATTCGAAATACCAGTTTGCAACTCATTCATTAGAACATTCGTTGTGGGATCGATAGCAGTTTGAACAGTTTATGTTGATCGTGACAAATCGTTGAGACCACATCGAACAATTATAACGGTAATAATTGTACGGTTTATCCGAGTATATATTTTCTAGAAATTATATAGATTGTATTCCGTGTGGTGACGGAGTAAGAATACAATTCACCACTCCCTATCTTACCCGTGGATGTCGTAAAAGACGACTAAGGGATATAATATGCACATAGCATTTGTGCAAGAGAATGAAAACTCGAAATAAAACCCTATACCAACATGTCTGACTAGCATGGTATAGTATGGTCAAATTCCCTCCCACTGTGGCGAAGGCCCGTGCCCAACAGTGGGACGTTTGTGAGCTGCGATGATGATGATGATATAGATTGTGCAAATATTAAGCTTATGTCTAAGGAAACATACTTTCTGAGAGTGTTTGCGTGTGATGGGTTTTAGTGGCCTTTTTTTTTTTTCACACGCAAACACCCTCAGAAAGTTGCCTTTATTATTATCGAACCTCATTGGACACATTCATACTCCCTTCACTTTCTTCACAGTAGGCAGCGGCCTAGCAAAGATCTATGAGCGGTAACATCACTATAGAAGTGCTGTTTACTTGTTAGCCAGCAACAGCACTAAAGAAAAAGTCATCTTCATCATCGTCTCACGTATCTATACTGATATATAAAGCTGAAGAGTTTGTTTGAACGCACTAATCTCAGAAATCACTGGTGGTAAAAAATTTTTCAGTGTTAGAAAGCCAGTTCAAGGAGGGATTTTTATCTTCGACGTAAACAAAGTCTTATGTTAAAGTTAGCGTTTGCGCCTCATGCCGCCCTAGCCAAGACCGCGGGTGACGTGACCGGGTATTAGTCCGTCACCCGCCGAGAGGCCGACCGCGTGAGGAAAGACCGACGTCCTCCCCGATGGGAGGACGTCGTTCGATGGGAGGGTACCCCAATAGGGGGTATTCCGTCGGGCCGACCACTGATGTCAAGTAACCCTGCTCCGGTGGTCGGCCCAACGACGAAGGCGACGTGGTTTTCGGGTGGGTTGCGGGTGTTGCGTGCTTACGCCCTTCTGTCGCCCCGGACGGAGTGGTGCGAGGAGCGCGCCGACCGCAGCCCACCCCAAAAAAAAAGTAAATATCAATCAAAGCAAATACAAATCAAATACAATTCATCACTCCATATCTTGTCTGTGGATGTTATTAAAGACGACTAAGCAATATAATATGTATATAACATCTATGTACTTAAAGCAAAACTCGAAACAAAACCCTAGTCTAACTAACTAACCTAGTCTAACTACGAAGTCGTGAGCAGTAGCTAGTCTTATATACGGGCGTAAATAAGATTGCACACTGCTGTACTAGAACCTCATCCACAATAGAACAGTAATTGACCTACTCTTCCACGCTGATCAGACAGTTTGGTATAGAGTTTTATTTCGTATTTTTCGTCTTTTGCATAAATGTTATGTGCATTATTATATCCCTTACTTGTCTTTTACTAAACCCACGGGCAAAATAGAGGTGGTGAATTGTATTATATAGTTTTTCTTTTTTTTTTTTGTCGCTGTGCTACGGTCGGCGCGCCTCCGCAATATAGTAATAATTGCACATATGTTTTGTACAAGCTTTATACTACGCATGAGCGCATAAACATGTATTAAGTAATTACAACGCTGAGGTTCAAGCAAACTCCCACTCTTCACAAACACACTCATCATATCTTGGTAAACACGAGTGGAGGGGGTACGAAGCAGAGCACATAGAGAACCACGAATATAAGTAACACTGTATAATGCTTCCTATCTCATTTTCTCCCACGTTAAATCTTATGAATTTATGTGTCTGTCTCTTTTTACTGTCACTTTTTCGTTTCATCGACTTTCAAATCACAACGATACTCACCAAGTTTTCACTTCAAAAACTCGTTTTAATCTAGAAAAATCTATTAGTGGCGATTACGTCATATTTACAGCAGACTGACCGACAGGAACAATAAAGAAAATCCAGATTATCATTCTGTGAAAATAATCTGTCGTCGGTTTTCAACGAAATCACCCTATTAAATAGACTTACGGTTTTGCGATGTAACGTTGAACAGTTTTTCAAAACATCGACTCTTATAACGTTTTTGTAAACTTAAACTATGTACTAACTGGCGAAATCTTTAGTTTGTTTAATTTTGGTAGCCAATTTATGGATATTTACTGAGGAGGAAATAGAGAGGGGACGACTGATCTTAATTTTTGTCTTTTCGTTTTAAAGTTGCCGATAAATTTCCTAAATATTATTATTATCATCTCAGCCGGCACGGGGTACTCTCTTTCCGACTGGTGCAGGTGTTGACGGGACATGAATGCTTCGCCAAATACCTGTACACGGTCGCTAGGAGGGAGAGTAAATCGTCTTGCCACCACTGCGATTGTGACGAGGACACGTCGCAGCATACGCTCGAGGTCTGTGCCGCTTGGGCAGAGCAGCGTCGTGAACTCGTCGCAATCATCGGTGCCGACCTGACGCTGGCGACCATCGCTGGCGATGCTTGACAGCGTCAGGAACTGGGACGCGGTCGCAGCCTTCTGCGAGGCAATAGTCTCGCGGAAGGAGGCGGTGGATCGTGCGCGCGAGGAGGCGATCCGCCGCTGGCAACTGGGGTGGCGTAGGCATGATTACCTGCGCCTTATGTCGCCCTAACCGAGGCCGCGGGTGACGTGACCGGGGAATTAGCCCGTCACTCGCCGAGAGGCCAACCGCGTGAGGAAAGACCGACGTCCTCCCCGAGGGGGGACGTCGGTCGATGGGAGGGTACCCCAAATAGGGGGTATTCCGTCGAGCCGACCACTGACATCAAGTTACCCTGCTCCGGTGGTCGGCCCAACGACAAAGGCGACGTGCATCGCTTTGTGGGTGTGCATGCTTACGCCCCTCTGTCGCCCCGGACAGAGTAAGGCGAGGGGCGCGCTGACCGCAAAAAAAAAAATAGGGTTTTATTTCGAGTTTTTCTTCACTTGAATAGATGTTAAATGCATACAGTCTGTTAGTCGCCCCTTAAGACGAACAAGGTTGCTCAAATATATTCTTACTCCTTCACCGCGCTGAACTTATATTGAATAACGTATAATTAATAACACAAAAACGATTTTTGGTAATATTTTATATAAAACATTCGTTCTAAGCTAACACTATTTCTTTTATATAAAACATTAGTACTAAGAATCCTACTAATATTATAAATGCGAAAGTTTGTATGTTAGGATATGAAAATGTGAAGATGTTTCTTGCTCTTTCACGCAAAAACTACTGAATGGATTATGATGAAACTTCACAATAATATAGCTTACATATCAGAATAATACATAGGCTATAATTTATCCCGATATTCCCAAGGGTAGAGGAACTGCGGGTGAAACCGCAGGGCACAGCAGTCCTAAATAAACACAAAGAAAACCGTAAAGTCAACTAAATACTTTCGTTTCATTATCTAGCTATAAGCCTAGTTTCATTGTTGGTAACAAAACTCTACCTTTTAGAGTTTTCCATTATTGAAAACACTCAAAAAACCCCTAATAGATTTATCGCGAAACGGACTATCAAATACTCGCTATCGACTTTCCAATTTCCTTTTCATTTCGCTGTTCAATTCTCGCAAACTTATCGAAGATCGATATCACGATATTCACACTTATGCCCATCTCTAAACATCGTGTGTTTTGTTAGCGGACCGTAGCCAACTTTAAATATTAGGTGCGGACAACGTAATTGTTGGATGAAGATCGCTGTTTAACTTCTGACATGATTTACTACATACACTGATTTATTTTGTCAGTGTTTAACTGAACGTAATAACATATCTATCTATCTATACAAGCTAGTTCTTAACAATATTCGTAATATAATTGATTGAATTAGGCGATACATAGCGGATATCCATTTTTATTTTAAAACTAGCAACCCGCCCTCGCTTCGCTTCGGTTATAGTCGTTTTACCAGCGTAGTTCCCGTTCCCTTGGGAATACCGGGATAAAATATAACCTAGTTTACGCCCTGATATTATAGCTTTACATTGGTGAAAGAATTTTTGAAATCGATACAGCCGTTTTGAAGATTACCCGGAACAAACAGACAGACAGACAGACAAAAATTTTTTAATTGCTATTTTAGGCATAGGTGTCGTGCAAATAACCGTGTGAGCATGAAAAAAGCCTATTATTTTGACATTACAAACAGACACTCCAATTTTATTTATTGGTATAGATGGAAGGAAGGAAGGGAGACCCACCACTTTCCCACGGTAATCAATATACCGCACACCACAATAAAAGGAATACGGGATAGGTTTAAGGTGGACTAGGAAATAAGTAAATCTTACTCTTAATGCACATTTGTAGCCGAACCGTCCTGAAGATGCCTCGTTTAGAGGCGAAACCCGTGTCGAATGAATATTCGAAGTTCTGCGGCAAATTGCAAGTTGATGTTCTGGAAGATACTCATCACGTGAGAGATTCGTAATAGTAAGTTTTTTGTCTACAGACGCTGGCTGGTCTGTTCGGGGTAGTACCACACTCTCGCAGAAAATCGACGTCTGAGTAGTAGCAATTTGTTACCGCGATTTTTTCGGTGAGCGAAAACCAGAAGTCCATCTTTTTAAGGATGTTTTAGAATCTGTAAGTAATACTGCTGCTCATGGCTGCTGACTTTGCTAGGATGTTGTCTAACGTCAAGTAAATGAAAAATGTGAATGCGCGCAATGAGGTTCAGTGATATTAAAAGCGTCATCAAAACCCACCACACGTAAACACCCTCAGAAAGTTGGGCTTCCGGCTCTTTCGCTCACCGAACCAAGTGCAGTTACAAATTGTGATTACTCGAAAGTTAATTTTCTGCGAGAGTGTGGTACTACCCTAGACGGACCGGGGCACTTGTCTAACATCACCATCACAGCTTACACACATCCCACTATTGGGCTTGAGCCTCCTGCACAAAGAAGGAAAATTGACCTACTATATCACGCTGGTCAGATGGGTTGGTATAGAGTTTCATTTTGAGTTTTCCTTGCCTTGCATAGATGTTATCTGCAAATAGTCCCTTAGTCGTCTTTTACGACATCGATGGGCAATAAAGGGGGTGATGAATCCGTATTCTTACTCCGTCACCACACGGATATCAAATAATTTCATTCAATATGATATATTTTGCCCACAAAAAGTTTACGAATCAGAATTTTATAGCCGTCTAATAAAAAAGTGTTACTTCAAAAAGGGTTTATGTTAGTACGAGTTACAATATAAGCAAAACTCAGAGAGTCCACAGTGCCCTCAATATCCAAATGCAAGGTAATTGACTCCCATATATTATATAATTGCTTGCGATGTCGAATGTATTTAAACGAATGATGATTTATTGTATTTTTAAATATGTTTCATTGTGCATCTCGATACAAAGATTTATGTTTATTATGCAACGATGCTTCTATTTAAAAATTTTCATGATGTACCATATTCCGTGCGGTGATGGAGTTAGAACACAATTTACCACCCTCTATCTCACCCGTGGATGTCGTAAAGACGACTAAGGGATATAATATGCACATAAGATCTGTGCAAGAGAAGATAAACTCGATGTAAAACCCTATACCAACATGTCTTTTTTTTTAAAGCTGTGGAAATGCAATTTACGCACTATCCCCCACCGGTAACTGACGAAGGGGTGTGTGGGACTCGCCAGTCACCTATGCAACCGGAATACCCACTAAAACCAACTGCGGTCCCTTCCGCGCTTTTACGGAGTGCTGGAGGGATCGTCTAGTGATATTCGATCCCCGGCATACCAACACGTCTGACCAGCACGGTATACTAGGTTAAGTTCCCTCACATTGTGGAGGAAGCCCAAGCCCAACAGTGGGACATATGTGGGCTGCGATGATGTTATGTAATACTCGCGTAAACATCAGAAACTAAAAGAATCACAGTTTAAACCATTACACTATACATGCATTTTGACACACTTGACCGGTTAAGTTAACCAAGTTCCGTATGTAAAACAATACAATGTTACAAACTAACAAATGAAAATTGACAAGTGCATTCCGGTCGTTGGCATACTAAATAACAGACATGCTATCACGTCCTAAATTGATGATGTATTGGACTTTTCTGGAACATTTTTGGCAACGATTACTATCTTTAAAATGACGAGTCATATATTTGATTTCGGCTCATATAAATCCCACTATTCGGCTTAAGCCTCCTTCAAAATACGAGAGAAATTATTCTACTATACTACGCTGGTCAGATGTGTTGGATTTCATTTCAAGTTTTCTTTCTCTTTCATATATGTTCTGTGAATATTTAATCTCCCAGTCTTCTTTTATGACATTGACAAGCAAGAAATGGGGTGACTTTTTTTTTTACGATAGGCGTACTTCTCGCACCATTCCGTCCGAGGTGACTGAGGAGCGTAAGCATGCACACCCGTAACCACCCGCGACACGTCGCTTTCGTCATTGGACCGACCACCGGAGTAGGGTGGCTTGACGTCAGTGGTCGGCCCGACAGAATACCCCGAGGGAGTACCCTCTGCCTTCGACGTCCCCTACTGGCGCGCCGATCGCCATCGCGAGGCTAACCGCTCCGCGGGTGCTCGGACTAAATCCTCGATCTGGTCACCCGCAGCCTCTGCTAGGGCGGCATCAGGGGCAAAGAAATGGGGTGGTGAATTGTATTCTTACTCCGTCACCACAAAGGTCAAATATTTATGATCGAAAAAGTCGTGGAGCCAAAATGGCAAGAGTTAATCTAGGATTGATTTTCTCTGTGGTGACGGATTAAAAATATAATTAATATAATTTCTCGCCAGTAGGTGTCGTAAAAGTTGATTAAGACAATATAATATGCATATAACATCTATGCAAGAAAAGAAAAATTCAAAATGAAACTATACCAATATAGTTGACCAGCATGGTAGAGTTGGTTTTACTCAATGTTTAAACAAATTATATCTCTTAGTCGTCTTTTACAGGCAAGAGAGAGGGTGGTGACTTGAATTCTTATGCCTTCACCATACGGCAAATTGGTTTTGTGTAGATATTACCTGCTTATTATATTCCTTATTCGTCTTATAACAAATCCTCTGGTAAGAAAAGTAATGGTAAAATATATTCTTACTCCGTTACCACACCAATAGCTATGAATTCACACTAAAATATTACCTAACTTGTAAACACTGCAGCGTCATTAAACAATTGCAAAAGATTTAGTTGTTTCCTAGTAAAAAGAACATAAACAAACGTACAATGCTTTAGAAATAATTGCTTAAATAGCGTGTCAATAAGGAAGCGTATGTTTCCATAGTTGCCAAGACGGTGGTAAATATTAACGTGTGTTTTCAACTTCAAACTGACTTATTGTGTAATGAGAAATTGCATGCCAAAGATAATAATGGTTCAGTAACTTTTCTTTTGTTGAGAAAATTTATGCTCGCATGGTAACTGAATGGAAAAACAAAGTGTCAATCATTATGTACTTAACATATATGAAATATACTGCCCACTGCTGGGCTCCACAATAAGAAAAGTTAACCTTACTATATGCTCGTCAGACAGTTTGGTACTTATAGGGTTTTGTTTCGAGTTTACCTTCAATTGATGTTATATGCGTATTACATCCCTTAGTCATCTTTTACGATATTCACGGGCAAGATCTCTATCTTGCCCGTGAATATCGTAAAAGATGATGAGATCATATTGTAATGAATGGTATTCTCATTCTGTCACCATACGGCAAAAAGACCTGGCCTAAATCCATCTAATAGCTGGTCAACAATTATAAATGGCCACAGGCCGTTTATAAAATGATGACTGCTTCTAGTGTATCTATAGTAGTTCTATTTCATCAAGGAGTCCTAGCTAACCACAAGATTTATGTACTTTCGGTTTCTTCTTTATACTATTAATGTTTATATAATGATATCTGATGTTTACGCGAGCACTACACATTGTAAATAAAACTACTTTTACGGATTATATCGCGTTTGTATTTGATTTATGATTGCCCGACGTTTCGAACACTCTCACGTCCAACAAGTAATCCAAAAGTATTACTTGTTGGATGTGAGACACCTTAGTCCGCCCGTGACCATGAATGCTGCAAAGTGTTCGAAACGTCGGGCAATCATAAATCAAATACAAACGCGATATAATCCGTAAAAGTAGTTTTATTTACAATATTAATGTTTATTTTATTTTATATTCTATGTCTTTATTAAATAACTAGCTTCTGCCCGCGACTTCGTCCGCGGAAAATTTCTTGTTTTAACATAAGATTACACTCGATTGATATTACTGTATTTAATTTTATTAGTAAAATATTTTTTGGAATCAGATCAGTAACTTAAAAGATTACCGAAGTTCTATTTTCTGCTCAAGGTAACTTAACCCTTAGTTGCCTTTTACTTATTTTATTTATTTGTTTAAGTTAGGTATCTATTTAATTTAAAGCTTCTCTATATACAATGTTTGAGGTTGTTTTATTTTCCGGTAACAGAATAATCTGCCTTTCGGATGATCCCACTCTTGATAGACCAACATATAATTGCCCATGGGAAAAACATTCTTTTCGTAGGTCAATGCCAACCAAAGAGAATGTTTGTCCCTGGGACTTATTAATAGTCAGGGCAAATGATGTTTTTATTGGAAACTGGAGTCGTTTAAACGGTATGGGTAGGTCCGTCGGAATCATTGGAATTCTTGGGATGTGCGCCAACTGGCCAGCTCCTGGGCCGATGAGAATGGTCGCCACAATTAGGTTGTCTTTTAAATCTTTTATTAGTAGCCTTGTGCCATTGCACAGGTTAGGTGGGCTTAAATTTCTTAAAAGCATGATAGGTGTCCCGGATTTCAACAGCAGTTCGTGAGGTGGCAGACCAGATGGTTTAAGGGAATTTAAAAATTCCTGCGGATAGTGGACTGCATCCTCGATATTACACACTGTATCAATTGACTTGTAGATTTTACCATGGCCGGGAACTTTTTGTAAAATTAGATTATTGATTTCATTGACTGTATCGTTCCTTGGTGAGACGATAGCCCTTGAACAATGCCAATGAATGTCTCTATCTAGTAAATATTCGAGGTCAGGATATACTGCATCTATAAGATGCTGTAGACTGTGAACTATACGACCCAGAGTCTCATTTATAACGATTTCCGCAGAGTTAGAGTCCAAGGTTCGAGAAGAAAAAGACCCTTCTCCAATTTTGAGCAGCTGTTGTGGAAAATCGTTATCCATATTTCCAATAACGTGGAC
The DNA here is from genome assembly GCA_032191425.1 of Lymantria dispar. Classification (NCBI taxonomy): domain Eukaryota; kingdom Metazoa; phylum Arthropoda; class Insecta; order Lepidoptera; family Erebidae; genus Lymantria; species Lymantria dispar. The sequence goes on along the minus strand of CM063465.1, from coordinate 3,025,539 downwards.
TCTCATGTTCGTACGTAAATTCAAAGTTTGGACTATACTCCATAGGGGCGATGATTTTAGACATGCCTTTATGATATCCGCACGTGTACCTCTTGTGACGACGGGAAGTGTCTGACGAAAGTCACCTGCAAACACAAAAGTGACACCACCCATGACAGCGACTGAGTTTCTCAAGTCCTTAAGTGTTCGATCCACTGCTTCAACATGAGCTCTATGACTCATGGTACATTCGTCCCACATTATCAACGACGTATTCTGTAACAATTGACCAATGGGCCCATTTTTGCGTATCGAACATACCGACTGTTGCTCCAATGAAACTGTCAATGGGAGTTTGAAGGTAGAGTGAGCAGTTTTACCGTCACTCAATAAAGTAGCCGCAATCCCAGAAGAAGCCACTGCCAAAGCTATTTTTCCGGATTGCCTAACATGTGCTAATATTAAATTAGCGAGGAATGTTTTCCCTGTGCCTCCTGGGGCGTCTAAAAAAAAAATTTTTCCTTTATTATTCGTTACGCTATCAATAATTTCATCAAAAGCCTGTTTTTGGTCTGTGACTAATTTAGGCAAATTTTCATTTACAAAAGTAGCTAATTCACTGATGTTGTGCGGATGTACCAACATTGTATCTATTGCATCATTTACAGGGCGAACTGGAGACGGTAATCCAAAGTCACTCAATGTTTTATCATTCAATGCTAAAAGTTTGTTTTCAATTTGTATTAAACCTTCATTGTACATAACATCATTAAAAGGCATGGTAAAGTCCTGATTTTGTTGTCGATTTCTATGTCTGATATCTTCACAAAAATTGTCCTTGAAGATATCCCATAGTTTTAACGGTTCAGATGGCTGACAAAATAGCAGTATCACCACAAATAACTCCCTAAGTTTCAATGAACATTCCGACATCGAAGCTTCTCTTAATGTCTTCTCCCAGTGATCATCATTTTCCAGCAAACCTCTGTCCCGGCAAGCCGCTTGATACGTCTCCTTGACCACTCCATTTATAGTTTTCAAATCTTTGAATGATGTGGGACCGCGTACGTGGTGCAATAAAATTCTTAGATAAAAGCATTCTGATTGTGACGGATGTACACCGTACACTCTTCCCAAAGCTTCATCTCTTTTTATTTCTGGATGCCCATCGACGTCTTGACCGCGCCTTCGTCTTGAAAATTTGTTATTAGCCCACGTATAATAGTGTGGAACTTCGTGGTACAACAGCGTTTTTGCAAATTCGTCGGTATTGCAGAGTTCAAAAAACGCTAATAGAGTGGTTTTGCGCGGATTTTGGGCAACTTGTCGCGCAGTTCCTGGTGTGAAAAACACCCTTTGCCCGTTTTCTAAGTGCACGGCCAAATGCACGACCGTGGGATGTCGGTCGTGGATCGGAAATTCGAGTATTCGCCAGACGGCTTCCGATGTACTTATATATCGCCCATTTAAATAATTTTCCACCTCATCATGCGGATTTCTAACGCTGAACGTGGCTTGATCGGAACCTTTATTTATATATTTACATATATATTTTATAGCCTGAACTGAATGGCAGTATTCGACGTTAATGTGGGCGTTAAATGACCTGCACAACATTGGAGAGTATGGTACAATCCATCTGTTATCTATTGTAATCGGCCTCCCTCTGATGTTTACAACTGCGACTTGACCACCATTTTCAGCATTACGACGACGATATACAGGATAACCATCCTCGCCTGTCTGAGTATCGGTGACGAATCGCCGAGGATATTTCTTTGAACATATACCGTTCTTCATACACGGTGATGATAAATTGTGCTCCCCACAAGGTCCATGGATCATGTTTTTGGTGATAATATCGAATAATATTGGGTCATCATCTTTGTTTGGTAGTTCAGCAACTATTATACTGTCTATTTCATCTGGTTGTATTTTTTGTGCAAACCAAAACAGCATATGACAGTGTGGTAGTCCGCGTTTTTGCCATTCAACACTAAGCATATGGCATTTGACTTTGCCGAATACCTCGTCTTTAGTGAACGACTTGATCATTTTCTTCATCTTTAAATGAAAAACCCTAGCAATAATGTCATGACGGTCGAAAGAACGTTGGCCAGCAAATAGCTCTTTCTTAATTTCTGGCCACTCCGGATTGCAAGTGAACGTCACAAATAAATCGGGTCTTCCATAGTTGCGTACATACGTCATTGCATCTTGGGTTTTTTCATGCATGTAACGCGGAGAGCCGGTGAAAGATGAAGGCAAGATGACATGTTGGCCAATATTTGCAGCGTTGACATTAGCATCCTGATTTATAGCGTCTCTTAAATGGATATAGTCATCAGCTCTCAGTTGTTGTTGATTGCGACTTATGTAACTTAGTCTCTCTGTTATCATTTTAGCCATCATGTCAACACAGTATTGACTAAACAAATCCCGATAATAATGAAGGGGATTAAAACTGTTGGCCCTGGTCATCAATCTATACATATAAAATTGCATACACGAAACTGTTTTATTTCGCGCTGAATTTTGTAGAGGGATAGTCAAATAATAACCATCTTCACCGTTAACAAACATCAAAGGGTATTGTAAGGGATCGTAAGCTCTGTGTAATTCAGAAACTCTTTTCAGTTGACCATCTTTGCAATGAAGGACTATATCTCTAGGTCCCTTATCTTCGTCCACCAATAATACTGCAACTTCGTTTGCTGTAGGTGAATTGTATCTTCCACGATGTTGATTTTGTGGAGTGCGGTCAGCGTGAATGATTAATTTTAAGTTTTCAGATGAAGAGTTATGTTCTAAATTGTATTTGAAACTGCGAATATAAATGTTATGACTATTTAACGACGTCTGTAAATCATTGATTAAATCGATATTTAGGTTAGGAGCAATATTAGACCGCAACGAAAGTTGGTCGGCATCAGAAATGAAATAAATTTGTAGAAACTGCGGGCTTTGCCCTGGCGAAGGGAGTAGACTACCAATTAAGTGATAAACTTGCCCTTCTACTTTAAATGTAGGCATAAAGTTTCCTTCGCGAATTTCTTTAGCACCGAATGACGTCATTTGGAAGAGTGTATTATACTTTCGTATGTTTTTTAAAAAATGCGCAGATAATAGATGATTGCCCAGTAATAGATCTTTTATTGGTTGTGGTGGTGCCTGGATATCAGGAAGAACCACTTTTCCTGCAGCACAACACATACCATTTGGTTCATCGCTCCATTTATTTGCAAAACACTTAGGACATGTTTTATTCATTTCGCCTATTTTCACAGTGTTTTGCTGAGCATAATCTATATTGGCATCGTAATTGAAGGCTGATCTATTTCCTTGGGCTATATTCCGATTACGCGCTCTGACTGTAGCTGCTCGCTGTCTTTCTGTTGCTAGGCGCTGCGAGCGCTCAGTGCTAGTCTCCCTATCCCTTGTCTCACAGACATGCTGCCTTAACTCAGATAGACGGTGCGCACGTTCAGCGCTAGTTTCTCGAGCACGGGCCCGCGTCGTCCTCACATTTTGGCTTGCGAGGCGCTGTGAGCGCTCGGAGCTAGATTCTCTAGCGCGTGCTTGCGAAATATATTCTCTATTTCTCGAGAGGCGTTGCTCATTTTCAGGGGCAGATTCTTCCGTACGGCGTACTCGATCGGCTCTTGTCTGTGATGTCTGCCGAGACAGTTGAGATTTCCTTTTAGGCATGCTCTCAACAAACCACGCACAGACTTGAAAACAATTATGAACAAAGGGAGAGCGACTCGAACACCGTCCGCCTTTACAAAACAAAACAATCGTAATATCGAATAACTCGTGTCGATTATTACGATAGAACGAAGTACGAAACTACGAACATACAAAACAAACGTACAACGAAATTACGATATTTTCGATTATGAGGTATCTATCAACAACAACAACCATGCGAACGAAACAACCGAAACCAATAACCAACTGACATGTAATTTTTAGAACTCCAACTAACGACAACGTGGGCATAATAATTCGAGAGGGTCATCAATCCACGGAAAGTCTTAACACCGCGATTCAGAAAAATGACGTCATTGCAGAACGCCATCTATGGGCAAATAGGTAAAACGTCTGCACAATGAAAGTTATGCTAGGGTCATTTTGCGTTTTAGTAATTTTATATTATCTCCGAAACTTTATGACCAATTGATATACTGTAAATGGCAAATCTTATCTGTATGATGTTCCTGTGATACTGAAATAATTTATTGTCATAAGAATTAATATTTTGTTGCTCAAATAATCAACCAAACGTAACAATGCCGAAAAAAAAATTTTTTAATGCAATAATAGAAGTATAAAAGATAAAATATAAAAGATAGAGATATGGTATCGCTGACTTTTTTGTAGAAATAATTAAGATGAACCAGGTAGCCATACATTCTTTTTAATTTTAAGCAACTGTTTAGGCAGCGCACGCAAATAATTCTGTTTTACGAGGTATTTTTTTCCGACTTGCCAGACAAAAGTTGTGATAGCTCGGTTAATATACATGTTATAGAAACAATTTATAGCCTATAGCACTCAGGAATAATGTAGCTTTCTGCCAGTTAAAATAAAATTAGAATTAGATTATGAGTTCCAGAGATTACCCCCTGCATACAAACTTACAAATTTTACCTCTTTATAATATTAGTATAGATTTGTTTCTTTTACTTAAGCTATTCTATCTGATAATTATGTTATTTTTTACAAACTAGAATATGATATAGTATAGTATTAATTTATTTCATTCTTAATTTAATGTTACTATTTTAAATATTACTGTTTAACTTTTTTTAAATATATTTGTTTTGCATATATTGTTGCTTCCGCGACTTGATTGTGCAGGTCCATCAGAATATCAGCGGTGTAGTATCATATTTACTGTACCATAAGCTGAGATGGGCACCATATTTTGGCCTCACATATTCCACTCCTTGTTTATAGTTAGTAGTTCTTATTTCTTTCGTTGGTGTCTATATTGTGTGAGGTTTACAAAATAAAATTTCTTTCTTTCTTTCTTTCTATATACTTCGCTCTATACTTCGCTGGTCAAATATGTTAGTACAGGGTTTCATTTCGAGTATTACACTTAAAAATGCTTTTTATAAAAAATACATTTAAAAAATACCCCAAACTCATGGACCCCATGATTACCAGCCACATATTCGTGGTACAAAATCAAAAGGAACCATTAACTGTATCATTAATTGATTTTAAACATAGTATGGTTTACAATTAGAGTACGCAGAGGTAATTGATATACGTAGGGTTGTCGAATATCACCGATAATAAGGAATCGATATCGGTGGTTAATATCGATAATAGCAATCGAGAGGTCCCGTATGGTTATGGGCATTCCATCATGCCAACTCCAGTGGCCTGGGTAGGGTGTGAAAGGACTGTAAGAAAAAAAAGAGGTAGTCGACCATATGCGTGAAAGGACCGAGAATAGTTCGCCACTCAATGAGAGATTGATCACATAAAAGACGCCTTAGTACTTTGTTGTCAAAGCGTTGGCAAGGAATGGTGAATGAAAGTATAACTCGCTGGAAGCCCATATCAAGGAATCGGTACTAGTTATTAGAATGAGGGTTATGAAGATAATATGGTTATATGGTCACACAACGCCTTATTGTTCTACTTTGAATGATATACTTGCAGGGTGAGTCCAAAACATAGCTTTGAAAAAAACCAAGACGGGTTGTATCGTAACACGATTGAAATGAAGCTTTTGTATTGCAGTAAGAGTGATAGGACCACACTATCGACAATTATCTGTCTACGGCCGCGGGCCGGTCCGTCCGAGGTAGTACCACACTCTCGCAGAAAATCAACGTCTGAGTAGTAGCAATTTGTTATTTCACATGGTTCGGTAAACGATAGAGGCGGATGCCCAAGTTTCTGAGGGTGTTTGTGTGTGGAGAGTTTTGGTGGTGCCCTTGGTATCACCGAGCCTCAATGCACGCAATCACACTCACCCTTCACTTTCTTCGCGGTAGGCAGCGACCCTGTAAAGTTCCATGAGCGGCAGCAACACTTACCATCAGGTGTACTGTTTGCTCGTTTGCCACCGTTGGCAATAAAAAAAAAGTGAATTTTTTATGTAGTAGAAGCATACCGTTGAGACTCTTCTGTCTACAGCCGCGGGCTAGTCGTCCGGGGTAGTACCAGATCATCATCATCATCGCAATCCACATAGTCCCACTGTTGGGCTCGGGCCTCCTCCATAATGGGAGGGAATTTGACCTAGTATACCATGCTGGTCAGACATGTTGGTATAGGGTTTTATTTCGAGGTTTCCTTCTCTTGCACAGATATTATATGCATATTATATCCCTTAGTGGTCTTTTACAACATCCACGGGCAAGATAGGGAGTGGTGAATTGTATTCTTACTTCGTCACCACACGAAAAGTACATACTCGCAGAAAATCAACGTCTGAATAGTAGCAATTTGTTATTGCATATCGTTGGGTGAGCGATAAAGGCGGATGTCCAAATTTCTGAGGGTATTTACGTGTGGTTGTTTTAATGACGCCTTAAGTATCATCGAACCTTATTGCATGTTCACCCTCCCTTCACTTTCTTCACGGTAGGCAGTGATCTAGCAAAGGTCTATGGGCGGTATCGCTTACCATTATGTGTGCTGTTCGCTCGCAACCCAGACCTGTTGGGATAACATCTATGCAAGAGAAGGAAAACTTGAAATGATACCCTATACCAACTCGACTAACCAGCGTGGTATAGTAGGTCAATATCCCTCCTATTTTGAAGGAAGCTCGAGCCCAACAGTGGGACATATATGGCCTGTAATAACGATGAAATGATGGAGTTCATCAAACTCTGGTCATCAATTACATCCTCAAGAAGGGTTGATATCGGGCAGGCAACCATTTATAAAACTATTGCAAAAAAGATAACACAGAGTGAGATACCATAACATGTCGTATTTCAGCCTCTCTTTCTATCGAGAAGACCACCGGAATCGATTCCTTGATTTCAACCTTCCGCCTAGTGCGTTATCCTTTTGATTATTTAGTAAAATTTTGTCAACCCTATAAACAGCTTCACCGGCGACGGATTTCTTTAAGTTTTATTACTTTTTAGTACGCTTTTAATAGTTAAAAGGATAAGTGGAAGTGTAATTAGTGATGGGCAAGTGCTTGGAAGCACGTAATACTTGTATGACGTGTTAAGTGTAAATAAACAAACGGATATACACGAGATTTAATTCGACGTCATACAAGAAGGTTTTATTTCACTATAGTCCCCTGTGCTACACATGGATGATGTTCTAGTTAAAATACCGGTCTACTATGTCAATTGTTGCGAATTTCAGTACTACGTAGGACAATTGTCACTGTGCAAACCTTGGTACATTGTACAAAATCATTGTTCTGAATTTGGGTTCAATTTTTGTCCGTGGAATATTAAAAAAAAAAATGTTAAAAAAGCACTACATTTTCTCTAACCCAATATCGAATCTCTGATGTTTACGCGAATATTAAATATACGTTTTTATTTGATTTTTGATTGCCTGACGTTTCCAACACTTTTTAGCATTCATAGTCACGGGCGGACTAAGATGTCTCAGGGGACAATAAAACGTTTTGAGATGAAGGTCTGCCTAAATTAGTATAAACACAAATTGAAGCCACAAATATTTCAAAAAATTCTGAATCGCGCTAACAACTTTTTACCATCGAACTATTTAATAACTACAATACAAAGCCCTCAGCCATTCCATCCGACGTCCTCGTCACGTCCTCGACGAAGAGGACGACATTATCACACTCGTTCAACAAAGAGCCTACACGGCCCGCGAGGCCTTAACAAATAAATATCCGCGGTTCCGCAACAGTCACCACTAAAAACGTGGGCACGCCCACTTTGCCTCCAGCGACGCCCCAAGCCGAGGTCCGTTCCCCACAGGGGGAGCCCTTAGGCGATGTCGCTTAGCATACTTTTCTCCGGGTTGAGAGCCCTCAGCGCTCACCCATAGTCCGCGTCAAGCTGTCAAGGTCATCTGCGACCAACATAAATACACACAAAAAAAAAAAAAAAAAAAAAAACCCCTCAGTGCTCACCCACCAGTCCGAGTAAAATTTTCACAGCCATCTGCGGCTAACAACTAGGTCGCACAAAAAAAAGAAAAAAAAATTGTCTGCATGACTCACCTAATAAACTTAAGCTGGCTATCCAGCTGGCTTGTTGATCACTCACACTGAATGCTCCTTCATGCGTTTTAGAATCTTGCATTGATGCTATAGCTGGTGACATGTAGCCCTTGCTAAGACCGGCTGCGAAAGGACCGAGGGAGACAGCGAGAGCCGCCAGGATCTGTAGAAGAAAAATAATGATATACATTTGAAACCCAAAAATTCGAAAAAAGATATCGTCATAATTTTCTTCTGTATTTGCCCAACATCTTCATCACAGCTTATATACTTCCCACTGCTAAGCTCGAGCCTCCTCCACAACGGAAGGAAAATTGACCTACTATACCTGGTCAGATGGGTTGGTATAGGGTTTTATGCCGAGTTTTCCTTCTTTTTCCATGCTGTTTTCTGTATATCATGCCCCTTAGTCATCCTATACGACATCCACGGGTAACAGAGAGGGTGAATTGCATTGTTACTCCATCATCACACGGGAAACTTGCATAAACCATAAAATTTTGAGCTTTTCTTAATTCTTTTCTTTGTTTGAAAAGTCGATAATAGTTTTTCGAGATGAGATGGGTGAAATATAATTAATTGTACAATTTTCACGTGGTAAGAACTATTCATTTGCCGTGTGGTGACGGAGTAAGAATACAAATCACCACTCCCTATCTTGCTCGTGGATGTCGTAAAAAACGGCAAAAGGATATAATATGCACATAACATCTGTGCAAGCGAAAGAAAACTCGAAATGAAACCCTATATCAACATATCTGACCAACATGGTATAGTGGGCTCCCTCCCATCGCGGAGGAGGTCCGTGCACAACAGTGGGTCGTATGTGGGCTGTGATGATGCGATGATGAAGAACAAATCATCATCCTCTTACCCGTGTATCTTAAAAGATTCAGGGGCATACTCTGCAGATAACTTCTATATGAGAGAATAATACCCGAAATCGAAACTCTGTGATAACCCGTCTGATCATCGCAGTATAATAGGCTATATTCTGCCATTATGGCTGGAGGCTGGAGACCAACCGTGGAACATATATAAACTGACATAATTATGATAATATTAAAAGAAAATATATTGGACTGGGCTCGATTGAACTTCAGGGTCATCACAGATTTTCCTGAAAAAAAAAAAACTTGAAATGCAAACAGCAAAAAGTAAAACTACAGAAAATGCTGAAAAACAACACCTTTTTGAGCCCTACTCTGAGCAGGAATCTTCAAATTAATTTTTAACAAAGCTGTCTTTATTTCATGTGTATACCTAGTTAAGACGAATTAAATCTGTGTACCTGCCCCACGTTTTATCCGTGGGTGTCTTAAAGGACATTGTTGACTATTGTCTATCTACAGTCGCGGGCCGGTCCGTCCAGGGTAGTACCACAGTGAGCAGAAAATCGACGTACGAATAGTAGTAATTTTGTTATTGCATTTCGTTCGGTGAGCGAGAGAGCTGGATATCCAACTTTCTGAGTGTTTGCGTGCGGTAGGTTTTAGTGAGACCTTTAGAATCATTGAATCTCATTGCAAACATTCACACTCCCTTCACTTTCTTCACAGTAGGCAGCGGCCTTGCAAAGATCCATGAGCGGCAGGAACACTTACCATCAGGTGTACTGTTTACCCGTTTGCTACCATTTGCAATAAAAAAGAGAAAACTCGAAATAAAGCCCTATACCAATACGTCTGACCAGCGTGGTATAGTTGGTCAATATCCCTCATATTATTGGGGATTCTTGAGCCCAGCATTTTGAAGAATATGAGCTGTGATGAAATCTGTGTATTGTGTACCATTTAAAAGCGAAAAACGAGTTGAAAAATGGAAACCATGTCGCAGAATGAAATCAATTTAATTACTACGTGCTAAAATTGATATTTTGAAATAGATTCATATCAATTTAAACAATATTTAAACATCAAAACTGGGACATTAAAAACAGATGTCTCAAGAATTTTTTCACTAACCGACATTTTAAACTATCAAATAATATCAGTGATATTATGATATTATAGCTTTGAACTAATAACACTTAATTATACCCTAATGGAGTATAATTTAGTATTCTTTATAGTTAAGTTATAAATAAGATTTATGGGGAATAGGTGTGGTATAATGGGATAAAAATGTATGGGAATTTTCATATTCGACACATAGCTTGAGGGCAAAATATATAACCTACATTAATGTTATAGATACCTTATTAAGAGAATATTTTATTAGCGTTTACAAAGCCCTGGGTCAACTCTGATGCCATCTGGTTAACAATTACATGCCACAGAAGGTGTAGTGTTTGTGACTACCAAATCACAAAAATATAGGTATTGTCTTAGAATAATAACGTATAGAAGGTAAGTTCACGCACAAAAAGTGAGGCATTTCAATTGGAGCCTAATGGAGCTTACACCGGAACCTTTCCGTAATGTACAAGTCATTGTACTGCACGAACATACGCAACTCTTAAAAAATAAATAAGTAATTATGACGGTTTGTGCATTCAAATGGTGTCATAACACATTTGAAAAATATAAAAAGATTATTAACATTACTTTTAAAAGTATTTCGACGATTTATGTTAATAAAAACAAAATTTGATTTCATAATTTGTATAGTGGTGTGCGTGTGTACGTGTGTAATCGTCTGCGCGCCATTAGTATTTTTAGATTCAAATTTTTAAAGTTCGAAGTATTGACACTATCCTTCTATACGTTATTATTCTAAGGGTAATGTATATTTTAAGTATTCTGACATTCACACCAATACTGTACAGAGACATAAATAGTTCATACAATCACTGTCTCGAGCACATCGCATAGAGTATATAGATAATTACTCTGTAGAATCACGTTGGCCATGAGAACCCCGGGGAGGTGAGAGTGGACCGATAGAGAAAAGTATAAAAGTGCATGCCGAGCCTGTGAAACACTAAACATTACAGAAGGGTTGACGTCAAGTAGCTGGCCGGTCATGATACTATTGGCGATAACTTCGCAAATATGTACAATGAAAGAGGAGTACCTACATATGGATAAAATAACAACTTACTGCCGATGTCGGCATTATAATTCCTACACAAAACAATACTTTGTGCGATCCCGATGTTGTTCCGAGTCTGGGTCTAATTTGTGCACGTTAAACATATGTTTGTAAAGTCCCCCGCAATACATCATTTTCTTAGTGCAGGTTGGTGTATTTAAAAAACACAAAGTAATCAAGAGACCTTTTTTTTGGTTTTTGGGGGTGGGTTACGGTCGGCGCACTCCTAGCACTACTCCGTCGGGGGCGACAGAGGGGCGTAAGCACGCACACCCGTAACCCACCCGTGATACGTCACCTTAGCACTCAAGAGACCTACGCCTCCGTCCACATTAAAACTGTGAACAAACAGTTGCTGTTTTTGAATATTAAAATTAATTATTTCATCTTAAATTAAAACTTGTATATTCACATTTACCTGCTTTTGTCATCTATCTTTACAGACATAGTGACATTAACATAGTGTTAGCATTAACACGTCACGTGACCATGTCGGTGACGACATACATGAATTTAATCCCCATCCAAACCTGCCTATAGAAGTTTTCAATTCAAAAAAAGAACCTACACATAACATCACTTACTTGTAATACAAAGACATATAGAGTGTACGTAAAACGTGCACGCTTGAATCGATCAATGTTTCGAACACCATGTATAAACGGTTCGATAGTGATGTCATTAAATCGCATCTATCGATATCGATAATTTTGTTGAAGCACGCCTGTCTAAAATGAAAGATATCTGATAGTGTGTTTCCCTACCATGATGATTGAGTAAAAATTTAAATTATCTACTCTTCTTACCTGTATGTCGTAAAATACGGTTTAATAATGTAGGTGGGTAGGTCGCTAAGGTTAATGCAACACAAGAAAAGCTGGAAATATAGTCCAGCGGCAATGACAACGGCTGGACTGACTTCAATATTTTTTTGTGTGTATTCAGGTGGATTCAAAAATGGTTTAGATTATTTATTAGTTGCGATAAATGGTGCTATTATCAAATTCAAATAATTACTTTTTTCATGTGTTCCAGTGTATTCAAGAATGGCTTACAATAAAATGATATTCCGCACGCGACACTTCAATCAATTTCAAAGAATTCTATTTTTATTTTTATAGATTTGTAGGGAACAGTGTCTCAATAGATTTGTTTTTGATTGTAGAAGAGGCCTAATAGCGAGACGCTACTTCATATCATGAAATTTTGTTTCTTATAGGGTGGCAGAAGTATAACCAACGTAATGATAGATGGTAAATTCTGCTTGTGGATTTTAGGGGTCATGATTAATCCATATCGACGAAAAATGCTTAGGAAGAGTTTCAGAGTTTAAAACCAGTCCATCACACTACCCCGCTGCAGAGCAGTAGCACACCTTTAAAAAATATCTATGGAGACCATTTGTGGATATTGGCTCACAGGAATTACAATAATGGCAATATATGGTGGAAGTACTCCCAATTAAAAGAACACAAAGCAGTAATAAGGACCGCCGACAAAATTTAAAACTATAAACAAAGAGTTGTTATTTTTGGATATTCAACTTAATTGTTTGAGTTAAAATTAAAATTTATAAAACTCTTTATATTCATCTGGTTCTGACATCTATCGGCACAGATATATTGACATAGCTACACATATAGTGTTAGCATTAACACACAATCATTTTGATGACGACTTACATGAATTTACTCCTCACGCAAATCTGCTTATAGAAATGTTCTCTTCTAAAAGTCAAACATCTCCGAAAGGAAAATTAAAAAATAGAACAAGTACTAAACGGATATTTAATGCGAAAAAACAATTACTTCACATTTCGACATCCCCGAATGTATTCTATTTTTGAACGATAATCGACCTCGATGCACATCCGTACAACCCTATTCTATGTGAAGCATTTGAACGGGCCAATGACCGACATACTGCCATACATTCTATCCCCAAATACAAATTATTCTATACTATTTATACAAGCAAATGTTAACCTTATTTATATTAGGATAAAATTGAATTCAAGTGCAAAACATTTTGTCGTAGACAAAATTCCAATATGCATTCAGTTCACGGGAAATTAAACTTTATATCTAATGTGTTTAAAGTTTAATGATCGATTTTTATGTATAATTAAATTGATGGCACGCCTTAATGTCACTGATTTTGACGAATTGTGAAACGAAACGCATCTCTAATAATATGTAATTTTTATATATGGAACTATTACTTTTTTTATGGCTGTTTAATTTAATAAATATAATTAAAAAATATAATTTAGCTATCTATGGTTGCAAGTTGACGTATTATTTTGACGTTTACGATCGGTCATAGAGAGATTGAAATAGAAATGGGTTTATACTATGTTATAGGTTGTTTTTATTATGTTTTCTTCATTTTTTACGGTTTAAATTCTTTTCAGTTCAATGACACTATGAGACAGTATTATTTGGAACGCGTAATCAATATTTTCGAATGTTATTTTAGCTCACATATGCCCCAATATTGAGCACGAGTCTTCTACACAGTAGGAGGGAATTTCCTTATCTTGAAATCTTAGAATAATAACGTATAGAAGGATAGTGCCAATACTTCGAACTTTCAAAATTTGAATCTAAAAATACTAATGGCGCGCAGACGATTACACACGTACACATGCAAACCACTATACAAATTATGAAATCAAATTTTGTTTTTATTAACATAAATCGTCGAAATACTGTTAAAAGTAATGTTGAAAACCTTTTTAAGTCTTTCAAATGTGTTGTTGACACCATATGAATGCACAAACCGTCATAATTATCAATTTATTTTTTAAGAGTTGCGTACGTACGTGCAGTATGACAATGACTTGTACATTACGGACCGGTTCCGGCGTAAGCTCCACTAGGCTCCAATTGAAATGCCTCACTTTTTATTTTTATGCGTGAACTTACCTTCTATGCGTTATTATTCTAAGCTTGAAATACTGTTTTCTGCATAGCATATTCCTTATTCGTCGATTTCTTTTCAAATTTGTCTTCTCTTTTATAAATCATCATCATCATCTTGCTCTTATCCCAATTACTTGGGGTTGACGCAATATGTCATCTGTTTTGACATATTGCAAAAAGTTTCGGCAATGACTTTTATGACCGGCCGCCTGCCTGACGTCAACTCTCCTTGGGAATGTAATCGTTGACCCAAATGGTACCAGATGGAGGTGGTCCGGGTCAATTTAGGGCTTTTACGACACCCACGAGCAAAGCAAGGGTTGGTAGTATTCGAAGCCGCTACCACACACACGCTTCTCTTGTATAAATATTATATTTAATGACTTAGTGGTCTTTTAAGACATCCATGGGCAAGGAAGGGAGTGGTGAATTGTATTTTTACTTCGTCACCACAAGGAAGAAAAAAGAATGCAAACTCATAATAAAACTTTATACTAATCTGTCTAATTAACGTGTTTTTTTTTTATTGCAAACGGTGGCAAGCGAGCATACAGTACACCTGATGGTAAGTGTCGCTACCGCTCATGGACCTTTGCAAGGCTGCTCCTTACCGTGAAGAAAGTGAAGGGAGTGTGAATGCGTGAAATGAGGTTCAGTGATACTAAAGGCATCACTAAAACCCAACACACGTAAACACCCTCAGAAAGTTAGGCTTGTAGCTCTCTCGCTCACCGAACGAAGCGCAGTTACAAATTGCTACTACACGGACGTTGATTTTCTGCTCAGTGTGGTACTACCCCGGACGGACTGGCCCGCGGCTGTAGACAGACAACTCTCAACAGTGTGGTCCTACCACTATCAAATGGTATAAGCAAATCAATTTCCTTACTAATGTAGAGGAGACTTGAGCTCAACAATAGGACGTATATTTGCCGAGATAAAGAAAAATATCTGGTTGACCGAACTTTGCTCGGTATAATTGCTTTTTTTTTTGTAAATTGTATTTTTGACGAACTTATTTAGATATATACAAGGTGTATCAGGTTAAGGGGCAACTGGTCAAACAGGAGCTAGGCAACAGTAGGAGGAACCCATGAAAAAATTTTAATAGAATATCGATTCGTTAATGAATTAGAGACATGAAAAGTTTTCAATTTTGTCATCGCTTTTTCGTGTAAATCTGATTGAAACGTATAAAGTCAATGATACTTAATCTGCATACATACACATATTTCTACTTTGTTAAATGTTCATTAGAAATTTAATAAATCAATGATTACGTTCGCATAAGCAAGATAAACTTCGCTTTAAATCAGCTGATCGGACGATGACCACTGACGATTCGCCTTTGTAGTCTGTAGAAGCTTTACATGCCTACATGTATTCTGGCTGTACATGCTTACATAATACGTAACATTTAAGGCATAGACTCTTAGACACACATTTTTGTAATCACTATAACTTTTGTGTTATATTGTTTTTTGTGTAATATACATTCTAATTATGTGAAACTACACACTCGAACAGATACCCCATAACCTGATACACGGACCTTTTTTATATTTTTTATTAATCCTGTATTAATAAAAAATATAAAAAAGTTCCGTATATGTATACAAAAATCACTCGTTTAAAGGTATAAAATAAACGTTACCCACCTGTCTCCGATAGCTATTTCTACCGTCCGTAGATCTCATCATCATAATTCTTGTCTCCGGTGTAATGTTCGTCATTTTATCACCAATCTTATCACTATTTTGATCACAAAACTTCTTTTCACACATAAACACGGCTGTACAATTACTTGATTAACAAATGACTACGATGCGAAGATGATTTAACATATCTGTAACAAGAGAGAAATAGGTTAGGTTTATTAAATAAGCTTTTATTCCGTACAGCAACCCGCCCTCGCTTCGCTTTTGTCTCTCCGTTCCCGTGGAAATACCGGGATGAAATATAGCCTATGTTACTCCCTGATAATACAGCTTTTCATTTGTGAAAGAATTTTTGGAATCGGTTCGGTGGTTTAAGCGTGAAAGCATAACAAACAAACAAACTTACTTTCGCATTTATAATATTAGTAAGGATGGTGACTGAAAGAATACAATTCACCACTTCAGGATCCCAGCATTCCCAGCTTATGGGAATAAGCATCACCCGGTCGATTTAGTCCAGCCTTAACCCCTTTTTTGCTATGCATTATATTTGTATCCTGGATAAAAGGGCGTCTTTTACGTGAGTATCGTAATCTCCACGAAAGGGGGTGATAAATTCTATTCTTACTCCGTCACCATACAAAGTTTTAGTTATATAATCGTACAAACAAACAGACAATTATATTATCAAGGGTTTTATTCTTATATAGTGAGTCACGGGAAGCTGTGAACCAATTGATTTACACTTCATACAACAAGTCATCCGCATTCCCGTTACAACTGACCCGATTATTTATTTCGTGAATTATATTTATCAATATACTAGCTTTCGTTCG
Source organism: Lymantria dispar (assembly GCA_032191425.1). Classification (NCBI taxonomy): domain Eukaryota; kingdom Metazoa; phylum Arthropoda; class Insecta; order Lepidoptera; family Erebidae; genus Lymantria; species Lymantria dispar. The sequence continues at coordinate 3,008,915 of CM063465.1, read as the reverse complement.
CGACTACGTTCGTGTGGAAATGATGGAGATGCTCCGGGGTTAAGCATTAATTTTATAATCTAGACTTAAGCGTTTCACATCGAAAGAAATTTAAAGAAATGAATATTTCTTTTGTCCAATAATGCGAAACCATAAAAATTTTTTTTTGTTCCGAAACTGCTTTCGACCATACATTTATATTTGAACTGACAACCCGCCCTCGCTTCGCTTCGGTTCCAGTCTTACCCACGTAGTTCCCGGTCCCGTGGGAATACTGAGATAAAATATAGCCTATATTACTCCCTGGTATTATAGCTTTCCATTGGTGAAAGAATTTTTAAAATCGGTGCGGTGGCTTAAGCGTGAAAGCGTAACAAACAAACAAAAAAAACTTACTTTGGCTAACAAACTTGCTTTTGCTAACAGATAAGCAACGACAATTGGTTAGTGGTATAGTTGCCAGGGGTATAGAAAATTCAATGCCTCACCGTCAGGAAAAAGCTCTACTTACTTCATTTAAAGATGGACATATACGTAATCCGTGTGGTGACAGAGTAAGAATACAATTCACCACTCTCTTACCCGTGGATGTCATAAAAGACGACTATGGGTTATAATATGCACATAACATCTGTGCAAGAGAAGGAAAACTCGAAATGAAACCCTATACCAATATGTCTGACCAGGATGGTAAAAGTAGGTTCGGGGTATTCCGTCGGGCCAACGATTGATGACATGTTACCCTGCACCGGTGATCGGCTTAACAACGAAGGCTACGTGTCACGGGTGGGTCATGGGGCCGCGCGCCGCCGCCCCTCTGTCGCCCCGGAGGGATCCAGGCGGCGAGTGCGCTGACCATGGCCCACCCTTAAAATTTTCCTGCAATTGTGGAGGAGGCCCGAGCCCAACAGTGGGACGTATGTGGGTTGCGATAATGATGATGAAAGATGGACATACCATAACCTTAGATGGATTACTCAGAATTTTTTCTTTCCGTAGCTTGCCAAAAAAGTAGACTTAGATCTAAGCTATTTGAAATCGTGGTCAACAACTACGTTGCCATGGACGGACGTTTGACGTCAAGCAGTTGACCAATCGTAAACTATATACTATTTTGCAATAACCACTCTAAAACTTGAGTACGAAGGCGACTCCAAGTAATTGGAATAAGGCCTAGTGAATTTGATTTACATATAGGCCTGAATGACCTAGTTTCTCACGGTCTTCAAAAAATAAAAAATAAAGAAGAATCCATTTCTCCCTTCAAGGCGGAACTAACTATACCTTTGTACAAAATTTCATGGAAAACGGTTGACCGGTTTTCGTGATAAGCGTGAACGAACGTCGTGACAAGATTCTATATATTAAAAGATTGATTGACAACCGTTTGATTTTTGTAAACTATGCCTAAATAGCTTGGTATACGAATAACGCCATTCCGTATCGGGAATAGGGACTCAAATCCCAGACAGAATATTTTTTGTGGTATCAATAGATAATTAATTATCCTAAATAAACCCACCATCCATCGCTTCGCTTCGGTTTCAGTCGTCTTACCCGCGTAGTTCCTGTTCTCGTGGGAATACCGGGATAAAATATGGCCTATGTTACTGATATCCCTGATATCTTTCAATTGGTGAAATTTTTGAAATTAGTTCGGTGGTTTAAGCGTGAAAGCGTAACAAACAAATAAACTTACTTTCCCATTTATAATATTAGTAAGGATGTTCATTATTAGCACAGCTCACATAGGTCCAATTGATGTGTTTGAATTTCCTTTACAAGGGACAATAGGAGGGCAATTGCCCTACAATACCACGCTGGCGGGTTGGTATAGGGTTTTTTTAAAGTTTTCCAGTTAACCAAGTGTATTCTTACTCCGTTATTACAGGAAATAGTTTACAAATTAGTTTCTAATAATGTATATTTCGCATTAATCGTTATCCGTTAGTAAGTCAATTCGTTATCTTCATAAATGCTATAGCCACACTGTTAAATGGTATCTTTTCAGAATTTTATATTTTCGCACAACTCTAATATATAACAATACGATTCACCGATGTCGTAAATGACAACTGAGGGATATAATATGCACATGCTCTGTGCAAAAAGAGGAGGAAAACTGGAAATGGAACCCTATACCAACATGTCTAATCAGCATGATATAGTAAGGCCAATTTCCGGTTATCCGGTCATATTATATCCCTTTTTCATCTTTTACATCATCAATGGGCAAGATAAATGGTGGTGAATTGTATTCCTATTCCATCATCACACAGTGATCAAGAATTAAAGGTTATGCAAATTGTAATACAGTTAATTTTTTTTTTTTTTTTAAGACACCCTGCACTAAGGTAATAATCCTTGTATTGCGGGGGACTTTACAAACATATAATTAACGGACACAAATTACATCCAGACTCAGAACAACAATTTGTGGGTCGCACAAAGTGTTGTCCCGCGTGGGATTCGAACCCCCGACTCTGGCGCTGTAGGTCGCTATCTTAACCACTACGCCATCTGTGCAGTCAATTGTTTAATTATTGTATCTAAAACAAATTATAGTTATAATAACACTTCTATTCTATAAGCAGATTTTGTTTTGTAAACGTAATGTGTGTTTTGTTTCTATAATAATATTTCTTATTGCCTTAAAGATGTCGTAATATATTTATTGAGCAATTAAATGTTTCTCACAGCTCATATACGTCCCACAGCTGGGCTCGAGCCTCCTACACAATAGGAGGGATTGATCTAGTACACCACGCTGATCAGGCGAGTTAGTTTTATTTATTTTTCTTTCTCTTGCCTAGATGCTGTTTGCCTATTATAGTCCCTTAATCATCTTTAAGAACGGATGTAACCGATACAGCACGAAGTATTAGCACGCTGAAGTGGCAATGGGCAAGACACATCGCTCGACGAACCGACAACCGCTGGGGAAGAAAGGTTGTCAAGTGGCGACCAGGTATCGGACGACGCAGTGTAGCACGCCAAACTAGGTAGACCGACGACCTGGTGAAAGTTGAAGGGCGTCATTAGATGCAGGTGGCAAGGATCGCACTTTGTGGCGTAACATGAGGGGGAGGCCTATGTCCAGCAGTGGATATGGGTAGGCTGAAATGATGATCATCTTTTATGACATCCACGGGCAAAAAAAGGGGTCATGAATTGTACAACTCCATCACCACAGGGAAGGATGAAAATATTTATTCTAATATATTCAAAATAACATAAGATTTGATTGAGAAGGGAGGGATGCGTTAATTATTTGTATAATGAAACAATACGTTATTTTGGTCTTTGTATAAATAAATAGAGGCCGGATGAAAAGACAGGCACCGATGTAAACATACGTTTTATGAAGTAAAGTCTAGAGGTCCGAGCTACACTGAAAGTATTACTATGAATATTATTTATCGCTTTTGGGCTATTGAAATCATAATAATTTCTGATGTTTACCCAAGTAAATCAAACTATTTTTACAGATTTCTTCACGTTTGTATTTGATTTTTGATTGCCCGGCGTTTTGAACACTTTACAGTGTCCGCCCATTTATTATTTTTTTTTAAAGGTGGACTATGGTAAGCGCACACTCCGTCCATTCCGTCCGGGCGACGAAAGGACGGCGCGCGGGCCCATAACCCACCCGTAACCACGTCGCTTTCGTTGTTGGGCCGACCACCAGTGCCGAGTTCCTTGTCCTCAGTGGTCGTCCCGAACAGTGTCCGTCCATGACCATAAACGCTGTAAAGTCCGTGAAAATGGTTTTATTTACAACTATTAAAATCATTCATTATGTAAACCATACAAGGCTTCTTATTTCTCTTCTCTGCTCTTCGTAATAAGATCATCAATTATACATTTTAATTAACATAATGATTCTCCATTTTCCGTGTGGTAACGGAGTAAGAATTTAATTCACCACTCCCTATCTTGCCCGTGAATGTCGTAAAAGACGACTAAGGGATATAATATGAACATAACATCTGTGCAAGAGAAATTATATACCAACACGTTTGACCAGCATGGTATAGTAGGTCAATCTCCCTCTCATTGTGGAGGAAGCCTGAGCCCAGCAGTGAGACGTATGTGGGCTGCCATGATAATAGAAACTACATTAAACTTAACCATTTTTTTTTTGGGTTGGGTTGCGGTCGGCACGCTCCTCGCACCACTCCATCCAGGGCGACAGTGGGGCGTAAGTACGTACATCCGCAACCCATCCCACGTGCACGTCGCCTTCGTCGTTGGGCCGACCACCGGAGCAGGGTTACTTGTCATCAGTGGTCGGCCCGACGGAATACCCCCTATCATCGACCGACGTCCCCCCCTCGGGGAGGACGTCGGTCTTTCCTCACGCGGTCAGCCTCTCAGCGGGTGACGGGGTAATTCCCCGATCACGTCACCCGCGGCCTCGGCTAGGGCGGCATGAGGTGCAAGTACTCGCGCCTACGCCGCCCCAGTCGCCGGCGGCGGATCGCCTCATCGAGGCTGCGCTCCTCGCGCAGGCGATCCGCCGCCTCATTAAACTTTACTGTATGTCTAATTTTTAATCAAAACGTTACCACAGAAAAGGACCCCGTTTCCTTATATGAATCAAAGGATTAATAATATATTTTATTATAATTTTTTTTATTATAATATTTTTTTCATTTATTCATCTCTATAGTGTATGGCAATTTATATCATATGTATCATTTTGTTATTGTGTAAAGAGAGAAGACATCGACCCCATGTATAAAGAAAGACATAGAATTCGGTGAACTCAATTCCTAAGTCCCAAATAAAGATTCATAAATATTTCTTAAAAACATTGATTGTCACGTACGCCGTAGAGATTAACGCGTATTTTTAAAAATAAATAAAGATATGTTTTCATTTCGCAATCTATTTTTGCTGAAGTATTTTTAAATATTAGTTTCTTTTGAACACATCTGGCACTGCTATAGATAAATTAATGATGTTTCATGTTAAGGAAATTTTTAAATAAAAGTCCATAGAATCCTTCGTCCACTTTTAGATATAAGCCTCCATACGAAACAGGATGATGCTACAAATACCACGCTTGGCAGGTGGTTTGGCTGCCTGCTCATTCCTCAGGCGGTTTTTAGGACTTACATGGAAAAGAGGCGGCGCGATATTACTCTTAACTCAGCGCTACATCCTGTCTATATATATTTGTAGGACCTATTTGTGGTATTTGAAAAGTTAATTTAAATATTTCAATTTATAATTGAATTATATCTCCTTCACCACACAAACATTTAGTGCCAATGGCACATAGAATTATGTTCTTTTTAATAACAGACAATATAAAAATATATCTTCACATTCGACTCATAGTTTTTTTTTCAAACAAACAAAGCAAATAATTCGTTAGACAAGATATGAACAAAATATCCAATCCAGGATATCGCTTTAGTTACGCCACAAACCTATCTAAAGTTGTAAACAGGTCAATGGTAAACTAGAATAATATATTGACCAAGGTTTTGTTAGACTATGCGACAGAATTTAGCTCTAAATAATTTTTTCTATTGCTATTGGTGGCAAACGAGCAAACAGCATACCTGATGGTAAGTGACACTTCCGCTCATGAACCTATGCTAGGCCGTTGCCTACCGTGAAGAAAGTGAAGGGAGTGTGAATGCATGCAATGAGGTTCTGTGATACTAAAGGCATCATCAAAAGTCACCACACACAAACACCCTCAGAAAGTTATACCATATGTTATACTGTATTTTATCTAGATGTTTCCATAGGAACGGTAACTATGCGGGTGAAACTGGGCGAATTTGCTAGTTAACAATATGTCCACTACCATCAGCTCAGCAATTATCAGCTCCAGTAAATACCAGAGAAGCTAGGTAAGTTCTCCAAAGACTTCCCATAGCTTTCCTATCTCACCCCTATTTTGTGGGAATCGGTCCCACTGCTGGGATTCGCTTCCCACTGGTCCTTCAAGAACACCCACGTCGATACAGTTCACTATGCCACAACAAGTACCCTCATGGAGTTTATACATAGTTTTTATGTAGTCGGAACACATTGTCGTCAGTCGTTAGTCTATAGCCGTAGGTTGATCTATCCGGGGTAGTACCACACTCTCTCAGAAAATCGACGTCTGAGTTACAGCAGTGCCTTCGATGAACAAGAGAACCTGAAACCCAACTTTCTGAGGATGATTACGTATGGTTGGTTTTAGTAATGCCATTAATATAAGTGTTGGAAGGGGAAAACTAAGGCGAACCGTCCACATCCAAATCGGGTCAGTCCTTAAGAAAGATCAGGTTATATGTACCCTATACCTAAAAAAATATTGGTTGCCTGTAAAGTCGGTATACGGGCGAAAGTTTTACGTGACAACGACTTTGAGTGGTAAAATAATTTTAATGTGAATATTCATTCGTATAGTAGGAAGAAGGATGAAATAATAGTAACAATTTAAAACATTTATTTATACAAAGAATTATATTTAAAACATTAATTTATACAAAGAATCTCGCACTGAATTTCATATTAACAAAATTTTATTTTTACCTTTACACATACATACGTATTTATATACAAATATACAATTTTTATGTCTGTCTCTCTCGCTCTTAGGCGGGCTAACCATGCCCGAGTGGAAGGGACGCGTGCCTCTCACTCGCTCTCATTGTGAGCGCATAACGTGAGCGGAGCGTAACGCAGTTTCTTGAAGTGTCACCCGGCAAACCAATTTATAAGACGTTGTCACGTCAAAAGATGCATGAGGGGATTAACGAATGTGGAATGTTATGGTCGTAGCAAGTGAAGGGGAGCGGTCTCTGCCTACTCCTATGGGAAAGAGGCGTGAATACGTGTATCACCTAACCTCATTGCATGCATTCACACTCCATTCAGACCTAGCTAGGGACACGATATCGAAACGAAAGTATCGATACTGTACTCATGAGTAGTATCGAAGAAAAAGTATCGTACTCAATAAAGTATCCAAACAAAAGAATCGATACTCCAAAGTATCGAATACTGAGTACTTTTCCTACAATCTAGGACGTGATGAGCTTTTTTGACGTGACAACATCTTATAATTCGATGGAGCCGGCTGCACACACGAAAAGACATGACGTATGCGGCGTTACCTCGCTCTGAGACGTTCCATTTAAGGCTTGATCCATACAAAATATCTATCAAAAAAATAAAATTAAAATTTTCTTTTGAAAAATGAAACTATTCCATCAGTATTTTCTTATGACGTTGTCACGTTCAACTATCGTCGGTAAACCGACTTTACAGGCAACCGATTTTTTTTTGTTTTTTTTTTTAGGAATTTGTCCATCTGTGTTCGGATTAAAATATGTCGAGCCACTTTTTAGAAGGTTCGTTACGCTTTACCTAGATGGCGTTACCATAAGCATGAGCCGTAAGGTCAAGTTTAACAAGGATACTTTCTACAATTTGTTCGATACGATACCTGCCTAAAAGTACTCATTGAGTAAAAGTATGGAATAAAAAGTATCGAGTACAAAAGTATCGGTATCGAAAGACAAGTAGGTACTCGATACCTAAAAGTATCGATACTTTTTTCTTGTCCCTATACCTAGCAAAGATATAAGCGACAGTATCACTTATTTAGGTGTGTTGTTTGCCCATTTGCCACCAACAGCATTAAAATTCGTATTTGTTTACTATAATCGACACCAACAATTTATGCTACGCTAAGTCATAAAAGTGTACTTTACAGTTGAGGTTTATATAGGCAAAAACGTGATAACTTTTATATTAATTAAGATATTTATTTGCGTTGTATGAGATTTGTAACTTTGTTATTTTTGTGAATTTCTTCACGATTTTTTTTATGACGTAAAAGAAAACACATTTTAAACTATTTGGCATAAAAAACGATTTTTCTTAATATTTGAGTTAGCGTAATATAAATTGTTAGTGTCGAATATGTTGACCGAGTTCTAAGAAACTAACCGGCCTATATCAACGGCTCAATTATCTCTGATATTCAACACAACACAAATTTGTTTACGAGTGTAGGTATGGCATATTTTTAGATGTGTTTTTTTGTGATTTTCAAGATTTATGTATTTATTTTTTAATACGGTACGAGTATTTGGGTGATCTACTAATAGGATTCGATCTGGTTTCGTTTCCAAAAATAAAAATGATCGAGATTTCTTTCTTTACAATTGATTTTCTTAGTACAATGCTACTTTAATGGTTCCTCAGATATGTATGTGGTCCTCTCAGTCCACATTTATTTATCGAGGCGAGGGATGAAAGGCAATTTGGTTCAAGTGACATCTAGAGTGATATTGAGTTATACACATATTCGGAATCAGCGAATTTTTCTCCGTCGAATGATACCGAAATCATTAAAATCAGAGCACTTTTTTCAGACGCTGAACTCTTTTACACTTTCCATACACTGAAAAACGAGGGCTTAAGGCAATTTGTATTAAACGACATTTATCTTTGTAACTAAAGGTAGGTTTTATTTAGTATTAGCATCAAAAATTCGATGTTTTTAATTGAATTTTAATTAAATTTACCCCATTCAAATAGCTCAAGAAGGTTTTTTGTTATAATTTTTTTTTTTCTAAAATTTTAAACCATAAATGGCTCTCCTGTAAAATTACAAAAATGTCGCTTAAACCAAATAGCCTTTCCTCCCTCCATATATTCCACGCATCTAAAGGCGACCTACTATCCAATTGACGTCGTCTTCCCGCGAGGAGGGGTACTGCCACTATCGTCACTTTAGGCAAGGTTCGCAATCCGTTTTTGGTTAATATATAGTTTTTATTTTTTTAAAAAAGGAAATATTATTTATATTGGATATTACTGATATGTGAAAGTTTGTCCTGCGTGGAAATCTAACTGGCATGGTAGGTTAACTACTACACCATCCATGCAGTCAATCTCGCCGATTTACAAGGAAAAGCGCAGATCCGCACTACATTCCTAAATTCACAGCAAGAGAAGAAAATCCTACAAACAAATCGACTTAATGTAACGCTTCAACGTAACCGCTTATATTACAAAAATCGTAACACCAATCTTTTTCAATCCCTGTCTTAGCATAAAGAAATTTCACTCAAAAGAAGAAATAGACATTTCTCATTTTTAATATGTATTAGGATTCAACATCATTCATAATTTCAGCTCATACAGGTCCCACTGCTGGGCTCGAACCTCCTCCAAAATGGGAGGGCAATTAACCTACTACACCATACTAGATAGGCGGGTTGGTGTAGGTTTTTATTTCGAGATTTCCTTCTCTAACACAGATTTTATATGCATAATATATCGTTTAGTTGCCTTTTAGGACACCCATGCGTAAGATAGGGGATCGGGAATTGTATTCTTACTCCATCACCATGGTCTCAAATCAGTAAATACACAAAATCGAATCCCGACGCAATAGTAGGAAAATAGACTTACCACACCACGCTGGTCAAACGTAGTTTAAATTAGTATAGGGTATTATTTCGAGGTTTCCTTCCCTTATAGAATACCTATGTGTATCTATATATTAACTAGTGGTCGCCGTGTGGTCGAAATTCGGCTATAATTCATTTTAATTAATTTTTCTGCTACATAATTTTCTTTTAATTTTATTTGTGTACTAGCAACCCGCCCTCGCTTCGCTTCGGTTATAGGTTATAGTCGTTTTACCCGCGTAGTTCCCGTTCCCGTGGGAATACCGGGGTAAAATATAGCCTAGTTTACGGCCTGATATTATAGCTTTCCATTGGTGAAAGAACTTTTGAAATCGGTCCAGCCGTTTTGAAGATTACCCGGAACAAACAGACAGACAGACAAAAAATTTTAAATTGCTATTTTAGGCATAGGTGTCGTGCAAATAACCGTGTGAGCATGAAAAAAGCCTATTATTTTGACATTACAAACAGACACTCCAATTTTATTTATTGGTATAGATAATTGTAAATTGAGCAAGCTGTATTTCACTAGTCTATACCAATAAATAAAATTGGAGTGTCTGTTTGTAATGTCAAAATAATAGGCTTTTTTCATGCTCACACGGTTATTTGCACGACACCTATGCCTAAAATAGCAATTAAAAATTTTTTGTCTGTCTGTCTGTTTGTTCCGGGTAATCTTCAAAACGGCTGGACCGATTTCAAAAGTTCTTTCACCAATGGAAAGCTATAATATCAGGCCGTAAACTAGGCTATATTTTACCCCGGTATTCCCACGGGAACGGGAACTACGCGAGTAAAACGACTATAACCTATAACCTATAACCGAAGCGAAGCGAGGGCGGGTTGCTAGTAACTAATATATAAAATAATAAGTACAGATGCCTATTAGACGTTGTCATCATAATTATGTTTATTTGACATTCGGTTTGACCAGAGATTTTAACCGCAAACAAAAGTGTATAAGCGCGCGCATGTGTGCGTGTGTGTATAGCGATTGCGTTGTATGTATCTATATGTATATTAATACGTGAAGCAAAAACTTTGTACCCCTTTTTACGAAAATTACGTGTATGGATAAGTATGAAATTTGGCACAGTTGAAGTATATAATGAGGAGGAGCGCATAAAACTAAAATTTCATATAATAATAGATTAGAAATACATTAAATTCATTAAAAAAGACATTACGCACACTACCATTCAATCGCTACACACACACACACACACACACACGCACACAAGCTCAGTTATACACTTTTGTTTACGTTTAAAATCTCTGGACGAACTGAATGTCAAACAATCACAATTATGATGACAATGTCTAATAGACATTTGTACTTATTAGTTGCTAGCAACCCGCCCTCGCTTCGCTTTGGTTTCAGTCGCCTTACCCGCGGCGTAGTTCCCGTTCCCGTGGGAATACCGGGATAAAAAATAGCCTATGTTACTCCCTGATATTACAGCTTTCCATTGGTGAAAGAATTTTTGAAATCGGTTCGGTGGTTTAAGTGTGAAAGTGTAATAAACAAACAAACATCCTTACTTTCGCATTTATAATATTAGTAAGGATTAGTGAAATACAGCTTGCTCAATAAACAATTATACATACATACATAAAATTAAAAGAAGCATGTGTAGCAGAAAAATTAATTTAAATTAATTATGGCCGAATTTCGACCACTCAGCGACCACTAGTGCATATTAAATCCTTACCTACATCATTTACGACAATAACGAACAAAATAGAGACCGTTAAATTATATTCTAAACAGATTAAGATCACAAGAACGATAGTAGTTTCAAAGCATCGAAATTTGTTTACTAAATCTATCTACCTTTTATATATTTAGAAGCTATTATAGTATGAATCTATCTGGGTTTACTACTCAATTATCTAGTCATAACATCGTAACAATTCAAGGTCATATGAATATATTGCAAGAACGAACGTTAGGTCACTCTAACAACTGTTTGTTTTTAAATTTACACCTGCTATAATCATTGATGATAATATTAGAAATCGTTTATTATTGGCTAGCAACCTATAGACAGCTATCTGGTACTGAGAACTATCAAAATCCTTCCAGCCGTTTTGAAAATTACCCGAAATAAACAGACTGACAGACAACAATTTTTTTAGGCTTAGGTATTGGGTCGGGCCGACCACTGACGTCAATGCACCCTGCTCCGGTGGTCGGCCCAACGACGAAGGCGACGTGTCACGGGTGGGTTATGGGTGTGCGTGCTTACGCCCCTCTGTTGCCCCGGACGGAGTGGTGCGATGATTGCGCCGACCGTAATCCAGCCCAAAAAAAATCCCTCCCAAATTTGAGGTAAGATAATGATGACGATAAAATACCCCGCATTAACAAATAATTGTATTGCAGGTGATTTTACAAACATGATTAACAAATACTAATTAGAGCCAGATTCAATATAACGGTTTTTGGCTTTAAGCCGCAGCCCTGAGATGGAAGGTAGCTGCTTTGACCATTAGGACCTCAGTGCAATGAGAAAGGGAGGTGGGCATATCTATAACTTTAACAAGTTTATGGCCATAATTTAAAAACATTTAACACATGCGTTGGTGGTGTAATGGTCAGCATAGTTGCCTTCCAAGCAGTTGATCCGGGTTCGATTCCCGGCCTACGCACATTATTTTTGTCAATGTTAAAAAAAACTTTACCAATTTTAAGCAAAATTTAATGAAACTAAACGTTTTTTGTTACTCATTTTATCTGTTTTTTTTGTCTTTTGATATAATTTTATGACAAAATGTAATGTGTAAAAATAAACGTTACCGATATAAAAGACGATTAAACGATGGAAGTCCATAAATTCCGTACAAGGAAAACTGAAAATAAAAGCCTATGCCAGTCTATCTCATCTCAGCCCATATAAGTCCCACTGTTGGGCTTGGGCCTCCACCACAATGGAAAGGATTGATCTGCTATACCACGCTAGTCATACATGTTGGCATAGGGTTTTATGTTGGGCCGACAACTGAAGTCAAGGAACTCTGCCACTGATAATCCACTTTAGAGATGTCTAAAAGTGGATGCATAAATTTGACAGAGAAAATAGAATCGATTCTTTCACTCTCTGGCCATATAACGGTGGTACATGACCATAAGATTACACAATACAGATTCAAATTAAGCAAGAAGCAAGCTATAGGTCTACGGAAATCATCAAAAATGAATTGTAATTTATTTTTATGTAAAAAACACTTGGTGATTTGGTTTACGATACGTTTATTCGTTTCCATTGCATTCAATGAATTTAATTGAATAATACATTTCTAGTTGTGACTGGCAACTAGGGGTGTGACTTGGAGGGAAAATAATCGATTAATAAATAATCTTTTTTTTTTCTTTAAAATAAATCGATTATAAAGTAATCGATTAATTAAAAATAAATAATCGGTTATTTTATAATCGATTCTTTCTGCCAACAGGATTATGATCACCTTTTTTTAGGAAAATAATCGAATATTTTTTTTTTTTGGGACTAATCCCACCACACATTCCCGCCACTGTAACTTCTGTAAGCCAGGATCCACAATGGTCTCCGTATAAGACACTGAGGTTTGACCCTCAGAAAGTCCCGGGAATCGCTTTTAATTGTCTTCGAACCCGCAACAAATTTAATTAGAAAAGAAAAACAGGAGGAGTTGGAAAGATTCCACTTCCCTCCTATGCAAAGCGGGAGACATGAAGCAAAGTTGGCTAATAAGCCAGTAAATAAGAATTTGCACAACTATGTGAAACGCAGCGGTACAGCACCACGGATTGGACAAAGCTTAATGGACCTGTTTGTGAGCTTTAGGTTTGATTACAGTAATAGGTATGGCAAAAGAGCCTAAACGCACGGCAATTTTCTCGAGTTGCTACAAGATCCGAATAGTATATTACCCCAGACGTGACATGCATATTGTCTAACATGAGGTCCCACTCGTTGCGCCAGAGAATGCACTCCCAAAGGATGTGATGAGCTGTTTGTTCAAAATCGGAGTGTGAGGTCGTACATTGACAAAATGGTGAATCTATTAGTTTAAAATAGAATAATTTTAATATATAAAAATCGATTTTTTATTATTTAGACAATCGATTATTACAAAAAATAATCTATTAATATAAAAATCGATTATTTTTTCACATCCCTACTGTCAACCTTCCGTGTAGTGACGTAGTAAGAATATAATTCACCACTCCATCTAGCCCACGGGTGTCGTAAAAGATGCTATCCGCTATCGCAATACGACAAGACTTTTGTTGTTTAACCGAACAATGCGAGCACAAAACCCACGGATTTGCGAGGTCGTAACCTATTCGTTCTAATTTGTCCTGTTGATCGCATGGATTTCCGTGTTGTTTGTTTACTATCTATATCTATACCAATAAATAAAATAGGAGTGTCTGTTTGTAATGTCAAAATAATAGGCTTTTTTCATGCTCACACGGTTATTTGCACGACACCTATGCCTAAAATACAGATTAAAAAAATTTTGTCTGTCTGTTTGTCCGTCTGTCTGTCTGTTTGTTCCGGGTAATCTTCAAAACGGCTGGACCGATTTCAAAAATTCTTTCACCAATGGAAAGCTATAATATCAGGGCGTAAACTAGGCTATATTTTATCCCGGTATTCCCACGGGATCGGGAACTATGCGGGTAAAACGACTAAAACCGAAGCGAAGCGAGGGCGGGTTGCTAGTATAGAATAATATCAATATTTCATCGATAACTTAAATTTATTTATTTATTTATTCGTTGAAGGACAGCTAGTAATTGGAACATTAGAAATATTAAAATATAAATCTATACTAATATTATAAAGAGGAAAGATTTGATTGTTTGTTTGTTTGTTTGTATTGAATAGGCTCCGAAACTACTGGACCGATTTCAACAATTCTTTCACCAATGGAAAGCTATAACATCAGGGCGTAACATAGGCTATATTTTATCCCGGTATTCCCACGGGAACAGGAACTAGGCGGGTAAGACGACTGAAACCGAAGCGAAGCGAGGGCAGCTTGCTATATAACATAAAATTAAATTAAATGCTCAATTATTAAGCTATCACAGCATGCACAGAAGTGGTAACAAATTAAGGAAATAAAATATAAAAAGAAAGAAAGAAACAAACGAAATAAATCCTAATTCTTCATTATTAAAAAAAATACAGGAATAATTGGTAAATTCAATTTATGGATCGCACAAAATATTGTCCTTTTTTTTTGGGGATGGGTTACGGTTGGCGCGCTCCTCGCACCACTCCGTCCGGGGCGACAGCCGGAGCAAGGGTCATCAGTAGTCGGCCCAACGGAATACCCCCTTGAGGAGTACCCTCCCATCGACCGACGTCCCCCCCCCAACCCTAATCGGGGAGGACGTCGGTCTTTCCTCACGTGGTCGGCCTCTCGGCGAGTGACGGACTAATTGCCCGGTTCAGTCACCCGCGGCCTCCACAAAATATTGTCCTGCGTGAGATTCGAACCCAAGACACTGGCACGGTAGGTCGGTATCTTAATCACTACGCCATCTGTGCAGTCGAAATTTGTCGGACATTGTTTATCAGATACTTAAATATCGTTTAACAATGGAAACGCTTGGAAAACTTTTTAAAGTCCGTATATATAAAATTAATTAAACTGTTTTATTGCGATGCCACTACGAGTTATACATCTCAACGCGGAAATGTCTGCGTTTAAATTAACATTCTTGATACTTACCTAAGATAAAACGGAAACTTTTAGATAACTATGTATTTTTATATATATGTAGGTTTTGTATTAAAATGTTTATGGCCAGCTGTTAGAACGATCGGCGATATTGGAAATTTAGCTAATTTAGCTAGCTCTAAGTAGGCCTCTTAGATTTAAGATATTTGCAGGTCTATGTGGTGACGGAGTAAGAATACAATTCACCACCCGTGGGCGTCATAAAAGACGACTAAGATATCTATACTAATATATAAATCAGAAGAGTTTGTTTGAACGCGCTAATCTCAGGAACAACTGGTCCGATTTGAAAAATTCTTTCAGTGTTCTATAGCCCATTTATTGAGGAAGGCTATAGGCTATATCATCACGCTAAGACCAACAGGAGCGGAGCGCCAATGAAGAATGTTTCAAAATCAGGTTTTTATTTCCTTTTGAGAGCTTTCGCTGCGTAAACGGCTAAATTTTCGCAAAAATCATATTATCATATTTTCACCTTCTACGTAAACAAAGTATTAGATTAAAGTTCGCGATAGCTCAAAGTATATATACCACGCGGACGAAGTCGCGAGCAGAAGCTAGTGTAATATATGTATAACATCTGTGTAAGAGATGGAAAACTCGAAATAAAACATACCAACCCAGACGTGATATAATAAGTTAATTTCACCCTTATTGTGAAGTGGGATTAAGCCCAGTAGTGGGACGTAAATGAACTGTGATGACCAGGTCCAAGGCACATATTATCATCATCATCATCTCAGCCTATCGCTGTTCACTGCTGGACGTAGACCTCCCTCATGTTATGCCACAAAGTGCGATCCTGTGCCGCCTGCAACCAACTACGCCCAGCAACTTTCACCAGGTCGTCGTTTCACCTAGTTCGTCCTATTATATAGTGGTTAAATAAGAAAACATTTGTTGCAAAAAAAAACCGACTTCAATGTAGATAAATTTTTAGATTCTTGTTGATTTTTCAAAAACCGCTAGTCCGATTTCGATAAAATTTATATGGGACCATTTGGGAATACCCTTTCTAACAAAAAAAGAATTTTTCAAATCGGTTGGCAAGCGACGGAGTTATGTGCGAACAAACATAAAAAAAAGAAAAATACAAACATCTGAGAACCTCCTCCTTCTTTAGAAGTCCCTTAAAACTATTGCCATATTTCTCGGGTTCAATTCCCATTAAAGACAATACTTTGTGCGATCCACAAATTGTTGTTCTGAGTCTGTATGTAATTTGTGTCCGTTAATTATATGTTTGTAGAGTTCCCCGCAACATAAGAAATATTTCTTTAATGCAGGCTGTTGTCTTTAAAACAAAAACATTATCAGCTATAGCATGGGCTATATTATATCTCCATATTCCCACGGAAACGGGAACTACACGAGTGAAACCGCTGGAATATGCAAATATATTATACTAGCAACCCGCCCTACCTTCGCTTCGGTTTCAGTCGCTTTACCGGCGTAGTTACCGTTTCGTATAAATATCGGGATAAAATATAGCCTATAATATCAGGCAGTAACCCCCTGATATTAAAGCTTTCCATTGGTGAAAGAATTTTTGAAATTGGTTCGGTGGTTTTGAAGTTGTAACAAACAAACTTACTTTCGCATTTATAATATTAGTAAGGATGTCATGTCAGTGAAACATAAATAAGAATTATAAATAAATGTTTATAACAAAAGCTTTTATAAACTTTTGATAATGACAGACAGACAGAACGACGTATGATTTCAAAAGTTCAAAAATAACAACAGTTTACAGAATAATCTTTAGAGATAAAAGGATGTTTATTTATTTAAAGATTCGTGAATGATTCTTATCTTTTTTAAACTTTGAAGATGTTAATATCTTATTAGTTCTTTAAGGCTTAATTATTTTTATACTTGACGTTTTGACAAATTTGTGAAACATTTTGTTAAACACAAATTAAGCGTTTTATTATTAAAAGAGCTTTCTTTTAACTGACTTCAAAAAAGGAGGAGGTTTCTCAATTCGACCATATATATTCTTTTTTGATATTTGTTCGCAGATAACTTCGTCGTTTATCAACTGATTTTGAATATTTTTATTGGAAAGGGTGTACTTCCAAATGGTCCCATGAAAATTTTATCGAAATCGGACAAGCGGTTCTTGAAAAATCAACAAAAATCTAAAAATTTATCTACATTTTCTACATTATTGAAGGCGGTTTCTTTTTTTATTGCTGTGGATGGCAAAGGTAAGTGTTATTTCCGCTTGCGGACCTTTGCTAGGCCGCTACCTTACATAAAGAAAAAAATTATAATGACTACCTAATTAAAAAAAATAAATAAGCAAAGGTTAAATAGCGACCGGTGCGGAGTTTGGTACTGCGCCATAGGTTTTAAATACGGCCACTTGCACACGGCTCGTGACGGCCAATGCGAGTGTAGGCATATGCGGCGGGGTTTAGGGAGGGAGATTGCCCGAAGGGGTATCCCACCGGGCTGGCCAAGGACGACAAGGAACTTGGTACCGGTGGCCAACCCAATAGCGAGAGAAAGGAGAAGAGAAGAGAATATGGTAGGTTATGGGGCTCCGCCCCTTCGTCACTCCAGACGGAGCGGATGGCGTGTGCACTGACCTGAGCGCACCCAATAAAAGGGATACAATATGCGTGTAACATCTGCCGATACGTCTGTCCAACGTGGTATGGTATGCCAACTTTCCTCTTAATTTGGAGAGGTCCCGATTCTAACAGTGGGAATAACATGGGCTGAGGTGATGATAATGATGATGATATATCATAATCATTTTATATATGTTGGTAAAGTCACCCGCGATATAAAAAAAATATTTCTTAGTGTGAAAAGTTATTTAAAAAACAAAAAGGCACGGTTCAAAACCATGAATGTTTTAAGAAATTTCAAAAAAAAGTATGAAAAAAGATATTTTCAACAATTTATCTCGAGAACGTGTTCATAACGAGGCAACGTACTCGGTTATTATGCGTAATAACTGAATAAATTACCTGTATCGACATATATCGATCAGAAACATCTTTATAGAGCCTTTTTATACTTGACGGGAAACAAATCCTAACTAATATTATATAATAACTAGCTGACCCAACAGACGTTGTTCTGTTCAAATAAAATAAAAAGAATTCTCCTTGATATCGACAGCAGTGCCACCTACCGGGTCCGATTGTGAATCTATACCATTCTCGAATCCCCTTGAACATGCACAAAAAATTCATCAAAATTCAGCCGTTTAGGAGGAGTTCAGTGACATACATACGTACACAAGAAATACATGTATAAAGATAATAATAACGTGGTACAAAATAATGTTACAAATTTTTGTTCAACATGTCCTGTCATAATAACATAACATACAAAATTACAATCATTATTGATAGTATGATAATATCAAGTTATACCGAGTAGATACCTCAACAATATGCTGAGCAGCTATCCTTTGTCTCTTTTGCGAAGGGGACTCTAATCTTGGTGTATTATTTGTCACTTTCGCCATGTTTCTCTCCTTTTTTATTACATACTGGGTTTTGTGTTATTGTACTTTTATTCTATGTCTTTCTACGTGTCCCTCCCGCAAAGGAGCAATAATTTATTTTCCTATCATTCTTTTTTTCTATACTTTGACATGAAAATTGGCTACATAATTAGAAAAACTGTCAAAACACAATAATAAATGTCAAGAAAACAATATCATAATATTAATAAATTACATTTTATACTGAAACAATTCCTGTATGCTATAAAAACGTAAATTTAACTATTATATAAGCTACTCGTACTCGCAACACTTCCATGTGTTGATGTTAACTCCCAATGCAGGAGGCTCGAGCCCGGCAGTAAAACGTATAAAAGCTGTGATGATGATGAGGATATATCTAATATCTGCAGTTCTGCACTCAATTCAATTAATTCCCTCCATCATTATTAATCACTTAAATAATAATCAAGTATTTAAGTATCAAGAAAAGTAGGTTTGTAACCTACTTTTCTATTATTGTCTTTTTTCTACAAAGCGTAGGATAACACGAAAGATAAAATTTTTATACAGTTTTTTATCTTGTTACGCTAAAGAAGTCTCTTATATAAGCACTGTATGTATTTCTTAATAAAGCACTTTAACACTTATTACAAAAGACATTTCCATTTTATTTATTTACACAAATTCCCTCTGTTATAAGCGATGTCGTATCGGAGTCGTCCCTTCGCATATAAAAGCAATACACTTTTAATCGGTTCCTCATTACCATGGTGGATTCACATCATGGTGTTAAAATGAGCCAGTATACAGACTTATTGAATTAATACGTACCTGGTTCACCACGTATATATATATATATATATATATATATATATATATATATATAATAATATATGGCATAATAATATACCATTGAGGGCAATAATGCCATAATCGTTACCCCTGGCAGGCGGATTGGCAATCCTGTTGAACCTACGCCTGATTCCACCCTGCCGACCAACGCTACACCATGCTCGATAGCGTCAGGAACTGGGACGTGGTTACCGTCTCCTGTGAGGTAGTCATCTCACGGAAGTAGAGGGTGGATCGTGGGTGGTTGGAATACCGCTATGGCGACACGATCCGTTGCCGGCAACTAGGGTGCAAGTACCTGCAGCTAATACCGCTTTAGCCAAGACCGCCGGTAACTGGAATAGAGAATAGCCCGTTACCTGCAGAGAGACTAACCCCGAGAGGGGCGTCGGGGAGGGATTTTTACCCGCTGGGCTGACCACAAACATCAAGTAACTCGGTACCAGTAGCTGGCCCAATTGCTAAGGGAAGGGAATACGGTGAGTTATGGGGCCACACGCCACCCTTTCATCACCTCGGGAAGAACAGACAGCGTGTATGCTGACCGTAGCATATCCTAAAAAAATATTTCTAACAGTAGATATCTACAGGCTGATGCCTTTTTTGATTATAACATTATTAATAGACATATTTTTTCATCATCATCATCTCAGCTCATATAAGTCCCACTGCTGGGCTCGAGCCACCTTCACAATGGGAGCAAAATTGACCTACTGTCCCATGCTGGTCAGACAGGTTAGTATAGGGTTTTATTTAGAGTATTCCTTCTCCTGCACAAATATTTTATTTTATTAGCATACTAGCAACCCGCCCTCGCTTCGCTTCGGTTTCAGTCGTTTTACCCGCGGCGTAGTTCCCGTTCCTGTGGGAATACCGGGATAAAATATAGCCTATGTTACTCCCTGATATTATAGCTTTCCATTGGTGAAAGAATTTTTGAAATCGGTTCAGTGGTTTAAGCGTGAAAGCGTTACAAACAAACAAACAAACAAACATCCTTACTTTCGCATTTATAATATTAGTATGGATTTTATCTACCCATATATCCTTTAGTCATCTTTTACGACACCCGCTGGCAAGAAAAGGAGTAGTGAATTTTATTCTACCTCCATCATTACATGGAATATTTTATACAAAATTGCAAATAAACTTCCAACATAATATTAATAGTAATAAAATATTATTACACGAAGCCTTTTCAACAGGAATCTTAGACGCAAAACTACATAATTAAAAGCGATATTTAAACCAATTTAATCCTTGTTCGTTTGGCTCTATCATCATAAAAGACAAGTCACTAAACATACAGACGGACAAACAATTCTCATAAACATGCGCATGTTACGATGCTTTTGTCAGTTTTATGAGCTCTATCGCTTAAACTTTACACACTAGCGATTTTGCATTTTTCGTGTAATAAAAGCGTTTTCGAGTAAGGACGACGCAGTGTAGAACGCTCCCCCACTAGGTGGACCGACGAGTTGCTGGGCGTAGTTGGATGCAGGCGGCACAAGACCGCACTCTGTGGCGTAATATGAGTGAGGCCTATGTCCAGCAGTGGACAGCGATAGGCTGAAATGATGATGATGATCGTGGCCAGCCCGGCGTCCTTACTCTGTGTAAGAACACCGGGCTGGCCACGAATGACAAAAAACTCGATACCAATGGTCAGCTCAATGGCGAAGGTGAGGGAATATGGTGGGTTATGTGGCCGCACACCGCCCTTGCGTCACCTCGGACGGTATGGACGGTGTATATGCTAACAGCCAAAAAAAAGGTATGGATACGATTCAGCACCCTCTATCTTGCCCGTGGGTGTCGTAAAAAACGACTAAGGGATATAATATGCATAAAACAACTGTGAAAAAGAAGGAAAATTCTAAATAAAACCCGTCTGATCAGCCTGCTATAGTAAGTCTTTTTCCATTCCATTGTGGAGGAGGCTCTAGCCCAGTAGTGGGATGGTTATGAGCTGTGACGATGATTATGATTTTACGTGATTTTACATCGTTTAATACCCAGTACACGCTCAACGCGCTTATATCGGTATATATTTTATTGTAAATTGTGCTTTTTTGACAATATATTTATTTATTTAAATTTCATGCACAAGTACATAGGCAGACTTAATGCCATAGGCATTTTCTTCCAGCCAACCTTTGGGTGATGACGAAATATTATAGTAGGTGCCATTTATATTGAAAATTGTTGAGATAACTACTTAATTCTGTTTATGTTAAAAAAAAAATATACCTGTATATCTAAATAACAATAATATGAAAAATAATAAACCTTACATATATTTACATATAATACATACTCATAGAAATATATATATATATATACAAATACAAATACACATATACCTACATGAATATACACTCGAAAATTATATCACCTAACGAGTTTCATATTACATAGGTATTTAGATGAACATTTTTATATTCTGTCGTTATAATTAGATCATGAATTGGTGGTATAAAAAAAAGAAAATACTTGAGGATTATAAATACTGCTTGCGTCTCATAGCCATATTTAACTATCACCCGCGGAAAAGAGAAAGATGATAAAATTATATTCTTACTCCCTCAGCTCATCTCAAATGCAAAATAATCGCAAGTGTGCACTGACCATTAAATCCCATTGCCACTTTTACGAGTTCTATCATATAATCACCAAGAATATGTGGTCCAGCTTTGTATGTTTTTATGACTTGTCAATTGTAAGCCGAAAGAGTAATTTATGTTGAGGTATTTCAACCATCCGATGTAATGGCACGGTCAAGTTCTATTGATGTTTTACGATGTTGAAAAATATATGCTATACTTGTTTTGAAATTGTTACATTTATTATTAAAAAAGTTTTTTTTATCGCTGTTGGTGATAGACGAGCAAACAGCACTGATGCTATGCGATATTGGCGCTCATGGACTTTTACTAGGTCACTGCGTACTGTAAAGAAAGTGAAGGGAGTAGGGATGTGAAAAAATAATCGATTTTTATATTAATCGATTATTTGTTTGTAATAATCGATTTTTAATAATCGATTATCTAAATAATAAAAATCGATATAAAGTTGTCGATTTTTTTTATATTAAAATTAATCGATTATTTTAGTATTTGCTTTTTTGTTTAAATTGAAAGTTTTCTGTTACATATAAAATAAATATCACTGTCAGATTTCCTAAAAAAAACAGTTAATCACAAACCTATCGGGAGAAAACTTTAAAAAAGAACTACGAATAGTAAAAAAATCGATTATAAAAATAATCGATTAATTATTTTTTTATTTTAAAGAAAGAAAAAGCGATTATTTATTAATCGATTTTTCCCCTCTAAGTCACATCCCTAGAAGGGAGTGGGAATGCGTTCAATGAGTTCCAATGATACTAAAGGTTGACAGTTATTTGTCTACAGCCGCAGGCCAATCCGCCCGGGCAAGTACCACACTCTCGCAGAAAATCGACGTCTGAGTAGTAGCAATTTGTTACTGCGCTTCGTTAGGTGAGCGAGAGAGCCAGAAGCCCCACTTTTAGAAGGTGTTTGCGTGGATTTTGATGATGCCTTTAGTTTCACTGAACCTCATTGCTCGCATTCACACTTCCTTCGCGGCAGCGGCCTAGGAAAGCTCCATAAGCGTCAGCAACACTTACCATCAGGCGTACTGTTTGCTTGTCACCAATTGTAATAAAAAAAATAAACCACGCTGATCAGGCGGATTGCTATAGAATTTTATTTCGAGGTTATTTTCTCTTTCATAATTGTTATATGCGTAAGATATCCCTTAGTCGTCTTTACGACATCCACGGGCAAGGGAGAGGGTGGTGATTTGTTAAAAGCTTTTATTTAACTTACCCTGTTAGTATGGGACAAATCTTGCGAGTTAAATTAGAACCACTTCCTGTCGTTACATTAGGTTGAAATTTAGTTTACTTACGTAACTTCGATCACAATGCAATAACATGTTACCATGAAGCTGGTCTTAAGATGGCGTCGGAAGGTGGCCATAAGAACTCCTAAATTAAACGAGATAAAACCGTTGGGTTTGGATTCGTTTGAATAGTCTTGACAAGCTTAAATAAAACTTTTTTTAATTTTTCTTTAAAATATTTTTTTTTAATTCTTACTCGATCACCACACGGCAAATTACAGTAAATACAGGCAAGCACAACTGCGGACATACGCAGACCATATTTATCTAGCCTACACTTAATAAAATATGTGCAAATCACTTAAGTGTATTAGATAAGATAACTTAGTTCAGCCCATTGGTAATAAGCTCTCACATATTATGCTTAGTGATAAAATTAATTCCCATGCATTCACTTAGTGAAAGTAGAATACGCATTTTAACTAACTTCCTGGAAAAACAATTATCATCTATATTAATATTATAAAGCTGAATAGTTTGTTTGAATGCGCTTACATTTTAATGTTAAGTAGTCTACATATCAAAGGTTATAAGGAATATATAATGTAGCGACAAATATCAGCGAAGCAGTGTCTAAATATTAGCAAATCGCGTAAATTAAAGTAGTAACGGCCATGCAGCGTTCTACGCAATTATCGTTGTCATAACAACTACTGAGATAACAAAAATAGTAGTAAATAATGATTTCTGATGTTTACGCGAGTGTTACAAATAGTAAGAAAAACTATTTTTGCGAATTTTATAGTGTTTGCATTTGATTTTTGATTGCCCGACGACGTTTCCAAAACTTAACAGGGTTCATAGTCACGGACGGACTAAGTTATCGCACGTCCAACAAATCATCATTATTACAGAGATTTATACCTGCTACAGAAATTAGTTATTAATTTTTGACCCACATTATGGTACAAATGTATTGCCAGTATAAGAACAAAATAATTCTATATGAAAAAAATATATTGTTTACGGTTAGTAATTACTAATCATAAAATGTTTAATAATTATTATGACAATTTATTAATTTAAAACTTAAAAATCTAGTATACTACCACCGGATCGGAACGCGGCCACACTGAGAAAGATCCGGCAAGAAAACTCTGGGGGACATGATGCTAAATTAATATTAATTTTTAAAGGCGGCTTACTGTATCTTACTAAAGGGTTTTAATCTTGTTATATAACTTCTTACGTTCGTACATAAGTATAGACACACTTTTTTGTTTCAGATCTATACAGAAGATTGTTTGTTAAGTCATCTAGTACTAATAATAGAAATAATTTGATACTGTTATCCAATTGATTTAACGGCACGTGAGGTCTACTTTATTGTATCAATGTATAAGGAACGTAGATTGCGAAATTATCATATAAACGTGATGTTTTGTTTGCAATTGATATATCTAGGCTGTTCTATTTACTTACTAGTAATATGACCTCGCTACGCTTTGATTTCAGTCGCCAATATCGTCTAAGACTCGGGTTCGGTTCCCAGATTGGAAATATTTTGTAGCAGTCTTCTTGGAAGGAAAATAGCCTAAGTTACTCCTTTTATAGATATGTACCTGATATATCATTGAAATCAATCCAGCCGTTTGGAAGATTACCGGGTGCAAACAGACATACAAGGATAGACAAAAATATTTAAAGTGGTTTTTAGGCATAGGCTTTTATTTCAAGTTTTCTTTCTTTTGCAAAGATGTTACTTACTTTACCTTAGTCGTTTTTTTACGACATCCGTAAAATAATTTTATTTATAATGTGTAATACTCGCGTAAACATCTGAAATCATTACATTTTGAACGTCACGTGACCGTGTTTATGACGACTTACATGAATACTCCCAATGCAAATCTACCTCTAGACGTTTTTGCTTCAAAAATATAATCTCTAATATATCTATGGTGTTACTTGAACAGTTTTTATCTGTAGTATGTAGCGTATTGACATATAGGTAGTAGCCACTTTTTTTCTTTATTTTAAGAGCTTACTCGCTACGGCGAATTTGTCACTCTGTAAATTAAATACATAAAATACTAGCTACTTCTATCCAAATGAAATAACAACATGTTTATCTTTTTTTTTCAGAGCAGACTTAACTATTTTTAACCTGTTGGAAATCTCGTCGGATAAAGGATCAGATAAATTTATATTATTTATTTATTATACACTTTATTGTACACCAGTATTGAATATTAAAGAGCTTAATATAAAAGATACAGTACAATGGGCGGCCTTATCGCTATGAGCAATTTCTTCCAGGCAATCTTTGGATGGAATTAGCACAGGAAAGAAAGGTAGTTGGTGGTGTAACCTATGGAATAGTTAGTATTATGTATTCCTATTAACACGTTCGTTGCGTTGCGAGATCTATTAGATCTCCTGCAGGACTTTTGTATTGAGTTGACTATAATCGTGTTTTTTCACTCCTTGCGGGAGGCGCTAACGTGTAAGGCGGAGGCGCTAAAGTACTTTAAGTATGAGTAAGACAAATATACATATTTGCTTCCTACGTAAAGGTGAATTCAAGGACATAAAAAGAAACAATTAGAGATGGATTAGGTCCTTAACGCACAATTATTTTCACAGTAGTATATAAATTATTTTCAAAATCGTATTTTTAGGAGATTGATTAGATCTCAAACGTACCAAAGTGTAGATTAATTGCGAGATCTTTTAGGTCTCCAAAGCACCAACTGAAAGTTCTTTGAAAATGATGGCGCAGGGAACGCGTTAATTTTCTCATGTTTTCGTTGTGTGGACATCTCATCAAAATACATCTTCATCATCACATAATTATGTTACATTTCGACGACGCGGATTTTTGCATTAAAGGTACGAATTTATTTAATGGCATATGATAGTATAGCTTTGCAGTGGTAGGACCACACTGTCGACAGTTATCTGTCTACAGCCGCGGGCCGGTCCGTCCGGGGCAGTACCACGCTCTCGCAGAAAATCGACATCTGAGTAGTAGCAATTTGTTACTGCGCTTCGTTCGGTGAGCGAGAGAGCCGGAAGCCCAACTTTCTGAGGGTGTTTGCGTGTGGAGGGTTTTGATGGTGCCTTTAGTATCACCGAGCCTCAATGCACGCATTCACACTCCCTTCACTTTCTTCGCGGTAGGCAGCGGCCTTGTAAAGGTCCATGAGCGGCAGCAACACTTATCATCAGGTGTACTTTTTGCTCGTTTGCCACTGCTTGCAATAAAAAAAAAATAGTAGCCATTTTACTGTTGTAAAGTATTGTAGATTTTTTTTTAATGGAATAGAAGTAAAATCTAACAATTAGTTCTACTAGGTAAAATTTTTCACCCTAAACGTGAAGTCTATTACCGCCTAAGAAGTTTTATTTAAACTAGTGGTCGCCGAGTGGTCGAAATTCGGCCATAATTAATTTAAATTAATTTTTCTGCTACACAATTTTCTTTTAATTATATTTATGTATAATTGTATATTGGGCAAGCGGTATTTTACAAATAACTACTATATAATTACAAAAGTCTATTATACATTGTCATCATAATTATGACTGTTTGACACAGAGATTTTAACCGTAAACCAAAGTGTATAAGCATGTGTGTGTAGTGATTGCATGGTAGTGTACGTAATGCCTTTTTTAATGAATTTAATGTAATTCTAATACATTATTATATGAATTTCAATTTTATGCACTTCTCCTCATTATATACTTCAACTGTGTCAAATTTCATACTTGTCCATCCACGTAATTTTTGTAAAAAGAGGTACAAAGTTTTTGCTTCACGTATTAATATATAGATAATAAACCTTAAAGGAAATTACATACAGATTATATCTTACTGTTATTTTATAGTCGACTGTGTCATTTGGTGAAAGCATGTTCTTCGGTTTCAAGCTTAAATAGCTCGGTATTGTATATACTTATCTTTAGCTGTTAAACTAGTAATAGTTCTACCATTACTGGTGGGGATAAAAGAGGTGATTATAACTTGTGTAGAGTTTATAATGGCCGTGTGCTTGTAATTGATGTATCTTGATTGTTGTCAAGGTTAGTAAGGAAAGTTATTAATGTGAAAACTTATATAGATAAGTTTGGATGGCGAATTAGTACTTTGAAAACATGTTGTACACAATTTTATATCTAGTAAGAAGAAAAATAATTAATAATAATAGACAAGCCCGCTGAGTTTCTTGCCGGATATTCTCACTTCTCAGTAGCGGTCGCGTTTCGCTCTGGTGGTAGTTTATTTTTTTTGGATAATTTAATTTACATATTGTCAAGTTAACAAAACTTGACAATATGTAAGTGCCATCTCGGGGTTTATGCATAATAAATGATTTGAATTTGTTATTTCATGCAAGCGACATGATCACGTAACGTAAATCAATCTTACACCCGTGTGGTGACGGAGTAAGAATACAATTCAACACTCCCTATCTAGCCCATGGATGTCGTAAAAGACGAATAAGGGATTATATAACATCTTTCTATTACATATATAACTATCTTTATCTAAACGGCTGGACCGATATTGATGAATTTTTTTGTGTGTGTTCAAGGGGATTCGAGGATGGTTTGGATTCACAATTATACCTGATAGGTGGCGCTGCTTTAATTTTATTTGAACATAACGTCTGTTGGGTCGGCTAGTATGCAAATAATATCTGGACAAAAGAAGGAAAACTCGAAATAAAACCTTATACCAATATGTCCGACCTGCAATGGTATAGTAGGTTAACTACCCTCCTATTGGAGAGGAGGCTCGAATGCACCAGTGGGACGTGTATGAGCGGAGACGATACGATATCTCTTAGTCAGCTTTTACGACACCCACGGGTAAGATAGTGGTAGTAAATTGTATCTATCACCACATGGATAAATATATTTTTTTCGTAACTTAATGATTTACTATGATTTACAATAATTTCTGGATTACGCAGATATTAGCGGTAGGATCATACTGTTGAAAGTTGTCTATCTACAGCTACGAGCCGGTCCATCCGGGGTAGTACCATACTGAGCAGAAAATCGACGCCCGAGTAGTAGGAATTTGCTACTGTGCTTCATTCGTTGACCGAGAGAGCCGGAAGCCCAGCTTTCTGAGGGTGTTTGCGTGTGGAGGGTTTTAGTGATGCCTTTAGTATCACCGAACCTTATTTCACGCATTCACATTCCCTTCACTTTCTTCGCGGTTGGCAGCGGCTTAGCAAAGGTCCATGAGCGGCAGCAACACTTACCATCAGGTGTACTATTTGCTCGTTTGCCACCATTTGAATTAAAAAAAAAATCTTTGCATGAAAATCGAATCGACTACACTAGGTAAGGGATTTTAATACTTCGACCACCAAGCTATTCGAATAGAATCTCACACCTCATAAATGACATTTTATACCCTCATATAACTTATTATGTACTTACAACGGTAACCGCTTATCTTCTGTAATGGGAAACCGTGAGAACGTGTCTCCTTATAAACTTTAAATATATAGTAACTTTGATTATCGTATGGCGAAGGAATCTTTCCGTGTGGTGACGGAGTAAAAATATAATTCACCACTCCCTATCTTGCACGTGGGTGTCGTAAAATACGAAGAGAAAGAAAACTCTATGCCAAACCGTTTGACCACTGTGATACAGGTCAATATCCCTCCTATTGTGGAGGAGGCTCGAGCCCAGCAGTGGAACGTATATGAGCCAAAATTTTGATGACAGTAACTTTAATTGTCAGCCCCTTTTTATTACCTAGCCGTGGCCGCAGGTGACTGGACTGGGGAATAGTCTGTCACCCGTAGAGAAGCTCGCCGCGCGAGGGCTGCCAATGTCCCAATAGGGGTAACCCGTTTTGCTAATTTCCTTATGGAAAAAAAGTTGAGTTTTCAGCTCTCTCGCTCAACGAGCTCACTGGCGTATATCATCATCATCGCAGCCCACATACGTCCCACTGCTGGGCTCGGGCCTCCTTCAAAATGGGAGGGAATTTGACCTACTATACCATGCTGATCAAACATGTTGGGTTTCATTTCGAATTGGTCTTCTCTTGCACATATGTTATGTGCATTTTATTGACGTAAAAGAGACGACTATGGGAGTCGTCTTTTTTACGACATGCACGTCCAAAAAAGAAGGTGGTGAATTGTTTTCTTACTCCATCACCACACGGAAAGGAATACGAAAAATATATAGTACTAAAGAAATGAAGTCGGAAGTAAAAACTAGTGTTTTATCCGAAGCCAGTAGAGCCGGTACCATAATTAAAGTGACAAGTTGCGGTTTCCAGGCTACGTTCGCGGTTTTGCGAACACGTTCAGTCCGGATACTGGACACATAATATACATACTAACACATATATAGACACCAATAATACATAAGCTCTTTATCTTAGTTATTTTTATTCCTTTTCTTTTTTTCTTTTCTTTTTGTTATTTTTTTCTTTCTTATATGTTTGAGGAAAGGGGTTTGCTGAAAACCAGCCCTGCATAATTTCTATGCAGCACAATGCTGAGCATTCCCCTATTGTCATAATTAATTAAAAACATGTATTATAATTATTAGATATTATGTGGCAATAAATGCTATTCTATTCTATTCTATTCTATTCTATTCTATTCTATTCTATTCTATTCTATTCTATTCTATTCTATTCTATTCTATTCTATTCTATTCTATTATATTCTATTCTATTCTATTCTATTCTATTCTATTCTATTCTATTCTATTCTATTCTATTCTATTCTATTCTATTCTATTCTATTCTATTCTATTCTATTCTATTCTATTCTATTCTATTCTATTCTATTCTATTCTATTCTATTCTATTCTATTCTATTCTATTCTATTCTATTCTATTCTATTCTATTCTATTCTATTCTATTCTATTCTATTCTATTCTATTCTATTCTATTCTATTCTATTCTATTCTATTCTATTCTATTCTATTCTATTCTATTCTATTCTATTCTATTCTATTCTATTCTATTCTATTCTATTCTATTCTATTCTATTCTATTCTATTCTATTCTATTCTATTATATTCTATTCTATTCTATTCTATTCTATTCTATTCTATTCTATTCTATTCTATTCTATTCTATTCTATTCTATTCTATTCTATTCTATTCTATTCTATTCTATTCTATTCTATTCTATTCTATTCTATTCTATTCTATTCTATTCTATTCTATTCTATTCTATTCTATTCTATTCTATTCTATTCTATTCTATTCTATTCTATTCTATTCTATTCTATTCTATTCTATTCTATTCTATTCTATTCTATTCTATTCTATTCTATTCTATTCTATTCTATTCTATTCTATTCTATTCTATTCTATTCTATTCTATTCTATTCTATTCTATTCTATTCTATTCTATTTTATTCTATTCTATTCTATTCTATTCTATTCTATTCTATTCTATTATGTCGACAAATGACCTTTTTATATATTTCATCGACGATGTATACAGTATTTTTATAATGCTAATTGTATTAAGTTCTTTTTCTACAGGTAATCAAACATTTTACATTCTACATAATTTGTGGATTGCATAAAATATTATCTTGTGTAAACTCTGTTGTGACGGAGTAAGAATGCAACTCACCATCCCCCTCTCTTACCCGTGGGTGTCGTAAAAGATGACTAAGAGATTAAATATGCATATAACCTATAGAGGTTATAGTATAGCCTCTTGGCTGGTAGGTTTTTTTTATTTTTTTTATGGGTGGGCTATGGTAAGCGCACGCGCGGTCCATTCCGTCCGGAGCGACGAAAGGACGGCGCGCGGGACCATAACCCACCCCACGTCACCTCGTTGTTGGGCCGATCACCGGAGCAGAGTGACTTGTCGTCAGTGGTCGGCGCGACGGAATACCCTTTCGGGTACCCTCACTTCTCAACGTCCCTGTCCTGCGACGTCGGTCGCCATCGCGCGGTCAGCCTCTCTGCGGGTGACGGACTAAATTCCCTGTTCCGGTCACCCGCGGCCTGGGCTAGGGCGGCATCAGGCGCAGGTACTCGCGCCTGCGCTACCCGAGTCGCACACGATCCGCCGCCTCCTTCCGTGAGATTTGGCTGACGGGTTTAGGTTTTTATTTAGAGCTTTCCATCTCTTGATGGAAAACTCTAAATAAAACCCTAAACCTGTTCGTCTGACCAGTGTAATTATAATTAATCAATTTGTCTCATATAATGGAGGCAGCTCGAGTTTAATTGTGGACGTATAAGCTGTGATGATAGGAGGGAATCAAACTCATAATACTGGCGCAATAGGCCTAATAAGCCATCTGTATAGTTAAAGATATACATAGATGTATTTAATTGTGATATCATTCATATACATTTTTTGTGTTTATATAATAATTTAGAAACAATTACAAAAGGTATACTTTTGTAAGCTTCTTTCAAACCATAGAGAAACTTGAACAATAACTTGTTTTTTCAATTGTTGTCATTATTCATATTCAAACAATTGGCAAATGTTTTTTTAAGTATTCATACTACGTAACTTCTTTAACTTCTCAATTAAATACTTTTTCTATTTTTGTATATTCCTACTCGTTTAATAAAAATATTTTCAATATTTCTCAGTATGGTGACAAAATAAGAATACAATTCACCTCTCCAATCAATCCAAGCAACTTGCTCGTGGATGTCGTAAAAGATGAGTAAAGGATAAATTGCGCATATAACATCTATGAAAGAAAAGGAAAACTGGCAACAAAACTGTATACCAACCTGTCTGACCAGCATCATATAGCAAAGTCAATTTTTCTTCTATTATGGAGGAGGGTCGAACCCAGCAGTGAGACGTATATTAGCCGAGATGATGATGACGATGATTTTCAATTGGCAACTCGTTGCAGTATAAAAAAAATTGCTCTAAATCGATTCAGTGGGCCTTCCAATCATAGCGATTATGGCATTATCCTCAATTTGAAATTCATGGTCAACAGTGGACATCATTAGGCTGATCGATGTATAAATAGAATCTAATTTCAACATTATCAAAAATACATTCAATAAAATTCATATTGCATGGGCCGCAAGTATTTTTTTTATTAAAAGCTACACTCTGCACTAAGGAAATCCTTGTATTGCGGGTGACTTTACAAATATATATTTAACGAACATAAATTACACCCAGACTCAGAGCAACTGTTTGTGGATTGCCCAAAGTGTTGTCTGAGATTCGAACCCGACGCTGGTACTGTAGGTCAATATCTTAATCACTATGCCAGTGAACGTCATTAGGCTGATCGGTGTGTAAATATTACCGGAAATGTATGTAATCCGTCATTGTATACAATTCCTAGGCAATGTGTGTAATTCCTAAAAATCACACGAAAATGTGTAAAATAAATTACAGTAGAACCTCGATAAGTTAAAGACCAAGGGAAACGTTAAATTATTTGAGTTATCGAGGTTTTTACTTACTGAGGGTTTAAGTTAAAGAGTTTTTATAGGTTTTGTTCAATGCACATTGAACATGCAACGCAGCAAACTCAAAAGTAGAGCATGTCAACATACAAGTAAAGCATGTCAACATACAAATGTGCAAAATTAGCACTGACATGATTTAAAGACACTGCGTTATACTTTACACTTACGACACACTAACACAAAATGGTATATGTGTGTATTAGCAATAAGTAGTATATAAGGTGTACATTGTGTAAAATAAATCAGATTTGAATTTATTCATCTCTCAGTTACATCCCTCTCACTGCGGCCAAGACACCCTTAGCCGTCAGTTCTGATTAGTCGAGTGAGTCTGCTTGACTGGCAGTGAGAGTTACCAATCCTCCACCCAAAGATCCATCTCACTGTGGCCAAGACACCCTTAGCCGTCAGTTCTGATTAGTCGAGTGAGTCTGCTTGACTGGCAGTGAGAATAACCAATCCTCCACCCAACATCCATCTCACATCCACCTGTCACCTTAGGTAGCACGGTGCAGGTATCCCATCATATAGGCTAGGAACTTAAGGGCTTTAGGTACTTCAAACTATAACCTTAGGTTCTTCTGTCAAACACGGCGTTAGTCCACTAGCCCAGACTACGCCTGTACATTTGGTCCTTCGAGTAAAAGTAAAGATTTTCCTCCCTCTAACCCCCCCGTAGGTTTGACATAACAGACATACGAATCAGTTAAGAACGGGCTGGTGTACTCAACAAAGCATCAGTTTCGGAATTGACTGAAGGACTTTTACTTACGTACTCTGTCAGAAAGCCTCTCGTTGCGGTTCGGTCACTGGCCTCCCACAAGCGGGACTCACCAGCTGATTGAGAAGTCGCACCTTCAGGGACGTGTTATAGCGAGAGCGCAGGTACGATAAGTATTGACTTAAAACATTAGTAGTAGGGAAGTTAGGGTAGGGCTATTAGGGAAGAAGACAAAAGAAGCACTATGGACATACAAGAAATAAACACAGCAATCAAGAGCCAGGAGGAGGATTATAACGAGATCAGGAGGATAATTACAAACATTAAAAAGGACTCCGTGAGCCGAAGAACACAAAAATACATTGACGAAAAAAGACAAACACTAACTACTATTTTCCAACGGGTGCAAGAGAATCACTCGAAACTGGAAAAACAAGAGATGTTATCATCTCACAAATATATCACTACAAATTACTTTGGAAATATCCAAAAACAATACAACGAGGGCTTAGCCCACCTACAAAACTATGAAGCAAGACTTCAACTTGTTCAGGCGATATATGAACCTGAAGAACAAAACACAAACGAAGAAGAAGGGAGAGGGAATCCCAAGACGTTTATACAAATGTTCAGGATATCCCAGATGTCAAAAAGGCTAATTCAGGCGAAAGAATCAGTCACTGAAAACAAACCTATATGGCATTTACAAACTACAATAAACAATTTACAAAAACGATGGCAGGATATTGAAGAAACACACATTGAATTATTATTGGAGGAGGATACATCGGGACACCTTTACTTCAAAAATAAATATTTTGAAAACACCCAAATTGAGTTCGATACTACAATGGAGATGCTGGAAGAAAAAATCCATGACAGTTCCAGCGAAAAAATAACCTTAACACAGTCGTCAGGAAAACTACCCCGTATCTCTATTCCAACTTTTACTGGGAGTTATGACTCATGGTATACTTTTCATGATTTATTCAAAAAAATTATTCATGAAGATAAAAATATTTCATTGGTAGAAAAGATGCAATATTTAAAGACAAATGTAAAAGGTGACGCAGCAAAAATTATACGTCATCTAACGATAAGTGAATCGAACTATGAAACCGCGTGGAAATTGCTTACGCAACGTTATGAAGACGAACGAATGATATCAATTAAATTCATCGATAAATTATTAGATTTACCCAAGCTAAATGTTGCGAATGCAGCGGGTTTAAGAGACATGCACGACACCATAAAAGAATGTTTGGAATCGTTAAAACATCAAGGAATTGACATTTCAACATGGGACCCTATTTTGGCTAGACTTTTGGCCAGGAAATGGGACCAACAAACTGATTCAAAATACGAGGATCAGTTACAACACCCAAACAAATTGGAATCGTTTGAAGAAATGTTACAGTTTTTAGAAAAAAGATTTAAAAGTTTAAAGTCCTACGATCAGCAAAAAATTACGTACAATCACCTGAGTAATAACTCGGTGAATCATACAATAAATAAATACCGGGGAACACTCGTACCAATAGCAGAATCATCAAAAAGTAAACATTGCTGGTACTGCAAAAGCACAGAACATAATATAAATAAATGCCCTAGTTTTAAAACCTTGAACGTGACGCAACGATATAAGGAAGTCTCAGACAAAGAAATGTGCAAACGCTGCTTAAATCATGATAAACAAATAAAATGCACGAGCGAGTTTTATACAAAATGTGAAATATGTCAACATAAAGGTCATAACACACTATTACACCGAACATTCGATTCAATTAAAAGACAACCAGAGTCTTCTGAGTATACGAAAAAGTTCACTCCTAAACCAACTATGAGTGATAAAAAACAAAACACAACGTTATCGAACTTATCAGCTACCAATTTAGAGGCAAAAAATACGGTCTTATTAGCCACAGCGCTATTACAAACCACGTCGTATGATGGAACACCACAATTATTAAGAGTATTGTGTGACCAAGGTTCAGAAGCGTCATTTTGCACGGAAGAAGTAGCACAACTGCTGTCGTATCCAAGACAAAAGGTTCGAGCCGAAATAAAAGGCATTGGAGACAACGAACCTAAGACATCGAAATATACAATTAACATAAACCTACAACCAAGGTACTCTAGTGAGTACAGACTACCTGTAACACTTATAGTACTACCGAAGCTTACAAACTCGTTACCAAGAAGTAACTTACAACAATTACAAGAGTTGGACAATGTTCTATTGGCAGACCCAACGTACAACAAAAAGGGACCTATAGACATAATTTTAGGTGCCCAAGAATATAGTAAAATACTATTACAAGGTTTTAAACGACTACAAGGCGGTATAATCGCTCAAGAAACAGAATTGGGTTGGATTTTATCCGGGTTATATCCGCAAGACACAAACGGTGGCATCAAAGTATTAAGCATGATGACTCGCACCGACGACATACAACAATTAACAAAATTTTGGGAATTAGAAGAAATTCCACGACACTATGCACTCACCAAAGATGATGAGTTGTGTGAAAATTACTATACAAATACTACAATACGAAGTTTCGACGGCACTTATACGGTACGACTGCCGTTTAAGGACGCGAACATAAAATATGGCGAGTCAAGGAAAAAAGCCGTGGCTCGACTATTACAACTAGAACGTCAGTTCGAAAAAAATGACAATTTACGCCAACAATACAAGGAATTTATGTACGAGTACCTAAATATGGGTCATATGAGAAAAGTACCTAAACCAGAATATTACACAGGAGAGTATTATATTCCCCACCAAGCGGTAATAAAAGAAGACTCTCTTACAACAAAACTACGAGTGGTATTTGACGCTAGTAGTAAAACAAGTAGTAAAATAAGCCTTAATGAAAATTTACATAAAGGACCACGACTTCAACAAGACTTATCAAACATATTATTACGCTGGAGAACGCATAAGATTGCTTTCATGGCCGACATTATGAAAATGTACCGGTTCATAAAAATAAACCAAGAAGACTATAAATATCAAAGAATTTTATGGAGATTTTCTCCAAAAAAGGCCATTAGTGAATACGAACTAACAACGGTCACGTATGGCACAACAAGCGCGCCTTATCTGGCCGTGAGAACATTACAACAACTAGCATTAGACGAACAAGACAATTACCCTATCGCCAGTAGAGTAACGTTACAGGATTTCTATGTTGACGATATTTTGTCAGGAGAATCCCAGGAAAGCTCCGTCAAGGAATTACAAGAACAATTAATAGCAATGTTAAACAAAGGTGGTTTCCAACTACGAAAATGGTCTTCAAATAGTTCGGAATCGTTGAACAATTTAACATGCGATAAAGAAGAAAGTCGGATGCTGAAACTTCCCTTAGACGAAACAAGAAAGTCATTGGGAATTATATGGTCTCCAGGCGAAGATAAATTCTGTTTTCAAATAACTACAACAGAAAACACAAAACCCACTAAACGGTTCATTATGTCAGAGGTGGCGAAAATATTTGATCCGTTGGGCTGGTTGGCCCCCATCATCATAACACTAAAATTACTAGTACAACAACTGTGGACGTCTGGGATGGAATGGGACCAACCAGTAAATGACATAATACGAAATAAATGGACAGAAATACAAAAACAGTTAAAAAACATAGAAAATATACAAGTACCACGATGGTGTCACACGATAGACAGGACAAAGTTTGAGCTGTATGGATTCTGCGACGCCTCAGAAAAAGCATACGGGGCTGTCGTCTATAGCAGAGTAATGGTGAATAACAGTTACTACATAACATTGCTCCAAGCTAAGTCAAAAGTTGCACCGAAAAAACAAAAAACAACATTACCGCGTCTTGAGCTATGCGCCGCAGTATTATTGGCTAATTTAATAGAAAAAATAAAAAATGCTCTAAACGGTGATAACAATACCGTGATTTCATGCTGGACGGATTCTATGATCACGTTGGGATGGATAAAAGGAGATCCTGGGCGATGGCATACGTTCGTGGCCAACAGAGTGTCAGAAATTAACAGCATAATACCTAACGCTCAATGGAATCATGTCATATCGTCTGAAAACCCAGCGGACATTATATCAAGAGGATTGGAGCCAGAAAAATTAATAAACTGTTCCTTATGGTGGAACGGCCCACCATGGTTACAGACGAGTGATATACCTATTACAACAACAGCACCACAGCCAAATGAAGAAGCCAAGTACTGTTTATCAACAACAATTAATACTACGAATGAAAAGTATGACATCTGGAGTCGATTTTCTAACTACAATAAAATGATAAGAACATTAGCGTATTGCTACAGATTTATCAGCAAGCGCAAAAAGCACGAACCATTATCCTGTACGGAACTAGAAGAAACAGAGAAACGAATTCTATGCATATTGCAACAAGAAGAATTTTACGATGAAAAAGAAATTATTCGAAAGAAAAAATCACTGCAGAAAAACAGTAAATTATCCACACTAGATCCATTTATTGATAACGATGGATTATTACGAGTTGGAGGTCGAATAGAAAACGCTGACTTGCCATATAATCAAAAACATCCTATACTATTACCACGCCGACATCATATAACGTCATTAATAATACAAAACGCACACATGAAAACATTACATGGAGGAAATAAACTAACTACAGCTGTCCTACGACAAAAATACTGGATTATAGGTGGAAAACAAGTTGTCAAAGGTATACTAAAAAAGTGCGTCAAATGCGCGAGATACAGGTCCGAAACGAAAGTACAGAAAATGGGGATACTTCCAAAAGCAAGAGTCACGCAATCATATCCATTTAGTCACACTGGAGTGGATTATGCGGGACCAATACAAACGAGAACAATGAAAGGAAGAGGTCACAAGTCCTACAAATCATATATTGCTGTATTTGTATGCTTAGCAACAAAAGCAATTCATCTAGAATTAGTGGGAGATTTGACAACTGAAACATTTATTGCGGCACTGCGGAGGTTCATGGCCAGACGAGGACACGTGTCACATATGTATAGTGACAATGGCACGAACTTCGTAGGCGCAGCGAAATTTTTGGAACAAGAATTATTGCAAATAACACAGTCACCTGGATTCCAAAATACGATGACCAGTATAGGTACTCAGTGGCATTTTAATCCGCCAGCAACCCCCCATTTTGGTGGGATTTGGGAGAGCAGCGTAAAATCAGTAAAGTACCATTTACGTCGAGTAATTGGAGAATCGACATTAACGTACGAAGAAATGATAACATTTTTACATCAAATTGAAGCTTGCCTAAACTCGAGGCCGTTATGTGCACAAAGCGAAGACATCAATGATAATACAATACTAACGCCTAGTCACTTTTTAATTGGTCGGGAAACAGTTGGAATCCCAGATCCGTTATCAAACATAAATACTGATTTAATAAATAGATGGAAACAAATTCAAAGAATGAAGAAAGATTTCTGGAAAGCCTGGTCATCTGATTATTTACATCAACTTCAACAAAGATACAAGTGGAAAGAAACTCAAGAAAATATCAAAATTGGAACCATAGTACTAATAAAAGATGAAAACATAAGTCCAAGTAAGTGGCCCTTGGCAAAAGTGGAAAGCGTTCACCCAGGAAGCGACGGGGTGATAAGAGTAGTGACACTCAAAAAATCGACAGGTTTATGTCAAAAACGATCAATACATACATTAATTCCTTTACCCGTATATCAGGAAGAATTAATGACTAACACGAATACGTTAAGAAAAAATACCGAAACGCCTGTGAATAGTAACATAGCAAATAACATAAATAAAAAGTCTAAGACACTTAAGTCAGGCGTGTTACTCTATACTACATTATTATTGTGTATCGGACAAGTAACAAGTACATCAATGTTTACTATGAAACATTTAAATCCAGGCCTATATGTAGAACAAATAGGTACTTCAACAATAAACAGAGGAAGTTTTAGAATAGAAACTAATTACGAAAGGAGTGATTTGGAACTGAATTTAAATAATACGATAAAAATAACTAATCAGTTTCAAAAGTTATGCACTGACACACAACAGTATACAAAAGACACCCATTGTGCAGAATTTTATTATCATTTGAACGAAGAGAAAGCACGATTTGAGAAGATAAAGGATTACCTTACTGGAATAAAGATTTCTAGAAGGAGACGTGGATTATTAGGACAAATGTTAACATACGTGTTCGGAGTAAACGATGAAGTATACAGAAGTATTGACTCATTGAGTAGCAATCAACAAGAACTTATAAACGCCGCCAATCATCAAACAAACATAATGATATCTACAGTATCCGCTGTAAACCAAACCGAGGAGCGGATTAAGAAAAAGTTAGAGAATTTTGAAAAGAAGTTAAATGAAGCTATAGCATTCATGTACGATAACGACGTATGGTATAAGATGGTAGACGCTAACAATGTGAAAATACAAGTAATACAAACGTATCAATTAGCGAGCAATTACATAACAGAGATTATTCACTATTACAACGGGTTACTTGAGATATACCTAAATAACGCATCGATATACACGATTTTGAGTCCTAAATACGCTAATGATATAATACAAACAACCAATCAAAAGTTACCTGGAAACTTAAGAATAATTCAGGATCAATTAATACAGACTAACATGGAAATAAATGCAACACATATAAACGTATTTGCGTACTATCCTATTCATGACATAAGAAAATATACACTAATACACATAACGGCGATTCCTCAAAGGTTGACCGGGAGTTCTTTTGAATGCTTGTCAATCCCAAGAGCATTCATAGGCTTCGAATTAAGTAAAGACGAGTTCAAAGATTGTTTACACAAAAAATCGGAGTTTGTTTGCTATCCCGTGGCTGTTAAGAACATGCAATTGAACAAGAATTGCATTGTTGACCAGCTATTCAGCAACAATAATAACACTAAATCACAATGCACATCAAGAAGATACAACATTCAATCTACAATTCTATGGAAACAACTTTACATGCAGAATACGTGGATGTTTATCACTACAAAAACACAATCAGCTTCGATAATATGTGATGGACAAAGACAAGAAATTAACCTAGAGGATATAGGAGTACTACACATTTCAGAAAGCTGTGTAGTAAAGACGTTGAACAACATTCTTGCAGCTAAACGAATAACAACAACAACTGTGCAAGCATCATATTTTAAAAGGAGTAATTTTACTCTAGACACACAAGTAGTCCAATCAGAGATACCAGACATACCGAAGGAGGAAGTATTAGATAGCTCCACCAGTATATTTGACCACTTAGCCGCTTCAGAAGCAAAGCTAAAAACAAGATTAGATAACACAATATGGAGGCGAATAGAGTCTCATTCCTATGTGGTTAGCACCGTGACATCTCTTTCTTTAATAGTATTAGCTTGTCTTTTAATTTATTTCAGACCACTCAAACAATGTCGAGATAGACTTACGAGAAGACAAAACAAGGAGACAACTACAACACAAGCCACAGAGACAGACAAACAGCGGGCAGCTCCACCACAACCACGGCCACGGTATGGGAAACCTCGTCCCCAGACTACAGTCCAAACACCACAAACGACGGAAGGACACATTGGACCATATGAGGTTATCGAATTATACGACTTGCAGTCGTGTTCCTGAGAGACGCCAGAATGTTCAATGCACATTGAACATGCAACGCAGCAAACTCAAAAGTAGAGCATGTCAACATACAAGTAAAGCATGTCAACATACAAATGTGCAAAATTAGCACTGACATGATTTAAAGACACTGCGTTATACTTTACACTTACGACACACTAACACAAAATGGTATATGTGTGTATTAGCAATAAGTAGTATATAAGGTGTACATTGTGTAAAATAAATCAGATTTGAATTTATTCATCTCTCAGTTACATCCCTCTCACTGCGGCCAAGACACCCTTAGCCGTCAGTTCTGATTAGTCGAGTGAGTCTGCTTGACTGGCAGTGAGAGTTACCAATCCTCCACCCAAAGCTCCATCTCACTGTGGCCAAGACACCCTTAGCCGTCAGTTCTGATTAGTCGAGTGAGTCTGCTTGACTGGCAGTGAGAATAACCAATCCTCCACCCAACATCCATCTCACATCCACCTGTCACCTTAGGTAGCACGGTGCAGGTATCCCATCATATAGGCTAGGAACTTAAGGGCTTTAGGTACTTCAAACTATAACCTTAGGTTCTTCTGTCAAACACGGCGTTAGTCCACTAGCCCAGACTACGCCTGTACAGGTTTATATTTTTACTTACAGAGGTTCGTTTATAGGCTTTATTTAGTAGGTACTTATAGAGATAGACGAGTTAGGTTAAATGTAAATGAAATGTTAAAATACAATATATATATATACATATGTACGTACTTTATTTTACATTTAAAGATACATTTATTCAGGTATTCTACATAAAAAGTCGGCTTTTTTTTTTGTTTCAAACTGTTCACACTTTCTACATCAATTTTATTTTAAATTTTTAATAAAGGGGAGACAATATCGAACGAATTTGAACGATGGCCAAAAGCTACTGATACATAAAATTAAGTTACTGTACTTAGATCTTAGTGTATTGTTTACATGAGAAGTCATTTCGTAAACATGTGTAAGCAATAACAATGGTTTACAGGTAACATTTTTTGTTTGCACATTCATTTAAAATGACTTATTGATAGATTTTTGAAGTTACAGAGGTCGTCATCATTACAATTTTGAGTTACTGAGGTGTGAAGCCCAAATTATTTGTTTAAGTTATAGAGGGTTCGCATTTTAAGTAAAAGAGGTTTTGGACTCTGAGGGGTTTTTAAGTTGTCGAGGTTTAAGTTATCAAGGTTCTACTGTATATTTCCACACATTTCCAAGGAAATCTATACATTTTCTAAATGGCAATCGGAAATGTAAAACATTAAAGATATCAATGGGTACGAGGGGATAGCGGGACGAGGGGACGGTATCGCTTCGTCTGATCAGGGATAGGTTAGGATAGGATAGATTAGGTTAGCTTTAATTAGTAATATGAATATTATTATATTTTACGATATGATTGTTATCTAAACGTTGTTGTCTCAACGAGTGCTTTAATAAAAAATATTATTCTCATTTTAACAACGTGTTTTATTACAGAAAGCATTATTTATATACATTTCCTAACACGATATTGGAATTATATACAATTCCTAGGAATTGTACACATTTCCAAGGCACTTTATGTATTAAATAGTTTTTGAAACAATATTTTACACATTTAGCTAAACCTAAATAGCTTCGGCATTGTATAAATTTCCTAGGATTTGTATACAATTCCAAGATTTCATACATTTTCGGTAACATAAATAGAATATAATTTCTCTCTTGTCATGTGTTTTCTGAATTTTAATATTTAGTAAAATACAGATTACATCAACGTCAAGTAATTGGAATAAGAGCAGCAAAATAATAATAATGATGATTTGAAGATATAACTTCCATTTATTTGTAATTAGCAACCCGCCCTCGCTTCGCATCGGTTTCATTCGCCTTAGCCACATAGCTCCCGTTCACGTGGGATTATCAGGATACAATCCAGCCTATGTTACTCCTTATATAGAGAGCTGGTAGTACATACTTGGTAGTGAAATATTATCAGAATTGGTTCAGCCGTTTTGAAGATTAACTCAAACAAACAGACAGACAGACAAAAAAAAATAGTTTTTTCAGCATACCTGCCGGTTTTTGAGCATAGATATCGTGCAAATAACCGTATCAGAATGAAAAAGGCTATTATTTTGACATTAAAATCAGACAGTTTAATTTTATTTATTTGTATAGATATCTCACATACAGCACAGTGGTTTAAACAGATACTTCCCGTTCCAAGTATTATTCCCACGAGAAATACTTCCTTATGCAATACAAAAATAGTTATTCTTTAGTCTAGACGTAATTTGCATAGATTAATTGTTTTGTTAATTCCCCCGCGATACAAAAATTAATGTCCTTCAAAAATATAATAACGTAAAAACATAATATTTTGATGGATAAGAATACAACTATAAACTCGTCTTGCCCGTGGGTGAAGTACAGAACTTTTATACAAGAGAAGAAAAATCTATAGCAATAAATAAAATTGAAGTGTCTGTTTGTAATGTTAAAATAATAAGCGTTTTTCATACTGATACGGTTATTTGCACGATACTTATGCATAAAAACCGATTTCAAAAATTGTAATCTTTTTGTTTTGAGTAATCTTCAAAATAGCTGGACCGATTTTGCTATTATTTTAGTACCAGGTAGCTGTCTATATAAGGAGTAACTTAGGCTATAATTTATGCCGGTACGGGAACGAGAACTATACGGGTAAAGCGACTGAAACCGAAGCGAAGCGAGAGCGAGTTGCTAGTATGAAATAAATCCCGACCAGCATGCAGTAACTAGCTCAAGTTCCTTATTATCATGGAGAAGGATTGGAAAGTCGAATGGGACATATATGAACTAAGATGGTGACTTCATCATCACTGCTCATATAAGTCCTACTGGGCTTGAGCCTCCTCCATATTGGGAGGAAAATTGACTATACCACGAAGGTCAGGCGGGTTGATATAGAGTTTTATTACGAGTTTTCCTTCCTTGTTGTTGTGTAGATTGGTTGTGTAGATGTTATATACACAAGATTTCCCTTAGTCGTCTTTTATGACACCCACGGGCAAGAGAGGGGGTGGCGAATTGTATTCTTACTCCATCACCGCTCGGCAAAATTATGAGGTAAAAAGTTTTAATTTAAAAATTTTAATTTAAGATCAAACAATTAATTTGAATATCGAAACAATTGTTTGATCATTTTCGTTCTTGTTTTAAGTTTTCACTTCAGTTTTCTATTTATTTAGGCTTGTAAA
The DNA here is from genome assembly GCA_032191425.1 of Lymantria dispar. Taxonomy (NCBI): domain Eukaryota; kingdom Metazoa; phylum Arthropoda; class Insecta; order Lepidoptera; family Erebidae; genus Lymantria; species Lymantria dispar. Next base: position 2,964,473 of record CM063465.1, on the reverse strand, counting down.
ACAAAAAAATGATGTAATACGTAAAAAATATACACACGTTATACAATACTGAATTTATTATCAGTACATAAAATAAAAGTTATGGACGCAATCCATCAGGTAGGTACGCAGGTGTTGTTAATATCTATTATTTATTACTTAGATTCTATTTCTCAATAGGTAATAAAGATGAAATTTATCTTTGTTATAGACTAATCGATGAGCCCAACAGATGTTGACTGATCTAAATAATAGAAAACTATAGTTTAAAAACTAAAAAACACCCTTACTGACAGCCCGAATCATAGAAGATTCGAATTACGCGCATGCTTAGTTCGCACACTAGCTCTATCTCTCTTGCTCTTATGCAAAGGATACGATTAGAAATTTCTATCTAAGGAATCTAATCAGGATATTCGCCTATTTTGTTCGAATTATTGCATTGTCAGGGGCTTTTAACGAGTGTGCAAAGTTTAAATAAAATCTGTTCGTTCTAAGTGGGGTTCAAAATGACATTCAAAAATTCCGTTACATACATCGGTACATGCAGGTGAAACTAGTAAAAGCGTGTTAAAACATCTCGACTCATGTTCGTCACAATATTGGACTAGATCCTTCTTCGAAATTTAAATTGATTGCTGGATTCAAGCTTCCTCCACAATGATCTTTTTTTTATTTATTTACCCTTAAAACGAGATAGACTTCATCTTATCAGACAAACGACAGATGTTCAATGATATCTCAGTGATCACCAGAATTAAAACTGGGAGGAATCATCGCATAGTACAAGGCACATCGAATGACGTGCGGCCTCCAATCCGTCTGACCAGCTTGATTACTGTATGTCGTCTTCATTGCTGTTAGACCAACCTTGTTTTGGTAATTAGTACCTTGACTTCGATGGCCAACCCGACAAAAAATGTTCCCAGTGGTGAATTGTATTCGTAATACAAGTCACAATTTCTTATGTTTCCCGACGATGTCGTAAAAGATGATTAAGAGAAGATATAATATGCATGCAACAACTATTGAAGAGAGGGAATTCTCGAAAGAAATCTCTATATCAACTAGACCAGCGTGGTTATAGTAAGTTAATATCCCTTCAATTATGAAGGAGCCTCGAGCCTAGTAGTGGAACGTATATGAGCCGAAAAGATGAATTTTACCTCAAGTATACGAAAACAACAATCTTGCAAATGATTGAGCTAATAAAACAACATTAGAATACTTGAAATGATGCCGTCTATAAAATTGCTATTTTCGGTTAATTCAACGAACCTGTCCTGTCAATAGACAGGTGATATTTAGAAGATAAATTGTTGATCTCGTGTGGCGAGGAGTGAAGGGTATAGTTTTTCACCGGTTAACTTGTCCATGAGATTTGTATAAACTAGCTGGTCACTACCGTTTTCGCTGTGGTGATGAAGCTCGAATAATCGAATGTTGACAGTGGGACGTATACGAGCTGAGATGACCACCACGGGAATGAATATCTCTAGGTAAACTTATAATTTCATCTACGATCGCTAAACTATGTATCGAGCATAAAAGAAATTGATGGTACGCGAAAATGTAATCCGCTGAGCTCGCCACGGACGTCAAGGATTGGTGTTCCTGATCATAGTCCGCTAAAAAATTCATTTTTCTTTATTAGCAGTGGCAGCAGAAGCAATGCTGCTACTGCTAACAAGGTAGGTATATGATTTGTATAAAAAGAACTCAGTTTAATGTAATAAAATGTTTATCACTAACGAAAAGTAATAGAATTTTTCATATAGATATTTCTATATAATTTTTCTCTATAATTCCCTTTTATTAGCAAGTTTATATACGAAATTAAATTGATTTCGTTTTAAAACTGACTAATTCGAACTGAAGTTTTTAGAACATTCAATATGTCAATAATAATCGTGCTGAAACATTTCAAACGATTCGATCGCTTACTAAATTTACTTCAATTGTTTAAAAAAACTAAAGCTCTTTTTAAATAGTGATAAAATCTTAAAGCTTTTGAAGTGATTAATATGTCTGCAAGCTTTATACCTACAACGTTCGAATCCATTCGACAGATTACATGATATAAGTTTATAAAAAACTTGAGCTTCTGCCAATTTTCTGTATAATCTCGTCAATCGTTTAACGATTCTAGGAAACATGTGTTTGCTCCCTGTAGTGTTTTTGTGTAACGCAATTATAGCCTTAATTAGGCTTTGTTTATTACTTACTAGCTGTTGCCAGCGACTTCATTCGGATTATTTATCTATTTAAAACGACAGCACACATTAAGTAAGCAGCAACATTATTTTCAAAGACAAAGCCTGCATTATGTAAATAATTCTTGTGTTGTAGTAAATAATACTTTAAAAACATATAATTAACACACAAATTATATCCAGACTCAGAACAACAATTTGTTGATCGAACAAAGTGTTATTCTTTTTTTTTTTTTTTGGGTAGGTTATGTTCGGCGCCCACGTTGTCCATTTCGTCCAAGGCGACGAAAGGACAGCGTGTGGCTCCATAACCCATCACAATTTCTTTCCTTCGCCCTTGCGCCGACCACTGGTACCGATTGTCGTCTGCGGCCGACCCGGCGGCATACCCTTTCGGGTACCCTCCCTTTCGAATGCCCCTCCTGGGACGCCGGTCGCCCTTGAGCGGTCAGCCTCTCTACTGGTGACGAACTCGGCTAGGGCGGCATCAGGCGCAGGTAACAAAGTTTTGTTCTGCGTGGAATTCGTACCCACGACACTGGCACAATAGATTGGTCTCTTAACTACTACACCATTTGTGCAGTTAATTTTGCGATATCTATGTTGAAAGAATATTACATATCGAGTCATCATTAATCATCTTTTATGACACCCTCGAATAATACAAGGGCTGGTAGCATTCGTAGCCACTACTGCACAGCTTAAATAATAGAAGTTTACGGATTTTATCGCGTTTGTATTTGATTTTTGATTGCCCGACGTTTCGAACACTTTGCAGCATTCTGAAAAAGTAATTCATATAGAATAATTTTCTTCTTATACTGGCAATAAATTATGTAATACTAAAATGTGGGTCAAAATTTAATACCTAACTAATTTTCTGTATCGAGTAGATAATTATAAATGTCTGTAATAACGATGACTTGTTGGACGTGAGACATCTTAGTTCGCCCGTGACCATGAATGCTGCAAAGTGCTCGAAACGTGGGGCAATCAAAAAACAAATACAAACGCGTTAAAATCCGTTAATTAGTTTTATTTAAAGAGTGTAATACTCGCGTAAACATCAGAAATCATTATAATTGAAATGTTATTTAACGGTGACGTCAAAATGACTTTTTCGCGGACGAAGTCCACAAAAGCTATATGAAAATAAAATCTGTCCTATAAGACATTATAAAGTGTGGACCTACTACAAGCCGGACGCAACAATCCATCAGTAGTTGTCACCGTGAACGTACCTTATCTTATATTTGTTGATACCGGACATGTTATCCGAATATACATTGATAACGTACAGCCTGCTCAACCTACCAAAACTTATAATACTTTTTAATTTTTCTTTTTAATATTGTTTTATTCTATAACCACGGCCGGATTATCTATAAGGCGGATTCGGCAACTGCTTAGAAACCCCGTACCCACTAAGGGCCAGCATGCACCGAGAAAAAACGTTTGTTCTCCCGATTTTTTTTTGAAAATCTGTATCATCATTCATCATCATTTCAGCTCGTCCCACTGTTGGGCTCGAGCCTTCTCTACAATAGGAGGGAAATTGACCTAACCCATGCTGGTCAGACAAGTTGGTATAGGGTTTCAAATTCAAATTATTTATTATGCATAAACCCCGAGAGGGCACTTACATATTGTTAGGTTTACAATTTCCAAAACAAATATACTACCACCGGATCGGAACGCAACCGCTACTGAGCGGCTTGTCCATTATTTTAATTTTTTTTTCTTCTTACTAGATATAAAATTGTGTACACGTTTTGTAAGAACTAGCTCCAGTGTGATGCCCTTCGAAACGTAAGACACTTATTATAATTCAAACGATTATGGCTGGACCAGATCCGACAAGCGGCACCCGATCACGAGTTAACTACTAGAGCAGCCATCATTTCATATCTTCTCTTGCACAGATGTTATGTGCATATTATATCCCTTAGTCGTCTTTTACGACATCCACGGGCAAGATAGGTGGTGAATTGCATTCTTACTCCGTCACCACACGGAAAATTTATATACTTCCTCAATATTATAGCCTTTTTTATTGCTGTTGGTGGCAAAAGAGGTAACAGCACACCTGATGGTAAGTGATGCTCATGGACCTTGGACCATGGACCCGTGAATTGCATTTCCTAGGGGCACTGATAGGGTTAATCCCCGTCTATAAATCCGTTTTGGAGGAGATTTAGTGGCAACCTGAAAGCGTCATCTGGTGTTCTTGTATTAAATTAATTAATCATCCTTGTGATAAAGTAAGAATACAATTTATCACCCTCGTTTCTTCCTCGTGGGTGTCGTAAAAGACGACTAAAGGATATAATATGCAGAGAACATCTATGCAAGAGAAGAAAAATTCGATATAAAAACTTATACCAAAACGTCTAACCAGCGTGGTATAGTAAGTCAAATTCCCTTTCACAAAGGAGAGGGCCCCAACCCAACAGTGGAACGTATGGGCAGAAATGATGAAAATAAGAGACGGCAAACTCGAATAAAAACCCTATACGAACACGTATGACCAGCATGGTTGTAGTAGGTATATTGTCTTCTATCGTAAAGAAGCCTCCTCCATGCCCAACAGTGGGACCTATATAAGCTGAAATGAACTTAAAGAACCTAACTTTTTTTAAAAAATTCTAATTGTATTTCCCTTTTGCATCTATTAAACAAAATACTAAACCTGTCTCGGGTTCGATGTTTGGTAAGTACATTCTATACTAACACGCAAACAGATAAACTTTCACATCTATGTTTGTAGAATAAACATAGATAATATAAACCTATGTCAAAGATAACATATCATTAAACGAAGGTTTATCAGCGATAGAAAAGTATACAAAGAAGAAACTACAGCATTACATCATTTATATAAATAAATGATCTTAAAATAACTGAAATTCTTAAATGAATATACGTAACAGATCTGATAAGAAATGTATTGGAGTCTGAGCAAATTTCCTATCATAATTATCTCAACGGTACCTAAAAGAATGATAGAAATTTAGTTTAATACCGCATGGCGATGGAGTAAGAATACAATTCAACATCTTCCTCTCTTGCTCGTGGATTTTTTTTTTGGCAAACGAGCAAACACCAGCCTCTTAGACCTTGTAAGGCCGCTGCATACCGCGAACAAAGGGAGTGTGAATGCGTGCAATGAGGTTTGGCGATATTAAAGACATCACTGAAACCCACCACACGCAAACACCCTCAGAAAGTTGGGCTTCCGGCTCTCTCGCTCACAGAACGAAGCGCAGTAACAAATTACTACTACTCGGACGTCGATTTTCTGCTCAGTGTGGTACTATCCCAGACGGACCGGCCCGCCGCTGTAGACAGACAACTGTCAACAGTGTGGTCCTACCACTAATAAACTGGAATTCTTAAATGAATATTATCAAACTTAATAAGAAATGAATTAGTATAGGAAAATTTCCCATTATAATTATCTCAACGGTACCCAAAAGAGTGATAGAAAATTTCCATGTGGCGATGGAGTAAGAATACAATTCAACACCACCTCTCTTACCCGTGGATGCCGTAACAGACGTCTAAAGAATTAAATATGAAAAAGAAATGAAAATGTTTTATTATCACGAGCAAACTCAGCATACTACAGATTAAAAAGCCTGCACTGATCTTCTGTCAACTCGTCACGTTAACGCCACGAAATAGCGCGAATTAAAAAATTAACAAAGAGAATAAAATAATAACATATAATAATAAAACGAAATAAAGAATAAAACAATGAAACCACGACGAAGGTTATATACTCACACAAACATGAAACATAAGATTCAAATAATAAAAATATAAAATAGAATAAAATAGACACTTGTCCTTTGTGCAATTGAATTCTAGATAAATCTACTCTGTGCATGTTATATACTACAGAGTAGGTTTATCTAGTATTTAATTGCAAATAACATCTATCCAAAGAATGAAAACTCGAAATAAAACCCTATAATTTTTTTTTTTTTTTTTATGGGTATTTTGCGGTCGGCGCGCCTCCGCACCACTCCGTCCGGGGCGAGGGGCTTAAACACGCAACTCCCGCGACCCACCCAAAAACCACGTCGCCTTCGTCGTTGAGCCGACCACTGGAGCAGCGTTAACTTGTCGTCAGTGGTCGGCCCGACGGAATACCTCCTATTGGGGTACCCTCCCACAAATAAAACCCTATACTAACATGTCTGATCAACATGACATAGTAAGGACAATGTCTCTCCTTATTGTGAAGGAGGCTCGGGCCTAGAAGTAGGACGAATACGAGCCAAAATACTGAATTTAGTTGAAAACTAAATGCATAATAAACTTGAGAATTTAATACACTCGACAACGGGAACAATTGGTTCACATTAGCAGCTTATAGCCAAAGCTATAGAAGAAGAAATAATGTATTGTCTTCTACTTTTGTCTAAGTTTTAGAACCGTTTCTACCTTCTAACTTTCCTACCTCTATAATATCCTACAGAAAGTTATGGTTCTGATTGGCATCACGTCTGTCTGACTTTTGAGCTGTTGTCTTCCGTTGACAGTCGTCTGTTTTAGGATAATATTTGTAGCAATCCCGATCGAATTATGTACATAAAATGAGAACAGGAAAAAAAACAAAATATTATAAAGGATATTTATACGTATAAGTCGTTTCATGATAAAGATTTAATAAGAATAGACCCATAAGACAAATTAATTGTTTAAAATTCTATAATATGCCCTATAAATATTAATTGTATTGTTTTTCACTATAAAATAATGACGTAAACAATATACTTGTATGTAGGTTGAAATAATTTGCATTAGAATTGTCTTGAAACAGTTTGACAACGTTTTCTGTTAAGAAATAACATATACTAAATATTTAAAAAGACAGTATGCTTCCCTCGTTTGCCTTATTTTTAAAGACAATCCTTGTGTTCGGGGACTTTACAAACATATAAAGTAATACCGCGTGTTGACGGAATACGAAAACAATTTACCACTCCCTATCTTACCAAGGGATGTCGTAAGACACGGCTAAAGGATATAATATGCACATGATATCTGTACAAGAGCAAGAAAACTCGAAACAAAACCTTACACCAACCTGTGTGACCAGCATGGTATTGCACTTTCCCTCCTATTGTGAAGGAGGCTCGAGCCCAGCAGTGGAACGTATATGAGCTATGATGATCATGATGATGAATTAACGGACACAAATTACATCCAGACTCAACAACTATTTGTGAATCGCACAAAGTGTTGTTCTGCATGGGATTCGCACCCACAACAGTGCCACGGTAGGTCGGTAACTAAACCACTAAACCATTTGTGCAGTCCTTGCCCTTATCCTTCTGATATTGGAGTAAGAATACAATTCACCACCCCATTTCTTACCCGTGAGTGTTATAAAAGACGACTAGTTGTATAATATGCATATAACATCTATATAAAACAAGAAAAATAAAAATTCTATACCAAGTCATTTCCCCTTCCATTATGCAAAAAATCTCGTAATAAAACCATATGCCAACACGTCTGACCAGCATGTCTTAGTAGGTTTATTTCCAGCACATAATGGAGGAGGCCCAAGCTTAACAGTGGGACGTATATGGGCTGAGATGATGATAAAATGAGTATTAGAAGTACTAAATGATTTGTTGCTAGAAAAAAAAATGAAACTATAGACCAAAAGCCCTATCTTAAATTCGAATGCATCAATTCAATAAGCTGAATAATATATATTCAAAAATAATATACTGAAAGCGTTACACGATATTAGTACTAATTCTGTTGTTTATTAACTAAAATGAATTAGAATTGATTTTTTTTTTATAATTTAAATATACATATATTTATTTTAAACATACATCATCTTCCACACCATGAACTCAGCCCACATAAATCCCACTGTTGGACAAGTCTCCTCCATAGTAGAAGAGAAATTAACCTACTATACCATGTTGATTAGACGTGTTTGCAAAGGGTTTTACATCGAGATTGTCTTCTCTTAAATAAGTGTTATCTGCATAATATAGTCCTCAGTTACCTTTTACGACAACCTCGGGCGAGATATGAAGTAGTGAATTGTATTCTTACTCCGTCACTACGCGGAAGGTGACACGAAGGAATAATAAAATGGAGTCGTAAAAAGACGCCACGCTTCTAGCAAGTCGTAATAACAAATGCGATCGCGAATTCGCCTGCCAAGTTTGGCGATTACAGTTTATGTATAAGGCTATATCCAACAGCGAACATTAATAGGCTGATGATAACGGATAGAGTATATAAATAGACTTATAAATATATGTTTATTTATGTGATTAAATCCTGAATTAGGTAAAAGTGTCATTGAACTCTTACTTGCAAGATTTCTACAGAAATTCTGAACAGAAGAGACCCGAGTTTTACTCTGCAGAAGGAAAAAAACTCGTTCCTTTGCTTAACAAAAAATTATATGGTAGAACATATGATGGTAAAGGCTTAGAGCGTCAAAATAAAATATGTAGCCCCGTTTGGTTATTTATCAAAACATTATGTCATCACTCTTTAGTATCGTGCGGGAATCATGAAAACCGGCTCAGAAGCCATCAATTAATTGGGTGATAACCTTCTCCTCGGAAACTTATACAAACATGATATGATGATGGATGACAATTACGCAAATAAAGAAAATAACTTTAAATTAATTCAATAGACCATATTCAAATTAATTGCAAATATTTTTAGTTTTATTCGAATAAAATACATCTAATCTAATATTAAATTTAGTTAGAGTACAACGGAATAAGTCCCATTAATTCTTGCGTTACAGATCGCTCAGCTCAGTTGTGCCACGTAGAGCTACGAACCACTCGAATATTGTTCGTTTCCATTGTATTGTGTGAGTTCCCGCATTTACACTCCCTTCATTTTCCTCACGGTAGGCAGCGGCAGTATCACTTACTATCAGGTGGGCTGTTTACCCGTTAGCTAACAACAGCAATAAAAAAGATATAGTTTAAGTTATCTGTATTTTAAAGGCCTAATGTAATTAGCCAATTACTAGAGTTTGGAGGAGGTGGATTTAAAATCAACTTCATCATTCAGCCTTCTCCGTCCGCCATCCATTGCTGTCATAATAGCCTTACTCGCCCGATTGCAGTCAAGTGTTATATATTTCACCGGAAAGAGCTGATGTCCACTCTTCTGATGAAACCCTTAGCTCATTTTACAATTCCCATGAGCGAGAAAGGGTAAGTGGTAATTATATTTTTATTCCGTCGCCTAATTTATATATTTATAGAAAGTACTTTTTTGATTGCGGTTGGTGACAAACAAGCAATCAATACACCTGATGGTAAGTGACCCTACCGCTCATGGATCTTTGCTAGGCCGGTGTCTACCGTGAAGAAAATGAATGGAGTATGAATGCATGCAATGAGGTTTCTTGATACTAGAGTCACCAAAACCCACCACACATAAAAAACGCCTTCAGAAAGTTGCACTTCCAGGTCTCTAGCTCCCCGAACAAAGCGGCGGTACTACCATAACCGTCATACTTGACAGGTAACGTAGCAATTGCAATTGATATAATAAGATTCTCAGGAAAACGCTGTACTTCAAATATTATTCGATAAGTTATCATTATTTTTATATGAGAATAAGCAGTGTATTTGTGAAGTCAAGTAATTTACAAATGCAGCTATAGTTTTACAAGAGATCCTTAAACGTTCAAGAAAACAAAGAGCTGCTATTGTAAATAGCTTTTAAAGCTCTTTACTGAAAAAGCCGTCCCTTAAAACAATGGAAACACACACCGTGTCAAGTGTCAGTAACAAGGCTCGCTTTCTTCAATGCGGACTACATTAAAACATATTACAAATAACACATGATCGATAATTTTGAACTTTATATCCTAACTTTAGAGTTTATATTTACAACTACAGGATGTTATATGAACACCTTTGATTTGAAGCCACTTGAAAATGCGATCAACTTTTGTATGATTGTTATTAGGTTATTTTTGGATTCCCGATATTATTTATTGATATGTATTGCAGAATAAATAGCCACGGATAATATATTCCTCAATTGATGATTGAGAAACAACTAGTTCGTTGAAATCGTGGTCTTATAGGACTAGTTTCTCGTATAATAAAAAGTTGTTTTTAAATGTCATATTTAATTTTATTTTTGCCCCAAATATCAAACGTGTGGTGACGGAATAAGAATACAATTCACCACTCCCTTTCCTACCCGTAGATGTCGTAAAAGACGACTAAGGGATATTATATGCATATTACGGCTTTGCGAGAGAAGGAAAACTCGAAATAAAACCCTGTACCAACCCGTCTGATCAGCATGGTATAGTAGTTCAATTTTGCTCCTATTTAGGAGGAGGCTCGGGCCCAGCAGTGGAACGTATAGGAGCTGTGATGAATAAATTAATGAAATATCAGACTGTCTTATCGTCATTCAAAATATAGATTAAATTCAATTTATTTATCCATCTAGCAGTCCATCCACTTCCACTATTCGAGAAGGTCTGAATAACGGAAATCCGCAGAAGAACAGGTGTAACCGATATAGCACGAAGAATTAACACACTGAAGTGGCAATGCGCAGGACGCAACGCTCTGTTACAGTTTCCCGATGTTCCCTAAAATGCTAACTCTTCCTACATATCCATCAGCACTTTCGCCTTCCTATCTAGATAGCTTAGCCCTCTCCTCAGTCCGGTTTCAATCTTCGTCGAGCACGGTTGCCTCTACTATTTGTATTCACTACCTCTAAGTTTTATTTCAATACAAGGTTGTGTGAAATTAAATAAGTTTATTTTTTAAAAAACATCCTTAAGGATACCCGTATAACATTGGTGGCAGCGTAAAAGGGATCGTAACTGTGATCCTTGGCATCCGACAGTTCATAACAGTACTCTATTAACGTCCTTAATAAGTGACATCCGTTCGAGTTACATTCGAATCGTGAAACAAGTGGTACCGTGCTGCGAATCCTACGCAAATTTCGTGTCACACCGGGCTCACTTCTATATCCTGCTACATCCAAGGGGCCACAGGGGCCTTGCTACTACTACCACTATGATATTCCTGTTAAGTATCCTGTGCAGTACATCCATGTAAGTGTATGTTCGTTTACTTATACTAAACTCAGTGATTCAGTGATAAATTATTCGCGAAGAGCAACCCTAAATAGTGTGTTTGTGTATATTAAAATATAAAAGTGTTTCGTAAATATAAACTTAAGTTATACATAATTTAATCTTAGTATTAGCCCAGACGTAACGTGATATTGTTATTTTTATAAGTGATAAACAGAGTAGCGTCGTCCGACTCGTTGATACGATAACGCCGTAGCTTGTCCAAGTTCGTAGAACCTCTTCATATCGCATCCGCTAGACCCACCGCGAACTGCTAAGCATTTAAAATGTCTCAAGATAAACCAATTCAAATTCAATCCGATACCATTGACTTAAATGTTCTGATAAAATTCATCAAACCATTCGATGGATCTAGGAACCTACTCACACCATTTATAACGAATTGTTCGAATGCATACAACCTCGCCTCAACTAATCAGAAACACATTATTTTTAAATTTATAATAAGCCAATTACAAGGTAGAGCCGAGGCTGCATGTTCCATCAAAGAATTTAGCAATTGGGATCAACTAAAAGATTTCTTGACAACACAATTCGGCGAAAGAAAATGTTACTCACACTTATTAACTGACCTTCAAGAATGTAGACAGTATTCCAATGAGACCGTAACACAGTACTCGCTCCGAGTGGAAACATGTTTATCCCATTTGCTAACTGAGATTACACTTTCTAACTCCAAAAAAATGGAACTCGCTGGTAAGACAAGTGCAATGGAAGATATTGCGCTTAACACGTTTGTCCTTGGGTTACATCCAAGGATATCCAACAATGTTCGGGTTCGATCCCCGAAAACCTTGAACGAGGCTATTAACGCTGCTATTTCGGAAGAGAAAATATTGCAATTTGTTAATAGAAAATCTTTCTCCGCAACTGAGCCTAATTCTCTAAGACCAAGAACCTTTCCTAAACCAGATTATAAAACTCACGAGTTTAGGCCTAATTTCGGTTTTCCACATAAGCCGCGTCCCGTTGCTTATACCGAATATTGTCGTTACTGTAAAAATCCTGGTCATGTTTTAGAAAATTGCCGTAAAAGGGAATACAATAACAAACGTTTCAATTTGCCGCAAAATAGCCAAAATAGGGTTAACTTATTAGAGGAAAACGAAGAAGGTGTAGTCAACGCCGATTTCGTCACAAATCAAGCTTTAAACTAAATGATGGCTCGTTTAGGTGTCGGTCGGGCCACCCTAAACTAAAATCCGGCATGACTAATCCTAGGTATCCTAATAATAATAATTGTAACGATAATTTTTATTTTCTATATCCTTCTATATCCCGGGTAGAAAAATCTTTACCCAATAGTATTAATAAATCCACTGTATCCATGACACAGTATCCATCGGAAAATGACACTGCGACTTCCGCTACAAGGTCAAGTCGTAATCCTGGAAAACATAATTATACTATATCCACACAAGAAGAATATTTACCAAATGCTTCGGTGCCCAAAGTATCCACCACTGAACCGTTGTCAGATCCCGTAATAAATTGCATACCAAATATCTCTCGCAAATATTTACCATATATAAGAGTACTTACTTCTATATCTTCAAAGCCACTTTCCTTCTTGATTGATACAGGAGCGTCTTTTAGTCTGGTGAAGAAGTCCTGTATCGAAAGAATGCCAGAAATTACGAAAACCATTGTAAAATTCAAAGGAATTGATTCTTCCGGCACAAAATCCACTTTAGGTCATATACTTATCCAACTCGATTCAATAATTCATAATTTCCACGTAGTCGAAGGGATAGATTTACCCTATGACGGTATAATTGGCAACGACATGTTTAATAAAATGGACGGAAATATAGACTACCCTAAACAACAATTAACACTTGGTAAAATAATTTTAAATTTACATTTCAACGAACCAATTTGTATAATCCCTGCTCGAACTGAAACAATTATAGAATGTACCGTATCAAACCCTGAACTCAGCGAGGGACTAATATTAGACCAGCATCCGATAGAAAACTTGCTCATAGCTAATTGTGTGGTTCGGGTGAAAGACAATTCAAGAATAAATATATCCGTCGTAAATACCTCTCATCACGCACTTTCCTTCGATCCCGACTTGAAGTTAGAAATAGTTCCTTACGTTAGACTTGAGACAACGCAATATATTCATAACACGAATGCCGACAGTCAATGCCATAATGACGCTTACTTACGAACTAAATCAGTATTCGAACAGATCCGTATTTCTCACTTAAACCAGGAAGAAAGCTTACAACTACTCGACGTTTGTGCTGACTTTTCCGACATTTTCCACCTTCCTGGCGACCAATTAACATATACCAATACAGTTGAACACGAAATAAAAACCTCAACCTCAATTCCTATCCATGTAAAATCCTATCGTTTCCCAGAGTGTCATAAAAAGGAAGTAAATTCACAAATAGACAAAATGCTCCAACAAGGAATAATAAAACCATCAGCTTCACCTTGGTCATCACCAATTTGGGTGGTACCAAAGAAACTCGACGCTTCCGGCGAGAAGAAGTGGAGAGTCGTAATAGATTATCGTAAATTAAACGACATCACTATCGGAGACTCGTATCCTATTCCAAATATTTCAGAAATTTTGGACCAACTTGGCAATAGTAAGTATTTTAGCACCCTTGATCTCGCTTCCGGTTTTCATCAAATCAAGGTTAAACCGGAAGACACCGAAAAAACAGCCTTCTCTGTACCTCAGGGACATTACGAATTTACACGTATGCCGTTTGGTTTAAAGAATGCACCATCAACTTTCCAACGACTTATGAATAATGTCCTTACTGGTCTTCAAGGGGAAAGATGTTTTGTGTATCTAGATGATATTGTCATCTACTCCTTTGATTTACGATCTCATATTCAAAATTTAACCTCTGTCTTCCGAAAACTCCGCTCTTTTAACCTTAAACTACAACCCGACAAATGCGAATTTTTACGCAAGGAAGTATCTTACTTAGGACACACTATCACGGATCAGGGAGTTAAACCTAATCCGGAAAAGCTAAAAGCCGTGCAACACTATCCCATTCCGAAATCCGCCAAGGACATAAAATCCTTTTTAGGATTTGTCTCTTACTATCGTAGATTTATACCAAACTTCTCGACCTTGGCCAAACCTTTAACAAATCTTTTGAAAAAAGACGTCCCTTTTGTTTGGGAAAACGAACATCAACTGGCATTCGATACTCTGAGACAAATGTTAATTTCAGCACCTTTATTAATTTATCCAGACTTTTCCAAACCATTTATCCTAACCACGGATGCATCCAATTATGCTATCAGTGCAATACTTTCTCAGGGTGAAATAGGCAAAGACCAGCCCATAGCTTATGCATCCCGCACTCTCAACAAAAGTGAGTGTAACTATAACACCACGGAAAAAGAACTTCTCGCGATCCTTTATGGCTGTAAGACCTTTCGCCCTTATCTCTATGGTAGACACTTCCAAATCATTACAGACCACCGTCCTCTAAAGTGGCTTTTCAACCACAAGGATCCAAGCAGCAAATTGCAAAGGTGGCGACTTAAATTAGAGGAGTACGAGTACCAAATCATATACCGGAAGGGTAAATTTAACGCCGCTGATGCTCTTTCTAGATATCCACCTGAAAATCCTCTACTTATGAATCCCCTTGCTCCTGAACCAGTCCCAGGACCTTCTCGAACTAACCATGACAATCCTTCGCTCCCTGATAATGAAGACTCTTACGACCACGATGACCTTCTAAACCCAGACATTATTCCACCTCTTACTCCTAACCAAAGAGACTTGATTGAAATGCCTGACGATTTAAGGGACTTAAATCTTGATGAGCTTGACACAGGACAACCTACGACTAATAATTCTAATGACGACTCACCTTTACGCCATGATGATCCTCCTCTGTGTCTCGATTCACCTTATAATCCTGCTAGTGCTATTGAGGATTCACCTTCAATATCTCAAACTTATACCGAATTTCTTAAAATAATTGCCAATAAAAATTACACTTTCGATAGTAAAATAATGGAACATAATGAAAGTCTATTGAAATCCCCTTATAAACATATTGTCATACCTACCTCCGTGGATATGGATGAATCAATTCCATACGTTGAAATGACCATATCAAATTTCGCCGATAAAGACACTTTTTTGACGCTAGAAAGAACCCTAAACTCGTTCATTACAAATCAACATGAAAATAAAACATACTATTACCTATTTACAAAAATAAACCACTTTGATTCGTGCTCTTATTCCGATATCTTCGAGAGCCTTAAAATACTAAGGAATGAATTCATTATATCTTTAAATGAAAATGACAAAATAATAGCCATAACAGATTTCAAAAATCCTTTTGATAACCACTATTTTATTAAAATATACAATATGCTCCTCTATTTATTCAATAACACGGGCATAGAAGTACACATCTACCGTAATAGTATACAATACCCATCTTTGAGTGAAATCAAACAAATACTTAGAGATAATCATGACCTACCAATAGCTGGTCATGTAGGTTCTTCTAGAATGTATAACAGAATATCAGAAAGATATTACTGGAAAAATATGAGGTCAGATATTGAAAACTATGTTAAAGCATGTCAGCTGTGTCAGACGAATAAAGCCTTGCGACAAACGAATAGAGCCCCTATGCAGATTACTAGTACCGCCTCAATGGCATTTGAAAAGATATTTCTTGACATAGTAGGACCTCTTCCAGAATCCGGCCTAGCAAAATTAAAATATATTCTCACACTACAAGATGATCTCACTAAATACTCCGCAGCCTATCCTATTAGATCTACAACTGCCGAAGAAACGAGTGAATGTCTCGTACATTTCATCTCAGTATTCGGCATACCGAAAATTATTGTTACCGATCAAGGCAGTAATTTTACAGCCGAACTTTTTAAAGAAACATGTTCCTTTTTAAAGATCAAACAGATATGGTCGACTCCTTACCATCCCCAAACACAAGGTGCCTTAGAGCGTAGCCACTCCACCTTAAAGGAGTATTTGAAATCATATATAGATCATGATCCTTCAAGATGGTCTAAATTCGTTTATACTGCCATGATGGCTTACAACACCAACATCCATTCAACCACAAATTTTACTCCACATGAACTCGTTTTTGGCAGTAAACCTTATATACCAAATTCCATTTATGAACAGGATCTAAATCCTACCTATAATGAATTCGTTAGAATGTTACAACAACGACTAAAATTCTCCAGGAGCAAAGCCATAGAAAATATTCAAAAATCAAAGGAAAAGTCCAAAACCCACTATGACAACCGCACACGTTCTGTGAATTTCAAAATCGGCGATTACGTCTACTTAAAAAATCACCTTCGCTTGGGCAAAGCGTTATCTCCTATTTGGAAGGGCCCGTATAAAATAATAAAATTACACGGCAATAATAATGCATCCTTATTGATAAACAGAAGACATGTAAAGTACCATTATGATCAAATGAAACTAGCTCAGAGAACATCTTAATTAATTGTTATATCATCTTCCATCGCACTTTTCTTGCAGTGTTAATGGCGAAGGTTTTCCTGATATCATAAAACCAATAGAGAGTGGGCCTGGAATCTACTTCGATCCAATCGGTTCGGTGAAAGTAATCAATGGACATCTAAGTGTTGTGGTTCCTGTAGACATATCCTTCATATCTCCTCATTTAATTAATATTAATCATGTTCTTAGTATAACGTCCAAAATGTGTAATGAAAGTACAGCTTTCGAGTTTGCCGAATGTATTAACATATTACAACCACTCGAGGTCAGACTCGCTGATATTTCTAGAGACTTTGGATCAATTTCACATCTTCTTACGCGGAAAATCAAGCGTTCTGCTTGGTTTGCAGGCGTTGGGTCTGTACTCAAACATGTGTTTGGTACAATGGATGAGGACGATGCTATTCAATACGGCAACGCTATTCAGGCTTTAGGAAAAGACCAAAATGCATTAGCCGAATACATGAAAGACAATATTCTTCTCACTACTTCCGCTATTACCACATTCAATCAAACTATAACCCAACTTATAGAAAATGAAAAATCCCTGAATAGCGCTGTTGTTTCCTTAACTGAAAATTTTAAAAATCTCACCTTTGTATCTGCTACCCTAACTATTAAAACTAGAATTATGGAAATTGTAACTATATTAGAGAATAGTTTACTTACTTTGTCTTTTAAATTAGAGGATATATCAAATGGCTTAATGTTTAGTAAAAATAATGTTCTTTATCCTGCCATTTGTTCACCTCAAGAGTTATATAATGATTTAGTTATTAATTATAGACATTTACCTAATTCTAAGGAACTTCCACTTACTCTAGATTTAAGTAATATCCATAAGCTTTTGAAAATTTCTAGTATAAGTACATATTATTTTGATAATAAAATTATATTCATAGTTAAGATACCATTGGTTCATCCTCTAGAGTTTGGTTTATATCATAGTTTGCCATTGCCAACTCTACACCAAAATAATACTTATAGTACGATTATTCCTTCCACTACTTATGTAGGCCTCTCTAGAGATAAGAATCAATATTGTCAGTTAGATAACCTAGATAACTGTAAATCTCTTAAAGCTAACTACATCTGCGACAAAGTTAATATTCTATCTAGTGTAACTCACCCTATATGTGAAACAGAAATTGTATCTAAAACAATAACATATATACCCAACCAGTGTCCGATAAAACTGTTTAAGGGTAACCTTGAAATTTGGCAAGAATTATACAATAATGAATGGATATTTGTTATTTCAAATGTTACTAAATTCACTCTCGATTGCCAAAATAACAATGTTTATGAAACCAATATAATCGGAACTGGAGTATTACGGGTCCCTCTAGGTTGTACTGGGTTCTGTAATGGATTTCAATTATTCACGAAACAAAATATTAAAATTAACGTAACTCACATTAACCTGGATTATGATATTATAAATAGTAACTTTAGTATACCAAAGTATTCAGACCATATATTGCCCGAAGTAAACATTAAACATTTCAATATTAAACGCGTATTAGATAATGATCAAGGTTTTGCTACGCTTAATAAAGAATTAAATAAATTTATTACGAAACCCAGAGAAATAGAAGTAAATCATTTTCATGTACCGATTGTTGTATATTGTATGTTATTCATAATTATCTTTTACTTAGGTTATAAGATTTATTTGTGCCGCAACCGCTGCTTTTCCCCTTCAACTGAAACTAGCGTCATTTTCCACCCAGCTTCTCATCCCGAGATGGAGCTTAGTTCTCCTACCACTCTGGACACTCCTAGAATTAGAATTCAGACATAAACTTCACTCTGGGGTGTAAGTTTAGTCTTAAGCGGGGGGCTGTTACAGTTTCCCGATGTTCCCTAAAATGCTAACTCTTCCTACATATCCATCAGCACTTTCGCCTTCCTATCTAGATAGCTTAGCCCTCTCCTCAGTCCGGTTTCAATCTTCGTCGAGCACGGTTGCCTCTACTATTTGTATTCACTACCTCTAAGTTTTATTTCAATACAAGGTTGTGTGAAATTAAATAAGTTTATTTTTTAAAAAACATCCTTAAGGATACCCGTATAACAGCTCGACGAACTAAAAACCGCTGAGGAAGAAAGGTTCTTGAGTGGCGACCACGTATCGGACAACACAATGTAGGACGCCGTTTAGGTGTACCGATGACCTGATGAAAGTTGCTGAGCATCGTTGGATGTAGGCGGCACAGGATCGCACTCTGTGGCGTAACATGTGGCCTACGTCCAACAGTGGACGGCTATAGGCTGATGAAATAATGATAATGATGATAAAGAAGAAGGTAATACCATAAACCCAAAGCTTAATCGTTACGTTCGTTTATAGTTTAACTAGCAACTCGCTCTCGCTTCGCTTCAGTTTCAGTCGTCTTATCCGCGCAGTTAAAATATAGCTTATGTTACTCCCTGATATTATCGCTTTCCATTGGTGAAAGAAGTTTTGAAATCTGTTCAGTGGTTTAAGCGTGAAAGCGTAAAAAACTTTCGCATTTAAAATATTTGTAAGGATTTAGTTTGTTGTTATTACAAAATTGTCGATAATTTCTTTACATATACCCAAAATATATTAATTGACTATTAACGTAATTATAGACCATCGTAAGGTCATAAATAAAATAAACATTGCCTCCCAATTTTCATTTAATTACTACGAGAATCAAATCCTTTACGGACGAACAATCGTTAGTTATTCTATCAATAATGTTTATTCCTTATAGGGAGATACGAACAACGTATTTGTAACAGGTTGATTGACGCCTACGCTTAAATGGTAACCAGTTCAACTTTGGTATCACTTAAGTATAACTTAATACCTTAATACCACGTAACTTACACTTAATACCACTAGACACTAATAACTTAGTTAATGTGTAATTTTCTGTTCTAGCTAACGATCAATCAGTTTTTAGAATTCCCATGGGGAAGTATAGAATACCGCGTGAGGGCGACGCTATGGCTACAGTTTTATGGCCAGGGAGTCGAAAGGGATGATACCCGATAAGATAATTTACAGGGTCGACCATGGACGTTAAGAAATGGGTACCAGTGGTCGGCTGAATAGTTATGGGAGGAGAAAATGGTAAGTTATGGGATCGCGCACTACCTATCCGTCGCCTCGGGCGGATTGATCGGGATGTATCCACATCACAGCCTACTATAAAAAAATGGGGAAGTATAAGACAGTATGTTATATGGCTAGATTCGAATATTAGTAATAATTTCTATGGAGATATGGAGTGAGTACGCTCGAGATTTACGAAAAATTTATAAAAGCTAAGCTTTAAGAACACTAAAGTGGGTGGGCCGAATGCCTCAGCATAACACCTGGCGAAGAAAGGTTCTTCAGTAGTGACTACGCATCGGACAAATCAGTGTAGGATGAACGAGATGAACCAAAGACTTGGACCAGATCACGCTTTGGAGCGTTCTATGAGCAAGGCTTACGTCCAGCAGTGAACAAAAAAATGCTAAATAATGGTGATTCATTCTTAATTAAATTTCAATCAGAGGTTAGAAATATATTTAACAATCACACATATTTATAATGAGTAATCTCTGATGTTAATTATGCTAATATTGCTTGCATTTAATCATAAATATACACGCAAATCCGCAATGATCAAAAACAAAGTTCTATGACCAGTTTGTTACCAGCGGTACACCGCTTACGTAAGTTTACATACGGTACAGACACATGGTCCTTTGAACCACTTAAATATAATTAAAAAAGCTTGCTATGAAGACAACGCTTAGAAACACTCTACTAGATAATGTTTGTAATACACAAGTCCGGCGAAGTTAACTGTTTTTTTTATCTCGCGGGTTATATATTTTCGTGTGGGGATGGAGTAAGAATAAAAATCACCATTCTTTATCTTGCGGAAGGAGGTCGTAAAAGACACCGAAGGGATATAATACGTTTCCGTCAGGCCGACCACTGACGACAAGTAACCCTGTCCCGGTGGTCGGTCCAACGACAAAGGCGACGTGGTGTTCGGGTGGATTGCGGGTGAGCGTGCTTACACCCCTCTGTAGTCCCGGACGGAGTGGTGCGAGGAGTGCGCCGACCGCAATCCCGACACCCACGGAAAAGAGAGGAGATGGTGAATAGTATTCTTCATCATCATCATCATCGCAGACCACATACGTCTCCCTGTTGGGCTCGGGCCTCCTGCGGAATGGGAGGGAATTTAACTTACTATACCGTGCTGTTAAGACATGTTAGCCTGTAAGCCTAAAACCCTATGGTTTTATTTCGAGTTTTCCTTCTCTTACACAGATGTTATGTGCATATTATATCCCTTAGTCATCTTTTACGACATCCACGGGCAAGATAGGGAGTGGTGAATTGTATTCTTAATCCGTTACCACACGGAAGAGTATTATTACTCCTTCAAAAATATGGAAAAAGTTCTCTCAACATAGAATTTATTGAGGAAAGACCGACGTCCTCCCCGAGGGGGGGACGTCGGTCGATGGGAGGGTACCCCAATAGGGGGTATTCCGTCGGGCCGACCACTGATGTCAAGTAACCCTGCTCCGGTGGTCGGCCCAATGACGAAGGCGACGTGGTTTTCGGGTGGGTTGAGGGAGTTGCGTGCTTAAGCCCCTCTGTCGCCCCGGACGGAGTGGTGCGGAGGCGCGCCGACCGCAGCCCACCCACAAAAAAAAGAAATAAAAACAGAATTTATTCCTTAATTCTGAATCTTTAAGCAAAATACACAACTAAACGACCATTGTCTTAATAAATCACTACAATTAAAATATCACGTAAATCGTATATTACAACGTATATTACATTTTAGCATTACATAACTGTACATAATAACTACACCTTCTCTATAATTATTGACTCGAGTTGCATATCAATCCATTCAGATTTTAACGTTACAATTATAACGGTCGAATCGATTTTATCGATAATTTTCTCAATATTTTTGCTATTAATATCGTTATTTTTTTCCTCTTTTTGTAGGCAATGGTATCTTGAAGCCATCAGCTATCAGGTTAACAATTGCATTACCGGTTTGAAAACAGGCGGTCATAAAGCTGTTACTAACTTTTGAAATCATCATTTCAGCTCATATACGTCCTACTGCTGGGCTCGAGCCTCCTCCACAATAGGAGGGAGATTGACCTTATTATATCATGCTGGTCAGACAGGTTGATATAGGGTTTTGTTTCGAGTTTTCTTTCTCTTGCATAAATGTTATGAGCATATTATATCCCTTAGTCGTCTTTTACGACATCCACGGGCAAGATAAGGAGTGGTGAATTGTAATCTTACTCCGTCACCACATGGAATATATTTACTATGAAAGAAGAAAAATATGTATGTATTGAGTCGAACTAAGCAGGGTGATGATGTTGTATTCTTACTCCGTCATCACATGCCTAGTGATAACAACGTCATCTCGGTTTTCATACCATCCCACTGCTGGGCTCGAGCCTGCTCTATAATAGGAGAAATATAAACCTACTAATACCGCTGCTACCTAATGCTGTGTGGTAACAAAGTAAGAATACAATTCACTACTCCCTATCTTGCCCGTGGATGTCGCAAGAGACGTTTAAGGGATATAATAAGCATAACATCCATGCAAGAGAAGGAAAACTCGAAACAAACCCTATTCCAAAACGTCTGACCAATGTGGTATAGTAGGTTAATTCGTCTCCCTTTATGGAGGAGGTTTAAACCCAACAGTGGGACCTTTATAGGCTGAGATCATGATGGCATCATCTTCATCACAGCTGATATACGTCCCACTGCTGGGCTCGAGCCCCCTCCACAACGGGAGGAAAACCAACCTTACTATATTATGCTAGTCAGCCGTGTTGTCATAGGGTTTTATTTAGATTTTTCTTCGCTTGCATGAATCTTATACGCATAATAAAGGTGCCATTCCAACCTCGGCTGCAGGCTGCAGATGCAGGCTGCGGCTGCAGGCTGCAGATGCAGGTAGCACAAGCATGACACGCAGCCGCTACCTGCATTCGCAGCCGGTAGTGATTCCGAGGCTGGCTGCACGTGCTGCGGCAGGCTGCGTCTAATTCCTTCCAGACAGTATCTTAGCCACATTATTCTTATATTTCGTGTGACTTGTATCAAAAAGAGCAGGAGATTTTATTACAAGGTTACTTAACTGGTCTTCTTCAGTCGCCGAAAATCTCTCTTTTTTAATAAGTATTGATGCTAAATCTAAATATCGAGAGCCGATAAAAATTCTATCCAACATGAGCGCTAATTTCATTGCAAATTAAATTTGCAATGAAATTTGGTGAGATTGGCTCGGAATAGCGGCTACTTTTTATTTTTTTTTTTTGGGGTGGGCTGCGGTCGGCGCGCCTCCGCACCACTCCGTCCGGGGCGACAGAGGGGCTTAAGCACGCAACACCCGCAACCCACCCGAACACCACGTCGCCTTCGTCGTTGGGCCAACCACTGGAGCAGGGTTACTTGTCATCAGTGGTCGGCCCGACGGAATACCCCCTACCCGGGGCACCCTCCCATCGACCGACGTCCCCCCCTCGGGGAGGACGTCGGTCTTTCCTCACGCGGTCGGCCTCTCGGCGGGTGACGGACTAATCCCCGGTCTCGTCACCCGCGGCCGCGGCTAGGGCGGCATGGCGCGCAGGTAATCCCGCCTGCGCCGCCCCAGTCGCCGGCGGCGGGTCGCATCATCGAGGCTGTGCTCCTCGCGCTCGCGACCCGCTGCCTCCTTCTGCGAGATAACTGCCTCGCAGAAGGCTGCGACCGCGTCCCAATTCCTGATGCTGCCGAGCATCGCCCTAGCGATGGTCGGTAGCGTCAGGTCTGCACCGATGATTGCGACGAGTTCACGACGCGGCTCTGCCCAAGCGGCACAGACCTCGAGCATATGCTGCGCCGTGTCTTCGTCGCAATCGCAGTGGTGGCAGGACGGAGTTCTCTCCCTCCTAGCGACCCTGTACAGGTACTTGCCGAAGCATCCATGCCCCGTCAAGACCTGTACGAGTCGGAAGGAGAGCACCCCGTGCCGCCTTTCCAACCACTGCATCAGCACCGGCCGGAAGGCCTCCACGGTCCAAACACCGTATCGAGGCCTCTCCAGCCGGTCTGCCCAACGGGCGATGACGTCTCGGCGGGCGTCGACGCGCCAGGCGGTAAGCTCCCTCAGGGAAACAACACCGCCACCCCCCCCGCGCACCCCCGATACCCTCCGATACAAGTCGGCGAGCATTTCCGCCTCCAGGTCCCACGGGGGAGTCCCGGCCAACAGGCACGCCGCCTCCGTCGCCACCATGCGGCACCCCCGGATGATCCTGACCGCCATGACCTTCTGTGGACGCCACAGAAGGGCTGAATAGCGACTACTTGGGATTTATCTCAACAGGTTGAAGTGACTTAACTACGTGCGTATCGACTTGAAGCCGCAGCACTACTGGTCTGCGATCGGCTGCGGCTGCAAGTCGCAGCAACACTTGCAGCCGAGGCTCGGTAGCACGTGCAGCTGCAGCCGCGTTCGGAGTGTTTTTCACAGAAATCCATACTACATAGAAAACCAGTCGTACAGCAGCAGCCAGCTTCGTGCAGCCGCTGCATGTGCTGCCTGCAGCCGCAGCCTGCAGCCGAGGTAGGAATGGCACCTTAACCCTTAGTCGTCTTTTACGACATCCCCAGGCAAGGTAGAGATTTGTGAATTTTATTCTTACTCCGTTACCATATGGCAACGATAATGACATCATTTTAATAATTAAATACGTAAAATCATTTTAGTTTCGGTGTAATTGCGTAAACATCAAAATGTATTTATACAAACAAATATTTTTCCCTATCCGTTATGCAAAGGTTCATTGAACTTGACAGCTGTTGTATTGTAAATTTAATATGAAAATTGAATAGAAAGTTGATGCGTACATTGTGATTGGTACATTTGGCAGATGTATATTACGCAGTGTTTTAAATAGAATATCATATATGTATTTTAATACATTCATGTTGTGACGAAATAAGAATACAATTCACTATCTCTCTTGCCCAAGGGTATAATAAAAAACCGGCTAAGTTCAAGTCGGAGTCAGGCATGAAGGGTTCTGTACCATCCTTACTAATATTATAAATGCGAAAGTAAGGATGTTTGTTTCTTTGGTTGTTTGTTACGCTTTCACGTTTAAACCACTGAATCGATTTCAAAAATTCTTTCACCAATAGAAAGCTATAATATCAGGAAGTAACATAGGCTATATTTTATCCCGGTATCCCCACGGGAACGGGAACTACGCCGCGGGTAAGGCGACTGAAACCGAAGCGAAGCGAGGGCGGTTTCTAGTTATCTATGTAAATCGCGTTTGTTGTAGGGGAGCCCCCCTTAAGTATTTATTTTATTTTGCTTTTAGTATTTGATGTTATGGTGTTGTTATGGCCTTCCGTGTGGTGACGGAGTAAGAGTATAATTCACCACCCCCTATCTTACCAATGGGTGATCGTACGAGACAACTAAGGGATATAAAACGCATATAACATATATGCAAGAGAAGGAAAACTTGAAATAAAACCCTATACCAACACGTCTGACCAGCGTGGTATAGTAGATCAATTACCCTTCCATTATGGTGGAGGCCTGATCCCAGCAGTGGAACGTATATGGACTGAGCCATTTGTTGTTATGGCGGCGACAGAAATACGTAACTTGTAAAAATTTCAGCTGTCTAGCTATCGCCGTACTTGAAATATAGCCTGGTGATAGACAGACGGACAGACAGTGAAGTCTTAGTAATAGGGTCCCGTTTTTACCTTTTGGGTACGGAACCCTAAAAATGACTAAAGAATATGATATGCAGATAAATACAAGAGGAAAAATTGACTTAAAACCGTAAACCAATACGTATGACCAGCGTTGTATATTAGGTGAATTTTCCCTTCTACTATAGAGAAGGCTCAAGCCTCCTCCACAATAGGAGGGTAATTGACCTGCTACACTACGCTGGTCGGGCGTATAATATAGGGTTTTATTTCGAGATTTGCTTCTTATTAGAATACCATATAAAATTTAGGATTATACTTTAAAACCTAAGCCTGCAATTTGTGAATACAAGTATTGGACCATAATTATTGAACTATTCAATTGATAACATTAATTCTACGTACCACAAGTTTCTTACTCTTAATAAATCCACGAAGATTATTAAATTGCAACCCACGTACCTGTAACAATAATTACAAAATTAGTATTGATGGCTAACTATAATTGACATGGTGAAAATATAGGCTGTATCAAAGCTATACACAAGTAAATACTAGTTAAGTTTTGAAAGTTATTTTTAAAATGTACTGTACCGATGGCGTAACAATGAACCACAAACCGACGAATGTGGTCATATTTTTTTTTTGTTATAAATTCAGAACCATAAAATAAGCATTCTGTGCGAGGCGTGTTTTTAAAATTGAAAACTTTTTTTATTGGTAGCGTACTTAGTTACAATAGACCTCAAAGGTCAGCCATAATTCATTCTCGACGAGCCCGACATCAAGTTCCAAGAAGGCCAAAAATGAAATACTAATACGATATAATCCGTAAAAATAGTTTAATTTGTAATTAATAATTTAATTACAACTTATTAAAAGATTTTATTAAAATTACAATTCTTTTGGCGCATTAGGGAATATTATGTAAATTTTTATGACGCGCCTGCACACCGTCACAAAAATCGACACCCTTTTTTTCCACAACGTCCCCCTCGCGCGGTCAGCCTCTCGGCAGGTGATGGACTAGGTACCCGGTGCAGTCACCCGCGGCCTCTGCTAGAAAAAAATCGACACCCTGAAGTTAAATGAAATTAGCTAGTCAACCTTTTTTACGATGCGCGGGCATATAATAATCAATTAGGTAATGCCTTATAATAAAACTTTCAAAATACCTTTTTTTATTATTATTGCCGTTTTTTGTACATTAGGATAACATTTTTAGAAAGATTTTGATCTTGTAACTTCTTACGTACGTGATAAAAAGTATACACATATTTTTTTTAATTATATTAAATGTGTTTATTTAAATAACCGTTATTTCTAGTAGTTATATTACTTTGTTATAGAAAGCTTATTATGTACGCGTGGGAACGTTACGGTAGAGACCTTGTATTAAATCTAGTTTGCATGTATGTATATTAAACTAAATTGCCAGTCGTAAACTATTTAAATACTACTTATATGTAATAAGAAACTTGAAGATTTTATTTGTTGTATGAAATTTCGATATATCACGTTATCAGTTATATTATTAACACGATCGGGGAAATGTCTTTATAAGCTTTTAATAACATAAGTAAAATTTAAAATTTTGAATAACCCCCGACACAAACTAAAATAATAAAAAAGTATTACGTTCTCTTCAACAGGAATTATCAATTTATTGTCATTTAATGATGATACTGGCACGCGTGAAGCACTTAAACATACGCCATTACATCATTTTATAAAAGAGCTGATACTCTTACACTGTTAACCAAAAATAGCTAAGAACTATCGCAAGGAAACTGACTTTCAAATCAAAAAAACCACATCGAAATCGATCCATGGTTACATTTTAAAAAAGAAACGCTTTGGTAAAATATTGTTACGCGCAGCTATTCATTTTTTTTTTTCTCTCTATCAAAATTAATGAATCTAATGAAGACATTTGGACAAAAAAGGAAAAAAATCTTTCAAACGTCGGCTTTATTTGAAACTTTACACACTTTTATATTTATAAATTTTTCACACAATATTTTTCTTTTAAAAATTGTGTACGATTTTCGACGTGATAGTGTCTTATAAATCGATGAATACTGGCTGTATGCACGAAAAAACATGACTCATTGTCACGTTTCGCCTGAGCCGAGCATGTAAGCAAGAGCGTGGAACAAGCGATAAAGAGATACGATCGGCCTAAGCGTTTGGCTTGTGACGAATCTATCTCTAATTTAAGTAAATAAATATTTGAATTAATGAGGGCAAATAAATGTTAATATATCGAAAAAAAAATTCAATTCAGTTTTGTAATATAATAAAAATGATAAGTCACTGATAATTAATAATTCAATTAAATTCATAAAAGTGCGGTGGATGGTGGCGTCCCAGCAGAGGCGACGGGTGAACGGAGCGAGGATTTAGTCCGGCACCCGCGGAGAGGCTGACCTCGCGACGGCAACCGACCGAGAGGGTAGTCCCTCGGGATATTCTGTCGAGCCGACCACTGAAGTCAAGGAACTCTGCACCAGTGTTCGGCCCAATGACTAAGGCGACGTGCTATTGGGTGTGTTACGGGGCCACGCGCAGCCCCTCTGTAGCCCCGAACCGAACCAGGCGGCGGGTGCGCTAACCGTAGCTCACCCAAAAATAAAATGAAAATAAAATGACATTACGTAAAATTATCGTCCGTAAACCGACTTTACAGACAACCTGTTTTGTTTTTTACAACAAGTGAAATAATCACTCGATAACGAATATTATACTCATGAAATTGTATTGAAATGAATGAAAATGGGACAGGATCAAATTTGTCCAGTTGTCTAACATTTATAAATATGTAGATAGGCTAGACGCGGAAGGCCAAGAACGGTATTTTATGGCTTTTGAGTACCTACATTCAAGAGTTATGAGTTTAAAGCCGATAGTAAATGTATTTAGAGAATGGGTGAGATTACCATTATTGCATATTCTACATTCTATAGAGATATATATCATATAATAGAGATATGTTTACTTTTTAAACTTGCACGTCTAAACTATTTGACAGATAATCTTGAGATTTCATAAACGCGTTATTAGGAATAATATCTGGTTGACCTAGCTTCGCTCGGAATATTTTTATCGAATTTATTTAGATATATATTAATAAAAAATAAAAATTATATAAAAAAATTACAAAAAGAGAATAATAATAACACTGAGATTCGAACCGACGCTGTTTGGATGCTACAAAACTCAAAATTAAAATCGGCCGTCTCCCAACTGAGCTGCCGTATCTCTTGACATTTACAACGAAATTTGAATTCATATTCTTTTAAAATTTAATGTCATTTATTGTTATGCTAAAAACACCGACAAAAGAACATTTTCTATAAATAAAACCTAGCTAGATCGATTTTTTGGACCCGAATCCTCTAATATGCCAAGTTTCAACAAAATCGTTGGAGCCGTTTCCGAGATCCTGAATATATATACGAGTATATATATATATATATATATACAAGAATTGCTCGTTTAAAGATATAAGATATCTATGATCCTAGAAAGTATTAATATTCCCGAAAGAAACAAATACCTAATCATTCTAGACTACCTCCGTGTGGTGACGGATCAAGAATACAATTCACTAGGGATATTAAAAAATTATCGATTTTTATAATAATCGATTTTTACAAAAAATTAATCGATTAATAATTAATTTTTACAATCGATTATTAATCGATTTTTTATTATTCGAAATTTGATCGAAATTAATCGATTATTCACTGCCAGATTTCCTAAAAAAAAAAAGTCATCACGATTGTTTGATACTATATTAGAAACACATTTCCTAAAAAAAAAGGTCATCATACTCCTGTTGGGAGAAAAATCGATTATTTTAAAATCGATTTATTTTAAAGAACAAAAAATAGATTATTTAAAAAATCGATTATTTTCCCTCCCAAGTCACATCCCCACAATTCACCACCTTCTCTCTTGCCCGTGGGTATCATAAAAGACGACGAATATGCATATAACATCTATGCAAGAGAAGAAAAATTTGAAACGAAACCCTATACTAACAGGTCTGACCAGCGTAGTATGGTAGGTCAATTGCCCTACTAATGTAGAGGTTACTCGAAACAATGAGAAGTATATGAGCTGAAACAATCATGATGAAATTACTAAAAAGAAAATTTCTATAAATAATTAAATAAATATGTTACACAAAATTGTTTAGACGCAAATTTAACTCAAAATGAAAGTATTAGACCATAACATAGTCGTAAATTTAGTAACAATAGACCGGCGTGCCGACACGAGGTCAAGGGATCGAGTCCCCGAGCTATTTATTATTATACAAGTTAGATACATGGACCGTACGACAAAATATATTGGGATAAAAGGATATATCTTAACAAACGATTGTCTAATACTGTACAATTTAGACATACAATCGAACAATTTCTTACAATTGTTGACTACATGACGTCCAATATGCCAATCAGATTAAGACTTCATTATTTAGTAATGTCGATCGATAGACCATCGATAGTGCGGCAATAGTGGGAATATATTTTATTTTTAATTGAAAACGGTGTCAAAAGAGTAAACAGTACATCTGATGGTAAGTATTGCTGCCACTCATGGACCTTTGCAAGTTCGCTGCCTACCACAAAGAAAGCGAAGGGATTGTGAATGCGTGCAATTAGGTTTGGTGATACTAAAGACATCACCAAAACCCACCACACAAAAAACCCTCAGAAAGTAGAGCTTTCGGCTCTCTGGCTCACTGAACGAAATGCAGTAACAAATTGGTAATATTCAGACGTCGATTTTCTATGAGAGTGTGGTACTACCCCGGACGGACCGGCCCGCGGTTGTAGACAGATAAATGTCGACAGTGTGGTCCTACCACTCTTAAATATATCAAGTCTATCGATAGTGCGGTAATAGTGGGAATATGTTTTTTATTGCAAATGGTGGCAAACGTGTAAACAGTACACCTGATGGTAAGCATTGTTGCCGCTGCAGCAGTATGGTAACGTGCAGTGAAGTTTGGTGATACTAAAGACATCAACCAAAACCCACCACACGAAAAAACTCTCAGAAAGTTGAGCTGCCGGCTCTCGAGCTCACTGAACGAAATGCAGTAACAAATTGGTAATATTCAGACGTCGATTTTTTACAAGGGTATGGTATTATCCCGGGTGGACCGGCCCGTGGCTGTAGTCAGACGAACGTCGACAGTCTACCTACAAGTTATAACCTACAAATCATATCGGTCATCGAAATATTAAGAAGCAAAAATAATCCTCTAAAAACATGAACCAAAATTCATGAAGCGTCTCATTATTTACTTTTATTTTTGACATAAATATAAGGTTAGAGTACCAGTACTTGACCACTAAAGCACTTAAATCGGTAAAATAAGAATTCACAACGCTTTTTAAACTAATTCCATATTAAATAATTGATGGTGTTATCTAGTCATCGAATCGCGCAAACTACGAATCCTCTTTTTAATATTAGAAATGCACTCCAATTGTTTTTCAAGTGACGCACTCTAAACATCAAAGTACTTTGCTTTTTCTTAACACTTTTAAGGATTGTAAAATTTTAAAGTAACATATTAACAATTTAGTGATTTTGAAACCATTTATTATTAGTAAACGTTTTTCTTAATTAATTTGTTTGGGATTAATGAAGGTAACGTTGTATGTGAAAGATGAAAAAAAAATATTTAAAAAGTAGAAATGTGGACTACTGATTCTCAAGTTGTAGGTGTTATGTTTTTTTTATTTTACTCCATTATTGTACAAACAAAACCACTAGTTTAATGTCGTTGAAAAACTTCCGCAGAGCTCAGAGGAAGAAACACTAATTGAATTCTGGTGAAAATTAAGATTGAGCAATAAAAAAGGAATTTTTATGCCCTTAAGTGGTCAAGTACTGGTGCCGTTACCTTACGTATATTGTATTTATAGTGCGGTATTATTGTATTATTGCAAATTTGAGTTCAAATCGTACGGATATTTGTCACTGTATATGCCATTTGCCATGCCATATTGGCAACAAAGAATTTATTCATATTCTTTATAAGAATTCCTTTTGTTCTGTCTCTTTGGTGCGTAAAATCTACTAAATTATATACGGGGTATAAGAATATAATATATCAATATTGTTTATTTTTTTAATGTTCATATGTTTTTTTATTGCTAACAGTGGCAAAAAAGCAAATAGTACAACCGATGGTAAGAGTTGCTACCACTCATGGACCCTTGCAAGGCCGCTAACCACGAAGAAGATAAAGGGAGTGTGAATGCAACGAGTATCGGTGATACTAAAGGCATCTCTAAAACCCACCACATGCAAACACCCTCAGAAAGTTGGGCTCTTCTTCTTCTTCTTTTTTGTCTTGGCAATCAGACACAAATACGAGCCATTTTTGCCAGTGTCGAGTTATAATTATCTTTTCAAGTTCTCAGTTTCAACATGTCAGTAATGGTCTGTCAGTAAGTCAAAATGTCGCCCTCAACAGTGTAATGGCCACTGTTAAGGGTATCTTCTGAGAATTTTGGTGGAAATACAAAGGTATGTATAGCAGTTTTATATCATATTCACTACACCTCAGCAGTTCTGTCGCTATATATTACATAAAATGTCATCAAGACTATTTAACGTAACACGTTAAAACACTAAGATATTGAATATAATACAAGAACACCACATGACACTTCAGATTCCCGCCAAAAACTCCCCAAAAGTTGGGCTCTCTCGCTCACCGAACGTAGTGCAATAACAAATTACTACGACTCGGACGTTGATTTTCTGCTCAGTGTGGTACTACCCCGGATGGACCGGCCCGCGGCTGTAGACAGACAACTGTCAACATAATCAATCAATATAATCTTTATTTCAGGCATTAATTTAAGCTATCAATATCTCAACTTTTATGTTTCATTCGAACCTCCTTCCCATCATCACGGCTTTTATACGTCCCACTGCTGGGCTTGAATCTCCTTCACAATAAGAGGGAAATTGACCTACTACACCATATTAGCCAAGCAGGTTGGTATAGGGTTTTATTTTGAGTTTTCCTTCTCTAGCATATCTGTTATAGGTATAATACATCCTTTAGTCGTCTTTTGCGATACCCACAGGCAAGATAGGAAGTGGTTAATTGTAATGTTACTCTGTCACCAAACGAAAATTTCGATTCGTTCACAAGAATTTAAAGAGATTGACAATGGAATAGGAATGTATACCAATCAATAAAATTGGAGTGTCTGTTTGTAATGTCAAAATGATAGGCTATTTCCATGCTCACACGGTTATTTGCACTATACATATGCCTAAAATACACTTTATATTTTTTTTTATCTGTCTGTCTGTTTGTTCCGGGTAATCTTCAAAACGGCTGGACCGATTTCAAAAATTCTTTCACTAATAGAAAACTATAATATCAGGGAGTAAACTAGGCTATATTTTACCCCGGTATTCCTACAGGAACGGGAACTAAGCAGGAAAGACTGAAACCGAAGTGAAGCGAGGGCGGGTTGCTGATATTTAATAGAATAGGAAGAATAGCAATAGGAATACTTAGTCATCATTATACTGATCTATTACTTATTCCGTGTGGTGACGGAGTAAGAATACAATTCATCTATCTTGCCCGTGGATGTCGTAAAAGATGACGAAGGGATATAATACGCATATAACATCTACAAGAGAAAGAAAACTTGAAACAAAACCCTATACCAACTTGTCTGCACAGCATGATGTAGTAAAGTCAATTCCCCTTCTATTATGGAAGAGGCTCGAGCCCAACAGTGGGACGTATATGAGCTGAAATGATGAATTATGTGTTCATAAAGTTCACCGCAACACAAGGATTATATTTTTTTTTTCTATTTTTTTTTATTGCCAACGGTGGCAAACGAGCAGGCAGAACACCTGATGGTATGTGATACTGCCGCACATGGACCAATGCAATACCAGGGGCACAGTCAGGCCACTGCCTACCGTGAAGAAAATACTCTTCTTAAACCTCGTTTGAAGAAGGACATGTCATAGCGCTCGGGAAACAGCAGCAGGTAGTTAAGTTATCCTTAGAGCAGGGCGTTGCCTTTAAAATATATATATATATATTTAATTGTTGTGCGTAAATCGAAGCCGCGTTATCTGGCACGGTAAGTTGGTAACATAACTAGTCGCTATCCATGCAGACATCTCAGTAAATAGGTCGATAATAAATCTATACACATATACGCACACATGAACATTAGAATATACAAACAGTCGTATTCGACACCTGTAAGGATACTAGCTATCGACCTGTTCAATGGTAACCATGATTATCTAGAATATGCGGGATATTTAAAGATATTTCTATCATCGTCATTATTACCTCAAATAAGTACGACTCATTGCATGGCTGCCTAACTTACAATATAACGTTGGTCAGAAGGATTAGGGAAAAAGTTTTATTTAGAATTATTCTCCACCATAGTTGAGACGTATATATATAGACGTATATACTAGCTGATCCAACAGACGTTGTTCTGTTCAAATAAAATAAAAGGAATTCTCCATGAAATCGACAGCAGCGCCACCTATCGGGACCAATTGTGAATCTAAACCATTCACAAATCCTCTTGAACACACACAAAAAATTTCATCAACATCCGTCCAGGACAGCAGCGCCATCTACCGCATCCAGTTGTGAATCTAAACCATCTCGAATCCCCTTGAACACACACAAAGAAATTCATCAACATCGGTCCAGCCGCTTAGGAGGAGTTCAGTGACATACACACATACGCAAGTAATTTATATATAAAAATTAAAGATATATATCATGTATATTATATCCATTAGTCGTCATTTACTGTACCAGTGGTGGGCAAACTTTTTTAATGACGGGCCACAAAGTATAAGAAATTCTAGAGGAGGGCCAGCTATAGAAAAAATGCATTTTGTATTAAAGATTTTTATAAACAAAATACCTTTTACTTTTACGCCTTGTTAGGCGTGTGAGATATATGGAATTGTTTTCATTTTCTATAATAGTTTAGCTTCACCGATAGGTGAATAGAATGGATTTTTTCCAATAAATAAACTAATACCTGTGACAGACTGCCGAGATAATTATAAATATGGCAAGTTAATTATGAGATAATGAAAGCTTTTCAATTATAAACGTCACATTTTATTTTTCGCGCCAAAATGCTGACTAGATTATTTAGGATGGATGGTATCTCGGCGGGCCGGATTGGCCCGCGGGCCGTACTTTGCCCATCACTGTACTATATCCACGGGCAAAATAGAGAGATGGTATCTTTTAATGCAGACGAATTAAAAAATATATTTTAAAATACAGCCTTTATTATCCCATTTTTAACTCTAAGATTCATGGTTAACATTGTCTGTGTACATCTGTTATGCTGAGTTCGAACTAATACGTGCCTATTCAGTCTAACCATGTCGCTCGATAACTGCCTGCTTATTATACATTAAATTTGTAATGATTGTATTTGTTTGCTGCTTGTTATTCTTATACTAGCAAGTCCTCGTTTCTCTGGAAATACTGGGCTAAAGTATAGCCTAAGTTACTCCTTATATAGACAGCTATCTGATATTAAAAGTTTATCGGTCTATCTGTTTAGAAGTTTACCCGGAACTAACAGACAGAACGACAAAACATATTTAAACCTGTAATAATAAAAATAATATCAGAGTTAAAATGTTAGAGAACGAAATAAAAAAAATTAAAGAAACATAATAAAATAAAATTTCGTTACATTAAATAACAATGTCAAATATGCAACGTCGATATTTTAAATTAAATAAGATTAAAAAAACGAATAGGAAAATAAATAAAAGCTACTACGACATAACAGACGCTTTCATTTATTGTCTTTTTAGGATAATTATCCATACTTAATCGCGGTCGGCAGTTGCTATTACAAATTATCCTGAAGATTTTGCTACCTATTCTCCTGGTTCCCAAGTATTTAGCTATTTCGACTCATATACGTCCCACTATTGGGCTCGAGCCTTTTCTACACTAGGAGGGTATTGGACCTACTATACCGCACTAGTCAGACGTGTTGATATAGGGTTTTATTTTGAGTGTTCCTTCTCTTGCATTATTTATACCTAGTCGTATTTTACGACACCCCTGGGCAGGAGGGTGGTCAATTGTATTTATACTCCATCATCACACGGAAAATAATGTGTATGTAAACTATTGTCAATGGTTTCAAGTTCAAAACTCCATCGTTCATGTTTCCGCGGACCTTGGTTTTATTAAACAAGGCTTTATATTCTTTATAGCCTACCATATGTGACATTTTATTGTGTTCTAGATCATAGATAGCTAGATAATGCGGTTACATAGTTCAAACTAGCAAAAAAAAAAACATTTCACAAGCTGAATGAATAAGTAGATAATTTTAAAAGATATCTCCTTTGTAGACCTTCAACTATTAACATTACAAAAATGTTGCTATGCTAAATATTACGTATTTTGAAGTGAAACTTCTTTAGAAACATTGTGATTTCAAACTCGTTGAAACGAAAAAGCAAGTAAATAGAGACAAACACGTAAACGGATTCAACCGGCGAGAGAATGAGATAAAGGATAAAGGATGAAAGATGAAGGATAAAGAAGTTTCACTTCTGATATGCGTACTTTGTACGCACGCTCTTTTTTTTGTTAAAGTTGTAAGCAGCACTATTATTCCGTGCGGTGAAGAAGTAAAACTACAAATCACCACTCCCTATCTTGCTTCTGGATGTCGTAAAAGACAACTAAGGGACATAATACGCATATAACATCTACGTAAGAGAAGGAAAACTTTTTTTTTATTGCATACGATGGCAAACGAGCAAACAGTACACCTGATGGTAAGTGTCGGTGAGGCTCGGTGATACCCGCGGCTGTAGACAGATAACTGTCGACAGTGTGGTCCTACCACTTTGTATATTGGGTTGCGCGTGTTGCGTGCTTACGCCCCTCTGTCGCCCCGGACGGAGTGGTGCGAGGAACGCGCCGACCGCAGCCCACCCCAAAAAAAAATCACAAATTTTGCGCTATTTTAAATTAATATTGATATTTTAATTTTAAAATGGAAGCTGTGTGACGCCCGATCACAAACTTTAATCCTATCCCGTATTCCTTCTATTGTGGTGTGCGGTATATTGATTACCGTGGGCAAGTAGTGGGTCTTCCTTCCTTCCTTCCATTTTAAAATTAAAATAAAAATGGATTTTCGCTATGCATCGCCTAATTCAATCAATTAAGTTAATATTTGTAACCGTGGTCTTATTTCACAAACAAATTACTAAAATCAAAGGCTACATCATTTTGGTGGAAACCTGTTGACTATTCTACGAAACCCCTAGGTTCCGAGGAACTTTGGGAATCCCTGCTCTAGACAGCACTCAATTGATCGCCAGGTCCGTTATTGCAAAATTGACCAACAGTTAAAAACCACAATGACAGTTTCAAAAGCATGAGTCACGTATCATACTGCCAAGCCCCCTTTATATTTGACTTAACGTTGAACCAAAATAAACTAACCGGGTTAATTAGTTCACATTTAAACCGTATTATGTAACTGTATTAGTTTAAATATAAATGCAATAGTTCCCGATTGGCGGAGTGCGTAAATATTATTATCTTGATACTTAAATTCAAATTCAAATTATTTTATTATGCATAAACCCCGAGAGGGCACTTACATATTGTCAGGTTTACAAAAGAATATACTACCACCGGATCGGAACACGACCGCTACTGAGAAGATCCGGCAAGAAACTCAGCGGGCTTGTCATTACTTTTAATTTTTTTTTTTCTTACTAGTTATACAGTTGTGTACATGTTTTGTAAGAACTAGCTCCAGTGTGATGCCCTTCGAACCGCAAGACACTTAATATAATTTAAACGATTATGGCTGGACCAGATCCCACAAGCGGCACCCGATCACGAGTTAACTACTAGAGCAGCCATCACTCCCCTCAACCACTATGGAGGGAAGGGAGAGACCCGCTCCACGCAGCTACCGCAAGTAGATCCCTATGTGAGCATGACCAACACCACAATATGTTACAAACGCTGAAAATACAAAAATTCGTTAGGCAAAACACGCTACACTTTACAATAAAAGTTAATAGTACATTCACAAACAGTATATTTAAAATAACAAGGAAATTGCTGAATGAGGAGCTGCTCACAACCAATCTGTATTATCATCTACATAATCCGAGATTTTATAATAAGCTTTTTTACAAAGTCTATTCTTGATGGCTTTTTTAAACTTTTTCATAGGCAGGTCTCGGATATCTTTAGGTAATCTATTGTAAAAGCGTATACATTGCCCCATGAATGATTTGTTAACTTTTTGGAGACAAGTAGTGTGTACAACTAATCTGTCCTTAGTATTCATTTCATGAATGTCACAATATCTATACTGTAAAAATGATTTTCCGTGTGGTGACGGAGTAAGACAATTCATCACCCCTTTCTTGCCAGTGGCTGTTGTAAAAGACGACTAAGGGATTATAAATATACAGATAATATATATATATATCATCATCATCATCTTGCTCTTATCCCAATTACTTGGGGTCGACGCAATATGTCGTCTGTTTTGACATATTGCAAAAAGTTTCGGCAATGACTTTTATGACCGGCCGCCTGCCTGACGTCAACCCTCCTTGGGAATGTAATCGTTGACCCAAATGGTACCAGATGGAGTTGGTCCGGGTCAATCTAGGGCTCTTAGTCGTCTTTTACGACACCCACGAGCAAAACAAGGGTTGGTAGTATTCGAAGCCGCTACCACACAGCATATATATATATATATATATGTATATATATATATATATATATATATATATATGTATATATATATATATATATATATATATATATATCCAAGAGAAGGGAAACTCGATGTACCGTTATGCCATATAGTAAATGGGGCGGCGCAAGCGTGAGTGTCTACATCTGATCCCGCCCTAGCAGAGACTGCAGGTGACCGAACTGGGGATTTAGTCCGTCACCAGCGGGGAGGCTGACTTCGCGACGGCGACCAACGTCCCGGAAAGAGGACGTCGATGGGAGAGGGCACTCCCTCGGTGTATTCCATCGGGTCGACCAGTGAAGTCAAGGAACTCTGCAGGTGGTCGGCCCAACGACGAAGGTGACGTGCTATATATAGTAACTGAGTAAGAATAGGACTTTTTTTTTTTGGTCTATCTATGGTCTGGACATACGTCATCTAATCTGTCCGGGATGACAAAAAGGCGATGCGAGGTGCTATAACCCAAAGAATTTCTTCTCCTTCACTATTCGCCAGCCTAGTATTGTAGGTCAATTTCCATCCTGTTGTAGAAGAGATTGGAGCTCAGCAGTGGGACGTATATGTGCTGAGATGAGTTCACAATTGGTGAAGTATGTAAAATTATATCTATCTATACCAATAAATAAAATTGGAGTGTCTGTTTGTAATGTCAAAATAATAGGCTTTTTTCATGCTCACACGGTTATTTGCACCACACCTATACCTAAAATAGCAATTAAAAAATTTTTGTCTGTCTGTTTGTTCCGGGTAATCTTCAAAACGGCTGGACCGATTTCAAAACTTCTTTCACCAATGGAAAGCTATAATATCAGGGCTATAAAACTAGGCTATATTTTATCCCGGTATTCCCACGGGAACGGGACCTACGCGGGTAAAACGACTATAATCTATAACCGAAGCGAAGCGAGGGCGGGTTGCTAGTTCTCATATAAAGTTAGAATGGTTTGGCTGGCCGACCACGAATGTTAAGGAATCGGTAACAGTGGTCGCCTGAATTGCGATATGGAGGTAATAAAGTAGGTTATGAGGAGAGAGAGGTGAATTGTACTCCTACTTCGTCACCATACGAAGTATCAATTACATAAAGCATACTATTTCAGAATACCTCATAGATCTTAAACTACACATTGAGATTGAAAGTCAATTACACACGACATACATATATACACCACATACAAACATTCTAGTTCATCTTATAATCGATTGGTTGTCAGTTTTAACCTAGATATGTAATACATAATTTCGTAATCAACTATCTTTTGACATGCATACGTAATTCATGTCTTCCGTATAGTCGCCTAGTAATAATACTTACTACTTTATTCTCTTGTAATCATCATCATTTCAGCCCACATACTTCCCACTGTTGGGCTCAGGCGTCCTTCAATATAAGAGGGAAATTGACCTGCTATACAATGTAAGCATTGTGGAGGAGACCCGCGCCCAACAACAAGATTTATATGAGCTTTTTTTTTTGGGTGGGCAACGCACCCGCCGCCCAACTCCATCCGGGGCGACAAAAGGGCGGCGCGCGGCCCCGTAACCCACCCATGACACGTCGCCTTCGCAGATGAGCCGACGTCGGTCGCCGTCGCGCGGTTAGCCTTAGGGCGGCATCAGGCGCAGGTAATCGCGCCTGCGCCGCGCCGTCCCGGTCGCCGGCTGCGGACCACGTCGTCGTGGATGCGTTACTCCCGCGCGATTCGCCGCCTCCTTCCCCGAAATTACTGCCTCACAGAAGGCTGCGACCACGTCCCAGTTCCTGATGCTGCCGAACATCGCTCTGGCGATGGTCGACAGCGTCAGGTCGGCACCGATGATTGCGACGAGTTCACGGTGCTGCAAGATTTATATGAGCTGAGATGATGATTGACAAGCGCTCGAACATTACATGCTACGGTGATACGTTGCCTGCTAAGTTCTTTGC
Source organism: Lymantria dispar (assembly GCA_032191425.1). NCBI lineage: Eukaryota > Metazoa > Arthropoda > Insecta > Lepidoptera > Erebidae > Lymantria > Lymantria dispar. The sequence continues at coordinate 2,924,109 of CM063465.1, read as the reverse complement.
TACTGCTTTGACATTGTGACAAATATGGTTCACTTCTCATATTCATTTCCTCAATTTATCTCGCTCCTTATACAGCGTTTCACTTTACATTCATTGCTAGCGTATACTGATCTATAGAGTCCAATTATGTTAATATATGCGTATGTCGACTTTAACGAGTTAATTAAAGAAAAAAATATACGCCGCGACAAGTGTCTCTGATGGCGTTTGATAGTCAAACAGTTAACGAATACAAATGTTTAAAAATCATATAAATTTTATTTTTAAAGTTTTTTATAAATTATTAACGGTTTATTTATGACTTTGAATTTCTTTAAATAAGCAGTTATAGCTTGGAGGTGATCGTTTACCGTGAATCGTGTGATTAGGTTACGGTACATACCTTTCTGTGCGGTGGTGAAGTAAGAATACAATTCACCATCCCCTATCTTACCCTTGGAAGTCATAAAAGACGAATAAGGGATATATTACGCATATAATATCTATGCAAGAGATGAAAACTATACCATGCTAGATGTGTATTTTTTTATTGCGAACGGCGGCAAACGAGCCACAGTACACCTGTTGATAAGTTTTGCTGCCGCTTATGGACCTTTGCTAGGTCGCTGCCTACCGTGAAGAAAGTGAAGGGATTGGGAATGCGTGCAAACACGGTTTGGCGAAACTATAGGCATCACGAAAACCCATCACACGCAAACATCCTCAAAAAGTTGGGCTTCTGGCTCTCTCGCCCACCGAAGCGCAGTAACAAATTGCTACTACTCAGACGTCGATTTTCTGTTCAGTATGGTACCACCCCGGATCGACCGGCCCGCGGCTGTAGACAGACGACAGTCAATAGTATGGTCCTAGCACTAACAAACAATATAGGACTTCATAACGAGATTGCCATCTCTTGCATAGATATTATAATCGTATTATATCCCTTAGTTCTATTATACGATATCCACGGGCAAGATGGGATGTATTTTTGTTCCGTCATCACAAGGGAAAATTTATTATTAATCATAAAGAAATAATATATTTATATCCAATACTTCGAAGCTCGTTTCCATCCAAATTGCCTAACAACTGCAATGTTATCTCGACGTCTTGTCATTCCGTACGTTCAAATGTCACGGTTTACGCAACCGTAACGCAAATAGAAACAGTCGCCTTGCCGTCTGTCCCCTTAACTGTATTTAGAATGATTTGTTAGACGATGCTTTAAAAAATTTCACGTTTAACTCGAACGTCAAACTGTCAATTAACAAACCTAAACTTCAAAGAATGTATTTATGTGGACTTATATTTCAATAAGCATTACGTCCATGTTAAAAAAAAAAACATTTTATTGTGAGTTTTATTTAGCTCATCATCAAAGCTCGTTTACGCTCTCGAGCCTCCTCCACAGTGAGATGGAAATTGATCTACTATACGACGTTGACCAGATGGGTTGGTATAGGGAACCAGAACTATGAGGGTAAGGCAACTGAAATCAAAGCGGAGGGCGGATTGCTAGTAGATAATATAGATAAAAAGTCTACTAACAATGTACTTCGTATATACTGCTTAAAAAAACGTAAAGTGTAATTATATGACGTAAACTTAGGGGTCAACAAAGGTCAAGTTAAACACTTAAGAACTATACTTAAGTTGATTATCATTTCATAAGATTTTTCCATATAATGACGAAGCAAGTATATTAATCACCAACCTATATCTTGCCCATGAATCTCGTAAAAATCGACTAAGTCATATACCACGCATATAACATCTATGCAAAAGAAGGGAAACTGGAAATAAAATCCTATACTAACACGTCTGACCAGCGTGGTATAGGTCCCCTCCCATTGTGGAGGCTCAATTTTTTTTTAAGGACGACTCACTCTTTACTAAGGCAATTCTTATATAATTCTTCTTCGACTCAGCTCGTACACGGTTCACTATTGAGTTTCTTCCGTAATAGGAAGGAAATTAACCTACCGCGTCGTGACATGCCATTGAAAAAAATATCCTTTCTTATGCGGAAAGCTGATACACCCAACTGTAATACATGTGGAGTTGTTGAGGATGTGTATCACTTACTTGTAGAATGTGTCCGCTTTCAGCAAGAGAGGTTAGCGCTCGAGCTGATGTATGATTTAAATCGGTTGAACGTCGGGTAGCTTAATGATATATTGGCTGAGCCTACGTCTGACGCTGCTAAACAACTATTTAAGTCCATAAGCCAACTGAGATGACAAATTCCTTCTTTTTTCTTTTTTTATACTAGTTTAAGTGGTTTGTAATTTTTTTTTAACTATACTCTTAGTATAATACGATGGGACTGGCATATTCTTTAATAAAAGTCCCCAAATTAAATAGGAATAAAAAAAAATTAAAAAATGACCTACCACGATGGTCTGACAGGTTGATATAGGATTTTTTCGAGTTTTCCCTTTCCTGCATTGTTGTTATATGAATATTATATCTCTTAGTCGTTTTTACGATACCCCCGGGCTATTACCCGGGTGGTAATTTGTATTCTTACTCCATCATCACACGAACAAAACCTAATTACAGAATAGAAATTACACCCAGACTCAGAACAATCGCTGGAGCGCGGGGTAGGAACGCCTCCACGATGACGCAATCCGCCGCCAGCGATTCGGGCGGCTGATGCTACCCTAACCGAGGCCGGGGAGACTAGACCGGGGATTTAGTCTGTCACCATCCGTATTCCGTCGGGCCAACCTCTGATGACAAGGAACTCGGCACCAGTGGTCGGTCCAACGACGAAGGCGACATGCCACGGGTGGGTTATGGGGGCGCGCGCCGCCCATCTGTCGCCCCGCACGGAGCCGGACGACGGATGAGCTAACCGTAGCCCACCCAAAAAAAAGACTCAGAACAATAATTTGTGGATGTCACAAAGTATTACTACATTAGATTTGAACCGGGATACTTGAAACAGTAGGTGGGCAATTTTAACTAAAAGCCCGTAGTTAATTAAAAAACCATACAAACAATAAACAAAAAAAAACAATCTAAGACAAGTCTATTTTAGTTACGAAAAAAATATATGTTATTATGATTTGTTTAATGCCTCGGTTTTTTTAGTATGAGCGTCATAAAATAGGTTAATAGATAATATTTCAGGGCGACCAGTATTTATACGTGAAAATATAAACAGGCCGACTTAGAATTATTTCAATGAATTATTCATAACTATTATTGTTCGCTATGTAGTGACGGAGTTATCATCATCGTCTCAGCTTATATATGTCCCACTGTTGGGCTCAAGCCTCCTCCCTACTCGGAGTGGAATTGACCTACTATTCCACGCTAGTCAAACGTATTGGAATAGGGTTTTTTTTTTCAAGTTTCCCTTCTCTTGCACAGATGTTACATGCATATTATATCCCTTAGTCGTGTTTTACGACATCCACGAGCAAGATAGGGAGTGGTGATTTGTATTTTTACTGTACGTGAATATCGTTAAAGACGACTGAGGGATATGCAAATAACAAAATTCAAAAGTAAACCCTATGCTGAGCAGTTATCTTTTTTTTGCCGCAGCTGAGACGTTCATTCTATCAAAATTATTATGTCTCCTTATTATAGTTTATTGATTTTCGTGTTTACTAGCAACCCGCCCTCGCTTCGCTTCGGTTTCAGTCACCTTAACCGCGTAGTTCCAATTCCCGTGGGAATACCGGGATAAAATACAGCCTATGTTACTCCCTGATATTATAGCTATTCACTGGTGAAAGAATTTTTGAAATCGGTTCGGTGGTTTAAGCGTGAAAGCATAACAAACAAATAAACAAACAAACTTACTTTATAATATAATAAGTATAATATTAGTAAGGATTGTAAGATTTTTTTCTGTGTGTTCCTAACGTCTCTACTCTGTGGCACAAAATAAATACTTTTCTTTCTTTCTTTCTATGCCAATACGTCTGATCAGCGTGGTATAGTAGGTCAATTTTCCTTAAATGAGGAGTCCCGAGCCCAATAGTAGCGTATATGGGCTAAGATGATGATGATGATGATACTGCTGATTTTTGCTCTCTGCTAAGATTAAATTGTTAATTTAGATTATTATAATTATGATATTTGTTGATTTTTTTAAACAAGGTCATAAGTCAACGATAAATGAAATTGATTGGAAATATATTTAAGTTTTTTGTTAGTAGTTAAAAATTGGCAGTGACGCCACGAAACATAGAACCTCTCTATGTCACTTAATGCCACACTTCGTCGATCCCTTCCGCTATGTGACATATTTTATGAATGATCCCTTACTTGCAACAAGAATTTATTATAATAAAAATCCAATAACATTTTTTTGCCAAACCACATGGCCTAGCAACTGGTATACTACTATTCCGACGAGGCAATTTGTTAAGGCAACATTGCCTTAACACGCGCCGACGTCAATAGTCCGTTCCGAAAGTCACTGATCAAACCAGATACAAGATGGCGGCTGAAGATATCAAAAGTCTACGTAAATAGTTAGTTAAAATGCGCTGTCTGCACAGTCAAATCGTTAATCCTATCTTTAGACTCTGAAAATCATTACAAGACACGTGGAAGTGTTTTTTTAATACTTAGCGGTATTTATTTAGAAATTTATTTTACTACAATCCCGAGCAAAATGAAATTGTAACTCTAAAGATGGCTACAGAAATATTCTTACCTATTTCTGTGCAGATGTGCAGAATACACTAAGCAGCAGGCACACAGATTGTCTTCGCTTCTATTCCTACGCAGTACAATTTTCGTACTGGACCAGTTTAGCTCCCTTATAGTCCTCTTATTTAAGAGCTTTGGAAGCTTCAAATTCAAAATCATTTATTACATATAAACCCCACAAGGACTCTTATCGGTAAATTTTACATTTTACATTAAATCAATGAAATGAACTACAATGGGATGGTAATTCCACTGAGAAGAACCGTCAGGATATTCGATGCGTTTATTTATTTTCATTATATATTTCATAAAAAATGTTTACTAAATAATATTTATAGTGTGGTGGCCTTTGAACCAGTATATAATATAATTATCAAATATAATGCAAAAAGATTACGGCTGGACCAGATCCCGCAAGACGATCTCAACATTATAAAAATACTAAATTATTTATTCTTGCTCAGTTATTTTTGGAACAGTTGATTATCTTAATTTTCTAATTTAATTACATCTTTCTACGGATAGACCACCAACAAAGGCTATGACAGCCCATAAACAAAAACTTTAATAACCAATTTTAAAACTTAAACCTCACAACCTAAAGTCGAATATCCATTGTCTTTTGATTTCTTTATTTGGCTATATATTGAAATATATGGCATAGGTTATATTAAAAAGAAATAATGCAGTCACTCCTTTAAATAGTCCCTTAATTTTGACAGACACTGTAATACAAATTTATTATATGCTATTAAAAATCATATGCCATTCGATATTTATCCTTATAGCTCTATTATTACAGTATATTTTATTTTAAAATAGTTTTAATAACTACAAAATTAAGTTTGTTAGACTCTAGCCCGATTTTGTGTGGTCCGTTGTTTTTTGTTTACAAGACGGTATTTTGATTGAGTTTTTTTTACCAAGTTTATAAAGACAATTAAGTTATTTTGTGAGCTATTTAGTTGTTATAATGACGAGCGTAAACGTAAAATGTAAACAATTATATTCGCTTTCTTGTTTTATATCCTGTTGTAAGCAAATTAATTGATAATATGAAAGATATTCTTAATGTTTCATTTTGATTATTTCAATTGCACAGATGTCGTAGTGGTTAAGATACCGACTTACAGCCAGTGCCGCGAGTTCGATTCCCACGGTTTTTTTTTGGATGAGCTATGGTCCGCCAATACGCAGTCTGTTCTGTCCCGGGGCGATGCAAGGGCGGGGCGATAACCCACCTTATGCCCACCCCTTTACCATTGAAACGACCACTGGTATCGAGTACTTTGTCGTCCGTGGCCAAACCGGTGGAAGGCTCTTCGGGGAACGCCACTCGCTTACCTACTCGCTGGATTCCCACACTGGACAGCACTTCAAATATTATTATTCTGATCGTGATTCTTGTCTTGCATAGATGTTATCTGCATATCATATCCCTTACTCGTCTTTTTGGACAATTAAGAGGCAGAAGGTGAAGAATGAAAGTAAAGAGAATACAGATAGATTTCAAATTTTACGTCTCTTGCATTTGATTTTATTTTATTTTTCTTTATTGCATACGATGGCAAACGAGCAAACAGTACACCTGATGGTAAGTGTTGCTGCCGCTCATGAACCTTTGCAGGGCCGCTGCCTACCGCGAAGAAAGTGAAGGGAGTGTCGATTCGTGCAATGAGATTGTGATACTAAAGGCGTGATGCCTTTAAAACGAAACACATCACACGCATATACCTATAGAAAGTTGGGCTTCCGGCTCTCTCGCTCACTGAACGAAGCGCAGTAACAAATTGCTACTACTCGTACGTCGATTTTCTGCTCAGTGTGGTACTACCCCGGACGGACCGGCCCGCGGCTGTGGACAGACAATTGTTCAACAGTGTGATCCTACCACTAATAATTTATAATACAAATAAATGTCATAACGACAAAACATATGTAATCAATTTGCATATCCTTTTTGCATATATTACGCAAAATAAACATATTTATTGTTTAATTTTCAATCAACTTTTTATTATATAAAATGATGTAATAATGCAATTTTCAATTATATAATTATGTATTACGCAAATCACTAAATACATAACGTATTTTTGTTGAATATTTTTGTCGGTCTTGAACTCAAATTGATTAAAGTATGTACCTAGGTAAATTAAAAGCCTAAGTGGTAGAACCACATTATAGACAGTTATCTGTCTACAGCCGCGGGCCGGTCCGTCCGGAGTAGTACCACACTGAGCAGAAAATCGACGTCCGATTAGTAGCAATTTGTTACTGCGCTTCGTTTGTGGAGCGAAAGAGCCGGCAGCCCAACTTTCTGAGGGTATTTGCATGTGGTGGGTTTTAGTGATGCCTTTAGTATCACCGAAACTAATTGAACGCATTCACACTCCCTTCACTTTCTTCACGGTAGGCAGCGGCCTAGCAAAAGTCCATGAGCGGCAGCAACACTTAACATGAGGTTTACTGTTTGCTCGATTACCACAAGATGTAAGTAAGTAAGTCTGACCAGTATATAGCGTTGCCAGGCGTCCGGATAAAGCCGGATAGGTAGGATTTTTAATTGCGTGTCCGGCCAAAATAATCGGTGTCCGGCTTGTCCAGCTTTTATTAGGCTTTTTACATTTCGCAAACAAGCTAGCGCCGAGCGTGACCGAACGCAGGCGAGTCGACTGTTGTCATAATAATCCAAAAAGCTTAATGCATTACTTTTTTTTTGTCGTACCTAATAATACTAAAACACAAAATCTTCAATAATGTAGGGTGTCCGGCCTTTCTAACGAAATGTCCGGCCAAACTGGCTGGTCTGTCCGGCTATTAGGTTTGATGACCTGGCCACCCTACCAATATAGTATGTTAATATCCGTTCTATTGTGGATAGGGTTAAGCCCAACAGTGGGACATATATGAGCGTTAATGACAACATCTATATAAGAGACGGAATTAAGAACTATTGTGGACGAAATTCGAGCCCAGCTGTGGGACATGTATGAGCTAAGACGAAGACAATTACGATAATAACTTATTCAGATAATTAAAGACTTATGACCAGTACACAAGTTAATTATAGCTTTTACATATTAATTACACAATCGAATGAACCCTATCGCATACAATTAATAACAATATGTATATAAATATCACTTGAAATTCTAATAAACTAGTCTAAGTTAAGTTATGGTGGTTGATCATTAGTTTACAGTCGGGTTAATTGGCTTTCATGGGTCAAACAACCGCTTTACGTAATATTTATATATTATTACTTAATGGTGTCTTTGTTGCCATAAATTACTATGGCGCTGGGAACTTAAGAGTATAATAATTGTCTTATAAGTATATTATTTTCGTTTTGTTTAACCCTATCGCACACAATTAATAACAATATATAAATATCATTTGAAATTTTAATAAACTAGTCTAAGTTAAGTTATGGTGGCTGATCATTAATATACAGTCAGGTTAATTGGGTTACATGGATCAAACAACCAACCACTTTACGTAATGTTTAAATACTATTTAATGGTGTCTTAATTACTATAAATTTGCTATGGCGCTGCGAACTTAAAAGTATAATAATCTTTATATATTTTATATAAAACTACAGATTTTATCGCATTTGTATTTGATTGCCTGACGTTTCGAACAATTTGCATGTTCATGGTTACGGGGATGTGAGACATCTTAGTCTGCCCATGAGCATGAAGGCAATAAAAAATCAAATACAAACGCGATAAATTCCGTAAAGTAGTTTTATTTAATATGTGTAATACTCGTGTAAACATCAGAAATCTTTATATATATAGGTATTTCTTGTGTACGTGTGTATGTCACTGTAATCCTCCTAAACGGCTGGACCGATGTTGGTGAAATTTTTTATGTATGTTCAAAGGGATTTGAGAATGCTTTAGATTTACAATAAGGCCCGGTAGGTGACGCATCTGTCGATTTCAAGGAGAATGCCTTTTATTTTACTTGAACAGAACAACGTAATTATTTAATTCATGACTAGACAGCATCAAATCGAGTTCGCCTAAGTCGAGGTAAAGTCACCTTTTACGACACTCACGATCAATTTAAGGGTTGGTAATACTCGTAGTCGCCAAACAGCACTAATGACTTTAAGTAACATAACATGTTTTTAATTTAAAATATGTTTACATACATTATGTGTATACTTAACTATAACTTGTTTGCTCAAGTTAATTAAGTTTTAACACAAGGTTCGTGGTCCCGAATATTTTTGTTTAGTAATTAATTTTAAGCAATTTCTTAGCAGCATCAATGTAAAGTTGTATGATGAAATATATACCGTATTTTAAACGTGTTAAAATACAATTTTATCTGTGCATAATTTAATATAGACCCTTTTAAAATATTTCTGTAGGGCGGAAAATGATGGTTATAAGTGCAGATTTTAACGTTATAGATAAACATTCCTTATGGTCACTGAATAAGACGAAAGGCCATCAGGAGATGGTTTAGAATTCACGCTGTCGGGAGAGGCGTAAAAAAACTGACTAAAGAATCACTAAATAACAACTGCAAATGCCAATTCGTAATTTGGAATTGTCCTTATCTTGCATATATATTTTATGCATATTATCATCATCATCATTGCAGCCCACATACATCCCACTGTTGGGCTATGGCCTCCTCCACAATGGGAGGGAATTTGACCTATTATACCATGCATTTTTTTTTTCACGCCTCGGAAATGCATTTACGCACTGTCCCCCACGGGTGACAGACGGAGGAGTGTGTGGGACTCGCCAGCTACCGTGTGACCGGAATACCCACTAAAACCACAACGGCCCCTTCCGTGCTTTTACGGGGCGCCGTAGAGATCGTCTGGTGACATTCAATCCCCGACACCCAACGCATGGCCGTCTGGCCACGTCCTATCATCATTCAAGGCGGTGGCAGGAGTTACTATACTATGCTGATCAGACATGTTGGTATAGGGTTTCATTTCGAGTTGCACAGACCTTATGTGCATATTTTATCCCTTAGTCGTCTTTTACGACATCCGCGTGCAATATAGGGAGTAATGAATTGTATTCTTACTCCTTCACCACACAGAAATTTATACATATTATTCCTGTGGGTGGCGTCAAGGCGACTAAGGGATTCTTATATCAGAGAACGGGCAGCAGCGTTATTTTGTGTACTCCAACTTAATGCAATCGCCAATTCGCCTGGCAAGCGTAGTGAATGTCAATTTCTCCAAGACCTGTTATAGGTTATCTTGGGGAGATTCGTGCCCAGCAGTAGGACGTTTTATGGGTTGATATGATGATATCCCTTAGACGTCTTTTGTGACACCTACGGGGGAGGGGTGGTGAATTATATTCTTACTCCGTCACCACACGAATAAATTACTAAGGGTCAAAACGACGATAGAAGCTAACATACAGTTATCCTACAACCACAATAATTATTAAAATGATTATGATTCATTATATAAATTTGTTGTACAAATATCATAACAAATCATTCAATTATAAATTAATTGGCTTATTTGCGGTTTTTCCTGACGTATTCTAATAATAAAATGGTTACTGAGATTAATTTATTAGGATGGCTGTTCTGAAGTTAGTAACTTCTTTATTGCGACTTATGCTTATACTTAGTCTGGACATAAATGCTGTTACAATTAAAATGAACAAAATATTACATATGAATTTGGTAACTGTCATTTTTATATGATTGTTCATTGTGTTCAAACTGAAATAAAACCATTTCTTTTTTTTTTACTGATTCTAATTTATCTAAGCTTGTGGATACACATGTAAAAGGACTTTTAAACGCTCGCAGAGTTTGTTCTAATTCCTCTTGAAGTGATCTATTAGTTTGTATAGCAGTAGCACTTAAAATCAAAACATCTGCAATCATAGAAAGTGACAAGTCATCTTCGTTTAAAACTGTCGTATTAATCTCCACTTGGTTTGGTTCTTTACAATATGATCCTGTGATCTTTACAATATGATATTTGCTTGGCAATTGGAAAGTCTCATTGCCTTTCCATTGCTCCAAATCATCATGATAATTATTCGGATTTTGCAAATATCAGTCAGTTTAGTTAGCGCACCGCTCGCGAGCCAGCACAGCGATGCCACACATACCCCGAGCGGATATGAGTGGAATCGCTGACCATTGCCGTCCAATCCCGTCAATCTTGAACATGATGTTGTCATATTATGCTTCAGGATTGATCCCGAAAAATTGTACGGGATCTCGCGAGATCGGGATCCCGCGAGATCGGGATTACATTCCCTAATTGCAGACAATGGAGACCACTTGGAATAAGCTTTTTATATTTTAAATTATGATATCTGATGTTTACGCGAGCACTACACATTGTAAATAAAACTACTTTTACGGATTATATCGCGTTTGTATTTGATTTATGATTGCCCGACGTTTCGAACACTTTGCAGCATTCATGGTCACGGGCGGACTAAGGTGTCTCACGTCCAACAAGTACTCGTTATTACAGACATTTATAATTATCGACCCGATACAGAAAATTAGTTATAAATTTATTAAATTGTGACCCACATTTTAGTACAAATTTATTGCCAGTGTAAGAAGAAAATGATTCTATATGAAAAAATTATATTGTTTATGGTTAGTAATTATTAATTATTAAATTTGTAGCAATTATTGTTACAATTTGTTGATTTAAAACTAACAAAACTTGTTGGACGTGAGACAACTTAGTCCGCCCGTGACCATGAATGCTGCAAAGTGTTCGAAACGTCGGGCAATCATAAATCAAATACAAACGCGCTATAATCCGTAAAAGTAATTTTATTTACAACTAGCTTTTGCCCGCGGCTTCGCCCGCGTAAAAGTTAACTTGCATATTTCTTAATTTAAAAAATAGTCTTTAAAAGTTAAAGTAACGTAAAAGTTATTTTTCTTAATTTAATAAATACCTATGTATCTATTTTCATCCAAATCTGCTCAACAGTTTACGCGTGATTGAGTAACAAACATCCGAATATCTTCACAAATTTTGTTAAATATGGCCTTCCTTAGTCACTGATAATACATTATCCATGATAGTTACCCATTGGTGAGAAAAAAAATATCGTTCAAACTCCCGTAGTTTCACCCACGTAGACCCCATTCCCATGCGAATGCCGAGATAAAAATTACCAATGTTACTCGCTGATATTATAAGTTACATACATGGGTGAAAAAAAAAATATTCTAATCAAATCCCATAGAAATATCCGAGATAAAAACATAGGCAATATTACTCGCTGATAACGTAGCTTCCTATTGGTGAAAGAATTTTAAAAATTGGTCAACATCTACCGGTTTCACTCGCGGAGTTCTTGTTCCTGGGCAAACACTGGGATGAGAATAGCCTTTATTTGTCAATTGATTGAATAATTGATTGAATAATTGATTGAATTAGGCGATACATAGTAGAAATTCATTTTTATTTTATTTTAAAATGGAAGGATGGGTTGGTCTACCACTCCCCCCCCCCCTTCCTTCCTTCCTTTATTTGTTATTCACTGATAATATAGATTTTCATTCGTAAATTAATTTTTATATCCATTAAATTCCTGCGATTTCACAGACATTGTGGCCGGTCCCGTAGGAATATCGGGATAAAAAATAGCCTAAATATCTTACTCGCTTAAAAATAGCTTTCCATTATGAAATTTTTAAAATCGACTATATTCTCACAGTTGCTCCCAGCCATACCGGGATAAATAATTATAGGCTAAGTTATTCCTTATGTAAGGTTGGTAGACCTGGTAGTAAAGTATTATCAGTATCAGTCCAGCCGTTTTGAAGATTATCCGTAACGAATAGACAGACAATAAAAAGAACCGTTTTTAGGGTTCCGTACCCAAAAACGACCCTATTACCAAAACTTCGCTGTCTGTCCGTCCGTCTGTCTATCACCAAGCTGTATCTTAACGACCGCGATAGCTAGACAGTTGTTTTTTTTTACAAATTATGTATATCTGTTGCCGCTATAACAATAAATATTAAAAACCAAATAAAATAAATATTTAAGGGGGGCTCCTAAACAACAAACGCAATTTTTCCCCCTATTTATAGATAATGGTACGGAACCCTTTGTGCGCGACCTCGACTCGCACTTGGCCGGTTTTTAGACATAGGTATCGTGCAAATAATTGTCTGAGCATAAATAAAACATATTATTTAAACAGACAAATAGACGCTTCAAATTTGTTTATTTCTAGAGATAGAAAATTGGATTAATATCTTGATTTTAACTTACTGTCTGGTAGCGGCTAGGAATATTATCACGCTTTCATTGTTCGTGGGTGTTGAAAAATACTATTAAGACAAAGATTTACATCGACCTGGACCTATTGGTGATGCCGTCTAGTCAGCAATGTCGTCTGGCAGGCAGCTGGTCATAAAATATTGCTAGAAGAACCTTTGCAATATATCTACAATGGCAGAGGAGTTCCTACATATCGCATCGATCCAAAGTAGTCTTGTTAAGCGAGCACTAAGAAAAAATATTGGGGTAACCCAAGAAAGCTGACCGTGTACTAAAATGATCGTTCCTATCGTTCAGCGGTAATATTGCAAAAATCTCTTTTTTAGTGAGCACTTTCCCCAAGAAAGACAACTTTATACAAAATTTCACGTTTCTAGGCCTAATGATTTCGGCTATACATTTTTGAATTTCAAAAACTAATTTCTTAGAGCTCATTTACAACAAAAGAAAGAGAATCGCATACACAGTTTCACGTTCCTAGCTCCAATAGTTTCGGCTATACGCTTTTCATCCCATTTTCCAAAATTCCTTTGTGCTTGTATACCCCAAAAAATACGACGGAGTAAAAAAAAAATACGTTTCTAGGCCCAGTGGTTTCCGCTGTATGCTTTTTGGTCTTTTAGGGATTGAATTTCATCCCCATGATAGTGAAATTTTCAAAATGCTAGAACGAATATATATTTATTTATTATCAAATGCCTTAATACAAAGATTCATGGTTCCATCATCGAAAATGACGAATTTCCATACAAAATGTCATCCCGTATTTCAACCCTTTATACCAATTTTTTCGCGATAAAAAGTAGCCTATGTACTTTCTCAAGCTTTAGTTCATCCCTGTACCCGACTTCATCAAAATCGGTTCAGTGGTTTAGGCGTTAAAGGCTTATTACCCTTATCACCCCCTTAAGCGGGTGATTTTCCAAAAATCCTTTGCTAGTGCACGTGTACCCCAAGTAATACTACGGTGTAAAAAAAGATTACGTTTCCAGGCCCAGTGGTTTCGGCTGTATGCTTTTTTATCTTTTAGGGGTTGAATTTCACCCCATATAAATGAAATTTCCAAAACGTTAGAACGAATATTTGCTTATTATCAAGTGTCTTAATACAGAGATTCATGGTTCTATTATCGAAAATGACGAATTTCCATACAAAATGTCATCCCCTATTTCAACCCCTTATACCCATTTTTCACAATAAAAAGTAGCCCATGTCCTTTCTCAAGTTTTAATCCATCTCTGTACCAGATTTCATCAATATCGGTTCAGTGGTTTAGGTGTTAAAGGCTATACGCTTTTCACCCTCTTAAGGGGTTGATTTTCCAAAAATCCTTTGTAAGTGCTCGTATACCCCAAGAAATACTACAGTGTTAAAAAAATACGTTTCTAGGCTCAGTAGTTTCGGCTGTATGCTTTTTTTATCTTTTAGGGGTTGATTTTCATGCCCATATAAATGAAATTTCCAAAACGCTAGAAGGAATATTTATTTTTTTATTATCAAGTACCTTAATACAAAGATTCATGGTTCTATCATCGAAAATGACGAATTTCCATACAAAATGTCATCCCCTATTTCAACCCCTTATACCCATTTTTTTTTGCGATAAAAAGTAGCCTATGTCCTTTCTCAAGCTTTAGTGCATCTCTGTACCAAATTTCATGAAAATTGGTTCAGTGGTTTAGACGTGAAAGCGTAACAGACAGACAGACAGAGTTACTTTCGCATTTATAATATTAGTAAGGATTATTAGGTGCCTCAATACATAGATTCGTGGTTCGATCATCGAAAATGACGAATTTCCATACAAAATGTCATCCCCTATTTCAACCCCTTATACACATTTTTTTGCGACAAAAAGTAGCCTATATCCTTTCTCAAGCTTTAGTCCATCTCTGTACCAAATTTCATCAAAATCGGTTTAGACGTGAAAGACTATATGTTTTTCACCCCTTTAAGGGGGTGAATTTCCAAAAATCCTTTGCTAGTGCTCGTGCACCCCAAGAAATACGACGGTGTAAAAAAAAATACGTTTCTAGGCCCAGTGGTTTCGGCTGTATGCTTTTTGGTATTTTAGGGGTTGAATTTCATCCCCACGTAAATGAAATTTCCAAAACGCTTGAACAAATATTTATTTATTTATTATTAGGTGTCTTAATACAAAGATTCGTGGTTCTATCATCGAAAATGACGAATTTGCATACAAAATGTCATCCCCTATTTCAACCCCTTATACCCATTTTTTCGCGATAAAATG
Organism: Lymantria dispar; assembly: GCA_032191425.1. Lineage (NCBI taxonomy): Eukaryota > Metazoa > Arthropoda > Insecta > Lepidoptera > Erebidae > Lymantria > Lymantria dispar. The sequence goes on along the minus strand of CM063465.1, from coordinate 2,908,915 downwards.
TAGCCTATGTCCTTTCTCAAGCTTTAGTCCATCTCTGTACCAAATTTCATCAAAATCGGTTTAGACGTGAAAGACTATATGTTTTTCACCCCCTTAAGGGGGTGAATGCCCAAAAATCCTTTGCTAGTGCTCGTGCACCCCAAGAAATACGATGGTGTAAAAAGAAATAGGTTTCTAGGCCCAGTGGTTTCGGCTGTATGCTTTTTGGTATTTTAGGGGTTGAATTTCATCCCTATGTAAGTGAGACTACCAAAACGCTTAAACGAATATTTATTTATTTATTATCAGGTGCCTTAATACAAAGATTCACGGTTCTATAATCAAAAATTACGAATTTCCATACAAAATGTCATCCCCTATTTCAACCCCTTATACCCATTTTTTTGCGACAAAAAGTAGCCTATATCCTTTCTCAAGCTTTAGTCCATCTCTGTACCAAATTTCATCAAAATCGGTTTAGATGTGAAAGACTATATGTTTTTCACCCCCTTAAGGGGGTGAATGCCCAAAAATCCTTTGCTAGTGCTCGTGCACCCCAAGAAATACGATGGTGTAAAAAAAAATACGTTTCTAGGCCCAGTGGTTTCGGCTGTTTGCTTTTTGGTATTTTAGGGGTTGAATTTCATCCCCATGTAAATGAAATTTCCAAAACGCTTGAACAAATATTTATTTATTTATTATTAGGTGTCTTAATACAAAGATTCGTGGTTCTATCATCGAAAATGACGAATTTCCATACAAAATGTCATCCCCTATTTCAACCCCTTATACCCATTTTTTCGCGATAAAAAGTAGCCTATGTCCTTTCTCAAGCTTTAGTCCATCTCTGTACCAAATTTCATCAAAATCGGTCCAGTGGTTTAGACGTGAAAGCGTAGCAGACAGACAGACAGACAGACAGACAGACAGACAGACAGACAGACAGAGTTACTTTCGCATTTATAATATTAGTAAGGATATTTTAAATTGTTTTATATTTATGTATTAAACTAACATAATGTAAAAGTAATATTATTTGCAATAGAATTTTTTTTTATCTTTGTTACAGAGTTTATGGCAAGACTAGGTATGTATATATACATATATAAGACCTTGAAACCGATCACAGCACTAATAAAGTTTAATTTTATAAATAATTATAAATATAAATTATATATCTATTGATTTTGCAGAATACCGTCCGTTAATTCAGCTGTTATGAATTATAAGAAATAAATGCTATGTGTAATAATTATAGTAAATATATATATATATATGTTTGCGTGTATACGTATTAACATAGGATTTTATGTCGAGTTTTCCTTATCTCTTGCAAAGATACTATTCGCATATCACGTCCCTTAGTCCTCTTTTACGAAACCCACGAGCAAGAGAGTGGGTGGGGAATTGCATTCTTACTCCGTCACCACACGGAAATATACTGGCGTCAAAGTCATTGGCAAAATTCAGACATACATTCGCGTCAAACTTTCACCACCTTTTCGCGTCGCTAATGACAAATACTTTTATCTTTACTCGGCTACATCTCTTTTCTGATCCCGTCTTATTATAAAATCTTTCCTGGAAAATAACCATTTTAATCTGATGCAGCGTATCTTCTCAAGCTTGCTTATAAACCGTGTCTGCCTGTCATCGATTTCAGGCATGTTCCCATGGAGTGACACGCCGTGACAAATTACCGATCGGCTTTTTATAAAGTTTTTATGAAGTAAATTGAAGTGTAGTTTTTGTAAAGCAAATAATGAGTCATTTTATGAGCTGTTCATAAGATTTTTTACGTTTCTTATATATCCTTACTAATATTATAAATGCGAAAGTAAGTTTGTTTGTTACACTTTCACGCTTAAGCTACGGAACCGATTTCAAAAATTCTTTCACCAATGGAAAGCTATAATATCAGGGCGTAACATAGGCTATATTGTATACCGGTATTCCCACGGTAACGGGAAATACGCGGGTAAGGCAACTGAAACCGAAGCGAAGCGAGGGCGGGTTGCTAATATTCCTTACTAATATTATAAATGCGAAAGTAAGTTTGTTTGTTTGTTACGCTTTCACGCTCAAACCACCGAACCGATTTCAAAAATTCTTTCACCATTGGAAAGCTATAATATCAGGGAGTAATATAGGCTATATTTTATCCTGGTATTCCCACGAGAATAGGAACTACGCGGGTCAGGTGTCTGAAACCGAAGCGAAGCGAGGGCGGGTGGCTAGTATAATTTCCCCTCCTATTAAATTCCCTCCCATTGTGGAGGAGGCCCGAGCCCAACAGTGGGACGTATGTGGGCTGTGATGATGATGGTGGAGAGTTTTTATTATTAGTTTTATATGTTTTTTTTTTAATATAATTGCCTATTCAAGTGGTGATATGTTGTCGAATAGAAAGATTAACAAAAGTTATTATAACTGCAAGAGAACTAGACTCGAAACTTTAGTAATTAAAAACTATACAATAATAATTTATTCTTAAATGTCTAATATTTTAATCCTTAAGTCTTAGTTACTCAAAAATATCTAAGCAAGATAATAAAAACAAATTTTAAAACTGTAAAATGGCCGATAATAGTGTAATTTTACATCAAATACTCGCAAATTTAAAATCAAATTACAAATAACTCATTAAGCTTCTACAAATTTCTATACAAATATCATTATTAGCAAATTAATATTAATTTAAACAAATGTAAACAAATTTAAAAACAAAACACCATTAGCTCATAATAACGTTAAGTAAACAAATGTTTTAATGTCTGTTTATGATAATAATAATTGTTTTATTGCTAGAAGCAAAAATAATAATTTGAAGGTAAACTTTACCTACCTGGTATATTTTCCGGGTGGTGACGAAGTAAGAATACAATTCACCACTCCCTATCTTGCCCGTGGATGTCGTAAAAGACGACTAAGGGATGTAATACGCGTATAACATCTATGCAAGAGAAAGAAATCTCGAAATAATACTCAATATTAACCTGTCTGACCAACAATATATAGTAAAGTCAATTTCCCTCCTATTGTGGAGAAGGCTCGAGCCCAGCAGTGGAACGGTTATGAACTATGATAGTGATGAATTACTGTCCATCATTCAAACCATGTCACTTGGCACTATAGGTTTTTAAGTACTACAAAAAAGTAGTTTAAATATAAAAATGTCAACCTCTCAAAAAAAGTGTGTTTTCGATTCAAATGTTCTCTAATATACTTATAACTATGATAGTAATATTTATTGAACAATTACGTAAATTTTAAATATCATGGAATGATTTCATTCAAGTAATTATACAATTTATGAATATCCGTGTAGTTACGTCCACGATTATTATTAACAATTTTAATTATAACACATATTATAATATATATTTTAAATCCCCGTATGGTGATAGAATAAGAATACAAATAATAGTTAACTCGTGATCGGGTACTGCTTGTGGGATCTGGTCCAACGATGTTTTCCGTTCCTTTTTTATTTAAAATAAATTTAAAAATAAATTGTTATGTCCTATCTTGAAGGGCGTGATGCCTATAGCAGCATCATTTACCATCAGGTGAGCTGTTTGCCTGTTGCTGTTTGTTTTCCGTGTGGTGACGGAGTAAGAATACAATTCACCACCCCCTATCTTACCCGTGGATGATCGTACGAGACGACTAAGGGATATAAAACGCATATAACATCTATGCGAGAGAAGGAAAACTCGAAATAAAATCCTATACCAACACGTCTGACCAGCGCGGTATAGTAGGTCAATTACCCTTCCATTATGGAGGAGGCCCGAGCTCAACAGTGGGACGTATATGGGTTGAGATGATGATGATGAGCTGTTTGCTCGTTTGCTACTAACAGCAAAATAAAAAAATAGAAGTTCGCCACTTAAACTATTACACCATCTGTGCAAGTAGATGCATTGTACGTATATCTACACAGTAGTTTTAGATATATATTAGGAAGGCTTCAGATATATATTTGATTCCGCCCACATAAGACATGATTCGTGTGCATAATTCGTGTAATGACGAAGTAGGAAAACAATTCCCGTGGGTGTCGTAAAAGACAACAAATATGCAGATAATATTTATATGTAGCAATAGAAATTATTCGTGTTGTTACAGAGTAAGAATATAATTCGCCACACTCTTTCTAGCTCATGGGTGATTTTAAAAGACGCCCAAGGGGTTAAAATAAACATAAATCATCTCCACCATCGGAAAATATACAACTCTTTCTATAGATTCTATACAAAGTGTGAAGACATGTTAACTTTACTTGCTTATGAAATAAAGAAGAAATAAAGACTTGCAGTTATCTTTATTTTCATCATTATCTCGACTCATACGCTGAGGTCGAGCCTCCTCCACAATAGGAGGGAAATTGACCTTACTATACTATGCTGGTCAAGTTGGTATAAAGGTTTATTTCGGTTGTATAGATGTTATATGAATATTATATCTCTTAATAGTCTTTTACATTCACATGCAAGATAGGGAGTGGTGAATTGTATTCTTATTCCGTCACCACACGGGAAAACTCTGTTTTACAACCCGCTAAAGCTATTAAGGAACATGGAAGAGCCTCATGGACCTTAGCTGGGCCGCTGTCTATCGTGAAGAAAGTGAAGGGAATGTGAATAGGTGCAATGAGATTCAGTTATACTAAAGGCATCATCAAACCCACCACACACAAACACCCTCAGAAAGTTGGGCTTCCGGCTCTCTCACTGAACAAAGTGCAATAACAAATTGCTACTGCTCAGAAGTCGATTTTCTGCAAGAAAACTACCCTGGACGGACCGGCCCGCAGCTGTAAACAATATGCTCCTACCACCTAAGACTACGTGGTGTGATTATGATATGCAGTCATTTTTATTTTAGTATAGATTTTAATGTAGAAACTAGTTGTCCGATCAAAATGTTAATTCAAACAATGTCAAGTCAATGTCAACTGAATCAATTAGCTACGTAACTAATTATAATATTATTGTATGTATATTTGTTTAGATGTATTTTCATCTTCCGTGAAATCAATGTTTTAAAAACGACATTGAATACAATTTTAATCTTATTGGTTAAATGTTTTTGTAAAGTTTTTTCATATTACTAACATAATAAGCATAATATTCCGTGTGGTGACAGAGTAAGAATACAATTCACCACTGCCTCGATTGCCCGTGGATGTCGTAAAAGACGATTAAAGTATTGGAATATGAAGCTAACATCTACACAAGAGACAGAAACCTCGAAATAAAAGCCTATTTTTTAGGGGTTGGGTTACAGTCGGCGCACTCCTCGCTCCACTCTATCCGAGGCGACAAAGGCGACGCATACCCGTAACCCACCCATATAGCAAGTCGCCTTCGTCGGTGGGTCGAAAATAAAAGCCTATACCCACTCATCTGATTAGCGTTCTACGATTATAGCTGGTCAATTTCCCTCCCATAATTATAATTCTCTTGGATAGATATTATATGCATATTATATCCCTTAGCCATCTTTTACGACAACCATGGGCAAGAGAGAAGGATGGTGAATTGTATTCTTACTCCGTCACCACACGGAATGGCTTTTTAGGTGGATGGTAATTAATTTATTTGATTTTATATTCAACATTATCATCATCTTAGCCCATATACAGTGGGATACCATTGTTGGGCTCGGATCTCCTCCACTATAGGAGGGCAATTGACCTGGTATTTTTTCCAGTTTTCTTCTCTTATATGGTATCATATCCCTTAGTCGACTTCTACGATATCTACGGCAAACGTATTATTATAAAACATATATTCAACAAAGAGAAACTTTATTGGACGGATGACCAATGGATTTCAAGACCATGTATTGATTAACAAGTTTACAAGGCGGGATGTTTCTTCAATATGTACTTTACTGAACTACTCAACATATATGGCTATGGTTACTAGCAATAGTTCGAGGTAATTTTCTCTATAAATATGTTGAAATATTCTAAGATGAAATGGACGTCAGGCAAATTGATAGTTTAAAATGAAAATAAGTGCAAATTCTGTAATTTATTTATTAAATTGTAAACGCTGAAGTGTTATTTAAAAATATTTTTTTTTTGTTGTTTATTGGTAGCAACCGAGCAAAGAGCACACCCGATGATAAGTGATTAAAGATTTTAAGTCTGTCTGTATTTGTGTCTATGTTCTAAGGGCATTTATACATCTCGACTTTTTGTAGTCCACTTTGCAAAATCAATGCTATCTTAACACACGTATGCGACTTTTAGCTACAATACGTTAACTGTACAGCTTCATCTTTTGCTTTACTTTATAGCACACACATGTCCGACTGTAGCAAAACAATTCACCACCCAATTTCTTTCCCGTGGATATCGTAAAAGACGACTAAGGGATATATCCCTTTATATATGCATATAATAACAGTACAATAGAAGGAAATTCGAAATGACATCCAACCAATAGAACTTTCTGAAGATGTTTCCGTGTGGTGGGTTTTAGTGATGTTTTTAGTATCACAGAACCTCATTGCATGCATTCACACTCCCTTCACTTTCTTCACGGTAGGCAGCGGCCTTAGAATAATAAAGTATAGAAGGTAAATTCGCAGACAAAAAGTGAAGCATTTCAATTGGAGCCTAATGGAGCTTACGTCAGAACCGTTCCGTAATGTACAAGTCATTGTACTGCATGTACGTACGCAACTCTTAAAAATAAATAGGTAATTATGACGGTTTGTGCATTCAAATGGTGTCATAACACATTTGAAAAACTTAAAAGGTTTTTAACAGTACATTTAAAAGTATTTCGACGTTAATAAAAACAAAATTTGATTTCATAATTTGTATAGTGGTGGTGTGCGTGTGTACGTGTAAAATCGTCTGCACGCCATTAGTATTTTGAGATTCATGTTTCGAACGTTCGAAGTACTGACACTATCATTCTATACGTGATTATTCTAAGGCAGCGGCCTTGCAAAAGTCCATAAGCGGCAGCAACACTTTACCATCAGGTATATTTGCTCGTTTGCCAACTTTTGTAATAAAAAAGAACAACGTTAGATCAATTTACCCTCATATTCTGAAGGAGGCTCGTGCCCAGCAGTAGAATATATGTGAGCTGAGACGAAGACCACGACAGCAAAGGAAGGGTTGGTGGAACAATATATTCATGTATGCTTGCTCCGTCTCCAGAGCAATAAAAAAAAAGAGCGTGCGTACAAAGGACGCATGTCAGGGGTGAAACTTCTTTGGTGCCACGTGGTTTATGACAATATAAAAAAAAATTAAAAAAACAGTTGTTCTCTATCACTTTTTCTTGATCTTTCTCACTCGCTTGCTCCCTACTCTCGCTCCATGGCTATGTGCTTCGTGCTATGTTTTCCCTTCTTCACTCTCTCTCAATATATCTCAATCGATCTCTCCCTCTTCTTACTCTTCTTGTACAAAAAAATATTCCACATATCATGTCACTAAATTGCGTTTCATCTGTAAAAATTTTAACCACACGCGCGCAAAGAAGTTTTGCTTCAAAATATGCAACTAAACTTATAAATTTAACCTTCATACAATCTACAAGATAACGGAGGGTCAGGGCCATCGCACGATCTTTATTTCTCCATTTATTTGGCATGAAATGGTTTTCTCACAGCGATAATAATGTATGACGATCATTTAATGTGACATTGTTCATTGTTTTTGGTTATATATTCTTCTAATTTTACTTACTCTGTGCCTGTTAATGATTCTTACTCTCTATCTGTTAATTATATTTATTAAGCTTCCCGTTGACATTGCAACTAACATTGTCTAGTTAAAGATACTTTTTTTATTACAAGCTTTTATTTAATTTGAGATACGTTCGGCTCAAATCTTGTAACAGAATTTTAAAGTGTAACCGAATAAGGTAAATTTTGAAATAAGTAACGCTATTTTCAATCCAATATGGCAGACGGTCTAAGATGGTGGACTAGCTATTTTATGTACATTCCATTGTATGGATATCAGATATAAGGACTTGAAAAAAAGAATACCAAAATGGCTGTTTCTTTTTTATTATTATAAGAAAGACTCGCGTTCAATATTAATTTGCCTAATGACATAAGTATGCGTTTACAGACATTGATAACTTATGTTCGTCTTTTGATTATAATATTATTTTAAAATTAGTAGGGACTTTATATTTTAATAAATACATAAATAAAATTTAAATATTAACACGCCATTACGAAATTAAGTGCTAGATATTAATTTGATCAATCAAAAATTAATAAGTTATTAACAGAAAATTCAAAAATTGCGTTACTCTCTTTTCTCTAAAAAGCATACAAGCTACATAATTGAGAAAGAAATTCCTTTACAACGAGTAGACCAATAGTCTATTATACCATTCCTGCATTGTTTCTGCTTTTCTTGCAGTAACCTGCTTACATCTTTTTTCGCGTCTTACAAGACTTGCAAGAAAAGAGGAGGCAATAACATTTTCTTTTAAGATTTGGCAGTAAGAAATACATCCTTCTATCGTGAGTAGGGATGTGAAAAAATAATAGATTTTTTATAATAATCGATTATTAATCAATCAATCATAGATGGCGTAGTGGTTAAGATAGCGACCTACAGCGCCAGTGTCGGGCGTTCGAATCCCACGCGGGACAACACTTTGTGCGATCCACAAATTGTTGTTCTGAGTCTGGATGTAATTTGTGTCCGTTAATTATGTTTGTAAAGTCCCCCGCAATACAAGGATTATTTCCTTAGTGCAGGGTGTTGTCTTAAATAAATAAAAAAAAAAATGTATGTATAAAATTATATTTTGTAATAATCGATTTTTACAATCGATTAACAAAATAATAAAAAATCGATTAATAATCGATTTTAATAATCGAAAAAAGGTCTTCATAATCCTGTTGGGAGGAAAAAATCGATTATTTTGTAATCGATTTATTTTAAAGAACAAAAAATCGATTAACTAAAAAATCGATTATTTTCTCTCCAAGTCACATCCCTAATCGTGAGGGACTTTACAAACACAACGAAGACAATACTGAAACTGAGGATAATTATTAGTGGGCTGCACAAGTAAGTGTTTTGCGTGAAAATCAAACCCACGAGAATCGTCATGGGAGGTGACATTTACCACAGCACTATCTGTGCATTAAACGCATTATTATGTCATTATTTTTCAAGTGTAACTTTTTAAGCGCGCCATGAGAAAACACGATTGGCGTTAAAAATTTTTGTAACGGTAATTTGGTTTCGCTGGGCCGTAATGATACATAATAAGGGTGTCCTTTATACTTCTTTTTTTTAATATACAATAATTTCAGATCATCTACAGAGACAGATTTCAGTATAATGATGGAATAAGAATACAATTCACCACCCTCGTGCTCCTAGACAAGACTATGGAATATAATATGCAAATAACATCCATTCAAATAAAACCCAATAGCAACCCGCGTGATTAATTTCACTCTTATTATTGATTAGATTACAGAGATACCCAGCAATAGGCCATAGATAATCTTTGATGATGAAAATGATTTTTTTGACGTGACAACGTCTTATAATTCGATGGAGCCGGCTGCACACAGGAAAAAACATGACGTATGCGGCGTTACCTCGCTCTGAGGCGTTTAAGGCTTGATCCATACAAAATATCTATCAAACAAATAAAATTAAAATTTTCTTTTGAAAAATGAAACCATTCCATCAGTATTTTCTTATGACGTTGTCACGTTCTACTATCGTCAGTAAACCGACTTTACAGACAACCGATTTTTTTTGACAGAAGCACCTTGCACTAAGGAAATAATGCTTGCATTTCGACGGACTCTACAAACATAATTATAATTTAATGGACACAAATTACACCCAGACTCAGAACAAGAATTTGTCAATAAGTGTTGTCCTACATGAGAATCAAACAACACAGCCAGCATGCTCATGATGAATCTATAGAAATGTCACTTTTAGCCTGGAAACTAAACCTTAAATGCACTCTATTATTTTATTTTTAGTTACTAACAAAGAAGCAACAATTCAACTTGGTTGTTCTCGCTAATGGCTACATTGCACCGTGACCAATATATAATTTAGCACCCGTTCGTAACCACTCAACATTCACTCGTCTAATTAAATTAATGCAGGCGACTGTTTGTTTTACAATTGACAACAATTTGTTGTTAAATATGTTACGAAATGTATCAGTAATGGTTTGAAGTTAAACGTATATATTTTTCCATGTAATGACGAAGTAAGTATCATCATCTTCATCACAGCTCATATACAGGGCCGGATTTAAACTTAATGCCGCTCCTGGACACCAGAAAAATCCGCCTCAATACTGGAATTTTACTTAAATAATTTTATTTTTTGAATATTTTTATAAATATATTTTATTTTTTGAAATAACATCACTAATTTATTGCAGAAACTTTATTATATTTTATATATTCCAAAAACATAAATAAATATTTGTTTTTTTTTTTCTAACAATTATAAATTTGGCACTATTAGTGACTCATAATTATGACTCATAATTGCCACCCTAAAAAATTTGCCGCCCTGGGCACTTACCCCGACTTCCCCTAGTGTAAATCCACCGCTGCTCAAATAGGTCCCTCTACTGGGTTCGAGCATCCTCCATATTAAAAGGGAAATTGACCTACTATACCATGTTGGTCAAACGGGTTGACATAGAGTTTTATTTCGAGCTTTTCTTCTCTTGCGCAGTTGTTAAATGCACAGAATATTCCTTAGTCGCCTTTTACGATACCCACGAGAAGAAGAGGGGGTGGTGAATTGTATTCTTACTCCGTCACCACACGGATAAGAGTAGGAGTAAGAATGCAATTCAACACCTCTCTTACCCGTGGGTGTCGTAAAAGACTGCTAAGGGATATAATACACAGATAACATCGATGCAAGATAAGGAATTCTCGAAGTAAAACCTGCTACGTCTGACCAGCGTGGTGAGGAAGGCCAACATATATGGAACATTCTGTTACTTCGTTTTCTCCGTGTAGTGATCGAGTATACAATTCACCATCGCGTTTTTTGCCCCTGGTGTCGTAAAAGGTGACTATGATATGGCGATTAGATATATGCAAGAGAAGGAAAACTTACCATAATACCAATCCGTCTTAACAGTGTAGCAATTTCCTTCATATTATGGTGGAGATTGGTGTGAGAGAAATTTTGGTCAGACATGTTGATATAGGGGTTTCATTTCAAGTTTTCCTTCTCTTACACAGATCTTATGTGCATACTAATCCCTCAAACGTCTTTTAAGACATCCACGGGCAAGATAGGGAATGGTAAATTGTATTCTTACTCCGTCACCACACGGAAAATTCATATAGGTACTTATGAATATTAAATTTATATATATATATACATTCCAATTTCATAGACCGATAAATAGTTGCAAAATCATTGCCTGTCATTCAGTCAATCATTCAAATTTTATTAGAACGATGACTTCCCTACTAAACTTATCTGTGGGTATTTTCACAGGAAAATACATAAAACAATGTTATCTTAATGCAAAGCGGTGGGACGAGACATATTTAAAAAAGAAAAAGCCTAATGTGATTATTAACCTTCACGAATTAGCTATTAAATCGATTATCACCTCAGCTTATATAAATGCCATACTATTTTGCAGAGAAGGAATGTTGAATTGTTCAACTCCTCGGGATTTTCAATTCACCAGCTCCCTCTCTTACCCGTGGATGTTGTAAAAGACGACTAAGGGATATTCATATGCAGATAACATCTATGTAAGAGAGGGAAAATTCAACATAAAACCCATCAACACGTCTGACCAGTGTAGGATAGTAGTTCAATTCCCCTCCCATTATGGAGGAGGCCTGAGCCCAACAGTGGGACATATATAGGCTGAGATGATGATGATGATGAATCGTCTTTTACGATACCCACCGCCAAAAGGTGTGATGAATTGTATTCTTAATCCATCACCACGTAAAATTCCCGCCAAAACTTCGTTAAACTAAACGTCCTACTATCCTAACTCGTTTTAACTCGATCAAGTGCAATCAAACAGTTCACAATATTACGATAGACTTAATTCTCTCAATTGTTAAAAGACAACAATTTGAACGACACTCGTAAAATTCTAATTACATACTAGGATCATTAAATGCAACGCTTTATTACAACAAACATGTGTTTAAAAGGACGTTTTATTGTCATGGTGTGCGATTGTACAGTTTTATAGGGAAGGTAAATTATTCTTTGAGTTAACGTAAAGATTTCTGATCTTTACGCGAATATTACACATTATAAATAAAACTATTTGTTACGAATTTTGTAGTGTTTTTATTTAATTTTTGTTTGCCCGATGTTTCGAACACTTTACAAAGTTCATGATCACGGGCAGACTAAGATGTCTCACGTGCAAAAGTCATTGTTATTACTTAATCTATATAATATCTGGTTGACCGAGCTTCGCTCGGAATATTTTTGTTGTATTTTTGTCGAATTTATTTAGATGTATATTAATAAAGAATAAAAATTAAATAATGAAAAAGATATCAACAATTACAAAAAGAGAATAATAATAACACCGAGATTCGATCCGACGCTGTTTGAACACCAAAACAATACAAAAAGAGAACTGAACAACTTCCCAACTGAGCTATCGTAACTCATGACGTTGACAACGAAATTTGACTTCATATTCTTTTAAAATTTAATGTCATTGTATAGTTTTGCTAAAAACACCGACAAAACAACATTTTCAATAAATAAAACCTAGCTAGATCGATTTTTTGGACCTGAAACCTCTAGTATGCCAAGTTTCATCAAAATCGTTGGAGCCGTTTCCGAGATCCTGAATATATATATATATATATATATATATATATATATATATATATATATACAAGAATTGCTCGTTTAAAGATCGCTTATTGTATAGATTTGACCCACAATAAAGAGAAGGAAAACTAGAAATGAAACCCTATATCAACATGTCTGACCAATATGGTATAGTAGGTCAAATTCCCTCTCAATGTGGAGGAGGCCTGAGCCCAACAGTGGGAAGTATATGGGCTGCGATGATCATGATGATGACGATGACCTACAATAATAGTTGAAGATTATTATATAAAGCAAAAACATTTAGTAAGATAAAGTAAGCCACCTTTTAAAAAAATCAATAATAATTTAGCGTCATGCCCTCTGAGTTTTCTTGCCGTTTCTCAGTGTGGCCGTGTTTCGATCCGGCTGTTACTTTGTATCCGTATGAAATTTGTGTCCGTTAAATTACATATATGTTTCTAAAATAAGAAATATATACAGGTGTCACCTTTTAAAATTCCTCCACTTATAACTGCCCCAGTTCCTAAAGTTCATCTCAAAAACAAAAATAAGTGTGTGTGTACTTATGTACTCACGTAAGAAGTACACTTCTTTGGCGTAAGAAGATAAAAAAAAATCTAAACATTTTATCTTTCGCGTTATCCTACGTTTGTACAAAAAACCACACTGATAATAGAAAAAAGATATTTAATAGAAAGTTTTATTATAACGCATTATCTAGTTGACATTTGTGACGTCCTACGCGCGCTAAGTAAAAAATGTTGACTAGGCAACTTCAGGGTGTCGGATTTTCGTAACTGTGTAAATCATCGTAAAAATTTAATCTCATATTTTTTTCCTAACCCGCCAAAAGAAATACAACTTCAACATATTAACACAACAAAACTTTTAGCGGACACATAAATTTTAAGTAACCTCCGTCCCGTTTGAAAAGATAACCCTGAGTTGACAGTTTCTGCTTTTATTTAATTTTTGTCTGATAAGGAAGCGCGTAACATCGACAGACCGTTTGTCGCGTGTTGACCTAATTTTCATTTACGTTTTTGACTTGTACTTCATTGTGAAAACAAATTTATTATTAAGTTGAGAATATTTATAGCATTCCTTCCGTGTTATGAAGGGATAATCAACTCGTTTCTTTTTTATTGCTTTCGGTAGCAAACGAGCAAACAGGACACCAGTGTGCCTACTCTTGAATCTCGATTCCAATCCTAAATCGAATTTGATCAAATTTGGTACTCTTGAAAGCGACACTAGCGCACGATTGGAGTCACATTCGGTGGAATATTTTTGAACTAAATGAATTCGACTTTCGTCGATTAAATCAAATATTTGCTACTCCCGACGCGATTTTGACGTAGTTTAAAATCGTTAATGTTGCACAATCGCAAGAAAGCGTCTTTGTTGTGATCGAGTTCGATAACGTTATTAATTTAAAATAAGAAAATACGACACATTTGGTGAAAATAACAACGCGAAACGCGAAGAATTCATTCTCGATTTTGTTCAAGAGTACCAAATACAAGTTTGGTGAGATTGGAATTGGATCGGATTCGAAATTAGAATGGATTTCCAGAGTAGGCACACTGATGGTAATCGATACTTTCGCTCATAGACCTTTACTAGGCCACTGCCGTGGCGAAAGTGAAGGGAGTGTGAATGCTTGCATTGAGATTCGGTGATACTAAAGGCATATAGCAAACCCACCACACGCAAACAACCTTAAAAAATTGGATTGTCGGCTCTTTCGCTTACCCAACGAAATGCATTAACAAATTGCTACTACACAAACGTCAATTTTCTTCAAGAGTGTGGCACTTCCCCTGGCAGATCGACCTGCGGCTGTAGACAGGCGAATGTCAACAGTGTGGTACTACCCTTAGAATAATAACGTATAGAAGGTAAGTTCGCGCACAAAAAGTGAAGCATTGCAATTGGAGCCTAATGGAGTTTACGCCGGAACCGTTGCGTAATGTACAAGGTCACTGTACTGCGCGTACGTACGCAACTCTTAAGAAATAAATAGGTAATTATGACGATTTGTGCATTCAAATGGGACACCATTTGAAAAACGTAAAAAGATCTTTAACATTACTTTTAAAAATATTTCGAAGATTTATGTTAAAAAAAACAAAATTTGATTTCATAATTTGTATAGTGCGTGTGTACGTGTGTAATCGCCTGCGCGCATGTAGTATTTTTAGGTTCATATTTCGAACGTTCGAAGTAGCGACACTATCCTTCTATACGTTATTATTCTAAGGGTACTACCACATAAATAATCTTGTCTGTGGTTGTCGTAAAATACGTCCACGATATATTGCATATAACATCTTAATAGAAAAAGAAAAACTCGTAATAAAACCCTATAATAATTTCTGACAAGCAAGTACGTCAATTTCTCTCCTATTGTGCAAGTACTGGTTTATAGCTCACGCATGAGGAAGATAAAAAAAACTTGACTTCATTATCGCCTTAGTTTATATAAGTCCTAATGGGCTCGAGTCAAATTCGAAATAAGAGGTTTTTTGACTTACTAAACAACGCTGGTTATATAGGCTGATGTAGAATTTAACTTCGCGTTATGTAGTTAGACGTTCTTTAATACACCCACGGGTAAGATAAAGTATAGTGAATCGTATTCTTTCCCTTACCACACAATTTACTGGACATACATAGCCACAATAAACTATTAATAAATTCTAAGAAGATATATTACTAAAACCCAAAATGTTTGTATAGAAAGGTTCACAATAACACAATGGATTTCTTATCATAAAAGTTAAGTACCTCAAGGGTTGTTATTGTTAAAAGGTAAGTATCAGATAGCCCAAAGACTAAAATGCTTAGATCTTATCACAATTTTGACGTGACACGTCTTATAATTCGATGGAGCCAGCTGCACACACGAAAAAACATGACGTATGCGGCGTTACCTCGCTCTGAGGCGTTTAAGGCTTGATCCATACAAAATATCTATCAAACAAATAAAATTAAAATTTTCTTTTGAAAAATTCCATCAGTATTTTCTTATGACGTTGTCACGTTCAACTATCGTCAGTAAACCGACTTTACAGACAACAGATTTTTTTTATTTAATACCTATTAATAGGTTTTGTACTAATAATTTCTGATGCTTAATTAGATTTATTTAATTTATTTATATAAAGAGGACTTAATATTTTTGTATTAACCTCTAATATTAAACCAAAATGTTGTATTAGATACTTATAATTCAAAAAGATGTCCACCTACGTCCATGAACGCTGTAAAGTATTCGAAACGTTATGCAATCAAAAATCAAATACAAATGCGATAAAATCCGCAAAAATATTTTTGTAATACTCGCGTTTTGTGTAATACCCGCGTAATTAAGTAATTAGCAAGTGCACGATACTTGTGCCTAAAAAATCAATATAAAAATTTATGTCTGTCTATTTGTTTCGGGTAATCTTCAAAAGGGCTTTTTTTGGAGTTGGGATGCGGGCGCCGCACTCCTCGCACCACTCCGTCCGTAACACCACGTCGCCTTCGTCATTGGACCGACCACCGGAGCAGGGTTACTTGTCGTCTGTGGTCGGCCCGACGGAATACCCCCTGAGGAGTACCCTCCCAATCTTCAAAAGTGCTGGACCAATTTTGATAATATGTTACTAACAGATAGTTATCTATATAAAGAGTAACTTAGGCTAATTTCCCTTTCAGACAATCCTATAAAAAATTACCCTGTTCGGGACTCAAACCAGAGGTTAAAACGCTTAAAATGCGGGGCAAAGCGACTAGTACCGAAGCGAAGGCAGGTCGCTAGTAATGAATAAATCATAGGCAACAACCTATTGTATTAGCTAGACTAAGCCTATATTTCGCTTACTTGCATATTCAGGCCGTGCAATTGCAACTTCAGAAATTCTAATGCAAATATTTTACGCAACTACAATTTAAGGGTAAGCAGTAAAACTTCCGTAATTTTATCTTCAAATAATATAAGGTTAAAATTTCACTTAGATTGAAAATTTACACAGGTTTTATTATACTTATTTGTTAATTTAATTTGGTTTTATTTTCTCTTACACTAAAGTTCATCTTCATCATCACAGCCTACTTACTACTCAAGCCTCCTTCATAAAGAACAATAAAATAAAAACAAAGACAATATGGCTAGACCATATCACAGAAGCAACGCCCATCACGAGCTAACTACTAGATCAGCCATCATTCTCCTCATCCACATTGGAGGGAAGGCAGCGACCCGCTCCACGTGGCTACCGCAAACAGGACCCTGTTCAATAAGTATTACTGTACCATAAACTGCAAACTATAGTAATAATAAAAGAAAATTAAAATTCAAACCATTTACACACCCATTTTTTTTTGGGTGGGCTATGGTATGCACACGCCGCCAAAGCTCCGTCCGGGGTGACATATGGGCGGCGCGTGGCCCCATAACCAATCATACCTCGTCTCCTTCGCCCTTAGGCTGCCCACCGGTACCGAGTTCCTTCTCCTCCGTGGCTGGCTCGACGGGATATACACACCCATGAGAGAAGATGTCGAATATGGCTACATACTTCTACCCACCCCCTTTATAGATAAAGCATCTGAATAAATTGCGTTATTCGTTTGATTAATCAATATTTTTAATAATCTTGTTTTCATTATGGCCTTCAGATTTTCACCGTACAGTAAAATTCCGCACAACGTTTAAAATATATTTGTCTATTCATAGAATATAGATATCGTTTTACAGAAATCATGTGACTTAGATTTCATAATGCCCGTCTAATCTAGGTAATAAGGAATATATCTATAATCGACCGATGAACATACCTACTTTTTTTTATAGACAGCACTCTGAACTAAGGAAATATTCATGTATTGTGGTGCGACTTTCTAAACATAATTAACGGACACAAATTCAGACTCTACGTGGAATTCAAACCCAGGGTCGTACTGGCGTGGTAGGCATAGGTAAATTTTGGAACCAAGACTTTGGATCTAATCGCTAGATCTTCAGCCAAGTGTGAAGGCTAAGGCTTTACTTACCAATGGGTAAGTTTAAAATCTATGATGTCGATGGTATGACCCTATTGACACTTATAAGACAAATGTAGAAATTATTATTACAGCTCATAGACCTACGTCCCACTGTAGGGCTCGAACTTCCTCCGCAATGAAAGAGAAATTAGCCAACTATAACACACTAATCCGAAGGGTTGGTATAATGTTTTATTTCGAGTTTTCCTTTTCATGCATAGTTGTTATATACATAGTCCTTAGTCGTTTTATACGACACCCCAGGACAAGAGATGGAATATTGAATTGTCTTCTTACACCGTCAATTAGAGATAAGCGATATTAGTAAAATATCGATATTAAAATCGATATTGATATCGATAGCCAAATATCGATAAGTCGATATTATCGGACACAAAATATCGATATTTTGTAATATCGATATTTTATAATATCGAAAGTAAAGGATAGAAAATTCTCCGGCATTTTTTTTTTTAGGAAATTTGTCTGGATGTATGAAGATACAGCGGGACTTACGACGAAATAAAATCCTCCGGACAAATTTTGATGAGCTTTTTTTTGATGCCTAAGAATCACACATTTTATCAAAATTATGTTATTAATAATTTTTCATTTCATTGCAAAAGCGATATCGATATCGTGTTCATAATATCGATATGGCGATATTTCAAAGTTATAAATATCGATATTGAAATACCGATATTTCGGCAGCTAATATCGATATTTCAACAATATCGATATTTCAACAATATCGATAAATATTGCACATCCCTACCATCAACACACGGCAAAAATTAACAAATCTACAACATTCTACTAATATTATAAACGCGAAAGTATGTGAGTATGTGCAGATGCGAAAATGTAAAGATGTTTCTTGCTCTTTCACGCAAAAACTACTGAATGGATTTTAATGAAACTTCACAATAATATAGCTTATATATCAGAATAACATATAGGCTATAATTTATCCCGATATTCCCACGGGAAGAGGAACTGCGGATAAAACCGCAGGGCACAGCTAGTTAAAATAATTTCTTTAGAAACATCTCTAACATATGTTAACTTCGTTCCAAAATAAGACTCACACCTTAGATAGATTGTTAATCGAGTACTTAATGAGACAACAAACTAATATTCTTGAAATTTTCATACAAAACAGGTAAAACACATCTTTCCTTGTTAACATGTTTATATAAACAGCTGATAATGTATTATCTATACGCACATTATCAATATTATGAATAAACGTTATATTTATAGAAACACGTGCAATTATATCACAAAAGAAAAGGTCTCACGGTTATTGAACGCAAAATATAATGATAATCATTTAGGTAACGTGGCGAAATAAAAATGCTACCCCTTTTTATTCTATACTTTCATGACAGCATAGTTGGCAAAGTGGTCTAAATATTGGAGATTCGTGGGTACAATCTTCGTAATACTCGTATTCGGACTTTACAGATATAAAATTAACAAACAAAAATTACAAGCGAACTTAATGTAACAATTTGTGGAACGCAAAAATCTTTGTCTTGCATAGGAATCGAACCCTTAGCTCGCTAGCCCACCTTAATTAAACTATATTATCTGCGTAATTATTTACCATGTGGTGACGGAGTAAGAATTCAATTCACCACTCCCAATCTTGGCCGTGGATGTTGTACAAGACGACTAAGGGATATAATATGCACATAAGATCTATGCAAGAGAAGGAAAACTGTTTTTTTTTTTGGGGTGGGCTGCGGTCGGCGCGCCTCCGCACCGCTCCGTCAGACAGAGGGGCTTAAGCACGCAACATCCGCAACCCACCCGAACACCACGTTGGGCCGACCACTGGAGCAGGGTTACTTGTCATCAGTGATCGGCACGACGGTAACCCCTACCCGGGGTACCCTCCCATCGACCGACGTCCCCCCCCCCTCGGAGAGGACATCGGTCTTTCCTCACACGGTTACATTTATTCCCCTAACTAGAATAGAATAGAAGCATGTCTGAGCAGCATGGTATAGTAGGTCAAATTTCCTCCCATTGTGGAGGAGGCCCGAGCCCAACAGTGGGACGTATGTGAGCTGCGATGATGATGATGATCTGTGTAATGAAGTGGTTTTCTTAAGACCCCATTTTTGTTTTATTTTGAGGGTTGAGTTACGGTCGGCGCGCTCCTCGCACCACTCCGTCCGGGGCGACAGAGGGGCGTAAGCACGCACACCCGTAACCCACCTGCGATACGTCGCCTTCGTCGTTGGACCGACCACGAGAGCAGGGTGACTTGTCGTCAGTGGTTGGCCCGATGGAATACCCCTTGAGGAATACTCTCCCATCGACCGACGTTCCCCCCTCGGCGAGGACGTCGGTCTTTCCTCACACGGTTATATTTATTCCCCTAACTGAAATGGTTGAAGATGAGATATTGTATTCTACTTACGTCAATGTTTATATTAAAATTGATTGTTTAAAAAATATAAAAACTGTTATGAAAGATGTATAGTATAATAAATTGGGACGTTAAAGAAACCACACGAATTATTTTATCGCATAGTTTAATATCAATATATTTCTATAACTAGCGTGAATCCAT
This sequence comes from Lymantria dispar, assembly GCA_032191425.1. Taxonomy (NCBI): domain Eukaryota; kingdom Metazoa; phylum Arthropoda; class Insecta; order Lepidoptera; family Erebidae; genus Lymantria; species Lymantria dispar. The sequence goes on along the minus strand of CM063465.1, from coordinate 2,888,477 downwards.
ATTATGGAAGGAAATGGTTATTGTATAAACATGTGTTTGTTGTTTTCCTGTTAACTAGATAAACAACGGGAAATTCACGCATGATGACGTAGTGTGTATCCTTGATGTTTAACCCATAAGGCTATTATCATGGGACGGCACCAATGGGATTGTTATCCCGTTATAATTTTTTCACCCCTTACTTCCCCGTGGGAGTTGCAAGAATTTACTGAGAGTGATCAAGAAAGTTTTCCGTGTGGTGACGGTGGAAAATACAATTCACCACCCCCTCTCTTACCCATGGGTGTCGTAAAAGACGACTAAGGGATTAATTATGCATATAACATCTATGTAAGTGAAGGAAAACTCGACATAAAATTCTATACCAACCCCTCTCACCAGCGTGGTATAGTAGGTCAATCTCCTTCCTAATGTGGAGGAGACTCGAGCCCAACAGTGGGACGTAATATGAGCTGTAAGGAAATGAAAATGACCGAGAAAGTGAACATCAGCTCTCTCCTGGGGTATGCTATACCCATTCATCATCATCATCATCATCTTGCTCTTATCTCAAGGCAATACGTCTTCTTTCACAAAACTCTATCAGATATTATCTCTGTATTTACTGCCTTTCTATCCCTCTTTTTTTTTTTTTGATTATCCCCTACTCCTAAAGACTTCAATATTCATACTTAAAACTTGCCCTACAATATTATTTTCATCCCGTTTCCTCACATGTTTATACCACTTCAATCATTCACTCTTTAACTTTTCTATCACTGGTACAACTTTCAAACTTTCTCTTATACATTCATTCCTTATTTCATCCATTCTCGTTACGCCACAGAATAATATCTTACCGTGATCCTTAAACCGACTACCAAGCAATGTAATTACGGTACTCAGGGGGAGAGTAAGGCACCCATAATTTCGGCCCACACACGTCCCACTGCTGGGCTCGGGCCTCCTCCACAATAGGAGGGAAATTGACCTTACCAGGCCAGTCAAACGTTTGGGTGTTTCATTTCAAGTTTTCCTTCTCTTGGATATGTGTTATATGCATATTATATCCCTTAGTCGTCTTTTATGATATTCAAGGGCAAGGACAGATGGTGAATTGTATTCTTACTCCGTCACCACAGGGATTAAGGTACTATCTCCTCTTTATTTAAGCTTATCCAGCAATGGACAGTGTAAGGTTGATATGTTAATGATTTTAGACTACCCCAAGTAAGGATAATACCATAAGCAATTAGCTTCTATATCGATCTGTCTAACCATTATGATATATGACGTCAATTTCCATCCTATGGTGTACGAGATTAGACCCCAACATTGGGACGTATATGCTGATATAATGATGAAGGTCGTTAACTTGTCAAGGGGATTAACAATCATAGGTAATCTCTAAGTCTGTTTTTACGACACCCACGGCGAAACAAAGCATAGTTACAGAATTTTTAACCTGTCACTACCGTCCTCGCCGTTACAAGTATGATTCTCGTAACTTGAGTACAAAATTTATCATATTACAAAAATCGCTGTGATGGCACACTTAGAAGGCATTGTGTCACAACCCCTATACTTCCCCACGGATGTCGCAAACTATGCCTAACAGATGCAAACAGATAAATTCGCGACAAACAGCAAGAGAAGGAAAAATCGAAATGAAATTTATGTTAAGTCTGGCTAGCATGATATACATATTTTAATTATTGTTACGACATAAATGGGAAAGAAGGATTGATTATTTTTATTCTTTCCACGTTACGTTACATTACACTGCTAGGCTCCGGCCTCCTAAATAAGAGGGAAATTGACCTACTATGGCACGCCGGTTAGGCGGATTGGCATAGGTTTTTATGCCAAGCTTCCTTCTTTTGCATAGATGCATCCGAATATTATCAGAAACATCGTTGGAACTTTTGGCTAATGCTAACTTTAATGATGATGATTTAATGACTTTGTTTAGGTAGAAAGTGAAAGTATTTTTAAATAATACAATTCTAATGATTTCTGATGTTTACGCGAGTATCACACATTTTAAATAAAAACTACTTTACGGATATTATCGCGTTTGTATTTAATTTTTAATTTGATTAATTCAAAAATCAAATACAAACGCGATAAATTCCGTAAAGTAGTTTTATTTAAAACGTGTAATACAATTCTGTCACACATGATTTTTGCGAAACCTAATCGTTTATGTAGTGCACGAAGCAGAAGCTCTCAAAAGGAAAAAAAAACGATTCTGAAACATTTCTCATTGTTGCTCCGCTCCTATTAGTCTCAGCGTGATGATAGTGCGCCTATAGTCTCCCTCGATAAATAGGCTATCTAACAGTGAAAGAATTTTTCTAATCGGACTAGTGGTTCCTGAGATTAGCACAAACAAATAAACTCTGCCGCTTTATATATTAATTTTATTAGAAATCTGCATATTATATCCCTTCATCGTATTTTACGACATACACAGTGAATTTTATTCTTACTCCGTCACCATACGGAACATCGTAGCCTCAGTTCGTTTAAAGTTACATATACATATGTACGGCAAGATGACGTAGTAATAGCAATGGATTACTTGATAAAGATAAACAACTCACATTTCAATCAAAGTTATCATTCCATAGTGATAAATGATCTTATATATTTTATTATCTTTGAGCCCAAAAGAGAAATTGACCTGCTACATATTTTCCGTGTGGTGACGAAGTAAGAATACAATTCACCACTCCCTATTTTGCCCGTGGATATCGTAAGAGACGACTAAGGGATATAATATGCACATAACATCTGTGCAAGAGATGGAAAACTCAAAATGAAGCCCTATACCAACATGTCTGACGAGCATGGTATAGTAGGACAAATTCTCTCCCATTGTGGAGGAGGCCCGAGTCCAACAGTGCGACGTATATGGGCTGCGATGATGATGATGATGATGACATAGATTGATCCAACGGAAAGGCTTAAGGTATTATTTAGAATTTTCCTTCTCTTGAATAGATATAATATGGATACCATATCCCTTAGTCGTCTTTTACGACACCCACAGGCAAGAGAGAGGGCGATGAATTGTATTCTTAATCCATCACCTTATGGAGAGGATAAAAACATATACCACCTAATTTGGTTAGAGTAAGAAGGTGGCTTCGAATGAGAATGAAGGCTAAGAAAATCAGTGAGAGGCCACAATTATTTGTGTTAAGATTAGATAAAAGTTGAAGACATTATCAAGATAAATATGTCAACGGAGTTCAGATAAATTTCATAGAAACATTTACTTTCATACATGACAAAGGTAAATTTTGATAATTATACTAAATAAAGTCACAAATAGAATTGTCACGTGCGGACCCGAAACCGCAACCTTTAACGTGAATAAGTAAGGTCAATATTAAAAATAAAATATAACTAACTAAGCCAGAATCTGATTCATCCATAGAGTTCCGTACAAAATAATACTATGTATTTCAAGTATATTTTCCTTGTGGTGACGGAGTAAGAATACAATTCACCACCTTATTTCTTGCCTGTGTGGAGATAACGTTTATGTCAGGGAATGAAAACTCGTCATAAAGCACTATACTTAACTGTCTGAGTTGTGAGGTATCAATTTTCTTTTCATAGTGAGGAGGCTAGAGCCCAGCAGTGGGACGTATATAAGCTATGATGATAATGATGATTTTAAACCTTTTTTTTTATTAGAAACGGTGGCAAACGAGCATACAATACACCTGATGGTAAGCGTTGCTGTCGCTCATGAACAGCAATACCAGGGGTACAGCTAGGCCGCTGCCTACGTCGAAGAAAATGAAGAGAGTCTGAATGCGTGCAATGAGATTTGGTGATAGTAAAGGCATCACTAAAATCACCTAACAAAGCGTAGTAACAAATTGCTACTATTCGAATGTCTATTTTCTGCGAGAGTGTGGTACCCCGGACGAACCAGCCCGACAACTGTCAACAGTGTGGTCCTAACACTTTAAATTAATAATAAAACATCGACAAATACGATTCCCTGACTACATTTTTGAAGTGAAACTTCTTTGCGCGCATGAGGGTAAATTTTTTACGGATGAAACGCAATTTAGCGTCACGAAGGTGTGCAGCGTTTTTATCGAAAAAGAGGGAGAGAGCGATTGAGACCGATTGAGAGAGAGTGAGAAAGAGCTAACATAGCACGAAGCACAGCTATAGGGCGAGAGTAGGGAGCAAGTGAGTGAGAAAGATCGAGAGGTTTTTTTTATTTAGTTTTTTTTTTAATTCTGATAAAAACACATGGAACCAAAGAAGTTTCACTTCTGACATGCGTACTTAGTACTCACACAATTTTTTTATTTTTTTTGTTAGGATGATAATAGAAATTCATTCATATATTTCAGCCTATATAAGACTCGTTGTTTGATTCAAACCTCCTCCCCAATGTGAAGCAAATTTACCTAATATACAGCGCTGCCTTAATGTATTAGTATAAGGTCAAGTTATCCTTATTTTGCATAGATGTTATATGCATATCACATCCCTTAGTCAAAAAAAATGAATATACGTGCAACGTATGCTTGGAAATCTTCAAGAATTCTAACTCTACCTATCGCAATTCATGAGATGTAGTCCGATTATAGACAGCCAAACAAGAGGCTTCGTTATAGTTCAGTTGGCACCGTATGATTACGGAACCCTATAAAACTAACTTAATACTAGTTAAGACTTTTCACTTACAATTCGAGAGAGAGCTCTTCAGCATATCATCGCAGCCTATGCGCCTCACTGTTCGGCTTTGGCCACCTCCTTTAATGGAGGGAATTTGACTTACTACATCACGATGATTAGACTTGTTGGCAGTTTTCACGTTCTTTACGGTAGACAGCGGCCTAGCAAATATTATATGAACGGCAATATCACTTGTAAGGTGTACTATTTGCTCGTTTGCACAGTTTCGAACAGGAATAAAAAAAAACAAAACATGAATTGTAAATTTGTAATCGTCATCACAGCTCATATACACCCCACTACTGGGTTCGAGCTTCCTCCATATTAGAAGGGAAATTGATTTACTATATCACGCTGGTTAGACGTGTGGCCATTTTTTTTATGGGTGGGCTATGGTAAGAGCACACGCCGTCCATTCCGTCCGGGGCGACGAAAGGACGGCGCGCAGGCCCATAACCCACCCGTATGCACGTCACCTTCGTCTTTCGGCCGACCAGTGTCGAGTTCCTTGACGTAAGTAGTCGGCCTGACGGAATACCCTTTCGGGTACCCTCACCTCTCGACGTCCCTGTCCCAGGACGTCGGTCGCCGTCGTGCAGTCAGCGTCTCTGCGGGTGCCGGACTAAAGTCCCCGGTCCAGTCACCCGCGGCCTCGCCTAGGGCGGCGATGCCAGACGTGTTGGTATAGGGTTTCATTTCGAGTTTCCCTCCTCTTGCACAGTTGTTATATGCAGAAGATATAGTCGTCTTTTACGACACAGGTATGAGAGGCGGTGGTGAATTGTATTCTTACTCCGTCACCACACGGATTGAATTGTAATAGTAATTTAATATAGAGAAAGTCAAAATAAAAGATATAAATTCATTTATCACTACTAAGTGATAACTTTGATTGAATTACGAGTTGTTTATCTTCAATAGGCAATCAACTTTTTGCTGTGTCATCTTGTCGTACCGCGGCGAGTGTGCAATCTTAACCAGCAATCCAGTTAAATCTGATTGCATATATCGCTTAATGGTTAAGATATGTCAGTGTCGCGGGTTCGAAATCACGCGTAGAATACATTGTACGTTTCATAAATTGTTGTTCTGAGTCTGAATGTTATTTGTGTCCGTTAGTTATGTTTGTAAAGTCCCCCGCAATATAAGGACTATTTCTACTGTCTTTAAAAAAAAAACTAGAAAAAGCACTCCTTTTGAAGTGAAACTTCTTTGCGCGCATGAGGGTAAATTTTTTACGGATGAAACGCAATTTAGTGTCACGAAGATGTGCAGCGTTTTTGTCGAAGAAGAGGGAGAGAGCGATTGAGAGTGTGAGAGAAAGGGTGAACATAGCACGAAGCACAGCCATGGGGCGAGAGTAGGGAGCAAGCGAGTGAGAGAGATCGAGAAATTTTTTTAATTTTTTTTTAATTCTGATAATAAACACTACATGTGAATATATGATGATGTGATACCAAAGAAGTTTTACTTCGGATATGCGTACTTAATACTCATGCTATTTTTTTTTTTTTGAACGTTTATATCCTAATTAATTTTCCGTCCGCGGTGACGGAGTAAGAATATAATTGACCACCCCGTTTCTTGCCCGTGGATGACATAAAAGATAACTAACGGATATCCATATTATATCTATTCAAGAGAAGGATAATTCGAATTAATACCTTCAATCTTCCCGTTTGATCAACTTATGTAGCAGGTCAATTTCCCTTTCGGGCTCAAAGATGATAAAATATATACAAGACATAAAATGTATGAAATCTTTAAAAACAAATAGTAATTACAATATTATTTAAAACTAGCAACCCGCCCTCGCTTCGCTTCGGTTTTAGTCGTTTTACCCGCGTAATTCCTGTTCCCGTGGGAATACCGGGATAAAATATAGCCTAGTTTACGCCCTAATATTATAGCTTTCTATTGGTGAAAGAATTTTTGAAATCGGTCTAGCCGTTTTGAAGATTACCCGGAACAAACAGACAGACAGACAAAAATTTTTTAATCTGTATTTTAGACATAGGTGTCGTGCAAATAACCGTGTGAGCATGAAAAAAGCCTATTATTTTGACATTACAAACAGACACTCCAATTTTATTTATTGGTATAGATATAGATTATTTTAATAAGACCTCTCTTCTGGTTGTCAAAACAATGTTAAAATAATAAAAAATAAAAATAGTTTAAGAAAACTATAAAACACGTTTTCATAGCATATCAAACTATAAAGTGTATCACTTATTCTATTCTGTCATCACACAGAAAATACACAATTACCCCAGCCACACATACTTTTAAAGCGAAAATAAAAGAAATGTATTTAAAGAATATTTTGTGGCTTTCCGTGTGGTGACGGAGTAACTAATATAATTCATTACCATCTTCCGTATGGGTGTCATAAAAGACGACTAATTAATATATGTAATACTAGCAACCCGCCCTCGCTTCGCTTCGGTTTTAGTCGTTTTACCCGCGTAGTTCCCGTTCCCGTGGGAATACCAGGATAAAATATAGCCTAGTTTACGCCCTGATATTATAGCTTTCCATTGGTGAAGGAATTTTTGAAATCGGTCTAGCTGTTTTGAAGATTACCCGGAACAAACAGACAGATAGACAGACAGACAGACAGACAAAAATGTTTTAATTGCTATTTTAGGCATAGGTGTCGTGCAAATAACCGTGTGAGCATGAAAAAAGTCTATTATTTTGACATTACAAACAGACACTCCAATTTTATTTATTGGTATAGATGCCAGTGTGTGTTACCAGTGATGACTTACGGCACAGAAACATGGTCCCTAAATGTAGGCCTCATAACAAGGCTCAAAGTCGCTCAGCGTGCTATAAAACGGGCTATGCTCGGGATTTCTCTGCGAGATAAAATCCGGAATACGGAAATCCGCATAAGAGCGGATGTAACCGATATAGCACGGCGAATTAGCACGCTGAAGTGGCAATGGGCAGGCCACATCGCTGGACGAACTGATAACCGCTGGGGAAGAAAGGTTCTCGAGTGGCGACCACGTATTGGACGACGCAGTGTAGGACGCCCGCTCCACTAGGTGGACCGACGACCTGGTGAAAGTTGCTGGGAGTCGTTGGATGCAGGCGGCACAGAACCGCACTTTGTGGCGTATCATGAGGGAGGCCTACGTCCAGCAGTGGACGGTGATAGGCTGAAATGATGATGATGATGAATATGCCTATAATGATTTCTGATGTTTACGCGAGTATTACACATTTATACTCTATACAAATAATACTATTATTATTTGTACGATACCTATGCCTAAAAACCGGTTAGAAAAATGTTTGTCTGTCTGTCTGTTTATTTTGGGTAATCTTCAAAACGACTGGACTGATTTTGATAATATTTTACTACTATGATAGAGAACGAATACTAGAAATTAACCTTAAAAGCAAGTTAGTATTAGGTACCTATAGTAGGTCAATTTGATGTATGAACTGAAATAAAACTATTTTTTGTGAAAAATAACCGATTTCAGAAACCCTAAAAGCACTAAAATGTTATAAAAATCGTTAGTGTAGACATTGTGGATATTTTTTTAGATTTCTGTTGATTTTCAAAAACCGGTTGTCCGATTTCAACAAAATTTCCATGAGACCATACCGGGACCCTTTCCAACAAAAAAAGAATTTTTCAAATCAGTTGGCAAGCGACGGAGTTATGCGCGAATAAAGATAAGAAAAAAATACAAACATCCGAATTGAGAACCTTCTCCATTTTTTAGAAGTCGATTAATAATGATACAAATTTGTGAAATTGTTAGGGTTCTATGTCGAGTTTTCCTTCTCTTGCATAAATATTATCTCCATATTATATTCCTTAGTCGTCTTTACAGGTTACACCATCCCCTCGGTGGTGAACTGTATTATAACTCCGTCACCACACGAAACACTTCCGAAGAATATTATTATTAAGAGAAATATATTGCTTCGCCATACATAGAGCAATGATACACAAATATTTTTGAATGATACAAATATTTGTAAACAGTTGAAAAGTTAATTGACATTCCAAGTATGGCGACATTCAATTCACAGTGCAAAATTCATATCATTGTATATTAATGAGAAGATTGGAAAGTGTAAGAAATATTAAAGAATGACAAGACTCTAATTTATATAAAAATACACACTCATCATTTTTAGTAGACGCTGATTCATTAAAAAAATGCAATGATTGCAAATAAGATTATAAAGAATATATTAATAACAACAAACCGATAGCAGCGAAAGAAAAAAATTAATGGAACAGAATTTCTCCAAATTACCATGTCCATCATAAAATTCTAACACATAATATTCAATTTATCAAACTTTTGACGTAAATATAATTTGTACAGACAGTCTAAATCATAAAGATAATGATTATTCATTAGAAATCAAATTAACAATAGAAATAGCTCATAAAAACTACAAAAAAATAAAAAGATGAGCATTTACTTTCAACAGTATTGTAATACTGAATCATGATGTAAACAAGCTTATCTTACTTACCTAATCTACAATGTTTTTACTATAAAGATTACTACTGCATAAAGTTACCGAACGACTAACGATAAAATTTACATTTCAAGTTAAAACATAAAAAAATAACTGTTTGATGACGATTCTAATGCAATAGAAGATATAATTGGAACACTGATAAAATAGAAAATAAACGATGCAGATGAAAGTGTTGATATACAAATGAGAGAAAAAAAAAGACCGTGCCTAAACAATGGGACTCATTGAAACACATCGTGTGTAAGAATTTCCAAATCAAACTTACCATGCATGTCAGCATCTGTACAATGGACCACGTACATGTAACACTTGCACTATAATTCACTTTAAAATATTCAAATAATGTATTAACCGTTGTAATTTTGCCACAGGACCTAATGCATTCCCTTTAGGAACACCACGGGATTTATTCGAAATTCGCGTTTCGTTCGAATATACACGCGAGTATGCCAGCTTGCGTCTCAGAATAAGTGCCTGCTCTCAACACGGATCAACGAGTGACTGACTACCGCTGCGCCGGCGTTCATGTTTACTATAACCCCATGCGCAAGATTATCAAATGCATTTGTACGATACACAACTCTATATTATTCGGCTAAAGCTTAATTTATATTGTGCATAACAGTTTTATCTGTGTTAGTAAGTCGGACGAATGTATTTGTCATTTTATATGAATGAAAAAATAAACTGTACGCATCGCATAGAGCTTTCTGTTGGCATTCGTTTCGTTTATATCATAACCTTAATTAACGTTTATATCGCTCTGAGTCCTTGGCTTGTTGAGGTCTTGTGTGATTCACTAAACGCTTCGTAATTTTAATTATTATATACATATCTTATTCTCAGGAAACAAAACATATTATGTTTTAAAAATAATATTCGAGTACTATTTAAGTTTTATGTGGCATGGATCCAAATGTATAGAGAATTGTTTTCAAAAATGTGCCGTTTGAAGTTTGAACTCTACAATCTAGACTTAAAATAACCTTTGGCTTAGTCCAATGTACGGAACTCGTGACAATAGTAGAGTTTAAAAATATATTAAAACGGTTCATTGTACCTGAATTTTCCTGTTACTACTAATAAATAACTACGTTACTAATTAACCTAGTTGTAAGATCAAATGTGGCGTTCCTGAAGTAATAATAGAGTTTGAATAAGAGCTCTCGAATAGAGTCAATGCAAGATTAGTTTGAAATTAAAAATAAATAAAAAAACTGCAGCATAATAAACTGAAGAATATTTTTGGGAATGATGTAAAGTACTTTATCTTCATCATCATCTCAGCTCATATATATTTTGCTGCTGACTTCGAGCTTCCTCCACAATGGGAGAGTAATTAATCTACTATACCATGCTGATCAGACAGGTTGGTATATGGTTTTATTATGAGTTTTTCTTTTCTTGCATAGATCTAATCTGTATATTACATTCCTTAGTCACCTTTTACGATACCCACAGGCAGGATAAAGGGTGGTGAATTGTATTCTTACTCCGTCATCGTAGCGAAAGTAGCTTATACATACATCAAATTAGTAAAACAAATTTACTTAGAAGATAGTCAGATCTCGCTTATCGTACTTTCTTGAAAAGAAATTGTTACTCTCAAATATTTACCTGCGCCTCATGCCACCCTAGCTGACGCCGCGGGTGACGTGACCGGGGAATTAATTCCTCACCCGCCGAGAGGCCCACCGCGTGAGGAAAGACCGACGTCCTCCTCGAGGAGGGGACGTCGGTCGATGGGAGGGTCCCCAAATAGGGGGTATTCCGTCGGGCCGACCACTGACGTCAAGTCAACCTGCTCCGGTGGTCGGCCCAACGACGAAGGCGACGTGCATCGTGGGTGGGTTGTGGGTGTGCGTGCTTATGCCCCTCTGTCGCCCCGGACGGAGTGGTGCGAGGAACGCGTCGGCCGCAACCCACCCCCAAAAAAAAAACTCAAGTATTTAAGTGTTCATTTTCATTACGTACTATTTCCGTGTGTTAAATGAATAAAAATACAATTCACCAGCCCACTTTCCTAATCGTGGATGTCATAAAAGACGACTAAAGGATATTTACCATATTTGCAAGAGAAAGAAAATTTGAAATGAAACCCTATACCAACATCTCTGACCAACATAATATAGTAAGGTCAATTTCCCTCCTATTGTGGAGGAGGCTCGATCCTTGCGGTGGGAAGTATATGAGCCGAGATGAAATAAATCTATCGAGTTTCTTAGCCCATTATTTTCCTGGTCGCATTACATTTGACTTCTGTACGCCTGCCTCGATTATATTTCCAGGAAAGTGCTTGCTTCTTACGTATTTCTATGTTATAAATAGATATATATACCAATATGAGTGTGACATTTATGTTATTTATATTATAATCTGTTATTTATTTTAATAATGGTAGGGCCAGGGAAAGCGTTCCCTGGCCCTACCATGGTATGAATGTAGACGTAGTGACAAGGATTGAGAAATGTATGATAAGTTGGTTTGGTCAAGTAGAAAAAATGAATGAAAGAAGACTAACAAAAAGTATTTATAGGATGAATGTGAACGGAAGTGTTGGAAAGGGCAGACCAAGGCGTACGTTTCACGATCAAATCGGGGACGTTCTTAATAAAGGCCAGGTTAGAAGTACCTTCATCATCATCATCTCAGCCCATATACGTCCCACTGTTGGGCTCGGGCCTCCTCCATAATGCAAGGGTAATTGACCTACTATACCACGCTGGTCAGACGTGTTGGTATAGGGTTTTATTTCGAGTTTTCCTTCTCTCGCATAGATGTTATATGCATTTTATTTCCCTTAGTCGTCTCGTACGATCACCCACGGGTAAGATAGGGGGTGGTGAATTGTATTCTTACTCCGTCACCACACGGACCTTAAACCGCCAAATATGCATGATGTGATTAATGAATGTGGAGGACGCGAAAGTTGTATGTCAAGATCGTAGCAAGTGGAGCGATGTGGTCTCTGCCTACCCCTATGGGAAAGAGGCGTGAATCTATGTATGTAGAACCACACTGTTTACAGGTGTCTGTCTACAGCCACAGGCCGATCCGTACGGGGTAGTACCACACTGAGCAGAAAATCGATGTCTGAATATTAACAACTTGTTACTGCGCTTCGTTCCGTGAGCGAGAGTGCCGGCACTCCAACTTTCTGAGTGTTTGCGTGTGTTGAGTTCTAGTGATGCCTTTAATATAACCGAATCTCATTGCACGTATTCACACTCCCTTCACTTTCTTCGCGGTAAGCAGCGACTTAACAAAGGCCCATGAGCGACAGCATGACTTGCCATCAGGTGTACTGTATGCTCGTTTGCCACCGTTGGCAATAAAAAAAAACAGTGGGTAAATATAATCAATCTTATTTCCTATTATCATGACAGCTCTCATACCCCGCGGCGACTTTAAATCACTAGAAAAAAATCCAGGCATATTTCGGCATATTGAGAAACAAATATCGTTAAATTGTGTTTATAGTTTATTGTTAAATTTCATCAGACAATACAATGTTTAGAGACGGCTTGTTAGATATTTCTCAATTCACATTTCGATAAACATTTGTTTATTTGGTTTCTAACGACTGATAAAGGGCGATTATTTGGGGTGCGGGCACCACAGGCCGGGGCACCTCCACGTGGTGCACCCTGGAAACGTCCATTTGGACGGCCAAGATTCCGGCGGGAGGGGGGGTCTCCGCGTGCCGACTCTGAAGGCAGAGCGCACGGCGGATTTGGCCCGGGGCCAATGGGGCGGATGTGTCTCATGGCACTCCGTCGCCAGGGACGGTTGCGTCACGGCCCAGGGGCGTGACGGGTCGGTCGCTCGCGAGCGGCCAGACCCGGAAGGCCCAAACCGTAATCCTGAGTAGGGGGGTTAGGACCGGGGGTCTGCGGACTGCGGGAAAAAAAACCCCTATAAAAAATTACCCCAATCTCAAGTTTGGCTACTCGGCGAGGAGATGTATGGCTGGTGGGTTAAGAAACGCGCGCGAAAAACAAAAAGCATCCAGTCGTTAGAGTGGTAGTCAAGGAGGACTTAAACTTCCAAAACACGATGGCAGAGGTCAATACAGTAAAGACTTCACCAGAGGGTCCCGGCCAGGCCGGGGAGTCCCTTGCTGTGCCGGTGCTTGCGCGTGACGAGGAGTCCGCCCAAGTTCCGACACAGTCAGCTCCCAATCGTATGGGTGGGGGGCAATCTCTGCTCCAGCCGTGAGTCCGGCGAAACATGAGGCTCCCAAAAAAAAAAGGCGTAGGAGGCCACCAATAACTCCAGCCAGCGAGCGTGCTAAACGGCGCGCGAACCGGCTCAAAAAAGAACGGGAGGCGCAGGAGGCCGCGGAATCCCGCGCGACCACCGCTCCCAGCGACGAGGGCGGCACAGTGGCCGCAGAGCCGTCGCATGAGGATGGTAGCACCGCAGGGCCGTCGCGGAAGGAGAACGGCAATAAGAGTGTGTCCCAGGACGAGGGCGGCAATGTCGCAGGACCGTCTAAGGAGGCGAGGAGGAGTGGCAGCCAAACAGAGCTGTCGAGTGACGAGGGCGGATTTACCGCAGAGCCGTCACAGAGCGAGGGCGGCAGCAAAGCCGCAGGGCCGACGTCGGAGACCGACGTGGCGTACGACCTGTCGATGGACGAGGACGACAGTGCCGTTGGGCCGTCGGAGCGACTGGGTACGGCCGCGTCGAGGATGTCGACGGACGAGGGCGGTGAGACCGCAGAGCCGTCTGACGACGAAGGGCCGCGGGCCGGCCAGAAGAAGGGAGATGGAGGGGAGGATAAGGAGAGGAATGGTGAGCGTGCAGCAGGGCCGTCCGGGATGATGGTTGGTGGGTCGTCCGGGATGGTGGATAGGGAGGTAGGTGTTGTGGGTAGGAATGCCGATAGGGAGGTGATTGATAGGGGGGCCGCTCTAACGGCGGCTCTAAGTCCTAGGAGGGAAAGGGAGGAGGCCCGCCCCCCGACGAGGAATCGGAAGCGCCCCCTGCCAAAGGGTGGCAGCTCCGAATCCGAATCGGAGGGGAGCGATACCATCAGGCCTCCCCCCAAGGTTACAACCGCACGCCGGGGGCGCAGGGGTCGGGGAGGTGCGGTGGTGGCCAGACCGGCGACGCCGTGTCCGACTGATCAGGAAGGCGAGATGGCGGCCCTTCAGGCCGCAAACGCCCGCCTAAGCGAGGAGGTCTCCGGCTTGCGGGAGCGAAACCTGCTGGAGGCTGGAGACGGAACTTTCGGCGGTGCGGAGAGAGAACCGCGGGTTGGCCAAGGACGTCGCTGACCTGCGGTCTCAATTCGAGCGCCTGGTGCCGGCTGTGCTGCCGGCGCCGGCCCCGCCGCCGAAACGGGTCGCGCCAGTGAGGGCGGGCCCATCGTCTGCGCCCGTGGCGCCGGCTGCGCCCGTCGCGGCTTCGCCGCTGCCTCCCCTTGTCGTGGTCCCTCCGCCGGCTCGTGGCCGCGGGAGACCTCGGAAGTGGGGGGCGCCGCCACCCGACGAGGTGCATGGCATGTCGGAGTCGGCGATACGCGTCATCCTAGCCCGAGTAGGGCTAATGATGGATGCGCGTATCGAGGCCGTAGCGGCCAGGCTCCCGCCTGAGCCGCCCCTCCGACCGCCGCTCGCCGCGGACAAGACGAGGCGGCCGCAAGCGTCGGCTCCCACCCCGCTGCCCTGTCAGGGTAGCCGCGTGGTGAGCTACGCTGCGGCCGCGGCGAGACCCAAGGGGGCCAAGAAGGCCGGCAAGGTGCCGGCTCCCACCAAGGCCGGGCCGCGGCCGGCGCCAGCGACTGTACCGCAGGTGCCGGCCGGCGAACCCGCGACTGCGCCTGCTGCGCTCAGTGCTGCTGCCAGGCTCGAACAGGGCTGGCAGGTGGCTGAGCGTAGCAGGAAGGCACGCGGCCAAAAGCGGAGAGCGGCGGCCAAGAGTGCCGCTGTGGCCGCCGCTCCCCAGGCGGGAGCCGGCGGAAAGGGGAAAAGGTCGCGTAGGGGCCTCAAGTCACCGAAGACGGCTGCGGTGGTAATCACCGTACTGCCTGAGGCGGCTGAGAGGGGCCTGAACTATGAGGCCGTCCTAAGACGCGCCCGGCGGGAGCTGGACGTCTCCGACATCGGGGGCGTCGAGGCGAGGACCCGCAAGGCCCGGACAGAGGCTCGAATACTCGAGTTCCCTGGGGCCGAGGGCGCGAAGACGGCCGATAGTTTGGGCACGATGCTGAGGGGGCTGTTCGGGCCGGAGGATGGAGTCCGAATCGCCAGGCCCGTCAAGTGCGCAGATATGCGCCTCACGGGTCTGGACGCCGTGGCGGTGGAGGACATCCGGGAGGCCATTATGGCGCGTACCGGGTGTGCCTCGGACACCGTCCGGATTGGCACCATCCGCCCTGGTCCGGGCGACGTCGGTACTGTCTGGGTGCAGTGCCCAGTGGAGTCGGTCAAGCAATTGGCCGACTCAGGCAGGCTCCTCGTGGGCTGGAGTTCGGCGCGGATAACCGTGCTGGAGCCCCGGCCTGCGAGGTGTTATAAATGCATGGCGGTCGGGCATACCCGACCGACATGCAGAAACTGCTTTGACTGCAGCGGGCTATGTTTCCGTTGCGGTCAGGCTGGACACCAGGCGGCATCGTGCTCTGCGGTGCCCCACTGCCCCGCGTGTGCGGCGGGCAATAGGCCTGCCAAACACCGCATGGGCTCTGGGGACTGCAGACCCCCGGCATCGGCCCCAAAGGGGCGGGGCGGCCCATCGACCGGGCCAGCCCCCGCTCCGAGCGCGGCCCGATCGCCCGTTAGCGCGGAGGAGGTGACGATGGATACGGACCGTTAATGGACCCCGTATCCATTCGTCTCCTCCAGGCCAATCTCAACCACTCCGCCGGTGCGCAGGACGTGTTCCTGCAAGCCATGGCGGAGTGGTTGATAGGAGTAGCCGTAGTCGCGGAGCCGTATGTGGTGCCCGACCGGCCTAACTGGTTGGGTAGCACCGATGGCACCGTGGCAATCGTCGCCTCCACGTCGTGGCCTTCGTCGTCTCTGACCCTTAGGGACAGGGGCGTCGGATACGTCGCGGCGGACTGGGGGGAGATTACGCTCTTCGGAGTTTATCTCTCCCCTAACTGGAGTGTGACCGATTTCGAGGCCTTCCTCACCATCAGGGAGGCCTCGTTACGGCGACTGGCATCGCGCCAGGTCTTCGTCCTGGAGGATTTTAACGCCAAGTCCGTGGCGTGGGGGTCCCCTAGGACGGATGACCGAGGACGGGCGATCGAGGAGTGGGCGGCGGCACTGGGCCTCTGTTTGCTGAACAGGGGCTCGGTGCATACGTGCGTGCGACAACGGGGCGGGTCGATAGTGGACCTTTCGTTCGCTAGCCCCGAGGTCGCCGCACGCGTGGGGAGCTGGCGCGTCGTGGAGGAGGTGGAGACCTTGTCGGACCACCGGTATATCCGGATGGAGGTCTCCCCTGCAATCCCGACGCCCAGCAGTGAGGAGACTGGTGGGCGGAGACAGCCATCGTATACTCGTGGCTGTCCTCTGCCCACCAATCGGATGGGGTGGACGCCGAGGCTGGCCGCATCCGCAGTGCGCAGTGCGTTGACGCAGATCTGCGATGCGGCCATGCCCTGGGTACGACGTCTGCCCCCGAGGAGGGGGATCTACTGCTGGTCCCGGGAGCTGGCGGATCTCCGGGCCGCGTGTATCCGTGCCCGGAGGGCCTACACCCGCAGCCGGCGGCGCCATCGCGATGCGGAGCGGGAGGCCGTGCTTTACGAGGGCTACCGCAATGCGCGGTCGGCCTTCAGGCTGGGCGTCCGCTCCGCCAAGGACGTCAGTCGGCAGGAGATGCTGGACGGTCTCGACCGTGACCCCTGGGGACGCCCCCGGGGTGCTGAATAGGCTACGCGCGCGGGGCCCTCCCCTCACCGAGACTCTCCAGCCCGGCCTTCTCACCCGGATCATCGAGGACCTGTTCCCGCGACGGGCGGAACACACGCCCCCGTTTTCCGTTCCGCCCATCATGGAACCCAAGATGGAGGTGGCGGTGACGCGCATGCGTGCAAAGTCTACCGCCCCCGGGCCCAACGGTGTTCCTAACCGTGTGCTGGCCCTGGTCCTCGAACACCTGGGACCCCGCCTCAGGGGGCTGTTCGACGCGTGTTTAGCGTCCGGACGGTTCCCTGGGTGCTGGAAGGAGGGAAGGCTGGTGCTCCTGCCGAAGCCGGGACGGTCTCCGGAGTCGCCTTCGGCCTACAGGCCTATCGTGCTGCTCGATGACACGGGCAAGCTACTGGAGAGGGTGGTAGCTGCCCGCATCGAGCGGCACCTCGTCGGCACGGGGCCCGATCTGTCGGACGCCCAGTTTGGGTTTAGGAGGGGTCGTTCGACGATCGCGGCTCTGTTGCGCCTGAGGGCCGTGGCGACTGAGGCCGTCAGCGGCGGGGGAGTGCTGTTGGTGGTGTCCCTAGACATCGCCAAGGCATTCAATAGTCTGCCATTCAGCTGCATCAGGGAGGCGCTCCGGTATCATGGGGTGCCAGTTTACCTGAGGCGGCTAGTGGCAGACTATTTGGAGGGGCGCAGCGTCTGCACCTACCGAGCAGAGGACGTAGTGCGAACGCCCATGACGTGCGGTGTCCCGCAGGGGTCGGTCCTCGGACCCACCCTGTGGTACATCGGCTACGACTGGGCGTTGAGGGGGAGCCTCCCGCCCGGGCTGGGCGTGATTTGTTACGCCGACGACACGCTCGTCACAGCCCGCGGTGGGACGCTAGAAGAGGCGGTAAGCCTGGCGACCTCGGGTACCGAGGAGGTCGTCAGGCGGATCGAGGCGCTGGGGGTCGCCCTGGACAAGACGGAGGCCCTCTTGTTCCATGGGCGCACTATGAGCCCTCCCATCGACGTCTCGATCGACATCAGCATCCGGGCCCATATGAGGTACTTGGGCCTGGTGCTCGACGGGCGATGGTGGTTCCGGGAGCATTTCCGCAGGCTCGCTCCACGGCTCGTCGGCGCGGCGTCCGCCCTATCGTGGCTTATGCCGAACGTGGGCGGACCGAGCGCTGCGTGCCGACTGCTGTACGCGGGGGTCATCCGGTCGATGGCCCTGTACGGCGCACCGGTGTGGGCGGGGTCCATGACCGTCCGACTTAGGGCCCTTCTGTGGTGACCACAGAGGGTCACGGCGGTCAGGGCCATCCGCGGATACCGCACAGTGGCGACGGAGGCAGCGTGCCTATTGGCCGGGACTCCGCCGTGGGATCTGGAGGCGGAGATGCTCGCCGGACTATATCGGCGGGTGACGGGGGTGCGAGCAGAGGGCGGTGTGGGATCTCACCGCCTGGTGCGTCGACGCCCGCCGAGACGTCATCGCCCGTTGGGCAGTCTGGCTGGAGAGGCCTCGGTTCGGGTTGCGAACCGTGGAGGCCTTCCGGCCGGTGCTGATGCAGTGGTTGGAGAGGCGGCACGGGGTGCTCTCCTTCCGGCTGGTGCAGGTTTTGACGGGGCATGGGTGCTTCGCCAAATAACTGCAGAAGGTCGTTAGGAGGGAGAGTACACCGTCCTGCCACCACTGCGATTGCGACGAGGACACGGCGCGCCATACGCTCGAGGCTTGCGGGGCTTGGGCAGTGCAGCGCTGTGAACTCGTCGCAATCATCGGTACGGACCTGACGCTGCTGGCTATTGCTAGGGCGATGGTCGACAGCGTCGGGAATTGGGACGCGGTCGCAGCCTTCTGCGAGACAGTGATCTCGCGGAAGGAGGCGGCGGATCGCCTGCGTGAGGAGCGCAGCCTCGATGAGGAGATCCGCCGCCGGCGACTGGGACGGCGCAGGCGCAACTATCTGCGCCTCATGCCGCCCTAGCCGAGGCCGCGGGTGACGTGACCGGGGATTAGTCCGTCACCCGCCGAGAGGTCGACCGCGTGAGGAAAGACCGACGTCCTCCCCGAGGGGGGGGACGTCGGTCGATGGGAGGGTACCCCAATAGGGGGTATTCCGTCGGGCCGACCACTGACGACAAGTTAACGCTGCTCCAGTGGTCGGCCCAACGACGAAGGCGACGTGGTTTTTGGGTGGGTCGCGGGAGCTGCGTGCTTAAGCCCCTCTGTCGCACCGGACGGAGTGGTGCGGAGGCGCGCCGACCGCGATCCACCCACAAAAAAAAAAAAAAAGGGCGATTATTTTTTAATTTTTAAGGGTTGCTCCTTGAAGTATAAGTTTTATTTTTGCGTAGAGGGTTTTTTAAATTGTTAATTTAATTTTTATAAATATGCCAATTCGTGTGGTGACGGAGTAAGAATACAATTCACCCCTCCCTATCTTGCCCTTGGGTATCGTAAAAGAAGACTCAGGGATAAAATATGCATATAGCATATATGCAAGTGAAGGAAAATTCGAAATAAAACCCTATACCAACACGTCTAGGACGAGCACAGCGTCCTGCCACCACTGCGTTTGCGACGAGGACACGCTCGAGGTGTGTGCCGCGTGGGCGGGGGAGCGCCGTGAACTCGTTACAATCATCGGTGCCAACTCGAAGCTGCCGACAATCGCCAGGTAGATGCGCGACAGCGTCAGGAACTGGGACGCGGTTGCCGCCTTCTGTGAGGCAGTCATCTCACGGAAGGAGGCGGCGGATCGTGCGCGAGAGAACCTCCTCTTCGGCGACACGTTCCGCCGCTGGCGACTCGGGCGGCGCAGGCGCGAGTACCTGCGCCTGATGCCGCCCTAGCCGAGGCCGCGGGTGACCGGACCGGGGAATTTAGTCCGTCACCCGCAGAGAGGCTGACTACACGACGGCGACTGACGGCCCGGGACAGGGACGTCGAGAGGTGAGGGTATCCGAAAGGGTATTCCGTCGGGCCGACCACTGACGACAAGTCACCCTGCTCCGGTGGTCGGCCCAACGACGAAGGTACGGTACAGGGGTACGGGTGGGTTATGGGCCTGCGTGCTGTCCTTTCGTCGCCCCGGATGGAATGGACCGCGTGTGCGCTTCCCATAGCCCACCCATAAAAAAAAATAACAACGTCTGACCAGCATGGTATAGTGAATCAATTTCCCTCCTATTGTGGAGGAAGCTCGAGCCCAACAGTGGGACATATATGAGCCGAAATGATGATGATGAAATATGCCTATTCCTGTGTGGTGCACCTCTACGAGCACTATTAAATCTTTGCTCGTTCGTGTCGTAAAAGACGGCTAAAAGCTTTACCTGAGGCAAATATATTTAATGGCGTCTTGTCAATAGTAATATTCCCAAGAAGAATTGACAGACGGTCGGTCATAAAATCATCGCCAAAACTTTTGCAATCTATACTCTACTAGCAGCGCCCTGCGGTTTCACCCGCAGTTCCTCTTCCCGTGGGAATATCGGGATAAATTTTAGTCTATGCGTTATTCTGATATGTAAGCTATATTATTGTGAAGTTTCATCAAAATCTATTTAGTAGTTTTTGCGTGAAAGAGCAACAAACATCCTCACATTTTCACATCTTCACATACATACAAACTTTTGCGTTTATAATATTAGTAGGATAATAGAGGTTCCCAACCTTTTTTTGGTCCGAGACCACTTTAGTATTATTCTTGTTAGCAGGGACCACTAGGTATAATAAAAATAAACTGTAATAATTAAACTGAAACTTTAATTAAAAAGTCAATAGGCAAAATACATCCCACGCTTCGCTTCGGTTTCAGTCGTCTTAACCCCGTAGTTCCTGTTCCCGCGGGAATACCGGGATAAAATATAGCCTATGTTACTCCCTGATATTTTACTTTCCATTGGTGAAAGAATTTTTGAAATCGGTTCAGTGGTTTAAGCGTAAAAGCGTAACAAACAAACAAATAAACCAACAAACTTACTTTCGCATTTATAATATTAGTAAGGATTATTGTGTGATTTTTGAGCTTGCATCAAACCACCTGCCCTCTTTTTACTGCACGGCGACCAAAAATCTTTCGCGGACCATATTTTAGCTTCTGCGGACCACTGGTTGGGAGCCATTGCTCTATACAAATAAATAATATTGAAGTGTTTGTTTGTAATGTCAAAATAATGGGCCTTTTTCATGCTAATATGGTTATTTGCACGAATACCTATGCCTAAAAACCGGTTTAAAAAATTGTTGTCTGTTTGTTTATTTGAGGAAATCTTCAAAACGGATGAACCGATTTTGATGATATTTTACTACCAGGTAGCTGTCTATATAAGAAGTAACTTCTTAGAATAATAACTTGTAGAAGGATAGTGTCGATACTTAAGCGATCAAAACTGTGAAGTCAAAAATACTACATACGCGAAAGCGATTATACACATACACACACATACACGACTATGCAATAGAGTTGCCTTGCGTACGCAGTGACCTCGAACACTACGAAACAGTCCAGCGTAGGACTCCAATAGGCTCCAATTTTAATGCTCCATTTTTTGTGCGCTAAGTTCTGCGCACAAAAACGTGTGCGCAACATTCTATGAGTTATTATTCTAAGGAGTAACTTAGGCTATATTTTATCTCTGTATTCCCATGGGAACGGGAAGTACGCAGGTAAGGCTAATGGAAGCGAAGCGAGGGCGGGTTACTAGTATTTATTATGGATAAAGAGTACATTGCGTCGAACCTAAATAATTAGAGGAGCAGGATAATAATGGTGCTTTTAAACATGCCAAAGAAATATTCTATTAACAACTATAAACGATTTTCCGTGCGGTGACTGAGTAATAATAGAATTCACCACCCCCTCTCTTACCCGTGGGTAAGAGATATATTACGCATATGACATCTATGCAAGAGATGGAAAAATCGAAACAAAATCCTATACCAATCTGTCTGCCGACGTCCCAGGACGTCGAGAGGTGAGGGTACCTGAAAGGGTATTCCGTCGGGCCGACCACTGACGACAAGTCACATCTGCTCCGGACGGACTGGACCGCGCGTGCGCTTACCATAGCCCACCCATAAAAATTGAAAAAAAAAAAAAAAGTACCAATCTATCTGACCAGCATGGTATAAGGTCAATTTCCCTCCTATTATAGAGGAGGCTCGAGCCCAGCAGTGGGACGTATATAAGCCGAAATGAATGATAAAGTACCTGCCCAAGTGGCGACAACGTATCGGACGACGCACTATAAATAATCAGAACACACTGTGGACAGCAGCGGGTCGGTCCGCTAGTGATAGTGTCACACTCTCAAGCACCCTCCACATGTTGGCCGAGCCTAGGCCAACGCGAGCATCGGCAATTAGAGCTTCTGCCGCACATACCGGGAACGCGTACTGCTAAGCTTATACCGGGTTTATAGACCTGTGCCAGTATATACGCCTCATCTCTATAGAGCTGTCCACACCAGTGTTGCCAACCATACGATTTAAATCGTATTTATACGACTTTTTTGGTTCTTGTACGATGTACGATCGAGTAATCAAAATCGTACGCAAAATATACGACCTTTTGAATGAAATCTTAAATGAAACTGAAATGAAAAATAATTAATAAAATAATTAAAAGTGTGATTGCTAGGCATCCGGACAAATTTCCCAAAAAAAAAAACAGATCATCAAAATTTGTCCAGAGGATTTTATTTCGTCGGCGCCGTAAGTGCCGTTATATCTTAATACATCCGGACAAGTTGCCTAAAAAAAAAAGCTCATCAAAATTTGTCCGCAGGATTTTATTTCATCGTAGGTCCCACTGTATCTTAATACATCCGGAAATTTCCTAAAAAAAAAACAAAAGAAGGTCATCAAAATTTGTCCGGAGAATTTTCTTTCCATTAGTTTCGATATGTACTATTATATTTCTGGAATTTTTGGCAAAATACTATCTTTTTTAGTCCGTGGTACAATCTTCTAAAAAATAAAGTTGGCAACCCTGGTCCACACGTTGGCCTCGGTCAGTGTTCATTGTGCACTGAAACACTATGGACGTTGACAATGACGTTGCTGCAGCTTCGGTTATTTATTTAATGAGCATATATAACTATTATCTCAGTGTATACCGCAGTAAAGTAGGAAAAAAGAAGGTGGTTGATACTGAGTATTAAACACATTTCACCACTCCCTATCTTTGGGCGGGAGAGCGCCGTGAACTCGTCGCGATTATCGGTGCCGATCTGACGCTGCCGACCATCGCCAGGGAGATGCTCGACAGCGTCAAGAACCGGGACGCGGTTGCCGTCTTCTGTGAGGCCGTTATCTCACGGAAGGAGGCGGCGCATCGTGTGCGAGAGGAGCTCCTCTTCGGCGACACGTTCCGCCGCCGGCGACTGGGGCGGCGCAGGCGCGAGTATCTGCGCCTAATGCCGCCCTAGCCGAGGCCGCGGGTGACTGGACCAGAGAATTTAATCCGTCACCCGCAGAGAGGCTGACCGCGCGACGGCGACCGACGTCCCGGGACAGGGACGTCGAGAGGTGAGGGTACCCAAAAGGTCATATCTAACCAGCCTGATATAGTAGGTCAATTCCCTCCTGTTGGAGAGGAGACTTGAGCCCAGCAGTAACGTGATGAGCTGAAATGAAGACGATCTTCCGCTCGGATACAAGAATATAGGAAACAATTAAATATTTCGAAATTTTGCATTATTTTGTTTTAATTCGTGATTTTGGATTTCGTTTGAAGACCTTCGATTCGTTTCGTTTTTATACACTACTAGCTGACCCGACAATTAATAAAAAAAAATATCCAATAGCAAAAATTTGGTGTCAAATTTAATAGATTGCCATGTTAGAATTAAATGCGCCTTGATAACGGTTCAAAGCAACATTCCCATGTTGTTGATTACAATTCCATCGATTCCTTTTAACTTCATTCCGCGTTTAACGTGCTCTTGTATGTCTTTAACTTGTAGCATTGCGAGTTCTGCGACTTACGTCTATACGTCTGATTGCTGGCATTATTAAAAACAATCTACTAAAATTAAAAAATATTCTATTAGATACATTCTATTTTATACCAAATCAACACATACAGTCTATTAAAACCTACAAAAAAGTTTATATTAATGTGAACTTTAAATATAAGCGTGATGACTAGAAACTTCTTAAAAACTACATACCTAATTGAAATGAAATTACACGAAATGACAAATCCATACTAATATTATAAATGCGTAAGTAAGGATGTTTGTTTGTAACGCATTCACGCTTAAACCACCGAACCGATTTCAAAAATTCTTTCACCAATGGAAAGCTATAATATCAGGGAGTAACATAGACTATATTTTATCCCGGTATTCCCACAGGAACGGGAACTACGCCGCGGGTAAAGTGACTGAAACCGAAGCGAAGCGAGGGCGGGTTGCTAGTAAACTATATATCAATCTATTCATCTATGTCAAACGATATTTGCAGCGCGCATTCTGTCAATAGCTGAGATTTATTTCAAACGACTGGCCGTTAGTCAAACAACTGATAATCATGTAAAATTAATATTGTTGTTAAGTTTTCTTAAATTTTCTAATGTTTTACTCAACTTTCTTATTTTTTTTTCTATCATAAGAACATTCTCCTGACAATAATAAACACGTGATCAATGACCAAGGAAAATAGAGATTCATTTTTATATATATAGATTGTTTGTAAATTCATATCTTATGATATGATTATATGTTTTTATTTATCATTAATTTATCTTTATTCAACATACATTATAAAAAAAAGAAACACGTGTTGACCCGCCGGCAGTAAAGCAGATATAGTAAGGTCAATTTCCCTCCTATTATGGAGTAGGCTCGAGCCCAACAGTGGGATGTATGTGAGCTGAAATGATGATGATGATTATGATGTAGAATTTGTAATAAAATTAGAATCGTACACAATACAAAATTGACGGAATATTTTACATGACACATTTCTATATATATATATATTTATATAACTTCCATGTATTTATTATTAATTTAAAACTATGACCCCGAGCAGTATTCCTAGAACTAAATAAACTTGAAATGAAATCCTATAATAACCTGTCTGACCAACAAGGTAGGTCAAATTCCCTTCCATGATAAAGGCAGTTTAAGCTTAACAGTGGGAGGTACATGAGCCAATGGTATGGTGGTTAAAATACTGACCTGTCCTGCAGGTGTCATGGGTTTAATTCCCACCAATGATTTCCACAAATAGTTGCTATATGGTGCTTTACGTCACCCTTACGTCATCCCAGATGGTTGGGACGAGTGAATCTAGTCCACAGCCGCTTCTATATATCTATATCAATAAATAAAATAGGAGTGTCTGTTTGTAATGTCAAAATAATAGGCTTTTTTCATGCTCATACGGTTATTAGCACGACATCTATGCCTAAAATACAGATTAAAAAATTTTTGTCTGTCTGTCGGTCTGTCTGTCTGTTTGTTCCGGGTAATCTTCAAAACGGTTCGACCGATTTCAAAAATTCTTTCACCAATGGAAAGCTATAATTTCAGGGAGTAAACTAGGCTATATTTTATCCCGGTATTCCCATGGGAACGGGAATTACGCGGGTAAAACGACTAAAACCGAAGCGAAGCGAGGGCGGGCTACTAGTTTATTATAAAATGCTCTATTTCATGGCGAATATAAAAATAAGTGACTCTTTACAGTTTGTTCACTTTCTTTTGGAACAGGAAAATACCTGATCTTACTCACTTCCGAATTGTTTCCGTTTACCATGCATTAAACTTACTCATTGTATTTGCAACCAACTTAAGCCTAGTTTTAAAGTTCATTTTACCTTTTCAACAATAAGCAAAACCCAATGCCGTAAAGTTATATACCAAGGTCAAATTTGAATGGAATTTGAATTCTTACTTAATATGAATAAGATTATTTTTTGTATGGCGAATTTTAAGAATTTAGTCATTCTTTATGCTAGATTTTGTATTTTTTTATTTATTTATTGTAACAAAGCATATTTAGTCCTTGTCTGTATGGTGACGGAATATGAGAACAGTCACCAGCCGTTGTTGAAAATTCGACGAGGGGATGTATGCTTCGAGACGGTACCCTGGACGATGCGGTCACGGACCAGTGGCCTTGCGCCCTCATAGCGCTTGAGAGAGGTACACAGCCGGCGGGCTATGGTCTTGTTCGCCTCCAACTCCCCCAAAAAGACATATCGGATGCTGTGTAACGCACCATGACCATTAAGATCATTGTCAGAAAAAGAATAATAATAATTTATGTATTTATAATAATAATAAATAAAACTTGACATATCATCATCATCTTAGCCCATATAAATCCCACTGTTGGGTATAGACCTCCCTCATAAGGGACTGGCAATTGACCTACTAATTCATGTGGTGACGGAATAAGAATACAATTCACCACTCCCTATCTTGCTCGTGGATGTCGTAAAAGACAACTAAGGGATATAATATGCATATAACATCTATCCAAGAAAACGAAAACTCTAAATAAAACTTTTATAAAACTGATGGCATTGTATCTTTCAGTATTTATTTATTATAATACGATCTGCTTAAGAATACGCTTTGTTTTTTATTTATATTTTGATGTGACTACCCGTGATTTCATCACTATGGTTCTATATGAAAACCAGCGCTACACCGTCTCGGTGCAGATTATGCTGATATAGGACCTTATTCGATCTCTTTGTATTTTCTCTTTGTATTTGTTAATTAATCTGTAATAACTCTTAAGTATAGGTTTTTTAAGTTATTCGTTAGTATAATCTTTGCAATTTTATATAGATTCTGTACCGTTTTATTACTACGAGATCGAAATAAATGAGTTTTCTTTCGTTATTTCTATACCAACCTGTCTGATCAGCATGGTATAATAAGGTCAATTACCCTACAATTGTAGAGGAGGCGCGAGTCCAGCAGTGGGACGTATATGAGCTGAAATGATACCGCGCTAATCAGACGTGTAGTTACAGGGTTTTATGTCGAGTTTTCCTTATCTTACATAGATATTATCTGCATAACGTATCCCTTAGTCGTCTTTTACGACACCCACGGGTAAGAAAATGGCTGTGAATTATATTCTTACTCCGTCACCACACGAAAACTTAAAACAAATTTATTTTCTTTTTTTTCTGATGTTTACGCGAGTATTACACATCTATACCAATAAATAAAATTGGAGTGTCTGTTTGTAATGTCAAAATAATAGGCTTATTGATGTGAAACATCTATAGGCGAGGGTGACCGTGATACTTGATAGTCGCGTGGCGTTTAACGCCACGCCTCGCGGTCCCCTAATAATTATAATTAAATATTAATTTTTTTTCTTTTTTTTCTTTGTGTGACTTAGTTGTTAGCCTCAGATGGCTGTGACAACTTTACCCGGACTGGTGGGTGAGCGCTGAGGGCTCTCAACCCGTAAATATTAAATAAATATTTGGATGCATATACCTACATTTTTGTAACGAAACCATGGTGCGATTTAAAATTTTGTATAACGCCATCTAGTGAACTCAAAGTAAATTGTTACTTATAATGTACTATATTAATGAAAATAAATGTTTATTGAATAAAAATCATCATTTTTTGGAAAAAAGTCGCGATATTTTATGCCTTAGTTTTATCGTATTAGTTCCTGTCGTAATCTAATGTTCTTTTATGCATTTAAACTTGTTTTATAAATTTAAACTTGTTTTATAAATATTAACTTAACTTATTTATAAACTTAGTAATATAAATATACCAGTAGGAACTAGGAATGGTATTTAGTTTACTTTCAGCTACGAAAACTGGAGAACCGTTTTTTTATAGACTTTTATTAGTTTCAGGTGTATATATATTTATTTCTTTGTATATTACCGACTTCATAGGAATTGGATTTTAACTCACTTTAAACAGTCAAATTTCATTTAAAAGTTGAAAATTTAAGGAGGACCAATGACGTTAAAATTATTTAGATAGCTTGTCTTATTATCATTACAGGATTAAAAATTTCTTTATTAAATATATTGAAGCTGAGAGTTGGTCGTTAGCTCGATAAATGGCGCCATTTCTGTTTCCTAAATCACACTCTTCGTGCGGAAAGAATGTCTGTGAACGGATGAAAGCATTTCATTTTTTATAGGCTTTTATTAGTTTCAGCTGTATATTTATTTGTTTGTATGTCACCAACTCCTTAAGAATTGGATTTTGACTCACTTTACACAG
The DNA here is from genome assembly GCA_032191425.1 of Lymantria dispar. Taxonomy (NCBI): domain Eukaryota; kingdom Metazoa; phylum Arthropoda; class Insecta; order Lepidoptera; family Erebidae; genus Lymantria; species Lymantria dispar. The sequence goes on along the minus strand of CM063465.1, from coordinate 2,860,149 downwards.
CTTGTCTTATTATCATTACAGGATTAGAGAGTTCTTTATAAAATACTAGCAATCCGCCCTCGCTTCGCTTCGGATTCAGTCGCCTTACGCGCGTAGTTCCCGTTCCCGTGGGAATACCGGGATAAAATATAGCCTATGTTACTCCCTGATATTATAGCTTTCCAATGGTGAAAGAATTTTTAAAATCGGTCCAGTACTTTTTGAGTTTATTCGTTACATACAAACTTACAAATTTTACCTCTTTATAATATTAGTATAGATATTGTAGCTTAGAGTTGGTCGTTTGCTCAATAGATGCCGCTATTTCTGGTTTATAAATCGCAAATTATTTCAAGCTACGTTTTAGAAGGTTCATTTCGTTTGTAATAATGACGTTACCATAAATATGAGTCGTAATGTCAATTTTAAAATGGATAATTTATTCGATACGACACCTACCAAAAAGTACTTGTTGACTAAAATATCGAATAAAAAGCAAAGTGTTCGAAACGTCGGGTAACTAAAAATCGAATACAAACGCGATAAAATCCGTAAAGTAGTTTTATTTAAAACTAGCAACCCGCCCTCGCTTCGCTTCGGTTATAGTTTATAGTCGTTTTACCCGCGTAGTTCCCGTTCCCGTGGGAATACCGGGATAAAATAGCCTAGTTTACGCCCTGATATTATAGCTTCCCATTGGTGAAAGAATTTTTGAAATCGGTCCAGCCGTTTTGAAGATTACCCAGAACAAACAGACAAAATTTTTTTAATTGCTATTTTAGGCATAGGTGTCGTGCAAATAACCGTGTAAGCATGAAAAAAGCCTATTATTTTGACATTACAAACAGACACTTCAATTTTATTTATTGGTAGTATAGATTTATCTTCGTCCAGGTGGATGGTGAATTGTATTCTTACTCTGTCACCACATGAACTGGGACTGTACAATGTAACCGTGAGAATCAAAAACCGGCAGTAAAACAATAAACCAATGGTTATTGTTAAAATTGCTTTTAAAAATTAAATTCACTTTGCCAATTAACAAAACTCTATATTTGTATTATTTTTTAAAGTCTGAAACAATTCAACGTTTTATGGAACTGAAGCAGTAAACACAGGTAATTTTAATGACTTTTTACAACAGGTTTCGTACAGAGTTTAGAGACTATTGTGGAACAAAATAAATATAGGTAATAGTTCAAAAAAAACTACAAAAATACGCTTAAATCGCTAATCCTGATTATCCTAGTAAGGATAACGGGTCAAACTGTTTAAAATATTGAATTGTCATCGGTCCTTAATAAGTATGTCAAATTTCGAGTTAAACCAACGTTTTGAAGGGGGTCAAAATCATATTCAAAGATTCCGTTACATACTAACATAGATACGTCTAAAGCTATTAAAAGCGTATTAAAAAGGTACATCAGTGTCATATCAATGCGCGTGATACCATAACTGGGTAATAAACATTATCAGGACTTGTACCTGGGAAAATATATTTTTTCAATTATGTAACTGCTCCATATGGCGATGACGTAACAATACAATTCAAGAACAGGATGTGTTCTTGCTCGTGGATGTCCTAAAACCGATTCATTATTATCTCAGCCTATTTTTTTTTTGACGTGGCAACGTCTTATATTCAACGTCTTATAGTCATCGAATTATATTCGATGGAGCCGGCTGCACACAAGTAAAAACATGTCGTATGCTGCGTTACCTCGCTCTGAGGCGTTCCATTTAAGGCTTGATCCATACAAAATATCTATCAAACAAATAAAATTAAAATTTTCTTTTGAAAAATGAAACCATTCCATCAGTATTTTCTTATGACGTTGTCATGTTCAACTATCATCAGTAAACCGACTTTACAGACAACCGATTTTTTTTTTTTGGATGGGCTGCGTTCGCCGCACTCCTCGCATCACTCCGTCCGGGGCGACAGAGGAGCGTAAGCACGCACACCCGCAACCCACCCGAACACCACGTCGCCTTCGTCGTTGGGCCGACCACCGGAGCAGGGTTACTTGTCATCAGTAGTCGGCCCGACGAAATATTTGGGGTACCCGTCTTTCCTATTGTTAGGCTCAGGCCTCCTCCATAATGAGAGGAAATTGACCTACTATTTCACGCTGGTCAGACGTGTTGGGAATAGGGATTTCTTTCGAGTTTTCCTTCTCTTGCATAGATGTTATATGCATACTAGCAACGCCCTACGGTTTTACCCGCATAGTTCCCCTTTCCGTGGGAATATAGGTACAAATTATAGCCTATGTATTATTCCGATATGTAAGCTATATTATTGTGAAGTTTCATCAAAATTCCTTCCGAAGTTTTTGTGTGAAAGAGCAACAAACATACTCACAAACTTCCGCGTTTATAATATTAGTAGGATTATATTCCTCAACGGCACAAATCCACCATTTTTTTTTCAAACACCTATTTAAAGACATTCGGGTTTTTAAGACGAACTATATCTTAAGTGTTGAAATCCATTTAGTTATTTGGAAGACGGAAATAAAAAAAGTAAATATATGTGATTTCCGAGATCTTTTTTAAAGCAGCTGATCGAACAGACGTTGTTCTGTTCAAATAAAATATGCTACCTACTGGGTCAAATTGTGAATCTAAACCAATCTCGGATCACCTTGAACACACACAAAAAATTTCATCAACATCAATCCAGCCGTTTAGGAGGAGTTCAGTGACATACACACGTACACAAGAAATTTATATATAAAGATTTCAGAGAATTTCTTTTATTTTATTTGAACAGACAGTCTGTTGGCTTTTATATATAAAGATAAAACAATTTTTGCTTATTAATATTCATGGGAGAACGCTAAAAAATGTTCGAAATATCGCGGGAAATTAAAAACAAACGCAATAAAATCCGTAAAATTAATTTTATTTAAATTGCATATTCGCATAAACATCATAAAAATTTTTTTGTACAACACCTAACGATTGTCGATTGTTCACTACACTTTAAACTCTGATATAAGGATTGCTAATTATCTCTAAACTACTTTTAATATAGAAAATCTGCTCTCATTTCTGTTTATTCAACTGTGTCATACAATGAAGGATACACTTCCTAAACATATCTCCAATAAATATGATAATACTTTGTTATCTACTCAACGAATAGTGTCAACAATCAATCGTCCCCGGAACACTCGAGCCACTTATACCACTCAAATATACCAACACCAGGCTTTAGGGCTGTCAAAAAAGAACACAAAGGAATCATGAGGATAGCCGACAGAGGTGATAACTTAAAACTATGAACAAATAGTTATAAATAAATCTATTTTACGGATTTTATCGCATCTTTAACACTTTGCAGTCATGGGCGGACTGGACTTAAATACAAACGCGATAAAATCCGTAAAAATTGTTTTAATTATAATTACTCGCGTAAACATCAGATATCCTAATATCCGTGTGGTGAAGGAATGAGAATAATGTTAACCACCCCCTATCTTACTCGTGCATGTCGTAAAAGACAACTAAGGGATATAATATGCATATAACATAAATGCAAAAGAAGGAAAACTAGAATCGAAATCCTATACCAACCTATCTGACATAGCATCGTATCAAAACTAAATAAATAAATATAAAAAGTTTCATTTTACAAATTTTAATTTCATCATCATCACCATCATTTCAGCTCATATATATCCCCACTGCTGGGCTCAAGCCTCCTCTACAGAAGGAGGGAAATTGACCTACTATACCACGCTGGTCAGACGTATTGGTATAGGATTTTATTTCGAGTTGTAGATTCTATATGCGTATTATATCCCATGCTTTTTACTATACTCACGGGTAAGATGGAGGGGTGTAAAGGGGGTGGTAAATTGTATTCTTACTCCGTTATCCTTATTCACAGAAATCCAAGTAATGTCAACCCTGAGTATTAAGAGAAACATAACCGCCATTGCAGGTCAAGTATTGCAATTTTTCTGACAACGTCAATTGGTAATTGTCGGTTCGACCGCTAATGATTATAAATGAATAACTTTTGAGAGCAAATCTGAGCGTACTCTCGTTTAGCCTGGGAAATATCGGCTTAAATAACTTCTAAGACTCTTCAAAGGAACTGCGAGCGAGTTGACAATCGCAGTTGGTATAATTTTCCTAAGAGAGCGTTGCCTTTTCTCCTAATTAATTCAACCTGTCCTTACCACTTTCACGATTCAACCTGTACTTACGACTTCCACGAGATATTAAAGTGTGTTAAAAATTTTTTTCTGTGTGGAGTAAGAATACAAATAATACAATCCATCACCCTCCTTTCTCCTCGCCCGTGGAGGTCGTAAAAAATGACTGAGGGATGTATTATGTCAACACATCTGATCAGCGTGGTATAGTTGGCCGATTTCCCTCCCATTTTGAGGAGGATTTATACAATTCACCACCCTCTCTCTTCCCCGTGGATGTCGTAAAAGTCGATATGTATATATTATATAATAATATAATGGAAATCTCTAAACAAAACTCTATGCCAACACGTCTGACCAACGTAGTATAGTAGGTTAATTTCCCTCCCATAGTGGGGGAAGCCCGAGCCCTGATAAGTTGAGATATAGTCACATCAGACCTATAGGATATTATAGGCTACTACTATAGAATATTAAAAAGCGTCTTAACCATTTTTTTACGAGTTCAATTACAAAACTCTTTCCAACATCAAAGGTAGCATTTGGCGGTTCGTAAACTTACATTTTTGCTTACACACATATGTTATGCTTAGGGTGACCATACCTGGCCTTATTAAATGGTACAGTCCCGTTTTGGGGTTGTCTATTGTTTTATGATAAGGAAGCAAAAACACAATTTACCATCTCTTGCCCGTGGATATCATAAAAGACGACTAAGGAATACGATATACAAACAACATCAGTGCAAGAGAAGGTAAAGTCGACATCATCATCATCTCAACTTATATACGTCCCACTGCTGGGCTCGAGCCTCCTCCACAATAAGAGGTATCTTATAAGAGGTATCTTATACCTTACTATATCGTGCTAGTCAGACAGGTTGGTATAGAGTTTCATATCGAGTTTTCTCTCTCTTGCATCTATGCAATTTATTACATGCGTACTATATCCCTTAGTTGTCTTTTACGACATCCAGGGGGAAGATAGGAAGCGGTGAAATGTATTCTTATTCTGTCGCCACACGGTAAATTCAATTTCAACCCGTCTGACCAGTGCAGTATTTTATGTCTACAGCTCTTCATTATGGAAGAGCTTCAAGTCCAACAGTGGCACATGTATGATGATGAATATGACTGAAGTAATACAATTCATCAAACCTTTTTCTTGCCCGTGGGTGTCGTAAAAGACGACTAGCTGATTATCGTATGCATACAACATCTATGCAAGAGAAGGAAAATTCGAAATAAAACTCATATATATACGTAATTACTTATATATAAGATAAAAGTAGAGAATACAGTTCACTTCCCCCTCTCTTACCCAAGGGTGTCGTAAAAGGCGACTAAGGGATATGATATGATATGCAGATAATATCTAAGTAAGGGAAAGAAAATTAAACATAAAATTCTATACCAGCACGTCTGACCAGCGTGGTATAGTAGTTCAATTTTTCTCCCATTATGATGGAGGCTCGGGCCCAGCAGCGGGACGTATAAAAGCTGTGATGATGATGATGAATACAACATATTTCCCACATAAGGTCAGGCCAAATATACAATGTCAGGCTAAGTATACAGTACAAGCTAAGTAGATACTTTCAACGGGACTGTCCCGATTTTAGACTATCCAGCCATAAAAAATGAATAATGAAAAAAATCGAAATGTTTTGTTTTGTAATTCTTTTAGCGGGTAAGGGTTTGGGCACATGCCATCCATCCCCATCCGAGAAGGCAGCGCATGACCTCATAACCTCCCGTATTTTTCGCCTTCGCCATTGGCCCGAGCATTGGTACTGAATCCTTGAGTTCCATGGCCAGCCCGGCGTGATACCCTCTCGAGTACCGCCCTCCCCAAAACGTTACTGGCGGCAACGCCCTCACGCGGTTAGCCTCTCTGCGGGTTACGAACTAATCCCTGGTCCGGTCATCCGCTGCAAAAAACGTCATAAATTAGTTCTTGTTTTTTTTTAGATTTTAAATCCATAATTTTACGACTTTCTACGCGTACTTGTTTCCTTTTTTTCATATTTTTATCTATTTCTGCAAGTGTCCCGTTCTATTACAAAAAATAAAGGAATAGTTACTCGAGTGTCCTGTTTTGACATAAAAATATAGTCACATTGGTTATGCTACGGTTTTACTTGCATCATGATCAAACGTAGTTATTCTTTTGATGGTTGTTTTTGTATTACTATTAGCCGCAAATGATCTTTCAAAGACCACACCGTGCACTAAGAAAATTAATCCTTGTATTGGGCTTTAACAAACATACAATTAAGGAAAACAAATTTCACCCAATATCAAAAGATTAATTTTTGGTTGGCCGATGTTTCGAACATTACAGCGTTTGCAGCGTTCGTGCTCACGGGCGGATTAAATGTCTCACATCCAAAAAGTCATGGTAATTACAGAGATTTATAATACCCGATACAGGTATACGTATTAAATTCAAACGCGATAAAATCCGTTAAATAGTTTTATTCACACTATATAATACTCGCGTAAACATCAGAATTCAATATCAACAGATTGATTTGGTAGAACGCTCAAGGAATTGAATTGTATTCTTACAAGGGATAAGTAGCCAGTAATGAAGACTCTCAACTGAACGAATTATAACAAGTCTAAAAGCTTCTGTTTCTTGCGAACCTTCTTCTTAGTACATTGTTGAAGGCAAAGTGGGTGTTTTCATATATTTGTCGATAAATATCAAAAAATAATATTGCCGTGAGGTAACGGAGTAAGAATACAAATCACAAACCCCACTCATACCCGTGGAGGACGTAAAAGACTATTAAGGGATATATTGCTCATATGACATCTATGCAAGAGATGGCAAACTCGAAATAAAACCCTTTACCAATCTATCTGATCAGCATGGTATACTAAGGTCAATTTCCCTCCTATAATAGAGGACGCTCAGGCCTACCTCATGGGAGCCACCCCAGCCCGCTCGTGGGATGTACATAAACTGAAATGATGAAAATGATGATGAATAAATAAAATAACTCCTCGTAATTCCGTGTGATTACGGAGTAATAATACAATTCACCTCACCATAGGTGTCATAAAAGGCGACTACATGTTTACAAATTTGTTACTGGGCTTCGTTCGGTGAGGATGCTTGCGTGTGGTGGGTTCATTTTCTTCGCAGTAGGCAGCGGCCTTGCAAAGGTCTACGAGCGGCAGCAACACTTACTTAGTCGTCTTTACGACACCTACAGGGTAAGAGAGGGGGATTGAACTGTAAGAAAAGACAAATGATTCGTCATGCTGAGAAGCTAGCTGTAGTCAAAAGTAGGACGACTTTAATGAGTAAAAGTATATGCTGTATGGCCATTAATATTTATAATAAAATTCCAAAACAGATTAGAGATATTGAAAACATCAACTGCTTCAAAAAGTGCGTTCAGGAAATATTATGTTCAAAATGTTATTATTCTAAAAATGATTTTTTTTTAAATAATACACTACCATAATTTACAATAATGTTATTGATAATTCTTAATCTATTTGACAATTACATCAAAATAATTTAACTCTTGACATAATGAATTCTAACTTCACTGACATTTATACTGGGTGGCGCAAAAGTAATGGCACTATAGAAATTACTTATATTTTTTTTAAATGACGTCTCCTCTCATTCTGATATTGATAATATTGTAAAAAACAAATGTAAAATTCATTAAAAATAAACATGGATCGTTTTACTCCGCAAGAACGTGGAATAATCGTGTCAATGTTTTTACGGAATAATTCATCAGTGATAAAAAATAAATAAATAAATAAAAAAAATATAAATATAATAAAAAATATAAATATAAATAAAATAAATAAATAAAAAGATAGGGGTAAGATGGGGTGAAAGAAGTGGGGAACAGGTCACTATATATGCTAGAGAGTGTGAAAATCGATTGAAATTAATTGATTATCCTTCGGACTGTGTGAACTGTCGTGGCTGTTTCTGCGATAACACTGATCATAGACGTATTTTAGATAAGTTATACTATGATATAATAACCGCCCTCAAGGGTGCAGCCGAGGAGAGTTATGTAAGTACTAGGAGGAACGGGAATGGCTCACGCATAGTGGGCTGGAATAAATATGTTCGTGAGGCTCACCAGGTGGCCCGTGTCTCATACCAAGAATGGATAATGTACGGCAGACCAAAATCTGGCATTATATACGAAAACATGTGTAAATGTCGTAAGCTGTTTAAGGTTAGATTGAAATGGGTACAGGACCATCAGGATCAAATAAAGATGGACGCTTTGGCAGAAAAACATACGAAAGGTAATTTTCGTAACTTCTGGCGCGATACGGCAAAAGCTAATATACGACCTAGCCTTCCTTTTAGTGTGGCGGGTGTGAGTGATCCAAGGGATATTGCTAATATATTTAGAGAACAATTTTTAGTTAGATCACGATTGAGTCCGGGAGGGGAGATTCACTCCACTGTCAAAAAAGGTCAAGCAGTCGGGACGTCAATCACATCTAGGGATGTAACTATAGCTATAAAATCGATAGCCCGAGGGAAGTCCCCGGGACACGATAACATTAGCATTGAGCACCTCGTACATGCTGGGCCCCATATCTCTAGAGTGTTGGCTACATTCTATTCACTGTGCGTGAATCATTCCTATATACCAGATGACTGTATGCAGACGGTGGTTGTCCCGGTAGTGAAGAACAAAACTGGTGACCTTACAGATAGAACGAACTACAGGCCTATATCACTAGCCACTATCATAGCCAAAGTGTTTGACAGTGTGCTTGAGGTACAGTTGAGTAAATATGTAATGTTGCATGATAACCAATTCGGTTTTCGTCCTCAGCTATCCACTGAGAGTGCTATACTGTGCCTCAAGCATACTGTCAGGTACTACACTGATCGTAAGACACCAGTATATGCCTGCTTCCTCGACCTGTCCAAAGCTTTTGACCTGGTCTCTTATGACCTACTGTGGAGAAAGCTCAATGACATTAATCTACCACAGGAACTGGTCAGCATTTTCCAGTACTGGTATGCACACCAGACTAACAGCGTGAGATGGGCAGGAGCTTTCTCTGATCCGTATCGCCTGCAATGTGGTGTAAGACAGGGTGGACTAACATCTCCTACCCTGTTTAATTTATACATCAATGAGCTGATCGTGGCGCTCAGTGGTCAACATGTCGGCTGCCACATAGACGGTGTTTGTGTCAATAATTTCAGTTACGCTGACGATATGGTGCTACTGAGCGCTTCGGTCTGTGGTTTGAGGAGGTTGATAGGGATCTGTGAGAAATACGCGCATAGCCATGGATTGCAGTATAATACCACAAAAAGCAAATGGATGGTATTTGAGGCTAATGGGAAACGTATTCATAACGTACCGTCTCTCTTTCTGAATGATATGTCCTTGGAAAGGGTGGACGTATTCAGATATCTAGGGCATATAATAACGACTGATCTAAAAGACAACGAAGACATAGGACGGGAGCGAAGATCCCTGTCAATTAGAGTAAACATGATAGCCCGCAGGTTTGCACGCAGTTCCACAGAGGTCAAAATCACGCTCTTTAAAGCATATTGTACCTCACTATATACATGTAGTTTGTGGGTTAATTACTCTAAGAAAAGCTACAGTGATCTTCGTGTCCTGTACAATAATGCATTTCGTATGTTGTTAGGACTGCCCAGGTACTGCAGTGCCTCCGGCATGTTTGCAGACGCGCACACGGCTTGTTTCCACGCAATTATGCGTAAGCGATCTGCGTCGTTAGTGAGCAGGGTGCGCGCCAGTACCAACACAGTCCTGATGATGATAGCATCCAGGCTTGATTGTCATTATATTTTACATTGTTGTCAGAGGCATATCTCAGCAACGATACCTAAGACAGGATGACGTTATTAATATTTTAAATTGTTTATAAATTAGTACTAACATTACTAACATAATATATAAGCACAATGTTACTAATTCACTAACAATCTATGGACTATGTGTCCGAAATAAAGAAATAAAGAAAGAAAGAAAGATAAAAACACAACGTGAATTTCGTCGACGATTTCCCCACCGTCCGGCACCGATTGGTCGCACAATTCGACGCTTTGCCACACGCTTCGAAGCAACTGGCTCAACATTGGATAGACCTAAGTCTGGAAGACCAAGAACAGGCCGTTCAGCCGAAAACATCGATGCTGTGCGTGAAGATGTGGAAGAGTGTCCAGAAACATCAACGAGGCGACGTGCCACGCAATTGGGCGTTTCCAGACGGACTCTGCAGCGTATTTTAATCAAAGACTTGAAGATGTTTCCGTATAAAACTCAGATGACTCATCAGCTGCTGTCTACTGACCACCGAACTCGTCTAGAGTACAGCCAGCGCGTCATAAACCTCAACCTTGAAGAGGATGACTTTATTTCAAAATTGGTTATGAGTGACGAAGCGCATTTCCATCTCTCGGGGCATGTCAATAAGCAGAATACACGCTTCTGGGGCACTGAAAATCCGCGCATTATTCAAGAAACACCTTTGCATCCACTAAAAGTTACTGTATGGTGTGGCATCTGTGCTGAAAAAGTGATCGGACCATATTTTTTCGAAGACGCGGCAGGCAATGCGATAACTGTCACTGGCGAAAGCTATCGAACCATGTTACGTGAGTTCTTGATACCCAGTTTGGATGAACTGGGGCTGGAACATATCTGGTTTCAACAAGACGGTACCACGGCACACACAGCGCGCGACACTATGGACTTATTGAGGGACGCTTTTCCAGACCGTGTTATCTCTCGTTTTGGCGATTTTCCTTGGCCTGCAAGATCACCCGATCTGACCTGTCCAGATTTCTTTCTTTGGGGTTATTCGAAATCTCTGGTGTATGTGAACAAGCCACAGACTCTTGCAGCCCTAAAAGAAAACATTCATCAAGAAATACGGAACATATCGCAGGAAGTGTTGCGGAAAGTTATGGAGAATGTCATAAATAGGGCTCAACTTTGCATCAACTCTAGAGGTCACCATTTAAGAGACATCATTTTCAAATCCTAATGCGACGAAATTTCATGGCACAAATATACATATATAAAAATTAATTCTTGTTTTCTAATTTAGAAAAAAAGTTGTAGCTGAACCAAATAGGGTCATTACTTTTGCGCCACCCAGTATATTTAATCAATAGAAATGAATAATCACTTCATTAAATTTTATTTACATTATTTTGACATGTCTAATGGTCTATGTAATTTGTACACCGATGACGGTTAGATATGGCATTAAACTTATTATATTATTGACATTATTATCTTTATTGTTAACCCATATTCTGCAAATAAATTATCAATCAATCAATTAATTCTTACTCCGTCACCACACGGATTGGATTATGTTATTGTATTAAAAAAATAGTAAAGTAAATAAAACTACTTTACAAATTTTATTGTGGTGCAGTGTTTGAAAGGTCGGGCAATCGAAAATCAAATACAGGCGTGATAAAATCCGTAGTTTTATTTATATTGTGTAATACTCGCGTAAACATCAGAAATCATTAAATAGTAAAGTATTTCTCCAAAATATGTATCAAAATAAACCTTAAGCAACATTTTATTATCACATAAAATAGTATATTATTACAATCACCGAAGCTTAAGTAACTTTATCCTTTGAGACCTTTTAACATTCTATACTTATCTGGTATTTACGGAGTCTACCCTTTGATGGTTGACGGGTGGTAGATAAAATTTGAAGTCACTTACACCCTATGATAATATTATACGGGCTTAAGGCGTCTTGGGAGATAGTAAAAGTTGTGATCGGGTTGAATATACATATAACATTGCTTTTTTTTTTCAATTCTTCTCTGCAACAGATTAAATACCTTTGTAGATCTAGAACATTAATTAATATATGTTTTGCTTAGAAGATAAGATAGTTATTTGCCAAGAATATGGTACAAAGATATAAAATGTAATTACATAAAAAAGAAGCCCGACTTATTCGTCTTTAAAAGGAATACGAATTTATGAAGACTACACTAAAATGTTTATAAAAAATAAAAAATGTAGCATAATAACGTATAGAATAGGTTAGTGTCGGTAATTAAGCAATCAAAAACGTGATGCCAAAAACCTTTTTTTTTTTGTTGTGGGCTATGGTAAGCGCACCCGCCGACAGGGCGACAGAGGGGCAGCGTGCAGCCCCATTACCTACCCGATAGCATGTCGCCTTCGTCGTTGAGCCGACCACCGGTGCCGAGTTCCCTGTCTTCAGTGTTCGGCCCGTCGGAATACCCTGAGGAGTACCCTCACCCGTCGACATCCCTTTCCCGGGACGTCGGCCGCCGCGCGTGCAAACGATTATACACATACACACGCTCACAACTATACAATAGAGTTGCCTTGTACGCAGTGACCTTGTACACAACAGCACGATCCGGAGGGCGTAGAGAACCATCTGGCTCCAATTTATAAGCTTCATTTCTTGTGCACGGAGTTACCTTATATGAGTTATTATTTGTAAGTTTTTTTGCCATATCTACTATTGCAACCAATCCTAAAACTCACGTATAAGGCCCTTAAACTCGATTAAAAGCGTGGTGCTGCGTTTCACGTAATTATCTGTCTACTGACTAAGCAATTTCGCTTCATGTCTCCCGCTTTGAATAGGAAGTGGAATCTTTCCAACTCCTCCTGTTTTTCTTTTCTAATTACATTTATTACGGGTCCCAAGACAATCAAAAGCGTTTCTTCCTGGACTTCCTGTGGGTCAAACCTCGGTATCTTATAGGGAGACCATTATGGATCCTGGCTAACAGGAGTAGGAATAGGCAGGCAGAGAAGTGTAAATGTGTGATGGGTGTGATTTTATTTTTATTAACTACTTTTATTTAAAACTAGCAATCCGCCCTCGCTTCGCTTCGGTTATAGGTTATAGTCGTTTTACCCGCGTAGTTCCCGTTCCCGTGGGAATACCTGGATAAAATATAGCCTAGTTTACGCCCTGATATTATAGCTTTCCATTGGTGAAAGAATTTTTGAAATCGGTCCAGCCGTTTTAATGATTACCCGGAACAAACAGATAGACAGACAGACAAAAATTTTTAATTGCTATTTTAGGCATAGGTGTCGTGCAAATAACCGTGTGAGCATGAAAAAAGCCTATTATTTTGCCATTACAAACAGACACTCCAATTTTATTTATTGGTATAGAATAGCGACCCGCCTCGGCTAGCACGTCCAATGGTGATACTAAATATACTAAAGAATGTATCTTTATACACAACGTTTACCTACAGCTTTTTTGTCATTAGACAATACAAACATGTTTTCTTTAGAGGTTACTCTTGAAAGAGCTACATATTATGCATGTATTATGCATATAAACCTCCCTCTTGAATCACTCTATCTATTAAAAAAGACTGCATCAAGATCCGTTGTGTAGTTTTAAAGATCTAAGCATACATAAGGATAAACAGACAGCGGGAAGCGACTTTGTTTTATAGTATGTAGTGATTTTATGGATATTGCACATATTGTTTAGTAAATATTAGTTGTAGTTTGATGCACTTCGAATACAAATTATTATAGCTGGAGCCGATCCTACGAGCAGCAACCGATCACAGGTTAACTACTAGAACAGCCATTACTCCCCTAAAATACTTTGAAGAGAAACTGAGACAAATTACACGATAATTGTATCATTTGTAAATTTTCCTAATAATTGCCCTACGTTGGAATCGAACGCTCGGTATTTAAAACACCCGTCACCTGAGAAGACGAAATATGTGAGGATATTTTTTATAAATGAACTAGCAGTGCCCGCGACTTTGTCCGCGTGGAATAGTGACTTTGGAGAGCATAGTGACTTTCAGGATTTATTTACTTATTTTAAAACTTCACTCATTGCTACGCATAAGTCGTAGTCGTTTTGCAGTGGCAGACTGTCGAGGAAGTTGAGGTCTTTTTCTAGGCGTTTCGTAGAGGCTACCGCCCCTCGTCTCTCATGACCGCCCGCCACATCATACATGCGCGCGCATTCTATCTATAAAAATGAATTGCTGTTCGTTAGTCTCGCTAAAACTAAAACTCGAGAACGGCTGGACCGATTTGACCAATTTTGGTCTTGAATTATTTTGGAAGTCCAGAGAAGGTTTATACGGTGAGAAAATATGGCAAAATTGCGAGTAAAATACTAAAAACAACAATTTTATTTTCTCATACAAACTGTTCTTACCTGTCAAACATTTGATGTTCGTCCCGTCGGCTCGGCATTTTTTGCATAATTACATATGGATCTAGATTAAAAAAGGTTTTGGCATCGATAAGAAAAGGCGGTATATTAAATAGCTAGAATATAATTCACCTAGTAAAAGACAACTAAGGGATATAATATCTATGCAAGAGAAGAAAAACTCGAAAAAAATCCTATATTAACACGTCTGACCAGCGTGGTATAGTAGGTCGATTTCTTTCCCATAGTGTAGGAGGGGCGAGCCCAACAGTTGGATGTGTATGGGCTGAGATGATGATGATGATTTATCAGCCTCCCACAAATAGTGTAAAGTTGCGGACTAAGGAAATATGACTCTTTCCGTAAATTCAATTCAGTTGGATTATCAATAATTCCATTATATTGATACGTTTGAGGCCGAGTCCTGAGACGTGTTGGTAAAGGGTTTTGTTCCGAGTTTTCCTTATCTTGCATAGATATTATATGCATATTATATCCCTTAGTCATCTTTTATGATACACACGGCTGGTGAATTGTATTCTTACGCCGTCACCGCACGGATAATACTAAAACCAAACTGATAAATACTAAAATAAAATAATTAGGAAAAAAGGCGGTACGAAGTTCGCCAGTTCAGCTAATCTTATATATATAAATCTCCTGTCATGATGTTTGTCCGCGATGGATTCCTAAACTACTTAACCGATTTTAAATTAAATTGGCACACCGTGAGCAGTCTGGTCCAACTTGAGAAATAGGATAGCTTAGATCTTTAATTATAGTCGCAATTTTATTTTATTACAAATTATTTGTCTATAATTAATTGACAGGCACAATTATCTGTTAACTCCAAAAGATTCTAACAGATGGCGATATCTGTTGACTGGATTTAAGTAATTTGTGTGTGGTCAATGAGATTCGAGAATGGTTTAGATTCACAATTGGACCCGGTAGGTGGCGCTTTATTTGAACAGAACAACGTCTGTTGGGTCAGCTAGTCTATATATGTATATAAAAATGAATTGCTGTTCGTTAGTCTCGCTAAAACTCGTAAACGGCTGGATCGATTTGACTAATTTTGGTCTTGAATTATTTGTGGAAGTCCAGGGAAGGTTTATACGGTGAGAAAATATGGCAAAACAATACAAACAATTTTATTTTCCTATACAAACTGTTCTTACCTATCAAACATTTGATGTTCGTCCTGTCGGTCCGGCATTTTTGGCATAATTACATGTAGATCTAGATTAAAAAAGGTTTTTGAATCGATAAGAAAAGGCGGTATATTAAATAGCTAGAATATAATTCACCACTTGAGAGTGTTGTAAAATACAACTAAGGGATATAATAAGCATAATATAATATCTATGCAAGAGAAAGAAAACTTGAAACAAAACCCTATATTGACATGTCTGACCAGCGTATTATTATCCGTGCGGTGACGAAGTAAGAATACAATTCACCACCCATGTGGGTCGTAAAAGACGACTAAGTGATATATATACATATAATATGCATATATATCACTTAGTCGTCTTCTTCGTAAGAGAAGGAAAACTCGGAACAAAACCCTATACCAACACGTCTGACCAGCGTGGTATAGTAGGTCAATTTTCTTCCCATAGTTGAGGAGGCCCGAGCCCAACAGTGGGACGTGTATGGGTTGAGACTATGATGATGATTTATCAGCCTCCTACAAATGGTGTAAAGTTGCAGATTAAGGAAATATAACACTTGCCATAAATTGAATTCAGTTGGATTATCAATAATTCCATTATATTGATACGTTTGAGGCCAAGTCCGGAGACCGCCTCAGCTTTAGCAGGATCACCAGCCTCCCCTTCTTTCAACATCCAGGGAACTGGCCAAACGCTATTCAAGCATTGTACAGTCAAGATACCAAGGTGCTTAAAGACCAGCCCCAGCACCCATCAAAAGAGGCTGGAGAGTGTCTAACGTGACCCCTGGGGTCGTCCTTATTGAACGGCACTAAGTAGAGATTTCACTTTTTCTTCAGATCAATCAGTAGAAAATTTTGGACAGTCTTGAATGTGACCCCTGGGGTCGCCTGTATCGTAGTGCTGAGTAAGCTACGCCATCCTCCCCTCGCCGAAATTTGCCTCCCCAACCTCCCCATCAGGGTTGTCGAGGACCTTATCCCACCGCGAAAAGCCCCCCGCAATCATTACTTTGCTGGACAGTAACCAGACAGACAGTTTAATTAGTGGTAGGACCACACTGTCGACAGTTATCTGTCTACAGCTGCGGACCGGTCCGTCCGGGGTAATACCACACTCTCGCAGAAAATCGACGTCTGAGTAGTAGCAATTTGTTACTGCGCTTCGTTCGGTGAGCGAGAGAGCCGGAAGTCCAACTTTCTGAGGGTGTTTGTGTGTGGAGGGTTTTGGAGGTGCTCTTGGTATCACCGAGCCTCAATGCACGCATTCACACTCCCTTCACTTTCTTCGCGGTAGGCAGCGACCCTGTAAAGGTCCCTGAACGGCAGCAACACTTACCATCAAGTGTACTGTTTGCTCGTTTGCCACCGTTTGCAATAAAAAAAACCGGAAACCGGCGATGGGGCGCCAGTAGCGCATATACGTGTTAAATCTATCACTCTCCGGCCAAACGGTCAACCCTAATGGGTGCTGGTACTGGTCCTTGAGCACCTGGTACCACATCTCACAGGTCTATACAACGCTTGAATAGCGTTAGGCCAGTTCCCTGGATGTTGGAAGGAGGAGAGGCTGGTGCTGAAGGTGGGACGGTCGCCGGCCTCGGCCACAAACATGTCGATATAATGGTATTATTAATAATTTAACTGGATTGAATTTACGGTAAGTGTTATATTGCCTTAATCTGCAACTTTACGCCATTTGTAGGAGGCTGATAAATCATCATCATAGTCTCAACCCATACACGTCCCACTGTTGGGCTCGGGCCTCCTCCAGTATGGGAGGGAAATCGACCTACTATTCCTCGCTGGTCAGACGTGTTGGTACAGGGTTTTGTTCCTAGTTTTCCTTCTCTTGCATAGATATTATATCCATACTATATCACTTAGTCGTCTTTTACGACACACACGGGTGGTGAATTTTATTCTTACTCCGTCACCGCACGGACAATACTAAAACAAAATAATTACGAAGAAAAGGCGGTACGAAGTTCGCCGGGTCAGCTAGTACTTAATAATATAATTACATGGCTACATCATTAATACTCACATTTTTAATATCGCGATATCTTTTGAATAAAATGTCCGAATTTAATAATTCAAAAAGTTCTAGAAAGGTATTGAATCCATCTAGAATATAAAGTAATTTATTTTGATAAGGATTAATACGAAGATACAAAATAAGGAGTTTTTAAGCGACGGCATTTTAATTATTTAAAAAAATAAAAGAAAAACACTTATTGTGAGATAACTACAATAGTTAGACATATGGTGTCGCGACATTTTTTGTAGAAATTTATATGCTCTATAAAGTTGTAGTATATTGTTTTGTTCTATAATCAATAGTTTCCGCAGCAAACGCGATATAAAGATTTTTTCGGGTAATTTTTTTACACCTTGGGTTACATTATTGGACTTTTAGTACGGATCCCTAATTTTTTTGAAAATATAATATAGCCTATAGCCTTCCTCGATAAATGAGCTATCCAATGCTGAAAGAATTTTTTAAATCGGACCAGCGGTTCCTGAGATTAGTGCGTTCAAACAAACAAAACTCTTCAGCTTTATAATATTAGTATAGATAACTTTCTTCCATATTGAAACCAAATGTTAAAACCCGTTATTTGAAAAGGACCATCATAAACTATTCAAAATATTACGTTATATAAATGACATAGTTATTTTTATTACTTTTATACAACTTTTTAACCTTTTTTTTACTTTATCTGTTGTAATCAATACTAACGGTATCTATTCAAAACCATAACAGTTGTTTTTTTGGTTCTGTTGAAAACTAAATTATGTAAGTATTTCTCTGACAATTTCGGTGGAACAGGAAAATACATATTCACAACACTTCAGCACAAAGATACTAAGATAAGACCTGAGTAGACATACATTATTATTATTTTTTTAAGCTTAATATATAGTTTGTTAGACTTTAAGGAATTGGCGAAATTTAAACAATGGATTTTTCAAAAGCTTATATGGCTAATATTAATTTTTATTAAACATTAACTAAGTATTTGATGTTAGAGAATAATTATACATATTTCTTTCCACTTATTTCCAATTAATAATAACTTAAATTCTTTGCTTTTGTTAATAGTGGTAATGTAAATTTTTTTGTATCTTTCTCTAGTGGCAATTTATGTTTAATTTAATTGTTTATATGTGAATAATGTAGTTGGCTACAATATTGTTTATATAGCCCTAGGCCTGCATTTATTATATTTAAAAAAAAAAAAAAAAAAAAAAGGCCTGCATTTATTTGTATTGTGTATATTGTAGCTGTTTATTGTCCCATAGCAAATAAAATAAAATAGGTAAAATAAAATAAAATGAACAAGATTTAAAATGTGACATTTTTTTGCTGCCGGCTTTAACATTTTGTTTGTTTGGATCGCCCTTACGAACAGGCGAAAATCTTTCCGACCATACTGCCTTGTCTTACGTAGCTTACAAATAATTTTCTTTAGATATTATTTACTTCTTCATATTGTATAGCTTATTAATAGTCATTGTCCGTCATTAAGTCAAGTCGTTATTATTAATTAGGCGCTGAAAACCTAATTAAATGTTTTCTATAATAATGTAACACTATAAAACACTAAAAAAATTAATATAATACAAGAGCTTAACATGGTATTTCCATATTCGCGCCGAAACTCCCCGGCTTTAACAAATTATAATTGTTTTTGATATAGTGCACAGACTAAAAATGGTGTTCAATTAATTTTGAATATACATAAGGGTTTTGACTAGCTAGCCTGGCTAACTAGCCGTCCTGCCCCGCCTTCACTTCGCGTCGCTTTCAGTCGCCTTACCCGCGTAGTGCCCGTTCCCGTGGGAATACCGGGCAAATTATAGCCTAAATTACTCCTAATATTATAGCTTTCCATTGGTGAAAGATTTTTTGAAATCGGTTCTGTGGTTTAAGCGTTACAAACAAACAATTTTTTGCATTTATAATGTAAGGGTAGGCGAAAGTATATTTCAAGCTCATTGTGACCAAAAATTTTCGCCCTTCCCATGGCAGTTAATTCTTTACTTCCGCAAAGAGCCCTAAATTCTCACAGGACCCATTCGTACGGAACCATGGTTCCTTAAGAAAATATTACACATCTTGTGTTTAGGGGACTACTTTTATTGTAAAATATATTTTAACTTATTGCATTATGATTTCTTTTTCTTTGAACGAATTACATAATTTCAATTGATATAATAAAAAGTCATTATGAATTTTATTAATTCTAAATAGAGTCTATATTTGTTTGAATTTGATAATAATGTTATTATTTTAGCACCTGTCGTGACGATCTTAAAATAAAACATTTAACATAATAAGAATATTATTATTTGATGACACTAGCAATTGCCTGTGGTTTCACTCGTGTAGTTCCTAGGATTCAATATAGCCTAACTTATTCTTTATATAGACAGCTAAGTACTAAAAAATATCAATATCGGTCCAGCCGTTTTGAAGATTATCCGAGACAAACAGACATCATCATCATCATCATTATCTCAGCCCACATACGTCGGTTGCTCGGGCCTCCTCTACAATGGGAGGGAATTAGCCCTATTACCATGCTAGTCAGACGGGTTAATATAGGGTACGAGTTTTCCTTCTCTTGAATAGATGTTGTACGCGTATTATATCCCACAGTCGTCTTTTACGACATCCACATGTAACATAGGTAATTGTATTCTTACTCCGTCACCACTCGGAAAATTAAAATCTACAGCCGTTTGATTATATAAAATAAACATACAATAAAAACGCTAATAACAGTGTTAACATTAAAAAAAATACAAAAAAAATATTATAGAATATAGAAAAATAAGGAATCAAAAAAATTAAAACTGTGCGTAGGCCGGGAATCGAACCCGGATCAACTGCTTGGAAGGCAACTATGCTGACCATTACACCACCAACGCACTTACTTAAACGGTTGAAAAATAAATAAATTATGTGCAATGCTATCTAACAAACTATTGCTATTACTTTCAGGATTACGTCATAACACTTTAACAATACAATTCAATCTCAGTCGATTTTTTTTTTTACTTTCTATACCATGCTGGTCAGACGTGTTGGCATAGAGCATGGGTCGGCAACCGGCGGATCGCGAAAGGTCGAATCTCGGAGCGCCAAATATTGTAATTATTATAAATTCTTCGAATTTGTTGTTCTCCTTGAGAACCAAACTATAAAAATCTGGCTCAAGACCGTCGGTGCAGTTTCTCACCTTATTAGATCTTGCGTTCTATATTTCAGAATTTTATTTTGAAACAATACAATAAAGATACTTATTACTACTATTTTATTCTGGATTTCCTTATAATTTTGCCAATGTATCCGGTCGCTATCTAAAACTACTTGTTGACTCCTGGCATAGAGTTGGCATATCATATCCCTCAGTCGTCTTTTACGACACTCACGGACAAGGAAAGAGAAAAAGTGGCGAATTCTTACTCCGTCATCGCACGCAATTAAATTATTTAAATTGCAGACATTCCCCTATCGCATGAGTAACAAAATATTCGTAATAGATGAAATCCTATACCTAGTTATAATATTACTGCAAGTGCCGGAAGTATACTTAATGGTGCATGTAACTTATAACATTGTAACTTAAATCTTATTTCTATGCAACATATTACGTAAAATTTTTTAATAACTTAACTTTTTAAACCACATCATACAAATTATACTTCATTTAGAGCGCTAGGGCAAAATGATGAGAGTAAATTATCACCATCGCGATATCACCGTCACGAAAAACCGACACCCTGAAGTTAGCTAGCCAACAGGCCCGCGGCTGTAGACAGACGGCTATCAATCGTGTGGTGTGCTCCTAACACATATTAATGCTCTTATCTCAATTATCTACTTGTTGACTCAATAATAATGTGTATTGTTCTTGCGGGATCTGGTTCAACCATATTTTCTAGTTTTTTTGTTGTATTAAATTAAAAAAGAAAAAATATATACCATATTTCGAAGGACTATTGCTAATACTGTATGTTGCATACATACAATTTTATTTAAAAGTAATTATTTAAAAAATGATAGCCGGCTAGTCTAAGTTTCTGTCCGATCTTCTCAGCTTGTGGCCGCTTTCCGATCCGGTGATAGACTATTAAATTGTTTCAAACTATGTATAAATTTGACAATATATAAGTGCTCTCGAATGATTTTATTGTAAATATTGCAATAGTTTTTAGATGATCGTCTATATCACGACCGCCGTTTTTCTATTAAACTGCCTCTGAGGCAGGATAGACACCGTCAGACGCTGTTCCCTGCCTATAGGCGCATCGCAAATCTGCGTTAGCGTACTGCTTAAGCACAGCATAAATCAAAAAATATTATACATACAGACGAATTGAGAACCTCCTCCTTTTTTTAAGTCGATTAAAAAGCAAAAATGATTTCAATAGATCATTTCTATAATGATTTCTAATATTTACGGGAATATTACACATCCTTACTAATATTATAAATGCGAAAGTAACTCTGTCTGTCTGTCTGTCTGTCTGTCTGTCTGTCTGTCTGTCTGTCTGCTACGCTTTCACGTCTAAACCACTGGACCGATTTTGATGAAATTTGGTACAGAGATGGACTAAAGCTTGAGAAAGGACATAGGCTACTTTTTATTGCGAAAAAATGGGTATAAGGGGTTGAAATAGGGGATGACATTTTGTACGGAAATTCGTCATTTTCGATGATAGAACCACGAATTTTTGTATTAAGGTACCTGATAATAAATAAATAAATATTCGTTTAAGCGTTTTGGAAATTTCATTTACATGGGGATGAAATTCACCCCCTAAAATACCAAAAAGCATACAGCCGAAACCACTGGGCCTAGAAACGTATTTTTTTTTACACCATCGTATTTCTTGGGATGCACGAGCTGGAAAGGATTTTTGGAAATTCACCCCCTTAAGGGGGTGAAAAGCATATAGTCTTTCACGTCTAAACCGATTTTGATGAAATTTGGTACAGAGATGGACTAAAGCTTGAGAAAGAACATAGGCTACTTTTTATTGCGAAAAAATGGGTATAAGGGGTTGAAATAGGGGATGACATTTTGTATGGAAATTCGTCATTTTCGATGATAGAACCACGAATCTTTGTATTAAGGTACCTGATAATAAATAAATATTGGTTCAAGCGTTTTGGAAATTTCATTTACATGTGGATGAAATTCAACCCCTAAAATACCAAAAACCATACAGCCGAAACCACTGGGCCTAGAAACGTATTTTTTTTTTTACACCATCGCATTTCTTGGGGTGCACGAGCACTAGCAAAGGATTTTTGGAAATTCACCCCCTTAAGGGGGTGAAAAGCATATAGTCTTTCACGTCTAAACCGATTTTGATGAAATTTGGTACAGAGATGGACTAAAGCTTGAGAAAGACCATAGGCTACTTTTTATTGCGAAAAAATGGGTATAAGGGGTTGAAATAGGGGATGACATTTTGTATGGAAATTCGTTATTTTCGATGATAGAACCGTGTATCTTTGTATTAAGGCTCCTGATAATAAATAAATAAATATTCGTTCTAGCGTTTTGGTAGTTTCACTTACATGGGGATGAAATTCAACCCCTAAAATATCCAAAGCATACAGCCGAAACCACTGGGCCTAGAAACGTTTTTTTTTTCACCATCGTATTTCTTGGGGTGCACAAGTACTAGCAAAAGATTTTTAGAAATTCACTCCCTTAAGGGGTTGAAAAGCATATAGCCTTTCACGTCGAAACCACTTAACCGATTTTGATGAAATTTGGTACAGAGATGGACTAAAGCTTGAGAAAGGATATAGGCTACTTTTTGTCGCAAAAAAATGGGTATAAGGGGTTGAAATAGGGGATGAAATTTTGTATGGAAATTCGTCATTTTCGATGATAGAACCACGAATCTTTGTATTCAGGCACCTAATAATAAATAAATAAATATTCGCTCAAGCGTTTTGGAAATTCCACTTACATAAGGATGAAATTCAACCCCTAAAATATCAAAAAGCATACAGCCGAAACCACTGGGCCTAGAAACGTATTTTTTTACACCATCGTATTTCTTGGGGTTCACGAGCACTAGCAAAGGATTTTTGGAAATTCACCCTCTTAAGGGGTTGAAAAGCATATAGCCTTTCACGTCGAAACCACTTAACCAATTTTGATTAAATTTGGTACAGATATGTACTAAAGCTTGAGAAAAGATATAAGGCTACTTTTTATCGCGAAAAAATAGGTATAAGGGGTTGAAATAGGGGAAAGTATTTTCTTTTTACATCGTCTTATTTCTTGGGGTATACGAGCACTAGCAAAGGATTTTTGGAAAATCACCCCCTGAAGGGGGTGAAAAGCGTATAGACTAAACTATTAGTGCTTGGAACGTAAAACTTTCTATGCAATTCTCTTTCTTTTGTTGTAAGTGAGTTCTAAGAAATTATTTTATTAAAATCAACTCCTAAAGGGGTGCAAAATATATAGCCGAAATCATTAGGCCTAGAAACATGGAATTTTGTATAAAGTTGCTTTTCTTGGGGAAAGATAGATTTTTGCAATTTTAGCCCTAAGGGGGTGAACAGCGTTTAACCGAAATCACTGAGCCTACGAAGGATCATTTTAGTACACGGTCGGCTTTCTTGGATTACCCCAAGATATTCTTAGTGCTCACTTACCAAGCACTATGAAAAAATTTTTGGCAAGGATAAGCGAGCTCTAACAAAGAATTTTTGGAAATTCAATCCCTAAGAGGGTGAAAGTGTATAGCCAAAGATACTGGGCCTAAGAATGTGAAATTTTGTATACCGATCGGTTATTTGGGGTAAGCACTCACTAAGAAACAATTTTGGGCTGCCCCAAAGGGATAAAACGCATATAGTCGAAGACACCCAGCCAATGATATATCATCATTATTTTGCGCTTATCCTAATTACTTTGAATCGACGCGATATGAAGGCACTCTTCTGCCATCGTAGATATATTGCAAAGGTTCTAGCAACATTTTATGACCTGGCGACGACATTGTTGGCCAGACAGCATCACCAATTGGTCCAGGTTGATGTAAATCTTTGTCTTAGTAGTATTTTGCGACACCCACGAACAATGAAAGCGTGGTAATATTTCTAGCAGCTACCAGACAGTAAGTTACAATCAAGATATTATTCCAATTTTCTATCTCTACAAATGAATAAATTTGAAGCGTCTGTTTGTCTATCAAAATAATAGGTTTTATTTATGCTCACATAATACGGTCCAAATTTTTTTGTCTGTCTGTCTATTCGTTACAGTTAATCATCAAAATGCCTGGACCCATATTGATTACATTTTGCCATCAGGTCTACCAGGCGTACATAAGGAATAACTTAAGACTATATTTTATCCCAGGCTATATTTTATCCCGGTGTGGCTGGAGCAACCTTGAGAATTAGGTCGATTTTAAAATTATTTCACTAATGGAAAGCTATTTTTAAGCCAGTAACATATTTAAGCTATTTTTATCCTGATATTCCTACGGGATCGGGTACAATGCCGGTGAAATCACGGGAATTTAATGGTTTTAAAAATTAATTCACTAATGAAAAGTTATATTATCAGTGAATACCATATAAAGGCTATTTTCATCCCAGTATTTGCCCGGGAACGAGAACTAAACCGGGGGATGACGACCAATTTTTAAAATTCTTTCACCAATGGAATGCTACCGATGTTATCAGCGAGTAACATAGGCAATTTTTATCTCTGATATTTCTGGGATTTATATTTTTTTTTTCACCCATGTAAATTTATAATATCAGCGAGTAACATAGGCATTTTTTATCTCGTTATTGGCATGAAAATGGGGTCTACGTGAATGAAACTGCGGGTGTTTGATTGATATAATTTTTTTTCACCAATGGAAAATTACCTTATCAGAGACTAAGGAAAGGCATATTTATCATCGTATTTCCACGGGAATCTGAACTATAAGGCTGGAAGTAATATTCAAATGTGAAAGTTTGTGAAGATATTTGGATGTTTGTTACTCAATCACGCTTAAACTGTTGAGCAGATTTGGATGAAAATTGACACGTAGATAGAGTATTTCTTAAATTAAGAAATGTAATACTTTTTATGCCGATAATATTCTTTGCGATAATAGTTCAATATTCAAGTAAATTGTACGCGGGCGAAGCCGCGGGCAAAAGCTAGTTATAAATAAAACAATTTTTACGACTTTAACGTTTGTATTTGAATGATATAAATTGTTCACATAAAATCATTTTCTATTTGTATAGGCGATAAATTTGTAACTAAATGTGGGTCAAAATTTAATAACTAACTATGAAATCTGTAGCGGGTAGTTATAAATATCTGTAATAACGATGACTTGTCGGACGTGAGACATCTAAGTCCGCCCGTGAACATGAACGCTGAAAAGTGTTAGAAACGTCGGGCAATCAAAAATTAAACAAACTCAATAAAAGCGTAAAAATAAAAATAGATTATTTGTAAATTATACTACATTGTCATCAAACCCGATACATTTAGCTATTATTTTCATCACTCCACCAACAAAACCGTCTGTATTCCGCATTTAGATTTTATTATCTAAAATAAACCACACATTTGTGTAATGCAACAGAAACAAACAAATATTTGTATTCGTCTTATTACGACGAGACGGTTTACATAGAATAAGTACAACACAAATAAATTTGAAAGATTGATGCGTACTAAGATACGCTAAACATGTCGACATATTTGCTTTGATAACTTTTTTACTTAGAATAATAACGTATAGAAGGATAGTGTCGGTAATTCGAGCGATCGAAAACACGAAGCTAAAAATACTACATGCGCGCAGGCGATTACACACGTACACACGCACACCACTATACAAATTATGAAATCAAATTTTGTTTTTATTAACATAAATCGTCGAAACACTTTTAAAAGTAATGTTAAAAACCTTTTTATGTTTTTCAAATGTGTTGCAACACCATATGAATGCACAAACCGTCATAATTGCCTATTTATTTTTTAAGAATTGCGTACGTACGTGCAGTACAGTGACCTTGTACATTACGGAATGGTTCTGGCGTTAGCTCCATTAGGCTCCAATTGAAATGCTTCAGTTTTTTGTGCACGGACTTACCTTCTATACGTTATTATTCTAAGCTTTTTTATTTATATTTAATAGTTACTGCTATTAACAATCATCATCTTAGCTCATATGCGTCCCACTACTGGGCTCGAGCGTCTTTCATAATAGGAGGGGAAATGACCTACTACAACACGCTGGTCAGACGGATTGATATAGGGATTTATTTTGAGTGTTCCTTCTTTTGCACAGATGTTATATGCATATTATATCCCTTATACTCGTTCCAACCATTTATTTTACTTTTGACACATGCTTTAGGACGTAACTGTTTCATTATACGCAATTATTAACTTTGAAACGAGTGAACAGAGAAATATATAAACTGCCCAATAATATTTATATATCTTAATTATTACCCACTAAATACAATAATATGCCGTAAATAGCTCTATTCATAAAATTTAAGTGATATTTCATTTCCGTTATAAAAAAAGTTACGTTCTATCGCATCTAGTGACAGGATCAAAAGTATTCGGTGCAAACTAATGAATCGCAAATAATCGATTACACTTATTTGCAGTTAAGTCAGCTGACAACTGAGTTTTGAATTGTTGTAATAGACAACACGTTAAAATTGTATCAGGGAGATATAAAAATCTTCTCATCATACCTATAACATGAAATAAAACAACCAAAATATTTTAATATTATTTTATTATAACGAATCGTCGGATTCTTCATACGAACTCGAATCGTCGCTTGAATCATCTGCAGTGTTTATTATTAACTCTTGTGTAGGTATGTTGTCAAATTCAATTTCCCGATCCCAATCAGAGAATATTATATTTTTTGTCTTGTTGACGACACTCGCCCAGTTTTCAGGCGTCACACTAGCACATGCGTTTTTTAAAAGTTCAAGCATTTTATTTGCTGTGAAAGGAGGAGTTGTATTGTTTCTTGCGGCGTGTCCTTTGACTTGTGCCCAGATCATTTCAATTGGATTATATTGACAGTGGTACGGAGGAATTCTGATTACAACATGCCCATATTCTACTGCCATTTCGTCGATGACATATCGTTTTGGCTGCTTTTTACTTTTTAATATTTTAAGTAATTCTACTTTTAGTAGGGATTCGTCCACATCTTCCCCATTATCACGAAGCCAGTTTATAATCTCGTGTTTTTTGTTGGCCTGTGTTGGCATTTTATTAATTTGGCGAGAGTGATAGGGTGAATTATCAATAAATATTGTTGATGGCTCTTCAAGTGATGTAAGCATTTTCATACACGTCCG
Organism: Lymantria dispar; assembly: GCA_032191425.1. Taxonomy (NCBI): domain Eukaryota; kingdom Metazoa; phylum Arthropoda; class Insecta; order Lepidoptera; family Erebidae; genus Lymantria; species Lymantria dispar. Next base: position 2,832,207 of record CM063465.1, on the reverse strand, counting down.
CATTCATCTCCTCATGATAGTCTCCTGTTTTTTTTTTATTTGAACGCTAACAGAGCGTCTGGTACAAATCCCTTTGTAGTTCCCGCATGGCAAATGATGAGGCGTTCACCTTTCCCCATTGGCACTGCAGAAGTAGAAGCAGCAGTATCGTCAGTCCAACCTTTTGGTATGGAATGATTGGCATTGAGCCAAGTTTCATCTGTGAAAGCGACATTCGACCAGTCTTCTATTTTCTTCGCTTGTCTTAAAAATTCACAGCGAGACAAGGCTATATCACGACGTTCCATTAAATTTTTTCTTTTGTCGGATTTCTTATACAAGAACCCGATTTGGTGCAGCACCTTTGACAAAGAAGATTTTTGACCACGAAACAAGCCACAATTTCGTAGAGACGCTACTAATTTTTTCAAAGTAGGAATCTCTTTGCTTGTGTAATAATTGTATATATGACGACGAATAGCATCAGTATCAAAACTGTCAATTGCTGTCACTTTACGGGGCTGACGTTTTTTCTTAGGCGTAGATAGCTTGTTCTGTTCAATACCACTACTACCATAGGCTTCTTTAGTGATTTAGTATGGTACCTTTCGGCATTTTGCAAGTAAAATCTTACTGGGAGGAACGATACGCTCAACTCAATCAAAGTAAGAATAATGAAATCAATACGGTGGAATTATACAAATATATCATAAATAAATAAATAAATAAAATAAATAAATATACTAAATAAAATAAATAAATACTCAACACAGCGTATGAAAAATATGAAAGAGCACTCAGCGAACAGAAATGTGACTAGCACGGGAGTCTTGTTGCGAGTGACAGACAACACAACAAAATGGCGTCGCCGGCGCGCCGTTCAGTGTTGCCAATTCGGCTTAAAAAAAAAGGGGTAGGCTGGATGAGAAAATTAGTGATTTACTACCGCAGACGAGGGCGCCATTGTCTCTAAGTAAAGTTTGGAGCAGCGGACCCCGCTTAATGGAAAAATGCTTCATAAAGTAGTTATTTTTTATTTTGCAAAGTACAAAGTAAAATATTTTGGGAGGACTGAATTAGTGGGTATGCAAAAATTAATGTGCCCAAATAACAAATATATTTACAGAAGTGAAGTTTTTAAATAATATGAAATATGTATTTAAGCAAAAATAAAATATCCGTGTTAAATCTATTAAAAGTTCTTCCTGACTAAAATCGATTATTACAAAACATAGTATCCATAATACATTGGTACAACACTAATTGATCAGAATTCGACCTGCCAAAAGTAAAATAAATGGTTGGAACGAGTATAGTCGTCATTTACGACATCCATAGGCATGAGCTAGGGAGTGATAAATTTTATTCTTACTCCGTCACCACACGGAAATTGTATCAGAGAGTTTGCAGGCCCAATTCCGCTGATTAAAAAGTAATAAACAATATCTTTCTCGGACTCTAGGTCGAACAACATACTGTTACAAAAGCATACATCAAAAGTTTAGCTTCTTCAATAAAAGTAGAACTTTCTAAAAATATTATAGCTGAATAAACTTCTTTTTAAAAGTTGGCTAACAACTGCACATACCGAACTACCGTGCCAATGTCCTGGGTTCAAATCCCATGTAGGATAAATATTTGTGCCATCCATAAATTGTTTTTCTGAGATCCGATTCCGAGATGGAAATTGTGTCCGTTAATTATATGGTTTTTTAAAGTTCCCCGCGAGTTTTCCGTGTGGTGACGGAGTAAGAATACAATTCACCATCCCCCTCTTTTGCCCGTGGCTGTCGTAAAAGTTGACTAAGGGATATAATATGCATATAACATCTATTCAAGAGAAGGAAAACTCGAAACAAAACCCTGTGGCAACACGTCTGACCAGCTTGGTATAGTAGGTAAATTTCCCTCCCATAGTGGAGGAGGCTAGGGAGGCAAATATCGAAACCAAAAACATGGATATATCGATCTTTCAACAAACGAACAAACATCGATGTGCAAAAAACATCGGCCTAAAAACATCGATGTATCGAAACAGAGTTGAGGAAATAAAGTTATAGGTATTTAACATATATTTCTCTATTCAGTAAAGTTATTACAAGCTTAACTGCAGCAGGTTACCTATTTAGAAACAGAGTTTAAAAATAACAGTTTTTACGAAAACGTATATACGTAAGTCATTTACTCTGGTAAATAAACTAGCAAACAAGTTATGTTTAAATGACCATACATTTCAAACAAATGTCAGGCAAAATATCGTAGAAAATAACATCGATACATCAATGTTTCGCAATAACGAACAAGTTTTTTACTGAAACATATACTATTTACTGATACATCGATGTTTCAAAAATATCGATGTATCGTATGCATCCCGAGAGGAGGCCCGAGCCCAGCAGTGGGACGTATGTGGGCTGCGATGATGAAGATGATAGCCTTTTTAATTAAAAAAAAATATATATTTAAACGTACTAAAACCTAGCTAAATAACGATACCATCCATTAGTAGCCGATGAATTAAATAAATTTCAACATTTTTTTTTTTTTTTTTTTTTTTTTTTTTTTGGGTGGGTCGCGGTCGGCGCGCCTCCGCACCACTCCGTCCGGGGCGACAGAGGGGCTTAAGCACGCAACTCCCGCAACCCACCCGAAAACCACCTCGCCTTCGTCATTGGGCCGACCACCGGAGCAGGTTTACTTGTCGTCAGTGGTCGGCCCGACGGAATACCCCCTACGCGGGGTACCCTCCCATAAATAAATTTCAACATGCTAAACGTATTCTAATGTAAAATATACATAATAATTTTATTATACAAAGTTTAGCTAACGACAAGTTATTATCAAAATGCTGACGATATTATTTAAATACGGAAAAATTATTCTTCCGCGATCATGGTTTGCTCATGTTCACTTAATAAGGTTCTGCAGTAAATACGTGGGTTCCTTTCCTTCCAATGTGATTGAGAGGAGTGATGGCTGCTTTAGTAGTTTGTTCAACATTTACATTCCTCAGGAGAGTTGACATCAGGTGGGCGGTCGATCATAAAACTAATGCCGATAACTTTTGCAATATGTACAATGGAACTGGAATCATCATCATCATCATTTCAGCCTATCGCCGTCCACTGCTGGACGTAGAGCTCCATCATGTTACACCACAAAGTGCGGTCCTGTGCCGCTTGCATCCATCGACGTCCAGCAACTGTCACCAGGGCCTCGGTGCACCTAGTTGCGTCCTACACTGCGTCGTTCGATACGTGGTCGCCACTCGAGAACCTTTCTTCCCCAGCGTTTGTCGATTCGTGGAGCGATGTGGCCTGCTCATTATTTACTGGCTTATTAGCCTACTTTGCCTTATGTATCTCGCTCTTATGCAAAGAGGGAAGTGGAGTCTTACCAACTCCTCCTGTATTCTTTACTATTTTTTTTTTATTAAAACTGACATCATGCACTAAGGAAGTAATCCTTGTATTGCGGGGGACTTTACAAACATTAACGGACACAAATTACATCCACACTCTGAACAACAATTTGTAGATCGCACTAAGTGTTGTCCTGTCTGGGATTCGAATCCGCGACACAGGTACTGTATGTCGGTATCTTAACCACTACGCCATCTGTGTAGTGCATTAAATTTGTTGCGGGTCCCAAGACAATCAAAAGTGTTTCCCGGGACCGCCTGAGGTTCAAACCTCGGTGTCTTATGTCTAGATGTCTCTATTCTAAGACTATTGTGGAACCTGGAGTTATAGTGATGGGAATGTGTTGTGGGATTAGTCCAATAAAAAAGCATGTATAGCCCCAAGTAATATTGATGAAATTATTTAGAGGTTTTGGTTAAAAGACGTAGTCTCCAAGCATACAAAGAAAAAACAAAATTAATCATAGATCGTAGCGCTAAAGCGGCTTCGATAATCATCCTAATTGCGTCTGGTAGCTGATTAGATCCTCATTTAGATAATCATGTTTCAACTCATGGTCGAATTGCGTTGTATGTAATGTTTACAAAAGAAAAATTCTTAAATAATTTTGTTTACTCTTTTGATGCATGATCTCAGCCCATAAGTCCCACTGTTGGGCTCTGGCCTCCACTATAATGGAAGGGAAATGCCACCACACCTTGCCTATCAGAGGTGTTGGTATAGGGTTTTATATCGAGTTTTTCTTCTCTTCATCATCATCGGCTTGACTGTTTTGCGACCGTCATTTGAGTATAAGGTGAAATTTTTATTCACTACTAGCAACCCGCCCTTTTCAGTCGTCTTTCCTGCGTAGTTCCCGTTCCCGTGGGAATACCGGGATAAAATATAGCCTAGTTTACGCCCTGATATTATAGCTTTCCATTAGTGAAAGAATTTTCGAAATCGGTCCAGCCGTTTTGAAGATTTTGAAGAACAAACAGACAGACATAAAGACAAAAAAAATATAAAGTGTATTTTAGGCATATGTTTAGTGCTAATAACCGTGTGAGCATGAAAAAAGCCTATTATTTTGACATTACAGACACTCCAATTTTATTTATTGGTATAGATTCATTACTTTTTTTGTTATATAATATTCTTATAGTAATGAAACAGCACAAGTCATAAATCTTCTTTTTCTTATTCAATAGCTACAATAATATGAGCTATTGATGCCAGTGTCGAATTATTATATTGATTATTCACGTCTTTAGTCTTCGTCTTTCAGTCAGTCAGTCGCATGATTTGGTGCTGATAACTAAATCATGCTTTATCTGGGCATACTGAATGTCAAAATGCAGGCAATTCGCTATTATATCATATTTACTACATTTCAGAATTTTATCTGCATTATATTACATGAAATATTAGCAACATTATTCAATAGCTATATATTGAATATACACTCATTTGCAAAAAAAAACGGGCACCTAAGCAATGAACCATTTCAAATGTTAATATTTCTTTGTTTGATAATTATAGGTAGTTTTATCCACACAATTTGCTAAATTAATAAGAAAATAATCGTTTTCATCAGTATTTCATAAAATTTAGATACAATTTATGGGAAATAATGCTAAACCTCGCTAGTAGTGTATATTCGCTAGTAGTGCATATGCTCATGAAGTAAAAATAAAAAAGTTTTTTTGTTTGTTTTTCTTTAATAAAGTAAAAGCAGATAAATGTTTAGTATCGAGTGTGACCCCCTCTAGCTAAAATCACAGCTTGAATTCGTCTGGGCATGCTAGCGAGTATATCCCGGATACTTGCTTGCGGAATACGTTCCCACTCCGCAGTAATCACATTCTTCAGCTCTCTGATGGTCTGCGGAGCCGGGTGTACTGATCTCACACGCCGTTTCAGAACGTCCCAGACATGCTCTATGGGATTGAGGTCGGGACTTCGAGCTGGCCAATCCAAACGACGAATGCCGACCTCTTGCACATACGCATTAACATCGCGGGATCGGTGGGCGCGAGCATTGTCGTCCATAAAAATCGAGTCTTCACCTAGAGCGGCCAATGCGGGTTGTGCATGAGAAATTAGAACTTCCGTTATGTATCGATGCCCAGTCAGTGAGCCGTTTTCAATGAAGACTAACTCTGTACGATCCATTGAATTTATTCCTGCCCAAAACATAACAGAGCCCCCACCATAAGGTGTGATTTCTTCGAAACATGCCTCTGCAAAGCGTTCTCCTTGTCTTCTTAGCACTCGCCGACGTCGATCTTCACCGAACAGAGATATCCTGGCTTCATCAGAGAACAAAACCCTATTCCAATCGTCTTGAGTCCATGATTCACAATTTCTAGCGAACCTAAGCCTGTGAACTCTGTGCTCACGGAGTAATTTGGGGCCGCGGGCCGGGCGGTGACTGCGTATATTGGCAGCGAGAAGCCTCCTCCTGACCGTCCATAGACTAATATGCACATTTCTTACTTCTTGGAGGTTGTTCTTAAGATCCACATACGAAGATTTGCGATTTCTCAATGCGCGACTCACAAGAAAACGATCATCCCGTGGTTGGGTACATGGTTTTCTTCCAGAACCAGGCCTTCTCTCGACGGAACCAGTCTCCTGATATCGCTGCCAGGTCCTTTGGACTGTCGAGCGACTAACATTTAGCCTTCTAGCCACGAAACATTGGCTGCAACCCTCTTCAAGCAGCGCGATAATTTTGGTAGCTTTTACCACTTTATCTACCATTTTTGATACAGCCAAACAGCATTAAATAAAGCTTTGACAGTCAAGGATATGAAATTAATCGATAAAAATTGAATAAAAGTTATGAAAGTCGATGTTAACTTCTGGAACTTCGCGCCAAAAATGTAGGATAAAAAGGGGTTTTCTGTAAAAATGAACATCAAATGAAAAATTGAATTTAGAACGTACTTTTTTAAATACCACAGCATTTTTAAAACCGGCCAGTAACGTGTACAAACGATTGAAACCTTTTTGGTATTGTATCTTTTTAAATATGAATGAAAATCAAAACCGCCCGTTTTTTTTGCAAATGAGTTTATATATATATAAAAGAAAAACGTGTTAGTTACACTATTTATAACTCGAGAACGGCTATACCGATTTGCCTGAAAATTGGTGGGGAGGTAGCTTAGAACCAGGAGACGCACATAGGATACTTTTTATCCCGTTCGACCGAGTTCCCGTGGGACGTGACATAAAACGTCAAAGAGAATACAAGTCGCTAGGAAACGTGGTATATCAAAAACGCATCTGACATGTAATAACAAAACGCAAATGACAGCTATACACAGGCTATATTTTTGGAAATTTAGAAAATATATTTACAAAAAAAAATTATGGCGGTACGAAGTTCACCGGGTCAGCTGGTAACACTATAAAATACTAAAACAATGAATAATTTACAGTAGAATTCATATATAACGACTTCGCTTATAACGACTAACCGTTTTTAATGACGATAATGTTTACTCAAGTTAGGTTTCATAGTTAGGTACTGAGAAAATATAACCGTTTAGTGCGACTCCGGTTTAAACGACAAACTGCTTATACCGACCATTTTTTGTGATAATACGTCCGGTTAAAACGACGCGCAATCTTTTGTTTATACAACCTACGCACTAATACTTCGGCGCCCCAACTTCATCCCGCCCCGCGCGCTTCACCTTTCCTTATTGGCGCGCGTAAATCACACTTAGTGTTTGTCACTTGTTATGAAAAGTTCTTAAAGCTCGGCAAAATGAGTTCTGTGAAGCGAAAGTGTTTTACAATTGAAGAAAAAATGCAATATTATCCGATTAGAAGGGGGTGAATCAAATGTAACCCTCGCGAAGGAGTTTGGCGTGTACATAATTATGTATTCGTAGGTTAGGTACTTATGTACTTAAGAAATAATCCTACCGTTTTGTACGTCATCCGGCTAGTACGACATAGTATCGCCGCCGCGCCGGTCCCTTAAAGGTCGCTATATCCGGATTCTACTGTACCTATAAAAGCGCTACATGACATTTTGATATTCTAGTCAAAAGTGTCATAAATCTTGTCCCGCTTTGCTTGGCTCTTCTTGTCGGGAGCACTATGTACTATGTCCCCAAATCTCAACCATATTGCTACAAAGACATAATATAATGATCGTATTAATAAAATTTAAATATTCATTCGCCAACGTCCATAACATGTTGAATACACCGGTTCTCGTCCGATCACCGAAGTTAAGCAACATTGGGCGCGGTTAGTACTTGGATGGGTGACCGCCTGGGAATACCGCGTGACGTTGGCTTTTTTATGTACTGCTTTTTACAAGACAAGATACCGCCCGATCGTACTAGCGTCGCAAGTTAGACTCCCACGTAAGCCCATACTTTGTGCGATTCAGAAGCTGTTGTTCTGAGTCTGAACGTAATTTGTGTCCGTTAATTATGTTTGGAAAGTCCCCCGCAATACAATTATTTCCTTAGTGTAGGGTGTTGTCTTTATAAAAAAATAAGTGTGTGTGTACTTATGTACGCACGTAAGACGTTATACTTTTTTAAAAACTTTTATTTAACTTGCTCTGTTAGTATGGGACAAATCTTGCGAGTTAAATTAGAACCACTTCCTGTCGTTAGATTAGGTTGAAATTTGGTTTACTTACGTAACTTCGGTGACAATGCGATAATATGGTACCATGAAGCTGGTCTCAAGATGGTGTCGGAAAGTGGTCATAGGAACTCCTAAGTTGAACGAGATAAAACCATCGAGTTTGGACTCGTTTGAACAGTCTTGTCTTGAAAAAATAATTTAAAAAAAGCATTTATTTAAATGCTGCTTGCGTTTAAATAAATGCTTTTTTAAATTAATATTTATTCGAGTTAAAGATAAAAATCTTTATAAAAATGTAATGCTTCGTGTTATCCTACGTTTGTAAAAGAAACGATAACAGTAATACAAAAAAAAACGTATTTAATATAATGAAAGTTTCTTCTTCTTATTATTTAATGGCAATGAGCTACAATAATATGAACTATTGGTGCCAATGTCGAGATATTATATTGATTATTCATGTCTTTAGTCTTAGTCTTTCAGTCGGTCGTTAGCATGATTTGGTGCTGATTTCCAAGTCATGCCTTCTCTGGGAATTTTGGCAGAATGTCAAAATGCACGCAATTCACTATTATATCATATTCACTACATTTCAGAATTTTATCTGCATTATATTACTTAAAATATCAGCAAAATTATTCACTATAACACTTCAAAACACTAAAATAATGAAAAAAAATTAAAAGCGCTACGTGACATTTTGATATTCGCGTCAAAAATCCCCATAATGAAAGTTTTATTATAAGGCATTATCAAGGTCACAATCATGGCGGAGTGCGCGCGCATCGTAAAAATCTACTCTCAAATTTCCCTATCGCGCCAAAAAAAAAAGTGCAACTTTAAAGATGAAGCTGGGAAGTCCGATACCGATAAAATGGTGAATCAACCATATCCTTATCCTTATCCTTATCCTTACTAATATTATAAATGCGAAAGTAACTCTGTCTGTCTGTCTGTCTGTCTGTCTGCTACGCTTTCACGTCTAAACCACTGGACCGATTTTGATGAAATTTGGAACAGAGATGGACTAAAGCTTGAGAAAGGACATAGGCTACTTTTTATTGCGAAAAAATGGGTATAAGGGGTTGAAATAGGGGATGAGATTTTGTACGGAAATTCGTCATTTTCGATGATAGAACCACGAATTTTTGTATTAAGGTACCTGATAATAAATAAATAAATATTCGTTTAAGCGTTTTGGAAATTTCATTTACATGGGGATGAAATTCACCCCCTAAAATACCAAAAAGCATACAGCCGAAACCACTGGGCCTAGAAACGTATTTTTTTACACCATCGTATTTCTTGGGGTTCACGAGCACTAGCAAAGGATTTTTGGAAATTCACCCTCTTAAGGGGTTGAAAAGCATATAGCCTTTCACGTCGAAACCACTTAACCAATTTTGATTAAATTTGGTACAGATATGTACTAAAGCTTGAGAAAAGATATAAGGCTACTTTTTATCGCGAAAAAATAGGTATAAGGGGTTGAAATAGAGGAAAGTATTTTCTTTTTACATCGTCTTATTTCTTGGTGTATACGAGCACTAGCAAAAGATTTTTGGAAAATCACCCCCTGAAGGGGGTGAAAAGCGTATAGACTAAACTATTAGTGCTTGGAACGTAAAACTTTCTATGCAATTCTCTTTCTTTTGTTGTAAGTGAGTTCTAAGAAATAACTCCTAAAGGGGTGCAAAATATATAGCCGAAATCATTAGGCCTAAAAACATGGAATTTTGTATAAAGTTGCTTTTCTTGGGGAAAGAGAGATTTTTGCAATTTTAGCCCTAAGGGGGTGAACAGCGTTTAACCGAAATCACTGAGCCTACGAAGGATCATTTTAGTACACGGTCGGCTTTCTTGGATTACCCCAAGATATTCTTAGTGCTCACTTACCAAGCACTATGAAAACATTTTTGGCAAGGATAAGCGAGCTCTAACAAAGAATTTTTGGAAATTCAATCCTTAAGAGGGTGAAAGTGTATAGCCAAAGATACTGGGCCTCAGAATGTGAAATTTTGTATACCGATCGGTTATTTGGGGTAAGCACTCACTAAGAAACAATTTTGGGCTGCCCCAAAGGGATAAAACGCATATAGTCGAAGACACCCAGCCAATGATATATCATCATTATTTTGCGCTTATCCTAATTACTTTGGATCGACGCGATATGAAGGCACTCTTCTGCCATCGTAGATATATTGCAAAGGTTCTAGCAACATTTTATGACCTGGCGACGACATTGTTGGCCAGACGGCATCACCAATTGGTCCAAGTTGATGTAAATCTTTGTCTTAGTAGTATTTTGCGACACCCACGAACAATGAAAGCGTGGTAATATTTCTAGCAGCTACCAGACAGTAAGTTACAATCAAGATATTATTCCAATTTTCTATCTCTACAAATAAATAAATTTGAAGCGTCTGTTTGTCTATCAAAATAATAGGTTTTATTTATGCTCACATAATACGGTCCAAATTTTTTTGTCTGTCTGTCTATTCGTTACAGTTAATCATCAAAATGCCTGGACCCATATTGATTACATTTTGCCATCAGGTCTACCAGGCGTACATAAGGAGTAACTTAAGACTATATTTTATCCCAGGCTATATTTTATCCCGGTGTGGCTGGAGCAACCTTGAGAATTAGGTCGATTTTAAAATTATGTCACTAATGGAAAGCTATTTTTAAGCCAGTAACATATTTAAGCTATTTTTATCCTGATATTCCTACGGGATCGGGTACAATGCCGGTGAAATCACGGGAATTTAATGGTTTTAAAAATTAATTCACTAATGAAAAGTTATATTATCAGTGAATACCATATAAAGGCTATTTTCATCCCAGTATTTGCCCGGGAACGAGAACTAAACCGGGGGATGACGACCAATTTTTAAAATTCTTTCACCAATGGAATGCTACCGATGTTATCAGCGAGTAACATAGGCAATTTTTATCTCTGATATTTCTGGGATTTATATTTTTTTTTTCACCCATGTAAATTTATAATATCAGCGAGTAACATAGGCATTTTTTATCTCGGTATTGGCATGAAAATGGGGTCTACGTGAATGAAACTGCGGGTGTTTGATTGATATAATTTTTTTTCACCAATAGAAAATTACGTTATCAGAGACTAAGGAAAGGCATATTTATCATCGTATTTCCACGGGAATCTGAACTATAAGGCTGGAAGTAATATTCAAATGTGAAAGTTTGTGAAGATATTTGGATGTTTGTTACTCAATCACGCTTAAACTGTTGAGCAGATTTGGATGAAAATTGACACGTAGATAGAGTATTTCTTAAATTAAGAAATGTAATACTTTTTATGCCGATAATATTCTTTGCGATAATAGTTCAATATTCAAATAAATTGTACGCGGGCGAAGCCGCGGGCAAAAGCTAGTTATCTCATAATTTATCTTAATCTCATTTCAGTTTAAAACAGACAATGGTATGATGACATTATTACAGCATGCCGTTGTTAAATGGGTGACTCAATTGTTGAGTTCTGTTTATCATTCATTGAACACATATGGGAATACCAGAAAACATGTCTTATGTATGAATGACTAAGAAATAGCTAATTGTCCTCTTAATTTTTTAAAGTGAAACTTTCTTCTTCTGTTCGCGTGGTGAAGGTGGTCCTTTCTTGCCTGTGAATTGTCGTTAAAGATAACTGGGGAATCAGTTTTGTTTTTATCAGTATTAAAAAAAAAAATCTCTCGATCTTTCTCACTCGCTTGCTCCCTACTCTCGCCCCATGGCTGTGCTTCGTGCTACGTTCGCTCTTTCTCACTCTCTTTCAATCGGTCTCTCCCTCTTCTTCGACAAAAACGCTGCACATCTTCGTGACGCTAAATTACGTTTAATCCGTAAAAGTGTTACCCTCATGCGCGCAAAGAAGTTTCACTTCAAAAAGGACAAATACACACTTCTTTTTTTAACACAGATTCAGCACAACTTCTGGATTGCATATAGCCTTATCATCATCATCATCATCATTTCGGCCTATCGCCGTCCACTGCTAGACGTAGGTCACCCTCATGTTACGCCACAAAGTGCGGTCCTGTGCCGCCTGCATCCAACGACGCCCAGCAACTTTCACCAGGTCGTCGGTGCACCTAGTGGAGGGGCGTCCTACACTGCGTCGTCCGATATAGCCTTATGTGAACGAACTCTCAATACTTACCATGCCAGGTCGGTATCTTAATCGTTGCGCCATATGTGTTTATATTATTAAATTATTATTCTTCGTCCTTCGTATACATAACTCAATATCTCTGATATTAAATCTCGTGTTACCATAACGAATCAATTTGCATTTTTTATACACTGTGAAATCTTAAATTCGTTACAGTTTAATAAACTTGTCTATACCAATAAATAAAATTGGAGTGTCTGTTTGTAATGTCAAAATAATAGGCTGTTTTCATGCTCACACGGCTATTTGCACTATACATATGCCTAAAATACACTTCATATTTTTTTTGTCTGTCCGTCTGTCTGTCTGTCTGTTTGTTCCGGGTAATCTTCAAAACGGCTGGACCGATTTCAAAAATTCTTTCACCGATGGAAAGCTATAATATCAGGGCGTAAACTAGTCTATATATTATCCCGGTATTCCCAAGGAACTACGCAGAAAAGACGACTGAAAGCGAAGCGAAGCGAGGGCGGGTTGCTATTATATAATATCTTTAAAGCAAATCAAACAATAAAAATAATTAAAGCATACAATCAAATTGAGTCATCTCAGCTCAAGCACAACCCAGTGCTGGGCTCGTACCTTCTCCACTATAAGATCCTAAGCTGGTCAATCTGAGAGGCTGACCGCATGACGGCGACCAACGTTCCAGGACAGGGACGTCGAGAAGTGAGGGTACCCGAAAGGTATTCCGTCGGGTTGACCACTGAAGACAAGGAACTTGGCACTGGTGGTCGGCGCAACGACGAAGGCGACGTGGGTACGGGTGGGTTATGGGTCCACGCGCCGTTCTTTCGTCGCCCTAGACGGAATAGACCGCGTGTGCGCTCACCATAGCCCATCCTTAAAAAAATACCAACCCGTATGACCAGCATGGTTTAGTAAGGTCAATTTCCCTCCTATTATGGAGGAGACTCAAGCAATATGAGCCGAAATGAATGATGAATGAATGAAATGTAATGTATCTTATATCTTTAAACGAGCAATTCTTGTATATATACATATATACCTATATATATATATATATCCTGAATATATATATATATATATATATATATATATATATATTCAGGATCTCGGAAAGGGCTCCAACGATTTTGTTGAAACTTGGCATACTAGAGGTATCAGGTCCAAAAAAGCGATCTAGCTAGGTTTTATTTATAGAAAATGTTGTTTTGTCCGTATTTTTAGCAAAACAAACAATGACATTAAATTTTAAAAGAATATGAATTCAAATTTCGTTGTCAACGTCATGAGTTATGATAGCTCATATGGGAAGTTGACAGGTTCTAATTTTGATTTTGTTGACATTCAAACAGCGTCGGTTCGAATCTCGCTGTTATTATTATTCTCTTTTTGTAATTTTTTATATATTTTTCATTATTTATTTTTTATTAATATATATCTAAATAAATTCGATAAAAATATTCCGAGCGAAGCTCGGTCAACCAGATATTTATAGTGAAACGTAACGTAATACAGTGTAATGTAGCATAGGGTAAGGGAATATAATGTAACTCCAGTTTTTTTTTTATTGCCAACTATGGCAAACGAGCAAGCAGCACACTTGATGGTAAGCGATACTGCCACACATGGACCTTTGTAATATCAGGGGCACAGCCAGGCCGTTGCCTACCGTGAAGAAAATACTCTTCTCAAACCTCGTTTAAAGAAGGACATGTCATAGCGCTCGGGAAACGCAGCAGCAGGTAGTTCATTCCAGAGCTTGCACGTACGTGGGAGAAATGATCGCTGGAAACGTACAGTTGAAGACCATAACGTTTCCAGGTGAAATGGATGAAACCTGCTACTATGTCGAGTGGTACGTTGGTAGAATGGTGACGGTGGTACCAAGTCAAACAATGTTATGCAACGTATCTTAATGTAATGCGATGTAAGATTATCTTTATATATAAATTTCTCAACTCCTAAACGGCTGGACCGATGTTGATGAAATTTAAAAAAAAACATAAAGAAAATAAAATTTTTATGTGCGTCAAGGGAATCTGAGAATGGTTTAGATTGACAATTGGACCCGATAGGTGGCGCTTTATTTAATTTGAACAGAACAACGTCTATTGGGTCAGCTAGTGTTATATAATACCTAATGCTGTGGAATATAAATATAAGCAATACTCGTGTAAACATCAGAATTTAATGGAGTCCAAACCCTTACAAATTTACAGGTACCCCGAGACTCTAGTTCCAATATAAAGAAAAGAAACTATGTTATTAGGTTAGTATATCTAAAAACATTTACACTTCTCTATGTAATTTAACATCAAACAAATACTTTCGAAACTATAATTATCTAGGATGCGTTTAGTTTTTGTTCAAAGCTAATAAACATAATGTATATTTGGTGACGGTTTGACATTTAAATACTACTGTCCTAATACCATACTGACCTTTGTTTTATTTTTAGAAGAAAATTTCTTACGACTCGATAAACGATAATTATGAATAAAAATTCAAGGTCAAACAGAATTAATTCAAGAGTGAGTGATAATGTAAGTGACCTGTAACTGATCTGTATATCTACACTTATATATTATATAATATCTTTTCAAGAGACGGAAAACTCGAAATAAAACCATATATCGACATGTGCGATCAGCATGGTATAGGTCAATTTCCCTCCTATTGTGGAGGAGGCTTGAGTCCAGCAGTGGACCTGTATGAACTGTAACGATGACTATACGTATACTAATATTGTAGAGTAGAAAAATTTGTGTTCCATCATCATCAGCTCATATAAGTCCCACTGTTAGCACTCAGGCCTCTGTTACAGGGGAGGGAAATTGACCTACTATATCACACTGGTCAGACGTGCTGACATAGGCTTTTATGTCGAGTTTTCCTGCTCTTGCATAGATACTCGTAAAAGACGACTAAAGGATATGACATGCAGATGCATAACATATCCTTTAGTCGTTTTTTACGACATCTACGGGTAAGGGTGATGAATTGTATTCTTACTACATCACCACACAAAAAAAGAAAAACGATAATTGAGAGTAAAATTTCAAGGTCGAAATTAATTAACGAAAGAGAATGATATAACGTAGAAAGTAAGAGTGTCAGACCTGTATATCTACACTAATATAATTGATGTGAAAGATTTGTACGTTTGTTACGAATAAATTCAAAAACTTCTTTCGGCGTTAGAATGCTACGTTATCTCTAAATAGTATCTATACAAATAAATAAAATTGCAGTGTCTGTATGTAATGTCAAAAATTATACGTTGTCAGGGTATGCATGGTTACCTATAATTAAAAACTAGTTTCAAAATTTTTTTGTGTGTCTGTTTGTTTGTTCCAGGTAATCTACAAAACGGCTGAACCAACTTTATGAATATTTTACTACCAGGTAGAGCTATCTATATAAGAAATAACAAAAGCTATTTTACATCTTGGCAAAATTCATAAAATTATGGCCGGTCCGCGACTTGAGGCCGTGGCCTTGAATATCTTAGAAAATATTAGAGATTTAACTTGCGGGGCAAAACGGCTGAAACCAAAGCGAACTTAGTGCAGGTCACTAGTATGTAAGTATATTTGTTATTAGAAAAAAAAATAAGGATTCCTACTAAAACGTCAAGAGCGTAACCCAATATTAAACATGAAAATATTGTAAATAAAACTATTTTTACGGATTTTATAGCGTTTGTATTTGAATCGAGCGTTCAAGGCCATCGACAGTCTGCCCGTGACCATGAACGCTGTAAAGTGTTCGAAACGTCAAAAAGCAAATACAAACGTGATAAAATCCGTAAAAATAGGTTTATTTACAATGTGTAATACTCGCGTAAACATCAGAAGTGAATGAAAATGTTTTAAATAGCGGTGTACTGACTGAGCGTGCAGCCTCGCGAGGCAGCCTCAGACATTTGCTTCGCAACGTTTGCCGCGCGAGGCAACCTCGGTCTGTATTAAATCTACCGCGCGCGGCAAAGCCGAGCCGGAGCGAGGCTGAGCCAGAGTCGAACGTTCAGTTATGACTCACAACTCGGAACAGAGTACCCGCGAGCGTAGCGCATATTTAGTTCTGCTCCAGATCATGAGGGCGTGCGTTCGGAAGGCTATCGCCACCACTGCCTTTATATTTATTCATCAACTTGTACAAAAAAAGAAAAACCTAAACGTTTTTGGATAAAAACGATATACAAAAACAGATTACAAGCTAGAAACAAATAATTATTTGAAGAGTTGTGCTGAGAGACTATTCTTTATCCATGATTCTGTGTTCGTTAAACACGCGGGGCAAAACACAACCGTCTTGAGTAAGGCGCGTTCAATTACATCCAGTCTCAGACCAACAATTTGTGGCTCGCACAGTGTTGTTCTGCGTGAGATTCGAACCCGCGACACTGGCACGGTTGGTCGGTATCTCAAACACTACGCCACCTGTGCAGAGTCTGCAGTCACAGTTATTATGTTGCTATGACAACTGTAATTTTATAAAAGTCTGGTACGTAATGTTTCATTGTTATTTTTTACATTTATAGACCGCCCTGCTCCTATTTCTCGCAGTGTTGTATTAAACTTAATACCTGTCTCGATAAGCAGACTACACAACAAGATTTCTTGGAAACTAGTAGTATCAGAGATTGTTGAATCTGATAGACGGCGTGAAGACTGCACAGATGGCGCAGTGGTTAACATACCGACTTACAGCGCCAGTGTCAGAGGTTCGAATCCCACGCAGGACAATACTTTGTCACTAATAAGCTTCGTTTTTTCTACAAACTTAAGATAACGCGAAGTATCTGGTTACGCCAAAAAATTATAACTATATTCTCATAGTGGTAGGACCACGCTATTGACAGTTGGCTTTCTGAGGATGTTTGCGTGTGGTGGGTTTTGGTATTGCCTTTAGTTTCACCGAACCTCATTGCACGCATTCACACTTTCTTCACTTTCTTTAGCGTTGGCAGCGGCCTTGCAAAAGTCCATGAGCGGCAGCAACACTTACCATCAGGTGTACTGTTCGCTCGAAACTTCTTTTTTTGGAATTTATAAAAACACTCTGTTACATAGACACATTCTCCGTGTCCACCACTCCCTATCTTGCCCGTGTATGTCGTAAAAGACGACTAAGGGAAATAATATGCACAAAACATCAGTGCAAGAGAAGGAAAAGTCGAAATGATACCCTATACCAACATGTCTGACCAGCATGGTATAAATAATATATAGGTCAAATTTTCTCCCATTGTGGAGGCGGCCCGAGCCCAATAGTGGGACATATGTGGGCTGAGATGATGATGATGATGATGACATAGACACAAGAGTGAAATCATCAACTATTACTTATAGAAATATGTAAGTAGGTATATTTATTCACAAATCTCTTAAATACCGGAAGCCCAATCATAATGGCTGTCATTACCATAATTTACTGTTAGGATCCATGTCTAATTATCAGCGTATCTTTTAAAACCACTTTCACTAATAGCTCATCTTATAATAGATTGTAAACAATTTTAATAACGACCATTAGAATTTGATCTGTCCGTGGAGCAATTAAGGAGATCTCAATTTATACTGGTTTTATATAGATTTTAAGCATATTGCTGTCAATATTTGATATTTCGCAATAAGCGACCCAATTTTTTTTATTTATGTAATAGAAGGTCGCGTTGTCCACTTGTATTTTTAATCTTCTTCTCTGCCCATATGCTTTTTTAGAGGACAGACTATGGTATATTTACCCTGCTCCGTTCGGGGCGACAGAGGGTACGATGACCTCATAACCTACCCTACACAAAACCTCTTACGGGCCTTGTCAGCGCACCACCGCTATCCATCTTTGCCATCAGTTGCCCGTCCAACAAGATATTCTTTCGTCTGCCATTTGGAATCGACGGTACTTTGACTTCCTACACAATAGAAGCCAAGTTGGTACCACGTTAAACACCAATGTGTATAGGATGTTATTTAAAAAAAAAAAAAACGGGTGTTATTTCAAGCCTTCAAGGTTTCCTATCTTGCACAGATGTGAGAAATTAACATCTCAGCAATTAGCAGCAAAAAAAAATATTTAACGCACTTCGTTCGGTAAGCGAGAGTGCTCGAAGCCTAACTTTCTGGGGGTATTCGCGTGTGATTTTAGTGATACCTTTAGTATCACAGAACCTCATTGCACGCATTCACACTCCCTTCACTTTCTTCACGGTAGGCAGCGGCCTAGGAAGGATCCATGAGCGGCTGCATCACTTACCATCAGTTGTGCTGTTTTCGTATTTGCCGCCAGCAGCAATAAAAAAGAAATACAATTAACTCTATGGTCAAGTTAAGAATACAGTGTATATGCCCATTATCTTATCGTAAGAGATTAAAAATTGACTAAGGGATCAATATTATTGTTTTGTAAAGCTTATAAAACTAACTGCTATTGCTGATTGTGTGCTGAATTAGGCTATCGTGACCTTGACCTTTCTTGAAGATCATTCATCATCATCATTTCAGCTCATACACGTCCCACTGCTGGGCTCGAGCCTCCTCCACAATAGAAGGGAATTTGACCTTACTATACCATGCTGGTCAGACAGGTTGGTATAGGGTGTCATTTCGAGTTTTCCTTCTCTTGCATAGATGTTATTTGCGTATTATATCCCTTAGTCGTCTTTTACGACATCCACGGGTAAGAGACTACAATTCACCACTCCCTAGAGTGGTGAATTGTAGTCTTACTCCGTCACCACACGGATAAATCTTGAGATGACTATGTTCAATTAATGAATCTTGATATTAATTGATTAGATCCTCAACCTTCTATTACGATGGTAACCACCACTTTCTATAAGGGTCACGATTTTGCCGTGAGTATCGTAAAAGAACAAGGTATTATGATACGCAGATAACATTTATGCAAGAGAAGGAAAACTCGAAATACGAGTAAATAATAATATTGTTTACTGTACCATAAGCTGAGACGGGCACCATATTTAGGCCTCACATATTCGACTTCTTGTTTTGGCCTCACATATCCTTGTTAGTAGTAGTTCTTATTTCTTTCGTTGGTCTATTAGATATATTGCGTGAGGTTTACAAAATAAAATTTCTTTCTTTCTTTCTTAAATATAATCCTTAACCAACTCGTCTGACCAGTGTGGTTGTAGTCAATCAATCAATTTCCCTCTTATGTGGAGGAGTTTTGAGGCCAGCAGTGGGATATATATGAGCTGTGATGATGACGATGATTACATAGAACATTTTTTCCTGTAGTTGTTAATGTAGACTCTACATTGTAGAGCATTTTATAATGGACATTCATAAATGTAATATAAATTATCATTATATCTTGATACTAGCCATAGTTTTACACTATAAATCAATTATTATTCTATAGTAATACGCCATTGTTTTGTCGGTGACTTTGTACGCCCATAATGTTATTTGAAATTTGAGGTATGGGTTCTTTGTAACTACTATGCTTCAACTATTTCTTAGAAGTATTTTGAGTGACAAATTTTCATATTGCGTAAGTATCCTACGGCACGGAAACGTGGTCCCTAACAAGGCTCAAAGTCACTCAACGTGCTATGCAGCGGACTCTGCTTGGGATTTCTCTACGAGACATAGCACGAAGAATTAGCACGCTGAAGTGGCAATGGGCAAGCCACATCGCTCGACGTACCAACAACCGCTGGGGAAGAAAGGTTCTCGAGTGGCGTCCACGTATCGGACGACGCAGTGTAGGACCATCCCCGAGCCAGGTCGACCGACGACCTGGTAAAAGTTGCTGGGCGTCGTTGGATGCTGGCGGCTCAGGACCGCACTTTGTGGCGTAACATGAGGGAGGCCTACGTCCAGCAGTGGATGGCGATAGGCTGAAATGATAAAAAAATATGAAATATAAGTATATTAACACGTTTGTATTAGTTTCATACGTATGTTAGTACGTGCCTATGTAACAGAGACTTTAAACATGATTTTGACCCCCTAAAAAGGTCAATTTAGCACACTTATCGAGGACCAATGACAATTCAATATTTTAAACAATTAGTTATCTTTACGGGGATTTTCAGATTAGCGATTTTTTAGTATCTGATATCCGATAGTGTATTTAGGCCTTGACCAAGACGGGAAATTACCGCGTGCCGATCGCCTATTTCTCGAATAAGTTACTGGCTTTGAATAAGATAATATTTTCGGAGAGGAAACCTGAGAATCGGCTATCTCATCCAAGGGAGCAGGCACTCAAATTAAGTCTGCTTTTAGTATTTTTTTGAACTATTATAATAATTTTTAATGTAAGAGTTAACTTTCCTGGTAATTCAACATCATCGCATCATCGCAGTCCACATAGGTCTCAGTGTTGGGCTCGGGCTTCCTCCATAATGGGAGGGAATTTGACCTACTATACCATGCTGATCAGAGATGTTGGTATAGGGTTTCATTTCCAGTTTTCTTTCTCTTGCAGAGATATTATGTGCATATTATATTCCATAGTCGTCTTTTACGACATCCACGGGCAAGATAGGAAAATAGGGAATTGTATTCTTGCTCCGTCACCACACGGAAATTAAAATACGTTAAAAGCCGTCAAAATAGTCAATACAATGACATAAAATGTCATTAGAATAGGAATATTAATTTAGCCGTCACCGTCAAGAGTGACAATAGCTCAGTTGGGAAATTGTACAGTCGCACTCAAACAGCCCGAGATCTGATTCCAGTGCTATTATTCTTTTTCATATTTTTTCATTTTTCATTTTCTTTTTTTTTTTTTGATAATATTATACTGAGCAAAGCCCCTAGCTATTACAATAATATATATATGTATATACCTACAGAAGGAAAGTACCTACAAAACATTGAATATTAACGTACCATGACTAATATACACTGTATTAATAATTATATACATATCTCTTACACGAGAAAGTACAAGTATATTATCATTAAAGAGATGTTTAACGCCGATATATTAGAGTTCCCTTTCATATAATTCAGACAAAAAACTTACTTCAACCGTTTTCTCTTGGATGTTATTGTCAGAACTGGACCAAATCTAAATAGAACCACACGGGAAGTACCAGGTTTCAATTAAAAAAAGAACCGTCAAAATTGGCCCTTCCTCGAAAATTCTGAGGAAATAAATACAAAATAAAAAAGTCTAATCAAGAACCTTTTTTGAAGTCGGTTAAAACCTAAAATAGATTTATCTGAAACTATTTAAGAGCTATTCACCAAACGTGTCTAATAAATTCCACTTAAAGCCATGTAGTGAACTATTTCATTCGTCTCATCTCATACCGCTACCACTGCTGGGCTCGAGCCTCCTCCACAATAGCAGGGAAAATCACCTACTATATGATGCTTTTTTTTTTGAGGTGGGCTTCTTCCGGCACGCCTCCGCACCACTCCGTCCGGGGCGACAGGGGGGCTTAAGCACGCAACACCCGCAACCCACCCGAACACCACGTCGCCTTCATCGTTGGGCCGACCACTGGAGCAGGGTTACTTGTCATCAGTGGTCGGGAATACCCCCTACCCGGGGCACCCTCCCATCGACCGACGTCCCCCCCTCGGGGAGGATGTCGGTCTTTCCTCACGCGGTCAGCCTCCCGGCGGGTGACGGACTAATCCCCGGTCACGTCACCCGCGGCCTCGGCTTGGGCGGCATTGCACGCAGGTAATCCCGCCTGCGCCGCCTCAGTCGCCGGCAGCAGGTCGCATCAACGAGGCTGTGCTCCTCGCCCTCGCGACCCGCCGCCTCCTTCTGCGAGATAACTGCCTCGCAGAAGGCTGCGACCGCGTCCCAATTCCTGATGCTGCCGAGCATCTCCCTAGCGATGGTCGGCAGCGTCAGGTCGGCACTGATGATTGCGACGAGTTCACGACGCGGCTCTGCCCAAGCGGCACAAACCTCGAGCGTATGCTGCGCCGTGTCCTCGTCGCAATCGCAGTGGTGGCAGGACGGAGTTCTCTCCCTCCTAGCAACCCTGTACAGGTACTTGCCGAAGCATCCACGCCCCGTTAAGACCTGTACGAGTCGGAAGGAGAACACCCCGTGCCGCCTACTATAACATGCTGATTCGACATGTTGATTTAGGGTTTTGTTTCGAGTTTGTCTTATCTTTTTCAGAAGCTATATGTATATCCCTAGGTCACCTCTTACACTATCTACAGACAAGATAGGGAGTGATGAATTGTATTCTTACTCCATCACCACACGAATTTCATACCTAAACAAATAATGTCCGGTAGACGTAAAACTTAGTACAATCCCTGTCCTCTTCTATAGATTATGTTAGTGAATGAGGAGAAACCTCGTCGATTGCTATCTATCTTTCATCATTTATTCTAACTCATTTACGTCTCACTGCTGGGCTCGAGCCTCCTGGACAGGAGTAAAATTTTCCAACTATACCACGCTGCTCAGACAGTTTGATATAAGGGTTGCATTTTGAATTGTCCTTGTCTTACATAGATTACGACCTACACAAGCAAGACATGGGTTGCTGAATCGTATATACCACACTATCTTTTTTTAAATAGGACTAATCCCACCATTGTAACCTTCTCCCTCCAAGCCATGATACACAATGGTCTCCATAGACCGACACACACCGAGGCAGTCCCGGGCAACTAATTTAATTGTATTGGGACCCGCAACAAATGGGAGACATGAAACATAACTGACTAGTTAGCCAATAAATAAGAGGATGTGCAGCTACGATAAGCGCAACCGCACAGCACCAGGGATATGGGAGAGCTTCACGGGGCCTAAGTGTCAGCCTTAAGATTGATTGCTATAGTAGGTATGACAGAAACGCCAGAACGCAAGGATTTTTTTTGGAGTTGCTAAAAGGTTCATAGGAATTAGTAAATCCAGAGGTGACTTGCAATCTTCAAAACGGCAGGACCGAGTTTGATAATATTTTACTACAGCTAGCTGTCTCTATAAGGTATAACTTAAGATGTATTTCATCTCAGTATTATATACTCAGTACTGTATACAACGCGGAAATTTGCTAGTATAAAATAAGATAGCGACAGGAAGATAACTGTCAAATTTACACGTCTCTTTCTATCATTTTCTTGTAGGTACCGATAAAAGAAACGAGATTAAAAAAATAAGCACAATTTAATATGGACTTCGAAAAGTCAATAATGCTTATCGCGAGATCAAATTCGTGTTATATCAGCTTATTGTTCTGTCCACTAAGTTGAATGGACTTCCTATATAAAAATAAAAGACTTCGAATAATCGACAGAACATTTTTTCTTTTTTTAAATATCAATTAAAAATTCAATGGTGAGCCTGAAAAGTTAACTGATAATTCCAATTTGGATTATTTATGTGGTATGACTGACAGTCGTCTGACTACAGCCACGAGCCTGTACATCCAGAATAGTAGCACACCCTTTTTTATTATTATTATTTTTTTAGGGTGAGCGCACACGCCGTTCGTTCCTTCCAAGTTACGAAAGTGCGACGCGCAACCCCATAACCCACCGTATTCCCTCTCCTTTGGCATTGGACCCACCACCCAGTACCGAATTCATCGTCGTCCGTTGATAAGCAATATTTTACTTATTGCACTTCGTTCAGTGAGCATGAAAGCCGGTAGCCCAAGTTCCTGAGGGTATTTGAGTGCGATGGGTCTCGGTGATGCCTGAAATATGTATCTAGTACTCTTAAAATACCACTATTCACCAGATTTTTATCGAAAGGGGTAATGTACCGTAATCATTGCGCTTGGCAGATGGATTGCTGCTGGCAGCTGCTGAACTGTGCTGCTAAGGTATTGGTACCTGTAACCAGTCCAATAATGCTGGGAAAGGGACACGACAAAAGGAATATATAGATACTTTTGCCGCATCAAACAGATAGGGCGGGGCTTACTTTTGGTAGTTTTTATGACTCCTTAGAAAAGGGAGTGTTGATTACATTATATTCTTAAACTGCCATAATTCGAGGCCGCGGGTGACGTGACCGGGGATTAGTCCGTCACCCGCTGAGAGGCCGACCGCGTGAGGAAAGACCGACGTCCTCCCCGAGGGGGGGACGTCGGTCGATGGGAGGGTACCCCAATAAGGGGGTATTCCGTCGGGCCGACCACTGACGACAAGTTAACCCTGCTCCAGTGGTCGGCCCAACGACGAAGGCGACGTGGTTTTTGGGTGGGTCGCGGGAGTTGCGTGCTTAAGCCCCTCTGTCGCCCCGGATGGAGTGGTGCGGAGGCGCGCCGACCGCGGCCCAACCACAAAAAAAAAAACTGCCATAATTGGACAATAATATATTATTCAGGTAGTATAGAAATAAACTGAGGATAGTATTGTATTCCATTTCTTATCGTGGATGACATAATAAAGGACATTATCATTATCACCTTGGCCTATATATGTCCCACAATGGGAGGGGAAATGACCTACTATTCCATGCACATCAAACGTGTTGGAATAGTGTTTTTTTTTTAAGATAGAAAGAAAGATAATTTATTTTGTTCTTATACATATCATAATAACATCAAAAACACAAAAATAATTGAAGCTAAGTTAACTTATGCAAAAATAAAGCTTAAAACTGCAATGCTGAAAGACAAAACAGAATCTTAGGTCAATTAGTGTTATTTCATTGTGTTACGTAGTAACGCTGATATTCTGCGATTCGAGTTTTCCTTTTTTTTTCTTGCATTAATGTTAAATTCTTATTATATCGCTTAGTCGCCTTATACGACACCCACGAACAAGATAGGGAGTAATGAATTGTATTCTTACTCCGTCAATACACGGAGGGAGAAACTACGTAAGGATATAATCAAATAAAAACACTCCAAGACAAGAAGCACTCGATATAACGGCCTATAAGAACCCCTATACCACCGTAGTCAATTCAGTTACCAATTCCAATTTTGGATTAGATCTCGTGACTGAAGGAGAAGGAAATTGTTGTACATGATGTCTGGAATTATTATATCCAGATGAAGACTTCTTTGATCACATTTTTATTCATGTTCTATACCTTCATCAGACAATCAGCATTCATAACTAGACACCGTCGTCGGCTCAGTTCAAACATGTCCTACCGTTGGGCTCGAGCCTCCTCCCCAATAGAAGGGAAATTGACCTTCCATGTTTGTCAGACCTTTTTTTTTATTGCAAACGGTGGCAAACGAACAAACAGTACACCTGATGGTAAGTGTTGCTGCCGCTCATGGACCTTTACAAGGCCGCTGCCCACCGTGAAGAAATTGAAGGGAGTGTGAATGAGTGCATTTAGGCTCGGTGATACCAAGGGCACCACAAAAACCCTCCACACGCAAACACCCTCAGAAAGTTGAGCTGCCGGCTCTCTCGCTCAACGAACGAAGCGCAGTAACTAATTGCTACTACTCAGACGTAGATTTTCTGCTCAGTGTGGTACTACCCCGGACGGACCGGCCCGCGACTGTAGCCAGATAACTGTCGACAGTGTGGTCCTACCACTCTTAGACCTGTTGGTTGTTAGTTGGTTTTATTTTTCCTTATCTTGCACAGATGGTATATGCATATTATATCCATTTGTCACCGTTTACGACATACACAGGTGGGATTAGGAGTGGTGAATTGTATTCTTACTGCGTCACCATACTTAAAACTAAATATCAAACCTTTATAAAGAGAGAAACGTTGTGATAATGGTCACGTTTGGAAGTTAAGCTGCTACTCATTTGCATGGTCATTCCTCAATCGATTTTTGTAACTTACAGGAGAAAAGGGATCTACGGCAGTCATATAATGTGAACTGTCTTCCTACGTGTACACTATGCTTTAATCAATTGTGTTGGACATTACTCTATAAACTTTTTATTACTCTGTATTCTATATTCTACATTCTTCGTTAAAAACCAACTTACCTGTATAAGACAATTACTGTAAACTATCCGTATAGTGACGGAGTAAAAATACAAGTCGCCACCCCCTCTCTTGGCCATGGGTTCCTACACTGCGTCATACGATACGTGATCCCTACCCGGGAACCTTTCTTCCTTCGCGCCCTCTACACCACCGCTACCGGGCCCGACACTAAAATGAGCCCGTAGGATAGCGGAGCTGCCGTGACTACGGGCCATTTGTTTTTGTCCGTCATATGAAGGGATAATGCCGTAATCGTCACGCTTGTCAAGAGGCTTGGTAGTAAATTGTTATGGATTTCCCAGGAGAGAGTCAGCCCTCTGCCGATTCTTACGACTCCCACGAGCTAGCAATTGGTGGTAACAGTTGTATTCTTATCCTATCGCCACACGGATTTATTATCGTTAGAAAATTCTCTATAGGATTACTAAATCGATGACCATGTTCGATGACGTAATTAGGCTCCTTTTTAATACTTGAGAAATGAAATCTTGAAATATGAATGTATTCCACTTCTTTCTTTAGCAATAACTGGCAATATGTTCTATGAAAAAGGCGTGCGATTGACCCCAAGTTGTTATGTTGAAGGGAAAATAATGTGGTCATCGACATTACAACTTACAAATCGGGCCATAGTATTTTAAATAGGATAGCTAAAGTTACATAACATATCTTGTCTCATAGAATATTGTAAATATAATAAATGCGTTCGAAATTCTAACGACATCCATTTCTTGTGAATGCGTTCAAATCTTAATAATTTATTTGGATTTCTGTATAGTCTTTAATTGTACATATTTTGTTTAGACCCTGCACTAAAGAACTAAGCCGCGACTTTGCAAATGTATAATTAATACAAATATATATTTAACTAGCGACCCACCCTCGCTTTGCTTCGGTGCCAGCCGCATTGGGCTCTGCATTATCTCCTAAAATATGGTCTCGAGTTCGAATTTTGAACCTGGCAAAATTATATAGGGTTTTCCTAAGAGCCAAAATAGCTTAAGTTACACTTTATATAGATAACTACCTAGTAGTAAAATATTATCAAAATCTGTGTAGCCGTTCTAAAGATTATTCGGCATAAACAGACAAAATTTAAACTGGTTTTTAGGCATAGATATTGTGCAAATAACCGTCTGAGCATGAAAAATCCACTATTTTGACATTATAAACAGACACTTCAATTTTATTTGTATAGATGAATACAAATGAGATCCAGACTCGAGACAACAATTTGTGAGTCGCACAAAGTATTGTCCTGCGTGGGATTAAACCCACGACACTCGGCACGGCACGTCGGTATCTTAACCACCACGCCATCTGGGCAGTCACTGATTAAAAAAAAAACATTATAAAAATTTTACTTTTTACCAATCATTATTTTATCATTTGAGCTTATACACTTCTCTCCCTAAGTCCCATTAATGGCCTCCAGCCTCCTCTATAATAAAAGGGCAACTAGACCTATTACATCACACTTATTTCAAGTTTTCCTTCTGTTATATAAGTGTTATATATAACGTATCTTTAGTCTTTTACTCCAGCCGCAGGCAAGAAGAGGAGAAGGTAGTGAATTGTATTCTTACTCCGTCACCGGATATAAATTTTCACTAAACCTTCTTAAAAATTTGATTACTTCTGAGTTTTTTATCTTCCGGATCATGGTTCCCGGTTAAGTCGGGATCCTGCGGCATTTTGCCAGCCCTGCCAACCTATAATTACGACATGATTTTACTTCTTACTCTTTCAGTGCACGTCAAGGCTAAATATTTAACCAAAGCCGTAGGTGACTGGTCCAAGGAATAGGCCGTCACGCGCAGAAAGACTGACCGCACCGCGTGAAGACAACGCCCCGGAGGGTGTCGGGTAGGGACGGTAGCTCATAGGGGCCACTGGACTGGCCGTGGATGTCAAGTATTCTGTAGCAGTGGTCGGTCCAATAGTGATGGAGAAGAAATAAGAAAGAAAGAAAAAGCTGAATTTTGCGTCTCGTCATCACAGCTATTATACAACCCATTATTGAGATTGAGCGATTAAGCTCCACAGGGCAATAGACCAACTATTTTTTTTAGGTGGTTGGCTATGGTCAACGCACACACTGTCCACTTCTGTCCAGGGTGACGAAGGGGCGGCGCGCGGCTCCTATAACCCACAGTCCTCCCTAAACCCACAGTCTCCTTCGCCCTTAGGCCAACCACTTGTACCGAGTTCCTTGTTTGTCTATGTTTTTTCTTACGTAGATGGTATCTGCATATTACAATCCTTTAGACGGCTTTGCTACCCACTGACAAGAAAGGGAGTGGTGAATTGTATTCTTACTTCATCAAGAAATACATATGATTAGAGAACGTTGTGGTATTAATGTAGATGTAGTGACAAAGATTGAGACAGGTATGTTAAGTTGGTTCGGTCATGTAGAGAGAAGGAATGAAAGGAGACTAACAAGAAGAATTTAAGGAGAAGTGGAAGTGTTGGAAGGGGAAGACCAAGGCGGACGTTCCACAATCAAATCGGGGACGTTCTTAAGAAAGGCGAGGTTAAGAATACCCTGAAGCGAAGAACATATATGAGGAGATTAGTGAATGTGGAGGAGGTGAAAGTGGTATGTCAAGATCGTAGCAAGTGGAAGGAAGTGGTCTCTGCCTATGGGAAAGAGGCGTGATTATGTATGTATGTAAGAAATATATATTACATCTACGGAACCTTAAATTATTTTACTACCAAAATGAATTAAGACCACACATTCGCGTATAATATCGGACATGCAGACGGTACGCCTGACGCCTCAACTGAACATAATGAAGGCATCATTACACGCTGTTTTAACCACCAAATTGAGTTAAGTTTTATGTTAATAGGGGACCACCTAAGAGCCGTGATTTCACAAATCGCTTTTGATTTTTTTTTTTATAAATTGTATACTGCACTTGAAATGGAAAGTGGGCAATGTCTATATTAAGGTTTCTTTTTGATGTTTTTTTATTTTTTTTTAAAGACCACCTCGTGTTAAGAAATAATATAGCCTTTTATTTTCGTGGGAATATGAACTCTAAAATTAAATAAATTATTGAGATTCAGTATTTCATTTGCTGGGTTATTTTTCGCTCATAAATGTTTTTATAAATAATCTATCTTTCTTTAGCTATCTTTTATAGAGAATCTATTGACATGTTGTGACGGATTAAGAATACAATTCACCACTTCTTGCCCGTGGTTGTCGTAAAAGATGACTAAGGGATTATCAGATGCATATAAAATCTGTGCAAGAAAAGGAAAACTCAAAACAAAACCCTATGCCAACACATTTGACCATCTCTTGCATAGATATCATCTGCATATTATATACCTGAGTCGTCTTTTACGACACCCACGGTAAGACAGGAAGTGGCGAATTGTATTCTAACTCCATCACCACTCGGAAATCCTTTAGCAAAGGAAATTGTTATTTTGATATTACACAGAGGTATTTAAATTGTATTTACCTACTAGCAACTCGCCCTCGCTTCGCTTCGATTTCAGTCGCCTTACCCGCGTAGTTCCCGTTCCCGTGGGAATACCGGGATAAAATATGGCCTCTGTTACTCCCTGATATTATAGCCTTTCATTGATAAAAGAATTTTGAAATGGGTTCTTTGGTTCAAGCCTGAAAGCGTAACAAACAAATAAACAAACATTAACAACCTTACTTTCGCATTTATAATATTAGTACGGATTAGCAACCCGCCCTCGCTTCGTTTCGATTTCAGTCGCCTTACCCGCGTAGTTCCCGTTCCCGTGGGAATATCGGAATAAAATATAGCTTAAGTTACTCCTAATATAGACAGCTACTTGGTAGTAAAATAGTGTCCAAATCGGTCCAGCTGTTTTAAAAATTACTTCAAACAAACAGACAGACAAAAATGTTTAATCTGTATTTTAGGTATAGGTGTCGTGCAAATAGCTATAGGAGCATAAAAAAAGGCCAGTATTTTGACCTTACAGACAGACACTTCAATTTTATTTATTTGTATAGACTAGCGTCCAGCCCTTGCTGCGCTTCGGTTCCATCCGCTTTATCACCGCATTTTAAATCTGCAATATCCCCTAAAATATTACCTTGGTTCGAGTCCCGGAGTGGACAATATTTTATAGGGTTTTTTTGAGAAAAGAATAGCCAAAGTTACATATAAACACACTACCTGATAGAAAAATATTATCAAAATCGTTCCAGCCGTTTTGTAGATTACCCGGCGCAAGCAGATAGATAGACAAAAAACTGGTTATTTAGGTATCATGCATCAATAACCGTGTGAGCTTAAATATATCTATTATTTTGATATTACAAACAGACACTTCAATTTTATTTATTTGTATAGATATAGATTAATTCGCCCAAACGAACAAAAGTAAACGGAAATTGGATTGGTTCCTTGTAAATCTTTTGTTAGTCTCCTAAAAATATCCTGATTACGGAGCCACTCAAAAGCACAAATTCTACTTAACATTTTCTTGTACGCTCTCTTTTCTGGAATTTCTATTGGCGATTCATAGCTCATCGGGCGAATCCGTTTCTTTGAATTACTCATACACACAAATACACAAATTTAATTGCGTATGTATGTGTTTGTATGCGTAAGGCCTAGGGTTGTCAATATTTGCTTTGTTTTGCAAATAAACCTTTTTTCTTCTTTAATAATTACAAAAAAAAAACATTTATTTATCACATAAGCATTTAACTTTCAATATACATTGAGAATGCCGAGCAAATCGCAGGTGGTGGTGTTTTCGTGTGGCGACGTATATAATGACGTACCTATAAAAATAGAATTCACCATGCATTAGGTCATACCTTACATATGTTATACTAGCAACCCGAACCCGCTCCGCTTCGGTTTAAGTCGCTTACCCTCGTAATTCCCGTTCCCGGGGGAATTACGGGATAAAATATAGCCTATGTTACTTCCTGATATTATAGCTTTCCATTGTTGAAAGAATTTTTGAAATCGATTCGGTGGTTTGAGCGTGAAAGCGTAACAAACAAACAAACTTACTTTCGCATTTATAATATTAAGTGAGGATGTAGATAATTCCGATGGAAAAGAAGGTAAACATGTAATAAGAATTTCTAGACTAAGTTGATTCTCCTCTCACTGTGGAAGAAGCGCTAGCCCAATAGCGGACCATATACAGATTCTCTCAGGTTATGGAACAACTGTCCGAGTAACTTGTAGTTTAATGGTCATGGATCGTAATTAGAATGTATATTATGCAAAAAAACAATAAAACATGATAGTTATAATCATTTGAAAAATTTATATCTAAGAGTCTATGTCTTAAATGCTACATATTATGAAAAGAATACATATGGTATGTAATATATGCAGGCAACTAACGGTCGATGACCTATCAGCTGATGTTAAGGCAAAGTTTGTCTTGTTTATGCGAACGTAATAATTGATTTAATCATTTCCTAATTAACATTAAGCACAGTACGAATATGTTGCAAATTAAATATCACTGACTTTATACGTTTCAATCAGATTAACACAAAAAAACGAAAACAAAATTTAAAATTTACATGTCTCTAACTTATTAACGAATTGATATATTTACTTCAAATATTTTTACATGGATTCCAACCACCATTGCCTAACTCTCATTTAATCAGTTGTTGCATACCCTGAATAGTGCATACATTGATATTTTTTTGAAACCCTGACGGAGCCCGTTCTATCCAAGTTTGACAGCCCTATCCGTACACGTCACACATGCCCAAACCTTTCTCAGAAATTTGGGTAAACCCAAAAATACAGTTTTGTTTTTAAAGTATGATCACTTCGCTTCCGCAACGGAAGATATTATTGTACTATGATTACGTGCATTAATACACGAACATACGAATGATTTATGTACTCACTGTTCTTGGCACGCGTCTCAGTACATAATTAGAAAATTATATGAGGTCATTATAATACTTTTTAAAATGATTTTTTTATAGGAGGGTTTCGATATTGTCATCCGCTATTTACGTGAGAAAATATGAGAATAAATACTATGTCAGATAGAGTAAAAGCAGAGTCTCGCTTACTTTCGGAAATAGGAGAAAAATGAGAATTGTAAATAGACTTTCACAAAAAAGAATGAAAATTATTTTTTTTTTTATTGCAAGCAGTGGCAAACGAGCAAACAGTACACCTGATGGTAAGTGTTGCTGCCGCTCATGGACCTTTACAAGGCCGCTGCCTACCGCGAAGAAAGTGAAGGGAGTGTGAATGCATGCATTGAGGCTCAGTGATACCAAAGGCACCATCAAAACCCTCCACACGCAAACACCCTCAGAAAGTTGGGCTTCCGGCTCTCTCGCTCACCGAACGAACCGCAGTAACAAATTGCTACTACTCAGACGTCGATTTTCTGCGAGAGCGTGGTACTGCCCCGGATGGACCGGCCCGCGGCTGTAGACAGATAACTGTCGACAGTGTGGTCCTACCACTCCAAATTACTCCAATTATTTTGTCGGAAAATAAGTTGCATCATCATCATCGTCATCACGTGTTGGAATAGGGTTTTGTTTTTAGTTTTCCTTCTCTTGCGCAGATGTTATGTGTATATTATATAACTTAGTCGTCTTGTACGACATCCACGGCCAAGAGTGTCGTACAAGACAACTAAAGCAATTGTAAGTTTATATACCGTGTAATATAAAATTCCAGCAAAGTGGGGACAATTCCTGACAGACGCGACCAACCTGATCGCCTGGTCATAATTGCATATCTTATCTTATATCTTTAAACGAGCAATTCTTGTATATATATACCTATATATATATATATATATATATATATATATATATATATATATATATATATATATATATATATATATGTATGTGTATATATGTATTTTCAGGATCTCGGAAACGGCACCAACGATTTTGATGAAACTTGGCATACTAGAGGTGTCGGGCCGAAAAATTGATCTAGCTAGGTTTTATTTATAGAAAATGTTGTTTTGTCGGTGTTTTTAGCAAAACAATGCAATGACATTAAATTTTAAAAGAATATGAATTCAAATTTCGTTGTCAACATCATGAGTTACGATAGCTCAATTGGGAAGTTGTTCAATTCTCTTTTTGTATTGTTTTGGCATTCAAACAGCGTCGGATCGAATCTCGGCGTTATTATTATTCTCTTTTTGTAATTTTTGATATTTTTTCATTATTTAATTTTTACGTTTTATTAATATATATCTAAATAAATTGAACAAAATATACCGAACGAAGCTCGATCAACCAGATATTTCAACATTAAAATGCAACATAATAGTACTAATTAACTAATAATAATTAATACATAGTTTTCTTGTAAATCGTTGAATCGTGAACTATAAGTTCCTACACTGATGATATTTGTTTGTCTACAGCCGCTGGCCGCTCCGTCTGGGATAGTACTACACTGAACAAAAAATCGACGTTTGAGTAGTAGCAATCTGTTGCTGCGGTTCGTTCGGTGAGCGAGTGTCGGAAACCCAACTTTCTGAGCGTGTTTGCGTGTGGTGGGTTTTGGTGATATCATCAGTTTCACCGAACCTCTTTGCACGCATTCACACTCCCTTCACTTTCTTCACGGTAGGCAGCCTAGCAAAGGTCCATGAGCGGAAGCAACACTTACCATTACCTAGTCTATTTGCTCGTTTGCCATCATCTGCAATAAAAAATATGGTATTTATCTTAGAATAATAACATATAGAAGGTAAGTTCGCGCACAAAAAGTGAAGCATTTCAATTGGAGCCTAATAGAGCTTACGCCGGAACCGTTCCGTAATGTACAAGTCGTTGTACTGCACGAACGTACGCAACTCTTAAAAAATAAATAGGTAATTATGACGGTTTGTGCATTCAAATGGTGTCATAACACATTTGTAAAACTTAAAAAGGTTTTTAACGTCACTTATAAAGGATTTCGGCGATTTATGTTAATAAAAACAAAATTTGATTTCATAATTTGTATAGTGGTGTGCGTGTGTACGTGTGTAATCGTCTGCGCGCCATTAGTGTTTTTAGATTCAAATTTCGAACCTTCGAAGTATTGACACTATCCTCCTATACGTTATTATTCTAAGGTATTTATAACTCCCCACGGGCAAGTGAAAAGTAGTGAGGCATTTTATTTCTTTTCCGACGCACCAGAGATTCACAAGACTTGTTATTTTATTACTAGCTGATCCAACAGCTTCGCTTGCCTATACTGCGTATATGCATATACAGGTATTTAATTTTATTATTTCGTAGATTGACATTAAACACAACAATTTTAATACATCAATCACTATTTTTGTTATCATAGCAGTTGTCATTACATCGTGATAAAATCTGGAATACGGAAATCCGTTGAAGAACGGGTGTAACCGATATAGCCCGCAGAATTAGCATGTTGAAATAACAATGGACAGACCACAGCGCTCATCAAGCAGACAACCGTTGGGGAAGACAGGTTCTCGAGTGGCGACCACGAACCGGACGATGCAGCGTAGGACGACCCTTACTAGGTGAACTGACGACATCTTAAAAGTCTCAGGGAACCGTTGGATGCAAGTGGCGCAGGACCGTTCCGAGTGTCACTCTCGTGGGGAGGCCTATGTCCAGCAGTGGATGTCTATAAGCTGATGGATGTCATTACAACGGCAATTGCAGCGCTGTTTTATTGTTACTAAATTTTATCCAATTTGCTAACGTTTATAGACATAACTCTGCTCATATCCTAACGTTTATAGACATAACTCTGGTCATACCTAATATCTTAAGCTATCTTCATCTTCCTAATAAGATATTTTAATCGAATTTTTAGTATCTACTTAAGAATAATCCGCTCAAAAAAACAAGTTTTAAAATAGTAATAAAATAAATTAAATCGCTTAATAATGTCGACCTCCTACAAAGAAATAAATTCTCATAGACCGCAGATGTTTTCGCCAAAAAATATTTAATTGAATACATATGGCATTTATTTAATATAAGATAATGCATATTTGTACATATATTTAAGCATGGTGACAGAGTAAGAATACAATTCAGCACTCTAATCCGTGATTTTACGATATAAAATACAACTGAGGAATATAGCCATCATAAAAGTTAGGTGTATTATTTATGCACTGATTTTTAATTCAATAAATCAAGTTAAAGTATCATCATTTTCAATCAAATTTTAAACCCTTATCTTGGATTATTAGAGAATAAAAAAGGAGAAATAAGCGTATTTTAGACGTGTTTATTTATCTATACTTAATCTTGCATTTTTTTTTTTGGGTGGGCTACGGCCAGCGCCCCCGCCGTCCGGCTCCGGGGCGACAGAGAGGCGGCACACGGCCCCGTAACCCAGCACGTCGGCACGTCGCCTTCGTCGTTGTGCCGACCACCGGTGTAGAGTTCCTTGACTTCAGTGGTCGGCCCAATGGAATACCCCGAGGAGTCCCCTCCCCGGGACGCCGATCGCCATCGCGAGGCTTGCCTCTACGCGGGTGCCGGACTAAATCCTCGGTCCGTTCACCCGCAGATTCTGCTAGGGCAGCATCAGGCGCATACTTAATCTTGCATAGCTAGTATATGCGTATTTAATGCCTTAGTCGTTTTTTACCACATCCACAGGCAAGAGAAGGGGTGGTGAATTGTATTCTTACTCCGTCACCACACGGAAAATGGAAGAATACTATAAATAAAAGAAAACATACTATTGGCAAAACCACAATCTGCAAAATGGTTTATCACAAATTTTATGACGACCGACGTTATGACGTCAAAACCTATGTTATTACAAAATATGGTTACCAGAAATATAATAATATTAGATATATGTATTCTATAAAATGTATATCGTAATTATTGTACACATATGCGTACTGTTTAAGACGTGGGAGACTTATAATTCTTGCAATCGATATCATAATATTTATCATAGTAATCGTAATAATAATTAGTGATTTTAGAATAGAATCTTTTTTGTTTTGGCGCCATTTGTCAAGTCGGACAGGAAAAGGGAACAAAGGCCATACAGCCAAGTCTTACAGAAGTTTCTTCACATATTATTTAACATTTCTTCATATTGAGTAACTTATAATCGGTGTCCGTCAGTAAGTCAAGTCGTTACCATTAATTAGGTGCTGAAAACCAAGTTTGTGATTTCTATGAGCATTTAAATAGTACATGAAAATACCCGTAAACCACTATTATATCATATTTACAACACTTCAGCACCTATATTACACAAATATAAGCAATAATATTCAATATAACTTAATAAAACACTAAAGAAATTAATATAATTTAAGAACGTGATATACTTCCATATTCCCGCCGCTGTTTTTAGCAAATGAGCAAACAGCACACCTGATGGTAAATGGTACCACCGCTCATGGATCTTCGCTAGGCCGCTGCCTACCGTGAAGAAAATAAAGATAATGAGATACTAAAGACATCACACACACAAACAGCCTCAAAAAGTTAGGCTTCGGCTCCGTCGCTCATCGAACGAAGTATATAAAGATTGGCCTGCGGTTGTAGACAGACGACTGTCGACAGTTGGTCCTACCACCTAACTGCGACAATCAAGCTAAGGCCGAGGGTGATCAGATCGGAGGTTAGACCGTCAGTTGTTCTGAAACTGAGGTGCGAGGCTGATGAACGTTCATTATTTGTGGCTAAGGCGTCGACAGGCAATGTTATCCAAATACAAATCATCTATTATCCCCGCGAGAACACATATTATCAATTTTATCACAGATAATATAAATAATCCAATAAACTACCACAGGATCAGAACGCGACCGCTACTGAAAAGATCTGGCTAGAAATAGAAACTCAGCGGTCTCGTCTATTCTTTTTTTTTACTATCATCATTAGCCTACCCTCATCCCAAGCTAAGTGGAGACGGTACAATATGTTCTTACCTTGTTGTAATTTTATTAAAAAAAACTAGTAAATGAATTAAAAAAAGACAATCCCACTGAGTTTCTTGCCGGATCTTCTCAGTGCGGTCGCGTTCCGATCCGGTAGTAATTTGTGTTAAAATGTAAAAAAAATTACAATATGTAAGTGCCCCCGCGGGGTTTATACATAATAAATGACTTGAATTTGAATTTACCTTCCATTTACCTATCAGCCATCATATCTGCTCTCACTGCTTTCATACGCATATCGTCATTTACACAATTCATTCCGGATTTTTTGGGTGTCCCTCGATTCTTACCTTAACCATCTACAATTGTCTTGATACCCTTGTTTGTCATAGGCCTATGATCTGTCCTCATCATATGTTCATATCAAGACAATCTCGCGCTCCTAATCTTGTCTATCACTGGCTTCACTTTCAGGCTTCCCCTAATATATACCCATTTCTTAACTTATCTAACATTGTAAACCCACACATCCATTTTAGCATACGCAACTAAGCACCATGTACTCTTCTCTCATCCGTTTTAGTGCCCAACTATAACTACAGATCTTACGATAGATACTCTTGTATACTTTTACCTTAGGTTTAAAGGGCTTCCGTGCCTCACAGATAGTTCCCGATACCTGTTACCACTTCTTCCATCCTCCATTCATTCTACTATTTACCTCTCGGTTCATGATGCCTTCATCTTGGAGAAGGTAGCCTAGGTGCTTAAAATCGGAGCAAACCGGCATGGATACCGCATTTAAGATAAAATGTGTGAATTGGGTAGTCACCGAAGTTACAAAATAATGTTTTATTGGAGTAATTGAAGATAAAATGTTAAAATTGATAATGTGTGATTGCCCCCGTGGGGTTTATACGTGATAAATTACTATGAATGTTACAAGAATTAACATCTTCAGTAAATACAAAATTTTCCAGCGCACATTTCCTCGAGCTTCATGATATCCCAGGCTAGAGGTCGACGGCCAAACATAAAGACATATGGTTACCAAATTGTCGTTGACGTCATGATGTCTGTAACACCTGCTGCGCAATTCCATAGTCCGAAGGTCGCCGATATTGCCCGAATAGTTCCGAGCGTTCTTGAACCCAAATCGAACATTGTTTAGTTTTTAGTCTGTATATATTTATAATCTGTCTATATTTTTAGTCTGTATTATTATTATTATAAATATTTTTGACGTAAGTTTTGGCGGCAAAGCGAAAGTGGTGTTGTAGGCCTGTATTATATTTAATATTTTAGTCTTTTAAGGTGCTATACTTAGAATAATAACATATAGAAGGTAAGTTCAAGCACAAAAAGTGAGGCATTTCAATTGGAGCCTAATGGAGCTTACACCGGAACCGTTCCCTAATGTACAAGTCATTGTACTGCACGAACGTACGCAACTCTTAAAAAATAAATAGGTAATTATGACGGTTTGTGCATTCAAATGGTGTCACAACACATTTGAAAAATATAAAAAGATTATTAACATTACTTTTAAAGGTAATTCGACGATTTATGTTAATAAAAACAAAATTAGATTTCATAATTTGTATAGTGGTGTGGGTGTGTACGTGTTTAATCGTCTGCGCGCCATTAGTATATTTAGATTCAAATTTTGAAAGTTCGAAGTAGTGACACTATCCTTCTATACGTTATTATTCTAAGGTGCTATATTAAATAATTTGGATGACATTTTATGTAATGCGATACGCGAGAAGACCTGGAGTGAACTGAATATGATATAACAGTGTGTATGTTTCACATACGATTTCGCTTTCCGCCAAAATTCCCCGAAGATACCATTAGGGATCCATAAATTACGTGAGGTGTTTTTTTAAATTTTCTGTACCTCCCTCCTCCCCTGGTGAGATGTCGTGAGATTTTATTCAACCCCCTCCCCCATCCCCCAATCTCACGTGAGATTTTTCAAAATGTGGGTTTCTTACGTAATAGTGAATGATCTATGGTATAACGTTGAAGTATGAATGAAATTATTTTCTTTCGAACGAATTAGTGAATGATCTTAATCGTATTACGATTACGCTTAAGATTAAATCTTAAGCATGTACAATCTGGATTAAATGGACCAAAATAGTATAATTTTTTTTTGTTTCAATCAGAAAAAAAATTGCGTGATATTTGCCGAGACCCCCCCTCTCTCCAACGTAAGATTAGATGAGATTTGACTCAACCCCCTCCCCCCCTTAAACATCTCACGTATTTTATGAACGCCCCCTTAGCAGTGTAGCCATAGCACTGTTGCTATCCACACATTGTTGTTCTGAGTCTGGATGTAATATGTCCGTTAATTATATATTTGTAAAGTCTCCCGCAATACAAGGATTATCTGCTTAGTGCAATTTTATCGGCTTATCTGGGCTCCAGCCTCCTCCTCAATGGGAGTGAAATTAATCTACTATACCACGCTTTTTTTGCGCTGTGGCAAATGCATTTAGGCAAACCCATTGCTAGTGACGGCAAGGGGGTATGTAAGACTCGCTGACGTGGTATACTTTACTACGTCAGAATACCTAATAAAAACCACAGCGGTCCTACGTCTTCGCCTTTTGTGGGACGCCAGAGGTTCGCCTTTCACGTCCCTCTGTCGCCCCGGATGGAGCGGACGAGGAGTGCACCGACCGTAGACCGACCGTAGACCGTAGAACCCTAAAAAAAAAAGAATTTCGCCTTTTGGGCATACGATTCTAACGTCCCGGCGGTTGGCTTAATACTTACGTCCTGAGTCAATCATACCTGGGAGAAAAGGAGTGCGTAACGTCTCTTCCCTCTCCCCAGACGTTGCCTCCGCGGTGGGACAGCATGGGCATCCGCCTCACGTGCCCGACCTGCTGCCTCCTTTTACGCTATTACTATATCGCGCAAGTCAGATAGGTTGGTACATGCTTTTATTTCGAGTATTTCTTCCCTTAAAAATGACGTAATCAATATTATGAACGAGACAGTTTGCCGCCATTACAATTGGCGTACCATAAACTAGAACAGACAAACATCAAATTGACTTAAACGGAACGCAATTTATGTGAGGGCCGCCGGTTCATTGAGACAAATATTTGTGTCTACCTCTTTGTTTAACGACACATATTTTAGAAGGTTACAATTATTGTGCAATGCAGATAATATTATAGTATTGTAATAGCTTTAGTTAGAAGGCGGGTTTATGATCATAAGTTGTATTATAAATTACTCAATAACTATAAATTAATTCTGAAAGAAGTTATGTAATAAAAACAAAAATTACCTTATGGTTTTAACCACGTGGGAGCATCTCCATCGACTAGTTCCCCGGCTTGTCGGTGCGGCGTCCGCCCTTTCGCGGTTGATGCCGAATGTGGGCGGACCCAGTGCTACGTGCCGACAGCTGTACGTGGAAGTGATCCGGTCGATGGCCCTGTATGGCGCACCGGTGTGGGCGGGGTCCCTGACCGTCCGTCTTAGGGCCCTCCTGTGGCGACCACAGAGGGTCATGGCGATCAGGGCCATACGGGGTTACCGCACGGTGGCGACAGAGGCAGCGTGCCTCCTGGCCGGAACTCCCCCGTGGGACCTGGAGGCGGAGATGCTCGCCGACATTTATCGGCGGGTGTCGGAGACGCGCGCCCGCGGCGGCATGGTCTCCATCAAAGAGATCACCGCCTGGCGGGTCGACGCCCTCCAAGAAGTCATTGCCCGTTGGGCAGTCCGGCTGGAGAGTCCTCGGTACGGTGTCAGGACCGTCGAGGCCCTCCGGCCGGTGCTGATGGAGTGGTTGGAGCGGACGCACGGGGTGCTTTCCTTCCGACTGGTGCAGGTGCTGACGGGGCACGGTTGCTTCGGGAAGTACCTGCACAAGATTGTCAGGAGGGAGAGCACACCGTCCTGCCACCACTGCAGTTGCGACGAGGACACGGCGCAGCACACGCTCGAGGAGTGTGCTGCATGGGAGGGGGATCGCCGTGAACTCGTCGCAATTATCGGTGCCGACCTGGCGCTGCCGACCATCGCCAGGGAGATGCTCGTCAGCGTCAGGAACTGGGACGCGGTCGCCGCCTTCTGTGAGGCCGTAATCTCACGGAAGGAGGCGGCGGATCGTGTGCGAGTAGAGCTCCTATTCGGCGACACGTTCCGCCGCCGGCGACTCGGGCGGCGCAGGCGCGAGTATCTGCACCTAATGCCGCCCTAGCCGAGGCCGCGGGTGATTGGACCGGGGAATTGTCCGTCACCCGCAGAGAGTCTGACCGCGCGACGGCGACCGACGTCCCAAGACGTCGAGAGGTGAGGTTACCCGAAAGGGTATTCCGTCAGGCCGACCACTGACGACAAGTCACATCTGCTCCGGTGGTCGGCCCAACAACGAGGTGACGTGGGTACGGGTGGGTTATTGGCCCGCGCGCCGTCCTTTCATCGCCCCGGACGGACTGGACCGCGCGTGCGCTTACCATAGCCCACCCATAAAAAAAAAAAAAAAAAAAAAAATGGTTTTAACCACGTGACATAACTGAAAAGTTCATCAAGGCGAGCGACGACGTTAGTAAAAATTAATTTTTGTTTGTTATTCATAAATTAATAATATGTTTCATATATCTTTGTTTTTGTATTTCTTGCGTACCTGTGTGTGTCACTGAACTCCTCCTAAACGACTGGACCGATATTGACGAAATTTTTTATGTGTGTTCAAGGAAATTCGAGAATAGTTCAGAATCACAATTGGACCCGGTAGGTGATGCTACTATCGATTTCGAGGCGAATTCCTTTTATTTGAGCAGAACAACGCCTGTTGGGTCAGCTAGTCTTTGTATATATATTTCTTGTGTACGCGTGTATGTCACTGAACTTCTAAACGCCTGGACCGATATTGATGAATTTTTTTATATGTGTTCAAGGGGATTCGATAAAGGTTTAAATTCGAGGGTCGACTTTACTTGAAGGAGCATTACATAGCGGAACGTGATGGCTTAATATAATTTATTAACCACATAATAAAGTGCATAGCGCACAGCGTTGACAGACAACTCTGTCGCGTCTGTCTACAGCTACGGGCCGGTCCGTCCGGGGTAGTGCCACGCTGAGCAGAATCGACGTCCGAGTAGTAGCAATTTGTTACTGCGCTTCGTTCGGTAAACGAGAGAGCCGGAAGCCCAACTTTCTGAGGGTGTTCGCTTGTGGTGGGTTTTAGTGATACCTTTAGTATCACAGAACCTCATTGCACGCATTCACACTCCCTTCAATTTCCTCACAGTAGGCAACGGCTCAACAAAAGTCTATGGTTGGGATCACTTCATCATCATCATCATCATTTC
Organism: Lymantria dispar; assembly: GCA_032191425.1. NCBI lineage: Eukaryota > Metazoa > Arthropoda > Insecta > Lepidoptera > Erebidae > Lymantria > Lymantria dispar. Next base: position 2,789,921 of record CM063465.1, on the reverse strand, counting down.
AGCCTATCGCCGTCCACTGCTGGACGTAGGCCTCCCTCATGTTACGCCACAATGAGCGGTCCTGTGCCGCCTGCATCCAACGACGCCCAGCTACTTTCACTAGGTCATCGGTCCACCTAGTGGGAGGGCGTCCTACACTGCGTCGTCCAATACGTGGTCGCCACTCGAGAACCTTTCTTCCCCAGCGGTTGTCGGTTCGTCGAGCGATGTGGCCTGCCCATTGCCACTTCAGCGTGCTAATTTTTCGTGCTATGTCGGTTACACCCGTTCTTCTGCGGATTTCCGTATTCCTGATTCTATCTCGCAGCGAAATCCCGAGCATAGCCCGCTCCATAGCACGCTGAGCAACTTTGAGCCTTGATATGAGGCCTACATTTAGGGATCACGTTTCCGTGCCGTAAGTCATCACTGGTAACACACACTGGTCAAAGACCTGTGTTTTCAGACACTGAGGTATGTTGGACGAGAAGATCCTCTTAAGTTTCCCGAACGCTGCCCAACCGAGTTGGATTCGTCGGCTGATCTCTTTCTCGAAATTGGATCTACCTAACTGGACTGTCAGATATGATAAGATCACTTACCATCAGATATTTATTTTTTATTGCAACCAGTGGCAAACGAGCAAACAGTACACCTGATGGTAAGTGTTGCTGCTCATGGACCTTTACAAGGCCGCTACCTACCGCGAAGAAAGTGAAGGGAGTGTGAATGCGTGCATTGAGGCTTGGTGATACCAAAGGCACTACCATAACCTTCCACACGCAAACACCCTCAGAAAGTTGGGCTTCCGGCTCTCTCGCTCACCGAACGAAGCGCAGTAACAAATTGCTACTACTCAGACGTCGATTTTCTGCGAGAGCGTGGTACTACCCCGGACGGACCGGCCTGCGACTGTAGATAGATAACTGTCGACAGTGTGGTCCTACCACTAGGGTATGCTGGCTACTCATTTGCCACCGTTTGCAAAAAAAAGAAGAAAAAAATGATATTTTTGATCCTTCAACATTTTTTACGATTCCTACTGTAAACGGGTCACTAAAACTCGTCGTATTAAGTGGTTTCTGATTAACGCAAGTATTACGTATTATTAATAAAACTACTTTTGCGGATTTTATTGCGTTTCTATTTGTTTTATAACCGACTTCAAGAAAGGAGGAGGTTTCTCAATTCGACCGTATATATGCTTTTTTTTCCCCCTGCTGCGGTGGTCGGCCCAACGATGAAGGCGACGTGCATCGTGGGTGGGTTGTGGGTGTGCGTGCTTACGCTCCTCTGTCGCCCCGGACGAAGTGGTGCGAGGAGCGCGCCAACCAAAACCCCCCAAAAAAAAAATATATATATGCTTTTTTTATGCTTGTTCGCGGATAACTTCGTCATTTATGAAAAGATTTTGATGTTTATTTTTTTGTTGGAAAGAGTTGGTCCCATAAAAATTTTATCGACATTTTTGAAAAATCTAGAAAATCTAAAAAATTATCTACATTGTCTACATTTCTGAAGGCGGTTTCGTCTTTTGCAAAAAATAATTATAAATTTACCGACGTCGCCGCTCGTGATCATGAAAGTGTTCAAAACATCGGCCAATCAAAAATCAAATACAAACGCGATAAAATCCATAAATGTGGTTTTATTTATAACTGGTCGTATTCTTAACTTACGATAAAATCGTCGTCTCATCTTTTTTTTTATGGGTGGGCTATGGTAAGCGCACGCGCGGTCCAGTCCGTCCGGGGCGATGAAAGGACGGCGGGCGGGCCCTTAACCCACCCGTACCCACGTCACCTCGTTGTTGGGCCGACCACCGGAGCAGGGTGACTTGTCGTCAGTGGTCGGCCTATCGTCGTCTCATCTTAATTCATAAAGGTCCCACTAATGGGCTCTAACCTCTTATGCAAAAGGAGGGAAATTGACCTACTATGCTGGTCAAACGGTTTGGTATAGGGTTTTATACCGAATTTTCCTTCTCTCGTGTAAATGTTATAAGCATATTATATTCCTTAGTCGTCTTTTACGATGTCGACAGACAAGATATGGTGAATAGTATTCTTACTCCATCACCACACGGAATATTTTTTTACTACAATTTTTTTGCGCCCGTAACCATGAATGCTGTAAAGTATTCCAAACGTCGGGCAATCATAAATTAAATACAAAAGCGATAAAATCCGTAAAAGTAGGTTTATTAACCGACTTCTAAAAAGGAGGAAGTTCTCAATTCGTCGAGATATTTTTTTTTTTATGTATGTTCACCGACTACTCAAAGACGTCTGGACCGATTTGCAAAATTCTTTTTTTTTGTTTGATAGGGTATACTTCCCAGGTGGTCTCATAGTCATCAGGTCAGGATCTGATGATGGTATCCTTGAGAAATTGGTGGGATTCTTAAAATTTTATAGGCAATTTTAACGTCTTTAGTTTACCGTTTGAAGTCGGTTTTTTTTTTGTTAAGTTATTTACAATATAAAATTTGTTTTATTTATTACATAACGAGCAATGCGCCCTTGCTTCGCTTCGGTTTCAGTCGCCTTACCTATGTAGTTCCCGTTCCTGTGGCAATACCGGCATAAATATAGCCTATAGCCTATGTTATTCTATGCAGGAAGTACCCTGATATTATAGTTTTCCATTGGTGAATGAATTTATAAAATCGGTTCGGTGGTTTAAGCGTGAAAGCGTAACAAACAAACAAACTTTCGCATTTATAATATTAGTAAGGATTAATATTTCTCATATCAACAAGTCTGCAAGTTATAGATCTAATTACAAAAGTGACCATGGGAATGGCGTCGTATTGTCTCCTGTTCACGAGAATCAGCTGGCGGTGGCGTCAAATGGTCTGCAGCTGGTGTCAACTAATATCGCGTTAGCAACAATAGACACAAATGATTCTATTAATTGCCTACGATGTTAAAAATGCCCGAGTATTAATAATTAACTATGATATTTATGCATTTAAAACTTATTTTATGCATTTAATAGAGTTTATGTTGTTTTTAAACGACTTCAAAAAAGAAGGAGGTTTCTCAATTCGACTGTATAAATGCTTTTTTATGTTTGTTCGCGGGAAACTTCGTCGTTTATGAATCGATTTTGATGATTCTTTCTTTGTTGGAAAGGGTATACTTTCCAAATGGTCCCATGAAAATTTTATAGAAATCGGACAAGTGATTTTGGAAAAATAAACAAAAATCTAATAATTGATCTACATAATCTACATTATTGTAGGAGGTTTCTTTTTTACAATAAAATAATTACGCATTATAGTTTATTATTTTTTTGAAGTTAAAACTTCTTTGGCGGCGTTGTGCGCTTTTTGAGATGGGTAAAAAATGTTATTCTCGCGTCAGGACACGCGATCTGATTGAAAATTCGTAAGATGGTGGAGAACGCTTGCGTAAATGTGCGTGTAGCGCATGCTCTTTGCTTTCAAATCTACAACCACCGCTAAATTTGAAATGTTGTTTAACTTTTGTTGAAAATATTGCATATTTTCTAATAAATATTAACTATCTATATAGATTGTTATTTTCGAATTATTTTTGTTTTTTTTTTTTTTTTGTGTGACTTAGTTGTTAGCCTCAGATGCCTGTGACAACTTTACCCGGACTGGTGGGTGAGCGCTGAGGGCTCTCAACCCGTATTTTCGAATTATTTTTGGTTTATAAAGACGTGTTTATGATCAAGGATTAAATTTTGAATTAGCCATTAACAGTTCTTTACAAACCAAAAATAATTAAAAAATAATCTAATAGTTCGACGACAAAGTTACTTAGTTCTCACTTCTATCGGCAGTCCCCAAAGACTGCCTCGCATTTTATTTTCAGACTCGGACCAAGTAAAAATATAAGAGAAAACGTCCTCAGGCGTGTAGTGCCTGGGTAGTATAAAAAGGTATTTCATCATCATCATTTTAGCTAATATGTCCTACTGTTGGGCTCGAGCCAGCTTCACAATAGGAGGAAAATTGACCTACTATACCACGCTGGTCAGGCGGGCTGACATAGCGTTTTATTATGAGTTTCCTTACCTGTTTTTCATGTTATCTGCGTATTGTAAACCCTTAACCGTGTTTTTCAACACCCACGGATAAGATAGGGAGTGGTGAATTGTATTCTTACTCCGTCACCACACGGAAAATATATATATAATTCACAATAATTACATTTAGTATTGCTGACGCATTTCCACAAGTAAGCATAACATTTCTGTAATTCATTTGGCAGGATGTTATCAAGAATAGCTAATAAACATTATGATATAAAATAGTATTTGACGTTTGTAAACAATATTACTACATATGCATGTAGATATTAATTTATATGCAGTGACGGAGTTAGAATATAATTCACCCACCTACTTTCTTAGCACTTAAAAGACGACAAACACGTTCCCTGCGCCATCATTTTCAAAGAACTTTCAGCTGGTGCTTTGGAGACCTAAAATATCTCGTAACTAACCTACCCTTTGGTGCGTTTGAGACCTAATCAGTCTCCTAAAAATACGGTTTTGAAAATAATTTATATACTACTGTGAAAATAATTATACTACTGCGCGTTAGGGACCTAATTTATTTTTTATTTTTGTTTATTTTAAAGCTTTTGCACAAACAAAGGTACACGGTGGATGGACTTAATGCCTTAGGCATTCTCTACCAGTCGACCGAGGGTGGAGCAGAAATAATTCAAGGCAGGTGCAATACAGATAGTTGAAGATCAGAATTTATATATAATTACCAAATGATACAAATATATAAATATGAATACATATATACCATATAAATACATATATACTATATAAATACATATATATACATAAGTATACATACATATATAAAAAAGGATGTGAGCCGTCACAGATGAGTTGACTCCGCCAGAAAATCTAAATAAATTCATTTAACTTTAGCCTTGAAAATGTCACGACTAGCAGCCATTCTGATGTCCAGAGGTAATGCATTCCACAGAAGAATAGCCTGGATATCAAAAGAGGAATGCACCAGACCAGAAGAGTGAGAGGGACAGTGAAGAATCCTAATCCATCTCTAATTGTTCTTTTTTATGTCCTTGAATTCACCTTTACGTAGGAAGCAATTATGTATATTTGTTTTACTCATACTTTAAGTACTTTACATGTTAGCGCCTCCCGCGAGGAATGAAATAAAAAATCGGCCAAGTGCGAGTCAGACTCACGCACGAAGGGTTCCGTACCATTGACTAGGTAAACAAGTGCCTCCCTATTACCATTATCGATATTGAGAAAAAAAAACAAGTTTGTTGTACGGGAGCCATCCTTAAATATTGATTTTATTTTATTTTTAGTATTTGTTGTTATAGCAGCAATAGAAATACATCATCTGTGAAAATTTCAACTGTCTAGCTATCACCGTTCTTGAGATACAGCCAGGTGACAGACGGACGGACAGACGGACGGACAGCGAAGTCTCAGTAATAGGGTCCCGTCTTTACCCTTTGGGTACGAAACCCTAAAAACATGATTATAGTCAACGCACAATACAAAAGGCCTGCAAGAGATCTGATAGAGCTCGTAACGCAACGAACGTACTAAGCGATATGAATTACATAATAATATCTACACAAAATCATCATAAACCTTCTCTTATCCTAGTTACTAAGGAATCAACTCAATATGTACTGTTTGATAATCATCATCATCATCTCAGCCCATATATCTCCCACTGTCGGGCTCGAGCCTCCTCCATAATGGGAGGAATTGACCTACTATTCCACGGTGATCAGAAGTGTTGGAATAGGGTTTTGTTTCGAGTTTCCCTTTTTTTGCATAGATGTTATTTGCTTATTCTATCCCTTAGTCGTCTTTTACAGCATCCACGGGCAAGATAGGGAGTGGTGAATTGTATTTTTACTCTGTTACCACACGGAAAAGCTACATCATAACAGCTGGCACTGCTCGATAATCGTATTGGCAAAATATTGGCCTACTCGACTTTTGGGCATATATATAGAATTCTAATTCTACAAACGGAACTGCGAAACTAAACCATGACCTAAATACTTTCCATAAATAATAACCTCTAAACACATCACTTACATTGTCACTTGGACCTGTTAAGGGCAGATGTAAAATTGACAAGTTGACATAACTAAAAGACAAACATTAACCTGAAGCCATATTTGGATGGAGAAAGCTTTCAGACGAACCCGAAATTAATGCTAATTATGGTCCAAGTAATAAGAAAATTTGCCGTGTGTTGACGGAGTAAGTACGGAGTAGGCTCAAAGTCGCTCAGCGTGCTATGGAACGGGCTATGCTCGGAATTCCTCTGCGAGATAGAATCCGGAATATGGAAATTCGCAGAAGAACGGGTGTAACCGACATAGCACGAAGAATTAGAACGCTGAAGTGGCAATGGGCAGGCCACATCGCTCGACGAACCGACAACTGCTGGGAAAGAAAGGTGGCGACCACGTATCGGACGACGCAATGTAGGACCACCACCAGGTGGACCGACGACCTGATGAAAGTTGCTGGGCGTCGTTGGATGCAGGCGGCACAGGACCGCACTTTGTGGCATAACATGAGGGAGGCCTACGTCCAGCAGTGGACGGCGATAGGCTGAAATCATGATGATGATAATGACGGAGTAAGAATACAATTCACCACCCCCTCCCTCACCCGTGGGTGTCATAAGATACGACTAAGGGATATATTACGCATACGACATCTATGCAAGAGATGGAAAACTTGAAATAAAACCCTATAACAACCTGTCTGATCAGCATGGTATTGTAAGGTCAATTTCCCTCCTATTATGGAGAAGGCTTGAGCCCAGCAGTGGGACGTATATGAGCCGAAATGAGGATGAATAAGAAAAGATTTTTTTTTCCTGTGGTGAGTAAGAATACAACTCACTAATCTTTACTTCCGTTTGGTGACGGAATAAGAATACAGTTTACTATCCTGTTCTCTAAATCGTGGGTGTCGTAAAAGACGACTAAAGAATGAAATATGCATTTAACATCTATGCAAAAGAAGGGATACTTGCAATAAAACCCTTTACAAACAAATCTAACCAGCGTGGTTAGATTTGTTTGTAAAGGGTTGTAGGTCAATTTCCTTCCTATTGTAAAGGAGGCTCGAGTCGAACAGTCTGAGGTATATGAACTGAAATTATGATGATGAAAATGACTCTTTCTTTCTGCATGGATCTCGTAAAAAATGATTAGGAAGCAAGGGAACCGAAACTCTTTTGACCAACGTAGTATAAGTTATTGAATTTTTCTTCCATTGATCTTCTTTATTTATGGTTTGATCGCACATCAACCGGTAACTAAGACGGTTGCAGAATAACGTAAGTCTTTCTCCGCCTTTTGAAGAGACTATTGGGATCAACTTAGCGACTTACTCGATGGCTAGCTTTCAAGAACCTACGCAATTAAAAAAGCGTCTCTAAATGATGGGCCACGCCTGCCTGATAAGCTTTATTGAAGGGTTGTATAATCCCTGGTGCCAACAATAGCAGCTCCAACCAGAACGTCAATTCATCTATCATCAACCCATTAACATGATATAAGTTGCCCTTGCAACCGTACCGTGTGGCGACGGTTTGAGAATACATGTGTCGCCACCCCTTACTTGCCCGTGGGAGTCGTAAAAATCGGCTGAGGGTTCACCAGGAGAGTGGGCAGCAGCTCTCTCCTGGGAAACGTAAAACATCCATACTGCGATCGCCAACCCGCCTGCCAAGCGTGGCGATTATGGCAATATCCCCTTTTTAAAAATGGCGTACAACAAAAAAATGGCCCCCAGTCACGGCGGCTCCGGTACCCTACGGGCTCATTTTGGTGGCGGGCCCAGTAGTGGTGGAGCGGGGGGTGCGAGGAATCTCCGGCAGCGATCCGGCTACCAACAAAAACGACCCTTGGCCCTGGTAACGCACAACATTCGGACACTCAGGACTGACGAGAGGGTCATCGAGCTGGAAGAGGAATTGAGCAAAATCCGCTGGGACATTGTAGGATTATCAGAAGTGCGAAGAGAGGGCGAGGGCACGATAATCCTCCAGTCTGGAAACTTGCTCTTCTACCGGGAGGGCGATCACCCGTCCCAAGGTGGTATAGGGTTTATCGTTCGTAAGTCTCTCATAGACAACGTGGAGAGCATCGAGAGTGTGTCGCCAAGGGTAGCGTACCTTATACTCAGAATTACCAAGAGGTATTCGCTGAAGGTTATACAGGTATACGCACCGACCTCGACATACTCCGACGACGAGGTGGAGGCATTTTACGAGGACATCTCGAAAGCCATACACGCGTCCAAAACCCACTTCACGGTGGTTATGGGAGACTTTAACGCGAAACTAGGCAAAGGGAGTGATGATGAGTTGAGAGTGGGGAAACATGGATATGGACAGAGAAACCAGAGGGGCCAGAAACTGGCTGATTTTCTGGAGAAGGAAAGCCTCTTTATGATGAATTCCTTCTTCAGGAAGCAGCCACAAAGGAAATGGACCTGGATTAGCCCCGATGGTTCAACAAAAAACGAGATAGACTTCATCTTGTCAGACAAACGACAGATATTCAATGATGTCTCAGTGATCAGCAGAATTAAAACTGGGAGCGATCACCGGATGGTACGAGGCACATTGAATATCCATACAAAAGTCGAGCGGTCACGCTTGATGAAGTCTACACTCCGACCTACATCTGTCCAATACCAGAACCTCGAAAACTTTCAACTCGAACTACATAATCGCTTCCAATGTCTGGACGAGTGCGAATCTCCGAACGATATGAACAACAGGTTCGTGGAAACTGTCCACGCGGTTGGGTCGAAATTTTTCAAGGCTCACCGCGTTAATAGACCTAAAAAACTTTCTGACCAGACTCTCGAGCTCATGGAGCGGAGAAAAGAGATGACGGTGCAGTCTGCAGCCGATTGGTCCAAACATAGGCAGCTAAATAGACAGATCTCCAGGTCTGTGCGTCGCGATATTCGCCGATTTAATACGTTCCGTATTAAAGAAGCGATAGAGCGGAATCGTGGCTCGAAAGTGTTCGCACAAGATCTGTCTATTGGGAAAAGCCAAATGACTAAGCTGAAGACCGATGACGGCACTGTCATTTCATCCCAAAGTGAGATCTTGGGAGAGGTCGAAAGGTTCTATGGACAGTTATACAAATCATCCCGAAATCCTGTTGTCGGCTTGGTCCAAGATCCCAGATCCAAGCTAACTCGGCACTATACCGAAGAAATCCCGGACATCAGCTTGTACGAGATCAGAATGGCTCTCAAACAACTACGTAACGGTAAGGCACCGGGAGATGACGGAATTACGGCAGAGCTTTTGAAGGCGGGCGGCAAGCCGGTATTAATAGCCCTTCAGAAGCTATTTAATTCCGTTATCCTCGGGGGCGACGTTCCAGAGTCGTGGACCAGGAGTGTGGTGGTGCTGTTCTTCAAGAAGGGTGACAAAGCTCTTTTAAAGAACTACAGACCCATCTCACTCCTGAGCCATGTTTATAAGTTGTTTTCGAGGGTCATTACCAATCGACTCACGCGCAAGCTCGATGACTTCCAGCCGCCCGAACAAGCCGGCTTCCGAAAAGGCTATAGCACCATAGACCATATCCTCACGCTTCGGCAGATTATACAAAAGACCGAGGAGTATAATCGGCCCCTGTGCTTAGCGTTTGTGGACTATGAGAAAGCCTTTGATTCAGTCGAAACTTGGGCGGTGCTGCAGTCCCTTCAGCGGTGCCAAATCGACCATCGCTATATCGAAGTGCTGAAGTGTTTGTATAGGAACGCCACAATGTCAGTCCGTATCCGGGATAAGAGTACGAAACCGATCCAGTTGCAGAAAGGCGTGAGACAGGGAGATGTCATCTCTCCGAAACTGTTCACCACTGCACTGGAAGATGTCTTCAAGCTCTTAGACTGGACTGGACTCGGCATCAACATTAACGGCGAATACATCACTCACCTTCGATTCGCAGACGATATCGTCGTTATGGCAGAATCCATGGAGGACCTTGGCACTATGCTCAATGATCTCAGCAGGGTATCCCAACTAGTGGGTCTACGAATGAACATGGACAAGACGAAAGTCATGTCAAATACCCATGTCATTCCTGTACCGGTCCTAGTTGGCAATGCGATTCTCGAAGTTGTCAATCACTATGTTTACCTAGGACAAACAGTCCAGTTAGGTAGATCCAATTTCGAGAAAGAGATCAGCCGACGAATCCAACTCGGTTGGGCAGCGTTCGGGAAACTTAAGAGGATCTTCTCGTCCAACATACCTCAGTGTCTGAAAACACAGGTCTACGACCAGTGTGTGTTACCAGTGATGACTTACGGCACGGAAACGTGGTCCCTAAATGTAGGCCTCATATCAAGGCTCAAAGTCGCTCAGCGTGCTATGGAACGGGCTATGCTCGGGATTTCTCTGCGAGATAGAATCCGGAATACAGAAATCCGCAGAAGAACGGGTGTAACCGACATAGCACGAAGAATTAGCACGCTGAAGTGGCAATGGGCAGGCCACATCGCTCGACGAACCGACAACCGCTGGGGAAGAAAGGTTCTCGAGTGGCGACCACGCATCGGACGACGCAGTGTAGGACGCCCCCCCACTAGGTGGACCGACGACCTAATGAAAGTTGCTGGGCGTCGTTGGATGCAGGCGGCACAGGACCGCACATTGTGGCGCAATATGAGGGAGGCCTACGTCCAGCAGTGGACGGCAATAGGCTGAAATGATGATGATGATGATGATAATCCCTGGTGCCAACAATAGCAGCTCCAACCAGAACGTCAATTCATCTATCATCAACCCATTAACATGATATAAGTTGCCCTTGCAACCGCTGCTACCTTTCGTCTGGTGATATCCTAGTCCATTTTTACCCAATTTCTAAGGGGTGATGGGGTATCCCGTTGCCATACTGACATGGTGACGGTATATGCCAGCATCATCTTTACCCACTACTGGGCTCGAGCCTCCTCCACAATAGGAGGGAAATGGACCTTACTGTACCATGCTGATCGGACAGGTTGATTTTATTTCGAGTTTTCCATCTTTTGCATAGATGTTATATGCGTATTATATCCCTTAGTCGTCCTTTACATCCACTGACAAGTTTGGGAGTGGTGAATTGTATTCTTATTCCGTCACCACACGGACTGCAACCCGTTATAATCCTTTACTACTATGATAGTCATATCTCTCAAACTGAAATTTAATTTATTAGATATATAAGTTTAAAAACGGTAAATCGTTACAATTCCGCCGGCGTTTATTCCTTACACCAAACACCATTAGTTTGTTTATACAAGACCCTTAGCATGACAAATCGCTCTCCTGCTGCGTAAACTAGCGTCTTCGTTTATGTTAGAAATATTCCACACCCCATGTTTGGTGAATTTCTCGAAATAACTATTTCAGATAACGGAGGGAGGTCAAAATTTAAAGATAAAAGATTTTATGAATTCAAACAACAAATATATCGTTAAATAAACAGCACTTTCTGCCGCTTTCGACGACGTCTTGGGAGGGATGTGACTGGACCTACAAAAAAAAAGTTGAATGTAGTCAAGTTTGAATTATTTTCGGGCTTCATAAATTTATTACAGTAAATATTCTGATTTCTAATGTTTACCCGAGTATTAAACATCTACACTAATATTATCAAGAGGAAACATTTTTATTTTTGTGTGTTTATGTTTGTAATGAATAAACTCGAAAACGACTCTGCCGATTTCAAAAATTCTTTCAGCATGGGAAAGCTACATTATCCCTGAGTAATATAGGCTACATTTTATCCCGATATTCCCACGGGAACGGGCACTACGCGGGTAAAGTTTCTGTAGCCAACGCGAAGCGAGGGTGAGTTGCAAATAAAACTATTTCTACAAATTCTATGGCCTTTGCACTTGATTTTTGATTGCCCGACGTTTCGAACAATTTACAGGGTTCATAGTCACGAGCGGACTAACAGACGGTCTGCCCGTGATCATGAACCCATGAATATAAACACGATAAAATCCTTAAAAATGGTTTAATTTACAGTGAATATTCAAAAGCGCCCAAAGAAGAAATTATACTGTCGAAGCTTTACATTCCTACATGTATTCTGTCTGTACATGCCTACATAATACGTAACATTTAAGGCATAGACTCTTAGACACATATTTTTGAAATCACTATAACTTTTATGTTATATTATTTTTTGTGTAATGTACATTCTAATTATGATCTATGACCGTTAAACTACAACATACTCGAACAATTGTCCCATAACCTGATACATCCTGTATATATATCATCATTTCAGCTGATTTACTTCCCACTATTAACCTCGAACATCTTCCACAATATTAGAAATATTGACCTGCTACATATATGGGCTGAAAAGAAAAAATGATTGAAGATTATAATGTAGGTAAACATTATCTAAAAAGGACTTAATATCATCATCGTGTCAGCCTATATATGTTCCACTGTTCGGCTCAGGACTCCTCTACAATCGGAGGGAAATTGACCTACTATACCACGGCCTATTCCAACACGTCTGACCAGCGTGCATTTCTAGCGATCTCGCGTGCACGCTCAGCTCAGGCGGAACGTGACAATGAGTCGTGCTTTTTCGTCCATGTAGGCGTTCATCGATTTATAGGACGTCATCACATCAAAAAATATTTAAGCCATAAAGTGTACGAGTGGGTATAATTAATGGACATGCATATATATTGATCAAACACATAACCTTAGAATAATAACGTACATAAGGATAGTGTTGGTACTTAAAGCGATCAAAACATGAAGCCAAAAATACTACATGCGCGCAGGCGATTACACACGTACACACGCACACCACTATACAAATTATGAAATCAAATTTTGTTTTTATTAACATAAATCGTCGAAATACTTTTAAAAGTAATGTTTAATACACTTTTTATGTTTTTCAAATGTGTTGTGACACGCACACATTATTTGAATGCACAAACCGTCATAATTACCTATTTATTTTTAAGAGTTGCGTACGTAAGTGCAGTACAGTAACCTTGTAGACTACGGAAGGGTTCCGGCGTAAGCTCAATTAAGCTCCAATTAAAATGCTTCATTTTTTGTGCGCATACTTACCTTCTATACGTTATTATTAGCACATAACATGCTTTTGGGGCCGCAATCGGTCAAAAAATATATCCTTTCATAGGATTCTTGGTGAGCAATGTATTGACCCAAATCCAACTCGGCACCAAACATCATAACTCTTATATAACTAACAATTTAAACAATTCCAGGTCATTGTTGCTTATATTATAACATCAAGCGATAAACATTCTTATTACTTGAAATATACAGTTCATATTGATATGTGATAGTCCAACGGTGGGATTATAAGTGATAACAAATTCGCGGCCCACTTTCCCCCACTTCCGTTCGAAATTGGAGCGACAGTTGATATTCGATTAATGCGATTTTCAGCAATAGCACGATACACATGCGAGACGATCTAAAGAAATGTCTGAAGATATTTCACCTTATCTTCCTCAGCTTATCTTTATACGGCTGGATCAATGCTGACGAATTGTTTTCTGTGTGTTCAAGGGGATTCCAGAATGGTTTAAATCGATAACTGGACCCAGTAGGTAGCGCTGCAATTGATTTCAAGAAGTATTCCTTTTACTATTTTTATTTTTTAGTTTTAAACAGAACAACGTCTGTTGGGTCAGGTAGAACATAGGAGAGAAATTGAATTGAAAATTTATTTCAAATTTTCTTTTTCTTACCTAGATTTTATATGCATATTTAATCCCTTAGTTGTATTTTACGACACGGGCAAGAGAGGGGATGCTGAACTGTATTTTTACGCCGTCATCGTCACCACACGGAAAAGGTTTGAATTATATATGTGAATTATATTACATATCTTGTGGTTCGAAGTACATCACACTGGAGCTAGTACTTACAAGATATTATGTTGTACCTAATTTTATATGTATCTAGTAAGAAAAAAGAAATAAAAATAACAGACAAGCCTGCTGAGTTTCTTGCCGGATCTTCTCAGTAGCGGTCTCGTTCTAATTCAGTAATAGTTTATGGGATTATTTTTATCACCTCGCATCTCATTGTTGGTACTTACTATACCACGCTGGTCAAACGTGTTGGTATAGGATTTTATTTCGAGTTATCCATCTCTTGCATAAACGCTATATCCATATTGTATCTCTGAGTCGTCTTTTACGACATCCACGGGCAAGATAGGAAGTGGTAGAAGTGGTAGAAGGTGGAAGTGGAGTTGTATTGTTACTCCGTCACCACACGGATAAAAATATAATCCATCCATCAGTTCAAAGACGTCCACTGTTGGATATAGAGCCCCACGAGAATTCTACTTGAGACGGTCCTGTGCCAGTTTTTTTTTTAATTGCAAACGGTGGCAAACGAGCAAACAGTACACCTGATGGTAAGTTTTGCTGCTGCTCATGGACTTTACAAGGCCGCTGCCTACCGTCAAGAAAGTGAAGGGAGTGTGAATGAGTGCAATAAGGCCCGGTGATACCAAGGGCACCACCAAAACCCTCCACACGCAAACACCCTCAGAAAGTTGGGCTTCCGGCTCTCTCACTCACCGAATGAAGCGCAGTAACAAATTGCTACTACTCAGACGTCGATTTTCTGCTCAGTGTGGTACTGCCCCGGACGGACTGGCCCGCGTCTGTAGACAGATAACTGTCGACAGTGTGGTCCTACCACTCTTAGCTTGCATCTAACGGCTCCCTGTGACTTTCAAGATGTGGTCAGTCCACCTAGTAGGGGGTCGTCCTACGCTGCCTCGTCCGATTCATAATCGCCACTCGAGAACCTTTCTTCTTCAACAAAAATACAATATTAATTATTTATTTTTGTTCATATAGTAATAATGACAAATCTATAACAATGTCCTAATGATTTCCCAGCATCCATTACATCTATACCAATAAATAAAATTGGAGTGTCTGTTTGTAATGTCAAAATAATAGACTTTTTTCATACTCACACGGTTATTTGCACTACACCTATGCCTAAAATAGCAATTAAAAAATTTGTGTCTGTCTATCTGTCTGTTTGTTCCGGGTAATCTTCAAAACGACTGAACCGATTTCAAAAATTTTTTCACCAATGGAAAGCTATAATATCAGGGCGTAAACTAGGCTATATTTTATCCCGGTATTCCCACAGGAACGAGAACTACGCGGGTAAAACGACTATAACCTATAACCGAAGCGAAGCGAGGGCGGGTTGCTAGTACTAATATATAAAGCTGAAGAGTTTGTTTGGTTGGTTGAATGCGCTAATCTCACGAACTACTTGTTCGATTTGAAAAATTATTATAGTGTTAGATAGCCCATTTATCGAGGAAGGCTATAGGCTATATATCATTATGCTAAGACCAATAGGAGCGGAGCACCAATGAAGAATATTTCTAAATCGTGGTATATTTACTTTTGAGAGCTTCCGCTGTCTGCGCTGCATAATCGGTTAAGTTTCGCAAAAATCGTGTGTGATAGAATTGTATTATTTTTAAAATAGTTTCACCTTCTAAGCAAACAAAGTCGCGGGTCAAAGTTTACGTCAGCCCAAAGGAACGATTCCACGCGAACGAAGTCACGGTTGAGAGCCCTCAGCGCTCACCCACCAGTCCGGGTAAAGTTGTCATAGCCACCTGAGGCTAACAACAGTCACAAAAAAAAAACTAATAATCAAGTGTTCGAAACGTCAGACAATTAAAAATTAAATACAAACGTGATAAAGTCCACCCCGTTGGAAGCTAAGATATAAATAAATATTTTTAAACTTCCTTTACAATTTGAATGTCTAGTTTTATTATAATATTAATGTGGCAGAACCACACTGTCGATAGTCGTCTATCTACTGCCGTGGGCCGGTGTGTCCAGGGTAGTACCAAACTGAGCAGAAAATCGATGTCTGTGTAGTAGCAATTTGTTACTGCAATTCGTTCGCTGAGACCTGGCGGACCATGGGCGTCATTCGGCGTCAAAAAAGGTATGTGAAAGTAGAATGAAAACTTATCCAGCTCTTTTAGAGAAACCCAACAACAAATGGGCAGTGTGATAAAGAGTATCCTTTATATTTTCCGTGTGGTGACGGAGTAACAATCAATTCACCGTTCCCTTTGTTACGACTAAGAGATAATAGGCAGAGAACATATATGCAAGAGAAGGAAATATAGAAATAAAACCCTATACCAACCAGTCAGACCAGCATGGTATACCAGGTCAGTTTTTCTCCTATTATAAATGAAGCGAGCTCAACAGTGGGGCGTTTATAAGCTGAGTTTATTAAGTTTATCCAACAGTTTTAAAGTGACATGACTGACCCTTTCTTTGGGTCAGTCATGGTTTCACCCTATTCCATGCTAATATTTGGAGCCCTACCCTTCTACTCACCTGATTTATGTGTTTAAATATTTAAGTAATTTTTAACCGACTTCAAAAAAGGAGGAGGTTTCTCAATTTGACCGTATATATATGCGTTTTTTTTTTAAGAGTATCAATAGCTCAGTTGGGAAGTTGTCTAGTTTTCTTTTGACCACTGATGACAAGTAACCCTGCTCCGGTGGTCGGCCCAACGACGAAGACGACGTGCACGTGGGTGAGTTATGGGTGTGTGTGCTTACGCCCCTCTGTCGCCCCGGACGGAGTGGTGCGAGGAGAGCGCCGACCGCAACCCACCCCAAAAAAAAATGCTTTTTTTATGTTTGTTCGCAGATAAATTCGTCGTTTATGAACCGATATTGATGATTTTTTTTTTTTGATGGTAAGAGGATATTTTAAAGATGGTTCTATAATAAAAAAAAACAGGGTTTGATGTTGGCAGACCAGAGAAACCGAGGGGACCTATCAAAAATTGTAGGGGCGACTAGTGCGTTTGGAAGTTTTATTTTTATTATTATTAAGTATTTTATGCTTTTTAGTTTACTGTTTGAATCCGTTTTTTTTTTGTTAGAAATTATAAGAAATAAAAAAGCTTGAGAGGTGTCAAGGGACACCCAGATGGAACGAAGTTCCTTTCAATTTATTTATCATTAAATGAATTAAAATGATTAAATTTTGAATACATGTGGTAGGAGCTAGGGATGTGACTTGGAGGGAAAATAATCGATTTATAAATAACCGATTATTTATTCTTTAAAATAAATCGATTATAAAATAATCGATTAATTAAAACTAATTAATCGATTATAAAATAATCGATTAATTAAAAATAAATAATCGATTATATAATAATCAATTTTTCTCCCAACGCGATGACCTTTTTTTAGGAAATCTGGATGTGAATAATCGATTATTAATGGATAGTAAAAAATCGATTAATAATCGATTTTACTTATTTTGATAAGCGATTGTAAAAATCGATTATTACAAAAAAATAATCGATCAGTAATCGATTTTTTTAAAAATCGATTATTTTTCACATCCCTAGTAGGAGCAAACTGTAGGTACTCGTCTGTCTACAGCCGTGAGCTGGTTCACTCTAAGCAGTACCACATCCTCGCAGAAAATCGAAAAATTGAAAATATTTATCTTTTTAATTTATGCGAGTATTAGACTTATGGAATATTGTTTTCTTTTTATAGCACTAATATTTTCTCATTTCCTTGAAATAATAAACGCGAGTATATCGGTAAAGTTATATTTATATAAAAGTGTCGTTACAACTTTTGGTCTTAATTTTTCCGTCTAGCCCCCTTTCGCAACGCGCGATAAGGCACTTCGTTCCAATAAGGAAGAGACTGAAACCGGGCAGTGGGACGTATATGAGTTGAGGTAATGATGATGATTGATCCTTTATATTCTTATCTTGCATACAGTATAAATAAAATTCTTGTTTAGAATGTCTAACAGACGTGATGATTATTATTACCTCAGCCCATGAACGTATTTATCTCGCGCCTCCAATACAATGTAAGGGAAATTGACCTACTATTTCACGCTGGTCAGACTTGTAGAAATAGGATTTTATTTCGAGTTTCCTGTTTTTGCATCTATGTTATCTGCATATGTACATCCCTAAGTCGTCTTGTACGATACCCACGGATAAGGTAAGGGGTGATGAATTGTATTCTTACTCCGTACCACACAGTTTATATGCATAAAAAGCATAATTAAACTCTACGTTTTCAAGTTACAATATCTACCGCGTGAGGAAAGACCGACGTCCTCCCCGAGGGGGGGACGTCGGTCGATGGGAGGGTACCCCAACAGGGGGTATTCCGTCGGGCCGACCACTGACGACAAGTTAACGCTGCTCCAGTGGTCGGCCCAACGACGAAGGCGACGTGGGCTTCGGGTGGGTCGCGGGAGTTGCGTGCTCAAGCCCCTCTGTCGCCCCGGACGGAGTGGTGCGGAGGCGTGCCGACCGCGGCCCACCCACAAAAAAAAAAAAAAAAAAGTTACAATATCTCAAGATATATTCGCGAACTAAAACTCTCATGTGCATTGACACTGTATCTAGTTTAGAGGTCGCTATATATAGGTCAAGTTGTATCGGAAGGGTGCAATGCGGTGATGCATTGCGTTGTTGGAATATAATTAGCTAATTGATATTGCCAATTGCCAATGATTTTGGCAATGGAATAAGGAAACAATATGTCATCACCCCATCCTTAATACGGATGATGTAGTAGCCACTTCAGCCTAAACTTTCTCATCTCATCTCAGCCCATACACGTCCTACTCCCCAGCCCATACACGGCTCGGGCCTTCTCCACTATGAGAGGGAAATTGACTTACTATATGACGCTGCTCAGACGTGTTGGTATAGAGTTTTGTTTCGAGTTTTCCTTCTCTTGCATAGCTATTATATGCATATTTTATGGAGTAGTCTTTTACGACACCCAAGAGCAAGAGACAGGATGGTGAATTATATTCTTATTCCGTCTCCACACGGAACACAGACTTTATAATGGGTCAAATAATGATTGTTTTAAGTTCCATTACCAAGCTGGACAGTATCTTATGTTGTATGGTACCGATCGATGGGAGGGTGCCCCCTCAAGGGGGTATTATATAAATATATGTATTTTCCATCGGGCTGACCACTGACGTCAAGTCACCCTGCTCCGGTAGTCGGCCCAACGACGAAGGCGACGTGTCGCACCGCTGCGCTGGCTGCACCGTGTGCGTGCTTACGCCCCTCTGTCGTCCCGGACGAAGTGGTGCGAGGAGTACGCCGACCGTGAGCCAGCCCCAATAAAAAAATGTATGGTATGCAGTTTGTTGAAGGAAAATTCGAAACAAAACCGTATACTAACCTGTCTGACCAGCATGGTCCGAGCCCAACAATGGGACGTATATGAGCTGAAATGATGATTATATAGGTATTTGAAGAGTTATGGAAAAGTTACCTTAGCTTATAAGTTATGAAATTCGCTGTCTGTTTTCTAGAGGAGATAAATATTAGGTCAGCTATGTACGTGTCAAGGTGCTGACACCAGTGATCGGCCTAATGGACGATGGGTAAGGAATATGGCGAGTTATGGAGCTGCGCACCACCAGCTCTGGATGAAATGGGCGGAGTGTGTCCAGATCATAACCCGATACCCTCCAAAAAATAGGAGTGGTAAATTGTATTTTTAATCCCCATTTTTGTTTATGGCAGCTTATGGTACACACGCCGTCCGTCAGGTTGAAAGTGATCCCATAACTCGCTGTATTCCCCACATTAAATCACCGCACCTAGACAGTGGGCCAACCATCCATCCATCAGCTGGACGTAGACGTAGCGTTCACTGCTGGACGTAGACTTCCCCATGAGAAACGATCCTGCGCTACTGGCACCAAACGGTTCCCTGCGACTTTGAGAATGTCTTCAGTCCACCTAATGGGTGGTCGTCCTACACTGCGTCGTCCGAATCCTGGTCGCCACTCAAGAATCTTTCTTCCCCATCGCTTGTCGGTCCGACAAGCGATGTGGCCTGCGCATTGCCATTTCAACGGGTCAACCACTGGTACTAAATCTTTGAAGTCTGTGGCCAGCCTGGCGGAATGCCTTTTCGTGTATCCTACCCAACCCCCCTCTGAGACATCGCCGTCACACGGTCAGCCTCTCTGCGGGCGCTTCTTCACCACACGGAAAATTTGTCTAATAATCATCATCATCATCGCAGTCTATATAAATCCCACTGTTGGGCTCAGGCCTCCTCCATTATGGTAGGGAAACTGACGTACTGTTCCATGCTGGTCAGACGTGCTGAAATAGTGTTTTGTAACGAGTTTTTAGCGATGATCGACATCGATTTCATCGATGTTATCTGCATATATCCCTCAGTCGTCTTTTACGACACCCATGGGCAAGAGAGGATGTGGTTAATTTTATTCTTATTCCGTAGCCACACGGACATAGAATAATCATCATCATCATCATCGCAGCCCACATGCGTCCCACTGCTGAGCTCGGGCCTCCTCCACAATGGGAGGGAATTTAATCTACTATACCATGCTGGTCAGACATGTAGGCATTTTTTTTATGGGTATGCTATAGTAAGCGCACACGCAGTCTATTCCTTTCGGGGCGACAGAAGGACGGCGCGCGGGACCCACCCGTACCCACGTCGCCTTCGTCGTTGGGCTGACCACCAGAGCAGGGTGACTTGTCATCAGTCGTCGGCGCGACGGAATACCCTTTCGGGTACCCTCACCTCTCGACGTCCCTAGACATGTAGGCATAGGGTTTTATTTCCAGTTTTCCTTTTCTTGCACAGATGTTATATGCGTATTATATCCCTTAGTCATCTTTTACGACATACACGGGCAAGATAGGGAGTAGTGAATTGTATTCTTACTCCGTAACCACACGAATATAAAAATAATAATATAAGAAATATATGTTAACCGAATGGTGTTGAATTAGCGAAAACCATCGATCATAAGATCAACCTAAAAATGTCCTGTCGTCCCCTTCCTGTAGACCATCATAGCATAGCGGGGGAATATCTAGCACAACTATTTATACATCTAAACTATATTATGATCAGGAACTACACAGACATTTTTGGAGTGAAAACTTCTATGCCTTTTTTTTAAGTGAAATTTCTTTGCGCGCATGAGGGTAATTTTTTTACGGATGAAACGCAATTTAGTGTCACGAAGATATGCAGCGTTTTTGTCGAAGAAGAGGGAGAGAGTGATTGAGACCGATTGAGAGAGAGTGAGAAAGGGCGAACATAGCACGAAGCACAGCTATGGGGCGAGAGTCCCGAGCAAGCGAGTTAGAAACATCCAGTTTTTCCTTTTTTGTTTTCTTTGTTTTTTAATACTTATAAAAACACATGGCACCAAAGAAGTTTCACTTCTGACATGCGTACTTAGTACTCACACTACTTTTTTTTGGGTGTGGGTTACGGTCGGCGCGCTCCTCGCTCCACTCCGTCCGGGGCGACAGAGGGGCGTAAGCGTGCACACCCGTAACCCACCCATGACACTTCACCTTCGTCGTTGAACCGACCACCGGAGTAGGGTGACTTGTCGTCAGTGGTCGGTCCAACGGAATACCCTTGAGGAGTACCCTCCCAACCAACGTCCCCCCCTCGGGGAGGCCGTCAGTCTTTCCTCACGCGGTCGGCCTCTCGGAGGGTGACGGACTAACTCCCCGGTCCAGTCACCCGCGGCCTTGGCTAGGGAAAACTTCTATGCCTATAGAAGGTTTGGCTGGGGAGTAAGTTAGATCGTCATCCATATGATTACGTGACGTATTAGTGTCTCAGCTCATACAGATATCACCGCTGGGCTCGAGCCTTCCCCATAATAGGATGAAAATTGACCTTACTATGCCATGCTGGTCAGATATGTTGGTATTTTTTTTTATGAGTGGGCTATGGAACGCACACGCGGTCCGTTCCGTCCGGGGCGACGAATAGACGGCGCGCGGGTCCATAACCCACCCGTACCGTCGCCTTCATCGTTGGGCCGACCACCGGAGCAGGGTGACTTATCGTGTCAGTGGTCGGCCCGACGGAATACTCTTTCGAGTACCCTCACCTCTCGACGTCCCTGTCCCGGGACGTCGGTCGTCGTCGCGCGGTCAGCCTCTCTGCGGGTGACGGACTAAAATCCCCGGGCCGGTCACCCGCGGCCTCGGCTAGGGCGACATCAGGCACAGGTAGACAGGTTGGTATAGGGTTTTACTTCGAGTTTTCATTGCACAGGCGTCATATGAGTATTATATCCCTTAGTCGTCTTTTACGACATCCACGGGTAGGATAGGCAGGGCCGCCGCTAGCTGTTTCATCGCCCGCGTACAATACCAATTATGCCGCCCCTATTTTTGGTAGGTTATGGTCTGGCCCCATAATCTAATCTACCGCCACTCCGTTGCCATTAGGCCGACCCTAGTGGTAACGATTTCTTGGCATCCACAGCCAGCTCGGCGATGTCACTATATTTGTGCGGATAGATGTCAAACACCAGGTAAATTTAAATAGTTTTAATTCATCATCATTATCATCATCATAGCCCACATACGTCCCACTGTTGGGCTCGGGCGTCCTTCACAATGGAAAGGAATTTGACCTACTATACCATGCTGGTCAGACATGTTGGTATAGGGTTTCATTTCAATTTTTCCTTCTCTTGCACAGATGTTATGTACATTTTATATCCCATAGTCGTGTTTTACGACATCCACGGGCAAGATAGGGAGTGGTGAATATTATTCTTACTCCGTCACCACACGGAAAAGTTTTAATTTACAAATTTTAATTCAAAATCAAAAAAATAGTTGTAATACCACAACCTAATCGCTATATAGTTTAATAATAATTACGAAAAGGCCAACAAATTATACTTGATACAACAAAAATAACAATTAGTTACCCCTTCATTGTACCGCAAATGTTTTAGTTTCGCCGATTAAATTCTATTGTGAATAGAAATCACCCTTATATTTATGCTGAGCAAATAGAAAAGAAACACACTTACCAAACATTTTTTTTATTATAATCTATAGTAAACAATTAAAAAAAAATATATCTTTACAGTTATCTTAAACATATTTGAAGTTTTTAATAAATAAAATACTAATAATTTACCTAACCTCATTGCACGCATTCACACTCCCTTCACTTTCTTCGCGGTAGGCAGCGGCCTATCAAAGGTCCATGAGCGGCAGCAACACTTACCATCAGGTGTACTATTTGCTCGTTTGCCACCGTGGGCAATGATAAAAAAAAAGATAAAGTTGAAATAAATCTTCCTTTCTTGTCCAGGCGGTTCTCCTCTGGAATTCACTACCTCTGGACATCAGAATGTCTACTAGCCGTCACACATTCAAGAAAAGAGTTCGTTTACATCTCCTAAATGCATTAGCAGAATCATCGCAACTTATATAATATAACATTCGTATAATTATGTATATATACTATGTATTTATATATTTTTATATATATCGTATTTAGGTGTTTTTATCTATGTATATTTGGTGTGTATTATGGCATTCTTGTATATTCCTATGTATTCTTATTTCTTTTTTAATCATATGACTTTCTTTCTCGATACATGTGCCTACCAAATATTATTTCTGCACTGCCTATGGTTGACTGGTAGAGAATGCCTTTGGCATTAAGTCCGCCATTGTATTCATTACATGAAGTTAAATAAATAAAAAAAATAAAAAGATATAAAACCATATACCAATTTATCTAACCAGAGTAATATAGTAAGTAAATTTTTACGCTATTGTGGAGGAGGCTCCAGCCCAATAGTGGACTGTTTATGAACTCTGATGATGATGAAATAAAATATATCGAAATAAAAGCACATAGCTGTCGAGTATCACGTACACTCAACAAAACACATTACCCTCGTTATGTTCCTGTTATTCGGTTATAAATAGCCCTCGTGCGTACTCGGTACGCATAACCCCTCTATAACAGAACAAGGATTAACTATAGGGTCCCATACACCTGGCGAACGCGTGCCCTTTATAATCCGACCTATTGAAAACGTACAGGATCAATACTTTAAGGGTATCTAATGCAAATTGTTACAATTGGTATTTTAAATACTTTTGTTTATGGCAATCTTATGAAATAGATTAAAACTATATAAAAAACGTTATCATGATGATGATGATGATGATTATTATTGGTTTTTTTGATGTGAAACGTCTATAGGCGAGGGTGAACGTCATCGTTGGCGTGGCGTCAACGCCACGGTTGGATATGTTACATTTGTGTACCGAAACCATAACCTGTTTTAGAATTTTATACAGCGCCATCTAGTGAGCTCAAAATAAATTATTGACCTAAATACATACCTATAGAGTATACTAATGAAAATAAATGTTTGTTGAATATAAATCATCATTTTGTGAAAAAAAAATCGTAATATTTTATTAATACCTTATGCCATATTAGTTTCTGTAGTAATCTGTTCTTTTATGTAGATACTAGCAATCCGCCCTCGCTTCGCTTCGGTTTCAGTCGCTTTACCCGCGGCGTAGTTCCCATTCCTGTAGGAATACCGGTATACAATATAGCCTATGTTACTGCCTGATATTATAGCTTTCCATTGGTGAAAGAATTTTTGAAATCGGTTCGGTGGTTTAAGCGTGAAAGCGTTACAAACAAACAAACAAACATCCTTACTTTCGCATTTATAATATTAGAATGGATATACTTGTACAAAATAATTTCGATGTTTCACATCCGCCAGGCGTCCTGAGCGACGGCTCCCTTTTTTTATTGCTGTTGGTGGCAAACGAGTAAACAACAAACCTAATGGTAAGTGATGCTGCCGCTCATAGAACTTTGCTAGGCTGAATCCTAAAGACATCATCAAAACCCATCCCACGCAAACACCCTCAGATAGTCGGGCTCCTCGCGCTTCCAAATGAAGTGAAGAAGCAAATTGCTAATACTCAGACGTCGATTTTCTGCGAGAGTGTGGTACTACCTCAGACGGACCAACATGCGGCTGTAGACAAACTGTTGATACCACATAATCAATTTTAATATTTAGACGGCAAGATTAAAGGATTCTAATGTTTACGCGAGTATTACATATTGTTAATAAAACTACGGATTTTTTCGCGTTTGTATTTGTTTTTTAATTGTCTGTTTCCACTTTACAGCGTTCATGGTCATGAGCGGGCTAAGATGTCTGACATCCAACAAGTGATCGTTATTACAGATATTTATAATTATTTACCCGTTACAGAAATTAAATTAAAGTAATTAAAATTTAATAACTAATGCAAGGCAATCAAAAATCATACACAAACGCAATAAAATCCGTAATGTAGTTGTTCAGGCACGGGGATATTCAGGTCTATTCCAAGAAAACGATTTCTTCGTATATACCTAATTGTTCATTTTAATATTTTCATTTGAATTTACATGTAAGCGTATCGCCAACCGTTCATTGTATGAGAGTATGGAAAGAGTAATAGAAATCATACAATATTTAATAGCTCAGTCGTTCTTCACGAACATCATTCCAACCTCACTCGTGAAGGTTAACCGCTTCATTAAATGCCACTAGATGGCGCTAGAAGTTTATGGCGTCGACGGTAGCTTTTTCGTCTTTGCCGTTTTTTCATCTTTCATCCTTTCCCTTTTTCTTCTTTTTTTCATGTGGACTTTTAATGACTCGGAGCCGTTCTACAACCGGAGATTTTTTTTTTTTGTTAAACCGCACCTCTACTCAATCCAAGGTTTCTAAATCTAAAGCCTCTAAATCTAAGCTTCTGAATCTAATGTTTATGAATCTAAGTTTCCTAAATCTAAGGTATGTGAATCTAATGCTTTTAAATCTGAAATTCCAAATCTAAGGTTGCTGAATCTAAGGTTCTGAATCTAACGTTTCTGAATCTAACAATAAGGTTGCCAAATTTAAGATTTCTGGATCCAAGGTTTCTTAATCAAAGGTTTTTAAATCTAAAGTTCCGAATCTAAGGTTCTGAATCTAACATTTCTAAACCGGCGTTGTGTTTAAGATACCACCTTACCGAGCCAGTTTTGTGAGTTCAAATCCCAGGCAGCGCTACAATTTGTGCTATTTCCCCTTTGTTGTTCTGAGTTTGGATGTAATTTGTGTGCGTTAATTACATTTGTCCCCCGCAATACAAGGATTATTTCTTTAATAGACGGTTATGTCTTTAAAGAAAAATCCAAGATTTTGTGCTATATATCTCCAAAGCAGTCAATATTGTTACCCTACCATCGGTACTCAGTTTTAAACATTGATGTTTAAATTAACAATTGGCAGGCGTACGCACAGAGGCCAATTATAATTCAGTGTTGAATATCAAAAGGAATCAGATACTGGCTTGTTACTGGTGCCAGAATTGCCCTGTTTTTAATAAACGTGAACCGACGCCATCATGCAAGATGAGCGAGGATTTATATTTTTTTTCCATGTAGTGCCATAGTAAGAATACCCATCTCTTGCGGATGGGTGTCGTATAAGATGCCTAAGGGATTAAATATGCATTAAATATCTACGCAAGAGATGAAAAACTCGAAATAAAATCCTATACCAACACTGTGTATATATATATATACCTCTTTATACCACTTTCCGTGTGGTGACGGATTAATAATACAATTCACCACTATCTTGCCCATGGATGTCGTAAAAGACGACTAAGGGATGTAATATGCACATAAAATCTGTGCAAGAGAAGGAAAACTCGAAATAAAACTCTATACCACCATGTCTGACCAGCACGGTATCATCATCATCATCATTTCAGCCTATCGCCGTCCACTGCTGGACGTAGGCCTTCCTCATGTTACGCTATAAAGTGCGGTTTTGTGCCGCCTGCATTCAACGACGCCCAGCAATTTTCACCAGGTCGTCGGTCCACCCAGTTCATCCTACACTGCGTCGTCCGATACGTGGTCGCCAATCGAGAACCTTTCTTCCCCAGCGGTTGTCGGTTCGTCGAGCGATGTGGCCTGCCCATTGCCACAGCACGGTATAGTAGATTAAATTCCCTCCCATTGTGGAGGAGACCCGAGCCCAACAGTGGGACGTATGTGGGCCGCGATGATGATGATGACCGACACTGACCAGCGTGGTATATTAGGTCAATTTTCCTCCTATTAAGGAGGAGGCTGGAGCGCAACAGTGGGGCGTATATGAACTGAGATGATGATAATTCTTACTAGTCACTGGATGTCTCTAGAAATATCTGAGAGCTTCTTAATCTATTGTTTTTACAATAAGTCCGATTTTAAATAAACTAAATAAGGGATTTCTTATGCATATAACAACTATGGAGGAGAAGCAAAAACTAGAATGAAACACTATACCAAACCGTCTAACTAGCGTGGTATAGTAGGTCAATATCCCTACCAATGTGGAGAAAGCTCGAGCCCAGTAGTGGGCCTTATGTAAGTTATCACAAAATAAAAAAAGTTGTATGTAGCATTGTAAAAAGGCAACCCCAGGAAGAAAACCCTATGAAAAGAATATGGCGTAAATCAACTGCCATGAATTTCACTTAAAATCTTCTAAAATAATACAATTGCTGTACAAAGGGGGTTCTGAGACCGATCGACACCCTTGCATCACCCCGGGTGGAATAGACGACGTGTCTACTGATCATAGCACACCCAAAAGTATGGAATATTTGTTAAATAAAAAGGTGCACATTAAAATTTCAAATAGGACTTTTTATTCAATAAACGGTATTTACGTGTGGTTACGGAAATCAATTCACCCCTCCCTATCTTGCCCGTGGATGTCTTAAAAGACGACCAAGGGATATAATACGCATATAACATCTATGCAAAACAAGGAAAACTTGAAACAAAATCCATCCATAACAACCTATCTGACCAGCACGTTATAGTAGGTCGTTTTCCCTCCTATTGTGGAGGAGGCTCGAGCCCAGCAGTGGGACGTACATAAGCTGAAAATGATGAAACGGTATATTTAAGATGAACGGAGCTAAACGAATAATGTGTCTGTACGACCTCGCTTTACATGAAACGCAATATAATGTTTTTGTTCAAGTAAAATTAGCCGGCATATGGGTTTTGAATGTGTGTTTAAAACGTTATGTTTTTAGAGAAAACATGTGTTTTTTTTATGTGAGAATAAACGTATAATGTTGTTTTATTTTCTGTGTTGTATACAAGAAACTGACAGCCTTCTTTCTTCGTTGAGTTAGTAATTAGATATTTAAATATCATGTTACTTAAGTTTTTAAAGTTAATTGGTGTATGATTGTATTAACGAAAAATGTTCATTCATATATGTAGCAGCCTTTGTTTTGTGGTAGGCTATTATCATCATAGCGAATATAAGTCCTGCTGCCGGGCTCCAGCCTCTTCTACATTGAAAGGGATATTGACCCACTAAACCAAGCTGGTCAAGCGGATTCTTATAGGGTTTTAGTTCGAGTTTTCCCTCTCTTGCATAGTTGTTATATGCACAATATATCCCTTAGTCGCCTTTAACTACATTCACAGGCAAATTAGGGTGATGAAATGTATTTTTACTCCGTCACAACACGGAAAAAAATGGTGTATTGATTTTATTAACGATAAATATCCATCTATCCATATAGCAGCCTTTCTTTTGTAGAAGTCTATGATCATCATAGCTCATATACGTCCTACTGTGTGGCTTGAGCCTCCTCTTATATGGAGGAGGCTCAAGCCACACAGACACAAGCCAAGAGGGAAGGAAATTGACCCACTATACTGATGCATGCTGGTCGAAAGGGTTGGTATAGGGTTTTATTTAGAGTTTTTCCTCTCTTGCATATGCACAAGATATCCTTTAGTCGCCTTTTTTATTGCAAACGGTGGCAAACGAGCAAACAGTACACCTGATGGTAAGTGTTGCTGCCGCTCATAAATCTTTGCAAGACCGCTGCCTACCGCGAAGAAAGTCAAGGGAGTATGAATGCGTGCAATGAGGCCCGGTGATACCAAGGGCACCGCCAAAACCCACCACACGCAAACACCCTCAGAAAGTTGTGCTTCCGGCTCTCTCGCTCACCGAACGAAGCGCAGTAACAAATTGCTACTACTCAGACGTATATTTTCTGCTCAGTGTAATTCTACCCTGGACGGACCGGCCCGCGGCTGTAGACAGAAAACTGTCAACAGTGTGGTCCTACCACTATTTTATTACATACTAGCAACCCGCCCTCGCTTCGCTTCGGTTTCAGTCGCTTAAACCGGCGTAGTTCCTGTTCCCGTGGGAATACCGGGATAAAATATAGCCTATGTTACTCCCTGATATTATAGCTTTCCATTGGTGAAAGAATTTTTAAAATCGGTTCCGTGGTTTAAGCGTGAAAGCGTAACAAACAAACAAACAAACATCCTTACTTTCGCATTTATAATATTAGTATGGATACGGGCAAGGGGGTGGTGAATTGTATTCTTACTCCTTCACCACACGCAGAGGCGCAACTATACCATCTAGGGCCCGCGGCAAATTCATTTGATGAGGCCCTATCACTAAGAATTATCACGTTGTACTAAGGTAGAATAATTTTTATATAACTCAGGTACGTTGTTAAAAACTTACTTCTGATCTCGCGGCGTTTTGGGCCGGGGCCCTCCCAGGTCGGGGGCCCGTGACATTTTGTCAGCCCTGCCACCCTATAGTTACGCTACTGACCACACGGATTACCATCCGTGGCTATGGTTAAGGATATACCCTTCCCAATGCACACAGAAAGGTGGCATGCAGCTCGATAATCTACCATATCCCATCGCAATCACCATTAAACTGACCACTGGTTCCTTATCCTTATCCCCGGTGACCAGCCCGGCATCCATAACAACCTAACAAAATATCATTTACACAACACTAAGAAAATAACCCTTATATCGTGGGGGATTAATAAACAATAGGTAAAAATTTATGTAATAACGATGACTTGTTAGACTTGAGACATCTTAGTCCGCCCGTGGCCATAAATGCCGCTGTAAAGTGTTCGAAAAGTCAGGCAATTAAAATTGAATACATACACGATAAAATCCGTAAAAATAGTGTTATTTACAATGCGTAACACTCGCGTAAAAATTTTAAATCTCTTAGTTGTATTTTACGAGAGTTATGCGCAATGTTACGCGTGGTGACAGAATAAGAATATAATTCCCTTTCTTGCCCGTAGATGTCGTAAAAGACGACTAAGAGATATAATATGCATATAACAGCTATGCAAGAGAAGGAAAACTCGAAACATACCCTTATAGCAATATATCTAATCAGCACGCCATGGCCAGGTCATTTTCCCTCCTATTGTGGAGGAGGCTCGAGCCCAGCAGTGGGACGTTTGCACAACAGGATTGGTAGTATTGCTCACCGCCACCACACAGTAGGGATGTGAAAAAATAATCGATTTTTATATTCGATTATCAAAATAATAAAAAATCGATTATTTTTATATTAAAATTAATCGATTATTTCACTGCCAGAAAAAAAAGGTCATCACGATATTGCGTGCAGTGTTTCATACTATATTAGAAAATAAAGCTCACATTTCTTAAAACAAAAAAGCTCATCATAATCCTGTTGGGAGCAAAATCGACTATTTTATAAGCGATTATTTATTTTTAATTAATCGATTTTTTAAAGAACAAAAAATCGGTTATTTAATTAATCGATTATTTTCCCTCCAAGTCACATCCCTACCACACAGCAAATGTAGGGATATTATTAAAGGATATGTATAGCTTACATATCCTGATCAATGAGACATTCGTAAACAAAATATTTAAATGTTAACTCCGCATAGAATAGCAATGAACAGAATATCAATTTAGTTATGTGTCGGTGATATTTTTGTTTGTTTATTATAGACGTACGTATTAATATAAAAAACCGGTTAAGTGCGAGTCAGAGTCGCGCACGAAGGGTTCCGTACCATTATCAATAAAAACAAATCGCGTTTGTTGTATCGGAGCCCCCCCTAAATATTTATTTTATTTTTAGTATTTGTTGTTATAGCGACAATAGAAATACATCATCTGTGAAAATTTCATCTGTCTAGCTATCACCGTTCTTGAGATACAGCCTGGTGACAGACGGACGGATGGACGGACAGCAAATTCTCAGTAATAGGGACCGGTTTTTACCCTTTGGGTTAGGAACCCTAAAAAAAGATGTGTCTTTATTATGAAAAGATTTTATTGTTTGTGATCAAACAGTTTTTGTAATATTTCTTTTGTTTCTATGTATTAATTGAAACGGTGTGAATCCATGTGGTGACCGAGTAAGAATACAATTCATCAATGGGTGGCGCAAAAGATAACTAAGATATTCATTCATTCATTCATTCATCGCAGCCCACATAACATCTGTGCAAGAGAAGTAAAACTCGAAATGAAACCCTATACTAACATGTCTGACCAGCATGGTATAGTAGGTCAACTGGCCCCCATTGTGGAAGAGGCCCGAGCCCAGCAGTGGGGCGTATGTGGGCTGCGATGATGATGAAAGATTTACATCGACCTGGACCACTTGGTGATAACGTTTGGCCAACAATGTCGTCCGGCAAGCGGTCGGTCATAAAACATTGCTAGAACCTATGCAATATATCTACGATGGCAGAAGTGTGCCTACATATAGCGTTCATCCAAAGTAATTAGGATAAGAGCAAGCGTTGTCTTCAACTATATTTTCACCCCTTTGGGGTTGCCCAAAATTATTTCTTAGTGGGCGCTTACCACCAAAAACAGATCAATATACAATTATCACATTCCTCGGCTGGTATCTTTAGCTATACACTTTTTACCCCGTTAAGGGCTGAGTTTCCAAAAATTCTTTGCTAGCGCTCGCTTATCCCAAAATAGGACTGTATAAAAATTTTCACGTTCCTAGGACCACTATTTTAGATTATACGCTTTTTATCCGTTTAGGGGTGGGATAGCCAAAAGTTCTTTCATAGTGCTTGGTAAGCGAGCACTAATAAAAAAATCTTGGGGTAACCCAAGAAAGCCGACCATGTACTAAAATGATCGTTCCTAGGCTCAGTGATTTCGGTTATACGTTCCCCAAGAAATACATTTTTGTACAATATTTCACGTTTCTACGCCTAATAATTTCGGCTCTACATTTTTCACCCCCTTAGGGATTAAATTTGAAAAAATAATTTCTTTACGGTACTTACCCCAAAAGAAAGAGCAGAGTATAAAAAGTTTCACCCCAATAGTTTGGGCTATACGCTTTTCACCCCCTTAAGGGGATGATTTTCTAAAAATCATTTGTTAGTGCTCGTGTACCTCAAGAAATACGACCGTGTAAAGAAAATTAGGTCGTTTCTAGGCCCAGCGGTTTCAGCTGTATGCTTTTTGGTCTTTTAGGGGTTGAACTTCATCCCCATGTAAGTGAAATTACAAAACGTTATAACGAATATTTATTTATTTATTTTCAAGTGCCTTTATACAAAGATTCATGGTTCTATCATCGAAAATGACGAATTTCCATTCAAAATGTCATCCCCTATTTCAAGCCTTTATACCTATTTAATCGTGATAAAAGTAGCCTGTGTCTTTTCTCAAACTTTAGTCCTTCTTTGTACCAAATTTCATCAAAATCAGTTCAGTGGTTTAGACGTGAAAGCATAACAGACAGACAGACAGAGTTACTTTTGCATTTATAATATTAATAAGGATAAGGATAGTAAGGATTAGTAAATATATCAAAATGACGCCGTCGCCGCCTTCTGCGAGGCTATCGTCTCGTGGAAGGAGGCCTCGAACCGTGTACGCGAGGGACGCCTTCACGCGAACACGGACCTCCGGCGGCGACTGGGACGGCGCAGGCGCGAGTACCTCCGCCTGATGCCGCCCTAGCTGAGGCTGCGAGTGACCCGCCCGGGGATTTAGTCCGGCACCCACGGAGAGGTTAGTCTTGCCGACCACTGAAGTCAAGGAACTCTGCACCGCTGTTTGGCCCAACGACGAAGGCAACGTGCTATAGGGTGGGTTACGGGTCCGCGCGCGGCGCCTTTGTCGCCGCAAAAAAAAAATATATCAAAGTGAATTCAGTAAAAAATTAAAATATATTTGGTAATTTACATTTCTATGTACACTGGCGTGTACATAGAAATGTAAATTCTTCTAGGGACGAATATGTATGCTTTAACTATTGCTGGTCATATTAAAATACACAAAAGAAAAAACACCATCTATTAGCAAATCCTATTAAACATCATTTGCAAAACCTTTTATAGTATTGTGTATATTGTAAACTGAGCAAAAATAATTACATTTTTTTTCTTAGTCTGTAACAGTACGAACAATTAGTAGGGCTTCTATTCGTGAGGGCGACCAAGATCCCGAAAAAGGTCTTAGAGAGGGATGGTATCAGAGGGGGTATCTCGCCGGGCTAGCCCCGGACGACAAGGAACTCGGTACAGGTAGCCAGTCCAAGGTGGCTTATGAAGCCACTGGCCACCCGTTCATCGCCCCAGAGATTAACGGACGGCGCTTGTGCTGACCGTAACCTAGCCAAAAACGAGCTTCTCTAGTTATTATTATTTGCATTGTTTATTTTTGCGTACTTTTTTTTTATTGCCAATGGTGGAAAACAAGCAAGCAGCACAAATGATGGTAAGCAATACTGCCTCACATGGACCTTCGCAATACTAGTATCAGGGGCATAGTTGCCTATCGTGAAGAAAATACTCTTCTTAAACCTCGTTTAAAGAAGGTCATGTCATAGCGCTCGGGAAACACAGCAAGAGGTAGTTCATTCCATAACTTGGAACGTACGTGGGAGAAATGTACAGAGGCGTAAGACCATAACGTTTCCAGGTGAAATGGATAAACTCTGCTACGATGTTGAGTGGTACGTTGGTAGAATGGTGACGGTACTAACCAAGTAAAACAGTTCCTCGGAGCACTCCCCATGAAAGAATCGTGAAAGACTTATATAATATATAATTCTCCATTATCTTGGCTGTGGATCTCGTAAAATTGATAAGGGATACGTTATGTAGATAACATCTATGCAAGAGAAGATATAATCAGTAAGTTAAAAATTGCCCTATAATCTATACTAATATTATAAAGAGGAAAGATTTGTTTTATTTTTGTTTGTTTTGAATAGGCACCGAAACTACCGATTTCAAAAATTATTTCCCCAATGGAAAGCTATTACAGTTTTCCATTGGTGAAAGAATTTAATTTCATCAGGGAGTAACATAGGCTATATTTTATCCCTGTAATCTCACGGGAACGGGAACTACGCGGTTAAGGCGGCTGGAACCGAAGCTAAGCGGAGGCGAGTTGCTATACTAAATATAGGGTTAGAGAAGAAGAGGAACTCTTTCACAAATCTTGCCTTGGAATTAACAAGTTAAGTTCTTAGTACAATTGAATCTGTTAAAATCACTTTTAAGAAGATTATTTAAGTTGCCCATTTATACATATATCAGCTTGTCAATGTCCACCATTGGACATAGCTTCTTTACGTCACTTTTAGTAGGTAGGTTGGCGACCAGTACCTACTTATGGCATGACACCACCTGTGTGTCTACTCTTGAATCTCGATTCCAATCCTAAATCCAATCGCAGCTCGAATTTGAGCAAATTTGGTACTCTTGAAAGTGACACTAGCGCACGATTGGAATCAAATTCGGTGGAATATTTTTGAACTAAATAAATTCGACTCTCGTCGATTAAATCAAATATTTGCTACTCCCGACACGATTTTGACGTAGTTTAAAATCGTTAATGTTGCACAATTGCAAGTTCGATAACGTTATTAATTTAAAATAAGAAAATATGACACATTTGGTGAAAATAACAACGCCAAACGCGAAGAATTCATTCTCGATTTTGTTCAAGAGTACCAAATATAAGTTTGGTGAAATTGGAATTGAATCGGCTTCGAAATTAGAATGGATTTCCAGAGTAGGCACACTGGTGAGGTCACCTCTATGACAAGCGGGCTATTTTTTAGATTGATGGTAGGTTATTAGTTCTGCTATCTCATACTAGATGGCATTACTACTATGCATCTATACCAATAAATAAAATTGGAGTGTCTGTTTGTAATGTCAAAATAATAGGCTTTTTTCATGCTCACACGGTTATTTGCACGACACCTATGCCTAAAATAGCAATTAAAAAATTTTTGTCTGTCTGTCTGTCTGTCTGTTTGTTCCGGGTAATCTTCAAAACGGCTGGACCGATTTCAAAAATTTTTTCACCAATGGAAAGCTATAATATCAGGGCGTAAGCTAGGCTATATTTTATCCCGGTATTCTCACGGGAACGGGAACTATGCGGGTAAAACGACTATAACCTATAACTGAAGCGAAGCGAGGGCGGGTCGCTAGTCATCAATAAAACCTATTGATTTTGTTCATTACTAGCAACATATTAATATGAAATCGTATGTATAACCGATATATGTGTGTATTTAAATCTAAAGAGGCGTGACTACTAAATAAATCGTTTTGCTAAAAGGATAATGTAGACATAAAGTATTATTAGTCGATTACGAGCCCTATCTTATAAATGATAAGGTATAATTTATGTTGATGTCGGTAATTAAGATGCAGAAACCAATGTTTGATAAGCGAATTGCAGAGGTACAAACAAAGGTAATAAATGTTTGTGAGGTACCGTCAGCAGAAAAATTAAAAATAATTATTTTAGCTAATGATATTTTGGTTTGCTGAAAAACATGCGTTTGTTTGCGTGGTAATAAAACATTTTATCTTTATAAACCAGTCAAGTTTTATTTAAATAAATTTAGCTGTTCATGAGCAATCGTGTTACAAACATACAAGCGTATAAACCTTTAAATTTATAATACTAATATGACTGCTTTTTATTAATGCGTGAAGCCTTTGGCGACAAGTATCGTCTTTTAATTTCTTCATTATCATCCCTCAACATCATTATGACAGCTTGTATACATCTCAATGTTGGCTTGAGCCTCCTCCACAATGAGAAGGAAACTGACCTAGATATATCATGCTGGTCAGACGGGTTGGCATATGGATTTTTGGCGCTTTTACTTCTCTTCATCATTTAATTTAGTCCCACTTACTAAGGGCAAGCCAATTGTATACCGACACAGTTTCAAACAGAATCTCACTCAGTGATCTCTGCTCATATAAGTCCCACTGGACATTATATATGTCTATGCAAGAGATGGAAACCTCGAAATAAAACCTTTTACCAACCCCTCTGACCAGCGTGCGTAAATCAATAGCCTATTATAGAGTAGGCTCGAGCCCAGCAGTGGGACGTATTTAAGCCGAGACGATGGTGAAGATTATCTCTATTAAAGGAAAAAATAAAAATTGTTAGGATTTTTTTGCTAACGTTACCTTCAAGAGCGAGTACTAAACGAATACGACATATATGTCATCTATAGATGGAACTACCATTTATACACCGTTCTGCCTTTATCGTGTTAAAGCCGTTTAATATACAAGATTTATTTCATGTTATAATTGTAGAATATGATGGTTGTCTGAACGTGGATTGCACTTGAATTCAAGTATATTAATGCGTGTTGATTATTTGATTAACTATTGTAAGCTCGACTGGGTTTAATAAATATCTGTGAGTTTTTATTTTTAATAATGATACGCTACACTAAAGAATCGTTCTTTTTTTTTTTCATTACATCATTTTGCCTTTTAACTTCGGTCCCGCTGTTGGGTTCGAGCCTCCTCCATCGATAAAGGGTTTCATTTCAAGTCTTTTCTTCTCTTGCATAGATGGTATAGGAATATTTAATCCCTTTGTCGTATTTGTCGACACCCACGGATAAGAGTGGGGGGTGGTGAATTGTACTCTTATTCCGTCCCCACGCGGTAAAGTTATTAGCCACTCAAGGAATCAACCCTTGGGTGGCTAAAAACTTTACACATGTACAATTAAAGAACTAACGTGTGCTGAGGATATAAAAATATAATATTTGGTTAGCTTTCTTTGCCGTAGGGGATCATAAAACACAATTATGATTATTTTGTGCTTGGTTTATACATAATCTTTATATCGGCTCGTATACGTGCGACTGCTGGGCTCAATCCTACTCCAGAATTTGTGCGAGATTGGCTTAATACTACATCATGCTGATCAAATAGTTTATTTAACTTAGGTTTTCATTGATATAACATTATTTTTACGGCTTTCGATCGATCGATCGATACTTCTATGTTTATTAATTATCATCATTATCTCAGCCCACATAAATCCCACTATTGGGATCCGGACCTCCTCCACAGTAGGAGAGAAATTAACCTTCTACCGCGGTGGTCAGACATGTTATGCATAGGGCATATATCGAGCTTTACTTCTTCCATAGGTATTTATTAATATTGAATTTCAATTGAGTGGTATTGATTTTTTATTTCTTATTATCCCGCATTCTCCTCCTCCTGTGTCAATGTGAGTTCATTCTCATCAGATTCCACAGAGTCGGTCGCTTTATGTGCCCACGCTTCCACTTGAAAAGTATATTCATTCGTCATGGTAATCAGCGGTATTTGAATCTGAAACCATTATAATCATTAAGACGCTGCTTTATATTTTAAATTCAATAAAATATAATGCGTATGAGAATATATTATTCTCATACGCATCATTATCATCATCTCAGCCCACATAAGTCCCACTGTTGGGCTCGAGCCTCCTCCACAATAGGAGGGAAATTGACCTATCTGATAACCACGCTGATCAGACATATTGGTATAGGGTTTTATTTCGAGTTTTTCTTCTCTTGCATAGATGTTATATGCATATTTAATCATTTAGTCGTCTTTTACGACACCCACGGGCAAGAATAGTGAATTGTACTGTGTAATTGAAAGCGTAACAAACAAACAAACAAACATCCTTACTTTCGCATTTATAATATTAGAAAGGATAAGTGACTTCACTGATGGATATGTCAAAATATCAGCGCTAAGGTATTCATATTGCCTCAGCAGCAGCCGAGACAGATACTATATTTTGGCCCCGCGTATGTACACGTTATTGCCTAAATTCATAGCTTTTTTTTTTGTGGGTGGGCTGCGGTCGGCGCGCCTCCGCACCACTCCGTCCGGGGCGACAGAGGGGCTTAAGCACGCAACTCCCGCAACCCACCCGAAAACCACCTCGCCTTCGTCATTGGGCCGACCACCGGAGCAGGTTTACTTGTCGTCAGTGGTCGGCCCGACGGAATACCCCCTACGCGGGGTACCCTCCCATCGACCGACGTCCCCCCCCTCAGGGAGGACGTCGGTCTTTCCTCACGCGGTCGGCCTCTCGGCGGGTGACGGACTAATCCCCGGTCACGTCACCCGCGGCCTCGGCTAGGGCGGCATGAGGCGCAGATAGTTGCGCCTACGCCACCCCAGTCACCGGCGGCGGATCTCCTCATCGAGGCTGCGCTCCACGCGCAGACGATCCGCCGCCTCCTTCTGCGAGATCACTGTCTCGCAGAAGGCTGCGACCGCGTCCCAATTCCCGACGCTGTCGACCATCGCCCTAGCGATGGCCGGCAGGGTCAGGTCGGCACCGATGATCGCGACGAGTTCACGTCGCTGCACTGCCCAAGCCGCGCAGGCCTCGAGCGTGTGGCGCGCCGTGTCCTCGTCGCAATCGCAGTGGTGGCAGGACGGTGTACTCTCCCTCCTTACGACCCTGTCCAGGTATTTGGCGAAGCTCCCATGCCCCGTCAACACCTGCACCAGTCGGAAGGAGAGCACCCCGTGCCGCCTTTCCGACCACTGCATCAGCACCGGCCGGAAGGCCTCCACGGTTCGCACCCCGAACCGAGGCCTCTCCAGCCGGACTGCCCAACGGGCAATGACGTCTCGGCGGGCGTCGACGCGCCAGGCGGTGAGCTCCCTTAACGAGATCTCACCGCCCTCCGCTCGCACCCCCGTCACCCGCCGATACAATCCGGCGAGAATCTCCGCCTCCAGGTCCCACGGGGGAGTCCCGGCCAATAGGCACGCTGCCTCCGTCGCCACCGTGCGGTATCCGCGGAAGGCCCTGACCGCCATGACCCTCTGTGGTCGCCACAGAAGGGCCCTAAGTCGGACGGTCAAGGACCCCGCCCACACCGGTGCGCCGTACAGGAAATTCATTGCTTGAGGAAAGTGTGAGGTTGCAAAATAAAACTTTTCTTTCTTTCTCCCTACCCTCCCTATATACCTGTCTCTCTCCCTCTATCCCTCCTTCTATCACGTAGAGAAATTCCAAGCATAGCCCGATGAGTGCCTTTGGATTTAGATATGGCATTTAAATTTAGAGACCATGTTTCTATGCCACAAGTTATCACTAGTAACACGCTGATCATAGACCTGTGCTTTCAAGCACCGAAGTATGTTGGATGAGAAGCTTATCTTGAGCCTAAACTTTCGCATTTATAAAACTAGTAAGATAAATTATTGCCGATGTTTACGTGAGTATTACACATTTGAATTAAAGCTATTTTTACAGATTTTATTACGTTTGTATTTAATTTTTGATTTACCGACGTTTCGAACACTTTTAGCGTTTAAGGTCACGGGAAACCTGTTGTCGGGCAGAAAGAAATAAAGAAAGAAAAAAGAAAGAAAGAAAAACATTTATTCTGTTCTCGTTAGATAGACGTTATAAAAACACAAACAACTAAAAAAGAGATTCTTACATATAATGAAATAATTCTAACGAGAAACAAAAAAAGGCTATTGGCTCAGCTCGTGCTACTTTTACTTAAAGAAATAGCGAAGAAGACGAAAAAGAAAAGAAGAAGGAAAACGTTCTCCCGTAACCATGAACACTGAAAACTGATATACAAACGCGATGAAATCCGTACATTTATTTCATACTAGCAACCCGCCCTTGCTTCGCTTCGGTTTCAATCGCTTTACCCGCGCCGTAGTACCCGTTCCTGTGGAAATACCGTGATAAAATATAGCCTATATTACTCCCTGATATTATAGCTTTCCATTGGTGAAAGAATTTTTGAAATCGGTTCGGTGGTTTAAGCGTCAAAGCGTTACAAACAAACAAACATCCTTACTTTCGCATTTATAATATTAGTATGGACTAGTAGCATTACCTTGACTGTAGCTGTGTTCAATTCCCATAGTCTTGGATTGCCGTACCTGTAGGGTAAGCCGACTTTTACGCAAGCTATACGCATATTGGACGGTGCATTAATCTGTAAGCCACAAAATTATCGCTTTATTAATTTCTACCAGCGACTCCGCTAGCGTCCGCGAGGTTGTCTTGGTATGGACATGTGATGAGAAGGGATGAAAGCCATGTGATAAGGCGGGTTATCGATATGAATGTGGATGGACGAAAGAAGCGTGGGCGACCCAAAAAGAGATGGATAGACTGTGTGAATGAGGACATGCGTATGAAAAGGGTGAGTGCAGATATGACGGCCGATAGGAGGTTATGGAAGGTAAGTACATGTTGTGCCGACCCCACTTAGCGTGGGATAAGGGCAGGCAAATGATGATGATGACTCCGCTAGCGTCAAATGTAACTTAGACGAAGTTATATCCAAATACATTCAACAGATTGTGCTTGATTGAATAAAAAAGGTATTCGTGTGGTGATTGAGTAAGAATACAAGTCAACACCCTCTATTACCTATGGGTGTCGTATAAAATTACTAAGGGATGTCACATGCACATAATCTCTATGTAAGAGAAGGAAAACTCGACATAAAACCCTATACCAACACGTCTGACCAACGCAGTATAGTAGGTCAATTACTCTCCCGTTATAGAGGAGTCTCGAACCCAGCTGTGGGCCTAGTGTGGGCTAAAATGATGGTGATGATTATCCCAAGGGAACACATTATAGGTGTGTGTTATAATCCAGTGCGTTAGCTACCTCTAACCAATTTCGATTAATCGTACCTATCCAATATTTTAGAGAACTGATTTATTAAGCAGCCCATGGTATTTTTAAACGGTTTTATTTAACTTACCCCGTTTGTTTGTTTTAGTGATGTAACGAATGTCCGCATTCGCATTCGCGAATATTCGTAAATTTTTTGACATTCGCATTCGTATTCGCAAGGAAAGATGCGAATGTTTTGCGAATGTATTTGACAATTAATTATAACAAGAAATTATTCTGTAATTATACATTGGTTTCTGGTTGATTTCGTATAGCACTAGTAGTCCTTTCTTTACGCGAGTATTAGGGGTTAAAGTATGAAATTGCCTAATGATTTCTGATGTTTATGCGGTATTACACGTTTGAAATTGCCGTTTTGTACTAATAAATTAAAACCATTTTTTGGTTCATAAAACAGATTTCATTAATCAAAGTATTTACCCTCGTTATCTATGCATTTCTGCCATCTAATTGCAAGATCTTTTAACCTTTGCGATAGAACTCTGGGGTCCTGGACTCCACAAACTGTGTGAAGGTTTTTTTTACGGCTTCCTCGGAAGAATTTTTTTTCCGTAAAAAAATTTTTCAAATTGTGGAAAAAATTGTAGTCGGTTGGGGCGAGGTCTGGCGAGTACGGAAGATGACGTATTGTTTCTAATTGGAGGTCTTGTAGTGTTAAAGCAGTTTCTCGGGCAGTATGAGGTCTTGCGTTGTCATGGAGCAGTAATGGTAACGATCGATTGAGAAGTCGGAGCTGTTTTACTACGAGTTTTGCCATCATTGTTCGGAGTTCTGCACAGTAGACAGCTGCGTTTATTGTTTGACCAGATCTGAGGAAGCTGTAGTGAATTACACCATGAAGCGACCACCAAATAATTACCATCACCTTTCTATGGGTAAACTTTGCTTTAGGTCATTGATGTGGAGGTATGTTTGACCTGGGGTCAGCCATTACGTTGTTCGCTTGTGATTATCATAAAGAATCCACTTTTCATCACACGTCACAATTCGGTCCAAAATCCCTCCATTTCTATACCGGTTTGACAGGATTAGGCAAGCTTCAATGCCCCCTGCTCTCTGCAGATCAGTCAAATCATGTGGCACCCATTTTTTAAGTTTCTTTATTTTACCGATTTGGTGCAAATGGGTCAATATTGTGGGTATGCTGACATCAAATCATCAATCATTCCTTGGTAGTTAGACTTGGATTGGCTCCCACCATCACCTTTAATTCATCGTTATATACCTTAATGGCTGGTCTTCCTCGTGGTTCATTCTTGAAATCCCAGTTTCTACTATGAAAGCGGTTAAACCAAAAACGCACGATGCGTTCGTTAGCAGTATCCTCTCTAAACACAGCATTGACATTATGAGCCGTTTCTGCTGCGATAGTCTCACGACGGAACTCATATTTGAAAATTACTCTAATTTTCGCCGTATCCATGTTCACTTCAAAAGCTGAATGTAAAAACAATTGAACGTCAAACGATCAAATGTCGTACGTTATAGTTTTGGTTTGAAAACAGTTTCACTTGATATCTGACACCATGCAGATTTAATTTTAATTCAAAGTGGCCAGTACGTTAAAACGGCAATGTCAAATTTAAACCCCTATTATTTTTTATCATACAACTTTCATTTAATATTTGCCGCTTCACAAATTGTAAAATAAGTCCAAACTTCACTAACACGTGATTTACTCATGTTTGTATAACATCACTTCAATATGCAACAATAATAACCTAACCTCAAATCAAAACGTATATTTTGAATGAAACTATCTAGTTTCAATCATTCAACTTGTAACGGTTAACCGCACCTATGTTCGGCTTAAACATGGGTGATACGAAATGTCAAACCCTTATGAAATTTTGCGCGCGCTTTATTTGAAAGTCAATATTCGCATTCGCGAATATTGAAAATGAATATTCGCATTCGTATTCGCATTCGCGAATGTGACAAATCTAACATTCGTTACATCCCTAGTTTGTTTATTTTTTTCTTTGTTGGATCAAATTTAGTAATTGAAATT
Source organism: Lymantria dispar (assembly GCA_032191425.1). Taxonomy (NCBI): domain Eukaryota; kingdom Metazoa; phylum Arthropoda; class Insecta; order Lepidoptera; family Erebidae; genus Lymantria; species Lymantria dispar. The sequence continues at coordinate 2,747,066 of CM063465.1, read as the reverse complement.
TTCCCCTCTTCCTGTCAACCGATTGATCTGAAATTTGGTATATGCCTTTGGTTTTGGTGACAATACAATTAGTCAATATTTTGTAAATTCAAGATGGCCGCCATTACAAAATGGCGGATAACCTATTTTTTTTTCAATCCCATCAATACGGGTATCAAATGAAAGGGCAACAAGTAAAATACAATCCTTACTAATATTATAAATGCGAAAGTAACTCTGTCTGTCTGTCTGTCTGTCTGTCTGTCTGTCTGTCTGTCTGCTACGCTTTCACGTCTAAACCACTGGACCGATTTTGATGAAATTTGGTACAGAGATGGACTAAAGCTTGAGAAAGGACATAGGCTACTTTTTATTGCGAAAAAATGGGTATAAGGGGTTGAAATAGGGGATGACATTTTGTACGGAAATTCGTCATTTTCGATGATAGAACCACGAATTTTTGTATTAAGGTACCTGATAATAAATAAATAAATATTCGTTTAAGCGTTTTGGAAATTTCATTTACATGGGGATGAAATTCACCCCCTAAAATACCAAAAAGCACACAGCCGAAACCACTGGGCCTAGAAACGTATTTTTTTTTACACCATCGTATTTCTTGGGATGCACGAGCACTAGCAAAGGATTTTTGGAAATTCACCCCCTTAAGGGGGTGAAAAGCATATAGTCTTTCACGTCTAAACCGATTTTGATGAAATTTGGTACAGAGATGGACTAAAGCTTGAGAAAGAACATAGGCTACTTTTTATTGCGAAAAAATGGGTATAAGGGGTTGAAATAGGGGATGACATTTTGTATGGAAATTCGTCATTTTCGATGATAGAACCACGAATCTTTGTATTAAGGTACCTGATAATAAATAAATATTGGTTCAAGCGTTTTGGAAATTTCATTTACATGGGGATGAAATTCAACCCCTAAAATACCAAAAAGCATACAGCCGAAACCACTGGGCCTAGAAACGTATTTTTTTTTACACCATCGCATTTCTTGGGGTGCACGAGCACTAGCAAAGGATTTTTGGAAATTCACCCCCTTAAGGGGGTGAAAAGCATATAGTCTTTCACGTCTAAACCGATTTTGATGAAATTTGGTACAGAGATGGACTAAAGCTTGAGAAAGAACATAGGCTACTTTTTATTGCGAAAAAATGGGTATAAGGGGTTGAAATAGGGGATGACATTTTGTATGGAAATTCGTTATTTTCGATGATAGAACCGTGTATCTTTGTATTAAGGCTCCTGATAATAAATAAATAAATATTCGTTCTAGCGTTTTGGTAGTTTCACTTACATGGGGATGAAATTCAACCCCTAAAATATCAAAAGCATACAGCCGAAACCACTGGGCCTAGAAACGTTTTTTTTTTCACCATCGTATTTCTTGGGGTGCACAAGTACTAGCAAAAGATTTTTAGAAATTCACTCCCTTAAGGGGTTGAAAAGCATATAGCCTTTCACGTCGAAACCACTTAACCGATTTTGATGAAATTTGGTACAGAGATGGACTAAAGCTTGAGAAAGGATATAGGCTACTTTTTATCGCAAAAAATTGGGTATAAGGGGTTGAAATAGGGGATGAAATTTTGTATGGAAATTCGTCATTTTCGATGATAGAACCACGAATCTTTGTATTCAGGCACCTAATAATAAATAAATAAATATACTCTCAAGCGTTTTGGAAATTCCACTTACATAAGGATGAAATTCAACCCCTAAAATATCAAAAAGCATACAGCCGAAACCACTGGGCCTAGAAACGTATTTTTTTACACCATCGTATTTCTTGGGGTTCACGAGCACTAGCAAAGGATTTTTGGAAATTCACCCTCTTAAGGGGTTGAAAAGCATATAGCCTTTCACGTCGAAACCACTTAACCAATTTTGATTAAATTTGGCACAGATATGTACTAAAGCTTGAGAAAAGATATAAGGCTACTTTTTATCGCGAAAAAATAGGTATAAGGGGTTGAAATAGGGGAAAGTATTTTCTTTTTACATCGTCTTATTTCTTGGGGTATACGAGCACTAGCAAAGGATTTTTGGAAAATCACCCCCTGAAGGGGGTGAAAAGCGTATAGACTAAACTATTAGTGCTTGGAACGTAAAACTTTCTATGCAATTCTCTTTCTTTTGTTGTAAGTGAGTTCTAAGAAATTATTTTATTAAAATCAACTCCTAAAGGGGTGCAAAATATATAGCCGAAATCATTAGGCCTAGAAACATGGAATTTTGTATAAAGTTGCTTTTCTTGGGGAAAGAGAGATTTTTGCAATTTTAGCCCTAAGGGGGTGAACAGCGTTTAACCGAAATCACTGAGCCTACGAAGGATCATTTTAGTACACGGTCGGCTTTCTTGGATTACCCCAAGATATTCTTAGTGCTCACTTACCAAGCACTATGAGAAAAATTTTGGCAAGGATAAGCGAGCTCTAACAAATAATTTTTGGAAATTCAATCCCTAAGAGGGTGAAAGTGTATAGCCAAAGATACTGGGCCTAAGAATGTGAAATTTTGTATACCGATCGGTTATTTGGGGTAAGCACTCACTAAGAAACAATTTTGGGCTGCCCCAAAGGGATAAAACGCATATAGTCGAAGACACCCAGCCAATGATATATCATCATTATTTTGCGCTTATCCTAATTACTTTGGATCGACGCGATATGAAGGCACTCTTCTGCCATCGTAGATATATTGCAAAGGTTCTTTAAGCAACATTTTATGACCTGGCGACGACATTGTTGGCCAGACGGCATCACCAATTGGTCCAGGTTGATGTAAATCTTTGTCTTAGTAGTATTTTGCGACACCCACGAACAATGAAAGCGTGGTAATATTTCTAGCAGCTACCAGACAGTAAGTTACAATCAAGATATTATTCCAATTTTCTATCTCTACAAATAAATAAATTTGAAGCGTCTGTTTGTCTATCAAAATAATAGGTTTTATTTATGCTCACATAATACGGTCCAAATTTTTTTGTCTGTCTGTCTATTCGTTACAGTTAATCATCAAAATGCCTGGACCCATATTGATTACATTTTGCCATCAGGTCTACCAGGCGTACATAAGGAATAACTTAAGACTATATTTTATCCCAGGCTATATTTTATCCCGGTGTGGCTGGAGCAACCTTGAGAATTAGGTCGATTTTAAAATTATTTCACTAATGGAAAGCTATTTTTAAGCCAGTAACATATTTAAGCTATTTTTATCCTGATATTCCTACGGGATCGGGTACAATGCCGGTGAAATCACGGGAATTTAATGGTTTTAAAAATTAATTCACTAATGAAAAGTTATATTATCAGTGAATACCATATAAAGGCTATTTTCATCCCAGTATTTGCCCGGGAACGAGAACTAAACCGGGGGATGACGACCAATTTTTAAAATTCTTTCACCAATGGAATGCTACCGATGTTATCAGCGAGTAACATAGGCAATTTTTATCTCTGATATTTCTGGGATTTATATTTTTTTTTTCACCCATGTAAATTTATAATATCAGCGAGTAACATAGGCATTTTTTATCTCGGTATTGGCATGAAAATGGGGTCTACGTGAATGAAACTGCGGGTGTTTGATTGATATAATTTTTTTTCACCAATGGAAAATTACGTTATCAGAGACTAAGGAAAGGCATATTTATCATCGTATTTCCACGGGAATCTGAACTATAAGGCTGGAAGTAATATTCAAATGTGAAAGTTTGTGAAGATATTTGGATGTTTGTTACTCAATCACGCTTAAACTGTTGAGCAGATTTGGATGAAAATTGACACGTAGATAGAGTATTTCTTAAATTAAGAAATGTAATACTTTTTATGCCGATAATATTCTTTGCGATAATAGTTCAATATTCAAGTAAATTGTACGCGGGCGAAGCCGCGGGCAAAAGCTAGTGCACTATACAAATTCAAAATCTAAGATGGCCGCCGCTACGAAATGGCGGACAACCTATTTGTTTTTCAATCCCAGTAGAATACAGTGTTCTATACAAAATCAATATAAAAACTAAAATCTTGAAAATAAAAAAGGAAAAAATATTTTTTTAAATAAAATCGTGGGGCACATCAAATATCTACAATCGTCGATTCAAAAGTTTGTTTTGTAGTGTCCCATGCTTTTATTTTTACTGTTTCTTTACAATAAAACCATTTAATTTAAAAATTATTTTTTCCTTTTTTTATTTTACAATAACATTAATAATTTCTCACATTATTTTATTGCTATATAATTAACTATTTTTACTTTTTAAGTCAGAAACGATGCACATGCGCAGACCAGCTTTCTTTGCGCTTCCACGTAAAGAGTTTGGGAGAAAATTACTAACCCTTGAGGTCTTAATCAAGATAAAGTGGGTCAAAATTGAGTTTAAAAGCAACGGTTATAAACAAACAAATCGTCGTCGTATTAGCTCATACACGTCCCACCACTGGGCTTGAGCCTCCTCCACAGTAGGAAGGCAGTTGAACCACTATACCATGCTGGTCAGACATGTTGTTGAGTTTTATTTCGATTTTGCTTCTCTGGCATAAATGCTATATGCATATTATATCCCTTAGTCGACTTTTACGAAACCCACGGACAAGATATGGACTGGTGAGTTGTATTTTTACTCCGTCACCACTCGGCAAACAAACCTACAAGTGGAACAACTAAAAGAGTATTAAAAAGTTATCTTAAAAAACATACATACATACCTCAATAAAATAAGTCACAAAAGTTTCCTCAAAACGTGTTAATTTGAATGTATCGTGATAGAAATTGAAGAGGTCTGAGGCAGCCATTCCTCTGTCGTAGCATCTAATGCCACCCATCCACCAATGACCCACCCATGGTGCCTGCTTTGATTTACGTTCATTGGCAGACACACGCGGCATTATGTAACCTGATAAACCATAAAATATACGACACTTATAATAAACTAGTGATTCGCCCTCGCTGCGCTTCTAGTCGCTTTAGTCCCCTATTTTAAAACTGCAATATCTCCTAAAATATGACCTCGGGTTCGAGTCCAGAACCGGCCAAAATTTTATAGGGTCAATCTTTATATACACAGCTGGAAGCAAAATATTACCAAAATCAGTCCAGCCGTTTTGAAGATTACGCGCAACAAACATACAGACAGAAAATTAAGCTGGTTTTTAAGCATAGGTGTCGTTAAAAATCTTACTATTTTGACATAACATATAGACACATCAATTTTATTTATTTGTATAGAAGAACTGCACAGCCTACACAGATTGCCCACGCAGGACAGTACACACTTACTGCCGCAATAGGGTGGTAAATTATCATCATTCATCATTTCGTCTCATATACGTCCCACTATTGAGCTTGAGCCTCCTCCACAGTAGGAGGAAAACTGACCTACTATATTACGCTGGTCAAACGTGTTGGGTTTTGTTTCGAGTTTTCCTTCTCTTGCACAGATCTTATGTGCATATGTTATATGCATATTTTATCCTTTAGTCGTCTTTTACGACACCCACGGGCAAAAGAGGGGGTGGTGAATTGTATTCTTACTCCGTCACTACACGGATTATCAGCATCGTATAAATTCTTGAAAACACCATCAAAACCAATTAAGCGATATTAGGAGAAGGAAAAGCAGCGCTTTCGTGGGAACCTCGTCTCTTCTCTGATAGAAGAATAGATTATTCTCCTTTTTAATTAATATCTCAGCATTTCATTCATCACTTTAGGGCCATTCCTGGGATAGATTAGTCCATTAATTTATATGTGTATCTTATATCTAATAAATAATGTATTAACATTATGCGCATAAGCCTTTATTAATATGGTTAACACTTTATTTGGCATAAGTGACTTCACTGATGGATCTGTCAGAATACCAGCGCTAGGGTAATCATATTGCCTTAGCAGCAGCTGAGGCAGATACCATATTTTGGCCTCACGCATGTGCACATTATTAATAAAATCCATAAATTTGTTGCTGTAGGAAAATGTGAGGTTGCAAAATAAAATTTTTCTTTCTTTCTTTTTTCTTTCTTTCTTTCTTTCATTACTGACCTAGATAAATTGAATTACTACACCATGCTGATCAGATATACTAGTATAGTTTTGTTTCGAGTTTACCTTCCCTTACCTACACATTATATACCCCTTTTTTGGGTTCCAGGATCAGCGCACACGCCGTCCAGCTCCGTCCAGGGTGACGACGGAGCAGTGCGCGGCCCCATAACCTTGGGCCGACCACCAGTACCGAGTTCCTTGTGCTCCGTGGCCGGCCCGGCAGGATACCCTATGGGGTCCCTGCCCGTTCGATCGTCCGTTCCGCCCAGAACGTCGATCGCGTCGCGCGGTCAGCATCCCTGCGGGTGATGGACTAACACCCGGTCCGGTCACCCGTGACCTCGCTTGGGCGGCATCAGGCGCAGGTACTCGCGCTTATACCGCCTGGCGGCGGAGCGTGTCGTCGTGGAGTTCCTCCCGCACACGGCCGCCGCCTCCTTCCGCGAAGTGACTCCGCGAAGTGAGTGCTGCAGAAGGCGATGACCGCGTCCCAGTTACATTATATACCCCTTAATCATATTTTACAAAACTCACATGCAAAATAGGTGATGGTGAATGGTATTCTTACTCCATTACCACAAGAAAAAGAAAAATTCTGCCCTCATCATCATCGCAGCCCATATACGTCCCTCTGTTGAGCTCGGCCCTCTTTCACAATGGGAGGGAATTTAATTATACCGTGCTGGTCCGACATGTTGGTATAGGGTTTCATTTCGAGTTTTCCTTCTCTCGCAAAGATCTTATGTGCATATTATATCCCTTAGTCGTCTTTTACGACATCCACGGGCAAGACAGGGAGTGGTGAAGTGTATTCTTAATCCGTCACCACACGGAAAGGCCTCATTTATCATTCAAAATACATCTTACCGAATGGATCATTCTTGGAGTATACGCTGATACGAGCACCACTGATTGCTGTTGTTATCCAAGGTACATAAGGGTATATGGTTATATGGTGGGGTAAGGCACGTGGGCGACTGTTGCGAAGAGGATCCGGACATTGAGATCCACCTGACACAAACATGGAAACGTTATGATTTTCAACTGTACGTTTACAGCGATCATTTCTACCATGTACGTGCAGAGTCTGGAATGAACTACCTGCTGCTGTGTTTCCCGAGCGCTATGGCATGTCCTTCTTTAAGCGAGGTTTAAGAAGAACATTTTCTTCACGGTAGGCAACGGCCTAGCTGTGCCCCTGGTATTACGAAGGTTCATGTGCGGCAGTATCACTTACCATCAGGTATGTTGCTTGCTCGTTTGCCACCATCGGATATAAAAAAAAACATACATTTTTCTTCATCATCTCAGCTCATATAGGTAATAAAATAGGGGGTATTCCGTCGGGCCGACCACTGATGACGAGCATCTGCTCCGGTTTTTTGGGGTGGACTGCGGTCGGCGCGCTCCTCGCACCACTCCGTCCGGGGCGACAGAGGGGCGTAAGCACGCACACCCGCAACCCACCCGAACACCACGTCGCCTTCGTCGTTGGGCCGACCACCGGAGCAGGGTTACTTGTCATCAGTGGCTGGCCCGACGGAATACCCCCTACTTGGGGTACCCTCTCATCGACCGACGTCCCCCCCTCAGAGAGGACCTCGGTCTTTCCTCACGCGGTCGGCCTCTCAGCGGGTGACGGACTAATTCCCCGGTCACGTCAGCCGCGGCCTCCGCTAGGGCGACATGAGGCGCAGGTATTCGCGCCTACGCCGTCCACGTCACCGGCGGCGGATCGCCTCATCGAGGCTGCGCTCCTCACGCAAGCGATCCGCCGCCTCCATCCGCAAGACTACTGCCTCGCAGAAGGCTGCGATCGCGTCCCAGTTCCTGACGCTGCCGACCATCGCCCTGGCGATAGTAGACAGCGTCAGGTCGGCACACACAATTCACTACTTGCCCGTGGATGTATAAAAGACGATAAACGAGTATAAAATGCATACAACAACTATGCAAGAGAAAAGAGAAGGAAACCTTGAAACAAAACCTATAGCAACCTGTCTGACCAGCATGGTATAGTGAGGTTAATTTCCCTCCTATTGTAAAAGAGGCTCGAGCCCAGTAGTGGGAGGTATTTGAGCTGGAATGATAAATGATAGTCCTGTTTTACGAAACCCAAGAGCAAGATAAGGAATGGTAAATTGTATTCTGTAGCCACAAGGATAAATATTTATGTACGAGCAGCGCCCTGCGGTTTCACCCGCAGTTCCTGTTCCCGTGGCAATATCGGGATAAATTATAGCCTATGTGTTATTCTGATATGTAAGCTATATTATTGTGAAGTTTTATCAAAATCCATTGGGTAGTTTTTGTGTGAAAGAGCAAAAAACATCTTTACACCTTCACAAACTTTCGCGTTAATAATATTAATAAGGATATGTATTAATAATAATCTAAATTATTATAATATACAATATTGGCTACATACCTATAGCTAGAGTCAGCAGTGACCAATGTCCAGTGTGTTCATGGAGGATTGTTGGTGCTCCTGAATGGTAGCCACAACCCGTGGTACATACCAGCCTCTCGTGGTTGATCTTAGTATTATTCTAATAACAATATTATATCCTTTGAGACATTAAACATTATCCTCAAAAAAGTTAATAGAATTATTTTTAAGGACGTTCAGTAGTGACCTTTATAGTCATCCTGTAATTTGAAATAAAACTACTTCTACGGCTTTTATCGCGTTTATATTTGACTTTTCATGGTTCATAGTTATGGGAGGATATCCTTCTGCATCCTTTCGTGATCATAAACGCTGAAAAGTGTTCGAAACATCAGAAAATTAAAAATCAATTTCAAACGCGATTAAATACGTAAAAATAGTTTTATTTCAAGCGTAATGCTCGCGCAAACATTTGATTAGACATGAAATAAAAGTATTTTAATGGATTCCGCGATATAATCCGTAAAAATAATTTTCAAGGGAAACTAAAGGTCGGTTTCCGATTAAAGACGGTTTTGAATATTTTATAGCATTCATAATTGTCGTAGAATTAACTTATTTGACTTCCAGCAACACATCTTTATGTAAGAGTTTATTGTAATCAGCCCACTACAGAATTAGACCAGGGTCGATAATTTTAAGAACCAAAAAAAATAACAGTAGAATAAAACCCATTAGAAAACAAAGGGAATAAGATAAAAATGAAAGGAAAAATAAATTACGGGCGATCCGAGTTCAGGAAGTGGGAGGGGGTCAGTTTTTCAGGGTAAAAATGGTTTATCTCGATTGCCGGCAAAACTACAAATCCTATGAAAAAAAGTTAAATAGCAAAGTTGTAGGTAATAAAAAGATCTACAACTTTTGTATTTACAATTTTTTTACATAACCTTAAAATTTAAATGACAAATTCAAATAACCAAGTTTTTAGTTTTTTATTTTTATCCTTTTCAAAAATTTCTCTTTTAGAATTTTAGAATTAAATAATTTGAATCACTGACTAGCATTCATTTTGAACAAGCTTCGCAACATGTAAAAATCGAAACATAATTCTATTTCTTCTGGAAAAAAGTATAACACTGTGGTATACGCACCTGGTTCCCTTTGCCTACCCAAAGGAACGAACCAAACATGTAGTTAGTTCACTTTCAACTCACCTGACGGTTGGAATCATATCTATAACATATGCTTTTAGGAAGTAGTTTAACTTTAATGACTTCTTTCTCTTCCTCAACAAAATCTCTAGGTGCGGCTGGAAGCAATTCATGAATAATTTTAATTTGTCCTGAACATGTTAATTTCTTTGTGGTTTTTGTTTTAACTTGCCGCGTGATGAGGCAAGATAGGAAGCGGTGATTTGTATTCTTACTCCGTCACCATACGGAAGAATCATCTAAACTGCAAGACAATAGGAAAATTGACCTACTATACCACGGTACTCGGAGGGGTTTTATTTCGAGTATTCCTTCTCTTGTATACATGTTATACGCATTCTATATATCCCTTAATCGTCTTTTAAGACAACGTTGCGCAAGATAATTTATTTTATAATTAATTAAAAGTATTCTCACTCCGTTACACTAAAAAAAAGATAATGAAAGATAAAGAATAAAATATTTAAAATTAACTTACCAGACAGAAAATCCACATGTAGTAAGTTGTCTAAAATCTGTCGACGGTTATCATCTTCTAGAAAGTTAGAGGATGGTAAGCATACCGGGAGCATATATGCTGAAAATGTTTTATATTTTTCTTTAGTTAAGAGAATCTATATTAATACAAGCAAATAAAAAAGAGGACATTTCCTGCCATGACCGTGAACGCTGAAAAGTATTCGAAATGTCGGGTAATTAAAAATCAAATATGCAATAAAATCGGTAAAAATAGTTTTATTTATAACTAGCAGCCCGCCCTCGCTTCGCTTCGGTTTCAGTCGCCTTACTCCCGTAGTTTCCGTTCCGTTGGGAATACCGGGATAAAATATAGCCTATGTTACTCCCTGATATTATAGCTTTCCATTGGTGAAAGAAACTTTGAAATCGGTTCTTTGGTTTAATAAACAAATAAATAAACAAACAAACAAACTTACTTTCGCATTTATAATATTAGTCAGGATAAGGATTAGCTAACCTAACAGACGATGTTCTGTTCAAATCTAAAAAAATAGTATAAGCAATTCTCCTTGAAAACGATCTCAGCGCCACCTACCAGTTCATATCTATCGGAACAGCCACAAAAAAAAAAAAGCATCAAAATACCAGCCGTAGAAGGAGTTCAATTACAAGCACACGAACAGAAGATTGATATCTTTATATATAAATTTCTTGTATACGTGTATGTCACTGAACTCCTCCTAAACGACTGCACCGATATTGAGGAATTTTTTTGTGTGTGTTGAAGGGGATTCGAGAATAGTTTAGATTCACAATTGGACCCGGTAGGTGGCGCTTTATTTTGCGTGCTATACGCCCCTTTGTCGCTCCGGAGGGAGTGGTGCGAGGAGCGCGCCGACCGCAACCCACCCCAAAAAAAAAAAAAGGTGGCACATTATTTAAACAGAACAATACTTGTTGGGCAGCAATGTGTAATACCACAGTATAGTCATCTATCAGTAATGTATCTCGGCCGTAACCTTGAATTAAATGCCTACATCCCTGTGGTATGTAAACATGTGATAGGGCTGCCCGCCTCCAGCATTTTAATTAAATTTGCCTACTTTGTGTTTCCATTTAGTTTTGTATATACTTTTCTTATATAAACAAATAAAATACTTTGTGAATTGAATAGGAAGTGTTCAATAAGAATGCGTGTTGATTTTTGATTGGTAGTTTTAATTTTAAAAAAACATGTTTATGTTTAAATAACAAATCGGTCTATAAATTTAAATTATCTAGTGACAGACAGACGGTCAAATTACTTTTTTCTAGTACTATTCATACACACCGTTCAATAAACATCTATTATTATTAATAATAAAATACCACGTCTTTACTTTGAATTATATAAACTAACAAAACAAAACACATTATGAGTTTTAACACAAGCGTACCGTAACATGATTCATGAACCGCCTATAACTACCTATTTCACTCGTGTCAATCACTTTATTCACTTTATTTATTAATCCAGACAACTTTTTTTCGGGAGATAAAAGGAAATACTTATACATTAAAACGACACACATTATGTACCTACCTACTAGTTAGTAAAATTATTTTATAATAGGTAAAATTTCAGAGTTTGCAGGTAATCTAAAAAAAGTTATCTCTTGATTCGTTATTGACGAATTCATGCAACCAAAAACAACACAATATACCCTACTTGTCATATTAAATATGTGTACTATGTATTTTAGTGAAAAATTCGCGCAGTTATTGTTAAAAAAATAACACACCGTTCGTTCGTCACTGCAGCACAGTCGCGACTGTCTGCATGCCGAGCGCATGCCGAGATCGAGGCGCGTAGGTATAGCTCGCGTTTCGTCCGTTTGTATGAAGTTGGATTACTGATTGATAATATTACCATGGTAATACTCACTTAAACATCAGAAATTATTATTAAACTAATTCTAACGAATATTTTATTTCAGTGTGGTGACGATGTAAGAATACAATTTACCAAACCCTCTCTGGACTTGGTGTTTGCGTGTGGTGGCTTTTGGCGATGCCTTTAGTATCACTGAACCTCATTTCACGCATTTACACTCCCTTCACTATCTTCACGATAGGCACCGGCGTAGCAAAGGTCCATGAGCGGCAGCAACATTTACCATCAGATGTACTGTTTGCTACCGTTTGCAATAAAAAAAAAAGATAGGATGTATTGAATTGTATTCTTACTCGTCACCAGATGGAATTTATCTACTCACAAGATTTCACTGGAGTTATTAACTTCAACAAGGCCACACTGTACTTAGCGCCGAAGTTCTTATACTCTGGGTGTAAAAGTACATCGGCTATTGGTATTATTAGAAGAGCTGGTTCGCATTTGTGACCTTGAGCGATATCGTGGACTGAAAGACCGCATTCCGTCTCATCACGTTCGTAATCACCAAAGGCTACGTTACCTCTGAAATCAGTTTCAAATGAAATAAAAACGTTTTTTTATATACATACTAACTGACCCAACAGAGGTTGTTCTGTTTAAATCTAATAAAATAGTAAAAGGAATTCTCCTTGAAATTCATCGCAGTGCCACTTACCGGGTCCAATTATGAATCTAAACCGTTCCCGGATGTCCTTGAACACACAAAAAATTTCATCGACATCGGTCCAGCCATTTATGAGGAGTTCAGTGACATACACACGTACACAAGAAATTTATATATAAAGATAATTATTACATTTTTTTGTTAATAATTTATTTTTATTTATATTATTTAAGACAACACCCTGCACTAAGGAAATAATCCTTGTATTGCGGGGGACTTTACAAACATATAAATTAACGGACACAAATTACATCCAGACTCGGAACAACAATTTGTGGATCGCACAAAGTGTTGTCCCGCGTGGGATTCGAACCCTCGACACTGGCAATGTAGGTCGCTATCTTAACCACTACGCCATCTGTGCAGTCAGATAATTATATAAGCCTATAAATCAAATATTTTTCATTTAGAAGCATATAGACCAGATCATTTTTTTGCTTATAAATGAAACTATTTTATATATAAGCATTTTTATGTATAAACTTCCAAATTTAAGTTCTCACGCTACTCAGTTATCAGCTCGACAAATGAGACAGTAACAGCGTTACAAAAAAAAAAATCTGGTGAGATTTATATTTTTTCCCACCCACCATTGGGCTTGGGCCTTCATTACAATAGGAGGCAAATTGCCCTACTATACAAGGAGCTAAGGAGTAGTAATCAATTATTTTTCTTTGTTTCTATACCGTGCCAGTCAGACGTGTTGATACAGAAAGAAAAGAAAGAAAGGAAAAATTTTATTCTGTTCTCGTTCAAACTAAAAAGGGAGCTGTCGCTCAGGACGCCTAGCAGATGTGAAACATCAAAATTATTTTGTACAAGTACACATTTTAATTTTTACTGTTTACTTGATTAGAATACTTAAGACGAATCAAATACGCGTTTAAGCCAATATATAGGCTTTTGTCGTATTTATAAGTTTAGTTGTCAAAGTAATATTGTAAAACATTGTTATTAAATAAAATAAAATAAATAAATAAACATATATGCTTAGAATAATAACGTATAGAAGGATAGTGTCAATACTTCGAACGTTTGAAACATGAATCTAAAAATACTATGACGATTACACCCGTACACACGCACACCACTATACAAATTATGAAATCAAATTTTGTTTTTATTAACATAAATCGTCGAAATACTTTTAAAAGTAATGTTAAAAACCTTTTTAAGTTTTTCAAATGTGTTATGACACCATTTGAGTGCACAAACCGTCATAATTACCTATTTATTTTTTAAGAGTTGCGTACGTACGTGCAGTACAATGACTTGTACATTACGGAACGGTTCCGGCGTAAGCTCCATTAGGCTCCAATTGAAATGCTTCACTTTTTGTGTGCGAACTTACCTTCTATACGTTATTATTCTAAGCATATATGTGTAAAAGAACAGATTACGACAGAAACTAATATGGCATAAAGTATTAATAAAATATTACGAGTTTTTTGCCAGAAAAAGATGATTTTTATACAATAAACATTTATTTTCATAGCATACAGTTATACACTATGGGTATGTATTTAGGTTAATAATTTATTTTGAGCTCATTAGAAGGCGTTACAAAATTCGTACAAAATTCTAAAACAGGTTATGGTTTCGTTACACAAATGTACATAACCAAGCGTGGCGTTAACGTCACGCCAACGGTCAGGCTCACCCTCACCTACAAATGTTTCACATTAATAAATAAACACAAACATAGCTAAAGATTTTTTTACATAAAATAATTTAATATATAAGGTTTTATGTCGAGTTTGCCTTCTCTTGCATAAATGTTATCTAAATATCATATCTTATAGTCATCTTTACGACATCCACGAGCAAGATAGGGAGTGGTGAACTGTATTCTTACTCCGTCACCACACGGATAATAGAATGTAAATATCTGGTTGACCGAGCTTCGCTCGGAATATTTTTGTCGAATTTATTTAGATATAGGTATATTAATAAAAAATAAATAATGAAAATTATATAAAAAATTACAAAAAGAGAATAATAATAACACCGAGATTCGATCCGACGCTGTTTGAATGCCAAAAAAACCAAAATTTGACCCGGTTAACGTCCCACCTGAGCTATCGTAACTCATGACGTTTGTTCAATTGTTCATGTTTCATGACTCAACGAAATTTGAATTCATATTCTTTTAAAATTTAATGTCATTGTATTGTTTTACTAAAAACACGGACAAAACAACATTTTCTATAAATAAAACCTAGCTAGATCGATTTTTTGGACCCGAATCCTCTAGTATGCCAAGTTTCAACAAAATCGTTGCAGCCGTTTCCGAGATCCTGAATATATATATATAGGTATATATATATATATATATATATATATATATATATATACAAGAATTGCTCGTTTAAAGATATAAGATTAGGTACTAACAATGCATATCCCAGGGGTACTTCAGCTGCGTCAACTGCTGTTGATAGAACGAACAGTCTACTGATCAATACCACTCGTGGTACTCTGAAGTAATGAGGCTTTCCATGTTTAACTGGAACAAAAACAATATTTCATTTTCGTTTATAGCATTAAGGTCGCCCTTTGTACATTCTGGGTTATAACTATTATTAAAGTTCTTCTTGTAATTAGTATACCAATAAAGAATTATCTATCTATTTTTAACTACCGAGGCCGCGGGTGACGTGACCGGGGATTAGTCCGTCACCCGCTGAGAGGCCGACCGCGTGAGGAAATTCAAATTCAAATTCAAATTCAAATTTTTATTTGCTCAATAATAGGGTGTACATGGTTTTAAGGAATATTTGAAATTAGATCACCTATTTGGCCATTAAAATAATAGCATGCAAATATAAATACTTAAAAACTATTTTTAAACTACATGCCTCATTCCATACTACTTACTCTTTATACGTCAAAAATTCATCAATTGAGTAAAATGCCTTTTCTAAGAGCCACTTTTTTAGAGTTAACTTAAAAGAACTTAGTACCAGTAATCTAATTTTTTCTGGAATGTTATTATAAATATTTCTGCACATCACGTAACAATTTTTTTGCATTCGACTACTTTTCGGCACCTCTTCTAGTACCAATCGATTTGGATTTCGAGTATTTCCTCTAATGCATCCCGCTGACGTATATATTACTATATTCATTTTCGTAAATACTGCACATTCAAAAATATATATACATGGTAGTGTTAATATTTTTAATTTTCTAAAATAGGGCTGGCAGGACACATCTGGTGCAATCCCACATAAGGAACGAACACATCTTTTTTGTGCAATAAATGCTTTAATTATATCTGTACCATTTCCCCATATCACTATAGCATATCTTAGTACGGATTCTACATATGCAAAATAGGCAGTCATAGCAGTAGTCTTATTTGTCATCATTAATAATTTATATAGAGCAAATGAGAATCTGTTTATTTTAGTAATAACAGTTTCTATATGTTCTTTCCAATTTAAATGTGGGTTTAAAATGATACCGAGAAATGTTATCTTATTTGTATTTCGTAAAATTTGTCCATCAATAGCTATATCTACATTGTATTGTTTAAAATTATTAAAATTCATTAAATTTGTTTTAGATAAATTAATTTGCAAATTATTATTCTTTAACCAATTTATTACTAATGTCAATGTTTCGTGGATGTCAAATTTATGTTGTTCTAGTGTCAATTTATTTTCTGTAGTCACAATAATCGATGCATCGTCAGCAAACAGTACTGTTTTATGTCGTATTTGATCTGGTAAGTCGTTTATATATAATAGAAACAGCAGCGGACCAAGCACGCTGCCTTGAGGCACACCAAAATGGTTAGTTAAAAATTTTGATCTAAATACTTTTTGCAAATTGGTATTGTTTAGTTGCGTCACTTCCACACATTGTACTCTATTTTCCAAATATGATTCTAACCAATTTAAGGCAGGGCCTCTTATACCATTATGTTCTAGCCTAGTCAACAGTTGATCATGAGCAACGCGATCAAAAGCTTTAGTCATATCTAAAAATAAAACTGTGGTGTATTTCTTATTATTTATGCTCTGTAAAACTTCCTTTATTAAATAAAATGTAGCGTTACTTGTAGACCTATGTTTTTGGAATCCAAATTGACATTTTTTAATTATGCTTTTTGAGTTAAAAAAATTAGTCAACTTCTCATGCATGACTTTCTCAAAAATTTTTGAAAAGATCGGTACTATTGTGATAGGCCGATAGTTATTGATATCGCTCGTATCACCTTTCTTGTGAAGGGGTTTCACTATTGATTGCTTTAATTTATCGGGGAACACACCAGTCTCTAATGAATAATTTATTATTGGAGTTAGAATGGGACTAAGGTAATCTTTGCATAGTTTAATAACTCTTGTATTTACACAATCATAACCCTCGGCTGCCGTGTTTTTTAAGGACATTATTATCTTTTTAATGTAGGCCTCACTTACGGGGGTTAAAAAGATAGAATTTACTTGCTTGTCTTTGACATTGGCATGGCAAATTTTATTGAAGGATTCATTCGTATTAAGAATGAATGTTTCATTAAATTTATTTGCTATGAGTACGGGATCTGTTATAACTACATCATTTATTGCTATTTTCGAAATGTTATATTTTGAGTAAGAAGTATCAATTTCATTTTTTATAATTTGCCACGTAGACTTACTCACATTATCGCTGTTTAGAACATATTTCATATTCGAATTTTTTTTTTGCATTTATAATACATTTTTTTAATATTTTTGTATAATTTAAATACTTAATTTTATCTATATTACATTTGCCAGAATAATATTTAAAACGTAGTAGCCTTTTTTTGGTGCAGCTTATTTTTATGCCTTTAGATAGCCAGCGCATTGATCTTAATATATTAATTTTTACTACTTGAATAGGAAAACAAAGTTTATATAAAAGACAGAAATAATCATAAAATTCTTCAAAAACTATATTAAAATTATTTGTAGCACTATCTGGTTGTAGTTTTAGGTAGTGTAAACTGTGTAGGTGTTTTTGGAATGTATTTATATTTTCCTTACTATAACACCTTTTGTGCTGTAGTATATACCTGGGGATTACAATTTTTGAAGGAACATTAAAAGTCAGTACTTGTGCCGTGTCATGATCCGAAAGACCTAGTGGTAGAACTGAACTTTTTGAATCACTTTTGCTAATATCACTGATTATTAAATCAATGCACGAATTGGCTCTTGTTGGGCTAGTAATATGTTGACACAGATTATATTGCTGTACTAAATCTTCAAGTTTCTTTGTATTTATATTTTCCTCGAGAGTATTTATGTTTAAGTCACCAGCAATAATTATATGTTTTTTAGAATGCTTCGTTAAATATTTATGTAATAAAAGTTCAAGTTGGGAAAAGAAATATCGAATGTCAGTTGCATATTTTGATGGGATTCTGTATAGACAAATAACTATAATATTAGGTAATATATGTATAGCACAGCATTCAAAATGGTACAATGTTTGCAATTCATCAAAACAATTTATTTTTTTGAACACTAGTCCTCTCCTAACCAGAATACATACTCCACCCCTTTTCTTAGGTCTCGAATAATTAGATACTAGTTCATAATTATTTATGTGAATATTTTTTTCTGTGCCTACTTTCACAAATGTCTCAGTGAAACAGAGTACGTCGGGATAAATGTCCTCTTTGACTTCCGAAAGTGTGATTTCTATTATTTCTTTTTTTGACAGTAGTCCATGTATGTTTTGATGAAATATAATAAATTTATTTGTTTGGTGTGGGTCGAAAAAAGACCGACGTCCTCCCCGAGGGGGGGACGTCGGTCGATGGGAGGGTACCCCAATAGGGGGTATTCCGTCGGGCCGACCACTGATGTCAAGTAACCCTGCTCCGGTGGTCGGCCCAACGACGAAGGCGACGTGGTTTTCGGGTGGGTTGCGGGAGTTGCGTGCTTAAGCCGTGCGCCTCCGCCCCACTCCGTCGCCCCGGACGGAGTGGTGCGTAGGCGCGCCGACCGCAGCCCACCCACAAAAAAAAAATCTATTTTTAACTACACAGCACCACCTACTGGGTCCAATTGTGAATCTAAACCATTCTCGAATCCCCTTGAACACACACAAAAAATTCATCAACCTCGGTCCAGCCGTTTAGGAGTTCAGTGACATACACACGAATACAAGAAATTAATAAATAAAGATAAATAAAATTTTATTAACTTTCTCTCACCATGTATATATTGCAAGGCTCCAAGCCACGTGAACTGCATTTTACTAAGTGGACCTTCATCTGGCTTGAAACCTGGATCATCGTAGCAATCGGTAAATTGTGATCTTGACAACGAACCTGTAAACAGTTCATTATAAAATGCATTCTTCTATTGTAAATAAAACTACTTTTACGGATTATATCGCGTTTGTATTTGATTTATGATTGCCCGACGTTTCGAACACTTTGCAGCATTCATGGTCACGGGCAGACTAAGGTGTCTCACGTCCAACAAGTAATCGTTATTACAGACATTTTGTAAAAGAGAAAAAACGTTCTTCATTCCCTACTCCTACTACGTAGCAAATCACACCTTTAATTATAGTACGCATTTAATACAATTGTAATTTTAGTCAAATAATAATAATTATCAAAATCATGGTCTCCACAATCATTTATACCTCCCTCAAATTATCAACAGTATGGATGTGTAGTGCTCGCGTAAACATCAAATATCATTTCATTCTTCTATTCATCTCGGCTCATATAGATTCCACTGCTGGGCTAGAGTCTCCTTCAAAAAGGAGGGGAAATTGACCTACGCTGGTCAGACGTATTGATACAGTCTTTTGTTTGGAGTTTTCCTTCTCTTGCATAGATATTATATGCACATTTTGAATCCCATTGAATTGTATTCTTACTCCGTCACCACACGGATTATCAGAATCACATAATTTCTTGAAGACATCCTCAAAACCAACCAAGCGATATTAGGAGAAAGAAAAACAACGCTTTCCTGGTAACCACGCTGGTTAGATACATTGGTATAGAGTTTTATTTCGATTTTGCCTTCTTTTACATAGATACTATCTGCATATCATATCCCTTAGTCGTCTTTTACGACACCCACAGACAAGATAGGATATACTCGTATATGATTTGTATTCTTCACTACAGCCACCACATATTAGGGATGGTGAGTTGTATCCTTCACTTCAATCACCACATATCCTTACTAATATTATAAATGCGAAAGTAAGGATGTTTGTTTGTTTGTTACGCTTTCACGCTTAAACTACCGAACCGATTTCAAAAATTCTTTTACCAACGGAAAGCTATAATATAAGGGAGTAACATAGGCTATGTTTTATCCCGGTATTCCCACGCGAACGGGAACTTCGCGGGTAAGGCAACTGAAACCGAAGCGAAGCGAGGGCAGGTTGCTAGTATATAATAACTATCGTTTTCTTCCTTTTCAAATGTCATTTTCGTAAAGTTTGAGGTATGGGTATACAGATAGGATCAAATTGAATTGGCCTAGGTCGATGTGAAGCGCTTAAGACTCCTCCAAGCAACCTCCGAGCCCACATACGTCCCACTGTTGGTGCCTCCTCCATAATCGGAGTGAATTTGACCTACTATATCATTCTGGTCAGACATGTTGGTATAGTCATATGGTTTCATTTCAAATTTTCTTTCTCTTGCGTGGATGTTATGTGCAAATTATATTCCATAATCGTCTTTTATATCATCCATGGGCAAGATAGGGAGTGGTGAATTGTATTCTTACTCCGTCACCACACGGAAAATGAAAATATATAAATAGCTGAGTCGACAGACGCTGTTCTGTTCAAATAAAATAAAAGCAGCGCCACCTACCGCATCTAATTGTGAATCTAAACCATTCTCGAATCCCCTTGAACACACACAAAAAAAAAAGACAAAAATTTCGTCTACATCGGTCCAGCCGTTTAGTAGGAGTTCAGTAACATACACACGTACGCAAGAAATTTAAATATAAGATACTCACAATAGCTTATAATAATAAAAATTACACGAATCAACCACATATCAAGCATACAACTGGAAGAGACATCGCCAAATACACAAACACGATTTAATTAATTATGAATTCCATTGCTTGTTTTTTAGGGTTCCATACTCCAAAAGGACAAAATGGGACCCCTTTATTTTTGGAACGAAGTTCCTTATCGCGCGTTGTGAAAGGGGGCTAGACGGAAAAATTCTTACGAAAAGTTGTCACGACACTTTTTGCTATAGTAAGCTATTGTAAGCTGTGCGGCGTCGCATGTTTCTCTGTCTGTCTCTCTCTCTCTCTTATAGAAAGCAAGCCAGATATTTTCATTTCTATTTCGCATTGAACAGTGTGGTGTCGCGACGATTATTTTTGTTGAGTGTATACAACAACAAAATATAATACTACCATTGATGCAGTTTTTTCAAGACATTTAAATAAAATAGAATTCCAAACATATGTTTCCTACTTCAGTTACCACAAGCCAATTATTACGAAAATTGAGCCTACTGATTAAGTTTATATAACATTATATTTGTTAATAATAAAAAAAATATTATTATAACCAAAAAAAAATAAAATTTTATTACAATTCCTTCACTAATTAATCGAAAGGAACTTCGTTCCATCCGGGTGTCCCTTGACACCTCTCAAGTTTTTTTTTATTTTTTTTTTATTATTGCCAACGGTGGCAAACGAGCGAGCAACACACCTGATGGTAAGTGAAACTGCTGCACATGGACCTTTGCAATACCAGGGGCACAGCCAGGCCGCTGCCTACCGTGAAGGAAATACTCTTCTCAAACCTCGTTTAAAGAAGGACATGTCATAGCGCTCGGGAAACACAGCAGCAGGTAGTTCATTCCAGAGCTTGCACGTACGTGGGAGAAATGATCGCTGGAAACGTACAGACCATAACGTTTCCAGGTGAAATGGATGGACCCTGCTACGATGTCGAGTGTGGTACGTTGGTAGAATGGTGACGGTGGTACCAAGTCAAGCAGTTCCTCGGAGCACTCCCCGTGAAAGAGTCGGTAGTCGGAGTATAGGATCACTTTGTTGTCTGTCTATAGGTCTAGACCCTTTTTCTCAGAACGCGTGAAGGTATCAAGCAGATACATATCAAATACTCAGGTCTACTGTTCCTTGGAGCTGTGAAAAAAAATCAAACTTCTAAGCCAACGCAATCAAAAGATACAGCCGTTTATTCTTCAAATTTTCGACACTCGCAAGGGAATCAAAACCTACAGGGCACTTTCCATGAATTCAGAACCATGACATTTGGTACGAAGCAACTATTAATTTTTTTTTAGTTACATCATACAATAAAAATATTTTAGAATAAAAATACCATAGCTAATGATTTCTGATGTTTACGCGAGCATTACACATCCCTATCAATATTATAAATGCGAGAGTAAGGTTGTTTGTTTATTAAACTTTCACGCGTAAACCACCGAACCAATTACAAAAATTCTTTCACCAATGGAAAGCTATAATATCTGGGCGTAAACTAGGCTATATTTAATCCCGGTATTCCCACGGGAACGACAACTACGCGGGTAAAACGACTATAACCTATAACCGAAGCGAAGTGAGGGCGGGTTGCTAGTTGTAAATAAAACTACTACGGATTTTATCGCGTTTGTTTGATTTTTGACTGTCCGACATTACGAACACTTTGCAGCGTTCATAGTCACGGGCGGACCATGACAGTTCGCCCGTGACCATGATCACTACAAAGTGTCCGTAAATTAGTTTTATTTACAATACCATAACTTTTACTTATATACCTACAGGTTCGTATGGAACCCCCGGTGCGCGAGTCCGACTCACACTTGGTCGGTTTCTTTTTATTATTTTTTGTTTATAATGCAATGGAATCCAATGTTTACCTTCCAAATGATTGTAATATGTATACGTTTCGTTCATTTATACGTCAACCTATCAATGTTTATTGCTGAATATACGACAAACGGAACGTAATCACAAAAGGGATTAAGGAATAATAGGGATAACTTTTCCGTATGGGTATGGAGTAAGAATGTAATTTAACTACCTTCTAATGACTAAGGGGTATAATAACATAAGTAAAAAAAAAATCTTTCCGTGTGGTGACGGAGTAAGAATACAATTCACCACTCCCTATCTTCCCCACGGATGTCGTAAAAGATGACTAAGGGACATCATAAGCATATAATATCTTTGCATGAGAATGAAAACTCGAAAAAAAATTCCTATTCTAACACGTCTGACCAATATGGAACAGTAGGTCAATTCCGCTCCCATAAACCCCCGACACAAAGTAAAATAATAATAAAAAAAACATTAAGTTCTCTTTAACAGGAATTATCTATGAGCCCTCCCATCGGCGTCTCGATCACCGTCCACTCGGTCGACATCAGCATCCGGGCCCATATGAGGTACTTGGGCCTGGTGCTCGACGGGCGATGGTGGTTCCGGGAGCATTTCCGCAGGCTCGCTCCACGGCTCGTCGGCGCGGCGTCCGCCCTATCGTGGCTTATGCCGAACGTGGGCGGACCGAGCGCTGCGTGCCGACGGCTGTACGCGGGGGTCATCCGGACGATGGCCCTGTACGGCGCACCGGTGTGGGCGGGGTCCATGACCGCCCGACTTAGGGCCCTTCTGTGGCGACCACAGAGGGTCACGGCGGTCAGGGCCATCCGCGGATACCGCACGGTGGCGACGGAGGCAGCGTGCCTATTGGCCGGTGGGACCTGGAGGCGGAGATGCTCGCCGGACTATATCGGCGGGTGACTGGGGTGCGAGCGGAGGGTGGTGTGGTCTCGTTAAGGGATCTCACCGCCTGGCGCGTCGACGCCCGCCGAGACGTCATCGCCCGTTGGGCAGTCCGGCTGGAGAGGCCTCGGTTCGGGGTGCGAACCGTGGAGGCCTTCCGGCCGGTGCTGATGCAGTGGTTGGAGAGGCGGCACGGGGTGCTCTCCTTCCGACTGGTGCAGGTTTTGACGGGGCATGGATGCTTCGCCAAATACCTGCACAAGGTCGTTAGGAGGGAGAGTACACCGTCCTGCCACCACTGCGATTGCGACGAGGACACGGCGCGCCATACGCTCGAGGCCTGCGGGGCTTGGGCAGTGCAGCGCTGTGAACTCGTCGCAATCATCGGTACGGACCTGACGCTGCCGGCTATCGCTAGGGCGATGGTCGACAGCGTCGGGAATTGGGACGCGGTCGCAGCCTTCTGCGAGACAGTGATCTCGCGGAAGGAGACGGCGGATCGCCTGCGTGAGGAGCGCAGTCTCGATGAGGAGATCCACCGCCGGCGACTGGGGCGGCGCAGGCGCAACTATCTGCGCCTCATGCCGCCCTAGCCGACGCCGCGGGTGACGTGACCGGGGATTAGTCCGTCACCCGCCGAGAGGCCGACCGCGTGAGGAAAGACCGACGTCCTCCCCGAGGGGGGGACGTCGATCGATGGGAGGGTACCCCAATAGGGGGTATTCCGTCGGGCCGACCACTGACGACAAGTTAACGCTGCTCCAGTGGTCGGCCCAACGACGAAGGCGACGTGGTTTTCGGGTGGGTCGCGGGAGTTGCGTGCTTAAGCCCCTCTGTCGCCCCGGACGGAGTGGTGCGGAGGCGGGCCGACCGCGACCCACCCACAAAAAAAAAAAAAAAAAAAACAGGAATTATCAATTAATTGTCACTTAACCATTATAATGTAGTAATCATAAGCAATTGCATCATTTTGGAAAAGAGCTGCTACACTTACACTGCTGGACCGATATTAATGAAACATAGCTAAAAACCACCGCGAGGAAACTGGCTTTCAAATGAAAAAAACCTCATCGAAAGCGATCCATCTTGTTTGAGAGAGTTTGAGAGCTACGATGCCACACACACATAGACAGACATCGACGTCAAACTTATAACCTCTTCTTTTTACATTGGGGTTAAAAAGAGACCAAAATCGAAATAAAAACCTACACCAACCCGTCTAACCCCAGTAAGTCAAATTCTCTCTTATTGTCGAGGAGACTCACGCCTAGCAGTAGGATATATGTATATGTGCTAAGCGCTGATGATGATGATGGCAGATCGAAGCGAGTAAGATGTGACCATAACTTATCAAGAGAAACAAAAAAAAAATTGTAAATGTATTAAACTGCCGTGTGGTGACGAGTAAGAACAATTCACCACTCCTTTTCTTGCCCGTGGGTGTCGTAAAAGACGACTAAGTAGTTAAATATACAGATATTTATGCAAGAGAAGAAAAACATGAAATGAAATCCTATACCAACATGTCTGATTAGCGTGGTATAGTAAGGTCAATTTCCCTCCTATTGTGGAGGAGGCTCGAGCCCAATAGTGAGATGCATATGAACTGAAATGTTAAATAATAATTGTAATTATTAAAAGCTTGTATCCAGTAAGAGTGAAGATATTCACATAATTATATTGTTGAAGCTCTACATTGCAACAAATATTAGTTCCACGTCCGTGTAATAGATGGCGCCAGTTTGACAATTGCATTATTCGTGAGGAATATAAAATGAAGATAAATGTCGACTGACATTATCGCATACCAACATGAAGACTACATAAATATACATATATATGTAACTATACATAAGACATATTCACGCGTAAATTATATTTAAATTTCTTGCACAAGTTTCAAAATGGCGGATTTGTCAATTCAAACAATTGCCGCCAAGAAAGGAATAAATAAGTTGTTATTTTCGAGTAACGTGAAACAAATGTGAGCCGTCACGGGACGCCGGACTAATGTGAAACATCGAAAGTATTTTACACACGTAGTATGCATAAAAGAATAGATTACAACAGGAACTAAGTATAATAACGTAATGTAAAAATAAAATAAACCGTTTTCCCAAAAAAATTATGATTTTATTTTCATTTATGTTTATCGGACGGCGCAGCGTAGGACGACAAAACTAGGTGGACTGACGACATTCTCAAAGTCACAGGGAACCGTTGGATGACTTGGATGCAAGTGGCGTAGTACCGTTCCGAGTGTCATTCTCGTGGGGAGGCCTATGTCCAGCAGTGGACGTCTGTAGGCTGATGGAGGGATGGATGGATTATATACATTAAATAAAAAACATAAAAATTCAATTTCAAATTGTGACAACTCAATTTTTTTAATCAGTGACTCCAGTAATAATATAATATACCTAAATATATTCAACTAGCAACCCGCCCTCGCTTCGCTTCGGGTTCAGTCGCCTTACCCGCGTAGCTACCGTTCCCGTGGGAATATCGGGATAAAATATAGCCTAAGTAGCCTATGTAACCTATGCCTCCCTGGTATTTATAGATGAGATATATTATAGCTTTTCATTGGTGAAAGAATTTTTGAAATCGGTTAGCCATTTTCTTAAACATTAAAATGGGTATTGTACGTTATCCGTAAAAGATAGACATATGCTATCCCGGACTTTTTTGTAGACCTATAAAAGATACACAATTCCACCATACATTGTTTTAATATATCTCTAACGGATCAGACAGCGTTTTCGATAAAAGCTCCCGGACGGCTTGACTTTTTCCGACCTCTTCGTCAATTATCGTCATATTTCAATCAATTTACCAAAACATTGATGTATTATACATAAAAACCTTCCCTATGAACCACTCCGTCATTTGGTGAAAACCGCATGAAAATCTGTTCAGTAGTTTTTGAGTTCATCGCGTTCAGACAGACAGACAGAGGCGGCCGGAGACTTTGTTTTATAATATTTAAAGATGCCTCTGACGGTATTACTGTAACAATTGGCCGGAACTATAGGTACTTGCTATCATATAACGTGGCGACGCATCGCCGTGCCCTGCGTTCAGCAACGCCAGCAATCAGTTTTATGTACGGCTATAGATGTTTCACACCAATGAACCATAAAGGTTGCAATGAGACATATATCAGTTGATCTTGAGGTCGAAGTCTCAAGATAGAAATAGTTTTCATATTTCATTTTAACATTTTCTGCCCTCAAGTTGCGTATAAAATAACATTCATTATTAAACAAATATTAATTTTCCGTGTAGTGACGGAGTAAGAAAACAATTTACCACTCCATATCTTGCCCGTGGATGTCGTAAAAGACGACTAAGGGTTATAATGTGCATATAACATCTGTGCATGCGATGAAAACCTGAAAGTAAAACCTTTTACCAACACGTCTGACCAGCATGGTATAGTAGATCAATTTCCCTCCTTCTGGGGAGGAGGCTCGACCCTAACCATGGGATGTGTATGAACCGAGACAACGACACTGTTGAAGACGACAATTCGACTTACTGACGGACCATTACTGACATGAAGAAACTGATAATTTGAAATGAAAATTATAACTCGACACTGCGAAAATGGCTCGTATTAGTAGCTGATTGCCAAGTCAAAAAAAAAGAAGAAGAAGAAGAACTGAGACAACGACGAGTTAAACAAAATTGTATTTCTCTATATTTGTATTTACAGATCTTATAAAATATTGTTCCGTGCGGTGATGAAGTAAGAATACAGTTCCCCCATTTCATTTCTTGCACGTGGGTATTTATTTAACTTTGGGACTAATCCCACCACACATTCCCACCACTGTAACTCTTGTAAGCCAGGATCCACAATGGTCTCCGTTAAGACGCCCGAGGTTTGACCCATAACGGAATTAAAGCTCAACTCAAAAACGCCTGCTGGGCTCGAGCCTCCTTCCCAATAGGAGGGAAATTGACCTACTATACCATACTGGTCAGATATGTTGGTATAGGGTTTTATTTCAAGTTTTCCTTCTCTTGCACAAATGTTATATGCATATTATATCCCTTAGTCGTATTTTAAGACATCCACGGGCAAGATAGGAAATTGTATTTTTAATCCGTCACCACAAAGATTTGAATTATAAAAGAAAAAAAGGAGAAGTTGGAATGATTCCACTTTCCTCCTATGCAAAGCGGGAGGTATGAAGCAAAATTGGCTAATAAGCTAGTATTTAAGAGAATATACAACTACGTGACGTGCAGCAGTACAGCATCACGGATTTAACAGAACTTTAGGGACCTATATGTGAGTTGTAAATAAAACTACTTTTACGGATTATATCGCGTTTGTAATAAAAATGTCTGTAATAACGATTACTTGTTGGACGTGAGACACATTAGTCCGCCCGTGACCAGAATGCTGCAAAGTGTTCGAAACGTCGGGCAATCATAAATCAAATACAAACGCGATATAATCCGTAAAAGTAATTTTATTTACAATGTGCAGTGCTCGCGTAAACATCAGATATCACCTATATGTGAGGTTTAGGATTGGTTGCAATAGTAGATATGGCAAAAATGCCTGAATGCACGGCAATTTTCTCGAGTTGCAACTATGTGACTAAATGATTTAAAATGCAGATAACATTTATGCAATGGAAAATTTTAAATATAAAATCCTATACCAATCCGACTAGCGTAGTATTTTGGGTCAATTTCCCATCCATTTTGGAAGAGGCTCGAGCCCTGGGCTTTAACCTTTACGAGTTACAATTAAACCTTTACGAGTTAGCATTCACAGTTGTTACAAGTTGTCTTGGTGATCTTTAAGTCAGTTTAAACGATTCCTACGACAGTGTAAATTCTAAACCATCACCTCATAGCATTTTTCTTACTAAGAAACCATAAGGTGTTACATGATGCACAAAACTGTATTGGTGAATTCCAATATACGTAATGTAAAAACTTTTAATTTAATATCAAACAAATAATTTGAATATGGTGAACACCTGAAAGGTGAACATCTGAAAAGAGTTTATAAATTTAAGTATTTGGGGCATATATTGACTCCTGATCTGAAGGACAACGATGACCTGGAAAGGGAGCGCAGGGCGCTGTCAGTGAGAGCGAACATAATAGCTCGCAGGTTTGCACGATGTACAACACAGGTGAAAATTACACTGTTTATAGCCTATTGTACATCGTTCTACACTTGCAGCCTGTGGGCTAGATATACTCAAAAATCTTACAGTGCTCTCCGCATCCAATATAACAACGCGTTCAGGGTGTTGTTGGGGCTGCCCCGCTTCTGCAGCGCTTCGGGGATGTTCGCTGAAGCTCGTGTAGATTGCTTTTACACCACAATGCGCAAAAGGTGTACATCCTTATTGCGTAGGCTAGCTCAAGCAGCATCCTGGCCATGGTTGCAAGTCGGCTGGACTGCATACATGTAAATCACTGATCTCTCATGGGGTGAGGCAACAGTGATTTATATTAGTAGATAATATTTTGTTTTATTTTAATTTATTTTATTTTAATGTATTCGCATATTGTTTTGTAATTATAATTGATTTTTCGAATATTTCACATGTTTACTAACAACCGTAGATTAAGTATTACTAACAAAAATGAGTCCTTGTTACTTAAATAAATGAAAATTATTATTATTATTATTATAATATTCCAAAATAATCAAACAACTCTTTGATCAAAGTTTTAAGTTTTCATTTTTAACGGTAATCACAAAGTACACACAGCAGTCATAAGGGACTACTTTGTGTAGGTACCTACGTTTTAGTTTAATTTTAAATCATTGTTTCAAAAACAACGAGTAAATCCATCCATTCCCCTATCCAATCCACCTATTCAAGCATTCAGTTACTAGGACGCTTAAAGAATGCATCCAAGCATGTTTGCATAAGTTTATATAGCATGCAATTCGCTGACATTCTTACCCTCCTCTACCCATACTTAGTATTCCATTGCAACATTTCATTAGCTGAACTGAGCACGCGCTCTCGTACAATATTATAGTCATATTCTCGCCGACGCAAATTACTTACATCCTGTATACCTAATGCAATGCGAGAATAAATCTATACAAATAAACAAAATTGAAGTCTCCGTTTGTAATAACAAAATATTAGATTTTCATACTCACACGGTTATTTACACGATACCTATGCGTATAAAACTCTTTAATTTTTTTTTAGCGTGAAACATCTATAGCCGAGGGTGAACCTGGTCGTTGCCGTGGCGTTTTTTTTTTTTTGTGTGACTTAGTTGTTAGCCTCAGATGGCTGTGACAACTTTACCTGGACTGGTGGGTGAGCGCTGAGGGCTCTCAACCCGTTGTTGCCGTGGCGTTAACGCCACGCCTAGATATGTACATTTGTGTAACGAAACCATAACTTGATTTAGAATTTTATACAACGCCACCTAGTGAGCGCAAAACAAATTACTAACCTAAACAAAAAATAAATGTTATAAATATTTATTGAATAAAACTCATTATTTTTTGAAAAACAAATCGTAATATTTTATTAATACTTTATGCCATATTAGTTCCTGTTGTAATCTGTTATTTTATGTATATATACTTGTACAAAATCATTTCGACGTTTAACATCTGCCAGGCATTCTGAGCGACGCCTCCATTTTTTAACCGACTTCAAAAAAGGAGGAGGTTTCTTAATTCGACCGTATATATGCTTTTTTGCGGCGGATCGCCTGCGTGAGGAGCGCAGCCTCGATGAGGAGATCCGCCGCCGGCGACTGGGGCGGCGCAGGCGCAACTATCTGCGCCTCATGCCGCCCTAGCCGAGGCTGCGGGTGACGTAACCGGGGATTAGTCCGTCACCCGCCGAGAGGCCGACTGCGTGAGGAAAGACCGACGTCCTCCCCGAGGGGGGGACGTCGGTCGATGGGAGGGTACCCCAATAGGGGGTATTCCGTCAGGCCGACCACTGACGACAAGTTAACGCTGCTCCAGTGGTCGGCCCAACGACGAAGGCGACGTGGTTTTCAGGTGGGTCGAGGGAGTTGCGTGCTTAAGCCCCTCTGTCGCCCCGGACGGAGTGGTGCGGAGGCGCGCCGACCGCGGCCCACCCACAAAAAAAGAAAAAGAGATATATGCTTTTTTATGTTTGTTCGCGGATTACTTCGTCGTTTATGAACTGATTTTGATGATTCTTTTTTTGTTGGAAAGGGTATATATACTTCGTCGTCGACGTCGTCTTTATCGAAATCGAACGACAGGTTTTTGAAAAATCAAGAAAAATCTAAAAAATTATCTATATTGTCTACATTATTGAAGGTGGTTTATTTTTTTTTGTAAAAAAATAATTGTCAGTCTATCTGTTTGTTTATGAATTAAGGTAATCTTTATATGGCTGCACTGATTTTAATTATATTTTACTCCCAGTTACCTGTCTCTATAAGGAGTAACTTAGGTTATTTTTCCTCTCAAGAAACCCATAAAATTATGCCCGATCCGGTGAAACCCAAGGCCTCTTTGATTGTAGTCGCGTATCGTAATACTTTAGAAGATACTGGAGATTTTAAATGCGGTGAAAACCGACTGCAACCGAAGCGAAGCGATAGCGGATTGCTAGTTATCAATATTATCTAAAATCATCATCATCTCAGCCCATACATGTGCCACCGTTGGGCTCGGGCCTCCCCCACTATGGGAGGTAAATTAACCTACTATACCACGCTTTTTTTTTGGTGTGGGTTGCGGACGGCGCACTCCTCGCACCACTCCATCTGGGGTGACAGACGGGCGTAAGCACGCACACCAGCACGGCACGCCGCCTTCGTGGTTGGGCCGACCACCGGAGTAGGGTGACTTAACGTCAGTGGTCGGCCCGACGGAATACCCCCTATTTGGAGTACCCTCCCATCGACCGACGTCCCCCCCTCGGGGAGGACGTTGGTCTTTCCGCACGCGGTCGGCTTCTCGGCGGGTGACGGACAAATTCCCCGGACACGTCACCCGTACTATACCACGCTGGTCATACATGTATAGTTTCGAGTTATCCTTTTCTTGCATAGATATTTTAGGCATATTATATTCCTTAGTCTTCTTTTACGACACCCATGGGCAATAGTGGGGGTGGTGAATTATATTCTTAGTCCGCCACCACATGGATCTATATACTACTAGCAGACCCAGCCACACGTTGCTGTGGCTAAAGTTTTTGTTATATTACATTATCTATTAATTACTTACTCAATCCAGTCAACAGATATTGCCATCTGTTAAAATCGTATATGACACCTTTGTAGGTTTGACATAGCAGCGCCATCTATTAATTAATTACTCAATTCAGTCAACAGATATCGCCATCTATTAAAATCGTTTGCAGTTAACAGATAATTGTGAATGTCAAGTAATAGACAAATAATTAGCAATAAAATAATATTGCGACTATAAATTAAGATGTAAGCTATCCTATCTTTCAAGTTGGCTCAAACTGTTAAGTAATTTAGGAGTCCATCGCGGACAAACAACGTGACACGTAATTTATATATATTAAGATTGTAGAATTGAGTAATTTGTTTATTTGAAAGCGATAATATTGTGTGTTGCGGCTATCAAACATAGTCTGCTGAATAATTTATACCAGCAAGTGTCTGCGATTTCAACTGCGTAGTTCCCATTCCTGTTGGAATACGGGTATAAAATATAACCTACAAGCAACCCGCCCTCGCTGTCGCCCTACCCGTGTAGTTCCCAATCCCGTGGGAATACTGGGATAAAATATAGCCTGTGTTACTCCCTGGTGTTATAGCTTTCCATTAGTGAAAGAAGGTGGTTTATGCCTGAAAGCATAACAAACAAACAAACTTACTTTCGCATTTATAATATTAGTAAGGATGTCACACACTGGTAATTTAGTTTTTTATTGTTGAAAGAAATTTTAAAATCGGTTTCGTAGTTAAGGCGTGAAAGGGTAACGAACAAACTCACATTTGTAATTACAATAATAAGCTTCTGTCCGTGGTTTTGCCCACGCAAATATTAAATGCCAGCAATTTGTTACTCCACTTCGTTCGGTGAGCGAGAAATCCAGCAGCCTAACTTTCTGTGGGAATAATTCTGTATATGTGATGGATTTTGGAGATGACTTTAGTATCACGCATTCACACTGCCTATATTTCCTTCAAGGTAGGCAGCTGCCTAGGTCTATGTGCGGCAGTATCACTTACCATCAGGTGTGCTCTTTACTCGTTTGCCACTAATAGCAATAAAATATACAATGCGAGGCGTATCTATATAGTTATCATACGTAACGCCCACGCTCGCCTAGATGGTAAGATGATTGGAATGGCTTTTCAATAGATGTAAGCTTAAAGGCCTACATAATATCTTCTCATTCGCAGATAAGTTTTTTATAAATTGTAAATGTATTTATTGCTAGCAATCAGCGCTCGCTTTGCATCTATTTCAGTCGCCTTGCGATAAATATTACGATACATAACTGCAGTCCATGAGGCCTCAAGTTTGATGCCAAAATTAGGTGGCAAAATTTTATAGGGTTTTTTTTAGAGGAACAATAGCATAAGTCACTCCTTATATAGACAGGTGCCTGATTCTAAAGTATTTTTAAAATCAAACCAGTCATTTGGAAGATTATCCGGAACAAACATACAGACAGACAAATAAAAATTGAAGAGGTTTTTAGGCATAGGTATCATGTAAATAACAATATGAGCATGAATAAAAACCCTAATACTTTGATATTACAAATAACCACTTCTGGTAACTGAGGATTCAATTGATTTCACTATTTCTAAGGGAAATAAAAATGTCGCGTAAATTCTTAATCCGTCACCGCAAGGAAAAATTAAAAATAAATTTAAAAAAATCTTGCGATGGGCTACGGTCAGCGCACCCGTCCGCCCAGCGCCATCCAAGGCGACAGAGGGGCAGCGCGCAGCCTCATGACCCACCCGTGGCACGTCGCCTTTGTCGTTGAACCGACCACCGGTGCAGGTGACTGACCGTCGCCCGACGGAATACCCCTGAGGGACAACGAACGACTGACGTTCCCCCTTCGGAGACGTCGGTCATCGTCGCGCAGTCGGCCTCTCAGCGGATGACGGACTAAATCCCCGGTCCAGTCACCCGCTGAAAAATCTTATCCCTGTCCAGATTTCAAGTCATCACAGAGACTTCTCTATTTATCGTCTTAATTCAACCCATATACATCCCCCATTATTAGCCTCGGGCTTCCTTCACTATCTGAGACCTATACCACGCTGATTAGACGCGTTGATACAGGATTTTATTTCGAGGTTTCCTTCTCTTGCATATATGTTACCAGTGAATGTTGTAAGGACAAAATAGAGGTGAATTCTTACTCCGTCACCACACGGAATCGAATTGCATCTTTAACTACGAATATTTATTCGGCAGCGCATTTGATGCTGAACCGTCTTGATTATGCCTCGTTTAGAGACAATCATCTTTCTCATCAGCGTGGTATTGTAGGTCAATTTCCCTCCGATTGTGTAGGAGGCTCGAGCTCAACAGTGGGACATAGATGAGCTGTGATGAAAATGATGATGAGACTTTTTGTATGTGAGACATCTTAGTCCGCCCGTGACCACTTACGCTGTAAAGTGTTCAAAATATCGGGCAATCAAATGTAAACGCAATAAAAACCTTAAAAATATTTAAAACTTTTAATCTATTAAATTTCTTTTTTACTATTATTAGTGTCGTTTTTAGGGTTCCGTACCCAAAGGGTAAAAACGGGACCCTATTACTAAGACTTCGCTGTTTGTCCGTCCATCTGTCTGTCTCTAGGCTGTATCTCAAGAACCGCAATAGGTGTAAACAGCGGAAATTTTCACAAATTATGTATTTCTGTTGCCGCTATAACAAAAAATATCTGGGTGACCGAGCTTCGCTCGGAATATTTTTATCGAATTTATTTAGATTTATGAAAAATATATAATTAGATTAATGAAAAATAAAAAATAAATAATGGAAAATATATAAATAATTACAAAAAGAAACTAATAATAACACCGAGATTCGAACCGACGCTGTTTGAATGTCAACAAAATAAAAATTAGAACCTGTCAACTTCCCATCTGAGCTATCGTAACTCATGACGTTGACAACGAAATTTGAATTCATATTC
Source organism: Lymantria dispar (assembly GCA_032191425.1). Taxonomy (NCBI): domain Eukaryota; kingdom Metazoa; phylum Arthropoda; class Insecta; order Lepidoptera; family Erebidae; genus Lymantria; species Lymantria dispar. Next base: position 2,712,468 of record CM063465.1, on the reverse strand, counting down.
CTTTAATATTTAATGTCATTGTTTGTTTTGCTAAAAACACGGACAAAACAACATTTTCTATAAATAAAACCTAGCTAGATCGATTTTTTGGACCCGAAACCTCTAGTATGCCAAGTTTCAACAAAATCGTTGGAGCCGTTCGAGATCCTGAATATACAAGAGATATATATATATATATATATATACAAGAATTGCTCGTTAAGATATAAGATACTAAAAACAAAATAAAATAAATATTTAAGGAGGGCTCCGCGATTTTTTATAGATCATTATCTATGTACGGAACCCTTCGTGCGCGACTCCAACTCGCACTTAGCCGGTTTTTTCTACAAACGTAGGATAACGCGAAGGATAATTTTTTTAAATAGGTTTTCAGAAAGATTTTCCCTTGTTACACCGTAGAAGTATATATTCTTACGAGCGTACATAAGTATAGACACACTTTTTTATGGATTTAGACCATACATAATCGATATTTATATAATTTGTAATCTCATAGTTCATTTACCATAGGGGTATCAACATAAGAATTTAGTACAAATGCTATTGCGTCATAGACAACAGATTATTTAAACGACAAATTTGCCTAATTTTTTTACAGTTATCTGTGTGAATTCAATATGTCGTTGTGTATATTATCTGTGATAGTTGGAGTATGTCTTCCTTTAATTGGTAATTAATCTTTATTTTATTAATTAATTAAAAGAAATTTATTATGTATATAATAACTTTCTAAGTATAAGTAAGTTCAATTAAGTAAGTTTAATTAGTAGTAGTTTAATTATTAAGTTCAAGTAAGTTTAATTTCTAACTTTAAGTATATAAATATCGGGTTGACCGAGCTTCGCTCGGAATATTTTTGTTGTATTTTTGTCGAATTTATTTAGATATATATTAATAAAAATTAAATAATGAAAAAATATAAAAAATACAAAAAGAGAATAATAATAACACCGAGATTCGATCCGACGCTCTTTGAATGCCAAAACAATACCTACTAAAAGAAAAGCGGTCGACTTCCCAACTTCCCAACTTCGTAACTCATGACGTTGACAGCGAAATTTGAATTCATATTCTTTTAAAATTTAATGTCATTGTATTGTTTTGCTAAAAACACCGACAAAACAGAATTTTCTATAAATAAAACCTAGCTAGATCGGTTTTTTGGCCTCGAAACCTCTAGTATGCCAAGTTTCATCAAAATCGTTGGTGCCGTTGCCGAGATCCTGAGTATATATACAAGAATTGCTCGTTTAAAGATATAAGATAATTCTCAGGTCATTTACATCCTAATATTGGATTTTAAGGCCAATGAATTGGATTGGCATTATAATGCTAAATGGATTAACATATTATGTGCTATATTTTATTTGAAGTTTGTTTAAAAAAAGAACATAATCTCTTTTATACGTGTTTAAAATAGAAGGTTTTTAATTCTACAGCATGTGTTTTTTTTTATTGCCGAGGGTGGCAAACGAGCAAGCAGCACACCTAATGAGCCTGCCGCACATAGACCTGTGCAATACCAAGGGCACAGGAAGGCTGCCTACCGTGAAGAAAATGCTCTTCTTAAACTCGTTTAAAGAAGAACATGTCATAACGCTTGGGAAACACAGCAGCAGGTAGTTCGTTCCAGAGCCTGCACCAGTTGATGACCATAGCGTTTCCAGGTGAATTGTTTGAACCCTGCTGAGGTGTCAAATGGTACATTAGTAACACGGTAACTGTGGTACTAAGTCTAACAGTTCCTCAGAACACTCCCCATGAAAGAGCCGGTAGAGTAACCCAAAGTCTTTCCGCCGCTCTAGTGACTCTAATCTGTCCATAAGATTTGAATCCCCGAAGATTCGAATAGCACGCCTTTGTAGGCAGTCAAGTGCATCTAGCCGATATTTTGGCGCGCCTGCCCAGAGATGTGAGCAGTACTCCACATGAGGACAAACTGTGTTTTGTATAGTACAAACTGCGGTCTCAGAGTGACTTACCGCCTGGCTCCGGTTAGGACGCCCAACTTTTTGCTTGCCAATTTGGCTCTGTCCTTCAAATGACTCCCAAACTGGACTTTGCTTGATATTTCGACGCCGAGGATCCCAATACTTTCGGCAATTTGGAGAGTTACTCCTTGGAACTGAGGCGCCATGACAAATGGGTTCTTTTTTGCAGTGAGCACGCAGACTCGTCTTCATGGGATTGAACTGAACTAAGTTCCGTTCACCCTATTTCCGAGGGATATTCCGTTGCTCGGTATACTGCTCGTCACCCGTACTGTCATCCGCATAGCAACGCATATTCTTTATGGAGAGCAATTGGTTAATATGCAGGTTGAACAGTGACGGGGAGAGCACTAAACCTTGTGGAATACCAGCGTTAATAGTCATAGCCATCTACGACGACTTTTATGCTCCAACTATCCAGAAAGCTGGCGATCCAATTACAGAGTCCCTCGGGGATTCCGTATGATGGTAGCTTCGATAGAAGTGCCCTGTGTCAGATTCTATCGAACGCCTTTGCGATATCTATGCTAAACGCTAGCGCCTTACCCTTGCCTTCCAAGGCCTCTGTCCAACGATGTGTGAGGTACACAAGAAGATCACCAGCTGACCGGCCATAAAGAAAGCCGTATTGGCGATCAGTGATCAGCTGGTGATACTCAAGGTACTGCAGAAGCTGGCGGTTTATAACTTTCTCCATTATCTTGGAGAGCAAGGATGTTATCGCAATTGGCCTGTAATTTGATGGGTCAGGCCGGTTTCCCTTTTTATGGATAGGGTGGACATGGACTACATTCAACGAAGACGGAACCCTTCGTATTATATTATTAGTATTGTGGGAATGGCGGTATAGGCGCGTGAGGATAAGAGTCAACTCAGGGGCGTACGTCTTTAAGACCACTGCAGGAATGCCATCCAACTGACTCGACTTATGGACGTCTAAGAGCCGCAGCTTCGCTTGGCCGCTCGTTGCGTGATGCGAATTTCAGGAAGTGAGCAGGTACTCGCGCCTGCGCCGCCCCAATCGCAGGCAGAAGACCGTGTCCGCGACTATGAAAATAGTCGCGGACACGGTCTACTGTCATAAAAATGGTTTTCACCACTACTGCCATTTTTATTCATAGAAATATCAAAAGCTATAGTCGAATAACACAAATTTTTCTTTAACTTGCATAACTAATTTCAATTCAACTTGCATAACTAATAGTTATGATAAACAGTATGAATTTTAAATATATATCATCAATATAAGTTATCTACGTACTTAGTAGCATTCTAATAAGTTAATAATCATTTTGAACCATATCCGGCACGAAATAACTATCGAAATACCATTGACGATTGCATATAGAATTAGTAATAGTTTATGGTAGGACAAAGTTGTATTGTCTATGGTAGGTATGGAGTTTCGGCGGGAATATGAAAGTATCATGTCTCTTGAATTATATTCATTTTTAGTGCTGTATATTGTTATAAAGTCAAAATGTGGATCAAATTTAATAACTAATTTTCTGTAGCGGGTAAATAATTATCCTTACTAATATTATAAATGCGAAAGTAAGGATGTTTGTTTGTTTGTTTGTTACGCTTTCACGCTTAAACCACAGAACCGATTTCAAAAATTCTTTCACCAATGGAAAGCTATAATATCAGGGAGTAACATAGGCTATATTTTATCCCGGTATTCCCACGGGAACGGGAACTACGCCGCGGGTAAAGCGACTGAAACCGAAGCGAAGCGAAGGCGGGTTGCTAGTCTGTAATAACGATGACTTGTTGGACGTCAGATATCTTAGTCCGCCCGTGACCATGAGTGCTGCAAAGTGTTCGAAGCATCAATCAAAAATCAAATACAAACGCGATAAAATCCTTAAAGTAAAGTTTTATTTAAAATTGAATAATATTGCTGATATTTTATGTAAATTCAGAACAACAATTTGTGGATCGCACAAAGTATTGCTCTACGTGGGAATTAAACCCACTACACTGGCGAGACAGTTCGGTATCTTAACCACTGTGTTATCTGTGCAGTCATTTATAGTACAGGTTAATGCTATATTCTATCTATACTAATATTAAAGAGGAAAGATTTGTTTGTTTGTTTGTATTGAATAGGCTCCGAAACTGCTGGACCGATTTCAAAAATTCTTTCACCAATGGAAAACTATAATATCAGGCAGTAACATAGGCTATATTTTATCCCGGTATTCCCACGGGAACGGAAACTACCCGGGTAACACGACTGAAACCGAAGCGAAGCGAGGGCAAATTGCTATATATTATATACTAGCAAATTCCAATGGTTTCACCCGCGTAATTCACGTTCCCGTGGGCATACGAGGATTGGAACTGGGACGCTGCCTATTAAACAATTATCTATTATATATTTTTTCGTAGTTTGTCACAAATGGGCAATTTTTGTATTTGTTTATTTTTTATTATTTTAATGGCAGCTAACAGCCCACGTAATTGTAAATGACAATTATGAACTTCAAGTCACTGTCTACGCTAACAGGGATAAGGTTGGAGGAAAGATGAGTATAGAATGGCTAAAGAGGATATTAGGGCCTCTGGTTCACAGAAGCGCAATAACAAATTGTTACTCAATCGTCGATTTCCTGCGAGAGTGTACTTTTCAAAAGAGCTGATCTGTCAGCAGGATAGCTTTATAACTAATAAGTGATGATAATCATCATCATCATAACAGCCCATATATGTCCCACTATTGAGCTCGAGCCTCCTCCACAATATGAAGAAAATTAACCTTACTATATCGTGCTGGTCAGACATATTGATATAGCGTTTTGTTTCGAATTTTGCATCTCTTGCATAGATGTTATATGCGTATTATATCCTTTGGTCGTCTTTTACGACATCCACGGGCAAGATAGGGAGTGATGAATTGTATTCTTACTCCGTCATCATACGGAGAATCTATATGTCGTAAAATGATGACGTCATACATTAGAATCTGTAAATAGATAATTATCTACTAAGATAACCTTCGCTTTATATCAACTCTTAAAAAGAATCTTGTAGCTCAATGCTAAATGAGTAATTCTATAATAATAGCTTTTATTGCTTTATAATACAGACGAAAATAGCTCAAATTTCGATATACGACTCTACGTAAATAATTAGCGACTCTACCTGTGATGTCACAGTCTATTTTTATCGTATTATTAACGATTAGAAGCTGCTTATTAATTTGGGAGTTTATTCTCATGTCAGGATGGCCGAGCGGTCTAAGGCGCTGCGTTCAGGTCGCAGTCCACTTCTGTGGGCGTGGGTTCGAATCCCACTTCTGACAGACTTCTTTTTGTTTTTTCATATATGTTTTCATACCTTATAATTTTATTATCTCTGGAATATTTGAAAATACTTAGATTTGACTTCAAGACTGTAGTGGTTGGAATAGCGACCCAGTGTCGCCGGTTTGAATCTTACGCAGGGCAACACTAAATACGCGCGACCGATAATTTACTGTTTGTTGCTTGAATTAAAAAAGAGTAAGAATACAATTCAGATCCCCCTTTCCTGCTTGTAGGTGTCATAAAAGACGACTGAGGGATTATAATATGCATATAAATGAAAACAAGAGATGAAAAACTCGAAATAAAACGCTACGCTAATTACACCTGGCATGCATGTAGTAAGGTCTAATATCCCTCCCATTGTGAAGGAGGCTCGAGCCTAGCTATGGAGCGTATATGAGCTGTGAGAAGAAGAGAAGAGCATAGATGTTATATCCATATTGTATCTCTTAGCCGTCTTTTACGACATCCACGGGCAAAAAAGGTGTTTGAATTGTATTCTTACTCCGTCATTTTATATAGATTTAAGAGATTTAGTCAGATAACTAATAAAGATTTTAAAATGAAAGGAAGGGAGACCCATCACTTTCCCATCGTTAATCAATATAGGAGATAAGGAAATGCGCATTTGAAGCCGAACCGTCCTCAGGATGCCTCTAAAGGCGAAACACGTGTCGAATAAGTATTCGAAATTGCAAGTTGATGTTCTGGAAAGTGCTCATCGCGTGGGAGTAAAATTTCCTTATCTCCTAGTCCACCTTGATCCCATTCCGTATTCCTTCCATTCCATTGTGGTGTAGGGTATATTGATTACCGTGGGAAAGTGGTGGGTCTCCCTTCCATTTTAAAATAATATTAGATTTCCGCAATATATCGCCTAATTTTTCGTGTGGTGACGGAGTAAGAATTCAAATCCTATACCAACCTGTCTGACCAGTATGGTATAGTAAGGTGAATTTCCCTCCTATTGTGGATGAGGCTCGAACCCAACAGTGGGACGTATGTGAGCTGAAATGATGATGATCGCCTAATTCAATCAAATTATCATCATCATCAATCAATTATAATAAAGATTTTTTTTTTTTAGTAAGGTCAGAATTTTACTCGTCAACAAATCCTGAAGCTCAACAGGAGTGGGAACGAATTGTTGGTGGTAAGAAGGCGATTAATGGTTCAGCACCTTACCAGGTATCTCTCCAGATATATGGCTGGCATTTCTGCGGGGGTTCAGTAGTAACACCTAGAATCGTGATGACAGCTGCGCATTGTATGGAAAAGTAAGTCAGCCTCATATTTTTATAATAATTTTAAGGCGTGTATTTTTTTTTGCGGCCGCACGCCGTTTGTCCCATTCGGAACGACGAGAGGGCGGTGCGCGGCCCCATAACTGACCGTATTGCCTCTCCTTCGCTATTGAACCGACCACCGATACTGAATTCCTTACTGTCCGTGGCTAGCCCAGCGGGATACCTTGTGGAGTACCCTCCCTTTCCAACGTCCCTTCCGGGACGTCGATCGCCCTCGCGAAGGCGTGCTTTAGAAAGTAACTTACTAGTTTACCTAAAGTCAAGCTATCGTAATGCCATGTGGTAAGGGAATAAGAATACAATTTACCACACCCTATCTTGCCCGTGGGTGTCGTAAAAGACGACTAATGGACTATATTAGTCCAACATTTGTAGGGAAAACTCAAAACCAAACCTCAATGCCAACGCATCTGCCAGCACAATAGGTAATAATAGGTCAATATCCCTCCGACAGTGGAGGAGACCCGAGCCCAACAGTGGGAGGTATATGGACTAAGATGATGATACAATAAGGAGGATTCCTTGTATTACGAGGGAAATTACAGACATACAATTAGTGAACACAAATTCCACCCAGTCCCAAAACAACAATTTGTGGATTTTGCAGAGTATTTTCCCGAGTGGGAATCAAACCCGCGACATCTGACACAATAGTATTTTTTTACCACTACACCAACTATGCAAATTATCTAGATTCAATAGAAAACAATTTCAATAATACAGAACTGAAAAAAGTTCCTACTTTTAATTAATATCGAATCTATGATAATATAGCTAACATATATTTCATAGGCGTCAAATATTAAATACTTTAAAAAAATACATTCCTAATGCCAAACGGGCAATGACTAACCCCCAAATTCTAGATAACACTTAAACTCATTGACACATATTTAAATTGGTTAAATTTTTGATGCTATAATGCTTTCCGCGTGATGACGGTGTAAGAATACAATCCACCACCCCCATCTGTTACTCATGAGTGTCGTAAACGATGATTAAGGGATTAGAATACACAGAGATCATATAGATGTAAGAGAGGGCAAACTCGATATAAAACCCTATTTTTTTTTTTTTTTTTTTTTTTTTTTTTTTTTTTTTTTTTTTTTTTTTTTTTTTTTATGGGTGGGCTACGGTAAGCGCACGCGCGGTCCAGTCCGTCCGGGGCGATGAAAGGACGGCGCGCGGGCCCATAACCCACCCGTACCCACGTCACCTCGTTGTTGGGCCGACCACCGGAGCAGATGTGACTTGTCGTCAGTGGCCGGCCGACGGAATACCCTTTCGGGTACCCTCACCTCTCGACGTCCTGGGACGTCAGTCGCCGTCGCGCGGTCAGCCTCTCTGCGGGTGACGGACAATTCCCCGGTCCAATCACCCGCGGCCTCGGCTAGGGCGGCATTAGGCGCAAAAACTCGCGCCTGCGCCGCCCGAGTCGCCGGCGGCGGAACGTGTCGCCGAATAGGAGCTCTACTCGCACACGATCCGCCGCCTCCTTCCGTGAGATTACGGCCTCACAGAAGGCGGTGACCGCGTCCCAGTTCCTGACGCTGACGAGCATCTCCCTGGCGATGGTCGGCAGCGCCAGGTCAGCACCGATAATTGCGACGAGTTCACGGCGATCCCCCTCCCATGCAGCACACTCCTCGAGCGTGTGCTGCGCCGTGTCCTCGTCGCAACTGCAGTGGTGGCAGGACGGTGTGCTCTCCCTCCTGACAATCTTGTGCAGGTACTTCCCGAAGCAACCGTGCCCCGTCAGCACCTGCACCAGTCGGAAGGAAAGCACCCCGTGCGTCCGCTCCAACCACTCCATCAGCACCGGCCGGAAGGCCTCGACGGTCCTGACACCGTACCGAGGACTCTCCAGCCGGACTGCCCAACGGGCAATGACTTGATATAAAACCCTATACCAAACCTTCTGACTAGCGTCGTATAGTAGATCAATTTCCCTCCCATTGGGGACAAGGATGGAGCGCAACAGTCGGACATATAGGAGCTGTTAAGATGATGCGAATATTACCCATTTGAAATGACATTTCCGTGTAATGACGGAGTAAGAATACAATTCACCACCCCTTCCCTTACCTGTGTAATAAAAAACCACTAAGGAAACCAGATAACACCTATTCAAAAAAGAAAAACTCGAAATAAAACCCTGTACCAACCAATCTGACCAGCATGATATAGTAGATCATCTCAGCTCATATACGACTTGGGCAAGAGTCCTTCTCATGTCGATTACCCCACATGGAGGCTCGAGCCTAGCAGCAGAATCTATATGAGCCTAGATAATGTGACATTTTTCGTTTTTATCCAGTATGAAACCACATTACATGCAAGTAGTAGTAGGCACAAACCAGCTGAGAGCTCCAGGACAAGCTTACAACATCCGTAAGATTGTAATACACGAAAATTATGACAATTATTACATAGTGAACGACATAGCCCTATTGTTTACTGAAGAGGAGATGAACTTCGGTTCTAAGGTGGACGCTGTGGAATTGAATGATGAACCGGTTATGAAGGGAGAACATTTGACTTTGACAGGTTGGGGGGCTACCTCGGTGAGTAAATTTTTGTTTTCATTATCATCACTATCGTTTAGCCTATCGCCGTCCACTGCTGGACATAGGTCTCCCTCGTGTTACGTGATAGGTGTCCCTGTGTCGCTTACATCCAAAGACGCCTAGCAACTTTCACTAGATCGTCCGATACGTAGTCGTCATCCGAGAACTTTTCTTCCCCAGCAGTTGTCGGTTCGTCGAGCGAGGTAGCCTATCCATTGCCACTTCAGCATGCAAATTTTTCGTGCTATGTCGGTTACACTCGTTCTTCTCCGGATTTCTCTATTTCCGATTCTATCTCGCGGAGGAATCTCGAGCAAAGCTCGCTCCATAGCACGCTGAGCGACTTTGAGCTTTTATTATGTTTTAAATAGAATAAATTAAGTATTTAAGAGTGGCGACAGTTGTATTTTTATTCCGACCTGCGTGGCGACAGGCTAAGTACACATTTAGTGCACATTACTTGCCCATGGGAGGAGTAAAATTCAGCTAAAAAAGAATAGATAGAGCTGTCTACATGAGAGTGTGTAGCAACTATCTCCTGGGAAACATAACGTTTACTGCGATTGCCAACCTGCCTGCTAAGTGTAACAATTATTTATTCATATACTAGCAACCCGCCCTCGCTTCGCTTCGGTTTCAGTCGCTTTACCCGCGGCGTAGTTCCCGTTCCTGTGGGAATATCGGGATAAAATATAGCCTATGTTACTCCCTGATATTATAGCTTTCCATTGGTGAAAGAATTTTTGAAATCGGTTCGGTGGTTTAAGCGTGAAAGCGTTACAAACAAACAAACATCCTTACTTTCGCATTTATAATATTAGTATGGATTTACTAGTTTTTGATCGAAATTTCGTCCGCCTAGAAATCATATATGTGACAGAAGCAAACACACTCTTTGTAGGATTTTCAAGGTTCTACAAACCCATCGTGTTGCTGGATAATGTAAACAAATTGTGGTGAATCCTGACTGCCTATCACACACCTGATCGCGGAAGCGGTGATGGCAGCTGCTATTATCGGTGTCTTTGAATGTCACCACCTCATTCAGAAGTTTGCAATTCAGCTACAGTAGGCGGCGCTCCGTTATTATGAAGTGACTCTATAACTACGGCGACTCTGGTGGGAGTCTATCTGGGGCCGCACACTGGTCTCTGCCTGACGCTCCTAGAGTGCTGGTCGTTGCGAGGTAAATTCTCCAGGCAGTCCTTAATTTAAGAAAGCGAAGAGACGATACAATTGACTACTGTAATATTTAGTCTTCTCAGACGATATGCGTCCTACTATTGGTCCCGGGTTTCCTCCCCATTGGGAGGGCATTTGAACTATTAAACTACACTCGGTTGCGTTGCTATAGGGTTTTATATTGTTTTCCTTGGCCTGCATATAGTAATCCCTTAGTCGTCTTTTAATACACTCATGGGCAAATGAGGAAGAATTGTAGATTGAACGCAGGAAAAACATTGCGTGGACTCCAAATAATTAGCATTGGAGCGGGATAATGATAAAGTTATATTACAGTATCCAGGCAAGCTGCCAAACGACCTGATGCAATTGGAACTAAAGTCCATCACATATGAGGAATGTAAAGAAGCTCACAAGAATATCAACGCGGTATACGAGACACAAATTTGTGCTTTAACGAAGACTGGAGAAGGAGCTTGTCACGTCAGTATTTTGATTTTAAAAAGTATTGAATCGAGTAATCGCATCGTCGTTCTTGTCTCAGCTCATAAAATTCCTACTACTGGGCTCAAGCCTCCCCCCAATAGGAGGACAATTGACTTACTATACTATGCTGGTCAGAGATGTTGGTATAGGATTGTATTTTGAGTTTTCCTACTCTTGTACAGATGTTAGTCGTCTTTTACGATATCCAAGGGCAAGGTAGTGGTGAATTGTATTCTTACTCCGTCACCACACGGATAATCAAGTAATCCAGTATAATATACAATCCCTATAAAAGCACTTACATATTATTAATTTTAGATTTTATTTAAAATTAATTTAATAATTTTGTCACCTCAAACTGAGAACAGCCAGCAAGAAAATCAGTAGACTTGTCATTTCTAAGTTATTTTATATAAAATTATATACATGATACTTACTAAAGTATAAACTGCAGCTCAGCGGAGTAAGAATACAATTCACCACCCCATTGCTTGATCATGGATGTCGTTAAAGACTATTAACAATTTAAAACTAAATCGACAATTAGTGGATTACACAGAAAATCCTGCTTGGATATCCAATTTGAGAGTGGTGACGGAGTAAGTATACAATTCACAACTCTCTTTCTTACCCGTGGGTGTTGTAAAAGACGACTATATACATGCAAGCACTACACATATGCAGATAACATCTATGCAAAGAAGAAAAACCTCATACAAAACTATATGCCAAAAGGTCTAACCAGAGCAGTATAGTATATCAATTTTTCTCCCATTATAGAGGATACTCGACGCCAGCAGTGGGACGTATATGAGTTATGATGATGGTGTAGGTATCGAAACCGCGTACTTGGCATGGTATTTCGATATTTATCCACTATGCCATATTATTATGTAGCATACCATTATTTCCAACGGGTTTTGTATATAAGTTCTTTCATCAGGGTGACTCTGGCGGCCCACTGGTGAGAGAAGGTCGTCAGATCGGCATCGTATCGTGGGGCATACCATGCGCTAGAGGAAAGCCCGATGTTTATACCAAGGTTAGTATATAATGTGGAGAGGATGAACCTGGAGCTAGGGCGCCCTGCACGACCATTGCTCTGCAGGTCGTGACCCGGACCATAAGCCGGCAAAAAAGTCTTATAAAAATATAATACTCAGATGTTCATTATCTGCTCAGTGTGCTACCTACACCTTTGATGGATCGGCCAGCAACTGTTGACAGACGACTGTCAACAGTATAATTATATAATCAACTGTATATCATTATATATTGACATTCCAAGATCAAAATAATACTATCAACAGTATTATATTGAATTTTTGGCAGATTATTTCTCATAAATTTTCGAGACTATTATGTGTAGCTATATGTGTATGTGTATACATATACAGGGTGTATCAGGTTATGGGGCAACTGGTCAAAAGGGAGCTAGGCAATGGTGGTAGGAAATCATGAAAAAATTTTTAACGAAATATATCGATTCGTTAATGAATTGGAGACATGTGAAGTTTTCAATTTTGTCATCGCTTTTTCGTGTAAATCTAATTGAAATGTGTAAAGTTAATGATACTTATAACGCAACATATTCATACTTTGTTAAATGTTTATTAGAAATTGAATAAATCAATGATTGCGTTCGCATAAGCAAGACAAACTTCGCTCTACAACAGCTGATCAGCCTATGACCGTTGACGGCTCGCTTTGTACCTACGCTGTCATTGAAGCGTTTGCGCAATTCTAGGTATGAATGAATGAAATTATGCTGTCGAAACTTTACATGCCTACATGTATCCTGTCTGTACATCCCTACATAATACGTAACATTTAAGGCATAGACTCTTTCTTAGACACATTTTTTTGAAATCATTATAACTTATTATTTTAACTTATATGTTACATTGTTTTTTGTGTAATGTATGATCTATGTATTGTATTGTATTGTAGATATTGTATGATCTATGACCGTTAAACTACAACATACTCGAACAGTTGCCCCATAACCTGATACAGCCTATACATATATGTGTATATATATTTCTATGAGTATGTATTATATGTAATGGGTTTATTATTTTCATTTTATTGTTATTTAGTTATTAACATAATTAGTTCTCAAAACAGTTTTCAATACTTGCACCTATATTATTTCAACATCGCCCTAAGGTTGACTTACTTCCAGTAAATGCCTATGGCATTAAGTCCGCCTATGTACTTTTATTTTTGTGCATGAAGATTAAACAAATAAATAAACAGTGTTTTCCTACCGTACCTTATGCTATCCACAAATTTTTATCCTTAAACTGAGTCAAATTCAAATTCAAATCATTTATTATGTATAAACCCCGCGGCGGCACTTACATATTGTAATTTTTTTACATTTTTTCTTAAAATTACCGCCGGATCGGAACGCGACCGCACTGAGAAAATTCGGCCAGAAACTCAGCGGGCATGTCTATTTTTTATAAATTTTTCCAATTTCACTTGAATGAAATTACATCTTACAACATGCTTATTAATAGTTCCAGTGTAAGGCCATTCGAAATATTATATAATACAATTTACAAATATAATAATAATCACAAATATAATGATGAGACTATGGCTGGACCAGATCCCGCAAGCGCCCGATCACGAGTTAACCACTAAATGTAAATTATAACCGTTATATAATACACATTATTCGTGTGGTGACGGAGTAAGAATATTATTCACCACCCACTCTCCTGCCCGTGGGTGTCGTAAAACACGACTAAGTGATACAACATCCATATAATATGCAAGAGAAGGAAAATTCGAAATAAAATCCTATACCAACCGGTCTTACCAGCGTGGTATAGTAGGTCAATTTCCCTCACACAGTAGAAGAGGTCTGAGCCCAGCAGTGGGACGTTTATAGGCTGATATGATGATGATGATAGAACATGCATATAACATCTATGCAAGAGAATCAAAACCCTATACCGATTTGTCTGATCAACATTCTATAGTAACGTCAATTGCCCTCCTCCTTAATGGAAGAGGCTCGGGCCCAGCAGTGGGACGTATATAAGCTGAGGTGAATTGTGTGTCTGTAAAGGCCAAGGCTTTTCGTGTGGTAACGGAGTAAGAATACAATTCACCTCTCCCTATCTTGCCCGTGGAAGTCGTAAAAGACGACTAGGGGATATAATATGCACATAACATCTGTGCAAGAGAAGAAAAACTCAAAATGAAACTCTGTACCAACATGTCTGACCAGCATGGTGTAGGTCAATGGGAGGGCCCATTGTAGAGGAGGTCCGAGCCCAACAGTGGAACGTATATAGGCTGCGATGATGATAGCAATGTTGAAAGTCCAAGGATTGATTCCTCGGTGAGTATGTAGTCTATTAAAAATATGTCTTGCCTTTTCCTCAGGTGGAAGCTTATATGCGTTGGATAGAGAAGACTTTGTACGATGATGATGAAGACCACGTCAGATACCTTGAGAACAAAAAGAAACGTAAGCATTCTAAGGGAAGAGAGACTAACAGACATTGAATAGTTACTGACACACGTTTATTATTATTACTTTTTGTTTTTGTGATACTATCTGTGAATAAATGATTAATTTTAAACTATAATTTTGAAAATATAATGTTTACGCCAATATTAGTTATATGTAATAAAGATATTTTTACGAATTATTTAAATTTTTTAACGATTTCATAAATGAAGGTTTCCTCTTTTGAATGATTATATCATCATTCAGTATTTCGGCTCATATAAGTCCCACTGCTGGGCTCAAGCCTCCTCCATAATAGGAGGACAATTAACCTTAATATACCAAGCGGTTCAGACAGGTTGGTATAGGGTTTTGTTTCAAGTTTTCCATTTCTTGCATATATGTCATTTACATAATATATCCCTTGGTCGTCTTTTACGACATCCGAATTTTGTCGCGTTTGATTTCTGATAGGCCGAGGCATTTGAAACACTTTCCAGCGTCTTTCGACATCTTGGTCTGTCCGTGACCATGAACATGATACAAACGCGATATAATACTAGTACCTTAGAATAATAACATATAGAAGGTAAGTTCACGCACAAAAAGTGAGGCATTTCAATTGGAGCCTAATGGAGCCTATGCCGGAACAGTCCCGTAATGTACAAGTTATTGCACTGCACGAACGTACGCAACTCTTAAAAAATAAATAGGTAATTATGACGGCTTGTGCATTCAAATGGTGCCACAACACATTTGAAAAACATAAAAAGGTTTTTAACATTACTTTTAAAAGTATTTCGACGATTTATGTTAAAAAAAACAAAATTTGATTTCATAATTTGTATAGTGGTTTCCGTGTGTACGTGTGTAATCGTCTGCCCGCCATTAGTATTTTTAGATTCAAATTTTTAAAGTTCGAAGTACTGACACTATCCTTCTATACGTTATTATTCTAAGACTAGTACATATAATTATTACAGATAATTTATTAGTACATTACTGCAGCGGCCAGCAGAAGAGGCATTGATGGACGAACGTGTGAATGGGGGCCGAGGCGAACCCGAGGCACACATACGTAAGTCCATCAATGACTAGTTGTGGCCAAGTCTTGTATAGTACTTTTCTCAAATAATGCGCGGAACTTAGAATAATAACGTGTAGAAGGTAAGTTCGTGCACAAAAAGTTACGAGTTTTCTATCATAACTCTTGCCGCCTTTTGAATTTCAGGTGGCATTAAAGTTCGCTACACTTACTGTCTTCACTTGAACTCATTTTAAGTCAAATACAATTACTTTGCAAAATCAATGACAAACAACGAACAACATTTTTCAAGCGTCAGAGGGTTCATATGTTTTTCTTCATTATGAAACAGGTTTCATTTTCAAGCCAGTTCGAAATTTAAATAAAACTCTGATAAGTTACCTCCTTGGTTGTCATGTATTGGAGTAATAAAACGTTCCATTTTTAAAATACACGACAGATATTGATTTTCATACATTTTTTTGCCAGCCGCTGTTCACGCAGTACGGCAACTTCGATTTATCTCGAAGAAGGTTGTCAAAATAATGCTCAAATTTCCAAGCATGTTTGAGAGAAAAAATACTTAATGGCAACGGCCAGGCCACATCGCTCGACGAATCGACAACGGCTGGGGAAGAAGGGTTATTGAGTGGCAACCACGTATCGACGACACAGTGTAGGACGTAGACTAGATGGACTGACGACCTGGTGAAAGTTGCTGGGCGTCGTTGTATAAGGCGACACAAGTCCGCACGCTGTGACGTAACATGAGGGAAGCCTACGTTCAGCAGTGGATGGCGATGGGCTGAAATTATTATGATGATATATATATATATTTATATATGTTCGGACATAACTCCGTTACATATAGAAGTATTTGCTAAACTTTATTTTGGTTTGTAAGATCCTTATTCGTAAATTTTAGAGCTTAGGTACGTCGGTCAAAGAGATGTGGTTTCCCTTCATATTTCCTCGATTTCAAAGGAATTTTCAAGAAATACTAGCAAACCTGTGGTGACGGAGTATTAATACAATTCACCACCCCTAGATCGGACCGTGTTTGTGCCTTATGTGGCCGTGTATCTTATCCGTGGGTGTCGTAAAAGATGACTACGAGATATAATCATCATCATCATTTCAACTCATACACGTCCCACTGTTAGGGTCGAGCCTCCTACACAATAGACAAATTGGCCTACTATTCCACGCTGGTCAGAAGAGTTGGTATTGGTTTTAATTTCGAATTTTCCTTCTCTTGCATATATGCATACTTAATCCCTTAGAGCCGGCGCTCACTGCTGGCACGGCACGGCGTGTCATGGCAAAGGAGTTTATTACTAATCAAGTTATTTTGAATCTTATTTCAATGAATTTAGAATTCATTTTACTTTATTTCGAAATCACGATGCCGCGAAATGAAGTGACGGGATACTGCGGCATGACGCGACGCGCCGCGTTATGATGCGGCATGACTTGTCATGCCGTTTCATTCCACAGATAGCCGCGGCGTCATTGCATCCCGCGAGACGTATGGGTCACTGAATTATGATTGATGAGGTACTTGAAATAAGGTTGAAACTTGTGCAGCGGACACCTTCAGCTATAAGAATAGATAGAATCTGTTCATCTTCAGCTAAAAGTCTTATTAATACTAAATCCCAATCAACCATAACGACACAACCAACTTCGAATCCGCGCGGAGCAAAACTGATGCCAGAGTGGCTGGGCTTTCAGCAGGATGCCACGGGATACCACGGCATGCCACGGAACAGCGCGGGATGCTGCAGTACAACGTGCCGTGCCATGCCGTGCCACGCCGTCAATGAGCGCCAGCCCTTAGTCGTCTTTTACGACACACACAGACAATAAAGAGGGTGGTGAATTATATCCTTACTCCGTTAACACACGGAGAACCCCGCATGAACATCAGAAATCCTTAACTAGTAGGAAAATTATCTATACCAATAAATAAAATTGGAGTGTCTGTTTGTAATGTCAAAATAATAGGCTTTTTTCATGCTCACACGGTTATTTGCACGACACCTATGCCTAAAATAGCAATTAAAAAATTTTTGTCTGTCTGTTTGTTCCGGGTAATCTTCAAAACGGCCGGACCGATTTCAAAAATTCTTTCACCAATGGAAAGCTATAATATCAGGGCGTAAATTAGGCTATATTTTATCCCGGTATTCCCACGGGAACGGGAACTAGGCGGGTAAAACGACTATAACCTATAACCGAAGCAAAGCGAGGGCGGGTTGCTAGTTAAAAATAAAAGCATTGCATTTTATTCAAAACTTTAATTTTACAAAGCATGCATAATACTAATATCACAGCAGCCAAACAAGACTGTTTTTACAAGAAAAATCTTATAACAAAATATTATAATTAAGGTTCGCGTAAAACAGAGACACGCGGACGCCGCTAGAGCATAACAAAACCGATCGTATGATATCATCAAAATGTCTGCTCATTTATTGATAATAATAATATTCAGGCTTAGAAAATATATACTTTTATTATTTAAGACTAAAGTTTATATGGTTACAAAACTGCTTATCCCTTCTCAAAGAGATAAGCAGAAAGCAGAACGCCCGCTTATCTTCTGCCTACCTTGAGAATATTCTCAAAGGAATAAGCAGGAGATAATAAAAATAAATACAAAAAAAAAACAATAATTGCATTAAGGTATATGAGCAAGTATTTTGAAAACTTAACTAAAAAGAATATGTAGGTCTTAGAATAATAACGTATATATGGAAGCATAGTATCGGTACTTTGAGCGATCAAAAACATGAAGCCAAAAATACTACATACGCTAGTGTTGCCCAAATGCAAGACCATGACGAGACTTGGACCAGTCTTGGTCTTGGTCTTGCAACAGCGCACCTGGTCTCGTCTTGGTCTTAGTATTGCACACCCGAGTCTTGGTCTTGGTCTTGGTATTGCAGCAAGAGTCTCGCAAAGTCTTGCAAGTCTTGCAGTTGGAATAACGTAACAGTCATTTATCATGGCAATGAAAAATTCCAACTAAATTAATTAAATATCATCCTATCCTATCTATCTATCTGCTAGCCTATAGTCCACTATTGAATATAACCCTTACCACTGGAGAAAATTACTCTCCTATTCCCCTGGTATTACATTAGACAGAGTTACTACTCCTATGATAAAGGCAGGAATTTCGACCCTGTTTTCTTAAGACGTCACCACACGGGGCAGTTGTACAATAAATTTTATGTCATTTAACATTCCCCCTTTCCAACAAAAAAGATTTTCTCAATTTGATTGGCAAGCAACGGAGTTATTTGACCACTGACGACAAGTCACCCTGCTCCGGTGGTCGGCCCAACAACGAGGCGACGTGGGTATGGGTGGGCTATGGGCCCGCGCGCCGTCCTTTCGTCACCCCGGACGGAATGGACCGCGTGTGCGCTTACCATAGCCCACCCATAAAAAAAAGCGACGGAGTTATGCACGAAATAACATTAAAAAAAAATACAAACATTCGAATTGAGAACCTCCTCCTTTTTTAGAAGTCGGTTAAAACGAGTTATGTTTGTGTGTGTTATGTTTATGTGTGTTAAGTCAAAAGTAATATTATGAATGCTGTAATCATGGATTTGAGCAGTAGAGCTTCCAAATCAACTCTTCCGATAAAATATTCATCTTATTATAGGTTGCGCAAGTCAATTGGCAAACACACTATGAAAATTTTACTGATGAGACTAGAAAGTTAAGCGTAATGTGATTGAGAATAATCCAATTGTAATTATATATTGTGCCAAAAACTGAATTTAGATCATTCGATTTAGGTTTATAATTTCTGTATAAAAAAAAATTGTATTCCAAAATATGTATATTGTACCGATACCTAATATTTTTTAGGTAGGTACTTATGCCATATTGCTATTGATTACGGTTTTACTTTTGTTGTTATATTAGTACAATTTACTGGATAGCACTATTATATAAAACCTCTCTAGAATATTGGAGAAACAGTAGTAAGAAAGTAAATCTTAGCAAAATGTACTAAATTATTTATTAAGTTTTTTACCAGTGAAACCTCTGCCTACCTAATATTTTATCACAATAAATTGTATTTTTACATCACTGTCGTTATGATACCTAGTAACTTATTTTGCGTAGTATAACTCAAGTCTAATAGCTAATAGTTAAATAATTTTTAAATAGGCAAGACGGTATGACAAACGGGAGTAGGGGAGGGGGCAGGGGCACCGATGGCACGGTGATCGCATCAGTTGCGCCCATTATTTTTGGGATGACTCCTACAATATATAATACAAACTAACAAATGATATAGCTAAACTTTCGTCAAGAATTACTCTAGCTATTGGTGAAAATCTCATAAAATCTGTGTAGTATTTTTGAGTTTATCGCGAATAGACAGACACCCACCGGAGGACTTTGTTTTAAAATATTTAACGATTTGGCGCGTATAAAAGACTTAACGGACAAACGTTACTTGTTAGGTTAGGTTAGATACCTATCAACTAAATACATAGTTCTGTCTTTATTTAAACTCAGTTCTGGCGAGGTACCTACAATGTGTTACAGTAGTTATGTCGTGACGTATTTTTAACTACGGGCCGTAATGTATATGGACGTTATATTAATAATACGTTACTATTAGGCACTCAGATTACCGACTTCTGCAGGAATAGGTATGCGTCATAACACTTTGCTAACCAGTGTGCCCAACATGGTACATGGAGCTGATATTGCTGGATGCTTGACAGCGTCAGGAACTAGGACGCGGTCGCAGCCTTCTGCGAGGCAGTAGGTAGTCTCGTGGAAGGAGGCGGCGGAGCGCATGCGCGAGGAACGTCTCCTCGGCTACGCGAACCGCCACCGGCGACTGGGGCGGCGCAGGCGCGAGTATCTGCGCCTGATGCCGCCCTAGCCGAGGCCACGGGTGCAACCGTATATAAGCTGAAATGGTGATTCCACTTAAATGCAAGACCGCGAGACTCTTGCAGGCTCAGTCTTGGTCTTGCTCAAGTCTTGCAGGGCCAGTCTTGGTCTTGGTCTTGCAAAAATTAAGCGGTCTTGGTCTTGGTCTCGGTCTCGCATTTCTCGCAAGACCAAGACTTTTTTGGGCAACACTAACATACGCGCAGGCGATTACACACGCACACCACTATACAAATTATGAAATCAAATTTTGGTTTTATTAACATAAATCGTCGAAATACTTTTAAAAGTAATGTTGAAAATATTTTTTAGTTTTCAAATGTGTTGTCACTCCATTTGAATACACAAATCGTCATAATCTATTTATTTTTTAAGAGTTGCGTACGTACGTGCAGTACAGTGACCTTGTACATTACGGAACGGTTCCGGCGTAAGCTCCATTAGGCTCCAATTGAAATACTTAATTTTTTGTGCGCTGACTTACCTTCTATATGTTATCATTCTAGGGACTAAGGTTTATATGGTTACAAAACTGCATATCTCTTCTCATAGTAGTAAGCAGAAAGCAGAACGCCTGCTTATCTTCTGCTTACGTAAAGAATATTCTCGAAGGTAGAAGTAGAAGGCCTATATAGGCGAGATTATGGAAATAAATATAAAAAAAAAATAAGTGGATTAAGGTATGTAAGAGCAAGTATTTAGAAAACTTAACTAAAAAGAATATGTAGTTACTTATCTACGCACATAAGAAGTTTTACTTTTTTGGCGTAGCAGGACCAAAAACTTTCTAAAAATGTAATTCTTCCTATCCTACGTTTGTAGAAAAAAACACTAATAATAGAAAAAAAAGGTATTTAATTCATTGAAAGTTTTATTATAACGCATTATCTAGTTGACACTTAGAATAATAACATATAGAAGGTAAGTTCACGTACAAAAAGTGAGGCATTTCAATTGGAGCCTAATGGAGCTTACACCGGAACCGTTCCGTAATGTACAAGTCATTGTACTGCACGAACGTACGCAACTCTTAAAAAATAAATAGGTAATTATAACGGTTTGTGCGTTCAAATGGTGTCACAACACATTTGAAAACTATAAAAAGATTATTAACATTACTTTTAAAGGTAATTCGACGATTTATGTTAATAAAAAGATAATTTGATTTCATTATTTGTATTGACACTATCCTTCTATACGTTATTATTCTAAGAGTTGACATTTGTGACAATGAGCGCGCGCATCATAAAAATTTACTCTATTTTTCCCGCCAAAAGAAGTATAAGTTTAAAAATAATGGAAATTATTTTGAACTAAAGACCAGCTGAGTTAACAAGTTTAACGATTAGAATAAATGTCGAAAATCGAAAAAGGCTGACATTAATGTACCCAAACGAAATCAATGGCAATTAATTTTAATAATTGGTAATTTTTTCCCAATTTCTACCATTTATTACGGATTTCTACCATTTATAATAATTGTCAAACTTTATTTTTAATACTAATCTACTACAAACGTATAATAATAGAAACACAAAAAAAAATAAGTAATATAGATTTTATTTTTTGTTTTTTTTTTATACGAGATAAAGTTCAGAAGGCGTCACTATCAGTTGTCTGTCCGGCAACTGATTACTGCCACTACGGGCGCGCGATCCCGGACTGCCACTACGGGCGCGCGATCCCGGACTGCTCCAGCTACTGCTGTCGTCCCTCTTTCCTATATCCCATGACAATAATATCCTTAACCCATTTTCTTCCTTATTCATCCACCAAGTCCCATCCTTTTCCCTATAAACGAGAACTCCCGAGGAGGGTTGGCGTCAAACGGGCGGCCAGCCATAAAATTAATAGTCGTATCTTTTTTACAACATGGTTTTGAAGTAAAATATGTTGTGCCGACCCCACTTAGCGTGGAACGAGGGCAGACAAATGAATGATACGAGATAAATTTTATCTCCAATATGAATTCCAAGTTCATACTCGGTATCCAAAGATAAAAGTAAGCGTCCCATTGAGGAGACATGAGACCAAAATGCTGAGCTTTACGTGGCACAAAGGTTAGACATTGTAATTCAACGTAACAATGCTGCCAACATTTTTGGCACATTGAGTACTGGCAACAGATTATTCGCGTGGTTACGGAGTAAGAATACGATTAAATCCTCCGCTCTTGTGCCCGTGGGTGTCGTAAAAGACGACTAAAGGGTATACGCAGATAACAATTATGCAAGAGATGGAAAATTTGATATTAAACCCTATTCCAACACGTCTGATCACCGTGGTAGTAGGGCAATTTCCCTCCCATTATAGTCGAGTCCTGAGGCTAACAGTGGGACTTAAATGGGCTGACATAATGATGATGATGAATAGTATTCTTACTTCGTCATCACACGAAAATTGTAGACTTATATACTTTCTTTTTTAATTTTAAATTAGAATCTTACTCGTATACAAAAACTTTTGATAAACATACATTTAAGTCTTATCTTAAATCTATTTACGAACTCTCTCTTTAAACTTAAGTAATTATTTACTTAAAATCTGCACATTTTCGCCAAAAATCCCTTAATTGTTAGGAAATACCACTCGCACACATACAATATTCTAATCCTTAAACAAAATATTCTAAATACCAATTAAATCTAAGTTTTCACAGTCTTATCATCACTCAAACCATTAATCTTAGTATCACCATCATCATCCATCCATCCACTAGTCTATCCAAAGTTAGACATAGCTTTTTCATTGGGTAATGACATAATTGCCAGCATGGCATCTCGACATGGCCAGTTGGCAATTGCAGTGAGCGTATTGAGTTTGCCAGAAGAGCTAGACGCTCTACTGGTGACCTCTGAAGCGGTTTTTACGGACACGATTGTATTTAATTTTTATAATCCGACTTTTCAAAATCTTTCGGTGTTCATGATCGCGAAGAGACCGATGACATGTACGCATGACCAAATGTCATATAATTCGTAAAAAAAAAAAAAGGAATGTTTAAGACCATGCTGCAGAATTGAAAACTTCACCAAGGCGATATTAATGGCGGCGGATCGTCTGCGCGTGGAGCGCAGCCTCGATGAGGAGATCCGCCGCCGGCGACTGGGGCGGCGCAGGCGCAATTATCTGCGCCTCATGCCGCCCTAGCCGAGGCCGCGGGTGACGTGACCGGGGATTAGTCCGTCACCCGCCGAGAGGCCGACCGCGTGAGGAAAGACCGACGTCCTCCCCGAGGGGGGGACGTCGGGTCGGCCCAATGACGAAGGCGAGGTGGTTTTCGGGTGGGTTGCGGGAGTTGCGTGCTTAAGCCCCTCTGTCGCCCCGGACGGAGTGGTGCGGAGGCGCGCCGACCGCGACCCACCCAAAAAAGATACGAACGAATGGTTTGCCTAAAGTGTTGACCTACATGGTGCACAATCGAGCCGGCGACACTGGCACTATAAGTTAGCCACTACGCCACTACGCCGTCTGTGCAGTCATTCATTATCAGGCGTAGCGGTTTACTCTTATTAAATACAGTAATACCCGACTTACGCTATCTCGTTTTACGCGAATTCAAAGATACGCGGTTATACTCTTCGAGCGCTCAAGGCTTAAATTTACTTTTTTATTCATAAAATTACAATTATTTATGATATTATATTTTGACTATATTCTTTAAAATTATTGTCTCCATTAAACTAGTTTCAAATAGCCAATTTTTTTGTACATTTAATATAAGCACAATTAAGTCCCGACTTACGTGAATTCGACTTACGCGATTATCACTCGGTCCCACCTATCTCGTAAGTCCGGGGTATCACTGTACCCACAAAATGCGACGCACTTAAAGAAGTTTTCAATTCAAAATGTAGTGTATCCTTAATATAACGAATACCTCGATTTAAAGAAGTTTTTGAAATCCACTAAAACTCTCCGTAAAAATTTGTGTAAAATATACATTTTTATTACTAATACTTTTGTCAAAAACTTCTATTTAGCGAATTTTCAATCATTGCAAAATTTAAAGGGTATAATTTATCGCTATTTAACAATTTGTATCAACTATAATATTTATATAACGCATTCTATCAATCAATCGTACACACACGTATTAATTCAACTCTCGCCAAGTTCATATACAATAAAAATAAGGGACGTAAGCTTAACGTATTATGAGTAGGTGGGTACGTATAGTTTTACCTTGTTAAAATGAATTTGAAACCTGCCTAACCTCTATATAACGAAACTTAATGTAACGATTTCTGATAATTACGCGAGTATTACACATTGTAAATAAAACTACGGATTTTATCGCGTTTGTATTTGATTTTTGACTGCCCGATGTTACGAACACTTTACAGTGTTCATGGTCACGGACGGACTAAGATATCTCACGTTCAACAAGTCATCGTTATTACAGAGATTTATAGTCCGACCGTGACCATGAACGCTACAAAGTCAGCCAATCAAAAATCAAATACAAACGCGATAAAATCCATAAAGTAGTTTTATTTTTAATGTAACGAATTACTTGGTATAACGAATTTTTTTTTTAGTTTCGTAATAACAAGGTTGCATTGTAATTCTGTCTCACATATGTAATACTTGTAATTTTGTATATTTTAAATATGTAATGATATCTGATGTTTACCCAAGTATTGTAAACTATTTTACGGATTTTATCGTGTTTTTATTTGATTTTTGATTGCCCGACGTTACGAACACTTTGCAGCGTTCATGGTCACGGACGGACTATTGTTCTACTGTTTTAGTCCGCCCGTGACTATGAACGCTACAAAGTGTTAGAAACGTCGGGCAATCGAAAATCAAATACAAACGTGATAAAATCCGTAGTTTTAATTAACTTTTGTATGATTACATCATCTCCAAAACATATATAGATACAACAACTAACAATATTCTTAGACGTATCCAAACATAATCAAAAAATTCCTGAACATCTTCAAGAAATATATCATAACTGTATATTTCTAGTTTCCCTTTAGAAATATTTCTTTTTAAAATCATACCTTCAAAATCTTTTGTATAATCACGGCCAAAGAGACCAAACTTCAATATACTTTGACTATCAACGATTTCGAGTGTTACCTGATTAAAAACACCGTTATTTGTTGTATAGAATTGTATTTTATTGGTTGGTAGCACTGAAGTTGATTGGATGATTGGATATTGAGCGGTTTGTTCCGTGAAGTTGGCGGTGACTGAGATTTTTTCGAATATTACGTTGGTGCTCTTGTTAGGCCTGTGAAAAAAATAGTTTGAATTTAAAATTATAATTCATCATTCTCATTTCAGCTCATATAAATGTCCCACTGTTGGGCTCGAGCCTCCGCCACAATAGGAGGGCAATTGACCTTACTATACCATACTGGTCAGACAGGTTGGTATAGGGTTTTATTACGAGTTTTCCTTCTTTTGCATAGATATTATATGCGTATTATATCCCTTAGTCGTCTTTTACGACATCCACGGGCAAGATAGGGAGTGGTGATCTTACTCCGTCATCACACGGGAGAAAATTATAATTATCGGATACTAATTATAATTAGACTAGTGTACACAAGATTATTCTGTGCAAAAATCAAACCCATAACACTACACAAAAAATCGTTACTTAGACCAATCCATCTATACAATGCTATTGTAATTTAATAATAGCGACTCTTTCAAAACCAATTAAATAAAATTAACTTTAATATGTTTCTTTCGTGGGTCTCTTACCCGTGGGTATCGTAAAAGATTGAGAGTTATTTGCATATCATAATATGCAAATAACAAATAATATCTATGCAAGAGAACGAAAACTCGACACAAAATCCTATGCCAACCTCTGGCCAGAGTGCTGTAATTAGGCTAATTTCCTTCATCTACAGAAGGTTTATATTCAAGAATGGAAACTATACAGGGTGTATCAGGTTATGGGGCAACTGATCAAACGGGAGGTAGGCAATGGTGGTAGGAACCCATAAAAAAAAATTGAAGGAAAAATATCGATTCCTTAATGAATTAGAGACATGTAAAGTTTTCAATTTTGTCTTTGTTTTTTTTTCTTTAAATCTGATTGAAATGTATAAAGTCAGTGATACTTAATCTGCAACATATTCGTACTTTGTTAAATGTTCAATAGAAATTGAAAATATCAACGATTACGTTCGCATAAGCAAAACGAACTTCGCTTTAAATCAGCTGATGCGCCGATGACCGTCGCCGAGTCACGTTTGTACCTACGTACCATTGAAGCGTTTGCGCAATTCTAGGTATGTATGAATGAAATTATACTGTCGAAGCTTTACATGCCTATATGTATTATGTCTGTACATGCCTACATAATATGTAACATTTAAGGCATAGACTGTTAGACACATTTTTGAAATCACTATAACTTTTATGTTATATTGTTTTTTGTGTAATATATATTTTAATTACGATCTATGGCTGGTAAACTACAACATACTCGAACAGTTGCCCCTTAACCTGATACACCCTGTATAAGCTAAGGTGATGGTTTCTCTAGTGGTTAACTCGTGATTAGGTGCCACTTGCGGGATCTGGTCCAGCCATTTGCCATTATATTTAATAACTATAACATAGTTCAAAAGGCATCACATTGGAGCTATTAATAGGCATGTTGTATGTAATCATATTTAAAAAAATTAAAAAAAATACAATTCCACTGAGTTTTTTGCCGGCTCTTCTCAGTACGGTCGCGTACCGATCCGGTAGTAATTTAAGTTAAAATGTAAATAAAAATGACAATATGTAAGTGCCCCCGCGGGGTTTATATATAATAAATGATTTAAATTTTAATTTGAAATAAGGAAAAATAAGAAAATAAGGCAACAGGAGAAAATAATGAACTACTTACAATAATTTGCATTTCTTATGTTGATTAGTACAAGCCAAAAGCATGCAGCTCTGTACTCCAATATTTTGCTGGTGAATTCCATCGAACACCGCCAGCGCATAAGATGACTCTATTGATTCCGGGTTTTGACCTGTAAATTTAACCAAACTTATTCTGTAACATGATTCAGTAAATTATAATAAAAATACAGTTTCCTATACAAGGAATCATGGGAATTAGACAGAGAAGTTATTTGCAGGACAGGGTAAACCTTTGAAATCGTGCCAATCAGTATTGCGTAATAATCTGGCATTGGTCAGGACGTAGCGTAGTGACAGAGTAAGAATACAATTCACCACTCCTTATTTTGTTCATGAATGTCGTAAAAGATGACTATGAAATATGTATTATATTTACATATAACATCTATGCAAAAGAAGGAAAACGCCAAATAAAACCCAATACCAACACGTCTGACCAGCATGGTATAGTGAGGCCAATTTCCCTCCTATTGTGGAGGAGGCTCGAGCCCAGCAGTGGGACCTATATGAGCTGAAACATTTATGTTAATAAAAAGAAAATCTTACCAATAGCACTGGCTTTAGCATAAAATTCACAGCAGAATTCATTGTAACAAACAGTCTCCGTGTATCCTTGGACGCTTGCCTCCAAATCCAAAGGTTTGATGATGTACTGCTTGAAATCTTCACTGCAGAAATCCTCATCATTGATGGAAGGTACTAGACGTTCTGCAAATAAATTTGAGAACTAAAGACTTATTTGCGTCCATCCTGGATGGATCTGTTTATCCAGGTCTACGACGTATACCTATGTCCTCAGTGTCATCCTGCTATTTGAGGTCGGTCGCCTGACTGATGTCAACTCCTCTGTTAGATTGGGGTATGCCGGGCTCAGCATCGATAAACCATCAGCACCACTGCCAGCAAGGGACAGAAACGTGTGGGTTTTACCTACACGCTGTTGTCTGTCCCTCGGCTATGGCGAAGTCATCGGGCCGTTTTCACATGCACCACGACTCTACCGGAGGTATCAGATAGGGTCGGCCCAAATCTATGTAAAGCTCCTAGTCATATTTTACGACACCCAAGAGTAATGTAGACAACTCTCACCAGGTGGACCGACGACCTGGTGAGAGTTGCTGGGCGTCGTTGGATGCAGGCGGCACAAGACCACACTTTGTGGCGTAACATGAGGGAGGCCTACGTCCAGCAGTGCATATACAATGCAGTGCAATATACGATTTGAAATTCGAATCGGATAATTCGAATTTTCGAATTATTAACAATTCTACGACTAATTCGAAAAAGAAATTCGAATAATTCGTGCATTAATGATCATCATCATCATCATCGCAGCCCACATATGTCCCACTGTTGAGCTCAAGCCTCCTAGACAATAGGAGGGAAATTGACCTACTATACCATGCGGGTCAGACATGTTGGTGTAGGGTTTCATTTCGAGTTTTCCTTCTCTTGCACAGATGTTATGTGTATATTATATCCTATAGCCGTCTTTTACGACATCCACGGGCAAGATAGGGAGTGGTGAATTGTATTCTTACTCCGTCACCATACGGAAAGAATTAATGAATTCATGATATTATATATCAGATCAATATAAAAAATGTAAATTTTAATATAAGAGAAGGAAAACTTGAGACACCTAACCGAACCGATACCACCACGTCTGACCAGAGTGGTGTAGTAGGTAAATTTCTCTTTCATTGTAGAAGAGGCTCGAATATCCAAAAAATAACCGTTTTTTTATAGTTTTAAGTTTTCACTTTTGTCGATGGTCCTCATGACTGCTTTATGTACTTTTTATTACCCAGATCGGTATTTCCTCTGGATTCATGCAATCGACCCTTATAATGTTATGTCAGAAGTTGCTATCTAAAAAACAACATCGAACGATGATCGCGCGATATGTTTTTTTCTTATATTTATCTATCTGATAATAAATAGAAATAAACACGTTTTTATCCAATGCATTTGATGATATTGCAAAATTATTTTTAGGCTGTAATCAAATTCGATTACACAAATGGCGTAGTGTTTAACATAGCCACTGTACCAAGTGTCTCAATGAAATATTATTGTGAATCTGGTTGTAATTTTTAATTATGTGTTTGATTCCAAGCAACATTCGTATTATTTTCTTGGTACAAAGTCTTAATATTTAAAAAACCGGCTAAGTGCGAGTCGGAGTCACGCACGAAGTACATACATTATCTATAAAAAGGACAAAAAAAATTGCGTTTGTTGTATGGGAGCTCCCCTTAAATATTTATTTTATTTTGTTTTTAGTATTTTTTGTTATAGCGGTGACAGAAATACATAATTTGTTAAAATTTCAACTGTCTAGCTATCACGGTTCTTAAGATATAGCCTGGTGACAGACAGACGGACGGACAAACAGCGAAGTCTTAGTAATAGGATCCCGTTTTTACCCTTTGGGTACAGAACCCTAAAAAGAACTATAAAAAAACCCTTGAAAAAGAAAACGATTGCCATATTATTCTTACCACCATGCACACATTGAGAAAGAGAAATTCATGACCATCAAAATCACTTATAATGACTTATATATCATAGAATCACTACTGGGCCCGAGTCTCCTCCGTAATAGAAAAGAAATTGACCTTCTATACCACGCTGGTCAGACGGTTTGGTATAGGGTTTTATTTCATGATTTTTCTTCCCATCGCCATCCCACCGCCAGACAGGCGGAATAACTTTCGGGTACAGCCTCTTGCGGGTGATAGACTATTCCGCGAACCAGTCCCCCGAGTTCCATCCTAAGGCTGCCTGAAAAAAATCGTTTAAAGCGATCAGGCCGCCCTTTGTACATTCCATGCACTAGCCAAGTTTTTCTTGTAACTGGTATACAAATAAAAAACTATCTATCTAAAGCTACTCACCAATATTTCCACTCTTGACCAGTTCAGCAATCAACAATCCTTCAAAATCAGTCTTCAAGTAACTCTGACCAGCAAATATACCATCGCTGGTGATCAGATTGACATTGTTGACATAACTCCACGAATTTGCTGAAAGTAAATGTTTTTTTGGTTGATTCTCAGCTCATATAGGTCCCACTGCTGGCCTCGAGCCTCTTCCACAATAAAACGAAATCTGACCTATTATAGTATGCTGCTCAGACGAGTTGGTATAGGGTTTTATTTACAAACTAGCAATCTGCCGTCGCTTCGCTTCGGTTTTAGTCGTTTTACCCGCGTAGTTCCCGTTCCCGTGGGAATACCGGGGGTTAATATTAATTAATAATATTATAGCTTTCCATTGGTGAAAGAATTTTTGAAATCGGTCCAGCCGTTTTGAAGATTACCCGGAACAAACAAACAGACAGACAGACAAAATTTTTTTTATCTGTATTTTAGGCATAGGTGTCGTGCAAATAACCGTGTGAGCATGAAAAAAGCCTATTATTTTGACATTACAAACAGACACTCCAATTTTATTTATTGGTATAGATTTTCCTTCTCTTCCATCCATCCATCCATCAGCCTACAGACGTCCACAGCTGGACATAGGCCTCCCCACGAGAATGCCACTCGGAATGGTCCTGCGCCACTTGCATCCAACGGTTCCCTGCGACTTTGAGAATGTAGTCAGTCCACCTAGTGGGGTCCTACGCTGCGCCATCCAATTCGTGGTCGCCACTCAATACCTCTACGTGATAAAATGCGGAACGCGGCAATCCGCAGAAGAACGGGTGTAACCGACATAGCACGAAGAATTAGCACGTTGAAGCGGCAATGAGCAGGCCACATCGCTCGACGAACCGACAACCGCTGGTGAAGAAAGGTTCTCGAGTGGCGACCACGTATCGGACAACGCAGTGTAGGACGCCCCCCACCAGGTGGACCAAGGACCTAGTGAAAGTTACTGGGCGTCGTTGGATGCAGGCAGCACAGAACCGCACTTTGTGGCGTAACATGAGGGAGGCCTACGTCCAACAGTGGACGACGATAGGCTGAAATGATGATGATGATTCTTTGGGTTTATATCGCACCTTTTATAGAGAAAACCCTATCATAAGCCCTTTCCGTCCGTGTGGTGATGAAGTAAGAATACAATTCTCCAAAACTTGACATATAACCCTATACCAACACGTCTGATCAGCGTAGTGTAGTAGGTCAATTGCCCTACTATTTTGGAGAAGGCTCGAGCTCAACAGCCGTACGTATATGAGCTGTGATGATAATGATGAAGACCTTTCAATAGTACGCCTTGCGACTCTGAACTCCCAAGTCCAATATTTTCTGTATATATTACTTTTAATTGAATTTAATAAAGGCGGCAGTATTCAAATGTGTCTATATCATTTAGGAAAATTCAAGGATATTTTTTATGATACAATAAATATGAACGTTTTTTTTTTAACTATATGAAGGATGTTTTATTGCGACAAGATGACTATGGATATTCTCAAAATGAAAATAGAAAACGTACAATTTTAGACTTTAAAAAAATCATCATCATTTCATCTTCTGCTAGGCTGCTGGGCTGCTGGCTACTGAGCTCGAGAGAATAGGAGGATTTGCCTATTATACCATAGGTCCACATCTGTTTGGACTGGGTGTGACCAGTGTGCCTACTCTTGAATCCCGATTGCAAATCCAAATTCAATCGCAGCTCGAATTTGAGCAAATTTGGTACTCTTGAAAGCGATACTAGCGCATGATTGGAATCAAATTCGGTGGAATTTTTTTAAATTAAATGAATTCGACTCTCGACAATTAAGTCAAATATTTGCTGCTCCCGACGTGATTTTCACGTAGTTTAAAATCGTTAATGTTGCACAATTTCAAGAAAGCGTCTTTGTGGTGATCGAGTTCGGTAACGTTATTAATTTAAAGTAATAAAATACGGCATATTTGGTGAAAATAGCAACGGCAAACGCGAAGAATTCATTCTCGATGTTGTTTAAGAGGACCAAATATAAATTTGGTGAGATTGGAATTGAATCGGATTCGAAATTAGAATTGATTTCCAGGATAAGCCCACAGACCAAAGGTAACAGACAGAAGAAATATGAAAATATCTACTAACAAAAAAAATAAATAGAAATTATTCATTCAATTGACAGCACAAATGGTTTAAGTCATTAAAATAACGATCTACCGTAAAAAGTGTCGCTGTTTCGATTCTGTGCACAATATTTCGTGTGTTCCATAAATTATTGTGTCCATTCTGGGTTGTGATCGTTAATTGTATATTTGTGAAGTCTACAAGAAATCCCAGAACACCAGAATTAGCTAAGGCTAATTAAAGCAATATGTAATAAGGTACATAGTTGTCTTAAAGAAAATTATGGAGACACGACACTTACCACTCAATAACCCAATATTACTTGCACCAGTCATAACAAAATTCTTCAAGCCCTTCATATACTCCATATTATGAATAACAATATCCTCAGCCATAAGTACACCGAAAGTCACTCCGAAATCTGTTGTGAATGTATCCAATTCCGAAGATGTGCTGGTACAATTGACTTGATTAGAGTCAGGTTTTCTGTAACTGGAACAAAAATTGTTAATTTAAAGACAATTCACCACAACCTTTCTTCCCGTGAGTGTCGTAAAAGATGACTTAAAGATTAAATATGCATATAATATCTATGCAAGAGATGATTCGAAATAAAATCCTATAGCAGTCCTCTGAACAGCGTGGTATAACAGGTCGTTTTCCCTCCTACCGTTGAGAAGCCTCAGGCCCAACAGTGGGACGTGTATGAGTTGAAATAAACGAAATGAAAAGAAAAAGGTTTCGTTAGAGGTTTCGAAAATGCATAATTTGTGGCGGTTTAAAAAAGAAAATTAAAATACACATAATAGCTGAATAAATTAGTCCGCCTCGCCCTTGTGATATTTAGTCTTTTAACCTAATCCCTTCTTTTTGAACCTCACTACCAAGTGTGACTTTTATGTCTACCCCCATTACGGAGATTAAGGTGACAGAGTTAGAATACGATTCGCCACACACTGTCATACCCTTGGGGATCGTAAAAGAGGATTAACGAATGAAATATGCATATATAATTTATACAAGAGTACGAAAATCAAAATTAAACCTGGTTACTGGACAAAAATTTTTATAGTGTAAAAGAAATGTGTTAATGAAATGTATGTGTGTATAATAGGGTATTGACTGTTTTAAGTAGTAAATTAAGACTTGGTATTCTGCCATGACACTGTATTTTCACATGCCTTTACTGGTTAAATAGAAGAACTAACTGCTAGATACAATGAACAACCCATCTACTCTATTTTATGTGAACAATAAATCATTCCATTCATCATCATTCCATATAGCAATCTGTATGATCAGCGTATAGTCAGTTAATTTCCTTCCTATTAGGGAGAAGGCTAAATTGTCTATACACTGATATGTAGATTAGTGTTGCCCAAAAAAGTCTTGGTCTTGCGGTCTTGGTCTTGCGAGAAATGCGAGAGCAAGACCAAGACCGCTTAATTTTTGCAAGACCAAGACCAAGACTGGCCCTGCAAGACTTGAGCAAGACCAAGACTGGGCCTGCAAGAGTCTCGCGGTCTTGCATTTAATTCAAATCACCATTTCAGCTTATATACGGTTGAGCTCGTGTCTTCTACATAACAGGAGGAGAATCGGCCGTGGCCGGAGGGCAATCGCCACGGTGATCGGCCGTGTTGTTACAGGTCATACATGTCAAGTTTTCCTTCTCTTGCACCGATGTTATATATTATAGCCCTTAGTCGTGGGTTCGCAGTCACAGGTAAAATAGGGGGTGATGAAATATATTCTTACTCCGTCACTACACGACAAGTCAAATCAGTCTTGAGATATCCATCTATTGGCCAATCGATTCCCAATGTTGGTGTTGGCTTTTCAGAATTACTCTTCGGAAAGGCTTAAGGACAAAAATACCGTAATCACGAGAGTGCTCTTGCCCATTATACATATTTATATATCCGTTTATTCATTAGCCCAACGACGTTCACTGTTGGACATAGAAATATGCCTACAATTAATCTATATAAATGTCCATGTAGGGACAGAGTACGATCACCATCAGGCAGTACATGAAGCGTTGCTCCCAGCGCTATTTTGCCTCTGCCACGACTCACCCCAATCCACTAGTGGTTGGGGCGGTAAACTACGTCCCCTCAAAAATATCCGCGGTCCGACGTCCTCGTCATCTTCTTGAAGAAGAAGATGACGCTATTATGATCGCCCAAGAAAGGATCTACACAGCTCGCGCAGCGATAACAGATAAAACTCCGCGGTATCGGCCTCGCCGTCGAGGTCGAAAACCGCGCCGCGTAAAAGTCATTAACCTAAACTTGGCCACGCCCACTTTGCTCTCAGCGACGCCCCGAGACGAGGTCCGTTCCCCACAGGGGGGAGCCCTCGGGCGATGTTCGCTTAACTTACTTACCGGGTTGAGAGCCATCAGCGCTCACCCATTGACCGCGTTAAGCTGTCAAGGTCATCTGCGACCAACAGCTACACACACACAAAAAAAAAGACAGAGTACGAATATAATTCACCACTCTCTTACCCGTGGATGTCGTATCAAATCGGATCGGGCAATGGTGTTAGGAACCCATGAAAAAAAATTGAAATAAAATTATCGATTCGTTAATGAATTGAAAGACATGTAAGTTCTCAATTTTGTCATCGTTTTTTCGTGTAAATTGATTAAAATGTATAAAGGAATGATACTTAATCTACAACATATTCGTATTTTGTTAAATGTTCATTAGAATTTGAATAAATCAATGATTACGTTTGCATAAGCAAGACAAACTTCGCTTTAACATAAATCAGCTGATCGGTCGATGACCGTTGATGAGTCGCCTTTGTACCTACGTAGCCATTGAAAGGTTCGCGCAAATCTAATACCTATTTAAACTGTCGAAATTTTACATGCTTACATATATCCTGTCTGTACATACCTACATAATGCATAAAATTTAAGGCATAAACTCTTAGACACACATTTTTGTAATCACTATAACTTTTACGTTATATTGTTTTTGTGTAATATACATTCTAATTATGATCTATGACTGTTGAACTACAACATACATGAACAGTTGTCCCATAACCTGATACACCCTGTGTATATAACATATGTGCAAGAGAAGTGAAACTAGAAAAAAAACCCTGTACCAACATGTCTGACCAGCGTGGTATAGTAGATCAATTTTCCTCTTACTGGAAGGAAGCTTAAACCCAGCAGTGGCACTTTTATGAGCTGTGACGATGACGACGAATATCATACATTTTACAAGTATTAAAACCATCAAATTTTAAATCAGTTTTATATGTTCTTGAATAAATAGTATATTAAGAGCTACATGGATCCAGCAGCCAAAGTATTTATATAGGCAATAGAGCAACAGGTTTTTTCAAGTATCCAGAGTATCAGTAACTAAACTGGAAATACAATAGATACATACCACTTAACTTCAAGGGGAATATAAACAATCGCATTAATTGTAAAATATCGCATTGATTATAAAATGACATAAAATTTATTGTATCAACTGCCTCGTGTGGTGACGTCTTAAGAAAATAGGGTCGAAAGTCCTGTCATAAGAGTAGTAACGCTGTCTAATGGAACACCAGGGGAATAGAAGAGTAATTTTCTCCAGTGGTAAGTATTGTATTCAATAGTGAACTATAGGCTAGCAGATGGATAGGTAGGATAGGATATTTGATTAATTTAGTTGGATTTTTCATTGCCATGATAAATTACTGTTACATTATTCTAACTGCAAAACTTTGCGAGACTCTTGCTGCAATACCAAGACTCGGGTGCGCAAGACCAAGACCAAGACTCGGGTGCGCAAGACCAAGACGAGACCAGGTGTGATGTTGCAAGACCAAGACCAAGAGCGGTCCAAGTCTCGTCTTGGTCTTGCATTTGGGCAACACTAATGTAGATAGATTACTTACACAGAAATTATATGTCCCTCTCGATCAAATACTAAATTGCTTCTAATTACTTCAATCTTATCGTGACAAAGAGACTTCTCATATAGACTTGCAACTAGATACAGATTTGAGTCAGCAGCTGCTGTTGAAAGAGTCTTGACAATCTGTAAAAATAAAGGTATAATAAATGACTGTGTTCAGGAAACTTAAGAGGGAAGCATAGGTTTACGACCAGTGTTTGTTACCAGTGATGATTTACGGTGCGGAAACGTGGTCCCTAAATGTAGGCCTCATAACCGACATAGCACAGAAAATTAGCTCAGATGAGAGCTACTGTCCATACTCCTGGTCCTTAACCGATTTTTACGAATTTTACGTGCAATTGAAGTGACGACTATTGTATTCTTATCCCAACACACGCCGATAACAATTTTAAAAATATAATGTATTAATTGGAAATTAAATAATAAATTAAGATCAGAAATTAATATTAGCTATTATGTAATCGTAAATGTTTAACAAGAATGTTTAATAACCGTAAAAATCTATAATAATATAATTGTTGGATTCAATTGTAGGTAATTATTATAAAGTCATTTTTTACTACAATAAATATATAATAAAAAAATAATAAAAAAGTTAAAGCGTTAGAACAAAGCTATTATGTAACGGTTATTAATTTTGAGTTATTAGAATTTGATTACACTTTTTATGTTGGCAAGTTTTTTCTTATTTGTGCTTGGTAACCCCAAATTCGTCCGCGTGAAATTCAGTTCTATTACATAGCCTTGTTTGATAATTAACTTCAAATGATGATCACATATTTCTCTTAAGTCAGACTTTAATGAAAAAAATTAAATGCTTAATCTATTCGTAAAAACTACCACCAAATCCGTTTTAATAAAACAAGTTATAATTAATAGCAGATATAAATTACCACGGTCCTCTGCCGGCGACTGGGGCGGCGCAGGTGCGAGTATCTGCGCCTGATGCCGCCCTAGCAGAGGCTGCGGGTGACCCGCCCGGGGATTTAGTCCGGGCACCCGCAGAGAGGTTAGCCTCGCGACGGTGATCGGCGTACCGGTAGGGGACGTCGACGGGAGGGCGTACTCCCTCAGGGTATTCCATTGGGCCGACCACTGAAGTCAAGAAATTCTGCACCGGTGGTCGGCCCAACGACGAAGGCGACGTGCTATACGGGTGGGTTACGGGTGTGCGTGATTACGCCCCTCTGTCGCCCCGAACAGAGCCGAGCGAGGAGTGCGCCGACCGTAACCCACCGCCATAAAAAAGATAAATTACTATTGCCGTGTGGTGACGTAGTAAAGAATACAATTCACCAGCCCCTCTCTTGTCCGTGAGTGTCGTAAAAGACGACTAAGGGATAAAATATACATATAACATCTATGCAAGAGAGGGAAAACTTAAAATAAAACCTTATATGAACTTGTCTGACCAGCATAGTATAGTAGGTCAATTTCCCTCCCATTGCATAGAAAGCCCGAGCCTAACAGGGAGACGTATATGACCTGTGATGATAATGATGAATTAGAAAAAGAAGACGAAAGAGATAACGTATTGAATTATATCAACAGTGTTATGAGTTCAAAGCCATCCTTGTGGTGATGGAGTAAGAATACAATTCACCACTTCCTGTCTTACACGTTGAGGTTAGGGATGCTCGATGAACATCGATGTTCGATGATCATCGATGTTGAAAGGAAAAACATCGATGTTTTAACATCGATGTTGAAAAGAAAACATCGATGTTGACAAGAGAAACATCGATGTTGAAGGGAAAACATCGATGTTGAAAGGAAAACATCGATGTCGAAAAGGAAACATCGTGGAATGTCGGGGTAATGACGGAAACGCAGCTGCGAAGGAAATTTCCTAAAAAAAAAAGCTCATTGTCCGCAGGATTTTATATCGTCGCCGTAACATCGATGAGCTCATCAAAATATGCCACGAGTTTCATATAACATCGATGTTATACAACTTCGATGATATCGATATTTCTGTAACATCGATGTTTCCGTAACATCGATGTTCGGTGTTCGATAAACATCGAACATCGATGTTGGGCTTTCGATGTTGACATCGATGTTAACATCGATGTTTTTCTAACATCGATCATCCCTAGTTGAGGTTGTAAAAGACGATTAACCCCTCAGGCGCCAAACATCGCGGCGCTCTCGAAGTGCCCCGCGCGCTTGGGTATATTGAAAAAAGTTCAGTGAATTTTATGATTTTACGTAAATTATTATTGTTGCTATATGACAAGGAAATATGAAATAAAATATATATTAATAGCTTTTGATTGGTTGATTTAAGTAAATGTACTAAAAGTAATTGCTAATTGTAAAGTATTTTTTTGGGTCAACGTGTGTCCCAAAAGCGCTTTGAGCACATTTTTTTTAGGTCTAATGGTGTCCCAAAAGCGCTCGAGGGGTTAAGGGATATAATATGCATATAACCTCTATACATGAGAAGGAAAACTCATAAAAAACTCTAATCTAATCTAACCAGCATGCAGCATAATGCAGCAGCAGCATATAAAGTCAATTTCCCTCCTATTGTGGAGGAGGCTTGTATCCAGTAATTGGACGTGTATAAGCAAGATGATGATGAGTTCAAAGCCAACTTCACCAAGGAACATTTATAGGTAGAAGGATGAAAGGCGAAAAATTGTAAAGTAAATATCAAACTTTCACTATCCTCTTCTTCTTCTCCAACGCATATACCAGTATTGGGTTATTCACCTCCTCAACAATAAGAGTAAAATTGACCCGTCATACTTTGCAAGTGAAACAGATTAATACAGAATTTTATTTCTAGCTTTCCTTTTATGTGAAGATGACATGTGCCTCCATATCTTAGTCGTCTTCCATTGCAGCCGCGGCAAAAATAAAACTGTATTTTTACTCTGTCACCCCTTAATAATTATTAATATTCTTACCTCGTCATAATTATCAGCATATTTGGACGACGCCAGAGGAGGTAATACCACGATATCCACGTTCTGAAAACAAAAATATAATTTTCATTCACTGTTATTAGTCTACTAATAGATGGCGCTGTTCACAATAATTTATAACTTCGTGCCAAACAGGTTTAACATTTGATATTAACATAAATGCATTTACAATAATATAAAAAATAATATAAAAAATAAGTTAAAAATACATAACTGAATTAGTTAATATGAAATAGGTGTATCTATATATTAATACGTGAAGCAAAAACTTTGTAGGTACCCCTTTTTACGAAAATTACGTGGATGCACAAGTATGAAATTTGGCACAGTTGAAGTGTATAATGAGGGGAAGTGCATAAAACTGAAATTTCATATAATAATGGATTAGAATATCATTAAAAAACGCATTACGCATATTACAACGCAATCGCTACACACACGCACACATGCGCGCGTTTATACACTTTTGTTTACGCTTAAAATCTCTGGTCAAACCAAATGTCAAATAATCATAATTATGATGACAACGTCTAATAGGCATCTGTACTTATTATTTTATATATTAGTTACTAGTGAAATACAGCTTGCTCAATTTGCAATTATACATAAATAAAATTAAAAGAAAATTGTGTAGCAGAAAAATTAATTAAAATGAATTATGGCCGAATTTCGACCACACAGTGACCACTAGTTATATATAATTTTAATAGGCGCGACACGTGAAGCAAGGTTAATAAATAAGGAATAGTTGAATGACCTATCAGCTGTTCGACGCGTGGTATCTACGTGAGCCGTATCAGAAACACATTGTTATTAAACTTTATTATTATTGCAGGGTGTTGAACATCATTCTAACAATATGACTGTATTAAAATGTTTTGAAAAGACATTCATTATCATCATTATTACATCTCATATACGTCCCACTGTTGGGCTTGAGCCTCCATAATAGGAGGGGCAATTATCCTTACTATACCACGCTGGTCAGAAGTTTTGGTATAGGTCTTTATTTCGAGTTTCCCTTCCCTTGCATAAATGTTATATGCGTAGTATTACCATTAGTCGTCCTTTAAGACATCCACGGGCAAGATAGGGAGTGTTGAATAGTATTTTTACTCCGTCACCACACAGAAAAAAAGACAATAATCTAAATTATTATAGTGACTAATGCTTTTAGATATTCACACCATATTATCTTCTGTAAGCCAAATTACAAGGATACTGTCGTACTGAAGTTTATTCCTCGGGGAAGACTTTTAATTGAATTAAGACCCGCATGCTTTTTAAATAGGAGAAGGCGGCGGATCGCCTGCGCGAGGAGCGCAGCCTCGATGAGACGATCCGCCGCCGGCGACTGGGGCGGCGTAGGCGCGAATACCTGCGCCTCATGCCGCCCTAGCCGAGGCCGCGGATGACGTGATCGGGGAATTAGTCCGTCACCCGCTGAGAGGCCGACCGCGTGAGGAAAGACCGACGTCCTCCCCGAGGTGGGGACGTCGGTCGATGGGAGGGTACCCCAAATAGAGGGTATTCCGTCGGGCCGACCACCGACGTCAAGTAACCCTGCTCCGGTGGTCGGCCCAACGACGAAGGCGACGTGCATCGTGGGTGGGTTGCGGGTGTGCGTGCTTACGCCCCTCTGTCGCCCCAGACGAAGTGGTGCGAGGAGCGCGCCGACCGCAACCCACCCCAAAAAAAAATGCTTTTTAAATAGGAAAGATCTGTGGGAAATATAAATAGGGCGAATTGAAAAATTGGACCTAAACTTCCATTCAAGGCGGGTGGCTGGATAAAAATATATGCAAATGTACCCTCTATTACCACCTTTGCAAAAAATACATTGATATTATTTTTCTTTTTAAAATCATCGTCTCCGCTCATTTAAGGCCACTTCCTTCACAATAGGAAAGAAATTGACCTACTATACCACGCTAGTGAAACCTTTTGGTATGGTGTTGGCAGTATTATATGAGCGTATTATTTCGAACGTTCCTACTCTTGTATAAACGTTATGTGCATATTATATCCCTGAGTTGTATTTCAGGACATCCACAGTCAAGAATTGTATTATTAATCCGTCACCATGCGGCCAAAAAAATAACACTAATAATTAAATTTGAAAAGAGGAAATTAAAAAAAGTGTGTAAATAAAAACAGAAGAAGAAGAAGAAATTAAAAAAGTGTGTAATAAAAACATATTATTTTAACATCATTAAATAAAATAATAAAGAAAAATTCAAATTATTATTATTTTCGAACCAAAATATTCATTATTTAATTTAAAAAATGTTTTGGTTCTAAAAAAATGAATAAAGATAAACACACCGATTTCCCCGCTTCGGCGACCATAGACACGTAGTCATCAAATTTTATTTCTTTATTAGAAAATACTGCTGCTTTGTAAGTCTGTAACAAAGAGAATTATAAAGAACATATTTATTTAAAAACATTATTGTGGAAACATTGTTTGAAGTGTGATTCCATTCCATTGTGACGAGGTTTGAAATACTTATTCCTGAGTCATGATGCTTATAAGAAATATATGTAGGAAATTTTACGGCAACACAGTATTTTTTTGGTTACGAATACAATGTTTTATACATTCTTTATTTTCCTGTGGCAATCATAAAGAATGATTAAGGGAATACCGGAAGGAGTGAGCAGCAACTGTAATCGCTATCCCGCCTGCGAAGTGAGGACGTTATGGCTTCTGACTGCCTTTGTAAAGAGACTTATGGCCAAACGTGGACATAATTGGCTGCTGCATAGATAAATATATATAAGAATACATATATGTTTATCACTGATATATTACTTAGCTCTATATCTTGCACTTTTATGT
Source organism: Lymantria dispar (assembly GCA_032191425.1). NCBI lineage: Eukaryota > Metazoa > Arthropoda > Insecta > Lepidoptera > Erebidae > Lymantria > Lymantria dispar. Next base: position 2,670,558 of record CM063465.1, on the reverse strand, counting down.
ATTTCTTTTCTGTTATTCCTTTTAAAATAACATCTGAAAGTTTTACATGTTATCGATTATTTTTTTAATATTTATCACAAATTTTATTAGTGACCTTTTCAATGTTATTTATTCTTGTCATATTCTCCTTTCTTTGGGCACGACCGTTATTATCATTCTGCTCTTATGTCAATAAGTTGGGGTCGATGCAATATGTTCGCATCTTCCTTCGTGCATTGATTCGGCTCGGGAATGAACTACCTGCTGCTGTGTTTCTGTGTTCTATGACATGTCCTTCTTTAAACGAGGTTTAAGAAGAGCATTCTCTTCAAGGTAAGAAACGGCCTGGCTGTGCCCCTGGTATTTATTGCAAAGGTCCATGTGCAGCAGTTTCACTTACCATCAGGTGGACTGCTTGCTCGATTGCCACCCACCTGATGTCAATCCTCCTTTGGAATGTGATTTTTGACCAGACGGCGTTAGTTGGAATTGGTCACGACTTAATCGTCTTTTACTACATCCACAATCAATGTCAGCGTTGATAGTGCTCGTAAATGGCGATTATTGTTAAATGTAATTGGCCATTGCACATAATAATTTAAAAATATCACTAAAATATAAAGTGAATTGCACTAATTTTCTTAAAAAAATATTGGTGGCTCTCTTAAAAATACTAGACATTAACCTAGGCTAGCTACCTGGCCCTCCGTCGTGGCCTATGAATTCATGAATCATGAGCTTGTATTAATAGTCCTTAATTCCCTTTCATCAGCTATCGGCCTACGTGATATCTGTCCATGAACTCTCCCTATTATAAAATTTGGAGCGTAATAAGGAACTTTCCGTAAGAAAGAACGAGACAAAACAATAACAACAATGTATAGTATGCGTTAGAAAGGGACAGTATAATAACATGCGGACGTTACGTGTGGGGTGGGGGAAGCTTTTGTTTGGTTCAATGCAGTTTGAGTCGGAATCGGATTTAAATCTCATTAGTGCTATTTTTGTCATTACAAATATCCTTGTAAGAAATTAAGTACGATATTACTAAAAATATATATATTAATATTAATTCATATGACACAAAAGAAGCCCATCGTTATTATCATCATCTCAGCCCATTTACGTCCCACTGTTGGGCTCGGGCCTTCTCCATTGTGAGAGAGAATTACCCAGGAGTAAGAGAGGAGATGATGAATTGTATTCTTACTCCGTCACCACACGGAAGCAAAAAGAAAAGGCTTAATATATTAAAATAACATAAAAATAACTGATTAACTTAAAGTAACTAATTTAATTTAAATTTAATTTAAATTCCGCGTGGTGACGGAGTAAGAATACAAATCACCATTCCCTATGCTGCCCGTGGATGTCGTAAAAGACGACTAAGGGATATGATACGCATATAACATCTATGCAAGAGAAGGAAAACTCAAAATAAAACTCTATACCAACCTGTCCGACCAGGTTGGTATAGTAAGGTCAATTTCTCTTCTACTGTGGAGGAGGCTCGAGCCCAACAGTGGGACGTAAATGAGCTGAAATGATGATGAACTAATTTAATAATTTTTATTTCTCAACGGTGCAAAATTACAATAGCGCACAAACCTTTCTTACCCGTATTTTTTGAAAAAAAAAAACAAAATAATTAACGAACAAAATATTAAACAAGGAAAATTCGGAATGAAACCACTGAATCTTATTTCAATTTATCCTCTCAACTCAAGAAAAATATCGAGTAGACGTTATAATTAATTATCAAATTAATTGCATATTACCCACATAATCTCAATAAAATTATTACCAAACACACATAACTATTAAATATATCAACAATTTACTTTTTAAAATAACAACTAATTCACTGAAACACACGAATAATAAATAAAATAATTAAAATTAAAGAAAATCTGAGAATAATAAAATTAAATTTAAAACTTACCATGCTAGCATCCAATAAATTCACGCAAAGGAAACCAACCACTATTCCCAAAAACTTCATTGTTCTAAATTTGAAATATTACGAACACAGATTATTTTATCCTCTGTATACGTCCTTCTTATAAGGCGGTACGCTTGTAAATGTTTCAATCTCAGTGCTCTGTGCTATATGCGAACGGCGCCCGTCATTCATACTTAGATAAATATTTAATATCAATATATTCTAACAAAATAATTTGCTTATCGTAACTACACGTCTTTTTATTTATTGACTAACTAGTCAATTTTGCTTCATGTCGCCCGCATTGCGTAGGAGGGAAGTGGAATCAATCTCTTCCAACTCAGGAGGAGCTTAACTTTTTCTAATTAAATTTGTTGCGGGTCCTAAGACAATTAAAAACATTTCCCGGGACTGCCTGAGGGTCAAACCTCGGTGTGATCTATGGAGAACATTGTGAATTCTGGCTTACAGGAGTTACAATGGTGGGAATGTGTGGTGGGATTAGTCCCACAAAAAAAAAATATTCTAACAAAAAAAAGTGAGCCGTCGTTCGGGACGCCTGACAGATGTGAAATATCGAAATTATTTTGTACAAATATATATGCATAAAAGAACAGATTACGACAGGAACTAATATGGCATAATCTATACAAATAAATAAAATTGGAGTGTCTGTTTGTAATATCAAAATAATAGACTTTTTTCATGCTCACACGGTTACTTGCACGACACCTATGCCTAAAACATAGATTAAAAAATGTTTGTCTGTCTGTCTGTCTGTTTGTTCCGGGTAATCTTCAAAACGGCTGGACCGATTTCAAAAATTCTTTCACCAATGGAAAGCTATAATATCAGGGCGTAAACTAGGCTATATTTTATCCCGGTATTCCCACGGAAACGGGCACTACGCGAGTAAAACGACTAAAACCGAAGCGAAGCGAGGGCGGGTTGCTAGTGTATAAATAAAATATTACGACTAATATCCAGAAAATGATGATTTAGTTCAATAAACATTTATTTTCATTAAATACAAGATTTAAAAATTCAAAAATATATCAAACTCGCAACCCGCCCTCGCTTCGCTTCGGTTATAGGTTATAGTCGTTTTACCCGCGTAGTTCCCGTTCCCGTGGGAATACAGGGATAAAATATAGCCTAGTTTACGCCCTGATATTATAGCTTTCCATTGGTGAAAGAATTTTTGAAATCGGTCTAGCCGTTTTGAAGATTACCCGGAACAGACAGACAGACAAAAATTTTTTAATTGCTATTTTAGGCATAGGTGTCGTGCAAATAACCGTGTGAGCATGAAAAAAGCCTATTATTTTGACATTACAAACAGACACTCCAATTTTATTTATTGGTATAGATTGTGGCAAATCGATTCTTTTAATCAGTGATTTCTGTAATAATATAATAGTTATAATCGATGCCTCTGACGATATTACTGGGACAATTGGTCGGAACTACACTTACTATCATAGAGTGAGGCCTCGCCACGGCATGCGTCGCTTTACACCACGCCAACGATCAAGTTTACCCTCGCCTATAGATAATGATTTCTGATGTTTACGCGAGTATTACACATTTTAAATAAAATATACCAATAAATAAAATTGGAGTGTCTGTTTTTAATGTCAAAATAATAGGTTTTTTTCATGCTCACACGGTTATTTGCACGACACCTATGCCTAAAATAGCAATTAAAAAATTTTGGCTGTCTGTCTGTCTGTCTGTCTGTCTGTTTGTTCCGGGTAATCTTCAAAACGGCTGGACCGATTTCAAAAATTCTTTCACCAATGGAAAGCTATAATATCAGGGCGTAAACTAGGCTATATTTTATCCCGGTATTCCCACGGGAACGGGAACTATGCGGGTAAAACGACTATAACCTATAACCTATAACCGAAGCGAAGCGAGGGCGGATTGCTAGTTTTAAATAAAACTACTTTAGAGATTTTATCGCGTTTGTATTTGATTTTTGATTACCCGACGTTTCAAACACTTTGCAGCGTTCATGGTCACGGGCGGGCTAAGATGTCTCACGTCTAACAAGTCATCGTTATTGCAGAAAATTTATAATTATCTACCCGATACAGAAAATAGTTATTAAATATTGACCCACATTTTAATACAAATTTATTGCCCGTGTAAGAAGAAAATGATTCTATATGAAAAAATTATATTGTTTATAGTTAGTAATTATTTAACATTAAAATTAATAGTAATTATATTAAAAAAAAACCTAACACTAGTATACTACCACCGGATCGGAACACGGCCACACTGAGAAATATCCGACCAGAAAACTCAGGTGACATGATGCTAAATTAATATAATTAATTTAATTAATATAATTGGGTAATCCAAAATCAAATACAAACGCGATAAAATCCGTAAAGTAGTTTTATTTAAAATCGCCTATAGATGCTTTTACAACAAAAGTGTCTTTGGTAACGATAACGAATACTACCAACCGTCGTAAAAGACAACAAAGAGATTTATATCATCATCATCATATTTATCCCGCTGTTAAGCTCGAGCCTCCTCCACAATAGGGGGGAAACTGACCTTACTATACCATGCTGGTCAGACAGGTTATAGGGTTTAATTCCGAGTTATCCTTCTCTTGCATAGATGGTATATGTGTATTATATCCCTAAGTCGTCTTTTACGACATCCACGGGCAAGATAGGGAGTGGTGAATTGTATTCTTACTCCGTCACCACACGAATTTACATCAACCTGGGCTAACTCCTGATCTTAATCAACAATTAAATTCTCAAGGAGAATTAACGTCAGACAAGCGATCAGTCATAAAACCAATAACTTTTGCAATATATACCTACGATGGAAGAGTATTGCGTCGTCTATGAGTAATTAGCACAGAAATATTAATTTTTCTGTGGTAATTACAATATGACCAGGATAATGACGACGTATCTATCCGTGTGGTGACGGAGTGACGACCCCTATCTTACCCTGGGTGTTGTAAAAGACAACTAAGGGATATAATATGTCTGGTCGACCACTAAAGTCAAGGAACTCTGCACCGGTGGTCGACCCAACGACGAAGGCGACGTGCTATATGGGTGGGTTACGGGTGTGCGTGCTTACGCCCCTCGGTCGCCCCGGACGGAGTCGGGCGAGGAGTGTACCAACAGTACCCCAAAAAAAAAAAAAAAAAAAAGAGCGTGTGTACAAAGTACGCATATCAGAAGTGAAACGCCTTCATCCTTCGTCTTTCGTCCTCCGTCCTTCGTCATCCGTCCTCCATCCTCTATCCTCTGTCTCCTATCCTCTATTCTTTTCCTTTATCTTTTACCTCACTTTCTCGCTTTCTGAATCCTATACATTTACGTGTTTGTGCCTCTATGGACTCACGTTTTCGTTTCATCGAGTTTGAAATCACAACGATTCTAAAGAAGTTTCACTTAAAAAAAAAGGGGATATATTTTTTTTTTTTTTTTTTTTTTTTTTATATATTCACGCCTTTTTCCCATAGGGGTAGGCAGAGTCCACTGCCCTCCACCTGCTACGATCTTTGACATATTCAGCGTAGCAAAGCGGTTCTCTGTGGGCCACTTTTCGCCCCCGACGGAAACGAGACGTGACGTGTCGCGAGCCACATCGCCGCCATTCGTACAGTTTTTTAATTTTTTGAAACTCATTGCGTTTCCGCGAGAAATACATACACATATAATTAATATTATGGGGGGATATAATATAAATATATTATCTATTCAAGAGAAGTAAAACTCGAAATAAAACCTTATACCAACGCGTTTGATCATTGTGGTATAGTAGGTCAATATTCCTTCTATTATAGAGAAGGCTAGAGCCCACTAGTGGGACATATATTAGCTGATATATATCATCATCATCATTCAGCCTACTACCGTTCAATATTGGATGTAGACCTCCCTCATGTTTCGCTACAAAGTGCGATCCTATACCGCCTGCATCCAAACAACGCCCAGCAACTTTCACCAGGCCGTAAGTCCACGTAATTGTCGTCCTACATTACGCCGTCCGATACTTGGTGGCCACTCAAGAACCTTTCACCCCAAGCGGTCTGTTATACTCATCTCTTGTATGTCTTTCTGCCTATGATGCACTCTCTTCCCCTGACTCAACATTTCATGCACTACGTCCCTTCCACGCTTCAATCCCAAGCCATTCCGCTCCGAGCATCCATCCAACACACACGTTCTTTTGTAATTCAAGTAAATGCTCGTTAAACCTTTGAGTCTTTTTTTAAAAACCCACCGAAAGGGTCCCGTATAACAGGTCGTCGGTTCGTCGAGCGACATGCTAATTCTTCGTACTCTGTCAGTTACGCCCGTTCTTCTACAGATTTCCATATTTGGGATTCTATCTCGCTTCATAATACGTTGAATGACTTTGAGCTTGGTTATGAGGCCTAAATATATACAATGATATTTAAATACAATGTAAATATTGATACAGTTACGAATTACGCTTATTTCATAAGGTTATCAAAGTTCAAATGTTTAAATTATATAAATATATTGACAATGCCGATCTTGAATTTATATCTTGAGCACTATTTTTATACAAAGAAAATAACCGTTTTATACCTCAAGGTCATGTACCAAAAATTTCATGTAATGCATACAATTATTAACCGGCTAGTTTTCCGTGTGGTGAAGGAGAAAGAATACAATTCATCACTCCTTTTTTTGAATATCCTAAAAGACGACTATGCATATAACATCTTTGCAAAAGAAGATAAACTCGAAACAAAACGTTATACCTGTTTGATCAGCGCAACGGCGACCGACGTCCCGGGATAGGGACGTCGAGAGGTGAGGTTACCCGAAAGGGTATTCCGTCAGACCGACCACTGAGGACAAGGAACTCGGCACTGGTCGTCGGCCCGACGATGAAGGCAACGTTCGCCGCCCCGGACGGAATGGACGGCGTGTGCACTTACCATAGCCCACCGATAAAAAAAATACCTGTTTGACCAGCATGGTATAGTAAGGTCAATTTCCCTCTTATCGTGGAGGAGGCTCGAGCCCAACAGTGGGACGTTTATGAGATGATGATTATCCTGCTTTTTTGTAGAAAACAGCATTTGTTGATGAAGCCCTTATCCGTATGCCCTTCGCAATAATTTTCTCTGAAAAAGCAATATGTTGATCAATGTAATAGCATTCTGGCTTCACCTGCATCAGCCAAAGCCGGAATCGTTCAAGATATTTATTTATATATTTTAGGTTAAATTAATTTAATTTTTTTTTTTGTGGGTGGGCCGCGGTCGGCGCGCCTCCGCACCACTCCGTCCGGGGCGACAGAGGGGCTTAAGCACGCAACTCCCGCGACCCACCCGAAAACCACGTCGCCTTCGTCGTTGGGCCGACCACTGGAGCAGCGTTAACTTGCCGTCAGTGGTCGGCCCGACGGAATACCCCTAACTGGGGTACCCTCCCATCGACCGACGTCCCCCCCTCAGGGAGGACGTCGGTCTTTCCTCACGCGGTCGGCCTCTCGGCGGGTGACGGACTAATCCCCGGTCACGTCACCCACGGCCTCGGCTAGGGCTAAATTAATTTAATAGAGATATTACAAAGTAATCTTAATATAACGAACCTCAATATAAAGAACGTCTCAATTTAAAGAAGTTTTTGAAATTCCCTGAAACTCTTCGTTAAAGTTAGTGTGAAATATACCTTTTCATTACGAACACTTTTGTCAGAATCCTCTATATAGCGAATTTTCAATCATTGCAAAATTTAAATAGAGATTATTACCCCTATTTAACAATTTCTATCAACTATAATATTTACATAACGCATTCTACCAATCAATCATACACAATAACTGTATCAATTCAACTCTCGCCAGGTGCAGATACGATAAATACATAGTAATAACAAGCAACATACGCAATGTAGTACGAGTAGGTATGTGAAGCTTAGGTTACGTTTTACCTTGTTAAAACGAATGTGAGACCTGCCTAACCTCTATATAACGGCACTCAATGTAACGAATTACTTGATATAACGAATATTTCCTAATCCCCTTGAGTTTCGTTATAACAAGGTTGCACTGTATATGGTTTAAATAAGAATATATCATCATCATCATCTCAGCCAATTCACTATCCTTTCTTGCCCGTGATTATTGTAAGAGACGACTTAGCGACTAATTTCGAACTGATCTTATAGCAGGTCCTCGTTTAGACACTTCCTCATTATTTCAAGGAAGTGTAGCGTGTTTTGCCAAACGAATTTGTTATTTTATCTGTGCTTATTGTTTGTGAGAAATGGTAATGGTCATGCTCACTGAAAAGTCTGCTTGCGGGTGACGTGATCGTGAGGCTGGCAGGTGGATTGCAGATCATAGTTGGTATTACAACTTTCCTAGGAAATTACTGCTGTCTATTCTTCCGTATGGTGACGGAATAAGAATACAATTCACCACCCCCTATCTTACCCGTGGGTGATCGTACGAGACGACTAAGGGATATGAAATGCATATAACATCTATGCGAGAGAAGGAAAACTCGAAATAAAACCCTATACCAACACGTCTGACCAGCGTGGTATAGTAGGTCAATTACCCTTCCATTATGGAGGAGGCCCGAGCCCAACATGGGTACATGGGCTGAGATAATGATGATGATTCTTCTAATCTCTTACTCGATTTTTGTAACTTAGTGATTTCTAGAAACATTAAGTTCTGATTTTTGCGCGAGCATTACACATCTTCTTTATATATAAATTTCTTGTGTACGTGTGTATGTCACTGAACTCCTCCTAAACGGCTGGACCGATATCGACGAAATGTTTTGCGTGTGTTCAAGGGGATTCGAGAATGGTTTAGATTCACAATTGGATCCGGTAAGTGGCGTCGCTGTTGAATTCAAGGAGAATTTCTTTCATTTTATTTGAACAGAACAACGTCTGTTGAGTCAGCTAGTCTATATCTATACCAATAAATACACTTGGATTGTCTGTTTGTAATGCCAAAATAATAGGCTTTTTCATGCTCACACGGTTATTTGCACTATACACATGCCTAAAAATAACTTTATATTTTTTTTGTCTGTCTGTCTGTCTGTTTGTTCCGGGTAATCTTCAAAACGGCTGGACCGATTCTTTCACCAATAGAAAGCTATAATATCAGGACGTAAACTAGGCTATATTTTATCCCGGTATGCCCATGGGAACGGGAACTACGCGGGTAAAACGACTAAAACCGAAGCGAGGGCGGGTTGCTAGTTGTAAATAAAACTACTTTTATGGATTTTATCGTGTTTGTATTCGAGTTCCACGGGAATGTAATGGGTAATGACATATTGTATTCCAGTCCATCATTATCATCGTCATTATTATCCCAATTATTTGAGGTTGACGCAATATATACTCATCAGGGTGCAGGGAGTTGCTGTTCCGGTGTCTAGGTGAAGTATCAATGTCACTCTTGTTCAAGTAAAATGTCGTCGACTAAGAGATTTGGCATTCTTTTGACGTGACAACGTCTTATAATTCGATGGAGCCGGCTGCACACACGAAAAAACATGTCGTATGCGGCGTTACCTCGCTCTGAGGCGTTCCATTTAAGGCTTGATTCATACAAAATATCTATCAAACAAATAAAATTAAAAATTTTTTTTGAAAAATGAAACCATTCCATCAGTATTTTCTTATGACGTTGTCACGTTCAACTATCGTCAGTAAACCGACTTTACAGACAACCGTTTTTTTTTTTTTTGGCAGGCTATAGTGAGGCTGCATACCATTCATCCCATCCGGAGTGACGAAAGTCCGTCGCGTGACCCTATAACCCGCCGTATTCTTTCACGTTCGCCATTGAACCATCCATTGATTTTTTTTTTAATAACGATACTCTGAACAAATCCTTGTGTTGCAGACAACTTTACAAACATATAATTAACGGACACAAATTACATCCAAACTCAGAACAACAATTTGTGTATCGTACAACGTGTTGTCTTGCGTGGGAGTCGAACTCGCGACACTGGCATGGTATGTGGGTATTTTAACCACTACTCCATCTGTATAGTCAACTGGTACCTTACGTCCGTGGCCAGTTCTGCTAGGGAGTTGTTATAAGGTTTTATTTCGATTTTTCCTTCTTTTGCATAGATATTATCTGCAAATTGTATCTGCTCACCGTGTGGTGACAGAGTAAAAATACAATTCACCATCCCCTCTCATACCCGTAGGTGTCGTAAAATCCGACTAAGGGATATATTACGCATATTACATGTATGCACGAGATGGAAAACTCGAAACAAAACCCTATACCAACCTGTCTGACCAGCATGGTATAGTAGGGTCAGCTTCCCTCCTATTATGAAGGAGGGTCGAGCCCAGCAGTGGGACGTATATAAGCCGTATATAAAATGATGAATGGTGATTAGTTGTCTAACCGGGTTGAGAGCCATCAGCGCTCACCCATTGACCGCGTTAAGCTGTCAAGGTCATCTGCGACCAACAGCTATACACACACAAAAAAAAAAAGATTAGTCGTCTTAGTCATCTTTTACAATACCCACGGCAAAGAGGGTGACGAATTGTCAAAGTTAATCTTCGAGGAAAAACTAATCGTTTCTAATCAATTAATTGTTTATTAATTTAGTTTAATATCATCAATAAATCCAGTATCACACGGCCGTATCACGCGTTTGATATACAATGATCACGCGAATATCACGAACATCAAACAACAAATGCATAACACTATCATGAATTGAAATAAACATAATCTAAATATATTTGATATAAATTGATAGATTTATAAATAAAAGTGATTGTCAATTTCTTGTGAGTTTAATTAACCATATGTTGACCATTTATTCCGTGTGGTGACGGAGTAGGAATACAATTCACCACTCCTTATCTTGTCCGTGGATGGCTGGCGTCCGTGGACAGAAGGCTTACGATGAATCGATTCTATCAAAAACACGTGCTTATGAGTGGTACAAAGCGTTCAAAAGCGGTCGAGATGTGATGGAAGATTTGCCTCGCTCTGGTTGGTAGGCAATTAACTACTGCAACTGAAGTTAACATTGCAAAAGTGAGAGAAATAGTGACTGAAAATCTTCATTCAACTTTGAGAGAGATAGCCGCCGAACTTGCTGTGTCTCACGAGTCTATCCTTACCATTTTGTGTTGTGTCCATGTTTGTTATGTCCATGTTTCGGCTCGGCTAGTCCCAAAAGACCTGAATTTTCTCCAAAAACTCAATCGCTTGAGAGTCGCTGAGGATATGCTAGAACGAGTCAATTCCGACCCAACATTCATGAAACGCATTGTTACTGGTGACGAGACGTGACTTTACGAGTTTGACATGCAAAGTAGTCAACAAGCTTCGGAGTAGCGACTTCCAACTGAATCGAAACCGAAAAAGCCATGCCAAAATCGATCAAAAGTCAAAGTCATGTTGACTGTTTTCTTTAACTATTGCGATGTTGTGCACTCGGAATTCTTGCCAAAAGGTCAAACGGTAAATAAAGAATATTATTTGAGCGTTATGCGGCGTTTAAAAGCACAAATTCGACGAAAAAAGGCAGATTTGTGGCAAGAAAATTATTGGATTTTGCACCACGATAATGTCTCTTCGCACAAGGCCATCATTGTGAACGAATTGTTGTCCAAACACTCAAAAAATACCATCGAGCAACCACCATATTCACCAGATATGGCTCCAGCCGACTTCTGTCTTTTCCTAAACTCAAATTAGCACTTCGTGGCACCCGTTTTCAATCGGTAGAAGACCTAAAGGAGAATTTGCGGCGAGAACTGAAGTCAATTCCGGCAACAGCGTTTAAAAAATGTTTTGATGATTGGATTATTCGGTGGCGTAAGTATATCGTTTCTGAAGGAGCATACTTTGAAGATGATAAAATAAATTTGGATAACAAAAATTTTGTATATTATTGATCTTTGCCCGGTACTTTCTTGACAGAGTAGTATAACTAATGGATACAAATTACATCCAGACTCAGAACAACAATTTGTGGATGGCACAAAGTGTTCGAAACCTCAACACTAGCACTGTAGGTCAATATCTTAACCACTACGTCATCTATGAAGTCAGTACGGAGTTGTGACGGAGTAAGAAGAGAAGAGAAGAAGAGGATGGTCGTAAAATAAATAGAGAAAGAAAAACATTAATCCTGTTATTGGTTTATAACACGAAGAAATATAGATAAATGATAAAATGAAACTCCGAAAATAACTTTAAAAAGTAAAATAAAATAAAACATTTTTTAATATACCATGTTTTTTAATCTTTATGAAACATTAAAAAGTGTAGAATAATTCAGACCAAAAAAAAAACTACTTCAATCGTTTTCTCCTTGATGCCATCAAGAAAACTACTAAACTTTCAAATAAAAAAGAATCATCAAATTCAAATTCAAATACTTTATTATGCATAAACCCCGCGGGGGCACTTACATATGGTCACTTTTTTACATTTTGCCTTACACTACTACCGGATCGGAACGCGACCGCACTGAGAAGATCCGGCAAGAAACTCAGTGGGCTTGTCTTCTTTTTTATCCGTTTACTGTTTTTTTTTTTTTAAATAAGATAATGCTGCTCATTGTCATTTCAGCGTGCTAATTCTTCGGGCTATGTCAGTAACATCCGTTCCTTTACGAATTGCCGAGTATAGTCCTTTCCATAGTACAAGGATTTGTTAGTGCATTTGTTGCTGCATTGCATATTTGGCTTCGCCTTCAAAAACGATCTTGGTAACACAATTACATTCACAATGAGGGTAGATGTCAAACAGGCGGCCGGTCATATAACTATGGCTTAAACTATTAACAATATGTACTATGAAATAAGAGTCCATATTGAGTCAATACAAAGTAATTACGATAAGAGGAGGGTGATTTTTTATTCTGCTTTATTAATTAGGAGTTTTGTCGGTGACCAACCATGAAAATCTATGGAATTTTCAATATATATGCTTCCGTGTCGTGACGGAGTAAGAATACAATTCATCACCGCCTATCTTACTCGTGGGTGATCGTACGAGACGACTAAGGGATATAAAACGCATATAACATCTATGCGAGAGAAGGAAAACTTGAAATAAAGCCCTATATCTACACGTCGGGCCAGCGTGGTATAGTAGGTCAAATACCCTTCCATTGTGGAGGAGGCCCGAGCCCAACAGTGGGACGTATTCTTACTCCGTCACGACGCGGAATGAAAGCAATAAGTCTTCCTATTTTTTTTTAAACAAGTAACTGCATTAAGGAAGTTATCCTTGTTTTTTTTGGGGTAGGCTACGGCCAAGCAGCGAACCCGTCGCGCGGCTCCGTCCGGGGCGACAAAGAGGCGGCGCGCGGCCCCGTAACCCACCCAATAGCATGGCACCTTCGTCGTTGGGTCGACCACCGGTGCAGAATTCCTTGACTTCAGTCATCAAATAATCTTTGCGGGCGACTTTAAAAACATAATTAGCGGATAAAAATTACACCCGGATACAGGACAACATTTTATGGATCACGGAAATTATTGTCATACGTGGAAATCAAAACTGCGACATTGGCATGGTAAGTCATCATCATCATCATCATCATCGCAGCCCACATACGTCCCACTGTTGGGCTCGGACCTCCTCCACAATGGGAGGGAATTTAACCTACTATACCGTGCTGGTAAGACATGTTGACATAGGGTTTTATTTCGAGTTTTCTTTCTCAGATATTATATGCATATTTTATCCCTTAGTCGTCTTTTACGACATCCATGGGCAAGATAGGGAGGGGTGAATTGTATTCTTAATCCGTCACCTCGAGGAAAATGGCATGATAAGTAGCACAGAAAAATTAATAAGAGTAGAAATTAATAGTATTAATATTTCTGTGGTAAGTAGCATAGCATCTTAATCATCTTTGGGCTTGGGTCTCCTCCGCAATGACAGAAAAGTCAATTTTCTATACCACGTTGATCAGACATTTTGATATAAGATTTTATGTCGAGTTTTGCTTCTCCTGCATTTATCTATATTTCATATCCTTTAGTTTTACGAAACCCACAGGCAAAATACGAAGTAGTGAATTCTATCCTCACTCCATCACCACAACGGATGAGCAAATTACAGTATTTTAACCAGTACGCCATCTGTACAGCCAAAATTCGAGCCCTATGTCCAGTGCCGGATTAAGGCAGCGCGAGGCCTGTAGCAAATTCTGCCGAGGGCCCCTTGGTTTGCTTCAGGTTCTCAAGTTTAGGGTATATAATATAACAAAACTGTTAAGGCATGCAAAATATTTTACGCTCCTATCTAACTTGATATTTTTTTTAATTACAGTCAGACCGGTGTTGGAGCGCGAGGCCCCCAATTCGCGGGGCCCGTAGCATTTGCTACTCTTGCTATATGGCTAATCCGGCACTGCCTATGTCATTAGACATCGATACACAGTTGCATACTGTGAAGATCAAAATAAATGTTTTCTCTCTTTCTTACATTATCATCAGTCAGCCTATTATCGTGCACTGCTGAATGTAGACCTCTCTCATGTTTCGTCACAGAGTACGGTCCTGTGCCGCGTGCCAATAACGTCCAGCGACCTTCACCAGGTCGTCAGCCCACCTAGTGTGGGGGCGTCCTACACTGCGTCGTCCCATACATGGTCGCCACTAGAGAATCTTTTTTCCCCAGCATACATCTTGATTTACGTCCAGAATCTATAGTGAACTACCTATTGCTGTGTTGCCCGAGCGTTATGACATGTCCTTATTTAAACGAGGTATAAGATAAGCACTTACTTCAAGGTAAGCAGCAGTTTAGCTATGTCCCTGGTATTGCAAAGGTTCATGAGCGGCAGTATCATTTACCATCAAGAATGCGAGTCACGCGCACGAAGGGTTCCGTACCATTATCTATAAAAAGGGGCAAAAAATCGCGTTTGTTGTATGGGAGCCCCATTTAAATATATATTTTATTTCGTTTTCAGTATTTGTTGTTATAGCGGCAATAGAAATACATAATTTGTAAAAATTTCAAGTGTCCAGCTGTTGCGGTTCTTGAGATACAGCCTGGTGACAGACAGACGGACGGACAGACAGCGAAGTCTTAGTAATAGGGTCCCGTTTTTACCCTTTGGGTACGACACCCTAAAAAGCAAAAACTAATAATTTCTAAAAATATCTTTAGAAAACGTTAACGTGATTGTGTCTTCGCATACCGCGACGAGAATTCTACTCCAAAATATTCGTCTTTCTTTAGCCGTGTGGTTACAGAGTAAAAATACAAGACCCCTCTCTACCCTCCGTGGATATCGTAAAAGACAATTAAGGGATTATAATATCCAGATAACAGCAAACAACAGAAGGAACACTCGATATAAAACTCTATCTGACACGTCTGACCTGCTTGGTGAGTCAATTTCCCTACCATTGAAAAGGAAGCTTGAGCCTAACAGTGGGACTTATATAGGCTGAGATGGTGATCATGGAAATACCTATATATATATTACCCTTCTTTTTTTTCTCTTTGTTTTTTTTTTTTTGGAGTGGGTTGCGGTCGGCGCGCTCCTCGCACCACTCCGTTCGGGGCGATAGAGGGGCGTAAGCACGGCCACCCGCAACCCACCCGAACATCACGTCGTCTTCGTCTTTGGGCCGACCACCGGAGCAGCGTTACTTGTCATCAGTGGTCATTTGTATATATTACCCTTGTTAGTATAGATAACTGTCATCATAACGAACAATTTCATAATATAATAACCAGATCAGAGTTCCTTGACGTAAAAACCATTGACACATTTAATGGATAAGTAAATGGGTAAGAATTATGATTTCATACTGCTGTCCGTGTAATGACAAATTAAGAATACAATTCGCAAACATGAAATGCCTACGTGATTGTACCCTCGTATACCGCGATGCAAATTCTATTTTCATTAAATACCAGTATATATATTAGGTCTGTTAGTATGGGTAGCTGTCGTCATAACGTTATCATTACAACACGTTTACGTTCCACGGCTAGGCACGAGCATCCTCCAAATAGGAGGGAAAATGTCTTTTTTTTTTGACGTGACAACGTCTTATAATTCGATAGAGCCGGCTGCACACACGAAAAAACATGACGTATGCGGCGTTACCTCGCTCTGAGGCGTTCCATTTAAGCCTTGACAAAGTATCTATCAAACAAATAAAATTAAAATTTTCTTTTGAAAAATGAAAGCATTCCATCAGTATTTATTTACGACGTTGTCACGTTCAACTATCATCAGTAAACCGACTTTACAGACAACCGATTTTTGTTAACGTTGTGGAAATGCATTCATTTTAGGAGTGGTAGGACCACACTGTCGACAGTTACCTGTCTACAGCCGCGGGCCGGTCCGTCCGGGGTAGCACCATGTTCTCGGAGAAAATTGACGTCTGAGTGGTAGCAATTTGTTACTGCGCTTCGTTCGGTGAGCGAGAGAGCCGGAAGCCCAACTTTCTGAGGGTGTTTGCGTGTGGAGGGTTTTGGTGGTACCCTTGGTATCACCGAGCCTCAATGCACGCATTCACACTCCCTTCACTTTCTTCGCGGTAGACAGCGGCCTTATAAAGGTCCATGAGCGGAAACAACACTTACCATCAGGTACACCTGATGGTAGACTGTAGAAACAGTACACTGTTTGCTCGTTTGCCACCGTTTGTAATAAAAAAAAATAAAAAAAAATTCACGCCCAGTGATAGGCGAGGGGGTGTGTGGAACTCGCCGGTCACTATGGAACGGAATACCCATTAAAAACCAACAGCGGTCCCTTCCGCGCTTTTAGGGAGCGCCGGAGATATCCTCTATTGACATTCGATCTCCGACACCCCTATGCAAGGGAAAATGACCTACTATACTGCACTGGTCAGACCTGTTGACATAGGGTCTTGAAATTTCCATCTCTTACATGTATATTAAATCCCTTAGTAGTTTTTACGACGCCTACGGGTAAGAGAGGGGGATGAATTGTATTCTTAATCCGTCACCACACGGAAAATTCTTACCTAATAGTTGTAAATTTGTCGAACGATATGGCCAGACCGTTTCCACTTCAGCATTCTAATTCTTCGTGCTACGTCGGTCACACCTGTTGTTTAAGAGATTGCTCTGTTTCGGTTTTTATAACACAGAATAAACCGCCTTTAAAAAATTATAATAATTTAGCATCATGCCCTTTGAGTTTTCTTGCTGGATCTTTCTCAGTGTGGCCGTGATCCGATCCGGTGGGAGTATACTAGATTTGTTAGGTTTAAATTAATAAATGGACATAATGATTACCATTTTTTTTTTATGGGTGGACTATGGTAAGCGCACGCGCGGTCCTGTCCGTCCGGGGCGATGAAAGGACGGCGCGCGGGCCCATAACCCACCCGTACTCACTTCACCTCGTTGTTGGGCCGACCACCGGAGGAGATGTGACTTGTCATCAGTGGTCGGCCCGACGGAATACCCTTTCGGGTAACCTCACCTCACGACGTACTGGGACGTCGGTCGCCATCACGCGGTCAGCCTCTCCGCGGGTGACGGACAATTCCCCGGTCCAATCACCCGCGGCCTCGGCTAGGGCGGCATTAGGTGCAGATACACGCGCCTGCGCCGCCCGAGTCGCCGGCGGCGGAACGTGTCGCCGAATAGGAGCTCTACTCGCACACGATCCGCCGCCTCCTTCCGTGAGATTACGGCCTCACAGAAGGCGGCGACCGCGTCCCAGTTCCTGACGCTGTCGAGCATCTCCCTGGCGATGGTCGGCAGCGCCACCGGCACCGATAATCGCGACGATTCACGGCGCTCCCCCTCCCATGCAGCACACTCCTCGAGCGTGTGCTGCACCGTGTCCTCGTCGCAACTGCAGTGGTGGCAGGACGGTGTGCTCTCCCTCCTGACAATCTTGTGCAGGTACTTCCCAAAACACCCGTGCCCCGTAAGCACCTGCACCAGTCGGAAGGAAAGCACCCCGTGCGTCCGCTCCAACCACTCCATCAGCACCGGCCGGAAGGCCTCGACGGTCCTGACACCGTACCGAGGAGTCTCCAGCCGTACTGCCCAACGGGCAATGACTCCTTGGCGGGCGTCGACCTGCCAGGCGGTGATCTCCTGCAGGGAGACCATGCCGCCGCGGGCCGTCCGTCACCCGCCGATAAATGTCGGCAAGCATCTCCGTCTCCAGGTCCCACGGGGGAGTTCCGGCCAGGAGGCACGCTGCCTCCGTCGACACCGTGCGGTAACCGCGTATGGCCCTGACCGCCATGACCCTCTGTGGTCGCCTCAAGAAGGCCCTCAGCCGGACGGTCAGGGACCCCGCCCACACCGGTGCGCCGTACAGAGCCATCAACCGGATCACCCCCGTGTACAGCTGTCGGCACGTAGAGCTGGGTCCGCCCACATTCGGCATCGGCCGTGAAAGGGTGGACGCCGCGCCGACAAGTCAGGGAACAAGTCGATGGAGATGCTCCCGGAACCAAAAATGCCCGTCGAGCACCAGCCCCAAGTACTTCATGTGGGCCTGGATGCTGATGGTGACCGACTTCACGGTGATCGAAGCGCCAGCGGGAGGCCCGGCGGTACGGAGGCCATGGAATAAAAGGGCCTCCGTCTTTTCCAGGCCTACCCTCAACCCCAGCGCTTCGATCCGCCTGACAATCTCCTCGGTGCCGAGAGTTGCCAGGCGTGCCGCCTCCTCTAGCGTCCCAACCCGAGCTGTGACGAGTGTATCGTCGGCGTAGCAAATTACACCCAGCCCGGGTGGGAGGCTTCCTCTCAACGCCCAGTCGTAGCCGATGTTCCACAGTTTCGGACCCAGAACCGACCCCTGCGGGACACCGCACGTCATGGGCGTTCGCACAACGTCCCCTACTCGGTCAACGTAGAGGACGCTGCACCCCTCCAAGTAGTCTGCCACCAGCCGCCTGAGGTACACGGGCACCCCGTGATATCTCAGCCCCTCCCTGATGCAGCTGAATGGCAGACTGTTGAAGGCGTTGGCGATGTCCAGGGACAGGACAACCGCCAACAGGACTCCTCCGCCGGTGACGGCCTCCGCTACCACGGTCTTCAGGCGCAGCAGGAGCGATCGTCGAACGCCCTCACCGAAAACCAAACTGGGCGTGCGACAAATCGGGCCCGACCCCGACGAGGTGCCACTCGATGCGGGCAGCCAACACCCTCTCCAGCAGCTTGCCCGCATCATCGAGCAGCACAATGGGCCTATAGGCCGAGGCCGACTCGGTAGACCGTCCCGGCTTCGGCAGGAGAACCAGCCTCCCCTCTTTCCAGCACCCAGGGAACCCAGGGCCCGAACGTCAAACAAGCGTCGAACAGTCCCCTGAGGCGTGTTCCCAGGTGCTCGAGGACCAGGGCCAGCACACGGTTCGGAATACCGTCGGGCCCGGGGGCGGTGGATTTGACTTGCATATGCGCCACCGCCACCCCCATTTCCGGCTCCGTGATGGGCGGAGCACTTTCATCGTCGGCCTCCCGGTCACTGTCCGGCGAAGCCATGACCGGGGGCGTGTGCTCCGCCCGCTGTGGAAAGAGGTCCTCGACAACTCTGGTGAGGAGGCTGGGCTGGAGAGTCTCGGTGAGGAGGGGACCCCGCCCGTGGAGCTTGTTCAGCGCCGCGAGGTAGGGGCGACGTCACGCTCGAGGCTGTCCAGCATCTTCCGCCGACTAACGTCCTTGGCGGTACGGACGGCCAACCTGAAAGCAGACCGCGCACTGCGGTAAGCCTCGTACAGCTGGCCCTCCCGCTCAGCGTCGCGGTGGCGCGCTCGGCTGCGGGTGTAAGCCCTCCGGGCACGTATGCACGCGGCCCGAAGGTCCGCCAATTCTCGGGACCACCAGGGGACCGCATTCTTCGGGGGCAAACGCCGCACACGGGGCATGGCCGCATCGCAGATCTGCGTTAACGCACAGTGGATGCGGCCAGCCTCGGCATCCACCCCGTCCGCCTGGGGCGGTGAGGACAGCCACGACTGAACGATGGCTGCCTCCACCAACAGGTCCCGATCCAATCGACCCACAGCCCACCGCGGAAACGCGGGAGCTCCGTCCGCCGTGTGACCCCTGCTGGGCTGCAAGAGGGTCCGGGAGACCTCTATCCGGATGTATCGGTGGTCGGATAGGGTCTCAACCTCCTCCTGGACGCACCAGCTCCTCACACGTGCTGCGACATTAGGGCTAGCGAACGACAAGTCCACTATCGACCCGCCCTCCTGCCGCACGCACGTTTGCACCGAGCCCCTGTTCAGCAAACAGAGGCCCAGTGCCGCCGCCCACTCTTCGACCGCCCGCCCGCGGTCATTCGTCCTGGGGGACCCCCACGCCGTGGACTTGGCGTTGTAGTCCCCCAGAACGAAGACTTAGCGCGGTGCCAGTCGCCGTATCGAGGCCCCCAGGATGGTGAGGAAGGCCCCGAAATCCGTCGCGCTCCTGTTAGGGGAGAAGTAAACACCAAATAGCGTAACCTCTCCCCATTCCGCCGCGACATACCCATCGCCCCTGTCCTTGAGCAACAAGGGCAGGGAATGCCACGACGTGGAGGCGACGATTGCCACAGAGCCGTCACTGCTGCCCAGCCAATTGGGCCGGTCAGGCACCACGTACGGCTCCGCGGCTACGGCTGCACCGATCACATAATAATTACTATAAAATGATTTCTGATGTTTACGCGAGTATTATACATCTATACCAATAAATAAAATTGGAGTGTCTGTTTGTAATGTCAAAATAATAGGCTTTTTTCATGCTCACACGGTTATTTGCACGACACCTATGCCTAAAATAGCAATTAAAAAATTTTTGTCTGTCTGTCTGTCTGATCTTCAAAACGGCTGGACCGATTTCAAAAATTCTTTCACCAATGGAAAGCTATAATATCAGGGCGTAAACTAGGCTATATTTTATTCCGGTATTCCCACGGGAACGAGAACTATGCGGGTAAAACGACTATAACCTATAACCGAATCGAAGCGAGGGCGGGTTGCTAGTTTTAAATAAAACTACTTCACGGATTTTATCGCGTTTGTATTTGATTGTTCATGGTCATGGGCGGCGAGTCCGCCCATGACCATGAACGCTGCAAAGTGTTCGAAACGTCGGGCAATCAAAAATCAAATACAAACGCGATAAAATCCGTAAAGTAGTTTTATTTCAAAATTACTATAAATTTAATCTTTAATAATTACTAACCATAAACAATATATTTTTTTCACATAGAATCATTATCTTCTTGTGGCCATTTTTTTACCAAAATGTGGCTCAAAATTTAATAACTAATTTCTGTAGTGGGTAGATAATAATAAATCTCTGTAATGACTTGTAGGACGTGAGACATCTTAGTTCACCCGTGACCATGAATCCTGCAAAGTGTTTGAAACGTTGGGCATTTAAAAACCAAATACAAACGCGATAATATCCGTACAGTCGTTTTATTTACAAATTGTGGTACTACATTACACTACTACCACAATTTACCTCTCTATTGCCTATACCAACAAGGCTGACCAATGTAGTATAGCAGGTCAATTTCCCTATTATAGTGGAGGAGATCACTGATACCACGTCATTGGATTCGACGGTCCTTCTGAACAATCATCATAATTAATTATTCACCTTATTACGTCCACTGCTGGACGTAGGACTCCCTCATGTTTTATCACAAAATGCGATCCTGTGCCGCCTGCATTCAACAACACTCAATTACTTTCACCAGGTCGTCGGTCTACCTAGTGGGGCGGCGCCGTTCGATACGTGGTTGCCACCCAAAAACCTTTCTTCCCAGTCTATCTAGATAGACCTTTATTTCTCGACAGCGTAACATTGAACGAGAAAATCCTTCTATTTCCTGAACGTTATTCAGCGCTTATGATTCATCTAAAGAAATGCAATGATAAAAATTATGATTATTTTAATAATCGAACATACTTGTAATGATAATATTGAAATTATGTTAATGATTCATTAAATGTAAGGTAAATTATCTATAGATAGTAAAATATATATTTAAAACGTAACATGTGACGAAAACAAAGGTCTACGACCAGTGTGTGTTACCAATAATAACTTACAGCATGAAAACGTGGTCCCTAAATGTAGGCCTTATAACTAAGTTCAAAGTCGCTCAACGTGTTGTGCAGCCTATGCTCGGCATTTCTATACGAAATACAGTAGAATTCATATATAACGACTTCGCTTATAACGACTAACCGTTTTAAACGACGATAATGTTTACTCAAGTTAGGTTTCATAGTTAGGTACTGAGAAAATATAACCCTTTAGTGCGACTCCGGTTTAAATGACAAACTGCTTATAGCGACCATTTTTGTGATTAATACGTCCGGTTAAAACGACGCGCAATGTTTTGTTTATACAACCTACGCACCAATACTTCGGCGGCCCAACTTCATCCCGCCGGGCGGGGCGCGCCAATAAGGAAAGGTGAACCTTTCCTTATTGGCGCGCGTAAATCACAGTTAGTGTTTGTCACATGTTATGAAAAGTTCTTAAAGCTCGACAAAATGAGTTCTGTGAAGCGAAAGTGTTTTACAATTGAAGAAAATGTGCAACATTACACCAATTCGAAGGCGGTGAATCAAATGTAACCCTCGCGAAGGAGTTTGGCGTGTACATAATTAAGTATTCGTAGGTTAGGTACTTATGTACTTAAGAAATAATCCTACCGTTTTGTACGTCATCCGGCTAGAACGACATAGTATCGCCGGTCCCTTAAAGGTCGCTATATCCGGATTCTACTGTAGAATCTGAAATACAGAAATCCGTAGAAGCACGAAGAATTAGCACCCTGAGTTAGCATAGGCAGGACATATCGCTCGATGAACCGACAACCGCTGGAGAGGAAAGGTTCTCGAGTGGCGACCACATATCGGACGATGCAGTATAGGGCGGTGCTCCACTAGATGGACCGAGGACCTCGTGAAAGTTACTAGGCATCATTGGATGTGGGGGGCACATGACCGTACTTTGTGGGAAAATATAGGGTAGATCTACGTCCAGCAGGTAGACGTAGACCCCACGGGAGGTCTACGTCGACCAATGGATTGATTATTTGCTCCTATTAGCGCTTATAATACAAGATAACGACATATCTGTAACTGCAGATAGGTAATTTTAAACTAAATACCATTAAAATAACAACACAATATTTTTTATACACTGCACACGTTATAATCTTTGTCATTGAAATTTCACCCTTAAATAACATTAAAATAACAACTAAAATCCCATAAGAAAAACATGAATAAGACTGGTAAATATTCACATTGAAAATTAAGTCTTAAAATATGGAAAATAGAGGCTAAAATTCAAAAAAAAATAAATCAGATAGGTTCGTGTGATTTGACACGCGGTACAAGTGTGATTTAGATATGTATTTACGAACTACAATCAAAATTAATAGTTAAAACTATAGAGATAAGGTGTTAAATCAGTTAGGCAATAAAATGCATAATAACTTGAATTGCAGGAATGATAAGAGACGATACCATGCATATTGGAGTAGGTCGCCTTAAGAATTTTGTTTATAATTAACGCCTTTACTCCTAAAAAGTTAAGCATAGGTGTCTACATACCAATGACCATCATCATAATTTAGCTTATAGACGTCCCCCTGTTTGGTTCGGGCCTCCTCCTCAATCGAACAGACATTGACCGCGCTGGTCAAACGTGTTGGTATAGGGTTTTATTTACAGTTTTCCTTCTCTTGCAGAGATGTTATTTGCATCTTTAATTCCTTAGTCGTGTTTTACAATATCCACGGGCAAAAGAAGGTGGTGAACTTTATTCTTTCTCCGCCACAATACGGAAACGGACCCAATTTTACTTATTACTAACAACCCGCCCTCGTTTCGCTTCGGTTTTAGTCGTTTTACCCGCGTAGTTCCCGTTCCCGTGGGAATACCAGGATAAAATATAGCCTAGTTTACGCCCTAATATTATAGCTTTCCATTGGTAAAAGAATTTTTGAAATCGGTCCAGCCGTTTTGAAGATTACCCGGAACAAACAGACAGAGAGACAGACAAAAAAGTATAAAGTGATTTTTAGGCATGTGTATAGAGCAAATAACTTGAAATAACCGTGTGAGCATGACAAAAGCCTATTATTTTGACATTACAAACAGACACTCCAATTTTATTTATTGGTATAGATTATTACCATAGTTTTCGTTCGAATTGGAAATAAAGCTGTTTACAATCAACCAAAAACAGTTTTATATGCCATTCATCTAGAGTTTATACAAAAAACACAAAATAATAATACGAATCAGATAACATAAAAAAATATTGTAATTAAATGCAAAAAGCCAACGTCACGCGGTATTCCCAGGCGGTCACCCATCCAAGTACTAACCGCGCCCAATGTTGCTTAACTTCGGTGATCGGACGAGAACCGGTGTATTCAACGTGGTATGGACGTTGGCGAATGCTTACTAAAATATATTGTTTATATTATAGATAACTTCTAAAACATACGTAATCGTATTATACAATTTAATACAACGCCATCTATTAACATACCAAATCAAACTAATATCATTTTATCATAATTACTACATTATCATTCTCACAACTCATATACGTCCTATTGTTAGGGCTCGAGCCTCCTCCATAATGGGAGCCCCTCCATATAGGGTTTTATTGCGAATGTTCATTACATAGATGTTATCTGTTTTATAATCCTTTAGTCGTCTTTTACGACAATCACAGGCAAAAATACGATCCTGAACTGTAAACTGTATTCATATTCCAATTTCAGTAAATATTTTTTTACAACATAATAAATTCAGCGTTATATTGATGATTCATCATTATTAATGACTTGTTTATGCTCGCGACTATGTCGTCGTGGAATAGTTACTACTAACGCTAACTTTAACCCGCGACTTTGTTTACCGTAGAAGGTGAAAATATTTTCAAATGACACGATTCTGTCACACATGATTTTTGCGAAACTTGAACCGTTTATGCAGCACACGCAGCGGAAGCTCTCAAAAGGAAAAAAACGCTTTTGAAACATTCTTCATTGCTCCGCTTCTATTAGTCTTAGCTTAATGATACAGTATAGGCTTATAGCCTTTTTCGATAGATTAGTTATCTAAAACTGAAAGAATTTTTCAAATCGGTCTAGTAATGCCTGAGATTAGCGCGTTCAAGCAAACAAACTCTTCAGCTTTATATATTACTAGAAACCCGCCCTCGGTTCGCTTCGGCTTTATTCGCTTTACCCGCGTAGTTCCCGTTCCCGTGGAAATATCGGGCTAAAGTTACTCCCTGATATTATAGCTTTTCATTGGTGAAAGAATTTTCGAAATCGGTTCAGTAGTTTAAGCGTGGAAGCGGAACAAACAACTTACTTTCGCATTTATAATATTAGTAAGGAAGTATAGATTTTGAAATTTGAAAATTAAGCACTTAAATTTAAACGTATGAGTAGGTATGGATCGTGCAACAAATAATCTTGTAGGACATATAAGAATAAGGAGGAGTGGTGAATTCTAATCCGGTACCAAAATGGACATTTTTTTTAATGACAACGCCCTAAACTAAGCAAATAATCCTTGTATTGCGGGGGACTTCACAAATATATAATTAACGGACACAAATTACATCCAGTAAGTCCAAAATACACAGTCCAGTACAGTTCAAATTTTTTTTCTATTGCAAGCGGTGGCAAACAATACACCTGATGGTAGGCGTTGCTGCCGCTCATAGACCTTTTCAAGGCCGCTGCCTACCGTGAAGAAAGTAAAGAGAATGTGAATGCGTGCAATGAGGCTCAGTTATACAAAAAGCATCATTAAAACCCTCCACACGCAAACACCCTCAGAAAGTTAGGCTTCCAGTTCTCCTGTAATAACGTTGATAGCAAGTTTCAGAACATTAATGAAAACGTGAATTATAAACAAAACACTTAATCTGACCTACTCCAATATGTGTTTTATCATTTATTATCAATTCTGCATTGCATGTAATATGCATTGTGTAATCTATATCCGAATGGTAACTTGCATTGTATACGATCGAAAAAGAGTATTTGTATACTCTGGTCCAGCCATATATTCTTCCCTAGCCGAGGCCACGGGTGACGTTACCGGGGAATTAGTCCGTCACCCACCGTGAGGCCGACCGCGTGAGGAAAGACCGACGTCCTCCCCGAGGAGGGGATGTCGGTCGATGGGAGGGTAGCAAATAGCGGGTATTCCGTCGGGCCGACCACTGACGTCAAGTCACCCTGCTCCGGTGGTCGGCCCAACAACAAAGGCGACGTGGTGTTCGGGTGGGTTGCGGGTGTGCGTGCTTACGCCCCTCTGTCGCCCCGGACGGAGTGATGCGAGGAGTGTGCCGACCGCGACCCACCCCAAAAAAAAAGGAGCAAATGATGATAATGAGTTTAAATCCCCACATTAAAACGGCACATTTTTAGATCATGGGTCTATTTTTCATTATTCATCATAATCATCATCATCACAGCCCACATACGTCTCACTCTTGAGCTCGGACCTCCACAATGGGAGGGAATTTGACATACTATACCATGCTGGTCATATGTTTGCATGTTGGTGGTATAAGGTTCCATTTCAAATTTACCTTCTTTCGCATAGATGTTATGTGCATCTTATATCCCTTAATCGTCTTTTACGACCTCCATGGGCAAGACAGGGAGTGAAAAAGATGACGGCTAATGTCCACGTCGAGAGCTTAGTTAGAGCTTTTAGAGGTTTAGTTAGGGAAAACTGATTGCTTTTTAACCGACTTCAAAAAAAAGAGGTTCCCAATTCGTCGGCATATTATTTTTTATGTATGTTCACCAATTACTGCGTGGACCGATTTGCAAATTTTTTTTGTTTGATAGGGTATACCTCCCAGGTGGTCCCATAGTCATCAGGTCAGGATCTGATGATGGTATCCTTGAGAAATTGGTGGAATTCTTAAAATTTTAAAGGCAATTTTAACGTTTTTATTAGGTTACTGTTTGAAGTCGGTTTATTTTTTTATTAGTTTCAAAATATATAGTTCGTTTACAGAAGTAGCAAAACTATAGTTATCTAATACTAGCAACCCGCCCCCGCTTCGTTTCAGTTTCAGTCGCTTGGTATTGCCCGTTCCCTTTGGAATACCGGGATAAAATATGATGCATATGATACTCCCTGATATTATTACTATCCATTCGTGAAAGAATTTTTGAAATCTGTTCAGTGGTTTAAGTGTGAAAGCGTAAAAAACTTAGTTTCGCATTTATAATATTAGTAACGACATATTAGCTCGTTTACAATCGCACATTTTGGAAAAATTTTGCCAATAGTTTTGTGACTGATCGTTTGCCTGACGTCTTGGTCTATCCTCCTTGAAAATGTAACGGTTAAACGTTTAAGAGAAAGAGTTTGAAAGGTGCGCTAGTAACGAAGAAGTTAAGGAGTGAATGTTTGACTCTTTCACGGGGAGTGCTCCGAGGAACTGTTTGACTTGGTACCACCGTCACCATTCTACCAACGTACCACTCGACATCGTAGCAGGGTTCATCCATTTCACCTGGAAACGTTATGGTCTTCAACTGTACGTTTCCAGCGATCATTTCTCCCACGTACGTGCAAGCTCTGGAATGAACTACCTGCTGCTGTGTTTCCCGAGCGCTATGACATGTCCTTCTTTAAACGAGGATTAAGAAGAGTATTTCCTTCACGGTAGGCAGCGGCCTAGCTGTGCCCCTGGTATTGCAAAGGTCCATGTGCAGCAGTTTCACTTACCATCAGGTGTGCTGCTTGCTCGTTTGCCACCGTTAGCAATAAAAAAAAAAAAAAAAAAAACATGGTGTGGAGATGTGGTGAAATAGGATTAAAGTAATGTTATGAGGCTTAGAATAATAACATATAGAAGGTAAGTCCACGCACAAAAAGTGAGGCATTTCAATTGGAGCCTAATGGAGTCTACGCCGGAACAGTCCCGTAATGTACAAGTCATTGCACTGCACGAACGTACGCAACTCTTAAAAAATAGGTAATTATGACGGCTTGTGCATTCAAATGGTGCCACAACACATTTGAAAAACATAAAAAGGTTTTTAACATTACTTTTAAAAGTATTTCGACGATTTATGTTAAAAAAAACAAAATTTGATTTCATAATTTGTATAGTGGTTTCCGTGTGTACGTGTGTAATCGTCTGCGCGCCATTAGTATTTTTAGATTCAAATTTTAAAGTTCGAAGTACTGACACTATCCTTCTATACGTTATTATTGTAAGGTTATGAGGATAATTTTACGTATGAATATTCAAAGCTTTAGGGATAAGAGAAGACTAAGGAAACCCGTTTTCCGTGTGGTGACTGGGTAAGAATACAATTCACCACTCCCTATCTTGCCCGTGGATGTCGTAAAAGACGACTAATATCACACATAACACACATCCACCGAATTTGATTTCAATCGTGCGCTAGTTTTGCTTTCAAGAGTACCAAATTGCTCAAATTCGAGCTGCGATTAGATTTAGGATTGGAATTGAGATTCAAGAGTAAGCACACTGATCTATTACCCCTAATTCCAATTGAGCAGACGGATAGACCATTTCTATGTGGATTAGATTGACTTCGCTGAAACTACTAATACTCTTTAGTTTTTTTTTTATCTACAGCTGCGTAACTTTAGCACTGATTTGTGACCGATAACGCGTATTTTCTAATATGCTATTAATATTATAAACAGTTTATGACATATATCTTGTGATAACGATGTTATTAGTATAGATAACGAACTCGCTGGGGGGACAATAACATGTTTTTCTTACGTCAGGAGTTATTGATATGTACATTTAGATTACAAAGCAGTTCTACCCCGATTAAATCTTAAATTGTTTATTATGGTAACCCTGAAGTTGTCATCTGATGCAACGGAAGTGACACAACGGAAAGAAACTAATATGTATAAAGATTCGATTCGATGTCCGGTGCTAAAGTAAGTGAAAGTAAGTTTTATAAATAATGAAATTAAATTACCTACAAAAACATTAAAATTAACCTTTCGTGATGAAATTTCTACGAGGAAAAAGTTTTTGCTTTTATAGTTATGCAAGTGCCTGAATATTGACTATGTCTATTAACAAATAAATAAAATTGAAGTGTCTGTTTGTAATATCAAAATAATAGGTATTTTATTGATGCTCATATGGTTATTTACGGAGCTCACCGCCGTGCGCGTCAACGCCCGCCGAGACGTCATTGCCCGTTGGGCAGTCCGGCTGGAGAGGCCTCGGTTCGGGGTGCGAATCGTGGAGGCCTTCCGGCCGGTGCTGATGCAGTGGTTGGAAAGGCGGCACGGGGTGCTCTCCTTCCGACTAGTGCAGATGTTGACGGGGCATGGGAGCTTCGCCAAATACCTGCACAAGGTCGTAAGGAGGGAGAGTACACCGTCCTGCCACCACTGCGATTGCGACGAGGACACGGCGCAGCATATGCTCGAGGCCTGCGCCGCTTGGGCCACGCAGCGCCGTGAACTCGTCGCAATCATCGGTGCCGACCTGACGCTGCCGGCCATCGCTAGGGCGATGGTCGACAGCGTCAGGAATTGGGACGCGGTCGCAGCCTTCTGCGAGACAGTGATTTCGCAGAAGGAGGCGGCGGATCGCCTGCGCGAGGAGCGCAGCCTCGATGAGGAGATCCGCCGCCGGCGAATGGGGCGGCGCAGGCGCAACTACCTGCGCCTCATGCCGCCCTAGCCGAGGCCGCGGGTGACGTGACCGGGGATTAGTCCGTCACCCGCCGAGAGGCCGACCGCGTGAGGAAAGACCGACGTCCTCCCCGAGGAGGGGACGTCGGTCGATGGGAGGGTACCCCAAGTAGGGGGTGTTCCGTCGGGCCGACCACTGACGACAAGTTAACTCTGCTCCGGTGGTCGGCCCAACGACGAAGGCGACGTGGTTTTCGGGTGGGTTGTGGGAGTTGCGTGCTTAAGCCCCTCTGTCGCTACGGACGGAGTGGTGCGGAGGCACACCGACCGCAGCCCACCCACAAAAAAAAAAAAAAAATGGTTATTTACACGATACCTATACCTAAAAACCACTTTAAACATTTTTTGTCATCGGTTTATCGTGTAAATCTGATTGAAATGTATAAAGTCAGTTAAGCTTAATCTGCAACATATTCATACTTTGTTAAATGATCATTAGAAATTGAATAAATCAATTATTACGTTCGCATTAGCAAGACAAACTTCGCTTTAAATCAGCTGATCGGTCGATGTCCGTTGACGAGGCGCCTTTGTACCTACGTTACCATTGAAGCGTTTGCGCAATTCATACCTCTTTACACTGTCTAAGCTTCACATGCCTACATGTATTCTGTCTGTACATGCCTACATTTAAGGGATACTCTAAGACACACATTTTTGAAATCACCATAACCTTTATGTTATTTTTTTTATTGTGTAATATACATTCTAATTACGAACCATAACCTGATACATTCTGTATCTGTCAGTCAGTAAAGCATAAAAATGACGATTTTGAACGTTAATATCTAAATAATTATATAAGCTGTGTTTATAAAATTTAGAATGCCAGCTTATCTAGTGGGTCTTGATATACTGGATGCCTCAGGTTATGGAACAACTGGTCAAACGGGAGTTAGGCAATGGTGGTAGAAACCCATAAAAAATAAGGATAAAAATATCGATTCGTTAATGAATTAGAGACGTGTAAAGTTTTCAATTTTTCATCGCTTTTTCGTGTGAATCTGATTGAAAGTCGTGAAATTAGTCTGCAACGTATTCGTACTTTGTTAAATGTTATAACTGTGTTGTTATTAATTAGAAATTGAATAAATCAATGATAACGTTCGCATAAGCAAGACAAACTTCGCCTTAATAGCAGCTGATCGGCCGATGATCCCTGACGGTTGCCCTCGTACCCGGCAGAGTTACTTGTCGTCCGTGGCCAGCCCGGCGGGTCACCCTTTCGGGCACCGTCCTTCCGCGACGTCCCTTCCGGGGGTCACCCTCACGCGGTCAGCCTCTCTGCGGGTAACAGACTATTCCCCGGTCCAGCCACTTGTTTATATATCTGGAGTAATCTTCGCAACAACTGTAATTATTGAAAAAAATCTTTTACCATTTGAAAGATATATTATCCTCGATGGGCACAGGCTATTTATTATATATAAATTACGGTAATTACCTAAAAGTGTGACGATATTAGTCAACTATGTCAACAAAAATCGTGCTTTTTGAGAGAAGTTTACACTTCTCTCAGACTTTATGGTAACAAATACGCAAAAATAATGTATTGCCAAATTGTTCCTTTTATAAAACAGTTTTATAAAAAAAAATCCGCGATGGCATATCTATCACTAAAGGAGAACTCAGATAGATAGATAGATAGATAGATAAATAGATAGATAGATAGATAACTCTTTATTTGTACACCGATTACAAAACAAAATACAAAAACTTAAATACTAACATAATACAGAATGTACAAAGGGCGGCTTTATCGCTATAAGCGATCTCTTCCAGGCAACCTTGGGATGAAAATGGTAGAACAGAGAGATGGTAGGTAGTTTACTGCTGGTGGTAATGGAGATCAGTGTAAATAATATTTATTTATTTATTTTGTACAACATAGAAGACTTACAGCTAGTTAAATCATAATAGGCTACTAGTTAATAACTCTGTTAGCTAATTACAAGTCTTCACTTATAGTTATTGCATACTTGAATGAGAGCATTATGACTATACGCAATATACATAAAATACATTCACTTTAGATAAATTTTACTTGTGTTAGACTATTTAAAAAAATCTAGACTTAAAACCTACGTGCTACATTGATATTTGTCATAAATGGGTCAAAATCATGCTGTTTACTCAAATTATTAAAACTTCTGCTAGCGCGTATCATAAGACTGTTTTGCCTATAGTTTGTTGCTGCAAGTGGTATCTGTAATGATGGATGGAAACGACTAGATTTAAATGGTACATTAAAGTTAATTTTATATAGGAGCTCAGGACTATCTATAAGATTCTGTATGATCTTTAGTATAAATATGTAATCAGCTATGTCACGGCGTTTTACGAGTGGTAATAGATGAAATTTTTTACAAAGTTGCAGATATTGACTAGACTGATAAGGGATCTTTTGATGAAAACAAAGGTATTTAATAAATCGCTTTTGAATATTTTCTATACGGTCAACATACTTAAAATAGCGGGGATTCCATATCTGAGACGCATATTCTAAGTTATTGCGTACGAACGTACAATATAAAATTTTTAGTGTTTTTGCTTCAGTAAAGCATTTAGAGAGTCTCATTATGAACCCTAATGATTTAGACGCCTTCTTGACAATAGCATCAACGTGTGCATCAAAGAGTAACTTGCTATCGTAATGAATACCCAAGTCACGTATTCTTTCAGTTCTTGCTATAGTTAGACCCCCAAAAGTATAATTAGCAGTTAAATTGTCACGTTTCCTAGTAAAAGTTACTACTAAACATTTCCCAAGGTTAAGGACTAGTTTGTTCGTTAGACAATACTTTTCTAGTCGTGTTAGATTCGACTGAAGTGCGATTATGTCCTTAGGAGTTGAAATAGTGGCAAACAACTTCATGTCATCTGCAAAACATAATAATTGACATGATCGTAAGCAAGTGTGAATATCATTTACATTTATTATAAATAACAACGGACCAAGCAGAGATCCCTGTGGAACTCCACTGGGAATGGAAATCCACCGTGAGATATAGTTGTTGAGTACCACAGCTTGTGACCTGTTATCTATATATGAAGAAAACCACCTCAGTAAGTCGCCATGTATACCCATGGTCTGAAGTTTAGCGATTAAAATAGTGTGGTTAATACGATCGAACGCCTTACTGTAGTCAGTATAAACCACATCTACTTGACCGCCGTTATCCATAGCTACAGTTACATAGTCATTAAAAAGTGCTAAATTAGTAACAGTCGATCGGCCTTTCAAGAAACCATGTTGGAAAGTATTGAATGATGACGATAGGGCGTGGTATAATTGATCAAAAACTATATTATAAGTCATAGATAACGACTACATAATAAATTGTATAACTTGTAAAATAAAAACAATATAAAACAATAAATAGTACATAATAAGAGACATAAATATATATACATATACACATTACACACATAGATATACACCTAATACCTACATATGCAGAAATTCACATACATATACGTACATATCTATATATATATTAGGGACTTGCATAATAGGTACTTAAAAGAAACAATAAAAATATTACAGCGACAAGTAGTGATCGGTCAACTTTTTTTAAAAGCAGCTAAAGTTTGGCTTTGTCTAATTGTTACGGGCAATGCATTCCATAGTAAAGTAGCCTTTACAGTAAAAGATTAACCCATGAAATCCGTGTAGTGGGTTGGTATCAGAACATTTTTATGTTTAAAATTTAAATAAAAAAGGTGTGTATTTTAAATGTTTTTTATTAATGAACGTTTTAATCATTTTTTTTGTAAAAACAAATAATTTTAATATACTTTCTACTAACCTTTGTACCATAAAATTTAAGTTGCTATCGTAGAAGACACAATACTTTATGACCAGTGTGTGTTATCGGCGATAACATACGGCACTGAAACGTGGTCTCTACATGTCGGCTTCATAAAAGGCCTCAAAGTAGCTCAACGTGCTATGGAAAAGTTTATGCTCGATATTTTTCTATGTGATAGAATCCGGAATATTACGGTAATCCGTAGCAGAACGGGTGTAACCGACATAGTCCGAAGAATTAGCAAGTTGAAATGGCAATGGGCAAGCGACATTGCTCGTCGAAACGAGTTTGGGAAAGAAGAAAGTTTGGGAAGAAGAAAAGTTCTCGAGTACGGCCTCTTACTGGGTGGACCGTACCGTTGGACAGAAGTGGCAATCTCGTGGGGAAGCCTATGTCCTAAGCGAAATAAAAAATAAGCGGTTTAAGATAAAAAAGTCTACAAAGCGAAAGGAATGGTTCTTTTCAATATTTTTATTGTAAGATGCAAAATATCAAAGCATATTTTTAAAGTCCCTGCTTTTGCCCCTGGCCCTTTATTACGGAGGACTTAACAAACATAATTAACAAATACAAATTAATATAGACTCGCAGAAAGATTTTTTTTTTATTAATGTATAGTAGTAAGTATTATGTATAATGTTCCCATTTTTTTTTAATTTCACTTACTAATTTTCACATTAGTAACTAAAGTTAAAAATAGGAGCTTTATACTTAATAAAGAGTAATATTACTGGCTTTTTTGATTCAAGACGGTTACGCAGGGGTTCATAAATTAAGCCTGCGCTACTAAATAATTGCTCGCTAGGATCCAATGTCTGGTGGAGTGGATCGGTAATAATATCTTTAGTTCCTCTCAATTGACATTCCACCACTTAAGAGAATTTTCATCTACATAGGCTGTAATGATTTCTGATGTTTACGCGAGTATTCGAAACACTGGCAAACGCTGCAAAGTGTTCGAAGCGTTGGGCAATCAAAAATCAAATATAAACGCGATAAAATTCGTAAAGTAGTTTTATTTACTATATTGACTCTCTTTTTAGTAAGAAGTAATTCGTTTTCAAGTATAGCTTCAGTGCTACCATTTTCTGATAGTTTTCTTTCGGATTACAAGGTACTCCTTTGCAAAAAAAGCTGGATTATAAGGGGCAGTACTCTATAATCCGACAAATTCGATAATTTGACATTGCCGTGCAAAACGTTTGTCGGATTACCGGGGATCCACTGTATTACTTTGTATCGGCGGGTGACACTGTTAATAAAATAGTTAAATAATCTATCAATAATGGAAACCTGCTTGAAAAAATAACTAGTATTGTTATAAAATGATAAATTATTACAATAATACATATTATACCGGTTATACATACATAGCCATACATTCATGCCTCTTTCCCATAGGGATGGGCAGGCACCACTTCCCTCCACTTGCTACGATATTGACATACCACCTTCGCCTCCTCCACATTCATTAATCTCCTCATGCGTGTTCTACTATACCAGTTTTTTTATTGTATATTATCTGACCCGGCGAACTTCGTAGGTAGTCGATTCTTTATTTTTTTTTTTATTATTTATTCTGCTATTCGGGACGCCAGATCAGCCAGAAAGATAAAAAAAGAAAAAGGAAAGTTAATAAGTCAACAATTACATTACGTAAAAAAAAAAGTTCGAATTAACTAAATTTTAAGTAGCATTAGGTACGAATCGTTTGTATGGGAGTATAGAAAAGCTTTTCCGTGTGGTGACGGAGTAAGAATACAATTCTCCACCCCTTATCATACCCGTGGGTGATCGTACGAGACGACTAAGGGATATGTAACGCATATAACATATAGATGTGCGAGAGAAGGAAAACTCGAAAGAAACCCTATACCAACACGTCTGACCAGCGTAGGTCAATTACCCTTCTATTATGGAGGAGGCCCGAGCCCAACAGTGAGACGCATATGGGCTGAGATGATGATGAGATGATGATAGAAAAGCGTTGTTTTTAGACCTTGTTAGGCAATTTTTGTAATGTTTCTCTGCGTAAGAACCATCCTCGTACTTCAAGGAATATTCTAAAAGAAGAATTTAGGAAACCGATTCAGCTGTTCTCGAGATTTGCGCTTAGCAACAGATTCATTTTTATATTATAAAATACCGGTTTACCGGTTATAACAAAATGGCATTTACCTGACGATTTAAATCTAAAAGGCTGAGCTAAGACTTAAACGTTTTCCAGTAAACAATTATTTACACACAATAAGTACACAGTACAGCGATTACTGAATCACAATAACACTAAAAATAACTGTCTATCTATACGGTAAGTACCTAATCCGCAGCGCAGACAGACACATAATGATTAATTTACAAGACAAGAATCAAATGATGCAACTACAGTAAATGCGTCAGAGCCTGTCACCAAATTTTTCGCTCCTAATAATTGCTGTCGCTTCCTCATTGTTCCAACCCAATTTCTTTCTTTCTTGTCGGAACCTGTATAATATTTACATACGCATTTTAAATAACACTACGGATTTTATCGCGTCTGTTTTTGATTTTTGATTGCCCGGCGTTTCGAACACTTTGCAGCGTTCATGGTCACAGGCGGACTGAACATGAACTAGCTCCTTCTAGTTTTTTCAGCTATTCCACTAAAACTGCATTTTTATTCAGTTGAGGTTATAAAGAAAAGTCTTCAACCACTCCTTAAATTTCTCTGCGTTTATTTCCTCGTGGTATTCTTCACTTCGTGGTAGTTTCGAGTGGCATCTACATCGAATTGATCTATACCTGTTATTGGTTTGTTCTTTTTCCTTTTTTTTTGGTGTATGTAATAAATTTTCTGCAGGGCCTGAAGATCCATACTTTTCTTTGACAATCTTGCCTACGGTACGCTTACCAATTCCTAGTGCCTCAGCAATTCGTTCCTGTGCTTGTCTCACTGGCAATAGTGGCCTACTATTTTGTGACTCACGTTCAAAATATTCGATTAATTATATAATCAACTCACGAGCCCGGGAGTTCAAAGTACAACTACGTCCTTTTGTAGATATTTTTCTAACAATAAATAAGGTTGGCGTAAACAGAGTCCAGTAGGACAACGTATAAAGCGAGATCATTGGAAAGTATAGCCGAGTCTAAAATAAAAATAATTAATATTTGCAAAAAAAGGAAACCGCCTTCAATTGTGCAGACATTTTTTTTAGAATTGTGTTGAATTTCAAAAATCCCTTGTCCGATTTCGATAAAATTTCATGGGACCATTTGTGAAGTATAAGCATTTGTGAAACCACGAAGTTATCCGCGAACAAACATAAAAAAGTATACATACGGTCGAATTGAGAAACATCGCCCTTTTTTGAAGTGGGTTAAAAAAGATTATCACCAAAACAAAACACACGCACAGTCTGCATCCAAGATGGCGAGAGATTGCACCACAGACCAGGTTGTACAAAGTCATCATCATCATCATGTTGTACAGAGTCATCATCATCATGTACAGAGTAACTCAAGTCAATGGAGTTTTGCTTTTGGGGTTTTTTTTGACAAGTTATGGTCCGGTCACACTCCGCCCATACCGTCCGGAATGACAATAGAGGTGTGCGCAAGCCCCATAACCTGTCGTAGTTCCTCTCATAGCCATTGGGCGAGTCACCGGTACTGGGTCTTAGCGTCGGTGGGTTACCCGACCTGTGCTTTTAGGGGTACTGGATATCTACCAAAAAGTCAACTGACTTTTTGGTAGATATCCAGTTGTTCTTGAAAGGTAAGTGGTGTTGTTGCTTACAATTCAGCCAATGAAGGACAGAGTGAAATCACGGTTTTATTAATACAAATATTTTAAGAATTTAGTCTATTCGATTACTTATATTAGCCAAATACTTTTACCGATTATTTGGATATTCGTGAATTGAAAATTGTCAAGCATTTACTGTACAGAACGTGTCGATGTGACATTGTAACATCGTCAATAACAATTACTATTTTACATGTTATTTTTATTTTAAATTAGTTTTGCGGTTTTAAACATTAGATTATTGTACAAGAAAGGATGACTTTCAACGTTAATTATAAAAATAACTTAATAGTTCTTTAAAATCTAAGATTTATTGTTTGCAATCTACTGTACACGTTTGACCAAAGTTACTGTGTATTAAAAAATGTAAAACGTCGTGTCGAAATGCACTTCTTAGATTAGATGAACTGTCATGTTGCCATTAACATGAGCCGTAAGGTCAAATTTAGAAAAAGTAATTTCTACAATTTATTCGATAGGATACCTGCTAAAAATACTCATGTAGTAAAAATATTGAATACAAAGCATCGAGTACAAAAGTATCGGTATTGAAAGGAAAAGTACTCGATACCGAAAAAGGGAGCCGTCGCTCAGGACGCCTGGCAGATGTGAAACGTCGAAATTATTTTGTACAAGTAGATGTGCATAAAAGAACAGATTAATACATGAACAAATCTGGCATAAAGTATTAATAAAATATAAGATTTTTTTCCAGAAAATGATGATTTTTATTCCATAAACATTTATTTTCATTAGTATTCATTAGTATAGGTATTTTTATAATAATTTATTTTGAGCTCACTAGATGGCGTGGCGTGGCGTGCGTTGTCCGTGTGGTGACGGAGTAAGAATACAATTCACCACTCCCTATCTTGCCCGTGGATGTCGTATAAGACGACTATGGGATATAATGTGCACATAACATCTGTGCAAGAGAAGGAAAACTCGAAATGAAACCCTATACCAACATGTCTGACCAGCATGGTATAGTAGGTCAAATTCCCTCCCATTGTGGAGGAGGCCCGAGCCCAACAATGGGACGTATTTGGGCTGCGATGATGCGATGAGATGGCGTGGTACTAAATTCTAATACAGGTTATGGTTTCGTTACACAAAAGTAAATATGCAATCGTGGCGTTAACACCACGTCAACACGGGTTGAGAGCCCTCAGCGCTCACCCACCAGTCCGGGTAAAGTTGTCACAGCCATCTGAGGCTAACAACTAAGTCACACACAATAAAAAAAAAACCACGTCAACGATCAGGTTCACCCTCGCCTATAGATGTTTCACGTCAAAAATATCGATACTTTTTTCGTGTCCCTATTTGCGGATGCAAATATTCGCAACATTCCTGGTGCCGATGAATAGACCTGGCGGCTTTAGAAATTGAGAGTTGGACAATTTTGCCGGCGGCACAATCACAAGGCACGGCATGCAGAGCTCATAATTAGGGATTGCCGTGTGCTTAGTGCTACAAGGATTTAAAGCTGCGTATTCTCCTCTCCAATGTTTCTAGAGGTGTATGACGTAGTTCTAGAAGTATATCCGTGTGGTGACAGTGTAAGAATACAATTCACTACTCCCTTTCTTGGCTGTTGATGTCGTAAAAAACGACTAAGGGATTATCATCTCGGCTCATATACGTCCCACTGTTGGGCTCGAGCCTCTTCCACAATAGGAAGGAAATTAACCT
Organism: Lymantria dispar; assembly: GCA_032191425.1. Taxonomy (NCBI): domain Eukaryota; kingdom Metazoa; phylum Arthropoda; class Insecta; order Lepidoptera; family Erebidae; genus Lymantria; species Lymantria dispar. Next base: position 2,631,594 of record CM063465.1, on the reverse strand, counting down.
TACCATTCTGGTCAGACAGGTTAGATTTGCCCGTGTGGTGACGTAGTAAGGATACAATTCACCATCCTCCTCTGTTGCCCGTAGGTGTCGTAAAAGACGACGAGATACAATATGCATATAACATTTCTGCAAGAGAAGGACATCTTGAAACAAAGCCCTATTCTAACACGTCTGACCAGCATGAAATAGTAGGTCAATTTCCCTCTCATTATTTAGGAGGCCTGAGCCCAGCAGTGGGACGTATATGAGCCGACATGATGATGATGACATAGAAATTTTATTGTTTTACATACAAATTGTATTTAGAACTGTATTTAAATTCAATTTTTTTTGTTCATTCAATCATTCAATAAAACATTCAATCAACCTTTTTTTGAATTTCACCATAAATCCTGTTAATTTCTAATGAAATACAAGAAAAAATGTAAAAAACCTAATAAGCCGGACACCGTTTATTTTAATCGGACATGCAATCAAATAGCTTATCTATGTCCGGCTTTATCCGGAAGCCTAATAACGTTCTAGGATGGATATATCTTCTGAAGGGCTGATTTTCAGAATATTTCTTTTTAACCACTGACGCAAAAAGAGGGATGTTATAAGTTTGACGTCAATGTCTGTCTATCTGTAGCAACGTAGCTCTCAAACGGACGGACCGATTCCGTTGCGGTTTTTTTTTTTCATTTGAAAGCCAACTTCCTTGCAGAGGTTCTTAGCTATTTGCTTATTAGTTCCTGTCTGTTTGGTTAATATCGGTCCAGTATAAAAGTGTCGGCTCTTTTCCAAAATGATGTAATGGCGCACGATTACTCAATTAAATGCATATAATCGTTAAATGACAATTAATCGATAATTCCTGTTGCTCTTCAACGTAATACTTTTTTATTATTTTAGTTTGTGCCGTTAGTTTTTAGTATATAAGATTTTCAATTTTACTTATTAACTAATCTCTACATCACTAAAACTGATGAATGTTGAATGAAACACGTATTTATAACAAGTTTGAGCTCAGCATTAATAAATCGGCCAATCAGCTTTGTTGTGTACGTAGATACATAACTTAAAAAATTTTACAACGTTCGCCAACGTCCATACCACGTTGAATACACCGGTTCTCGTCCGATCACCGAAGTTAAGCAACATTGGGCGCGGCTAGTACTTGGATGGGTGACCGCCTGGGAATACCGCGTGACGTTGGCTTTTTGCATATGTTATTATTAAAGCAAAATATCCTTTTTGTTGTTATTTTTACATATATCTCTTATTTAATTATTATTTAGATATACTAATCCGATCTCATCATCTTTTTAGCCCCCCTACGTTGGGCTCGAGCCTCCTCCACAGTAGGAGGGAAATTGAGGTACTATACCACGCTGGTCAGACATGTTGGTATAGGGTTTCATTTCAACTTTTCCGTCTCTTGCATTGATGTTATATGCATACTTAATCCCTTATTCGTCTTTTACGACACCCACGGGTATGAGAGGGGGTGGTGAATTGTATTCTTACTCCGTCACCACAGGGCAAAGTCTAATCTAATACTAGTGATTATTTTGCAATTTTGTTAGGAATGTTTTTAGCTGTAAATAGATACATACACTCCTCTTTCCCATAGGGGTAGGCAGAGACCACTTCTCTCCACTTGCTATGATCTTGACATACCACTTTCGCCTCCTCCACATTCATTAATCTCCTCATGCATGTTCTACGGTTTAGGGTACTTTTAAACTGGCCTTTTTTAAGAATATCCCCAATTTGACCGTGGAACGTCCAACTTGGTCTTTCCCTTCCAACACTTCTATAAGTTCTCCTTGTCAATCTTGTTATTTATTTTTTTTATTGACAACGTTAGCAGACGAGCAAACAGCTCAACTGATTCATCCCCACTCTGCCCGTGGGTGTTGTAAAAGACGATTATTATACGTAAATAAATCTATGCAGGAAAACTCAAAATAAAACCTTATACCAACCTGTCTGACCAGCATTGTATACTAAGGTCAATTTCCCTCATATTGTGAAGGAGGCTGGAGCCCAACCGTGGGACGTATACTTAAAACTTTTATTTTTTATGCGGGTAATTTAAAGGTCAATTTCCTTCGACCATGAGACCCTAACCCAAAAGTGGGACTTTCACGGGCTGAGATAAAAAAATAAACATAGCATAGTAACAATAATGTTGTTTTTTTTTATATTTTAATCAACAAATGCTTTCTTTTACGTAATTACAACAGTTTTGTGATAAGTACGACTTTGAAAGGTTATCTCAATATTAAAAATTATCTGCTTCTATTTTTAGCGTTGGTTTCTACCAGAGAATTAATGGATACGTATTTTAGATATCTATAATGAATACAATACAATTAATCTTTATTATTAACTAGCAACCCGCCCTCGCTTCGCTTCGATATTAGTCGTTTTACCCGCGTAGTTCCCGTTCCCGTGGGAATACCAGGATAAAATATAGCCCAGTTTACGCGCTGATATTATAGCTTTCCATTGGTGAAAGAATTTTTGAAATCGGTCCAGCCGTTTTGAAGATTACCCGGAACAAACAGACAGACAGACAGACAAAAATTTTTAATCTGTATTTTAGGCATAGGTGTCGTGCATATAACCGTGTGAGCATGAAAAAAGCCTATTATTTTGAAATTGCAAACAGACACTTTAATTTTATTTATTGGTATAGATCAGCTATACTCTAAGTGTGTTCCGCGGAACCCTAGGGTTCCGTGATACCTCTGTCGGGGTTCCGCAAGAATTTAGAAATAAAAAAATCAAAACACCTCTCTCTGGTCGCTCCGCGGCTGTGCGGACTCCGCGGCCGCGCGGAGACAAAACGCTATGAATGTTATTTATTTATTTATTTGTATTTGTATAAGCTTGTGTTACATTAGCTGGTACAATATCTCATAAGTTTGGTCTCAACAATTTTATACTTGTACAACGCGTTCGCTCTAAGTTTGCCGGTCTGTGGAATGCGCGTACCCTCCCCCACGTGACAACAAAACTTATAATGTGTCATAGTTTTACCCAAATATCTAACGTACACAATTTTTATTGTTACAATTAAATAAAAAATTTCGAACGTCATACACTCATACCTATCGCCAGCGGCAAACTTAAAACGAGCGGGTAGTATACTTGTAAGCGCTCAGTCTCTTTGATAAAAGCCGCCTCTGAATTAGACGCTATAGTTGTCAACTAGCGACTTTCGTCTCTAACTTCAAAGGATAAAGTCGATATTGTTTACAACGCTATTTTTAAATTTCTGTTTTTATTTTTGCTTTTTGTTTATCAAAGGTGCCGACTCGAGTATTTTCGAGAATATTTGAGATCGAGTCTAGGACTAAGTATAAAAGCGGCGATCGCGCGTTGGCGTCGTCAGTTGATGATTAGCGTTCGGAGCGATAAGTTACTACCTACTTACAAGCTCGCTAGCGAGAAACTAGTGTTCATTGTTTTACTGCCTGCTGTATTCTGTTGTCTCAGTTTTATACATTTCTTCCCTGTAGGTTCTAAATTTAGTCTCTTATACGCAGTAACGATTGTGCATTATTTAAACCCCACTATCCTGACTTGTAACATTATAAATAAAGAAGAATGGAACGTTGGCTTAAAGGTGTTAAACGTGTTCCAACAACATCTTCTAATGACGCTGAATGTTCAAAAGCAATGCGCGCGGAGAATTTAGCAATCACCGATCCAGAAGATGATGCCACGAGTGCCACGACGTCAAGCTCGACGGTTTCAAAGACGAAAAAAAGGAAGTATGATGAATCTTATATCAGTTTCGGATTTGTTGATTCCAACGGCTCACCTCTCTGCATGCTCTGTAGTAAACTGCTTCCTAATAGTTCCATGGCACCTGCCAAATTGCGTCGACATTTAGAAACCGTACACCCCGAGACTAAAGACAAGAATAAAGAATTTTTTGTTCGCAAAAAAGATCAGTTATTAGAAAGTCAAAAAAATATGATGCATGTAACACAAACTACCAACGAAAAGGCCACGGAGGCATCATACTTAGTTAGCTATCGCATTGCACAAGCAGGTGAAGCGCACACTATCGCTGAGAAATTAATAAAACCATGTGTATTAGACATAACAAAATGTATGCTTGATGAAAAATCTGCAAAGCATCTTTCTACTGTTCCGCTATCAAACGATACTGTTTCACGACGAAACCATGATCTGGCAAGCTACGTCAAACAAGAACTAGTTACACGTCTACAAAATACACGATTCGCTTTGCAAATGGACGAGTCGACTGATGTCGCTGGTTTGGCTATCCTGCTGGTTATTGTGAGATATCCATATAAAAGTTCTTTTGAAGAAGACATGCTTATGTGTTCATCGCTGCTTACAAACACTACCGGGGAAGAAATTTTTAATAAAATAAATATATTTTTTGAAGAACATAATCTCAGTTGGAACAATTGCATTGACATTTGTACAGATGGGGCCAAGGCGATGACAGGTAAAACAGCAGGAGCAGTGTCACGAATGAAAAATAAAGCGCCTAATTGTAGTTCCAGTCATTGTATTCTGCATAGACAAGCACTTGCGATGAAGCAAATGCCGTCTAATCTAAAATTAGTTATGGATGAAGCGGTAAAAATAATTAATTTTATCAAATCACGACCACTACAATCCCGATTGTTCTCATTATTGTGTGAAGATTATGGCAGCAAACATAAAACACTGCTGCTCCATACAGAAGTGCGATGGCTGTCTCGGGGAAAAACTTTAACAAGGCTATTTGAACTTAGAGCCGAGTTACAAATGTTTCTTTCAGCAGATACTTCTTTTAATTTGAAGGACCGTTTGTATGATAAAACTTGGTTGTTCCGATTGTCTTTTATGGCGGATATCTTTCAAAAACTTAACGAATTAAATTTATCGTTGCAAGGTAAACAGACAACAGTGTTTCAGGCCTATAATAAAATAACTGCTTTTAAAAGAAAATTAGATTTTTGGATCATTTGCATTGGTAAGAAAGAAATAGAAAGTTTTACGTTACTCAGTGAGTTTGTTAGCGAAAACGACTCAGAAATGTTTGAAGATAATGTGTTTGAAGAATTGGTCCAATATCTCAGTTCGATGCGCGCATCTTTTGAAAAGTATTTTCCCGAAGAACACAATACAAAAATTAAAGTGAACTCCTGGATTCATAATCCTTTTTTACCCAACTTGGAAAAGCCTGAAAACATGTCAAATGAGATATATGAATCTCTTTTAGAAATGTCATCAGACACAAGTATGGAGTCATTGTTCAAAACGACGCCTCTTAATGATTTTTGGTGCAGAATCCAAGATGAATATGCAATGCTTGGCCAAATGGCTCTGGATATTCTTCTCCCGTTCCCAACTACATATTTGTGCGAAACAGGATTCTCTACCTACGCAGCCACGAAAACAAAATATCGCAATAGACTGGACGCCGAAGCTGATATGAGACTCCAACTTTCTTCCATCAAACCTGATATCAAGCAATTGATGAAAAATAAAAAACAGTTTCATACCTCCCACTAGTTAGATTTTTTCTTTTTTAATGTTTTCTATTATTGTCCTTACCAAGTGGTGAAGTAAATAATAATTAGTAACTGATACATTGTACTTTTATTATGCTGATTAATATAGAATACACATATAAAAATAATTGTTTTATTGTAGGGTTCCATCAAGTATTTTGCTTCCCAAAAGGGTTCCGTCATTTAAAAAGTTTGAGAACCACTGGTATAGATATAGACTAGCAGCCCGCTCTCACTTCGCTTCGATTTCAGTTGCCTTATCTGCGTACTTCCCGTGGAAATACCGGGATAAAATATAGCCTATGTTACTCAGGGTGAATGTAGCTTTCCAACGGTGAAAGAATTTTTGAAATTGGCACAGTAGTTTTTGAGTTTATTCATTACAGACATACACACACAAAAACACATTTTTTTTCCTCTTTATAATATTAGTGTAGCTATGTAGAGTCCAAGTGGTTACGGAATAAGAATAGAATTCACCACCCCCTTGACCGTTAATGTCGTAAAATACGACTAAGGGATTATCATCGCGGCTCATATACGTCCCACTGTTGGGCTCGAGCCTTCTCCACCTCAGGAAAGAAATTGATCTTACTATATCATGCTGGTCAGACAGGTACAAGGTGTTATCTCGAGTTTTTCTTTGCTTGCATAGATGTTATACGTAGTGTTGCCCAAATGCAAGACCAAGACGAGACTTGGGCCAGTCTTGGTCTTGGTCTTGCAACAGCACACCTGGTCTCGTCTTGGTCTTGGTCTTGCGCACTCGAGTCTTGGTCTTGGTCTTGGTATTGCAGCAAGAGTCTCGCAAAGTCTTGCAAGTCTTGCAGTTGGAATAACGTAATAGTCATTTATCATGGCAAGGAAAAATCCAACTAAATTAATCAAATATCATCTTATCCTATTTATCCATCTGCTAGCCTATAGTCCATTATTGAATATAACCCTTATCATTTGGAAAATTACTCTCCTATTCCCCTGGTGTTACATTAGACAGAGTTACTACTCCTATGACAAAGGAAGGAATTTCGACCCTGTTTTCTTAAGACGTCACCACACGGGGCTGTTGATACAATAAATGTAATGTCATTTTAAATATTTATATAATAAATGGGATTGTTTATATTCCCCTTCAAGTTAAGTGGTATGTACCTATTGTATTTCCAGTTTAGTTACTGATACTCTGGATACTTGAAAAAACTTGTTGCTCTATTGCCTATATAAATACTTTGGCGGCTGCGATCCATGTAGCTCTTACTAGGTATATATATTTTTTTTTTTAATTGGGGCTAATCCCACCACACATTTCCACCACTGTAACTCCTGTAAGCCAGGATCCACAATGGTCTCCGTATAAGACACTGAGGTTTGACCCTCAGGAAGTCCCGGGAATCGCTTTTAATTGTCTTGGGACCCGCAACAAATTTAATTAGAAAAGAAAAACAGGAGGAGTTGGAAAAATTCCACTTCCCTCCTATGCAAAGCGGGAGACATGAAGCAAAGTTGGCTGATAAGCCAGTAAATAAGAGTTTGTACAACTACGTGAAACGCAGCGGTACAGCACCACGGATTGGACAAAGCTTAATGGACCTATTTGTGAGCTTTAGGTTTGGTTACAGTAATAGGTATGGCAAAGGCGCCTAAACGCACGGAAATTTTCTCGAGTTGCTACAAGATCCGAATAGTATACTACCCCAGACGTGACATGCATATTATCTAACATGACGTTCCGCTCGTTGCGCCAGAGAATGCACTCCCAAAGGATGTGATGAGCTGTTTGTTCAAAATTGGAGTTTGAGGTCGAACATTGACAAAATGGTGAATCTACTAGTGTAAAATAGAATAATTTACTTCTAAAATTCCCATGGCCTGTGAGGAATTGTGCTACATAGTGGTCAATTTCTAGCCAAGTTCTCTCCAAACGTTCACGAACATATGGAAAGAATAGATATAGATGACGACCTTTTGTTGACGAATCCCATCTTTCCTGCCATTCGGTCAGGAGCTTATCGTTAACGACGGATTGCGGCGCAAAAAGTCTAGTAATTTTATTTCGATCGCGTGGTAAAAGAAAATTGTTAGTCATGTTTTCCCTAGTGGAATAATACATGGACGCACGTTTTTATATCTCTAAGTCGACTGGAAGTACACCTGCAAATACTGGTAAGGCTTCGGTGCTAACTGTTCGGTATGCCTTACACAAAAATATTAGCGTTAATCGTTGACTCTGTAGTAACTTACGCCGAGCCGTGCCTATGGTAGTACGATCAGCCCAGGCCGGTGCACCATAACAGATACAGCCCAGATATGTGGCTGTATATATAATTTTAAGTGTGTTAAAACGAAGGCCCCAGGTGGAAGTTGAAATTCTGGTAAGCGCATAGAAATTTCGTTTGGCTTTTTCACCTACAGTTTTGATATGTTCAATGAACGAAAAATTTTTCTCTAGGACCAGGCCGAGGTAACATACTGACTCCTTCTTCTTACTAGGTATATTATTTATTCAAGAATATATAAAATTGATTTAAAAATTTCATGGTTTTAATACTTGCCGGTTTTATAAAAAAAACTTTCAACCCGTCCCGGCTTTGCGCAGGTTTATGGCAAATAAAATATAACCTAAGTTACTTAAATATAACCTAAATGACAGTGGGTCTTATTTATCGTGACTGTTATAGATAATTTTAAATCATAGCTTGTAATAGCGTCAACAAAATACTAGTAGCACCGAGGTTATAAGACGATAGGTATATCTTATAAACAAAACTGGATACTATGTCGCACCTAGTAGCAGCCTCATCATTCATCATTATCATTTCAGCTCAAATACGTCCTACAGTTGGGCTTGATTCTCTTCCATAATAGGAGGGAAATTGACCTTACTATACCATGCGGGTCAATTGACCTGACTATACCAGCAGTAGTAGCAGCCTAGTAATTGATAAAAAGCAGCGACTGTGATAAAATACGTTTTTTTTATTAAACCCAATATATCAGAGAAAGATTAACTAGCAAATTTCGTTAATAATTTAAAGTGCTATGAAAGTCTAGGTCCATCTCGTTTTTACCTAAATAGTCTAGAGAGAATAGATAAAAAAGGATGCGTCTAGTACTACAGTGCAAGATACTAGCTCTAACTCGTTGTGAAGCACGCTATCTACTGCGTCAAAAGAATTGTCTCGTAAGTTACTACGAGTTGATAGCTTATAATACATCGCTTTGACTTGTTTATTAAAATGCGTTAAAAAGAAATACATCTTTTACAATATTACGAATTGTTTACTCGTGTCATACTAGCGTTTGAGAGAGACCTACTTTGATATGAGTGAGTGACTTGTCAAGTTTTGGTTAAAGTGATTTATTCCTTATTAACTTTCGAACAAAAAAACGGCATGGCAATATTACTATAATCTCATATCCGACAATCATATATGACCGTTTTCAACAACAGGACGGATGTTAGCATGTTCTTATCTAAGTAGACCTACCTATTCCAACCCGTCTGATCAGCATGGTATAGTTGGTCAATTCCTCTTCCATTTGGAGGACGCTCGCACCCAGGAATGGGACATGTACGAGATGCATGAGATGAGATGAAATATCTACGCAGACATTTATGGCGGAGATAATTGAGAATATAGCAGTTAATTTCTCTTGTTCTTGACGATATGATAGCTTATAGAAAATATTTTTTGCAAAAAAGAACCCGACTTCAAAACTCAATGCAGAGTAGACAAAAAGATACATAATTTCGTTTTCTGTTTTAGTTTTTTAGTATATTTATAGGTACCTATTTTTGCAAGTGTCCTCCGTTATGACACATAAAATATGGTCAGGTTAGGCAAGCGTATGAGCGTACAGAATAATAACGAATCGAAGTGGGCGCAATAGGTGTCCAGTCTAGATATCAGCGATCCATGTACCATCGATCGTAATCAAGGTTTCCTCCAAATTATTATGAAATAAATAAAATTTTACTATCAAAATCATAAAAAATTGATGAAATTAATACGATTAACAAGAGAAAATAAAATTATATGCAAAAAGCCAACGTCACGCGGTATTCCCAGGCGGTCACCCATCCAAGTACTAACCGCGCCCAATGTTGCTTAACTTCGGTGATCGGACGAGAACCGGTGTATTCAACGTGGTATGGACGTTGGCGTACGTTTAATTCGAATTATATGACTACAAATCAACATTATTATAATGTCATAACGATATTGTCACTTGGGCAAAAATATTAAAAGTTTTAAATAATTATTTATAAGTACAGTTATCAGCATCACCTGTCACGCTTGGCGCATGACATTACGTCTCATTCGTGATAAGGACTATGTCCACGGACGTGATGGAAGGATCTACCTCAATCAATATCCAAGTAGCCTGCTAGCTTTTTAATCGCAATCTAGTGATCCTCATGGTCACCGACGACAAATTCTCGATAACGTTTAACCCAAATATCATCTAATCAGATGCACAATACATCTGTATGTACTCTTGAATTTCGATTCCAATCCTAAATCCAATCGCAGCTCGAATTTGAGCAATTTGGTACTCTTGAAAGCAACACTAGCGCATGATTGGAATCAAATTCAGTGGATTTTTTTTTTAACTAAATATATTCGACTCGTCGATTAAGTCAAATATTTGCTACTCCCGACGTGATTTTCACATAGTTTAAAATCGTTAATGTTGCACAATTTCAAGAAAGCGTCTTTGTGGTGATCGAGTTCGGTTACGTTATTAATTTAAAGTAATAAAATACAGCATATTTGGTCAAAATAACAACGGCAAACACGAAGAATTCATTCTCGATTTTGTCTAAGAGTACCAATATAAGTTTGTTGACATTGGAATTGAATTGGATTCGAAATTAGAATTGATTTCAAGGGTAAGCCCACAGGTTATGGTGCTACGCGGCGCCGCTTCCGTCGCCTCGAATGATCAGTGATGAATGTGCACTCGTTAACATCAGAAACAATTGTTTTTACGGATTTTTATCGTGTTTGTATTTACGTAATTTTTAATTGCTCTGGCATTCGTGTTTCGAACACTTCAGCTTTCATGGTCACGGGAGGACCAAGATAACCTTTCAATGTCGCACTAATCATAAGATTATGAATTACGTAAAAGAAAGTTAGCGATAAAAAATTATACACGTATTCCACACGTAGACCATATCATATCATAAGATATAATTAAATATTTAAAATCTAATCTTTACTTCCTTATCTATTATATTTTGTACAGATAAACGTGTGAATGTTAATTATTTCCGAAATTTTGCGGCGAGTATCGGAGACGCGGGCGGGAAGCGGTTCAGTCTCGCTTAACAAGATGGCCGCCTGGCGGGATCATGCACGCCACGACATCATTGCCCGTTGGACAGTTCGACTGGAGAGGCCTTGGTACGGTCTTTGGACCGACGAGGCCTTCTGGCCGGTGCTGATGGCGTGATTGGGTCGGCAGCACGGGGTGCTTTTCTTCCAACTGGAGGTGTGTGCTGCGTGGGCAGAGCAGCACCGTGAACTCATCACAATCATCGGTGCCGACCATCGCTAGGAAAATGCTCGACAGCGTCAGGAATTGGAACGCCGTAGCTGCTGAAAGAGGCCTCGCATCTCTCCTCTACGGTGACACGATCCGCCGCCGGTGGGTTGGGCTGCACAGAGGCGAGTACTTGATGCTACCCTAGCCGAGGCTGCGCGTTAGTGGACCGGGGTATAGTCCGTCACCCGCAGAGACGCAGACCGCGTGTCGGCAACCGGCGTCCCGGGAGGGACGGTATCGGAAAGGGTATCCCGTCGGGCTGCCCACGGACGAAAAGGAACTCGGTATTAATGGTCGGCCCAATAACAAAGGGGAAAGAATATGATGGGTTATGGCCGTTATGGGGCCGCGCTGCGCCCTTTCGTCTTCCTGGAGGGAACGGACGGCGTGTGTGCTGATAATAGCCCACTCAACAAAGAGGTGTAAATTATTTTTAATCAACTTTGGTCGGGCTGTGGTAAGCGCGCACGCGGTCCATTCCGTCCGGGGCGACGAAAGGACGGCGCGCGGGCCTATAACTCACCCGTACCCACGTCACCTTCGTCGTTGGGCCGACCACCGGAGCAGGGTTACTTGTCGTCAGTGGTCGGCCTGACGGAATACCCTTTCGTGTACCCTCACCTCTCGACGTCCCTGTCTCGGGACGTCGTTCGCCGTCGCGCGGTCAGCCCCTCAGCGGGTGCCGGACTAAATTCCCCGGTCCAGTCACCCGCGGCCTCGGCTAGGGCGGCATCAGCCGCAACCAGAATTAATATTTTCAGCCCTAACAAAAAGTATGACGTCTGAGTAGTAGCAATTTGTTACTGCGCTTCGTTCGGTGAGCGAGAGAGCCGGAAGCCCAACTTTCTGAGGGTGATTGCGTGTGGAGGGTTTTGGTGGTGCCCTTGGTATCACCGAGCCACAATGCACGCATTCACACTCCCTTCGCTTTCTTCGCGGTAGGCAACGGCCTTGTAAAGGTCCATGAGCGGCAGCAACATTTACCATCAGGTGTACTGTTTGCTCGTTTGCCACCGTTTGCAATAAAAAAAAAAAAAAAAACATACTCGCAGGCTACTGTAATCCCATTCTCACGTATCAACCGAGACATTAGAATTATACAGACTTGCTATAAGATAATGTATAAGTTTAATGTATAATATAATATTTCTAATAGATATTAATGTTTGTATTGGGCGATATTGTCGCTTAGCGAAAAAGCCCTTTTTATTTCAATTAATTAAAAAGGGCAGATTGCTTTTGCGTGCTGTGTGGTAGCGGCTTCGAATACTACCAATCCTTGCTTTGCTCGTGGGTGTCGAAAAAGACGACTAAGAGCCCTAGATTGACCCGGACCAACTCCATCTGGTACCATTTGGGTCAACGATTACATTCCCAAGGAGGGTTGACGTCAGGCAGGCGGCCGGTCATAAAAGTCATTGCCGAAACTTTTTGCAATATGTCAAAACAGATGACATATTGCGTCGACCCCAAGTAATTGGGATAAGAGCAAGATGATGATGAATTAAAAAATAAATAAAATCGACCAAGTGCGAGTCGGACTCGTGCACGAAGGCTTCCGTACCATTGACTAGGTAAACAAGTGCCTCCCTATTGCCATTATCGATATTGAGCAAAAAATCAAGTTTGTTGTATGGAAGGCCCCCTTAAATATTTATTTTATTTAATTTTTAGTATTTGTTGTTATAGCAGCAATAGAAATACATCATCTGTGAAAATTTCATCTGTCTAGCTATCACCGTTCTTGAGGTACAGCCTGGTGATAGACGGATGGACGGACAGCGAAGTCTCAGTAATAGGGTCCCGTTTTTACTCTTAGGGTACGGAACCCTAAAAACTAGCAATCTGGCCTCGCCTCCCTTCGATTTCAGTCGCCTTGTCTCCACAAAATACGTAAATAAAATTAGGAAACTGTGATCAGTGTAAATACCGCAAGTGTTTATTTGTTGCTAAAAATTATAACACTATGACGAAGATTAGAGGCGCAACGCGATAATTTTAATTTGTCTCCAATACGGCTGAATATGTATGTCCAATACGCTGAAGTGCCAATAGGCAGGCCACATCGCTCGACGAACCGACAACTGCTGGGGAAGAAAGGTTCTCGAGTGGCGACCACGTATTCGACGACGCAGTGCAAGACGCCCTCCCACCAGGTGGACCGACGACCTGGTGAAAGTTGCTGGGCGTCGTTGGATGCATGCGGCACAGGACCGCACGTTGTGGTGTAACATGAGGGAGGCCTACGTCCGGCAGTGGACGGCGATAGGCTGAAATTATGATGATGATGACGGCTGAACATTATCTTAAATAAAGTAGTTGTACTGGTATCTGCAGATTAACTTTGTCTATGAACTCCCTTAAGCGCATATTTCTCTATAATTTATTCGCATTTCTTCATAAAACAGTTTTATTACGTTCCTAAAAATTTTGTGTTCTCCACTTGCATAATTTTGTCCACGAATGGTGTGATTTGATGAATACTTAGTCATTGTGGAGAAAAAATCGTATAAAAAAAAAATTTTGTTACGATGACATCATTTAGGAGTTGATTTGTATTTATATAATTTTACATAATCATCGCCAACGTCCATACCATGTTGAATACACCGGTTCTCGTCCGATCACCGAAGTTAAGCAACATTGGGCGCGGTTAGTACTTGGATGGGTGACCGCCTGGGAATACCGCGTGACGTTGGTCTTTTACTATTCGTTGTTATTTTTCAGTGTTTAATCAGTTTTTTTTTTCAAATATTTGTACCATGACATTAGGTAAGCAGAAGCGGTGTTTTTTTTAATCTTGCGGCGAATCTCAAAGGGAGGATTATATATTTAACTTATATGTGTGTGCGTTTCTATGTCTGCTCTTACCCAAAATGTTAAGTGTTTAGTTAATGATTACAAATAAATTTATCGGTCTGCTCTTCTTGTTGATTGAAAACAGTTTTACAGCTCTTTGTTGAGTGGGCTATTATCAGCACACACGCCGTCCGTTCCCACCAGGAAGACGAAAGGGCGCAACGCGGCCCTATAACGGCCAAAACCCATCATATTCTTCCCCTTTGTTATTGGGCCAACCACTAATACCGAGTTCCTTTTCGTACGTGGGCAGCCCGGCGGGATACCCTTTTACCAATTATTTGCAATTCAATATTTATTATTGTTATCTTTGTTTTAAAGTACAGATTGATCTTGTTTTTATTATTAGAATAACTAAGTAATGTGTAAAATGAAAATCCATAATGTCAATTAATCTATATTTTAAATAAACAACAATACAATATTACGTAAATTCATCTAATACCAGTAAGATTTGACGGGAACACGATCCTCTTTGATACCCATTTCTTCCATAATGTCCATCTCGAAGGTTCTTAATTTTGGCGCGAACGTTACCTGTTCAAAAAATATACTTTTTAATTGAAATCACAATTTAAATACATTATTACATACATTACACATACAATAAGTACGTACTATCATATTTATATTTCTACATAAGGTTACGACGCTGTGTGATAGCGTCTATAAATACTACCAATCCTTGCATTGTTCGTGATTGTAATAGGCTGCTAAAAGCTTTATATACAACTAGGCCAACTCCATCTAATGCCGTCTGGTCAACAATTACATTAGAATTTAGCACCATTATTCCCATTAATGTTCAAAAAAAAAACTAAAATATATAATACCATCTAAATAAAAGAAGGAAAACTAACTACACTAGCGAGATTATTATCTAAGAATGTCGTTATTCTCCATAAACTAACAGATGGCGCTGAACGAGAATGTTTAAAACTAACAACCCGCCCTCACTTCGCTTCGGTTTCAGTCGCCTTACCAACATAAGTTCCCATTCCTGTGGGTATACCGTGATAAAATACAACCTAAGTTACTCCATATATAAACAGCTACCTGGTAGTAAAATATTATCAAAATCGGTCCAGCCGAAGATTACCTCAAACAGACAGTGACAAATTTTTTAATTGTATTTTAGGCATAGCTGTCGCGCAAATAACCGAGTGAACATGGAAAATAGCCCAGTATTTTGACATTAAAACAGACACTTCTTCTTCTTGAGTAATGGCAATAAGCTAAAATTATGACCTATTGGTGCCAGTGTCGAGTTATAGTATATATTCTTCACGTATTCAGTCTTCGTCTTTTAGTCTTAGTCGTTACCATGGATTAGGTGCTGAGAACCAATCCATGGTTCCTCTGGGAATTTTGGCAGAATATGAAAACGCACGTAATTCACTATTATATCCTATTCACTACATTTCAACATTTTGTCCGCATTATATTACATAAAATATCAGCAAAATTATTTACACAGTAAAACACTAAAATAATGAAAAAAATATAAAAGCGCTACATGACATTTTGACATTCGCGTCAAAAGTTGAACAGACACTTCAATTTTATTTATTTGTATAAATGTATAGGTTTAGACATGCTCATCAACAGATAGCGTTGTACCCTTAGAATAATAACGTATAGAAGGATAGTATCAATACTTCGAACTTTCAAAATTTGAATCTAAAAATACTAATGGCGCGCAGACGATTACACACGTACACACGGAAACCACTATACAAATTATGAAATCAAATTTTGTTTTTATAAACATAAATCGTCGAATTAGCTTTAAAAGTAATGTTAATAATCTTTTTATATTTGTCAAAAAATGTGTTATGACACCATTTGAATGCACAAACCGTCATAATTACCTATTTATTTTTTACTAGCAATCCGCTCTCGCTTCGCTTCGGTTATAGGTTATAGTCGTTTTACCCGCGTAGTTCCCGTGGGAATACCGGGATAAAATATAGCCTAGTTTACGCCCTGATATTATAGCTTTCCATTGGTGAAAGAATTTTTGAAATCGGGCCAGCCGTTTTGATGATTACCCGGAACAAACAGACAGACAGACAGACAGACAAAAATTTTTTAATTGCTATTTTAGGCATAGGTGTCGTGCAAATAACCGTGTGAGCATGAAAAAAGCCTATTATTTTGACATTACAAATAGACACTCCAATTTTATTTATTGGTATAGAAGAGTTGCGTACGTTCGTGCAGTACAATGACTTGTACATTACGGAACGGTTCCGGTGTACGGTTCCGGTGTACGCTCCATTAGGCTCCAATTGAAATGCCTCACTTTTTGTGCGTGAACTTACCTTCTATACGTTATTATTCTAAGGTTATACCATATTAAATTGAGATAAAATTAATTAGTAATATCAGCAAAAAAAAAACAAAAAAGAACTAATAGTATTCAAATATAAACATGGAAAAAATCCAAATTCACTAGAATAAGTTCGACTCGGCTCTTTCGACAGCCACAATTCGTACTTAAAGAGTGCCAATATGAGAATGTACCCACCTTCCGTGAGATTAAGTGTGTGTAATAATACAACTAACCGCTCCTCCTCTTGCCCGTGCGGCATAAAGAACGGCTAAAATATATAATACGCATATAACAGCTATGCAAGAGAAGGAAAACTTGAAATGAAACCCTAAACCAACACGTTTGACCAATGTGGTACAACAGGTCAATTTTTTCTCTTATTCTGGAGGAGGCTAGAGCCCAGGAAATCGCCATCCCCTCGGTGGTGTATTGTATTCTTAACTAGTCATCATATAGAAAGCTGTATTCTTACTAGATCACAACACGGCAAATCAATTAACTTATCTATACCAATAAATAAAATTGGAGTGTCTGTTTGTAATGTCAATATAATAGGCCTTTTTCATGCTCACATGGTTATTTGCACTATACATATGCCTAAAATCACTTTATATTTTTTTTGTCTGTCTGTCTGTTTGTTCCGGGTAATCTTCAAAACGTCTGGACCTATTTAAAAAAAATTTCACCAATGGATAGCTATAATATCAGGGAGTAAACTAGGCCATATTTTATCCCGGTACTCCCACGGGAACGGGAACTACAGGGCTAAGGCGACAGAAACCGAAGCGAAGCAAGGGCGGGTTGCTAGTTCTGTATAAGCCCCTTAAGGGCACTCATCATCTTCACAGCTCATATACGTACTACTGCTGGACTCGAGCCTCTACCGCAATAGGAAGAAAATTTATCTATTATACCACGCTGGTCAGACGGGTTCGTACAAGGTTCTTTGAAATTATTCTAACAATCTACCATCAGACCAAATTTGGCCACAAGCTAAGAAGATCATTTCCTAAGCCTATCATTTTTAAATAACCTACCCTAAGAATATGGCTGGCCCAGTGTGCTTACTCTTGAGTCTCGATTCCAATCCTAAATCCAATCGCAGCTCGCAATTGAGTAATTTGGTACTCTTGAACGCGACACCAGCGCACGATTGGAGTCAAATTCGGTGGATTTTTTTTAAGCTAAATGAATTCGACTCTCGTCGATTAAGTCAAATATTTGCTACTCCCGACGTGATTTTGACGTAGTTTAAAATCGTTAATGTTGCACAATTTCAAGAAAGCGCCTTTGTAGTGGTCGAGTTCAGTAACGTTATTAATTTAAAGTAATAAAATACGGCACATTATGTGAAAATAACAACTGCAAATGCGAAGAATTCATTCTCGATTTTGTTTAGGAGTACCAAATATAAGTTTGGTGAGATTGGAATTGAATCTGATTCGAAATTAGAATTGATTTCAATCGTATGTCCACAGATCCCACAAGCGGCATCCGAACACGAGTTAACTAATAGTCCTCTATTATCACTGTGTGAATGAATAAAATCCATGTAAAAATCAACCTCCTCAGTACGGTGACGGAATAAGAACAGAATTGTCATCACCCCCTCCTAAAGTGCGAAAACAGCCCATTTTTTTATATCGTGTATATAACTTTTACAACTTCGCGTTGCCAATGGGTAATGTGACCATATTTTTTTGAGGTCAAAACGGTACATTTTAGTACTACTATTAAATTGTTTTCTGTCTACAGCCGCGGGATGGTCCGTCTGGTGTAGTACCACACTGAGCAGAAAATCGACGTCCGAGTAGTAGCCATTTGTTACCGCGCTTCGTTCGGTGAGCGAGAGAGCCGGCAGCCCAACTTTCTGAGGGTGTTTGCGTGTAGTGATCGATTCCTTTAATATCATCGAACCTCATTGAACGCATTCATACTCCCTTCACTTTCTTCGCGGTAGGCAGCGACCTAGCAAAAGTCCATGTGCGGCAGCAACACTTGCTATCAGGTGTACTGTTTGCTCATTAGCCATCGTTTGCAATTAAAAAAAAGGAAATAACTGTTTCGTATTTTTTTTTTTTGTGTCAGAAGGGAACAAGCTAACAAGAAAAAATAAATAAGAGCACTTCGAGAAAAACTGAAAACGGCAATGTGCCATTCAAAAATTGACGTATGGTCTCGTTTTCTATAGGAGATCGCTGAGACCTCTCAACCTGAAAAAAGCTTTAAGGGACATCGCCCAAAGGCTCCCCTTATGGGGAATGAACCTCGACGAGTCATCGCTAATGAGCAAACAAATAATATCTATACAAGAAAAGAAAATCTCAAAATTAAACCCTACTACTCATCTAACCAGCATGGTGTAATAAATTTCTACTTTATTGTAAAGATTCGAGCCCAGCAGTGGGACATATATGAGACGAGATAATGATGACGACGTCCACTTTCGAACGTAGCTCTGCCAAGGCTTAGGGACACGAAAAAAGTATCGATACTTTTAGGTATCGAGTACTTGTCTTTCGATACCGATACTTTTGTACTCGATACTTTCTATTCGATACTTTTACTCAATGAGTACTTTTAGGCAGGTATCGCATCGAACAAATTGTACAAAGTATCCATGTTAAATATGATCTTACGGCTCATTCTTATGGTAACGCCATCTAGGTAAAGGGTAACGAACTTTCTACAAAATGCCTCGACATATTTTAATTCGAACATATAAAACAAACTCCTAAAAAAAGCTCATTAAATCAGGACGAATTCCTAAAAATAAAAGATCATCAAGACCTGGATTCTAGGCAAAGTACTCAGTACTCGATACTTTGGAGTATCGATACTTTTGTTTCGATTTTTTTTTAGCTCATTTTAAATCACAGACCATATACGTCCCAGTGCTGGGCTCGGGCTTCCTCCACTGTGGGAGCGAAATTGACCTACAATACTAGGCTAGTCAGAGATATTGGTATTGGTTTTTATATCAAGTTTTCCTTCTCTTGCATAGATGTTAAAGGCATACCCCTTGGTCGTCTTTTACGATGGTTCTTCAGTTCATTTTTTAACCCCCGACGCGAAAAGAAGGGTGTTATAAGATTGACGTCGATGTCTGTTTGTCTGTGGCACTGTGGCTTTCAAACAGATGGACCAATTTCAATGTGGTTTTTTTCATTTGCAAGCTAGTTTCCTTGCGGTAGTTCTTAGCTATGTTTGATTAATATCGATCCAGCAGTGTAAGAGCATCATCTATTTTCCAAAATGATGTAATGGCGTATGAGTATTTGACTAAGTGCTTCACGCGTGGCAGTGTAATTGTTAAATGACAATTAATTGATAATTCCTGTTAAAGAGAACTTAAAACTTTTTTTATTATTTTAGTTTGTGTCGGGGTTAATCCCACCACACATTCCCACCATTGCAACTCCTGTAAGCCAGGATCCACAATGGTCTCCATAAATGACACCGAGGTTTGACCCTCAGGCAGTCCCGGGATATGATTTTAATTGTCTTGGGACCCGCAACAAATTTAATTAGAAAAGATTAAAGAGGAGGAGTTAGAAAAAGAGAGATCATAATTATCATCATCGCATCATTATCGCAGGCCATATGTCCTCCCTACTGTCGGGCTCGGGCCTCCTCCACGATGGGAATTTAACCCACCACATCATGCTGGTTTAACATGTTGGTATAGGGTTTCATTTCGAGTTTCCTTCTCTTACACAGGTGTTATGTGCATATTATATCCCTAAGTCATCTTTTACGATATCTAAGGGCAAGATGGCAAATTGTATTCTTACTCCGTCACTACACGGAAAGTCATTATTATTATTTCAGTACTGTTAAGCTTATGCCTTATCCACAATGGAAGGAAAACACCAACCTTAGTAACAATATCAGCCGTTGTGTCTTTATCCGCATTTTCAAGGTACAACTCTTTGCTTTTATAGTCCATGGTTTCCGAAGCTGATTTTGGTATCGGTATGATCCTACTGCTCGCCATTGATACGCGGACCTGAAATACAATTATTTTTAATTAATATAATTATTCAAGTAATACTTCTTTTGATGCGTTAGGGAAAAATAAAAAACACTGCCACAGATTCAGGATTTTATCAACGTAGAGAAATATAGAACACTAGCAGCGCCCTGCGGTTTCACCCGCAGTTCCTCTTCCCGTGGGAATATTGGGATAAATTATAGCCTATGTGTTATTCTGATATGTAAGCTATAGTATTGTGAAGTTCCTTTAAAATCCATTCAGTAGTTTTTACGTGAAAAGGCAACAAACATCTTCACGTCCTCACATACTTTCGCGTTTATAAAACTAGTAGGAAGTAAGATAGCATCATTTTAATAAAATTATTATCTTCAGAGTACGCTCCTCTCACCCTTCAACGAATTCGGGAGGCAGGCGAGACACTGCAGCCACTGCACTCGAAACAGTTTATCCTTACCTTTCGTGACAAAAATAAATGCTTGCGGATCAGAAAATCATATTCCTCTTATAAACTCTCTCCTCTTAACTTCAAATATATTAATTAAAAGCTACATTCATGCAAGCAAAGCCACGGGGCTAACTAATATGTATAATACTAGTACATACCTTCTCTCCTTCTTCAGTGAATCTCCATTCAACATCGGTTGCCTTCAAACTTTCAGGGTCAACCAATTTCACATCAGTAGTGACTAGTAGAGGTGCTTCTGACTGGATTGTTACACCAGGAAACTTCTTTTTCTTATCTTTACCCACCTGGAAATTCAAATAAAAATATTAATTAAAAAAAACTTCTATTAAAAAAGCTTTTATTTAAATGCTGCTTGTCGAGACTATTCAAACGAGTCCAAGCTCGACGGTTCTATCTCCTTTAGTTTAGGAGTTCCTAGGGCCACCTTTCGACGCCATCTTGAGACCAGCTTCATGGTACCATATTATTGCATTGTCACCGAAGATACATAAGTAAACCAAATTTCAACCTAATATAACAGCAGGAAGTGGTACTAATTTAACTCGCAAGATTTGTCCCATACTAACAAGGCAAGTTAAATAAAAGCTATTAATAACTAGATTAGTAGGTATCCTGAAAGACCAACACTCTATCTTGCCTGTGGGTATTGTAAAAGACCAACAGCCTATTTCTTTTTCACCCAATTTCGTAGGTGTCCTAAAAAATGACTATGGGAAATAAATACTGATAATATCTATGCAAGAAAAAACTCGAAATCCACCCTCTACTACACCATGTCAATGGTATGTTTCCAGAGTCCCCTGCAATACAAGGATTAATGTAATGTAATCTGATCCTTAGTGTAATCCTGTCAAATATTTTTCCTACTATGTATTGTGGTCGGCACAGGAAGATGTGAAGAGAAGGCGAAGAAGAATGAAGAGTGTTATTTATAAGACTGAAGATTTAATTTACATGTTTCTAAATTATATATACTGACGGACTCATAAACTGCATCAAACTTCAGGATTACTTTGAAATGATGTTTTTAATAAGTATGCAAACTTTTTAGATTAAATTATATAAATATGGAGAGACTGGCCCTTAATCTTAAAAAAAAGCAATATTTAAAAATAGAACTGCAGTAAAACAAATGAATATAGCCAGGAAAAGAAAATTTACTCGTAGTGTCAGATTTGCGTGTTATTTATAGTAAAGTTTTAAAATTGATTCTTATTGATTTTTTATTCTTTTGTCAATTGAATTATTGTTACCAGCAGAATTGTTGGGTTAGCTTTTTAACTCATCGAGAGTTTCTGTACCATAATATGGTTACTTCGTCTGAACAAGCTGCTCAAATTGTAACATTGGTGCGGGAGGGCTTGGATCAACGAACGATTGTTAGAAATTTAAATTTAAACCAGTCTACGGTTTCTAGAATATACAGAAGGTTTGTGGAGACAGGTTCTTACAAAAGGAGACGTGGTACAGGCAGAACTCGAGCAACCACCGTTCGTGATGACCGATTTATTGTTACAACTTCCCTGCGAAATCGTTTCCTCACATCAGTTAACATCAAAACAGAGCTTAATGAAGTGCGTGGAGTAAACGTTAGTGCACCAACAATAAGAAGAAGGTTAAAGGAAACGGATATCACCCCTTTTAGACCAGCAAATGGTCCAAAGTTGTCTGTAGCTCACAGACAAGCTCGCTTAAGATTTGTGCGTGATCACCTAAATTGGACAGATGAGCAATGGGCCTCCGTATTGTTCACAGAGGAGTGTAGGACATGTTTATATGGTGCAGATGGTCGCAGGAGAGTCTATCGTCGACGTGGGGAGCGATATGCTCAAAGTTGCATTGAGGAGCGTGTTCCTTTTGGAGGCGGTTCGTGCATGGTCTGGGGTGGCATATCGATGAACGGGCGAACAGAACTTGTGTTCATAGACATGGTCCGTCAAAACGGTAATAGAGGGGGGTTTGACTGCACATCGCTACATAACAGAGATCTTAGAAGATCACGTGGTGCCTTACATGGGATTTATAGGCGAAAATTCTACTTTAATGCAGGATAATGCCCGGCCGCACGCTGCTGCACAAGTTCGACAATATTGCGAAGAGGTTGGGATACGTACAATTAATTGGCCAGCACGCAGCCCGGATCTTAATCCCATTGAGCATCTTTGGGACAATTTAAAAAGAGCTGTATATGCGAGAAATCCTGTGCCTACGACAGTGGCACAACTAAGAACAGCACTTTCAGAAAAATGGGACAATATTCCGCAAGATCTTTTAATAACCCTAATCAAATCTATGCGGAACCAATTAGAATCCGTAATAAGGGCACGTGGAGGTAATACACCTTATTAAAACATAAAAAAACCCTTGCATAAAGTTTGTGTCTATTGTTAAAACCAATTTTTTAATTAAACCAATTTTCTTTAAATTTCTGTTTTTTCTTCAAAAAAGTTTTAAGGTCCTTTCCAGTACACAAACTTAATCTTAAGGATATGACCCTACGCTGTTTTAAAGTTAACGAACCAATCTAAACGTTTCAATTTAAATCTGTGTAGAAAGTTTGCATACTTGGTTAAAATATTTATTTCAAAGTCGTTTTTTAGTTTGATGCAGTTTATGAGTCCGTCAGTGTATAATTAATTACAAACTAGTGATGACCGTACAAGTATGCGAGTGAATATCGTATGTCGAATGAATGAATAGGCAGCCACAGGCGGTATATGGGTATTTTCATAAAAATGCACAAGGGCGTTTTCAGGCCTGTCCCTCTAAAACATTACCTTTTTTAAACAATTACTTCTATTTGCAACTAACACAAAATTTCACATTAGGCTTATTGTACATTTAAGTAATGTTCTATAATATTATTTAAGCCAATCATAGTATAATTTTTCGATTAAAAAATAATATAACAACAGATTGCTATCATTTTATCGTATCCCTTACATATTAGTTGTAATAATTTGCTCAGTGCCGTATTTTATTTTTCTGGTAGATAGTGTAGGGTCAATTTATTAAAAATTTATATTAACTAGACGTAAAATAAATAAATAGAATATGATTACCATAGTGCGTTTTTAAGAATCCTGACACGTCAGTTTTGTTACCACATTTTCTCCGAAATACTACGCTTTTTGTAGATGTTTTATGTAATAATAACACTATTAGTTAATATGTATTTTTAATAAATTGACCCTAAACTATCTACCAGAAAATTAATATACGGCACTGAGCAAATTATTAAAACTAATATGTAAATTCAGTGTTGAATTACCGTCTGGCTACAAAGGGACACGATAAAATGATAGCAATCTGTTGTTATATTATTTTTTAATCGAAAAATTATACTATAATTGGCTTAAATAATATTATAAAATATTACTTAAATGTACAATAAACCTAATGTAAAATTTTGTGCTAGTTTCAAATAGAATTAATTGTTTAAAAAAGGTAATGTTTTAGAGGGACAGGCCTGAAAACGCCCTTGTACATTTTTATGAAAATGCCCATATATATATACTAGTTTTCAATCTGCGTGTGGTCCGAACTACAGCATGTGTGGGTCGCAGCTGCAACCGCAGCTGACAGGTGCGAACAGGTGTCAGGTGCGAACGCCAGCTGCATCTTGTTGTATGGCCCAATATTCATTAGCGAAGTGGATTATATATATATATATTAAATTTGTTAGGTTTAAATTAACAAATAGTAAAAATAATCACTACAATTTTAATGTTCAATAATTACTAATCATAAACAATATAACTTTTTCATATAGAATCATTTTCTTCTTGTACTGGCAATAAATTTGTACCAAAAATGTGGGTCAAAACTTAATAACTAAGTTGCTGTAGCAGGTAGATAATTATAAAAATTTGTAAAACGTTGACTTGTTTGGACGTCAGACATCTTAGTCCGCCCGTAGTAACCATGAATGCTGTAAAGTGTTTGAAAGGTCGGGCCATAATCATAAAAAAAGAATACTTACAACTCTAAGATGTGTATTAAGTCCTTCAACTATGACCCAATTACGTTCCTGTATGACTTGACTGATTATACCTTGCTTGCCTTTGTCCTTGCCAACCATAATCTCAACTCTATCCCCTCTGAAAACAGAAAGTTTTTCATAATATAAAAATGGCACCTTTGTCAGGAACACTACACTAATGAAGATTGGTGATGAATTAAACTACAATTCACCCCTTTCCCCACCAAATAGCAGGAAAAAGAAAGAGTATTTTTCCTCCTGTTTAGTGGGGACAGTTTCTTAACCATTTGACATCCATAAAGCAAACTTATGAGCAATTTCCTTTCAGCTCAAATTCATCTCACTGCTATTGCCTTCTGCACAAAAGGAGGGAAATTGACCTTACTATCCTATGCTGTCCGAGTGGTGACGGAGTAAGAATACAATTCACCACTCCCTATGTTGCTTGTGGATGTCGTAAAAGATGACTCTCTCAGTCAGGTAGGGAGGTAAAGGTAGTAAGGTCAATTTCCCTCCTATTGTGGAGGAGGCTTGAGCTCAGCAGTGGGACGTATATGAGCTGAGATGATGATGGTGATTCTTATGACACGTCTATAGCGTGTCCCTTCATAAAACTTCATTTTAAAAAGCGACCTAGATATAATGAGCAATCAACAAGCAACAATGTCAATAAATGACGTTAAATACCCCTTTTTTTGGGGGTGGGTTACGGTCGGCGGAATCCTAGCTCCACTCCGTCCGGAGGCGACAGAGGGGCGTCAGCACGCACACCCGTAACACGTCGCCTTCGTCGTTGGGCCGACCACCGGAGCAGGGTGACTTGTCGTCAGTGGTAGGCCCGACGTTAAATACCCCTGGCATTAAATAGTCCCTGATACACTCAATTAAATAGGCGTCAAAATAGTTTAAAAATAAAATTTTACTTGAAGAAAGTCCACTCGCCAACGGGTTCTAAGAAAACTTTTTTCCTTAATGTGTTACGTTCATTTTGCATTCTGAATTGTGCCGACCATGGCCTATTTGTTGTGAAGCGATACTTCTTCCTAGCTATCTGTGCCTCACGATATTGCGGATAATTTGAAGGGTTCTTCCAGTAAACCTAGAATAAAATAGTGCCAAAAATAAGCATTATACATAGGTTATGTTTCGACAGTAACGTTGCAACCAAAACAAAAATATTATACATACTTGCTCATAACTCCTCTTGACATAAGTTTCTGGTAAATTAGAATATTTAACAGTCAAGTCGCCCACTTTCTTCGATAAAAAACCAAATATTCGCATATTTTTCTTATATTTCGTAATCAAAATAAATACGGAATGAAATATGAATTAGGGATGGCGATCTGAGTTTGATTAATCGAAGAATCGATTTTTTTATGCCCAAAAATCGATTTTATAAATCGATATGAAGCACTGAATCAATTTGGTCAATCGATACTTTACCCTAGAGAATTGTCGTTCGAATTTTTCATGTTCATGTTTTATGTGTTTGATGTTTCATACTACATTATAAAATTAATAACACGAATTTCCTAAAAAAAAAAGCTCATCACATATTTACCCTCCAGATTTCCTAAAAAAAAGGTCAACACAAGCCGGTCCAAAAAAAAACTTGATAGATCGATTAAGCGAGAATCAATCCTTCAGACCTCCATTTTTTTTTTTTTTTTTTTTTTTGGGGTGCGCGGGGAGGGCGGTGTGATCTCGTTAAGGGATCTCACCGCCTGGCGCGTCGACGCCCGCCGAGACGTCATTGCCCGTTGGGCAGTCCGGCTGGAGAGGCTTCGGTTCGGGGTGCGAACCGTGGAGGCCTTCCGGCCGGTGCTGATGCAGTGGTTGGAGAGGCGGCACGGGGTGCTCTCCTTCCGACTAGTGCAGGTGTTGACGGGGCACGGGAGCTTCGCCAAATACCTGCACAGGGTCGTGAGGAGGGAGAGTACACCGTCCTGCCACCACTGCGATTGCGATGAGGACACGGCGCGCCACACGCTCGAGGCCTGCGCGGCTTGGGCAGTGCAGCGCCGTGAACTCGTCGCAATCATCGGTGCCGACCTGACGCTGCCGGCCATCGCTAGGGCGATGGTCGACAGCGTCAGGAACTGGGACGCGGTCGCAGCCTTCTGCGAGACAGTGATCTCGCAGAAGGAGGCGGCGGATCGTCTGCGCGTGGAGCGCAGCCTCGATGAGGAGATCCGCCGCCGGCGACTGGGGCGGCGCAGGCGCAACTATCTGCGCCTCATGCCGCCCTAGCCGAGGCCGCGGGTGACGTGACCGGGGATTAGTCCGTCACCCGCCGAGAGGCCGACCGCGTGAGGAAAGATCGACGTCCTCCCCGAGGGGGGGACGTCGGTCGATGGGAGGGTACCCCGCGTAGGGGGTATTCCGTCGGGCCGACCACTGACGACAAGTAAACCTGCTCCGGTGGTCGGCCCAATGACGAAGGCGAGGTGGTTTTCGGGTGGGTTGCGGGAGTTGCGTGCTTAAGCCCCTCTGTCGCCCCGGACGGAGTGGTGCGGAGGCGCGCCGACCGTGGCCCACCCACAAAAAAAAAAAAAAAAAAAAAAAAGACCTCAATTTTTTGTGAATCGACTCTTTGGACGACAATTTGAATCGATTCAAGAATCGATATTTTTCAGAAAGATCGCCCATCCCTAAGATGAATAATTTTTTTTTAATTCTTCGTCCTTTTTACAGGACAGGCTAAAACTTAGTAGCTATACTGCCTAGTCTGTAGTCGTATTGGCATCTTCATATTAAGATGAATAATTATGATAGACGCTTAATTTTTTTTTAGAGACTTCGATGTACTGTTACACAGTCTTTTAAGTCAAGTTTTTTAACACTTCAAAAAAATTACTGCGGTCCGGCTTTTGTAGAGTGATTGCGATGTTAATATAAATATTCATATTGCTCAAACATATAAATTGAAATAAATATTACTTCATAACGTTAACACTTAAGAACTTCTTTATTTTTCTTATTTTATTTTGTGAAATAGCAAAAAGCATTTTTGAATATGTATAACACGGTATTGGGCTGGTCAAAGACAACTAAGGAATTTAAGGGTGTCGTTAAAAATGATTAAGGGATGTAAATAGATAACGTTGCAATAGCAACACAGAAGAATCGAAATAAAACCCTATTATATCTACCTATCTCGTCGGTGCTCGTGACCCAGTAATAGAAAAATTAATAAATAATAGGTGAGTTAAGAGCGCACGGTACATATGAAAACTTTATTGACAATCGTAATTTATGTATACGCATATAGTAAATTGTATTATGTAATTCATCATCAACATCGCAGCCATCATACATCCCACTGTTGGGTTAGGGCCTCCTCCACAATGAGAGGGAACTTGACCTACTGTACTATGCTGGTCAGATATGTTGATTTCAATTCGAGTTTTCCTCCTCTTGCACAAATGTTATATGCATATTATATCCCATAGTCATCTTTTACGACATCTACGGGCAAGATAAGGAATGGTGAATTGTATTCTTACCCGTCACCATATGGAAGTATTATTATGGATCGTATAAGTATGATAAATAAGAAACAAGTCAGAAATTAAAGTTTTTATTTTTTATTAGCACAATAAACGACTAACTACATACAATAACCTCACAATGTCAAACAAAATGGTTAATCAAAGGTTAGTTAAAATAATTATTATTAGGTACCTACGTATCAATAATCACTATTAAAAACGATTAAATAATTCATTATAATTAATAATAACAATTATTAAATATAAATTGAATATTTCTATATTCCATTTATATCTATTAGATAAGCAGTGAAGAGCAGCTGACTATATCTTTCTCGGTCGGGTACACTGGACAATCCCGAGTTTACCCGAGCGATTTTTTCACCTGAAAGCGTGACGGATCAGCCTCACCTACGAAAAAATCTGTGTGCGGTGCGCCAAAAGAAGTTTTCACTTCAAAAATATTAAAATGTGTGATCACAATGTGTAATTAGAGCAAACCTAACTATATAATGAAAACTCAGGTTTACAAGCTTCTGCCACCTATGTATATACCAAACTGTCTTAGATTAGACTTAATGTCTTAGGTTAGGTATTTCTATTTCAGATACCTTTTCTCTCGCAATAATCGAACTCGATTTGTACGATATCAAACACAGGTATAACAATGCAATTTTACCAAATCAAAACAAGCAAACAGACAGAAGACAGCTCCACTATCAAGTTTTGCGTGGTCATAGCCTAGCAAAAGTTACCCATCTCAGTTTTTAACCAGGCTACATAGGCCTCGAGCATATTCTGCATCATGTCCTCGTTAAAGCCACTGTGCCTAATCAAAATGCAAAATCTGTAACAGTTTGAAAGAGAAAATCCATCTGGTATTCAATATTTCTGCAGCCGTACAATCTCATTAAATTCCATTGATTGGGCCATTGCCCACGACATTAATCACTGACCAATGTGACCTGATTACTCCTTCGAAAACTAAGAAATGAGATTATATGACAGAAGAGAAAGATTTTTTTGTGATAATACAATATACATAGCGTAAAAAGAAAAGCCTATGAGAGTAGACAAAACTAATATTTTTTTTACGATTGTTAAAAACTGTCATCATATGAATTGATTTTAATTACTTTGTTATAGGAATTGAATTAATTTATACATATCATTGCTCTATCTTTGACAATTCGATTACATTTAATAGTATATTCGCACATAAGTAATTTATTTAACATTATAAGATATCAATAAATTTATCACTCATAGACAATTGACGTAAATCAGCTGTCCAATATCTGTTGATGTAGATGGCAGCACCGCGTCACGTGAATTTTCATGGCGTTGAAGGGCTAGTCCCGAATTGTCTTGTGATTTCGCCTAAATTATTTGCTGTTTTAAATATTTAGTATTAAACAGCATTAATTTATAAGTTTCAGGTGAGTGTTGTGCCCTATTAAACAGTGAAATGTGGTGAATGTTGCCGTTATAAGGTTTTACGCGCGACTGAAAGATGTCAAAGTTAGTCGTGTCGAAGTGTAAGGGTAGTTTGGGGTGATATTTTTGAGCTGTCTTTCATCTGGCGCCAAGATGTCTGACCGCCGGGTAGGCGCCGCTGAATAGAGCCAGTTATTGATTTGATGCACGGACCCGTTACGTTGTTGCTCTGGCTGGAAACATAGTTCATTAGTCCGCACCCGCGGGCACTACACTCAATGTTAGCTGGTCAAATCGATTTTTTTACAATGAGATTCTTTTTAATTAAACTAAACATGTAATAACTGATATAATGTACGTCTTCAAAATTGAAAATTTAGTTCAAATCGTAATTTCAGTGATTAATTAAAACAATGATTGTCTATAATTCCAGTGTTGAAGATGTCTGAATATTGGGTGATAAGCGCCCCCGGCGACAAGACTTGCCAACAGACCTGGGACACCCTGAATAATGCCACCAAGTCCGGCAACCTTAGCAGCAACTACAAATTTCCAATTCCTGACCTGAAGGTACAGAATATAAACTTTTTAATTTATTATCCTGACTTAAAATACTAGGTTCTATCACAATCTGCATAAATTGTGTCGATTTGATGATGATAATAAAATGGCCTTGAAATACATTAGGCATAAATCATTTAAGATGATCTATTATATAAATGTTATAATAGAATTTTAAGTTATTTTTTTAGTTGTTTAACCGTTAGGGCTCAAATAATAGTTTTATTACTATGAAATCCATAAATAAATAATGAGGCTCATCATATTGAATTTAATAGTGCCTCAACAATAACTATACATTCTGTGTGGTGACGGAGTAAGAATACAATTCACCACTCCCTATCTTGCTCATGGATGTCATTAAAAATGACTAAGGGATATTATAAGTAGCATATAACATCTATGCAAGAGAAGGAAAACTCGAAACAAAATCCTATTCCAACCCTACTCCATTATGGAGGAAGCCAGAGCCCAACAATGGGGCATATATAGGCTGAGATGATCATGAATAACTGTAACAATCATAACTTCATACCATAGAATGGTAATTGCGAATTTGAAGTTTAAAAGTCATTCTACCTTCCATTCTCATCTCGGTTTTTTTCACACTTTTCTATCTATTTGCTCTGAGTCCCTGTAAATTTCATCTGTCATCCATTTATTTTCTTAAGTCTTCTTTTAACCATTAATTCTTTCATCACCATCTCAGCTCATTAAGTCCAACTGCTGGACTCGAACCTCTTCCACTGAAGGAGTCTAAGTAACCTACTATACCATGCTGGTCAGATGGATTATTTAAAGTATACGTCAGCAAGCATAGCCGTTAACACCACCGTCACCGTTTTACCAACGTACCACTCGACACAGCAGCAGGGTTCATCCATTTCACCTGGAAATTATATGGTCTTCAACTGTACGTTTCGTACTTGCAGGCTCTGGAATGAACTACCTGCTGCTGTTTCCCGAGCGCTATGACATGCCCTTCTTTAAACGAGGTTTAAGAAGAGTATTTTCTTCACGGTAGGCAACGGCCTGGCTGTGCCCCTGGTATTGCAAAGGTCCATGTGCGGCAGTGTCACTTACCATCAGGTGTGCTGCCTGCTCGTTTGCCACCATCGGCAATAAAAAAAAAAGCTGTAACAAGCATAGTCGTCTTTTATGGACACCCACAGTCAAGAGAGGAGATGGTGAATTCTATTCTTATTCTGTCCCGACTGGGAAAATTCAAAATCAAACCTAATATGTTTTTATATGCAAACCTGAGTCCACTGCAATTTAATATTTTTTATTCTAACTTATAAACTACTGTTCCAAAAAAGAACTCTTGCTTGTAATTATCTGATTTACTTATTTTATCTATCCTCCATCACTAGTTTTTTAGCTAAAATATATTTAAGATTCATATTAATGAGTATATAAAAAAATATTGAATACTTTGAAATCTATTGCAGTTCCATTTACCACATCCTTTTGTACTTTTTAGTGGTCTAAAACCATCTTTCGCCATCATCATCATCATTTCAGCAAATATACGTCCCACTATTGGCCTCGAGCCTCCTCCACAGTAGGAGGGAAATTGACCCTACTATACCGTGCTGGTCAGACAGGTTGGTATAGGGTTTTTTTTTTCAGTTTTCCTTCTCTTGCATAGATGTTATATGTGTGTTATACCCCTTAGTCGTCTTTTACGACATCCATGGGCAAGACAGGGAGTGGTGAACTGTATTCTTCCTCCATCACCACATGGATAATCTTTCGCAATATTACTATTTTCTTTTAATTTCTAGGTGGGGACTTTGGATCAGTTGGTGGGGCTGTCCGATGACCTTGGTAAGCTTGACACCTTTGTAGAGGGTGTCACTAGGAAGGTCGCTCAGTATCTTGGTGAGGTGAGTTTGATACAATAGTTTAAACGGATTTATATTTTTAATTAAATGTCATCATTGTTTTATGTCTTGAAATGATGAAAATATCCTGTTTTACTGGATTTATTGATATTTTTAGTTATTGCTCCAGTATATTATATTTTCAGTTACAAAACTTGAAATATACCAAAAAGATTTGTAGTTACCGAGATTAGTTCATTCAAATATATTTTTTAATCATTCAATTAAGTATAACATAATATATACAGGATGTATCAGAGTATGAAGCAACTGGTCAAATGGGAGTTAGGCAATGGTGCTGGGAACCTATGAAAAAATTGGTCATAAAAATATTGATTCATTAATGAATTAGAGACATGTAAAGGTTTCAATTTTGTCATTGCCTTTTCGCCTAAATCTGATTGAAATGTATAAAGTCTGCAACATATTCGTATTTTGTTAAATGTTCATTAAAAATTGAATAATTATCAATGATTATGTTTGCATAAGCAAGACAAACTTCGCTTTAAATCAGCTAATCAGCCGATGACTTTTGACGAGGCGCCTTTGTACCTACGTTACTATTGAAGCGTTTGCGCAATTCATACCTACTTATACTGTGGAAGCTTTATTTGCCTACATGTTTCCCGTCTGTATATGCCTACGTAATACGCAACATTTAAGGCATAGGCTCTTAGACACACATTTTTGTTTTGTTGATTTAAGTATAACTTTTATGTTATATTGTTTTTTTGTGTAATATACATTCTAATTACGATCTATGACCGTTAAACTACAACATACTCATAACAGTTGTTGCCATAACCCGTATGTATGAGTATAGTATACTTATTTAAGTTTTTAAATAAAACATTTTTTTTGTAAATTGTTCACTAGAGCTATCATTGATAATTGCTATAATTCTTTTTCTATTTATAGATTATAAATGTTCTCTTATAACTGTTGAATTAAAAGATTTTTAATTCAAGTTGTTCCGCTACTTTGTCATCATTTATTTATCGTATATATATTTTTAAATGATTTATTTATTTTAAAGGTACTGGAGGATCAACGCGATAAACTTCATGAGAACCTTATGGCAAACAACAGTAAGTCATTTAATAATATTATTACCTGGCACTAAACATTTTTTTAACAATTTAAAATAAATATTTTAAATAATTTTAAGATTTATTCACTGTTGGTGCCATTCTAGATATTTTTGGCAGTTAAATAAAGGTTTGACATTCATAAATTAAATATAAAATTTAAATAAAGAAATAAGTTTCTTTGCATGAATTCAAATTAAGAATAGAACAATAAAGAATATTTTATGGCATGTTTGGGAAACTATAGATGAAATAAGCAAAATTGGGTCCAATGTTACCAGCATGATAAAAAACTAATTTTTAAAATAGAGACAGAATGAACTGGTGTATAGAAATAAATAATAAAAGCACAGAGTAGTGCGAAAGATTATTGGCATGTATAGCTAATTTTCAATGGTTGAATTTTCATATGATTTTTTTTATTTTATTTATTTATTATACCTTTTATTTTTATTTTGCATGTATCTTTTCTTACTGCCTATGTTTCAATAGCCCGACAAAATTTAATATTTAAAGTTTATTAATTTGCCATTAAAGATGCTGTTAAATCTCAAAATTTTAATATTTTTTTCTAACATTCTATCACACATAATACATCTCATCTCAATCCTAACACTACCTATCATCTAAGCACTAAGTGTACATAAGTATGTCTAATAAACGTCGACGAATCCTGTCTTCAGTTATGTGTTTAATGAAAAATTGTTAAAATATTTCATAACTATACAAGGTTATTTTTTTTTTTAAATCTATTCAATATAGCCATTTTATAAATATGATTTTTTGTATCAGTAAAAAAATCATTTTAAATCTTGAATTATGGTTTGGATAAGGAAGGAATGAATAAGTTATTTTTGTTAAAAAAACTAATATTTACAGCTCCAATTTTGATCAACTAGGCTCACACTTGATTTTTAGGGTTCCGTACACAAACGGTAAAAACGGGACCCTATTACCGAGACTTCGCTATCCGTCCGTCCGTCTGTCACCAGGCTGTATCTCAAGAACAGCGATAGCTAGACAGTTGAAATTTTCATAGATGATGTATTGCTATTGCCGCTATAACAACAAATACTAAAAATATAAATATTTAAGTGGGGGCTCCCATACAACAAACTTTATTATTTTGCTCAATATCGATAATAGAAATAGGGAGGCACTTGTTTACCTAATGGTACGGAAACCTTCGTGCGCGAGACCGACTCGCACTTGGCCGATTTTTAATATCATGTCGTATTGAAATAAGAAATAATTATCGATAATGAATTACCAATATTACAAAATAGCCTTGTATTCTTTTCTCTTATTGTAAAAAACTTAATATCTAGTTTTTTTTTCATAGAAGAACAATTTTCGTCGACGGCTATTTCAATTTAATGGCTAAGAATGTTGAGTGGACAGTGTTTGTATATTTTGTTTTTGAGGTTCATCTACTTGTGGCTATGTCGAACCTCTTGCACTATACACCTATTTGTGAATATTTTATACCGTCTTTGGAATGTATAGAAAGGCACATTTTTGTTGCATACTCATTTGGTTGAATATTAAATCATAGTGATTTGACAACTTAATTTTGGATTAAGATAAACATATTAGTTGATAGTTGGTGTTCGAAAATATAGATGAGTTTCAAATGGCGTGAAATTTTAAAGATAAATACCGTCTAAAACACACAATTTCTTTTTCAGATAAAGCTAAATTGCATTTAAAAATCTGTATGTTCTGCTAAACCTTTCTTGAAAATAATTAAAAATAAAACAAACTCTCTTTTATATTAAAATTGGAAGCGGTATTCTTTTTATTATACATTTGTGTGTTTTTTAAATTATATATGTAAAGAATCGCTTTTTATTTTTTTATTTTTCCTAATTTGAATTAGTTGTTAAAAAAAAAGTAATAATATTTTATTTTTAAATATTATATTTTTTATATGTTATTTTTAAATATTTAGATTCTTTTGATTGGGAATGTTAGTATATTCGAATTGCATTTCAGTGTCTGAGAAATGGAAAAAAGTTTGCGGAAGTGAGTAAATTTTTCACTAGTGTATATGAATGAAGCTTAATTGAAGTTTTTTATTCTGTACTGTTATTTAAAAAGCATTGTCAAATACAAAAAAATAACTAAGAGTTTTGTTTAAACATAATTATACATGAAAATGTATAAAACACTACCTTCAATATTTAGACGTCAAATACCTCGGCCATTAATTCGACCAGAATGCATTCGCTTTCTGCTATAAGAGTAATTGTACTTTTACATAAGAACATTTAAATTTTGAAATAAGTTCATTAATATAATGGTTTTAGTACAGAATTTAAAACAGTTATAGTGTAATGTGCTAGCTTCGATTATAATTTTTATAAATGTACAAAAATACATTTATTTTGCTATAATATTATTTAAAATATGTATGTATTATATTAAAATTATTATTTCGTCAATCGATGAATATTTTAAATATTCATAAAATTTTTCCTTACAAAGAGTATAAAACGTATGCATTATTCTTCTAATTTGATAATTGATTATTTTTTAAGCGTGGTCAAAATAATCGTAGTATATTGAGGGTATATTACCCTCCAATGTCAATTATCTTCCAATCGTATCGACTAAAATATGGTAAATATCTGTAAATCTACACGATGAATACTTTTCTTAGTCAATTATACATTCAAAATCCGTAAATAAGATCGTTACTAACGTTTTCATTCAAACAATTAACGCCTGTGGTCAATGACTACTACTATTTTCATACATCTTTTGCGTTGTACAAGCTGTCTGGGTCTTTGATCCCCGATGACTACTCTGACCATTTGCACGTTACCTAATTAAGATCTTAGTTTGACCTAAACTTGGCCGAACAGAAGGACGCAGTCGCGATTCCGGTTTAATGCTTAAACGTAATTCAAAACTCGGCGGCTGATGGGTTTATCAACGAAAATTCTATTTTCGTCAGCTGCAAATTCGTCAATACAAATCTTTGTAAAATAAAAAAAAATATATACATAATTTATTACGCCATAGTTTCTTATAAAATAGTTTTTTTTTTATTGTGTCGTTATTCATTCAAAGCAGCAATTTGTGTATTGTTTGAAATTGAATGCAGCCAGATACCGTCGTGAATATACGAGCTACGTCATGATATTAATGTGTTGAATGTGGTTTATTTAAGCGAATTCCAAATACCAAAAATAAATATTGAATTATATTTTATTTATGTGTTCTTCAGCCCTGTGATCTATTACTGGCTTAAAATTAATATAGAAAAGAATTTTCAGCTCACAAAACAGATGGAATTTTTATTGGTCCAGAAATACATGTTTTAAAAAGTTAAAGAACGTTAAGTTTAAATTATTTGATTACAGGGCTACCAGTTGAAATAATGAGATTATCTTATAATGTCTAATTGTCTATGACCTTTCAGTAAAACGTCTTAAATAACGTTTAAATAATATTGCAATGATTGTTAGTTAATTTTAAATCTGCTATCAAAATGATTTAAAAATTATTCCATTATTAGAAAAGCTACTAAAGGTTTTATTACTACTTAACTCTTAAACTTTCGGACCAGCATATCATCTACATAGGTATTTTCCACCTCTCAAAAATAAATTCTGCATTTTCGTAATTTTTTTCTATCGCTTGGTAAAATCTAGACGATGTGTTGTTATAATGCCGACTGTTAAATATTGACATTTATTTATATCTAAATCTTTTAAAGCTCAATAGTTTATACTAACAATAAATTAGATGGTTTAAAAGAACTATAGACAAACTTATGGCCAGTAATGTCTAAACGCTGTCTTAAATTTAAATATACGTTTAAAACATAGCGAAATTGTGTAAACATGTTTGTTATTCGAGTAATGTATAGTAAACTATACCTACATTATCTGTGCAATAAAATTGTTCGAACCGATACTTGCGTTACGGGCAAATATTTTTTTATTGGTGATAATAGCAACATTAGCTTTATTACACTGTATTTATGAAACTATCCGTGTAAAAGAGTCTTTTCATATAATTGCAATCATTTTAACTCCCAATTTATTGGATTTATTCGGCTGTCCAATGCATGTTTTGTGTCATAGATTTTATTTTAAGCTTGATTTTGGTTATATATTTATATTCTGAAGGAACGTTAATCATTAATCTCTGCGTTTTTTTTGGCTAAAATTACCAAGATGATGATATACAAACTTGGAATTCGTTTCACATTTTTTTTAATTTTATTTTGAAACATTGCCATGTTATTTTGTGCGTATGTAATATTTCTATTTCAGAGTCGTTTAGTGTTCAAATTTATTTCATATGTTCATCAATAAATGTGAATAAAATTAACAAAAAACCGACTTCAAACTGGACCAAATTGAAATGGGGGCTACTCGTGAAGCACATCAGCTTTCAAGTAAAAAAGAGTCTTTAAAATCGATTCACCCAGTCGAAAGTTCTGAGGTAACAACCATTTAAAAATTATACAGTCTAGCCTTTTTTGAAGTCGGTTAATAAAAACGTAGGCATATCATGTTATCGTGTCGGTGCATGCGACAGGCTGAAGAATCGAGATATATATCAATTTATCTAAAGGACAGTGAAAGATAACAATATTTTATGTAATAAGAGCTGTTCAACGTAAAATACAATTGATAAATAAGGTATATCCAATTCTTAAACCCAATGGAAAACTTGTAATTAATGATGCCGATCGATAGGCTACTATCGATAGTGGGCATATCGATAGGACTGTCGATATAGTATCGATTGTAATCAGGGATAAAAGTAGTATCGATACTATTGCAAATCAGCTATTGCAGATAGTATTACCATATTTTATACTATGGATAGTATCGATACTATCAATATCATCAATAATATCGATAGTTCTATCGATATCCTAACTGATTTTCGAGGTCAACTATCGATAGATTGGCAACACTACTTGTAATTCACCATCTATAAATTGACCATTCTAATGTTGCCAAGTATTATGTGGTATGCTGATAGTATATTGAAGCCATGGTCTGATTCAGTCTATCAAACACCAAATATGAATTGGTTTACTGAAATCTAAAAATAGAATGTTAGACAACCAATTCTAAATCCACTGCTTTTCTAAGGGTATTGGTGAACCACTATAGTTGTGGTCAGTACACTCTAGAAATTATAACAGGTTTAGATTCACGAGTTATAACCAACTTGCTTTTAAAAAAATTTCTTGTTCAAAATACTGTCCGTGTTTAATTTATGTGAATGTGTTGGTATATTATTGGTCTATTTATACAGTACTAATTGTGGACCCTATATGTGGTTTGTGTCGTTGATTGTATGTTTTTAATTCTCATCAAGGATAATTTTGGAGTGCTGTACATAGACAAACAGTCTTAAGAGATATGGCATAGTAATTCCAAGACAATTCAGCAGAGCATTTGTTTGAGATGTAAAGGCACAAATCATTTCCATCAGCAATATATTTACGGGCTTATCGTGTGTTAGGTATTTAATATTAAAGATGGCGATTGTCCATTTCGTATATCCATAAGCTTTGAAGAAATAACCACGTCTTGCATCAATAATTTAAAATATTATGATGTTGTAATGTTACCAGCACATATAATTGTAAAAATGTTTGTTCTGTATAAAATCTAAATTTATATTCTATATTACAGTTTTCATACCATAGATAATAGCAATCACTGCCTCACGAGACATTCATAGCTTTAGCTATATCAAGCTTCAAACAATTATCTATGCTTTGCGCTTCTTTATTTCTATTATTATTTAGTTTATTTATTATTATTATTTCTATTAAAATCGCTCCTCTTTTATATCTACTAAAATCTATTTTACTATACATTATTTTTATTTTTGAAAGGGCCTACATTGTTGGATTATTTTTACGACAGCCATAAATCTGAATAGACTTTTAATAAACCACGGTAATGTAAACGACCGTTGACATATTAGAGAATTTTGGTCGTTAAAGGATATTTATAAATAAAGAATTTAGAGGATTATTATAAATAATGCGAGGTAAATATTAAAGTAACGGGGTATTGATGAAAGCTTTGACAAGACTATGGCGAATCTAGGCATTGACTCATATGCGGACCCGGGTGGGGGCGAGCCGCCTCCTACTCCTACGTCGCCTGTGTGTGACTCGGCCTTCTCTGAGCACCACGGCTGTTGGCCTTGCGAGCATCGGGAGCATTCTGAATACGAGGCGTCGCAACCGTCAAGCGGGCGCAGCTCGCCGCGGTGGGACGATGACGAGGAAGAGGAGCGCACTCATCATATTCTCACTCAAGGTTTAGGAGACCTAACCCTCGCCTAACCAGTAACTCCCAGTTTTGGACGGAACTTGAGCCTTTGGTACTTTTCTTGGTTGATATATAAAGTCAAGTTCTATTCAAACATTTGCTCTCCCGGTAGGCCAAATAAACATTTTTGTTAGGTAACGAAGTAAGGCTTCGTTTACGTACAGCGCTAACTGCAATCTGTAAATTTAGGTGTGTTGGCAGTGATTGTTATGTCTATCCAT
Source organism: Lymantria dispar (assembly GCA_032191425.1). NCBI lineage: Eukaryota > Metazoa > Arthropoda > Insecta > Lepidoptera > Erebidae > Lymantria > Lymantria dispar. The sequence continues at coordinate 2,591,864 of CM063465.1, read as the reverse complement.
TAATATATATTAAATAAATACCCTAAAAATATTTCATAAATTATTATAAACGGCAGATGGCGCTGGCCGTTGATGTATTTCGCGAGCGCCATCCTGAATTATCATTTTAAATTATAAACCCGTTATAAAGATAAATTATAATTGGATTTCGCCTATACTCGATTTGTAATTGCAAAAGTTTATTACAGGCAAAATTAGAATCAATAAATCTTACCCGGAATAATCTTAATCGTAGTTACTAATACCCATTTTTCACCAAAACGGTTTTTCACTTTTAAGTTAGTCTTTGAATTATCTCGATATTAAATTTGTGATAAATCTTCAATCCTGCCTGTGATCAACTTTTTCATTTTATTGATTTAATCGGTACACTGTCATGGCCAAATTTAAAACATATAACTTTGTTCAAGTTTAGGGTGACGCTACGAAAACGTGGCTAATCGTTTTGATTACACAATATTCATCGTCACAAATCACAAAATACGCGTAAAAGTTTTCAAAATTACAAATGTCATGTCAAAATGTGTAGTCTATATTACAGCCGGACATTTCGCGAAAACAATTGGGATATTGACTACTTTTTTTTAATTATTAAAACTATATCGATTTGTGAAAACAACATAACATTTATTTTCATATTGAGCTATATATTTACAAGCATTTCAAGTTCATAAATTAGACCAAGAGAGCAATACAAACAAGATAAGGTGAACGTCGCGATCTCCATACTAAACTGCGTGTGCGCTAATCAAAACTTTTGATTTTTGATTCAAAAGTCATTGCGCGAGAAAGGGATAGCATCCCTCCTAATAACTTGAGAAGTTTATAACTTCTTTTATTTATCTCTCTTTTTTATTGTACGTTTTCTTGAATTTTATTTGTATATTAGTAATAAATTAATAGTTCCGTAGTAGTCAAATACCCAATTATTCCACACAAGAGGTTTTCGAAAATGCCCGGAATAAGCTTTGAACACGATTTAATGTTTTTTTTTTATTTTTAGCTTATAATTTATATTTAGTTGCCTTAGATGTTTAATTTATTAATATTGTCGATGTTGTTATTTATTTTTTATATTTATAACACATGTATTTTTATATTTCTGGTATGTATTTTATTATGTAAGTTTATAACTAAGTAATATTTGATTTGTGGATTTTGTTTCGACCATATTCTTCAAGGACTTCGGTTCACACGTTAGAGTTCGAAAATATATTTTCTAATTCATATTTACTGGTGTTTTTTGTATTGTTTGTGGGGTAATATGATTAGTAACAAATGAAATAATGTCAACTAAGGCATCATATTTAGTTGTAACATCATTGGCTGCTTGGGCGTAAAGGGCATATAGCTAAAAGATTATGTTAATGTTAACGATGTTAAATAGAAATGAATGCCCAATAAATTTTTGACTGTTATAATTCAATATCAAGCTATGAAGCCATCAGCCATTATCGCCGGAGCTATAAATACTGGTTTATTATAAAAGCACGGTCGTAACCTTGATGGTGTATAAACATGAAACGGGACGCGGAATATTCTGTATACTATCAAAATGAACGAATGCGCAGGAAATATTCCTGATTATATAGGATGATTTTAAAAATTAGCATTTCTCTAATAAGTCATTTTTTTTTAATTTTGTTTAAATTATCATTAAGCTGTGATAACATAAGGCTTCTCTTTAAAGACTGTCACGTACTATTTCGGAACAATAGTCGCGTGTATTTCTTGAGAGTTATCTATATATGTACGTGTTAAATTATATTATTACTTGATTGATTTATGAAGAAAAATGTAGTGAAAATTAGTTGGATTAAGCAATGAGGTAATAAGTTCAGCAAATATTTTCAAAACACTCATTTCATGAAAAAAATGTCCTGCTCAGAAGTGGGATATAAACTAAACAGTAAAAATAATAACGGTCGATTTATTTTTAAAATGATTAAAGAGCGCCAATGTATAAGATATTTTTTTAATCGTTCAAATGTTCTTTCATATATAAAAATACGTTTCGCGATGTTCGTTCGCGTTAATTTGGAAACAACGCAACCCTATCGAATGAAATATTGTAAATGTTATACACATTTATATACAAATACGTATATAAATGTGTATAACATTTACAAATACAAATACGAGTTTTAAAGAACATAGAATTTTCACCCGCCAGATGTCACAATCCAAGCAATATAGCCATACTACATACGAATAAAAGAAACTAAAAACTACAACGTTGTAGTTGCTAGTAAAAACCTATCTTAATTAATAGAATGGTTAAGGGGTTATTTTTTTTTTATAACTACTTTAAGTAGTTGCAAAAAAATAATATGTACATTGATATTCAGTATCAACCTGTATACATTCATAACATTAATATTGATCTGGGATAAATTTATAGGGATTTTGTTTTGCTATTGACCTAGATACTGTAATAGATTTTTATTGCTTTTCATTTTAGCAAATGGACTATGCGTATAATGCATGTACTATTGTGCGTGAAATTCCAAAGTTAACTTTAAACCGACCCAAGCCTTAATTTTGAATATTTTTCTAAATAAAACAACCATGTTCCGACGATATTTGAGGTTTTATGCTCTTACAGTTAATATTATCTGGCCTCTCGTCCCATACATATACCCGTGGCAAGTAGAATGTTCTTCTTTCATTTATTATTCTTATTATTTACATTTAAAATAAAATATCGGGAGGTAAACTGCAGGCTCGAAGGAAGACGCGTCAAACTTACAAACTGGGTAGATGCTGTTAGGATTATGGTTAAAAAAAAAAACAAGTTTGAGTCGGACACATAGAGGGCAGGAAACGCTTCTTTTAATTTTTGATTTTTTTTTCATTTATTGCAGCAGTAATAGGAATACACTTTGAAAATATTAACCATCTAATTATTAAGATAAAGATAAAACTGTTTTATTGACACTTAGCTTAAATTTAGATATTACAGTAAGTCCAATGAAATATAAAGGTTTTATAAGAAAATTAAAATAATAGCTAAACTTAACTGTTAATACAACACAAAGAAGAAAAACAAAATATGATAAGTGTCAATGAGGTTCCCATTCAGCAATAATGCTACAGTGCAATATGCTACACTGCAACGCTGATTTTCAATGGGTACCTTAATGACGTACGAATTAATCAAACGAACAAAAAGTCTAAGCGACAAGATAGCAGTTACATAAATATACAGATACATAATAAGAATTTAATAGATAAGAAGTATATTTTAATAATACGATACAAAAGAAGAATGTAATTATAAGAATTAGGTATATTGATTAGTATTAGTCAAAAGTATTACTATGTTGAACATCATTCATAGTTATGATATAGCATTTATTTAATCACTGAGTCCCGAACATAAGTCCAAACGTGTAGCCACAATTTCATAAATATATGTCACATGTTTTGCTGCTTTTAAGAAGATATCTTTTAAGGTATAATTTAAAAGAAAATTTGCTAGTTTTATTTTGACACGGTGGGGGAATAGAATTCCAACACTTAGTTGCAGCAAATTTGAAACATCCCCTGAAAGCTGTAGTTTTAAATCGCAGTATAGATAGCGGATAGGTTACGGATCGAGGTGCATAATTAGAGTTGTCATGACGCCATGAGTTTGTCATATAGATATCTAGGCAATTTACTTCTAATGATACCAAATAGCAAAGTTGCAAGATGAACTACGGTTCAACTACGGTACGGTTATTACGGTTCGTAAATACGGAATTATAGACCAATAGGTTTATTATAAAGCTCCTATTGGCAGAATAATAATTCAAAGGATAACGATAATCAATAGTTATGTTTTATTTGATAACGTTGATTCTCCACTTCCTTTTGGTGAAACACCGAGATTTTTTTTTAATGTTTAATACTAATTAATAGGCTTTATATTTCAATTAATGTATAGACCGTCTAATCGATAAATTGTCAAAGCATAGAATAAGTTTATAAATGACAACGTGATAATTGATTACGAATAAATCTCTCGAACATTCTTTGCTTTTTAGACAACGCCTTATCTATCCTATGTAGTCTTGGGTAGTTTACGAATGAACTAGTTAAAAAAAGCGCACTTCTCGACCAATTACGCGAAATAGTTCCCCCTATGATATCGTTCTTAGTTCTTTTTAAAGTGTACTTTTTTAGGAGCTGTTCTATAGCAAGGTAAAAGATAATAAAATGGACTACGAATAATTCATATTTACGTACGAATGAATTATGAATCATTAAAAGTAAAAAGAACTAGTTAATTTAAAGGACGAGTTCGCCGTACAATTGTGAATTAAATTGAACGCCCGATTAACGACCGATTATGCCCAAGCCTAATCTCATTGTGAGAAACGGAATGTTACATATTGAGAGCTTGTTATATAATAAATAGAGAGTGAATGATTGTTAGAATTTAATTAGGTGTCAAATGATTAATTAGGTATGTGTAGATTTAATTCCTGATCGATTAAATATTATCAGTGAAAAAATTGATCGGGTTATGGTTTGTGTACGCTAAACTATAGACAAGTGAATGATTTTTTGTTAGTCACCATTATTTTTTTTATTTTATTGCATGTTAACTTGTTATGTATTTATTTAGTTTAGTGTTGTAGATTGATGTTTATTTAGCATATTCAAGAACTGTACTGTTATTTTATGTCCCTAGGAGTTAGGAAGAGGTATTTTTAAAATTTTCAATAGATGTGTGGTGTGAAAACTCGTATTTAAAAATATACATATATGACAGAACCACACAAGTATTGTTTTAGAATGATTATGTTTTTGACAGAAGAATTCTGCTTATTCAAATACTTTAAACTTATAAAAAAGCAATATGTGCTTGTCTCGTAATACTAGCCTGGATATTTAGCTCTTAGAGAATAATAATAAAAAAACTATAATAATTTGTAAATCATATTAAAAAATTTAAGGAATTTATATGTAAAACTTAATTATAATTATTAATTTTGAGAAACTATGAACGTACTTGTATTAATGAATATAAATTTTAGAATTTTAAGGCGGCAGAGGATATAATTTTAAATACGGGTTGAATTGCATGATATGCATGTTTAGATATGATTGCATGTATTACTCTGTGGACCCACGCTGTGAATGTGTCTCTTGTCTCTAAGCACGTAAAGCTAGTTTTTTTTTTGTATTCTTTTTTAAAATCAACGCTTCCGTTTTGTTTTGTTTTATTTTTTTTCGTTTAGCACTTTAAACATTATTAGTATTACCAGTAATTGATACATGTTACATACAACTTGCATATTCCATAATGTTTTTATTCCAATATTTAAATAAAGTGAATTATGAAATCTTTAAATTAAAAATTAACATCTTTAAAAATAAAAAACTTTAATTGTAATAATATCCCCATCTTTGAAAAATATGGTATATTTTTTTTCATATACAAATCTATAACTAATTGTATATTACAGGCGACCTGCCAACTTATCTAACCCGTTTCCAATGGGATATGGCGAAATACCCCATCAAGCAGAGTCTGCGCAACATCGCTGATATTATTAGTAAACAGGTTTGTGTTTAATTTATAATATTTACGCAAGTCATTATAAATAAAATAAATTTTAGAGATTTTATCGCGTTTGTATTTGATTTTTGATTGCCCGACATTTCGAACACTTTCAGCGTTCATGGCCACGGGCGAACTGTTCACCATAAAAACGCGGTGATAAAATCAGTAATAATAGTTTTATTTTTAAGGTTTGTGATATTTTTAACGAAAATATTAACAGTTATTAACTTATTGAATAATTATAATAGAATATATTTATTGCCTTATGACTATTGGTGCAAGTGTCTAGTTATAAGCTTTTTTAGTTTTTTTCACATCTTCAGTCTCTTCATATAAGTCACAGTTACCATTGATTGGGTGCTGATAAACAAATTATGATTTCTCTGGGAATTTTGACAGAATACGAAATTGCATATAATTCACTATTAAAAATTATTCTTCTACAAGTTGAGAGAGAAAAGTCATTTTTACAATACCCACGGGAAAGAATAGTGACAGCTGTATTTTTAATGCGGGATAGTTTTTTATAATGTTTAAATGTACTTAGGTACTGTGTGGTGACGGAGTAAGAATACAATTCGTCACACACCCGCTTGATCGTGTCGTAAAAGAAGACTAATCTATGCAAGAGTAGGAAAACTCAAAATAAAACCCTATGCAAACACGTCTGACCAGCGTGGTTACAGTAGGTCACCTTCCCTTCTATTGTGGAGGAGGCTCAAACCTATTGAGCCTAACAGTGGGACATATATGAGCTGAAATGATGACATGTATTTTCGTGTATACAGGTGGGGCAGATTGATGCCGATCTAAAAGTCAAGTCGGCAGCTTACAACGCGCTCAAGGGTAACCTACAGAATTTGGAGAAAAAACAGACGTGAGTATTTATTTTTTATGTTCATGTGATAGTTGTTACGAACACTACCAACCCTTGCATTGCCCCTGGATGACGTAAAATGCGACTAAGCATTAAGCTATAGCATGTCCCCAAAAAGAATCGTTAGTGTTAGGGTGGAATGTTACGGGCCGACCACTGACGACAAGTCACCCTACTCCGGTGGTCGGCCCAACAACGAGGTGACGTGGGTACGGGTGGGTTATGGGCCCGAGCACCGTCCTTTCATCGCCCCGGACAGAATGGACCGCGCGTGCGCTTACCATAGCCCACCCGAAAAAAAAAGTGGTGGAATATTATGGAACTCCGTAACCAAAACTGTGGTATATCGAAATAAATAAATCGACGTCCGAGTAGTAGCAATCTGTTACTGCGCTTCGTTCGGTGAGCGAGAGAACCGCCAGCCCAATTTTCTGAGGGTGTTTGCGTGTGATGGGTTTTAGTGATGCCTTTAGTATCACCGGCATTCACACTTTCTTCGCGGTAGGCAGCGGCCTTGCAAAAGTCTATGAGCGGCAGCAACACTTACCATCAGGTGTACTATTTGCTTCTTTGCCACCGTTTGCAATAAAAACAATCCGAAAATATGTCCGAAATCAATATTCAACAGCTTCGGACAGGGTTGGTGACTGTATGAGGCTCGTTAAGACAAGTTCTAGTTTAATTAGCCGTATAGTCTAAATATAAGCCTTTCGTAAGGATTATACAATAATTACCTCATTTACTATTACGTTAAAATTCGTTAAAAATCCATAGACTTAGACAATTAATTTACATAGACCTGGGCCAGCTCCATCTGGTGCCATTTATCCAACAATTACAATAACAAGGAGGGTTAAGGTAGGCGCCCGATCATAAAACTATGGTCAATAAATTTTGTACTACGAAAGAAGAGTACTTACTGAGTCAACCTCAAGTAATTGGGATAGGAGCAGAGTGATAATAATATCTTCATGTGATCAATCATAAAAACTATAACGTTATTTAGCGATGTCGTAAACCATGCATAATTTCAGTATAGGTACTTAGGACAGGTCAATTTAAGGCCGTGCTCAATTATTGCATTCCCAATTATGCCGCCGGTTATAAAGTATAATCAAAATTCTATGCAATACGGGAGTGTTCTTCCAATGTGATAGATGAATTATCCTTCTTAGACAAGGCAGAAAGAAGAAATAGAAAGAAAATATGCGTAGTGCTTATGATACCGACCTACAGTGCCAGTGTCAAGGGGTTCGAATCCCACATAGGACAACATTTATGCGAGCGACAAATTGTTGTTCTGAGTCTGGATGCAACTTGTGTCTTTATACCAAGGGAACATACCCGTTTGAAATCGAAGGGTCTAATTTGTTCTACAAATCGTCACCTAAGGGGGATTAAAAATATATGGTACTAGCAACCCGCCCTCGCTTCGATTTCAGTCGCCTTACCCGCGTAGAGTCCGTTCCCGTGGGAATACCGGGATAAAACATAGCCTATGTTACTTCCTGATATTATAGCTTTCCATTGGTGAACGACATCGGTTAGTTAGTTTAAGCGTGAAAGCGTAACAAACAAACTTACTTTCACATTTATAATATTAGTAAGGATGTTCCCTAAACTGCCTGTGCGGTAAAACAATATTTTTTTAGAAAAAAGAGATAATCTTTGGTAGGACACATTTCGATGACTTGCATGTTAAATTTATCGCGAATCCCGCAAGACTATTTTGACGCTTTAATAGCTATGTTATGTTACGAAATATGTTCTATTTCATAATTAGTAATGAGTATTAATAGTATTAAAAATAATTTGTTCACAGTGGCAGTCTGCTAACCCGTAACTTAGCTGACCTGGTCAAGAAAGAACACTTCATCCTTGACAGCGAGTACTTGACTACACTGCTTGTTATTGTACCCAAGTGAGTATACCCCATAATCCATTACTGGATTACCCAATTATCAAATCTGTAATTAAACAACAGCTTTCGTACGATAACGGAGTATGAATAAAATTCACCACTTATCTGTGGCTGTCATAAAAGTCGATTAAAGAATAATACGCGGATGAGATTTCCGTGTGGTGACGGAGAAAGAATACTATTCACTACTCCCTGTCTTGCCCATGGATGTTGTAAAAGACGACTATGGGATATAATATGCACACAAAATCTGTGCAAGAGAAGGAAAACTTGAAATAAAACCCTATATCAACATGTCTAACCAGCATGGTATAGTAGATCAAATTCCCTCCCATTGTAGAGGAGGCCCGAGCCCAACAGTCGGAAGTATGTGGGATGCGATGATGATGACGCGGATGAGAAGAGGCAGGACTGGAATTAGAACCCAGAGCAGGGAAGGGCAGAATGAGGAATTGTATTCTTACTCTGTCACCACACGGACATAATACAATCCCTTCCTTTTATCGTTTACATACGTGTAATAGAAGTTTATTGCTTATGAAATGACACAATCACCATGCTTGGTATATGGACTGCAATCGCAGTCAATGCTTGGGATCACCAGGCTACGCCGCTGCTAATAAGCAGCACTACAAAGGGTCAATTTTTATGACATCTGCGGCAAAATTAGGATCTGCGCGATCTTCCTCTCAATGGAAGAGGCTCGAGCGCAGCAATGGTACATATATGAGCTGAGATGACTATGATCATAATGATAATACATGTTTTCATCAGGTCTATGTTCAACGACTGGAACGCGAACTATGAGAAGATCACGGACATGATAGTGCCTCGCTCTACACAACTCATCTACCAGGACCAGGACTTTGGACTCTTCACTGTCACACTCTTCAAGAAGGTTAGTAATATGACCACACTATTAACAGTTGTCTGTCTACAGCCGCGGGCCAATCCGTCCGGGGTAGTACTACACTGAGCAGAAAGTCGACGTCCGAGTAGAAGCAATTTGTTACTGCCCTTCATTTGATGAACAAGAGAGCTGGAAGCACAACTTTCTGAGGGTGTTTGAGTGTGATGTGTTTTGGTGATGCCTTTAGTTTCACCGAACCTCATTGCACGTATTCACACTTTCTTCACGTTAGGCAGTGGCCTAGGAAAGGTCCATGAGCGGCAGCAACACTTACCATCAGGTGTACTGTTTGCTTGTTTGCCACCGTTTACAATTAAAATAAATAAATAGATTTTTAAAATAAAACTACTTTTGATGATTTTATCGTGTTTGTATTTGATTTTTGATTGCCCGACATTGCGAATATTTTTCAGCATTCATGGTTAGGGCAAGACTAAGATTAAGATGTCTTATGTCCAATAAGTCATCATTATTACAAAAATTTATATCTACCCGCTACAGAAATAGTTATTGAATTTTGACCCACATTTTAGACAACATTATTTTGAGTACAAAAGGAACAAAAGAAAATAGAAAACATTGTATCAAAAATATGGCACAACATACCTAAATCTGTAGCGAGTACGTCTACATCTCTGTAATAACGATGACTTATTGAACATGAGACATCTTAGTCCTTGCGTGACCATGAACCCTGGAAAGTGTTCTAATCAATAAATCAGATACCAACACGATAAAATCCGTACAAATAGGTTTATTACAAATGTGTAATATTCACGTAAACATCACAAATATATTTTTTTTTTTAATATAAGACTTGATAAGGCTTTTTCATTGTAAGTGTAAAATGTAATACTAAAATTGGTCCATCCATTTAGAAGAAATTCAGTCATGAAGCTGAATTGCTCCTAAACGGCTGGACCAGGATTGTGTATAAACATACATACAGAAGAATTATATACCAGTCAAAGATGACCAAGTGCGAACTGAGTAAGCGAGAAAACTCCATTAGTGAGAATATTTTACAGGTTCTGTGATTTTAACTGCCTAAAACCTCGAGAAATACATTTCTTTGTCTGTATAAGAAACAGTTGTTTTTAAGGTTCAGTACCCTTTGGGTAAAAACGAGACGCTATTACTAAGACTTCGCTGTCTGTCTGGCCGTCTGTCTATCACCAGACTGTAAATCAAGAACCGCGATAGCTAGACAGTTGAAATTTTTACAAATTATGTATTACCGTTGCCGCTATAACAACAAATACTAAAAACACAATAAAATAAATATTTAAGAGGGGGCTCCCATACAATCAATGCGTTTTGTTTTTTGCTCAATGGTTTGGAACTCTTCATGCGCGAATCCAACTCGCACTTGGCCGATTTTTCATTCATGAACCCTCTATAGCTGAGATTGCTACTTGCCTGAACCTCCAGAACACCAATTTGTGGATCGCATAGTGTTCTGCGTGAGATCCGAACCTACGACACTATAACCGGTTTTTACGATTGCCATGAATAAGGTGTGGTACATTGTGTGTAATATCATCATCATCCTCTCAGCCCATATACGTCCCACTCTTGGGCTCGGGCCTCCTCCATAATGGAAGGGTAATTGACCTACTATACCACGCTGGTCAGACGTGTTGGTATAGAGTTTTATTTCGAGTTTTCCTTCTCTCGCATAGATGTTATATGCGTTTTATATCCCTTAGTCGTCTCGTACGATCACCCACGGGTAAGATAGGGGGTGGTGAATTGTATTCTTACTCCGTCACCACACGAAAAATACGTGTATAATATATCAATGGTATTTTAAATCAATTGTAATATTATAGGTGGTAGATGAATTCAAACTGCACGCCCGTGAGCGCAAGTTTGTTGTGCGCGAGTTCTCTTACAACGAAGCTGACCTCGCCGCCGGCAAGAACGAGATCACCAAGCTTGTCACCGATAAGAAGAAGCAGTTCGTAAGTATTTTGAACCCATCTCCATCTAGCGGACAGTAGCGGTACTTATATGACAGCTGTCTATGGCTTTCTGATTTTTGTTATGGCAATCACTTAATGAAACCATTATTGCCATTTCGAGGGAATTTATGTCTTTGTTTGCATTTAGTTAAGAATTTTATTTTTTAATTGAAGACTGGCTACCAAATTAAATATTGCTCTAGGGATTTTTGCAGACCATGAAGACATCATAATCACGTCTCTTTAGCACTTTCTCTGTATTACATAAAAATACAACACTATAAAATAATAAATATAATTTAAGCATATAATTTATCCTTGTGATGACGGGTAATACAATTCACCACACCCTATTTTGCCTGTGGCTGTCGTCAAAAATGCAAAGACTACCTGTGCCAAGAGAAAGAAAATTTGACATAAATCTCTATGCCACGTTCTTTGACTGTTATTTATTTGCCTATGTTGTGGCAGGTCAATGTGCCTCTTGTTGCAGAGGAGACTTCAGCACAATAGTAGGATATAATGTATATAGGCTGTGAAGAGAGATTTTTAATTAGGACTTTTTATGTGGTAGGAGCACGTTGACAGTCATCTGTTTACAACCGTGGGCAGATCTGTCCGAGATCGTACCACACTCTTGCAGAAAATCAATGTCTGAGTAGTAGCAATTTGTTACTGCACCTCATTCGGTGAGCAAGAGAGCCGGTAGCTCAATTTTCTTAGCTTATTTACGTGCGGTGGACTTAGATGGAATCATCATCATCTTGCTCTTATCCCAATTACTTGGGGTCGACGCAATATGTCATCTGTTTTGACATATTGCAAAAAGTTTCGGCAATGACTTTTATGACCGGCCGCCTGCCTGACGTCAATCCTCCTTGGGAATGTAATCGTTGACCCAAATGGTACCAGATGGAGTTGGTCCGGGTCAATCTAGGGCTCTTAGTCGTCTTTTACGACACCCACGAGCAAAGCAAGGGTTGGTAGTATTCGAAGCCGCTACCACACAGCACCTTGTATCGACCTTGTATCACTGTGAAAATGTTAAACGAATACTATCCAACTTAAATATTCGAACGCATCGTTCACACTTAAATCAGTCAATTAACAAATCTTAAATTAACTATAGTTTTTAACTACAATGTTTCTAATACGAATTAAGTATAACGCGTATAATGTGTTAAATATTAAGTATAATATGTACTATTTCCATCCTTATCGGGCGGCGCGGGCGCAGGTGTTGGTTCGTTCTCAAGTGTTAAAACCGCTGTTGGCTCGTGGGGTTGCGGTTCCTCCTGAACAGTTGTACTGGTGGAGGCAGCCTCAGAAGCTTCAACAGTACCATCTGACTTTGCTTTTCGTTTTTCTACATGGCCGAAACAATGCTCGCATTCGTCATCACTATCTTCGGAGTCCGATTCACCGAACTTATGCGGCTTTTCATATATACAGCAACATTTAGACTTCTTCTTGTTCATATGCTCGTTGTCAACTGTATCCTCAGTCCAGACGACCTTCTTGCGTGACCGTGTCCTTGGCGCTCGCAGTGTTATCACAGCAACGCGTTCCACTGGTTCCTCTTGTATCTGCGGTGGAACAGTAGCAACGGCGGTACTCGTGGTGGCCATGTCTTCTCGTCTTAGGTGGAATGTTGTTTTATTTTTTTTTTATGGGTGGGCTATGGTAAGCGCACGCGTGGTCCAGTCCGTCCGGGGCGATGAAAGGACGGCGTGCGGGAACGTCACCGCGTTGTTGGGTCGACCACCGGAGCAGATGTGACTTGTCGTCAGTAGTTGGCCTGACGGAATACCCTTTCAGGTAACCTCACCTCTCGACGTCCTGGGACGTCGGTCGCTGTCCTGGGACGTCGGTCGCCGTCACGCGGTCAGCCTCTCTGCGGGTGACGGACAATTCCCCGGTCCGATCACCCGCGGCCTCGGTTAGGGCGGCATAAGGCGTAGATAGATACTCGCGCCTGCGCCGCCCGAGTCGCCGACGACAGAACGTGTCGCCGAATAGGAGCTCTACTCGCACACGATCCGCCGCCTCCTTCCGTGAGATAACGGCCTCACAGAAGGCGGCGACCGCGTCCCAGTTCCTGACGCTGATGAGCATCTCCCTGGCGATGGTCGGTAGCGCCAGGTCGGCACCGATAATCGCGACGATTTCACGGCGCTCCCCCTCCCACACAGCACACTCCTCGAGCGTGGGCTGCGCCGTGTCCTCGTCGCAACTGCAGTGGTGGCAGGACGGTGTGCTCTCCCTCCTGACAATCTTGTGCAGGTACTTCCCAAAACACCCGGGCCCCGTCAGCACCTGCACAAGCCGGAAGGAAAGCACCCCGTGCGTCCGCTCCAACCACTCCATCAGCACCGGCCGGAAGGCCTCGACGATCCTGACACCGTACCGAGGACTCTCCAGCCGGACTGCCCAACGGGCAATGACTCCTCGGCGGGCGTCGACCCGCCAGGCGGTGATCTCCTGCAGGGAGACCATTCCGCCGCGGGCGCGCGTCTCCGACACCCGCCGATATATGTCGGCGAGCATCTCCGCCTCCAGGTCCCACGGAGTAGTTCCAGCCAGGAGGCACGCTGCCTCCGTGTACACCGTGCGGTAATCGCGTATGGCCCTGACCGCCATGACCTTCTGTAGTCGCCTCAAGAGGGCCCTCAGCCGGACGGTCAGAGACCCCGCCCACACCGGTGCGCCGTACAGAGCAATCGACCGGATCACCCCCGCGTACAGCTATCGGCACGTAGCGCTGGGTCCGCCCACATCCGGCATCAGCCGCGAAAGGGCGGACGCCACGCCGACAAGCCGGGGAACAACTCGATGGAGATGCTCCCGCAACCAAAAATGCCCGTCGAGCACCAGGCCCAAAGGCTTAGGTGGATAGCCTTTAGTATCACCAAACCTCGTTGCATGCACACTCCTTTCACGTTCTTCACTGTATGCAGCGGCCTAGCAAAGGTTCATCAACGACAGTATCACTTACCATTAGGAGTGAGTGCTGTTTGCTTGTTTGCCACCAGACATCAATGTAGGGGTGGTCATGACATTACAGAAATTTCTTTTCTTATTTTTCCTTGTTTTAAATATATACTTTCCTTTCGGCAGGGTCCCCTGGTACGATGGCTTAAGGTGAACTTCTCGGAGTGTTTCTGTGCCTGGATTCATGTCAAAGCCTTACGTGTCTTCGTCGAGTCGGTCCTAAGGTAATTTAATTCATTTCAAATTGACAGGTCAATCAGACAGTTCCCATATGATGAATAATTAAGAATTCACCACCTTATTTTCCATGGGTGTCGTAAAAGACTCCTAAATTACGCAAGTCGATCTATGTAATGTACTGATCTCTGTCAGTGTTGTATAATGGATCAGTTTCCCTGAGGAGGAGGAGAGGCTCATTGAGAAGGAGGATCGATCCCAGCTGCGAGAAATGCAGGTGTATCAGGTTATGGGGCAGCTGTTCGAGTATGTTGTAGTTTAACGGTCATAGATCGTAATTAGAATGTATATTACACAAAAAACAATACATATAACATAAAAGTTATAGTGATTTCAAAAATGTGTGTCTAAGAGTCTATGCCTTAAATGTTACGTATTATGTAGGCGTGTACAGACAGGATACATGTAGGAATGTAAAGCTTCGACAGTATTAATAGGTATGAATTGCCCAAACGCTTCAATGGTAACAAAGGCGACTCGTCAACGGTCATCCGCCGATCAGCTGATTTAAAGAGAAGTTTGTCTTGCTTATGCGAGCGTAATCATTGATTTATTCAATTTCTAATGAACATTTAACAAAGTACGAATATGTTGCAGATTAAGTATCACTGACTTTATACATTTCAATCAGATTTACACGAAAAAGCGATGACAAAATTGAAAACTTTACATGTCTCTAACTCATTAACAAATCGATGATTTTCCTTCAAATTTTTTTCATGGGTTCCTACCACCATTGCCTAACTCCCGTTTGACCAGTTGCCCCATAACCCGATACACCCTGTACTTGAGCTGAGATGAATATGTTGTTTGTTATTTCAGATACGGTCTCCCGGTGAATTTCCAAGCTGTGGTGATGGTCCCTGCTCGCAAGGGCTCCAAGAAGTTGCGCGACGTGTTGCAACAACTTTACGCACATTTGGATCACTCCGCTAATCATCACACGTCCACCGCACAGGATGTCAGTATACCACCAACATTATCTTTTTCCTTCACCGGGTTATCTGATATGATCTTTTGATCAGCCAAGAAGATAACTCTAATAATCAGGATATTTATGCTCGGTTTTTTTTTTATATTTATGCTGAAGATTTAAGCATTATTTTTTTTTGCTATCCCAACAGTTGTTATGACCACATTGTTAGCCTGCTCTTATTCCAATTACTTGGAATCGAGTCAATATGTTACTGTACTTCCATTGTATACATTAATAAAGTTATTAACAATAGTTTTGTAACCGGCTGCCCTCCTGACGTCAACCCTCCTTCGGAATCTTATTGTTAGCCTGCTGGCATCAGCCAAATCAGTAAATAGTACATTACTGCAGCGGCCAGCAAAAGAGGCATTGATGGACGAGCGTGTGAATGTGGACCGAGGCGAAGTCGAGGCACACATACGTAAATCCATCAATGCCTAGTTGTGGCCAAGGCTTGTATAGTACTTTTCTCAAATAATGCGCGGAAATTAATCGTTGTGATTTCAAACCCGATGAGATGAAAAAGCGAGTCCATAGAGACATAAACACGTAAATGTATAGGATTCAGCCAGCGAGAGAATGAAATAAAAGATAAAGGATGAAAAGGGATGATAAAGGCTAGTTCTGTTTCAAGCCAGTTCGAAATTTAAATATAACTGATAAGTTGCCTCCTTGGTTGACATGTATTGGAGTAACAAATCGTTTCATTTTTAAAATACACGATAGTTATGAATTTACATCTTAATATATATAAATTACGTGTCATGTTGTTTGCCCGCGATGGACTCCTAAACTAGTTAACCGATTTTAATCAAATTTGCACACCGTGTGCAGTTTGATCCAACTTGAAAGATAGGATAACTTACATCTTAATTTATAGTCGCAATATTATTTTATTGCAAATTATTTGTCTATTATTTGACATTCACAATTATCTGTTAACTCCAAACGATTTTAACAGATGGCGATATCTGTCGACTGGATTGAGTAATTTGTGTGTGCTCAAGGGGATTCGTGAATGGTTTAGATTCACAATTGGACCCGGTAGTTGGCGCTTTATTTGAACAGAACAGACAACGTCTGTTGGGTCAGCTAGTACATATATATTTATTTGGTCGCTGAAACACGACAGATATGGATTTTCATACATTTTTTGCCAGCCGCTGTTCGCACAGTATGGCAACTTCGATTTATCTCAAAGAAGGTTGTCAAAATAATGCTCAAATTTCGAATTTTTGTTTGCGAAAAAGAGTTTTATCTATAAGACGACTAAAACTTTTTTCATCGTCCAATTATATTTGATGCCGGCCAGTCATTAAACTTTTGCCAATAAGTTTTGTAATATATAGGTACTATGAAAGTAGAGTTTTGCGTGTGGTGACGGAGTAAGAATACAATTCACCATCTTGCCCGTGAATGTAAAAGACGACTAAGGGATATAATATGCATAACACCTATGCAAGAGAAGAAAAACTGGAAACAAAATGCCAACCTGTTTGATCAGCATGGTAAGATCAATTACCCTACTATTGTGGAGGAGGCTCGAGCAATTGTGGGACGTATATGAGCTGAAATGATGAAAGTAAAGTAACATAAATTGAGTCGACCTCAAGTAGTAAGCTGCGATGATGGTGATTTATGTGTATACAGGTGGATAGAGTAACATATTGAGTCAGCCTCAAGTAACTGGGATATAGCATAAAAGCATATTGATGAAAATAATCTGACCAGCTAGCTTTTGAGTTATAGTGCATAATGTGTGTAGGGAACTGTATATAGAGAACTATATAGAGGGGTGAAAGACTATTTGATTTAAGCGTAATTTTTGTAACTGTACAGGAGAGCCATTTAAATTTTAAAATTTTAGAAACAAAATCATAAAAAAAATTCTTGAGCTATTTGAATTGGGTAAATTTAATTAAAATTCAATTAAAAACATCGAATTCTTGATACTAATACTAAATAAAACGTACCTTTAGTTACAAAGATAAATGTCTCTTAATACAAATTGCCTTAATCCCTCGTTTTTCAGCGTATGGAAAAAGATTTAAAACGCCAAAAAAGTGCGCCCAAATTCGTCGGAAAAAAATCGCTGATTCCGAATATGTATGATATATAACTCAATATCACCCTAGATATGGCTTAATCCAAATAGCATTTCACCTCTCGATATTATTTTTTTTTTAATTTGACAGAACGCCGAGCTGGCAGGTCTTGGTTTCGGCTCGTCGGATTACTACCCGTACGTTTTCTACAAGATAAACGTCGACATGATTGAGAAGTCGGCCTAATATATACAACGGCGACGCAACATGCACTCCAGTTATTAGGTAAATATGGTTTTTAAAGTGAATTGAAACGAGCCGCGACTTAGTAGTAACTCGGATCTCAGGATGGTGTTGTTTATATCTATAAAAATAAATAAAATTGAAGTGTCTGTTTGTTATGTCAAAATGCTGGGCTTTTTCATGCTCGCATGGTTATTTGCATGATACCTATGTCTAAAAACCAACCAAAATTTTTTGTTTGTCTGTTTCGGGTAATCTTCAAAACGGCTTGACGGATTTTGATAATATTTTACTACCACGTAGCTGTCTATATAAGCAGAGCCTAGGCTACATTTTAACCTAGTATTCCCACGGGAAGCGAGGGCGGATGCTAGTATTAATATATAATTTTTAAATAAACATACATCAATGTTGACTGCACAGATGGCGTATTGATTAAGATACCGACCTACTGCGCCAGTGGCGTGTATTCGATTCCCATGCGGGACAATGCTTTGCGCGATCTACAAATTGTTGTTGAAAGTCTGAATATAATTTATGCCCGTTAAATTATATATTTGTTAAGTCCCCGGCAATTCAAGGATTGTATCCTTAGCGTGGGTGTTATTTCTGTGCCTGATGCTGCTCTAACTGAGGTCGCGGGTAACTGGACCGGGGAGTTAGTCCGTCACCCGCCAAGAGGCCGACCGCGCGAGGAAGACCGACGTCCTCGCCGTGGGCGGGGACGTCGGTCGAGGAAAGGGTACTCCTTAAGGGGTATTCCGTCGAGCCGATCACTGGCGACAAGTCACCCGGCACCGGTGGTCGGCCCAACGACGGGTTACGGGTGTGCGTGCTCACGGCCCTCTGTCGCCCCGGACGGAGCCAGACGAAGGGTGCGCCGACCGTAGCCCACCCCCCAAAAAAAGCGTGGGTATTATTTAAAAAAATTATGTTATAATAATAATTGTTATCTTTTATTTTTCAGGTAATTTTATCAGGTTATTTGTCCTGAGTGTTCGACCAAATGCGTGATTGGTCACAAGCAATAGCATTAACTTATCGTACAATTATTTTATTTATCAGACAATATCTAATACATAGACTATAATCGATACATTAAAAAAATATATAAATCAAAAATTGTATATGATATTTTGCGAAAGTTTTATTTTTTTCTGTGACAACTTTAAAAAATCAATTATTCGATTTACAGAGTTATGTAGTTGTGTAATATATGTTATTTATGAATAAGACGCCATTTTGAATTGATGAAATATAATAAAAAATATAAAAATTGTTACAATAATCACGGTATGAAGGCTTCGAAGCTTTTTTTTTTGTTGAGAACGTTTAAAAAATGCAACACGATTTCTAATGTTTTCAGTATTAAGTTGCATTAGTTATTTAGTAGCTAAACAAAAATAAACGTTATTTGACGTCATCGGCTGAGCTATGTAAATAAGAACATTCCTCATTGAATACATGTGTGTAGTACATAATAAAATATTATTCAAGTTACTGTTTTTTTGATGTTTTTTTTTTTATATCTAACCTCATAATCTACAGACAGATTGGGCATAGTTCGTCTAGACTAGTGATGGTTGTTGAATAAACGAACAGTTTTTTTCGACTGTTTCTTTGCCGTGAACTAATAAACTAGTTTATAGTTGACTGATAAACATGTTTATGTATGAACGGCTTCGCGATCGGTCGTCGCATCAACGAATGCGACGACGACTTGCGAGTGTTCGAAAGCGCCCGAATCACTCCGAACTTCGACGACGCGATGCGCGCGCGCTCGCACGCTGCACGGCTCGCTACGCTCTTTTCCCGCCCCGCAAACCTCAACGCCCGTGGGCGCGAGTCGAACCGAAATTATAACGCATAGATAGATTGAATTGCAATTCATTGAACTCTGCTATCATGTGATGGGACTATCATTACACATTGAAGCGTCAATGTACATTGTACAATGAAACTGTTGTCTAATAAAATTCGTTGAAGTTTCGTTGTCCTTTACCAATGGACGATCAACGTACGTCATAATATAAACTAAACGTCTCGTCTTGTATAAGCGTCTACGACGTAAACTAGTCAAAAATTAAACTGTTTTTTCAACTAGTTTATCATCGACGATAAACGGTCTCGTTTCGTCGACTGTAAAATCGTCGACGACACACTACTAGTCTAGACCAGGGATTCCCAAAGTGTGTTCCCCGGTACCAAGGGGTTCCGTAGAATAGTCATTAGGGTACCGCCAAACTTAAATAGCTTTTTAGTAATTTAGCTATGAAGTAATACCACAGTTACAAATATTATTCCAAAATAGCGCATAATTAGTGATGATGCCACAGCAGCGTATGTAACGAAGACAATGCACGGCGGACTGTGTCCCCACCCGCACCCTGTTCAGATTTATTATCTTTATACAGGATGTATCAGGTTATGGGACAACTGTTCGAGTATGTTGTAGTTTAACGGTCATAGATCGTAATTAGAATGTACATTACACAAAAAACAATATAACATAAAAGTTATAGTGATTTCAAAAAAATGTGTCTAAGAGTCTATGCCTTAAATGTTACGTATTATGTAAGCATGTAAAGCTTCGACACTATAATTTCATTCATTTATACCTAGAATTTCGCAAACGCTTCAATGACATGTAGGTACAACGGCAAGCGGTCAACGGCCATAGGCCGATCAGCTGTTTTAAAGCGAAGTTTGTCTTGCTTATGTGAACGTAATCATTGATTTATTCAATTTCTAATGAATATTTAACAAAGTATGAATATGTTGCGTATTAAGTATCATTGACTTTATACATTTCAATTAGATTTACACGAAAAAGCGATGACAAAATTGAAAATTTTACATGTATAATTTTTAACGAATCGATATTTTTTGTTCAAATTTTTTTTATGGGTTCCTGCCACCATTGCCTAGCTCCCTTTTGACTAGTTGCCCCATAACCTGATACACCCTGTATATAAATTTATTGTGTACGTTTGTATGTCACTGAACTCCTCCTAAACGATTTGACAGATGTTGATGAAATTTTTTGTGCATGTTCAAGGGGATTCGAGAATGATTTAGATTCACAACTGGACAAGGTAGATGGCGCTTATTTGAACAGAACAACGTCTGTTGGATCAGCTAGTCATTTTATGTGAGGTTCCTTAAAATAAAAAGTATTCGGTTGGTGTTCCGTAGTCTTTCAAGTTTAGAAACCCTCTAGGTCTAGACCATAGCCTACCATAAAAAAATGTCTAATCGGGGAGAAGAATGTCATGCAGCGCTTTAAAATTTTATTCATTGTTTTATAGTGTTATTTTGAATAATTGTGCCTATATTTTCTGTAATATAGTGCAGATAAAATGCTGCAATATAGTGGATATGATATAATAGTAAATTGCGTGCCTTTTCACATTCTGCTAAAATTCCCAGAGGAAGCTGATTTGGTTATCAGCACCAAATCATTGCTAACGACTGACTAAAATACAAAGACTAAAGACGTGAATAATCAATACAATAACTCGAAACTGGCACCAATAGCTCATATTATTGTAGCTTATGGCCATTAAATAAGAAGACGACGAAAGGAGAACTGGAAATCCCTTGAAACCTTTGACCTTGAAAGACACCTTGACCGCCATGATATAATAGAATAAATTGTCTCTTTTTGAGCTTGAACCCTGCAGTAAGACTTAAATGATGATGATTTTAAAATGGATGTTTTAAAGAAATCATCATAATTTGAAAACCAAATCTGAAATATGAAGTGGTAAGTAATGTAATAAACATTTGTGAGGATAGTAGAACAAACTTTAGGAAATAAAATACCAGGGTGATTCAAATTCAAATCCTTTATTATGCATAAACCCCGCGGGGGCACTTACATATGGTCACTTTTTTACATTTTACCTTACATTACTACCGGATCGGAACGCGACCGCACTGAGAAGATCCGGCAAGAAACTCAGTGGGCTTGTCTTCTTTTTTATTCATTTACTATTTTTTTTTAATAAAATAATATACAACAACATGTCTATTAATAGCTCCAGTGTGATGCCTTTCGAACCATCATACAATACAGTTATTAAATATAACGAAAAAGTACCATGGCTGGACCAGATCCCGCAAGCGGCACCCGATCACGAATTAACCACTAGAGCAGCCATCACTCCCCTCAACCACAATGGAGGGAAGGGAGTGACCCGCTCCTCGTAGCTACCGCAAGCAGACCCTTCAGTGAGCATGACCAATACCATGTGCCACAAACATAAAACACAGATTAAATAAGGTGTGAGGTGGTGAGACAATAGAACCAAATATTGACGGTATCACTGAGCTACCTGAGCCGGTTCTTCGATTTTGGTGACCCACTCACATCCGTGTGGTGATGGATTAAGAATACTATTCACCACTTCCTATCTTGCCCGTGGATGTCGTAAAAGACGACTCGGAGATATAACATCTATACAAGAAAAGGAAAACTCGAAATAAAACCCTATACCAACCTGTCTGACCAGCATGGTATAGTAAGGTCAATTACCCTCGAGCCCACAGAAATATCTTATTAATTTTTCTGTGCTCGAGCCTAACAGTGGGAGGTAAATGAGCCGAGATGGCTCGACAGATAATGGTTTTAGTTTGCCTCGGAACGAAAACGACAAACTCGGCGGTTGACGGGCTACTAAAGGACAACATGCTGACCAATAACCTACTTTATCGCCTCCCCACTACCATTAGACTGACCGCTAGTACCGATTCCTTCACCTCTACGACCAGCCTAACGAATTACACGTTCGGGTACAGTCCTCATTGTAGGGATGTGAAAAATTATCGATTTTTATAAAAATCAATATTTTTTTTGTAATAATCGATTTTTAAAATCGATTATGAAAATGAGAAAAATCGATTATTTTAAAATCGATTTCTTTTAACGAACAAAAAATCGATTATTTTCCCCCCAGGTCACATCCCTACCTCATTGACGCTCCGACAATAAACAATCGTTGCCGTGGCGCAGACTTCACGCGGTCGATCTCTCTGCGAGTGGCAGACTGATCCCAGTTTGTCCAGCCGCAACTATGGCTAGAGTGGCAGAAGGCGCCGCCCGAGGTGTTGTCCACCCTGACTATGTCCCCAGATATTTGGAAGACACGAGGGAATATGCATGATTTTTTTAATTTTTTTAAACGTTTCTACTGGTTATTACATTACTAGAAATAAATATAACACATCCAAAATATAAACCATTACGCTAAAAAAAATTTTTTAAAATCGCTATACTTTATGGGCGATGTAAACGAGACTACTTCGGCGCGCGTATTCTGTGACGTCAGAGTCCTCGACGCTCGTACAAGTTGCTAGGGCTGTTGATATTTTTATAAATATCGTTTTCGACATATCAATATTTTACAATGTATCAATTTCGAGGTTCGCTATATCGGAAAAAATATCTATATATCGATATTTTTATTATTATTACGATTATTAAATATATTATATCTTATTTACCTTGCAGCTTTTATTCCTCCGAGTTTAACAGACATCAAATCTGAATTAGACGCGAAATACGTTGTCATTATATACACATCTATTTTAGGGAGATTATCTGACTGTACTTTGACGAAACCGGTTTCAGTCATTGTAATAAGACTTTATAAGTATAAAGTCTTATTACAATGACTGAAATCGACAGCCCTAACGAGAAGACTCGGGTGTCACGTGTTCAAAACGTGACATCATAGTCCTCCAACCAATGCGGTGCATTTCAGGTTTTTTGCGCGCGAATCTCAAAAAAGGCACTTTTTGATAATTAAATTTAATTATTAAATAATGATAAAATTAAAAAATAATTGTATAGGTACGTTTTTTAAGCAGTAAATATTACAAATAAAATAATTTGTTCATTTTGGAGTTTCGTGCATATTCGGTATTCCCTATTGCATTGCAGAAGACGGTTACCGCAGCCCGGTTCCTGACACTATGGACAATCGTTTTAACAACTATAGTAGGAATACAATTCAACACTACCTTTCTTGCCCACGGGCGCCGTAATAGACGCCTAAAGGATATACTGCACAAAAAAAATCTATGCAGAAGTAAAATTCGAATTGACCAGCGAGGAGCTTCCTTTCTATTGTGGAGGAAACTCAAGCCCAGCAGTGGAACGTATATGATCTAAGATGATAAATATATATCATCATCATCCCAGCCGATATACGTTCTACAGTTGGGCTCGGACCTCCTCCATTATGAAACAGAAATTATCCAACTATATCACGCATTGGCACAGGGTTATGTTTCGAGATTCCTTCTCTTGCATAGATGTTATCTGCATATTATAATCCCTCAATCATCTATTACGACACCCACGGGCAAGAAAAGGAGTGATGAATTGTATTCTTACTCCCTCATCACTCGGAATAATACATATATTGAGAATATTGGACAGTCTGCAAGTCTAGTTTGTGATATTCTATAGAGACTTTGTAACAGTTGCAGAAAATTTTTGTGTGTTCAGGCGAGCCTACTATTTGCCATACCTACTATAATTGCTATTAATCCTAAAGATCGCATAAAGAGCCTCAAAGTCCTGTCATATCCATGGTGCTGTACTGCTGCACTTCACGTAGCTGATCATTCTTCTATCTACTGGCTTAATAGCCAATTTTGCTTCATGTTTCCTTCTTTGCATATGAAGGAACTATTATCTTTCGGTATTTCTCTACGTGATAAAATCCGGAATACGGAACTCCGTAGAAGAATGGCTGTAACCGACATAGTCCGCAGAATTATCAAGTTGAAATGGCAATGGGCAGGCATCTCTCATCCAACCAAAACCGTTGGGAAAGGTTCTCGGGTGGCGACCACGAATCAGACGACGCAGCGTATGACGACCCCTAATAGGTGGACTGACGACATCTTGAACGTCGCAGGGAACGGTTAGATACAAGTGGCACAGGACCGTCCCGAATGGCATTCTTGTGGGGGAGTCTATGTCTAACAGTGGACGTGTATAGGTTGATGGATATCTTTCCAACTCCTGGTGTTTCCCCGATATTTCATGATTGTCAAACCTTGGTATGTTATATGTATCTGAATTTACAATGGTCTCCAGACCTGGCCATTGCTTAAAGGAGTTACGATGGTGGGATTAGTCCCAAAACATATTTATATACTAGCTGACCCTTCAGATATTGGTCTGTTCAAGTAAAATAAAAGGAATTCTTGAAAATGACAGCAGTGCCACCTACCTGATCCAATTGTGAATCTAAACCATTCTTGAATCCCCTTGAACACACATAAAAAATTTCATTAACATAGAGTCCAGCCGTTTAGGAGGAGTTCAGTGATGTACACAAGAAAGTTATATGTAAAGATATATATTGAGAATGTCCATGTGGTGCTGGAATAAGAATACAATTCACCACTCCCTATCTTGCCCGTGGATGTTGTAAAAGATGACTAAGTTATATAATATGCATGTAGGATATGTGGTGAATTGTTTTCTTACTCTGTCACCACACAGAAAATGGGGTTCAGCAGAGATAGGTCTCTATTGAACCCTTTTTGGTTGAACCTTTACAGAACAAAATTTTGTGATTCTAAATTTATTGCCACTTTTGAAATCATGTCCCAGTAAAATTGACAATTTGAACATTCTGTACACCCTGAAGCCTAGCCAACTTCAGGTCTCAAAAGGCTTGTAAAATAAGTTAAAGAAGCACCATAAGAATTTTATAAAGCCAACAGATCTTGATGGTGAGGCTTGGCATTATCCCCTCTTGGTGCTAAGATTTGAGTCCAGCAGTAGACATTCATAGGATTTTATCCTACCTCTAGGTGTTGTGAAAGATGACTAAGGTATATAATATGCATATAACATCTACGCAAGAGAAGGAAGTCGAAATAAAATTCTTTTCCAATCCATCTTATCCGCGATTTATAGTAGGTATTCCTCGTATTTTGGAGGCGACTCGACTTCAGCACTGGCACTTACATAAGCTCAGATTATTGAATGAAAAAAAGAGTGAGTACAAAGTATGCATATCAAAAGTAAAACTCCTTATTCTTTATCTCATTCTCTCACCGCCTGAATCCTATACATTTACGTGTTTGTGTCCCTATAGACTCGCTTTTTCATATCATCGAATTTGAAATCACAACTATTCTAAAGAAGTTTCACTTTAATAGAAAATAAATAAAATGTATTTTATTTATAACGTTAATTCTTCAGACTGCTACTTGAACTACCTATGATAAAGAGTATTTTTATATGCTGAGGACCATCAAATGGTATTTATTACACACAAGATGTCACTAGAATGAGTACTCAACAAGCAAGGAATACTTAAAATAACACAAACTTAAAATTAAATGTGTATAATTCACTTTATTCTAGAAATATATGTATACAAACTTATAAATTAGCAACTAAACTAGTCTGTCCATTCATGATCTTCTGTTGTATTGTCGTCTTCAAGCATTTTTGAAAGAGTTGACTCACCACCCTCGTCCATTCTCTTGAACAAGGAAGTCAATAATTTCTTATTTATGTGATCTGTCTGACTTATTTCTCTGGTAGGCTGTTCCATAATTTGTTCAGGATTTACATTTACAGTCTTATCAGGCTCCGGCATTATTAACAATTGACTTATTCAAAATAAAAATCCCAAAATGAGTTTACAAAGTTTTGTTTTACTCTGGTATTACCGTAAGCTAAGTAATATGGCGAATTTTAAAAGAGATAAAAATCAACAGTGTTAAATGTAATGAGCACCTTCAATATTTAGTAGGGTTACAGCATTCATTGTTACAACTGTCAGATATTATTACGTTTAGTTTTTGTTTTCAAACAGACATGGAATTTAAAATAATTTGATTTTGCCATGTCTGTAATGTGAGAGTAAATAATTTATAAAACTCTCTTTTAGCATTCATAATAAATAAAATATAATACCTATAAATAATAAAATTATATAGTCTCTTTAGACATTACATTAAAATATACTTGCAATTTATGTATTCATCATCATCATCACACTTCATATACCTACATTGTACTACTGGGATCAGACCTCCTCCACATTGGGAGGGCAGTTGACCTTCTTTACCATGCTGGTCAAATGGGTTGATTTTGTTTTGAGTTTTTCTTCTTTTACATAGTTGTTATAAGTGCAAGATCCCTTAATCTTCTTTCACGACACCCATGGGCAACAGAGAGGTACTTACTATGTCACCACAGAGAGTAATTATATATTACCAACACATCAATTTAATTATAATTTAAAATTATGTAACTCTCATAATAAAAAAACATACTTTTATTTATCTGCTACGACGCAATTTCTGGAAATTATTAAAATGTAATTGTGATCACACTTTATGTTAACGTCGCGTTTAAGCTGTCTATGATTTTTCTGCTGCTGTCATCCATTCTGAACCCGAACTAAACGTTTCAGCCAGCGACATTTTTCGTCGACTGGTGGTGAATTTGACCTAAGAAACACCCATAAAAGTTAGTAACTAGTGATAAATACAATTAAATCATTAAAATAATTAATTTCTTTAACACTGACAAATTAACTACAACAGTTATCAGATAAATAGTGTTTCAATGTTAACTAGTGTAAAGCTCTTACATAACTTGAATCTAAGGACATAACCTGCATTTTTATCATCTGATTTTTTAACATTACTTTGCAGACTCGGAAAAATGTTGGGTCGTGTGTCACCGGGTGTCTGCACCCAAGTGGTGGCGGTGGTCAACCACCAGCAGAACAGGAACATGGCCACTTTGAAATCCATTTCTATGCGTCTGAAGTCTGTAAAGAATATTCAGAAGATTACCCAGTCCATGAAGATGGTGTCGGCTGCCAAGTAAGTAGCTTTCTAATGTAGTTGTAGAGTATTTCATAATAGTAGTTCATTTAAAAGTCCATATCAAGAATATTTTATTTAAATTTTTGATAAAAGAATTTCAGTGCACTCATTTGTTTTTGGTTCTATACGACTTGCATGTGGAATAGATACTTAATATCTGTTTTTTTTTTAATTTATACAGGATATACATGAGTAAATTAACCCATTTGTATTTCAGCTCCAATTCTCGAATTTATCATTAATTATACCAGGTAATGGTATTCATACCTTGCTATATTAAGAATCAAAGCCATTGGTGATTCTTTGTTATACTAACTAATTTGTTACAGTGAGTTATACAGAGGTTAGGCTGATCTTGGATCAGTTTTAACAGACTACAAACATGTAACCTTAATTATACGGACTTCCCTACTTGTTTGTTATTCCTACAATATTAATATTCTTACAAAATATATAAGCAATTGATCCTGTTGAGATGTAATCTGTTACTGTGTATGATTGATTATTAAAATACATTGTCAAGACTTTCATTGACAGAAATAGTTAAATAAGGGTAAATGATAACTTCTATTTAAATTTTTCAATGATTGAAAATTCATTTCATAGAGGTTTTTGACGTAAATATTATAATGAAAAGTTATATTTCTCATTAACTTTTATGAGCAGTTTCAGGGCCTTAAAAATATTATTAAGGCTCGACCGAGATCTCGGTCTCGGCATTCTCGGCTACAAATCCAACCGAGAAATTTGTCTCGGTTCTCGGTCAGGAACGAGATTGTAACTTTGTTTGGATCGGAATCCAAATTTTACTGCGTGTGGCCACGCGCCGCAGCGTGAAGTCGATTGGTGTAAGTGTGTGAGAGAGCTGAATTGTGAATCAGATTCTGGTGAGACCACATGGGCATCTTCAACTAACTCGTCAAACATGGCTACAACAAATCAATTCAACGTATGGGCAGCTCATGATTCGATAGAGTTGGAAGACGAGCCAATGACCAATGACGAATACAGTTCAAGCTCTGTGATCGAAATAGCGCTAGAAAGCTTCTTTAGAGAGCCAAGACTGCAAAGAAATGCTTATAATTTTGAATATTGGTTTTCGTCACCTTATAAGGTGCGTAAGCCTGCAGCAAATAAGTTTTTATCTGCGCCGCTACTAGCGTAGCAAGTGAACAACTGTTTAGCGAAGCTGAACAATTGTATGACGAGAGGCGACACTCTTGAAGGGCGAAAATGCCGAAAAATTGCTTTTTTTAATGTTATAATATGATGTTACTTAGCTTTGATTATTAAAACAGTTAATTTTGTTAAACAATTAGTAGTGCATTAAAAAGTTAACAGTTTTAAATTTTTTTTTTCTCGCTTTGTCTATTCTTGGCCTCGGCTCTCGGCAGAGATATTATTTTATTCTCGGTCTCGGCCGAGAACGAAAAACCCATCTCGGTCGAGCCTTAAATATTATTAAAGGGGGAAGCTGGTCTAGAGCGTGAAAAAATGGGCATAATTTATGAATTTTTTGTGACTCAACAAAAAGATCAATCGTAAATCTGTGAAAGAGGTTTTATAATTTAGGTTTTAATATACAAATACAAATTTTTTCGTGTCAATTAAATTCAAAATGGCGGCTGTCCAGCATTTCTTCGGAGGCGCCTCATTTTTTAGACGGGTCCATGGCCGAAGATGTAACCTCCTTAATTTTGGTCCTGGAACAAAATCCCGAAAATTTTTAGTTTCTATATAACAACAGCAAGAGACGTACGTAGGATTTTTTCGATATTTTGTTTTTTCGCGAAATGCATGTATGCAATGTATGCAATATAAAAAAAAATCCTACATACGTCTCCGGAGAAAGGTATTTCGAATGTACTGTCAAAATTTCGTATAGATCGGTGAAGATTTGCTCTAGTTATGTCTTCGGCCAGTTCAAAAAAAGTGATTTCGAGAAAAACGCCTTTAAAGTTTTAAGTACTATAAAATCATATTAAATACGTACCTTTAACCTGCGATTCCTGCGCCGTACAATTGCCCTTCTGTATCAATCTCTTCGGCTTCTTTTTCCTTTCGGAACGCTTTTAAATGCGTGCGGGCTTCTTTTGTGCCGACACTGAGTGACTGCTCCGCTTTCTTGATACGGTTCGCATCAATCTCCGTGCACACGTTATAGCTGTTTGGTCCAATTTTCAACCCCATGACATCGAATACGTGTAGACATTTTTGCCGGCATCCATCCTTTGGTATGTTATTTTTAAGACCCTAAAGTAACTTTTAAGACAAAAAAAAGTAAGCCGTCGCTCAGGACGCCTGGCAGATGTGAAACTTTGAAATTATTTTCTACAAGTATATATGATTTATTCATATATACTTGTAGAAAATAGATTACGACAGGAACTAATATGTAAAGTATTGAATAAAATAATACGATTTCTACTATTATTTAAAATATTACAAAGAAATTATATTAGTTCACCGCTCAGTCGCTTACGACCTAACATAGCGTCGCTACGTCTCCCTCATACACTTCTACGTAGTTTAAATCAAAAGGATCGGTTAAGAAAGTATGATCTGGCAAACACAAATAACGACATCTATCGAGCTAAGACTAAATCTCAGCTACAAAATATATTTTATAAAGAAATCTCTAATCCTGTAATGATGATGATGATAATGAGACAAGCTATTTAAATTATTTTATCGTCATTGATCCTTGTTAAATTAACAAATTTTAAATGAAATCTGACTGTTGAAAGTGGGTCAAGATGCAATTCCAAGGAGTCTGTAACAAACAAATAAATATACATCTGAAACTAATAAAACACATATAAAAAGCGATTGTCCAGTTTTCGTACATGAAAGTACTGTAAGTAGGTATGGTATACTTATGTTGGAAAGTTAGAGAATTATACATTATTTTATAGAACATACATTATTTTATAGAAGTACATATGCATAAAAGAACAGACTACGACAGGAACTAAAATAGCACATTAATAAAAATAATATTACGATTATTTTTCCAAGAAAATGATGATTCTTATTCAATAAACATTTATTTTCATTATAGGTAACAATTTACTTTAAGCGCACTAGATGGCGTTGTACAAATTTTAAATCGCACTATGGTTTCGTTACAAAAATGTACACATATGTATCCGGATTTTTATTTGTAGTTAATGGTGTCCCGAAGCGTGGCGTTAACTAGGGATGAGCGGTATTAGTAAAATATCGATATTGATATCGATAGGCAAATGTCGATATTATCGGGGACTAGCGATGGGTAGTAGCGGGTTTTTTGGTTAACGAAACGAAACTATCTATCGAATGTCAATAGCGGTTTTTGAAACACTCTATTTCAGTAGCGAGAATAGCGGGTTGTGTTTTACTAGTTAACTAAAGTATCAACGTGTAGTGTAGTGTATGTTAGACGCGTACCTACACACGCACACTACTATACAATAGAGTTGCCTTGCGTACGCCGTGACCTTGTACACTACGAAACGGTTTGGCGTAGGCTCCATTTGGCTCCAATTTAAATGCTTCATTTTTGTGTGCGGAGTTACTTTCTGTTAGTTATTATTCTAAGATATTCATACTATATTTATATACTATATTATAATACATATACAACATCTATACAAGAGAAGGAAATCTCGTAACATAACCTTATGCCACCACATCTGACCAGCGTGGTATGTTGGGTCAATTTCCTTCTCATAGTGGAGGAAGCCCGAGCCCAACAGTGGGACATGTATGGGCTGAGATGATGATATATACACCTTATTTTAATTTTCAAGCTATCAAATTTAATAATATACGCAAAAGTAAGTGACGCCACTTTTTTTTTTGTGTGACTTAGTCGTTAACCGCAGCTGGCTATGACAGCTTTATCCGGACTGCTGGGTGAGCGCTGAAGACTCTCAACCCAAGACGTGTCTATAATTCACCATGTCGATAAACACATGTATTAGGACTAGTTCAAGGCCACATAATTAGGCATCTACCTACAACTCACGTATTATCTAATGACAAATAACACAAATAATCTTACAAAAAAATGTATCTTATTTTAAATATATTAAGGGCGAAAGTCAAAGGTCAAACGCAGCTTTGCCGTGTGCGTGTATGAAAGAGACAAAATGATGATTGATGAAAGAAACGGTGTTCGAACCATTTCACGATCGCGATAGCTATTAGCTACAGAGTTGTTGTTATTGTTAGCTGAAGCTAGCTACAATAGCGAGTAACGACAGTTAGCTGCCGGCAGCGATCGAGTATTAGCGAACGTTCATTTTTGTGTGATTCACTTTCGTGAAACGTGATGGAGTTAATAGCTGTTAGCGGGTTTTTGCAGTACGATGAAACTAGCTAACCGCTATTGTACCGATAGATAGTTTCAATAACCATCTAAGTTGCGCAACGACCACTTCTATCGCGGACAAAATATCGATATTTCGTAATATCGATATTTTATAATATCGAAACTAATGGAAAGAAAATTCGCCGGACAAATTTTGATGACTTTTTTTTTTTCGGAAATTTCTCTCGATGTTTTAAAATACAGCAGGATTACAACGAACTAAAATCTTCCGGCCAAATTTTGATGTTTTTTTTTTGTAGGAAATTTGTCCTATCCGGACAAATTTCCTACAAAAAAAAAAACATCTATATCATCTATCTAGGAATTATCAAAATTATTTTATTAATAATTTTTCATCTCATTACAAAAGCTATATCGATATCGTGTTATTAATATCGATATCGTATTCATAATATCGATATGGCGATATTTCAAAGTTATAAATATCGATATTTCGGCGGCTAATATCGATATATCGATAAATATCGCTCATCCCTAGCGTTAACGCCACGCGACAATCGGGATCACCCTCGCCTATAGATGTTTCACATCAAAAAAATTTCGGTTTCTTTCAAATTCTAGACCAGCTTCCCCCCTTAAATCAAGTACATTGTTATATTGAGGTGATTTATATAAAGGTTACTCTATTTTATGGTTACATGTATTCACTATTCATCAGCAACATCATTTCAGCTCCCACATCCCACTATTGGGCTCAAGCCTCCGCAGTAAGAGGGAAATTAACCTACTATACCAAGCTGGTCAGACGTGTTGCTAAAGAATTTTATTTGCCGACGTCCTTGCAAGGGGACTTTGATGGAACCTTCAATCGATGTCCCATTGCCAGAATACGCCGAGGGACTCATACTCACTCAGAGTATTCTACCAGGCTGACCGCTGAGCGAAGGCGACATGCTATCGGGTGGGTTACGGGGCCGCGCGTCGCCCCTCTATCGCCTCCGGACGGAGCCGGGCGGCAGGTGAGCCGATCGTAACCCACCCTTAAAAAAGAAAATTGTTTTTATTTTGAGTTTTAATTCTCTTGCATAAATATTATATGCATAATTAATCAATTAGTCATCTTTTATAACACCTAAGGGCAAAAGAGTGGGAAACAGAAATGTTAAAAGTTACACTAGTAACTACTGATAAATTTACCTTATTTTGAGAAAGCTTTGGTTGTACCTGTAATTTAGAGGTTCATGAGGGCGGTTACCATTTACCATCAGGTGAACTGCTTGTTTGTCTAATATGAAATGCAATTAAAAACGAATGCATTTAGAATTAAACTATAGAAAGATGTAAGCCTTCTTTATAAATTTAAATACTATTGGGATTAATTACTTTTTTTGATATAACATGGTTCTAGAATACTAGCTACATATTTATGTATTATTTTTTAAATACACCATTCTTTAGGTATTAACCAAGTAGTTAGTTTTTATATAGTATACTGGATTTAGCTTTCTTCTTCATTTACAGTTTTATAGTTTTTATTTATTTATAGATTTTTAAGATGATTATGAATATACAGGGTTTATCAGGTTATGGGGCAACTGTTCGAGTATGTTGTAGTTTAACGGTCATAGATTGTAATTAGAATGTACAATACACAAAAAACAATATAACATAAAAGTTATAGTGATTTCAAAAAAATGTGTCTAAGAGTATATGCCTTAAATGTTACGTATTATGTAGGCATGTACAGACAGAATACATGTAGGCATGTAAAGCTTCGACCGTATAATTTCATTAATTAATACCTAGAATTGCGCGAACGCTTCAATGATATCGTAGGTATAATGGCTAGCGGTCAACGGTCATAGGCCGATCAGCTGTTTTAAAGCGAAGTTTGTCTTGCTTATGTGAATGTAATCACTGATTTATTCAATTCCTAGTGAATATTTAACAAAGTATGAATATGTTGCGTATTAAGTATCATTGACTTTATACATTTCAATCAGATTTACACGAAAAAGCGATGACAAAATTGAAAACTTTACATGTGTCTAATTCCTTAACGAATCGATATTTTTCGTTCAAATTTTTTTCATGGGTTCCTAACACCATTGCCTAGCTCCCTTTTGACCAGTTGCCCCATAACCTAATACACCCTGTATATATAAAATTGAATTTTGTATGAATTTACAGATTAAGAATACAATTTACCATTTTTTCATTTTACATGAATGCCTTAAAATATAGTTTAGAGATGTTAACAAGGTAACAGTAAGTGAAGGAAAACTCAAAACAAAACCCTATGCCAAACTGTTTGACTGACATGGGACAGTAGGCCATTTAGTCTGCTATCTCAGAGAAGGCCTTGACAATATTCAAATTTTGTTCTCATCATCATCATCATTTCAGCTCATATATGTCCTAGCACTGTTGAGCTCAAGCCTCTACAATAGGAGGGAAATCAACCTTACTGTACCATGCTTGTCAGGTCGATATAGTTTTTTTTTTAGTTTTCTTTCTCTTATATAGGTGTTATATGGGTATTATATCCCTTTGTCGTCTTTTACGACATTCATGGCAAGATAGGGAGTAGTGAATTGTATTCTTACTCAATTATAGGACAATTTTGTCCTATACAATGTACCATCAATACAATATTTTATTCTTGTGCCTCTATCTATCATATATCTTTTTTTTAATTAACAATCGCTCAAAAATGAATATATTTTTATGTTCTTAACAATCATACAATTAATGAATATGAATAATAACTAGACTCCGATCATTCATCATCATCTTCATAGCTCATTTACTTCATCCTGCTGAATTTACTCTACAAGAGAAGTAAAATTAGCCTGCTATACTATGTAAGTCAGACAAATTGGTATAGAGTTTCATTTCGAGTTTTTCATCTCTTGCATAAGTGTTATATGCATCTCTTAGTCGTCTTTTACGACATCCACCCCTAAGTTGGGAGTGATAAATTGTACTCTTACTCTGTCACCACAGGGAATAACAATCTTTTATGGATCACAAATGTTCTGTATGGAGATCAAATGCCTGAAACCATGTAGGAAAATTTGCTGTTTATACCACTACGTCATCTATGCTGTCGATTTTGAAACTCATATCCTCATGTGAAAACAAGATAAGAATGCATTATCTCCACCCTATACGGGCTATACTTACTCATATGAGTTGTAAAAATTGTTTAAGGGATTTTGGGTGACATAATTAATATAGGGCGTCCGGCTGTTTGACCAAAGTCATTTGACAAAATGACACTTGACAAACAACGTTTGGCAAAACAATGGATTCGCCTATTGATCATTTTACTACTGATCATTTTACAAATGTTTCACTTTGCCAAATGATCAACACTTATATTTACATTTGATAAATGATTACTTTACAAAACGAACATTTAGCAACTGAGTTATCAAATAAAACTACTATTGGTCTAAAAATATTTCATTTTGTGTGGTTATTAGGTTGGGTTAGGTTAGAACTTTAACGCCCCCAAACGCACGAGCCGAGCGAGCGAAGCGAGCGTGCCGCGGCAGCGGCCGGCGAGTGCCAGAAGCGACTTTAGGGCATTTCTCCCATTAATAATGATTAGTAGTAGAAATAACTTTTTGTTAAATGACATTTTAATACTTAACACATTTAACAAGTGAAGTGTTTGCTAATGGATCATTTGCTAAGTAAGTTTTTGTAAGATGATACTTTTGTCAAATGTATCGGTTGCCAAATGATCATTTGGTGAAACTTTGTTTGTCGAATGACCATTTGTCAATAGTTTTTTGGTGAATCATTAGGGAACCATAATATAGTCTTACTGTGATTGCCAAGTCTCTTGTCAAATGTGGCGACGATATCAATTACCTATTAAAAAACGACACTACCTATGTGATGTTCTCTATGGGAGGGGTAGAACCAGCTGAGGATGATGAAAGACGGAATGATAATGATGTATAGTTACTAATATTACACACATTACAGGTATACTCGTGCTGAACGTGATTTGAAAGCTGCCCGTCCTTATGGTGAGGGTGCGGTACAATTTTATGAGAGGGCTGAGGTACGTATAATGTTAAGAAATAAAAACTAATATGATATTATTTCTACAAATGTCCATTTGAACAGCTCATCATTTGCCTGCCCTCGTCCCACGCTAAGTGAGGTCGGCACAACATGTTTTTACCTTCCATAGCCTTCTATCAGCCGTCATATCTGCATTTGTTTTTAGGTCTGCCACGATTTTTACGTCCATCCACAAACATATTGACAACCCTCCTCGTCACGTGCCCTTCATCCCTCCTCATCACGTGTCCATACCAAGACAATCTCGCGCTCCTAATCTTCTCTATCACTGGTGCCACTGAAATGCCACACACACTGAAGTGCCATTTGAACAGCTATCTAAAAAAATAAAAATCGAATTGCTGTAATGTTACTGATTGATATTCTATGTTACTGATTTCATATTTAATTACTGAATGAGAAATTAGTAACAATACATCATAATGAATGATGTTGTATGTTTACTGATTGCCTATTAGTTACTGAATGAGGAATTAGTAACAATACATCATAATGAATGATGTTGTATGTTTACTGATTGCCTATTAGTTACTGAATGAGGAATTAGTAACAATACATCATAATGAATGATGTTGTATGTTTACTGATTGCCTATTAGTTACTGAATGAGGAATTAGTAACAATACATCATAATGAATGATGTTGTATGTTTACTGATTGCCTATTAGTTACTGAATGAGGAATTAGTAACAATACATCATAATGAATGATGTTGTATGTTTACTGATTGCCTATTAGTTACTGAATGAGAAATTAGTAACAATACATCATAATGAATGATGTTGTATGTTTACTGATTGCCTATTAGTTACTGAATGAGAAATTAGTAACAATACATCATAATGAATGATGTTGTATGTTTACTGATTGCCTATTAGTTACTGAATGAGAAATTAGTAACAATACATCATAATGAATGATGTTGTATGTTTACTGATTGCCTATTAGTTACTGAATGAGGAATTAGTAACAATACATCATAATGAATGATGTTGTATGTTTACTGATTGCCTATTAGTTACTGAATGAGGAATTAGTAACAATACATCATAATGAATGATGTTGTATGTTTACTGATTGCCTATTAGTTACTGAATGAGGAATTAGTAACAATACATCATAATGAATGATGTTGTATGTTTACTGATTGCCTATTAGTTACTGAATGAGAAATTAGTAACAATACATCATAATGAATGATGTTGTATGTTTACTGATTGCCTATTAGTTACTGAATGAGGAATTAGTAACAATACATCATAATGAATGATGTTGTATGTTTACTGATTGCCTATTAGTTACTGAATGAGGAATTAGTAACAATACATCATAATGAATGATGTTGTATGTTTACTGATTGCCTATTAGTTACTGAATGAGGAATTAGTAACAATACATCATAATGAATGATGTTGGTTTACTGATTGCCTATTAGTTACTGAATGAGAAATTAGTAATAATCCTTACTAATATTATAAATGCGAAAGTATGTTTGTTACGCTTTCACACTTAAACCAAAGAATCGATTTCAAAAGTTCTTTCGCCAATGGAAAGCTATAATATCAGGGAGTAACATAGGCTATATTTTATCCCGGTATTCCCGCGGGAACGGGAACTACGCGGGTAAGGCGACTGAAAGCGAAGCGAGAGTGGGTTGCTAGTACATCATAATTTGGACAGTTGAGTTTTAATATTGATTCACATGGTACAATTTAAATTTCATAGTATATGAGCAAATCTTGTATATAATTTCATATATCCTGGAAAAAACATAAACTAAACAAAAAATTTGCTACTTAAGCTTGTTTTATTTTTTTTGTAATTACATACACTGGTTTTTGTTTTGATTTACTTAACTTTAGTTTTGTTGATACTACACTACTTCACCATTTTAAATTAACATGAATTTTGAATTAATTATAAATTTAAAAGGAAAGCATTGTCCAAACCGGTGCATTACTCTTGGAGTATGTAATTAAAATATTACACAAATCTGATTGACGTAAATCAATCTCCATTTACATAATCAGCTATCTTCGTCATAACATACAATTTAAATTATGGATTATTTTTCTTAATGAAACAAATTGCAACTAGTTTTAAATGCACTGACAAGGATTTGTATTCAATGTTTTATTTTTTATTATGTTTGAATAAGTCTTCTAAAGTCCAACTCTCACTACTAAAGTCCAATTAATATTAAGACATTATAATTATTTCATTTTATACTAGGTTGCTGCCCCACAAGACGAGCCTAAGGAGTTGTACATTGCTATGACCTCCGACAGAGGTATGTTAATTATTATACTTTAATCTTAGAATTATAACGTATAGAAGGATAGTGTCGATACTTGGAGCGATCAAAAACGTGAAGCCAAAAATACTACATGCGCGCAGGCGATTACACGCGCGCCACTATACAAATTATGAAATCAAATTTTGTTTTTATTAACATTATATATATTATTAATATATATAATGTTATTAATTTGTAAAATAATGTAAAATAAATAATGTATATAATTAATTATATAATAAATTATAATATATAATTGGCCGTGTGGCGACGGTTTGAGAATACATGTGTCGCCACCCCTTACTTACCCGTGGGAGTCGTAAAAATCGGCTGAGGGTTCACCAGGAGAGTGGGCAGCAGCTCTCTCCTGGGAAACGTAAAACATCCATACTGCGATCGCCAACCCGCCTGCCAAGCGTGGCGATTACGGCAATATCCCCTTTTTAAAAATGGCGTACAACAAAAAAATGGCCCCCAGTCACGGCGGCTCCGGTACCCTACGGGCTCATTTTGGTGGCGGGCCCAGTAGTGGTGGAGCGGGGGGTGCGAGGAATCTCCGGCAGCGATCCGGCTACCAACAAAAACGACCCTTGGCCCTGGTAACACACAACATTCGGACACTCAGGACTGACGAGAGGGTCATCGAGCTGGAAGAGGAATTGAGCAAAATCCGCTGGGACATTGTAGGATTATCAGAAGTGCGAAGAGAGGGCGAGGGCACGATAATCCTCCAATCTGGAAACTTGCTCTTCTACCGGGAGGGCGATCACCCGTCCCAAGGTGGTATAGGGTTTATCGTTCGTAAGTCTCTCATAGACAACGTGGAGAGGATCGAGAGTGTGTCGACAAGGGTAGCGTACCTTATACTCAGAATTACCAAGAGGTATTCGCTGAAGGTTATACAGGTATACGCACCGACCTCGACATACTCCGACGACGAGGTGGAGGCATTTTACGAGGACATCTCGAAAGCCATACACGCGTCCAAAACCCACTTCACGGTGGTTATGGGAGACTTTAACGCGAAACTAGGCAAAGGGAGCGATGATGAGTTGAGAGTGGGGAAACATGGATATGGACAGAGAAACCAGAGGGGCCAGAAACTGTCTGATTTTCTGGAGAAGGAAAGCCTCTTTATGATGAATTCCTTCTTCAGGAAGCAGCCACAAAGGAAATGGACCTGGATTAGCCCCGATGGTTCAACAAAAAACGAGATAGACTTCATCTTGTCAGACAAACGACAGATATTCAATGATGTCTCAGTGATCAGCAGAATTAAAACTGGGAGCGATCACCGGATGGTACGAGGCACATTGAATATCCATACAAAAGTCGAGCGGTCACGCTTGATGAAGTCTACACTCCGACCTACATCTGTCCAATACCAGAACCTCGAAAACTTTCAACTCGAACTACATAATCGCTTCCAATGTCTGGACGAGTGCGAATCTCCGAACGATATGAACAACAGGTTCGTGGAAACTGTCCACGCGGTTGGGTCGAAATTTTTCAAGGCTCACCGCGTTAATAGACCTAAAAAACTTTCTGACCAGACTCTCGAGCTCATGGAGCGGAGAAAAGAGATGACGGTGCAGTCTGCAGCCGATTGGTCCAAACATAGGCAGCTAAATAGACAGATCTCCAGGTCTATGCGTCGCGATATTCGCCGATTTAATACGTTCCGTATTAAAGAAGCGATAGAGCGGAATCGTGGCTCGAAAGTGTTCGCACAAGATCTGTCTATTGGGAAAAGCCAAATGACTAAGCTGAAGACCGATGACGGCACTGTCATTTCATCCCAAAGTGAGATCTTGGGAGAGGTCGAAAGGTTCTATGGACAGTTATACAAATCATCCCGAAATCCTGTTGTCGGCTTGGTCCAAGATCCCAGATCCAAGCTAACTCAGCACTATACCGAAGAAATCCCGGACATCAGCTTGTACGAGATCAGAATGGCTCTCAAACAACTACGTAACGGTAAGGCACCGGGAGATGACGGAATTACGGCAGAGCTTTTGAAGGCGGGCGGCAAGCCGGTATTAATAGCCCTTCAGAAGCTATTTAATTCCGTTATCCTCGGGGGCGACGTTCCAGAGTCGTGGACCAGGAGTGTGGTGGTGCTGTTCTTCAAGAAGGGTGACAAAGCTCTTTTAAAGAACTACAGACCCATCTCACTCCTGAGCCATGTTTATAAGTTGTTTTCGAGGGTCATTACCAATCGACTCACGCGCAAGCTCGATGACTTCCAGCCGCCCGAACAAGCCGGCTTCCGAAAAGGCTATAGCACCATAGACCATATCCTCACGCTTCGGCAGATTATACAAAAGACCGAGGAGTATAATCGGCCCCTGTGCTTAGCGTTTGTGGACTATGAGAAAGCCTTTGATTCAGTCGAAACTTGGGCGGTGCTGCAGTCCCTTCAGCGGTGCCAAATCGACCATCGCTATATCGAAGTGCTGAAGTGTTTGTATAGGAACGCCACAATGTCAGTCCGTATCCGGGATAAGAGTACGAAACCGATCCAGTTGCAGAAAGGCGTGAGACAGGGAGATGTCATCTCTCCGAAACTGTTCACCACTGCACTGGAAGATGTCTTCAAGCTCTTAGACTGGACTGGACTCGGCATCAACATTAACGGCGAATACATCACTCACCTTCGATTCGCAGACGATATCGTCGTTATGGCAGAATCCATGGAGGACCTTGGCACTATGCTCAATGATCTCAGCAGGGTATCCCAACTAGTGGGTCTACGAATGAACATGGACAAGACGAAAGTCATGTCAAATACCCATGTCATTCCTGTACCGGTCCTAGTTGGCAATGCGATTCTCGAAGTTGTCAATCACTATGTTTACCTAGGACAAACAGTCCAGTTAGGTAGATCCAATTTCGAGAAAGAGATCAGCCGACGAATCCAACTCGGTTGGGCAGCGTTCGGGAAACTTAAGAGGATCTTCTCGTCCAACATACCTCAGTGTCTAAAAACACAGGTCTACGACCAGTGTGTGTTACCAGTGATGACTTACGGCACGGAAACGTGGTCCCTAAATGTAGGCCTCATATCAAGGCTCAAAGTCGCTCAGCGTGCTATGGAACGGGCTATGCTCGGGATTTCTCTGCGAGATAGAATCCGGAATACAGAAATCCGCAGAAGAACGGGTGTAACCGACATAGCACGAAGAATTAGCACGCTGAAGTGGCAATGGGCAGGCCACATCGCTCGACGAACCGACAACCGCTGGGGAAGAAAGGTTCTCGAGTGGCGACCACGCATCGGACGACGCAGTGTAGGACGCCCCCCCACTAGGTGGACCGACGACCTAGTGAAAGTTGCTGGGCGTCGTTGGATGCAGGCGGCACAGGACCGCACATTGTGGCGCAATATGAGGGAGGCCTACGTCCAGCAGTGGACGGCAATAGGCTGAAATGATGAATGATGTTGATGATATAATATTATTAATTGTTACGGCGGTGTAAGCTCCATTAGGCTCCAATTGAAATGCTTCATTTTTGTGCGTAGACTTACCTTTTATACGTTATTATTCTAAGACTTGAATCTTATTTTATTGCAATTTCTAAGTAAATTCAATGCTAAGCTATCCTTCCATATTCTTATGCTAACTCGTTTAACCAGTATGGTATAATATAGCATACTTGCCGTTCCATTTTGGAAGATGTCCTCAATATTAGAATGCATTAAGTACAGTAACTGGCAATAAATATTGCACATTACTGTTTCTTCACAGCTTACATAAACCCGTTGTTAGGTTCAATCTCGTCTTCAATGTGAAGGAAGTTAGTATACCTCGCTGGTCAGATATGTTGGTTTTATTTTGAGTTTTCTTTCTCTTGCGTAGATATTATCTGCATATTAGAATATAGGGGTATTTTCGAACATGACAGTTGTGATTTCTCATCTAAACCAGTACAGTTTCGTGCTCCCAGTTTTAAAGGATTGTGAGTATGTAACACATATCATACCCCGCAGTCGTCTTATACGACACCCACGAACAAGACAGGGTGGTGAATTGTATTCTCACTCCTTCACAATGGAAAAATTAATCTTTGGCACTAGGTAATCGGTTAATAACTAATTCTTCCTGATGTTTATCAGGTGTTGTACAAGTGCGAGATTGCAGCTCCATGCATTCAATAATATACAGGTGTATTAGGTTACAGGGCAACTGGTCAAACGGGAGCTATTCAATGGTGGTAGGAACCCATGAAAAAAAAATTAAATAAAAATATCGATTCGTTAATGAGTACAGTAGAGACATATAAAGTTTTCAATATTGTCATCGCTTTTTCATGTAAATCTGATTGAAATGTATAAAGTGAGTGATACTTAATCTGCAACATATTCGTACTTTGTTAAATGTTCATTCGAATTTGAATAAATCAATGATTACGTTCGCATAAGCAAGACAAACTTCGCTTTAAATCAGCTGATCGGCCGATGAACGTTAACGACTCGCCTTTGTACCTACGTAACCATTGAAGCGTTCGCGCAAATAATACCTATTTATACTGTCGAAGCTTTACATACCTACATGTATCCTGTCTGTACATGCCTACATAATACGTAACATTTAAGGCATACTCTTAGACACACATATTTGTAATCGCTATAACTTTTATGTTATCTTATTTTTTGTGTAATATACATTCTAATCATGATTTATGACCTACACTACCTACCTATTATGAACTACAACATACTTGAACAGTTGCCCCATATCCTGATACACTCTGTATATGGTATATCTACTTATATATATATATATATCATCATATAGTTATAAATAGGATAAATAAATAGCTGTCAAAATAGCAATAATTTATTTTTATTTGATAGCAAGTCATAATTGTTTTAACAGCTCCTTATAGATACCAGACTGTTCGTGCGACGTCACATAGGTAGTCTGCAGGAACAACGTTCTACGAATCCGATTACTCAATTGTGTCCTTCCAAAGATGTACAATATTTATGGCCAAGCACTGCATTAAATTTTACCATTTACAATAACCGACTTAAATCTTATAGTAAGTTCAATTTTCCCATGCTGG
The DNA here is from genome assembly GCA_032191425.1 of Lymantria dispar. Taxonomy (NCBI): domain Eukaryota; kingdom Metazoa; phylum Arthropoda; class Insecta; order Lepidoptera; family Erebidae; genus Lymantria; species Lymantria dispar. Next base: position 2,548,488 of record CM063465.1, on the reverse strand, counting down.
TCAGACAGGTTGGTATAGAGTTTTATTTCCAGTTTACCTTCTCTTGCATTAATGTTATTATATCCCTTAGTCGTATTTTACATCCACGGGCAAGATAGGGAGTGGTGATTTGTATTCTTACTTTGTCACCACATGGAAAAAAAATATTAATATTATTTTAAATCATCATCATCTTGCTCTTATCCCAATTACTTGGGGTCGACGCAATATGTCATCTGTTTTGACATATTGCAAAAAGTTTCGGCAATGACTTTTATATCCGGCCGCCTGCCTGACGTCAACCCTCCTTGGGAATGTAATCGTTGACCCAAATGGTACCAGATGAAGTTGGTCCGGGTCAATCTAGGGCTCTTAGTCGTCTTTTACGATACACATGAGCAAAGCAAGGGTTGGTAGTATTCGAAGCTGCTACCACACAGCAGTATTATTTTAAATATTTTATATTATTTTAAATAAAACTACTATACGGATTTTACTTTAGTAAAGTAAGCCACCTTCAAAATTAATATTAATTTAGCATTATGTCACCTGAGTTTTCTTGCCAGATCTTTCTCAGTGTGGCCGTGTTCCGATCCGGTGGTAATATACTGGATTGTTAGGTTTTTAAATATAATTACTATTAATTTTAATTATAATAACCATAAACAATTTAATTTTTTCATATAGAATCATTTTCTTCTTACACTGGCAATAAATTTGTATCAAAATGTGGGTCAATATTTAATAACTATTTTCTGTATCGGGTAGATAATTATACATTTTCTTCAGTAACGATGACATGTTGGACGTGGGACATCTTAGTCCGCCCGTGACCATGAACGCTGCAAAGTGTTCGAAACGTCGGGCAATCAAAAATCAAATACAAACGCAATAAAATCCGTATAGTAGTTTTATTTAAAATGTGCAATATTCGCGTAAACATCAGAAATCATTATTAATATTATATTTATCTGTAGGTCTATGCGGTGCAGTACATACGGGTGTGTCTAAAATGATCCGTACCCGTCTGAATGAGCCTGGTGCTGAGAATATCAAGGTCATCTGCGTTGGTGACAAGTCGCGTGGTATCCTGCAGCGTTTGTACAGCAAACACATCATCAGTGTTTGCAATGAAGTAAGTCTTATTGAATTAATATATTTTAATGAATCAGGAACCTAGAGTTGGTAGAAAAAATTATTTCTTGAAAGACAAACCATAAGGCTACAAATAGTGTTAACGATTGTCGGGGTAATACCACATACTCGCAAAAAATCGACATCTGAGTAGTAACAATTTGCTATTGCACTTCGGTGAGCGAGAAAGCTGGAAGCCCAACTCTCTGATGGTGTTTGGGTGTTGTGGGTATCGTAGAACCTCATTACACACAATCGCACTCCCTTCACTTTTTTCTTGGTAGACAGCGGCCTACCCAAGGTCCACGAGTGACTATCACTTATCATTAGGTGTGCTGTTTGCCACCAACAGCAAAAAAACAGTGTTCACCCGAAAAGTTGATTAGATGATTTATTTAGTGGTAACAGGTGAGAAGAGTATGTAAAAATAGGACACTCTTATCTAGGGAATGCAATCCCGATCCTGTGTAAATTTTCGTGATCAATCTCGAAGCATAATAAGACGAGATCCCGTTCGAGATTGACGCGATGGGGTGGCAGTGGTCAGCGACTGATTGAACTAGGGCTGTTGATAAAATATCGATATTATTATTTAAAAACTTATACCTATCACTTATACTTATCACCGATATTTTTTCGGACGACATATCGATAGTTCGATATTAAAAAGTAAGTATCGAGGTTCGCTATTTATTTTAATAAATTTATTGTTTTATCGTTTTTTGTAAAGTATGTATTCTACAAAATCACTGATAGATTAGTAGTACATTAAAATGCCGAAAAATAATCCAGATCAAGTGTATGTGGAGTTTAGAAGTTGTTTATCGGTATGGCGATATTTCAAGAAAACAGTTAATAATTTAACTGCTTAGTGCAAACTGTGTAAATCTACTCTCAAAATCTCATCCGGGTCATAGGTTTACATGCCCATATGATGTCAATCTATAAATCGTCATATCAATCATATAATCGACGACTCAACACTAGTTGCCAACACCGTGCCTCGTGGAGAGTGCAATCTCAGCAGCTGGGTACATTGCAACGGACATTAGATGCCGGTTAGCAGATAGCACTCATGATACACTTAGTTTTTAAGAAGTTACTTTCAAAGTCACCCGTAACTACTTTTTAATTTCCTTGACCTTTACCTACGTTTATTTTGATTATGTTCATGTTAGTAAAACTGTTAATTATTTAGTTAGTAATATTAAAGGATAAATAAATGCTTTGTTTCGGAAACGTGGTCCCTAAATGTAGGCCTCATATCAAGGCTCAAAGTCGCTCAGCGTGCTATGGAGCGGGCTATGCTCGGGATTTCTCTGCGAGATAGAATCCGGAATACGGAAATCCGCAGAAGAACGGGTGTAACCGACATAGCACGAAGAATTAGCACGCTGAAGTGGCAATGGGCAGGCCACATCGCTCGACGAACCGACAACCGCTGGGGAAGAAAGGTTCTCGAGTGGCGACCACGTATCGGACGACGCAGTGTAGGACGCCCCCCCACTAGGTGGACCGATGACCTAGTGAAAGTAGCTGGGCGTCGTTGGATGCAGGCGGCACAGGACCGCTCATTGTGGCGCAACATGAGGGAGGCCTACGTCCAGCAGTGGACGGCGATAGGCTGAAATGATGAATGAATGAAATGCTTTGTTTTCTTTCAAATAATATTTTGTTTTAATTAAACTCACTATCACAAACAAGCAGTTTTCATCGTATTCAGTCATGTGAATTTTATTTTAAAATGGACGAGATCCCGAAAATTTCGGGATCCCGCGGGTTTGATATTTCTAATCCCGCGGATCTCGAATTTACGATCTCGAGTCGGGATTGCATTCCCTACTCTTATCCTAAATTCTGATGGTTGGTTTTTTTCATGATGATTGCGGGACTATTTCACACACAACACATTTCACTATTTCACACACTTACTAGGAACTCGCCCTCGCTTCGGTTTCAGTCGCTTTACCCGCGTAGTTTCCAATCCCATGGGAAGACCGGGATAAAATATAGCCTATGTTACTCCCTGATATTACAGCTTTCCATTGGTGAAAGAATTTTTTAAATTGGTCCAGCCGTTTTGAAGATTACCCGGAACAAACAGACAGACAGACAAAAAAATATATAAAGTGATTTTTAGGCATATGTATAGTGCAAAAAACCGTGTGAGCATGAAAAAAGCCTATTATTTTGACATTACAAACAGACACTCCAATTTTATTTATTGGTACAGATAAGCTATTTTTTTATAAAAAAATAGTTTTCTGCAAAGTCCGCTTACAAGCGACAATTTTACGTAATAACGTCATATTTTTTTTTATGGGTGGGCTATGGTAAGCGCGCACGCGATCCATTCCGTCCGGGGCGACGAAAGGACAGAAAACTTTAAATTTAAACAAAAAAGCAAATACTAAAAGAATCGATTAATTTTAATATAAAAATATCGATTTCTTTTAAATCGATTTTTATTATTTAGATAATCGATTATTACAAAAAAATAATCGATTAATATTAAAATCGATTATTTTTTACATCCCTAGCGTACAGCCGAACGTTCATCGATTAAGAAGAATGAAACGAAGAAGTTATGACGTCAAAAAGTATTATGCCTTTTCAGTGAACAATTTTATATTAATACGGTTCATGGTTGCTGCCTACCATAAGCTAGTTAAACTTTAAGTTAGTTATCCAAATAGGCTGATTGTATTCACCAGTCAAGCAACCAAATCGTCTCAAATTTAAAGTTGCATTGTTCACAGATTGGTCGTCTGCCCCCTACATTCCTGGACGCGGCTAAAATCACTGGCGCTATTCTGAACTCGGGTTACGATTTCGGCTCTGGCAAGATTATATACAACAAGTTTAGATCTGTTGTGTCCTACCAGCAGTCCGACTTGCCAATGTTCAGCCAGAAGGCTATTGAGGTAAGTGATTGAAATTTTTACCTATAGGATTGAATGAACTAGAAGTGAAAATACAACTCCCTATCTTGCTTGAGGGTGTCATAAAAAACGACTCAAGGGATGTGATATTCAGATAACATCTATGCAAAAGAAAAAAACTAATTAAAATCCTGTGCTAACCCGTCTGACCAGCCTGGTCAATTTCTCTTCAATTGTGGAGTAGGCTTCTTGACCCCTTGGACGTATACAACATGTAACATAATTAACGCACACCCTCAAACACCCCAATTAGAATATAATGATATAAACGCAATGCATACACCAAATATTATTTATATGTACGTTAACATTGTTTATTTGTGAAATTAGTTATTCCCATTTCGTGGAAATAAAATGGTCACCGACTGACTGACCAACTCAGAGTGCCGCCCGACAATAATTACCTACTTGATAATAATAGGTACACGAAATAACTACATTATGCTTTATGATAGTAAATACGATTATGTATTTACGATTCTTCTTTCCATCACACTTTTCAGGCTTTGAATTGTCGACATTGAATAATTTTGTTCAATGTGAAGTCAATATTTCGTAATTACTGATTTGTTAAACTAAATTTGTAAATAAGAATGATTAAACTGCTGATAAAGCGTGATTTGATTAGACGCCACAATACCTACGACAAAGTTAAACAAAGTCGGGGTAAAAGGTGTGAATCAAAATATCTACAATAATTTAAAGATCATAAACAAACAGTTTAATTTGCACTCACACGGCGTTGTCGTTTTAAAACATTTTCAAAATGTCCACCGCCTTGTGCAATGCGCTTTAATGACCGTTTTCGTAATTGTTGTTTTATTTTAGATAATACTGCAGTGTCGCTTTTCACTTTTTCAAAGGCGGTTATTATCTTACTTTTTAGTTCCTCGGCACTTGTTGTCTCTGTGTTATAAACTAGCGATTTAATTCGCCCCCATAAAAAAAAAGTCGAGTGACGTCAAATCAGCTGATCTAGGCCACTGGACAGGCCTTCCACGACCGATACACGCTAGTGCCACATTATCATCACATCGTGCCAAAGTTCTCATCATTTCCGTGTATTGAACGTTAGTGTACCGAAAAGACATAGCGAAATGCGGGATTAAGATATTTTATTTGCACTTTACACTTGACCTCTCATCGATAAGATGCACGCGGCGTGACTGACCTGAAGTGACCTGTCCAAATCATATCTTGTTGACTTCGCCGGTGCAGCCTGCCGTCTCGCTCTATTATAAGGTTATTAAGCCGACGAAAGAAAGAGAAAGTAATTATTATTGTATTACGTGGCTTTCTTTTATGTACTGTAGTATTGCTGTGTGCCGGCTATCGCTGTTGGTATTGTGTGCGTAGGTATTTGTAAAAGACTATTAGCCTTGAAATAAGTATCAGATTTCTTTAATTGAATGATGAAATTTGCTTACTAATTTAATACACTCATTTGCAAAAAAAACGGGCACCTAAGCAATGAACCATTTCAAATGTTAATATTTCTTTGTTTGATAATTATAGATAGTTTTATCCACACAATTTGCTAAATTAATAAGAAAATAATCGTTTTCATCAGTATTGCATAAAATTTAGATACAATTTATGGGAAATAATGCTAAACCTCGCTAGTAGTGTATATTCGCTAGTAGTGCATATGCTCATGAAGTAAAAATAAAAAAGTTTTTTTGTTTGTTTTTCTTTAATAAAGTAAAAGCAGATAAATATTTAGTATCGAGTGTGACCCTCTCTAGCTAAAATCACAGCTTGAATTCGTCTGGGCATGCTAGCGAGTATATCCCGGATACTTGCTTGCGGAATACGTTCCCACTCCGCAGTAATCACATTCTTCAGCTCTCTGATGGTCTGCGGAGCCGGGTGTACTGATCTCACACGCCGTTTCAGAACGTCCCAGACATGCTCTATGGGATTGAGGTCGGGACTTCGAGCTGGCCAATCCAAACGACGAATGCCGACCTCTTGCACATACGCATTAACATCGCGGGATCGGTGGGCGCGAGCATTGTCGTCCATAAAAATCGAGTCTTCACCTAGAGCGGCCAATGCGGGTTGTGCATGAGAAATTAGAACTTCCGTTATGTATCGATGCCCAGTCAGTGAGCCGTTTTCAATGAAGACTAACTCTGTACGATCCATTGAATTTATTCCTGCCCAAAACATAACAGAGCCCCCACCATAAGGTGTGATTTCTTCGAAACATGCCTCTGCAAAGCGTTCTCCTTGTCTTCTTAGCACTCGCCGACGTCGATCTTCACCGAACAGAGATATCCTGGCTTCATCAGAGAACAAAACCCTATTCCAATCGTCTTGAGTCCATGATTCACAAATTCTAGCGAACCTAAGCCTGTGAACTCTGTGCTCACGGAGTAATTTGGGGCCGCGGGCCGGGCGGTGACTGCGTATATTGGCAGCGAGAAGCCTCCTCCTGACCGTCCATAGACTAATATGCACATTTCTTACTTCTTGGAGGTTGTTCTTAAGATCCACATACGAAGATTTGCGATTTCTCAATGCGCGACTCACAAGAAAACGATCATCCCGTGGTTGGGTACATGGTTTTCTTCCAGAACCAGGCCTTCTCTCGACGGAACCAGTCTCCTGATATCGCTGCCAGGTCCTTTGGACTCTCGAGCGACTAACATTTAGCCTCCTAGCCACGAAACATTGGCTGCAACCCTCTTCAAGCAGCGCGATAATTTTGGTAGCTTTTACCACTTTATCTACCATTTTTGATACAGCCAAACAGCATTAAATAAAGCTTTGACAGTCAAGGATATGAAATTAATCGATAAAAATTGAATAAAAGTTATGAAAGTCGATGTTAACTTCTGGAACTTCGCGCCAAAAATGTAGGATAAAAAGGGGTTTTCTGTAAAAATGAACATCAAATGAAAAATTGAATTTAGAACGTACTTTTTTAAATACCACAGCATTTTTAAAACCGGCCAGTAACGTGTACAAACGATTGAAACCTTTTTGGTATTGTATCTTTTTAAATATGAATGAAAATCAAAACCGCCCGTTTTTTTTGCAAATGAGTTTATTTCATTTTAAAAAGTCTTAATACCCTGACTTACGTTCTATTTTCGTTTCTATGAACTGTTTAGCTAGCTGTGTAGGATGACTGTTATTTACTTAGTTTTAACTAAATTTGAGAAAAAAAATTAGCTACATAAAAAACAATCAAATTCGATTCAGATGCCGATTCTGAACAAATTACTTTCAGGGTGTGCGTTAATTATGTTACATGTTGTATAAGATGATGATGATGTGTAATTTCTTCAACTTTGACACCTGAACTGGTTACGGATCGTCTTGTATTTCCCAATCAAGTTTTATAGATATAGAAAAGACTGTAAGGAGATCTTTTATCTGGAAAAAAATAGTTACCGAAGGTTTAAACAATGTTCTTGCATAGTTTGTAGTAAGGTTTTAAAAAATATATTTAATTATTATTTCTTTACAGTCTGCTCCTAAACTCGCGACCTACGATTCCCTTGACGCCGATGTGATTCAGTCCTACATGGAGTTCTCGCTCTGCTCCATGCTCTTCTACGCGCTGAAGGAAGGTGCTTGCTCCGAACAATCCTCCCGCATGACAGCCATGGACAACGCCTCCAAGAACGCCGGAGAGATGATTGACAAACTCACTCTCACCTTCAACAGAACCCGCCAAGCCGTCATCACTAGAGAACTTATTGAAATTATCTCTGGTGCTGCTGCCCTAGAGTAAAAACAACAAAAGTTTTGCTAAAATCATTTTATTATTTCGATATTTTATTTATGTATACCCTAAAAGAAATTTAAATTGGTGAACGTATCCAAAAGAATAAAATGGCGGATTCGACTTTTGAATTTGACAGCATATTTTTCTTCAATATTTTAGCGCCATTTTTCAACAAAAATGTAAATTTTATTAATTTAAATAATAAAACGTTATTCAATAGTTTGTACGTATGTTGCCGACATTCTCGATCGAGTGGTCTGTGTTTTGGTGGAAACTCACGCAAATATAACATAACTGGCTTTAATATCTTTCGCTGTGATACAGAACTCTTGTTCAACGTAAATATTTGTAATAATACGACTAAAATGCAATTTGAGTAAGAAATATCGTTATGTAAGGATACAGTGGTGGTTAGCAATAAAGTTACGAGTTTTAGATACTCTTTGTTTTATTTCTCTCATTAGACATAGGGAGAGTTGCATCTCCAGCGTCTAGTTTCTGCAGTGCCTACTAATTAGTAATAAACAAGCCGCAGGTTAAAACTTGTGGTATTCATATACCACTAATATAGAGGGTGTATCAGGTTATTGGGTTACTGGTCAAACGGGAGATAGCCAATAGTGGTAGGAACCCATAAAAAAATTTTGAAGGAAAAATATCGATTCGTTAATGAATTAGAGACATGTAAAATTATCAATTTTGTCATCGCTTTTTCATATAAATTGGATTGAAATGTATAAAGTCAGTGAGTGATACTTAGTTTGCAACATATTCGTACTTTGTTAAAAGTTCATTAGAAATTGAAAAAATCAATGATTACGTTCGCATAAGCAAAACAAACTGCTTTAAATCAGCTGATCGGCCGATGACTGTCGTCGAGTCGCGTTTTTACCTACGCTACTATGGAAGCGTTTGCGCAATTCCTACCTATTCATACTGTCGAAGCTTTACATGCCTATTATGTATCCTGTCTATACATGCCTACATAATACCTAACATTTAAGGCATAGACTATTAAACACACATTTTTTAAATCACTATAACTTTTATGTTACATATATTGTTTTTTGTGTAATATATATTCTAATTATGATCTATGACCGTTAAACTACAACATACTCGAACAGTTGCCCCATAACCTGATACATCCTGTATATTCTGTAGATAGCTAGTACTTGCATAAACGGGGACATAGTTTAGTAACAACATTAAGAGCTAAACTCCTTTTGGAAAAATAAAAAAACTAAGTCTTATAAGTATTGTGTCTAGGGATTGCAATCTGGACCCGGTAATCCGGCGGATCCGGCATCGTTAAACGTTTACCGGGTCCGGTAGCAATTTACTGGATTCGGTGCTAACATTTTGTGGCAAAATTAGAGCTGTGGAACTCATTGTGATAATTGTGCCATTCATTAGACAGATTCATTAAATCATGAATAATGATGGTGTCTGTCATAAATATAAACTTGTTTGTTAGCATTCTTAAATACTTTAATACTAGGCATGCCTTTTAAGTTCTGTCGTTTCCATATTTCCCGGCAATTTTGAATTTGGAACTGTTCTATATTCGAATGTGTTTAAATTTTGAATCTCAAAACAGTTGAAAGTATTAGGATTAATGCTATTGTTTAGTCACAGCGTCGATTGGAATCTGTCAGGTTACGTACGAAAATGAATCTTTCTAAGGAAAATGTTCGTGCAATAATTTTCTACAACTTTAGAAGAGGCCTGACACGGCTTCAGTGTTTTCAAGAGCTAATATCTGTGTTCAGTGAGGAGGCCCCATGTCTGCGGACTGTGGAACGCTGATATTTAGAATTCCGGCGTGGACATACTAGTGTTAGTGACAAATTTCGCGAAGGACGCCCAAAATCCACCTTCACTGAAGATAACATCATTGCTGTGAGACAACTAATTCTCGAAGATCGTCATGTGACGTATCAAGAGATAGAGGCTCTATTAGGCATCTCAGGGACAACCATTCAGAAGATCTTGCATAAAGCGTTTGGTGTGAGTAAGCTAGTTTGCCGTTGGATACCGCATCTGCTTTCCGACGATCACAAGGCGGCCCGCGTGAGATGGTGTAAGAAAACTTTGCAAAGGTTCAACTGAGAAGAGTCAAATCACGCCTACGACATCATCAGTGGTGACGAATCTTGGATCTATGCCTAAGATCCTGATTCCAAACAACAATCTACAATCTGGGTCTTTCAAGACGAGCCAAACCCGACTAAAGTTGTTCGTTCTTGAAGCACTTCAAAGAAGATGGTGGCCACGTTCGTTGAGAAACCGGCCATGTTGCGACTATTGCACTTGGAGATCGTAGAACGGTTAACGCAGAGTGGTATACCACAGTTTGTTTACCACAAGTCATCGCCGAACTTCGAAAATCCAACTCAAAGCGACGCATCATCCTGCACCACGACAACGCAAGCTCACACAGCGCTCGTCAAACGATTGAGTATTTGAAGCAGGAAAAAGTAGAAATTCTTGACCATCCTCCATACAGTCCTGACCTAAGCATTAACGATTGTTTTACATTTTCTAAAATTAAGAAAAGTCTTCGTGGTCAAAGGTTCCAGTCCGGTGAAGGTTCCAGTCGACGCTTTCAAGTCAGCCATTTTGAACACCCCCACTTTAGAGTGGAATAAATGTTATAATAACCGATTTGAGCGAATGGAAAAGTGTATTAAGCTACGTGGTGAATACTTTGAAAAACAATAAAAATAGGCCGAGCCTAGGCCAACGCGTTGGCCTAGGCTCGGCCAACATGTGTAGGGCGCTTAATATAATTAACCTTACGTAATTTATTGAGATGAGATCATAATATTTATAATACGAGGCATGCCTTTTAAGTTTTGTCGTTTGAAGATAAAAACAACTAGAATCTTATATTTTTATTGTTTTTCAAAGTATTCACCACGTAGCTTAATACACTTTTCCATTCGCTCAAATCGGTTATTATAACATTTATTCCACTCTAAAGTGGGGGTGTTCAAAATGGCTGACTTGAAAGCGTCGACTGGAACCTTCACCGGACTGGAACCTTTGACCACGAAGACTTTTCTTAATTTTAGAAAATGTAAAACAATCGTTAGTGCTTAGGTCAGGACTGTATGGAGGATGGTCAAGAATTTCTACTTTTTCCTGCTTCAAATACTCAATCGTTTGACGAGCGCTGTGTGAGCTTGCGTTGTCGTGGTGCAGGATGATGCGTCGCTTTGAGTTGGATTTTCGAAGTTCGGCGATGACTTGTGGTAAACAAACTGTGGTATACCACTCTGCGTTAACCGTTCTACGATCTCCAAGTGCAATAATCGCAACATGGCCGGTTTCTCAACGAACGTGGCCACCATCTTCTTTGAAGTGCTTCAAGAACGAACAACTTTAGTCGGGTTTGGCTCGTCTTGAAAGACCCAGATTGTAGATTGTTGTTTGGAATCAGGATCTTAGGCATAGATCCAAGATTCGTCACCACTGATGATGTCGTAGGCGTGATTTGACTCTTCTCAGTTGAACCTTTGCAAAGTTTTCTTACACCATCTCACGCGGGCCGCCTTGTGATCGTCGGAAAGCAGATGCGGTATCCAACGGCAAACTAGCTTACTTACACCAAACGCTTTATGCAAGATCTTCTGAATGGTTGTCCCTGAGATGCCTAATAGAGCCTCTATCTCTTGATACGTCACATGACGATCTTCGAGAATTAGTTGTCTCACAGCAATGATGTTATCTTCAGTGAAGGTGGATTTTGGGCGTCCTTCGCGAAATTTGTCACTAACACTAGTATGTCCACGCCGGAATTCTAAATATCAGCGTTCCACAGTCCGCAGACATGGGGCCTCCTCACTGAACACAGATATTAGCTCTTCAAAACACTGAAGCCGTGTCAGGCCTCTTCTAAAGTTGTAGAAAATTATTGCACGAACATTTTCCTTAGAAAGATTCATTTTCGTACGTAACCTGACAGATTCCAATCGACGCTGTGACTAAACAATAGAAGGTAAATTGATCCCCTATATTACGCTGTTCAAACGGGTTGGCATAGGATTATATTTCGATTTTTCTTCTCTTGGAAAGATGTTATATGAATATTATCCCTTAGTCATCTTTTACGACACCCACTGGCAAGATATGAGAGTAGTGAATTATATTTTTACTCCGTCATCACACGGAATAGTGACAGATTATGATGAGTAAAATACATTATCCAGTGTAAATTTTTATTCTAACTTTTATAAACCATGGCAGTCTTAACATTAAAAATTGTATCTGAAACATGAAACGAGGAAGATATTTTGGTGTCAATAATTTTAAATTATTAATACGTAATAAAATACTTAGAATAAAAATAATAATATATATAGAATGATTATAATAATCGATTAAATTATAACTAATTTAAAAAATAATGCACGCCTCAAACATGTAGTTTTTTAAAAATGAAATAGGTTCTCATTAAACGCATAATTAAAAAATCTCTACGATGAATTCAACGAAAACAAACTTGCAGGTTTCAAGAAACACGGCAACATGGTTCCCAAATGTAGGCCTCAAAACCAAGCTCAAAGTCGCTCAGCGTGCTATGAAGCGGGCTATGCTCGGGATCTCTCTGCGAGATAGAATCCGAGATACGAAAATCCGCAGAAAACGAGTGTAACCGACATAGCACGAAGAATTAGCATACTGAAGTACCTTTTAAGTGCTGGCGAGTTTTTATAACAGATGAATAAGGACAATTAATATACATATAAGAATACATATTTAGCAAATTGGAACCTTATTGTTTTGTAAAATCCTTGCTTATTGCATAGTATTTGGAGAGTAGGACACTTCCAAACGCTCTGTTATGAGGCGTGCAATTAGTTACGTTTGCGCCAATGTTTCCAATTATTTTTCATTTATCTCGTGTCGTTAAGAATAGAACATTTTCGAACCATTCGTATGGGAGTCATAAAAACTGCTTTAGGCATTACTAGAAGAACGGCGTAAAAAATAAGAGGTCTTCACCGCGCTACCATAATATGTAAAACGCGTGTGGCTGTCAAAATTAAAAGTAGACTCATGATTTGCATATTAAAAAGTGGCAGGAGTAAAATTCGCGTATGCATCTTATGTCAAGAGACGAATTAACGAAAAAGAACAAGGTCTAATTTTACGTGCTGCGTCTGCTGAAATTTATGCTCTTAGTCTAGCTTTAGGCTAACTTGAAACATAGCGAAGTCTTTATGAAAATCCGCTCCTGTCTAGTAGTAGGTAAAAGTAATACTAATTCATTTAAAAACTACCTTAGAATAAGAATAATGCTCCGGTGGTCGGCCCAACAAATAACGAGGTGACGTGGGTACGGGTGGGTTATGGGCCCGCGCGCCGTCCTTTCATCACCCCGGACGGACAGGACCGCGCGTGCGCTTACCATAGCCCACCCGAAAAAAAAAAAAATCTTAATATCTTTAACTTGATAATATATTAAGTGTTTTTGTCATAGTGACAAAAACACTCTCTTTATATAGCGGTAGGAGCACTGTTAACAGTTGTCTGTCTACAGCCGCGGGTCGGTCCGTCCGGGGTAGTACCACACTGAGTAGAAAATCGACGTCCGAGTAGTAGCAATTTGTTACTGCGTTTCGTTCGGTAAGCGAGAGAGCTGGAAACCCAACTTTCTGAGGGTGTTTGCGTGTGGTGGGTTTTGGTGATTTAGTTTCAGCGAACCTCATTCAACGCATTCACATTCCCTTCACTTTCGGTACGCAGTGGCCTAGCAATGGTCCATAAGCGGCAGCAACGCTCATAACCATCAGGTGGCTGTTTGCTCGTTCGCCATCGTTTGCAATAACAAAAAAAATTAAGACTGCACCATGCATTAAGGAAATAATTGCGAGGGTTTTCATAAGCATACAATTCCTTTTTACTTATTGGCTGACTAGTCATTTTGTTTTCCTGTCTCCCGCTTTGCCTAGGAGGGAAGTGGAATCTCTCTTTCCAACTCCTCCTCTTTAATCTTTTTTAATTAAATTTGTTGCGGGTCCCAAGACAATTAAAATCATATCCCGGGACTGCCTGAGGGTCAAACCTTGGTGTCATTTATGGAGACCATTGTGGATCCTGGCTTACAGGAGTTACAATGGTGGGAATGTGTGGTGGGATTAGTCCCAAAAAATAAAAAAAAATAAAGCATACAATTCATTATCTAATCACAGCTAATATGCGTCCGCACTTTTGGCCTCGAGCCTTCTCCACAATAAGAGACATTGACCTACTACACCACGCTGGTCAGACCTGGTGACATGGTTGGCATAGGGTTTTATTTAGGTTTTCCTTCTCTTACACAAATGTTATATTATATAGCTTAGTCATGTATTACGACAATCAGGGGGCAAGACAAGAGTGGTGAAATGGGTTCTTCCTCCGTGATCACACGGAAAAATATTATCAAAAGTATTTTTCAAATGAATGAGTAAGGATTTCTCACGAAAAAAAAACAAAAATGTTTGCACGAAACTGATTATATGTTATCACCTCCTAAGAGTTTAGCTAAAAAAGCTCATTACGGGAATCCCGCAATTTTTAGGCGTACGGGAAACTAACTCGGGAATGTTTTTCTTGACTTTTAGAGGCACGTATGACAGACATACATTAGGGGCCCTTGTTCTGCTCCTTATCATTGATACGGCTGCAGCTACACATCTTAGTCCAAGTACTGATCTCTTATTCAGAATGACATGGATTCGTCCATCATCACAACTCATATACGTCCCACTGTTGGGCTCGACCCTCCACTAGGGATAGCCATCTGAGATCGATTAATCGAAGAATCGATTTTTCAGGCCCAAAAAGTCGATTTTATAAATCGATACAAAGCACTGAATCAATACTTTGCCCTAGAAAATCGTCTTTCGATTTTTTGCTGCATTTTGACGTGACAACGTCTAATAAATCGATGAACGCTGGCTGCATGCACGAAAAAGTGTCCTATTACGCTCATTGTCCCGTTACGCTAATTCAATTTTATTCATAAAAGTATGCAGTCATTTCATCAATGTTTTGTTATGACGTTGTCACGTTAAACTATCGTCCGTAAACCAACTTTACAGACAACCATGTTTAATTTTTATACTATAAGGTTAATAACACTTTCAGATGTCCTAAAAAAACGCTCATCATAATCCCGTAGAAAAAGTATCGATAGATCGATTAATCCGTAATCGATCCTTCAGACCTCCATTTTCTTGTGAATCGACCTTTTTCAGTAAGATCGCCCATCCCTACCCTCCACAATAGGAGAGAAATTGACCTACTATACCACGCTGGTCAGACGTGTTGGTATAGGGTTTTATTTCGAGTTTTCCTTCTCTTGCACAGAACTTATGTGTATATTATATCCCTTAGACGTCTTTTACGACATCCCCGTGCAAGATAGGGAGTGGTGAATTATATTCTTACTCCGTCACCACACGGAAAAATTACTGCAAGTAAAAGTCAAAATGCCCCATTCGTCTGACCATGTGGTGTAATATAACAAACAAACAATGGAGTTTTATAATAGTAATATTGATACGACAGCCGCATATTATTAAGTCCCCCGCCAAAACTACCATAAACTATTAAAAATCAATAATATAACGAGAATAATATTACTGTAATTTTAAGCTTTTATTTAACTTGCAATGTATGTATGTATGTTTGTTAGGGTGGAATCTTTGAACTCAATTTTGAAGTAGATATCTTCGACCGATTGAGCTGAAATTTTGTATACACGTTTACTTTGGATGACAATGCACGATATGGTATGTGACATCATTCTAAATCCAATATGGCGGAATAGATATTTTTAATGCATTTCTACAATATGGGTATCAAATGAGAGGGCTTGTTGAGAGTAACTCGAAAAATAATGTGGCGTCATTCTAAATCCAATATGGCGGACCATTCAAAATGGCGGAGTAGTTGTTTTTAATGCACTTCTACAATATGGGTATCAAATGAAAGGGCTTGTTGAGAGTAACTCGAAAAATAATGGGACGTTATTCTAAATCCAATTTGGCGCATCATCCAAGATAGAGGAATAGTTATTTTTAATGCACTTCTGCAATATGGGTATCAAATAATAGGGCTCATTGCGAGTATATTGAAAAGAGAGATCCAAGCTGAAATAAGTTTGACTTGTGTAATTTGTCTCCTTATTGAAGAGCTGGACTGTTCGAAATTAACCGGCAAACGACCATGCAACCATGATGCGTTGAATGAGATGAACAGACTAAGAAACCTAGCCAGCGATAACTAAAAAATAAATTAAAAAAAGTTTTTATTTAAACGCTCTAAAAAGAAGAAAATATTTTTTGAAAAAAGCTTGTTGCGCGATTTGTAAATAAACTAGTACCAATTTAATTATGTAAATTGATCTGCTAAGTTTATTATATTTTCAATTTCAATTTAATTAAATACGGATAGGTAATTAAAGCTCGCGACAAGCTTTTAGCTGACAAAGCTGACAATTTACTTTCTTTTTTTTAGAGCGTTTAAATAAAAGCTTTTTTTAAAAAAGGTTTTTTCCTTTTAATTTATTCTAAAACTGAAATTAGCAATTTCCGTTGAATGACAATAAAAACTTCCATGTGGTGATGGAATAAGACTACTGCTACTACTACGCCGTTTCTTCCCCGTGGGTGTCGTAAAATACGACTAAGGGATATAATATGTAGAATGTAGATGTCTATGTAAAAAAAAAAGGAAATCTTGACATAAAGCGCTATGCCAAGACGTTTGTCCAGCGTGGTATAGTAGATTAATTTAACTCTTATTGTGGAGTAGGGTCGAGCCCAGCAGTGGGATGTAAATGAGTTGTGATGACGACGAAGCAGTACACATTTTTTTTTTTAATTGAACACCGTGTACTAAGGACATAATCCTTGTATTGCGGGGACTTTAAAAACATATATGTAATTAGTTATACTAATAATAAATTAGTACAAAGTATTGTTTGGCCTGGGCAACGAACCCATATCACTGGCATTGTAGGTATCTATCTTAACTTCACTACACCATCAGTGCAGTCTTTTGCAATGTTTTTGGTGGCAAATGAGCAAGCAAGCCTCCCTGATGGAAAATGGTAACTACCGCTCATGCACTTATAGCACAATCTACCATCAGATACAGCTTTCTCGCTCAATAAGTGCAGTAGCAAATTGCTACTGTTCAGACGTTATACCTCGACGTTATACCTTTATAACTGCAGAGAGAGAACTATAAACTGGAGATATTACAAACATGAAGTTTCGGATTTGGATACAAATATTAAAAATAGCAATATACCAGTTTTGGATACGGATATGGTTACTAGAATAACATTATACCAGTTTAGGATACAGTTGCGAATATTAGAATAACATTATACCAGTTTAGGATACGGTTACGAATATAAGAATAACATTATACTAGTTTAGGATACGGTTACGAATATTAGAATAACATTATACCAGTTTAGGATACGGTTACGAATATTAGAATAACATTATACTAGTTTAGGATACGGTTACAAATATTAGAATAACATTATACCAGTTTAGGATACAGTTACAAATATTAGAATAACATTATACCAGTTTAGGATACGGTTACAAATATTAGAATAACATTATACCAGTTTAGGATACGGTTACGAATATTAGAATAATATTATACCAGTTTAGGATACGGTTACGAATATTAGAATAATATTATACCAGTTTTGGATACGGATATTAGAATAACATTATACCAGTTTAGGATACGGCTACAGATATGACATCATTTCAGGTCGGTTTCGGTTACGGATATTGGATTATCAGCGTCATCTTCATCATCATCATTCTGCTCTTACCCAATTTCTTAGGTCGATTCAATATGTACTCTTCCTTCACAGTACATGTTGCAAAAGTTACTGGCAATAGTTTTATGACCGGCCACCTGCCTGACGTCAACCCTCCTTGGGACTATAATTGTTTAAGAGACAGCACCAGATGTAGTTGGCTCAGGTTTATGAAAATTTATTGTCATGTGTATCGATTTTTTACGTATTTTAAGGTATGATGCTTATCGTATTATTCCCCTTTGCAAAGGCTTACGTTTAGGCTGCCAGTTTGCTGGTTGAAGTTATTAAATTATTATATATACCGGGTGTATCAGGTTATGGGGCAACTGGTAAAGAGGGAGCTAGGCAATGGTGGTAGAAACCCATGAAAAAAATTTGAACGAAAAATATCGATTCGTTAAGGAATTAGAGACATGTAAAATTTTCAATTTTGTCATCGCTTTTTCGTGTAAATCTGATTGAAATGTATAGTCAATGATACTTAATACGTAACATATTCATACTTTGTTAAATGTTCATTAGAAATTGAATAAATCAATGATTACATTCACATAAGCAAAAAAAAAAAACTTCGCTTTAAAACAGCTGATCGGCCTATGACCGTTGACCGCTCGCCGTTGTACCTACACCGTCATTCAAACGTTTGCGCAACTCTAGGTATGAATGAATGAAATTATACTGTCGAAGCTTTACATGCCTACATGTATTCTGTCTGTACGTGTACAATTGTACATGCCTACATAATACGTAACATTTAAGGCATAGACTCTTAGGCACATTTTTTTGAAATCACTATAACTTTTATGTTATATTGTTTTATGTGTAATGTACATTTTAATTACGATCTATGACCGTTAAACTACAACATACTTGAACAGTTGCCCCATAACCTGATACAGCCTGTATATATTAATTTTTTGGATATCTTTTAGTTTTGGTTTGGAGCTCCGTGCTCCATAACATTCCACCCTAACACTATAGCATTTGCTTTTGGGGACATGCTATTTTCTGTAAATATTCTGGCTATACCACATGGGAAAGCGGAAGGGATGGTGTGGCTCCACATAAGCTTATACGGTAGGTTTATTACCGCCACGTTGGAGGACCACAGGAACAGTCTTCAGTGATCCATCGGGCAACCCTATTACGATGCCTAATATTATAATGGGTTTTAAACAAAACAAAACCCATTTATGATTACAAAATCATGTTATAATAATACATTATTATACTATATATGTACAAGACACACACACGGCGCCGCCCTGCGACTTGTGATTCAACCATTTCGTCATCTGTAAATACAAAAATTGAATATTATTAAAAAAAAAAAAGAATAAAAAGTGATCCTGAAGACTGCCTGCATCATCATCGCAACCCACATACGTCCCAATGCTGGGCTCGGGCCTCCTCCACAATGGAAGGGAATTCCACCTACTATGCTGGTCAGATATGTTGGTTTCATTTCGAGTTTTTCTTCTTTTGTACAGATGTTATGTGCATATTATATCCCTTAGTCGTTTTTTACGACATCCACAGGCAAGATAGGGAGTGGTGAATTGTATTCTTACTCCGTCACCACACGGAACGAGAACTAGGATATTATTAAAATAATTGTGAACCATAAAAAAAAAAAAAAAAATCCGAATTCAACCGTTTTGTCATTGATGACATTATCAAAACTGGACCAAATGGAAACGGGCGCAAACGGCAAGCATCAACTTTCAAATAAAGAGTCATCAAAATCGGTTTACCCAGTGGAAAGTTCTGAGATAATTAACATAAAAAAACACAAAGCCAAATTGGCAAGCAAAAAGTTGGGCGTCCTGAACAGAGCCAGGCGGTACTTCACACCGAGACAGCGTCTTGTGCTATACAAAGCACAAGTTCGTCCTCATGTGGAGTACTGCTCACATCTCTGGGCAGGTGCGCCCAAATATCAGCTATAACCACTTGACTCCCTGCAAAGACGGGCTGTTCGAATCGTCGGGGATCCCAATCTTACGGACAGATTGGAGTCGCTGGAGCAGCGGAGAGACTTTGGGTCACTCTGTGTACTTTACCGACTCTTTCACGGGGAGTGCTCCGAGGAACTGTTTGACTTGGTACCACCGTCACCATTCTACCAACGTACCACTCGACATCGCAGCAGGGTTCATCCATTTCACCTGGAAACGTTATGGTCTTCAACTGTACGTTTCCAGCGATCATTTCTCCCACGTACGTGCAAGCTCTGGAATGAACTACCTGCTGCTGTGTTTCCCGAGCGCTATGACATGTTTAAGAAGAGTATTTCCTTCACGGTAGGCAGCGGCCTGGCTGTGCCCCTGGTATTGCAATGGTCCATGTGCAGCAGTTTCACTTACCATCAGGTGTGCTGCTTGCTCGTTTGCCACCGTTGGCAATAAAAAAAAAAAAAAAAAAAATACAGTCGAATTAAGAACTTCCTCCCTTTTTGAGGCCGATTAAAAGATAGGACTGCCGACAGAAGCGAAAACTTAAAACTATGAACAAATAGTTATTTTCGGATTTTTAAAATATTTGTTCTTAAGTTATTCTTTTTTACATTTATCTGGTCCTGACATCTATCGTCACAGATATAGTGACATTGATATATCTACAGATATTCTGTTAGCGTTAACACGTCACGTGACCATGTCCATGACGACATACATGAGTTTACTCCCCATCCACATGACCTACTACACCACGCTGATCAGGCGGGTTGGTGTAGGGTTAGATTTCGGGTTTTCCTTGTTTTGCAAAGTTATTATATGCCCAAGATATGCTTTAGTCGCCTTTTACGACACCCACGGCAAGATAGGGGGTGGTGAATTGTATTCTTACTCTATCACCACACAGAAATAGAGTAATAGTACTTAAAACCATACAGGGAACTCACATTTGTAGTGAGCGATCACTCGGCGAGGTCCGGCAGCCGCGAGGGCGGAGTCCTCCACACGGCTGAGGAGGTGCGTTTCAATTGTGCGCGCTCGATGTTCGGGAAGATGTCCCTAAGGTCTGGTCGGTGTACTTTAACGCTGAACAGCCGGTCCACGTGCACTTTGGACAACTGACTCTGGATATACAGCTGAACCCTGCGATTCTGTGGATATAAAAATAACCATGAACATATAACGTGACTTCCATTCCAGCAGGAGTAAGTGACACTCAGATGACCAAAACTGAGCATAAAATTGCACTACAAAGGATGGAAAACTCGAAATGTAAACTACCTAACTATTATGGTAGAGTTGGGCAATTTCCCTCATATGAGGGAGGCTCTTGCCCAATAGTGGGATAATCATGATGCGGAAGATGAAAAACAACAGTCAGCTTGGTAACATTTGTAAATAGAAGTAACATTATTATTACATGCTGAAAATAAAAACTATTCTGATTATTGATGTAGATAATAAAAAAAGGTAGGGCTTTTTTGGGTGTGAAACATCTACAGGTGAAAATAAACCTGATCATTGGCGTGGCGTATAGCGACGCATGCCGTGGCGAGGCCTCACCACGCTATATGATAGTAAGTGTAGTTCCGACTAATTGTCCCAATAATATAGTCAGAGGCATCGAATATAACTATTATATTATTACAGAAATCACGGATTAAAAGAATTGAGTTGTCACAATTTGAAATATGTTTGAATTTTCAATTCTTGTATTTAATGAAAATAAACATTTATTGAATAAAAATCATCATTTTCTGGAAAAAAATTTTAACATTTTATTTATACATTATGCCATATGAGTTTCTGTTGTAATCAGTTCTTTTATGCATAAGTACCTATACATTTGTGCAAAATAATTACGACGTTTCACATGTGTCAGGCATCCTGAGCGACGACTCACTTTTTTTTTGTGGTAGGCTATGGTTTAGATACACTGCCCCTCCCCCCCCCCCCCCGAACTACAGTATTGCCTCTCCATGCCCATTGGGCTGACCACTGGTAACGATACCTTAACATCCATAGTCAGCCCGTCGGATTTTCGGGTACCATCCCCTTCAACAACAAGGCAGTGTTCCCGGGGCGTCGCCCTCATACAGTCGGCTTCTTTGCGAGTGGCGGACTAATCTCCGGTCCGTACACCCGCATCCTCGGCTAAGGATTATTGCTTACCCTAGAAGTACTCCAGTCAGGCACTGGCATATCGCTATTCTCCGAATCTTCATCATCACTGTTGAGGTACTGGAATCCGTCAGCCATGTAGACGGGCTCCAATGCAGTGCCATGTCCGCCAGTCTTCAGCGGCGTGTGATCTATAAAAACCCATAAAATTTATTTGTACGAGTTTTATCAGTGCAAAAGCGTTAAATAGAAACGCATTTCTTAGTGGTAGGAGCACTGTTGACAGTTGTTTGTCTACAGCCACGGGTTGGTCCATCCGGGGTAGTACTACACTGAGCAGAAAATCGACGTCTGAGTAGTAGCAATTTGTTGCTGCGCTTCGTTCGGTGAGCGAGAGAGCTGGAAGCCCAACTGTTTGAGCGTGCTTGGGTGTGGTTTTAGTGATGCCTTTAGTATCAGCGAACCTTATTGCATGCATTCACACTCCCTGAAGAAAGTGCTGAAAAACCGTGAAGAAAGTGCTTCACGGCAACCTAGCAAAGGTGGCTGGCCTAGCGATAAGTGACAACATCACCATCAGGTGTATGGTTTTCTCGTTTGCCAACATTTGCAATAAAAAAGCCCATCAGTGGTATGGTATACATATTCCCTGTGGTGACGGAGTAAGAATACAATTCACCACTCCCTATCTTGCGCGTGGATGTCGTAAAAAACGACTAGAGGATATGATACCCCTAGCCGAGGCCGCGGGTGACGTGACCGGGGAATTAGTCCGTCACCCGCCGAGAGGCCGACCGCGTGAGGAAAGACCGACGTCCTCCCCGAGGGGGGACGTCGGTCGATGGGAGGGTACCCCACGTAGGAGGTATTCCGTCGGGCCGACCACTGACGTCAAGTAACCCTGCTCCTGTGGTCGGCCCAACGACGAAGGCGACGTGCATCGTAGGTGGGTTGCGGGAGTTGCGTGCTTATGCCCCTCTGTCGCACCGGACGGCGTGGTGCGAGGAGCGTGCCGACCGCAACCCACCCCAAAAAAAAAAGGGGAGGGATATAATACGCATATAACATCTGCAAGAGAAGAAAAACTGGAAATAAAACCCTATAGACCAATTTATCTAACCAGCATGGTAAGGTCCCTCTTATTGTGGAGGAGGCTTGAGCCCAACAGTGGGACGTATATGAGCTGAAATGATAATGATGATGATATTCACGTAACGTTCAATGCGCAATGATAAATAATTTAAAATTTTTCCTTAAAATAATAACTCATAGATCACGCCGCGCACAGAAAATGAAGCATTTAAATTGTAGCCGATTGGAGGCGTACGCCGGACCGTTCCTTAGTGTACAAGGTCACTGCGTACAGGGTAACTCTAATTTTATATATTGGTGTGCGTGTGTAATCGTTTACATGCATGTAGTATTTTTGGCTTCACCTTTTTGATCGCTTAAGTATCTACACTATCCTTCTATACATTATTATTCTAAGCATTTTTCGTAAAAAGATTAAAATATATTCACTCGGATCTCCGCTAAAATGAGAAAGAAAGAAATTGACTACTATTTGTGGATTGTATTTTTGAGACTTGAATTGTATTCTTCGAGCGAATCCAAGAGCGAGAATATCTATATGGACTTAAAAGAAGAGATAGAAGCCGTGGAAATAGTGTATGATAGGCATACTTACTCTTATCTTCCATTCTCTGTTTCATCTTCTGTTTTTCAATGTACTCCTTTTGTCGTTTCTCAATTTCTTTAGCCATTATCGCGGCCTCCTTCTTTCCGCTGTGAATGATAAGAAATATTTCAATATACATAACATTTATTTTACACTAGCAACCCGCGCTCGCTTCGCTTCGGGTTCAGTCGCCTTACCCGCGTAGCTACGGTTCCAGTGGGAATATCGGGATAAAATATAGGCTAAGTAGCCTATGTAACCTATGCCTCCCTGATCTTTTATTCGTTTTTTTTTTTGTGTGTGACTTAGTTGTTAGCCTCAGATGGCTGTGATAACTTTACTATATTAGTTAAAATTGTATGGTGTAAAAGGCAATAGGGAATATGCACGAAACTCCAAAATGAACAAATTATTTTTATTTGTAATCTTTATTGCTTAAAAACGTACCTATACAATTATTTTTTCATTTTATCAATATTTAATAATTAAATTTAATTATTAAAAAGTGCCTTTTTTGAGATTCACGCGCAAAATTTCTGAAACGCACCGTATTGGTTGGAGGACTATGATGTCACGTTTTGAACACGTGAAACCAGAATCTTCTAGTTAGGGCTGTCGATATTTAAAAAAAATAGTTTTACGATATATCGATATTTTTAAATATATCAATATCGGAGTTTTATATAACGAAAAAATCGATATTTTCCCCATGAACACTCTTTAACTTCGTTCATTGCGGGGTTGCCGTGCCGAGCTTTTTTTTATTAAATTCTAAGAGTAAGTGATAACTGATCATCAATTTCATGCCAGCGCTTTTACAGTAGATTAAGTTTACGGTGATTTTGTAGAATAAATACTTTACAAGAAAAGATAAAACACCAAATTTATTCAAATAAATATCGACCCTCGATACTTATTTTTTATTATAGATATATCGTCCAAAAAAAAGTTCAGTATTCAGTATCGATATTTTTAAATAATAATATCGATATTTTGACGTATCGATATTTTATTAACAGCCCTCCTTCTCCTTCTGATATCAAGCTGTTGTTTGTATGTTTCTAGTGATTATTTTGTATTGTTACCCAGTTATTTCATAATAAGTTATTAGTTTTCTGTGTTCAAGTATTAATCTTTGTGAATAAAAGTCTTATTACAATGACTGAAACCGGTTTCGTCAAAGTACAGTCAGATAATCTTCCTAAAATAGACGTGTATATAATGACAACGTATTTTGCGTCTAATTCAGATTTAATGTCTTTTAAACTCTGAGGAATAAAAGATGCAAGGTAAATAAGATATATTTAATAATCGTAATAATAATAAAAATATCGATATAGCGAACCGCGATATTGATACATTGTAAAATATCGATACGTCGAAAAATGATATTTATAAAAATATCAACAGCCCACTTGTATGAGTGTCGAGGACTCTGACGTCACAGAATACGCGTGCCGAAGTAGTCGCGTTTACATCGGCCCTAAAGTATAGCTATTTTTAATTTTTTTTTTGCGTAATGGTTTATATTTTGGATGTGTTATATTTATTTCTAGTAATGTACTAACTAGTAGAAACGTTTAAAAAATAAAAAAAAACTCATGCATATTCCCTATTATGTAGTGCATGAAATGCTTAAGGTAACTACTGTATTTTATTTGATAAGGATTAATATCCTATGCGTCTAAATAACTTTCAAATTATCACGTTATAATGTGGCCATTTTCTTAAACATTATAATGGGTATTGTACATTATCCGTAAAAGATAGACATATGCTATCGCGGACTTTTTTGTAGACATAAAAGATACACAATTCCACCATACATTGTTTTGATATATCTCCAACGGATCAGACAGCGTTTTCGATAAAAGCTCCTGGGCGGCTTGACTTTTGCCGACCTCTTCGACAATTATAGTCATATTTCAACCAATTTACACAAAACATTGATGTATTATACATAAAAACCTTCCCCATGAATCACTCCGTCATTTGGTGTAAACCGCATGAAAATCTGTTCAGTAGTTTTTGAGTTCATCGCGTTCAGACAGAGAGACAGAGGCCGCCGGCGACTTTGTTTTATAATATTTAAAGATTGACTACATAGGTGGCATAGTGTTCTAAGTAGCAGATATCTATATATTCTTTCTTTCACCCCACGCTAGTCAGATGTGTTGACATAGGGTTTTATTTCGAGTTATCCATCTCTTGTGACTTGTACTGATGTTATCAGCCTATTGCAATCCTTTGACATTTTTTTCGACATCCATGGGCAAGAGTGGGGTTCGTGAACTGTATCCTTACTCCGTCACCGCACGGGCCTCCTCCATAGTGGGAGGGGAGGGGCGTAATTTGACCTACTATACCATGCTGGTCAGACATGTTGGTATAGGGTTTCATTTAGAGTTTTCCTTCTCTTGCACAGATATGGCGTGGTGAATTGTATTCTTACTCCGTCACCACACGGAAAGTCTACATATACAGGGTGTATCAGGTTATGAGGCAACTGGTGAAAAGGGAGCTAGGCAATGGTGGTAGGAACCTATGAATAAAATTTTAACGAAAAATATCGATTCGTTAAGGAATTAGAGACATGTAAAGTTTTCAATTTTGTCATCGCTTTTTCGTGTAAATCCGACTGAAATGTATAAAGTCAATGATACTTAATACACAACATATTCATACTTTGTTAAATGTTCATTAGAAATTGAATAAATCAATGATTACGTTCGCATAAGCAAGACAAACTTCGCTTTAAAACAGCTGATCGGCCGATGACCGTCGACGGCTCGTCGTTGTTACCTACGCTCATTGAAGCGTTTGCGCAATTCTAGGTATGAATAAATGAAATTATACTGTCGAAGCTTTACATGTCTACATGTATTCTGTCTGTACATGCCTACATAATACGTAACATTTAAGGCATATACTCTTAGACACATTTTTTTGAAATCACTATAACTTTTATGTTATATTGTTTTTTGTGTAATGTATATTCTAATTACGATCACGATGACTATTAAACTACAACATACTCAAACAGTTGTCTCATAACCTGATACATCCTGTATATAACAATTTGTGGAAAGTATAGTCCTGTGTAGGAATCGAACCTGCGATAATTGGCACGGTCGGTACAAGTTGGTATCGGAATCACTACGCTATCTATGCAGTCATATCATGTCTTAGTTAAATAACTTACGCAGCAGCCTCTTCCTGCTGTTTCTTTCTTGCCTCATCTGCTCTTCTCTGCTCTTCAGCAAGTCGCAGTTGTCTCGCCTGTTCTTCAGCACGACGACGCTCCTCCGTTTCGGCTACTTTACGAGCGAGCTCTTGTTTTTTCTATAGAACAATGTATAATTATTATGTATGTAGGAAAACCAGGATGTCTGTGACAGTGTCTTACGGCACAGAAACGTGGTCGCTAATTGTAGGTCTGTAAGCAAGCTGTAGTAGAATGTAATTTGTGTCCGTTAATTATGTTTGTAAGGTACACCACAACAAAGAATTATTTCCCTAGGGCAGGGCGTTCTCTTTAAAAAAAAAGGTCAAAATCCCCCAACGTGCTATGGAGCATGACACAGTTGAATAATCTTAATAAATATAAATTACGTGTCACGTTGTTTGTTCGCGATGGACTCCTAAACTACTTAACCGATTTTAATCAAATTTGCACACTGTGTGCAGTTTGATCCAACTTGAAAGATAGGATAGCTTACATCTTAATTTATAGTCGCAATATTATTTTATTGCAAATTATTAGTATTACCTATATATACCTATTATTTGACATTCACAATTATCTGTTAACTCCAAACGATTTTAACAGATGGCGATATCTGTTGACTGAATTGAGTAATTAATTAATAGATGGCGCTGCTATGTCAACCCTAAAAACGTGTCATATACGATTTTAACTTGCTTTTTTACATAGATACCATTTGTAAAAAAATATGACGACCTCCATGACAGATGTTCTCCTACAGTTCCACTTAAATAGTTTAATAAAATGTAATATAACAAAAACATTAGCCATAGCAACGCGTGGCCGGGTCTGCTAGTATATATATATCTATACCAATAAATAAAATTGGAGTGTCTGTTTGTAATGTCAAAATAATAGGCTTTTTTCATGCTCACACGGTTATTTGCACGACACCTATGCCTAAAATAGCAATTAAAAAACATTTGTCTGTCTGTTTGTTCCGGGTAATCTTCAAAATGGCTGGACCGATTTCAAAAATTCTTTCACCAATGGAAAGCTATAATATCAGGGCGTAAACTAGGCTATAGGTATATTTTATCCCGGTATTCCCACGGGAACGGGAACTACGCGGGTAAAACGACTATAACCTATAACCGAAGCGAAGCGAGGGCGGGTTGCTAGTATTTATTACAATCGGTGGCAAACAAGCAAACAGTATGCCTGATGGTAAGTGTTGCTGTCGATCGTAGACCTTTGCTAGGTCGCTGCCTACCGCGAAGAAAGTGTGAATGCTTGCAATGAGGTTCAGTGAATCTAAAGGCATCACCAAAATCCCCCACACGCAAACACCCTCAGAAAGTTGGGCTTCCGGCTCTCTCGCTCACCGTACGAAGCGCAGTAACAAATTGCTACTACTTAGACGTCGATTTTCTGCGAGGATTTGGTACTACCCTACTACAGATAAATATCAACAGTATGGTCCTTCCATGTGTAGATTGCCAGCCTAGCTGATCAGTTATCATCTTTGTGAACTCCCCTTAAAGTCTGAACAACTATAACTCCATCCTAATACATAGGGTAGCTATATACTAAGTACATACCCGTTCGACCTCCTTGAGCCTTTCAAGCTTGCCAAGATCAGCGTGAGCTTGCTTCTCCATCTTGTCTTTTATTGCGGCCTCCATGGCGGCTTGGCGGTCCCGTTCAGCCGCCTCTCGTGCCGCAGCCGCCGCCGCCATCTTCTCTTCGCGTTTCCTATAATACAAGAAATGCAGATAGATACAGTAAATTTTTTCGTGAGGCAATGGATTAAGAATACAATTCACCACTCCCTTTCTTGTTCCTGAGTGTCGTAAGAATTATTAAAAGATCTTAAAATGCAGATAACATCTTTACAAGAGAAGGAAACTGGAAATAAAGCCCTATTCAAATTTTTTTCCTATTATATTTTTAAAAAGAACCCTGAACTAAGGAAATAATCCTTGTGTTGCGGGAGATTTTACAAACAAATAATTAACAGACACACATTACATCATCCGTGTGGTGACGGAGTAAGAATACAATTCACCACCCCCTATCTTACCCGTGGGTGATCGTACGAGACGTCTAAGGGATATAAAACGCGTATAACATCTATGCGAGAGAAGGAAAAGTCGAAATAAAACCCTATACCAACACGTCTGACCAGCGTGGTATAGTAGGTCAATTACCCTTCCATTATGGAGGAGGCCCGAGCCTAACAGTGGGACTTATATGGGCTGAAATGATGATGATGATGACACATTACATCTGTTTAATATGAGCAAAATTAACTCCCGACTTACGCGATTATCGCTCGGTCCCACCTATCGCGTAAGTCCGGGGGTATTACTGTACTCCACTTCCTATACCACTTTGGTATAATTATTATTTTACCTTTTATGTAATTCCCTTTTAGCCGCAAGCATAGCCTCTTTCTTCTTCCTCGCATCTTCCTTTTCTCTTTTACTCGCTTCTGCCTCTTCCCTTGCCTTGTTGATGCCACTCAGTTTGGATGCCGATGCTGATATAGGTTTAGACGTTGGTATGTTTGATCGGGGCTTCGACGCTGAATTTGAAATCTAGCAACATAAAATGAACAGATGGTATAGTAATTAATATGTTATCTGCCGTGCTAAGTGTCGTGGGTTTGAATCCCATGCAGAACTTTGTGTGATCTATGAATTAATGTTCAGTCTGCGTGCCATTTCATCGAATTAATTCTATGTGATACGTTATTATCATACGCCAATAATACATATTCGTGTGGTGATAGAGTAAGAATACAATTCACCACCTTGCCTTGGGTGTCGTAAAAAAGGACTATAAAGCGATTATAATATACAACATCGATGCAAGAGAGGGGAAACCCGAAATAAAATTCTATGCCAATACGTCTTATAAGCACGGTATAGTTAGGGATATAAATATCAAAACCAAAAACATCGATGTACAAAAACATCGCCTTAAAAACATTGATCGAAACATCGTATCTAAACATCGATGTTTTTTATTAATCTATGTGATGAGCTTTTTTTTTAGCTATATCAAGCATACTTTTATATGAATTACCAACATTTGCGTGATGTGAGGACCTTTTTTTGCAGGCTCTGCTAAAAGTACCATACATTTTATATCATGCAGACAAAACATCGTATAAAATAACATCGATACATCAATGTTTTACAATAATGAACATCGATGTCAAGCATCGGTGTTTTTTTTATTGAAACATGTTTCAGAAACATGTATCGTTTGCATTCCTAGGTTAGTATAGGTACGTAGGTTAAATTCCCTCCGAAAATGGAGGAGGCACGAGCGTGACAGTGGAACGTAAATGGGCTGAGATGATGATGATCGAATTTTTTCTTCTCAGATCTTATAGGTCGCCCTGGTGACCCATAGACTGTAGATCAAATCCCCGGAGGGCAGGAAAGGAATACTTGTATCCAAAAGCATTGTATAGACATGTGCCCGCTATAGCAAAACATAACTGAAAACTGTTGACTATCGTATCACTATTGATATAACTAGTAACGGCTATTAGTTATCTAGATACAAACAATTGACAATGATGCGACGTTGTCAACTAACAATATCACAACAATTGGTTACGTGCCGTGATTTTTGTTTCGCTATGTTGATAACTGAACAATCATTAATAAGTCTAATAACCATCTAATAATCTCTCTCTTTTTACGTGATGCCTGACTCGAAAAACAGAGAGGGGGGCGGTTATTAACTAACGGCTTAATAACAAACAACAAACACGCTCTTATTCAAACATGAGTAAGACTTCATTTCAGCCTATTGCCGTCCACTGTTGGACGTAAGCCTCCCTCATGTTGCGCCACAATGTGCGGTCCTGTGCCACCTGCATCCAACGACGCCCAGCAACTTTCACTAGGTCATCGGTCCACCTAGTGGGGGGGCGTCCTACACTGCGTCGTCCGATACGTGGTCGCCACTCGAGAACCTTTCTTCCCCAGCGGTTGTCGGTTCGTCGAGCGATGTGGCCTGCCCATTGCCACTTCAGCGTGCTAATTCTTCGTGCTATGTCGATTACACCCGTTCTTCTGCGGATTTCCGTATTCCAGATTCTATCTCGCAGAGAAATCCCGAGCATAGGCCGCTCCATAGCACGATGAGCGACTTTGAGCCTTGATATGAGGCCTACATTTAGGGACCACGTTTCCGTGCTGTAAGTCATCACTGGTAACACACACTGGTCGTAGACCTGTGTTTTCAGACACTGAGGTATGTTGGACGAGAAGATCCTCTTAAGTTTCCCGAACGCTGCCCAACCGAGTTGGATTCGTCGGCTGATTTCATTCTCGAAATTGGATCTACCTAACTGGACTGTTTGTCCTAGGTAAACATAGTGATCGACAACTTCGAGAATCGCATTGCCAACTAGGACCGGTACAGGAATGACATGGGCATTTGACATGACTTTCGTCTTGTCCATGTTCATTCGTAAACCCACTAGTTGGGAAACCCTGCTGAGATCATTGAGCATTGTGCCAAGGTCCTCCATGGATTCTGCCATAACGATGATGTCGTCTGAAAATCGAAGATGAGTGATGTATTCGCCATTAATGTTGATGCCGAGTCCAGTCCAGTCTAAGAGCTTGAAGACATCTTCCAGTGCAGTGGTGAACAGTTTCGGAGAGATGACATCTCTCTGTCTCACGTCTTTCTGCAACTGGATCGGTTTCGTACTCTTATCCTGGATACGGACTGACATTGTGGCGTTCCTATACAAACACTTCAGCACTTCGATATAGCGATGGTCGATTGATCGATGGCACCGCTGAAGGGACTGCAGCACCGCCCAAGTTTCGACTAAATCAAAGGCTTTTTCATAGTCCACAAACGCTAAGCACAGAGGCCGATTATACTCCTCGGTCTTTTGTATAATCTGCCGAAGCGTGAGGGTATGGTCTATGGTGCTATAGCCTTTACGGAAGCCGACTTGTTCGGGCGGCTGGAAGTCATCGAGCTTGCGCGAGAGTCGATTGGTAATGACCCTCGAGAACAACTTATAAACATGGCTCAGGAGTGAGATGGGTCTGTAGTTCTTTAAAAGAGCTTTGTCACCCTTCTTGAAGAACAGCACCACCACACTCCTGGTCCACGACTCTGCAACGTCGCCCCCGAGGATAACGGAATTAAATAGCTTCTGAAGGGCTTCTTCAGGAGCTCTGCCGTAATTCCGTCATCTCCCGGTGCCTTACCGTTACGTAGTTGTTTGAGAGCCATTCTGATCTTGTACAAGCTGATGTCCGGGATTTCTTCGGTATAGTGCTGAGTTAGCTTGGATCTGGGATCTTGGACCAAGCCGACAACAGGATTTCGGGATGATTTGTATAACTCTCCATAGAACCATTCGACCTGTCCCAAGATCTCACTTTGGGATGAAATGACAGTGCCATCGTCGGTCTTAAGCTTAGTCATTTGGCTTTGCCCAGTAGACAGATCTTGTGCGAACACTTTTGAGCCACGATGCCGTTCTATCGCTTCTTTGATACGAAGCGTATTAAATCGGCGAATATCGCGACGCACAGACCTGGAGATCTGCCTATTTAGCTGCCTATGTTTGGACCAATCGGCTGAAGACTGCACCGTCATTTCTTTTCTCCGCTCCATGAGCTCGAGAGTCTGGTCAGAAAGTTTTTTAGGTCTATTAACGCGGTGAGCCTTGAAAAATTTCGACCCAACCGTGTGGACAGCGTAAGACTTAACTATCATAAACTCTGGTAAATCAAAATGTAATGGTAAAGTGGTTTTTGTTTCTCGTTGCTATCGTATGCTACGAAAACTGTTCACTATAGTTTGACCTAGAAAAGGTTATAATGGTTAAACCGTGCATTAATAAAGTCGCGATTACTTTACGCGTATTATACCGATATTCGGCAACGGTTATCAGTATAGACACAAAAAAAAAGGTTAGTAACAGTTGCCACAAATAGCCGGTAATGTCCATGTCTAGTATTGCAGTGTCTATAACATCCTTACTAACATTATAAATGCGAGAGAAAGTTTGTTTTTTTACGCTATCATATTTAAACCATCGAACCAATTTCAAAAATTCTTTCACCAATGGAAAGCTATAATATCAGGGAGTAACATAGGCTATATTTTATCCCGATATGCCCACGGGAACGGGAACTACGCGGATAATGCGACTGAAACCGAAGCAAAGCGAGGGCAGGTTGCTAGTTAGAAATAGTTTTATCACCTGTTTCCCACCGAATATCATGCTGTTCATTTTTTTGAGTGTTTCCTCTGATAATACTGGTTTCACTATCTTGTCAGGCGGTGTCTGATTTTCAGTCTGTTCCTCCTACAAAAATAAATTATTAATAAACTCGTTTGCAAAAGTATAAATGTAACTACTAAACTAGGCTTAATTAATCCATCGTCATCTCAGCTCATACACGTCCCACTGCTGGGCTCGAGCATCCTCCACAATAGGAGAGAACTTGACCTACTGCACTATATTGGTCAGATGGGGTGGTATTGGGTTTAGTTCGAGTTTTCAATCTCTTGCAGATGTTATACGTATATGATGTCCCTTAGTTGTCTCTTAAGACACCCTCTGGTATGACAAGGGTTGGTGAATTGTATTGGATCACTCTGTGTACTCCACCAGGTCTTTCATGGTGAGTGCTCTGAGGAACTGTTTGATTTGGTACCACCGTCACCATTTTACCAAAGTACCATTCAACACCGTAGCAGGGTATATCCATTTCACATGGAAATGTTATGGTCTTCAACTATACGTTTCCACCGATTATTTCTGCCATATACATGCAGTTCCTGGAATGAACTACCTGCTGCTGTATTTCCCAAGCAGTCTGTCATGTCCTTCTTTAAACAAAGTTTAAGAGAATTTTCTTCATAGCAGGCGACGGCCTAGCTATGCCTATGGTACTGCAAAGGGCCATATCCGGCAGTATCACTTACCAATAGATTGCTGCTTGCTCGTTTGCCACCATTATCAATAAAAATAAAAAAATATTTACTCTTCTAAATTTTTTGGTAGTGGATAAGGTTTTTTTTATAAATAGCCTAGCATGTCAAAATGTCTGTTATAGAGATCAGGAATAAAATTATTACCTTCTTAGCCATAGCCCTGGTCTTGGTTCTCGTGGTCCTGGTGGCCAACTCTTCAAACTTCTGCACTTTCTCTTTAACAGCGGATCTACATAATAAAGATTTTAGTTAGGTACATAAAGGCATAATGATGGTTTTATAATAGATTTGAAGAAAGACTAGACAGAATGGACTGCTCTATATGGTATTCTCGTCGGAAGGCTTATGTTCATCTGTGGACGTCTATAGGCTGATGGAGGAATGAGTGGATGGAGATAGTATGTGTCCGCCGCTGAGAGACAAGTTAGTGCCGTATATCCGACATGTCCCATGTAAGAGGGGTATCTATTGCATTAGCCATAAGAAGTACCTATCTACCCCTCCTCTTGCCCGTGGGCATCGTAAAAGACAACTAAGGAATTATACGCAGTGACTTTTTTATCGTCTTACAAAAAAAAAAACCTTAAAAGTATCCGACCTAAGAAACATATCTAACATATTTAAATGTTCAATAGTGGTAGTTATAATAAAATAAATTAAAGTTAATATTTTGTAACAGCCTGTTTATCATGTTTACATTTTAAACAAACAAATCCTGCGGAATTACGTTAGCCAATCATAGCTAGGAAGTCCATGTGGACAGCCAATCATAGCTAGGAAGTCCACGTGGACAGCTATTACAAAGCGTAATCCCGGCCCCCATTGGCTGCCTTTTTGTTTTAGATCCGCCGGTGTGCAAAAGTTGAAGGTCGTGCGCATGAACTTACAATTTCCCTACAAGTAATTACATATTTCGCGACATCGTTGTGTGTTTGTGTTGTTACGAAATGTCTAATAGACATTATCAATACTCGAATATCGTACCTGTACGTAGTATAAATGGTGGTTTATGCATAGAAAAACATGGTGAGCAATTTGAACAGTTCTTTCAATATCGGTAGAACGATATTCTTGTTACTTTGTTCGCAATTATTTGTAAATAGCTGATTCCATTTTATCTAAATACCTCTGAACCAATTTACTTTATTGAAATAATGACCTACTAGTAGATACCAAGTCTCTAACACTTTAAATAATTGTTCCTGACGGTCCTAAGTGCGTAGAAAGTATTAAGGAAAAAATTGGACTCCGCGCGTACTGAATATGTAGTGGTATTTCTGAAAAGGACGTAGGTAGATTATGGTACAATTTTACGAGTTGACAATCGAACTTTTTCTAAGGTGTAAAGTGAATGACCGCGCGGGCGGCGAGGTAACAG
The DNA here is from genome assembly GCA_032191425.1 of Lymantria dispar. Taxonomy (NCBI): domain Eukaryota; kingdom Metazoa; phylum Arthropoda; class Insecta; order Lepidoptera; family Erebidae; genus Lymantria; species Lymantria dispar. The sequence continues at coordinate 2,513,511 of CM063465.1, read as the reverse complement.
CTGTGTTAAGTACCTACACACGAGCTCGCCGCGCTCACTACATGCTGTTTCCTTACTACTTTAACTTGTAATTATTTATAATCATTTTTATTAAAAAATATTCTAGTAAATCTTTTTTTTTAACTTTTAATTGTACGAATGTATTGTAGATACTGGATACTTTAATTGGCCTGCTTTTGTAAGACGACATAAATGTCACCGTGTGTATGCATATAACATCTATGCCAGAGTGTGGCAGTGACAGCATTAACCTTGGGAAGGCCTATTTTATTTAATTAACTTTGGTATCATGAGAGCAACCTGCTCTGTGGTAGAATCTACGAATATCACCAAACATTACATTGTTCGTGGTGTAATAAAAACGACGAGCCGGAGGAAACCAATACATTCCCAAGGTGGGTTGATTGACGTCAGGAAGGCGGCTGCTCATAAAACGATTGCCTTTTGCAAAATGTACAATAGCAAAGGAGTACATATTGTGTCGACCTCTATATATTGAGGTAAGAGCAGGATGATAATAAGAATAAACATGATTAAACAGCACACCTACTTTTTGTGGTAGGAGCACACTGTCGAAAATCGTCTGTCTCCGGCCGCGGGCCGGTGTGTTTGGGGTAGTACCACAATCTCTTAGAACATCAACGTTTGAGTATTAGCAATTTGTTACTGCACTTCGTTCAGTGAACGAGAGAACCGGAATCCCGACTTTATGATGGTGTTTGCTTGTGGTGGGTATTACAGAACTTCGTTGCACATTCATATTCCCGTTACCTTCTTTGATCTATGTGCGACAGTATCACTTACCGTCAGGTGTGCTGTTTGCTCGTTTGCCACCAATAGAAATTTAAAAAGTGGGCATTGGCATTCCAGACCTCTGCAATACTAGGGACAGAGCGAATATTCCGTTTACCATAATTGTGCCTATTAGTTGACGTCAAAATTGATGGGTATTGGGTGGATGGATGATTATACAGGGTGTATCAGGTTATGGGACAACTGTTAGAGTATGTTGTAGTTTAACGGTCATAGATCGTAATTATAATGTATATTACACAAAAACAATATAACATAATAGTTATAGTGATTTCAAAAAAATGTGTCTAAGAGTCTATGCCTTAAATGTTACGTATTATGTAGGCGTGTACAGACAGGATACATGTAGGCATGTATAGCTTCGACAGTATAATTTCATTCATTAATACCTAGAATTGCGCAAACGCTTCAATGAGCGTAGGCAGAAAAAATATCGATAGATCGATTAATCCGTAATCGATCCTTCAGACCTCCATTTTCTTGTGAATCGATTCAAGAATTGATCTTTTTCAGAAAGATCGCCCATCCCTACCCTTCACAATAGGAGAGAAATTGACCTACTACACCAGGCTGGTCAGACGTCTTCAATGAGCGTAGGTAACAACGGCGAGCCGTCAACGGTCATTGGCCGATCAGCTGTTTTAAAGCGAAGTTTGTCTTGCTTATGCGAACGTAATCATTGATTTATTCAATTTCTAATGAACGTTTAACAAAGTATGAATATGTTGCGTATTAAGTATCATTGACTTTATACATTTCAATCGGATTTACACGAAAAGCGATGACAAAATTGAAAACTTTACATATCTCTAATTCCTTAACGAATCGATATATTTCTTTCAAATTTTTTTCATGGCTTCCTACCACCATTGCCTAGCTCCTTTTGACCAGTTGGCCCATAACCTGATACACCCTGTATACTTACGTAGGTTGTGTTTGATGAGGTTCCTGTTTGGGAGGAGTATTCATGTCTGCCGTATCACTGTCATCAGTAATTAAAGAGTTATCATCAGTTATATCCTCTTGACGTGGTCCTGAAATTACACAAGCTTAGTCAAGGGGACTGCCGACAGAAGTGAAAACTTAAAACATACATTTGCTATAATTTTGGCTCTTTAATTAAAATTATCTATTGATCAATCAATCAATCTAACAAGGGGACGATGACGCGGGTTTAACCATTATTGGCCACCCAACGACGACGCAAGTTCTACGATTTTTGTTCAGACCAAAAATAAATTTTCACTTCAAAAAGCCAGTTTTCCAAGTAATGACGGCGTAAGAATACAATTCACGACCCCCTTTTTTTAACCATGTGTGTAAAAGACGATTACAATATGCAGATAAAATCTATGCAAGAGAAGGAAAACTGTGATTTATTACGATGACGAAAAACATCTATGTTTCTAAATAAAACTACTTTACGGATTTTATCGCGTTTGTATTTGATTTTTGATTATAGTCATCGTTACTGCAGAAAAAAAAATTTTCTGCAGTAACGATGACTTGTTGGACGTGAGACATCTTAGTCCACCCGTGACCATGAACGCTGTAAAGTGTTCGAAACGTCGGGTAATCAAAAATCAAATACAAACGCGATAAAATCCGTAGTTTTATTTAAAATGTATAATACTCATGGAAACATCAGAAATCATTATCTATGTTTTTTTTTAATTCAACTGTTAGCATGGTCGTTTTTTATCCGGCACGACACTCAGCGGGCTTGTCTATTATTTATATATTTTTTTTAATGACATCTTTTATAAAAAAACCTGTATACAACAATTTTCGTGTGGTCATAAAGTAAGTAAAATTTACGTAAGACAAGGAAAACTCGAGATAACACAACCGTGTCTGACCAATGTGGTATACTTATACAACATGTCTAACAAGTACTGACACCAGTGTGAAATGCTTTGAACCATAAGATACGTAATATAATTCTCATATATAATTATATGGGCGTGGTGACAGAGTAATAATACAATTGACCACCCCCTCCAGTCACCATATTGCCCGTGGGTGTTTTAAAACACGATTAAGGGATTAAATATGTATATAACGTCTCTGCAAGAGGAGGAAACCTTGAAATGAATCCCATACTAACCCTGTCTGACCAGCGTGGTATAATAGGTCAATTTCCTTCTTATTGTGGAAGAGGTTCTAGCCCAGCTGTGGGACATATATGAGCCAACATGATGATGATGATGATATACTTCAAACGGTTGTGGCTAGACTAAATCCCACAAGCGGCATCCTATCATAAATTAACTACTATAGCAGCCATCACTCTCCAATAAAGTAATTACCTTTATCTAAAACAACAGTGGCATCCATTATTGCGTTGTGTTTTTTCTCCAATACAATGGTCTCCCTGGCAATAGTATCAATAACAACAGTTTCATTTATATTGTTCTGAAATAAACACATATATAATTAAAAATCCAGAGTAAGAATACAATTCACCACCTCCGCTCTTGTCCGTGGGTGTTGTAAAAGCCTACTAAGGGATATAATACGCATATAACATCTGAAGGAGATGGAAAAGTCGAAATAAAACCCTATATCAACCTCTTTGACTAGAATGGCGTAGTAAGATCAATCTGCTTCCTACTTGGAGGAAGCTCGAGCCCAACAGCGGGACTTATATGAAATGATGATGAAACCGAAATGAGGATGGATTGCTAGTCAATACAAATAATTAAAATTGAAGTGTCTGTTTGTAATGTCAAAATACTGTGCTTTTTTCATGCTCACACTGTTATTTACACAACACCTATGCCTAAAATACAGTTTAAAAAAAATTTGTGTCTTTTTATTTGTTTGAGGTAATCTTCAAAATGGCTGGACCGATTTTGATAATATTTTACTAACAGGTAGTTGTATATAAGGAGTAATTTAGACTATATTATATCCTGGTATGCCCACTGGAACGGAAACTATGTAGGCGACTATTCCGTGAGGTGACGGAGTAAGAATACAATTCACCATCCCCTATCTTACCCATGGGTGATCGTACGAGACGACTAAGGGATATAAAACGCATATAACATCTATATGCGAGAGAAGGAAAACTCGAAATAAAACCCTATACCAACATGTCTGACCAGCGTGGTATAGTAGGTCAATTACCCTTCCATAATGGAGGAGGCCCGAGCCCAATAGTGGGACGTATATGGGCGGAGATGAAGGCGACTGAAACCGAAGCGAGGACGGTATGCTAGTAAAAAATAAACCAAGAAATCAATACTTACAACACTTTTAGGCGTGACAGGCGCGTGATTGTAAAGTCCATTTTGCAAAACTACCGTCTTGTCCATGTCATTCAAATTCGATATAACCCTGGTCTTCTCCATGTCATTAATATTCTCCATAGTCCTCGTGTTATCAACAGCATCTATGCTATCGATACTGGAATGTATCGTCTTAGAAATAAGGTCGTTTTTCCCTTTAGCGGTATTCACTACTTTAGTAGGTTTTAATATGGGCGATGAAACTTCCATTTTAGGTTCAATTATGGGCAATACAGTTGGTTCTTCGACTGGTTTCCCATGTGATACCTGGTCGGCTTTATCACTGAAATACATTTTGTATATGTCACCGTAAAATTGTACGAACCGTTAGTTTATAAACTATCTAGTGAGATTATAAACTATCGACAGATTGTGAACGGACACAAAAATTTACAATCTAACGGTTTTATTTTCGTAAGTTTATAAACTGACTATATTCAACCGTCCCACTGTTGGGCTCGATAGGCTCGATAGGCTCGAGCCCAACAGTGGGACGTATATGAGCGGAAATGATGATGATATATACAGTTTATAGTATTGAATTGGTGATGGAGTTAAGGACATCATCGTCATTTCACAGCTAATACATGTCCTATTGCTGAGCTCGAGCTATCTGCATAACTGAAAGGATATTGACCCACTATACCATGCTGGTCAGACGGGTTCGTATATGGTTTTATTTCAAGTTTTCCATCTCTTGCACATTATTTTTTCTTTACTAGATGATATGATGACAAAACAAAAACAAAAATCCCTTAAAATAATCAAGCAGGGTAAAGGGGGCGTATTTCATGAGAAGACAGTTCAAGCCCAACAGTGGGACGTAGATGATCTAAGAAAAATAAGTCACTCACGATGCCTTCCGGCCGCGTCTTGTCCTCTTAGGCCGGGGTTTCTCAGCTGGTGATGCTAAAAAGAAAAATGAAATTATTATAAACTATTTGAACTAGAATTACAGTGAAAACTGCGATTGTATAGTGCGCTTCACAAATACTCTTACAAATTTTTGCCTAATTTGCTGTCTCTAAAGACATTTTTCGTGTGATGACGGAGTAAGAATACATTTCGAAAAAGACTACTAAAGGATATTATAATATGCATATAACATCTATGCAAGAGAAGGAAAACCCGAAATGATTCCCTATACCCACCTGTCTGACCAGCATGATATATTAAGGTCGATTTCCCTTCTATTGTGGAGGAGGCTCAGGCCCAACAGAGGGACGTATATGAGCTGAAATGATGATGATGATGATGAAAGACAAAGATTTCTGATATTTACGCGAGTATTACACATTGTAAATAAAACTATTTTACGGGTTTTATGGTGTTTGTATCTGATTTTTGATTGCCTGACATTTAATAACTAATTTCTGTAGCGTGTAGATGATTATAAATATCTGTATAGAGGCATCTTAGTCCGTCCGTGAACACGAACGCTGTAAAGCATTCAAAACGTCAAGCAATTAAAAATCAAATACAAACGCAACAAAATCTGTAGTTTGACTTACAATTTATAGACAAGTACAACTAAAACAATTTTTACGAATTCTATGGCATTTTGATTGCGCGACGTTTCGAACACTATTCAGCGTTCATAGTTACGAGCGAACATTAGTCAGAGATAATTAAAAAAAACCGACTTCAAATTGGACCAAATTGAAATGGGACCACACGGCAAGCACCAGCTTTAAAAAAAAATGAGTCATTAAAATCGGTTCACCCAGTGGAAAGTACTGAGGTAAATAACTATGAGGAGCGGGGCACTCCCTTCCCTCCATTATGGTTGAGGGGAGTGATGGCTGCTCTAGTAGTTAACTCGTGATCGGGTGCCGCTTGCGGGATCTGGTCCAACCATAATTTTTTTATTACATTTGTGATTATTATTATATTTGTGAACTATATTATATAATATTTCGAATGGCATTACACTGGAACTATTAATAAGCATGTTGTAAGATGTAATTTTATTTAAAAGAAATTTAAAAAAACAAATAAAAATAGACAATCCCGCTGAGTTTCTTGCTGGATCTTCTCAGTGCGATCGCGTTCCGATCCGGCGGTAATTATAACTTTAAGAAAATTGTAAAAAAAATGACAATATGTAAGTGCCCCCGCGGGGTTTATACATAATAAATGATTTGAATTTGAATTTAACATTAAAACAAAATGGGAACCTCTTCCTTTTTTGAAGTCAGTTAATAAAATCATCATCATCTCAGCTCATATACTTCCCACTGCTGGGCTCGAGCCTCCTCCATTAGGAGGAAAATTGACTTTATATAGTAAAATCAAAGACATTCTGGTCTGGCAGGTTGGTATAAGGTTTTGTTTAGAGTTTTCCTTCTCTTGCATAGCTGTTATATGTGTATCGTATCCCTTAACTATCTTTTACGACATCCACAGGCAAGATAAGGAGTGGTGAATTGTATTCTTACTCCGTCAACACACGGTTTTTTTTTTATTTTTAATAATAATATTTATTTTGCACAAAAACCATTACAATAAATTTAAATTTGACATATATATCTTTTACACATTTATTAATCATTGGCACCTGTACTAATGTAAACATTGTATCACAGGTGCCTGCGCCCTCCATTGACAGATCAAAAAATGTACCATTCTATGATCACAAAAATACTTACATCTAAAAGTGTAATTCAGATTGAATACCCATAATTTTGTAATTTACCTATTCTCAATTTATTTTCTTTATTATTCAACTACCTTCAGAAGACTTTCTGTCTCGTTATAGTCCAAGGACAATAGCCAACGCCGAAGAGCTACCTTACATTCATTAAATGTAAGGTAGCTCTTCGGCGTTTAATAAAATACTACGTGAAAATCGTTATATTTAAAATGTGTAATACTCGCGAAAACATCAGAAATCATTATTCATAGACATTGTTCAGCTACTATTTATATCGGCGTTATATACTATGTCCTTTCTCAATAAACACGCTCTTTTGAAATAAAACTGGTAGTTCCCGAGATTGGTTCAATCAAACAAACCAACTCTCTAGCTTTCATCAACATGCTGCTCTATCTCTTGGAGTAGTCACAGTACTTCTCTTCCATCGTACATATTGCAAAAGTTATTGGCGATAGCTTCATGACAGGCCGACATCCTGACGTCAGTCTGAATCTTGGTAGTATAATTGTTGATCAGATGACGTCAGGTCGAGATTTTAGTCTTCTTTTACGACACCCAGGAGAAATGTGGTAGTATTCGAAGCCGTTACTACACAGCAAAAAACTTTTCAGTTTAGTAGTAGTAATATAGATAGCCTTACCTTTACCATTTTCTATAGCTGCTGTCTCTGTATCCGGTTCAGAATTTTCAGCTTCTGATGCTTTCTACACAAAACAATAACAATAAAAAAAAGGTGTGTGTGTGTGTGTGTACTTATGTACGCATGTAAGACGTTATACTTCTTTGACGTAACAAGATAAAAATCTGCCTAAAAATTTTATCCTTCGCACAGGATACGTTTATAGAAAAACTATATACAGTAATACCCCGACTTACGCTACCCCGTTTTACGCGAATTCAAAGATACGCGGTTTTCTTTTGGAGCACTCAAGCCTTTCATAAAATTTCAATTATTTTTGACGTGACAACGTCTAATAAATCGATGAACGTCGGCTGCATGCACGAAAAAGTGTCCCATTACGCTCATTGTCCCGTTACGCTGATTCAATTTTATTCATAAAAGTATGCAGTCATTTCATCAATGTTTTGTTATGACGTTGTCACGTTAAACTATCGTCCGTAAACCGACTTTACAGACAACCATGTTTGATTTTTTTTTAGATAATATTTTGACCATATTCTTTAAAATTATTGTCTTCTTTGAAGTACTTTCAAATAACCAAAAAATAAATCTCGACTTACGCGATTATCATTCGGTCTCACCTATCGCGTAAGTCCGGGGTATTACTGTACTAACAATAGAAAAAAGGCATTTGATACAGTCAAAGTATTATGAACGCATTATCTGATTGGCATTTGTGACGGTAAAAAACGTTGACTAGCTAACTTCAGGGTATCGGTTTTTCGTGACGGTGTGCGCGCTTATTATAAAAATTTACTCTCATCATTTTTCCTTAACGCGCCAAAAGAAGTAAAACTTCAAAAATAACATTTCAACATTCATCATCACAATAATATCGGCCGATCTTCCATTGTCGGGCTTGGGCCTCCTCCACTGTGGGAGGGCAATTGTCCTACTATACCACATTAGTCAGATGTGTTGGCATAGGGTTTTATTTCGAATTATATATGCGAGTTATATGCATATATAGATGATTAAGAAACGTATCCCTTAGTCGTTATTTTATGCGTATAACATTTAAGCATTTGAATTTGGCTGCATTCAGTATCACTCTCTTAGGAAATACGATCTAATTGCCAAACAGCCTGCCAAGAGCGGCAGTCAGGACATCATCCCACTTAGTGGAGAGGCTTATAATTAACAGTAGAAATTACCTTTTTAGCTCTTGTCCTTTTAGGTCTGGGTTCAGGCGGCGGTAGCATAGTTTCTTCGGTCACCAACTGTTTAGTGGCCCTCGAACTGGCACGGGAAGAACGGGTCGATGCTATTGAACAAAATACATCACCTTACTTATTGCTAGAGTTTGGACCTACTCAATAGTATATACTGCAAGTTTTTGACAATAGTTTTATGACCGGCCGCCTGCCTGACATCAACTCCCCTTTGAGAATGTAATTGATGAAAAAACACATTAACAAAAAAATTAAAGGATGATATCGCTACCATAAACTTACCATTAAATTATTTCATTACCACCTATCTGCCGTGTTTGCCGTATTTTCTGTGTGGTGACGGAATAAGAATACAATTCACCATTCCCTATCTTGCCCGTAGATGCCATACAAGACGACTAACGGATATAATATGCACATAAGATCTGTGCAAGAGAAGGAAAACTCGAAATAACCCTATACCAACATGTCTGACCAGTATGGTATAGTATGTCAAATTCCCTCCCATTGTGGAGGAGGCCGAGCCCCAATAGTGGGACGTAAAATTGATTACTACACGTAATTGCCAAATAGCTTAATCGATCAAAGCAGTTGAAACAGATTTTTCAATAGATGTGGGTTCACGTTATGTGCTGACTATTTTTCGTGCGCAAATGAGTTTTTACCGCGGAGCATATACAAAGAGGAGATGGCCTAAGCAACTGTGCACCGTGACTCGACTAGGTCCTGACATCATCACGTAAACATCGGGTAGTGGGCGTGGCCTGTTAGTCTGCTGTCGACTCTGCCCGTGTTCGTACTGTGGATACAGTTATATTTTTGGTGTATTTTTGCTTAATTACGCAGAAAATCATTAAGTTTTGTGTTTTATCATGTAAATAGTATCCCGATAAACGATCAGATGCTATGGAAGGAATCACATTTCATTTGTAAGTATATTTATTCATACTTTATTAAAATAATTTCTAGAAAAATCCTTTGATGATTTCATGTTCAAATATAATTCTACTCAACGTTAGATGGCACCACTTTTCGTAATGGGACCTAGAACTATAAAAGTAGATAAAGCTCAGACTATTAAGATTATCGTAATAACTAATGAACATAAGTATTTAAATTAATATCTAAATACTTTTATCCGGACAAAAATGATTTGTATATGTAGTTTCACAAATATTTTGTAAATAATGCGCCATCTGTGATCATATGAAGATGAACAATGTGACATAGCTCAACTACATAAAAATACGAAACTAGTAGTTATGCTAATAGCTGGTAGATCGACATAAAGGAGGGAGTGAGACAGCATAAAGGAGGAAGTGAGACAGATAACAACCCTTCACCCCCTGCCCCTGCTACACATTGTTTCATAGAAAATATTCATTACAACAGCTCCTCTTTGTACTTACTCCGTGGTTTTTACAAGCCTATTATGTCAAAAACTAAATGAAAAAGAAATCAACAAATAATTTAAAAATGTTAATTACCACGTGTAGGAACTGTGTCCGTCTGCTTCCTAGTCTTCGTATTACGCCGTCTCCCGGTGGACTCCTCCTCATTGGTCTCCTCAGTCAATTTCTCTTTAGGTATCTTCGTACGGGGTTCTATAGTAAAATTAGATTGTAGAAAAAAATAGCATTGACAAAAAAACGCGACTTCAATTCAACCATATTGAAAATACCGCACGAGAGGCACCATTTTTCAAATAAAAAAAAATAGAATCCTCAATATCGGTTCCACTCAGTCGAAAGTTCTGACGTAATAAACATAAAAAGAATACATTATACAGTCGAATTCAGAATCCCTTCCTTTTTAGAAGACTTAAAAAAAAGTGTGTCATAATACGTTGAAGTAAAACCACAAAGTTTGTTTTTCTCAAAATAAAGTTCCATAGTTGAGCTCGGGGCCGACACAGTTGGAGCGAAATTGACCCACTATGCCATGCTGGTCAGACAGGATAATCATATCCAGATTTCTTTTTCTTGCAGTGATGATATCTACATATAATATTCCTTGGTCGTCTTTTACGACACCCACGGGCAAGAGATAGTGCATTCAATACCCCTTCATCTGGTCTTTGAATGGTGTTAACTGTTATGCCAATATTAGCAACATTAGTTAAATGGCAGGACCCAGGTTCATTCGCCACAGGACATATCTATGAGTTTTATAAGTTGCAAAACTTGAAATGATACCTTATACCAACATATCTGACCAGCATGGTCAGCCGCGGCTCTAGACCATGTAGCGCCCGTGTGCAATTAATAACCTGGCGCCCTCTTGTATCAAAATGCGCGAATAAAATAGAATCGATTTGGAGGCTCTATGCATTGCGAACGGCTTTCGGCACCCCCTAACATCCGGTGCCCGGGTGCACTGCACCCTCTGCACTATAGGTAAAGCCGCCCCTGAGCATGGTATTAGTAGGTCAATTTCGGCCGCGGGTGACTGGACCGGGGAATTAGTTCGTCACCCGCCGAGAGGCCGACCGCGTGAGGAAAGACCGACGTTCTCCCCAATGGGGGGCACGTCGGTCGATGGGAGGGTACCCTATTCCGTGGGGCGACCACTGACGTCAAGTCACCCTGATCCGGTGGTCGGCCCAACGACAAAGGCGACGTGTCACGGGTGGGTTACGGGTGTGCGTGCTTACGCCTCTCTGTCGCCTCGGATGGAGTGGTGCGAGGAGTGTGTCGACCGAAACCCACCCCTCAAAAAAAAAATTTCAATATCCCTGTTATTGTGGAGGAGGTTCGAGCTTTACAGTGGGACATTTATGAGCTATGAGGTGTCAGGATATTGTTTAATTATTGCTTTAACTTTGAAAATAAAACAGTCAGTTTTTTGATATAAAATTAATACATACTTGGTACAGGAGCGATGGGCGGTGGCATTGCAAAATTATCACTAATGACCTCTTGCTTGGTTACAATCTCCAGTGGCAATGAATCCATTTGCATCAGCTCGGGTTCCGGTGGTAGGGATATCTTCTCTTGCTTGACTGAATAAAGGAAAATTAAATGTGGTTAACATAAACTTTGCTTACCCATCTCCATCAGAAGATGTAGGAATACATGGGTTACACACATATACATATGTGCAACACTGGGTGTTGATTTTTTGCTACTGATTCAGTAAATGGGAGTGTGAGGCCCAAAACCCACTTTACAATAAGCAGTGCCTCTGGTATAATAAGTAGTAGTTTAATCAGGTGGGCTGCTTGGTCATCTGACTCTGACTATAACATTTTTTTTTTACCATGTAACACGGAGTTCGGGAAATTTAAAAGAGCATCTTCTCGTCTAACATACCTCAGTGTCTGAAAACACAGGTCTACGACCAGCCTGTGTTACCAGTGATGACTTATGGCATGGCAACGTGGTCCCTAAATGTAGACCTCATAATAAGGCTCAAAGGCGCTCAGCGGGCTATGCTTGGGGTTTCTCTGCAAGATAGAATCCGAAATACGGTAATCCGTAGAAGAACAGCTGTAAACGACATAGCACGAAGAATTAGCACACTGAAGTGGCAATGACCAGGCCACATCCCTCGACGAACCAACAACCGATGGGGAAGAAAGGCTTTGAGTGGCGACCACGTATCGGACGACACAGTGTAGAACAACTAGGTGGATCGATGACCTGGTGAAAGTTACTGAGCGTCGTTGGATGCAGGCGGCACAGGACCGCACATTGTGGCGTAAATTGAGGGAGGCCTACGTCCAGCAGTAGACGGCGATAGGCTGAAATGATGATGATGAATAATGAACAGAGGAGTAACTAAAATGTCCTTGTATATAAATGCCTGAAAGTGAGACTGATGGCCTCAACTTGATAAGGTTTAAGCAACCAGTCCGTAGCATTGGCTCGGGGGGTTGCTGGCTTCTTCCCCGGCGACAAGGACGGAATATCTATGCGTCAGGGCCGCACAGGCTTGTGTATGCCTTGGATCTGGGCAAAAGAGGCTGTAGCGACATGGCCAAGTTGTACTATTTGCCGTATCATGCTGTTCTATTTTACATGCAAAGCTTTGAAAAGATACTGACTCTGTATGTTGAGGAGCGGATTGTTCTCTTTGTCATCTTCCTTCTTGTCTGTGTCTTCCCTTCTTAGCTTCTGTGTTAAATTCACGTTGACCTGTAAAAATATGTACATAATCACTACATAGTATAAAATAAAGTAGTTTTCTCTGTCCCCATGTCCCTATGTATGCTTAAATCTTTAAAACTACGCAAAGGATTTTGATGCGGTTTTTTTTAATAGATAGAGTGATGGAAGAGGAAGGTTTATATGTATAATAACATCCATTAAATAGTGGAGAAATACTGTTATTTTTTAGGTTTCTAATGTGATGTCGTAAATAATTACATTTTTTTCGCTTACATTGCAAACGCAGGCTGAACCCTACGAGATTTATCAAAATAATGTACTAAGTATTGTACACATTGAAAAGGTCTACAGAAAACTCCGTGATGGTATATGTTTATCTCTTATGGATATCCCACAATAACATTTTTTTGTAATTTACTTTTTACGACAAATAATGGCTAATTTTCAAAGCGATTTTAACCAATACAGCATTAATCCTTATCCAATTAAATACCTTAAATACATTGTTGATTTAATATAGATCTATATGGCCCTTTACAGCAAATGATTTGAATGAATACTTTCGAAGATATTACAGATTTAAAAATTGCGGGAGGTAGCGTTTGCGGCGGTACCGGCCGATCGGGGCGGCAGGAGTGCCTATAAATAGCGCGTCGGAGGCCGCGGTTCTCCTGATGTTCGCTTAACTTACTTACCGGGTTGAGAGCCATCAACGCTCACCCATTGCCCGCCTTAAGCTGTCAAGGTCATCTGCGACCAACAGCTATACACACACAAAAAAAAACCGCGGTTCTCCCTATAGCACTTTGAATTTAGCAGCGATCGGACGCGTTTAATATCGGAGCTCTCTAGCGAGTAAAATAACAATCTATACCAATAAATAGAATTGGAGTGTCTGTTTGTAATGTCAAAACAATAGACTTTTTTTCATGCTCACACGGTTATTTGCACGACACCTATGCCTAAAATACAAATAAATTTTTTTTTGTCTGTTTGTTCCGGGTAACCTTCAAAACGGCTGGACCGATTTAAAAAATTCTTTCACCAATGGAAAGCTATTATAGCAGGGCGTAAACTATGCTATATTTTATCCCGGTATTCCCACGGGAACGGGAACTACGCGGGTAAAACGACAAAAACCGAAGCGAGGGCGGGTTGCTAGTTTAGTATAAATTCCAGGATGCAGCTCATTTGAGGCCTATGTTCAGCATAGTAGAGATTAGACAGTAACAGTATAGGTTGGGCTGCTTAGTATAAATTCTAAGGATTAGTGCTTTTTTTTTCTGCTTTGTTGATGATGCCTGCCCGGTGATAGTGTCAAGAGTACCCTACGGTCTACTCATGTCAAGGAATCGGTACTAGTATCCGCCTAGTGTGATGGGGCGGAGAATACGGTAGGTTATGGACTATGTAACTTCAGGGTGTTGGTTTCCGTGACTGAGTATGCATGCATCGTAAAAATTTACTCTCATCATTTTTCCCTAACGTGTCAAAAGAAGTATAACTAAAAAGGGGAGTACCTACTGTACTGAAGACCTAAATCGCACCATTACCATAGGGACCTGTCTATGTTGCTTCATAGTTGAACTTTAAATCAGAGAAATTTGGGTACTTTCTGGTAATTTATAAGATTATTTTCTCCAATCTCACCTGTTTAGTAATATTACTCTGTGCTCTTACAGATGCATTCCTCTTCGGTCTTTTATCCTGTTCAGGACTGTGCATGTCCTCAACTTCATTCTTGGTTCTCTTTTTGGATGCTCCCTGTGATTTACTAGAGTTACTTTCAGTGGAACTAATGCTTGTGACATCTACGGATGTTTTACCCCCTCTGTTCTTGGTCGACTCCGTGTCTGAGGTTTTTGTTCTTTCATCTGAAAATATTAACCATATGTAGGATATCTAGTGAATAACTTTCATCATCATCATCAGCCCACATACATCCCACCTCCACAATGGGAGGGAATTTCACCTACTAAACCATGCTGTTATACATGGTGGTACAGAGTTTCATTTCGTATTTTCCTTCTCTTGCACAGATGTTATATGCATACTATGTACTATGTATGATGTCATAAAAGACGACTAAGGGATATCTTGTATATATAACAACTTTGCATGAAAAGGAACACTCGAAATAAAACCCTATTCCAACCCATCTAACCAGCGTGGTATGTAAATTTCCCTCCCAATATGGAGGAGGCTCGAGTCCAGTAGTGGCATGTATATTGGCTGTGACGTAAATGCCCCGCGGGGTTTATGCATAATAAATGATTTGAATTTCAACATGTGTTTGGTAACCAATATATATTTTTTATTGGTTTCTACAATCTCATTGACAAGGCAAACTTATTAACCTTAATTTGCCATATCATGATGTCTAAGAGTCTATGCCTTAAATGTTATGTATTATGTAGGCATGTACAGACAGAATACATGTAGGCATGTAAAGCTTCGACAGTATAATTTCATTCATTTATACCTAGAATTGAGCAAACGTTTCAATGACATTGTAGGTACAACTGCGAGCGGTCAACGGTCATAGGCCGATCAGCTGTTTTAAAGCGAAATTTGTCTTGCTTATGTGAATGTAATCATTGATTTATTCAATTTCTAATGAACATTTAACAAAGTATGAGTATGTTGCGTATTAAGTATCATTGACTTTATAAATTTCAATCAGTTTTACACGAAAAAGCAATGTCAAAATTGAAAACTTTACATGTCTCTAATTCCTTAACGAATCAATATTTTTCGTTCAAATTTTTTTCATGGGTTCCTACCACCATTGCCTAGCTCCCTTTTGACTAGTTGCCCATAACCTGATACACCCTGTATAGAAGATTATGCAAATAACATCCATGCGAGACAAGGATAACTTAAGATAAAATCCTATGCAAAGTCCAACTAGGGTGGTACAGTAGATTAATTTCTCTCCTATTGTGGCGGAGGCTGGAGCCACACAGTGGGATAGTGTAGGAGCTAAAATGACAATGAAACTGGGTAATAAATAAAGTATAATAAACATGATGGTGTAGCAGTTGAAATACCAATGTTTAGGATTCAAATCCCATGCAGGACAACATTTTATGCAATTCATAAATTATTGTTCCGAGTCTGGATGTAATGTCAATTAATTATATGTTTGTAGTGTTGAGTAGGGCATAAATGAAGCAGTACATTTGTCGCATCAATGACATCAAAATGTAAGAGTGGCTCAGCATTTCGCAATGTACTACTTAAAGTTTTCTGTTGCAGTACTGGTATTAGTCGCACGCGAAAGGGAGTACAGAACATGCTTCAAAACTCTATAGAATGAGTGCAAGAGAGAACGCATCGAGCCTCGTCGTAGTCATATGCATGACTTCAGTAATGTCTTTCTCTCTTTCACCTGATTTATTTGTACCGGAATGAGATGGTGCTACTAAGTTTATGCTGAAACGTGAACATCGCAAACAACAATGTTGAATTTTAAATATAATGCAAATAGAGTTTCAAATATAATGCAAATAGAGTTTCAAATGGCACGGAATGGTGTGATTTTATTTTGGCATCGCCTCCTTTGAAATAGGATAGTACATTTAGTACAAAAGAGGATACTGTTACAAACTCTCATTCATGTTGCATCCTAACCCAACACACCAATCTTCATTCGCCTCACCTCATTTGAAGTGCAACAATGTACTGGTTCACTACACAAAAGAGGCACCTCATATAAACTCTTTTTCATGTCATGTCCTACCCATCACTATATGTTTGTGAAGTCCCCCGCAATAAAAGAAGAAGTTGCTATTAAAAAAAATATAATAGACATTTCATATTCAATTAAGTACAATATACGTGATGGATTCTTATCTGAAAATATAAAAATCAATCCTTAGTTTTAATAAGTTAGACATCTAAGGGTTTACTAAATAGAACTACATATTAATTAACATTATTATACACAAAGGCCGATATCATATTTATCAACAAAAACAGTTATTTTTTCAAACTGAATATGAAGATAACATATTTATAAAAGGATTTATACTTACAGGATAATTTAAAAAATATGTAGATTACTGCTTATGCACTATTGAAATCTTAAAACAGGTAAAAGTCATTTCCGCCTTAGTGAATTCTTTAGGTGACCAGAAACCAAATAAATAATTTATGTGATCAATATATTCCACTAATTATTATAATTGGTGTCCATCCAAAAAGTAGATTGTTTAGTAAGCTCTAAGATAAAAATAATGATAACTCATAATATTCTAAATACTGAATATAATAGCTTACCTTCGTCTTCATTAATACTCTGAAGTGTTGTCTTGCCTCGTTTAAATTCCTCTTCAAAGTGCGCAATGCGAACAAATGCTGCCTGTAAATCACAACATTTGTATCTTTTAAAACACACACTTCACAAGCAAAAGCTAAATTTCACTTAATTTTAAATAAAAACAAGTGTAGCGGACATTCTTAACACTATTTGTTTACCTTCAGCTCATCATTTAAGTTGTTTGTATATGCATTAGATATGTCAAAGATTTTTGGTAATAATTCATTAAAGAATGCCATAATTATGTTAGAAATTTCCACTTTTTACAAACTTATGTTTGAAAAACGCCATTAAACACCACACAATCGAAAACCGTTTGAAATAAGTTTTAAATTGAATTTGCGGTTATGCCAACATTCCGGTATTGGAGTAGAGTCTAGCAGGTATTATCTATGGTTGAAGACTAACTGTACTGTTTATGGATTTTAGTGGGTACATGTTATTCAATAATTATAGTGATAATAATTATAGTGCTTTATAATAAATAATTTTGATGACATCTTATATAATCCACTGCCAAAAGTGTAATTTGTTAATTACCTTATATATGTCTTCAATCTGTAAAATCCTGCTGGATTTTACGGATTGCAGATATAAATTCAAGAAATGAGCTAGAATGGTTTAGGATACATGATTTGAATTTAGAAATTATCTTTTTCACAATTAATTACTTTTATTTAATACACCGCAGCGTTATCCCATATAATAAGCTGAGAGATTGTGTATATATCATTATTCATTACTATGGTGGTTTCTACTTATGGTGACAATAAAAGCATTTAAGCCGTCACAAAAACCATTTTCATAATTTTACCCGACACCTCAACACTCCAGTCACTTGTTTCTGTCACATTGATTGTGTATTAGCTAATATGAATTTAAGTGTATAATATTTGTAATGACCGTATCTCACAGCTATTCTAGTTGTTGTATTCAGTATCAATTCAGTATTGCAGTATCAATTTCTGCATTGAAGTAATAGGCATGATGACAGTAACCAAAAATCACTAAAATAACGTGTTCATCTACTGTAACACAAATAATATATCTTGAAATAAATATTTATTTTCTTTTATAAGATGAGATTATTAATTTATTTAATAAAATAAAACTACAAAATACACAAGTCCGCCATGCTCAGCTAAACACCAATCACATTCGAGTTACGTCATTCCTATGTACACTTGTCATTATCATCGCAAATTCTATACGAAACTTTACGATCGTTACATTTATTAATTGTTTTAACTTGCATTTAAAGAGTATTTCGTGATTTTTATCAATCTCTTGCTTACTGTTGTGTTCTTACTAAAAATGTAAATCATGGAAGAAGGACACCAAGACAAACAGCTCTAATTTGCCTAAAGTTAATTTGTTAATGCTGGGAGAGTACCTAGCATCAAAGACTTCTGTTCAGCAGAATTTAGAAATGTTAAAACTACGATGTAAGTAAAATATTGATTAATAATCTTTTAACACCAATAATTTAAAATCTTTTTTAAAATAATACCGCTTGAGGTGTTAGAGGTATGTATGTTATCTGTGTATGTTATTTAAATAATGTTTTTGTAAACTTGGTATTAAACTGCAGTTAAATAAAGACACACACCAAATAATAATAAATATATGATATAAAGTAATTACCTACGTCAAAATGATCTTCCAGAAATAAATAGTCTCCTATTTATTTTTTTATATTTATTTATTTAAATTTATGGCTTTTGGATCTCGCCGTGCAAGATTAAGCCACATATCTTATTGTTTTATTATGTGGCACATAAACAGTTTGTTCGGGGTTTTTATTGATGTATTAACACATTGAGGAACCGGACACCACTTATAGACTTTCGAATTCATGTCTAAATAAAATATATCAGATTTATTGCTTTAATTCACTTACGTTTACAACTCAAGTGAATAGACGTGACGTCACAAGCAGACGCCATGACACTAGGCACCGTTTTGGCGCTAATTTATATGCATTTAATTAAAATAGCATATATTTCTAAAGAAACCGTACTAATTGCTAAAATAATATATTTTTTGATAATAGTGGTTATGTAAGAATATTATAAAACAGTTTTTCAAAATTAGTCATCATGCCTATTGTCCGTCAGTAAGTCAAATTGTTGCCTTCAACAGTGGTATGACCACAGTTGACGGTATCTTCTCAGAATTTTGATGAAAACAAAAAGCTATCTAAAGCACTTTAATATCATATTCACTACATCCCAGCTGTTCTTCCCCTATGTATTATATTTAATGCCATTATAATTATGTTGGAATAAAAGAATTTTTACTTTAATCCTCCTCCTTGATTTGTATTCCCCATTACTGGGGGTCGTGACCCCTGTCGTTCAGGATGCGATCTTGTACGATGGAGCGCCATTTGGACCTGTTGGTAGCTATCCATAAAGCCTCGTGCATTGGAGTCTTAAGAGCGGTGCGGATCTGGTCTGACCAACGCATCGGGCTACGACCACGGGGCCTCTTTCCTTCTATCTTTTCTGTGACCATTAGCTTTTCCAGATTTGCATCTTCCTTTCTTGCTATATGGCCAAAGTACTCGAGTATCCTCTTAAGGCAAATTGTTGATAGCCTGGACTTGATTTTAATGTATTCGAGAATTGATGCGTTGGTCCTATGTGCAGTCCAAGGTATACGCAACATTTTCCTCCAGCACCACATCTCAAAGGCGTCAATGCAGTTTCGGTCAGCTGCTCTCAGTGTCCATGTCTCAACGCCGTAGAGGAAAATCGAGAACACCAAGGAGCGGACAAGTTTCACCTTCGTCTTCAGTGTGATTTTCCGATTCCTCCAGATCTTATTGAGTTGAGACATAACACTCTTAGCCATACCTATTCGCCTACGCACCTCCATTTCACATGAACCGTTGTTACTGATGTTAAAACCCAGGTATATGAAGTTGTCAACTATATCCAAGTCTAAAGTCCCGACGGGCTCCAACTTTTTCGCACGGTCCACAACCATGCGCTTTGTCTTGGATCTATTTATAGAGAGACCTAGTTCTTCGCTTATGGTCTCCATTCTCCTCAAGAAGGCGATCATCTCCTGTTCGTTTGCGGCTAAGAGAGTCGTGTTATCAGCGTATCGGAGATTAGTGATTTTCATCCCGCCGATGCTCACTCCTCCTTCCCATTCGTCGCACGTGCGCCTCATGATATATTCTCCGTAAGCGTTGAAGAGAATGGGCGACAAAATACACCCCTGACGTAGCCCTTTCCCGAAAATGAAGGGATTCGAAAGCATCTGGTCCACTCTAATCACACCTTTAATGTTGCAGTAAAGGTTTTACTTTCATTGGAGACCTTTTTTCCTACAAGTTTTATTTTTCTACTTTATGTTTTGTACTTTAATATTGGAATGTTCTTTTATCCATCACTAAGGAAAATGTGTCAAGGGTATGTGAATAAAATTATCTTAGAAGTTTTATCAAACTTTTATTTATTCATATTTAACCAAATTTTTGATACTAAAGAGTAAAGTCTGCAAGTTGGTGGGTTCTTAAGAGTTACCCCACTATCAAATTATTTAATATAACACCTAAACACTAAGATATTGAATATAAAATAACTACACTACGAGACACTTTCACATGTCCGCCAAAGGTTTCATCCCTTTCATCTTTATAATAGACATAGTGAATAATAATCAATAAACAAACATTTTCATGAGAATATTGATGATTCTTTCTAATTATTATAATGAATATTGCACATGTATCATTACCTATTCATTTAATATCGGTATCAATATTTGGTTAGTAACGATACGCTTCGCTAATATTTGACTAATATCCAGCAATAGGTATGATATCATAATATGTTCTAATATATTCAATAAGAGGATAACATAAAATGACCCTAATCATCTGTTATGCCAGTGACATTGGCATTGTATAGAACTTTTGAAATTTAGCAACGGTCATAGAAACGGGGTAAAATAAAATTAAATAATATATGGAATATTAATTAAACACGTATTATACATGATCCTATATTTTTGACCAAGATTCTTAATGAGCAATGGCAATCTATATTTAAACCTATAATCTTTTTTTCTCACTTTTTATGATTATTTTGTACCAATAGATATTAAATCGTTCCGTAATGAAGTTGTACATATATTTCACACAGTACAGCATTATATACGATACTCTATACTCAGTTTGAAAGTATCGATATGAAAAGTACTTGGTAACGGGAAAAGTATCATACAAGTACTTATATATACTCGTATTGACTCGTATCGACATCCCTACTGCGAGCTAGGGATGAGCGATCTTTCTGAAAAAGATCGATTCTTGAATCGATTTGAATCGTCGTCCAAAGAATCGATTCACAATAAAATCGAGGTCTGAAGGATCGATCCCCGATTAATCGATCTATCGATCTTTTTTTTTGAGACTTCTTCCAATTCTATACGAAGTATTTTTTCTGGCGGGATTACGATGACTCTTTTTTTTTAGGAACACTGGAGAGAGTAATGTCTTACAATAATATAGATATGAATCGATTGAAAACGGAACACTAGTATCGAAGAATCGCTTTTAAAGTATGGGGTACCTTTCTCCTAGTAGGATTGTGATGAGGTTTTTTTATAGGACATCTGAAAGTGTTATTTATCTTAGTATCGATGGACAGAAAAAAAATCGAATGTCGATTTTCAAGAGTGAAAGATCGACTCACTGAATCGATTCAGAACAACATATCGATTTAAAAAATCGATCTTTTGAGCCTGAAAATCGATTCTTAGATTAATCGATCTCAGTTCCCATCCCTACTGCGAGCAATTATTATTATCCTTGTAATGGTGTAAAAGTAACGAAAGAAAGCGTACCCGTATGTATTCGTTACTGGAAGAATGAGTACTCGTTACTTTCGTATCGTTACGTTACTCGTTACTTTTGATACCCGTATCTTAGGACACCGAATCGAGTCGTATTCCGTACGCTTACAGTATAACGTCACGAAGTAGCAACATACGCAATTTGTAGAATACATTTGTAGACCAAGCCGCGTAAGGTACATTTTTTCACTTTACCGTATATTGCACCAGACTTGTTTTAAAGTTATCCTAAATTTAGTTTCATTTAATAGATAACTTGTAAAACCGTTGATAACTTGTAAAAATAGTGACCATGAGCTTATATTATTTCTAATCTTAAACTTTGTCTACAAACACAATACATTCAACAAGCAGGAAAAAAATTAACGACGAATTTCCAAATTATATTTTACTTATCAAACAAACATCGTTCTTTGTACCGTACGTCTTTAAATTAATAGAATAAGCGCACGAATGCATAATAATATTTATAAATATATATATACGATCAGCAAACGTTTTATTACAGGCATCAACGTTACTTGTGTGAACTAAAACAGTATAGGTACCCATGATACGAAACATGCGAGTAACGAAATGGGTTCGTGAGTAACGTTTCGTTACTTCGTACTAAGTGGCGCACCCGTTACTCAGTACCGAATACATACGGTTTGCTACAGTACTATATCCTTGACAGTCGTATATAAATATGTAAATATCAAATATTTTTATTTTATAAGTCTCTATGCCGAAAAGTGATGCCCAAAGGAGTTGTGAGTATTATTTGAAAAAAAAAAACTAAATAAGTTAGAAAAGAGAAAAAGTGCCAATAAGTTCAACGGAAAGCGTACGCGACGAAAAGTATTATAAATTAATGCAGAAAATAATATTTCTATTGCGTCCACTGCACAAACAAATGAAAATGATCATCGTAAGTATTTGAATATTCTCTATCCAGGAGGTTTTATTCTTAATTTAACTGCGGTGAGCCAGTATTCGGCAGTTTTAATTACTGCGACTATCGGAACGTGTTAGTTATATATAGGTGTTTTATAATGCATATAAAAATAAGTGCCCACCTTCTGTATGACAGTGAAAGCTGGGTATGGCCATATCCGGCTTTCACTGTTTTCTGTCTTTCATGCCATCCATATAGCACGTCACCTTCGTCGTTAGGCCGACCACCGGTGCAGGATTCCTTGACTTCAGTGGTCGACCCGAAACGATATCATGTGGTAGGGAAGACGTGAAAGTAGAATAAATTCTGTAGAGATCTCATTACATCATTTGTTTGTCTTTAAGTCTTTATGATTTTCAGTTTTAGAGCTGTTGGATTATATTTTTATTCATCATCCTAAGGTCTACCTGCTGTATAATTAGCAGGCTTTGTAAATTGTACATTTTCAGTTGATTTTTTTTCATTGCAAATGGTGGCAAACAAGCAAACAGTACACCTGATGGTCAGTGTTGCTGTGCTCATGGACCTTTGCTAGGCTGCTGCCTACCATGAAGAAAGTGAAAGAAGAGTGAATGCATGCAACAAGGTTAGGTGAAACTAAAGGTATTATCAAAATTCACCACACACAAACCCCTCCAGAAAGTTGGGCTTCCGCCTCACTCAGCAAATGAAGCGCAGTAACAAAATTGCTATTACTCAGAAGTTGATTTTCTGTGAGAGTGTGGTACTACTCCGGACCGGCCTACAGCTGTAGACAAACAACTGTCAACAGCGTGGTCCTACCACTAAGATGATTGCATTGAGTCAAGAGTTCTTGCATATTTTCAGTTATACAAACCAAAAGCTCAGTGGTAAAGACAACTGAAAAACAAGCAAATACAATATATGCAGATGTCTCAAGAAGTATTTCAACCCAAAGCAATACAAATAAATCAGAAATCACATCTAGGAAAACAACCAAATACAGATTAGTGTTTATAGGTCCAAATAGAGTAGTGAAAAGTTTATTACAATGTCAACACACAATGCATGCAAGGAGAATAATGATTGCCAATATATTGACAGTAAGTTATTTTATCTGTTGGGGTCTTAGAATAATAATGTATAGAAGGTAAGTTCACGCACAAAAAATGAAGCATTTCAATTGGAGCCTAATGGAGCTTACGCTGGAACCATTCCGTAATGTACAAGGTCGCTGTATTGCATGTATGTACGCAACTCTTAAAAATAAATAGGTTTATGACGGTTTGTGCATTCAAATGGTGTCTCAATACATTTGAAAAATAAAAAGGTTTTTAACATTACTTTCAAAACTATTTCAATCATCATCATCTTGCTCTTATCCCTATTACTTGGGGTCGACGCAATATGTCATCTGTTTTGACATATATATATCAACCCTCCTTGGGAATGTAATCGTTGACCCAAATGGTACCAGATGGAGTTGGTCCAGGTCAATCTAGGGCTCTTAGTCGTCTTTTACGACACCCACGAGCAAAGCAAGGGTTGGTAGTATTTGAAGTCGCTACCACACAGCACTATTTAAAACTATTTCAATGATTTATGTTAATAAAAATAAAATTTGTTTTCATAATTTGTATAGTGGTGTGTGTGTATGTGTGTAATTGCCTGCGTGCATGTAGTATTTTTGGCTTCATGTTTTTCATTGTTAAAGTACCGACACTATCCTTCTATACGTTATTATTCTAAGGTTGGGGTATTAATGTTTGTATCTTAAGTATATATTCCTGTGGTTTCATCGCTATATGTCCCATTCCTATGGGAATAAAATATAGCCTAAGTTACTTGCTGACTAGCGACTTTCCATTGGTGAAAAATTAAAAAAAATCGGTGTAGTGATTTAGGTGTTAAAGTGTAACAAAGGAATTCACATTTGCATTTATAATATTAGTATAGGATATATCTTTTCTTGTGGTGACAGACTAAATAAAAATTAAAGGAAAAACCTTTTTAAAAACAAGCTTTTATTATTTGTTAATAAAATTAACTAAAAAGTAAAAAATCCAGGTCCATCATCAGACCTTGGTTACCATATAGTATCAAAGTACTCGTCAAGACGAATCAAATGAGCCCAAACTCGATCGAGTTGCCTTGTTTAATTATGCAGTTCCTATGGCCAGCTTCCAGGTCCAACATCAGTTCAGCTCTATGTCACAATAATATTCTATTGTCATCCGATTTATACATGCATGCAAAATTTCAGCTCAATCAGATATCGGGAAGTGGATCAAATTTAACTTGCAAGATTTGATTACAGATGACAGGACAGATGAAACTAAATAAAAGCTTGTAAAATACAATTCACCACCCTATATCTTGTGCTGATTGTTGTAAAAGATGACTAATAGTACGGGTTCCACGGTACATTTTTTTATTTGATTACTAACAAGCTAATTTTTCGTGAGTAGCTTTATCTTGATGAGACGCCCAACAATATTTGTACGAAAACTCTCAATTGTGGTAGGTTTCGGAGGTAGAAGGGATAGAATATGTCCATTTGGTGGTTCTCAAAAATTTATTACTAACGGGGTGATTTTTGGTACATCTCAAGATAATTATCTAAATTATATAAAAAAATATTTGTCCTGCAAAATCTATGGTTACATCACAGAGTGCCCTGCTTCCAACATGTATTGATAACGAGGTCATCAAAAGTAATTACTTTAGTAATTACTAACAAGCTGATTTTTCTTTTCTTACTTATTTAATATTTATATAAATTAACAGTCATATTGTCCTACAAATTGCGTGGTACATTATCTCGGTCCTACGCTCAGATATTGTTGGGTGTTTCATTAAGATAAAGCTACTCACGACAAATTAGCTTGTTAGTAATCAAATAGAAAAATGTACAGTGGATCCCAGCCTATAAGGTCTGTAATATGCAAATAACATCTCTGCCAGAGGGGGAAACTCGAAATAAAACCATATACCAACTTAAATGACCTATTCTGGAATATATATAGTAAGTGAAGGTGGTATCTTTATTGGCCAGAGGAAGTCCTATAAACTGTTAAAAGAATTTGCTCTCAGTATGCTCAGAGGTTCAAAGAGCTTAAGATAAAAGGAAGCAACATGTAAAAGTGATGACTGAGCCACAATTTATAGCAGTTATAAAGGTTTAATACACACCTAACCTAGAAAAGTCTATGCTAAATACATATATCTGTATAGGTCAGTCAATTGACTCTCCTGCCATCAGCTTGATAGCTTGATGGCTAACTTGTTTAATTTCTTTTCAAATTGTCTTTTCTTCCCCAGTCAAGCAAGAGGAAATAGCGTTATCGGCGGACATTGATTATACAAAAATGGAATATTCAACACTTAACAAATTGATCAAAGAAGAAAATACAAAGCAGAAGATTATAATGCCACATCTCTTCGTTCACATGCCAAGTAAGTTAAAATACTTAGTCTGGCCATAAATACTGTTACAATTAAAAATAAACAAAATATTACATTTGAATTTGGAATCTGTCATTTTTATATAATTGTTCATTGTGTTTTCTCATTTTGGCGCAAATACATCGTACTATATATATATATTCTGCGATATTAAAATGGAGTGGGGTGATAAAGAGAACCGAATCACTGTGATTACATACATACATACATACATATAATCACGCCTCTTTCCCATAGGGGTAGGCAGAGACCACTTCCTTCCACTTGCTACGATCTTGATATACCACTTTCGCCTCGTCCACATTCATTAATCTCCTCATACATGTTCTTCGGTTCAGGGTACTCCTAACCTGGCCTTTCTTAAGAACGTCCCCGATTTGATTGTGGAACGTCCGCCTCGGTCTTCCCCTTCCAACACTTCCGTTCACATTCGCCTTATAAATTCTCCTTGTTAGTCTCCTTTCATTCATTCTCTCTACATGGCCGAACCAACTTAACATACCTTTCTCAATCCTTGTCACTACATCTACATTCATTTCACAACGTTCCCTAATTACTCTGTTTTTAATTCTATCACTCAATTTCACACCAATCATGCTCCTCAGCGCTCTCATTTCCACAGCATTTATTCTACTTTCATGCTTCTTCTGCCATACCCAGCTCTCACTTCCATACATTAGAGTTGGTACAAGCACTCCCCTATGCACAGCCAAGCGAGCCTTCTTAGACAGGCTTTGGCTGCCCATAAAGGTGCGCAAAGCACCATTCACCATATTTCCCTTACACACTCTTCTTTCAATATCACTTTCACATTTACCATCTCTCGCAAATGTAGATCCCAGATATACAAACTCTTGCACTTGTTCTAATATTTCCTCTTCTATACGTATCTTGCATTCCGTCATAGCTTCTTCCCTTTCAAATACCATAACTTTCGTCTTCTTTACATTAATTTTCATTCCTTTTCTTTCAAAAGCCTCATGTACTGCTGTTACCATCTCTTGCAACTCATTCACCGACGAAGCAAGTAGAACTTGATCGTCAGCGTAGAGAAGACATTTGATAAGTAATCCATTCATTCTCAGTCCATATTCACTCTCTTTTAAATCAGTCAAGCAGTTGTCCATGAATAGGTTGAACAGCCATGGTGACGCTACACATCCTTGTCTAACACCCTTTTGGATGCTAAACCATTCAGTGTATGCTCCCTCTATTCTGACACAGGCACTGGAGTTCTCATAGAGAGACTGCAGTGCCCGTATCAGGTTGTCGTTCACCCCATGCAAAGACAATGCTGACCACAATTCATTCCTAACCACTCTATCATAGGCCTTTTCCAAATCCACGAAAGCGCAATAGACCTTCTGGTTTTTAGCCAAGAATTTTTCGGCTATGCAACGTAAGGAAAAGACCTGGTCCGTGCATCCCATTCCCTTTCTGAATCCTGCTTGCACATCCCAGACTCTTTCATCCGTCTCTTTTATAACTCTCCCTATCAGTACCTTAGCATACAGTTTGCCGACGACGCTGAGAAGGCTTATGCCGCGGTAATTGGCGCAGTCTTGTTGCGACCCTTTTCCTTGTATAAGGGCACGATTACAGCCTTGCACCAGTCTTCTGGTACTCGACCCTTTCTCCAACACAAGTTGAAAAGGTGGTGCAACTGACTCACCACTATTCCGTCGCCAGCCCTCAGCATTTCGACCGACACCCTATCATATCCCGCAGCTTTACCTAACTTCATATACTTCATTGCAGTCATGATCTCATCTGTACCTATCTCGCAATCACAGTCATAATCACTCTGCTCCTGTTCTAGCATCTGAATCAGTTCCTCGTCCTTATCAAATAAACTTTCAAAATATTCCTTCCACCTTTTCAACACGCAATCTGGTCCTTTCATAAAACTTCCATTCTGACTTCTGATTTTAGTAAGCTCCGAGTTTGTAGAACTCCCTCGAGCAATCCTTATGGATTTCCAGAATAGCTTTATGTTAGACCGGAAATCCTCAGCAAGCTTCCTGTCAAGCTCATCTTTTCGCTCATCTTTCTTTTTATTTACTGCTTTCTTTACCATCTCTTTCAAACATTTATACTTCTCTTTTGCTTCGTCTACATCCTCATTTGTCGCCTTTTGCATTCTTAAGTTAGCTTTTGTTGCTAACCAGTCCATCCATGCTTTCTTTTTCTTACCTATAACCACTTGTACGTCTTTATCCATACAGACCTTATACTGCTTCCTTCCCTTTTTCCTTTTCGAAACACCACATACCTCAACAGCAACATTCACAACTCCTTCCTTAAAAGTCTTCCACACTTCCTCTATCTCACTGAACTTGTCTACATCTTTAAGTCTCTCATTCAACCTTTCGCAAAAGACTTCCTTTACAATCGTATCTTGTAAACTTTCCACTTTTATCCTTTCTAAATCATTCGCAAAATTCTTTACCCGATGTCGCCAGCGTTTAAAGAGACCACTTATTCGGGATATCACCAGGAAGTGGTCTGTGTCAATACTGACTCCGCGGTACGCTCGGGTATCTAAGACATTCTTCCTCAAACTTTCGTCAACAATTACAAAGTCAATCATACTTCTTGCCCCACATTCTTCTCTCGTAAAAGTGTGGATCCTCTTGTGAGCAAACATGGTATTTGTCACAAAAAGATTCCATCCCAAACAAACCTCCAGCAAACATTTTCCATTTTCATTCACTCTATCGTCGCCAAACTTACCAAGAACCTTTTCATATCCATCACGCTTTAGGCCTACCCATCCATTAAAATCTCCTAACATAATAATCCTTTCATTATCCCTACATTTCATCAGAATATCTCTCATACTATCCCAAAACTCCACGTTTTGCTGCTTGGCTTCCGTGGAGCCCCCCGAGCCCAAGTCTGTCGGTGCATAGACACCTAGGACAAAGAGGCGGGTGAGACCAATTTTCAGCCTCAACCATAAGAGCCTGGGATTCACACATTCATACTCAGACATACATTCAACCATTCTCGCAGAAAGGATTAAACCGACTCCTTGTTTACCTCGGCTGGTGTTAGGTACCCCGGACCAGTACGCCACATAGAGTCCATGACTCGTGGTATTACATCCTTTCCGCTTTGTTTCATTCACACACATAACATCAATCCCTCTTTCGTCCATCACCTGGCATACTTCATCTATTTTCTCATTTATTCCTCCTCTTACATTCAGCGTAGCAAAGCGGCTCTCTGTGGGCCACTTTTCGCCCCCGATGGAAACGAGACGTGACGTGTCGCGAACCACATCGCCGCCCTTCCTACAGTTTTTATTTTTATCGAAACTCATAGCGTTCCCACGAGAAGCAAGGGAATTACTCTGTCCATCCCAGTAGAGCCCCGCTTACTAGGATAAGGTTAGCCATATTCTGGGGTCACCCGGTCCCAGGGCAATCGGCACGCTAAAGACTAGGCTCGCCCCTAGCCACGCATCTATCGGCACGGCAGACCTTAGATTGACGGAGGAGGAAGGAATTAAAGGAAGTGGGATAGGACTGGGCGTTATAGATAGGAAGTTAAGAAAGGATGGGATAATAGGGATTAGGGACACCACTGCCTCGGAAGATAGGGTTTAGTACAGTGGTAGCTCGGGAAGCCGGGGACGCATACCCCGAATTATCCTACCACAATCGCCGGACAGGCATATCATGGAAGAGTAACCCCTGACTACGCGACTACTGTGATTGCATTACATAAAGTAGGTATGCAGCCAAATACAATTTTTAAAACTCCGCTTGATATTAGTAAAATGTTTGTAGTACACAAATTTAATAGGTACAATGAGACCTCCTCTGTTTGTGACAGAAAAAGATCTGGCCGTGTATACGTAGTGTTTGTACGAAAAAGGTGGTAAAAGTAATAAGCCAGAAGATTTTATCTCGGTATATGAAGATAACACCTAGAACCATGTCACATATTTTAAAAGATGGCATAGGACTTGCAGCCTATAAGAGATGAGATGAAGACTGGTCATTTCTTAACTGATAATTTAAAAACGAATAGGGTAGTAAAGTCGAAACAACTACTGAAGCGGTATGCAAAGGAAGGTCCCAGAAAACTTTTTTCTTTGTTACAGTATTTATGGCAGGACTTACACAACATGATGCCCAGTAGACTATATTGTTTATTTCCCGTTAAATAGTCTTTTCTTCCCCAGCTAAGCAAGAGGAAATAGCATCATCAGGGGAGATCGATAATACAAAAATGGAATCTTTACCACTTAACGAAACGATCAAAGAAGAAAATACAAAGCAGAAGATTATCATGCCACATCTTTATGTTTACGTGCCAAGTAAGTTAAAATATTATGTGTAGAGATTGCTTAGGAATGTATGTAATAGTGACCGCCTTGGAGTCACAAAAACCAACAACTAAGTAGGCAGCAGTGATCATCTGGAATACTCTTAATGCGCCCGCAACCCACCCATATAGTACGTCGCCTTCGTCGTTGAGCCGACCACCGGTGCAGAGTTTCTTGACTTCAATGGTCGACCCGACGGAATACCCCGAGGGAATACCCGCTCCCATCGGCGTCCCTAACTCAGGACGCCGGACGTCGCACTATGGGCCCAAACAGTATTTGCCATCTCATAAATGGTTTTGACAAAAGTCGTAAATCCATAGATCCTTTTATAGTTTTATACCCTCAAAGGATGCAACTTTCGAATTAATTCCAAAAAAAATTAAATAATTTAGTTTCATGTTTATAAAGTGAACCTCAAACATTGAGCATAAATATTTTCATGCCAATTAAATTACCGTTAAGGAAGTTCAACACAAAATTATTCGGATGTTTTCCATGGAAACATATTAGTGTAATACATCATTAGATAGATCAGAATGTACACTTTGTATCCACGTTCAGTTTTGAAAAAAAAAAATAATGATATATATTTTTTTTATTTTTTTTAGTAAAGTAAAGAAAATTTCGATTTTGTTTATTTCAATTGGACTTTTCTATGTTGCCGAAAGCTGCCGGTGTCAAGTTAATCACTCTATTTGAGACCTTACCTATTCAGTAATACGAGGATCAAAAAAAAAATTGCGCGTTTTTTGCGCGAATGGTGATTTCAAGGCAATATGTCAATCGGGGGCAAAAAAAATCTCGAAACTTATGTTCGGTTCTTCTTTTTTATCTTATTTCTTCTTCTCTTTTTTCTGTGATATATTATATTTGATGTCTAACTTGTCTTTTTTTTTCATTTCTATGATAGAAGCATACATTAACAAATAAATAGACTACAAGAATATTCACTTGGTACTTTCGATAGCGGTAATAAACCACAAGTATGATAAACTATATTGTTGCGGAAGTTCTATTTATCTGTTGCGGTAATTTATTACAACCAGTATCTACTGATTACACTATTTCGATGACAACTATCACAATCAATTACCCTGCGGTTTTTGCACAAGGCACCAAAATATTGGTCCTTTATATACGCGTGTTTTCAGCATACTATTCATCAAAGTATTCAGATACTTCTTTTCGATAACAATTAACAGAAAAAAAACATGACTGAATTCGTTTGTGTTCTACGCGATCTTTGTGATCAAATAATAAGAGGGAAGAGTACTTCAGACCTTAGACAATATTTGTTGAACAACTTTCAACTGTCGGAAACTGACGTTATCACTGTAATAGAAAGTATTCAAAAAAATTTAACATCAAGTTGCAACCAGAAATGGACGAAAGCTCAAAGAAAGCCAGACAGGTTCGAGAGTCTATACTCAAATTGGTTAAACGGTGAATTTAATGTACCATTGAATTCTTGCAGTACCTCAACCTCTGAAATATCTGGCTTGAATACTTCTGGTGATCGTGGTAGACCAACAAAACCATCCGACGAGTGTTCGGAAAACACAAAAAAACGAAAAAATATGGAACTGCTCCAGGAGTATGGAATGGGACATGTCCGTAACGCTTATGTGCAAGGTTTACGATCTATGGGTGAAAATGACGAAGCGTCAATTGTGTCTATTATCAGAAACAAGGAAAAAGACGAGAAGAAAGCAATTCTACAAACCATAATCAGTCCAGATAGTGCACTTTCTGTTACAAAAGAAGAGGCATTGAGCATGTGTATTGAAACGGATCTAACGAAAGCCCAATATGGGTACCTAAGAAAAAGGCTCGTTGATAAAAATTTAAGTTCTGTTTTACCTTCGTATCAAATACTAAGTGAAGCAAAAAAGGCTTGCTATCCGCCTGCATCTAGCATAACGGTGACAAATATAAGCGCAAAAATTAATCTGCAAGATCTCTTAGACCATACAGTCTGCCGTATTATAAAGATAAAGTCAGGTTCGACAAACTACAATCGTCTCAAGTTGTTCACTAAATGGGGGTGTGATGGATCTTCCGGGCAAAGTGAGTATAAACAAATTCTACCGGAAGAAAACGAACAAATATCGGATGCTAATTTGTTTATAGTGTCCCTTGTACCACTGCGACTAGTAGACTAAGAAACGTCTACAGTTATATGGCAGAATCCTACTTGCTCATCTGTTAGATATTGCAGACCAATTTCATTAGAATTTGCAAAAGAAACACCCGAAAAAACTACAGCGGTTGTCAGTGAAATTGAAGCCAAAATTAATCAATTGATTTCAATAACTCTTGTGTCTATAGACGACAAAGTCATCGAGGTTAAACATGAACTGTTTATGACAATGATTGATGGGAAAGTTGCTCAAGTGTTAACGAACACATCATCCAGTGCTACCTGCACTGTTTGTGGAGCAACTCCCAGACAAATGAACGATCTTTTAAAAGTTACATCAAGAGTTGAAAATAAGATGCATTTAAATACGGATTGTCGACACTACATGCATGGATAAGATTTATGGAGACGATCCTCCATAAATCTTATAATTTGGGTTTTGAGAAGTGGTCAGCAACAACTCCAGAAAACAAGCAACTTAAAGAAGACAAGAAAAAATATGTCCAAAAACGTTTCCGAGAAGTGCTTGGTTTGCACATTGATAAACCACGTCAAGGTTCCGGTAATAGCAATGACGGAAATACAGCAAGGCGATTTCTCCAAAATTACGAATGCTCTGCAGGGATAACTGGAATTGATGGAGAATTAATTAAGAGATTTTATGTAATTCTTCAAACCATGTCATCGGGATTCCCTATAAACGCAGAAAAATTTGGTCAGTATACATTGATAACCGCGCAATTATACGTAAGCAAATATAACTGGTATTACATGCCATCTTCGGTCCATAAAGTACTTATACATGGTGCTAAAATAATAGAACATTATGCAGTTCTGCCTATAGGACAATTATCCGAAGATGCCCAGGAAGCCAGGAATAAAGATTACAAAAAATATAGGTTCACGTCATCACGTTAGGAAGTGTTCCAGATCAGCAACAAACGAGGACGTTCTGCATATTTTGTTATATACATCTGATCCTTATATATCTAGTTTAAATAAACCCAGTTTTGTAATATCCAAAGAATTGTTTGACGAAGCTAAAGAATTATTGGAAATAGAAGGTTATGAATAGGATCGCAATTTTTTTTATGGTGTCATTTTTTAGCATGTTTGTTTGATAATAATAATAATAATTAAGTCTTAAACTTATTTTAAGTAAAAGTGTTACTTTTATTGTCATTTTATTATAACTGTATAATTTTTTGTATGTAATTTCGTATATCGTTATCTTTGTCATTTTTTTATGAAAATTATATAACTTTTAAAATAATGATGTTTAATTTATTTTATTGCCTATATATTCATTAATACATAAAAAAAAATTCAAGGGGAAACATCACAAAACAACAAAGTTATCGATTTTTGAGATGAAATATACCGATCGGTCCCACAGTGCGTCGTCGCGAAGCTAACCTCTCCGCGGATGCCGGACTAAATCCTCGGTCCGGTCATTCGTAGCCTCTAGGGCGGCATCAGGCGCAGGTACTCGCGCCTGTGCCGCCTTAGTCGCCAGCGGAGGTCCGTGCACGTGTGGAGTCGTTCCTCCCGTGCACGGTCCACCGCCTCCTTCCGCGAGATGACAGCCTCGCAGAAGGCGGCAACAGTGTGTGCTGCGCCGTGTCCTCGTCGCAATCGCAGTGGTGGCAGGACGGTGTGCTTTACCTCCTCACGACCGTGTGCAGGTACTTGCCGAAGCATCCGTGCCCCGTCAACACCTGCACCAGTCGGAAGGAAAGCACACCATGCTGCCGCACTGGCCGGAAGGCCCCGACGGTCCTCACACCGGATCGAGGCCTCTCCAACCGGACTGCCCAACGGGCAATGAGGTCTCGGCGCATCGACACGTCAGGTAAGTTCCCCCAGGGAAACCATACCGCCTCCAGCTCGCGTCTCCGACACCCACCAATACAAACCGGCGAGCATTTCCGCCTCCAGGTCCCATGGGGGAATCGCGTATGGCCTTGACCACCATGGCTCTCTGCGGACGCTACAGAATAATTTATGATAGTGATAAATGATTAGTGTTGATAATTAGGAAATATAAATAAAAACGAAAAAAAAAACACTTTTGAGAAATATGTACTTACATAGATTTTATAAAGACAATATTTTGCATTAAGGAATTTCATATTTTCAGCCAAGCAGGTGCCTCCTTCACAATCAACTCCGCCAGTGAATATGTTAATACAAACGGATTCCAATAATTTTATCAAACAAGAGGTTGTAAACGATGATTATATACCACAGCCCATTGTTCACATACCAGGTACAGTGTAACCTTAATATAATGAATTTCAATATAACATCTTTCTCAATGTTATAATATCTAAAACGGCAAAAACACTCACGTGCTGAGATCGATTACGTCGACCCGGGTTTCGAGCATGTCCGATGCTCATCATCAGGGCGAGTGCGCAGCGGCGTCTGCGAGGCCCCGGCGTGCACTGCGCGATGCATATCGAGCAGCGCGCCTCGACACAGCCATGAGGGGTACGGGGGAGGTGTTCGCCTCTTGATAGTCCTCGGCGGAAACGTCGGACGAACCTATAGCGCCGGTGGTGGCCAACATCTTTATGGAGTGGTACGAATCCCTTGCCTTAAGAACGGCCAGTATTAAGCCACGTTTTTGGTGGCGATATGTCGATGACATTTTCGCGGTGGTGGACAAGACTAACCTTGTGCAATTCACGGAACACCTAAATAAGATACATCATAAGATCAGTATTACCGTGGAGGAAGAGAGAGAAGGAATACTGCCATTCCTTGATGTACGTGTTATCCGAGAGACAAATGGTAGTCTAAGCCACACTGTCCACCGGAAAACTACGCACACAGACCGATATCTTCATGCCAGTTCTCACCATCATCCTGCACACTTGTCCTCAGTACCAAGATCACTAATCAACCGGGCTCTTCGAATATGTGATCCCCAATACGTTGATGCAGAGCTCGAGCACGTAAGGAAGGCACTAGTGGACAACGGGTACAATTGGCGGCAATGCTGCCGATGGGCCAAGCCAAGTGAACGTGAGCGGCTAACAGGTGTGGAACGTTCTCCGTCCTACTTACCGTTCGTGAAAGGAATAACGGACAAAATCGGGCATCTCTTGCGAAGGAAATACGACATTAGAACGTTCTTCCGCCCACCGGGCCAAATACGGCAAATGCTTCGTTCACCGAAAGACAAAAACCACCTGGGCGTACCAGGCGTCTATCAAGTACCATGTGATTGTGGCAAGAGTTATGTGGGAGAAACTGGACGCAACATCGTCACCAGACTAACTGAACACATCAGGAGTATGAAGAGCATGGATACGACACAATCAGCAATAGCAGAGCATGCCAGTCTCGCGAATACAAGGCACTACATTCGGTTCGACAAAGCCTCCGTATTAGCCACAGAGAGACGTTACAGACCGCGGAAAATACGTGAGGCCATAGAGATAAACCGACATCGGACCTTCAACAGAGACGGTGGATGGAAGCTGTCGTCAGCATGGTTACCAGCTCTTAATACTGCCGTGAGTCGTAAGGTGATGGTGTGCGTGGAGAGTGACGTGACCAGCGTGGTATGTGATGGTGACGACACACGGAGTGACATACCAACAACGCCGCTTAACTCCGGGTGTGAAATTTCGTCCGACGTTTCCGCCGAGGACTATCAAGAGGCAAACACCTCCCCCGCACCCCTCATGGCTGTGTCGAGGCGCGCTGCTCGATATGCATCGCGCAGTGCACGCCGGGGCCTCGCAGACGCCGCTGCGCACTCGCCCTGATGAGGAGCATCGGACATGCTCGAAACCCGGGTCAACGTAATCGATCTCAGCACGTGAGTGTTTTTGCCGTTTTAGATATTATAATATGGATCAGTCTCACGATAATTTCAATACTAAAATCTTTCTCAATGGTTAATATTTTTTAAATCCCCTAGAACTGCCAAATATTCTTCTTCATACAAGAACTTCATCTTCTATACCAATAAATAAAATTGGAGTGTCTGTTTGTAATGTCAAAATAATAGGCTTTTTTCATGCTCGCACGGTTACTTGCACGACACCTATGCCTAAAATTCAGATTAAAAAATTTTTGTCTGTCTGTCTGTTTGTTCCGTGTAATCTTCAAAACGGCTGGACCGATTTCAAAAATTCTTTCACCAATGGAAAGCTATAATATCAGGGCGTAAACTAGGCTATATTGTATCCCGGTATTCCCACGGGAACGAGAACTACGCGGGTAAAACGACTAAAACCGAAGCGAAGCGAGGGCGAGTTGCTAGTTTAAAATATAAATAGAAGGTATAATATTACCTTTTGTGAGGTATAATTTTCCGTGTGGTGACAGAGTAAGAATACAATTCATCACTCACTATCTTGCCCATGGATGTCGTAAAAGACGACTAAGGGATATAATATGTATATAACGTCTGTGCAAGAGAAGGAAAACTCGACATAAATCTCAATGCCAACACGTCTGACCAGCGCGGCATAGTAGGTCAATCGCCCTCCCATTATGACGGAGGCCCAAGCCCAGCAGTGGGACGTATATGAACTGAAACGAATTTACCTTCATTTAAAATTTTTTATCAACTACATTAGAGAGTCGATTATCAGGTCCTCAGTTATCTGGATTCGCGATTATCCGGACTAGCAACCGCGAGCCATGTATTGTACTTACCTATTATTGTTTTAGTTAGTAATTGTTACTCGGCTCTGACGTGCATGCTCCGTGGGATATGTATTCGTCTTTTAATAATCGCATAAATTATGTATATACTGCATATGCACAAAACCACAGGGATTCAATTATCCGAATGCCTAGCGACAATAATTAGTCCGCTTAAACGAGTTTCTGCGGTATTCCGGAAGGTATTAATTTTAAAACATCGTCTTTCATCAATAGAAGGAAAAATAACTAAAATGTATCTAATATTGATTTATGATAACGATAAATGATTAATGCAATATCAGAGAATATAATTCATAATAAAACCGGCTAAGTGCGAGTCGGAGTCGCGCACAAAGGGTTCCGTACCATTATCTATAAAAAAGGGGGAAAAATCGCGTTTGTTGTATGGGAACCCCCCCCTTAAATATTTTCTTTATTTTGTTTTTAGTACTTGTTGTTATAGCGGCAACAGAAATACATAATGTAAAAATTTCAACTGCCTAGCTATCGCGGTTCTTGAGATACAACCTGGTGACAGACAGACGGACAGACAGACAGCGGAGTCTTAGTAATAGGGTCCCATTTTTACCCTTTGGGTACAGAACCCTAAAAACGAAAAAGAAAAACCTTTTCAGGAATTTACAGGATGTATCAGGTCATGGGGCAACTGGTCAAACTGGAGCTAGGTAATGGTGGGAGGAACCCTTGAATAAAATTTGAAATAAAAATATTGATTCGTTAATGAATTAGAGACATGTAAAGTTTT
Source organism: Lymantria dispar (assembly GCA_032191425.1). Lineage (NCBI taxonomy): Eukaryota > Metazoa > Arthropoda > Insecta > Lepidoptera > Erebidae > Lymantria > Lymantria dispar. Next base: position 2,475,320 of record CM063465.1, on the reverse strand, counting down.
CAATTTTATATTTTCAGTCAAGCAGGAGCCTCCTTCACCACCAAATCCGCCAGAGAATGAGTTAATACACACAGATTTCAATAATTTTATTAAACAAGAGGTTGTCAACGATGATTATATGCCACAGCCCATTGTTCACATACCAGGTACAGTGTAACCTTAATATAACGAATTTCAATATAACATTTTCTTCAATTTAACCTACTCAATGGTTAATATTTTTGAAATCTGCTAGAACTGCCAGTTCATCTTAATATATAAAATTCAAAGTCCTGACTGACTCATCAACGCCCAGCCCAAACCCTTGGACCTAGGAAGCTGAAATTTTGCACAGATATTGTCTTTATGACGTAGGCAAGGAATAAGACGGGATTTTTCGAAATTCCCACGGGAACGGGAATAATAAGGATTTATATTTTCGCTATAAAAGTTGCCCTATCTCCGTTATTATATTTATTAGAGACTTGAAATTTGGCATATAAATATGTGATTGCAATCACTAAAAACCGTTTTTAGGATTTTTCGAAATTCCCTCGGGAACAGGAATAAAAAGGATTTATTTATATTTTGTCGCTTTAAATTTACCCTATCTCCGTAACCATATGTATTAGAAACTTAAAATTTGGCATATAAGTAGTTGATTATGAAAACAAAAAACAATTTTCAGGATATTTCGAAATTCCCACAGGAACGGGAATAAAAAAAGATTTACTTATATTTTCGCTTTAAAGTTGCCCTATTTCCGTAACTTTATTTATTAGAGACTTGAAATTCAGCTTAAAAGTAGGTTATTACGATAACTAAAAACCATTTTTAGGGCTTTTTGAAAATCCCTCGGAATATGATGAAAATCCTTGCTTAAAAGTTATATTGTTTGTTTTTTCTTTCGTAGCTATTGTTAAGTATAATAAGTGTATAAAATTATTTCCCCATTATGAAGTAGGCAAGGAATAAGACGGGATTTTTCGAAATTCCCAAGGGAACGGTAATAAAATGGATTTATATTTTCGCTTTGAAGTTGCCTATCACCGTTACTTTAATTATTAAATACTTGACATGTAAGTAAGTAATTTTGATCAGGCTTCAGTTATTTATTTATTTTTTTTCGATTTTTTTTTTGATTTTTCGAAATCACCTCGAAATAGGAGGAAAATCGTTGCTTTTAAGTCATAAAACTAAGTTTTGCTTTCGTTACTTTTGGCAGGTGCCTACACTAAAAAAAAAACTTGATTGAATACGTATCTATCACACAAGGTTGATGCTATTGTTAAACAAAATTATCGTATTAGTCGATGAAAGTGTTTGACTTCAACGAAATGTTTGACTATAATAATAATTATATATGCGAAAAACACAATTTTGCATTTTATTCGTATTTGAACAAGTTTTTTCACCGTATATTAAAACTAATATTCGGATATTTATTATTTTTTCGTGGTTTCCTTAACTAGCTTCAGCAATAATGAAAAAGTCGCGCACGCCAATCTCCCCGGAGCTCGGAGGGTATATAAGCAGCGCGAGGCGGCACGGCCCCACCCTTCTATCCGACGTCCTCGTCACGTCCTCGACGAAGAGGACGACATTATCACACTCGCTCAACAAAGAGCCTACACGGCCCGCGAGGCCTTAACAAATAAATATCCGCGGTTCCGCCCTCGCCGTCGAGGTGCGAAACCGCGCCGCGCAAAAGTCACTATTAAAAACGTGGGCACGCCCACTTTGCCTCCAGCGACGCCCCAAGCCGAGGTCCGTTCCCCACAGGGGGAGCCCTTGGGCGATGTCGCTTAGCATACTTTTCTCCGGGTTGAGAGCCCTCAGCGCTCACCCATAGTCCGCGTCAAGCTGTCAAGGCCATCTGCGGCCAACAGCTGTACACACACAAAAAAAAAAAAAAAAAAAAAAAAAAAAAAAAAAAAAAAAAAAAAAAAAAAAAAAACACGGCCCCACTCCGCGTAGGGTTTTTCAACGCGAACGGTCTCGCTCGCCAGAGAGACGAAATAGGTACATTTCTACAAGACCAGCAGCTTGACCTTTTACTAGTCCAAGAGACTTTTCTTAAACCCTACTCTAGAGACCCTAAAATTGCAAACTACAATTTAGTGCGCAACGATAGGGTCGGTTCTCCCCTAGGTGGGACTCTCATATATTACAAAAGGTCACTGCACTGCACACCCCTAGATCCCCCCGCCATGACGTACATTGAAGCCTCGGTCTGTCGGCTGGCCCTCACCGGTCACCAGCCACTGATCATAGCATCAGCATACCTTTCCCCTCCTAATGGGGACACACCAAAAGAGTTGCTTGAGAGTGACCTCCAAGCCCTCTTAAAACTCGGCGACGCCGTCATTATCGCAGGCGATTTAAACGCCAAAAGTAAGTCGTGGAATAGCCACACCAACAACCGCAGGGGACTGGCCCTCGAGACTTACGCAGATCGGCTCGGGTTCGACATCATAGCCCCAATGGAGCCGACTCACTTCCCTCACACAGTCGAGCACAGGCCCGACGTATTAGATATAGCCCTATTAAAGAACATAAACCTCCGTTTATGTCTAATAGAGGTAATACACGAGCATAACTCGGATCACCGCCCGGTGGTCATTGACTTCGCCCCCCGATACGGCCCCTCAGGCCTCACCCCCCCCACTGAGAAAGTGTGCACAGACTGGGAGTGACTGAAGGCTAAACTCCAGTCTCCCTCCTCGTCGGCTCATCTTGACAGTGTATGTAATACATTAAATAGTAGTACATCACCGGGAAATGTTCGCCCTGCCACAGATTATAAATCTGTAATTTAATTGCACACAGGACAAGTACCTATTGAGCCAGCTTATTATTTCTTTATTTTATTTTTTATATTTTTTTTATTTTACTGTTTGTGCTTTATGTTTGTTTGTGTGTGTACATACACATACATACATACATGTACCTTCGGCGTGGTTTAATTGTGTTTTATCTTTAATTTCGTTTTGTATTTTTATTTTATTTTTTTGCATGCTTTTTGTTAATTTGTTTCACTCGTTTTATTTCGTGACGTCAACATAACGACTCCACGGAAGATCAGTGCAGGTTTTTTCTTAACCTGCAATATGCTGAGTAGGAGTCGTTTTGTTACGAGCTGTTATGTATTTATTTAAATAGAATGTAATTCATGCTTTTCTGCGTCAATTTAGCTCGTGACAATAAATAATTTTTCATTTTCATAAATAACAAAGAGGACATCGAATCCGCGATCGACGCCCTCACCGGTCACGTACAATCGTTAGTTAACGATTGTTCACGGAGAGTGCCCGACACGAGCAATCGTAGAAGGTGCTTACCCGCTGACGTCCGCGACCTACTGAGGCGTAAGAACGCAGCCATAAGAGCCTACGACCGCTTCCCCTGCGAAGATAACCGCTATCACATGCGGTCACTGCAGAGGGCAGTTAAAACGGCTATAAATGAGTTTCGACAAAACGAATGGGACGCCACCTTAAGCGAACTGGAGCCTTCGCACCAGGCTTGCCCGTTCTTTCAAAAAGGATACGGTGTCCACCATGCCACCCTTAAACCGCCCCAATCAACCGCCGGCGTTCGATGACGATGAAAAGTCTGAATGTCTGGCGGCCGACCTTGAGCAGCAATGTACGTCGAGTACACAACACACAGACGCGCGACACACCGACACCGTTAACAGCGAAGTGGAACGATGTACATCGCGTACGCGTACCGCAGACGCTGAGCCACAAGAGCCTATACCAACAGCGACAGTGGAGGAGGTTCAGTTGATAGTTAGAGGTCTCCACCCTAGGAAATCCCCCGGTTCGGACGGTATTTCTAATAGAGTTATTAAACTCTTCTCTCATTCACTATTATTAATATTAACAGCAATTATTAACGCCGCATTAGTCAATTACATATTTCCTAAACAATGGAAAAAAGCCGTGGTAATAGGTATACCTAAACCCGGCAAGCGACGTACCGAACTGTCATCATATCGCCCGATTAGTTTACTTAACAGTTTAGGTAAAATATATGAGCGCGTACTACTTAGTAGGCTAAGAAAGTACGCTGAGGAAAACAACCTCATCCCGCCGATTCAGTTCGGCTTTCGCACGCAACACTCTTGCGTTCAGCAAGTACATCGAATAGTCGAGTATACAAGTTATAAACTGCAACGCGGTTTATATACGGGTATGCTTCTATTTGATGTAGAAAAAGCGTTTGACAAAGTCTGGCATAACGGCCTTATTTTCAAGTTAATAAAGCTCAAAATCCCCCACTATTTAGTTATGATAGTTAGAGACTTCCTACTCGAGCGTAGCTTTCGCTACAGAGTGGAAGGTACTTTATCAGCACCGCACAAACTAGAAGCCGGCGTCCCCCAGGGATCGGTGCTCTCTCCAATACTCTTCTCGCTGTTCACCAGCGACATACCCCAACATAGTAGAATACAAACAGCATTATTCGCTGACGACACTGCCATCTCCTATGCAGGTCAATCTCCCTCAACAGTGACAACCGTTCTCCAAACTGCGGCCACCGCCCTAGCCAAATGGACTAGGAAATGGAGAATCGGTATAAACCCCACCAAAAGCCAGGCGATCATATTTCATAAGGGGATAGATCGCCGCTACCCAATGGCTGAATATCCACAGACGACCAACCCATCCCCTGGACAAGGGAGGTCAAATATCTGGGTGTGACCTTGGACAGACGACTGACCTTCGGTCCTCACATAGGGCGAGTCCGCGCGCGCGCAGCCCTAGTGCTAGGATGGTTACACAGCTTAGTACACGCAAAGTCTAAGCTATCTCTCCGTAATAAAGTTAGATTATACACCGCTTGTATACGTCCTATCATGACGTATGCAAGTGTAGTGTTTACACAAGCGATGCCACGCAGGCTACATCGGCTACAGGCATTACAGAATAGGTTCATGCGCCGAGCGACGGGAGCACCGTGGTACATGCGCAATGTGGATCTTCACATAGATCTTGGCTTGCCGACCATCAGGCAATCCATGAAACAGTGCTCCCGCCGCTACTTCGACTCTGCCGCGACACACCCGAACCCATTAGTGGTAAGGGCGGCTTCTTACATCCCCTCTAAAATGTCCGCGATTAAACAACCGCGACTAATACTCGACGAACCCGACGACACTATAACGCTCGCCCAGACTGAGGCATACACAGCCCGCGCGGCCTTGACAAATAGTAGTAAATATCCACGTTACCGCCCCCGCCGACGGGGAAGGAAGACGTGTCGCGTTAAAATCATAAACGTGGGAGTGCCCACTTTGCCAGCGACCGCCCGAGCCGAGGTCCGTACCCCACAGGGGGTGCCCTCGGGATGGGTCGCTTAACTTTAAGCGGGTTGAGAGCCCTCAGCGCTCACCCACCAGTCCGGGTAAAGTTGTCACAGCCATCTGAGGCTAACATCACACACAAAAAAAAAAAAAAAAAATACAAAAAAAAAAAAAAAAAGCACGGCCCCACACATTATAATTGCAACCTTGGTCTTAATAACACGTCCAGCGCAAACGCTGCGATAGATTATACCATACAAGTAAACTGTACTTTTCAGTGCAACACTATCTTTTAAAAACTGTGCTTTTCAGCACAATTATTTGCTTTTCAAAATATTCTTTCTTATCTTTTAAAAATTGTTTTGCTAATCTTTTCCAAAAAAATCTATTCTTTTCCAAATTGCTTTTCTAATCATTTCCAAATATTGTTTCCCATTTTTTTTTACTTTTATTAAGTTTATGATACTACTATTTTAATTGCCTTGATTCCTTAGTGCATAACTTTGCTTTTCAAAATATTCTTATCTTTTGCAAATTGTTTTTTCTTAATCATTTTCGAATATTTTTCTATTTTTTTTTTCTTTCATTAACTTTATAATACTATATATTTAATTTTTTTTTTCAAATTAATTTTCAAAGTATTCTTATTTTTCACAAAGTTCTTTGTTAATCTTTAAAAAAAAAATTTTCCAATTGCTTTTCTTTTCTAATCATTTTACAATATATTTTTGGATTTTTTTTTACTTTAATTTTGTTTATAATACTATTTAATTAGCTTAAATTTGTAAGTGCATAACTTAAGTACATAGTTTTTGTTCGTTATTTGAGTAGATTTTGTTTATTATCTATCACAATGACTGTTGAAACATTGCAAATTGATGGGGCTATGATCCCTCACACCGTAGTTCCTATAATTGGAGACGGAGCCTGTCTGTTTCGGGCCATCTCCTATATATTGTATGATACACAGGTGATGGCCAGGGAGGTGCGCGAGCAAATCGTAGACTATGTGGTGGACAACTGGGAATCGTTTGCCATTATGTCACATGACAGTAACGGGGACAATTACTTCAGTGCTGCTGAATACCGCATTGACATGTCACGCCATTTTACTTATGGTAGTTTATGTGAGCTGGAAGCGGCAGGGCAACTCTTTCCATGGGTCTTTGAAGTTTACCGAAACGGGTGAACTGTATATGAGTTTTGGTACTACAGGTAACCCTGTGGGACGACTACGCTTTACACATGATCTGTCACGTGGCCATTTCGATGTTTACGTCCGTAGTGAAGTGACTGCGACAATGGCCGAGACCGCCTCCCCTTCTTCACTTCTCCCCGTCGTTGCAAAGAAGATTACTACGAGAAGAAATGAAGTGCCTACTAATTCACCGCCCATATTAGAACCAGATCATGACGTATCTCAGTATCAATCTCTTATCTTTCCTACTAAATGCTCCAAGAAACGTCGTGCCAGATGCACCGACGCTACTCGGAAAAAACAAATTCAAAACGCTTCAAAAAAATATGCGCAAACAAACCCAGCAGTTCACCGTGCTGCCGTGGCCAGATACCAGAAAACTCACCCTGAGGTACACAGGGCGGCACAGTCTCTTTATGAGCAAAATAATCCTGGAAGACGAGTACAAAGGAAAGGACGCTCCTGGAAAACCAAGGCTCACTCCGGCATGGCCTATGATCTTGATATAGAGTATGAGACGGACAGTACTGTATCCTTGGGTGCCATGAACAACAAGTGCCATTGGTGTAATGCTCTCAAGTGGAAGGAGGAGCCACCCGGCATGTGGTGCAGTGCTGGTAAGGTGCAGCTCCCGCCTTATGAACAGCTACCTGAGCCTCTCTACAGTTTGATAATGGATATACATCCAGAACACGACCATTTCATGAACCGTATTCGTAAATATAATAGTTGTTTTCAAATGACTTCTTTCGGAGCGAAACAGATAATAAAAGACGGTTTTATGCCAACTTTTAAAGTTCAGGACCAGGTATATATACCATTTGGTGGGAAGCTTGCTGCCAGCTCCTCAAAAGGAACCACAATTTTTACAAATATATTTTGTTGGCGAAGATGACAGGGAAGTACAATTGAGGTGCAGTATCTTTCCCGAAGTAAAACCCGGCTTAGTCAAGCAACTGCAGAGAATGCTACATACGTTTAATACTTATGTAAGAGACTTGAAGATCGCCCTGGACAAGGTGCCTGAAACGTCTAAACCATTTAAAGTAGTCATTAATGCTGAGAAGAAAACGCCGAAGAGTCACAGGGGTCGTTTTAATGCTCCTACGTCAAATGAGGTGGCATTAGTAATAGTTGGTCAGCAATTTGAGAAACGAGACATTATCCTTGAGAGCCACGATAATTCATTGCAGCGCATTAGCGAGATTCACCGTTCGTATGACGCCCTGCAGTATCCGCTTTTGTTTTGCCGTGGCGAGGATGGGTACTCCATTTCTTTACCTCAGCGTGATCCTGAGACCAAATTAATACTTAAAAATACAATTTCAGCTGCAAGGTTCTATTCTTTTCGTATAATGATTAGACAAGGAGAAGATAATCACTTGGTGTATTTCCGTTCCCTTTTTAGTCAGTTTTTAGTGGACATGTACGCCAAAATAGAGACGGAAAGATTGACCTATATCAGGAACAACCAGGCGCAGCTGAGGGCTGACAGTTATATACACTTGCGGGATGCCATAGGAAGGCAGGATGTTGATGTTCAGCAGCTAGGTCAGAAGGTGGTGCTCCCGTCATCTTTTACCGGGGGACCACGCTATATGCACGAGCGTACACAAGACGCTATGACATACGTGCGTCAGTACGGTCGTCCTGATCTTTTTATCACATTTACGTGTAACCCCCGATGGAAAGACATCACAGATATACTTTTATCTGCCCAAAAGTCACACGATCGCCACGATATTATAGCTAGGGTATTCCACCTAAAGGTGAAAAAGATGATGGCTCTTCTTACCAAAGGCAATCTATTTGGGGGGATGCGTTGCTTTATATACTCGGTAGAATGGCAAAAACGGGGTCTTCCTCACATTCACATCTTGCTATGGCTAGAGCAGCGTATCACCCCAGATAAGATCGACAATGTTATTAGTGCAGAAATACCTGACCCTGAGCAAGACCCTCTCCTCTACGATATTGTGAAGGCCAGTATGATACATGGTCCTTGCGGAAGTTTAAATTACAACTCGCCCTGCATGAAAGATGGCAGTTGCAGTAAGAGGTACCCTCGACCGTTTCTCAAGGACACCCAGACAGGAGACGATGGATATCCGCAATATAGGAGGAGGTCTCCAGCTGACGGTGGTAACACAATAAAAATTAATGAAATAGAGTTGGACAACCGCTGGGTGGTGCCTTACAATCCTGTCCTGTCACGTACTTTCAATGCTCATATTAATGTGGAGTACTGCAATTCTGTTAAATCTATCAAATATATTTGTAAGTACGTGAACAAGGGCAGTGATCAAGCGGCCTTTACTCTAGAGAATGAGAAAGATGAGGTAAAAATCTACGAAAGCGGCCGGTACATAAGCAGTTCCGAAGCAGTTTGGAGGATCTTAAGCTTTCCCATTCATGAAAGGTTCCCCCCTGTCGTACACCTCGCTGTTCATCTTGAAAACGGTTAGCGAATATAATTCACCTCAAATAATTTGTCAGAAAAGATAAATAATCCACCACAGACAACGCTCCTAGGCTTTTTTGAAATCTGCAAAACAGACAATTTCGCTAAAACTCTGCAGTACTCCAAAGTCCCTTCTTACTATGTCTGGAACAGCAAAAAATTTTCAAGGAGGAAAAAAGGGAGAGATGTTAAGGGCTGACCCGGAGTGAAAAAAGTGCACGCTCTGGGCAGGGTCTATACGATTCATCCAAACAACACCGAGTGCTACCACGTACGCCTTTTGCTCCATGAGGTTAGAGGACCGATATCCTTTGAGGACTTAAAGACTGTGAATGGTATCCTCCATCCAACATTTCAATCTGCGTGTAAGGCACTTGGTCTGCTGGAAGACGACAAGCATTGGGACACCACTTTAGAGGAAGCTGCATTATGCGATTCTCCTCTCAAATTGCGAGAGCTATTTACAATAATGTTAGTTTTCTGTCAACTCTCTGATCCTTTAAGCCTTTGGGAGAAATACAAAGATAGTCTCTCAGAAGACATTAAACGGCAACTGGAAAGAGAGTTGCAAGATTGTGTATCTGTTGTACACCTCACTGACGAGGTGTACAACAGATGTTTGATTTTGATTGAGGATGCAGTATTAGCTCAAGCAGGACAAAACTTGGCACAGTACGGATTACCTCAGCCAAAAAGATCTGCAGCAACTTTGGACAATAGAGAATATCTGAGGGAGACCAATTATGATCTATGCGCCCTAGGAGAGGTGGTGTCATGCAATGAGGAGTTACTGACGGATGAACAGCTTTACGTTTACCAGAAGATCCTTGGCAATATTGAAAAAGGAATAGGGCAAATTTTTTTCCTGGATGCTCCTGGTGGCACTGGTAAAACATTCCTTATCAATTTGCTATTGGCAAAAGTTAGGAGTAATCGTAGCATTGCCTTAGCTGTCGCATCGTCAGGAATCGCAGCAACACTGTTGGAGGGAGGCAAGACAGCTCACGCTGCTTTCAAGCTGCCACTAAACCTTATCCATGTGGAAACTCCACTGTGCAATATCTCAAAACAGAGTAATGCGGCCCAAGTGCTGCGTGATTGTAAACTTATAGTTTGGGACGAGAGCACAATGGCGCATAAGGGGGGTTTTGAAGCGCTAAACAGAACACTAAAAGATATTAGAGGGAACGATGACATGATGGGTGGAGTCACCGTGTTGTTAGCCGGAGACTTCCGTCAGACTCTGCCGGTAGTGCCGAGGGGAACTCGAGCTGACGAAGTTAAGGCTTGCATTAAGGCATCAAGTCTTTGGCCCCTAATCAAAAAGCTTCACCTTAAAAAAAATATGCGGGTGCACCTGAAGAGTGATGTTTGCGCTGGACAATTCTCCGATCTTCTTAAAATAGGAAATGGAGAATATCCAGAAACTGATGGCAAGATTACAATTCCATCAGATCTTGCCTCACTTGTACCGACCGTTGATGACCTAATAGCCCGAATATATCCAGATGTTCACAACCTACACAACAAATCCATGGAGTGGCTGTGTGAACGTGCGATTTTGACACCTAAGAACGATCAGGCTTCAGTTATTAATGACACTTTGTTAAAGTCATTCGAAGGTGTAGAATACAAGTACAAGTCTGTGGACACTGTAGTGCATACGGATGATGCTATACACTATCCTGTGGAGTTCTTAAATGCACTCAACCCACCTGGTCTACCGGTTCACACACTTATCCTCAAAGTGGGTGCTTCAGTAATGCTACTCCGAAACCTCAATCCGCCTAAGTTGTGCAATGGGACCAGGTTGCGTGTGAAAGCCTTACATAAAAACTTAGTAGAGGCCATTGTAATTACTGGCTGTGCTCGAGGTGAATCGGTGTATATACCACGGATACCACTTATACCATCGGAGTACCCATTCGAGTTTAAAAGGCTGCAGTTCCCTCTTAAGGTCTGTTTCGCAATGACGATTAATAAGTCTCAGGGTCAGTGACTAAAAACAGCAGGAATTGATCTTAGGGTAGACTGCTTCTCGCACGGTCAGTTTTACGTGGCTTGCTCGAGAGTGAGCTCTCCTAGCAGTTTGGTCATCTTAGCACCTGAGGGCAGAACCGCTAATGTAGTTTATAAAGAGGTACTATAAGTTTGGTATAAGCTCAAAAAATAGCCTTACCCCTTTACAATGGTTTTAGAATTTTGGTGTCTTTCAATCTGTATGTTATGGCATAACACAAAAACCACTGAATGGATTTCGATACAATTTTCACAATTTTGGTAGTTTGGGGGTCCATCTTAAAATCTAAGCCACGTATCATTTAATTTCGTTAAAAAAACAGAAGATATGGTGCATAGGGTGATTTATTCTGTAGTCTACGCGGACGAAGTCGCGGGCAAAAGCTAGTACAAAATATACTTTTAAATTACGAATTGTTTTGACAGAAACCTCTGTATAACAAATTTTCAATCATTGCATAATTTAAAATATAAATAAGAGGTATAGTTTACCTTTTATAATTTGCCTTGTGGTATCCGAGTAAGAATGCAATTCACCACCCCCTTTCTTGGCCGTGGGTGTCGTAAAGGACGACTAAGGCAAGTATACATACAACATCTATGCAAGAGAAAGAAAACTCGAAATAAAACCCTATCTATACCAATAAATAAAATTGGAGTGTCTGTTTGTAATGTCAAAATAATAGGCTTTTTTCATGCTCACACGGTTATTTGCACGACACCTATGCCTAACATAGCAATTAAAAATTTTTTTTTATCACTTATAGCCAATTATGTAGAGGTCTGAAGGTTATTATGTCGAGGTTTTTGTGTTGAGGGTTATTGCGTTGAGGCCTATTGCATTAAGGGTTTTTGCGTTGAGGGTTATTGTATTCAGAGCTTCGTTTTGAGATATATTATTTTGAAAGATTTTTAGAGTAAGTTTATTTTTTTGAGTTTTTCTTCTTTTACACTATTCAATATTATATCTATTTTATCTGTTACAGTCAAGAAGGAGACATCACAGTCAATGCTATTTGAAACGGGGTTGATGGAAATGGAGTTAAGCAATATGATCAAACAAGAAATTATTGATGATGAGATCATCGTGCCACAGTCCATCGATCATGTGGCAAGTATGTTTATTGATTATAATCCTCCACCCATCAGCCAATTTCTATTCACTGTTGGACTTAGACCTTTCTAGGGTAATACAATACCATTATCGCCATACTTAGCAGTTGAGTTGGTATACAATTTCCTAGGAGAGGGTTGGTGTTTAGCCAGTTTTTCACACCTTTTTTTGATTGGGCTATTGTCAGCGCACTCGCTGTCCCCATAATCCACCGTATTTACACTCCTTCACCATTGATCTAAACACTGGTACTGAGTTCTTTGTCCGTGGCCAGTCTGGTGGTATATCCTTTAGAGTACCCTCCCTTGCCTACTATCCTCCCGGGACGTCGACCGCCCTCGCGCGGTCAGCCTCTGCGGGTGACGGACTAATTTCTGGTCCAGTCACCCGAGTTTTTACACCTCTAGGGAACAGTATTCTTATCCTTCCGTATTCCGTATTCCTTCCGTATCCGTGGTGCCGTACTGCTGCGCTATCGTAGCTGTACTCCTGTTTACTTATTGGCTGACTAGTCATTTTGTTTTCCTGTCTCCCGCTTTGCCTAGGAGGGAAGTGGAATCTCTCTTTCCAACTCCTCCTCTTTAATCTTTTCTAATTAAATTTGTTGCGGGTCCCAAGACAATTAAAATCATATCCCGGGACTGCCTGAGGGTCAAACCTCGGTGTCATTTATGGAGACCATTGTGGATCCTGGCTTACAGGAGTTACAATGGTGGGAATGTGTGGTGGGATTAGACCCAATCAAAAAAAAAAAAAAAAACAGTATTCTTAACTTGTCTCTTGGGACACGATATCGAAAAGAAAGTATCGATACTGTACTCCTGAGTAGTATTGAAGTAAAAGTATCGTACTCATTAAAGTATCGATACTTCAAAGTATCGAGTACTGAGTACTTTTCCTAGAATGTATGTCGTGATGAGCTTTTTTTTTTAGGTATTTGACCGTCCGTGAACGGTTTAAAATGTTTCGGGCTACATTTTAGAAGGTTCATTACGTGTGAACTAGATGGCGTTACCATAAACATGAGCCGTAAGGTCAAGTTTAACATGGATAATTTCTACTATTTATTCGATATGATACCTGCCAAAAAGTACTCATTGAGTAAAAGTATCGAATGCAAAGTATCAAGTACAAAAGTATCGGTATCGAAAGAAAAGTACTCGATACCTAAAAGTATCGATACTTTTTTCGTGTCCCTACTTGTCTCCACAAAGAGGATTATTCGTACATGATGATATATTTAAAGACATAATCAGCAGCTCGTATATGTTCCACTACTGGGCCCGAGCCTCTTCTACAATAGGAGGGATATAACTCAGTCAGATATGTCGGTATAGGGTTCCATTTCGAGTTTTCTTTCTCTTGCATAGATAGATATTATCTGCATATTATATAACTTCGTTGTCTTGCAAGATATGGTACAGTGTACTGAATTCTTGCGACATCACCATACATATTTTTGAATTGAAACTTGTATACATATTTTTGAATTGAAACTAATGCGACTTCCAATAAGGTTGCGTTAAACGTTTAACGTTACCATGGAGGGGGTATGAAAGCACTGTTGCGTTAAACGTTCAACACTCCTGGGGAGGGGGAATAGAAAGAGACAGAGCGTGAGTGAATGCGTGGCACTCAAACGCATGCGCGTAGCACCTGTTACAGGCCAGCACGAGCGTTAGCAATGAGTGGCATCCAATATTCCAACGCAAGAGAGAGAAAGAAAGATACACAAAGGTAGAAAGTAGGAGAGAGAAAGAGAGCGAGTTGGTAGATCCCAAGCACATGCGCGTGGTATTCTTGCTATGCACCAAAGTAAACAGTGTGAGCTTCGTGAAATTAGCTGAAATACGTACTTGTTCATATTCATTTACTTTGTTACTTACACATTTACTTGTTTTTAGGGTTCCGTACCCAAGGGGTAAAAACGGGACCCTATTACTAAAACTTTTCCGTGTGGTGACGGAGTAAGAATACAATTCACCACTCCCTATCTTGCCCGTGGATGTCGTACAAGACGACTAAGGGATGTAATATGCACATAAGATCTGTGCAAGAGAAGGAAAACTCGAAATGAAACCCTATACCAACATGTCTGACCAGCATGGTATAGTAGGTTAAATTGCCTCCCATTGTGGAGGAGGCCCGAGCCCAACAGTGGGACGTACGTGGGCTGCGATGATGATTACTAAAACTTCGCGGTTTGTCCGTCCGTCTGTCTGTCACCAGGCCGTATCTCAAGAATCGCGATAGCTAGACAGTTGAAATTTTTACAAATTATGTATTTCTGTTGCCGCTATAACAACAAATATTAAAAACAAAATAGAATAAAAAATTAAGGGGGGCTGCCATACAACGAACGCGACTTTTTGCCCTTTTTATAGATAACTAACAATCCGCCCTCGCTTCGCTTCGGTTTCAGTCACTTAAACCCGCGAAGTTCCTGTTCCCGTGGGAATACCGGAATAAAATGTAGCCTATGTTACTGCCTGATATTATAGCTTTCCATTGGTAAAAGAATTTTTGAAATCGGTTCGGTGGTTTAAGCGTGAAAGCGTTACAAACAAACAAACATCCTTTCGCATTTATAATATTAGTATGGATGGTACGGAATCCTTCGTGCGCGACTCCGACGCGCACTTAGCCGTTTTTTTTAGTTTAACTTAATACACATATAATTTAATAGGGTAGTATTTTTTATTTTAAAAGTAGTGGATAAAAAATTGTAAAAAATTAGTGAAAATAATCCCATGGACAATGCGACGGATTTAAGGTTATGTCAAGGTACGTCTCTTGTGAATATCAATTGTTAGGTTTTCTCATTTGAAATTAGATTATGACGCATTCACATATATTATCAATACAAATACATTTTCCAGGGCGAGACGATGAGGCAACTACAAGCACTTCCACTGGTTCAAGAGGTCCACGAGGGAAAAATGCACAATATTACCGTGATTACAGAGCACGGAAGCGAGCGGAGCAAGAAAAAGAGTCGTTGAATAGAAATAGTGATCCTTCTACGACTGCTGATTCTTCTACAAATAACATCGGAGGATCAGGAACATTGAAGAAAAGAAAATTACCCGCGGAATACCAAAAAGAGTACCGAGCACGTAAAAAAGCCAAACGTGACAATATACTCATTGATTCGCCAACGACTGCTGAGTCTTCGACGAATAGTGATATTGGTTTTGCAAAGCCAACAAGGAGAAAAACACCCGCAGAATATCAGCGAGAATATAGAGCAAGGAAAAAAGCTCAACGGGAATCTACGAGGGCTGCGAAAACCAACGACGGTTCAATGGAGATTGCTGGTGAAAATACCGATTCTTGAGATAACTGAAAAATATCCTGATTTTGGAGTGGTTAAAATCACGAGAAAAATGAGCGTCGATTTATTGAATTCTGTGGAAATTTCTAGCCAAGAAGCAGCATGGTGGTTGCTGTGTAAACCGATGTCACATGCATCCAGATCAGTAACGTTTATTCCAACATCACAGCCTGTCGATCGACAAAGAATGAAAATTGGCAGACCTTAATGATGAATCTACCGATATTTGGAAGGATAATTTGCCACTGATAAATATGAAAGACTGCCTCAAGATTTAAATGATCTCATTCTTTGCTCAATTTTGTGCGTATTATAAATGTAATAACAATGAATACAAAAAATTTAACACCTTACATTTTATAAGATTACAAATTATAACATGGCAACCTTAGAATAATAACGTATAGAAGGATAGTGTCGGCACTTTAGCGATCAAAAATATGAAGCCAAAAATACACCAACAGTTATATCGTGAAGAAGATGTGGGGCAAATAGACAACCAAGTTCGTCTGCGAGCAGTTCCAGAGCCACCTCCAATCCAATGACATGTATGCGGATCCCGATTCAAACATCAACGATGATCTTCGTTTAGTAACTTTGAGTAGTGTGACCGAGCGATTACAAAGCGGAGAGCGGTAATTGCGTGAAAATCCACTTTCCACCTTGGATGAAGAACTATGTAAATTTATCAAGTCAAAAAGAAACTTATCAATCGTAGCATTCAATTGTCAAAGTGTTCGTGCACACGCCAATGATTTGACGGATAGAGTTTTTGAAAACTCGTACATTTGTTATCAGAAACGATTATGGACGATTATGAACCTCCTGTTCTCATACCAAATTTTGATTTCATTGTAAGATTTCAACGTAACGAAATTCGGCATGCAGAGGTTGCTATCTATCACAATCAGAAAAATAGATGTCATATTGTTACTCCACATTTAGATATAAAATCTCCTTATTCGGGTAATCCTGATGTGTCAATTTCAACGTCAAAAAGAATTGGAAATTGACTGAAAGACGAAGACTGAAGACGTGAATAATAAATATAATAACTCGACACTGGCACCAATAGCTCATATTATTGTAGCTCATTGCCACTAAATAATAATAAGAAGAAGAATTGGAAACGTATGTGCTGTAGAGTGCATAGTCAACCACAGCGAAAATAATCCGAAGAAATTGATTCTAATTGCCATTCATATTTCACCAAATGCAGCCATGAGCTAAATTAAATTATTTATTGCAAAATCTTTTTTGCCACTATCCTCTGCAGGTTCACAAACTTTGGCAGATGTTACTGGTGAAGAAATTGATTATTGTCAGCGCCTGTGATCCTTGCAGGAGATTTGAATGTGATTTTCTCGTTACCTGAAGCTGAAACATAATTAACCTTCCTTAAAGACAAATTTGGATTGAAAATGATAAATGGTAGGAATGATCCAACAACCAAAGGGGGAACTACCATTGATGGAGTTTTTGCAAGAAATATTGAAAAAATAGAATTCAAACATTTCGTGTCTTACTTTAGTTGTCATAATCCCATTGTAAATGTTATAGATTTGGATATTTCTCCACTCGAAAATAATAATTTAAAATAAGATGCGATCAATTGTGAATCGTAAGCAATGTTAATAAAGTTTATCTTAAAGAAACAACTTTTCCATGTGGTGACGGAGTAAGAATACAATTCACCACTCCCTATCTTGCCCGTGGATGTCGTACAAGACGACTAAGGGATATAATACGCACATTAGATCTGTGCAAGAGAAGGAAAACTGGCAATGAAACCCTATATCAACATGTCTGACCAGCATGGCATAGTTGGTCAAATTTCCTCCCATTGTGGAGGAGGCTCGAGCCCAACAGTGGGACGTAAGTGGGCTGCGAAAAAAAAAGAAACTATTAGCTCACTAAAAATCAATTTCTACCCCTTCCTATTTTCACTTTTTTTTAAGTAATACTGCCAGAATATTTTGGACTGCGCATGATGACTGAGTAAGAGTGTGTGTGATTGTTAAGACGGCTGAGGGATCCAAGCAGATAACATTACTGTAGGAAAACGACAAACTCTAAATAAAAACCTATACCAACATATCTGAGTCATTCATTATGAAGGACACTATAACCCAGCAGTATACAGGTGTATCAGTTTATGGAACAACTGTTTTACGGTCATGGATCGTAATTAAAATGTATATTACACAAAAAACATAATAGTTATAGTGATTTAAATAATGTATGTCTCAGAGTCTACGGCTTAAATGAACAGGATACATGTAGGCATTTAAGTAGCGTTAGCGGTATAAATAGGTACGGACGAACGCGCCGTCGTCTGTGACTAAGGGTCATCGGCCGATCAGCTGATATTAAAGAGAAATTTGTCTCACATATGCGAACATAATCATTGATTTATTAAATTTCTAATGAACATTTAACAAAGTAAGAATATGTTGCAGATTAAGTATTGCCTTTATACACTTCAATCAGATTCTCGCGAAAAAGCGATAACAAAATTGAAAACTTTATCTCCAATTCATTTACGGATCGATATTTTAGTTTCCTTCAAAAATGTTTCTCGTGTTTCTACCACCTTTGCCTAGCTCCCGTTTGATCAGTTGTTCCATAATCTGAGACACCGTGTTGTTTGAGTTGAGACAATGCTAATGATGATTCTATATTATTTTTCAGTCAAGCAGGTATACACTTCACAATTAAATCCGCTAGAAAATGAGTTGATACAAATGGATTCCAATAATTCTATAAAACATGATGTTATAAACGATGAGATTGCCATTCCACAGCCCATTGTTCACGTACCAGGTATCTATCTTCATTCATTAGCTGAATACAAATGGCGTAGTAATTAAAGTGCCAATGTCTTGGATTCCATTCCAATACTTTGTATGATCCACAAATTGTTGTTCTGAATGTAGTTATAATTTGTCACTGTTAAATGTTTGTAGCTCCGTGTGGTGACGGAGTAAGAATACAATTTACCACCGCGTCTCTTGCCCGTGGGTGTCGTAAAAGACTACTTAGTGATAAAACATGCATGTAACATCTATGCAAGAGAAGGAAACCTCGAATCAGTATGTTAGTGTTATACATTACTAGTAAGTAGTAGTATAGAATGGAAAGTATCATATGAATACTATTTAGTATCGATTTATCCTTAGTTACGATAACTATCAATTCAATACCATTGTTTTCATTCGATTCTAGTACTCGGTATCGAATGTTAGTGTTATATACTACTATATAGTACTATAGAATGTAAAGTATCAATTCATCCCTACCTACAGGTGGTGAACTGATCTAAGCACTAGTGCGCTTGCATCAGACCAATAAATAAAATTGGAGTGTCTGTTTGTAATGTCAAAATAATAGGCTTTTTTCATGCTCACACGGTTATTTGCACGACACCTATGCCTAAAATAGCAATTAAAAAATTTTTGTCTGTCTGTCTGTCTGTTTGTTCCGGGTAATCTTCAAAACGGCTGGACCGATTTCAAAAATTCTTTCACCATTGGAAAGCTATAATATTAGGACGTAAACTAGGCTATATTTTATCCCGGTATTCCCACGGGAACGGGAACTACGCGGGTAAAACGACTATAACCTATAACAGAAGCGAAGCGAGGGCGGGTTGCTAGTTAGGAATAAATGTTTGTCTTCATTTATTCAATCGCCGTCCACTGCTGAACGTAGGCCCCCCGAGGAAAAATGTATTGCCGCTACGATTATTGTAACGAAACAAATGGTTACGCTGGACTAATACGTTACAATAACAATCGTGTATATATTATTATCCGTTTTGTTTTAACTTTCCATTTCCAAGCTACGTGTTAAATTGTCATAATTTCGTATAAAAACGCTTGAAATATTTTTTCCATTAATATTTGACCTAGCTATTGATGACTCGTTTTCAGATCTCGTGATGGCAGGAGATACTTCCCTCCAATCCACTATTTATCAACCTCCAAAGCCAGCAGTTGAACGAATGCAAGCATACAGATCTCAAATGAAGAAGGAAACCGAGCTAGCAAGGAGCGCTTCCTGTATCATTGATAATCAAGAGAATAATTTAATGGTAGATGCTGATAAAAATATTGAAATAGTTACTGAAAGTTCTAAATTATCTAAAACACATACGCATCGCCCAAAGACAGCAGCAGAACGTATGAGAGAGTACCGAGCCCGAAAAAGAAGTAGAAGAATTTCTGAAATGTTACCAGATGGGATCTCGAAACGTCCAAAAACAGTAGCAGAGCGTATGAGAGAATACAGAGCTAGAAAAAGAAAAAAAAATGATAATGCTAAAAATGTCACCTCTAATTTTAATCAACCTAACGAAAATATTAATGGCGGAGATACTTATAACGTTGAATTTATTCCTAATAACTCCATTAGTCGTCCAAGAACAGTAACAGAGCGTGTGAGGGAATACAGAGCTCGAAAAAGGCGCAAAATTGATACGGCTGATAATGTTTCTTCAAATATTAATCAACCGAAAGAAAATATTAATGGCGAAGCTACTGTTAAAGTTAATTTTATTCTAAATAATACCATTAGGCGTGCAAAAACAGTAGCAGAGCGTATGAGAGAGTACAGAGCTCGAAAAAAAAGTAAATTTAATAATGCTAAAATTTCTTCAAGTTTAGATCAACCGAACCAAAATATTAATGGCGGGGCTATTTATAATGCTGAACTTATTCCTAATAATTCCATTAGTCGTCCAAAAACAATGGCAGAGCGTGTGCATAAACACAGACTTAACAAAAAGAAGAATCTTCTATATAATAATACTTGAAGCTAATAATAACACCCTAAAAAGAATGTGTTTTGTGTATTTTAGGTGCTTTTAATGAAAATGGGCATAAGGGTAAGTACGTCATTCACTTACAATTGGATACTTGATTATTATCAAAATATTACTGTTTTTGGGCCACGTACATTTAAAAAAAATGTGAAATAATAATTAAAAAATGTACACGGAAGTTACAAAGCTTTTAAATTATTCAGTGGAGCACATTTTATCCCTTTTACATGCAATGATGTTTGTTTCGAGTAGACGCAGACGTATGGAAATGGCGACATTGACGTCACGTTCTTTGTATTGCGCTCTCTGTCTAATTAATAAAATTGAAATACTTGTAACTAGCTCGATATGAAAATAAATGTTATGTTGTTTTCAATTAATGAAATCTATTTTGTGTTTTTATGACTCCCAACGAAAGTTAAAAGGTTGCGCCGCATTGCATTCATTCCAAAAAGAAATTAACAGAGAAAAATAAAACTGCATTATATTTTTTATTAATTTTCAACTTATTTTTAATTGTAGTATTCATTTTTATCATCTACGACGATGAAAATAGTCATTTCATTGACTCATGATCATCATTGATTCATAACATTTCTTTTATTTAACTAAAAAGAAAATAACATTGGAAAGGGATATAACTTATAATATTTTTTAACACTACGAGATGAGATCATAGCTAACCAAATAGACGAAAAATACTGGTCGGCAAGTTTATTATAAAAGTTTCCAATGAATACGGAAAATATGGACGCGACTCTAGTATATTTATTAGCTGCCATTTCATGAATGGACTGAATGGGCCTAATGCAATGCTTTAGTGGTCTAAAGCCATCTTCGCATTGCGTTTCTAATAAAATAGGCTTGAGGTATATCGGTTGGATGTTTTCAGTCCCTAACCAACAGTTAAATTTATATTTTGCACCTTGGTGGAATTTATACATTATTATAAATGTCAAGGAAATCAGTTCAGCAGCTTTGGGCTACTAAGGGTTATACAAATTATTTCAGCAGATCTACTAAGGTGAGAACATTTTTCTTAAATCATAGTCACTCACGATCACCGCCAATAGTGAAAATTGCTTCAGTGGATTTTTACTATTAAGGTGAAATGTTAATTGGTTCAACCGAAGAGTGGAATAAATTCAGCAGGTGGTGGATCAAAATAGGTTTCAATAGTTTCATTAAAGATTACAATTTTAACCGACTTTAGGAAGACTGATATGGTTTTCTCATGGCCATTGTCAGAACTGAACCAAATTGAAATGAGCCCCCACACGGGAAGCTTCAGCTTTCTCTGAGAATCTGTTCACCCAGTCGAAAGTTTTGAGGTAAAATATAAAAAAAATGCATTCGAATTGAGAAACTCTTTTTTATATCGAATTGAGAACCTACTCCTTTTAAAATATTTTTTTTTATTTAATCTTCATGCACCTAGATATTTTCCTTTCAGTCAACCTTAAGGTAAAAACAAAATATTATAGTAGGTGCAAATCGATTCGAATAACTGAAAGGCAACAAACTCAGGATCCACCCTATCAAGAATGTAATTGAACAAAACAGCACATACAAACTGGTTTATTGCAACCGGGGCATTTTGTGGACACCTGCTTCCTACAAACAGCGCAAAGATGCCTTATTCGGACGTCAGAGCCCGATTCAGTCGGATACTCTGATAGATGATGTGTGCTGATGACTGCTACCATAACGTCACGACTGATATTTGAAAGAGGTGATTTTGATGATGATAATGAATGTCTATCTATAAGAGACCGTACTAAAGACAGTCTAAAAGAACGGTGAGTGTAAGATGAAGAGGAACATTTCAGTAATACGAAAGAATTTAGCACAGATGCGTTCAAAAGTCTATGAAAGAGTCTTTTGTACCAAATTTTGCACTTTCTTTCTATGGGATACGTAGCTAATATTTGATCTTTTTTGTTTAATTCACTCATTATGGTGTTATAGTCATGAATTAGTTTGGGTTTGATGGTCCCTCGGTCATCAATGACGTTCAAGCCATGGTATGTAGAGATAGTCGAAATTCGGTTGTGATTTTTCCATATCATCAAATCTACATCACCTGATGTGTAACCCTTGATATCATTTGACATATTCGCCTTGGTTAAGTTCTGTAAATCTATCGGAACAAATTGTCGATTTGTCCTCAGCGTACCGACGCAATCAATCCCCAAACCCTTTAATCTCCTGGCAAGAGCTGGTGAATTATAAAAGTCATTCAACCACAATGTATGACCATTATTTTCAAGATCCTTGACTAGCCTTAAAACGACTGCCGGCTCTAGTTCCTCAAAGGGATCTTGTGGCTTATGTACAGGTGTTCTGTGGACCTCAAAGCGCCATAAATAACCACTTTGAGGTTCATAAACCTCACAAGTTTTAATATCAATTCTGGAAACTTTATTACTTAAGGATTGGTTAATATTTAACCAGTTGTTCCATTGCAAAAGTGATTCATCAATGGCAATATTTTGTCGCAATTTGTATAAAGATTGGAATTTAAAATTTAGATGCGAGATTATTGGTGCCAATTTAAATAATGTAGCATCAGTCATATCGAGATCTAGCGAACGCAGATTTTGGTTATTATTGAAATGGAGACACTTGGATAACATTTGGAACCTCTCAAAGCTTATGTGTGCATCAAACCCAGGTGTGACAAATAGCTCTGGCTCAGTGGACCAATATTCTTCAATTTTGGATTTGACCACATTACCCATTGCAAGCAAAATAGCAAAATACACATACAGTTCATCTGTAGTTGTATCACACCATTTGGAGTCGAGGTTAGAAGATTGGATAGTGTGATCAAGTGTCATCCTATTAAACACTTCCTGGGCATACCTATTCGTTTCTATAGCAATGTGTTCCATTATTACCCGGTCCCAAATGGCAGTAAATGCATCATAAGGGTCGTCATATATAGTTTTAGAGCCAACGTTGCTATTGGAAAATGTCTCCCTTCTCAACTCTGATGGTATTGGGGGTTCAGGCAACGCTTCCCACTGGAAGTTATAGTAATATAGATCTGTAGAGTTGGGTGGGCTTGTCTGATTATCACTGCAGGTATTAAGATGCCTTTTGCAGTCGGTGAGAGGAGTGTCTTCTTCGTGTACTGGAATCTCGGACTCCATCAGTACAGTTCTGGGACCTGCGCTAGTTTCGAGAACTTCAACATCGCTTTCGTCTGATTCAAGCTCACTTCCTGTAAAATGAAATGATAAATATATTCAGCTAACCATCAGCACATCAAATCACTGTTGAACGGGGTAGTTCTCACCGAGGGTGGGGTAATGACATTATTACTGCTCTAGGTAGCCGGGATCGTAATCTGTAAACCAATGTCCTGTAGTATTACAAATTTCCTTAGACTTCATTCATCTCGGCTCACATATGGCCATTGCTGGGCTTAAGCACTCCACAAAAGAAAGGCAATTGACCACATCACACTAGCCAGACGTGTTGGCATAAAGTTTTATTTCGAGTTTTCCTTCTTTTGTATAGATGTTATATGTATATTATATTACTTAGTGGGCTTTTAGGACACCCACAGGCGAATAGGGGGTCGTGACTCGTATTCTTACTGCGTTACCACAAGCATCCCTAGAATGCTGCTACTCAATTGCCTGGTGATCTTTCAGCCAGTTTTTACGATTGCCATGGGTAAGTAGGGCTCGGTGATTCTTAATCAGTCATAACTATATTATAGTCAGCTATTCAAATTTGAAATCTCGTTACCACATATAGGTTCAGGTAAGTCACGTTTAAAGTCTGTTGTAGATGATGGAGAATCCGGTACACTCTCTGTTGTAGGTGGTGGAGAATCCGGTGCACTCCCTTCACTTTTCACAAACCTGTAAACAAAAGGAGTTGGTAAGTTGTGCATTTGTTTGGTTTAGGAATATATGTTCTATTATCTTGCATCATAGTGCTCCCACAGCGGAGTTTGAGCCCTCTTTACAACGGAAGGAAAAATGACTTACTGTAAGTTTGCTGGTCAGAATTCAAATCATTTATTATGCATAAACCCCGAGCGGGCACTTACATATTGTCAGGTTTACAATTTCCAAAAAAAATATACTACCACCGGATCGGAACGCGACCGCTACTGAGAAGATCCGGCAAGAAACTCAGCGGGCTTGTCAACTATTTTTTATTTTTTTTTCTTCTTACTAGATATATAATTGTGTAAATGTTTTGTAAGAACTAGCTCCAGTGTTATGCCCTTCGAACTGCAAGATATTTAATATAATTCAAACGATTATGGCTGAGCCAGATCCCACAAGCGGCACCCGATCACGAGTTAACTACTAGAGCAGCCATCACTCCCCTCAACCACTATGGAAGGAAGGGAGCGACCCGCTCTACGCAGCTACCACAAGTAGATCCTTCTGTGAGCATTACCAAAACATGTTGGCATAGGGCTTATTAGACATAAGCCCCTATCTTTCATAAATGTTCTCTGCATATCATATCCCTTATTTACTTACTAATCATAAACAATATAATTTTTATCATATAGAATCATTTTCTTCTTGTACTGGCACTAACTAATTTCTAAAGGGGGGTAGATAAATATAATAACGATAACTTGTTGGGATGTGAGACATCTTAGTCCGCTCGTGACCATGAACGCTGTAAATCGTTCGAACGTTGGGCAATCAAAATACAAACGCTATAAAATCCGTAAACTAATTTTATTTACATGCTCGTGTAAACATCAGAAATCATTATATCCCTTAGTTATCTTTTATGACACCCACGGGCAAGAAATTGTGGTGATTTGTGTACTTATGTTCTCACCACACTGAAGTATTTTCTACCATTCCGTGGTAATCGTATAAGAAGATAAAGGAATGTAAGCAGATGACATTGCTGCATGAGAAGGAAGACTTGAATAAACCCTGTGTCAATCCATTCAGCCAGTTTGTTATTAAAAATCAATGTGTCTTCTATTATGATGCTATTTGCCGTATGCTAAGAACAAATTTAATTCATTCCCTAACTTGGTTGCGAGTGTAGGTAATAAATAGGTGGCTATGCATATAACATCTATGTACGAAGACAGAAATTGACCTTGCTGATACTTGCATTAGGACGGCATTTGACCATACTGATTTTTGCATTAGGACGGAAATTGACCATGCTGATTTTTGCATTAGGACAGCAATTGACCACGCTGATTCTTGCATTAGGACGGAAATTCACCACGCTGATTCTTGCATTAGGGCGGCAATTGAACATGCTGATTCTTGCATTAGGACGGAAATTGACCACGCTGATTCTTGCGTTACAACGCAAATTGACCACGCTGATTCTTGCATTAGGACGGAAATTGACCACGCTGATTCTTGCGTTACAACGCCAATTGACCACGCTGATTCTTGCATTAAGACGGAAATTGACCACGCTGATCTAACAGTTTGGTATAAGGTTTTATTTTGAAATTTCCTTCTCCAGCACAAATCGTATATGTACATTGTATCCCTTAGTCGTTTTTTACGACATCCCCGCGCAACAAAGGGGGGTGGTGAATTATATTCTTACTCTATCAACACACAGAAAATTAGATTACAAAAATTATAAAAGCAAATAACTAACCCGCATGCAATTGATGGTTCTGATAAACTTAGCGATGACGTTGGTATACACTCCGGCGATGGTGGCGCCGATAATTCCACTGACTCCATTTTCATGAACTCGGTCTCAAGTGGCACTGAAGCTGATGTTGACTCGTGTTTGACTGGAAAGAAGCACATAAGTTAGTGTAAACGATGGTATACTCGGAAATACAAATGCAGCATAATGGTATTAAAATGAGCCCATTTACTCAGTTTATGTTATACTAATTTTAGAAAAGGCTTGTACCTGATAGTGGGCGGAAAGCACAGAAATATTAATAGTTTACAAAGGCCTATGGTTAGGCTATAGTCAGCAAAACGTATCCGTATATAAATACGTGAAGCAAAAACTTTGTACCCCTTTTTACGAAAATTACGGGTATGGACAAGTATGACATTTGGCACAGTTGAAGTATATAATGAGGAGAACTACATAAAACTGAAATTTCATATAATAATGGATTAGAAATACATTAAATTCGTTAAAAAAAGCATTACGCATACTACAACGCAATCGCTACACATACAGACACACGTTTGCATGAGTGTGTTGCGTAGCAACGCTTATAGACTTTTGTTTACGGTTAAAATCTCTGGTCGAACTGAATGTCAAACAATCATAATTATGATGACAATGTCTACTAAAGATTTGTGCTTGTGATTTATATATTAGTTATTATTATATATTATTATTAGTTATTATTATAGTTATATATATTGAAATACAGCTTGCTCAATTTACAATTATACATAAATAAAATTAAAGAAAATTGTGTAGCAGAAAAATTAATTAAAATGAATTATGGCCGAATTTCGACCACACGCCGACCACTAGTTACTGTTAATCCATCTTCCTAAAATGGTCAAACCGGAAAGCATAATATTAAATATAAGGTTGTAGTAACTAACCCTGGCCCCTTCTGACGCAAACTGGATCTGCCTTTTTAGGGTTCCGTACTCAAAGGGTAAAAACGGGACCCTATTACTAAGACTTAGTTGTCTGTCTTGTCATCAGACAGACAGATGGACGGACTGACTGTATCTCAAGAACCGCAATAGCTAGACAGTTGAAATTTATACAAATTATGTATTTCTGTTGCCGCTATAAGAACAAATACTAAAAATAAAACAAATATTTAAGGGGGCACCCATATAAGAAACGCGATATTTTTGCCCGTTTTTTGCTCGATATTAACAATGGCAAGAGGTAGGCACTTGAAACATACACAAAATACTTCATTTAAGGGGGGCTTTCCTACAAAAAACGCCATTTTTTGGCTATTTTCGTTCGATATCAGAAAATGGTAACAGGTTAGACACTTGTAATATTTACAAATTATAGATAATGGTACGGAACCATTCGTGCGCGACTTCGACTCGTACTTAGCCGGGTTTTTTGGTAGTCTATAGTCTGGAAACAGTGCTGTGTGGTAGCGGCTTCGAATACTACCAACACTTGCTTTGCTCGTGGGTGTCGTAAAAGACGACTAAGAGCCCTAGATTGACCCGGACCAACTCCATCTGGGTCAACGATTACATTCCCAAGGAGGGTTGACGTCAGGCAGGCGGCCGGTCATAAAAGTCATTGCCGAAACTTTTTGCAATATGTCAAAACAGATGACATATTGCGTCGACCCCAAGTAATTGGGATAAGAGCAAGATGATGATGATGAGTCTGGAAACACCACCCAATCTGTCCGAGGCGTTAAATGAGCGGCATGCGGTCCCATGATCTACCGTATTCCCGCCCCATCGCCATTGGGCCGACCACTGGTACCGACTCCTGTACTGCCGGCCCTTCGACACTCCGGCAACAAGACAGTATTGCCGGAGAGTCGCCCTTACGCGATCGGCCGCTCTGCGGGTGGCGGACTGATCCCCAATCCCACGACCTCGGCTATGGCGACATCAGGCGCAGGTACTCGCGCCTGCGCGCCCAGAACTGGATCTGCTCTAGAAGAACATCACTTATAGTAATAAGAGATTTAACTTACTTGGTACATAAGCAATGGGCCGTGGCATCATAATTGCCTCATTTGTATCATCCTCCTTGATCATATTGCTGATTGGTAAAGATAGCATTGTCATCAACTCGGATTCCGATGACAGATCTATTTCTTCTACCTTAACTAAAGAAAATATTTTAGAACGTCAGTGACGTCACAAGCTTGTAGTCATCTTCTTCAGCCGACTTACGTTTCACTATTGGACACGGGTTTTATCAGTTTTCTTTCTAAATATAACTACTTTACGGATTTTATCGCGTTTGTATAAGATTTTTGATTTTTTTTTATTGCCAACGGTGGCAAACGAGCAAGCAGCACACCTGATGGTAAATGAAACTGCTGCACATGGACCTTTGCAATACCAGGGGCACAGCTAGGCCGCTGCCTACCGTGGAGGAAATACTCTTCTTAAACCTCGTTTAAAGAAGGACTTGTCATAGCGCTCGGGAAACACAGCAGCAGGTAGTTCATTCCAGAGCTTGCACGTACGTGGGAGAAATGATCGCTGGAAACGTACAGTTGAAGACCATAACGTTTCCAGGTGAAATGGATGAACCCTGCTACGATGTCGAGTGGTACGTTGGTAGAATGGTGACGGTGGTACCAAGTCAAACAGTTCCTCGGAGCACTCCCCGTGAAAGAGTCGGTAGAGTACACAGAGTGACCCAAAGTCTCTCCGCTGCTCCAGCGACTCCAATCTGTCCGTAAGATTGGGATCCCCGACGATTCAAACAGCCCGTCTTTGCAGGGAGTCAAGTGGGTCTAGCTGATATTTGGGCGCACCTGCCCAGAGATAAGAGCAGTACTCCACATGAGGACGAACTTGTGCTTTGTATAGCACAAGACGCTGTCTCGGTGTGAAGTACCGCCTGGCTCTGTTCAGGACACCCAACGTTTTGCTTGCCAATTTGGCTTTGTCCTCCAAATGACTCCCAAACTGGACTTTGCTCGATATTTTGACGCCGAGAATCCCAATACTCTCAGAAATTGGGAGAGTTACTCCTTGGTACTGTGGCGCCATGACAAACGGGTCCTCCTTTGCAGTGAACGCGCAAACTTGTGTCTTTGTGGGGTTGAACTGGACTAGGTTCCGTTCACCCCATTCCGAGGCCCGCCCCAGAGAGCACTCGACTTCAGACACAAGTTGAACCCTTCTTTCTTGAGTACTCCGAGGGATATTTCGTTGCTCAGTGTACCGCTCATCACCCGTGCTGTCATCCGCACAGCAACGCATACTCTCGATAGAGAGCATGTCATTGATATGCAGGATAAACAACGACATTTCGAACACTTTGCAGCGTTGATGGTCACAGGCAGACTAATCTTAGTCTTAATTTCTGTATCAGGTAGATAATTATAAATTTTCTGCAGTAACGATGGCTTGATAGACGTGAGACATCTTAGTCTGCCCGTGACCATGAACGCTGCAAAGTGTTCGAAATGTCGGATAATCAAAAATCAAATACAAACGTGATAAAATCCGTAAAGTAGTTTTATTTAAAATGAGTTTTCTTTTTCTTCCCGTGATGTCTATGTTAAACCCTTAGTCGCCTGTTACGACACCCATGGACAACGTAAGGGTTTGCAGCCGCTCCCACATGGCATGCGGGTACAAAGGAAAAAAAAAATCTATTTGTACATATCGCGTAAACATCGAAAATTCGACGAAATAATTAAGTATTTAGGCATAGGTATTATGTAAATAACCGTGGAAGCATAGAAAAAAAATCTAATATTTTGATATTATAAACAGACAGTTCAATTTTGCTTATTCTAATAGATAAGAAATATACGTAAAATATAAGCAAAAAGACATTTTGTACAAATATCACTATTGACATTAATGAACTAGATACCTATATCATTTTATAACCGCATGTTTTTTTTTATTTGGCCGATATATCGATATTTTTCTTCAAAATATCGACGTCAATATTGATATTTTTATAAATATCTATACATCGATATTTATTTTCACTTCCTACATCCCTAGTGACGTCAAAGTCAGTTGATATCGTAGTTAGGGACACGATATCGAACAGAAAGTATCGGTACTGTACTCATGAGTAAGTATCAAAGCAAAAGTATCGTACTCATTAAAGTATCGAAACAAGAGTATCGATACTTCAAAGTATCGAGTACTTTTCCTAGAGTCTAATGTCGTGATGAGCTTTTTTTTAGGAATTTGACCGCCTGTGAACAGTTAAAATATTTCGTGCCACGTTTTAGAAGGTTCACGTTTGAACTAGCTGGCGTTACCATAAACATGAGCCGTAAAGTCAAATTTAACATGGATAATTTCTACTATTTATTTTTCGATACGATACCTGCCAAAGTACTCATTGAGTAAAAGTATCGAATGCAAAGTATCGGTATCGAAAGGAAAGTACTCGATACCTAAAAGTATCGATACTTTCAGTCTATCGATAGTAGCCTATCGATGGACGTCACTAGATGTAGGAACATTGAAACTGCAGTAAACTTACTCTTAACATCTACGAGTAGATGGTCATCTTCACTCTTGAGTTGTGTGTTCACTGTTGTATGTTTGTCATTGTCTTCAATATATAAATTACTTGTTAAACTGGAGTTTACCTGCAAAAAGGAATTAGAAAAATCTTTGCTTAGCTCTTAAACGGCTACAATCATGGCATCCAAATATGAAGTAGTAAAACTTATCTAGTCTTATATATACATTTCTAGCGTACGTGTGTATGTCACTGAACTCCTCCTAAACGGCTGGACCGATGTTGACGAATTTTTTGTGTGTGTTCAAGGGGATTCGAGGATGGTTTAGATTCACAATTGGACCCGGTAGGTGGCGCTGTTCGGACTAGAGAATAACATAACTTAGACCGACTTTACCGATTTCGTCCATCTTTTTTTTTAAGTTTTCTAATATTTTAAAAAAAGCCTTCATGAAAAAAAAATAAGAAAGTTGCGCAGAAAATTAGAAAATTTAAGAAAACTTATCGTTTATAGGTATATACTTTTCTAATGTAACCTTTTTTTTCGACTTTATAAACTTTTCTATCTTTATATATGTATATAAATCTTCTGTTCGTGTTTGTAATTGAACTCCTTCTAAACGGCTGGACCAATTTTGATGAATTTTCGTGGCCATTCTGAATTTCTAAACCAATGTATATGAATTCTCATACCCGTTTAGCCATTCGGAACATCCAAACTATTCGGTTTAGATTAATAATTGGAACCGGTAGGTGGCGCTGCGATTAATTTCAAGGAGAATTCAATTTCTTTTTACAGATTTGAACAGAACAACGTTTGTTGGGTCAAATAGTATAATATAAGAGGATAAAAGGTTAACATGGTAACCAAATTGTCACTCGCCATCTCTCAGAAAATGTTGATTTAAAGGATGTCGTAAAAGACGACTAAGGGATTTAATATGCACATAGGATCTGTGCAAGAGAAGGAAAACTCGAAATGAAACCCTATATAGCATGGTATAGTAGGTCAAATTCCCTCCCGTTGGAATTAGGTAGGAAGGAGGCCCGAGCCCAACAGTGGGACATATGTGGGCTGCGATGATGATGATGAATCAGCTACTAACATAAGCTTATTGTTGCCAGTGTACAATAATCTTCATACATTATCAGTTTCTTTTTTTTCACATATTCAGTCCTGTGTGGACTGTAATTTAGAAAACAACTTAGATAATATGAGCAAATTACCTGTTCATTAATATTAAGTAGCGTGTTGATAGAAGCATTACTGCTCTCTCTCCTGCTTTGTTCAAGATTATACTTATTTCTCACTTTTATGGTGGTATTCCTTGATGGTTTCCGCAGTATATTAATTCTCCTTCTGTTCGAATTAACGGTGTCGGTGCCTGTTTTAAGTTTGGTGGATATTAATTACGTCTCCAGTTTTTAATTCAACGTTTTTTTAAATTATGAGTTTATGTATATAGGCATGTATATTTAATTAAAGAGATAAAAACTGTAGTTTATTATTGTGCGCCATCTATCGACACATCGCACAGATTGCGAGGGAGAAAAGAGTGGCTCAGTCTGGTGCCGTGTCGGTATCGTGAATTTGATCTACCGGCACTTCTTTGCGCGATCTAAAATTGTTTTGAGCCTGGGCGTTAGGTGTTTCTAAAATCCCCGCAACACAAGCAGTTATCCAGAGGTACAAAGTTTTATTAAAAAATATCTCCGAAAAAGATGGTTTTTTTCTTATCAGCTTTCAAATCTCAACCAGGAGTATATGATCAAAATATTTCTATTTGATATCTTTACTGCAAAAAAATAGACCTATTCTTTTTGAACTTTATCACAATTTCATAGCGAAATATAATTACCTAAAGGAGTCTTATTTTGAAAAGCCCTCGCAAACTTACAAAATGGATACGCTATTGTTTAGTGTCCGGGCAGTTCCCTGGGTGTTGGAAGGAAGGAAGGGGAGGCTGGTGCTCCTGCCGAAGCTGGGACGGGCGCTGGACGATACGGGTAAGCTGTTGGAGAGGATCCTGGTTGCCCGCATCGGGCGGTACCTCAGCGAGGTCGGCCCTGATCTGTCGGACCCCGAGTCTGGCTTCAGGGCGTTCGACGATCACGGCCTTGCTGCACCTGAGGGCCGTGATCTTTGAGGCGGCCGCCGACGGTCGCATTCAACTTTTTTCTGCCATTCAGCTGCATCTGGGAGGTGCTCCGGTATCACGGGGTACCCGTATACCTGAAGCGGCTGAGGGCAGACTACTTGAAGGAGCGCAGCGTCCTCTACACTAACCAAGTAGAGGCTTTGTGCGAACGCCCATGACGTGCGGTACCATAAAGGGTCGGTTCTAGGGCTCACCTTGTGGGGAAATCGGCTGCGATAGGGCGTCGAGAGGGAGTCTCCCACCCGGACTGGGCGTAATTTGCTACGCCGACGATATACTCATCACAGCAAGCTGCACGTCCGGCAACTCTCGGTACCAAGAAGATTGGCTGGTGGGTCGAGGCGCTGGGGCTTAGGGTGGCCCTAAACAAGACAGACGACCTTTGCAAGGCCGCGGCCTACCGTGTGAACGCGTGCAATGAAATTCAAAGATACTAAAGGCATCACCCAAAACACACCACACGTAAACACCCTCAGAAAGTTGGACTTTTGTCTCTTTGGCTCACCGAACAAAGTACTAATACTCAGAGGTCGACTTTCTATGAGTTTGGTACTACCCCGGATTGAGCGGTCCGCGTGGATTATCGACAGGATGGTCCTACCACATATAAAACTGCTGCATTTGTGAGAGCAGAGGCAGAAAGTTGCATCCCTAAGCTATATTAATATCTTACGATATAGGAACGTTGAAACTGCAGATAAGAAGCGCGATTATTCAGAAGCGCTTTATGAAGTTTCTGTGCTATCGACTAAACATTGCTTATAGCTCTTCTGATTACATCGACCTATGCAAGAAGTTCCATATTCAGCCTCTATCAAATCGACGACGATTGGCTGATTTTTTTTCCTTTTGAAGGTATTGAGCAACGAAATTGACTGTCCCAGCATTTTACACAAGCTGTATTTTAATGTACCTCAGAGATCAACTAGGTTCAACCCACCAATGGGTCCTTATCGTCCTCTAATTATAGGCAGAATTTATATATTGTGCGAGCGAACAAAGATTTTAACAAATTATGTAAAGAGTTTTCATTTGACCCTTTCAATACTGGGAGCGAGGTGGCACGGAGACAGCCAAATATTAACTTTTTTAATAATTAATTATCATTGTTTTTCCTTTTTCTGTCATACTCTGTGTTATTGTTCATTAGGATGCTACAAATGGTTATCGGACTTACTGTAGGTGTGTACCACGGCTATCCGTGAAACCTGTTATTGGCTTTATGTTTCTTACTCTAGTTTTCATTACTATTTTGTACAGCTGTTGGTTTTCCAAATACTAAATAAATAACTTACTCTCAACACCAGGGAGTAGAGCGTTATCTTTATGATTTAAGAGTTGTGACACTGTTGTATGCTTTTTATTGCCTTCCATATGTAAATTATTCGGTAGACTGGAGTTTACCTGCAAAAAAATATATAGAACATATCTTTGCTTAGCTCTTAAACGGTTAAAATTATCCAAATATGGTAATAAAACTTATCTAGTATTATTATACTAGATAAGTTTTATTACCATATTTGGATAATTTTATATAAGGACATAAAAATAGTAAAAAATAATTTATTTATATACAGTATTTTTTTTTATTGCTGTTGGTGGCAAATGAGCAAACAGCACATCTAATAGTAAGTAATACTGCCGCTCACCAACCTTTGCTAGACCGCTGTCTACCGTGAATAAACTGAAGGGAGTGTGAATGCGTGCATATTAAAGGCATTACCAAAACGCATACACCCTCAGAAAATTGGACTGCCAGCTCTTTCGCTCACCGAACATAGTGCAGTGTAACAAATTGATACTAAAACTACTTTTACGGATTTTATCGCGTTTGCATTTGATTTATAATTGGTCTCGAAAACTTTACAGCGGTGGTTGCGGGCGGTCCGCAAAAGTAGTAATCCGTAAAAGTAATTTTATTTACAATGTGTAGTGCTCGCGTAAACATCAGAAATCATTAAATTGATACTACTCCGACGTCGATACCACATAGTAAAATACATTGTCTATACCGATTGGTCTAGCAAACGTGATGCAGTAGACGACCTTTCCTCACTTAGAGGATGCCTATGTCTAACAGTGGTCCATGTGGGCAGAAGGTAACTGATTAGGCTAGTGTGGAAAAACGACGAAGGCGTCGTGGTGTTCGGGTGGGTTGCGGGTGTGCATGCTTACGCCCCTCTGTCGCCCGGTGGTGCGAGGAGCACGCCGACCGCAGCCCACCCAAAAAAATAAAGTGGAAAATGTTGATTTAGTATTTGGCATGTTAGTTCTATGTGGTAATCATTTTTCGTTCGCAAATACTTTTTAATTAATAACCTAGCATGTTGATTTAGTATTTGGCATGTTAGTTCTATGTGGTAATCTTTTTTAGTTCGCAAATACTTTTTTATAAATAACCTAACATCCTTCTCTTGCAGCTTATCCTTATCTTGCACAAATATTATGTGCATAATATATCCCTTAGTCGTCTTTTACGACATCCACGGGCAAGATCAGCTACTAACATAAGCTTATTGTTAATATACAATTATCTTCATACATTATCAGTTTCTTTTCTTCACATATTCAGTCCACACGGTAATATAAAAGACAACTTAGTTAATATGAGCAAATTACCTCTTCATTAAAATTAAATAGCGCCCTCATAGAAGCATTACTGCCCTGTTCAAGGCAATAAATATTTCCCACTGTTATAGCGGTATTCCTTGGTGGTTTCCGCAGTATATTAATTCTCCTTTTGTTCGAACTAACGGTTTCGGTGCCTGTTTCAAGTTTAGTGGATATTAATTACGTCTCAAGTTTTTAATCAAACGAAATTTTTAAATGAGTTTATATAAATAGGCATATATTTCATTAAAGAAATACAAACTGTAATGTCCAATCGAAATTTCGGCAAAAAAAGGGTTTCGGCGTAGTTTAAGGTTCGGCTGAGAATCGAGGCGAAACTACAGCCGAACCGAAACTGAATTTGTGAGTTATCGCGCTGCGCTAGGATATGCTCGGTGCATGAACTGCGAGAGACAAAGTGTCACATATATCGGACAATACTTTATGCAATACACAAATTACTGTTCCGAGTTTGGATCTGGTTGATTATACATTTGTAAAATTCGCCACAATACAAGGATTATTTCCTAAATGCAGGGTAATCCCCGTTATAAAAATAAAAGCTTTTAAAAAGTGCGGAAACAAAAGGCCAAAACTCATCACACGCAAACACCCTCAGAAAGTTGGACTGCCGGCTCTCTGGCTCACCGAACAAAATTCTCCTTCTTATAGGTTGATGTTCTATGAAAGATTGGTCCGCGGGACGACCGGTCCGTGGCTGCAGACAGATGACAGGGTAGTCCTACCACATATATTTTTTTATTACGGTGGGAAACGAGCAAACCGTACACCTAATGGTAACAGATGCTATCGCTCATGGACCTTTGCTAGGCCGCTGTCTACCGTGAAGGGAGTGTGAATGTGTGTAATGAGCGATACTAAAGGCATCGCCATAACCCACCACACGCAAACACCCTCAGAAAGTGGCTGCATTTGTGAAAACAGAGGCTGAAACTTGCATCACTAAGCTATATTGATGTCTTATGATGTAGGAACATTGAAACTATAGAAAACTTACTCTGAACATAAAGGAGTAGAGCGTTATCTTCATGACTGTTGAGTTGTAACATTGTTGTATGCTTTTCACTATCTTCAATATGTAAATTATTTGTTAGACTAGAATTTACCTGCAAAAAAAAAGAAAAATCTTCGCTTAGCTAGGCCCTGATAGGGTTAATCCAGCCCTGCTACTACGGGGGACTCTAGAGGTCTTCTCTCCACCGCCGGATAACTTCCCTTCGGGCCACTTCTTGGGCTCTGTCCAGTTTCCTTGCGGAGACTTGCTCGCCGTTGGCCCGCGCTATGAGCTGGTAAACTTCCGGCAATGCCTCAGATACAAGCGGTCAAGGCGGGTGGCCTGCCAGTAGTGTCGCTGTAGTTCAAAACACTGTACGTACGGTAACCCCTGATAGTCTTTACCATCATAATTCTCTGCGATCGACACAGAAGGGCCACTGGTCGTAGACCTGTGTTCTCAGACAGTGAGGTATGTTGGATGAGAAGATTCTCTTAAGTTTCCTGAACGCTGCCCAGCCGAGTTGCATTTGTCAGCTGACCTCTTTCTCGAAATTGGATCTACCTAACTGGACTACTTGTCCAAAGTAAACATAATATTCAACTTATATACTTATAACTTTCGTACGGTAAGTATGATATATGACTCGCATATAGGGATGAAAACGATACATCGATGTTTGTAATCGATGTTCACTATTGCAAAACATGTGATGTGTCGATATTGTTTCAGGATGTTTTACATCGCTAGCCGCGGGTGGCTGGACCGGGGAGTTAGTCCTTCACCCGCTGAGAGGCAGACCGCGTGAAGAAAGACCAACGTCCTCCCTGAGGGGGCACGTCGGTCGATGGGAGGGTACTCAAGAAGTATTCCGTCGGGCCGACCACTGACCTCAAGTCACCCTGCTCCGGTGGTTGGTCCAACGACGAAGGCGACGTGTCACGGGTGGGTTGCGGATGTGCGTGCTTACGCCCACCTGTCGCCCCGGACGGAGTGGTACGAGGAGTGCACCGACCGTAACCCAACCCCAAAAATAAAAAAAAGGGATGTTTTAACATCGATGTTTTGCCTGCCACCTATTAGAAATGTTTGTTAATTTTAACAGCGCCTGTGTGATACTGTGTTCAGCAATGACTTACGAGTATCTGTCAAATCATTTATTTTTAAACTCCCTTTCTAAATAACTCGCTGCAGTTAATTTTTTTTGTTTAGATCGCCCTTATGGGCAGGCTAGTCTTTTCGACCATACTGCCTTGTCTTACGTAGCTTACACGTGATTTTCTTCACATATTATTTACCATTTCTTCATATTGTATAAATGTATAGCTTATTAATAGTCATTGTTCGTCAGTAAGTCAAGTCATTACCATTAATTAGGCGCTGAAAACCCAATTAAATGATTTCTCTGGGAATTTCGGTAGAATATGAAAACATACGTAAACCACTCTTATAGCACATTCACCATACTTCAGCACCTTAACTGTATTATATTACATAAAATATCAGCAAAATTATTCAATATAACACTAAAAAAATAAATATAATACAAGAGCTTAACATGTCATTTCCATATTCGCGCCGAAATTCAATGTATTGTATCAACTTTTCTAAATAAAAAAATACTTGTTAATGAACATCGACGTTTCGATACATCGATGTTTTTAGGGCAATGTTTTTTGTACATCGATGTTTGTTCTGAAAGATCGATGTGTCGAGGTTCTTGCTTTCGATATTTGCATCCCTACTCGCATTATCATTTTATGCATTCATATTTTTTTGTAAATAACCTAGCAATTTAGAAGACAACCTAGTTAATATGAACAAATTACCTGTTCATTAAAGTTAGATAGTGTCTGCATAGAAGCATCACTGTCCGCTCTCCCGCCCTGTTCAGGGGTATACACATTTTCCACTGTGTTTACGGTGGTATTACTTGATGGTTTCTGCAGTATATTAATTTTCGGTTTGCTCGAACCAAGGGTTTCAGCGCCTGTTTTAAGTTTGGTGGATGTTAATTACATCTCAAATTCTTAATGAAACGAAATCATTAATTATGAATTTATGTATCTAGGCACATTTTTTTTTGTATGATTATAGTTGTCAGCCGCAGATGGCTGTGACAACTTTACCCGGACTGTTGGCTGAACGCCGAGGTCTCTCAACCCGAATATAGGAAGTATTAATTCTTTAAAAAAAATAAAAACGGTGTTGTTTAATATTGTGAGACAGCGCCATCTAATGACATATGAGGTGCAACAGAAAAATGAATGTGGATTTGAATCACTCTATACTATATTTATGGAGGTTTGATTGCAAAGACTGACTGCACAGATAGCGTAGTGGTTAAGATGCCAGTGTTATGGGTACGAATCCCACGCAGGACAACACTGCGATTCACAAATTCTTGTTCTGAGTTTGAATGTAATTTCTGTCCTTTACTTATATATTTGTAAACTCTCCCGCAATAAAAGCATTATTTCCTGAGATTTCCAAATTTTTTTAAAGAAAATCTAACAGCATTTAAGGGTGATGATCTTGACATATTTTTAGATGGTATAGAAAATAGTTATTATTTCTTTGCTGTTAAATTCGGATTGAAACCTTTCTATAATGAACTTCACAATTCGATTGCACAGATAGCATAATGGTTAAAAGAGAGACCTGAAGTGTGAGTTCAATGCCCATGCAAGATAATACTTTGTGCAATCTACATGCTGGTCTGAGTCTGTGTGTAATTTGTGATTGTTAATTATATGTTTGTAAAATCCCCCACAATACAAGAATTGTTTTCTTAGTGCAGGGTATTTGAAAAAAAATTACACAGGCTTGTACAAGGA
This sequence comes from Lymantria dispar, assembly GCA_032191425.1. Classification (NCBI taxonomy): domain Eukaryota; kingdom Metazoa; phylum Arthropoda; class Insecta; order Lepidoptera; family Erebidae; genus Lymantria; species Lymantria dispar. The sequence goes on along the minus strand of CM063465.1, from coordinate 2,436,345 downwards.
TTATTTCCTTAGTACAGGGTATTGTCTTTGAAAAAGAAATTCCACATCTGGTCATGGTGCCAGTATATTTTACTATGTGTATTTGTTAAGAAGACATTAGAAGCAGATTCTTTACTTTATTATCAGAAATGTTCTATATCCTTATGGTATGGTACTGAGGCTGTACTGGGTTCTGCTTCAACTAAATCAACTTCAGATATCAATGTCACATAAGGACATGCATTAAATATTGACTAGTAGTCGCCGTGTAGTCGAAATTTGGCCACAATTCATTTTAATAATTTTTCTGCTACACAATTTTCTTTAAATAAAACTACTTTTACGGATTATATCGCGTTTGTATTTGATTTATGATTGCCCGACGTTTCGAACACTTTGCAGCATTCATGGTCACGGGCGGACTGAGGTGTCTCACGTCCAACAAGTAATCGTTATTACAGGCATTTATAATTATATATAAAATGTAACAATAATTGCTACAAATTTAATAATTAATAATTACTAACCATAAACAATATAATTTTTTCATATAGAATAATTTTCTTCTTACACTGGCAATAAATTTGTACTAAAATGTGGGTCAAAATTTAATAAATTTATAACTAATTTTCTGTATCGGGTAGATAATTATAAATGTCTGTAATAACGATTACTTGTTGGACGTGAGAGACCTTAGTCCGCCCGTGACCATGAATGCTGCAAAGTGTTCGAAACGTCGGGCAATCATAAATCAAATACAAACGCGATATAATCCGTAAAAGTAGTTTTTTTTTAAATGAACCCTATACCAACATATCTGACCAGTATGGTACAGTAAGGTCAATTTCCCTTCTACGGCGGAGGAGACTCGAGCCCAAAAGTGGGACTTGTGAGATGAAATGATGGTATTGTGACCTGGTTTTGATTGATTAGCTTCAGCTAGCGCCTCTTCAACTAGTGCTTGTCTTTTCCTTTTCAAAGCAAACTCTCTTTCTGGTGGTGCCTGCGACTTATCTTTCTTCTGACATTGAAATTTATATGGTACTATTCCTTTTTTTAAGTGTAGTGTCACCCTTTGTCTGTGTTCTAATGTCATTATTTTGTATTGCATATAATTTTGAGTATCCTGTTCAATCTGAAACCCGGTAATTATAGAATGATATTGTGGTGTTTGAGTAAGAAGACAATTTACCACCCTCTGTCTTGCCCGCGAGTATTGTAAAAGGTGGCTAAGAAATATTTTATTCATCATCATCGCAGAAAGTGGTACTCTTACTCCATCACCACATGGACTTTTTTTTAAGTATTTAAGTTAGCTAATATCGATGGTCCCTATGTATAAATATATGTCAAAAATGGATTTTTTTATTGTATTCCTTAGGCTTTTTTATTGTATTCTTTAGGCTTTAGATTTTCAATACATATGCAGTATGAAATGTGCGTATTGAAAATCTAAAGCCTAAAGAATATAATGAAAAAAAGCCTAAAGAATACAATAAAAAAAGCCTAAAGAATACAATAAAAAAAGCCTAAAGAATACAATAAAAAAAGCCTAAAGAATACAATAAAAAACCTAAAGAATACAATAAAAAAATCCTAAAGAGTACAATAAAAAAATGCCATTTTTGACATGTCTTTATGTACATAGGGACTGTTGATATACTGCCCACTATTGGGTTCGACTCTCTTCCACAATAGAAGAGAAATTGATTTATCAAATACTTTGGGAAAAGGTGTCTTTGAGTTTCTCTTCTTTTCCATATATGTTTTATGTATATTATATCTCTTATCCTTCCGTGTGGTGACAGAGTAAGAATAGAATTTACCACTTCTTTCTTCTTGACTGTGGATGTCGTAAAAGACGACTAAAGGATATAATATGCATATAACTGCTGTGCAAAAGAAGAAAAACTTAAATGAAACCCTATAACAACATATCTGACCAGCATGGTATAGTAGGTCAAATGGCCTCCCATTGTGGAGGAGGCGCGAGCCCAACATTAGGATGTATGTGGGCTGTGATGATCATAGTGACATGTTTTTAACGGTTTTAGTTAGCTTACTCCGTATGCTTTTTTTTTTCTTGGGTCGAATTTTGTAATTTAATTTTTACCCTCTGCCTGATAACCGATTGATCTGAAATTTGGTATACGCCTTTGGTTCTGGTGACAATACAATTATGTATGCTAAAATTAATTGTAAATTCAAGATGGCCGGCGCTACAAATTGGTGGATACCCTATTTTTTTTCAATCCCACCAATATGGATATCAAATGAAAGGGCTTGACAAGTAGAATACAGTGCATTATACAAATTCAAAATCTAAAACGGCTGCCGCTACAAAATGCCGGCTAACCTAATTTTTTTTTTCAATTCCGAAAGGGTTTGACAAGAATACAGTGCTCAATACAAAATCAATATAAAAACTTGAAAATAAAAGAAAATAATTAAGTTACAACAAAATGAACATTTTAATCGACGGTTGTAGATATTTGACGTGCCCCACGATTTTATTTTTACTGTTTGTTTACAATAAAGTTTAGCTTGAAAATGTTTTTTTTTTCTTTTTTTATGCATACGTGTCACAATAAGTGTTATAATACAGGTATTATTTTCATGGATAAATAGTATTAAATATGTATTAGATATTCCGAATATCTTCAAGAACTTTTAGAAGTTTGTAAACCAAGTATGTGCATTTAATTAAGTAAAGATTATTCTTATATGTATTTTATCAGTTTTCTAATGTCCTTACTTACGTTAAAATGATCTTCACAACAGTATAAACTGCTTAAACACGATCCTTTTTCTCTTTTCATCGCCTTGCACCATTTATTCCTAATGTGTGCATTTCTTGGTATAAGGAAATATACTTTGTCAGGTGCAATTTTGCTATTATTTGGGCACATAGGGACAACACAATTTCTATAAGTTTTTTTGTTAATTTCCATGCTAATAAGATGACTATATCACTCAATTTTTTAAAATTCAGTAGTTCTGTGTACCAAACACTTCGTTGTTGATATCCAACTTGTGTAATCTGACGTCACAGAATGCAAAATGGCCGCGTTTAATACTGCGTTCCACTTAACGCTCACAACGTTCACGCTCATGACTGCGGGTTTCTTTTGGTTCCACTTGCTTGTGAGTGAATCGTTATTGCAAGTGGAATGAAGTATTGGTAATTGTAATTATAGTTGTCTCAAAACAAAAGGTCCGTTTTGACAGTTCACGCCCAAGAAGTTTCCTATTTTTTACCGATCGAAATGTTTTGAAGGTAATTACATTTTTCATTGACTGGTACCGCCCACTGGCCTAAGTGCTGTGGCATAACGATTTTTTCATATTGTCCAAAGAGTATTAATAATCGATTAAGGAAAAATAAATCGATCAAGATATATTTTTTAAGGCGGACTTGTACTTTGCCGGTGTTATTAATTTTAATACTAGTATTTAGACCAACCAATTACAGAATTTCACCAGCTGTGTAGTGATTTTTACTGAAAATTTGAAACGTCAATATTAACATTATGAAAATGAAATAATATATATATGGGTGATGATAGCTCAAATGACAGTTTTGGCTCATCATCTTAAGAAAATGATTGACTGAAGATTCACTTTTTCTTTATATTTTTGTGATTGAGTGAATGTTATTGTAACAAAAATATTAAATGATAGAAAAATGACCATTCGTAACATTGTATCATATCAAAATACCTACAATATTACAGTTTAAGTAAAAATTTCAAATCAGACCTTTAATCCAATGCACTTTACAATACATATTCAAATCGATTATATACCCATGAAAACTTGAATCGATTTATCGTGAGTATCGAGTACTGAGTCGTATGGTACATCACTAATTACATCGGTAAGACCAAATGTCAAAACGGGCCTCTTATTTTGTGACAACTATAGAGATATTATATTGCGATAATTTCTATGTACTCCTGAAATTTTAGTTATTCGTATTATGTTATCATACCTATTACAGTATATTAGTCAAATATTAGTGTATCCTTTCATTATTAATTGATGTAATGATGTAATTTTATTTAAAAGAAATTAGAAAAATAAATAAAAAATAGACAATCCCGCTGAGTTTCTTGCCGGATCTTCTCAGTGCGGTCGCGTTCCGATCCGGCGGTAATTATAACTTTAAGAAAAATGTAAAAAAAATGATAATATGTAAGTGCCCCCGCGGGGTTTATACATAATAAATGATTTGAATTTGAATTAGCTACCCAATTGATACCATGCACGTTTCTTAATTACTAGAAACCCGCTCTCGTTTCGCTTCGGTTACAGTTGCCTCACCCGCGTAATTCCCATTCCCGTGGGAATACCAGGATAAAATATAGCGTAGCCTTATCCTGTATTGTTCAGAGATAATGCAGTTTTCAAATGGTGAAAGAATTTTTGAAATAGGCATAGTAGTTTTTGAGTTTATTCATTACAAACATACACACATACAAAAATACAAATTTTTCCTCTTAATAATATTAGTGTAGATTATTCTCCTACGTTTGAAGCATATAACATTTATGCAAAAGAAGGAAAACTAGAAACAAAACGAAGATGTCGAACCAACTTTGTATAGTACTGCTGACCATCCAACTTGGGGCTCTCTTGTGGAGACCACAGATGGCCACGGCGGTCAGGACCACACACGGATACCGCACGGTGGCGACGGACGCAGCATGTCTATTGGCCGTGGGACTTCGAGGTGGAGATGTTCGTTGGTCTTTACCGGTGGGTGTCAGCGACGCTGGAAGGGGGAAGGCGTCTGTGTCCCGCTTCACGAGTTGCCCTCCTGGCGGGGTTACACTCGCCGAGACATCATTGCTCGAAGCAAGGTTGTTTTGGCAAGTACCTGCACAAAGTCGCGAGGAGGGAGAGGAAACCGTCCTGTCACCACTACGACTGCGACGGGTACACGGCGCAGTACACGCTCAAAGTCTCCGTGGCCTGGACAGAGTAGCGCTGTGAACTCGTCGTAATCAGCGGTGCCGACCTGATGCCGATCAGAAATTGAGATACGGTTGCCACTTTTCGAGGGAGTTGTCTCGCAGAAGAATGCGGTGGAGCGGGTTCGAGAGGAATTCCTATCCCCGACCTCCTATACCATGACATGCTTCACCGTCGGCGCGTTGGGCGGCGCAGTCGCGAGTAACTGCGCCTGATGCCACCCTAGCTGAGGTCGCCGGTGTACCTACCATTCGCAAATAGACAGACTGCGCCCCAGCAACACTGTATTGTTGCTGGGACGTCGAAGATACCCGAAAGGACCGCGGCATTCAAGGAATCGGTACCAGTGGTCGGCCCAATGGCGATGGGGAGAGAATACGGTAGGTTATGGGGCCGCACGCCACTCATTGGTCGCCTCGGACAGATTGGGCGAGGTATGTCTAGACCCTACCCTACCAATAAGTTTAAAAAAAAACTGTTGTGAACATAATGAGGCACGCTGTTGCGTGCCAAAATCGCTCGAAATGAAGGTGATATTTAACTTTTTTATTTTAATAGTTCATTAACTCGAAACCGAATCTAGTAGAAACATTTATGAAAAGTGATACCTTAGAATAATCCTTACTAATATTATAAATGCGAAAGTAACTCTGTCTGTCTGTCTGTCTGCTACGCTTTCACGTCTAAACCACTGAACCGATTTTGATGAAATTTGGTACAGAGATGGACTAAAGCTTGAGAAAGGACATAGGCTACTTTTTATCACGAAAAAATGGGTATAAGGGGTTGAAATAGGGGATGACATTTTGTATGGAAATTCGTCATTTTCGACGATAGAACCATGAATCTTTGTATTAAGGCACTTTATAATAAATAAATAAATATTCGTTCTAGCATTTTGGAAATTTCATTTATATGGGGATGAAATTCAATCCCTAAAAGACAAAAAAGCATACAGCCGAAACCACTGGGCCTAGAAACGTAATTTTTTTACACCGTAGTACAAAGAAATCACGAAAAAATGGGTATAAGGGGTTGAAATAGGGGATGACATTTTGTATAGAAATTCGTCAGTTTCGATGATAAAACCATGAATCTTTGTATTAAGGCACTTTATCCTTACTAATATTATAAATGCGAAAGTAACTCTGTCTGTCTGTCTGTCTGTCTGTCTGTCTGTCTGTCTGTCTGTCTGTCTGCTACGCTTTCACGTCTAAACCACTGGACCGATTTTGATGAAATTTGGTACAGAGATGGACTAAAGCTTGAGAAAGGACATAGGCTACTTTTTATCGCGATAAAATGGGTATAAGGGGTTGAAATAGGGGATGACATTTTGTATGGAAAATCGTCATTTTCGATGATAGAACCATGAATCTTTGTATTAAGACACCTAATAATAAATAAATAAATATTTGTTCAAGCGTTTTGGAAATTTCATTTACATGGGGATGAAATTCAACCCCTAAAATACCAAAAAGCATACAGCCGAAACCACTGGGCCTAGAAACGTATTTTTTTTTTTACACCATCGTATTTCTTGGGGTGCACGAGCACTAGCAAAGGATTTTTGGAAATTCACCCCCTTAAGGGGGTGAAAAACATATAGTCTTTCACGTCTAAACCGATTTTGATGAAATTTGGTACAGAGATGGACTAAAGCTTGAGAAAGGATGTAGGCTACTTTTTATCGCAAAAAAATGTGTATAAGGGGTTGAAATAGGGGATGACATTTTGTATGGAAATTCGTCATTTTCGATGATCGAACCACGAATCTTTGTATAGAGGCACCTAATAATAAATAAATAAATATTCGCTCAAGCGTTTTGGAAATTCCATTTACATGGGGATGAAACTCAACCCCTAAAATACCAAAAAGCACACAGCCGAAACCACTGGACCTAGAAACGTATTTTTTTTATACCATCGTATTTCTTGGGGTGCACGAGCACTAGCAAAGGATTTCTGGAAATTCACCCCCTTAAGGGGGTGAAAAACATATAGTCTTTCGCGTCTAAACCGATTTTGATGAAATTTGGTACAGAGATGGACTAAAGCTTGAAAAAGGATATAGGCTACTTTTTATTGCAAAAAAATGTGTATAAGGGGTTGAAATAGGGGATGACATTTTGTATGGAAATTCGTCATTTTCGATGATCGAACCACGAATCTTTGTATAGAGGCACCTAATAATAAATAAATAAATATTCGCTCAAGCGTTTTGGAAATTCCATTTACATGGGGATGAAACTCAACCCCTAAAATACCAAAAAGCACACAGCCGAAACCACTGGACCTAGAAACGTATTTTTTTTATACCATCGTATTTCTTGGGGTGCACGAGCACTAGCAAAGGATTTCTGGAAATTCACCCCCTTAAGGGGGTGAAAAACATATAGTCTTTCGCGTCTAAACCGATTTTGATGAAATTTGGTACAGAGATGGACTAAAGCTTGAAAAAGGATATAGGCTACTTTTTATTGCGAAAAAATGGGTATAAGGGGTTGAAATAGGAGATGATATTTTGTATGGAAATTCGTCATTTTTGATGATAGAACCGTGAATCTTTGTATTAAGGCACCTGATAATAAATAAATAAATATTCGTTCTAGCGTTTTGGTAGTTTCACTTACATAGGGATGAAATTCAACCCCTAAAATACCAAAAAGCATACAGCCGAAACCACTGGGCCTAGAAACGTATTTTTTTTTACACCATCGTATTTCTTGGGGTGCACGAGCACTAGCAAAGGATTTTTGGGAATTCACCCCCTTAAGGGGGTGAAAAACATATAGTCTTTCACGTCTAAACCGATTTTGATGAAATTTGGTACAGAGATGGAATAAAGCTTGAGAAAGGATATAGGCTACTTTTTATCGCAAAAAAATGGGTATAAGGGGTTGAAATAGGGGATGACATTTTGTATGGAAATTTGTCATTTTCGATGATCGAACCACGAATCTTTGTATTGAGGCACCTAATAATAAATAAATAAATATTCGCTTAAGCGTTTTGGAAATTCCATTTACATGGGGATGAAATTCAACCCCTAAAATACCAAAAAGCATACAGCCGCAACCACTGGGCCTAGAAACGTATTTTTTTTTTACACCATCGTATTTCTTGGGGTGCCCGGACGGAGTGGTGCGAGGAGCGCGCCAACCGCAGCCCAACCCAAAAAAAGGGGGTTGAAAAGCATATAGCCTTTCACGTCGAAACCACTTAACCGGTTTTGTTGAAATTTGGTACAGAGATGAACTAAAGCTTGAGAAAGGATATAAGGCTACTTTTTATCGCGAAAAAATAGGTATAAGGGGTTGAAATAGGGGAAAGTATTTTCTTTTTACGTCGTCTTATTTCTTGGGGTACACGAGCACTAGCAAAGGATTTTTGGAAAATCACCCCCTTAAGTGGGTGAAAAGCGTATAGACGAAACTCTTGGAGCTAGGAACTAAAACTTTCTATGCGATTCTCTTTCTTTTGTTATAAGTGAGCTCTAAGAAATTATTTTATTAAAATCAACTCTGAAAAGGGGTGCAAAATATATAGCCGAAATCATTAGGCCTAGAAACATGGAATTTTGTATAAAGTTTCCTTTCTTGGGGAAAGAGAGATTTTTGCAATTTTAGCCCTAAGGGGGTGAAAAGTGTTTAACCGAAATCACTGAGCCTAGGAAGGATCATTTTAGTACACGGTCGGCTTTCTTGGATTACCCCCAGATTTTCTTAGTGCTCACTTACCAAGCACTATGAAAAATTTTTTGGCAAGGATAAGCGAGCTCTAACAAACAACCAAACCACCCCTAAGAAGGTGAAAGTGTATAGCCAAAGATACCGGGCCTAAGAATGTGAAATTTTGTATACCGATCGGTTATTTGGCGTAAGCACTCACTAAGAAACAATTTTGGGCTGCCCCAAAAGGATAAAACACATATAGTCGAAGACACCCAGCCAATGATATATCATCATTATCTTGCTCTTATCCTAATTACTTTGGATCGACGCGATATGTTTGCAAAGGTTCTAGCAACATTTTATGACCTGGCGCACGACATTGTTGGCCAGACGGCATCACCGGTCCAGGTCGATGTAAATCTTTGTCTTAGTAGTATTTTGCGATACCCACGAACAATGAAAGCGTGGTAATATTTCTAGCAGCTACCAGACAGTAAGTTACAATCAAGATATTATTCTAATTTTCTATTTCTACAAATAAATAAATTTGAAGCGTCTGTTTGTCTATCAAAATTATAGGTTTTATTTATGCTCACACAATACGGTCCAAATTTTTTTGTCTGTCTGTCTATTCGTTACAGGTAATCTTCAAAATGGCTGGACCGATATTGATTATATTTTACCATCAGGTCTACCAGTCGTACATAAGGAATAACTTAGACTATATTTTATCCCAGGTTATATTTTATCCCGGTGTGGCTGAATTAAGTCGATTTTAAAATTATTTCACTAATGGAAAGCTATTTTTAAGCGAGTAACATATTTAAGCTATTTTTATCCCGATATTCCTACGGGATCGGGTACAATGTCGGTGAAATCACGGGAATTTAATGGTTTTAAAAATTAATTCACTAATGAAAAGCTATATTATCAGTGAAAGGCAAAAATTTTCATCCCGGTATTTGCCCAGGAACGAGAACTATACCGGGGAATGTCGAGCAATTTTTAAAATTCTTTCACTAATGGAAAGCTACCTAAGTTGTTAGCGAGTAACATAGGCAATTTATATCTCTGATATTTCTGGGATTTATATTATTTTTTTTTTTTTGCTATGCGTGTAAATTTATAATATCAGCGAGTAACATAGGCATTTTTTATCTCGGTATTGGCATGGGAATTTCTACGTGAATGAAACTGCGGGTGTTTGATTGATATAATTTTTTTTTCACCAGTGGAAAAGTACGTTATCAGAGACTAAGGAAAGGCATATTTATCATCGTATTTGCACGGCAATCTGAACTACAAGGCTGGAAGTAATATTCAAATGTGCAAGTTTGTGAAGATATTTGGATGTGTGTTACTCAATCACGCTTAAACTGTTGAGCAGATTTGGATGAAAATTGACACGTAGATAGAGTATTTCTTAAATTAAGAAATGTAATACTCTTTATGCCGATAATATTTTTTGCGATAATAGTTCAATATGCAAGTAAATTTTTACGCGGGCGAAGCCGCGGGCAAAAGCTAGTAATAAATAAATTAATATTCGTTCTAGCGTTTTGGAAATTTTATTTATATGGGGATGAAATTCAACCCCTAAAAGACAAAAAAGCATACAGCCGAAACTACTGGGCCTAGAAACGAAATTTTTTTTACATCGTAGTATTTCTTGGGGTACACGAACTCTAGCAAAGAAATCGCGAAAAAATGGTCATAAGGGGTTGAAATAGGGGCTGACATTTTGTATGGAAATTCGTCAGTTTCGATGATAAAACCATGAATCTTTGTATTGAGGCAGTTATTATTATAATAAATAAATTAATATTCGTTCTAGCGTTTTGGAAATTTCATTTATATGGGGATGAAATTCAACCCCTAAAAGACAAAAAAGCATATATTTGAAACCACTGGGCCTAGAACCGTAATTTTTTTACACCGTAGTATTTCTTGGGGTTCACGAACTATAGCAAAGAAATCGCGAAAAAATGGTTATAAGGGGTTGAAATAGGGGCTGCCATTTTGTATGGAAATTCGACATTTTCGATGATAAAACCATGAATCTTTGTATTAAGGCATTTGATAATAAATAAATAAGTATTCGTTCTAGCATTTTGAAAATTTTACTTACATGGGGATGAAATTCAACCCCTAAAAGACCAAAAAGTATACAGCGGCAACCACTGGGCCTAGAAACGTATTTTTTTTTACTCCGGCGTATTTTTGGGGTACACGAGCACTTGCAAAGTATTTTTGGCAAATCACCCCCTTAAGGGAGTGAAAAGCGTATAGCCGAAACTATTGGGGCTAGGAACGTGAAACTGTGTATTTCTTTGTATTGTTCGATTCTCTTTCTTTTGTTGTAAATGAGCTCTAAGAAATTAGTTTTTGAAATTCATTCTCTAAGAGGGTGAAAAATATATAGCCGAAATCATTAGGCCTAGAAATGTGAAATTTTGTACAAAGTTGTCTCTCTTGGGGAAAGTGCTCACTAAAAAAGAGTTTTTTGCAATTTTACCCCTAAGTAGGTGAAAAGCATATAACCGATATCACTGAGCCTAGGAACGATCATTTTAGTACACGGTCGGCTTTCTTGGGTTACCCCATTATTTTTTCTTAATGCTCGCTTATCAAGATTACTTTGGATCGACGCAATATGTAGGCACTCCTCTGCCATCATAGATATTGCAAAGGTTCTTCTAGCAACATTTTATGACCAGCTGCCTGCCAAACGACATTGCTGGCTAGATGGTATCACCAATTGGTCCAGGTCGATGTAAATCTTTGCCTTAGTAGTATTTTGCGACACTCACAAACAATGAAAGCGTTTTAATATGCCTAGCCGCTACCAGACAGTAAGTTAAAATCAAGATATTAATCCAATTTTCTATCTCTAGAAATAAACTTTAAAGCGTCTATTTGTCTGTCAAAATAATAGGTTTTATTTATGCTAACACAATTATTTGCACGATACCTAATTACCTATGTCTAAAAAACCGGCCAAGTGCGAGTCGGGGTCGCGCACGAAGGGTCCGTACCATTATTTATAAAAAGGGGGAAAATTGCGTTTGTTGTATAGGAGCCACTTTAAATATTTATTTTATTTTGTTTTTTATATTTATTATTATAACGGCAACAGAAATGCATAATTTGTAAAAAATTCAACTGTCTAGCTATCGCGGTCCTTGAGATATGGCTTGGTGACAGACAGACGGACGGACAATTTTTTTTGACTTATATTCGTTACGGGTAACCTTCAAAACGGCTGGACCCATACTGATAATACTTTACTAACAGGTCTACCAAGCCTTACATAAGGAATAACTTATTTTATCCCAGGCTATATTTTATCCCGGTGTGGCTGGAACAACTGTGAGAATTTAGTCGATTTTAAAATTATTTCACTAACGCAAAGCTATTTTTGAGCGAGTAACATATTTAGGCTATTTTTTTATCCCGATATTCCTACGGGACCGGGCACAATGCCGGTAAAATTGCGGGAACTAAATGGATATAAAAATTAATTTACGAATGAAAATCTACATTATCAGTGAATAACAAATAAAGGCTATTTTCATCCTGGTGTTTGCCCGGGAACGAGAACTCCGCGAGTGAAACCGGTGGATGTTGACTAATTTTTAAATTCTTTCACCAATAGGAAGCTACGTTATCAGCGAGTAAGATAGGCAATTTTTATGTCGGATATTTGTATGGGATTTGATAATTATTATTTTTATTTTCACCCATATAAACTTATAATATCAGCGAGTAACATAGGCAATTTTTATCTCGGCGTTCGCATAGAAATGGGGTCTACGTGGGTGAAACTGCGGGAGTTTGATCGATATAATTTTTCCCCAATGGATGGATAATGTATTATCAGCGACTAAGGATGGCCATATTTCTCATCGTCTTTCCACTTGAATTTAAACTACAAGGGTGGAAGTAATATTCAAATATAAAAATTTGTGAAGATATTTGGACGTTTGTTACTCAATTACGCGTAAACTGTTGACCAGATTTGGATGAAAATTGACACATAGAGTATTTCTTAAATTAAAAATTATGAAAACCAACTTTTACGCGGGCGAAGCCGCGGGCAAAAGCTAGTAACGTATAAAAGGATAATGTTGATACTTCGAGCGATCGAAAACATGAAGCTAAAAATACTACATGCGCGCAGGCGATTAAACACGTAGGTACACACGCACACCACTATACAAATTATGAAATCAACTTTTGTTTTTATTACAGGAATTTCCCCATTATTACAATGATAGAAATTACGCATATGTTTATTTATTTATTTTTTTATTATTGTTGCTACTATAATTGTAAAGTGTAGCGTGTTTTGCCAAACGTTTTTTTTTTTTACTGAATCTGTGTTTTATGTTTGTGGCAAATGGTATTGGTCATGCTCACTGAAGGGTCTGCTAGCGGTAGCTATGAGGAGCGGGTCACTCCCTTCCGTCCATTATGGTTGAGGGGAGTGATGGCTGCTCTAGTAGTTAACTCGTGATCGGGTGCCGCTTGTTGGATCTGGTCCAACCATAATTTTCTCATTACATTTGTGATTATTATTATTATATTTGTGAACTATATTATATAATATTTCGAATGGCATCACACTGGAACTATTAATAAGCATGTCGTAAGATGTAATTTTATTTAAAAGAAATTAGAAAAATAAATAAAAAATAGACAATCCCGCTGAGTTTCTTGCCGGATCTTCTCAGTGCGGACGCGTTCCGATACGGCGGTAATTATAACTTTAAGAAAAATGTAAAAAAATAACAATATGTAAGTGCCCCGCGGGGTTTATACATAACAAATGATTTGAATTTGAATTAACATAAATCGTCGAACTACTTTTAAAAGCAATATTAAAAACCTTTTTATATTTTTCAAATGTGTTGCGACACCATTAGAATGCCCAAACCGTCATAATTACCTATTTATTTTTTAAGAGTTCCGTACGCACGTGCAGTACAGTGACAGTGTACATTGCGTAACGGTTCCGGCGGAAGCTCCATTAGGCTACAATTGATGAATTGAAATGCTTCATCTTTTGTGCACGGACTTACCTTCTATATGTTATTATTCCAAGAGTGAAAACAATGATCGGTAAGTGTTTATTTACCTTTAGTTTATGCTTATGCAGTGGCAATTCTTAAATTACAAGGGAACACATATCTCGAAATAGTTTATGAACACTTTATCACGCGTAACAAGTGTTGAAGACATTACAACATAAAACGATGATAATACATATTTCTAATGTTTACGCGAGTAATTCGGAATATCAATAAAGCTATTTTTAAGGATTTTATCGCGTTTGTATTTGATTTTCGCATTATAGCAAAGGAATAAATTCTTTCTTGCTTGTATAAGTACACACAAATTTTTGAAGTGAAACTTCTTTAGAATCGTTGTGATTTCAAACTCGATGAAACGGAAAAGCGAGTCCATAGAGACACAAAAACGTAAATGTATAGGATACAGCCGGCGGGAGAATGAGATAGAATACATTATACGTTCTCGGTCTCGTCTTTGTGAGATGTTTCGTAGCGTCCCACTATCGTCTACAAACTCAAAGCATTGTCCATATGAATGCTCCTGTGTAAAGTGGGATAGTCAGTATATCTCTATATCTTGTTCCAGTTCTGAGCGTTCTACGTGTTTATGTTAGTATGTGTTTGCGCCTGCGTATTAGAAAGCTTTAATATAAAGCAAGCGCGTTGATTGTTGTTGCATTTTTATTTGTGTGAATATTTTCAAATTCATTTTATAATTATGGCAAAAACCAAAGCTGAAAGGAATCGCGAATATCGGCGGAGAAAAAATGCAAATAAAATTAAAAAAATCCCAAAAACATCCACGGAACGTGTCCGAGAATTTCGTGCACGTCAAAAAATTATATTATCACATATACAAAACGAAAACAACAGTTCTAACGTGAATGATAATGCGCCCGGTGTACCAAATAGTAAGTACTTGAATATTTTCTAATGTTTTTCATACAAAATGCAAAATTTAAATTTTAATTTCATATTACTTCTTACTACTCATAAATCCCACCTGTAACCTCAATGTATAATGCACAGAGTAGAGAGTAAATTATAATGTAGGTATAATGCATAGATTCACTAAAAAAATGAGACATGCGCAAATGAAGCTTTAAATTTGTAAACTGTGTTCCAACTTCGAAAGATGGCGCTGTATTCAATAATAAAATGGCAAAATCTAATCGTTACTACTCAATAGCTCCATAGATGGCGCTGAGTTTTTTAAATGGACCTCTAGCGGTATTTTAATGATATATTTGGTGTGATATAAATTATGATTTATTTAAACTAAATAAATGAAGGATCGCTTGACCCTTTGTAACACGTAACACTATAAACGAAAAAATAATCGATGATAAAAGAAATTATAAGAAAACCGAATTATATGTATAAAAGTACAGTTAACACACATTATTCCAAATAAATAATAACTATTTTAAAAAAGTGAAGGATTTTCTATTGGGAATATAAAAAAAATAATATACAAAGAAACAAAACAATATTTATTTGCCGTACATATTAAAATAACATAGCGTGTTATTACTGTGTGGTTTTATTAAGCTTTTTCTTATTGTAGCTAGTACTTTTTCCATTTTAAGAAAATAGTGAATAATATTTTTTTGTAAAAGTTTGTTGATATTTTATTGCTTTGCTAAGTAGTCTGCGTTCCTTTCTAAGCGTGAACGCATGCAATGGAACCAGTGGGCTCACTATTCCGTCCACGCCTCTTTCAAAACCAGCAATAGCATCTTCAAGATTAATAAAGTCATTTTTTTTTTGATAAGTTACAAGGTAGGAACTCTAAATTAAAAGGTTTTCTTGCACTACGCTTTCCATAGACAAAGCCGTCAGTTGACGTGAGTTGAAGAGTTGTCGTGGTGGATGAGGCTCCCGCTTCTTTAGTGCTGCTGTTTAAAACTTTCCAGGGCAACTGGTAAACAGTGTTTGACATACCAATCTACAGTAAAACACCTTTTATATGCTAAGATAATTATTGCGAAATAACCTGTCCATACAAAAGTGAGCCAATTATCTTTTTCGCTCGACTTCTGCCCTTTTATCGGCAAATATTCGATTGGAATGAATCGGACCCTGATTTAGATTTCTTGTCAAATACTAATAAAATTAGTTTGAGTTTTTTTCCAATTATCAAATATTTCGTACAATATAAAATTGATAATGATTTATTCCAAAGTGAAAACTGCTCTGAGTTCTTCTTAAATGCGCATTTTTATACTTTTCACTACATTCGCAGGTGTGACTATTAAGAGAATCGAACAATTTCTCAAAAAGCAGTGAAATATTCACTGTGGCTACACATTCCTTCAGTAAAATGTTATGATCTGAAATTGAAAGGAACCGTGACTATTAATTACGAACTAAATAGAATTGCTTTTTTTGTTGTTATGTGGCAAACCCTCAACAGGTCTTTACGGATCCTTCAGTTTGGAATATGCATATAACATCTATGCAAGAGGAGGCAAACTCGAAATAAAACTCTGTACCAACACGTCTGACCAGCGTGGTACAGTGGCTCGAATTTTCTCCCATTGTGGAGGAGGCTGGAGTCCAGTAGCGGGACGTTTGTGAGCTGTGATGATGAAGTAATATAATAATACTAGCTAACCCAACATACGTTGTTTTGTTTAAATAAAATAAAAAGATTTTCCTTGAAATCGACAGTATTGCCACCTACCGGGTCCACTTGTGAATGTAAACCATTCTCGAATCACCTTTGAAGACAAAAAATTCATCAACATCGGTCCATCCGTTTAGGAGGAGTTCAGTGACATACACATGTACATAAGAAATATATATATAAAGATATAAGTTAGGTTTACACTAGTCTAAGGTCCGTTTCAACAAGTTAATATTAGGACTGAATGTTCTAATGTAACACCTTTGAGTTACTCACCTTTTTAACAGAGCCATGTTGTAGAGAAATCGTAACGAATGGGTTCTTATTTATTGTCACATTGCCAGATGCTAAGCCTTTAAAAATAATATTTCATAATTATATTTGATACTTTTCCTTGTGGTGACAGGATTAGAATACAATTCTCCACTCCCTATTTTGCCCGTGGATGTCGTAAAAGACGACTAAGAGATATGATATGTATCGTATAACATCTGTGGAAGAGAAGGAAAACTTGAAACAAAACCTTATACCAACCTGTGTGGCCAGCACAGTGTAGTAAGGTCAATTTCCTTCTTATTGTGGAAGTGGCTCGAGCCCAGCAGTGGGACGTATTTTTTTTTTTTTTTTTTGGGACTAATCCCACCACACAGTCCCACCATTGTAACTCCTGTAAGCCAGGATCCACAATGGTCTCCATAAATGACACCGAGGTTTGACCCTCAGGCAGTCCCGGGATATGATTTTAATTGTCTTGGGACCCGCAACAAATTTAATTAGAAAAGATTAAAGAGGAGGAGTTGGAAAGAGAGATTCCACTTCCCTCCTAGGCAAAGCGGGAGACAGGAAAACAAAATGACTAGTCAGCCAATAAGTAAACAGGAGTACAGCTACGATAGCGCAGCAGTACGGCACCACGGATACGGAAGAGCTTAACGGGGCCTATATGTGAGCGTTAAGATTGATTGCTACAGTAGGTATGGCAGAAACGCATGAACGCACGGAAATTTTCTCGAGTTGCTACAAGGTCCGTATAGTATACTACCCCACAGGTGACTTGCAAACTGTTTAACATAAGGTTACGCTCGTTTCACCAGAGATCGCACTCCCAGAGAATGTGATGTGCTGATTGTTCATACTCGTGGTCAGATGTGGAATATTGACATAATGGTGATGGTACGAGTTTAAAAGAAAATAATTTACTTTTAAAGTTGCCATGGCCAGTTAAAAATTGGGCCACGAAGTGGTCAACCTCCAGCCACACCTTCTCCAGGCGCTCCCGGATGCATGGAAAAAATAAATAAAGATGACGACCTTTCGATGATGAATCCCATCTTTCTTGCCATTCAATTAAAAGGTCCTCATAAACAATGGATTGTGGTGCAAACAATCTAGCAATTTTATTTCGGTCGCGCGGTAGAAGGAAATCTGTATTCATAGTTTCCTTTGTGGTGTAATACATTGACGCTCGTCTCTGAATCTCCAAATCAACCGGAAGTACACCCGCGAGTACTGGTAAGGCCTCGGTACTAACCGTTCTATAGGCTTTACATAAGAATATTAGGGCCAATCGTTGGCTCTGTACTAATTTAAGGCGAGCCGCCCCTATGGTGGCCCTATCGGCCCATACAGGTGCAGCGTAACAAATACACCCCAAATATGTGGCCATGTATATGGTTTTAAGTGTATTAAAACGAAGACCCCAAGTAGATGTGGATATTCTAGTAAGCGCGTAGAAATTCCGTTTCGCTTTTTCGCCTACAGTTTTAATATGTTCAATAAATGAAAAAATTTTTTCTAAGACTAGACCGAGATAGCAAACTGATTCTTTCTTTTTGACAGTCATATTATTGAATTTTATACGCGGCGCTGATTGTAAATGTCCTTTTAATAAAAGATGATATGTTTTTTGTGGTGCGAAGGCAAGCCGGTTTCGTGTACCCCAATCGAATATATCATTGAGGCATGTTTCCGCTAATTTCTCTAAACCATCCCTTGTGTTCGATTGTATAAGTAAAAGTCCGTCGTCTGCATAGCCGATCAGTAGACAATTTTTCGGTAGAGGTAACTCGAGAAAATCGTCAAAACCTAAATTCCATAGATATGGACTTAATACCGAACCGTGAAAGTGGGACGTATATGAGCCGAGATCAGATCATCATATTTGATACTAAATCTCTTTAAGTTGGATCTGGTGAAGAATATACATATACGTATACATACACCTAACTAAAAAACCTCAGAACTCATAACTCATTTATTGATAAGAGTTTCTTACATGTCATTATAAATATGGAAAAGATGATTACATTTTAACAATATTAGATTATCAGCAATTAAAATAAAATAAATAACGATGTCAATGAAATGTCAAAGAGTAATAATAATAGTAATAAAAAAAACGTAAACAATATCTGCCAACCGTACCAGCCAATATCATACCAACATATCTGATCAGCCGCCATCTTTCAATACGAAGCTCCAGGTGCAGTTTATGGACAAATTAATATGGTCAAATATTTTAATGATCGTATGGTATGATCTAATATAATGATATTTTTATTTAGAATTAAACTAATGACGTCTGATATACAATAAATCCATTAAACGTTTTGTAACGCGCTGTCAGCCTATAAAATTAGTCGGATTTTAGAGTTTTGGATTATAATTTAGATTCCTTTAAAGAGAGTGCCTTTATATCTTACAAGCAAATTCCCGCGATTTCACCTACATAGTTCATATACCCGTGGATAACATCATCATTTCAGCTTATATACGTCCCACTGCTGGGCTCGAGCCTCCCTCACACTAGAAGGGTAATGGGCCTACTATACCACGCTGGTCAAAAATGTTGGTATAGGGTTTTATTTTGAGTTTTCCTTCTCTTCCAAAGATGTTATATGCGTATTATATCCCTTAGTCATCTTCTACGACACCCCAAACAAAAAGAGGGGGAGGGTGGTGATTTTATTCTTACTCCGTCACTATATGAAATGCCCGTGGATATGCCGGCACAAAATATATATTTTATAAAACAAAACTTGGTTATAAGCCTAAGTACTTCCTAATATAGTCAGTGACCTAGTAGTAACGTATTATCGATAACGGTTTAGCCATTTTGAAGATTAGGCGCAATAAACAGACAAAAAAATATAAAACGGTATTTTATACAAGGTATTTTTTCAAAGGGTGCACAAATTTTCACAGGAGGTTTAGAATCGATAGTATAATTGATTATTGAAATAAAAACATTTTTTTTTTAAAAAACACATTTTATATATTATGCATTCCCATAAAAACCAAACTTGTAGGCGATGCCTAGTCATTCATAATTTCGTTTCCGCACATAACAAAAACGTCACAATAAATTGTTGTCGTCGTACGTCTTCGTGTCTTTGTCTTACCCCCTCCCCCCCTCTTCCTACGAACCCCGCCTGTGCTGCGCACCCGCAACACCCTGCCGCCCGCGGCACGCCGTTTGTCGCCCGCGAAAGGCCAGTGACGCTTTGACCCATGACCTAATTACGCGCGTGTATGCTAATTTTTTTGTTATCCTCAAAAATGGCGGCACAAGATCAAATAAAATATTCGAACCGTGTGTGTGGAAGCTGCTAAATTCTTTAGAATACCACCTGTATCATTATCAACGCGTTAAAGTACTGCATGATAATGACGGACCGTCGCGAATGCATTTCTTTGACAATGGCTTTTGGCAAACAACGATTCCGTAAACATTCTCTGGACTGACGACCGCCTTATTTACTTTATGTCATAACGAACATGGGTAGTGACCAATCTCCACGTAATCAAAGACATAAATATCTCAAGTGTGATTTAGTGTTAATGTTTGCGCTGGGGTCATTGATAATGTAATACCTACTTAAACGCAAGCGTACTCAGCTGTTTAGGGAGGGAAGTGAAATACAGTTTGAGCAATTGTTAAAATATCAGTGATAGGGTTTTTCATGGATCTAAATGAATAGGTAAGTTTAATTGTTGTAAATAGTTGATTTCACTTTTTAAATACGCCTTAATAAATACGAACGTATGTGATTTTAAAATAATAAACTAGTATTTTAAATTATCTGTTTACTACGACGGAAAATTGGGATCATAAACTTATTTACCATGTTAGATGTGTTGGTATGTTTATTAACAGTATTAGTGTGCGTGTTCGCTACAACGTAGATACCTTACCATAGATTTTTGAATGGACGATCGTAATAAAAATAGGGTGGCAATATATCTCGAACATTCTTAGATATTATCAAATCAAAATAATTAATTAATTACTAGTGATTTTAAATATTTTACATTACATATATCATGGTATTTACATCTAGAATCCATTAAAAAATTTTGTGCAGTCTTTGAAAAAATACCCTGTATAGAAGCCATACCTTTAAAGGGGATACATCGAAAATAGCACCTTAAGACCGATTTTCTTGGCAGTATGAAAGTAGTCGTATAATTAAATCGTTTAATCATAGGAATGTCCAGTAGGTACATCGCGTGGTTCATTGTTTTTAAAATTTATCACAAGGTCCAAGGGATGAGTCGGTTCAATTTTTAATTTCTACACTTACAATGTAACTGTACAAAATGTCCGATGACGCTTTGTGATCCTTTTTTTTTTCTATGATAATTTTTAAACATTCCCGCCAAAATTTTGTATACAAACACTTTGGTGGAAATCATCATTCATCATCATTCAGCCTATCACCATCCACTACAGGACTTAGGCCTCCCTCATGATACGCCACAAAGTGCGGTCCTGTGCCGCCTGCATTCAAGGAAATTCATTTGGTGGAAATATCATAGTTAAATTATTAATTTACAAATAATATATTAGAACTAACAACCCGCCCTCGCTTCGCTTCGGTTTTAGTCGTTTTACCCGCGTAGTTCCCGTTCCCGTGGGAATACCAGGATAAAATATAGCCTAGGTTACTCACTGATATTATAGCTTTCCATTGGTGAAAGAATTTTTGAAATCGGTCCAGCCGTTTTGAAGATTACCCGGAACAAACAGACAGACAAAAATTTTTTAATCTATATTTTAGGCATAAGTGTCGTGCAAATAACCGTGTGAGCATGAAAAAAGCCTATTATGTTGACATTACAAACAGACACTCCAATTTTATTTATTGGTATAGAATAAAAATGTGGTGGGCTTTATGAATATAAATATGTAATATTTAATTTATTTAGGTTATTATATATGTAATTTATTTTGGTATCGGAAATAATTTCAGTAATGTATTATTGCTCCATCTATCGGTGTCAATATAAACTACTACGGTCCTTAATTACTGGATTTGCTTCCAGAGATGACAATAGTTAGTACGCAAAATTTTATACCAAAGGCAGTCTCATGGGCCTGGTATAATGTGCATAGCCTTATTTATTTTCCTTCTTTTTTAATTTTTTGACAGTAAGAACAGTTTTGAATATAAAATAATAATCTAATAGCTCGACGATACAATTTACAAGTAACCTACTTAGTTTTCATTTCTATCGGCAGTACGCAAAGACAGTCTCGCATTTAATGTAAGATGCTCCATCATAGATCAATATACCTCTAAGTGGAGCAGTGGAAGGTGTTCTCCAAAAAACTATACAATGACAAAATAATACCTAAGCAAATCCGATATTAAGATTTTACTATTGGCTAAAATAAAATATTATTTTCATTTGTTAACGAAATAAGTGTAGTTTTCTGCCTGCCTTTTTAGCGGAGGTTGTCACAATCAGTCACAGGCACAGATAGACATGTATAAGTAATGCGAGTAATGTATCACATGTAATATTACTCGACCTCGTACTGCCCCATTACACAGTACCTACGCGACTAACTTAACATCACACGACGCGGCACGCCCGTCCACTGTTTTGACTTTTGCATTACTGTAATGTTCGGTAATTTTGTTATGTGAGAGATATCTCAGACGCGCTGTATGACTTTTCGGGAGAATGAGAGGGACGACTGGGACGCGTTGCACCTGCGGCCGATTACAAAAGAAAATTCGAAATGTTTTCCTCAGTCTGGCAATTCATTATTTATTTTGAGCTTTATTTTCAGCATTTTAGGGTTATATTTCGTTACGCCGCCCGCCCTATATTTAAATCCTAAGTACCTACTGACACTGTCGTTGTTATTATTGGCCTATTTTTTAGTTTGTTTATTTATGAGGTTATTTCCTAAACACTATTATGTACTTGTGCTAACATAAACTGTTAAAAAAATATTCATGGGTCATTAAATTTAATAATTACTATACTGTTTCATAAATTCATAGTTATAATGGTGACCCATGAATATTGCCAGGCCTAACCCTAGACCCATTGTTATAGATTTGATGTTGGATTTTTAATTACCAAGGGAGATCAATTTTGTTCAATTTAGACATTTATATAAAATAAGGCGCGGCGGGCAGTAGTATATTATTTTTCTTTCATTCATCACATTTCACTCACTACCATGTTATAATACCTGTGTGATGTGTGTGTAAAACACTCTTATATCACATTCACCACACTTCAGCACCTTAATTGTATTATATTATATAAAACATCAGCAAAATTATTCAATATAATACTATAAAACAGTAAAAATAATAATATACATAATACCAGAGCTTAACATATTTCCATATTTGCGCCGAAACTGTCACAGATGATCTATAAATTAACCCTGCGCTGCTGAAGCCATAATAAGAAGTTGAAGTTGATTTATAAATTGTGACTGATATGATTATGATATAGCGCCGCCCGTGAGTCTATAAAGAAACTGATTTGGCGTTTAATGCAAATGGTTGTTGATTGTTTTTAAATTTTGTGATATTAATATTATTTTTAGTTTACGTAATAAGTATATAAAATGTGAATTTATTATCATATAACAATGAGAAGGTTCTTTTCAATACGAGATTGTGAATATTGTAAAACACAATATGAAACGGGTTGTGGTATCAGGTTCCAAAAGTAAGTAAATTCCCAAATTAGAAATTAAAAGTGAATATGAATAACTTAATAAAAACATGGTTTGTCGTTTATGAAACCAAATAATCTTCGCTATCCCTAGCGACGTCAACGTCTACTTGCACACCAAGACTAAAATGTGTATTATATTTTTGAAGTGAAAACTTATCTGGCATCGTGATTTGAAAATCGATGTAACGAAAAAGAGACAGTAAAAAGAGATAGACGAATAAGCTTGGCAAAAGGCATCACAAAAATCGTGGTGTTTTGTATACGTTTACGTATTATACGTTTGTAGAGTCTTCATCGTTTTTATAATAAAAATCTTCATCATTTTTATAATAAAATTCTTCAAATATGCCGAAAACGAATGCAGAATATTGTCGCGATTATCGAAGAAAAAAAAGGCAAAACAAGATTAAAAAGACGGCGGCAAAGAGTTCAACGGAACGTGTTCGTGAATTTCGTGAGCGCCGAAAAGCGTTATTGAATGTGGATAATGATAGTTCTGATACACATAATGATGATTTTAATGTTCAAAATATTCACTATTTTAATGATAGTGATTTTAGTGATCATAGTAAGTATTCAAATATTTTCTAATCAACTAATTACGCCAGCTGAATCTATACAAAAAATAAAACTGAAGTGTCTGTTTCCATCCATCCATCAGCCTACAGTCGTCCACTGCTAGACATAGGCCACCCCACAAGAATGCCACTCGGAACGGTCGTACACCACTTGCATCCATTGGTTCCCTGCGACTTTGAGAATGTCGTCAGTCCACCTAGTGGGGGTCATCCTACACTGCGCCGTCCGATTCGTGGTCGCTACTTAAGAACTTTTCTTCCCCAACGGTTGTCGGTTCTACGAGTTTATAATGTCAAAATACTGGGCTTTTTTCATGATCATACAGTTATTTTCACGATACCTATGCTGTAAATATACTGTTAAAAACATTTTTCAATAGAATGTCTAAAAATAGATTCACAAAAAAAATTTAATAAGATATTAATTTAATTGTAAAATTAGATGAAATTTACCAATTTTATTTACATATTAATAATTAATAATACATATTAATAATTAATAATACATATTAATAATTAATAAAGGTTTAGTATTAGCTAAACCTTTATTAATTATTTTGGTTTTTATCAAAATAAAAAATTTCTATTAAACTTGAAGGTTTAAATAAAAATATGTGTGCAATTCACACATAGTCAAAGTGAAACCTTAAAATATTTTGTACAAGCTTTGTACTAGGCGCGCACAAACATATATTAATACATGAACAACGCTGAGGTCCAAGCAAACTCTCACTATGTCTTAGTAAACACGAGTGGTAGGGGGCACGAAGCAGAGCACAAAGATAACTACGAATATAAGAAACAGTGTAAAATGCTTCCCATCTCATTTTATCCCACGTTAAATGTTATGAATTTATGTGTCTGTCTCTTTTTACTGTCGCTTTTTCGTTTCATCGACTTTTAAATCACAATGTTGCTAAATAATTTAAAGAAAAGTCTAATATCACATTACAAATTGTTTTTCAAATGTCCTTCAGCATGTCTGGCCAGCGTATAGTAGGTCAAATTCCCTCCCATTTTTGCATTACAAAAAAATAGCAACATTTACATTAAACACTGTTAAAAATAAATAAATAGCGTGGAGCACTGGCACAAATGAGTAATGGTCTATATACTACAAAATCAGCTGATGCAAACCATAGTCGCTGCCAAATAGGCCTTAGCTGCTCTGTCGTGCGCCTTTTACTTTACCCCTACTCTGCGGCCGACCGTCACGCAACATGCAATAGATGGACGAAAAAGTATGAGGCGATATAATAAAAGTTTCACTTTAACTAGATCATGTGGAAGGGGAAATCACTCCTCTGATTGCTATTTCCATCCAGACTTGTCTATATATGAGACAAGGTTTGTCTGCCAGATTGTTTTATACAGTTATTGTATAGTATTTAACAATTTTGTTATTGTTTTCCAGGTAAGAAGGAGAAAATATCTCAATCAATGCCAAAGGAACCTGAATTCATTAATATGGGGCCAGCACTGCTCAGCAAAGTAATTAAACAGGAGAATGAAGAGATTGCAATGCCACAGCCCATCGTTTATATGCCAAGTAAGTTAATACATAATCATTTTCACCACAATGGGGAACATTAATTTGTTAAACCCTATTTCTGCACTAAGGAATACATTCTTGTATTAGATTTCCATGTGGTGAAGGCGTAAGAATACAATGCGCCACACCCTCTCTTGGTCGTGGGTATCGTAAAAGACGACTAAGGGATTTAATCGAAACAAAACCCTTTACCAACCAGTCTGACCAGCATGGTATAGTAAGGACAATTTGCCTCCTATTGTGGAGGGGTCCCGAGCTCTAACAGTGCGATATGTATGGGCTAAGATGATGATGATTCCAGTGGCATATATAAATAATGGTCACAAATAACACCCAGTATCAGAACAATTATTTGTGTATTGCCAATAGAATTTTTCTGTGTGGGATTCAAAATTATGATGTGCTGAAAAAAAAAAAATCAACCTGCTGCTATGTTTCTCGAGTGCTATCACATGTCTTTCTTTAAACGAGGTTTATGAAGAGTATTTGCTTCACGGTATGCAATGGCCTGGCTGTGCTCCTGGTATTGCAAAGGTCCATGTGCGGCAGTGTCACTTACCATCAGGTATGCTGCCTGCTCGTTTGCCACCATTGGCAATAAAAAAAAAAAAAAAAAAATGCAGTATTTGAAGATGTCACTTAGACCATTAAACCATGTCTGTAATTTGAAAATCTCTGGGGCATTTAAAAAGTATAATCCATACTGGAGAGCCCTTTATAGGAAAGACAATTGACAATTGAATGACAATTACTATAGATCAGGGTTTCCTAAACTTAAATGATTACGGAACCCCACCCGCATACCTTTTAGTTTATGGAACCCCATATCAAATGATATCAAGAAATAGGAAGAATGGTTCTGTGCTATAGTTCAAGCCTAATTTGTGCTATCTGCCTACCTACATACTAGTAAAGAATTCTTCTCATCACTAATTATGTGCTATTTTAAGTTAATATTTGAAACCATGTTATTATTTCACAGCCAAATTACTAAAATTAAAAGCTATTTAATATTGCCTGAACCTTGATAAATATTCCACGCAACCCCTAGGTTCTGCGGAACACACTTTCCCCCTGCTATAGATGATATGAATATTTTATTTGTAATTTTCTAGATAACCATGTGGTCAAATAGAATACGATTCACCACACCCTCTCTTACCCATGAATATTGTAAAAGATGACAAAAGGATTATAATATGCAAATAGCATTGATGCTAACGGAGGAAATGTCTCTATATCAAAAATCTCTGTATCAACATGACTTGCCAGTGTGGTGTAGTACATAAAATTCCTTAACAAATAAATAGAATATAAATAAAATATTAAATATATATAAATTAAATATATAAATAAATACAGTAGAAACTTGATGAACCAGACTAATTTTTGTCTTGAGGCATTTGGATAATTGAGAAACCGGATAATCGAATCTATGAAAAACCTCCTTTGGTTTTGTGCAGATTTAGTATGTACATAATTTTATGCGTTTCTTAAATACGAATACATATCCCGCGGGGCACGCACGTCAGAGCAGAGTAACAATTACTTACTAAAACAATAATGAAACGCGTAGAGCAGCGATACTGCCGGTGCAGACGGGACATGCCATTTCAGACATGTTCATGCTTGCATAAATTCGATTTGTAGGTACAATACATAGGTCGCGGTTGGTAGTCCCGATAATAGCGAATCCGGATAACTGATGGCCGGATAATCGAGTCTCTACTGTAGTTACTTCTCCGTGTGGTGATGGAATAAGAATACAATTCACCACTCCTTATCTTTATATGTATAATACTCATAAGGTGGTTTTTTTTTTCAGTTAAACACGAGACAACATTGCAATCCAAGCCTGTGGAGACTGAGTTTATGCCAATGGAGTTCTCAATTAATAATAGAATCAAACAAGAAGTTACTGATGATGATGTTATGCCACAACCGATGGCTCAAATAACAAGTAATTTATATTCTTATATATTTAAACACCTACTCCTTCTATGAGTAAGAATTAGGGATGATTGATATTAGAAAAACATCGACATCGATGTCATAATCGAAAGCCCAACATCGATGTTTGATATTTATCAAAAACCGAACATTTGGATAACGTCGATGTTTTTTGCATTAATAATTGACAAATAAATAAAACACAGTACAAATCGTTCGAAATTGATTAAGAAACGGAACAAATTATTACATATTCCAATATTTTTTATCAACTGACTAAAGGGAAAACTTTCCGTGTGGTGACGGAGTAAGAATACAATTCACCACTCCCTATCTTGCCCGTGGATATCGTAAAAGACGACTAAGGGATATAATAGGTATATAACATTTATGCGAGAGATGGAAAACTCGAAATAAAATCCTATACCAACCTGTCTGATCAGCATGGTATAATAAGGTCAATTTCCTTCCTATTGTGGAGGAGGCTCAAGCCCAGAAGTGGGACGTATGTGAGCTGGGGACGTATGTGAGCTGAAATGAAAGAAAAAATAATTTCGATAAAGAAGAACCTTTTATTGGACGTGCTTGAAACCGTGAGTTAACATCGATGTTCAATTCCATTAACATCGATGTTACGATATTTTTCGGATATCAACCTCGATGATCATCGAGCATGCCTAGTAAGAATATAATTCATCAATCCCTTCTAACTCATAGACCTCTAGCTCAATTCGCGTATAACATTTGAGGCATTTAAATTGGACGCAAAAATGTCTCCCTACGCTACGTAGTGTACAAGGTCACTGCGTACAAAGTAACTCTATTGTATAGTGGTGTTTTGGCTTCACATGTTTGATCGCTTAAGTACCAACACTATCCTTCTATACGTTATTATTTTAAAATCTTGTTTGCTCGTAGGTGTCATAAAAAGTTTATAAGACGAATATTGTGTGCCTGTCCAGTGGCATAGGTAATGTGATTAAATTTTTTTAATGGGAAATTTGAGTAACTGTCCCCATATTTTGGGTCAGAACGGGACACTGAAGAAATAGGTAAAAATTGAAATTAAAATGTAAAAAACAAAACCTTGCAGCAATGGACCTAAAAAAAACAACACCTGAAAAGTTTTGCAGGAATAGGTAAAACTGGACTGTCTATTCTGTTTGCAAAATCGTAATTTTTGTATGGCTAGTGACAATGGAACAGACAAGCTGAGAATGGAACTGTGTCTTTTTAAATAGTGTATCGTTATGTTAGACATTATATGGTTAGGTATTATATGTTAGGGGTTAAGTCAAGGTTCTGCCTGTTTTAGCAGAAAACAGTCCAAAAATGGAACATAAATACATACATATTCATGCTTTTTCCCCATAGGGGTAGGCAGAGACCACTTCCCTCCACTTGCTACGATCTTGACAGACCACTTTCGCCTCCTCCACATTCATTAATCTCTTCATGCATATTTTTCGGTTTAGGGTACTTCTAACCTGGCCTTTCTTAAGAACGTCCCCGATTTGATAGTGGAACGTCCGCCTTGGTCTTCCCCTCACTTCCGCTCAGATTCGCCTTATAAATTCTTCTTGTTAATCTCCTTTCATTCATACTCTCTACATGACCAAACCAATTTAACATACCTTTTTTAATCCTTGTCACTACATCAACATTAATACGACAACGTTCCCGGGACATAAATAGTTTAAGGAAATACGTATGTTTTTATATATACACACATATATGCATACCACACGCACACATAGACGGCGCACTCGCTAATACACATGTATATAGGTGTCTCAGGTTGTGGAACAAACCGCAAACGGGAGTTAGGCAATTGTATTGAAACCCATGAAAAAAATTTGAAGTATAAATATCTATTCGTTAATAGCCGCTTACTGACTGAGCGTGCAGCCTCGCGAGGCAGCCTCGGACGTGTGCTTCGCAACGTTTGCCGCGCGAGGCAGCCTCGGTCTGTATTAAATCTACCGCGTGCGGCAAAGCCGAGCCGGAGCGAGGCTGAGCCAGAGTTGAACGATTCGAACGTTCGGTTATGACTCACAACTCGAACAGAGGTCGCGAGCGTAGCGCATATATAGTTCTGCTCCAGATCATGATGCCGTGCGTTCGGAAGGATATCGCCACCACTGCCTTTATACTTATTCATCAACTGGTCCAAAAAGCTTTTCTTTTCGCGTGATCTTTCCCTCCTATTAGATTCTAACAAAGACTCCATCTTTCTTTTTAAGTCGGTTATTGGAATGTTCATTGCCGGGTTTATGTTTCTCCACGCATCTTAGTCCTCTGTTTGTATAATCAGGACATTGCGCGTCTCAAAGTAGTCTATATTCACCATACAATTAATTTGAGACACTGTTCTTTATCCATGATTCCGTGTTCGTTAAACAAGCGAGGCAAAACACAACCATCTTGAGTGCGCGCGGCAAACATACTGAGGCACTTTTGAGCATCGACAAAAACCGACAACGCTCGGCTCGGGCCACGGCGCGTGCGTTTGCCTCGGGCGAGCCACGTCCTGACAGACCGAGGATTTGCCTCGCGCGGCTGCCTAGCGAGGTTGCTCGCTCAGTCAGTACGCGGCTAATGAATTAGAGACATGTAAAGTTTACAATTTTGTTATCACTTTTTCGTGTAAATCTGATTGAAATGTATAAAGTCAGTGCTGGTCGTGGTGGGGTGACGGATGACGGATAACGTGGTGTTACGTTTTCAGGCTTCCCAACTGGGACGCACGTGCTTCTTACAACTGTGGCGGGCGCCGCCGTCATATATTACACAAAAAATAATAAAACAACAGTTATAGTGATTTTCGTCTGTGATAGTCTATGCCTTAAATACTACATGTTATGAACAGGATACATGTAGGCATGTAAGTCGCGTCTAATTCATTAACGAATCGATATTTTTCTTTCAAATTTTTTCATGGGTTCCTACCGCCATTACCTATCTCCCGTTTGACCAGTTGCTCCATAACCTGAAACAATCTGTATATATCTTTTAGGGTGTCCCAGACTATAAGGGCAAAATATTTTTTTACAGATTGAGACACGCATACCCTCTTATTTTGTTCCATTTGACCTTAATAACTGAAATAATAAATATTATTGAAATCAGATAGCGATAACCCGTGCCGACTTGATGTCAAACTATGAATATAAAAGTTTGTATGGAAACTATAGGGGAATATTTTAACTTTATATTTATTTTGTAAATAAAACAATGGTACTTTGATTATGTATTATATTTATTATTTATTACGCATATTTATTATTTAAAGGACATTATTCATTAAATTTTCTTTTTAATGTTTGTTACAGTCAGAATATACCTTTCTGTGTTCTTGTACGCAACGTAATAAATATTGTTTTTGTTCTTCGTCCACTGTGATTAAGCCATGCAAGTTTTGCATCAACTTAACAGCTCTTTCAGCCGTATCATTAACTGCTTTCAGTAACTGCACTTTCATTTTAGCGTGTTGAAATGAAGCATTAACAGGCCACGAAGTAGGACACTCCATGAGAAAACTGTCATCGATTTTGAGTTGCCTGAAAAAAGATGCTGTTTATGGAGACAAAGTCATCGATGTTTTTTTTCAAAAAGAGGCCCGCCAAGTTCTTCTCTCGATGGAATGTAGCGTTTATTGTGGATCGATGGATTTTCTTTGGCCAAATTAGTAACTATTTTCACCTTACTTTCTTGGTTAATATCATCGTCAAATAGAGACAAGATAGACACTTCGTCTGCCAAATACTACAAATGTTGGCAAAACTTTTCTATAGCCGCTTTTGATATAGTTTTGTCGACCATTTCGCAAGCCTTCACAGCCTTCAAAAAGCACAGGTCCTGGTAGGGCGCTTTTACCGCTAAAGTGCATTGCAGCCAAGGCTTGACATAGCATGTCGCGATAAATAGGCAGACGTCTAATAGAGCTGTTTTGTCCTTATTTGACATTTTGAATTGAGAGCTAAATAACGATATTTTTAATGAATAAATAGCTCTCGCCATCCATCTTGGTTGGTGCATGGCGCCTGGAGGTCGAATTTTAAATTTATTAACTGTATCGCCGCCAAGAAATATTATGCAGAGCTCTATTAACTCTCGATAGTCATCTCTTACAATTTCTTTGGTCAATTCTGTTCTGTAATACTCCAAAAGTTCATCAATTTTGGAATCGTTCAGGCGTAATAGTATTTCTTTGTGGCTTTGTATCTTCTCTACATTGATTTTTTTCCAATTTGAAAGAAAAATTTTAAATAAAGGTATATTGGGACTTGAAATGACTTGGCTGATTTTGGCCTCGACCACAGCTTTTAGTAGGCCAAGTGCTTCAATAGTTGCTTCAATAATAAAGACAGAATCTCTCAACTTAACTGACACCTGTCTAATGCCGCCACCAGTTTCGGAGTAATGAAATTTTTCTTCATAGAAGTTTTAATAGTATCGGGCTGTTTCCTCTCAATTGGAATGGACAAATCTTCTTGTAAATCCGTTACTTCAGAATCAGAAGATGAAGTTTCTTGTAATGGCTCATGAGAGGACGTACATTACACCCTCTGTAATGGATGCCAAATAAGTGGCCAGCTGCTTTTGCTCCTGGATATTTCTAAGAATCACCTTTTCCTCCTTTTCTGTCAATTTTTTGTCAACTACAGCTAAGTGACCGGGTCGTCCTAGCTCTCTCTGCTTTTGTAAGAAAATCTTATCCTCATCTATCTTTATTAATTGAAGCGCATTGGCATGTGCAATATCAAACAAATTTTTTATATTTGTAACAAACTCTTGTCGACGCTGCTCAAACACATCTTGAGTTTTGTTTGCATCTTTTTGCAATTATCTCCAATCTTGGTATAAGGCTACAAGTTTCTTAACACAGTTAGGTAATAAAGATTTAGTCGGTATACGTGCCTTTTCCCAATAAATAATGCACTCACGAATAGTAAGATTTGCACTTTCATTGACACTTAAATTGACTTTGCGAATATTATAAAATAAAACCGCCAGCACTTGTCCATTAGAGGGCGGTTTAGAACCTGTAATTTGATGTTTTATATCCCCGACCAAAAATATTTCCTTATTAGAACTGCGTAACTCCACAGACATGTTGACACAATGAAAACAATGCATTCACTAATAAAAACAAACACGATATAACAAGCACATAACACTTAGTGCGAGCGCACCGTACTATATAAGTTCTGACAAGTTTCGATGCAAGTCGGCACCGTTTGCCTTGATTCAATTTACGTGAAATTTTATTTATAAGTGTTTTGGCATCATTCAAACAAAATTAGAGGGTTTGCATTGTAAAAATAAAACTTTAATTTTTCTGGGACACCCTAATATTATCTTTTACTGATGTAACGAATGTTAGGATTGAGACATTCGCGTGAGTGCGAATATTTATCTCCAACATTCGCGAATGCGAATACGAATGTTGACTTTCAAATAAAGCGCGTGCAAAATATCATACAAGTTTAACATTTCGTACCAGCCATGTTTAAGCCAAATATAGCCAAGGTTAACCGTTACAAGTTGAACGAATGAAACTAACCAGATTCGTTTGAAAATATTCGTTGTAATTTGAGATTAGTTTATTATTATTGTATTTGTCAAATTTACAAACATGAGTAATACACATGTTACTGAAGTGTGGAGTTATTTCACAATTTGTGACGCTGAGAGTGTTAAATCCATGGTATGTCACAAAGTTTAATAATTACTTAACAAAAACAATGTAATTTTTTCATATAGAATCATGTTCTTTTTTTATTGGCAAAATTCATTATTCATTCACACAAAAAACAAATATAAATTCTGGATAAGTATTCACCAACATATCATATACTAAATCTTTCTCCGAAACATGCTGCATCTTATGGTATAAATATTATTCTGATCGTTCAGTGGTTTTCGCAGTATAACCGAACAAAAAACCGGCTCCCCATTTATTAGTTTATATTAGACTGACAAGAATAAGAGAGACAGTATTTCTAATTTAGTCGGTCGGCCTGAGTGTTCCATAATATTATTTTATTCAAATATTATGAGTAAATAAAAATAATAAATATTATTATATCATTACACAATTACATATATAATTTCCTTTTAGTTTGTCAAAGATATTCGCCAAACATTCGCATCGTTCCTTGCGAATGCGATTGCGAATGTCAAAAACATATGAGAATATTCGCGATGCGAATGCGAACATTCGTTACATCACTATTATCTTTATATATAAATTTCTTGTGTAGGTGTGTATGTCACCGAACTCCTCTTAAACAGCTGGACCGATGTTAATGAAATTTCTTGTGCGTGTTCAAGGGGATTCGAGAATTGTTTAGATTCACAATTGGATCCGGTAGGTGGCGCTTATTTGAACAGAACAACGTCTGTTGGGATCTGCTAGTATATATATATTTCTTTTGTTACAGTTAAAACGGAGAGGCCATCACAACCAATGTTATTATTAGAGATTGAGCCGATGAAAATGCCGTCCTTAGCCCTTAACAGTGTAATCAAACAAGAAGTTATAATTGATGATATCCCCCCACATCTGGATGATACATCAAGTATGCTAATTTATAATTATATAAGTCATTTGGCAAAAATATATATATGACTGTACGACATGTACAATCCGCGAGTTGACAGTATCTTTAAAAATCAAAGTTGAATATATAATAATAGTGAATTATTGATAAAAAGCCTAAAACGATACAAATATATAAAAAATATTTTATGATTTTTAATATTTTTACGTCGAAAAAATTTATACTTTTACCTTTGAGTCACGTGATAGTAAACGCCAATCGGCAAGCGTGTCGTCACTATTTTACACGTAAACACACATTGACATTTGTATGTGTGTGTTTATGTGATTAAGGCTGACAGTAGAGAAAATATTTATCGATGTATCGATATTTAAAAAAATATCAGTATCGACATCGATATTCTGAGAAAAATATCGATTTATCGGTCAAATTTTAATCAAATACGTTTAAGAAATAAATTATTTCGTTCAAGCTAGGTCAATAATGTCTATAGTAATGTTTGTATAAAATGTATATTATTACAATTTACAAAAATTCAACAAAACTAAGGTATTTTTTGAGTATTCTTTTATTAGGCAAAAATTAGAATAATATCATAAAACTAAAAAGCTATCTTTTAGCCAATATTTTACCCCAATAAAATTGTACTGTTGTTTGTAATGTAAAAATAATAGATTTTTATATGTTCACATGGTTGTTTACACGATATCTATGCCTAAAACGATTTTAAATATTTTCTTTCTACTCGTTCCCGGTAATCTTTAAAATGCCTGGAACCATTTTGATAATATTGAGCTATCAGAAGACAACTATGTCTATATAAAGAGTAACTTAGGATATAGTTTATCCCAGTATTCCCATGGGAACGGGCATTACGCGGGTGCAACTGTTGGAATATATCGACGAGTCTTTGAATGTGACTCATGATTTACGTTACTTAGTTAAGAGCAAATCACTAAAACCGAAAACACTTATTACATTAACTATGATTTCCTGTAACACAATGCCTATAAAATAATCCTACTAATATTATAAACGCGAAAGTTGTATGTGAAGATGTGAAAATGTGAAGTGTTTGTTGCTCTTGAACGCAACAACTACTGAATGGATTTTGATTAATCTTCACAATAATATAGTTTACATATCAGAATAACACATAGGCTATGATTTATCTCGATATTCCCATGGGAAGAGGATCTGCGGATGAAACCGCAGGGCGCTGCTAGTTTTAATAATTTAAATGAGTGAAAAAAATCATTAGTTTTTCACAAATTATCATTCGAATGCTAAGCGACAGTACATTGGAACAATTCGATTGTCATTTTTGTTAATAATTATTCTTGCTAAAAGTGACGGACGTAATCATAATATACCTAACCCAACATATATTATAAACGTATCCTAATCAAAACACACTAGTCACACAATACAATTATTGTTTTTCCTTTTATTTCTATCTTTTACAGTTTTGTATTTTGGGGATTTATTTTACATAAATAAAAAATATATCGCTTTGACACCTTTTTCGGTAGTGGATATTTTATACCGATAAATAGATACCTATGTATATCGAATTAAAATATATCGGTTAAAATATATCGAACTAAAAATATCGATAAAATATATCGGATTAAAAATATCGATAATTTTCAACAAGCCTAAGTGTTATTGCTATAGGTTATTCTTATTTTATAATTTTACTATTGACGATATAAGAAATGTGTTAAAAGTATTATTAAGTAAAATTGTATAAGCAATGGAAAAAGGATTTGAAAAGGCCGACAGTATGAATTTACCTAAAATAGACGTAGCAGCAGAGGTAGCAGAATATTTTGCTACTAATTCGGATTTTTGTTCTTGCAGAACAAAGTGAGAGAGATTGCGGGCAATTTACTAGGCACAAACATCAACAAATGTGGTTTGTTCTTATTAAAGGCAAATTTGATACTGGCTGCCTCACCAGATGGTATATGCAACAACGGCAGTTTAATAGAAATAAAATGTCTATCTAGTGACCAAACTTAAAAACTTTGTGCAGTGTGGAAAAATAACAGAAATATTATTATCAGGTTCAGATGCAGATGTACATCACCGGGGTTAAAAAGTGCTATTCTTGTGTTGCAGATAGCTTATTCCACAATAATCACAATGTACAAATAATAGAAGTTGACTATGATGAAACCTATGCACAAAATATAATACCTATTAAAAGTTATTACTTTTTGGAAAGATAATATAATATATCCCTTACTACATCAAAGTACTAGAATTACCTATTAATGTTAAATAAAAGTTTATAGTAATTTCAGTGTTAACTTTTTTATTTCACACACAAAAACAACAATAACATTACTGTTACCTAAAAAACAAGTAAAAACCAGTGGCTTATAAGTGTAATCCTTCCTTCCTTTTCATAGATATTCAAATTATACATAAACCCCGAGAGGGCACTTAAATATTGTCAAGTTTACAAAATTAAATTATCCAAAAACATAAACTACCACCGGACCGGAACTCAACAAGGATGCAGAAGAGGCAAGCATGGATGGAGCAGCAAAATTTCACTCTCAGATGCTTCTTCCTCTATAAAAGTTAACTTTCTTAGCACCTGACTTGGGTTATACTTGGGGGTATTTTTTTAAAAGGAGATACAGCAACATTTACTTTCTTAATTCTTATGGATGAAGGCACAGAGTTCTATTTACTAATATGAGTTTGACTGGCTTTACTTCTATACTTTTTAGAAATATATGCTTGGATTCGTTTATTTGCTGACTTTGGTGGATCGGGCAGGATTGCCCAACTTGGTTGATTCACTTCAAACATAGCTTGAACTTCCACTTGTTTAATAGATTTATCTGTAAAAAAATGTTGTTTTAGCTTTGTTATATAGATAACATTTTGTTTATATGGAAACATAATTAACCACTTATAAACTAACTAAAGCACCCATAAACACAATGTGATTGTTACCTATAACTGTAAATCTTTGGTTACTCTCACTACTCAGGATTAAAAGTATATATTACTTTTTATTTTTAGACAAATTATATTGCCACACTACAATGTATATTTACATTAATATTATAAATTAATATAACATTTTTATTGGTTTGTCCTTCTCTTAGATAGTAACAGATAAATGACTGCTTTTACAAGGATAGTATTGTTTCCGGAGAGTGGTAGAGATTGATTTTAATACCTGTCATTGAAGGTCCTGGCAAATGTCCACTGCTTGTATAAACTTCTTCGGTTTTTTTTCTTGTTAATCTCATAATGATGTTCAACAAATACCTTTCTGTCTCTTTAAACAAACATCTTTGAGAGTAGTTGTAGTTTGCTTCTTTCTATTAGGTTGACATGCAAATTTTGATGGTAAACACTTAGGTTTTATTGGTATCCTCTTCACAGAACCTAACAAATGGTATTCCATGTAGTTCTCCATGTCATTAGGGAGCTGAAACACATGAATATAATATTGTGATTATAATAGGTATTTACTCAAATGACATAACCTCATAAAAGGTTGCCTATTTTAATAGAATCATTTCACTGGCAATATAGGTGTAGATACTTAATAGTTTATTACTTACATCAAAATGGTCTTCACAAAAAAATAAGTTTGATTTCACTGATAAAATCTGCTACGTTTATTCGAGCAAGTATTAACCACTTATTCCGAATTTCTGTTTTAATCGGGACAAGAATGGTTTTGTTGGCGTCTTTATAGAAATGCTCCCGCAACAAGGCACAGCACAGGATTGATAATAATTAAATTTAGTATTCAGATTCAGAATATTTCAGAACTCAATTTTGCGAAACGCAGTTGTATTTGTATATGTGTAGTTGTGTACACAGTAACTTCAGCTAACTTCAGTTTGATTTGAACAGTGACATCACACGTTGCCACGTGACCATAATGCCGCGTTTTTGTAGTGTATTTTTAATTTAAATTTTAATTGCATTTTTATTGCATTTATAGGTGTAATAATAAATAACTATCGTACCACTGGTACTAATTTGACCATATAAAGTGTTTAAAACAATTTTTGGAAAATAGTCAACTCCCGGATTGTTTTCGTGTGGTGTTGGAGTAAAAATACCATTCACCAGTCTTACTCAAGGGTGTTGTAAAATACATCTAAGGGATTTAGATATTCCTTTTTTTTTTTGGGTGGGCTGTGGTCAGCGCACCTGCCGCCAAGCTCCATCGCGGGCGACAGAGGGGCGGCGCGCGGCCCTATAAGCCACCGTAGCACGCCGCCTTCATCGTTGGGCCCACCACCGGTTATCCACCGGAGTTCCTTGTCCTCCGTGGTCGGCCCGACGGAATACCCCGCGGGGTACCCTCTCCTCTCGACGTCCCCTGTCCGAGACTATACCATGCTGGGCCGACGTGTTGATATAGGGTTTAATTTCGAGTTTTACTTCTCTTGCATAGATGTCATATGCGTATTTAATTCCTTAGTTGCCCTTTACGACACCCAGGAGTAAGAGAGGGTGGTGAATTTGTATTCTTACTCCGTCATCACATGGAAAGACAAAATATTAAATTTGTTGTATATATTTAGACCCCCCCAAACAAGGTAGTTTTTTAACATTTAAATGGTTATATCTAGAGACGCGGCAGCGGGTTAAACCAGTTCAAAATGCATATTTACCCTACTAACCATTTCAAGCCAATTTTGACCCCTTCATAAATCAAAAACTATTCAACGCACCAATTTTGACATATATATTGAGACGCACAAGATAAGCTAGTATTCTAAATTTCATAAGTGCAGATTAAATGATTATATAGATATTAACGTTGAATCGTCATTTTTATGACTGATTGACACGTAGGTTAAGAAATTAACGCACTTCCAGATGACTTATTAAGTTCAAAATTAGCATCAACGTATTATTGAACACAGCTTCCATTTCCACAATCATGTTTTAACTAGAATATAATATAAATAGAGCACTTCTGTCCAAGAAAAGGAAAACTTGAAAGCAAACTATACCAGTCTGTATAACCAGCATAGTATATAGAACAGTAACCTTGACACTGACACAGTGAGGTGGACTAACCACTATGACATCTGTGTACTCGTACATGTTTTAAAATTTTTATTGTCTTTCATAGATACGTCTTGTTCAACACAGTTGGACACTGAAAAGTCTTCTGAACCTACAGTTGAAAAAACAAGAGCAAAAAAGGTAAAAATAAAAATAATATTCTTTTTTCATCCCCCT
Source organism: Lymantria dispar (assembly GCA_032191425.1). NCBI lineage: Eukaryota > Metazoa > Arthropoda > Insecta > Lepidoptera > Erebidae > Lymantria > Lymantria dispar. The sequence goes on along the minus strand of CM063465.1, from coordinate 2,397,143 downwards.
ATCCATTCATCCATGTAGCCATTCAGATTAATATTCACTCATCCACCCAATCATTTACCTCAACCTATACCCCCTTTTTTTTAGGGGTGGGCCATGGTCAGCGCCCCCGCCGCCCGAATCTATCCGGGACGATAGAGGGGTGGTGCGCGACCCCATGACCCACCCGTGACACGTCGCCTTCGTCGTTGGGCCGATCACCGGTGCAGAGTAACTTGTCTTCAGTGGTCGGCCCGATGGAATACCCCGGTCGGGGTACCCTCTCCTTTCGACGTTCCACCTCGGGTAGGGACTCTGCGGGTGATAGACTAAATCCCCGGTCCAGTCACCCGCGGCCTCGGCTAGGGCGACATTATGCGCAGATACTCGCGCCTGCGCCACCAGAGTCGCCGGCGGCGGATTGCGTCGTCGTGGAGGCATTCCTCCCGCACGCGCTCCGCCGACTCCTTCCGCGAGATGACTGCCTCGCAGAAGGTGGCGACCGCGTCCCAGTTCCTGATGCTGCCGAGTATCTCCCTAGCGATGGTCGGCAGCGTCAGGCCGGCACCGATGATTGACATGACACACCTCGAGTGTGTGCTGCGCCGTGTTCTCGCCTCAGTTGCAGTGGTGGCAGGCCGGTGTGCTCTCCCTCCTGACGATCTTGTGCAGTTACTTGCCGAAGCAACCGTGCCCCGTCAAGACCTGCACCAGTCGGAAAGAAAGCACCTCGTACGTCTGCTCTAACCACTCCATCAGCACCGGCCGGAAGGCCTCGACAGTCCAGATATCGTACCGAGGCCTCTACAGGCGTACTGCCCAACGGGCAATGACGTTTCGTCGACCCGTCAAGTGGCAATTTCCTTCAGCGAGACCATGCCGCCGCGGGCGCGCGTCTCCGACACCCGCCGGTAAATTCCGGCGAGCATCTCCGCCTCCAAGTCCCACGGGGGTGTACCGGCCAGGAGGCACGCTGCCTCCGTCGCCACCGTGCGGTAGCCGCGTATGGCTCTGACCGCCATGGCTCTTTATGGACGCCGTGGCTCCTTATGGACGCCCTGAGACGGACGGTCAGGGACCCCACCCACACCGGCGCGCCATACAGGGCCATCGACCGGTTTAGCCGTCGGCACGTAGCGCTGGGTCCACCCATATTCGGCATGAGCCAAGAAAGGGCAGACGCCGCGTCTACAAGCCGTGGAGCAAGTCGACGGTAATGCTTCCGGAACCACCAATGCCCGTCGAGCAACAGGCCCAAATACCTCATGTGGGCTCGGATGTTGATGTCAACCGACTTGACGGTGGTTGAGATGCCGATGGGAGGACCATACGGGGCCCGTGGAACAAGAGGGCCTCCGTCTTGTCGAAGGCCACACTCGTGTCGGCGTAACAAATTACACCCAGCCTGGGTGGGAGGCTCCCTCTCAACGCCCAGTCATAGCCGATGTTCCACAGGGTGGGACCGAGAGCCGACCCCTGTGGGATATCGGTTGGGCTCACCGTTATGCCCAGGTCGGTGGATTTAGCACGCATACGCGCCACTGCCGCCCCCATCTCCGACTCCGTGATGGGCGGAACGCTGTCATCGGCCTCTTGGTCGCTGTGTGGCGATGCCATGACCGGGGGCGTGTGTTCCCCCCTCGTGGGAACAGGTCCTCCACGACCCCAACCTATACCCTACCGATTCACCCACCGCTTCATACATCCGTCCACCCTTTCGTCAACCATACACCTAAGTAATACAACTAGGCTCCATTCGTCGTTATCGACGATTTCAATACAGGCAGTCCTCGTACTTACGGCATGTTAGGTTCTCGAAATACGCGATGTAAATCGAAACGTAAGTCGAGACATATTTTTTCATATGTTTACATGTAAAAGTCAAAGGTTAGGATCCACATGGACACAAAATTAAAAAAAAAACTGCATTTATAACAAAGGATAATAATAATGATAAAACTTTAATATGTAATCAAACTCCAAACCCCACGGACATTGACCCGCGACAAGTGAATTCTCCTATGCTGGCAATCGAAACAATTCACGTATGTTTGAGGAATAGTGTCAAAACATTGTTCGACGTAACTTGAAACGATGTAAATCGAAACAAGGTAAGTCGAGGACTGCCTGTACTTCCTGTAAGAGATTAATAAAATATAATACCATAATTATTAAGCTGATACCTTTTAATTTTCAGCTGTCGAGTTTTTCGGTTAACGATAAACATATGATAATTAACACTTACAATTACGTGGAAAAATCTTGGCCTAATGATATTTATCCATATAAAAAAGAAATGACGCAAAAAACTGCCAATATATTGGGTATCAGCGTTTCTTCAGTGTACAGAGTTCTCAAAGATTACAAACAACACGGAAAATGTTCTTCTCCTGCCCCGAAACATAGGGCGACATTCACAGACAAAATAGATGATCTTTCCAAATCAGCTATACGAAAAAAAGTACACGCATTCTTTCTAAAAGGTGAATTGCCTACTACATATAAAGTACTCGATGATGTTAATGAAGATGACTTACTACCAAACTTTAAAAGAACAACTTTCCAAAAGTTATTAAAGCATTTAAAATTCAAAGTCACGACTCGGAATGGAAATAGTGCAATAATAGATAGAGACGATGTTGTAGTTGGGCGGAGAAAGTATTTATCTAAAGTTAAAGAGTACAGGGAGAAAAATCGGCCCATTTTCTATTTGGATGAAACTTGGGTGAATATAGGCCCCACAAATAAGTCTTGGAATGAAATGAAGTCTAAACGAAAAACAAGTGTAGAAGGTTCTAAGAATTCTACCTCAAAGGATAATAGATTAATAATAGCACATATAGGAAGCGAAGTTGGTTTTGTAGCTGACGGTAGTTGCGTTTTTGAATCTAAACCGATGGATGCTGAACAATTTGAAAACTGGTTCGAATACATTCTACCTAAACTGGGCAAGAATGCATTGGTAATAATGGATAATGCACCTTACCATTTGAGGAAGCAGGAAAAAGCACCTAACTGGAATTGGATAAAATCAGATATCCAGCTATGGCTTCGAGATAAAGACATTCATTATGATGAGAATGATATAAAACTACAATTATTAAAAAAAGTGAAACAAGTTAAAGGACAATATCAGAAATACGCTGTAGATGAATTGGCAAAGAAATATGACGTTGAGGTTTTAATAATACCGCCTTACCATAACGAATTGAATCCCATTGAGCAGATTTGGCCAGATCTAAAAGGCCATGTAGCTAGAAACTCTACCACACTTAAATTGGAAGAAGTTAAACAATTAGTCATTGAGGGTATAGAAAGAATCACAGCTGATCGGTGGAAGGAATGTCTGAAACATATAAAGATAGAGGAAGAGAAGTTTTATCAACTGGATCTTATCATGGATGATGTGACTGATACATTTATGACAAGTCTTAAAGATTCAGAACCCGAATCTACAGATTCTGAAGAGTCGATGTCCGAATAAAGTTTCCTAATAAAACATGTTTCATTGCTCTCTGAAATTTATGGCGTATGTAATTGTTGGGATTGTCGTAAAAGCTTATTAAGAGCTCTAAAGCAACCTATGACAATTCTATTTGGTGCCCTATATTCAACAATTGCTTTCAGGGTCTTCGTCAGGTTAGCGGTGGATCTTGTAATTTAGCCAAATGATGTAACCTATTTGAATAGAAATTGTTTATATTTCATGCGTTTTATTTTGACATCTTGAAAACCCAATTCTACAGACTTGGACTGGAGACAGAACTTGGACTTGTGTTTGTAATGTGTCATTCGAGCCCTTGACTCTAGTGTGCTGTGTGCAATTTTTACTTACTGTAGACGTAGAAGTTAGAGGCCATTAAAAAGCTTAGAGGTCATTAAAGAGGGTAGGAGTCAGCCCGTGACCATTAACGCTGTGAAGTGTTCGAAACGTCGGGCAATCAAAATCAAATACAAATGCGATAAAATCTGTAGTTTTATTTACAAATGTCGTTAAATATATTTTTTAAAGTTATTGTTATTCGAGTGGAGTGATGGTTGCTAGTAGTTAATTCGTGATCGGGTACTGCTTGTGGGCTTGTGGTTCAGCCATATTTTCTTTCTTTTTTTGTACTAAAGTTTGAATAAAATATTTATATGCTATTTCTTAGAGCATCACACTGAGCTAATACTATATGTTGTATACATACAATTTTTATTTTGTTAAATGACTTGATTTGAAAAATAAGAAAAATAAAATCATATTGAATATCTATTTTATTAGCAAAGAAGCGAAAATGGTGGTATGAATGTATTCAATATTCTTAAATCCAAGGGTTTACTGGATAGTGCAGGAATTTTATAAGAGAGTCGTCGATAGATTAAGATCCTGTGATCCAGTGCAAGTTTTACCCGACAGATAAGACCTGCACTGACAATATAATGCAACACTCAAACAATAATAAACAAAATCATTACAAACTAACGTTACAAGTCAGACTTGTTTGATAAGATAAAATCTCAGTAGGTACATAAAATCACTCCAAACTGTTACAAGTCAGTCAGTCACCAGAACAACACTTTTTCTGCAATACATCCACCCATATGCCTTTTAATGTTCGTTGTTTGGACAAAGGCCTTCTTAGATGAGGGTAGTGCCATAATCATCACATTTAGCGGAAGGGTTAGCGAATGCAGCTGCATCTGTATCCCAGGAGAGTGCTGGTATCCGGTTTACTTTTTGAAGTGAAACTTCTTTAGGCGCTTCTTAAGGGTAACATTTTTACGGATGAAACGCAATAATAATAATATTAGCGTCACGAAGATGTGTAGCGTTTTTGTTGAAGAAGAGGGAGAGAGCGATTGAGACCGATTGAGAGGGAGTGAGAAAGGGCGAACGTAGCATGAAGCAAATAGCCATGGAGTGAGAGTAGGGAGCAAACAAGTGAGAAAGATCGGGAGAGAAAGTGAGATAGAGCGAATGTCGCATCACGCACAGTGCCACATGAAGCGAGAGGTGGGACAGAGCTATAGTGAGAAAGATTGAGAGAGAGAAAGGGAGTTCGAGAAAAATACACGCTATTGGTTGATGTATTCGTTTAGTAGTTAAATATTAGAGCTTTAGATGGCAATGCTGTCGCATAACGTCTTGTGCAAAAAAAGGCAGATTTCTTATTTATTTATATTATCATTAGCACGTATACAGTGTGTACACAGTGAGTTAAATTTATAAATAAACTTTATAAATAAGATTTTGTGATAAATTTGTATTTAATAACTAATTTCTGTATCGGGTAGATAATTATAAATTTTCTGCAGTAACGATGACTTGTTGGACGTGAGACATCTTAGTCCACCCGTGATCATGAACGCTGTAAAGTGTTCGAAACGTCGGGTAATCAAAAATCAAATACAAACGCGATAAAATCCGTAAAGTAGTTTTATTTAAAATGTATAATACTCGCGTAAACATCAGAAATCATTATAAATTTGTAAGTCGTCCTATATTAAGCAGTTGTTCAGAGTTAGTAATATATCTGTTATTTTTTTGTTAATTAACATTTTATTATGCTAATTCGTTTGAAGATTAGGTAGTTTTAATATTTGGGGTGCGGTGCCGAAACACCTCCACGTGGTGCACCCCGGGCAACGTCCAGGCGGATGGCAGAGATTTTGCCGGGAGGGGGTCTCCGCGTGCGACTCTAGAAGCAGAGCGCACGGCGGATTTGACTCAGGGCCGACGGGGTGGATGTGTCTCATAGCACTCCGTCGCCAGAGATGGTGGCGTCACGGCCCGAACCATAACCCTGATTGTGATTGCAGCTGAAGCTCAGGGCCGGGGGTCTTCGGACCGCGGGGAAGGAAACCCCTATAAAAAATTACCCCTAATCCTAAGTTTGGCCTTCTCTGCCACGACTCACCCCAATCCACTAGTGGTTGGGGCGGTACACTACGTCCCCTCAAAAATATCCGCGGTCCGACGTCCTCGTCATCTTCTTGAAGAAGAGGATGACGCTATTACGATCGCCCAAGAAAGGGCCTATACAGCTCGCGCAGCGATAACAAATAAAACTCCGCGGTATCGGCCTCGCCGTCGAGGTCGAAAACCGCGCCGCGTCATTAACCTAAACGTGGCCACGCCCACTTTGCACTCGGCTCAGCGACGCCCCGAGCCGAGGTCCGTTCCCCACAGGGGAGCCCTCGGGCGATGTTCGCTTAACTTACCGAGTTGAGAGCCATCTGCGCTCACCCATTGACTGCGTTAAGCTGTCAAGGTCATCTGTGACACACAGCTACACACACACACACACACACACACACAAAAAAAAACAAAACCTAAGTTTGGCCATTCGGCGAGGGGATGAATGGTTGGTGGGTTAAAAAGTGCGCGAGCGTCCGAGGGTTCTGGCCACGCCGGGGAATCCCTCACTGTGCCGGTTTCTGAGCGCGAGATGCGCACAAACACCAGCACAGTCAGTCTCCATTCGTATGGGAGGGGGACAACCACTGCACCAGCCGCGAGCCTAGCGAAACTGGGGGCTCTGAAGAAGAAGAGACCAAAGAAGAGGAAGATGACTGCGATACGCTACCAGCTCAAAGTGATCGCAAAGCGGGTGGCCGAGCGGCAGGCGCTGAAGGCTGCCGCCGCTGCCGCGAGCGATGAGGGGGGCAACGCTGCTGCCGCGGAGCCGTCGCAGGACGAGGGCAGGCAAGCCGCAGAGCCGTCCCAAAAGAGAGGAGAAAGGAGCGACAGCTCGACGGGGCTGTCAAGCGACGAGGGTGGCACCGCCGCAGAGCCGTCGCAGGACGACGGCAGCGGTGTTGCAAGGTCGTCTAAGACTAGCAGCAGGAGCGGCAGCTTGACGGGGCTGTCCGTGCGATCGGGGTCCGACGTGGCTTATGAGTTGTCAACGGACGAGGGTGGCAGTGCCGTAGGGCCATCTTTACACATCAGTTCGGCCTCGGCGACGTCGGCGGACGAGGGCTGTATCGCAGAGCCGTCCACCGGCGAGAACGATAGGCTGCAGGTCGGTCAAAGTAGGGACGAGGGCGGCGAACGCGCCACAGAGCCGTCAGTAGGGATCGGTAGGTCGTCCGGAATGAGTAGGGAGGCCGGAGATAGGGGGGCCGCCGAGGAGTCTGAGCCGCATCTTGCGGCGAGGCCTTTGACGGCGGCCCTAAACGTCAGGCAGAGAGGAGGCCAAGAGGGATTGGAAGCGTCCCCTCCATAAGGGTGGCAGCTCCGTGTCCGACTCGGAGGCCGCCGACCCCGGGTCCGGCCGCCGCGTGGACCCGGTGCTGCATGTCGATGACTGTACACTGACGCGGGGGTCATCCGGTCGATAGCCATGTACGGCGCACCGGTGTGCGTGGGGTCCCTGACCGCCTTAGAGCTCTTTTGCGGCGCTTCGGTGTGAGGACCATCGAGGCCTCCCAGCCGGTGCTGATGCAGTGGCTGGAGCGGCGCCACGGGGTGCTTTCCTTCCGACTAGTGCAGGTGTTGACGGGGCATGGATGCTTCGCCAAATACCTGCAAACGGTCGTGAGGAGGGAGAGCAGACCGTCCTGCCACCACTGCGATTGCGACAAGGACACGGCGCAGCACACACTCTAGGTGTGTGCCGCTTGGGCGGGGTAGCGCCGTGAACTCGTCGCGATCATCGGTGCCGACCTGACACTGCCGGCCATCGCTAGGGAGATGGTTGCCAGCGTCAGGAACTGGGACGCCGTTGCCGCTTTCTGCGAGCCTGTCATCTTGTGGAAGGAGGCGGCGGATTGTGTGCGGGAGGAAAGACTCCATGCGGACACGGTCCTCCGCCGGCGGCTGGGGCGACGCAGGCGCGACTACCTGCGTCTGATGCCCTAGCAGAGGCTGCGGGTGACTGGATCGGGGATTTAGTCCAGCACGCGCGGAGAGGTTAACCTCGTGACGGCGAGTGGCGTCCCCGTAGGGGACGTCGAAGGTAGAGGGTACTCCCTCGGGGTATTCCGTCGGGTTGACCACTGAAGTCAAGGAACTATGCGCCGGTGGTCGACCCAACGACGAAGGCGACGTGATATACAGGTGAGTTACGGGTGTGCGTGCTTACGCCCCTCTATCGCCTCGGGACGGAGTGGTGCGAAGAGTGCGCTGACCCACCAAAAAAAAAAGAAAGGTAGTTTTAATATTTACAAATAACACGTGAAATTTTAATTTGCCATTCGTCATTTAATAATTTAATATACTATTTTTCATAAAATATAAAATTAAAAATATTTCATAATTTCTCTTTTCTAAATTTTAAATTGAAAAACAAAATTTAATTAATAATTTCTAATATTGAAAAAAAAAACGCGTGGCATTTTTATTTACAATTCGTCATTTGAAATTTCATAAATTCTCTTTACAAAATTTTAATTTTTAAAATAGAATTTCTATAGTAATAATTAATTTACAATGATTTTGTATAAATTTAAATTGAGGTTAGGTATTTTTACTATTTACAAAAAATCACGAGGAATTTTAATTTAATATTCATAATCTGAGATTTTACTATATTATTTTTTAAACAATATAAAATAAATGTTTTAATTTATGCTCTTTAATTATTTTTATTAATTATTAAATTCAAATAATATTTCATTTTCAGATCGCAATGCCAAAAATTTTAGTGCGAAAGTGTGAAACACTTAAAAATAAAATATCTGTGAGACGGCCAGCTAAGACATCAACAGAACGTTCACGTGAATCTAGAGAGCGGAAAAAGGCTTTAAAAAATGCAGCTAGGCAAGAGTTGAATATCTCGTCGTCCTTCATTTCAAAAACTAAACCAAAAACTCCAGCAGAGCGTAGTCGTGACTACAGAGCTCGAAAAAAAGCTCGACAAATGTCAAATGACTTGACGCGAATCACTATTGAAGTTGAAGTACATCAAGGACAAGAATATTCTCAACCTTCGACTTTACCAATGAAAAAAATAAAAACTTCAACAGAACGTTGTCGTGAGTTTAGGGCTAGAAAAAAATCATTGATAAACCTTACAAAAAACATTATTGAGGATTTTCAAACATCATCAAATATTATTAATGCTAATAATAATAACAATAACAGACAGTTTTAAATCAATAGTTTCATTTAATCCAGTCCACCAAACGTCACCATCCCATAATCAGGTTTTAGCACATAATAGTTCATTGTAGAATAGAATAGAATAGAATAGCATTTATTGTCACATAATAACTAATAATTATAATACATGTTTTTAATTTATTTTGACAATAGGGGAATGCTCAGCATTATGCTGCATAGAAATTATGCAGAGCTAGTTTTCAGAAAACCCCTTTCCTCAAATATATAAGAAAGAAAAATAACAAAAAAAAAGAGAAAAGAAATAAAAAGAAAAAGGAATAAAATAACTTACAATAAGAATGATAACAACAACAACATAATTGCACAATAGTTTTACACCTACCGTTGGCAGTCCACGAGTGTTATGCGCAAACGTGGAGTGTCATCGGTAGATGTCCCATCCCATTTTAATTTACATTTCTCCAAAGGCCTCTGCGTGTTGGATCCATATCCCCATGTAAGCCTTTCAAAGGACCGGGTATCTTCTCTAGGGAAGATCCCGTGAATCTTAAGGAGATACAAATAAAAATAACATCAAGTGAATTACGAAGATCTGATCGACGAGATGTGACACCGCATCATATTTTATACGTAGCAATGAAAATTATACTATTGAGAGTTCGGGATTCTCTGATGATTGCTTTTAAACATGTTGGTAAAGATACAACGGTAACTCGACGACAAATTTAAGACGAACATTACATCAATAATTGTATCGAAACCAATCTTGCTTTTCTACGATCAATTCCGAACTCAACATGGTATTAATCGAATTGTAAAAAGACCTTTTTGCTATGATAAGGCAATTAGGTAAACCAACGATTTTTTTGACATTAAGTGCAAATGAAATTGGCTAGACAGATCTAATACAAAAATTATATAAATTGAAACATAGTGGAGTTGAAATTTCAACGGAAGTTGCTGAAAACTTGCATTACTTCGAAAAAACTACTTTAATTAATGAAGATGCAGTAACGTGCGCAATTTACTTCAATAAATTAGTAAATGTTTTAATGTCTATCCTACAGTCAAAAAAATTAAGTCCGTTCGGTAAATATTACGTCGCAGAGTACTTCAAGAGGATTGAATTTCAGCATCGTGGACGTCCATACGCTCACATCTTATTGTGGTTAAACTATGCTGCAATTGATGACATTGAGAACAATAAAATTTATGCTATCATTGAGAACAATAAAATTTATGCATCAGGTAAAACTTCAAACTCACAAACACACATTTACGTGTTACAAAAAAATAGTCGCAAACAGACCACAGAAGTGTAGATTCGAGGCGCCTTTCATGTCGTCTAGAGCTACAACAATATTATCACCTATGCAAAAAGAGGAACCTGGTTTTCAAGATTACTTCAATCATTACAAAAGCATAAGGATGAAACTAGAAAATAAAGATTACATAGATATACATAGATGATTTTTATAAAGACAATAACATACTTTCAGATGACCATTATCATAATATTCTATGAGCTGGGATCAATAGACCGAGAGTATTTTTAAAACGTCAGCCACTTCAGAAATGGAACAATCCCTTCAATCCATTCATTTTCAATATTATTAAGTTTAATATGGATATTCAATTTTAGTGACATTCATCATGTAAATACCCGGCATAAGGACAAATTAGTTGTACATAGTACTCGTCTTCAACGAGTTAAGAGGTTTTTCATGGCGCAAAGTATACGCTTTTACAACAAATTACCGAATAATATCCGAGATCTGCCAGTGAATAAGTTCAAAAAAGCAATCAAGAGTAGATTTCTGTGTCGGGTAGATAATTATAAATGTCTGTAATAACGAGTACTTGTTGGACGTAAGACACCTTAGCCCGTGACCATGAATGCTGCAAAGTGTTCGAAACGTCGGGCAATCATAAATCAAATACAAACGCGATATAATCCGTAAAAGTAGTTTTATTTACAATGTGTAGTGCTCGCGTAAACATCAGTTATCATTATGTAGATTTTATCTAAAAGATTATTATAAAATCTCGGATTATCTTGATAATAACTCGGACTGGCAATGAGCAGCTCCTCATACCGAAATTTCCTCATTTTTTCAATGATAGAAATTATGCACATGTTTATTTTTTTTTGTTGCTACTATATTATTGTAAAGCGTAGCGTGTTTTGCCAAACGAATTTTTTTTTTATTGATCTGTGTTTTATGTTTATGGCAAATGGTATTGGTCATGTTCACTGAAGGGTCTGCTTGCGGTAGCTACGAGGAGCGGGTTATTATATAATATTTCGAATGGCATCACACTGGCACTATTAATAAGCATGTTGTAAGATGTAATTTTATTTAAGTGAAATTAGAAAAAATAAAAAATAGGCAACCCCGCTGAGTTTCTTGCCGGATCTACTCAGTGCGGTCGCGATCCGATCCGGCGGTAATTTTAAAAAATATGTAAAGAAATGACAATATATAAGTGACCTCGCGTGGTTAGTCCTTACTAATATTATAAATGCGAAAGAAACTTTGTTTGTTTGTTACGCTTTCACGCTTAAACCACCGAACCGATTTCAAAAATCCTTCATCAATGGAAAGCTACAATATCAGGGAGTAAAATATGCTAGATTTTATCCCAGTATTCCCACAGGAACGGGAACTACGCGGGTAAGGCGACTGAAACCGATGCGAAGCGAGGGCGGGATGCTAGTACATAATAAATGATTTGAATTTGATGAGAATCTCAAACAATAGGCAGAGCAAACTTTTACATGTGGCCAGATTTTAGAAAGCTGTAGTGAACGACACCAGCGCTAGTCCACTAAACACTTACAAGTAAATTTTTTTTGAGTCAATTTTCGTTTAGGGCAGGATTTGCGCCTAATGCCGCCCTAGCCGAGGCCGCGGGTGATCGGACCGGAGAATTGTCCGTCACCCGCAAAGAGGCTAACCGCGCGACGGCGACCGACGTCCCAGGACGTCGAGAGGTGAGGGTACCCGAAAGGGTATTCCGTCGGGCCGACCACTAACGACAAGTCACATCTGCTCCGGTGGTCGGCCCAACAACGAGGTGACGTGGGTACGGGTGGGTTATGGGCCCGCGCGCCGTCCTTTCATCGCCCCGGACGGACTGGACCGCGCGTGCGCTTACCATAGCCCACCCATAAAAAAAAATAAAAAAAGGGCAGGCTTTGGCTGGGGCTACAGGGTTCAGCCATTGCGACGAGCGCTTCCGATTATCGTAGGTACAGTATCCACATTTCATCACAAGTAATAATTCGGTTTAAAATCCCTTCATTATTGTGTCGGTTGAGCAAAGTAACACAGCAGTCGACGCGTGTTTGCAAATTCGATTCACTCAATTCATGAGATACCCATCGTTCAAGTTTTTTACTTTCCCGATTTGTTTCAAATGGATTAATATAGTTTTGTCACTTACCTCGAAGCTTGTAGCTATCTCTAAAGTGCTTTGTGATGGATTCGCTTCCACAATAGTCTCTAATTCTTTATTTCCACTTTGGTCTCCGTCGTCGAAATTGGCAGAACGAAAACGTTGAAACCAAAAACGTACCGTGCTTTCTTTTGCGACACCAGCGCCGTACACATCATTCATCCTTCGAGCTGTTTCTGCAGCACTGGTGCTACGGTAGAACTCGTACTCGTAAATATATCGATATTGCATGTTTTCCATTATGCGGTAATAAGCGACGCCAAAGAAAAAAATAATGATGAAAAACCAATAAATGACTGTTTTCAAAACTCTAATGTACCAGCTAAATGAATTTATAAATTTGAATTTGGAATTCTTATCCGAAGAGGAGATATTTCAGATCCAAGTGGTCAGTACAACAAAACGCTAATTTCATATGGAAGGACCTTTTTTTTTGGGGGGTGGGTTACGGTCGGCGCACGCCTCGCATGTATACCCGTAACCCACCTGTGCCACGTCGCCTTGGTCGTTAGACTGACCACCGGAGCAGGGTGACTTGAGGTCAGTGGTCGGTCCGACGGAAGACCCCCTGAGGAGTACCATCGACCTACGTCCCTCCTCCTCGGGGAGGAAAATATGGGGGATGAAATATCTCCTTACTCCGTCACTACACGGCAAGTCAAATCAGTCTTGAGATATCCATCTATTAGCCAATCGATTCGCAATGTTGGTGTTAGCTTTTCAGAATTACTTTTTGGAAAGGCATTTGGTGACCCTCTTCATAGGTATATTATTAAAAAGTATTATTCTATCTATACTACTACTTATCATAAATCAGAAGAAATTGTTTATTTGAACACCCTAATCTCAGAACATATTCCAAAGAATGTTATTTTGTCAACTAGTCTGTTTATCCAGAAAAGTTTTAGGCTCTAATACATATACACAGCGACATATTGGTAAATTGGTTCGGAGCAGTGTCTATAAAGTTTAACAAATCAGACAAAATTTTCAAGCTGTTAAGCCACAGATTAAATAAGTAGTTAAGCGTCCTCCGTAGTAGCCATTGTTACGGCAACTACCTACTTAGATAACAAAAATTGTTTTTTTTTTTTTTTTTTTTTTGTGTGACTTAGTTGTTAGCCTCAGATGGCTGTGACAACTTTACCCGGACTGGTGGGTGAGCGCTGAGGGCTCTCAACCCGCAAACAAAAATTGTGATTACAGTAGGTATGTTATGGATATTTTAATTGGTGATATTGTTAATGCCAGGGGTCGTTGTAGGTATTTAAACGAAATAATAGCATTATATGGATGTGTAAGTCAAGCAAGCGAAGCTGTTGGAACAGCTAGTATTAAATATATCTAGAGGTAGGTAGGTAGAATTATAGGTATAAAATCGTCATTAACACATTCCTTTTTATACAGCAACTATTAGGTATGGCGGATATTGTTAACTTGAAGGGGAAGATAAACACTCCCATTTATTATAAAAATATTTAAAGTAACATAAAATTTATTGTATCGACTGCCCCGTGTGGACGTCTTAAGAAAACAGAGTCGACATTCCTTCCTTTGCCATAGGAGTAGTAGGTAACGCTGTCTAATGAAACACCAGGGGAATAGGAGAGTAATTTTCACCAGTGGTAAGATTTATATTCAATAGTGGGCTAGCAGATGGATAGATAGAATAGGATGATATTTGATTAATTTAGTTGGATTTTTTCTTGCCATGATAAATGACTGTTTCGTTATTACAACTGCAAAACTTGCCGAGGCCGCGGGTGACGTGACCGGGGAGTTAGTCCGTTACCCGCTGAGAGGCCGACCGCGCAAGGAAAGACCGACGTCCTCCCCGAGGGGGGGATGTCGGTCTAGGAGGGGGTACTCCTCAAGGGATATGCCGTCGGGCCGACCACTGATGTCAAGTCACCTTGCTCCGGTGGTCGGCCCAACGACGAAGGCGACGTGTCACGGGTGGGTCGCGGGTGTGCGTGCTTACGCCACTCTGTCGCTCCGGACGGAGTGGTGCGAGGAGCGCGCCGACCGCAATCCACCCCAAAAAATAAAAAAAAAAGACTTGCAAGACTTTGCGAGACTCTTGTTGCAATACCAAGACTAAGACTCGAGTGCGCAATACCAGGACCAAGACGAGACCAGGTGTGATGTGGCAAGACCAAGACTAGTCCAAGTCTCGTCTTGGTCTTGCATTTGGGCAACACTAGAGGACACCATGTGACCGCCAACCAGGGGTGACTTAAGCAAAATTAGGTCACAAATTCCTTTAATTGTAAGAATGTTGTCAGATCAATAGATTGTATACGACGTCTATGTCGAGACGCGGACCTAATAGCGTTGCAAGAGACATGGTTACTGCCACACGACTTAGCTTTTTTGGGCACTATAGACGAAGATTTCGCGTATACGGGCAGCTCGGCAGTGGATACCTCCGTCGGTGTGTTGCGAGGGCGACCACATGGAGGAGTGGCGCTTCTCTGGCGAAAGAGTGCTTTTTCAAGTGTGTCAGTGATTAAATGTGATAGTGTGCGTCTTGCAGCAATTAAGGTAACGCTTAGAGACTGCGTGTTCTTGGTTTTCTCTGTATACATGCCCACGGATTGTAGTGAAAATTTACTAGAGTTTACCGAGTGCTTAAGCGAGATTAATGCAGTGATTGAGAACCATAACATTAGTTCAGTTTTTGTAGTCGGTGACTTTAACGCACACCCGGGTGAATTATTTGCGAACGAGTTGTTTGAGTTCTGTGCGGATCAATTATGGTCCTGTGTAGATACGAACATTCTACCCGCGGATACATACACATATATAAGCGACGCCCACGGGTGTCTGCGTTGGCTCGATCACTGTCTAGTGACCGTAGCCGCGTTGCCCGCCGTTCTCGACGTGTCGGTATTGTATGACTCATATTGGTCGGACCATTTACCTATTATGTTAGAATGTAAGTTGAATTGTATTAAAGTTCGTACTATGAAAAAGCCTAGGAAATATGTAAATAGAGTTATATGGGGTGAGCGGGATAATTTACAAATTATTAAATATCATGATTATTGTCATTCGCTATTTAAACAAATTAACTTTCATGTAGAATTTAATCAATGCTGCGACGGAATGTGTTGTAATTCTAGTCATTTGTTACTATTAGATGAAATGTATAATAATATTGAGGATATACTTACAAAAGCGTCTGTGTATAGTTATAATGATAAATATTTCGAAAATCGTAGGCATGTGACCGGTTGGAACAAGTACGTTCGCTTCGCACACGGGAGGGCTCGCTTTTACTATAAATTTTGGCTACAGTGCGGTAAACCTACCTTCGGAACAGTATTCAAAAATATGTGTGAATCGAGAAAATTTTTTAAATCTAAATTAAAATGGTGCCAATCCCCTCAAAATCAAATAAAAATGGATATACTAGCCAAACACCATTCCAATAAAGATTTCGGTAAATTCTGGAAATCTACCAATAAACTAGGTTACAAGCCGAGCCTGCCCGTGAGTGTGGCGGGTGTGCGTGACCATGGTCATATTGCTGATTTATTTCGCAAGCACTTTACAGTGCAATCACCTCTGACACGTAAGTCGCCGTTGCCTGGGTTCGATCCTGAGACCGTATGTCACGAGCAACTCGTAACATTTTCCGTGGAACAGGTTACGGATATTATTAATAGCATGGTGAGAGGGAAGTCTCCTGGGCACGATGGTCTCGGTATCGAGCACTTGCAGTACGCTGGTAATCATTTACCACGAATATTATGTATGTTTTTCAATTTGTGCTTAAGACATTCTTATATACCTGAAAAAGTAATGCGTACTATCGTTGTACCGGTTATTAAAAATAAGACTGGTGACTCGTCTGCACTATCGAACTATAGGCCTATTTCTTTAGCAACTGTAATAGCTAAAGTACTGGACAGTCTGCTTGCGTGCATACTCGATAAGCATCTATTCATTCATGACGCGCAGTTTGGTTTTCGACCCGGTCTTTCCACAGACAGCGCCATATTTTGCCTTAAACAGACTGTGCAGTATTACACGCTTAGGAAAACTCCAGTGTACGCCAGTTATCTAGATCTGTCAAAAGCGTTTGATCTGGTGTCTTACGATATTATGTGGGATAAACTACGACGGAATACATGTGTACCCTACGAGGTGACATCATTATTTAAACATTGGTACGATAATCAATTAAATCGAGTTAAGTGGGCTGATACATATTCGGCAGAGTATAGGTTGGAGTGCGGGGTGAGGCAGGGGGGCTTAACCTCGCCAGCGCTCTTTAACCTGTACATGAACGGTCTGATTGAGAAGCTCAGCAGTACCGGCGTTGGGTGTCACATTGGTGGTATATGTACTAATAATATAAGCTATGCTGATGACATGGTGCTGCTGAGCCCATCAATCAGGGCCCTGAGAAGGTTAGTCAGCATATGCGAATCCTATGCTAAGGCTCACGGGCTCAAGTATAACGCATCTAAGAGCGAGCTTATGATATTTAAAGCGGGCCGTAAATGTTATGCCACTGCACCACCTGTCAAGCTATGTGGTACACCCCTAAATAGAGTTAGTAAATTTAAGTACTTGGGTCACTGGGTGTCGGAGGATTTAAAGGATAACGTAGATATGGAGCGGGAACGCAGGTCGCTGGCTGTTCGATGTGGAATGTTGGCCCGCAGGTTTGCACACTGTTCTATTCCGGTAAAGGTCACACTTTTCAAAGCCTACTGCCAAAGTTTTTATACGTGCAGCTTGTGGGTGAACTTTACCCAGAAGGCATACAGTGACCTGCGTATCCAATACAACAACACGTTCCGGGTGTTGCTGGGGCTGTCGCGTTTTTGTAGCGCGTCCGGCATGTTTGCTGAAGCAAATGTCGACAGCTTTGCCGCCATTATGCGTAAGAGGAGCGCCTCACTATTACACCGTATACGCGCCAGCCCCAATAACATAATAAAGTGTTTAACTGATAGGTGGGAAGCTCCAGTCTTGAGGCGTTGTATACGACTGCATGCAGTTAAATAAACGCCGTTGGGATTGGGTGGTTCACTCTTAATTTTGTCTTATTTTGCGAAGGAAATTATTATTGTTATATTTATTAAAGTCTAGCATTATAGTTAATTGACTACACAGATGGCGTAGTGGTTAAGATAGCGACCTACAGTGCCAGTGTCGGGGGTTCGTATCCCACGCGGGATGACACTTTGTGCGATCCACAAATTGTTGTTCTGAGTCTGGATGTAATTTGTGTTCGTTAATTATATGTTTGTAAAGTCCCTCACTATACAAGGATTATTTTCCTTAGTGCAGGGTGTTGTCTTAAGTAAATAAGTAAGTAATTAAATTTAATACAATGTAATTCATTTATTTTGATGTGATTTAATGTGTGTGTTATGATTTAATTTAATGATTTAATATGTCACTAACACTAGTTTTTTAAGTTATTTAACGGTACTAACAAAATATGGAATTTAAAAATTCTGAAATAAATGATTATTATTATTATTATTATTTTCGTCGGTGTTTACTACGTGATTCACCACATTTTAAAGTCCTTAAAGCATTAAAAAATTAACATTAAAATTTTAGAAGCAAGCGATTTTATGCTGGTTTCATAAACTAGATAAATGGGGCCTACATGTTGACCCCCATGGTGTTTGTGTTAAACATATTACAAAACGTATTGTAACTTTTATAGTGTGACTTTACGACACTACAGAACACACAGCCTGTCTAGATATTTTAAGAATACAATAGAAACTCGATTATACGGATTCTCGATTATCCGGAGTTGGTAGAACTGCGACTTTATTGTACAACCTACAAATCGACTTAAATTGAGGCAAGCATGAACTTGTCTGAAATGGAATGTTCCACTCGCGGTCCATATAATCACCGTTCCTGAGGTGCATGCCCGCGGGATATGTATACGTTTTTTAATAAACGCATAAAATTATTTACATACACATGCACAAAACCGAAGGTTTTTCATACATTAGATTATCCGGATTTTCGATTATCTGAATACCTTTTTTTGGGGGGGTGCGTCGCGGTCGGCGCGCTCCGCGCCCGCCTCCGTCCGGGGCGACAAAGGGGCGTAAACACGCACACCCGCGACCCACCCGTGACACGTCGCCGTCGTTGTTGTGCCGACCACCGGAGCAGGGTGACTTGACGTCAGTGGTCGACCCGACGGAATACCTCTTGAGGAGCACCCTCTTTTCGACCGATGTCCACCGCGAGGGCGGAACATCGGACTTTCCTCACGAGGCCTCTCGGCGGGTGACGGACTAACTCCCCGGTTCAGTTACCAGCGGCCTCTGTTAGGGCGGCATCAGGCGCAGGTATCCGAATGCCTACCGACAACAATTAGTCCGATTAATCAAGTTTCTATTGTATTATGTAAATAGACACCAAGTTTGTTAAATAATATTTTGAGTTCTAACAATAAATACACGACTAACTTATTTTAATTTCGTAGAGTTTACAATCTCTGTGTGAATTATTCTTGGAAACCTTTGTACCTTTGGGACAACACTACATTTAAATTTTGTTACGATATCAACTTGCGAAATTTTAATTAAATGTAAGTAGGTCAAATGGTATGGATGTATGACTAGTTAACATACTGACTAATCATAATATGTGTGGAAATTCAAACTAAAATGATTTATTATGTATAAAGCCCGGGAGAGCACTTACATTTTGACAATTTACGTTAATTTAGAAGCTACTTGATTTACATGAGTATTACATAGCCACTGTTGGGCTCGAGCTTTCCCACAGTGGGAGAGTTATTGACCTACTATATCACGCTGGTCAGACGGGTTGTTATAGGGTTTTGAGTTTTCCTTCTCTTGTATATATTACTGGTTTGCGAGAATAGCAACGCAAATAAAAATTACTGACATTAGAGAAGAGCATTTTTTTTTTATAAATGTGTTATTGCATACCATAATATTTAAGTGATTTATTGATGGCGTGACTGTATTGATTAAAGGAAAATGGCTCTGTTCACCATAAAATAGGGGAGTGCTCTGTGGAACTGTTTGACTTGGTACCACCGTCACCGTTTTACCAACGTACCACTCGATACCGCAGCAGGGTTCATAGATCTCATCTGGAAACGTTATAGTCTTCAACTGTACGTTTCCAGCGATCATTTCTCCCACGTATGTGCAGGCTCTAGAATGAACTACCTGCTGCTGTGTTTCCCGAGCGCTATGACATGTCCTTCTTTAAACGACGTTTAAAAAGAGTATTTTCTGCACGGTAGGCAACGGCCTGGCTGTGCCCCTGGTATTGGAAAGATCCATGTGCGGCAGTATCACTTACTATCAGGTGTGCTGCCTGCTCGTTTGCCACCATCGGCAATAAAAAGAAAAATAAAAAAAAACAATATTAAGCATTTTAGATATCAAGGATCATTTGGCATGTAATATACAATTTGACATAATTTTGTATTACGTCGATATTCTTGCAAACCAGCGATATGTTATATGCGCATTGAATCCCTTAAGTCGTTTTTTTACAATACTCACAGGTAAGATATCGCTGCTTTGCGAGAATAGTGACACAAATAAAAGTTACTGATTTTAGAGAAGGGCATTTTTAAATTGTTTTTATAAATGTTTTAGTGCATACCATAATATTAAATGATTTATTAAGGTTGTGACTATACTGATTAATGGAGAATTCCTCTATTCGCGATAAAATATCAAGGATTTTAGATATCAGGTATCATTTGGTATAAAATATTCAATTTTACATAATTTTGAGTTACGTCGCTATTCTTGCAAACCAGCGATATAGTGTGGTAAATGGTATTCTTATTCCGTCACCACAGGGAATTTTGGTGATTGATCTCTTATGGAAATAAAAATAGACACTAATAACTAATAAGTACTAAACAGCGTTTTACTTTTGTGTAGCAGATATTCTGTAATATTCATTTTAGTCCAGAAAATATCTCTAAAGGCCTTTTTTGTTCTTATGGCTTTAAGAATAGGACATTTCTGATTTATATTGGTTTCTTATTTGCCGCTTACGAAATAAATTATTTATTAAAATAAATAAATGAATAATGAAAATGATATTTAACGGGTCACATATAATTTCTAGGCGAGGAAAGACGCAAAAGCTAGTTTTACATAATAACTTATTTATTATTATCACTTAATAACTTACTAATTTATTTAAAGTTAATGTTTAGTTAGATGGCAACCGGATGCCTACAGGCCCCCGCTGTTTTCCTTACTGTCCTTCCATTTTCTCCAATCCTGCACCGACGTTAGGTAACGACTTGGCTGTAGTCCTCGCATTGCTGAAGTCCATGAGCAGCAGTAAATATTAGGCGAGTTTCTTGCGCATTTGCCACTGAAGGCTTTAAAAAACTCTACCATTATGTCGGACCGTGCCTAGCACGTACGCATTTTTAAGACAACAATTTAGTGTCTAAGCCGTCAATTAATTAATTACTTCTTTTTACATGAAATTGTTCCGTGTGTTGACGGAGTAAGAATACAATTCACCATCATCTTGCACGTGGGTGCCGTAAAAGACCACTAAGGGATTAAATATGCATGTAACATCTATACAAGAAGAGGAAAACTCGAAATTAAACCCTTTTACCAATACAACTGAACAGCGTGATTATATTAGGTCAATTTTCCCACAATAGGAGAGATCCTATCCGATCCTCGAGCCCAACAGTGAGACTTATATGAGCTAAAATGAATGAATTGATAAAAGACATGAATTCGTATGGAGACTTATTTACAATTACAATGTCTAGACTGCTGACTAAAGATTTAAGGGTTCATGGATTTCTCTTAGAACTGTAAGTTTCTTCACTATGTTTTCCTTCACCGTTAAAGTAAACAATAATTTTCAATTAACGATTTCAATTTTTAATTGCTGACCATTTAATAAACAATAAATAAAATTGTAAATTTTGAATAATCCACGATACAAACTAAAATAAAGATGTATTACGTTTTCTTCAACAGGGATTATCAATCATTTGTCCTTTAACGATTATACTGGCACGCGTGAAGCATTTAATCATGTAATTATAAGTTATACATTATTTTGGAAAAGAGCTGATACTCCTACAAAGCTGGACCGATATTAACTAAACGTAGCTAAGAACCACCGCAAGGAAACTGGCTTTGCAATAAAAAAAAAAAAAACTGTCCATCCGCTTGAGAGCTATGATGCCCCAGGCTGACACACGCAGACAGACAAACATCGACCATTTTTGCGTCGGAGGTTAAAAAAATTGTAAAATATACCCAAGCAACATCTTAAAAAACCGGCTAAGTACGGGTCGGAGTCGCGCACAAAGGGTTCCGTACCATTATCTATAAAAAATAGGCAAGAAAATACATTTTTTGATTGGGAGCTCCCTTTAAATATTTATTTTATTTTTAGTATTTGTTGTTATAGCGGCTACAGAAATATTGTGAAAATTTCAACTCTCTAGCCATCGCGGTTCTTGAGATATGGCTTGGTGACAGACAGACGGACAGGCAAAGAAGTCTTAGTAATAGGGTCCCGTTTTTACCCCTTGGGTACGGACCCCTAAAAACTAAACATTTTTATTCATTCAATGCATAGAGTAATTGAATACCTATTATTTTAATAATCTATAAACTTTCAAAGCTACCAACGTCACAAAGAATATAATTCATTTATATCGGTCAAGCGGGAATCAGAACTGTCTTATAGTGAGTTTAACGTACTTTACTGATCATTAAAAGTTTTATTTATCAAACAAGTGCGGACATGGCGTCGCGATGGCGCGGTCTGTAGAACCACCCCTCTCGCCCTCGCCCTGGGAACATCGCCAAACTTCTAGGGGGTGTATAGATTTAATAGAAATGGAAGCGACCTGTGTTGTAAAAAATTGAAAGATTAAAAGTATTTTATCGTATGTGTGTTTGATTTTTGATTGTCCGACGCTGCGAACACTTTTCAGCGTCCATGATCCGCCCGTGAACATTTATTTATAATGCGCACGGAGTTGTATCTGTGTACATATAAACACAGTATACAAACAAGCATATGGTGACGATGACGCGAGTTCCATGGTTTTTGTTCACACAAAAAAGGGCTCGACATGCCTAAAAGAGTTTTCACTTCTAACGGTAGTTAGAATAACCGACAGTATCGGATGGTTTGGGTTACGGATTTTGCATTTTTAGGGAATTATAAAATAAAAATGCTGATTTGGAGAGATAAAATGCTGATTTGGAGCCTTACGTTTAGACTGTTAGTTCGGCTGGTTGATAGAAAACCTGTCCCAACGTCTCTCATATAGACCAACTCTTTTCTAAATTATCCGAAACTACTCTATCGCTTTCGGTTACGGTTTTAAATATATTTTCATTCCGGATATCCGACAGAAATTTTGTACAAGCTTTGTACTACGCATGCGCGCATAAACACTTATTAATACAAGTATAACCACAAACCAAGTAGTACTATAGACGGTCATCTCTAGTACAAGCTTTTCGACCGTAAGAAAATTAAGGTCTGGATTCAAGGAGCCAAAGTGGTCGTCGGAGTAGTTTACTGTCCCCCTACAATTGACTATTTCACTGATTTGGAATCGGTTTTAGGATCTTTGGGGCCTGACTATGCACATCACATCATAATGGGTGATTTCAACACCGACCTACTATCCTCATGTTCCTCCCGTGCCAGTAAACTCCTACACATTGTTCAAGCCACTAGTCTTCATGTGTTGCCTCTTCAAGCCACTCACCACAACCTGCATGGAGACGACACGTGGCTTGATATAATGCTCACATCCTCTCCCAACCAAGTCTCTTCCCATGGCCAATATCCTGCTCCTGGTATCTCCCATCATGATCTTATTTTTTTCTCCTACATCCTTAAGCCTCCCAAACCTAAAGTTAAGGTTTTGCGTCTGCGCTGTTTTGCGGGCATAAAAGTTGATAAACTGCGTGCAGAGGCCTCGGCAATTGACTGGCAACCCCTACTGGACGCTGACACGGTAGATGAGAAAGTTGGGATTTTTAATTTCCTTATTACCAAGCTCTATGATACTCACGCTCCAATAAAAAACGTCAAGCTGAAGCATCTGCCTGCGCCCTGGATGTCCGATGAGATACGAAAGGCAATGAGACGTCGTGATGCAGCTTTTCGCAAATTCAAGAAACTACGCAGCGACTCTAACTGGGGTCTTTTCAAGACCGCTAGGAATCGGTGTAACCAGATGATACGCAACGCTAAACGCCGACACATCTCAAACACTATTTCCTCTTCCTCTGCTTCCGAAGTCTGGAAATTCCTTGGCACTCTTGGTTTAGGTAAGCAGAAAACAACAGAACTACCTAACACTGTTTCACTAGGTGATCTTAATAAATTCTTCGCGAGTTCCACCACTTTAGATAACATCACTAAGTGCCAAACAGTGAACTTTATCTCCAGATTACCACCTCACAACTTTAGTTCCTTTTCTTTTTCTCCTGTAGCATCCGATGAGATTCGAAAGATACTCCTCTCTATCAAATCTAAGGCAGTGGGTTGTGACGCAATCTGTCGTCGTATGATCATGACCATTCTTGACCAACTGTTGTTTCCTATCTCTCACATCCTGAACTTCTCTCTTCGTTCTGGAACATTTCCTATGCTATGGCGTAAGGCGTATGTCCTACCCTTACCCAAAATCTCTAATCCTTCTCTTCTTAAGCACTATCGTCCGATATCTATCCTACCTTTCCTATCCAAAGTGCTCGAGGCTTGTGCCCATAAACAGTTATCACATTTTGTTCATGCTAACGATATTTTAAGTCCACTGCAGTCTGGTTTCAGGACTGGGCACAGCACAGTCTCAGCACTCCTTAAAGTGACTGGCGACGTGAGAGCTGCCGTGGAGGATACTAGGATCACTGTGCTGGTCCTGGTAGACTTCTCTAACGCCTTTAACGCCGTCAGTCACGATATTCTGCTATCTATCCTGTCCCACTTTAGGATCTCGGCGGATGCTTTGGAATGGTTTTCATCTTATCTTCAGGGTCGTCAGCAGTGCATCCGCATCGATGATACTTTGTCCGATTGGTGCGATTTGACCTCTGGCGTCCCTCAAGGCGGTATACTTTCTCCTCTTCTCTTCTCTATCTTTATTAATCTTATAACCCCTGAACTTCAGTGTGCGTATCATTTGTATGCCGATGACCTACAACTGTACTCTCATGCCAGGTTAGACGAAGTGCAGTCAGCTATCACGAGTATCAACTCTGATCTATTAGCCATAAGCGCTTGGGCTGCAAGATTTGGTTTGGCAGTCAATGCAGAAAAGTGTCAATGTATTGTACTCGGCAGTCCGCGGATAATCAGCAAATTTGATCCCCATGATTTGCCATCCATTGTCTATAACGGAACAGTGATCCCCTATAGTCAACACGTAAAGAATCTCGGCCTATTCCTAGACTCGACGATGGAGTGGCAAACGCAGATCACTACCATATCGAATAAAGTAACAGGAACGCTTCGCTCGCTATATCGTTTAAAAAACTTTCTTCCTGTGAAGACCAAGACAGCGCTGGTTCAAACCTTAATCCTTCCTATCATCGATTATGCTGATGTGTGCTACCTCGACCTGAATGCAGATCTGCTCAATAAACTGGACCGACTTCTCAACAATTGCATTCGATTCGTTTTTAACCTGCGTAAATTCGACCACGTATCCACATTTCGATCTCGGCTTAATTGGCTACCGATAAGGCAAAGACGAAGCTTGCGAACTCTTTCTTTACTGTATTCTATTTTAAACTCTCCTAATGCTCCTCCCTACTTAAAACTTCACTTTCAACTTCTTTGCACTACTCACGACCGTAATCTCCGTTCCTCCAAAAATCTTCTTCTTCACTGTCCTTCTCACTCCTCCAGTCTGGTACATTCTTCCTTTTATATCCAGGCCATTCTTCTTTGGAATGCGCTACCATTAGAGATCAAAATGGCCCCTAGTCGTGATAGTTTTAAGGCTATGGTCAAACGCCTATACCTAGGCCTTCTGACGGAATGAACTCGTCATTGAGGAATCACCTCTGCTGTTTATAAAATTTATATGTATTTATATGTGTATGTATGTGTGTATGTATGTATTTATGTATGTATGTATTTATGTATGTATATATGTATGTGTGTATATATATATATATATATATATATATATATATATGTATTGTTTGCTTGTATTAGATATAAGATTATTTAGATTTGCCACATTTATATAACCAAATTTCAGAAATTATTGCTCACATTGCATTGCACCTGTCTAATTTATTTCTGCTCCACCCTAGGTCGACTGGCAGAAAATGCCTAAGGCATTAAGTCCGCCTTGTACCTTTTTTTTTGTGTGCAAAAGTTTTAAATAAATAAATAAAAAAATAAAATCAGTGAATTTGAACACGACAGCTAATAAATGACAGCTAATACATGTGTGCGTGTGTGTGTATATATATATATATATATATATATACACGCATACTATTATATATGTATATATATCTAACATATCTTTCATTTCTTGCTTTCGTTCAGGATAATTAAAAGAATTCATACGTTTCGACATTCTTTTATTCAATATACAGGTGTATCAGGTTATGGGACAACTGGTCAAACAGGGGGTAGGCAATGGTGGTAATAACCCATAAAAAAAATTTGAAGGAAAAATATCGATTCGTTAATGAATTAGAGACATGTAAAGTTTTCAATTTTGTCATTGTTTTGTCGTTTAAATCTGATTGAAATGTATAAAGTCAGTGATACTTAATCTGCAACATATTCGTACTTTGTTAAATGTTCAATAGAAATTGAAAAAATCAATGATTACGGTCGCATAAGCAAAACGAACTTCGCTTTAAATCAGCTGATCGGCCGATTATCGTCGCCGAGTCACGTTTGTACCTACAGTCCCATTGAAGCGTTTGCGCAATTCTAGGTATGTATGAATGAAATTATACTGTCGAAGCTTTATTTAGCTTAGGTATGTATGAATGAAATTATCCTGTCTATCCATGCGTAACATTTAAGGCGTAGACTGTTTGACACACATTTTTGAAATTACTATAACTTTTATGTTATATTGTTTTTTATGTAATATACATTTTAATTACGATCTATGGCCGGTACACTACAACATACTCGAACAGTTGCTTCATAACCTGATACACCCTGTATAACAATAATTATTAACACATACGAAATATTTATCACAATTTTCAGCTCATCACAGTTTATTCAGTTCAGACACTTTATTTAGAAGAAAGAAAGAAAGAACACAACGCTGAGACCCAAGCAGCCTCCCACTATGTCTTGGTAAACACGAGTGGAGGGGGTACGAAACAGAGCGCAAAGAGAACCACGAACGTAAGAAACACTGTATAATGCTTCCTGTCTCATTTTCTCCCACGTTAAATCTTATGAATTTGTGTCTGTCTCTTTTGACTGTCGCATTTTCGTTTCATTGACTTTCAAATCACAACTATGCTAAAGAAATTTTCACTTCAAAAAAATAATATTAAAGCCGTATCCAGCTAAGTTATAAGTTTGTAGTTGTAAACACAGGCAAAACGTGTTACGATACGCTTCGTATAACTATACAAAATGGTCAGGCGCTACCGGCTTAAGTGATTGGAACGAATTGTCTCTTAAGAACCATAGTTGAAGATTTTTTTGATCTTTTGAACCGTAATAGAATTTTGAAATTATACTTCTTTTGGTGGGTTAGGCAATAATAATGAAAGTAAATTTTTTCGATGCGAGCACGACGTCACGAAAAACCGACACCCGAAGTTAGCTATGCGCGCGCACACCGTTTCAAATGTCAACTATATAACGCGTTGTTATAAAACTCGCAATGTATTCAATAGCTTTTTTATATTATTAGTGTCGTTTTTACCACGTCGCCTTTAAAAAAAACATACAAAATAATCAACTAACAAACCTTATTGCAAACACACTCAATTTTATCTTATGCAGTGCTATATCTGTGGGTGACCGGATCGGGATTCCGTCACCCGCAGAGAGGCTGACTGCGCGACGGCGATCGACGATGCAGCGTAGGACAACCCCCACCAAAATGTCTGACCAGTATCTGTCCGACAGTCTATTGCCTTTCTAGGCTCAAGTCCAACAGTGGGATAAGTACGAGTTGAGTACGACATGCATAGTAAAAGGACGGTTAATGTTCGACAGGCGGCTGGTCATAAAATTATTGCCAATATTTGTGTATTGTCTCCAGCGTCATCGCGTAGCCGTCGTCGCTCTTGGAGACGGCCGTCTACTGCAAACATAATCAAACTTTCATTAGTGTGTTAAACACGAGGTATTCGTGTATTAAATTTGAGGTGTTCGTGTATTAAATTTGAGGTGTTCGCGTATTAAATTCGAGGTGCTCGTGTATTAAATTCGAGGCGTTCGTGTATTAAATCTCACTTTTTCCAATATGTTTCCAATGGCAGTAAATCATATATTGAATCGATCTCAGTAATTATGATAAGAGCAGAGTGATGATGACGATGTTGATATTTGGTCATCATTTCATAGTACATATTTACAAAACGCCTGACGTATTCTTCCTTAGGAACCTTCCTTAGGAACCTTCCTTAGGAACCTTTCTTTGAAATATAATTGTTGATGGCATTAGATGGAGTTGGTCCAGGTTGGCTCAGGTCTATCGTCTCTTACGACAACCACGAGCAATATATGGGATGGTAGTGTATATGGGCCCATATCGCCCTCTATCGGCAATATTTGTAAATTGTTGATGTATGTGTTATCAATTATAGTTATAAACATGTTTGAAATATTTGCAACTAATATTTAAATAATTATTTGTACTAACAACACTGCTATTTACCATGCTATGATATTTAAGACACTTTTTTAATGTATTTCTAGAAATCTTTGATTCAATTGTTTAAATATTTATATAATTGATCAAATTAAAATCGATTAGAATTAATGTAATTATTTGTAACCATATTTAGTTGTTTTTACACAATAAAGATTTATTTATTTAAGGAAACATAAAAGCTTACAGTTTAAACCAAAACGCTTATATGCTATACTACACAATCTAAATACCTAAAATTATATAATTATACAATAACAAATAAAATAACTTAATAAAGATGAATTAAAATAAAATGAACTAAAATAAAATAACATGAATAATATACAAAGCCAACCTTAATGTAGTATACAATTTAAATATTTATTTATTTGGATTTTAATTGCACATGTTCTATCCGTAAATATATCTACCTCTGGGATCATTTTAATCAATATATTCATTTGAGTGATAGCCCTCCCAGTAGGACTATTACTGGCTTGACAAATCCGCCACGTTGGCGGGCAGGCAAATAGTCGATGCTGTCTTCGACCAATACCACGCATGTAATTATCCGGTACATACAGGTTTATGCACTCCCGCACTGAAGGATTGTCGATCTTCTCACCCAGTAGCAGATAATAATGCATAATATGTGCGAACTTACGCCTCAGCTCTAGTGTATCAAAACCGACCATCCCACATACAAACATAGAGGGGTACATAAAAGGGTAGTATCCATATATCTGCTTATATAGGTATCGACAAAATTTCCGTTGTATTTTTTCGATCTTCTCACTATAAATTTTCCTTTGTGGATCCCAAACTATTGAATTATATTCCAACTTGGAACGCACATAAGCATTATAGAGAAGTTTTAGAACCATGGGATTATTGAAGTGGCTACATGTTCTAATTATAAATCCCAATGATTTATTAGCATCTTTACGTACTTTTTCAATGTGGTTATGAAAGTTTATTTTGCTATCATACGCAACTCCTAGATCACGAATAGTGGTGACGCGCTCAAGCGGAATACCTCTCAGATAGTATGTAGTAGTGATTGGGGTACGAGATCGCGTAAATGTAATCGTTTTACATTTGGTAGTGTTGAACGACAAATTATTGGTTGCACTCCATTTGATCACTTCATTTATATCGTGTTGAAGAGCTACACAATCACTAATATTGGCGACAGAGATAAATAATTTGAGATCATCAGCGAACATAAGACATTGTGCTTTGGTAAGGACACTCGGCAGATCATTGATCATAATCAGAAACTGTGTAGGACCGAGGGTACTACCTTGACTTACCCCAGATCGTGTGTAGTATTCATGCGACTGATATTTACCCACTCTAACATATTGCTTACGGTCTCTAAGGTAATCTGCCATGAATCTGACTAGCTGTGTACTAAATCCTAGGGATATAAATTTAGTCAATAACATATCATTATCTACCAGGTCAAAAGCTTTTGTAAAATCAAAGTATGCTGCATCGATATGGCAGCCTGTCATCACTTTGGTACTTATATAATCTGTGAATTTAATGTGGTTCGTTAGTGTGGATCGTAAGGGACGAAAACCATGCTGTGAATCATCTAGGCGCCTATTAATTTGTTCAAATATATAATTATTAAGAATAGATTCAAATAACTTGCCGAAAACAGATAAAACTGCTATGGGTCTAAAATTTGTAATATTATTCGAAGATCCACTTTTAGGTACTGGTGTCATCCTTGAGACCTTCCATTTACTAGGATATACATATTTTTGTAGAGAAAGATTGAATATGTAAAGGAGGGGTGCTTCAAAGGCGGACAGACAGTTTTTAACTAAATAAGGTGGTAAGTTGTCAGGGCCATAAGCAGATGATGGTTTTAGACGTCGTGCTGCCTTTCTTATGTCTGCAAGATTAATGCAACCTATAACAATTGTGGATGCACAATCATGTTTAACAGCTTCCTGTTCAGCTAAACTTGGGTCTAATGCAGGCGTTTTAGCATGGAAAATGGAGCCAAAATAATGTGCAAACGCATCGACAGCTTCCTGTCCTTCAAGGGTCTTACCTTCATGAATTAATTTTTTTATTGGTTGTCTGTGTTTACGCTTATCTTTGACATATCTCCAAAAATTTGTGGGGTCTTCAACTATATTAGAGCCCACCATGTTTATATAATTTTTAAAAGCAGCGTTTATGAGTTCTTTTACCTTAGTCCTATAATATTTGAATAGTTCTTTATTGTACTGCAGATCATAAATTCTAAACATTTTTAGATTGAAATATTTTAACTTTATATAATATATTATTTCACTAGTATACCAGGATGGATATACGTACTTATCATTATGGGGCAATCTTTTCATGGGCACATGATCGTTAATAACACTATTTAATTTATCGTACAGTGTATTAACGGCCTCATCAGTATCCTGGATGTGAAAGAGGTCAGACCAGTCTAGGTTTGCGATAGCAGAATATAGACTAGAGAAGTCTGCTTTGCGAAAATTCCATTCCAATCTAGGAACATAGATTGCTCGAGAGGATGGCGGGCACGTGACAACATAACTTTTAGGTAAATTGAGCATTATCTCCAGGGCGGGGTGGTATACATCCAACGGTACAAGAGATTCAGTATCGCGTATTACATTAATGTTACTGGATGTGAGATTCGTTAGAACCAAATCCAAAGTACATCCATATTTATTAGTAATTTTATTATACTGTCGCAGTTTACAGAAATCTAAAAACAATTCAAATTGAGTTTTGACTGAGTTACTACAGGAATTAAGATTAAAATCACCAACTATTATAATCTGGCAGTCTAAATATTTAATGACAGCATTCTCCAAACAATTTAGAACGTCTATGTATTGTTTATCATTGTATCTTGGCGGCAGATAGACAACACTCACCATTAACTTAATGTTTTTCCAAGTAATTAACGTGAACAATATTTCCTTATCATCAGTCATACCTTCGATATCAGTGATTTGTCTGTGCGAAAAACAGTTTTTGACAGCTAACAGTACACCTCCCCATCCTACATCCCCAGCTCGATCTTTACGTATTACGGTATAATCAGTGGGAAATAACTCAGAGTCGTACACAGAAGAAGTAAGAAACGTTTCAGTAAGAGCAATGAGGTCAGAGGAATGTGATGAGACATTATTATAGAACATACAAGTTTTAGATCTAAGACCTCTAACATTTTGGTAATATATGATAATTTTTTTACAGTTTCTTACTGTTTTATTGGGCATAGGGCTTCTTTGAGCGGAGGTTTTAATCTTTTGTGTATTATTATTGTAATTATTCACGAAAAAACTTACTTTTTTTACTGTCTAGTTCATCTACACTAGAGCTTTTAGTTACAATTGGGGATGGACAATAAATACTCAGATCCACTATAATATTATTCAATATTTTTTATACATATGTTTTATTCCCGTTTTATTGACCACACCTGTTTTACTTGAGAACATATCGAAGGAGAGATATAAATTAGAATCGAAGAAGTATGCATAATTATTTGTTTGTAAATCTTGATATAGTAGGTTGTTAAATAATTCAATTTTATAATTGTATATTGGTGCGCCGCATATAAATGTGGGAGTACATATAACCAGATTGATATGTTTAATATGGGCGAGAGAATCTTTTAATGTTTTTGCTAACTCTGTGCAGTTATTAGTAGTTCTTTTAAAGTCTGTCTCTCCTAATATAATAATACAATAATCGTTTAAGTTATAATTTAGTAACTTATTATCAATATTATCTAGCATTCTTATAAGATTACAGTTCGGCATGAGATAACGGCAATAACTAAATTGAGTACCAAATACATCCTCTACAATTCGTTGCGTGCCGTAGGAACTCACGTTGGATAGAATACATATCTTACTTTTCTCAGGAACTGCAGAGCTGGTAGTAGTTTTGTTTCTGCCATCGCTATCGTCATCGCACGGGGATTTAGATGTATAGTGACTATTTTCTAACGCTTGTTGTAGTGTGAGAATCTGTTTTTGGAGTTTATTGATTTCCCTCTTAGCTTCTTCCAGTTGTGGCTCAAGAGCAGTCAAAGAATAATCTACCTTCAGCACAGTTTGCACGCAGTCTGGCTGAGTATAGCGAGATGGGCTTGGAAGTGTAGGTGTCAAGTTAGTATCGCTTATTTCAGACAATTGCGACGAATATCGTTGTGTCTTTTTGGAGCTATGATTTGAGGGGCTTGTTAGAAATTTTTTCAATGTGGTATTTTCTTTGGTTAGTTTAGTAACTAGTTGGCGGAGATCATTATTTTCTAGTATCACTGTTTCTAATTCATTTTGCGAGCTACCAAGTCCCACTTTGAGTTCTGCGATACACTCTTTTAACTCCTGCATTGAGGCTAGGTCAGTCATTGAGCAATCCACACTTCTTGATAGCGTTTGATCAACATTATTGCAAGTGTCTTCTATTTCATCCACTATATTACTTTGATCGAAAACAATGTTAGTTGGTATAGCCGAAGCTGTAGACACAATGGAAGTGGAAGTGAATGATGCGTTTAGGTTTTTTAATTTAATTGATGCTTGTTTTTTCCTCATTGTAACATTAGACATTTCCTCTGTGGTTATTGTTGGCCCATTCTCAAGATTGTAATTTATTTCTAGTTAGAGCGCCGTCTGTTGAACAATATATGAGAACAATATTTCCTTTAATTACATTAATGTAAATTGTGTAAAATTGACTATTTGGAATTATGTTAAATGCATTAGAATATTTATCATTATTATTTAGCTATATTCCGATAGTAAAAGTAGTTGTTTTATTTGTTTATTATAAAAAGTAATTGTAGTTACTAAGACTAGACCGTTTCATTGTAAAGCGGAGGTTATAAAAACATTGTAAGATTAGAATAGAGGACAGTTTTACTTCACTCACTTCTCCAGCAATAACTTGTAATAAATACAGTGATTACATACTCGATATTTTAATATGGACAACCTAATTCCTGGCGCAACGCCGACATGTACATAGTCAACACCACACAGTTTGGTTATATATTGATTGCATTCGATTGTTCTGCTGACTGCTGATTCGAACCCGCGACAACGGCACAATAAGTATCTTAATCACTAGGTCATCCGTCTCCAAACCCCAAATCTCTATTTAGAACTATTTTTATGTATTTACTCGCGTTTATAAATACAAATGCTGAAATCAGCATTCATGGTTACGGGCTGAAATTTGTATAATTTTTCGAAACGTCCAGAAACCAAAAATTAAATGCAAACGAGATAAATCCGTAAAAAATAGTTTTATTTATAATGCGTAATACTCGCGTAGACATCAGAAGTCATTGTTATAATAATAAAGTTCAAATGAGGAGTGGTTAGACAGTTTAATTTGTTTTTTGGAGGGTCGCATTATTAATACTTATATAAACAGTACTTATCTTTATATATAAATTTCTTGTGTACGTGTGTATGCCACTGAACTCCCCCTAAACGGCTGGACCTATGTTGACGAAATTTTTTGTGTGTGTTCAAGGGGATTCGAAAATAGTTTAGATTCACAATTGGACCCGGTAGGTGGCGCTGCTGTCGATTTCAAGAAGAATTTATCCTATTTGAACAGAACAACGTCTGTTGGGTCAGCTGGTAAGTATATAAATCTTTAGTTCGTGTTTGTAATTGAACTCCTTCTAAACGGCTAGACCGATCTTGATTGATTTTTTGTGGCTATTCTGATGGATATGAGAATAGTTTAGATCAATAATTTGAACCGGTGGGTGGCGTTGCGATCGATTTCAATAAGAATTCCTTCTCCTAATTTTTATAGATTTGAACAGAAGAACATCTGTTGGGTCAGGTAGTTCTTAATAAGTTTGATAACCATTGCCTTTGGGGGGATCAATTTAACCCTTCGAGAGATGCAGGTATGATTTTATGTGAGGGTTATGTATAATGTAGGCGGCCTGTCACGCTCTATTACTTCTGGATCGATTTGTCCCCTATGACTCGCAATCGGCTGTGTTAATATGATACTCTTCTATTATATGATTGCGTTGATAGCCTAGTGATTAATATTCTTCCGCCCAAAGTGTCTTGGGTTAGAGTCACAGGAGAATAAATTTCTGTCAACCAATTTTCCTGTGGTGACGGTATAAGAATACAAGTCAACACCCCCCTTACCCGTGGGTGTCGTAAAAATAAGGAATTATTGCAGATGACAGCTATGCAAGAGAAGAAAAACTCGAAATAAAACCCTATACACGTCTGACCAGCATGGTATAGTAGGGATAATTTCCCTCCTACTGTCGGGGAGGCTTGAGCCCCGCAGTGGGACGTATGGGCCGAGATGATGATGAATAAAATCATCACAGCTCATACACGTCCCACTGCTGGGCTCGAGCCTCCGCCACAACAAGGGGGTGGTGAATTGTATTCTTACTCCGGCACCATGCGGATATTAGTTACATGTCTTAAAAATATTAAGTATTGAAGTAAAACTGTTATATGCCACTATAAATGCTATCCTTCCATTCCATCACGGCTCAGCACACGCTCGAGGTGTGTGCGTCAGGAATTGGGACTCGGTCGCCGCCTTCTGTGAGGCCATAATATCACGGAAGGAGGCGGCGGATCGTGTGCGAGTAGAGCTCCTATTTGCGGCGGCGCAGGCGCGAGTATCTGCGCCTAATGCCGCCCTAGCCGAGGCCGTGGGTTATCGGACCAGGGAATTGTCCGTCACCCGCAGAGAGGCTGACCGCGCGACGGCGACCGACGTCCCAGGACGGGGATGTCGAGAGGTGAGGGTACCCGAAAGGGTATTCCGTCGGGCCGACCACTGATGACAAGTCACCTCTGCTCCGGTGGTCGGCCCAACAACGAGGTGACGTGGGTACGGGTGGGTTATGGGCCCGCGCGCCGTCCTTTCATCGCCCCAGACAGACTGGACTACACGTGCGCTTACCATAGCCCACCCATAAAAAAAAATCCTTCCATTTCATGCCCCTAAATGCTGTAAACTGTTTGAAATACATATCGGGAAATTAAAAGTCACATACAAACGCGAGAAAATTTGTAGATATACTTCTATTTGCCGAGGCTGCGGGTGATTGGACCGGAGAGTTAGCCCGTCACCAGCCGAGAGGCCGACTGCGTGAGGAAAGACCGACGTTCTTCCCGAGAGGGGGATGTCGGTCGAGGAGAGGGTACTCCTCAAGGGGTATTCCGTCGGGCCGACCACTGACGACAAGTCACCCTGCTCCGGTGGTCAATCCAACGAAGAAGGCGACGTGTCACGGGTCGGTTACAGGTGTACGTGCTTGCGCCCCTCTGTCGCCCCGGACGGAGTGGAGCGAGGAGTGCGCCGACCGTAACCCACCACCAAAAAATAAAGATATAGTTTTATTTTAATTCATTAAATATTGACTATATTAGAGGAAGTCTGAAAGCTGTACTAGTGACAGATAATTAGGAGCGTAAAATGGTCTTAATATGAAAATGTCAAAGGTATCTTTCTCAGGAAAGGCACGTAGCAAAGAAGGTTTATTTATTTATTCAATTAATTTCTTATTGCTAACAGTGTACCATACACAATAATAGAAGTAATAATACACAATGAGAAAAAATATTACAGAAATATTAATTAGTTATAACATAAACAAAAAACAATATTAACAATATAACAAATTTGGATCAACATATACTGCTGCCAATAGATAGTACCTCCACAAATCTCTCAGCTATACACATAAAACATCTTTCTGTACAAGAAAATAAGTCGAGTGAAGGTTCAGTGGCTAGGATCTGATTGATATACTGTAATGCGCGAGGAAGCGGTGCGAACTGGCCTATGTTAGTGCGCGCCGTATCCGACGCTAGTAGAGTTCGCGTAACTTACCCACGATCTGGCGAGGCACAATGAAATTAATTTGTGTTAGTTGTAACGGATTGTATGCAGAACCACGTAGCAGTCAGAAGAAATATTAAATCAGGGCTATATTACGACGCGTCGCCAGCATTTGATGATCTACCATATCTATTACATATAATGTGGGATAGAGATAGGGATTATAAAAATAAGTCCTTTGGTACAGCTAACGAATAAACATTTTTTGTATTCCCTCAACTCTCTATTAAAACGAATGTGGATAGACATATGAATTATTGGAGTTACCAGAAGAGATGGATTAAATGTGTACATGAGGATGAGTATGAAAGTAGTGAGTATAGATATGACGACTGATAGGAGCCCGTGAAAAGTAAGGACATATATTAAGAAAAGTTAAAAAGCCCTAATAGAAATGATTTTTTTGTGAACCAAAGGGCCATTTTATACATTTTGATAACTAATTTTTAACAAAAAAAGACCGACTTCAAACAGTAAACTAATAAGCAAAAAACTTTACGAAGTATAAGAAAAACGTTAAAAAGGCCTATAAAATTTTAAGAATTCCACCGATTTCTCAAGGATACCATCATCAGATTATCACCTGATGACTATGGGACCACCTGAGAAGTATACCCTATCAAACAAAAAAAGAATTTTGCAAATCAGTCCAGGCGTGTTTGAGTAATCGGTGAACATACATAAAAAAAATATTCTGACGAATTGAGAACATCCTCCTTTTTTTGAAGTCGGTTAAAAATAATATTTGCTAACTACATTTTTGTCATTATTTCAGATCACTCACTGCTGCGTCCCGAGTTTTTTGAGCTCTACGAGGAAAATTCACCCACAGGCATGATCGGGGAGTAGCGAATTGTATTCTTACTCCATCATTATCATCATTCCGACTGTCGTTGAACGTAGGCTTCCCTTATGCTTCTCTATGTTTCGAAGCAAAATGCGATCCTGAGTCGTCTGCATCCAAGGACGCTTATAAACTTTCATCAGGTTCTTGTTCCAGCTGATGGGGAGGCGTCGTACACTGCATCATCCGATACGTGGTTGGCACTGGAAAACCTTTCTTCCTTAGCGGTTGTCGGTTCGTCGAGCGATGTTGCCGGCCCATTGACACGTCAGTGTGCTAATTCTTTGTGCTATTTTCAACGGATTGCCCTAATTCGTAATCTATTTCGCAGAGAAATCCCGAGCATAGCCCGCTCCATAGCATGCAGACCGAATTTGAGTTTGGCTATGAGGTTTATATTTAGGGACCATATTTCCGTGCCGTAATTAATCATTAGTAACACACATTGAACGTAGACTTGCTCTTTCAGACACTGAGGTATCTTGGATGAGAAGATCCTCTTAAATGTCTTGAACGCTGCCCAGTCGAGTTGGATTCGTTGACTAATCTCTTTCTCGAAATTGGATCTACTTAATTGCACTGTTTGCCCGAGGTAAATAATAATAATAATCGAAAACTTCGAGAATCGCATTACCAACTATAGTCCATAAAATATAGCTTGATCTCTGTGACAGATTAAGAGTGGTAGGACCACACTGTCGACAGTTATCTGTCTACAGCCGCGGGCCGGTCCGTCCGGGGCAGTACCATGCTCTCGCAGAAAATCGACGTCTGAGTAGTAGCAATTTGTTACTACGCTTCGTTCGGTGAGCGAGAGAGCCGGAAGCCCAACTTTCTGAGGGTGATTGCGTGTGGAGGGTTTTGGTGGTGCCCTTGGTATCACCGAGCATCAATGCACGCATTCACACTCCCTTCGCTTTCTTCGCGGTAGGCAACGGCCTTGTAAAGGTCCATGAGCGGCAGCAACACTTACCATCAGGTGTACTGTTTGCTCGTTTGCCACCGTTTGCAATAAAAAAAAAAAAAAAAAAAAGATGTCAACGAAACCAACGAAGTAAGTTTGAACGAGCGACATGTTTACAATTTCATTTTGTATCAAATATATTTTCATTTTTTTCATGCCAGTTTTATTGCAACTGAATTGCAATATATTATAAATATAAAAATATTAATATTTATGCCTAAAATGTATCTCGTAAGTACTGAAATACCTAGTAGACATTTTATACACAAATGACGCTTACGCACGTACAAGGTCATACTGGACTAAAAATAAAAAAGAGATGGGACAGTCGATATATGTAAATCGATAGCCGATCTTTATTAAATTATTCATAAAAGAAATAAACCCAATACAGTACCTATATAAAACTTTCAACATATTTTTTTACAATTAAAACAGACAGTTCCATTATAAAATACATAAATTGAATTAATTAAATATTAAAAAACTACTTTTCGTCTCAGAGTAATTAATAAATTATGAACGCATTATTGTCAATAAACTAGACATATTTATTTATAAAACAGTCGTAATTGATCGATTGATCTAACGACTGGTCCCTACTTTGGCAAAAAATTATAAATGTTCTAGCAGGAACGCTCCAATGATGACGATAATAGTGATCCAGACCTCGATTGTACTCCTTTTGAATAATTAAAACAGTCAAAAATCAGTTATTGTTTGAAATAAATTAAAAAAGATTTTCATTGATTGTATTTTAATTATAATAGAAAATCACAATTATAAAAACAAAGAGTTTTATCGATAAAAACTACGGACTTTATCGTAAGCGTGACAGCACTAGGGACAACTGTCACAGAGATCATCCTATATTTTATGGACTATAGAACCGGTACTGGAATGACAGGCGCATTTGACATGATTTTCGTCTTGTCCATAAACCCATTAAGTAGGGTGCTCTCCTGAGATCATTGAGCATACTCCTGATCCTTTTTCCTATTCCGTTACCACAAGGAAAGTAACTAAATTTACCGAAGACAAAACAAACGTAAAGATTGCCACCATTAAAAAAGTACGGTCCAATATATTTGGAAAGCAAATTAATTCGTTCGAGCCCCTTTATGTTGCTTTTGGGTTAGAAATGGATGTCGGATATTTTTTTAAAAAGCTCACCGTAACGGATACCTGCCGGTGCTAAGTGTGCACCGTATTGTCTTATTGGGCTTGCCGATAAGGATGGGCATATCGATATTATGTTATCGATATAATATTACAGATCTTTAAATCGTAGTCTAATATGAAATACAACCGAATTTGTGGTAAACGGTGTTGATATCACTATTATTAACATTATATAGCTTCACACTATTTTATTTAAACCATATTGTGTTCGTTTACCCAATAAAGTGAGATTTTTTTTTCGGATTTTATTGCATTCTTATGTGATAGGAATACACTATCGAGAGTCGTCCGTCTACAGCCGCGTTTGGGGTAATATCACACTCTCGCAGAAAATCGGTGTCTGAATAGTAGCAATTATTAACCGCACTTCGTTCGGTGTGAAAGAGCGCTGGAAGCCCAACCTTCTGAGGGTGTTTGCGTGGTGATTGGTGATGCCTTTAGTATCACCGAACCTCATCGCACGCATTCACATGCCGTTCACTTTCTTCACAGGCAGCGGCCTAACAAAAGTCCATGAGCGGCAGTATCACTTATTATCAGGTGTTGTTTGCTCATTTGCACCAACGCAACGGTAATAAAAAAAAGATTTAAATCAATATTTTTCTTTATATTTGACAGTACAACTAATCATGACTTTAGAAGTGGAACAATTCTATTGAGCATCAAGTATTTTACCAAAAAGATTATTTATCTTCATAATTTTATACATATTATATGGTGGCAATCATAAATTCCCTTTAACTTTAGCAATTGTTCCCTATAGAGGCCTTCAACATTATTATAAACTTTCTTAAGTGTAGTAGTTTCGGATTTAGTTGTAAATTTTAAAGCGATTTTCTCTTAAAGAGAGAATATGTAATCTTATATCTTTTATAACGTGGTTAAAATTTCAACAAAGAAATGAAGCTGTCTTCATTTCTTTGTTGAAATTTTTTGAGACAGACTAATTGTGGAACGAGTAGTGTGGACACAGTCAGATTTGATCGGACCGAGACAGGAGCGAGATCGGACCGTGAACGGCATCATAGTGTGGATCGAGCCTAACAAGGTAAATATCTTTATAAAAAAAAAATATTCTTTGCCTTATCCTACATTTGTAGACGACACTAATAATAGAAAAAAAAGGTATTTAATACATTGAAAGTTTTATTATAACGCATTATTTAGTTGACTTTTTTTTTTGA
The DNA here is from genome assembly GCA_032191425.1 of Lymantria dispar. NCBI lineage: Eukaryota > Metazoa > Arthropoda > Insecta > Lepidoptera > Erebidae > Lymantria > Lymantria dispar. The sequence continues at coordinate 2,356,718 of CM063465.1, read as the reverse complement.
CACTGATGGAAAATGCTTTTATGCATGTCCTCCCTTGGTGGTATTGGGGGGTATGTGGGACTCACCGGACGGCGTAACCTCCCAGAATACCCACTAAAAACCATCAGCGGCTCCACTATCCCGTCATTCTGGGGACGTCAGAGGGTCGCCTTTCGGCATTCAACTCGGACGCCCCGAATCTAGTTGACATTTGTGACGAGTTTTTTGTAACGCGGCAAAATAAGTATAACTTAAAAATAGAAAAAATATCGATACAATATATAGACATCACTAAATGGGACTCCTCATAAATAAAATATAGGTCGTCAGGTGTGGAGTCCCACGTGAGCGGGGTCCACTGACGGTCTAGTCAGGTGACGACACGACAATCGATCGATGCACCGAATTTAACATTTATATATTTAGAATGTGGAGATAAACTATTAAAAGGGTTTGAAGGTGTTGTTATTTTTGAAACGTATATATTGGTTTAACTTAATATTAAATATCCAGTTGACCGAACTTTGCTCGGTATAATGTTTTTCATAAATTGTGTTTTTGACGAACTTATTTAGATATATATCAATAAAAAGTAAAAATATGAAAAATTACAAAAACAGAATAATAATAACACCGAGATTCGATCTCACGCTGTTTGAATGCGACTAGACAACTTCCAAACTGAGCTATTGTCTCTTGTCTCTGACTCTTGACGGCGACGGTTAAATTTAAATTACTATTCTATTGACATTTTATGTCATTGTATTGATTAGCTAAAAACACCGACAAAACAACATTATCCACAAATAAAACTTACGCCATACTATTAGTAAGGTACAGTATCCGGCAGTAAAAACATCCGATCTTTAAAAAGAGGCAATCGGTTAATTTTGCCTTCATAACGCGTCAAAATATATATATCATCATCATCATCTTGTTCTTATCCCAATTACTTGGGGTCGACGCAATATGTCATCTGTTTTGACATATTGAAAATAGTTTCGGCAATGACTTTTATGACCGGCCGCCTGCCTGACGTCAACCCTCCTTGGGAATGTAATCGTTGACCCAAATGGTACCAGATGGAGTTGGTCAGGGTCAATCTAGGGCTCTTAGTCGTCTTTTACGACACCCACGAGCAAAGCAAGGGTTGGTAGTATTCGAAGCCGCCACCACACAGCACATATATATATATATATAACTTTTAAATATAACATATAACTCCCTCCCCTCCCTTCCTTCCTTCCATTTTTAAAATTAAAATAAGTGTTATATTTAATAATTTTGATGATATTTTGTGAAATACAATAAAGAGAAAATATTAAAGTGTAGTGAATATGTTATAACAGTGATTTCTGTTTTCGTTTTCCAGCAAAATACCCGAAAGACTATTAATAGTGTATTCTTTTTTACGGCAGATCATAATGCGTCGTTTACCGCCCGATCTGTTCGACGCGACGAGAGGGAGCGGCAGCTGAGTCCATAGTCCACCGCATGCGTAGTTTCATGCGCCAAGTAGGTGGGACACTGGTACCCGACCTTGTCATCAGTAGCCCGTCTATGTGGGTTACCATTTCGGATACTGTCTCTAATTAACAGTGTGACCATAGCACTGTTGAAGGCATTCATAAAAATAAAGACTTGACGTAAAGGTTTTTATCCGTGTGGTGGGTGAGTAGGAATACAATTTACCATCCCTTTTCTTGCCCATGGGTGTAGTAAAAGACAACTATGGGATATATTCCATCATTTTACTACACCCATATTATAATATGATAAAGATAACTACGCAAGGGAAGAAATATCGAAGTAAAATACTAAACCAATCCGTTTGACTAGCGTGTAATGTAGATCAAATTTCCTCAAAATTATGAAGAGCGTCCTGAACAGAACCAGGCGGTACTTCACACCGAGACAGCGTCTTGTACTATACAAAGCACAAGTTCGTCCTCATGTGGAGTACTGCTCACATATCTGGGCAGTTGCACCCAAATATCAGCTAGACCCACTTGACTCCCTGCAAAGGCGTGCTGTTCGAATCGTCAGGGATCCTAATCTTACGGACGGATTGGAGTCACTGGAGCGGCGGAGAGACTTTGGATCACTTTGTGTACTCTATCGGCTCTTTCATCAGGAGTGCTCTGAGGAACTGTTTGAATTAGTACCACCGTCACCATTTTGCGGGTGACGTGACCGGGGATTAGTCCGTCACCCGCCGAGAGGCCGACCGCGTGAGGAAAGACCGACGTCCTACCCGAGGGGGGGACGTCGGTCGATGGGAGGGTACCCCAATAGGGGGTATTCCGTCGGGCCGACCACTGACGACAAGTTAACGCTGCTCCAGTGGTCGGCCCAACGACGAAGGCGACGTGGTTTTCGGGTGGGTCGCGGGAGTTGCGTGCTTAAGTCCCTCTGTCGCCCCGGACGGAGTGGTGCGGCGGCGCGCCGACCGCGGCCCACCCACAAAAAAAAAAAAACCGTCACCATTTTAACCAACGTACCACTTGATACCGTAGCAGGGTTCATCCATTTCACCTGGAAACGTTATGGTCTTCTAACTGTATGTTTCTAGCGATCATTTCTTGCACGTATGTGCAGGCTCTGGAATGAACTACCTACTGCTGTGTTTCCCGAGCGTTACCACATGTCCTTCTTTAAACGAGGTTTAAGAAGAGGATTTGCTTCACGGTAGGCCACTCGCTAGCTGTGCCCCTGGTATTGCAAAGGTCTATGTGCGGCAGTGTCACTTACAATCAGGTGTGTTGCTTGCTCGTTTGCCAATATCAGTAATAATCAAAGTGTGATGATGACGACGAAGGTATTTTCATCCGTGTGGTATGGAGTAAGAATACAGTAGCTACCACTTCTTTCTTTCCCACAAGTGATCGTAAAAGACAACGACGCCAGCAGATTATTACAAGCGAAGGAAAACTCGAAATAATACTTAAACCGCCTAATCACCGTGAGCTAGACCAATTTCTCTAACACTTTAAAGGCTCTTTCCGTGTGGTGACGGAATAAGAATACAATTCACCACTCCCTATCTTGCCCGTGGGTGTCGTAAAAGACGATTAAGGGATATAATACGCATACATCTGTACCAGAGAACTCCAGAATAAACCTTATACCAACAAAGTTGATCATCAATTTCTCTCCTATTGTGGAGGAGGCTCAAGTCCAACATTGGGACGTGTATGAGCTGAAATAATGATGAATCATGATATTATAATCTCTTGTTCGTCTTTTACGATACCAACGGGCAAGAAAAAGAGTAGTGAATTCTTTAATTGTGTAGTTTCTTTAATCTTATATTTTTAAACGAGCAATTCTTGTATATATATATATATATATATATATATATATATATATATAAACTCATTTGCAAAAAAAACGGGCACCTAAGCAATGAACCATTTCAAATGTTAATATTTCTTTGTTTGATAATTATAGGTAGTTTTATCCACACAATTTGCTAAATTAATAAGAAAATAATCGTTTTCATCAGTATTTCATAAAATTTAGATACAATTTATGGGAAATAATGCTAAACCTCGCTAGTAGTGTATATTCGCTAGTAGTGCATATGCTCATGAAGTAAAAATAAAAAAGTTTTTTTGTTTGTTTTTCTTTAATAAAGTAAAAGCAGGTAAATGTTTAGTATCGAGTGTGACCCCCTCTAGCTAAAATCACAGCTTGAATTCGTCTGGGCATGCTAGCGAGTATATCCCGGATACTTGCTTGCGGAATACGTTCCCACTCCGCAGTAATCACATTCTTCAGCTCTCTGATGGTCTGCGGAGCCGGGTGTACTGATCTCACACGCCGTTTCAGAACGTCCCAGACATGCTCTATGGGATTGAGGTCGGGACTTCGAGCTGGCCAATCCAAACGACGAATGCCGACCTCTTGCACATACGCATTAACATCGCGGGATCGGTGGGCGCGAGCATTGTCGTCCATAAAAATCGAGTCTTCACCTAGAGCGGCCAATGCGGGTTGTGCATGAGAAATTAGAACTTCCGTTATGTATCGATGCCCAGTCAGTGAGCCGTTTTCAATGAAGACTAACTGTGTACGATCCATTGAATTTATTCCTGCCCAAAACATAACAGAGCCCCCACCATAATGTGTGATTTCTTCGAAACATGCCTCTGCAAAGCGTTCTCCTTGTCTTCTTAGCACTCGCCGACGTCGATCTTCACCGAACAGAGATATCCTGGCTTCATCAGAGAACAAAACCCTATTCCAATCGTCTTGAGTCCATGATTCACAATTTCTAGCGAACCTAAGCCTGTGAACTCTGTGCTCACGGAGTAATTTGGGGCCGCGGGCCGGGCGGTGACTGCGTATATTGGCAGCGAGAAGCCTCCTCCTGACCGTCCATAGACTAATATGCACATTTCTTACTTCTTGGAGGTTGTTCTTAAGATCCACATACGAAGATTTGCGATTTCTCAATGCGCGACTCACAAGAAAACGATCATCCCGTGGTTGGGTACATGGTTTTCTTCCAGAACCAGGCCTTCTCTCGACGGAACCAGTCTCCTGATATCGCTGCCAGGTCCTTTGGACTGTCGAGCGACTAACATTTAGCCTCCTAGCCACGGAACATTGGCTGCAACCCTCTTCAAGCAGCGCGATAATTTTGGTAGCTTTTACCACTTTATCTACCATTTTTGATACAGCCAAACAGCATTAAATAAAGCTTTGACAGTCAAGGATATGAAATTAATCGATAAAAATTGAATAAAAGTTATGAAAGTCGATGTTAACTTCTGGAACTTCGCGCCAAAAATGTAGGATAAAAAGGGGTTTTCTGTAAAAATGAACATCAAATGAAAAATTGAATTTAGAACGTACTTTTTTAAATACCACAGCATTTTTAAAACCGGCCAGTAACGTGTACAAACGATTGAAACCTTTTTGGTATTGTATCTTTTTAAATATGAATGAAAATCAAAACCGCCCGTTTTTTTTGCAAATGAGTTTATATATGTTTTTTTTCAGGATCTTGCAAATGATTCTGATGAAATTTGGCATACTAGAAGTTTCGGGGCCAAAAAATCGATCGAGCTATGTTTTATTTATAGAAAATGTTGTTTTGTCGGTGTTTTTAGCTAATCAATACAATGACATAAAATGTCAATAGAATATGGATTCAAATTTCGCCCTCGACGCCAAGAGTGGCGATAGCTCAGCTGGGAAGTTGTCTAGTTTTTTGTTTTGTTTTGGCATTCAAACAGCGTGGGATCGAATCTTGATGTTTATGTTGTCTTGTGTTTTTTTCTTGATCTTGATGTTTTTTATTGTGCTTTTTTTGTAATTTTTGATATTTTGTTCATTATTTAATTTTTACTTTTTATTAATATATATCTAAACAAATTTAACAGAAATATGACGAGCGAAGCTCGGTCAACCAGATGTTTTTTCTTTACATAAGTAACTTTTCCCGTGTGGTGACGGAATAAGAATACAATTCACCACCGCCTCTCTTGCCCGTGGATGTCGTAAAAGACGACTAAGGGATATAATACGCATATAACATCGATGCAAGAGAAAGAAAATTCGAAACAAAACATTATATCAAACTGTCTGACCAGTATGGTATAGTAAGGTCTAATTCTCTCCTATTGTGGAGGAGGCTCGAATCCAGCAGTGGGACGTGTATGAGCTGTGATGAAGTAACTTTATTTTGTTTATAAGACAATGAACTTTATTCAATTTGGTCCAGCCGGATGTAACGTATATAGGTTAATGCAATAAGATTTACGTGACTCGTGTCAAGGTACAACATAACATTATATAGAGTCGCTTCAAATTTCCTATTGGCGGAAATCCTTGAAGGATCCGAGTTACGGCTAGTCATTATTCTAAATTTCGATACAATTGCTGATATTTTAAAAATATTAGGCTCTTCGCACAATATATTCTTATAATTCAATTTCAAACTTTATTGCACTCCATAATGTATAAAAGATCTTAACAACAAAAACATGTAACAATTATGGACCCTGTAGGGCACGGCAACAGTAGAAGAGAGGAACATTTTTATAAATTGTCATAATTTTATGATACTTTTACATATATTTACTAGAATTATTATTATTTGATTGTTGTTATTATTAAAATTTTAATTATTGTAATGTATCTCCTTGTTCACGGGATCTTCCTACGGAAGATACTCGGTCCTTTGAAAGGCTTACATGGAGATATGGATCCAACACGCAGAAGCCTTTGGAGAAATTTAATCTAAAAATGGGATGGGACGTCTACCGATGACACTCCACGTCTGCACATAACTCACGTGGACTGCCAACGGTAGGTGTAAAACTATTGTGTGATGATGGTGTCTAATAACTGTTTATGGGGTTGGAGGTTTGATGGACTGGCTAAACTAAAAATTGATTGTTGTTATTAATAAAATTTTAATTATTGTTATTATTAAAATCTACTAGAATTAATTTACTAGAATTTGATTATTGTTATTATTAAAATTTCATTTACTTTTCTTATAATTCAACATCATCTCGGCTCATATATGTCCCACTTAGGGTTGGCTCCTTTTTTTAGTGTAAATATAGTACATCGGTTAATGAAGTTAGAAAAATAAAGTATTTTGTGTCAAAATAAAGTACGATTTGCTTTACTTCATTATTTTGGTCCAAAACATAATTTTAGTAACTTTTATCGCATAATTATCATAAATAAACATGCGCATAGCGTCTTTGCTCGAATCATTTAAATGAAACTAAATAAGTAATTAATATGTATTGTACATCACACTCAAATCTCTCCCTATGAATGCTGCCATGGTAGGAACCGCCATTAAATATGTAATTAATTTATAAAAATTTGAAAAAAACGTCGTTAGCCTTCATCTCGAGAAATCAGTTCATGCAAAATTAAGTATTTTCGCGTACTTTATTGCTTACATAAAGTATAAGGTGCAATTAATGAAAATAACGCACAATACTTACTGGAAGGTTTCTAATACTTATAGCACAGGATTACATATTTTAAGTATCAGCAGAACATCAAATTAATGTTAAATTTTCTTGTACATCCATTTGAACTTTATTGTTGTATATACCAGTTTGTGTCAATAAATCATTATTATTATATTATTATTAATACTTTATAATAAAGTACGGGTGGCAACCCTAGTCCCACTGCTGGACTCGAGCCTTTTCCATAATAGGGGAAATTTTGACCTAGCACGTTGGTCCGAATGGTTAGTATAGTTTTATTTCCTTGCATAGACGTTATGTGCATATTGAATCCCTTAGTCATTTTTTACGACACCCACGGGAAAGATAGGGAGTGGTGAATTGTATTCTTACTACGTCATCATATGGGTCAAATATAATATATATATATATATATATATATATATATATATATAATTACATTAATCGACGAAATTAAGTATGTTATAAATGAGAAGTAAGTTTATTTGTTTGTTAACGCTTTCCCGCCCAAACAATCTTCTTTGTGGTAGACTATAGTCTGGACATATACCGCCCAATGTGTCGGGGACCACGGATGAGCGGCGTGCGGCCCCATAACCTACAGTATACCCTCCAGATCTCCATTGGATTGACTAATGGTAGCGATTCGTTGACCTCCGTGGCCGGCCCAGTGGATTACCATTGCGAGTATCGTACTCTTCGGCGCCTCGGTAATAAGGCAGTCTCAGGGCGTCGCCTTAACGTCGTCGGCCTTTGCGGGTGGCAGACTAACGCCCAAATCACTGAACCGATGTTAAAAATTCTTTCACCAATGAAAAGCTATATAGTCAGCGAAAAATATAGGCTAAATTTTATCCTGATATTCACAAGGCAACGGGAACTACGTGGGTGAAATCACGGGCGTTTTCTAGTTTACACTAATATTATAAAGAGGAATAAATTTTATTTTTGTGTGTGTGTGTGTATGTTTGTAATGAATAAACTCAAAAACTACTGTGGCGATTTTAGAAATTCTTTCACCAATTGGCAAGCTACATTATCCCTGAGTAATACAGGCTATATTTTATTCCGGTGTTCTTACGGGAACAGGAACTACGCGGTTAAGGCGACTATAACCGAAGCGAAGCGACGGCGGGTTATTGGTAAACTATAATTTAGAGATGGGACCTCATTCCAACTTGGGGATTGAATTTTTTACCTTAATGTTGGTAGACCTACAGACCCAGTTAATCACGATAGTATTATACCGACAGCTTCATAAATATAAATAAGTAGTTGTTTACGACAAAATCTTATAAATTTGAATGGAAATAAAAATTCTTAAATTCATAGGGACTGTATATTTTACCGAATTCGCCGTTTATTTGCATATTTGATTAAATAAATGAATATTTCGTTACAAAATTGTATTAATAGACTATATTGAATATTTATTAATTTATTTAAAAGCAATAAGATGTTAATAATGAATTTATGAATAATAACATGTATTAAATGTATTTATACATTCTAATTATAGAAGTGCAAAGTGGTCGCGATGTTGACAGTTTTCTAACTCTATAGTTTATCACATAAACTCTGAAAATGCATGCTTAATCTATACAAATAAATAAAATTGAAGTGTCTGTTTGTAATGTCGAAATACTGGGTTTTATTCATGCTCAGACGGCTATTTGCACGACACCTATGCCTAAAATATAGTTTAAATTTTTTTGTTTGTCTGTCTGTTTGAGGTAATCTTCAATACGGCTGGACCGATTTTGATAATATTTTACTAGCAAGTAGCTGTGTATATAAGAAGTAACTTAGGCTATATTTTATCCCGGTATTCCTACGGGAACGGGAACTATGCGAGTAGGGCGACTGAAACCGAAGCGAAGCGAGAGCGGCTTGCTAGTCTATATGAGTATATTGTAGGAGGTTATGAACAAAACACACTTATAGTTTCAATCCAACGTATATTATCGATTTGTTCACTTGGAAGCTAAAGCGCGTCTTTACTAGTACAAGCACAGAACACGAATGAGGTGGGCAAATATTGTACTAACAAAGTAGATTATACAAACGTCATAACGAATCAAATTCAAATTAGTCAAATGCAATACTATTAATTTTTGTACAATTAATTATATAAATTCAACACGCCCCCTCAAAAATTAATCTATATACATATATGATATGATTTGTATGTACATTAATTATCTATAAAGATCATGTATAACTTCCAAGTGTTTGCTGGGAGCAATAAATAATGGTTCAACATTTGTTGCTAAGGATTAGGAAAACCCAGGAAAACCTAATCAAACCATTGTTACATAATATATACAGTTTAAATACATTCATTCTAAGTACATTTCAATAACATGCCGTTTAAATGTTATTGCAGGTAGTGGTTTTGTAAGCACATCTGCCAACTGTTTACCTGTGGGCATATAAATTAATTTTATAATATTTTTCTCAACCTGTTCTCTAGTAAAGTAATATTTTATATCAATATGTTTGGATCTTTTATGATTGGTGGGATTATTGGCTATATCAATGCAGCCATTATTATCCTCAAAAATAATTATAGGCTCTGTAATACTCATATGAATACTTAATGCTAGAGACTTGAGCCATAATGCTTCTTTAACAGCTTCAAACAGAGCCATATATTCAGCCTCAGTGGACGAAGCCGCCACTGAACTTTGTCTCTTTGTATTCCATGTTACTGTACAATTGTCAAATAATTTGAATATATAACCTGTTGTACTTTTTCTGTCCGTTATGTCATTACCTCCCCAATCGGAGTCCACATAACCACACAAAATATGAGTATAACTACTTCTCTTATATACTAATTTTAGATCAATAGAACCTTTTAAATATCTAAGTACCCTTTTAAGACATTGCCATAATTACTTATTATTTTTATTTGTGTATCTACTTAATATATTAATAGATGTACTTAAGTCAGGTCGTGTACATAACATAACATACATTAGACCACCAATAAGATTGCGGCATGGATAATTACAATCACCATCTAGATTTAATGCTTCATAATTAGGTTTAATTTCCATAGAAGTATTTATAGGATTGTAGTTGGACTTATTAAATTTATTTAAAATTGTTTTAATATATGCACTTTGATCCAGCGTTATTCTATCATGATACCGTGTAACCTTGATGCCAAGAAATAATTTTATATCATTAAAATCTGTCATAGAAAATTTTTTATTCTTCAAATATTGCTTTATATCATTTATTATTTGTAAATTAGCACAAACTAGAACTAAATCGTCAACGTATAGAACTAAGTAGATATTTTTATGAATATGACCATTATTTAAGACATATATACACCTGTCAACAGCTGAATTTTCAAATCCCTTTTCTATAAGTGACTGTTCAAATAGTTCAAACCAACATCTAGCCGCCTGCTTCAATCCATACAGCGCTTTATTTAATTTACAAACAAAATTGTTTGTGCAGTTTACACCCTCAGGAACTTTCATATAATTCTTTTAATAAACCATGTAAAAATACAGTTTTAACGTCCATGTGATGAACCATTAAATTATATTGATTTGCAAAACTAATTATAAATCTAAAACTGGCTATTCTAGCGACGGGTGCAAACGTTTCGTTATAATCGGTTAAATATTCCTGACTAAAACGCCTTGCTACGAGACGCGCTTTGTATCTAAAAGGTTTACCGCATTCATCGTGTTTTATAGAGAAAATCCATTTACAATCTACAATATTCTTATTAACTGGTCTAGGCACTAAGGTCCACGCATTATTGATTGAAAGAGAATTTAATTCGTCACTAATAGCTTTTTCCCACAGATCTATCATCTCGAGTTTTAATTTCACTATAAGATTGGGGAATGTGACGCAAAAACGCTATATATAGAATGTGCATATGCTAAACAATTATCCTCAAGTTCATTATAAGATATAGGGGCGCGACATTTAAGTCTATTACTCCTTCGCAAAGTAACGTCTGCGTTTTCACCAACCTCAGAATGTTTCTCAGGTTTCTGATTCAATGAGATACCATCATTAGTTAATTTCTGAATGTTTATGGGACTTTTGAGACTTATATCAGATTTCAAACTATGGATGTAATTTGTGTCCGTTAATTATATGTGTATGTATTTCTCGCGGAAACGCAATGAGTTTCAAAAATTAAAAAAAAAAACTGTACGAATGGCGGCGATGTGGTTCGCGACACGTCACGTCTCGTTTCCGTCGGGGGCGAAAAGTGGCCCACAGAGAACCGCTCTGCTACGCTGAATATGTCAAAGATCGTAGCAGGTGGAGGGCAGTGGACTCTGCCTACCCCTATGGGAAAAAGGCGTGAATATATAAAAAAAAAAAAAATCAAACTATCTGATTTAGGGCTGTCAACACTTTTGACCCTCTATTGACACTGACTTCGACTTCAATTCATAAACGTCAGTTTTGTCACTGGAAGTTTTAGGCACACTCCCTTCAGACCTAAGTTTAGGTCTGCTTTCAATAAAATTTGTCTCATCAATTACAACATCCCTTACAATCAAACATTTATTACATTCAGTACTCCAAACTTTATAACCGTTTGGTTCGTATCCTACTAATATACCTTTCCACGATTTATCATCGAATTTACCTTTATTATTTTTATTATGAACATATTTAATTTCTGGTTTCTTATTGTGCCACATTTCAAATGGTGTTTGAGACCCTTTTAAAGCTTTAGTGGGCGTTAAATTGATTAAATAAACCGCAGTTAATACTGCGTCATTCCAGAAAACTTTTTCTAAACCAGCACCACTTAATATAGTACGAGCCTTTTCAGTTATGGTTCTTACCATACGTTCTGAAACACCATTTAATTGTGGAGTCCTAGGAACAGTTAAATTTTAACTTATTTCTTTCTGTACACAATATTCTTTCATATCGGTAGATAAATACTCTCCACCGTTATCACAATACAAATTAACCAATTTACAGTTAAACTTAGCTTCACTTTTTGCTATATAATCCTTAAAAACTGAGAACACATCCGACTTATATGTTATCACATACGTAATGAGTATATTGGTCAACAAATGCTACAAAATAGTTTTTGTTATCTATGCTTGAAGGAGTAATAGGACCACACACATCAGAGTGCACAATAAATAACGGTCGTTTAATATGACTTTTGTCTTTGATTTTATTAAACGGTAGTCGGGTTTGTTTTCCATTTATGCACGCTTCACATAAACTATCACTAGGAAAAATAGTTTCAATCTCATTTAAATTTTCTACCATTTTATTTCTTTTTAATTCTAAAAAAATTATTTTTACTAATGTGTCCTAAACGTTGATGCCATATTTCATAATTATTAATGCATGCTTGGGAAACAGATCCACTAACGTTTGTGAACACTAAAAAATCTATAGTAATTAAATTGTTTATTGGCTTACCATGAATCACCGTCTTACCATCCTTGCATATTTGTGCACCGTTTTGATCAAAAATAATAGTCATACCGGCTTTCTGAATTTTCGAAACGGCTAGTAAATTATATGGAACATCTGGGCAAAATAATACATCCTCCAAGACTCCATCAACTCCCACGTCACTCGTAACCTCTGTGCTTCCTCTCTTTGTAGCTAGAATAAACTCACCAACCTTTTTTTTTTTTTTTTTTAATTTATTTTATGGACTCACCAACCTTAGCAACTGAAATTTTAATGGGTATTAATAAATTTATATAATCTGTGAAAAACTCGGCCCTGTTTATTATATGGTCCGAAGCGCCAGAATCCAATAAGAATGTAATTTTATCCCTGTGAATACTCTGTCCATATTCGCCAGCCATAAAAGCAAATCTAGGTACATCTTCTGGCACTGTCGTCGGTTTAGATATTACGACTGCTTGAACGGTCCTGTTCCGGTCAGAATTTCTTTTGAAATAGTAACAGTCATTTTTGAGGTGTCCTTTACGTCCACTATAATGACATTTTATAAAATGAAACTTTCTTTTTGCCTTGTTATTATTAGTTCTTTGTGGGTAACTTGATGCTGATGATGAATTTTCATTTCTTTTTATTTTATTCAATACAGATCTATTTTCGACGTGTAATATCTTCACACTCGTATCACCACTCTCAGCCTTTAATTTCACTTCGTGGTCCATGAGCCTTGTCTTCACAAATCTTGTGGGTAGATTACGGTCAATGTTTAAATAACGACAAAATCTATTCAACTAAGCACACTGGGCCCATAACCTGTAGGAGGTTATGAACAAAACACACTTATAGTTTCAATCCAACGTATATTATCGATTTGTTCACTTGGAAGCTAAAGCGCGTCTTTACTAGTACAAGCACAGAACACGAATGAGGTGGGCAAATATTGTACTAACAAAGTAGATTATACAAACGTCATAACGAATCAAATTCAAATTAGTCAAATACAATACTATTAATTTTTGTACAATTAATTATATAAATTCAACATATATTATAATACTAGCAACCCGCCCTCGCTTCGCTTCGGTTTTAGACGTTTTACCCGCGTAGTTTCCGTTTCCGTAGGAATACCGGGATAAAATATAGCCTAGTTTACTCCCTGATATTATAGCTTTCCATTGGTGAAAGAATTTTTGAAATCGGTCCAGCCGTTTTGAAGATTACCCGGAACAAACAGCCAGACAGACAACAATTTTTTAATCTGTATTTTAGACATAGGTGTCGTGCAAATATCTGTGTGAGCATGAAAAAAGCCTATTATTTTGACATTACAAACAGACACTCCGATTTTATTTATTGGTATAGATTAATAAATTTATTGCCTTTTCAAAACTAAAACAAGCAATTATAATAAAAGTTTTTTTTTTTTGGGTGGGTTACGGTTGGGGCGCACTTCTCGCTCCACTCCGTCCGGGGCGACAGAGAGGCGTAAGCACGCACACCCGTAACCCAACCGTGACACGTCGCCTTCGTCGTTGGGTCGACCACCGATGCAAAGTTCCTTGACTTCAGTGGTCGACCCGACACAGAAAATTAATACTAGAAGGCAAATGGAATTGGCTCAGTTGAGTTGTCGCCAAGTACAGCGCTGACTTTCAGCCATTCCTGTATTTATTGTATTGTGTGTGTGTGTGTGTGCTTGAATGCGTTTGCGTGAGCGTGTTCTTGTGCGTGCGTGTATGTATATGTCATCATCATCATCATCACAAATCGTATATGTCCCACTGCTGGGTTCGAGCCTCCTCGACTATAGGATAGACATTGACCTTACTATACCATGCTGGTCAGACAGGTCGGGATAGGGTTTTGTTTCGAGTTTTCCCTGTCTTGCATAGATGTTATATGAGTATTATATCCCTCAGTCGTTTTTTACGACATCCATGGGTAAGGTAGGGAGTGGTGAATTGTTTCCACAGCGTGAAAAAAAAAAAAAGAAAAGTGAATTGTATTCTTACTCCGTCACCACGTACACATCCATTGTAAGAAAGAGTGACTTTGACCTAATATACCAAGCTGGTTAATCATGTCGCTAAAGGGTTTTTTTTTCAAATTTTCCTTCTCTTGCATCGATGTTTTCTGCAAGTTATATTCATTAGTCGACTTTTACTACACTCACAGGCTAGAAAAGCGGTAGTATATTGTTTTATGTCGAGTTTTCCTACTCTTGCATAGATGTTAGCTGCACATTATATCCCTAGCAAGTGTTACGCTGAGGATAGGTAACAAAAAAATAAAAGGAATTAAATGTCTAAGGTATATTAAAATTGTCGATGGGAGAGTACCCCACTAGGGGGTATTCCGTCGGGCCGACCACTGATGACAAGTAACCCTGCTCGGTGGTCGGTCCAACGACGAAGGCGACGTGGTGTTCGGGTGGGTTGCGGGTGTACGTGCTTACGACCCCTCTGTCGCCCCGGACGGAGTGGTGCAAGGAGAGTGCAGACTGAGAATCACCACAAAAAAAGGATATTATAATTAATAAGATATATGTCGGCGTTGCGCCAGGAATTTGGACGATGATAGTAAAATACCGAGTATGTAATCACTGTATTTATTAGGAGTTCTTGCCGGAGAAGTGAGTGAAGTAAATCTGTCCTCTATTCTAATCTTACAATGTTTTTATAACCTCCGCTTTACAATGAAACGGTCTAGTCTTAGCAACTACAATTACTTTTTATATCAAACAAATAAAACAACTATTAAATAACTATCGGCATATAGCTAAATAATAATGATAAATATTCTAATGCATTTAACACAATTCCAAATAGTCAGTTTTACACAATTTACATTAATGTAATTAAAGGAAATATTGTTCTCATATATTGTTCAACAGACGGCGCTGTAACTAGAAATAAATTGCAATATTTATTGTGTAAAAACAACTAAATATGGTTACAAATAATTACATTAATTCTAATCGATTTTAATTTAATCAACTATATAAATATTTAAACAACTAAATCAAATATATCTAGAAATACATTCAAAAAGTGTCTTTTAAATATCATAGCATGATAAATAGTGTTGTTACTACAAATAATTATTTAAATATTAGTTGCAAATATTTCAAACACGTTTATAACTATAATTGATAACACATATATCAACAATTTACAAATATTGCCGATAGAGGGCGATATGCGCCCATACGGCCATACTGACTCCAGCGCGTCCCTTGCGCTGTTAAGGCGTCACCCACCAAGGGATCTAGCCAACCACAAGGCATCACCACCACGGGATCTAGCCAACCATAAGGCATCACCCATCCTGGGATCTAGCCAACCATAAGGCATCACCACCACGGGATCTAGCCAACCATAAGGCATCACCCATACGGGATCTAGCCAACCATAAGGCATCACCCATCCTGGGATCTAGCCAACAAGATCCAGGTTTAAGGATACGCATGGTGGCCAGCCAGCGCTTTAGGAAGGATGGTTTGGATAGGAAAAATAAAAAGCATTTGTTTCAAAATTAATATTCACCCGCCCATACGGCATTGCTGTGATCAAAAAAAAATCAGTCTGCAACAGGCGCTGGTCATAAAAGTCATGGCTAGCGATACTTACATCACATCCGCGGAGATAATTATGCTTCAACATGTATCGGTCATTAGGCAATACCTCCTAAAGTGCCATGAGACCCTCGAAGAGAGTGCGTCGATCGTGACGATGCACGAGAACAAAATTGCCAAAAAATACATTTATTTTGGCTCTATCTTTGTCAAATCAATTAACTCGGAAAAGACCGCTCGTCCATCCTCATCGTACAGACGTTAAATCTTTTGTTCGTTCGTCGTAATTTACCTGCAAAATCTTAATAAGCAGCGGTCAATATTTTGCCAAACAATACTCCCAGTAATATTGCAGTTTATAGCCAACTGGAAATCGCAAATAGCACTGTGGCATGGTTTATCAAGCTCAAGTACAGACATTAATATCTTTGATAATTTTCACAACTAGTCCCACTTAACCATTTGCTCTACTAGTTCCCTTAGCCACAAGGTATATTCCATACCGTATTTATTCATTATTATAAGAAGAGACGAGTTCCAAATATAGTTACAACTTCACAAAAGACCTCATAGCCGATTGTGACGTCTTTAGTGTAAACTACTATAAAGACAAATGCGTATTCTGGCTGATGACGTCCGCCATGAATGTAGCCTGTAATGTCAGCGAACACAGTATGAAAATTATATTGCAATTTTATAGATTGGAAGTAGATTGTTTTACGCCCGATTTCAGCTTTACGATTCTTCACAAATTTTCGAACATATTCGGGTACCAATATTGTTCGCCGATTTTAGCCAGTACCTTTTCGCAACAAAAGTTGTGGTAGTCTCGCAATAGTCCTTATATTGCGGTGGAGGTAAACACATTAATGGAAACAAATTAGATCCAAATTCAGAACAAAAATTTATGGATCGCACAGAGTTGTCCTGCGCGGGATTCGAACCCGCGACACTGGGACGATATCTTAACCACTACGTCATCTGTGCAGTGCAGTGTGATCGTAACACGAGTTTCTAACGGTAATTACGTGAAACGATACTATTTGAACATTATGGCTCAGCAGCAATATCTTGTTAAATGACATAAAGTATAGACTACTGTTAGAGTCAATCTCCTTTATTGAAGGATCACTTTTCTGCCCTACATGAAGCCAAGTATGGTCAAGAGTGGATGAATTTACGACGAGATAAACAATTACTTCGTTTTAGAGCACATGGTTTACTTAACACAGATTAAGACTAATCTGTATTAACCAAGCAGTCGCCCTTTCGATATTCTACTTTAAACTAAAAATTTTAAAGAAATGCTACCAGTTATGCACTCCTGGAGTGTGCTCTTTCTGCCTTGCCTTGAAACCTTAAGTGAATTTCAGTTACAACATAATCAGTTACCACTTTAAATAATTGACCACCTAAGAAGTGACGGCAATGCTTAATAGCTTTATACGAAGTCTAGCGTCTTCAGCTCACAAGCGGTATTTATTTCAACGCACATGGTTCGCATACTGAACTACGCGAGGACTTTTGAGCATTTAGTGATATTTAAAGTGAAGGCAGCTTATCTCATTTTCATAGCGTTATAGAGGTGATAATCTATAGGGTCTGCGTTGAACTATTTAATCAGCCTTTTAGTTTTATTGTTAACGCACTGGCCTTTATTTGCGATACACAGTTGCAGAGTATGAAACTAGATTTAAAGCTTGAGAACATCATGTAACTTAAAACAATATTGAATAGTTTTTAGATTGAAGTTAAAATCAAAGTTATAGATAGCATGGAGGCTTCATTTATCAGCAGTTACAGTTTTCTATATATACACTCTTTAAGACTTACGGTAATACCAAACAGCACTAATAATGTCGTAACCAATTCTACCTCGACACGTCATGGAAACTAACTTTGGTTGTAATACAAGCAACAACGATCTGGCGTTTGCCCGGAATCGAACCAGTAAACTTATTTCGGATCGGAGAACAATCAACACCAGTATGGAATAAGCTATTGAAAACTTTACCTTGTGATAATGCGATCTCTAGAAGTAAAAAATAATAGTCTGATTGTTAGTTAACCATAAATTATCGATTTGCTTACGGAAATAATTATTTTCACTATATTTTCTATAGCAAAAACGGTACTATAAACTTCGTCGTATTCAAGAGGTTATGAAAGTTATAAATCAAGGACTCTGCAAGCGTGATAAGTAGAAGCTTCTATTTACATCACAAAAAGGTCCTAGGTTATTACAGTTAACACAATTACTAGACAGTGTAAGCGACGCGAATTATTCAAAATAAGAACCATTCAATAATTGTAAATATGTAGTAGGCATTCTATTGTTGCTATGCAAGTGCGCGCGGGGTAACTGGCGCGCGGGGTAATTGGTCGCGCGGGGAGAGGTTCTCGCGCACTCCCGCGCTCATGTCACCAGAACTAGGTGTCAAATACGAGCCTTATCATTTTTAAATGTCCCGTGCTGTTTACTATTATTATTAGTTAATATCTATACCAATAAATAAAAATGGAGTGTCTGTAATGTCAAAATGGCTTTTTTCACGCTCACGCGGTCACCTGCACGACACCTATGCCCAAAATACAGATTAAAAATTTTTTGTCTGTCTATTTGTTCCGGGTAATCTTCAAAACCGCTGGACCGATTTCAAAAATTCTTTCACCAATGGAAAGCTATAATATCAGGGCGTAAACTAGGCTATATTTTATTCCGGTATTCCCACGAGAACGGGAACTACGCGAGTAAAACTACTAAAACAGAGGCGAAGCTAGGGTGGGTTGCTAGTTATTCAACACATCAGTACTTTTTGGCGTCAATAGTCATTACATAACTCTTCACCGCCTGCACACCAGTGAAACCCCCGGCGTCGCCTTCAGACATTTACAATTACTGTTAGTCTGTAGTTTTCGCTAACGAAAAGTTAACAAAACAAACACGAGCCTAGACAAAATCTAGGCGTGTTTCGCAATAGCTCAGATCTTATTAATTCAAGATAAATACCTGTTATTACGGCGTCGATCACCTCAGAGTCCGTAGCCTCACGTCTCAAACGTTTGAGCAGAGCCCGGCCCGTTGTAGCGTAGTCTGCGTAACTGTCAGCTTGTTCAGAGGTGCAGCTGCGCCACCACTGGACGTAGCCAGCATACCGGAAATCCTTGCTGAAGGTTGTAACGATGTCATCTTCCACTTGTTGCCATGTAATTGATTGAAGCGCCCATGTGTCTGCCATACCGTTGAGTTCAAGAATAGCTTCCATTCTTGCTTCTTGCGGCTTATATGTTGAAAGCCATGATCGTCTCGTTAACATTTGCCCACCAGTCCGCGATGTCGATGATTATCGATGCGATCTCTCGTCGGGGTTGAACGGCGGTAGATAAAAATTTTGGTGCCGCCGTTACATTGTAGCCTCCGTAGAAAATGCGGCTCTCGCAGCTGTTGTTGCAGCAGTATTTTGTAATCGAGGTCAAGAGATCCATCATTTGCTCCATAGTGAAGGTCATCCGTAGATCTTGAAGAGTTTTGGGGCTGTGATCCCACCGCTGCTGTCGGCGTTGCGCCAGGAATTTGGACGATGATAGTAAAATAC
The DNA here is from genome assembly GCA_032191425.1 of Lymantria dispar. NCBI lineage: Eukaryota > Metazoa > Arthropoda > Insecta > Lepidoptera > Erebidae > Lymantria > Lymantria dispar. The sequence continues at coordinate 2,337,168 of CM063465.1, read as the reverse complement.
CGAGTATGTAATCACTGTATTTATTAGGAGTTCTTGCCGGAGAAGTGAGTGAAGTATATCTGTCCTCTATTCTAATCTTACAATGTTTTTATAACCTCCGCTTTACAATGAAACTGTCTAGTCTTAGCAACTACAATTACTTTTTATAACAAACAAATAAAACAACTATTAAATAACTATCGGCATATAGCTAAATAATAATGATAAATATTCTAATGCATTTAACATAATTCCAAATAGTCAGTTTTACACAATTTACATTAATGTAATTAAAGGAAATATTGTTCTCATATATTGTTCAACAGACGGCGCTGTAACTAGAAATAAATTGCAATATTTATTGTGTAAAAACAACTAAATATGGTTACAAATAATTACATTAATTCTAATCGATTTTAATTTAATCAGCTATATAAATATTTAAACAACTAAATAAAATATATCTAGAAATACATTCAAAAAGTGTCTTTTAAATATCATAGCATGATAAATAGTGTTGTTACTACAAATAATTATTTAAATATTAGTTGCAAATATTTCAAACACGTTTATAACTATAATTGATAACACATACATCAACAATTTACAAATATTGCCGATAGAGGGCGATATGCGCCCATATATACAACGGGAGTGGGCTCGTTAGCTTTCTAGCTATTTCCTAGGCTCTGCACCGACAATGAATAGGAAAACAGTACTCTACTTACGCTTGTTGCCCGAAGAGAACCGCAGGGAAGAAGATGAGCAGCTGCAAGATAGGGGGTGGTAAATGGTAAATTGTATTCTTACTCCGTCACTATACGGGAGCAATATAATAATATTTAATTAATTGAAAAAATATTATTTCACGTTTTAGAGTTCTTATAAATGTAAACTTTTTGCTTTAGAAAACTTATTTCTCTAAATTATTTTTCACTGCTCAAGTTTTGTTTCAAATTCACTCGTTGTCATTGCAATAAAACTTTGGGGATGTGCTTTCCTTAGACATTAAAAATCTTCGTAGAAATTTATTTTGTAACGTTACAAGAACATTTATAAAACTTTTTATTATTATTATTTGCTTTTTCTCAAAACGTAAGTCGACGTGAACAAGCATTTTGTTTAGATCTTCGTATTAGGTGAGATTATTATGATTAATCGGGCAGTTATTTATTTAAAATTTAGAATCTACAGAAAAAATATATTTTTTTTATTTACCCTACTAGCTTTTGCCCGCGGCTTCGCCCGCGTAAAAATTTACTTGCATATTAATACTTGCATATTAATAACTATTATCGTAAAGAATATTATCGGCATAAAGAGTATTATATTTCTTAATTTAAGAAATACTCTATCTACGTGTCAATTTTCATCCAAATCTGCTCAACAGTTTAAGCGTGATTGAGTAACAAACATCCAAATATCTTCACAAACTTTCACATTTGAATATTACTTCCAGCCTTATAGTTCAGATTGCCGTGCAAATACGATGATAAATATGCCTTTCTTTAGTCTCTGATAACGTACTTTTCCATTGGTGAAAAAAAAATTATATCAATCAAACACCCGCAGTTTCATTCACGTAGAAATTCCCATGCCAATACCGAGATAAAAAATGCCTATGTTACTCGCTGATATTATAAATTTACACACATACATACCAAAAAAAAAAAATATTAATCCCAGAAATATCAGAGATATAAATTGCCTATGTTACTCGCTGACAACATAGGTAGCTTTCCATTGGTGAAAGAATTTTAAAAATTGTTCGACATCCCCTGGTATAGTTCTCGTTCCTGGGCAAATACCGGAATGAAAATAGCCTTTCACTGATAATATAGCTTTTCATTAGTGAATTAATTTTTAAAACCATTAAATTCCCGTGATTTCATCGACATTGTACCCGATCCCATAGGAATATCGGGATAAAAATAGCTTAAATATGTTACTCGCTTAAAAATAGCTTTCCATTAGTGAAATAATTTTAAAATCGACTTAATTCAGCCACACCGGGATAAAATATAACCTGGGATAAAATATAGTCTAAGTTATTCCTTATGTACGACTGGTAGACCTGATGGTAAAATATAATCAATATCGGTCCAGCCATTTTGAAGATTACCTACATATCGCGTCGATCCAAAGTAATTAGGATAAGAGCAAGATAATGATGATATATCATTGGCTGGGTGTCTTCGACTATATGTGTTTTATCCTTTTGGGGCAGCCCAAAATTGTTTCTTAGTGAGTGCTTACCCCAAATAACCGATCGGTATATGAAATTTCACATTTTTAGGCCCGGTATCTTTGGCTATACACTTTCACTCTCTTAGGGGTTGAATTTCCAAAAATTCTTTGTTAGAGCTCGCTTATCCTTGCCAAAAATTGTTTCATAGTGCTTGGTAAGTGAGCACTAAGAAAATCTGGGGGTAATCCAAGAAAGCCGACCGTGTAATAAAATGATCCTTCCTAGGCTCAGTGATTTCGGTTAAACACTTTTCACCCCCTTAGGGCTAAAATTGCAAAAATCTCTTACCCCAAGAAAGGAAACTTTATACAAAATTCCACGTTTCTAGGCCTAATGATTTCGGCTATATATTTTGCACCCCTTTAGGAGTTGATTTTAATAAATTAATTTCTTAGAGCTCACTTACAACAAAAGAAAGAGAATTGCATAGAAAGTTTTACGTTCCTAGCACCAAGAGTTTCGTCTATACGCTTTTCACCCACTTAATGATGATTTTCCAAAAATCCTTTGCTAGTGCTCGTGCACCCCAAGAAATACGATGGTGTAAAAAAAAAATACGTTTCTAGGTCCAGTGGTTTCGGCTGTTTGCTTTTTGGTATTTTAGGGGTTGAATTTCATCCCCATGTAAATGGAATTTCCAAAACGCTTGAGCGAATATTTATTTATTTATTATTAGGTGCCTCAATACAAAGATTCGTGGTTCGATCATCGAAAATGACGAATTTCCATACAAAATGTCATCCCCTATTTCAACCCCTTATACACATTTTTTTGCGATAAAAAGTAGCCTATATCCTTTCTCAAGCTTTAGTCTATCTCTGTACCAAATTTCATCAAAATCGGTTTAGACGTGAAAGACTATATGTTTTTCACCCCCTTAGGGGGTGAATTGCCAAAAATCCTTTGCTAGTGCTCGTGCACCCCAAGAAATACGATGGTGTAAAAAAAAATACGTTTCTAGGCCCAGTGGTTTCGGCTGTATGCTTTTTGGTATTTTAGGGGTTGAATTTCATCCCCATGTAAATGAAATTTCCAAAACGCTTGAGCGAATATTTATTTATTTATTATTAGGTGCCTCAATACAAAGATTCGTGGTTCGATCATCGAAAATGACGAATTTCCATACAAAATGTCATCCCCTATTTCAACCCCTTATACCCATTTTTTTGCGACAAAAAGTAGCCTATCCTTTCTCAAGCTTTAGTCCATCTCTGTACCAAATTTCATCAAAATCGGTTTAGACGTGAACGACTATATGTTTTTCACCCCCTTAAGGGGGTGAATGCCCAAAAATCCTTTGCTAGTGCTCGTGCACCCCAAGAAATACGATGGTGTAAAAAAAAATACGTTTCTAGGCCCAGTGGTTTCGTCTGTATGCTTTTTGGTATTTTAGGGGTTGAATTTCATCCCTATGTAAGTGAGACTACCAAAACGCTTGATCGAATATTTATTTATTTATTATCAGGTGCCTTAATACAAAGATTCACGGTTCTATCATCAAAAATTACGAATTTCCATACAAAATATCATCCCCTATTTCAACCCCTTATACCCATTTTTTCGCAATAAAAAGTAGCCTATATCCTTTTTCAAACTTTAGTCCGTCTCTGTACCAAATTTCATCAAAATCGGTTTAGACGCGAAAGACTATATGTTTTTCACCCCCTTAAGGGGGTGAATTTCCAAAAATCCTTTGCTAGTGCTCGTGCACCCCAAGAAATACGATGGTGTAAAAAAAAATACGTTTCTAGGTCCAGTGGTTTCGGCTGTTTGCTTTTTGGTATTTTAGGGGTTGAATTTCATCCCCATGTAAATGGAATTTCCAAAACGCTTGAGCGAATATTTATTTATTTATTATTAGGTGCCTCAATACAAAGATTCGTGGTTCGATCATCGAAAATGACGAATTTCCATACAAAATGTCATCCCCTATTTCAACCCCTTATACACATTTTTTTGCGATAAAAAGTAGCCTATATCCTTTCTCAAGCTTTAGTCTATCTCTGTACCAAATTTCATCAAAATCGGTTTAGACGTGAAAGACTATATGTTTTTCACCCCCTTAGGGGGTGAATTGCCAAAAATCCTTTGCTAGTGCTCGTGCACCCCAAGAAATACGATGGTGTAAAAAAAAATACGTTTCTAGGTCCAGTGGTTTCGGCTGTATGATTTTTGGTATTTTAGGGGTTGAATTTCATTCCCATGTAAATGAAATTTTCAAAACGCTTGAACAAATATTTATTTATTTATTATGAGGTGTCTTAATACAAAGATTCACGGTTCTATCATCAAAAATTACGAATTTCCATACAAAATATCATCCCCTATTTCAACCCCTTATACACATTTTTTTGCGATAAAAAGTAGCCTATATCCTTTCTCAAGCTTTAGTCCATCTCTGTACCAAATTTCATCAAAATCGGTTTAGACGTGAAAGACTATATGTTTTTCACCCCCTTAAGGGGGTGAATTTCCAAAAATCCTTTGCTAGTGCTCGTGCACCCCAAGAAATACGACGGTGTAAAAAAAAATACGTTTCTAGGTCCAGTGGTTTCGGCTGTATGCTTTTTGGTATTTTAGGGGTTGAATTTCATCCCCATGTAAATGAAATTTCCAAAACGCTTGAACAAATATTTATTTATTTATTATTAGGTGTCTTAATACAAAGATTCGTGGTTCTATCATCGAAAATGACGAATTTCCATACAAAATGTCATCCCCTATTTCAACCCCTTATACCCATTTTTTCGCGATAAAAAGTAGCCTATGTCCTTTCTCAAGCTTTAGTCCATCTCTGTACCAAATTTCATCAAAATCGGTCCAGTGGTTTAGACGTGAAAGCGTAGCAGACAGACAGACAGACAGACAGACAGACAGACAGACAGAGTTACTTTCGCATTTATAATATTAGTAAGGATAACGTCAAAATACTCACGTACTGAGATCGATTACGTCGACTTGGGTTTAGAGCATATCCGATGCTCATCACCAGGGCGAGTGCGTAGCGGCGTCTGCGAGGCCCCGGCGTGCACTTTTAATGTATTAAATATCTTTTTTCTATTACTGGGATAGATTTTTCTACAAACGTAGGGCAACGCAAAGGATAAAATTTTTAGACAAACCTTGTTACGAGGAAGATGTATAACATCTTACGCGCGTACATAAGTATAAACACACACTTTTTTTGTGATGGTGGCAAACGATCAAGCAGCGCACCTGATGGTAAGTGATAATGCCACACATTCCTGTGCCTTCAAGGTTCAACTTTGCAATACTGAATACACATCTAGGTCGCTGCCTACTGTGAAAAAAGTGCTCCTCTTCAAGATCGTATAAAGAAGGACATGTTATAACGCTCGGGAAACACAGCAGCAGGTAGTTCATTCGAGATCCTGCACGTACGTGGTAGAAATAATTGCTGGCAACGTATAGTTGAAGAACATAACGTTTCCAGGTGAAATGTATTAATCCTAGCAGTGTCAAGTGGTATATTAGAGACGGTTACTAAGTCAAATAGTTCCGCAGCGCATTCCCAATGAAACAGCCGGTAGAGTGCAGAATGACAGGCCACGAATGCCAAGGTCGGGTATCCGTGGCCCACCCACTTGGCGCCGGAGAGAGGTACTTACGCTATGGGTTATGGGATCCATCACTGTTGGGAAGACGGAGGGGTCTCCACGAACGTATCAGATGGCGTGTGGCGCCCCATGGCCTGTCGCCAAAAAAAGGAGTAGATAGATAACCTGAGTGAATCTAAATTATCTCCGTTATGCATGCCGTCGTACTACAATTTTCCATAGGTCGTTGTTTAATTTACAAGATAATGTTAATGATATCTGATGTTTACGCGAGCACTACACATTGTAAATAAAACTACTTTTACGGATTATATCGCGTTTGTATTTGATTTATGATTGCCCGACTTTTTGAACACTTTGCAGCATTCATGGTCACGGGCGGACTAAGGTGTCTCACGTCCAACAAGTAATCGTTATTACAGACATTTATAATTATCTACCCGATACAGAAATTAGTTATAAATTTATTAAATTGTGACCCACATTTTAGTACAAATTTATTGCCAGTGTAAGAAGAAAATGATTCTATATGAAAAAATTATAGTGTTTATGGGTTAGTAATTAATAATTATTAAATTTGTAGCAATTATTGTTACAATTTGTTGATTTAAAACTAACAAAACTAATATACTATGTATCGGGTAGATAATTATAAATGTCTGTAATAACGATTACTTGTTGGACGTGAGACACCTTAGTCCGGCCGTGACCATGAATGCTGCAAAGTGTTCGAAACGTCGGGCAATCATAAATCAAACACAAACGCGATATAATCCGTAAAAGTATTTTTATTTACAAAGTTAATAATACTTGTACTACAGGGGACTTTACAAACATATAGTTATCGAACACAAATTACATCCAGACTCTGAACAAGAATCCGTTGCACAAAGTGTTGCTCTGCGTGGGATTCGAACCCCCGACACTCGAACAGTAGGTATCTTAACCACTACGCCATCTGTGCAGTCTCTGTTTTGGTTAATTGTATGTTCTGTAAGTCCACCAAGACACATGGATTTATTACTTTATGCGAGACGCTTTCAAAATAAGTGAACGTTGTCTTAAACAGCTTAAGAACTTTGATCTAAGGAATTAAATTACTTATTAATACAATAAAATTAAATTGTGTTATTTGTATGTATTTTCCGTGTGGTTACGGAGTAAGAATATAATTCACCACCCCCCCTTGGCCGTGGGTGTCTTAAAAGACGATAACGATGGCGACTAAGAGATACAATATACAGTACCTACAGTAAGCGCTAAACCCCAGTGATTTCTCACAGCATCACATTGCGTAAAATACCATCAAAATTATTCAATATAACATGTTAAAAGATATTGAATATAATATAAGAACACCACCTTAGAATAATAACGTATAGAAGGATAGTTTCAATACTTCGAACGTTCGAAACATGAATCTAAAAATACTAATGGCGCGCAGACGATTACACACATACACACGCACACCACTATACAAATTATGAAATCAAATTTTGTTTTTATTAACATAAATCATCGAAATACTTTTAAAAGTAATGTTAAAAACCCTTTTAAGTTTCTCAAATGTGTTATGACACCATTTGAATGCACAAACCGTCATAATTAAATATTTATTTTTTAAGAGTTGCGTACATACGTGCAATACAATGACTTGTACATTACGGAACGGTTCCGGCGTAAGCTCCATTAGGCTCCAATTGAAATGCTTCACTTTTTGTGCGCGAACTTACCTTCTATACGTTATTATTCTAAGAACACCACATAACGCTTTCATGTTCCCGTCAAAATTATTCCTTTTCGGCTGTTCTTTTTCGTGTTTTTAATTTTTAAAATTGGAATGGCGCCATTGCCGGACTGCTTTAAGTTCATATAGATGGCACGATTAAGAGTTGTTGGCAATATTCGCGTAATGATATCAACACATTTGTGTATCGCACAAAGAAATATTTTGCGTGGGCATTGTATGAAAGACACTTCGGCACAAAAGGTCTATATTTACACTATGCCGCCATTTATGCGATCAGGTAATTGGACATTAATTTTGATAGATATTATATTAATATATTTTTAAAAGGAAGATTAGTCTATAAAAAGCAAAGGAATTAAAAATCAAGTTTGATTAAACCATCCGTCTTAGCGCCCACGAAAGATCTAAATATGCCAAGAAAAGAATGAATTCAAACACTTTTTCCGCTGTCATATTAATTAATATCGTAATCATTGTCAATCAAATATAATTTGACAAATCAAATCGCGCGTAGGTGTTCAAATTATATTAAAAAAAGAAGACTTAGAACGAAATATTAAATCTCAAAAAATGTCATGGAGCAACGTCGTAGTAAATAATGGAGGGAAAGATCTCCGTGTATTTTTTTTCAGTTTAATCCCGGGGCTGCTTCATTCCAAACAATTAAAGCTAGCCGCTTAAATCCCGGACAAGTTGATGTATGGTGTGCAGGCAAATCTTTGACGTTATATAAGTATGTGAGCTCTATGTTTTGAGGGCAATCATGTAATGTATTTACAAAATGTAACCGCTATTTATTATGCCGAATGGCGCTGTATATTTAAGTTTTGTTTTATAACTTTCTGTTTTATTTGAATTGATCACAGCTTATATACGCTTGAGTCTTCTAGTTTCCTCTACAATGGGAGGGAAATTGACCTACCATACCAGATTGATCAGACATGTTGGTACAAGGTTCTATTTCGAGATTTATATTTTTCTTTTTCTTGCATAGATGTTGTATGCATATCATAATTCCTTAGTCGTCTTTCACGATACCCACAGGCAAGAAAGGGTGCGATGAATTGTATTTTTATTTTGTCCCCACACAGAAATTAATATATATTTATTATTATGCACATAATCATCTGTTCTTATCCCAATTACTTAAGGTCGACGCAATATGTACTCTTCTAACATAACACATGTTGCGAAAGATTTTAGTTTGATGACCTGCCTGCCTGATGTCAATTCTAGTTGGAAATTTAACTGTTGACCAGGAGGCACCAGATAGATTTGGCCAAGATTTATTTTGATGACGTTGGCAAACGAACTCGCAGCACACCCGATGGTAAGTGATTATGTCGCACATGGATCTTTGCATGGCTATAGGCAGCTAGGCCGCTGGCTGCATTGTATAAAGTGCTCTTCTTAAACCTCATTTAAAGAAGGACATAATATCATAGCGCTCGGAAAACATAGCAGCAGGTGGTTCATTCCAGAACCTGCACGTACGTCGGAGAAAAGATCGCTGGCAAACGTACAGTTGAAGACCATAAAGTTTTTAGGTGAAATGGATGAAACCTGTTACAGAGTCGAGTGGTACGGTTGTAAAATAGTGACGATGATACCAAGTGCACAGAGAATAGAACCTATGAAAGAGCTGATAGAGTACACATAGGTTGTGTGTAAAATTCTTAAATGTCTTTTACGACAACCAAAAGCAATGTTGGTAGTATTCGTAGCCGATATCACAGGTACCTAAATTGTTTATGAGGAATGTATCTTATGCCGTGACAGTGAAGTATTAAATACGAGTATGAAGACTCCTCTTAGTTTCTCATATAAGTTGTAAAAATACGGTTAGGGGAACTACAAAAAAAATCTAAGTTATGGATGGTCTGTGCCTAATGCCGCCCTAGCTGAGGTAGTGGGTGACCGAATCGGGGAATAGTCGGTCACCTGTAGAGAGGCTGACCGCGTAAGGCGACGCCCTAGAAGGGGCGTCAGGGAAAGACGGCTCCCAAATTCAAATTCAAAATCATTTATTATGCATAGACCCCGAGAGGGCACTTACATATTGTCAATTTTACAAAATAAAATTAAATTATCCAATAAAAATAAACTACCACCGGATCGGAACGCGACCGCTACTGAGAAGATCCGGCAAGAAACTCAGCGGGCTTGTCTATTATTTTAATTTTTTTTATTCTTACTAGATAGAAATTTGTGTACATGTTTTGTAAGACCTAGCTCCAGTGTGATGCCCTTCGAACTGCAAGATACTTAATATAATTCAAATGATTATGGCTGGACCAGATCCCACAAGCGGCACCCGATCACGAGTTAACTACTAGAGCAGCCATCATCCCGAAAGGAAAGGGGCTGGCCATGGACGACAAGGAACTCGATGCCGGTGGTCAGCTCAATGGTGAATGGGAGGAATTACGGTGGGTTATGGGGCCGCGTGCCGCTCCTGCATCACTCCGGACTGATGTGTGTGCTGACCATAACATACCCAAAAAAAGTTATGGATGATGGGCTAGGCATTAGTCCATCAACCTTCCCAGGAGAAAGGGCGGATGGCCCTTGGCAAGGTGGGCCAACAAAGTGGAGGAATCGTTAGCAGTGGCCGATAAATAGGTGGCGACGGGTCATATGGCAGCTTATAGGCGGCGCTAATCCGTTACTCCGGGCAATTGGGGTGGGTGTATCCAGACTAAAGCCTTTCAAAACAGGGACTTGTAGGAAAATGGGGAGCAGAGTTCCTCTGAACCTAAAATAACTCTGCGCTCTCCAAACCGATCATGAAGATAAGAATAAGAAGAGCCATCAAATAAGAATTCCAATTCTTATTTGGTAAGACCAATATCCAATATTAAACGTTGATAGGCCGATAAATGATGGATGAACAACGTGAGCATATTTTCCGTTTTGAGGACAGTCCTATCTTCAGATTGTATGTCCCATCGTCCTCAACCCAACAAAAATGTTCCGGTTATTCAAGCAGATGACGTGGGCCATAGTTTTACCTATTATTGTAAGACTTTTTATGTGACTTTGGTCTTTTTAGCTATCATTATCATCATTTCAGCCTATCGCCGTCTATTGCTGGACGTAGGCCTCCCTCATGTTACGCCACAAAGTGCGTTCCTGTGCCGCCTGCATCCAACGACACCCAGCAACTTTTACCAGGTCGTCGGTCCACCAAATGGAGCGTCCGATACGTGGTCGCTACTCGAGAATCTTTCTTATCCAGCGGTTGTCGGTTCGCCGAGCGATGCTTTTTATTGATGATTGCGTTCCATTTTGAAGTAAAAAGATATATTCACATTATGGACGAATGATGTAGGTATTGAAGATTTTATTTGCTGTCTGTACTGCCTGTGGTGGCAATTAATTTCGTATGTTAAAATCAAGCAAGAGCGGATTATAGCTTGGTCGTAAGTACGCGTCAAAAGTTATATATTGAATTAGCTTTTGCCCACGGTTTTGTACGTGTAGAAATCGTGTATCGCCGTTAAAAGTGATTTTGATTATTTGTGTTGCAGTAACAATTTGTAAATTAAAACTTTTGAATTTATCTGGTTTTGATCGGCACAGATATATTAACATTGACACAGTGCCGGATTAAGGCAGCGTTGGGCCTCTAGCAAATTCTGTTGATGGGCCCTTGGTTTACTTCAGGTTCTCAAGTTTAGGGTATTAAATAAAACAAAACTATTAAGGCATGCAAGATATTTTACGCTCCTATCTAAATTGATATTTTTTGGAGCGCGAGGCCCCTTAATTCGTGGGGCACGTAGTATTTGATACTCTTGCTATATGGCTAATCCGGCACTGCATTGACATAGAGTGGGAAGCGACTTTGCTGTATAATATGTAGTGATATAGTGTTAGGGGGCGTCCAGAAATTACGTGAGGTGTTTTGTTAAATTTTCTGTCACTCCCTCCCCCCCTGGTGAGATGTCGTGAGATTGTATTCAGCCCCTCCCCCATCCCCCAATCTCACGTGAGATTTTTCAAAATGTGGGTTTGTTACGTAAACCCGTTGGATTGTTATTGTAAAAAGAAAAAAAAAATAGATTTCAAAAACGATACACCTTCTTGTGCTTCAACGATTTGGTTATACAACGACTTTTATAATGGCAAGAAAATCGGTCTGTAGGTGCTATTTCGTATGTATCCCCTTTAAAGGTATGGCTCCTGCAATAAAATTCACAGTTGGGGATCTCGACTTATGGTGTCTTATATCAATTTTGAATCCGGAAAACTAGCAGTTTTCGTGGAACGATTACTATTCATTGTCAATGAGTAAACAAACCTCAGTTGCGTGATATTTGCCGAGACCCCCCCTCTCTCCAACGTAAGATTAGATGAGATTTGACTCGACCCCCTCCCCCCCTTAAACATCTCACGTATTTTATGAACGCCCCCTTAGCGATAACATGTCACGTGACCATGTCGATGACGACTTACATGAATTTATTCACCATACAAACCTACCTATAGAAGTTTTTACTTCAAAAATTCACCCCTTACTTTACACTATTAAACAAAAACATAATTTTTCTAAGGAGGTAGAGACATGTATTACAAAAATAAAGCATTGCTTAGTATTTATTTGTCCTTATTTTTTATTCAATAGTTAATAATCACACCTGTTGCTAGAGGGTTTTATTTTCCCTTTTGTCCTCTCTTGCATAGATGTTATATGCATATTATCCCTTAGTCGTCTTTTACGATATCCATGGGCAAGAACGGGGAGAGGGGGGTGAATTGTATTCTTATTCCGTCACCACAGGGGAACCTTTAAAAATATGGTAATAACGAACACAAATTACATCCAGAATCAAAGGAATAATTTGTGAATCGCACGAAGTATTGGCTTGCGTTAGTAGGTCAATTTGTTGGGTCGACCACTGACGTCAAGGAACTCTGCACCGGTGGTCGACCCAACGACGAAGGCGACGTGCTGTAGGGTGGGTTACGGGTGTGCGTGCTTACACCCCTCTGTCGAACCGGACGGAGCCGAGCGAGGAGGGCGCCGACCGTAACCCACCAACAAAAAAAAAAATTGCCCTTCCACTGGTCAGGAGGCCTTAGTCCAACAGTGGGCTGAGATGATGATGATGACGATGATAGCATGGCAGTGTCTTTTAAATGAGGTAGATTTTTTATAAAATATTGTTATCTTTTTTTGAACATGGACACCAGAAAGTAATCGTTCTTTGGGCAAAATAAACTGCAATATTAAATTAATATATATTTTTTATTTTACGTGTACTGACGGACTAAGAATACAATTTATCACTCCCTATCTTATCCGTGGATGTCGTAAAAGATAACTAAGGGATAATACGCATATAACATCCATGCAAGAAGAAAAACTTTAAATAAAACCCTATACCAACCTGCCTGACCTGCATGGTCAAATTTCCTCCTATTGGGGAAAAGGCTCGAGCCCGATAGTGAGACGTATATAAACGGAAATGATTATAAATATCATCATCATCATCTCAGCCCATATACGTCCCACTGTTGGGCTCGGGCCTCCTCCATAATGGAAGGGTAATTGACCTACTATACTACGCTGGTCAGACGTGTTGGTATAGGGTTTTATTTCGAGTTTTCCTTCTCTCGCATAGATATTATATGCGTTTTATGTCCCTTAGTCGTCTCGTACGATCACCCACGGTGGTGAATTGTATTCTTACTCCGTCAACACACGGAAGACGATAAATATAGTTTGATGAAACTATTTGACTACAAATTCAAGTCCAATATGATTAAGAAATCTAAAACTAGGAATTACATTTATAATCATTTCAGCTCATACATTTCTTACTGCTGGGCTGGCGCTTCTCTCCGAAAGGGGGGAAATTGATCAATTATACCACGCTGGTCAGATTTACACAGTTTTTCTTTTGAATAGATGTTATATGCCTATTTATTATTATTTTTTTCATTTTTTAGACAAAACCCTGCACTAGGAAAATAATGCTTGTAATTTTTTTTTTAGGGTGGGCTACAGTCGGCGCACTCCTCGTCCACTCCGTCTGGGGCGACAGAGGTAACCCGTAACCCACCTGCGCGACACGTCGCCTTCGTCGTTGGGCCGACCACCGGAGCAGGGTGACTTGACGTCAGTGGTCGGCCCGACGCAAGTGGTCTGCCCGAAAATAATTCTTGTATTGCGGATGATTTTACACATAACTAACGGACACAAATTACATCCAGATTCAGAACAGAAATTTATGGATCGCGCAGTGTTAACCTGCAAACCCACGACTCCGGCACTATAGGTTGCTATCTTAACCACTACGCCATCCTTAATTATTTCATACAATAGTCACGGGCAAGATAAGGTGTGCTGATTTGTATTTTTATTTCTCACGAAAATAACCATAAAATAAATTGTTAATTTCAACCATTTTTCATGAATCCCATTGTCAGAACTGGAACAAATTGAAATGCACACGGGAAGCACCAGCTTATAAATAAAAAAAATAGCGTGAGTACTAAGTACGCATGTGTTATTATGAGTATTAAAAAAAATAAAAAAAAAGGAATTAAAAAAAAGCTCTCGCTCTTTCTCACTCTCTTGCTCCCTACTCTCGCCCCATGGCTGTGCTTCGTGCTATGTTCGCCCTTTCTCACTCTCTCTCAATCGGTCTCAATCACTCTCTCCCTCTTCTTCGACAAAAACGCTACACATCTTCGTGACGCTAAATTGCGTTTCATCCGTAAAAAATTGACCCTCATTCGCGCAAAGAAGTTTCTCTTCAAAAACTAATAATAAAATCAAAACCCGTTCACCTAGTCGAAAGTTCTGAGGTAACAAATATTAAATAAACAATAGTCGAATTGAGAGATCACAAAATCAGTTATTATCGGATCTGGCAACACAATTCTTCACAAAGTCGCTGTTATTTCGGCCAACTACAATCTTAGTACGAAGAACAGCTTTAATTCAATGAATACTAAAACTTGTCCAAATTACTGAAGCAGTCCGTACCTCACTTATTAACTTAGTGCAATTAAGTGAACAAGTTGTTGCTAAAGTTTATAGCTCTTTTATAAAATAAGATTTGTCATATTTTTACATGCGATGGTCCCCGAAACGCATGAAAGTTGTTTCTTTATTATTGTTGGTAGGAAACGACCAAACAGCGCACCTGTGGGCCTACTCTTGAAATCCATTCTAATTTCGAATCCAATTCAATTCCAATCTCACCAAACTTATATTTGGTACTCTTGAACAAAATCGAGAATGAATTCTTCGCGTTCGCCGTTATTATTTTCACCAAATGTGTCGTATTTTCTTACTTTAAATTAATAACGTTATCGAATTATATCACGACAAAGACGCTTTCTTGAAATTGTGCAACATTAACGATTTTAAACTACGTCAAAATCACGTCGGGAGTAGCAAATATTAGATTTAATCGACTAGAGCCGAATTCATTTAGTTTAAAAAAAATCCACCCAATTTGATTCCAATCGTGCGCTAGTGTCGCTTTCAAGAGTACCAAATTTGCTCAAATTCGAGCTGCGATTGCATTTAGGATTGGAATCGAGATTCAAAAGTAGGCACACTGATGGTAAGTGATCTTGTCGCTCGTGGAACTTTGCTGGGCCGCTGTCTACTGTGAAGAGTGGGTGAATGAATGCAATGAGGTTCGGTGATACTAAAGGCGTCACTAAAATCCACCACACGGAAACACACTCAGAAAGTTGGGTGTCCGGATCTCTCGCTCACCGAATGAAGCGAAGTAAGGAGTGTGCAGTGAGAGTTTGGTACTACTCCGGATCGATCGGCCCATGGTTGTAGACAGAAAACTGTCGACATTCTGGTTCTACCACATTTTTTTTTTATTTTATTGCAGACGGTGGCAAACGAGCAAACAGTACACCTGGTGGTAAGTGTTGCTGCCGCTCATGGACCTTTACAGGATCGCTGCCTACCGCGAAGAAAGTGAAGGGAGTGTGAATGCGTGCATTAAGGCTCGGTGATACCAAGGGCACCACCAAAACCCTCCACACACAAACACCCTCAGAAAGTTGGGCTTCCGGCTCTCTCATGTAATATTTTATTTCATGATAATATTTAGTTTTAATATTTAAACTATAATTTTATTTCCCGAATATGGTGAGGGGATAAAAATACAACTGAAATCACTTACTTGCCTTAATAACGCCTTACTGGGTTCGACCATTAGACAGCCTCACGGTTGCAAGATTATTCCCTCATTCGTGGGGAGGCCTTAAATGGGACAACACTGGAAGCATCCGCTTATAAATAAAAAGAGAAGTTTCTTCTTTTTCCGAAGTCGATTATAAATTAAAAATAAAACTTACAATCAAATACAAACGCGATAAAGGCCATAAAAATAGTTTTGTTTCAAATGTGTAATAATCGAGTAAGCATTAGAGTTCAATAAATAATAATAAAAGATTACTTTTATCCCATTTCATTACATTATGCTTAGAATAATAACGTATAGAAGGTAAGTTCGCGCACAAAAAGTGAAGCATTTCAATTGAGCCTAATGGAGCTTACGCCGGAACCGTTCCGTAATGTACAAGTCATTGTACTGCACGTACGTACGCAACTCTTAAAAAATAAATAGGTAATTATGACGGTTTGTGCATTCAAATGGTGTCATAACACATTTAAAAAATTAAAAAGGTTAAAACATTACTTTTAAAAGTATTTCGACGATTCATGTTAATAAAAACCAAATTTGATTTCATAATTTGTATAGTGGTGTGCGTGTGTACGTGTGTAATCGTCTGTGCGCCATTAGTATTTTTAGATTCATGTTTCGATCGTTCGAAGTATTAACACTATCCTTCTATACGTTATTATTCTAAGACATTATGTTTCTTACATGAATGCTATAGATGAATTCAAAATGAAAAAATTTCAATTATAACGTTCAAATAAATAATAATTTCATTTGGTTTTTTAAATTATTATTTTAAGTAGTATCGTATTACCGTTATCCTGTTTAAACGTTCATGTATAATATAAACAGGATAATAGATATTTTCTACAATGAACGTTCCCGCCAGCCGCCATGACACCATATTCTTCGTGTGACCAGGCATAAAAATGTAAATATTTGTGTTAAGAATTTGGTTAAATTTTAACTAAAATGTCGGCTCTTTGTATATTTGTATAATGTAAGTTAAAGGCGGAAGCTATTAGATATTTTTACGCGAGTAGTTTTCCAATTTTTACGTGAATATTATGTATATGAAATAAAATGTTTTTTTATCGTGTTTTAATTTAATTTTTTCGTGTGGTGACGGTTACTTCTTCATACATATTTACACCCTTAGAGGGTGAAAATTAAGAAATGCTGAAACACGTGTTTATTTATTATAATTAAAGAGTGTTTGTGGAGGAGTTCATGAAAATCGATGAAGATTATTTTTCTCGCTATACAAACTTAGTAGTAAAGTAGTAAAGCGGTTTACCCCTTAGGGGTTAAATTTCTTGCCGACGGCTGTACACGGGGGTCATCCGGTCGATGGCCCTGTACGGCGCACCGGTGTGGGCGGGGTCCTTGACCGTCCGACTTAGGGCCCTTCTGTGGCGACCACAGAGGGTCATGGCG
This sequence comes from Lymantria dispar, assembly GCA_032191425.1. NCBI lineage: Eukaryota > Metazoa > Arthropoda > Insecta > Lepidoptera > Erebidae > Lymantria > Lymantria dispar. The sequence continues at coordinate 2,320,008 of CM063465.1, read as the reverse complement.
GTCAGGGCCATCCGCGGATACCGCACGGTGGCGACGGAGGCAGCGTGCCTATTGGCCGGGACTCCCCCGTGGGACCTGGAGGCGGAGATGCTCGCCGGATTGTATCGGCGGGTGACGGGGGTGCGAGCGGAGGGCGGTGAGATCTCGTTAAGGGAGCTCATCGCCTGGCGCGTCGACGCCCGCCGAGACGTCATTGCCCGTTGGGCAGTCCGGCTGGAGAGGCCTCGGTTCGGGGTGCGAACCGTGGAGGCCTTCCGGCCGGTGCTGATGCAGTGGCTGGAAAGGCGGCACGGAGTGCTCTCCTTCCGACTAGTGCAGGTGTTGACGGGGCACGGGGGCTTCGCCAAATACCTACACAGGGTCGTAAGGAGGGAGAGTACACCGTCCTGCCACCACTGCGATTGCGACGAGGAGACGGCGCGCCACACGCTCGAGGCCTGCGCGGCTTGGGCAGTGCAGCGCCGTGAACTCGTCGTAATCATCGGTGCCGAGGATTGGGACGCGGTCGCAGCCTTCTGCGAGACAGTGATCTCGCAGAAGGAGGCGGCGGATCGTCTGCGCGTGGAGCGCAGCCTCGATGAGGAGATCCGCCGCCGGCGACTGGGGCGGCGTAGGCGCAACTATCTGCGCCTCATGCCGCCCTAGCCGAGGCCGCGGGTGACGTGACCGGGGATTAGTCCGTCACCCGCCGAGAGGCCGACCGCGTGAGGAAAGACCGACGTCCTCCCCTAGGGGGGGACGTCGGTCGATGGGAGGGTACCCCGCGTAGGGGGTATTCCGTCGGGCCGACCACTGATGACAAGTAAACCTGCTCCGGTGGTCGGCCCAACGACGAAGGCGAGGTGGTTTTCGGGTGGGTTGCGAGAGTTGCGTGCTTAAGCCCCTCTGTCGCCCCGGACGGAGTGGTGCGGAGGCGCGCCGACCGCAGCCCAGCCACAAAAAAAAAGGGGTTAAATTTCTAACCCACCTCCAAAAAAAAAGGGGGTTGAATTTCAAAAAATCCTTTCTTTGCGTGACGTAGAAACCCACTAATTACCCCCTATCGACAGTCTTCTATCTACAACCGCGGGCTGGTCCGTCCGGGGTAGTATCACACTGTCGCAGGAAATCGACGTCTGAGTAGTAGTAATTTATTACTGCACTTCGCTTGGTGAGCGAAGGAGCCCGCAACTCATCTTTCTGAGGGTGTTTGCGTTTGCTGAATTGATGCCTTTAGTGTCACCAAACCCTGCACGCCTTCACACTTCCTTCACTTTCTTTTCGAAAGACAGCGGCCTAGAAATGGTCAATGAGCGGTAGTATCACTTACCATTAGGTGTGTTGTTTGTTCGTTTGCCACATTAAAAAAAGCTAGATCAATGTTGGTGAAAACTGCCGATAATGTTCAGGGACATTCATAAATAGTTCATATTAACAAATGTACTTGATAGGTGGCGCTCCGGTCTATTGAAAGGAATTCCATTCTTAAATTTTTAGTTTACAGAATAAGGTTATATTTCGAATCTTCCTTATCTTGCATAGATGTTATTAGTATATTATATTCCTTATTCTCCTTTTTCGTTATCAGCGTTTATGGTCACGAGCGGACTGATCATATCCACCCGTGACCATAAACGATGCAAAGTGTTCGAAACGTCGGTTAATCAGATTTCAAATAAAAACGCGATAAAATCCGGAAAATAGCTTTCTTTATAATTAGTTGAAGGTGTTGCCTTTCCGTGTGGTGACGGAATAAGAATATATTTCATCACTGCTACAACACAAGAATTACGACTAAAGGATACGCATATGTTATGCAATATACTTGCTAAGAGAAAGAAAACTCGCAACGAAACCCTACACCAACCTATCTAACCAGCGACGAAGGCGACGTGGTTTTCGGGTGGGTCGCGGGAGTTGCGTGCTTAAGCCCCTCTGTCGCCCCGGACGGAGTGGTGCGGAGGCGCGCCGACCGCGGCCCACCCACACAAAAAAAAAAAAAAAAAAAAAATGGTATAATAAAGTCAATTTCCCTCTTATTATGGTGAAGACTCGAGCCCAGCAGTGGGACATATATGAGCCGAAATAATGATGAGATGTTGCCTTTTTAAAACATAATTAACACGGTTCATAGATGTCCGAGCTAAATAACGCGACAATTATTTCAGATTCGTTCCGTTCACTCAATCTGCATTCATTCAGCGTGCACCGTAAGTCCGCCCCGTGTGATATTAGCACTAGAAAATTAGCTTGCTCTTTTATTTGTAATGAGAGGACGAAAAGTGAACGCTTAAAATGTTGGAAGTATCGACAAAGTAAAAATGAAACTCATGACCATCATCACAGCCCACATACGTGTCCCACTGTTGGGCTCGGGCCTCCTTCACAATGGGAGGGAATTTGACCTACTATACCATGCTAGTCAGACATGTTGAAATAGGGTTTCATTTCTAGTTTTTCTTCTCTTGCACCTGCACTTGTGTTTATTTATTTTTATTAAAGAGTGTTTGTGAAGAAGTTCATGAAAATCGATGAAGATTATTTTTCTCGCCATACAAACTTAGTAGTAAAGCGGTTTACCCCTTAGGGGTTGAATTTCTAACCCATCCCCAAAAAAAAGGGGGTTGAATTTCAAAAAATCCTTTCTTAGTGGGTTTCTACGTCACGCAAGACCCGGCCACGCGTTGCTGTGGCTAATGTTTTTGATATATTAGATTTTATTAAACTATTAAGTGGAACTGTAGGAGAACATCTGTCATGGAGGTCGTCATAATTTTTACAAATGGCACCTATGTAAAAAAGCAAGTTAAAATCGTATATGACACGTTTGTAGGTTTGACATAGCAGCGCCATCTATTAATTAATTACTCAATCCAGTCAACAGATATCGCCATCTGTTAAAATCATTTGGAGTTAACAGATAATTGTGAATGTCAAATAATAGACGAATAATTTGCAATAAAATAATATTGCGATTATAAATTAAGATGTAAGCTATCCTATCTTTCAAGTTGGATCAAACTGCACACGGTGTGTAAATTTGATTAAAATCGGTTCAGTAATTTAGGAGTCCATCGCGGACAAACATCGTGACACGTAATTTATATATATTAAGATAAGAAGATGTATATAGATATAAAATATACTAGCAGACTCAACAGACTTTGTACTGTTCAAATCTAAAAAAATGGTAAAAGGAATTCCTGCTGAACTCGATCGCAGCGCCACCTACCGGGTCCAATTGTGAATCTAAACCATTCTCAAATCCCCTTAAACACACACAATGGCTGGACTGATTTTGATGAAATTTTTTTTTGTGTGTTCAAATGAGTTCGAGAATGGTTCAGATTAATATTTGGACCCGGTAGGTGGCGTTGCGATTGATTTCAAAGAGTTTTTTTTAACACAATCATCATCATTTCAGCCTATTGCCGTCCACTGCTGGACGTAGGCCTCCCTCATGTTGCGCCACAATGTGCGGTCCTGTGCCGCCTGCATTCAACGACGCCCAGCAACTTTCACTAGGTCATCGGTCCACCTAGTGGGGGGGCGTCCTACACTGCGTCGTCCGATACGTGATCGCCACTCGAGAACCTTTCTTCCCCAGTGGTTGTCGGTTCGTCGAGCGATGTGGCCTGCCCATTGCCACTTCAGCATGCTAATTCTTCGTGCTTAGCGTCTGTTGATTCAGCTAGTAACTAATTAAGTTGTTGTAGAGACCAGCGTTTGAGGTATGAAACACTTCCATATAGACCAATCTTATGTAATGCAACTCTTGTTGCAGTAATAAAACATTTTTGTTTTGTACTATTAAAATTGTTAAATGCTATGTAATACAAATACTACAAACGCCTATATATCGTGTCGTAAAAACGACTAAGAATTGTATTCTTATCCTCCTCATTCATCAATTTCCTTGTTATTTTAAATATACTGTTTGTAAATGTACTTTTAACTTTTATTGTAAAGTGTAGCGTGTTTTGCCTAACGAATTTTTGTATTTTCAGCGTTTGTAACATATTGTGGTGTTGGTCATGCTCACATAAGGATCTACTTGCGGTAGCTGCGTGAAGCGGGTCTCTCCCTTCACTCCATAGTGGTTGAGGGGAGTGATGGCTGCTCTAGTAGTTAACTCGTGATCGGGTGCCGCTTGTGGGATCTGGTCCAGCCATAATCGTTTAAATTATATTAAGTGTCTTCCGGTTCGAAGGGCATCATACTGGAGCTAGTTCTTACAAAACATGTACACAATTGTATAACTAGTAAGAAGAAAAAAAAAATTAAAAATAATGACAAGCCCGCTGAGTTTCTTGCCGGATCTTCTCAGTAGCGGTCGCGTTCCGATCCGGTGGTAGTATATTTTTTTTTGGAAATTGTAAACCTGACAATATGTAAGTGCCCTCTCGGGGTTTATGCATAATAAAATAATTTGAATTTGAATTTGAATTTATTCCGTCACCACACATCTCAGTCCATACACACCCACTGATGGACTTGAGCCTCCTCCACTATGGGAGGGAAACTGACCCACTATACATCGCTGGTCAGATGTATTTGTATAGGGCTTTGTTTCGAGTTTGCCTGCTATGCTTATTATATCCCTTATCCCTCGTCGTCTTTTACGACAGCCAAGGGCAAGAAGGGAGTCGTGAATTGTATTCTTACTCCGTCTTCACACGGAAAGTCACCATACAGATAAACATAATTAACAAACTTGGAACAATAATTTGTGAATCGCACAAAGTATTGTTTTAGGGTGGGAACCGAACTTGATATGGTTAGCCGGTATCTTAACCACTAAAACCATATGCAATCCTTTTAAAATATAGCCTATGTTACTCCCTGATAGCTTTCCACTGGTGAAAGAATTGGTTTAAGCGTGAAAGCGTAATAAACAAACTTACTTTCGCATTTATAATATTAGTAAGGATAAGGATATATGTCATCCTATTCATATAAATGTTTATTAAGAGATTTTATTTTTTTGTAATAAGATTTTATTTATTATCCTCTTCTTGTCACAATTTTATGCTTTCATGCTTGTTTTCCTTATGGTATTTTTGTTTGCGAACCAGTAAATTATAGCGAGTAAATGTTATTGACGAAGGGGGGATAGATATCCCCCTTCGTCTTTTTGTAGTTAGTATATTTTATTTATCTGATTATCTAATGCTGTGTGGTAGCGGCTTCGAATACTACCAACCCTTGCTTTGCTCGTGGGTGTCGTAAAAGACGACTAAGAGCCCTAGATTGACCCGGACCAACTCCATCTGGTACCATTTGGGTCAACGACTACATTCCCAAGGAGGGTTGACGTCAGGCAGGCGGCCGGTCATAAAAGTCATTGCCGAAACTTTTTGCAATATGTCAAAACAGATGACATATTGCGTCGACCCCAAGTAATTGGGATAAGAGCAAGATGATGATGATTTATCTGATTATCTAAAATATTAGGTCACTTAGAGTAGTTACTGTCAGATCCGTCTGAAACAGGTAACGTGACTTAGTTAAACATACAGGTATAATCTGTGGCTATGATATTACATATATAGGCGAGGATAAAGCTAATGCAGACCTTGAGCAGGTCACTGAAGGACACCGTAATAGCCTTTCCAGTGCAAAATCAGCCTTCAATCATATTGCAGAGTTGGATGGAGTGTGGCTGTACCATTAGCTAGCTAAAAATAAAATAAAAGGACTTCTAGATTCGTGCAGTAAATCCGTGAGGAACGTTTGGTTTGCTTACGTTTGATCTGACTGAAATGTATAGAATGGATAGCATTGAAAGCACAAGAAGGCTGCAGGAAGAGTCAAAAAAATATAATTTATATCTGGTAGCGCAGTAGTGTGTGTTACCAGTGACGCATTATGACAGGGAAACGTGGTCCTTAAATGTAAGTCTCATAACCAAGTTCAAAGTCGCTCAGCGTGCTATGGAGCGGACTGTTGTGTTTGTGACAAAAAAGCAAACAGTACACCTGATGGTAAGTGTTGCTGCCGCTCATGGACTTTTACAAGGCCGCTGCCTACCGTGAAGAAAGTGAAGGGAGTGTGACTGCGTGCATTTAGGCTCGGTGATAACAAAGGCACCACCAAAACCCTCCACACGCAAACACCCTCAGAAAGTAGGGCTTCCGGCTCTCTCGCTCACCGAACGAAGCGCAGTAACAGATTGCTACTACTCAGACATCGATTTTCTGCGAGAGCGTGGTACTGCCCCGGACGGACCGGCCCGCGGCTGTATACAGATAACTGTCGACAGTGTGGTCCTACCACTATTAATATTATGTTCGGGATTTCTCTGCGAGATATAATCCGGAATACGGAAATCCGCAGAAGAATAGGTGTAACTCATATAGCATGAAGAATTAACACGTTGAGGTAGCAAAGGGCAGGCCACATCGCTCGACGAACCGACAACCGCTGGAGAAGAAAGTTTCTTGTGTCGCGACCACGTATCGGATGACGCAGTGTAGGACGCACCACCACTAGGTGGACAGACAACCTAGTGCAAGTTGCTGGATGTCGCTGGATTCAGGCGGCACAGGATCGCACTCTGTGGTGGGACATGAGAGAGACCTACAAGAGACTATGATGTGGTAGAGATTATTCGACATCGATGCCCCATCCGACGGTTATGACCGCAGGCTCTACTACCTTGGGCCAAGCAGTATAGGAACGAGGACCATATATTGAAATAAAAAAAAGCGGGCGATCCAATTTCATTTACTAGGACTATTTTACTCGTCGTCCTGTGTATACAGCGTGATGTTTTTTTATATATTAACTAGCTATCATAGAAGATTCACTAGCGTTGATTATTTACTTCTTCTTCCTTCTTCTTCCTTCTTCTTCCTTCTTCTTCCCTCTTCTCTAGCTGTATAGATCCCACTGTTGATCTCTCTGGGACCTCCTTTACAATGGGAGGGAAATTGAGCTGCTATATCTAGTCGAACGGTTTGATATATATGGTTCTATGTGTAGAGATTTTTCCATTCCATAGATAATATTCCATAGATGTTCTGTGTGGTGACAGTGTGAGTAAAAAATACAATTTATTACTCCCTATCTTACCCGTGGATGTCGTAATAGACGGCTAAGAGGTATAATATGCATACAACATCTGCGCACGAGAAGGAAATCTCGAAATGAAATCATATACCAATACGGTGTAGAAGGTTAATTGCCCTCCTTGGGTCAAGTTGAAGGTCAATTGGAGAGGCGGTTCAAGTCCAGTTAGTGAGACGTCTATCAGGTGGTGTATGAGCTGAGAAGAGATGTTATCTGCCCATCATGTCCCTCAGTTGTCTTTTACGATATCCACGGGCAAGGAAGTTTGCTTGTGTTGCGTGCCGTTACACGATATTTTCTTGTTTTGTTTTTAAAACAAAACTATTATAGTAGCTTAGGAGATTAAAATACGTATAATGAATGTAAAAAAAGGTTTATTTTACAATAAAAATTACCCAAAATACTAGGTAATAATTTTTGCTTAGATGTCTCCATGTAATGACGGAGTAAGAATACACTTCCCCACTGCCTCCCTTGCTTGTGGGTGTCGTAAAAGACGATTAAGGGATACTATATGCATATAACATCTATACAAGAGAAAGAAAACTCGAAACAAAATCCTATGCCAGGGGTGGCGAACCCTTACGTATCCACGTGCCATAATTCTAAATATTTTTTTCTGGAAACCATAGACGTGCCATAAAATATTTTTGAATCCATATTGAACTAGACTGGAAATCAATCAGCTGCATTTCAAATTCATGAATGTACAACCAATCAAATTGGGACAAACTAATTTTTCAAATGACGTCACATCATTTTCGTAGTGCAGAATGCATCTTGTAAACATGAACGTGCCCAAACAATTGTGTTGCGTGCCATCGATAGCAGGCGTGCCATTGGTTCACCATCCCTGTCCTATGCCCACACGCCTGACTAGCATGGACTAGTTGACCAATTAACTGACATTACTATACGACGCTGGTCAGACAGGTTGGTATAGGATTTTATTAAATGCGATATGCATATTTTAGTATGTAAATTTTAGTATATCCATATTTTATTATATGTTATATGCGTTATATCCCTTAGACTTACGACACTCACGGGCAAGATAGGGAGTAGTAATTTGTATTCTTACGCCGTCACCACAAGTAAAGAAATAAACATCACCCTATATTAATAGATATCACAGAATAAGTTCAACTATAAAGTTTATAACCGTCTGTTTTCTTTTTAAGTTTTGAGATAGGTGTGGCGTTGTGATGGACAAATAACGGGACAATCCGATTTATTTCATTATTACATTTAAATTGAGAGACATTTATTAGACTAAGAAGACAGGGAAGTGTATATTACATGAATGGTGTAAGGATTAAGAAATGCACTCACCGTTTCAAGTGTCATGGGTTTGATTCTCACGCAGGACAATACTTTGTGTGATGTATAACTATTTTAAGATATTTCATCGTATTCGAGTTTTATTTTTACTAATACGAGAGTGCAAAAATTTTAGAATTCATCATCATGAAAGAACGGAATTCTAGATTGGGTTTGAGGAATCAAATACAAGGGCAATAAAATACTTTTCCGTGTGGTGACGGAGTAAGTATACAGGTCACCACTTCTTACCCGATAATGTCGTAAAAGACGACTAAGAGATATAATATGCATATAACATTAATGTAATATAAAAAAAAGTCAAAACAAAACGCTGTACCAACCTGTCCAAGCAGCATGATAAGGGCAATTTCCTATTGTGGAGGAGGCTCGAACCCAGCATTGGGACGTATATGAGCCGAGATGATGATGGAATTACTTAAAAATAATTTTATTTCTTAATACACGCGTAAACATCAGAAATTATTAATAATTTTTTCTTTTTTAATACTGAGCAATATAAAGATAATGACATATCATATTAAAAAAAGAAATATGATAGGCTGTATGAGTTGTTTTCCTTTATGCGCCCGATCAGATGTTACTGTAACTAAAAAAGAGGTTTTGGCGGGAATCTGGAAGTGTCATGTGGTGTTCTTGTATTATATTTAATATCTTATTGTTTTAACGTGTTATATTAAATAATTTTGATGGCATTTTATGTAATATATAGCGGCAGAACTGCTGAGGTGTAGTGAATCTATACCAATAAATAAAATTGGAGTGTCTGTTTGTAATGTCAAAATAATAGGCTTTTTTCGTGCTCACACGGTTATTTGTACGACACCTATGCCTAAAATACAGATTAAAAATTTTTTGTCTGTCTGTCTGTTTGTTCTAGGTAATCTTCAAAACGGCTGGACCGATTTTAAAAATTCTTTCACCACTGGAAAGCTATAATATCAGAGCGTAAACTAGGCTATATTTTATCCCGGTATTCCCACGGGAACGGGAACTACGCGGGTAAAACGACTAAAACTGAAGCGAAGCGAGGGCGGGTTGCTAGTATGATATAAAACTACTATACATACCTTTTTGTTTCCACCAAAATTCTCAGAACTAACAAGTAGTAGTGGCCATTACATTGTTGAAGGCGACACTTTCGACTTACTGACAGACCATTACTGACACGAAGAAACTGATAATTTGAAAAGAAAATTATAACTCGACACTGGCAAAAATGACTCTTATTAGTAGCTGATAGTCAAGACAAAAAAAAAGAGGAAAAATTAAAAAAATTTCCCTGCCCGATTAGTTGTCTAAGAAAAATAATTATAGGTTAGTGTAGTCGTCTTTCTCGTAAAACCAATCTTTTATTAAACTCAATATCGTAATCTCCAAATTTACTAAAACAGTTTTATTTTAAAATCAACAAGATAATACCATGTAATGGCATTCATTAGTATTTTATTATAAAAATACCGACGCCAAATAAAAAAAGAGCATTTAAAATTAAAAATAAAACTTTCTTTTAAAGGATCAGTAATAAAACCAATCAAAATTGTCTCCAATGGGATGATCGGGGCATAATGACGTATCTCGGGGCTTAAGGAACTCGAGTGACAATCATCTGTCTCAATTAAAGGAAGTTCATAACTTTATTTAATACTTGTCCTGCTTATTTTTTAAGTCCTTGCCTTTGATATAATCTTATTCTTAGTTAATGAAAGAATTTTATAGAAAATGAATCTCAAATGCACAAAAACAAACAAAGAGTGAATGACATTTTATATATGAGAGATGATGTAGTAAGAATATAATTTACAACCCCCTATCGTGCGTGGCTGTCATACAAGTCGTCTAAGAGATAATGCAGATCACATTTATGCAAGAGGAGATTACTCAATATAAGAAACCACAAGATAATTTAAAAGGGATAAAAGGGTGTTGCAATATTCGATTTTCTTCCTGTGCAAAAGTTGCATCAGTCTAGCACCATGGATTTGATAGAGCTTAGTCTTAAGATTGATTGCAATAGTAGGGTTTCGAGCTGCTACAAAGTCTGCGTTGTATACTACTCCAGACGTAATTTGATTTTGGGCCGACAACTGAGGACAAGGAACTCGGCACTGGTGGTCGGCCCAACGACGAAGGCGACGTGGGTACGGGTGGTTTATGGGCCCGTGCGCTGTTTTTTCGTCGCCCTGGACGGAAAGGACCGCGTGTGCGCTTACCATAGCCCACCCATAAAAAAAAAAAGATTGATTAAAAATATCGTCTGTGCATCTACTGACGATCTATGATGCAGGATCTTTCGATTTGTGATCGTCATTTGAGAAGCTTCCTATTTGAATACTCGTCGATTTGATTAGTGATGTGGTCTGTCCATAGTCACTTCCGTCTGCCAAGTGACTATATATTTCATATTGTCTTTTTTGACAGAAAAGAAAGCGGTCCAACTGATTATCATCATCAGCCTGATCCCAGTGGTCGATTCAATATGTACTCTTCTTTTATAGTATATTGCAAAGTTATTGCCAATAGTTTTATCACCGGCCGCCTATCTAAAGAAAGAAAGAAGAAAGAAAAGTATTTATTTTATCTAAAGTCAATTCTTCTAAGGAATGTAATTGCTGGCTAGATGGATCAGATTTTGTTGGCCCAGGTCTATGTAAAGCTGTTAGTCGTATTTTACAACATCCACTGGCAATCTGGGGTTTGGTAGTATTCCGTATCACACAGTGCAATTGATAGAAGGTAAGTAAATGCCGCTTGTGGACCTCTGCAATACTAGGGGCACAGCTTGGTTGTTGCCTACTGGACTTATGCTTACTTCTTTTGCTTATCGAATGAAGTGTAATAGAAAATTGTTTCTACCTAAACGTCCATTACCTGCAATAATGTGGTATGAACCTGGACGTGCCGAGCCATTTATGGATACAGTCACTCTTCTGTCTACAGCTGCAGGTCGTTTCCTCCAGAATAGTACCATACTCTCGCGGAAATTCGACGTCTGAGTAACAATTTGTTGGTGTACTTCGTTCGGTGAACGAAATAGCCGGAAGCTCAATTTGCCAAGGGTGTTTCTGTGTGTTGGGTTTTGGTATTCCCGAATCTCATTGTACGCATTCACGCGGTACTATCACTTACCATCAGGTGTTTTGCTTGTCGGTTTGCCACCAAGAGCAATAAAAAAAAAGAGAAATTTGCATGTTATTAATTAATTACCATTTTAGCTGATTTATGATCCAATGCTAGACCCGAAACTCCTCCACAATAGAAAAGAGTTTGATCTACAATGCTGATCAGACGATTTTGCATTTTTTTTTTATGGGTGGGCTATGGCAAGCGCACGCGCGGTCGTCCATTCCGTCCGGGGCGATGAAAGCACGGCGTGCGGGCCTATAACTCACCCGTACCCACGTCACCTCGTTGTTGGGCCGACCACCGGAGCAGAGGTGACTTGTCATCAGTGGTTGGCCCGAGCCCAGACGGATTCGCATAGGGTTTCATATCGAATTGTACTCCTCTTGCACAAATGCACAATGTTATGGGCAATCTTCAATAAGTCTTTTACGACATCCACATTTTATATAGGGGATGGTGAATTGTATCACACGGCCAAAATAATGCTCTTTTTATAAGAAATATATTAATTACTTGTAATATTTTTGATGTGATAACTTCTATAGCTAGATTTGTATGAGGAGTAAACTCATGTAAGTCGTCACCGACATGGTCACGTGACATGTTAATGCTAACACTATATCTGTAGATATGACAATGTCACTATATCTGTGAAGATAGATGGTAAAACCAGATAAATGTAAAAAGTTTAAATTTACAAATTTTATTTTTCATCATCATTTCAGCTCATATAGGTCCCACTGTTGGGCTCGAACCTCCTCCACAATAGAAGGAAATGGATCTTACTAAACCATGCTGTTCTGACAGGTTGGTATAGGGTTTTATTTCGAGTTTTCTTTCTCTTGCATAGATGTTATATACATATTATATCCCTTAGTCGTCTTTTACGACATCCACGCGCAAGATAGGGAGTGGTGAATTGTATTCTTACTCCGTCACCACACGGAAATTTTATTTTAATATCCAATTAATTTGAATTAAAAAAAATCTGTTTGTTCATAGTTTTAAGTTGTCACATCTATCGACAGTCCTTATAACTGTTCTTTTTTACAGTAGCAATACAAATGCAGACTTACATTTTTGAAATTTTTGCCTATCTTTTACGAACGGACAGAGTAGACTTAGCAAAAGAGTCGCTTTAACAGTATTTCGGTACGGAACCTAAAAGATACATCAATATTCTCGTCCAAATAGAATCCATTATATCTATTTACGAGTAGAAGATCGCTCGTCTAATTTAAGGTCTATTCGAAGACAACTTTACGTCCTTTTATCCTTAACGTTTTATGGCCTATAGAACGACTCTGTGAGTAGATTCCACAAAAAATGGCCGCCGATAAACCAATTATTTCTATCCTGTATCGGTAAGAAACGATTCCTGGGTCAAATATAAAATTCAATTTTATTACGCTTTTAAATTATTTTGCTTTCATAAAAATTGTATTGTGCGTATTCTGTTTATATATTTTACAAATAAATATATTTCTTTTCCATTTTCAAAGTTATTTTGAAGTTCAAATCACAAGTTATCTCTGTTGAATTTTGATCAGGTCCGAACTTTTTAAAAATATTTCCTATATTTGCTTTTTTTTTAAATAACACCAATTTTTTTTGGGGCGGTCTACGGTCAGTGCACCCGCCGACTGGCTCCGTCCGGGGCGACAGAAGGCGGCGCGCGGCCCCGTAACCCACCCATAAAGCACGTTGTCTTCGTCATTAGGTCGACCACTGGTGCAGAGTTCCTTGAATTCAGTGGTCGACCCGACGGATACCCTCTCCCATCGACGTCCCCCCGCAACGCCGATCACCGTCGCGAGGCTAACCTCTCCGCGGGTACTAGACTAAATCCCCGGTCCGGTAAATAACACCCTGCACTAAAGACATAATCCTTGTATTTTGGGGCACTTGTAATGTGAATGCGTTCAATGAGTTTCGGTTATAAAGGCATCACCAAAACCCACCACACGTAAACATATTCAGAAAGTTAGGCATCCAGTTCTTTCGCCCACTAAAGGAAGTGCAGTAAATTACTGCTATTCAGACGTCCATTTTCTGCTTAATGTGGTATTATTGATGATGATGATGATGTGGTACTAACCCGGACGGACCGGCTCGCGGCTGTTAGACGGACGACTGTCCACGGTATGTTCCTACCATAATGTTATGATGGAGTGGAATTAATAAAAGCAGAACACGGTTAGCATTATTAGTTTTAGTTCAAAGAAATAAAACCATAATAGATATTATAACTATTATAAAACTCCTCAATATTGTCTAGCTTACATCCTTACCACTGATGACGAGTAACCCTGCTCCGGTGGTCGGACCAACGACGAAGGCGACGTGGTGTTCGGGTGGGTTGCGGGTGTGCGTGCTTACGGCCCTCTATCGTCCCGGACGGAGTAGTGCGAGGAGTGCGTCGACCACAGGCCACCCCAAAAAAAAAAGGTTACATCCTTCTACATATTATTTACTTACTAATATTATAAATAGTCCGTATGGTGACGGAATAAGAATACAATTCGCCACCCTCTCTTTTGACCGTGGGTGTCGTAAGCGTCGATTATGGGATATAAATATTCATATAACATCTATGTAAGAGAAGGAAAACTCGAAATAAAATCCTGTACCAACACGTCTGATCAGCGTGGTATAATAGGTCAATTTCCCTCCCATGGTGGAGGAGGTCCGAGCCCAACAGTGGGACGTATATGAGCTGAGATGATGATGATTATAAATGCGAAAGTCAATTTGTTTGTTACGCTTTTACGCTTAAACCACCAAACCGATTTTAAGAATTCTTTCACCAAAGGAAAGCTATGATATCAGGGTACACGCTGCCTAACCAGCTAGCGCGGGTTGCTAGTATAAGATAGTAAAAGTACCAACTGTTTTTTGTTATTTTCAATGAAATGAACTGATTTGGTTTAGTACAAAATGAGTTCCCGCCAAACAAGTTTGGTGACGTTTTTATCTTTTGTTGAAATTGTTTTAATATTACCCTCTTCGGTAATCGTGTTCGGGCCATAAGGATAGCGGACAGTATAATATAATTTACGTTATAATACATTTTGCATACAATTGTCGTCACTTGTTCTAAAAGGGTGAATAATAAGATATTATTATTATCTATGTGATTGAAAGAAGAAGTAGAAGCCTCTGCTAGCAGTCGTAAATAAGGTCGGCAAAACCGAATTAATCATGTAGCAGATACATGAAGAAATTTAATTTTTTGATCCCCTAAGGTCTAAACATTTAACAGGTATACCTTGTTATTAAAGAGGACGGGCATTAACAAGCGTTAAAGGCATTGATAGACTTACTATAATTTACCTTATATAACTTACAACTCTAATGATGTAAAATAAGTAAATGTTACAAATTTGAATAATAACTATTTTTACGGATTTTATCACCTTTGTATTTGAATATCTCCACATTTGACCTATTTTTTTGACCGCTGCAAAACCGTAAAAATAGTTTTATTTCAAATATGTAATACTCGCGTAGATATAAAAATCATTAAATATTACAAAACTAATTTAAATCTCGTTTGATGACGGAGTAAGAATACAATTCATCACTTCCTTGCTCCTGAATGTCGTAAAAATCGACCGAGGGATATAATAAGCGTATAATGTGTATGCAAGAGAAAAAAATCTCAATATAAAACCTTATAGCAATTCGTCTGACTAGCGTGGTATAGTAAATTAATATATAAACCTATCATGGAGAAGGTTCCGAAGCCCAATAGTAGGAAGTATTCCTATACTTGATACCAAGATGATAAGATGATGAATTAAAACCATCATCATCATTATCATCTTTAGCCCATTGTCCTATATTGCTAGACATGCACCTCACTCATGTGTCACCGCAAAGTGCTGTCCTGTGCCGCCTGCATCCAAAGACGAGTCGTCCTACAGTGCGTCGTCTGATACGTGGTGACTACTCAAGAACCCTTTTTTCTCAGTGTTTGTCGGTTCGTCGAGGGATGTGTTGATGTGACCACCCTTTGCCACTGCAGAGTGTTAATTATTCGTGCTATGTCGGTTACACTCGTTCGTCAACGGATTTCCATATTTGAACGACCATATTCTCGCCATTTTCATGACCCAACGGTATAACATTACAAGAGGAGCAAATCAAATTAAATTTCGCGCCCAATTGGACGTTGTATCTTTAAATTAAACAATATATTTTCAATATTGGTGCTGTTATTTATGATGACAAGTCTTTATTGTTACCAAACTGGTTTATTTCAATTTGAAATTTCCTAAACGGTATTTGTCCCTCCATTTTGGAAGGTATTAGGAAGGAGGTAAGTTAATAAATTTTTAGACTTCATTGAACTAACACGAGAAGGATTTTGTATTTGTTGAGAATGATAGAAATTTAAAATGATTTTTGCCGTCTGTTTACTAATGTTGAATATTGACGGTGTAGTGAACAGAGGTGTCAGTATTATGAGGTCTGCAATCCAGATCTCATTTCATCATCAGCGTCATCTCGGCTGATATATGTCCGTCCTACTGCTGGGCTCGAGCCTCCTCCACAATGGGAAATTAACCTTACTGTACCATGCCACATAGATAGCTTGGTATAGGATTTTGTTTTGATTTTTTCTTCCCTTGCACATATGCATATTATATCCCTTAGTCATTTTGTACAACATTTACGGGAAAGACAGGATAGTGGTGAATTGTATTCTTATTTCGTTATCACACGGAAAAAATCTCGTTATATTTGGGTCAATGGACTCATTCCGCGCAAGACATAAGCAAATACTACCAACAAATTGCTGAATGTCATAAGACAGATGGCTAGGAAAGAAATGTTAAAAAAAAATATTTGCCAGTAAAATATTTTTCATTAATTATGAAATGGCATTAATTTATTATCTTTTATTTACTTATCCGTGTAGTGACGGAGTAAGAATATAATTCACCATCCTCTTTTTTACCCGTGAGTATCGCAAAAGATGATTAAGGAACATAATGTGCAAATAACAACTAATGACGAGAAAAAAATTTGAAATAAAACTCTATATCAACCAGCGTGGTATAGAAGATCAAATTTTTTCGGTGTTGTCCTAGACTTGAGTCCAGCAGTGAGACGTAGATGCCCTGGGAGGATGATGATGATGAATAATAGGATGGAGAAAGGTATGTTAAATTGGTTCGGTCATGTAGTAGGCATGAAATAGTGGAGTAAATGAAAGGAGAATAACACAGAGAATTTATAGAGCGAATGTAGGAATACGAAAAAAGTATCGATACTTTTAGGTATCGAGTACTTTTCTTTCGATACCGATACTTTGCATTCGATAATTTTATTCAATTAGTACTTTTTGGCAGGTATCGTATCGAACAAATTTTGGAAATTATCCATGTTAAACTTGACCTCACGGCCCACGTTTATGGTAACGCCATCTAGCTCAAACATAATGAATCTTCTAAAACGTGGTGGCTCGAAATATTTTGATCCGTTCACAGACGGTAAAATTCCTAAAAAATGTTCATCACGACATAGATTCTAGGAAAAGTACTCAGTACTCGATACTTTGAAGTATCGATACTTTTATTGCGATGCTTTAATGAGTACGATACTTCTTCTTCGATACTACTCATGAGTATAATATCGATACTTTCTTTTCGATATCGTATCCCTAGGCGAATGTGAAATAAAATGTGAAAAATACCGATGATAGAAGTTTTAATCTACAAAGGGCTAAGAAAATGACATAGATGTATTGCAATAGGGCGATTTGAAACATAACGCGCTGCTCAAGCATGTTATACAGGGTTTTGTGTCGAGTAATCCTTCTTTTGTATAGATGTTACATGCACATTTAATCCCCTAGTCGTCTTTTGTCCCACCCACGGCCCAGGGGAGTGATGAATTCGATTCTTACATCGTCACCACACGGATATAACTAGAATAGTTATTTGGTCACGGGCGGACTAAGATGTCTCACGTTCAACAAGTCATATTTAATTATCCGTGACCATGAACCTTAAAAAGTGTTCGAAACATCGGGCAATCAAAAACAAACGTGTTAAAATTCGTAAATATAGTTTTATTTAAATGCAAATACTGTATGCAAATAATAATTAGAAAAAACCTTTTGCAAGTTACTTTAGAAATATTTGCTGAAGTCGATTGTTAAGGAAACGATACATCATCTTTTGTGAGCTTTTGTGTTACACCTTTCTTCAGTCGACACTCTAAGTGGCTGTAATTAATGTGCCATATAGATGTGATTTATTAAATAACACGACACGTATACGATACGATTTTTGACTTTGAACTTATGATTTTTGAACGCTGGCAGCATGTACGGAAAAGCATGATTCTTTGTCACGTTCCGCCTGAGCCGAATGTGCAAGCGAGAGCGTGGACCGAGCAATAGAGAGGCATAATCGGTCTAAGCGTTCGACTTGTGACGCATTTATCTCTTCAAAAAATATTTGAATTAATGTGTGCAAATAAATGTTAATTTATCCGAAAAATTGAAATTCTTTGTATTATCCATACTAATATTATAAATGCGAAACTAAGGATGTTTGTTTGTTTGTAACGCTTTCACGCTTAAACCACCAAACCGATTTCAAAAATTCTTTCACCAATGGAAAGCTATAATATCAGGGAGTAACAAAGGCTACATTTTATTCCGGTATTCCCACGGCAACAGGAACTACGCGGGTTTAAGTGACTGAAACCGAAGCGAAGCGAGGGCGGGTTGCTAGTACAAAATAATAATAATTCAGTGATAATAACTCAATTCACTTTCGTCGTGTGGTGACGGAGTAAGAATACAAATACACCACCCGCCTGTCTTGTCCGTGGGTGTCGTAAACGATGTCTAAGGCATATAATATCTAGTATTAGTTATTAGAACAGGAATTGCACGGGTGAAAGAGCGGGCCATTTTCTAGTATATACCAATAAATAAAATTGGAGTGTCTGTTTGTAATGTCAAAATAATAGGCTTTTTTCATATTCACACGGTTATTTGCACGACAACTATGCCTAAAATAGCAATTCAAAAATTTTTGTCTGTCTGTCTGTTTGTTCCGGGTAATCTTCAAAACGGCTGGACCGATTTCAAAAATTCTTTCACCAATGGAAAGCTATAATATCAGGGCGTAAACTAGGTTATATTTTATCCCGGTATTATCACGGGCACGGGTACTACGCGGGTAAAACGACTATAACCTATAACCGAAGCGAAGCGTGGGCGGGTTGCTAGTTATAAATATAATTTTAGAACAAATTACCAGAACTAATTTTCATTCAGTTTCATCACATATACTGTCATTCATCCTTCCACTCGTCCGTCTCTGGGGCAATTTTCACCAACAAATTTCTAAAACTATGAACATCGAAATCTATATATCTGTATGGCTCGGTGCTGTTTGAGGGGTCTGATTCTGCCATAGTCGTCTGAATTATATATGTAAATTATATTACGAATCTTGTGGTTCGAAGAGCATCACATTGGAGTTATTACGACAAGATATGTTGTACACAATTTTATATTTAGCAAGAAAAATAAAAATAATAAGTATACAAGCTCGCTGAGTTTCTTGCCGGATCTTCTAATTACCGTACGCGTTACGATCCGGTGGTAGTTTATTGGATTAATTTAATTAGTGTTAAAATTTACAATATGTGAGTGTTCTCTTGGGGATTATGCATAATAAATGATTTGAATTTAGTGAAGGAAAAATACAACGAGGAAAGGCAACCAACTTGTGTAGTAAAAAATGGTACATTTATAAGACGATTTAAAAATAAATCGTGTGTGTACTTGCGTTTGTACACACATAAGAAGTTATACTTCTTAAGTGCAACAAGAAAAGTCTTTTAAAATTTTATCTTTGCATTATCCCATATTTGTAGAAAAAAGGACACTAATAATAGAAAAAAAGGTTTTTAATACGTTGGAAGTTTTATTATAACGCATTATTTAGTTGACATTGGTGACGGTGTGCCCGCGTATAAAAAAAATGTTAACTAGTTCACTTTAGGGTACCAGTTTTCGGTAATAACGCGTTAAAAGTAGTATAATATCAAAAAAGAAACACGAAACAAAATATGAGTATATTATATTTCTACGCTTTCAAGAGTTTTATCCGTCAATTTACAAACATCGCAATAAAACCTTTGAAGTACACGAGTATAGTCTCAAAGGATTCTCCTGTTGGGACTTAAATCGTTTTGCAATTAAACGTACCGTATAAAGCGGTTCTTTGATAAATGCGTTTTTAACACGCCAAACCGTTTGTCTTGCCTATGTTTAGGTGTTTATTACTCAAAGAAGTGTATTGCAAATGAAAAGTGCAATGTTTTTTGTTTTTAAATATTCTGCTTTTTTATTGAAATGCAAACTTTTATAGGTAGGTTTAGATCATCATCATCATCTTGCTCTTATCCCAATTACTTGGGGTCGACGCAATATGTCATCTGTTTTGACATATTGCAAAAAGTTTCGCCAATGACTTTTATGATCGGCCGCCTGCCTGACGTCAACCCTCCTTGGGAATGTAATCGTTGACCCAAATGGTACCAGATGGAGTTGGTCCGGGTCAATCTAGGGCTCTTAGTCGTCTTTTACGACACCCACGAGCAAAGCAAGGGTTGGTAGTATTCGAAGCCGCTACCACACAGCAATAGGTAGGTTTAGATGTAGGGTAAATTCATGTAAATCATCGCCATGATCACGTGTCGTGTTAATGCTAACACTATATCTGTAGATATGTCAATGTCATTATATCTACGCCGATAGATGTCAATACCAGATATTAGTGAAACGTTTTAATTTATAATGCACTAGCTGACCCGGCGAACTTCGTACCGCCATAATTTTTTTCGTAAATATATTTTCTAAATTTCCGAAAATATAGTAGTCTCTAATGGAAGAACCATTACAGCTTTGTCAGGAAGATTCGATTGTCTTGGTCGCGGCATTGTTAATGATGATGCAAAGAGAATACAAATTACTCATTATTGATTTCTGACAAAATTATAATTCCTAAATTTTCAACCATACTTAATTATAGACAAAATTACGTTTAGCTGTCATTTGCGTTTTGTTATTACATATCAAATGCGTTTTCTTATACTACCTTTCATAGTGACTTGTATTCTTTTTGACATTTTATGTCACGTCACACGGGAACGCGATCGAACGGGATAAAAGAGTTATTAGCGAAATCTTGTAAACAATATTTAACAAAAAACGGGATAAAAAGTATCCTATGTCCGTCTCCTGGTTCTTAACTACCTCCCCACCAACTTTCAGCCCAATCGGTACAGCCGTTCTTGAGTTATAAATAGTGTAACTAACACAAATTTCTTATATATGTATGTATATATACTAGCCGACCCGGCGAACTTCGTACTGCCATATTTTTTTTCGTAAATATATTTTCTTAATGTCCGATAATATAGTCTATCTATAGCTGTCATTTGCATTTCGTTATTATATGATGGATGCGTTTTTGTTATACCACGTTTTATAGTGACTTGTATTCTCTTTGACGTTTTATGTCAAGTCCCACGGGAACCCGGTCAAACGGGATAAAAAGTATCCTATGTCCGTCTCCTGGTTCTAAGCTACCTCCCCACCAATTTTCAGCCAAATCAGTAACGCCGTTCTTGAGTTATAAATAGTGTAACTAACACGACTTTCTTTTATATATATAGATTAAGTATTTTCGATACTAGGTAGGTATATCTCCATCTTACCTATGGGTATCTTAAAGTACGACTAAGGAATTATAATATACAGATATCATTTATACCAGAGAAGACTAGATTGACCCGGACCAACTCCATCTGGTACCATTTGGGTCAACGATTACATTCCCAAGGTGGGTTGACGTCAGGCAGGCGGCTGGTCATAAAAGTCATTGCCGAAACTTTTTGCAATATGTCAAAACAGATGACATATTGCGTCGACCACAAGTAATTGGGATAAGAGCAAGATGATGATGATGATCTATACCAGAGAAGGAGAACCCATCTGACCGGCGTGGTGTAGTAGACTAGGGATTCCTAAAGTGTGTTCCACGAAACCTAGGGGTTCCGTAGAATAGTCGTTAGGGTTCTGCCACAATTATGTTGGTGGGTAAGCGGCAAGAATGCAGCTCCTACTATGGCACAGTAGCGTACGTAGTGACAACGTGAACCTCACAAGCATCCCGTATTATCATTTGATATGGGGTTCCGTAAAATGAAAGGTATTTGGTTGGTATGCCGTTACCTTTAAAATTTAGGAACTTCTGTAGTAGACTAATTTCCAACCTAACGTGAAGTGTACGTCACTTCACACATTTATAAGCCGTGGCGGTGATAACTTCGCTAGTCAGGTCCTATTGGACCTCATTGACGAAGTTATAAGAATAGTAAATAATAAATATTTTGGTAATATCGACTTATTAATCCAACGCATCTGTTCAACAAAAGCCTATACAAAATCACAAGAGAAAATATGTTTGATCGCAAGGGCCGGCTGTGAAAGATCGCTAGTATTATTGTTGAATACAAATAGCCTAATATATAAGAATTGAGATAATATTGTTCGGACGTACCGCCCTCTACTTGCCTCAAGGACAGCACTTTCCATCGTTGAGGGTACACTATTTTATATACGTGGATATATACATGAGTTTTGGCTGATATTCACGGGAATACAAAAATTATTATTAATACGAATACTTAAACAGTATTTTTTTTTAAATAAAACATTCTAGGCAGGTATCGGTGTTCTTTTGCGAGGATTTGTGGTTTATCAAACCTGATGTTATGGCGGGCGCGGTCCTGACTATGTTCATATAGAATCATTTTCTTCTTACACTGGCAATAAATTTGTATCAAAATGTGGGTCAATATTTAATAAATAATTTCTGTATCGGGTAGATAATTATAAATTACCTAAAATTTTTTTTTTGAGGCTGGGTTGCGGTCGGCGCGCTCCTTGCACCACTCCGTCCGAGGCGACAGAGGGGCGTAAGCGCGCACACCCACAACCCACCCACGATGCACGTCACCTTCGTCGTTGGGCCGACCACCGGAGCAGGGTGTTGACTTCAGTGGTCGGCCCGACGGAATAACCCCTGTTTGGGGTACCCTCCCATCGACCGACGTCGGTCTTTCCTCACGCGGTCGGCCTCTCGGCGGGTGACGAATTAACTCCCCGGTCACGTCACCCGCGGCCTCGGCTAGGGTGGCATGAGGGGCGCCTACGCCGCCCCAGTCGCCGGCGGCGGATCGCCTCATCGAGGCTGCGATCCTCGCGCAGGCGATCCGCCGCCTCCTTCCGCGAGACTACTGCCTCGCAGAAGGCTGCGACCGCGTCCCAGAGACCCAGAATTTTTTTGAAATAACGTTTACTGTTGGACGTGAGATATCTTAGTCCGCCCGTGACCATGAACGCTGCAAAGTGTTCGATACGTCGGGCAATCAAAAATCAAATACAAACGCCATAAACTCCGTAAAGTAGTTTTATTTAAATTGTGTAATACTCGCGTAAACATCAGAAATCAGTATTCTATTTTTTTAACAGGCTTTTATGATTATTGATTTGGTGTTATGATTTTGATAGGCTATGTATGTGTGTTTGTTCATCTGTTCCCTCATTGCTCCTCAACTACTTATTAGAACCGGACAAATGAGGTATCGTTAGAAGCGTCTTAAACGTCTGCTAGTTATAGGCTATATGATGTGTCATTGAATCTAATTTGGCGCCCTCTATAGGTCTTAAAGTACTGTGTTAAAAATTAATTTGAGATAAATATGTCGTGTTCATTAGAAAGGGAGTCATTTGTAGATTTCAAATATATTTATATTACTAGCACTTGCTCGTGACTTTATCCATATTTATCCGATAACTCATTTTTTTATCGTAGTTGGGTTTTTTATTTTGTTTGTATTAATGGAATATTCTTTTTATTTTTAAATTTCTTTTTTATTCTATTATTGAAATTCTTTTTTAAAACACGTGGTCGTCGCTCAAAAACCTTTCTTTTCTAGCCGTTGTTGATTCATCGAGTGATTTGTCCTGCCCGTTGCTTCTTTAGCATGCTAATTCTCCGTGCTATGTCGGTTAACCTGTTCTTTTACAAATTTCTGTATTTTGGATTCTACCTTGTAAAGAAAGCCCGAGCATAGCCCAGTCCATAGCACACTAAGCAACTTTAAGCTGCCGTACGAGGTCTACATTTAGGGACCACGTTGCCGTAACGTAAATCTTCACTTCCAAAAAGTTAGCAAATCATTCATGGGGCAATGTATATGCTTTTACAATAGATTACCTGAAGATATCCGAGACTTGCCTATGAAAAAGTTTAAAAAAGCCATCAAGAATAGACTTTGTAAAAAAGCTTATTATAAAATCACGGATTATATAGATGATAATACAGATTGGTTGTGAGCAGCTCCTCATTCAGCAATTTCCTTGTTATTTTAAATATATTTTTTGTAAATGTACTTTTTAACTTTTATTGTAAAGTGTAGCGTATTTTGCCTAACGAAATTTTGTATTTTCACCGTTTGTAACATATTATGGTGTTGGTCATGCTCAAAGAAGGATCTACTTGCGGTCTCTCCCTTCCCTCCATAGTAGTTGAGGGGAGTGATGGCTGCTCTAGTAGTTAACTCGTGATCGGGTGCCGCTTGCGGGATCTGGTCCAGCCATAATCGTTTGAATTATATTGTCTTGCGGTTCGAAGGGCATCACACTGGAGCTAGTTCTTACAAAACATGTACCCAATTGTATATCTAGTATAAAGAAAAAAAAATAATAGACAAGCCCGCTGAGTATCTTGCCGTATCTTCTCAGTAGCGGTCACGTTCCGATCCGTTGGCAGTATTTTTTTTTTTTTTTTTTCGAAATTGTAAACCTGACAATATGTAAGTGCCCTCTCGGGGTTTATGCATAATAAATAATTTGAAACTGTGACACACACATGGTGAACACTTGTACTTTCCAGAAATTGAGGTATGTTTGATGAGAAGATCCTCTTAAGTTGCCCAACAGCTTCCCAGCCGAATTAGATTCATCGGTTGATCTCTTTCTCGACAACACAGTGAAGTGATACAAATAAATCCCAAATTCGGCACAAATATTTGTGGATCGCATAAAAATTTTTCTGTGCGGGAACAAATCAACTAGTTGGACCATTGGACCAGCACTCGATACTCCAGCTGAATGACTATAGAGAGGTTCATTGCAGATTATAGAGTTCCCGTCGCCCTGGTCCGATATGAAACACGATGCGACCATAACCAGTTTCATTAAAACGGGGCGCTCGAACCCAAGACATTCGACATTCGGAGTCCAGCCACTATGCGGCCATCTGTGCAGTCCAATTCCTTTCCGCCAAGTTATCACTTAGAAGAACATAGGTTGTTATCCCGGTAGTACTTCAATATGTTACAAAACATTTGGCAGCTAATTCATTACAGAGAACGGACACACCGGTTTTTTCGGATTTTTTGTACACTAGGTCGTAAATAGAGGTACAAAATTTTAATATGAAATAATCTCTTGAGGTTAGTGTATTTATAGATGATTGTTTTGTATAGCTTAGAAGAAATTTAAATGAAATTTCGTATTTAGTTTAAATTTTGATTTTTAATTTTATATAAATGTTTTCGCTATATTTAGTTCATGTTTGCAGTTTTACCAGAATTTTATTTTCTGTGCGGTAAAAGTAGGTATTTATTTCACCCCTCCCCCTCTTTCTTGTCCGTAGGTGTCGTAAAAGGCGACTGGGAGATATAATATACAAATAACATCTATACAAGAGAAGGAAAACCTAAAATAAAGCTCTATACTAATCCGTCTGATCAGCGTGATGTAGTACGTCATTTTTCCCTCTTCTTGTGGTGGGGACTAGAGTCCAATAGTCGGACTTTGGTGGGTTGCGATGGTGACGATGATGATCTTCAAGAATTTATGTACTAACATGTAGCAGATACGAACTGTCAGATTTTCTCTGAAAATTTTATAACTTTATGTGTAATATTATGAAATTTTCAGAGAACATTGTAACTGTAGCCATCGCTTTATCAAAGACCAAAATTTGAGCCACTCAGTGATATTAATATCATGAAGTAGATCAAATTTGAAAACGAAATATAGTGGTAGAACCACACTGTTGACCGTTGTCTGTCTACAGCCGCGGGCCGGTCCATCCGGGGTAGTACCACACTGAGCAGAAAATCAACATCCGAGTAGTAGCAATTTGTTACTGCGCTTCGTTCGGTGAGCGAGAGAGCCGGAAGCCCAACTTTCTGAGGGTGTTTGCGTGTGGTGGGTTTTAGTGATGCCTTTAGTATTATCGAACCTCATTGCACGTATTCACACTCTCTTCACTTTCATCGCAAAAGGCAGTAGCCTAGCTGTGCCCCCGGTATTGAGCGGCAGCATCACTTACCATCAGGTGTACTGTTTGCTCGTTTGCCACCGTTTGTTATAAAAAGAAACGAACTTAGTTGATATATTTAACAAAAATATCACCATCTCGGCTCATATACGTTGCTAGTCTAGGCTCGAGCCTCCTCCACAAAAGGAGGGTAATTAACCTATTCACCACGCTGGTTAGGCACGGGTCTTTCTTTTCTTCTATGGATGTTATTTGCATATCATATCTCTTAGGCCACTGTTAGGCTCGGGCCTTCTCCACAATAAGAGCGAAATTGACGTTATTATACCATGCTGGTTAGACAGGTGAAGGGCATATCGAATTTTCCTTCTCTTGCACAGATGTTATGTACATATCCCTTAGTCGTCTTTTACGACATCCACGGGCAAGATAGGGAGTCGTGAATTGTATTCTTACTCCTTTACCACATGGACAAAATAGAAATATATATATACCAACCAAAATATAAGAAGCTTACATACATTGTAGCCAATTCCCGTTTTTCAAAATATTATCATACGTGATTCATGCCGCTGTAATATCACTTTTATATATAACATACTTTTAGGCGGCAGTGTTTTATGACGAGAAAGTAATATTATACATGTATATATTCATAAACAATATAACACTTGATATCTAAAAGGTATTGCGACGATCGTAAAAGTTGTTATATACACCTGATGCCAGTTACGTGTATCTCAGAACGATGTCTTCTTTTCACGAAGCAGAAACTTACCTTAACTGTATAAAACTTTATATTATTTATACTTATTTTGGTGAGGGAATAAGAATACAATTCACCACTCCCTATCTTACCCGTGGATGTCGTAAAAAACGACTAAGGGATATAGTAAGCGTAACACGTGTACAAGACAAGGAAAACTCAAAACAAAACCCTATACCTATCTGGCCAGTATGGTATAGTAATAAGGTCAATTTCCCTCCTATTGTGGAAGAGACTCGAGCCCGGCAGTGGGACATATGAGCCGAGATGATGATGACTCCTCTTAGGCAGGATTTGCCTAAAAAATTATATCAATATCATCTTAGCTCATATAAGTTTCGTTGTTTGACTCGGACTTCCTCTACAATGGAAGGAAAGTTGATCTAATATACCGCGCTGGTCAGATGTGTAGGTATAGAGGTTTATGTCGATTTTTCCATGTCTTGGATACATATTATCTGCATGTCATCTTTAGTCGTCGTTTACGACATACGTGCGTAATAGAGAAGATGGTGAATTGGATTCTTATTCCGTTACCTCACGGAAAAATCTGTGACTGGTTTCTTTTGTAATGAAACTTATTATGGCGAGCCTTTTGAAAATCTGATCTAACTATACATATGCTATTTGTGTGACTAAAAGTGATCGAGTAAACTGCGTGCCGGGTAGGGTTGTTGTTGCAGTTGTCTGTCTAAAATTGACGTCCAAGTAGTAGCAATTGGTTACTGCGCTTCGTTAAGTGTGCGGGAGAGTCAGAAGCCCAAATTTCTGAGGGTGTTTGCGTGTGATGGGTTTTGATGCTTTAGTATTGCTGAACCTCATTGCATGCATTCACACTTCATTCATTTTCTTTATGGTAGGCAGTGGCCTAGGAAAGGTCCATGAGCGGCAGGAATGCTTACCATCAGGTGTACTGTTTGCTCGTTTGCCACCGCTTGCTATAAAAAAGGGTTAATATAATAAAAGTGTATCAAAATTAGATCGTGTTCTTAAGATATTCATTCATCATCATCATCATTTCAGACTATCGCCGTCCACTGCTGGGCATAGGCCTCACTCAAGTTACGCCACAAAGTGCGGTCCTGTGCCGCCTGCATCCAGCGACACCCAGCAACTCTCACCTGGTCGTCAGTCCACCTAGCGGTTTTGTGTCCTACACTGCGTCGTCCGATATATGTGGCCTGCCCATTGCCACTTCAGCGTGCTATATCAGATACACCCGTTCTTCTGCGGATTTCCGTATTTCGGATTCTATCTCGCAGAGAAATCCGGAGCATAGCTCATAGCACGCTGACCGACTTTGAGCCTTGTTATGAGGCCTACATTTAACACATTACCTAAGATATTACTATTTCTAATATATGTGAAATAATAAACAGGCTTACAAGCCTGTTTATTATTTCTGTTTTAGGTAAACAAATTTAGATTATTATCTGAATATAACTCTGTCTTATATCCGTCTAAACAAGATGTTGAATACTGAAAAGATTGGCTCCAGATAAGATCGGTTTATTTGCAATAAAAATCTTCGTCTCGTATCTTCTTTTATATTTTTTCATATGAGAACTTCAAAGACTATGGCTTTGCTAATATAAGTTAACATAAATATACTGTAGCTTTAAAAACTTCAAAAGCTAACTGGCTCTGTAAATATCTAAGAAAATAGTAACGGTTTTAAAAGAATATAAAATAAGTTAATATATTTTTTCTTATCGCAATCGATGGCAAATGAACAAACAGTGACACCTAGTGGTAAATGTTGCTGACGTTCATGGATTTTGGCTGGACCGCTGCCTACTGTGAAGAAAGCGAAGGGAGTGTGAATGCCTGCAATAGCCTCGGGGATACTAAAGGTAATATCAAAATCCATCACCCGCAAATACCCTCAGAAAGTCGGGCTACAAGCTCTCTCGCTCACCGACTATTTAAAAATAAAACATGATAAATTGCTACTAGTCAGACGTCGATTTTCTGCTCAGTGTAGTACTACCCCGGCGGCTGTAGACAGACAGCTGTTAACAGTATGGTCCTACCACCATATATGTTAAGAGAACTTGAAAATTATATGCTTTTGACTATATTAAAAAACAAGTGAGGTGCCGTGTGGTTACGGTGTAAAAATGCAAATCACCACTCCGTATCTTGCCCATGGATTTCGTAAAAGACGACTAAGGGACATAATATGCACATAACATCTATGCAAGAGAAGCAAAGCTCCAAATAAAACCCTATGCCAATCTGTCTGAAAAGCATGGTATAGCAGGTCAATTTCCCATTAAAATCTGTCCAGCCGTTTTGAAGATTACCATAATCAAACAGACAGACAAAAAAAAATTTAATTGGGTTTTTAGGCATAGGTCATGCAAATAACTGTGTGAGCATGAATAAGCCCGGTTTTGTTATTACAAAACACACTTCAATTTTATTTATTAGTATGTACCTTTATTCTTGTCCTGCAGTGTACATGTCAGTTTGACTGATGTGGACAGACAGATGGACGTGTTTAGTTTTATGTAGTTCTACGAGAGCCAACGTTATCCGCTATTGGTTATTGTGACGGAACAAAGTGAGGTTTTCGTCTGTGGAAGTATAATATATCACTAGTGAGGGGGGAGTTTTGGAGGGAACATGAAAGCGTCATTTGTTGTTCTTATATTTATAATCAATGTTTTATTTTAAAGTGTAATATTAAATAAATTTACAAACGAAGAGGTATCATCATCATTATCATCAACATCGCAATCCACATACGTCCCACTGTTGGGCTCGGGCCTCCTTCACAATGGGAGGGAATTTGACCTACTACACCACGCTGGTCAGACATGTTGATATAGGGTTTTATTTCGAGTTCTCCTTCTCTTGCACAGATGCTATCTGCATTTTAAATCTCATAGTCGTCTTTTACGACATCCACGGGCAAGATAGGGAGTGGTGAATAGTATTCTTACTCCAGCACTTCTTACCACACGGAAGGGTGGTGGAACGAAGGGTTAGTGATGATTAAAATAAAAAAAATGCTTGTTAATCTATATCTTCCGTGTGGTGATGGAGTAAGAATACGATTCACCATCCCCTTGCCCGTGAGTGTGGTAAAAAACCACTAAGGAATATAATATGCATATAACAACCGTGCAAGTGAAGGAAAGCTCGAAATGAAACCTTATACCAACACGCCTGACCAGCGTGGTGCAGTAGATCAATTTCCTTCTCATTGTGGAGGAGGTTCGAGCTGATAATTAATCTGTCTATATATAGATGGTGTGGCGTATTAATTCCGATCCTTATGAAGCATATTAGTTCACGAGATCCATAAATAATTGTTCTTATCAGGATTTATTTTATATCCGTTAATAGTACGTTTGTAAAGTCCCTTAAAACCATTGTAAACACAGGTTTATGACCAGTGTGTGTTACCAGTGATGACTTACGGCACGGAAACGTGGTCTTTAAATAATCAGCGTGCCATGGAGCAGACTATGCTCGGGATTTCTCTTTGAGATATATTCTGGAATTGGGAAATCTGCAGACGAAAGGATGTAACCGACACAGCATGCAGAATTAATATGCTGAAGTGGCAATGGGCATGACACATCGCTTAACAAACGGTCAACCGTTGGGAAAGAAAAGTTTTATGTAAGACGCTCGCCACTAGGTGGACTGACGACCTGGGGAAAGTTGCCGGGTATCGTTGAATGTAGGCGGTACAGGACCGCACTTTCTGGCTAAACATGAGGGAGGTCTACGTACAGCAGTGGATGGCGATAGGCTGAATGGCGATGGTGATCTTTAGTGCAAGGCAAGGTTTTAAACATTCAACAAAAAAATAATGTTTGTTTAACATTAAAAAATATTTATTACCCGACAAAAGTGAAAACTTCTTCAAGCCGAGGTTATTAATACGAATTAAAACTAATTTACCAAGAACTTTTACTTAGCTAAACTTGTATGTCTTGGAATTTTGAAATCAATATTTCACCCACTTCCACTAAAGCTATCTGGCTGAAAATTGGCACACGCGTTTAGTTCAAGTGAGAATGCACGATTATTTAAATGCTGCCATTTCTAATCCAATATGTCGGATGCCATAAAATGACTATTTATAATTGTCATGGTTACCTCTATGATATGGGAATCAAATAAAAGAATTAGTGAATCACATGGGGACGCCACAAATGGCGATTCCTAATTTTCATAGGAATCCGAATGTTATGTATCTCAAATGAAAAGGCTTAATGAACGAAACAGAATAAGTAACGTGACGTCATTCTAAATCCAATATGGCCGATGACAGAAATAAAATGGTTCTTAATAAGGTTTAAACATATTAAAACATTGATAAATAACTGATATAATATTGATTGCAAAATTTTAAATGACTAAAAAGTAAAAAATTAAATAATAAAAAAAAATTTAAAAGGCATTCATTTAACAATTGTATCGTGACGGAAGACGAATACTATTCATCACTCCATATTTTGCCCGTGGATGTTATAAAAACTGATTAAGGTATATAAGACGTATATGAAATTTATGCAAGAGAAGGAAAACTCGAAAATAAAACCCTATTTATACCAACTCGTCTGATCAGCGTGGTATACAGGTCAAATTCACTTCTTCTTCTTTTTTTGTCTTGGCAATCAGCTACTAATACGAGCCATTTTTGCCAGTGCCAAGTTATAATTTTCTTTTCAAATTATCAGTTTCTTCATATCGGTAATGGTCCGTCAGTAAGTCAAAGTGTCACCTCCAACAGTGTAATGGCCACTGTTAAGGGTATCTTCTGAGAATTTTGGTGGAAACAAAGAGGTATGTATAGCAATTTTATATCATATTCACTACACCTCAACAGTTTTGCCGCTATATCTATACCAATAAATAAAATTGGAGTGTCTGTTTGTAATGTCAAAATAATAGGTTTTTTCATGCTCACACGGTTATTTGCACGACACCTATGCCTAAAATAGCAATTAAAAAATTTTTGTCTGTCTGTCTGTCTATCTGTTTGTTCCAGGTAATCTTCAAAACGGCTGGACCGATTTCAAAAATTCTTTCACCAATGGAAAGCTATAATATCAGGGCGTAAACTAGGCTATATTTTATCCCGGTATTCCCACGGGAACGGGAACTACGCGGGTAAAACGACTATAACCTATAACCGAAGCGAAGCGAGGGCGGGTTGCTAGTATTACATAAAATGCCACGTCATAATAACGTATTTAATATAATACGTTAAAACACTAAGATAATGAATATAATACAAGAACACCACATGACACTGCCGGATTCCCGCCAAAACCCCTCAACTTCACTTTTATCGAGGAGGAGGTTAGAGCCCAGCAGTGGAACGTATATGAGCTGAAATGAATGAATGAATGAATGAATGAAAAAATATCAAGCTTTTTGCTAAAGTATCTATATATTAATACGTGAAGCAAAAACTTTGTACCCCTTTTTACGAAAATTACGTGGATGCACAAGTATGAAATTTGGCACAGTTGATGTATATAATGAGGAGAAGTGCATAAAACTGAAATTTCATATAATAATGGATTAGAAATACATTAAATTCATTAAAAAAGGCATTACGCACACTACAACGCTATCGCTACACACACACACACACACACACACGCTTATTGAGTGTGTTGCGTAGCAATGCTTATAGACTTTTCTTTACGGTTAAAATCTCTGGTCGAACTGAATATCAAACAATCATAATTATGATGACAATGTCTAATAGAGATTTGTGCTTAAGTATTAGTTATTAGTGAAATACAGCTTGCTCAATTTACAAATTTACATTACAATTACAATTATACATAATAAAATTAAAGAAAATTGTGTAGCAGAAAAATTATTAAAATGAATTATGGACGAATTTTGACCACACGGCGACTACTAGTGTAAATTTAAAACGTTATTTTTGTTTTCGAATGACCATTCATCGTCATTCAACCCACCGCTGTCCACTGGTGGATGTAGGCCCTCATGTTTCGCCATAGAGTGCGGTCCTATGCCACCTGCCTCCACCGACGGCCAGCAACCTTTACCAGGTCGTCGGTTCACCTAGTCGGGGGGGCGTCCTACACTGCGTCGTCCCATACGTGGTCGCCACTCGAGAACCTTCCTTTCCCAGAGGTTATCAGTTCGTCGAGTGTTGTGGACTGCCCATTGCCACTTCCACGTACTAATTCGTACGAAGAATATGTCGGTTACACCCGTTCTTCTGCGGATTTCCGTATTTCGAATTCTATCTCGCAGAGCAACCCCGACCATAGCGTGCTCCATAGCACGCTAAGCGACTTTGAGCTTGGTTAGAGGCCTACTACATTTAGGGACCGGATAGATGAATTTGGAACATCTTATTGTGTTTGAAAAAGCTTTATTTCAAAATAACACCATTTAAATTGTCAACAGATAGGATTAAGTCCCGATTTTTCCTTCAAAAACTTTACTTGTTTTATATTATTTTAATTTATGTCATCAGTATCATTTCAGACTACATAAATCCCACTGTTG
This sequence comes from Lymantria dispar, assembly GCA_032191425.1. Lineage (NCBI taxonomy): Eukaryota > Metazoa > Arthropoda > Insecta > Lepidoptera > Erebidae > Lymantria > Lymantria dispar. Next base: position 2,286,810 of record CM063465.1, on the reverse strand, counting down.
GGCTCGGGTTTCTTCAGTAATAGAAGCCTATAACTAACTATACCGCGCTGGTACAGACGTGTTGATCTAGGGTTTTATGTCGAGTTTGCCTTCTCTTGTATATGTATCATCTTCACAGCCCACATACGTCCCACTGCTGGGCTCGAGCCTCCTTCGCAATGGGAGCAAAATTGACCTACTATACCACGCTGGTCAGACCGATTGATATAGAGTTTTCTTTCAAGTTTTCTTTCTCTTACATAAATGTCATCGATACTAATCCCTTAGTCCTCTTTTACAACACCCACGCGTAAGAGAGGGGGTGGTGAATTGTATTCTTACTCTGTCACCACACGGAATATCTTTATCTTTCTTATATATAAATGCCCTGTGTACGTGTGTATGTCACTGAACTTCTCCGAAACGGCTGGACCGACGTAGATGAATTTTTTTATGTGTGTTCAAGGGGATTCGAGAATGGTTTAGATTCATAATTGGACCCGTAATTCATAATTGGCGCTGCTATCGATTTCAAGGAGAATTATTTCTACTATTTTTCAGATTTGAACAGAACAACGTCTGTTGGGTCAACTAGTATATATATAAAGATACTAGCTGACCCGACAGACGTTGTCGTGTCTTAACTATGAATATTGAATTCGAATTGAATTAAAAAAAATGTTTATTATTCTAATTCCTATATACAACATACTTTTTTTTTTCCTTATGCCTTTGAAACCAATGAATGTAATCGCTCTGACGGCGGTACCAATGGCGTCAATTTCACTCGCGCAACACAATCCAGGACCTTAATTTTTAAACTTAAATGCCTTGCAATATTGGCATACAACGTTCATTGACCCAATACTTACAACTTAAGTTTGTACGTCTAATTGCTGGCATTTTCAAAAATGAAAATTCAACTGTAAATTAAAGAAAACTATTATTGTATTCTTCTTAATAACTAAGTATATCACTTGTTATTTTTTTATTTATTTTTTTATTTATTTATTTAAGACAACACCCTGCACTAAGGAAATAATCCTTATAATCGTTATATTAGTAACATGTATCTTAATTACCAAAACTCCATATTAAATTGACTTTTTATATTAGGCGTGATGGCTCTGAACTTACCTACCCCTTCTTACATCATTTCTGTAAGAAATAATGAATTGATTGCTTTACATGTATTTTATTAATAAAATAACTCCGACCGAAGCATCTGTTTTAAACGATTTTCAGTTTTTTTACATCCTCTTTGACGATATTTGCAGCACGTGTTCTGTCAATTCTAAGTTAAACGTCATAAGGTTACATTAAAAAAGTTTATATTGTCCAAAGCGGTTAGATTAGAAATAATTTTATATGATGGTCAAGTATTCTTAAATTTTCTAATTTTCTGGTCAATTTTCTTATTTTTTTCTTTCATAAGAACCTTTTCCCGACAATAACAAATACAACAAAAAACGAATTAATGAAATTGGTCCAGCCGTTCACGCGTGATGGCATGACCAAGGAAAACAGGGATTCATTTTTATATATATAGATATAGAATCTGCCCTAAGTTATTTGCAATATTTCGTTTTATTCCAAATGTTATATGCTATTTTGTTGTCTACACAATTATTGACGTTGAGTTATGCTACGCCTCTTAGTCTAGACGTTTTATTGCAACTTCATCCCGTTTAACTTCAGATGGCTGGCAGTGACCCAAGCAGTTATATTTTTTTTGTAAACCCATTCGAATTGCGACAAAGGGTTGAATTTATGTTCTTGTGAACATTTTCGTTGGGTGTTATTACTTGTTTCTGATAAAATATAAAGATAAGCATATATTTATTTGGTAATGTGATAATGTTCTTTTGCTAATAACAGTCGGATAAAATGGGGAGATACCGATATACAGTTCGAACCATTAACCTACATCTCCAATAAGTTTACAAAGGCGAATGTGAGTTTGTTTGTTACGCTTTCAAGCCAAAACCAGTAAACTGATTTTTAAAGTTATTTTACCAATGGAAAGCTACATTATCAGCGAGTAATATAATTACCAGGCAGTGATATAGGCTATGTTTCATCACCGTATTTTTATGGGCGATTCCGCTTAGTGACCCGAGTAAGATTTGACCTACTAGACCATGCTGGTCAGACATATTGATACAGGGTTTTATTTCGAGTTTTTCTTCTTTTGCACAGATGTTGCATGCATATTATATCCCTTAGTCGTCACTCAGGGACAAGAAAGGCTTTTTTTTTGGGGTGGGCTGCGGTCGGCGCGCCTCCGCATCACTCCGTCCGGGGCCACGGAGGGGTTTAAGCACGCAACTCCCGCAACCCACCCGAACACCACGTCGCCTTCGTCGTTGGGCCGACCACTGGAGCAGGGTTACTTGTCATCAGTGGTCGGCTCGACGGAATACCCCCTACCCGGGGTACCCTCCCATCCACCGACGTCCCCCCCTCGGGGAGGACGTCGGTCTTTCCTCACGCGGTCGACCTCTCGGCGGGTGACGGACTAATCCCGGGTCACGTCACCCGCGGCCTCGGCTAGGGCGGCATTGCACGCAGGTACTCCCGCCTGCGCCGCCCGGGACAAGAAAGGCTATGGTGAATACTATTTTTACTCCATAATCAAACAGACAATTTTGTTAATTACTTTAAAAATAGGCATTAAGATGAGTCAGAGAATTATATCTTACTGATCTCTTTGGTTAGTTCTAGGAGGATCAAAATACCTGTTGATAATAAGTAATGCGGGAGGCTTAAATGCTAAGACACGTATTAAGTACACTGAAGACTTATTTAACCTAAGAGTATTTCGTGATATCTGTGAATTTTGAAATTAAATACGTGACTTATAGGAAGATATATAAATAACAGAATAAAATAACTTAAATAAGAATTAAAATACTAGTCATTTATTGATATAAAATTAAAAGATTATAATTTTTAATACGAATAAAAGGTACTCAAAAGACCCTTTCATCAATATCGTTTTAAATATTAGCTTTAAAAAAAAAGTAAATTCAAAATTGGAATCTATATACCCCTCTAAAAATCGCTGATTCCGCTTACGATTAATCCATTGTAAACGCCAATTACATCATCTAAAGATTGAGTCAGCCATTATTTTAAAGCCTGAAAATAAAAATGTATGAACTCTTCAGTGTATTGAGGACATCGAAGTAAGGGCGCTTTTAAATATAATAACGCATTGCGACGTACGCTGTTTCGTAGTACAACGGTACGCCATGCGCAAAGCATTCGGGCTTAGACGGTTGAGGCGAGAGGCTGTGCGTTCCCGAATTCCTTCGCCTCCCGATATTCGAAATTCAAACGCGAGTGTTTGACAGTTAAGTGACAAGTGCCAGTGAGCGATTTTTGTTACGAAAAAGAGAAAAGTGAAGTGTTTTATTTCTTTTGGATATAAGTGTGTGTTATACTTTTTGTTTTTATTATTATTGTGGATTCATCTTAATAAAATTGTAAGTACGTAATAGTTTTGATAATATTATATTAGTTATTTTATGTAAATTCGTTTGAATAACAACTTCGTTGCTGTAAATATTGACTTTTAAATAAAGTGCGTTGTGCCTAATATTCACGATTATATTTACAACTGTTTTTTTTTTAAATGTACTCAAAGCGCTGTTGTTTTAGTCAGATTAAAATTAAAAGATTTAAGCGAAAATTTATTACTGCAAATAAAATAAATCCACGTGAGATTTAACCACATAATGTGTTATGTACGCGTAATGGTCACAGTTGTTGAGACATTCATTTAATTAAGCTTTTAATATTAATGAGTATTAAGTCACGTAGAGCCTAAGTACTTCTAAGCTGTAGCAACGTTTTGAATAAAATATTTTCACATGTTTGTTTTGTTTTACAACGAATATTTTAGTTTTAGTTCTTAAACTGGATGGAAATAATCTATGAATTTATTATAGCAAGTTACTAAAATTTTAAAACCTATTTTTAATTTAATTTGAGCTAAAATATTGAGTACTCTGTGGTAGGTATTCAAGCACAGGGTACTTAAAAAAATAAATAATAAAGTGCGATAAAAACTTTGTAAATAGTTTTTTATGAATTTGCAAATTTCTATTTATTTCTATTTTTATCCAATTTAAAGAGTCTTCTCGTGTTCCGAGTTCACATATGTTCCAATATTAGTTACGAATCTCCTCTACAATCAAAGAGAAGTAGAGCGATTATAATTTCTCTAGTCAGACGGATTAAATTTTTTTAATAATTTTATTTAAAAAAAAAACTAACTATGCACCAAGGATTATTTCCTTCTTCTTCTTGTGTTGCCTTTATAAACATATAATTTACTGATACAGATTAAATCTAGAAACGAAAGAAAAAGGAATGGTTAATTGGGTTCGTAATCCTTCACCATACGAAAAAATCCTTTTAATTTTTTTTTTTATAAATTTATTTTAAGAATTTATGGCAGTTTGACATTAATGTATTTATGAGAAATATCATACTCGCGTTCTGCGTTTTCCGTGTGGTGACGGAGTAAGAATACCGTTCACACGCCCTATCTTACCCGTGGATGTCGTAAAAGACGACTAAGGGATATGATATAACAAGATATATAGAAGAGAAGGAAAACTCGACATAAAACTCTATGCCAACCCGTTCGATCAGGGTGGTATAGTAGGTCCATTTTCCTTCCATTGTGGAGGAGGCCCGAGTCCAGTGGGACTTATATGAGTTGATACGACGATGATGATGACTCGCGTTCTGTGTGGTGACGGATACGAATATCATCAACGTAACAAACAAACTTTCGCATTTATAATACTAGTAAGGATTATTACTCTCTTTACGTTTAAAACACTTCTCAACGTATTGTCCACACGCCCGTGACTATGAAAATAAACCGCAAAAATAGTTTTACATAAAATATTTAATTTGACTAAGCTTATGTTATGAGCTCGTCTTTAAAGACGAGTAATTAACTTCTCAGCTCATAGTAGTTAACTCGTGATCGGGTGCTGCTTGTGGGATCTGGTCCAACCATGTTTTCCGTTCCTTTTTTATTTGAATTAAATTTATAAAAAAAAATAGTTATATCCTATCTCGAAGGGCATCACACTGGAGTTAAGACTATATGCTGTATACGTAATTGTATTCAAAATACGATAAAAAAAATGTCAGCCCGCTGAGTTTCTTGCCGGATCTTCTCAGCTTGTGGCCGCGTTCCGATCCGGTGGTAGATATTGTATTATATTCAAACGATGTATAAATTTGACAATATGTAAGTGCCCTCAAAGGGCCTATGCAGAATAAATGATTTGATTTGATTTGATATACGTCCCACTGTTGGGCTCGAGCCTCCTCCACAACAGGAGAGAAAGTGACCATACTGGTCAGACAGGTTGACATAGGGTTTTATTTCGTGTTTTCCTTCTCTTGCATAGATATTATATATGCCTATTAAACCCCTTAGTTGTATTTTACGATATCCATGGGCAATACATAAAGTGATGAATAGTATTCTTATTTCCGTGTGATGACGGAGTAAGAATACAATTCACCACTCTCTATCTTATCCGTGGATGTCGTAAAAGACGACTAAGAGATATAATATGCACATAAGATCTGTTCAAGAGAAGGAAAATTCGAAATAAAACCCTATATTAACATGTCCGACCAGCATGTTATAGTAGGGAAAATTCCCTCCCATTGTGGAGGAGGCCCAAGCCCAACAGTGGGACATATGTGGGCTGCGATGATGATGTATTCTTATTTCATCATCACACGGAAAGACAGCTAGTACTGTTGGAAAAAGTAAATAAATTACATGGATTTTTCTTAAGTATTAACTATTTTTGAAGTGAATGTAGCATGATAAATCTCAAGAAATAAATCTATTTGGCAGTGCTTTTATTCTTGTCATTGAATAATAATATAATGTCACCAAGTCAATAAATTTTTAGTTTTTTATTAAGAAAATATATTTAGTGTTTGATCATAAATTAAATCGTATTCAATTAGAAAAGTCAAACGAAGATATTTTCATTACCAATATAAGTTCCACTTGAAAACTCGACATAAAGCCCTATACTAACACGTCAGACGAGCGTGGTATCATAATCATCATCACAGTTCATATACGTCCCACTGCTGGGCTGGTGCTGCCTCCACAATAGGAGGCGGAATTAACCTTACAATACCATGCTAGTGACACAGGTTGATACAGGATATTGTTTCGAGATTTCCTTCTCTTGCATAGATGTTATATGCGTATTATATCTCTTAGTCGTGTCTTACGACATCCACAGGCAAGTTAGGGAGTGGTGAATTGTTTTGTTATTCCGTTACTACACGGAACACAAAAAATAGATAAACTGTGATATAAATACACACAATAGAAGTAATACAGTAAAACTTGTTTAAGACGATTTCGCAGAGACCCGACCAAAAACGCGACTCATACGGGAAAGCGTATTATGGGAGAAAGGAAAAAAACGTGCCATTATTATTTATTACTAGCAACCCGCCCTCGCTTCGCTTCGGTTTTAGTCGTTTTACCTGCGTAGTGCCCGTTCCCGAAGAAATACCGAGATAAAATATAGCCTAGTTTACGCCCTGATATTATAGCTTTCCATTGGTGAAAGAATTTTTGAAATCGGTCCAGCTGTTTTGAAGATTACCCGGCACAAACAGACAGACAGACAAAAAATTTTTAATCTGTATTTTAGGCATAGGTGTCGTGCAAATAGCCGTGTGAGCATGAAAAAAGCCTATTATTTTGACATTACAGACACTCCACTGTATTTATTGGTAAAGATATTATATTATTATTTTGAATACCTACGTATTGAATTTAACATTTAAAAATGACCTAAATACAATGTTTTTTTATTTTCTTTATTTAATCTACTTACTACTAGATACATTTTTAAATATTAAAAAATAAAAAATATTTAAAAATATAAAAAAATGTTGTTTATTATTATTACGTTACTTAAAAGTAATCATTTATTTTAGTTTGACAGAAAGATTTAGAGGCATTAGCAATTACAAGATTTTCAACGTAATTTAATTTTTGCAGTGTGTCTTCGCTTTGATTCAAAGAAGTTACATAGCATCTTAAATCATTAACTGCTGATAATGCGCGTGACAAAATCGGCGTTGACTCATCTTCTTCTCGGTCATTATCACTTAGGGTCGCTTGACAGTCGCTGGCCGCTGCCGCAAGGGGTAGGTAATATGTGTATTTGAGTGACACGTGTTGGCATATTAAACGGGATGACGATCTTATTAAGCGTTAAGAAATGTATGAAAACATGTCTCAAGGTACTGGGACTGACGCAAAATGGCGTATTATGCGGGAAATCGTATTAAACGTGATCGTATTAAACGGGTTCTACTGTATATTCATCATCATCACAGCTCATGTATGTCTCACTCCTGGGCTCCAACCTTAACAATAAGAGGGAAGTTGATCTATACCATGCTGGTCAGACATGTTGGTTTGGTTTCATTTCAAGTTTTCCGTCTCTTATACTGGTAGATAAATGTTATACGCATATTTTATCCCTTACTCGTTTTTTACGACATCCACGAGCAAGATAATAGTGAATCGTATTCTTACTCACTCATTTACACTTCGCCTTCGTCGTTGGGCCGACCACTGGAGCAGGGTTACTTGTCGTCAGTGGTCGGCCCGACGGAATACCCCCTAGTGGGGTACCCTCCCATCGACCGACGTCCCCCCTCGGAGAGAACGTCGGTCTTTCCTCACGCGGTTGGCCTCTCGGCGAGTGACGGACTAATTCCCCGGTCACGTCACCCGCTTACTCATTTACATTTAGCGCGGCTTAAATTTGCGCGATCCCACGTCCGTATACACGCTTCGTTCTTCTATGGTGTATATTTTTAAATACCCCTACCGCGTAGAAACCATAAACATCCCCCCCCCCACTCCCATAAAACAGATATTATCAGCTATTAAATTATACGTTAATAATGGCGTGTAAACAACGTTGCTTCGCATGTTGCCACTCTCTTAATCATGGATGTACTGTGACTTAATTATCATTTGAATGTTTGCTGTTGCGAGTTGAATACCTTAATTTTCTTTGCATAATGATATCTTTTATATACATTTCTTGTGTAGATACGTGTGTATGTCACTGAACTCCAACTAAACGGCTGAACCGATGTTGATAATTTTTTTTTTGTGCATAACTCATTTATTGATAAGGGTTTCTTACATGTCATTATAAATATGATAAAGATGATTACATTTAAGCAATATTAGATTAGCAATTAAAAGAAAATAAATCAATAACGATGTCAAAGAAAGGTCAAAGAGTAATAATACTACGTCCTCCCCGATGGGAGGGTACCCCAATAGGGGGTATTCCGTCGGGCCGACCACTGATGTCAAGTAACACTGCTCCGGTGGTCGGCCCAACGACGAAGGCGACGTGGTTTTCGGGCGGGTTGCGGGTGTTGCGTGCTTACGCCCCTCTGTCGCCCCGGACGGAGTGGTGCGAGGGGCACGCTGACCGCAGCCCACCCCAAAAAGAAAAAAGAGTAATAATACTAGTAATAAAAAAACGTAAACAATATCCGCGTTGAGTACTGTCTACATTTTCAAAAATTCGTCAAACATAGAGAATACCTGCCTGACGAGCCACCGCTTTAGTCGGACCTTGAAGGTTTGGAGGCTAGGAGCGGAACTTGTCATGGTATAATAAGGTTAATTTCCCTCCTGGGTCATCGGGGAGGGATGGTACCTGAAAGGGTAACCCACCGGGTTGCCCTTTTATCACCCCGGACAGAACGGATGGCGTATATCCAGCCGCACCCAAAAAAACGATTATTTCCTTAGTGCAGAGTGTTTTCTGCTAAAATGTTTTACTATACCAACCCAATCAGCGTGGTATAGTAGGCCAATTTTCCACCAATCATGAAGAAGGCTCGATCCCAGCAGTAAGCCTCATGTGGGCTAAGATGATGATTATTAATTTTTAATAAATAGCAACCCGCCCTCAGTTCGCTTCGGTTTCAGTCGTCTTTCCTGCGTAGGTCCCGTTCTCGTGGGAATACCGGGATAAAATATAGCCTAGTTTATTCCCTGATATTATAGCTTTCCATTGGTGAAAGAATTTTTGAAATCGATAGAGCCGTTTTGAAGATTACCCGGAACAAACAGACAGACAGACAGACAGACAAAAATATATAAAATGATTTTTAGGCATATGTATAGTGCAAATAACCGTGTGAGTATGAAAAAAGTCTATTATTTTGATATTACAAACAGACACTCCAATTTTATTTATTTATTTAAGACGATTTATTTAAGACAACAGCCTGCACTAAGGAAATAATCCTTGTATTGCGGGGGACTTTACAAACATATAATTAACGGACACAAATTACATCCAGACTCAGAACAACAATTTGTGGATCGCACAAAGTGTTGTCCCGCATGGGATTCGAACCCCCGACACTGGCGCTGTAGGTCGCTATCTTAATCACTACGCCATCTGTGCAGTCGGCATTTATTGGTATAGATATGTAATCAAAAACAAATATTAAAATTCAAATTATACTAGCTGACCCAATAGACGTTGTTCTGTTCAAATAAGCGCCACCTACCGGGTCCAATTGTGAATCTAAACCATTCTCGAATCCCGTTGAACACACACAAAAAATTTCATCAACATCGCTCCAGCCGTTTAGGAAGAGTTCAGTGATATATACACGTACACAAGAAATTTATGTATAACTAGCAAACCGCCCTCGCTTCGCTTCGGTTATAGGTTATAGTCGTTTTACCCGCGAAGTTCCCGTTCCCGTGGGAATACCGGGATAAAATATAGGCTAGTTTACGCCCTGATATTATAGCTTTCCATTGGTGAAAGAATTTTTGAAATCGGTCCAGCCGTTTTGAAGATTACCTGGAACAAACAGACAGACAGACAGACAAAAAATTTTTAATTGCTATTTTAGGCATAGGTGTCATGCAAATAACCGTGTGAGCATGACAAAAGCCTATTATTTTGACATTACAAACAGACACTCCAATTTTATTTATTGGTATAGAAGATATCTACTAGCAAATTCTCGCTGTTTCACCCGAATAACTCTCATTCCCGTGTCATTATCAAGATAGTATATATCTCAGGCTGCTCGCTGATCATTTAACTTATCACTAGCGAAAGAATTTTTAAAACTGATTTAGTGATTTAGGTGTGGAAGCGTAACAAACAAACAGTATGTTATAATAGTCAATTTCCATCCTACTATGAAGGAGTCTCTATCTTCATCATAATGTCGGCTCATAAACGTCCCACTTTTTTTTTTTGTGGGTGGGCCGCGGTCGGCGCGCCTCCGCACCACTCCGTCCGGGGCGACAGAGGGGCTTAAGTACGCAACTCCCGCAACCCACCCGAAAACCACGTCGCTTTCGTCGTTGGGCCGACCACCGGAGCAGGGTTACTTGACATCAGTGGTCGGCCCGACGGAATACCCCCTATTGGGGTACCCTCCCATCGACCGACGTCCCCCCGGCCTCTCGGCGGGTGACTGACTAATCCCCGGTCACGTCACCCGCGGCCTCGGCTAGGGCGGCATGAGGCGCAGGTAGTTGCGCCTACGCCGCCCATAAACGTCCCACTGCTGGGCTCGAGCCTCCTTCCCCGTAGGTGAAAAATTGACTTACTATACCATGCTGGTCAGACATCTTGGTATGAGTTATTTCAAATTTTCCTTCTCTTGTACAGTTGTTATATGCATATTATATCCTTTAGTCGTCTTTTACGACATCCACAGGCAAGTGGTGAATAGTATTCTTACTCCGTCACCACACAGAGAATCATAGCAGTCTCGATCTTAGCAGTAGGAAATCCATAAAATAATGACGAAGACATATATCTAAAATGCTATCATTGGCGCAGAAAATGGCTGGCAAGAAAGAACCAGCAATAATAAAAGTATGATAATATCCATTTAGTTCACTTTGAATGAAATATTTACGAGAATGTTTAAATTTTTTTACGTGAACTTAAATACAACGTAAGAAGCTTACGAAATGTAAAAAAAAATCGTTATAGACGCTTAAAAGTCGGCATAAGAATTCAAGCTTAATAATGTCTTCTGAAAGTATTATGACAGTGATAATCAATGTCAAATGTAAGATTTATCATCATAGTTCACGTATGTCCCAATGCTGAGTTTCAGCCTTCTTCATCGTCATCATCGCAACCTACATACGTCCCACTGTTGGGCTTGAGCCTCCTTCATAATGGGAGTGAATTTGACCTACTATACCATGCTGGTCAGACATGTTGGTATAGGGTTTCATATCGAGTTTTCCTTCTCTTGCACAGATGTTAGGTGAATATTATATCTCGTAATCGCCCTTTACGACATCCACGGGTAAGATAGGGAGTGGTGAATTGTATTCTTACCAGTCACCACATGGAAAGCTTTCTTTATATTTGGAGAGAAATTGACCTACTATACCGTGCTGATTGGGTTGGAATAGATACATTTTAGCAAGAAACACCCTTTTATGGTAGGCTATGGTCTGGGCATACCCCGCACAATCCGCCCGGGGTGACAAACGGGCAGCGTGCGACCCCATAACATACCGTATTGCCACCCCAACGTCATTGGGCCGACCACTGCTACCGGTTCTTTGACTTTTGTGGCCGGCCCGGCAGCAGTAAACTTCCTACTCTAAAGAAATAAAATTCGGGGTGATAAAAAGGCAGTCCGGTGGGTTATCCTTTCGGGTGCCATACCTCTCCGACGATCCGGGAGAGAAATTTAACTTACTATACCATGTTGATCCGACTAGTTAAGTATAGGGTTTTATTACGAGGTTTCCCCTCCCCAGGGCGTTGCTCTCATGCAGTAAGCCTCTCTGCGGGTGAGGAGTTAATATTATTATTCGTGTTTTTTTTTTGGGGCTGGGTTGCGGTCGGCGCGCTCCTCGCACCAATCCGTCCGGGGCGACAGAGGGGCGTAAGCACGCACACCCGCAACCCACGCACGATGCACGTCGCCTTCGTCGTTGGGCCGACCACCGGAGCAGGGTTAATTATTCGTGTGGTGGTATTAAGAATGTAATTCATCACCCCCTCTCCTACACGTGTGTATCATAAAGACGTGGACGACTAAAGAATATAATATGCAAATAATATCTATGCAAGACAAGGAAAATTCGACATTTTTTATTGAAAACGGTAGCAAACGAGTGAACAGTACACCTGGTGGTAAGTGTTGTTGCCGCTCATAGACTTTTGCTGGGCCGCTGCCTACCGTGAAGAAACTAAAGGGAATGTGAATGCGTGTAGTGAGGTTTGATGATACTAAAGCCATCAACGCAACCCACTACACGCAAACACCCTCAGAAAGTTGGGCGTCCGACTCTCTCGTACGAGATAATATTTTTGAAACACAGAATAAGTTAATAGAATCATCATTTATAATGTTATAATGAGTTTAAACTGAGCTTTTGATAAATAGATGTTGGAGGTAAGGGCGATTTGTACAAGTTAATATTTTAATTAAGGGGAAATCCCTCGAGTCATAGCCGTTGTTACATGCTTTTTGATCATTTCAAACGGATTGAGAAGTTTCAGAGCGATGGCTGATTTAGTAGCACAAACCGTATTTCACGGTTAATTAAGTTAAAGATTAAATTCACTGCACAGATGGCGTATTGATTAAGATACCGACGTAGCCAGTGTCGCGGGTTCGAATTCCATGTAGGGCAATACTGTGTGACCGCGTGAGGAAAGACCCACGTCCCCTCCCGAGAGGGGGACGTTGGTTGATGGAAGGGTACCCCTCAAGGAGGTAATCTGTCGGGCCGACCACTGACGACAAGTCACTCTGCTCCGGTGGTCGGCCCAACGACGAAGGCGACGTGTCACGGGTGGGTTACAGGTGTGCTTGCTTACGCCCCTCTGTTGCCCCGGACGGAGGAGAGCGCCGACCGTAACCCACCCAAAAAAAAAGGACAATACTTTGTGCGATCCACAAATTGTTGTTCTGAGTCTAGATGTAATTTGTGTCTGTGTAATTTGCAAAGTCCGACGCAACAGAAGGATTATTTCCTTAGTGGAGTGTGTTGCTTTAAAAAAAAAGATAAAAATAAAAAAATAAGTGTGGTGGCGTTACCGGGCACTACGAACCTTTACATTGCTCGTGGGTTTCGTAAAAAGGCGGCCGAAAGCTTCATATTAATCTGATCATACCACCTTTACAGCACATATTTGGAGCGTCTACATTTATATCCACATTTTTTTATGTAGTTAGAGCGCTCTGTAGACAGTCTTTTCGCCATTTTTGTGGTAGATCCATAATTCCATCGGTGAAAAACTTCTGTGGTTTCTGGTTGAGGAACTGAGTCAAGTAGTTTTCACAGGCTTCTTTTGAAACCAACTTAATTCCATTGAGAGAATTCTGCTGAGATCGAAACAGATGATAGTCAGAGGGTGCTATATCCGGACTGTAAGGTGGATGTATCAAAACTTCCCAACCGAACTCTCTCAATTTTTGACGGGTCATCAAAGTGTGTGGTTTGGCGTTGTCTTGATGGAAGACAACACCTTTCCTATTAATCAATTCGGGCCGTTTTCTTTCAATCGCCTGGCGTAATTTCTCTAGTTGTGCACAGTAGAGTTGAGAATCAAATGTCTGATCAGTTGGAAGTAGCTCATGGTGGACATCTCCCGCTAGTCCCACCACACACACAGCATCACATTTTTTGGCGTCAATGTTGGTAGCGAACGCTTGTGACGGCTCACTATTCTTTATCCACGATTTTTTACGCTTCCGATTATCGTACATAATTCATTTTTCACTTCCCGTTATTAAACGTTTCAGAAACGGTTCGATTTCATTCTGTTTCAGCAGCGCGTCGCAGATGTTAATTTGGTCCATCATGTTTTTCGCGCTCAACTCATGAGGAACCCATATGTCAAGTTTTTTTTTGTAACCAGCTTCGTGTAAATGGTTCAAAATAGTTTTGTGGTCAATGCCTAGCTCTATACCAATATTGACACTGCTGATATGATTATCTTGTTGGCCTTTTTCAAGAACTACATCAGATTTTTCAGTGAATGGACGACCGCAGCGTGACTCATCTTTCACATTGAAATTACCAGGACGACAGCGAGCGAATCATTTCTGCGCATCAAATTTCGATAAAGTACCTTCACTGTACACAGCACAAATGTTATCACAAGCCTGCGCAGCGTTTTTACCCTTATCATAGTAATATTGCAGAATATAGCGAAATTTCTCATTACTCTTCTTCATCTTCGAATGCGAATAACTTTCCAACCACTTCACCGATTACAATGTTTCTACGCTCAAACTAATGTTCGGAAGGTCACCTAAAAAACGAGCCCTCAATGGTATTGCTGTGATTTGTTGTTCTTTAGTTATCTGCAACCAATTACATCTATCGGGAAAAACGCCACGAACTTTTTCCCAGACCTATTATAATATCCATATATTCACGTTTCATTTCTATAGGAGTAGGCAGTGACAACTTTCCTCCACTTGCTACGATCCGACATACCACTTTGGCCTCCTCCACATTCATTAATCTCCTACGAGGCTCTCCTCGTACCTTAACCACCTTAAGTACCTCTGTACTTAAGGTGGTTAAGGTACTTATAACCTGGCCTTTCTTAAGAAGGTCCCTCCCGATTTGGACATGGAGGGTCCGCCTTGGTCTTCCTCTCCCAACACTTCCGTTCACATTCGCCCCATAAATTTAGCTTGTTAGTCTTATTTTTTTATAATGATTTCTGACGTTTACTCGAGAATTGAATGACTGCACAGATGGCGTAGTGGTTAAGATAGCGACCTACAGCGCCAGTGTCGGGGGTTCGAATCCCACGCGGGACAACACTTTGTGCGAACCACAAATTGTTGTTCTGAGTCTGGATATAATTTGTGTCCGTTAATTATATGTTTGTAAAGTCCCCCGCAATACAAGGATTATTTCCTTAGTGCAGGGTGTTGTCTTAAATAAATAAATAAATTACATATTGTAAATAAAACTGTTTTACGGATTTTCTCGCGTTAGTATTTGAGTTTTGATTGCCCTACGATTCGAACACTTACAGCGTTCATGGTCACGGCCGGATTATACGCTGAACCCTGTAGTTCTTCTTTTTTGTATATCTCTATATATAAATTTCTTGTGTACGTGTGTATGTCACTGAACTCCTCCTAAACGGCTGATCCCATGTTGATGAAATTTTTTGTGCATGTTCAAGGTGATTCGACAATGGTTTAGATTCACAATTGGACCCGGTAGGTGGCGCTTATTTGAACAGAACAACGTCTGTTGGGTCAGCTAGTGATATATATGATATTGTAAGTGGTATGATTTATAAATGGCGGGTTTAAGTCTCAAATTAATTTATTCTCAGTCTTACGTAATATAGTAACAAGTGGGCGATTTGTGTAAAACACGTAGTATTTTATCCCCCTTCCCCCCCTCTATTCCCTCCAGTGGAAAAATAGCAATGTTTGTTTGTATAATTGCTTCATAACACGCGAAATTCAACTCAGTCATTATGAACTTAAGTTATGAATAATTATGTTGGTCATTAACGCGTTTAGGCGAAATTATATAATTAATTGACTGCACAGATGGCGCAGTGGTTATGATACCAACT
Organism: Lymantria dispar; assembly: GCA_032191425.1. Taxonomy (NCBI): domain Eukaryota; kingdom Metazoa; phylum Arthropoda; class Insecta; order Lepidoptera; family Erebidae; genus Lymantria; species Lymantria dispar. The sequence continues at coordinate 2,271,145 of CM063465.1, read as the reverse complement.
CACTATGCCATTATCCTGAGTGTTATCCCTTTTTTAACCCCTTACAAAAAAGAGGGGTGTTATAAGTTTGACGTCGATGTTTGTCTGTCTGTCTGTGTGTGGCATCGTAGCTCTCAAACGGATGGACCGATTTCGTTGCGGTTTTTTTCATTTGAAAGCCAGTTTCCTGGCGGTTTTTAGCTGTTTGGTTATTATCGGTCCTGTAGTGCATGAATATCAGCTCTTTTCCAAAATTATTGATGAAATGATCATTACATCGTGTGATTAAATAAAAAGAAAAGGTAATAGAAGTGTATTCTATTCTACTTATCATAGAGTTTTGAAATACGAATGTGATCTCTTTAGTAGTTTATCATCTTCTTATCATCTTCATCTCAGCCTATAAGTTTCTAACTGTTGGGCTCAGCTCTCCTCCGTACAGGGAGGGGAAATGACCTACTATTCCATGCTGGTCAGTATTTATGAATAGGGTTGTATTTCGAGATTTCCTTCTCTTGCACAGATGCTATATGCTTGTTATATCCCTTAGTCGTCTTTAACGACACCCGCGGGCAAGATAGGGTGTGGTGAATTGTATTCTTATTCTGTCACCACACGGATTAGATAGTTTATCAAATCAATAAAATATATCTTAGTAACTATAGTTTTGTTGGCGATGCGTTTGGGCAAGGTTGTACAGTAAGCGAGTTTGATAGAAGAGTTTATTTATTTATTCGTCTATCGATCGCATGTTCGATGTAAGTTTAATTCTATTTTATTTCTATTCTTTTTTATGAATAGCCAATATCCTATCTTATGGAAATAATCCTTGTAATGTGGGGGGACTTTACACAAATACAATTAACTTAAATAAATTATAACCTAGAATAATCATTTGTGAATCGTACAAAGAATTTTTCTTCGTGAATATTGAACTGGTAGCACACTTGGCACGTTAGGTTAACAGATATCCGCTGGTCTGACCACGGACGTCAAGGAAATGGTACCCCCGCTATCGGGTCGACCCAATGGCGAAGGAGAGAGAATACCACCCTTATGGGGTGCGCCCTCTAATCGCCCCGGATGAGACTAATGGCGTACAGCCGCCAAAAAAAAAGGCTAACAGATATGATATTCACTATTATCACCGAGATTAAATGTAATAAAAACTTTTTTAAAGCAACTGCAGCAATAATAATCCATACTGCGAAAAAATCTTATGCTACCGGAGATTAATTTAGATTAATTTAAATATACATAATACAAATAACGGACGCAAGGGACATCTTGATTAAAAATACTTACTTGGAGGTGGTATCTATTTAGCACAGGACGTCATAACTTACAATATTTTAATGAGATTTTAACACACATTTTAATTCCGCTATCAGTGAAACCGCGACTATCAAACAAGTTTGAGATTTACGGCGCCAATATAATTAACTATAATATTTATTTTAACTAAAAATGCTCACTTTGAATGTTAATTAACTGTTTATACTTGACTAAGAGAAACATAAATATATTTCTAATAACCTATTTTAATGGATGCCAAAGAAATATGACTTTTATTTTATGATTGCTAAGATTGATTATATTATCTATATATGTACATATCTATACAAATAAATAAAATTAAGGTGTCTGTTTGTAATGTCAGACTAGTAAGTTTTTTTTGCATACTCACGTGGTTATTTACACGATGATTCTTATCTAACTGTCTCTCTCTCTCTCTGTTTGTTCGGGGTTACCTTCAAAACTGCTGTACCGATTTTGATAATATTTTACTACCAGGTAAGGTTTGCCGTGTGGTGACAGATTAAGAATACAATTCACCATTCCCTATCTTACCCGTGGATGTCGTAAAAGACGACTAAGGGATATAATACGTACATAAGATCTGTGCAGGAGAAGGAAAACTTGAAATGAAACCCTATACTAACATGTCTGACCAGCACCGTATAGTAGGTTAAATTCTCTCCTATTGTGGAGGAGGCTCGAGCCGAACAGTAGGAAGTATGTGGGCTGCGATGATGATGATGATGATGATGATGATCAGGTAAACTTATAAAATTTTGCTTGGTCCGGCGCCTACCATCTAAACCAAGGGCCCATGAACTTCAGTCGCGTATCGTAATATCTTAAGAGCACGTATAGCAGTCGGCACGTAGCGCTAGGTCCGCTAACATTCGGCATTAGCCACGAAAGGGCGGACGTCGAGCCGACATGCGGCAGGCCGCAGCGCAAGTTCACAGAAATGATCGTGGAACCACCAAGAATGCCCGTCGAGCATCAGATCCAAGTACTTCATATGGACCTGGATGCTGATGGTAACCGAATTGACGGTGATCGAAGCGCCGGTGGGAGGACTGGTGCAGAGCCTTTGGAATAATAGGGTGTCAGACGGATCAGTATAGCATTTTATTGCGTCGTATCTTTCTTAAGCGTGTTTTATGATACCACACAAGATAGGGGCAATTGTATACTCCCTTCGTCACCATACGGGAGCGCTACGATAGCCATTATGTAAATCTAAACAGTCAAATATTAAAGATATTATTTGTAATATAAAAATGAAAGGTCTTTATCTTAAGAATTTTGATAGCTGATTATCGATTCAATTATTCAAACAATTCGTATCGATACGAAAATCGTTTTGAATTAATTTGTATTGATAATATTGACAAATAAACTTGATTATTTTAAATAGTCAAGATTGTGCGGTAATATATGGAAGATATTTTTCTTTGGTGTTTTGTAATGAATTAAGAATTGAATCAAATCGTTTATTCTGCATAAGCCTAAGTTGAGAGCAGTTAATATATAGTCAAATTTACACATCGTTTGAAGAAATCCAATAATATAGTAATGTACCAGCGGTTTGGAACGCGGCCGCAAGCTGAGGTAAATCCGGCAAGAAATTAAGGGGTTGTAATATTATATTCGAATAGAGAGTTGATGGCAGGCCGGTGAGCACTCTATTTAAAATCCTATACAACGTTCATTACCCGTGTACCCACGGTATTCTAAAATCATCATCATTTCAGCCCACACGTCCCACTGTTGGGCTCAGGCCTCCTCCACTACGGGAGGGAAATTGACCTACTATACCACGCTAGTCAGACGTGTTGGTATAGTGTTCTTTTTTAGAGTTTCCCTTCCCTTGCATAGATATTATATGCATATTAAATCCCTTAGTTGTCTTTTACGATACCCACGGGTAAGAGAAGGGATGGTGAATTGTATTCTTACTCCGTCATCACGGAAATCCTAAAATACGACTAAGATATATAATACGCATATAACATTTATGTAAGTGAAGGTAAATTCGATATAAAAAAAAATACAATAGTAAATAGAACTAATTTTACAGATTTACGTTTGTATTTGAGTTTTGATTGTCCGATGTTTCGAATATTTTACAGCGTTAATGGTGACGGGAGGTAACAACACGTAATCCTTATGTAAACATCAGAAATCTTAATAAAAATCCATGCCAATAACCCACCGTATGATACCATATAACTTCTGACACACTATTCTTTAACTTTTTCCTAGTATTTTCTCCTAAACCTTTCTTATATGTGAATAGCTGTGTGGTAGCGGCTTCGAATACTACCAACCCTTGCTTTGCTCGTGGGTGTCGTAAAAGACGACTAAGAGCCTTAGATTGACCCGTCCCATCTGGTACCATTTGGGTCAACGATTACATTCCCAAGGAGGGTTGACGTCAGGCAGGCGGCCGGTCATAAAAGTCATTGCCGAAACGTTTTGCAATATGTCAAAACAGATGACATATTGCGTCGACCCCAAGTAATTGGGATAAGAGCAAGATGATGATGATGATATGTGAATAGCATAATGAATTATTATGTACTAGTAACCCGCCATCGCTTCGCTTCGACAGTCGATTTACCCGCGTAGTTCCTGTTCCCGTGGGAATACGGGCATAAATCATAGCTTATGTTACTCTCTGATATAGCTTTCCATTGGTAAAAGAATTTTTAATTGTTTAGGTGTGAAAGCGTAACAAACAAACTTACTTTCGCATTTATTGTATTAATAAGGATGGGTGTTGAATTTATGACATTCGATACGAGAGATCGGCACTCAAACCACTACGCCATCTGTGCAATCAAATTTTGAAAGTTCTATTCAGCGTTAAATATTTTATTATAATTTAACATATCAACTAACATTCAACTCTAACACAAAGTGTTAAAGTATAATATTGTATATATAATTCTACAAGTTCGCTATGTTTCCCTTTACGGTGTATTTTCAAATTGAAACTTGTGTAAAACTTAATATATTTCATTATCTTATATCTTTAAACGAGCAATTCTTGTAAATATATATATTTTCAGGATCTCGGAAACGGCTCCAACGATTTTGTTGAAACTTGGCATACTAGAGGATTCGGGCCCAAAAAATCGATCTAGCTAGGTTTTATGTATAGAAAATGTTGTTTTGTCAGTGTTTTTGGCAGACAATATAATGACATAAAATTTTAAAAGAATATGATTTCAAATTTTGCCATCAATGTCATGAGTTACGATAGCTCAGTGGCGAAGTAGTCAGGTTTCGTTTTATTTTTGACATCGGCGACAAACGGCGTCGGATCGAATCTCGGTGTTATTATTATTCTCTTTTTGTAATTTTTTATATAATTTTCATTATTTATTTTTTTATTTTTATTAATATATATCTAAATAAATGCTACAAAAATACTCCGAGCGAAGCTCGGTCAACCTAATATTAACGATAGAGTTATATATACAATACAATGAATATTCATTGTATACGAACATTAAAATTTCATAAATTTTCGTACTTTATCTTAAAATTTCCGTGTGGCGACGGAGTAGCAATACAATTCACCACTCCCTATCTTGCCCGTGGATGTCGTAAAAGACGACTATGGGATATAATACGCACGTAACGTCTATGCAAGAGAAAGAAAACTCGAAATAAAACCCTATACTAACACATCTGGTGGCGCAGGCGCGAGTATCTGCGCCTAATGCCGCCCTAGCCGAGGCCGTGGGTGATCGGACCGGGGAATTGTCCGACGCGACGGCGACCGACGTCCCAGGACGTCGAGAGGTGAGGGTACCCGAAAGGGTATTCCGTCGGGCAGACCACTGACTACAAGACAACCTGCTCCGGTTGTCGGCCCAACAACGAGGTGACGTGGGTACGGGTGGGTTATAGGCCCACGCGCCGTCCTTTCATCGCCCCGGACGGAATGGACCGCGCGTGCGCTTATTGTAGCCCAACCCAAAAAAATAATACTAACACGTTTGACCAGCGTGGGTTAGTAGGTCAAATTCCCTCCCATTGTGAAGGACGTTCGAGTCCAACAGTAGGTCATAACATTGAAAACTATTATTTTTTCTATTTCAATATATCATGCTATACCACGCTGGTCAGACGTGTTGGTATAGGGTTTTGTTTCGAGTTTTCCTTCTCTTGCATAGATGTAATATGCGTTTTATATCCCTTAGTCGTCTCGTACGATCCCCACGTATTACGTACCCACGATTAAGATAGGGGGTGGTGAATTGTATTCTTACTCCGTCACCACACGGAATTATTTAATATATTTTATTATATTATGAAATGAAATGATTTATTATTATGACAGACACAAAGCATAAGAAAAAATAAATTTAAATAATGAAAATTTCGAGAAGTGTGTGCCATAATCCGGTCCTAACTCAGCATAATGCTGGCCATAGATGACCAGCGCTGATCTTCCGTTGGTACCGGGAGGAGACATAACGCACATGCTCTCAGTTTAAATTCGAACTAATAATATAAACATGATTAACAAAAGTGTACATTTTCACATCTGATAATAAATTCTGTTTGACTATACCTGCTTAATTGCAATTTTTTAAATACATATTTTCCTAATTTTGATTATAAATAAAAAATAAAATAAAAATTATAATTGTAATGCCTGAAATAAGTAAATTTAATAACAAAAAGAGGCCAATAAATTTATGGGTGCCTGATAATTATGAATATATTTTATTTGATATTAATTAATCCAAAACTCTTGAATAGATGTTATATGCATATTATTTCCCTTAGTGGTCTTTTACGATACCCGCAGCAAGAGAGAGTAGTGAATTGTATTCTTACTTCGTCAACAAATGGAAACTTACAAACATAAATAACAGATAAAATTAATAATTGCACTCAGTCTTTCGTATCTCGCAGTTGAAGCCATTGACATGAAAATTATATAAGAACTATCAACCGGCACTTGCTTCGCTTCGGTTTCAGTCGCCTTACTCGCGTAGTGCCCGTTCCCGTGGGCATACCGGGATAAAATATAGCCTATGTTACTCCCTGATATTATAGCTTTCGATTGGTGAAAGAATTTTTGAAATTGGTTCGGTGGTTTAAGCAGTAAGGATAATACGCCATTTGTGCAGTCAAATATTAATCAATTACTTCACCATTTGCCATTCAATCTGTCGGCAAAGAACTTTATTGTAAAGATCCAATTACAAATTGAATTACTTAATCGATCAAACTTCAAATTATTATTGTTGAAGTTTCTTTGTTAATCAATACCTACGAGACCGCATGAAGCCAGACTAATGCCTATTTTTTCACAACTAAATTTTAAATAAAACTCATTTACGGATTTTATCGCAGTTGTATTTGATTTTTGATTGCTCGACGTTTTGAACACTTTGCAGTTCATGGCCCGCCGTCTAGTTTAGTCTTAATCTGCCCGTGACTATAAACGCTGCAAATTGTTCGAAACGTCGGGCAATCAAAAGTCAAATACAAACACGATAAAAGCCGTAGTTTTATTTACAACTAGCAACCCGCCCTCATTTCGCTTCGGTTTCAGTCACCTTACCCGCGTAGTTCCCGTTCCCGTGGGAATACTGTGATAAAATATAGCCCATGTTACTTCTTGATATTATAGCTTTCCATTGGTGAAAGAATTTTTGAAATCGGTTCGGTAGTTTATGCGTGAACGCGTAACAAACAAACAAACAAATATACAAACAAACAAATAAACAAACTTACTTTCGCTTTTATAATTTTAGTAAGGATATGTCCGTGTGGTGACGGAGTAAGAATACAATTTACCACTCCCTGTCTTGCCCGTGGATGTCGTAAAAGACGACTAAGGGAAATAATACGAATATAACATCTGTGCAAGAGAAGGAAAACTTGAAATAAAAACCCGTACCAACCTGTCTGACCAGCATGGTCAATTTTTCTCCTATTGTGGAGGAGGCTCGAGCCCAACAGGGGGACGTATGTGAGCTGAAATGATGATGATGATGATGATGATGTATATACGAATACTCGCGTAAACATCAGTAATCATTACTAAATTTTAGTTAATATTCTTTTTCACTGCAAAATTTTAGCCACCCCCTAACGTGTCCATGGATGTAGTAAAAGACGATATCTATGAATGAAAAGAGAATGGGACTTTTGACGCGAATGTCAAAATGTCATGTAGCGCTTTTATATTTTTTTCATTATTTTAGTGTTTTACGGTGTTATATTGAATAATTTTGTTGATATTTTATGTAATATAATGTTGATAGAATGCTGATATATAGTGAATATGATATAATAGCGAATTGCGTGCATTTTCACATTCTGTCAAATTTCCCAGAAGAAGCTTGATTTGGCTATCAACACCAAATCAATTCTAACAGCGGACTACTTACGAAGACTAAAGACGTGACTAATTAATTAATTAATTATAACTCGACATTGGCACCAATAGCGCATATTATTGCAGCTCATTGCCATTAATCAAGAAGAAGAAGAAAAGAGAATGAAAATATATGTTTTTAAAGACAACGCCCTATAATAATTGGTACAATTTTTGGATCGCTCAAAGTGTTGTCCTGCATGGAATTCGAACCTGCGACATTGGCACTGTAGGTCGGTATATTAACTTCCACTCAAAACCTGTTGTAACGCGTCTCCTACAGAAACCGACCCAATATTATTCGAAACTGTGATTATGGTTTCTGATACATTTTCATTGTACATTGTATTTCGCAAAATAATAGTGGGCATTACTAGACGGTTGAAAAACGTCATTGTATCATATACAATATTCTATTACATTAAAAAAAATGTTATTTTATAGATAATCCCTGCTAACGCCAATTTTATATCGTTCATAATAAAATCCCCGGTAAGATTGCGTCCACATCTTCAGAGCGCCGGCATACTTATTACTACTAAAGTAATATGAAAATTTTCTGAAGAAAAGCCCTTTTGTATGAGCGGAGTTCGAAACTCGGTATGGATTTGTTGTGTGGCGCTAGTGTGAGCGGGAATATATCATCTTTAGGTTAATGTGGTTAACAATAAAATAATTTTTCAATTCAAACAAGTAATTCCTGAGTTTAACGCGTTCTATCAAACACTACTCTTCAGCTTTGTAATATTACCATAGACAAGCCCCATAAATACATTTTTGTGTGTGGTAATGGAGTATAAATACAATTGACCACTCCTTATTTGCTCATGAATATCGTTAAAGACGGCGAATGGATATGCATCTAATTACTGCGCAAGAGAAGGTATTGTCGACATAAAAGCCTATTCCTATCTAATTTAATTTGGTCCGAACAGCGCGATCATAAGAATAGAATTCATGGGAATCCATAATATCAGCCTTCATCTGAAAAGTGTTTGAAATATCTGCAATTAAAAATTCATGTTCAGGTGCTGCTTGTGAGTCTGATCCAGCCTTAATCTTTTTTGTCTTTTGTGTTATATTTTCAAACTGAGAATGTATCCCGGCTGAAAGACATTACCCTTGAGCTAATACTTATAAACATGTTATATAAAAATTCCATTTAAAAGAAGCCACTTAAAGAATAATAAGCTCCCTTTCACACTAGATATTCATCAGTTTGTGGCTAGCTTCGGGTCCGGTGGTAGATTATTAGATTAACTTAATAGAAAATATAAAATTGACGGTATATAGGAGCCCTTATACGATTTTCTAGATATTAAATGATTTTATTTCAATAAAATCGTATAAAATCGCTGCTAGTACGACCATACCCGACAAACAAAGTTTACCGCGGTGGAGTTAACGAAAGCGCCGTACACAAACGCTTTGTCTCACACACCGCTACCGCGGCGACGTTCGGTAAAATTGAGATCGCCAACATTTCTAATTTCGCATGCTTTTATTTTAAACTGTTGTTTTTGAAGGCCGATTTGTTTTTGTTAAACGTTTTGTTTTCGTGTTGTTTCAGTAATTAAGGAATTTAAAAAGCACATGTTACTTGTTGCTTATTTGAAATTACTCTCTAGGTAGTTTGACTTTAGAGAAGCTTTCGATTGTAATATTGTGCTTAAGTTCCAATTTGATATATTCATCATCATCATCATCATCACAGCCCACATAAGTACCACTATTGGGCTCGGGCCTGCTCCCCAATGGTCAGACAGGTTGATAGAGTTTTATGTCAAGTTCTCTTTCTCTTGTCTAGACAATATCTACATATTATTATCATGTGGCATAATGGTTGGGACCCGACCGAACCGACTTACCGTGTTAAGTATTCCAAGGTCACAGAGGTCTTCCCGTGACCATAAATGCCGCTTAAACATGAATATGGTTAAAAATAGTTTAATTTCAATTAAACACTCTGTTGTTACTTTGATTTATTATTAGCTTTTGTGAATGAAGGTCTGCCGTTATTGTATGCGAGCGAATTAATATACCTATATTAATTCAATTTATATACCTATATTAATTCAATGGGCAAAGATTATTTTTATCCATACTTTCAACTATCCAAATGTGTTACTATACTAATGGGTCTTTGGACTGGGGATTAGTCCGTCATCTGAAGAGAGATCAATTGCGGGTGGGCAACGCCTCCGCAGCGAAAGTTGCTGGGGTATCGAATAAAGGGTGACCCGCCGAACGGGCCACCGGTGACAATGATCGGTCGCCCATTTGGTGATACAAAGGTATGTTGTTACACGCTGTTCCCTTCGTTGTCCCAAACAGAATAGACCGGGTTTGATCATTCCATGCCACAAATAATTCTAACAAAAAAAAACACCGACTTTAACTAGACCAAATTGAAATGCGACCAAAAGCATTCAAAGAAGGAGGATGTTCCCAATTTGACTGTGTTTTTTTATGTTTATTCACAACTTTCGACTGGGTGACCCGATTTTATGACTCCTTTTTTATTTTATATTTATCTCCGACGTAAAAAGAGGGGTGTTATAAGTTTGTCGTCGATATGTGCCTATCTGTGTTTGTGTGGCTATGTGTGACATCGTAGCTCTCAAACGGATAGATTGATATCGATGCATTTTTTTTGAAAACCGGTGCTGCTCGTGTGATTCCATTTCAATTTGGTCTAGGTTTGACAATAGCATCAATGAGAAAACGGCTGAAGTTGATTTTTTTTGTTAAGAATTATTGAAGTTGTTTAAAAGCTGTAACAAATTCTAACTAGTTATTCGTATATCTCCACAGTATAGTGCTAGTAAAATGTACTAAAACATTCCATTAGTCCACAGTTGGAGTGTAAGACAGATGTTCAAATTCCACAGTAACGACATTAGTTACAAAACAATAGGGTTTCCTGTTGATTTATAGCGATATGAAATCGTAGTAAATTAGCGACAGTTTTGTTCTTGCTGAGTTTCTGAGGGGCAGTTAGAAATTTGTGGAAAGTTTGGAGCGTTTTATCAAAATATTAAGCGTTTCAAACGTTTAAAAAACTTTGCTTTATTTATACAGTTTGTAATTTTTATTTTTAATATCTTCTTGTTTTGACAGGTTAAGAATAATGTTCCAGTACCCCTTACTTTCTAAAGGTAGTCATAAAAACCGGCTGAGGATCATTAAGAGCTTTTTTTCTATTAAAAGACAACACTCTGCGCTAAGGAAATAGTCCTTTTATTGCAGGGGATCTTACAAATATAATTAGCGGATTCAGAACAACAATTTGTGGATCGCACAAAGTGTTATCCTGCCAAGGTTTCGAACCCGCGACACTGGTACTATAGGGTAGGTACGAGTAATCAGCCTACATACGTCGCACTGTTGGGCTCGGGCCTCCTCCACAATGGGAGGGAATTTGACCTAATATACCATGCTGGTCAGACATGTTGATATACGGTTTTATTTAGAGTTTTCCTTCTCTTGAACAGATGTTATATGAATATTATATCCCACAGTCGTCTTTTACGACATCCACGGGCAAGATAGGGAGTGGTGAATTGTATTCTATTTGTTCTATTTGTAGCTGCCACAACTTGTGTGTATTTTTATATTGTCCTATAAATGGGACCTAGTAGGAATTTTTTTTTGTTGTGTATGTAGCTGTTGGTCGCAGATGACCTTGACAGCTTAACGCGGTCAATGGGCGAGCGGAAGGCTCTCAACCCGGTAAGTAATCTAAGCGAACATCGCCCGAGGGCTCCCCCCGTGGGGAACGGACCTCGGCTCGGGGCGTCGCTGAAAGCAAAGTGGGCGTGGCCACGTTTAGGTTAATGACTTTTACCCGCGGTTTTCGACCTCGTCGGCGAGGCCGATACCGCGGAGTTTTGTGTGTTATCGCTGCCTGAGCTGTGTAGGCCTTTTCTTGGGCGATCGTAATAGCGTCATCCCCTCCTTCAAGAAGATGATGAGGACGTCGGACCGCGGATATTTTTGAGGGGACGTAGTTTACCGTCCCAACCACTAGTGGATTGGGGTGAGTCGTGGTAGAGTCTAGTAGGAATAAGATATAGATATTTTATATGGTACTTACCATATAACGTATTGTTCACAGTCGTCTGTCTACAGCGGCGTAATACTACACTGAGCAGAAAATCAACGTCTGAGTAGTAGTAATTTGTTACTGCACTTCGTTCGGTGAGCGAGAGAGCCGGTAATCCAACTTGATCTCTTCGTTTGTTCAATTGTAGAATTCAAAAAAGCATTGTTATTTGAAATATGCTATAACAATGTATAATTTTATATAATGACCCGTTGATAATTTTTTTTTTAATGCAAGCAGCGGCAAACGAGCAAACAGTACACCTGATGGTAAGTGTTGCTGCAGCTCATGGACCTTTACAAGGCCGCTGCCTACCGCGAAGAAAGTGAAGGGAGTGTGAATGCGTGCATTGAGGCTCAGTGATACCAAAGACACCACCAAAAACCTCCAGACGCAAATACCCTCAGAAAGTTGGGCTTCCGGCTCTCTCGCTCACCGGACGAAGCGCAGTAACAAATTGCTACTACACAGACGTCGATTTTTTTTTTTAAGGAGGCGGTGGATCGCCTGCGCGAGGAGCGAGTCTCGATGAGGCGATCCGCCGTCGGCGACTGGGGCGGCGTAGGCGCGAATACCTGCGCCTCATGCCGCCCTAGCCGAGGCCGCGGGTGACGTGACCGGGGATTAATCCGTCACCCGCCGAGAGGCCGACCGCGTGAGGAAAGACCGACGTTCTCCCCGAGGGGGGGACGTTGGTCGATGGGAGGGTACCCCCAAGGGGGGGTATGTCGTCGGGCCGACCACTGATGTCAAGTAACCCTGCTCCGGTGGTCGGCTCAACGACGAAGGCGAGGTGCAGGTGGGTGGGTTGCGGGAGTTGCGTGCTTACGCCCCTCTGTCGCCCCGTACGGAGTGGTGCGAGGAGTGCGCCGACCGCAACCCACCCCAAAAAAAAAAAGACGTCGATTTTCTGCGAGAGCGTGGTACTACCCCGGACGGACCGGCCCGCGGCTGTAGACAGATAACTGTCGACAGTGTGGTCCTACCACTAAAATAATTTGATTTTAGTGGTAGGACCACATTTGAATAAATAAATAAACTTAATGAGGATGCTTGTGTAGTTTAATGATGTCTTTAGTATGACCAAACTTAATTGCACGCATTCACACTCCCTTCATTTTCATCAAGATAGACAATGGCCTAGCAAAGGTCAACTTCCCATGAACGCCAGTATCACTTACCATCAGGTGTGCTGTTTGCCACCAACAGCTATAAACGAAAATCTCATTTCTTACATCCTCAAATCAATGTTAAATCTATTTCATCTTGAATATTGTCTTCTAATGAAAACATGTACATAAATAACTGATACATCGACTCGCCGTAAATTCGTTTGATCTACTTCAAAACTACTAAGATATATTACATATTTAGTATGATGGTATATATTTGGGTTTCCTTTTATGATTTCTAGAGTTTATTTAAATACCACTAATAGTAGTAGGAGTTACATTGTTGGCAGTTGTCTGTCTACAGCCGCGGGCCGGTCCGTCAGGAGCAGTACCACACTGAGCAGAAAATCGACGTTCGAGTAGTAACAATTTGTTACTGGGCTTCGTTCGGTGAGCGAGAGAGCTGGAAGCCCAACTTTCTAATGGTGTTTGCGTGTGGTGGGTTCTGGCGATGCCTTTAGTATCATCTAACCTCATTGCACGCATTCAAACTCCCTTCACTTTCTACGCGGTAGGTAGCGGCCTTGCAAAGGTCTATGAGCAGCAGCAACTCACCATTAGGTGTATTATTTGCTCGTTTGCCACTGTTTGCAATAAAAAAAAATTGTTTTCGCAAGAAAAAACCTCTTCACAGGATTGAGTTCTGGGAATGTTTTTTTTTAATTATTATTTTTTTATTATTTTATTTATAATAGTAATTAGCTAGATATAAATAAAATAAAACAAAGCGTTTATGAAAGACAGAAGTGAAAACTTAAAACTTGTTATTTTTGTATATTCAAATTAATTGCTTGATCTTAAATAAATTTATAAATCAGTATTTGTAAATTCTAAATTTTAACATTTATATGTTTCTATCAGCCGTCATATCTATGTACATTCACTGATTTGATACGCATATCCTCATTCACACAGCCCATCCATCTCTTTTTGGGTCACCCACGCTTCTTGCGTCCATCGACAATCATATTAATAACCCTCCTTGTCACATGAAGTGAAAGGACCACACTGTCGACAGTTATCTGTCTACAGCCGCGGGCCGGTCCGTCCGGGGCAGTACCACACTCTCGCAGAAAATCGACGTCCGAGTAGTAGCGATTTGTTACTTGCGCTTCGTTCGGTGAGCGAGAGAGCCGGAAGCCCAACTTTCTGAGGGTGTTTGCGTGTGGAGGGTTTTGGTGGTGCCCTTGGTATCACCGAGCCTCAATGCACGCATTCACACTCCCTTCAATTTCTTCACGGTAGGCAGCGGCCTTGCAGAGGTCCATGAGCGGCAGCAACACTTACCATCAGGTGTACTGTTTGCTCGTTTGCCACCGTATGCAATAAAAAAAAAAAATGAGGAGGGATGAAAGATCCCTCTTCACCATATGTCCATACCAAGACAATCTGGCGCTCCTAATCTTCGCAACCATACATTCAGGCTTCATACGAGTAATCCAGTTATTGTATTATTCGTTCCAAATAAGACAAGAATAGCTCAGTCTGACCTGCGTCTATTTCAGTACCCTTTTCAAATAACTTTTACAGAGACATTAGAATGTGGCTATGTCATCCCGAATCAACAGTAACACAAACTTTTAATGGAAATCGTTAATTTGGTATATACAGGTCTTGCCTTATGTAAATTAAAATTACCCAATATTTTTAGGTGTCTGGGTGGTATTTTTATACTTAACCTTTTGTGATATTTCGATAAATTTCAATACTAGCAACCTGCCCTCGCTTCTATTCGGTTTCAGTAGTTATAACCCGCGTAGTTCCCGTGGGAATACCGGGATAAAATATGGCTATGTTACTCCCTGATATTATAGCTTTTCATTAGTGAAAGAATATTTTAAGTCAGTTCGGTGGTTTAAGCGTAAAAGCGTAACAAACAAACTTATTGTCGCATTTATAATATTAGTAAGAATATGCGACATAGCACATTTATTCTCATTTGGCTTTTTTATCATCATCATCATTATTATTATTATCACAGCTTATATTGCCACAGCTGAGCTCTAGCCTACACCAAAATGGAAGAGAAATTGACCTACCTACTATACGACTCTGGTCAGACGTGTTGGTATAAGGTTTTCGAATATTTCCTTCTCTTGCATAGATGGTATGTGTATATTTGCAACTTTTTATAATCAAGGCTGTAAACATTGTCCATCAGAAGGTAAAAGCACGAGCAGATTATACAAAGATAATGGCAAAACGAACGTATAATATTCCACTCCCTCATATTTCCTCCCAAATGGCAGAGAGAAGTCCCGCTTATTCGTTAATAAAGGCCTGTAACAATGTATGTAGATTAAAAATGTTGAAAATCTGCAAAAATTTCCAATGCAATAAAATGATCAAAACTTGGTTGTACGATCTTTCATATGATGCTACTGAGAACTTAATTTAAACAAACATACAATCTCACATACACACGCACACACACGCACACATATGCACACATACACATGAATATATACATAAGCACTCACAATGACACATACTGTGTGGTAGCGGCTTCGAATACTACCAACCCTTGCTTTGCTCGTGGGTGTCGTAAAAGACGACTAAGAGCCCTAGATTGACCCGGACCAACTCCATCTGGTGCCATTTGGGTCAACGATTACATTCCCAAGGAGGGTTGACGTCAGGCAGGCGGCCGGTCATAAAAGTCATTGCCGAAACTTTTTGCAATATGTCAAAACAGATGACATATTGCGTCGACCCCAAGTAATTGGGATAAGAGCAAGATGATGATGATGATGACTCACAATGACACATACGCCTTCATAATACTATTAACTATTTATGTTTTTATTCTTCACTTGCCAAAGTTTTGCAAAAACAGAAACCTTTAATCTTAGTAAACTCTAGTTTCAATATTATTCGCTTGTATGTACTGTTAACTGTCGTACTCGGAGGCTCGAGATACAGACTAACATCTAGTTTGAGCCTCACCGGATAACTAACACTTAAGTACTTGAGATTTAGTAATGTAAGTTACTGTATTAAGTGATTTGTATATTCTATTTTGGCAATAAATTATTATTATTATTATATTATAATCCCTTAGTCGTCTCTTTCGTTGTCCATGTGCAAGACAGAAGGACAGGAGGTGTTGAACTATATTCTTACTCCGTCCGTTTTTTCACCAACATGTCAATTCTTCGTGCTATGTCGCTTACACTTGTTCCTCTAAGGATTTTCGTTCATTCAATCTTGAAGAGAAATCCCGAGCCCGTTCTATAGGACTCTGAGTGACTTTATACAAAATTAACATTCTATTTTGTATATCGAGGGTGGGGCGGGCGAGCTGTGCTGCATCACTATCAGGTCGGTCACACATCGCGAGGGGATAAAATAATACTTCGGATGGCTACTTTTAAACTGTATTCAACAATTAGCGTTAATACTTTTCTATCATAACCACTAATTACACGGATACCGCTAGCTTAAGTTACAAGTTAGGGAAACGCGGTGAATTTGATACAACACGGCAGCAACAACGACCGATCGCTCTCGTGTCTCGCACTCAACTGAGTATTCAACGGACCGCTCTCAATAACGAAAGCTCGGTAATATTTCAAACGTTAACGGTCTAACGACAAACATCAAAAATCATTGCCAACGTTGTATCAAAAACACCCAAGTATAATACTTGACGTTTCCGTAATCGATTAATTCTTAAAAACTATTAAGATATGGCGCCAGAGGTAGTGACGCTGCGACATGTATATTAATGTTTTATACATACTGTCGATTATAAAAAATTAAGAGAAGAATAAAGGGTCGATATAGAATAGCAAAGAGTTCAAAGAGCAATGTGCTTATACATTTTAGTTTTTAAATTTATACTTCTATTGGGCGTTTTAGGAAAAACTGATGAGAGCAAATTCCGATGTGTGCGCACACTTTCACAAAATCGCACGAAATTGCGCACACCATTACGGAAAACCGTCTCCCTGAAGTTAGCTACAACATTTTTTACGACGCACGCACACCGTCACAAATGTCAGCTAGATAATGCGTTATAATAAAACTTTCAATGTATTAAACACCTTTTTTTCTATTATTAATGTCGTTTTTAACCGACTCCAAAAAAGAAGGTTTCTCAATTCGACCGTATATATGCTCTTTTTATGTTTGTTCGCGGATAACTTCGTCGTTTATGAACCGATTTTGATGATTCTTTGTTTATTGGAAAGAAGATATTTCAAAGGTGGTCTCATGATAAAAAAATTAGGGTTTGATGATGATAGACCAGAGAAATCGAAGGAAACTTTAAAAAATCCTAGGGCTGACTAGTGCGTTTGTAAGTATTTTATTAAAGCACTACAATTTAGTCTCGAGTAGATCTGATGATGGAGCCGAGAGACCGTCGAGGGTACTCCTCAACGATTCACAGCAGCTACTGTTTGAAGTCGGTTATTTTTTCTTTAAAATTATTCTAGAAACCTAGGATAACGCGAAGATTAACATTTTTATAAAGATTTTTATCTTTTTACGCCAAAGTAGTATAACTTTTTACGTACATACACAGTTTTTTATTACAAATGTACCATTATACATTTCACACCAAAACTCCATTTGAAACAGCATCTTTAACGACTGAATTTTATTCCTAATGGTGTTACACTCACCCTCGTCACGGAATAATTCGAAAACATCATTACATCTAATTAAGGTAACAACAAACTGGAAATAGCAGAGATAATTTCTAAGCAAAGCTTTCATTAATTTTGTCTGCAGATGTCCAAAATGTCCCCTTTGTAAATCTCGCGGAGTGTTGATGTTTAAAAATTAACAAGTGCCATTAATTATTTCAACTTGCGCCATATTTCAAACGGGTGGAACGTTTTATGAACGCAAAAACATCTCAAAAATGTTAGTAAAGTAAATTGTTTGTTTTCTTTTCCGTGTGTTGATAGAATAAGAATACAATTCATCACTCCCTCCCTTGCCTGTGGATGTCATAAAGATGACTAAGGGATATAATATGCATATAAGATCTGTGCAAGAGAAGGGAAACTCGAAAGAAAACGCTATACCAACATGTCTGACCAACATGTTATAGTAAGGTCAATTTCCCTTCTATTGTGGAGGAGGCTCGAGCCCAATAGTGGAACGTATATGATCTGAAATGATGATGATGGAGTAAAAATAGAATTCATTACCCCCTTTTTTTTGGGTTTGGGTTACGGTCGGTGCACTCCTCGCATCGCTCCGTCCGGGGCGACAGAGGGGCGTAAGCACGCACATCCGTAACCCACCCGTGATACGTCGCTTTCGTCGTTGGACCGACCACCGGAGCAGGGTGAAGAATTCATTACTCCTATCTTGTCTTTAAATGTGATAAAAGATGACCAAGGGACACGATGTGGAAGTAAAATCGTACAAAAAGAAAGCTTCAAATAAAAACCCTATATCATTATCCGTGTGGTGACAGAGTAAGAATACATTTCACCATCCTCTTACTAGCTCGTGGGTGTCGTAAAAGACGACTAAGGGATTATAATATGCAGATAACATCTATGCAAGAGATGGAAAGAGATGGAGAGGTCTGACCTGCATAGATAATTTTCCCTCCCATCGTAAATGATGCTTGAGCCAAGCAGTGGGACATTTAGGTGCTGAGATGGTGATGATCTTCTCTCTGAATTTAATAAAAGATGACTTAGGGATATGATGTGCAGATATTATCGTACGAAAAAAATTCAAATAAAAACTTTATACCCGTTAGACCAGCATGCTACAATAATTACAATAAACTATTCTTTCTCCGCTGGGAATGAAAGGTTCTCGAGTGGTGACCACGTATCGGATGACGCAGTGCAGGACGCCCCCGAATAAGTGGACCGACGACCTGGTGAAAGTGGTTGGGCGTCGTTGGATGCACGCGGCACAGGACTGCACTTTGTGGCGTAACATCAGGGAGGCTTACGTCCAGCAGTGGCGTCAGCGACAGGAACTGGGACGCGGTCGCCACCTTTTGTGAGGCCGTAATCTCACGGAAGGAGGCGGCGGATCGTGTGCGAGTAGAGCGCCTATTCGGCGACACGTTCCGCCGCCGGCAACTCGGGCGGCGCAGGCGCGAGTATCTGCGCCTAATGCCGCCCTAGCCGAGGCCGCGGGTGATCGGACCGGGGAATTGTCCGTCACCCGCAGAGAGGCTGACTGTGCGACGGCGACCGACGTCCCAGGACGCCATTATTATTTATCATATTCTATTACATATTGTTTTGAATAGCTACGTATTGAAATTAACTTAAAAATTACCTAAAATAAAATAATCACTTATTTTAGTTTGACAAAAAGATTTTGAGACATTAGCGATTTTCAACGTTTAATTTTCGCAGTGCGTTTTCGCTTTATTTCAAAGAAGTTACATGGCGTCTCAAACCATTAACTGCTAATAATGCCTGGGCATGTGACAAAATCGGAGTTGACTCATCTTCTTCTTGGTCATTAACACTTAGGATCGCTCTACAGTCGTCACTGCGTCAGTCGCTGGCCGCTGCCGCAAGGGGTAATATGTGTATTTGAGTGGCAAGTGTTGGCGTATTAAATGGGATGACGATCGTATTAAGCGTTAAGAAATGTATGAAAACATGTCTCAAGTTGCTGGGACTGATGCAAAATGGCGTAAAAAATATATTTTAAAAAGTACGAAAAACGGTATTAGAAAGGGGCCCTGAGAATTGTATTGCCTAGGGCCCCTGAATCTGACACTGGCTATAGTCCGGCAGTAGGACGTATATGAGCTGAAATGATGATGATGATGACGTATCATCATGATCTTAATTTCATTCCAGCCACTTGGGGTAGACGCAATCTATACTTATACTAGTATATATTACAAAAGTTTTGGCAATAGTTGTATGATCGGCCGATTGTCTGACCTTAACTGACCTTGGTAATATAATCGTGGACCAGACGGCATTGGAAGGCATTAGTCTAGTTCTATGTTAAGTTTTCAGTCGTTTTTATGATAGTTACGAGCAGTGGCGGCTGGTGGGTCATCAAAGTCACGGTAATACGTAAAAATGATATTTTTTTTTATATTTGAACGCATTACATTTTATAGGTACTTGCGAAGAAAAATATTTTTCTGATTTTCACACTTCAAAAAATTTTATAAAAGAGGGGCTTGGCGGTCCCGCCAATTTATATCAACTTTATTTTGAAAAGTTTTGTTATTGACTATATTAAAGATAATATAGTCTATATTTATGATAATTTTCACTCACACCACGCACTGTATATGAAATAGAACTAAGACCAAAATAAAAAAAACAATTAATGTAAACAAACCATATTTAACGCGTCTCAGATACATCGAAACTATACCTACTTACTGTGCTTAACGAGACGCCATCGGTGAATTTCGTCAAAAGTCGAGTTCTCTCGGCAATATTCGGTTCGCCCGTGCGGCGTACGGGTCCAAACTCATTTTTCAGTATATTTCTATGAACTATCTTCTGTCTCACGCGCCAGGCGTTTTAACTCGTAACTAATACAGATTGTATGGGCAGTCCCCGTGCGCTCGCCTAAGCGCACGTGATTTTTTTTACAGGGAAAATAAGTTTTAATAGCTTAGTAAAGCGCTTAAATTGTTTCGTCATAATTTGAAATTTTATTTGTTATATGTTTTTGTATGTTCAAAGAATAAATATATATTAATATATGGTAATTTAAAAAATAAAGATTAAGTAACATTTTTAATTTTCAAATCTTTTGATTTGGTGTTTCAGTGCACGAGCGCACTTGGTACAGCCGCCACTGCTTACGAGCTATGTAAGAGTTGGTAGTATTTGTAGCCGCTACCACACAACATGTTTTGTGTACCATAAAAATATACTCAATAATATCCCATCGCAGCGCCATTGCCGGCGTTAAATTGTGAATTGGATAACATTCAAGAAACTCATCATAATTATCATCATTTCAGCTCATATACGTCCCACTGTTGGGATCAAGCTTCCTCCATAATAGGAGGGATATTGACCTTAATATACCAAGCTGGTCAGACAGGTTGGTATAGGGTTTTATTTTGAGTTTTCCTTCTTTGCATAGATGTTATATGCATATTATATCCCTTGGTTGTCTTTTACGACATCCATGGGTAAGATAGGGAGTGGTGAATTGTATTCTTATTCCGTCACTACACGGATTAACGTATACATATTCTGATTTATTACTCTTAACCTTTCAGATATAACTGTATTAAACGATGACGTGTCATCGTTCCTCTACCACGCAAGGGAAAATTACCTACTATACCATGCTGGTCAGACAGGTTGGTGTAGGGTTTATTTCAAGTGTTCCTTCTCTTGTATAGGTATTATAATATGTACATATATTATATCCCTTAGTCGTCTTCTACGATACCTACGGGCAAGAACAGGGGGTGGTGAATTGTATTCTCACTTCGCCAACATCCGAAAAAACTTTAATTGTTTTAAACCTCATTTATTTATGAAAAAATATTATATTTGTTATCATATTCAGCTAGTTATAAGCATTTCACTTTAATTAGACAGAGAGGACAATACAAACAATGTGACGTCAATGGCGCAATCTCCATACTAATCTACGTTTGTCCTAAACAAACATCGTTGTGTGTGAAAGGGATAGAATATACCTAATAACTTCAAAAGCTTGTAATTTCTTTGTGTATAATTTTTAAATATTATTGTAATTATTCTCTTTAATGCATGCGAATTGTAAAAAATACTAGTGATAATTCAATATTTCGGAATTAGTCACATTACCGTGTGGTGACTGAGTAAGAATACAGTCCACGACCTGCTGTTCCCACCGGTGCTCTCTTACCGGTTGGTGTCGTAAAAGACGACTAAGGGATTTGATATGCTGATAATATGCAATCTCTTGCATATTGTGAGAAAAACTCGACATAAAGCATTATGCCAACACGTCTGACCAGCGTGGTATAATACATCCTATTTCCCTTTCATTGTGGAGGAGGCCCGAGCCCAACAGTGGGACTTGTATAGTCTGAAATGATGATGAAGTCAAATATCCAATTCAGTGAATTTTCATAATTTAGATAATAATCATCTCACCGTTTAAAACAATTTTAACTAAAAGGTTAAGAGTGACTTTGCAATATTTTTTTCCCATAGATGACGCATGTCTCACATTAAGACAACAATGCTAGCGACAATTTGGTTGTCATACGTCAGCCCACAATGTCTACTTAGTTGATAATTGCAACGGTTTTTCAACATGTTTAGGACCGAATTCTAAGTGTGGCAAACATTTTTCGCTCGTAAATATCGAAACATTACTATCGAATACATTATCAATATAAACTAGTCTAATAACTTTATAAAGAACGACATTTCTCTGCGAAAGAGAATCCGAAATACGCAAATCTACACAACGGGTTTAACCGACATAGCACAAAGAATTAGCACACTGAAGTGGCAATGGACAGGCCACATTTCACGACGAACTGACAACCGTTGGGAAAGGAAGGTTCTGGAATGGCGACTAGCGTGTATACTAGGTCGACCGACGACCTGGTGAAAGTTGCTAGGCATCGCTGGATGCAAGCGGCACAGGACTGTACTCTATAGCAAAACACGAGAGAGGTCTACGTGGGGTGGACGGCAATAGGCTGAAATGATGATGATGACATTTGAAGTACTGGCAACCAAAGTAAGGTTTTACTTGTGGTAGGTATAGGTGCCACAAGACAATTTTATAAACGATCTAGGATGTTAAATGCTAAATTTAAAATCTTAATATATATAAATTCCGTGTCACGTTGTTTGTCCGCAATGGACTTCTAAACTACTTAACCGATTTTAATCAAATTTGCACACCGTGTGCAGTTTGATCCAACTTGAAAGATAGGATAGCTTACATCTTAATATATAGTCGCAATATTATTTTGTTGCAAATTATTTGTATTACCTATATATACCTATTATTTGACATTCACAATTATCTGTTAACTCCAAACGATTTTAACAGATGGTGAAATCTGATGACTGGTTTCAGTAATTAATTAATAGGTGGCGCTGCTATGTCAAACCTACAAACGTGTCATATACGATTTTAACTTGCTTTTTTATATAGATGCCATTTGTAAAAAAATATGGCGACCTCAGTTCCATTTAAATAGTTTAATAAAATGTAATATAACAAAAACATTAGCCATAGCAACGCGTGGCTGGGTCTGCTAGTTACTTATATTTTTTAGACTCGGTTGAAATAATATGTGAGACAGTTTTCATTTGAATTTTAACAACAATGTTGTTTCATTAAATTTTACTGTCGCAGTCCTTGCCAAAATCTTGTCTTATGCAACATCTCTTTGGCAAGAGTATACTGTTTTAAATCCCACTTAATGCACCTCGACCATGATGGAAATTGCAAAGTATTGCATGTTGCAATACTTTACAAAGCTACAAAGCTACAAAATTAAACAGTGTATTTAAATTACCCCGTGTGATTATGGGGTAAGAATACTATGTATGCCTTTAGTTGCAGACCAATAAGCAGCTTAAGCGTAAACGCTAACTTCCACTTATGAATTTTAACAATACCAGGAGCATCAGAAATACAGAATGTAGTGTCCTTGGTCGGTAGCATGGAATGAGTACCGAAGAGCGGGATTGGGTATCTAATTCTCTCGCTCACCGAATGAAGCACAGTAACAATTAGCTAGACATGTTGTCAGAATTGGAGAGCGATTGAAGATCTATCTCGCAGAGAGTCAAGCATTTTGGTCGTTCGCTAAGGTAACAAAAAAAAAAAGAAATTCGATGGCAGTATAGCCTACAGCGCAAAGGAAAAAGCCGATCTTCTAGGTCAATTCTTTGCCTGTAACTGGATTTTGGACGCTGGAGCTGCCACACCATCTAATGTACCACTGTGTGAAAGCTCGTTTTCTGAAATTCGCATGACGTAGCGAGCGGTCAGGCGGGACCAGAGAATCTTAGACGTTCATAAGTCGAGTGGGCCTTATGTCCCAGTGTTCAGATTATCCAGCAAGAGGTAGTTCAATCCAGAGCCAAGGTATGAGAGAAATCATCACTGAAAGCGTACAGTTCAAGACCATTACTGTCCCAGGTAAGACACGTAAATCCTGCTACGGTATCCAGTGGTACGGTGTCCAATATTACCTCAGTGCACCCTTCGTAAAAGAGCTGGTAAGGTAGTGTGTGGCTTAATACTCTGCCGCGGCAATGACTCCGGTCTTGGATAGACTTAGATTAGGATTACGAAAATTCGAACGGCACATCTTTGTAGGGAGTCAAGGGAGGACGTAAATAAGATGAATGAATGATGAAAGTCCCGAACGATACAAGCATGAATTTCTTTGTGGAGGATGTTCTCGCACGTGTTCCAAGAGACAAAGTCTCAGTACCTATGGCCCGTCGAAATGGTGCTAGTGGTGTACGCCTGTTTACTGCCCTAGGCAGTTTAGGCAAAATGTAAACAGACCATAAATCTTCCCCAAAAATAGGGCAGAATGTTGTCTTTAAAAAATGCAAGAAAGCAGTCGTTAAAAAGTGAAAGGCTTCTAAACAACTCAATTAAATCAATAAGGAAAGATTGACTGCTAAAATATTGTGGATGGTATATATTTACGTTCAAAACCTCGTAAAAATACAAATTTTGTGTAAAAAATAAAATCACTTTGTTTACGGCCCTGTACGAACATAAAAACTGCTGTTTTACAAGGCTCTCGTATCCCCAATAGCGTTCAAAGTTTTTTTTAGAAAAAGCTTATCTCTACATTTTGGTGGCCGCGCTCGGTTGTGAATTTTTTATTTGTCTATCGGTGGAGAATATTTCATCGTTTCATGTATTTATTCACAAGCGTCAAAATTTTTTGGCAAACATATAAACTGGCAAAATTATGACCTACTAGAGTTTTGCTCGTGGCTTCGCTGGCTCTAGTTTGGTTACGTGTTATTATATATAGTTGTATCCCATTAGCATTTATCTGCAGTAAAAGCATGTATGACAGAGGCAAAGAGAGGGATCCGTGTAGTTTGAGGTACCGACCGAAAATCCCGACCGATCGCCCGAAGCCAAGACTATAGGTTGCAAACTATATCGCCTTTCATATTCCATTTCTTTTGTTTTGATAACCCCAAATAGCAAATTTTTAAATTAATAAGAAATTAAATATTATCAACTCAAAATTTTATCATCAAGTTTGTACAAAGGCATCTTAGAAACAATAAAATTTCTATATTATATGCTATTTAAGGTAAAATAAAAAGCGGCTGCCCCGTTTATAATATTATCAGAGATATCAGAATGAAATATACAATCGTCTGAATATTTCCTAGCAGACACCGGAAATATTTGACATTCTATTTCAAAGCTAAGTTACAACAATGCTTATTCCAGAATAAACTCGAATTATTGATCTTATTGTTGCTTAGGTAAAGAGGTCATGAAGACTTGAATATCTTATTCGTACGAAAAACGCTTATTCCTGGCGATATTTTGCGAGAACAATGCTGTGTTCTCTAAATTGTCGAATTTGCCAGACTTGTACCTAAGATTGTGACGGAAATGAGGCGGATTTTTTACTGTTGAACTTTTGTCGACATTTGACAAGCTCGACTTTATTTGATTGAAGAAATTTTAACGAATTATGATGAAGTTATTGCTCGTTGCGACATCTATAAAGTTTAATATATTTTTAATATTCTAATGTCTGAGATACAGGCTCGGCCTAGTTTAGACGCTAGTGTTCATAAAATTATTATTATTATTTTCATGTATCTCCGATTCAAGGCTCTCTTTCAAGGGAAGATAAACGGTCCTTTGAAAGGCTTACATGGGGATATGGATCCAACACGCAGAGGCCTTTGGAGAAATTTAATGCAAAAATGCGATGGGACATCTACCGATGACACTCCACGTCTGTACATAACACTCGTGGACTGCCAACGGTAGGTGTAAAACTATTGTGTGATGATGGTATCTAATAACTGTTTATGGGGTTTGAGGTTTGATGGACTGGCTAAACTAAAAACTATTGATTGAAAAACTGTCGTCTGCCTTCAATACTTTTGTCGTCCTGAACTTTGGCAGACGGTGACTCACCAACTCACTGAATGGGTCTCCAAAACGATCGCCACAGACACGCAGGCCATACGAGCAACAGAGGGGCAACATTGATGCAAGTGGCTTGGGGTGTCGAGCGGTGCGGCGCCGGTTTCACCATCGCAAGTTCCCGATAGACAGAGACCCGCAGTGGTTTCCCCGTAGTTATGCCCTTGAAAATGACACTTTCACCCCCGAGCATATAGCTCTGGCGACCCCTCTCTGACCGGCTGTTTAAGGCAAACCAGAGTTGAGAATCCTGCGGGCACTCTTTAGTTTCCACTCCAGCCAATAAAGGCGAGCTGGATACAAGGCCCTGGCCGACTCTCTGGGGCACTCAGGACCGCAGTGTCGCCACTCACATTCAGCACGCCACAAGCTGCCCTGCGGTTTATTGGCTTTTCTATAAATCTTGTGATAATTTTTTTCTTTTACATCAAAAGAACTTAGAGAGCCATATAATGTTTCTCCAAGGTTTGCGTTAGTCTCATAGTGAGATAACGACTGGCCCAACGGGTTTTATTATTATTATTATTTTTAATATTATAGTAATCTGTATCTGTAATAACTTTTATTCAGTGAAATACTTTTAGTAAGTCATAAAGATTTGGCCTCGTGGAGTTTTTTTGCTGGCTATGGTCTGAACGCCTCCTGCTCGTTCTTTTGAGTGTGAGGAAAGAGCGTCGCGCGGACCCATAACCCCCCTTGTTGCCCAATTCATCATTGGGCCGACTTCTGGTACCGAGATTCTTAACGTCCGTGGCCAGCCTTTCGAGTAATGCCTACCCGATGCCTCTCTCAGAGCATGTAGTAACGGTTTTCATGTGGTGACAAAGTAAGAATACAATTCAGGCTAATCTTGACAATGAGTGTCCGAATATTCACTCGTATTTATGTATAGCTTGTTTTTATAAATTCCATGTTAAATTAAGGGGTCATTACATAAAGAGTCACGTCCTAAAATATTCATATTATATATATCCCAAAATATATTTTAATCTCTAATAAGAAAGATCTTCAAAATACATTTTATCCACGTCAAATCATTAAATTTATATTTTGACCTCGGCAAAATTAAGTAAATTAATATTACTCTTCAAAAAGATGTCGCTCTTTACTTCGTCGAAATCACAAGTTGCAAGAACAAGCTCCAGAAAATGGCGAAGTTTCTTTTGATTGACAGCAACTAGAAAGTATTTTGATTAATTTCAAATCTGTTATATTGTTGGTCGGTAAATTGCTAAATTAATATAGACGCTTTTGTCCAAAAACTCGGCGTTTTGCGGTTATCGTTGTTTTGAAATTGTAATCAAGTTTTTGGGTATTATTAGAATTCTTGGTCATTTTGTTGAAACGTGTAAATTGTTAGGTTTTAACGTACCAATTCAAGGAATGCTAAATTATATTACAATGTTTGTGAATAAAAGTATGCGCGGTAAGAACTCTTAAATTGAAAACAATTTCCAAATCACGAAATATTTCTTCTTAAAGGCATACCTATATATATGTCAGGCATGTTTTTGATATCAATTTTGCCATTTCTTTCTTTTTCCTCTCCACAAACGTCCCATAGTGGCGCATTCCAGATGAGATAAATTAGCCTGGAATACCACGCCGGCGAGACGAGTTGACATAGGGTTTTATTTTCACTTTTTCTAGTTTTCTGGCATAGTCACGGGCGGACCATGAATGAATACGTAAACGCTCGCGTAAACATCAGAAACCAGTATTAGAAATGCCGCCAAAAATATAAACGGGATAAAATCTACAAATATTTTTTTTTTAATTTTATTTCTATCTACAATATATATTATCGTATCATCATATCAGCCAGACATCATCATATCACAGATGTTCCACTGTTGGGCTAGTGTCTCTTCCACTGTGGGAATAAAATTTACATACAATAGCACTCTCTTAGAATAGTAACGTAGAGAAGGATAGTGTCGATACTTCGAAAGTTCGAAACTTGAATCTAAAAATATTACATGCGCGCAGCGATTACACACGTACACACGCACACCGCTATACAAATTATGAAATCAAATATTATTTTTATTAACATAAATCGTCGAAATACTTTTAAAAGTAATGTCAAAAACCTTTTTAATTTTTTCAAATGTGTTGTGACACTATTTGAATGCACAAACCGCCATAATTACCTATTTATTTTTAAGAGTTGCGTACGTACCTACGTGCAATACAGTGACTTGTACATTACGGTATGGTTCCGGCGTAAGCTCCATTAGGCTCCAATTAAAATGCTTCACTTTTTGTGCACGAACTTACCTTCTATACGTTATTATTCTAAGAGCACGCTGATCAGACGCGATGGCATAGGGATTTTTTTTAAGTTTTTCTTTTCTTGCATCGTTGTAATTTGCACATTAGTCGTCTGCCTTAGCCCTTAGTCGTCTTTTAAGACACGCAAGAGAGGAGGGTGAATTGTATTCTTACTCCACCACCAAATGATTTTTTTTTTTTTTTTGTGTGTGACTTAGTTGTTAGCCTCAGATGGCTGTGACAACTTTACCCGGACTGGTGGGTGAGCGCTGAGGGCTCTCAACCCGTAACCAAATGCAAAATAAATAATTTAATTTTATGTAAATTTAGAATACGAGTGTTATCCAAAATACGAAATAATATTTAAAAGTTTTACACAGAATCGAAGCTAGAAGACGTTAATATAAATCAGACAAAGTTCCCAACTAATAAAAGGAGTTTGTATAACTCAGTGTCATTCGATTAATTACAATTGCAAATTCAGAAAACAAATATTTACTTTACTAGGAGTATACAAGGGCTCGGGGGTGTCGTAAAAGACTACTAAGGGATATAATATCGCTCAAAAGGTGGCAAATTCAAAAGATGAAAAACTCGAAATGAAACACTTTATCAACACGTCTGACCAGCGTATAGTAGAGTAATTTCACAATTATGGAGTAGTGGGAGTCTTGGGCCCAGCAGTGGGACGTGAATGAGCTGTGATAATGATGGTGATAATCTATACTATAATATTATAAAGAGGAGAGATTTGTTTATTTGTTTGTATTGAATAGGTTCCGAAACTATTGGACCGATTTCCAAAATTTTTCACCAAGGGAAAGCTATAATATCAGGGAGTAACATAGGCTACATTTTATCACGGTATTCCCACGAGAACTACGCGGGTAAGACGACTGAAACCGAAGCAAAGCGAGGATAGGTGGCTATAATTCTTAAATTAAAATTTGAAAATCTGGCAAGGAATAAATCGATAAAACATTGCATTAAACATCACTTATTACCGTTATACGTTCGTCGTGACATATCTGATATAGTTAACCTATTTAAAATAGCTCAGAATTATGTCGACTGTATAGAGTTAGTATCAAAACTGATATTGCAAGTTCCACATAGAACTCTGAGAAAAAACCGTCCACGTCATGTACCATTAGTCTCAACCAATTATCGGCAGAACTCGTATCTGTGAAGAGGGTGCAGTAGGTTCAACGAGCTAACGGTTGTTCACGATTTTGATTTGTTTAATACAAGTATTACTTCTGTAAAAACTAGACTAAGTGAGCATTTCTTTGTTTATGGGGGTGTCAGTGGTAGCATTCTTTAGTATAAGTATTCTTTCTTTATCATTTCTTCGATCTTTGCGTTTGAGTATGTGATTGGTTTCTCCTCACTGTCGACTGATGAATTTCTCCTATTGTAATAAATTATCTATCTGTAAGAACCTATAATTGGCTATCTGTTGTTATTCTGCTGTAATATATTATATGTAAGCTGTTGGTTCTGTTATAAATAAATAAATAAAAAAAACATATACACATGAAGGCATTTTAGTTAACAATAATCTATTCAAGGAAATGAGTGAACACAGAAATTTTACTTAATTATTCAAAAGGGCTTCCAAGGAGTAGTAAGCCATGCGAAGGATTCATTCCTTTAGGCACGAGGCTTCTAGCAATTTCTACGTAAATTTCAAATTGTGTTACTTTAGTGAAAAGACAGCGATCGCGTGAAAATTTATTAACAAACTAGCAATCCGTCCCCAATTCGCTTTGTTTTCAATCATCTTGCCCCCGAATTTTGAATCTAACAATCTTTATCTTTTTGTATCTTTATATATGAACTGTACTGAACTCTTTCTAAACAGCTGGACCGATGTTGATGAAATTTTTTGTGTGTCGCCGCCCTGCTCCGTTCGGGGTGACAGAGGGGCGGCGCGCGGCCCCGTAACCCACCCGTGACACGTCGCTTTCGTCGTTGGGCCGACCGCCGGTGCAGGGTGACTCGTCGTCCGTGGTCGGCCCAACGGAATATGTTACCCCTGAGGAGTACCCTTTCCTCGACCGACATCCCTCCACTTGGGGACATTGGTCTTCGTCGCGCAGTCGCCCTATCGGCGGGTGACGGACTAACTCCCCGGTCCAATCACCCGCGGCCTTGGCTAGGGCGGCATCATGCGCAGGTAATCGCGCCTGCGCCGCCCATCACCGGTGGCGATTCGCGTCGTCGAGGAGGCGTTTTTCCCGCGCGCGCTCTGCCGCCCCACGCCTCTCCCTATTTTGCTTGTGGGTGTCGTAAAAGACGACGAAGGGATGTAATATGCTTATATTAACTAAGCAAGAAAAGGAAAACCCGAAACTAAACCCTAACCAACACGTCTGACCAGCGTAATATACATAGCAGTCAATTTCCCTCTCATGGGGGAAGCCCGAGCCCGACAGTGGGATGTAAATAGGTTGAGATGATGATAATCAATCATCATCGTCATCATCATCTCAGCCCATATACGTCCCACTGTTGGGCTCGGGCCGCCTCCATAATGGAAGGGTAATTGACCCACTATACCACGCTGGTCAGATGTGTTGGTATAGGGTTTTATTTCGAGTTTTCCCTCTCTCGCACAGACGCCATATGCGCTTTATATCCCTTATGGACGCCATACACGTTAGGCTTTGCATGATGGTTTTGCCTGTGCATGCATAACCGACAGGCAAGTCCTAGCGTGTATGGGATTAAACTGTACAGTTATCGATGCATGTACATGCAACCGAGCGAATATGAAAATTGTTATGCCGCTCGGTTATGCTCACGCGCGAGCTTAACCGAGCGTGTGTGGCGTCCGGCGAGCTTGCCTGCACAGTTTTCATACATTAGTAAATAATTGTTGTAATCTGTTGGTGTAAATCTCAATTCATTTATCAAATTTAGGTGGGAGAATTGCTTTCTTTTTTTTTTTTTATTGCAAATGGTGGCAAACGAGCAAACAGTACACCTGATGGTAAGTGTTGCTGCCGCTCATGGACCTTTACAAGGCCGTTGCCTACCACGAAGAAAGCGAAGGGAGTGTGAATGCGTGCATTGAGGCTCGGTGATACCAAGGGCACCATCAAAACCCTCCACACGCAATCACCCTCAGAAAGTTGGGCTTCCGGCTCTCTCGCTCACCGAACGAAGCGCAGTAACAAATTGCTACTACTCAGACGTCGATTTTCTGCGAGAGCATGGTACTGCCTCGGACGGACCGGCCCGCGGCTGTAGACAGATAACTGTCGACAGTGTGGTCCTACCACTCCTTACTTTCCTTACTTTCTTTTCAATAACCAGCGTTGAGACCATTCAGTGTCATCTCTTTTTCTTCTTCTGTTCTTCAGAACAAATGTTAAGCCAAATACAGTTATTACATCGTCGTCGTTCATTGTATTGGTGTCCTAAACACACCGTCACGTACTACGTAGACGTAGCTCCACTAAGAGAGGTAGGCGTCCTACACAAGCCGTCACGTAGCTCAACTGAGAGTTAATGGCAAAACTGTGCATGCAAACCCTACCGTGTATGTGCAATATGAAACTCGGTTATGCCTGTCTGTTATGCATGCACGGTTAAAACCATCATGCAAAACCTAGCGTGTATGGCCTCCATTAGTCGTCTCGTACGATCAGCCACGGGTAAGATAGGGGGTGGTGAATTATATTCTTACTCTGTCACCACACGTAAGAAGTGAGAAGAAACGTAAAAAGAAGTCTTCTGTGTGGTGATAATCAATAATTACACAAATTCAACAGCTAAAGAAGAAAATCTATAACAGAAAATTCAAAGACAAGTTCTGTTTTTATTTTCAGTACACGCGAGGCTCTTTTGTAGTGTTATGTCAAATTGCAATAAATGTCGACGCTATTCAATATAAAAACCGCATTTCCTTTTAAAACGTCGACAATAGCCGCCCCCAGGAAAAATCTTGCAACAAAACATTATCAACTCTGTGAAAATATGTTTTCATTTATGAATAGCGAGATGTTATTTATACATCTTAGAATTTGTTCTACTTTTTAATTGTTAGTTATTATCTTTCTGCCTGTATGATGACAGAGTAAAAATACAATTTATCAACAACTTTTCTTGTCTGTGGGTGTTATAAAAGAGGACTAAAGTAGGGTTGTTAGATATTTTTAAAAATATCAATATCAGAGTTCGATATATCGAAAAAATATCGATATTTCGATATTTTTCCCCATGACCACTTTTTAACTTCGACCCTCGATATTTACTTTTTAGTATTGAACTATCGATATATCGTCCGAAAAAATATCAGTAGCAAATATCGATATTTTGAAATAATAATATCGATATTTCGGTATATCGATATTTTATCAACAGCCTTAGACTAAAGTGTAGGTTTTTTTGGCGGGATAGGGAAAATGTTATATTGTGGTACTATATATTCAATATTTTAGTGTTTTATGTATTATACTAAATAATTTTGATGGCATTTTATGTAGGTAAGAAGACCTGAATTATAGTGAATATGATATAACAGGGTTTTACATATCTTTTCTACTAGCACCAAAATTCCTAAAAGATTAACAGTGTAACCTAAGCACTATTCAAGGCGACGATTTGACTTACTGACGGACAATGAATTTAAATTAGTATTAATTAATAACTAAAGATTTGGCTTACAGTGGGCCTACTCTTGAAATCAATTCTAATTTCAAATCCGATTCAATTCCAATCTCACCAAACTTATATTTGGTACTCTTGAACAAAATCGAGAATGAATTCTTCGCATTTGCCGTTGTTATTTTCACCAAATGTGTCGTATTTTTTTACTTTAAATTAATAACGTTATCGATCTTGATCACCATAAAGACGCTTTCTTGAAATTGTGCAACATTAATGATTTTAAATTACGTCAAAATCACGTCGGGAGTAGCAAATGTTTGACTTAACTGACGAGAGTCGAATTCATTTAGTTTAACAAAAATCCACCGAATTTGATTCCAATCGTGCGCTAGTGTCGCTTTCAAGAGTACCAAATTTGCTCAAATTCGAGCTACGATTGGATTTAGGATTGAAATCGAGATTGAAGAGTAGGCACACGGGTCTTAGTAATCGAGCCCTGAACTCCAACGAAAAAAAAAAACTTTGGGATATGATATTAAATAATATATATTATTACTAGCAGACCCGGCCACGCGTTGCTGTGGCTAATGTTTTTGTTATATTACATTTTATTAAACTATTTAAGTGGAACTAAACTATTTAGGAGAACATCTGTCATGGAGGTCGTCATATTTTTTTACAAATGGCATCTATGTAAAAAAGCAAGTTAAAATCGTATATGACACGTTTGTAGGTTTGACATAGCAGCGCCATCTATTAATTAATCAGTCAACAGACATCGCCATCTGTTAAAATCGTTTAGAGTTAACAGATAATTGTAAATGTCAAATAATAGGTATATATAGGTAATACAAATAATTTGCAATAAAATAATATTGTGACTATAAATTAAGATGTAAGCTATCCTATCTTTCAAGTTGGATCAAACTGCACACGGTGTGCAAATTTGATTAAAATCGGTTAAGTAGTTTAGGAGTCCATCGCGGACAAACAACGTGACACGTAATTTATATATATTAAGATATATTATATTATTATTATATATTATTATTATTTATTATTATTATTTATTATTATTATATTATTATTTTATATTATTATATTAATTTCGAGAAAGAGGTCAGCCGACGAATTCATCTCGGCTGGGCAGCGTTCGCGAAACTTAAGAGGATCTTCTCGTCCAATATTCTGCAATGGCTGAAAACAAATGTTTTTAACCAGTATGTGTTGCCAGCGATGACTTACGGCACTGAAACGTGGTCTCTAAATGTAGGCCTCATAAAAAAGGTCAAAGTCGCTCAGCGTGCAATGGAGAGGGCTATGCTCGGTATTTCTCTACGTGATAAAACCTGGAACACGGAAATCCATAGAAGAACGGATCTAACCGACATAGCCGGCAGAATTAGCACGTTGAAATGGCAATGGGCAGGCTACATCGTTCGTCGTATCGACAACCCTTGGGGAAGAAAGCTTCTTGAGTGGCGACCACGAATCAAACGGCGCAGCGTAGGACGACCCCCCCATAGGTGGACTGACGACATTCTCAAAGTCGCAGGGAACCGTTGGATGCAAGTGGCGCAGGACCGTTCCGAGTGGCATTCTCGTGGGGAGGCCTATGTCCAGCAGTGGACGTCTGTAGGCTGATGGATGAATGGACGATTATGCTCTCCTGAGTTTTTTTGCTGGATCTTTCACAATGTGGCCGCGTTCCGATCCAGTGGTGGTAGATTAAATTTGTTAGGAGAATTCTTTTTATTTTATTTGAAAAGAACAATATCTGTTGGGTCAGGTAGTATAGTATAATTTTCTTCGTATACTGGCAATAAATTTGTACAAAAAATATGGGTAACTTAATAACTAATTTACTGTAGCCGGTAGATAATTTTAAATACTACAGGTATAACGATGAGTTGTTGGACGTCAGACATCTTAGTCCGCCCGTGACGATGTAAAGTGTTCGAAATGTCGGGCTATCAAAAATAAAAAACAAACGCGATAAAATCCATAAAGATTCATCAGAAATCATTATTAATTAATAAGGCAAGATAGGGCAAGAAGAGCAAGAGAATAGGGAGTGATGAATTGTCTTCTTACTCCGTCACCACGCGGAAAAATATTTAAATCTTGTAAAAATATCGTTCTGTGTAGAACAATCTTAATTTTCATTTTGTTAGAATCTTTTGAAATCACAAAAGAACCTTCCCGCTTCCATGACAATACTGAACTTATAACATTTCTTTGTAGTTCGAAGTGGATCGAAGGTATTTACGGCTGTACAATTTGTTCTTATGGTGTTCTTCAGTCCTGAACATTATATTGAAGAGTATTGAAGATGAAAGAAATGAAATTATATTGTTGGTTCATCTTAAGGGCCTTATAAATTAGTACTTCAATTGGCTTTTGTATTTTTATTAATCTTATTATTCAATTAATTAGGTTGACAACTTCATTAAATAAGAGAAGCTAACTAAATTTCTTGTTAAGTCTCTTCAATGGATGCCGTTTTTAGGGTTCTATACTGTAAGGGTAAAAACGGGACCCTATTACTGAGACTTCGCTGTCCGTCCGTCCGTCTGTCATCAGACTGTATCTCAAGAACGGTGATAGCTAGACAGTTGAAATTTTCACAGATGGTGTATTTCTATTGCCGATATAACAACAAATACTAAAAATAAAATAAAATAAATATTTAAGGGGGGGCTCCCATACAATAAACTTGATTTTTTTGCACAATATCGATAATGGCAATTGGGATTGTTTGCCTAGTCAATGGTACGGAACCCTTCGTGCGCGAGGCCGACTCGCACTTGACCGATTTTTATTTCATTACATTTATTTATAAAAAATAGACATCTCTCACTTGAGCTCATATCATCATCCTCGTGTTAGCCTACATAAGTCCCACTACTGGACTCGGGCCTCCTCCACAATAAGAAGGAAATCGATGCATCGAGCGCTGGTTAGTCGTGTTGGCATAGGGTTTTATGGTGAATCTGGTGAGTATGGTGAGAAAGACTCACGCATATTTGTTATGGGTGTATTATGCCGACCACTGACGTCAAGTTATCCCGCTTCGGTGGTCGGCCCAACGACGAAGGCGACGTGTTGCAGGTGGGTTACGAGTATGCTTACGCTCCTCTGTCGCCCTGGATGGAGTGGGCAAGGAGTGCGCCGACCGTAGCCCACTACAAAAAAGAGGGTGTATGGTCCTTAGTCATCTATACCAATAAATAAAATTGAAATGTCTGTTTGTAATGTCAAAATAATAGGCTTTTTTCATGCTCACATGGTTATTAGCACGATACCTATGCCTAAAATACAGATTAAAAAATTTTTGTCTGTCTGTCTTTCTGTCTGTCTGTTTGTTCCGGGTAATCTTCAAAACGGCTGGACCGATTTCAAAAATTCTTTCACCAGTGGAAAGCTATAATATCAGCGCGTAAACTAGGCTATATTTTATCCCGGTATTCCCACGGGAATGGGAACTACGCGGGTAAAACGACTAAAAACGACTAAAATCGAAGCGAAGCGAGGGCGTGTTGCTAGTTGTAAATAAAACTAATTTACGGATTTTATTGCGTTTGTATTTGATTTTTGATTATCCAACATTTCGAACAGTTTACAGCGTTCACGGTCAAGGGTGGACTCCTTTAGTCGTCTTTTACGACACCCACGAGCAAGAGAGTGGTAAATTGAATTCTTAATTCGTTATCAGACTAAAAATGTCCAATACTTGTAGAATATTAATGAAAAATACGATCAGATTAAGAGAAAAAAAAAAAAAAACATTCGCACAACTCAATCCCGTGAAGAGGTTTTTTCTTACGAAAACTAATAATTATATTGAAATAATCTGTCGAAATCACAAAAGGAAACCCAAATATATACCATAATACTAAATATATAATATATCTTAGTAGTTTTGAAGTAGATCAAACGAATTTACGGCGAGTCGATGTATCAAAGTTATTTATGTACGTGTTTTCATTAGAAGACAATATTCGAGATAAGGTTTATTTTATGTTAATTTGAAGATGAAAAAAAGTGAGATTTTTGTTTATAGCTGTTGGTGGCAAACAGCACACCTCATGGTAAATGGTACTGCCGCTCGTAGACCTATTATGGGCCGCTGTCTACTGTAAAGAAAGTGAAGGGAGTGTGAATGTGTGCGTTCATACTAAAGTCATGACCAACACCCTCCACACGCGACGCAAAAAGTCTCAGAAAGTTGGGCTGCCGGCTCTTTTGATCACCAAATGAAGTGCAGTTTGTTAGAGAGTTGCAATTTGTTACTGTACTTCGTTAAAGCCCAACTTTCTGAGGCTGTTTGTGTAGGGTTGGTTTAGATGATGCCTTTTTTTTTTTTATTGCCAATGGTGGTAAACGATCAAACAGTACACCTGATGGTAAGTGTTGCTGCCGCTCATGGACCTTTACAAGGCCGCTGCCTACCGCGAAAAAATGAAGGGAGTGTGAATGCGTGAATTGAGGCTCGGTGATACCAAGTACACCACCAAAACCTTCCACACGCAAACACCCTCAGAAAGTTGGGCTGCCGGCTCGCTCGCTCACCGAATGAAACGCAGTATCTAATTGCTACTACTCAGACTTCGATTTTCTGCTAGAGTATGGTACTACCCCGGACGGACCGGCCCGCGGCTGTAGACAGATAACTGTCGACAGTGTGGTCCTACCACTCTTTAGTGTTACCGGATCTAATTGCACGTATTCACACGCGTTGCTAATTTTTGACGGTAGATAGGGGCCTAGCAAAGGTCCATGAGCGGTAGTCTCTCTTATCATCAGTTGTTTGTTTGTCTGTAGCCAACAGCTATGAAAAAAAAAAAATTGGCTGCGCTGTATCTAAAAAAAGTATATGTCTCGTACATGGGTTGATGATTTTTTTTTCTGAAAAGAAATTTCTTGTTTGGAGTTCAATAATCAAAAAGCTGTAAACAGAAACTCCAACACGAAAAATGATTTGGCAAATTCCGTTCCTTTTCATGTTCAGAGCAAAATTATAAAACTGTTCGTGGTCCTTTGAGCCGGTCTCAGGGGGCGGTGGCTCAATTGTACGCTAATCGCCCGCTTGTTTACTAAAGTGCGTTTGGGACGAAAATAAGGTGTGGTAGCGATGACGGCGGAATGATTTTTTTATAAAAAGCAATAAACAGTATTGATTTCTTGGAACCCTAAATCGTTCTATTCGATTTAAGAGAAAGCTTTGAAAGGAATTCATTAAATCCTGAAGTTGTCCTGAATCATAAATGTCTATTTTTTTAAGGTAATATGAACCGTTGTTGAATTTAGTGCTTCTTAGTATCTCAGATTATATTTTAGTAGCGTAATCAATTAACGCTGTTTTGAATGAATTAGAAAAAAATTAAAATAGTTTCCATGTGGTGACGGAGTAAGAATACAATTTACTACCCCCTATCTTGCCCGTGGATGTCGTAAAGGAAAGCTAAGCAATATAATACGCATATAATATCTGTGCAAGAGAAAAACTGGCAACAAAACCCAATACCAATACATCTGACCAGCGTGAGCCTGACTAGGTCAATTTCCATTTTATTATGGAGGAGGCCCGAGCCCAGTAGTGGGACATTTGAGATGAAATGATAAGGTAGTAAATAACATAAAAATATAAATTTGCAAATAATTTGTTCTACTGAAACTAATATAATAATCTTACCTTTTCCACCGTCAAGAGAAATTTTATTGAATTATCGAGATAGTAAATTCTGTGTACAATTTGGAATATTCTTGCTCATAGAAATTTCGATCAAAGTGTTAACTTGCTTGATAAAATTAACCAAAATTTATATTTTCGTTAATGTTATTAATAATTATATTTTTTATCGGTGAGGTGACTAAGTAAGAATAAAGTTCAGCACTCCCTGTCTTGTCTGTGGATGTCGCAAAAGACGATTCGGGGATATATATTGCAAATAACGTGGGACGTATAAGAGCCGAGAAGAAGACGATGAATTATTGTATTTTAATTGCAAATATAATTATCAAATAAAATAAGGTTTAAAATTTATCATCTTAACTCATCACGTACGTCATACTGCTGGGCTTAAGCTTCCTAGGTTCTTCTTGCACAGAAATTGACCTAATGTATTATGCTGGTCAGATGGGTTGATTTAGGGCGTTATTTGGACTCTTTCTTCTCTTTTGTAGTTATTATCTACATGTTATATCCCTAAGTTACCTTGCATAATACCCAAGGATAAGAAAGAGGATGGTAAATTGTAGCCTCACTTGGTCACCACACGGATTCTCCGTATGAAACTTTTATGCTAAAAACAAAACTTTTCAGTTATCAAAATATCTCGTTAAAAATCGTATGTTTTCAACCTATACCAATAAATAAAATTGGAGTGTGTGTTTGTAATGTCAAAATAACAGGCTTTTTTCATGCTCACACGGTGATTTGCACGACACCTATGGTTAAAATAGCAATTAAAAAATTTTCGTCTGTCTGTCTGTCTGTTTGTTCCGGGTAATCTTCAAAACGGCTGGACCGATTTCAAAAATTCTTTCACCAATGGAAAGCTATAATATCAGGGCGTAAACTAGGCTATATTTTATCCCAATATTCCCACGGGAACGGCAACTACGCAGGTAAAACGACTATAACCTATAACCGAAGCGAAGCGAGGGCGGGTTGCTAGTTAATTACATAAAATAGGATGACACGCGTATACTGAAAGGTAATTAGGAGAATCATCTATGTTCCTGGCGTCTAGGCTGGGTTGCAGTCGTTGTCGTGGGGAGAACTAAGCATCCACGTAAGATCGCTCTTACTTCTTATAACAATTAGCGCCCTAATCCTTTATCAGCCTTGTCAGATCACTATCGTGACATTAAGTGCAGTTATTTCGCCTGCGCTACTCCAATACTTTTCACCCCTATAAAAGTTTTGTCCTTTTTTGTCTTTAATATAATATCTTAAAACATAAATCCTTGTTGTAATAATTAATAAATAAGAGAATAGAAAGCGATCATGATCATGGTGATAGAGGTGACAATTTTCTCGCCGGCCTGGCCACGGATGTCAAGAACTCAATACCAGTGGTAGGCCCAGTGGAAGGATAAATGATGAGTAATCACCCCAGCGTGCGGATAGTCAGCCAAAAAAGGGAAAATTTACAACTTACAAAAAGTTATTATTTTTGAATATACAGTTTAATTATTTTTGTTGAAGTGAAACTTCTAATGCGACTTTCAACAAGGTTGCGTTAAACGTTTAACACTACCATGGAGGGGGTATGAAAGCACAGTTGCGTTAAACGCTCAACGCTCCTGGGGAGAGGGAATAGAAAGAGAGAGTGAGAGTGAATGCGTGGCACTAGAACGCATGCGTGTTTTATACCTGTTGTTATTTTAATTTTTTTATTATTCTTTTAATATTGATAAAAAACAGATGGCACCAAGGCAGTTTCATTTCTGACATGCGTACTTTGTACGCACGCTCTTTTTTTGATCTTAAATTAAAATCTCCAAATAATAACTTTTCACATTTAAATGTTATTGACACCTGTCAGCGCAGTTATAGTGACATTGACGTAGCTACAGATATAGTGTTAACGATAATACATCACGTGATCATTTCAATGACGACTTATATGAATTTACTCTCGGAACCGGGGATTAGTCCGTCACTCGCGTCAGCGATCGACGTGGAGTGGGTTCTCCCTCGGGGTATTCCGTCGGGTCGACCACTGAAGACCAGGAACTCTGCTCTGGTGGTCGGCCCAACGACGAAGGCGACGTGCTATGGGTGGGTTACGGGCCCGCGCGCCGCCCCTCTGTGTCGCCCCGGACGAAACCGGGCGGCGGATTCTCTGACCGTAGCACACCCCAAAAAAAAAAAATAAGAGCCCATTCAAAGTTGTCTAAGAAGTTTGCACTTTTAAATTTTAAATATAAAACACTTTTATTTAAGAGATATGACGAAAGAATAATTGTACAGTATAAAAAATATATCAATGTGAAGTCATTATATGTTTAAAAAAACTATGTGTGGTTTTATGAAACTACGGTAAAAGTCAAACTAGCAACATTTACATTAAACACTGATAAAAAAAAATAAATAGCGTGGAGCACTGGCACTAATGGGTAATGGTCTATACACTACACGGTCAGCTGATGTGAACGCCGCCATATTGCCTTCGGCTGCTCTGTCGAGCGCCTTTCACATTACCTATACTTCGCGGCCGACCGTCACGCGACATGCAATAGATGGAAGAAAAAGTTTGATGTGATGTAATAAAAGTTTCACTTTAAAATTTTAAAGGTTTTTCAATATTTTTATAATACAACAGTCCTCTTATAAAACTCGTTGTAATTGTGACCACACAAAATTATACGCTGACTCACTCGCGCCCAAATATACTCTAAAGCGTACAGTCAGCGAATTCAGTTTTTGTATCCCAAATGTACTTTAGCTAACATCTCGTGAATGGCCGCCTTTATTCTGAACATATTGAATGTAAAAACATAAGCCGTAAATGGTGATAGGTTTGTATAAAGGCCCGTTACAAGTGATGTTCAAATTGTAGGCGGTTTTTATTTTTGTAAATGGATATTTTAGTATCAAACGTATTTAGTCAAGTTATTCATATTATTTTATTTATTACAAGTGTTTTTAGATATTTTTGAAGTTAAACCTTTTATAGGTAGGTTTGGGTAAGAGAGTTAATTTAAGTAAGTCGTCACCGACATGGTCACGTGACGTGTTAATGCTAACACTATATCTGTAGATATGTCAATGTCTTTTCATGTGGTGGCGGAGTAAGAAAACATTTCACTACCTCTATCTCTGTCTTATATAATATGCATATAATATCTATGTAAGATAAGGAAAATTCGAAATAAAATCCTATACTCGCCTGACCAGTGGAGTATAGTCAGTTAATTGATTGCCCTCCTAATGTCGAGAAGGCGCAAGGCCAACAGCGTGACGTATATGAGCCGAGATGTCAATATCACTGTCTGTACCGATGTCGAAACCAGATAAATGTAAAAAAAGAGTGTGCGTTTAAGACTGCACGGCCGAAGTGAAAACTTCATTGGCCAATCCAGATTAGTAGTGTTTCAAAATAAAAAAGTTAGGTTAACTTTTAATTATATTACACATACATACATTTATATATACGCATATAATATAAACATGAGGTGACCTTACCTATACGATCGAATCCCTTTAAATAATATCAATAACAATAATTATGATTTGTGTAACGCTTATTGTTTATAATTTTATTTTCAATATATATTATATTTTCGAAATGTATTATTTTTCAATATTACCAAACCGCTAAATACACACACTAACCCCACAATGTAAAACAGATAGTTGTTAAAATAATAATTATAGTTACGTATCAATTATAACTATTAATTTAATAAAGACAATTAAGACGCAAGAATTGATCATACGAAATACAGCGATACAACTGCGAAGAGCAGCTGACTGTATCTCTCTCGCTCGAGTACACTCGGCGGTCCCGAGTTCACCCGATCGAGCGTTTCACCTCAGAGATCCGTCAGGATCAGCCTAACTTACTACCCACGAAAAAATCTGTGTGCGGTGCGCCTAAAGAAGTTTTCACTTCAAAAAATTAGAAAATAAATATTTCACATTAAGCAATTAATATTCAAAAATAACAACTGTTTGTTCATATTTTTAAATTTTCACTTTTGTCGACAGCTGTTTTATAAAATATCAGTGGGAGCGGCAGGAATAGTAGATTGTATTATTTCTTTAACATAGAAAAGTCACATAACTGATTAGAATTATTAAAATAAGTTACCTACTTTAAAAGAAAGTAGTACTTATGTATGTACGTAAGAAGTTATACTACTTTGGCGTAATAAGATAAAATACGTCTAAAAATTTTGTCCTGCGTTTGTAGAAAAAATGGCATTAATAATAGAAAAAAGGGGAGCCGTCGCTCAGGACGCCTGGCAGATATGAAACATCGAAATTATTTTGTACAAGTATATGTATATGCATAAAACAACAGATTACGACAGGAATTAATATGACATAAAGTATAAAATATTACGATTTTTTCCAGAAAATGTCAATTTTTATTCAATAAACTTTTATTTCCATTCATTTCATATAGGTATTTAGGATAATAATTTATATTGTGCTCACTAGATGGCGTTGTACAAAATTCTAAAACAGGTTATGGTTTCGTTACACAAATGCATTTATAACTAAGTCAGACAAAAAAGAAACGCCATGCCAAT
This sequence comes from Lymantria dispar, assembly GCA_032191425.1. Lineage (NCBI taxonomy): Eukaryota > Metazoa > Arthropoda > Insecta > Lepidoptera > Erebidae > Lymantria > Lymantria dispar. The sequence goes on along the minus strand of CM063465.1, from coordinate 2,227,932 downwards.
GATCAGGTTCATCCTCGTCTATAAGTGTTTCACATCAGAAACATGTTTGATACTTTGAGAGTTTAATTATAACGCATTATCTAGTTGAAACTTGTAACGATGTGGGCGCGCATCGTAAAAACTTTTTTTATTGCCAATTATGGCAAACGAGCAAGCAGCACACCTGATGGTAAGTGATACTGCCACACATGCAATAACAGGGGCACAGCCAGGCCGTTGCCTACCGTGAAGTAAATACTCTACTTAAACCTTGTTTAAAGAAGGATATGTCATAGCGCTCGGGAAACACAGACAGCAGCAGGTAGTTCATTCCAGAGCTTGCACGTACGTGGGAGAAATGATCGCTGGAAACGTACAATTGAAGACCATAACGTTTCCAGGTGAAATGGATGAACCCTGCTACGATGTAGAGTGGTACGTTTGTAGAATGGTGACGGTGGTACTAAGTCAAACAGTTCCTCGGAGCACTCCCCGTGAAAGAGTCGATAGACGGTCGGTCGATTTACTCTCATCATTTTTAAGTACAACTTCAAACAATTACTTTCAAAAATTAAAACATGGATTAATCGTTACAGTGTAATTTTGTAGAACTTTATAGCATACAATTTAGTCGATGGCTGTAAGTCCGAGAGTAATTTCAATTTGAATGACCCCAGTTGGAATGATTATTAATTTATTACTTTTAATTCACGGTTCCACTTTAAATGTAAACTCTGTATGTTATTTCATTGAATTTTTCAAGTATAATATATTCAAGTCTATGTATTCTAGTCTATATATTCAAGATATATATATTTTTTTTATAGATGGTAAGTGTTGCTGCTGCTCGTAGACCTTTGTTAGACCTACCGTAAAGAAAGTAAAGGCAGTGTGTGAATGCGTGCAAGGAGGTTCTGTGGAACTAAAGTCATCACCAAAACGTAGGTCTTACCACACGCAAACACCCTCAGAAAGTTAGGCTGCCGGCTCTCTCGCTCACCGAACGAAGCGCAGTAACAAATTGCTACTACTCAGACGTCGATTTTCTGCTCAATGTGGTACTACCCCGGACAGATCGGCCCGCGGCTGTAGACTGACAACTGTCGATAGTGTCATCTTACCAATACTTACATATAATTAATACGTGAAGCAAAAACTTTGTACCCTTTTTACGAAAATTACGTGGATGGACAAATATGAAATTTTGGCACAGTTGAAGTACATAATGAAGAGAAGTGCATAAAACTGAAATTTTATATAATAATGAATTAGAAATACATTAAATTCATTAAAAAAGGCATTACGCACACTACCATACAATCGCTATACACACACACAAACACGCAAACGCTTATACACTTTTGTTTACGGTTAAAATCTCTGGTCTAACTGAATGTAAATTTCAGTTTTATGCAGTTCTCCTCATTATATACTTCAACTGTGCCAAATTTCATACTTGTCCATCCACCTAATTTTCGTAAAAAGGGGTACAAAGTTTTCGCTTCACGTATTAATATATAGATAATAATTTAATGTTTACAATACTAAGAACAGAACCCAAGACACTTAATATAACAAATAACCAAAATAATAGCTATAATTATCACAATATCCGTATAACCGCATACACACATAAATAAACATATATTTTGACAACACTAGCGGTCATCTCCCAAAGCGATTAAGTGGTATTTGAAACTATCCTGTTTTATTTAACTTATCCTGTGTTTAGGATATACGCTCGTTAACTCCTATTTGTATCCCATTGGGGATATTAAATATACACGCTACTTATCACACTATAGTTGGTACTTTTAAGCGTTCCCTACATCGCTTTTAGTGATAGTATCTAAAAGATTAGTCCTAAAAAAATTACTTTACTAGAAGAAGTAATTTTCTTGTGCTGACGTATTGAAAATACAATTTACAGTCTTTTTTCTTGCTCGTGCGTGCTACTAAGGGACATAATATGCACATTCCATCCATGCAAGAGAAGGAAAACTCAAAATAAAGCCCTATACCAATATGTCTGATTAGCATGATATAGTAAGGTCAAATTCCCTCCCATTGCGGAGAAGGCCCGAGCCCAACAGGACGTATGTAGCCTGCCATGATGATGATGATGATGATGATGAATTATGTATAGAAGGAAAATGCACTGATGGCATAGTGGTTAAGATAGCGACCTACAGCGCCAGTGTCGGGGGTTCGAATCCCACGCGGGACAACACTTTGTGCGAGCCACAAATTGTTGTTTTGAGTCTGGATGTAATTTGTGTTCGTTAATTATATGTTTGTAAAGTCCCCCGCAATACAAGGATTATTTCCTTAGTGCAGGGTGTTGTCTTAAATAAATATAAAATAAATATAAATATAAAATATTCTAAAATCTCGCAACACGTCTGATAAGTTTGAATTAGTAGGCGAATATCCCTCCTATTTTACAGGGGGTCCGAGCCCAGCAGTGGGACTTATATGAGTAAGATGTTATACGATTTTTAGAAGGGCGCTGCTACTCATTCTTAGCGGCTTTTTACGACTCCCTACCCCAAGTATTGAGTAGCAGCAACTGTTTTTATTCCGTCGCGAAAGTTCTTTAAATTTAGGTTTCATAACCAAAATCAAAGTCTCTCAGCGTACTATGTAGTTGGTTATGCTCGGATTTTCTCTGGGAGATAGAAACCGAAATTTTCCATAGGGTGACTGAATAAGAATACAATTCACCAGCCCCCTCTCTTGCCCGTGGGTGTCGTAAAAGACGACTAAGGGATGTAATACGCATATAACATCTCATCATTCATCATAATTTCAGCCTATTGCCGTCCACTGCTGGACGTAGGCCTCCCTCATGTTGCGTCACAATGTGCGGTCCTGTGCCGCCTGCATCCAACGACGCCCAGCAACTTTCACTAGGTCATCGGTCCACCTAGTGGGGCGTCCTACACTGCGTCGTTCGATACGTGGTCGCCACTTGAGAACCTTTCTTCCCCAGCGGTTGTCGGTTCGTCGAGCGATGTGGCCTGCCCATTGCCACTTCAGCGTGCTAATTCTTCGTCCTATGTTGGTTACACCCGTTCTTCTGCGGATTTCCGTATTCTGGATTCTATCTCGCAGAGAAATCCCGAGCATAGCCCGCTCCATAGCACGCTGAGCGACTTTGAGCCTTGATATAAGGCCTACATTTAGGGACTAGGCCTACATATAACATCTATGCGAAAGAAACTTGAAATGAAACCTTATATCAACACGTATGACCAGCGTGGTATTGTAGGACAATTTCTCTCCTATTGTGGAGAAGACTCGGGTCCTCTAATGTTGGACTTGGGCATGTATAGGCTGAAATGATTGAATGAATGAGAAGACGAAATAAGGAAATCCGCAAAAGAACAGGTGTAACCGATATAGCATGCTGAAATGGCAATGGGCAGGACACATCGCTCGACGTACCAGGAAAGGGACGAATGGGAAAAAAAGTATTTCGCGACTACGTATCGGATAATACCTACAGTGTAGCTCGATGACCTGGTGAAAGTTGCTGGGCGTCATTGGATGCAGGCGGCACAGGATCACACTTTGTGGTGAAATATGAGGTAATCTACGTCCAGCAGTGGACAGTGAAAGGTTGAATGATGATGATGTAGAGAAATTCCATGCCCAATGGCGCAAAGTATGTTCTGAAGAAAAAAGGAAGCAACCTAGTTACAAGTTGTTTAAAAAAGACATCATCATCATCTTGCTCTTATCCCAATTACTTGGGGTCGACGCAATATGTCATCTGTTTTGACATATTGCAAAAAGTTTCGGCAATGACTTTTATGACCGGCCGCCTGCCTGACGTCAACCCTCCTTTAAAAAAGACATGTTTCGAATTTGGATAATGATGGTGACCATTCGCATACCTCTGTAATAATACTAAAATTATGTCATAATTAACTTAGATAATTACTTAATAATAACTTAGTTCGACCGTGTGACAGAACGGCTGGGTATATTTGTATAATTACGGCTAGATTCATTTCACGTAACTTATGTTGAAGCTTATTATCAAAAAAAGATATTATATTTTCTCTTTTTTTTTTAAACAAAACACACCCTAAAGTAAATTTTTGACTGGGACGCGGTCGCCGCCTTCTGTGAGGCCGTAATCTCACGGAAGGAGGCGGCGGATCGTGTGCGAGTAGAGCTCCTATTCGGCGACACGTTCCGCCGCCGGCGACTGGGGCGGCGCAGGCGCGAGTATCTGCGCCTAATGCCGCCCTAGCCGAGGCCGCGAATGATCGGACCGGGGAATTGTCCGTCACCCGCAGAGAGGCTGACCGCGCGACGGCGACCGACGTCCCAGGACGTCGAGAGGTGAGGTTACCCGAAAGGGTATCCCGTTGGGCCGACCACTGACGACAAGTCACATCTGCTCCAGTGGTCGGCCCAACAACGAGGTGACGTTTCCCGCGCGCCGTCCTTTCATCTCCCCGGACGCACTGGACCGCGCGTGCGCTTACCATAGCCCACCCATAAAAAAAAAAAAAAAGTAAATTTTTGAATCGCGGGGGACTTTAGAAACATAAAATTCATGGCTACAAATATAACAACTAGAATCAAATCCATCATTTGGGGCCATAGATCGCATAAAGGACATTTCTCCGTGAGAATAGAATTGACGACGCTTCATGTGCTAAGCTTATTGATGGTAAGCCACGCTGCTGATAGTTTTCTAGTAACAGCCGTAAATGTGCTATCTAGTTACTATGCTTTCATAATTATAAGTAAAACTAGCAACCCGCCCTCGCTTCGCTTCGGTTTCAGTCGCCTTACCCACGGCGTAGTTCCCGTTCCCGTGGGAATACCGGGATAAAATATAGCCTATGTTACTCCCTGATATTACAGCTTTCCATTGGTGAAAGAATTTTTGAAATCGGTTCGGTGGTTTAAGCGTAAAAGCGTAACAAACAAACAAACAAACAAACAAACATCCATACTTTCGCATTTATAATATTAGTAAGGATTGAAAATTTTCAATAACCCCCGACACGAACTAAAATAATAAAAAAAACTTGAGAGGTGTCAAGGGACACCCGGATGGAACGAAGTTCCTTTCGATTAATTAGTGAGGGAATTGTAATAAAATTTTATTTTTTTTAAGTTATAATAATATTTTTTTTATTATTAACAAATATAATGTTATATAAACTTAATCAGTAGGCTCAATTTTCGTAATAATTGGCTTGTGGTAACTGAAGTAGGAAACATATGTTTGGGATTCTATTTTATTTAAATGTCTTGAAAAAACTGCATGAATGGTAGTATTATATTTTGTTGTTGTATACACTCAACAAAAATAATCGTCGCGACACCACACTGTTCAATGCGAAATAGAAATGAAAATATCTGGCTTGCTTTCTATAAGAGAGAGAGAGACAGACAGAGAAACATGCGACGCCGCACAGCTTACAATAGCTTACTATAGCAAAAAGTGTCGTGACAAATTTTCGTAAGAATTTATATAAGCGATAAGGAACTTCGTTCCAAAAATGTATTATGTTCTCTTCAACAGGAATTATCAATTAATTTTGATTTAACGATTATACTGGCGTGAAAGACTTAATCGAGTAATTATACGCCATTACATTATTTTGGAAAAGAGCTGATACTCTTACACTGCTGCTATTAACCAAACATAGCTAAGAACCATCGCAAGGAAACTGACTGTCAAATGAGAAAACCGCATCGAAATGGTCCATTCGTTTGAGAGCTACGATGCCACAGATATACACACAAATAGACGCGCCTAACGAAGTTTTCACGTGAAAAAATAGAGCTGTCAATTTATAAAAGAAATGTACATAAACAAGAAATCTGTATTCGACAAAGGAAATCCATTTAATGAGGCAACATATTATTTCAAGAATTCTCGACACACGCTCGAGGAATTCTAAACGAGTGATTGTTAGCATACGCAACAACGAGGCATAGAAAAAAAAAATGGCAGCGAAGAAAAAAGTGACTATTTTTAAGTGAAGCCTCGTTTGCAACCGAATAAGTGAGAAGCGAACACTCGACCCGAAAATTTCTCTCTGAATTTTTTTATTTTGTAATACGTTGTTATACCCTCCTTTTGTGATGCATTCAATGCTTTTGGACGGTTTATGAGTAAATATCTGGTTGACCGAGCATTGCTCGGTGTATTTATTTTTTGTAAATTGTGTTTTGACGAACGTATATATATATATGTGTATATATATATATATATATATTAATAATTTACAGTACAATAACAAAAACACTATCTTAGGTTGTTTGAATGTGACTGGACAGCTTCTCAACTTAGCTATTGTCACTCTTGGTGGCGACGGCTAAATCTGCATTCCTATTCTAATTACATTTTATTGATTAGCTAAAAACACCGACAAGTCGACATTTTTTATAAATAAAACTAAGGTCGATTTTATGCCCCTGAAACCTCTAGTATACCAAATTTCATGAAAATCATTGGCGCTGTTTTAGAGATTCTGAAAATATAGAAATATTTATATGTAGAAAGATAGAAATACACAAGAATTGCTCGTTTAAAGATATAAGATGTTTCAATGTTGCTCAAAATATGAATTTAAATAATCACTAGCAATCCGCCCTCGCTTCGCTTTGGTTTCAGTCGTCTTATTCGCGTAGTTCCCGTTCCTGTGGGAATACCAGGATAAAATATAGCCTATGTTACTCCCTGATATTATAGCTTTTGGTGAAAGAATATTTGAAATCGGTTCGATGGTTTAAGCGTGAAAGCATAACAAACAAACTTACTTTCGCATTTATAATATTAGTAAGGATAAGCATTCTGTTCTTACCCCAAATAATTGGGTTCGACGCAATATGTATTAAACTTTTGCGATATGTACTACCTATGGCAAAAGTTTTGGTAATAATTTTATGACTGGCTGTCTGCCTAGTATCAACTCTGTATGAAAATATTATTGTTGACGAGACGGCATCAGATGGAGACCCAGGTCGATTGGTAGTATTAGCGTAGCCACTACCTCAGCTAATCCTTGCTAGTATTATAAATGCAAAAGTAAGTTTGTTTGTTTGTTACGCTTTCACGTTTAAACCACGAACCGATTTCAAAAATTATTTCACTAATGTATAGCTATAATATCAGGGAGTAACATAGGCTATATTTTATCTCGGTATTCCCACGCGAACGGGAGCTATCCGGGTAAAGCGACTGAAACCGAAGCGAAGCGAGGGCGGGTTGCTAGAAATTTATATATAAAACTAACAACCCGTCCTCGCTAAATATAGCCTATGCTTCTCCTTGATATTATAGCTTTCCACTGGTGAAAGAATTTTTGAAATCGGTTCGGTGGTTTAAGCGTGAAAGCATAACAAACAAACTTACTTTCACAATTATAATATTAGTAAGGATTATGTGCGAGTCGGAAATATATTATCTATCTAAACTAGTGCTGAAGTAATGTGGTCAGATATTAAATTCTATGGTATGGTTAGATTTAGTACATTAACTTGTCTCACCTAGTACTCGTACCACTATTGGGCTCCAGCCTCCTCCACAATAGAACAGGGATTGACCTATTATACTACGCTGGTCAGACAAGTTGGTATTTTTTTAATGGGTGGGCTATGGTAAGCGCACGCGCGGTCCAGTCCGTCCGGGGCGATGAAATGACGGCGCGCGGGCCCATAACCCACCCGTACCCACGTCACCTCGTTGTTGGGCCGACCACCGGAGCAGATGTGGCGTGTCGTCAGTGGTCGGCCTGATGGAATACCCTTTCGGGTAACCTCACCTCTCGACGTCCTGGGACGTCGGTCGCCGTCGCGCGGTCAGCCTCTCTGCGGGTGACGGACAATTCCCCGGTCTGATCACCCGCGGCCTCGGCTAGGGAGACAAGTTGGTATAGGGTTTCATTTCGTGTTTTCCATCCATTGCACAGATTGTATGTGTATATTACATCCCCTGTTTTTTTTTGGAGGGTGGTCTACGGGGGCGCGCCCGTCACCCGAAACCGTCCGGGGCGACAGAGGGGCGTAAGCACGCACACCCGTAACCCACCCGTGACACGTCAAGTTCGTCGTTGGGCCGATATCAGGGAGTAACATAGGCTATAGTTTATCCCGGTTTTCCGTCGGGAATGGGCACTACGCGGGTAAGACGACTGAAACCGAAGCGAAGCGAGAGCGTGTCGTATTATTTAAATATTTTATAGATTTTTTTTCTTTAGTTTCTTAGTTCGGTTTTTACAATTTCCATTAGAAATTAAAATCATTCTTCAGCTGTCACCACAAGGTGAGCCATAATTAACTAAAAATAATTATAACTCAATAATATTAATTGTAAGATTTCTAATCATAATTATCTGTTATAATAACCCAAAATTAAGTTATCAATACCCTAATTAAGATATAGTTCTTCTGTTACGCCATTATTGTTTCGTTATAATTAAGTTTTTCACCGTCTGTTGTGTCCCACGCTTAAAACGTATTGCCTAAGGCCAAACAATATTGATAAGTATCACGTTTTCTTTGATAAAAGTGGGTTTATTTGTGTTTATTCTTCTTTGTAACCGTGATAATTCTGCGTATTTATACCTTGTACTTTCTGTGAAATATTTTTGGCAAGGATATCTTTGATTTTTTTATTTATATATCTTTTAAGACAATTTTTCCGTTATATGACGGAGTAAGAGTACAATTTATCTTGTCTGTGGATGTCGTAAAAGATGAATAAGGGTTATAATATGCAGATGACATCGATTTTAGAGAAGGAAAACTGGAAATGTAAATACCATCTATACCAACCCAGACCTAATATATCACGCTGCTCAGATGAATATACGAATGTATGAGCTAAGATGAAGATGAGACGATGTATTTCAGTATGATGATGGTTTAAGAATACCTACCCCTTACTTTGTCTGCAGGAGTCGGAACTACCCGCTAAGGGATTATAAGGAGAGTGAACACTAACCTTTTAGGCACTCTTAAAACAAAACTGTAATCGTGTATACGCCTGTAAGGCCTAGCGATTATGATAATATTTTCCTTTAAAGAGTATTTACAATTCTTTACTAGTAAATTTACAAGATATTATGACAGAAAGCCTACGGCGTCTTATACGAGCCTAAGCTGCTATCGTTACGGATAACGGGAAGGGTGTAATCCGACTATATTTTTATAAAAAAGATCTTTTTTTGCATACTAATAATAGCTGTTAATAAAATATATACGGGAATTTGTAATTTTTATTTTGCGTGTGGCGACGGAGTAAGAACCCCCACCACCCCGGTCTTGGCCGTGGATGTCGTAAAAGATGACTAAGGGTTATTATACACATACAACATCTATGTAAGAGAAGGTTAACTCGAAACAGAACCCTATCTGGCTAACTGACCGGCCTGTGGCCAGCATGATGTAGTAAGATTAATTTCCCTCCTATAGTGAGTGGGGGCTTGAGCCCAGCAGTGGGACGTAAATGAGCTGAGATGAATGATGCCCCTCTCTTGCCCGTGGGTGTTGTAAAAGATGGCTGACCGATTGAATATGTATTTAACATAACACAAGAGAAGGTAAACTCGAAATAAAACCTTATACCAATCAGTCTCACCAGCGTTATATAAGTCAGTTTCTCTCACTTAGTGGAGGAGGCTCAAGCCCAGTAGTAGAAGGTATATGAGCTATGATGATCATGATGTCATTTGTAACGCCAATTTAAATAAAATATAAAAAGATAATAAATATGGAATCAACAGGCAGATCTAATAAGTATGATTTAAAACATTGTAATGAGTTACAAAACGCGTGTAATATTTTAGTTAATATTGATATCATCACTACTTCAGCTCATATACGTCCCACTGTTGGGCTTGAGCTTTCTCTACATTTGGATTTAAATCGACCTACTTACCACGCTAGTTAGAAGGGGTAGTATAGAGTTTCATCAAGTTTTACTCCCCTTACATAGATATTATATGCATATTATATCCATAAATCCTTCCTAAAACCCACGGGCAAGATAGGGCGTGGTATTCTTACTCCGTCACCATATAATTTTAGAAAGAGTTTGATTAAAAATTAGAAAGAGATTTCTCATATAGAATCACTTTCTTCTTGTACTGGCAATAATTTTGTAACAAAATGTGGGTCAATATTTAATAACTTATTTCTATAGCGGGGTAATTATAAATATCTGCAATAACGATGACTTGTTGGACGTCAGACATCTTAGACCACCCTTGACCACGAACGCTGTAAAGTGTTCGAAATGTCGGTCAATCAAAAATCAAATACAAACGCGATAAAATCCGTAAAGTGGTTTTATTTATAACTAGCAACCCGCCTTCGCTTCGCTTCGGTTATAGGTAATAGTCGTTTTACCCGCGTAGTTCCCGTTCCCGTGGGAATACCGGGATAAAATATAGCCTAGTTTACGCCCTGATATTATAGCTTTCCAATGGTGAAAGAATTTTTGAAATCGGTCCAGCCGTTTTGAAGATTACCCGGAACAAACAGAAAGACAGACAGACAAAAATTTTTTAATTGCTATTATAGGCATAGGGGTCGTGCAAATAACCGTATGAGCATGAAAAAAGCCTATTATTTTGACATTACAAACAGACACTCCAATTTTATTTATTGGTATAGATAAATATTAGAAATAATTTTGTTATAATTACATCGTACGTGCTACATTCGTAGACGCCAGCTACGAGTTTCGTAGCCTTCGTTATATAGAGATTCTTAATATATTTTAAGCTTGCAAGTAGCTGCTTGGTTTGTTCAAGGCTAAGCGTATCTCATCTGTGTGGTGACGACATATGTGCGGTGACGGAGTAAGAATACATATCACCACTCCCTACCTTCCCCGTGAATGTCTTAAGAAACAACTAAGGGATATAATACGCATATAACATCTATGCAAGATACGAAAAACTCGAAATAAAACCCTATAGCAACCTGTCTGACCAGCATGGTATAGTAAGGTCAATTTTCTCCTGTTATGGAGGAGGCTCAAGCCTAACAGTGGGGCGTATATGAGCTGAAATGATGAACCCAGACATTTCTTAGATTAGTAGTATATGGATGATAATTCGGTAGTTGTGACCACGAGGAAGGATACAACGGAGATGATTAGAGAAGAAGCTTCTATCAGTTCCAGGCGATTGATGTAGTATAGATGGTAGGTCCTTGTATAAGAAAACCACTGGATGGATTATTGCAGTTATGTAATGGTCTGCGTTGCGATCATTCCTTTTTATTATAATTCAGGTATGTTCCAATTGTTTTAGTATTATTGAAATGAAATCTTCCTTAGCCGCGTTGGCCACTGTTTGGTAGGGGAAAATCTTATAGGTTCGCGTCACCGATAGGCTAAAGCCTAGTGCACGCGCAGTGTATTGTGCGCCTTAGACACTTTTTGTATGGTAGAAATCTCGAGTGCTCGCTTTACCAATCGGTAGAGCATATCTGCTTCTAGCAAGCAATGTATCTGTAGCTCTACAGCTGAGGTATATTGCTGTATTTAAGTGTAGTAAAAAGTTCAATGAGTATGTGCATTGTTGAAATAGTGTTTTTGTTTGATAATTATTTGAATAGTTTGAGTGAAGAATCATTGTGCAATACAATAGTGAGTACTAAATCAATGTACTAAGATCAATGGATCTATCATCAATCAATGGTCTAAGATCCCGCTATACAACGACCTTCACCGAGATGTTTATTTGATGAAACTTATTTTTTATTTTATTTAATATGTCAATAAATATATTGCATATGGGTTGCCTAACAAATTTTAGTCCAGAGTATGATTAATTAATAATTAAAAATATTTTCTTTTTATACATTGCACCGGTTTGATTATTAGACAAATTCTATACCAATCGAAAGTATGAAGCCCATAGAATATGCAAACGTCGATTAGTCCGGTGCAAAATGCTAGTATCGATTTATCGGTTTATACCTGGCTACCCGGGTTGTGACCGGAAAAGAATAGGCAATCTAACGTTCAAAAAAAAATTATTTTTAATTATTTATTAATCATACTCTGGACTAAAATTTGTTAGGCAACCCATATGCAATATATTTATTGACATATTAAATTAAATAAAAAATAAGTTTCATCAAATAAACATCTCGGTAAAGGTAGTTGTATAGCGGGATCCTATACTATATTATTTTTGAGATAAAAAAATCAAATTTTAATACTAAAAGTTCTAAGTTTTAACTTCTATCGCCAGTGTAACTGCCAATTTTTTTTTTGGATATTCGTGGATTCTATAAGTTATTTATCTACTTGAATAGAAATTATACAATATTTCATTGGTTTTATTTCGTATAACCCAAATCCTAATTCATACGTTACACTGGTGAGCTCGAGGGTTCTCTTCTATAGGAGGGAAATTGACCTGCTATACCACGCTGAGCAGTCATATCGGTATAGGGTTCCATTTCAAGTTTTATTTCTCTTGCACAGATGCATGAGATGCATCATGCAGAGCTTGTATCCCTTAGTGATTTTTTAAGACACCCACGGGCAAGATATGGGCAGTGAATTGTATTCTTGCTCCCTCGCCATACAAAAGTCTGGATCAATCTCTCTCCCATTATTCATGACTATTATATCACGTGAATATAACAAATTTTTCTTCTAAAAGATTTTTCTTTTAAACGTCTCCATTTTCTCGTTGAATAAGCATTTGTTTATACAAAAGATATTACTGAAGTATAATAGAAGGGCCTCTGTCTTGGGAATTTTATTAAAACCTAAGGCAGATACGGTTTGTGTACTTAGATGATGCTGATTTATTATGTAAATAATGTACTTATATTCAATATACATATCATTTATTTACTTAATATGAGTAAATATTAAAATACATTATTAATACAATAATATTATATCATTGGCAAATAAAAATTTTATTTGTGTATTTTTTCTAAATATAGACATCTGATGAGAAGGGGTGAAAACAAATTTATAGGAATAACTAGCAGCGCCCTGCAGTTTCACTCGCAGTTCCTCTGCCCGTGGGAATGTCGGGATAAATTATAGCCTATGTGTTATTCTGATGTGTAAGCTATATTATTATGAAGTTTCATCAAAATTCATTCATAGTTTTTGCGTGAAAGAGCAACAAACATCTTCACATACAAACTTTCGCGTTTATAATATTAGTAACTAGTAATAAAGGGGATAAGGATAAAGAAGGATTTGAAATATGTAATCATCATCATCACAGATTGTATACGTCCCACTGCTGGGCTCGAGCCTCTTTCATATTGGGAGGGACATTGATCCACTATACCACGCTGATCAGGTGGGTTGTTATAGAGTTCTATTTCAAGATTTCCTTCTCTGGCATAGTTGTTATATGCACAAGATATCCTTTTGTCATCTTTTACGACAGCTACGTTCAAGAGAGGCTATGGTGAATTGTATTCTTACTCCGTCACCACCCGGAAATGTGTATTAGGAACACATTATTAACAGTCTTATGTCTACAGCCGCGGGCCGGTCCATCCATGGTAATAAAACACTGAGCAGAAAATTGACATCTGATTAGTAGCAATTTGTTATTGGACTTCATTCGATGAGCAAGAGAGCCGAAAGCACAACTTTCTGAGAGTGTTTGCGTGTGTTGGGTTTTGGTGATGCCTTTAGTACCATTTAATTCCATTATACCTACACATTTAAACTCTCTTCACTTTGATCACGATAGGCAACGGCCTAGAAAAGGTACATGAGCGGCAGCATCATTTACCACCAGGTGTACCGTTCGCTCGTTTGCCAACAACAGTAATAAAAAATAAATAGATTAATTGTTGTATGAATTGAAGTTTTTATTTGTATCTTACAAATGAAAACTTTATAAAGTTAAGGCTATGGCATACATGGATCTCTGCTCAATAGTACACGGACCTTGCGTGAAGTGAAAGGAGCATGAATGCATGCAGTAAAATTCAATAATACCAAAGCCATCACTGAAACCCACCACACGCAAACACTCTCAGAAAGTTGGACTTCTGGCCCTCTCGCTCACCAAACGCAGTCAAGTAATATATGAAATGATAAAATATATAAACTATTATTATTATATTATTATCTTGTATCTCCTTTTGGTTTTACAGATATTTTCATTAGGGAAGATATCCGGTCCTTTGAAAGGTTTACATGGGAATATGGATCCAATACGCAGAGGCCTTTGGAGAAATTTAATCTAAAATGAGGTGGAACGTCTACCGATGACACTCCATGTCTGCACATAACACACGTGGACTGCCAACGGTAGGTGTAAAACTATTGTGTGATGATGGTATCTAATACATGATTATGGGGTTGGAGGTTAGATGGACTGGATTAAGTGTGAACTATTGATTTAAAACTGTCGTCTGCCTTCAATACCTTTATCGTCTTGAACTTTGGCAGAATATTATTATTATTATTAAGTAATAAATTTCTACTACTCAGACGTCGATTTTCTGCTCAATGTGGTACAACTCCGAACAGACCGGCCTGTGGCTGTAGTCAAAAGACTATCAACAATGTGCGCTTACAACATTTTTTCAAGATTCATTTCTTTCTTTTTGTTGTATTTATTAAGTTATCTGTATAATTTTCATCTCAAAATCATGGTCAAATATTCATAATTCAATCATATTTTCGTATACATATTGCGATGCTAACAAAGATATTAAAATTCAAATTATTTTTATCCGTACATTATTAAAACGTATGTACAGAATGTGATTTATATATCCTCTCCAGCGTATGAAATAAACATGATGAAGCTAACATGAAAAAAATATGTATATTTAAGGATCATTTATGAAAAACGTATATTCATGGAATTCCCTGCGGTTATCGAGTTTTATTGACTCTCTCTGAATAGAGTTAGTCTAAAGTTTTGGTTTTCATTGAATTTAAAATTCTTTATGATCTCTGATGTTTACGCGAGTATTACACATCCTTACTAATATTATAAATGCGAAAGTAACTCTGTCTGTCTGTCTGTCTGTCTGCTACGCTTTCACGTCTAAACCACTGAACCGATTTTGATGAAATTTGGTACAGAGATGGACTAAAGCTTGAAAAAGGACATAGGCTACTTTTTATCGCGAAAAAATGGGTATAAGGGGTTGAAATAGGGGATGACATTTTGTATGGAAATTCATCATTTTCGACGATAGAACCATGAATTTTTGTATTAAGGCACTTTATAATAAATAAATAAATATTCGTTCTAGCATTTTGGAAATTTCATTTATATGGGGATGAAATTCAACCTCTAAAAGACAAAAAAGCATACAGCCGAAACCACTGGGCCTAGAAACGTAATTTTTTTACACCGTAGTATTTCTTGGGGTACACGAGCTCTAGCAAAGAAATCGCAAAAAAATGGGTATAAGGGGTTGAAATAGGGGATGACATTTTGTATGGAAATTCGTCATTTTCGATGATAAAACCATGAATCTTTGTATTAAGGCACTTTATAATAAATAAATTAATATTCGGTCTAGCGTTTTGGAAATTTCATTTATATGGGGATGAAATTCAACCCTCAAAAGACAAAAAAGCATACAGCCGAAACTACTGGGCCTAGAAACGAAATTTTTTTTACACCGTAGTATTTCTTGGGGTACACGAGCTATAGTAAAGAAATCGCGAAAAAATAGTTATAAGGGGTTGAAATAGGGGCTGCCATTTTGTATGGAAATTCGACATTTTCGATGATAAAACCATGAATCTTTGTATTAAGGTATTTGATAATAAATAAATAAGTATTCGTTCTAGCATTTTGAAAATTTTACTTACATGGGGATGAAATTCAACCCCTAAAAAAACAAAAAGTATACAGCGGCAACCACTGGGCCTAGAAACGTATTTTTTTTTACTCCGGCGTATTTTTGGGGTACACGAGCACTAGCAAAGTATTTTTGGCAAATCACTCCCTTAAGGGAATGAAAAGCGTATAGCCGAAACTATTGGGGCTAGAAACGTGAAACTGTGTATTTCTGTATATTGTTCGATTCTCTTTCTTTTGTTGTAAATGAGCTCTAAGAAATTAGTTTTTGAAATTCATTCTCTAAGAGGGTGAAAAATGTATAGCCGAAATCATTAGGCCTAGAAATATGAAATTTTGTACAAAGTTGTCTCTCTTGGAGAAAGTGCTCACTAAAAAAGAGTTTTTTGCAATTTTACCCCTAAGGAGGTGAAAAGCATATAACCGATATCACTGAGCCTAGGAACGATCATTTTAGTATACGGTCGGCTTTCTTGGGTTACCCCATTATTTTTTCTTAATGCTCGCTTATCAAGATAGCTTTGGATCGACGCAATATGTAGGCACTGCTCTGCCATCATAGATATTGCAAAGGTTCTTCTAGCAACATTTTATGACCAGCTGCCTGCCAAACGACATTGCTGGCTAGATGGCATCACCAATTGGTCCAGGTCGATGTAAATCTTTGTCTTAGTAGTATTTTGCGACACCCACAAACAATGAAAGCGTTATAATATTCCTAGCCGCTACCAGACAGTAAGTTAAAATCAAGATATTAATCCAATTTTCTATGTCTAGAAATAAACAAATTTGAAGCGTCTATTTGTCTGTCAAAATAATAGGATTTATTTATGGTAACACAATTATTTGCACGATACCTATGTCTAAAAAACCGGCCAAGTGCGAGTCGGGGTCGCGCACGAAGGGTTCCGTACCATTATCTATAAAAAGGGGGCAAATTGCGTTTGTTGTATAGGAGCCACCTTAAATATTTATTTTATTTTGTTTTTTTATATTTATTGATATAACGGCAACAAAAATGCATAATTTGTAAAAAATTCAACTGTCTAGCTATCGCGGTCCTTGAGATATGGCTTGGTGACAGACAGACGGACGGACAATTTTTTTTTGACTTATATTCGTTACGGGGTAACCTTCAAAACGGCTGGACCCATACTGATAATACTTTACTAACAGGTCTACCAAGCCTTACATAAGGAATAACTTAGGCTATATTTTATCCAAGGCTATATTTTATCCCGGTGTGGCTGGAACAACTGTGAGAATTTAGTCGATTTTAAAATTATTTCACTAACGCAAAGCTATTTTTGAGCGAGTAACATATTTAGGCAATTTTTTTATCTCGATATTCCTACGGGACCGGGCACAATGCCGGTGAAATTGCGGGAACTAAATGGATATGAAAATTAATTTACGAATGAAAATCTAAATTATCAGTGAATAACAAATAAAGGCTATTTTCATCCTGGTGTTTGCCCGGGAACGAGAACTCCGCGAGTGAAACCGCTGGATGTTGACTAATTTTTAAATTCTTTCACCAATAGGAAGCTACGTTATCAGCGAGTAAGATAAGCAATTTTTATGTCGGATATTTGTATGGGATTTGATAATTATTATTTTTATTTTCACCCATATAAACTTATAATATCAGCGAGTAACATAGGCAATTTTTATCTCGGTGTTCGCATGGAAATGGGGTCTACGTGGGTGAAACTGCGGGAGTTTGATCGATATTATTTTTTTCCCCAATGGAAACCTATCATGGATAATGTATTATCAGCGACTAAGGATGGCCATATTTCTCATCGTCTTTCCACTTGAATTTAAACTACAAGGGTGGAAGTAATATTCAAATATAAAAATTTGTGAAGATATTTGGACGTTTGTTACTCAATCACGCGTAAACTGTTGACCGGATTTGGACGAAAATTGACACAGAGTATTTCTTAAATTAAGAATTATGAAAACCAACTTTTACGCGGGCGAAGCCGCGGGCGAAGCCGCGGGCAAAAGCTAGTTTTAAATAAAACTACTTTACGAATTTTATCACGTTTGTATTTGATTTTTGATTGTTATAACTTTCTGTATCGGGTAGATAATTATAAATGTCTGTAATAACAATTACTTGTTGAACGTGAGACATTAGTCCACCCGTGACCATGAATGCTGCAGTGATTGAAACGTCGGGCAATCAAAAATCAAATACAAACGCAATAAAATCCGTAGTTTCTTTTATATTATACCGTATGGTGACGGATCTTTGTCTGTGGATGTCGTAAATGACGACTATGGGCCATATTATACAGATATCTACGCAAGAGAAGGAAAAATCGACATAAAATCCTATGCCAACACGTCTGACTAGCGTGGTATGGTGGATCAATTTCTCTGCCTTAAGGAGGAGCTTCGGGCCGAATAGTGAAATTTATGTGGACCGATATGATTTATCATCATCATTGCAGCCCACATACGTTCCACTGTTGAACTTGGGCCTCCTTCACAATGGGAGGCAATTCGACTTACCATGCTGGTCAGTCAGGTTGATATAGGATTTCATTTCGAGATTTCCTTTTCTTGCACAGATTTGATGTGCATATTATATCCCTTAGTCATCTTTTACGACATTCACGGGCAAGATAGGGAGTGGTGAATTGTATTCTTACTCCGTCACCACACGGATTGATATATATTATTTCTATATTATTGTTCGAATGATTCATCACAATTTTCACGGCTCGTTTATATTCTATAACTAGGCTCAAATCTCCTCTATATTTAGAGGGAAATTGAACTACTAAAGCATGTTAATTAGACGTATTGGTATTGAATTTTATTGGCATGGATGTTATCTGCTTATTATAGCGTTTAGTCATCTTTTACGGCAGCGATGGTCAAGAAAGTTGGTGAATTGTTTTCTTATCCTGTAATCACGTGTTCTTTGTCGACTTGAATCAATTTTCTATGACAGTGTTGTACTATCCTGGACGAAAAGGTATTTTAAAGTTCGACCGCACGGAAATTTAATTAAATAGATACTATTTCAAATATTTATCAATAGTTGAAAATCTGTTGTAGTAAAATCCTTCATTCTATAACATCGGCAATAAAGTCGGATCGTCAAATTACCGGACGTTATATACGTTTTCCGTTTGGTGACCACCCTTTTTCATACCCGTGGGTGTCGTAAAAGACGACTAAGGGATATATTACATATATGACATCTGTACAGGCGTAGTCTGGGCTAGTGGACTAACGCCGTGTTTGACAGAAGAACCTAAGGTTATAGTTTGAAGTACCTAAAGCCCTTAAGTTCTTAGCCTATCTGATGGGATACCTGCACCGCGCTACCTAAGGTGACAGGTAGATGTGAGATGGATGTTGGGGTGGAGGATTGGTAATTCTCACTGCCAGTCAAGCAGACTCACTAGACTGATCAGAACTGACGGCTAAGGGTGTCTTGGCCACAGTGAGATGGAGGTTTGGGTGGAGGATTGGTAACTCTCACTGCCAGTCAAGCAGACTCACTAGACTGATCAGAACTGACGGCTAAGGGTGTCTTGGCCACAGTGAGATGGAGGTTTGGGTGGAGGATTGGTAACTCTCACTGCCAGTCAAGCAGACTCACTAGACTGATCAGAACTGACGGCTAAGGGTGTCTTGGCCACAGTGAGAGGGATGTAACTGAGAGATAAATAAATTCAAATCTGATTTATTTTACAAAATGTACACCTTATATACTACTTATTGCTAATACACACATATACCATTTTGTGTTAGTGTGTCGTAAGTGTGAAGTGTAACGCAGCGTCTTTTAATCATGTCAGTGCGAATTTTGCATATTTGTATGTTGACATGCTTTACTTGTATGTTGACATGCTCTACTTTTGAATTTGCTGCGTTGCATGTTCAATGTGCATTGAACAACATCTATGCAAGAGATGGAAAACTCGAAACAAAACCCTATACCAGCATGGTAAGCCGCGGGTGATCGGACCGGGAATTGTCCGTCACCCGCAGAGAGGCTGACCGCGTGACGGCGACCGACGTCCCAGGACGTCGAGAGGTGAGGTTACCCAAAAGGGTATTCCGTCAGGCCGACCACTGACGACAAGTCACATCTACTCCGGTGGTCGGCCCAACAACGAGGTGACGTGGGTACGGGTGGGTTATGGGCCCGCGCGCCGTCATTTCATCGCCCTGGACGGACTGGACCGCGCGTGCGCTTACCATAGCCCACCCATAAAAAAAATACCAGCATGGTAAGGTCAATTTACCTCCTATTATGAGGAGACTTGAGGCCGGCAATGGGATGTATATGAGTCGAAATAATGATGATGAAAGCATACGTGGGTTTAAAGGACAAGTTTGTTCGATGAAATGAGTTGGTAATAACTTAATAAGTGATGTTCTTTTGTGATAGTCTGTGGTCAGTGTACCCGTCGCTCAGCTCTATCCGGGTCGACAGAGGGGTGGCGCGCGGGGGTTAGGCAATATGTCCTATTTTTGAATACAATCCTATAAGACATAATTTCTGTGGTCGCAATCAATTTGTGTCATGCTTCATGCAATTAATCTATCGTTTCATTGGTCTTCTTCATCATAATCATCTCAGCCTATATAGGTCCCACTATTGGGCTCGGGCCACCTCCGCTATAGGAGGGAAAATGACTTACTATACTATGCTGATCAAATGATTTGGCATAATTATGTCTGATGTTTACGCGAACATTACAAATCTATACCAATAAATAAAATTGGAGTGTCTGTTTGTAATGTCAAAATAATAGGCTTTTTTCATGCTCACACGGTTATTTGCACGACACCTATGCCTAAAATACAGATTAAAAATTTTTGTCTGTCTGTCTGTCTGTTTGTTCCGGGTAATCTTCAAAACGGCTAGACCGATTTTAAAAATTCTTTCACCAATGGAAAGCTATAATATCAGGGCGTAAACTAGGCTATATTTTATCCCGGTATTGCCACGGGAACGGGAACTACGCGGGTAAAACGACTATAACCTATAACCGAAGCGAAGCGAGGGCGGATTGCTAGTTATAAATAAAACTAGTTTCACAGATTTTATCGCAATTGTATTTGATTTATGTTTGTCCGACGTTTCAAAAACTTTAAAGCATTCATGGTTACGGGCGGACTAAGATTTGACATAAGGTTTTGTTTTGAGTTTTCCTTTTCTTGTATAAATGTATGCATTTTATATCTCTTAATCGTATTTTACGATACCTACGGGTAAGAGAAAGGGGTGGTGAATTGTATTCTTACTCCGTCACCACACAAACGGGCATAGCTAACTCTACTTCGAATTTGCCTCACAACACTACTTTCTTCGTCCTATTAGATATTCATACCACGTTAACGGTTCACTTCTTAAGTTTTCTGTCACTGGCGCAACTTTCAAACTTCCACTAATACGGTCGATAATGAGTTACAAAACTGTATAAAAATTATCGTCATTACCATCATCATTGTAAATAAAACAATTTTACGGATTTTATTACGCTTGTATTTCATTTTAGATTTCCTGACATTTCTAACACTTTACAGCGTTCATGATCACAGACAGTATTTTCTTCTATACCAATAAATAAAATTGGAGTGTCTGTTTGTAATGTCAAAATAATAGGCTTTTTTCATGCTCACACGGTTATTTGCACGACACCTATGCCTGAAATAGTAATTAAAAAAATTTTGTCTGTCTGTCTGTCTGTTTGTTCTGGGTAATCTTCAAAACGGCTGGACCGATTTCAAAAATTCTTTCACCAATGGAAAGCTATAATATAAGGGCATAAACTAGGCTATATTAAATCCCGGTATTCCTACGGGAACGGGAACTACGCGGGTAAAACGACTATAACCTATAACCGAAGCGAAGCGAGGGCGGGTTGCTAGTTATATATAAATTTCATGTGTACGTGTGTATTTCACTAAACTCCCCCCAAAACGGCTGCACCGATTGTGATATTTTTTTTTGTGTATGTTCAGAAGGATTTGAGAATGCTTTATATTAATAATTGGACCCGGTAGGTGGCGCTGCTATCGGTTTAAAGGAGAATTTCTTTTATTTTATTTGAACAGAACAACGTCTGTTGACCCACAACTAGTAATATATAAAATCCGTAAGATAGTTTTATTTACAACTAGCAACCCGCCCTCGCATCGCTTCGGTTTCAGCCGTCTTGCCTGCGTAGTTCCCGTTTCCGTGGGAATATCGGGATAAAATATAGCCAAGGTTACTCCCTGATATTATAGCTTTCCATTGGTGAAAGAATTTTTGAAATCGGTCCAGCCGTTTTGAAGATTACCCGGAACAAACAGGCAGACAGACAGGCAAAAAAAATATAAAATGTATTTTAGGCATATGTATAGTGCAAATAACCGTGTGAGCACGAAAAAGCCTATTATTTTGACATTACAAACAGACACTCCAATTTTATTTATTGGTATAGATGTGTAATATTGTGCTGTGTGGTAGCGGCTTCGAATACTACCAACCCTTGCTTTGCTCGTGGGTGTCGTAAAAGACGACTAAGAGCCCTAGATTGACCCGGACCAACTCCACCTGGTACCATTTGGGTCAACGATTACATTCCCAAGGAGGGTTGACGTCAGGCAGGCGGCCGGTCATAAAAGTCATTGCCGAAACTTTTTGAAATATGTCAAAACAGATGACATATTGCGTCGACCCCAAGTAATTGGGATAAGAGCAAGATGATGATGATGTATAGATGTGTAATACACACATAAACATCACAAATCATTACATCATAATTTTTTCAGACCATATACACTTAATTATTGGGCTCGGGCGTTCATCAATATGGAAGAGGAATTAATCTACTATATCACGTTCATCAAACGTCTCGGTAATTGATTTTATGTCGAGTTTTTCATCTCTTGCAGTGATCTGAGTTTTTCTTTGTTGCAAACAGTGGCAAACGAGCAAACAGTACACATGATGGTAAGTGTTGCTGCCGCTCATGGACCTTTACAAGGCCGCTGTACCGCGAAGAAAGTGAAGGGAGTATGAATGCGTCCTATGATACTAAACTGATACTAAAGGCATCTGATACTAAAGGCATCATTAAAATACCACACGCAAACACCCTTAGAAAGTTGGACTGCCGGTCCTCTCACTCACTGAAAGAAGTGCAGTAAAAAATTGCTATTACTCAGACATCGGTTTCTGCGAGAGTAGTACTGGACGGATCGGCCCGCGGCTGTAGACAAACAACGTTGATTAGTCGTGTTCGTATTGAGTTTCATTTCGAATTATCCTTCTCTTGCACAGATGTTATATGCATATGCCTTTAATTCAAATTCAAATTATTTATTATGCATAAACCTCGAGAGGGCACTTACATATTGTCAGGTTTACAATTTCCAAAAAAATATACTACCACCAGATCGGAACGCGACCGCTACTGAGAAGATCCGGCAAGATACTCAGCGGGCTTGTCTATTTTTTTTTCTTCTTACTAGATATACAATTGGGTACATGTTTTGTAAGAACTAGTTCCAGTGGGATGCCCTTCGAACCGCAAGACACTTAATATAATTCAAATGATTATGGCTGGACCAGATCCCACAATCAGCAACCGATCACGAGTTAACTACTAGAGCAGCCATCACTCTCCTCAACCACTATGGAGGGAAGGGAGAGACCCGCTCCACGCAGCTACCGCAAGTAGATCCTTCTGTGAGCATGACCAACACCATAATATGTTACAAACGGTGAAAATACAAAATTTCGTTAGGCAAAACACGCTACACTTTACAATAAAAATTTAAAAGTACATTTACAAACAGTATATTTAAAATAACAAGGAAATTGCTGAATGAGGAGCTGCTCACAACCAACCTGTATTATATACATAATCCGAGATTATATAATAAGCTTTTTTAAATAGTCTATTCTTGATGGCTTTTTAAACTTTTTCATAGGCAGGTCTCGGATATCTTCAGGTAAACTATTGTAAAAGCGTATACATTGCCCCATGAATGATTTGCTAACTTTTTGGAGACGAGTAGTGTGTACAACTAATCTGTCCTTATTACGAGTATTCATTTTCATTTCATTTAATTGTCTTTAACGACATCCACGAGCAAGATAGGTGGTGAATCGTATTCTTACTCCGTCACCACACGGAAAATGGGGTGCGAGGCCGGGGCACCTCCACGTGGTGCACCCTGGAAACGTCCATTTGGACGGCCAAGATTCCTCTCCGCGTGCCGACTCTGAAGGCAGAGCGCACGGCGGATTTGGCCCGGGGCCAATGGGGCGGATGTGTCTCATGGCACTCCGTCGCCAGGGATGGTTGCGTCACGGCCCGGGGGCGTGACGGATCGGTCGCTCGCGAGCGGCCAGACCCGGAAGGCCCAAACCGTAATCCTGAGTAGGGGGGTCAGGACCGGGGGTCTGCGGACTGCGGGGAAGAAAACCCCTATAAAAAATCACCCCAATCTCAAGTTTTGCTACTCGGCGAGGAGATGTATGGCTTGTGGGTTAAGAAGCACGCGCGAAAAAAAAAAGCGTCCAGTCGTTAGAGTAGTAGTCAAGGAGGACTTAAACTTCCAAAACACGATGGTAGAAGTCAACATTCGTATGTCTTCAACAGAGGGTCCCGGCCAGGCCGGGGAATCCCTTGCTGTGCCGAAGCTTGCGCGCGAAGAGGAGTCGCGCCCAAGTTCCGGCACAGTCAGCCCCCAATCGTATGGGTGGGGGGCACCTTCTGCTCCAGCCGCGAGCCCGACGAAACAGGTGGCTCAAAGAAGGAGGAAGAGGAGGAGGAAGGGCGCCGTGGAAACTACGCATCAGCGTAGGTTGCGCCTAAAGCGGGAAGCGGAACGGCGGGCACAAAAGGATGCCGCCGTGCCGCGCGCGACGAGGGCGGTGCATCCGCAGCTACCGCAGAGTCGTCGCGGGGCGGAAACGGCGAAATCGCCGGGGCGCCGAAGAAGTCGAAGGACAGCTCGAGCCTGTCGAGCAACGAGGGCGGATCAGCCGCAGGACCGTCGCGAGACGAGGGCGGCAGGGCCGCAAGACCGTCCAAGTTGGAAGGAGGGAGTGACTCCGGCTCAGAGCGGAGTGACTCATGTCTGAGCGACAGCTTAAGAATCTCGCTGTCGAGCGACGAGGGCGGCACAGCCGCAGAGCCGTCGCAGGATGCTGCAGGGCCGTTACAGCACTCGGATGCGGCGGAGGAGATGTCCACGGACGAGGGCGGTGAGACCGCAGAGCCGTTTGACGACGAAGGGCCGCGGGTCGGCCAGAAGAAGGGAGATGGAGGGGAGGATAAGGATAGGGAGAGGAATGCGGAGCGTGCAGCAGGGCCGTCCGGGATGATGGTTGGTGTGTCGTCCGGGATGGTGGTTAGGGAGGTCGGTGTTAGGAGTGCTGATAAGGAGGTGATCGAGGGGGGGGACGCTCTAACGGCGGCCCTAAGTCCTAGGAGGGGAAGGGAGGAGGCCCGCCCCCCGACGAAGGCGCCCCCTGCCAAAAGGTGGCAGCGCCGAATCCGAATCGGAGGGGAGCGATACCATCAGGCCTCCCCCCAAAGTTGCGACCGCGTGCCGGGGGCGCAGGGGTCGGGGAGGTGCGGTGGCGGCCAGATCGGCGACGCCGTGTCCGGCCGACCAGGGAGGCGAGGTGGCGGCCCTTCAGGCCGCAAACGCCCGCCTAAGTGAGGAGGTCTCCGGCTTGCGGGAGCGAAACCGCAGGCTGGAGACGGAACTTTCGGCGGTGCGGAGAGAGAACCGCGGGTTGGCCAAGGACGTGGCTGACTTGCGGTCTCAATTCGAGCGCCTGGTGCCGGCTGTGCCGCCGGCGCCGGCCCCGCCGCCGAAACGGGTGGCGCTAGTGAGGGCGGGCCCATCGTCTGCGCCCGTGGCGCCGGCTGCGCCCGTCGCGGCTTCGCCGCCGCCTCCCCTCGTCGTGGTCCCTCCGCCGGCTCGTGGCCGCGGGAGACCTCGGAAGGGGGGGAGGCGCCACCCGACGAGGTTCCCGCGATGGGCTGTGGGTCGCTTAGACCGGAACCAGCTGGCGGAGACAGCCATCGTATACTCGTGGCTGTCCTCTGCCCACCAGTCGGACGGGGTGGACGCCGAGGTTGGCCGCATCCGCAGTGCGTTGACGCAGATGTGCGATGCGGCCATGCCCCGGGTACGGCGTCTGCCCCCAAGGAGGGAGGTCCACTGGTGGTCCCGGGAGCTGGCGGATCTCCGGGCCGCGTGTATCCGTGCCCGGAGGGCCTACACCCGCAGCCGGCGGCGCCATCGCGATGCGGAGCGGGAGGCCGTGCTTTACGAGGGCTACCGTAATGCGCGGTCGGCCTTCAGGCTGGCCGTCCGCTCCGCCAAGGACGTCAGTCGGCAGGAGATGCTGGACGGTCTCGACCGTGACCCCTGGGGACGCCCTTATCGCGCGGTGCTGAATAGGCTACGCGCGCGGGGCCCTCCCCTCACCGAGACTCCCCAGCCCGGCCTTCTCACCCAGGTCATCGAGGACTTGTTCCCGCGGCGGGCGGAACACACGCCCCCGGTCATGGCTCCACCAGACACTGACCGGGAGGCCGACGACGACAGTGTTCCGCCCATCACGGAACCCGAGATGGGGGTGGCGGTGACGCGCATGCGCGCAAAGTCTACGGTGTTCCTAACCGTGTGCTGGCCCGGGTCCTCGAACACCTGGGACCCTGCCTCAGGGGGCTGTTCGACGCGTGTTTAGCGTCCGGACGGTTCCCTGGGTGCTGGAAGGAGGGAAGGCTGGTGCTCCTGCCGAAGCCGGGACGGTCTCCGGAGTTGCCTTCGGCCTACAGGCCTATCGTGCTGCTCGATGACACGGGCAAGCTACTGGAGAGGGTGGTAGTTGCCCGCATCGAGCGGCACCTCGTCGGCACGGGGCCCGATCTGTCGGACGCCCAGTTTGGGTTTAGGAGGGGTCGTTCGACGATCGCGGCTCTGTTGCGCCTGAGGGCCGTGGCGACTGAGGCCGTCACCGGCGGTGTAGTGCTGTTGGTGGTGTCCCTAGACATCGCCAACGCATTCAATAGTCTGCCATTCAGCTGCATCAGGGAGGCGCTCCGGTATCACGGGGTGCCAGTTTACCTGAGGCGGCTAGTGGCAGACTATTTGGAGGGGCGCAGCGTCCTCTGCACTGACCGAGCAGGGGACGTCGTGCGAACGCCCATGACGTGCGGTGTCCCACAGGGGTCGGTCCTCGGACCCACCCTGTGGAACATCGGCTACGACTGGGCGTTGAGGGGGAGCCTCCCGCCCGGGCTGGGCGTGATTTGTTACGCTGACGACACGCTCGTCACAGCTCGCGGTGGGACGCTAGGCGAGGCGGTAAGCCTGGCGACCTCTGGTACCGAGGAGGTCGTCAGGCGGATCGAGGCGCTGGGGTTGAGGGTCGCCATGGACAAGACGGAGGCCCTCTTGTTCCATGGGCGCACTTTGAGCCCTCCCATCGGCGTCTCGATCACCGTCCACTCGGTCAACATCAGCATCCGGGCCCATATGAGGTACTTGGGCCTGGTGCTCGACGGGCGATGGTGGTTCCGGGAGCATTTCCGCAGGCTCGCTCCGCGGCTCGTCGGCACGGCGTCCGCCCTATCGTGGCTTATGCCGAACGTGGGCGGACCGAGCGCTGCGTGCCGACGGCTGTACGCGGGGGTCATCCGGTCGATAGCCCTGTACGGCGCACCGGTGTGGGCGGGATCCATGACCGCCCGACTTAGGGCCCTTCTGTGGCGGCCATAGAGGGTCACGGCGGTCAGGGCCATCCGCGGATACCGCATGGTGGCGACGGAGGTAGCGTGCCTATTGGCTGGGACTCCCCCGTGGGACCTGGAGGCGGAGATGCCCGGACTATATCGGCGGGTGACGGGGGTGCGAGCGGAGGGCGGTGTGGTCTCGTTAAGGGATCTCACCGCCTGGTGCGTCGACGCCCGCCGAGACGTCATTGCCCGTTGGGCAGTCCGGCTGGAGAGGCCTCGGTTCGGGGCGCGAACCGTGGAGGCCTTCCGGCCGGTGCTGATGCAGTGGTTGGAGAGGCGGCACGGGGTGCTCTCCTTCCGACTGGTGCAGGTTTTGACGGGGCATGGGTGCTTCGCCAAATACCTGCACAAGGTCGTTAGGAGGGAGAGTACACCGTCCTGCCACCACTGCGATTGCGACGAGGACACGGCGCGCCATACGCTCGAGGCCTGCGGGGCTTGGGCAGTGCAGCACTGTGAACTCGTCGCAATCATCGGTACGGACCTGACGCTGCCGGCTATCGCTAGGGCGATGGTCGACAGCGTTGGGAATTGGGACGCGGTCGCAGCCTTCTGCGAGACAGTGATCTTGCGGAAGGAAGCGGCGGATCGCCTGCGTGAGGAGCGCAGCCTCGATGAGGAGATCCGCCGCCGGCGACTGGGGCAGCGCAGGCGCAACTATCTGCGCCTCATGCCGCCCTAGCCGAGGCCGCGGGTGATGTGACCGGGGATTAGTCCGTCACCCGTCGAGAGGCCGACCGCGTGAGGAAAGACCGACGTCCTCCCCGATGGGGGGATGTCGGTCGATGGGAGGGTACCCCAATAGGGGGTATTCCGTCGGGCCGACCACTGATGTCAAATAACCCTGCTCCGGTGGTCGGCCCAACGACGAAGGCGACGTGGTTTTCGGGTGGGTTGTGGGAGTTGCGTGCTTAAGCCCCTCTGTCACCCCGGACGGAGTGGTGCGGAGGCGCGCCGACCGCAGCCCACTCACAAAAAAAAAAAAAAACACCATAGTATGTTACAAACGATGAAAATACAAAATTTCGTTAGGCAAAACACGCTACACTTTACAATAAAATTTTAAAAGTACATTTACAAACAGTATATTTAAAATAACAAGGAAATTGCTGAATGAGGAGCTGCTCACAACCAACCTGTATTATATACATAATCCGAGATTTTATAATAAGCTTTTTTAAAAAGTCTATTCTTGATGGCTTTTTTAAACTTTTTCATAGGCAGGTCTCGGATATCTTTAGGTAATCTATTGTAAAAGCGTATACATTGTACCATGAATGTTTTGCTAACTTTTTGGAGAAGTAGTGTGTACAACTAATCTGTCCTTATTCATTACGAGTATTCATTTTCATTTCATTTAATTGTCTTTAACGACATCCATGAGCAAGATAGGTGGTGAATCGTATTCTTACTCCGTCACCACACGTAAAATCTACGGGCGTTAAATGTTGGTAATATTATTATTTGCGAACATATAGTAAGTAAAACCATAATATTTTAGTTAATTGCGGTTTATAACCCATATATTGTTATAATAAACAACAATGCTTCGAGGTAAACATGACCTCAATTAAAATTTTACGCCCCTGAAGTGTTGAGCAAGTGTTTTCAAGGAGTTTATTTAGTGTTAAGATAACAACGGGTCAGGACATTGACCTGTTTATAAAATAGCCGTTAATAGTTTTATTTTAGTCGAGGTTAAACTGTTATATTTTAACCTCGTTTAAATTACTAACAGTTATGTTTAACGACAGGTGGGGATACTGACCACTATACTACCGAAGTATCCGTGTGGTGACGAGGTAAGAATACAATTCACCACCCCCTCTCTTGCCTGGGGGTGTCGTAAAAGATGACTATAGGATACAATATGCATATTACATCTGTGCAAAAGAAGGAAAATTCGAAATGAAACCCTATATTAACCTGTCTAGCCGAGGCCGCGGGTGATCGGACCGGGGAATTGTCCGTCACTCGCAGAGAGGCTGACCGCGCAACGGCGACCGACGTCCCAGGACGTCGAGAGGTGAGGGTACCCGAAAGGGTATTCCGTCGGGCCGACCACTGACGACAAGTCACCCTGCTCCGGTGGTCGGCCCAACATCGAGGTGACGTATAATTACGGGTACGGGTAATTTATGGGCCCGCGCGCCGTCCTTTCTTCGCCCCGGACGGAATGGACGGCGCGTGCGCTTACCATAGCCCACTCTTAAAAAAAATAAAATATTAACCTATCTGATCAATATGGTATAGTAGGGCAATTGTTTCCCATTGTGGAGGGAGCCCGAGCCCAATAGTGGGACGTATGTGGACTGCGATTACTCCGTCACCACACGGAAAACTAAATGAGTATAGAAAAATAATTTGTTTTGATTTAATTTTATCCTCTTCTTCTCTCTTCGTCGTCGTGCTCTTCAATTATCTGAATGTCGTGTCTAACTCTGTTCGTGAGCTTTGGCGGTACTCCTTACTAGGCTCCTCCACGAGTTTCTGTCCTCAGCCAAACGGAGAGCGGTGGTGATGGGCAGATTAAGGACCTCCTTTACTTGGTCAGACCCGCGGTAGGGCGCTCTGCCACGGGAGCGTTTGCCTTCCACTCTGCCAAGCATGATCCGTTTCTCCAAGTTGTCTGGACGCCTCCTGGATACATGTCCAAAGTAACCTAGAATGCGCTGGATGCAAACTATTGACAATCTTGATTTTATGTTCAATTGGTCGAAAATTGATTTATTAGTCCTTTTTGCTGTCCAGGGAATACGCAGCATGCGCCGCCAACACCACATTTCGAAGGCATCTATTTTCTGGCGCTCGGAGGCACGGAGAGTCCATGATTCAGCGCCGTATAGGAAAATAGGAAAGACCAGAGCGTGCACTAATCTCATCTTGGTACCGTTGGAGATGTTTCTGTCTTGCCATATTTTACTAAGCTTACTCATGGCGTCTTTACCCATCTGGATTCTCCTCCTAATTTCCTTCTCGCATTTCTTCGCAATTTCTTTAATTTTATATGTGACAACTAAATTCACTAATGTGTGGTGACGGAGTAAGAATACAATTCAACACCCCTCTCTTGCCCGTAGGTGTCGTAAAAGACGACTAAGGGATGTAATATACATATATATGCAAGAGAAGGAAAATTCCAACCAAAACCCTATTCCAACACAGACGTGTCCAGTTACTGGTCAGACGATCAACGTAGTGTACTAGGTGAATTTGCGGAGGGCAGATCCCAACAATAGGACGTGTATCGCCTGAGATAGGATGAAATTTATTAATTCTTCTTTAGTTCGTCAGAGAGAATCTTAACTTGTACGAAACTCTTACTAATAGGAGACTACAGAACATTTTAAGATTAAGACAGCACAAAACAGCACTTTTCTCAAAAAGAATTTTGGGTATGGCTCCTCTTATTTACAACAAAACTGCCGAAACAAATGAAAGCCGAAAATGTCAGTAACTTTAAGGAAACTCTCATAAAAATCCTAATAAATAAAGCCTATTATTCCATCAATGTATTTTTTAATGACAATTAATGTATACCATGCTGCTGCTGAATTTAATTTAATTATATTTTTTTTCTCTATAATGTAATAATTAATAAACTAATTTACGTTAATCTAAGTTTCACATGCCAAGCAACGGCTAAACGGATTGAGCAATATTTATAATGTACTTATCATCTATTTTACTCTGTTTAATGTGAATAAATGAATTTGAATTCTTATTGATAAATTAACAAAATATAAATCCTTTCTAAACGTATACTTTAATATAAGATAAATATGAAAAAAAGCAAATGTTGTTTCTATAATATTTCATACACGATTCGACATTGCTTCTTTTTATATTGCTAAGAACATATACACAGATGGTAGTTCCTTCGGGACTTAAGAAATACACACTTTTATAAACACGAATGATATTTGACACCCTCTAGAGAATCAAAAAAAGTATATAACGGCTTTTAGTGCTGAGTTTTACTCGGAAAAGAGAAGATATTTATTCTATAACTTACTGTATAAAAACATAGGTATACTTAATATTTATCCGTGTGGTGACAGAGTAAGAATACAATTCACCACCCTCTCTCCCGCCCGAGGGTGTCGTAAAAGACGGTTAATGGATATAATATGTAGATAATAAAATCGCTCGACAAATAGTAGATCAACTTCTCTTTCATTGTAAAGGAGGCTCGAAAGCACAGATGGCGTAGTGGTTAAGATACCGACTTACCGTGCTAGTGTTGTGGGTTCGAATTCCACGCAGGACCACAGTTTGTGCGATTCACAAATTGTTGTCCTGAGTCTGGATGTAATTCGTGACTGATAATTATATGTCCCCCGCAACATAAGCATTATTTCTTTAGTGTAGGGTGTCTCTTTAAAAAGGAGACCTGAGCCCAACAGTGGGACGTATATGGGCTGAGATGATGATAGTATGTGGTAGCAGCTACGAATACCACCAGCTCGTACTATTTTTTTTTTTTATTTTATTTTGGGTCACAAAACTGGATAACAATCAAAGAACACTTACATATAATAATTGATAAAGTAACATTCGTTAGATTGTATCCTACTCAATGTGATCACAACATGCGTAGGGCGGTAGCGTTACTACCAAAAAAGAACTATTAAATTACAAAAACAAAAAAAAAATCGTAAACTATAAAGAGTTTGAAATTAACTGAAGCCAAATCAATTTTAAGATTATTTTTATTACTTTTGGTGGCAAACGATGAAAGACATGATTGTAAGTAATAGTGTCGCTCATGGACCTTTGCTACCTATCGTTAAGAAAGTGAAAGCAGCGTGAATACGTGCAATGAGGTTCAATGAAACTATATCCATCACCAAAACCCATGCAAATACCCTTAGAAAGTTGGCCTCTCGGCTGTCTCACTCATCAAACGAACTGCAATAATATATTGCTACTAAGACGTCGATTTTATATGAGAGTGTGGTACTACCCCGGACGGACCGTGGCTGTAGACAGACAATTATCAGTGTAGTCCTACCACTACAAAATTGATGCCTACGATTTTTGATACTATCTGTTCGACAATTATTGTTCCCAAGAAGGGTTGACGTCAGGCAGGCGGCCGGTCATAAAACTATTGGCAAAACTTTGGTGATACGGTCCAAGGCAACATAGTACGCCTTGGTTCGACCACAATTGGGATAAAAGCATAGTGGTGATGATGATAGATGAATATTTCCATGGTCATCAAGTCTTTCTTTCTTAAACATCACGCTGGTGATATTTAGGAAAGCAAAGAAAGCTAAAAAAGCTATGTTAATCCATAAGTTTATATTAAGTTATTTTCTCTTATCTGGAGAAAATCTACGGTCAATAGTGAGATACATAATTTGACTGACAAGAAGATCTATAGGTATAATTAAACAGTTATGTCATTTTTAACGTTTAGAGCTTCTATATTTTAATTTAAAAAACCATAGGTTCAAATGCAACAAAAATATCGGCTTCAATCGCTTTACCCGCGTAGTTCCCGTTCCCGTGGGAACATCGAGATAAATATAGCCTATGTTACTCAGGGATAATATAGCATTATAAGAATGAACGAATTATTTAAAGCCGTCCAGAAGTTCTTGAGTTTATTCGTAACAAACATATAAAAATATAACGTTTCCTCTTTATAATATTAGTGTAGATAACTTTAGGTGTCAGATGGACTT
This sequence comes from Lymantria dispar, assembly GCA_032191425.1. Taxonomy (NCBI): domain Eukaryota; kingdom Metazoa; phylum Arthropoda; class Insecta; order Lepidoptera; family Erebidae; genus Lymantria; species Lymantria dispar. Next base: position 2,194,659 of record CM063465.1, on the reverse strand, counting down.
CAGTAAAGTTAAGGGGAGAGACAGGTCGCTACCTAAAAGGTGGCATTTTAAGCGCACTTGCTCACTGAACGAAGCACAGTAGCAAATTGCTAATACCGAGTCTTGTTACCTGCTAGGGAATCAGCCCCAGACGACATATTTATGGCTGCAGACAGAAAATTTATCAGCAGAGTAGACCTATTAATAGATGTTATATGCGTATTTGATCCCTTAATCGTCTTTTACGATACCCATGGGTAAGAGAGAAGGTAGTGAATTGTATTCTTACTCCGTCACCACATGGAAAATGGTTAATGCTTATGTTTTCAAAGTGCGTCATTAAAAGGATTATTTTTTATTACAGTGTGATCTGAAAAAAAAAGGATTGTGTGGTTTTATGAAACCAAGGTAAAAGTGAAACATTTTGTGTATTACAAAAAAAATAGCAACATTTACATTAAACACAAACAAATAAATAGCGTGTAGAAAAAACACAAAAACAAATAAATAGCGTGTAGCACTGGCACGAGTAATCCTATCCTACTAATATTATAAACGCGAAAGTTTGTATGTGAGGATGTGAAGATGTTTGTTGCTCTTTCACGTAAAAACTACTAAATGGATTTTGATGAAACTTCACAATAATATAGCTTACATATCAGTAAAACACATAAGCTATAATTTATCCCGAAATTCCTACGGAAAGAGGTACTGCGGGTGAAACCGCAGGGCGTTGCTAGTAGTCTATACACTACACGGTCAGCTGATGCGAATCATAGGCGCCGCCATATTGGCCTCGGTTGCTCTGTCGAGCGCCTTTCACTTTACCCCTACACCGCGGCCGACCGTCACGCGACATGCAATAGATGGACGAAAAATTTTGAAGCGATGTAATAAAAGTTTCATTTTAAAAACTGCTATGTTGAATCGCTATGCGGTCTTAAGAACTATGTTAACATTTATATTCATATCTTATCTTCAATCAATCCTATTAGCCAAAACTTTGTTATACTAAATAAGTGGTACAACTACATTCCATAAAGATAAGCTAGTCCATCTATCGTCCACTAAATTGTGGTGTAATAGTTCTCGGAGTCTTAATTACGACCGGCCTTGACTTTGATACGGGTTCAAATGGGACTGTTTTTCTGACTCATGTTTTGGTGTACCCTAGCTTTTCGGGACCTCGTAGCAAAAACTTAACCCTCATAATTATACGGAATTAATAGGTTAGTGGTAAAAACTATCGTTATTCAATTTGATTCCCGCTTGGACTTTTCAAATTTGAACTTAGCTATTTTTCAAAATTGTATTGGCTAACTTATACTGTGACTTCGTATGCTTAGAGAAATCTTGGGTGGTATCTGTTTATTCTGTGTGATGGCGGAGTAGGAATACAATTCACCACCCTTTGTTTTGCCCGTGAGTGTCGTAAAAGACGACTAAGGGATCAGATGACATCTATGCAAGAGAAGGAAAACTAGCAATAAAACTCTATACCAATCCGTCTGACCAACGCGGTATAATAAGTTAATTGCCCTCCTATTGTGGAGGAGGCCCAGGCTAGGTGAGCGGTGACGATGATGGTGATGATCTATGTTAATTATGAATTTCGTTGTTTGTTTTCTGCGGTGAAATAGATTAAAGTAAAATTTACTCCATTTTTTACACTTTTAGGGTAGACTCTAGGTAGTACTTTTATTTGCGATGACGGAGCGTTCTATCTGGTGACGAAGTAAGAATACATATATTGCCTATCTTGGGTATCGTAAAAGACGAGTAGGAGATGTAATACGCAAATAATGTCAAAAGAAGGAAGACTCGAAACAAAAGCCTATACTAACTTATCAGACCAGCGTGGTATCTTCTCATCTCATACACGACCTATTGTTGGGCTCGAGCCGCTTCCACAATAAAAGCGAAATTGACCTTACCTTCCTTGAGAGACATCTTGGTGTAGGGTCTTATTTCGGGTATTTCTTCTCTTGGACAGATGTTATATTACTGTATATCCCATAGTCGTCTTTTACGACATCCATGGAAAAAGAATAGTAATACATAGGAATTCAATTCCCCTAGGGATGTGAAAAAATAATCGATTTTAATAATCGATTATAAAAATAATAAAAAATCGTTTTTTTTTATATTAAAATTAATCGATTATTTGGATGCCAGATTTCCTAAAAAAAAGGTCATCACGATACTGCATGCAGTGTTTCATACTATATTAGAAAATAAAGCTCACATTTCCTAAAAAAAAAAATGTTATCATAATCCTGTTGGGAGAAAAATCGATTATTTATTTCTAATTAATCGATTATTTTATAATTGATTTATTTTAAAGAAAAAAAAATCGATTATTTTCCCTCCAAGTCACATCCCTAAATTCTACTCTGTCGCAACACTCTGTGGCAAGCATATATTTGTATAGTATGTCAATTTTCTCTTTGTGGAGGAGGCTCAGGCCCAGCAGTGGCATAGATATGAGCTGAAATAAATTAATGAAATGAAAAAGAATGAAGTAAATGTATCACAGCAAAATTGAATTCCCCATTTTAGGCCTTTATTTATATTTAATCATAAGTATTTGGGTTTTATTTGAAGTTTATTTCTTTCCATTAAAACTTTTCCGTTGCGTTTCAACCCATTTGGGATTGAATTTCGTAAAATTCTTTCTTAGTAATTCTCTAACATCATAAAAAGAAATGACTGTTAAAATTTAATGTTTCTTATTTTTACTTTACAACATCTGTACATTTTCCGTGTGGTGACGGAGTAAGAATATAATTCACCACCACCACTGGTGGGTGTCGTAAAGTCGACTAAGGGATATAGTATGTATATAACATCTATGCAAGTGAAGGAAAACTTGAAACAAAACCCTATACCAACACGTCGGACCAGCATGGTATAGTAGATCAATGCCTCTCCCATTGGGGAGTAAGCTTGAGCCCAGCAGTTGGATGTATATAAGCTGCGATGATGACGATTTTTTAAATTTTTCATAACATTATATGGAGAATACATGTTGCGTTTATAAACTTCAATAAAATCTCATTATAAATATGTTTTGGGAAATAGAGACAAGAGCTCCAGAATGGGAGGGAAAATGACTTACTGTACCATGCTGATCAGATATGTTGGTATTTTTTTTATGGGTGGGCTATGGTAAGCACACACGCAGTCCATTCCGTTCGGGGCGACGGAAGGACGGCGCGCGCCTATAACCCATCCGTATCAGCCGATACGGGCGGGTCAGTCGACCACCGGAGCAGGGTGACTTATCGTCAGTGGTCGGCCCGACGGCATACCCTTTCGGGTACCCTCACTTCTCGACGTCCCTGTCCCGGGACGTCGATCACCATCGCGCGGTCAGCCTCTCTGCGGGTGATGGACTAAATTCCCCGGCCCGGTCACTCGCGGCCTCGGCTAGAGCGGCATCAGGCGCAGGTATTTGCGCCGCCTGAGTCGCCGTCGGCGGAACGTTTCACTGAAGTGGAGCCTCCTCTCGCGCACGATCCGCCGCCCCCTTCCGTGAGTCGACGGCCTCACAGAAGGCGGCGACCGCGTCCCAGTTCCTGATGCTGTCGAGCATCTCTCTGGCGATGGCCGGCAGTGTCAGGTCTGCACCAATGATTGCGACGAGTTCACGGCGCTCCCCCGCCCACGCGGCATACACCTCGAGCGTGTGCTGTACCATGTCCTCGTCGCAATCGCAGTGGTGGCAGGACAGGCAGGCCATATTTTATCCCAGGATTCACATGGAAACGGGCACTATACGGGTAAGACGACTGAAATCAAAGCGAAGCGAGGGCAGGTTGCTAGTCTATACCAATAAATAAAATTGGAGTATCTGTTTGTAATGTCAAAATAATAGGCTTTTTTCATGATCACACGGTTATTTGCACGACACCTATGCATAAAATAGCAATTAAAAAATTTTTGTCTGTCTGTCTGTCTGTTTGTTCCGGGTAATCTTCAAAACGGCTGGACCGATTTCAAAAATTCTTTCACCAATGGAAAGCTATAATATCAGGGCGTAAACTAGGCTATATTTTATCTCGGTATTCCCACGGGAACGGGAACTACGTGGGTAAAACGACTATAACCTATAACCGAAGCGAAGCGAGGGTGGGTTGCTAGTTGTCAATAAATTTCGTAACACATCATTATACTTATATTGAGAGAAATAACTCGTATTTTATCTAAAATAATAGCTTATTTCATTATAAAGCTGCACTTTGCAATTCTTCGTGCAATTAGTGTAGACGTCGTATTTAATATTCCGTTATGCATTAAGTTACTGAAGAACGGAGTTTCAACGTAATGAAAAGTAAGAGAACGTTCTATGAAATATAATTATATTAACGATGAAATCCGTGTTACAGCTGGAAGATAATTTATTTTTATCGCTTTTGATGGTAAACGAGCAAACAGTACAATGTTGGTAAGTATTATTACCATTAATAGAGCTGTGTTTGTCTGCTGCCTACCGTGAAGAAAGTGAAGAAGTGCACACTCTGCAATGAGGTTTCTTCTACTCTCTGGCCCCGGACGGTTCAGGTGGGTTATGATAATTATTTGGTATTATACAAAGATTCCTGTATGGTGACAGAGTAAGAATACAAATCACCACTCCCTACCTTGCCCGTGGATGTCGTAAAAGAAAACTATGGGATACGCATATAACTTGCATAGAAATCCAAGAGAAGAAAAACTCACAATAAAACTCTGTATCAACTCGTTTGACTAGCATGGTATAGTAAGGTCTATTTCCCTCCTATTATGGAGGAGGCTCGAGCACAACAATGAGACGTATATGAACTGAAATGATGATGATTATATAAAGAAGAGATGGTTAATTTTTTTTTCGACAAATTAACATTTATTTGCAGTCGTTAATTCATATATTTTTTGAAGAGAGATAGATGCGTCACAAGCCAAATGCTTAGGCTAATCGTGCCTCGCTTGCTCTGTGCTCTCGCTTGCACGCTCTCATCAAATGGAACGTGACAATGAGTCATGCTTTTTCATGCGTGCGTGCATTCATCGATTTATAAGACGTTATTACGTCAAAAAGCCAATAAAGGTCTACAGGTAGATTTTTTGATCAATTTATCCTATTTCAATGTAGATAATAAAATGTAACATATTTTTTATCATCCTCCGTAATAAATTTTAACAAACGAAAATTTATCTAACAAAACCGATCAATGTTCGAGGAGGCTTTTAAGCTATTTTATCGAGAGCCCTCGTACCTAATAAAATTGGCAAAGCTTGTGAAAATCAATGGTTCTTCAGCGAGGTTGTTAAGAGATGCGGATATGGCAGTAGGGTATTTTTATGAGCGGATATTTCTCGGATACGGCCGCGGATATCATGTGTTTTTTGGCGGTTAAATCTAACGATGTAATATTCGATATTTGTGGAATTTCTTTCTTGTGTCCAAACTGGACAGACTGTTTATATAAGTTTCTCTTTTATATTGTATAGAAATATTTTATTTTGAAGCTGATGAATTCTTTTCTGTGTATTTAAATGTTTTGTATCAATTTTAATAATTAATTATAAATTTTAGGTAGGACATATAATATACATATATATTATTAACATATAATATTTAGTTTGTCTGTACGGTGAGGAAGTCGATATAAGGGATATAATGTCCATATAACATTTATGAAAGAGATGGCAAACTTGAAATGAAACCCTATACTATGTGGTATTAGGTTAGGTTCCCTACATTTGTGGAGTAGGCTCGAGCCCAGCAATAGGGCGCATATAAGCTGTGATGCTGATGAATATTTTTTTTATTCCAAACGGTGGCAAACGAACAGACAATACACGTGATGGTAAGTGGTGCTGCCGCTTATGGAACTTTGCAAGGCCGTTATCTACCGCGAAGAAAGTGAAGGTAGTGTGAATGCGTTCAATAAGTTTCAGTGACACTAAAGGCATCACTAAAATCGACCACACGCAAACACCCTCAGAAAGTTTGGCTCAATATTATTGAAGAGATATAAGATTTTCTAAAAAAACACCTTTGAGAAGGAATATATAAAGACAACTTACTTAGTGTTCCTCAACGATTCCAAACTGGCGGTCCTTGTAGAAAACTTAACGTGAAAACCATGTGTTAAAATTACGGCCACTAAATTTCAGATGCAATGGACCAATAAAAATCATTGACCGTTCGTAAATATTCATTTATTTGTATAACAAATTATTCAGTCTAGTCGTATTGTAACAGTTCTTTAAATCATAGATATAGTAGATTTTGATTAGATTAATTTTTGAATTTCTCGTCTCTCTTGAATTTCTCGTCCAATATTCCGCAGTGTCTGAAAACAAAGGTTTACAACCAGAGTGTGTTACCAGCGATCACCTCGTCATCATCATCATCATCTCAGCCCATATACGGCCCACTGCTGGGCTCGGGCCTCCTCCACAATGGAAGGTTAATTGACCTACTATACCACGCTGGTCAGACGTGTTGGTATAGGGTTTCATTTCGAGGTTTCCTTCTCTCGCATAGATGTTATATGCGCTTTATATCCCTTAGTCGTCTCGTACAATCAACCACGGGCAAGATAGGGGGTGGCGAATTGTATTCTTACTCCGTCACCACACGGAAGAGCGATCACTTACGGCACTGAAATGTGGTCTCTAAATGTCGGCCTCATAAAAAGGCTCATAGTCGCTCAACGTGATATGGAGAGGGCTATGCTCGGTATATACGTGATAGAATCTGGAACACGGAATTCCGCAGAACAACGAGTGTAACCGACATAGCCCGCAGAATTAGCACGTTGAAGTGGCAATGGGCAGATCACATCGCTCGACGAACTGACAACCGTTGGGGAAGAAAGGTTCTCGAGTGGCGACCCCCTACTTGGTGGATTGACATCATTTTCAAAGTCGCAGGGAACTGTTGGCTGCCAGTGGCGCAGGACCATTCCGAGTGGCATTCTAATGGGGAGGCTTATGTCCAGCATTGGACGTCTTTAGATATATGATGAATGGATGGAATATTTCAATCTTGGAAACTATAGGAAAGCCCTTCTCTTCTTCTCTATTATTCGTTTTAGTATTGATCAAGTGCATTCAGATGAGGTTAATTAGCAATGTTCTACAGACCAGTTGGCATATTTTCTATCCAAACGGTGGCAAACGAGCAAACTGTACATCAGATGATAAGTGTTAACAACTGTTAACAGTTATCCGTCTACAGTCGCGGGCCGGTTCATCCGGGGTAGTACCACACTGAGCAGAAAATCGACGTCTGAATAGTAACAGTTTGTTACTGTGCTTCGTTTGGTGAGCGAGAGAGCCGGAAACCCAACTTTCTGAGGGTGTTTGCGTGTGGTGGGTTTTGGTGATGCCTATAATATCACAGAGCCTCATTTCACACACCCTTCACTTCACGGTAGGCAGCGGCCTTGCAAAGGTACATAAGCGACAGCATCACTTACCATCAGGTCTACTGTTTGCTCGTTTGCCACCGTTTACAATAAAAAAAAGATAATTTCAAGAAAAAACTATCACACCAATTGTCTAGTTTTTTGCCTGCGAAAGCCTTAAGCGTCAAACCATAACATTCCTAGAATACAAAATAAGGTACGAGATAAAATATAATAAGTGGCTAGAAATCCCGTGTGATGTTTATTTTTCCACAAAATTGTCCTTTGAATACATTTTTAGAATTCTAAATATTTCTTAAGAACAGTATTCTATACTTATAATAGACTAGCAACCCGCCCTCGCTTCGCTTCGGTTTCAGTCGCTTTACCCGCGGCGTAGTTCCCGTTCCTGTGGGAATACCGGGATAAAATATAGCCTATGTTACTCCCTGATATTATAGCTTTCCATTGGTGAAAGAATTTTTAAATCGGTTCGGTGGTTTAAGCGTGAAAGCGTTACAAACAAACAAACAAATATCCTTACTTTCGCATTTATAATATTAGTATGGATTATCCTTTTGACATGTTTATTTTTTTGCTTTAGGAAAAACTTACGATTGATTCACTGACATTAACTCAAAGAATATTTGTTTTTGAAGAAAATATTGTAAAGTCATGTAGTTTTATATTCACCGTTTGTTGACGGAGTAGGAATACAATTATTCACCCTTTTTTGCCCATGGGTATTGTAAAAAACGTATTGTAAAAAAGGAAAGAAAATTTTATATAAAACTCTATTTATTACTTGTGATCAGCGTGGAATGCCAGATTATGTGGGTCATAACTTAATAACTAATTTTCTGTAGCGGGTAGATAATTATAAAAATCTGTAATAACGTTGACTTGTTTGGACGTTAGACATCTAAGTCCGCCCGTGACCATGAATGCTGTAAACGCGATATAATCCATAAAAGTAGTTTTATTTAGGTACAATGTGAGGTGCTCGCGTAAACATCAGATACCAAAATGGTAGATTAATTCCCCTCTTATTATGGAGGAGGCCTCAGTGCAACAAAGGGGCTTAATTAGACTCAAAAAACTCTCCATGTGTTGACAGAGTAAGAATCACACCCACGGGCAGGATAGGGAGTGGTGAATTGTATTCTTATTCCGTACTCACACAGAAAATTATTACCATCACCATCATCGTCTTGCTCTTATCCCAATTACTTGGGGTCGACGCAATATGTCATCTGTTTTGACATATTACAAAAAGTTTCGGCAATGACTTTTATGAACGGCCGCCTGCCTGACGTCAACCCTCCTTGGGAATGTAATCGTTGACCCAAATGGTACCAGATGGAGTTGGTCCGGGTCAATCTAGGGCTCTTAGTCGTCTTTTACGACACCCAAAAATGGGTGTCGTAAAAGAAAATTATTACCCAATGTATGTAATATTCATCTGCGTGAGGGCGACGCCCCGGCACCACTACCTTATTGCCTAGGCATCGAAAAGTCAACCCATCGGACTGACCACGGTTGCCAAGGAATTGGTACCAGTGGCTGACTCAATAGCGATGGGGAGAGAATAGAGGTTATGGGGCCGCACGCCGCTCATCCGTCGCTCGAACAGATTGGGCGTGGTGTGTCCAAACCATAGCCGACCACAATTAAAAAGAAGTATATGGAGCTAAGGCTCCATATCCTAAGGCTTCGTATCCTAAGAGCGATACTTAAAATTTGTGAATCTTTGCAAAAACAGGCGTAAGAAGTTAAGGTACCTCAAAGCGTTGCACCACAATTGCATGTTTCAAGTGTTCATAATGGTATATGGTTATGTTCACGACCGAATAACGACAATATTGTGGGCGGAAACGTGAAGGTGCAGGATGTGTGTTTTATTTTTAAATTTCTTTTTTTTTATGTCACAGCGTGAATAGTGTGAAATGATAGGGTTGCTACTTAATTTATTAGATTTTTTATAATTCGAAAGATGACAGAAGTCTTTGCTCTGACTACATTGGTGCTAGTGTGGGCTGTAATTGTATTTTTAAGTTTTGAAGATTCTTATGCTTTCAGTGATTCAGTGCTTCACCCGTAATTAGTTCTTACTCTGTGCGTTATGAATGTGTTTGTCTCAGCTGGTATCTGTTGCCCACTGCTGGGCTTGAGCCTCCTCCCAATTAGGAAGGAAATAGACCTACCATATCATGCTGGTCACACATGTTGGTATAGGGTTTCGTTTCGAGTTTTCCCTCTCTTGCATAGATGTTATATGCATATTATATGCCTTAGTCGTCTTTTATGACATCCACGGGTAAGATAGGGAGTGGTGAATTGTATTCTTAATCCGTCACCACATGGAAATATGAATGTATTATTATCATAAAAATATAAATGCGCAAGTGTTTTTTGTTATGCTTTCACACTTAAACCTCTTAATTGATTTTAAAAATTCTTTCACCAATGGAAAGCTTCACTATCAGCGAGTATCCTGTACTATTTTTGACGTGACAACGTCTTATAATTCGATGGAGCCGGCTGCACGCACGAAAAAAACATGACTCATGCGGCGTTACCTTGCTCTGAGGCGTCCCATTTAAGGCTTGAAGTGCAAGCTAGAGCGCGGAACGAGCGACAAAGAGGCACAATTGGCCTCCGCGTTCGGCAGCATTCGACATCTGTCTCTCTCCTACTTGAGTGAGCGATGCGTCCGCGTGTACAGCTGCTATACAATAATATATTTACATGTCTTCGTCAAGTATGAAGTGCAGTGAAAAGTGAATGTGGTGTCAATTGTTTATAGCAAAGATAATTGTGGCGATAAAGGTAATGATTCTTTCGATATTAAATATATGTTCAGTGATATATTGTCGAATATTCGACGACGTTGACGTTGTCACGTTCAACTATCGTCAGTAAACCGACTTTACAGACAACCGATTTTTATCTCCGTATTTTCAGGGGAACGGCAAATGCGCGGGTGAAATAGTGGAAATTTGCTAATAATTAAACATATAGTCTCAAACACTTTCAAAACTAAATATCTCTGGCGCCAATAGCTCATTACAGAGGCTAGCTGGTTTCCAATACCATAACCAATCGCCAACCAATTTTTAACAAAAATTTCTTCAAAAAGATGTTAATGGATTGGCTTGATTTGATTCTTTCCCTTCCTTTGTTAAGGATATATTTCTTAATCAGTTCCTATGATATTCATGTAAAAAGAGAGCCTGGGTCATTTTTATTTCGTCCCCTCACGAATAATGGGGATTATAATAGAGATGAAAATAAATATTTTTGTATAAAGAAAATAATGCTAGTAAGTGACAACCCTAGACGACGAGGTTGTATAGGTGGCGACGGCCATTTTGTTTTATTCGTCTCTTTATGAGCAACCCGCGGTTTTTAACATTCGAAAATCTATAATTTATGGCGAAGATTCTTATGCTTTACGTCCACAGATTTCTATGTTTTATCATAGCATTATGATAAAGATAAAATATTATGATTTAAATTTGTGGTTTATACGTAAAATGGTTAAGAAATGCTTGGCTTTTCATTTCTTTTGACAGCTTTTGATCTATTCGTGTCGTTTGCCGTGTGGTGACGGAGTAAGAATACGATGCACTTCCACCTCTATAATCTATACCAATAAATAAAATTGGAGTGTTTGTTTGTAATGTCAAAATAATAGGCATTTTTCATGCTCACACGGTTATTTGCACACATGCCTAAAAATCACTTTATATTTTTTTTGTCTGTCTGTCTGTTTGTTCCGGGTAATCTTCAAAACGGCTGGACCTATTTCAAACATTTGTTCATCAATGGAAAGCTATAATATCAGGGCGTTAACTAGGCTATATTTTATCCCGGTATTCTCACGGGAACGGGACCCACGTGGGTAAAACGACTAAAATCGAAGCAAAGCGAGGACGGGTTGCTAGTGTGCATATAATATCTATGCAAGAGATGAAAAACGCGAAAGAAAACTCTATACCAACACCTCTGAGCAGCGTAGTATAGTAGGTTAATTTCCCTTCGATAGTGGAGGAGGCCTGAGCCAAACAGGGGGACCTGTATGGGCTGAGGTGATGATGATGATGATGATGATGATCTAGTCGTATCTTATTCAAGCCTTCCTCAGAGACAGAAGGGTAGTTAGTTCATTCATAACCTGTGTGTTAGGCTTCAATTTCGTGACTAGCCCTAATGGTGCTATAATATATCATCTCATGCATATACATTCACTGCCAGGTTCGAGCCTTCTTCACAATGGGAGAGAAATTGACATACTATACCATGCTGGTCAGACAGGTTGTCAATTATCCTTCTATTGTGGAGGAAGCTCGAGCTCAGGAGTGGAACGTATATGAGGGGAGATGAGATCATTAAAACTGATTGAGGGATCGTCAGGAGAAGAGATAGAAAGGCTTAGACTTCATGTGGTGGGATTACTCTGTTGACAGACAACTGTCGAGACCGGCTCACGCCTGTAGACAGTAATGTAGGCGCGAGCCGGTCTGTTCAGCTTAGTTCCACATTCAGGCTGAAAATCGACTTCTATGTAGTAGCAATTTCTTACTGCACTTCTTTCGATGAGCGAAAGAATTAAAAGGCTAGTTCTCTGGGGATGTTTGCGTGTGATGGGTGTTGGTGAAGCCAGTCAGTGGTAAATGCTTGATGACCCCGCACGCTGGGTGGCCATGGCATCCTTCTGCGAAGCCGTGATGTTATAAAAGGAGGCCGCAGAGCGGCAACGCGAGGCAGATGCCACCGTTAACCCTCTGCATAGACGACGGCCAGGTAGACGGCGCCAGCAGTATGCTCGCCTTCTTCCTTCATAGCGTGGCACAAAGATGAGGCTAACAGATCGTCGGGGCGTCCGAGTTGAATGCCGAAAGGCGACCCTCTGACGTCCCCAGAATGACGGGGTAGTGGAGCCGCTGATGGTTTTTAGTGGGTATTCTGGGAGGTTACGCCGTCTGGTGAATCCCACATACAAAATACCACCAAGGGAGGACATGCATAAAAGCATTTTCCATCAGTGTCAAAAAAAAAAGCCAGTCAGTGGTATAACTGAATCTCATTGCACGCATTCACACTCCCTACATACTATTCAAGGCAACGGCCTAGTAAAGGCCCACGAGCGACAGTATCACTTACCATCAAGTATGTACTGTTTGCTCATTTGCCACAGATAACAATACAAAAATACTAATCGTAATGGCAAGGGCCTACCATTCCAATTATGGTAATAGTTCTCCTCATTGAAGCCCATGTTTAATAGTAGACACCGATAAATTAATGAATGGTGGCATCATGCCATTAATTGTCACGACATATACTTCATATCGTTAAAAACAGTCAATAGAATTATCACATCAAAAAGTATTAAACTCAACCACTATGCCTAAATAAATTTAAGTTCAATTGCTTGAAACAAATTCTCAGACGTTGATTTCGTTACGGATCTTGAAAGTTCAACCACGTCTTTCTTAACTTCTGTCTCAATCTCGGCTTATTAGCATATGCCCGATAAGTCCCAGTGGAATATTTTACAAGTAAATCCCTCTGTACTAATGGCAAAAAATGTTCTTCATAGAGTTATTCAGGTGACTTTGGTAACTAAGGTAATTATTTTTAACTTATTTGCGATTATTTTAGACTAGCTGACTGGTGCAACTTTGTCTTTTTCGTATAAGAGAAGATTATAGAAAACGGTTCGTAGGCATTTATAATACGCACCTCATCCAAAGGAAGCTATCAAAAGAAATAAACTTTACAACAGGGACAATGAAAAAGGTGTTGTTATATAGTCTTTATCCTTTCTCGATAAATCAACTATCCAACATTAAAGGATCACTTTAATTCGAATCAGCAATTCCTGAAGAACTCCACTTAATAATATACATACATCCTTACTAATATTATAAATGCGAAAGTATGTTTGTTTGTTACGCTTTGATGCTTAAACCACAGAACCGATTTCAAAAATTCTTTCACCAATGGGAAGCTAAAATATTAGGGAGTATTAGGCTATATTTAATCCCGGTATTCCTATGGAAACGGGAACTACACGGGTAAGCCGATTAAAGCCGAAGCAAAGTAAGGGCGGGTTGCTAATTGTAAATAAAATATTTTTTACGTACTTTATCGGCTTTATCGGCACAAGAAGACAAACTCGAAGTTTGTCTTCTTGTGCTGCGTTGTATTATGTTATAAGCGTGAGCGTGCCCATTAGTCGGCTTTTACGACGCCCACGAGTAAAAAGTGGGTCGTGTATTATATTCTTGTTCCGTTATCACATAGAAAGAAAGAATAACAGAAAGGAATCCTCGGAATTGAATATGCGTATATTGAATTTCACTCCCATTTTGGAGGAGGCTTACGCTCAACAGTGGGACTTATGTGGGCTGAGGTAGGAATACATATTTTTTTAAATTTTATTTTTAAAGAAACACTTTGCACTAAGATAATGATCCTTATATTGTGGGGGATATAAATTACACCCAAAATTAGATCAACAATTTGTGGAGCGTATAAAATCATGCTTGAGAATTGAATCCACGAACCTGGCACGGTTCATCTCATCTCATTTCAGCCTATTGCCGTCCACTGCTGGACGTAGGCCTCCCTCATATTGCGCCACAATGTGCGGTCCTGTGCCGCCTGCATCCAACGACGCCCAGCAACTTTCACTAGGTCGTCGGTCCACCTAGTGGGGGGGCGTCCTACACTGCGTCGTCCGATGCGTGGTCGCCACTCGAGAACCTTTCTTCCCCAGCGGTTGTCGGTTCGTCGAGCGATGTGGCCTGCCCATTGCCACTTCAGCGTGCTAATTCTTCGTGCTATGTCGGTTACACCCGTTCTTCTGCGGATTTCTGTATTCCGGATTCTATCTCGCAGAGAAATCCCGAGCATAGCCCGTTCCATAGCACGCTGAGCGACTTTGAGCCTTGATATGAGGCCTACATTTAGGGACCACGTTTCCGTGCCGTAAGTCATCACTGGTAACACACACTGGTCGTAGACCTGTGTTTTCAGACACTGAGGTATGTTGGACGAGAAGATCCTCTTAAGTTTCCCGAACGCTGCCCAACCGAGTTGGATTCGTCGGCTGATCTCTTTCTCGAAATTGGATCTACCTAACTGGACTGTTTGTCCTAGGTAAACATAGTGATTGACAACTTCGAGAATCGCATTGCCAACTAGGACCGGTACAGGAATGACATGGGTATTTGACATGACTTTCGTCTTGTCCATGTTCATTCGTAGACCCACTAGTTGGGATACCCTGCTGAGATCATTGAGCATAGTGCCAAGGTCCTCCATGGATTCTGCCATAACGACGATATCGTCTGCGAATCGAAGGTGAGTGATGTATTCGCCGTTAATGTTGATGCCGAGTCCAGTCCAGTCTAAGAGCTTGAAGACATCTTCCAGTGCAGTGGTGAACAGTTTCGGAGAGATGACATCTCCCTGTCTCACGCCTTTCTGCAACTGGATCGGTTTCGTACTCTTATCCCGGATACGGACTGACATTGTGGCGTTCCTATACAAACACTTCAGCACTTCGATATAGCGATGGTCGATTTGGCACCGCTGAAGGGACTGCAGCACCGCCCAAGTTTCGACTGAATCAAAGGCTTTCTCATAGTCCACAAACGCTAAGCACAGGGGCCGATTATACTCCTCGGTCTTTTGTATAATCTGCCGAAGCGTGAGGATATGGTCTATGGTGCTATAGCCTTTTCGGAAGCCGGCTTGTTCGGGCGGCTGGAAGTCATCGAGCTTGCGCGTGAGTCGATTGGTAATGACCCTCGAAAACAACTTATAAACATGGCTCAGGAGTGAGATGGGTCTGTAGTTCTTTAAAAGAGCTTTGTCACCCTTCTTGAAGAACAGCACCACCACACTCCTGGTCCACGACTCTGGAACGTCGCCCCCGAGGATAACGGAATTAAATAGCTTCTGAAGGGCTATTAATACCGGCTTGCCGCCCGCCTTCAAAAGCTCTGCCGTAATTCCGTCATCTCCCGGTGCCTTACCGTTACGTAGTTGTTTGAGAGCCATTCTGATCTCGTACAAGCTGATGTCCGGGATTTCTTCGGTATAGTGCCGAGTTAGCTTGGATCTGGGATCTTGGACCAAGCCGACAACAGGATTTCGGGATGATTTGTATAACTGTCTATAGAACCTTTCGACCTCTCCCAAGATCTCACTTTGGGATGAAATGACAGTGCCGTCATCGGTCTTCAGCTTAGTCATTTGGCTTTTCCCAATAGACAGATCTTGTGCGAACACTTTCGAGCCACGATTCCGCTCTATCGCTTCTTTAATACGGAACGTATTAAATCGGCGAATATCGCGACGCACAGACCTGGAGATCTGTCTATTTAGCTGCCTGTGTTTGGACCAATCGGCTGCAGACTGCACCGTCATCTCTTTTCTCCGCTCCATGAGCTCGAGAGTCTGGTCAGAAAGTTTTTTATGTCTATTAACGCGGTGAGCCTTGAAAAATTTCGACCCAACCGCGTGGACAGTTTCCACGAACCTGTTGTTCATATCGTTCGGAGATTCGCACTCGTCCAGACATTGGAAGCGATTATGTAGTTCGAGTTGAAAGTTTTCGAGGTTCTGGTATTGGACAGATGTAGGTCGGAGTGTAGACTTCATCAAGCGTGACCGCTCGACTTTTGTATGGATATTCAATGTGCCTCGTACCATCCGGTGATCGCTCCCAGTTTTAATTCTGCTGATCACTGAGACATCATTGAATATCTGTCGTTTGTCTGACAAGATGAAGTCTATCTCATTTTTTGTTGAACCATCGGGGCTAATCCAGGTCCATTTCCTTTGTGGCTGCTTCCTGAAGAAAGAATTCATCATAAAGAGGCTTTCCTTCTCCAGAAAATCAGCCAGTTTCTGGCCCCTCTGGTTTCTCTGTCCATATCCATGTTTCCCCACTCTCAACTCATCATCACTCCCTTTACCTATTTTCGCGTTAAAGTCTCCCATAACCACCGTGAAGTGGGTTTTGGACGCGTGTATGGCTTTCGAGATGTCCTCGTAAAATGCCTCCACTTCGTCGTCGGAGTATGTCGAGGTCAGTGCGTATACCTGTATAACCTTCAGCGAATACCTCTTGGTAATTCTGAGTATAAGGTACGCTACCCTTGTCGACACACTCTCGATCCTCTCCACGTTGTCTATGAGAGACTTACGAACGATAAACCCTATACCACCTTGGGACGGGTGATCGCCCTCCCGGTAGAAGAGCAAGTTTCCAGACTGGAGGATTATCGTGCCCTCGCCCTCTCTTCGCACTTCTGATAATCCTACAATGTCCCAGCGGATTTTGCTCAATTCCTCTTCCAGCTCGATGACCCTCTCGTCAGTCCTGAGTGTCCGAATGTTGTGTGTTACCAGGGCCAAGGGTCGTTTTTGTTGGTAGCCGGATCGCTGCCGGAGATTCCTCGCACCCCCCGCTCCACCACTACTGGGCCCGCCACCAAAATGAGCCCGTAGGGTACCGGAGCCGCCGTGACTGGGGGCCATTTTTTTGTTGTACGCCATTTTTAAAAAAGGGGATATTGCCGTAATCGCCACGCTTGGCAGGCGGGTTGGCGATCGCAGTATGGATGTTTTACGTTTCCCAGGAGAGAGCTGCTGCCCACTCTCCTGGTGAACCCTCAGCCGATTTTTACGACTCCCACGGGCAAGTAAGGGGTGGCGACACATGTATTCTCAAACCGTCGCCACACAGCCACGGTTAGGTTATCGTAATCACTACACCACCCACGCAATCATTATATATTGTGAAACTTTTATATATTAAAAGAAAATCTTTTGTTTTCTCTTCCTTGTAACTACATATCACACTTTATAAGGAAAACAATTTCAGAATTTGCCAAACTTAAATGGCGTGGCTTTGAAACCAAACCTCGATATTGTCAAGGGAGCAATGTTTGTGTTGCCAACACATTTGCTACAATATGATGTTTTTGGGGTAACAAACACTTTGGATACTGGTAACTTTAAGGAAATAACGTTCATAGTATACGTTTATAGATATATTTATGTATCTATACGAACTTATATGATAGCTAAGTTTCAATACTTTGCTATTTTTTTTGTTTAGGCGAGATATGACCAAATTACACGCCGTCCATTTCGCACTTTGCCCGGGGCGACGCAAGGGTGTTCATGGTCCCTTAACCCACCCTATTTCCTCCCTTTCTTTCCTCTTAGCCCAGCGGGATACCCTATCGAGTATCATCTCTCACAATAGATTGCTATGGAAATACTTTTGATTTTTCGATGTTATTTGTATTTTGATGTGAAACATCTATAGGCGAGGGTGATCCCGATCATCGCGTGGCGTTAACGCCACGCTTCACGGCACCCTTTTAATTAACGAAAAATTTTTTTATTTTTTTTGTGTGACTTAGTTGTTAGCCTCAGATGGCTGTGATAACTTTACCCGGACTGGTGGGTGAGCGCTGAGGGCTCTCAACCCGTAGGGTACGAAAAATATTTTTTTTTTTTTTTTTTTTTTGTGTGACTTAGTTGTTAGCCTCAGATGGCTGTGACAACTTTACCCGGACTGGTGGGTGAGCGCTGAGGGCTCTCAACCCGCTTAAAGTTAAGCGACCCATCCCGAGGGCACCCCCTGTGGGGTACGGACCTCGGCTCGGGCGGTCGCTGGCAAAGTGGGCACTCCCACGTTTATGATTTTAACGCGACACGTCTTCCTTCCCCGTCGGCGGGGGCGGTAACGTGGATATTTACTACTATTTGTCAAGGCCGCGCGGGCTGTGTATGCCTCAGTCTGGGCGAGAGTAATAGTGTCGTCGGGTTCGTCGAGTATTAGTCGCGGTTGTTTAATCGCGGATATTTTAGAGGGGATGTAAGAAGCCGCCCTTACCACTAATGGGTTCGGGTGTGTCGCGGCAGAGTCGAAGTAGCGGCGGGAGCACTGTTTCATGAATTGCCTGATGGTCGGCAAGCCAAGATCTATGTGAAGATCCACATTGCGCATGTACCACGGTGCTCCCGTCGCTCGGCGCATGAACCTATTATACGAAAAATATTTTTTTTTTTTTTTGTGTGACTTAGTTGTTAGCCTCAGATGGCTGTGACAACTTTACCCGGACTGGTGGGTGAGCGCTGAGGGCTCTCAACCCGCATACGAAAAATAAAAATCCGAATACATATGTGTACATTTTTGTAACGAAACCATAGTGCGATTTAAAATTTGTACAACGCCATCTAGTGCGCTTAAAGTAAGTTGTTACCTATAATGTATACTAATGAAAATAAATGTTTATTGAATAAAAATCATCATTTTCTTGGAAAAGAAATCGTAATATTATTTTTATTAATGTGCTATTTTAGTGCCTGTCGTAATCTGTTCTTTCATGCATATATACTTAATCTATAAAATAATGTATAATTCTCTAACTTGCCAATATAAGTATACCATACCTACTTACAGTACTTTCACGTACGAAAACTGGACAATCGCTTTTTATAGGTTTTTTATTAGTTTCAGATGTATATTTATTTGTTTGTATGTTACAGACTTATAGGAATTGGATCTTGACCCACTTTCAACATTCAGATTTCATTTAAAATTTGTTAATTTAACAAGAACAAATGACAATAAAATAATTTAAATAGCTTGTCTCATTATCATCATCATCATTACAGGATTAGAGATTTCTTTATAAAATATATTTTGTAGCTGAGATTTAGCCTTAGCTCGATAGATGTCGTTATTTTTGTTTGCTAAATCACACTTTCTTAACCGATCCTTTTTATTTGAACTACGCAGAAGTGTGTGAGGGAGACGTAGCGACGCTATGTTAGGTCGTGAGCGGCCGAGCGGTGAATTAATATAATTTCTTTGTAATATCTTAGATAATAGTAGAAATCGATGAAATCGTATTATTCTATTCAATACTTTACATATTAGTTCCTGTCGTAATCTATGCTTTTATTCATATATACTAGGGGTGTCGGAAGTGAAAAAAAATATCAATATTTATAAAAATGTCAATATCGACGTCGATATATCGAAAAAGAAATATCGATATATCGGTCTTTAAAAAAATGCGTTTATTAAATAGTACAGTATTTAGTAGGGATGTCGGAAATGAAAAACATATCAATATATAGATATATCTATATTTATCAAAATATCAATATCGACGTCGATATATTAAGGAAAAATATCGATATATCGGTCAAATTTTTAAAAGATTTTGTGTTTTTAAAATAATAATGTATTTATTTCAATCAAAATTCTTTTTTATTAAGCAATAATTACAAAAATATCAAAAACAAAAAAGCTATTTTCGAACCAATATTTTTCAACTTATTATATTATATATTTATACATATCCCAGGAGAGAGCTACTGCCCACTCTCCTGGTAAACCCTTATACAATTTTTACGACTCGAAAGGGGTGGTGACAATTATATTCTTAACCCGACGCCATACGTAACTTAGTTAAGATCAAATTATTAAAAACGAAATCACTTTAATTGCTGGGGAATTGTGTCTATTTTTTTTTTAAAAACAAGTCAATTGTACTTATAGAAAAAAATAAGTGATATAAAACTATTCGGTTAACGATTTATCATTTGAATTCTAAGCGACAGTTGGATGTATGTATTGGAATAATTCGATTATCATGTGTGTCAATAACAATAATTGTCCATAATAAAAAGTGACAATCAAATGGCAATCAAAACATATTAATGTAGTGGCAATCAAAACATACTAATCACAGAGTATGTATACAGTTAATGCTATACTTTTATATTTCCTATCTTTTACGGTTCTAGATTCTAGACTTGATTTACACAAACAAAAAAAATATCGTTTTTGATTCGATTTCGATATTGGATATTTAATATCGATATATCAGCTCAATATATATCGGTTAAAAATATCGATATTTGTAACAAAAAATATCCATATATCGATTTTTTTCAATTAGTCTAATATATACTTGTACAAAATAATTTCGAAGTTTCACATCTGCCAGGTGTCCTGAGCGACGGCTCACTTTTTTTTTAAATAGTCGTCTTGTTTCCTTATCTCGTACATGTCCCACTGCTGGGCGTGAGCCACCTTTCTATTAGGAGGGAAATAGAGCTAATATATCACGCTGGTTAGACATGTGACATGGGTTTCATTTCGAGTTTTCTTTCACACAGATGGTCCGAGTATTGTATTCCTTAGTCGCCTTTTACGACACCCATGGGCAAGATAAGAAGTGGTGAATTGTATTCTTACTCATCATACGGAAAAAACTCGAAAGTTCGTGAATATAATTGTATTTGTAATCTATATACCAATAAATAAAATTGGAGCGTCTGTTTGTAATGTCAAAATAATAGGCTTTTTTCATGCTCACACGGTTATTTGCACTATACATATGCCTAAAATACACTTTAAATATTTTTTGTCTGTCTGTTTGTTCCGGGTAATCTTCAAAATGGCTTGACCGATTTCAAAAATTCTTTCACTAATGGAAAGCTATAATATCAGGGAGTAAACTAGGCTATATTTTATCCCGGTATTCCCACGGGAACTAAGCAGGAAAGACTGAAACCAAAGCGAAGCGAGGGCGGGTTGCTAGTATTCAAATAAATTAACTTAAATAAAAGCTGTTGATAGAGGTTAGAGCCCCAAAAACTATTAAGAGAATTAAATTCTAATTTGTTTTTCCTTAAATGTATGTGTTAATAGTTTTCTCCTAATAAATATAGGGTTACATCCTATGAGAGTGATTGTAAGATATAAGTGTCCTTCTAGATCGGTTTTCTATGAAGCAATAAATTAAATTGACGGTTTATTTATTGACTTTTGAACTAATCATTAGTCTTCAGTGGTCCGCTCGGCAGGTTAACCTTTGTATCATCTCCTATTGACGCTTCGGTGAAATTGATTGTTGTTGGGCTTTTGCCGTTGCGCGGTCTATTTCTGTACAGGTGGCGGATTAATCCTCAATCCAGTCTTTCATATCATATATATTCCTTCTTTTTAAGTGGGCTATGGTTAACATGTCCTATAATATGACGATAACATCTACGCAAGAGAAGGAAAACTCAAAATACTATCTTATATAATCTTATGATACCTTTTCTTCTCGGGTGGACTATTAGTGGCGCACATGCTTTCCGTTGCATTTAGGGGGACTTTTGAACCAATCAATATCATATCTTTTAATTTTAGATTTTGTTCGGAACAAACATTCCATGTAACGGCTGGTTGTCCAAGGACACGTAGAGGGCAAGCGGTCACGCGGTCGATCACCTACGCGTTGGACAGACCTTATTAAAACTGCGACACAAATCTCCGTAGTCCAGTGTTCCCGAGATGCTGAGGACCGGAACAAGTGGATGCGCATTGCGGGGGCTGCTCGATCCAACAATGATCCATCACCAACCACGACCACTTCGTCAGGAGTGAACGACTAGGGAGGAGGATTTTTAAATGGGCTATAGTTAGCGCACGTGCCATCCGTTCCGTCCGGGGTGACTAAAGGGCAGCCCACAGTATTCCTTCTGCCTCACCATCGGGCCGACTACCGGTACCGAGTTCCTTGTCATCTGTGGCCAGCCCAGCCATATACCCTTTCGGGTACCTCCCGTCTGCGGGTGTCGGACTATTCCCTGGTTCAGTCACGCGCAGCCTCGGCTAGGGCGGAATCAAGTGCAGGTACTCGCCCCCGCATCGCTTAAGTCGCCGGCGGCAGATCGTGTCGCGAAAGAGGAGTTACACTTGCGCACGCTCCGCTACTTCTTGGCGTGAGATGACTGCCTCACAGAAGGCGGCGACCGCGTCCCAGTTCGTGATGCTGTCGAGCATCTTCCTATCGATGGTGGCTGCGTCAGGTGTGCATATCATATCCCTTGGCAGTCCTTTACGACATCCCCAAACAAGAAAGAGCTTGCTGATTTGTATTATTGCTCTACCAAGTCGAAAAATATATAATTTTAGTACTTTTTATGATAAAGAAAACCTGACTAATTACTTTTAAATTACATTTTCCATACATTACAAGTCTATTACAAAAAGCTGGCAATACTAACGTAATAATACAGAGTTTAACTGTGGCAATTATAGGGTGTTTAGATCGAAACTGTCAAATTAATTATGTTAATAGCATCGGCCGACACATTTACGAGGGCAATCGAATTGACAATGCTTCGGATAACCGCACCTTGTTCAATAGTTCAACCAATCTGTATATTTTATTTCTGAAACGTGATTCTTTTTATATTTATTTGAAACCTTGTATAATATTTATTCATCTCCTTTCGTATGCGTTTCATTGTTAGGCTCAGGCCTCCTCCACAATGGAAGGAAAATTGACCTACTATACCACGCTGGTCAAACGTGCTGGCGCAGGGTTTTGTTTGCAAGCAAGAGAGGTGGTGGTGAATTGTTACTTGTTGAATTCTTACTCTGTCACCACACGGCATTCTATTATATTGCATCTTTATTAATATTTCACCTATTTTCTGCTCGTGAGAGTCCTAAAAGACAACTAAGGGATATAATACGCATATAAGACCTATACATGTCAAGAAAAACTCGAAACGAGACCCTATACCAACCTACCTTTGCGCCTGATGCCGCCCTAGCCGAGGCCGCGGGTGACCGGACCGGGAAATTTAGTCTATCACCCGCGGAGAGGCTGACCGTGCGACGGCGACCGACGTCCCGGCGACGACAGGGACGTCGAGAGGTGAGGGTACCCGAAAGGGTATTCCGTCGGGCCGACCACTGACGACAAGTCGCTCTGCTCCGGTGGTCGGCCCAACGACGAGGCGACGTGGGTACGGGTGGGTTATGGGTCCGCGCGCCGTCCTTTCGTCGTCCCGGATGAAATGGACCGCGTGTGCGCTTACCATAGCCCACCCCATAAAAAAAAGTACCAACCTGCCTGACCAGCATAGAAGGACAATTTATTTCCTATTGCGGAGGAAAACAAAGCTCGAGCCCAGCAGTGGGACGTATATATGCCGAGATGATGGTAGGTGTTGTATGCATATTTAGTCCCTTAGTCGTCCTACAGCCACGGGCAAGAGAGGGATGAATAGTATTTTTACTACGTCACCACACGGATATATTTTAAATCGCGTATATTAAATGTCTTATAGAGCTCGATACATTTACAAAACAATTGGTTGAGCGCAGTATAAATAACGGCTATCGCTCAAAATGGTTCACTTAATGTTAAGAGAAATGGGTGGGGTACCATTGTAAGTTGGTACTCGTAATACTCAGCGGTTTGTTGAATACAGAAACATACAATTTCTGCGTGGTGAAGGAGTAAGAATAATAATAATATAATTTATTCTCTCTTGTGAATAAAACTATTTATCGCGTTTGAATTTGATTTTTATAACCCTCTGTAATAACGATGACTTGTTCGACGGGAGATATCTTAGTTGATGGGCGGCGCGCAGCCCATGACCCACCCGTAGCACGTCGCCATCGTCGTTGCGTCGACCACCAGTTTCCAATTCCTTGTCGTCATTTGTCGGCCAGACGGAATACCCTGAGGGGGTACCCTCTCCTCTCGACATCCCTGTCCCGGGACGTCGGTCGCCGTCGCGCGGTCAGCCTCTCTGCAGATTACGGCCTAATTCCCGGTCCCGTCACTCGTGGCCTCGGCTAGGACGGCATCAGGCGTAGGTACTCGCGCCTGAAGCCGCCCGAGTCGTCGGCGGTGAAGCGCGTCACAAAATGTGTTCCTTTGGGATATTTCGGTTTTGCAAAAGTTATTTTTTACACGGGCAAAATTATACTATAAATACTTTCCAATGCATGAAAAAATTAATTAAAAATCTTGCAAATCATTCAATTATCCGCTAACACTCGGACACCACAGGCACTTTTATTGCGAAAGTTTGAACGCTCCTACTGCCGGAATTCAGACAGTAAGTGCTAACTTCACCCATTTCAGCGATACAAATTGTACTGTACGAATTGAAAAAAAAAGCCGTATCTGAACGATAATTGTATTCGTTCCTCATCGTTTTTCGCGTTGTGCAATTTATGAAGGAAGTTTCATACCAACATTTTTTCGTTATAGGCTGATCATTGCATTTTTAAATTCAATACCTACTTATAATTTTTATATAATATATGTATATATAGCGTGTGTGCGTGCGTGTGTTCGTTTTTGCGTGTGTGTGAATTTCTTCTTTATGTGTGTATGTTTTTTTTTTCTTTATTTTCCGTGTGGTGATGGAGTAAGAATACAATTCACCACTCCCTATCTTGCCCGTGGATGTCGTAAAAGACGACTATGGCATATAAAGGGCACATAACATCTGTGCAAGAGAAGGAAAACTCGAAATGAAACCCTATACCAACATGTCTGACCAGCATTGTATAGTAGGTCAAATTCCCTCCCATTATGGAGGAGGCCCGAGCCCAACAGTGGGATGAATGTGGGCTGCGATGATGATGTTGATGATGTGTACATGCGACAAAACTTCCTTCTTTTTAAAACATGTGCCTGAATTTATTGAAATCTTTTGTGTATGCATATTCAATCTCTGCAAAAGAAGGCATGTTCGAAATAAAACCCTATACCAACAGGTCAATTTACCGCCCTGATTTCTATTCAATGCGTGATGGAAAAAGACGACGGGGTGAAACTTGGAGATAACATCAATGCGAGAGAAAAGAAACTAGAACTTTTAATCGAGTTAGTGACTTTTTTATTTATACAAGATGTATCAGGTTATGGGGCAAACTGGTCTGGCTGGTCAAACGGGAGGCAATAGTGGTAGAAACCCATGTAAAAAATTTGAAATAAAAATATCGATTCGTAAAAAATTTAAAACTTTACATGTCTCTAATTCATTAATTAGAGACATATAAAGTTTTCAATTTTTTCATCGCTTTTTCGTGTAAATCTGATTGAAATGTATAAAATCAGTGATACTTAATCTGCAATATATTCGTACTTTGCTAAATGTTAATTAGAAATGGAATAAATCAATGATTACGTTCGCATAAGCGAGACAAACTTCGCTTTAAATCAGCTAATCGGCCGATGACCGTTGACGAGGCGCTTTGTACCTATGTTACCATTGAAGTGTTTGCGCAATTCATACCTATAATACTGTCGAAGCTGTCTGTATATGCCTACACTAGCAGTGCTCGCGACTTCGTCCACGTGGAATAGTGACTTTGGAGAGCATAGTGACTTTCAGGATTTATTTATTTATTTTAAAACTTCTCTCATTGCTGCGCATAAGTCGTAGTCGTTTTGCAGTGGCAGACTGTCGAGGAAGTTGAGGTCTTTTTCTAGGCGTTTCGTAGAGGCTACCGCCCCCTCATCTCTCATGACTGCCCGCCACATCATACATGCGCGCGCATTCTATCTATAAAAATGAATTGCTGTTCGTTAGTCTCGCTAAAACTCGAGAACGGCTGGACCGATTTGACCAATTTTGGTCTTGAATTATTTGTGGAAGTCCAGGGAAGGTTTATACGGTGAGAAAATATGGCAAAATTGCGAGTAAAATACTAAAAACAACAATTTTAATTTCCCATAAAAAACTGTTCTTACCTGTCAAACATTTGATGTTCGTCCCGAAGATTCGGCATTTTTGGCATAATTACATGTAGATCTAGATTAAAAAAGGTTTTGGCATCGATAAAAAAAGGCGGTGTATTAAATAGCTAGAATATAATTCACCACTTGAGAGTGTTGTAAAAGACAACTAAGGGATATAATATGCATATAATAATATCTATGCAAGAGAAGAAAAACTCGAAAAAAAATCCTATATTAACACGTCTGACCAGCGTGGTATAGTAGGTCGATTTCTTTCCCATAGTGTAGGAGAGGCGAGCCCAACAGTTGGATGTGTATGGGCTGAGATGATGATGATGATTTATCAGCCTCCCACAAATAGTGTAAAGTTGCGGACTAAGGAAATATGACTTTTTCCGTAAATTCAATTCAGTTGGATTATCAATAATTCCATTATATTGATACGTTTGAGGCAGAGTCCTGAGACGTGTTGGTAAAGGGTTTTGTTCCGAGTTTTCCTTATCTTGCATAGATATTATATGCATATTATATCCCTTAGTCATCTTTTACGATACACACGGCTGGTGAATTGTATTCTTACGCCGTCACCGCACGTATAATACTAAAACCAAACTGATAAATACTAAAATAAAATAATTAGGAAAAAAGGCGGTACGAAGTTCGCTGGTTCAGCTAGTTTATATATATAAAAACGAATTGCTGTTCGTTAGTCTCGCTAAAACTCGTGAACGGCTGGACCGATTTGACCAATTTTTGATCTTGAATTATCTGTGGAAGTCCAGGGAAGGTTTATACGGTGAGAAAATATGGCAAAATTGCGAGTAAAATACTAAAAACAACAATTTTATTTTCCCATACAAACTGTTCTTACTTGTCAAACATTTGATGTTCGTCCCATCGGTTCGGCATTTTTGGCATAATTACATGTAGATCTAGATTAAAAAAGGTTTTGGAATCGATAAGAAAAGGCGGTATATTAAATAGCTAGAATATAATTCACCACTTGAGAGTGTTGTAAAAGACAACTAAGGGATATAATATGCATATAATATCTATGCAAGAGAAAGAAAACTGGAAACAAAACCCTATATTGACACGTCTGACCAGCGTGGTATTATCCGTGCGGTGACGAAGTAAGAATACAATTCACCACCCGTGTGTGTCGTAACAGACGACAAAGTGATATAGTATGCATATAATATCTATGTAAGAGAAGGAAAACTCCGAACAAAACCCTATACCAACTCGACTGACCAGCGTGGTATAGTAGGTAAATTTTCCTCCCATAGTTGAGGAGGCCCGAGCCCAACAGTGGGACGTATATGGGTTGAGACTATGGTGATGATTTATCAGCCTCCTACAAATGGCGTAAAGTTGCAGATTAAGGAAATATAACACTTGCCGTAAATTGAATTCAGTTGGATTATCAATAATTCCATTATATTGATACGTTTGAGGCCAAGTCCGGAGACTGCCTCAGCTTTAGCAGGATCACCAGCCTCCCCTTCTTTCAACATCCAGGGAACTGGCCAAACGCTATTCAAGCATTGTACAGTCAAGGTACCAGGTGGTTAAAGACCAGCGCCAGCACCCATCAAAAAAGGCTGGAGAGTGTCGAACGTGACCTCTGGGGTCGTCCTTATTGAACGGCACTAAGTAGAGATTTCACTTTTTCTTCAGATCAATCAGTAGAAAATTTTGGACAGTCTTGAATGTGACCCCTGGGGTCGCCTGTATCGTAGTGCTGAGTAAGCAACGCCGTCCTCCCCTCGCCGAAATTTGCCTCCCCGACCTCCCCATCAGGGTTGTCGAGGACCTTATCCCACCGCGGAAAGCCCCCCCTTAAGCATTACTTTGCTGAACAGTAACCAGACAGACAGTTTAATTAGTGGCAGGACCACACTGTCGACAGTTATTTGTCTACAGCTGCGGGCCGGTCCGTCCGGGGTAGTACCACATTCTCGCAGAAAATCGAAGTCTGAGTAGTAGCAATTTGTTACTGCGCTTCGTTCGGTGAGCGAGAGAGCCAGAAGCCTAACTTTCTGAGGGTGTTTGTGTGTGGAGGGTTTTGGTGGTGCTCTTGGTATCAGTGAGACTCAATGCACGCATTCACACTCCCTTCACTTTCTTCGTGGTAGGCAGCGACCCTGTAAAGGTCCATGAACGGCAACAACACTTACCATCAGGTGTACTGTTTGCTCGTTTGCCACCGTTTCCAATAAAAAAAGAAAAAAAAACCGGCAACCGCCGATGGGGCGCCAGTGGCGCATATACGTGTTAAATCTATCACTCTCCGGCCAAACGGTCAACCCTAATGGGTGCTGGTACTGGTCCTTGAGCACCTGGTACCACATCGCACGGGTCTATACAACGCTTGAATAGCGTTTGGCCAGTTCCCTGGATGTTGGAAGGAGGAGAGGCTGGTGCTGAAGGTGGGACGGTCGCCGGCCTCGGCCAGAAACATGTCGATATAATGGTATTATTAATAATTTAACTGGATTGAATTTACGGTAAGTGTTATATTGCCTTAATCTGCAATTTAACGCCATTTGTAGGAGGCTTATAAATCATCATCATAGTCTCAACCAATACACGTCCCACTGTTGGGCTCGGGCCTCCTCCAGTAAGGGAGGGAAATCGACCTACTATACCTCGCTGGTCAGACGTGTTGGTATAGGGTTTTGTTCGGAGTTTTCCTTCTCTTGCACAGATATTATATGCATACTATATCACTTAGTCGTCTTTTACGACACACACGGGTGGTGAATTGTATTCTTACTTCGTCACCGCACGGATAGTACTAAAACTAAACTGATAAATACTAAAACAAAATAATTACGAAGAAAAGGCGGTTCGAAGTTCGCCGGGTCAGCTAGTACTTAATAATTACATGGCTACATCACTAATACTTACATTTTTAATATCGCGATATCTTTTGAATAAAATGTCCGAATTTAATAATTCAAAAAGTTCTAGAAAGGTATTGAATCCATCTTGAATACGAAGTAACTTATTTTGATAAGCATTAATACGAAGATACAAAATAAAGAGCTTTTAAGCGACGGCAATTTAATTATTTAAAAAAATAAAAGAAAACACTTATTGTGAGATAACTACAATAGTTAGACATATGGTGTCGCGACATTTTTTGTAGAAAATTATATGCTCTGCAAAGTTGTAGTATATTGTTTTGTTCTATAATCAATAGTTTTCGCAGCAAACGCGATATAAAGATTTTTTACACCTTGGGTTACATTATTGGACTTTTAGTACGGATCCCTAATTTTTTTGAAAATATAATATAGCCTATAGCCTTCCTCGATAAATGGGCTATCCAATGCTGAAAGAATTTTTCAAATCGGTCCAGCGGTTCCTGAGATTAGCGCGTTCAAACAAACAAACAAACTCTTCAGGTTTATAATATTAGTATAGATAATACGTAACATTTAAGGCATAGACTCTTAGACACATATTTTTGTAATCACTATAACTTTTATATTATATTGTTTTTGTGTAATATACACTATCTGATTGACCGAGCTTCGCTCAGTATATTTTTGTTGAATTTATTTACATATATATTAATAAAAAATAAAAATTAAATAATGAAAAACATTTCAAAAATTACAAAAAGAGAATAATAATAACATCGAGATTCGTTCTGACGCTGTTTGAATGCCAAAACAAAACAAAAAAAACTGGACAACTTCTCAACTGAGCTATCGCCACTCTTGACGTTGACGGCGAAATTTAAATCCATATTCTATTGACATTTTATGTCATTGTATTGATTAGCTAAAAATACCGACAAAACAAAATCCATACTAATTTTATAAATGCGAAAGTAAAGATGTTTGTTTGTTTGTTTGTAACGCTTTCACGCTTAAACCATCGAACCGATTTCAAAAATTCTTACACCAATGGAAAGTTATAATATCAGGGAGTAACATAGGCTATATTTTATCCCGGTATTCCTACAGGAACGGGAACTACGCCGCGGGTAAGGCGACTGAAACCGAAGCGAAGCGAGGGCGGGTTGCTAGTTTTCTATAAATAAAACCTAGCTAGATCGATTTTTTGGCCCCGAAACCTCTAGTACGCCAAATTTCATCGCTCGCTTAAAAATATAAGATTCTAATTACGATCTATGACTGTTTAATTACCACATACTCGAACAGTTGCCAGAGAACCTGATATACTCTGTATATATTAATATTAGAATTTAATTTAAATATATATTTAGTTAATTATATTTATTTAATATTGGAATTTTAATTTATAAGTTTTAATATATATTATAAGAGAGAGAGTTCATTCATCCATCTGTCCGTAAACGTCCACTGCTGGACACAGTTCTCCCTACCAGAATACCCCTCACAACGTTCTTTTGCCACCTGCATCCAACGTCTATCGTCTGACCTAAGCGCCAAAATGCTGTGTGTTACTAAGGGGAATGATTGCGCCAAAGATCGCGCCGCGCGCCCGAATTATTTTTCTTGGGATAATATCAAAATTGCTATGTTTGGCCGACGGGTTTAAGATCGCAGAAAGTGTAAATTACCCAGGAGGTAACTGCAGCCCACTCTCCTGCTGATACTTTTAGTCGATTCTTACGACTCCCGCGGGCAAGTATGTAGTAATGATAATTGTTTTCTTATCCCGTCACAACACGGGGAAAAAAGAGGGTTATATTTTATATAATTTTATTCATTATCATCATCATCTCGGCTTATATATACAAACGGCTGGGCTTGAGCTTCCCCCACAATGGGAGAAAAATTGACATACTATACCATGCTGGTCATATGTGTTGGTATAAAGTTTTATTTAGAGTTTCTCTTCTCTTGCATACTCTTTAATCCCTTAATCTCTTTTATGATACCTACGGGTATGAAAGAGTATGGGGAATTGTATTCTTACTCCGTCACTACACAGAAAATAATTTTATTATAATAATATTATCCGTATTGTGACGGAGTAAGAATAAAGTTCACCACTCTTTTACCCGTGGGTGTCGTAAAAGACGACTAAGGGATATAATATGCAAATAATATCTATGCAAGATAAAGAAATCTTGGTACAAAACCCTATGCCACACGTCTGACTAGCGCGATATAGTATGTCAATTTCACTTCCATTGTGGAGGAGGCCCGTGCCCAACAGCGGCACTTATATGGGCTGAGATAATGATAAAAATAATGAGTAATAATATTATTTTAATTTAATTAACAAACTTTCTTTATTGAGAGGTATAATTATGTCGAAGTTAAAAAAATAATCCACCACAAAAACTACTACAATATATTGTTGGTATATTAAATACCACAATATACCTAAGTCACTTTTAAACGACCTCAATATAAAATCGATCGTTTGCCGTCTGCCTTAATAATAGAATCAACTATAAGAAACATGTAAAGCTATGTTAGAAAACGTTACAGATACAAAGTTAATATATTAAATTTATACCTGTGTGGCGACGGGATATCTATATATTAATACGTGAAGCAAAAATATTGTACCCCTTTTTACGAAAATTGAGCTGTTAGACAAGTATGTAATTTGGCATAGTTGAAGAATATATTGAGAAGAAGTGAAATAAAACAAAATTTGATATAATAATGCATTAGAAATACATTAAATTATTAAATAAAAAAACATGAGGCATTTTTTTTTTGTTTGTGCTATGTTCAACATACCTGCCATCCGGCTCCGTCCGGGGTGACGAAGGGGCACTTCTCTCCTTCGTCGTTGGGCGTTTTTCTTCTTTTACAATAAAATACGTTTCACTGCTGGGCTCGAGCCTCCTCCACAATAGGAGGGAAATTGACCTTACTATACCATGCTGGTCAGACAGGTCGGTATAAAGTTTTGTTTCGAGCTTTTCTTCTCTTGCATAGATCTTATATCCATTTTAAATAAAACTACTTTACGGATTTTATCGCGTTTGTATGTGATTTTTGATTACCCGACGTTTCGAACACTTTGCAGTGTTCATGGTCACGGGCGAACTAAGATGTCTCACGTCTAACAAGTCATCGTTACTGCAGAAAATTTATAATTATCTACCCGATACAGAAGATTCTTCTTACACTGGCAATAAATTTGTATTAAAATGTGGGTCAATATTTAACAACTAATTTCTGTATCGGGTAGATAATTATAAATTTTCTGCATTTTTTTTTTTTTTTTGTGGGTGAGCCGCGGTTGGCGCGCCTCCGCACCACTCCGTCCGGGGCGACAGAGGGGCTTAAGCATGCAACTCCCGCGACCCACCCAAAAACCACGTCACCTTCGTCGTTGGGCCGACCACTGGAGCAGCGTCAACTTGTCGTCAGTGGTCGGCCCGACGGAATACCCCTAATTGGGGTACCCTCCCATCGACCGACGTCCCCCCCTCGGGGAGGACGTTGGTCTTTCCTCACGCGGTCGGCCTCTCAGCGGGTGACGGACTAATCCCCGGTCACGTCACCCGCGGCCTCAGCTAGGGCGGCATGAGGCGCAAAATTTTCTGCAGTAACGATGACTTGTTAGACGTGAGACATCTTAGTCTGCCCGTGACCATGAAAGCTGCAGTGTTCGAAATGTCGGGTAATCAAAAATCAAATACAAACGCGATAAAATCCGTAAAGTAGTTTTATTTAAAATGATTATACATTTTTTATTTTCATTATTCACTCGCGTAAACATCAGAAATCTTATATCCATATTTAATTCCTCAGTCGTCTTATGACATCCATAGACAAGAAAGAGGTGGTGAGTTGTATTATTACTCCATCATCATCATCTCATCTCAGCCCATATTCATCGCACTGCAGGGTACGAATTTCCGACGAAAGACCGACGTCCCCCCTCTTGGAGAGGGACGTCGATCGATGGGAGGGTACCCCAAATAGGAGGTATTCCGTCGGGCCGGCCACTGACGTCAGGTCACCCTGCTCCGGTGGTCGGCCCAACGACGAAGGCGACGTGCATCGTGGGTGGGTTGTGGGTGTGCGTGTTTACGCCCCTCTGTCTGGAAGGACAATTGACAATTCAAGGACAATTGAATTACTATACTATGCTGGTCAAACTTTTCATATAGGTATTCATCTAGTCTTTCCTTCTCCTGTTGAGTTGTTATATGCGTATTATATTCCTTAGTCGTGTTTTACGATACCCAGAGACAAGAGGCAGGTGGTGAATTGTATTCTTACTCCGTCACCACACGGAAAACCAACTATAAATATGAAACCGTTATCATAAAATTCTCTTACTATATGAATATTAATGAAGCAGGTATATAGTTAATGTGTATAACCTTTAGCATTTTGAGTAGAAATATTAAGTGAAGTGAGTTCAGTAATTTCGTTTTGATTGCTATGTAAATTTACTACGAAGATTATTTAGCTACTCGTTTTAGTTTTGTTTATATGTTTATTTAACGTGTGTCGTTTATTACTTATATTTTTATTATTTCTGTGCGGTGACGGAGTAAAAATATAATTCAACCCGTGGGTGTCTAGAAAGACGACTAAGGGATTAAATAAGCGGGACCGAAGATTAGTCCGTCTCCCGCGGAGAGGCTGATCACGTGAGGACGACTGACGTCCCGGGACAGGGACGTCGAGATGAGAGGGTACCCGAAAGGGTATTCCGTCGGGTCAACCATTGACGACTAAGAACTCGGCACCGGTGGTGGTCGGGCCTCGGTCGACCCAATGGCGAATGAGAACAATTGCGATGGGTTATCCCCATAACCGTGCGCACGCGGTCCTTTCGAAAGGACCGCGCGAAAGGTTCCGCCCATTGTAGAGGAACCCAACAGTGGGCCTTATGTGAGCTGAGATGATGATGATGAATTTTATTATTATATTTGTGTTTTTTTTTGTTATATACATAACCCTATGAGCATAGCTCATTTAAGTCTTCTCCAGGTGAAGGAAAGTAGTTTATATTATACACTAGCAACCCGCCCTCGCTTCGCTTCGGTTATAGGTTATAGTCGTTTTACCCGCGTAGTTCCCGTTCCCGTGGGAATACCGGGATAAAATATAGCCTAGTTTACGCCCTGATATTATAGCTTTCCATTGGTGAAAGAATTTTTGAAATCGGTCCAGCCGTTTTGAAGATTACCCGGAACAAACAGACAGACAGACAAAAATTTTTTAATTGCTATTTTAGGCATAGGTGTCGTGCAAATAACCGTGTGAGCATGAAAAAAGCCTATTATTTTAACATTACAAACAAACACTCCAATTTTATTTATTGGTATAGATTACACTAGCCAAGAATTTGATCATAGTTTTATTTTGAGTTTACCTTCTCTAGTAATGGTGTTATCTATTTATCAGTTTTTAACCCCTAGAGCGCTTTTGGGACACCATTTGACCCAAAAAAAATGTGCTCAAAGCGCTTTTGGGACACACGTTGACCCAAAAAAATACTTTTCAATTAGCAATTACTTTTAGTACATTTACTTAAATCAACCAATCAAAAGCTATTAATACACTCATTTGCAAAAAAAACGGGCACCTAAGCAATGAACCATTTCAAATGTTAATATTTCTTTGTTTGATAATTATAGGTAGTTTTATCCACACAATTTGCTAAATTAATAAGAAAATAATCGTTTTCATCAGTATTTCATAAAATTTAGATACAATTTATGGGAAATAATGCTAAACCTCGCTAGTAGTGTATATTCGCTAGTAGTGCATATGCTCATGAAGTAAAAATAAAAAAGTTTTTTTGTTTGTTTTTCTTTAATAAAGTAAAAGCAGATAAATGTTTAGTATCGAGTGTGACCCCCTCTAGCTAAAATCACAGCTTGAATTCGTCTGGGCATGCTAGCGAGTATATCCCGGATACTTGCTTGCGGAATACGTTCCCACTTCGCAGTAATCACATTCTTCAGCTCTCTGATGGTCTGCGGAGCCGGGTGTACTGATCTCACACGCCGTTTCAGAACGTCCCAGACATGCTCTATGGGATTGAGGTCGGGACTTCGAGCTGGCCAATCCAAACGACGAATGCCGACCTCTTGCACATACGCATTAACATCGCGGGATCGGTGGGCGCGAGCATTGTCGTCCATAAAAATCGAGTCTTCACCTAGAGCGGCCAATGCGGGTTGTGCATGAGAAATTAGAACTTCCGTTATGTATCGATGCCCAGTCAGTGAGCCGTTTTCAATGAAGACTAACTCTGTACGATCCATTGAATTTATTCCTGCCCAAAACATAACAGAGCCCCCACCATAAGGTGTGATTTCTTCGAAACATGCCTCTGCAAAGCGTTCTCCTTGTCTTCTTAGCACTCGCCGACGTCGATCTTCACCGAACAGAGATATCCTGGCTTCATCAGAGAACAAAACCCTATTCCAATCGTCTTGAGTCCATGATTCACAATTTCTAGCGAACCTAAGCCTGTGAACTCTGTGCTCACGGAGTAATTTGGGGCCGCGGGCCGGGCGGTGACTGCGTATATTGGCAGTGAGAAGCCTCCTCCTGACCGTCCATAGACTA
Source organism: Lymantria dispar (assembly GCA_032191425.1). NCBI lineage: Eukaryota > Metazoa > Arthropoda > Insecta > Lepidoptera > Erebidae > Lymantria > Lymantria dispar. The sequence goes on along the minus strand of CM063465.1, from coordinate 2,159,172 downwards.
ATATGCACATTTCTTACTTCTTGGAGGTTGTTCTTAAGATCCACATACGAAGATTTGCGATTTCTCAATGCGCGACTCACAAGAAAACGATCATCCCGTGGTTGGGTACATGGTTTTCTTCCAGAACCAGGCCTTCTCTCGACGGAACCAGTCTCCTGATATCGCTGCCAGGTCCTTTGGACTGTCGAGCGACTAACATTTAGCCTCCTAGCCACGAAACATTGGCTGCAACCCTCTTCAAGCAGCGCGATAATTTTGGTAGCTTTTACCACTTTATCTACCATTTTTGATACAGCCAAACAGCATTAAATAAAGCTTTGACAGTCAAGGATATGAAATTAATCGATAAAAATTGAATAAAAGTTATGAAAGTCGATGTTAACTTCTGGAACTTCGCACCAAAAATGTAGGATAAAAAGGGGTTTTCTGTAAAAATGAACATCAAATGAAAAATTGAATTTAGAACATACTTTTTTAAATACCACAGCATTTTTAAAACCGGCCAGTAACGTGTACAAACGATTGAAACCTTTTTGGTATTGTATCTTTTTAAATATGAATGAAAATCAAAACCCCGTTTTTTTTGCAAATGAGTTTATATATTTTATTTCATATTTCCTTGTCATATAGCAACAATAATAGTTTACGTAAAATCATAAAATTCACTGAAATTCATAAAATCAACTTTTTTCAATAAACCCAAGCGCGCGGGGCACTCGAGAGCGCCGCCATGTTTGGTGCCTAAGGGGTTAATTAATTTTTTATGTGTGGTGTCGGAGTAAGAATGCAATTCACCACCCCCTTTCTTATTCATTGGTATAGTATAAGATAACTAAGGTATATTATGATATGGACATAATATCCATGCAAGGGAAGGAAATCTCGACTTGAAACCCCTATGTCAAAATATTTGACGAGCGCGGTATAAAAGGTCAATTTCCCTCCCATTATGCAGGAGACTCGAGCTTAACAAAGGAGCTCGTCTGGGCTGATATGATAATGAATAGATTTTTTTATATTCACGGAAGTAATGAATCACTTTTCCTCCTTTTTTTTATTGCGAATTGTGGTAAACGAGCAAACAGTACATCTGATGGTAAGTGTTGTTGCGGCTCATGGACCTTTGCAAGACCGCTTCCTACCGCGAAGGAAGTGAAGGTCGTTTGAATGCAATAGTGTGGTACTACCACGGAGAGACAACTGTCAATAGTGTGGTCCTACCACTGTAAGTCTCCTCTCTTATTATGTGTTATATTCTGAATTCATTTTAATATTTTTTTTTTTATTGCAAACGGTGGCAAACGAGCAAATAGTACATCTGATGGTAAGTGTTGCTGCCGCTCATGGACCTTTACAGGGTCGCTGCCTATCGCGAAGAAAGTGAAGGGAGTGTGAATGCGTGCATTGAGGCTCGGTGATACCAAGGGCACCACCAAAACCTTCCACACACAAACACCCTCAGAAAGTTGGGCTTCCGGCTCTCTCGCTCACCGAACGAAGCGCAGTAACAAATTGCTATTACTCAGACGTCGATTTTCTGCGAGAGTGTGGTACTACTCCGGACGGACCGGTCCGCGGCTGTAGACAGATAACTGTCGACAGTGTGGTCCTACCACTCTTAAAACGAAAATATTATTATAAATTTTATATTAATTCATAGTTAGTTTAATTCCGATAGGGCCACGTGATCTTGTTTCTCCTTCATATTGTTTTTGTAAACTTTTAAGCACCAAATAAAGTAAAGCAAAGTTATCCCAAAAGAGTGATTATGGATGAAGTTTATCTCATATATTATTGTACATTATATTCGTTCCATTTCGCTTGATGTCTCTTGGCCTTTGACCTGGTTTAGCATGCGGGTCTTTTAAGCAGGTATACCATTTAAAGCATATGCTCTGCTTCCATTGAATAGTAAAAAGAAACTATCTCAGTGATCAGATTGCTCCTGTAATTATCAATGATTTTCTATAATAATTTATAATAATTAACGTGGGAGTGCCTCAAGGATCTATTCTATTACACATATTTTCTTGTATATAAACATCCGATCATGTCTAGGTTTAATGGGTACGCAGTACACAGTTGTGAGAAATAAGCAGTCGAGTAGTCGAATTAGTTACAATCTCAAAAAGAAGGTACAGTAGATTGATCAACTGACCAGATATCACATTACCTTTAACTTCTTTTGTGATTTCGAGAATGTGTCTTGGAAATATTCTTACTGTTTTTAGTCATTTAGTATTTCATATATTTGAAGTAAATTAAGCCTTTTTGGGTTAGGTAAGGTCCCCGGCCGCACAGAAACCCAACCTCTGAAGTGGGGTGGCGTAGGGCCTCAAAATAACTTAGCATGTTTCTTCTCTGTGACTATTGAGTAAGCTACTAGTACCCCGACATTATAGTCGAGCATCCTATCTCCAGGCATAGTTAAATGCCTAGCCTGTCCACCCATCTATCGATATCACCCTCTATTGTTAGGCACTATTGTTAAAATAAATGGCAGTAAGTAAGGATGCCCAACCAATGTATACTATGTCTTTTTAAATAAAATTAGGGAATTTTCATTATCATGAAGTACAATGGCCGATTATGTCGGGTTGTTTCGTGGCCCAGGTCAGACACTCAAACAAAAAAAATCATTGTTGAACCAAAGCCATACCTTTCACAACAACTCTTTTTTTTTTTTTTTTTTTTTTGGGTGGGCTGCGGTCGGCGCGCCTCCGCACCACTCCGTCCGGGGCGACAGAGGGGCTTAAGCACGCAACTCCCGCAACCCACCCGAACACCACGTCGCCTTCGTCGTTGGGCCGACCACTTCACAACAACTCTATGGTATTTCTATTCAACGATTCAATGCAATTTTTAATAATCTCATCAGTCTATTTGGCGAATGACCAGCTTGTGCTGCCCCACATTATTTTTTTTGTATGGCCATTGGTGGCAAATGAGCAAGCAGCATACCTGATGGTAAATGATGCTGCCACTCATGGACCTTTGCAATACCAGCGGCACAGCTAGGCCGTTGCCTACCGTGACAAAAAAGCTCTCCTTAAACCTTGTTTAAAGCGCTCGGGAATTTTATTCCAGAGCCTGCACGTACATGAGAGAAATGATTGCTGGAAACGTACAGTTGAAGACCATAATGTTTCCAGGTAAAATGGATGAACCCTGCTGCGGTATCGAGTGGTACGTTGGTAAAACAGTGACGGTGGTACGAAGTCAAACAGTTCCTCAGAGCATTCCTCATGAAAGAGCCGATAGAGTACACATAGTTTCCCAAAGTCTCTCTGCCACTCTAGTGACTCCAACATTATTCGTGGATACCACTCAAAAATTTTTCTTCTCCAACTATTGTCGATTTGTAATGTTTGGACATGGCCGAATTAACTGTTATCTGTCCTAGTCACCATCATCATCATCACAGTCTATATTCGTCCCACTGCTCGGCTCGACATTGTAGGAGACTATACTAGTCAGACTAGTTGACATAGGCTTTCATTTCAAGTTTTCCCCGGCTTGAATTGATATTATCTGCATATTATATCCTTTAGTCCACTTTTACAACATCCACGGGCAAAAGAGGGGTGGGGAATTGTGTTCTTCATCCGTCACCACACGGAGTAATCTATTTTAGTACCCTTTGAGAATTTATCATATCCACATCAATGGAATTCATTCTCTCAAAAGATGCTTGCTTAAATAAGATTTATAATTTGTATCAACAGCGCCTTATGTAAAATATAACAATATTTTCTTATACATTTGAACATGTTTTCTTTCTAACATATTATGTAGATGGTTGTATTTGAATATATTACATACAAGTGTCTCTGAAAGCATATAAAACAGTGCTCGTTAAACTTAATAGACGTTATAAGTTTGGCACGTGAACATTCCTTGTGATTCATTCACTTGTGATTTTAACATGCTTTTATTTATTTATTTTTTTTTGTTAATGGCATCGTAAGTGCTTCTACTTTGCATACTTCATCATAAAAGTCCCAAAGCTGGACTCAAGCCTAGCTGGACTCAAGCCTACAATGGGACGTACTATAACCACGCTGATCAGATCCGTTGATCGTTTTTTCTCTATGTAAAAGAGATTCGAGCCCAATAGGTCGATGAATGTAAGTCAAGATGAGGTGTATTTTTTATTGTTCTTGGTGGCAAATATGAAAACAACATCCTGATGCTAAGTAATACTGTCGCTCAAGGAACTTTGCTAGGTCACTGCCTACCGTGAATAAAGTGAAGGGAATATGAACACGTGCAATGAGGTTCGGTGATAATAAAGGCATCACACCAAAACCCCCCACACGCAAACACTCTCAGAAAGTTGGGTTGCCGGCTCTCTCGCTCACCGAACGAAGTGCAGTAATATATTGCTACTACTCGGACGTACATAGATTTTCTGCTCAGTGTGTTACTACCTCGGACGGATTGTTTCGCGGCTATAGACAGATTCAAATTCAAATTATTTATTATGCATAAACCCCGAGAGGGCACTTACGTATTGTCAGGTTTACAATTTCCAAAAAAATATACTACCACCAGATCGGAACGCGACCGCTACTGAGAAGATCCGGCAAGAAACTCAGAGGGCTTGTCTATTATTTAAATTTTTTTTTTCTTCTTACTAGATATACAATTGGTTACCATGTTTTGTAAGAACTAGCTCCAGTGTGATGCCCTTTGAACCGCAAGACACTTAATATAATTCAAACGATTATGGCTGGACCAGATCCCACAAGTGGCACCCGATCACAAGATAACTACTAAAGCAGCCATCACTCCCCTTAACCACTATGGAGGGAAGGGAGAGACCCGCTCCACGCAGCTATACGCAGATAATTAAAATAATCCTAGTATATAAACAATTGAAATTCCAAGTATTAGTGTCCAAAAGGCAACAACTCAGCATATGCTACATAAACTTGCAGCGCTGATTTTTAGCTGCAGCCTAACTAATCTAAGTTATAGGTTACAAGAAGTGCAAGTACAGAAGAGTTACAATCAATAGGTTAATAGATTATTCAAAATTGTAAATAATCATATTAGTAACAATAATAACTGTTGCTACTTTGTCCATCTCATCATTCCGATCGTGTTGATTCTTCCTTTCTTGTCCAAGCGGTTCTCCTCTAGAATTCGCTACCTCTGGACATCAGAATGTCTACTAGCCGTCACACATTCAAGAAGAGAATTCGTTTTCATCTCCTAAATGAATTAGCAGAATCATCGCAACTTATATAATATAACATCCGTAATTCCGTATAATTATGTATATATACTATGTATGTATATATTTATATATATTTTATATATACAGGGTGTATGGTTATGGGGCAACTGGTCAAAAGGGAGCTAGGCATGAAAAAAATTTGAACGAAAAATATCGGTTTGTTAAGGAATTAGAGAGATGTAAAGTTTTCAATTTGGTCATCTTTTTTTCGTGTAAAACTGATTGAAATGTATAAAGTCAATGATACTTAATACGCAACATACTCATACTTTGTTAAATGTTCACTAGAAATTGAATAAATCAATGATTACATTCACATAAGCAAAACAAACTTCGCTTTAAAACAGCTGATCGGCCTATGGCCGTTGACCGCTCGCGCGATTGTAGGTACAACCTACGATGTCATTGAAACGTTTGCGCAATTCTAGGTATGAATGAATGAAATTATATTGGCGAAGCTTTACATGCCTACATGTATTTTGTCTGTACATGCCTACATAATACGTAACATTTAAGGCGTAGACTTTTAGACACATTTTTTTAAATCACTATAACTTTTATGTTATATTGTTTTTTGTGTAATGTACATTCTAATTACGATCTATGACCGTTAAACTACAACATACTCGAACAGTTGCCCCATAATCTGATACAGTCTGTATATATAAATCGTGTTTATGTGTCTTTATCTATGTATATTTGGTATGTATTATGTATTCTTGTATATTCCTATGTATTCTCTTTTCTTTTTTAATCATACGACTTTCTCGACACAAGCACCTAACTATTATTATCTCTGCATTGCCTATGGTTGACTGGTAGAGAATGCCTCTGGCATTAAGTCCGCCATTGTACTCAATACATGAAGTTTAATAAATAAATAAAAAAAAATAATAACAGAATTTAAATCAAACTAACACTGTATGTAAGCTGCAGTTTAAAAAGTCTGAAATGATCAGAAAAACACAGTAAAATACCAAACAGCTTACACTCATTTAGCAATTAAAAGAAAAAACACTCGTGTTTTGCAATTAAAAATAAAAAGGAAAATATGTATTTAAAAAGATGCGTCATTGAATAAGTTATTATGTTATTAAAAGATGTCAAAATTATTAATATAGCATTAAAATGTTGCTGAAACGAATTTCAGCTCATTTAAGACCTATTCTAGGATATGAGGGAAAATTTATCTACTGCACCACGCTGGTCAGAGGTATTGGTATAGGGTTCCATTTCGAGGTTTTCTTCTCTTGTAATAGTTCTTACACGCATATCATATGTCTTAGTTGTCTTTTACGACATCCAAGGCGAAGAAAGAGGTTGGTAAGTTGTCATCGTCACACGAATATATATGATGAACTTCGAATTTAATTTATTATTAGCAACTCGCTCCCTTTGCTTTGGATTTAGTCGCCTTACCCGCGTAGTTCCCGTAGGAATACCGGGATAAAATATAGCCTATGTTACTCCCTGATATTATAGCTTTCCATTGGTGAAAGAATTTTTGAAATCGGTTTGGTGGTTTAAGCGTGAAATCGTAACAAACAAACTTACTTTCGCATTTATAATATTAGTAAGGATTTTTTATATCTATAAAGACAACTCTCTCTCTCTATCTCTTTCTCTCTGTTATTCTATATAAGTATCACTTATTGTTCACAAGCTTCTCCCATAATGGGAGGAGTATTGACCTACTATGCTACGTTCAGACGTTTTGGAATAGGGTTTTATATCGAGTTTTCCTTCTCTTGCATTGATGTTACTTGCATATATCCCTTAGTCGTCTTTTACGACATCCATGGCAAAGAAGAAGTGGTTAATTGTATTCTTACTCCATAACCACAAAGACAACTCAAAAATGAAATTATGTTAATAATAAAATAATTCTACAATTTCCATTTTGATCTGCATTCTATTTTCCAATACTAAGAGTTGATCTTTTAAACCGCTGCGCTATAGGTGCAAGTCAAACATTTACCAACAAATATAATTAACGCGAACTACACCTAAACAAACAAGAGGATGTAGGCTAATTTATCTAGAGTCAACTACAGTTACTGGTAACCAAATAAGCCGGCGGCATTTGAACCGAGAGGTTATGTTCAAGTTGGGGAACTTGGCAATTAAATCTTAAATATACGAACAAGTTGTACATCGAGCATGTACGCCCAACATTTTGCTGGAGAATAATTTGAATTACAATATTATACCAATATTTTTTTTCTAAAGTAATAAATAAAATGACCGTGTGGGGACAGCGTAAAAGTACAATTCACCTCCCTTCTCTTGCCTATGGGTGTCGTGAAAGACGAGTAGAGAAATGAAAGTCTATACTAATGTATTGGATCAGCATGTTATAGTAGATCAATTTTCTCTCATAATTTTTAGGACGCTCGAACCCAAAGATGCCGAAAGAGCCCGAGATGAAAAAAAAATATTGCAACGAGTTAATTTTCAAGATGTTTACGAATAAAAAATATGTATTTTAAAGTAATATGTTGTAAGACAATAGGTTCGAATTCCATGTAGGCCAACCGTTCGACCGCGCGATGACGATCGACGTCCCCGAGGGGGGACGCCGAGAGGAGAGGGTATGCCGCGACCGGGGTTTTCCATCAGGCCGACCACTGACGACAAGGAACTCTGCACCGATGGTCCGCCTAACGACGAAGGCCACGTGCTACGGATGGGTCATGGGGCCGCACCGCCCCTCTGTCGTTCCGGACAGAGGAAAAAAGGCCAACCGCTTGCGCGTTTCACAAATTATTGTTCTAAGTCTAGATGTAAATGTGTCCGTTAATTATATGTTCATAAAGTCCTCCGCAATATAAGAATTATTTCTTAGGGATTTAAAAAAATAATGACCTTGAGCAGTGTTTAAAAATCATTCAGTTTATCATCGGCCATCAGTAAAAATAGAAGCATATATGATGAGAATATAGTTATCTTCGAACTTTTTAGGAAAATACTGAAAGAAACGAATCTTTATTGCTTTATGTTCACTTAATGAATCTGTGGCATTTTTATGGTACAAACAAAAGAATGAGTGTAATAGTGTAAACTTGATTGTCCGACCTCTGGGACTGTATGTTACTGTTTAAGCGGGCGAAAACTTTTTCCATTTCGCCATAGCTCTGTTTATAACTAAAAACTGTCGCCTTTACTTCCCTCGGGAGATTTAATTTTTATTTCTGCCAACCAACGGGTTTTAGTAACGTGTTTCAAAATTATTTAAGAATTTCTAGTTTGAATCTCATGAGGTACGAAGGAGTTTATCTGAGTTTTATGCTTTTAAAGTTTTAATATCCTGAAAAAAAAACCCTTGTTTTACCACCTAGCAGTTAATTTAGTGCAATATTTTTTGAAGATCTTTTGTGCGTTAGAGAAAAATTGTGAGAGTAAATTTGTGCAATGCGCGCATACACCTTCACGGAAATCTGACGCCCTCAAGTTAGCTAGTTAACGTTTTTTACGATACAGGCGCACCACGATACAAATGTCAATTAGATAATGCGTTATAATAAAACTTTCAATGAATTAAATACAAAAGGTATTTATTTGTATTATTAGGGTCGGTCGACTATTTCTATTACCAGTATAATTGATAATTTATTTGCAGAATATGGGTTAACAATAAAGATAATAAAGTCAATAATACAATAAGTTCAATCCATAAGCCATACCTAACAGTCATCGGTGTGCAAATCGGTGTTTTTCCTACAAACTTGGGAAAAATTTCACAAGCAGAATAACTTCTTTACATTTTGATACAAATTTATTGCTAGTACCAAAAGAAACGTCGAACATAGTAGGCCATACTGTTGACAGTTTTCTGTCCACAGCCGCGGGCCGGTTCATCCGGGGTAGTAGCACACTGAGCAGGAAATTGACGCCTGAGTAGTAGCAATTTGTTACTGCGCTTCGTTCAATGAGCGAGAGAGCTGGAGCGGATTTATGAGGGTGTTTGTGTGTTGGGTTTAAGTGATGCCTTTAGTATCACGGAAACTCATTCACACTCTCTTCACTTTCTTTACGGTAGGCAACGGTCGAGTAAGATGAGCGGCAGCATCACTTACCATCAGGTGTACTGTTTGCTCGTTTGCCACCGTTTGCAATAAAAAAGAGCAATCAAAAATCAAATATAAACGCGGTAAAATTCGTAAAAATAGTTTTATTTATAACCAGCAACTCGGCCTCGCTACGCTTCGGTTTCAGTCGCCTTACCCGGGTAGTTCCCATTCCCGTAGGAATACCGGAATAAAATATAGCATAACATATGCTATATTTTATGCCATGATATTATAGCTTTCCATTGGAGAAAGGATTTTTGAAATCGGTCCAGTAGTTTCGGAGCAATACAAACAAACAAATCATTCCTCTTTGTAATATTTGTATAAACGTGTAATAGTCAGATGTCTTTAGATAGAGATAACATTAGATATGTTTAGATATTATTTGTTTTAATTCCATCTTCTCTCATGGTGGCTGCTGGAAAGAAGACGATGGTGATGCTTGCCATTCTCCCTCTATCGTCAAATGGATAACCAACATTTCGATAAAGCATATAAGCAATTATGGAAACAATTTGGATGGGTTAAACAAACTATGAAAGTGATTATATATAAATGTTGAGACGATCGAACGACTAGGGCCATTCGTAAGATGACTTTCAGTTGCAAAGCTCGTTAAACTTTGTGTTTTCACCCTATAATAGTAGAGATAACATCATTTATTATTATTATGTTTGTGTATTTTGGTTTGTGTTTCAAAACAATAACTAGAGATAGGGAAATATTTTGAATGTTTTGAAGGTTACATATTTTTAGCAAGGATTTAGAATAGATATTTGATGTTTCAAGTGTTGCTGTATGTTACAATAAGGTTATGAAATTAATCCTTAGTTAATAATTCAATAGACTCTCCAATAAGCTCAGGGAATCTATAGCAGTACACAATTATATATCTAGTAAGAAGAAAACAAAATTAAAAATAATAGACAAGCCCGCTGAATTTCTTGCCCGATCTTCTCAGTACCGGTCGCGTTCCGACCCGGTGGTAGTTTATTTAGTTGGATAATTTAATTTTGTAAACTTGACAATATGTACTTTGCCTTCTCGGGATTTATGCATAACAAATGATTTGAATTTGAATTCTTTTAAAAGTCATTGTATGTTACGATAACCTTATGAAATTAATCCTAAGTTAATAATTCAATACACTCGCCAACAAGCTCAAGGAATCTCAGCCTTATGACGATGACAAGCAGTCCTTCCCTCGCTTTGAATTGGGCGGGATTTGTCCAATTCCTAACCTGTCAAAAAGCAAGGTTCTGTTACCAACTCCTACTTTTCATTGTGAATCGTAAAAACACGCTAGATAATATCCAAAAGTGTATTAATTAATTCTCCGTGTGATAACGGAGAGATAAGAATGCAATTCACCACTCCTTCTTTTGGCGGTGGATATCGTAAAAGACGACTAAAGGATATTATTTGCAGATAAAATCAATGCAAAAATTAAACTCTATATCAACACGTCTGACAAGCGTGGTATAGTATGTCAAATATCCTGTCATAGGGAGGGGACGCCCAGCCATGGGACGTATGTGAGCTGTAATGATGAATAATTCGATAGGCTAGCCACAAAGCTCGAGGAATTCGTAATAATAGTAAGCTTAATGGCGATGAATAGGGAATATAGTAGATTAAGAAGACGCGCAACACCTATCCGTCGCTTTGGATTGGGTGCGATATGTCAAACCATAGCCTGCCAAAAAATAAGTTTATGTCACCAATCTTTAGATTTATTGCGAATCGTAAAAACCCGCCAAGTAATATCCAAAAGAATAGCTCTAGAAAAGCAGCCAGTAGGAAACATAAATTATAAATTTCCTAGGCGAGCGTTACTGCCTATGTTATTCATGATTCCTCAGCTGATTTTTAGGACTTCCACGGCAAAAAACCATCTCATAATCACCTCAACCTTTACCTCTTCGGGTACCCTCCCTTTTCACGTCCCGGCAACATTGCAATGTTGCCAGTCGGGGCGTTGCCCTCACGCGGTCGATCTCTCTGTTGATGCAGCTTCTTATAAAATCTCGGATTAGGTTGATGATGATACAGATTGGCTGTAAGCAGCTCCACATTCAAAAATTTCCTTGTTATTTTAAATAAACTGTTTTTCTTAACGAATATTTTGCTTAACAAAATTTTGTATTTTCGGCGTTTGTAACATAACCATATGTTGTGAATAAAACTAATTTTACGGATTATATCGCGTTTGTATTTGATTTATGATTGCCCGACGTTTCGAACACTTTGCAGCATTCATGGTCATGGGCGGACTAAGGTGTTTCACGTCCAACAAGTAATCGTTATTACAAACATTTATAATTATCTACCCGATACAGAAAATTTGTTATAAATTTTGTATATAACTAATTTTCTGTGGCCTTACCTACCTTATAAATTTTGTATATAACCAATTTTCTGTATCGGGTAGATAATTATAAATGTCGGTAATAACGATTACTTGTTGGACGTGAGGCACCTTAGTCCGCCCGTGACCATGAATGCTGCAAAGTGTTCGAAACGTCGGGCAATCATAAATCAAATACAAACGCGATATAATCCGTAAAAGTAGTTTTATTCACAATGTGTAGTGCTCGTGTAAACATCAGATATCATTATATAACCATATGTTACAAACGCTGCATGCTCACTGAAGGATCTACTTGCGGTAGCAGCATGGAGTGGGTCTCTCCTTTCCGTCCATAGTGGTTGAGGGGACTGCTCTAGTAATTAACTCATAACTCGTGTGCTTGTGTGATCTAGTCCAGCCATAATCGTTTAATTAATATTACGTATCTTGTTGTTCGAAGGGCATCACACTGGAGCTAGTTCTTACAAAACATGTTGTACACAACTTTATATCTAGCAAGATGAAAAAAAATTAAAAATAATAGACAAGTCCGCTGAGTTATTATCCGGATCATCTCAGTAGCGGTCGCGTTCCGATCCGGTGGTAGTTTATTTTTTTGGATAATTTAATTTAATTTTGTCAACTTGACAACATATAAGCCTTCTCGAGGTTTATGCATAATAAATGATTTGAATTTGATGGCAGACTAATCATTGGGCTGTCCACCCGCAACCTTAGTTAGGCCGCTATCAGGCGCAGGTATTCTCGCCTACGCAGCCCAATGCTTCAGCAGTGGAGCCTAAGCAGCAGAGCGTGTCGTGGTAGAGGAATTCCTCCCGGACCCGCTACGCTTCAACTGCCTCATAGAAAACGGCTATTAAAAAATAATTCTACGTGAGTATATCATTCACGAGTGTGAATTATAGTTCGATGTTTAAAACACTCCACCACATGTGGAGTCCATATAACTATTAAATTTTAGAGATTTATATATAGAGATATCAAAATACCAAACAAGCGAATTGGAGGCGTGCATTACTATTAAATAAAAAGAAAAATGCATCAACCTACATACACCATTAAGCGGGGCATTTCAAAGACTGTTTTTTTTGTTTTATATAGACAATAAAAAATGTCGTTAAATTACATATTTTCCATTGGAGCATAGAGTATAAAAATATATCATTAGGGTTTTATCTGTATTTATGGTAGATAAGATTCATACTTTAACTGAAAGTATGCTAAGTAGAAATATTGTTGGCTGCGGGTGACCAGACCGGGGATTTAGTCCGGCACCCGCGGAGAGGTTAGCCTCGCGACGTCGATCTGCGTCTCGGGAGGGGACGTCGATGGGAGAGGGTACTCCCTCGGGGTATTCCGTCGGGTCGACCACTGAAGTCAAGGAACTCTGCACCGGTGGTCGGCCCCACGACTGAGGCGACGTACTATATGGGTGGGTTACGGGGCCGCGCGCCGCTCTGTCGCCCCGGACGGAGCCGGGCAGCGGGTGCGCTGAACCGTAGCCCACCCCAAAAAAAGTAGAAATATCCTTATAACCGCTCTCGGCACCGAGGAGATTGTCAGGCGGATTGAAGCGCTGGGGTTGAGGGTAGCCCTGGAAAAGACGGAGGCCCTTTTGTTCCATGGCCTCCGTACCGCCGGGCCTCCCGCCGGCGCTTCGATCACCGTGAATTCGGTCACCATCAGCATCCAGGCCCACATGAAGTACTTGGGCCTGGTGCTCGACGGGCATTTTTGGTTCCGGGAGCATCTCCATCGACTTGTTCCCCGGCTTGTCGGCGCGGCGTCCGCCCTTTCGCGGCTGATGCCGAATGTGGGCGGACCCAGTGCTACGTGCCGACAGCTGTACGTGGGGGTGATCCGGTCGATGGCCCTGTACGGCGCACCGGTGTGGGCGGGGTCCCTGACCGTCCGTCTTAGGGCCCTCCTGTGGCGACCACAGAGGGTCATGGCGATCAGGGCCATACGGGGTTACCGCACGGTGGCGACGGAGGCAGCGTGCCTCCTGGCCGGAACCCCCCCGTGGGACCTGGAGGCGGAGATGCTCGCCGACATTTATCGGCGGGTGTCGGAGACGCGCGCCCGCGGCAGCATGGTCTCCATCAATGAGATCACCGCCTGGCGGGTCGACGCCCGCCGAGAAGTAATTGCCCGTTGGGCAGTCCGGCTGGAGAGTCCTCGGTACGGTGTCAGGACTGTCGAGGCCCTCCGGCCGGTGCTGATGGAGTGGTTGGAGCGGACGCACGGAGTGCTTTCCTTCCGACTGGTGCAGGTGCTGACGGGGCACGGTTGCTTCGGGAAGTACCTGCACAAGATTGTCAGGAGGGAGAGCACACCGTCCTGCCACCACTGCAGTTGCGACGAGGACACGGCGCAGCACACGCTCGAGGAGTGTGCTGCATGGGAGGGGGATCGCCGTGAAGTCGTCGCAATTATCGGTGCCGACCTGGCGCTGCCGACCATCGCCAGGGAGATGCTCGTCAGCGTCAGGAACTGGGACGCGGTCGCCGCCTTCTGTGAGGCCGTAATCTCACGGAAGGAGGCGGCGGATCGTGTGCGAGTAGAGCTCCTATTCGGCAACACGTTCCGCCGCCGGCGACTCGGGCGGCGCAGGCGCGAGTATCTGCGCCTAATGCCGCCCTAGCCGAGGCCGCGGGTGATCGGACCGGGGAATTGTCCGTCACCCGCGGAGAGGCTGACCGCGCGACGGCGACCGACGTCCCAGTACGTCGAGAGGTGAGGATACCCGAAAGGGTATTCCGCCGGGCCGACCACTGACGACAAGTCACATCTGCTCCGGTGGTCGGCCCAACAACGAGGTGACGTGGGTACGGGTGGGTTATGGGCCCACGCGCCGTCCTTTCATCGCCCCGGACGGATTGGACCGCGCGTGCGCTTACCATAGCCCACCCATAAAAAAAAAAAAAAAAAAAAAAAAAAAACCGAGTTGTATCTTTTGAGAAGTATCGACCAAGATAGATATTATCGGGCGGATGGGCGTCCTGCGTTCCCGCGATGGGCTGTGGGTCGCTTAGACCGGGACCAGCTGGCGGAGACGGCCATCGTATACTCGTGGCTTTCCTCTGCCCACCAGTCGGACGGGGTGGACGCTGAGGCTGGCCACATCCGCAGTGCGTTGACGCAGATCTGCGATGCGGCCATGCCCCGGGTACGGCGTCTGCCCCCGAAGAGGGGGGTCCACTGGTGGTCCCGGGAGCTGGCGGATCTCCGGGCCGCGTGTATCCGCACCCGGAGGGCCTACACCCGCAGCCGGCGGCGCCATCGCGATGCGGAGCGGGAGGCCGTGCTTTACGAGGGCTACCGCAATGCGCGGTCGGCCTTCAGGCTGGCCGTCCGCTCCGCCAAGGACGTCAGTCGGCAGGAGATGCTGGACGGTCTCGACCGTGACTCCTGGGGATGCCCCTATCGCGCGGTGCTGAATAGGCTACGCGCGCGGGGTCCTCCCCTCACCGAGACTCTCCAGGCCGGCCTTCTCACCCGGTTCATCGAGGACCTGTTCCCGCGGCGGGCGGAACACACGCCCCCGGTCATGGCTCCGCCAGACACTGACCGGGAGGCCGACGACGACAGTGTTCCGCCCATCATGGAACCCGAGATGGGAGTGGCGGTGACGCGCATGCGCGCAAAATCTACCGCCCCCGGGCCCGACGGTGTTACTAACCGTGTGCTGGCCCTGGTCCTCGAACACCTGGGACCCCGCCTCAGGGGGTTGTTCGACGCGTGTTTAGCGTCCGGACGGTTCCCTGGGTGCTAGAAGGAGGGAAGGCTGGTGCTCCTGCCGAAGCCGGGACGGTCTCCGGGGTCGCCTTCGGCCTACAGGCCTATCGTGCTGCTCGATGACACGGGCAAGCTACTGGAGAGGGTGGTAGCTGCCCGCATCGAGCGGCACCTCGTCGGCACGGGGCCCGATCTGTCGGACGCCCAGTTTGGGTTTAGGAGGGGTCGTTCGACGATCGCGGCTCTGTTGCGCCTGAGGGCCGTGGCGACTGAGGCCGTCCCCGGTGGGGGAGTGCTGTTGGCGGTGTCCCTAGACATCGCCAACGCATTCAATAGTCTGCCATTCAGCTGCATCAGGGAGGCGCTCCGGTATCACGGGGTGCCAGTTTACCTGAGGCGGCTAGTGGCAGACTATTTGGAGGGGCGCAGCGTCCTCTGCACCGACCGAGCAGGGGACGTCGTGCGAACGCCCATGACGTGCGGTGTCCCACAGGGGTCGGTCCTCGGACCCACCCTGTGGAACATCGGCTACGACTGGGCGTTGAGGGGGAGCCTCCCGCCCGGGCTGGGCGTGATTTGTTACGCCGACGACACGCTCGTCACGGCCCGCGATGGGACGCTAGAAGAGGCGGTAAGCCTGGCGACCTCTGGTACCGAGGAGGTCGTCAGGCGGATCGAGGCGCTGGGGTTGAGGGTCGCCCTGGACAAGACGGAGGCCCTCTTGTTCCATGGGCGGGGTCCATGACAGCCCGACTTAGGGCCCTTCTGTGGCGACCACAGAGGGTCACGGCGGTCAGGGCCATCCGCGGATACCGCACGGTGACGACGGAGGCAGCGTGCCTATTGGCCGGGACTCCCCTGTGGGACCTGGAGGCGGAGATGCTCGCCGGACTATATCGGCGGGTGACGGGGGTGCGAGCGGAGGGCGGTGTGGTCTCGTTAAGGGATCTCACCGCCTGGCGCGTCGACGCCCGCCGAGACGTCATCGCCCGTTGGGCAGTCCGGCTGGAGAGGCCTCGGTTCGGGGTGCGAACCGTGGACGCCTTCCGGCCGGTGCTGATGCAGTGGTTGGAGAGGCGGCACGGGGTGCTCTCCTTCCGATTGGTGCAGGTTTTGACGGGGCATGGGTGCTTCGCCAAATACCTGCACAAGGTCGTTAGGAGGGAGAGTACACCGTCCTGCCACCACTGCGATTGCGACGAGGACACGGCGCGCCATACGCTCGAGGTCTGCGGGGCTTGGGCAGTGCAGCGCTGTGAACTCGTCGCAATCATCGGACCTGACGCTGCCGGCTATCGCTAGGGCGATGGTCGACAGCGTCGGGAATTGGGACGCGGTCGCAGCCTTCTGCGAGACAGCGATCTCGCGGAAGGAGGCGGCGGATCGCCTGCGTAAGGAGCGAAGCCTCGATGAGGAGATCCGCCGCCGGCGACTGGGGCGGCGCAGGCGCAACTATCTGCGCCTCATGCCGCCCTAGCCGAGGCCGCGGGTGACGTGACCGGGGATTAGTGCGTCACCCGCCGAGAGGCCGACCGCGTGAGGAAAGACCGACTTCCTCCCCGAGGGAGGGGACGTCGGTCGATGGGAGGGTACCCCAATAGGGGGTATTCCGTCGGGGCGACCACTGACGACAAGTTAACGCTGCTCCAGTGGTCGGCCCAACGACGAAGGCGACGTGGTTTTGGGTGGATCGCGGGAGTTGCGTGCTTAAGCCCCTCTGTCGCCCCGGACGGAGTGGTGCGGAGGCGCGCCGACTGCGACCCACCCAAAAAAAAAAAAAAAAAAGATAGATATTATATATTTTTTATTATTTTTAAAAGACTGCACTGAGTAAATAATAGTTGTACTCGTATTACGTGGGGACTTTACACACATATAATAACGGACACAACATATAGTTAACAGACACAAATTATAGACTCAGAATAACAATCGTACCAAGTGTTGTTGTTGTTGATTCGAACTCACGACATTGGAACGGTAGGTTGGTATCTTAACCGCTATGTCATCTGTGAATCTACGCCAATTGTTCATTTGACATTTTTTTTTATGTTTTTTTTATTGCTGTTGGTTGCAAACGTGCGATGAGTATACCTGATGGTATGTGGTATTGCTAGTCATGGACATTTCTGAACAGAGAGTATGAATGCGTGCAATGAGGTTCGGTTATACTAAAGGTGAAAGGACACGTAAACACCTTCAGAAAGTTGGGCTTCCTGCTCTTTGGCTCATCTAACGAAGTACAGTAACAAATTGCTACTACTTGGACGTAGATTTTATGCTCAGTGTGGTACCACTCCGGATGGACCGGCCCGCGGCTGTAGACAGGCAGCTGTCAACACCGTGGTGCTACCACTATTAAACTAAACACACCGTAGGTGTCGTAAAAGACAACTAAGATCGGAGCATGGTAAATTATATTCTTACTCCGTCACCACATGGAATATTTATACTCAGATTTGTTATATTTATGAATCTTAAATAAATTGATTCTGCGTGGGAATTAAAAAATGCCGTAATAACGGCTTGTGAGGTCCCTGTTTTCAAGATATATAAATTCAAGATATAATATATGACTGCCGGACTCGGTTCATCGCGGTTATTGGATCTGTGGAACTATTTCAAGGTATTATTACTGATGTATTTGTTATAAATAATTGTGTTGGTTTCATCTTTTCGTCGGTCGATAGACGTCCATAATTAAAAACCCACAAATAGTGGATTACGATATTATCGCGAGGCTGAAGTGGTATCTCAAGTCGTAGCAAGTGGATGGAAGTGGTCTCTGCTTACCTCTATGGGGAGGAGGCGTGAACCTATGAATGTATGTGATATAATTGCTACGATATACAGGCGAGTTAGCGATGGAAGACGGTAATATGAGTTTCTTAGTAGAGTGCTACTGTCCTACTGATCTTTGCTTGTTGGTTTTGTGATTTCCACGGTCAATGAATTAAAGCTGGCGATGCATTGCAGTTTTATCCATTCACTAGAGAAGTAGGTTTTTATTTAGTTACGCAATTTAAATAATACAAATGATTTTTAGTCTAATACTAATTGTTAATGAAAAATTATTTTTGACACTACGTTTTGGCGGGAATCTGAATAAGGCACGTGTCAATTTTATTCAATATTTTATGGTTTTATATTGATATATTGAATAATTTTGCTAGTGTATACAGAGAAAGTTCTAAAGCGTAGTGAATATGATATAATATTGATTAACGTGTATTGTCATGATCTGCTAAAATTTTTACACTATTTTTAAGTAATAATAATCTATCAGTTATGAATAATTTTATTGTAAAAGACTTATAAACTTTATTGTTCGGTTTAAATACTAATATATAATCTTTATATATAAATTTATTGTGTACGTGTGTATGTCACTGAACTCCTCCTAAACGGCTGGATCGATGTTTATGAAATTTTTTGTGGGTCTTTGAGGGGATTCGAGAATGAGATTCACAATTGGACTCGGTAGGTGGCGCTTTATTTTATTTGAATAGAACAACGTCTGTTGGGTCAGCTAGTATATTATATAATAATAAAAAAAGACAGTAAAAACTAAAAGACATTGACCGCCAATAAATATTCTACAATTTGAATTAAGAATTATACTATATAATGACGTCATTATACACGAAAGCTTGTACATTTATGACATTTTAACCTATTCGTAGACATGGTAACATGACCAAATTGAGATGTTTGATTGGGTAATACTGGAAGCTTAAAACTTGCACGCAACCGAATTTGACAGCAATTTTCCATGTAAGAATATTTGAATATTTGGTGGTAGTTTGTCGAATAAATTTAAGGTTTAAACTGACTGTAATAATATGTAAGTATAACTGTACGAGTATTACACATTGTAAATAAAACTACGTTTACTGAAAAGTGTTCGAAACGTCGGACAATCAAATATCAAATACAAAGTATAATACTTGCGTAAACATCAGAAGTCATTATTTAAAAAAACAGTTAAAAAATACACTAAGTACATTCTACTAATCATTTCTATGCATTAACGGAATAAGAATACAATTAACCACACCTTCTCATCTTTTGGGTGTCGTAAAAGACGACTAAGGGATACAATATGCAGATTGATGCAAGAGAAAAAAAACTCGAAATGAAACTATATGAGACGCGAATGTCAATTTATCCTGCTACATTGACTCAAGCTTAACAATGGGATGAACGTGGGCTGAGATGATGATGATGAGATTAAGATTAATAATTATTACTAATCCTATCGTTATATATAAATTTCTTGTGTACGTGTGCATGTCACGAAACGGCTAGACCGACTCAGATGAATTTTTTGTGTGCGTTCCAGTGGATTCGAAAATGGTTTAGTTTAATATTTGAACCCGGTAGGTGGTGCTGCTATCAATTTCAAGGCGAATTCCTTTTATTTTATTAGAACAGAATAACGTCTGCTGGGTCAGCTAGTTAAATATAATTCATTAAATCAACGCCTTGAACAGTAATGACATTAAAATTAAGAAATAAATTAACATAATTCAAATTAATATAATTATAATAACAATAGTCGATTACTCATATCGAATACAAATATATTAACAAAACGATTAGAAATCGACTATATTAAATGAGAATAAAAAAATATAAATAAATCTTTATATTTTGTCAATATCCATGAATCGTTGTAAAACTATTTGGATTGTTTAAAATTCATAATAACATCACAAATTGTTTTTTTATGTTAAATAGTCGATTTAAATTCGATTCTAAATCGATACGCTCGGTCGCCACACTAGTGGTGTCGTGGTGTTAATAATTAAACTGCTATTATCATAATTCGATACGATGCTAAACAGTGATAAATTGTATTTCTTTTTTATTTGGCTGTCAAGTTTGATGTTAATAACGATTATTTTCTGTATTTTAGTTTTTTTTTATTCCTTTTATTTTTGTTTATTTTTTTATTGATATATAGAAATTTCTGTGTGGAATAAAAATACAATTCTCCACCCCCTTTTTTGCCCGTAGGTGTTATAAAACACGACTAAGGGATATAACATGCATATAACATCTATGCGAAAAAGGAAAATTCGAAATGAAACCATTTACCAACACGTTTGAGCAGCGTAATGTAGTAGGTCAATTATTTACTTCCCATTGTGCAGGAGGCACGAGCCCAACACTGGAAAGTGTATGTGCTGAGACGATAATGATTCTGGTGGGTTGACAACACCCTAGACTTTAGAAATAATCCTTGTATTACAGTGATATTTACAAATATATTTCGAGAAAGAGATCAGAATTCACGAGAAGGAAATCGAGAATTTCGACGACGAATCCAACTCGGTTGGGCAGCGTTCGGGAAACTTAAGAGGATCGTCTCGTCCAACATACCTCAGTGTCTGAAAACACAGGTCTACGACCAGTGTGTTTTACCAGTAATGACTTACAGCACGGAAACGTGGTCCCTAAATGTAGGTCTCATAACAAGGCTCAAAGTCGCTCAGCGTGCTATGGAATGGGTTATGCTTGGGATTTCTCTGCGAGCTAGAATCCGAAATATGGAAATCCGCAGAAGAACGGGTGTAACGAACATAGCACGAAGAATTAGCACGCTGAAGTGGCAATGGGCAGGCCACATCGCTAGACGAACCAACGACCGCTGAGGAAGAAAGGTTCTCGAGTAATGACCACGTATTGGACGACGCAGTGTAGGACGCCCCCCCACTAGGTGGACCGACGACCTGGTGAAAGGTCGTCCGTGCTGGGCGTCATTGGATGCATGCGGTATAGGACTGCACTTTGTGGCGTAATATGGCTAAGTCCCGCAGTGGACGGCGATAGGCTGAAATGATGATGAATGAATGATGATGAATTACAAATATATAATTAACGGACACAAATTACACCCAGACTCAGAACAACAATTTGTGGATCGCACAAAGTATTGTCCTGCGTGCTAATCAAACCCATACCAACACGGTAGCTCGCTTTCTTAAGTACGCCACTTGCGCAGTTAAAAATGAAAGTGTAACTATCAACATATTCAATACATAGATGTAATATCATGTTAATAATAATAATAATAATGATTTATTTCGGACCGTGTAGGTATCCATAGCAATTAATAATAATACAAACAATATTAAAAAAAAAAAAATATCATGGTAATGACACTTTTCTGTCTGCAGCCACAAATAGATTGTTTCATCCAGGGTAGTAGCAGACCCTCGCCTTAAAATATTCTAAAAGCTCGTCATAAGACTTACCTGGTTAGATAAATATTAAGAGAGAAAAAAGAGCGTGGGTAAAAACTATGCATGTCAGAAGTAAAACTTCTTTGGAGCCATATGTGTTTTATCAATATTAAAAAGAAAAATAAATAAAAAAGAATTGTACTCTGAGAGAGAGCTCTCGATTTTTCTCACTCGCTTGCTCCCTACTCACGCTCCATGGCTGTGTTTTGTACTATGTTTGCCCATTCTCACTCTCCCTTAATCGGTCTCAATCGCTCTCTCCCTCTTCTTGGACACAAACGTCCCACATTTTCATGTCACTCAATTACGTTTCATCCGTAAAAATTTTACCCTCATGCGCGCATAGAAGTTTCACTTCAAAAATTAAAACTTTTTTCAAAAATAACACAATAATTTGTTACTGCACAAAGCCCAACTTACTGATGGTGTTTGCGTGTGGTGGGTTTTGGTTATACCTTTACCATCATAGTACTTCATAGTAGGCTGCGGCTTATTGAATGTTCATATGCGGCAGTATCGCTTACCATCAGATGTGCCGTTTGCTACCAACAGCAGTAAAAAAAAATTAAAATTAAAACGTTAGAATTCATAAAATATATATTTAACATACCTTTTAAGACCGTTTGGTATAACACATAACATTGCCAATGAAACTAACGGAATAGTACAAATACATCTAATATTAAAAGATAAACCAAAATCACTTGATCTTCTAAACGATGAATATATAAAAACAGATAATATAGAAAAGATATTTGTTGTAGATCAAGTTGAAACGGCGCATATTTAAAACGCAAGATCAGTATATCTATTAAATTCTGCGTGAAAGTTTATATTGATAGTATTAAGGGCAGAGGTTGGTATATATATTCTAATACATAAGAATGTTTGTTTTTTTTTATTTATAAATTATATTCTTTTTAAATAAATGTTGCTAGATGCGATTCAGTGTTGTTGTATTTGAATTTTACTGAGCATCGATTATGTTATCTTCGTGTGTATTTTAAATGATGTTAATTAATATTTACGGCTGTAAGCACTGTTGGATATGATCGTTTTCTTATCGAAATATCTTTATCTTCACAAGATTGCTATCTTGATTTTTTTTTGTATAGATAATAACATGTTTTCGAAATGTATTTTAAATGTTTATGTTTTTATCAATGTCTATATTTTTTGTGTTGTGACGGAGTAAGAATAGAATTAACTTCTTATCTTGCAATACATACAAATATAATATTTATGCTAGAGAAGTAATCATCATCATCATTTCAGCTCATATACGTCCCACTGTTGGGCACCAGCGTCCTCCAAAATGCTGGTCAGACATGTTGGTATAGGGTTTTGTTTCGAGTTTTTCATCTCCTGCATAGATATCATATGGGTAATATACCCTTTAGTGATCTTTTACAATACACATGAGTATGAGAGGGGATGTAATCTAATAGTACTTTATGAAAATAGCAGATTAATTTTAAGAATTCTAGGGCTTTTGTTATTGTGAAGTGCGTATATTATAGCTTTATTCAATGATGATGACATCTCAGTCGACAACGAACATCATAAACAAATACGTGAATGGGCCGCCGAGCCACCTCTCTCGCCTATGTCTGACCTTCCATCTCTTGCCGAGTTTATGAATACCGTTAGAACTCTTCCCCTCAACAAGGCTGCTGGCGAAGATAAAATATCAAATAAAATGATCAAAGACGCTAGTCGAGCATCGGGCGACTCAATGTTAATAATTTTTAATCGTTGCATAAC
This sequence comes from Lymantria dispar, assembly GCA_032191425.1. Taxonomy (NCBI): domain Eukaryota; kingdom Metazoa; phylum Arthropoda; class Insecta; order Lepidoptera; family Erebidae; genus Lymantria; species Lymantria dispar. The sequence goes on along the minus strand of CM063465.1, from coordinate 2,135,739 downwards.
TGAAGGCATTTTTCCTCGTATATGGCGTCGCGGTTATATACGTATAATTCCTAAAGGCGGTGATAAGCCACCAGACGATCCGAAGTCATATCGACCAATCACCTTACTGCCTTCATTAGGCAAGCTCTTAGAACGTCTCATTGTTCCTCGTTTATTGCCGGGTGGACCAACGTTCAATCATAAACAATTCGGCTTCACTCACGGCAAATCAACTATCGACGCGGCCGTTGCGGTAAGACGTGTCATTAGCGCATCCGTTTTTAAATACGTACTAGGTGTCTTCCTGGACATCTCAGGTGCTTTCGATAACGCCTGGTGGCCAATGCTACTTCTTAAATTAAAGGCTCGTGGTTGCTATAGAAATATCTACCAAATCATACAGTCGTACTTTTTAAATGGCTCGACTAAATTGAAACTTGGTCACCATGCTGTGTCGAAACCACTGACGATGGGCTGCTCTCAAGGTTCGGTATTAAGTCCATATCTATGGAATTTAGGTTTTCACGATTTTCTCGAGTTACCTCTACCGAAAAATTGTCTACTGATCGGCTATGCAGACGACGGACTTTTACTTATACAATCGAACACAAGGGATGGTTTAGAGAAATTAGCGGAAACATGCCTCAATGATATATTCGATTGGGGTACACGAAACCGGCTTGCCTTCGCACCACAAAAAACATATCATCTTTTATTAAAAGGACATTTACAATCGGCGCCGCGTATAAAATTCAATAATATGACTGTCAAAAAGAAAGAATCAGTTTGCTATCTCGGCCTAGTCTTAGAAAAAAATTTTTCATTTATTGAACATATTAAAACTGTAGGCGAAAAAGCGAAACGGAATTTCTACGCGCTTACTAGAATATCCACATCTACTTGGGGCCTTCGTTTTAATACACTTAAAACCATATACATGGCCACATATTTGGGGTGTATTTGTTACGCTGCACCTGTATGGGCTGATAGGGCCACCATAGGGGCGGCTCGCCTTAAATTACTACAGAGCCAACGATTGGCCCTAATATTCTTATGTAAAGCCTATAGAACGGTTAGTACCGAGGCCTTACCAATACTCGCGGGTGTACTTCCGGTTGATTTGGAGATTCAGAGACGAGCGTCAATGTATTACACCACAAAGGAAACTATGAATACAGATTTCCTTCTACCGCGCGACTGAAATAAAATTGCTAGATTGTTTGCACCACAATCCATTGTCTATGAGGAACTTTTAACTGAATGGCAAGAAAGATGGGATTCATCATCGAAAGGTCGTCATCTTTATCTATTTTCCATGCATCCGGGAGCGCCTGGAGAAGGTGTGGCTGGAGGTTGACCACATCGTGGCCCAATTTTTAACTGGCCATGGCAACTTTAAAAGTAAATTATTTTCTTTTAAACTCGTACCATCACCTTTATGTCAATGTTCCACATCTGACCACGAGTATGAACAATCAGCACATCACATTCTCTGGGAGTGCGATCTCTGGCGAAACGAGCGTAACCTTATGTTAAACAGTTTGCAAGTCACCTGTGGGGTAGTATACTATACGGACCTTGTAGCAACTCGAGAAAATTTCCATGCGTTCATGCGTTTCTGCCATACCTACTGTAGCAATCAATCTTAACGCTCACATATAGGCCCCGTTAAGCTGTTCCGTATCCGTGGTGCCGTACTGCTGCGCTATCGTAGCTGTACATCTTTTTACTTATTGGCTGACTTGTCCTTTTGTTTTCCTGTCTCCTGCTTTGCCTAGGAGGGAAGTGGAATCTCTCTTTCCAACTCCTCCTCTTTAATCTTTTCTAATTAAATTTGTTGCGGGTCCCAAGACAATTAAAATCATATCCCGGGACTGCCTGAGGGTCAAACCTCGGTGTCATTTATGGAGACCATTGTGGATCCTGGCTTACACGAATTACAATGGTGGGATAAGTCCCAACAAAAAAAAAATGCTTTATTCAATAAAGACTAGGTAGATTTATACAACAATGAAGTTATACAAGAGAAATTTAAAGCGTTCCTTTGTATAAAATTTAATTTTATTAGTAGGTATTGTTGTTTAAAGATTAATTTAAAATTTGCTCGTAAGGATCTGAGAAGGTCTTTTGTGCTAGTGTTACATATTTTACAGTAACTAAGTATAGATTGAAACCGATATTGAACGGAATCAATTAAATGAACGATATTATTAATATTATCTATACCAATAAATAAAATTGGAGTGTCTGTTTGTAATGTCAAAATAATAGGCTTTTTCCATGCTCACACGGTTATTTGCACTATACATATGCCTAAAAATCATTTTATATTTTTTTATCTGGCTGTTTGTTCCGGGTAATCTTCAAAACGGCTGGACGGATTTCAAAAATTCTTTCACAAAGAGAAAGCTACAGCTTTCTCTTATTTGGATGGATATTACAATATCTGGGAGTAATATAGGCTATATTTTATCCCGGTATTCCCACGGGATTGGGAACCACGCGGGTAAGGCCACTGAAAGCGAAGCGAGAGCGGGTAGCTAGTTATGAATAAATCTTTACGATATGTGCTGGGAGCACTGTAGATAGTCTTTTGTCTATAGCCGCGTGCCCCTCCATCCGGGATAGTGCGCAGAAAATCGACGTGTAATTAGTAGCAGTTTATTAGCCGAGGCCGCGGGTGACGTGACTGGGGATTAGCCCGTCACCCGCCGAGAGGCCGACCGCGTGAGGAAAGACCGACGTCCTCCCCGAGGGGGGGATGTCGGTTGATGGGACGGTACCACAAATAGGTGCCCCCTATTTATTTATCCGTCGGGCCGACCACTGACGTCAAGTCACTCTGCTCCGGTGGTCAGCCCAACGACGAAGGCGACATGCATCGTGGGTATGTTGTGGGTGTGCGTGCTTACGCCCCTCTGTCGCCCCGGATGGAGTGGTGCGAGGAGCGCGGCGACCGCAACCAACCCCCCCCCCCCCCAAAAAAAAGAAAAAGCAGTTTATTACTTTTTTTTCGTCACCCCGGACGGAATGGACCGCGGGCGCGCTTACCATAGCCCATCCATAAAAAAAGCTGTTTATTACTGCACTTCTTTCGTTGATCGAGAGACGGACCAAATTTCTGAAGGTTTATGTGTTCACATTCCCTTCACTTTCTTTATGTTAAGCAGCACCCTAGCAGAGGTCCATGAGTGAGAGCATCGCTTACCATCAGGTGTTCTCCTTGCTTGTTTAGTTTTTCCTCCATGCTTTTTTTTAAAGAACAACACATCTCTCCTCTATGTAACTTCATTTGCATGTCGATAATTTAAAATTTGGTAGTTATTCCTTGCGGTGACGAAGTAAGAATACAATTTACCACTCCCTATCTTGCCCGTGGATGTCGTAAAAGACGGCCAAGGAATATAATACACATATAACATCTATGCTAGAGAAGGAAAACTCGACATAAAACCCTATACGTCTAACCAGAATAAGGAGAGGTTTCCTAGGAGGCTGGAGCTCAATCATGGGATTTATATGAGCTGTGAAGATGATGATGATGAGAATCTCTTTTACGGTTATTATCACGTTTATATTTAATTTATGATCATAGGAGAACTCTTGGTTTGGACGGTCATGAATACTGAAAAGTGTTTATCAAACATAAACGCGAAAAAAACTGTAATAAACTGATTTATTACATACATACATACATAAATTCACGCCTCTTTCCCATAGGGGTAAGCAGAGACTACTTCCCACCACTTGCCACGATCTTGACATACCACTTTCGCCTGTTCCACATTAATTAATCTCCTCATGCGTGTTCTTCGGTTTAGGGTACTTTTAACCTGGCCTTTCTTAAGAACGTCCCTGATTTGATCGTGGAACGTTCGTCTTGGTCGTCTCCTTTCAACACTTCCGTTCACATTCGCCTTATAAATTCCCCTTGTCAATCTCCTTTCATTCATTCTCTCTACATGACCAAATCAACTTAACATACCTTTTTCAATCCTTGCCACTACATCTACTTTCATACTACAACGTTTCCTAAATGATATTGATTTCATAGTATATATAATATCACAAATGCAAATGCTACCTTTCTTTGATAAGCTGTATAATTTCGCAAATTATATATTTCGGTGTATCAGTCTAGAATTTAAACTTTTGTTCAGTATAATACTTTAAGCTCTGCAAAATCTACTAAGCGATTCTCTGGTAAAAGCTGTTTATTTAATGCAAGCTTTTCTATTAACTTAATTAAGTCTGAATATACAAAGAGTGTGAGAACGGAAAAGTCCACTTAATTCAGTATGCGATGTTACCACATGCAAATATGGAATGAGCTTTGGATTTTAACGACTTTTGATTTATTTTTAAGTTAAATATAAAGGGCGTTGTAATATTGTACCCTTTCATTTTTAGGGTTCTGTACTCAAATGGTTAAAACGGGACCTTACTATGCTGTCTGTCCGGCCGTCTGTCTATCACCAGGCTGTATCTCAAGAACCGCCATCGCTAGACAGTTGAAATTTTTTACAAATTATATATTTCTATTGCCGCTCGTCCGTGTGGTGACGGAGTAAGAATACTATTCACCACTCCCTATCTTGCCCGTGGATGTCGTACAAGACCACTAAGGGATATAATATGCACGTAAGAACTGTGCAAGAGAAGGAAAACTCGACACAAAACCCTATACCAACATGTCTGACCAGCATGGTATAGTAGGTCAAATTCCCTCCCATTGTGGAGGAGGCCCGAGCCCAACAGTGGGACGTATGTGGGCTGCGATGATGATGATGATGATTGCCGCTATACCAAACAAATACTAAAAACAAAATAAAATAAATATTTAAGAGTGGCTCCCATAAAACAAACACGATTTATTTTTGCCATTTTTTATTGGATATCGATAATGACAACAGGTAGACACTTATATTCATAAAATACTCAGTTGTATTTTTACTTGAATATTACATAATAAAATAAGCGGCTCCCATATACGGAATGCCATTTTTGCTTATTTTTTATAGATTCCAATGGTACGGAATACTTCGTGCGCGACTTCGACTCGTACTTAGCCGGTTTTTAAGACTAGTCTCCAGCATTGTAACTTCTGTCAGCGAGGATCCCCAAAAGTCTCCGTATCTGATACCGATGCGACCCTACGCAGTATCGAAAAATTATTATAATTATCTTGGAACCTTTAACTTTGATTAGAAAATTAAACAAAAAGTTAGAAGAGAATGATTCCACTTTCCTGCATAGAAATGCATGAGATTAGCCAATAAATAATTTCAAATTTACCTTTTATGTTTATAATGATTGACAGGCCCAGCCAGAGTCTGTCCAGGGTGAGGGAGAGGTGGCTTGAGATTCTATTACCAAACGTATTGCTATAATCGTCACATTTACCAGACGGAATTAGGGATATCACCAGGAGAATGCTGTTATTCATGAGCCTGATATTTCTTTAGTTGATTTTTACAAGTGCTATTAAAACTAATCTCACTTTACGCACCACTATTCGGTTCCAGCCTCCTTCACAATAGGAAAGGAATGAGCCTACTATAAGATGCTCAGGCGGGTTGGTATAGTTCTTTATTACGAATTTGCTTTTTTATTTGTATTTAATATTCCTTAGTCCTCTTTTACGACATTCACGGGCAAGATAGGAGATGGAGAATTGTATTCTTCTATCACCACACATCAAACCATGGAATCAAAATATACCATCAAACTTAAACCATAATCATACTTTAATAATTTTAAATAAAACTACTTTACGAATTTTATCGCGTTTGTATTTGATTTTTGATTACCCGACGTTTCGAACACTTTGCAATGTTCATGGTCACTGGCGGACTTATTTAAAATGTGTAATACTCGCGTAAACATCAGAAATCATACTTTAATAAACTCTAAAAAATCGTGATACAATGTAAAATTCGTGCGTCTCGGGGATTTAAATTCCTTCACACGCGGAGATGCGCTTAAAAATAAAATAAAACCGAAAATTCTACCTCCAATTTTCATATATGGCAACACCGTGAGCTTAGTTAGGTGAATTTTTCCTTTCTCACACTTTGTGTACGCTTAGACTCAATTAAGTTAATGGAAAGGCTCGCATTATATAAAGCGCTTTTACCAGAACAGCGTTTAACGAAGATGGTGACGTTAGGCCCGGTTTTATGTTACCGTTAAATAAAAAAAGGGCTAAACTGAAATTAGTATGTGGCCTTATATTTTGCGTGTACCATTGTAGATTGCTTAGATATGGGGTTTAATCTAAATACCCTTAATATATGATTAAAATTATGTTTATAATATTAACTATTAATGGTAATACCTTAGAATAATAACGTATAGAAGGATAGTGTTAGTAGTTCGAACGTTCGAAACATGAATCTAAAAATACTACATGCGCGCAGACGAATACACACGTACACACGCACACCACTATACAAATTATGAAATCAAATTTTGTTTTTATTAACATAAATCATCGAAATAATTTTAAAAGTAATGTTAAAAACCTTTTTAAGTTTTTCAAATGTGTTATGACACCATTTGAATGCACAAACCGTCATAATTACCTATTTATTTTTTAAGAGTTGCATACGTACGTGCAATACAGTGACCTTGTACATTACGGAACAGTTCCGGCGTGAGCTCCATTAGGCTCCAATTGAAATGCTTCACTTTTTGTGCACGAACTTACCTTCTAGACGTTATTATTCTAAGGGTAATATATAATTATCTATATATGATGTATGATAGGAAATTGTCTTAAATGTTTATAGAGTTTATTAATTGTTCAATATTTAATATATATTTTTAGGAATATCAAACCGAAGAACGCTATTGGCGGTAATAAGCCTACGCTATCAGTCCAATTGAATAGCAGGCTATCTGTTATGAGCAGTAATAGATATTTCCGTGTGGTGACGGAGTAAGAATACGGCTCACCACCCTCTCTCTTACCTGTAGTTGTAAAAGGCGACTAAGGGATATAATATGCATATAACGTCTATGCAAGCGAAGGATAATTTGAAATGAAACCCTATACCAACATGTCTGACCAGCATGCTATAGTAGGTCAAATTACCTCCCATTGTGGAGGAGACCCGAGCCCAGCAGTAGGACGTATATGGGCATTTTCATAAAAATGCACAAGGGCGTTTTCAGGCCTGTCCCTCTAAAACATTACCTTTTTTAAACAATTAATTCTATTTGAAACTAGCACAAAATTTTACATTAGGTTTATTGTACATTTAAGTAATATTTTATAATATTATTTAAACCAATTATAGTATAATTTTTCGATTAAAAATAATATAACAACAGATTGCTATCATTTTATCGTGTCCCTTACATATTAGTTGTAATAATTTGCTCAGTGCCGTATTTTATTTTTCTGGTAGGTAGTGTAGGGTCAATTTATTAAAAATATATATTAACTAATAGTGTTATTATTACATAAAACATCTACAAAAAGAGTAGTATTTCGGAGAAAATGTGGTAACAAAACTGACGTGTCAGGATTTTTAAAAACGCACTACGGTAATCAACTTCTATTTAATTTATTTATTTTACGTCTAGTTGCCCTACGTTTCGAACACTTTGCAGCGTTTATAGTCACCTAGCCGAGGCCGCGGGTGACGTGACCAGGGAGTTAGTCCGTCACCCGCCGAGAGGCCGACCGCGTGAGGAAAGACCGACGTCCTCCCCGAGGGACTTCGGTCGATGGGAGGGTACCCCATTAGGGAGTATTCCGTCGGGCCGACCACTGATGACAAGTACCTAACCCTGCTCCGGTGGTCGGCCCAAAGACGAAGGTGACGTGGTGTTCGGGTGTGTTGCGGGTGTGTGTGCTTACGCCCCTCTGTCGCCCCGAACGGAGTGGTGCGAGGAGTGCACCGACCGCAACCCACACCCAAAAAAAAAATTACAGTTTTTTTTACAAATTTCCCTTTTTCCATCCATCAGCCTACAGACATCCACTGCTGGACATAGTCCTTCCCACGAGAATGCCACTCGGAACAGTTATGCGCCACTTGCATCCAACGGTTGCCTACGACTTTGAGAATGTCGTCAGTTCACTTACTGGGCTCGGGCCACATCATCACTTCAGCTCTTATACGTCCCACTGTTGGGCTCGGGCCTCCTTTAATGTGGGAGGGAAATAGACCTACTATACCACGCTGACCAAACGTCTTGGTATAGGGTTTTATTTCGAATTTTCCTTCTTTTGCGTTAATGTTGTATGCGTACTATAGCACTTCGTCTTTTACAACATCCACGGGCAAGGTAGGGAGTGGTGAATTGTATTCTTACTCCATAACCACACGGAAACGATCGATACAGTAGTTTCATAAAAAAATCATGTGACAAAACTCACTTTTTTACAACCATAAAGTTTATAGTTTACGACATAACTATAAACAAATTGTGATAGCTTAATCTGCCCTCTGATTGGCCGGTGGGCGTAAAAATAAAATGTTAATATAAAAACCACAAATCAAATATTGAAACTTGCTGTTCGACTTTGATTAACATATTGATGATGGTTCGTCCATAAATTTGCGTTGAAGTTTGTCAATTTTGAAAGTTTTCGTTGTGATTTAGGAAGCGAATTATTTAAAAACTATAAACCTTAATTCATAAATATTCTTTCACGATTTTAAGTTAAAAGTACAGACATTATTCAATTGCTGTTTAATTATAAAATACTAGCTGACCCAACAGACGTTGTTCTGTTCAAATAAGCGCCATCTACCGGGTGCAATTGTGAATGGAAACCATTCTCGAATCCCCTTGAGCATGCACAAAATTTTTTATCAACATCGGCCCAGCCATTTAGGAGGAGGTCAATGACATACACACGTACACAAGAAATTTATATATAAGACTAGCTGACCCAACAGATGTTGTTCTATTCAAATCTGTAAAAAAATAGAAAATCGAATTCTCCTGTAAATCGACCGCAGCGCCATCTACCAGTTCCAATTATTAATGTAAATCGAATGGTTTGGATGTACCGAATGGTTATCCCGATGGATATGAGAATTCATATTCATCGGAATGGCCACAAAAATGATCAAAATTGGTCCAGCCGTTTTGGAGGAGATCAACTACAAACAGACGAACAGAAGATTTATGTATATAAAGATAGAAATGTTTATATAGTCCAAAAAAAAGGTTTCATTAGAAAAGTATATATAAACGTTAAGTTTTCTTAAATTTTCTAATTTTCTGCGCAACTTTCTTATGTTTTTTTTCCGTAATGGCCTTTTTATAATATTAGAAAACTTAAAAAAAAGATGGACGAAATCGGTAAATTCGTTATCAAGTTATGTTATTGTCCTGCCCGAATAGCGCCACCTACCGGGTCCAAATGTGAATCTAAACCATCACAACCACCATAATTTACCACCTGTATCTCATGTATGGGTGTGAAAGACGACTAAGGGATAAAATAGGCACACAGCATATCTGCAAGAGAAGGAAAACTCGAATTAAAACCCTATGCCAACACGCTTTACCAGCGTAAGGCAGTAGGACAATTTCCGTATCCCAAATAGGGAGTATTCCGTCGGGCCGACCACTGATGTCAAGTCACCCTGCTCCGGTGATCGATCCAACGACGAAGGTTACGTGCATCGCGGGTGGGTTGCGGGAGTGCGTGCTTACGCCCGTCGCCCCGGACGGAGTGTTGTGAGGAACGCGCCGACCGCCACCCACTCCCCCAAAAAAAAAAAATTAGTACAATTTTCTTCCTATTATGTGGTAGGTTCGAGCCCAGCAGTGGGACGTATATAATCTGTGATGATGATGATGATGAATCTTTTATGATTTAAAGTTATAAGTAGAGACATAATTCAATGGGTATAATTCAAAATGAGGTTTAAGAAGAGTATTTTCTTCAAGGTAGGCAACGGCCTGGCCATGCCCCTGGTATTGTAAAGGTCCATGAGCGGAATATTACTTACCATCAGGTGTGCTGCTTGCTCGTTTGCCACCATCGCCAATAAAAAAAAAAGCTTAAAAATATCTTATTTTTTTATTTCATCATCAGACGGGTTGAAATAGAGTTTTATTTCGAATTTTCCGTCGTTTGCATAGACGTTATATGCAGATTATATCCCTTAGTCGTCTTCTAGAACTACAGGAAGAGAGAGGGTGGTATTGTTACTCCGTCACCATAATGAAATATTTATCTATTAGTACTCATAAAAATAGTCTCCTATAAATGGACCGAAATCGTAGGTTTATTGACTCCAATGGCGCTTTTCGTTTACGTATTCCTAAAAACATAGCCTCACGCCTGCTTCCCAGAGGCGTAGGCAGAGACCACGGATTGCCACAAGCCACGATCCTGACATACTACCATATCTTCACTCACACTCATCAAAGTCTTCATGCATTCTCTAAGGTGGTCTCTCTCTTCCGTGTGGTGACGGAGTAAGAATACAATTCACCATCCCCTATCTTACCCGTGGGTGATCATACGAGACGACTCATCATCATCATCATCTTGCTCTTATCCCAATTACTTGGGGTCGACGCAATATGTCATCTGTTTTGACATATTGCAAAAAGTTTCGGCAATGACTTTTATGACCGGCCGCCTGCCTGACGTCAACCCTCCTTAGAAATGTAATCGTTGACCCAAATGGTACCAGATGGAGTTGGTCCGGGTCAATCTAGGGCTCTTAGTCGTCTTTTGCGACACCCACGAGCAAAGCAAGGGTTGGTAGTATTCGAAGCCGCTACCACACATCATACGAGACGACTAAGGGACATAAAACGCATATAACATCTATGCAAGAGAAGGAAATCTCTAAATAAAACCCTATACCAACACGTCTGACCAGCGTGGTATAGTAGGTCAATTACCTTTCCGTTATGGAAGAGGCCCGAGCCTAACAGTGGGACGTATATCGGCTGAAATGATGATGATGATGATTCTCTACGGTTACGCGTAAACTTTTTTTTTTCTTGGGGTGGTCTGCGGTCGGCGCGCTCCACGCACCACTCCGTCCGGGGCGACAGAGGGGCGTATAGCACGCAACACCCGCAACCCACCCAAACACCACGTCGCCTTCGTCGTTGGACCGACCACCGCAGCAGGGTTACTTGTCATCAGTGGTTGGCCCGACGGAATACCCCCTATTTGGGGTACCCTCCCATCGACCGACGTTCCCCCCTCGGGGAGGACGTCGGTCTTTCCTCACGCGGTCGGCCTCTCGGGTTACGCGTACTCTTAACATGACCTTTCACCAGAACATCTCCAATTTGATCTAGAAACGTACGGCGTGGTCTTCCTCTTGGAACCTTTCCAACTTGCAACTCATATTTGCTTTATATACTGGCTTTTGTCATCCTCTCCTCGTTCATTCTTTCTACATGTTCAAACCACCTCAACATACCTTTTTTAATCTTTGTCTTCTTCTTCGTTCACTTCTTCGTTCACTCCACAGCGCCTAAAAAAAGCATATATATATATATATATATATATACTAATACGTGAAGCAAAAACTTTGTACTCCTTTTTACGAATATTACGTAGATGAATAAGTATGAAATTTAGTACAGTTGAAGTATATAATGAGGAGAAGTGCATAAAACCGAAATTTCATATAATAATGGAATTAATGGATTAGAAATACATTAAATTAATTAAAAAGGCATTACGCACACTACCATGCAATCGACACACACTGTTATATATACACTTTTGTTTGCGTTTAAAATCTCTGGTCGAACTGAATGTCAAACAATCATAATTATGATGACAATGTCTAATAAGCATTTGTACTTATATATTAGTTACTAGCAACCCTTCCTCGCTTTGCTTCGGTTTCAGTCTCCTTACCCGCGTGGTTTCTGTTCCCGTGGGAATACCGAGAAAAATATAGCCTATGTTACTCCCTGACATTATAGCTTTCCATTGGTGAAAGAATTTTTGAAATCGGTTCAATGGTTTAAGCGTGAAAGCATAACAAACAAACAGACAAACATACTTTCGCATTTATATTATTAGTAAGGAGTAGTTGAAATATAGCTTCCTCAATATAAAATTATTCATAAATAAAATTAAAAGAAAATTGTGTAGCAAAAAAATTATTTAAATGATTTATGGCCGAATTTCGACCACTCGGCGACCACTAGTAAAATATTGAACGATTAATAAACTCTCTATAAACATTTAAGACACTTTCCTATCATACATCATATGTAAATAAATTATGTATTACCATTAATATTTAATATTATAATTATATACATAAGTTTAGTGATACATAATTTATTCCATCGCGTATGTAATTTGAAGTGTTTGAATGTCTGACTACCGTGTGTGTTTGATAATTGTAATTATAGTTTAGTTGTCTGAAATATAATGAACTAAATTATACAGGCTGATTCTTAATTAGCGTCAGTCTTGTGATTTTTCTTTTCATTCAGATATATGTACATTTATTTCTATAGGTATACGTATCAAGCGATTATCGGGGGGGATTTAAGTAGTGATCTGTGTAGCTATACTCGTTCCAACCATTTATTTTACTTTTGGCAGGTCGAATTCTGATCAATTAGTGTTGTACCAATGTATTACGGATACTATGTTTTGTAATAATCGATTTTAGTCAGGAAGAACTTTTAATCGATTTAACACGGATATTTTATTTTTGCTTAAATACATATTTCATATTATTTAAAAACTTCACTTCTGTAAATATATTTGTTATTTGGGCACATTAATTTTTGCATACCCACTAATTCAATCCTCCCAAAATATTTTACTTTGTACTTTGCAAAATAAAAAATAACTACTTTATGAAGCATTTTTCCATTAAGCGGGGTCCACTGCTCCAAACTTTACTTAGAGACAATGGCGCCCTCGTCTGCGGTAGTAAATCACTAATTTTCTCATCCAGCCTACCCCTTTTTTTTTAAGCCGAATTGGCAACACTTAACGGCGTGGCGGCGACGCCATTTTGTTGTGTTGTCTGTCACTCGCAACAAGACTCCCGTGCTAGTCACATTTCTGTTCGCTGAGTGCTCTTTCATATTTTTCATACGCTGTGTTGAGTATTTATATTCCACCGTATTGATTTCATTGTTCTTACTTTGATTGAGTTGAGCGTATCGTTCCTCCCAGTAAGATTTTACTTGCAAAATGCCGAAAGGAATGGTGCTTAAAGGACAATCCAGAGAGTTAGTGCTGCGGCTTCGTGAATTTTTTGAAAAGGAAAGCCGCAATGGCGGATTCCTTATACCAGTAACCCAAGTTAGAGACCGTGTTGCAGCAGCATTAGGTATTAGTGCTCCAACGGTGGCGAAAATCACTAAAGAAGCCTATGGTAGTAGTGGTATTGAACAGAACAAGCTATCTACGCCTAAGAAAAAACGTCAGCCCCGTAAAGTGACAGCAATTGACAGTTTTGATACTGATGCTATTCGTCGTCATATATACAATTATTACACAAGCAAAGAGATTCCTACTTTGAAAAAATTAGTAGCGTCTCTACGAAATTGTGGCTTGTTTCGTGGTCAAAAATCTTCTTTGTCAAAGGTGCTGCACCAAATCGGGTTCTTGTATAAGAAATCCGACAAAAGAAAAATTTTAATGGAACGTCGTGATATAGCCTTGTCTCGCTGTGAATTTTTAAGACAAGCGAAGAAAATAGAAGACTGGTCGAATGTCGTTTTCACAGATGAAACTTGGCTCAATGGCAATCATTCCATACCAAAAGGTTGGACTGACGATACTGCTGCTTCTACTTCTGCAGTGCCAATGGGGAAAGGTGAACGCCTCATCATTTGCCATGCGGGAACTACAAAGGGATTTGTACCAGACGCTCTGTTAGCGTTCAAATAAAAAAAAACAGGAGACTATCATGAGGAGATGAATGCGGACGTGTATGAAAAGTGGCTCAGAGAAATGATTACATCACTTGAAGAGCCATCAACAATATTTATTGATAATGCACCCTATCACTCTCGCCAAATTAATAAAATGCCAACACAGGCCAACAAAAAACACGAGATTATAAACTGGCTTCGTGATAATGGGGAAGATGTGGACGAATCCCTACTAAAAGTAGAATTACTTAAAATATTAAAAAGTAAAAAGCAGCCAAAACGATATGTCATCGACGAAATGGCAGCAGAATATGGGCATGTTGTAATCAGAATTCCTCCGTACCACTGTCAATATAATCCAATTGAAATGATCTGGGCACAAGTCAAAGGACACGCCGCAAGAAACAATACAACTCCTCCTTTCACAGCAAATAAAATGCTTGAACTTTTAAAAAACCTACACAAGAGTTAATAATAAACACTGCAGATGATTCAAGCGACGATTCGAGTTCGTATGAAGAATCCGACGATTCGTTATAATAAAACAATATTAAAATATTTTGGTTGTTTAATTTCATGTTATAGGTATGATGAGAAGATTTTTATATCTCCCTGATACAATTTTAACGTGTTGTCTATTACAACAATTCAAAACTCAGTTGTCAGCTGACTTAACTGCAAATAAGTGTAATCGATTATTTGCGATTCATTAGTTTGCACCGAACACTTTTGATCCTGTCACTAGATGCGATAGAACGTAACTTTTTTTATAACGGAAATGAATTATCACTTAAATTTTATGAATAGAGCTATTTACGGCATATTAATGTATTTAGTGGGTAATAATTAAGATACATAAATATTATTGGGCAGTTTATATATTTCTCTGTTCACTCGTTTCAAAGTTAATAATTGCGTATAATGAAACAGTTACGTCCTAAAGCATGTGTCAAAAGTAAAATAAATGGTTGGAACGAGTATAATGTATTGTATTGTCTTCTTTTGCTTCTTCTTTTATTTTGATGTCTTCTTTTTTTATTGCTGATAGTGGCAAACGAACAAGCAGCGCACTTGATGGTAAGTGAAACTGCCTTACATAGAACTTTGCAATACCAGGGACCCAGACAGATCGTTGCCTACCGTGAAGAAATCGCTCTTTTTAAGCCTCGTTAAAAAGAAAGACATGCAATAGTGTTCGGGCAACACCGTAGCAGGTAGTTCATTCCTGCGGAACAGTGTTCAATAAATGGATTAAATATTAAACGTTTGATTTGGGTAAACAATATCATATTTAGTGCTGTATGTTCTAAGATACCTACGTGTAAATACCATACCGATGAGCGGTCTTCGCTGGAACTGCACTGCTAGAGTGTCTGTGTATACTGTATACTTGTCAAGAAGTAGAAGTATAATTTAAATTATTTAAAACATTGGTTTTTTTTTTGTTTTTAGAGACTACATTCTTGACTAAAGAAATAAACTTTGTATTTCAACTTACAAACTAAAAACAAACTCAGAACAACAATTTATGGATTGCACAAATTATGTCCTATGTCTCTGAATCGAACATGCAACGCTTGGCATGATAGCACGGTATCTTAATCATTACGCCATCCTTGTAGCCGAATATATGATAAAAAATCAGTAAACGTAATTTATAACAGCCTTTTTTTTGAGACATCGTATCCATTCCGTCCGGGGCGACGGAAAAGCGGTGTGGGGCCTCAAAACTCACCGGGTTATCTCCTCATTCTCATTGGGCCAATCACTAGTACCGATTCTTCGACATCTGTGACCGATTCAAATTTATATCAACCTGTATAGTATCTCTATATAAATTGATTAGTATCTTTATAAACTAAATTGATTAGTCAACTTGAACATGATTGAAAATTTTAACACGTTTTTAAAAAAAGGTGTCATAATTGATAGTTAGTGATCTCGGCTTATAAAGTACTAATTCAAAATGAATGCGGATATTAAAATGTGGAACAGTTAAATGCATATTAAAGTTTTTTAAAAGTAATAAGTATAACTACGCGTGGTGGGGAAAAAGAGGAGGGTAAATTTTTATGATGCGCGCACACCGTCACAAAAAACCGACACCTGAAGTTACCTAGACAACATTTTTTATATGCGTATTATATCCCTTAGTCGTCTTTTAAGACATCCACGGGCAAGATAGGGAGTGGTGAATTGTATTCTTATTCCATCACCTTAGTGGGAAGTTTCTAAGCTGAGAGGAGAAGTAACATCAGGTTGTGAAGCTTTCGACATCAAAATATGCCCATTGACAATCAATTCGTATTAGAAACGTCAGTTTAAAATGGCTTATTTCATTAAATATAATTTATTAGTCATTGATTATGGTGTTCAGGTGACCAAAGTGTGGGAACCTTAATAATTCTAATACCATATTGACCATAATGAAGATCTTAAGCGAATTAACTGTCATAACTTCAGCTTACTTCGACTGTATGCAATTTGTAACGAATACGACCAGTGGCATCTTCATTCAATAGAATTATAACATACAAAGATTATTATGTTACAGGTTAAATTCGATTTTAGGAAATATATGTTTTGGCGAGGTATTTATTTTTTGTTATCTTAACTCATATACGGCCTACTATCCGACTAGAGTTCTCTCTATGATAAGAGGGAAATTGATCTACTATACCACGCTGATTAGACGTGTTGGTAGGTATAGGGTTACATTTTGAGTTTTTTTTTTAAAACAACGCCCTGCCTTAAGGAAATAATCGTTGTATCGCGGAGGACTTCACACAAAGATATAACCGATACAAATCACTCCAGATTCAATTTGTGGATCATACACAAGTGTTGTCTTGCGTAGGATTCGAACCCGCGACACTGGCACGGTAGGTCGGTATCTTAATCACTACGCCATCTGTTTTCTATCTCTTCCATAGATTTTGTTTCCATATTCTCTTAGTCCTTTTTTACGAAACCCGCGGGCAAGAAAGTAAGTTGGTGAATTGTATTCTTACTCCGTTACCAAAAAACAATATATATAATAGCTGACCCAATAGACGCTGTTCTGTTCAAATTAAAAAAAAAGAAATAATTTTTGATATCTATCGCAGTGCCTCCTAGGGTCCAAATATTAATCTAAACCATTCTCGAACGCGCTTGAACATACACAAAAATCTGTCCATGCGTTTAGAAGGAGTTCTATTATAAACACACGAATAGAAGATATATATATATATATAGAAATATATATTGATATAAAACTTGAAAATGTAAAAAATATATTAAATGACGATCAAAAAATGTGATTACGATATTGACAAGAATAATGTTAGTGACAGTATCCATTGAAGAAATTGATATATTGATCGTACAAAATACTGGAAAATTGATGATAAAACCGGTTTCATCCGGTCAGAACTAGTTTATCCTGAAATCATTTTCTACCGTTAACATGTATATTTATTCATGTAATCACTAAAGCCGATTAATAAACTTAATATATTGCTTAACACCGAGAAAATTAAAAACAAAATTAGGCCGAATCGGCAATAAGTTAATCGTCCATAAATTTATGATTACATAAATAAATGATTTGAATAACATTGAAATGCTTAGTCTCTGATACGCGCCTTTTGTAACTTGTCAATTTAGAAATGAATTCACTGTGATTATAAGTAAATATATATTTTACTTGGTTACAGACTAAGAATACAATTCACCGCTCCCTATCTTGCCCGTGGATGTCTTAAAAGACGACTAAGGGATATAATATGCACATAAGATCTGTGTAAGAGAAGGGAAATTCGAAATGAAAACTTAAACCAACATGTCTGACCAGTATGGTATAGTAAGTCAAATTCCCTCCCATTATGGAGGAGGCCCGAGCCCAAGAGTGGAACGTATGTGGGCTGCGATGACGACGTATGTTTATGTATTAGCCGTAGCTACAAACCCCGTGTGGTAACGGAGTTCAGGACTGGGGTACAGGTACCGCAGATCAGGAACGTCAAGAAATTGTATGAAGTATCCATTATTGTATTAAAGTATTAAATGTTTCGTTTTAGTACTATTTACTGAGGAGTGATGGCTGCCTAGTTATTTTGCATTTTGCATCTCGTCCTGCTAAAATTCTTTATTCATAATTATGCTTTATACTTTCTAAAAAAAAAAAAATTACCCTATGTAGCATTGAATCCGTAACGCCTAACACTAAAAGTCTCTGAACTACTGCATCAGTGTATTCACTGACATTTTAAAAATAACGAAATTATCTCGTTTGAAGTAAATCAATATAGGTATATTATATATATTTTTTTATATTACCGTAATGGGATATCTATCAGCTAAGCTAACATGGAAATCGATGTCATTAACGATGTCTGTGTTGACTGTTCCATTCACTGAGTCTAGAGTGCTCGGAGCTTTGTTGACATAACATCAGGAACCAGCTCAGTAATCACTTTACTCGCGTCTACCAATTAGGTGACACTTATAATGGTTGAAAATATTTTGTTTATTATTTTTATAGTTATATAAGCCTTTTCAGAGTGGTAATGGATCTTGGTCGTGGTCCCTAAATGTAGGCCTCATAACTAGGCTCAAAGTCACTCAGCGTGCTATGGAGCGGGCTATGCTTAGGATTTCTCTGTGAGATAGAATCCGGAATACGGAACGGTTTAACTGACATAGCACGAAGAATTAGCACGCTGAAGTGGCAATGGGCAGGTCACATCGCTCGACGAACCGACAATCGCTGGCGAAGAAAGGTTCTCGAGTGGCGA
Source organism: Lymantria dispar (assembly GCA_032191425.1). NCBI lineage: Eukaryota > Metazoa > Arthropoda > Insecta > Lepidoptera > Erebidae > Lymantria > Lymantria dispar. The sequence goes on along the minus strand of CM063465.1, from coordinate 2,117,125 downwards.
CTACGTATCGGACGATGCAGTGTAGGATGCCCCCCCCCCATCAGGTGGACCGACGACCTGGTGAAAGTGGGCGTCGTTGGATGCACGCGGCACAGGATCGCACTTTGTGGCGTAACATGAGGGAGGCCCACGTCCAGCAGTGGATGGCGATAGGCTGAAATGATGATGATGATGGATCTTTATAATAGGAGAGATATTGACTTACTATACCACGCTGGTCAGAGGTATTGGATTTTATTACGAATGTTCCCTCTCTTTGCATAGATGTTATCTGTGTATTATAATCCTTTAGTCCTTTTGTACGACACCCACGGGCGTAGATAATGGTGATGAATTGTATTCTTACTCCGTCACCACACGAAAGATTAGCTTATTAATCAATTTTCATTCTTATCTCCCGATTTTTATGGGAGGGAAATGGATTTTTTCCACTCCTCCTTTTTTTTATATGGTCGGCCCAACGACGAAGGCGACGTGCATCGCGGGTGGGTTGCGGGTGTGCGTGCTTACGCCCCTCTGTCGCCCCGGACGGAGTGGTACGAGGAGCGCGCCGACCGCAAGCCATCCCCCCAAAAAAAAACCTCCTTTTTATTTTCTAATAAAATTTGCCCCAAGCCGTATAAATACTTCCAGGAACTTACTAAGGATCAAATCAGGAATCCTAGCTTACAACAATTGCAGTAGTGCAAACGTATGGTAGGGACAGTCCTAAAAAACGTTTAATATGATATATCTATATGATTTATGTCATGTAAGCTCTTATAATGTTAGGTTCAAAAGGCAAGTGAAGCCGTTAAATGGCGACGGTCTCAAAGATTTTTATGAAAGGGCCACATCGGATGAACGTGGCTACGTCCCGCGGTGCGGTACTCAAATTATATTTTATGTCTCATCTGACAAATTGGCTATTTTACGACCATGGCCGCGATCGGTTAGCGATGACATATCCGACACAAAAATCGTTAGTGCTTATAAAACTACTGTTTTAAACGTTTATAAAGTTGTGATTTTTATGGTTATTTTAATTAAGTGCGTTTTATTTGACATTGTATTTAGTAGTTTGCTTGATTGTGTTACGAATATCGGGTCAGATAAATATTCTAAGGTAGTGATTTAGATATTAAGAATAGAAAGTATCCAAAAGCGATTCTTCTGGCACTTATCGCACTCAACAGTATCAAAATGTCATACAAAGATAAATTTATATATTTTAAAATGGATACACTAGAAAATAGAAGAAAATATTTGGATCTAATGTTTTTATACAAACTAGTTCGTAGTAAAATATCATGTCCACAATTGCTGTCAAAGCCTTTTTTTTTTTATTGCAAACGGTGGCAAACGAGCAAACAGTACACCTGATGGTAAGTGTTGCTGCCGCTCATGGACCTTTACAAGGCCGTTGCCTACCGCGAAGAAAGCGAAGGCAGTGTGAATGCGTGCATTGAGGCTCGATGATACCAAGGGCACCACCAAAACCCTCCACACGCAATCACCCTCAGAAAGTTGGGCTTCCGGCTCTCTCGCTCACCGAACGAAGCGCAGTAACAAATTGCTACTACTCAGACGTCGATTTTCTGCGAGAGCAGCAGCCTAATTTTAGAGTGCCGTATAGGTTTCCTTGGGTATATATCACACCTATCTATCCACCACTAAGAAGAACTGTTTTGGGCACTACTCCTCCCATTCCTCGTATGAGTAAACCACTAAACGAATGTAGTAATTCTGTAGATATATATTCAGATTCTCTAAGTTACTTTCGGATAATAATACGAGCATTGAACTTTTTGTGACTTAAGATTCTAATTTTTTATGCAGCATATGACCCTGATTTTCCTTCCAATTACTATCCAAATTACTGTGAATGTGGTGTTTGCTTATAATTGAGTGTAACTTTTTCTGTAAAAGTACTAGTATTAAGTTGTAGTATCACTGTTATATTTGTTAGTAAAACAAATAAATAAATAAATTTACTCTCACAAGACACCCATGGGCACGAATGCGGGTTTAGTTAATTGTATTCTTATTGAAAGTCAGTGATATTAAAATCTTTTATTTTTTTCAGGTAAGCATCGACTCTTTGCCGTAAGTTAATTAATTTAATTGTAAGATATGGACCAGGTAATAATCTAGACAATAAGTTATAAAACGTTTTAATTGATACTGCGAATAACATTACGTAAAATTTACTTGTTGGACTTGTCATGACGTCTAGAAAAATAAGCCATAATTCAAACCTCTACAATAGAGTGACTGATAGAGAATAGTTTCAAAATTTATAAACAATTAAAGTTTCCAAAAAAGGAGGTTACTGTTTTTTTCGAAATTAATCAAAAACTATATGTGCTTGAAGATTAAAAAAAAAACTGAAAGGAAAAGAAATGTATTTAAAAAAGTCTTACCTAACTTCTAGAAATGTAGGACCAATATTTATAATTTTTAGGGTGAACAATATTTTTTTTGAGTGAGATTTCTATCTATGGTACTTAATACCTGCGCCTGATGCCGCCCTAGCCGAGGCCGCGGGTGATCGGACCAGGGAATTTAGTCCGTCACCCGCAGGGAGGCTGATCGCGCGACGGCGACCGACGTCCCGGAACAGGGACGTCGAGAGGTGATGGTACCCGAAAAGGCATTCCGTCAGGCTGACCACTAACGACAAGTCACCCTGCTCCGGTGGTTGGTCCAATGACGAAGGCGACGTGGGTACGGGTGGGTTATGGGCCCGCGCGCCGTCCTTTCGTCGCCCCGGACGGAATGGACCGCGTGAAAAAAATGGTACTTAATACGATATATCAATATCTTGACCACTACGCCATCTATGCATTTGAATAATTTTTACTATTAATTGTTTCCTTCAAAAATAAGATTTAAACGAATTCAGACGAGTATGTAAATTTTAATAGGTGCATAATTATAATGATTATAAGAAAATTTTAATATAAATCGTGACATATTAATTTATATACGATTTGATTGGTATCGAGTTAAATTAATCGAAACATTATTTCATGGACACCAGAGCTATGCAATATGAATTCTTGATATTTTAAATATGTGGGAAAGCGTATTAATTGATGACTGCACAGATGGCGTATTGGTTAAGATGCCAACCTACCGTGTCTGTGTCGCGGGTTCGAATCCCACGCAGGATAACACTTTGTGCAATCGGCAAATTGTTGTTCTGAGTCTGGATGTAATTTGTGTTCATTCAATTACATGCTTGTGAAATCCCTCGCAATACAAGGATTATTTCCTTATATTAGTGCAGGTACTAGATTTAAAAAAAAAATTGCTACATGTTGGCGGTTATGGATAAAATCAAGTCAAATTATTTATTATGCATAAACCCCGAGAAGGCACTTACATATTGTCAGTTTTAACACAATTAAATTAATTCAATAAATTACCACCGGATCGGCACGCGGCCCTTACTGAGAAGAGCCGGCAAGAAATTTAGCGGACTTGCCTATTAATTTTCACTTCTTTTATATATAATAAAGTTGTTTACAAGTGTCTTGTAAGTACTAGCTTCATTGTGATGCCCTTCGATCCACGCACGGGCACGCGCTCGTGCGCATGCACGCATGCACACATGCACACACACACACACACACACACACACTAACACACACACACGCACGCCCGCTTATTCACTTTTGTTTACCGTTAAAATCTCTAGTCGAACTGAATGTCAAACAATCATAATTATGTTGACAATGTGTAATAGACATTTGTAATTATGTATTAGTTATTAGTGAAATACAGCTTGATCAATAAACAATTAAACATTAATATAATTAAAAGAAAATTGCCTTGCACAAAAATTAAATTAAATGAATTATGGCCTAGTTTCGACCACTCGGCGACCACTAGTATAATTACATACGTAAAATGGCTGAACCAAATCACATAAGCGGCTCCCGATCACGGTTATCTACTAGAGCAGTCATCACTCTCCTCAACCACTATGAAGGAAAAACCAACCCTTACGTTGTTCATGAGCATTAAATTGAGTTGGGCTAACTCCATCTGGGTTTGTATCAAGTTTTCCTTCTCTTGCACTGATGTTATATGCATATTATATCTCTTAGTCGTCTTTTACGACATCCACGGGCAAGATATGGAGTGGTGAATTTTATTTTTACTCCGTTACTACACGGATACGGATATTACCTACATGATAAAAACCTTTGGTCATCTTTTACGATACCCGCGGGCAAAACAGGGGATTTTGAATTACATTCTTACTCCGTCATCATCATCATCATCGCAGCCCATATACGTCCCACTGCTGGGCTTGGGCGTCCTCCACGATGGGACGGAATTTGACCTACTATACCATGCTGGTCAGATATATTGGTATAGGGTTCCATTTCGAGTTTTTCTTCTCTTGTACAGATGTTATGTGCACATAATAGTCGTGTTTTACGACATCCACGGGCAAGATAGGGAGTGGTGAATTGTATTCTTACTCCGTCACCACACGGAAAACTCCTTAATGTGGCGTTGATATTCCAAGCAAGAAGAAGTCTGCCGGGAACACTAGTATTTTATATATTTGAATAAGCATTTTTAAAGGCGAGCACTTTCTAGTCTGAATTGTATTTGTCGACAATTGAAAACCTTTTGGGGGCCTTTGTCGAAGCTGTTCTATTGAAGTTTTTCTATTGGTTGGTTTATTCAATTCATATGTTACGTTTTATATAATACCTTTGTCACAAATTGTTAAAATAAAATAAAAATAAATACTATTTAATACAATTTAAGTACGAGTTTATTTATTTTTCTTTTTTAAATGGTAATGAAAAGACAGCGCACGGCCTCATAATCCTTACTAATCTATATCTATACTAATAAATAAAATTGGAGTGTCTGTTTGTAATGTCAAAATAATAGGCTTTTTTCATGCTCACACGGTTATTTGCACGACCCCCATGCCTATAATAGCGATTAAGTTTTTGTCTGTCTGTCTGTCTGTTTGTTCCGGGTAATCTTCAAAACGGCTGGACCGATTTCAAAGATTCTTTCACCATTGGAAAGCTATAATATCAGGGCGTAAACTAGGCTATATTTTATTCCGGTATTCCCACGGGAACGGGAACTACGCGGGTAAAACGTCTAAAACCGAAGCGAAGCGAGGGCGGGTTGGTAGTCCTTACTAATATTATAAATGCGAAAGTAAGTTTATTTGTTACGCTTTCACGCTTAAACCATCGAACCGATTTCTAGAATTCTTTAGCCGATAGAAAGCTACTATATCAGGGCGTAACATAGGCTATATTTTATCCCGGTATCCTCACGGGAACGAGAATTACGCGATAAGGCAACTGAACCCGAAGCGAACCGAGGGCGGGTTGCTAGTCTATATTACGTCTGTTTTTTTTTGAGATAATCGCGGTCTAGATACACCCTACCCAATCTATCCGGGGATATGGATGGGTGGCGTACGGCTCCATAACCTACAGTGTTACCTCCCCATTGGCGGACCACTAGTGCCGATTCCTGGCCATCCGTGGCTGATCCAGCTGATCCCTTTCAGGTATCGTCCCCTTCGACGGTCGGGCAATAATCCAATATTGCCCGGGTGTCGTCTCCACGCGGTCCGTATCGCTATTTGGACTGACCACTTGAATTTACCAACGCATTTCTTGGGCTGGTAAATTAAATTCTTACGACGAGTAATTATCTTGATATCATTTCAGTTCATACAAATTCCACTACTAGGCGACCCCTAATTTTTTATTTCTTTCTCTCGCAATTGAATTTTCCTTCTCTTGTATAGATATTACATGCATGTTATATCCTTTAGTCGACTTTTACGACATCCTCGGGAAGATATGGGGTGGTGAATAGTATTCTTACTCCTTCACCACACGGAAATTTATAATCTATCGGAATAAAACACTTAGGTAGCTTAGAAAATTAATACGTAAGCTGCAGTATTAGCTAAAGTGATGCGTTACTGCGCGCTCGAGTCGATTATAATATCGATTTTCCACGTTGGAGGATTATTATGCGATCATTGAATTATCATAGATCTTGTGATACGCTAGAGGATAATAGTGAGAGGTAGTGTCGATAGTTTAGTATATCGATAGTTTTTTTATATTTTTCACTATCCATGTATCAATATATTTCGTATAGCGATGAGTAAAAATACAGTTAAATAGAATACAATTCACCACCTCGCTTTTATCCGTGAGTTTCGTAAAATACTACTAAGAAGTAGATAATATTTACGCAAGAGAAGGAAAACTCGACATTAAACCCTATACCAACGATTTAGGAAGGTCCATTTCCACCTATTGTAGAGTAGACTCTAGGCCAGTAGTGGGACGTATATGAGCCGAGATGATGAGACGATGATAGACAAGTATGGAGAGAAATTACAGTTAAGAGCACGTCATAGCACCCACTTGAAAGTCTGTACGGTTTAGGCTGAGAAATATCTCTTACTATAGTTGTCCCTGTGTCGCTCAGGAAGTGCTTAGACAATGATTAATGAATATAGGAAATTGCCTAAAGGTAGCGTTTATATCCACCAAAACTGAGGTGGCCAAATGTCGTGACAAACTAGTAGTCCTATACTAATCCTAACTAATGTTACAAATGTGAATGTAAAATTGTTTGTTACGCTTACACGTATAAACCACTAATCATTTCAGCCCATTTATGTTCCATATTTGGGTTCGGGCCTCCTCCATAATGGGAAGGAAATTGACATAGAATACGCAGCTAGTCAGGCGTGTTGGCATAAGATTTTGTGTCGAGTTTTCCTTCTATGAAGTTAACTGCATATCGTATCCCTTCGTCGTCTTTTACGAGATTCATGGGCAGGAGAAATATTGGTGATTTGTTTCCTTACTACGTCATCACATGGAGAGCTGAACATTTTTTTCACCTGTAGATAGAAACATTATCACGGAATAATATAGGCCATATTTTATCCCCATATTCCCATAGGAATGTAGATTACATTGATGAAACTACGAAAATTTGCTAGTAGTATTATAATTTACTAGCTTATGTCCGCTACTTCGTCCGCGTGAAACAGTTACTTTGGGCTAATGCTAACTTGAATCCGCGACTTTATTTACGTAGAAGGTGAAAATATTTTTAAATAATACAATTCTGTCACACATGATATTTGCGAAACTTAACCGTTTATGTAAGGCACGCAGCAGAAGCTCTCAAAAGGAATAAAAACCGATTCTGAAATATTTTTCATTGTTGTTCCGCTTCTATCGGTCTTAACGCAATGATATATAGCCTTCCTCGATGAATGGGCTATCTAACACTAAAAGATTTTTTCAAATCGGACCAGTAGTTCGTGAGATTAGCGCGTTCAAACAAACAAACTATATAGTATAGATAGTGCTGTGTGGTAGTGGCTTCGAATACTACCAACCCTTGCTTTGCTCGTGGGTGTCGTAAAAGACGACTAAGAGCCCTAGATTGACCCGGATCAACTCCATCTGGTACCATTTGGGTCAACGATTACATTCCCAAGGAGGGTTGACGTCAGGCAAGCGGCCGGTCTTAAAAGTCATTGCCGAAACTTTTTGCAATATGTCAAAACAGATGACATATTGCGTCGACCCCAAGTAATTGAGATAAGAGCAAGATGATGATGATGAAACGCAAACATTTATAATATTGATTTTAAAACGATATATTATATTCTGTTTGTTTATGAACAAATTATAGTTTTCCAATTTATTAGGTGGGCGTGTAGGTTTAAATAAATAATCACTTTCATTTTAGATTTATCAATAAGCGCCGATACCTTCGGCGATGTGGACTGCCCCTCCCAAATGTGTCAAAGAAATATGAAATATCGTTCACCTTATATCTCGCTAGAATTTATTATATGTAGTGGTATTTTATGAACGTGCCGAGTGGTATAAATAAAAATTCAACTGCATGTATTCTGTATGGTGATGGAGTAAGAATACAATTTACTACCCCCTTTCTTACCCGTAGGTGTCGTAAAAGACGACTACGGGATTCAATATGCATATAACATCTGTGCAAGAGAAAGAAAATTCGAAATAAAACCCTAGGCCATCACGTCTGCGCGACGATGACTGACGTCCCTGAACAGGGACGTCGAGAGGTGAGGGTACCCGAAAGGATATTCCTTCGGCCCGACCACTGACGATAAGTCACCCTGCTCCGGTGGTCGGCCCAACGACGAAGGCGATGTGGGTACGGGAGGGTTATGGGCCCGCGCGCAGTCGTTTTGTCGCCCGGGACGGAATGGACCGCCTGTGCGCTTCCCATAGCCTACCTATAAAAAAGGCCATCACGTCTGCTAGCGCGGTATAGAAGGTTAATTTCCCTTCCATTGTGAAGGAGACCCGAACCCAACTGTACGGTTCCACGTTTACTTGTAATTGATATGTAACTGACCAGTGCAAAGCTATACGGCAACCGCAACACACGTTGCGTAATAATTACTTTACTTAAATGTAACTTCACTTAAAGCTGTGTAGTTTTTGTGCTCAACATCGGTGTACGGGATCAACTAGAACCGTACACCAACAGTGGAGCTTATCTGGACTGAGATGATGATGATGAAAGTTCATTTACCATTAATATTGATATTATCATCATCATCGTCTTAGCTTATATAGCACTAGGTTCGAGTCTTCTCCACAATAGGAGGGAAACAGATGAAAAAATAAAAAATAGCATGAGTACTAAGTACGTATGTCAGAAGTGAAACTTCTTTGGTTCCATGTGTTTTTTATCGATATTAGAAAAAAAAGGCTCTCGATATTTCTAACTCGCTTGCTCCTTACTCTCGCCCCATGGCTGTGCTCCGTGCTATATTCTCTCTTTTTCACTCTCTCTCTCAAATGGTCTCAATCGCTCTCTCCCTCTTCTTCGACAAAAACGCTGCTCATCTTCGTGACGCTAAATTGCGTTTCACCCATAAACATTTTACCCTGATGCGCGCAAAGAAGTTTCCCTTCAAAATATTATATCGATATATTTTTGAAATTATATATCCCACCACTAATTCTGGAGCGTCACGTCAAAACACGTATGTATCTTGATCAACTTAGAAAGAGTTCTGTCCGAGGCTCAGCCGTAAAAGCTTAATTACATCGTAAATATCGATTAATCGAATATATAAGTAATTGAAATGTTACCAAAACTATTTTATGGTGTTCCATTAACTACTGGAGAAATATATACTTTCTAAGAAGGAAATATTTGGATACGGACTCATTGATTGAGAATGAATCGATAGTGGTGTCGAGTAAATATTTTAAAGTGTTTAAAATGTTGTGTATTTGAGATTATTTAACCCATTATGATTTCTGTTGTTTAGGCAAGTTTTAAACATTATAAGTAAACGTATTTTTACAGATTTTATGGAATTAGATAATTCAATTAATGAGCAAAATCAAAAACCAAATGCCATCCATCAACCTAGATGTCCACTGTTGGACATAGGTCTTCCCACAAGAATGTCACTTTGAACCATCCTGTGCCACTTGCATCCAACGATTCCATGTGACTTCCAAGATGCCTCTCCTAGAGGGTACCCCGCGACCAGGGTATTCCGTCGGCCCGGCCACTGAAGACAAGTTACTCTGCACCGGTGGTCGGCCCAACGACGAAGGCGACGTGCCACGGTTGGATCATGGGGCCGCGCGCCGTCCCTCCGTCACCCCGAACGGAGTGGGCGGCGGGTGCGCTAACCATGACCCACCCTCTAAAAAAAACAGGGCGTCAGCCCACGTTGCGTCGTTCGATTCGTGGTCCCCAATCGAAAATCTTTCTTCCCCAAAATCATTTGATTTTGGGGAAGAAAGATTTTTGCAAATTTGATAAAATCTGTACAAATAGTTTTATTGAAATATTTACGACAATTTTATCAGGAATGTTTCATTTATTGAATTTATCAATTCTGTTATGCGAATCTACATATATTAAGAGAAGAGTATATATATATATATATATATATATATATATAAAGAAGAATTTGTTTGTTGAATACGCTAGCGTTGGACACCCTTTTCTGTGTGGTGATGGAGTAAGAATACAATTCACCACTCCTTATTTTGCCCGTGAATGTCGTAAAAGGCAAATAAGGGATATAATATAAGTATAAGATTTGTGCAAGAGGGAAAACTCAAAATAAAACCATATACCAGCATGCCTGATCAGCATGATATAGGAAGAAAGTGGAAAGAGAAAAGATCTTTATTTGTTTTTACTATACAAAAAAAAAACATAAACTCAAAACGTAATATTAAAAAAATATGTATAAAATAAAGGTACCTTAATGGCAAATTATACCCTCACCAGCATGATATAGTAGGCCAATTTCCCTCCTTTTTTTTTTTTTTTTTTTTTTTTTTTTTTTTTTTTTTTTTTGGGTGGGTCGCAGTCGGCGCGCCTCCGCACCACTCCGTCCGGGGCGACAGAGGGGCTTAAGCACGCAACTCCCGCAACCCACCCGAAAACCACCTCGCCTTCGTCATTGGGCCGACCACCGGAGCAGGTTTACTTGTCGTCAGTGGTCGGCCCGACGGAATACCCCCTACGCGGGGTACCCTCCCATCGACCGACGTCCCCCCCTCGGGGAGGACGTCGGTCTTTCCTCACGCGGTCGGCCTCTCGGCGGGTGACGGACTAATCCCCGGTCACGTCACCCGCGGCCTCGGCTAGGGCGGCATGAGGCGCAGATAGTTGCGCCTGCGCCGCCCCAGTCGCCGGCGGCGGATCTCCTCATCGAGGCTGTGCTCCACGCGCAGACGATCCGCCGCCTCCTTCTGCGAGATCACTGTCTCGCAGAAGGCTGCGACCGCGTCCCAGTTCCTGACGCTGTCAACCATCGCCCTAGCGATGGCCGGCAGCGTCAGGTCGGCACCGATGATTGCGACGAGTTCACGGCGCTGCACTGCCCAAGCCGCGCAGGCCTCGAGCGTGTGGCGCGCCGTGTCCTCGTCGCAATCGCAGTGGTGGCAGGACGGTGTACTCTCCCTCCTCACGACCCTGTGCAGGTATTTGGCGAAGCTCCCGTGCCCCGTCAACACCTGCACTAGTCGGAAGGAGAGCACCCCGTGCCGCCTCTCCAACCACTGCATCAGCACCGGCCGGAAGGCCTCCACGGTTCGCACCCCGAACCGAGGCCTCTCCAGCCGGATTGCCCAACGGGCAATGACGTCTCGGCGGGCGTCGACGCGCCAGGCGGTGAGATCCCTTAACGAGATCACACCGCCCTCCCCGCGCACCCCCGACACCCGCCGATACAACTCGGCGAGCATTTCCGCCTCCAGGTCCCACGGGGGAGTCCCGGCCAATAGGCACGCTGCCTCCGTCGCAACCGTGCGGTATCCGCGGATGGCCCTGACCGCCATGACCCTCTGTGGTCGCCACAGAAGGGCCCTAAGTCGGACGGTCAAGGACCCCGCCCACACCGGTGCGCCGTACAGGGCCATCGACCGGATGACCCCCGTGTACAGCCGTTTCCCTCCTATTGTGGAGGATGAGTGGATGGCGATATGCTGAAATGATGGTGATTCATTTCAACGCATTTATTTCACGCTGGGCTCGAGCCTCCTCCGCAATAGGAGGAAAATTTACCATATTATACCAAGCTGGTCAGACGTGTTGGTATAGGGTTTTATTTCGAGTTTTCCTACTCTTGCATAGATGTTATATGTCTATAATATCACTCAGTCGTCTGTTACGATATCCACGGACAAGATACTTCGTAGGATCATATTGTTGACAGCTGTCTGTCTACACACATTCACACTCCGCTTTTTTTTTGGACTGGGCCGCGGATCGGCGCTTTCCACGCACCACTCCGTCCGGGGCGACAGAGGGGCGTAAGCACGCACACCCGCAACCCACCCGAACACCAACGCCTTCGTCGTTGGACCGACCACCGGAGCACGGTTACTTGTCATCAGTGGTCGGCCCGACGGAATACCCCCTAGTGGGGTACCTTCCCATCGAGCGACGTCCCCCCCCTAAGGACGTCGGTCTTTCCTCACGCGGTCGGCCTCTCGGCAGGTGACAGACTAATTCCCCGGTCACGTCACCCACGGCCTCGGACAGTAGGCAGCGGCCTAGCAAAGGTTCGTGAGCGGCAGCATCCATCAGGTAAACTATTTGCTGGTCTACTACCGTTTTCAATAAAAAAAAAAGATAGGAGTGGTGAATTGTATTCTTACTCCGTCGCCAGTAGATGGCGTTACTTTGAATTGATGATGACTAAAAAGTAAGCAGTAATACTCTGAATCAAACAATAGCCTTATAATAGTTGCTTAACTAAATATTATAATTCAATTGTAATATCATAATTGAACCAGTTCAATTATGTATTATCTTTAAGTCGATTAAAGATTTGGTCTGAACTATAGGGAGATAACTTTGTGAGGCGTTATGTCGGATGGGATAAGGGTTACAGTGTTTGAATAAATTTCAACAAGGGTACAATATAATAGAATTTATATGTATATATATAGATACTTCCATTTATTATGCCGGTAGTATTACGGCAAATTAAATATTATGAATTATAACAATGTAATATTTTAAGTAACTGAAGAAACCGAAGAAAGACCGACGTCCTCGCCGAGGGGGGGACGTCGGTTGAGGAGAGGGTACTGCTCAGGGGGTATTCCATTGGACCTACCGCTGACGACGAGTCACTCTGTTCCAATGATCGGTCCAACGACGAGTGCGACGTGGGTACGGGTGGGTTATGGGCCCGCACGCCGTCCGTTCGTCGCCCCGGACGGAATGGACCGCGTGCGCGCTTACCATAGCCCACCCATAAAAAAAAATTAAAAAAAGGGATAAGTATATTAAGTAGATAACATCTATGCAAGAGAATTAAAACTCAACATAAAATCCTATGCCAATGTAGTAAAATAGAAGATGTGTATCATCTCTTAGCGGAGTATGTGCGGAATGAATCTAAGTGAAATAAAATTTTTAAAAAATTTAAAATTAATATGTTATATATTGGGGGTATTTTAGAATTTCTAACTCGACCAATGTCTCGCGAAGTAAAATCAATGTATAGATTAGTTAATATTTAACCTAAATATACTTACTGAAAACAAAATAAAATAAATATTTAAGGAAGACTTCCATACAACAAACGCGGTATATAGATAACGGTACGGAACCCTTTGTGTGCGACTCCGACTCGCACTTGGCCAGTTTTCTTCATTTTAGGGAAGGCTCAAGTTCTAATGTGTTACTTATATGACTTGAAATACTGTATTTCTATAATTACTGTGTGGTCAGACGATTCACACCGATAAAAAAGCCATACAATACGATTTTAATCAGTTAGAATAAATCACACTTCCCGCAGGCCTCTCCCATTCACAGAGATCCGATTTTATCTGGCTTCTCAGGCGCTTAGAACATAATCTCCATTTATAGGAAGGGATTTGTAAAGATGGCGGGAAATTCATTTGAAATGATTTGCGATAACAACTGTCAAAGTAAATGGTAAATAATAAAAAGTTGACTTTTAAAAAAACTTTAATAATATTTTATTGTAGTGATACTTTTTTAGGCATGTGAGTTTATTTTTAAATAAAATAATGATAGGCAAAATTGTAAACTTTGAATAACCCCCCGACACAAATTGTAATAATACAAAAAAATGTATTACGTTCTTTTCAACAGAAGTTATCAATTAATTGTCATTTAATAACTGTACTGACGCACCAGGAAACAGGCTTTCAAATGAAAAAAAAACCGCATCGAAATCGATTACTCAAACGAATGGACCATCCGTTTGAGTGCTACGATACCACAGACAGACAAACGTCGACGTCAAACTATTTTTTTTTATTGCCAACGGTGGCAAACGAGCAAGCAGCACACCTGATGGTAAGTGAGCCTGCCGCACATGGACCTTTGCAATACCAGGGGCACAGCCAGGCCGTTGCCTACCGTGAGACATATACTCTTCTTAAACATCGTTTAAAGAGGAGGGGAGGGGAAGGAGTTTATAACACCCCTCTTTCTCCGTCGGCGGTTAAAAAATGCATTTATTTCCCGTATTATATGTGATGAATAAATTTGTTCAGAGGGTGCCACTACCAGTTGATTGTCCGTTAACTGATTAGTGTCGCTACGGGCACGCGATCCCGGACTGCTCCAACTGCTCCTGTCATTTTCCTATCCTATATCTAATGGCAGTAGTGTCCCCTAACCCAGTCCCCACCATATACATCCGCCATATCCCCATCCCTTTCCTATCAACGAAAATTCCTGAGGAGGGTTGACGTCAGGCAGGCGGCCGGTCATAAAATATATAGCCGAAACTGTAGACAACATGGACTTAGACAAGTACATGTTGTGCCGACCCCACTTAGCGTGGGATGAGGCCAGGCAAATGATGATGATGATTATATGTGAAATAAATGCAATATTGTAGAGAATATAGTATAGTTAAATGAATACAGTCCATTTCTAAATTAAATAAATTGTAAATTGATTATTAATGTTAATATAATGATTTCTGATGTTACGCGAGCATTACACATTGTAAATAAAATCAAACTGTTTTACGGATTTTATCGTGGTCCGCCCGTAATCGTAAAAATCGTAAATAGTCTTATTTACAGTGTGGAATACTCGCGTAAATAATAAGAATCATTTCGTTGCTTTAGAGTTTTATTTCGAATTTACTTTCTCTTGCATAGATATTATATGCTTACTATTTCCCTTAGTCGTCTTTTACGACATCCACGGGCAAAATAAGGGTGTAGTGAGTTGTATTCTTATTCCGTCATCACACGGAAATGTATGTACTTTATATACTTATATTAAAATATGAAAACGAATGCAAGATAGTTTTTCGCGTGTACTTAGATTACTGGTAAATCTCCACGTACTTCGACAAGATACCGTCTCATACTATTGACCATTTATTAGTATATACGTGATATTGGCGATTTTTCTATCTGCAAGTTGTGGAACAAACTTGGCCACAATAAATCTTTTTCTTGGCCATAATACTTATGGACGTTAAAAAGACGTAAGTACTGCCTGACCGCATATTGTGTGATACGAATTTCAAACAGAGATCTTTGTTATCACGGGATAGTAGGTGGTGTGGCAGCGCCTGCGTCCAATGTTGAATTATAGGCAAAGAATTGACTCAGAAGATCGTCCTTGTTTTCCCTTGCGCTGTGGACTTAACTGCCATCACGTCTCTGTAGTGGTACAAGATTGGACTGGCAGAAATTATCGGACTGTTACGGGTGGATAGTATTGAAGATGTATCGACTTTGTCGATATTGAAGAGATATGGAGGTCGGTAGTTCGGGATGAGCTTTGGAGTTTCCAAGAATCATCACCTCTGCCAATAGACACTTCTTCAATATTTTTTAAATCCCCCATTGGCCGTTCTCAAATAACTGAACTCACCGCGGATTACTGCCATGGCATCTGTAGAGGTATGCGTAGATGCGGGTAAACTCTCCATAGTCTACGTGCAACCATAAAATTGATATTAGTAGTAGGTGGAGCTTGTTTTTTTTTTCTGCCGGTGGTGGCAAACGAGCAGGTAGCACACCTGATGGTAAGTGATACTGCCACACATGGACCTTTGCAATACCAGGGGCACAGCCAGGCCGTTGTCTACCGTTAAGTAAATACCTACTCTTCTTGAACCTCGTTTAAAGAAGGATATGTCAAAGCTACGATCGATTTCGATGAAGTTTATTTTTATTTTCTTTCGGACTATGAATAACAGTGTCTGTCTGGTTTTTTTTTTGGGACGAATACCACCACATATTCCCACCACTGTAACTCCCATAAGCTAGGATCCACAATAGTCTCCATATGAGACAGCGAGGTTTGACTCTCGGGAAGTCCTTGGGAATGCAACAAATTTAATTAGAAAAGAAAAGCAGGAGGAGTTGGGCAGATTCCACTTCCTTCTTATGCAAAGCGGGCGACATGAAGCAAAGTAGGCTAATAAGCCAGATATTAAGAAGATGTACAGCTACGTGAAGCGCAGCAGTACAACATCACAAATTTAGCAGAGCTTAAGAGACCTATTTGTGAGCTTTAGGATTGGTTGCAATAGTAGATATGATTTAGATTAGCTAGTGAATTTGATAAAAAGGTCCGTTACGTCAAATGCTTTCTAAACAGAAAGTAATGAATATTTTAAAGGTTTGAGGTTGGAACAGACCCGAAGTATCATGAATTTTGAACCGGTTCATTTTTCTCGAAAATAATATAAGGCCATACAAAGAATCTAGCTATAATTTTACTTATGCCGAAATATATTTTAACCATAGACAAAAGTTATACATAAAAACTGAATAATGATATCATTCTTAACCACGAACATAAATCTAACGATCTGGGACATAACTAAATTTCTTCAACAAATCTTATTATAAAACAGCACTCTACAACCAACCTTATATCTCTAGTATTAAGTTATATAATGCCTTAAATTCGTTGACAACATATTACACCGTAGCGGAACATATGTAAAAAGTGTAAGCGATGTTTAGTTAACGTTTGCACATAACGACTGGCTCGTCCCGGGGAGGCCCCGAGCAATTTTCGTCGGAATTTTCTCTAGGGTATTTTAACATTACGATGCGGTGTCATTGAGGAAATATAGCGGGGGAGGTAGCGATTTCTTTACATGTTTTTTTTCCTCAGTGATAACATCGAAGCATCAAGGAAATTACGGTACTCTATCGCGGGTAATAAAGGTGAGAATGAAGGGGATGACAGAGATCGCTAACTGGGGATAGAGAATTTTGTGAGTTTGAAATATGATGAATGTTGTTATGTTTGCTAGGTTTTTTTTGTCCGTAAGGTTTCAAGTTATTTTCTTTTATAACTTTTTTTGCTATTGTTGGCAAACGAGCAAAGAGCATACCTGATAGTAAGTGATACTGCCGCTTATGGACCTTTGCTAGGCCGCTGTCTACCGAGAAGAAGGTGAAGGGAGTGTAAATGCGTGCAATGAAGTTCAGTGATACTAAAAGCAACACCAAAATCAACCACACGCAAAGTATCCTCAGAAAGTTTTGCTTTCAGCTCTCTCGATCGTCGAACGAAGTACAGTTATAAATTGCTACTACTAAGTCGTAATTTTTTGCGAGAGTATGGTATTATCCCGGACGGATCGGCCCACGGCTGTAGACTGTTTGCTCCTACCACATGTAATTTTGGTGCTATACAATGGATTTAATATAGCCTAGTAGAATAATAGCAACCTGAAGTGGCAATGGGCAGGCCACATCGTTCGACAAACCGACATCCGTTGGGGAAGAAAAGTTCTCGAGTGGTGAACATGTATCGGACGACGCAGTGTAGGACGCCCTCCCACTAGGTGGACCGACAACCTGGTGAAAGTTGCTTGGTATCGTTGGATGCAGGCGACACAGGATTACACTTCGTGGCGAAACATGAGGGAGACCTACGTCCTCTTTTTTACCTGTGGGTGTCGTAAAATACGACTAAGGGATATAATTTGAAAATAATAACTATGGACGACAAATAACACTCCAAATGTAAACCAATACCAACACGTTGGACCAGTGTGGTATTGGTTTAGTAAGGCAATTTCCCTCCCTAGAGATCGAGCCCCAGCAATGGCAGAGGTTTGACTTGAGAACATTAATAGCTAAAACACAAAGAATATTCATCATCATCATAGCTCCTATACGTTTCACAGCTGGGCTTAAGATAGTTTCACAATGTAAGGCAAATTGACTTACTACCTCGCTTATGAGGCGGGTTGCTATAGAGTTTGATTTAAACTTTCTGCCCAACTTTCTGAGGGTGTTTGCATGTGGTGGGCTTTGGTTATGCCATTAGTTTCACCGAATCTCATTGCACGTATTCATACTCCCTTCACTTTCTTTACGGTGGCACCGGCCTAGCAAAGGTTCATGAGCCGCAGCAACACTTACCATCAGGTGTGTTTGCTCGTTTATCACCGTTAACAGTAAAAAAAAGTTTTCTGCCCTTGTAGTCGTTATATGCAAAATATATCCCTTAATCGTCTTATAAGACACCCACAGGTCGTACAGGGGGTCATGAATTGTTTTTACCCAAAAGCACGTGGAAATAAAGAAGAATAAACAAAAAGTAACTTAAGTTTGAAACTTGTCAGACATGTTTTATGTAAGCAATTATAGTAGTTTATGGGTCATAGAGTTGTTACTGTTTGGTGTAAATGTGTCTTATGGCGTCTACTTGTCTTTTTTTATTTCTTTTTTATTAACAGGTCTAGACACGCCACTGTTCCGTTCACGGTGATAGAAGGGCATGGTGTGGCCTCCTAACATACTGTGATCTTATATTCCTTTTCTATCGCAATCGGCTCATTAATACTGATGCCATAACATCCGTGCCGGCGTGGACGGGTCACTAACGACTCCTGGCGCTTAGATAACATCTAAGGCAATACAAATCTATATTTCTTTACTAATATATAAAGCTGAAGAACTTGTTTGAACGCGCTAATCTCAGGAAATAGGATCACTATTTGAAAAATTCTTACAGGGTTAGATAGCCCATTTATCGAGGAAGGCTATAGGTCTATGTCATCACGCTAAGACCAACAAGAGTGGAGCACCAATGAAGAATGTTTCGAAATCGGGGTTTTTTCCTTTTCATGTCATTTCCAAGTTCTTTATGCATGTCATTAGATTTTAATATTTTTAATTATACAGATATTCGCTATCTTTTTTAACATAGTCTGCATGAAACCTGAATGAGAGACATCGCTCACAACTTTTACTGAAATCCCTTATCTGTCAAAATCGGGCGGGTTACACCAACTGCGGACAGAGCTCGGGTGTCCACGATCTTTGAAAATGTTGATATTGTCTCGTGACGTCACGAACTGTGTAGTGTTTCTCTCTTCTTTTTATCTTGTCACTCCTTTGAAATTTCTCCTGCTTAAATGTAAAGGATTATGTCGCTAATTCGTCACTTTTCCCTGCTGGTTGAATACTTTCTTTTCTGTTATTTTGGAGTAAGAATAGAAACAACTAAATCCTTTCTTGCCCGTGAATGTCGCAAAAGTCGACTAAGAGGTACGGTATGTATATAACTATGCATTTGAATGGTGAATAAATATTAAAAGTTTATTATATTTCTAAGTTAAAGTTGTAAGTTACTAGCAAATTCACGGGCATTTGAAATGAGAGCTACGGAGAAACTACGGAGTAGAAGTGGTCGTTGCGCAACTTAGCTGGTTATTGAAACTATCTATCGGTACAATAGCGGTTAGCTAGTTTCACCGTACTGCAAAAACCCGCTAACAGCTATTAACTCAATCACGTTTCACGAACGTGAATCACACAAAAATGAACGTTCGCTAATACTTGATCGCTGCCGGCAGCTAACAGTCACTACTCGCTATTGTAGCTAGCTTTAGCTAACAATAACAACAACTCTGTAGCTAATAGCTATCGCGATCGCGAGAT
Source organism: Lymantria dispar (assembly GCA_032191425.1). Taxonomy (NCBI): domain Eukaryota; kingdom Metazoa; phylum Arthropoda; class Insecta; order Lepidoptera; family Erebidae; genus Lymantria; species Lymantria dispar. Next base: position 2,097,653 of record CM063465.1, on the reverse strand, counting down.
GGTTCGAACACCGTTTCTTTCATCAATCATCATTTTGTCTCTTTCATACACGCACACGGCAAATCTGCGTTTGACCTTTGACTTTCGCCCTTAACATATTTGAAATAAGATGCATTTTTTGTAAGATTATTTGAGTTATTTGTCATTTGATACTTAGACGTGAGTTGCAGGTAGATGCCTAATTATGTGGCCTTAAACTAGTCCTAATACATGTGTTTATCGACATGGTGTATTATAGACACTTCTTGGGTTGAGAGCCTTCAGCGCTCACCCAGCAGTCCGGATAAAGCTGTCATAGCCATCTGCAGTTAACGACTAAGCCACACAAAAAAAAAAGTGGCGTCACTTACTTTTGAGTATAATATTAAATTTGATAGCTTGAAAATTAAAATAAAGTGTATATATCATCATCTCAGCCCATACACGTCCCACTGCTCGGGCTTCCTCCACTATAAGAAGGAAATTGACCCAACATACCACGCTGGTCAGATGTGGTGGCATAAGGCTTTGTTACGAGATTTCCTTCTCTTGTATAGATGTTGTGTATGTGTTATAATATAGTATGAATATCTTAGAATAATAACTAACAGAAAGTAACTCCACACACAAAAATGAAGCATTTAAATTGGAGCCAAATGGAGCGTACACCAAACCGTTTCGTAGTGCACAAGGTCACGGCGTACGCAAGGCAACTCTATTGTATAGTGGTGTGCGTGTGTAGGTACGCGTGTAACACACACTACACTGTGATACTTTAGTTAACTAGTAAAACACAACCCGCTATTCTCGCTACTGAAATAGAGTGTTTCAAAAACCGCTATTGACATTCGATAGATAGTTTCGTTTCGTTAACCAAAAAACCCGCTACTACCCATCGCTACTACGTAATTACAATCGTATAGGTCTCATTTCCGTGGGTATATGGAGATAAAATAAAGTATATGTAGCTTACGCCGTCACCGCACAGAAAAATAATTGTTGTTATTCAAATATAATAGTTTACTTAAATTCAAATTTGTAGTCACCCTAATTGGGGTGCGATAGCAAATAAATGTAGGGATAAGTAATTTGCGTGACTCGCCCTCAGTCGGCATAACTAGTAATAACCGGTTATTACAATTATTTATCGGTTTTATCCGGTTTTTTATAGTTTACACAGTTATGTTTGTCAGATTTGCTAAACTTATTTAGTTTTATTAAAATTTATTAATTATTTCTCCATGTGGTGACGAAGTAATAATACAATTCACCACCTCTATTTTAACCGTGGGCGGGTGTCGTAAAAGATAACTAGGGGATTTAATATGCATATATATAAGCAAGGGAAGAAAAACTCGAAATAAAACACTGTATCAACACATTTGACCAGTGTGGTATAATAGGTCAATATCTTTCCTATTATGGAGAAGACTCGAGCCCGTCAGTGGGACATGTATGAGCTGAAATGATGATGATGAAAATTTATTTATCAATATCAAAACAGAGGTAACTAGTCGCCTTCTAAATTTTAATTCCATACAAAAGCGATTTCTGTAAAGATTTTCCCAATATCGAGGTAGACCTTTAGAAAATACTAACACACTCATTTTTGATCTGACCTGGGATTCGTATTCGGTCGTGTAGGCTATTTACACTAATAAAGTTTCTTTTTATTGGCAACGGTGGCAAATGTGTATAAAGTACACCTGATGGTAAATGTTGCTGCTGCCCATTGACCATTGCAAGGTCGCTGCCTACCGCGGAGAAAGAGAAGGGAGTGCGCATCACTAGAACCCACTACCCTCAGAAAGTTGGGCTTCCGGCTCTCTCGCTTACCGAACGATGCACGGTAACAAATTGCTACTATTCGGCAGTTGATTTTCTGCTCAGTGTGGTACTACCCTGGACGGACCGGCCCGCGACTGTAGACAGACAACTGTCAACAGTGTGGTCATACCACTTTGGCACAGTACATCCATCACCACTATTAATGTACGATATTGGTCATAGGACCTCTAATAAAGGCCGGCGATTGGATTTGCTGCCATTATTTTCTCAGGAGAGCCCTGATCCACAGGAATCGATGAGGAGAGAATACGATGGGTCATAGAGCCATGCATCACACTTTCTTGGTCCCGAATGTTTGCCAAAAAAAAATTTAATGCGCTGATGCCAATCCCTTAATTGGTTTTAGGCATCGTCCGAGAAATTAGTTATATTCAATCATTTTTTTGTTATTTTATATAATATGTATTCTATGTAATACAGAGAAAATGCTATATTTAGTGAACATTATATAACAGTAGTTACCGTACAAGTTCCGCCAAAATTCCAGAGGAATCGTTAAGTTGGTTGTCAGCGCCTAGTTTATGGTAATGATTTGACTTATTGACAAAGTGTGGACGACGATAACGAAAGATTTACTCAATCTGAAAAAAAAAGCTGTTATTTTTTTCTGCACTCACTCTTTTCATACGCATATTCACAGAGTCCATCCATCTCTTTTTGGGTCTCCCACGCTTCTTACGTCCGTCCACAATCATATCGATAACCCGCCTTGTCACATGCCTGTCATCCCTCCCCATCACATGTCCATACCAATTTATAATTTATGTAGACAGTCAAATCTAAGTTTATACTTTTATGTAATTTTTATATATTTTACAACAGAAATTTTAAGGATTCCTAGCTTGGTTATTTTAGCCATGAACCTTTTCTCGCTTCGTTATTAATACAAAATAACTCACCAGAAAGTTATAAATAAACTAAATGTACCATTTTAAACCACAAACGACTCGCATAAACAAGTAATCTACCTAAAAGCAACATTCTGACATATTGTTTGTATGAACAATGGTATTTTTCATACAAATCGCTTTTGTCCAATATAAAAGGACCACCATTTTGTAAACCGGATAGGGAGGTATAAAAAATTATCTGTGATTCGCGCGCGAATTTGTTTTTTTTTTCGACGAAAGATTTTCTTTTTTTTTATCGAGGAAAAGATGTCTATTTGCGAAGATTGGAAGTGTCCATATTTAATGTTTTAGGAATGCTTTTTTTGGTGAAGAATAAGAGCGACTTGAATTTTATTTCGTAATTTTCATTAGGAGAAAGGTGATTTATTTCTTTCTAGGCTCAAATATAATACGACCACGCATATTATATTTTTAGTTTTGAATGCATGTGCTAAGAAAATTTTTACGAAACTTTAGTTTGCTTAATTAAATTAGTATTACTGTGGGTGGCGACTACAAATACCGTTAACTTTTCTCGTAGGTCTTAAAATACGACTAGGACTTTTAAATTTACCTGGACCAATTCTATTTATTAGTCATTCGAAAATTACATTCCCAAGGCGGGTCATAAATATTTTGCCAAAAATGCTTTTTTTTATAGGTGGGCTATGGTAAGCGCGCTTGCGGTCCATTCCGTCCGGGGTGACGAAAGAACGGTGCGCGGACCCATAACCCACCCGTACCCACGTCGCCTTCGTCGTTGGGCCACCACCGGAGCAGGGTGACTTGTCGTCAGTGGTCGGTCCGACGGCATACCCTTGCGGGTACCCTCATCTCTCGACGTCCCTGCCAAAAATGTTTGCAGTATATTTAAGTATATCTGTATGTACGGAAACGTGGTCTCTAAATATAGCTCTTATAACCATGCTCAAAGTCTAAGCTTGTAATTTCAAAGGCTAAGCTTGTAATTTCTCTGCGTAATAGAATTCGAAATATGGATTTCCGCAAAAGAACTTGTGTGACCGACATAGCATGAAGAATTAGCACGCTGAAGTGGCAGGCGACATCGCTGGACGAATTGACAACGAACTAATGAATGTTGCTGAGTGTTGTTGCATGCAGGCGGCACAGGACCTCACCCTCCTTGGACGGCGATAGGCTGAAATGATGATGATGATATATATATGTATAGAAGAAGAATAAATTGAATCGACCCCAAGTGATTGAGATAAAAGCAGGGTGATTATAATGATGATAACTTACACAAATTAGTAATAAGGGTTCTTACCTTAAAATAATTCAAGCATCTGCGTGGTGACGAAGCAAGAATACAATGTCAGTTTCATTTTAACCTGTAGGTGAACGTAAAAGATAACTATGAAGGTGATGGTGACTACATAGATGATAGAGTTGAGTGGTCTTTTTTGCTAAGGAAAATACTTTGTACGATCGATAAACGATTATTCTAAGTCTAGGCGTGTTTTATAGTTTTATAGTTTGTGAAGTCCCCGTGACAGAAGGCTTTATTGCTTGATGCCTTTTATCTACCTATTGGCTTTCATCATCATTTCAGACTAGCGCTGTCCATTGCTGGACGTAGGCCTCTCTGATGTTGCGCCACAAAGTGCAGTCCTATGCCACCTGCATCCAACGATGCCCAGCAACCTTCACCAGGTCGTCGGTCCAGCTGGTGGGGGTGTCCTACATAGTGTCGTTCGATACGTGGTCGCCATTCGAGAACTTTTCTTCCCCAGCGGTTGTCGGTTCGCCAAGTGATGTGGCCCGCCCATTGTCACGTCAGGGTGCTAATTCTTCTTAATTAATTGGCTTTCATATTCTCAAGGTTAATATTCATCTTGATCACAGCACATATGTTTACTGCTGGGTTTCAGTCTCCTTCATAATAAAAGGCAAATTGATCTGACATATCACGCTGAGACGTATTGGCATAGGTTTTCATTCCGAGTGTTCTTTCTCTTGCATAGATATTATACGCATCTTATATGAAACGACGTCCATGAAAGCTGGTGGTGAATTGTATTCTTACCCCATCACTAGGCGAAAAAATAAAAATATTGTCGTTATTATTTATATATTTTATATTTTTCGTGCAGCTTAGATCAATAAATTCTTTATTTATTAACAAACAGTTTTTATGACACTTATTATATCATTTATTTGTCATTATATTTGTCGCTAATGACGATCAAATTGAATATTGAATATGTGATCTGCATTAATCTAATATGGAAGATATCTTAACGGTAATAAGACGCAATTCATTCGAGCTTAGAAACTCTTTAAATATTAACACGACGGGCAAGTAAGTAGTTTGAAGAGAACCAGATTTATTTAAATCTCACAAATTTATTTTCTCAGTACTACTTGATCTCCAAGTAATTAAATTATCGTACAAATAAAACTGTTGGACATAAACTGCGTGCCATAGATACAGATCTTTAGTGGCGTCCATTTTTAAAAATCGAAACGCGTGTGGGTTGAAGAATCTCGTTGATTCTTTATTCTATTTTTTTTTAATTCAATTCTAAATTTAAATGAGGTGCAATAACTTTTATAGCGTGTATAGACTTTCATTGACGTTGAACTTTTTTAAATCGGTTTGAATGTCAATTTTGCTTGTTCCTTTTGTAACGTTTGCATTGGAATTGTCATTTTTGGAGTTTACAATAATTAGTTAAAGTTTTTAAATGAACCGAGCCAGTTCAAAGCATGTGTTATAATAGTTCATTTTGTAATATTTTTAAATTCAGTGACTATTATCGTAGCTTTGTAAATAGTGTAAACAAAATATGTTTATGGGTCACATAAAAAAACAACATTTTTATTACAATGCCGTAGTTTTAGGAACATAGGCTGAGAGGTTTCGTAAAAAAGGGGTCAAGTGCGAGACGGGACCGCGCATTGAGTGTTTCGTAACGAGGTGGTAGATGCCAAATTTAAAGTGTCTAACTTGTGGCATTACTAACATGTTACGTATTTTTGTTGTTTATTTTTTTAATGCTGTGAAAATATATAAAAATATATACATTTCTTTTCGATGCTTGTGCATTTCACAGTTATGTGTTACTTTCTTCACGGTTGAAAATAGATAATTGGAGTATTTTCTTTTTGAGGTTTTGGCGAGTACATTAAAGTGGCATGTGGTGGTCTTGTATTATATTCTATTATGTTAATTTTTTAACGTGTTATCCTTACTAATATTATAAATGCGAAAGTAAGTTTGTTTGTTACGCTTTCACGCTTAAACCACCGAACCGATTTCAAAAATTCTTTCACCAGTGGAAAGCTATAATATCAGGGAGTAACGTAGGCTATATTTTATACCGATATGCCCACGGGAACGGGCACTACATGGGAACGAGAACTACATTGGAACTACACGGAAACGGGAACGACGCGGGTAAGGCAACTGAAACCGAAGCGAGGGCGGGTTGCTAGTATTAGATAATTTTGATGTCATTTTATGCAATGTAATGTAGAAAAAGTGCTGAGAGTTTATTATATAAAAGTATTTCACAAATGTTTATGTTTGCCACCAAAATTCCCATTAACTGCATGACCGTAGCACTATGGAAGGTGGCATTTTGACATATAGAGGGATTAGTGTGAAGAAACTAAAGATGTGAAGGAACTGATAATTTATGAAGATTCTAACTCGACACTGGTAACAATAACAATAACTGCTGGACGAAGGGCTCCCTCATGGTTCGTTACAAATTGCAGTTCTGTGCCGTGCGCATCCAACGACGTCCCGCAACTTTCTCTAAAAACAAATCCATATTATTTTTGTGTCCATTTCATTTTAAATAGATAATAACGTAATCTTTTATGGGAAATTTCGAGAGAATAAAGTAAAAACACTTAACTGAAAGCAGGTTTAATGACAACCAAATATTTGTTCATCGCAATCAATAGTGCAAGACCAAATACGAAGAATGTGCTAAGTCATACCGCAATGCATTCAACTTTACTACTGTGCGGGGCCATTAAATAAGCGAAATTACAAGCGGAGCGGATTTTGCCCGCTTATTTTTAACATTTTCGTTTTAATACATGATATAGTTTAAATTTCGATCCCCTATGACCAGTGTCATGAATTCCGTCATAGGTAATAGTTACACACCAGTTAACACCTTATCATCATGTCAGTCCTATCCTGAATAGGAATGGAACTGGCCTACTTTACTACGCTTGTTATATGGGTTGGTATTTCGAGGTTTCCTTCTTTAGTTTAGATATTATATGCATGTTATATCCATTGTAAATAAAACTACTTTTACGGATTATATCGCGTTTGTATTTGATTTATGATTGCCCGACGTTTCGAACACTTTGCAGCATTCATGGTCACGGGCGGACTAAGGTGTCTCACGTCCAACAAGTCATAGTCATTACAGAGATTTATATATAACATATAAATGTCTGTAATAACGATTACTTGTTGGACGTATATATAACATATAAATGTCTGTAATAACGATTACTTCTTGGACGTATATATAACATATAAATGTCTGTAATAACGATTACTTGTTGGACGTATATATAACATATAAATGTCTGTAATAACGATTACTTGTTGGACGTATATATAACATATAAATGTCTGTAATAACGATTACTTGTTGGACGTATATATAACATATAAATGTCTGTAATAACGATTACTTGTTGGACGTATATATAACATATAAATGTCTGTAATAACGATTACTTGTTGGACGTATATATAACATATAAATGTCTGTAATAACGATTACTTGTTGGACGTATATATAACATATAAATGTCTGTAATAACGATTACTTCTTGGACGTATATATAACATATTTATGTCTGTAATAACGATTACTTCTTGGACGTATATATAACATATAAATGTCTGTAATAACGATTATTTCTTGGACGTATATATAACATATAAATGTCTGTAATAACGATTACTTGTTGGACGTATATATAACATATAAATGTCTGTAATAACGATTACTTGTTGGACGTATATATAACATATAAATGTCTGTAATAACGATTACTTGTTGGACGTATATATAACATATAAATGTCTGTAATAACGATTACTTCTTGGACGTATATATAACATATAAATGTCTGTAATAACGATTACTTCTTGGACGTATATATAACATATAAATGTCTGTAATAACGATTACTTGTTGGACGTATATATAACATATAAATGTCTGTAATAACGATTACTTGTTGGACGTATATATAACATATAAATGTCTGTAATAACGATTACTTCTTGGACGTATATATAACATATAAATGTCTGTAATAACGATTACTTGTTGGACGTATATATAACATATAAATGTCTGTAATAACGATTACTTGTTGGACGTATATATAACATATAAATGTCTGTAATAACGATTACTTCTTGGACGTATATATAACATATAAATGTCTGTAATAACGATTACTTGTTGGACGTATATATAACATATAAATGTCTGTAATAACGATTACTTCTTGGACGTATATATAACATATAAATGTCTGTAATAACGATTACTTGTTGGACGTATATATAACATATAAATGTCTGTAATAACGATTACTTCTTGGACGTATATATAACATATAAATGTCTGTAATAACGATTACTTCTTGGACGTATATATAACATATAAATGTCTGTAATAACGATTACTTGTTGGACGTATATATAACATATAAATGTCTGTAATAACGATTATTTGTTGGACGTATATATAACATATAAATGTCTGTAATAACGATTACTTGTTGGACGTATATATAACATATAAATGTCTGTAATAACGATTACTTCTTGGACGTATATATAACATATAAATGTCTGTAATAACGATTACTTGTTGGACGTATATATAACATATAAATGTCTGTAATAACGATTACTTCTTGGACGTATATATAACATATAAATGTCTGTAATAACGATTACTTGTTGGACGTATATATAACATATAAATGTCTGTAATAACGATTACTTGTTGGACGTATATATAACATATAAATGTCTGTAATAACGATTACTTCTTGGACGTATATATAACATATAAATGTCTGTAATAACGATTACTTGTTGGACGTATATATAACATATAAATGTCTGTAATAACGATTACTTGTTGGACGTATATATAACATATAAATGTCTGTAATAACGATTACTTCTTGGACGTATATATAACATATAAATGTCTGTAATAACGATTACTTGTTGGACGTATATATAACATATAAATGTCTGTAATAACGATTACTTCTTGGACGTATATATAACATATAAATGTCTGTAATAACGATTACTTGTTGGACGTATATATAACATATAAATGTCTGTAATAACGATTACTTCTTGGACGTATATATAACATATAAATGTCTGTAATAACGATTACTTCTTGGACGTATATATAACATATAAATGTCTGTAATAACGATTACTTCTTGGACGTATATATAACATATAAATGTCTGTAATAACGATTACTTGTTGGACGTATATATAACATATAAATGTCTGTAATAACGATTACTTCTTGGACGTATATATAACATATAAATGTCTGTAATAACGATTACTTCTTGGACGTATATATAACATATAAATGTCTGTAATAACGATTACTTGTTGGACGTATATATAACATATAAATGTCTGTAATAACGATTACTTCTTGGACGTATATATAACATATAAATGTCTGTAATAACGATTACTTGTTGGACGTATATATAACATATAAATGTCTGTAATAACGATTACTTCTTGGACGTATATATAACATATAAATGTCTGTAATAACGATTACTTGTTGGACGTATATATAACATATAAATGTCTGTAATAACGATTACTTCTTGGACGTATATATAACATATAAATGTCTGTAATAACGATTACTTGTTGGACGTATATATAACATATAAATGTCTGTAATAACGATTACTTCTTGGACGTATATATAACATATAAATGTCTGTAATAACGATTACTTGTTGGACGTATATATAACATATAAATGTCTGTAATAACGATTACTTCTTGGACGTATATATAACATATAAATGTCTGTAATAACGATTACTTGTTGGACGTATATATAACATATAAATGTCTGTAATAACGATTACTTATTGGACGTATATATAACATATAAATGTCTGTAATAACGATTACTTGTTGGACGTATATATAACATATAAATGTCTGTAATAACGATTACTTCTTGGACGTATATATAACATATAAATGTCTGTAATAACGATTACTTGTTGGACGTATATATAACATATAAATGTCTGTAATAACGATTACTTGTTGGACGTATATATAACATATAAATGTCTGTAATAACGATTACTTCTTGGACGTATATATAACATATAAATGTCTGTAATAACGATTACTTGTTGGACGTATATATAACATATAAATGTCTGTAATAACGATTACTTCTTGGACGTATATATAATATATAAATGTCTGTAATAACGATTACTTGTTGGACGTATATATAACATATAAATGTCTGTAATAACGATTACTTCTTGGACGTATATATAACATATTTATGTCTGTAATAACGATTACTTCTTGGACGTATATATAACATATAAATGTCTGTAATAACGATTACTTGTTGGACGTATATATAACATATAAATGTCTGTAATAACGATTACTTGTTGGACGTATATATAACATATAAATGTCTGTAATAACGATTACTTCTTGGACGTATATATAACATATAAATGTCTGTAATAACGATTACTTCTTGGACGTATATATAACATATAAATGTCTGTAATAACGATTACTTGTTGGACGTGAGACACCTTAGTCCGCCCGTGACCATGAATGCTGCAAAGTGTTCGAAACGTCGGGCAATCATAAATCAAATACAAACGCGATATAATCCGTAAAAGTAGTTTTATTTACAATGTGTAGTGCTCGCGTAAACATCAGATATCATTATGTTATATCCCTTAGGCGTCTTGTACAATACCAAGATGGCAAGATGGGGCGATGAATAGTATTCTTACTCAGACAGTTTTTATACGATACTAGCAACCAGCCCTCGCTTCGCTTCGGGTTCAATCGCCTTACCCGCGTAGCTACCGTTCCAGTGGGCATATCGGGATAAAATATAGCCTAAGTAGCTTATGTAACGTATGCCTCCGTGATATTGATAGATGAGATATATTATAGCTTTTCATTGGTGAAAGAATTTTTAAAATCGGTTCGATGGTTTAAGCGTTAAAGCGTAACAAACAAACTTACTTTCGCTTTTTGTAATATTAGTAAGGATTTTTTTCCTCGCTAGAGAGCTCCGATAAACGTGTCCGATAAACGCGCCCGATCGCTGCTAATCATAAATCGCTATAGGGCGAAGCGCGGTTATTTTTTGTTTGTGTGTATAGTTTTTTTTTTGTGTGACTTAGTTGTTAGCCTCAGATGGCTGTGATAATTTTACCCGGACTGTTGGGTGAGCGCTGAGGGCTCTCAACCCGTTTAAAGTTAAGCGACCGATCCCGAGGGCACCCCCTGTGGGGTATGGACCTTGACTCGGGGGGTCGCTGGCAAAGTGGGCATTCCCACGTTTATGACTTTAACGCGACACGATTTCCGTCCTCGGCGGCAGGGGCGCAATCGTGGGTATTTATTTGTCAGGGCCTCGCGGGCTGTGTACGCCTCCGTCTGGGCGAGAGAGACATGATTGTGTGGGACTGAACGCGGTGCTTGAATTTATTTAGTCGCGTGGTATTTTAATTTTGCCATAACTCCTAAGATGTTAATTAAAATTGTATATGGCAATTATGTAGTGCATGAAATGCTTAAGGTAACTAACGTATTGTATTTGATAAGGATTAATATACTATGCGTCTAAATAACTTTCAAATTATCACGTTATAATGTGGCCATTTTCTTAAACATTTAAATGGGTATTGTACGTTATCCGTAAAATATAGGCATATGCTATCGCAGATTTTTTTGTAGACCTATAAAAGATACACAATTCCACCATACATTGTTTTGATATATCTCCAACGGATCAGACAGCGTTTTCGATAAAAACTCCCGGGCGGCTTGACTTTTTCCGATCTCTTCAACAATTATCGTCATATTTCAACCAATTTACACAAAACATTGATGTATTATACATAAAAAACTTCCCCATGAACTACTCCGTTATTTAGTGAAAACCGCATGAAAATCTGTTCAGTAGTTTTTGAGTTCATCGCGTTTAGACAGACAGATAGAGGTGGCCGGGGACTTTGTTTTATAATATTTAAAAGATATAAATTATTGTTTTGTATACAGAAAGTTTTCCGTGTGGTGACGGAGTAAGAATACAATTCACCACTTCAATTCACCATCTTGCCCGTGGATGTAGTAAAAGATGACTAAGAGACATAATATGCATACTAACATCTATGCAAGAGAAGGAAAACTCGAAATAAAACCCAATACCAACCTGTCTGACCAGCATGGTATAGTAAGGTCAATTGCCCTCCTATTGTGGAGGCTCGAGCCCATCAGTGGGCCATATATGGGCTGAAATGATACAAAAAGTATGGGTGATGTTTGTATTTGTTTTTTTTTTTGAAGTGTGCTATATAATTATGATTCAGTTTCACATTTAAAAAATACGAGTAAAAAGGATATATTAGGATAGACATGATTAGGATGTAGGACTTGGAGAGAGAAAACGATTTTTCTTTCTTTAAAATAAATCGATTTGCAAAAACAATCGATTAATGATTTTTAATTAATCGATTATTTAATAATCGATTGTTTTTTACTATTCGTAGTTCTTTATTAGTTTTTCTCCTGACGGGATTGTGATGACGTTTTTTTTTTAGTAAATCTGAGAGTGATATGTATTTTTTAATATAGTAACAAACACTGACATTCGATCGAGCACTTGTTCTGGCAGAATTGTGATGACCTTTTTTGTTTTTTTTTAGGAAACCTGACAGTAATATTTATTTTCTTTATAATAGAAAACTCAGAAAAAAGCAAATACTAAAATAATCGATTAATTTTAATATAAAAATATCGATTTTTATTATTTAGATAATCGATTATTAAAATCGATATTACAAGAAAATAATCGATTAATATAAAAATCGATTATGTTTCACATAATCGATTTTTATATCGATAAAAATCGATTATGTTTCACATAATCGATTTTTAGGCGTAAACATCAGAAATCATTATCCCTATTAGGATGGAAAAGAACGCCATCGGTATTAAGGACTTCGTATCAGTAGCTCATTTCATACTAGCTAATGCAGCCAGTTTGCAGGTTTTTTTTTATGGCTGGACTATGGTAAGCTCGCACGCGGTCCATTCCGTCCGAGGCGACGAAAGGACGGCGCGCGGGCCCATAACCCACCTGTACCCACGTCACCTTCGTGGTTGGGCCGACCACTGGAGCAGGGTGACTTGTCGTCAGTGGTCGGCCCGACGGAAGCCAGTTTGCAGGTTATTAGCATGATTCTTTCGCCTTCGACGGTTTACGCGGAGAATGAAAAGACCATCATCAATAATGCCCTGCTCTTATCTCAATTACTTGCGGTCGACGCAATAGGCACTTTTCTACCATTATTAATATTGCAAACTTTTAACAATTGTTTAATAATCGACCGCTTGTCTGATGTCAATCCTCCTCGAGAATGTAATTGTCGAATAGACTGCATGCTAAGGAATTAGTCAAGTGCGATGTGAAGGTTTAAGTCATCTTTTACGACACTCAGAAGTAATGTGACGTTTGGTGGCATTCGTAACCGCTATCATTCAGCAACGGGGCATGGGATCACCATACATAGACAGTCAAAAAAATAATATGAGAAAATATCTATGAATATAACTAGTATGTGAATAAATTCTTTGAAATACTATAATAAAATTAACTTTATCGAAGTTATTAGATATATTTCTAGAATGCCTAGAGGTCGAACGGTCGTAGGTTCAACTCCACATAATGAACGCCACGGCAAAGTTAGCCAGCTGTTTTTGTACAAATAAATCGTTAAGCATTGTAGTAACATTGATAAATTAATAAATAATTAGATTTCGTTTCTATTTGGTGAGTTTTATTATTTGTTTGAATGCTATAGATTTATTTTGAAGCAATATGTACGTTGATTAATTAATCAATTCTTTGATACAATTTCTTTATTTTATTAAAAGTGGTAACTCAGACTATATTGCGTAGAGGAATTTTGGCGGGAATGACAATATGTCATGTGGCGCTGTTATATTTTATTCAACATTTTGGTAGTTTACAGTGTTACATTTTAGTATTGAAATTATCGTGAGACTGATCCATATTATAATATCTAAAACGGAAAAAACACTCACGTGCTGAGATCGATTACGTCGACCCGGGTTTCGAGCATGTCCAGTGCACGCCGGGGCCTCGCAGACGCCGCTGCGCACTCGCCCTGATGATGAGCATCGGACATGCTCGAAACCCGGGTCGACGTAATCGATCTCAGCACGTGAGTGTTTTTGCCGTTTTAGATATTATAAAGTGTTATATTTGTTGTTTTGAGATATTGCTATTTGTTTTATGACCGGCCTAAAAAGAGATGGATGGATTGTGTGAATGAGGATATGCGTGTAAAAGCAGTAAGTGCAGATATGACGGCTGATAGGAAGCTATGGAAGGTGAGAACATCTTGTGCTGACCCCACTTAGCGTGGGATTAGGGCAGGCAAATGATGATGACAGTGTTATATTGAATAAATTTTGCTGACATTTTATGTAATAATATCAGGTTGACCGAGCTTCGCTCGGAGTATTTTTGTAACATTTATTCAGATATATATGTATTAATAAAAAATAAAAAAATGAATAATGAAAATTATATAAAAAATTACAAAAAGAGAATAATAATAACACCGAGATTCGATCCGACGCCGTTTGTCGCCGATGTCAAAAATAAAATGAAATCTGACTACTTCGCCACTGAGCTATAGTAACTCATGACATTGATGGCAAAATTTGAATTCATATTCTTTTAAAATTTAATGTCATTATATTGTCTGCCAAAAACACTGACAAAACAACATTTTCTATACATAAAACCTAGCTAGATCGATTTTTTGGGCCCGAATCCTCTAGTATGCCAAGTTTCAACAAAATCGTTGGAGCCGTTTCCGAGATCCTGAATATATATATATATATATATATATACAAGAATTGCTCGTTTAAAGATATAATAATACAGAGAACGCTTTTAAGTATAGTGAATATGATATAATGATAAATTACGTGCAATTTCGTGTTCTTCCGTAATTCCTAATGAAATCATGATTTGGTTGTCAGCACCCAATCAGTGGTAACAACTTCTCATTGACGGATTATACTATTAAATTGTTAAGCTTATGATGTATTCGACTGAAGGGCTTTGTACTAATGAATAAAATATATCTTGAATAAATTTAAGCAAAAAGAAAAAAACAGTATATAGATGTGTCAGGTTTGAATTTTGGCGAAGTTTCGGCGCGGATATGGAAATGTCATGTTAAGCTCTTATATTATATTATTTTTTTTTGTGTTTTATAGTATTTTATATTGAATAATTTTGCTGATGTTTTATGTAATATAATACAATTAAGGTGCTAAAGTGTGGTGAATGTGATATAAGAGTGGTTTAGGTATATTTTCATATTCTACCGAAATTCCCAGAGAAATCATTTAATTAGGTTTTCAGCGCCTAATTAATGATAACAACTTGACTT
This sequence comes from Lymantria dispar, assembly GCA_032191425.1. NCBI lineage: Eukaryota > Metazoa > Arthropoda > Insecta > Lepidoptera > Erebidae > Lymantria > Lymantria dispar. The sequence continues at coordinate 2,082,135 of CM063465.1, read as the reverse complement.
ACTGACGGACAATGACTATTAATAAGAAGAAGTAAATAATATGTAAAGAAAATTATTTGTAAGCTACGTAAAACAAGGCAGTATGGTCGAAAAGACTTTAGCCTAGCCATGAGGGCGAGAAAACAAAATTTCATGAATTATAAAAAAATATTTATTATATATGAATTTTTCCTGGTGGTGACGGAGTAAGAATACAATTCACCACCCCCTATCTTACCCGTGGGTGATCGTACGAGACGACTAAGGGATATAAAACGCATATAACATCTATGCGAGAAAAGGAAAACTCGAAATAAAACCCTATACCAGCACGTCTGACCAGCGTGGTATAGTAGGTCAATTACCCTTCCATTATGGAGGAGGCTCGAGCCCAACAGTGGGACGTATATGGGCTGAGATGATGATGATGATGATATATGAATTATAAATCGACTTGGTGAAAGATAAAAAAGTTTTTGGATGCGGGTCACGTAGAATTGTGCTGTGTGGCGTACTATGTAGAAGACTTATGTCCAGGAGTAGACGGTATAAGCTTGAATAATGATAATTACTTAGAATAATAACGTATAGAAGGATAGTGTCGTTACTTCGAACGTTCGAAACATGAATCTAAAAATACTACATGCGCGCATACGATTACACACGTACACACGCACACCACTAAACAAATTATGAAATCAAATTTTGTTTTTATTAACATAAATCGTCGAAATACTTTTAAAAGTAATGTTAAAAACCTTTTTATGTTTTTCAAATGTGTTGTGACACCATTTGAATGCACAAGCCGTCATAATTACCTATTTATTTTTTAAGAGTTGCGTACGTACGTGCAGTCCAGTGTCCTTGCACATTATTGAACGGTTCCGGTTTAAGTTCCATTAGGCTCCAATTGAAATGCTTCACATTTTGTGCGCGAACTTACCTTCTATACGTTATTATTCTAAGGATAATTAATTATAAATTTATAACTTATTAATTATTGTAAATCTTCGCCGTATTGACGAAGTAACAATGCAATGCACTACACCTTTAATTATCTTGTGTATCGTGACCGACGAATGAGGGATATAGGCAGTTAACATCATTACAGGAGAAAATGTTGGAGCCAGGAAAAGTGAAAATAATTAAAAATTAATAAAAATATTAACCAAAAGAAAATGATTTAACTACTATAATAATTGTTATATGCTATACTCTATATAAATAAATAAAGTTAGTGTTTGTTTGTAATGTCAAAATAATATTTTTTTTAGGGTTCTGTACCCAAAGGGTAAAAACGGGACCCTATTACTAAGACTTCGCTGACGGTCCGTCCATCTGTCCGTCCGTCTGTCTGTCACCAAGCTATATCTCGAGAACCGCGACAGCTAGACAGTTGAAATTTTCACAAATTATGTATTTCTATTGCCGCTATAACAACAAATACTAAAACTAAAATAAATATTTAAGGGGGTCTCACATACAAAAAACGCAATTTTTTTGCCTATTTTTTATAGATATAGTACGGAACCCTTCGTGCTCGACTCCGTCTCCGATGATAAGATTATTTGCACGATATTTGTCTAACACCCGGTTTAAAAAATGTTGTCTGTCTATCTATCTGATTGTTTGTTATGAGTGATCTTCAAAATAGCAGGACCGATTATGCTAGTATTTTAGTACCAGGTAGCTGTCCATATAAGGAGTAACTTAAGATTAATTTTGCCGGTATTCTCACGGGAACGGAACGCGGGTAAGGCGACTGAAATCGAAGCGAAACGAGGGTGGGTGGTTAGTTAAAAATGTATTTATAATTTAGGGTCTTAGGGGCCTTAAGGGCCCTCGATGGAGTGAAGCCTCTAGATTCGGGCAGCACCTGCCCGCACGTTCACGAAGCTACTGGTTAAATCGCTTATTCTATGGCCGTTAAAGTAGTGATAATTTTAAAGCGTTTCCTTCCTACCGCGCCTGTTTGTTTAATACAATGATATTTCAAAAAAGCTGATTTTAACGTAACTTAACTAATTTAACGACTCATTCATACAATTTGTATAAACCGAGAATGATGATGATGTGTCATTGTTTATGTTAGAATAAAAATTTATTAACAAAGATTAGTTTTATGAGACATGTAATCTTTTAAGTGATCACTTCTTAATAAATTTTGATGCTTACGCGATATTAGTATTATCTACATATATATATATATATATATATATATATATATATATATATATATATATATATATATATATATATATTAGTATTATCTACATATATATATATATATATATATATATATATAGGAGAGGCGGGTTTTGCGACCGATATATTGACTCATCAGGATATCTCTGGCACCATAAGGCTTACAGACTTGAAATTTGGCAGAAATATTCCTTTCGTCAAGTAGAGGTCAGCTTAGAACCGATTTTACGAAATTCCACCGGCAAGGGGTGTTGCGGGGGCGTTAAAAATCATCATCATCTTGCTCTTATCCCAATTACTTGGGGTCGACGCAATATGTCATCTGTTTTGACATATTGCAAAAAGTTTCGGCAATGACTTTTATGACCGGCCGCCTACCTGACGTCAACACTCCTTGGGAATGTAGTCGTTGACCCAAATGGTACCAGATGGAGTTGGTCCGGGTCAATCTAGGGCTCTTAGTCGTCTTTTACGACACCCACGAGCAAAGCATGGGTTGGTAGTATTCGAAGCCGCTACCACACACCGGGGGCGTTAACATAAATATAAAGGAACAGGGTGAGCCGAAGCTACTGAAGCTAGAAAAATGAAACTTAGACAGTAGTTTCATTTCGTGACGTAGGCACTCTTTGACAAAGATTTTTTTGAAATTCTACCCCCTTTTTTTTTTTTTTTTTTTTTTTGGGTGGGTCGCGGTCGGCGCGCCTCCGCACCCCTCCATCCGGGGCGACAGAGGGGCTTAAGCACGCAACTCCCGCAACCCACCCGAAAACCACCTCGCCTTCGTCATTGGGCCGACCACCGGAGCAGGTTTACTTGTCGTCAGTGGTCGGCCCGACGGAATACCCCCTACGCGGGGTACCCTCCCATCGACCGACGTCCCCCCCTCGAGGAGGACGTCGGTCTTTCCTCACGCGGTCGGCCTCTCGGCGGGTGACGGACTAATCCCCGGTCACGTCACCCGCGGTCTCGGCTAAAATTCTACCCCTAAGGGGGTGAAACGCAACGGCAAAGTTTGTATGGAAAGAAAAAAAATCTTTAGCTACTGTCTTCAAATTAAGCACAAATACTCTTTAATAAAAATAAATAAACACGTGTTTCAGAGTTTGTCCATTTTCATCCTCTAAGGGTGGAAAATAGGTAGAAAGATATCAGTTTACTGACTTATCACAGAGCCGAAACTACTGATGCCAGAAACATGAAATTTTGACATTAGTTTCTTTGCGTGACGTAGAAACCTACTAAGAAAGGGTTTCGCTAATGCAGCCAGTTTGCAGGTTTTTTTTTATGGCTGGGCTAAGGTAAGCGCACGCGCGGTCCAGTCCGTCCGGGGCGATGAAAGGACGGCGCGCGGGCCCATAACCCACCCGTACCCACGACACCTCGTTGTTGGGCCGACTACCGGAGCAGATGTGACTTGTCGTCAGTGGTCGGCCGACGGAATACCCTTTCGGGTACCCTCACCTCTCGACGTCCTGGGACGTCGGTCGCCATCGCGTGGTCAGCCTCTCTGCGGGTGACGGACAATTCCCCGGTCCGATCACCCGCGGCCTCGGCTAGGGCGGCATTAGGCGCAGATACTCGCGCCTGCGCCGCCCTAGTCGCCGGCGGCGGAACGTGTCGCCGAATAGGATCTCTACTCGCACACGATCCGCCGCCTCCTTCCGTGAGATTACGGCCTCACAGAAGGCGGCGACCGCGTCCCAGTCCCAGTTGAAATTCAACCCCTAGGAGGTAAACCACTGTAACAAAGTTTGTATAGGGAGAAAAAAAATCTACATCGATTTCCTTCAAATTCCCCAAAAATAGTCTTTAGTAAATATGAATAAATACGTGTTTCAGCATTTTTTAATTTTCACCCTCTACTTTCGGGCACTACGCGAGTAAGGCAACTAAAACCGAAGCGAAGCGAGGGCGGGTTGCTAGTTTATGTATATAAACTAGCTGACCCAACAGACGTTAGTCTGTTTAAATCTAAAAAAATAGCAAAAGAACTCCTACTTGAAATCGACAGCAGCGCCACCTAACGGGTCCAATTAGGAATCTAAACCACTCTCGAATCCCCTTGAGCACATACAAAGAATTTCATAAACATCAGTCCAGCCATTTACGAGGAGTTCAGTGACACACGTACACAAGAAATATCTTTATATATAAATTTCTTGTGTACGTGTGTATGTCACTGAACTCTTCCTAAACGGCTGGGCCGATGTTGATGAAATTTTTTGTTTGTCTTTAAGGGGATTCGAGAATGGTTTAAATTCACAATTGGACTCGGTAGGTGGCACTGTTCGGGCAGGACAATAACATAACATGAGATCGACTTTACATATTTCATCCATCTTTTTTTTTAAGTTTTTTAATACGACGAAAAAACTAACGAAAAAAAATTAGAAAAGTTGCGCAGATTATGAGAAAATTTAAGCAAACTTAACGACTATATAAACTTTTCTAATGTAACCTTTTGTATGTGTTCAAGTGGGTTCGAGAATGCTTTTGATTCACAATTGGATCCGATAGGTGGCGCTGTTGTCGATTTTAAGGAAAATTCCTTTTATTTTATTTGAACAGAACGTCTGTTGGGTCAGCTACTCTTGTATACATATAAAGATTTTCTGTTCGTGTGTTTGTAATTGAACTTCTTCTAAACGGCTTTTTTTTGCTTTTTTTTGGGGTGGGCTACGGTCGGCGTGCTCCTCGCACCACTCCGTTCGGGGCGACAGCGGGGCGTACGCACGCACACCCGCAACCCACCTGAACACCACGTCGCCTTCGTCGTTGGGCCGACCACCGGAGCAGGGTTACTTGTCATTAGTGGCAGGCCCGACGGAACACCCCTTATTTGGGGTACTCTCCCATCGACCGACGTCCTCCCCTCGGGGGTCACGCGGTTTCTTCTAAACGGCTGGACCGATTTTTATTTATTTTTTTCTGTGTGTTCAAGTGAGTTCGCGAATGGTTTAGATTTATATAGGCGTTGCGATCGATTTCATGAAGAATTCCTTTTACTATGTTTTTAGATTTTACCAAAACACAGCTAGTTATAAATAAAACTTTCGCGTGATTACGGAGTAAGAATACACTTAACCACCCCCTCTATTGCCCGTGGGTGTCGTAAAAGATGACTAAAGGAACTATGCAGGTAACATCGATGCAGGAGAAGAAAAACTCGATATAAAACCATACTCCAACACTCTTCGAGCAGTATGGAATGGTAGCTTAGTTCTCCTCCCATTTTGTAGAGGAGACTTGATGACATTGGGACTTATATAAGCTGAGATAATGATGATGACGTATATACGAGGTCTGTTCAAAAAATACGCGGACTGGGGTCATAAAAAAAATGCAATTTATTTGGGAGTTACACGTCTGGGTCCCCTTCAAAGTGCGTTGGGAAGGAGAGTATCCTTCCCACTTACACAATATATACACTTATCCCAACGGTGTTTCCACTTGTTGAAACAGTCCTGGAATGCTTCTTTTGTGACGGCCTTCAGCTCCTTCGTCGCATTCGCCTGAATCTCCAGCATAATTTCAATCTTCTTCCTTTGAGGGATTTTTTTAGTTTTGGGAACAAGAAGAAGTCACCAGGAGCAAGGTCAGGTGAGAAAGAAGGGGGGGGGGGGGGTCTATTCTATGGTTGGAACAACAGTGATCGAGTGTTTGGCCAAGAACTCGTCGGTCGTCGGTCATCAGGCGTGGCACAATTTTCACAGCGACGCAGTACATTTTCAATTTTACGGTTAAAATTTCACAATAAGACGCTACTGATATTCCACACTCTTTGGCAAGCTCCCTAATAGTCAGACGTCGATTTGCGCGCACCAGGGTGTTGAGTCTGTCAATATGTGAGTCATCAGTTGACGTTGAAGGACGCCCAGGACGCTCATCGTCGTCAATCGACTGTCGACCACACTTGAAACGTCCATGCCACTTGAAACATGCAGTATGCTTCATGGTAACATCGCCGTAAGCCGTGTTGAGCATGACAAATGTTTTCGTTGCAGATTTCCCCGAGTTTTACACAAAATTTCACAGCGATTCGTTGCTCCTTCAGGCTGTCCATTTTACAATTCGAAAAACGGAAAAAAACACTCTTTACTGAAAATCGTGTAGCTTATCAACAAATCAAGATATTCGCGACAGGCAAACGGCGTTTCAATCAGCTGATCTGCACGAAGTTATTGCTACCAAACGGATTCTCCTGCAACCAATTCACGCTGCGCAATTCAAACAGTCCGCGTATTTTTTGAACAGTTTTTTGAACAGACCTCGTATTATAAATAAAACTATTCGGACAGGCGACTATCCGCCCGTGACCATGAACGCTGTAAAGTGTATGAAATATCGCGCAAAAAAAAAAAATTTAATACAGCCGCAATAAAATCCTTAAAGAGATTTATTTGTAAAAAGCAATACTTGTACATTTCTATACGAGTATCTATAAATTTAGAATCTCGGTAAAGGCTCTAATGATTTCTATGAAATTCAGCATGTAGGCGGATTCGGGGAAGATAAATCGATCTAGCTAGGTTAGTTAGGTTTTATTTATAGAAAAACTTGTTTTATCAGAGTTTTCAAAAAATGAAAAAAAATATAAATAGAATATAACAATAAATATATTGCCATTGTCATCGGGATTGAAAATAGCTCAGTTCTTAAATCGAATAGTTCAGAATAAACTGTTCCTGCACAATGCTTGGTTTTCTGTTTTACAAGTTTATTTTCTTTGACAAGAATCATCATCATCATCGTAGCCCACATACGTCCCACTGTTGGGCTCGGGCCTCCTCATCAATGGGAGAGAATTTGACCTACTATACCATGCTGGTCAGACATGTTGGTATGGGGTTTCATTTCCAGGTTTCCTTCTCTTGCACAGATGTTATGTGCTTATTATATCCCATAGTCGTCTCTTGCGACATCTACGGGTAAGATAGGGAGTGGTGAATTGTATTCTTACTCCGTCACCACACGGATAGATTGACAACAATATTTTCTTTTAATTATTCGATGTGTTTTTTTTTTTTTTTGGGGTTGGGTTGCCGTCGGCGCACTCCTCGCACCGCTCCGTCCGGGGCGACAGAGGGGCGTAAGCACGCACACCCGTAACTCACTCGCGATGTACGTCGCCTTCGTCGTTGGGCTGACCACTGGAGCAGGGTGACTTGACGTCAGTGGTCGGCCTGACGGAATACCCCCTATTTTGGGTACCCTCCTATCGACTGACATTCCCCCCTCAGGGACGACGTCAGTCTTTCCTCACGCGGTCGGCCTCTCAGCGGTGACAGACTAATTCCCCGGTCACGTCACCCGCGGCCTCGGCTAGGGCGGCAAGAGGCGCAGGTATTCGCGCCTACGCCGCCCCAGTCGCCGGCGGCGGATCGGCTCATCGAGGCTACGCTCCTCGCGCAAGCGATCCGCCGCTTCCTTCCGCGAGACTACTGCCTCGCAGAAGGCTGCGACACTATTCGATGTGGTGACAGATTAAGAATATAATAAACCATCCCTTATGTTACTAGTAGACGTCGTAACCACACTTAATATTTGAAGTATATATAAATATCTTTTATGGAGCAGATTTTACTTATACAGAAATCAAATCTATATACAACGCAGACATTTACATCGCTATACAGTATCCGATAATAATACTTGAAACTTTAAATGGTTCCTCATTATCGTTGCGAACATCCCTTAGACAAGTATAACAGAAAAGATTTTTTTCTTCCGTCAAAACTTTATCCACAAATCATTCGTTGATCGAAGAATAAATTTAACTTGTTACGTAGTTGTAAATGCATGTTCTTTTGAATCGTTTTATATTTTTGAAATGGAAATAAACTGTACATTTCTACAAATTGTATCATCACAGCTCATTTATGTCCCACTGTTGGGCTCAGGCCTCCTTCATATTGGAAGGCAATTTGATCACACTGGTCAGACGTGTTTGTATAGAGTTATATTACGTTTTCCTTCTCTTGCATAGATGTTATATGTATATTATATCCCTTAGTCGTCTTTTACAGCGTCCAGGGGCAAGATAGGGAGTGGTGAATTGTATTCTTAGTCCGCACCAACTACAAATTTAACGTTTAATAATTACTAACCATAAACAATATAATTTTTAATATAGAATCATTCTCGTTTTGTACTGGCAATAAATTTGTACCAAAATGTGGGTCAAAAATTAATAACTAATTCTGTAGCGGGTAGCTATAAATTTCTGTAATAACAATGACTTGTTGGATGTAAGATATCTTACTTAGTCCACCCGTGACCATGCCGCTGTAAAGTGTTCGAAACGTCGGGCAATCAAAAATCAAATATAAACGCGAGAAAAACCCTAAAAATAGTTTTATTTACAATGTGTAACGCTTTTTATGGGTTGTCTATGGTAAGCGCACACGTCATCTATTCCGTCTGGGGCCATGAAAGGACGGCGCGCGGGCCCATAACCCACCCATACCCACGTCGACTTCGTTGTTGGGACAATATGTAATACTAGCGCAAACATCTAAAATAATTATTTATTATTCTTTTCTTTCTCTTTGCCGTATGCTTTTTTTTTTTTTTTTTTTTATGGGTGGGCTATGTATGGTATGCACACGCGCGGTCCAATCCATCCGGGGCGATGAAAGGGCGGCGCGCGGGCCCGTAACCCACCCGTACCCACGTCACCTCGTTGTTGGGCCGACCACCGGAGCAGATGTGACTTGTCGTCAGTGGTCGGCCCGACGGAATACCCTTTCGGGTAACGTCACCTCTCGACGTCCTGGGACGTCGGTCGCCGTTGCGCGGTCAGCCTCTCTGCGGGTGACGGACAATTCCCCGGTCCGATCACCCGCGGCCTCGGCTAGGGCGGCATTAGGCGCAGATACTCGCGCCTACGCCGCCCGAGTCGCCGGCGGCGGAACGTGTCGCCGAATAGGAGCTCTACTCGCACACGATCCGCCGCCTCCTTCCGTGAGATTATGGCCTCACAGAAGGCGGCGACCGCGTCCCAGTTCCTAACGCTGTCGAGCATCTCCCTGGCGATGGAGTATTGTATATTGATGGAGTATGGCGATGGAGTATATTGCCGTATGCTGACGGAGTGAAAATACAATTCACCATTCCATATGTAACCTTCTGTTGTCGTAAAAAATATAATATTCACTTGTCATCTTTTCAAGAGAAGAAAAACTCGAAACAAAATCTTATATCCACTCCTCTGACCAGCGTAGTATACCAGGTTAATTGCTCTTCTCTTGTCTGAGGGAGGGAGAAGGTCTGTCAGTAAGTCAAATCGTCGTCTTTAACAGTGTCATAGTCACCGTGTTAATAACTCCTTCTGGGAATACTGATAGAGGCTAAAATACATGTAAAACACTGTTATATGATATTCATTACTCCCCAGCACATTCCCGTATTATATATAATATATAAGACTACCACACGATCATTTTACTTGCCTGCCAAAATTCTAGACACAAGCCTTTTAAGAAAAGAAAATGAAAAAAGTTTAGTACAGTTTAGTGTGTTTTTTAAATACTTTATTATTTGGCTACATAATATTTTAAGCGGAGTCTTTTTTTTTTAACCGATTTAAAAAAAAAGAGAAGGTTTCTCAATTCGACCGTATATATACTTTTTTATGTTCGCGGATAACTACGTCGTTTATGAACCGATTTTGATGATTCTTTTTTTGTTGGAAAGGATATAAACTTCTTCTCAAAACAAAAAATACTTCCCATGAAAATTTTATCAAAATAGGATAAGCAGTTTTTGAAAAATCAACAAATATCTAAAAACCTAGATAGGTTTTTGTGATTGTAGATAGTGACATTGTAGATTGTGACAATGTAGATACATTGTCTACATTATTCATAGCGGTTTCTTTTTTTGCAAAAAATAATTATTAAATTATCACTTAATTTAAAACACTTCAGCATGTGCTACACGGTTTCAAACAATGGTTTGAAATAGAAAAAGCAGAAAAGCACTTTACTGGCTACATGGTTTTTAAGTTAGTTTGAAACCAACAGTGTTTAGAGAACGTGGCGCGGATAGGACGTCTTTACGCATATTTACTACAACGACGTCATGGCGCCTTACCTATCAAAACAACAAAAAGTTGGAATAAGTCTTGCACTTTTGTGTGCAATTGAAGGAAAAAATTAAAATATCACACGCATTTCTTCTTTGTGTTTTACTTTTATACCCTGCACAATTTAAGTCCCAAAGGCAGGGCAACTCTTTGTATAACTCGAGAAGTTGAGTAATAACATTGCGATTACGTTCTGTCTGCCCACGCGCCATTTTGTGCACAGAACGTCGTCGCGCTGACCTCTCCAACGTGACTGTCGTTCGCTTGGTTTGAAGCAAGCGGCTAGACGGTTTCAAACAAGATAAAAACCAACGCTTGGCCAGTGGTTTGAAACAAGCCTCGCTTCCAAGGGCGTTTAAAGGTCATACGAAATTTGGCATAAAACATCTATCTACACTGTTTCAAACATCTGTTTCAAACCACTGTTTGAAACCGTGTAGCGCATGCTTTCTCCTTTGATTAGTTCAATTGTTGCCTTCATTAGTGCTAGGGCTACATTATTAATGGTATCTTCTGAGAATTTTGATGGGACAAAATTCTGAGAATTTAGAGAGTGGTATGACCACACTGTTGATAGTTGTCTGTCTACAGCCGTGGGCCGGTCCGTCCGGGGTAGTACCACACTGAACAGAAAATCGACGTTCGAGTAGTAGCAATTTGTTACTGCTTGTTCACGCCAATGGCGCGACGTCTTGTTGACGAGCGATGTTCGGTTGAATCCACCTACATTCGTTCATTCGATCGTCGCTTGCCGACGTTTAATCAACATTCTGCATTTGACACTCTCGTGAAATTCCTGTGACGTATTGGTTCCGTGGCGCCCGCACTATCTAGTTCCGCTTTAAAGACACGAAATAAGGTGCCACGTTAGTCAGCCTATCCGCACGCGAGTGTATATACTATACCGTAATAGCGATATTAAATCTATTTATACCAAAAAATAAAATTGGAGTGTCTGTTTGTAATGTCAAAATAATAGGCTTTTTTCATGCTCACACGGTTATTTGCACAACACCTATGCCTAAAATAGCAATTAAAAAATTTTTGTCTGTCTGTCTGTCTGTCTGTTTGTTCCGGGTAATCTTCAAAACGGCTGGACCGATTTAAAAAATTCTTTCACCAATGGAAAGCTATAATATCAGGGCGTAAACTGGGCTATATTTTATCCCGGTATTCCCACGGGAACGGGAACTACGCGGGTAAAACGACTATAACCTATAACCGAAGCGAAGCGAGGGTGGGTTGCTAGTAGACAATAAATTCAGTGCCCGCATTCAGCCCGCCAAGTCTGCAGTTCCACCAAAGCACAGGAAAGACGAGGTAACTTCTCTGATTACTTTTTAACATTTCCCTACAAACCCCCATTTTGTGGGAACCAGTCCCACTAGTGGGATTGGCTTCCCGCTAGTCCTTCGGCAAGCCCACGTCGTTATGTTGCTGGCACAAACCACCCCATACAGTCCACTAAGCCGCAACATAACACTGCTCTTTGTTCGTTGAGCGAGAGAGCCGGTAGCCCAACTTTCTAAGGGTGTTTGTGTGTGGTGGGTTTAGTAATACCTTTAGTATCACCGAACCTTATTGCACGCATTTACACTCCCTTTGCTTTCTTCGCGGTAGGCAGCGGTCTAACTGTGCCCTGGTATTGCAAAGCTTGATGAGCGGCAGCAACACTTAGTATAAGGTGTATTGTTTATGAGAGGGTACCCCATTAGGGGGTATTCCGTCGGGCCGACCACTGATGACAAGTAACCCTGCTCCAGTGGCCGGTCCAGCGACGAAGGCGTCGTGGTGTTCGTATAAATATTTTAGCACTCTCTCTGCATAACATTATATATTCTCATTACACTTTCCTAGTTGATTTATCTTATATATTAAGCATATGTTGTTTTTTAATTGTTACCTTTCTCTAGAAATTTTTACAGAAGCATGGAACTATAGGGATTTATAATCACAAGCTTTCATACTTGCATTTCAATTAGGGATGCAAATATCGAAATCAAAAACACCGATGTATCGATACAAATTGACTACGTCTCCAGAGTGGGCCCCCGGCGCCAGTCACCTGACGTCCACGGTGCCTCTGATAGAGCTCCCAGGCACCTGGCAGTTAGATTCGTGCGCCGCCACAAGCGGGATGAGTTCCTAAAGGCGGCAAAAATCAGACACACGCTCACTTCAAATGACATCGAAATTCCCGGACCGATAAGGAAATTATATTTCTGTGAACGTCTTTCCTACGCTAACAGACAGCTTTTTCGATCCGCCAAGGTACGAACCAGGGAACAAGATTACAAATATTGCTGGATCAAGAATGGCACCATACTTATTCGGAAACAAGAAGGTAATCCAGCAATCAAGATCCAATCTTATCACGACCTGGACCGACTCCTGGGAACCTCGAGTACTGCTGATTATTCCGCAAAAACCGAAAATATTTTATAACGCTCTCTTTAGTTTGTTTTGTTTCGCTCACCTGTCTATGTTTTTTTCATTCAGTGATCTAACACCACCGCATCAGTTAGTTAACCACACTCACACATTTTTACACAATTACACCAACTTACTAACTACCTTTACCCACAATCATCATAACATACTAACTACCTTTACATACAATCATCACACCCTGCGTCAGCCGCCTGTAACTACTGCTGCAATCCTATATGCCTTCATGTGCCTACTTTTTATTATAAACTATCATGGCCTGCCATAACATTATGCAAGACATAGATGACAGTATTCTCATAGAATGTCGCAGCTTTGATAGTATTGGTGATTGCAGGAGGCAACTAGGGAGTATTGACAGCAACCTCAAAGTACTTACCCTTAATCTTAGAAGTTATCAGCGCAACTTTGATAAATTGTGCATAGCACTGGCCAGCCTCGATACCGACTTTGACGCCTTAGTGCTGACAGAATGTTGGTTGAAGGGGGGCGATCTGTTAGAGACAATTCCAGGGTACTCTGTAACTAGCACGCACCAACAACAAAACAAAAACGGTGGTATAGTTATTTACTCCAAATCCGAGTGGACCACAAACTCAATTAAGCATAACATATTGGACGCTGATAGTCTTTTAATCACACTCAACAATAGTATTGCTCTTTTAGGTATTTACCGCTCACCATCCTTTTCTGACCTCCGGAACTTCTTCTGTTCGCTTGACACTACCCTGAAAAGCTTAACCAGTTATTCCACTATAATCGTCACTGGAGATATGAACATAGATATCTGCCAAACTCTAAATCACAAACATGGTGACTACCTATCTCTGATGGCATCGCACAGCCTCATTCCCGCTATCACGCGACCAACGAGAATTAACGCTTGTCTAGATCACACATTCATCAAATCCAAACATAAATCTTTTGGATTAATATGTAAAAGCTCTATCACAGACCACGATATTGTTATTGCCACCACATCAAGTAAATCAACACGGTCGAATGCAAGCAGGAATCCTTGGAGTTCTAAAATTGATGAGACTGCTGTGGCCACGGATCTGGAAAACATAAACTGGGAGAACATCTTTAGTAATTGCTGCATTGACTCAGCCGCTAACTCTTTCACCGAAACAGTCACACGAATTATACAGAAACACACAAAACATAAAAAGATAAGCCGACGTAAACTCAACATCAAACCATGGATTACCCCTGGGCTTATAAGATGCATGAGACACCGCGACAAGCTCCACATTGATTCACGGACTTACCCGGGCGACACAACACGCCGATTAGCTTTCACTCGTTACAGAAACTACTTTAATAAACTGTTACATAACTTAAAAACCGAACACTACAAACAACAAATTAATAGTTACCAAAATAACCCCAAAAAACTGTGGTCTACTCTAAAAACCATATACGACCCTAATTCCCAGAAATCGAATCCCCTGCAGCTCCTTAGTAACACCCCATCATCTTTAGACTCAATTAATAACTGTAACACTTATTTTACTTCAGTCAGCAAACAAATGTCCGAAGAAATCTTAAACAAACTATCTGAAACACATAGCTCTTTAGTACGCAAATACAGACCCCTAGTGACGTCACCCAAATCAATTTTCCTCCGGCCATGTGATGCATCCGAAATTGACTCCATCATATCGAACCTAAAGAACGACTGCTCTCCTGGCCCAGACGGCATTACCGCTCGTCTCTTAAAAAAGTTTAAGTCCCTATTTATTAAACCATTAGTATATATCATAAACCTAAGTCTAAAAACTGGTATATTCCCGGAGTGCTGGAAAACTGCAGCGGTGAGCCCAATACATAAAAGTGGCCCAAAAGACGCGCCTGAAAATTACAGACCTATCGCGCTATTAAATATCACCTCGAAAATCCTGGAGAAGGTAGTTAACACCCGTTTAGTATCCTTTTTAGAATCTCACAAAATCATCTCAGAGAAACAGTTCGGTTTTCGTAGGGGCAGATCGACAGAAGATGCGGCCATATTATTAGCCAACACTGTATCGACGCTAGCAGAAAATGGCGAGCGATGTGTGGGTGTATTTCTAGACCTGGCTAAAGCCTTCGATACCGTTTCCGCTGACCTTCTCCTGCGCAAGATGGAGGCATCGGGAACAAGAGGCTTAGCACTGAGCTGGTTCCACAGCTATCTCTCAAATCGACAACAATATGTCAAAATTGGCGATCTAGCAAGTGACCTGCTCCCCATCAGTTTTGGAGTTCCACAGGGAAGCATACTCGGCCCGACCTTATTCAATCTGTACATTAATGATTTGTTGTACCTCCCCCTTACCAATGGCCAAATTATATCTTACGCCGATGATACAGTGATTATCTTCCACGCCAAAACCTGGGAAAAGGTCTATCACTACGCGGAGATTGGACTCAGAACTATAGCAGAAACCCTAAATAAAAATCTACTAACTCTAAATTTAAATAAAACCAAAATTATTAACTTCCACAAAACCTCCAAATCTAAACCACCACAACACCTCCTCCTCAAATACCACACTTGCCCAAAGAACAACGTCCCTAACAAAAGTTGCAACTGTTCGATCGTAGACCAAACAGATTGTATAAAATACCTTGGCATCACAGTCGACAGTAATTTATCCTTCAAAACACATATACGCCTACTCGCCAACCGTACCAGGAAACTCATTTATGTGGTCAAAGCGCTGAGAGACTGTACACCTCCATCAACATTGCGTACCGTCTACTTCGCGCTATGCCAGTCAACTCTACAATACGGCATTGCTTTATGGGGCGGCGCTGCGAAATCTGTCCTTATGGAACTAGAAAGAGCACAGAGGGCTGTGCTTAAAGTAATGCTAAAAAAATCTTACAGATACTCAACTGATCTCCTATACCAAGAGTCGTCGGTCCTACGGGTCAGACAGATATTTATTCTAAAAGCCACCCTCCTTGCCCATAAATGCGTGAAAAGCCGCTCTGACTACCAGAGGACGATTCGGAGGAGAATATATAGGATTCCCTGTCCGCGAGCAGACTCACTTCTTGCGAGGCGATGCCCATTCTTCTTACATCCACACATTTACAACGCTGTCCTTAAACACTGTAACCTTAAAGACCTCTCTTACTTCACCTGCAAAAATACTGTAAAGAAATGGTTACTCTCACTCTCATACGCTTCCACTGAAATGATCACTAATGTTAGTAAGTAATGACACAGACGCATGCACCCCCACTCAGAAACATTCGCACATATACACACACACACACATACACCCAACACACGCAAATACACACGCGCACACACAAACACACTCAATCACGCAGTTGATCAAGTCATAACATTGGCAAAATTACTGAACATTCATTACTAAATTTTATTTTCGTTTTTTCTCGTTTTGTATCTTTAAATATGTTTCATTAACTTTTAAAAACTTGTATACTCACAACTCTGGCTTCCGAGATACAGGCACTAGCCTAGTTCGGGAATCGTTGTAAACATTGCTATGTATATTGTAATCGTTATCAAATAAATTATTTATTATTATTTATTATTAAATTGATAACAAACATCGATGTACAAAAAATATCGCCCGGAAAACATCGATATTTACGCGAAGAGCTTTTTTTTAGCTAAATCAAGCATATTTTTTACATGAATCACCAACATTTGCGTAATGTGAGGACCTTATTTTTCAGGCTCTGCTAAAAGTACCTTACATTATAAATCATGCAGGCAAAACATCGATGTCAAAACATCGTATAAAATAACATCGATACATCGATGTTACACATCGAATTACAGGCCAATTGCGATAACATGATAACGTGATCTTCTTGTGTACCTCACACACCGTTGGGCAGAGGCCTTGGAGGGCAAGGGTGAGGCGCTGGCGTTCAGCCTAGATATCGCAAAGGCGTTCGATAGGGTCTGGCACAAGGCACTTCTATCGAAGCTACCATCATACGGAATCCCCGAGGAACTCTGTAATTGGATCGCCAGCTTTTTGGATGGTCGGAGTATAAAAGTCGTCGTAGATGGCTCCTGCTCCGATACCATGACCATTAATGCTGGTGTATCACAAGGCTCGGTGCTCTCCCCGACGTTGTTTATCCTGCATATCAATGACATGCTCTCTATCGAGAGTATGCGTTGCTATGCGGATGACAGCACGGGTGATGAGCGGTACACTGAGCAACGAAATATCCCTCGGAGTACTCAGGAAAGAAGGGTTCAACTCGTGTCTGAAGTCGAGCGCTCTCTGGGGCGGGCCTCGGAATGGGGTGAACGGAACCTAGTCCAGTTCAACCCCACAAAGACACAAGTTTGCGCGTTCACTGCAAAGGAGACCCGTTTGTCATGGCGCCACAGTTCCAAGGAGTAACTCTCCCAATTTCTGAGAGTATTGGGATTCTCGGCGTCAAAATATCGAGCAAAGTCCAGTTTGGGAGTCATTTGGAGGACAAAACCAAATTGGCAAGCAAAAAGTTGGGTGTCCTGAACAGAGCCAGGCGGTACTTCACACCGAGACAGCGTCTTGTGCTATACAAAACACAAGTTCGTCCTCATGTGGAGTACTGCTCACATCTCTGGGCAGGTGCGCCCAAATATCAGCTAGACCCACTTGACTCCCTGCAAAGACGGGCTGTTCGAATCGTCGGGAATCCCAATCTTACGGACAGATTGGAGTCGCTGGAGCAGCGGAGAGACTTTGGGTCACTCTGTGTACTCTACCGACTCTATCACGGGGAGTGCTTCGAGGAACTGTTTGACTTGGTACCACCGTCACCATTCTACCAACGTACCACTCGACATCGTAGCAGGGTTCATCTATTTCACCTGGAAACGTTATGGTCTTCAACTGTACGTTTCCAGCGATCATTTCTCCCACGTACGTACAAGCTGTGAAATGAACTACCTGCTGCTGTGTTTCCCGAGCGCTATGACATGTCCTTCTTTAAACGAGATTTAAGAAGAGTATTTCCTTCACGGTAGGCAGCGGCCTAGCTGTGCCCCTGGTATTGCAAAGGTCCGTGTGCAGCAGTTTCACTTACCATCAGGTGTGCTGCTTGCTCGTTTGCCACCGTTGGTAATAAAACAAAAAAAAAAAAAAAAAACAGTAGTGAACGTCGATGGCAAACATCGATGTTTTTTTATTGAAACATCGATGTTTCAAAAATATCGATGTATCGTTTGCATCCCTAATTTCAATACATTACATAAATTACCATCAAAATTATTTAGTATAACACTCAAACATTGAATTTAATATACGACGGCTAAATGATACTCTCACGTGTCTGCCAAAACTGCTAGCTAAGTGCGAGTAAATTTGTACCAAATTTTATACTAGCTGCCAAAGAAACAGTTAAAGCCAATTTCTGAAAAGCGTTAGTCCATATATAGGTAGATATATCCATGTGTTTGTGGAGTTAGCAATGGTATGAAAAAAAAAACTAGGAGCCCATATAAGGCTGAGGTGATAATGATTAAAAAAAATCACCTGAAACTCAAAAAAAAATTTATCAAAATCCATCTAGCCGTTTTCAGAATTGAAACACATACACACGAATATAATTATATATATAACTAGCTGACCCAACAAACGTTGTTCTGTTAAAATAAAATAAAAGAAATGCTTCTTGAAAACGACAGCAGCGCTACCTACCGGATCCTATTGTGAATCTAAATCATTCTCGAATCCCCTTGAACACACACAAAAAATTTCATCAACATCGGTCATCAATAAACTAAATAAGGAGACATAATAATTGTGATCGAATGAACGTCTCAGTTGCGGCAGAAAAAAGGATAACTGCTCAGCAATTGTTGTAATGTCAATGTAACACCACAACGCTGATTTTCAGCAGTGTCCCTTATTTATTATTCCGACGTCAGACATCGAAGCCACCATATGGTGGCCCATTAGAAAGAGAAAATTAAATAAAGGTATAGGGTTTTGTTTCGAGTTTTCCTTCTCTTGCATAGATGTTACATGCATATTATATCCAAGGCAAGATAGGCAGTAGTGAATTGTATCTCTATATACTCTTTCACGACACAGAATATTATTATACATTTTAAATTAAATTATTTTTGTGGCATTTATAGCGATTGTGTTTAATATCATTTACAATTGCTTGAAAATCCTACGAGTGACAAAATATTCCTTGATCCAGTCACCCACGGCTTCTGCCTGGAATACCACCTATATTATAATTATTTCTTAGATTAAAAGAAGAGCATCGAGGAACTCTTGAAAGTTTTAAATCCTGCACTAAATATTATATTCAGGTGAATAAAATCGCTTGGAGAAGCGTTGGTTATGAATTATAAAAAACCCATAAAGCTCAGTGAGAATGCGGAAGACATTTTAGTCTGGACAAGTATTCTCTGGAGTGGCTCAGGGTAAATATTTCACTGGCAAGTTTTATCGTGTCTGAATATAATCTATACTAATATATAAAGCTAAAGAGTTTGTTTGTTTGAACGCGCCAATCTCAGGAACTATTGGTCCGGTTTGAAAATTTTTTTCAGTGTTAGATAGCCCATTTACCGAGGAAACCTATAGGTTATATTATACATATATATATATATATATATATGTATATATAGTAATGGTAGGACCACACTGTTGACAGTTGGCTGTCTACAGCCGCGGGCCGGTCCGTCCGGGCTAGTACCACACTGAGCAGAAAATCGACATCTGAGTAGTAGCAATTTGTTACTGCGCTTCGTTCATTGAGCGAGAGAGCCGGAAACCCAACTGTGGGTGTGACGTGAGACATTTTAGTCCACCCGTGACCATAAACGCTGTAAAGTGTTCGAAACTTCGGGTAATCAAAAATCAAATACAAAGGCGATAAAATCTGTAAGGTAGTTTTATTTACAACTAGCAACCCGCCCTCGCTTCGCTTCGGTTTTAGTCGTTTTACCCGCGTAGTTCCCGTTCCCGTGGGAATACCGGGATAAAATATAGCCTTGTTTACGCCTTGATATTATAGCTTTGCATTGTTGAAAGAATTTTTGAAATCGATGCAGCCGTTTTGAAGATTACCCGGAACAAACAGACAGACAGACAAAAATTTTTTAATCGCTATTTTAGGCATAGGTGTCGTGCAAATAACCGTGTGAGCATGAAAAAGGCCTATTATTGACATTACAAACAGACACTCCAATTTTATTTATTGGTATAGATGTGTAATGCTCGCGTAAACATCAGAAATCATTCATCATCATCATCGCAATCCACATACGTGCTACTATTGGGCTGGGACCTCCTCCATAATGGGAGGGAATTTGACCTACTATACCATGCTAGTCAGACATGTGGTATTTTTTTTTTTATGGGTGGGCTATGGTAAGCGCACACGTGGTCCATTCCGTCCAGGGCGACAAAAGGACGGCACGCGAGCCCATAACCCACCCGTACCCACGTCACCTCGTTGTTGGGCCGACCACCGGAGCAGGGTGACTTGTTGTCAGTGGTCGGCAGACATGTTGGTATAGGGTTTCATTTCGAATTTCGCTTCTCTTACACAGATGTTATGTGCATATTATATCCCATAGTCGTCTTTTACGACATCCACAGGAACGATAGGGAGTGGTGAATTGTATTCTTACTCCGTCACCACACGGAACTACATCAGAAATCATTATATATGTTTAATTTGAATAAACAAGCCTTTAATTTAATTAAAAGAAGGCTCCAAACTTTTCGCATATAAAACAGCATTAATTCGTTTTCCAGGTTGGATTCAATTTCCGTCACCTGCAGGCTTCTGATGTGATTACAAATTTTCACGCTAAACTCTAGTTGAAAGAATCTTTAGATTTATGGAATGGGAAAAATAAGCAATGAAAAAATTTTTGTCTTGATAACGTCTCTCTGTGTGGTGACGGAGTAAGAATACAATTCACCACTCCCTATCTTGCCCGTGGATGTCGTAAAAGATGACTGAGGGATATAATAAGCATATAATATCTATGCAAGAGAAGGAAAACTCGATATAAAACCCTATACCAACTTGTCTGACCAGCATGGTAAGGTTAATTTCCTTTCTACTGTAGAGGAGGCTCGCGCCCAACAGTGGGATGTATATGAGCTGAAATGATGAAGATGATGATGATGATGAACGTCTTATAAAACGACTAACAACCCGCCCTTGCTTCGCTTCGGTTACAGTTGCTTTACCCATGTATTTCCCAGGTAAAGTGATAAGGAGTGGCCAATTTCATTCTTACTCCATCACCATACGGACAACATTGTAAATAAAGCTAGTTTACGGATTTTATGACGTTTGTATTTGATCTTTTAATGTCCAACATTTCGAACATTTTACAGCTTTTATTGTCACGGGCGGGACTGACCACGAACGTTCAAAAGTGTTCAAAACGTCGTGCAATCAAAAGTAGTTTTACTTACAACTAGCAATCCTGCTTCGCTTCGGTTTCAGTCGTCTTGCCAGCGTAATTCCCATTCCCATGGGAATACCGGCATAATATAGACTATGTTACTTCCTGATATTATAGCTTTCCATTGGTGACAGAATTTTTGAAATATGGTAGTTTAAGCGTGAAAGCGTAACAAACAAACACATTTACTTACTTTCGCATTTATATTATTAGTAAGGATTATTTTCCTCGCTAGAGAGCTCCGATAAACGTGGACAATCGCTGCTAATCATAAAGTGCTATAGGGCGAAGCGCAGTTCTTTTTTGTGAGTTAGTTGCAGATGACTTTCAAAGCCGGGACTATGAGTGCGCGCTGAAGGTTCTCAACCCGGTGGCGACCGCCGCACCGCGTATTTTCATAGTGAATGAAATATGACAACACCGCTATGTCACTGCATTTTAAATCTGTAATATCTTCAAAATCCGTTGCGTAGTTTTAAAGATTTAAGCATACATAAGGACGGACAGACAGCGAGAGCTACTTTGTTTTATACTATGTAGTGACTAGCAACCCGCCCTCGCTTCGGTTTCAGTCGCTTTACCAGCGTAATTTTCATTCTCGTATTCCCATGTTACTCCCTGATAGTATAGCTTTCCATTGGTGAAAGAAATTTTGAAATCGGTTCATTGATTTAAGCGTGAAAACGTAACAAACAAATTTACTTTCGCATTTATAATATTAGTAAGGATGCTTAATACTCGCGTAATGGACAGAAATAATTAAGAAAAACCCATATAAATAGTTTCATTTTATAATATAAAAACAGTTACAATTGGTACAATTACAATGACAGTAACAGCACTAGCAAGTTCACGGCTGCTCTGTGGGCCTTTTACAAATATTGTCATAACTCCAACGGGCTTTGTTTAATTTGACACGCCCGACTCTCTGTCTCCTGTACGCATAGATTAAAATATATGTAGATGTGACAAATGAACATACATTTAATGCCTAATATGTTATTAATATTATCCTTTATTTGATTGTAGAACAACATTTATTCTCTTTACAAGATATATAAGTAAAACTAAAAAAATATGAGCGTTTGAAAACAGTTGCTAATTTATAATGCTAGTTCTTCTTCTTGAGTAATGTCAATTAGCTATAATTATGAGCTATTGTTGCCAGTGTCGAGTATTATATTAAATATCTGGTTGACCGAGCTTCGCTCGGTATATTTTTGTTGTATTTTTGTCGAATTTATTTAGATACTAGCAACCCGCCCTCGCTTCGCTTCGGTTATAGGTTATAGCCGTTTTACCCGCGTAGTTCCCGTTCCCGTGGGAATACCGGGATAAAATATAGCCTAGTTTACGCCCTGATATTATAGCTTTCCATTGGTGAAAGAATTTTTGAAATCGGTCCAGCCGTTTTGAAGATTACCAGGAACAAACAGACAGACAGACAGACAAAATTTTTTTAATTGCTATTTTAGCATAAGTGTCGTGCAAATAACCGTGTGAGCATGAAAAAAGCCTATTATTTTGACATTACAAACAGACACTCCAATTTTATTTATTGGTATAGATATATTAATAAAAAATAAAAATGAAATAATGAAAAAAATATCAAAAATTACAAAAAGAGAATAATAATAACACCGAGATTCGATCCCACGCTGTTTGAATGCCAAAACAAAACAAAAAGAAAACTGGACAACTTCCCAACTGAGCTATCGCCACTCTTGACAACGATGACGAAATTCGAGTTTCTATTCAGCGAATGTCAATAGTATTGATTGATTAGCTAAAAACACCGACAAAACAAGATTTTTTATAAATAAAACCTAGCTAGATCGATTTTTTGACCCCTAAACCTCTAGTAAGCCCAATTTCATCAAAATCGTTGGAGGCGTTTCCGAGATCCTGAACAATTATATATAGTATACAAGAATTGCTCGTTTAAAGATATAAGATTATTCACGTCTTTAAGTCTTCGTCTTTCAGTCAGTCGTTAGCATGATTTGGTGCTGATATCCAAGTCATGCCTTGTCTGGGAATTTTGGCAGAATGTCAAATTGCACGCAATTCACTATTATATCATATTCACTATATTTTAGAATTTTATCTGCGTTATATTACATAAAATATCTGCAAAATTATTCAATACAACACTTCAAAACACTAAAATAATGAAAAAATATAAAAGCGCTACGTTACATTTTGACATTCCCACTAAAATAATTATAATGCTAGTTGGATTGTAGCTCAACGAATAGTGACTTTGAGAATGAAGTTTGACATTTGATGTTTACAGCTGTTCTATTATATAATTAGCAAGTTATGGCAGAATCTAAGGTGAAACCTTTTTTTTTTATAGATATGCTGAGCTGTTCAGTTCAGTATATTTATAAAATATTGGTATTTGTAAATTATGTGGTTGATTCAAAATTTTATTAATTAATACAGAATTGCTGTTTCAATTGTAGTAGAATACTTATACTTTCAACTTCATTAAAATTGATTTCATAAATATAATGATTTCTGTTTACGCTAGTATTACACATTGTAAATAAAACTAATTTACGGATATTATCGGGTTCGTATTTGATTTTTGATTACCTGAGGTTTCGAATGCTTTGCACCGTTCATGGTCACGGGTGAACTAAGATGTCTCACGTCCAACAAGTCATCGTTATTACAAAGATTACGAAACGTCGGGCAATCAAATATCAAATACAAATGCGATTGACTTCGTACTTTTATTTCCAATTCATAATTATAATCTGTTTTCATTTGATAATATTATCTAATTTGAAACACATTAATTATAGAATATTTAAAGGATTATTACACACTACCAATTAGTAAAAATATATTTCTTGTTATAAATATTCTGCCGTAGGAGAAGAAACAATTAACTAACTAGTAACTCTCCAAACTGACAGTGTTGGGGTTTTCGGCGTCGAAATATCGAGCAAAGTCCAGTTTGGGAGTATTTTAGAGGACAAAGCCAAATTGGTAAAAAAAAGTTGGGTGTCCTGAACAAAAGCAGGCGGTACTTCACACGGAGATAGCGTTTTGTGTTATACAGAGCACAAGTTCGTCCTAATGTGGAGTATTGCTCACATCTCTGGGCAGGTGCGCCCATATATCAGACCCACTTTACTCCCTGCAAAGGCGTGCTGCTCGAATCGTTGGGGATCCCAATCTTCAGACAGATTGGTGCCATTGGAGCGACGGAGAGACTTTGAGTCGCTCTGTGTACACTCTGGTACACTACCGACTCTTTCATGGGCAGTGCTTCGAGGAACTGTTTGACTTGGTACTACCGTCACTATTTTACCAACGTACCACTCGACACTGTAGCAGAGTTCATCCATTTCACCTGAAAACGTTATGGTCTTCAATTGTATGTTTCCAGCGATCATTACTCCCATGTATGAGCAAGCCTTGAAATGAACTACCTGCTGCTGTGTTTCCCGAGCGCTATAACATGTCCTTCTTTAAACGAGGTTTAAGAAGAGTATTATCTTCACGGTAGGTAACGACCTGACTGTGCCCCTGGTATTGCAAAGGTTCATGTGCGGCGGGATCACTTACCATCAGGTGTGCTGCTTGCTCATTTGCCACCATCGGTAATAAAAAAAGAAAAAAAATAATGGCTAAGCAAACACGAGGAAATAATTATAGAACTCTTTTTGCCCCACATGCTAGTATAGAAAGCCATCTATAACTTAAAATTATAATACAGAATATATTATAAGCCAAACATAGATTAGACCTAATATCATTTCCTACAAATGCCACGGCACAAATAATCTATAAACGAAATCTTGGAAAGTGTTCAATTTAATCTATTTCATTTTATATATAAAAAAAAAAATACCCACGCCTTTAGTTCACAGAATAAACTAGTTTGGAACACAATCTCGTACATTGTTATCGAAGTTTCCTATCTAGTTATCTATTTAATCTTTGGCAGCGCTGCAACCGAAGATAAGCTCGCCAAATAGAGAGGTAATCCCGTGTCTCTTCGTGTCTGTTTATTATACAGAGCGGGTAACGACCTATTTTATTTAACCGGGTTGGATGCATTCAGTATTGGTAGGTTTTTCAGTCTAAAATACAAGTTACATGAAAATGTGTCTTTTATGATAGACAATGCGGGCATGGAATGAACTTTTGAATTTTATTTTCTCAACTAGCAAATTGACGCAGTTTTACCAGCGTAGTTCTGGTTCTAGTGGGAATATGGAGATAAAATAAAGCTTAAGTACTTCTTATACAGACCTGTTAGTAAAGTATAAAAGAGAATATCAAAATCGCTCCAGCCGTTTTAAAGATTACTCGAATCAAACAGACAGACAGACCAACATATAGATATACAAAAAAAATTAACGTGTTTTTGGGGATAAGTATCGTGTAAATAATCGCGTGAGCATAAAAGAAACCTATTATTTTTGACATTACAAACAGACACTTCAATTTTATTTATTTGTATAGATAATAAATATCTGTGATCATCTCGGATTATATACGACCCACTGCTGGGCTTGAGCCTCCTCCATAACAGGAAGGTAATTGGCTTACACGCTGGCCAGATGAGTTGTAAGGTTGTTTGTTTCGAGTATTCTTTTCTTGCTCAGTTATTTTACACGTAAATATAGTATGAAGTATGCAATTAAATTCGGTGATACTAAAAACATAACACAAATACAACAATAAAATTCACCGCACGTAAACATCCTCAGAAAGATTAACTCCTAGCGCTCTCGCTCACCGAACGGAGTGGAGTAACCTATAACCACTATTCAGACGTTGATTTTCTCCTTCTATCCGACGTCCTCGTCACGTCCTCGACGAAGAGGACGACAATATCACACTCGCTCAACATAGAGCCTACACGGCCCGTGAAGCCTTAACACATAAATACCCGCGGTTCTGCCCTCACCGCTGAGGTGCGAAACAGCGCCGCGCAACAGTCACGAGCCAAAACGTGGGCATGCTCACTTTGCCTCCAGCGACGCCCCAAGCCGAGATCCGTTCCCCACAGGGGGAGCCCTTGGGCAATGTCGCTTAGCATACTTTTCTCCGGGTTGAGAGCCCTCAGCGCTCACCCATAGTCCGCGTCAAGCTGTCAAGGCCATCTGCGGCCAACAGCTGTACACACACAAAAAAAATTGATTTTCTGCTCAGTATGAAACTACCCCGGACGAAACGGGCCGCGGCTGTAGGCAGACAACTGTCGACAGTGAGCTCCTACCACTTGTAGTTTTATTTCTTCTTCTTGAGTAATGCCAATAAGCTAAAATTACGAGTATGAGCTATTGGTGCCAGTGTCGAGTTATAATAAATATTATTCACGTCTTCTCTATCTTCGTCTTTTAGTGTTAGTCGTTACCATGGATTAGGTGCTGAGAACCAATCCATAGTTCCTTTGGGAATTTTGGCAGAATATTTTTTTTTTTTTTATTGCCAATGGTGGCATACGAGCAAGCAGCACACCTGATGGTAAGTGAAACTGCTGAACATGGACCTTTGCAATACCAGGGGCACAGCCAGGCCGCTACCTACCGTGAAGGAAATACTCTTCTTAAACTTCGTTTAAAGAAGGACATGTCATAGCGCTCGGGAAACACAGCAGCAGTGCAATGCACGCAATTCACTATTATATCCTATTCAATACATTTAAATATTTTGTTTGCATTATATTACATAAAATATCAGCAAAATTATTTAATATAATACAGTAAAACACTAAAATATTGTAAAAATATAAAAGCGCTACATGACATTTTAGTCCAAAGTCCTAGTTTTATTTCAGACGTATAATATTTTCGTAAACGTCAGAATTAGTTCTAAGTAAAATGTTTTACTTATAAATAGAGTTCTCTTTTTTATAAAAAGGTTCTTGAATCTAGGTTTTTTCTTGAAAATAGCTAAGAATAAATTTCTATCTAGACATTAAGATTAAGTGGCAAAGGACAAATTACTTAGGTCAATAAATAACTGGTACTTAGACCAACGTGTGGTGACGGAATAAGAATACAGAGGGTGTTTTTATTATAAGCTTTTATTTAGTTTCACCTGTCTCGTTTTCTGTAAAATCTAAGTTAAATTTGATCCACTGGCCGATTTCCGAATGAGCTGAAATTTTTCATACATTTATAAATCGGTTGACAATGCAATATTATTGTGACATAGAGATGATCTGATGATGGACCTGGAAGACGTTCCATAATTAAACAAATTGGGTTCATTTGATTCGTCTTGATGGATGGATGGATGGATGGATGGATGGATGGATGGATGACCAGGGTTGAAAAGTTAAAAGACCAGGTCCATTATCAAATGGACCTGGATTTTTAACTTTTTAGTTCATTTTATTAACAAATAATAAAAGCTTGTTTTTAAAAAAGGTGTTTTTCTTTAATTTATTACAAACAGACACTTCAATTTTATCTATACTTCTATACTAATATTAAAAAGAGGAAAGATTTGTATGTATGTTTGCAACGAATTGGCTCCGAAACTACTGAACCGATTTCAAAAATTCTTTCATCAATGGAACGCTATAATATCAGGGAGTAACATAGGCTATATTTTATCCCGGTATTCCCACGGAAACGGGCACTATGCGGGTAAGGCAACTGAAACCTAAGCGAAGCGAGGACGATTTCTTAGTTTATTTATATAGATATACATCTATATAAATAAATCTGTATAGATTAAACGAACAAACTACAATTGAATCGAAAAGTCTGAGATAATTCGCCTCTGAGAAGATCCCACTATTGTCCAACCTATAAACCATTATATTCTTATTCAGTCATTATATGAGGATAAGCAGAAACAATATATTTTAAAATTGGGCATCATCATATCAGCCCATAGACGTCCCACTGCTGGGCTTGGGCTACCCTCTACTATAGGAGGGAAATTGACCTACTATACCATGCTGGTCAGTCGTGTTGGCATAGGGTTTTATTTCGAGTTTTCCTTCTCTTACATAGATGTTAAACGCATATTTAACCCTTCGTCTTTTACGACATTCACGGGCAAGAGAGGGACTGGTGAATAGTGTACTTACTCAGACACCCTTTTTTATTTTTTTTTGGGGTGGGTTATGGTTAGTGCACACGTCGTCCAGCACCGTGGCGAATATCTTTAGTAGTCCTTTATGACACCCAGGGGTGTCGTTAAAGGTGGTGAATTGTATTCTTACGCCATATTCTTCGACAACCATACATCATCAAAACAATTAAATCTAAGACTATGTAAAAATTTGTATTTTTTTGTATGTGTATGTTTGTACTGAATAAACTCAAAAACAACCGTGGCGATTTCAACAATTTTCACTAATGGAAAGCTATCATAGGGAGGTATTCCCACGGGAACGGGAACTACAGGGGAAGGTGACTGAAACCGAAGCGGAGTGAGAGCAGGTTGCTAGTTAAATTTAAATTAATTTGCGGGTGACGCGACCGGGGAATTAGTTCGTCACCCGCCGAGAGGCCAACCGCGTAAGAAAAGACGAACGTTCTCTCCGAGGGGGGGACGTCGGTCGATGGCAGGGTAACCCACTAGGGGGTATTCCATCGGGCCGACCACTGATGACAAGTAACCCTGCTTCGGTGGTCGGCCCAACGACGAAGGTGACGTGGTGTTCGGGTGGGTTGCGGGTGTGCGTGCTTACGCCCCTCTGTCGCCCCGGACGGAGTGGTGCGAGGAGGGCGCCGACCGTGATCCACCAAAAAAAAAAATATATTAATTTAAAATATTATGCAAATTGAAAAGCAACATTTTCTTTGAAAATGTCAGTACAAATAAAACATCTGATTTCTCTTTAATAAGCCTTCCAGTGTTCACGCACTTGTAATTAGGGTCGTGTGTACAATAGTACACAAAGAAACACAAACATGTGTGTTTGTGTACTGTCGCGTGTTACCAGTGTTTGTTTATACAGACGTTTCTTTGTATCGACATCAAACATTTGACTGACTTCATCATTTACAAGTCTTCCGATTGAACAGACTGGCGTTTAGAATTTATTTCGCAGAAAGAAACATCTTGCTTAGCTATATCGGTACAATTTTTTTTATTAAAAAAATAAAAATCATGTAGTAATGAAAAAAATATCAAAAATTAAAAAACAGAATGATAATAAAACTGAGATCCGATCTCTGACTGTTTGAATGCGACTGGATAACTTCCCAACTGAACTATTGTCAATTTTGATGGCGACGACTAAATTTAAATTTCCATTCTCATCATCATCATTTCAGCCTATCGCCGTCCACTGCTAAACGTAGGCCTACTTCACGTTACGCCACTAAGTGCGGTCTTGTGCCGCGTGTATTCAACGACGCCCAGCAACTTTCACCAGGTCGTCGGTCCACCTGGTGGGGGGGAGGCGTCCTATACTGCGTCGTCCGATACGTGGTTGCCACTCGAGAACCTTTCTTCCCCAGCGGTTGTCGGTTCGTCCAGCGATGTGGTCTCCCCATTGCCACTTCAGGATGCTAATTCTTCGTGCTATGTCGGTTACACCCGTTCTTCTGCGGATTTCCGTATTCTAATGACATTTTATTAAGATGATTAAAATATTTATATTGATCTGGGTCAACTAGTCATCATCAACATCTGTAGTCGTTTGGTTAACAGTTATATTATCAATAAGGGTGGATCGGTTAGCTTTCAAACAGAAAAAAAATCGGTCCACTAGTTAGCTAGAAGCTACGCTACTACAGAACGACATATAGGCCCGTCAAGCTTATAACACCGCTCATTTTGCATTGGCAGTTAGTAAAACGAAAAAAAAAAAATCAGCACAAAACTGATTTTTTACGTAATTTTGTGGTATATTTACAAAGATTTATATGACAACTCTTTTATTGGTGTTGAAAGACGGTTTTAGATCGAGTTTTCCTTCTTTTGCCGATGCAAAAGCGAAAAACTAAGTAATATATAGGCAGATATTCTTACTACTTAAATACATGGTTAAAACCTTTCGTTATTAATTACGGCCCCCCTTCACAATAGGGGAGAAATTTACCTGCTATACTTACACTGCCCTGGCTATACAATGTCAGGCAGAAATGTTGATATAGGGTTTTATATCAAGTTTTTCCTTCTCTTGCCGTATATACATATTATTGCATGTCTTAATCGTCTTCCACGGGTAAGATAGGGATAGACCATACTGGCCAAACAAGTCATTATAGCATTTTCTTTCGAGTTTTGCCGCATCGATATTATATGCGTATTATATCCCTTAGTCGTCTTTTAAAACACCCATGAGCAAGATAGGGTGTGATAAATTATAATCTTACTTCGTCACTACACGGGTCTTTAATAACTTACCGGAACATTATCACAACAAAGAATTTTAAATAGAAATAAATAATCATTTTTATTTCCTTGAAATAAATAAAACATATTTATGCCTCATAACGATTTGTTAGTGACAAATAGTAACAAGATTACAAATTTGTCAAATATGGCCTAGCATATAAATTGCCTAATCAACTATCAAGTCAAAATTAAAAAGCAACAATAAAAAAAACGATTTCGACGATCTTAAACGTTTGATTGTCTTGTTTTCTTTTATGCGATTGCGAAAATACACGTTTCTATAAAGCTTTGAGGCCGCTTTTTTTAATAAATATGTAATAGGAGAATTTTATAGAATTAATAGTTTAATGTTGATGTGTAAAGAATTTCAATGACACATATGATGAACTGAAAATGCTATTCATCTTAGCCCACATAAGTCCCACTGTTGGGCTTGCCTCCTTCACAATAGGAGGGAAATTGACTTACCCCCAAGTTTGTCAAACATATTGATATAGAGTTTTGTTCCCAGTATAGATGTTATATGCATATTATATCCCTTAGTCGCCTTTTATGATTCGATGAGGCGATCCGCTGCCGGCGACTGGGGCGACGTAGGCGCGAATACCTGCGCCTCATGCCGCCCTAGCCGAGGCCGCGGGTGACGTGATCGGGGAATTAGTCCGTCACCCGCTGAGAGGCCAACCGCGTGAGGAAAGACCGACGTCCTCCCCAAGGAGGGGACGTCGGTCTTTCCGTCAGACTGACCACTGATGACAAGTCACCCTGCACCGGTGGTCAGCCCAACGACAAAGACGGACGGAGCCGGACGACGAGTGCGCCGACTGTAGCCCACACCCAAAAAAAAAGGTGTTAGATTTACGTGACGGTGTGTGCGCACATCGTAAAAAATTACTCTTATCTATACCTAACGTGCCAAAAGAAACTTCTATAATGCTCAAAACTGTTCAAAACATCTACATACTTAAAATCAAATACAAACGCGATAAAATCCGTAAATAATAGTGTTATTTAACAAGCCATTTATTTCCACTTGGCAAGACATTTTGCCCCAAATTTTAATATATAATGACAACTTATAAATATTTAATACGACAGTTTTAGTGTATTAGTGATATATAGAGGTTGATATTTGATACATAATTGCTTTGAAGGCGTTCGCTTAATGATGCTGATTGATAATTTTGATAATAATATGATAATTATGTGATATTCGTTACAGAATTGTTTTGATTTCATCATCATTATCACAGGTTATCTATATCCTATTGGCAGCCTCAAGCCTCTTCATAATAGGAGAGAAATTGATTAACTATGTCAAGCGGATTGGTATTAGGGGTGCAAACTATATAAAAAAAAACATCGATGTTATTTTATACGATGTTTTGACATCGATGTTTTGCCTACATGATTTAAAATCTATGGTACTTATAGCAGAGCCTGCGTAACAATACTCTGTTTCTAAATTACTAAAAAAAAATAAGCTCATCACATCTCGCAAATGTTGATGCTTCATGTAAAAAATATACTTGCATGAAATGGATTAGAAGTTATTACTTTTAGAATTTAACTAAAAAACCTCTTCGCAATCCAGCAAGGAAAGTATCTTATTTTATACTTTACTAGCAATCCGCCCTCGCTTCGCTTCGGTTATAGGTTATAGTCGTTTTACCCGCGTAGTTCCCGTTCCCGTGGGAATACCGGGATAAAATATAGCCTAGTTTACGCCCTGATATTATAGCTTTCCATTGGTGAAAGAATTTTTGAAATCGGTCCAGCCGTTTTGAAGATTACCCGGAACAAACAGACAGACAGACAAAAAATTTTTAATCGCTATTTTAGGCATAGGTGTCGTGCAAATAACCGTGTGAGCATGAAAAAAGCCTATTATTTTGACATTACAAACAGACACTCCAATTTTATTTATTGGTATAGATAGATCCCTAAAAATGCCAATGTTTCAATACATTGATGTTTTTAATGCGATGTTTTTTGTACATCGATGTTTGTTCTTGGTTTCGATATTTGCATCCCTAACTGGTATAGCGTTTTATGTTGAGTTTCCTTCTCTTGCATAGATGTTATAAACGTATTATATCCTATCCCTTAGTCATCTTTTACGACATACACAGTAAAGATAGTGATGAATTGTATCCTAATTTCCTCAGCACATGGAATAAGAATACAGTTTACCACATTCCATTCCCCATTTGATATCATTCCTATTTTATATCATTTCGTCATCATTCTGGCTTATATACGTCGCATTGTTGGGCTCGAGACTCCTGCGTAATAAGAGGGAAGTTGCCCTTCTAGCTTTCTATACCATGCAACTGTCACAGTAATATGGTCAGAGGAATCGAATATTACTATTATCTATATATTAATACGTGAAGTAAAAACTTTGTACCCTTTTTTACGAAAATTACGTGGATGGACAAGTATGAAATTTAGCACACTTGAAGTATATAATGAGGAGAAGTGCATAAAACTGAAATTTCATATAATAATGGATTAGAAATACATTCAATTCATTAAAAAAGGCATTACGCACACTACAACTCGATCGCTACACACACACACACACACGCACACATACGCGCGCTTATACACTTTTGTTTATGGTTAAAATCTCTGGTCAAACCAAATGTCAAATAATCATAATAATTTTTTTTTTGTTGTGGGTGGGCGGCGGTCGGCGTGCCTCCTCATCACTCCGTCCGGGGTGACAGAGGGGCTTAAGCACGCAACTCCCGCAACCCACCCGAAAACCACGTCGCCTTCGTCGTTGGGCCGACCACCGGAGCAGAGTTAACTTGTCGTCAGTGGTCGGCCCGACGGAATACCCCCAACTTGGGGTACCCTCCCATCGACCGACGCCCCCCCCCCCCTCGGGGAGGACTTCGGTCTTTTCTCACGCGGTCGGCCTCTCGGCAGGTGACGGATTAATCATAAGTATGATGACAGTGTCTAATAGACATTTGTACTGATATATGTATTAGTTATTAGTAAAATATAGCTTGCTCAATATATAATTTTATACATAAATACAATTAAAAGAAAATTCTGTAGCAGAAAAATTTATTCGAATCAATTATGGCCGAATTTCGACCACTCGGCGACCACTAGTACTTTATAATTATAGATTAAAGAAATCACTGATTAAAAGAATTAAGTTGTCACAATTTGAAATATTTTAGAATTTTTAATTCTTGTATTTCATCATCATCGCAGCCCACATACGTCCCACTGTTGGGTTCGGGCCTCCTCCACAATGGGAGGGAATCTGACCTATTATACCATGCTGGTCAAATATGTTGGTATAGGGTTTTATTTCGAGTTTTCCTTCTGTTATACAAATCTTATGTGCATATTATATCCCTTAGTCGTCTTGTACGATATCCACGGGCAGGATAGGGAGTGGTGAATTGTATTCTTACTCCGTCACCACACGAAAATTCACGGAAAATTCTGATATTTAATGAAAATAAATATTTATAGAATAACAATCATTTTCTGGAAAAAATCATAATATATTATTTATACATTATCTTATATCTTTAAACGAGCAATTCCTGTAAATATATATATTTTCAGGATCTCGGAAACGGCTCCAACGATTTTGTTGAAATTTGGCATACTAGAGGATTCGGGCCCAAAAAATCGATCTAGCTAGGTTTTATGTATAGAAAATATTGTTTTGTCAGTGTTTTTGGCAGACAATATAATGACATTAAATTTTAAAAGAATATGAATTCAAATTTTGCCATCAATGTCATGAGTTACGATAGCTCAGTGGCGAAGTAGTCAGGTTTCGTTTTATTTTTGACATCGGCGACAAACGGCGTCGGATCGAATCTCGGTGTTATTATTATTCTCTTTTTGTAATTTTTTATATATTTTTCATTATTTATTTTTTTATTTTTTATTAATATATATCTAAGTAAATGCTACAAAAATACTCCGAGCGAAGCTCGGTCAACCTGATATTGCTATATTAGTTCCTTATCTATTCTTTTATGCATATATACTTGTACAAAATAAATTATATGTTTCATATCTGCCAGGCGTCCTGAGCAACGGCTCTTTTTTGTTATATGAGTCGGAGTATTAAAAATTCTGACGTTTAAACCGCTAGTCTGCATATAAAGTTCGTTAGCCCAATGTGTAAAGTTTAGGCAAGCATCTAAACGTTATGTTGATTATATTCTGTGGCACACTATATTCGTAGTAGCGGTGGCATTTCCGTCCAGGGAAGTTGCCAGGTGTGACAATAATAGATATTAAAAAGCTGCCTTTTGACTCTTACATTGTAAATAATACCCAGTAAAATGATAAATCGTATATTCTACTATAGATGTGATTTTCTTCTTCAAATTATTGTAATTTTATATTCATAATCTCAGCTCGTTCTACTGGTAAACTCGAGACTCTTTCACAATAAAAGGGAAATTGACCTACATAACACGCTGGTCTGACCTGTTAATGTGTTGGTATAGTGTTTTATTTTGAGCTTTCCTTCTCTTGCATAGATGTTATATGCATATTCAATCCATTTTCAGGGTTCTGTACCCAAAGGGTAAAAACGGGACCCTATTACTAAGACTTTGCTGTCTGTCCGTCCGTCTGTTTGTCACCAGACTGTATCTCAAGAACTGCGATAACTAAACAGTTGAAATTTATACAAATTATGTATTTTTGTTGCCGCTATTACAACAAAAACTAAAAATTAAATAAATACTTAAGGGGGACTCCTATACAACAAAGGCGATTTTTTTGCTCTTTTTATAGATAATGATACGGATCCCTTCGTTCACGACTGCGACTTGCAGTTAGCCGGTTTTTATTTATGATACCGACGGCAAAAAGGGGAGGTGATAAATCGTATTCTTATTCCGTCACCACACATTTCTCCACACAAGACAATACAAAATCCATTAATTTTATGTTGATTAAATTTGCATGTCCTTCTGCTGCATAAGAACTTATTAATTAACGTGAGTATTATCATTTTAAAGCTCAATTTGAGAGAAAGTAATCCTTGTATTTGAAAATAAAGTTATTAATGTAATGATTTCAGAAGTTTACGCGAGTATTACACATCTATAATCTAAACAAATGAATAAAATAAAAGTGTCTGTAATGTCAAAATACTGGGCTTTTATCATGCTCACACGCTCACACAAAAACATAGTTTAAAAATTTAAAAAAAATACAGTTCAATATATTTTGTCTATCTTGTCTGTTTGTTTGGGGTAATCTTCAAAAAGGCTGAACCAATGTTGATAATATTTTATTAACAGGCAGCTGTCTATATAAGGAGTAACTTAGGCTATATTTTATCCCGGTATTCCCACAGGAACGGGAACTATGCGAGTAAGGCAACTAAAACCAAAGCGAAGCGAGGGTGGGTTGCTATTTGTAAATAAAACTATTTACGGATTTTATGGCGTTTAAATTTAATTTTTGATAACGTTTCGAATACTTTTCAGCGTTCATGGTCACGGGCGGACTAAGATGTCTCACGTCCAATAGATCATCGTCACATACGCTACAGAATTAGTTATTAAATTTTCACACGAAAAAACAAATCCAAACGCGAAAATTTTCGATCTCAAAATTTCGATAAGGCAAAGACGAAACTTACGAACTCTTTCTTTACTGTATTCTATTTTAAACTCTAGGAGAGTGAGAGTGAGATGCTCCTCCCTACTTAAAACTTCACTTTCAACTTCTTTGCACTACTCACGACCGTAATCTCCGTTCCTCCAAAAATCTTCTTCTTCACTGTCCTTCTCACTCCTCCAGTCTGGTACATTCTTCCTTTTATATCCAGGCCATTCTTCTTTGTAATGCGCTACCATTAGAGATCAAAATGGCCCCTAGTCGTGATAGTTTTAAGGCTATGGTCAAACGCCTATACCTAGGCCTTCTGACGGAATGAGCTCATCATTGAGGAATCACCTCTGCTGTTTATAAAATTTAGATGTATGTATATGTGTATGTATGTGTGTATGTATGTATTTATGTATGTATATATGTATGTGTGTATATATATATGTATGTATTGTTTGCTTGTATTAGATATAAGATTATTTAGATTTGCCACATTTATATAACCAAAATTCAGAAATTATTGCTCACATTGTATTGCACCTGCCTAATTTATTTCTGCTCCACCCTAGGTCGACTGGCAGAAAATGCCTAAGGCATTAAGTCCGCCTTGTACCTTTTTTTTGTGTGCAAAAGTTTTAAATAAATAAATAAAGAAAATTGAATCCGTAAAAATAGTTTTGTGTATTCCGTTTGGGTCACACGTCCCACTGTTGGGCCCGGGCCTCCTCCGCAATTAGAGGAAAATTGGCCTACTATACCATACTGGTTAGAAGTGTTGGCATAGGGTTTTCTTTTGAGTTTTCCATCTCTTGCAAATATATTACATGCATATTATAACCCATTTTTTTTTTTTATGGGTGGGCTATGGTATGCGCACGCGCGGTCCAATCCATCGGGGCGATGAAAGGACGGCGCGCGGGCCCATAACCCACCCGTACCCACGTCACCTCGTTATCGGGCCGACCACCGGAGCAGATGCGACTTGTCGACAGTGGTCGGCCCGATGGAATACCCTTTCGGGTAACGTCACCTCTCGACGTCCTGGGACGTCGGTCGCCCTCGCGCGGTCAGCCTCTCTGCGGGTGACGGACAATTCCCCGGTCCGATCACCCGCGGCCTCGGCTAGGGCGGCATTAGGCGCAGATAATATTATAACCCATAGTCATCATTTACGACACTCACGGGCAATAGTTGGGATGGTGAATTATATTATTATTCCGTCACCACATTGAGAAAGAAATTTACACTATAATAATGTATAATAAAACACTTAAAGAGACCGTATTTTTCTTCTTAAAAACGTAAGTATCAACTCTCTAAAGAATCATATAATTGTAGAACTCTTGAAATGTACTCGTATTTGACCCAAAGTTTATCTGTCCCCGATGGTCTGAATGAATTTGGAGGCAGATCACGTACACGCTATCAGAATTACTTAAACTCGTAACTGGACCGCGAGAACATTCTTATATTATATTGAGCCTTAGTGACTCCTTCGAGACGCTTCATTTAGATTTAAAAAGTCAAAATTAACGCTTTTATTTCAAGAACCTTTTTTTTATTTGTAACTAGCTGACCCAACAGAGTTGTTCTATTCAAATCTAAAAAAATAGTAAAAGGAATTCTCCTTGAAATCAACAGCAGCGCCTACCGGGTCAAATTGTGAATCTTAAACAATTCTTGAAACCTCCTGAATACACATAAAAAAATGTATCACCATCGATCCAGCCGCTTAGGAGGAGTTCAGTGACATACACAAGAAATTTATGTATAAAGATAAAGATTATACAGGACTGATACTCGAGCGACAAAATCACAAATATCATTAAACGAATTCTTATTTTAATATTATATTACGAATTCTTTTGACAAATAAAACGTTACATTAAATGATAATCCTAGAGATTATATCAAGTGTAATCATTTTACCTTGGTATATATAAAAGTTATCAAAGTCATTTCCTTATTCTATTTCCATCGGATATAAGTATTTGATATTCGCCAGTTATGAAATACGATATATTATTGGGAAATGTACCGATTTATAATCGACGATTAATCGTGTAGCCATTTCGGATTTTAATAAATTGTCTTGAAGGAGTAAGAATACCGTGTGTGTCGTAAAAGACGATTAAGGATAATAAGCGGGTGTTGGGGGTGCGAGCGGGGGGCAGTGTGGTCTTTTTAGAGGGAGCTCACCGCCTGGCGCGTCGACGCCCGCCGAGACCTCATTTCCCGTTGGGCAGTTCGACTAGAGAGGCCTCGATACGGTATCTCGACCGTCGGGGCCTTCCGGCCGGTGCTGATACAGTATTTCAAACGGGGCGCTCTCCTTTCGACTGGTGGAGGTTTTGACGGGGCATGGATGCTTCGCCAAATACCTGTACACGGTCGCTAAGAGGGAAAGTACACCGTCCTGCCACCACTGCGATTGCGACAAGGACACGGCGCAGCATACGTCGTCGCCAGGGCGATGCTCGACAGCGTCAGGAACTGGGATGCGGTCGCAGCCTTCTGCGAGGCAGTAGTCTCGCGGAAGGAGGCAGCGGGTCACTCGCGAGAGGAACGCAGCCTCGACGAAGCAACCCGTCGCCGGCGCCTGGGGCGGCGTAGGCGCGACTATCTGCGCATCATGCCGCTCTAGCCGAGGCTGCGGGTGACGTGACCGGGGACTTAGTTCCTCACCCGCCGAGAAGCCGACTGTGTGAGGAAAGACCAATGTCCTCCCCGAGGGGGAGACGTCGGTCTTTCCTCACGGACAGCACGGACGGCATGTGCGCTGACCAGAGCCCATCCCAAAAAAAAATGCCTCCCCCATAATGGGAGAGGAATAAATCTACTATTCTACGTTGGTAAGACATGTTGAAAGGTGTTTTGTTTCGAGTTTTTCCTCTCTTTCACATATATTATTTGCTTATCATCCCATTTTTTTTTCGAGCTGGGTTGCGGTCAGCGCACTTCTCGCACCACTCCGTCCGGGGCGACAGAGGGGCGTAAGCATGCACACCCGCAACCCACCCACGATACACGTCGCCTTCGTCGTTGGGCCGACCACCGGAACAGGGTGACTTGACGTCAGTGGTCAGCCCGACGGAATAACCCCTAGTGGGGTACCCTCCCATCGACGTCTCCCCCTCGGGGAGGACGTCTGTCTTTCCTCACGCGGTCCGCCTCTCAGCGGGTGACGGACTAATTCCCCGGTCACGCCACCCGCGGCCTCGGCTAGGGCGGCATGAGACGTAAGTATTCGCGCCTACGCCGCCCTAGTCACCGGCGGCGGATCGCCTCATCAAGGCTGCACACCTCGCGTAGACGATCCGCTGCCTCCTTCCACGAGCGCTGCGACCGCGTCCCAGTTCCTGAGGCTGCCGGCCATCGCCCTGGCGATAGTCGGCAGCGTCAGGAACATCTACATATAACATCTATGCAAGAGAAGGAAAATTCGAAATAAAATCCTATACCAAGTCTGACCAGAATAGTACAGTAAGGTCATTTTCCCTCCTATTGTGGAGGAGGCTCACGCCTAACAATGGGACCTATATGAGCTGAAATGATAATTATGATGATGTTTCAGATTTTTGTAAAGTCCTTTGTGATTCAAGAGACGATATCTTATAATTAAATAAAAATAGAAACCTTGAAAGTTTTGCGGTTTTGATTGTTTAGTTCGGTAGTTTCATCAAGTTAAGTCATTTTTGTCAACATCCATCATTAAGTAAGACGTGATATTGTATTTTACATTATCTATACGAATAAATGAAATTGAAGTATCTTTGTAATGTTAAAATAATAGGCTCTTATATACGAACATTTGCACGATACCTATGTCTATAAATCGGTTTAAAAAAATTGTGTCTTTCTGTTTGTTTTGGGTAATCTTCAAAACGGGTGGGCCGATTTTGATAATATTTTACTACCAGATAGCTATCTATGGAAGGAGTAGCTTAGGCTATATTTTATATAGGTATTCTCACAGGATCGGATACTACGTGAGTAAGGCGACTAAAACCGAAGCGAAGCGAGGGCGGGTTGTTAGTTATAAATAAATAAACTATATAATAAATAACTAAAAATCTTATAGCGTAAATGATATTGCGGAAGCTTCGATAAGCACTGATTAACAAGATAAGGTCTAATCAACATCCCAATAACGATTATTAGTGTGTTAATCGATATAATTGGATGCTACTCGATGTAGGCCGTCGTAATTAACTAAATCGATTTGATGCTAAACTTAATAATTATTCGGAAATCGTTCTTTGGTGTAGGAAATGGGATTAATCGATTACTAATCGGATTTTTATTTGTGAATCAGATAAAACTGTTTAGATTTAAATTTTAAGTGTTTGTGAGATTTGGAAATGGCTTGCGGTGTGAATATCCGGTTCTCTTCATGTGAATTGACTTTTGAAATGCTTTGGCTATTATTTGAATTTTTTATTATGAATCGTTGGTTAAGTGGGTAAATTTGTCAGTTAGCATAAATGATAATGCTAGAATGGTTGAAACTAACATGAACCGAACATAGACGAGAGCTATTCTAGTGGTGGGAGCACACTGTCGACAGTTATCTGTCTACAGCCGCGGGCCGGTCCGTCCGGGGTTGTACCACACTGAGCAGAAAATCGACATCCGAGTAATATCAATTTATTACTGCGCTTCGTTTGGTGAGCCGGAAACCTAACTTTCTGTGGGTATTTCCGTGTGAGAGTTCGTTTTAGTGATGGCTTTAGTATCACCGAACCTTATTGCATTCACACTCCTTTGACTTTCAACGCAGAAGGTAACGGCCTTGCAGAAGTTCATGAGCGACAGTAATATTTACCACCAGGTGTACTGTTTACTCGTTTGCCACTGTTTGCAATAAAAAAAAGCTATGCTCGATATTTATCTACGTGATAAAAACCGGAATACGGCAATAGAAGAACAAGTGTAACCGACATAATCCACAGAATTAGAACGTTGAAACAGCAATGCGCAACCCACATCGCTCGTCGAACTCGTCGAATTGTTGGGGAAGAAATGTTCTCGAGTGTCGACCACGAATCGGACGTCGCAGCGTAGGACGACTAGGTGGACGACATCTTGAAAATCGCAGAGAACCATTTGATGCAAGTGACACAGGATCGTTTCAAGTAGCATTCTCAGGAAGCCTATATCCAGCAGTGGACGTCTATAAGCTGATGGAATGGATGGATGAAAACGAATGGATACCAACTTGTGATCAAGTGCCGCTTGTGGGATCTGGTGCAGCCATAATCGTTTGAATTATATTTCTGAATTATATTACTTATCTTGTGGTTTGAAAGACATCACACTGGAGCTAGTACTTAAAGACATGTTGTAAACAATTTTATATTTAGTAAGAAAAAAAGAGTGGTGACGAAGTAAGAATACAATTTACCACTCCCTATTTTACTCATGGATGTCGTAAAGGGACGGCTAAAGAATATAATACGCATATAACATCTATGCACACCAAGGAAAACCTCGAAACCAACATAATATAGTAAGGTCAATTTCCCTTCTATTGTGGAGGAGGCTCAAGCCCAACAGTGAGATACGTCCCATATACGTATGAGCTGAAATGATGAAAACTGATGCGATATAAATATTTGTAATAACCATGACTAGTTGGATGTAAGACATCTTAGTCCGTTCATGATCATGAACACCGTAAAGTATTCGAAACGTCGGGCAATCTAAAATCAAATACAAACGCGATAAAATACGTAAAAATCGTTTTATTTACAATATATAATACTAAATATCAAAAATCACTAGTAATACAATTAAGTTCACAGCACAACCATAAAAAAATCTTAAGTACGATAAGTATTTATCTACTTGAAGCGACATTACGGTAAAAAAATGACATTTACTTTTATGCAACCGCCAAACAAGTGAAAGAACTTAGCAGTTGTTAGCGTCATAATAGTATTTGGTGTGTATTTTATGTGTTTACTCGGAAACTGCTTGACCGACCACCTACGCATATTATACGACCTATAAAGTATTGTATTTACCTTCTTTCTTTTATTTTCATATTAAAATGAATGGACCAATACTTAACTTAAATGGTAGAGTAATCTAAGTAACGATCTTTCATTTCGAGTGTTGAATTCTTTTCTTAATAAATAATTATTCTGTTGGTCTGGTTAGAATTTTTAATCGATAATTTAGATGTTTGTGAAGTCCTTTGAATTCAATCTCCTTAAAAAGTTTTTTAAAATATCGTTTTAATATCGTTTTTTAACCTTCCGTGTGGTGACGGAGTAAGAATATAATTCACCACCCTCTATCTTACCCATGGGTGATAGTACGAGACGACTAAGGGATATAAAACGCATATATTATCTATGCGAGAGAAGGGAAACTCGAAATAAAACCCTATACCAACATGTCTGATCAGGGTTGTATAGTAGGTCAATTACCCTTCCATTATGGAGGAGGCACGAGCCCAACAGTGGGACATATATGATACGGTGAACAAACCCATAGCTCACCGAGTGCATACGTATCTCGAGCGCTATGTGGTCGGACCACCGGTATCCGACCTTTTCATGAGTGGCCAGAGGTGATGACGTAAGCTTTTATTTCCAGTTCCAATATCTTACATAGATATACGTACTAGCTTCTGCTCATAACGTCGTCCGCGTGGTATAGATACTTGGGGCTTTTTTTTATGGGTGGGCTATAGTAAGCACACACGTGGTTCATTCCGTCCGGGGCGACGAAAGGACGGCGCGCGAGCCCATAACCCACCTGTACCCACGTCACCTTCTTGGTTTGGCCCACCACCAGTGCCGAGGTCCTTATCCTGAGTGGTCGGCCCGATAGATACTTTGGGCTAACGCTAACTTTAGCTTAAGACTTTGTTTACATGAAGGTGAAAATATTTTTTAATAATACGATTCTGTCACACATGATTTTTGCGAAAATTTAGCCGCTTACGCAGCGGAAGCTCTCAAAAGGGAAAAAAATAAACGATTTTGAAACATTCTTCATTGGTGCTCCGCTCCTGCTGGCCTATAAAAAAGAAAGGCTATATATAGCCTTTCTCGATAAATGAACTATCTAACACTGAAAGAATTTTTCAAACCGGACCTGAGATTAGCGCGTTCAAGCAAACAAACTCTTCAGCTTTATACATTAGTATAGAGTATAGATTATACTTATTTCTGTGTGGTGACGGAGTAACAACAAAATTCTTCATTTTTGCGTGTGGTTATCCAAAAAGACGACTAAGCTAACATGTGCAAAACATACAGGCTAGTGAAGGCAAACTTAAAACTATATTAACCCGTCTGATTATGTATTTATTTATTTGGTTTGCTAACAAATGTAACAGTAATACAACAACTTAAAACTTAGTACTTACTACTACAGAAAAAGTTACACTCAATTATAAGCAAACACCGCATGTACAGTAACTACCTATAGATAGTAATTTTAAGGAAAATTAAAATAATCATATTCTACATAAGAAATTGGAATCTTAAATCACAAAAAGTTCAATGCTCGTATTATTTTGCGAATGCAACTTAAAAAATCTGAATATATATATCTACAGAATTA
This sequence comes from Lymantria dispar, assembly GCA_032191425.1. Lineage (NCBI taxonomy): Eukaryota > Metazoa > Arthropoda > Insecta > Lepidoptera > Erebidae > Lymantria > Lymantria dispar. The sequence goes on along the minus strand of CM063465.1, from coordinate 2,038,468 downwards.
CTACATTCGTTTAATAGTTTACTCATACGAGGAATGGGAGAAGTGGCGCCCAAAACAGTTCTTCTTAGTGGTGGATAGAGAGGTGTGATGCATACCCGAGGGAACCTTTCTAAAATTAAGCTTTGCCAGCAATTGTGGACATGATATTTTACTACGACTAATTTATATAGAGAGATTATTGAGGACATATTAGCTAAGATGATGATGATTATGCACTTTAGTCGTTTGTTATGATAGTCATGCCAAGATGAAGGTTGAGTCGGACCGACAGCGGAGGATAAGGGACTCGGTACGGTCGGCCCAACGACGAAGGCGACAAGCTATGATGGGTTATGGAGCCTGTCTGCTCTGTTGCCCTGGACGGAGCTGGACGGCAAGTGCGTTGACCGCAGCCCACTCCAAAAAAAAAACATGAAGATTGTCAATTTGTATCCTTACTCTTTCACCACACGGTAAAATATCGTTATAATCCAAAAAAGTATTTTATCTGATGAATTTTAACAAAAAAGTTTCCGAACGCAAAATGCTTTTAGATCAAAATAAATACCGATATTGACATTTCTCATATGTCAAATATATTTATCCGGCATGTTATTATAAACCTTGACACAACAGTATAAAGCATATTTTTCCTTTGATGTGTATTTCTAAATAATTTTATGTTTGGAACAAAGGCTTTTCACGAATGATCGATCGTATATGAATAGGCTTTTGGGCTATAAAAAAAACATGTTCAAAGAGAGTCATACGAAATGGTTTAATACTTTGACATAAAGACAAAACTACTTTATTTATTTATATCTTCTATACTAATATATAAAGCTGAAGAATTTGTTTGTTTGAAGGCGCTAATCTCAGGAACTACAGATCCAATTTAAAAAATTCTTTCACCAATGGAAAGCTGTAATATCAGGGAGTAACATAGGCTATATTTTATCCCGGTATTCCCACGGGAACGGGAACTACGCGGGTAAGACGACTGCAACCGAAGCGAAGCGAGGGCGGATTGCTAGTGTATAAAAATATCTTCGTCATCAACACTGCAGCTTATATGAGAGGCCTTCTCCACAATGAGAGGGGATTCCGTAACTACACGTATAATGAATAAAAATGTTAAAAATGTATAATTCATCATTTCAGTCTATCGTCGTCCACTGCTGGACGTAGGTCTCCCTTATGTTACGCCACAATGTACGGTCCTGTGCCGCCTGCATTCAACGACACCCAGCAACTTTCACCAGGTCATCGATCCACCTAGTGGGGGGCGTCCTACACTGCGACGTCCGATACGTGGTCGCCACTCGAGAACCTTTTCTTTTTTTTATTACCAACGGTGGCAAACGAGCAAGCAGCACACCTGATGGTAAGTGATGCTGCCGCACATGGACCCAAGGACATGTCATAGCGCTCGGGAAACACAGCAGCAGGTTGTTCATTCCAGAGCTTGCACGTACGTGAGAGAAATGATCGCTGGAAACGTACAGTTGAAGACCATAACGTTTCCAGGTGAAATAGATGAACCCTGCTACGATGTCGAGTGGTACATTGGTAGAATGGTGACGGTGGTACCAAGTCAAACAGTTTCGCGGAGCCCTCCCCGTAAAAGAGTCGGTAGAGTACACAGAGTGACCCAAAGTCTCTCCGCTGCTCTAGCGACTTCGTCGCTCTCCAGTGGTTGTCGGTTCGTCGAGAGATGTGGCCTGCCCATTGCAACTTCAATGTGCTAATTCTTCGTGCTATGTCGGTTACACCCGTTCCCCTGCGGATTGCCGTATTCGGGATTCTATCTCGCAGAATGTATGTATAGTATATATAATAATGTAATAAATAATTTTTTAATAAAGTTTTTTTAACTATTTTCTTTCTGGTTCGTCCAATTCAGCGTGTAATTATTACAATTCACCACCCTCTGTCTTGCTCGTGGGTGTCATAAAAGACGTTAAAGGGATATAATATTCCTCGCGACGGTGTTCGGCGTCCTGGTAGCGGACGTCGACGGGAGAGGGTACTCCCTAGGGGTATTCCGTCGGGTCGACCACTGAAGGCAAGGAACTCTGAACTCTGCAAACTCTGACCCAATGACGAAGGCGACGTGCTATACGGATGGGTTACGGGTGTGCGTGCTTACGCCCCTCTGCCGCCCCGGACGGAGTGGTGCGAGAAGTGCGCTGACCGTAACCCACCCCCAAAAAAAAGAAAAAAAGGGGTATAATATGTATCCTACTAATATTATAAACGCGAAAGTTTATATGCAAGTGAGTATATTTGTTGCTCTTTCACGCAAAAACTACTGAATGGATTTTGATGATATTTCACAATAATACAGCTTTTTTTTGTGGGTGGGCTGCGGTCGGCGCGCCTCCGCACCACTCCGTCCGGGGCGACAGAGGGACAATAATACAGCTTACATATTAGAATAATACATTGGCTATAATTTATCCCGATGTTCCCACGGGAAGGAGAACTATGCGGGTAAAACCGTAGGCCTCTGCTAGTATAACATATATGCAAGAGAAGGAAAACTCGAAATAAAACCCTATATCAACATATCTGACTTGCTTGGTATGGGTCAACTGCCTTCCATTTAGGGAGGAGGCTCGACACGTGTATGAGTTGAGACGAGACAATTTTAATATAATTAACATAAATATTTAATTTTAATTAAAATGTTAATTATAGGCAACAAAACGTGACACACAAAGAAAAATAGCCATTACAAAGCAACATTTTAATTAAAACGAATGTTTACAGCACCTTAAATAAATTAAAATGTTCATACTCCACTGAATTATAAATTTGTTTATAATTAAATATATATTAAAACCTGATATTACTTTATTCGTACAAGGTAACAAGAGTTTAATTATAAGATAATCTAATGTGTTAATGAATGAATAATTTCCGTTTTACCAACGTACCATTCGCTACCGTAGCAGGCTTCATTGCTCCTGGCAACATTATGGTCATCAACTGTACATTTCCAGCGATCATTTCGCCCACGTACGTGCTCTAGAATAAACTACCCGCTGCTATGTTTTCCGAGCGCTATGACATATCCTTCTTTAAATGAGGTTTAGGAAGAGTATTTTTTTTCACGGTAGGCAACACCTAGCTGTGCCTCTGGTATTGCAAAATTTCATGTGCGGAGTTTCACTTACCATCAGGTGTGCTGCTTGCTCGTTTGCCACCATTGGCAATAAAAAATGATTTATGATATTTGCGTGAGTATTACATATTGTAAATAAAACTATTTTACGGATTTTACTATTACTACGGATTGCCTGTTACCATGAATGCTGTAAAGTGTTTGAAGCGGCGGTCATCAAAAATCAAATACAAACGCAATAAAATGCGTATAATAGTTTTATTTATCAAACGAATAAGATTAGGGAGGACGTCCTCCTGTGACCATGGAAGCTGAAGAGTGTACGAAACATCGGGGAATCAAATATCATAAATCAAACAAAAACACAAAATCACTTTTAAAGATTTATTCATGTAGAATCGTTTTTTTTTCTGCAATGGCAATAAATTTGTATCAAAATGAAGGTCTTAATTTAATAACTAATTCTGTAGCGGGTAGATGTAAATCTCTATAATAACGATGACATGTTGAACGTGAGACATCACAGTCTGCTCGGGACCATGAAGGCTGAAAAGTGTTCAAAACGTCGAGAAACCAAAAGTTAAATACAAACGCGATCAAATTCATAAAAATAGATTTATCTCAAACTAGCAACCCGCCCTCGCTTCGCTTCGGTTTTAGTCGTTTTACCCGCGTAGTTCCCGTTCCCGTGGGAATACCGGGATAAAATATAGCCTAGTTTACTCCCTAATATTATAGCTTTCCATTGGTGAAAGAATTTTTGAAATAGGTCCAGCCGTTTTGAAGATTGCCCGGAACAAACAGACAGACAAAAATTTTTTTATCTGTACTTTAGGCATAGGTCTCGTGCAAATAACCGTGTGAGCATGAAAAAAGCCAATTATTTTGACATTACAAACAGACACTCCAATTTTATTTATTGTTATATTTATCTCAAATGTGTAATACTCAGGTAAACATCAGAAATCTTAATGGCGTTATCATTTACTTACAGGCTTTAGGGCAAGTTATGAGGTTACACGTAGCCCTTTCCATCATCTTGGGGGATCTGAGTGATCAGATATAGCTTATTCCCCCAAAAGACCGCCAGAAGAATAAATACGATAAGCGTAGGTCTTGATCCCAAAACCTACGTAAACGGAATGCACTGAATCCGGCATAACGCCTCTGCCTGACCGGCGCCGGCGATGATATACCCATAAAGGTTTCCCCGTGTAAGAAATATTTGTGGCCCACGCCCTGTCTAAGGCTCCAAGGACCATTGGCTGGTGGATAGTCAGACCATAGTCCGTCAATAAAAAAGAATGTAAGTATCTAGATAACATCATTCATCAGCAAGAGAACATAAAGTTTGAAGGTTAAATATGTGAGTGGTCCAGAAAAGTGATGCAGTCCTGGAGCGTTGTAAGCAAATTTTTACGACTCCTATGGGGAAATAAGGATTCAAATTCATTATCTATAAACCAAACTGGAGCGCTTACATATTGTCAATTATTACATTTTAATTTCAATTAATTCAAATAACTACCGTTGGATCGAAACATAACCGCATTGAGAAGATCCCGCAAAATAATCGGCAGATTTGTCTATTTTTCATATTTTTATACTGACTTCTTTGAAATAAAATTGCGAACGACATATCTACAAATAGCTCCAGGGTTATGCACTTATCACGATATAATGTAATTATATAATATAACACAAAAGATGGCTGAACCACATTCCACAAGTGGCCCGCCACTACGAGTTAATTACAAGAGAATATTGTTGAGAGGAGTGATGGCCACTCCTCTCAACAATATTGCGTGAAAAGAAGGGGAAGAAAATGAGGCAACACAGTATATTCTTAAACCATAATCACGATCCAATCCAATTATGGATAAAGTATTATAAAACATGGATATGATATAAACTGACCTCATTCCCATGGAGTTAGATATTTTAGATGTCATAACAGTTGTACAAACATAAAGCGAGTAGGCGATGTCAGGTGGCAGAGTGCTTCAGTAAATAGTTCAATAGATTTCACTTTAACACCCACTGTTTTGAGAAAAACCTCTTATTTCTGTACAATGGTATCACAGGTGACACGATTTCACTTCAAATAAACCCACGATAACTTGCTGATCGTTGAAGAGTGCAAAATGTCTACATCCCTCGTCGGCGCCGTAAAAAATGTATTACGTTATTTTGAAAAGGCGGCCATATTGGAATTTTAGAATATTGACTTATTACATTGAATCGTACTACTTAGTTTGTGCATTGAATTGTTACCATAAACAATTTTTTTGCAAAATATCAGCTGAATCGGACCTTGGCAAAAAAGCCAATTTAACGGGTAAGATTTCAAGAATGCGTAATATCTCCATTTCTCTGTGGAAATGAAGAAAAATAATCCGCCATCTTGCAACGGCGGCCATATTATAATTGTTCGAATATTAGTATTATACATTGTGTTATCACTCAAAAACAAAGTTATATGCAAAATTTGAGCTCTGACATTGAAGAGTAGAACAGTTTTAACGTGCAAGATTTGAAGAAAATACGATTCATACCCTCGTCGTCGGCGTCTTTAAAACTGCTACTTTGGCTCAACCATAAAATTTTCATTATATTTTTTATCATATCATATTTCGAAAGGTATCACACTGGAGCTATGAAAAAGCATGTTTTTCATGTCATTTTATTTAAATGATATTACAAATTAATGAAAAATAGACAATCCCGCTGAGTTTCTTGCCAGATCTCCTCAGTGCGGTCGCGTTCCGATCCGGTGGTAATTTAATTTAAAATGTAAAAAAATTACAATATGTAAGCGCCCCGGGTTTATGCATAATAAATGATTTGAATTGTTTGGTCTCATATTAGTAATGTCTTATACTTTTCCCAGGAGAGAGCTGCTGCCCGCTATCCCAGTGAACCCTTTTAAGACACCCTTGGGTATGTAAGAGTTGGAGACAATTGTATTCTTATTCCATCGCCACATGGAGAATCTTTTAACTATTTAAACCTTAAATTTCATTTCATTGTTTCATCCTACATAAGTTCCAGTGTTCAGTTTGGGGCCTCCCCTACCAGCTATGGGAGGGAAATTGACGTACTATATACCATGCACACCACCACAGATGTGTTGGTATAAGGTTTTACGTTGAATTTTCCTTGTACTCTATAAAAGTGGTAGGACCACACTGTCGACAGTTGCCTGTCTACAGCCGCGATTGTGGCAGCATATGACCACTTTGTGTGGCATTCTATGAAGAAGGCTTGTGTCTAACATTAGTCGGTAAAAGTATGAATGATGTTAAATTATTATAAAGTATTAATTACACTACTCACCTGAAGGCAAATTTTGCGACTGATGTGCTAAAATGTCTGTGGGGGTGTTTGAGGTGTCCTGATTACGAAATTGAGTTCAAAAATTTTCCATCATGTACAGATTTTGTGTTAGAGAGCACATGTTTTTTATTGTTTTTCTAAAATTTTCATAATATTGATACTGTAAGTTAAAATAAAAAAAGTTATTTTAAAAATAACGGGTTTTATTTACTACAACGAAGCCAAAATACATTTATACTAAATCTTTTGTAGATAATTTTATCGCAAATGCTGACTTTCGCTTATACTGCTGATCGCTTTCCCTCATAAGGAACCAAGAGTAATCTCTCATCGTTGGCGGATACTATCTGCCTTGGTATCGTTGCTCCATTGTTAAGATATCCTGGTGGAACCTTTCGCCTTGCTCATCGCTAACCGCACCCAAATTTTCGGGAAAGAAGTTTAAATGAGAGTGGAGGAAGTGGATTTTAAGGGATATGCGATAGCCCATTTTGCAATAGTGCTCGAGTAATTCTTTTACAAGTATTTCGTAGGTTTCTATTTTTCTGTTTCCTAAAAACTAATTAGTTACGTATATAAAAGATAAAGTTCACGTAAAAAGCTAAAACCTAAAAACACGTGTATTCTTTTGCCAACCGTAATTACAACTGACTCATCTCAGTAACGGCGACGTGACAGAGAGCAAGGTTACCTAAAACGAAAGTGGCATCTCCACAAAGCGCAGGCAAAACCTGCTAGAACAAACAGTAGCCTAGCAGTTGGATTTAAATGTGAAGTAGGATATACAAATTAAGAAGCAATAGGTAGGTAGATTTGCTAGGGCGTAGGCAAAGTATATTACGATGCTAATATATTATTTTACATAAACTTTCTGGACTACTAGTGGTGGTTTGACTCCTATACTCGTTGACTACACTTCTAAAATGCTAACGTTTACCGAGTTTTGGTGTTTTAAACACTTGGCACCCAATTTTATTATGAACACATGTTGCTTTTAGTGTTGCCCAAATGAAAGACCAAGACGAGACTTGGACCGGTCTTGGTCTTGGTCTTGCAACATCACACCTGGTTTCGTCTTGGTCTTGGTCTTGCGCACCCGGGTCTTGGTCTTGGTCTTGGTCTTGCGCACCCGAGTCTTGGTATTGCAGCAAGAGTCTCGCAAAGTTTTGCAGTTAGAATAACGTAACAGTAATTTATCATGGCAATCCTATCCTATCTATTCATCTGTTAGCCTATAGTTCACTATTGAATACAATACTTACCACTGGAGAAAATTACTCTTCTATTCCCCTGGTGTTCCATTAGACAGCGTTACTACTCTTATGACAGGACTTTCGACCCTATTTTCTTAAGACGTCACCACACGAGGCAGTTGATACAATAAATTTTATGTCATTTTATAATCAATGCGATATTTTACAATTAATACGATTGTTTATATTCCCCTTCAAGTTAAGTGGTATGTATCTATTGTATTGCCAGTTTAGTTACTGATACTCTGGATACTTGAAAAAACCTGTTGCTCTATTGCCTATATAAATACTTTGGCCGCTAGATTCATGTAGCTCTTAATATACTATTTATTCAAGAACATATAAAACTGATTTAAAATTTTATGGTTTTAATACTTGTAAAATGTATGATATTCGTCGTCATCGTCACAGCTCATAAAAGTGCCACTGCTGGGCTTAAGCTTCCTTCCAGTAAAAGGAAAATTGATCTACTATACCACGCTGGTCAGACATGTTGGTACAGGGTTTTCTTTCTAGTTTCACTTCTCTTGCACATATGTTATATACACAGGGTGTATCAGGTTATGGGACAACTGTTCATGTATGTTGTAGTTCAACAGTCATAGATCATAATTAGAATGTATATTACACAAAAACAATATAACGTAAAAGTTATAGTGATTAAAAAAATGTGTGTCTAAGAGTTTATGCCTTAAATTTTATGCATTATGTAGGTATGTACAGACAGGATATATGTAAGCATGTAAAATTTCGACAGTATAAATAGGTATTAGATTTGCGTGAACCTTTCAATGGTTACGTAGGTACAAAGGCGTTTCATCAACGGTCAGCGGCCGATCAGCTGATTTATGTTAAAGCGAAGTTTGTCTTGCTTATGCAAACGTAATCATTGATTTATTCAAATTCTAATGAACATTTAACAAAATACGAATATGTTGTAGATTAAGTATCATTCCTTTATACATTTTAATCAATTTACAAGAAAAAACGATGACAAAATTGAGAACTTACATGTCTCTCAATTCATTAACGAATCGATATTTTTATTTCACTTTTTTTCATGGGTTCCTAACACCATTGCCCGATCCGATTTGATACGACATCCACGGGTAAGAGAGTGGTGAATTATATTCGTACTCTGTCTTTTTTTTTGTGTGTGTGTAGCTGTTGGTCGCAGATGACCTTGACAGCTTAACGCGGTCAATGGGTGAGCGCTGATGGCTCTCAACCCGGTAAGTAAGTTAAGCGAACATCGCCCGAGGGCTCCCCCCTGTGGGGAACGGACCTCGGCTCGGGGCGTCGCTGAGAGCAAAGTGGGCGTGGCCAAGTTTAGGTTAATGACTTTTACGCGGCGCGGTTTTCGACCTCAACGGCGAGGCCGATACCGCGGAGTTTTATCTGTTATCGCTGCGCGAGCTGTGTAGGTCCTTTCTTGGGCGATCATAATAGCATCATCTTCTTCTTCAAGAAGATGACGAGGACGTCGGACCGCGGATATTTTTGAGGGGACGTAGTTTACCGCCCCAACCACTAGTGGATTGGGGTGAGTCGTGGCAGAGGCAAAATAGCGCTGGGAGCAACGCTTCATGTACTGCCTGATGGTGATCGTACTCTGTCCCTACATGGACATTCATCTCAGCCCATATACGTCCCACTGTTGGGCTCGGGCCTCCTCCATAATGGAAGGGTCGTTGACCTACTATACCACGCCGGTCAGACGTGTTGGTATAGGGTTTTATTTCGAGTTTTCCTTCTCTCGCATAGATGTTATATGCGTTTTATATCCCTTAGTCGTCTCGTATGATCACCCACGGGCAAGATAGGGGGTGGTGAACTGTATTCTTACTCCGTCACCACACGGAAGGATGGACATTTATATAGATTAATTGTAGGCATATTTCTATGTCCAACAGTGAACGTCGTTGGGCTAATGAATAAACGGATATATAAATATGTATAATGGGCAAGAGCACTCTCGTGATTACGGTATTGTTGTCCTTAAGCCTTTCCGAAGAGTAATTCTGAAAAGCCAACACCAACATTGGGAATCGACTGGTCAATAGATGGATATCTCAAGACTAATTTGACTTGCCGTGTAGTGACGGAGTAAGAATATAATTCATCACCCCCTATTTTACCCGTGACTGCGAACCCACGACTAAGGGCTATAATATATAACATCGGTGCAAGAGAAGGAAAACTTGACATGTATGACCTGTAACAACACGGCCGATCACCGTGGCGATTCCCCTCCGGCCACGGCCGATTCTTCTCCTGTTATGTAGAAGACACGAGCTCAACCGTGTATAAGCTGAAATGGTGATTTGAATTAAATGCAAGACCGCGAGACTCTTGCAGGCCCAGTCTTGGTCTTGCTCAAGTCTTGCAGGGCCAGTCTTGGTCTTGGTCTTGCAAAAATTAAGCGGTCTTGGTCTTGGTCTCGATCTCGCATTTCTCGCAAGACCAAGACCAAGACCGCAAGACCAAGACTTTTTTGGGCAACACTAGTTGCTTTGGGACATGCTGTAACATGATTTTATTTTTCAAAAAATCATAACTCAAAAATCTTACGTGTTAGGAAATTTTTACTATCGTTTTAGGTTTTAGCAACCCAAAATTAGCAAGAAACAGCCTCTAACATCACAGTCGCAAAATGACAGTAAACTATTATTATTGTAAATCTTCCTCGTGTTGAAGTAACAATACGATGTAGGAAATAATCCATTAGTGATAAGGCCATACTATTAACAATTGTCTGTCTACAGCCGCGGGTTGATCTATCCGGGATAGTACCACACTGAGCAGAAAATCAACGTCTGAGTAGTAGCAATTTGTTAAGTGCTTCGTTCAGCGAGCGAGAGAGCTGGAAGCCCAAATTTCTGAGGGTGTTTGCATGTGATGGGTTTTGAAGTTGCTTTTAGTTTCACCAAACCTCATTGCACGTATTCACACTCCCTTCACTTTCTTCGCGGTAGGCAAGGTCTTGCAAAGGTCCATGAGCGGCAGCAACACTTACCATCAGGTGTACTCTTTGCTCATTTGCCATCGTTTGTAATAAAAAAAATGTTATTCGCATAATATATCTTAGTCGTCATTTATAATAACTACGGGTAATAAAGGGTGAACTGCATTCTTACTCTTAAGTTTCTAATCTCAAGTTTAGAAGCAAGTTAATCGTCTTTATTAGTTAACTAGCAACCCGCCCGCGCTTCGCTTCGGTTTCTGTCACCTTATCCCCATTGTTCCTGTTCCCGTGGGAATAAAATAAAGCCTAGCTTACTCCCTGATATTATAGCTTTCCATTGGTGAAAGAATTTTTGAAATCGGTCCAGCCGTTTTGAAGATTACCCGGAACAAACAGACAGACAAAACAATTATAAAGTGTATTACTATACATATGGTATAGTGCAAATAACCGTGTGAGCATAAATAAGTCTATTATTTTGACATTACAAACAGATACTCCAATTTTATTTATTGGTATAGATAAGTATCGACATCGAGGTCAATACGAAATTTTGACACCATAGAGATCAAATATTTGATTGTTTTATTGACAAGATGACAATTCATTTTAAAATTAATACTTTCTTTTTATTATTGAGACACTCCCTGATTATAAATGAGAGTTTTAACTAATTATATTATTATAGATAATCAACAATATTATGATGATAAAGCTATTCGGTTGTTGATTTGACCTTTAACAATAGGTAACTTGACCTTTTTATTGCATACTAACGTACTCAACTCCAACTCGGTTGGGCAGCGTTCGGGAAACTCAAGAGGATCTTCTCGTCCAACATACCTCAGTGTCTGAAAACACAGGTCTACGACCAGTGTGTGTTACCAGTGATGACTTACGGCATGGAAACGTGGTCCCTAAATGTAGGCCTTATATCAAGGCTCAAAGTCGCTCAGCGTGCTATGGAGCGAGCTATGCTCGGGATTTCTCTGCGAGATAGAATCCGGAATACGGAAATCCGCAGAAGAACGGGTGTAACCGACATAGCACGAAGAATTAGCACGCTGAAGTGGCAATGGGCAGGCCACATCGCTCGACGAACCGACAACTGCTGGGGAAGAAAGGTTCTCGAGTGGCGACCACGTATCGGACGACGCAGTGTAGGACGCCCCCCCACTAGGTGCACCGATGACCTAGTGAAAGTTGCTGGGCGTCGTTGGATGCAGGCGGCACAGGACCGCACATTGTGGCGCAACATGAGGGAGGCCTACGTCCAGCAGTGGACGGCAATAGGCTGAAATGATGATGAATGATGAACGTACTCAGCCCATTTCGCCGGGCTAGATTTTGCTTTATTTTATTTAAACAATAACTTACATCATTAAATATTTAATTTAACGCTCACAATATATTAAATTATTCTATTTGATAGTTCAAAAAGAGGAGTGCTCCGATCGTCACCAAACTTTATAGAATTACTCGCCAGGGCAATCTGGAAATTCCCTGAAAGTTTCATTGAAATTGGTCCAGCCATTTCGAAGCCTATATGGAACATACCCACACACTTTCTCTTTTATATATATACTAGCAACCCGCCCTCGCTTCGCTTCGGTTATAGGTTATAGTCGTTTTACCTGCGTAGTTCCCGTTCCCGTGAGAATACCGGGATAAAATATAGCCTAGTTTACGCCCTGATATTATAGCTTTCCATTGGTGAAAGAATTTTTGAAATTGGTCCAGCCGTTTTGAAGATTACCCGGAACAAACAGACAGACAGACAAAAATTTTTTTAATTGCTATTTTAGGCATAGGTGTCGTGCAAATAACCGTGTGAGCATGAAAAAAGCCTATTATTTTGACATTACAAACAGACACTCCAATTTTATTTATTGGTATAGATAGACTAGCGATCCGCCCTAGCTTTCGATTCAATCGCTTTACCCTCGTATTTTAAATTACCAATCTTTATATATATATATACTAGCAACCCGCCCTCGCTTCGCTTCGGTTATAGGTTATAGTCGTTTTACCCGCGTAGTTCCCGTTCCCGTGGGAATACCGGGATAAAATATAGCCTAGTTTACGCCCTGATATTATAGCTTTCCATTGGTGAAAGAATTTTTGAAATCGGTACAGCCGTTTTGAAGATTACCCGGAACAAACAGACAGACAGACAGACAAAAATTTTTTAATTGCTATTTTAGGCATAGGTGTCGTGCATATAACCGTGTGAGCATGAAAAAAGCCTATTATTTTGACATTACAAACAGACACTCCAATTTTATTTATTGGTATAGATTTCGTTCGAGGAACACTCGAAACAAAACCCTATACCGACACCTCTGAAAGCGTGGTGTAGTAGATCAATTTCCCTCCTATAATGAAGGAGACCCAAGCCCAACAGTGGGACGTGATGACTGCCAATCTAAGAATATGTGATCGGAAAAAAATTGCTTCAAAGATTTACACAGTAAGTATATTAACACTTTTATGATTCCTCATAACTGTTCGAATGGCAATAATATTCGTCTTTTACACTCTAACATTTTAGGTCAATGCTTATTTTAGTTTATGGGCACCTTTTATAGGTCGTTACAGTTCACTCTTTATTTCAGTCTGAGCTGAATTAATACCGTTGCGTATCGTAAAGCTATTCTTAGAGGTCATGAACAATTGGACACAATTTCTTATTAGGTCTTTAAAATCATCTACGTTTTTTTATTATTGCAAACGGTGGCATAAGGAACAAACAATACACCTGATGGTAAGTGTTGCTGCCACTCATGGACCTTGGCAAGGCTGCTGCCTACCGTGAAGAAAGTGAAGGGAGTGTGAATTAGGGATGTTCATGCAAAAAAAATATCGATATATTTTTCGATATAATGTATCGTAACGTTATATCGATTCTTTGCGATATATCGTAAAAAAGTATCGATATCTTCGGTATATCGTACAAATGTATCGATATATCGTAAAGAATGTTTATTTTAAAAAAACCCACCGACTTTTTTAAAACAGCTGATATTTTGATGTGAGAATTTTCGATTGAAAATTAGGGTGCTTTTTTGATAATAACTCAAAATAAAGTGGAAATTAATATTTTAAATAAAAAAATTACAGTGTGTATGGGACATAAAAAGGTAAGTTTCACCAAATTTGGTGAAAAACTATTTTGTAAAAGAAAAAATAAAAAACGAAAAACTTGGTTATTTGAATTTTTCACACAAATTTTGCTGGACTGCCAGGGCTGACCCTGGTCTAATAATAATTCGGGGTTTTACGTTTTATTTTACTCAAGTTGCCCGTGAAAGTATGTTCTTTAATATATCGGATGATGATGATGATATTTGGTATATCGGATGAAATGTATCGATGATATATTTCGATACCAGACGATTCGATAATATCGGGTGGAAGCAATATATCGTATTCATATATCAATATTTTATGAAGTATCGATATATATGAAATGTATCGACGATATATATCGATACTAGACGATTCGATAATATCGGGTGGAAGCTATATATCGTATTCATATATCGATATTTTATGAAGTATCGATATATATCGTGCATTCCTAGTGTGAATGCCTGCAATGAGGTTCGGTGATACTAAAGGCATCACCAAAACCCAACACACGCCAACACCCTTAGAAAGTTGGGCTTCCGGTATGTATTTTCCGTGTGATGACGGAGTGAGAATACAATTCACCACCTTCTTTCTTGCCCGTGGGTGTCGTAAAATATAAGTAAGGGATATAATATGGATATAACATCTACGCAAGAGATGGTAAATCTATATCAATAAATAAAATTGGAGTGTCTGTTTGTAATGTCAAAATAATAGGCTTTTTTCATGCTCCCACGGTTATTTGCACTATACATATGCCTAAAAATCATTTTATATTTTTTTGTCTGTCTGTCTGTTTATGCCGGGTAATCTTCAAAACGGCTGGACCGATTTCAAAAATTCTTTCACCAATGGAAAGCTATAATATCAGGGAGTAAACTAGGCTATATTTTATCCCGGTATTCCCACTGTGAAGAAAGTGTGAATGCGTACAATGAGGTTTAGTGATACTAAAGGCATCACCAAAACCCACCACACCACCACCACACGCTAACATCCTCAGAAATTTAGGCTACTGGCTCTCTCGCTAACGTTTTTACTGCTGTCATGTGATTTTTAGTAACCATAATTTTCATGGTAGGCTATGGTCTGAACATATCCTAATCTGTCCGGAACGACGGATAAGCGGCACATGGCTCCATGAACCGTAATAATCCCCTCCCGTCACCACTGAGCACACCACTGGTACTGATTTCTTGACGTCCGCGGGCACTTGTCCTCCCAAGCTGCGCCCCTCTAGGTAGACTAGGTATGTGACTTGGAGGAAAATAATCGATTTTTTAAATAATCGATTTTTTGTTCTTTAAAATAAATCGATTATAAAATAATCGATTAATTAAAAATAAATAGCCGATTTCCACTCGCAACAGGATTATGATGACCTTTTTTTTAGGAAATGTGTGCTTTATTTTCTAATATAGTATGAAACAATCGTGATGACCCTTTTTTTTCTAGGAAATCTGGCAGTGAATAATCGATTAATTTCGATTGAGTTTCGAATAATAAAGAATCGATTAATAATCGATTTTTATTAGTTTGATAATCGATTGTAAAAATCGATTATTAATCGATTATTTTTTTGTAATAATCGATTATTATAAAAATCGATTATTTTTCACATTCCTACCTCTGACGCTTTCAGCATTAATATCTGAACCTAATTATGAATCATCATCTTAGCCTATATAAGACTCACTATTGGCTTAGGCCTCCATAATGGGAGGGAAATTGACCAATTATTCCACGCTTTTTTTTTTTTTTGTTGGTGTGCTGCGGTCGGCGCGCCTCTGCACCACTCCGTCCGGGGCGACAGAGGGGCTTAAGCACACAACTCCCGCAACCCACCTGAAAACCACGTCGCCTTCGTCGTTGGGCTGACCACCAGAGCAGAGTTAACTTGTCATCAGTGGTCGGCCCGATGGAATACCCCCTACTTGGGGTACCCTCCCATCGACCGACGCCCCCCTTCGGGGAGGACATCGGTCTTTCCTCACGCGGTCGGCCTCTCGGCGGGTGACGGACTAATCCCCGGTCATGTCACCCGCGGCCTCGGCTAATTATTGTACCCTTAGTCGTCTTTTACGACATTCGCGGCCTATATAGGGCATGCTAAAAAATATTCGAAACGCAGAGCTATTGAAAAAAAAAAAAAAGTCAAACGCAATAAAATCTATTAAAATAATATTATTTCATAAGATACCATCAATTTATCAAATGCAATCAAATTATAAACGCCTTGTGACAATCACGTACAGGAGTGGGCGGGTGATATCCAAATAACCTCTGTATCTATATAATAAATCTGTGATAACTATCATATGATAAGAGTCGTGAAGATGAGGACACAGATGGAAGTAATTGGATCATAAAATTTCATGGTGTTAGAGGTATTTGTGAGGGAATAAGGAACGCGTGAAGATATTTTTTTGAAGAGTTTATTGATTTTTTTGTGAGTATAGATAGCTTCTGTTCGCGGCTTCACGTTTATTAAAAAGGGTTTTCCAAGATGTAATTTTATCCAAATTCATTCAGCAGATTATGATTGATTATATACAAAAGTTGAAGTAAACTTGAACTATCTATTATTTTATAAGTACATATCTTCCGTGTAGTGACGGAGTAAGAATACAATTCACGACTCCCAATCTTGCCGGGGATGTCGTAAAAGACGACTAAGAGATATAATATACATGTAACATCTGTACAAGAAAAGGAAAACTTGAAATAAAACCCTGTACCGACATGTCTGACCAGTATGGTAGGTCAATTTCCCTCAGGGAGGAGGCTCAAGCCCAACAGTGGTCGTGTATGAGCTGAAACGACGACAAATTACGGGGATATATGAAATAAAAATACAATTGACATAAAATAAAAACAACAAAAGTGGACATGAGGACTGCCGACTGAAGTAAAAACTTAAAACTATAAACAAACAATTGTTATTTTTGGATATTCAAATTAATATTTTGATCTTGGATTGAATTTTGTAAATTAACACTATTTATATTTATCTTGGTTTGAAATCTATCTCAATATAGTAGAACATAATAGTGATATTGACATATCTACAGATATAGTGTTAGCGTTAACACGTCACGTGACTATGTCGATGACGTCTTACATGAATATACTACCTATCCAAACTTGTTTATTGAAGACATGTGTTTATTTTAAAAATGTTGAGTGATCCTCGACACAAACGAATAAATTCATTTAATATCGAAAACACCTTTCAATGTTTTAGAAAAGACCTGATACATTTCAAATTTCTGGATTGCCATTCCAATCTCGGTTGCAGGCCGCGGCTGCAGGCTGCGGACGCAGGTAGCACACGCATGACACGCAGCCGCTGCCTGCATTCGCAGCCGCTGCCTGCATTCGCAGCCGGTAGTGATTCCGAGGCTGGCTGCACGTGCTGCGGTAGGCTGCGTCTAATTCCTTCTAGACAGTATCTTAGCCACATTATTTTTATATTTCATATGGCTTGTATCAAAAATAATCTTGTAACAAAATATCCTGTATATTTTGTTACAAGATTACTTAACTGGTCTTCTTCAGTCTCTGAAAATCTCTTTTTTGGAAATAAGTATTGATGCTAAATCTAAATATCGAGAGCCGATAAAAATTCTATCCAATATGAGCGCTAATTTGATTGCAAATTAAGTATGGTGAGATTGGCTTCGAGTAGCGACTATTTGGGACTTGTCTCAACAGGTTGGAGTGACGTAACTACGTGCATATCGACTTGTAGCCGCAGCACTACTGGTCTGCAATCGGTTGCGGCTACAAGTCGCAGCAGCACTTGCAGCCGAGGCTCGGCAGCACGTGCGGCCGCAGCCGCAATCGGAATGTTTTTCACAGAAATACATACTACTATATAGAAAACCAGTCGTGCAGTCACAGTCGACTTCGTGCCGCCGCCGCATGTGCTGCCTGCATCCGTAGCCTGGAGCCGAGGTTGGAATGGCACCTTAAGAGTCACGGCAATGAAACTAGCTATCACGTAAAAAAAATCGTATCGAAATCGATTTATTCTTTTGAGAGATTGCCATTCATTGGCGTGAAACTTATAATACATATACCCCTTCTGACGTCAACTGTTTCTAACAGGCTTATACACGTCCCACTGTTGTTCCGGAGCCTCCATCACAATGGAAGCGAAATAGTCCTATTTTACCACGCTGGTCAGACGCGATGGCATAGGGTTTTAATTCGAGCTTTCCTTCTCTTGCATAGATGTTATCTGCATATTGTAATCCCTTAGTCGCCTTTTGCTTCACCCACGGGCAAGAAAAGAGGTAGTGAATTGTATTCTTACTCTGTTATCACACGTCAATAGTTTTCATAAGAGACCCATAATATGTCCGCTTAACTCTTATGTTTGTAACTTAATAGGTATTAGTAAAAGTAGATATGCTCTCTGGCATTGCAGTGTAAGCAGTTATCCTCAGATACCCAAAACGACCATTATGTGCATTAATATCGCTTGCGAAAGGTGCGGTCGAATCACAGTAAACATCCAATCCAGTAAAAGCTATCAAATTAGCGTATGGTACAAGTTATAAGCTTAATGAAAATATTAATTTTTAACTCTATTATATGTTATCTGTGGTTTGACAGAAAAAAAATATAATTCACCACTCCCTATCTTACCCGTGGATGTCGTAAAAGATGACTAAGGGATATATTATGCATATAATGTCTATGCAAGAGAAGGTAAACTCGAAACAAAACTCTACAGGAACCTATCTGATCAGCATGGTACGGTAAGGTCAATTTCCCTCCTATTATTGAGGAGGCTCAAGCTCAGCAGTGGGACGTATATGAGCCGACATGAAATTATGTTACCACTGTCAAAGCTAGTAATTCGGAGATGTTACTTTGGCAATATCAATTAGCTGCTTACCATATGGTGACGGAGTAAGAATACGATTCACCACTACCTTTTTTGCTCATGGGTGTTATAAAATACGAGGAAATACCAAGATATATACATATATGCAAGAGAAGGAAAACTCTAAATGAAATCTCATCATCATCATCGCAGCCCACATACGTCCCACTGTTGAGCTCGGGCCTCCTCCACAATGGGAGGGAATTTGACTTACTATACCATGCTGGTCAGACATGTTGGTATAGGGTTTCATTTCAAGTTTTCCCTCTCTTGCACAGATGTTATGGGTATATTATATCCCATTAATGAAATCTCATACCAACCAATAATTCTTATGGCACCGCACATGGCCTCTCTATATCCACGGAGGGACGCACGGGGTGTGCCCATACCAAAGTAAAAAAGGTTATAAACATTTTTTATTTTTAAAAGACAAAACCCTGCCCTAAGGAAATAATCCTTGCATTACGAGGAGTATTTTTTAATAGACACAAATTACATCCAGACACAGAGCAACAATTTGTCGATCGCACAAAGTGTTGTCCTGCGTGGGATTCGAACCCACGATACTGGCACAGTAGGTCAGTATCTTAACCACTACACCATTTTATACATTCAGTTGTCATTCGAAGTATAGGGCAGTTTGTACATTCGAAGACCATCATCTAAAATTCTGCTACCAAAACGTTACAACGCTTGTCGTTTAGGATGTATAATTAATAGTTCGAATTGATGCCGTAAGCTAATTTGTAAAATCATAAGCAAAGATAATGATTTTCGGATACGAAACATTTAGTTGTTAGGAAAAGAAATGATCAATCATCGAATCCGTTTTCATTTGATTTTTGTAATTGGGACTTTGATGCTAGTAGTTCATTTATCATAACTTATTTATTGGCTTCCGTTCCTAAAAATACGTTCGAAACGTCGGGCACATAAAAATAAAATACACGAAGGCCGTACAAATAGTTTTATTTGTAACTAGCAACCCGCCTTGGCTTCGCTTCGGTTTCAGTCGCCTTACCTACGTAGTTGCCGTTCCCGTGGGACTACCGGGATAAAATATAGCCTATATTACTCCCTGATATAATAGCTTTCCATTGGTGAAAGAATTTTTGAAATCGGTTCTGTGGTTTCAGTGTGAAAGCGTAACAAACAAACAAACTTACTTTCGCATTTATAATATTAATAAGGATGTGCAATACTCGCGTAAATATCAGGAATCATTATAAATATACATTTCATATTTATCTCACAAATTTATATTATACTAGTTGACCCAACAGATGTTGTTCTGTTTAAATGAAATAAAAGGAATTCTCCTGGAAATCGATAGCAGCGCCACCTACCGGGTCCAATTATTAATATAAACCATTCTCGAATCCCTTGAACACACAAAAAAAGTTTCATCGACATCGGTCCAGCTGTTTAGGAGGAGTTTAGTGACATTCACACGTACACAAGAAATATATGTATTTAGATTTACAATATTTATGTCTTTATTTTCATTTCTGTGTGGTGACGACAAGAGAGGTGTTGCTGAATTGTGTTCTTACTCCATCGTCAAAAGGATCCATCCATCCATCAGCCTACAGACGTCTACTGCTGAACATAGGCCTTCTCCCAAGTATGCCACTCGGAACGATCCTGTGCCACTTACATCCAACGGTTCCTTGCGACTTTGAAAATGTCATCAGTCGATCTAATAGGGAGTTGTCCTACGCTGCGTCGCCCGATTTGTGGTCGCCACTTGAGAACTTATTTTCGCCAGCGGTTGTCGGTTCGTCATGCGATGTGTCCTGCCCATTGCCAATTCAACGTGCTAATTCTGCGGGCTATATCGGTTGCACCCGTTCTTCTACGGATTGCCGTATTTCGGAATTCGGCAATCCGTAGAAGAACAAATGAAAGTATGATAGAGCATTATTAATATGTAGAAAATAAATACATGTGCAGTCGTAACAGCCCGAGTTTATCTATGAAATCCTTTTAAATACCGACAATCACTTAGTGTAAACTCTCAGTTATGTAAATTTAAGTACAAAAGTTAAGAATGTGACCGGCACATTTGTCGTCAAAGTGACTTTACTCCAATTACCAACTTTGACAGCGCACTGTCAACATACAATTTGACATAACAACGTTTATTGGTCCATTCTAATATATTGAACAATTATTTACCGAATGATTTTTTCCCTTTAAACAGATAAGCCACATTGCGTTGTTGTAAAACCGGAACACTTCAAGTCTGTGTTAACGTATTTTATTTTATTAAATACAACGTATTTAGAAGTAAATTTGTGTGTTAAGTGGGAGTTTATAAACATCAAAATCTTAATGTGGTCACCACTATTTCGCCATTTCACTTGGAAATGTTATGGTCTTCAAGTGTACGTTTCCAGCGATCATTTCTTCCACGTACGTGCAGGCTCTAGAATGAACTACCTGCTGCTGTGTTTCTCGAGCGCTATGACATATCCTTCTTTAAACGAGGTTTAAGAAGAGTATTTACTTCACGGTAGGCCACGGCCTGGCTGTGCCCCTGGCATTGCAAAGGTCCATGTGCGGCAGAATCACTTACCATCAGGTGGGCTGCCAGCTCGTTTGCCCCCACAAAAGAAAAAGTAGGATTATAATCCACCACTCTCTATCTTACTTGTCGATATCGTAAAAGATGACTAAGGGATATAATTTCTATACAAGAGTTTCTTCTAACTTCTAAGATAGAGGGTATATCGCAAATTATGAAATCCCAACGGATTTATTTAGATCTAGACCAAGGTTTTATAAATGTATAATTACTGGCCAAAGAATTTGGAATAATTTTTTACGGTCTGCCTGGAAAAATTTTTTTTTGTTGAAAGATTCAAGACTCGGTACTGAAAGTCAGTTTTAAAATTACAATCATCATCTCGGCTCACATATGTTCACTGCTGAACTTAAGCCGCCACCATTAGGAGGGAAATTAACCGCACTCATGCTGGTCAGACATCTTGGTATAGGGTTTTGTATCGTTTTCCTTCTCTTGCATAGATGTTATATGCGTATTATATCCTATAGTCATAATGATATCTGATGTTTACGCGAGCACTACACATTGTAAATAAAACTACTTTTACGGATTTTACGGACAGACATTTTGTCTGTAATAACGATTACTTGTTGGACGTGAGACACTTTAGTCATCCCGTGACCATGAATGCTGCAAAGTGTTCGAAACGTCGGGCAATCATAAATCAAATACAAACGCGATATAATCCGTAAAAGTAGTTTTATTTACAATCCTATAGTCATTTTAAATAAAACTACTTTACGGATTTTATCGCGTACTTCACAGATTTCCTGCATCGGGTAATATGATAGATAATTATGAATTTTCTGCAATAACGATGACTTGTTGGACGTGAGACATCTTAGTCCGCCCATGACCATTAACGCTGTAAAGTGTTCGAAACGCCGAGCAACCAAAAATCTAATACAAACGCGATAAAATCCGTAAAATAATTTTATTTAGAATGTGTAATACTCGCGTAAACTTCAGAAATCATCCTGTAGTCATCTTTTACGATACCCACCACCATTCAGGACAAGAGATGAAATAGGAAATTGTATTCTTACTCCATATATTGTCATATATTGTCACCACACGGACAATTTCCCATCTCAAAAACGCCCAATTTGCCTAAAGAAGGTTTCGCTTCAAAAAAAAAATCGTTACGTAATTGCAACATTATAAGAGTCCACATATATCACAATAAAAGTAGTTAAATATCACAAATTCTACTAGACCTGATATAAACTGTTGATTTACAATCAGCGATGCGGTTGATAAATATTCTTAGTGATTATACGGACGCGCTCTCACAACAAATGTAACTTATTGTACCGTTCCGTGCTTTTTAATTCTGTTTTAAAACATATCGTAAATTATTGAGGGTTTGGTCTAAGTATAACGCTTTTAGTAGCAGCAGCAGTATAAGTAGCAATAAGAATACAGTCTAGCATTACTTTTCTTGCACGTGGGTGTCGTAAAAGATGACTAAAGGATTTTATATACGTATAACTACGCAAGAGAAGGGAAAACTTGATATGAAGAAACCCTATACCAACACGTTTGATTAGCGTGGTATAGTTGGTCAATATTACCTCATTCTGGAGGAGCCTCGGGCCCAACAATGGGTCTTAAATGAGTTGAGACGTAGTAATTTAATAAAGCAAGTAGCAATTTAATAATTATTTATAATAACTATGTTATAATTTAATTATTCAAATAATCATCATGAAATTTTGGCTTATGATTTAAAAAGGAATAGAAAAAAAATTATATGGTTTTATTATTATATTTGAAACTAGCAATCCGCCCTCGCTTCGCTTCGGTTATAGGTTATAGTCGTTTTACTCGCGTAGTTCCCGTTCCCGTGGGAATACCGAGATAAAATATAGCCTAGTTTACGCCCTGATATTATAGCTTTCCATTGGTGAAAGAATTTTTGAAATCGGTCCAACCGTTTTGAAGATTACCCGGAACAAACAGACAGACAGACAGACAAAAAAATTTTAATTGCTATTTTAGGCATAGGTGTCGTGCAAATAACCGTATGAGCACGAAAAAAGCCTATTATTTTGACATTACAAACAGACACTCCAATTTTATTTATTGGTATAGATATAGATGGTTGACCGAAACATCAAGCGTAAAGATAATGAATTATATTTTCCGTGTGGTGACGGAGTAAGAATACAATTCACCACTCCTTATCTTGTCCGTGGATGTCGTACAAGACGACCAAGGGATATAATATGCACATAACATCTGTGCAAGAGAAGAAAAACTCGAAACGAAACCCTATACCAAAATGTCTGACCAGCATAGTATAGTAGGTCAAATTCCCTCCCATTGTGGAGGAGGCCCGAGCCCAACAGCGGTACGTATGTGAGTTGCGATGATGATCATGATGATTATATAGCACTAAAAGTCAATTCACCGACATACATAATTGTTTTATCTGACTCATTCCTTAAACCAAACTGTGCCATTCGGTTAAAGAAGTAAAATAGCTCTTTGGTGGAAATTTCTAGTCTTATTTAAATAAGAAAACTGATCAAATATTTCGTGTAATATCAGAGAATAATACAATGGTCAAAGACACTTCTTATCAGCCGTGTTTGTTTAAGGGACGCAAGCAGATTAGTATAACTAAAAAAATAAAAACTCATAATAAATTTCATACAAAAGCGTCTAGCGAGTATGGTAAAATAAACTAATTACAACCATGCGACTTGTGTTCTCTTGGCTGATAAGAAGAAGAAAACTGATTGCAAAATGGTCGACGAAAAAAGAATGGGCATTATTATTGAAGTAATAGTTTCATACCTTATATCGCTTCAGCATATAAACTGCGACAGCCAAAATCCGCTTAAGAACGGTAAATAAACATTACACATTTAAAAATTTTGACTTTTGTTACTTTAGTGTGTTCGTAGTAATATTTTATACATAATAGTTGATATAACTATATATTAAACTAAAATATAACTTATAAGTTATAATTACTTATACAAATATTAATGAAAATAGAATTTCGGTGAAAATTTTAATGAATCCTCTTAACAAATTCGTTTAAAAATTGTATTAAAGATTATGTCATAGAGATTTATTAGTTCCGTAGCTCTCAGACATAGATTTAAAATATTAAAAATATGTTTTACTTTCTGTAAGTAGTGACTGCAAAAGTAGAAATATCTTCATTCACTTATCAAATAAAATTAAAGTTTTTTTTTTATTGCAAGCGGTGGCTAACGAGCAAACAGTACACCTGATGGTAAGTGTTGTTGCCACTCATGGACCTTTGCAAGGCCGTTGCCTACTGCAAAGAAATTGTGGAATGGATTCCAATTGTGGAAAAGGATGTGCGAATGCGTGCAATGAGCTTCGGTGATACAAAAGGCATCACTAAAAGCTACCACACGCATCCATCCGGCATCCTCCTCACGTCCTCGATAAAGAGGACGACAATATTACACTCGCTCAACATAGAGCCTACACGGCCCGTGAGGCCTTAACACATAAATATCCGCGATTCCGCCTTCGCCGTCGAGGTGCGAAACCACGCCGCGCAAAAGTCACGAACCAAAACGTGGGCACGCCCACTTTGCCTCCAGCGACGCCCCAAGCCTAGGTCCGTTCCCCACAATGGGAGCCATTGGGCGATGTCGCTTAGCATACTTTTCTCCGGATTGAGAGCCCTCAGCGCTCACCCATAGTCCGCGTCAAGCTGTCAAGGCCATCTGCGGCCGACAGCTGTACACACACAAAAAAAAAAAAACCGCCACACGCAAACGCCCTCAGAAGGGTGGCTCTCTTGCTCACCGAACGAAGTGCAGTAACAAATTGCTACTACTCAGACGTCGATTTTCTGCTCAGTGTGGTACTACCCCGGATGGACCGGCCAGCGCCTGTAGACAGACAACTGTCAATAGTGTGGTCCAACCACTAATAATTTGGAGCGCAGCCTCGATGAGGAGATCCGCCGCCGGCGACTGGGGTGGCGTAGGCGCAACTACCTGCGCCTCATGCCGCCCTAGCCGAGGCCGCGGGTGACGTGACCGGGGATTAGTCCGTCACCCGCCGAGAGGCCGACCGCGTGAGGAAAGACCGACGTCCTCCCCGAGGGGGAGACGTCGATGGGAGGGTACCCCACTAGGGGTTATTCCGTCGGGCTGACCACTGATGTCAAGTAGCCCTGCTCCGGTGGTCGGCCCAACGACGAAGGCGACGTGGTTTTCGGGTGGGTTGCGGGAGTTGCGTGCTTAAGTCCCTCTGTCGCCCTGGACGGAGGGGTGCGGAGGCGCGCCGACCGCAGCCCACCCACAAAAAAAAAACCACTAATAATTTTGATTTTTGCTTGCCCAACGTTTCGGATACTTTACAGCGTTCATGATCACGGGCGGACCATGTCAGTCCGCCATGACATTGAAATAAAATCCGTTAAAATAGTTTTACAATGCGTAAAACTCACATAAACATCAGAGATCATTATAAATGTCAGTCGTAATGATTGTTATAATAATAATGTAAACAATTTAATGTAAATATTGTCAATCATTAATTCATCTGTAAACAAATAATAATGTTTCCGAAGAGTTAATTAGCACAATATTGTTTAACAGTACTTACTAAAATAATCGCTTACTCTGCCATTGTTGTTTTAATTGATATACTTGTTATATTCAGCCTGTTTGTTCAATAATTTTATATAATAATGTTTTAATGTTTAAAATTTATCGTTTGTATTATTCCTGACTTTTGTACGCGTAGAAATCATACTCGACGTACTCGGTAAGTATTATTTTTATTAGAGTATATTGTAAGGTGAATTATCTGTGTGGTTACGGAGTAAGAATACAATTAACCACCCTTTTTCTTACCCGGGGGTATCCTAAAAGACAATTAACGGTTGCCAGAGAAGAAAAACTCGATACAGAACCTTATTCCAACATGTCTGACCAGCGTAGAATATTAGGTAAATTTCGCTTCCATTGTGGAGGATACCTGAGCATAATATTAGGATTTATATAGGTTGAGATGTAGAGTGAAAATTTACCATATTTTAAAATCTTAGGGAGGAATATATCCTTCGAGAATATTTTTTTTTAGTTAATTCCTAAATTCCAATAGAAGACGTAGTCTAGTTTTTGTGCTGATTTTAATTTAATAAGAAATCAAATAATAGTTGACACTATTATTTGATTTAATCCATCGCATTTAATCCTTTTTTTTACAGATTTGGGGGATAAATATTGATTAATTCTGAAACACGAGTTATATTTACTGAAGAGTATTTATGATTAATTAGTAGATAGTGGGTAAAAATTTTTTAAACTGCCATTGCATTTCAACCTCTTTGAGGTTGAATTTCATTAAATCATTCACCATATCCGTTCATATACGTCCCACTGCTGGGCTCGAGCCTCCTTCATAATAGGACGGAAATTGATCTTACTATACCATGCTGGTCAGACAGATTGGTATAGCGTTTTATTTTGAGTTTTCTGTCTCTTGCATAGATGTCATAACTATACCAATAAATAAATTGGAGTGTCTGTTTGTAATGTCAAAATAATAGGCTTTTTTTTTTCATGCTCACACGGTTATTTGCACGACACCTATGCTTAAAATACAGATTAAAAATTTTTTGTCTGTCTGTCTGTTTGTTCCGGGTAATCTTCAAAACAGCTGGACCGATTTCAAAAATTCTTCACCAATGGAAAGCTATAACATCAGGGAGTAAACTAGGCTATATTTTATCCCGGTATTCTCGCGAGGGCGGGTTTCTAGTGCGTAATATATCTCTTCGTCGTTTTTTTTTTTTTTTACGACACCCACGTGTATGCGACGGGGTGGTGAATTGTATACTTACTCCGTCACCATACAGAAATTCATAAAATACTTTCTTAAAAAAATCTCTACTTCATTACGTTGACACTTAAACACATTATTTTTGTCCCTCCAACAGCCTACAGACGTCCAATTATCAGACATAAGGCTCCCTTCAAAAGGCTACAATGTCATAATCACTAGTCTTGTCAGGTGGATTGACCACTTGACGTTTGATATTATAAGTTTATCAGCTGCTGACAAGTCTCGTAATGATCCAATTGTAATAACTTCATCGGGAAAGAAAAGGGTAACAGGTTTTATTCCAAGTCACTATTATAAAAACGAAATCAAATAAATAAATGAAAAAAAAGAAAACTAAATACTACAGCCAAAAAAATATACACATTTTACCCCCAAGTAGGTACAAATCCCATACAATCTTACTCAGGACACTTTACGATACCGCCTCTATCCCTTTATATCCCGATCCTGATTGCCTTTGCCCTCGGGTACAGCCAGCAAATGAAATGGGCATATAAATTTATGAGTATATTTTTTCCAATGCAACCCTAAGGATTTTCATAAATGGTAACAAATTGGTTTTGCGTAATGTACGTGTTTATGAGCTGTTGATCTGCTTTCGGATTCGTTGAGAATTAAGAAAAAAGATATATTTCGTTGTTTATTATTCTCAATTATTTATATTTATATAAAAATCGAAAGACTCAAGCGTCGAACACGTATAGGCGCAGTGTGAAAGAATTTCCCTAAAAGTGGATTGATGACTTGGTGAAAGTTAAATGCGTTAGATGCCGATGGAACAGCATTGTACCATGCAGCGTTCTATGGGGGAGGCTTACATCTAGTAGTAGTCAATGAAAGGTTAATTAATGATGGTGATAATATACTAAGAAATTATATCTTATAATTGCTTACTTCTCTGTTACTGCGGTTTAATTTTTCATGAGAAACGTTGAAATCGGTAGACTAGGAAAATGGACAGCGAAACTCTTTTAAGTAATTTTATTACGCCTACCGGTACTGCGATACAGTAATGCGCCGGGCTACCCACAAAGGTGTAGAATTCAATACCAGTGGTGGCCCAATAGCAAAGAGAAAGAATATGGTGGTTTATGGGGCCGAGTGCTGCTCATTCATCGTCCCTAATGGAATAGGCGGCGAGTGTCCATACTTTAACTTGCTAAAAAAAATAACAGGCCGATAAATGAATTAAATCTGTAACTCTATTAGGTTTTTTGCGGCAGTATAGCCTTGCCCTGTTTTTTTAAAGGAAGCTATGGTGCGGTGACACTTCGTCCAATACTTGCGGGGTGGCGGAATGGACAGCATGTAACCCCATAACCCGCCATGTACGTACGTATGTACTGTCGCCATGTGGGCGGGCCACCGGTACCGTTCTCTGTCTGTGGCCCATCCGGTGGGTTACCTTTTCAGGTACCATCTCGAGTCTGGCGATGGATTAATCACCGATGCAATCATCTACTCCCTCGGCTTGGGAATCACACGAAGGTATTCGTGCAAGCGCCACCCGATGTGCCAGCACCGGAATATGCCATTGTAAAGGATCTCCTCCCGGACTTATTTTGGCGAATCCTTTAGCGAGACTACTGCCTCGCAGAATGAGTCACATATTATGATTACAGGTAGAAAACGATCATTAGCATGGCCTTGCCAATTGAAGCAATAATATTTATTTGTTTGTCTATTTTTGTATGGTGTATGACTAAGATGTCGTTGGCATTTATCACTTTTCAACCTACAGTGGTTCCACTTTTGAGCTTGGAACTTCTCAGCTATTCATATTCAATAATTTCGTATCATCACATGTCGACAACAAGTCAAGCGTTCACTCCTTAACTTCTCCGCCTCCGCTACTACTTTCATACTTTTCTTCATTCTGTCTTTATTTTATTCATTCTGCTTCCTGATACAGTCGACTCTCGTCCGACTTCGAACCTCTCTGTAATTCAGTTACTATGATTTCCCCAGGAAATCTCTTTATATTTCGAACTAAATCAATATATTTTTAGGCACTTGACAATTCGAACGAAATAATCATACAAACAAAACGACGCGTTAATTCGAACTTATCGGTGTCAAATACACGACAATTCGTAAAGGATCAGCAATAATAAAACACGACGAGAAAATTTATGCTGCTCGAACTGTTGGCAAAAGAATGAATGAAGATGACTGTATATGATATGATAGATTTAGAAAAAAGAGAGCTGTCGCTAAGGACGCTGGTTTACGACAGGAACTAATATGCCTTTTTTTTTTGGGTTGGGCTACGGTCAGCGCACATGCCGCCCGGCTCCGTCCGGAGCGACAGAGGGGCGGCACGCGGCCCCGTAACCCACCCATAAAGCACGTCGCCTTCGTCGTTGGGCCGACTAACGGTGCAGAGTTCCTTGACTTCAGTGGTACTAATATGACATAAAGTATTAATAAAATATAATATAAGTATTAATAAATAATAGACTACGTATGTACATATATATAGCGTGATGTTAACGCCACGCTACAATAATTAGGTTCACCCTCGCATATTCTGTCATATAGCGTGACGTCGTAACGCCACGAGCTGTTTACGCCACGCCAACGATCAGGTTCACCCTCGACTATAGATGCTTCACATCA
This sequence comes from Lymantria dispar, assembly GCA_032191425.1. Lineage (NCBI taxonomy): Eukaryota > Metazoa > Arthropoda > Insecta > Lepidoptera > Erebidae > Lymantria > Lymantria dispar. Next base: position 2,008,741 of record CM063465.1, on the reverse strand, counting down.
ATAATAGGTGATAAACTATAGTATTTTCATCTTATTACCTAATAAACAAGATTTCATACCATAAGACTATTAATACCGTGCACCTGTTCTTAGTAATTGGGATACAAGTAGAAATACGATGATGACGTACACCCCCCCTTAACTTTTATTATAATGCTTATGGGATAATGGAATGGATTTTTATCGTCCTAATTGAAGCTTATTCTCATAAGAAAAACCAACAGGAATAACTACGTAAGTATTTGGGTTTCTGTTGCTTTTTTTGTATTACTTTTGAGAAATTAATACTTAAGTTAAATAGTATTTTATTTCAATGATTTTGTTTTGTTTTTCTCAGAAATCTGTTAGTTAAGAATATTTTATGTAATATAAAATACTTGGAATATTTATTTATTATTTCTGGAAAGTTTTATTTTGATATTTATGAAATTTCTCTTATATCCGTAAAAAATAATGTTTGATAAACTTTTTTTTGATTGTGACTTAGTAAAGATAAAATATATTAGTAAGAAAAATAACATCCGTGTGGTGACGGAGTAAAAGTACAATTCACCACTCCCTATCTTGGCCGTGGATGTTGTAAAATACGATTAAGGGATATAATACGCAAATAATATCTATGCAAGAGAAGTAAAACTTGAAATAAAACCCTATACAAACCTGTCTGACCAGCAATGTATAGTAAGGTCAAATTTCCTTCTATTGTGAAGGAGGCTTGAACCCAACAATGGGATGTATAGGAGCTGAAATGATGAGGATTATCAATATTAGTCACCATGACAGTTTACCCCTTATTTTCCCTATACTCTGTTTCTCACTCGTGGGTGTTGTAAAAGTCGACCTTGATGCAAGAGAAGAAAAACTCGAAATAAAATGCTATACTAACCCGTCTAACTAGCGTGGTATAGTAGGTCAATTTCTTTGCTATTGGGGAGGAGGCTCGAATAATGTGACTTATAGGGGTTGAAAACTACTATTTATGATTTTTGAAAGTTTTTTGTAGTTATGAAATTTCTTCTAAATATAAATTTTGAAAACATTATTTAGGCGATTATTTTCCAAATATATCAAAATGCATTTTATTAAACCTCAAATTTTAGAACACCAACTTATAATAGTTTGTTAACTGTTGCCGAAATATAAAACAAAATATAAAAATTACTTTTCAAATAATAAATAGCGCCATCTATTAGCATATTCACATAAACTTTACGATATTGACAAAAACTACGAATAAGTAGCCACAAGTTAAAGGAAACAAACACTACAACAGCGTAAAGTATTAGCACGGATCTTCTATTTGATTCTTATTTATATAAAAGGTCTTAAATATATGAGGTATGTTATTTTATCATCAGTAAAGTTAATAGCTGCCGTGTGGTAACTGAGTAAGCATACAATTCACCAAAGGTGGGCATTAACTCGTTAATCCGTTAATCGTTAATTAACGAAGTTAACTTCAAAAAACGTTAACGTTCTTGTTAACTTCCGTTAAATTGAACTTCCGTTAACTTTAGTCCATTATATTAGTCGTTTGTTGGCATGTTTTTATTTTATTTTGTTTTAGTTTATTGGGACAAAAAAACAGTTACACATTTATCATCAATATCTATAACTATTCTTAAAACTAAGTAAATGTGTAACCCACACCAATGTCCGCAAGATAATACATACATATTAAAAACTAAACTTAGATGTACTAAAAATATGATGCATAAGAAATACATTAATTAACTACTTTAGAGTTAAGACAGCCTTTTTTTTTGAACATTTCATGTGAAAGCGAGAATATGTCCAAGTCGTTATAGTGCGTGTTATACGTTTCTACGAGGCGGCGCAGAGGCGCACGTGCACCGGCATGAGTTCTACACCTAGCTGTGTGAAACACCCGAGGCACGCGCGCCTCTCGTCGCATCACCGTTCTGGGTACAATGTAACATAGCTTATTAGTTAAATCTATACAATCTGTACAAGACCATGGAGCATCATAACCATTAGGAGGCTGCGTCTACACTCCAGGCTTTGAAGTTGATACCGTTTCAACAACTGAGTATATGGTAATTTAGACTTGTTGCATCTGTAGTGTATTGATCGTAAATTTTTTTTTGTACCATTTAAATTTTTTTAATATATTTGTCAAAAATGGGACTCCAAATCGGGACTGCAAATGCCAATTGCGAACGTACTAACGCTTTATAAAGAAGAAGGTGAGTGGAGAGTCTTTTAAAGTCATTCGAGGAGCGCATTATGAATCCATACATACGATATGCTTTGCTAATAATTTTATTTATATGAATGTCAAAATGTAACTTCGCGTCTATTTCAACTCCAAGATCCCGTATATAAGATAATCTTTTCAAATTGATACCCTGAAAGCTGTAATCAAAACTTATAACGTTTTTATTTTTAGTGAAGCTAATTGTGTTGCATTTAGGCAGACTAAGGTAAAGTTTGTTATCTAAGCAGTACTGGGAAAGCCTATCAAGATCTTCTTGCATAAGCAAACAGTCTTGGTGACTTTTGCAGGCTCTGAAAATTTTGTTGTTCAAACAAACAACATAACATTTCTCTGAAATGTAACATACATTTCAGTTTGTTTGAATTACGCTCCACGATACGTAATTTCCACGACGCTTGCACTGCACAAGTCACCGGCGGCGAATCGTGTCGTAGAGGAGTTGTGGAGTCCTCCCGTGCACGATCTGCCCCCTCTTTCCGTGATTAGCTGCCACACGGAAGGCGGCGACTTCGTCCTAGTTCTTGACACCGCCGAGTATCGCCCTAGTGATAGTCGACAGCTTCAGGTTGGCACCGATGATTTTGACGAGTTCAAAGTGCTGCTGTGTCTACGCGACACACAACTCGAGCGTATACCTACTGTGTTGTGTCCTCGTCACAATCGTAATGGTGGTATGACGGTGTACTCTCCTTCCTCACGATCGTGTGTAGGCAAAGCTACCATGCCTCGTCAATACTTGGCAAAGTACCAGTCGCAAGGAAAGTACCCGTGCCGCCGACCCAATCCGTACTGACCGGAAAGCCTCGACGGTCCGAACACCATATCAAGGCCTCAACTAGACTGCCAAATGGACAATGAGGTCACGGCGAGCGTTGTCCCGCCAGGCGGCCGTCTAGCTAAACGAGACTAAGTCGCTCTCGCCGCGCCCCGTAAAAAAGGAAACTGATCTCGAGCCTTATTCAATTGCTATGAATTCTTCTATTGTAGAATAGGATAGCAGAAGTAATATGTTCTCACCTCCACCTAATTATTACGTGTAAAAGCATCTTAAAGTACTGGTAATTTTTTTGGTATCGGGGCTACCGGCAGTAGCGTATACCAAGTTAATGTAGCCAGATGCATGCCAACATAATTTCACTTCATGCTGTAGAATTTATCTATTTCTCTCAGCCTAAAAGCAGTCGTCGGTCGTCGTTGTCTCAGCTCGTACATGTCCGACTGCCGGGCTCGAGCCTCCTCCTCAATAGGAAGGAAATTGACCTACTACACCATGCTGGTCAGACATGTTGATGTAGGGTTTTATTTCGAGGTTTCCTTTTCTTGCACAGATGTGATATGCATATTATATCCCTTAGTTGTCTTTTACGACATCTACGGGCAATATAGGGAGTGGTGAATTGTATTCATATTCCTCCATCCCCACAAGGACATGAAAGCAGAATAAATTTTAAATGGTTAACTTTTAACCGTTAACTTTAACTTGCGTTAAATTTTTGCAAATTTAACGCTTAAACGATTATCGAAGTTAATATTTTCATTAACGAATTAACGAAGTTAACTTTTGGATTAACTTTGCCCACCTATATAATTCACTACGCCCATGGGTTGTCGTAAAAGAATTTAGGGATATTATGTGCATTCCGTGTGGTGACGGAGTAAGAATACAATTCACCACTCCTTTTCTTACCCGTGGATGCTGTAAAAGACGACTGAGGGATATAATATGCAAATAACGTCTATGCAAGAGAAGGGAAACTCGAAATAAAACCCTATATCAATCCGTCTGACCAGCGTGGTACAGTAGGTCAATATCCCTCCTATTACGGAGGAGGCTCAAGCCCAGCAGTGGGACGTATATGAGCCGAAATGATGATGAAATGAATATGCATAAATATCTATACAAGAGAAGAAAATCTCGAAATAAAAGCTGTGTGATCAGCGTGATTTAGTTGATTATTTTCTTTTTAATTGAAAGAAAGAAAGAAAATTTTTATTTTGCAACCTCACATTTTCCTACAGCAACAAATTTATGAATTTAATTAATAATGTGCACATGCGTGAGGCCAAAATATGGTATCTGCCTCAGCTTATTGTGGAGTAGACTTGTAGCAGTGGGTCGTATATGAGCTGAATGTGAATCTCATCACCTTTATACATCAGCTTAACTACGTCCACTATTGGACATATAGTGTAGTCTCATCATAACCAGCCAATAATCATAATTTTTAACAAAAAAAACAGACTTCAAACAGTAAACCAAAAACGTTAAAATTGCCTATAAATTTTTAAGAATTCCACCAATTTCTCAAGGATACCATCATCAGATCCTGACTTGATCAGTTTGATCACTATGGCACCGCCTGGAAAGTATACCCTATCAAACAAAAAAAGAATTTTGCAAATCGCTCCAGGAGTCTTTGAGTAATCGGTGAACATACATAAAAAAAAATCCGACGAATTGAGAACCTCCTTTTTTGAAGTCAGTTTTAAAAAAGGAAACGGTAGAAGCCGGTGCAGCTCCATAACTTACCGTATTGTACCTCATCATTACTATTTCGGTGGACCACCGGTACTGAATCTTTATTTTTAGTGGTTCGCCCAGAGTTATAGGGCTCCATACGAAGAGGAAAACAGCCGTTACAGCAGTTGGTAATCATATTGAGTGGAATGAGTTCCCAAGAGATCACAACTGACACCAATTTTCTGAAGATTCTTCATCTGAATGTTGAGGCATTATCTTTTTAACTCATCACTACACAGGGAGGTGAAATTGGATCGTTTTAATATAAAGTACTTTATTTTTCATTCATTCATCTCAGTTCACATGTAACGCTGGCAAGAAAGGGGCCAGTGAATTGTATTCTTACTTTTTACAGTATTGCCAAGTCAATCTATTTATTTAAAACATAAAAGATCTTTAATATTGATATTTATTTATTTTCATGGAAGACTTACAGCTAGTTATATCTAAATAAACTAATTGTCAATATCTCTGTTAGCTAATTACAAGTTTTCACTTATAGTAATTATATAATTGTTGCTAAACAACGGATCTTAGGTTAAATTTGAAAAAAAAAATTCTTTATGGCACATATGGTAGTGCAAATAAGGTATGAAGTAATATCATCGTCCAGACAAGCAATGTAGGAGTGTGAATGACTTGAAGCCGTTCTCTGAAATGAAATTTTATATTAATATCTAGAATTTACATTTTTAATCCAATGGCATAAAGTTGCGATTCAAAGTCGCAACGCTTTGGGTTCAAATCCTAGAAAGAATAAAAAAGATGTAGTGTTCTGCAGATTTTCTAGTTTCACAAGAAATTGCTCAGAAATTTCTCAATAGAAAATATTAATTTTTATATTAATAAAACCTGCTAAGAAGAAGTAATTAAGATCCAGTAAAGGAAAGTAATAAGGAGCGCTTTCGACCTGAGACTTAGTATAGCGGAATGGTAATAGCTATTGGTATTTAGCGGAAATTTGTTATAATCAAATTTCTTGTGGTAGAGCCATGTTATTAACAGTTTGCTATCAGCAGCCATAAGTGGTAGGCTTATCCGGGGCAGTACTACACTCTTGAAGAAAATCAACGTTTATGTAGTAGCTATTTACTACTGTATCTTGTTCAATAAATTTCGTTATCTGCAAATTATATAAGGGATATAGTTTGCAGATAACGAAATTCATCGAATAAAATGGCACGTATGATATTGAAAGAGCATAAGCTCTTTCATACCTACGTTTTTCAGTAAAAAAATAAAAAAGAATAGTTAAATAGAATTTCTTGCAGTCGATCTTAGAACATTTACCAGATTCCATATCATTTACCAGAATACCAATTATTAATCTTAGCTATTACTGTATCCACCGAAGCACATAAAAAAATCATCAAAACTGCCCATGGAGGAGTTCACTTACACGTACAGAAAAGAACTTATATAAATAAGTATTAATTTATTATAAGTGATAATCGCTTCCGCTTATTACAATATCCCAGCCCTAATCGCTGTTTTCTATAACGTAATGAATAGCACGTCATTGCCATCGGCCACACTGAGAAATTAATTTCGCTCGTTCACTGGTTCATTCACTCTTTGTGATCGCATGTCTACCAATCCTTCAACACTGCGTTCACAATAAAAAAACATGTTGTTTTGAAAAATTCACGTCACACTTTTTTATTTATTTATTTTTTTATTTGGAAACAAACGCTTGTTGTTTATGAACGAAAGTGATTTACTGGCCCGTTAATTATTTTGATTTGAAAGACAAAGCCGTATGGACAATGTTATTTTAGTCTGAATTAAGAGCGGCAGTTTGTTTTTTTTTGTATAGATTTATCTCTATGTAATATAAATGTTCTGCCTTATGTAGTTTTTCATCTGTTCATCTATTCTTCTGTCTATTAATAAGCTCTTTTGCACGAACCATAATAATACGTAATGTATGTCTTTACCTATGTAATTGCCGTTCTGCAGTACTGGCCATTTCAAATCAAAATAATTTTTGTTTGGCTAAGAATTCTAATTTCAAATTAATTTTATTTTAATTCCATGAATTCATTTTCCAAAAGTAATCATTTGTTTATTGATTGGTGTTACGTTTTCATCGCATTTCAATCTTTTTTGTCATCATGGATACGTTAAAAATTCGAGTCATTATGGAATATGATTATCGTCGTGGCAGCAACGCGGCACAAGCGGCACGCAAAATCAACGACGTTTATGGAGCTAATACTACAAACCAACGCACCGCCTGTTATTGGTTTGCTCGCTTCCATTCTGGAAATTTCGTCCTGAAAAATGAACCTCGCGGTCGTCCGAAGACTTTGGTCGACAATGACGAATTAAAGGCGATTGTGGAAGCCGATGATACGCAATCTACGGCTGAATTAGAAGCAGCTTTCGACGTTAGCGTCGAAACAATATTGGTCCATTTGCGTCATATTGGCAAGGTAAGAAAGCTTGCCCCACGAACTCAATGATCGCTAGCGCGAAGTACGCGTCGAGACATGCCTTGCATTGCTCAACAGACACACAAATGAAGGAATTTAGAAACGTATTGTTACTTGCGATGAAAAATCGATTCTGTTTGATAACCGCAAGCGCTCAGCAAGTTGGTTGGGTCCTGGTTCAGCACCTAAACAATGCCCTAAACGAAAATTTACCCCTAGAAAAGTGATGGTCACTGTTTGGTGGTCTAGCGCCGGTGTGATTCATCACAGCTTCTTACCAAACGGGGTGAGCATTACTGCAGATGTGTACTGTGAAGACCTGAACACAATGATGGAGAAGCTGGCACATCTCCAACCTGCATTGGTCAATCGTTCTTCTCCGCTGCTCCTGCACGACAATGCGCGACCTCATACTGCACAGCAGACGGTCTCCAAGTTGCAAGAACTGGGGTTGGAAGCTCTCCGTCATCTGCCATACTCACCAGACCTTGCGCCTACAGACTACTTCTTTTTCCAGAATTTGGATAATTTCTTGGCGGGAAAGAAATTCAATACCCGAGAGGCAGTACAAAATGCCTTTGAAGAATTTGTTGCCTCCCGTCCAGCTGATTTTTTTAAGAAGGGCATCAATAAACTGCCGCTGCGTTGGCAAAGATGCATTGATTGCATGGGTGATTAATTCGATTAATAAAAATAAAAAAATACATGAAAAAAAATCGTTTAATTTTTTTCATACATAACGCCAATTTCATAGGTAAAGACCTAATATATAGATGTGAAACAAAACAAAAAGTTTATATAGAAGTTTTTTCTACTGGCAATGATTAAATCAAACCCGGAAAGTATTCGAAACGTCAGAAACATCAAAATCAAATACAAATGCGATCAAATCCGTGAATGGACTTTTGAGAAGATGACATGTAGCGCTTTTACATTTTTCATTATTTTAGTGTTTTATAGTGTTATAATGGATAATTTTGCTGATATTTTATGTAATATAATGTCGATAGAATACTGAAATGTAGTGAATACGATATAATAGCTAATTGCGTGCATTTTCACATTCAACCAAAAATTCCAGCGAAAGTATGATTTGGCTGTCAGCACCAAATTTATAGTAACAACTGACTAAAGGCGAAGACTAAAGACATGAATCTATACCAATAAATAAAATTGGAGTGTCTGTTTGTAATGTCAAAATAATAGGCTTTTTTCATGCTCACACAGTTATTTGCACGACACCTATGCCTAAAATAGCAATTAAAAAAATTTTGTCTGTCTGTTTGTTCCGGGTAATTTTCAAAATGGCTGGACCGATTTCAAAAATTCTTTCACCAATGGATCGCTATAATATCAGGGCGTAACCTAGGCTATATTTTATACCGATATTCCCACGGGAACGGGAACTACGCAGGAAAGACGACTGAAACCGAAGCGGCGCGAGGGCAGGTTGATAGTTTTAAATATTTTTGCTACCAAGGTGTTTAGTTTTAAGTTTTCTTTGCATTAAAATGATATTATCAACTTTTCACAGTCGTTTTTTTTTACGATACCCGCAAGACTAAAAGGGCTGGTAAATTATATTCTTACTCCGTCACCACACGTTGAATTTTTAGGGAAAGTTGCTCATAATTATGTTTCTAAAAAGGTACGTGACTGCAAAATGCTTACCCCCACATCCCGCCTCATATAATTAAATAATAAAGGACAAGATGGGGAATTTAATTTAATCATAATATGAAGAGGAAATTTTAATTATTATGGTACTTATTGTCTCGTATTTTAGTCGCTTGGGTTAATTGATTAAATTATTTTATAGGTGATAACATAGAGATCATTATTCATCATTTCGCCTCATATATGTCCCACTGTTGGGCTTGACTCCCCTCCAAATTAAGAGGGTAATTGACCTTACTATACCATGCTGGTCAGACAGGTTGGTATAGGGTTTTGTATCAAGTATTCCATCTCTTGCATAGATGTCATATGCGTAATATATCCCTTAGTCGTTTTTTACGACATCCACGGGTAAGATAAGGAGTGGTGAATTGTATTCTTACTCCGTTACCAGACGAAAATCCTTACTAATATTATAAATGCGAAAGTAAGGATGTTTGTTTGTTTGCTTGTTTATTACGCTTTCACGCTTAAACCACCGAACCTATTTCAAAGATTCTTTCACCAATAGAAAGCTATAATATCAGGGAGTAACATAGGCTATATTTTATCCCGGTATTCACACGGGAACAGGAACTACGCCGGTTTAAGCGACTGAAACCGAAGCGAAGCGAGGGCGGGTTGCTAGTATTTAATAATTTAGTTTAATATTTTTTCCGTGCGGTGACGGAGTAAGAATACAATTCACCACTCCTTATCTTGGCGGTGGATGTCGTAAAAGACGACTAATATAATATGCACATAAGATCTGTGCAAGCGAACGAAAACTTGAAATAAACCCATATACCAACATGTCTGACCAGCACGGTATGGTAGGTCAAATTCCCTCCCATTGTAGAGGAGGTCCGAGCCCAACAGTGGGATGTATGTGGGCTGCGATGATGATGAATAATTTAAAAAAGATATGTAAGTAAATTATTAAGATAGACAAATGTTATATTGTTAGAGGAGCTATAATTAATAATAAGGCTTTTCTGAATACCACATCAGATTTTGATACAAGTATCCCTCGTCATAATGTCGGGTCTTAGCTTAACTTTGTTTTGCCAATAAATTTGTATGCCGGAGGGCTCTCCTGCCGTCTCTTGTTAGGAAACAGTGGATATAATGCAGGGAATTGGATCATTTTATAATTACATTGTTGTGGACAGGTGACGGGTTTGAGGTGTGGAATAAGTGGATGCGGTCGCAAAATGTCCGAGGGTATAAAATTAATGGATGGATTAAGTTTTGTTACTCGTAAAATTGTTTTGTCGCTTCGAGAGGACGGTAATTTTATTTTTTTGTAGACTTTTAACGGTTGTAATTAAATAATGCAGGGTTTCAATTTTTAAGCCGCTCTTATCCAAAGTAATATCTTTGTAGAAAACATTTCATAATCATTTATTTCAGAATTGTTTAAAGTCCATATTTTGTTAGTGTCAATAAAAAATTAAAAACTAGTGTTATTATTATATTAAACCATTAAATTAAATCAAATATTTTAATTTAAATCAGAATAAAACATATTAAATCAAATTAAAACAAATGAATTACATTATATTAAATTATATAAAAAACTATAATACTAACTTAAACAAATTAAATAATAATTTTAAGACGTTAGATAAGATTCTAAAAATTGTTACAAGTTGATTAAATACCGCCGCTCATTGACCTTTACAGGGGCGCTGCCTACCGCGAAGAAAATGAAGAGAGTGTGAATGTATGTAATGTGGCTCGGTGATACTAAAAGCATTACCAAAACCCACCACCTCACCACCTCCCGTCAGCGCTTCAGCAACACTGTTCACTGCTAGAGCTTTATCCTCACACAATTAGCCTTTCTACTGATCGTCAACTAATCGGAGATCTAGACCCGCCACACGTAGCTAGCACAAGCAGAACCTTATTTAATGAGTATATCCAAACCATAAACTGTGAAGTAAGAATCTTAAAAAAACCACAACCTAAATGCCTCAGACAAAAGTTAACGATGATATTATGTTAAGCCCATAAATATGATCCATGCTCATTACTTTTTTTTTAGAGTGTTTATTCTCTTTGCTATTTTTCAACTTGTCTTCGTAGGATTGTGGTCTTTGATAAACCAAACTAATGAACGAAACATATGTACGTTTCATATCTTCGAACCTTGCATAAAGTTGTTACATCTATTTATCCACGAGACCGCAGACGTTCAATAGCAGACATTGGTCTCCCCACGATAATGCCACTCAAAATGATCCTACGCTATTTGCATCCAAACGGTTCTGTGCAACTGTTAAAATATTCTTAGTAAGTATAAAAAGCCATCCTACGTCGCGTTGCTAGATTCGTAGTCACTACTCAAGATCTTTTCTTCAGTACTTTCCCAACGGTTGTCAATTCGGAGCGCATTGATTTTATTATTAATATATATATTTTTTTAAGAAGAACCAAGGTTCACAACATCGAAGCAACCACGTCCTCTAATCGTAATCTAACTATTATATATACTACTAGCTGACCCAACAGACGTTGTTCTGTTTAAATAAAATAAAAGGAATTCTCCTTGACATCGACTGCAGCGCCACCTAGTAGTTCAATCGTCAGTATATTCTCGAATCCCCTCACAAAAAAACGCTGTTGCGTCCTATATCACAACAGTTGATTGGTATTCATTCTAGTGAATACATTGATCTCGAGCGTCTTATTCCATATTAACTCTATCAAAATATGGTATATACATATCTTCAATCATTCCGAATTCTGAGCAATTAGAAGATGATGCGTAATGTTGACTCATCAACATTATTATCATTTAGCCTATCGCCGTCCCTTGCTGGACGTAGGACTCCCTCATATTTCTCTACAAAGTGCGGTCCTGTGCCGCTTGCTTCCAATAAAGCCCAGCAACTTTCACCAGGCCGACTGTCCACCTAGTAGGGGGGGCGTCTTACACTGCGTCGTCCAATACGTGGTCGCCACTCTAGAACCTTTCTTCCACAGTGGTTGTCGGTTCGTCAAGCGAGATGGTCTGCCTATTGCCACTTCAGCATATCGGTTACACCCGTTCTTCTACGGATTCACATATTTCGGATTCTATCTCGCAGAGAAATCCTGAGCATAGCCCGCTTCATAGCACGCTGAGTGGCTTTGAGCTTAGTTATGAGGCCCACATTTAGGGACCACGATTTCGTGCCGTAAGTCATCACTGGTGGCTCTCATTTGTCGTAGACCTGTGTTTTCAGACGTGTTGAAAAATAACCGTGATTTTAATTTTAAAAATTAATAAGCACGAAGAATTAGTACGCTGAAGTGGCAATGGGCGGGCCACATCGCTCAACGAACTGACAACCGCTGGGGAAGAAAGATTCTCGAATGGCGACCACGTGTCGGACGACGCAGTGTAGGACGCCCCTTCACTAGGTGGACCGACGACCTGGTGAAAGTTTCTGGGCGTCGTTGAATGCAGGCAGCACAGGACCGCACTTTGTGGCGTAACATGAAGGAGGCCTACGTCCATCAGTGGATGGCGATAGGCTGAAATTATGCTGATGAATGAATTTTAATACATTTCATTATCTTGATGATATTATCTCATCATCATCATCTTGCTCTTATCCCAATTACTTGGGGTCGACGCAATATGTCATCTTTTTTTTTTTTTTTGTTTCTCGCTGTGGAAATGCATTTACGCACTATCCCCCGCCGGTTACAGACAGGGGAGTGTGTGTGGGACTCGCCGGCCACAGAAGTGACCGAAATACCCACTAAAACCACAGCGGCCCCTTCCGCGCTTTTACGAGGTGCCGGAGAGATCGTCTGATGACATTCTATCCCCGACACCCCAACGCTTGGCCGTCTGGCCACGTCCTGTCATCATTCAGGGCGGTGGGAGGAGGAGCGCATAACGGCGTCTCCTCCTCTCTGGTCGCCGCCGGCAGAGCGAGTCTGCGGACGCAAGTGCCTCGCGTGCCCACTCCGCGGCCTCCTTCCTTGTAATGACAGCCTCACAGAAGAAGGCTATCGACGACCAACAGCTGTCGCTGCCGAGCATCTTCGAGATGATGGTCGACAACGACAGGTCCGCTGTTCCCATGTCCGTTGACAGGACGTGGCGCTGAGGCCCCCAGGCGGGGCATACTTCTAGTGTGTGGCGCGCATCGTCGATTAGCGCGCCACACTCATGGCATCCTGGGGCCTCTTCTCTTCCAATTTTGTGCAGGTACTTACCGAAGACCCCATGTCCGGTAAGCACCTGCACCATCCTAAATGTAAGGCTGCCGTGCCTTCTCTTGAGCCAGCGGTGGAGATACGGCGCAACCGCCTCTACAGTCCCCCGCCCTGCTACGGGGGACTCTAGATCCTCCCTCCACCGCCGGATGACTTCCCTTCGGGCCACTTCCTGAACTCTGCCCAATCCCCTTGTGGAGACTCGCTCGCCGTTGACTCGCGATGTGGCGCGGAACCGGTATATTTCTGCCAACGCTTCCGCCACCAGTGCCCAAGGGGGGTCGCCCGCCAGCAGTGTTGCCGCAGTCCAGGACACAGTACGGTAGCCCCTAATAGCCCTCACCGCGATGACCCTCTGCGGTCGACGCAGGAGGGCTCTGTTGCGGGCGGTGAGGGACTCCGACCAGATAGGGGCACCATACAGTGCCATGGACCGCAGGATGCCGACGTACAGACGCCGGCACGACGACCCAGGACCGCCAGTGTTCGGCAGAAGCCTTCCCAGCGCCGCGGCCGACTTGACGAGCCTCGGGACGAGCTGGGCAAAGCAAAGTGTGGCCCGAAATTCCACTTTGAATCGAGGTGCAGACCCAAATATTTTATATGGGCCTGCACCGGCACGGCAACCCCAGACACACTGATGTGTGCTCCTCGGGGGGGACCTCGACGTGGGCCATGACAAAGGAGGGCCTCGGTTTTGTCAAGTGAGACCCTCAGACCCACGCAATATGTCATCTGTTTTGACATATTGCAAAAAGTTTCGGCAATGACTTTTATGACCGGCCGCCTGCCTGACGTCAACCTTGGGAATGTAATCGTTGACCCAAATGGTACCAGATGGAGTTGGTCCCGGTCAATCTAGGGCTAGTTGTCTTTTACGACACCCACGAGCAAAGCAAGGGTTGGTAGTATTCGAAGCCGCTACCACACAACACTTGATGATATTATCTAACATCGTTAATTTCATTCCAATGAACGACAGCCCAAAATTAGTATTACAACATTATAAACATGACTTTACAAAACAATTAACCTAATATGCAAATTTTTGCTCCCTAGTACAGTTATAAATCAAGTACCATAAAATCCAATGGTCCGGACGAAAATCCCTGTTCGCCGGGCTCGCAATTTTTTTTTTTATATTTTCCTCGTGCCTAATTACAAAAATTAATTCATTTATTCCTTCCGATAATCAGTATTCGACCCCTGTTTCCAACATCTGGGCCTTTATTAATGTCACAGGATAAGACCCGGGGATCGGGATAACGTAATTTGTCCAAATACGCTGTGTGTTAATTCTTAATTTCCAAGAAATAAGGGTTGATGTATCAGTAATGGTAACATTTTATCGTCAATTTGCTGTGTAATTATTTTTTTTTATTTATATATAGTGATTGTTTATAAAAATGTTATATATAGGATAGCTATTGACTTACTATACAACGCTGGTCAGATGTATAGGTTTTTTTTATGGGTGGGTTATGACAAGTGCACACGCGGTCCATTCCGTCTGGGGCGACGAAAGGACGGCGCGCGGGCCCATAACCCATCCGTACCCACGTCGCCTTCGTCGTTGGGCCGACCACCAGTGCCGAGTTCCTCGTCCTCAGTGGTCGACCCGACGGAAGATGATTTGGTATATGATTTTATTTCGAGCTTGCCTTCTCTTGCAACTTTATATGCATATTATATCCCTTAGCCGTTTTTAACAACATACACGGTTACGAAATTGATTGATGAATTGTATTCTTAATCCGTCACGACACAGAAAAAAAAATGCTTATATAGATGGTAGTTATCTTTATGTAAAATAAGAAGAATAGTAAGAATACAATTCACCACTCTCTATCTTACCCGTGGGTCTCGTATAAGACGACTAAGGGGTTAACTATGGCTACAACATTTATGCAAGAGGAGGAATACTCGCAATAAAATTCTATACCAACCCGTCTAACCAATGTAGTGGAGTAGCTCGATTGATCTTCAAATATCTGGTTGACCAAGCTTCGCTCGGAATATTTTTGTTGTATTTTTGTCGAATTTATTTAGATATATATATATTAATAAAAAATAAAAATTAAATAATGAAAAAAAATATAAAAAAAATACAAAAAGAGAATAATAATAACACCGAGATTCGATCCGACGATGTTTGAATACCAAAACAAAACCTAATAAAATAAAACTGGGCGACTTCCCAACTGAGCTATCACAACTCATGACGTTGATAACGAAATTTGAAATCATATTCTTTTAAAATTTAATGTCATTGTATTGTTTTGCTAAAAACACGGACAAAACAACATTTTCTATAAATAAAACCTAGCTAGATCGATTTTTTGGACCCGAAACCTCTAGTATGCCAAGTTTCAACAAAATTGTTGGAGCCGTTTCCGAGATCCTGAATATATATATATATATATATATATATATATATATATATATATATATATATATATATATATATATATGTATATATATATATATATATATATATATATATATATATATATATATATATATATACAAAAATTGCTCGTTTAAAGATATAAGATTATGGAGGAGGCTAAAGTTCAGTAGTAGGACATATAGGAGCTGTGATGATGATGACTTCGAAACTTATCATCTTAGCTCATATACGTCTCACTACACTATTGTGCTTGAGCTTCCTCTGCATTAGGAGGAAAATTGTACTACTATATCACGTTGGTCAGACAGGTTGGTATAGGGTTTGTATATTTGACTATTCCTTCTTTTTATGTGCATATTATATCTTGCTCAGCGGGATTTCTCTGCACGATAGGATCCGAAATACGGCAATCCGTAGAAGAACAAGTGTAATCAATATAACACGAAGAATTAGCACGCTGAAGTGGCCATTGGTTGGACACGTCGCTCGACGTACCGACAAACGCTAGGGAAGAAGAGTACGACCACGCATCGGATGACGCAGTGTAGGACGAACCACTAGGTGGACCGACGACCTAGTGAAAGTTGCTGGGCCTCGATGCAGGCAGCGCAGGACCATACTTTGTAGCGAAACATGAGGGAGGTCTACGTCCAGCAGTGGACGACGATAGGCTGAATGACGATGATTATATTCTTTAAGTTTTTTTAGGTATAATTTACGACCTTAATGGCTAGATAAGGTGTGGTGAATTTTATTTTTTTTTTTTGGGTCATCACATGGTTTTTTTTTATTGCCAAGAACGAGCAAACAGCACACCCGATGGTAAGTGTTGCTGACGCTCATGGACCTTTGCAAGGCCGCTGCCTACCACGAAGACAGTGAAGGAATTGTGAATACGTGCAATGATTGGTCATATTAAAAGCATCACTAAAATCCACCATACGCAAACAACCTCAGAAAGTTGGGCTTCCGGCTCTCTCGCTCATCGAACGAAGCGCCGTAACAAATTGCTACTACTCGGACGTCGATTTTCTGCTCAGTATGGTAGTATCCCGGACGGACCGGCCCGCGGCTGTAGACAGACAACTGTCAATAGTGTAGTCATATAACAAAAAGCATCAGTAGCATTAAATAAAGTAAATAAAGTAATAAATAAAGTGATAAATAAAGTATCAAAACATTTTACACCTCGCATAGTAGCTAAAAATCCTAAAAAGTCACCAAAGACAAATCGCTAAAGCTACCGTTCCGAAGAAAAAAGCCCATAATCACGCGGGACACGTACCGACGCCATTTTGTGTCCGCCATTTTTCTTTTCGGCCGCTCGCTCACCACCTGTCAACTAGCTGACCCTTGCATTTGTCACTCGGTCGTTTTCGGTACATCGTGGCAATTCGGCTGTTTCCGTAATTTATTTACTTTATTCAATTTTTAAGGTCTCAATATACATCGATTGGGGTTTTGAGATTTTTATTTCTTTTGAGCTTCTTATTCTCGTCCGTCTGGTGACGGAGTAAGAATACCATTCGCCACCTCTTCTCTTGCCTATGGGTGTTGTAAAAGATGACTAAGGGATAAAATATGCATAAAAAATATATGCAAGAGAAGGAAAATTTCGAAATAAAGCCCTATTATAACACGTCTGACCAGTGTGGTTATAGTAAGTGGGTTAATTACCCTCCTATTGTGGAGGAAGCTGGAGCCCAACAGTGGGATGTACATGAGCTGAAATTATGATGATGATGGTTTCTTTCCATATAGCTGATACTCCGTGTGGTGACGGAGTAAGAATACAAGTCACCACACTCCGTGGTGTGCTCCATCTTGCCCGTGGATGTCATAAACGACTAAGGGATATAATATTATGCAAGAGAAGGAATAAAAGCCTATACCAACATGGCTGACCAGCATGGTAATTTCTCTCCTATTGGGAAGGAGGCTCGAGCCTAACAGTGGGACGTATATGAGCTCAAACGACGATGCTGATTTTTCACTATTTGATTTTGTTGTAATTTGCGTTCCTAAGTCAATTTATCTATCATTATATATACTGTAGCTATTTAGAATACGTATATTCATTTATATTTGGACTATAAATCTTGAATATTATTTTTCTGGTTTAAATATTGTATGTATATTATATTCCTTACTTGTCACTTGTAATACCTAGGTAGGAAAAGCGATGAATTATTTTCTTACTCCGTCACCACACGAAAAGCTGTCTCTCCATAAGCAAGGAAAATGCTATGCTTGGTGTTCGTAGTTAGACCTATAAATTTCTCAGAAAGGTATCACTATATGATGATCATGACATCATCATCATCGCAGGCCACATACGTTCCACTGTTGGGCTCGGGCCTCCTCTACAATGAGAGGGAATTTGACCTACTATACCATGCTGGACAGACATGCTGGTACAGGGTTTCATTTCGAGTTTCCTTTCTATTGCATAGATGTTACGTGCATATTATATTCCTCAGTCGTCTTTTACGACATCCATGTGCAAGATAGGGAATGGTGAATTATATATTATATTATATTCTTACTCCGTCACCACACGGAAAGTATCGTAGTGTGAAGGTCACTATACATTCTTCTATTGATCTCCAATCTGTAGTACTTTACTTAAGCTACTTATGAGAAGGGAAAAGTTGATAACTATTTGTCTGTATTCTTAACTCATCGACATATGAACGAAAATACCTCCACTCTCCCTATGCACCCTCATACTTAAAGCCTCATTTTCAATATATTTATTACAATCATGACCGCAACCTTCGTTCCTCTAACAATCTTCTTCTTTCTTGTCCCACTCATAGCTCCAGTTTGGTTCATTCTTCATTTTTCATTCAATCTATTTCACTATGGAACGCCCTCCTTCTTGAAATCAGGCAATCCAAAACACGTGTAATTTAAATCTAGAGTTCGTAAGGTTTATATTGATTTTTTAGCAGATTGTTCTTCATAAATTTTCGAGTGTAAATTCATGTAGGTATATGTATTTGTATATATATATTTCTATGAGTATGTATTATATGTAAATATATGTAAGGTTTATTATTTTTCATATTATTGTTATTTAGATTTACAGGTATATATTTTTTTAACATAAAAAGAAGTAGTTATCTCAACAATTTTCAATATCAATGGCACCTACTATAATATTTCGTCATCACCCAAAGGCTAACTGGAAGAAAATGCCTATGGCATTAAGTCTGCCTATGTACTTGTGCATGAAATTTAAATAAATAAATAAATAAATATACAAATACTGAAGTATTTCTGGCGCTCCATTCTAATTACGTAATATACGTAAGGACGTTCTATAAGCAAATTGGATTGTCAACTTAGCCATGTTTCATTGTAACTACAGATAACCTGATTAATATGCAATAGTTATTGATATACCTAAGGGTTGTTTTATCACTAAGGGATACACAACTTGTGTTTGGATACATGACAGAAATTCAACAGATTTTGGGCCCCAACCGTGTTGTGTTGTAGAAGAGATTAGGGTTTACTTATAATAATAAGTGTATATTATAATAGGCTTAGAATATTACAATGTTTTGGAAACCTTGTCTTTGTATTGTATCCGTTTTGAATATTATAAAAAATTGATATAACCTGCTCGGCAGTATTAGGTCGGCATCGGTGATTGAGACGAGTTCACGGTGCTGCTCTGTCAAAGCCACAAAGACATCGAGCGTGTGTTGCATCGTGTTTGCGTCGCAATTGCAGTGTGCAGTGATGGCAGAACGGCGTTTTATCTATCCTCACGATATTGTGCAGGTACTTGCCGAAGCAACCATGCTCCGTCAAGACCTGCTCCAGTCGGAATATAAAGACCTCATACTGCCGACCCAACCACCCCATCAGCACCAACCGGTAGGGTTCAAAGGGCCGAACATCAGAATATCTCTGCCTCTAATGCCCACGAAGGAGTTCCTGTGAACAGATACGTTGTCTTCATCATCATCATGCGGTGTCCAAGTATGGCCTTGATCACAATAAGTCTCTGTGGTGCGAGGCCCTGAATCAAACGATCAGGAACCTCTTCCACACGGGTGCGCCGGTCAGAGCCACAGACCGGGTCACATCTGCGTGCAGCCGTCGGAACGTGGTGCTGGGTTCACATCTATTCGACATGCACCACGAAATGCGTCGGACGCCGCGCCGCCAAGCCACGGAGCAAGTTGGTGAAAATGCCCCCGGAACCACCATCGCCCGTCGAGCCCAGACCCAGACATTTCATTCAAGCGCGAATGCTGACATTAATCGAATTGACGGTGATTGAAGCGCCGGCGGGTGAACCGGGGTCGAGTCTTGGGCTTAACAGTGTTTTTATTTTTGGTGTAATCTACAAATAATTATATTAAACCTCGGCTTGAATTGTGGTGTTTCATTGCCTGTGACATAAAAAAATCTCTAAGGACAGATATATATCCCGCGGAGAGGTTATCCTCGCGACGGCGATCGACGTCCCGGGGAACGTCGATGGGAGAGAGTACTCCCTTGGGGTATTCCGTCGGGTCGACCACTGAAGTCAACGATCTCTGCACCGGTGGTCGACCCAACGACGAAGGCGACGTGCTATATGGGTAGGTTACGGGTGTGCGTGCTTATGCCCCTCTGTCGCCCCGGACGGAGTCGGGCGACGAGTGCGTCGACGGTAGCCCAGCCCCCAAAAAAAAAGGATAGATATATATATCTTATCTATAGACGTCCACTGTGGAAGATGGAGTGGCCTCTCAAAGGAATAGATAATCCAATAACCGCCATATTAGCAATAATGATTGATGGTATAAATTCTGTAAAATGTTGCTATTGTCTAAAGGCCTGGTGACCTCTCAACCAGTTTTTACGATTGCCTTTAAAAATAGCTACTATGAAAAAGGAATACTGTCTTTAAATTGTATTTGAATCGACTTCAAATAATCACTATTGTTTTAGGTTGCTGAAAATCTTTACCTTGGGAGCTGTAAAAATTGACTAAGGGTCATTGAGACAATGGGCGGAAGCTGTCTTCGTAACACTTGATAGTCTGGGAAGAGTGATGATTGTCAGATCAAAACCTCCTATTTCATATCCAATTTTGAGTAAATTAAATCTCAAATTGTTCGCGCTCAAAATTTTCTATTTTGTACAGACATATAATTAACACCTACAAATTAGAAAAACAATAAAAATACCTTTTTATTCTTTAAAATTGCTTATTTTTTTAAACTTATATTTAATTATTATAAGCGTAATTTAAGTTAGATTTAGATGAATAAATTAACGCTTTTGTGTCTACTTTTTGAAGATCAAATCCGCACTAGAGAATAAAGAAATTCACGTCTACGACTTAGTAAACATTTAATTAACGAAATTGTTTTATATGAAAAGTTTTATACATATATAAATATTCAGCTTGTATTTGATTTTTGATTTGCCGATGTTTGAAACACTTTTCAGCGTTCATGGTGACGGGTGGGGTTCGAAATGTCGAGAATTCAAAAATCAAACGCATTAAAACTCGTAAAAATAGTTATATAGTGACATAAATAGGAACCAGACTTAGAAGAAGCATTTCTCAAAGAATTATCTTACAAAAAATGTTTGCTGCATCTAATTGAACCCCTGAACCACATCACGAAAAGTCAATAAGCGATTCAGAATGCATAACTATGCGATAGCATTCTGGGTCGCTGAATGTGAATAAAATTTAACCACACCGCATATACTGAACTAATTGTCGTCATCCTATAAGCTCATAATATATCCCGAACCAAATATTTTGATCGTACATCGGCCTTAATTGTTCTGAAGCTATTGTGCCAGAGCTGTCATGAGTTATCACCCATTATGGCTGCTTGGCCGGTCACTGCCAATTCAGACGATGGCAGGTATGGCAAATAGAACAATAGATATTTGTTGTCAATAGATATATGGAGATCGTGAATTAATAATTTGCTAACAAATATTATAACTACTTTTCGTGTGATCACGGAATAAGAATACAATTCACCACTTCCTATCTTTGTCGTAAAAGACGACTCATCATCATCATCATCATCATCTCAGCCAATATACGTCCCACTGTTGGGCTCGGGCCCCCTCCGTAATGGGAGGGAATTTGACCTACTATACCATGCTGGTTAGATATGTTGGTATAGGGTTTCATTTCGAGTTTTCCTTCCCTTGCACAGATGTTATGTGCCTATTATATCCCATAGTCGTCTTGTACGACATCCACGGGCAAGATAGGGAGTGGTGAATTGTATTCTTACTCCGTCACCACACGGAAAAGACGACTAAGGGACATATGCAAACATATGTAAGAGAAAGAAAACTTGAAGTATAAGCCTATAGCATCACGTCTGACTAGAGTGGTATAGTAGGTCAATGTAATTGTGGAATAGGCTCGAGCTTGGGCTCGAATATGTATGTGGGACGAATATGATAATGATTATAAACTTAAATTTTTTATTATGTATACCAATAAATAAAATTGAAGTGTCTGTTTGTAATGTCAAAATAATAGGCTTTTTTCATGCTCACACGGTTATTTGCACGACACCTATACCTAAAATAGCAATTAAAAAACCATTCAGAGTTTTCACTCATTCAGAGTTTCATATTGAATTTATCAAAAGTATTAAATGTAATTTGTTGATTTATTGAATGTAAATTGATGCAATTTTAATAATAATATGTAACGATTATTTAATTTGAATTTATGGTATTATTAAGCATGTATATTTATGTTATGCATGCTTACAATAATACAAAAAAAATATATATATATTATATCATTAATTACGAAAATAATAATTATTATAGCTATATTGTCTTTTTTTTAAAGACAACAACCTAATTCATGGCAAATGGATTGATGGATAGATATCTAAACTAATATTTAAAGCCGAAGAGTTTGTTTGTTTGAACGCACTGATCTCAAGAATTACTGGTCCTATTTGAAAAATTCTTTCAGTGTTAGATAGCCCATTTATCAGGCAAGACTATATATCATCACGCTAAGACCAACTAGAACAGGGGACCAGTGAAGAATGTTTCAAAATCCGAGGTTCGTTTTCCTTTTAAGAGCTTCCGCTGCGTAAACGGCAAAAATTTTACACAAATCATGTGTGTCACACATAGAAGAATCGTATTATTAAAATATATTTTCACCTACGTAAACAAAGTCTTAGGTTAAAGTTAGCGTTAGCCCAAAATATCTAGATCAAGCAGATGAAGTCACGAGCAGAAGCTAGTGGTTAATATTGCCGTATTGATAAATTATTATATAAAGAATTGTTCGTCTTCATGTGTAAAAAGGGAATGCTTATAATTTACAATTTCATCTCTCAATAGGATACAGATACAATACCTAACAAATTTATAGACAATACAACAAATCCCCGCGCGTACACAATTGAACGCGGCATCGACAAAATTGGATTGTACGTGGACATATCGCTCGGACAATCAAAGGAGTATTACCGATTCGAATCCAGAACTGATCTCATTAATTGCTGGCGCTTGATCACTCTACTGCGAATAATTGTTACAATTTCAATGACGATGAATGAAAATTTATGAGGGAAAATAAATTTCGAACTAGGAATATATGGTTGCATAGATTACGTAGTAAGATACCGACATACCGTGCCAGTGTCATGGTCTTGATTCCCATGGAAGACAATACTTTGTATAGTAGAATCCGTTTAATACGATCACGTTTAATACGATTTCCCGCATAATACGCCATTATGTATCAGTCCCAGTAACTTGAGACATATTTTCATACATTTCTTAACGCTTAATACGATTGTCATCCCGTTTAATACGCCAACACGTGCCACTCAAATACATATATTACCCCTTGTGGCAGCGGCCAGAGACTGACGAAGTGACGACTGTCGAGCGACCCTAAGTGATAATGACCAAGAAGAGGCTGAGTCAACTCTGATTTTGTCACACGCCCAGGCATTATCAGCAGTTAATGATTTAAGACACTGTGTAACTTTTTTGAATCAAGCGAAAACACACTACGGAAATTAAATTACGTTGAAAATCTTGTAATTTGCTAACGCCTCAAAATCTTTTTGTCAAACTAAAATAAGTGATGACTTTAAGTAACGTAATAATAATAATAAACAATGTTTTTTATATTTTTAAACATTTTTAACATTTTAATACTTAAACATGTATCTAGTGGTACATGGTACTTAACCTATATTAAATAAAGAAAATAAACAACATATCTTAATCGTGGGTGATTATACGTGTAAACGCATATAACATCTATGCGAGAGAAGGAAAAGTCGAAATAAACCTCTATACCAACACGTCTGACCAGCGTGGTATAGTAGGTCAATTACCTTTCCATTATGGAGCAGCCTCGAGTCCAACAGTGGGACGTATATGGGCTGAGATGATGATGATACATATATTTCTTACTCTGAGTCTGGGTGTAATTTGTGTCCGTTAAATTATTTATTTGTAAAATCTCCGGCAAGACAAAGATTATTACCTCGGTGCATGTTTTTGAAGTATACTTCTTTTAGTGAGTTAGGGAATGATGGAGAGTAATATTTTAGGATGCGATACGATTTAACATACCACCACGGAACGGAACACGTCTGCCACTGAGAAGATCCGGCAAGAAATTCAGCGGCCTTGATTTTTTAATTACCTATTGGCATTTGAATATGGTCTATATTGAAATGAATGGAATGATTCATTTTTTAAGGAGCGCGCGCACACCGTCACAAACTAGATAATGCGTTATAATGAAACTTTCAATGTATTATATACCTTTTTTTGTTATTAGAGTCGTTTTTTCTGCAATAACAACATTTTAGCTCATATTAGGAATGTAACTTGGAGGGAAAATAATCGATTTTTTGTTCTTTAAAATAAATTGATTATAAAATAATCGATTAATTAAAAATAAAAAATCTATTTTAAAATAATCGATTTTTTCGCCCAACGGGATTATGATGACTTTTTTTTTTAGAAAATATGAGCTTTATTTTCTAATATAGTATGAAACACTGAACGCAGTATCGTGATGATCTTTTTTTAGGAAATCTGACAGTAAAAAAATCGATTAATTTCGATTAAATTGCGAATAATAAAAAGATCGATTATTAATCGATTTTTTATTATTTTGATAATCGATTGTAAAAATAGGTTATTACAAAAAAAAATAAAGATCATTATAAAAATCGATTATTTTCTCACATCTCTAGCTCATATACGTTCCACTGTTGGGCTCGAACAGGTAGGTATAGGGTTTTATTTCCAGTTTTCCTTCTCTTGCATATATGTTATATGTTTATTATATCCCTTAGTCGTCTTTTACGACATCCACGGGCAAAATAGAGAAGTGGGAATAACGCAAAGGATAAAATTTTACAAAGATTTTTATCTTGTTACGTCAAAAAAATATAACTTCTTACCTGCGTACATAAGTATACACACTTATTTATTTTTAATTAAATTAATTTAACAAACCACTACGGAACGGAACACGTGTACTACTGAAAAGATCCGGCAAGAAATTCAGTAGGTTTGATTGTTGGCCGACCGCGTGAGGAAAGACCGACGTCCTCCCCGAGGGGGGGACGTCGGTCTCGATGGGAGGGTATCCCAAGTAGGAGGTATTCCGTCGGGCCGACCACTGATGACAAGTTAACTCTGCTCCGGTGGTCGGCCCAACGACGAAGGCGACGTGGTTTTCGGGTGGGTTGCGGTAGTTGCGTGCTTAAGCCCCTCTGTTGCCCCGGACGGAGTGGTGCGGAGGCGCACCGACCGCAGCCCACCCACAAAAATAAAAAAAAGAGGTTTTTTTTTATCCTATTGAGATCTAAACATAGACCTCTTCACGAATATTAATTTTATGTTCAACATGCCCACGTCGCGTCGCCTGTATTCAATGCAAATCTTTTAACTTAAAGATAAACTCGTGTTGCGAACTCTATGTATATTTCGTAGATATTCTTATTATTATACTAAAAATAGAATAAAGAATAAAATTTGAACAACCAACTTTGGCTATAAATTGCTTTAGAAGGGTCGAGAACTAATTTCATCCCAGCCCACTTTCAACGTTCCAAATTGCGGTCACAATTAAAAATAATAAAACAATCATCTCAATTATGAGCCAATTAAATCACAAAGGAAAACTTAGTGGTCCCTTATACCGCTAATTATACCCCTAATGTTTGTCAAAATTAATTTAAACATGCATACCGCAATCGACTTTCTTTGCGGTTGGAAAAATTTAATTTCCGCAAAATTAATTTTAATCACCCCCCTCAATTATTTGAGTTGATGTATTTTGATAGTTACTTACACCGGTTTGTATTCTATAGTTAAGTAGATTTTCTTATATTTGCAGTACTATATAATAATATGTATATTACATATATTTCATTTTATAGCGTGGCGTTACGTCACCCGCCTGTTTACGCCACGCCAACCATCAGGTTTACCCTCGCATATTCCGTTATATAGCGTGGCGTAGTGTCGCCGCGGCCTGCTTACGCTATGCCAACGATCAGGTTTACCCTCGCCTATAGATGTTACATATAAAAAAATGGATAACAGATTATGCATAACAGTTATGAGGGTTACATGACTACAATTAAGTTGCAATGAATAACATAAGTTCTGTGTGGTTACGGAATCAGAATACAATTCCCCACTCCCTATCTTGACCGTAGATGTCGTAAAAGACGACTAAGGGATATAATATGCATATCATATCTATGCAAGAGATGGCAAACTTCAAATAGAACTCTAAACCAACACGTCTGACCAGCATGGTATAGTAAGGTCAAATTCCCTCCTGTCGTGGAAGAGACTCGAGCCCAACATTGGAACGTTTATGAGCTAAAATGATGATTCCGTCATATAGCGTGGCGTCGCGTCGCCGCGGCCTATTTACGCCACGCCAACGATTATTTACCCTCGTCAATAGACGTTTCACATAAAAAAACGGATAACATATTACGCGAAATAGTTATGAGGGTTACATGATAAAATTAAAACGCAATTAATAACATAATACCATTATACTAACTCAAATTAAATTTTTAATTTGAATCTGAATTTTCATTAAAAATGCAATTTCTACTATTGAAGATTCGCAAGTTGCTCTTAAGTTGAGTTAAGTTTCGTTCAATAGTATTAGTGAGGACATACCTATTATCGATGAAAGCCACAGCAACTTAAAGATGCATGGAACTAACTTGAGAGGACTCTTCAACAAATTTCCAACTCAACTTCAGAGAGAATTCATTGATAGTAAATAGAAATGATTGAAATTGGAGAGTTAAAAGTGGTATAAATTGAGATTTTTGATATATTTGTAGAAAATTTATAATATACATCATTACTGTCATCTAGGCTCATATTATATGTCTCACTTCTGGGCTCTAGCTTCCTCCACAATAGAAGAGAAATTAACCTCACTACAATATGCTGGTCATACAGGTTGGTATAGGGTTTTATTTCGGGTGTTCCATCGCTTATGTAGGCGTATATTCGTATTATATCCCATAGTCGTCTTTTACGACATTCACGTGTAAGATAGAGATTAAGAAAACAATTTATCACTCTCTCTCTTGCCCGTGGATGTAGTAAAAGATGACTAAAGGGATATAATATGCAGATTTTATATATCTATGAAAGAGATGGAAAACTCGAATCAACCTTATGCTCAAACGTCTGACCAGCATGCTATAGTAGATCAAGTTCCTTTCCATTATGGAGTGGAACATGTGATCAATCTATACTAATGTTATAAAGAGGAATGATTTGTTTTTTTTTGTTTGTATTGAATAGGCTCGAGGCTTGCTGTGTGGTAGCGGCTTCGAATACTACCAACCCTTGCTTTGCTCGTGGATGTCGTAAAAGACGACTAAGAGCCCTAGATTGACCCGGACCAACTCCATCTGGTACCATTTGGGTCAACGATTACATTCCTAAGGAGGGTTGACGTCAGGCAGGCGGCCGGTCATAAAAGACATTGCCGAAACTTTTTGCAATATGTCAAAACAGATGACATATTGCGTCGACCCCAAGTAATTGGGATAAAAGCAAGATGATGATGATGATGATTGAATAGGCTCCGAAACTACTGGACCGATTTCAATAATTCTTTCACCAATGGTACGATATAATATCAGGAAGTAATATAGGCTATATTTTATCCCGGTATTCTCATGGAAACGGGAACTATTCGGGTAAGGCGACTGAAACTGAAGCGAAGCAGGATGCTAATGTTTGATAATGGAGGTTTAGCTAGAGGAGACTGGGTTCGAGCTTCCTCTACAATAGGAGCGAAATCGACTCACTATACCATGCTAGACATCAGAAGGAGTTGGCAAGGTGTCGACAATTCCGCATACTGGGCGGCCATGGTATCCTTCTGTGAAGTCGTGATGTCGCAAAAGAATGCCGCAGAGCGACAATACGAGGCAGATGCCACTGAATCTCTGCGTACACGACGGCTAGGTAGACGACGATAGCAGTACGCACGCCTTCTTCATCCATAGCATGATATATGAGTCGAATGCCGAAAAGCTATCCTCTGATGCCCCACGTATAACGGGGGAGGGGAGCCACTGATGCTTTTTAGTGGGTATTCCGGGAGGTTAAAAGCCGCCCAGTGAGTCCCACATACCGCCCGATACCATCAACGGGGGCATGCGAAAACGCATTTTCCATTAATGTCAAAAAAGGTCGATGTAAAGCTCTTAGACGTCTTTTACGACATTCACGAGCAATGTAAGGAGTTGTAGTATTCGTTACCACTACCACATATATGACAATGTCACAATTATCTAAAGATACGTAATTCCATTTAGGGTGATGATTTTCCATGTGGTGAAAGAGTAAAAATACAATTCACCACCGTTTTTGTTGTCCGTGGGTTTCGTGCGTATAAATCTGTCCAAAAGAGGAAAAACTCGAAATAAAACGCTATACCAACCTGTCTGATCAGCATTGTATAGTAAGGTCAATATCCTGTTTTGATTTGCCGACGTTTCGAACACTTTTCAGCGGCCATGATCCTGATCATACAATAATCCAGAATCTCAGCTTCCTTGCCAAATTTTATCAAAATTGGATCGGTCGTTAGAGCGTGAAAAGATAACAAACATACATACACATTCACAAATTATCGCCTTTATATACAATTTTAGTTTATGATTCCTATTCATTTATACTTTTGAAATTAAACCCGATTCTCCAACGGCATGTTATTAAAATAATTAAATATTAATATACAATGCCCTAAACTTACAATTCGGTGTGAGAGAGGTCACTTAAATTTGTAATTCGAACTTCGTTTGAGGTAAGGGAGGTCTCTATTTGGTTCGTGGACCCAACATTAAGGGTACCATCAAATGCCCTTTTCACGCCAGAACGGTCTACACTTGTGATGGCAAATAATGAGACCTTGTTTGTGGCCTCCCCTTTTCAGCATTAAAATGTTATATACAGCCCTTTAAAATTTTTATAATGGCCGCCTATTTTGGTAACAAAATTATAATTTTTACGTTGATGATGTAATTGAATTTAACCACTACACAAAATTATTCAGATTATTATGATTTTAATTATAAATATCTCTTAGTTTTTTAGGTTGAAATTTTTTTGTATGTATTTTTTTACCGCATGAAATATCTATGTAAGAGAATTAAATTGACCTTACTATACCAGGCTAGTCAGACAGATTCGGTTACACTGGTTTTTTAATAGATTGCCGTATATAGGATTTTATTTCGCAGACAAAATCTTGGGCATAGCCCGACGACTTTCAGCTTGGCTAGGAGGCCCACATTTAGGGACTACATTTTCGTGCCGTAGATTATCAAAAATACATCTGAAATAAAACATTAAAATAAATAAAAAGTCTGTGTGGTGAAGAAATAAGAATATAATTCACCACTTGCTTGTGGAGGTTGTAAAAGTCGACTAAAAACTCCGCATATAACATCTATCCAAGAGATGGAAAACTCAAAATAAAACTGTATAATAACCTGTTCGACCAGCATAGTATAGTATTTTTTTATTGCAAACGGTGGAAAACGAGCAAACAGTACACCTGATGGTAAGTGTTGCTGCCGCTCATGGACTTTTGCTAGGCCGCTGCCTACTATGGAGAAAGTTATGAGAGTGTGAATGCGTACAATAAGTTTCAGTGAAACTAAAGGCATCACCTAAAACTAACCACACGCAAACACCCTCAGCAAGTTGGGCTGCTGGCTTTATCGCTCACTGAACGAAGCGCAGTAACAAATTGCTCAGACGTTGATTTTCTGCTTAGTGTGGTACTACCCCGGACGGACTGGCCCGAGGCTGTAGACAGACAAGTATCAACAGTGTGGTTCTACCACTAACTAGGGTAAATTTTTTCCGGTGGTCGGTCCAACGACGAAGGCGACGTGGTGTTCGCGTGGGTTGCGGGTGTGCGTGCTTACGCCCCTCTGTCACCCCGGACGGAGTGGTGCGCGGAGTATGCCGAGCGCGATCCACCCCAAAAAAAAATTCTAAATAAAATAAAGGGTAAATTTCTTTCCTATTGTGGAGTAGGCTCGAGCCCAGCAGTGGGACATATACGAGGCAAAATGATGAATGATGATGATGGAATAAAAAGTTATTATTACATTCATTAATCCCGGATAACAGGTATAAAAGGTAATAAAAATTAAATACATATAGATATTCATTACTTAACTTATCCACTAAGAGCGTCGTGAAAGTTAAGGTCGGGCTATTTTAACCCCTTAAAAGTCGAAAGGGGAACCAAGATTTCATGAAAAGTAAAGTTTTAGTAATTAACATTTTATCTTTGGGAGTTTGTATTATCGTTTTGGGAAACGTTTGAAGATTCAAAGATACAGCGAACTGACGTTTTGTGTATCTAAGTTAAAATTTATATACTATGAGTATTCGTAATTAGATCGTTGCTAATAAATTACAGTTTTAATGTAATTGTTTGTGGTGAATAAAACTATTTTATGAATTTTATTGCGTTAGTATTTAATTTTTGATTGTCCAATGTTTCAAACACTTTACAGCGTTCATGGTCACGGGCGGATTAAGAAAAATCAAATTCAAACGCGATAAAATCCGTAAAATAGAGTTATTTACAATGTGTAATGCTCGCGTAAACATCAGAAATCATTATGTTTGTGGTTATTTACAGGTTAGCTAGAAAAATAAAGCTATTACTGTTTAGTTGTATATTAAAAGTTAATATTCCTCATCTTTTTGAACCTAGTTGCAACTTCTTCTATTATGACAATAGCAAATAATGAGTAAAAACAGAAGACAAATCGACGTAGTGTACTCCAAGCAGTGATGCGAATATTAATGCTATGTTTATCATAATCTAAATAAAACTATTTTTACGCATTTTATTCTTCATTGTTACAGTATTTTTTTTTTTTTTTGGGCGTGGGGTGCGGTCGGCGCGCTCCTCGCACCATTCCGTCTGGAGCGACAGAGGGGCGTAAGCACGCACACCCGCAACCCACCCCACCTGCACGTCGCCTTCGTCGTTGGGCCAACCACCGGAGCAGGGAAATTGTTACAGCGTTGGAAAGTGTTCAAAACATCGAGAAATTAAAAATCAAATACCAATACGATAAAATCCGTAAAAATTGTTTTATTTAAATTTCCGTGTGGTGACGGAGTAAGAATACAATTCACCACTCCCTCTCTTGCCAGTGAGTGTCATAAAACATGACTAAGGGATTAAATATGCATATAACATCTATACAAGAGAAGGAAATCTCGAAACATACACTATTCCAACACGTCTGACCAGCGTGATATAATAGGTGAATTTTCCTCTCGAGGCTCAAGCCCAATAGTGGGATGTATATGAGCGGCAATGATGATTAAGATGATCAGAAATTATTATGAATCTGATAAGTTGAATAAAATAAAAAGCTTTCTATCTCATTTTAATTTTATCGATTATCGCATGAAAGAAAGGGATGGTGACAATTGTATTTTTATACCAACGCGATACAAAACTTAATCAAATTACGTAAAACAATTTTTTTTTCCGAATGGCACATTAATATAATTTATTTCCCCGACACTTAGTAGTTGAGCCTTTCCTTAATAGAGCAAGTTTAATTTCACCTTATTTTCTTTTACAGGTCATTCTGCCCGCATTGCTACAAATTGAATGTAAGTATTTTTGTTAATTGTATTATGTATTCATTGCAAGCGGTGGCAAACGAGCAAACAGTACACCTGATGGTAAGTATTGCTGCCGCTCATAGACCTATGCAAAGCCACTGCCTACTGCGAAGAAAGTAAAGGGAGTGTGAATGCCTGCAATGAGGTTTGGTGATACTAAAGGCATCACCAAAACCCACCACACCCAAATACCCTCAGAAAGTAGTGCTTTCGGCTCTTTAGCTCACGGATCGTAGCGCAGTTACAAATTGCTATTACTCGGACGTTGATTTTCTGCTCAGTGTGGTACTAGCCCGGACGGACCTGCCCGCGGCTGTAGACAGACAACTGTAAATAGTATGCTTCTACCACGTATTGATGTGAGTCAGAATACAAATTACTTGTATCTGATATGGTATTTTGAAAAGCCTTATTATTATCTAGCAACCCGCCCTCGCTTCGCTTCGGTTTTAGTTGTTTTGCCCGCGTAGTGCCCGTTCCCGTAAGAATACCGGAATAAATTATAGCCTAGTTTACGCCCTGATATTATAGCTTTCCATTGGTGAAAGAATTTTTGAAATCGGTCCAGCCGTTTTGAAGATTACCTGGAACAAACAGACAGACAGACAAAAATTTTTTAATCTGTATTTTAGGCATAGGTGTCGTGCAAATAACCGTGTGAGCATGAAAAAAGCTCATTATTTTGACATTAAAGACAGACACTCCAATTTTTTCCGTGTGGTGACGGAGTAAGAATACAATTCACCACCCCCTATCTTACCCGTGGGTGATCGTACGAGACGACTAAGGGATATAAAACGCATATAACATCTATGCGAGAGAAGGAAAACTCGAAATAAAACCCTATACCAACACGTTTGACCAGCGTGGTATAGTAGGTCAATTACCCTTCCATTATGGAGGAGGCCCGAGCCCAACAGTGGGACGTATATGGGCTGAGATGATGATGATGATGACTCCAATTTTATTTATTGGTATAGATTGTATAGCTCCTCTAACAGTGTACCATTTGTCTATCTTAATAATTTACTCACATATCTTTTTATGTCATTAAATCTTGTATCAGTGTGATGACGGTATAGGAATACAATTCGTCATCCCGTATTGCCCGTGGATGTCGTAAAAGACTACTAAGGGATCAAATATGCATATAACATCTATGTTAAAGAAGGATAACACGAAATAAAACCCTATTCTAACCTGACTAGCGTGGTATAGTAAGGTCATTTTCCCTCCTATTGTGGAGGAGGCTCGAGCCCAACAGTGGGACGTATATGAGCTGAAATGATGATGATGATGTTAATTTCATTATCTAAGTGAGAATACAATTCATCAGCTTGTCAAATCGTTGCAAGAGATGGAAAACTCGTTATGAATCCCTATACCAATCCATCTAATTCGCACGGTATAGTAAGTCATTTTTCTTTCCATTGTCTAGCAGTGCCCGATTTCCAATTTCACTTTTCTTGGATAAGTATTGTATGCATATTATAATTACTCATCTTTTACAATACTCATGAGTACGTAAGGGGGTGGTGATTTGTATTCTTACTCCGTCACCAGACGGAATAAAGTATACTCAACATTAATGGCAAAATGTCATTCATTTTACAATATTTTACAGCTACTCAATCAATATAATATACTATATATCACTACAATTATAAAACAGATTATAAAACAATGTCACCCTATGTATGCTTAGATCTTTAAAACTCCGCAACGGGATTTGTTGTGTTTTTTTAATAGATAAAGTGATTCAAGAGGAAGGTTTACATTTACTAGTGGTCTCCGAATGGTCGAAATTCGGCCACAATTCATTTAAATAAATTTTTCTGCTACACAATTTTCTTTTAATTATATATAAGTAGGTAGGTATAATTGTATATTGAGTAGTCTGTATTTGACTAATAACTAATATATAAATACAAATATCTATTAGATATTGTCGTCATAATTATAATTGTTTGACATTCAGTTCGACCAGAGATTTTAACCATAAACAAAAGTGTATAATAGCGTGTTTGTATCGATTGCATGGTAGTGTGCGTAATGTCTTTTTAATGAATTTAATGTATTTCTAATCCAGTATTATATAAAATGTTAGTTTTCTGCATTTCTCCTCAATATATTCTTCAACTGTGTCAAATTTCATACTTATCCATACACGTAATTTTCGTAAAAAGAGGTACAAAGTTTTTGCTTCACGTATTAATATATAGATAATACATGCATAATATGTCGCTTTTTCAAGGGTTAACTCTAAAGAAAACATGTTTCTATTATTTAATGACAAAAAAGCTATGAACGTTGTATAAAGACATTTTGTAGTATATTTAGTAGCAACATTGGACTCCTGAAGCTGGGGCGGTTCGTTAGTTTTTTTTTATATTTTATGAACGAAATAAAATTGTAAAATGAAATTATACAATTTTAATATATCGACAATGATATTTAGGCTTCTGAAATATATTATTACAATGTTAAAATATTATTATCCTTTTAGTTTGGATTTATTTTTTTTTTAGAGAGCTAATG
Source organism: Lymantria dispar (assembly GCA_032191425.1). Classification (NCBI taxonomy): domain Eukaryota; kingdom Metazoa; phylum Arthropoda; class Insecta; order Lepidoptera; family Erebidae; genus Lymantria; species Lymantria dispar. The sequence goes on along the minus strand of CM063465.1, from coordinate 1,974,506 downwards.
ATGTCTCATTTCAGCATATAAACGTTTGAATGCTTGGCTCCAGAATACCAGAAAAATTTACCTATTAATGCCACACTATCTTACCTGTGTGTGCTGTGTGGTAGCGGCTTCGAATACTACCAACCCTTGCTTTGCTCGTGGGTGTCGTAAAAGACGACTAAGAGCCCTACATTGACCCGGACCAACTCCATCTGGTACCATTTGGGTCAACGATTACATTCCCAAGGAGGGTTGACGTCAGGCAGGCCGGTCATAAAAGTCATTGCCGAAACTTTTTGCAATATGTCAAAACAGATGACATATTGCGTCGACCCCAATTAATTGGGATAAGAGCAAGATGATGATGATGATCTTACCTGTGAGTGTTATTCACGTGGTGACGGAGTAAGATTATAATTCACCACCTATTTTGCCCTTATCGTAAAAGATGACTGAGGGACATAATATGCAGATAAATATCTATTCAAGAGAATAAAACCTTAACATGAACCATATAACAACATTTGACCAGCATGGTGTACTAAGTTAACTGCACTTCCACTGCGAAAGAGGTCAAGTCCTAACAGACTGGACATCTGTGGGCTGAAACATTGATGATACTAAGCGTTTAATTTCTAAGTATTCCTTATCATGCATAGTTGTTATATGCATATTATTATAACTCAGTAGTCTTTTGCGACACCCCCGAGCAAGAAGGCATTGATGAATTATTTTCTTATTTCGTCACCACACGGATAACTTTTGAATGGAGTGACGACCATTCTTTTCTTCGTCATCATCAATGCTCATATGCGTCCCACAACCGGGCCCAAGTCTTCACTACAATAGGAGGGAGGATACAAGACCCTGCACTAAGGAAATATTGCTTGTATTGCGGGATTCTTCACAAACCTAGAATGAACGGACACAAATTACACCTAGAATCATACAATAATTTTGAATCGAAAAATCATTATTATCATCATCATCATTTCAGCCCAAATAAGTCCCACTATTGGGCTCGAGCCTCTTCTACAGTAGGAGGCAAATTGACCTTACTGGTCAAACATGTTGTTGGCATTAGGTTTTATTTAGAGTATTCCTTTTCTTGCATAGATCTTATATGCATATTACTTCGTCTTTTATGACACCCACGGGTAAGAGGGTGAGAATTGTATTCTTACTCCGTCACCACATGGAAAAATACACGTTTATTCAAACGTTATTTCAAGTAAATATTTAATACGTAGATCAAATATTTCATATATAAATTAATACTTATACAAAGAGCCACGCCCAAAATCCAATAGAGTTACATATTCAGCGTTTCAAATACCGTGTATTTGCAATAGGTAAATGTATAAATGACAAGCCGGCGAGCTCTCCATTAATATTTGATGTACCAGTCTCAGGTTTCATTAGCTCGGCATTGAATTTTTAATAAGGGTACCATACATTAGGGACTCTGGGGGTATTGCCGCGATAATGTCAATGGTTGACTTTGAAATTGTCGCAATGAAATACGCATTAGTTTTGTTTAATAGTTAAATAAAACTGAAATTGTGTTTACTGTGATATTTTTCTAATGATTTCTAATGTGATGACGGAGTAAGAATATAATTCACCACCTGTGGTATATTTTTGTGTATGTCGTCGATTTTTGTGTAACTGTGGATGTCGTAAATTATGATTAAGGGATATAATGTGCATATAACATCAATGTAAGAAAAGAAAAATTCGAAATAAACCTTATACCAACATGTCTGGCCAGCGTGGTATAGTAGTTAAATTTCCCCCCTATAGTGGAGGCCCGAGCCCAACAGATGGACGTGTATGGGCTGAGATGATGATGAGATGACGTTTCCTGATGTTTCATCATCATCATCTCAGCCCATATACGTCCCACTGTTGGGCTCGGGCCTCCTCCATAATGGAAGGGTAATTGACCTACTATACTACGCTGGTCAGACGTGTTGGTATAGGGTTTTATTTCGAGTTTTCCTTCTCTCGCATAGATGTTATATGCGTTTTATATCCCTTAGTCGTCTCATACGATCACCCACGGGTAAGATAGGGGGTGGTGAATTGTATTCTTACTCCGTCACCACACGGATAAATCCTGATGTTTACGTGAGTATTATTCGTAAGAAATAAAATTATTGAAGTGAAACTTCTTTATTGGCGTTGGAAAAAAAATTAGCGTCACATTTTTCGGTTATGCGTCACATTTATTCGTTACGCGCCATCTTTTTCTCGTCCCCATCACGGTCGATTCGAATAAAGAGTACTTTCTCCAGTGGAGTAGGGATAGCATGTCGTTTAAGCGGACATAAAGGGATAAAGGTATAAAGGGATAAAGGGATAAGGTGATAAGGTGATAAGGGGATAAAGGGATAAAGGGATAAGGGGATAAGGGGATAAGGGGATAAAGGGATAAAGGGATAAAGGGATAAAGGGATAAAGGTATAAAGGGAAAAGGGGATAAGGGGATAAAGTGATAAAGGGACAAAGAGACAAAGAGACAAAGGAACAACGGGACAAAGGATAAAGAAATTTCACTTCTGCTATGCGTACTTTGTACACACGTTAATTTTTTTTACGCATTCTGTCGCGTCCGTACTTTGTAGCTTTTATAGCGACTAAGAAAGATAACACATTTTATGTTGATGGATTATAGAGACTAGAGACCCTACCTTACTACGTTTTGAGTCCTCTATTTTAAATCTGCAATATCCCCTATGATATGGCTTTAGATTCGAATTCCAAACCGGGCAAAATTTCGTATGGTTCTTCGGAGAAGAAAAATAGCCCAAATTATACATACAGCGAGTTTTAAAGAGGAATAGATAAATAGACAAAAAAATTTAATTGTTTTTTAAACATGCTTATCAGGCAAATAATCGTGGGAACATGACAGAATATTTTGACCTATAGATTCAGATTATGTGCTTTGTAGTTTATAACTTTACAAAAAAAAAAAACTATTAATATGGCCTAAACTAAAAACATGCTAATATTACTAATAAGCCGTACTACTATTAATCCAACTAACCAGCCAGTGTGTAGCCAGACTACAGGTCACTGCGAAAAAAAAACAAAGCTATTTATTACTAAGACGAACGGCTAGCTTCATTAATTATTACGAAGAGAGAACGCGAAGGTAGTTAAGTCCGAGAAAAAATCTAACAAATAGGGTTTTTTTAATCAAAATTAAAAACTACTTTATTAAAGTTGATTTTTTTTTTTATTGCCAACGGTGGCAAACGAGCAAGCAGCACACCTGATGGTAAGTGAAACTGCTGCACATGGACCTTTGCAATACCAGGGGCACAGCCAGGCCGCTGCCTACCGTGAAGGAAATACTCTTCTTAAACCTCGTTTAGAGAAGGACATGTCATAGCGCTCGGGAAACACAGCAGCAGGTAGTTCATTCCAGAGCTTGCACGTACGTGGGAGAAATGATCGCTGGAAACGTACAGTTGAAGACCATAACGTTTCCAGGTGAAATGGGTGAACCCTGCTGCGATGTCGAGTGGTACGTTGGTAGAATGGTGACGGTGGTACCAAGTCAAACAGTGATCTTGGTATACTGCTTTATTTTTTTATCTTATATTCTCCGTCCAATTTGTGTGTTGTAAAAATACAATGCCCAACGTAGCCTCCTTTTATATGGATCGTAAGAGACGGCTAAGAGACACTAGTAGATTGCACTGGAAGAGAAGGAATTCTCGAAATAAGAAATTCGAGAGAGCTGGAAGCCTAACTTGGAGGGTGTTTGCGTTTGTTGGGTTTTAGTGATGCCTTTAGTCTCACCAAAACTCATTGCACGCATTCAGACTCCCTTCACGTTCTTCGCGGTAGACAACGGCCTAGTAAAGGTCCATGAGCGTCAGCAACACTTACCATCAGGAGTACTGTTTGTTCGTTTGCCACCGATAACAAAATAAAAACTCTATACCAACCCGTCTGACCAGCATGGTGCAGTAGATCAATTTCTCTCCTGTTGTGAAGGACTCTAGAGCCTAGCAGTTGGACGTATATGAAAATGGAACTAAAGAACTCCGTGTACTGTGGTGGACTTTACAAATATAGAATTAACAGAAATAACATCTGTTTATTTATAGTTTTAAGTTTTCACTTCTATCGCCAGTCTTCGAAAGTGCTTTGTGTTTTTCTTTAAAAATTACTAATTATCGTCTACGTGATTAAATAAAATTACGTCGTAAAATCATTCGAATAATATATTAAATATTTCGGCTGAAGCGTAAAACTATTTTACGTTTTCCCTTCTGCCGGCAGTCCTCATGATTACTTTGTGTTTTTTTTAATATTTAAACCTCTTAATGCCTTGCAATATATATTAAATTTTGATACTTCGGAGGAGTCCTATTACCCCACAAAACCATTGACGCTTATAATATATTTTCACTTAATACCAAACTATCTTAAACTCTAGTCTAGTCCTAAACTACGAAGCCAAACTGCTAAAGGCCACCCTTAATTCCTTCATAAGATAACGGACTCTCGCCTTCAACTTTACCACTTTACCATCTTGGAGAATTGTAGGCATAAGATCACAGATTAAATGCTAAAACAGTAGAACAAGAAGTGAATTTTTAAATCTGTAAAATATCTATACAATCCTATACTCTATACAAATAAATAAAATTGAAGTGTCTGTTTGTAATGTGAAAATACTGGGCCTTTTTCATGCTCACACGATTATTTGCACGATAGCTACGCCTAAAAATCAGTTTAATTTTTTTTTGTCTGTCTGTTTGTTTTGGATAATCTTTAAAATGGTTAGATCGATTTTGATAATATTTTACTAACAGGTATCCAGTCTATATAAGGAGTAACTTAGGTTATATTTTATCCCGGTATTGCCGGGTAAGGAGACTGTAGTCGAAGAGAAGCGAGGACGGGTTGCTAGTATTTAATAATATTGATATCAATATTAAGCGGTCATCTTTCTTTGCTTTCATACTATTATTTTGTTTCATACTGTAAGTATAAGCAGCGGCTTATACTGAAGACTTTTGAAATATAAAATACACGATTAATAAGATAAAGTAATAGATTAATAATATTTAACAAATTTCGAAAAAAGGAAGGCGATTTTCTTTTTTATTTTTTGAAGGCGGTTTTTTCCTTTTTACTTAAAATCCTTACTAATATTATAAATGCGAAAGTAAGGATGTTTGTTTGTTTGTTTGTTACGCTTTCACGCTTAAACTACCAAACCGATTTCAAAAATTCTTTCACCAATGGAAAGCTATAATATCAGGGAGTAACATAGGCTATATTTTATCCCGATATTCCTACGGGAACGGCAACTACGCCGCGGGTAAGGCGACTGGAACCGAAGCGAAGCGAGGGCGGGTTGCTAGTATTTTATAATTATGTTAAATATAGGTATTAACCATTACTGACTTTAAATTTTAACCTATGAAATTGTAATATACTCTATGAAATGAACTCTAGCAACAAAAACATCTCAAGATTGTCTAACTGAGATGTTTTATTCTGTGTTATCTAGAATGTGGAGCAGCTGAGGACGGTACTATATAGCCAGTTGTGTGGAAGTGCACAAAGCACGTAAGGAGTGAACGAGCTGCGGTCATTAGACGGAGATTGTAGGCCACGACAATGGCGGGTCAGGAAGTGTTGTTTGAAGTGTGATAGTGGGCTTTTGGTGAGAGATTATAAAGTTATTTAGTACGTTTATTGTTTTCAAGTAATGATATCTGATGTTTACGCGAGCACTACACATTGTAAATAAAACTACTTTTACGGATTATATCGCGTTTGTATTTGATTTATGATTGCCCGACGTTTCGAACACTTTGCAGCATTCGTGGTCACGGGCGGACTAAAGTGTCTCACGTCCAAAAAGTAATCGTTATTACAGACATTTATAATTATCTACCCGATACAGAAATTTGTTATAAATTTATTAAATTGTTACCCACATTTTAGTACAAATTTATTGCCAGTGTAAGAAAAAAATGATTCTATATGAAAAATTATATTGTTTATGGTTAGTAATTATTAATTATTAAATTTGTAGCAATTATTGTTACAATTTGTTGATTTAAAACTAACAAAACTAATATACTACCACCGGATCGGAACGCGGGCACACCGAGAAAGATCTGGCAAGAAAACTCAGGGGACATGATGCTAAATTAATATTGATTTTTAATTTTAGATGCGGCTTACTTTGTCTTACTAAAAGATTTTTGATTTATAAAATTATCTTTAACTATTATTATTGTGGGTCAAATCTATACAATAAGTGCTCACAGTATCATGCAGTCTTGTGGTGGTCTCTTTGGATTTATTTTTAATTATGTTTATAACAGGATCCCAGCTTGATGGTAATACCCAGCCATCCTCTCTATTGAAATTTTTGTGTTTTTTGATTTCAATAGCCTCGCGTACCATTCTAGGATTCACAGACTGCAGACTTAGTGTGACGGCGGTGCTTCACATCAGCTATGTGTTCTTTGACCCGAGTTCTTATGGATCTCTTTGTTTGCCCAATATAAGAGAGACCACAGTCACAGTCAAGTTTATAAACTCCTGCATCTTGTAGAGGGATCTGGCACTTGACAGGTGGTAAGAACTGACTTATCCTTTTGAGTGGCTTAAAATAAGTTTTTATGGAAGCCCGTTTCAGGATATAGCCAATCTTGTCAGTGACTCCTTTCACATAAGGTAGTACTGCAGGGAGGCGCTCAACTGTGGGTGGTTTCACACGGTCTCTGCGACAGGGGCGTGGAACTTGCAGCTTGTTTGCATGTAGAACCTGCTTGACATGCTGCAGCTCCCCAGCCAGGTGCTCCTCGTCACAGATTCCTCGTGCTCTCTGCAACAAAGATTTAGACACGGTAGCTAACTGTGAAGGGGGATGATGAGAATCACCGTTCAAGTATCTGTCTGTATGTGTTGCCTTACGATACACTGTATGACTCAAGGTGTTATTGGGTTTACGGATAACCAAAATATTTAAGAAAGATAATGCAAAAGCAAACACACGAACAGAATATTTATATATATAAAGATTACAAATACATTATTCACCGCGCATTTTATAGCCTCAATTTTTATCACCGAAAACCACTAACGGCTAAGAAGGAATTCAAAAGTGTTAAGATTTCTTTTGAATCACAGAAAATATGTTGAATTAATCCCCCCGGTAAGGCTTATGACTCATATTTATTCTATAAAACACACGGTTGTTATAATATGACGTAAAAACTTTCTCTAATGCGGGCTACGTAATGGATTGTTATGGGTCTTAAGTAATATATGGGTTTATGATATGGATAAATGGTCTTATACTTTATGTTAAATTTATGTTGATGAATAATAGCGTTCTCGTTATAACTTATGCCCACTGTTGGCAGTCGAATTTTAATAATTAACAATTTACTCCGTTGGGAACATGATTACTCGCAGAGTACTCTGCAAATTTTTATACTGTGGTGTGTTTATCTTTTAATGGAGGTCTTTATTCGGCATATTTTGGAATATATTTCACTAGCCCACGACTTCGTCCGCATGGGACTAACGCTAACTTTAACCTACGACTTGGTTTATGTAGAAGGTGAAAATATTTTTATATAATACAATTCTGTCACATATGATTTTTGAGAAATCTTAACAGTTTATGCAGTAGACGCAGCGGAAGCTTTCAAAAGGAAAAAAAATCCGATACTAAAAACTTTTTCATTGGTGCTCCGCTTCTATTTGTCTCAGTATAATGATATATAGCCTATTAACTTCCTCGATACATGCGATATCTAACTCTGTAAGAATTTTTCAAATCGGACCAATAGTTCCTGAGATTAGCGCGTTCAAACAAACAAACTATTCAGCTTTATAAGTAATAGATAGATAACAGATTACTCACTTCATATTAGGAGGGTAATTGACCTACTATTGGTATAGTATAATATTATACTGGTTAAATAAGTTGACTGATTGACAGCGTCTTGTGCTATACAAAGCACAAGTTCGTCCTCATGTGGAGTACTGCTCACATCTCTGGGCAGGTGCGCCCAAATATCAGCTAGACCCACTTGACTCCCTGCAAAGACTGGCTGTTTGAATCGTCGGGGATTCCAATCTTACGGACAGATTGGAGTCGCTGGAGCAGCGGAGAGAGTTTGGGTCACTCTGTGTACTCTACCGACTCTTTCACGGGGAGTGCTCCGAGGAACTGTTTGAGTTGGTACCACCGTCACCATTCTACCAACGTACCACTCGACATCGCATCAGGGTTCATCCATTTCACCTGGAAACGTTATGGTCTTCAACTGTACGTTTCCAGCGATCATTTCTCCCACGTACGTGTGGGCTCTGGAATGAACTACCTGCTGCTGTGTTTCCCGAGCGCTATGACATATCCTTCTTTAAACGAGGTTTAAGAAGAGTATTTCCTTCACGGTAGGCAGCAGCCTAGCTGTGCCCCTGGTATTGCAAAGGTCCATGTGCAGCAGTTTCACTTACCATCAGGTGTGCTGCTTGCTCGTTTGCCATCGTTGGCAATAAAAAAAAAATTTAGAGTTAATTCGAGTGTTCCTGTTCTTGCGAATTTTTTTCTCTGCTTGCATCACTAAGTAATCTTTCACGTGCACTGAAACGAGAAAGAAAACGTGATATTTGTATTCTATTTTCATTATCACCCGGACATATATGGTGCCGTTTTCCGTGTGGTGACGGAGTAAGAATACAATTCACCACTCTTGCAATCTTGCGCGTGGAGGTCGTAAAACACGACTAAGGGATATAATATACACATAACATCTGCGCAAGAGAAGCAAAACTCGAAATGAAAGACTATACCAACATGTCTGACCAGCATGGTATAGTAGGTTAAATTCCCATTATGGAGGAGGCCCTAGCCCAACAGTGGGACGAGTGTGGGCTGCGATGATGATGATGATATATGGTGCATTTTATGGGGCTGATATTAAATACCTATGATACTAGTGGTCGCCTCTTAGTAAAGTTTGAATTTACAAATCGACTTCCGCAATACAAGAGGCATAGAAAGGTCGCGACCTACCCTAAAGGCGAGGTTTCTCAGAGGTTAATTGTTTAGCATATAGTATTTCTGTCTAAGAAAAGTATATCTATTCTTTTTCTGTGTGGTGACGGAGTAAGAATATAATTCACCACGCCCTCTCTTACCCGTGGGTGTCGTAAAAGACGACCAAGGGATTAATATGCATATAATATCTATGCAAGAGAAGGAAAACTTGAAATGAATCCCTATACCAACACGTCTGACCAGCATGGTATAGTAGGTCAAATTCCCTCCCATTGTGGAGGAGGCCCAAGCCCAACAGTGGGACGTATGTGGGCTGCGATGATGATGATGATGATAAATAAAATGTTACGATTTTTTTCCGGAAAATGACCACCTAGTTTTCGTCCTACACTGTGTCGTCCGATACGTGGTCACCACTGGAGAACCTATCTATCCCCAGCGGTTGTCGGTTCGTCGAGCGATGTGGCCTGCTCATTGCCCATCTGCGGACGTCCGGATTTATTTCGGATTCTAGGTACGTCAATTTCCCAATTATGAAAGAGTCCTGAGCCCAACAGTGAGACATATATAGGCTGAGATGAGGCTGATGATGATTTCATCATCATCATTTCAGCTCATATACGACCTACTGTTGGGCTTGAGCCTCCACCACAATAGGAGGGAAATCGACCTTACTATACCATGCTAGTCAGACATGTTGGTACAGAGTTTCATTTCGAGTTTTCCTTCTTTTGCATTGATGTTATACGCGTATTATATCCCTTAGTCGTCTTTTACAACATCTGACGGGCAAGATAGGGAGTGGTGAATTGTATTCTTACTCCGTCACCACACGGACAAATGATGATTTATAGGAAGCATTTGTAACATTAAAAGTATAAAAAGATATGATTCATGTAAATTTTAAAGGGAATTAATAGAATCTTGCCATCGTTAAGCTTTCAAAATAAGTTAAAAGTTAACTTATCCCATTATAGGTCGACACATTTTGATTCAGCGTCGCTAAGTTACAATATGTTACGACAAACATACCTCAGACTGTTTGACTTCTCTGTTTGTCTAACGCATAGCACCAGCTGCGTACCACACAAAATTTATGAATATATTTCCTGACTTTTTTAAGTATTTTGATTGGTTGGATAATTTTTATAATCATAAGAATGAATAATGTGTGTTGTTTAAAAGTAATATTAATTCATACATCTTAGAACAATGACGTATAGAAGTATAGTGTCGGTATTTAAGCGAACAAAAACATGAAGCCAGAAATACTAGATGCGTGCAAGCGATTACACACGAACACACACACACCACTAAACAATAGTGTTGCCTTGTACCTATAATTACTAATCATAAACAATATATTTTTTTCATATAGAATCATTTTCTTCTTGTACTGGCAATAAATTTGTACCAAAAATGTACGTCATAACTTAATAACTAATTTTCCGGATAGATAATTATAAAAATCTGTAATAACGTTGACTTGTTTGGACGTCAGACATCTTAATCCGCCCGTGACCACGAAAACTGTAAAGTGTTTGAAACGTCGGGCAATCATAAATCAAATACAAACGCGATAAAATCCGTAAAAGTAGTTTTATTTACAATGTGTAGTGCTCGCGAAAACATCAGGTCAAGAATTAAATTTTGAATTAGTCATTAACAATTCTTTACAAACCAAAAATAATTAAAAAATAATAATGTTATAGCTCGACAACAAAGTTACTTAGTTTTCACTTCGAGTCCCCAAAAGTAGTCCTCAAAGACTGCCCCGCATTTTTTTTAACGATACATCCTGCACTAAGGAAATAATCCTTGCAGTGCTTTACAAACATATAATTAACCGACACAAGTAACAACCGGACCCATAGTAATAATTTGTGAATCGCACAAAGTTTTATCCTGCATGGGATTCCAATCCCCGACACAGCACTCCGTATCTTAATCACTATGCTATCTGTGCATTGAATTAGGTAAATACCATAATTCTCTACCAATATTTTATTTATTACTCATTCATATTGACCTATAATAAATAAATACTATTTTGTATTCGTATCTGCCGAGGGGTTTTAACATATATTATGAATGTATCCAGTTTGTGTGGAATTCAAACATGTATACCCATGGGAAATTTCTTTTTAGATTTGCTTATCAGCATAAAAGTTAAACTACAAAGGTCTTAAAAAATATGACATATTAAGATTGAGAAGCAGGCACAGTAATTGGACAAGACCGTAGTTTAAAATATCCGTGTGGTTACGGAGTAAGAATACAATTAACCACCTCCTATCTTGCCTGTGGGTGTCGTAAAAGCCGACTAAAGGATATATGCAGGTAACAGCGATGTGAGAGAAGGAAGACCCAATATAAAACCCTATTCCAATACGTCTGAATAGCGTGGAATAGTAGGTCAATTCCCCTCCCATTATAAAGGAAATCTGAGTGAGTACAGGCATTCATTTCGAGATTTCCTTCTCTTGCACAAATGTTATATGTACTTTTTATTCCCAAGTCGTCTTATACGACACACCCACGGGTTAAATAGGAAATGGTGAATTGTATTCTTACTCCGTCACCACACCTAAAACAGATTATTAACAGACATAAATTACAAACTGACTTAGAATAATAGTTTGTTAATCGAATAAAGTATTGTCCTATCTGGGAATCGAACCCGAGATACTGAGATGGTATATTGATATCTTAACCACTATCTATGCAGTGACTCTCAGTATTGATTTATAACCCCGACTACGTCGGTCGAGGAGAGGGTATTCCGTTCCTCACGGGGTATTCCGTCGGGCCGACCACTGGCGATAAGTCACTCTGCTCCGGCGGTCGGCCCAACGACGAAGGCGACGTAACACGGGTGGGTTACGGGTGTGCGTGCTTATGCCCCTCTGTCGCCCCGGACGGAGTGGAGCGAGGAGTAGGCTGACCGTAACCAATCCCCCAAAAAAAATAGTATTGATTTATAAAAAAAAACTTTAGTAAAAACCAAAGAAATCGATATATACTTATCACTCTCATTATATGATTATATAATAGGTATATAATAGGTATCTATTCAATTTACACAAAAAAAACAAATAATCGGTTACAAATATTTGTTCCTAACAAAGCATTAGGAATTTTTGTTTGGTGATCTTGTGAAAGTGAATATTTATACTTGAACTTTCAACGATAACCTTTACAAATCATTGTAATGTTTTTTTCTTTACAAATTTTTGAATTTTCGCTATATTTTTGAGGCTTTATGAAATGGAATAACGATAAAATCCGTAAAAATAGTTTTATTTCAAATGCGTAATATTCATGTAAATTATCCACCCGATCTCTTACTCGTGGGTGTCGTAAAAGGCAATTAAGGGATACAATCATCATCATCATCATTTCTTTAGCCCATACACATGCCACTGTTGGGCGAAAGCCTCCTCCACAACAGGAGGGCAATTGACCTTACCAGACAGGTTTTATTTTGAGTTTTCCTTCTCTTGCATAAATGTTATATGCGTATTATATCCCTTAGTCGTCTCTTACGATATCCACGGGCAAGAGAGAGAGTGGTGAATTGTATTCTTACTCCGTCACCACACGGATAAGGGATACGATATGCAGATAATATCTATACAAGAAAAGTAATACTACATAAAATCCTATGCCAATACGTCTGGCCAGAGCGGAATAGTATGTCAATTTCCCCCTTTATTCCCCCAAAAGTGGGAATAAAAATGGGCGAGATGACCAATTTTAAGCTCTTGCGCTATCCATTCCGTTCGGGACGACAAAAGGACGGCGCCGGGGCCCATCACCCAACCGTACCCCCGTCGCTTTCGTCGTTGGGCCGATCACTAGTGCCGAGTTTCTTGTCCTCAGTGGTCGGCCCGACGGGATACCCTTTCGGGTACCCTCACCTCTTGACGTACTTGATACTCGCATAATCATAAGATGCCTTTATTTAAATGCCTCGTTAGTCTTCATTCGGATCTAATAACTCTTGTTGGTCAGAATCTATAACAAATTCCATAGATTACCTCAAGGTTAGACCTTTAAAAAGTTCAGGGAAATGCTTTTAGTTGCCTTGTGACCCACAACGAATTTAATTAGAACGAATTCCACTTCCACTGCTATGCGAAAGACAGGCAAAATTAATACTTTCTCTTGCTTGCTTGTTTTAGTCGACTTTACGATACCTACTGCCAAGAGAGGATAAGATAAGATAAGATAAGATAATATTTATTTGTTTGAACATTGTAATTTACACATTAATGCAAGATGTTACATGGTGTACAAAGTCCAGTCATGTTCAGCCTCATGTTAAGGCGTACAAATTTGTGTATAAGTTATTTGTAATTAATTGTAATAAATTAATTGTAATGAATTAATTGTAATAAATGTCAGATACAGAAATTAATTAGAATTCAAAACATAGTCATTAGTCATGCGGATATATAACAATATTAACATTTTAAATACCAGCTATACATATTTACATTTCTTTATCCAATAAGAACTGTGTAACATTATAATAAACTTTCTGAGTTAAAAATTGCTTAAGTTTCCTACCAAATGCTATTTTATTTAGTTCTTTCCATGATTTTGGCAATTTATTATAAACAATTGGGCTCATGCAGAAAATACTTTTTGTCATTAATGCTGTTTTGGATTCATGTAAACAAAGCTTACTATTATCTCGTCTGTTTCTTGGATAAGTGTCTGCCACTCGCGCAAATAAATTTAAGTTTGACTTGACAAACATAGCAGTTTCATATATATACAACGAGGGAAGCGTTAAGATATTGTACTTCTTAAAATATGGTTTACAACTGTCAGTTCTTGCAATATTAAACATGGCTCTTATACAACGCTTTTGAGCCTTGAGTGCTATAGTATTATCGGTACTATTTCCCCAGAATATAACTCCATACCGTAGGACTGACTGAACCAATCCATGATAGGCATTAAGTAAAGCATCAGTATTGAGGACTCGTGACAGTTTATATAAGGCATAAGCCGACGAACTTAAACGCGTGGTAACCGATTCGATATGTGTTTTCCAATTAATTTGTTTGTCAATAATAAGTCCAAGAAATTTTATATTATCTACTTCATTAATATTTATGTCATTATATTGAATATTGAAATTAGTTCTTGTTTGTCTACGTTGACTGAAATGCATTATTTTAGTTTTGTTAAAATTAATATTTAAATTATTATCGTGTAACCAGTTTATAATCGATGTCAAGGAATTATTGATATCTTGTTCATATGAATCTCTATCATTACAAGTTATTGTTACAGTGCAGTCATCCGCAAATAGTGTTATGGGATTTTTCGTTACTTTAGGCAAGTCGTTAATATATAGATTAAATAGTAGGGGTCCCAAAATGCTACCCTGAGGCACTCCACAAATAACGTCACGTTCATCGGATCTGAAAATATCTTCTCTCCTGTTTATTGTATTTATATTACAAATTTCGGTGATCTGTTTCCGATTCTTTAAATACGATTTGATTAAGTTTAATATGTTTCCTCTAATGCCATATGCTTCTATTTTATGTAATAGGATGCTGTGTTGAACACAGTCGAACGCCTGTGTCATATCACAGAAGATAGCAGAGACAGGATTTCTTTTATCGACGTTTACCATGACGTTGTGTAGAAAATTATAAATAGCCATGTTAACATTTTTATTTTTTCTAAACCCATGTTGCTCTTCGGATAAGATATTTTGTTTTTCTATATATGTATAAATTGCATTATAAATGATTTTTTCAAAAATTTTCCCTATATTAGATAAAAGTGCAATTGGTCTATAATTTTCTATTAACTCTCTATTGTCTTTTTTGTGTAAGGGCTTTATTATGGATAACTTTAGAGCCTCTGGAAATATGCCTTCAGTAATACAGAGGTTAACAATGTAACTTAAGTGGTTAGATACTTCGTTCGCTACTGCCTTAATTATTTTAGTGGCAACGTCATCATAACCCACACTATTCGTATTTTTAAGGGACTTGATAGCTCTATTAAGATCGAAAGGCGTACAGGGGGGCATAAACATTGACTTTAAATTTGTCGAGATAAGTGATGTAGAGTTTTTTCCAGTGTTCCAGAGGGGGTGGTGAATGACATTCTTACTGCGTCACAATACAGAAAATAGGTTCTTTTTTGTGAATGCCGCCCTGATGTAAGCATTATATTCCTTAGTAAGATACATACATACATAGATTCACGCCTTCTTCCCATAGGGGTGGGCAGAGACCACTTTCCTCTTTTTGCTACGATCTTGACATACCACTTTTGCCTCCTTCATATTCATTAATCTCCTCATGCATCTTTTCTATTTAGGGTACTTATAACCTGACCATTGTTAAGAACGTCCCCAATTTGATCGTGGAACGTCCGCTTTGGTCTTCCCCTTCCAACACTTCCGTTCAAATTCGCTTTATAAATTCTTGTCAATCTCCTTTCATTCATTCTCTCTACATAACCAAACCAACTTAACATACCTTTTTCAATCCCTATCACAACATCTATTTTCATACTACAACGTTCCGTATTCACTCTGTTCTTAATTCTATCACTTATTGTCACATCAATCCTGTTCCTCAGCGCTCTCATTTCCACAGCATTTATTCCAATTTCGTGCTTTTGCTGCCATTCCCAGCTTATTAGTAAGGTAATTGTACAAAAATCTATATATATAAAAGAAAGTCGTGTTAGTTACACTATTTATAACTCAAGAACGACTGTACCGATTTGGCTGAAAATTGGTGGAGAAGTAGCTTAGATCCAGGAGACAGACATCGGATACTTTTTATCCCGTTCGTTCGCGTTCCCGTGTGACGTAACATAAAACGCCAAAGAGAATACAAGTCACTGTGAAATGTGGTATAACAAAAGCGCCTCTGATAAGTAACAACAAAACGCAAATGACAGCTATAGACAGACTATATTTTAAAAAAATTATGGCGGTATGAAGTTCGCCGGGTCAGCTAGTAATCTTAATATATATAAATTACGTGTCACGTTGTTTGTCCGCGATGGACTCCTAAACTACTTAACCGATTTTAATCAAATTTGCACACCGTGTGCCGTTTGATCCAACTTGAAAGATAGGATAGCTTACATCTCAATTTATAGTCGCAATATTATTTTATTGCAAATTATTTGTCTATTATTTGACATTCACAATTATCTGTCAATTCCAAACGATTTTAACAGATGGCGATATCTGTTGACTGGATCGAGTAATTAATTAATAAATGGCGCTGCTATGTCAAACCTACAAACGTGTCATGTACGATTTTACATAGATGCCATTTAAAAAAAAAATATGGGACTTTTGACGCGAATGTCAAAATGTGAATGTCACGTAGCGCTTTTATGTTTTTTTCATTATTTTAGTGTTTTGATGTGTTATATTGAATAATTTTGCTGATATTTTATGTAATATAATGCAGATAAAATTCTGAAATGTAGTGAATATGATATAATAGTGAATTGCGTGCATTTTGACATTCTGCCAAAATTCGCAGAGAAGGCATGACTTGGATATCAGCACTAAGTCATGCTAACGACTGACTGAAAGACTAAAACTAAAGACGTGAATATATAATAAATATAATAACTCGACATTGGCACCAATAGCTTATATAATTGTAGCTCATTGCCAATAAATAAGAAGAAGAAGAAGAAAAAAATATGACGACCTCCATGACAGATGTTCTCCTATAGTTCCATTTAAATAATTTAATAAAATGTAATATAACAAAAACATTAGCCATAGCAACGCGTGGCCGGGTCTGCTAGTTTAGAATATAAAGTAAACTTGCGTAAAATTATTGATGACTACTAATACATTAAAAAACCTAGTACATATTTAATGAAACAACACGAACTCTTACCCGACCAAAATAAAGGATGCCATAAATTAAAGAACATGCTTTGTTTGGTAGCACAATAGGATTTAACTAGGTTATAATGGGGGCGATTATGGCAAGTCGGAATTTCATTAAGTCAGACCCGTTAACTTACCTACTCGGCGAGGGAGATCCGGTTAAATTAAAACGTTATTTAGTAATATTTTTCTTAATATCTGTGAGATATACTAATTATAACTGGTTAGTTAAGTATTTATTAGATTAAAATATTTAATTAGATCTTTTAACTTAGAATTAAATTTTCTTGTTTATCATTTCATTTAATTTAATCAAAAATCAAACTGTAGTATATTTATGGTATTTTTACATTTTTTTTATTGCAAACGATGGCAAACCAGCAAACAGTACACCTGATGGTAAGTGTTGCTGCCGCTCATGGACCTTTGCAAGGCCGCTGCCTACCGCGAAGAGAGTGAAGAGAATGTGAATGCGTGCAATGAAGTTCGGTAATATAAAAGCATCACTAAAGCCCACCACACCCGAACACCCTCAGAAAGTTTTGCTTCCAGCTCTCTCGCTCACCGATCGAAACGCAATAACAAGTTGCTACTACTCGGACGTCGATTTTCTGCTCAGTGTGGTACTACCCCGGACGGACCAGCCCGCGGGTATAGGCAGACAATTGTTAACAGTGTGATCCTACCACTATAAATTTAAAATCAGATATGAATGAATGAAAACCATAATCGTTTGAATTATACTTATACCAGCTGATCCAACAGACGTTGTTCTGTTCAAATATAATAAAAGGCATTCTCCTTAAAATCGACAACAGCGCCACTTACCGGGTTCAATTGTGAATCTAAACCATTTTCGAATCCACTTCAACGCACACAAAAAATTTCATCAACATCGGCCCAGCCGTTTAGGAGGAGTTCAGTGACATATACACGTACACAAGAAATTTATATATAACTGGCAACCCGCCCTCACTTCGCTTCAGTTTCAACCGTCTTTCCTGCGTAGTTCCCGTTCCCGTGGGAATACCGGGATAAAATATAGCTTAGTTTACGCCCTGATATTATAGCTTTCCATTCGTGAAAGAATTTTTGAAATCGGTCCAGCCGTTTTGAAGATTACCTGGAACAAACAGACAGACAGACAGACAAAATTTTTTGAATCTGTATTTTAGGCATAGGTGTCGTGCAAATAACCGTGTGAGCATGAAAAAAGCCTATTATTTTGACATTACAAACAGACACTCCAATTTTATTTATTGGTATAGAAGATATTTGAATTATATAATTTTACTTTTTTATGGTTAAAAGGGCGTCACACTGGAGCTAGTACTTATGAGATATATTGTGTACAATATTATATTGAGTAAGAAAAAAAAAGAATTATAAGTAATAAGCCAAGCCCTCTGGATTTCTTACAGGTCTTCTTCTCAGTAGAGGACGCGTTCCGATTCAGCAGTAGTTTATTGGATTATTTTACTTATGTTAAAATTGACAATATGTAAGTGCTCGCCCGAGGTTTATACATCTATACCAATAAATAAAATTGGAGTGTCTGTAATGTCAAAATAATAGGCTTTTTTTCATGCTCACACGGTTATTTGCACTATAGATATGCCTAAAATACACTTTATATTTTTTTGTATGTCTGTTTGTTCCGGGTAATCGTCAAAACGACTGGACCGATTTCAAAAATTCTTTCACCAATGGAAAGCTATAATATCAGGGAGTAACCTAGGCTATATTTTATCCCGGTATTCCCACAGGAACGGGAACTACGCAGGAAAGACGACTGAAACCGAAGCGAAGCGAGGGCGGGTTGCTAGTAATAAATATATATATTTTTTTTTTACTATATCTAGTCATTAACGACATCCACGGGTAAGATAGGGAGTGGATAATTTTTTTTTTTTTATTTAATTTAAATTTGACCAGCCTCGTCCACAATAGGAGCAAAAGCCACCTACTATACTTAGGGATGAATCGATACTAGTGAGCACTCATATGGTATCGATACTTTTCATTCGATATTAATACTCGGTATCGAACGTAAGTCCAGTCGATACTGAGTACTAATATCGAATGAAAATCATGGTATCGGTATCGAATGAAAAGAGTACTTGATAATGATTTCTGATGTTTACGCGAGTATTACACATCCATACTAATATTATAAATGCGAAAGTAAGGATGTTTGTTTGTTTGTAGCGCTTTCACGCTTAAACCACCGAACGGATTTCAAAAATTCTTTCACTAATGGAAAGCTATAATATCAGGGAGTAACATAGGCTATATTTTATCCCGGTATTCCCACGGGAACGGGAACTACGCGGGTTTAAGCGACTGAAACCGAAGCGAAGCGAGGGCGGGTTGCTAGTTTTAAATAAAACTACTTTACGGATTTTATCGCGTTTGTATTTGATTTTTGATTGCCCGACGTTTCGAACACTTTGCAGTGTTCATGGTAACGGGCGGACAGACCGCCCGTGACCATGAACAAAGTAGTTTTATTTAAAATGAATACTTGATACTTAAAAACAATTGGATACTCATGGTAAGTATTGATGCTAGGGCGGATACTAGTGTTTAGTATCGAATGTTAGGGTTGTGGTTTCCTAAAAAATAAGCTCATCAAAATTATTCCTGTAGAGATACCGTATATGATAAGATTGGGTAGGCTCTATGATTGGTCCATTCGATACTCAGTACTAGTATCGAATGAAAATGATTCCATGCCGATACCAGTAAGTATCGATACTGATTGAGTTCCGATACTTAGTGACCGATACTGTATCAATTAAAAGTATCGATACCTAGTTGGTATCTTGTTATCCCTAACTATACTACACCGATCAGACAAATTGGTATAAAATTATATTTCGAGATTCGAGTCTGGCGTTCGATATAGTTTCTATTTATTCTTTACCTTTATAGATGGCGCAAGTCTCCCATAAATACGATAATATGAGTGATAATTTGATTACCATACGTCAGCCCACGCTGGTCTAGTTGGTAGGTTAATTGAAACGGATTCTCAATAGGTGACAATTCGAGTCTCACGCTTTTTTATCATTGCAAATGAGCAAACGGTACACCTGTTGGTAAGTGTTCTGCCGCTCATGGACCTTTATAAAGCTGCTGCTTACCGCAAAGTAAGTGAAGGGTGTGTGAATGAGTACAATGAGGTTCGATGATACTAAAGCCATCACTAAAACCTACCACACGCAAACACCTTCAGGTTTTTTTTTTTGGCGGGAATCTGGAAGTGTCATGTGGTAGAACATAACCTTAACAGTGGCCATTAGACTGTCGAGGGCAACACTTTGACTTACTGACAGACCATTACTGACATGAAGAAACTGATAACTTGAAAAAATAATTATAACTCGACACTGGCAAAAATGGCTCGTATTTGTAGCTGATTGCCAAGACAAAAAAAGAAGAAGAAGAACACCTTCAGTAAGTTAGGGTTCCGGCTCTCTAGCTCACCGAACGAAGCGCAGTAACAAATTATTACTATTCATATCTAGTTATCCTTACTAATATTATAAATACGAAATTAAGTTTGTTTGTTTGTTACGCTTTCACGCTTAAACTATCGAACCGATTTCAAAAATTCTTTCACCAATAGAAAGCTATAATATCAGGGAGTAACATAGGCTATATTTGATCCTGATATTCACACGAGAACGGGAGCTACGCGGGTAAAGCGACTGAACATGAAAGGAAGGCGGGTTACTAGTCCTTACCTTATATTATAAATACGAAAGTAAGTTTGTTTGTTTGTTTATTTGTTTGTTACGCTGTCACGCTTAAACCACCGAACGGATTTCTAAAATTCTTTCACCAATGGAAAGCTATAATATTATTGTGAAATAGGCTATATTTTATCCTGGTATGCCCACGGGAACGGGACCTACGCGGGTAAAGCGACTGAACCCGAAGCGAAGCGAAGACGGGTCGTTAATAAGGTAAACGCCACACAAAAGACCGTTGGGCATTGGATTGCAAAATAATTTCACAACGAAACAGTATCCCTATTAAGATATTGTTTAAGCAGTAAAATCTTTCATACAATAGGGCCCGTATGATTTACGTAACTCAGAAATTGAACCATTGTTACAGCTGACGTTTCTAATATATCGACATTGCAAACTCCATACGAACAAGGACTGATTTACACTTACTTAGAAGCTTTGTTATACATTCTATCCTACTCTAACTAATATATATTTTTTTTTTTTTTTTTTTTATATATTCACGCCTTTTTCCCTTTTTAGGGGTAGGCAGAGTCCACTGCCCTCCACCTGCTACGATCTTGACATATTCAGCGTAGCAAAGCGGTTCTCTGTGGGCCACTTTTCGCCCCCGACGGAAACGAGACGTGACGTGT
Organism: Lymantria dispar; assembly: GCA_032191425.1. NCBI lineage: Eukaryota > Metazoa > Arthropoda > Insecta > Lepidoptera > Erebidae > Lymantria > Lymantria dispar. The sequence continues at coordinate 1,953,167 of CM063465.1, read as the reverse complement.
CGCGAGCCACATCGCCGCCATTCGTACAGTTTTTTTTTTAATTTTTGAAACTCATTGCGTTTCCGCGGGAAATACATACACATATAATTAACGGACACAAATTACATCCAGACTCAGAACAACAATTTGTGGATCGCACAAAGTGTTGTCCTGCGTGGGATTCGAACCCCCGACACTGGCGCTGTAGGTCACTAGCATTAACCACTACGCCATCTGTGCAGTCTGCACAGACTAATATATATTTAGATATATTTTTTTTTTAAATACATCGCTCTGCAGTAAGGAAATAATCTTTACTTTACAAATATATCTTTATATATATATATTTATTGTGTACGTGTGTATGTCACTGAACTCCTCCTAAACGGCTGGATCGCTCAGGACGCCTGGCAGACGTGAAACATCGATGTTATTTTGTACAAGTATATATGCATAAAATAACTGATTATGACAGGTACTAATATGGCATAATCTATACAAATATTATAAAGAAGAAAAATTTATATTTATGTGTGTGCGTGTGTGTGTATATTTGTAATGAATAAACTCAAAAACTACTGTGCCCGCTATTCTCGTGGGAACGGGAACTACGCGGGTAAGGCGACTGAAACCGAAGCGAAGCGAAGGCGGGTTGTTAGTGTATAAATAAAATTTACGATTTTTAGGATTTTTTGCTGAAAATTATGATCTTTATTCAACAAATATATATTCTCATTAAATACAAGAATTAAAAATATTTCAAATTGTAACATCTCAATTCTATAAATCAGTGATTGCTGTAATCTATACCAATAAATAAAATTGGAGTGTCTGTTTGTAATGTCAAAATAATAGGCTTTTTTCATGCTCACTCGGTTATTTGCACGACACCTATGCCTAAAATAGCAATTAAAAAATTTTCGTCTGTCTGTCTGTCTGTTTGTTCCGGGTAATCTTCAAAACGGCTGGACCGATTTCAAAAATTCTTTCACCAATGGAAAGCTATAATATCAGGGCGTAAACTAGGCTATATTTTATCCCGGTATTCCAACGGGAACGGGAACTACGCGGGTAAAACCACTATAACCTATAACCGAAGCGAAGCGAGGGCGGGTTGCTAGTAATATAATAGTTATATTCGATTCCTCTGACGATATTACTATGACAATTGATCGGCACTATATTTACTAACATATAGTGCGGGCGTCATTCTCATCACTGCATGCGTGGCCACGCTGGCAATCGGATTTACTTGCGGCTATAGATGTTTCACATTAAATATATTTTACAATTCTACGTTATAAATGGATATTAACACCTAAATATTCATACGGGTCAGCCAAGTTAAGAGTAGGGATGTGACTTGGAGGGGAAAAATCGATTAATAAATAATAAATTTTTCTTTCATTAAAATGAATTGATTTGCAAAAAAATTATTAATTATTTTTAATTAATCGATTATTTTTACAATCAATTTTACTACTCGTAAGGTTGGATTTATTTGTACATAATAATATTTTCTAATATAGTATAAAACACAGACATTCAATCGAGTACTTTTTCTGGTAGAATTGTAATGACCTTTTTCAGGAAATCTGAGTGATTTTTCTAAAATGCAATAGGAAACTTTAAATCTAAAAAAAAAACAAATAGTAAAATAATAGATTAATTCTAATATAATAATATCGATTTATTTTAAATCGATTTTTATTATGTAATTAATCGATTATTATAATCGATTAAAACAATAATCGATTAATATAAAAATCGATTATTTTTTCACGTCCTTAGTTAAGAGTAACAGTGAATTCTTAAATATTTTTATCTACACTATCCTTAAAATCCTAAACGAAACTTATCACTCTCCGAAACAAAAAGGTCTTCACAAAACAGTATAATCCGGCAGGTTGTACCTCTTATCATATACTTAAACAAATATTCCGTCCTAACCCCATGTTAGCTTGAGTTAATCCCATGGCTTTCTTAAAAGGGTCCGAATGGGATCTCTGTTTTTGTCAAAGATACGTTTCTTTGAAGGATCAGTTTGTTTTTCGTAAGAAAGGAATTTACAAAAGGAAATAATTAGTGAAATAACATTAGGAAAAAAGTGAGCCGTCCCTCAGGATGCCTGGCAGATGTGAAACATCGAAATTATTTTGTAATATAAGAACATATTACGATTTGCATAAAAGAACATATTACGATTATGGCATGATGTATAAATCTTAGAATAATAACGTATAGAAGGTAAGTCGCGCACAAAAAGTGAGGCATTTCAATTGGAGCCTAATGGAGCTTACACCGGAACCGTTCCGTAATGTACAAGGTCACTGTACTGCACGTAAGTACGCAACTTTTAAAAAATAAATAGGTAATTATGACGATTTGTGCATTCAAATGGTGTCACAACACATTTTAAAAACATAAAAAGGTTTTTAACATTACTTTTAAAAGTATTTCGACGATTTATGTTAATAAAAACAAAATTTGATTTCATAATTTGTATAGTGGTGTGCGTGTGTACGTGTGTAATTGTCTGCGCGCATGTAGTATTATAGATTCAATATTTCAATCGTTCGAAGTACCAACATTATCCTTCTATACGTTATTATTCTAAGGTATAAATAAAATCCATGTGGTGACGGAGTAAGAATACAATTCACCACTCCCTATCTTGCCCGTGGATGTCGTACAAGACGACTAAGGGATATAATATGCACATAAGATCTGTGCAAGAGAAGGAAAACTCGAAATGAAACCCTATACCAACATGTCTGACCAGCATGGTATAGTAGGTCAAATTCCCTCCCATTGTGGAGGAGGCCCAAGCCCAACAGTGGGACATATGTGGGCTGCGATGATGATGATGATGATAAATAAAATGTTACGATTTTTTTCCGGAAAATGACCACCTAGTTTTCGTCCTACACTGTGTCTTCCGATACGTGGTCACCACTGGAGAACCTATCTATCCCCAGCGGTTGTCGGTTCGTCGAGCGATGTGGCCTGCTCATTGCCCATCTGCGGACGTCCGGATTTATTTCGGATTCTATGTCGCAGAAAAATCCTGAGCATAGCCCGCTCTACAGCACTTTGAGCTTGGTTATGGGGCCTGGTTATGGGGCCTATTTAGGGACCACGTTTCCGTGTCGTAAGTCATCATTGTTAATACATACTGATCGTAGACCTGTGTTTTGAGACACTGAGGCATGTTGGATGGGAAGATACTCTTAAGTTTCCGAAGCATAATGTGAACATATTATTTGGTTTTGAGTTTGATTTCTGAAACTATGACTGTATTTAAAATTATTGGTGTTATAATTGTTTTATCCTTGTAGTGAAATCATAAGAATACAATTTTCGCTACCCTTTGATTGCTAGTGGAAGTCGTGAAAATCAGCTAAGGGTATCACTATGAGGCTGTTCAGCAGCTTTCTTCTAGGAAATGTATAACATCACACTGTGATCACTAAACCGCCTGCCAAGCGTGATAATTACGGCAATGTCCCCCCCATTTATGAAAGAATTCAAATTCAATTCAAATTCAAATCCTTTATTATGTAAAAACCCCGCGGGGGCACTTACATATGGTCACTTTTTTACATTTTACCTTAAATTACTACCGGATCGGAACGCGACCGCTCTGAGACGATCCGGCAAGAAACTCAGTGGGATTGTCTTCTTTTTCATTCAATTACTATTTTTTTTTTAAGTAAGTAAATATACAACAACATGTCTATTAATAGCTCCAGTGTGATGCCTTTCGAACCATCATACAATACAGTTATTAAATATAACGAAAAAGTACCATGGCTGGACCAGATCCCGCAAGCGGAACCCGATCACGAGTTAACCACTAGAGCAGCTATCACTCCCCTCAACCACAATGGAGGGAAGGGAGTGACCCGCTCCTCGTAGCTACTGCAAGCAGACCCTTCAGTGAGCATGACTAATACCATGTGCCTCAAACATCAAACACAGATTAAATAACAAATTCGTTTGGCAAAACACGCTACGCTTTCAAATTATAGTAACAACAACAGAATAAACATGTGTGTAACACCTTTTGAAATAATGAGAAAATGCCTGAATGAGGAGCTGCTCATAACCAGTCTGTATTATCATCAAGATAATCCGAGATTTTATAATAACCTTTTCTATAAAATCTACTCTTGTTTGCTGCAAAGACGTCTGCAGACAGAGGTGCGGTGAAATGCTTATGGTGATGAAAACTTTATTCGGAGTCATCCGGTTATTGGATTATTCCATCACAGTATTCTCTACTGTGTACTCATACGTTCCACTGTTAGGCTCGAACCTCCTTCACATTAGGACCATGCTATTCAGACGTATTGGCATAAGGTTTCATTTCAAGTTGTCCTTCTTTTGTATAAATGTTATACGTATATTTCATCTCTTAGTCAATTTTTCGATACCCACGGGCAAGAGAAGGTGTGGTGAATTGTATTCTTACACTGTCATCACAAGGAAAGTGTAATTATTTAATGATGATATAAGAAATAGAATGTTCTGTTACCAACCCAAAAACTTACTGAGAAACTCCTAAGAGCTGACCAGAGGCAGAAGTCAACACCAACAGTGATTACCCTCTTGCGTTCGAAGCAAGATGATTATGGCATTAAGAGTAACAGTAAAAGGTAGGTAGTGTTTTCTGAGTGGTCTTATGGGATACCCTTGGGAAAAAAAGGGGATGGTGAATTGTATTCTTAATCCATTACCATAGAGTCAATATTATTATTAAAATTATAATTATATAAATGTTATTAAACCAACAATCACATTAGGAACAAAAAAATCATTATAATTTTTTATATTTCATTTGCTAATGAATTCCTTCTGAAACAATTTAGAAATGGAAAACCAACTAAATATATCTTGTAATGTAACGGGCGAGAGGGAGAATTATTCTTAACGAAAATGGCTAACAGAAATTGCGGTTATCTTTAATTAAATTTGATATTGACGTAAACTTTACGTAAGTCAATTATTTTAACAAAAACAGTTAACGAAATCTGTGCTAAATTTAGTAAATTTTGTAATAAAAGTGCAGTGCCGTAGCTGTTATAAATATTCTAAAAAATACACTTTCTTGTTCACTTGGTATGTCTTTGGTACTTGAGTCAGTAATACTGTTAGTACAATGTTGACAGTACAGCCGCGGGCAGGTCCATCCGTCCGTCTGAATAGCAGTAGCAATTTGTTATTGCGCTTCGTTTGGTAAGCGAAAGAGCCAGAAGCTCAACTTTCTGAGGGTGTTGTGTTATACGGCGTCCCCGTAAGGGACGTCGATGGCAGAGGGCACTCTCTTTGGATATTCCGTCGGGTCGATCACTGAAGTCAAGGAATTCTGCGCCGGTGGTCGACCCAACAACGACGTGCTATACGGGTGGATTACGGGTGTGCGTGCTTACGCCCCTCTGTCGCCCCCGACGGAGTGGTGCGAGGAGTGCGCCGACAGTAACTCACCCCCAAAAAAAAAAACAAAAAAGGATGTTGTGTTGTGTGATGCCTTTAGTATCACCGAAACTTATTGCACGCATTTACCCTCCCTTCACTTTCTTCACGGTAGGTAGCGGCCTAGCAAAGGTCGGATCTACTGTTTACTGTTCATTCGTTTGCCACCGTTTGCACTATAAGGACCTTATATCAAATTAAATCAAATCATTTATCCTGCATAGGCCCCTTGAGGGCACTTACACATTGTCAAATTTATACATCGTTTAAATACAATAGAATACCTACCACCGGATCGGAACGCGGCCACAAGCTGAGAAGAGCCAGCAAGAAATTCAGCGAGCTGTAATTTTTTTACCATCGTTTGAATACAATTACGGATACAACATATAGTTTTAGCTCCAGTGTGATGCCCTTCGAGATATAACTATTTTTTTTAATTTAGTTCAAATAAAAAAGGAAAGGAAACCATGATTGGACTAGATCCCATAAGCAGCACCCGTTCACGAGTTAACTACTAGTGCAGCCATCACTCCCCTCAACCATTGCAGGGAAGGGAGTGACCCGCCCAAAATAGCTACATAGCTTGTGAGCTGCATTGCTTGTGAGAGTCGTAAAAGACTACTAATGGCTTTGTATCCACCTGAGCCAGGAGAGAGGGAGAGAGGGAGCCTGTCATAAAACTATTGGCAATAACTTTTGCAATAAGTACTATGAAAAAAGAGTACATATTGCATCGACCCCAAATAACTGAGATAAGAGCAGGATAAAGATAATAATGATGACCCAAGTCTTCAGGACTTCGGGACATTCTTGTGGCAGTAATAAATCAGAACCACAATCTCACTGAAAATCGACGTCTGAGTAGTAGCTATTTGTTACTGCGCTTCGTTCGGTGAGCGAGAGAGCCGGAGGCTCAACTTTCTGAAGGTGTTTGTGTGTGGAAGGATTTGGTATCACCGAGACTCAATGCACGCATTCACATTCCCTTCACTTTCTTCGCGGTAGGCAGCGGCCTTGTAAAGGTCCATGAGCGGCAGCAACACTTAGCATCAGGTGTACTGTTTGCTCGCTTGCCACCGTTTGCAACAAAAAAAAAAAGAAGAACCAAAAAATCTCGCTTTTTTTTTACGGTCGGCGCGCTCCTCACACTACTCCATCTGGGGTGACAGAGGGGCGTAAGCACGCACACCCGTAACCCACCCGCATAGCACGTCGCCTTCGTCGTGTGATCGACTACCAGTGCAGAGTTCCTTGAGATCAGTGGTCGACCCGACGGAATACCCCAAGGGAGTAACCCTCTCCCGTCGAAGTCCCCTACTGGGATGCTAATTACCGTCGCGAAAAAAATCAAAATCTCGTCCTAAAAAAATATAAGAAAAACTTATTTTGCTAGTAAAAAATTATGACAACATGTTAAAAGCCATACCAATTGTTTTACTAGTTAGACTAGCGTGGGTGTTACGTATTATAACCTAATTGTGTCTCGTATTGTCGTCTCTATGGATGACGAGAGAAAATAATTTTGCGTGTGAAAGATTCTTACCACACGTAAGCAATGAACTCACTTCTATAGGCGATCCATTCCAATCTTATTACTAATTAGACTAACGTGGGTGTTACGCATTAAAAACATATTGTGGCTCGCATTGTCCTCTTCATGAGAAACTTAACTTTATATAAATAGCCTAGCACGTCAAATGTTTCATTATTTCAGTATATTTTAGAATCTACTATTTTGAATTTACACAATTGCTTTTTTTTAAACCTCAGCATCTAAATAAAAAACACAACAGAATCCAATTTTAGAAATGTACAAATATCCCTAATTCAGTAAGCTATCAAGCAAAACGGCTTGTTCAACAATTCACGAAATTCCTTGCGAGAAAAACATTTTCTTAAAAAAACGAAAGAAATCTAGTCGACTACATATCTTTATTTGGACATGCCGATAAAAAAATAATGTCCAACATTAAGGGGGAGGACTTAATTTAAATATTTCTTACGCGTAATTGCCTCTCCCTCGCTCTTGTAATGACTTGTGTAAGCCTATCTCTTTTCGGCGGGCAACGATAAGTCACGTAGTCGTCTTAGGGTAAATGCTTTTTTAAGTGAACCCTTACAAAGTTAAGGAAGACTTTTTTTGAATAAAAATGTAATGTTAGCTTGTTATGGAATTGCTTCGTTGTTACGAATGTTTTATGTAAACTTCTATTGGAGGACAATTGACCTACTGTTTCACCTACAGAGGCTACTTGCAGGCTCTGGAAAAAACTAAGTGCTGCTGTGTTTCCCAAGCGCTATGACATATCCTTCTTTAAACGAGGTTTAAGAAGAGCATTTTCTTCACGATAGGCAACGGCCTAGCTGTGCTCTTGGTATTGCAGAGGCCCATGTGCGGCAGTGTCACTTACCATTAGGTGTGCTGCTTGCTCGAATGCCACCTACGGCAAAAATAAAAAAATGTCTGTCTACAGTCACGGGCTGGTCTGTCCGGGGTAGTACCAAACTCTCACGGAAAATCAATGACTGATTAGTAACAATATGCACTTCGTTCCGTGAGCGAGAGTCGGTAGCTCAACTTTCTGATGGCGTTTTTTTTGGGGTATTTGGTCTTCGCGGACTGGTCTGTGGCTCTAGACAGGCGACTGACAACAGTATGGTTTTACCGCATAAATCAATATTCATTTCTTATCATTATAAATCTTCATTGTTGATCTGCCAACTCCTTGTCTAAACTTTTTGATGTGAAACATCTGTAGGCGAGGTTAAACCTGATCATTGGCGTGGCGTAAAGCGACGCATGCTGTGGCGAGACCTCACCACGCTCTATGTAGTGCCGACCAATTGTCACAGTAATACCGTCAGATGCATCGAATATAACTGTCATATTAAATTATTATAGATATCACTGATTAAAAGAATTGAGTTTTCACAATTTCAAATATATTTAGTTTTCAATTCTCGCAATTAATGGAAATGTTTATTGAATAAAAATCATCATTTTCTGGAAAAATATCGCAATTTTTATTTATACATTATGCCCTATTAGTTTCTATTCTTTTATGAATATACACTACCGGTCAAAAGTCTTTGCCCACCCGTTCAACCATACTCATGTGTCAATATTTTACTCTCTTCCGAATTTTTTTCTCATAATTGACAATTATGAGCGTCAAACTAAGTTAAGGACGACAAGATCTTATATTGAACAAAAATTTCATTATCTGTAATTGTTTTACTCTATAATATAATATATTTATATTTTGCGGGTGTTTGTGAAAAATTTATATTTACAAGTACCCGATTCTTTTTTTAATTTCTGTAAAAGTGAATTATTATTTTGGTGTTTACTCTTGTAGTTTAGTCCTATTCTGCAGTTTCAAACGAAAAAAAGTGCATTATAGCTATATTAATTCTTATGAAGTTCATAATTGGATAGTTTTGATTCTCGCAAATTCGGACTAATATGTCTAAAAATGGGCATAAACAAGAAACTGTCAATCGAAAATCGTGCATTTATCATTAGTCTTCATAATCAAGGCAAAAGTAACCATGCTATTGCCTCGGCATTGAAAATAACTCGACGAATCGTGGTCTGTAATTTTAAGAAATACGCAGGCACCAAAAGTCTCCACGTTAGAAACCGTTCATGGTAACCTCGAATAACCACAATTGTAAAAGATAAACGTATTGTTTTGATCAGCAAACGAGATGGACTACTCACAGGCCCAAAGATTGCAGCTCAAATCAATTCGTCTGGGGATTTGCCTGTGACTACTTCTACTGTGAAAAGGCAACTGAGTGAAGCTGGCCTTTTCGGAAAGGTGGCAGTGAAGAAATCACTTTTAAGACGTCAGAATAAAATCAAGAGATTACAATGGGCCGTAAAACATATAAATTCGACCAAAAAAGAGTGGGGAAAAGGTTTTATTTAGCGACAAGTCGAAATACGAGGTTTTTGGATCTAAGAGAAGAATGTTTGTGCGCAGGTCAAGTCAAGAACAGATCTTAGATTCATATGTTATCCCCACTGTGAAACACGGTGGAGGCTTGGTGATAGATTGGATATGATTCGGAGGAAGAGCGAGTGAAAACTTGGCAAAAATTAAAGAAATTCTTAAGAAAGAAGGCTATGAAATAATCCCAAAGGAAAATGTAATATGTTCTGACTAGTGCCTGATCGGCAAAAATTTACCTTCCAACACGACAACGATCCTAAACATTCATCTAAGCTTTGCAAAGAGTATTTAAAACAATTGGAAAAGAAGAATGTGCTCGGTCATGATTTTGCCTTCACAGTCGCCCGACCTTAATCCGATAGAGTTGTTGTGGGATAAATTCATTAGAGAAATCAGAAAGCAGTGTCCTAGTTCTGCTTCACATCTTTAGAAAAGCCTGCAAAATGAGTGGAACCAAATAGATGATGCTTATTTATTGATATTGATACAGAGAATACCAAAATTGTACGCCTCAGTAATCAAAGCAAAAAGGGGTTATATCGATAAATCAAAAATGTAAAACAATTATATAATTGCAGTTTTATCACTACAATATTCTTATCTATCCATATTCTTTAAATACAGGAATCAAAATCAATAGTATTATTTTTATTTATTGTATAACCCGCAACCAAAGTGGGCAAAGACTTTTGACCGGTAGTGTATACTTGTACAAAATAATTTCGATGTTTCACATCTGCCAGGTATCCTGAGCGATGGCTCACTTTTTCACAATAAAATGAAAACTTGTCTATTAAACCATGCTGGGCAAACGGGCTGATAGGGATTAATTAAGAACTTAATATAATTTGTTTAAATTTAAAATTTACTATTTATAATTCGCCTTAAAATGCTGAGGCAATCTTAAGTAAAGAGCGTGAATCTATAAAAAAAGATACGAACAGTAACAAAAGTCAACGACATTTTCATAACCAAAGATAAAACATGATATAATCTGCCGATTCTTCTTTTCTGTCTCGATACCAATAAGTATACAAATATATATCGTAATAAATGCTTTACTGGGATATCATTTGGCTGCGAGTTAGAATAGCATCGACCCGTTTGTATCAAATAGTCAGACAACTTTGACGAGCCCTTGGAGCTTCAATTTGCAATAACGTGTATAATTTATACCCATACATCGTATTTTATTTTTGTATTTTTATTCTCGTTAAGGTTTTTGAAGTTATACCTACTTGTTTTAGCACGTTAGGGTAAATGATGAGAGTAAATTTTTAAGATGCGCGTGCATATCGTTACGAAAAACCGACACCTTAAGTCAGCTAGTCAACATTTTTTAAGATGCGCGTGCACACTGTCACAAATGTCAACTAGATATGCGTTATAATAAAACTTTAAATGTATTAAATACATTTTTTTCTATTATTAGTGTCGTTTTCCTACAAAGGTTTAACGCGACGAATAAAATTTTTATAAAGGTTTTTATAAAGACTTGTTACGCCAAAGAAGTTCTTAGGTGCGCACATAACTAGGTGCTTACCGGACATGGGGTCTTCGGTAAGTACCTACACAAAATTGGAAGAGAAGAGGCCCCAGGATATCATGAGTGTGGCGTGGTAATCGACGATGCGCACCACACACCGGAAGCATGCCTCGCTTGGGGGCCTCAGCGCCACGTCCTGTCACCGGAAATGGGAATAACAATCCTATCGTTGCCGACCATCATCTCTGAGATGCTCGGCAGCGACAGCTGTTGGTCGTCGATGGCCTCCTTATGTGAGGCTGTCATGACAAGGAAGGAGGCCGAGGAGCAGGCACGCGAGGCGCTTGCGTCCGCTGACACGCTCTGCCGGCGACGACCAGAGAAGAGATGCCACTATGCGCTCCTCCTTCCACCGCCCTGAATGAAGACAGGACGTGGCCAGACGGTCAAGCGTTGGGGTGTCGGGGAGAGAATGCTATCAGAAGATCTCTCCGGTACTCCACAAAAGTGCGGCAGGGGCCGCTATGGTTTTAGTGGGTATTTCGGTCACTTTTGTGGCCGGCGAGTCACACACACACTCCTTCCGTCTGCAACCAGCGGGGGATAGTGCATAAATGCAAATGCATTTACGCTCTATCCCCCGCTGGTTGCAGTGGGGAGCTGTGGGACGCTGTGGAAATCCACAGGGTGAAAAAAAAAGGTGCGCACATAAGTACACACACACACACTTTTTTTTAATGAATTCATTGCATGAATGACCTAATGGTAATGTTCTACCATGCCACATGTATCTTGTATTTTTGTTTATGGATGGGCTATGGTAAGCGCACACGTGGTCCATTTCGTCCGGGGCGACGAAAAGACGGCGCGCGGGCCCATAAACCACCCGTACCCACGTCAACTTCGTCATTGGGCCGATCACTGAAGCAGGGTGACTTGTCGTCAGTGGTCGGCCCGACGGAATACCCTTTCGAGTACCCTCACCTCTCGACGTCCCCGTCCCGGGACGTCGGTCGCCGTCTGTCTGCGGGTGACGGACTAAATTCTCCGGTCCGGTCACCCGCGGCATTAGGCACAGGTCACACAGGCGCCTGCGCCGCCCAAGTCGCCGGCGGCGGAAGTAAGAAAAAAAGAAAAATGCCACATGTATTGGGTTCGAGTCCTAAACATAACAATACTTTGTGTATCCACAAATTATTTTGATTCTAGGTGTACTCTCTGACCATTAGGTGACTGTTTGTAGAGTTTTAAAAAAGTTTTTTTTTTTGTGTAACTTAGTTGTTAGCCGCAGATGGCTGTGATAACTTTACCCAGACTGGTGGTGAGCGTTGAGGGCTCTCAACACGAAAAAAAAGTGTTGCTTCATCAGTATTTATTTGTATAGTTGTCGGTGGTGAACAAGCAAGCAGCACACTTGATGGTAAGTGGTACTGCTCCTCACGGACATTTGCTAGGCCGCTGCCTACCATGAAGAAAATGAAGGGAATGTGAATGCATGATTAGGTTCGGTGATACTAAAGGCATCACCAAAACCCGCCACAAGCTAAGCTTCAGCAAGTTGGGCCTTATGCTCACCAAACGTAGTGCAATAACAAATAGCTATTACTCAGACGTTGATTTTCCTAGAGACTGTGCTACTACCCTGGGCGGACTGACCCGCGGCTCTAGCTTATTCTAACCTAACCCAATAGTTCAATTAAAAAAATAACAAAATTCTCCTTCTAATCAACCGCAGCACTATCTATCAGGTCCAATTATTATTCTAAACCATTCTCGAATCCACAAAATATCATAAAAATCGGTTCAACTGTTCAGAAGGTTTTAGTCATACACACGGACAGAATAATTAAATATATAAAGACTAGCCTTTGCTTCGGTTCCAGCCACTTTGCCCCCGTATTTTAAACCTGCAATATCTCCTAAGAAAAAGCCTCTGGTTCAATTCCCAGACCGGAAAAAAATTATAGTATTTGTCTGAGAGGAAAAATAGATTTATTTCTTATACTAGCAGCGCCCTGTGGTTTCACCCGTAGCTCTTCTTCCCGTGGGAATATCGTTATAAATTATTGTCTATGTGTTATTCTGATATGTAAGCTATATTATTATTAACTTTCATAAAAATCCATTCAGTAGTATTTTCGTGAAAGAACAACAAACATCTTCACATCCTCACATACTCACAAACTTTCGTGTTTATAATATTAGTAAGGATAAGGAACGATAAGGACAGACAGTTACCTAGTAGTAAAATATTATCAAAATCAGTCCTACCGTTTTAATGATTAGCCGGAACAAATAGACAGCCAATATTTTTTTAAACTAGTTTTCGGTAGTGGACATGAAAAAAGCCAATTATTTTGACATTACAAACAGACACATCAATTTTATTCACTTGTATAGATACGGTTATAAAATAATGAAAAAAAATCTATCATTTATCTATGGGTAAGGATATGTTTGTCAAAAGTGCATTAGTCAGACCCAATTAACTCCAAATGTTAGATAATAACTGATTTAGAATTAATATACAAAAGGGGCCACTATAAATCAATCCGGCCCTCACATGTTGTCTATGCTTTAGAAAAAAAAAACTTTCGACCGACATTTTCGAACGAAAAAGTTTATAATTTATAGCCAAAAACTTTGGTAGTAGACTTTATTATAAAGTGCTGTGTAATTCGGTAAAATTATATTGTGTAGAACATCCCTTATTTTTTTTAATTAATAAAGGGCTCCTTGGATTTTTTATTATCCTCCGTAGGGATAGAATAAAAATAATAAGAATATTTTAGACTAATAACGTATAGAAGGATACGTAAGCCATCAAAAATATGAAGCAAACAATACTACCTGCGTGCAAGCGATTACACACGTATACACTCACACCACTATACAAATTATGAAATCAAATTTTGTTTTTATTAACATAAATAGTCGGAATACTTTTAAAAGTAATGTTAATATACTTTATAGGTTTTTCAAATGTATTGTTACACCATTTGAATGCACAAACCGTCATAATTACCTATTTATTATTTAAGAGTTGCGTACGTACGTGCAGTACAATGACCTTGTACATTACGAAACGGTTCCGGCGTAAGCTTCATCAGGCTCTAAATGAAATGCTTCACTTTTTGTGCGCGAACTTACCTTCTATACGTTAATATTCTAAGAAGAATATATAATGATTTCTGATGTTTACGCGAGTATTACACATTGTAAATAAAACTACTTTACGGATTTTGGTTGCAATTCTAATCTTTTAACCCGGTACCACGCAAGAAATGCTATGGTATAAATAATGTATTTTTTCTTCTCATTGTGGTACAGGTTCTTTTTTTTTTCACCTTTCTCTGCTGGACTTGTGCCTTTGGAGGAAGGGATAGGGAGTGGTGAATTGTATTTTTATTCCGTTACCACACAGAAAGCTGGTATTCATTACTTATACTTAAAGCTTATGAGATAAGATATTGTATTTTTGCCAATTTTAAGACGCCCACGGATAAGTAGGTGATGGCAACTCCACGAATAACTTAATCTTACCAGGTCATCATTGGTTCCAACTTTCTAAAAATAACTATTTATAAATATTAATTTCAAGAACATGCTAGTAATTTCTGTGAAGTTTCCCCCATTAAATAGGTTCCCCGGAACGGTTCCCTTGATTTACGAGTTGGTTCGCTCATCAAAAATACATTTGTATTTGACAATTTCAACAGTGGAATAGTCGTTAAATTATGAAAAGATAGTGTGAGGACTGCTGATACATTTGCATGGCTGTGAGAGTTACAGAATAAAAAGCAAATTTTAATGTTTACGCGAATTTTAAATAAAATTATTATTAGGGCTTAGAATAATAACGTACAGAAGGATAGTGTCAGTACCTCAAACGTTTGAAACATGAATCTAAACATATTAATGGCGCGCAGACGATTACACACGTACACACGCACACCACTATACAAATTATGAAATCAAATTTTGTTTTTATTAACATAAATCGTCGACATACTTTTAAAAGTAATGTTAAAAACCTTTTTAAGTTTTTTCAAATGTGTTATGACACCATTCGAATGCACAAACCGTCATAATTACCTATTTATTTTTTAAGAGTTGCGTATTTACGTGCAGTACAATGACTTGTACATTACGAAACGGTTCCGGCGTAAGCTCCATTAGGCTCCAATTGAAATGCACTTTTTTTGCGCGAACTTATCTTCTATACGTTATTATTCTAAATGTTAGGGATTTTTCCCGTGTGTTGATGGAGTAGGAATAAAATCCCTTATCTTGCCCGTGGATATTGTAAAAGATGACTTAGAGATATAATATGCATATAACATCTGTGCAAGAGAAGGATAACTAGAAATAAATTGGTATAGGGTATACCAACATGTCTGAACAGATACATGCAGAAACAGATTGATATTAACCAAACATAGATAAGAACTACCGCAAGGAAACTGGCTTTTTAATGATAAAACCACATCGAAATCAGTCCATCCGTTTAAGACCAGGAATAGATGGACTGACAGACATCGATGTCAAACTTATTAAAAAACATATCACAAGTAGAAAGTGGTTTATTAAGAAAAAGATTTGTAACCTACAATTTTGCTTTAGAATTACTTGTAAATTCTGAAATGTAAATCTTTAATTTAGGTCATTGAAGAATTTGCTCGCCGACGCCTCGCTTTCGCCTCTTACAACTTAACAAATTATACAATTAAACAACTACAAAATTATACACAGATTTAATGTCGCACTATAACCACCGCTTGTTATTTGCTTTTAATTTAAATTTCTAATCTGCGAAACACAACAATTCAATTTGTGTCATCGAAATGTCTTCGAGTATCTAATTTATTATTTAAAGGTTTGAAATGCTAGTTTACGTTTTGATTACTTCAAAAGTCCGTGTGATGATTATAAATTATAAATAGAACTATATCTCCCGTGCGTGGTCACGGGCGAACTCAGTCCGCCGGTGACCATAAACGCTGAAAAGTGTTCGAAACGTCAAGCAATCAAAAATCACTATTGGCCGGGACTCCCCCGTGGGACCTGGAGGCAGAGATGCTCGCCGGATTGTATCGGCGGGTGACGAGGGTGCGAGCGGAGGTCAGTGAGATCTCGTTAAGGGAGCTCACCGCCTGGCGCGTCGACGCCCGCCGAGACGTCATTGCCCGTTGGGCAGTCCAGTTGGAGAGGCCTCGGTTCGGGGTGCGAACCGTGGAGGCCTTCCGGCCGGTGCTGATGCAGTGGTTGGAAAGGCGGCACGGGGTGCTCTCCTTCCGACTAGTGCAGGTGTTGACGGGGCATGGGAGTTTCGCCAAATACCTGCACAAGGTCGTAAGGAGGGAGAGTACACCGTCCTGCCACCACTGCGATTGCGACGAGGAAACGGTGCGCCACACGCTCGAGGCCTGCGCGGCTTGGGCAGTGCAGCGCCGTGAACTCGTCGCAATCATCGGTGCCGACCTGACGCTGCCGGCCATCGCTAGGGCGATGGTCGACAGCGTCGGGAACTGGGACGCGGTCGCAGCCTTCTGCGAGACAGTGATCTCGCAGAAGGAGGCGGTGGATCGTCTGCGCGAGGAGCGCAGCCTCGATGAGGAGATCCGCCGCCGGTGAGTGGGGCGGCGCAGGCGCAACTATCTGCGCCTCATGCCGCCCTAGCCGAGGCCGCGGGTGACGTGACCGGGGATTAGTCCGTCACCCGCCGAGAGGCCGACCGCGGGAGGAAAGACCAACGTCCTCCCCGAGGGGGGGACGTTGGTCGATGGGAGGGTACCCCACGTAGGGGGTATTCCGTCGGGCCGACCACTGACGACAAGTAAACCTGCTCCGGTGGTCGGCCCAATGACGAAGGCGAGGTGGTTTTCGGGTGGGTTGCGGGAGTTGCGTGCTTAAGCCCCTCTGTCGCCCCGGACGGAGTGGTGCGGAGGCGCGCCGACCGCAGCCCACCCACAAAAAAAAAAAAAAAGCAATCAAAAATCAAATACATACGCGATAAAATCTGTAAAAACAGTTTTTTATTAATAAAAATCCGTGTAGTGATGGAGTTAGAATACAATTCACGACCACAGCTTTTGCTCGTAGATAACGTAAAAGACGACTAACGGATTATAATGTGCAAATAACAAATATGCAAAAGAAGGAACACTCTAAATAAAACTTTCTACAATACGTTTGGCTAGCGTGATATACTAGGTCTATTTCATTTGTGGAGGAATCTCCCTCTTGCATAGACGTTACCTGCATTATAAACTCCTTACCTGTCTTATGCGCCACCCACAGATAAAGAAGAGGATGGTGGATTGTATTCTTACTCTATTACCACACGATAATATCATCATCACATCTCATATATGTCCCACTGCTGGGTTACAGCCTCAACAACAATTAGAACAAAATTGACCTACTCCAGTTTGGTTGGTTGATTTAGTTTTAGTTGGTTGGTTTGCTACGGTTGCTGTAAGATTTTATTTCCAGTTTTCTCCACTTGCACAGCTGCTATAGGCATATCATGTCCCTCAGTCGTCTTTTACGACATCCTCGAGTAAGATAGGGTATGGTGAATTGTATTCTTACTCCGTCCCCACATAAAATCGTTATAGATACACGTCATATAATAAGGGATTTAATGAGAATTCTATTAATAGAAGTATCTGTTACTGAGTATTTCTATAAATACAATTTTATATTAAACTCTGCTAAATCAGATTATTGTAGAAGTTAACTTAATTTGTTTTTATCAGACGATATCAAGAGTTAATAAATATTTTTAATAATATCAACAAAAGCATTATTAAAATTTTCTCAAATATTATATTTTTGGAATGTTGACTGTCAATATAATTCAATTTAGGTCGATATAATTAAATGAAATTAAGATAAGCGTTGACAACATTTGACAAAGATAATAGATTTTTTTGCTCTATTTGGTGACTAAGTAAGAAAACAATTCACCATTTCTTTTCTTAGCCATGGATGTTGTAAAATATAACATCGAATGTGTATTTTTTTAAATACGTCATGTACTAAGGCAAGAATAGTTGTTTTGTTTTACAAACATATAATTAACTGCGTTGGATGCGAACCAGCGACACTCGCACTGTAAGTCGGTATCTTAACCACTACGTCATCAAGTACATCTCAATACAACGCTTGATTAACCTATTTTTCCAGCGTGATATAGTTCCGTATAGTGACGGAGTAAGAATATAATTCACCGCTCCCTATCTTACCAGCGGATGTCCTATGAGACGATTATGAGATATAACATGCATTTGACATCTGTGCTAGGGAAGGAAAAGCTCGAAATGAAACCCTATACCAACATGTATGACCCGCATGGAATAGTAATTCAAATTTTCTCCCATTGTGGAGGAGGCCCGAGCCCAACAGTGGGACGTATGTGGGCTGCGGTGATGATGATCGTCAATTACCCTCCAATTATAAAGCGGCTTGAATTCAACAGTGGGATGTACATTAGTTGACATAAAGAATACAGCAGCTGGGAAGTTTTGTGATGGCTTTAGCGGCTACAACTTAGAATAATAACGTATAGAAGGTAAGTTCGCACACAAAAAGTGAAGCATTTCAATTGGAGCTCAATGGAGCTTACGCCGGAACCGTTTCGTAATGTACAAATCATTGTACTGCACGTACGTACGCAACTCTTAAAAAATAAATAGGTAATTATGACGGTTTTTGCATTCAAATGGTGTCATAACACATTTGAAAAACTTAAAAAGGTTCTTAATATTACCTTTAAAAGTATTTCGACAATTTATGTTAATAAAAACAAAATTCGATTTCATAATTTGTGTGCGTGTGTACGTGTGTAATCGTCCGCGCGCCATTAGTATTTTTAGATTCATGTTTCGAACGTTCGAAGTACTGACACTATCCTTCTATACGTTATTATTCTAAGGGCTACAAATTCTACCAACCCATATTTAGCTAGTGGGTGTGATAAAAGACGACTAAAAGTAATAATTATAACATTCCGTGTGGTGACGGAGTAAGAATACAATTCACCACCCCCTATCTTACCCGTGGGTGATCGTACGAGACGACTATGGGATATAAAACGCATATAACATCTATGCGAGAGAAGGAAAACTCGAAATAAAACCCTATACCAACACGTCTGACCATCGTGGTATAGTAGGTCAATTACCCTTCCGTTATGGAGGAGGCCCGAGCCCAACAGTGGGACGTATATGGGCTGAAATGATGATGATGAAAAGTAATAATCAACCTGAACCAACTCCATCAGAAGCCGTCGGGTCAAAAATTAGATTCCTAAGAAGGGCCCAACACTTCTCAAGCAGAAACTTACTTAACTTCTAAAACTATTGACAATACTTTTGAAAAATGTACTGTGAAAGAAGAGTACATACATATTTAGACGAGGTCAAATAATTGATGATATTTATTTTAAACTAAAGATACTGATTCGGTGTGGTGATAGAGTAAGAATACAATTCACCACTCCCTATCTAGCCCTAGGATGTTGTAAAAGACGAGTAAGGGATATAATATGCATATAACATTTGTCCAAGAGAATTAAAACTTGAAACGAAACCCTATACCAACCTTTTTTTTTGTTAACGCTGTGGAAATGCTGTTTACGCACTATCCCCCCACCGGTTGTTGACGAGGGGAGTGTGGGACTCGCCGATCACGTATGCAACTGGCAAATCCACTAAAACCAACAGCGGTCCATTCCATGGTTTTACGGAGTGTCTAGTGATCGACATGACCAGCTTGACCAGCATGGTAAAGTAAGGTCAATTCCCCTCCTATTGTGGAAGAGGCTCGAGTCCAAAAAAAGAATCTAGGGAACATGTTGTACAAATTATAACTCCATTATCTAAGTAAGATATTTTTAGATCAGCAAACAATTTTATTCAAATAAAATCGAGTTTCTTTGTAAGTATATTCTTTACTTTTTAGGATACCGTACTCAAAGAGTAAAAACGAGACCCTATAACTAATACTTCGATGTCTATCCGTCCGTCTATTTGTTACCAGACTGTATCTCAAGAACCGCTATAGCTAAACAGTTGATGTTTTTACAAATTATGTATTTTTGTTGCCGCTATTATAACAAATACTAACAAGTGCGAGTCGAACTCACGCACGAAGGATTCTGTACCATTGACTAGATAAACAAGTACCTCCCTATTGCCATTATCGATATTGAGCAAAAAATCAAGTTTGTTGTATGGGAGAATTAAATATTTATTTTATTTTTAGTATTTGTTGTTATAGCGGCAATAGAATTACATCATCTGTGAAAATTTCAACTGTCTAGCTATCACCGTTCTTGAGATACAGCCTGGTGACAGACGGTCGAACGGACGGATGGACGGACGGACAGCGAAGTCTCAGTAATAGGCTCCCGTTTTTACCCTTTGAGTACGGAACCCTAAAAAAAACGCGATTTTGTGCCCTTTTTATAAATAATGGTACGGAACCCTTCGTGCGCGACTCCGACTCGCATTTAGCCGGTTTTTTTATATCTTTTATATCCTACAATCTGTCTCGTCGACATTAAGCTGGATTTCATGTTATTAAATATTATGTTTTTGTGTGGTAACGGAGTATGAATACAATTCGCCACCCCCCTTTCCTACGCTTGGATATCGTAAAAGATAATTAAGGGATATAATATTGTTAGTTAATTATATGTTTGTAAAATCTCTCCTAATGCAAGGATTATTTCTAAAAAGCAAATCATTATCTTAAAAATCTATATCTATACCAATAAATAAAATTGGAGTGTCTGTTTGTAATGTCAAAATAATAGGCTTTTTTCATGCTCACACGGTTATTTGCACGACAACTATGCCTAAAATAGTAATTAAAAAATTTTTGTCTGTCTGTCTGTTTGTTCCGGGTAATCTTCAAAACGGCTGGACCGATTTCAAAAATTCTTTCACCAATGGCAAGCTATAATATCAGGGCGTAAACTAGGCTATATTTTATCCCGGTATTCCCACGGGAACGGGAACTACGCGGGTAAAATGACTAAAACCGAAGCGAAGCGAGGGCGGGTTGCTAGTATAAAATACACAGCGTTCCATTCCTCCTTCAGACATAAACCACATCCCCACACACAATATGTTAGTTATTTTTTTTAAACTATCAAAAATTCACTAGAAATAATTTATTTGGCAAAACAATGTTTATCGGGTCAGATATTATGGATATAACATCTATGCAAGACCAGGAAAACTCGAAATAAAACCCTATAACAATCTATTTATGGATTTTATCGCGTTTCTATTTGATTTTTAACTTCTCGACTTTTCCATCACTTTTCTGACTTCATGGAGGACTGGTCCTCCCGTAAACATCAACTATTATCATTATCATCACAGCCTCCATACGTTCCACTGCTGGGCTCGAGCCTCCTCCGCAAAAGGAGGAAAATTGACCTACCATACCACGCTGGTCAGAGGTGTTGGTATAGGGTTTTATTTCCAGTGTGCCTTCTCTTGCATAGATGTATATGCATATTATATCCCTTAGTCTTCTTTTACAACATCCACAGGCAAGATAGGGAGTGGTGAATTGTATTCTTACTCTGTCACCACGCAGACAGACTTCCGTGGTGGTAGAAATTATTAAATAATCTTTTCAAGAGTTACTTATTATCGTCTGGTTGATTAAATAAAGAAAGGTTCTCGAGTGGCGACCACGTATCGGACGACGCAGTATAGGACCCCAATAAGGTCGACGGACGACCTGGTGAAAGTTGTTGGGCGTCGTTGGATGCAAGCGGCACAGGACCGCACTTTGTGGCGTAACATGTCCCTCATGTTGGCCTACGTCCAGCAGTGGACGATGATATGCTGTAATGATGATGATTAAATAAAATAACGTTATAAAATCTTTTTAGTAATTTGTACAATATATTAATTTATTTACTATAAGCAATTATTATTACGATATTCTTTGAGGGCAGCATTCGGGGAAAGGTTTGGACATGTTTCCGTATTTAAAATATCCTGGTACAGTTCCGTTTGCCTGACACCTGCAAATATTAAAAGTTATTTATTATTTTCTTGTGAAGTATTTATCTCCTTTCTGATCGTTTTATTTTTTTTTTTGAGGATAGGTTACGGTATGGTTACATTACATCTAAACCACTGTTTTGGGCAACCACCGACACTGCTGACAGTTTCTTAACAGCAACCATAAATGGGTTGGCACGTCCAGGGTCCACATTTTTGCAGAAACTCAGTATATTTGATACTGTTTGGTAAGTAGAAGTCCCGGAGATCTAAACACAGTGGGAAATATGTTGTATGGTAGCTATCTGTATGCATTTTGAAACTCAAACCCGTTCGAACGAATCGACTTACCAATTAGGACAGTGGGGCTATAATCAAGTAGGCAAGTGTGGATATGAAAATGTATATATGTATAACTATATTGCGACTCGCATTTACGTACTTATGAGAGAACTAGCAACCCGGCTTCGCTTCGGTTTCAGTCGCCTTACCCGCCGCGTAAATCACGTTCCCGTGTGAATACCGGGATAAAATATAGCCTATGTTACTCCCTGATATTATAGCTTTCCATTGGTGAAAGAATTTTTGAAATCGGATCGGTGGTTTAAGCGTGAAAGCGTAACAAACAAACAAACATCCTTACTTTCGCATTTATAATATTAGTAAGGATGTTTATTTTCTTTTTAAGATTTTATTTTGAAAGATAACGCCTCTCTGCGCCTCTGATATTACAGCTTCCCATTGGCGAAAGAATTTTTGAAATCGGTTCTGTGATTTAAGCGTGAAAGCGTAACAAACAAACTTATTTTCGTATTTATAATACATACTAGCAACCCGCCCTCGCTTCGCTTCGGTTTCAGTTGCCATAGCCGCGTAGTGCCCGTGGAAATATTGGGATAAAATATAGGCTATGTTACTCCCTGATATTAGAGCTTTCTATCGGTGAAAGAATTTTTGAAATCGGTTTGGTGGTTTAAGCGTGAAAGCGTAACAAACAAACTTACTTTCGCATTTATATTATTAGTAAGGAATTAGTAAGGGTGTACAATACTCGCGTAAACATCAGAAATCGTTATTGACTACATTTTACAAATGCGTGTTTGAATGCAACGATTACCATGGCATATTAAAAAAAGATGTTATCTACATTGCAAAGGAAGGAAAACTCAGAACAAATCCATATGCTAACCTGTCTGGCCAAGATGAAGTAGTAGATTAATACTCTCATCTGAAAGAAAAGAAAAGAAGTTCTCAACTAAGTTTACAATCTCCCTCCCCTTGTTTGTGTTTGCAGTAAAAGTTGATAAATGGATAATATATACAGATAATAGAGAAGGAAAACTCGAAAAGAAATTCTATACCAAACCGTCTGACCGGTGTAGTATAGAAGGTGATTTCCCTTCTGTTGTATGAGAGACCTGAGCCCGATGATGAGTAAGTTTATATTATACTAGCAACCCGCCCTCGCTTCGCTTTCAGTCCCTTATCCCAATAGAATCCACTCCCGTGGAAATACCGGGATAAAATATAGCCTATGTTACTCCCTGATATTATAGCTTTACATTGGTGAAAGAATTTTTGAAATCGATTAGGTGGTTTAAGCGTGAAAGCGTAACAAACACACAAACTTACTTTCACATTTATAATATTAGTAAGGATTATTAGGTTTATAATAACTGCACAGATGGCGCAGTGGTTAAGAAACCGACCTATCTGCAAGTATCATGGGTTCGAATACTACGTAGAACAATACTTTGTGCAATTTTTGTTCTGAGTGAATGTTTGTAAAGTTTAAAAATACAAATTTGTGAAAACTTATATGTTTTTAAAGTTCTCCGCAATACAAGAATTATTTCCTTAGTGCAGGATGTGGTCTTTAAAAAAAAATAAAAATATACCATTCAAAAAATGAATGAAATACCAGTCACTATATCTCGATCTGCTTTTAAGGTAAACTGTCCAATTGTTGGCCCAGTGCCGATATTGTTTTAACCGACACTAAAAATTACATTGTCAAATGCATTAAATTTAATTGTATGTGTCCAATTAATTTAAATTTTATAGTATTTGGCATACATCCAATGCTTGTGGACTGAATGGTGGTGTTTGGATGGATTTTAATAGAAATGAAATTTTAATACGATATATGTTTCTAGAAATTGTATTGTAAAATATAGTTTTATTGAAATTAATGAAATTTGACGTACTAGGCTATTTACACGGGAGATATTTTTAGCCAGACGTCGATTTTATGCGAGAGTGTTGTCCCGTCACCCCGGATGGGTCAGGTCGATAAACTAAGAAGTTTCGATGGTGTGGTCATGTATAAAAGAATTTACAATTTATGCTCACAAATACTTTTTTATATTTACTGCGAGTCACAATTTTGGTTTTCATACCTTACCCACATTGGCCTAATACGTACGCCAGTCTGAACAGATTTCTAATAGATACCAATCAAGTAATGGTAGTTCAAGTGCTATTGTAATATTTATGTACTTGCAAATAGTTTGATAGTTTAAAGGAGATTACCAGAAAAATGGTTAGTACTCTGGGAAAATTATAATATTAACTAGAATCACCAAATTATTTAGTATTTTAGTGTTAATCTTCATTATGGAGATGTATGTCTACTGTTATATTTTAAGAAGGGGGTATAAAGCCATAATCGTCATGCTTAGCAGGTGGATTGGCTTAGTGCTATAATTTACCCAGGAGAGTGATTCTGCTCATTTTCCTGGTGATCATACGACTTTTATTATTCACTCAGTCAAGTAAAGGATAGAGACATTTTGTATTCGTAACCACATGTCTTTTACGACACCCACGGGCGAGGTGGTATATTATTTTCCCACTCCATCACCACATGAAATACTAACAAAACTAATTTTATTAGCTAAACTGAATATTTTTTTAATTACAAAATTATTCTAAAACCCATTATAGGTACATTTACCTCAATGTGTAATTGACAAATACTCCCTGAGCAGTATGTAAGGGCTAAGATAAATCTCATCCCTTTTGATAAAACGCGCCACCAAGAAAGGGTTGTTTTAACAAGGGATGGGAATTCTTGAGACAGTTTTTTTTTTCTACTAATTTGTCAAGTTTTTCTGGATAGAGGTGTCATGTGTTCTGTTTGTAGAAGAATTTGTGTTTTTGGTTTGTTTGCTTTAGTGAGATATGTGTGGGCTTGTTTAAGGAGACCTTTTTTTTTAATAATGATCCTAGAGCCATCTTATAAGACGATCTGTTTACAGAGAGGCATGCTTAAGAAATCCATTTGCTTTTTAATACGCTTTTATTGGCTTCAGATGTATCTATGTTAGTATGTTGGTATGTTGGTATATAACGCAATCTTTGAACATGATTTTGACACCCTTCAAAATGTCGGATTAACTCGAAATTTAGCATACTTATTAAGGACCGATAACAATTCAATATTTTAAACAGTTTGACCCGTTATCCTTACTAGGATAATCAGGATTAGCGATTTATGCGTATTTTTTTTAGTTTTTTTGAACTATTATATTTATTAATGGTAGTTTTTCAAGTTATAGTAGTCCTTTTGACGCGTTAGGGAAAAATTATGCAAATTTTTATGACACGCACGGTCGACGATGACTGCACACATGGTGTAGTGGTTAAGATATCGACCTATCGTGCCAATGTCGCGGAATCGAATCCCACGCAGGACGACATCAACAAATTGTTGTATCGAGTCTGGATGTAATTTGTGTCTGTTAATATATATTAGTAAAAATTCCTCTCCTCGTCCCTTAAAAAGAAAACGAAACCCTGAAGTTAGCCTGCCAGCATTTTTACAATGCGCCACACCACAAATGCCAACTAGATTAACTAGTTATATATATATATATAGATAGATATAACGTTATAATAAAACTTTTAATACACCTTTAAATTACTAAATACCTTTTTTCTATTATTAGTGTCGTTTTTTCTACAAATGTAGGATACCGCGAAGGATAAAAGTTTTGGAATGATCGTGCATCGTAACAAAAGTTGACTAGCTAGCTACAGGATGTCAAATTTTCGTGACAATGTGCGCGCTCATTGTAAAAATTTACTCACTTCATTTTTCCCTCAAATGCTAAAAGAAGTACAACATCAAAAAAATGCATATGACAATTGGAGTGGAGTCTCTTTCTAAATTGAAAAAAAAAAATTAACCTATTCAAAATTTGTCAGACAGATTAGTATTGATTCCTATTTCAAACTGCTCTTTTATAGTATTGATATTTTTTGCTTCCTTTATCCTTCGATCAGAGGATCGTTGATTGTTCGATCATTCTAATACCTAGGTTAAAACCATGCCATCCACCGATAAACAACATTCTTTGCTTGTCATAATATTACTGGGTAATAAGTAAAACAGGAAAAAATAAGAAATTAATAAAATATAAGTACTTACGTTGTCCTTTCGATATAGACTTCGTATAGTTCTAAATCCTTATTAGAATTTTCTATGGCAGATCTTTTAGCTCTATTAGTGATTTCATCTAACTTAAGAACTTTTCCAACCCTTTCTAATGTTATCTTCTTCCTCAAAGAAAACGGCTTAAATAATTTTTTATCAACGTGAGCTCTAACTTCATTCAAAATCTGTTTTGATATGGGATCTGTTTGCCAATCATGTTCATACTTTTTCTTTGGACTTTTTTCTGTATCCAGCACCGAATCTTGGTTCTTATTAGGAATTTGTACACTTGGCGCTTGGAAGTTTTCTAAATCTGGATTGATTAATATAGCATTTGATATCGGTACTTTGCTATTATCAGCATTACTTAATTTTAATTGATTATAATAGTAAACATTTTGAGGATGGGTCCAATTGTAGTGAGGTATATAAGAAAATGGGTATGGCAAATAAAATGATGGTTTTATGTTTTGCTGATATTTTGTAATATCTTGTTGAGGTTTATAGACTGAAGGCGTTGGCTGAGTGTAAAGTAAATTGTATGTAACTGGCTGACGTACATAAGAAGATAATCTCTGGAAGGCTGACATTGGATAATAATATGGCATTGTACCAAAATCAGTGGCGGTCAGAGCAACATCGAATAATGAATTGGTATATTTTATTATAGGCTTAGCTGTTGTAATTTCTTGAGGTTTTTCAGTCGACACTTTTATATTTACAGATCCTAATGAATTCATATCCTCGGGCGTATCGTCGAAAGAACGTGGTTTTTGATTAGGTATTGGTTCATACCAATAAGACGTCTTTTTCTTTTCAAATTTATTCAACGTTTGATCTTTTGGTATTTTGTCCATATTGTGGTCTATATTATTAGCTTCTTGTTCCAGCTTAGCTGGATTAGTATTATCAATCTCTTTGTAAATATCTTGGACTAAATTATAAATCTCTATTATGGCATCCAAGTCACTTTTCTTTACTGTGTGCAGTATTGCAGAAATACTTTTTATCTCCTTTTCATTTAAATATCTATCACTATCAGCCTCTTTTGAAATTGTTTCTATTCCTATATCCTCATATTTATTTTTTATATCAGGTTCAATTAAATTATTGATACCTATAATATCTACTATTTCATCCTTTGGAAGTACTTTTTTTAAAAACCTATCTTTATCAAAGAGCTGTCCTTTTTTAGGTATATTGCTTTGTAGATCATAATTTGATATATTGATTTGTCTCAAAGGCGTGTATTCAGTTTCTGTTAAATTTTTCTTTCGTAGTTTACAATGATAGTTACCACAGAAGGTGCTCGAAGGCCATGTTGTATTAACTTCGTGTAATTTGCCAGTATCTGGGTCTCGACAGAGAAATGCTGAAAGAGATATGTTCTATTATTACTTTATTCTTAATTAAAAATATCTGAACACTATATTATATAACTTCAACTGCAATATAGCACAAATATATAATATATAAAAGGATTTACATCCTTTGTAACACAATGTTTTTTGTACGTATCTTCATCATCATCATCATTAAGACTTTCGACGTCCACTGTTGAAATTAGGCCCTCATGTTTCAACCTCATGTTTTCATATGAGAGGATAATGGCGTAATCACTGCGCTTGGTAGGCAGGCTTGCGATCACAGTAAGATGCTATACGATTCCCAGAGGAGAGCTGTTGAACTCGTAGCTGATTTTTACGACTGCCACGAGCAAGTAAGGGTGAAAAAAATTGTATCCTTAACTCGTCACCATACGTTACCTAACTAATTTAGTATGATTAGAAAAATGTTAGAATACTTGTGACTTACTTCATAGCTTAACTATTTCCAATTATTATATTACTGATACCTGTTATTTATATAAACAACACTTGCTTTAATAGAAAAATGTAAGTCAGTAATGATCAGTTATCATTATTTTTATTGCTGTTTCGTAAATCTATCATTATATATTAAACATGAATAGTAAATTTGACAGGTGAAATAATGATTCATCAAAATTTAAACTCCACTCATATAAAGCACATAATCAACTGATTTAATATTATTTAAAAATTTAATATCAAGTTTGATTGACAATTTAATAAGACGCTTATCGAATAGTAAGCTAATACGGTAGCCAAACTTAACAATATTTACATAGCTATCATTAATTCGACAATAGCGTTACGGCATGTTTGTGATAACTGACTGCCATTGGTAATTGTTTGCGGCATTGTGATTAAACAATTATACCTAATTTATTGATCTAATAAAACAATGATAAAAACTTTGAATTTCATCATCATTTCATCATCATTCACAATCATTGGATTACTCGACAATTTGTTGTCATCATCAATTACTAGGGTTAGATGTACGTACTTTTCGTGTATCGTAAATATTACGGAAGTTTTCGTAATAATTTTATTATCAACGTCTACTGTAATTTTACATTCCCAAGAAGGGTTGACGTCAGGCAGGCGACCGGTCATAAAAGTCATTGCCGAAACTTTCTGCAATATGTCAAAACAGATGACATATTGCGTCGACCCCAAGTAATTGGGATAAGAGCAAGATGATGATGATGTAGTTATTTTTTTTTTGAAACCATGGGAATAAAAATTAAAAGATGAATAATAAATCGGTATTCAGTGAGCATTTTTATATGTAAAATGTTTAGATAACACAATTTCAATGAAACATTCTGTTATATAAACAAAATAAAGGTTTGTGTGGTAAGAATGCGTGGTCAGCATGCACACGCCTTCTCTACAGGGACCATAAATTGGTTAAGAACAAAATATTAATAAGAGGCAAAATGCAGTCCCGACATGTTATGAGCAAAAACTACTACGCGTATATATATTCTAAAATCTATGTTGAAATCATTGTTATACTTTTACGTGTTTTTGAGTAAGAATCCAATATCTTAAAATGGAAATGAAGGGCTACAGTGAGAGATTATTAAAGGATTCAAGCCATTTCATCAGGTTATTAGTTATTCGTTTCAGGCCAATTATCTTTCCATTGTGGAGTAAGGTGCCTTAGTTTGCTTTCCAAGATCTATAATCTTATTGACACTGGATATAGAGCTACTCGAGAGTATAATGGTATAATTACTGCTTGGCAGTTAGTTTGAGTTCGTAGGTGATGCAATAAATATCCTAGATATGTGCTGCTGCCCTTTTCATCAATGGTTCCTCAGGTAATTATTACGACTTTCATGAGGAAAGAAAAGGTAGTGACACAATATATGTACTCTTATCATCACTAAGTTCCGAGATAAAGGAAATAAAAAAAAAAAAACATTATATTTACATTATTTTTTAGAACCAGAATTATCAGTTATTATATACACCTCCATGTCCTGATAGAGTAAAAATACAATTCAATACCTCCCTTGTTTAACGTGGATGTCGTAAAATACGATAAATAAATATACTATCAATATAACATATGTGCAGAAGGAAAACTCGAAATAAAATCAACAACCATACTAATACGTCTAATTAGCGTTAAATTGAGTAGCGCAACAGCAGAATGAGAGTAAATTATGTGTCCATGTTACTCGACTAGCAATACACTCTAAGATTTCCAAGAATTATCACTTCCACCTCAGCCCACATAAGTCCCACTGTTGGGCTCGGACCTCCTCCACAACGGGAGGGAAGTTGACCTACTATATATACCGCGCTGGTCAAACGTATTGGCATAGGAATTTATTTCGAGATTTCCTTCTTTTGCATAGACGCGTATGGACAGATGGCGTAGTGGTTAAGATAGCGACCTACAGCGCCAGTGTCGGGAGTTCGAATCTCACGCGGAACACTTTGTGTGATCCACAAATTGTTGTTCTGAATCTGGATGTAATTTGTGTCCGTTAATTATATGTTTGTAAAGTCCCCCGCAATACAAGGATTATTTCCTTAGTGCAGGGTATTGTCTTAAATAAATAATAAATTCAAAAATTGAATTTAAGGTTAAGCAGACAGCTTCATACTGTTAATTTTGTGTCACAGATGCACGCGCATCTTAAAATTTCACTCAATAAGCGGTTAAGCAGACAACTTCATACTGTTAATTTTGTGTCACAGATGCGCGCGCATCTTAAAATTTCACTCTCATCATTTTTTCATAACGCGCCTAAAGAAGTATAACTTCAATAAATAAAAAAAAATAAATAAAAATATCCCTTATTCGTGTTTTACGATACCTATAGGTAAGAAGTGAATTATATAAGATGGTGAATTACATTTTACTCCGTCACCACACGGATAATTCCAAGAGTAAGTCTGTATTTTACATTTGAACTATATGAGAATATTGCTGGAATTTCATTCACTATATGCCCCAAGAAAGGAATTATTTGAAATCCGGTGCAAATCTAATCAAAAATGAATGGCTGAGTAAATCCATGTACTAGTAATTTCGTTTCTCTATTTTTGCTACATATGATGAGAACTACTGTGTAATATTTGTGTATAACTTGTTATAACACAAGCTTATTATAGCCGTATTTAGCCGGTGTTTCGCAAGTCATCTTGGAATTCAGGGATATAAAACTAATTTTATTTTGGGCATAAAGTATTTGCTATAATGGTCATGGTTGGCAAGGATATGGTTTAGCGGAGACCAGTGGACTGTCAAAAAGAAATCTCGAGTCTTAACTAAATTGAAGCATCTATGATCTTTGAAAATCCATTTTTTTCTAATCATATACACTAGCGGTCATAAACTTCACCACGAAAGAAGGATAATATCTTTATTGCTGCGGTTGGAAGAATGATTGGCAAACGCAGTTGCTTTTTTTTGATTTATCGAGAAGAACGCTGCTCTTCTCTGGATTAATGAATAATCTATACCAATAAATAAAATTGGAGTGTCTGTTTGTAATGTCAAAATAACAGGCTTTTTCATGCTCACACGGTTATTTGCACGACACCTATGCCTAAAATAGCAATTAAAAAATTTTTGTCTGTCCGTCTGTCTGTCTGTTTGTTCCGGGTAATCTTCAAAACGACTGGACCGATTTCAAAAATTCTTTCACCAATGGAAAGCTATAATATCAGGGCGTAAACTAGGCTATATTTTATCCCGGTATTCCGACGGGAACGGGAACTACGCGGGTAAAACGACTATAACCTATAACCGAAGCGAAGCGAGGGCGGGTTGCTAGTTTTAAAATAAAATTAAACATATCTGTCCATAGATATCCCACTGCTGGGCTCGGGCCTCCTCCATTACGGAGGGAAAATTGGCCTACTATATCACGCTGATCAGACGTGTTTGCAAATGATTTCTTTTTGAGATTTCTTCTCTTACATTGATGTTATATATATTTATTTTTATAATAAATATCTCCGATTCACGGCTATCTCCCAATGAAAGATATCCGGTCCTTTGAAAGGCTTACATGGGGATATGGATCCAACACGCAGAGGCCTTTGGGGAAATTTAATGTAAAAATGGGATGGGACATCTACCGATGACACTCCACGTCTGCACATAACTCACGTGGACTGCCAACGGTAGGTGTAAAACTATTGTGTTGATGGTATCTAATAACTGTTTATGGGGTTGGAGGTTTGATGTACTGAGTAACTAAAAACTATTGATTAAAAACTGTCGTCTGCCTTCAATACCTTTATCGTCTTGAACTTTGGCAGACGGTGACTCGCCAACTCACTGAATGGGCCCTCCCAAACGGTCGCCACAGACACGCAGGTCATACGAGCAACAGTGAGGCAACATTGGTGCAAGTGGCTTGGGGTGTCGAGCGGTGCGGCGCCGGTTTCACTATCGCAGTGGTTTCCCCGTAGTTATGCCCTTGAAAATAACACTTCCACCCCCGAGCATATAGCTCTGGCGACCCCTCTCTGACCAGCCGTTTAAGACAAGCCAGAGTTGAGAATCCTGCGGGCACTCTTCAGTTTCCACTCCAGTCAGCCAATAAAGGCCATAAATAAATATTATTATTATAGATGTTACATATTTTTTTTTATTACAAACGGTGGAAAACTAGCAAACAGTACGCCAGATGCTAAGTGTTGCTGCCACTCATGGACCTTTGCTATACTGCTGCTTACCATGAAGAAAGTGAAGGGAGTATGAATGCGTGCAATGAGGTTCGATGAAACTAAAAGCAACATTAAAATCCATCACACGCAAACACCCTCAGAATGTTGGACTTCCCACTCTCTCGCTCACCGAACGAAGCGCAGTAACAAATTGCTACTACTCGGACGTCGATTTTCTGCGAGAGTGTGGTACTTCCCCCGATGGACCGGCCCACGACTGTAGACAGACAACTGTCTACTGTATGCTCCTATCACGTGTAGATATGCATATATCTTATATCTTTAAACGAGCAATTTTTGTATATATATATATATATATATATATATATATATATATATTCAGGATCTCGGAAACGGCTCCAACGATTTTGTTGAAACTTGGCATACTAGAGGTTTCGAAGAAGTTTTATGTATAGAAAATGTTGTTTTGTCAGTTTTTTTGGCAGACAATATAATGACATTAAATTTTAAAAGAATATGAATTCAAATTTTGCCATCAATGTCATAAGTTACGATAGCTCAATGGCGAAGTAGTCAGGTTTCATTTTATTTTTGACATCGGCGACAAACGGCGTCGGATTGAATCTCGATGTTATTATTATTCTTTTCTTGTAATTTTTTATATAAATTTCATTATTTATTTTTTTATTTTTTTTTAATATATATCTAAATAAATGCTACAAAAATACTCCGAGCGAAGCTCGGTCAAGCTGATATTAACTCTTATTCATCTTTTACGACATCCACGAGCAATATGTGGGGGTGCTAAATTCTATTCTTATTCCGTCACCACATCGGGAAAAATAAAATTATAATAAATACCTTTCCCAGTGACTCCTCCAGCTGTGGACCACATAATAACAAACAAAAACATACACACTTGATACATTTTGATGTCTTATACACAACTACACACAGAACAGGACGGATGAGATACGTGATATGTTTGGACTGAAGCGATGTTATGATTTGAAGACGTCCGTCGTTATACCGTGTGTCTCAAAGTTTTTATATACCCGCATAATCTTTATCTTTATATATATATATATATATACCAATAAATAAAATTGGAGTGTCTGTTTGTAATGTCAAAATAATAGGCTTTATTCATGCTCACACGGTTATTTGCACGACACCTGTGCCTAAAATACAGATTTAAAAAAATTTTTCTGTCTGTCTGTCTGTTTGTTCCGGGTAATCTTCAAAACGGCTGGACCGATTTCAAAAATTCTTTCACCAATGGAAAGCTATAATCATCATCATCTTGCTCTTATCCCAATTACTTGGGGTCGACGCAATATGTCATCTGTTTTGACATATTGCAAAAAGTTTCGGCAATGACTTTTATGACCGGCCGCCTGCCTGACGTCAACCCTCCTTGGGAATGTAATCGTTGACCCAAATGGTAACAGATGGAGTTGGTCCGGGTCAATCTAGGGCTCTTAGTCGTCTTTTACGACACCCACGAGCAAAGCAAGGGTTGGTAATATTCGAAGCCGCTACCATACAGCAATGGAAAGCTATAATATCAGGGCGTAAACTAGGCTATATTTTATCCCGGTATTCCCACGGGAACGGGAACTACGCGGGTAAAACGACTATAACCTATAACCAAAGCGAAGCGAGGGCGGGTTGCTAGTATATATATATATATATTTCCTGTATACGTGTGTATGTCACTGAACTCTTCCTAAAAGGCATAACCGATTTTGATGAAATTTTTTGAGTGTGTTCTAGGGAATTCGCGAATGATTTAGATTCACACTTGGACCCGATAGGTGGCGCGTCGATGGTGCTGACGAGGCGGTGCTGTCGATTTGAAGGACAATTTCTTTAATTTTATTAGAACTGAACAACGTGTGTTGGGTCAGCTAGTAAATATATTGATTTCAAATTTGCCGTGTGGTGACGGAGTAAGAATACAATTCACCCACTCCATATCTTGTCTGTGGATGTCGTAGAAGATGACTAAGGCATATAATAGGCATATAACATCTATATAAGAGAAGGAAAACTCGTAATAAAACTCTTTGGCAAACTGACCAGCATGGTATCATCATCATCATCATGATGATGATACCATGCTGGTCAGTTTGGTATAGAGTTCAACTGACCAGCATGGTATAGTAAGGTCAATTTCTCTCCTATTGTGGAGGAGACTCAAGCCCAATATTGGGATGTATATGAGCTGAAATAATGATGACGATGAGATTTATACCAATAAATAAAATTGGAGTGTCTGTTTGTAATGTCAAAGTAATAGGCTTTTTTCATGCTCACACGGTTATTTGCACGACACCTATGCCTAAAATACAGATTAAAATTTTTTTTTCTGTCTGTCTGTCTGTTTGTTCCGGGTAATCTTCAAAACGGCTGGACCAATTTCAAAAATTCTTTCACCAATGGAAAGCTATAATATCAGGGCGTAAACTAGGCTATATTTTGTCCCGGTATTCCCACGGGAACGGGCACTATGCGGGTAAAACGACTAAAACCGAAGCGAAGCGAGGGCGGGTTGCTAGTTTCAAATATATGTCATTTCATCATCATCATCCCAGATCATTTACGTCCCACTGATCTCGAGTCTACTCCACAATAGGAGTGAAAGTAACCAACTATACCACGCTTGTCAGACGTGCTGGTATAGGTATAGTTTTATTTCGAGGTTGCCATCTTTTCTTTTACGCATATTATATCTCTTTTTTTTTTGGGGGGTGGGCTATAGTCGGCTCACTTGCCACCTGGCTCCATCCGGGGCATTAGAGGAGCGCCGCGCGGCCCCATGATCCACCCGTGGCACGTCACCTTCGTTGTTGTGTCGACCATCGGTGCAGAGTTCCTTGTCTTCAGTGGTCGGCCCGACGGAATACCCCGGTCGTGGAGGTCTCCTATATTATATCCCTTAACCGTCTTTTACGTTACCAATATGTAAGATAGGTGGTGAATTATGTTCTTACTCCATTTCCACACAGAATGCTTGTGATTCGGTTTTTTTTAAGACAACGCCTTGCGCTTGAAAAAAATCTTGCACAGTGCTTAAACTTATCTTTAAGGGACACAAATTACACCTAGCTTGAGAACAATAATGTAGGGACAGTTCATGTAGGGACACGATATCGAAATTAAAGTATCGATACTGTACTCATGAGTAGTATCGAAACAAAAGTATCGATACTCCAAAGTATCGAGTACTGAGTACTCTTCCTAGAATAATTTAGGTCAGGATGAGCTTTATTTTTTTTTTTTAGAAAATTGTTCTTCTGGATTTGGATTAAAATATGTCGAGCCACTTTTTGGAAGGTTCATTACGCTTTAGCTAGATGGCGATACCATAAGCATGAGCCGTAAGGTCAAGTTTAACAAGGATACTTTCTACAATTTGTTCGATACGATACCTACCTAAAAGTACTCATTGAGTAAAAGTATCGAATAGATAGTATCGAGTACAAAATTATCGGGTATCGAAAGACATGTACTCGATACCTAAAAGTATCGATACTTTTTTCGTGTCCCTAATTTCATGCTCATATTCTACTCAATAAGAATATAATAATGTAGATTTCAAAACTCGATGTAGGTTTGAAGTCTATTCTATATACAATTATGTTTTAAAAAATCAGTGAATATTTCTTTTGGGTTAGTAGTATTAATATCAATAATATTAATACTAATCATAATGTTTGTAATAATTTGACTACACGACGAACCTCTTAAGGTGATTTAAGTAAAAAAAATTAAACGAAAACAATTGCAATAACTTTGGAAAAAACAATAATTTCTGAGAAGAAAAACTGAAAAGTTTAATGAAAATTAATGATGTTATTTCTAAATGAAAATTTCTGTATTAAAACCCGTCTTTTCGGATTAAGGAGAAAATTCATCACCTCCTATCTTGCTCGTAGGTATTGTAAAAGACGATCAAGGGATATAATATGTCTATAATAGCTGTGCAAGCCATCTGACTAGCATGCTATAAATTTCCCTCCTATTGTGAAGGAGGCTCTAGCTTAGCAGAAATTATTAATTATATTTGACTGTGTCAATAACATTGCTTGCAATATACGCAAATATGCACTATGTAACCAAATACACAGAGATTGAATGGAGGACTGGAGCTTAAATAAATAATAGCAATAATAAAGATAAACTGTTTATTGTAATAACTATATACAAGTTTAATCGCATATGCTACTAAATTATAAGAAAGAAATCATAAAAACGCCAATTTTAATTCATTATTTCGAAAAAGGGGTCATTTATTGGATTGACGAGGCCTTAATCAAGTTTAATTGGATAGATGACCCCAATTTTAAAATTTTCAAGTCTTGCTTTTTATTTATATAGGTAACTAGCTGACCCAACAGACGTAGTTTTGTTCAAATAAAGCGCCACCTACCGGGTCCAATTGTGAATCTAAACCATTCTTGAATCTCATTGAGCTCACACAAATTACTTAAATTTAGGAGTGGTAGGACCACACTGTCGACAGTCTACAGCCGCGGGCCGGTCCGTCCGGGGCAGTACCATGCTCTCGCAGAAAATCGACGTCTGAGTAGTAGCAATTTGTTACTGCGCTTCGTTCGGTGAGCGAGAGAGCCGGAAGCCCAACTTTCTGAGGGTGATTGCGTGTGGAGGGATTTGGTGGTGCCCTTGGTATCACCGAGCCTCAATGCACGCATTCACACTCCCTTCGCTTTCTTCGCGGTAGGCAACGGTCTTGTAAAGGTCCATGAGCGGCAACAACACTTACCATCAGGTGTACTGTTTGCTCGTTTGCCACCGTTTGCAATAAAAAAGAAAAAAAAAAAAAACTTAAATTACTTAAATCCAGTCAACAGATATCGCCATCTATTAAAATCGTTTGGAGTTGACAGATAATTGTGAATGTCAAACAATAGACAAATAATTTGTAATAAAATAAAATTGCGACTATAATTAAAGATCTAAGTTATCCTATGTTTCAAGTTGGAGCAAACTGCACACGGTGTGCAAATTTGATTAAAATCGGTTAAGTAGTTTAGGAGTCCATCGCGGACAAACATCGTGACAGGAGATTTATATATATTAAGATTAGGTTTTATTAGTTTTGTAGTGGTAGGACCAGATTGTTGACAGCTGTCTGTCTACAGCTGCGGGCCGATCCGTCCAGGGTAGTAACACACTGCGCAAATCGATGTCCGAGTACTAGCAATTTATTACTTCACTTTGTTTGGTGAGCGAGAGAGCCGGCAGTCCAACTTTCTGAGGGTGTTTGCGTGTGGTGAGTTTTAGTGATGCCTTTAGTATCATCGAATCTCATTCCACACATTCACACTCTCTTCATTTCTTTCGCAGTAGAAATTGGCCTTACAAAAGTCCATGAGTGACAGCTACACTTACTATACCATCAAGTGTACCGTTTGCTTGTTTGCCACCGATCATAATAAAAAAAAAAATCTAATATTCTTATATATTATTCGTTTTCAAATAGAATATCTATATATTCTATTCAAAAAGTAGCACATAGCCATAATTTAAAAGCAAAATTACTATAATAATTCAATATAATATGAGGGCTCCACAAGGAGCGCTCTTAGGTCCGGTAAACTTTTAACAAAGACCTATTGGACAAAGGCATTGATGTCGAACTCTAGCTTTGTACGATTCGTTCCTAGTCGGATATTTTTATTGGATTAGAGTTGTCGTGTTATTATTGGTATTTCTGCTCTAGCTTTGTAGTGCATCGCTATTGTAAGACCCGGTAACATTGAATTGGGTCTATTAAAAATGTATAGAGTTTCTTCTGGAGTATCGATACAAAGTAAAGATAAATATTTGTGGATTGTAATACAATTCAAAGATAAAACGGATGAAGATAAAAATATATCAAGTATTTAAATCCACAATTGAGCACTTATTTATGGTGTATATAAAATGTTCGTTCCTTAAAGAGACCTAGTTTGTAATATTCAAATTTAAAATACTTTAGCATGTTAAATTATAATCCCTAAATTTAATTGTTTTTGACTGTATTATACTGACATTCAGTAGCTCTTTGCTCTTCACTTCTGCAGCTATAATGGCATACTCTGAATGCTATAATAAGAATCCTCGTAATATAAGAATTTATTGTTTAGAAAGTTTATAACTTCATCATATATGCCTCGCACTGTTGAATTTCAGACTACTCCACAATTATGAACTTAATCAACTATAGTACGCTGTCAGACATGTTGGTGTAGGTTTTCATTTCGAGTTTAACATTTCTTATATAGATATATCCCTTAATCGTCTTTTAATACAACCACGGCTAAGATAGTAGTTGAATTGTATTCTTACTCCATGAATACACGGACAAAGTTATAATATATTTTTTTAAATACCATACCCAGCACCAAGGAAATATTGTGCGGGACTTACAAACATATAATTTAACGGACACAAATTACACCTAGACTCGGAACAACATTTTGTGGATCATACAAAGTATTGTCCCGTATGGGGATCGAACCTACTACACTGGCGCTGTATGTATCTTAACGACCACGCCATGTGTGCAGTAGTGGTGGTCGTTGAATAAACGAACAGTTTTTTTCGACTGTTTCTTTGCCGTGAACTAATAAACTAGTTTATAGTTGACTGATAAATATGTTTATGTATGAACGGCTTCGCGAATCGGTCGTCGCATCAACGAATGACACCAACGCGAAGACGACTTGCGAGTGTTCGCCCGAATCGGCCCGGACCTCAACGACGGGACGCGTGCGCACTCGCACAGCTCGCTACGCTCCTTACTCGCCCCGCAAACCTCACCGCCCGTGGGCGTGAGTCGAGGCGAAATCATAACGTATAGATAGATTGAATTGCAATTCATTGCGCTCTGCTATCATGTGATGGAACTACCATCTACCATTACATATTGAAGCGTCAATGTACATTGTACAATGAAACTGTTGTCTAATAAAATTCGTTGAAGTTTCATTGTCCTTTACCAATGGACGATCAAAGTACGTCATAATATAAACTAAACATCTCGTCTTGTTTAATCGTCTACGACGTAAACTAGTCGAAAATTAGACTGTTTTTTCAACTAGTTTATCATCGACGATAAACGGTCTCGTTGCGTCGACTGTAAAATCGTCGACGACACACTACTAGTGTGCAGTCAATTACATATACGTACAAAATTTATAAGATGTTTATTACTTATTGTGGTGACAGAGTAAGAATATAGTTTACTACCCCCGCTCTTACCCTTGGGTGTCGTAAAAAGGGATATTATATGCGTTATACATTTATGCAAGAGAAGGAAAACTCGAAACAAAACCTTATTCCAACACGTTCCATAACCCTCCCATTATGGAGGAGGCCTGAGCCCAACAGTGGGACATATTTAGGTTGAGATGATGATGATTGTCTTTTAAAAATAATCATCATCATCATCTTGCTCTTATCCCAATTACTTGGGGTCGACGCAATACGTCATCTGTTTTGACATATTGCAAAAAGTTTCGGCAATGACTTTTATGACCGGCCGCCTGCCTGACGTCAACCCTCCTTGGGAATGTAATCGTTGACCCAAATGGTACTAGATGGAGTTGGTCCGGGTCAATCTAGGGCTCTTAGTCGTCTTTTACGACATGCACGAGCAAAGCAAGGGTTGGTAGTATTCGAAGCCGCTACCACACAGTCTTTTAAAAATAATATGAAAAAAATAAAATAACAATTAATTTCGACGCAAACAACTTTGAGAAACGTTGCAGTTTAGAATTCATTGAACGTGCCATTTTGTAACTTTTGATTATAAGCGATATTACAATAGATAATTTTCTTTTATATTTCGTGTGGTGACAGAGTAAAAATACAATTCACTACTCTCTCTCTTTCTCTCTTTTACCCGTGGATGTTGTATAAGAC
Source organism: Lymantria dispar (assembly GCA_032191425.1). Lineage (NCBI taxonomy): Eukaryota > Metazoa > Arthropoda > Insecta > Lepidoptera > Erebidae > Lymantria > Lymantria dispar. Next base: position 1,912,833 of record CM063465.1, on the reverse strand, counting down.
GACTAAGGGATATAATATGCAGATAAAAACTATGCAAGAGAAGGAAAAGTCGAAATGAAACCTACCTACTATATCAATACGTTTGACCAGCGTGGTATAGTAGATCAATTACCCAACCACTGTGGAGAAGGCCAGTGGCCAGCAGTAGGACGTATGTGGGTTGAGATGATGATGATGAATTTATTATATACCAGCTGACCCAACAGACCTAGTTCTGTTTAAATAGCGCCACCTGCTAAACAATTCTTGAATCCCCTTGAACATGCACAAAAAATTTCGTCCACATCGGTCCAGCCGTTTAGGAGGAGTTCAGTGACATACACACGTACGCTAGAAATTTATATATAAGACTAGTTGACCCAACAGACGTTGTTCTGTTCAAATCTGTAAAAATATGGAAAATTGAATTCTCCTTGAACTCGATCGTAGCGCCACCTACCAGTTCCAATTAATCTAAACCGAATGGTTTGAATGTTCCGAATGGCTATGCCGATGGAAATGAGAATTCATATCCACCGGAATAGCCTCAAAAAATCATCGAAATCGGTCCAGCCGTTTAGAAGGAGTTCAATTACAAACACACGAACAGAAGATTTATATATTTATATATAGAACAGTTTATATAGTCAAAAAAAGGTTACATTAGAAAAAGATATATAAACTTTAAGTTTTCTTAAATTTTCTAATTTTCTGCGCAACTTTCTTATTTTTTTTCCATAAAGGCCTTTTTTGAAACATTAGAATACTTAAAAAAAAAGGTGGACGAATCGTTAAAGTCGTTCTCAAGTTATGTTATTGTCCTGCCCGAACAGCGCCACCTACCGGGTCCAATTGTGAATCTAAACCATCCTCGAATCCTCTTGAACACACACAAAAAAATTCGTCAACATCGGTCCAGCCGTTTAGGAGGAGTTTAGTGACATACGTACGCTAGAAATTTATATATAAGATATATATATTTTGGGGTGGGTGACCGTAGTCCACCCGCCGCCCGGCCCCGTCCGGGGCGAAAGAGGGGCGGCGCGTGGCCCCGTAACCCACCCATGTAGCACATCGCCTTCGTCGTTGTGCCGACCACCGATGCAGAGTCCCTTGACTTCAGTGGTCGGCGCAATGGTATACTCCGAGGGACTACCCTGTCCCGTCGACGTCCCCCCGAGACGCCAATCGCCGTCGCGAAGCTAACCTCCCCTCGGGTGCCGGACTGAATCCCCAATCCGGTCAGCCGCAGCTTCTACTAGGGTGACTTCAAGCGCATTTTATATTCGCTTAAATCCCTCTTTCAACATATAATGATGAACTATGAATATAAGATATCATCATCATTGCAGTTCATATGTCCAACTTTTTTTTTGTAAGTTTGTATGACCGCGAATCTCTACTAAACTATCTTTTAAGTCGAGTAACTACATGCCTTTTTCACGATTGATAATTATTTGATACTAGCAACCCGCCCTTGCTTCGCTTCGGTTTCAGGCACGTTACCTGTGTAGTTCCCATTACCGTGAGAATACAGGGATAAAATATAGGCTATGCTACTCCCTGATATTGCATTCCATTTGTGAAAGAATTTTTTTGAAATCGTTTCGGTGGTTTAAGCGTGAAAGCGTAACAAACAAACAATCTTACTTTCGCATTTTTAATATTAGTAAGGATATTACAATCTACTAGTCATACGGATTCGTTTATAGTTTTATTTAGAAGCTCCATTTTCTTGTGACGATGTTATCGGCTTATATCCCTTAGTTCTCTTTTATGATACTTATCTGAATGGAAGGGTTAGTGAATTCTATTTCTACTCAGTCACGATACTAAACTAAACTATCAGCATTATTAAATACTAGCAACCAGCCCTCGATTCGCTTCGGTTTCAGTCATCTTACCCTCGTAGTTCCCGTTCCCGTAGAAATATCGGGATAAAATACTTCTGTTACTCTACTGTTACTTCCTGATATTATAGTTTTCCATTGGTGAAAGAATTTTTGAAATCAGTTTGGTAGTTTAAGCGTGAAAGCGTAACAAACGAACTTACTTTCGCATCCTATCCTACTAATATTATAAACGCGAAAGTTTGTGAGTATGTGAGGATGTGAAGATGTTTGTTGATCTTTCACGCAAAAACTACTGAATTTGATGATACTTTACAATAATATAGCTTACATATCAGAATAATACATAGGCTATAATTTATTCCGATATTCCCACTGGAAGAGGAACTGCGGGTGAAACCACGGCACTGCTAGTTTATAATGTTAGTAAGTTATTGAATATAAGTATTTTTTTTAAGTTATTCTTCTTTTGACGCGTAAGGGAAAATTAATGAATGAATTACGACGTGCGCGCACATCGTCACGAAAAAATGACACCCTGAAATTAGCTAATCAACATTTTTTACAATGCGCGCGTACATAGCCACAAATGTTATCTAGATAATGCGTTATAATAAAACTGTCAATGTATTTAATACCTTTTTCTTCTATTATTAGTATAATTTTTTTACAAACGTAAGACAACGCGAAGGATAAAATTTTTAGAAAGATTTTATCTTCTTACACCAATGAAGTATAACTTACTTACAATGAAGTATAGCCACCCGCCCTTGCTTCGCTTCGGTTTCAGTCGCCTTAGCCTCGTAGTTTCCATTCCCGTGGGAATACCGGAATAAAATATAGCCTATATTAGCCCTGATATTATAGCTTTGAATGGTGAAAGAATTTTTGAAATCGGTTATGTGGTTTAAGCGTGAAAGCGTAACAAACAAACAAACAAACTTACTTTTGCATTTATAATATTAGTAAGGATTACGTGCGTAAATAAGTACACACACAATTTTTTCATTATTGCCATTGGTGGAAATCGAATAAGCTCACTTGATAGCAAATAAGGGCTGCCACACTTGGATCCTTGCAATACCAGTAGAAGATGGGCTGTCTTGGAGACTTTCTTGAGCATTATATGAAATACAGTAGCAAATTGATACCAACGTCAGTATTCCGTGAAGGTCTGATACTACTCCAAAGGGATTCCGATTTATTACTGAAATAAAAAAAAAATCAGCATCGAAGCCTTACCACTCATCGAGTTCAGGCGCCTCGAGCCTCTTCCACTGTGGAAGGAAAATTCACCTAATACACCACACTGGTTAGGATGTTTGGTAGAGGGTTTTGTTTCGAGTTTTCCTTCTCTTACATAGATTTTACATGAGTATTAAATCCCTTAGTCGTTTTTTATCACTCACGGGCAGGATAGGGGGTGGTGAATTGTATATATACTCTGTCACAACACCGAAAAACCGTACACTATTAAGGCAAAAGATAATTTTCTAGAATTTATTTAGTATTTATTCATGGCAACATATTTTAAACCATATTAAAATAAAACAAAGCCGACGACCGACATTATTCAAAATAACACGGCGTTGAGCATTTAACCACGTTAATTTGGGATGGGGCTCAATTTATTTTTTACACACGTCGGGCACCCCGGCGGGACGTCATGCTGCTTCTATAAAGGACTTGAATTAGAGATCCTTAGAACATGCATTACTTTAACATATTACCTACTTAAAAATCCAAAAAATTGTTGCTTCCAAGAATCCGTTCATTTTCCAAAAAATTATTACATCCGAAGTTCTGGCCTTTTAAAAATGTTATTTCACCAAAAATTCTATTTCTTTGAAAATTTGTTCCTTTAAAGAGAAATAAATTTATGAAAGAACTAAAATTGTGTAAATTCTAGGCCTTTCATAAATTTATTTCTTTCAAAATGCTTACTTCTTAAAAAATTATTACTTCCAAAATTTTATTTATTTATTTAGAACTTCTGCACACAAAAAATACACATATTACATATATATAAATTTTATAAACAGTAGAGGTAATTCATCACTGAAGAGTCGATTCCGTCAGAAGATCCAGGTATAGACGTTTCACCATAGCTTTAAAACTATTACGGCTAGCGGCCAAATTCGGGCCCTTTTCAAAATTTATTCCTTCCAAAATTATGGTCCTTTCAAAAATGTATTTCTTCTAAAATTCTGGTTCTTTCAAAAAGTTATTCCTTCGAAAATTCTGCTCTTTTCAAAAATGTGTTTCCTCTAAAAATCGGTTCCCTTCAATAATTTTTAAATTGTATTCCTTAAAAATCGGTTCCTAATTTAAACCTGTTCTTTCCTAAGTCTGTCCGTTCAAAAGTCTATTCCTTACAAAAATGACTCAACTATATATATTTTCACTGCCCCATCTTTTCACCCAGCTATCGTAGGAGATGACGAAGAAAAGAAGGAAGTTCTAATCATTCATAGTATCAAGATAAAACTCTACGGCCATCAATCGTATAATCCTAAAAAATGCTAAAGGAACACCAAGGAAGTGCAACAGCAACAGTCCTGGAAAACTCTTATCCGCCTACCAAGTATGGTGATTATTATACTATGGATGTCAAATAACTCCTGAGGAATGGATGAATAAAATGTCAGAGTTAAATGCTACCTATGTAAATATATCAGGTCAAAGTGACACAAAGTTCCTTTTCATTGAGAAGAATTTTCGTATCTAAAAATGAAACCCTTGGGTTGAGAAGCAGAAATTTGAATTATCTAAGTTATGTGCAGAAAATAACGAATAGACACGTATTGTTTTCTTAACTCAGTAAAAAATAAAGCAAAACAAATCAAGTCGTATTGTTTTGTGCTGGTCAAACAAGTTTTTTGAAGAGATTTTATTGTATAGTATCCCTTAGTTGTATTAGCCGATATTCACGGGGTGAAGAATTGTATTGTTACACCATCACTACACGAAAACTATACTTATAGATATTAAAATATCATTTCAACCCACATATATCCCCCTATAGAACTCGGACATCGTCCACTATCAGAGGTCAATTTCTTTAGGGCGGCGTAGGCGCGAATACCTGCGCCTCATGCCGCCCTAGTCGAGGCCGCGGGTGACGTGACCGGGGAATTAGTCCCTCACCCGCCGAGAGGCCGACCGCGTGAGGAAAGACAGACCTCCTCCCCGAGGGGGGGACGTCGGTCAATGAGAGGGTACCCCCAAGGGGGGGTATTCCGTCGGGCCGACCACTGATGTCAAGTAACCCTGCTCCGGTGGTCGGCCCAACGACGAAGGCGACGTGCAGGTGGGTGGGTTGCGGGAGTTGCGTGCTTACGCTCCTCTGTCGCCCCGGACGGAGTGGTACGAGGAGCGCGCCGACCGCATCCCACCCCAAAAAAAAAAAGAGGCCAATTTCTTTAATGTACCACGCTGACGCGTTGTTATAGCGTTTTATGCCAAGTTTCCTTTTCTTGCCTCTCTTGTATCTTATCTACATAACATTACTTCGTCGTCTTGTACGACACCAATGAGCTAGATAGCAGGTATTGAATTATCCGGCCGTTTGTCAGACCTCATATACGTTTCACTACTGGGCTTGAGCCTCCTCTACAATAGAAGGGCAATGGAACTAATATACCGCGCTGGTCAGATGTATTGGTATAGGGTTCCATTTCAAGTTTTCCTTTCCTGTGTAAATGTTATGCGTTTTGCCCGACTTTTTTTTTTTTTGCTCGACTTGACGGGGGCACTGCCGTGCCCCCAGATGTGCATATTTAATCCCTTTATCATGGTCAGACATTTTGTTATACGATTTTATTTCGAGTTTTCTTTCTCTTGTACGGATTTAAATGCATATTATATCCTTTAGTCGTCTTATGTGATACCAAGGGGCTAGATAGGGATTGGTTATATGTATTCTCACTCAATCACGTCACGGAAAAATATACGGAACCCATACTTAAGAATCAACTCACGCTCAAACATTTCGCATTGTTTTGATGTCCCGAGCGAGGATATAATGTTCTTTACACTTAATACGTGTCGAGGGTTCAAACAGGTCAACCTTACATATATATCGACGCAAGTTAAACCTTAACAGCTTGAAAATAGCATTTAATATTGAAAATATTCACGTTAATTACCATTTCAATTTTACTATAATTCAAAGAGACTGTTGAAAGGGTTTGTATCTTGTTATACCGATGATTTTTCTTTAATAATAATATTGATTTATTTAAGACTAAATATCTATAGTAATTTTAAAATAATAACAAGAATAATAGTAACAATCTAGCGACAATCTATACCAATAAATAAAATTGGAGTGTCTGTTTGTAATGTCAAAATAATAGGCTTTTTTCATGCTCACACGGTTATTTGCACTATACATAGGCCTAAAATACACTTTATATTTTTTTGTCTGTCTGTCTGTTTGTTCCGGGTAATCTTCAAAATGGCTGGACCGATTTTAAAAATTCTTTGAGCAATGGAAAGTTATAATATCAGGGAGTAAACTAGGCTATATTTTATCCCGGTATTCCCACGGGAACTACGCAGGAAAGACAACTAAAACCGAAGCGAAGCGAGGACGGGTTGCTAGTATTAAATAATAATAATAAAACCTAATAACAATAATAATCATCATTTCAGCCTATCGCCGTCCACTGCTGGATGTAGATCTCCCTCATGTTACACCACAGAGTGCGGTCCTATGCCGCCTGCATCCAACGACGCCCAGCAACTTTTACTAGGTCGTCGGTCCACCTAGTTGGTGCCGTCCGTAGTGTATTGCGTCGTCCGATAATATAAAAAATAATAAAAGATAATTAAATTCCCTTTTAGAACAGGGTAGGTCCGAGCCTGGGATATATATGGGTCTGAAATGATGATAATTGATGCTGAAACATGACCTCTTCAATGATACCTTAGTCATATCTTAATATGTATAAATTACGTGTCACGATGTTTGTCCGCGATGGACTCCTAAACTAATTAACCGATTTTAATCAAATTTGCACACCGTGTGCAGTTTGATCCAACTTGAAAGATAGGATAGCTTACATCTTAATTTATAGTCGCAATATTATTTCATTGCAAATTATTTGTCTAATATTTAACGTTCACAATTATCTGTTAACTCCAAACGATTTTAACAGATGGCAGATCTGTTGACTGGATTGAATAATTAATTAATAGATGGCGCTGCTATGTTAAACCTACAAATGTGTCATATACGATTTTAACTTGCTTTTTTACATAGAAGCCATTTGTAAAAAAATATGACGACCTCCATGACAGATGTTCTCCTACAGTTCCACTTAAATTGTTTAATAAAATGTAATACAACAAAAACATTAGCCACAGCAACGCGTGGTCGGGTCTGCTAGTAAAATATAAATCGTCGGGATAAAAGTATCCCACCCACTGGTATGACGGGAGAGGTGGTTGTATTCTTACTCCGTCCTCACATGCAAAGTTGTATAACTTTCTTAATTATTATTCCCACGCTTAGCGGACAATAAAAGCAAGTGAAGTTGTGTTTATTAATAAGTGAGAAATGATATCTACATTTGCTATCGCAAATCGTGCGTTTTGAATTAATATATTTTGCTGACAGTACAAGAATCTCACGTACGTGATAGCAATCAATATTTATCTATATTTTATGTTCGTACTATAAATGTAGGGTTAGCCAAAAAAATATTATCATAAAATCAAATTATTGTCTTTATGGTCCAGTAGCGTATGCATACGATCGATGATGAGTATCTATTACAAAATCCGAACGAGCACGGATTCGATTACAGAACATATATTTTTATTTTTGTATTAAACCATCTTTTATTTTATTCGGTCTATGATTACCACACATACAGTCCGTTCTGTCCAAGGCGACACAAAGGTGGTGCGCGAACCCATAACCCACCGTATTTCTACCCTTTCGCCATTGGGCCGACCACGGTCAGGGCGGCGGGGAATACCGTCCCTCCCTAACGCTTCTCCCAGGGCACAGACCCTCACGCGGTCAGTCGTCTGTGGGTCACGGTATTAAACTATTTTGACAGCACAGATGGCGTAGTGGTTCAGATACTGACCTATCGTGCCAGTATCGTAGGTTCAAATCCCATGCAAGCAAACACTTCACACCCGTCGTGCTGCTCGATGATGCAGGCAAGCTGTTGGAGAGGGTGCTGGCTGCCTGCATCGAGCGGCACCTCGTCGGCACCGGGCCTGATCTGTCGGACGTCCAGTTTTGGTTCAGGAAGAGGCGTTCGACGATCACGGCCCTGCTACGCTTGAGGGTCGTGGTAACAGAAGTCGTCACAACGGGTCGTGATCGCTATGGATCTGGGACGTGGTCGCCACCTTCTGCGAGGCAGTCGTCTCAAGGAAGGGGGCGGCAGAGCGCGCGCGGGAGGAACGCCTCCACGACGACACAATCCGCCGCCGGTGACTTGGGCGGCGCAGGCGCGAGTATCTGCGCCTAATGCCGCCCTAGTTGTGGCCGTGAGGTCGTGGCTTATGCCGAACGTGGGCGGACCGAGCGCTACGTGCCGACGGCTGTACACGAAGGTCATCCGGTCGATGGCCCTGTACGGCGCACCGGTGTGGGCGGGGTCCTTGACCGTCCGACTTAGGGCCCTTCTGTGGCGACCACAGAGGGTCATGGCGGTCAGGGCCACCCGCGGATACCGCACGGTGGCGACGGAGGCAGCGTGCCTATTGGCCGGGACTCCCCCGTGGGACCTGGAGGCGGAGATGCTCGCCGGATTGTATCGGCGGGTGGCGGGGGTGCGAGCGGGGGGCGGTGAGATCTCGTTAAGGGAGCTCACCGCCTGACGGGTCGACGCCCGCCAAGACGTCATTGCCATTGTTGGGCAGTCCGGCTGGAGAGGCCTCGGTTCGGGGTGCGAACCGTGGAGGCCTTCCGGCCGGTGCTAATGCAGTGGTTGGAAAGGCGGCACGGGGTGCTCTCCTTCCGACTAGTGCAGGTGTTGACGGGGCATGGGAGCTTCGCCAAATACCTGCACAGGGTCGTGAGGAGGGAGAGCACACCGTCCTGCCACCACTGCGATTGCGACGAGGACACGGCGCGCCACACGCTCGAGGCCTGCGCGGCTTGGGCAGTGCAGCGCCGTGAACTCGTCGCAATCATCGGTGCCGACCTGACGCTGCCGGCCATCGCTAGGGCGATGGTCGACAGCGTCGGGAATTGGGACGCGGTCGCAGCCTTCTGCGAGACAGTGATCTCGCAGAAGGAGGCGGCGGATCGTCTGCGTGTGGAGCGCAGCCTCGATGAGGAGATCCGCCGCCGGCGACTGGGGCGGCGTAGGTGCAACTATCTGCGCCTCATGCCGCCCTAGCCGAGGCCGCGGGTGACGTGACCGGGGATTAGTCCGTCACCCGCCGAGAGGCCGACCGCATGAGGAAAGACCCCCCCTCGGGGAGGACGTCGGTCGATGGGAGGGTACCCCGCGTAGGGGGTATTCCGTCGGGCCGACCACTGACGACAAGTAAACCTGCTCCGGTGGTCGGCCCAATGACGAAGGCGAGGTGGTTTTCGGGTGGGTTGCGGGAGTTGCGTGTTTAAGCCCCTCTGTCGCCCCGGACGGAGTGGTGCGGAGGCGCGCCGACCGCGACCCACCCACAAAAAAAAAAAAAAAAACCTCCAAAAAAACAAAAAAGGCAAACACTGTGCGATCCACAAATTGTTGTTCTGAGTCGGGATATAATTTGTATTATTTAATTATATGTTTGTGAAGTTCCACCGCAACACAAGGATTATTTCCTCAGTCCAGGGTGTTGTCTCTTAAAAAGAAATAGAAAAGCTGCAAGAATGGTAACGAAAAATTTTGTAAGACAAGATCTTTTTGTAAAACATGTAGGTTAATATGTAATGTCTGTAACACATTTAAATAATGCCATGTAAAATACAGCTGCTAAAAAAAATCTATTCTGTTTTTATCAAAACATGTTTCTTCGCCTCGGAACCGCGTCTTCCTGTTACGCGAAATATAAAACCTGCAGTCTCAAATTTCCGGCTTCTAAGGCTTTACTTGAAGAATAGCTTTGGGAATTTTTAAGAACTGAATTTTTTATTTATGATATAGTTAGAAAGAAAATAGATTAATTTTTTGCCGTATTATTTTTGGGCGATTTTCATTTCACTATTGGGATCGATTATCCGTGTGGTGACGGAGTAAGAATACAATTCACCACTCCCTATCTTGCCCGTGGATGTCGTACAAGACGACTAAGGGATATAATATGCACATAAGAGCTGTGCAAGAGAAGGGAAACTCGAAATGAAACCCTATACCAACATGTCTGACCAGCATGGTATAGTAGGTCAAATTCCCCCCCATTGTGGAGGAGGCCCGAGCCCAACAGTGGGACGTATGTGGGCTGCGATGATGATGATGCGATGATTGGCATCGAGTAGTCTTTATAGTCTCAGTTCGTACTTGTTGGGCCTGAGCTTCCTCCACATTAGGAAATAAATCTAGTATACCATGCTGGTCAGACATTTTGGTATAGGGTTTTGTATCCTTGTATCGAGATTTTGTTCTCTTGCATAGATTTGATATACATATTATATCCCTTAGTCTTCTTTTACGATATTGAATGACGAGAGGTGAATTGTATTCTTAATCTGTCACATTTTTTTTTGTGTGGTCAGCGCAAACGCCGTCCATTCCGTCCGGGGCTTCGCCATTAGGCCCGAGTTTCTTATAGTCCGGGACCAGCCCGGCGGGATACCTTTTTAAGTCTCCCATTTCAACTCCGCTTGTGGCCACGCCATTTGTGGATCATACAAAGTGTTGTCCTGCATGGGATTTGAACCTGCGACACTGGTACTGTAGGTTGTTATCTTGACCACTACGCCTCGGTCTGAACCTCATTATACACATTTGCACTTCTGTCTTTACGGTAGGTAACGACCTAGCAAAGGTCCATGAGCAGCAGTATCACTTACCATCAGGTGTGCTGTTTGCTAGTTTGCCACCAACAACAATAAAATAACCGGCTAAGTGCGAGTCAGAGTCCGCATGAAGAGTTCCGTACCATCTATACCAATAAATAAAATTGGAATGTCTGTTTGTAATGTCAAAATAATAGGCTTTTTTCATGCTCACACGGTTATTTGCACGACACCTATGCCTAAAATAGCAAATAAAAAATTTTGGTCTGTCTGTCTGTTTGTTTGTTCCGGGTAATCTTCAAAACGGCTGGACCGATTTCAAAAATTCTTTCACCAATGGAAAGCTATAATATCAGGGCGTAAACTAGGCTATATTTTATCCCGGTATTTCCACGGGAATGGGAACTACGCGGGTAAAACGACTAACTAACTAAACGACTAACCTATAACCGAAGCGAAGCGAGGGCGGGTTGCTAGTTATCTATAAAAACGGCAAAAAATAATCATGTATGTTGAATGGGAAACGTTCTTAAATATTTTTGTATTTGTTTTTTTTAATTTAATTTCATCATCATTTCGGCTCATATACGTCCCATTGCTGGGCTCGAGCCTCCTCCATAATAAGAGGGAATTTGACCTTTATACCATGCTGGTTAGACATGTTGGTATAGGGTTTTGTTTCGAGTTTTCCATCTCTTGCATAGATGTTATATGCGTAATATATCCCTTAGTCGTCCGACACCCACGGGTTTGAGAGGGGGTGGTGAATTGTATTCTTACTCCGTCACCACACGGAAAATTAAATTTAATTATTAATTTCTAAAGTGAATATACAACTAAATGTTCTGTGAATATTTCAAGTGCCTACCAGTTGCCATTTTCGATATCGAGCAAAAAAGGACAAAAAAATCGCGTTTGTAAGGGAGCCCCCCTTAAATATTTATTTTATTATATATTTAGTATTTATTGTTATAGCGGCAACAGAAATAGGTACATAATTTGTAAAAATTTCAATTGTTTAGCTATCGCGGTTCTTGAGATATAACCTGGTGACGGACAGACGGACGAACGTACGTTTTGGATACGGAATCCTAAAAATCGTCATGAAATATATCGTGTTCACAGTTAGCGTGTTCTTCTGTAACAATAATACGCGAAAGAAACATTTCGATACAGCACATCGTCTGCAAATACATAAATCATTACAATTTTACCGTTTCGTGACTTTTGTTTGACAGTTCTTTCCAATATATGATGTCGATACTATCCAACAATAAGTTTTTCTGTCGATTGGTAAAAAAATATATGTTTGCTACTGTTTATTTGATGTTAATATTTCATATTTGTGGCTCGTGTACTCTAAGAATTGAAAATCGACTGCACAGATAGCGTAGAGGTTAAGATACCTACCGTGTCAGTGTCGTAAATTCGAATCCCAAGCAGGACAACACTTTTTGACCACTGACAACAAGTCACCCTGCTCCGGTGGTCGGCCCAACGACGAAGGCGACGTGTCGCGGGTGGATTACGGGTGTGCGTGCTAACGTCCCGCTGTTGCCCCGGACGGAGTGGTGCGAGGAGTCCGCCGACCGTAGCCCACCCCCCCCCAAAAAAAGGACAACACTTTCTACAATCCACAAATTGTTGTTTTGAGTCTGAATGTAATTTGTGTCCGTTAATTATGTTATATGTTTGTAAAGTCACCCGCAATGTAAGAATTATTTCCTTATTGGTATCGTCTTTAAAAAAAGGCGTACCTACAAGCTAATTATTATAATTGTTCTTTAAAAACAATGCTACACTAAGAATTAAATCTTTGTGTCGTGGGGTGATGGAGTAAGAATATAATTCATCATCCCTTACTCTTACCTGTAAGTATTGTAAAAGATATAATATGCATAGAAAATATATGAAAGAGAAGGAAAATTCGAAATAAAACCCTATAGAAACTCGTTTGACTAGCGTGGTATAGTAGGTCAAATTACTATCCTATTACAGAAGAGGCTCGAGCCCAGTAGTGGGACGTATATGGACTGCGGTGTGGTAATACTTTATATTTGTGGGGTACTCTAAAAAAAGTTGCAAAAGGCGCACTAGCTAATTATTGTAATTGTTATTTAAAAACTATACCTCACTAAGATTTGACTGCACAGATGGCGTATTGGTTAAGATACCGACCTACCGTGGCAATGTCGTAGGTTCGAATCCTACGCAAAACAATACTTTGTGCGATTCAATTATTGTCGGATGTAATTTGTGTCCGTTAATTATGCTTGTCAAGTACCTCGCAATACAAGGATTCTTAAGTGCAGATTTCTTTAGTGTTTGAAATTAATCCAGTAACCTTCTTTTTTTTTTGCGGTGAGCCATGGTCAGCGCAACACCCGCAGCACGTCGCCTTCGTCGTTGGGCCAACCACCATATTTCCTTGTCACCAGTGGTTGGCCCGACGGAATACCTCAGTCGCGGGGTACTCTCTTCTCTCCATGTCTCCTCTCCAGGACGTCGGTCGCCGTCGCGCGGTCAGCCTCTGTGCGGGTGATGGACTAAAATGCCCGGTCCAGTCACCCATGGCCTCAGCTAGGCCGGCATGAGGGGCAGTTACTCGCGCCTGCACCGCCCGAGTCACCGGCGGCGGACCGCGTCATCGTGGAGGCGTACCTTCCGCGCGCGCTCCGCCGCTTCCTTCCGTAATCTAGCATTCGATGTAAACACGACCCTAAGAAGTTTAGGCAAGAAAATTCGTTGATTTTTTTTTATTTTATTTTGTTTCAGCTTATAATACTTCTCACTATTAGGCTCGAGCTTTCTCCAAAATAGGTGCGAAATCGACCTGTTACACCACGCTGGTCAAAAACTTAATATATGGTTCCTTTCGAATTTCCCATTTTCCGCAATGATGTTACATCACCTACTCATCTTTTACGACCCTCACGGACCTGCTAAATATGTTTATATTAAAATCTATGGTTTTTTTTTTTGTGGGTGGGCTGCGCTCGGCGCGTCTCCGCACCACTCCGTCCGGGGCAACAGAGGGGCTTAAGCACGCAACTCCCGCAACCCACCTGAAAACCATCTCGCCTTCGTCGTTGGGCCGACCACCGGAGCAGGTTTACTTGTCGTCAGTGGTTGGCCCGACGAATTACCCTCTACGTGGGGTACCCTCCCATCGACCGACGTACCCCCCCTCGGGGAGGATGTCGGTCTTTTCTCACGCGGTCGGCCTCTCGGCGGGTGACGGACTAATCCCCGGTCACGTCACCCGCGTCCTCGGCTAGGGCGGCATGAGGTGCAGGTAGTTGCGCCTGCGCCGCCCCATTCGCGGGCGACGGATCTCCTCATCGAGGCTGCGCTCCTCGCGCAGGCGATCCGCCAACTCCTTCTGCGAGACAGTGTCTCGCAGAAGGAGTTGGCAAAATAGACACTGTCTCGCAGAAGGATTAAAATCTATGGTAGTAGAAACACACTGTTGGCAGTTGTCTGTCTACAGTCACGGGTCAGTCCGTCTAGGGTAGTACCACACTGAGCAGAAAATCGACGTCCGAGTAGTAGCAATTTGTTACTGCCCTTCGTTCGGTGAGCGAGAGAGCTGGAAGCCCAACTTACTTAGGGTGTTTGCGTGTGGTGGGTTTTAGTAATGCCTTTAGTATCACCGAACCTCATTGCACGCATTGACGCTCCCTTCACTTTCTTCGCGGTAGGCAGCGGCCTAGCAAAGGTCCATGAGCGGCAGCAACACTTACCATCAGGTGTACTATTTACTCGTTTGCCACTGATTGTAATAAAAAAAGAAATATAACATCTATGTAAGAGAAGGGAAACTCAAAATACTGTGTACTGTATGCTCGTTTGTCGCCGTAAGCAGCAAAAAAAAAGAAATAATTGCAGAATGTTTGTTTGCGTGTTGTAGAGCTACCAATCTTAGGAATTACATTACATTGGGTACTAGAAAATCTAATTATATTAGATGGCCCGTTTATAAAGAACAGTTGTACAGTGAGAGAGGACATAACTCTGCGATAAATAGGAGTCAGGCAATGGTTTTTCCCGTGTGGTGATGGAGTAAGAGTACAACTCCGCCCTCTCTCCTCTCCGTGGGTGTTGTAAAAGTCGATTAAGGGATATCATATACCTGCTGCTGTGTTTCCCGAGTACTATGACATGTCCTTCTTTAAACGAGGTTTAAGAAGAGTATTTCCTTCACGGTAGGCAACGGCCTGGCTGTGCCCCTGGTATTGCAAAGGTCCATGTGCGGCAGTATCACTTACCATCAGGTGTGCTGCTTGCTCGTTTGCCACCGTTGGCAATATAAAAAAAAAACATAGAGATGTAACATATATGCTGGAAAAGAAAAATTCAAAACAAAACTCTTATGCCAAAACGTCTGGCCAGCGTGGTATAGTAGGTCAATTGCCCTCCCATAGTGGAGAAGACTCGAGCCCAATAGCAGCAAGTATATCAACTAAGATAATAATAATGAATGAATGACAAAGAAACGTGCTCTCTAAATGTCGTTCTAAACAGGCTTAAAAGCGTGCTACAGAGAGAGCTATGCTCACTATTTCTTTACGTGACAAAATCCGTAATATGGAAATCCGTAGAAGAATGGTTGTAACCGACTGTGACCGAAGAATAGGCTACAGGAATAGACTGCACAGGTGGCATAACTGACTGCACAGATAGTGAAGGTGACTGCACAGAAGGCGTAGAGGTTATGATACCTAATGTCAGTGTTTAAGGTTCGAATCGAATGCAATTTGTGCCTGTTAATTATATATTTATTATATATTATATATTTCTATTATAATTATATATTATATATTTCTTCCGTGTGGTGACGGAGTAAGAATACAATTCACCACCCCCTATCTTACCCGTGGGTGATCGTACGAGACGACTAAGGGATATAAAACGCATATAACATCTATGCGAGAGAAGGAAAACTCGAAATAAAACCCTATACCAACACGTCTGACCATCATGGTATAGTAGGTCAATTACCCTTCCGTTATGGAGGAGGCCCGAGCCCAACAGTGGGATGTATATGGGCTGAAATGATGATGATGAATTATATATTTATAATGCCCCCTACAATACAAGGATGCCTTAGCGCAAGGTGTCCTTAAAAAATTGGTACGTTGAAATAGTAATCCCAGGTGCAGGTATTCCTGCCTGCATACGTCTGCACGCTTAAACCAATATCATCATTCATAATCATTTCGGCTCATATACGTCCCACTGCTGGGCTCGAGCCTCCTCCGTGATAGGAGGAATATTGACCCACTATACCACGCTGGTCAGACGGGTTGGTATAGGCTTTTATTTAGAGCTGTCCTTCTTTTGCATAGACGTTATATACATATTAAATGGCTTTTTTTATAGGTGGGCTATGGTAAGCGCACACGCAGTCCATTCCGTCCGGGGCGACGAAAGAACGGCGCGTGGGCCCATAACCCACCCGTACCCACGTCGCCTTCGTCATTGGGTCGACCACCAGTGCCGATTCACTTGTCCTCATTGGTCGGCGCGACGGAATACCCTTTCGGGTATCCTCACCTCTCGACGTCCCTGGCCCGGGACATCGGTCGCCGTCGCGCGGTCAGCCTCTCTGCGAGTGACGGATGAAAGTCTCCGGTCCGATCACCCGCGGCCTCGGATGAATATCACGAATGAAACCAGGGAAATATGTTAGTATGTACTAAAACTCGCAAGCAAAGCCGCTATCAGATCTAGTATTAGAT
This sequence comes from Lymantria dispar, assembly GCA_032191425.1. Classification (NCBI taxonomy): domain Eukaryota; kingdom Metazoa; phylum Arthropoda; class Insecta; order Lepidoptera; family Erebidae; genus Lymantria; species Lymantria dispar. The sequence goes on along the minus strand of CM063465.1, from coordinate 1,896,334 downwards.
AATAGCCTTTTCTCTATAAGATATAAACAAAAATATAACTCGATAACGGCGTGTGTAAAACACAGTGATTTGCTGTGCACGTATCGTAACGCTTTTGTTCGTGATGTGCGAATGAAATGTTAGCATCACACGCGAACACCACATTTGTTGGAAAACGAACTTACAGTTATATCAACATCTGCTCTTTTGTTTTCTATAGCCATGTTATCTTAGATCGCGCTGTGATATATGGTTTTTTTTTTGGTAAATTTATAGTTTTAAAAAAACTTTACAGGCAGGTAATAGCGAGTAAAGTTCATTTAAGTCATCATCGACATGGTCACGTGACGTGTTAAAGCCGACATTATATCTGTAGCATGTTTTTGAAGTGAAACTCCTTTAGAATCGCTGTGATTTCAAACTCGATGAAACTAAAAAGCGAGTCCATAGAGACACAAATACGTAAATGTGTAGGATTCAGCAGAATGAGATAAAGGATAGAGGATAAAGGATGAAGGAAGCAGGATGAAGGATGAACAGTACTTTCTGCACGACGGGCAGCGGCCTTTTTTAGGCGAACTATGGTTTAGACACACGCTGTCCATGCCATCTTTTACGACACCCACAGTAAGAAAAGTGCTTGTAAATTGTATTCTTACTCCGTCACCACACGGAAAATTATTATTAGATAATGACGGCTAATTAATGTAACTTATGTTAGTTGAGTTTCAATATATAATTTAATAATCAACTCAACTAACAAGGTTTAAATACACTTGAATTTTAAACAACGTTAAATTTTAACGTTGTTATGTTGGCACTAGCGACCCGCTAACCTGATATTACTCGGTGAAATATTCAGCAGTAGACTGCGCATATAGTTGTTTAGCAGATGCAATTTTGATCTACGTGTGGCGACGGAGTAAGAATAAAATGGATCTCTCTTACCTCTGGATGTCGTAAAAGACGATTAAGGGATTTGATATGCAGAAAATAGCATTGCAATAGAAGGCAATCTCGTCATATCAAATTAAATCATTTATTCTGCATAGGCCTCTTAAGAGCACTTACATATTGTCAAATTTCATAACGTTTGAATACAATACAATAATCTACCACCGGATCGCAAGGGGGCCACAAACTGAGAAGATCCGGCAAGAAACTCAGCGGGCAGTAATTTATAATAAAAAATTAAAACTAAATAATAGTTCAAAAAAACTAAAAAAAAAACCGCTTTTAAAGAAAATCCAACTAAAAAACAGAAAATAAATTTTTAAAATTTGAATTAAGAATAGTGTACATATATAAGAAAAAATATTTTTATTGTAAAAAAGCGTTATTTTCTATTTTTTAGTTCGATTTTCTTTAACAGCGTATTTTTTTTGTTTTTTGTAACTATTATTTATTTTTAATTTTTTAGTTGAATTTTCGCTAATCCTGAGTATCCTAGTAATGATAACGGGTCAAACTGTTAAAATCAAAGTCAAAATTTAAAATATTGAATTGTCATCGGTCCTTAATAAGTATGCCAAATTTCGAGTTAATCCGACGTTTTGAAGGGGATCAAAATCATGTTCAAAGATTCCGTTACATACTAACATACTAACATACATACGTCTGACGCTAATAAAAGCGTATTAAAAAAGATCAAAACTAAAATTCGACGGGCAAAATAAAACCCTATACCAACTCGTAGAAAAGACTCGAACCTAGCAGTATACTCATATGAGCAGAGATGATGATATGTTTGATCTTTGGTCATCAGATCTTTTAAAAATCTATATATAGCATACTGGTTAAGATACCGACAGTACTGTAACACGACATAAGTTTGATTCTCATAAAGGGCAATACTTGGTGCGAGCCACAAAGAGTTTTTTTAAGTGCGGCTGTAATTTGTTCCCGTCAATTATATGTTTGTAAAGTCTCCCGCAATACACAGCTGATGTGTGCAGTTCTATTTCGAAATTTCCTTGTTTCGCTGAAGACGTCATCTGATTATTTTCTTTAGTATTTTCTTTCGATACTCGTGAGAGAGGATAAGTTTGTTTCCATCCATCTATCCATAAAACCATAGAAGTCCACTATTAGACATAGACCTCCCTACAAGAATGCCACTCGGAACTGTTCTGTGCCACATGCATCCATTCCTTGTGACTTTCAAGATATCGTCAGTCTACCTAGTAGGGGGGTTATCCTACACTGCAATGGATGTCTCTTCGACGAGTGATGTCGTCTGCCCAGTGGTATTTTCAAGTGATAATTCCTAAAGAATGTTTTTACCAATCACATTTTTATTTTTTCATCATGTAAACCTTTTTCTTTTTAATTTAACTTTTTAATTTTTATTGACACAAATGTGTCAAGGGCAACGAGAAATACATAACGCATTTATACCAAATATTTACACGCAAAATTCCACTCAACTTCCAATTCCCATAAACAGTCGTATTTCAAAGTAACGTAAATGCGATGTTTAATGTACGCTACGTAATATAACGCATGTTAAAAATTAAAATCATCTCATTATATTTCGCTTACGTTACGTCAAGTGAGTTGTTAAATTATTTTTTTTTTAATACTCAACGATGTATATAAATTTCAATTGCTTTTTATTATTGGTTTAGTATGAAAAGAAATGATTGACAGATATATAATATTTGTTGTTATCATATTCAGCGGCATGGAGAAATTGACTTATTGTACCACGCTGGCGAGAGGTATTTGTATAGATTTTCATGTTGAGTTTTCAGTGTTTCCTTGCATCGATGTTACCTGCATATTATATCACATGGTCATTTTTTACGATACCCGTGAGCAAAAGAAAGGGTGATGAATTCTTTTCTTACCACAATTAAGTGTTTCGCGAGCACTGTGATAAGTCCTTTTTTAAAAGAAGAGCATTTTCTTCACTGTATGCAACGGACTAGCTGTTCTCCTGGTATTGAAAAGGTCCATGTGCGACAGTATCACTTACCATCGGGTGTGCTGTTTCTTTGTCTGCCAACACCGACAATAAAAAAATATTAAATATAAAATCCCGTAATATAAATACATGTTTAATATCTTATATTTTGTTTCTTCAAACCGATTTTCTCTCGGTTAAAGAAATTTTCCTTATTCCGTTATCAAATATCATGATTCATCTCTCATTGCTTATCGTGTCGACTAATGATGAAAAATATAACCGCAGTATAAAAATGTATCGCTTCTCTTAAATTTAAAGTTATTTAAGAAATTCTTTGATTTGCTCTGCGGAATTCCATACAGGCGTTACGATTTCCATAATTGGGAAATACTTTAATAGCTATTTATAACAGTGCAAAATATTCGCATAGGTTTGATGTGAAATAACGTGAACGTCACATTTTCAAGTCTTGCTTTAAAGATTTTAATGTATATTTTGCTATACGTGTTGACCAAATTGGATAATATAATTCCCTAATTAATAAAATCTCAGCCCACATAAGTTTTACAGGCTCGAGCCTCCTTCATCATCATTTTTTCATTTCAGCTCATATATATCCCACTGTTAGGCTCGAGCCTCCCCCACAATAGGAAGGAATTTGACCTTACTATACCATGCTGATCAGACGATTGGTATAGGGTTTCATTTCAAGTTTGCCTTCTCCTGCATAGATGTTATATGCATATTATATTCCCTAGGCGACTTTTATAACATCCACGGGCAAGATAGGGAGTGGTGAATTGTATTCTCACTCCGTCACCACACGGAAAGCCACCTCCATAATGGGATCGAAATGTACCTACTATACCGCGCTGTAGCCGCGCGATTAGGGTTTTATGTCGAGTTTTCTTTCTCTTGCCTGAATGTTATCCGCATATGTTATCTACATATTATAGTCGTCCTTTACGACATCCATGGGTAAGACAGGCAGTGATAAATTGTATCAATACTCTGTCACTATACAGAATAACTGATAACTTTTTTTAAACAACGTTACTCGAAATAATTAATTGTCATAACGTAACCTCAACATTACTTTCCGTGGAGTATTTTAATCGGTTTTCCGGTAACTTATAAAGCTGTCACTAAAGATATGTAGCCGTTTAATTGGAAGCCGTAATTGGGCTCCGCGTAACAATAGCCCGTAAATATTGTAGGAAAGGCTACTAAAAACGTCTACAGTTACCCATATTTTTGGGGAAACAAGTTGTTACAATGTTAAAATATCGTAAATACTTACTACTATAGTGTTGCTATTCTAAATAATTTTATACATTGATTAATGTTTATGGCAATATTTTTTTACTAACTATGATAGTTAATTTTGTTTTTTAAAAAGGTCACTTTTGATACAGAAACTTTTCTGTCGTCAAACTTCGTAAGTATATAATCAATAGACACAGATTATATCGAGTCACAAAATAGTACTTGTGAATGGTCTCGTGTGAGCTGGCTCAGATTACCATGAGAATTAAAACGTAATCTATGGAATAATTAATTTAATAAATTTGTATTTTTAATCAGGCATATTCGTGTGGTGACGGAGTAAGAATACAATTCACCACCCCCTCCCTTACCCGTGGGTATCGTAAAAGACGACTAAAGGATATAATATGCATATAATATCTATACAAGAGAAGGAAAACTCGAAAGAAAACCCTATACCAACACTGACCTGCGTGGTATAGTAGGTCATTTTCTCTCCCATAGTTGAGGAAGTCCGAGCCCACCGGTGGGACGTGTATGGGCTGAGAGATGAATCAGGCTCATTGTCGAACGACTTTTTGAATATTTTTCTCATTCTAGCTTTTAATCTAGACGAATAAATAAATCTATATATCTAAAAAAAAGTCGTGTTAGTTACACTATTTATAACTCAAGAACGATTGTACCGATCTAAGCCACCTGAAAATTAGCGGAGAGGTAGCTTAGAATCAGGAGACGGACATAGGATACTTTTTATCCCGTTCGACCGGGTTCCCTTGGGACTTGACATAAAACGTCAAAGAGAATACCAAGTCACTATAAAACGTGGTATAATAAAAACACATCATGTAGTAATAAAACGCAAATGACAGCTATAGACAGACTATATTTTCTGAAATTTAGAAAATATATTCACGAAAAATTTTTGCAAGTACGAAGTTCGCCGGATTGGCTAGTAAAACATAAACGAAAATATTTTTATTTACACGTTACGTTTATCTAATCAGTTCAAATATGTTTTTGTGTTTGTGTGTCTGTTTAGAGATAATCTTTACAAATAAATACAATTGAGTGTCTGTTTGTAATGTCAAAAAAATAGTCTTTTTTCAAGCTCACACGGTTATTTGCATAATACCTATGCCTGAAAACGGTTTTTTTTATCTCTTTGATTGTGCCGGATATTGATCCAAACGGCTGGACCGACTTTAATAATATATGATTATCAGGACTATCTGTGTCTATATAATATAGGCTACTTTTCATCTCATAATGCAAACCAAAGAAAATTCACTTCCAATTATTATATTTTTATCTGTGGTACCATAATGATTCGGACCCTTGAGGCATGAACAAATAATCCTTCATTGTATAATCTAACAATTTAATCAATTTTTATAACAAGACACCAATTATAGCAATCACTCTCTCGGCCCGTATCTGTGAAAGGGAGAGCTTTTTAATTTTTATTTAATTAATCACCATGATCGAGTTTGTCACCAATAATAAGTGAAATGATTAATAATTTTACGTCTCAAGTTGTGAGCGATTGGTTATTTTTTATTTTATATATCACACAGAAATAATAAAGAAAGTAAATCATCATCATCTCAGCCCATACACATCCCATTGTCGGGCTCGGGCTTGACCTACTGTACCACGCTAGTCAGACGTGTTGGTAGGTTTTTCGAGTTTTCCTTCTCTAGCATAGATGTTATATGCTTATTATATCCCTAAGTCATCTTTTACAACATCCACGGGCAAGAGAGGGGTGGTGAATTGTATTCTTACTCCGTCACCACACGGGAAAAAAATACTTTGAAAATATTGGTTGTCTGTAAAGTCGGTTTCCCTCTCTCGTCCCCGTGGTGGGTGTCGTAAAAGGAAAACATAGGGTTTTGTTTCGAGTTTGCCAGACAGTCTGAACAGCGCGGTATAGTAGGTTAATTTCTCTCCCATAGTGGAATAGGCCTGAGCCTAACAGTGGGACGTTTATGGGCTGAGATAATGATAATAATCAAGGTCGGTTTACAGACCATAATTTTACGTTAACGTCATGAGAAAACATTGATGTAAAATTGCATACTTTTATGAATTGAATTATTATCTTATATCTATATATATAAAAATCAATTGCTGTTCGTTAGTCTCGCTAAAACTTGAGAACGGCTAGACCGATTTGGCTAATCTTGGTCTTGAATTATTTGTGGAAGTCCAGGGAAGGTTTAAACGGTGAAAAAATATGGAAATTTTGCGAGTAAAATACTAAAAAGAACAATTTTATTCGCCCATTCAAACTGTTCTTACCTGTCAAACATTTGACGTTCGTCCCGTCGGTTCAGCATTTTTGGCATTTACATGTAGATCTAGATTAAAAAAGGTTTTGGAATCGATAAGAAAAGGCGGTATATTAAATAGCTAGACTACAATTCACCACCTGTGAGTGTCGTGAAAGACGACTAAGGGATATAATATGCATATAATATCTATGCAAGAGAAGGAAAACTCGAAACAAAGCCCTATATTAGCACGTCTTACCAGCGTGGTAAAGTAGATAGATTTCCCTTCCATAGTGGAGGAGGTGCGAGCCCAACAGTTGGAGGTGTATGGGCTGAGACGAGGATGATGATTTATCAGCCTGACACAATAACAAGTGTAAACTTGCGAACTAAGGAAATATAACACTTTCCGTAAATTGAATTCAGTTGGATTATCAATAATTCCATTATATTATACGTTTAAGGCCGAGTCCAGAGATCGCCCAGCTTCGGCAGGTGCACCAGCCTCTCCTTCTTTCAACATCAAGGGAACTGGCCAAACGCTGTTCAAGCGTTGTACAGTCAAGGTACCAGGTGCTCAAAGACCAGCGCCAGCACCCATCAGGATATGCTGAAGAGTGTCGAACGTGACCCCTGGGGTCGTCCTTATTTTGCGGCACTAAGTAGAGCTTTCACTTCTTCTTCAGATCAATCAGTAGGGATTTCTGGACAGTCTTGAATGTGACCCCTGGGTTCGCCTCTATCAGGCAGCGCTGAGTAAGCTACGCCCTCCTTCCCTCGCCGAAATTTTCCAACCCAACCTCCCTATCAGGGTTGTCAAGGACCTTTTCCCACCGCGGAGAGAGTAAAATAATTGCTTTGCTGGATAGTAACCTGGAACCGCCTCGCGACGGACACGGAGATGGGACGGCAGTGGCGCATATACGTGTTAAATCTATCACTCTCCGGCCAGAAGGTTTACCCTAATGTGTGCTGGTACTGGTCTTTGAGCACCTGGTACCACATCTCACGGGTCTGTACATCGCTTGAATAGCGTTTGGCCAGTTCCCTGGATGTTGGAAGGAGGAGAGGCTGATACTTCTGCCGAAGGTGGGACGGTCTCCTGCCTGGGCCACGAATATGTCCAATATAATGGTATTATTGATAATTTAACTGGATTGAATTTACGGTAAATGTTATATTTCCTTAATCTGCAATTTTAGCCATTTGTAGGAGGCTGATAAATCATGATCATCGTCTCAACCCATACACGTCACACTGTTGGGCTCGGGCCTCCTCCACTATGGGAGGGAAATCGACGTACTATACTACGCTGGTCAGACGTGTTGGTATAGGGTTTTGTTCCGAGTTTTCCTTCTCTTGCATCTATGCAATTGTACGCATATTATATCCCTTAGTCGCCTTTTACGACACCCACGGGTGGTGAATTGTATTCTTACTCCGTCACCGCATGGATAATACTAAAACCAAACTGACAAATACTAAGACAAAATAATTACGAAAAAAGGCGGTACGAAGTTCACCGGGTCAGCTAGTAATATATAAAAATGAATTGCTGTTCGTTAGTCTCGCTAAAACTCGAGAACAGCTGGACCGATTTGGCTAATTTTGGTCTTGAATTATTTGTGGAAGTCCAGGGAAGGTTTATACGGTGAGAAAATATGGAAAATTGTGAGTAAAATACTAAAAACAACAATTTTATTGTCCTATACAAACTGTTCTTACCTGTCATACGTTTGATATTCGTTCCGTGGGTTCGGCATTTTTGCCATAATTACATGTAGATCTAGATTAAAAAAGGTTTTGGATTCGATAAGAAAAGGCGGTATATCCCTTAGTCATCTTTTACAACACTCACGAGTGGTGAATTGTATTCTTACTCCGTCACCGCACGGATAATAATAAAACCAAACTGATAAATACTAAAACAAAATAATTATGAAAAAGGAGGTGCAAAGTTCGCTAGGGCAGCTAGTCTATGTGCTGGGGTTGAGGGGCTGGGGTTGAGGGTAGCCCTGGAAAAGACGGAGGCCCTTTTGTTCCATGGCCTCCGTACCGCCGGGCGTCCCGCCGGCGCTTCGATCACCGTGAAGTCGGTCACCATCAGCATCCAGGCCCACATGAAGTACTTGGGCCTGGTGCTTGACGGGCATTTTTGGTTCCGGGAGCATCTCCATCGACTTGTTCCCCGGCTTGTCGGCGCGGCGTCCGCCCTTTCGCGGCTGATGCCGAATGTGGGCGGACCCAGTGCTACGTGCCGACAGCTGTACCTGGGGGTGATCCGGTTGATGGCCCTGTATGGCGCACCGGTGTGGGCGGGGTCTCAGACCGTCCGTCTTAGGGCCCTCCTGTGGCGACCACAGAGGGTCATGGCGATCAGGGCCATACGGGGTTACCGCATGGTGGCGACGGAGGCAACATGCCTCCTGGCCGGAACTCCCCCATGGGACCTGGAGGTGGAGATGCTCGCCGACATTTATCGGCGGGTGTCGGAGACAGGCGCCCGCGGCGGCATGGTCTCCATCAAAGAGATCACCGCCTGGCGGGTCGACGCCCGCCGAGAAGTCATTGCCCGTTGGGCAGTCCGGCTGGAGAGTCCTCGGTACGGTGTCAGGACCGTCGAGGCCCTCCGGCCGGTGCTGATGGAGTGGTTGGAGCGGACACACGGGGTGCTTTCCTTGCGACTGGGCAGGTGCTGACGGGGCACGGTTGCTTCGGGAAGTACCTGCACAAGATTGTCAGAAGGGAGAGCACACCGTCCTGCCACCACTGCAGTTGCGATGAGGACACGGCGCAGCACACGCTCGAGGAGTGTGCTGCATGGGAGGGGGATCGCCGTGAACTCGTCGCAATTATCGGTGCCGACCTGGCGCTACGGACCATCGCCAGGGAGATGCTCGTCAGCGTCAGAAACTGGGACGCGGTCGCCGCCTTCTGTGAGGTCGTAATTTCACGGAAGGAGGCGGCGGATCGTGTGCGAGTAGAGCTCCTATTCGGCGACACGTTCCGCCGCCGGCGACTCGAGCGGCGCAGGCGCGAGTATCTTCGCCTAATGCCGCCCTAGCCGAGACCGCGGGTGATCGGACCGGGGAATTGTCCGTCACCCGCAGAGAGGCTGATCGCGCGACGGCGACCGACGTTCCAGGACGTCGAGAGGTGAGGTTACCCGAAAGGGTATTCCGTCAGGCCGACCACTGACGACAAGTCACATCTGCTCCGGTGGTCGGCCCAACAACGAGGTGACGTGGGTACGGGTGGGTTATGGGCCCGCGCGCCGTCCTTTCATCGCCCCGGATGGACTGGACCGCGCGTGCGCTTACCATAGCCCACCCATAAAAAATAAAAAAGGGCAGCTAGTCTATACCAATAAATAAAATTGGAGTGTCTGTTTGTAATGTCAAAATAATAGGCTTTTTTCATGCTCACACGGTTATTTGCACAACACCTATGCCTAAAATACAGATTAAAAAATTTTTGTCTGTCTGTCTGTTTGTTCCGGGTAATCTTCAAAACGGCTGGACCGATTTCAAAAATTCAAAAAGTTTATAAACTGACTATGTTCACAAAAATTACACCAAAATCGGTCTAGCCCTCTAGAAGGAGTTCAATTATAAATACACAAACAGAAGATTTATATATAACTAGCTGACCCAATAGACATTGTTCTGTTCAAATAAGAGCCACATGGCGGGTGCAATTGTAAATCTAAACCATTCTCGAATCGCCTTGAACACACACAAAGAATTTCATCAACGTCGGTCCAGCCGTTTAAAAGGAGTTCAGTGACATACACACACACAAGAAATATATATACTAGCTGATCCAACAGACGTTGTTCTGTTCAAATAAGCGCCACCTACCGAGTCCAATTATGAATCTAAAACATGGTCAAACCCACTTAAACACACATAAAAATTTCATCAAAATCGGTTCAGCCGTTGAAAAGGAGTTTAATCACAAACACACGAACAGAAAATTTATATATACCTAAAAAGAAATATACATCCAAATGTACAGTACACGAAACATATTTTTTTTTTAACAAAAGAATCATGATTTATACAGCAAAGTATAATTTCTCACCGGATTACTTCTTACAATGGAAGACAGTATACATTTTTCACGGCATAGATTCAGATACTGTTAGTAGGGTACTAAATCGTTCATACTAATACAATAGCACTAAATCTCTGCAAGTATGTAAATGGTTCATCTATTTTAATTAGTTAACTTGAATTGTTACTGCGTTTGATGAATGTTGACCATAGACTGTATTATTTATAGAGGTGCTATTAAATAAGACTGTAAAAGATTAGCTATGGTAAAAAAATATTGAGCAGTATTGTTAGTAGTTAATTTAAGTATTTGGGAGTTTGCAATGAGTCTGTAAATTTCTTTTTTTGCTTTCTTCATTATTATTTATTGTTTGACATGATGTCTTATGAACGCTTTTTTTTCACGCTGTGGAAATGCATTTACGCACTATCCCCCGCCGGTTACAGACGGGGCAGTGTGTGTGGGACTCGCTGGCCAAAAAGTGACCTAAATACCCACTAAAACCACAACGGCCCCTTCTGTACTCTTAGGGGACGCCGGAAGGATCATCTGATAATATTCTATCCCCGAGACCCCAACGCTTGGCGGTCTGGCCTCGTCCTGTCATCATTTAGGGCGGTGGGAGGAGAAGTGTATAGCGGCGTCTCTTCCTCCCTGATCGTCACCGGTGGAGCGAGTCAGCGGACGCAGGCACTTCGCGTGCCCACTCCGCGGCCTCCTTCCTTGTTATGACAGCCTCACAGAAGGAGACCATCGACGACCAACAATGATGGTCGACAATAACAGGTCTGTTATTTCCATTTCCGTTGACAGGACGTGACGCTGAGGCCCCCAGCGGAGCATACTTCCAGTGTGTGGCGCGCATCGTCGATTACCGCGCCATACTCATGACATCCTGGGGCCTCTTCTCTTCCAATTTTGTGCAGGTACTTACCGAAGACCCCATGTCTGGTAGGCACCTGCACAAATATATGAAGCCTGGGTGCACGAATGCCTGATTGAAATGCTTGAGCGGAGCGTGCAAGTGAGAGTACGGAATAAACGATAGAGAGGCACGATCGACCTAACCGTTTGGCTTGTGACGCATGCAAATAAATATTTGAATTAACGAGTGGAAATAAATGTTAATTTATCGAAAAAATTATAATTTTCATTCAACTCCTTCTTTGTATTATACAAAAATAATGATAATTCAGTAATAATAATTCAATTCATAAAAGTATGTAAAATATTTTCACAAGATTTATTAAATCATTGAGACTAGGTAACCAATAAATACATTCTTCTTAAGGCAACGTCCATAGAATATAAATGCAAATTAATTTGACCTAAAATTCTAAATGAAAACCTTCTATTTCGTTGACACAAAATTTATTCTTTTGTTTTCCTGTTCAATTTATGTTTTTTATTCCGGCCATGTCTATAAGAATCAACGGTCTATGGCACTCGTTACCCCTCTCAATTTAATTGGTAGATTCTTCGTCAGATATCGATTCTCCCAGTCCTCCAATAGTTTATATAGGTTGATTTAAAATACGTATATTTTATTTTATATTTAATCAATACGATTTTTTTTATTAGTACGGTGACGGAGTAACAAGTCAACACCGGCGTTCTGGCCACTGAAAGACGACTAAGGGATACAATATGCAAATAACATCTATGCAAGAGAAGGAAATCTCGAAATACCACACCCTTTTTTATTTCTATTGTGTACTCGAAACTTCTGCGCTCTGATAAATTTTCTCTAACTCGTTATTTGTGTACTTTAAAAGTGTTTCGTTTGTCATACAGAGCCAACTTTACGCGACCGACCTTTACATAGCCGAGCGAAAATGTTCAATTCCATTCCATACATTTTCTGAAGTCCTAACAGACGCATTGCCATAGGGTTTTCTTTCGAGTTTTCCTTCTCTTGTTGATGTTATATGTATATTGGATTGGAGGGATAAAGGATACCTTAACCCTCAGTCGTACTTTACGACATCTATGGGTAAGTAGTGGCGAATTGTATTCTTACTCCGTCACCACACGGAAGAATAAATTGTCATCATTCATCATCATTTCAGTTCATATACGTCCCATTGTTGGGCTCGAGCCTCCACCACAATAGGAAGGAAATTGATCTTATTATACCATGCTGGTCAGAGGTGTTGGTATAGAGTTTCATTTCGAGTTTACCTTCTCTTGCATAGATGTTATATGCATATTAAATTCCTTAGTCGTCTCTTACGACTTCCACGGGCAAGACAGGGAGTGGTGAATTGTATTCTTACTCCGTGACCACACGGACAAATAACTACTAGACTAATAACTTGTCATTACCTTCAAATTAGTATCAACCTGTATATGATATCGTGTGTTATATATATATGTTCTTGTATTGTTACGTCATCGATAAATCTCTACAATACATTTACATATAAAAGTCGATAATGAATTTTGTAATTAATTTCTACTGTTTATTTTAGAAAGTAAAAATTATAATAATTAAAAAAAAAACAATACTAAGGAATGCCCGTGGTTTCACCCGCGTAATCTCCGTTCCCGTAAAAATTCGAAGATAAGATACAGCCTATGTTACTCGCTGATAACCTAAGTTGTCAAGCTCTTCGTTGCTAAAAGAATTTTTTAATTTCATCAAAATACCAAGTTTTAAGCATGACAAACAAACAACTAAACTTGCATTGAGATATATAATATTGGTTAGGATTACGAAAAGATATATTCATCATCATCATCATCATCGCAGCCCACGTATGTCCTACTGTTGGGCTCGAGCCTCCTCCACAATGGGAAGGAATTTGACCTACTATACCATGCTGGTCAGGCATGTTGGTATAGGGTTTCATTTCGAGTTTTCCTTCTCTTGCACAGATCTTATGTGCATATTACATCCCTTAGTCGTCTTGTACGACATCCACGGGTAAGATAGGGAGTGTTGAATTGTATTCTTACTCCATCACCAAACGTATGTCAAGTTTCATCAAAATCGTTGGAGCCGTTTCCGAGATCCTGAATATACAAGAATTGCTCGTTTAAAGATATAAGATAGTAGCTAAAGTAAGTTTGTTGGTTTCACTTTCACGCCTAAAGCACTAAATTGTTTTTAAAAATGATTTCACCAATATAACATAGGCTTAATTGTATTTTAGTATTTCTATGGAAATGGTAACTAGGCGGGCGAAGCCTTGAGAATATGATTTTAAAAATTCTTTCACGCAATGGAAGTTGTATCATCGCAGCTCATATTCGTTCCACTGCTAGGCTCGAGCTTCTTCTACAATGGAAGGGAAATTGATCTACTATACCACGCTGGTCAGACTGTTGGTATAAAATTTTATTTCGAGTTTTTCTTCTCTTGCATCGATGCTTTCTGTATATTGTAATCCGTGGTCTTTTACGACATCCAAGAGCAAGATTGGGGTGGTGAATTGTATTCTTACTCCGTTACCGCACGTATTAGTGTAGGAAGGTTGTATAATCAGTCCTTCAATCAGAAGGTTGTATAATAGGTTATATTTTATCCACGTATTCCTAAGGAAACGGTAACTAAGTGAGTGAAACTGTGGGGGTTCGCTATTAATTAATATATATGTATAAACAACAAAATCACAATATAATCAAACGAAAATTTGTCTTTGAGACACCATCTTGTGAAAGCCTTTTACATTTCCTCTGAAGTTCAACTTAGTAGTACCTTCATAAACCAGTTAAGCCCGAACGGTTTCGTCAAAGAGTCCTATACAATGGCCGTGGAGTGACGTAGACCGGAAGCTGCCGTCGCTGCTACTTCCGGCTTCCGGTCCGTGCTTGCCCCTAAACAATTAATGTCCAGAAGTTCAACTTAATGTTTGGGTAGTTCGACAAACTGTTTATTTGGTGTTTTGTTTGTTTATTCTTCAAATATTGTACACAATTTATTTTACAGCCATTTAGGCTACTAGCAGCATTGGTAACAGCTGTACTGGCATCATGTATATAGATTTCCTACATTTTTTATATTGCGTCAAACGAGCAAAGAGTACACCTGATGGTAAGTGTTGCTGCCGCTCTTGGACCTTTGCAAGGCCGCTGCCTACCGCGAAAAAAGTGAAGTCCATTGATACTAAAAGCACTATTAAAGCCCACTACACGCAAACACCCTCAGAAAGTTGAGCTGCCGGCTCTCTCGCTCACCGAACGAAACGCAGTAACAAATTGCTACTATTCAGACGTCGATTTTCTGCTCAATGTGGGACCCTAGACGGACTGACCCGCGGCTGTAGACAGACAACTGCCAACAGATTGTTCCTACTACTATTACATGTGACGAATGTTCTTGATACATTGTTTCAGACATCTAAAACCATTTCCGTGTGATGACAGAGTAAAAATACAATTCACCATTCCCGTGGTATATTGTCTCCTCCTCCCAGTGTGGTATTAAATACGCATTATATCTGTGCAAGAGAAGGCAAACTCGAAATGAAACTCTGTATTAACAAGTCCGACCACCACAGCATAGTAGGTCAATTTTCCTCCCATAATGGAGGAAGCTCGAGCCCAACAGTGGGACGTGTACAGGCTGAGAAGATGATGTTGAATTTGTTAAACTCCGATACAAGAAGTGTTATAAGATGATAAGTGTTATGAGATGTTTGTATGTGAGTCTGTGGCATCGTAACTAACGAATGGATAGACCAATTGAAAATGTGATTTTTTTTATATGAAAGCGAGTTTATTGGGCGAGGTTTATTAACTACTAGGAGCCCGCTGTCGTTTCGCGCTTTTTCCGTGAGGATACCGAGATAAAATATAGACTATGTTACTCCTTGATATTATAGCATTCTATTGGTGAAAAAAGAAACCGCCTTCAATAATGTAGACAACGGAGATAAATTTTAAGATTTTGGTTGATTTTTTAAAACCGCTCGTCTGATATCGATAAAATTTATGGAACCATTTGGGAAGCATACCAGTTTCAACAAAAAAAGAATCATCAAAATCGGTTCATAAATGATGAAGTTATTCGCAAACAAACACAAAAAAGCATATATACGGTCGAATTGAGAAACCTCCTACTTTTTTGAAGTCGGTTAACAAAGAAACAAACAAACTTACTTTCGCATTTATAATATTAGTGGGGATATGTGGCTAACACTAAAAATAAAATAATATTAAATTATATTTAAATTACTGTATCTTCTCTGTTTGATGTATACACCTCGGGTTTCATGTAATACCTTGTCGGGGGTATGTTCTATGTTCACAACATGTTTCCCTTAATGTAATCTATCTTTATTATACCGAGTTCTTTGTATAGATCCTTTACAATTATATAATAGACAGGATCCGTAATAGTTTGCATCAATACTGTCGGTATGATTTAGAGATTTTTATATGAAAAATTAGTTTTTGGGAATAAAGTTTACTGTAGTTAAGGAATGGGTCGGTAGTCTGCTCATTTCGTTAAGGTAATGGGTTGAAGATCCTTCCTTCGCTTCGAATGGCTTGGCTAATTTGCATCGAGCTTGTCAATTTAGGATGAAGAGAGGTTCTCGAGTGGTAACCATGAATAAGGATTGCCTTCCAATCAATTAACTCCGAGGTAGTCTTTTTTTTATAGTTTTATTTTGAATCTTCATCATCATCACAAACCACATACGTCCTACTGCTGGGCTTGAGTCTCCACCGCAACAGGAGGGAAATTGACCTACTATACCGTGCTGGTCAGACATGTTGGTATAGGATTTTATTTCGAGTTTTTCTTCTCTTCGATAGATGGCATATTATATCCCTTAGTCGTCTTTAAAAACACTCACGGCAAATTGCGGTGGTATTCTTACTCCACTACACGAAGCTTGCGAAGGTAAATAGCAAATATTGGTTTGAAAATCCTTCGTTCGCTTGGAACGACTAGTTTACGTCGGGCTTGTCAAAAAGGAGTGTAAAGGTCCTGGAGTGGTAGCCATGATTAGAATAAGGTTTCCTGCCCAACCAATTCAACTCTCAAAGTCTTTTCTTTCCGTCTCCCTTTTAAAAAAAGTCAACACCCTACACTAAGGTAATAATACTTGTATTCTCTCAAAATAACAATTTCTGTGCGTGGGATCCAAACCCACGACACTAGCATTGTAGAGTATCTTAACAACTGCGCCATCTGTGCAATCCTTTCTTATATAGTTATCTTTTGAATTTTACTTCTTATCAATATTATAAAAAGTGAAAATTTGAAACTTTTAATAGATCTGAATTATTTAAAGATATAGAGAGATGATGATGATTTACTTTTTTAAATTTAATGACTAATACAGTAAAATCCGTTTAAGACGATTTCGTAGGGACCCGACCAAAAATGCGTCCTAGGCTGGCAAGCGTATTATGCGGGAAAGGGAAAAAACGTGCTATTATTATTTAATATATTATATTATTATTTTGAATACCTACCTAACGAATTTAACATTTAAAAATTACCTAAATAAAATGTTGTTTATTTTCTTTATTTAATATACTTACTACTAGATACATTAATAAATATTTAAAAATATAAAAAAATGTTGTTTATTATTATTACGTTACTTAAAGTAATCACTTATTTTAGTTTGACAAAAAGATTTAATTTTCGCAGTGCGTCTTCGCTTTGATTCAAAGAAGTTACATATCGTCTAAAATCATTAACTGCTGATAATGCCTGGGCGTGTTACAAAATCGGCGTTGACTCATCTTCTTCTTAGTCATTATCACTTAGGGTCGCTCGATAGTCGCTGGCCGCTGCCGCAAGGGGTAATATGTGTATATGTTGAGTAGCACCTGTTGGCGTATTAAACGGGATGACGATCGTATTAAGCGTTAATAAATGTATGAAAACATGTCTCAAGGTGCTGGGACCGACGCAAAATGGCGTATTATGCGGGAAATCGTATTAAACGTGATCGTATTAAACGGGTTCTACTGTTTCTGTAGCAGCTAGATATCTAACCTCTGTAATAACGATGACTTGTTGGACGTGAGATATATTAGTCCGCCCGTGACCATGAACGCTGTAAAGTATTCGTAACATCGAGCAGTCAAAAATTAAATAAAACGTGATAAAATCCTTAAAATAGTTATATTTACTATTTGTAATACTCGCGTGAACATCAGAAATTAAGATAACATTTCGAGAAGAAATTGAGAATTCAAACTTGTAAACTCAGTTATAGCATTCAAAGAATTACTTCACTAAAGTCGCTACATGTTATAAGTAATAAATAAAATTTACTAGACAATTGCTTGCCACAGGAGGTCAAGTCGTGAAAATAAAGACCTCTAATAAGTCGTCACATAATTGGCTATTGTATATCGGATAAGTGGAACAATAATGTATGAAACTTGATAATGTTAGGGTATATTTTCGTCCCTATGGCGACGGAGTAAGAATACAATTCACCGCCCCCTCTCTTGCCCTTAATAGTAAAAGACGACTAAGGGATATCTTGAGAATATAACAACAATACGAGAGAAGAAAAACTCAAAAAAATCCTCATACCGACATTCTTTTTTTTAAGTGAAGGAAAGCTATGGCAAACCTTTTACCAGTGTGGTATAGTAAGACAATTTTTCTTGTAATGTGAAGGAGGCTCGAGCCTAGTAGTAAGGCGCTTATGAGCTGTAGTGAAACTTGATATTCACGCAGCTTCATTCACTGTCTGTACGGTAGAAAATGTAGTAGGTATTCTTCTCGGAAGGAGGCGGCGCACCGTTTGCGCGAGGAACGCCTCCAAGCGGACACGGTTTTCCGCGCGCGACTGGGGCGACGCAGGCACGAGTACCTGCGTCTGATGCCGCCCTAGCAAGGGTAGTGAATTTTTTTCGTACTCCGTCACCACCCGGATATATCTTACATTGTTCTATTTCTGTGAATACTCAGTATCAACCACCTTCTTTTTCTCCACTTTACTGCGGTATACACTAAGATAATAATTATATACGCTTATTAAATAAATAGCCGAAGCTGCAGCAACGTCAATGTCAACGTCCATAGTGTTTCAGTGC
Source organism: Lymantria dispar (assembly GCA_032191425.1). NCBI lineage: Eukaryota > Metazoa > Arthropoda > Insecta > Lepidoptera > Erebidae > Lymantria > Lymantria dispar. The sequence continues at coordinate 1,877,833 of CM063465.1, read as the reverse complement.
ACAATAGACACTGACCGAGACCAACTTTTTTTTTTTTTTTTTTTGTGTGTGTACAGCTGTTGGCCGCAGATGGCCTTGACAGCTTGACGCGGACTATGGGTGAGCGCTGAGGGCTCTCAACCCGGAGAAGAGTATGCTAAGCGACATCGCCCAAGGGCTCCCCCTGTGGGGAACGGACCTCGGCTTGGGGCGTCGCTGGAGGCAAAGTGGGCGTGCCCACGTTTTTAGTAGTGACCTTTGCGCGGCGCGGTTTCGCACCTCGACGGCGAGGGCGGAACCGCGGATATTTATTTGTTAAGGCCTCGCGGGCCGTGTAGGCTCTTTGTTGAGCGAGTGTGATATTGTCGTCCTCTTCGTCGAGGACGTGACGAGGACGTCGGATGGAGGAAATTTTGGAGGGTCTATAGGAAGCCGCCCCAACCACTAGTTGGTTGGGGTGTGTCATGGCAGAACCGAGACCAACGTGTAGACACCTCTACAAATACCCGTCTACGTTGGCCACTCGCGTTGGCGTTCGACGCCCTTGGCCAACGTGTGGACGCTAGCACTTGCATTGTACCTATTTGCCGACGCTCGCGTTGGCCTAGGCTCGGCCAACATGTGGACGGGACATAACAGATACACTACGCGCATGCCTTCGAGTGCAGCGCATACACTCTCGCTCTATCTTATTCATACCCCCTCCATGGTAGCGTTAAACGTTCAACGCAACCTTGTTGAAAGTCGCATTAGAAGTTTCACTTCAACATAGAAAGAGCCATAAATCAAACGAAAAAAATGAAAATAGTACGATGCGTACTAATGCCTCACAGAAAATTTGCTGATCATTTCTGGGATAAATTGATCTATCTATTTACAGGTGGAATAATACGCATAGGTAAGTTTCGCGTGTGAATAATTGGTCTAAGATATCTGATATGAAGAAACGAGACAAAGAGTAATGATCAGACACGTCAAGATTAATGGTAAATCGGAGGTGAGTTGCTCTTTAACTTAGCTTAGACAGACTTATAAAATGGTGATAAGCGGAAGCGGGAGCGTTTTATTATTCCGCTCATGTTATTTCAATATTGGTTGTACGCTCTCTAAATATATGAAAAAATCACGTAGAGCATGGTTTTAGTATTGTCTTGCCTTGCTTTATTTTGAATTTTTTGTAGTAATCTTATACCCGCCTCTCCTCATCCCTTACAACATACTCAAAGAAAGTGAAGAGTTACCACAGATTATTTCGGATAATACTAAGCATTGATTGTATTATAACTAACTTGATATTATCTTTACCTACTGAATTATAATGCTATTTACATTTTTAATGTACATAAACTCAGACTAAATAATAATAAATTACCTATGTTATACAAATTGATAAATGATTTGATTTTGATTTGGTTTTTACATAAGATATTGCTAACATTTTTTTGGGGGCGGACAATGGTCAGCACACAAGCCGTTCATTCCTTCCACAAAGACGCAATGGCGGTGCCATAATTCACCATATTCCCTTCCTTTCGCCTTTGGACCGGTAACTTGTAGCGAATTTTTGACGTCTGTGACCAGCCCGATAAGATATTGCTAACTCTAGCCACCCAACATTCTTTACTAAGAGTGGTAGACAGCGATGGCTTATTGCTGTAGATTATATTTACAAGTGAGAGTTTTCCGTATGGTGATGGAGTAAAAATACAATTCACCACTCCCTATCTTGCCCGTGGATGTCGTAAAAGATGACTATGGGATGTAATATGCACATAGCATCTGTACAAGAGAAGGCGAATCGCTTAAGCTTATTAACATAACATTAACCTTAACCGCGATTTGGCGAAAGCAAGTCACGCTCACATCATAAACCTTTGTGCGACGGAGTGAGGAACAAGCCCAATTTTACTTCAAATATCAACAAGAAATAGTTTATGAACATGGATATTAATGGTGATTTATCGGATTTATGTTATAGACGCCTTTACCTCATACGTGTAAATAAGCTTGGTAAAAATAAGGACTCGTTACCGAAGGCCATATAGATTTTTTTTTTGGTGTGGGCTGCGGTCGGCGCACTCCTCGCACCACTCCGTCCGGGGCGACAGAGGGGCGTAAGCACGCACACCCGCAACCCACTGGAACACCACGTCGCCTTCGTCGTTAGGCCGACAACCGGAGCAGGGTTACTTGTCATCAGTCGTCGGCCCGATGGAATACCCCCTATTTGGGGTACCCTCCCATCGACCGACGTCCCTCCCCTCGGGGAGGAAAGGCCATATAGCTACAGAGAGGTTTGTACCTCTCTGATACCACCCTTATTTCATGCAAAAACATTTTTATAGTCCATAAAATATAGCTTGATCTCTATGACAGTTGTCCCTAGTGCTATCACACTTACGATGAAGTCCGTAGTATTTTATCGACAAAACTCTTTATTTTTATAATTGTAATTTTCTATTATAATTGAAATACAATAAATGATAATCATTTTGAATTTAAATCAAACAGAAACTGTTTTTTGACTATTTTAATTATTCGAAAGGAGTACAATCGAGGTCAACGTTACTATTGTTATCATCACTGAAGCGTTGCTGTTAGAACTGTTTATCATTTTTTGTCATAATAGGGACAGTCGTTATATCAATCGATCAATTGCGACTCTTTTATGAATAAAAATGTTTAGTTTATTGACAATAATGCGTACATAATATTATCATTTAATCCGAGACAAAAAGTAGTTTTTAATGTTTAATTAATTCAATTTATGTATTTTATAATGTAAATGTCTGTTGTAATTGTAAAAATATGTTGAAAGTTTTATATAGGTACTATTTTGGGTTTATTTCTTTTATGAATAATTTAATAATTGGTTATCGATTTACATATATCGACTGTCCCATCTCTTTTTTATTTTATTTATTTATTTATTTATTTAAACTTTAGCACACAAAAATAAGGTACATGGCGGACTTAATGCCTTAGGCATTTTCTGCCAGTCAACCACGGGTGGAGCAGAAATAATTTAGGCAGGTGCAATAGATTGTAAGGGGTAATTTTTAAAATTTGGTTATCCAAGTATAGCAATTATATTCTTATACACTATACACACACACACATATATATATATATATATATATACATAGAAATACATGTATACATACATAAACATACATATAAATTTTATTAAAAGTAGAGGAGAGCCATCATTGCTGAGTTGACTCCGTCAGAAAGTCTAGGTATAGACGTTTTACCCTAGCTTTAAAACCATCACGGCTAGCAGCCATTCTGATCTTTAATGGTAACGCATTCCAGAGAAGAATAGCCTGGATATAAAACGAAGAGTGTACTAGAGTAGAGGAATGAGAAGGACAGTGAAGAATAAGATTTTTGGAGGAACGAAGATTACGGTCGTGAGTGGTACATAGAAATTGAAAGTGAAGTTTTAAGTAGGGGGGAGCATTAGGAGAGTTTAAAATAGAGTATAGCAAAGAGAGAGTTCGCAAGCTTCGTCTTTGCCTAATCGGTAACCAATTAAGACGAGAGCGAAATGAGGAGACATGGTCGAATTGACGAAGGTTAAAAACGAATCGAATGCAATTATTGAGAAGACGGTCCAGTTTATTGAGTAGATCTGCATTCAGGTCGAGGTAGCACACATCAGCATAATCGATGATAGTAAGGATTAAGGTTTGAACCAGCGCTGTCTTGGTATTTATTGGAAGAAAGTTCTTCAAGCGATATAGCGAGCGAAGCGTACCTGTGGCCTTATTTGATATGGTAGAGATCTGCGTTTGCCTCTCCATCGTCGAGTCTAGAATTAGGCCAAGATTCTTGACATGTTGACTGTAAGGGATCACTGTTCCATTGTACACGATGGATTGTAGAGCAAGAGAATCAAATCTGCTGATTATTCGAGGACTACCGAGTATAATGGATTGGCACTTGTCTACATTCACTGCCAAGCCAAACCTAGCAGCCCAAACGCTTATAGTTGAAAGATTGGAGTTGATTCTAGCATTTGCTGACTGTACATTATCCAGTTTGGCGTGAGAGTATAGTTCTAGATCATCGGCATACAAATGATACGCGTACTAAAGTTCAGGGGTTAAAAGATTAATAAAGAGAGAGAAGAGAAGAGGAGAAAGTATACCGCCTTGAGGAACGCCAGAGCCCAAATCGCACCAATCGGACATAGTGTCGTCGATACGGATGGACTGCTGACGACCCTGAAGATAAGATGAAAACCATTCCAAAGCATCCGACGAGATTCTAAGATAAGACAGAATAGATAGCAGAATCTCGTGACTGACGGCGTTAAAGGCATTAGAGAAGTCCACCAGGACCAGCACAGTGATCCTAGTATCCTCCACGGCAGCTCTCACGTCGCCAGTCACTTTGAGTCACTATTTTCAGTCCGGTATAACCTTATGCGCCCGTAAGCGACATTTTTCTATAAAATGTTTACTAGGTATTTCAGTACTTACGAGATACATTTTAGGCATGAATATTAATATTTTTCTATATATAATATATTGCACTTCAGTTGCAATAAAACTGGCACGAAAAGAATAAAAATATATGTGAAACAAAATAAAATTGTAAACATGCCGCTCGTTAAAACTTATTTCCTCGGTTTCGTTGACATCTGTCACAGAGATCAAGCTATATTTTATGGACTATAGTAACATTAAGTAATGAACGTGTCCCTAAATGTAGGCCTCATAACAAGGCTCAAAGTCGCTCAGCGTGCTATGGAGCGGGCTATGCTCGGGATTCCTCTGCAAGATAGAGTCTGAAATACAGAAATCCGCAGAAGAACGGGTGTAACCGACATAGCACGAAGAACTAACACGCTGAAGTGGCAATAGGCAGGCCACATCGTTCGACGAACCGACAATTGCTGGGGAAGAAAGGTTCTCGAGTGGCGACCACGTATTGGACGACGCAGTGTAGAATGCCCCCCACTAGGTGGACCGACGACCTGGTGAAAGTTGCTGGGCGTCGTTGGATGCATATGGCACAGGACCGCACTTTGTGGCGTAACATGAGAGACACCTACGTCCAGCGGTGGATGGCGATAGGCTGAAATGATGATGATGAATGATTATTAATATTTCATTTTCTTTATTACAATTTAATTCAATTACAATATTTTTTTTTGTGTTTTGACGGACTAAGAATACAATTCATCATTACTTTTTTGTCCATGGGTATTGTAAAAGACGACTAAGAGATATGAGATACAGATAACAAGAGATGGAAAACTTGAAAGAAAATTCTACACAAACCCTTCTGATCAGCGCTGTATGTTGGGTCATATACGTCCCACTGTTGGACTCCAACCTCCTCCACAATAAGAGGGAAATTGACCTTACTATACCATGCTGGTCAGACAGGCTGCTATAGGGTTTTATTTTGAGTTTTCCCTCTCTTGCATAGATGTTTTATCTATTATATCGAATAGTCTTCTTTAACCACATCCACGGGTAAGGTAGGGAGTGGTGAATTGTATTCTCACTCCGTCACCACACGGAAATTGCTTATTACATTTTAATTTAATTTATTATATTTTAATTAAATAACAATACGTTTTTCTAGTATACAACACTGCCTTTCTTATTCAAGGGTATTGTAAAAGACGACTAAGGAATATGAGATATAAATAAAAAAATTGGTCAAGTGCGAGTCGGACTCGCGCATGAAGGGTTCCGTATCATTGAGCAAAAAAGGGCAAAAAAAATCGCGTTTGTTGTATAGGAGCCCCCCTTAATTAAGTCTTAGTAATAGGGTTCCGTTTTTACCCTTTGGGTACAGAACCCTAAAAACAATTATTCAAGACATGGAAAACTTAAAAGAAAACCCTATAACAGCCCGTCTGACCAGTGTGGTAGGTCAATTTTCCTCAGAAATAAGTAAATGTAATCTTCCAAATGTACGGATATTTTGCTCCTAAAATTTGCACTGCTAACACGTTGCAAAATGATGTCAATCATTCGTGTCGGTCGCAACTGCTGGATTGGACATGGGCCAACTACACACAATGGACTGTTTAGCTCTCATTAGAGTAGTTTATTATCATACATATCTACATGTAGATATACTAATATTTTATACGCGAAAGTTTGTGAGTATGTGAAGATGTTTGTTGCTCTTTCACGCAAAAAATACTGAATGAATTTTGATGACACTTCACAATAATATAGCTTACATATCAAAATAATACGTAGGTTATAATTTATCCCGATATTCCCACGGGCAGAGGAACTGCCGGTAAAACCGCATGGCGCTGCTAGTTTAAAATAAAGGACTACCTGGCTGATTGACCGTTGTACAGGCGTAGTCTGGGCTAGTGGACTAACGCCGTGTTTGACAGAAGAACCTAAGGTTATAGTTTGAAGTACCTAAAGCCCTTAAGTTCTTAGCCTATCTGATGGGATACCTGCACCGCGCTACCTAAGGTGACAGGTAGATGTGAGATGGATGTTGGGTGGAGGATTGGTAATTCTCACTGCCAGTCAAGCAGACTCACTAGACTGATCAGAACTGACGGCTAAGGGTGTCTTGGCCACAGTGAGATGGAGGTTTGGGTGGAGGATTGGTAACTCTCACTGCCAGTCAAGCAGACTCACTAGACTGATCAGAACTGACGGCTAAGGGTGTCTTGGCCACAGTGAGAGGGATGTAACTGAGAGATGAATAAATTCAAATCTGATTTATTTTACACAATGTACACCTTATATACTACTTATTGCTAATACACACATATACCATTTTGTGTTAGTGTGTCGTAAGTGTGAAGTATAACGCAGCGTCTTTTAATCATGTCAGTGCGAATTTTGCACATTTGTATGTTGACATGCTTTACTTGTATGTTGACATGCTCTACTTTTGAATTTGCTGCGTTGCATGTTCAATGTGCATTGAACAACCGTGACATTTGAAAAATGTGCAAAACGTCGGGATATTAGAAATTAAATACAAACGGGATAGGACCGTAAACATTTTTTTTATTTCCGATGGGTAGGTACTCGTTTAAACATCAAAAACCATTATGTCTTCATTTTATGCTATTACATCTCTTAGATGTTTTTCACAGTTTGATAGTGGGGGTGGTTAATTGTATTCTTGCTCTGTCACCACACGGAAAGCCTTATATTTCAATATATTCATATCTTCTCTCCAAAATGGTTCTAACGATTGTCACAAAATTTAGCACGAAGAAGATTTCGAGAGCGAGAAATCGATCTAGATATGTTTCATTTAAAAAAATCTAGTTTTATCAATGTTATTAGCCATTTAAAAATAAAAACAACTTAAATATGAAGGTAAATTTTATCATTGCCATCGAATGATATAAAGATGTTTCATTAGCGAAATTGAGCAGTTCCTAAATCTAGACAGGCACGGTTCAAATTTTTGGGTATTTTCCCTTTTTTAAGTCATTTTTTGTCACAAAAAAATATTTATCTAGTTGACATTTGTAACGCTCAGTTAACAAAGTTTATACCCGGATAATTAACAAATATAAAGAACGATTATAAAAACACTTGTCTTCTTTTATCAAAAAAGCAATTACATTAATCTTCAAAGATACCTCAAGTTAAAAAACATAGAATAGTAAGCCAATTTTCATCTTATTATGTCTTATAATCAATAATAAGACGTAGGCTGTAAAATAAAAGAGAACAGTAACAATTTCCATAGCAATAATAATTTCTTAGAGCGTGCCTTAATCGGATTGCCGTTAATACACGCCCAGGGATTTAACAATATTATTTCCTTCCTCCCTGTTTACTTTTTCCCTTTTTTTATTTTTTTAGGATCGCCTTTTGAACAAGTTTTAATTTATTTGCAGAAAGCATTTTAATTGTTAACGAGTGTTTTTCTTGATTCTATTTCGTTATGCTTGGGGTGTTTCGTTTGTTAGGCGGGAGTGTTGGAGTGCACCTTGTAATAATTTTTAATTAAGGCCATCGTAAAATGAACTAATGTTCTCAATGTACAGCTACTATTTAAAGCTCTTAACGACCCATTCTTTTATTTACATTGAAATTAAGCTGTGTATTTCATAGAATGTTATTTACGCGATGAAATACTAAATATATACAATCATGCTCGATCCTCCTCCATAATAGAAGGTAAGTTGACATATCATACACTGGTCAAACAGGTTGCTATAGGTTTTTATTTCGAGATTTCCTTATGTTACATTGGTTTAATAAGCTTATTATGTACCTATTTATTGGAGTGGTAGGACCACACTGTCGACAGTTATCTGTCTACAGCCGCGGGCCGGTCCGTCCGGGGTAGTACCACGCTCTCGCTGAAAATCGACGTCTGAGTAGTAGCAATTTGTTACTGCGCTTCGTTTGGTGAGCGAGAGAGCCGGAAGCCCAACTTTCTGAGGGTGTTTGCGTGTGGAGGGTTTTGGTATCACCGAGCCTCAATGCACGCATTCACACTCCCTTCACTTTCTTTGCGGTAGGCAGCGGTCTTGTAAATGTCTATGAGCGGCAGCAACACTTACCATCAGGTGTACTGTCTGCTCGTTTGCCACCGTTTGCAATAAAAAAAAAAAAAAAAAAACCTTATTCTTTTCTATATGTATTTTACGACATCCACGTAAAGAAAGGGAGATGGTAAACCGTATTCTTACTTCGTCACCATACCAGATTCAAAACAATAATTTATGGATGGCATAAAGTGTTGTCCTGCTTGTGATTCATACTATATATTGGTCGGTATCTTAACATCGGACTTACATTAACCATTTAACCCAATATCAGTTCATATTAACTTATGTGGCTTCGTAGCTAAAATTATAATAATTAATTATGACAGAAGCATGTGCTGTGTGGTAGCGGCTTTGAATACTACCAACCCTTGCTTTGCTCGTGGGTGTCGTAAAAGACGACTAAGAGCCCTAGATTGACCCGGACCAACTCCATCTGGTACCATTTGTGTCAACGATTACATTTCCAAGGAGGGTTGACGTCAGGCAGGCGGCTGGTCATAAAAGTCATTGCCGTTACTTTTTGCAATATGTCAAAACAGATGACATATTGCGTCGACCCCAAGTAATTGGGATAAGAGCAAGATGATGATGATGATTCCTTCATGTTAATATTGTAATTGTTAATCTATTTTTTGATATGAAATATCTGTGGGCGAGGGTAACCTGATCGTTGGCGTGGCGTAAACAGGCCGCGGCGACGCAACGGTACGCTATATGACGGAATATGCGAGGCTAAACCTGATCGTTGGCGTAGCGTAAACAGATCGGCGACGTAACGCCACGCTATATGGTGAAATATAATTATGTACTATACGTAGTCTACGTGCTAGTGTGAGTGAGAAGGCGCGACGCGATGTTGTGCGTGACTGTACGGTAAATTAATTATGATTGTCGTGTAATATTTTAAATAATATTATAAATACAAATCATAATATTTTATTTATACACTAGAAACCCGCCCTCGCTTCGCTTCGGTTTCAGTCGCTTTACCCACGGCGTAGTTCCCGTTTCTGTGGGAATACCGGGATAAAATATAGCCTATGTTACTCCCTGATATTATAGCTTTCCATTGGTGAAAGAATTTTTGAAATCGGTTCGGTGATTTAAACGTCAAAGCGTTACAAACAAACAAACATCCTTACTTTCGCATTTATAATATTAGTATGTATTATGCCATATTAATTCCTGTCGCAATCTGTTCTTTTATGCGTATATCCTTGTACAAATAAAATAATTTCGATGCTTAACATCTGGCAGGCGTCTTGAGCGACGGCTCACTTTATATTGATTTTGTCATCATCATATCAGCGTATGGGCGTCCCAATGCTGGGCTTGGGCTTATCTACTATTGGAAGAAAATTGACCTAACTAAACAACGCTTTCCGTGTGGTGACAGAGCAAGAATACAATACACCTCCTCTTATTTTTTCCGTAGGTGTTGTAAAAGATGATTAAAGGACATATATCAAATCAAATCATTTACTCTGCATAAGCCTCTTAAAGGCACTTACATATTGTCAAGTTTAAACATTGTTTAAATACAATACAATAATCTACCACCGGATCGGAACGCGGCCACAAGCTGAGAAGATCCGGCAAAAAAAACTCAGCGGGCTGTCACTTTATTTTAGTCTTTTAAATATATATAACTTTATACTTCGTACAACATATAGCTCCAGTGTGATGCCCTTCGAAATTGTATACATATATAAATTTTCAAATATTAGTGCAAGACAAAAAAAATTAAGAAAAGAGAAAAAAAAATGCTTATAATGTACACATGGCAAGGCAACTTTAAATAAAATACTGTATTGATTCGTCCTCCATATGGTAACGAAGTAAGAATACAATTAACCACCCCCCTTTGGGTATCGTAAATGACGTTTAAGGGATTAAGTATTCATATAATAATAACCAAAAATCGTAAATATTTTTTTAGAGACAACGCCCTCCTCTAAGCTAAGAAACCTCCCGCTTCACAAACATATAATTAAAGGGCACAAATTCCATCCAATGATTATACTTTCCCTAAACCTAAAGGTTCTAATGTCAAAAAGTCGGTATGCGCAATCAAACTTCAGGTTTACGCTTCGAAATTAATGATTTGATAAGGGATAATAATTTAAGCAACCGTTTTATTAGCAAATATTGACAATTTACACCAAGGGTTGGAAGTATACAAATATTTTTCGTTCTGTAGTCGTGACGACGTTCTGTGTGCCTACTCTTAAATCTCGATTCCATTCCAAAATCCAATGGCAGCTCGAATTTGAGCAAATGTGGTACTCTTGAAAGCGACACTAGCGCACGATTGGGATCAAATTCAGTGGAATATTTTTGAACTAAATGAATTCGACTCTCATCCATTAAATCAAATAATTGCTACTCCCGACGCGATTTTGACGTGGTTTAAAATTGTTATTGTTGCACAATTGCAAAAAAGCGTATTTTTATTGATCAAGATCGATAACGTTATTAATTTAAAATAAGAAAATATGACACATTTCGAGAGACACACATAGAGAGAGCCGGAAGCCCAACTTTCTGAGGGTGTTTGCGTGTGGAGGGTTTTGGTGGTATCTTTGGTATCACCGAGCCTCAATGCACGCATTCACACTGCCTTCACTTTCTTCAGCGGCTTTGTAAAGGTCCATGAGCGGCAGCAACACTTACCATCAGGTGTATTGTTTGCTCGTTTGCCACCGTTTGCAATAAAAAAAAAAAGGAAAAAACATTTGATGAAAATAACAACGCCAAACACGAAGAATTCAATCTCGATTTTGTTCAAGAGTACCAAATATAAGTTTAGTGAGATTGGAATTGAATCGGATTCGAAACTAGAATGAATTTCCAGAGTAGGCACACTGTTGACAGGCGACTTTTGTGACAAAAAAACTTTGGTGACTAGTAACTTATTAATTTGAGTTTTCATCATCATTATCATCATCACAGCTCATATATATCCCACTGCTGGGATCGTGCCTCCTTCACAATGGGAGAGAAATTTATCTACTATACATAATACGCTGGCCAGATTGATGCAGCTGTTAGTGTAGGATCTTATTTCGAGTTTTACTTCTCTTGCATACATTTTATTTGAGTATTATAATCCCTTAATCGTCTTTTATGATACACACAGGTAAGAAAGGATGTGGAATTGTATTCTTACTCCGTTACCGCAAGATAATGAGTTTTCATCTGTTAGAAATTTGTTCCAATCACCCTACTAATTGACCGATTGTGGTATGCAATATATTCGTTACGGGAGATATTTTATCCTTACTAATATTATAAACACGAAAGTGAGTTGGTTTATTTGTTTGTTTGTTACGCTTTCACGTTTAAACCACCGAACCGATTTCAAAAATTCTTTTACCAATGGAAAGTTATAATATCAGGGAGTAGCATAGGCTACATTTTATGACGGTATTCCCTTGGGAATGGAAACAACGCGGGTAATACGACTGAAACCGAAGCCAAGCGAGGGCGGGTTGCTAGTATTAAATAATTTTGTTAGTTTTGTAATTAATATGATGCCGAGAAAGTACTAAAATATGGTGAAAATTATTTAACAACTTCTTTACTCCTATCGTTGTGGAGATGAAATAAATAATAATATAAATAATGATGAGATATAAAAAATGTCTCAATGAAGTATGCCGTATTGTACATATCAGAAATAGTGGTAGGAGTACAATGTTATCTGTCTACAGCCGCGAGCTGGTCCGTTCGGGGAGGTCCACTGAGCAGAAACTCGACGTCCGAGTAGTAGCAATTTGTTACTGCGCTTCGTTCGGTGAGCGAGAAAGCCGGAGGCCTAACTTTCTGAGAGTGTTTGCATGTGGTGGGATTCGGTAATGCCTTTACTATCACTGAACCTCATTGCACGCATTCCCACTCCCTTGCCTTACAAAGATCTATGAGCGGCAGCAACACTTACCATCAAGTGTACTGTTTGCTCATTTGCCACCGTTTACAATAAAAAAAGCTGATCAGGCTTGTATATTGATTATGAGCTTTTTCGTCTGAACTACAACCTCGCTTATAAATTCCCAATAGTGGGAAGTATATGAGCCGAGATGAGACTATCATTTACTTTCTGTCTGGTGACACCCACGGGTGAGAGATGGGGTGGGGAATTGTATTTTTACCATCCGTCACCACCGGAAACTTTTCGGAGTAAAGGCGCCAAATTGTAAAAACATTATGCTACAATTCCTTCATACAACTTGTTAAGTAGGCCAAGGTATTCTGTTAATAGTACCTATATAAACAATAGTTATACTATTTACTGACAATAAATACACCCATACGGCCTCGATGTCGACCTCTGAATATTTTATTACGAAAAAAATAATCAATGTTCGAATCACGAAAATGTCAATGGTTTTAAAATATTTGAAAAATCTTCGCTCTTTTTTGGACTGGCCATAAGGCGGTTATACTTTTTTTTTGATAGTCTAAGGTACATCAATTCAGCTTCTGATGATTGCAAAGAAGTTCAGGTGTTAAACGAATACCGTTGAAATTATACGTAACTAGTGTAGCCAGCCCGCTTCGCCGGGCTAGATTTTGATTTATTTTATTTAAACAATAAACTTACATCATTAAATATTTAATTTAACTCTAAAGAAGAACAAAAAAGAAGAGGAAATAGGAGTGCTCCGATCGTCACCAAACTTTACAGGATTACTCGCCAGGTCAATCTGGAGATTCCCTGAAAGTTTAATTGAAATCGGTCCAGCCGTTTCGGAGCCTATACTGAACATACCACACACTGCATACTTTCTCTTTTATAAATATAGATTACATATGAACGTTAGGCTTAAGTTTATATTTTTTTTTATTGCCAACGGTAGCAAACGAGCAAGCAGCACACCTGATGGTAAATGATACTGCCGCACATGGACCTTTACAATACCAGGGGCACAGCCAGGCCGTTGCCTACCGTGAAGAAAATACTCTTCTTAAACCTCATTTAAAGAAGGACATATCATAGCGCTCGGGAAACACAGCAGCTGGTAGTTCATTCCAGAGCTTGTACGTACGTGGGAGAAATGATCGCTGGAAACGTACAGTTGAAGACCATAACGTTTCCAGGTGAAATGGATGAACCCTGCTACGATGTCGAGTGGTACGTTGGTAGAATGGTGACGGTGGTACCAAGTCAAACAGTTCCTCGGAGCACTGCCCGTGAAAGAGTCGGTAGAGTACACAGAATACACATTGTAAGAGAATCATAATGCGCGACGGCGATCGACGTCCCAGGACGTCGAGAAGTGAGGGTACCCGAAAGGGTATTCCGTCGGGCCGACCACTGACGACAAGTCACCCTGTTCCGGTGGTCGGCCCAACGACGAAGTTGATGTGGGTATGGGTGGGTTGTGTTCCCGCGCGCCGTCCTGTCGTCCCGGATGAAGTGGACCGCGTGTGTGCTTACCATAGCCTGCCCATAAAAAAATAAATAGTACACAGAGTGACCCAAAGTCTCTCCGCTGCTCCAGCGACTCCAATCCGTCCGTAACTTATAATCTGCCATATAGAAAATTAGTTATACTTTCCTTTTTTTTAGAGAACAGCTTATGTTCCTGTCAGAGCCCATCCAATCCGTTCAGAATGTCGAAAGCAAATTCATGCATCCCCATAACCTGATAGATTGAACCTCAATCGATAATCGGGCAGACCGCAAGTACTGACTGTCCTTGCCTATCAGAAGCAATGTCCGAAATATTATTTCTCTTCTCGTATGGGCTATGGTCAGCATATGCCGTCCGTACCGTTCGGGGTGACAAAAAACCGTAGCTCCATTACTCGCTGTATTTTCTCCTCTTCGTCATTAGGCCGACCACTGGTACCGAATTACTTGACGTCCGTGGCCATGACTGGTAGCAATTCTTTGTCCTCGATGACAAATTTCCCTTCTCTTACAGTAATTATATCAACCAGCATTCCCGATTCAGCTTTTCTATCATCCATAGAATAGTTGTTTGCCTAAAAGATACTTCAAACCTAGATGACCACTGCTAAACATGGGCTATTTCAGAAGAGGAATACAAAAACGTAATCACCATGCTTGGCAGGCGAGTTGGTAAATCCATAAGTTTGCCTGAAGAATGCCCGCTCTCCTAGATAATGCGAAGAAATCGATCCACACTAGTTAAAGGGTTAGTATAGAATTTTAGATCAAGTTTTCTTTCTCTTGCAGTGATTTTATTAGTCTGTATTCCTTTATCATCTTTCCCATCATGTATAAAAAGCAAGGTGGTAACTAATGGACTCTTACTCCCTCACCAGTCAAACAGAGAAATCATGAATTAAATATCTATCATGTATTATTACATGCCTCATGTAGACGTATCTATAGATACGAGTAAGTGTATTAATATTTACTTAAATTATAATATTCAATAACTTAGACATCAAATTAACTTAGAAGATATCAAGTCAAATAACTTAGACAAATTTGCTTCACTAATATAATATGGTTGACCTTATTTGAAATTCATATGAAAATATTGATTTACTTAGAAAATATTTATCTAATCTTAGCCCATGTACGCCCACTGCTGAGCTAGAGCATCCTCCACAATATGCGGGTGGGTGACCTACTATACCACGATTGCATGACGTTTCGAATACTGTACAGGGTTCATGGTCACGGGTGGATTAAGATTTCTCACGTGCAACAAGTCATCGTTATTACAGAGTTTTATATCTACCCACTACAAAAATTATTTATTAAATTTTTACCAAAATTTTGGTAGGTACCTATTTATTCTGGGGCGGCGATAGGTGCGAATACCTGGGCCTAATGCCACCCTAGCTGAGGCCGCGGGTGACTGGACTGAACTGGGAGTTAATCCGTCACCCGCCGAGAGGCCGACTGCGTGAGGAAAGACCGACGCCCTTCCCGAGAGGGGGCCGTCGGCCGAGGAGAGGGTACTCCTCAGGAGCTATTCCGTCAGGCTGACCATTGACGACAAGTCAACCTGCTCCGGTGGTCGGCCCAACGACGAAGGCGACGTGTCACGGGTGGCTACGGGTGTGCGTGCTTACGACCCTCTGTCGCCCCGGACAGAGCCGAGTGAGGAGTGCGCCGACCGTAAACACCCCTAAAAAAAAGTACCTATTTATTACCAGTACAAAAAGAAAATATGTATGAAAAAATTTAAGAAACTATAATGTTCTTCATAAATGATACAGAATTTTGAGTCCTTTTTTTTTTTGGGGGTGCGTCGCGGTCGGCGCGCTCCTCGCATCACTCCTGCCGGGGCGACAGAGGGGCGTAAGCACGCACACCCGCAACCCACCCACGATGCACGTCGCCTTCGTCGTTGGGCCGACCACCGGAGCAGGGTTACTTGTCATCAGTGGTTGGCCCGACGGAATACCCCCTATTGGGGAACCCCAAAGGTACCCTCCCTCTCGGGCGGACACCTCAAAGGTACCCTCCCGAGAATTTTGAGTCCTGGGAAACGATGTTAATAGTTGTAAATAAATAATTTCCGTGCGTTCATGCGTTTCTGCCATACCTACTGTAGCAATCAATCTTAACGCTCACATATAGGCCCCGTTAAGCTCTTCCGTATCCGTGGTGCCGTACTGCTGCGCTATCGTAGCTGTACACCTTTTTACTTATTGGCTGACTAGTCATTTTGTTTTCCTGTCTCCCGCTTTGCCTAGGAGGGAAGTGGAATCTCTCTTTCCAACTCCTCCTCTTTAATCTTTTCTAATTAAATTTGTTGCGGGTCCCAAGACAATTAAAATCATATCCCGGGACTGTCTGAGGATCAAACCTCGGTGTCATTTATGGAGAACATTGTGGATCCTGGCTTACAGGAGTTACAATGGTGGGAATGTGTGGTGGGATTAGTTCCAAAAAAAAAAAAAAAGTTGTAAGTAAAACTAGTTTACGAATTTTATCGCGCTTATATTTCATTTTTGATTGCCCGACGTTTCGAACACTTTGCAGTGTTCATGATCACGGGCGGACTAAGATGTCTCATATCTAACAAGTTATCGTTATTACAGAAAATGTATAATTATCTACCCGTTATAGAAAATTAGTTATTAACTATTGCCCCACATTTTGATGCAAATTTATTGCCAGTGTAAGAAGAAAGAAAATGATTCTATATATAAAAAATATATTGTTTATGGTTAGTAATTATTTGACATTAGGAATAGTAGTAATTATATTTAGAATCTAACAATCTAGTACACTACCACCGGGTCGGAACACGGCCACACTGAGAAAGATTCGGCAAGAAAACTCAGGCGACATGATGCTAAATTAATATTAATTTTTAAGGCGGCTTACTTTATCTTACTAAAAGGTTTTAATTTATAATATTATCTTTAACTATTATTATTCAATCAAAAATCAAATACAAATGCGATAAAGTCCATAAAGAAGTTTTATTTACGACTAGCATAAAGAAGTTTTAGTCCATAAAGAAGTTTTATTACGACCGCCCTCGCTTCGCTTCGGTTATAGGTTATAGTTGTTTTACCCGCGTAGTTCCCGTTCCCGTAAGAATACCGCGATAAAATATAGCCTAGTTTACGCCCTGATATTATAGCTTTCCATTGGTGAAAGAATTTTAAAATCGCTCCAGCCGTTTTGAAGATTATCCGGAACAAACAGACAGACAGACAAAAATTTTTTAATTGCTATTTTAGGCATAGGTGTGCAAATAACCGTGTGAGCATGAAAAAAGCCTATTATTTTGACATTACAAATAGACACTCCAATTTTATTTATTGGTATAGATTTTAATAATTATCCGCAACAAATTTATATATATATATATATATATATATATATATATATATATATATATACTATATAACTAAAGTATTATATTACTTTACTAAACAAATAATAATCAAAAGGTTCTTATCACAAAAACACTCAAAAACAAAGTGCCCTCGTATAAAACGATAAAAGCTAATCAGTAATGCACGTTATATTAGCTAATATGCCGATTGACCCTTCAAATTGCTGTTTCATGTCCCAACTTATTACTTTGTATAATGATAATCTAATCAGTCAAATATTAAAAGCCTTCGTTGTTATCGTGTTTATTTGAAATGTTTTTTTTATCCTTTTTTATCATCATCTCTTGGACTATATCACCGTGATCAGATGGATTGGTATAATGTTTTACTTGGAGTTTTCCTTCACTTGCATAAATATTATATGTATATTATATCTCTTAGTAGGTTTTTCGACATCCTCGAGCCAGATAGGGGTGGTATGGTAGGGTACCCCACTAGGGGGTATTCCGTCGGGCCGACCACTGATGACAAGTAACCTTGCTCCGGTGGTCGGTCCAACGACGAAGGCGACGTGGTGTTCGGGTGTGTTGCGGGTGTGCGTGTTTACGCCCCTCTATCGCCCCGGACAGAGTGTTGCGAGGAGTGCGCCGACCACAACCCATCCCAAAAAAAAAAAAGTCAAAATAAAAACAAAAATAAAAGATAGGGAGTGGTAAATTATATTCTTACTCCGGTGTCCAATGGGTACAAGTTTTGGCAATGGTATTGTGACCAGCCACCTGTATGACGTCAACCCTTTTTGGGAATATAACTGCTGCTCAAATGCCACTGGATGGACTTGGTCCAGGTCGATATAAAGCTCTGAGTCACCTTTTGCGCCGCCAGCAATTGGCTTGCTGGTATTTGTAGCCACCACTGACACCAAATTTGAATTGTAAATAAAACTACTGTATGGATTTTATCGAATTTGTATTTGATTTATGATTGCCCGACGTTTCGAACACTTTACAGCATCCATGATCCGCCCGTAACCAAAGTACTGTAAAGTTTTCGAAAAGTCTGGCAATCAAAAATCAAATACAAACATGATAAAATTCGCAGTTTTATTTGCAATGTTTAATATTTGCGTAAACATTAGAAATCATTAAGCAAATCTATACCAATAAATAAAATTGGAGTGTCTGTTTGTAATGTCAAAATAATAGGCTTTATTCATGCTCACACGGTTATTTGCACGACACCTATGCCTAAAATAGCAATTAAAAAATTTTTGTCTGTCTGTCTGTTTGTTCCGGGTAATCTTCAAAACGGCTGGACCGATTTCAAAAATTCTTTCACCAATGGAAAGCTATAATATCAGGGCGTAAACTAGGCTATATTTTATCCCGGTATTCCCACGGGAAAGGGAACTACGCGGGTAAAACGACTATAACCTATAACCGAAGCGAAGCGAGGGCGGGTTGCTAGTTTGAAATAAACTACACAATTTATGAATCTCATTAATAAAATTCCGTGTGGTGACGGAATAAGAATACTATTGATCGCCCTGTCTTTTGCCCATGGGCGTCGTAAAAGACGACTAAGGGATATAACACGCATGTAGTATCTTTGCAAGAGAAGAAAAACTCGAAATAAATCCCTATACCAACACGTCTGACCAGCGTGCTATACTAGGTCAATTTAGCTCCTATGCGAGAAGAGGTTCGGGCCCATCAGTGGGAAGTATATCAGTTGAAATTATGATTAATAAAACTGACGGGTAATATTTTTTTTTCTTTCTAGAAACCTTTAATGAGCTATAGTTGATGTAACTATAAACAAACGCCTAATATAAATTTTATAGCAAAATCACGAATGAACATTAGTTAATTTCTCAATAATATTCAAGGCGCTTTTAAATTTTTAGAAGAATACTTATAAGTCTTCTTTTCAATTAATGTCTTTTATATTTTTGTAGCCCGTGTGGCGATGGGTTGAGAATACATTTGTCGCCACTCCTTACCCGTGGGAGTCGTAAAAATCGTCTGAGGGTTCACCAAGTGAGTGGGCAGCAGCTCTCTCCTAGGAAATGATATAATATCTCGATCGCCAACCCACCTGGCAAGTGTGGTGTTTACGGCAATATCCCCTTATGAATATGAGGAAGGCCTACGTCAAACAATGGACGGTGATAGGCTGAAATGATGATGATGATTACATTGTTGTTACATTACAGATTTATTTAATTAATAGCTTAGATACCTCACTTTTAAAGTATCCATACTTCACTACACTACTTTTCAGGGAATGTATTTTAGCTAAGTAATTAAAATAACATTATATACGTATTATACCTATACTTTAGTCGTTTTTCACAATATAAACGATCAAAAACCGGCTAAGTGCGAGTCGGAGTCGCACGCGAAGGGCCTTGTACCATTATCTATATAATCGCGATTGTTGTATAGAAGCGACTTATATATTTATTTTATTTTGTTTTTAGTATTTGCTATTATAGCGGCAACAGCAATACATAATTTGTAAAAATTTCAACTGTCTAGCTACCGCGGTTCTTGAGTGACAGCCTGGACAGACAGACGGACGGACAGACAAGTCTTAGTAATAAGGTCCCGTTTTTACCTATTGGGTACGGTACCCTAAAAAGGGATTGTGAATTTTATTCTAATTCCGTCACCACACGGATAGAATATTCTTAATACTAGACAGATTTGCTATTGCCACCTAAGTCAAAGAATCATTACCGGTGATCAGCCCAATTGAGGAGGGGGATATAATACGGCAGGTTATACACAGTACATGTTATTATAAAATCGACGAAGTGCGAGTCGTACTC
This sequence comes from Lymantria dispar, assembly GCA_032191425.1. Lineage (NCBI taxonomy): Eukaryota > Metazoa > Arthropoda > Insecta > Lepidoptera > Erebidae > Lymantria > Lymantria dispar. The sequence goes on along the minus strand of CM063465.1, from coordinate 1,857,722 downwards.
GCGCACGAAGGGTTCTGTACCATTGACTAGGTCAGCTATACTCTAAGTGTGTTCCGCGGAACCCTAGGGTTCCGTGATACCTCTGTCGGGGTTCCGCGAGAATTTAGAAATAAAAAAATCAAAACACCTCTCTCTGGTCGCTCCGCGGCTGTGCGGACTCCGCGGCCGCGCGGAGACAAAACGCTATGAATGTTATTTATTTATTTATTTGTATTTGTATAAGCTTGTGTTACATTAGCTGGTACAATATCTCATAAGTTTGGTCTCAACAATTTTATACTTGTACAACGCGTTCGCTCTAAGTTTGCCGGTCTGTGGAATGCGCGTACCCTCCCCCACGTGACAACAAAACTTATAATGTGTCATAGTTTTACCCAAATATCTAACGTACACAATTTTTATTGTTACAATTAAATAAAAAATTTCGAACGTCATACACTCATACCTATCGCCAGCGGCAAACTTAAAACGAGCGGGTAGTATACTTGTAAGCGCTCAGTCTCTTTGATAAAAGCCGCCTCTGAATTAGACGCTATAGTTGTCAACTAGCGACTTTCGTCTCTAACTTCAAAGGATAAAGTCGATATTGTTTACAACGCTATTTTTAAATTTCTGTTTTTATTTTTGCTTTTTGTTTATCAAAGGTGCCGACTCGAGTATTTTCGAGAATATTTGAGATCGAGTCTAGGACTAAGTATAAAAGCGGCGATCGCGCGTTGGCGTCGTCAGTTGATGATTAGCGTTCGGAGCGATAAGTTACTACCTACTTACAAGCTCGCTAGCGAGAAACTAGTGTTCATTGTTTTACTGCCTGCTATATTCTGTTGTCTCAGTTTTATACATTTCTTCCCTGTAGGTTCTAAATTTAGTCTCTTATACGCAGTAACGATTGTGCATTATTTAAACCCCACTATCCTGACTTGTAACATTATAAATAAAGAAGAATGGAACGTTGGCTTAAAGGTGTTAAACGTGTTCCAACAACATCTTCTAATGACGCTGAATGTTCAAAAGCAATGCGCGCGGAGAATTTAGCAATCACCGATCCAGAAGATGATGCCACGAGTGCCACGACGTCAAGCTCGACGGTTTCAAAGACGAAAAAAAGGAAGTATGATGAATCTTATATCAGTTTCGGATTTGTTGATTCCAACGGCTCACCTCTCTGCATGCTCTGTAGTAAACTGCTTCCTAATAGTTCCATGGCACCTGCCAAATTGCGTCGACATTTAGAAACCGTACACCCCGAGACTAAAGACAAGAATAAAGAATTTTTTGTTCGCAAAAAAGATCAGTTATTAGAAAGTCAATAAAATATGATGCATGTAACACAAACTACCAACGAAAAGGCCACGGAGGCATCATACTTAGTTAGCTATCGCATTGCACAAGCAGGTGAAGCGCACACTATCGCTGAGAAATTAATAAAACCATGTGTATTAGACATAACAAAATGTATGCTTGATGAAAAATCTGCAAAGCATCTTTCTACTGTTCCGCTATCAAACGATACTGTTTCACGACGAATCCATGATCTGGCAAGCTACGTCAAACAAGAACTAGTTACACGTCTACAAAATACACGATTCGCTTTGCAAATGGACGAGTCGACTGATGTCGCTGGTTTGGCTATCCTGCTGGTTATTGTGAGATATCCATATAAAAGTTCTTTTGAAGAAGACATGCTTATGTGTTCATCGCTGCTTACAAACACTACCGGGGAAGAAATTTTTAATAAAATAAATATATTTTTTGAAGAACATAATCTCAGTTGGAACAATTGCATTGACATTTGTACAGATGGGGCCAAGGCGATGACAGGTAAAACAGCAGGAGCAGTGTCACGAATGAAAAATAAAGCGCCTAATTGTAGTTCCAGTCATTGTATTCTTTCTGCATAGACAAGCACTTGCGATGAAGCAAATGCCGTCTAATCTAAAATTAGTTATGGATGAAGCGGTAAAAATAATTAATTTTATCAAATCACGACCACTACAATCCCGATTGTTCTCATTATTGTGTGAAGATTATGGCAGCAAACGTAAAACACTGCTGCTCCATACAGAAGTGCGATGGCTGTCTCGGGGAAAAACTTTAACAAGGCTATTTGAACTTAGAGCCGAGTTACAAATGTTTCTTTCAGCAGATACTTCTTTTAATTTGAAGGACCGTTTGTATGATAAAACTTGGTTGTTCCGATTGTCTTTTATGGCGGATATCTTTCAAAAACTTAACGAATTAAATTTATCGTTGCAAGGTAAACAGACAACAGTGTTTCAGGCCTATAATAAAATAACTGCTTTTAAAAGAAAATTAGATTTTTGGATCATTTGCATTGGTAAGAAAGAAATAGAAAGTTTTACGTTACTCAGTGAGTTTGTTAGCGAAAACGACTCAGAAATGTTTGAAGATAATGTGTTTGAAGAATTGGTCCAATATCTCAGTTCGATGCGCGCATCTTTTGAAAATTATTTTCCCGAAGAACACAATACAAAAATTAAAGTGAACTCCTGGATTCATAATCCTTTTTTACCCAACTTGGAAAAGCCTGAAAACATGTCAAATGAGATATATGAATCTCTTTTAGAAATGTCATCAGACACAAGTATGGAGTCATTGTTCAAAACGACGCCTCTTAATGATTTTTGGTGCAGAATCCAAGATGAATATGCAATGCTTGGCCAAATGGCTCTGGATATTCTTCTCCCGTTCCCAACTACATATTTGTGCGAAACAGGATTCTCTACCAACGCAGCCACGAAAACAAAATATCGCAATAGACTGGACGCCGAAGCTGATATGAGACTCCAACTTTCTTCCATCAAACCTGATATCAAGCAATTGATGAAAAATAAAAAACAGTTTCATACCTCCCACTAGTTAGATTTTTTCTTTTTTAATGTTTTCTATTATTGTCCTTACCAAGTGGTGAAGTAAATAATAATTAGTAACTGATACATTGTACTTTTATTATGCTGATTAATATAGAATACACTTATAAAAATAATTGTTTTATTGTAGGGTTCCATCAAGTATTTTGCTTCCCAAAAGGGTTCCGTCATTTAAAAAGTTTGAGAACCACTGGACTAGGTAAACAAGTGCCTACCTTTTGCCATTCGATAATATTGATATCGATGATATTGAGCAAAGAAGGGTAAAAAAATCGCGTTTTTTGTATGGGAGCCCCCCTTAAATATATATTTTATATTGTTTTTAGTATTTGTTGTTATAGCGGCAACGAAAATACATAATTTGTAAAAATATTCACTCTCTAGCTATTATCATCATCGAAAGGTCGTCATCTTTATCTATTTTTTCCATGCATCCGGGAGCGCCTGGAGAAGGTGTGGCTGGAGGTTGCCCAATTTTTAACTGGCCATGGCAACTTTAAAAGTAAATTATTTTCTTTTAAACTCGTACCATCACCATTATGTCAATGTTCCACATCTGACCACGAGTATGAACAATCATCACATCACATTCTCTGGGAGAGCGATCTCTGGTGAAACGAGCGTAACCTTATGTTAAACAGTTTGCAAGTCACCTGTGGGGTAGTATACTATACGGACCTTGTAGCAACTCGAGAAAATTTCCATGCGTTCATGCGTTTCTGCCATACCTACTGTAGCAATCAATCTTAACGCTCACATATAGGCCCCGTTAAGCTCTTCTGTATCCGTGGTGCCGTACTGCTGCGCTATCGTAGCTGTACACCTTTTTACTTATTGGCTGTCTAGTCCTTTTGTTTTCCTGTCTCCCGCTTTGCCTAGGAGGGAAGTGGAATCTCTCTTTCCAACTCCTCCTCTTTAATCTTTTCTAATTAAATTTGTTGCGGGTCCCAAGACAATTAAAATCATATCCCGGGACTGCCTGAGGATCAAACCTCGGTGTCATTTATGGAGACCATTGTGGATCCTGGCTTACAGGAGTTACAATGGTGGGATTGTGTGGTGGGATTAGTACCAAAAAAAAACTCTCTAGCTATCACGGTTCTTGAGATTATAGCCTAGTGACAGAAAGACGGACGGACAGACAGCGAAATCTTAGTAATAGAGTTCCGTTTTTACCCTTTGGATACGGAACCCTAAAAAGGAGGAGGTCCTATGAGAGGAATTTGATCTACTATGCCACGCTAGTCAGACGTGTAGGGACAGAGTTTTATTTCGACTTTTACTTCTCTTGCGTTTAAGTTTTCTGTATATTACATGTCTTAAGTCTTTTACGACACCCACAGGCAAGAGAGAGGGTGGCGAATTGTATTCTTACTCCGTCACTATATGGCAAAACGTTATATTAATTTCTATTTATATAAAATACTAGCTGACCCAACAGACGTTGTTCTGTTCAAATAAAATAAAGCCAAATAACATCGGTTGATGAAATTTTACCAGCCGTTTAGGAGTTGAGTGACATACACACGTACACAAGAATATATAAAGATAGTTGACCTAACAGACGTTGTTTTGTTCAAAGAAAATAAAAGGCATTCTCCTTGAAATCGACAGTAGCACCACCTACTGGGTCCAATTGTGAATTTAAACCATTCTCGAGTCCATTTGAACATATAGGTACAAAAAATTTCATTAACATCGGTCCAGCCATTTAGGAGGAGTTCAGTGTCATACACACCCACACAAGAAATTTATATATAAATATATTGTAAATAAAACTACTTTTACGGATTATATCGCGTTTGTATTTGATTTATGATTGCCCGACGTTTCGAACACTTTGCAGCATTCATGGTCACGGGCGGACTAAGGTGTCTCATGTCCAACAAGTAATCGTTATTACAGACATTTACAATTATCTACCCGATACAGAAAATAGTTATAAATTTATTAAATTGTTACCCACATTTTAGTACAAATTTATTGCCAGTGTAAGAAGAAAATGAATCTATATGAAATTGTTTATGGTTAGTAATTATTAATTATTACACAATAATTAATATATTAATATATTATATATTATTAAACAATATAATTTTTTCATATAGATTCATTTTCTTCTTACACTGGCAATAAATTTGTACTAAAATGTGGGTAATTTTTTAATAAATTTATAACTATTTTCTGTATCGGGTAGATAATTGTAAATGTCTGTAATAACGATTACTTGTTGGACGTGAGACACCTTAGTCCGCCCGTGACCATGAATGCTGCAAAGTGTTCGAAACGTCGGGCAATCATAAATCAAATACAAACGCGATATAATCCGTAAAAGTAGTTTTATTTACAATGTGTAGTGCTCGCGTAAACATCAGATATCATTATATAAATATATTGTAAATAAGTCTCTAAAAACCATTAACATTAGGATGTCCATTCAATAAGATTTACTAAAATATAAAGGTGGAAATGAATTTTCACTTCTGTTATATTTTTATGGCACTGAAGCGGAGTGAGTAATACGAAATTTATTATCGCACTCATTATTTATATAATACTAGTAACATAAAAAAAGCTTTTCAGTTCAGTAACAAAATATGAATACAGTGGTCATCAACCCTTGCTCTTTCGTGGTGTAATATAAAAATCGATTACGGAATTTAAGCAGTTATTACAAGAAAAGAACGTATCTTCTTCTCTTTTTTCCCTCTTTGAAATAAAACGCTATGTTTTTTTCATTGCAAACGCCACAGTTTACAATGAAAAAACATAGCGTTTTATTTCAAATATATAAACGAGTAGATACTACACCTGATGGTTAGCGTTGCTGCCGCTCATGGCCCTCTGCTAGACCGCTGCCTACCGTGACGGGAGTGTCAATGCATGGAATGTGCTTCAGTGATACTAAAAGCATCAATAAACATTTTAAATAAAACTAATTTACAGATATTATCGCGTTTGTATTTGATTTTTGATTACCCGACGTTTCGAACACTTTGCAGCGTTCATGGTCACGTGTGGACTAAGATGTCTCACGTCCAACAAGTCATCAGTTACTGCAGAAAATTTAAAATTATCTACCCGATACAAAAATTAGTTATTAAATATTGACCCATGAACGCTGCAAAGTGTTCGAAACGTCGGGTAATCAAAAATCAAATACAAACGCAATAAAATCCGTAAAGTGGTTTTATTTAAAACTAGCAACCCGCCCTCGCTTCGCTTCGGTTATAGGTTATAGTCGTTTTACCCGCGTAGTTCCCGTTCCCGTGGGAATACCGGGATAAAATATAGCCTAGTTTACGCCCTGATATTATAGCTTTCTATTGGTGAAAGAATTTTTGAAATCGGTCCAGCTGTTTTGATGATTTACCGGAACATACAGACAGACAGAAAAAAATTTTTTAATTGCTATTTTAGGCATAGGTGTCGTGCAAATAACCGTGTGAGCATGAAAAGAGCCTATTATTTTGACATTACAAACAGACACTCCAATTTTATTTATTGGTATAGATGTGTAATACTCGCGTAAACATCAGAAATTATTAAGCATCATTAAAACCAACCACACCCAAATACTTTCAGAAAGTTGGACTTCCGGCTCTTTCGCTCACCGAAGGAAGCGCAGTAACTAATTGATACTACTCGTAAATTGATTTTCTGCTCAGTGTGGTACTACCCAGGACGGACCGACCCGCGATTATAGATAAACAACTGTCAACAATGTGGTTGTACCACTTTTTTGGGGTGGGCTGTGGTCGGCGCGCCTCCGCACCACTCCGTCCGGGGCAACAGAGGGGCTTATTACTTAGATATCTACTATTGCTCTAGAAGATCAAAATTAATCAACGTACGTCATACTTTTTTTTTTGGGGTGGGCCGTAGTCGGCGCACTCCTCGCACCACTCCGTCCGGGGCGACAGAGGGGCGTAAGCACGCAACACCCGCAACCCACCCGAACACTACGTCGCCTTCATCGTTGGGCCGACCACTGGAGCAGGGTTACTTGTCATCAGTGGTCGGCCCGACGGAATACCCCGTACCCGGGGCACCCTCCCATCGACCGAAGTCCCACCCTCGGGGAGGACGTCGGTCTTTCCTCACGCGGTCGGCCTCTCGGCGGGTGACGGACTAATCCCCGGTCACGACACCTGCGGCCTCGGCTAGGGCGGCATTGCACGCAGGTAATCCCGCCTGCACCGCCCCAATCGCCGGTAGCGGGTCGCATCATCGAAGCTGTGCTCCTCGCGCTTGCGACCCGCCGCCTCCTTCTGCGAGATAACTGCCTCGCAGAAGGCTGCGACCGCGTCCCAATTCCTGATGCTGACAAGCATCTCCCTAGCGATGGTCGGCAGCGTCAGGTCGGCACCGATGATTGCGACGAGTTCACGACGCGGCTCTGCCCAAGCGGCACAGACCTCGAGCGTATTCTGCGCCGTGTCCTCGTCGCAATCGCAGTGGTGGCAAGACGGAGTTCTCTCCCTCCTAGCGACCCTGTACAAGTACTTGCCGAAGCATCCATGCCCCGTCAAGACCTGTACGAGTCGGAAGGAGAGCACCCCGTGCCGCCTTTCCAACCACTGCATCAGCACCGGCCGGAAGGCCTCCACGGCCCAAACACCGTATCGAGGCCTCTCCAGCCGGTCTGCCCAACGGGCGATGATGTCTCGGCGGGCGTCGACGCGCCAGGCGTGGCTGTACCACTAACATGATGTTTGGCTAGCATGATGTAGTTTGCGCGTCATGCCGCCCTACCTGAGGCTGCGGGTGACGTGACCGGGGAATTAGTCCGTCACCCGCCGAGAGGTCGACCGCGTGAGGAAAGACTGACGTCCTTCTCGAGGGAGGGACGTCGGTCGATGGGAGGGTACCACACTAGGGGAGAATCCATCGGGCCAACCACTGATGGCAAGTAACCCTGCTCCAGTGGTCGGTCCAAAGACGAAGGCGACGTGGTGTTCTGGTGGGTTGCGGGTGTGCGTGCTTACGCCCCTCTGTCGCCCCGGACGGAGTGGTGCGAGGAGTGCACCGACTACGGCCCACCCCAAAAAAAAAGTATGACGTACGTTGATTAATTTTGATCTTCTAGAGCAATAGTAGATATCTAATTACTTGAAAGAAAAGAAGCTAAAGCATGATGCAGATCTCTCTGTGTTCATTCGCACATCTGCAAGCCTTTTCCACACTCGAAAGAAATTTTAACCACTATACCACGCTTAACAGCAAGTTCTTGTAGTTTTGAGTGAGCCGAAAGCCCAAGTTTCTAAGGGTGTTTGCGTGTGGTGGGTTTTGGTATCCTTTCACTTTCTTCACGGTATGCAACGGCCTAGCAAAGGTCAATGAGCGGCAGCATCACTTAACATAGGTGTACTGTTTGCTTGTTTGTCAAGTTTGTCAGCAAAAAAATAAAAAAAAATATTTCGACAACAATATACTTATTCCGTTACCACACGGAAGGCGATAGAAAGAATATTAAAAAAAATATATATTCAAAACAAAACGAAATAATGTTTTTATTTCCATGTTCTCTATTCACGATTGTATCCAACAGAATGTTTTATTCAAAAACTTTTGTTAAACTTTGGCGAAATTTAGCGAGAAGTCGCCGGGATTTGTCGCTCGATAGTGATGGAACGTGATATTTGTGATAGAGTGATACTGTGTTTAGTTTATTTTGTTTATTATTTGTATAGAAGAAGGGTGCTTTAAATAAATAACAGTATAAATAAAGGATATCTCTTTCAAAGAATCTGCAAAGCTTTTATCTGAGAATGAATCTATTATCTACAAATAAACTGTTTTGTTATTCAGGATTTTTCTGTGTACTTATGTAGTAAATAGTACTTGCCCGTGGGTGTCTTAAAAGCCGACTATAACATATAACATCACAGATGTTCATAGATGTGTGATGTCACAAGAGTATAAAAAAATCGAAATAAAATCTTATATCAATATGTCTGACCAGCATGGTTTAGTAGGTCAATTTCCCTCCTATTGGAAAAGAGGCTCTACCCAGCAGTGGGGCGTATATGAGCGGAAATGATGATGATGATGGAGTAAGAATACAATTCACCATTCCCTATCTTGCCCGCGGGTGTCTTAAAAGCCTACTAGGTAATATGCATATAACATCTGTGCAAGAGAAGGAAAATTCGAAATATCAAATGTCTGACGAGCATGGAGTAGTATGTCAATTTCCCTTCTATTGGGAGGAGGCTCGAGCTCAGCAGTGGGACTTGTACGAGCTGAGACGATAACGAAGAGGAGATATAATTTACCACTCTTTCTGTGAACAACTAACATCCTTCTTCTTCTCAGCTCCTTCTACTCGATGCAGAGATACTTCACAATAGGAGGGAAATTGTCCATGCCACGCCGTGATTTTTTTTCTTTTGGGGTGGGTTGCGGTCGGCGCGCTTCTCGCACCACTCTGTCCAGGGCGACAGAGGGGCGTAAGCACGCACACCCGCAACCCACCCGAACACCATGTCACCTTCGTCGTTGGACCGACCACCGGAGCAGGGTTACTTATCATCAGTGGTCAGTCCAACGGAATACCCCCTATTTGGGGTACCCTCCCGAGGACGTCGGTCTTTCCTCACGCGGTCGGCCTCTCGGCGGGTGACGGATTAACGTCACTCGCGGCCTCTGCTAGGGCGGCATGGCGCGCAGGTAGTCGCGCCTGCACCGCCTCCGTCGCAGGCCACGCTGTGATGCTGGTTAAACGGATTCATATTAGTTAATAGTGGTAGGACAACACTGTTGACAGTTGTCTGTCTACACCCGCGGGCCGGTCCGTCCAGGTTAGTACCACACTCTCACAGAAAATCGACATCCGAGTAATAGCAATTTGTTACTGCACTTCGTTCGGTGAGCGAGAGAGCCGGAAGCACAACTTTCTGAGGGTGTTTGCGTATGGTGAATTTTAGAGATGCCTTTAGTATCACGTTCCCTTTACTTTCTTCTCGGTAGGCAGCAGCCTTGCAAAGGTCCATGAGCGGCAACGTTTAAAGTAAAAAATCGGCAAAGTGCGAGTCGCAGTCGCGCACAAAGGGTTCCATACCTACAAAAAAGGCAAAAACATCACGTTTGTTGTATGAGAGACACCCTTAAATATTTATTTTATTTTGTTTTTAATATTTGTTGTTATAGCGGCAACAGAAATACGTAATTTGTAAAATTTTCAACTGTATAGTTAAGGCAGTTCTTGAGTTACAACCTGGTGACAGACAGACGGGCGGACAGTCAGCAAAGTCTTAGTCATAGGATCCCGTTTTTACCGTTTGGGTACGAAACCCTAAAAAAAAATGTAGGGAGAATTTTGATGGCTCATGCATGGTGCAGTATAATTTAAGTTACATAACACAAATATGTACCGCAATATTTTTGCCGCATATCGAAGGGCTGAAATAATAGCGGACTATCAATAAGGCTACATGCCGAACTTACGTATTGTTCTTGATCACGCGATCAACTTTAATACCTCCATATCGAATACGTATAGTTTAAACTATTGAAGCCATAACGATGAGTCTTTTTTGGCTGCAAACATGAATAGGCTCCTTAAAAGCATCAGTTTAAAAAAAAATCAACATCTGATTTTTATCACAATTAATAAACGCCCCATTGCTGGGCTTGGGTCTGTCCACAGTAGGAAAAAAATAGATCAACTATATCACCTTAATAAAACGGATTGGTATAAGATTTGGTTTAGTTTTCCTTCTCTTCTCTTCCAATATATGCATATTAAATCTCTTAATCGTTTTTCACGATACTCACGGGCAAAGATAAGTGGTGGTTTGTTTGTGTTTTTAATCAGTCACCACACGGAAAGAGTGTCAAAGATCCTCTTTCAGAGTATCAATTTCATCGGGTCGACCACTGAAGTCAAGAAACTCTGCACCGGTGGTAGACCTAACGATGAAGGCGACGTGCTATACGGGTGGGTGGTTACTGGTGTGCATGCTTACGCCCCTCTGTCGCCCCGGACGGAGTATGCGAGGAATGAGCCGGCCGTAAAAAAAAAGGCTCAATTTCAGAAAAATCGATTACTGAATTATAGCAATTCTCTACTACGCTTCCGTTCAGTGAGGGATAAGATGGAGGCCCAAACCAAAATTTACTTTCATTCCATCTTGGCTCATATACGGCCAACTGCTGAGCGCAAGCTTAGTTCATAATGGAAGATTGACCTACTAAATAACGGTGGATAGACGTCTATCCACCGTGTTGTTCTATGGTTATATTTCCAGTTTTTCTTACATAATATATCATGGTTTTTATTTCGAGATTGCCTTCTCTAGCATAGATGTTATATGCATATTATATCCCTTAGTCGTCTTTAACGACAATCACGGATAGGAAAGAGGGTGTCGAGTTTTCCTTCTCAAAAATAGTTGTTATATACATATTATATCTTTAGTTGTCTTTTACCTATGGACAAGTACAGGCGAAATGAATTGTATTTTTACTCCATCACCACACGGAAAGGAAAAGATATAAATATATAGAGGGGTGGGCGTGCCGTGCTGTATCACTATCAGATTGGTGGCACATCGCGATGTAATAACACTTCGGATGGCTACTTTTAAACTATATTCAATAATTAACGTTAACACAATTTTCTATTATAACTAATGATGACGTATGCCGACAGATAAACTAAGAGTTTGGGAAACGTGGTGAATTTAATACCACGTGGCAGCAACAACGACCGATCGCTCTCGAGTCTCGTTCCCAACTGTGTATTCAACGGACCGCTTTCAATAACGAAAGCTCGGTAATATTTCAAACGGTCAAACGACAAACACCAAAAATCATTGCCAACATTGTATCGAACACACCCAAGTATAATACTTGACGTTTACGTAATCGATTGATTCTTAAAAACTTAAGATATGGTTGGTGCCAGAGATAGTGACGCTGCGACAAATATGTATATATATTGACATACCTGCCCTCGTGGGGTTAATACATAAACGATTTTGAGTTTGAATTTTCATCATCATCATCGCAGCCCGCATACGTCCCACTGCTGGGCTCGGGCGGGAATTTAACTTAACATGCTGGTCAGACGTGTTGGTATAGTATTTTGCTTCAAGATTTCCATCTCTTGTATAGGTGTTCTAAGCACATTTAATCCTTCGTCTTTTATGACATCCACGAGCGTGGGTGAGGGAGTGGTGAATTGGATTCTTACTCCGTCACAACACGGATTGAATTATTAGTCCGTTACTATGCGGACGTAAACACTTTTGTTAAAAATGTATCTATTTCCCATTTAGAATTCACCCTATAATAATATTCGTTGAACGTTAACAAAAGTTTTTATAAGTTCTCTATAATTTTGGCACGAAATCACAGATCGTCGCGTGTGTTTTGGGTGTTTGCACGAAAACCGTCCGGCGATACACGTCTCACGGTTTTATTTGGAAACATTTGAGATTACGTTTTGTGGATTTATTATTATAAATTACCTTTTTATAGACACTTAACTTTTTCTTTTGTTCGACGTCATAAGCATATAATGCTTCGTTCTTTATTTAATAGTATAGTACTTGTTAGTAATGAGCTTTAGCATCGAATGTCGTAGGTTTCTAGAGATTTAATCATATTTACTTTCACTCACTTTCCATAAAAGGCAAGTCCTCCTGTTTTTCTTCTGTAATTAAATTTCTTGCGAGTGCAAATATAATTTACTAGCAACCCGCCCTCGCTTCGCTTCGGTTTCAGTCGCTTTACCCGCGGCGTAGTTCCCGTTCCTGTGGGAATACCGGGATAAAATAGCCTATTTTACTCCCTGATATATAGCTTATAGCTTTATAGCTTTCCATTGGTGAAAGAATTTTTTAAATCGGTTCGGTAGTTTAAGCGTGAAAGCGTTACAAACAAACAAACAAACAAACAAACATCCTTACTTTCGCATTTATAATATTAGTATGGATTTATTTAAAAAAGAAGCTACTGCTTACATATAATATTTAACAACAGAATAATAACAGATAGCCAATTATAGGTTCTTACAGATAGATATCTTATTACATTAAAAAATCCGTCTGAGGGCCCTCTTGTGGCATCCACAGAGGAGCATGGCGATGAGGCCCATACGCGGATACCGCACGGGGTGGCGACAGATAAAGCGTGCCTGTTGGCTGAGATTAAAAAAATAGATGTTTGTGTTCTCGCGACAAGCTTTTATTTATATCAATATAAATTGTATAATTTAATAAAATGATGGGTTTGAGTGCGTTCAACATTAGCTTTTTTCGTTTTAGAGAATTTAAATAAAAACTTGTTTTTAATGTTTTTTTAATTAATATTTTCGGGTTTACCTTCTTTTGCACAGGCGTTATATGCATATTATATCCCTCAGTTGTTTTTTATCCACAGGCAAGATAGGGAGTGATAAATTGTATTCTTACCCCTTATATGGGAAAAATAGAAAATCAATTTCATGAACAGACCGAAAATGTCTAACACATTGCTAAACTATGTTCGCATTATTCACTTTCTAATTAAACCAGTTTGTGTCAGATTGGTTGGATAGTTTCAAAGTCTATAGCTAACATAGGTATTACAATAGATAGATTATTCTAAGCTTAAACTTAATTGTAACTTATTGTTTCAGGTACCAATGAGTTAAGCTCATAATATGCCACGTGAAGACAGCTGGCACACATTCTGACATCATGGTGATTGGGAGTTTATTGTTATTGCTCCTTTGTGGGGTAAGTTTAATTTACGAGTAATTAGTTTGTTCCTTTTTTGACTATTATCGCAACTTATCTCGTAATTTTATCGCAGTTAATCTCGTTATTTTACCGAAGTTTATCTCGATTTTTTACCGCAGTCTACCTTGGTATTTTTTCGCAGTGTATTTCGTGATTTTACCGCGGTCTACCTGGATATTTTACCGCAATTTACCTCGTTATTTTACTGAAGTTTATCTTTTTATTCTACTGTAGTCTACTATGATATATTACCACAGTTAATCTCGTTATTTTACTGCAATATATCTCATAGAACTCGTTATTTTACGGCAGTATATTTCGTTATTTATCGCAGTTAATCTCGTTATTCCATCCATCCAGTCTTAGTAATAGGGTCCTGTTTTTACCCTTTGGGTATGCAACCCTAAAACACACATCGAAATCGGTCCATCCGTTTGAGAGGTACGATGCCACAGACACACACACACACACAAAGACAGACACAACGTCAAAATTATAACACCCCTCTTTTTTCGTCGGGATTTAAAAATATATTATGCATGTTAAGACCGTGTCTTTTGGTCCCATCCCGGTACAGAGTAGTAAAGTGTTACAGCCTTTATTCCAACATTGGTTATTATGTAGGTTAATACGTTTATTATGCTAATATAATGTTAATTCTATGTTTCAATTCACACTGTTAACTGGCCTGCCCATTAAACTGGCAATAAAAATAAAGTAATACGATCCTCGCGTAGTGTTGCCATTATATGTATATTCGATTTTACGTTTTTTTTTAAAGACCTACCAAGGAAGAAATCCTTGTGTCGTGGGAGACTTTATAATTATAAAATTAGCAGATATATATTACGGCGTTTTGGCGAGAACATGAAAGCGTTATGTTATTGTTATATATTATCTATAATTCTATACAAATAATAAAATTGAAGTGTCTGTTTGAATGTCAAAATAATGTTTTTCATGCTTACACGGTTAATTTACACATTATTCATGCCTAAAAACTAGTTTAAATATTTTTATCTGTCTGTTTATCTGACATGTCTATTTGATATCTTTTTGTTTCGGATAATCTTTAAAACGGCTGGACCTATTTCGATAATATTTTATTACCAAGTAGCTGTCTATATAAGAAATAACTCAGACTATATTTTATCCTGATATTCCCACGGGAACGGGCACTACGCGTGTGAAACTGCAAAAATTTGCTAGTATTAAATAGTTTTGATAGCATTTTATGTAATGTAATGCGAAGGAATAGCAGCTATAATGAATATGATATAAAAAAGGTGCCCCAACAAGCGATGTGGCCTGCTCATTGCCATTTCAACATGCTGATTCTGGGGGCTATATCGGTTACACAACTTCTTCTACGGATTTCCGTATTTTGGATTTTGTGTAGATAAATACCGAGCCCTCTCCATAGCACGTTGAGCGACTTTGAAGCCTTTTTATAACGCCAACATTTAGAGATCACGTTTATATACCAATATGATACGTATCTATTATAATTATCATCACCCTGCTATCTTTTCATTTACTTGAATTCAACGCAATTTATCCCCTTCTTTCTTACAACCCTATCAGATGTCATGTCATTTTTTTTTTTTTCACGCTGTGGAAATGCATTTACGCACTATCCCCCGCCGTTTACAGACAGGGGAGTGTGTGTGGGACTCGCCGGCCGCAGAGGTAACCGAAATACCCACTAAAACAACAGCGGCCCCTTCCGCGCTTTTACGAGGTGCCGGAGAGATCGTCTGATAACATTCTATCCCCGACACCCCAACGTTTGGCCGTCTGGCCACGTCCTGTCATCATTCGAGCGGTGGGTGGAGGAGCGCATAGCGGCGTCTCCTCCTCCCTGGTCGTCGCCGGTGAAGCGAGTCAGCTGACGCAAGCGCCTCGCGTGCCCGCTCCGCGGCCTCCTTCCTTGTCATGACAGCCTCACAGAAGGAGGCCATCGACGACCAACAGCTGTCACTGCCGAGCATCTTGGAGATGATGGTCAGCAGCGACAGGTCTGTTATTCCCATGTCCGTTGACAGGACGTGACGCTGAGGCCCCCAGGCGGGGCATACTTCCAGTGTGTGGCGCGCATCGTCGATTAGCGCGCCACACTCATGACATCCTGGGGATCAGATGTCATGTCTGTGTTCATTTTCTTTTTAACCCCCGAACAAAAAAAGGGATATTATAAGTATGACATCGATATCTGTATACCTATCTGTATGTCAGTCTGTAGCATCGTAGCTCTCAAACCGATGGGCCGATTTCGACAGGATTTTTTTCATTTGGAAGCCAGTTTTCCTTGCGGTGGTTCTTAGTTATATTCAGTTAATATCGGTCTAGCAGTATAAGAGTATTAATTAGCTCTACAAAAAATATTGCGACACCATATGTCTAACTATTGTAGTTATCTTACAATAAGTGTTTGTTTTTTTTTTTAATAATTAAATTGCCGTCGCTTTAAAAACTCTTTATTTTGTACCTTGGTATTAATCCTTATCAAAATAAATTATATTCTTCTTCTTCATATTTAAGACGGATTCAATACCTTTCTAGAACTTTTTGAATTATTAAATTTGGACATTTCATTCAAAAGATATCGCGATATTAAAAATGTAAGTATTAGTGTTGTAGCCAAATAAGTATTAAGTATTGCGCGCACATGTATGATGTGGCGGGTGGTTATGAGGGGCGAGGGGGCGGTAGCCTCTGCGAAATGCCTAGAAAGAGACCTCAACTTTCTCGACAGTCTGCCACTGCAAAACGACTGTGCCTTATGCTCAGTAATAAGATAGAGGATGAAAATAGGCAGGTGTTGGCTACTCAACGAGAAATCGCTGAACGAAACCGCGCTAGAGAAATAAGCGTTGAACGAACACAACTTTTGGCTTCAGAAACAACTCGAACTTCGTCAAATCAACAACGGGAATCAAGTGCTGAACGTTCTCAACGTTTGGCCACAGCGTTTTAAAATAAATAAATCTTGAAAGTCACTATATCCGCCAAAGTCACTATTCCACGCGGATGAAGTCGCGGGCACTGCTAGTTTAAAATATTTCTCATAACTTTCATCCCATCACATCACAAATTTATACCACTTCAGGCGATCACTCTTTAATATTTTCGTTGCTGGTACAGTTTTCAAACTTTCTCCCATGTGTTCATTCCTTATTTAATTCATTCTCGTTACACCGTACATCCCTCTCAGTATTAGCTTTTCTGCTACGTGCAGTCATATTTTTTGGATAAATTGTGTTTACCAAACCGAAAAATGCAGCATAGGACGAGCATTATTTATTGAATTATGAAGCCCAGTGCTACTATGCCAGGTCTTGGCTGAACCTCCCTGAATAGTCCGTTACCCGCAGAGAAGCCGACTGTGTGAGAGCCCCGGAGGGGCGTCAGGTAAGACCCAATTGCGAAGGGTGGAATCTGATGGGTTATGGAGCCGAGTGCCACCTTTCCATCACACTGGATGGAACGGACAGCGTGCATCCAGACATTTGCCCGAAAAAAAAAAAATGCTACTTCACCCTCATTATCCAGTTTTAACCCACTCTGCTCGGATGAGGTTAGATCAAGTCGATAGAAACAAAATGCTAAATAAATAATACACTCTTGTCTTCTTGTTAAAAATAAAATAAATCTCGCAATGAATTTCGAAGATACTTAAATAAATTAGTTCTTGAAATTCAAGAAAGCGTTCAAACGAAATTACGAGCAGGTACACAAAACTAGAGCTTTTCTGAAGATTTTTTTATTACTTGTTAACAAAGGAAACCTTCCATTTCTTTTATTTATTTGTATCTTATATCTATAAACAAGAAATTCTTATAAATTTCTACATGTATAGAATTCGAAACGACTATCACGATTCCCATGAAATTTAGTATGCAAAACATTTCAAAGGTCGTTCTAGCTAAGTTTACTTCGCAGTAAAACTTTTCTTTTTTAACCCCCGACGCAAGAAGAGGAGCGTTATAAGTTTGACGTTGATGTCTGCGTATGTGTATGTCTGTCTATTGCATTGTAGCTCTCAAATGGATATACCGATTATGATGCGGTTTTTTCATTTGAAAACAAGTTTCCTTGCGGTGATTCTTAGCTATATTTGATTAATATCCGTTAGTAGTTTAAGAGTATCAGTTCGTTTTCAATATGATCTAATGGCGTATGATTACCCAATTAAGTGCTTCACGCGTGCCAGTATATTTAGTTATTTAATAAATTCTGTTGAAGGAAACGTAATGCTTTTTATTATTTTACTTGTGTCGGGGGTTATACCATGTTCAATGATACTTATGGTGTTTTCAGACACGAAAAAAATATTTAATTAAAATATAAAGCAAAAATTAACCTTTAATTAAAGTTTAACCTTTTCCCAAGTTTAAGTTTAGTCTTTGAAAAAGTTACTATTTTATGTAAAAATTATTATTATCTAATATGTTTTCCAAAAATACACATACATCCAACAGTCTGTAGTCGACCATCATGGAACATAGGCCTCCCCAAGAGAAGCTTGCATCTAATGGTTCTCTGCGACTTTCAAGATATCAACCATCTACCTAGTGGAGGAGCCTCCTACGAGTACATTGTGTCTAAGCGGTTGTCGGTTCGTCGAGCGATGTGGACTGCTCATTGCCCCTTTAGTGTGCTTATTCTTCGTGCTATATCTGTTTCACCCGTTCTTCTACGAATTACCATATTTGAGATTCTATCTCGCAGAGAAATCCCGAGCATAGCCTACTCTATAGCACACTGAGCAACTTTGAGCTTGTTATTAGGTTTATTATAAAAATAAAAAAAGGCATAAAAATGAATTCACTTCATTTTTACAAGAACATTTTAATGGACGATCGTAGATATTTGACGTGCCCCACGATTTTATTTTTACTGTTTGTTTACAATAAAACTGTTTAACTCAATTCTTATTATCCTTTTTTATTTTCATGTTTTTAGTTTTTATATTGATTCTGTATAGAGGACTGTATTCTACTTGTCAAGCCCTTTCATTTAATACCCATATTAATGGGATTGAAAAACAAATAGGTTATCCGCCATTTTGTAGCGGTGGCCATCTTAGATTTTGATTTTATATAGTGCACTGTTTTCTACTTGTCAAGCCCTTTCATTTGACACTCATATTGATAAGATTGAAAAAAAATATGTTAGCCGCCATTTTCTAGCGGCTGCCATCTTGAATTGGCAATAACTTTTAGTATACATAATTGTATTGTCACCAGAATCAAAGGCGTATACCAAATTTCAGATCAATATGTTGTCAGGGTGAAATTTCAATTATTAAATTTGACCCAAGAAGGAAAAAAACAAACGGAGTAAGCTAACTAAAACCGTTTAATAATAAACACCATATTCCATTTTACGCCTGAGTATCGTTATAGACGACTAATGAATGTGATATGTAGATATTATCGATCCAAGAGAAGAAAAATTCCATATAAAACTCTATAGTCTCGTGAGATATACGGATAACTTCTCTCCGGGCCACTTCATGTGCTCTGCCCGGTCTCCTTGTGGAAACTTGCTCGCCATTGGCCCGAGTCAATTTACTGCCGCCAACGTCTCAGCCACACACAGCCATGGTGGGTCGCCTGGCAGTAAGTAGTGTTGTCGCAGTCCAAGATACGTACGTCAACTCCTGATAGTCCTCACCACCGTTCTACGGTGATGCATTTGGCCTCCGTTGTGGGCGGTGAGGGCCGCCGACCAGATAGACGTCAACCATCCTTACAAATGCAACTGTTGACCAGATGACTACAGATGAAGTTGCGTCAGATCAACGTAA
Source organism: Lymantria dispar (assembly GCA_032191425.1). Classification (NCBI taxonomy): domain Eukaryota; kingdom Metazoa; phylum Arthropoda; class Insecta; order Lepidoptera; family Erebidae; genus Lymantria; species Lymantria dispar. Next base: position 1,838,289 of record CM063465.1, on the reverse strand, counting down.
AGCTTTGATCGTCTCTTGCGACGCCCACGAGTAGTATAAGGGATGGTAGTAGACGTCACCATATTTTTTTTTTTTTTTTTTTATGGGTGGGCTATGGTAAGCGCACGCGCGGTCCAATCCGTCCGGGGCGATGAAAGGACGGCGCGCGGGCCCATAACCCACCCGTACCCACGTCACCTCGTTGTTGGGCCAACCACCGGAGCAGATGTGACTTGTCGTCAGTGGTCGGCCCGATGGAATACCCTTTCGGGTATCCTCACGTCTCGACGTACTGGGACGTCGGTCGCCGTCGCGCGGTCAGCCTCTACGCGGGTGACGGACAATTCCCCGGTCCGATCACCCGCGGCCTCGGCTAGGGCGGCATTAGGTGCAGATACTCGCGCCTGCGCCGCCCGAGCCGCTGGCGGCGGAACGTGTCGCCGAATAGGAGTTCTACTCGCACACGATCCGCCGCCTCCTTCCGTGAGATTACGGCCTCACAGAAGGCGGCGACCGCGTTCCAGTTCCTGACGCTGACGAGCATCTCCCTGGCGATGGTCGGCAGCGCCAGGTCGGCACCGATAATTGCGACGAGTTCACGGCGATCCCACTCCCATGCAGCACACTCCTCGAGCGTGTGCTGCGCCGTGTCCTCGTCGCAACTGCAGTGGTGGCAGGACGGTGTGCTCTCCCTCCTGACAATCTTGTGCAGGTACTTCCCGAAGCAACCGTGCCCCGTCAGCACCTGCACCAGTCGGAAGGAAAGCACCCCGTGCGTCCGCTCCAACCACTCCATCAGCACCGGCTGGAGGGCCTCGACGGTCCTGACACCGTACCGAGGACTCTCCAGCCGGACTGCCCAACGGGCAATTACTTCTCGGCGGGCGTCGACCCGCCAGGCGGTGATCTCATTGATGGAGACCATGCCACCGCGGGCGCGCGTCTCCGACACCCGCCGATAAATGTCGGCGAGCATCTCCGCCTCCAGTTCCCACGGGGGGTTCCGGCCAGGAGGCACGCTGCCTCCATCGCCACCGTGCGGTAACCCCGTATGGCCCTGATCGCCATGACCCTCTGTGGTCGCCACAGGAGGGCCCTAAGACGGACGGTCAGGGACCCCGCCCACACCGGTGCGCCGTACAGGGCCATCGACCGGATCACCCCCACGTACAGCTGTCGGCACGTAGCACTGGGTCCGCCCACATTCGGCATCAGCCGCGAAAGGGCGGACGCCGCGCCGAGAAGCCGGGGAACAAGTCGATGGAGATGCTCCCGGAACCAAAAATGCCCGTCGAGCACCAGGCCCAAGTACTTCATGTGGGCCTGGATGCTGATGGTGACCCAATTCACGGTGATCGAAGCGCCAGCGGGAAGCCCGGCGGTACGGAGGCCATGAAACAAAAGGGCCTCCGTCTTTTCCAGGGCTACCCTCAACCCCAGCGCTTCGATCCGCCTGACAATCTCCTCGGTGCCGAGAGTTGCCAGGCGTGCCGCCTCCTCTAGCGTCCCACCCCGGGCTGTGACGAGTGTATCGTCGGCGTAGCAAATTACACCCAGCCCGGGTGGGAGGCTTCCTCTCAACGCCCAGTCGTAGCCGATGTTCCACAGGGTCGGACCCAGAACCGACCCCTGTGGGACACCGCACGTCATGGGCGTTCGCACAACGTCCCCTACTCGGTCAACGTAGAGGACGCTGCGCCCCTCCAAGTAATCTGCCACCAGCCGCCTGAGGTACACGGGCACCCCGTGGTACCTTAGCCCCTCCCTGATGCAGCTGAATGGCAGACTGTTGAAGGCGTTGGCGATGTCCAGGGACACCGCCAACAGGACTCCTCCGCCTGTGACGGCCTCCGCTACCACGGCCTTCAGGCGCAGCAGGGCCGCGATCGTGGAACGCCCCCTCCGAAAACCAAACTGGGCGTCGGACATATCGGGCCCAACCCTGATAAGGTGCCGCTCGATGCGGGCAGCCAACACCCTCTCCAGCAGCTTGCCCGCATCATCGAGCAGCACGATGGGCCTGTAGGCCGAGGCCGACTCGGGAGACCGTCCCGGCTTCGGCAGGAGAACTAGCCTCCCCTCTTTCCAGCACCCAGGGAACTGCCCGGACGTCAAACAGGCGTCGAACAGTCCCCTGAGGCGTGGTCCCAGATGCTCGAGGACCAGGGCCAGCACACGGTTCGGAATACCGTCGGGCCCGGGGGCGGTGGATTTGACTCGCATACGCGCCACCGCCGCCCCCATTTCCGGCTCCGTGATGGGCGGAGCACTTTCATCGTCGGCCTCCCGGTCGCTGTCCGGCGAAGCCATGACCGGGGGCGTGTGCTCCACCCGCCGTGGAAAGAGCTCGACAACTCTGGTGAGGTGGCTGGGCTGGAGAGTCTCGGTGAGGGGGGGGCCCCGCCCGCGGAGCTTGTTCAGTGCCGCGAGGTAGGGGCGACCCCAGGGGTCACGCTCGAGACTGTCCAGCATCTCCCGCCGACTAACGTCCTTGGCGGTACGGACGGCCAGCCTGAAGGCAGACCGCGCACTGCGATAAGCCTCGTATAGCTGGCCCTCCCGCTCAGCGTCGCGGTGACGCGCTCGGCTGCGGGTGTAGGCCTTTCGGGCATGTATGCACGCGGCCCGAAGGTCCGCCAATTCTCGGGACCACCAGGGGACCGCACTTTTCGGGGGCAGACGCCGCACGCGGGGCATGGCCGCATCGCAGATCTGCGTTAACGCACAGCGGATGCGGCCAGCCTCGGCATCCACCCCGTCCGCCTGGGGCGGTGAGGACAGCCACGACTGAACGATGGCTGCCTCCGCCAACAGGTCCCGATCCAATCGACCCACAGCCCACCGCGGAAACGCGGGAGCTCCGTCCGCCGTGTGACCCCTGCTGGGCTGCAGGAGGGTCCGGGAGACCTCTATCCGGATGTATCGGTGGTCGGATAGGGTCTCAACCTCCTCCTGGACGCACCAGCTCCTCACACGTGCTGCGACATTAGGGCTAGCGAACGACAAGTCCACTATCGACCCGCCCTGCTGCCGCACGCACGTTTGCACCGAGTCCCTGTTCAGCAAACAGAGGCCCAGTGCCGCCGCCCACTCTTCGACCGCCCTCCCGCGGTCATTCGTCCTGGGGGACCCCCACGCCGTGGACTTGGCGTTGTAGTCCCCCAGAACGAAGACTTGGCGCGGTGCCAGTCGCCGCATCGAGGCCCCCAGGATGGTGAGGAAGGCCCCGAAATCCGTCGCGCTCCTGTTAGGGGAGAAGTAAACACCAAATAGCGTAACCTCTCCCCATTCCGCCGCGACATACCCATCGCCCCTGTCCTTGAGCAACAAAGGCGGGGAATGCCACGACGTGGAGGTGACGATTGCCACAGAGCCGTCACTGCTGCCCAGCCAATTGGGCCGGTCAGGCACCACGTACGGCTCCGCGGCTACGGCTGCACCAATCAACCACTCCGCCATGGCTTGCAGGAAAACGAGTAGACGTCACCATACAGAAAATTTTATAGAGCGCAATGAATTAATTCTGATGTTATTAATATCAGTAGAATTTGAGTAATTCTGTGGATTAGGTATACATATATATATTGTATATATAGGGATGAGTGGGTTAGTTCATAAGCGGTAGCGTTTTCTGCTATTTATATAGATCACGGGTTAAATAGAGTCTCATTTCAAGCTATACTATTTTTTTAATTATATTTACTACATAGGAGCACACTGTCGACAGTCTTTTGTACACAGCCGCGGGTCAAACCGTCCAATAGTAGTACCACACTCCCGCATAAAGTTGACGTCTGAGTAGCAACAGTTTGTCACTGCACTTCGTTCGGTGAACGAGAGAATGATAAGCCCAACTTTATGAAAATATTTGTCTGTGGTGAGTTTTGCCTGTGGGTGTCGTAAAAAACTACTAAGTAATAAAATATACACTTAACATCTGTGCAAAAGAATTAAAACTTGAACTGAGTCCTATATCAACACGTCTATAACAGGCGTGGTATAGTAGGTTAATTTCCCTTTTACGGTGGAAAAGCTTCGAGCTTAACAATGGGACGTATATGAGCTGAAATGATATTGATCCTAATATATAGCATTGACTGAATTGAGAATTAAAACTACAAGATATAAGTAAAAAATTAAGACCCAACTACGACAAAAGACGAGTTTTTGGATATAATACGGATAAAGTCACGAGCAAATGCTAATAATATATATATATATATATATATTAAATCGACAAGTAACGTTCTTGCTAATGATATGAAACATGACATATTTATCTCAAATTTATTTTTTAACACAGTAATTTAAGACCTCTAGAGGGCGCTATATTAGATTCAGTGACACGTCATATAGCCTATAATCAGCGGACAATCAAGGCGCTTCTAATGATACTTCATTTGTCCGGTTCTAATAAGTAGTTGAGGAGCTATGAGGGAATAGATGAACATATATACATAGCCTGTCAAAATGATAACCCTCCGTAGTCGAGTAAAAACAGACGGGAGGCCAGTAATTAGTTCGTTACACCATCTGTAGAGTGATAATGCTAACATCTTTTGAATTGGGACACACCCCACGGTATGTGACAAACATGTAGCTGGCTACATGTTTGTCAATTATCGTTATGCGGATACAGATTATATAGATATCTTAAAGATGATATAGATTTCATACCTGTATCTATACTTATCTATATCGTCGTCGTTTTAACTCATATACGTCCCACTGCTGGGCTCAAAAGCCTACTCAGCAATATGAGGTCAATTGATCAAGTATACCATACTGACCAGATGAGTTACTGTAGTTTTATTTCGACTTTTTCATCTCTTGCATAGGTGATATAGACATATATAATCTTATTCGTCTTTTATAACACCCATTTGGGGGAGAGCTGGTGGTTAATTGTATTCTTAATCCGTCACCCCATGGAAAATAATTATAAGATCAAAACATTAATACGTCCATAAAATCTCATGATATAAAATTAATGACATAAGTTTGCAAGTCGTAATAATGTATGCTATAATAATTAACTGATTTAATGACTCGCAAGTAATATAAATAATGGAGTAATAAAAAAATGGCGTCTGTGATGGTAAAATTGTGTAAGATGCCTCATAATATGGATATTTTATCAGTATCGCTACGTAGTAAAGATACAAATTATATCTTGGCCATGGGTGTCGTAAAAGCTGATTAAAGTAAGACACCTACGTGGATCCTAGTATGTTAATCCCTTTTAACAGCGTGGAAGATAAATTCGAATTGATTGAAAAATTTAATTTCCGTGTGGTGACGGTGTAAGAATACAATTCACCACTCCCTATCTTGCCCGTGGATGTCGTAAAAGACTACTAAGGGATATAATATACATTTAACATCTATACAAGAGAAGGAAAACTCGATATGAAACTCTAAATCAACTTGTCTGACCAGCATGGTATAGTAAGGCTCCCTCCTATTGTAGAGGAGGCTCGAGCCCAACAGTGTGACGTATATGAGCTAAAATGATGATGACGATGATGATGATGGAAAAAATGGCATCTGTGACTGTAAAATTGTGAAAGATTCGTCATAATATGGATATCAGTGCAAATATCCAAACATCAAGGAACTCGGCACCGGTGGTCGACGCAACAACGAAGGCGACGTGCTATACGAGTGGGTTATGGGTGTGCGTGCTTACGCCCCTCTGTCGCCCACCGTAACCCACCGACAAAAAAAAAGGGTATTTTATCCGTATCGTTACAGAGTAAGAATACAAATCGTCGCCTATCTTGCCTGTGGCTGCCATAAAAAGTTACCAAGGGATTAAATATTATGGGAGGGTACCCCAATAGGGGGTATTCCGTCGGACCGACCACTGATGTCAAGTAATCCTGCTCCGGTGGTCGGCCCAACGACGAAGACGACGTGGTTTTCGGGTGGGTTGCGGGTGTTGCGTGCTTACGCCCTTCTGTCGCCCCGGACGGAGTGGTGCGAGGAGCGCGCCGACCGCAGCCCACCCAAAAAAAAAAGGGATTAAATATGCATATAAAATCTATACAATAGAAGGAAAACTCGATATGAAACCCTATAGCAACACGTCTGACAAGCGTGGTATAGTAGGTCAAATTCTCTCCCATTGTAGAGAAGACTTGAGCCCAACAGTGCTTATATATCAAGCCACCCACTGTTCCCAGAATGTCAAACCCTTGAACAGCGTGGTACAGTAGGTGAATTCATATTACAGTGGACCTGCGATAATAATAGGAGTGGTAGGATCACACTGTCGACAGTTATCTGTCTACAGCCGCGGGCCGGTCCGTCCGCGGTAGTACCACGCTCTCGCAGAAAATCGACGTCTGAGTAGTAGCGATTTGTTACTGCGCTACGTTCGGTGAGCGAGAGGGCCGGAAGCCCAACTTTCTGAGGGTGATTGCGTGTGGAGGGTTTTGGTGGTGCCCTTGGTATCACCGAGCCTCAATGCACGCATTCACACTCCCTTCGCTGTCTTCGCGGTAGGCAACGGACTTGTAAAGGTCCATGAGCGGCAGCAACACTTACCATCAGGTGTACTGTTTGCTCGTTTGCCACCGTTTTCAATAAAAAAAAAAAAAAAAGAAAAATCCGGCCCCTGTTTAATCCGGCACCCTTATAATCCGACATGTCTAGTATTATTGAATATTTTTTTGTCAACTTTTGCTAAAGTAAGTTATGTGCCACGTGGCACTACTATTGTGCTTAGGGATGCAACATCGCTCATAAAAAACATCGATGTTAGTATATCGATGTTTTCAAAAGTGAAACATCGATGTTAAAAATATCGATGTTTATGAACGATATGTCGATGTTAGGAAAACATCGAACATCGATGCTACTAAGAAATATGTGCTTTTTTTTTTAGGAAATTTGTTGGATGTTTTAACATACAGCGGGATGACATCGATGTTACGACGAAGACATACAATCCTGCGGACAAAATTTTGATGAGTTTTTTTTTCTTTATATATCCACTGTCAAGATCATTAGCGGTGAATTGTATTCTTATTCCGTCACTACACGGACGATCTATGTACGATAAAACATCATTCTTCAACAACGATGTATCGTCGATGTTTTGGTTTCAACATCGATGTTAAAATATCGATGTTTATGAACGATACATCGATGTTTGATAACATCGATGTTTTTTTTGCATCCCTAATTGTGCTTTTGTTTTGATTCAGCGTTCGGAACCGTACGATAATTATCGTACACATACGATAATTTTGTGCCTACGTACGATGTACGATAGCATATTATTATCGTACGCAGATTGTACGATAATTTCTATCATGATGCAAAATTTGAGAATTTATATTATTTCACTCATGCGCTAACAGTCTAAATCGCAGTAGCATGATTTTATTTTGTCCAATAAAATCTTGGGAAAATACCGGGAAATACAAGTTCTCTATTCCTAGTAAGTTTCACCACTGCCGATACTGTAACTTTATCCAGCGTCTGCTGTACACGCTTTCTTATTGGTTAGTATAGCATCTACCAATACTACCACGTGTAAAACATTTGGGTTTCAGTGTTCTGTTGATTTGACAGCAGTGGTTTAAAAAAGATAAACTATAGAGTACTTGCCTGCATATTAATATTACAATTTATATGATTTATTTATCTATAATAGACATTATCCTAAAAAATACGATAATTTCGATCCATGTACGATAATTTTACGCCCCTGGTACGATAGTCAGTCCACTTCAAGTTGCTAACGCTGTTTTGATTCCGATTGTTTAGTTTGAATTTGACTACATGTAATAGCGCTACGGTCTAACGTGTATTCATAGTTTAATATTGCATTGTATATTACGTATACGTACCTGTCGGATTACAAGGTAGTCTTTTGTGAAGAAGGCCGGACTATAAGGGGTTTTTAGGCAGTACTCTATAATCCGACAAATTCGTTAGTCCGACACTGACGTGCAAAACGTTTGTCGGATTACCAGAGGTCTACTTATTTAATATTATGATTTTCATATTTGTAAAGTCCCCAGGAATACAAAAAAAAAAATATTTACTTCATCATCATCATTATCACAACTCAAATAGGTCCCACTGCTAGGCTTGAGTCTCCTCCACATTAGGAGGAAAATTGGCCTACTATACCACGCTGGTCACACTCGTTGGTATAGGGTTTTCGAGTTTTTCTTCTCTTGCATAGACGTTATATGCATATTATATCCCTTAGTCGTCTATTACGACATCCACCGTCAAGAAAGGGAGTGGTGAATTGTATTTTTACTCCGTCGCCATGCGGAAAATACTTAGAACAGAGTTATTAATTATTAAATAATAAAATATTACACAATCAAATTGCGTACTAAAGTTAGAGAGTTAATATTATTAACAACAATTGTCAGTGATTGGAAACAATTCAACTCAGCTATATACAAACGGCCAATGTAATATTGATTTGTCGAAAGGGCACCCTAGTCTGCGTCAAAGTCAATTTTGCAGGCGCCAACATGTGTTATGTGACATACGTTTTACATTATTATCGATCAATTCATATCGTAACCGTATACTTTACACCTAAATATAAATTTAAGTGTACTTGTAATAAGAATTATATTTGAATTACTGATGTAGGAATATATCTCCTTATTCTATTCTTATTCTCATACTGGCTTACGACTTCGTCCGCGTGGAACGGTTACTTTGGGCTAATGCTAACAATAACCCGCGACTTTGTTTACGTAGAAGGTGAAAATATTTTTAAATCTTAGGATTACATGATTTTTGCGAAACCTAACCGTTTATGTAGTGCACGCAGCGGAAGCTCTCAAAAGAAAAAAATACCCGATTCTGAAATATTTTTCATTATTGCTCCGCTTCTATTAGTCTTAGCGTGATGATATATAGCCTATAGCCTTCCTCGATAAATGGACTATCTAACACTGAAAGAATTTTTCAAATCGGACCAATAGTTCATGAGATTAGCGCGTTCAAACAAACAAACTCTTCCGCTTTATATATTAGTAAGTATAGATGTGACTCACTATTGGACAGGTCAAGTCTTCCAGAATAGTAAGGAAATTGACATACTATAGAATATTATCATCATTATAGCTCAAATACGTCCCACTGCTGGGCGCGAACCTTCTGCACAATGGTAGGGAATTTGATCTACTATTGTAGGGTTTTGCTACATTAAACAAAAAAAAAGAGAAATATTACTATGTCAAAATAATTAAAATAATATTAGGGCGTTTTATAATTTAAAATAGGTCGGTAGATTATACGGTTTACACTGGTCACACTAATAGTATTTACAGACGATCGAACTTGATTCGGAACGGACCACGAATATAGTACGCTTTGAACCAAATTCGATCGTGTGGTGCACGGTCCGCCGGACATTATTATTATTAAATAAATTACTTTTTTTTGTAAATAAATACGGCTGGTTCGGAACACTTGCACATCGAACGCGGTGGGTTCCGAACCGAACCGATCGTGTGGACGGCGCACCGAACCATATGTTGGTCTAGTCGCTATAGTATAGTGACTAGACCGACATATGGTTCGGTATACTATAGCAGCTGTAGTGCCACCGTACGCGCAACACGTCATAGCGTGTTCACAGACATTTTTTTATTTTTTTTTTGTTTATTGCAAACGGTGGCAAACGAGCAGACAGTACACCTGATGGTAAGTGTTGCTGCCGCTCATAGACCTTTACAAGGCCGCTGCCTACTGCGAAGAAAGTGAAGGGAGTGTGAATGCGTGTATTGAGGCTCAGTGATACCAAGGGCACCACCAAAACCCTCCACACGCAAACACCCTCAGAAAGTTGGACTTCCGGCTTTCTCACTCACCGAACGAAGCGCAATAACAAATTGCTACTACTCAGACGTCTATTTTCTGCGAGAGCGTGGTACTACCCCGGACGGACCGGCCCGTGGCTGTAGACAGATAACTGTCGACAGTATGGTCCTACCACTCCAAAAAAGGAAAAGACATGGATTCGGAGCGACGCCAAGAAGTTCTCTGAATTCTCTACTTGACGCTAGAAATTTTAAAGTAGCCACCAATCTCTCTTCAGCACTCACAGCTTGTCGCATAACTGTTTCGGATTTAGTTATATGTGGTTTCACAAGATCCAACAATTCAATAAATGCTTCGGAACTCATTCGAAGATATATACTAAAATCTTTATCATCGAGATCTTTAATGAGATTCATATGACTGTGCTGTTCTCTGTTTCTGAGATAAAATTTTTCCCATTATTTTCTTCTTTTTCGTTGGTTATGTAATGGCGATGTATCAATGATAATTGCCATAACTAATGCAATTTTGGCCTGTTTTGATAGAATAGGCGGCGGAGATAGAATAGATTTGATAGAACAGGGAGGAGACGTGTTCACGCAATGCCGCACCGTACAGTTCGTGGTCCGTTCCGAACCAAGTTCGATCGTCTGTGAGTACTTTAAGACTGCATTCGGCAAGAAATGATTCGAACGGGCATTCTGCTAAGAGCTTAGCTAGTAGAAGGTTGTAAGTAAGTATTACTTAGAGCTAAATACTTAAAAACAGTGTTTTGTATAGTTTGGAACAATAAATAAGTTCAAAAGGAACGTTTGGTGTTATTGAAGAAGAATACCCTGATTACACGTAATATATCGTAAAATAAAAAAAAAAGTAAAAAATGTTGACTAGCTAACTTCATGATATTGGTTTTTCATGACGATGTACGCGCGCATCATAAAAATTTAGTCTCATCATTTTTCTCTAACATGCCAAAAGAAGCTAAGCGAAGCTAAGATTTTCGTGTGGTGACGGAGTAAGAATACAAATCATTACTCCCTATCTTGCCCGTAGATGTTGTAAAAGATGACTAAGGGATATAATACGCATATAACAGTTATGTAAGGGAAAGAAAATTCGAAATAAAACCCTATACCAACCTGTCTGACCAGCATGGTATAGTAAGATCAATTTCCCTTCTATTGTGCATGAGGCTCGAGCCCAGCAGTGGGACTTATATCAGCTGAAATTATGATGATAATGTGCTAAAAGTATAACTTCAAAAATAAAATAAAACAGTATTGTATCTATGTAGGAGATTCATCTGGTTATATTTACTAGCGTATTAAATAAATATTGATTTTTAGACGAGACTGCTGAGTGGTATGGTTCGTTAGATTCAAATTTTCCACTAAAGCGATTCGGCGCTTACTTTAAATCAATATTGAAAATTGATTTCTCTAGGTGGTAATATAAAAAATATATTTCTCTTATTTAATACTAGCAACCCGCCCTTGCTTCGCTTCGGTTTCAGTCGCCTTACACGCGTAGTTCTCGTGGATATACCGGGATAAAATATAGCCTATGTTACATTCTGATGTTATAACTCTCTTATATTATTTCTCCATTGGTGAAAGAATTATTGAAATCGGTTCGGTAGTTGAAGCATAAAAGCGTAACAAACAAACAAACCAACTTAGTTTTACATTTATAATATTAGTAAGGATAAGGATTTTTTTGCCGATGGTAACCAACGAGCAAGGAGCACACCTAATGGCAAGTGTTACTGCCGCACATGGATCTTAGCAATATCAGGGCCACAGCCAGGCCATTGGTTACTCTGAACAATGCTGTTCTTATACCGCATTTAAAGAAGAGCATTATTTAGATTTGAATTTTTCTGTGTTCACTACTCTATTTGTTGCTTGTGAGTGTCGTAAAAGACGACTACAGTAAAGTGTCGTAAAGACGTAAAAACACAAAAAAGTCGTATAAACGTAAAAAAGTCGTAAAACGTAAAAAGAAAAGTCGTACGGGCGTAAAAAGTGTCGTAAAATACAACTAAATTAAAGACTCGTAAAGACGTAAAAAAGTGTCGTAAAAGACGACTAAAGTGTCGTAAAGACGTAAAAAGAAAGTCATTAAGACGTAAAAAAAAAGTGTCACAGAAGACGACTAAAGTGTCGTAAAGACGTAAAAGCGTAAAAAAAAAGTCGTAAAGACGTAAAAAAAATGTGTCGTAAAAACGACTAAAGGTATGATAAAAGGTATATATTTCCAGTAGACAATTCGAAGCTTTGAATTCCATATGTAGAATTACGCTAACAAATATTTTTACAAAATAGCTTGTGAAATAATAAATCCTCATTATCATTACAGCTTATATGAGCATATGCTTTTACTGCTAGTCTAGTCTCAAGTCAGTCAAGTCTATAGCTCTGGTCAGACGGATTGGTATAGAGTATTATTTCGAGATTTTTTATTTTTTTTCTTGTGTAGATGTTATCTGCATATTTAATGCATTTTTTTTGAGGGATGGGCCATGGTCAGCTCACTTGCCGCCCGGCTCCGTCCACGCGTGGCCCTATGACGACCCGTAGCACGTCGCTTTCGTCGTTGGGCCGACCACTGGTGCAGACTTCCTTTATGTTCAGTGGTCGGCCCGACGGAATACCCCGGTTATGGGGTACCCTCCCCTCACTCCCCCGAGGGGGGACGTCAGTCACCGTCGCGTGGTCGGATATTTAATCCCTTAGTCATCTTTTACGACACACATGGAAGAGAGGGGGGCGAACTGTATTCTTATTCCATCACCACACGAAAAATGAAAGAAAGAATAGTATAAGAAAGTATAGTAATCTCTAAGCTCTTTTTGTTGTAGACTTTCATCACACAAAAAAGGATGTCGTTTAAAATTTAAAGCCCTCCCTTAAAAAAATATCACTTCAAAAAATACAATTATCTCCGAATACAAAGAAGTATGCTCCATGTAGACTGAACCTAAGATCTCTCTGTAGCAGTTAGTTAAAAAAAAAAGCAGCGACCTATGTCCTAAGTATTACAAAGGCCCATTTGAGGCAGTATTACTTATCATCAGATGTGTTCCTTGCTCGTTTGCCATCAGAGCAATTACCAGCATCTTCATTCAGCCTATGCCGTCCACTGCTGGACGTCAATCTCGCTCGTGTTTCGCCACAATGTACGGTGCTATGTCGCCCGCATCCAAAGACTCTTAACATTGTTTTTTTAAATGACAGTATCCTATACTAAGGAAATAATCTTTGTATTACGGAGGACTTTACAAATATATAATTAAGGGCCACAAATTACATCCAGATTCAGAACAACAATATGTCATCATCATCGTTATCATCACAGCCCACATACGTCCCACTGTTGGGCTCGGGCCTCCTCCACAATGGGAGGGAATTTGACCTACCATACCATGCTGGTCAGACATGTTGGTATAGGGTTTCATTTCGAGTTTTCCTTCCCTTGCACGGATGTTATGTGCATATTACATCCCATAGTCATCATTTACGACATCCACGGGCAAGATAGGGAGTGGTGAGTTGTATTTTTACTCCGTCACCACACGGCAAATGGAATCCAATATGTGGATCGCACAAAATATTATCCTGCGTGAGATCCGAACCCGCGACTACGCCATCTATGGAGTTTCTTTCAATTTTCACCGGTTCGTCGGGCCACCTAGATAGGGACATTTTTTATTACGACGTCTGATACATGGTCGTCACTCGAGAACCTTTCTTCCCCAGCGGTTAATCAATAAATAAAAAAAATATGCTAATAATCATCGGCATCATCAATATTAAATATTTACGTGCTTCATCGCAATTTCAATACGAATTGATTGAAAGCAAATACGGTAATAAAAATGTATTTTTTCATTTGATACCCGCTGACGGTTTATCACAATGAATTTCTTTATCCCTTTATTTAATCTATTATTTATTTAATCCAAATCATTTGTGACGGGTTGAGAATAAGAGAATTAGATATATAAGATATATATAATTCGACTACACAGATGGCGTAGTGGTTACAGTAACGACCACGCCAGTATCGTGGGTACGAATCTCACGCAGGACAGTACTTTGTGCCATCCACAAATTTGTATTCTTACTCCCTCAAGTAAAAAAACAAAATACTGAACAGATAATAAAAAAAAGTTAAAAAGTTTTTATGAAGATTTTTGAAAAGTTGTGTACAACATATTGTAATCCTTCCTTAATATAGATAAGAGAAACAAACCTCCGAAAAACCGAAATTGGATCATTAATACAGTTTTTCACTTTTATTTTATTGCAATCGGTGGCAAACGAGCGAATAGTATGCCTGATGGTAAGTGTTGCTGCCGTTCATCAACCTTTGCTAAGCCGCTGCCTACCTTGAAAAAAGTAAAGAGAGTGTGAATGCTTGCAATGAGGCTCGGTGAATTTAAAGGCATAACAAAAACTTACCACACGCAAACACCATCAGAAAGTTGGACTTACGGCTCTCTCGCTCAACAAACGACACGCAGTAACAAATTGCTACTAATCGGACGTAGATTTTCTGCTCAGTGTGGTACTCCCCCGGACGTGCTGGTCGACGGCTGTAGACAGACAGCTGTCAACAGTGTCAACGGTGTGGGCCTACCACCACAGATATATACAGGGTATATCAGGTTATGGGGCAACAGTTCGAGTATGTTGTAGTTTAACGGTCATAGATTGTAATTATAATGTATATTACACAAAAAACAATATAACATAAAAGTTATAGTGATTTCAAAAATGAATGTCTAAGAATTGTCCTTAAATTTTACGTATTATGTAGGCATGTACAGACAGGATACAAGTAGGCATGTAAAGCTTTGACAGTATAATTTCATTCATTTATACCAAGAATTGCGCAAACGCTTTAATGACAGCGTAGGTACAAAGGCGAGTCGCCAACGGTCATCAGCCGATCAACTGATTTAAAGCGAAGTTTGTCTTGCTTATGCGAACGTAATCATTGATTTATTCAATTTTTAATGAACATTTAACAAAGTACGAATATATCACAAATTAAGTATCACTGACTATATATTTCAATTAGATTTACACGAAAAAGCGATGACAAAATTGAAAACTTTACATGTCTCTTATTCATTAACGAATCAATATTTTTCCTTCAAATTTTTTTCATGGGTTCCTATCACCATTGCCTAGCTCCCTGCCTACCAGTTGCCCCACAACCTGATATACACCCTGTATATATTAAATACGGATCCCTGCGACTTTCAAAATATCATCAGTCCACCTAATAGAAGTTGTTAGTTTTATTAGTAGTTTTCTGTTTAAAATAAATAATTTCAAACTAAAATCACATCTTCATCGTAGGTATTCCATGAAGTTACATACGGACCAGGATTGCAGGGAACTTTTAATTAATATTTCCTTTCCAACTGCTACGGGTTCGATTTTTTTATCAAAACTTTGTTGAGTTTCAAAATCATAGTTAATAAGCAAACTAGTTTCAAACTAAAACATATTGATTAGTTTCGGTCTTTCGGTTTAACTAATTGAACTGTGCATTCAAATGGCCAAGTAGTGTAACCTGTTGGTTACACTAGACAAAGACAAAGAAACTATCTTGTGTGGAAATCGAACCCTATCATTGAATGTTTTCAATGATAGGGTTCGATTTCCACACAAGATAGTTTCTTTCTTCATCATCATCATCACAGCTCATAAACGTCCCACTGCTGGCCTTGAGCCTCCTCCCCGACGAGAGGGAACGTGGGGTACGTGACGCGAACGGGACGTGTTGGTATAGGGTTTTATTTCGTGTTTTCCTTCTCTTGCATAGATGTTATATGCACAAGATATCCCTTAGTCGTCTTTTACGACACCCACGAGCAAGATGGAACGGTGGATTATATTCTTACTCTGTCACCACACGAAATGGGGCTGTATAAAGAGGCTATAAAAACATTTTCACTAGTACAGTTAAAAGAAAAAACATTGAAGCTATGTACACGAGCGTGCGGTAGAACATTCCGTTTATTTTGTTCCGTAAACTATTTTCGAATACACTGATGTTAAAAGCAGTTTTGTGTTATTCGTTGGGTACTGTACAGTTATTGCAAAACACAGAAGCATTGGTGAATATGGCTGCCATTTTGAATGTGTAAAGTACCTAACGAAATACTAAACGTATTACTATTGTAACTCGATTGGTTTTCACTTTTGTGTGAGACTTTTTCGATTCATTATCACATCTGGTGACAGAGTTATAATACAATTCACCATTCCCTTTTCTGCCCTCGAGTATCGTAAGACGACTAAGAAATACAATATGAACACCTATGCGAGAGAGGGAGAACTCGAAATATAAACCTACACCAACCCGCCTGACCAGCGAGGTGTAATGCGTCAATTTCCCTCCCATTGTGGGGAAGGAGCGAGCCCAGTGTATTAGTGGGACGTATATGAGGATGAGGAGGAAGATATTGTTGTCACGAATTTTTGCTACGGACATGGATTTAATGTATATGTATATATATATATATATATATATATATATATATATTAAAAGGTAATTCTCTGTAATGATTTCTGACGTTTATATTACACATTGTAAATAAAACTATTTTTACGGGTTTTATCGCATTTGTATTTGATCATTGATTGCCTGAAGTTTCGAGTAATTTATAGCGTTCATGGCAAACTCAGTTCGCCTGATATGGATTGGGAATGAAAAGTCTCACTACATTTTACTTTCCCGTAGACAGATAGGAAGGTTTATAAAAATTGGTTCGGAAGAGAAAATAGCCTAGAGCATTCTTGTGAAAAACTTTTAAGCATCATTTTCATCCTAACACAATTACTTTGGGCAATATGTGCTTCTTTTAAAGCCGGCCATCTGCCTGATTTTAACCATCCTTGGTAATGTAAATGTAACATCAGATGTATATAATCCAAGATGATATAACGCTCTTATTTTGAATTTATGTTTCTCTAAAGTACCCCACAGGACACTATACGAATAACTATTGTAACTCGATCCTTTTTACATTTTTATATATTTTTACGATACTTTGATACGGTTTTCACATTGCGTTCAGTTTTTTTCACAGCTTTGTGCCTTATACTGAAACATGAACTAGAGCTTAATAAGCTTTTTTTAATGGCGTTCACAAGGTTTCGCCAATAAAGAATAAGCTTCATTATTATTGTCTAAACGACTGACAGCACAGTTGGCGTATTAATTCAGATACCGGTCAATCGTGTTTAATATCATGAATTCGAATCCCGAGTAGGAAAATGCTTAGTACGATTAAAAAATTGTACAAGTCTGAATAATTAATAATTTGTCTAAATAATTTTAGTTGTAAAATCCCCCGCAATACAACGATATTTTATCTAGTACAGGGTGCTTAGTGTGTTATTTTCTGGTTTACATTAGTTATTCAATTTAAATATTACAATCAAATCACGTATTTTTTTTTTGTTACCACAATAAAAATAAATTGTATTGGCTTCTACATAATCCCGGCCTTAACCCGTTTACGGCCGCCAGTAATATGATGTGATCCGCCAAGACGATTCCCTGGACACGGCGATATCCGTTGCCGACTAAATAAAGTACCGAACATAAATATTAGATTGACACCAAATAATCTAAACGACCGTTTCAATGTACCTTTTAAGTGTTATTGCTGTGATGTGGAGTGTTATTTTTTGTGAGGGTGTTTTTTTTTAAATTGAAAATTTGCTTTAGAGATTTTGGACACTCTAGCTAAATCTGCAGTTGACTGTGCTGGGGAATAATCCGTCAATCGGCAGCGAGACTGACCGTGTGAGGGCGAGCGACATCCCGGGAGGGGCAGTACTCAAAAGTGTATCCGGGCTGGTCACGAACGACAAGGTACCAGAAGTTGGCCCATTGGCGAAGAGGAGAGAATGCGGTCGGTTATGGGGCCGCGCTCCGACCTTTTGTCGGAACGGACGGTGTGTATGTTGACCATAGCGCACCAAAAAAAAGGTCACGTTGAGCAGTTCCGGGTTTATCACGGACGCGAAAGATTTCGTAATAGTGGTCGGACCAATGGGGATGGGGTGGGTATGTGGCAGGTTATAGAGCGCCACTCTTTCAACGCCCCAGACGGAATGGAGGGTACTATTGTTACGAGGAAAAAGTATTGAACCCGCGTGTAAACTCACTAATTACGAGTTGGTTTTTTGTGAAAAGAGTTACTTTTTTCTGTAGCGGATAAATAATTATAAATATCTGTAATAACGATGACTTATTTGGGCGTCAGACATCTTAGTCCACCCGTGACCATGAACGTTGTAAAGTATTCGAAACGTCGGGCAATCATAAATCAAATACAAATACGATAAAATCCTTAAAGTAGTTTTATTTACAGTGGTGAATTGTGTTCTTGCTCCATTATCTATACCAATAAATAAAATTGAGGTGTCTGTTTGTAAAGTCAAAATAATAGCTTTTTTCATGCTCACACGGTTATTTACACTATATACATGCCTAAAAATCACTTTATATTTTTTTTGTCTGTGTCTGTTTGTCCTTTGAAACGGCTGGACCGATTTCAAAAATTCTTTCACCAATGGAAATCTATAATATCAGGGAGTAACCTAGGCTATATTTTATCCCGGTATTCCTACGGGAACAGGCACTACGCGGGTAAGACGACTGAAACCAAAGCGGAGCGAGAATGGGTTGCTAATTATTTCATAAAACATAAAACTAATGAAATAAATATCAGCAATAAAATGGTACTATGCCAAACAATAAAGTTGACCGCATTTAATGCATTACTTTTAACTTTGTTATTGGTTTACTTAAAGTTAATGTAGCGAGTAAGTATACTGCATGCTGGCTACGAATACTGTCAACACTCACATTGCTTATGGATGTCGTAAAAGGTGACTACGAACTTTACATCTACACTAACCTCATTTGATGCTGTTATGTTCAACCATTATATTCCTAAAGAGTAAATTCTCTTCAGTCGTCATCATCATCATCGTAAGGCACATACGTCTTACTGGTGGGCTCGAGCTTCCTTCACAATGGGAGGGTATTTAACCTATTATAACACGCTTTTTTTTTTTTTTGGGTGTGTTGCGGTCGGCGCACTCCTCGCACTACTCCGTCCGGGGCGACAGAGGGCCGTAAGCACGTACACCCGCAACCCACCCGCGATGCACGTCACCTTCGTCGTTGGGCCGACCACCGGAGCAGGGCGACTTGGCGTCGGTGGTCGGCCCGAAGGAATACCTCCTATTTGGGATACCCTCCCATCGACCGACTTCCCCCCTCGGGGAGGACGTCAGTCTTTCCTCACGCGGTCGGCCTCTCAGCGGGTAACGGACTAATTCCCCAGTCACGTCGCCCGCGGCCTCGGCTGGGGACCTATTATACCATGCTGGCCAGACATGTTGGTATAGGGTTTCATTTCGAGTTTTCCTTCTCTTGCATAGATGTTATGTGCATATATTATAGTCGTCTTTTACGACATCCAAGTGCAAGATAGGGAGTGGTGAATTGTATTCTTATGCCGTCATCAGACGGATGATCTCTTCTATAATGGGAGAGAAATCGACTTACTTATAGCACATACATTCCGATAAGGGTTAATATACAAACATCATCTATGCAAGATAAGGATAACTTGAACTAAAACCTTGGTCAGACGACCAGTATGGTATAGTAGCTCAATTTGCCTGCTAATACCACAGATGATCAGATGTGGTGGTACAGGGATTTATTTCGAGTTTTCCTTCTCTTGCAGTGAAATTATCTTCTAGAGTACCTTAGTCATCTTAAACCATCACCTACAGCAAAGTAAGAGGCGATAACCATGCTACTCTTAATACGGATTGTTTAATATAATTATCATCATCATAATTTCAGCCTATCGTCGTCCACTGCTGGACGTAGGCCTTCCGCATGTTATACCACAAAGTACGGTCCTGTGCCGCCTGCATCCAATGACGCCCAGCAACTTTCATCAAGTCGTCAGTCCACCTGGTGGGGGGGGGGGGGGTCGTTCTACACTGCGCCGTCCGATACGTGGTCGCCACTCGAGAACCTTTCTTCCCCAGCGGGGATCTCTCTTCTTTTTTAAAAATAAGTAGAATGAAAATTGGAATCATCATCATTTTAACTCGTACACGTCCCACTGTTGGGCTCGAACCTCCCACAGAATAGAAGGGAAACTGACTGCCTATGCCACGGTGTTCAGACATATTGGGTATTCCTATACCAATTCGAAAGATTTCATATTAAGATTTTCTTCTCTTGCATACATGTTATATGTGTTACCGGAAATGTATGAAATCTAGGAATTGTATACAAATCTTAGGAAATTTATACAATTCCGGAGCTATTTAGGAAATGTATATAATATTGTTTCAAAAACTATTTAATACATAAATTTCCTTGAAAATGTGTACAATTCCTAGGAATTGTATATAATTCCAAAATCGTTTTAGGAAATGTATAAAAATAATGTTGTCTGTAATAAAACACGTTGTTAAAATGAGAATATTAATTTTTATTAACGCACTCGTTGAGACAACAACGTTCAGATAACAATCATATCGTAAAATATAATAATCTTCATATTACTAATTAAAGCTAACCTAACCTATCCCTGATCAGACGAAGCAATACCCTCCCCTCGCCCCGCTATCCTAGCGTAACCATTGATATCTCAAATGTTTTACATTTCCCGTTGCTATTTAGGCAATGTATAGATTTCCTAAGAAATGTGTCTAATATAATTTATTTTACACATTTCCGTGCGATTTTAGGAATTACACACATTTCCTAGGAATTGTATGCAATGACAGATTACATACATTTCCGGTAACATATGCATATTTGATCCCTTAGTTGACTTTTACGCCAATTCACTTAGTCGTCTTTCCCCACTTTCTTACCCCTAGGTGTCTTATGAGTAAGGAGGGGGTGGTGAATCGTATTCTTACTCCGTCTCCACGAAAAATAAACAACAATTGGACTAGTTTTACCTAAATAGGAGTAATTTTCTCTTCATTACTCGACATGCTAGTAACACAGTATTTCTTCTAATATAAAAGTCCCACAAATACTACAATACAGTGATTCCGTTTTTATGATACGTTTTTATGTCGCATTTATTGTGCGTTTTGATGGAGGCACGATGCTCTGACGTATATGTTTGTTGGTTATTGCCTACGTTTTCTATGTCAGCGATTGTTTATTGTAGAAGAAAAATACGACTTACAAGGACTTCGGTTCATTTATATTTAATACGTTAATTGCAAACAACAAGACATCTTATCGCTTGTGAACTTGAACTATTTTTTGAAGTGAAACTTCTTTGCGCGCATTAGGGTAAAATTTTTACGGATGAAACGCAATTTAGTGAAACGTAAATGTGGAACTTTTTGTCCAAGAAGAGGGAGAGAGCGATTGAGACCAATTGAGAGAGTAAGAAAAGGCGAACATAGCTCGAAGCACATAGCCATGGAGTGAGAGTAGGGAGCAAGAGAGTGAGAAATATTGAGATTATGGTGGTAATTTTGAGTGGGTTGTCAATGCAAACGCTCCCCGTTCCATCCGGGGTGACAAAAGGGTGACGCGCGGACCCATAACCCACAGTATTACCTCACCTTCGCCGTGGGGCCGCTCACCCGTATTGAATTCCTTGTCCTCCGTGGCCGGCCCGGTAGGACCTGGGTAGCGTAGGCTCGAGTACTTGCGTCTGATGCCGCCCTAGCTGAATCCACGGGTGGGTGGACCGGGGAATAGTCCAAAGAGACTGACCGCGCAAGAGCGACCAACGTCCTAGCAGCGTTAGAAAGAGAGGATATCCGAAAAGATATCCTGCCGGACTGGACACGGACGACAAGGAACTTGGCACCGGTGATCGGCCTACTAGCAAAAGCGCCCACTCAGGCAATGCGATTCTCGGGTCCATGGTCCAAGGTCTATGAACAGTAGTATCACTTACCATCAGGTGAGCTGTTTTCTCTTTTGTCACCAACCACAATAAGAAAAGGAAAAGAATAAAAAAATTTCAAAAAAAATCTTCCGATAAAATGTCTTTTTTTTCGTGCTCGAGGCCCCTAGTCGGTGTGGGGCCTCTGGACGGTTGCCTAGTCCACCTTATGAATAATCTGGCCCTGGTCACCCCGGACAGAGCAGACGGCGCATAGCCTGACCATACACCGACCATAGCCAATCAAAAAAAAAAAGAAGGCGCGTAGGTTATAAGAAAGCACACCGGTCATCCATCCCCCGCAATGTATCCAAATCAGTCTACCACAAAAAAGCCGATGCATAAAAATTCTTTCCATTTATAGTAAAATAACAACTAGATATATTACATAAATAGTATTTATTCTTAAAGAATAAAACAACCATTTTCCTTTCTCCCTTCGCTTTATTGTTTGGAATAGAAAAGTAAAAAGAAAATCCATCAACTCGAGACGCAAATAAAACTAAATTGAAGTCCATGTTTCGCTCCAATCCAAATTCATACACTTATTTCTAAACAGTACGAATTCAACTAGCATTTTGAGATGTTATTTTTCTAGAAATTTAAGCTTAAAAATATATCCTATCCTTATTTTTATTTCAGAACCTTGTTATGTATCGCAAGAGAAATACGTGCCAACAACTTTTTTACATATTTATTTTTGCTATTGTTCCAATTTGATATCGATCTACGCTTCAAAAGAAAATGCTTGACGTGAAAGCTCAATTTAAAATGGAGATAAAATTTTATTGTCAATTATATCTTGATCTATACGGTAGTGTAAATATTGCAAAATTGGAGTTCTTTGTGCGTTATCGTTAAATCGTAAAACTCCAATAAATGTTGATCTCTCTTTTCCTATAAATTATATGAATAGTGAGGTAAGTTATAATAGTTATTGAAATGTCCGTTTCCGCTTAATGACCGTTGAATTTCCTGTGAAATTATTTGAGGTCCAATTTATTTTTTTAATCTAGATGCGTACATTTTGTTCATACATTCACCAGCCGTGTGGTTATAGAGTAAAAATAAATTGTATTCCTATACTGGAGTGGTAGGACCACACTGTCGACAGTTATCTGTCTACAGCCGCGGGCCGGTCCGTCCGGGGCAGTACCACACTCTCGCAGAAAATCGACGTCTGAGTAGTAGCGATTTGTTACTGCGCTTCGTTCGGTGAGCGAGAGAGCCGGAAGCCCAATTTTCTGAGGGTGTTTGCGTGTGGAGGGTTTTGGTGGTGCCCTTGGTATCACCGAGCCTCAATGCACGCATTCACACTCCCTTCAATTTCTTCGCGGTAGGCAGCGGCCTTGTAGAGGTCCATGAGCGGCAGCAACACTTTTACCATCAGGTGTACTGTTTGCTCGTTTGCCACCGTTTGCAATAAAAAAAAAAACACACACCATTCCCTTTCTTACGCGTATGTGTCTTAAAAGACTAAGGGATTATAATACGTAGTTAACATTTATGCAATAGGAGGAAAACTTGAAATAAAACTCATATGACCACTATACCAACCCGTCTGACCAGCGTGGTTATAGTAGGTCCATATCCCTCCAATGGTGGAGTAAGCTCGAGCCCAGCAGTGGGACGTATAAGAGCTGTGATGATGATGATTCATCAGCCGATCGATTTCCACTGTTAGATATTTTTCACTGTTTGTCGAATGGTTTTAGGAATAACACAAATATTCTTATGCCGCCTGCATCCAGCGTTCCCATATGGCTTTAACAATCTCCTCACCATTCTGATGGAGAACATCTCTAGTTATTATAATGTTCATCATCATCATCATCGCAGCCCATATACGTCCCACTGTTGGGGTCTACTATACCATGCTGGTCAGACATGTTGGTATTTGGGTTTCATTTCGAGTTTTCTTTCACTTGCACAGATGTTATGTGCA
The DNA here is from genome assembly GCA_032191425.1 of Lymantria dispar. NCBI lineage: Eukaryota > Metazoa > Arthropoda > Insecta > Lepidoptera > Erebidae > Lymantria > Lymantria dispar. Next base: position 1,814,572 of record CM063465.1, on the reverse strand, counting down.
TGTTATATTCCATAGTCGTCTTTTACGACATCCACGGGCAAGATAGGGAGTGGTAAATTGTATTCTTACTCCGTCATCACAGGGAAAATTATTATTATTATAATTCAAATTCAAATTCAAATTATTTTATTATGCATAAACCCTGAGAGGGCACTTACATATTGTCAGGTTTACAATTTCCAAAAAAAATATACTACCACCGGATCGGAACGCGACCGCTACTGAGAAGATCCGGCAAGAAACTCAGCGGGCTTGTCATTATTTTTAATTTTTTTTTATTTTTTTTTCTTCTTACTAGTTATACAATTGTGTACATGTTTTGTAAGAACAAGCTCCAGTGTGATGCCCTTCGAACCGCAAGACACTTAATATAATTTAAACGATTATGGCTGGACCAGATCCCACAAGCGGCACCCGATCACGAGTTAACTACTAGAGCAGCCATAATGTTAGTCAAAAGCAATGGACAAGAGACGATTTCATGTAGAGGAGATGCAAATCTCGAGATGAATTTGTGATGTGACAAAAATGGTTAATCATCATCATCATTTCGGCACATATACTTCCCACTGCTGGAGCTCGAGCCTCCTCCTTAGTAGGAGGGAAATTGACCTTACCATGCTAGTCAACAACTTGGTACAAGGTTTTGCTTCGAGTTTTCCATCTCTTCCATATATATGTCATATGCGTAACATATTCCTTAGTCATCTTTTACGACACCTACGGGTAAGAGAGGGTGCGGTGAATTGTATACTTACTCCGTCAATACACGGATCTCATCTACTATAGGTTGTATTCTAAAAAAAATTTACTTTGAAAGGGCTATTTATCGAGAAAGAAATAATATATAATCACGAAAATTAAGTATAGATTAGGTTATCATAACAACAACTGAGATAACAAAATGGTATTTGATTTTTTTGGTTCCCTAATGATTCGCCAAAAAACTATTGACAAATGGTCATTCGACAAACAACGTTTCACCAAATGATCATTTGGCAAACGATACATTTGACAAAAGTATCATCTTACAAAAACTTACTTAGCAAATGATCCATTAGCAAACACTACACTTGTTAAATGTGTTAAGTATTAAAAAGTCATTGTCAATTGTTAATTTGTTTTAAATGTATAATCATCATCATCATGAATCATTATTAATGGGAGAAATGCCCTAAAGTCGCTTTTGGCACTCGCCAGCCGCTGCCGCGGCACGCTCGCTTCGCTCGCTCGGCTCGTGCCGTTTGAAGTTAAAATTCTAACCTAACCTAACCCAACCTAATAAAATAAATATATCTCCAAAGATGAACGGGTTAATAAGTAATTATTTTCCAAATAATGTATAATATCATTTTTTTTTTTCATTTTATCTATTTATATATAATAAAATATTCGTTTTCGCTAAATGTTCGTTTTGTAAAGTAATCATTTATCAAATGTAAATATAAGTGTTGATCATTTGGCAAAGTGAAACATTTGTAAAATGATCAGTAGTAAAATGATCAATAGGCGAATCCATTGTTTTGCCAAACGTTGTTTGTCAAGTGTCATTTTGTCAAATGACTTTGGTCAAACAGCCGTACCCCGATTTTTTTGTTGTTGTTAATGGCAAATGAGTAAACAACACACTTGATGGTACGTGATACTGCCATTCATGAAACTTTGCTAGGGCTATCATGAAAAAAGTGAAGAAACCTCATTGCACGCATTTATTTTATTCTATTTTGACCGTGAATGTCAATAATGGCAAAGATGACTTTTTTTTTCACGCTGTGGAAATTCATTTACGCACTATCCCCCGCCGGTTACAGACGAGGAAGTGTGTATGGGACTCGCCGGCCACAAAAGTGACCGAAATACCTACTAAAACCACAGCGGCCCCTTCCGCGCTTTTACGGGGTGCCGGAGAGATCATATGACGACATTCTATCCCCGACACCCCAACGCTTGGCTGTCTAGCCACGTTCTGTCATCATGCAGGGTGGTGGGAGAGGAGCGCATAGCGGCGTCTCCTCCTCCCTGGTCGACGCTGGCAGAGCGAGTTAGCGGACGCAACCGCCTCGCGTACCCGCTTCGCGGCCTCCTTCCTTGTCATGACAGCCTAACAGAAGGAGGCCTTCGACGATCAACAGCTATCGCTGCCGAGCATCTTGGAGATAATGGTCGGCAACAACAGGTCTGTTATTCCCATTTCCATTGACAGGACGTAGCGCTGAGGCCCCCAGGCGAGGCATACTTCCAGTGTGTGGCGCGCATTGTCGATTAGCGCGCCACACTCATGACATCCTGGGGCCTCTTCTCTTTCAATTTTGTGCAGGTACTTACCGAAGGCTCCATGTCCGGTAAGCACCTGCACCATCCTAAATGTAAGGCTGCCGTGCCTTCTCCTGAGCCAGCGGTGGAGATGCGGCGCAACCGCCACCACAGTCCCCCGCCCTGCTACGGGAGACTCCAGATCTTCTCTCCATCGCCGGATTACTTCCCTTCGGGCCACTTCCTAGGCTTTGCCCAGTACCCTCGTGGAGACTTACTCGCCGTTGATTCGTGCTGTGGCGCGGCATCGGTACACTTCCTCCAACGTCTCCGCCACCAGTGGCCAAGGCGGGTCGCCTACCAACAGTGTTGTTGCAGTCCAAGACATAGTACTGTAGTCCCTAATAGCCCTTACCGCCATGAACCTCTGCGGTCGTCGCAGAAGGGCTCTGTTGCGGGCGGTGAGGGACTCCGACCAGATAGGGGTACCATACAGTGCCATGGACCGCAGAGTGCCGACGTGACGACCCAGGACCGCCAGTGTTCGGCAGAAGCCTTCACAGTGCCGCGGCCACCTTGAAGAACCTCAGGACGAGCTGGGTAAAGTGTGGCCCGAAATTCCAATTTGAACCGAGGTGCAGATCCAAATATTTCATTTGGGCCTGAACCGGCATGGGAACCCCAGACACACCGATGTGTGCTCCTCAGGGGGGACCTCGACGTGGGCCATGAAAAAGGAGGGCCTCGGTTTTATGGCAAAGACGACTAAGAGATATAATATGCATATAACATAGTGGAAGAGAAGCTCGAAATAAAGTCCAACATGTCCGAATAGCGTGATATAGTAGGTTTGTGGCCCTCCTAATGGAGTGGAGGCTCAATCCCAGGATTAAAATAAATCAATAAATTCCTCAGCTTCATAATAGTAGGAATATAAAAGATTTCTTTGCTGACAAAAATGTAAGACGGAAAAAAACATATCAAATATTTATACCACATCAAGAGTTAATCATTCAAAAACGTAATCAATCTTCATTACATACGTATAGAGATAATCCAGTGCAGAAACACGAAAAATACCTGTCTTACACGTTAATGATATAGGGCTAATAAATCTAACGTCGACACCGATGAATATTGATGAGGAAAGAGCGTCAGCAAAAATATTATAATACATTATTATTGTTTATACGAATAAACATGAAACTTATGGCCGCTAAACATATCATCAATTTCTAGATTGCTCTGTGTGGCGACGGATTAAGAACCGCACAGATGACGTAGTTGAGATACCGACTTACCGTACCAGTATTATGAGTTCGAATCCCACGCAATACAACAATTTGTGCGATCCACAAATTGTTTTTCTGAGTCTCAATGTAATCTGTGCCCGTTAATTATATTTTTGTAAACTCCCCCACAATACAAATATTATATCCTTAATGCAGGACGTTGCCTATAAAAAAAATTCAACACCCCCTCTATTTTCTGTTGGAGTCATAAAGGGTGACTAAGGGATATAATATGTACATATATAATATCTGCAAGAGAAGGAAACCTCGAAACAAAGCCCTATACAATCACGTTTAACCAGCGTGGTATAGTAAGGTCAATTTTCTTCCTAATGTGGAGGAGGCCATAGCCCAAAAGTTGGACGTATGTGGGCTGCGATATTTATGATCAATTTATCTATTTATTCTCTGCGAAATGGAGATATGTAGGCCTCATAACCAAGCTTAAACTCACTCAGCGTGCTATGGAGCAGGCTACGCTCGGGATTTCTCTGCGAAACAGAATCCAAAATACAAAAAGAAGTAAAAGAATGGTTGTAACCGTCATAGCACGAAGAATTAGCACGTTGAAATGGCATTGGGTAGGTCACATCACTCGATCAACTAATAATGCTGGGGAAGAAAGGTTATCAAGGGGTTACCACATATTCCGCCGATCTGGTGGAGGTTGCTAGGCGTCGTTGTATGTAGGCGATACTGGACCGCAATTTGTGGTGAAATATTTGGGAGACCAATGTCCAATAATGAACGGCAATGGGCTGATTCAATGATGGGGTGATAATAATACATTGCTTGTTGGTTAAAAGGTAAACATAGACCTTTTTTTTTGTTCGCGATGTGGAAATACATTTAAGAACCATACCGCACCGGTGACAAACGGCGAAATGTGTGGGATTCATTGGTCACCTACTTGTACGGCATACCCCTCAAAACTATAACAGTCCAAACGAAGGGAGGTGCGCGACCCCATAACCCGCCGTATTCCCTTCCCTTCGCCATTGGGCCGACCACTGCTACCAAATCCTTGACTTCCGTGGCCAGCCCGGTGGGATTCCTTCCGGGTACCTACCCTCCCCGACACCATCCGGGCCGTCGCCCTCACGCAATCAGCCTCTCAGCAAAGTATTTTTGGTTACTGGGGATTATAATTCATAAATAAAGCTTATATCTACGATCTAGCTAAAATCGTAACTTTTTTTTTTATATTACGACATAATTCAAAAGATTTATAACATTAACGAGATCAAAGGTAACAAAAATAATACTTTAAGAGGATATTAATAACACAAGCAACAAATCAAGAATCTCGAAAAGCTTTCATTCTTAGTATAAAGAAATATAATCCTGATACTTGCTTGAACAAAACAAAATATTGAACGAGAATATCTACAAAATAAATATTTGTTCATAAGTCTATTCAATTACATATACTGGCGGCTCAATTGTCTGAGTCGGGTCAGGCCGAATTATTATCAATATCTTTGGATCGGGACGAGAAGGGAAAAATCTGCAGTCAGCGAGACGCACGTGACGCCAATAACCGACTTCGTGCTGTGTTTGTATTAGTCATTACTTATCGGGCAAGTATATTTTCACTATATACTAAAATGTAGGTCTCATAACAAGGCTTAAAGTCGCTCAGCGTGCTATGGAACGGGTTATGCTCGGAATTTCTCTGCGAGATAGAATCCGGCATACGGAAATCCACAGAAGAACGGGTGTAACCGACATAGCACGAAGATTTAGCACGCTGAAGTGATAATGGGCAGGCCACATCTTTCAACGAACCGACAACCGCTGGGGAAGAAGGTTCTCGAATGGCGACCACATATCGGACGACGCAGCTTAGGACGCCTCCCTACCAAGTGGATCGACGACCTGGTGAAAGTTGCTGAGCATTGTTGGACACAGGACCGCACTTTGTGACGTAACATGAGGGAGGCCTACGTCCAGCAGTGGACGGCGATAGATTGAAATGATGATGACTATAATCTATTTTGTGGTTCAGAGGGGGTCACTACCAGTTGACTGTCCGTTAACTGATTAGTGTCACTACAGCCACGCGATGCTGGTCTGCTCCAGCTTCTGATGTCATACTGCTATCCTATATCTCATGGCAGTAGTGTACCCTAACCCAGTTTCCACCATATAAATCCGCCATATACCCTTTCCCATTAACGAAAATTCCTGAGGCGGGTTGACCTCAGCCGGGCGGTTGGTCATAAAACAATTAGCCGAAACTGTAAACGACATGGACTTAGAGCAAATGGAATGTGTGAAAATGTTAGGTTATGTATGAAAGATGACTAAAATCTATTTTGTAATATTTTACAAATGATTAAATTCGTACTTATGTGGTAATGGATTAAGAATATAATGGTCACCAACTTTGCCTTTCCTTTATAAATAAAAATACGGATTTTACCGTGTTTGTATTTGATTTTTGATTGCCCGACGTTTCGGAAACTTTGCAGCGTTCATATTCACGGGCGGACTAAGATGTATTTACCTTTCCTATGAATAAAAGCTAAATAAGGACATAGGCGGATAACATTACTGCAAGAGAAAGAAAATCAAAACAAAACCCTATATGAACCTGTCTATTTCTCTTTTATTATGGAGTAGGTTCGAATCCAATAGTCGCAACGTATTTGAGGTAGATTAAATAAATCTTATTTTATAAAAATAATATACTACACTGTTTGATCTACAAAACTGGTCAACAGATTTCAATGACATTTTGAGTTTGATTATTTTATTGCTTTCATTGCCCTGTATATTGATGTATTTTCAGTGTGTTGATGGAGTAAGAATGCAATTCACAACTCCCTATCTTACCCGTGGATGAAGTAAAAGACGATTAAGGGATATAATAGTTATGCATGTAAGATCTGTGCAAAAGAAACTCGAAATAAAACCCTATACCAACACGTCTGCGCCTGATGCCGCCCTAGCCGAGGCCGCGGGTGACCGGACCGGGGACTTAAGTCCTGCACCCGACCGACGTCCCGGGACAGGAACGTTGACAGGTGAGGATACCCAAAAGGGTATTCTATCGGGCCGACCACTGACGACAAGGAACTCTGCACTAGTGGTCGGCGCAACGACGAAGGCGACGAGGGTACGGGTGGGTTATAGGCCCGCGCGCCGTCCTTTCGTCGCTCCGGACGGCATAGACTGCGCAGGCGCTTACCATAGCCCCCCCTTAATAAAAAAAGAAAAAAAAAAACCAACACGTCTGATTAGAATGGAATAGTAGGTCAATTTCCTTCCCATTACAGGAGGTCAGAGCCAAACTTATATAGGCTGAGATGATGATGACAATGGTATTTTCGTATACAATAACACTCGAAGAATGGCTTGTTTAGACAGTAACTTTCTTCTACAGGTAAGCTACTATCCGAAATAAATGCTCGACGCCATCTTGGCACGTCCGTAGCGTCACGTAGGCGCACTTACCCGAGATATAATTATTCGTTGAACCGAATTTGCGACCAGTAGCACAGCGCACAAATATTCAATTTTATAACAGATATAAATTTCTTACTCGTTTGTGATAGAGATGAACTATTGATTAATAAGATAAATATCTTAGAATAATAACGTATAAAAGGATAGTGTCGGTACTTCGAGTGTTCAAAAACATGAAGCCAAAAATATTACATGCGCGCCGGCGATTACACACGTACACATGCACACCACTATACAAATTATGAAATCAAATTTTGTTTTTATGAAAATCGTCGTAATACTTTTAAAAGTCATCATCATCATCATCTTGCTCTTATCCCAATTACTTGGGGTCGCCGCAATATATCATCTGTTTTGACATATTGCAAAAAGTTTCGGCAATGACTTTTATGACCGGCCGCCTGCCTGACGTCAACACTCCTTGGGAATGTAATCGTTGACCCAAATGGTACCAGATGGAGTTGGTCCGGGTCAATCTAGGGCTCTTAGTCGTCTTTTAAGACACCCACGAGCAAAGCAAGGGTTGGTAGTATTCGAAGCCGCTACCACACAGCAGATAATACTTTTAAAAGTAATGTTGTTCAAATGTGTTGTGACACCATTTGAATGCACAAATCGTCATACTTAGTTACCTATTTACTTTTTAAGAGTTGCGTACGTGCGTGCAGTACAGTGACCTTGTATATTACGGAATAGTTCCGGCGTAAGCTCCATTAGGCTCCAATTTAAATGCTTCATTTTTCTGCTCGGACTTGCCTTCTATACGTTATTATTCTAAGATAAATATATAGTATATATATATATATATTTACATATAAATAAAATTGAAGAGATTGTTTATAATGTCAAGAACCTATGCTTAAAAACCATTGTAAATAAAACTACGGATTTTATCGCGTTTGGGTTTGATTTCTGATTGCCCGACGTTTCGAACACTTTACACCATTTATGGTCACGGGTGGACTAAGATGTCTGACGTCCAAACAAGTCATCGTTATTACAGATATTTATATCTACCTACCCGCAACAGAAATTAGTTATTAAATTTTGACCCACATTTTTGGTACAAATTTATTGACATTACAAGAACAAAATGATTCTATATGAAAAAATTATATTGTTTATGATTAGTAATTATTAATCATTAAATTATATAAACTTCTTACAATACTTGGATAAACTTCTTACAAAAATAAGCTTAAATTTAAAGAAAAAAATAATTCTTTGTGGTGATTTTAATATCGATGTGCTAAGAAGAAATAGAAACACGTTAGATTTTGAACATTTTCTTTTAAGTTACTATTTAAATTTGGCAATAAACAGAGCAACTAGACTGCAAAGTAAAACATGCATCGATAACTTTGCTCATAATTTTCAAAAATATTTTCAAGCTGATGTAATAGATCTTGTGTTATCTGATCATACTGCCCAACTATTAAAAATACCAATTAACACAACTTATAAATTAAAATTTTGGAAAACAAAAAAGCGAGTTATTTCCAAAGAAAATTTAGAGTTGTTTAAAAATTATTTACAGTGTTTATCTTTTAAACATGTTTATGAGGCAAAGAATGTAAATGAAGCATATGATGGGTTTATGAATGAATTTATTGTATTGTACAAGTTATGCTTTCCTGAAAAAATCATAACTATAAAAACGAATAGAAAAAATAAATGGATATCTCGAGGAATAAGAATATGTAGCAAAAGATAAAGACATTTACTCTGGACCTTTAGGTTGAATCCTAGTTTAAAAAATAAAATCATTTTTAAAAATTATAGTGCATTATATAAAAAAATAATAAATTTAACACAAAAAGCTCAAAATATTCATTTTATAAACACATCACATAAAACAAATCGAAAGCTACCTGGCAAATAATTAATAAATGCAAATTTTGTTTACCAAAGGAATATATAACATCAATAATGAGCAAAAATTTGTTATTAACCCAACCTTTGAACATTGCAAATGAATTTAATAATTATTTTATTGATGATATTGAAAATAATGTTAATAGTAATTTAGCTTGTAATGACAACAACTTTAAAAATTTAAATTCTCATTCTTTATTTATGTTTCCAGTATTAGAAACTGATGTAATAAGAGTGATAAATAAACTCAAGAATACTAATACTGTTGGTTATGATGGTATATCCACCAAAGTAATTAAATTTGTGGGTACTATCGTAGCTCCCTTACTAGCCCATATTATTAATTTAGGTATTGTAGATGGAATATACCCTGAGAGTTTAAAACATACAATTATCAAACCTCTTTATAAAAGAGAAGATAAAACGCAATTAAAGAATTATAGACCTATAGCTAAAATACTATTGGTATTTTATATCCAAAATATTTGAGAAACTTGTTTATCACTCAATTTATAACTACTTTGATAAGTATCAATTATTTTGCCACGAACAAAAAGGATTCCGGCAAAACATGTCAATAAATATGGCAATTTTTGAATTTCATTTCCACGTCATGACCCCAGTCGATAAGAAGTCACCGGTTTGTACTTTATACATGGACATGTCTAAAGCATTTGATTATGTTAATCATGATATTTTATTAAAGAAATTAGAAGGTTATGGAATAAGAGGTAACGTTTTGAAACTCTTGGAATCATATTTGAGTAACCGAACACAATGTACCGAAATTTCTAAAATATGTCCAAAAACAAAATTAGAGACAATATATCTTTCAGAGTCAAGAACTGTTAAATATGGTGTACCCCAGGGTAATATTCTGGGTCCGCTGTTATTCTTGATTTATATTAATGATCTCCCAAACTCAATAAAGCATAAAATGGTGCTCTTTGCAGATGACAGTACAGCTATAATAAAATGTACCAATGTTAATGAATATGAAAACGATATAAATAATTCTTTATTTGATATAATTAATTGGCTTGAAATCAATAATTTAAAAATTAATCTACATAAAACTACACTTTTGACCGCATATCATAGTTTGGTGGCTTCCATCCTGAGATATGGCATCATATTTTGGGGTCAGTCTACTGATAGGGATGTTGTATTTAAAATGCAAAAAAGGTGCATCCGATCAATGTGCCACCTGAAAATGACTGATAGCTGTTCACCTTTTTTTTAAATCTTTAAATATATTAACTGTACCGGGATTGTACATACTAGAAACTGCACTCTTCGTTAAATCTAACATTCAATTATTTAAAAGAGTGTCAGATGTTAGAAAAGGTCCAATACGCTCGCAATATGCCGGCCACCTGTGTAACAAACTGTAAAACAACTCTAATGCAGAAAAGTATATTTGGTATGGCACCCAAAATTTTTAATAAAATACCTAATGACATAAAGAAAATGCCACTAATCCAATTTAAAAAATGCCTCCACAAGATTTTAGTAAATAAATGTTATTACTCACTGGAGACATACTTTAAAGATAATTTAATATAAAATTTCTTTTAATAATATGACATCCAATAATATGATATCCAATAATATGACATCCAATAATATGACATCTAATAATATGATATACAGTAATGACATCTAATAATGTGACATTCAATTCTAATTTTTTTTTTTTTTTAAATAAGATTGCATTTGATGTTTTTAGTATTATTATAATTATTTTAATTCTTATATTTCAATTTTAATTTTATATACAGTAGAATCCGGATATAGCGACCTGTAAGGGACCGGCGATACTATGTCGTACTAGCCGGATGACGTACAAAACGGTAGGATTATTTCTCTTTCTTCTACGAATACATAATTATGTACACGTCAAACTCCTTCGCGAGGGTTACATTTGATTCACCGCCTTCTAATCGGTGTAATATTGCAATTTTTCTTCAATTGTAAAATACTTTCGCTTCACAGAACTCATTTTGTCGAGCTTTAAGAACTTTTCATAACATGTGACAAACACTGTGATAGTGTGCGCCAATAAGGAAAGGTGAAGCTCGCGGGGCGGGATGAAGTTGGGCCGCCGAAGGTGCGTAGGTTGTATAAACAAAACATTACTCGTCGTTTTAACCAGACGTATTTATCACAAAATATAGCTATAAGCAGTTTGTCGTTTAAACCGGAGTCGCACTAAACGGTTATATTTTCTCAGTACCTAACTATGAAACCTAACTTGAGTGAACATTATCATCGTTAAAAACGGTTAGTCGTTATAAGCGAAGTCGTTATATATGAATTCTACTGTATTTTAATTCTGTCTACCTAAAATAATAGCTTTTAAATAAATCTGATAATTTTTTTTTATTATAATTATGTTTTTAGTAATAATTCCAATTTTTAATGTTTCCTTGCTTTATTTAATTTGTATGTCCTAGAGGCAAAACATAGTGAACCAACAACTAGTATAAGACCATTTATGTACCTACCTATGTTTAACAAATAAATATTATTCTATTCTATTCTATTCTATTCTATATGCAAGGAAAGACCCTTGCGTATATAATTTTTTAGAGGTTTCTATCTATTACAACCCCTAATCATCTTTTATGATACACTGGTAAAAAAAGATCAGTGACTTAGAATAATAACGTGTAGACGGTAAATTGGCGCACAAAAAATGAATCATTTAAATTGGAGCCTAATGGAGCTTACGCCGGACCGTTGCGTAGTGTTTGTACAGTGACCCTGTGGTCACTGTACTGCACATACGTACGCAATTCTTAAAAAATAAATAGGTAATTATGACTGTTTCTGCATTCAAATGGTGTCACAACACATTTGAAAAACATAAAAAGTATATTAACATTAATTTTAAAAATATTTCGACGATTTATATTAATAAAAACAAAATTTGATTTCATAATTTGTATAGTGGTGTGCGTGTGTACGTGTGTAATCGCCTGCGCGCATGTAGTATTTTTGGCTTCATGTTTTTGATCGCTTAAGTACCGACACTATCCTTCTATGAGTTATCATTCTAAGGATCGGTGAATTCTATTCTTACTCCGTCACCACACGGAATAAGTATAATAAAAAATAATAATAATGGGCTCCTGTTATCAATTTTTCATTCTCTGATCTGGTGTGCCACTTCCACAGCACAAAGACTTATTGTGTTAACTGTATTCATCAAACTGTGATATGACATCTATTTGACATATGTGGACTACTTTTTATTCAATGTTAATAGAAGAGACTTCTATACAATGTGGTTGGATCTAGTAAACTGGTTTTGTAGTTAACTGATGATCGGGTGGGGTTTGCAGGCTCTGAAATGTGTTGGCAAGCAATGCAATTCAAAGCAAAATGTCAAGCTGTGTGAATTCTACTGTCTTTAAATGAGCAATATATATATATATACTAGCTGATCCAACAGACGTTGCTCTGTTCAAGTAAAATAAAAGGAATTCTCCTTGAAATGGACAGCATCGCCACCTGCCGGGTCCAATTGTGAATCTAAACCATTCTGGAATCCCCTTGAACACATGCAAAAAAAATTCTCAACATCGGTCCAATCGTTTAGGAGGTCAGACATACATATGTACACAAGAACTGTATATATAAAGATTACTAGCTGACCCAAAAGATGTTGTTCTGATCAAATAAAAGAAGTTCTCCTTTAAATCGATCGCAGCGCCACCTACCGGATGCAATTGTGAATCTAAACCATTCTCGAATCCAGCGTTTGTCGGTTCGTCGAGCGATGTGGTCTACCCATATCCACTTCAGCATGCTTATTCTTCGTGCTATATCGATTACGCCCGTTTTTCTGCGGATTTCCGTATTTTAGGATCTATCTCGCAAATAAATCCCGAGCCTAGCCTGCTCCTTAGTATATTGCGCGACTTTGAGCTTGGTTATGAGGCTTACATTTAAGAACCACGTTTCCGTGCCGTAAACCATCCTTACTAAAATTATAAATTAGAGAGTAAGTTTGTTTGTTACGCTTTCAGACCTAAACCACCACGCCGATTTCAAAAATTCTTTCACCAATGGAAAGCTATAATATCAGGGAGTAACATAGCCTATATTTTATCCCGGTATTCACCCGGGAACTACGTGGGTAAGGCGACTGAAACTGAAATGAAGTGAGGGCGGGTTGATTGAAGCAAATTTTAAATTATCATTAAAAATAATTAATGTCGTTAAATGTTAACATTACGAAAATTTTCAAAACAAATTGTCTTCAAAATCGTTGTCAAAATCACGCCTTAATTCATCTACATCAGTGAATTCTCCACTTAATATCCGGTTATATCCGGATTGTCTCCGCTAATGAGCATCGTAATTACAGTTGAACGAGACGCGTGGCTGTAATTGGCGCTGAATGTACGCTGGCTTGTTACAAAGGCCTCACGTCAATGAACAAGAGAAAATATGAAAGAATTATGACATTCATTTGTGCTTAAACAAAAGCGCTTATGTTATTTTTAATTTATAAGAAGATGTGTGGGCGCTGTAAAAAGCGGGCTAGTGAACAGTAAGGGAATGGGTCATCATCATCACAGGTCATATACGTCCCACTGCTGGGCTCAAGCCTACTTTACAATGGGAGCGAAATTGACCTAATGTAAAACGCTGTTCAGACAGGTTGGTATAGGGTTTTGTTTGGACGTTTCCTTTTCTTGCATAGATAAGTATACGCATATTGTCATTATGGAAAATTATTTTATACTAACAGCGCCCTGCTGTTTTACCCGCATAGTTCTCCTTCCCCTGGGAATCTCGGTATAAATTATAGCCTATGTTGTATTCTGATATGTAAGCTATATTATTGTGCAGTTTAATCAAAATTCATTGAGTAGTTTTTACGTGAAACGGCAACAAACATACAAACTTTCTCGTTTATAATATTAGTAGGATTTCATTTGACAAAATGATACAAATATCTCTTACAATATCTAAGTCCTCATCTTTCATCCCTTGCCATCTATTTATCATTTCATATTCATCTTATGTGTATTTAACATTAGGAATGTCAGCGTACATCCTTCATATATATATACAAATAAATAAAATACGAGTGTCTGTTTGTAATGTCAAAATAATAGATTTTTTTTGGCTCATACCGTTACTTACACGATGCGTATGCCTAAAAACCAGTTTAAATATATTCTTAAAAGATTTTTTGAAATAGATTCGGTGGCTTAAACGTGAAAGCGTAATAAACAAACACAGTTACTTTGGCTTTTATAATATTATGAATATGATTATCATCATAATCATCTCAGCCCATATGCGTCTCAATGTGTGGTCCAGCCCTTTGTCATTAGGGTAGGGAATTTGACCTAAAATATACCACGCCAGCCAGATGTGTTAAAATAGGAATTCATTTCGATTGTAATGAAAACATCTTTAGCATCATTGTGATTTGAAAATCGATGAAACGAAAAAGCGACAGTAAAAAGAGACAGACAGGGAAATTCATAAGATTTAACGTGGGAGAAAATGAGATAGGATACATTATACAGTGTTTCTTATGTTCGTGGTTCTCTTTGTGCTTTGATTCGTACTCCAATCTCTCTGCTGCTCCAATCGTGCTTACCAAGACATAGTGGAAGTTTGCTTGGGCTTCACCGTTGTACTTGTTTTGCGTGCATGAAACAAATACAAAGCTTGTACAAAATTTTTGAAGGTTTCACTTCTACCAAGTGTGAATTGCACACGTTTTCAACTTCTTTTTTGAATTTTAAATTAATCTGTGGGGTTTACAAAATAAAATACTTTTCATTATTTATGCGGTGCATTATATTCAATTTTAATTTTCTCAATACAAAAGCAAAGTATTCGACCTCCAAATATAATGTTTAAAACAACTAAGTATAAATACTTGTTAAGTTTCTTTAGTATTACAAACCTGTATTGATAGGCATCATATATTCATAATCTGTTATTCTTATCCCCAAACGACGTGGGAAAATATTATAAGCCGATTTTCGTGATAGCTTTGTACATATTACAACCCACTAGTATTTGCCGTTTTAAATCTTTACTGTCAGATATTCATAACATTTTTATTAACAATCTTCAATCTCTAGATTTCAAACGACCATTGGAATATATAATATTTCATAATCTATTATATAAAAATGAATTGCTGAATGTGTTGTTAAACACAAATCTCGAGAACAGTTGAACCGATTTCGCTAACCCTTTTTTTAAATCCTTAAATCCCATCCTTAAATTACAAGGATGGTTTGAAACAAAAAAAAATCAAAAATTGCCTAAAATGGTCGCAAAATAATACTTTTCTATACTTTATTTTTTGGGGTGGGCTGCTGTCCTCTCCGCTCCTCGCACTACTCCGTCCGGGGCGACGGAGGGGCGTAAGTACGCACCAACGTCCCCTCCTCGGGGAGGACGTCAGTCAAAATTTTCTATACTCGCATACAAACGATTCATACTAATACTTAATAATACTTAAAAGTCAATTTGAACTTTAATACTATACCATAAAGTTCAAGTATTAGTGAAGAGGTTCTGGGAAGTCAAAACAATTGAGTGACAGTATCGTATATACAGTATGACTGGTAAAAGATTATACATATTGAAGGAAACGATAGATAATGGCCACATGTAACTAATAAAAGTGTAAAAAGAAGATAATATTAATTAACTACATAGTAAACATCAACAATATTAGTGTTACAAGACTTCCAAAAATATTGTCACCCTACTGGCGATACACCGATACCGATATCGAGTAACAGTTTTGTTAGCACTGTTGTCAAGATTTTGGATATTTATTACTAGAATTACTAAAACTAGGTATAGGAATAATGTCATAAAAAACACTAAAGTTAGTTGCAGATTCATAGCTCTTACCAATCCTGAGATAAAGTGATTTGTTTCTAATCATAACAATAGGTTTGCCAGCGTACGTTGACCTCTGTCTGCGGTCCGCGACGCAAAAAAATACCTACTGGGTCGAGTCGCATAGGTAGAATATTTACCTAAAATGTAACTAGTTCAATGCTACGCGAACTGTTTAGTACTTACAAGTGCTAACGTACGTTGACCTATCCCATGTGTCCATAACTAAATATTTTTATAAGATAATTAGTTCAAAATTTAAGTACCAATTTTTTTTATATATTCGGTATCAGAATCGAGTACTGAATACCCTCCTTCAATATGTACAATCTTTTACCAGTCACCTTGTATATTGATGTCAACCACAACATTTTAGAGGTTTTATGATATAATTGTTAACTTTCTTTTTTCTTTTTTATCTCACTAGCTGACCCAGCGTCCCGAATAGCAGAATAAGTATTAAGAAATTAAAGAATCGACTGTTAATCGGGTCAGCTAGTTATAAATAAAACTACGGATTTTATCACGTTTGTAATTGATTATTGACCGCCCGATGATTCAAACACTTTACAGCCTTCAAGATCACGGGCAGACCAAGTAACTCACGTCCAATAAATCATTATTATTACAGTGATTAGGTTGATTAACCATGAATGCCGTAAAGTGCTCGAAACGTCGGGCAATCAAAAACCAAATACAAACGCGATAGAGTCAATAGTTTTATTTACAATTATGATATTTTCATCAATCTGGTCTAACTCCATCTGAGCCGTCGGTCAACAATTAATTTCCCAAGAAGGATTGACATCAGGTAACCGACTGATTGCATATTAAATCGACCCCAAGTAACTGAGTCAATTCAAATTCAAATCATTTATTATGTATAAACCCCGCGGGGGCTTACATATTGCCATGTTCTTTACATTTTTCTTAAAATTATAATTACCGCCGGATCGGAACGCAACCGCACTGAGAAAATCCGGCAAGAAACAGCGGGATTGTCTATTTTTTAATTATTTTTCTTAATTTCATTTAAATAAAATGACATCTTACAACATGCTTATTAACAGTTCCAGTGTGATGCCATTCGAAATATTATATAATATAATATAGTGATGAGTGATGATGATGATTATGGTCCATATCACCCCCTATCTTGCCCGTGGGTGTCGTGAAAGACGACTAAGGGATATAATATGCGTATAACATTTATACAAGAGAAGAAAAACTCTAAACAAATCCCTATACCGGACGGATTGGGCCACGCGTGCGCTTACCATAGCCCACACATTAAAAAAAAAAAAAAAAAATGCCAACACGTCTGACCAGCGTGGTATAGTAGGTCAATTTCCCTCCCATAATAGAGGAAGCCCGAGCCCAATAGTGAGACATATATGGGTTGAGATGATGACAGTGGTCTTTCCCGTAAATGTTGAAAATATTCGATGGGAGGGTACCCCAATTAGGGGTATTCCGTCGGGCCGACCACTGACGACAAGTTAACGCTGCTCCAGTGGTCGGCCCAACGACGAAGGCGACGTGGTTTTTGGGTGGGTCGCGGGAGTTGCGTGCTTAAGCCCCTCTGTCGCCCCGGACGGAGTGGTGCGGAGGCGCGACGACCGCGACCCACCCACAAAAAAAAAAAAAAGATGTTGAAAATACCACTAATCTTTAAGATATGTATATACGATCTGTGCAAGATAAAGAAAACTCGATATATACCAACCCATTTGATGAGCGTAGTAGGTTAATTGTCCTCCTATTGTGGAGGATGCTTGAGCCCAGTAGTAGGTCTTTTAAGAGCTAAAATTGATGAAAAATTGTAATAAAACACCGATAATTTCCACTAAACATAGTCTAATGAAAGGTAAGAGGCACACATGAAACATCGACATAACATTCACATAAAATATAGTAAGAGCTTAAAATAATAACGTATAGAAGGATAGTGTCAATACTTCGAACTTTCAAAATTTGAATCTAAAAATACTAATGGCGCGCAGACGATTACACACGTACACACGCACACCACTATACAAATTATGAAATCAAATTTTGTTTTTATTAACATAAATCGTCGAATTACCTTTAAAAGTAATGTTAATAATCTTTTTATATTTTTCAAATGTGTTGTGACACCATTTGAATGCACAAACCGTCATAATTACCTATTTATTTTTTAAGAGTTGCGTACGTTCGTGCAGTACAATGACTTGTACATTACGGAACGGTTCCGGTGTAAGCTCCATTAGGCTCCAATTGAAATGCCTCACTTTTTGTGCGTGAACTTACCTTCTATACGTTATTATTCTAAGAGTACGAGGTTAATTTTAACACAAAAAAAAACGAGTTTTAAATAAAAAAAGAATCGTTAAAATCGGTTCACCCAGTCGAAAGTTCTGAAGTAACAAACATAAAAAAAATACAGTCGAATTGAGTAGATCTCCTTTCCTTCTGCTCCTCCTCTTTTTTTGAAGACATAGATGTAATAAATGTCACAAAAATGTGTTACATTAATCTATATTATAAATTATTGAATACTCTGTGGATTAATTCTAAGTACATCTATACCAATAAATAAAATTGGAGTGTCTGTTTGTAATGTCAAAATAATAGGCTTTTTTCATGCTCACACGGTTATTTGCACGACACCTATGCTTAAAATGCAGATTAAAAAAATTTTGTCTGTCTGTTTGTTCCGGGTAATCTTCAAAACGGCTGGACCGATTTCAAAAATTCTTTCACCAATGGAAAGCTATAATATCAGGACGTAAACTAGGCTATATTTCACCCCGGTATTCCCACGGGAACGGGAACTACGCGGGTAAAACGACTATAACCTATAACCGAAGCGAAGCGAGGGCGGGTTGCTAGTTGTAAATAAGATTAAGATAGCACAGATGGCGTAATGATTAAAATACTGACGTAAAGTGTCTCATGTTCACGAGTCCTAACCAGCTACGTTGTGCGATCAACAAATTAAATTATTACTCTTAGTCTGGGTGAGTCTTTTTTTAATGAAAATTGTGTTGGTAGAGTAGGGACTGTGAGCAAATTGGGGCAATATAATTACTATTTACTTAGTCCAGGGTATTATAAACAAAAACCTAAGTTATTATAAATGAAAGTGTAAGATTGTTAATTAAGTCTGAACCACTAAATAATTTAAAAAAATCTTCTACCAGTTGAAATAGCTTTATTATCAGTGAGCGACATAAACTTTATTTTATACCCGTATTCCTATAAGCATCGAAACTAGACAGGTGAAACCGTGAATGGTTGACATAATTTATTAATTGCAATACATGCTTCAGAACACATTCAAAGCATTCTCTCTCAGCAATCTATTGTAATATATTGATGACCACTGACGACAAGTCACATCTGCTCCGGTGGTCGGCCCAACAACGAGGTGACGTGGTTTCTGGGTGGGTCGCGGGAGTTGCGTGCTTAAGCCCCTCTATCGCCCCGGACGGAGTGGTGCGGAGGCGCGCCGACCGCGACCCAACCACAGTGGTCGGCGCAATGACGAAGGCGACGAGGGTACGGGTGGGTTATGGGCCCGCGCGCCGTCCTTTCGTCGCCCCGGACGCACTGGACCGCGCGTGTGCTTACCATAGCCAACCCATAAAAAAAAAAAAAATCGTAATATATTGATTGTTATGTAGGAATGTGACAAATTATCGATTTTTATAATAATCGATTATTACAAAAAGTTAATCGATTAATAATCGATTTTTACAATCGATTATCAAAATAATAAAAATCGATTATTAATCGATTTTTTATTATTCGAAATTCGATCTAAATTAATCGATTACTCACTGCCAGATTTCCTAAAAAAAAAAATAATCCTGTTGGGAGAAAAATCGATTATTTTATAAACGATTATTTATTTTGAATTAATCGATTATTTTATAATCGATTTATTTTAAAGAACAAAAAATCGATTATTTAAAAAATCGATTATTTTCCCTCCAAGTCACATCCCTACCCACAGCCTTTGGTGACAAATGAGCGAGCAGGGACAGATATTTGAATAATAAACACAGCCAATAGACCAATAAAGTTCAGCGAGCGCTTCATGTAGTCTGCTTAATAGATAATGAGAGTTATAACAGCAAGTTATGGGATCATACCCCATTCAGTCGTTAGGCCGGATTATTTAGACGGGAAGGGTGGCTTGTCAAGAAAAGATACTAATATTATAAATGCGAAAGTAAGTTTGTTTGTTTGGCTTTCTCGCTTAAACCACCGAACCGATTTCAAAAATTCTTTTACCAATGGAAAGCTATAATATCAGAGAGTAACATAGGCTACATTTTATCTCGGTATGCCAACGGGAACGGGCACTACGCGGTAAGGCGACTGAAACCGAAGCGAAGCGAGGGCGGGCTTCTAGTTTATAATAAAACCTTAACTGACCTAAATAAAAAAAATGTAATGTTTACGCGAGTATTACACATAGTAAATAAAACTATTTTACGGATTTTATCGTGTTTGTATTTGATTGCACTACGATTCGAACACTTTACAGCGTTTATGATCACGGGTAGACTAAGATGTCTCACGTCCAACAAGTCTTCATTATTAGTGTTCGTCATAAAAGCCGTAAAATAGTTATATTTACGACTAGCAACTCGCCCTCGCTTCGCTTCGGTTTCAGTCGCCTTACCCGCTTAGTTCCCGTTCCTGTGGCAATACCGGGCCTATGTTACTCCCTGATATTATAGCTTTCCATTGGTGAAAGAATTTTTGAAATCGGTCCAGTAGTTTCGAAGCTTATTCAATACAAACAAACAAACAAATCTTTCTTCTTTTTAATATTAGTATAGATTACAATGTTTAAAAAAAAAATTATTTCTTCATGCACACAGCAGGCTTCCAAGAAATATTATTCAATCCATGGAACTGCCTCTTCAAATTCTGACCGTCAGCCCATTTAGAGTCCAAATAGCTGTCATCTTCATCTTGCTCCAACTTCTTCCATTCCTCTTGTTTACGGTAAGCATGAAGCATTAGTTGCTTCCTTTCATCTTCAGTCATGACTGGCTCTCTACCTGGAGCACCTTCGGAACTGGTGCACAGTTTCACGGTGACTTTCGATTTGTTGTTCTTACCTGAAATTTATTTTCGTATTAACATATTAAGGTAGTATCCGTATGGTGACGGAGTAAAAAAACAATTCACCGCTACCTTTCTTACCCTTGGGTGTCGTAAAAAACGACTAAGGAATATAATATATAACATATATAGCAAGAGAAGGCAAACTCAATAAAAAACCCCTATACCAACACGTCTGAACTACGTGAAATAGTATATCAATTTCCCTCCTGTTATGGAGAAGGCGCAGGTCCAACAGTTTCTTTGTGGTGATGGAGTAGGATTCCCCAACCTTAATGTTGAACTCTTAGCGTCCATAATTATAGCGATATCGTAAAGAAGAACTAAAGGATATAACATGCAGATAACATTCATGCAACAGAAGGAAAACTCGAATTCAAACCTTGTACTAAACTGACCAAGGATGTATAGTAGATCAATTTTCAGCACACCAGTGTCATATTTATGAGCTGATGATTAGTAGAAGTCGAAAGGCGGCACCATGGATAGAAAAGATTAGAAGCGCAAAATTGTTTTAGTATATTTGATAAGTGGCGATGATATGCGTGTGAGAAGAAGGCAAATGAGCACACCTGATGGTAAGTGGTACTGACAATCATGGACTTTTCCTCGATTATCTGCAAGAGTGTAGTACTAATCGGAATGAAACTGTCCTAGCACAAAAAAAAATTATATAAACTATAAAGGCTAAACCTTGGAAGTCTAAGTCTTGGAAGTAATAATAGCTTGCAGTATGAAACAAATTAATTGAAAACTATAAACCACCCTAGAGAGAGATAGAGCTCTACGTAGCATATATGGTGTAAAGCTGAAAGATAAAATTAGGAATAGCGTGATAAAAGAGTTCTGTGGAGTGAACGAAGAAGTAGTAACAAAGATTAAAAAAGGTGTGTTGAAGTGGTTTGGATATGTAGAAAGAATGAAGAAAGGATTACTAAGCAAGTATACAAGGCAAGTGTGAGTGGAACGGTTCCAAGAGGAAGACCACGCCGTACGTTTCTGGATTAAATTGGAGATGTGCTGGTGAAAAGTCCTGTTAAGAGTACGCGTAACTGTAGAGAATGCATAAAGACTTTGATGAGTGTGAGGGAAGTGATGGAAGTATGTCAGGATCGTGGCTTGTGGCAATCTATAGTCTCTGGCTACCCCTCTGGGAAGCAGGCGTGAAGGCTATGTATGTATCTATGTACAAACCATACTCCTGCCCTAAAATATATTGTTAATTCAACGCAATTTAATTTTATCCTTAAATGAATTACGCATTAAAATTTATGCTTAAATTACGGCGCATTAATACGCATTAAAAAGGCGCTTACCCAAATGATCTCGTAATTTGTTTCCAGTTATCAGCTTCTTACCACATGCCCACAAACATGCTCTATTCGGATCTATTACTTCCTTCGCTGCCTGAGTACCGCTTAAATCTTCTACATTATCCAGTTCCATACGCACTGGATCATGCGGTGGTAGACCGGCTGGAAAAACTATCTTGGTCGCTCCACGAAGTTCGTCCAAAGCTCGAGCTACGTCTTTTTGAGTCAGGCATTTGCGAAGATCCACCTGTAACGTCGTTTAATGTTACTTTAAGTTCACTAAATGTAAAGTGGTTTGTTTGGACTAATACACTGTTCTATTAATTCCTGTCTTTTGTCGCAGATTCGAATAGTTACAGAGAACAATACTTTTTTTGTGATCCCAAAAATTATTATTCTGCGTCTGAATGCAATGTTAATTTTATATTTGCAAAATGGTGGGCAATACTTAGATTATCTTCTCAATGAAAGGTGGTATCTTATAAAATAAATAAAAATGACATAAAATATTAGATGCTTACAACAACCTGAACCTGATTGAGAACGAAATCTGTTATTAGATCTTTTCTTCAAATCTCATTACTATAAAACTCAGGTGGGGTCAAAATAATAGTATATTCATCATCATCATCAGCAGAGCTCATATACGTCCCACTGCTGGGCTCGAGCCTCCTCCAAAATAGGGGGGGCAATTGACCTACTTTACCAGTCAGATAATTAGGTATAGAATTGCATTTATTCCTTTCCTTCATTGCATTTATCCCCTAGTCATATTTAACGGCATCCATGAGTAATTGGGTGACAAGTTGTATTCTTACTCCGGCACCACGTAGATAAATTGAATTTAATAAATCCTAATATTACTTACATGTTTCTTAGTAATGAACTCCTTGGCATCTTCACAAGCTTTTTTAAGTACGTCCTGCATATTAGGCGGCGGGGCAAGACCGCACCGTCGACCCATATCATCTTTAGCAAACACATAATTCGGTGGGGCACAACGTTTTGCCCAGGGGTCTTCTAACTTTAACTCCTTAATCTGTAAAATGAAATTATGGAATATATATTTTAACCAGCAGACCCGGCCACGCGTTGCTGTGGCTAATATTTTGTTATATTACACTTTATTAAACTATTTAAGTGGAACTGTAGGAGATCATCTGTCATGGAGGTCGTCATATTTTTTTACAAATGGAATCTATGTAAAAAAGCAAGTTAAAATCATATATGACACGTTTGTAGGTTTAATATAGCAGCGCCATCTATTAATTAATTACTCAATCCAGTCTACAGTTATCGCCATCTGTTAAAATCGTTTGGAGTTAACAGATAATTGTAAATATCAAATAATAGACAAATAATTTACAATAAAATAATATTGCGACTATAAATTAAGATGTAAGCTATCCTATCTTTCAAGTTGGATCAAACTACACACGGTGTGCAAATTTGATTAAAATCGATTAAGTAGTTTAGGAGTCCATCGCGAGCAAACAACGTGACACGTAATTTATATATATTAAGAAGATTAGACATTTATTAATACCGTTATGTGTTTTAAACGCAGTTTGAAAGTTGCGCAAGTAACAAAATAGTTAAGGAATGAACGCTTGATGTAGTATGAATATGTGATAAGACGGGACAAATAGGGGTTTTGTGAGGCAAATTTTAAGTATGAAGGCTTTAGAAGTAGGGAAAGGAAGGCCAAGCCCCACGAGGAGGGATTACGTCATATCAGCGATGGTCATATTATCATATGGGTTGATGAGCATAGAACTCAGAAAAAAAAGAAATTGTAACAAATTCATCATCATCATTATCATTTCAGCCTATACCCGTCTCACTGTTGGGCCTCGAGTCTCCTCCACAATAGGAGGGAAATTGACCTTACTATAACATACTGGTCAGACATGTTGGTATAGGATTTCATTTCGAGTTTTCCATCTATTGCATAGATGTTATAAGCGTATTATATCCCTTAGTCGTCTTTCACGATATCCACGGAGAATGGTGAATTGTATTCTTACTTCCACATGAAAAATTATCATCACCCTACTCTTGTTAAACTTAGAGACAGTGTAATATGTACTCTTCTTTCATCATATATATTACAAAACTCGACTGCATAGATGGCATAGTGGTTAAGATACCGACCTGCAGTGCCAATGTCTGGAGTTCGAATCCCACGCAGACACTTGACAACACTTTGTGCTATCTACCAACTGTAGCCGAGGCCGCGGGGGACGTGACCGGGGAATTAGGCCATCACCCGCCGAGAAGCCGACCGCGTGAGGAAAGACCGACGTCCTCCCCGAGGGGGGATGTCGGTCGATAGGAGGGTACCCCACTAGGGGGTATTCCGTCGGGCCGACCACTGATGACAAGTAACCTTGCTCCGGTGGTCGGTCCAACGAAGAAGGCGAGGTGGTGTTCGCGTGGGTTGCGGGTGTGCGTGCTTAAGCCCCTCTGTCGCCCCGGATGGAGTGGTGCGAGGAGTGCGCCGACCACAACACACCCCAAAAAAAAAAATCCACCAACTGTTGTTTTAAATATGCCTGTAATTTGTGTCCGTTAGTTATGCCTGTAAAGTCCCCCACAATACAAGGATTATTTCTTTGTGCAGGGTTTAAAAAAAGTGATTGGCGATAGTTTTATGACTGGCAGCTTACTTGATTTATACTATCATCCGTAATAAAGGTGTAAAAATACCTGCTCCTCGGTCAATCCTTGCATTTCGAGCGGTTGAAACGTTCCATGTTTCCATAGTTCCTCAATTTCATAACACATTCGCGTGATTTTAAGGCGACCATTGAATATCGCTGTTATATCCTTCACCACTTCATCCACTTCTTTCTCAACATCAGTTTCATAAAGGAATTGATTTTCGTCACCTCTTTTAACTAGAAGGATAACCATTTTGGTATATTAGACAATTTTGCTAGAAAATATCTTTCTGCGACAGCAATTTGACTTTGAATGCGAATATTGAATAAACTTTACGTTGCTATGTGGTCCCCTAGAAACTGTAGCTATGGTGATAAGCAAAAAAAAAAAAATAATACCGAGCAAAACTTGGTCAACCTGATATTATCGTTAATTCGTCATTTACTTGGAAAAATATATCATTTATTTCTTTCTATAAATCATAACAAGTGTAACATTTTCCTTATTATAAATGAAAGTCTTAGACGGATATAAAGATTTGAATATGCCACGTGGCAAGAGATAAAAAAAAAAAACAATTTTCGCTGACTTAATTCATTACCTTACTACACCGTATATCATCATCATCATCATCTCAGCCCATATATATCCCATATATATTTGGAGTGGTAGGACCACACTGTCGACAGTTATCTGTCTACAGCCGCGGGCCGGTCCGTCCGGGGCAGTACCACGCTCTCGTAGAAAATCGATTAGCAATTTGTTACTACTGCGCTTCGTTCGGTGAGCGAGAGAGCCGGAAGCCCAACTTTCTGAGGGTGTTTGCGTGTGAAGGGTTTTGATGGTGCCTTTGGTGTCACCGAGCCTCAATGCACGCATTTAAATTTAAATTCAAATAATTTATTATGTATAGACCCCGAGAGGGCACTTACATATTGTCAATTTTACAAAATAAAATTAAATTATCCAATAAAAATAAACTACCACCGGATCGGAACGCGACCGCTACTGAGAAGATCCGGCAAGAAACTCGGCGGGCTTGTCTATTATTTTAATTTTTTTTTTCTTCTTACTAGATATAAATTTGTGTACATGTTTTGTAAGACCTAGCTACCACACTGGAGTGTGATGCCCTTCGAACTGCAAGATACTTAATATAATTCATTCGCGTATATAATTCATTATATAACGCATTCACATTCCCTTCACTTTCTTCGCGGTAGGCAGCGGCCTTGTAAAGGTCCATGAGCGGCAGCAACACTTACCATCGGGTGTACTGTTTGCTCGTTTGCCACTGCTTGCAATAAAAAAAAAAAGTTTTAGGCTCAGGCCTCCTCTTTAATAGCCGAAGCCGCGGGTGACTAAACCGGGGAGTTGTCCGTCACCCGCCGAGAGGCCGACCGCGTGAGGAAAAACCGACGTCCTCCCCGAGGGAGAGACGTCGGTCGAGGAGAGGGTACTCCTCAAGGGGTATTCCGACGACGTATACTGACGTCAAGTCATCCTGCTCCGGTGGTCGGTCCAACGATGAAGGCGACGTGTCACGGGTGGGTTACGGGTGTACGTGCTTACGCCCCTCTGTTGCCCGGGACGGAGTGGTGCGAGGAGTGCGCCAACCGTAACCCACCCCCAATAGAAAGAAAAAGACAATAGCAAGTTAAATTCTCTCTTTAATAAGAGGGAATTCAACTTGCTATGATATGTAGGTCAGATGTATTCGCATAGGGTTTTGCATTCTCTTGCAATAATCATTATCATCGCATCAACATACGTTTCAGTGTTGGCTCTGGTCTCCTCCACAATAGAAGGGAATTTGACCTGCCATACCATCCTGGTCAGACATGTTGGTATAGGATTTCATTTTCGGTTTTCCTTCTCTTGCACAGATGTTATGTGGATATTATATCCCTTAGTCGTCTTTTACAATATCCACGGGCAAGATAGGGAGTGGTGAACTGTGTTCTTACTCCGTCACCACACGGAGATGTAATTGCAATAATGTTAACGATATATTTAATCCCTTAGTCGGCTTCTACGACACCGACGAGTAAGAGTGGAGGTGGCCAATTATATTCTCACTTTATCACCATACGCCAAACTTGTTAATATAAGTCGATAAATCAGTTAAGGGTTTTTGTTTCCTAGGAGACTTTTGAGAGACATATCAACACCTCACTATAATTTATTTATTTATTTATTCATTTAAGAACAGCTAGTAATTGGAACATTAGACATATTAAAATATAAATATAACATAAAATTAAACTAAATATTCAATTGTTAAGCTATCACAGCATGCACAGAAGTGATAACAAATTAAGGAAACAAAATATAAAAAAGAAAGAAACAAACAAACAATATAAATCCTAATTCTTCATTATTAAAAAGAAAGAAAAAGAATGTTGAAATGGCTAATATAATTTTAAGTACCTATTTGAAAGAGTTAAATAGAATTGAGTGATGACAACACTCTCCTTTTATATTTATGAAGTGAATCATTAAAGAGATCCACTTCACTTCCAATTGAATTGAACGTTGTTGAAATTCTAGAAATTAGTGCATACTGTTTTAAATTGGTTCTGCTATAGGGTTTATGAAGTAAGCTGATAATCGCTAACTGAATCAAGCATAACGAATGCGCTACTATCCTTTGTTATGAGGAAAGCATACATTTATGACTCGAAAAGTCATTCATCATTTCAGCTAATAATACGTCCCACTGTTGGACTGGAGCCTGCTCCACAATAAAAGAAAAATTTACCTACTATACCACGCTGGTCAGATGGGTTAATATCGAATTTTATTTCGAGTTTTCCTTCTTTTACTTAGATATTATATCCATAACTAATCTCGTAGTCGTCTTTTACGACATCCACGGGTAAGAAAGGGGGTGGTGAATTGTATTCTTACTCCGTCATCATACGGAAAAGTAAAGAAGCTTAAATAGTGATTCAGATATTCATACCTCTGTTTACCCCTTTTGAGATAAAAGCGAGATATCATAAAAAAAATATTCTTTTATGAGACAAGAGTATTTGCCAGTTCATTGGGCACATTCCACTACATTAAATGAACTGACCTCTATATAGTGTTGATATTTTCAATATTTACGATATGTTTTGCCCTTATATGTTTACTAACACCTATAAATTAAGTAAAGGTTTTAAAAGATTAAATGGTTTGTAAAAGATGACTGTGGGCTTAAATATACATTTAACATCTGTGCATGAGAAGGAAACTTAGAAATGAAACCCTATACTGTAAAACTGACCTTGTAATGTTTGAAGTGAAACTTGTTTAGAATCGTTGTGATTTCAAACTCGATGAAACGAAAAAGCGAGTCCATAGAGACATAAACACGTAAATGTATAGGATTCAGCCGACGAGAGAATGAGATAAAGGATAAAAGATAGAGGATATTGGATAAAAAAGTTGCACTTCTGATATGCGTACTTTGTACACACACTCTTTTTATTTTTTTTTTCAGAGTTCCGTACCTAAAAGGTAAAAACGGGACTTTATTACTAAGACTTTGCTGTCTGTCCGTCCATCTGTCACCAGGCTGGATCTCAAGAATCGCAATAGCTAGATAGTTGAAATTTTTACAAATTATGTATTTCCTTTGCCGCTATAACAACAAATACTAAAAGCAAAATAAAATTAATATTTAATTGGCCTTCCACACAACAAACGCAATTTTTTTTTCATATTATTCAACCTTACCAATAAACCACCGATATTACATACAATCACAATAATGAATATTGTGATTGTATGCATTACACTAAAGGTACAATAATTGAATAATATCAGGTTGACCGAGCTTCGCTCGGAGTATTTTTGTAGCATTTATTTAGATATATATTAATAAAAAATAAAAAAATAAATAATGAAATTTATATAAAAAATTACAAAAAGAGAATAATAATAACACCGAGATTCGATCCGACGCCGTTTGTCACCGATGTCAAAAATAAAATGAAACCTGACTACTTCGCCACTGAGCTATGGTAACTCATGACATTGATGGCAAAATTAGAATTCATATTCTTTTAAAATTTAATGTCATTATATTGTCTGCCAAAAACACTGACAAAACAATATTTTCTATACATAAAACCTAGCTAAATCGATTTTTTGGGCCCGAATCCTATAGTATGCCAAGTTTCAACAAAATCGTTGGAGCCGTTTCCGAGATCCTCAATATATATATATATATACAAGAATTGCTCGTTTAAAGATATAAGATCTAACACGACATTCTAAAACTGCGACGTACTGCTCAACAGCTTGACCATCGATCGACTGACTCCGCATACGTTTTTTTTTTGTGTGTGTGTATAGCTGTTGGTCGCAGATGACCTTGACAGCTTAACGCGGGCTGTGGGTGAGCGCTGATGGCTCTCAACCCGGTAAGTTAAGCGAACATCGCCCGAGGGCTCCCCCTGTGGGGAACGGACCTCGGCTCGGGGCGTCGCTGAAAGCAAAGTGGGCGTGGCCACGTTTAAGTTATTGACTTTTATGCGGCGCGGTTTTCGACATCAACAGCGAGGCCGATACCGCGCAGTTTTATTTGTTATCGCTGCGCGAGTGGTGTAAGCCCTTTCTTGGGCGATCGTGATGAGGTCATTCTCTTCATCGAGAAGAGGACGGGCACGTTGGACCGCGGATATTTTTGAGGGGACGTAGTTTACCGCCCCAACCACTAGTGGATTGGGATGAGTCATGGCAGAGACTCCGCATATGGCTGCGATCTTGCTTTTATAGGTTGCAGCCATGCTAAAAATATTTGAACACCATCCTTTGAAAAATAAAACAAAAGTATCCTATTGTTAATATCATGATGATACAATTATGTCCAACATTTTTAAGATCGTAACAATACCAACACGTCTGACTAGCGCGGTATAGTAGGTCAATTTCTCTCCCATTATGGAGGAGGTTTGAGCCTAGAAGTGACACATATATGAGCTCCGATGATGATGATGAATATGAGAGGTTGGTAATAGGGTTTTAAGACAGTTTGGTATAGGATTTAATTTCGAGGGTTCCTTTTCTTGCACAGATGTTATAGGCGTATCGTATCCCTTAGTCGTATTTTACGACACCCATGGGCAAGAAAGGGGGTGGGTATATTCTCACTGCCTCACCACACAGGAAAAAAATCGAATTTGTACCATTTCTCGTGTTCATTGTCGTTTATTCCATTTTATTTATATTCAAATGTATGAGATAAATTAGATAAGGGAAACTAAGTTAGGAGTTTAACTAATTTGATAGAGGTTGGTAGTTATTTATGTAATAGTGTGGGTTTGTTTGTCACGCTAAAGTGTCAACACTGATTTATGTTATTTTGTTCGTCTCTTTTAATATTGTGATTGAATTATTTTTTTATTATACTAATGTTGTTTATCGTTCGAGAAACTTAAGAGGAAATTCTCGTCCAATATGCCGCAGTGTCTGAAAACAAGCCACTGTATGTTATCAGCGATGACTTACGGCACTGAAATGTGGGTCTCCTAAAAGGCTCAAATTGGCTCAATGACGACGCAGCGTAGGACGACGTCCACTACCGGGACGCCGATCGCCGTCGCGAGGCTAACCTCTTGAAAGTCACAGGCAATCGTTAGAGGCAAGTGGCATAGAACCGTTCTGAATGGCATGTCCAATAGTGGACGTCTATGGCCTGATGAAGGATGTTATTCGTATATTAGAAACATGAAAATAATTTAAGCATATTAGCTGTATTCACGCTTTAGCCGTCCACTGTTGAACATCTGACGTTGAGAGTAGGCCGCACGCCTTTTTTCCTGTCAAGGGTGATGAGAGGACGCGCGACCCTATAGCCCGCCGTAATTCCTCCCCTTCGCCCTTGAGCAGGCCAATTCGAGATTTCCTTCTCTTGCGTAGATGTTATCATCATCATCATTCACCTCCCTGACGTTGGCTTCCATCTTGTGTCGCCACAACGTACGAACCTGTGCCGCTTGTATCCAACGATGAGCAACTTTCACTAAGTCATCACTCTACCTGATAGGGAAGTCCCACACTCCGTTGTCCGACACCTGGTCGCTACTTTATAAACTTTCTTGCCCTGCCGTTGTCGGTTTTTCGAGTTACGTGGCCTGCCCAAAGCTGCTTCTATGTCGATTACACCAATTCTTTTCCGTATTTCAGAATTTATCTCGCACAAAATGCCCTAACATAGCCCGTTCCATACGCTGAACGCCTAAACTTGATTATAAAGCCTATATTAACCATTTAATTACTAAAAATATACATTTTTAAGTAATTTTTATATGTGAATTACAAAAAATCTATCATACACGAAAAAAATAAAACTTATGATTCTACTAATAGTCTAGTCGACAAGTTGAAAATGGTACAAAATAGAGACACTGCTCTTAAAATTACGTGCGATAGCTCATTGGATGCGGAATGACGTCTAGAAAAATGTGCTAAAAGCGTGTATTAGCACATAAAAAATTGCAAAAGTTATAAACAATTAAAGATGAAAAAAAAATGGCATTTTGTTTTTTGCCAATATTTCATAAACTATTAATATTTAAGGAATTTAAAAAAAAAGATTCTGAAAGAGGAGGAAATTTCCAATAAAAAACTCCTAACTCCCGGAACTCTATCTCCATTATTTATAATTTTAATTTAACGCTGAAGATAGGTCTGCGCGTGACATTTTTAGGATGCGCGCGTAGCGTCAAAAGCGAGTACGGCGCATTAATTAATTTATTTAAAGTATTAAATTTTTTTTTTTAATTTGAAAAAATTATGGTGTATTCTGAACACTATAAATAATTTATTCCCGTTGGAAATTTTACTTAAAGTTAATTTTTCAACGAGTTAAACAATTGTTAACTAACGAAATTTTCTCGAACTATCGTCTTAATTATAAGTGAAAAAAAATGTTTAAATAATGGTCGTAAAAAATTTTCGCTTCGTAGAGCCTTTCTTACATACATACTTAACAAGATCGTGCCATAAAAGTTAAAAAAATATTGATACTTTGTTTATAGCAATTTTTTTACTTGAACAACATTACTTGGATTTTTAAGTTTTTGTTCAAGTAAAAAAATTGCTATAAACAAAGTATCAATATTTTTTTAACTTTTATGGCACGATCTTGTTAAGTATGTATGTAAGAAAGGCTCTACGAAGCGAAAATTTTTTACGACCATTATTTAAACATTTTTTTTCACTTATAATTAAGACGATAGTTCGAGAAAATTTCGTTAGTTAACAATTGTTTAACTCGTTGAAAATTAACTTTAAGTAAAATTTCCAACGGGAATAAATTATTTATAGTGTTCAGAACACACCATAATTTTTTCAAATTAAAAAAAAAATATTTAATACTTTAAATAAATTAATTAATGCGCCGTACTCGCTTTTGACGCTACGCGCGCATCCTAAAAATGTCACGCGCAGACCTATCTTCAGCGTTAAATTAAAATTATAAATAATGGAGATAGAGTTCCGGGAGTTAGGAGTTTTTTATTGGAAATTTCCTCCTCTTTCAGAATCTTTTTTTTTAAATTCCTTAAATATTAATAGTTTATGAAATATTGGCAAAAAACAAAATGCCATTTTTTTTTCATCTTTAATTGTTTATAACTTTTGCAATTTTTTATGTGCTAATACACGCTTTTAGCACATTTTTCTAGACGTCATTCCGCATCCAATGAGCTATCGCACGTAATTTTAAGAGCAGTATCTCTATTTTGTACCATTTTCAACTTGTCGACTAGACTATAATATTATAAACGCGTCAAAAGACACACACAGACGTTTCCCATTTAAATATTCAATTATACAAACAATACAAATTTCGATCATTACCAACTATATAACCACAGTATAATGAATCGTCGTATAGAAAGAATACGGGACTGCCGGTAGTACAATGGTTGCTATTGTTAGTCAAACAGCAATAACTCTTGAAACTTGGCGAGCAATACAATTAACTCAATCTATTATTCAGTTGTTTCATTATTACAATATTGTTAATTGATTTTCGAAGTTATTGATGACAATTGGGTTCGTGATTTGTTTCATTCGTTATTTTGATATTCAGGTTTCAGTATTAACTTGAAAATAATATAGGGTAGTCGCGGCAACGAATGCTGAAACCTTTACTTTTGACTGTATGATGACGTAGTGATTAAGATATCGACCTACCGTGGACTAATGGATGCGTTTATGTAAATAACATCTATGCAAGAGAAAGACAACCCGAAATGTTGATATGTGTTATCACCCTATGTGGTTAGCGGCGGCACGCTCGAGGTCTGTGCCGCTTGGGCAGAGCAGTCGTGAGCTCGTCGCAATAATCGGTGCCGAACTGACTGAGCGTCAGGAACTGGGACGCGGTCGCAGCCTTCTACGAAGCAGTAGTATCGCGGAAGGAGGCGGCGGATTGCTTGCGCGAGGAGCGCAGCCTCGATGAGACGATCCGCCGCCGGCGACTGGGGCGACGTAAGCGCGAATACCTGCACCTCATGTCGCCCTAGCCGAGGCTGCGGGTGACGTGATCGGGGAATTAGTCCGTCACCCGCTGAGAGGCCAACCGCGTGAGGAAAGACCGACGTCTTCCCTGAGAGGGGGACGCCGGTCGATGGGAGGGTACCCCAAATAGGGGGTATTCCGTCGGGTCGACCACTGACGTCAAGTCACACTGCTCCGGTGGTCGGCCCCACGACGAAGGCGACGTGCATCGTGGGTGGGTTGCGGGAGTGCATGCTTACGCCCCTCTGTCGCCCCGGACGGAGTGGTGCGAGGAGCTCGCCAACCGCAACCCACCCCCAAAAAAAAAATAAGGAGAAATATGTATATGGGCCAAGATGAAAAGACAGAATTTAAAACATATATTTTTTATTGCCGATGATGACAAACGAACAAGCAGCACACCTGATGGTAAGTGATACTGCCGCACATGGACCATTGCAATACCAGGGGCATAGCTAGGCCGTTGCCTACCATGATGAAAATACTCTTCTTAAACCTCATTTAAAATAGGACATATCAAAGCGCTCGGGAAATATAGCAGCAGGTAATTGATTCCTTCACGTACGTGGGAGAAAGGTATGATGAATGTATGTATGTAGGTACGTGTGGATTGCTTGCATGGATGTATGCCTGTACGTATGGATTCATATGTGATAGGACCACATTGTCAATAGTTTTCTACCTATAGCTGCGAGCCACACTCTTGCAGAAAATTGACGTTAGTGAGTAGTAGCAATTCATTACTGCACAAATATATTATATATTATTATTTATATTCATTCTGGGAGCAAGAGAGCCGATAGCCAAATTTTCTGATCGCATTTCATCATCATCATTTCAGCCTATCGCCGTCCACTACTGGACGTAGGCCTCCCTCATGTTACACCACAAAGTGCGGTCCTGTGCCGCCTGCGTCCAACGACGCCCAGTAACTTTCACCAGGTCGTCGGTCCACCTGGTCGTCCTACACTGCGTCGTCCGATACGTGGTCGCCACTCGAGAACTTGTCTTCCCCAGCGGTAGTCAGTTCGTCGAGCGATGTGGCCTGCCCATTGCCACTTCAGCGTGCTAATTCTTCGTGCTATGTCGGTTACACCCGTTCTTCTGCGGATTTCCGTATTTCAGATTCTATCTCGAAGAGAAATCCCGAGCATAGCCCGTTCCATAGCACGCTGAGCGACTTTGAGCCTTGTTATGAGGCCTATACTTAGGGACCACATTCTGTGCCGTAAGTCATCACTGGTAACACACACTGGTCATAGACCTGTGTTTTCAGACAAGGAGGTATGTTGGACGAGAAGATCCTCTAAAGTTTCCCGATCGCTGCCCAACTGAATTGGATTCGTCGGCTGATCTCTTTCTCGAAATCGGATCTACCTAACTGGACTGTTTGTCCTAGGTAAACATAATGATCGACAACTTCGAGAATCGCATTGCCAACTAAGACCGGTACAGGAATAGCATGGGCATTTGATATGACTTTCGTCTTGTCCATGTTCATTCGTAAATCCACTAGTTGGGATACCCTGTTGAGATCATTGAGCATGTTGCCAAGGTCCTCCATGTATTCTGCCATAACGACGATATCGTCTGCAAATCGAAGGTGAGTGATGTATTCGCCGTTTATATTGATGCCGAGTCCAGTCCAGTCTAAGAGCTTGAAGACTGATCGCATTTGCTTGTGGTGAAATTAGGTGATACCTTTAGTAGCCTAACAAAGGTCCATGAGCAGCAATATCACTTACCATCAGATGTGCTGTTTGCTCTTTTGCCACAGCAATTAAAAGAAAAAAATGTGTATACATGTATTTGTTAGTTCTATTGCAAAGAAGACCAAAGCATTAAACTTTATCAAAGTCTCTTTAGATTAACTGATATAGCATTATACAATTTCTAACAAAAGCAGATTCTATCATAGCATTATACTAATGAAACTGTATATTACAGTCTCCGCAGTATAAGCATGATAAGCGTGATATAATTCGTAAATTGTTGTTGTGTATATGTGTGATGACGGAGTAAGAATACAATTCACCACTCCCTATCTTGCCCATAGGTGTCATAAAAGACGAATAAGGGATCAATATTTTAGGCGCAATTACCTGCGCCTCATGTCGCCCTAGCCGAGGCCGCGGGTGACGTGACCGGGGATTAGTCCGTCACCCGCCGAGAGGCCGACCGCGTGAGGAAAGACCGACGTCTTCCCCGAGGGGGAGACGTCGGTCGATGGGAGGGTACCCCAATAGGGGGTATTCCGTCGGGCCGACCACTGATGTCAAGTAACCCTGCTCCGGTGGTCGGCCCAACGACGAAGGCGACCTGGTTTTCGGGTGGGTTGCGGGAGTTGCGTGCTTAAGCCCCTCTGTCGCCCCGAACGGAGTGGTGCGGAGGCGCACCGACCGCAGCCCACCCACAAAAAAAAAAGGGATCAATATTTAATAATTATTTTCTGTATTGGGTAGATAATTATAAATTTTCTGCAATAACGATGACTTATTGGACGTGAGACATCTTAGTCCGCCCGTGACCATGAACGCTGCAAAGTGTTCGAAATGTCGGGCAATCAAAAATCAAATACAAACGCGATAAAATCCGTAAAGTAGTTTTATTTAAAATGAATAAGGAATATAATATGCATATAACTTCTATGCAAGAGAAGGAAAACTCGAAATAAAACCCTATACCAACACCTCTGATCAGTGTGGTATAGTAGGTTATTATTCCTCCTATTGTAAGGCCCGAGCCCAATAGTGGGACGTATACGAGCTGTGATGATGTTGATATGGTGTTTTATTCTAACATCGATTTTTTCAAGAAATACTCTGTATGTCGAAAAATTTAAATACATTTATGTGCAATACGTTTATGTTATCTTTTATTTTGTTATTATTTTTATACATATTTTTTTTAGGTTAAATTATTGTTATATTTGTTATTATTGCAATATATTATTTGTAAAGAGATACTTATGTTTTGACAGTATCTTTTATACTCTGCTGCCTGTGCATCGCTGACGAACGTTGCAGGACGCTGCAGAATAACAGCGTTGTGGTATTCACTTTACCGAGTAGATACCTCAACATTATGCTGAGCAGCTAGCCTTTTCCTCTTTTGCGAAGGGGACGCTAATCTTAATGTAATTTTTGTTATTTTCGTTGTTTTTTTTTATTATTTATGGTTTTTTTATGTTATTGTACTTTTATCATTATTTCTTGTACGTGTTCCTTTCGTAAAGGAGTAATAAATTACTTTTCGTTCTTTCTTGTTTCTTAATGACGACATAGAATTATTAATATCAACTTTTCGTGTGCTCCCGGAGTAATAATAAAGTTCTCCACCTCATTTCTTGCCTGTGGGTATTATCTAAACGATGTAATATGCAAGAAAAGTAAAACATGAAATAAAACTTTAAACCAATCCGTCTGAAGCTGAACAGCTTGGTCTATACCAAGCTGTTCAGCCTTTAATAAAATAATAATAATGTAATATTTTAATTTTTATATTCATTATTCAGCCCTTTTTCATCCACTGCTGAATGAATATCTCCTGCATACAACCATTGGTGGTGGTCATTTATTGAAAAGCATATTATCATAATAACTACGCACGGTAAATGATCCCTCGAACACTTTTTTCGACTACCACTGACAAGAGGTTGAACTAAGTGGACCGACGACCTGGTGAATGTTGCTGGGCGTCGTTGAATACAGGCGGCTCAGGACCGCTCTTTGTGGTGAAACATGAGGGAGGCCTACGTCTAACAGTAGATGGTAATAGGTTAAAATGATGATGATAATGATTGGCAAGAAAAAAGAGGTTGTAACAACTACTATATTTTTATTGTATCACCACGCGGAGGAAATTTGAAGTTTAATTTTCAGTCATAACATTAGAAGCCTTCTGATTTTTAGTATAATTCAAGGCGAATTAATTCATCTTGTATTTACTTAATAGAATTTCTAGGATCTTAAATTGAATTCCCTAATGACGTCAAACATAAGTTTCAATCGAATTAAATATGGTTTTCATATCACCGTAATGATTCGTGAGGTGGCGGAGTACGAATACAATTCACCACTCCCTGTCTTGTCCGTGGATGTCGTATAAGACGACTATGGGATATAATATGTATATAATATCTATGCATGTTCACACTGATACCGTGACGTGTCGTGTGACGTCGGTTAACTCCGCCTAGATTCGGTAGTTCCTCATGCACCGACGTTTAACCGCCATTCTTGATTTGACACTTTCGAAAGGCTCTTGTGACATATTGGTTCTGCGGCGCCCGCGGTTACCGTTCCTCAGTTAAAGACAGCGAAAGCTTACCACGCTGGTCAGCCTACTCGCCCGCGAGTGTATATACTATACCATAATAGTGATATTAAATAGACAATAACTTCAGTGCCCGCATTCAGCCCAACTAGCTCGTCGTGAACACCATCTTCAGCCCAGCAGGTCTGCAGCTCCAACTAAGCACGGGAGAGACGAGGGAAGTTCTCCACTTACTTCCCACCGTTTTCCTAACAAACCCTCATTTTGTGGGAACCAGTCCCACTAGTGGCATTGGCTTCCCGCTGGTCCTTCGGCAAGCCCACGTCGGTATATTGCTGGCATAAGGTGTCCCATACAGTCCACTCAGCCGCAATAATGCAAGAGATGGCAAACTAAAACTAATCACTTTACCAGTGGTTAACTCTTGATCGGGTGCCGCTTGCGGGATCTGATCCAGCCATAATCTTCTCCTTATATTTGTGATAATTATTATATTTGTGAATTGTATTATATAATATTTCGAATGGCTCTGTAAGTATTAATAAGCATGTTGTAAGATGTAATTTTATTTAACTGAAATTAGAAAAAAAAAATAGACAATCCCGCTGAGTTTCTTGCCGGATCTTCTGAGTGCGGTCGTGTTCCGATCCGGCAGTAATTTTAAGAAAACATGTAAAAAAGATTGCAATATGTAAGTACCCCTGCGGGGTTTATACATAGTAAATGATTTGAATTTGAATGCCAACCTCTCTGACCAGCATAGTATAGTATAGTAAGGTCAATATCGCTCCTATTGTGGAGTAGGCTTGAGCCCAGGACGTATATGAGCCGAGATAATCATCACCATCAGCACATTAATATGCCACTGCGGGGTTTGAGCTTACTCAACAATAGGAGTGAAATTAATCTTACTATATAGATGTGTTGGTATAGAGTTTAATTTCGAGTTTTCCATCTCTTGCATAGATGTTATATGCATATTACGTTCCTTACCCGTCTATTACGACAGTCACCGGCCAGAAAGAGTGTATTGAATTGTATTCTTACTCTGTCACTACACGAAGAAATACTACGTACTAAATACTACGAAATATTATTTTGAATGTAGCGAATCGATAATCGATATATCTTATCGAGATGCCCCAATTCGATATATATATAATCGATTCAATGACGTACTCTGGATGAGTAAACATGGCTGCATGTATGAATGGAATTCAATTTATATATATATCGAGAAATATTTTTAAATAAACATGGATATCATATTTTCTATATAGAATACTCCACTCCAAGAATTAGTTAAAGAATTTAACTAGACTAGTGGTCGGCGTGTGGTCGAAATTCGGCCATAATTCATTTTAATTAATTTTTCTGCATAATTCTTCTATGTATAATTGTAAATTGAGCAAGCTGTATTTCACTAATAACTAATATATAGGTACAAATCTTTAGTACGCATTGTCATCATAATTATGATTGTTTGATATTCAGTTCGACCAGAGATTTTAACCGTAAACAAAAGACTATAAGCTTTGCTACACACACACACTCACGCATACGCGTGTGTGTGTGTGTGTAGCAAGTGCATTGTAGTGTGCGTAATGCCTTTTTTAATGAATTTAATTATTTCTAATCCATTATTATATGAAATTTCAGTTTTATGCACTTCTCCTCATTATATACTTCAACTGTGTCAAATTTCATACTTGTCCATCCACGTAATTTTCGTAAAAAGGGGTACAAAGTTTTTACTTCACGTATTTATATATAGATAATATTAGTTTAAGTTGTGAAAAAGCGTTATATAAAATATTATTTTCATTTCTGATGTTTGCGCGAGTATTACACGATGAGTTATGGTTATTGCAGTCTATAATAACTATAACTCATTAGACGTGAAATATGGGAGGGTACCCCACAAGAGGGTATTCTGTCGGGCCGACCACTAACGTCAAGTCACCCTGCTCCGGTGGTCGGCGCAACGACGAGGGCGACGTATCACGGGTAGGTTACGGGTGTGAATGCTTACGCCCCTCTGTCGCCCCGGACGGAGTGGTGCGAGGAGTTGCCGACCGTACTCCACCCCCAAACAAAAAAAAAACGTGAAATATCTTAGTGCACCCATGTCTATGGACACTTTAAAGGGTTCGAAAGGTCGGCGAGAATACAAACGCTATAAAATTCGTAAAAATAATTTTATTTAGAATTCATAATATTATGTCAAATTGTGTGGCTTTGCTAAAGTACAAACTTTTGATGGTACCTGAAAGGATAATCGGGCTGACCATGGATATCAAAGATTCAGTACCAGTCGTCGGCCCAGTGGCGATGGGGGAATACAGCGGATTATGGAGCCGCGCGCCGCCCTTACATCGCCCGGACGGAATGAATGGCCTCTGTCCACACCATAATCAACCATAAAAATCTCCAATATCTTATGCTTGTTTTCCTTTAGGGAATCTAGGTAAAGTCCTTACACAATTTTGTGTGCATATAAAATGAGAAGAAGAAAAAGCGATTATAAAAACCACTCCTCTTTTAAGAATAAATTCTTGATTTAGCAGTGGACTTTACAGACATAACAATTAACAAACACAAATTATACCCAAACTCAAACAGTTATTTGTATATTGCTCAATGAACTGTCCTTGGGGAGTGAATCCACAACACTCGGATGGTGGGCTATTTAAACCACTACGCTATCTTTGCAAATACTTAACTGAGATTTTTTTGGCCGAGTTCTCTTATGCTTATATCGGAATACATAAATATCTTCTTAAGTCTCCTTCCTCCATAATAGGAGAAAAATTACTCCATTATACCATACTATGCTGACAATAAATATAAAAAATGTGCCAATGTGTTGCTGTGGGATTTTATTTCCAGTTATCTTTCTATTACCTAGACTTTATATCGAGGTGTGAAAGGCTATTTGATTTAAACATCATTTTTATAACTTTACAGGAGAGCCATTTAAACACACACATCCCACTGTTGGGCTCAGGCCTCCTCCACAATGGGAGGGAACTTGACCTACTATACTGGTCAGACATGTTGGCATAGGGTTACGTTTCGAGTTTTCCTTCTCTTGCACAGATGTTATGTGCATATTATATCCCATAGTCGTCTTTTACGACATCCACGGGCAAGATAGGGAGTGGTAGATGTCGCTTAAACCAAATAGCCTTTCACCCCTCGATATGCATATTATATCACTTAGTCATATTTTACGATACTTACGGGAAAAAAAAATTTTGGATGGTGAATTGTATTCCTACTCTGTTACCACATCATCATCATCATCTTGCTCTTATCCCAATTACTTGGGGTCGACGCAATATGTCATCTGTTTTGACATACTGCAAAAAGTTTCGGCAATGACTTTTATGACCGGCCGCCTGCCTGACGTCAACCCTCCTTGGGAATGTAATCGTTGACCCAAATGGTACCAGATGGAGTTGGTCCGGGTCAATCTAGGGCTCTTAGTCGTCTTTTACGACACCCACGAGCAAAGCAAGGGTTGGTAGTATTCGAAGCCGCTACCACACAGCAACTACAACTACTCTGTTACCACATATGAAAATCATACGAAAAACTGAACATTTTTTTTTTTCAAATAACTTATTTTCATGTGTATTTTGTTTGTTCCAGGTACCACATATTAGTGGCCATAGACACGGCCATGATTTATCTACAGAGGAACCAGAAATCATAGACCACCACCATGATAATACGACACATCATGGAAAGGTTAGTTATAGTTCTCATCTAATTCGCATACAACTATAACGTATAAACACTGCTAGGGACTTACATATCGGCAATTTTACGTTTTGTCAAAAATTCTGCCGCATATGGATCTTTGTAATACCAGAAGCTAGTCCGTGTGGTGACGGAGTAAGAATACAATTCACCACTCCCTATCTTGGTTGTAAAAGACGACTATGGGATACAATATGCACACAACATCTGTGCAAGAGAAGAACAACTCGAAATGAAACCCTATACCAACATGTCTAACCAACACGGTCCCCCCATTGTGGATGAGGCTGGCGCCCAACAGTGGGACGTAGATGGGCTGCGATGATGAATACCAGAAGCACAGCTAGTTTTAGGTCTGTGAAGAAAGCGCTCTTCTTAAGTGATATCTTTTTAACTGCACTGAGGTAAATATTGCTAAAAACGTACAGTTGAAGACCGCAACGTTTCCAGATGAAATTGAGACACTCTGCTACAGTGTTGAGTTTTAACACTGAATGTGGCCGCAACCAAGAATATTTGACAAAAAACTGAGCGGATTTGTCATATTTCATTGCTTGCATATACAATTACCTATTTTTATTACTATTTACTACCAATTGCTTCTTTCATAAAAAATCCAAATAATAACTTCAGTAATTCAGACCAGCCTTTTCTTCTTTTCCGTTTATATGCGTACTCTAATTAGGCCGATGGCTACTTCTCAAAAGATGTGATTGATATGCTATTAAAAGTTGATTAAATGAGTTCTATAAGATGAATATTCCTAATAATGTAACTTATATGGGCTGATTAGGCAAGGAAATTTATCTGAACCCTCAATAGGTTTTCATGCAGAGGTCTCGTAGTCGAATCAACGCCATGAAAAAGGAGTTTGGTGTCGCTTATTTTATTGCTGAACACTCAACCTGGTTTTATGAATACCACCATCAAGTAGGTGATGGTGATACAGCATTTGACTCCGTCACTCTATGATGTGCCACACCTGCATGCTTGAGAAGCATATAACAGCTTCGTGAAAGTGAATGAGATTGCATTTCTTTTAAGTTGGTGTGCTATAAATGGGGAACCACCTCTAAGGAGGTCACAGAGCAGAAGGACGTAAATTTGCAGGCAATCATAGATGTCTTGTGTATAAAAGAAGAGATAGAGGAAATCTAGTCTAGACATTAGTTGCCTTCGAAAAGATAACGGGGCACTTCGACTGGAACTCAAAGAATACCGCTGCGAGTTTCAGGAATTGAGAGATTTTGCTTCGACATCTCAGGTTGTGCAATGGTTGTGTCGATTTGTGCAATGGAGGAAATTCATCACGCCGTATGTCACAGCAATACTAGACATCCAATGTGCATGCATAGAAGACAGTCTTTTAGCCGTGAAGGTAACTCGTCAAGTGCTACCTCACCGGAACCCCTTATATGATTTTTGATTGAAGCGAGCTAATATATTAGCACTAAGACCTATAAATAGAGTTCGTCAGCAATAGGCGAGTATTGCATCTCCTCAGTATTAAGAAACAGGCACTGTTCATTGCTGTTGGTGGCAACGAGCAAACAGCACTCATAATCATCATCATCGCAGCCCACATACGTCCCACTGATGGGTTCGGGCCTCCTCCACAATAGGAGGGAATTTAACCAACTATACTGTGCTGGTCAGACATGTTGGTATTTTTTTTTTTTTAATGGGTGAGCTATGGTAAGTGCACGCGCGGTCCAGTCTGTCCGGGGCGATGAAAGGACGGCGCGTGGGCCCATAACCCACCCGTACCCACGTCACCTCGTTGTTGGGCCGACCACCGGAGCAGATGTGACTTGTTGTCAGTGGTCGGCCTGACGGAATACCCTTTCGGGTAACCTCACCTCTCAACGTCCTGGGACGTCAGTCACCGTCGCGCGGTCAACCTCTCTGCGGGTGACGGACAATTCCCCGGTCCGATCACCTGCAGCCTCGGCTAGGGCGGCATTAGGCGCAGATACTCGCGCCTGCGCCGCCCACTTGCGCCTGCGCCGCCCGGACATGTTGGTATAGGGTTTCATTTCGAGTTTTCCTTCTCTTGCACAGATCTTATGTGCATATTACATATTATATATGCATTGTATATCCCTTAGTCGTCTTTTACGACATCCACGGGCAAGATAGGGAATGGTGAATTATATTCTTAATCCATCACCACACCGATACTACAAACATGATACTACAAAACAGCACTATTGATGTTAAATGATACTGTCGCTTATAGATCTGTCCTAGTGCCTACCGTAAAGAAATTGAATGAAATGTAGATGCGTGCAATGAGTTTCAGTGATATTAAAGGCATCACCAAAACCCGACTCTTTCACGGGGAGTGCTCCGAGGAACTGTTTGACTTGGTACCACCGTCACCATTCTACCAACGTACCAATCGACATCGTAGCAGGGTTCATCCATTTCACCTGGAAACGTCTTCAACTGTACGTTTCCAGCTCGATTCGAACGAAATGCAGCAACATATTGCTACTACTTGTTCGTCGATAGATGACTGTCGTCAGTGTGCTCCTAACACATACAGAGGCTACATGCCACAGGCTATATGATAAAAGGTTCAAATGGTACCCTATGTATAAAAAAATCGGCGCGCCATACGCTCGAGGCCTGCGCGGCTTGGGCAGTGCAGCGCTGTGAACTCGTCGCAATCATCGGTACAGACCTGACGCTGCCGGCTATCGCTAGGGCGATGGTCGACAGCGTCGGGAATTGGGACGCGGTCGCAGCCTTCTGCGAGACAGTGATCTCGCGGAAGGAGGCGGCGGATCGCCTGCGTGAGGAGCGCAGCCATGATAAGGAGATCCGCCGCCGGCGACTGGGGTGGCGTAGGCGCAACTACCTGCGCCTCATGCCGCCCTAGCCGAGGCCGCGGGTGACGTGACCGGGGATTAGTCCGTCACCCGCCGAGAGGCCGACCGCGTGAGGAAAGACCGACGTCCTCCCCGAGGGGGGGACGTCGGTCGATGGGAGGGTACCCCAATAGTATTCCGTCGGGCCGATCACTGATGTCAAGTAACCCTGCTCCGGTGGTCGGCCCAACGACGAAGGCGACGTGGTTTTCGGGTGGGTTGCGGGAGTTGCGTGCTTAAGCCCCTCTGTCGCCCCGGACGGAGTGGTGCGGAGGCGCGCCGACCGCAGCCCACCCACAAAAAAAAAAATGTATAAAAAATAAAACGAATTGTTTTTTAAAA
Organism: Lymantria dispar; assembly: GCA_032191425.1. Taxonomy (NCBI): domain Eukaryota; kingdom Metazoa; phylum Arthropoda; class Insecta; order Lepidoptera; family Erebidae; genus Lymantria; species Lymantria dispar. The sequence continues at coordinate 1,769,911 of CM063465.1, read as the reverse complement.
TTTAATTATCGAGATAGATACAGTGTATGTTTCGTTGAAGAACAGTGTTAAAAAATGTAAAGTGTAGGTCGGCGCTGACAAATTGAAGTTGTACCCCTGAGGGTTGAAATTTGCATACGAGACAGCATTATGTACGTGTTAAGTTATAAGGGTACAGCGTGTTTTAACTTTTATTTAAAACAGTATTCAAAGACGAAGGCGACTTAGTATTAATTTTATCCGAGTGGAAAATAAAATCACATCCAAAAACCTTATTTAAATAACCTGCTACTAGTGCGCAACTTGCCTAGAATACTAGCAGTATTGTTAAACGCCAATGCTTGACCTCATTCCAAAATAAAAGCCGGCAATACTAATTAATGAAAGCGTCTGCAAACTAAATTTCATGGGAATAGTTACAACTGTTGCCGAATTTATATTACTATAGAAATATAAAAGAATACTCGTTAAAAGATATTATAGAAATAATATTTTTTGTTGTTTACGCACGTATTAGACATTGGAACTAATCATGGTCACGAGAGAACTAAGATGACTGTCCTCCAACAGATCATCGTTATTATAAGGATTAACATTTACCAGCAACAGTATTATTTATTACATTTTAACCCGTATTATTGATGCAAATTGATTCATTTTTGCTTAATTAGTCAGATATTAGATAAAGTTTGCCCGTGTGGGGACGGGGTAAAAATACAATTCACTACCCCCTCTCTTGTCCGAGGGCGTCGCAAAAGACGACTAAGGGATTAAATATGCATATAATATCTATGCAAGAGAAGGCAAACTCGAAACAATACCCTATACCAACACATCTGACCAGCCTGGTATAGTAGAAGGTCAATTTGCCTTCACTATTGGAGCAGGCTCAAATCCAACAGTGGGACGTATATAAGCTGAAATGATGATGATTATGAATGAATTTTATTTATTAAAGTTTAACCCATACTTTTGATACAAATTCATTCATTTTTAGTTCTTTTTTTTGTTATTGCAAACGGTGGCGAACAAGCAAATGGACGCTCATGGACCTTTGCTCGGCCGATGCCTGCCGTAAAAAATTTAAGGGAGTGAGAATGTGTGCTATTAGGTTCGGTGAAACTAAAGGCATTATCAAAACACACAACATGCAAACATGCTCAGAAAATTGGGCTGCCAGCTCTCTTACTCATGGAACAAAGTGCAGTAACTAACTACTACTTGGACGTCGATTTTCTGCTCAGTATGGTACTACCCTGGACGGATCAGTCCGCGGCTGTAGACAGACAGCTGTCAACAGTGTGTTCCTATCAATACAAGTTAGTTATGAGATATTAGATAAAGTTTTATAAAATCATCGGTCGTTCAACACTTGTACCACACACGAATCCCTTTGACGTGTACGTTTCGATTGTAAATTTTAGCGAGTATTTGTTGTTATCGTCGTCTTGTTCAGAACGTACTTTACTGCTATATGGAAATGGACTTTGTTTTGTATTTTTTTTTTCCCTACTACGGAAGAGAGTAATATGTTTGATTGGTTTTTATTTACATAGAGCTATTCCGTCATAACTTCAATATTGTACAAATTGCACACGTTGCCAAGCTATTCTAAAACAACCTATTGAATGAAATATAGTAAATCGATTTCCACCACGGACTTGTCCTTGCCGAGCTGGCCACAGACGACAAGGTAGCAGTGATTTCTAAGTTAAAGGACCACGCATTCCCCATGCATCAACTCGAATGGAATAGACGGTAGTGTGCTAACCATAGTCTCAATAAAGACTATTGTTCTTCTTTATGCGAACTCCAAAAAGGTTACCTAAGCTGACTACTAAAGACACGGAATCAGTACCATGGTTCACTCAAATGGCTATAGAGAAGTACAGTTCTGATACGTTAAGGGTTCGATCGCCATCCCTACCGCGACCCCAGGTGTTGGCAACACTGTCTTGTTGCCAGGGCGTCGATTGGGACGATACCCGAAAGGATAACCCGCCGTGTCGGCCATCGATGTCAAGGGATCAGTACCAGTGGACGGCGCAATGTCGATGGAGAGGGAATACGGTAGGATATGGAGCCATGGGACCATATCCGTTGCCTCAGGTGGATTGCGTATGGAGATGTGTCCAGACCGTAGCCTACCACTACTTAATACGTTGAACGCCATGAGGGTCACCATGTGGACCTCAGTTATCTAGTATATGAAGCCAGCATAAAATCGCTTATTTCTAAAATTGTAATGATAATTTTTTATTTCTTTAGAGACTTTAAAATGTCGTGAATCACGTAGTAAATACCGAAGAAAAGTTATTTGTGATCTTATTTTGTTTAAAGTCGACCCAGGTTTGCGGTCGTATGGTGTACCTACGGCTTCAATGGAACAACTGTATGTTAGCTACATGCTGTCCTACTTCGCCCAAATGGAAAAATCTGAAAAATCTTGCAGGCGTTTAACGTTTCGAGGAGAGGGTACTCCTCAGGGATATTCCGTCGGGACAACCACTGACGACAAGTCACCCTGCACCGGTAGTCGGCCCGACGACGAAGACGACGTGTGACGGGTGGGTCATGAGGCCGCACGCCGCCCCTTTGTCGCCCCGAACGGATCCGGGTGGCAAGTGAGCTAACCATGGCCCACCACTAAAAAAAACGTATCAAAAAACCTATACTAGCCTCATTTAAATTGAAATGAAAGCAGTTGGATGATATTTATTCAATGTGATGGATCTACTTTCTGCGTATTCATCTTTTGATATGACAATAAAAGCAAGAATTTTCCTTTTTAAAAATCCACGATGCAATACAATAGAGATAATGGTTTGAATATGATACATACGTACCAACGTCATGTATAATAATCACCCTTGCGAGAGGATTACAGATTATATTCAATAGTTATATACGAGTAACTTTTTGTTGACGATTTTGGTGACTGTTTGACTTGTCTCCTCCATTGTGGAAGGGAAATTGATTTACTGCACCACTTTGATCAGACGTGTTGAGACGTTTCGAGGTTTCCTTCTCTTGCGTTGATGTTATATGCATATTTAATCGCTTCGTCATACTTTACGACATCCCCGGGCTAGAAAAAGGATGATGAATTGTATACTTACTCCGTCACCATACGGAAATTGCCATAGTAACTTAGAAATCGAGGCACACGGGTGCCCTTACTTACAATGTCTACTATTTTCAATGCATAGTTCAGGATATAATCTCAAATAATCTTGTTTTTGCTGGATTATATAACCGAGTAAAAAAAAATCGGTTATCTGTAAAGTCGGTTTACGACGATAGTTGAACGTGACAACGTCATAAGAAAATACTGATGGAATGGTTTCATTTTTCAAAAGAAAATTTTAATTTTATTTGTTTGATAGATATTTTGTATGGATCAAGCCTTAAATGGAACGCCTCAGGGCGAGGTAACGCATACGTCATGTTTTTTCGTGTGTGCAGCCGGCTCCATCGAATTATAAGACGTTGTCACGTCAATAGTCACATCGAGCCATAGAGAAGCAACACGAGTCGAGACTACTTCGACTTTGGTAGGCAACAGCTATAGCAACCATAAGCAGCAAATAATCGTCCGTATGATTCTTCATTTTACTCTTTTACATGACTGCGTGAGAATTACGGCATCATACCATTTGCACGGTGGATTCACTACAAAGGCATGCGATAAACAAAAAAACGTCTTGTAACAAACGAAGACTTATTGTCTATCGTTCCTTTCGAATAAAGAATGTCGTAGCGCTACGAAATGCTACGCTTCGTAGCATAGTATAGCAATATTAGCAAGCAAACTTAATAGCATTGCAAGGAATGTACTTCAAAATAAATTATATGAACTTTTTACAAGTGAAAAATGATTGCAATACGTGGAATTGGAATTCACATTTACTGGATATTCATTGAAATCGTCTAACCAATAGTGGACTACAAGAGTGGACCGTAAATATCCGTAGTTTAATTTACAATGTGTATACGATGTGTATATGTGTATATGTGTACTCGCTTAAATATCAGATTTTTTTTTGTTGCAAACGATGGCAAACGAGCAAACATTACACCTGATGGTAAGTGTTGCTGCCGCTCATGGACCTTTACAAGACCGTTGCCTACCGTAAAGAAAGTGAAGGGAGTGTGAATACGTGCAATGAGGTTCGATGATACTAAAAGCATCACTAAAACCCACAACACGCAAACACCCTCAGAAATTTGAGCTTCCTGCTCACTCGCTCACCAGCGCAGTAAAAAATTGCTACTACTCGTATAACGAATTTTTGCGAGAGGGGGGTACTACCCCGGATGGACTGGCCCGCGGCTGTAGACAAACAACTGTCAACAGCGTGGTGTGTGTGTCACTATAAAATAATAACATAAAGCTTTATATGATTATAAATTCATCCAAATACTGAGAGATTTTTTTTTCGTTCCAATGAAAGAACTGATTTTGTTTTCGCTCAAATAATCTCAACGCGTTTTCATGCGAACTTTGTAACTTTACCTAAACCATTACAACATGTCAGGAACAATACATTCTACAAAGGAAACCGTATGAACAAAGAGATTTAATAACAAACGTTGTGTTTTTCTGCGTACCTGACCGGAATATATATTTTTTTTTTCAATGGGCATGTTTTTTTCCATAATACATATATTTTGGCTTAGTAAATTTAATTAATAGAGACACAGATCTGTACAAATGGCGCAATGGTTTATGTAGCGATTTCTTATGCTGAGTGACGTGGATTCGATTCCTAAACAAGACAGTTGCCGGGTCTTGAGTATTAGGAATTGGAACGCGGTCGCCGCCTTCTGTGAGGCAGTCGTCTCGTGAAAGATGCGACAGAACATAAACGGCGGTTCTCTACAACAACACGTTCCACCACCAGCGACTAGTGCGGCGCAAGCCAGTAACTGCGTCTGATGCCATCTTAGCCTAGTCCGCGAGTGATTGCACCGTAGTTACCCGCAGAGAGGGGGCGTCGGGGAGGGATGGTATCTGAAATCCACCAGACTGGTCACAGACGTCAAGGACTCAAACCCCCCTTTCGCATCCTCAGATGGAACAGATGCCCTGTATCGAGATCAACACTCCACCCAAAAGAAAAGGACAGTTCTTTATGCGATCTAGCTGCTATTGATTTAGATGTAATTTCTGTTAAAAATACATACTTTTAACGGAACTTACTTCACAAAGATTTGTTTGATTTAATTGCATATAACATCTATGCAGGAAAAGGAAAACTATAAAATCCTATACCAACCCGCCTGACCAGCGTGGCATAGTAGGTCAATTTCCTTAACTTTGTGGAGGAGGCTCGAGCCCAGCAGTGGGACGTATATGATCTGTGATGGATGGAATAGGTCAATTTTACTATTATTATGGAATAGACTTAAGACTAACAGTCGAATATAAGCTTAGGAGATAACTAGCCAAATATATTCCTTGAGAAAATCCATTTTTTATCTAAGAATAGTTGAAAATTTTCCTTATATCGTACAACAAAAGTAAAGGAGCCGTCGCTCAGGACGCCTGGCAGATGTACTACAAGTACATATGCATAAAAGAACAGATTATGACAGGAACTAATATCATCTTCATCATCTTGCTCTTATCCCAATTACTTGGGGTCGACGCAACATGTCATCTGTTTTGACATATTGCAAAAAGTTTCGGCAATGACTTTTATGAGCGGCCGCCTGCCTGACGTCAACCCTCCTTGGGAATGTAATCGTTGACCCAAATGGTACCAGATGGAGTTGGTCTGGGTCAATCTAGGGCTCTTAGTCGTCTTTTACGACACCCACAAGCAAAGCAAGGGTTGGTAGTATTCGAAGCCGTTACCACACAGCACTAATATAGTATAAAGTATTATTAAAATATTACGTTTTTTTTTTTTCAATAAACCTTTATTTTCATAAGTATACGCTATAGGTTTGTGTTAATATTTTATTTTGAGCTCATTAGATGGTGTTGTACTAAATTCTAAAACAGGTTATGGTTTCATTACACAAATTCTCATACGCAAGCGTGGCGTCTAACGCCACGCCAATGATCACACTCGCCTATAAATATTTCACATCAAAAATGACAATAATGCTTAACGGTGATATCATGTATCTACACGTGACAAACTGAACAGTTCTCAATTCAATCACAAGTTTATCAGTTACACAATACATAAGCTTATCTTGGATTACATTAATTAATACTGCTTATAGTGAAGCTCGCGAGATAATTACTATTATAGATTACCTATAACTAACGTTCTCACATTACAAACTATTTTATAATCCTGTTTTCAATTGCGTGAACTTTGTACTTATTACATCTATACCAATTAATAAAATTGGAGTGTCTGTTTGTAATGTCAAAATAATAGGCTTTTTTCATGCTCACACAGTTATTTGCACGACACCTATGCCTAAAATAGCAATTAAAATTTTTTGCCTGTCTGTCTGTCTGTTTGTTCCGGGTAATCTTCAAAACGGCTGGACCGATTTCAAAAATTCTTTCACCAATGAAAATCTATAATATCAGGGAGGAGGAATATAACTTAGGCTATATTTTATCCTGGTATTCTAAGGAGAACTACGTGGGTAAAACGACTAAAACCGAAGCAAAGCGAGGGCGGGTTGCTAGTTTATCTATAAAATCTGTATGGTAACAAGAATACAACCCATCACCATTTGACTATAGATTTCGTAAAAGACAACCAATAGATTTCACCATTTCAGCCCATATGCGTCCCACTGCTGGGCCTGCATCTCTTCCACTATATCATATAGTTTTAATTTCCCTCCAGAGTTCCCTCCTCATGGAGTGGTAGGACCACACTGTCGACAGTTATCTGTCTACAGCCGCGGGCCGGTCCGTCCGGGGCAGTACCACGCTCTCGCAGAAAATCGACGTCTGAGTAGTAGCGATTTGTTACTGCGCTTCGTTCGGTGAGTGAGAGAGCCGGAAGCCCAACTTTCTGAGGGTGTTTGCGTGTGGAGGTTTTTGGTGGTGCCTTTAGTATCACCGAGCCTCAATGCACGCATTCACACTCCCTTGACTTTGGGCGTAACCTGGCGTAACCCATTACCAGGACGGAACAACCGTGGCTATTCCTTTCGTACGCAAACAGACCCGCAAATCGAAAACTAAGCAGATTGACATTTTTTATCAAAACGTAAGAGGTTTGAAAGGTAAAACAAGCGAGATAAAATCTGTTCTATATCAGTTCAGCTCAAAGGTACTCGCACTAACAGAAACAAGACTTGACAGCAGCGTCTACGACTCAGAATTATTTCCACCTGACTATGCTGTTCTAAGACACGACAGGATCATAAATGGGGGTGGTGGCGTTCTACTAGCAGTCCGCCAACCTTATAAGCTTCGTGACATTAACTGTGACTGCCGATGCCATCCCGACGATGAAATCGTAGCTGGTGTAATTAGTGTCGGGAGTTACAGTTTTATTTGCTGTGTCGTATATCTACCGCCACGAGTACCTAACACACGGTACTATTCTGTATTTGAATGCATTGAACATCTTGTTACGTCACAAAAGTCACCAGTTATAGTGATCGGTGATTTCAATTTATACTCAGCATCTAAGTCAGTGCGTGAACATTATAAACTTTTATTTATTATCATCTTGTAATTTAATTCAAAATAACAATGTTAATAATAGCCTGGATCGCATTCTTGACCTAGTAATTAGTCCTAAGGATCAAATAACTCTCTCTGTTACAGAATCTGAGCTCGGGCTTGTAAGGTCAGAGAAACACCACCTACCTCTCATAATCAATGCCTTTGCTAACAGATTTTATTCGTTTTATAATAATCATTACAATAAATCATCTGCTAATATTTATAATTTACCCACTCGTAATTTTAGGAAGGCAAATTACACTGAGTTATACTCACGTTTATATAACACGGATTGGTCAACAATATATAATTGTCCTAACACTAACGATGCGGTCAATCAGTTCTATATATTAATAAACAAACATATTGATGACACGGTCCCTACTAGCATACCTACATATGTAAAATATAATAAATATCCAACATGGTACAATCGCGAAGTGTTAAACTATTTGAAACTAAAGAATTATTATCACAAGTTATACAAAAGTGCCAATAACCAATTATACTATGCATTGTTTACGTATTATCGTAAACAATTCAAACGTTTATTGGACACCAGCATGAGAATACACTTTGGTAAAATGGAAAACGATATAATACGTAACCCTAGCTTATTCTGGACACACATTAAGGAGCATAAACACTCTAACGAACCATCATATTTTGGAATGACTGAACCACTACAGGTAGCCAACGCATTTGCGTTGCACTTTCAGAGTGTATTTCAGTCACATGCGCCTGCGCTTGATGCTCAAGCGACACTGGCAGCGGTCGCGGCCTCACCGGCGCTGCCCCTTCACCTCGCCCCCGACATGTTCGTCTGCGTGCGTAATATCGCGAAATCTGATGTTTTATTGGCCTTAAAAAAACTCAAACCGAAATGCACTCAAGGGCCCGACGGTATTCCACAGTTCATTGTTAGAGACTGCTATCAGATATTTTTAGAGCCTCTACTACACATTTTTAATCTGTCCATCACAGAGAAAACTTATCCACATCTATGGAAGACAAGCAAAGTCATCCCCATACATAAAAGCGGGTCTAAATCTGACATACAAAATTATCGCGCTGTTGCGGTACTGTCTGTATTTGCCAAAATTATGGAATCTATATTGTATACATTAATATACAAGCAATTGCGCGGATGGTTCAGTGATCAACAGCACGGTTTTCTACCTAATAGATCTACTACAACCAACCTACTAACTATATCATCTATGATATCAAATGTAATAGATGCTAAAAAGCAAGTAGATGTGGCTTACCTTGATTTTCAGAAGGCGTTTGATATAGTGGATAATGACCACCTACTATTCAAAATGGCATCAATAGGATTCTCGGAACAACTCATCTTCTTTTTCTGTAACTACTTGGCGGACCGCAAACAATATGTTGCGTACAAACGATGCTCATCTTCCACATATAGTGTAAATTCTGGTATAGGTCAGGGCAGCTGTTTGGGCCCATTACTCTTTTTAATCCTGATTAATGATCTACCATACAAAATTGAACATAGCCTCTGTTTGATGTTTGCGGACGATGTCAAACTTGCATTGACCATCAACTTACCTTCTGACTGCGCGCTATTGCAAGCGGATATTAATAGTGTTCACGAATGGGGCAAACTCAACAGCTTGAAACTAAACATTAATAAATGTGTTGTGGTAACATATGGTCGTATCCGTTCTCCAATATGTCAAAACTATCACATTGCTACCAAACAATTGAAACGTGCTGACACCGTAAGGGATTTAGGCACATGGTTTGATAGCAAGTTTACATTTAAAAACCACATTTCTAAAATATGTGACCAAGCTAGGAGGAACTTAGGTTTTGTACTGCGACAGTCAAAAAAATTTAATAACAAGCTAACGCTTAATATTTTATACAATGCATATGTTCGTACTACTATAGAGACTAATGCCATTATTTGGAATCCTAACACATTACAACTAACTCAAAAAGTTGAGAGAATACAAAAAATGTTTATTCGGTATCTGTACAAAAGGACTTACTTTTATTATCCGTATCTCTATCCCACGTTATATATAATAGGTATGGTAGACCATCAAATGCTGGCGACGCGTCGCAATATAGCACTAGTTAAATATTTCTTCAGACTGATACGTGGTTCCGAATACAATCCTTTACTACTAGCCGAAATCAATTTCAATGTGCCTCGCCAGGTCGTAGGTAAGTTGCGCGAACGACAGAGACCTCTATTGGCGTCACACACGGCGCGCACTATCATAGGCCAATTCGCACCGCTTCCTCGCGCATTGCACTATATCAATGAGATCATAGTCTCTGAACCTACACTCGACTTATTTTCGTGTACAGAGAGATGTTTCATGTGTATAGCAGAAAGTTATGTGGAGTCGCTGTCCATTGCCAGCAGTGTATGCTAATCCAAAGTTATTATATTATTAATCATTACACATATATGTATAGTAAAATAATTTTCTTTATGTTATAACTTATTAATATTTTTGTGATAACTTTTATTCTTTTTTTTTAACTCCTTCTTGTTTTGTATTATTACTTTTTATTGCGCATGGTACGCTGTTAGCAATAAAAAATAACTGAATGTTGAATAAATAAATAAATAAATAAATAAATAAATAAATAAACTTTCTTCGCGGTAGGCAGCGGCTTTGTAAAGGTCCATGAGCGGTAGCAATACTTACCATCAGGTGTAATGTTTGCTCGTTTGCCACAGCTTGCAATAAAAAAAAAAGAAAAGGGTGGTCAGACTCGACCAGGGTATTCCGTTGGGCCAGCCACTGAAAACAAGTTACTCTGCACCAGTGGTCGGCCCAAAGACGAAGGCGACATGGGTCAGTCGGTCAGATGAAGGGTCATGGGGCCGCGCGTGGCTCTTCCGTCGCTCCGGACGGAGTGGGCGGTGAGTGCGCTGACCATGGCCCACCACTAAAAAAAAAGACTGATCAGACAGTTGGTATAGGGTTTTATTTCGAATTTTCCTTCTCTTGCATAGATGCTATGCGTATAGTCGTCTTTTATGATATCCACGGGTAAGATAAGGAGTGTTGATTTGTATTCTTACTCCGTCACCACACGGAATAATATTGATTTAATATTCATATAATATTTATGCAAGAGAAGGAAAACTGGAAAGAAAACCCCATGCCAACCCGTCTCATCAACATAGTATGTTAGATCATCTTCCCTCCTCTTGTGTAGGAGCCTCGAGCCCAGTAGTGGGACGTAAATGAGCTGTGATAAATATCCTAAAAGACGATTTCTAAAAGAAAAACAAAAATTAAACGTGTATCTTTATCCAACCAGTATTAAAATAAGCGCTTCGCATACACAAAAATCCTTTTATAATTTTCAGAGTGAATGAGTTCTACGCGTGTTGAATTACGATCGCAAAGAACTTCTGTAAGTCGACGCGTTGGATGAAATATCAACCGGCTGTGACAGATTCACTCCGTGTGTGACTCCTTCTATATTTCATTCTGAAGGACATTTGTGTAATACATATCGATGTTGGAAAGCAATTTTCCCGTAAATGGAAACATTGTCCTTTTTAAAAGAACTGCAAACTATTCAAAATCATTTTCATTATCTTTTAAATTACCTATGTAATTTTGAAATGGTCGATACTTTTTTTTGTATGTAACGGAATCTTTGAACATGATTTTGACCCCCTTCAAAACGTCGGATTAACTCGAAATTTGGCATACTAATTAAGGACCGAAGACAATTCAATATTTTAAACAGTTTGACCCGTTATCCTTACTAGGATAATCAGGATTAGCAAAAATTCAACTAAAAAATGAAAAATATATAATAATTAAAAAAAAATACACTTTTAAAGAAAATCCAACTGAAAAATAGAAAACAAATTTTTAAAAATTTGAATTAAGAATAGTGTATATAAGAAAAAAATATTTTTTATTGTAAAAAAAGCGCGGGGTGCCTTTTAAGATATTATCAAAATGATAATCCTTCTACTCATATCTGTCAATAAAATATTTATAACTATTGACAACATACACCCCACGATATTTTATGGCTCCTCTGAGGGCAGTTAACCTACTATGCCATGCTGATCAGACATGTTGGAATAGGTTTTTTTTTTCTTTTTTTTCTTTATTTATTTGGGACTTTTATTCTTTATGAATATGTAAGCCCCATCGTACCCTAAACTTAGGAATAGGTTTTTATTAAGAGTTCTTCTTCTCTTGCACAGGCGCTATATGCATATGATATCCCTAAGTCGTAATGATTTTTGATGTTTACGCGAGTGTTTATTTACAATGTGTAACGTGTACGATGCATTGTAAATAAATATACTTTACGGATCTTTGTCCGTGACCATGCTGATCAGATAGGTAGGTATAGGGTTTTGTTTAGAGTTTGCCATCTCTTGCATAGATGTCATATGTGTAGCTTACCTTAGCCGTCTTTTATGACACCCATAGGTATGAGTCCAGAGTCGTGGACAGAAGTGTGGTGGTGCTGTTCTTCAAGAAGGGTGACAAAGCTCTTTTAAAGAACTACAGAACCATCTCACTCCTGAGCCATGTTTATAAGTTGTTTTCGAGGGTCATTACCAATCGACTCACGCGCAAGCTCGATGACTTCCAGCCGCCCGAACAAGCCGGCTTCCGAAAAGACTATAGCACCATAGACCATATCCTCACGCTTCGGCAGATTATACAAAAGACCGAGGAGTATAATCGGCCCCTGTGCTTAGCGTTTGTAGACTATGAGAAAGCCTTTGAATCAGTCGAAACTTGGGCGGTGCTGCAGTCCCTTCAGCGGTGCCAAATCGACCATCGCTATATCGAAGTGCTGAAGTGTTTGTATAGGAACGCCACAATGTCAGTCCGTATCCGGGATAAGAGTACGAAACCGATCCATTTGCAGAAAGGCGTGAGACAGGGAGATGTCATCTCTCCGAAACTGTTCACCACTGCACTGGAAGATGTCTTCAAGCTCTTAGACTGGACTGGACTCGGCATCAACATTAACGGTGAATACATCACTCACCTTTGATACGCAAACGATATCGTCGTTATGGCAGAATCCATGGAGGACCTTGGCACTATGCTCAATGATCTCAGCAGGATATCCCAACTAGTGGATCTACGAATGAACATGGACAAGACGAAAGTCATGTCAAATACCCATGTCATTCCTGTACCGGTCCTAGTTGGCAATGCGATTCTCGAAGTTGTCAATCACTATGTTTACCTAGGACAAACAGTCCAGTTAGGTAGATCCAATTTCGAGAAAGAGATCAGCCGACGAATCCAACTCGGTTGGGCAGCGTTCGGGAAACTTAAGAGGATCTTCTCGTCCAACATACCTCAGTGTCTGAAAACACAGGTCTACGACCAGTGTGTGTTACCAGTGATGACTTACGGCACGGAAACGTGGTCCCTAAATGTAGGCCTCATATCAAGACTCAAAGTCGCTCAGCGTGCTATGGAACGGGCTATGCTCGGGATTTCTCTGTGAGATAGAATCCGGAATACGGAAATCCGCAGAAGAACGGGTGTAACCGACATAGCACGAAGAATTAGCACGCTGAAGTGGCAATGGGCAGGCCACATCGCTCGACGAACCGACAACCGGTTCTCGAGTGGCGACCACGCATCGGACGACGCAGTGTAGGACGCCCCCCCACTAGGTGGACCGACGACCTAGTGAACGTTGCTGGGCGTCGTTGGATGCAGACGGCACAGGACTGCACATTGTGGCGCAATATGAGGGAGGCCTACGTCCAGCAGTGGACGGCAATAGGCTGAAATGATGATGATGATGATAGGTATGAGAGGGAATGGTGAATTGTATTCTTACTCTGTCACCGCACGGATCCTTCTGTTACAGTATTGTTATTAGCCTATATTCTTTAATAGTAAAAGGGTTGCATTATTTTCTTGGTTTGGGCTAAAAATAGACGGTCGTGCGTGCACTTAAATATCCAGCTACAAGTTGAGTACGATACAACTTTGTATTTACTTTTCTTTTAGTAATTTTAAAATAGTATTTTTTCTCCATACCGTGTGGTGACGGAGTAAGAATACAATTCACCACCCCCTTGCTCATGGGTGTTGCAAAAGACGACTAAGGGATTTTAATATACATACAACATTTATGTAAGAGAAGGTTAACTCGAAATAAAGCCCTATACAAACACGTCTGACCAGCATGTTATATTGTAAATAAAACTACTTTTACGGATTATATCGCGTTTGTATTTGATTTATGATTGCCCGCCGTTTCGAACACTTTCTAGCATTCATAGTCACGGGCGGACTAAGGTGTCTCACGTCCAACAAGTAATCGTTATTACAGACATTTATAATTATCTACCCGACACAGAAAATAGTTATAAATTTATTAAATTGTTACCCACATTTTAGTACAAATTTATTGCCAGTGTAAGAAGAAAATGATTCTGTATGAAAAAATTATATTGTTTATGGTTAGTAATTATTAATTATTAAATTTGTAGCAATTATTGTTACAATTTGTTGATTTAAAACTAACAAAACTAATATACTACCACCGGATCGGAACGCGGTCACACTGAGAAAGATCCGGCAAGAAAACTCAGGGGACATGATGCTAAATTAATATTGATTTTTAATTTTAGATGCGGCTTACTTTGTCTTACTAAAAGATTTTTGATTTATAAAATTATCTTTAACTATTATAATTGTGGGTCAATTATTATGGTGTATTGGGTAGATAATTATAAATGTCTGTAATAACGATTACTTGTTGGACACCTTAGACACCTTAGTCCGCCCGTGACCATGAATGCTGCAAAGTGTTCGAAACGTCGGGCAATCATAAATCAAATACAAACGCGATATAATCCGTAAAAGTAGTTTTATTTACAATGTGTAGTGCTCGCGTAAACATCAGATATCAGCATGTTATAGTCAGTCAATATATCTCCTATTGTGGAGGTATCTCAAGCCCAGCAGTGGGACGTATATGAGCTGTGATGAAATAGATTTTTTGTTTTAATTTTGTTAAAACATATTTTCATTTATCCTTCTTTCTTTGTTCCTTGTTCTGTCGTAACAGAAATAATTATGTTGATACAACTTGATTAGTTAAAATAGTCGGATTACTCAAAAATAAATAAATTTAAAGTCTAATGTTTCCGTGTGGTGACGGAGTAAGAATACAATTCACCACCCCCTATCTTACCCGTGGGTGATCGTACGAGACGACTAAGGGATATAAAACGCATATAACATCTATGCGAGAGAAGGAAAACTCGAAATAAAACCCTATACCAACACGTCTGACCAGCGTGGTATAGTAGGTCAATTACCCTTCCATTATGGAGAAGGCCCGAGCCCAACAGTGGGACGTATATGGGCTGATATGATATGATGAATGTTTTATGTGTTTTTGAAAGTTGCGCCAGTGACGTGGTATGGACATGTAAGGAGGCGGGATGAAAGTAATGTTGTGAGAAAAAATTTGGGTATGAATGTTGAAGGCTTTAGGGGTAAAGGAAGATCGAATAAATGATGGATGGACTGCGTGAGGCATGACATGGATAGTCTGGGAGTGACTGGAGAGAAGACATCTAATAGGTCGAAGGCGACATATTACATCGATCCCAAGTAATTGAGATAAGAGCAAGATGATGATGATGATGAGTCAATGATTTTATTGTTCCAGGATCGTGGAGGTTGGTCACAATGGAGTGAGTGGTCTCTCTGTTCCAGAACTTGTGATGGAGGTGTGTCAAGACAGCTGCGGACTTGTTCCTCGCCGGCTGGATGCCGCGGGGAACCAGTTAGATACAAGATTTGCAATATGCAGGTCAGAAAAGTCAGTTAACTTGTACTTAAGAATAATCAGAAAGTAGAAAGCAATAATTTTCTAGGCAACTCATAAAACAATCAAATATAATGGAAGATTAAATCTAATGGGCGTTTCTCTGAGAGATAGAATCCGAAATACATAGAAAAATGGGTGTATCTGACATAGCACGAATAATTAGCACGCTAACGATGATTATGCCCACGGAAATGGGAGCTACGGGAACTAGGGAGCTACGCGGGTAGAACCGTCGGAATTAGCTAGTAGATTTATAACACATTAGTTGATATTTGTGACGGTGTACGCGGACGCATCGTAAAAAATGTTGCTAACTTCAGGGTGTCGATTTTTCGTAACGGCGTGTACATCGTAAAAATTTACACATATAGTTTTATTTCTAACGTGTAAAAATAATATAACTACAATAAAACAGGCAATACTCTGTTGTAACTAACAACATAGTAACTCAATATAAAACAATTTATAAGTTCACAGTACATACTCTAACTACACTGTATTATAATGTATTTCATACAATGTACTCGAGCAATATCCGCTGTTAAACTTTAAACGAATTTTCAAGTGCCATAACTTTATGAAATATAATTTTCAGATCGAGCTTTTAACTTATATAAATATTACTTTATATATTTATTGTAAATAATAAAATCCTATACTTGTGCTGTGTGGTAGCGGCTTCGAATACTACCAACCCTTGCTTTGCTCGTGGGTGTCGTAAAAGACGACTAAGAGCCCTTTTTTTTTTTTTTTTTTTTTTTTTCACGCTGTGGAAATGCATTTACGCACTATCCCCCGCCGGTTACAGACAGGGGAGTGTATGTGGGACTCGCCGGCCACAGAAGTGACCGAAATACCCACTAAAACCACAGCGGCCCCTTCCGCGCTTTTACGAGGTGCCGGAGAGATCGTCTGATGACATTCTATCCCCGACACCCCAACGCTTGGCCGTCTGGCCACGTCCTGTCATTATTCAGGGCGGTGGAAGGAGGAGCGCATAACGGCGTCTCCTCCTCCCTGGTCGCCGCCGGCGGAGCGAGTCTGCGGACGCAAGTGCCTCGCGTGCTCGCTCCGCGGCCTCCTTCCTTGTAATGACAGCCTCACAGAAGGAGGCCATCGACGACCAACAGCTGTCGCTGCCGATCATCTTCGAGATGATGGTCGACAACGACAGGTCCGCTGTTCCCATGTCCGTTGACAGGACGTGGCGCTGAGGCCCCCAGGCGGGGCATACTTCTAGTGTGTGGCGCGCATCGTCGATTAGCGCGCCACACTCATGGCATCCTGGGGCCTCTTCTCTTCCAATTTTGTGCAGGTACTTACCGAAGACCCCATGTCCGGTAAGCACCTGCACCATCCTAAATGTAAGGCTGCCGTGCCTTCTCCTGAGCCAGCGGTGGAGATGCGGCGCAACCGCCTCCACAGTCCCCCGCCCTGCTACGGGGGACTCTAGATCCTCCCTCCACCGCCGGATGACTTCCCTTTGGGCCACTTCCTGAACTCTGCCCAATCCCCTTGTGGAGACTCGCTCGCCGTTGACTCGCGATGTGGCGCGGAACCGGTATATTTCTGCCAACGCTTCCGCCACCAGTGCCCAAGGGGGGTCGCCCGCCAGCAGTGTTGCCGCAGTCCAGGATACAGTACGGTAGCCCCTAATAGCCCTTACCGCGATGACCCTCTGCGGTCGACGCAGGAGGGGCTGTTGCGGGCGGTGAGGGACTCCGACCAGATAGGGGCACCATACAGTGCCATGGACCGCAGGATGCCGACGTACAGACGCCGGCACGACGACCCAGGACCGCCAGTGTTCGGCAGAAGCCTTCCCAGCGCCGCGGCCGACTTGACGAGCCTCGGGACGAGCTGGGCAAAGTGTGGCCCGAAATTCCACTTTGAATCGAGGTGCAGACCCAAATATTTTATTTGGGCCTGCACCGGCACGGCAACCCCAGACACACTGATGTGTGCTCCTCGGGGGGGACCTCGACGTGGGCCATGAAAAAGGAGGGCCTCGGTTTTGTCAAGTGAGACCCTCAGACCCAACATCCCAATCCGGTCCACGACGAGCGCCACTCCTTCCTCTGCCAATCGGACAGCCCCCCGGAAGTCCGCCCTCTTCACCGTGATAAGGGTGTCATCTGCATAACAGATGATCCCCATCCCAGGAAGGAGCTGACCCCGTAGGAGCCAGTCGAATCCGACGTTCCAGAGCACCGGACCGAGGACCGAGCCCTGTGGGACGCCGCACTCCACCCGATGGCGATGTATACGCCCGTCGCCCCCTTCCCAGAGCACGTGCCTTCCCTCGAGGTACGCCTCCAACAGTCTCACAAGATACGGAGGCACTCCATGGTATCGAAGTGCCTCCTTCAGCGTCTCGTGTGGGAGACTGTTGAAAGCATATTTTATATCGAGCGAGACTGCCAGGACAACTTCCTTTTTGGCCATCGCTTCGGTGGCCAGAGACTTTAGAACGGCCAGCGCGTCAATTGTTGACCGGCCGCTCCTGAACCCGTATTGTCTCTCTGACAGTCCCGGCCCAATTTCCTCGAGGTGCTGGACGAGACGGTCTGCGAGCACTTTCTCGAACAATTTAGCCATCTCATCCAGCAACACCAGTGGTCTGTATGCGGAAGAGGCGTCAGCTGGGCGACCCTCCTTCCGCAGTAGATACAAACGTCCACACTTCCATTGCTCCGGAAACTGCCCGGACCTCAAACATGTATTGAGCAGTTCCCGGAGTTCACCCTTGAGGTATTCCGCGGCGATGCCGAGTACGAGCCCCGGGACACCGTCCGGACCAGGCGCCTTCCTTTTGCCACGAAGTCGGGAGAGAGCCACTTCCATTTCTTGGTCGGTAATGGGTGAAATAGGAGTTTCCATCTCCACCACCGACCAAGGAGCCATTCTGGGGGGAACGTGGCCCGTAGAACGCGGGAACAGTTCCCCCATTAGCCCCGACAGGAGACCCGGGTCCATTGTTTCGACGATGGGGGCGCTACAGGCACGGAGCTTGTTACGCGCCCGTTGATATGGGCGCCCCCATGGATCTCTGTCAAGGCTCGCAAGAAGCTCTTCACGGGCCCTCTCCTTCGCCTGGCTGATGGCCAGCTGCAGTGTCTTCTTCCTTGTCCTATATTCTCTTCGCAGCTGACCCTCGAGGACGTCATCCCGGTTGACTCTCTGAGGGCATCGAACGTAGGCACGCCGCGACCAGTTTGAAGCCACCCGGAGATTAGCGATCTCGGGTGACCACCAGTAAACCTGACGACGCGGCGGCATCCGTCGAGCCCTTGGCATCGCCGCATCACATATTGCTTCAAGGGCATTTTTGATACGACCAGCAAGCCCCTCCACACCTGTAGGTAGCTGTCCTGCTATACCCCAGCGCTGCACTATGGCGGACTCCCGGACCATTTCCGGATCAAGTTGGCCAATGGCCCATTTTGGGAGTCCACCTCTTCTTCCGCGCCGGGGCCCTAGTGGTCCCCGAGGGGTGGAGATCTCGAAACGTATATATCGATGGTCCGAGAGAGTCTCCACTCCTTCTTCTACCCTCCAGCCGTTTACCTCACGAGCGACACCGGGGGTGGCAAACGATAGGTCTACCACAGACCCACCCCGATGTCGCACGCAAGTGTGGACCGTCCCTCTATTAAGGAGGGACAGACCGGAGAGAAGGGACCACTGTTCAACAGCCGTACCCCTGGCGTTTGTGGTGGAGTTCCCCCACGCGCGAGACTTCGCATTGAAGTCGCCGAGGACCACAATTCTTCTCGGCGACTGACGACGAACCGCGGCACTGACAGAGTCCAAAAATGATTCAAACTCTGCCAGTCCGCGATTGGGGGAGAAATAGATACCAATAATGGCAAAATCTCGCCACCCCACCACAACATATCCATTGCCCCTCTCAAGGGAAGAGAGGGGAGGGCCGGCACGGCCTCGTGACAGGACAGCTACATCTTCTCTAAGGTCCCCCACCCAATTGGGTGATTGGGGAACAAAATAGGGCTCGCTGGCCACAGCCAAATCGGTATTCCACTCCGCCATGGACTGTAGCAGCAGGTCCTGAGCCCCGGCGGAGTGGTTCAAGTTCACCTGGAGGAAGCGTACTGTGTCTCCCATTAGATGGACATTTCGGCATCTTCCTGGGTTCTGCGGCTACTGCTTAATGCGGTGGCCCGAGGTCCTTGGGCCACCTTGCCTTTTGATGAGGGGGCTTTGCAAAGCCTCCCCCCCATCGTGTGCTCGGCTGGGCGACCGGCGGCGGCGCAAACTGCACAGTGTGGCATGGCGACACAAACAGCTGACTTGTGTCCACTGCTGCCGCATCGAAAGCAGAGTTCGGAGCGGTCTACAGTGGACGGGCATAGCGGGGCCGTATGCCCCAATTCCAGGCACCGGTAGCATCTCAATGGCAGGTTCTCCAGCACCTGGATGCCAGCCGCGCTCCAGCCGACCAGGAGCCTTCCTGCATCGGCAAGCATTTTAGCGGCGGCGACGGGGCAACGCACCTTTACCATGCCCACACCGCGCGGCCCACGTTGGATTTGTCCAACTTGGACCTCTGCGGCTTCACATCCACATGTGCGGACTACAGCCGCGCGCACTTTATCCTCGGTGGCGGAGTCATCCATCCCGGCTACCCGAATATCAGCACGTTTCACCGGCCGGATGACATCCGCCATACCCGCCAGTGCCGTACGCAAATTGACCGCCAGCTGGTCAGCAACTTCTATTGACTGGGACTTGGATAATTGCAGGACTCTAGCCCCAGTCACGGAGCGCCTAACTTTGAGGCCTTCCTTAATTCCCATCTCTTGGAGGTTGACCTCTTGCTCGGCGCGAAGCATTGCGTCGGCATATGTGACCCCGTTTTTTACAGCTGCCGGCTGCAATTTCAAGATAACAGCCGGGGAGCGTGGAGCAGCAAGCGCTGACTTCAATTTCCTCTGCGCCAGGATAGCTGGATTGGGGGTCACAGAGGGCACAGCAGCCGCAGAGGGTGGTGAAGGAGGGGAAGACTTTTTCTTCCCCTTCCTTACAACGGTTGCCCAGGTGTCCGCAATCGTGGGCTGGACCGAAGGACCGACGGAGAACGGCGGAGGAATGGCTGCTGAAGGAATGTCCGCTGAAGGAACCACCGCCGAGGTACTGGGGACTGGCTGACCAGAAGGCACCGGTGCAGTCGCACGGACGCCGGTTGTGGACACGACAGACGCTGCATTCCTTCTTCTATCTGCAGCTAAAGGCGGACGGTTTACCTTAGCGGGGAGAAGGCGATCCTCTAGCCCCGCAAACCGGGCGTTCATTATCTCCCCAACTGATTTCACGATAGAGGATTTTATTTCTTCTATTGTGTCTACTCCTATTGAGGACGAAGAGGCCCTCATCTCTGAAAATTCTCGCCGGTATGCCTTGAGTTCCGCCTTGAGGGCTTCTACTTCCTGGCGCTGCCTCTTATTCTCCGCTCTCAGTCGGCGGGTTTCCTCTGCCTCCGATTTGGAACACAAATCCTCTATGATGGCTTGCATATCCGCTGCTGCATCCCTAAGCTTTTTTATAAAAGGGCCCTGAAGATGGCCAGATTTTCGGGTAACCTCCAGGATCATCGCTGCATTCCGGCCACCACGGGCGCGTATCTCCTCAGGCCCTAAAGCGGAGAGGTTCTCTGCAGTAGGGCATTCCGATGCTGAAGTATCCGCTGAGTCCATCTGTGTTGCTACAGCTTCTTTGCGGAAGGCACGACTTCTAAGCACGCGGTCGTACTCAATTTCTTCAGCTTCGGCGTCTCTCCTTTGAAGATCCGCCTTGGCACGTGAGAGCCCTACATTATGGCCCCTCTGCACTGCCTTACCCCGACGTGAGGTATTTACCTTTGATTTGGGTTCCGTTTCAGTATCGGAGCCCAAATCCTTCCGTCCAGAGTGGCCGGTTTTCAAATACTGGCGCTTCCTCCCCGTGGGGGTGGTGTCCGTTTCACCCGTGTCGCATTTGACAGCTGATGGTGCGTCCGTCTCTAATTCAGAGTCGTCGTCCATTTAGTAGATTGGTAGTTAACCCAGATACTAAATGTATCGAACTCACTAACCTAATACAACGGCTGAATCGCGATATTAGATTTTCTCCACAATGTTAGTACAGCTGAATCGCGGTATCGAAGTTTATTTTAAATTTTATATATACAAGCCAGCCACGACCAGCAGGCTGGTCGCAAAATTTTTGACACCGGTTGAATGCTTCCACAATATGGTCGCAGTCCCGGTACCTAAGCGACCCCTCCCCTCCCTTCCCCAGACACAACACGACCCGACAAGACAAACGAACACGACAAGACAACGACAACAACCCGCCAATTAATTCCGATGCTAAAGACCGACCTAAACCAACAATCCATCCAGTGCACACGTCCGACCTGTACGAGTGCCAACTCCTATCCACGACGACTAAGAGCCCTAGATTGACCCGGACCAACTCCATCTGGTACCATTTGGGTCAACGATTACATTCCCAAGGAGGGTTGACGTCAGGCAGGCGGCCGGTCATAAAAGTCATTGCCGAAACTTTTTGCAATATGTCAAAACAGATGATGTATTGCGTCGACCCCAAGTAATTGGGATAAGAGCAAGATGATGATGATGAATAAAATCCTATACTTATACGTCTGACCAGCGTGGTATACTAGGTAATTGTGTGACGTGTACGAGCCGAGATGATGGTTATGACATTATGATATGTTCTATAGTCCATAAAATATAGGATGATCTCTGTGACAGTTGTCCCTTGTGCTGTCAAACTTACGATAAAGTCCGTAGTTTTTTTATCGATAAAACTCTTTATTTTTATAATTGTGATTTTCTATTATAATTAAAATACAATCAATGAAAATCTTTTTGAATTTATTTCAAACAAAAACTGTTTTTTGACTGTTATAATTATTCAATCAAGGTCCAGGTCACTATTATTGTCATCACTGGAGCGTTCCTGCTAGAACATTTATCATTTTTTGCCAAATGGGGACAGTCGTTAGATCAATCGATCAATTACGACTGTTTTATAAATAAACTAGCAGATCCGGCCACGCGTTGCTGTGGCTAATGTTTTTGTTATATTACATTTTATTAAACTATTTAAGTGGAACTGTAGGAGAACATCTGTCATGAAGGTCGTCAAATTTTTTTACAAATGACATCTATGTAAAAAAGCAAGTTAAAATCGTATATGACCCGTTTGTAGGTTTGACGTAGTAGCGCCATCTATTAATTAATTACTCAATCCAGTCAACAGATATCGCCATCTGTTAAAATCGTTTGGAGTTAACAGATAATTGTGAATGTCAAATAATAGACAAATAATTTGCAATAAAATAATATTCCGACTATAAATTAAGACGTAAGCTATCCTCTATCTTTCAAGTTGGATCAAACTGTACACGGTGTGCAAATTTGATTAAAATCGGTTAAGTAGTTTAGCAGTCCATCGCGGACAAACAACGTGACACGTAATTTATATATATTAAGATATGTCTAGTTTATTGACAATAATGTGTACATAATATTATCATTTACTCCGAGACGAAAAGTAGTTTTTTAATGTTAAATTAATTCAATTTATGTATTTTATAATGTAACTGTCTGCTTTAATTGTTAAAAATGTATTGAAAGTTTTATTTAGGTACTGTATTGGGTTTATTTCTTTTATGAATAATTTAATAAAGATCGGTTATCGAGTTACGTATATCGACTGTCCCATCTCTTTTTTATTTTGCGTCTAGTATCACCTTGTACGTTCGTAAGCGTCATTTATGTATAAAATGTTTACTAGGTATTTCAGTACTTACGAAGTACATTTTAGGCATGAATAATAATATTTTTATATTTACAATATATTGCAATTCAGTTCCAATAAAACTGGCACAGAAAGAATGAAAATATATTTGATACAAAATGAAATTGTAAACATGTCGCTCGTTCAAACTTACTTCGTTGGTTTCGTTGACATCTGTCACAGAGATCAAGCTATATTTTATGGACTATAGTCGATCAGCGTGCTAGGGAGTAGACTTTTAATCCAGATTTCTCTGCGAGATCAAAACCAAAATACCGAAATCCGTAGAAGAACGGGTGTAACCGACATAGCATATAGAATTAGCACGCTAAAATAGCAATGAGAAAGACACATCGCTCGATGAATCGACAGCAGTTGGGGAAAGAAGGTTCCCAAGTAGCGACCACGTATCGGACGACTAACTAGGTAGACCGACGACCGTGTTAAAGTTGCTGGGCATCGTTGGACGCTGGTGACATATGACCGCACATGAGGGAGGCCTGCGTCCAATGTTTAATATCCAGTGGAAGGTGATAGGCTGAATGACGATGATATATATGGTTATAGATATATTAATAACTAGCAACCCGCCCTCAGCTATATTATAGCTTTCCATTGGTGAAAGAATTTTTGAAATCGGTCCAGCCATTTTGAAGATTACCCGGAACAGACAGACAGACAGACAGACAGACAGACAAAAAATTTTTAATTGCTATTTTAGGCAAAGGTGTCGTGCAAATAACCGTGTGAGCATGAAAAAAGCCTATTATTTTGACATTACAAACAGACACTCCAATTTTATTTATTGGTATAGATAATAGTGGTTATAAAGACTACCTGTGCTATACCTATGGTTAGAATTTATGAAAAAAATAATTGTGTAGTAATTATTATGACAATTTATTAATTTAAACCTAACAAATCTAGTATACTACAATCGGATCGGAACGCGGCCACGAGCAATCAAAAATCAAATACAAACGCGTTGAAATCCGTAAAATAGTTTTATTTACAACTAGCAATCCGCCCTCGCTTCGCTTCGGTTTTAGTCGTTTTACCCGCTTAGTTCCCGTTCCCGGGGGAGTACCGGGATAAAATATAGCCTAGTTTACTCCCTGATATTATAGCTTTCCATTGGTGAAAGAATTTTTGAAATCGGTCCAGCCGTTTTGAAGATTATCCGGAACAAACAGACAGACAGATAAAATTTTATTATCTGTATTTTAGGCATAGGTATCGTGCAAATAACCGTGTGAGCATGAAAATAGCCTATTATTTTGACATTACAAACAGACACTCCAATTTTATTTATTGGTATAGATGTATGATGCTCGCGTAAATGTTTACGCACTAATCATTATATATCTATGTTTTCCGGGTGGTGACAGAATAAGAATACATTTCACCACCCCCTGTGTTGCTCGTAGTGTAGAATAGAATAGAATAGAATAGAATAGCATTTATTGTCACATAATAACTAATAATTATAATGCATGTTTTTAATTAATTTTGACAATAGGGGAATGCTCAGCATTGTGCTGCATAGAAATTATGCAGGGCTGGTTTTCAGCAAACCCCTTTCCTCAAACATATAAGAAAGAAAAAAATAACAAAAAGAAAAGAAAAAAAGAAAAGGAATAAAAATAACTTACAATAAACAATGATAACAATATAAATAACATTAATGAATTGAATTATGAAGGATGTGCTTTTGTATGATGAGTTCGCTTTTCCATTTTTGTGTGTATGAGTGTTGAGTGTTTGTTTGCGTGTGTGAATGTGTGTATGTGTTTGTGTTTTTCTGCTCTTTCATTTATGTTATATGCATATTATATCCCTTAGTCGTCTTATACGATACCCACTGGGAAGAGAAGAGGTGATGAGTGGTATTTTTACGCCGTTATCACAGGGAAAACTAGCAGTTAATGTGATACTAAAATAAATAATTTATAACTAAAAATAAAAAACGTATCCAATCAGTATCAAAGCATTGGATGTCAATAAAATGTAGGGCGGAGGGGTGGAATCTTATTGTGATTCAGTTCACGATTCTCTCCTTTGTCCCCTCATGGGGTATAGAGTCAAAGAGGAGCCGATTAACTCGCATAAGTGGCAACGGACTAAAATATCCTTTTCAGCTGATGCAAATCGTCACAGTAGCTACTGCGTGAGTGGCAGCCCTTCAGAGATTTAGGCTTTTTACGGCTTGAATATTTAGCTGAGATTGTTCGTTGAATTTTTATTGAAGGATAAAGTACTTTCAGAAATAGAGTATTGTTTTTTTTACGATGTATAAAGTATATTTATGAGATTTTTACAATATAATAATGATATATACCATTTTTTTATAATCATTTTGTATTCATTTTGTTTTATATTAAGTTTATTACAGTAAAGGTTTATGTCGTTAACGCGAGTATTTCACATTTGAAATGAAATATTTTTACGAGTTTCAAGTACAGCTTCTGCCCACGGCTGTGTAAATAGTAATTTACTATTTATGTATAAATTTCATCTTGAGTACTTGCACTTAAATTGATTATACTTGGTTGGGTAAAAGAATTAAAAGTGGCATCATCCCAAGGAAACTATGAACCAAAGAAAATGAGACCACATAGGAAGCACTAGCTTTCGAATAAATAAAGAATCACCCATTCGAAAGTACTTTTTTTAAGGGTAGCACGTCGCAATTGTTGGGCCGACCACCGGTGCAGAGTTTCTCGTCTTCAGTGGTCGGCCTGACGGAATACCGTCTCCTCACGACGTCACCCTCGGGGATATAATATACATGGAACAGTTATGTAAGAGAAGGAAAACTCGTAATAAAAACCTATGCCAACATGTCTGACTAGTGTGGTATAGTAGGTTAATCTTATTCTTATTGTGGAGACGTTAATGAGTTGTGATAATAATAATGATGAATGACATTAAAAAGGTTTTCTCGAAGTTTAAATGCATATTGTAAATCATTCACAACGGCGTGATAGTAAAAACAAAATTAAAATACATTAAAATATACAAAATGTAGTTTTATATTTTGAAATAATGCAACTTTATGGCCATACAATATGTCTAGTTTTTTTGGGGGATTTTCTTTTGAGATATAAATTTCTCTTCCGGAATAACACAGACTATATTACCTTAATATGAACTACAAACGTAACATTACAATTTAATCACTTCAATAGATTTAGAATTCAATACTTATTTTTTTAAGGACAACGCCCTGCATTAAGGAAATAATCATTGTATTACAAAGAACTTCACAAACATATAATTAACTGATACAAATTACATCCAGACTCAGAACGACAATTTGTGGATCGCACCAAGTGTCTTGCGTGGGATTTGAACCCGCAGAGCTGGCACGGATCACTGCGCCATCTGTGCAGTCTAAACTAACTAAAAACTATACTAACATGTCTCATCAGCATAATGTAGTAGGTCCCTCCTATTGGAAGCCTTGGACATGAAGTTTTCGCTTCTGTCGTGTGGTTTTCAGAAAACACCTTTTTTTAATATGCATAACAATTCTAGTTCGGTAGCGTTACGTATTGATCTAAAACGAAACTATGAAATGCAAAGCTATCGATGTTACCGCTTGTTATAGAGAAACCAGAGCCCGATCGTTTGTGGAAATTGATTAATCAACCGCACAGGGTTTGATTGGAAGCCAGCCTTAACAGGTTGGCACTGGATTGGAAGTACTGCTGCAGATATTGTATACGTAGCTTAAAAGTTTGTTATTTTATTTATATTTTATTAGGAATACCAACAGCTAGTAAGAACATTATAAGTTGACTAATAACTTAAAGATAATAGGTCTCCACGCTTATTCAACGTTACAAAAAACAAGTAACAGGATAATACGCGAACAAGTTATTAAATAAATGAAAAAGTTACATTAAACATATTTTGCAAAAAAATCTCCATACTAAGCATCCATCTTACCGGGGGTGCCACCTTGGTTACAAAATACGTCAAAATTTAATGTTTTTATTTGATTATTCAATTAATCCGTGTGATGGTGGAGTAAGAATACAAATCACCACTCTCTATTTTACCCGTGGATGTTGTAAAAGACGACTAAAGAATATAATATCCATATAACATCTATGCAAGAGAAGGAAAACTCAAAATAAAACTCTATGCCAACCTTTCTGACCAGCATGGTATAGTAAGGTCAATTTCCCTCCTATTGTGGAGGAGACTCGAGCCCAATAGTGGGACATATATGAGCTGAAATGATGATAATGATGATTCAAATAGTTGTACGCTTGCCACAGAAATACAATTTTGACGATAGTTGATAATGCATTTTGATGATAGGTATACGTACTAGCTGAACCTGGGATCCGTGTCAAATTTTGTACTTAAATAATTCTATTATCAAGAGTGGTAGGACCACACTGTTGACAGTTGTCTGTCTAGAGCCGCGGGCCGGTCCGTCCGGGGTAGTACCACACTGAGCAGAAAATCGACGTCTGAGTAGTAGCAATTTGTTACTGCGCTTCGTTCGGTGAGCGAGAGAGCCGGAAGCCCAACTTTCTGAGGATGTTTGCGTGAAAAAATAAAACTATTACCATTAAAAAACTAACTAGTTAGTTAAATCAAGTAAAAATCCCCGGTATATTTATCGAATATTAAAAAGCATCTGAGAAAAATATTTACCTGATCCTGGATTCAATCTTGACATTTTAAAATCACCATATTTACACCCATGAAATAACGAGGCGTTTCTATAAATTGTTCCTGCATTATTTATCATTTAAATGCGACTCACGTTTTTTAAGAGCTTTGCAATGGCTTAAATAAATATAGCTATTTACTCCACACCGTATTAAAGAAGTTTGCTTTCAAAAATAAATAAAAAAAAGGGAGATTGGGGTCACGGATTGTGGATGCGTAAAACTTATTTTATAGTTGCGTATAAACTCGCTGAGGGTTTCGAATATATGATTTATATATTTTTGTAATAGACAATTTACCCCGGAAAGGTTTACTATACAGAAATATAAGATCTTAACTGAGGATATAAATAGAAATATATGTATTGCCCGAATGGTGACGGGGTAAGAATACAATTCACCTCTCCCCTTTGCCCGTGAATGTCGAAAAAGAAGACTAAGGGATATAATATGCAGATAACATCTATGCAAGAGATGGGAAACTCGACAGAAAACCCTATACACCCTATACGTCTGACCAGCATGGTATAATAAGTAAATTTTCCTCCCATTGTGGAGTAGGGTCGAGCCTAATAGTGAGACATACATGTATGAGCTGTGATGATGATTATGAGGTAGGGTGATTTTAAAATGTCAAAATTGAATCCTCCCACGAGGGGTGTCCAAAAGATGACTAAGACATTAAATATGCATATAACATCTATGAGAAAGAAAACTCGAAATAAAATCATATTACTAACATGTCTGACCAGCGTAGTTAAAGTGGGTCATTTTAAATAAAACGACGGATTTTATAGCGTTTGTATTTGGTTTTTTGATTGCCCGACGTTTCGAATACTTTGCAGCGTTCATGGTCACGGGCGCACTAAGATTTTCCACGTCCAAGAAGTCATCGTTATTATTTTTTATATCTACCCGCTACAGAAATTACTTATTAAGTTTTTTCGAACATTTTGGTACCTATTTATTGCCAGTAGAAAAAGAAAATGTATAAAACATTGAAGAAACTATAATGTTCTTTATAAATGACACAGAATTTTGAGTCGGGTGATATGATGCTAAATTAATATTGATTTTGAAGGCGGGTTACTTTATGTTACTAATAACATAAAGTAAAATGTGTAATACTCGCGTTAACATACAACAATATCGCAATAACAACAGAAATCATTATAAAGTGGGTCAGTTTCTTTCCTATTATAAAGAAGGCTCGAACCTAACAGTGGAACGGATATGAGCTGAAATGATGATGATGATATTACCACATGTTACTAAGGAAGAAGTGTGCAGTGATATTAGAGTTAGCGGACGACAATCGACGATCCGCGACCAATTTGCCGCCCTCGCCCCTTCTCCGGTCGTCCCACGACCCCTCGTCGTCGGACGGCTCTGCGGCATTGCCGCCCTCGTCTGTTGACATTTCTGAGGCCGTATCGGTCCCTGAGCTCTCCGAAGCCCTCGTCTTGTGACAACCCGGCCGTACTGCCGTCCCCGTCCTGCAACGGCTGTGCGTCTCTGCTCTGCGCTTTCGTCGCTGGGAGGCACGACAGCAGCCTTTAGTGCTTGTCGTTCCGCCGCTTGCCTCCGTCTGTTTCACACTGACGGATAATTAAAGTATAATCATACAAGTTTAAATATCAGTAATTTTATTCTGAAATGGAAGATTCTTCTTCCATTTCAGAATAAAAATGAATTTCCGCTATGTATCGCCTAATTCAATCAATTATCAGTAATTTTTTCGAAACTATTAACAAAATAATTATCAAAAGAATTATTAACAAAATAATTGCAATTCAATGTGCCATCGTTATTGTTTATCCACCATAATGCTCTTCGAATGTACCTAACCTACCCACTGAGAAAGAAGCTCAGAGCCAGAGGAAATTTCCCTAACTTACAGTCCTGCTTTTCAATGGGATGATACTTAGGGCACCCTAAACACCAAGCGGGGCCGGGAGGTTCAACCTGCTGACAGACAAACGTTTGGTATTACATCTTAGATTTAACGGAGCCCAATTGATGGCGGTATTAACGTTAATCGGTCGGTTTTTTTTCCTTGCGATGAAATCTATAATACCTACTTATGATAGGGTGAATATGTGATGATGTGTGATGTGTGTGCACGCCTTGCACGCTCGCTTACGGCGGGCCTGACCCTATATCCTAATCTGTTACCATGTAGCTCTACTTTATTAACATCATCATCATCTCAGCCCATATACGTCCCACTGTTGGGCTCGGGCCTCCACCACTATGGAAGGAAAAATTGACCTTACTATACCACGCTGATCAGATGTGTTGATATAGGGTTTCAAGTTTTCCTTCTCTTACATAGATGCTGTATACATATTATATCCTTTATATAATCCTTTAGTCGTCGTCGTCGACACCCCCAGGTAAAGGAGGGGGGGTGGTGAATTGTATTCTTACTCCGTCACCATATACCACATATTAACATCACGAGTTTAAAAACTCTAATATTTTCTTCTCAATATCTAGAAACTAGAAAAAAAATATATAATATTTCTATCAAGTCTATCGTATTGCATTTGTCGGCACGTTGGAAGCTATACAGCTCCCGATGCTTCCACGTCCGGAAATAGAAGCCGCTTTGATGTCCCTACAGCCCTGACCCGAACCGTCGTCGACGCTAATCAATATTTAATACTACATAATATATATTGAACGTCTATACTGTCTAATATACAGGATGTATCAGGTTATGGGGCAATTGGTCAAGCGGGAGATAGGCAATGGTGGTAAGAAACCATAAAAAAAATTGTAGTAAAAATATCGATTCGTTAATGAATCAGAGACATGTAAAGTTTTCAATTTTGTCATCACTTTTTCATGTAAATCTGATTGAAATGTATAAAGTCAGTGATACTTAATCTGCAACATATTCGTACTTTGTTAAATGTTCATTGGAAATTGAAAAAACAATGATTACGTTCGCATAAGCAAAATAAACTTCGCTTTAAATCAGCTGATCGGCCGATGACCGTCGCCGAGTCGCGTTTTTACCTACGCTACCATTGAAGCATTTGCGCAATTCCTACCTATTCATACTGTCGAAGCTTTACATGCCTACACGTATCCTGTATTCCTGTCTATACATGCCTACATAATACGTAATATTTAAGGCATAGACTGTTTAACACACATTTTTTAATGCACTATTAACTTTTATATTATATTGTTTTTTTGGGTAATATACATTTTAATTACAATCTATGACCGTTAAACTACAACATACTCGAACAGTTGCCCCATAACCTGAAACAGCCTGTGTATTAATAGTATATTTTATATGTTTTAGAATAATTGAAAGAATAAAATATTCATCATCCTCATCACAGCCCACATACGTCCCACAGTTGGCCTCGGGCCTCCTACACAATGGGAGGGAATATGACCCTACTATGCTATGCTGGTCAGAAATGTTTCATTTCGAGTTTCCCTTCTTTTGCACAGATCATATGTGCATATCCCTTAGTCGTCTTTTACTTTTTATTTACATCCACGGGCAAGATAGGGAGTGGTGAATTGTATTTTTACTCCGTCACCACACGGAAAATATTATTCCATAAATTATTATTCAGCCCAAATATGTCTTACTGTTAGGCTCCAGCCTCTTCCGCAGTGTGAGAGATATTTATCTACTGTTTTTTTTCTTTGGGGAGTGGGTTGCGGTCGGCGCGCTCCTCCACCACTCCGTCCGGGGCGACAGAGGGGCGTAGGCACGCACACCCGCAACCCACCCACGTGCACGTCGCCTTCGTCGTTGGGCCGACCACCGGAGCAGGGTTACTTTTCATCAGTGGTCGGCCCGACGGAATACCCCTTATTTGGGATACCCTCCCATCGACCGACGTCCCCCCCTCGGGGAGGACGTCAGTCTTTCCTCACGCGGTCGGCCTCTCAGCGGGTGATGGACTAATTCCCCGATCACGTCACAAATTTATCTACTATACCAGTATACCACGCTGTTCAAAAGTGCTGAACGGGGGGTGAATGGTATTGTTACTCCGTCACCACATGGGGTATAATAATATGATTATTTGTAAAAAAATTAGCTTCTTCCCGCGACTTCGTCCGCATCGAATAGTCACTTTGGGCTTTTTTTTTATGGGTGGGCTATGGTAAGCGCACGCGCGGTCCAGTCCATCCGGGGTGATGAAAGGCAAAAAATGGCGCGCGGACCCATAACCCACCGGTACCCACGTCACCTCGTTGTTGAGCCGACCACCGGAGCAGATGTGACTTGTCGTCAGTGGTCGGCCCGACGGAATACCCTTTCGGGTATCCTCACCTCTCGGCGTCCTGGGACGTCGGTCGCCGTCGCGCGGTTAGCCTCTCTGCGGGTGACGGACAATTCCCCGGTCCGATCACCCGCCGCCTCGGCTAGGGCGGCATTAGGCGCAGATACTCGCGCCAGCACCGCGCGAGTCGCCGGCGGCGGAACGTGTCGCCGAATAGGATCTCTACTCGCACACGATCCGCCGCCTCCTTCCGTGAGATTATGGCCTCACAGAAGGCGGCGACCGCGTCCCAGTTCCTGACGCTGACGAGCATCTCCCTGGCGATGGTCGGCAGCGCCAGGTCGGCACCGACAATTGCGACGAGTTCACGGCGATCCCCCTCCCATGCAGCACACTCCTCGAGCGTGTGCTGCGCCGTGTCCTCGTCGCAACTGCAATGGTGGCAGGACGGTGTGCTCTCCCTCCTGACAATCTTGTGCAAGTATTTCCCGAAGCAACCGTGCCCCATCAGCACCTGCACCAGTCGGAAGGAAAGCACCCCGTGCGTCCGCTCCAACCACTCCATCAGCTCCGGCCGGAGGGCCTCGACGGTCCTGACACCGCACCGAGGACTCTCCAGCCGGACTGCCCAACGGGCAATGACTTCTCGGCGGGCGTCGACCCGCCAGGCGGTGATCTCTTTGATGGAGATCATGCCGCCGCGGGCGCGCGTCTCCGACACCCGCCGATAAATGTCGGCGAGCATCTCCGCCTCCAGGTCCCACGGGGGAGTTCCGGCCAGGAGGCACGCTGCCTCCGTCGCTACCGTGCGGTAACCCCGTATGGCCCTGATCGCCATGACCCTCTGTGGTCGCCACAGGAGGGCCCTAAGATGGACGGTCAGGGACGCCCACACCGGTGCGGCATACAGGGCCATCGACCAGATCACTCCCACGTACAGCTGTCGGCACGTAGCACTGGGTCCGCCCACATTCGGCATCAGCCGTGAAAGGGCGGACGCCGCGCCGACAAGCCGGGGAACAAGTCGATGGAGATGCTCCCGGAACCAAAAATGCCCGTCGAGCACCAAGCCCAAGTACTTCATGTGGGCCTGGATGCTGATGGTGACCGACTTCACGGTGATCGAAGCACC
This sequence comes from Lymantria dispar, assembly GCA_032191425.1. Lineage (NCBI taxonomy): Eukaryota > Metazoa > Arthropoda > Insecta > Lepidoptera > Erebidae > Lymantria > Lymantria dispar. The sequence continues at coordinate 1,736,521 of CM063465.1, read as the reverse complement.
GGCGGGAGGCCCGGCGATACGGAGGCCATGGAACAAAAGGGCCTCCGTCTTTTTCAGGGCTACCCTCAACCCCAGCGCTTCGATCCGCCTGACAATCTCCTCGGTGCCGAGAGTTGCCAGACGTGCTGCCTCCTCTAGCGTCCCACCCCGGGCTGTGACGAGTATATCGTCGGCGTAGCAAATTACACCCAGCCCGGGTGGGAGGCTTCCTCTCAACGTCCAGTCGTAGCCGATGTTCCACAGGGTCGGACCCAGAACTGACCCCTGCGGGACACCGCACGTCATGGGCGTAGTCACTTTGGGCTAACGCTAACTTTAACCTGCGATTTTATTTACGTAGCAGGTAAAAATATTTTTAAATATGTAAAACGATTCTGTCACACACGATTTTTGCGAAAATTTTACCGTTTAATCAGCGTAAAAAAATCCGATTTTGGAACATTCATCATCGATGCTCCGCTCCTATTGGTCTTAACGTGATTATATGGCTTCCTCGATAAATGGGTTATCTAACACTAAAAGAATTTTTCAAATCAAACCAGTAGTTCCTGAGATTAGCGCGTTCATACAAACAAACTCTTCAGCTGTATACTAATATATACAGCTGTATACTAATATTTATAGATATTATATACAAATAATTTGCCGCAATATTCCTATTACTAATTAAGTGGAACAAATTCTTCGAAATTTTATATGTAACACGTGTAGAAGATTTCCCTTTACGATTGCAAACTCAGTAACTTTTCCTTTCACTCCCCTAATTCCAACGTAATGAGTAGGTATATTTGATACCTAAACAAAATAAAAGGTCTCGCAACGCCACCAGTTCACAGAAATGATGTCAAAGAAATTTCGAATGAGTACAAACTCTTAGAACGAAAAGATCTTTAAGAGTTCAGACTCACAATATTTTAAATTGATTATATTACTATTGCGTTTGGGTATTCTCCATGTGATAATAAGAATACAATTTACCATTCTCTTTCTTGCCTGTGAATGTCGCAAAAGACGACTAAGGGATATTATACGCATATAACATCCAGGCAAGAGAAGGTAAACTCAAAATAAAACCCTATACCAACACGTCTGACGAACGTGGTATAATAGATCAAATATCTGCTTGACCGAGCTTTTCTCGGTATGTTTTTTTTTTGTATTTTTGCCGAACTTATTTAGATATATATTAATAAAAAATAAAAATTATGAAATAAAAAATAAAAAATAATCATTTAAATTACAAAAAGAGAACAATAATAACACCGAGATTAGATATCATGCTGTTTGAATGCTACTGGATAACTTCCCAACTGAGCAATTATCACTATTGTGGAGGACGCTTGAGTCTAACAGTGGTCTGATGCGTGTATGTGAGAAAAGCTTAAGCACCAGGTTATGTTAATTTATCCATCCATCTAACTCCACTCATCATCTTCCTTCTCTTTTTTATTTTATTGGATTGAACGCAATAATATGCCAATTTGCTTATCATAATAGAATCGTTCTAGACTACGTCATCTAATACGTGGTCGTCATTCGAACACCTTTCATCCTCAGCTATAATCGGTTCGTCGAACGATGTGACCTGCCTATTGCCAGTTCAGCGTGCCAATCTTTATGCTATATCTTTTACAGCTGCTCTTCTAAGGATTGTCGTATATCGGTATACTTTGAGTTTAGTTCTGAGGTTTACAATTAGAGACTATGCTCCGTGCCATAAGTCATCACGAATAGCGGTGATCGTAGAACTGTGCTTCCAGAAGATGAGGTACAGAATTATAGCAAAGACTAATACTTTTCTTTTTTTTTTTTTGAAAAAACATTACACTAGGCTATAATCCTTATATTTCGGGGGACTTTACAAACATATAATTAACGGACACAAATTGCATACAGACTCAGAAAAACATTTTGTGGGATGCACAAAGTTTTGGACTTTTTTTTTTGGGGTGGGTTACGGTCGGCGCGCTCCTAACACCACTCCGTCCGGGGCGACAGAGGAGCGTAAGCACGCACACCCGTAACCCACCCGTGACACGTCGCCTTTGTCGTTGGACCGACCACTGGAGCAGGGTGACTTATCGTCAGTGGTCGACGGAATACCCCTTGAAAAGTACCCTCCCATCGACCAACGTCCACCCCCCTCGGGACAAAGTAATGTACTGCGTAGGATTCGAAACCACGACACTGGCACGTTAAGTCGGTGTAATAACCACTGCGCCATCTGTGCAATCATCTAAAACTTGCTCTTTCTTCTACAGCCATGTCGAGCAAACTTCTCACTTTTAGAAGAAGATATCTGGCGAGAGCAGCAGTGCAGTGCTCACGACGATACTCCATACGGTGGGGAGCTGTTCCATTGGAGAGCTCATAGAGATGACGCTGAACCCTGTGCTTTGACTTGTAGAGGAATGCCACAACATTCTGGACAGAATCCTGAACCGGTTAGTGGAAAATATATTCTTTGTTTAAAACTGTATAATGGCAACTTTCTCAAAAAATACTGATCTTATTCCAATTATTTTATATACTTTTATTTAGACTTCTATAAAGATCTCTTCGTTTTCCTTTCCGTGTGGTGACGGACTAAGAATACAATTCACCACTCCCTATCTTGCTCGCGGATGTCGTAAAAAACGACTGAAGATTATATGCATATAAAACGTCTATGCAAGAGAAGGAAGACTCGAAATAAAATCCTATACCAACCTGTTGCACTAGCTTGGTATAGTAAGGTCAATTTCTCTCTTATTGTGGAGGAGGCTTAAGCCCAACAGTGGGACGTAAATGGGCCTAGAGAGAGAGACATAAAATGTACTCTTTTTAAAAACCTAAAAAAAACTGTAATGCACCTGCATGTGTTTTTGTATGACAGCAATATTCTTAAAAAATACCAGATAATGATAACAGAATATTTAATAATAATAATTATAAAAACGTATTTCTCCGTGTGGTGACGGAGTAAGAATACAATTCACCACCCCCTCTCTTAGCTGTAAATGTCGTAGAAGATGACTAAGGGATACATTACGCATATAATAACTATCATCTATCCATCCATCCATCAGCCTACAGACGTCCACTGCTGGACATAGGCCTCCCCACGAGAATGCTACTCGGAATATTCCTGCGCCACTTGCATCCAACAGTTCCCTGCTACTTTTAAGATGTCGTCAGTCCACCTAGTGAAGGGTCGTCCTACGTTGCCTCGTCCGGTTCGTAGTCACCATTCGAGAATCTTTCTTCCCCAACGGTTGTCGGTTCGTCGAGCGATTTGGCGTGCCAATTTTGCGGGCTGTTTGATATGCGATGTGTGAACATGTTTGACCAGTGTGGTATAGTAGGTCTATAATCTTCCCATAGTGGAGAATATTATGACTATTTCTAATTTTCTAACTGTAATTCATTGTTCACAGACTGTTGCCCTGGATGATGAGGATCGCGTGGTGGTGGCAGTGTTAGCTGCAAGAGTATCTGATGGTACCAGATGTCGTCCAGGCAGTCTCGATATGTGCATCGATGGAAGATGTCAGGTAAGCAATAGAAGAAATTAATTTTGATCCGATTATTTATTGTAAGCAAACATTTAATTTCTCAAAATAAAACTATACTTTTAGTAACCAAAGGTGAGATTGAAATAAAAAAAACAATCTTGGGGTTCTCACACAACAATCTTATTATATTAAAATAATATTTTAACAAATGAAATCACGGAAATAATTACAATTATATGCACTAAGTTATACACGACTTGATAACAGAACAAAAAGAATTTATCTTAGCAAACGAACAAAGTAATACTACAAAATGGCTTACGTATACCGAGGCACCTCAACTATGCGCGTCCGTACTGAGCGATGTCCAACCAGCAAGTGATCGAACACTATTTTTTTGTGTGTGTTTAGCTGTTGGTCGCAGATGACCTTGACAGCTTAACGCGGGCAATGGGCGAGCGGAAGGCTCTCAACCCGGTAAGTAAGTTAAGCGAACATCGCCCAAGGGCTCCCCTGTGGGGAACGGACCTCGGCTCGGGGCGTCGCTGAAAGCAAAGTGGGCGCGGCCACGTTTAGGTTAATGACTTTTACGCGCCGCGGTTTTCGACCTCGTCGGCGAGGCCGATACCGCGGAGTTTTATGTGTTATCGCTGCGCGAGCTGTGTAGGCCCTTTCTTGGGCGATCGTAATAACATCATCCCCTTCTTCAAGGAGATGACGGGGACGTCGGACCGCGGTTATTTTTGAGGGGACGTAGTTTACCGCCCCAACCACTAGTGGATTGGGGTGAGTCATGGCAGAGTCAAAATAGCGCTGGGAGCAACGCTTCATGTACTGCCTGATGGTCGGCAATTCGAGGTCGATGTGTAGATAGACATTACGAACGAACCACGGTGCTCCCGTTGCCCGTCGCATGAATCTATTTTGTAGTGTTTGTAACCTGTGGATCCTGTTTAGCCTAACGTGCGCGAACACTACACTGGCATACGTCATGATCGGCCGTATGCAGGTAGTGTATAATCGGACTTTATTTTTAAGTGATAGTTTGGACTTTGCGTTTAATAAGCAGTGAAGGCGTCCCATCACGAAGGCGGCGCGCGCGCGGACCCGCTTCAAGTGGGACAGGAAAGTGAGTCGGCTATCAAGGGTCACACCTAAGTACTTGGCCTCACTGCTCCATGAGACAGGTCGGCCGAAGAGAGTGAGAGGAGGGATACTGTCTGGAGAGCACAGACGGGCAGTTCGTTTAGTGAACATGACCGCTTGGCTCTTCTCGGGATTAATTTCTATTCTCCATTTCCTATACCAATTGGCAAGGGCGGTAACCGCTTTTTGGAGTGTATTGACTACGGTTGTCGGGGACATACCTGCACAATAGAGTGCGGTATCGTCGGCGTAAAGCGCTATCGAACACTACCAAGCACTGCGCTTTTATTTTATTTTTTTTTGTGTGTGACTTGGTTGTTAGCCTCAGATGGCTGTGACAACTTTACCCGGACTGGTGGGTGAGCGCTGAGGGCTCTCAACCCGTATGCGCTTTTATAGGTTTACTCGGCATGATATATTGATAATGTGGGGGTATATCTAACATTACATTATTTTACATTTCTCTAGATTTGTGTCATGTCACAATATTTATATACTTTTCTTTCATGTAAGTACTTATAATTATATTGCAAAAGTTGTTAATAGTTTTATGAACGGCCGCTTGCTTGACAGCAATAGACGGATTTGGCCCAAGTCCATAATACCCTTCGCCTTTTACGACACCCACTGTAAAGAATCGATATCAGGATGGCAACCAGTCGTCAAACATTTAAGAAGAGCGTTCGACTCCATCTCTTAAACGAGTTGGCAGAATCATCACAACTGATATAATGTCCTTATAATTATATATATATATACTGTGTATATATGTGTATGTATATATTTATATATCTTAATATATATTATATCGATCTTTGTATTTGCCTATGTATGTATTTTTGGCAGGTATTATATATTTTCGTATATACCTATTTATCTATACAAAATATATTTTCTTTTTCATTTTAGAATAATATTTCGGAACATGCACCTACCTTTTTTTCATCTCTGCATCACCTATGGTTGACCGGTACAGAATGCCTTTGGCATTAAGTCCGCCATTGCATTGTTGCATGAAGATTAATAAATAAAAAATTAAAAAATAAAGAAAGGGGGTGATGAATTTACGAATACAATTGTATTCTTACTCTCGCCACACGGAAGAGTAAGTAATGCTATGTATTCATCATTTCAGCCCATCACGTCCCATAGTTGGGCTCGGGCCACCTCCACTATAACATGGAAATTTATCCACTATACCACGCTGGTCAGACGTGTTAGTATATGGTTCTGTTTTAAGTTTTTCTTCTCTTGCGTAGACATTATATTCATATTATATCCCGAGAGTTGGTGGTTGAATTATATTCTAACTTCGTCACCACACGTATATGCTAAGAATTACCTTCATTTAAATATGTAAGACTACTTGATATAATAGCTATTAATGAAACATTATCATATGTAGGCACGTCAATTCCACGCAATATTATAGAAAAGCGTTCCAACTCAAAGGTTAATTATAGTGTGGTTTCACTATGCGAACAATAGGCAATAAAATTGATTACAATATAAGGTGAAGAACCCCACGATTAACTTAATTGATTCAATGCCAAAATTATTCAGCAAAATTGTGTAATTCTTTTAAAACATTCTAACAAAGGCTAAAGTAATAAATTTATATGAAAATATGGGTGAAGATTTGTGAAATTGACCTACTGTATTACGCTGGTTAGACGTTTTAGTACAGTAAAAGCTCCATATTCGCGCTTTCTTTATTCGCGTTTTCACTATGCGCGGATTAAAAAAATTCGACCCAATTCCTATATTCGCGGCTAAAAATTTCTTTATTCGCGGATCTTATAAGTACATTACATAACAATATAAAGGATTCCAATAGGTATCCAACCTAATATCCTTTGTAAATGCCGTCAAATGGACTAATAAAAAAAGTAAAATAGATCTTATTGCATCCAAATGTAAAAAGTGTTATTTTTACCTCCCAACACGATAGCTTTGCTTCAACCTATGGACTAAGGCATAATCCAGGCCTTTAAGCTCTATTACATTAGACGAACATCTTCAAAATCATATTGGATAATATATTATGTAATCCTGTTGTGAATGTTATGAAATGCTGGAAGAAATTTAAGATAGCAAAATGCATCGTAAACATAAAAGAATCATTAAAAGAACTGAAGTCACACACATTGAACTCATGCTGGAAAAACTGTGGCATGCTCTGACTGCAGAAAATGACGTGGACATCTGTGCAAATTCAAACTTTGACTGCAAACGTAGGCAAAATCGAGAATAGAATAGGATGAGATGTGTTCGAATAGATAGAATCAAATGACATTCAGGAATTGCTTAAATTGCTTTTTAATTTTATCACCTAGGAACGTATCTCCTATAATCCCATATAAATTACCATTCCATTTTCACGGTTTCTGTATTCGCGGCATATTTATGGAACATATACCCCGCGAATAAAGAGCTCTTATTGTATAGTATTTCAGTTAATATTTTCCTTCACTTGCCTACGCAAAATATTATATGCATATTTATTCCCTTTGTCGTCTTTTACGAAACCTACGGACAAAACAGGAGGTTGTGAATTCTATTCTTAGTCCCTCACCACACGGAAAGTTCATTTTATCAAATTAATTATTTAAATACTTATCAGAACTTCATGTTTAATCAACTGAAAATTTCAAAACAAACATACGCACACACATCAAAACCAAACCTTAATACGTGTTTATACGTACACGCCAATAAACAATTATCACGCTTCTTTTAACACGTCACGTGGAGTGAAAGTGACGGTAACGTGTTTGTCACGTTCAGTATGTAACGAGATGTTATTTGTGTTATTATTCTGTTATTATATTTGATATCTGCCTCTTAGGTTTTGTAGTTTAAACGTGCGACTATAAAATAGCGCAGTGGTTAAAATACCGACTTACCGTGCTACATACAATTCACCACTCCCTATCTTGCCCGTCGATATCGTAAAAGATGACTAGGGGATATAATATGAACATAGTATCTATGCAAGAGAAGGCAAACTTGAAATGAAACCCTGTACCAAGATAACCGCATGGTTTCATCATCATCATCATCATCGCAGCCCACATACGTCTCACTGTTGGGCTCGGGCCTCCTCCACAATGGGAGGGAATTTGACCTACTATACCATGCTGGTCAGACCTGTCGGTATAGGGTTTCATTTTGAGATTTTCTTCTCTTGCACAGATGTTATGTGCACATTATAATCCCATAGTCGTCTTATAAAGACATCCACGGGCAAGATAGGGAGTGGTGAATTGTATTCTTACTCCGTCACCACACGGACACAGCATGGTTTAGTAGGTCAAATTCCCTCCTATTGTGGAGGATGCCCGAGCCCAGCAGTGGGACGTATGTGGGTTGTGATGAAGATGATGATGTGTTAAGTACATATGGTAGGAGCCCACTGTCGACAGTCGTCTACCTTTAGCCGCGGGCCTGTTCGTCCAGGGTACTAGCACACTCTCACTGAGTAGTAGGAATTTGTTACTGCACTTCTTCGGTTGAGCGAGGGAACTGGACTAACTTTCAAAAGGCGTTTTCGTGTGGTAATGTCTTTAGTATCACCAAACCCCATTGCACGCATTCACACAACCTTCACTTTCTTCACAGTAAGCAACTTCTACACGGGGTTGCAGAGTGTGGTTCTGCAGTAGCACCAGGGGGAAACAAATAAATTCAAACCTGTATCTAAACCTAAGAATTTAAACCTGTATCTAAATTCTCATTTATAATATTAATTAGGATATATAATATTCTGATAAATGTTGCTCTAGCTGATCGACATTAGAATCATCTTCTTCTTCTTATTTAATAGCAATGAGCTACAATAATATGAGCTATTGGTGCCAGTGTCGAGTTATCATATTTATTACTAGCAATCCGCCCTCGCTTCGCTTCGGTTATAGGTTATAGTCGTTTTACCCGCGTAGTTCCCGTTCCCGTTGGAATACCGGGATAAAATATAGCCTAGTTTACGCCCTGATATTATAGCTTTCCATTGGTGAAAGAATTTTTGAAATCGGTCCAGCCGTTTTGAAGATTATCCAGAACAGACAGACAGACAGACAGACAAAATTTTTTAATTGCTATTTTAGGCATAGGTGTCGTGCAAATAACCGTGTGAGCATGAAAAAAGCCTATTATTTTGACATTACAAACAGACACTCCAATTTTATTTATTGGTATAGATTCACGTCTTTAGTCTTAGTCTCTTATTCTTATCGATCAATTGCGACTGTTTTATAAATAAACATGTCTAGTTTATTGACAATAATGCGTACGTAATATTGTAATTCACTTTGAGACAAAAAGTAGTTTTTAATGTTTAATTAATTCAATTTATGTATTTTATAATGTATTGTCTGTTTTAATTGTAAAAAATATGTTGCAAGTTTTATGTAGGTAGGTAAACCCAATAGGGTTTATTTCTTTTATGAATAATTTAATAAAGATCGGTTATCGATTTACATATATCGACTGTCCCATCTCTTTTTTATTTTCAGTCCAGTATGACCTTGTTCGTACGTAAGCGTCATTTATATATATCGAGAGTGGGGGCGGCCGTGCTGCATCACTATCAGGTCGGTCATACATCGCGAGGGGATAAAATAATACTTCGTATGGCTACTTTTAAACTATATCCAACAATTAGCGTTAACATTTTTCTATCATAACCACTAATTACACGGATACCGATAGCTAACTTAAAAGTTAGGGAAACGCGTGAATTTGATACAACACGGCAGCAACAACAACCGATCGCTCTCGTGTCTCGATCCTAGCTGAGTATTCAACGGACCGCTCTCAATAAAGAAAACTCGGTAATATTTCAAACGTTAACGGTCAAACGATAAACATCAAAAATTATTGCCAACATTGTATCAAAAATACCCAAGTATAATAACTTGATGTTTCCGCAATCGATTGATTCTTAAAAACTATCAAGATATGGCGCCAGACGTAGTGACGCTGCGACATATATAAAATGTTTACTAGGTATTTCAGTACTTACGAGGTACATTTTAAGCATGAATATTAATATTTTTATATTTATAATATATTGCAATTCAGTTGCAATAAAATTGCCACGAAAATAATGAAAATATATTTGATATGAAATGAAATTGTAAACATGTCGCTCGTTAAAACTTACTTCGTTGGTTTCGTTGACATCTGTCACAGAGATCAAGCTATATTTTAGGGACTATAAAGTATTTTTAGAATATTTATGATTCTAATGGGAATTTTTGACGCGAATGTCAAAATGTCACGTAGCGCTTTTATATTTTTTATTAATTTAGTGTTTTGAAGTGTTATATTGAATAATTTTGTTGATATTTTATGTAATATAATACAGATAAAATTCTGAAATATAGTGAATATGATATAATTGTGAAAATGCACGCAGCATTTTGATATTCTGCCAAATTTCCCAGAGAAGGCATGACTTGGATATCACCACCAAATCATGCTAACGACTGACTGAAAGACGAAGACTGAAGACGTGAATAACAAATATAATATGATAACTCGACACTGGCTCCAATAGCTCATATTATTGTAGCTCATTGCCATCAAATAAGAAGAAGAAGAAGAAAATAGTTAGTCGATGACAGCCGACTTCACACGAACGAGCGCTACACAGCCAAGCGTGACACATCATTCTCATTTCATACCTACAAAATTAAAGTGCACAGCAGATCTGAAGACGTTTTGCTATTCAAAAATAACTATCAATCAAACATTCTTGACCATATAACTCATCACAGCTCACATTCGTCCCACTGCAGGGCTCTAGCCTCCTCCACAATGGGAAGGAAGTTGACCTACTACACCATGCTGGTCAGACGGTTCAGGATTTTATTTCGAGTTTTCTAGATTGGTATAATATTTTATTTCGAGTTTACTAGCTAATTTCAGAGTGTCGGTTTTTCGTGACTGTGTCCGCGCGCATCGTAAAAATTTACTCTCATTATTTTACGTAAAGCACTAAACTTAAAAAATAATTGGCTAAGTGCGAATCGGACTCGCGCACGAAGGGTTCCGTACCATTGAACAAAAAAGGGCAAAAATATGGCGTTTGTTGTATGGGAGCCCCTTAAATATTAATTTTATTTTGGTTTTAGTATTTGTTGTTATAGCGGCAACAGAAATACATAATCTGAAAAATTTCAATTGTCTAGCTATCGTGGTTCTTGAGATAGGGCCTGGTGACAGACAGACAGACGGACGGACAGACAGCGAAGTCTTAGTAATAGGGTCCCGTTTTTACCCTTTGGGTGCGTAACCCTAAAAAAGGAAATATTTCTGTAGTATCCCAAAAAATAATCTAATAACCGTCCAAAATACTGAGGAGTAGAAATTTAATAAATTCTAAAACATTCAAAACATTTTGTAACCCATAACTTGAAGTGACCACAAGTAAGTTTGTAACTTAATATAAAATATAAATGTAAGGGCCAATTTGGTTACATCCAGTTTCTATTTAGTTAAAAGTATAAGTCGTTATCTGTACCGCGTCTAGCTTTCAGCCCGGTGCGTTCATGCCGTGAATATTTAATGGATTTCTAAATGTATGGTACAAGTTATAAGCGTTTTCATTGAAAACGCTTATAACATATATGTAACGCATATTATTAATATGCTTTAAGTTTAAAAATGGCGAATATATAATTGTTGATTGTGAAATATTGATAATGTTGATTGCAATAAAAAATTTATAAATATTATTATATTCTAGTAGTATGTTTTTAATTATAGTTGAAATCTGCTCTAGACCCTTTTTAAATTAAGGAATCTTGAACCTCACATAATAAACAATATCAAATAAAATAATTTTAGCTATTTAATATTTTACATGTAATGGTGGAGAAAAAAATCAAATTCATCATACTCTTTGATAGGACTACACTGTTCACAGTGGTAGAACCACACTGTTAACAGTTGTCTGTCTACAGCCGCGGGCCGGTACGTCCGGGGTAGTGCCACACTGAGCAGAAAATCGACGTCTGGGTAGTAGCAAATTGCTACTGCGCTTCGTTCGGTGAGTGAGAGAGCCGGCAGCCCAACTTTCTGAAGGTGTTTGTATGTGGTGTGTTTTAGTGATGCCTATAGTTTCACCGAATCTGATTGCACGCATTCACACTCCCTTCACTTTCTTCACGGTAGGCAACGACCTAAGAAAGGTCCGTGAGCAGTAGCTACACTTACCATCAAGTGTACTGTTTGCTCTTTTGCCACCGTATGCAATAAATAAAAAAAAAAAAACCAAAAAAAAAAACTCTTGCATAAGAAGGAAAACTCGTAATGAAACTCTATACTAAAATACTTAACTAGAGAGATATGAGGTCAATATCCGTCTTATTCTAGAGGAGGTTCGAGCCCGGCAGTGGGACGTATATGGGCTGAGATAATAATTATGATGATCAGTCAATATTTTACCAATTACTTTTTATTTGACATCATCTCATCATTATCTCGGCTCGTATAAAGTGCTGCAATACAAGAATTAATTCCTTAGTGAAGCGTATTTTGTATTCAACCTCGACTCAAACAGAGAGCTGTTAGTCATTTGATGCTAATGCCTACTTCTGTATTTTTTATTACGTGAAATTGAGTTTCCTTACGGTAGTCCTTAGCTTTATTTGCTAAAAATTGATCCAGCAGTTTGAAAAGTATCAGCTCTATTTCAAAATGATGTAAGGCAGTAGACTTAAAAATGGCAAATGTAATTATTAAAGCTTTATGTTGATCTTGTCGGGGATAACTCATAAAATAATATCGAAGATAAATTACAGAAAAAGATTGTACTACCTACTGTACTACCTACGAAAACCATAAATATTGGTCGTATATCTAATCCATAACACAATTTATGCAGTGGATCTGTTTATAAAGATATTTTCGCTTCATCGTACATTTTAATCCCCTCCTCACGTATACCATACACTGTAGTAATTCAGTTAGTTATATTTTGGAAGCGGACGCGGGTATAAATAGGCCCCTTTTTGTGTGAAAACAATGCGAAAATGGTGTGTTGAGCCAACAAATTGTGTTGCACGCTGTTATGTTGTTCGCAATGTTATAAACATTACTTCAAACGAGCTTATTAGATAAATTTATCCACAAATGTAAGCATATTTGCAGAAATAATCGAGATATTTATAACATAAATATGTACAGTAGGAGTCTTCTGTTTACAGTCGTGGGCCGGTCCGTCCGGGGTAGTATCATACTGAGCAGAAAATCGACGTCTGAGTAGCAGCAATTAGGTACAGCCTTTCGTTTACTAAGGGAGAAAGCAGCAAAGCTCAACTTTCTTGAGGGTTTTTCAATGTGATGGGTTTTGATGATGTCTTTAGTATTACCAAACCTCAATGCTTGTATTAACATTTTCTTCACGGTAGGTAGTAGATTAGCAAAGGTTCATGAGCGGCAGTATCACTTACCATTAGGTGTGCTGTTTCTGCGGGTGACCGGACCGGGGATTTAGTCCGACACCCGCGGCGAGGCTAGCCTAGGACGAAGGCAACGTGCTACTGGGTGGGTTGCGGGGCTGTGCGCCACCCCTCTGTCGCCCCGGACGGAGCCGGGCGGCGGGAGCGCTGACCGTAACCCACCCCTAAAAAAAGATGTGCGGTTTGCTCAAAAAAAAGAACAAAAACTACCTACTATACGCTGATCAAACATGTTGATATAGTATTTTATTTCAAGTTTTCTCCTCTTGCCTATGCAGGTAACATCTTATAATCGTTGTTTACCACACCCACGGGTAAAAGAGGGGATGGGTGAAATATATTCTTATTTCGTCACCATGTGGAAACGTCCAATTGTTTATTTAAACGAATTGAAGCTTTTAAAATATTATATTCACCTACAATCGTAATAATAAGTGCCTAATAGAACTTTTCAATGTAATCGTTACATACTTCAAGATGTCTGATAATTGTGTATAATTTACACGCACGCAGTAAGAACGGATGACATTTAAATAATTTTAAAACTTTTGTTGTTCTAACCAGCGATTACCATGACAGTAATGAACTTCAGTGTGAACTGTCAAGCTAACCGTGAAATTTGCTTTAATCAGTTAAATTCTACCAGTGTATAAATAAAATACAGTAACACCCTTAGAATAATAACGTGTAGAAGGTAAGTCTGTGCACAAAAAAATGAAGCATTTAAATTGGAACCTAATAGAGCTTACGCCGGAACCGTTCCGTAGTGTACAAGATCACTGTACTGCACGTATGTATGCAACTCTTAAAAAATAAATAGGTAATTTTGATGAGTTGTGCATTCAAATGGTGTCATTTGAAAAATAAAAAGTATATTAACATTACTTTTAAAAATATATCGACGATTTATGTTAATAATAACAAAATTTGATTTCATAATTTGTATAGTGGTGTGCGTGTGTACGTATGTAATCGCATGCATGCATGTAGTATTTTTGGCTTCATGTTTTGATCGCTTTAAGTACCTATCGACACTATCCTTCTATACGTTATTATTCGAAGGCAACACCCTACTTTACGCGAGGAATACGTTTTGTAATCCACGTGAAATTCGCGTTTATTTGGGTTTACGATTAAACATAATCATAATGTTATAAATTAAACTATTTATATGAATTTCGTTTATATTTGATTTTTGATTTCTGGACGTTTCAAACACAATTTTAGTGTTCAAGATTACAGGCGTACTGTGACGATGAATGCTGAAAAGTGTTCGGCAACGTCGGACAATCAAAAATCAAATATAAACGCGATAAAATCCGTAAAAATGATTTTATTAATAAGGCGTAATACTCGCGTAAACATCAGAAATCATCATTGTCATGATAATTTGAACATTTTTTTTATTTATTGTAATCTGTTGCAAACGAGCAAACAGCACACCCGATGGTAAGTGTTACTGCCGCTCATGGACTTTTGCTAGGCCGCTGCCTACCGTGAAGAAACTAAAGGCATCACCAAAACCTACCACACGCAAACACCTTCCGAAAGTTGGGCTTCTAGCTCTCTCGCTCACGGAACGAGGCGCAGTAACAAATTGCTACTACTCAGACGTCGATTTTCTGCTCAGTGTGGTACTACACTGGACGGACCGGCCCGCGGCTGTAGACAGACAACTATCAACAGTGTGCTCCTACCACTATTAAAAAATAAATCATTTGTCTCATTGGTGGGAAAAAGCTTTATCTGATTGGTGGGACTCACCAATCTTGAAGCGTTGTATACGATGCAATTAAATATACACCCTCGGGATCGAGTGGCCAATGATTTTTTAGTTTTAGACACGGATCATATATGTCCCACTGATGGGCTCGAGCCACTCGAGCTGGAGTGAAATTAATATATTATACCACGTTGGTCAGATAGTTTGGTTTTTTTTTTATTAGTGGGCTATGGTAAGCGCACGCGCGGTCCATTCCGTCCGAGGCGATGAAAGGACGGCGCGCGGGATCGTCACCTCGTTGTTGGACGATGACGGAATAGCCTTTCGGGTACCCTAACCTCTCGATGTCCTGGGACGTCGGTCGCTTCGTCGTCAGCTTCTCTGCGGGTGACGGACAATTCCCCGGTCCGATCACCCGCGACCTCGGCTAGGGCGGCATTAGGCGCAGATACTCGCGCGAGTCGCCGGCAGCGGAACGTGTCGCCGAATAGGAGCTCTACTCGCACACGATCCGCCGCCTCCTTCCGTGAGATTACGACCTCACAGAAGGCGGTGACCGCGTCCCAGTTTCTGACGCTGTCGAGCATCTCCCTGGCGATGATCGGCAGCGTCAGGTAGACAGGTTGGTATAGGGTATTGTTTAGAGTTTTCCTTTTACCTGCATAGATATTATATGGGTATTATATCCCTTTATCGTCACCCACGGATAAGATATGTGTTGCTTAAATGTATAGTTACTCCGTCGACACACGGAATTTAAAAAAATATTAGATTTCACGAGAACAGAATAAATGGTTTTCCTTCATTCTTTCACGCTGTTCAGGCGAGTTGTTATATGGTTTTATTTCGAGTTTTCTTGTTCTTGCATAGATATTATATGCGTGCTATATGCCTTAGTCATTTATTAGGGCACCCACGGGTAAAATAGGGATTGTTGAATTATATTCTTATTCCGTCTATTATAGTATTCAGAATACTTGAAACTTAGAATAATAACGCATAGAAGGATAGTGTCAGTACTTCGAACTTTCGAAATATGAATCTAAAAATGCTAATGGCGCGTAGATGATTACACACATACACACGCATACCACTATACAAATTATGAAATCAAATTTTGTTTTTATTAACATAAATCGTCGGAATACTTTTAAAAGTAATGTTAAAAACCTTTTTATGTTTTTCAAATGTGTTGTGGCACCATTTGAATGCACAAGCCGTCATAATTACCTATTTATTTTTTAAGAGTTGCGTACGTTCGTGTAGTGCAATGACTTGTACATTACGGGACTGTTCCGGCGTAAGCTCCATTAGGCTCCAATTGAAATGCCTCACTTTTTGTGCGTGGACTTACCTTCTATATGTTATTATTCTAAGACTTGAAAGTTGAGTATCAATATATTGTGAAGTCTGAAGTGTTTATATCGACTCCCAAAATCCGTAGAAGCTTGAACCCGGCCTAAAGTTTGTGCCAAATTCAGGTGAAGTATTACCATCCTGTCAAACCCCTGATCCTCAGATTGTTGCCAAAACAGTGTGACCCAGTTACGTATCTATATACAAATATTTATTTGTTTGTCCCATATCTATACTAATATATAAAGCTGAAGGGTTAGTTTGATTGACCGACGTCCCCCCTCCCCTCGGGGAGGACGTCGGTCGATGGGAGGGTACCCCACTAGGGGGTATTCCGTCGGGCCGACCACTGATGACAAGTAACTCTGCTCCGGTAGTCGGTCCAACGACGAAGGTGACGTGGTGTTCGGGTGCGTTGCGGGTTTGCGTGCCTACGCCCTTCTGTCGCCGCGGACGGAGTGGTGCGAGGAGTGCGCCGACCGCGACCCACCCCAGAAAAAAAGCCCAAAGCGATATCATGTGGAAGAAGTCGCAAGCAGAAGCTAGTCAGCTAATATTAGCTGTTAATTATAATTAAATATGTATAAAAAAAAAAATTTATATAATAAAAATAAATTAATCATGTATAATGACTAATTTTCAAACATCATCAAAGCTCATATACTTCCCTATTTCGGCTTTGTGCCTCCTCCATAATGGGAGGGAAACTGACCTACCCACGCCGGTCAGGCGAATTGGTACAGGATTTTATTTCAAGTTTTCCTTCTCTTACATAGATGTTGTTTGCATATTATAATCCCTTAGTGATCAAGAGAGGGTGTGGTGAATCGTACTCTTACTCCGTCTCCACACGGAAAATTTTCAATAGACTGTCATATTCTTAAGTATTTTAACTGGTAATAGGTTTGATGGTTACCAGTAGTTAGCTTGTCATCAAGGATCACTTTTGGGATCTGATTCTGCTATAACCTTTTGCATTATATTTCTGAACTAGCAGCCGGCCCTCGCTTCGCTTCGGTTTGGCAGGCTTCTCGCAGTCTGTTTGCCGTGCTGGACAACATTTTATAGGGTTTTCCTAAGAGGAAAAACAGACCAACATACGTTTTGATTTTTTAAAGACGACTAAGGGATATAATATAACATCTGAAGGGATACTCGAAATAAAACCGTATACCAGCATGTCTGACCAGCATGATAAAGTAGGTTTTCGCCCCTATCGGCCCAATAGGATAGAATACATATGAGCTAAGACATCGATGGTGTAAATGACCATGTGACCATGAAAAAAATCTACTATTATGATATTACAAACATATACTTCAATTTTATTCATTTGTATAGATCAGAGTTCATAAGACATTACATTGGAGTTAATACTCATTAAATACGTCGTATACGAAACTAGTAAAAAAAAAAATATAAAAAAAAGAAAGTGTACGTAAGAAATTAATTGTGATAACAAGATGAAAATCTTTCTAAAAAAATGTATCTTTCGAGTTATACTGCGTTTATAAAAAAACGACACTAATAATAGAAAAAAAGGTATTTAATACATTGAAAGTTTTTTTATAACACATTATCTAGTTGACATTTGTAAATGCGTGCGCGCGCCTAGTATAAAATGGGTAACTAACTACAGGGTGTCGGTCTTTCGTGACGACGTGCGCATGCATCGTAAAAATTTCCTCTCATCATTTCAACAGTCGTGCAAGCGTAACCGCGGGCTAAATATAGTCGTATATAAAATCGAAGCAAACTTTACCAATAATGCAATGAAACGAAACGAAAGTTTATTTGAAGGGTTCGCAGACCAGATTTGAATATTGAGTCGGAAGTTCGAACGTGTTGGCTCAAGTATTGACACGGGCTTTCATAAAGTTTACCTTCGGGCTTTTAATAGTTGACTGCCCTAGTGGAGTAGTGGTTTAAAGGGCAGTCGCCTATGTCGAGTGTTATGGATTCGATCACCAATCAAAACTAGGACAACCATCATCATCATTTGCTATTAAACAATATGTGGCAGCGGGTAGCTGTCATTTTCTGTGATCTCTCTAAGGCGTTCGATGTCACCGACCATTCAGTGCTAGCAGTTAAACTACAGCACTATGGACTACGCGGAGCTTCGTTTAGGTTGCTAACCGACATTTTTTTTTGTTCACGCTGTGGAAATGCATTTACACACTGTCCCCCGCCAGACGGACGGGGGGAGGCCGTGTGGGACTCACCGACCACATCCGCGGCCGGAATACCCACTAAAACCACAGCGGCCCCTGCCGCACTTTTATGGAGTGCCGGAGAGGTCGTCTGATGACATTGAATCCCCGACACCCCAACGCATGGTCGTCTGGCCACGTCCTGTCATTACTGTTCAGGGCGGTGGGAGTAGGTGGGCATATTGTCGCCTCCTCCTCCCGGGTCGAAGGCGACGAAGCGAGTCAGCAGACGCAAGCGCCTCGCGTTCCCGCTCCGCCGCTTCCTTCCTTGATATGACGGCCTCACAAAATGAGGCCATCGACGACCAGCACCTGTCGCTGCCAAGCATCTTTGCGATAACGGTCGGCAGCGACAGGTCCACTCCAAGTACCGCCGACAGGTCGTGGCGCTGAGACCCCCAGGCGGGGCATATCTCCAATGTGTGACGCGCATCATCAGTTGGCGCGCCACACTCATGACATCCGGGGGTCTCTTCTCTCCTAATCATATGCAGGTACTTACCGAAGACCCCGTGTCCGGTAAGCACCTGCACCATCCTAAATGTTAGGTTGCCGTGCTTCCTTGTGAGCCAGTCGTGGAGATGCGGCGCAACCGCTTCCACAGTCCCCCGCCCTACTACGGGGGACTCCAGGTCTTCCCTCCACCGCCGGATAACCTCCCTTCGGGCCACTTCTTGTGCTCTGCCCAGTCTCCTTGCAGAGACTTGCTCGCCGTTGGCCCGCGCTGTTGCACGGAGCTGGTAGACCTCCACCAACGCCTCAGCCACAAGTGGCCAAGGCGGATCGCCTGATTGCTAATCGACATGCTGAGGAATAGATCGCAGATAGTAGTTGCAAATGAAGGGCAAACTAGATCTGATCCGATGAAAACGACAATGGGTTTTCCGCAGGGTTTGTCTATATCAAACGTACTGTTTTCCCTACTCCTGAACGATCTACCAGAGGCGGTAACTGCAGCGGACATCTTGATGTATGCAGATGATGTAGCTGCAGTTGTACGTGCCGGCTCTGTTGATTTACTAGAACAGGGGCTGAATTTTGCAACCTCCCAACTTGCGAAATGGTTCTGTATTAACGGCCTAGTGTTAAACTTAAAGAAAACCCACTTTATGCACTTTTGTTTATCTAGCAGGAAAAATAGACGGTTAATAGTTTCCTTCAATGAAACGTGCATGCAACAAACCGAAACTACAAATTTCCTCGGATTTAGCATCGACACCGCTCTTAAGTGGGATGAACATATTCAGAGTGTTTGTAGTAAGGTAGGCAGTGCATGTTTCGGGCTGCGACGCGTTGCCCGAATGGTGGCACCGGCAGTAGCACGCTCATGTTACTTTGCAACTGTCCACTCAATCCTACAATATGGAGCGGAATTGTGGGGCACTGCTACTGAATGGGAGAGAGCCTTCCGCATTCTTCCGCACAAGGGCCATTAGAGCCATTGTTGGGATACCAAAGAACGCGTCAGCTTGACCATATTTTAAAAGGCTTGCCATCATGACCGTACCCTCCATAGTTATCTTTCAGGTGGCAACTTATGTACGTATAAATTTAGCGGAGTAAGAAGAAACACAATGATATACACTCTTACTACACTAGAAGCGCGAATAAATTGATGAGCATAAAATGTACGCTAGAAAAAAACCGCCAGAACTACTCACGTCATGGGGCCGGCAGTATATAATAAGCTGCCGAGCACAATTACCATAGCTCCTAAGCTTCATGTTTTTAAAACACGTCTTAGGCATTGGCTGGTCGAGCAAACCTTTTATAACTATGACGAATACCTGAAAATTAACTGAATGTAATTATAATAATGGAATGATATTAATTTAATAATAATAATGTAATATGACTATAAAATTGACATGTAAATTGGTTTTACGAAATAAATGAGTATGAGTATGTGACTTAATGACTTAACATTAGTATAATTATTATTTTTTTTTTACTTAATTAATTATTAAAGCTGACATTCATTATTCACATTTAAAATATGACATAGTTTCTCTATGTCAATATAGTTTTCTCAATTATAATTATCATAATTCATTACTGTTGTAATTAAAATTATAATTTCCATGTTAATTGAATAATCTATAAATTATATTTTAAACTGTATTGTGCACGCAATTCTAAAATTGAATAATTTGCGTGCCAGCTTCTGGCGAATCATGTAATAGCTTCCTTAAAAAATAGCAAAATAATTTCTTACTTACTTACTATTTTAGTTAATAAATGTCTCAGTGTGGAATTTGAACCTTCTCTACAATGAGAAGAAAATTGATCAAATACACCACGCTCCTTGTTGGATGCAGGCGGCACTCTGTGGCGTAACATGAGGGAGGTACGTCTAGCAGTAGGCGGCGCTAGTTTAAAATGATACCACGCAGACGGGTTTTGTTTCGAGTTTCTCTTCTCTTGAATAGATGTTATATGTATACTTAATCCTTTTGTTTTCTTTTACAACACAATTCTTACTTGGTGAATTGTATTCTTACTCTGTCACCACACGGAAAACTAAAAGAGTGAGGCAATACTTTCACTGGTCCATTCATGGTCATACTGAGGTTGGAAGTATTTTGTGTCTGTTATTTCTTTTCTTAAACCATATGTATGACTATGTGGTGTGTGGAGAAACCCTACTGTGGCACGCTGGTGAAATAACTTGACATGGGATTTTAAATCAAATTATCCTTCTTTTATTACGATGTTATTTACGTAATCTCTTAATCAACTTTTACAATTACCGCGGGTAAGAAATAGAGTTTACCGTGTCTTGCCCATAAATTTCTCAAATGATGGGGGAAAATAAGGAATCGTGACTGTAATTTTTAACCAGTTATTGAATTAGCAACTGGAATGTATAAATAAGATAAGCTGCTTTTCCACAAGGAGAAATAATACGTACAAGATTAAAGATAGCAAATAATATAAACATTTTTTGTTAAAATATAATAAAATAAATTATATTTAAACGGTGGAATGTAATCAGTTTAAGTCCTCGACTTTCAATCGTTAGAACAACATTCCTGGAATTTCATCTGAAAACACACTCTGAGCTCCTTTGTAACAATAATTACAATTAATTTTATGGTTTGTTTTATGTTGGTTCTAATTATTTATGATACATTTGACTTGCTAATTTACTAACTTCTTAAATAGATTAATGTTGAAATTCTAAATACCAATCTTCGCTTTTGTAATTTCATAAAACTTTCATTGTTTATATTGAATTTACTACAGCCATTACAGGCAAATTTTAAAATTTCAGTTTTCTGCGTGTAAATAACAAGATTTTTGTAAGCTATTGCTAACTTTCTATAACTTGAATTAATTAATAAGTAGGTACTTAACCTAAACTAACTCTAGATGAAAGAAAACTTTTAAACGAAAAATATATTCAAACTAGCAGACCCGGCCACGCGTAGCTGTGGCTAATGTTTTTGTTATATTACATTTTATTAAACTATTTAAGTGGAACTGTAGGAGAACATCCGTCATGGAGGTCGTCATATTTTTTTACAAATGGCATCTATGTATAAAAGCAAGTTAAAATCGTATATGATACGTTTGTAGGATTGACATAACAGTGCCATCTATTAATTAATTACTCAGTCCAGTCAACAGATACCGCCATCTGTTAAAATCGTTTGGAGTTAACAGATAATTGTGAATGTCAAATAATAGATAAATAATTTGCAATAAAATAATATTGCGACTATAAATTAAGATGTAAGCTATCCTATCTTTCAAGTCGGATCAAACTGCACACGGTGTGCAAATTTGATTAAAATCGGTTAAGTAGTTTAGGAGTCCATCGCGGACAAACAACGTGACACGTAATTTATATATATTAAGATATCTAAGTTTTGAATTTATAGTGATAGGACTACACTGTTGACAGTTGTCTGTCTACAGCCGCCGGGGCAGTACCACACTGAGCAGAAAATCGACATTCAAATAGTAGCAGTTTGTTACTGCGCTTCGTTTGGTGAGCGATAGAGTCGGAATCCCAACTTTCTGGGGATGTTTTCATGTGGTGGGTTTTAGTGATTCATTTAGTTTAATATCACCGAATCTCATTTTACGCATTCACACTCCCTTCATTTTCTTCGCGGTAAACAGCGGCTTTGCAAAGGTCCATGAGCAGCATCAACACTTACCGTCAGGTTTACTGTTTTCTCGTTTGTCATCGTCTATACCAATAAATAAAATTGGAGTGTCTGTTTGTACTGTCAAAATAATAGGCTTTTTTCATGCTCACGCGGTTATTTGCACGACACCTATGCCTAAAATACAGATTAAAAAATTTTTGTCTGTCTGTCTGTTTGTTCCGGGTAATCTTCAAAACGCCTGAACCGATTTTAAAAATTCTTTCACCAATGGAAAGCTATAATATCAGGGCGTAAACTAGACTACATTTTATCCCGGTATTCCCACGGGATCGGTTAACTACGCGGGTAAAACGACTATAATTAAAGATTGGCGGGTTGCTAGTTTACAATAAAAATAAACAACTTTACCTATTAAGCCCCTAATAGAATCTTATAGTATTTGCTATTAACAATACCGTCTTTAGAGACATTCCACCATATCTTCTATATAAAATTTTAGCACATTTTTGCGGTTTAATAACCTAAATTTTTATAATGAATTCTGATGTTTACGCGAATATACATATCATCATCATCTCAGCCCATATACTTCCCACTGTTGGGCTCGGGCCTCTGAGAGGGCAATTCACCTGTTAAATCACACTGGTCAGACATATTGGCATAGGGTTTGGTTTCGAGTTTTACTTCTCTTTTGTTATATGTATATCACATCCCTTATTTGACTTTTACGACAGTCACGGGGTAGAGTGGGGGTGGTGAATTGTATTCTTATCTTTCTTATAATATACTAGCAACCCGCCCTCGCTTCGCTTCGGTTTTAGTCGTTTTACTCGCGTAGTTCCCGTTCCCGTAAGAATACCGGGATAAAACATAGCCTAGTTTACGCACTGATATTATAGCTTTCCATTGGTGAAAGAATTTTTGAAATCGGTCCAGCCGTTTTGAAGATTACCCGGAACAAACAGACAGACAGACAGACAAAAATTTTTTAATCTGTATTTTAGGCATAGGTGTCGTGCAAATAACCGTGTGAGCATGAAAAAATCCTATTATTTTGACATTACAAACAGACACTCCAATTTTATTTATTGGTATAGATTATTATATCTACATAAAACTATTTTTACGCATTAATTTTATTCGTGGTCACGGGCGGGCACATAAACGCTAAAAACGCTGAAAAGTGTTCAAAACGTATTGGCAACCAAAAATCAAATACAAACGCGATAAAATCCGCAAAAATAGTTATAAATTTTCATCTAAATTATTTAAAAGGAGCTTACACAACAAAAAATACAGACTTTAATGAACCCAATAAATATACCAGTAAGAAAACTAGACAATTTATTCACAAAACAACTTTGATGCCCCAAAAGATTGACTTTCCAATTTGGTTAAGTTTTATTTGTACAAAGGCTCTTTTAACTGTCGTGTTTAAAGACGTCGCCGTAGACATTTTGATGCCAAAAGCCAAGCAAACTCTTTAACTTGATGCTCTTTATTTAATGGTGAAATTGCTTATGTTTTTAATATAAAACTTAGAAACTTTTGTATTAAATATTATTATTGACGAATTTTTACTTATTATAGTTTATTTATGTGATCTTAGAGTAAGAATTTCATGGTTACAACCTTAATTTGATGGTAAAAAACCAAATCATCATCATCATTTCAGCCTATCGCCGTCCACTGCTGGACGTAGGCCTCTCTCATGTTACGCCACAAAGTGCGGTCCTGTGCAAAATAAGCGACCAGACCGAATCTTGTATATATATCTATATATTCAGGATCTCGGAAATGGCTCCAACGATTTTGTTGAAACTTTGCATACTAGAGGTTTCGGGTCCAAAAAATCGATCTAGCTAGGTTTTATTTATAGAAAATGTTGTTTTGTCCGTGTTTTTAGTAAAACAAATAATGACATTAAATTTTAAAAGAATATGAATTCAAATTTCGTTGTCAACGTCATGAGTTACGATAGCTCAGATGGGAAGTTGACAGGGTCTAATTTTGATTTTGTTGACATTCAAACAGCGTCGGTTCGAATCTCGGTGTTATTATTATTCTCTTTTTGTAATTTTTTATATATTTTTCATTATTTATTTTTTATTAATATATATCTAAATAAATTCAATAAAAATATTCCGAGCGAAGCTCGGTCAACCAGATATTAACCAAATAAGCGACACAATTAATGTGTTAGGACACAGTGTCGATAGTTGTCTGTGTATAGCCGCCAATCAATCCGTCCGGGGTAGAACCACACTCTCACAAAAAATTAACATATGAGTAGTAGCAATTTATTACTGCAGTTTGTTAGGCGAGTCAGAGAACCAGGAGCACATCTTTTTGAGGTTATTTGCGGTTTTAGTGATGCCTTTAGTATCACCGAAACTCATTATACGCATTCACGCTCCCTTCACCTCCCGCTCTTCACGGTAGGTGGCGGCCTAGCAAATGTCCATGAGCGACAGCAACACTTACCATCAGGTGTACTGTTTGCTCGTTTGCCACCGTTTGCAAATAAAACAATGCTATCAACATATTGAATTATTATTTTTATAATGTATTTAAACATCTATACCAATAAATAAAATTGGAGTGTCTGTTTGTAATGTCAAAATAATAGGCTTTTTTCATGCTTTCACGGCTTATTTGTACGACACCTATGCCTAAAATACAGATTAAAAAATTTTTGTCTGTCTGTCTGTTTGTTCCGGGTAATCGTCAAAACGGCTGAACCGATTTCAAAAATTCTTTCACCAATGGAAAGCTATAATATCAGGGCGTAAACTAGGCTATATTTTATCCCGGTATTCCCACGGGAATGGGGACTACGCGGGTAAAACGACTATAACCGAAGCGAAGCGAAGGCGGGTTGCTAGTTATATTAATACGTGTGGTGACGGAGTAAGAATACAATTCACCATCCTCTACACACACCTGTGGGTGTTGTAAAATATGACTAAGGGGTTATAATATCCATAAAACATCTATGCAAGGGCGGGAAAACTTGAAACAAAACCCTGTGCCAACACGTCTGACCAGCGTGGTATAGTAGGTCAATTACCCTTCCTGAAATGGATGGATGGATGACTATATAATATAATAAGACTAATATTCTAACGAACTTATGCATACGAAGTTAAGCATTTACCCATTCGTTCCGTGTGGTGATGGAGTAAGATAATAATTTACCACTCCCTCTCTTAACCGTGGGTGTCGTAAGAGACGACTAGGGGATATATTACGCATATGACATCTATGCAAGAGATGGAAAACTCGAAACAAAACCATATACCAACCTGTCTGACCAGCATAGACCAGTAAGATCAATTTCCCTCTTATTATGCAGAAGGCCCAGCAGTGGGACGTATATGAGCCGAAATGAGACATTTACCCATTCCTAAGATTTTCTGTCAATCAAATATAAAGATAGGATTTTTATGGCATAAATCCCATCACACATTCATACCAATGCAACTTCTATAAGTATATTTTGACAACGAAATTTGATCATCAGAAAAAGGTAAAACTGCTAAAAACTAATTTATTGGTCCTCAATTTCTCTCAACAATCTTTTTTGTTATTAAAACCTAAGTTTTTCGGCATATCATTTTTCTAACCGGATAAGCAGTGTTAGAGGCAGTTAATCCCTGGACGGACAACTGATCTCCACTCACCCATTAAGACCCTTTCACGCTTCAGAGGATAAACATACTTTTTTCTATTTCGCTTATACGTTGTCGAAAAATCTGGAAAATTCGTACAGAACGTATTAAAATATGGTATCAATCCACTTTTTTCTCATTGATATGTTTCAAGGCAATATTTTTTTTTACTAAAAATTTAATTCTTGTACTTGTTGTGCACAGAGACTCGCCCTCACAGAAACACTATCCGTTTGGTGACGGAGTAAGAATACAATCCATTAATCCTTCTCTTCCCCGTGGATGTCATAAAAATTATTAAGGAATATTTATGCATATAACTTCTATGCAAGAGAAGGAGAACTCGAAATAAAACCCTATGGCAACATGTATGATCAATGTGATATAGTAGGTCAATCTATACAAATAAATAAAATAGGAGTGTCTGTTTGTAATGTCAAAATAATAGGCCTTTTTCATGCTCACACGGTTATTTGCACTATACTTATGCTTAAAAATCACTTTATATTTTTTTTTGTCTGTCTGTCTGTTTGTTCCGGGTAATCTTTAAAACGGCTGCACCGATTTAAAAAATTCTTTCACCAATGGAAAGCTATAATATCAGGGAGTAAACTAGATTATATTTTTACCCGGTACTCCCACGGGAACAGGAACCCATAGTTCCTGATAAGGCGACAAAAACCGAAGCGAAGCGAGGGCGGGTTGCTAGTTGACTAATAAGTTAATAAAAAAACCGGCTAAGTGCGAGTCGGATTCGCACACGTAGGATTCCGTACCATTATCTATAAAAATCGGGTATGTTGTATGGGAGCCCCCCTTAAATATTTATTTTATTTTGTTTTTAGTATTTGTTTTTATAGCGGCAACAGAAATAGATAATTTGTGAAAAATTTAACTGTCTAACCATCGCGGTTTTTGAGATACAGCCTGGTGACAGACAGACTGACGGACAGATATTGAAGTCTAAGTAATAGGGGCCCCTTTTTACCCTTTGGGTACGGAATCCTAAAAAGGACTTTGTTCTATTTATTAGAAAAATTGATACGCACTTTTTTGACTTTTTATAATTTTCGTTTTTTAAAACCTTATAACTTTTTTGCAATGCGTTTTAGCGAAATAATTAAAGAGAGACCTTTTTGTAGAGAATTGAATTTCCTACAAGATAACGAAAATAATTTTAAAAAATATGCCACAATTTAGGTACAATGAAAATAAAGAAAAAAGTTTTTTTCAACGTATTTTAAATGGGAAAGGGTGCCCCTTTCCCATTTAAAATACGTTGAAAAAAACTTTCCCCCATGCGCCAGCTCAATTTTCAAGATATCATATTTTGACGCAGTCTAATAAACAAAGTTATTAATCAATATTTAAAATAATTAAGCCTTTTCCGTGTTGTGATGGAGTAAGAATACAATTTACCAACTCTGCTCTTAGGCCTGGGTGTCGCAAAAGGCGACTTAGAGATTAAGTATGCATACAACATCTATGCAAGAGAAAAAATACTTGTGAATATATACGTAAATATATAAAACGTCTAGTATACTAGACGTTTTATATATTTACGTATATATAGGTAGGTCAATTTTGCTCCCATTTTGGTAGAGACTCAAGCCCAACAGTGGGACGTGTATGGACTGAAATGATGATGAAATCAAAACGCTTACTTTTCCGTGTGGTTATTCATTTTTCGTCACCAACATTTCCAACCTACTTACGTCTAAGGCATAAGAGAGTTATGTGTTTGACCTGTGTCTGAGTATGTCATCATTATCTTGGCTCCTATAAGTTCTATGCCTGTTAATTTTTTTTTTTGTATTGCTCTTAGTGTCGAACGAGCAAACAACACACCTTATGGTAAGTGATACTGCCGCTCATACTGTGAAGAAAGTAAAGGGAGTGTGAATGCGTGCAATAAGCTTCGGTGATATTAAAGGCATCGTCAAAACTCACTACACGCAAACATTCTCAAAAAGTTGGAATTTTGGCTCACTCACTCATCTAAATACAGTAACAAATTGCTCCTACTCAGACGTCGACTTGCTATGAGAGTGTGGAACTATCTGGAACTGATCCACCCCGCGACTGTAGACAGTCACGTACTGATCGATCTGACGTCCTCGACATGTTGTCGACGAAGAGGACGATGCCATCGCACTCGCTCAACGTAAAGCCTACACGGCCCGCGAGGCTATTACATGTAAATACCCGCGGTTCCGCCCTCGCCGTCGAGGTGCGAAACCGCATCGCGTTAAAGTCACAAACCAAAAGATGGTCCGCCCGCCCGCCAAAACGCCCCAAGCCGAGGTCCGTTCCCCACAGAGGAGCTCTTTGGCGATGTCGCTTAGTATACTTTCACCGGGTTGAGAGCCCTCGACGCTCACCCATAGTCCGCGTCAAGCTGTCAAAGCCATCTGCGGCTAACAACTTTACACACACAATGCGGATTAGTCGAACAACCTTCTTGATCAGGTTAGCTTTAAAACACAAATATCGCATCATCATTATCGGTCCATTCGTTTAGAAGCTACGCTGCCAAAGATAGGCATACAGACATACATATCCAGGCATATAAGCGCATTAAACTTATAAAACCACTCCTATTGCATCGGGTTTTAAAAATAATATAAAAAGAACCCAATTTAGAAAAAAAAACACTGTTTTATAATCAACTAACGAAAATAGAGCTAATTCTATTCAATCCAAACTGATTTCGTAAATGGTCTGAACCTGCTGTTCTGATTTTCTGTATTGAAAAGGCATTTCAAATTTTGTGAAGTGCCCTTTTGTTTGTACCCAAAATAGAATGTACAGGGTACTGGCAATAATTAATTATCTTCTATTGGATTGTGATATTGTGCTTCTTAATTTTAATGGTTTGTGATGAATGTGGGGTGGTTCTATTGTTCCTTAAGTGTTTGAGTTCTAAAGCGAAAAGATATTATCATAAAGCTTTCATATTTTTTTTTTTGTATTTCTGTATTTTATTTATAACTAAATATGTGATTTTTTTTTTTTGTGGGTGGGTCGCGGTCGGCGCGCCTCCGCTCCACTCCGTCCGGGGCGACAGAGGGGCTTAAGCACGCAACTCCCGCGACCCACCCAAAAACCACGTCGCTTTCGTCGTTGGGCCGACCACTGGAGCAGCGTTAACTTGTCGTCAGTGGTCGGCCCGACGGAATACCCCTAATTGGGGTACCCTCCCATCGACCGGCGTCCCTCCCTCGGGGAGGACGTCAGTCTTTCCTCACGAGGTCGGCCTCTCGGCGGGTGACGGACTAACCTCCGGTCACGTCACCCGCGGCCTCGGCTAGGGCGGCATGAGGCGCAGATAGTTGCGCCTACGCCGCCAACTAAATAAGTGATACCTCTTTTTTAAAAGATTTTATTTAACTTGCCATGTTAGTATGTGACTATAGTCCATAAAATATAGCTTGATCTCTGTGACAGATGTCAACGAAACCGATGAAGTAAGTTTAAACGAGCGACAAGTTTACAATTTTATTTCGTATCACATATATTTTCATTCTGTTCATGCCAGTGTTATTGTAAATGAAGTGCAATATATTGTAAATATAAAAATATTAATATTCATGCCTAAAATATACCTCGCAAGTACTCAAATACCTAGTAAACAGTTTATAGAAAAATGATGCTTCTATACGTACAAGGTCATGCTGGACTGAAAATAAAAACGAGATGGGACAGTCGATATACGTAAATCGATAACCGATCTTTATAAATTATTCATAAAATATATATACCCAAAACATTACCAATATAACATTTTCAACATATTTTTTACAATTACAACAGACAGTTATAGTATAAAATACATAAATGGAATTAATTAAAAATTAAAAAAAATACTTTTTATCTCAGAGTATATGATAATATTATGTACGCATTATTATCAATAAACTAAATATGTTTATTCATAAATCACTCGTAATTGATCGATTGATCTAACGACTGTCCCTATTTTGGCAAAAATGATAGATATTCTAGCAGGAACTCTCTAGTGATGACGATAATAGTGACGTTGACCTTGATTGTACTCCTGTCGAATAATTAAAACTGTCAAAAATCAGTTTTTCTTTGAAATAAATTTAAAAAGATTTTCTTTTCATTGACTGAATTTCAATTACAATAGAAAATCACAATTATAAAAATAAAGAGGTTTATCGATAAAAAACCTACGGACTTCATCGTAAGCGTGACAGCACTAGTGACAACTGTCACAGGGATCAAGCTATATTTTATGGACTATAGTCCGTCACCCGCCAAGAGGCCGACCGTGTGAGGAAAGACCGACGTCCTCCCCGAGGGGGGGACGTCGGTCGATCGGAGGGTACTCCAAGTAGGGGGTATTCCGTCGGGCCGACCACTGATGACAAGTAACCCTGCTCCAGTGGTCGGTCCAACGACGAAGGCGACGTGGTGTTCGGGTGGGTTGCGGGTGTTGCGTGCTTACGCCCCTCTGTCGCCCCAGACGGAGTGGTGGACAAAACTTGCGAGTTAAATTAGAACCACTTCCTGTCGTCAGATTAGGTAGAAATTTGGTTTAGTTACATAACTTCGGTGACAATGCAATAATATGGTACCATGAAGCTAGTCTCAAGATGGTGTCGGAAGATGGCTGTAGAAACTCCTAAACTAACCAAGATAAAATCGTGGAGTTTGGACTCGTTTGAATAGTCTTGAGAAGCACTCTTGTGCTACATGACAGCCATTTTCTTCGTTTGAGAGTATTTAAATAAAAGCTTGTTTTTTATTTTTTTTATTATTTTTTTTTACACATATAGGAGTGCTTTTATATTTTTTGTAATTCACTTTTTTATTTCATCATCATCATCACAGCTCATATACTTCCCACTGTTGGGCTAAAACCTCCTCCATAATAGGATGGAAATTGACCTACTATCACGTTGGTCAGACGAGTTGATGTAGGGTTTTATTTCGAGTTTACCTTCCTACGACACCCACGGGTAGGAAAGAGGGTGATGAATTGTATTCTCACTCCGTCATCACACGGATTTTTTTTTTACAACTGAATAAATGATAGCCGTGTTTTTACGGACAAATATAGGAAAGCTTTTATATTTGTTTGTGATCCACTTTCTCATTTACCTATAAATAAAT
Source organism: Lymantria dispar (assembly GCA_032191425.1). Lineage (NCBI taxonomy): Eukaryota > Metazoa > Arthropoda > Insecta > Lepidoptera > Erebidae > Lymantria > Lymantria dispar. Next base: position 1,705,193 of record CM063465.1, on the reverse strand, counting down.
GATAATCTTGTTTTTATAGGTTATAAATATGTTTTTGTGTATACTTTCTTTCAGCCGCTTTGGCCCCACATTTTAAATCTGCATTAACTCCTAAGACATGGCCTCGAGTTCGAGACCCGGACAGAAATTTTATAGAGCTTTTTTGTGAAGAAAAATTACCTAAGCTACGCTTTACTGGTAGTAACATATTATTAAAATCGGTCCAGCCGTTTTGAAGATTAATCGAAATAAACATAAATAGACATAAAAATTTAAAACTTGTTTTTAAGCATAGGTTCAAATAGCTGTGTAAGCATAAAAAAAGCTAGTATTTTAACATTACAAACAGACACTTCAATTTTATTTATTTCTATAAAAAAAGATTTTCGTGTGATAACGGATGAAGAATATGATTCACCACTCCCTATTTTGCCCGTGGATGTCGTAAAAGACCAGTAAGGTATATAATATACATATAACATCTATGCAAGAGAAGGAAAACTCGAAACAAAACCCTATTCTAACACGTCTGACTAGCATTGCATAGTAGGTCAATTCTCCTCCAATTATGGAGGAGGCCTAAGCCCAACAGTGGGATAAATATAGGCTGAGATGATGAGATGATTATAGAAAAGAAACCCATTTTATTCAATCATCCTGAAGTTATGCTTCAACAAAAAGCATCTTAAAGCTTATACAAATATTGTTACTTTCTTATATTATTCACTTAAAGCTCTCAAACTTCGTTTCAATGTTTTGTTCAAAGTCTGTAATTATAATCAAATTCGCCATTTGTCGTCACTATGCAAATTGTTCTCGCTGTGATTTTGGCTAACTTGATCCATATTTTTGCTTAATTAACCCTTTGGAGTATAACAGTTTAGACTTTACCTATTTTTTTTTTTTTTTTGTGACTTAGTTGTTAGCCTCAGATGGCTATGACAACTTTACCCGGACTGGTGGGTGAGCGCTGAGGGCTCTCAACCCGTTTAAAGTTAAGCGACCGATCCCGAGGGCACCCCCTGTGGGGCACTCCCACGTTTATGACTTTAACGCGACACGTCTTCCTTCCCCGTCGGCGGGGGCGGTAACGTGGATATTTATTACTATTTGTCAAGGCCTCGCGGGCTGTGTATGCCTCAGTCTGGGCGATTCTTTACCTATTATTTTAACATATTTATATTAGCTTCTGCCCGAGCCCTCGTGTGAACATTTACTGTCCCAAAGTTGAACTATTATACCAAAGGAACATATTATCAAGATGAAAAATATTCTACGTCTTCTATCTTCTCTTATATCTAAAAAATATTCTATCTATATGCTAGTATTTATTAAAGTCAACGGTTTACATGTGTTTCAATAGGAAATACATAAAAATCTTCACAAACTTTCACATTTATAATATTACTTCCACCTGTGTAATTCATATAATAATATGTAGTTCGTAACATAATTTTTTACTTAAACTTTTCATTGATAAAAAAAATTTAAAATCGGTCAATATCCTATGCGTTCACTTTGTAATTCCTGTTCACGTGGGAATACTGGGATAAAATCTGCCTACGTATATTACTCGTTGGTAATGTAGCTTGCTATCGGTAAAAGAATTTTTAAAATCGATCAAATCTCCCTCGAGGTCACTGTTGTAGCTCCCGTGCCCGTGGAAATACCAGGATAAAAATAGCCTACATATGTTCCTCTCTGATAATGTAACTTTATTTTGAGGAAAGAATGTATAAAAATAAAATAAATGTTTCCATTGGTGAAAGAATTTTTGAAATCGGTCCAGCCGTTTTGAAAATTACCCGGAACAAACAAACAGACAAAAAAATATAAAGTGTATTTTAGGCATAGGTGTCGTGCAAATAACCGTGTGAGCATGAAAAAAGCCTATTATTTTGACATTACAAACAGACACTCCAATTTTATTTATTGGTATAGATGTGTAATACTCGCGTAAACATCAGAAATCATTAAGATATCTCAAAATTAAACCATATACTATCCTGTTTAACCAGTATGATATAGCTGGTCAATTTCCCTCCTATTGTGGAGGAGGTTCGAGGCCAGAAGTGAGACTTACATAAGCTATCATGATCAAATCAAATCATTTATAAACCCCTTAATGGCATTTACATATTGTCAAATTTATAAATAGAAACAATACAATAATCTACCACCGGATCGGAACGCGGCCACAAGCTGAGAAGAGCCGGCAAGAAACTCAGCGGGCTGTATTTTTTTTTTAATCTTTTAAACTTAGAATAATAACGTATAGAAGGATAGTGTCAGTACTTCGAACGTTCGAAACTTGAATCTAAAAATACTAATGGCGCGCAGACGATTACACACGTACACACGCACACCACTATACAAATTATGATATCAAATTTTGTTTTTATTAACATAAATCGTTGAAATACTTTTAAAAGTAATGTTAAAAACCTTTTTATTTCAAATGTGTTACGACACCATTTGAATGCACAAACCGTCATAATTACCTATTTATTTTTTAAGATTTGCATACGTATGTGCAGTACAATGACATGTACATTACGGAACGGTTCCGGCGTAAGCTCCATTAGGCTCCAATTGAAATGCTTCACTTTTTGTGCGCGAACTTACCTTCTATACGTTTTAATTCTAAAATTTTAAAATATATAATTGTATACTTCGTACAACATATGGTATTAGCTCCAATGTAATGCCCTTCGAAATTGTATACATGTAATATTATATCCCTGTGGTGACGGAGTAAGAATACCCTTCACCACTCTCTATCTAGCCCGTGGATGTCGTAAAAGACGACTCAGTGATATAATACTCATATAACATCTATGCAAGAGAAGGAAAGCTCGAAACAAAACCCTATACCAACCTGTCTAATCAGCATGGTAATGTCGAATTTCTCTCCTATTGTGGAGGAGGCTCGAGCGTAACAGTGGGACATATTTAAGCTGAAATGACGATGATGATGATTATTATATCCTTGAGTCCTTTTTTTACTATATCCACGGTCAAGGTAGTGGGAATTGTATTCTTATTCCACCACACGATGTACTTGCCCACCTGGATCTTGGATTCAAGTCCCCCAAGATAGCGACAACACAATACACTCGAAGGAAAATCCAGTTAAAAATAAATAAAGTAAGTAAAACCTTTCAAACGAACATAAAACACATCACAATCATTATTATTCAGTAAACAAGAATTTATTAAACCAATATGGTGTGAGGTTTTCCCTCGATTCTAGATTGTACGAACATTATTTCACAAGCTTTTTGTTGGTACACTGGGCGTTAATATCCATAACGGGAATGCTTTCACGTTTTCTTTTTATAACAAGACCTGTTGCGAGAATACTAATAAAAATCTGACTAATGTTTTAATGAAGATATATTTCCTTATAAATATTCAACTTTATTACACTAGCTGACCCATCAGAAGTTGTGCTGTTCAAATAAAATAAAAGGAATTCTTTGTGAAATCGATAGCAGCGCCACCTACCCGGATCAATTATTAATCTAAATCATTCTAGAATTCCCTTGACAACACAAAAACTTTCATCAACATCGGTCCAGCCATTTAGGATGAGTTCAGTGACATACACATGTACAAAAGAAATTTATATATAAAGACTAGCTGACCCTACAGACGTCCTGTACAATGTATCGTCGTGGTTTTCTTAAATTTTCTCATTTTAAAAAGATGGACGAAATCGGTAAAGTCGTTCTCAAGTTATGTTATTGCCCAACCCGAACAACGCCACCTACCGGGTCCAATTGTGAATCAAAACCTTTCTCGAATCCTCTTAAACACACACAAAAAATTTCGGTCCAGCCGTTTAGGAGGAGTTGAGTGACATACACACGTACACAATAAATTTATGTATTAAGATATTCAACTTTTCCTTATAAAAATTCATTCAGTTCCATGTGGGGACGGAGTAAGTATACAATTCACCACCCCCTCTTTTACCCGTGGGTATCATAAAAGACGACTGAGGTTTTTATTAGGCATAACATCTATGAAAGAGAAGGAAAGCCTGAAATAAAATCCTATACCAACACCTATGCTCAACAAGGTATCATCATTTCAGACCATACACGTCCCACTGTTGGGCTCGGGCCTCCTCCACTATGGTAGGAAAATTGACCTACTATACCACGCTAGTCAGACGGATTGGTACAGAGTTTCATTTCTAGTTTTCTTTCTCGTGTATAAATGTTGTATGCATATTATAATCTCTTTGTCGTCATTTACGACATCCACGGGCACGAAAGGGGGTGATGAATTTTTTTTTTTTTTTTTTTTTTTTTTTATTGCAAGCGGTGGCAAACGAGCAAACAGTACACCTGATGGTAAGTGTTGCTGCCGCTCATGGACCTTTACAAGGCCGCTGCCTACCGCGAAGAAAGTGAAGGGAGTGTGAATGCGTGCATTGAGGCTCGGTGATACCACGGGCACCACCAAAACCCTCCACACGCAAACACCCTCAGAAAGTTGGGCTTCCGGATCTCTCGCTCACCGAACGAAGCGCAGTAACAAATCGCTACTACTCAGACGTCGATTTTCTGCGAGAGTATGGTACTGCCTCGGACGGACCGGCCCGCGGCTGTAGATAGATAACTGTCGACAGTGTGGTCCTACCACTCCTCAAATTTGAATTTTATTCTTACTCCGTCCCCATATTGAAAATAGTTAGTATCCGCCACCTAATAGCAAATAATACATTAAAATATGTCCTCAAATCATTTTATCATCTTAAAAAAAAATATCGTTAAAAACCTTATTTCAGCAATCGTTTTAAGATACACTTCGTATACAATTGCTCTTCAACAGAAAGATCCGCACGACGAACGAGAACAAGAGATAATTTAAAACAAAGTACGCGATGATTTTTTCCTAAAAGAAAAATACTGTTTCGTTTTTCATTCATTGCCAAACACCTCTTATATAAATTAAAATTCTGTTTTGCTTTTTATAAAGTCAATTTATTATTGTTTAAAATACGATTCTTTTCAATTTCTAAGAAGTAATTAGCGTTATAAATAAAACTATTTTTACGGCTTTTATCTTATATCTTTAAACGAGCAATTCTTGTTTTTAGCTAATCAATACAATGACATAAAATGTCAATAGAATGCGAATTCAAATTTCGCCGTCGGCGTCAAAAACGACAATAGCTCAATTGGGAAGTTGTCCTGTCGCATTCAAACAGCGTGAGATCGAATCTCGGTGTTATTATTATTCTCTTTTTTTCTAATTTTTGATATTTTTTACATTATTTCATCATTTTAATTTTTTATTAATATATATCTAAATAAGTTCGGCAAAAACACAAAAAAAAATATACCGAAAAAAGCTCGGTCAACCAGATATTAGCGTTTATTTTTGATTTCTGATAACATGACGTTATGAACACTTTGTCGCGTTAATGGTCACGGGCGGACAAATCAAAAACCATTGACTTTTTTGATTGCTGCTGCTCATGGACCTTCGCAAAGCCACTGCCTGCCGTACAGAAAGTAAAGGGAGAGTGAATGCGTGCAATGAGGTGATACAAAAGGCATCACCAAAACTCACCACACGAAAACACCCTTCGAAAGTTGGGCTTCCGGCTCTCTCGCTCACCGAACGAAGCGCAGTAACAAATTGCTACTACGCGGACGTCAATTTTCTGCCCAGTGTGGTACTACCCCGGACGAAGTAGCCTGCGGCTATAGACAGACAACTATCAACAGCATGGTCCTCTATTAAATATTTATAATGTGTAATACTCGCGCAAACGTCAATGATTATTAAGTGTTTTTTTAATAATAATTACTGTGTGAGGTAAAGAATCTAATAAATCAATTCCCCTTATTTTCCTATGAAAGTTATAAAAACTGAATTTCGAGGATTACTGGACCAATACTTAGTCACACTTTCGGGGGAAACCAACTGCGATTGCAGCCGTCTGTCAGGCGTGGAGATTATAATATACACTATCGACAGTGAATGGACGTGATAACATCAGTGGATATTGATTGGATGAATGGATCTACAAATTAACGGAAATCTTTTCAATATTTGACAGTTCAAATATTTTAGTTTCAATGTAGGTACTTTTCCATTTTACGCAATTACCAATTGCAAAATTTTGGCAATAGTTTTATGACCAGTGGACTGCCTGACGTCCACCGTCCTTGAAAAGGTAATTAACTCAAACGGCATCAAATGGATTTAGCTTAGGTCGATGTAAAGTTCTTAGTCGTCTTTTACGACAGCTACGAATAATGTAAAGGTTGATAGTATTCGATGCTATCATTCATTTGTGAGTGTAGTTGCCACAAATATTTGCGTTAAATTCAAACCTAACTACAAATTTAATACTTAAACTTACAAAACTCACCATTTAGCCCACAACGCCATCTATGCAGTCATGCTGTAATTTCAATCCGTTACCGCGAACAAAATAATATTTTATTTAAAAAACTACCAGCTACGGTACACGATTGGTTGTGCGAAATATTAGCTGTGTACACAAGCTTAACATTCCGGACCACGAAGTTTTAATTTTAAAAACGGGAGCAAACGTCGTGCCTAGGACAAAGGCGTACCGAGGCCTCCCACCACAAAAGATATAGTGCAAGTAACAAAAAACAACGTTTATATAAATATCTATACAACAAAAAAACAGCGTTTATCATTTCTTTCATTTCATCACTTGTCCGTGTGGTGAGGGATTAAGAATATCGTTCATCATAACAGCTCATATTCATCGCACTACTTGGTTCGAGTCTTCTCCACAAGAGGAAGACAATTGACCTACCATACTAAGCTTGTCAGATATAGTGGTAGGACCACACAGTTTACAGCCGCAGGCTGGTTCGTCCAGGATAGTACCATATTCTCGCAGAAAATTGACTTACAAGTAGTAGTAATTTATTACTGCGCTTCGTTTGGTGAACGAGAGATCTGGCAGCCCAACTTTCTGAGGGTGCATGTGGTGGGTTTTAGTGATGCTTTTAGTATCGCCGAACCTCATTGCACGCATGCACATTCCCTTTACTGTCTTCGCGGTAGACAGCGGCCTTGCAAAGGTCCATGAGCGACAGCAACACTTACCATCAGGTGTACTGTCTGCTCGTTTGCCACCGTTTGCAATAAAAAAATTACAAATTTTTCTTCTCTTACATAGATGGTATCCATACATTATATCGCTTAATCATCCCTTGTGACAACCATGGGCAAGAATGGGGTTATGATATACTATATTAGCTGTTACCACACAGAAAAAAAGAATACAATTCACCACTAAATTTCTTGCTCGTGGTTGTCTTAAAAGATGACTAGAAAAAAGAAAGGCAAAGGAAATTAAACTTCAAATGAAACCCATCTGATCAGCATGGCATAATAGGATTTTGCCGGTTGTAGAGGAGATACAAGATCAGGAGAGCATAATACTATATCGCACTATTCCTGGAAGAAAGAAGTAAATGATTATTGCCAACTTTTCAGGAGTTTGAGAAAATGTCCTATATTTTTAATTATGAGTTCTAGAAACATTTTTCAAAGAGGAAATCGTAGGTCACAGTTGCCTTCAACTATACCAGTTTTTTAATTTTGGAAGAGATAATCGAAAAAAATACTGTTACTTCTGTATTCCACGAAACGCAAAGAATATTTGCAGGGGTAAGTTTAATTATTGCTTTTTCGCCATGTATTTTCAAATATAAGAACTTATTTAAATCTACTTACGGCTTTATTCTCTCTTTAATTTCATTGTAATCTAGCATTGTAAGTATAATCACGTTGTTCTTTAACGGAAAATAAAACAAATGAAAAGTATGCAACAATAATTACACATAAACTGTCACCTAAAAGTTTCATAGAAGAAATAAATAATTAGAATTACACATAATTCTTAGATTGTACAATGCTGGAACGAGTATTTAAGCACACTTGCGTTATAAATTTTCTTGTAAATCTTCCTTTAAAATTTACGTAAACATAATTATGACTTTATGAACGGGATAATATTGTAAAGCGTATAAATGTAAATATACATACCTCTATTTTATGTTGGAAATTTATGTTTTCTAAGATCGCAAAATTATATTGTTTTTGCATTTATTTCTTGTGTTATTTTATGTAATTTGTGTCCGTTAATTATATGTTTGTAAAGTCCCCCGCAATACAAGGATTATATCCTTAGTGCAGGGTGTTGTCTTAAAAAAAATAATTATTCCTTTAATTTTGTCAATAGCTTCACGAGATTTTGACAGAAGGCGTAAACCATGATGCTCGCTTTATTCACGCAATAAAACATTTTGGGCGCAAGTGTATTTACGTCATTTTTATAGAAATAGTGCGATATATTACATACCAAATTTTCTGATATCTTTGCAATAGGAAGCAGACAGACTTATCAATTTGGATTCGAAACTCAAGCTAAACAAAAAGTATCATTAAGGTTTTCAACTATGAAACTATTTGTTTTAGCATCAAGTTAACTCCACAGTAGGAAAGCAATTGACCAATTACGCTGGTCAAACAGATTGATATGGGATTTTGTGTCAATTTTTCCTTCTTTGGCATCGATGTTACCTGCATATTATATCCCTTAGTTGTTTACGACCTCCACAGGTAAGAAGGGATTTATTTGGCAAATTATTTTTTAATCTGCAATCATAAGTATTTTTACTTCAAACTGTATAAAATATACTTCTTAATAGCACGACGTAGGGAATGTTATTAAAAAAAATGTGAAATATTTTTACGCTTCCTCTTTTATATTGTACCAAACTTAAAGCCTTATTATTTCGCGTCCCCATTCCCTGATGATGTCAGGCATCCACCATTGTGTCGGAGGTTTCAATACACTGTAGTTTTCTCTCCTTGTTTCACTTTAAAAGGATTTTAGCTTAGAATTCTTCGTTCACAAGTTAATTAATTGTTTTAATCAATTTCGCTTCACTTTGTTTGAGAAGAATAAATTGTTTCAGCTTTTGCATACGAATACCTAATAAGATTACTTGTATTTTCTTGTAGATTACTGTGTTTTTACATAAACCGGAATGTATTGTATTGAGCTCTGCGGGAGATCAGGCCGGGAATTAGTTAACCACCTGCAGAGAGACCGACTGTATGTGAACGAAGCTCTAATGTTTTGTTGCCGGGAAATTCACATTAATTGTTACCTGAATGGATCTTCCAGCGCGTCCCATGAACAATCCCTTACTGCTACTGAAGCCAAAGAATTGGAACCGATAGTCAGCCTAATTCGCTGTGAAGGGTACTGCCGTTGGTAAAAAAGCTGTAGTCAGAGGAATTCAGACGCAATATGACCAGGCCATAGGCTGTTCCCGTGTAGTAACGGAGTAATAATACAATTCACCACCCACTATCTTGTGGGTGTCATAAAAGACGATTAATGGATTAAATATACAGATAATATCTATGCAAGACAAGAAAAACTCTAAACAAACCATCACGCCTTCTCGGGTGACCAGACCGGGGATTTTAGTCCGTCACCCGCAGAGAGGCTGATAGCGCGACGGCGACCTACGTCCCGGGAAAGGGACATCGATAGGAGAGGGTACTCCTTCAGGGTATGCCGTTGGCCCAACGACGAAGGCGACGTGGCTACGGGTGGGCCGCGCGTCGCCCTTCTGTCGCCCCGGATGGAGGCAAGCGGCGGGTACGCTGACCATAGCCCACACCCAAAAAAATACCATCACGTCTCATAGGCGTGGGGTAGCAAGTCAATTGCCCACCCTATTATAGAGATGGCTCGAGCCCAACAGTGAGACGTATTTAAGCTGAAATGATGATAATGCCTGTGATCACCACATCATCATCATCATCTTGCTCTTATCCCAATTACTTGGGGTCGACGCAATATGTCATCTGTTTTGACATATTGCAAAAAGTTTCGGCAATGACTTTTATGACCAGCCGCCTGCCTGACGTCAACCCTCCTTGGGAATGTAATCGTTGACCCAAATGGTACCAGATGGAGTTGGTCCGGGTCAATCCTGTGATCACCACATACAGACAGTAAATCACCTAAAACAAAAAGCCTATACCAATGCTATGCTAAATCAAAAAGTAGTAATTTAGAAATTTATGTTCTTTTTAAATAAAACTACTTTACGGATTTTATCGCGTTTGTATTTGATTTTTGATTACCCGACGTTTCGAACACTTTACAGCGTTCATGATCACGGGTGGACTAAGATGTCTCACGTCCAACAAGTCATTGTTACTGCAGAAAATTTATAATTATCTACCCGATACAGAAAATTAGTTATTAAGTATTGACCCACATTTTGATACAAAATTTATTGCCAGTGTAAGAAGAAAATGATTCTATACTCGCGTAAACATCAGAAATTTATGTTCTTGTTTTCTAAATCTTCTGGCTAAAAAAGTGGTCTTGTTAATCCAAGTTAGCTATAGCGAGGTCGATGTCTGGCAAGATTCCAACTATAATCACGACTTGAAAAGATAAGTCTTAATATATTATTTAAGAAACGTAAGGGAACTAATAAAAAACTATCGTTCGCAATTTGTCTTTTAAGCTTTGCTTACTGGAGTTTCTATAGTACAACTAAAAAGCATAAGTTTATGTCCAGTTTTCCTTTTCTTGCATAAATTTTATCGGCTTAGTCATTTTATAGGACACAAATGGGCAAAAGGGTGGTGACGGAGTAAGAATACAATACACCACCCCCTCCCTTACACGTAGGTGTCGTAAAAGACGACTAATGAATTCAATATGCATATAACATTTATGCTAGACAAGGAAAACTTGAAATAAAATCCTATGCCAACACGTCTGACCAGCGCGGTATAGTAGGTTAATTTCCCTCCAATTGTAGAGAAGGCCCGAGCCTAACAGCGGGACTTATGTGGGCTGAGATGACACTGGTCAACAAAAAAAAATATTTTTCTTTTCTTTCTTCTACAGATTTATATGCTGTTAAGTTCCCTGTTTTAGAATATATTAATGAAAGATCTGAATTGGCTCTGGTTTTCATGATTTTGGTGTATTTTATATTTTCACTAATTTACACTTTAACTTGATTGATTTAAAATTTGCTATATGGTGATGGAGTAAGAATATGATTTCATCATCATTCATCATCATCATTATTTCAGCCTATCGCTGTCCACTGCTGGACGTATGCCTCTCTCGTGTTACGCCACAAAGTGCGGTCCTGTGCTGCCTGAATCCAACGACGCCTAGCAACTTTCACCAGGAGAATACCCGAATTACCCGTGTGGCGACGGGTTAAGAATACATTTGTCGTCACCCATTACTTGCCCGTGGGAGTCGTAAAAATTGGCTGAGGGTTCGCCAGGAGAGTAGGCAGCAGCTCTCTCCTGGGAAAATTTAAAACATCTAAACATCTTACTGCGATCGCCAACCCACATGCCAAGCGTGGCGATTATGTCGGGCCGACCACTGATGACAAGTAACCCTGTTCCAGTGGTCGGCCCAACGACAAAGGCGACGTGGTGTCGGGTGGGTTGCGGGTGTTGCGTGCTTAAGCCCCTCTATCGCCCCGGACGGAGTGGTGCGGAAGCGCGCGGACCGCAGCCCACCCCAAAAAAAAAAAGCGTCGGGATTACGGCAATATCCCTTTACGAAAATGACGTACAAAGAGAATATGATTTACCACCCCTATATATATTATCTGTAGTTATAGTAAAAGATGATTAAATTATATAATATACATATAATATCAAGCAAAAGAAGAAAAACTCGAAACAAAACTCTATATTGTAGAACAAGCTCGAGCCATTTATACACTTTAGCATAAATGATGTTGATGACATTTTATTCTTGAGTTATATTGCTAACATTCGGTTTCTGCTCTCTAATTTGGCGCATCAACGTATCATGTAATACTGATAATTAAATAACGCGATTACTGAACTTTTTATTTGGTCAGTAAAATTGATACACAAAATATTGCCTTATTCGTAAGTCGGACAGTAGAGTGAAGTAAGTTCACTGGAAATAAGGTGTATAACCTTCTTGAGAATCGTTGCTTGTTCATAAAGTCATCATTGTAAATGAGCAATTGTTAAGGAAAGGAAAATACTTTGGATACATTTACAAGACATTAGCTGAACTGAGCATGGCAAGTCGAAACTTGGACTATTTAATGTCTATCAACATTAGATATTATTTAGTAATTAACTACAACTATCTATAACACCAAATTACTATTAAAATGTGTATATGATGTCAAAATGCTTAGAAGTTTTTGACCCGCCTATCTTATATCTTTAAACGAGCAATTTTTGTATATATATATATATATATATATATATATATATATATATATATATATATATATATATATATATATAACATATATATATACATATATACCTATATACATATATATTCAGGATCTCGGAAACGGATCCAACGATTTTGTTACTTGGCATACTAGAGGTTTCGGGTCCAAAAAATCGATGTAGCTAGGTTTTCTTTATAGAAAATGTTGTTTTGACCGTGTTTTTAGTAAAACAATATAATGACATTAAATTTTAAAAGAATATGAATTCAAATTTCGTTGTCAACGTCATGAGTTACGATAGCTCAGTTAGGGAGACGGCCGGTTATAACTTTGGGTTATGTGGCATTCAAACAGCGTCGGTTCGAATCTCGGTGTTATTATTATTCTCTTTTTGTAATTTTTATATAATTTTAATATATTTTTTTTATTTTTTTTTTAATATATATCTAAATAAATTCGACAAAAATATGCCGAGCGAAGCTCGGTCAACCAGATATTAAGCGTAAAGCTACAATTATCCGCCACAGTTATCTGGATATATTTTATGAAAATCTGAGAAATTATAGCACAAAATAAAAAAAAAAACTAAAAAAATACTTATAGTGCTTACACCAAGATCTTAAAGTGATAGAAGAATGATATCCGAGTAGATGGACTGTCACATGATGGCAGATTACTGCTGGTCTTTGAAAAGAGAATGTTCCCAAAAATATAAAGCAGAGCTAATAAAAGTTCTTTTTTAAAGTTTAATATAAATTACACTGCTTTTCATCTTCTACAATAATTATATATTATAATAATATATTTAGTAACAATATTTAGAATATAGTTGATATTTAAAAATATAATTGCTGCTTCCTTACCTTATACCTTACCTATATCTCATACTGGTTTTCTCATACAATTTAAGAATGAAAATTAATAAAAACTAGAGCTAACCTCCAAAAAACATTTATCACTTTTTAAAAAACATAGTTCTTATCGAGCTAATTAAATCACTCTTATATTAAGGGCAACAAAACCACTGTTGACCAGTGTAGGGATGATCTTCTACGAAACGTATAACAGTATCATAATGATTTCTGATGTTTACGCAAGTATAATACAACGACCATGGACACGAGCGGTGAGTCCATCCGTAACTATGAAGGCTGAAAACCTTATGCAACGTCAGGCAATATAAAATGCATAAAAATAGTTTTATTAACAACTGTGAAACCTGTCAAACTCTTTTCGATGGATCTATGTCCAGCAGTCCAGTAGCAGATATATCGATAGATTGCTCGATGGATCTCCATAAAATGTATCATATAAATAATCTTAGTAATTAATTCAAGCAAAATTTGCGACAAAGAAATCTTACAAATAAAGTTATAACAAAACTCGTTATCAGAACGTGACCGATTACGATAATATTCTTATGGAGTCACAAACTTTGAAGAACTTGGAAGACACCAAAAAAAAAAATAGTTAAAGTAATCTTTGACCTCACAAACTTACTTCGAAACTTTCAAAGTGGACTTTCAGTCTTTCAGAAGCCATTCAAACTCATATTCTTTTACAACCAAGGACGAATTACTTTGAGTGATACTCAAAAAGTGATACAGCTGTGATTTGGAAGCCCGTCGTTCGTGCGACGTATTTTGCATAATTTCATATATTATTTAAGTAGGAACTTCTGGAGGGATATTTGCATAATCCTATGCGATGCCTCACGAATACTTATTTGGAACTTGGGCCTCTTTGATTGGTCAATGCTTCAATGGTTTTACGGTAGAACGTTTTATCAGAATATTCGAGAAATTTTATTTCAAATTATGCTTGTTTTGTTGTATATTATATCTTTTTTAATACGAATTATGTATAAATGTGAATATATATCGCCATGTGGAGTAAAAATATTCACCAACCTTTTTCTTGTCTAAGGGGTTTTGTTGTATTATTGTTTGAGAATACACATTTGAGAACACACATAATTGTTGACTAGACAGACACAATATCCTGACCATTTAACAAATTTGATTGCGTCTGTGTTTGGTTTTTGATTGTCCGACGTTTAGGACATTTTATAACGTTCATGGTCTCGGGGACCCTGAGCGACAAATCAGTAAAATAGTTTTATTTACAATGTGTAATGAATACTTGCGTAAACATCAAAAACACATTATCGTGAACTAATCTTCTAGAAATTTATGGATACAAAACATATATAAAGCACTGTCATATCATAGTAATTATACTTTAGGATTTTCTCGCGCTTTACGGCTTTTATCGCGTTTGTATTTGATTTTTTGAACATTTTTGTCCATGGTCACTGACGGACTAAGATTTTTCGTGTCCAATAAGTTCTTTTTTTGTTAAAAATAAATGAAAAGTTTAAAACATTATACATTGGAACAGGTGAAACTAAATAAAAGCTTTTAAAAATATATCCATAAATACAAAAACATTGTTTTCTAAATAAAGCTATAAATCTGTGAGGACTCCACAAACTGGAACAATGAAACACATTAACCGAAGTGCTTCATAAAACATATTGTAACTACTTGACAGTACGCTTTACCTTACGAGCCATTACGTCACCTGCTATCCTGCCATCCTTTAAACTAAAAAAAGTTTGATGTGATTTTATACTTCTTTGGCGTAACAAGATAAAAGTCTTTCTAAAAATGTTATTTTTCGCAATATCCTACGTTTGTAGAAAAAACAATACTAATAATAGAAAAAAGGTACTTAATACATTGAAAGTTTGGAAGTTCACCTAATATACCATGCCGGTCAAACCTTGTTATACGGTTTTTATTTGGAACTCGCAACCCGCCCTCGCTTCGTTTCGGTTATAGGTTATAGTCGTTTTACCCGCGTAGTTCCCGTTCCCGTGGGAATACCGGGATAAAATATAGCCTAGTTTACGCCCTGATATTATAGCTTTCCATTGGTGAAAGAATTTTTGAAATCGGTCCAGCCGTTTTGAAGATTACCCGGAACAAACAGACAGACAGACAGACAAAAAATTTTTAATTGCTATTTTAGGCATAGGTGTCGTGCAAATAACCGTGTGAGCATGAAAAAAGCCTATTATTTTGACATTACAAACAGACACTCCAATTTTATTTATTGGTATAGATTTTCTTATTAGATTTTATTATGATCCCTTAGTTGTCTTTTAAGACATCCAAGTGGTAGGACCACACTGTTGACAATTGTCTGTCTACAGCCGCGGGCCGGTTCGTCCGGGGTAGCACCACACTGAGCAGAAAATCAACGTCCGAGTAGTAGCAATTTGTTGCTGCACCTCTTTCGGTGAGCAAGAGAAATCTCTATAATATGTAGTTATTATCGAGATTTTTTAAAATATATAAACGACTAGCTGACCCAACAGACGTTGTTCTGTTCAAAAAAAGCGCCACCTACCGGGTCCAATTGTGGATCTAAACCATTCTCGAATCTCATTGAGCACACACAAATGACTTAAATTATTTAAATCCAGTCAACAGATATCGCCATCTGTTAGAATCTTTTGGAGTTAACAGATAATTGTGACTGTCAATTAATTATAGACAAATAATTTGTAATAAAATAAAATTGCGCTAAGCTATCCTATGTTTCAAGTTGGAGCAAACTGCACACGGTGTGCAAATTGGATTAAAATCGGTTAAGTAGTTTAGGAGTCCATCGCGGACAAACATCGTGACAGGAGATTTATATATATTAAGATAAAGGCTATCACTTTCACTCTAAAAAAAAACATGGTAAGTTAAAAAGAGATAGGTAGAAGCTACTTTATTATGATAATCGGTGAAATTTGGCGGCATTTCCAATGCTATCCTCTGGATTCAGAGCTCGGAATAAGCGATGAGGCACAGAGTACTAGATATCTCTATAATTTATGGTCTGAAACGTGGTTCAAACTGATTTTCTGGATTTATGTTACACCTATGGGATCAGTGACGATTTGTACCTGAATTTTGAAGTAAATTATTAAGCTTAGAGACATTGTCGTTTAAAATTTTGCCTGACAATGTAACCGTTATTCATTAATTTATCTGGTACGTTGCGATATTTGCAGGTAATATTTTTATTATGGCGTTTGATTACAAAAAGTGTTTGAAACATTTAATTTTGTTAATTCTTTTTTGAAGTGTAATTTTTGTGAGTTTAGAAATTGTGATTGATAAATTTTTGTGTGACGAAAGTTATCTATCCTTACTAATATTATAAATGTGAAAGTAAGTTTGTTTATTGGTTACGCTTTCACGCTTAAACCACCGAACCGATTTCAAAAATTCTTTCACCAATGGAAAGCTATAATATCAGGAAGTAAACATAGGCTATATTTTATCCCGATATTCCCACGAGAACGGGAACTACGCAAGTAAGGCGAGTGAAACCGAAACGAAGCGAGGGCGGGTTGCTAGTATATCATATCCCTTAGATATTTTTACGCCACCCACGGGCAAGAAAGGAGGGAGTGAAGTGTATTCTTACTAAGCGATACTGCTGCTCATGGACTTATGCTACGCTGCCGCTCACCGGGAGGAAATAAAAAAGAGTGTGAATGCATGCAATGAGGGTCGGTGATTCTAAAGGCATCATCAAAACCCACCACACGCAAACTTCACACCATTTCCGGCTCTTTCGCTCATCGAACGAAGCGCAGTAACAAACAAATTGCTACTACTCAGACTTCGATTTTCTGCTCAGTGTGGAACTACCCCGGATGGACCGGCCCACGACTATAGACAGAAGACTGTCGACAGTGGTGTCCTACGACATACAATTATCTAAAATTATATTTCTTAACCCGTTATTCTCAGTTTCTTTTTCCAATTAAAAATAACAAACCTATTAATATTTAAGTTTAACCAAAAGGGGAAGCAAAAATTATACCCCTGATTTCATTATTCCAAATAAGCGACACCCTCCCCTATTTATTTTACCGCAAACACTCCCGTCGATAAAATTCAACCTTATTTCTAAGTACATAAAGCTCATATGAACCGCAAAATAAAATTTGTTATTTCGCGTATATAGTAAAAAATGAAAATGTATTGTATGTTTTAAGATATAAGGTTCTATTTTGTAATTATGTGGTCACATAAGCTAGTGTAAATTGCCTCGTATGTGACAGATCACCCAGTTCCGTATATACGTTCGTGAATAATTCATTGGATATGCCGCGTTATTCATAGTGCTGTAGTATCAAGTTGTGCTAAATTTGCACACTGTATCGATTCAGTGCTATGCTAGACTTTTGGCGGGCACGTAAAAATATCATACGGCGGTCTTATATTACTTTTAATATTAAATATCTTAGCATTTAACATTAATTATTTAGGATTCCGTGTGTTGACGGAGTAAGAATATTATTCACCAACTCCTATCATACCCATGGGTATGGTAAAAGATAACTAAGGGAAATAACGAGCATATAATCTATATAGATGCAAGAAATGCCTACACATGCACGAAATGACCGTGAACATGAAAGCTGCAAAGTGTTCGAAACATCTGGCATATAAAAATCAAATACAAACGTTATAAAATCCGTAAAATAGTTTTATTTACAAGGATAGGAAAATTAGAAATAAAACCCTGTACCAACGCGTCTGACCAGCGTGGCTATAATAGATCAATATCCCTCCCTTGTGGAGGAGACTCGAGCCGAACAGTGAGACGTATATGAGCTCTGATGATGATGATGAATGTAATGGAAAGAAATTACATAATGATTTCTGATGTTTACGCGAGTATTACACATTTTAAATAAAACTACTTTATGGATTTTATCGCGTTTGTATTTGATTTTTGATTACCCGACGTTTCGAACACTTTGCAGCGTTCATCGGCGGTCACGGGCGGACTAAGATGTCTCACGTCCAACAAGTCATCGTTACTGCAGAAAATTTATAATTATCTTCCCGATACAGAAATTAGTTATTAAATATTGACCCACATTTTTGTACAAATTTATTGCCAGTGTAAGAAGAAAATGATTCTATATGAAAAAATTATATCTTTTATTGTTAGTAATTATTTAACATTAAAATTAATAGTAATTATATTTAAATAACCTAACAATCTAGTATATCACCACCGGATCGGAACACGGCCACACTGAGAAAGATCCGGCAAGAAAACTCAGGTGACATGATGCTAAATTAATATTAATTTTGAAGGCGGCTTACTTTATGTTACTAAGAGGTTTTAATTTATAAAATTATCTTTAGTTATTATTATTGTGGGTCAAATCTATACGATATGAGCTCATAGTGTCTTGCAGTCTTGTGGTGGTCTTTTTGGATTTGTTTTTGATAATGTTTATAACAGGATCCCAGCTTGATGGTAACACCCAGCCATCCTCTCTATTGAAATTTTTGTGTTTTTTAATCTCAATAGCCTCGCATACCATTCTAGGCAGGTATCGGTGTTCTTTTGCGAGGATTTGTGGCTTATCAAATCTGATGTTATGGCGGGTGCGGTCTTAACTATGTTCACAGACTGCAGACTCAGTGTGACGGCGGTGCTTCACCTCAGCTATGTGTTCTTTGATCCGAGTTCTTATGGATCTCTTTGTTTTTCTATTCGTTAATTGCCAGTAGTTTGTATTTTTAAAATACAACACCCTGCACTAAGGAAATAATCCTTGTGTTGCGGAGGACTTTACAAACATAATTAACGAACACAAATTACA
Organism: Lymantria dispar; assembly: GCA_032191425.1. Taxonomy (NCBI): domain Eukaryota; kingdom Metazoa; phylum Arthropoda; class Insecta; order Lepidoptera; family Erebidae; genus Lymantria; species Lymantria dispar. The sequence goes on along the minus strand of CM063465.1, from coordinate 1,686,218 downwards.
TACAGACCCAGAACTACAATTTGTGGATCGCACAAAGTGTTGTCCTGCGTGGGATTCGAACCCGTGGCTCTGGCACTGTAGATCGGTATCTTAACCACTACGCCATCTATACAAGATTTTGCTATTAGTTCACACTCGATGGGAGGGTACCCCACGTAGGGAGTATTCCGTCGGGCCGACCACTGACGATAAGTAAACCTGCTCCGGTGGTCGGCCCAATGACGAAGGCGAGGTGGTTTTCGGGTGGGTTGCGGGAGTTGCGTGCTTAAGCCCCTCTGTCGCCCCGGACGGAGTGGTGCGGAGGCGCGCCGACTGCAGCCCACCCACAAAAAAACTGTCAAAATAATAGGCTTTTTCATGCTCACACGGTTATTTGCACGACACCTATGCCTAAAATAGCAATTAAAAAATGTTTGTCTGTCTGTCTGTCTGTTTGTTCCGGGTAATCTTCAAAACGGCTGGACCGATTTCAAAAATTCTTTCACCAATGGAAAGCTATAATATCAGGGCGTAAACTAGGCTATATTTTATCCCGGTATTCCCACGGGAACGGGAACTACGCGGGTAAAACGACTATAACCTATAACCGAAGCGAAGCGAGGGCAGGTTGCTAGTAGTAATATAAAAAAACTAAAAAGTAGTTTTATTTACAATCGCTTAAAAACGTAATTGAATAGGTATCTAAAATGATACAAATCAATTCTCCATCCAACATATAATATTCTGATAAGTCCACTCGTATTCTATTTGCTACAGATCATAGATTCAAATCTGAACTTCAAAAGCGTTTCTTTTCACATGAACGGGTGCCAGCCACTTGACCAATGGACTGGAAAGATTCTTATCACTTAGATCTTTTCAATAATACATTTGAATTGTTACTTACGATATTTTAAAAATCATTATATTGTAAAATAGATAAGATCAGACAGAAGATAGAAGATATTGAAATTATTACATGATAAAAATATTAACCTTCAAGTACATAGCTTAAGGTATTAATAAAAATTTGATTCTAATCAATCATCAAAAACGTTAATTGGAAAGAATAGTAATAACACTAGAATATTCATTATTATATAATTTCTTCCGTGTGGCGACGGATTAAGAATATAATTCACCACTCCCTATCTTGCCCGCGGATGTCGTAAAAGACGACTAAGGGATATAATATGCACATAAGACCTGTACAAGGGAAGGAAAACTCAAACTGAAATCCTATACCAACATGTCTGACCAGCACGGTATAGTAGGTTAAATTCCCTTCCATTGTGGAGAAGGTCCGAACCGAATAGCGGCTGGCGATGATAATGATGAATTGTTTTCTTACTGCGTCAGCACACAGAGGGATTATGTGAAAAAAACATGAATTATGGCACGGAAACGTGGTCCCTAGATGTAGGCCTCGTAACCAAGCTCACAGTTACTCAGTATGCTATTGCTTTTTTTTTTTGGGGTGGATTGCGGTCGGCGCACTCCTCGCACTACTCCGTCCGAGGCGACAGAGGGAGCTATTGCTTGGGTTTATTAACCAACTACGAGTATAATGCTTGACTAACTTCAACTTCAGCAAAGATAATAAAGTCCATAATAAATAATTTCTTAAATAAATAAATTTTTGGACTGGCTGACTGATATGGTCACGACCCGCCTAAATCATCCGGGTAACTGAAGGGTGACTAGGGCTGGCCCCATGACTCATAATCCCATTAATACCCTATTAAATATGCCTATTCAGGAGAAAGAAAACTTAAAATTAAATATACCTATACCTACCAACACATCTAACCAACGTGGTATAATATGTTAATTTCTCTCGTATTGTGGAGAAGGCTGAAGCTGGATTATCATCTTCACGGCAGACGTTTTTATGAATGACTAGCAGCGCCCTACGGTTTAACCCGTAGTTCCTCTTCCCGTGGGAATATCGGGATAAATTATAGCCTATATGTTATTTTGATATATAAGCTATATTATTGTAAAGTTTCATCAAAATCTATTCAGTAGTTTTTGCGTGAAAGAGCAAGAAACATCTTCATATCCTCATAAACTCACAAACTTTCGCGTTTCTAATATTAGTAGAATATAAATGATTTGTAATTTAGACTTAAATTCGTTTCTGTTGTCAACAGAGAGTTGGATGCGACCTTCGAGTGGGTTCAACCCGTCGAGTGGACGAGTGCGGAGTATGCGGCGGTGATGGGTCATCCTGCTCGAGACCTCGCTACCATTGGCTGGCTACGCCTGGTTCTCTGTGTTCAGCTACCTGTGGTGGAGGTAAGATTATTTCTTATATAGTAATAAGAGTGGATAGTAAGACCAGCTTGAGAGCCATCAGCACTCACCTATAATCCGCGCCAAGGTTTCAAAACCATGAATATACATGTTCTCAGCCCGCATAAGCCCAACTCTTGGGCTCGAGCCTCCTCCACAATAGGAGGGAAGTTGACCTTAATATACTATACTGGTGAGATAGGTTGGTATAGTGTTTCATTTCGAATTTTCCTTCTCTTGCATATACGTTATATGCCTATTATATCCTTGAGTCGTCTTTTACGACATCTACGGCAAGATAGGGCGTGATGAATTGTATTTTAAATTTTATTTTGTGTTAAATGAAAATTGCCACTTTTCTTATAAACATAAGCAGCAAAATGTTGTATCAAAATCTACCAGTAACATTAGCGGCACATTGTTAATTGTGGCTGTGTCGGGTTGTGTTGTAATTTATATCTAGATATCCACCATTAGTCGAAGCTTACGATAAATCAGACAGAATTCCTTTTGTCTCCCGCGAGCAACAGTTCCTTAAGTGACGCGTTGTAGACTGGCGACTAAACGCAATTCATGTTTTCTACGATTGTATTGTTACGTTACATTTATAGCAAGGTTTCAAAGAAGACATTTAGGACAAAAGACTTTTATTTTTAATTTATACTGCTTGTGGTACGTTATTGAAAATGGTGAGAGTAACTTCACTTTCAATTTCTTTGCACCACTCATGACCGTAATCTTCATTCCTCCAAAAATCTTATTCTTCACTGTCCTTCGCATTCCTCTAATCTGGTACACTCTTCTTTTTGTATCCAGGCTATTCTCCTCTGAAATGCGTTACCATTATTGATCAGAATGGCTGCTAGTCGTGATGATTTTAAAGCTATGGTAAAACGTCTATATCTAGATGTTCTAACGGAATCAACTCATCAGTGATGGCTCTCCATTACTTTTATAAAATTTATTTGTATGTATATGTCTGTTTATATATGTATATACATATATGTCTACATATTGTATATATATGTGTATTGTTTGTATGTATTGAGTATAAAAATAAATTTGTTATTTTTGGATAACCAAATTTTATAAAGCACCATTTACATGAATTGGATCTGCCTAAATTATTTCTGCTCCACCCTAGGTTGACTGGTAGAAAATACCTAAGGCATTAAGTCCACCTTGTATCATATTTTTGTGTGCTAAAGTTTGAATAAATATTTATAAATAAATTATTATGCGTACGCATACGCACACCGTCACGAAAAACCGTCAACCAGAAGTTAGCTAGTTAACCATTTTTACGATGCGCGGGCACACTGTCACAAATTTTAACTAGATAACGCGTTGTAATAAATCTTTCAATATATTACATATTTTTTCCATTCTACATTAAAAGAAAAAGAATTGGTCGTATAAATATGATTTAAATCGTAAATATTACACTAAAACTATTTAAATGGAATAATTGCCAATAAATTGACAATAAATTGTAAACTAGAAAAAAAGAGTGTGCATTCAAAGTACGCATGGCAGAAGTGAAACTTCTTTGGTCCCACGTGTTTTTTGTTAATAGTGAAAATCAAATATAAAATTAATTTATCAAGGCGATGAAAATATTCACACAAATAAAAATTCTCCAACGATCAACACGCTTACTTTAATGATATCTGATGTTTACGCGAGCACTACACATTGTAAATAAAACTACTTTTACGTATTATATCGCGTTTGTATGTGATTTATGATTGCCCGACGTTTCGAACACTTTGCAGCATTCATGGTCACGGGCGGACTAAGGTGTCTCACGTCCAACAAGTAATCGTTATTACAGACATTTATAATTATCTACCCGATACAGAAATTAGTTATCAATTTATTAAATTGTTACCCACATTTTTTTAATGTGGGTAACAATTTAATAAATTGTTACCCACATTAAAAAAATGTCAATTTATTAAATTGTTACCCACATTTTTTAAATGTGGGTAACAATTTAATAAATTGATAACTAATTTCTGTATCGGGTAGATAATTATAAATGTCTGTAATAACGATTACTTGTTGGACGTGAGACACCTTAGTCCGCCCGTGACCATGAATGCTGCAAAGTGTTCGAAACGTCGGGCAATCATAAATCAAATACAAACGCGATATAATCCGTAAAAGTAGTTTTATTTACAACGCTTACTTTATATTAAAGCTTTCTAATACGCAGGTGCAAATACATATTTTAAACACATACTAATATCAACACGTTAAACACTCGGCACTGGAGCAAGATATAGATATACTGACTATCTCACTATACAAGAGCATACATATGGACATTGCTTAGTAGACGCTAGTGGGGACGATACGCGAATGTGTTCTATCTCATTCTCTCGCTGGCTGAATCCTATTCGTTTATATATTTGTATCTCTATGGACTCGCTTTTTCGTTTCATCGTGTTTGAAATCACAACGATTCTAAATAAGTTTCACTTCAAAAACTGATAAAAAAAAATCGTTTTATCATTTTATCGATACATAAATACTAGTTACATAAATACTAAATAGTTAATAGGTACTGGTTATTTGCTATGTAACTTATAAGTAAAATTACAATGTACCTTGTACTACTTACTACCTTACTACCTCTTTCTTGAACGTAAGTGATCTTATAACATACAAGATTGCCGCAACAGAAAAATCTCGAAACAAAATGGGTCTGAACAATGTGGAATGTCCATTTCTTTCCTATTATACAGCGGGCTTAAATTATAGCAGTGGAACATATGTGAATTAAAATGACGATGACGACCTATTTAAAAAAAAAAAGGAAAATATTCTAAAAATCGCATTGACGACAAAAAAGTCGCCCGTCTACACATTAACTACGCCAAAACTCGCAACGGCCAATTCTAATTAAGAACCCTTGAAAGATGAATACCGAGATAAGTATTAGCACTTGCTCGTTCTGCGTGAGACTCGTTTGTACCACTCTTGGGTTTTATTGTACCTATATATTAAGTTATTCAAGTGAAAATATAATGAAAAGTGCTATTATAGGACATACATATTTAATAAAATGTGTAAATGTGGGTATATTTAATAATTTGTACAAATGTGGGTATATTTAATAATTTGTACAAATGTGGGTACATTAAATAATTTATTCAAATGTGGGTACATTGAATAATGTGGTTATATTGGCAGGTTATTGTCAACATACATTTTCCGTGTGGTGACGGAGTAAGAATACAATTCACCACTCCCTATCTTGCCCGTGGATGTCGTAAAAGACGACTAAGGGATATACTATGCATATAACATCTATGCAAGAGAAGCAAAACTCGATACAACACCTTATACCAAACTGTCTGACCAGCATGGTATAGTAAGGTCAATTTCCCTTCTATTGTGGAGGAGGCTCGAGCCCAACAGTGGAACGTATTTGAGATGTGATGTTGATGGTCAGCGTACATGCCATACATTCCAACCGGGGTGACGCAAAGCGGCACGCCATAACCCAGCGTATTTCACCTTCGCCATTAGGCTGACCACTGATACCAAATGCTTTGACATCCGTGACTAGCCCGACGGAATACTCTCTCGAGTACCCTTCCGAGACCTTTCTTGTTCTTGCCCTTGAGGTTATAAGTATACTCTGGACGTATATCGCAGGCATTCCCTTACGAACCGCGGCAGTACTTTCCAGATGGTCCATCATCAGAATTGAAAACCTCCTTTTATGAAGTCTGTTAAAAAGAAATTATAAATGTAATAAATTTAAGAAGGAAAACTTAAAATAAAACACTATATTAACGCGTCTGACTAGCGTATAGTAGGTCAATTGCCCTCCTAATATGGAGGCAGCTCGAGCCCAACAGTGGGACATATATAAGCTGAAATTATAATAAATGATGACTACCTGTTTACTAAATTATACGCTAGTAGTGGCCCTAAAGGTAGTAAGCTGATATAATTTAAATACTGTGCTATCATTTTCTGTGTGGTGACGAAGTAAGAATACAATTCACCACCCCTCCTCTTGCCCCTGGGTGCCGTGAAAGACGACTACGGTATTATTTGCAGATAACATTTAGGCTAGAGAAAGAAAACTTGAAATTAAACCCTATATCTAAGAATAATAACGTATAGAAGGTAAGTTCGCGCACAAAAAGTGAAGCATTTCAATTGGAGCCTAATGGAGTTTACGCCGGAACTGTTCTGTAATGTTCAAGGTCACTGTACTGCACGTACGTACGCAATACTTAAAAAATAAATAGGTAATTATGACGGTTTGTGCATTCAAATGGTGTTACAACACAATGGAAAAATATAAAAACGTTTTTAACATTACTTTTAAAAGTATTTCGATGATTTATGTTAACTAGTGGTCGTCGTGTGGTCGAAATTCGGCCATAATTCATTTTAATTAATTTTTCTGCTACACAATTTTCTTTAATTTTATTTATGTATAATTGTAAATTGAGCAAGCTGTATTTCACTAATAACTAATATATAAGCACAAATCTCTATTAGACATTGTCACCATTATTATGATTGTTTGACGTTCAGTTCGACCAGAGATTTTAACCGTAAACAAAGTGTATAAGCGTTGCTACGCAACACACTCACACTAACGCGTGTGTGTGTGTGTGTGTGTGTAGCGATAGCGTTGTAGTGTGCGTAATGCCTTTTTTAATTAATTTGATGTATTTCTAATGAATTATTATATAAAATTTTGTTTTTGCTTCACGTATTTATATATGTGTAGTGAACGAAAAAGCTATAGAATATGTCGATAGTTATATATATCTTGGGAAACAAATATCATTTAAAAAATTAAGACAGGAAGAAGAAATAGAGCGTCGTATCAATATAACATGGGAGAAATACTGGAGCTTTAAAGAAATTTTAAAAGCTAAACTGCCTATGAAACTCAAAAAGAAGATAATGGATTCGTGTTTATTACCTTGCCTGTCGTATGGAGCACAAACTTGGATTTTCCATAATAAAATAAAAAATAAAATCCGTACGTGCCAGCGTGCTATGGAGCGTAGTGTTCTAGGTATTAAGCTTATGGATAAACAAAACAGTGAAGATATTCGTAAAAAAACTAAATTAATAGATGCAAGAGATCACGCTCTACAGTTGAAGTGGAAATGGGCAGGACACATAGCACGAATCACAGATAAGAGATGGACAAAACGTGTTACGGAATGGGTGGGTCCTAGCGGAAAAAGGAGTAGAGGGAGACCGAAAGACCGCTGGATCGATGAAATAAAAAAAATTGCTGGGAGAGACTGGATGCTAGAAGCACTTGACAGAATAAAATGGCAACAGTTGGAGGAGGCCTATACCCGGAGCGGGGCCATGTCATAAATATAAAAAGAAAATATATATACATTTATATATGGATATAAAATTCATATGTAATTTATATTATTTTATTTATTTTTTTAGTTTATATTGTAACTTGTATACAGTTAACATGGAAATAAAGGCTATATTATTATTATTATTTATTATTATTTATTATTATTTATATATGTTAATAAAAACAAAATTTGATTTCATTATTTGTATAGCGGTGTGCGTGTATACGTGTGTGCATGCGTGCATGTAATATTTTTGGATTCATGTTTCGAACGTTCGAAGTAGCGACACTACCCTTCCATACGTTATTATTCTAAGCCCTATACAAACCCATCTGATCAACGCGGTATAGAAAGTCAATTTCACTCCTAATGCATGGCTCGAGTCCAATAGTGGGACGTATATGATCTGTGATGATGATGACGGAGGAAGACTACAATTCTCCACTCTTGCCCGTGACGACTAAAGCCACGTATCGACTTCACGCTCCAAAAGGACGAACATTGGCGCGGGCAAAATGGATACCACCTTGGAACGCGCGCCAATGTGTTCGTTGGAACGCTCGAACGTGGAGCGGGCCGTTCCATCTGTTGTCGGTTTTTGTCGCGTATCAATCGTGGCGCACACGCCAGTTGAAACGGATGCGAAAGTATTTTATGTGTTTGTTGCGTTCGAAGCGATGGTTAACCAAAGTTGCCGTAAATTAATACAACTATATGGTACAAAAGAACTACTATGGAATAGCAAAAATTCTTCGTATCATAATAAATCGCTCAGATAAAATGCTTGGAGAGAAATAAGTTGGGTGTCCCTGTACCAACATTGAATAAAAGAATGACTGTGCTCTTGTCTTCTTATAGACGTGAAAAGTAGAGAATATCTGAAAGCTAAAATCACCGGCTTTGATAAATTATACACTAGCCTGCATGATGAACGATCAAACACTGGAACAGTTGCCTCGCGCTTAATTCGTATGGTTCATATATTTGGAACGCGTACCGTGGAACGCACTTTCGGCGCGGTCATTCATGGCACGCACGCCAGGAGCGCGAAGTCGATATGCGGCTTTATTAATATGCATAAAACATCTATGGAAGAAAAGTAACATTTGCGATGAAACCTTATACCAACACACTGACTAGTGTATTGTAGGCCAATTTCTCCCCTATTGTGGAGAAGACATGAACCTAACAGTGAGACGTGTATCATGATGATTGATGATGACATACTATGCAAGTCGTGACGCTAAAACTAGAAGCTGATATTATAATTTCTGATGTTTACTCGAGTATTAAAACATCCTTACTTCCTTACTAATATTATAAATGCAAAAGTAAGGATGTTTGCTTGTTACGCTTTCACGCTTAAACCACTGAACCGATTTCAAAAATTCTTTCACTAATGGAAAGCTATAATATCAGGGAGTAACATAGGCTACATATTATCCCGGTATTGCTAGTTATAAATAAAACTACGCAATTTATAGCGTTTATCGCTTTCCGTGTGGTAACGGAGTAAAAATACAATTCACCACTCCCTATCTTGCTCTTGGATATCGTAAAAGACGACTAAGGGATATAATATGCACATAACATCTGTGCAACAGAAAGAAGACTCGAAATGAAATCCTATACCAATATGTCTGACCAACATGGTATCATCATCATTTCAGCCTATCGCCGTCCACTGCTGGACGTAAGCCTCCCTCATGTTACGCCACAAAGTACGGTCTTATGCCGCCTGCATCCAACGACACCCAGCAGCTTTCACTAGGTCATCGGTCCACCTAGTGGGGGAGCGTCCTACACTGCGTCGTCCAATACATGGTCGCCACTCGAGAACCTTTCTTCCCCAGCGGTTGTCGGTTCGTCGAGCGATGTGGCCTGTCCATTGCCACTTCAGCGTGCTAATTCTTCGTGCTAAGTCGGTATAGTAGGTCAAATTTTCTCCCATTGTGTAGGAATCGAACCTCCGACCACGCAACAGTGGGACGTATATGAGCTGCGATGATGATGATGGTGATCGTGTCTGTATTTGATTGCCTGACGTTTCAAACAATTAACAGCATTCATCGTGACGGGCGGACTAAAATGTCATATAATCTTAGTCCACCCATCAAATACAAATGCGATAAAATCCGTCAAATAACTTGTAAAGCTGATATTTAAATACTGTAATGTCATTAATCACTGGATATTGTAAAACACTTCTTTTTTTAAGAAGTCTGATAAAAATAATTCTAAAATTTACTTCAGACTTTAAAATTCGTTCGGTACTTTGTAACCGAGTTCATCTATTACAGTGTAACAATTGTACTTTCAAGATTATCTCGCGCCCACTGACCCGAGACGGTCTTTTAGACCCTCAGTAGACCTTTAGACGTTTCAATTGTTAATTAGGTGTCAGTATCCTAATGATTAATGGGGTCTGTCAGACCCCTTTGTCGGTTAAGGGTTGAGATACGACGGTCAAGTCTAAATGAATGGCCGTGACTTTTTGGAAGGTTTAACGTGGTAAATAATTTTGGGATGTTTCTGGCCATACTCTTGATCTTTACCTTGAAAATTATAAATCGCATGCCTAAATTAAAAAAGCTTGTAGAAATACTTCACACCGTTAATAAAGAATTTATTACGTTTATAACGGAAACCTAGCAGCAGTTTATTGATTTTTTTTTTCGGGTGGGTTGCGGTCGGCGCGCTCCTCGCATCACTCTGTCCGGGCCCCTGGGCGACAGAGGGGCGTAAGCACTCACACCCACAACCCACCCACGATGCACGTCGCCTTCATCGTTGAGCCGACCACCAGAGCAGCGTTACTTGTCATCAGTGGTCACATATTACATCCAAGTCGCCTTTTACGACACTTAAAAAAACAAAAAGAAAGCAGTTTATTTATATACATTAGAATTAGTCAGCACTATATAGCGCGTTTCCCTTCTCTCTCCCGTGGCTGACGTAAAAGAAGACTAACGAATATAATTTGCTGATAACATCGTATCAAAAGAGGAAAAACTCGAAATGCAACCTTATTTATTATTACTCCGTCACCACACGGAAATAGATGGATATAAAAATCATCATCATCTTCATCACAGCTGAAATACCCCCCCACTGATGGGTTGGATATATGACATGTCCTATGATATGTCCTTCTTTAAGCGAGGTTTAAGACGAGCATTTTCTTCCAGCCTAACTGTGCCCCTGGTATTGCAAAGGTCCATGTGCGGCAGTATCACTTACGATCAAGTGTGCTGCTTGCTCGTTTGCCATCATCGGCAATAAAAATATATATACATACTAGCAATCCGCCCTCGCTTCGCTTCGGTTATAGGTTATAGTCGTTTTACCCACGTAGTTCCCGTTCCCGTGGGAATACCGGGATAAAATATAGCCTAGTTTACGCCCTGATATTATAGCTTTCCATTGGTGAAAGAATTTTTTAAATCGGTCAAGCCGTTTTGAAGATTACCCGGAACAAACAGACAGACAGACAGACAAAAATTTTTTAATTGCTATTTTAGGCATAGGTGTCGTGCAAATAACCGTGTGAGCATGAAAAATGTCTATTATTTTGACATTACAAACAGACACTCCAATTTTATTTATTGGTATAGATATATAAAACATACCAGATTCAGGTTTATCATAATCATCATCTCAATGAACGTTCTGCTGTTGCCTGACCTCCTTAATTATGAAAGGGACATTAACCTACTATTCCAACATAGACGTGTTGGCATAGGATTTTATTTCGAGTGTTCTCTCCTTGCATAGATATGACATGCAAGAGAGATGTTGGTTAATTGTATTCTTACTTCGTCACCACACGAAAAATCGTTTATTTAAACTTGTATTAATATATTTTTTATGTAAATAATCTTCTCTGTCTTATTAAACGTTAATTCTATGGTAATAACTGATTAAGTCTGCGCAAGAAACTTCTTTTGAATAAATAAATATGTAAATAAATTCATTTAGAGCGAGATTCTTCGAGCATCAAATTCAATGTAAGCAGTTTAGCCACATCTCGTCTTGAAACGAAATCATTTCATAGTATATAATTTTCAGAACGAAAATAAATTCTGTTTTATACCTGTAGATATAGGATCCACCTATTTAAGTTAATTATCATTAATTATAATAACTTCTGATGTTTACGCCAGTATTACACATTTTAAATAAAACTACTTTTTTTTACGGTCGGCGCGCTCCTCGCCCCACTCCGTACGGGACGACACAGGGGCGTAAACACACACACCCGTAACCCACCCGCGACACGTCACCTTCGTCGTTGGACCGACCACCGGAGCAAGGTGACTTGTCGTTAGTGGTCGGTCCGACGGAATACCCCTTGAGGAATACCCTCTCCTCGCCCGACGTCCGCCCCTCGGGGAGGATGTCGGTCTTTCCTCACGCGGTCAGTCTCTTGGCGGGTGACGGACTAACTCCCCGTTCCAGTCGTCAAATAAAACTACTTTACGGATTTTATCGCATTTGTATTAGATTTTTGATTGCCCGACGTTTCGAACATGTTGCAGCGTTCATGGTCACGGGCGGACAGTCCGCATGAATGTAGTTTTATTTAAAACTAGCAACCCGCCCTCGCTTCGCTTCGGTTATAGGTTATAGTCGTTTTACTCGCGTAGTTCCCGTTCCCGTGATAATACCGGGATAAAATATAGCCTAATTTACGCCCTGATATTATAGCATTGGTGAAAGAATTTTTGAAATCGGTCCAGCCGTTTTGAAGATTACCCGGAACAAACAGACAGACAGACAAAAATTTTTTAATTGCTATTTTAGGCATAGGTGTCGTGCAAATAACCGTGTGAGCATGAAAAAAGCCTATTATTTTGACATTACAAACAGACACTCCAATTTTATTTATTGGTATAGATCATTCATCATCATTATTTCAGCTCATATACGTCCTACTACAAAAGCATTAATTTTTTTTTTTTTCTATAATTAAACCTATGATAACAAACTATCAAATAGCTCACTTGATGGTAGATGGTAACTGCACAGATGGCGTAGTGGTTAAGATACCGACAAACCGACCTATGTCAGTATCGTTGGTTCAAATCCCATGCAGGACAACACTTCAATCCACAAGTTGTTGTTCTCAGTCTGTATGTAATTTGTGTCCGTTAATTATATGTTTGTAAATTCCCCCGCTACACAAGGATAATTTCCAGGGAGTTGTCTTTTAAAAGAAAAATATCTTCTCTATATCAAATGCAACGCTAGCTCGCTGTCTTCTATAAACATTTAGGTCTTCGGCTCTCGAACAAAATCAGAAAACAAATTGCTGTTACTCTGACGATAATTTTCTTCGAGGGTGTAATAACTGCTACCAACAAGGCGAGTTCCAGAAAACTAGCAGCGTGGCTCTGTACTACGAGAGCGTTGAAATAACATTCAACACTGAGCCATCTGACCAACGTGATAGCATTATTTGCAAGTATTTTTTTTTCTTGCACATAGGTGTCGTAAAAGACGTCTAGGGGATTAAATTGCATATAATATATATATGCAAGAGAAGGGAAACTCGAAACAAAACCCTATACCAACATGTCTGACCAGCGTAGTTTAGTAGGTTGATATCCCTCTCACAGTGGATGTGGCTCAAGCCCAACAGTGAGATGTATATGACCTAAAATGACGATAATGAAATATTTGCTTGAATTAAAGCTTAATTAAGCTAAAACAGTCACATTAACCAAGGATTCCTTTCATTTTAATGATAGCGATTTAGCTTTCTTGTAATAAAATAAACGGTATCCATTTTATTAAAACCAATTTATTTTTATTTTATATCCCCTTAGGGATGAACGGAAAATATTTTTGAAACGATCATTTATAGATTACTAGCAAACCGTCCTCGCTTCGCTTCAGTTTCAGTCGTCTTACCCGCGTAGTTCCCGTGCCCGTGGGAATACCGGGATAAAATATAGCCTATGTCACTCCTTGATGTTAAAGCTTTCCATTTGTGAAAGAATTTTTGAAATCGGTTCGGTGGTTTAAGCGTGAAAGCGTAACAAACAAATAAATAAACAAACTTACTATCGCATTTATAATATTAGTAAGGATTTATAATATCCCAGTATTCACACTGTAACTTGCTTTTTTATCCATTTTTTTTATTATTTTATTAGTTGTAAACTAAATTGCTCGCTACATTTCGAACCATATTTTTGAAAGAAATTCATTGACAGTGCAAAAAAGAAAATGATTCTGTATAAAAATTATATTGATCTTAGTCAATTATTCATCACAGCTCATATATTTTCCACTCCTGGGCTCGAGCCTCCTCCAAAATGGGAAGGAAATTGACCTAGTATAGCACGCTGGTCAGACAGGTAGATATAGGGTTTATTACGAGGTTTCCTTTTCTTGCATATATTTATATGCATATTAATTCCCTTAGTTGTCTTTTAGGACACCCACGGACGAGAGAGAGGTTGATGAATTAAATTCTTACTCAGTCGCCACACGGATAAGTCAGTTATAATTAAATATTAAATTTCATTTGAATTGTATTCATTCTCCGTCACTACAAGGACAAAATGATTCGGATTAATCGATCGATGATAATAATAGATTTAATAACTATTACTATGTCGGGCACGAGATTTAATAACTAATACTGTATCGATTACGAGAAATAATAACTAATACTGTATCAGGTATAAGCTTTAATAACTAATACTGTATCGGGTACGAGATTTTATAACTAATACTGTACCAGGTACAAGATTTAATAACTTCTACTGTATCGGGTATAAGCTTTAATAACTAATACTGTAATATAGTTCAAATTCAAATCATTTATTATGTATAAACCCCGCGGGGGCACTTACATATTGTAATTTTTTTACAATTTTCTTAAACTTATAATTACCGCCGGATTGGTACCGCACATCGGTACACGCGACCGCACTGAGAAGATCCGGCAAAAAACTCAGCGGGATTGTCTAGTTTTTATTTATTTTTTTTTTAATTTCTTTTAAATAAAATTACACCTTACAACATGCTTATTAATAGTTCCAGTGTAATGCCATTCGAAATATTATATAATATAGTTCACAAATATAATAATCATCACAAATGTAATAAAAAAAAAATATGGTTGGACCAGATCCCACAAGCGGCACCCGATCACGAGTTAACTACTAGAGCAGCCATCACTCCCCTCAACCATAATGGAGGGAAGGGAGTGACCCGCTCCTCATAGCTACCGCTAGCAGACCCTTCAGTGAGCATGACCAATACCATTTGCCACAAACATAAAACACAGATCCAATAAAAAAATCGTTTGGCAAAACACGCTACACTTTACAATTATAATAGCAACAATAAAAAAATAATAATAATAAACATGTGCGTAATTTCTATCATTGTAATAATGAGGAAATTCCTGTATGAGGAGCTGCTCATTGCCAGTCCGAGTTATCATCAAGATAATCTGAGATTTTATAATAACCTTTTAGATAAAATCTACTCTTGATTGCTTTTTTAACTTATTCACTGACATATCTCGGATATTATTCGGTAATTTGTTGTAAAAGCGTATACTTTGCCACATGAAAGACCTGTTAACTCACTGAAGAAGTACAATGTACAACTAATTTGTGCTTATTCCTGGTATTTACATGATGAATGTCACTATATTTTACAAATTTACCTATATTTTTTTTTACATATAAAACATTTTCGTATATATATTGAGATATAACAGTCAGAATATTTACTTCTTTAAATTTCTCTTTTAGTGATACTCTTGGGCCTAAATTATAAATCGCGCGGACAGCCCTTTTTTGCAAAACAATTAGTATACTGTAATACCCAATAGGGTACGAAATTTGATAAATAATGCGGCATTGGATATAAACTTTAATAACTAATACAGTATTGGGTATGAGTTTTAATAACTAATACTGTATCAGCTACGAATACCAACCCTTACATTGCACGTGGGTATCGCAAAAGACGACTAAGAGCCTTATAACGTCCTGGGCCAACTCCATCTTCTCAACTATTACATTCCTAAGAAGAGTTAACGTCAGGCAGATAGCCGGTTCTAAAAGTCTTGCCTAAAGCTTTTGCAATATATACATTGGAAGAGAAGTATATATCGCACCCCCGGTGCGACACTGTCACTTGTGCAAAAATGTAGTTTTTCAGGAGATGCATTTAAAACTTTGACACCTCACAAAACAATGACTTAAGAATATATAGATGAGATGAACAGCTTATACTACAACGTCAACTTTTACCTTTACTTTTGGATAAATATTAATCACTTCATATTGTAAAAAATATACTATACCATTATTTAAGCCTTCCAACCCCCTCAGAAGTGACGTTGTGGCTCTAACGAAAAATTATAACTGTAGTTATGCCACAATGAGTTAAAAAGAAAACAAGAACAGATTGTTTACTAAGTTTTGTTTTAAATCTTAAATGCGCACTGTTATTAACGAAAGAAATAAAATAAGTCAAAACTCTTCAAAATAAACATAAGACACTGTACTTCTTAACATTTCTACATTAGTGTAGTACAAAAAGAATAAAAAATTCAAGAAATTAAAAATAAATAGTGTAAGAAAGTTTTTCAATCAACAATTAACAATCTTATTAGGACTAAACGAAAATTTTACGTAAGTACGTATACCCTTTTTATCTTAGAGTTGGTTACAACTTAATTTAATATTTACTTACAATTAAAATTAAAAATAACTTTGGGTTTAGAACCAATGCTTTTAGATCTAGATACTATTTGAATTCTAAGTTTAATCAGACTTATGACATCACAGCGAGTTAACCACCTTATCTTTAATAATTCTTATCAGTGTAGTATTAGAAATCACTTACTAAATTCTTCAAAACAATTAACATCAACTATACATAAATTTATAACATAACAAAATATTGAATTCGTTTTCAACACGTATAATATATAATAGTTTAATAAAATTAAATGAGATCTCTAAAGAACTTTTCATAGTATCTTGGTACTATGTTTGTCTCTACCAAACTCAAAAGGTCGCGCTTCTTGCGTTCTATAATAGGAATTTTCGAGGTATACGCTGGTTTCAAAACGACCTCGTTAATGCTTGTAACATTTCCTCGACCTCGACGTAAGTTATTTCTATTTGGTTCTATTATAGCTTTGGCCTCCTCCCAGTTTTCAGTCTTGTAGGTTATTCGATATTGATAATTGGCGCAATTTTTAATAAACTTAATACTCATAATCTCGCCAGTTTTAATTGCATCCCCGTTAATGTTTTTGCTCATGTTAAAGTTTATGTTATCTGTCAAAGCCTTAAGATCGACGAAATCACTGTAGTTCATTTCTCTCACCAAAAATGGTTTCCCTGTCTTCTTCGCTCCTCGTATTATGGATATGTATTGTTCAAGAATATAGATGGGCCCAGATTTATTGGCTCTAGTGATGGCTTTTTCGATCACTGAATGCGCAGTGTCGCCTTCGTTTTGTGTGTGCCCACGTATCAAAAAGTTATGTTGTATGGAATTTATGTTTAATTTTGTAACTGCGAAATGGTACATTGCAAATACGAATCGGTTTTTTTGCTGCCCGCAGCAATTATCTGAATAAAAAATTACGTCACAGCCAGGATATTTATGAGCAACTTCTAACAAATATGAGTACACGCAAGATCCTATTTCTATAGATCCCCTGTTGCCTAAGCCTTCATGCCAAAAGTAGCATGTAGTTTCTTTATATTTTGCATTGGAAATAGTAAAATTGTAGCAATTTAGCCTAGATTTATAAAAAAAAGCTGATGAATTTCCTAAAGGGCATGGCAAGACAGCTTGTAAGTCGTAGGTACATACGATCTTTGTGCTTTGAGGATCTTGACATTCTTTCATGTCTCTATCTTTTTCAATCCTACTCAAGCTCTTTTCTTCTTGGTGAACCTTGTAGCTATCGTATAATTTAACTTTTTCTTGTTCTGGTGCATTTTCGTATGCAACGCATTGGTCACAAAGGTCTTTCTTCGGCCTAAAAAAGCCAATATTAAAGTCATGATTAAAAATGCGCTGAGAGGCGTCGTAATTAACAGCTGGCTTATTATTTTGTTTCTGTACTTCCTTATAGTTTCTGTGCAATTCTGCAATGGTCAAGCCACCGTCAATAAAAAGCCTACTTGTGTTTGCTCTCAGATAGTGGCTTTCTACTTTCGGAATAGATTCAATGTGGTCTTTGACGGCTTTTATCATTTCATTGTCCAATTTGCAGTGCTTCCCGTGTTTGCCTCGTTGGTCTTCGGGAATGATACCGTCATTGAGTTTTTTTGCATCAATGACAGTTCGTATAGTTCTTGGTGAAATACCCAAGGTGTTGATTAAAAATGATTTGCAAACCCGAACTGACTGACCGTCATTGAGTAAATAAAATGCAGAGTTACCTTGTCGTGGGTACCGACGATTCGTGTTAATACGCCGGCTTGCAACTTCGAGTGGTCTGATGCAGGAATTCAAAAAATCACGGTGTCTTGCTATGCTGCCTAGCTCCCAATAAGAATTAAAAATTTGAATTCTTTTTTCTTGAGTAAAATTAGATGAACATGCCAGCCGACACTTATCTGAACAAGAGGGACCAATTTTTCTAGCCTGAACTGTTTTGCCAGTTTTAATTGATCGATATTCATTACCGGAATTCCTTAATTTTTTTGCTATGTTTTTTTTCCAGCTGTTAGGATTACGAGTACATTTTCTACCCCTTTTCTTTGGTGGTGATGTTGGTTCATCACCAGCCTCATTCTCAGAGCTACTATCACTAGATGAACTATTTGAACTGGAGGAACTATTTGAGGATGAAGACGAACTAGATGGAGGCTTGAAATCGTCACCCGAATCATTACCAGAGTAGTCACCAGTTGGACATCCAGATTCTTGTTCTTCTGTTAAATTTTCGTCATCAATAATATCATTACTAGGTGGGGAGTTAACAGTCGGTAAAGCAGAGTTACTGCCATCTTGATTGATTTCAGAAGGTGTAACTGAAGATTTGACGAGTTCATTTCTTTCAATGGATGAAGTTAGATGTGTCAGTAATACCAGTTTTTTTCCCCGAGACAGCATGTTATTTAATTCAAGAAACAACTGAAAATAAGTAAAGAAGATCAAAATAAATAAATTGTACATATAATCCCCACAGTTAGTTAACCCAAAACTAATTCGAGCTTTAATAAATAAATATACGACACTATTACAAGCAAAATATTATGACCTACTTGCTCTCACAGTGCAAAGAAAAACCTTAGTTTAAGACCGGAGGATTTTTGTGAATTATGTGGCACGTTTATTTAAAAACGCAAGGATTGAAGAAATAAAGTCATTTATCAACAAAGGTCATTGTAGTACAAAACTAAACATTTAAAGATATTTAAATATTGGGGAAATAATGTCACAACTGTATCTTAGGTCACTATTGCTCCAGAATCAAAAAAATATTATGTCACAATTACCTTAGTAACAGTGTAGCTCCAAGACGCATTTGCACTGGCGGAGGGACCGCGCACAACTGACCAATAAAACGATGTTGCTCTCAGCGACGCGTAATTCACGTCAAAATGGCAATGACACTCACGCCCTCATACGGAAACTATGCGTACTACAAAAGTAACGTTATCGCACCAAGTAAAGGGGTGCTTTAGGGTCATTTTTAGATATTTAACTCATTTTTACATTTTTTGCAAAAGTGACAGTGTCGCACCGGGGGTGCGATATTATGTGGACTATAAGTAAATGCGATAAAAGTAGAATAATGATGAGTATCGAGAAATTTTCTGTTAAGAATTTAATATTTGTAATTGACAGGCAGCAATACTTGAAGGTCTATAAATAAATTTTCTAAGACTGATTATTCGTTTTTACGATACATATATATTTTTTTCTATCCTTGTTTCATTTTATAAAATTAATAAACTTAACGACTTTATTATGTACTAGCAACCCGCCCTCGCTTCGCTTCGGGTGCAGTCATTTTACCCGCGTAGTTCCCGTTCCCGTGAGAATATCGGGATAAAATATAACCTATATTACTCCCTGATATTATAGCTTTCCATTGGTGAAAGAATTTTTGAAATCGGTTCGGTAGTTTAAGCGTGAAAGCGTAACAAACAAACAAATAAACAAACAAACTTACTTTCGCATTTATAATATTAATAAGAATAAGCTCGGCGGGGATATGTATAAATTATTAGTATTGAATAACGTAAAGCCTATTTTAAATTTATTTAATATTTAATCATTACATCAAGAAACAGATTGCTCTGAGAAAAATCGTGAATGAATTAGTTAAAATTTTTTTTGAAGCGAAGCGTATGTATAAATAGAATAACCTAACACGTTTAGTTATGGATGAAATTATTCATTTTCGTTCATTGTGTTCCATTAGGAATGTCTGAAATCTAAGAATAATGAGCGGTTCGTCTGATATATTAAATAATCCGATTGCAACAGGCTAAGAACTCTCTGAAGACCAAAGTTTTTAAAACTTTACTTCTAGAATTAAGACCTAGTATCTCGCAGATCATTCAATCATCGCAGCTCATATACGTCCCACTGATGGGCTTGAGCCTCCTTCGCAAAAGGTAGAAGATTGACCTACTATACCACGCGGGTCCGACGGGTTATAGGGTCTTATTTCGATTTTTGCCTTCTCATAGCCTTCGCATAGATGTTATATGCATTTTATTAAAGAGCAGGATCTTTTTCTCGCACTACTGATAAAATCCTTGTATGACGAGGGACCTTATAAACATATAATTAACGGACACAAATCACATCTAGACTCGGAATAACAATTTTTGGATCGCATCAGACAAAGTGTTGTCTGGTGCGGGGTTCAAACCGACACGATACTGGCACGGTAGGTCGGTGTCTTTACCGCTACGCCGTCTGTATATCCTTTAGCCGTGTTTTACGATACCCAAAGGCAAGATAGTAGATAATAGGAGGGACATTAACCTACCACACTGATCAGACGTGTTTTATTTCGAGTTTTCCTTCGCTTATATAGTTGTCACGTGCATATTGTATCTTTTAGTTGTCTTTTACGACACCTACGAGTAAGAGAGGGAGGTGATGAATTGTATCCTCACTCCGTCATCACATTGAAAAAAAATTATATGTTATTGTTGTATTTTATTAAAATTAAGCTAATCAAGTCTAGGCAGAAAATCTTAAAAAACGTTTCCTAATTATCAAAAAACAATCGTGAATGAATATCTTACAGAACCCCTGGCTATTCTCTAGGACTCATTGTTTTTTCTAATTTCATCTTCAAAATGGACATTTCGTGTTTCGTAAATGGAAAAATAATTATGTTTCTGTACTTGCGAGGGTAGCGTTGTGAACCCGGCGAGTGGAATTACCGTTGATGCAATTTAGATGTCTTTTTAAGTTTGCTAGTTTCAACAGTAATAGTTAATTTTTATTTTTGAAATGTTATACAGCTTAAAATTGAAGGTATGAAATTAGAATCATAAAGAGATTAAAAAAATATATTTTTTATTTAAATACCTTTTTTTGAGACTTTCTACGGTATTTTTTCTTTATGGGTGGGCTATGGTAAGCGCACACGCAGTCCATTCCGTCCGGGGCGACGAAAGGACGGCGCGCGGGCCGTTGGTATGATATGTTGGTAGGTGGCGCTGCGATCAGATTCAAGGAATTCTATTTTTTTTTTATTTATACAGAAAAGCATCTATTGAGACAAAAACTAATTTAATACTGTAGTTTCTTAAAAGTTTTCTTAAATCAATAAATAGTCTACGTTTCTTGTTGCTTGTCGTTTGCTTGCCAAAATGGAATAACTTAAAATCATTATTTTCATGTTTCCTTTATCATAATCATAAGACCTACATGACACATGATCTTTAATATCTACATTTTTATTTCTGCCTATTTTAGTATGTTTTGAATTCTTCTAAAGATTAATAATATTTGATTAAAGATTCCACTCAACAACTTGAAGCTATACATGCACGGCGATGTAATAGCGGCAGCTTAGAATAATAACGTATACAAGGATAGTGTCGGTACTTCGAGCATTACAAACATGAAGCCAAAAATAGTACATGCGCGCAGGCGATTACACATGGACACACGCACACCACTATACAAATTATGAAATCAAATTTTGTTTTTATTAACATAAACCGTCGAAATACTTTTAAAAGTTATGTTAATACACTTTTTATGTTTTCCAAACGTGTTGGGTCAACATTTGAATACACAACTCATCAAAATTACCTATTTATTTTTTAAGAGCTGCGTACGTACGTGCAGTACACTACGGAATGATCCGGCGTAAGCTCCATTAGGCTCCAATTTAAATGCTTCATTTTTTGTGCGCGGACTTACCTTCTATACGTTATTATTCTAAAAGCGGCAGTAATTTTGGTTAGGTAAAACTTTTATACTTTTCGCCTAAATGATAAATTTAATTTAAGTAACTTCTGAACTCAAAATAACATAACAATTCTAGTCAACGTCCAATCACAAAGCAAATAATTCTCAAGCGTCAAAACGACAATCACAATAGATATTATTTTGATTACAGCTCAAATGAAGTCAGAACTCAAAACTCGATTTAAAAGTTGAGCAAGAATTACTTGAAGAAAGTTTTGAATCGCTCTCGTTATTTACTTTAGAATTCAAAATACTGGTTCTACTTGATGCAAAAAAATTCGTACCCAAGGTATGATCTATGCCTTACAGAGTACGGTCAGCTTAATATCGGCTGTTATGAAGTTTTGTGACAGTAGTTCCGTTCATTTCAGCCTATCTTGCATGGATGAAACCTGCGTGTATCTCTTACTCATTTTTACGACGGGCAAGACGGGATCGTCGTCGTTGTCTCAGCTCATACATGTCCCACTGTTGGGCTAAAGCCTCTTCCCCAATAGGAGGGAAATTGTCCTACTATTCACCTATTATGTCAGATATATTCGTAACGGGTTTTATTTAGAGTTTTCCTTCTCTTGCAGAAATCTTACACGCATTTTTTTTTTTTATTGCAAACGGTGGCAAACGAGCAAACAGTACACCTGATGGTAAGTGTTGCTGCCGCTCATGGACCTTTACAAGGCCGTTGCCTACCGCGAAAGCGAAGGGAGTGTGAATGCGTGCATTGAGGCTCGGTGATACCAAGGGCACCACCAAAACCCTCCACACGCAATCACCCTCAAGAAAGTTGGGCTTCCGGCTCTCTCGCTCACCGAACGAAGCGCAGTAACTAATTGCTACTACTCAGACGTCGATTTTCTGCGAGAGCGTGGTACTGCCCCGGACGGACCGGCCCGCATCTGTAGACAGATAACTATCGACAGTGTGGTCCTACCACTCCTAATTATATATATATATATCATATTATATCCCTTAGTCGCATTTTACGACTTCCACGGGCAAGATAGGCATTGGTGAATTTTATTTATCTTTACCCCGTCACTATACGGAAAGATAAGGGGTGGTTAATTGTATTCTTATTCCATAACCACGAGGGCAACTAACGTGATAATCAATATCGGGATTTAATACCTTCAAATATCCCAATTGATATGTGGTTCTCTAAAATATCATTATTCCTTTGCGAAGGTCAGATGGTGTTTACTCAGAGGATAAATATTTTACCCTGCTCCGGTGGTCGGCTCAACGACGAGGGTGACGTGGGTACGGGTGGGTTATGAGCTCGCGCGCCGTCTTTCCGTCGCCCCGGACGGAATGGACCACATGTGCGCTTACCATAGCCCACCCATAAAAAAAGAGGATAAATATTTTATGCCGAAATTATTTAAACAGTAAATTCGACCTTAATACGACTGCTTCTAATAAAATCTTGAAGAATAATCTGCAACTTGATATATTGTTTACAGTACCTACATAATTATGAATAATGATTGAAATATGAACTTTAGTTTCCAATAATCCGAACTTTAATTCAGATTCTAATAATACTAAATACAGATTATTGAAATTTGAGCTGTAGTTCAGATTACAATAATCTGTAAGAGGTTCAATAGTTATTGAACCCATTTCTACTAAATACAGATTATATTCTGTATTTAATAGAACTTTATAATGGCAAAGAATGCTCTGAGCTCAACTATACAAACTTTTCTTGACCCACGTTTAATAGTCATGTGTGTTCTATTTATTGTTTTATATTTCTTACTATTTTGAATTGCAATGTCTGAATTATTATCTTTTTATAAGAAATAAATTTTTTAAAACCTGATAAGTTTTCGCGACTGCTCTGATTCACTAAAATGTTTTTTTTTTCGGTCACCAAATCTTATGAACATAAAAAAACTTTTTAGACTTAAATTTATTCACAAACTTATACCTATATACAGCCTCTAGATTTTCTTAAACTTTATATTATACTAAAATTAAACAAATTTGTCAACGTTATTTAGCTAGGCTCCCAAAATTTAATACAGAAGACGCAATATTTCAAGTTTGAGTTCCATTCAAGATATAAACGCTGTCAATCCGCCGTTCTGAAAATTTAATTTTAAGGGACACCCTTGCTACTCACGAATATATTTTCATCCCCTTGGACAAACATAGCTTTGAACGTTCTAATTTTGTTTAAAGAGGCATATAAAATATCCTTTGAGCTAAATTTTGGTACCAGAGTCATTTAGGGAACCTTTTATAACTAACTCCACGGAATAATTTTCAGCTATATGTATGTTCATTAAGCAGCTGTATCTTGTTATTTTTCGTCCGAACAATTTTTGACCTACAGAGAAATTATAGGCACCGGTGAGCATTTTACGAGTAATTTTGACGCGAAAATATTACTTCTGGGCAAAATAGAGGAATAAAGGTTAATTTGAAAATGTCGGTGAAGTTTGAAGGTATTTCGTTGAAGGGTTACAAATGTCTATAATTAAAGATAGGCGCGTAAGTTAGTTTTGAATTTAGAGTATTTACTGTTTTAATTAAATATTTTATATATTTTCTCAAGGATAATATTTTAAACGAAGTGTCAGATTCAATGGAGGAGCCTAAAATATTCAGTTTGTCTTTAAATTTTAGTTAAATACATCTGTTGAAAATTAATTTAATGTTATTCATTAACTAGTTAAGTAGTTAATATAAATTTAGCTTTTTGCTCAGTCTGCAATTACTACGTAAGTATTTGTATAAATAATAACTTTTAAGATTTATCAACAGACAGGGAGGATAAATTTTTCTCGGTGCTAATTTTTATCATCATGATTTCAGCTCATATACGTCCCACTGTTGGACTTGAATCTCCTCCACAATAGGAGGGAAAATGACCTACTATACCACTGGTCAGACGTATTGGGGGTTAGATAGGGCTTTGTTTCAAGTTTACCTTCTCTTGCATAGATACTATATGCATATTTAATGCCTTAGTCGTCTTTTACGACATCCACGGGCGATTCTCTTCTCTCTTCTTATTCTTATTTCCTCATCCTCAGAACGTTCTACTTTTAATATAATTTAATAGATAGAAAGAGTAGAAATTATTAACAGGTGACGTGTTAGAGTGTAAGTTTGAAATCGTATTTTTTTATTGATAATAATTAAATAGTTTTACTTTCGTCGTTAGAGGACAACTCTTTGTCCCAGAAATTAACATCATAGAAATAAGATAAACTTAGAAAAATCAGCCCAACTTTCTGAGGGTATTTGCGTGTGGAGGGTTTTGGTGGTGCCCTTGGTATCACTGAGCCTCAATGCACGCATTCACACTCCCTTCACTTTTTTCGCGGTAGGCAGCGGCCTTGTAAAGGTCCATGAGCGGCAGCAACACTTACCATCAGGTGTACTGTTTGCTCGTTTACCACCGTTTGCAATAAAAAAAAATGTGGTGATGGGGTAAGAATACAATTCACTATCCTTTCTCTTGGTCGTGGGTGTCAAAAAAGACGATAACAGCTGTAGTTGGCCCAGATCGATGCAAAACCTCATCTTTTACGATAATCACGAGTGATGTAGAGGTTGGAAGTATTCGAATCCATACACAGTAAAAAGGCGTGACTATAAAATAATAATGATTTCTGATGTTTACGCGAATATTACACATTCTAAATAAAACTATTTTACGGATTTTATCGCGTCTATATTTGAATTTTTGATTGCCCGACGATTCGAACACTTTACTGCGTTCATGTTCACGGTCGGACTGAGATGTCTCACGTCCAACAAGTTATCGTTATTCAAAAAAAATATTTTTCATATCAAATCATTCCGTGTGGTGACGGAGTAAGAATACAATAATTCACCACCATCTTACCCGTGGGTGATCGTACGAGACGACTAAGGGATATAAAACGCATATAACATCTACGCTCAATGATCTCAGCAGGGTATCCCAACTAGTGGGTTTACGAATGAACATGGACAAGACGAAAGTCATGTCAAATGCCCATGTCATTCCTGTACCGGTCCTAGTTGGCAATGCGATTCTCGAAGTTGTCGATCACTATGTTTACCTCGGACAAACAGTCCAGTTAGGTAGATCCAATTTCGAGAAAGAGATCAGCCGACGAATCCAACTCGGTTGGGCAGCGTTCGGGAAACTTAAGAGGATCTTCTCATCCAACATACCTCAGTGTCTGAAAACACAGGTCTACGACCAGTGTGTGTTACCAGTGATGACTTACGGCACGGAAACGTGGTCCCTAAATGTAGGCCTTATATCAAGGCTAAAAGTCGCTCAGCGTGCTATGGAGCGGGCTATGCTCGGGATTTCTCTGCGAGATAGAATCCGGAATACGGAAATCCGCAGAAGAACGGGTGTAACCGACATAGCACGAAGAATTAGCACGCTGAAGTGGCAATGGGCAGGCCACATCGCTCGACGAACCGACAACCGCTGGGGAAGAAAGGTTCTCGAGTGGCGACCACGTATCGGACGACGCAGTGTAGGACGCCCTCCCACTAGGTGGACCGATGACCTAGTGAAAGTTGCTGGGCGTCGTTGGATGCAGGCGGCACAGGACCGCTCATTGTGGCGCAACATGAGGGAGGGCTACGTCCAGCAGTGGACGGCTGTAGGCTGAAATGATGATGATGATGATGAACATCTACGCGAGAGAAGGAAAACTTGAAATAGAACCCTATACCAACACGTCTGACCAGTGTGGTATAGTAGGTCAATTAACCTTCCATTATGGAGGAGGCCCAAGCCCAAGGGACGTATGTATATGGGCTGAGATGATGATGATGATAGAATCATTTTCTTCTTATACTGGCAATAAATTAGCACAAAATGTGGGTCAACAATTTTAATAATATTTTATTTTTGTAGCGGGTAGATAATTATAAATCTCTGTAATAACGATAACTTGTTGGACGTGAGATATCTTAGTCCGCCCGTGACCATGAACGCTGCAATGTGTTCGAAACGTCGGGCAATCTCAAAATCATATACAGACGCGATAAAATCCGTAAAGTAGTTTTATTAACAATGTATAAAATAATGTTAGAAAAAGTTTTAATCAACAATTGTAGCCAAGTAAACATTTCGTATAATGTCTGTATAAGTTGTTAGATGTTACAACAACTTGTTTCAACAACAAGGAATGCCCTCAGGAGTCATGAGCGATAAGTTTGTCTCCAATAACGCCTGATGGAATTAAGTTAATAAGCTACAATGACATTTTGGCTACTTCAATATATTATGTGCCATTCATATTGTGCATTTATATAAGACATCACACATCAGTGTTTCGAAATATTCTTTTGAATTTAGGTTTTTTTTTAAGAGCAGAAAATGTTATTTATAAATTTATATATCTCTAGCTGATGCAACAGACGTTGTTCTGTTCAAATAAGCGCCACCTACCGGATCCAATTGTGGATCTAAACCGAGAATGGTTATAAATCCCCTTTAACATGCACAAAAAATTTCATCACCATCGATCCGGCTGTTTAGGAGGAGTTCAGTGACATACACACGTACATAAGAAATGTATGTATAAAGATTATACTTGGGCGGACACAATATGTACTTTTCTTTCATAGTACATATTCTAAAAGTTATAATAAGTAAAAATTTTATGATTGGCCGCCTGACGATGTCAACCCTCGTTAACATGTCACTTAACCATGTCGATGATGACTCACATGAATTTACTCCCCAGGCCTGCACAAGTTAAGCCACTACGCCGGTTAAGATACCGACCTATAATGTCAGTGTAGTGGGTTTGAATCCCACGCAGTATAACCGTTAATTATAGTAAAGTCCCCACAACTCGAGCATTATTTTCTTAGTGCAGGGTGCTAAGCTGCTCTAGGGTTGAAAAAATTAAAAAAAAATTCTAATATGGCTACAGAAGATTGCACTCCAAAAAGTTATATAAACTATATTATGTTATAAAACCTATAACATAATATATTATTCTAAATAAAATAAAATACAGTCGTAGAACTGCGTATCATAAGTGAGTACTTCTTAGTTTAATAAACTTTTAAACATACCTTTGGTTAGTGTACATTTACATCCACCCTTAATAAACGCCACGTCATTCGTTTCGGCTCATATACGTTCCACTGTTGGCCTCGAGCCTCCTCCACAACAGGAGGGAAACTGATCAACTATATTCCGTTAGTCAGATATGTTGGTTGGTCTATCTGTATATTAATATAATCTTAAAATGTTCCTTCTAGAGGGACGTATATAAACTTAGAAGAATCATACGTTAAAATATACCCTTTGTTCCAGGATACAAAATGTCATTAGCTGTGTGCCGAGACCGTCTCACTGGATCCGATGCTGCAGAACAGCTCTGCGATGCTTCAAGCAAACCGCAAGCCTCGGTTGTCAGGTGTAACACGCATGCTTGTCCATTCAAGTAAGTGATTCTTAATATTAATGTCTTAGATTTAGCTTACCAACCGTTTTTGTCTAATCTATCTTTTATTTTACTCAGAAGCAATACATTTTCTATAAGCTATACAATTTCATTATTTTTACCTGGAATGCCTTTAAAAAAAAGATTGAAAATGATCATAAATAATTGCTCCGAGTGGTGATGTGGTACGAAAACAATTCATCACCCCCTTTCTCTTCCTCCCCGAGGGGGGGACGTCGGTCGATGGGAGGGTACCCCACGTAGGGGGTATTCCGTCAGGCCAACCACTGATGTCAAGTAACCCTGCTCCGGTGGTCGGCTCAACGACGAAGGCGACGTGGTTTTCGGGTGGGTTGCGGGTGTTGCGTGCTTACGCCCCTCTGTCGCCCCGGACGAAGTGGTGCGAGGAGCGCGCAGACCGCGGCCCAACCCAAAAAAAAAAAAATCACCCCCTTTCTCTGCCGTCTGTCGAATTATCTCTTTTATGCTTTGATTTGCCTGTAGGTTACTCCTTTTGATAGTCTTCAATCAGGTAAGTAAATCTTCTATGATATTCATGATTTCTATGATATAACAATCTAAAATGATAGTGATCAATCAGGTAAGTAATCAGATAAAATCAACGAGGTAGTCACCTCGTTGACATCCCAGCAAAATATATAATAACGTTAAGACGCAATGTCTTAGGGTTGGTAGGTAGGGTAGGTTAGCCTCGAGATTCTCCTCCTGAACGCATCCCAATTCCTGTAGCTACCAAATATCGCTTTTACGACTGATAGCAGCGACAGCTCTGCACCGACAATGGCGGCCAGTTCACAGTGGTGCTCTACCCACGTAAGGCTGGGAGATAATAAGATGAAAATCGGCACTCTGTTCCATCCTAGCCAGACTTGCTAATCTTTAGTTTCTAGTTTTTTTTTCTCTTACATCACACAATAAAGTAAGTGATGGTGAAACATTTATTCTTAATCCGTTATAATCCATTCATTAAATTCTGAAACTAGCTACGGCATTCCCGATGGTTCTAACCACCGACCCGGCCTTCCCCTGCAAGGTTGGAGGTAATGGCATAAGACATTCCATTACCTCCAATATTCTTTTCTGTGTCCCTAATATCGTTAATGTTCATGGCTGGCTGTTACCATTTACTATCGTCTGCCACCATAGGGATTTTTTACTGCTTATAATGGCAAACGAGCAATAAGCACACCTAATGCTCGTTTGTGCTCGTGCTCTTCCGAAATCTTATTTAAAGAAGGACGTCATAGCGCACAAGTAACAGCAGCCGATATCTTATTCCAGATTCAGATGAAAAAAACGAATACGCAGGTGGAAAACTTATAATGTAACTAGCAACCCACCCTCGCTTCGCTTCGGTTTCAGTCTTTCCTGCTTAGTTCCCGTAGGAATACCGGAATAAAATATAGCCTAATTTACTCCCTAATATTATAGCTTTCCATTGGTGAAAGAATTTTTGAAACCGGTCCAGCCGTTTTGAAGATTACCCGGAACAAACAGACAGACAGACAAAATAAATATAAAGTGTATTTTAGGCATATGTATAGTGCAAATAACAGAGTGAGCATGAAAAAAGCTTATTATTTTGACATTGCAAACAGACACTCCAATTTTATTTATTGGTATAGACTAAGAATTGTGATTTGTGAAAATCTATATGTATATGTAAAATGGACGTTGAAAAACTGATGGCTGGATGAACAGCTGGTAAAGAAGTCAATCAACTAGCGTATATAAAATTAAATGTATTGTCTTTTAAACAGATGGTATGTAGGTGAGTGGTCAACGTGCAGTGTTTCTTGCGGGGGTGGAGTGAGGTCACGTCGCGTGCTCTGCGCTCGTTCTGCTAACATCTCTAAAGCTGATACATACGAACCTGGTAAGTTTGTTGATAATAAATAATAAAATACTAAATGTATTAGTTTTTATTGTTGTTGGTGGCAAACGAGCAAACAGTACACCTGATGGTAAGTGATACTGCTGCTTATGGACCTTTGCCAGGTCACTGCCTACCGTAAAGGGAGTATAAATGAGGTTCGTTGATACTAAAGGCATCATCAAAACCACCGCACGCAAACACCCTCAGAAAATTAGGCTTCCAACTCTCTCACCAAAAGAAGCGCAGTAAGAAATTGCTACAACTTAAACATCGATTTTTTGCTCAGTGTAGAACTACCCCAGAGGGACCGGCCCGTGGCTATAGACAGACAACTGTCAACAGTGTGGTCCTGCCACTATGAAAGTATGGTCCTACCACTATGTATGGTGGCAGCTTTGAATACCATTACTGTTACATTACTCATGGTAGAAGACGACTAAAAACTTTACATCGATCTGGGCCAACGCTACCTGATACCCTCTGGTCAACTATGACATTCTCAAAAAGATATGTTGTTAGGCAGGCGGTCGGCAATAATACTATTGCCAAAACTGTTGCGATATGTACGATGGAAGAAGTGGTAATCCGTTGCCTGCCTGAGATCAACCCTACTTGAGAATGCAATTGTTAACCAGGCGGCATCAGAGGGAGTTGATCCAGGTCTATGTAGAGCTCTTAGTCAGCTTTTGGGACATCCACGAGCAATGGAAGGGTTGGTATTATTCGTAGACGCTACTATAGAAAGACCGTACAGGGGTCTCAAGAATTATTTATATTAAGATATCTTTACTAATATTATAAATGCGAAAACGAGTTTGTTTGTTACACTTTCACGCTTAAACCACAGAACCGATTTCCAAAATCCTTTCACCAATAGAATAGCTATATTATCAGGGCTATATTTTATTACGATATTCCCACGTGAACAAAACGAGGGCGAGTAGCTAGTATGCTATAAATCTATTACTATAATAAAAAGAGTCTGTATTTATTTTATAATTTTTCAATTTAAATTTATGATCAGGTTCGAGTTCAGAGCCAGGTTGTGTGTCTCCTGCGCCGCGGTCTACTCAGGTCTGCAATCAACACGTATGCCCCATATGGGTTGCGGGACCTTGGTCTGGGGTGAGTTTGACTTTTATTATATCTACTGTATACAAACTTCCCATACAAAGGGAGGTTATTGATTATTGTAGAGATGCATGAGAGGTAGCTAACATTTATTACCAGATTGGCTTCTTGCCAAGGTAACGCAAACAAGAGATTTTAATTCCATTTGCATTAATAGATTTATTTTTAATTTAATTGGCTGTACAGATGGCGCTGTTTTATAAGTATTAATCTACAATACATAGTGTCATGGATTCTTTTTTTATTGCAAACAGTGGCAAACGAGCAAATAGTATACCTGATGATAAGTGTTGCTGCCGCTCATGGATCTTTGTTAAGTCGCTGCCTAGAGCGAAGAAAGTGAACAGAGTATGAACGCGTGCAATGACGTTCGGTGATACTAAAGGCATCACCAAAACGGATCACACGTAAACACCTTCAGAAATTTAGGCAGCCGGCTCTCTCGCTCGCCGAAAGAAGCGCAGTAATAAATTGCTACTACTCAGACGTCGATTTTCTGTAAAAGTGTGGTATTACCCCGGTCAAACCGGTCCGCAGCTGTAGACAGACAGCTGTAAGCAGTGTGGGCCTACCGATTCGATTCGATCTATAAATGGCCATATTGGGTCTAAATAATGTTAATAAATTTCAAATTTGCATAATTTATTGCGAAATAAGAATTCATTATTTATAGCAAGGTTATATTCTTTCAAATGAAAAATTTTAATAATATTTTAAAATTCTAACAACAAAATATATAAGAAAATATACAATAAGCAGCTCATGTTGTCTATAAATAATTCTATTCTCACGATATTCAGCGAGGAACTTTATTGGACTGTTGTAGTACTTACTGGAGTGGCGTTATGCAATTTTATGTGTACGTGTTGCAATCTTGTACAAAGTTTTATATTGAACACAATACAGCTACATGTTATAGATAAAATTTAAATAAAGTGCAAAGAGACATTTGAATTTTGTATTATATTTTACGGTAAAAACAAATTGTTAATATTTAACAAAAAAAGTGTGCGGATATTAGTGTTGCCCAAAAAAGTCTCGGTCTAGCAGTCTTGGTTTTGGTCTTGCGAGAAATGCGAGACCGTAACCAATACCACTTAATTTTTGCAAGACCAAGAGCAAGACTGGCCCTGCAAGATCAAGTTTTGCTTTGGTTTTCCATTTCCATGATAAACGACTTGAGTTATTCTAACTGCAAGACTTGCAAGACTTTACGAGACTCTTGCTGCAAAAACAAGACCAAGACTCGAGTGCGCAATACCAAGATCAAGACGAGACCAGGTGTGATGATGCAAGACCCAAACCAAGACTAGTCCAAGTCTCGTCTTGGTATTTGGGCAACACTAGTGTATACGTAATAATGAAAGAAGAAAAATATATACGTAAGAAGTTATACTTCTTTAGGTTACACTAGAAAAAAATGGTTCTAAATATTTAATCCTTCGCGTTCGCGCACAAATGTGGGATACATTTGTAGAAATACGAAACTAATAATAGAAAATAAGTTTTATTATAACGCATTAACTAATTGACTTTTGTGATGGTGTGCGTGCGCATCGTAAAAAATGTTGACTAGATAACTTCAGGGTGTTGTTTTTCCGTGACGCTGTGCGCACGCATCGTAAAAATTTACTCTCACCACTTTTCCCTAACGCGTCTGAAAAACTTCAGAAATACAAAAGTACGTATCTGATAGAATTCAGGTCTTGAACAATACATAAATGAACGAAAATATGATACAACCTACATTGACAACATAACATCATTATATATAAAACTATTTTTACGGCTTTTATCGCGGTTGTATTTGATATTCGATTGTCCGTCGTTTAGAACACTTTTATATTATTTTTGGTCAGTCATTATTAAAGTAATAATTACTGATAAAAACAATATAATGTTTTCAAATAAAATCATTTTCTCTTTGTACTGGCAATTAATTTATAAATATAAATAAAATCTTTGTAATAACGATGATTTGTTCGACTTGAGACATTTTAGTCCGCTCATGATCATGAACGCTGAAGTGTGCGAATACGTCGACCAATCAAAAATCAAATAAAAACGCGATAAAATCTTTAAAAATTGTTTTATTTATAATGTGTAATACTCGTGTAAACGTCAGAAATCATAACATAACATCACTATTGTAAATAAAACTACTTTTACGGATTATATCGCGTTTGTATTTGATTTATGATTGCCCGACGTTTCGAACACTTTGCAGCATTCATGGTCACGGGCGGACTAAGGTGTCTCACGTCCAACAAGTAATGTCTGTATAACGATTACTTGTTGGACGTGAGACACCATGAGACACCTACATCCGTAAAAGTAGTTTTATTTATAATGTGTAGTGCTCGCGTAAACATCAGATATCATAACATCACTATGTTGCCGCCGATTGTGAAAACTATATTTAAAGAAACAACTATAAATAAAATTCTAATAAACTATTCAAAGATTTACAATATTAGTTAGTAAGTACGTATTTAGAAGTACAAATGACTATACCTATTCGTGAATGTTAAACTCAACATGTCAATTCTAAACTAAACAAAACAATCCTAAAATAATTAAAAGCTGACCTGTTTTCTCCAATTAAAACTAAATTCAAGCTGTCTTTTTAATTTGTCTCTCTCGAAGTCTAGGAGTTGTGAAGCTCAACTAGTGATGTTCTCATCGATAAAGTCTTGTAAATAACAAAAACATTCTCCTTGAAGATAACTCTCTAGTAGATTGAGCTACGCTAATTTTTACTTTTAAAAGAAAATAGAACATAGATTTGAGAAATAGTAATTTACTGCAGCGTTTCCTTTGGTATAGGAGAGAACTGACCACATAAAACCTTATGGCAGGCAACAACATAGTGGTGACAGTTTATTAAAGAAAGAAAGATTATTAAAATTTTTAAAGTACTTTATTAATTATGTTTATTCATGGTCACAGGAGCAATGAATGCTAAAAACTATTTGAAACATCAAAATCAAAGATAAATGCCATAAAATTAGTAAAAATAACTTTATTTCAAATACATAATACTTGTAAACATCAAACATCATTGATGTTCCCTATCTTACTCGTGGATATCGTAAAAGATGACTAAGGGATACAATATGCATATAACATCTATGCAAGAGAGAGAAAACTCGACATAAAACCGGTTGACGACATAAGACAGGTTGGTATAGTAACCTGTCTGACCAGTATGTTATGCAAAATCAATTGCCCTTCAATTATGGAGGAGACAGAAGGCCAACAGTGGGATGTATAAGAAACGAGATGATAATCATTATCATCTGATGTTCAAATTTGGCAGTTTATTGAAATTGAAACTTGGATCACGTAATAATTTAATTATAAAGAGGGAGTAAGCATATTCCATATTCACCAGCTTTGATTCCAGTTTTCAATTTCTTTTTTTTTTTCGAAATTTCTATTATCACATTGAGGATTCTAACAAAGAATTAAATGGCGAGATAGTGTATACGTAATAAAAAGCTAAAACGCCGTCAAAAATTAATTTATATTAATTTAAAATATCGATGATATCAAAATACGATCCCATCTCTAGATATAAGGATTTAACTTGTTAGCCTCTGTACGTGTGGTATTTGCGAACGTGGTTAGACTCTGGGATTTGGTTTGGATCGTTAGTGTCATCAGTAATTTGTTTTTTTAAGACTTAGGACTAAGGGATGGGTTTCTGTTTCCCCGAGGGTTTTACAAAAATAAACGTACAAAACGCAATATAAAAAACAGGAAAATCTGCTTACAAAAATAACCACATAGTAATATTTTTCTAATTTGAGTATATTATAGAAAAAATATGCTCGCCATTTCTCTATGAAATAAAATTCAATGCCAGGAACTCTGTAGTTCAACCAACATAATCAAGTAAGTTGACAAATTGAATTAGGCGTAGACATCTACTAACAAACAAGCCTTGGAACGGTTCTAGAATGACGACTGCAAATCACAAGATTACTACCACCACCCCTTATCTTGCCCGCGTGGGTGTCGTAAAAGACGATTAAATATGCATATAACATCTATCAAGTTTTAGAGAACTTGAAATAAACCAATACGTCTGACTGGCATGGTATAGAAGGTCAATTTACCTCCTACGGTGGAGGATCTCTAGCCCAACAGTTGGACGTATATGAGCTGATATGATGATGAGTTAAGAATACAATATGACAGGTCCCCCCCCCCTCGTTTTTTCCTGCTGGAGTCATAAAAACTAATTAAGAAAGCACCAGAAGAATATAGTTAGATAGGATATGAATATTTTAAGTTGGATATAAGGCATTGTGCCATAAATTAGGTGGTCAAATAGACCAATTGATTAATTGAAAATATCTTTTATGCAGTGTTCAGTTTCCTGTGGTGAAGGTGTTCAAGTTCGAGGTGTGGAGTGCACGCCGTCTGGAGGAGATTGCAACCCAACTGCCAGACCGGAAATATCTCGGCCATGTTCCACCGGGATCAGTTGTCCAGCTTATAGAGAATCTGATGAACCTGAGGTACATTATCCACATAATTTTTCATGCCTTATGGTTGACAATAACAATAATATTGTAAGTTTACCAGAAAACTAATGTTTATTTTTCTAGTAAGTATACCTGTGTGGTGGCGGAGTAAGAATACAAATCCCCACTCCCTATCTTGCCCGTGGATGCCGTAAAAGACGATTAAGGGATATAATACGCATATAACATCTATGCAAGAGAAGGAAAGCCGAAATAAAACCCTATACCAACCTATCTGACCAGCATGATATAGTAAGGTGAATTT
Organism: Lymantria dispar; assembly: GCA_032191425.1. Taxonomy (NCBI): domain Eukaryota; kingdom Metazoa; phylum Arthropoda; class Insecta; order Lepidoptera; family Erebidae; genus Lymantria; species Lymantria dispar. The sequence continues at coordinate 1,649,880 of CM063465.1, read as the reverse complement.
CCCTCCCATCATGGAAGAGGCTCGAGTCCAACATTGGGACGTATATGAGCTGAAATGACGAATATCTTAATCCTATTTTGAATGCTCATGTTAGACGTAACGGTGACGTTATATTTTTGGTCTATCGATTTTTAAAGATTTGACCTGACCACTTCCAAATCTGTGTATTATGCCACCGAGCTATATCTGATACAAGATTCCTCCAACTTTTCTTTAGCACCTAAATTTAAATATTGCCAAATACAGTTATTTCACTTAATAACCTGCTTTATTGACTTAGATGTTTTTTTTAATAATATAGAGTAGCAACAGGCATGCTTGAGTTATAATCTCAAATTTAAAGTATTTTATCTAGTTTCAAGTATTCAAAATATATCAAAATACTCGTTACTTATAATTAGTGTTTCGAGCCGACAAATATCCAATTACTGGCTAGTTAAATATTTGGCTATTTAACCGGTAAAATAATGAAATATATTTTACCGGTTAAATAGCCAAATATATTTTATTCAGTGTTGGTTATTGAATTCAATGATAGAATGATTTCAATGATAATAACGAATAATATAATTCTGAAAATTAGTAGACATTTGATCAATTTCAGTTTTCTTCAAAGAATAATAATTTATTAGTACTAATGTACTAAGAAAATATTGGTATAATTATTACATTTATCGTTCCGTGAAATTTACAAAGTTAGAATGTGTTTTGTAATTTTTTAAATAATATTAAAAATTATAACGATTGAAGGCATTTTGTTTAACGAATAATTTCTAACGAATGTTATTATTATGGAAAGCGAACATTTTATATAACTGGCTCCAATGATTGTCTTAATTAACGTATAAAAGAAATTTTGCTCACATTCAAAAGAAAAAAAATAGATGCAAAAAATTCGATCTCGGAAATTGGAGTTACGAAACTCCTGATTTATTGATGTTTCTAAAGTAAGTATTAGGAATATCGACAGAATTATACACATAAGCTGGGTATTTGAAGAGCTTCATAATTAATTATTATCAATATTAATTAACATAATAATTAATTTTTAATAATTATATATAATTTATAACTTTTTATTTGTTAATTAATATATTTATAGTGTATATAAGGTAAATTCTTATTAGCCTGTACTGTACATATTCTCAATCACGTATCAACCCCACCATGAGGCAAAAAAAGTACTTTGGTTAATTATCCGGTAAATTACCGACTGCACGTTGGTAAAATAAGTAAAATATGTATTTTATCGGTAAATTCTCTTCTCTACTTCAAATAATCAGTTTCAAATTAAAACAAAAATAAATAACTTCTCTGAAAGTAAAAAGTGCTTTTTAGCACTGGGAATTTAATTTCAAATGAAAGCATTATTGTAGCGGTGCTTTAGTCTGGATTCCTGGATTTAAAATATTTTCCTTTACCTCTGTAAGTCGTTAGTTAAGGCTCCAGTGTCCAGTGGCGAATGACAAGGATTGTTTTATATAATTTTATTCTCTCTATTATATTTATACAACATTTTTATTATCACATGCCTTAATATTCTCCTTTATCAAATATTTTATCATCTGTAACGAGATACAAGTTTCACTGCTAGCTTCAAATCTCCTCAATTGTGAAAAGAAATTTGATATATTATACCGCACTGGTCAGACGTGATGGTATAGGGTTTTATTTAAATTTTTTCTTCTCTTGCATAGATATTATCCCCCTATTTTTCCCTTAGTCGTCTAATCCACGGGTAGCAGAGGGGACTGGTCAATTGTAATATGACTCCGTCACACTGTCACTCGGGTATTTGATCTAATATAACTAAATACTAAACAAAGCATACAGCTAATGAGCTAAAAGGGAACTATTGACCTACCAAAAAGTTAGCTTGCTTGTTCAGAAAATGCATAATGGATTTTCTGAAAAAACATTTCAAAACCAACAAAATTTACATAAATCCTCTACAATACCTTTTGTTAACAATTGATAGTATCTTGGGAATCAATAATTAATGAACAATATATAAAACTAAAGTTACAATATATAATAGCAAGGCTACAATATATAATACTGGGGTTACAATATATAATAAGGTTACTACAAATGTTATAAATTACAAAGGACTATTAATTCTATAGGATGAAATTGAGGAACTTCTTCCTGGTGTAGTGTATCACACACAACCACTAATTCAGCCGTATCCACCACCTCAACCAAAGACCGAACGACTGATCGGCGATCCCGATGTTCCTGTGGAAGCCACGTAAGTATAATTTTATAATTTGTCATACCGTGTGAAGACATTTTTAATCTCATTCATTTTCATATTTTTTTATTTAAATTATTAAGTTATTATTGTGCGTTTACTAATCATACCATCAATTTAATTTCTAATATGAAATCATTACTAAAATTGGTTGTATCCTGGACAGCGTTATATTTTTTAAAACAAGGATAGTTAAACTTGTAAAATTGTATAGTCTAGATGGCTGCTATTACATTTAAGTAATATATATAAATGAAAATAATAAATTAAACTTTACAAATATAAAAGTGGAAATGAATACTAATTTGGCTCATAGACTTACATAAAAACTACTACTATTTGATTAAGGAAAATGGCAGTCATGCTAAGATACTATCGTAACTTTGATTAGTACTGAAACTAACCAGATCTAGATTAAAATAATATATCACTATATAAAATCTGTATCATCATCAACCTGCTTTCTTAATTACTCGAGGTCGACGCAATATGTACGCTTCTATGGTACATACTATTAGGAAAGTTTTGACAATAGTTTTATGACCGACTATAATTATAATGGCATTAGAAAGGGTTGGTCACAATATAGACTTATGTTAAGAAATGCATGAAAAACTTTACTGCATTATATAAAATTTGTGAACGTAAGTAGATGTTAATACGCCTGGATACAATCTAAACTTAGCTAGAGCGACCGTTGGCGAAATAAAATCTTAATCAATCAAAAAAATCTTAAGAATTTGGATAAAAGAATGAAAAACTTATTCTACAAAGAAGAAACATTTTATTGTGATTAACTTTGCTTGTTTTCATTTATCATACCTTAAATCATTAAATAATTCCTAAAAATAATGAAAAAAGAAAATTAAACAAATGGAAGTAAGGCGTAGATCTTTTTAAATAATATATTTCTAGTATCGTAGAACAAATTTGGTAAAGAATCTGCAGAAGATAATTAGGTTAGGCTTATTACATTTGTAACAGTTCTCATTAATTTTAGATATATCCTTCATATAATGAAATATGGCTATAATTTCTAGTTATGTTAATCCACAGTCTTCTAATTCAGTGTTTTAATCACAAAATTATATCACACTAAATTATTCTTATTCACAATATTTACATTACTAACTAAAAAAGAAATGTTTGCCTCTACACGATCATACGTAGCTTGTTTTCAGTCCTTGAGAGATTAAATATAGCATGTATCATTATCAATAAAACAAAAAAAAAATATTATCTTTGAATTTTATATCAATATTCAAAGCTCAGAGTATTTTGTTGTTGTCTCTTTCAGCAATTACAAAATATTCTTTGCGTGTGGCTGGTTGTATGTAAGGTATTGTACCTATAACAAAAGTTTCTAAGGTTTTAATTCAAAACATTCACACATCTTTACAAGGAATGACATTACCCTCTCCTACAATATCGATCTCTGCTCGTAGTTTTATTTTTGGCTTGAGTGTTTCATAAACGTCTTTAATTTCGGAATTTGAGGTGTTTCAAATAATTCCATTTAGAAACTTAGCATTAATACTTTTTAAACATTTCTACAGATGTTATCAAATTAATTTTAATTATGTTAAATTTGAAATCAGTAACAAAATTATTTGTTTGACTATTATGTAACATGCCAAAGGATTAATTACAAAAGGTTATAGAATTAAGTTATATGAAAGCGAAGAATGTTTAGCAAATTACTTAAACGTGCCTGAGTTATTGAAATGTAAGCTTTACAAATTTCATCAGAAATACCTTCTAAGTGAAAATTTGTATTAAATTTTCAGCCTCAGTTTTCTCATAATTAAAGGCGTTGGTGATATTGGTGTTTCCTAGTGTTGTTTATAGATCCTAACCTTGAGTATATTTTCAAGGAACCCTGCCCTATCCTGGGATGCCTAGAATACAAATATTTGATTATACACTAAAGGATGTTACGGAAATAAAACTGTTTTTAAAATTTTAAAAATAATGTGCATATATGTATGTATAACTTATGAAAATTTAACTTGCGCACTAAATTAAAAAATAATATCACCTAGCATGTCTCCTTTCTGCAAACCTAGCTCGGAAAAGATTAGTAAGAATATAGATATTTGTAAACATTATTACTGACTTTGATGAATTATTTATAGATTATAATAAATAAAGTGTATACAATATTAAAATAAAACCAATTTTAATATTGTATGCATACTGCAATATATACCAAAATTTTGAAATGAAGAACATTTTAAAAGTAAACGGAAAACTATAAAACTTAGAAAAGCCTGAGTTGCCTACAGTAAATAATAAAAATTAAAATCAAAATAATAAATCAGAGAATTTTATCTATACAGTAATTACAAGCAAATTAGTTAATAAAAAAGTAGAACAAAAACTTAATAATTTTGACACGTCTATATAAAACAACTAGCTGACCCGGCGAACTTCGTACCGCCATAATTTTTTTCGTAAATATATTTTCTAAATTGCCGAATATATAGTCTCTGGAAGAACCATTACAGCTTTGTCCGGAAAGATTCGATCGTCTTGGTCGCGGCATTGTTAATGATGATTCAAAGACAATTCAAATTACTGATTATTGATATCTGACAAAATTATAATTATCAAATTTTCAACCATATTTAACTTCTTATTCTTGAGTAATGGCAATAAACTACAATTATTAGCTATTGGTGCCAGTCTCCAGTTATAATATATATTCTTCACGTCTTTAGTCTTAGTCGTTACCATGGATTAGGTGCTGAAACCAACCCATGGTTCCTCTGGGAATTTTGGCAGAATATAAAAATGCACGCAATTTACAATTTCCTATTCACTATATTTCAACATTTTGACCGCATTACATAAAATATCAGCAAAATTATTTAATATAACAGAGTAAAAAATATTAAAACTCTAAATGACATTTTGACATTCGTTTTAAAAGAAACCATATCTAACTATATACGAAACAGTGTTTCCACTATCACGTTGTAGTTTTACCCTAAATATATACATTAATTTGCCCTAAATACCATAGTCAGTCTCCGAAAATCCTTGATTTAGGGCGTGAAATTTAAATGAGTTCGAAATAAAACAAAATTGATGGTTTGATTTTTATTTTAATTCTCATCTATTAATCAGAGTTAGTAAACATGTAATCATAAAAAGAATTCATTGTAATCTATGGAAGACGTAGATGGTGAACAATATGATGCTGATGTTGAAGCTGAAGCATTGGGCTTAAGTTTTTTAGCTGTATTCAACATTTGTCTGTCGGGTTCTAAAATCGAGTCAGTCATACTTAGTTTGGTGTGCAACAAACCGTTGAGGGTTTCACTGTGAAGCTTTTTTTTGGGTTGGGTTGTTTTTTTTGGGCCAGCCCACACTCCATCTATTTCTTCTGGGGGGATGAAAAGGTGGCGCAGGCCTCATAACCAACTGTATTCCCTCCCCTTCGTCATTGGGCTGATGGATCCTCGTCGCAATCGCAACGTTGGCAGGACGATGTGCTCTCCCTCCTCACGACCGTGTGCAGGTACTTGGCGAAGCAACCGTGCGTCGTCACTACCTACACCAATCGGAAAGAAAGCAACCCGTACTGCCAACCTAACCACTCCATGAGCACGGGCCGGAAGGCCTTGACGACTCGAACATCGTACCGAGGCCTCTCCAGCCAGTCTGTCCAACGGGCAATGATATCACGGCGGGCGTCGGCCCACCAGGCGGCCAGCTCTTTCATAGAGACTTTTGAATCGAATCGAATTTTCCTATAGCAGTTCTTAGTATCGACATGAAAGCACTGCAATATATTTAATTTAAATTCTACTATCGTGTCTTACACAAAGTAATTTCGGTGAACTCTAGGAGCCCATTGAGGGTAACCAATGTTTGTGGTCGGCAAAGTCTATGGTAAAATAGTGTTTGTTATTTTTATATTCAATTTTACCCTAAATTACCCTAAATCCCTAAAAATATTAAATAGCCCTAAGCCATATTCTAAATTAGTAGTTTCGCCCTAAAAAAGGGCGAAATCCCTAAAAATGGAAGCACTGATACGAAATTACGTTTAGCTGTCATTTGCGTTTTGTTATTAGATATCAAATGCGTTTTTGTTATACTACGGTTCTTTGACATTTTATTGAACAGGAAACGGGAATGCGATTGAACGGGATAAAAAATCCTACGTCAGTCTCCTGGCTCTAAGCTATCTCCCCACCAATTTTCAGCCCAATCGGTACAGCCATTCTTGAGTTATAAATAGTGTAACTAACACGACTTTCTTTTATATATATAGATTTAAGTGAAACTGTAGGAGAACATCTGTCATGGAGGTCGTCATATTTTTTTACAAATGGCATCCATGTAAAAAAGCAAGTTAAAATCGTATATGACACGTTTGTAGGTTTGATATAGCAGCGCCATCTATTAATTAATTACTCAATCCAGTGAACAGATATCGCCATCTGTTAAAATCGTTTGGAGTTAACAGATAATTGTGAATGTCAAATAATAGACAAATAATTTGCAATAAAATAATATTGCGACAATATATTAAGATGTAAGCTATCCTATCTTTCAAGTTGGATCAAACTGCACACGGTGTGCAAATTTGATTAAAATCGGTTAAGTAGTTTAGGAGCCCATCGCGGACAAACAATGTGACACGTAATTTATATAAATATTAAGATAAGATAAGATTGCACGCAGAATTACAGCTCGTAGAGTAAAATTTATAAGACATTTCATTTTAGATTTAATAGGTACATCTAAGAATCGTAACAAATATTTATTAACACTAGTTTTAGCAAAATAGCACTGCTTAACGCACTTAGAAAGTGATAAAATCCAAATGTTAAAACGGCAACTAAAAAAGAACAAAATAAAATCCGTAACATCCCTTCTGTAAATATTAAAAGCGTAACACTACACTCAAGACACCTCTCTCGAGAGCTACCTACTCAAGTATTGATAAACGAATTTCTATGCACAGTATATTTCAATTCACACTGACCCCAACCATTCCACAGATCATCTTCACTTTACTACACCGTGATTTCTACTTTTCTACTCTATGCACTGCACATAAGATTTATATTTCCTTGCACATATTAACACGAGCGATTTGCCTTGCTGAGTTTTTTTTGCTTACACTATTACCGATTGGCACAAACATTTAAACACAAAATTGGTACACACAAATTGTTTTTTCTCAGACTATTAAATGTGTTCATATTTACAGGTATTTGCTGAACTAAATTTACTTAAACACTGGTGCATACTTCTACATATACCAGCCCGAGTTATTTAGGATTAATAGATACCCTTAGCACCTCGCATGACGATATAAACAACCTGTGTGAATCTACAATAGAATAGTTTTCTTTTTAAAATGTGGGCAATTTAGGTTCTCCTCGTTATTTCTGTAAAATAGAGTTTGCGTAAATTAGATATTATATTTTTATGGATCCATTTTTATTCTGTATTACTTGAATTTTTAGGTACAAGTTTTTCATTACCTTTTATTATTTGTTAAATATACTAAATAGATAAGCATCACCTATAACTATACTGTGCTAGTATTACTATTTATTTACGGCCTGAGACATCAAGTCATCGGTACATGAGGTACCGATGACTTGATAAATTTTATTTCTTCTGAAATTAAATTTATTATTAGATATTTTTAATATAAAAATATGGTGTGGTATATTCAATATAAAAATCTAATTTAACTAAAAATTAGAAATATTATTACAATATTCTCCATGTTTTAAAGTAAAATTTTCAAATAGCTTATTTACTTTGCATTTAAAGTTTCATTTAATTCTTTCAAATAAAATCTTTCAAACTCTTTTAAATAAGCTTAATAATTTAAATCTATAACTAGGACAAACTTTAAAAAATTTTTCGTATTTATACAAACTCTATTTTAATAAAGTAAAATTTGAATTTAACACTGATAACTTCTATGTCTTACGTACAATTTCTCATACAGTTACATCAAGGATGACGATTGGGGCCCCTGTAGCGTGACTTGCGGTGAAGGTTGGAGGAAAAAAGAGGTCCACTGCAAAATATTCCTTGAATTTAGCAGAACTATTGCCAAGTTACCCGATAATAAATGCTTGGGTCCAAAACCTGCTGAAGAAACTGAACGGTGTGTTATGGAACCTTGTTCGATGGCTTATGGTACTTCATTTGGAGATTCCAGTATGCCATCTTATGGTGGTGGAAGCGATAGGTAAGTTTAAAAATTGTGTGTGTACTTATGAAGTTATACTTTTTGGCGTAATAAGATGAAAATCTTTATAAAAATTTTATCCGTCGCGTTGTCCTACGTTTGTAGAAAAAACGACACAAATAATAGAAAAATAAATTAAATGTATTAAAAATTAAACATTGAAAATTTTATTATAAGGTAATTGCCTTAATATAAAATTTTCTCTTCTTATAAAAATATCAACTAGATAATGATCTAGCTGATATTTGTGCACGCGCGGATCGCTAAAAATGTTGACTAGCTAACTTCAGGGCGTCAGTTTTTCGTAACGTTGTGCACGCACATCGTCAAAATTTACTCTCATAATTTTTTATAACGCGCCATAACAAGTAAAACTCAAAATGAAATAAATCAATAATTATATTACAAACATTAGAACTATCGCAATATAATACAGTCATCTGAAATGACTAATAATTGAATAAAAAATTGAATGAAAAATTATTCTTCTTGGCCCATAAATATTCCGATACTGAAAGTGACCCAGATAAACGATATTAGCCTATCTAATAAGATTTGATAGAATCGCTGGTATAGAGTTTCATGTTTACGTAAATTGTTTACGATTAAAAAAAAACTACAAAAATCTTTTATATTTTTTTTATTATTCATTATATATACTATATACGGTATATGTACTAATAATATAAGCTATGCTGATGACATGGTGCTGCTGAGCCCATCGATCGGAGCCCTGAGGAGGTTAGTCAGCATATGCGAATCCTATGCTGAGGCTCACGGGCTCAAGAATAATGCATCTAAGAGCGAGCTTATGATATTTAAAGCGGGCAGTAAATGTTATGTCACTACACCACCTGTCAAGCTATGTGGTACACCCCTAAATAGAGTTAGTAAATTTAAGTACTTGGGTCACTGGGTGTCGGAGGATTTAAAGGATAACGTAGATATGGAGCGGGAACGCAGGTCGCTGGCTGTCCGATGTGGTATGTTCGCCCGCAGGTTTGCACACTGTTCTATTCCGGTAAAGGTCACACTTTTCAAAGCCTACTGCCAAAGTTTTTATACGTGCAGGTTATGGGTGAACTTTACCCAGAAGGCATACAGTGACCTGCGTATCCAATACAACAACACGTTCCGGGTGTTATTGGGCCTTTTTTTTTTTTTTTCTGGGTGGGCTATGGTAAGCGCACGCGCGGTCTAGTCCATCCGGGGCGATGAAACGACGGCGCGCGGGCCCATAACCACCCGTACCCACGTCACCTCGTTGTTGGGCCGACCACCGGAGCAGATGTGACTTGTCATCAGTGGTCGGCCCGACGGAATACCCTTTCGGGTAACCTCTCACCTCTCGACGTACTGGGACGTCGGTCGCCATCGCGTGGTCAGCCTCTCTGCGGGTGATGGACAATTCCCCAGTCCGATCACCCGCGGCCTCGGCTAGGGCGGCATTAGGCGCAGATACTCGCGCCTGCGCTGCCCGAGTTGCCGGCGGCGGAACGTGTCGCCGAATAGGAGCTCTACTCGCACACGATCCGCCGCCTCCTTCCGTGAGATTACGGCCTCACAGAAGGCGGCGACCGCGTCCCAGTTCCTGACGCTGACGAGCATCTCCCTGGCGATGGTCGGCAGCGCCAGGTCGGCACCGATAATCGCGACGAGTTCACGGCGCTCCCCCTCCCATGCAGCACACTCCTCGAGCGTGTGCTGCGCCGTGTCCTCGTCACAACTGCAGTGGTGGCAGGACGGTGTGCTCTCCCTCCTGACAATCTTGTGCAGGTACTTCCCGAAGCAACCGTGCCCCGTTAGCACCTGCACCAGTCGGAAGGAAAGCACCCCGTGCGTCCGCTCCAACCACTCCATCAGGCAACCACTCCATCAGCCCCAATAACATAATAAAGTGTTTAACTGATTGGTGGGAAGCTTCAATCTTGAGGCGTTGTATACGACTGCATGCAGTTAAATAAACGCCGTTGGGATTGGGTGGTTCTTCACTCTTAATTTTGTTTTATTTTGCGAATAAAATTATTATTATTGAAATTGTTAAAGTTTTTATGTGATTTAATTTGTTTTATTATGATTTAATTTGATTGACTATAATGGTTTAATATGTCACTAACACTAGTTTTTAAGTTTTTTAAAGGTACTAACAAAATATGGAATTTAAACAATTCTGAAATAAATGATTATTATTATTATTATAAAATTGATATTGCAATTATTTATTATCGTCATCATCATCACAGCTCGTACCACTGTTGGACTCGAGCCTCCCAAATTAGGAGAGAAATTGACCCACTTTGGTAAAGTGGGTCAATTTCTACTTATACCTGTCGGGTTAGTATAGGATTTTATATCGAGTTTTCCTCTCTTTCATAGATGTTATCTGCATATTATAATCCTTTAGTCGTCTTTTACAACACCTATAGGCTAGTAAGGAGGTGGTAAATTGTATTCTTACTCCGTCACCACACATAACATTGCAATTATTAACTCAAATAAATTAGATAAATATATATTCATTGTCTAATACAGACATTACCGTTTTATTTCAAACTACACATTATTGATGTGAAACATTCATAGGCGAGGGTGAGCCTGTCCGTTGGCGTGGCGTTAACGCCACGTTTGGATATGTACATTTGTGTAACGAAACCATAACCTGTTTTAGAATTTTGTACAACGCCATCTAGTGCGCTTAAAATAAATTATTAACCTAACACATATCTACAGTGTAGACTCATCATCATCTTGCTCTTATCCCCATTACTTGGGGTCGACGCAATATGTCATCTGTTTTGACATATTGCAAAAAGTTTCGGCAATGACTTTTATGACCGGCCGCCTGCCTGACGTCAACCCCCCTTGGGAATGTAATCGTTGACCCAAATGGTACCAGATGGAGTTGGTCCGGGTCAATCTAGGGCTCTTAGTCGTCTTTTACGACACCCACGAGCAAAGCAAGGGTTAGTAGTATTCGAAGCCGCTACCACACAGTACTATCATCTACAGTGTATACTAATCAAAATAAATGTTTATTGAATAAAAATCATCATTTTCTGGAAAAATCGTAAGATTTTATTAGTATTTTATGCCATATTAACGCCTGTCCTAATCTATTCTTTTATGCATATATACTTGTACAAAATAATTTCGATATTTCACATCTGTCAGGTGTCCTGAGCGACGCCTTCCTTTTTTTTCCTTTATCCAACTTTTATTCAGTTTTGACATTTTATTCTTGCTAAATAATAGGTCATTCCATAATTAATGGCAAACATTGTGTTATATATTTTCTATGTGTTTATTATGTTAACAAGTTTATCCAAAGCTCCATTTTCAACAGCTTCTTTGACAACATCATTTACTCTATACCTAAACAAATCACTTTCACCTGGTACCTGTGTTAGGTCCCAATTTGATGTTAATTTCGAGCCTTTTAGAATTGCATCTTCATCGGGCGTCATAGTGACTAATCGTAATTCAATCATCGCTATTAGTAAACCATATGGCAAGAAATCTTCCAAGTCCATAATAAAGTTCTGTTTTGTGTATACCGAATTAATATCTACGTCAAATAGTTTTAAGAATGATTCTAAACTGTCGTAATATATTTGTTTAAGTTGATCGAAATGTTCAGATCTGAATTCAGAATTAGTGCAAATATATAAGAAGTAAATTAAGTCTGTTAACGGATTTGCATAACGCATTGCTTGATAATCAATAAAACAAATCTTCACCTGATTGTTTTCCTGTAATTAAAAAAATAGCTTTATTATATCAGTTTTTGACATTAATTCATCATCATCACAGCTCTTGTAGTGGTAGAACCACACTGTTGACAGTTGTATGTCTACAGCCGCGGGCCGGTCCGTCCGCGGTAGGACCACACACTCGCTGAAAATCGACATCCGAGTAGTAGCAAATTGTTACTGCACTTCATTCGGTGAGCGAGAGAGCCGGAAGCCCCACATTCTGAGAGTGTTTGCGTGTAGTGGGTTTTGGTGATATCATTATTTTTGCTGAATTTCATTGCATGCATTCACACTCCCTTCACTTTCATCACGGTAGGCAGCGGCCTTGCAAAGGTCCATGAGTGGCAGCAACACTTGCCATCAGATGTACTGTTTGCTCATTTGCCACCGTATGGAATAAAAAAAAAGGTCATCAAATTGACCTACTATACCACACTGTCAAACGTATTGATATAATGTTTGATTTTGAGTTTGCATAGATGTTATTTGCGTATTATATTCCCTTAGTCGTCGTCAAATTGTATTCTTACTCCGTCATCACTTATCGGATACATTTGAACGGAATTATTATTTGAATCTCAAGTAAAAAAAATAATGCCAGATATCTTAATGAAGAATACTTCTGACTTTACAATACTAATGTGATATTTATGTCAGGTTAATAAGGTTAATAATCACGGGTGAACGGACCGGGCATTAGTCCACCACCTATAGAGAGACCGACCGCGTGAAAGCGACGCTCCGACAAAACTGCCTTATTGTTGGAGCGGCAAAGAGGACGTTACCCGAAAGGATAATCTGCCGGTCGGAAAGGGTAATTACGGTATAGGGCCGCACGCTGACCATCCGTCGCCCCGGACCCCGGGTGGGGTATGTCCAGACCATAAACCACCACAACAAAAAGGTTAAAAATGTGTTATTAACACAAATGCAAAAAATATATAAAAATACATTCGCTTGATAACGGTAACTAGCAGAATTCGGATAATTGGCAGCTTTACAATAATGAATCTATATTATTATTAGCATTCACCATCGAATGCGGGCGTATATTTACCCTCTAAAACACCACAACACACGGTTTTATGCCGTCTTTATTCTACAAGTTTCTCTAACTATCATCAAATCCTTGTTCAACCGAGTGGGCGGCCGTTGCATTCTGCATCGACCTAGACGTAATCACCAGTAAATTTGTTCGCTCTATTTTTTCAAGGTCGACAAGAAATATAGACTGCCTATTGCAATTGCAGCACACTAATTTTTCGTATTACGTCGATACAGCCTATGTCGATACATCCTTTCTCGAATTTCCTTATTTCAAATCTTATCTCGTAGAAAAATCATGATCATTGCTTGCCCATAGTAGGCCGAGCGACTTAAACTAGTTATTTTTATTTTTGTTCTTTAGACACCATTACATTGTAGAAACTTATTTATTTGTATAGGTACAAGTCTAAATATTCCAACAACTGATGGATTGGTAATAAAATTGATAGTGTACAGGTATTTGCTTTCGAAGTTACCTTTAATATTTATTTTTTGATAACAAGTGCGGCGGTAAATTTACTTACTAGATTAATTTTACAATGTGTGTATTGATAAAGCGATATCAATACTGAACATAATTCAGGTGCTCAAAAAAAAATACGTTTTAGGCTTGATAAATAGCAACGCGTGGTGACGGAGTTAGTACAATTTACCACCTCTTGCCCGTGGATATCGTAAAAGACGACTAAGGGATTAAATATGCATATAACCTCAATGCAAAAAAAGAACACTTGAAATGAAATCCTATACTGATACTTTTCATCATTGTTAAGTAAGTTAATTGCCCTCCTATTGTTTAGGGACTTGAGCCCGAACAGTGAGAAGTAGATAAACTGAAAAGATGATATAGCAACCAGTTTAATCCAGCTGCGATCTTCAATTTGTCCATTTGATAATCTTTTAGAAAATTACGAGTATATAAGTCCATGCAATAACTATCAATGACCACGGTTGAATAAGTTGAAAAGGGCAATCGACTCGATGATCTCAGTTGATATTGTAAATTTTCTAAGAATGCTACTAGCCATTATTTTGATGATTCATTAGCTTTTTTTTATGATACCCACGGTAAATAAGGGCTGCTATCTCACCTGTTATATTCTGAACCTGTCAATACAAGCAAACACAGACATATACACATATGATGTCTTAATGATCATCCTCGATTATTGTCTCTAAGTAAACTCAGGACCTATTACTTCAAGATCTACCAAGAGAGATATAATATTAAATGTAGTAATTAGAATTCTCACCTTATATTTAAACAACGTATTATTAACCCAACAATCTCCATGACATAAAACATTTACATTTCTAGATTTTGTGTAAGTTTGTAATAACTCGAGTAGATTTCCTTTTATTTTTTTAAGCTTCTTTTTTGCTTCTTTATCTGTAACTATCTTTAAAGACATTTCGAAAGATTCAATAAAATAATTTCTCAATTTACTTTTATTGAGAAAATGATTCTGAAATAAAATATCATGAAACTTCAATTTTAAATCATTGAAATTTTCACGTTCCTGTTTTTCTAAAACAAAAGATAGCCCGTGAAACTTTGCTAATTCCCTTATCACTGAACTTGTTTGTTCAAAACTTAAATATTCAAACTTTTCTAGCTTGCCATCCACTTCAAATCCTTGACTGTTTAAATCATTTAATATGATCACTTCGTTACTTTTATCACTGCTTGAGTATAAACACTCTGGTAATATTAACCGTTTATCTTCATCTAAAACATCTTGTATATCTTTAAACTTAGTAATGACATTGTTATATGCTATTACTTCTCTTTTATGTAATTCGTGAAACAAAACTTGTCTCTCAGTATTCACCAAAGTTTTCACTATAACACTAAAATCATTATCATTACAATCAGACTCTTTTATAACTACACGGAAAACGTTAGCTATAAAATTTCCACCTTTACCACTGATGCAATCGACGGTATATTCAAAATCTTTAATTCCTTTACTGTTAGCTACTTTCTCTAAAGCAGCATGAAGTTCTTGGCAGTTAAATTCATCAGGTTCGTCTATGTTGACTTCTAGAGACATTTTACATAACTGATTTCGTTATTTACTGTTACTATCATCGTTAATCTTTAGATAAGCATTCTACTGATAGATATTTTAATGTAGATTCATAAATATTTGATACCGATGTGTATTTTTATGATAAGATTATTTTATGTATTAATTTTATTAATATTTTCGCATGCATTTAATATTAATGTCCATCTATCTATCAGCTAATCCTCTTTCATTGATAGAGGACAATGCAATAATCGCTACGCTTGTCGAATTTGCAATCGCAGTAAGTATTATAAATATCCCAAGATATCGCTACTGCACACTGTCTTAGCAACATTCTTAGCTGATTTATGTGACTTCTTCGGCAAAGTTAGGGGACACATACTTTTAAATAGTCACCACACGGGAAAATATGACTTACAATACAATCTTAGGTATCGATTATTAAATCGAGGAGTTAATATTGTTGTTTTCTTTTTAGTCTCTTAGTCTAGGCTATTATTGTATAATAATAATGAACTTTCCTCATAATAAAGGGATAATTCGACTGTACAGGCGATATCCATGCTGAGTTTTTATGGATTCGATCCCCATGTGGGACAATTATTTGTGCGATCCATAAATAAATTGTTCTGACCACGAATTAATTTTACCGATTTTAGGTGCTATTTATGCCCACGAATTTCATGTTCATAGTTATCCCCGGTACAAATATCTATTTAATGGTTGTCTTTGTAAAATGAATAAAAGTAAAAAATAAACTTGAGGGGATTATTATTATTATATTTTAGAAGGAGAACTGTTTTAACTTAATCTAATACTGTCTTCTTTGATAATATTATAAATAATATTAATATTTTTACGGAATTTATCGCATTTACATTTGATTTTTGATTACCCGACGTTAATATGTTTGAAACGTTACGCAATTGAAAATCATATAGAAACGCGATAAAATCCGTAAAAATATTTTTATTTAAACATCAGAAATCCACAATTCCTACAGATAAAAAATTACATTTTTGTCTTACTAAAAGTTGCATGTAATCCGTTCGTAATATATATTAGAGAAATTTATAGAATTTTTGAGAGTATATAAAATCAATGTATCTAACTACCACTTAAGGGAAGTGCCGTAATAACAAACAATACATTACACTTGAATAGATTTATGTATGTTTACTTACAGTCCAGGGCAAAGTGCCAACATGTTAAGGGCCCACAAAAAGGGTCACACAAATAAATATATATTTCGTTCCACATAAATTTGTTTTAACATCGTTTTATTTGCATTTATATGTACGATGGGGGAATTAAGGATATAATGTCTTATTTCCTCTTACTTTCCCGTGGGAGTTATTAAGCCCTTTTTCTTTGGGGATGGGTTGTGGTTGGCGCGCTCCTCGTTCCGCTCCGTCCGGGGCGACAGAGGGGTGTAAGCACGCACACCCGTAACCCACCCGCGATACGTCGCCCTCGTCGTTAGACCGACCACCGGAGCAGGGTGACTTGTCGCCACGGTCTTTCCTCGCGCGGTCAGCCTCTCGGCGGGTGACGGATTAACTCCCCGGTCCAGTCACCCGCTGTTATAAAAAGCCCTAAGTAATTGGTAAGAGCTGCAAATGAAAGACATACGGAATAAGGTCAAGGTGGAAAGCTTCTCATATGCTAACATGAGAATCTACTTCCTTCTGTGTGTGATGTCATAATCTGCCTCAAAAGCTTCAACTTGCTCTTTGCCGCAGAACTTAAGACTATTGATTCGACACGTGCTTTGTCTTCACGAGTCATCTTCAGTACTATTCAACCTAAAATATTCATTTTTTGTATCATATGCCATTTTGGATAAGTATACCTTGGATAAATTGTGTGTGATGATGGAGTAAGAATACAATTCACCACCTATCTTGCCCGTTGATGTCATAAAAGACGGCAGGGATTTAATATGACTGGTGCAGGTGCTTACGGGGCATGGGTGTTTGGGAAGTACCTACACAAGATTGTAAGGAGGGAGAGCACACCGTCCTGCCACCACTGCAGTTGCGACGAGGACATGGCCCAGCACACGCTCGAGGAGTGTGCTGCATGGGAGGGGGAGCGCCGTGAACTCGTCGCGATTATCGATGCCGACCTGGTGCTGCCGACCATCGCCAAGGAGATGCTCGACAGCGTCAGGAACTGGGAGGCGGTTGCCGCCTTCTGTGAGGCCGTAATCTCACGGAAGGAGGTGGCGGATCGTGTGCGAGTAGAGCTCCTATTCGGCGACACGTTCCGCCGCCGGCGACTCGGGCGGCGCAGGCGCGAGTATCTGCACCTAATGCCGCCCTAGCCGAGGCCGCGGGTGATCGGACCGGGGAATTGTCCGTCACCCGCAGAGAGGCTGACCGCGCGATGGCGACCGACGTCCCAGTACGTCGAGAGGTGAGGTTACCCGAAAGGATATTCCGTCGGGCCGACCACTGATGACACGTCACATCTGCTCCGGTGGTCGGCCCAACAACGAGGTGATGTGGGTACGGGTGGGTTATGGGCCCGCGCGCCGTCCTTTCATCGCCCCGGACGGACAGGACCGCGCGTGCGCTTACCATAGCCCACCCATAAAAAAAAGGGATTTAATATGCATATAATACCTATCCAAGAGAAGAAATTCTTGAAATAAAACCCTATACCAACATAACTAACCAGCATAGTATAGCAGGTAAATTTCTCTCCGAATATAGAGGAAGCTCGAGTCCAGTAGAGGGACGTATATGAGTTAGAATGATGGCTCGTTACAATAAATTAATATTCTTTTCCAGTAGACTGTTAACCTTTGGTACATCAAGCAATATCAGGGTAGCTCCGGGATCACCAGGGAAATCATACTCTTGGAAAGAAAAAGGATACACCAGCTGCAGTGCTTCTTGTCTTAGTGGGGTTCAGGTAATTATAGTTATTATTAAATCTTATAATTACAATCATCTCCGGAATATGGAAATCTGTAGATCAAACGGGTGTAACCGATATAGTCCGCAGAATTAGCACGTAGACATAGCAATGGGCAGGCCACATCGCTTGTCGAACCAACAACCGTTGGAGGAGAAAGATTCTCGAATGGCGACCACGAATCGGACGACGCAGCGTAGGACGACATCGTACTAGGTGGACTGACGACATTTTTAAACATGCAGGGAATCGGATGGATCAAAGCACCCTTGTCATTTTAACCCATACAGACCCGACTATTGCGCTCAGACTTTCTCCACAATGGAAAAACAATTGAAGTGTTATTATAGCGCTTTATATCGACCTCTCCTTCTCTTGCATGTATGCTATTTGTGCATCATATCCTTTAGTCTTCTTTCACCCATAGGCAATATATTCAATTATGTGATGATTGTATTCTATGTTGTCTTGTATTCTAACTTTCCGTGTGGTGACGGATTAAAAATACAATTCACCACCCCCTCTCTTATCCGTGGGTGTCGGACGACTAAGGGATATAACATGCATATAACATCTATACAAGTAAAGGAAAATTCGAAATAAAACCCAATACTAACCTGTCTGACCAGGATGGTATAGTAAGGTAAATTTCCTTCCTATTGTGGAGGAGGCTCTAGCCCAGCAGTGGGACGTATATGAGCTGAAATGATAATGATGTTGTATTCTAACTCCATCACAGATTGAATTCTAACTCCAGTATACTGGAGTATATATTTCTCTACCACAATCTACCACGCATATCAGACTGATTATCAGGTTAGTTTTATTTCGAGTTTTCTTTTAATTCTAATATGCATGGTACACTAATACTTAGTAAGAATTAAAATTAGTAAGCTACCTTTTATATTAACTACTTTTGAGTGTTAATCACGTTGAAACCAATCCAGACGTTTCAGAGATTCATTGGAAACAACAGACAAATAGATTTTGTTTTATTCTAAGTAAATTCTGTCATATTTGGAAGTTTTTTTTTTAATAATGTTGGTTGCAAACGAGTAAACGCACGCCTGATGATAAGTGATACCGATGTCTACCGTGAAGAAAGTGAAGGTTAAATAAATCCATGCAATGATGATCGGTGATATTAAATGCGTCACCAAAACCAACCACACGTAAATATCGTCAGAAAGTTGAGCTTTAGGCTCTTCACTCTCCGAACGAAGCGCAGTAACAAATTTCTACCACCAATACGTCGATTTTCTGCTCAGTGTGGTACTGTCCCGGACGGACCGGCTGGTGGCTGTAGACGAAAGACTATCGATAACGTGGTTCTACCACTAAATATCTTGTAATGGTTAATTTCTTTGTACAGGAACTAATAATCCAGTGTGTAAGAGATGAAGACGGGAAAAATGCATCTCCTTACATGTGCGATCCACTCACCAAGCCTGAGAATAGAGTGAGGACCTGCAATGACCATCCTTGTCCACCAAGGTAAGATTGTTCAATAATAACATCTGTATTTTTTCTTTTGCTAACGGTGGCAAAGGAGCAAATAGTATACCTGATGGTAAGTGATCCTGCCGCTCATGGACCTTTGCTAGGCCGCTGCTTGCCGTGAAGAAAGTGAAGGGAGTGTGAATGCGTGCAATGAGGTTCGGTGATACAGAGGCATTACCAAAACCCACCACACGCACACACCCTCAGAAAATTGGGCTGCCGGCTCCCTCACTCACCGAACGAAACGCAGTAAAAAATTGCTACTACTTGGACGTCGATTTTTTGCGAGAGTGTGATACTACCCCGGACGGACAACAATAAAGAATTATGTATTAGGTATTTGGAAGATACACAGTTTGCATCCAGCGAATACTAAGCTACTTCGTACATGTGGCCAGGAGGGATCCAAACAACTTGGAGAAGCAAATTATGCTTGGCAAAGTAGAGGGCAAACGCTTCCGCGGCAGAGCGCCCTACTGCTGGTCTGACCGAATAAAGGAAGTCCTTAATCTGCCCATCACCACCGCTCTCCGTTTGGCTGAGGATAGAAATTCGTAGATGAGCCTAGTGAGGAGTATTGCCGAAGCTCACGAATAGAGTTAGACACGACCTTTAGATAATTGAAGACTACGACGACGAAAAAGATTTGAAAGATATATCTACTACATATATTTTTCCATTGCCTGAAAACAAGATTTTCTATAAACGAATTCTATCTAGATCAATTTCTAGTCTCCGAAACCTTCAGCACACGTACTTTTATTAAAAATATTTGAGCCGTTTCAGATATTCTCATTATTTATATATTTAAATATACAAGAACTGTTCTTTTAAAAGGGTAAGATAAATAAATAATCACTAATAACTTGTTAAGAATTTGTAAGAAACATTTTATCGTTTTTAAGATCATGTTTCTTATTTAACATTAAGGGAGCAAAAAAAATGCTGAAAGGATGTCAGATCTTATGAAGTTAACATCAAAAATTACCGGATTAAAATAGTTGCTTTTTTATTATTTGAAATTCAATATCTTTACTAAATATTGTGTCTCGTGGGGCTAAAGGCATAAACGTATTACTCGTGTTGAGTTCTGGATTCCATACTAGAATGTGAAATGTGTTCAAATTCAAATCATTTATTATGCATTAACCTTGTCACTGTTTATATTTTACCTCAAATTACCACCGGATTGAGAAGACCGCACTGAGAATATCCAGCAAGCAACTCAGCGGGATTATCTATTTTAACATTATAATGGTAAGGACCACGCTGTGGACAGTATTTTCTCTAAAGCTGCGTGTTGGTCCATCCGGAGTAGTACCATACTCTCACAGAAAATTGACATCTCATTGCCATCATCACAGCTCATATACATCCCACTACAATTCATCGCCCTCTTTCTTGCCCGTGGGTGTTGTAAAAGACTATTAGAGAACTATAATATGAATAGAACCTCTATGCGAGAGAAAGAAAACTGGAGATAAAACCCTATGCCAACTAATCTGAACAGCGTGGTATAGTAGGTCAATTACCCTCACATTTTAGAGGTTTAAGCCTGGCAAATACATGAGCTCTGACGATAATGAAACTCATCAACTTTGAGCTCATTGGGTTCACCTTAACTAGTTTTGTTTCATTTTTCTTGATGACGTCCTCGTTAACTTTATACAGTATTTTCTAGTTCTTGTCGGAGATTATTGGTCCAACTTTGCCATCTTTTACGAAATCCCCGAGCATTGTATTTGTAGCATGCGAAGCCGTCACTTTACAGCTGGAAAGATTTAGGTGTATCATCATCATCTCAGCCCACATAAATCCCATTGTTGGGCTCGGGCCTCCTCCATTGTGGTGAGGAAATTCACCTACTGTACCAGGTCAGACGTATTAGCACAGGATTTTATTTCGAGTTTTCCTTCTTTTTCCTAGATATTATCTGCAAATCATATCCCTTAGTCGTCTTATACGACAATAGAGAAAGAGAGGGTGTGGTGAACTGTATTCTTATTCCATCACCACACGGATAATATATAGGTGTATACGGATAATATACAGGTACACGGATAATATCATCATCATCATCATCGCAGCTCATATACGTCCCACTATTGTGTTCCGGCCACCTCTACAATGGAAGGGAATTTGACCTACTATACCATGCTGGTCAGACATGTTGATATGAGGTTTTATTTCGAGTTTTCCCTTCTCTTGCACAGATGTTATGTGCATATTATAGTCCCATAGTCGTCGTTTACGACATCTACGGGCAAGATCTCTATCTTGCCCGTAGATGACCACTCTTGGTAGGACCACACTGTCTACAGTTATCTGTCTACAGCCGCGGGTCGGTCCGTCCGGGGCAGTACCACGCTCTCGCAGAAAATCGACGTCTGAGTAGTAGCGATTTGTTACTGCGCTTCGTTCGGTGAGCGAGAGAGCCGGAAGCCAAACTTTCTGAGGGTGTTTGCGTGTGGAGGGTTTTGGTGGTACCCTTGGTATCACCGAGCCTCAATGCACGCATTCACACTCCCTTCACTTTCTTCGCGGTAGGCAGCGGCCTTGTAAAGGTCCATGAGCGGCAGTAGCACTTACCATCAGGTGTACTGTTTGCTCGTTTGCCACCGTTTGCAAAAAAAAAGATAACGAATGGTGAATAGTATTCTTACTCCGTCACCACTCGGATAATATACAAGTACTAAATAATTCTCTTTTATTACAGATGGAATCATACTGAATTCTCGCAATGCACCAAGTCCTGTGGTATCGGTATACAAACTCGAGAGGTTACTTGTATACATGAGGTAAGGAACTATTTATGGATATTTATTTATTTTATTAAAGTTCACATTAAAGCTTAACACTAAATAAAATTCTTAATGCTCGTAACAACATGACAATTACTTAAAGGTAAACACCACATGTGAAAGACAAAATAACAATATATGAAAAATACAGTGAGTTACAGGCAAGCAACAATCAATTAGACAACGTTTGTAAAAACTGAATGACAATAAAAAAATTGCGTGCGCACAAAGTACACATGTCAGAAGTAAAACTTATATGGTGCCACATGTATTTGTCAATATTAAAAAAAAAGAAAATTGTGGATTGAAGTGTTGTCTCGCGTAGGATTCGAACCCACGAAACTGGCACGGTAGGTCGATATCTTAACCACTACGCCATCTATGCAGTCAAGTAAAATAAAATTATATCCGAACCCGTTAAACGTTAGGCGTTAAACGTTTAACGCAACCTTATTGGAAGTCGCATTAGAAGTTTCACTTCAAAAAGTCCATTATAAATAAAACTATTTTTACGAATATTATCGCATGTAATTCGTAAAAATAATTTTATTTATATTGTGTATGAATTCGAGTAACTATACTTAATAGTCTTATTTTATCTCCGTATTTGGGATTCGGGAACCGTGAGAATTTACTGATTTAACATATTTTTGAAGCGAGTAAATTCACGTAAGTTATCGTCGACATGTTCACGTGACGTGTTAACGCTAACACTATACACCGTGGAATCTAATTGGCTGTTTTCCCGAAATATTCATACTCAGTTAATGATATAGAACCATACTATAGCATTTATTCAATAAAATAATAACGTAAATTCTTATCACCGTGAAGTCGGTCACCATCAGCATCCAGGCCCAAATGAAGTACTTGGGCCTGGTGCTCGACGGGCATTTTTGGTTCCGGGAGCATCTCCATCGACTTGTTCCCCGGCTTATCGGCGCGGCGTCCGCCCTTTCGCGGCTGATGCCGAATGTAGGCAGACCCAGCGCCACGTGCCGACAGCTGTACGTGGGGGTGATCCGGTCGATGGCCCTGTACGGCGCACCGGTGTGGGCAGGGTCCCTGACCGTCCATCTTAGGGCCCTCCTGTGGTGACCACAGAGGGTCATGGCGATCAGGGCCATACGGGGCTACCGCACGGTGGCGACGGAGGCAGCGTGCCTCCTGGCCGGAACTCCCCCGTGGGACCTGGAGGCGGAGATGCTCGCCGAAATTTATCGGCGGGTGTCGGAGACGCGCGCCCGCGGCGGCATGGTCTCCATCAAAGAGATCACTCGGCGCAGCACAAGCTCGAGGAGTGTGCTGCATGGGAGGGGGATCGCCGTGAACTCGTCGCAATTATCGGTGCCGACCTGGCGCTGCCGACCATCGCCAGGGAGATGCTCGTCAGGTTATGGGCCCGCGCGCCGTCCTTTCGCGCCGTCCTTTTGCGGGTGACGGACGACACCGAGCTACGAGGTGTTATGCCTAAAATTATTTTGCTTCACCTATTATTGCGATTTAATACAATTATTGTCGTAGGCATGTTGGGATCAATACTGTTGCGACATGCAACAAAACAAACTTAAGGATGTCTAATTATCAGCCTTTTTTTCTAAATGTGTTCTGTTTTTAGTTATGTGGGAATATTAAAAATGATTAACTGAGTACATACGTTTCAGGAAAACAGCCAATTAGAATCCACGGTGTATATGTAGCTATGTCTGTGTCACTATATCTGTGACGATAGATATCGAAACCAGATACTTGTAAAAAGTTTTAAGTTTACATTTTTTTAATTAAAGATCGAACAATTTATTGGAATAGCCAACAATAACTGTTTGTTTATACTTTTAAGTTTTTATTTCTGTTGACCGTCTCATGACCGCTTTTTATAGGTATACTAGCTTCTGCTTGCGACTTCGCCCACGTGGTTGGGCTAACGCTAACTTTAACCTAAACTTTGTTTACATGAAGGTGAAAATATTTTTTTATAATACGTTTCCGTCACAAATGATTTTTGCGAAAATTTAGCCGTTTACGTACCAAGCTCTCAAAAGAAAAAAAAAACGATTTTAAAACATTCTTCAATGGTGCTCCGCTCTTGTTGGTCTTAGCGTGATGGTATATAGCCTATAGCTTTCCTCGATAAATGGGCTATCTAAAACTTAAAGAATTTTTTAAATCGGATCAGTAGTTCCTAAGATTAGCGCGTTCAAACAAACAAACTCTTCAGCTTCATATATATAGGTATATAGCAGATATGCTATGGACCTATAATTTTAATGAGTGTAGTGGATAATAACCACATTTCTCATCTTAGGTAACTCGTGGTGGTACAAACACAGTGGTAGTACCAAACAGTATGTGCCCACAACCGCCACCATCAGACCGACAATACTGCAATGTTCTGGACTGTCCAGTCAGATGGCATACAGGAGAATGGTCTAAATGCTCAAAGACTTGCGGAGGAGGGGTTAAGCAAAGAGACGTATGTATCAATATAATATTACATTCAATTTAATTTATTTTGCTTGCATGTTTTTTTATAACTGTTGGTTACAAATGAACAAACAGCACACCTGGTACTTTCCACCAGGTGTGCTGTTACAGATGTGACATTGTCACTCCTTTGCTAGGCTTATGTGAATGTGTCTAATCAGGTTTGTGATATTAAAGGCATCACTAAAACCTATCACGCCTACACCTACACGCAAACACCCTCAGAAATTTGGACTTCCGTTTCTCACCCTCACCGAATGAAATGCAGTAACAAATTACTACTAAATAGTATTCTCACAGAAAATGACGTCTAAGTAGACGTCATTTTCTGCGAGATTGTGGTACTACCCCAGACAGGCCGGCCCGTGGCTGTACACAGACAACTGTCGACAGTGTGGTTCTATTATATAAAAATGAATGTAATGCCTTACCCTTGCGTTACCGGGATCAAGCAATGATTCGAATTATTACTGCACTTATTCATATCGGCTCATATACATTCCACTGCTGGGCTTGAACCCCTCCACAATGGGAGGGAAATTGACCTACAATGCCACACTGCTGGTCAGACGTGCTGGCATAGAGTTTATGTCAAGTTTTCTTTATCTTGCATAGATCATGCATATTATTTCTCACAGTCGTCTTTTACGACACCCAGGAGCAAGATAGGGGTGATGAATCGAATTCTCACTCCGTCACCACATGGATTATTGCACTTATGAAATAACATGAATATACACAAGTCAAGAAAATCACTTTTTATTACAGTTTTTTGGATATTTTTAATACTATTTACCGGAGCGCTGACATACTGACTCTGGTTAGTAAGACAGCGCTCGGACAGCCAGTGACTCCTTGCTTATTCCTATAGGTGGAATGTAAACAAATAATGGCACAATCCCATGTGGTGGAACGTCCAGCTTCACTCTGCAGCTCACCTCGACCTGCTGCGACAAAATCTTGTAATGCAAGACCTTGTCTCCTAGATACTGCTTCACCTGAGATATCACTGGCTAATTCTTCTTATATACAACACGATCCGAAGAAAAAGAAGGTTTGTATATTTATTTTGATATTCTTCACTAACTAGCTTTTTTTGTCTACACCCACCCACTCATTCCATCTAGGGCAACAGAAGAGCGGGTTGCGCCAGCATAAAACTACCGTGGTCCCTCTCCGTCTTCACCCACAGCCACCACGGGTGGTGCCTGCCAGCCACAAACAACAGTGTTGTCGTGATGGTGCCTTCACATGGTCGTCAGTAATGCGGAAGGCGGATTACACCTGCAAATCCTCTAGAGAGACTCCCTTCTTTTAATGCTTAACATATCTATATAAATAGTGGTATCATTTAAAAAATATTACAAATAAAACTATTTTAACGGATTTTATCACTTTCAATAGAGAAGATGGCTGAATATTACCATCAAGGTGGGATCCTATTATAAACATAATTAAAAATAAGACCAACAAGACCACCACAAGACTGCAAGACACTGTGAACACTTATTGTATAGATTTAACCCACAATAATAGTTAGAGGTTACTTTATAAAGCAAAAAAAAATATTAGTAACTAAGGCGTGTTTTTAAAAATCAAAAATAATTTTTATCATAGCCTCTGAGTTTTCTTACAGAATCTTTTTGAGTGTGGTCGTTTTCTGACTCGGTGGTAGCATATTAGATTTGTTAGATTAACAAAATGTCATAATATTTTACTTAAAATTTAATATACAATAATTACTGACCAAAAACAATATAATTTTGTTATAATATATATAATAATTTGTTATTGTATTTACAATAAATATGTAACAAAGTGATGTTAAAAACTCAATAACTAATTTTATGACGGGGCTAATTTTATACTACAAATTTAATGTTTAATAATTACTAACCATAAGCATTTTTTTATTTCATATAGAATCATTTTCTTCTTATATTTTGCCAGCAATAAATTTGTACCAAAATGTGGGTCAAAATTTAATAACTAATTTTCTGTACCAGATAGACAATTATAAATCTATGTAATAACGAGGACTTGTTGGACGTGAAACATTTTAATCCTCCCGCAACCGTGAACGGTAAAATTTTTCGAATCGTCCGAAAATCAAATACAAATGCGGTAAAATCCGTAAATAAAAAGTTTTATTTCTAAAATGTAATACGGGCGTAAACATCAGAAATCATTATTAATAGAAATATTACCATCCTGGTAATTCAAACTTAATAATAAGTACCGTTTATGTAATCCTATAAACTCTTACCTTCTAATGATCATCCCATCAGCTTTAAATTAACTCAACGATAATTACCCTCATGTGTTTAAATGAGTCGTAAATGAGTCGTAAATACTGTCTCGCTCTCAAATATTGTATACAAGCTACTTGTGTACGGAAAATACAAAATTAAAAGTCTTACCTTAACTCAACTCAATTCATTTACGTCCCCAAGCTGGGTTAGAGCCTTCTCCATAATAAGAGGAACATTGATTTATTATACCATGCCGGTCAGACGAGTTGGTATAGACATTTATTTCGAGGATTCCTCCTGATTCACAGATGTTATATGCATATTATATCCCTTAACTTTTTTAACATCCGGGAAGATAGGTAGTAGAGAACTGTATTATTGCTCCGTAACCACACGGAAAACCTCCTTCATAGTGGAAGAAAATTTGGGCAATACACTAAGTTGCTCAAACGTGTTAGTATAATTTTATTCCGAGTTTTCTTTCTCATATATAAATCTATTGAATAGTACCGCTGACCCGGCGAACTTTGTACCACCATATTTTTTTCGTAAATATATTTTCATATTTTCTGAAGATATAGTCTCTAATAGAAGAACCAATATGGAATTGTCAAGAAAGATTCAATCGTCTTGGTCACGGCATTATTAATGATGATTCAAAGAGAATACAAATTACTGATTATTGATTTCTGACAAAATTATAATTACCAAATTTTCAACCATACTTAATCATAGACAAGATTACGTTTAGCTGTCATTTGCGTTTTGTTATTACATATCAAATGCGTTTTTGTTATACCACGTTTCATAGTGATTTGTATTCTCTTTGACGTTTTATGTCACGTCCCACGGGAACGCGATCGAACGGGATAAAAAGTTCTAAGCTACCACCCTACCAATTTTCAGCTAAATCTGTACAGCTGTTCTTGAGTTATAAATAGTGTAACTAACACGACTTTTTTTTATATATATAAATATCGTATTCCTGTATTCTTACTTCATCATTACACGAATAACTCTATAGCCATACTTAATGTCAAAAGTATTTATTGTAATGTACTTTTCTTAGGTAACTGTGAAAGTTGGAGGCTCAGCTACAATATTCTACGGAACGCAAGTAAAGATCAAGTGTCCGGTGAAAGGGTACAACAGAACGAAAATACAGTGGGCTAAAGACCATCAAATCATCACCAAATCCAAGAAGTATAAGATATCTAAAAAGGCAAATATATTTTTTAATCTTTACGAAGCTATTACTTGACACTTCAAATTATCATCATCTCAGCCCCTATACGTTCCACTGCTGACTGAAAGCCTCCTTCATAATAAAAGTACAATTGATCTATTATACTACCCTAGTCAGGCGAGTTGGTAAAGAGTTTAATTTTAAATATTACTTCCCTAATCTAATCCAATATCTTCAACTTAGCTATATATTAATATATTTTTAAATAGTAAGACGTACATTTTCTGGTTCGCCAAGCTCTCATCAGCATATACCAATAAGAGTGCATGCCCGTCAGGCGATTTGGCATAGGGTTTTATTCGAGTTTTCCTTCTCTTGCTAGATGTTATCTGTATATTGTAATATCTTAGTGATCTTTTACGACATCCACGGCTTCGTGACTTCGTCACGATACGGGTGATGATGATAAGCGTTATGTCGCTTAATCATCCTTTATGCTTATCCACGGGGAAAAAAGAGCCCGTGAATCTTAGAATAATAACATATAGAAGGATAGTGTCAATAGTTCGAACGTTTGAAACATGAATCTTAAAAATACTAATGGCGCGCAGACGATTACACACATACACTCGCACACCACTATACAAATTATGAAATCAAATTTTGTTTTTATTAACATAAATCGTCAAAATACTTTTAAAAGTAATGCAACCTTTTTAAGTTTTTCAAATGTGTTATGACACCATTTGAATGCACAAACCGTCATAATTACCTTTTTATATTTTATGAGTTGCGTACGTACGTGCAGTACAATGACTTGTACATTACGGAACGGTTCCGGCGTAAGCTCCATTAGACTCCAATTGAAATGCTTCACTTTTTGTGCGCGAACTTACCTTCTATATGTTATTATTCTAAGCCGTGAATATTATATGTTTCATTTATAACCACACTATAGGGTATAATATGCTTGATATAAATGTGCTTAATCCACTGTTTCTGTGTCTCAGGGTGCCCTTCGTATCACAGCATTATCACTCCGAGATCACGGCGTATACACTTGTGTCGCTGGTAGGTCAAGCGCTAACCTCACGCTGCTAGTCAAACCAAGACCAGGTGAATTTCCTTCCAGTGAAGAAATTGAAAGGCATAAAGCATTAGATGAACCTTCGTCACCGCTTTCTGATAGGTAAGTTGGCTGTTAAAATTAGTTAGGTAAGAGCCTAATAAGGTTACGATAATGATCTAGAAATAAAACTGTCTTCTATTTTTAGGGATAGTAACTGAACATTTTCACTAGGAAAGAAGAGAAACTTCTTCGTTGACTTTCGTGTAGATCTCCCTGTTAAATTACCTCAAATCAAATCATTTATTCTGCATAAGCCTCTTAAGGGCATTTACATATTGTCAAATTTATACATAGAAACAATACAATAATCTACCACTGGATCGGAACGCGGCCACAAACTGAGAAAATGCGGCAAGGAACTCAGCGGGCTGTCATTTTTTTTTAATCTATATCTATTCTATACCAATAAATAAACTTGGAATGCCTGTTTGTAATGTCAAAATAATAGGCTTTTTTCATGCTCACACCGTTATTTGCACTATACACATGCCTAAAAATCACTTTATATTATTTTTGTCTGTCTGTCTGTCTGTCTGTTTGTTCCGGGTAATCTTCAAAACGACTGGACCGATTTCAAAAATTCTTTCACCAATGGAAAGTTATAATATCAGGGCGTAAACTAGGCTATATTTTATTCCGGTATTCCCACGGGAACGGGAACTACGCGGGTAAAACGACTAAAAGCGAAGCGAAACGAGAACGGACTGCTAGTTTTTTAAATATATATAACTGTATATTTCGTACCACATATTTATGGTATTACCTCCAGTGTGATGCCCTTCGAAATTATATACATGTATGAATTTTCAAAATTTAGTACGAATAAAAAAAAAAATTAAAGAAAAAGAAAGACAAAACGGCTGGACCAGATCCCACAAACAGCACCCGATCACGAGTTAAGTACTAGAGCAGCCATCATTCCCCGCTATATAACACGCTTCTACAATAATCAGATCCATTTCCATCCATCAGCCTATTGACGTCCACTGTTGGACTTAGGCCTCCTTACGAGAATCTTATTCGGAACGGTCCTGTGCCACTTGCATCCAACGGTTCCCTGCTACTTTTAAGATGTCGTCAGTCCACTTAGTAGGGAGGATCGCCCTACACTGTGTCGTCCGATTCGTGGTCGCCACTCGAGAACCTTTCTTCCCCAACGGTTGTCGGTTCGTTGAGTGATGTAACCTGCCCATTACTTTTTCAACGAGCTTATTTTGGGGGCTATGTTGATATAACCAGATCACAATTGACAAATGAGTTAGTAGTGTTTTATTATGAGTTTTTTCTGTGTGATGACGACGTAAGTTTACAATTCACCACCCTTTATCATGCCCGTCGATGTTGTACAATTAAGGGATATTACATACAGATAAGGTCTCTGCAAAAGAAGGAGAACTCGAAATACGCTTGATTAGAGTCGTACAGTAGATTCATTTGGCAGCCATAGTAGGTAAGATCTGAGCCTAATAATAAGAGGTACATGGCCTGATATGATGCACGAATTAAATATGATGATTTTTAAGATCTTATTCTTTTCCAAGGAAATTATCTACTTACGTATATTTTTTTTAGAGTTTCGTACCCAACGGGTAAAATCAGGACCCTATTACTTAGACTTCATTGTCTGTCCATCCGTCTGTCTATTACCAGACTGTATCTCAAGAACCGCGATAGCTAGACAGTTGAAATTTTTACAAATTGTGTATTTCTATTGTTGCTATAACAACAAATACTGCAAACAAAATAAAATAAATATTTAAGGGTGGCTCCCATACAACAAACGTGATTTTTCTAGATAATGGTACGGAACCCTTCATACGCGACTCCGACACGCACTTAGCCGGTTTTCTTTTTATTACTGACTAGCAACCCGCCCTCGCTTCGCTTCGGTTATAGGTTATAGTCGTTTTACCCGCGTAGTTCCCGTTCCCGTGGGAATACAGGGATAAAATATAGCCTAGTTTACGCCCTGATATTATAGCTTCCCATTGGTGGAAGAATTTTTGAAATCGGTCCAGCCGTTTTGAAGATTACTCGGCACAAACAGACAGACAGACAGACAAAAATTTTTTAATTGTCATTTTAGGCATAGGTGTCGTGCAAATAACCGTGTGAGCATGAAAAAGCCTATTATTTTGACATTACAAACAGACACTCCAATTTTATTTATTGGTATAAATGATGGCAAACGGTTATATAGCACACCTGATGGTAAGTGACATTTCCACTCATGGATGGCCACTGTCTATCGTAAAGAAAGTGAAAGGAGTGTGTAAATCCGTGCATTAAGTTTCAGTTATTCTAAAAGTATCACCAAAACCCACAATACGCAAACACCCTTAGAAAGTTGGACTGCCGACTCTCTCGTTCATCAAACGAAGCGCAGTAACAAATTGCTACTACTACAGACGTTGATTTTTTATCAGAGTGGCCCGCGACTGTAGATACACGACTGTAGACGGTATGATCTACCAGACAAAATTGTTTTAAGAACGATAAATTCCTTAATTTCTTAAACCTTAAATCATCCTTTCCGTGTTGTGACGGAGGAAGAATACAATTCACCACTCTCTATCTTGGCCGTAGGTGTCGTAAAAAACGGCTAAGGGATGTAACACGCATATACCATCTATGCAAGAGAAGGAAAACTTGAAAAGAAACCCTATAACAACATGTCTGATCAACATGGTATAGTAAGTCAATTTCCCTCCCATTGTGGAGGAGGACCAAGCCCAAAAGTGGGATGTATGTGGGCTGTGCTGATGATGAATCTATTGTATTATTAAACAGGGACTATACGTCTAATAAACCACATGTACAATATAAATATATCAATTCATCAATGCTGCTTATTTATATCCATTATAACTATTATGAGTTATTATATTCATGTTTCAATTAGATTTTATTATAGTGTCTAACAAGTACACAATATACATAGTTCGAACTGTTGATTAAAAATCAATAGTGTAGTATTTTTGACTTTAACGTACAAAATGAAGACCTAAGGTATTTACCTAAAAGGTGGAGATATAATAAAAACGAAATCTTTTATATATATTTTTATACTTTTTAATTTTACTTCTAGTAGTAGGTGACCGAGGTAGCTACCTTGTGGTAAGATCTCTTTTAATCATTTTTAAAACAGTACAAACATATATAAAAATTGTTTGCCCGGTTAAATAATATTTCACATGGTTTGTGAAATAAACTGTAAATTAAAATACAGCTAAACTAAGTACTCAAACTTTTAACAGTTATTATTTCGTTTAAATTTATACACAACACAGTCAAATGCATTTGTATATTCAATACTTGTATTCAACATAAATTGTTGTTGTCTTCGACCTCTACAAAAGGCGTCGTCTCGGAAACATATGCTCAATAAGCATTCAGTGAGCATTACTTGCGGCTCAACCGATATTATACGGATAATATGAGTAATATTTTAGTTGAAAATATCCTTATTTCTGAATTGCATTATGCTGAAAGCATTTATAAAAATAGTTTTTTTTTTTATATAAATGTTAATACATCTTATATCAGCTTAGATAACTTGCATCATCACCAATATCATTTCAGCTCACATAGATCCCACTGCTGGGCTCCAGCCTCCTGCAGGATAGAACTGATTTTTTTTTAAAGACAATGCCTTGCACTAAAGAAATAATCCTTGTATTGCGAGGGACTTTACAAACATATAATTAACGTACAAAAAATACATCCAGACTCAGAACAACAATTTGAGTTGTCCTGCGTGGGATTCGAACCCGCGACACTGGCATGGTAGGTTGGTACCTTAACCACAACGCCATCTGTGCAGTCAAATTGACTTAATATACCACGCTAGTCAGACGGGTTGGTATTATAAGAGGTCACCTTCATTCGGCCTGTCGCCGTCCACTGTTAGATGTGGGCTTCCCTCATGTTTCGCCACGAAGTGCGGTCCTGTTCTGCCTGCATCCAACAATACTCAGCAACTTTTACCAGGTCGTCGATTTACTTAGTGGGGGGCTTCCTACATGCGTCATCCGATACGTGATCGCCACTCAAGCACCTTTCTTCCCCAGCGGTTGTCGGTTCGTGCCCATTGGGCATGCTATATCACTCGCCTAGCACGTCAGTATGCTAATTCTTCGTGCTAACTTACGTATACTTATACCTCATTGAAGATTATTCTTTCAAAACTTTGGTAATATGATATCTAAGATATTAAATTTTGAATAGCAGAGCTGACGGTCGTTATAGAGCGATAATAGGAGGTACATCTGACGACCAATCTCATGAACAGCGGCCGGGGGAATCCAGGAAGAACTATAAAAACCGACAAAAAGGTAAGGTTAATTTTTTATGTTTTTTACCTTATTACTGTTAGGCATAGGCCTCGTTTATAGTTGAAGCTTATAGCTTCTAGATCTGCTATAATACGCTCTCAGACATATCGAAATAGGTTTGTTTTTAATTAATCTCATAAGTCTTTTACGATAGTCATAATAAAAGAAATAGGTGTGAATTGTATTCTTACGCCATTATAAAATGGTCGGCAATTCCTTAAGTCAGTAAAACTATTTATATCTAATCATGGCTATTAATATAAGTGAGAATGTTAATTTGTTTGGTACTAATACACAACTTCTCCGTTTGGTGATGGAGTAAGAATATAATTCACCACCCCTTGACACCTCTCAAGTTTTTTTTATTCTGAGATGGAGAAGAAGATTTAGACTAATTATTTTTATTCATTCAAATTCTGTTCCAAATACTCTGCCGTAATAAACATATTCATCTCAGCTCATATGTCCCACTACTATACTCAAACCTCCATAATAAGAGAGAAATAGATCTACTAGGCTATCTAGACGTGTTGATATAGGGTTTTATATCGACTTTCCTTCTCTTTCATAGATGTTATCATTCATATTCCTTACTCGTCTTATACGACGCCCCTGGACAAGATAGGGGGTGGTATTCTAAACTCCATCACTTAATAGAAAAATAAGCCTGATTAATTGTATGCACTAATTGCAAAAAAATATACATTTCGTATTATTATCATAAAATACATTTTTTACAACAGGCAAAATAGACAAAGTCCGAGATGCTCTTTATGGAAACTCTGCAACAACAAGTACAAAAGCCTCTCCAAGCTTCAACTCTCAAGAAAGAGACATTTACGATGAACACGAGGTAAGTTATGAAAAATAATCTAACTAAAGGTATATTTGACTATTGTATGGATAAATCGTCTGAAAGTTATACAATCAAAATACTGATATCAAGTTTTATACCTCCAAGATTTATAGGAACTTACGAAAATATGTACGTGAAACAACTGTTCGTGTCGAGCAAATAAAAATCAAGGACAAACACAATGAAATCCTTAAAACAATTTTATTTCAAAATATGTTATATTCGCGCAAACTTTCACTTTCACTCAAGCAAATTTTCACACGATTAAATTTCAAAGTGTCGTGCTTGTGTGAAAATTTCTGATGTTTCTGATATCTGATATTGTTGGCAAAATCAGTGCTATAATATCACCATAAAGTATGATAAATATATAATATTGACATATATAATAATAACAATCAGACTAATTCTTTTTTAATACGCTTTTATTAGCTGCAGACGTATATACTCGTATGTTAGTATGTTAGTATGTAACGGAATCTTTGAACATGATTTTGACCCCCTTCAAAATGTCGGATTAATTCGAAATTTGGCATACTTATTAAGGACCGATAACAATTCAATATTTTAAACAGTTTGACCCGTTATCCTTTATTTATTTTCCCGTTATTATTTATTTTAGAATATGTAGCTCGTCAAACTGGTGTATAAAAACAAATACACTAAGCAATACATCGATATGCCTTATGTGAGTGTGGTCTTGATAAAGATTCCATAGATTATAGTCTCTTTTCTTGTTCAAAATTGCGTTTTTCCCGTTATGTTTATTTTCCTCCTGCTATTCCCCGCCGTACTAACTCATGTAGAGACATGAGAAAATTAGTTATTAAGAGTACTATCACTAATTTTCTCTTCTTTTCATAAAACCTTATCAAAATTTATGAAAATCAACAATATTAGATTATAATCTCAAATCCTCGATCCATTACTGCTTTTAGAAATAGAAACAGAGTCGATACATGTAATCTAATACTTTAACTTGAGGGGGCAAAGCGACGAAACCAAAGCGAATCGAGGACGGGTCGCTAGTAAATAATAAAGCGAATAAGTTTGTTTAATATTGTATTAATTTAATAAAATGTTTCGTTTAATTTATACACATATTGACATTCATATGTCTAAGGTTCAGACTTTCATATAGCTTTGGGCATTGTAGTTTTAATTCTATAAAATATATTTGCTGTTATTTAAGTAATTGTAATTTATACTATATCATTTAAAATATTTTTAAAAACATCACACACATACTTATTATAGAAAATATTCGACGTCTTGGATAGAATACAGGGTTGTTATATAATCTCAATAATGTCACTGAATCGCTTTCTAACAACATTATAGCTCAAAATCCAATCATTTATAATCATGGACCGATAATCTACGGCTTGTGTCTGCTTGTAATGATAGTAATAAAATTTACAACCGATTTTACGAGTTACATAAACTTGGTGTATCTGGATGACGTTGTTGTAGTATGACTTACTTATCAAGCGCATAAATTCGCCATAATAATATTTTATAGGCAATGATTTATGAATAAAGCACTTTGTTAGCTTCTTCTTACATGAAGTTTTTACTTTAAAGCTTCAAGATTCTTCAAATTTTAATTGGCAACTTACCAATAGGTAACATACCAACAGGTAAGTTACTAATAAGTACTTCACTTTTAGAAACTATTGGATGCATAAATCAAATTGTTTATAAACGCAAATCTTAAAACTGCCTATCAGAATTTGCAGCTGGACATAGAGCTCTCCAACAGGGGGGTAACGCCTTAATTGCCACGCATTGAGGATCATAGTTGCTGTTACATATTTCCCAGTAGCTGTTCATTTGCCGCCGATTTTTAAGTCTCCCACGGCAAAGTAAGTGGGTGGTGATACATTGTACTCTTAATACCTTATCACAAGCTTATGAGTTAAGAGCTTAACAATCTTTTTAGTATATAATTGATTGACCAATGAGCAGATAATAAAGTAAAATATTGTTTATGGATTTCAAAATACTTTATTTTTAAACATACAATATTTACTACTTCTCGTGATCGGGTGCTGCTTGTGGGATCTGGTCCAGCCATATTTTCTTCCTTTCTTTATGCTTTAATTTTTAACTTTTTTTTTGTCTTGTATTAAATCTTGAAAATTTATACATATATTTAATTTCGAAGGGCATCACACTGGAGCTAATACCATATATGTTGTACGAAGCATAATATTATGTATATTTAAAAAAAATTACTGCCCGCTGAGTTTCTTGCCGGATCTTCTCAGTATGAGGCCGCGTTCCGATCCGGTGGTAGATTATTGTATTGTATTCAAACGTGTAATTTGACAATATGTAAGTGCCCTTAAGGGGCCTATGCAGAATAAATGATTTGATTTGATTTGATTTTGCCGTAATTCTCTAATCATTAATATTGAAGTAAAATGTCATTTGAAATTAAATATAACATGTTCAATCGTTATAACTACAACCATATTTTTACATTAGGTACTCGCATACGCCATAGATGTCAAATATTTTAGTCTGCCAGTTACCAAAAATACGACAAAATTACAAAAACTTAAAAATAGTAAAATCTAAACCAATTACATAAGAATTAGTTAAAAATATTAATTTTATATGGCAAATAAATACATATCTTTATTTATAAATCATACATTCAAAATATTATAATTAAACATTCTAGTTTTAATAAATGAATGCTTATAAGAATAAGTGCCAAATCTTATGTAATTTTCTAAAAATATTCAATACATTACATTGTCTGGCATTGAATAATAGGTCAATAATATAATGCATAATCTTCTTATGAGTTCCTCCCGTGACAAATATTGGGATATTCTGCAGTTCCACGTTTTGGATTTTTTATGACCTCTTCAAACTACCTGGTTAACAGTAAAAGATTCGTCGTCTATTAATTAATTAAGATCAAAATTTCTGTACAAACTGTGATTATAGTGCACCACTTCTTATCATACTAGACTATAATTAAAGCATGAAACTTGATAACCAGTGAAATCTTGTTGATTATTACAAACTTAGTTGTTTCAAGTTCGAGAGAAATAAAAAAATATGATTGAAGAAAGTAAGATTTCATTACACGTTGATCAACGTCAATTATTAAAGCTTATTTAAGACCTTTGCAGTACGGTTCACAAATATAAGGGCAAGATGAAGTTTATGATTTTGATGACTATGGCAAATATTACCACATAGTAACACGCATTCAAAAATGAGAAAGATATAGATTAATATAATTTACTATATAAACGCTTTTAATGAATAGTTATCATTTTTTTATCGCATAGTTTCTAGATGAATATGCCGAGTTCCGTTTGAGTATAAGTACTACATAAATATTTATTATTTAGTGTGTCTTAAAAAATCTTAACAAACAAAACTTGATATCTTTAAATTAAATACAATTTTGGAATTTTTTAATCCTTAACTTTCTTACATCAAGACAAGACGATTTTTTCATACAATTAAAATACGTAAGCTTGATCTAACATCTTTGCACGCCGCTTGGGATAATTCAGAAGAGTGCTGTCTCGTCACAGATGCTTCCACCGAAGCGAAGCAGTGCGTCCAGGTTACTGCCTTGCCTGCATTACATTATTATGCAGCTTCAGGTGAGAAGTTTCCGAAATAGAGGGCATTTAGGTCCTACAAGGAATTTGGTTTTGCATGACGCATGTTTGAACTTTTTTAGTTTCAGCTAATAAATGATTTTCTTTTTTTTATGTGCGGGGTGTTTGATCGGCAACTAATAATTGAACTATATTAGTTTCAAACTTACCCAATTACAGTTTAATCTCAACTGGCAATTATAGATAGTTTCTGTTACAAAATTTTAGTACGGCATCGTTTGAAGTCGACATCAATATGGCAATTTGAAACTTTCGAATTGTTATTTTTAATCGGGTTCGAGCGATGGAAATTTAGTTATATATTGGGAATTATTTATTAAGATCTGTATTCAGTAATTTAATCTTCAATATATTCGGTTTAGATGGTGTAATTTGATGAACTAATAAGAGTCTAAATTCGTATCAAACCAATATTGTATATATCATAAAACTAACTTAATGTAACTTTTGTTCCAAAATAAATTTAATCAATTTGTTTTCTAGTAAATTACAATGTCCAATTTAGAATGCATATAATTGATATGTTCAGATGTTTTGGAATTTTCAGACTATTGGCAATTCAAGAGGACAAAGAACAGTCGACTCCATAATTATGTATCAGAACTACGGACTGCCGACCAAAGCACGTGTTATCAACTTCGAAGATAAACAAATAGTTTACCCTGAAGATGACGATTCTGATATCATTATAATCAATGATGACTATAATAGAAACAATTTTATTGAAAATGAACATGTAGAAAGCTTAAAGCAATATGAAGATACTACTACAGAAATTCGGTAAGAGTTTTCATGGTATACTCAATTTCAGTTGATAGATGGAAAGGGAAACCATAATACTTACGCACAGTTCAATATACCACACATCTCAAGAAACAAAAATGAATTATAGAGGAACAGAACATAGGGAACATGGCAATTTTATATTTTTATATACATATGTGCAGCCTCCAAAACATTAATGTACAATTTACCGCAGAACTGGACAAGTGCGCGTTTAAGGCCGAATCGTTCTCAGGATATTTCGTTCAGATACAAAAGTGGTATCGAATCAATATTTAAAGTTTTATATCAACACGTTTAACAGCTTGAGATGACCATTTTAGCTTATTGACATTTTAATTGATTAAAAAATGTTGCACTTAATACATAATTATATCATCCACCATATTGGCAACCTACTTTTTTAGCAGGTTATTATCTATTGGCAACCTAGGGGTAAAATGCAATTAGTTCCTATTTCGTAACCTTATTTTATATTTTAGTGCATTCTAAAAGTGTATTTGTAAATTTCTTGATAACTAACATTTTATTTAAAAAAAAAAGGAAGATTTTTTACTAATAGATTAATATAATTCTATCCATAAGGTATGAATATTTGGATGCGGATGAGTACTTATGGACAACAACAGAGTGGTCTCCATGCGAAGCACCTTGCGAACAAATTGGACATCAGATCCGTGGAGTAATATGTCAGGTAATCTTAAAGATAAAAATATTTTTAAAAAATCTTTGCTAAACCCTACTTTCTATGGCAGTTATAAATTAAAAAGATGAATTATTACAACACTAGCGTATTAATTCTTATGTCGAAAAAGACGTAAGCATGTAGTTATTAAACTAGATAACAGTAATAACAACCAAACTCCGTACAATAATTTCTGCCACGGTTTCCGCTGGTGCCATATATGCTCCTTATACCTTATCCCAACGCACATTTTTTCAATAACTTTATATACTATAAGACTATACTTATGATTGAACAATCAAATTTTTATCGCCTGCTTTTGACTATAAGCCGATCGTAAAACAGATTTCTACTTACATCTATTGGAAATCAAGTCACCAAGATGCTTACAAGGCTCGAATGAGTAGGGCTACCTATCGAAATCATCCGGACTATATACAGCCATTTTTAAACAAAAGCCATACCAGAGAGCTTACGCTCCCCTTACGCTGATCACATATAACACAAGGTAATAGGTTGGTATTGAGTTTTTGTTTTTTCTTTCTCAAAAAGTGGTATTATTTGCGTGAATAGCTTAACCGTCATTTGCAAAATACGCGCAAAAAGAAGTGTGTATGCGTACATAAATCTTTGTTACTGTCATGTATTTTGTTTAAATAAAAAATATTGCGCAGCGCAAGATAAATAACGCTACAGTTATTGCAAAGGCGTCAGAGTGCCTCTCCCGTAGTAAGGCGGCGCCTAACGAAGTCCAAGAGTGTGTGGTCTCTTGTGCAAAGTGGAGAAGTGCTTCTTGGTCGCAGCCTAAGTGTGCTAACAGTGGCGCTGGTGAGTTATAGTAATTATTTAATAGTATTTATTTAAAAGTATCAGTAGTGCATATTAAGACTAGATAACCCGTACGAATAGCTAGTACCTAACAGTAATTATAAACTTTTTAATTCATTTATTATTATAATATTATTAAGTAGTTGAAATCAATTTATTATTATCATTTTATCGTTATTATTATCATTTATTATCATGACTTTTTTTTTAACAATTTACCTCAATTAGTTTTAATATACTCTAGATGTTTTATGTAATATTCTATGTTAATGAAATTATTGACAATTGACAATATTTGACCTGTCAATAACATTTACCAATAAATTGATTATTCTGATTATTATTCTGATT
Organism: Lymantria dispar; assembly: GCA_032191425.1. Taxonomy (NCBI): domain Eukaryota; kingdom Metazoa; phylum Arthropoda; class Insecta; order Lepidoptera; family Erebidae; genus Lymantria; species Lymantria dispar. Next base: position 1,608,801 of record CM063465.1, on the reverse strand, counting down.
ATACGTCTTGATAAACATACGTCTTATGCGAAATAATCAATATTTTTTAAGTTGAAAACTTCTATATGCAAGCTCGGATGAAGAGTAAATTCATGTAAGTCCTCATCGACATAGTCTTGTGACATGTTAACGATAACACTATATTGTAGCTATATATGTCAATACCACTGCATATGTGCCGATAGATGTTAAAAAAAATTATAACAATTTGAATATCTAAAAATAACATCTGTTTATTCATAGCTTTAAGTTTTTACTTCTGTTGATAGTCGTCATGACTGCTCTGTGTTCTTTTTTTATGAAAACATTAATTCTCAAATATTTACTTATTTTTCTTCATTATGCATCAAACATTAAAATTGATCAAGTATTATGCTAAATGTTTTGTAACGTCCAAAAATATTGAAAAATGCATTTAGATTTAAAAAAATTGTTTAATGATAAATAAATGTAAACTATTTATAATATTGGGTACTTTTTACTTTTACCAAATTATTTGAAAAATGCTTATGCACATATTAAATTTTAACATATGGGGTGGTATTCCGTGTGGTGACGGAGTAAGAATACAGTTCACCAGTCCCTGTCTTGCACGTGGATGTCGTAAAAGACGACTGAGGAATATAATAGGCACATACGATCTGTGCAAGAAATGCAAAATTCGAAATAAAACTCTATACCAACACGTCTGACCAGCATTGTAGTGGGTCAAATTCCCTCCCATTGTGGAGGAGGGCCGAGCCCAACAGTGGGACGCATGTGGGCTGCGATGATGATGATGATGATGATGATATGGGGTGGTAAGAAATAAAGTATTCACGAAATCAGTCGAATTTATCAAAATTTTTCTTTCATCAGCACTCTTGCATCGTCGTGTCGAATGTGTGAGCGATAACGGAACAGTGGTTGCGGACTCCAACTGTGATGGGACTACTAAACCTGAAAAGACGAAACGGGATGCCAAGTCCTGCAGAGCTACCTGGGCTGTTGGAGCCTGGAGTAAGGTTAGCAATTTGAAGCATACAATTTTATTCAGGATAAAAGTAATTAAAAATAAAAAAGAAAACAGGAAGAAAATATTTAAAAATCAATCATATCTATATTAAATTAAAAAAAAATATATATTTTCATTAAAATATGTGTAATATTTCATATCATGTATTCCAAAATCTTACTAGAGGGTGTCGTAAAAATTTACTAAGGCAGTGGTTCTCAAACTTTTTAAATGACGGAACCCTTTTGGGAAGCAAAATACTTGATGGAACCCTACAATAAAACAATTATTTTTATAAGTGTATTCTATATTAATCAGCATAATAAAAGTACAATGTATCAGTTACTAATTATTATTTACTTCACCACTTGGTAAGGACAATAATAGAAAACATTAAAAAAGAAAAAATCTAACTAGTGGGAGGTATGAAACTGTTTTTTATTTTTCATCAATTGCTTGATATCAGATTTGATGGAAGAAAGTTGGAGTCTCATATCAGCTTCGGCGTCCAGTCTATTGCGATATTTTGTTTTCGTGGCTGCGTAGGTAGAGAATCCTGTTTCGCACAAATATGTAGTTGGGAACGGGAGAAGAATATCCAGAGCCATTTGGCCAAGCATTGCATATTCATCTTGGATTCTGCACCAAAAATCATTAAGAGGCGTCGTTTTGAACAATGACTCCATACTTGTGTCTGATGACATTTCTAAAAGAGATTCATATATCTCATTTGACATGTTTTCAGGCTTTTCCAAGTTGGGTAAAAAAGGATTATGAATCCAGGAGTTCACTTTAATTTTTGTATTGTGTTCTTCGGGAAAATACTTTTCAAAAGATGCGCGCATCGAACTGAGATATTGGACCAATTCTTCAAACACATTATCTTCAAACATTTCTGAGTCGTTTTCGCTAACAAACTCACTGAGTAACGTAAAACTTTCTATTTCTTTCTTACCAATGCAAATGATCCAAAAATCTAATTTTCTTTTAAAAGCAGTTATTTTATTATAGGCCTGAAACACTGTTGTCTGTTTACCTTGCAACGATAAATTTAATTCGTTAAGTTTTTCAAAGATATCCGCCATAAAAGACAATCGGAACAACCAAGTTTTATCATACAAACGGTCCTTCAAATTAAAAGAAGTATCTGCTGAAAGAAACATTTGTAACTCGGCTCTAAGTTCAAATAGCCTTGTTAAAGTTTTTCCCCGAGACAGCCATCGCACTTCTGTATGGAGCAGCAGTGTTTTATGTTTGCTGCCATAATCTTCACACAATAATGAGAACAATCGGGATTATAGTGGTCGTGATTTGATAAAATTAATTATTTTTACCGCTTCATCCATAACTAATTTTAGATTAGACGGCATTTGCTTCATCGCAAGTGCTTGTCTATGCAGAATACAATGACTAGAACTACAATTAGGCGCTTTATTTTTCATTCGTGACACTGCTCCTGCTGTTTTACCTGTCATCGCCTTGGCCCCATCTGTACAAATGTCAATGCAATTGTTCCAACTGAGATTATGTTCTTCAAAAAATATATTTATTTTATTAAAAATTTCTTCCCCGGTAGTGTTTGTAAGCAGCGATGAACACATAAGCATGTCTTCTTCAAAAGAACTTTTATATGGATATCTCACAATAACCAGCAGGATAGCCAAACCAGCGACATCAGTCGACTCGTCCATTTGCAAAGCGAATCGTGTATTTTGTAGACGTGTAACTAGTTCTTGTTTGACGTAGCTTGCCAGATCATGGATTCGTCGTGAAACAGTATCGTTTGATAGCGGAACAGTAGAAAGATGCTTTGCAGATTTTTCATCAAGCATACATTTTGTTATGTCTAATACACATGGTTTTATTAATTTCTCAGCGATAGTGTGCGCTTTACCTGCTTGTGCAATGCAATAGCTAACTAAGTATGATGCCTCCGTGGCCTTTTCGTTGGTAGTTTGTGTTACATGCATCATATTTTTTTGACTTTCTAATAACTGATCTTTTTTGCGAACAAAAAATTCTTTATTCTTGTCTTTAGTCTCGGGGTGTACGGTTTCTAAATGTCGACGCAATTTGGCAGGTGCCATGGAACTATTAGGAAGCAGTTTACTACAGAGCATGCAGAGAGGTGAGCCGTTGGAATCAACAAATCCGAAACTGATATAAGATTCATCATACTTCCTTTTTTTCGTCTTTGAAACCGTCGAGCTTGACGTCGTGGCACTCGTGGCATCATCTTCTGGATCGGTGATTGCTAAATTCTCCGCGCGCATTGCTTTTGAACATTCAGCGTCATTAGAAGATGTTGTTGGAACACGTTTAACACCTTTAAGCCAACGTTCCATTCTTCTTTATTTATAATGTTACAAGTCAGGATAGTGGGGTTTAAATAATGCACAATCGTTACTGCGTATAAGAGACTAAATTTAGAACCTACAGGGAAGAAATGTATAAAACTGAGACAACAGAATACAGCAGGCAGTAAAACAATGAACACTAGTTTCTCGCTAGCGAGCTTGTAAGTAGGTAGTAACTTATCGCTCCGAACGCTAATCATCAACTGACGACGCCAACGCGCGATCGCCGCTTTTATACTTAGTCCTAGACTCGATCTCAAATATTCTCGAAAATACTCGAGTCGGCACCTTTGATAAACAAAAAGCAAAAATAAAAACAGAAATTTAAAAATAGCGTTGTAAACAATATCGACTTTATCCTTTGAAGTTAGAGACGAAAGTCGCTAGTTGACAACTATAGCGTCTAATTCAGAGGCGGCTTTTATCAAAGAGACTGAGCGCTTACAAGTATACTACCCGCTCGTTTTAAGTTTGCCGCTGGCGATAGGTATGAGTGTATGACGTTCGAAATTTTTTATTTAATTGTAACAATAAAAATTGTGTACGTTAGATATTTGGGTAAAACTATGACACATTATAAGTTTTGTTGTCACGTGGGGGAGGGTACGCGCATTCCACAGACCGGCAAACTTAGAGCGAACGCGTTGTACAAGTATAAAATTGTTGAGACCAAACTTATGAGATATTGTACCAGCTAATGTAACACAAGCTTATACAAATACAAATAAATAAATAAATAACATTCATAGCGTTTTGTCTCCGCGCGGCCGCGGAGTCCGCACAGCCGCGGAGCGACCAGAGAGAGGTGTTTTGATTTTTTTATTTCTAAATTCTTGTGGAACCCCGACAGAGGTATCACGGAACCCTAGGGTTCCGCGGAACACACTTAGAGTATAGCTGTACTAAGGGATATGATATGCAAATAACATTTATTCAAGGGAATTCTCTATTCAAGGGAATTCTCTCTAATAGGGAGTAATTGACCTTGTATATTACACTGATCAGATGGGTTAGCATAAGATTGAATTTCAATTTTTATGCATATATGATGTGTATATAATATGCCTTTAATCGTCTTCTACGTTACCTACAAGCAAGAAATTAAGTGATGAACTACATTCTTAATCCGATACCTCACAGACACGTGCCTTCTTTTTTTGTCATTTAACTCATAGCGGCAAATAGCTTATACGGCTTTGGTTGAGTGGTCTCAACCATTTTTGAGATGGTCTACGATTTTTAAACTATTGCATAGCTTTTATCGCGGGCTTTGAGCACGGCGACCGAATCAAAAAATTCCGTAAAGAAAATAAAACCTAACACTCCGCCTACCATGTAGCTCGGCCGAGCGTTTGGTGTGACGGTCGTCGACATTCTGCGTTCGTCCGTCTCGGTGCGCACACGTGCCACCGCTTTGCGTAGCTTACGTCACAAAAGTGTTTTCGCGCGTTTTCTAACGGTCCCAACGATCTTCAGCGGACGACAGTGGTTATCCGAACCGCCTTTATTGTTATTCATATAGTACATTTGTTTTCTTATCGGTCACCACGCTCAAAAAGTGTAACTTGAATTAATATCAAAGAAAAAAAATACTGCATAAATAAAAAATAAGTAAATAATTATAATTGCATAAGTTGATAAAATATGCTATGCAATAGCTTTACCGCCGCGGCAGTCCCCGAGTGCCACACGTTTTTAAACAAAGCTCATAAATGTATTTATCGATATTTTTTCGATGTAACGTACTCCGATTATGATATATTTGAAAATATTGATATATTGAAAATCATATTGTACGAAATATTGACAGTCCTAACATATAATGATGAGGGGAAAATACAGAGGTGAGAAGGGATGGAAAACTATTTATACGTCAACTATAGTGCGGAAAGCGCGGGAAACAGTTGTCTGGTTTGAACGTGTTTTTTGGTCTTTAATTTTAAAATTGTTAAAAAAATCCACGCGAAAGAAAATTATTCTAATTTACCCACTCATTGCCTTTTATTCACATTTTTTGATACAAATTAATCGCCAGTAGAAAAAAAAGGAAGAAATATTATATTATACAATTTATAAGTCAGGAAAATAGTTATAGATAATCTTTACTTCGGCAGTGCATAGGGACGTGTTCTTCGCCTGGACGACAGCATCGTGTACTGCGGTGTGTTTGGCGAGTCATCGGCATTAGGAGACGAGGCCAAGAGCGAAGTGCTGGAGCCGCTTGTGAAGGTCTGATCCGACCACCAGTAACAAGAGGCTGCCGGGTACATGTCTGTATAAGTAAAGGTTAGATTTTTATGTAACAGTATAAATCTACATTAATATTATAAAGAGGAAACGTATTTTTGTATGTTTGTTATGAATAAATTCAAAAGCTTTTTTTTTTGTGGGTGGGCCGCGGTCGGCGCGCCTCCGCACCACTCCGTCCGAGGCGACAGAGGGGCTTAAGCACGCAACTCCCGCGACCCACCCGAAAACCACGTCGCCTTCGTCGTTGGGCCGACCACTGGAGCAGCGTTAACTTGTCGTCAGTGGTCGGCCCGACGGAATACCCCCTATTGGGGTACCCTCCCATCGACCGACGTCCCCCCCTCGGGGAGGACGTCGGTCTTTCTCACGCCGTCGGCCTCTCGGCGGGTGACGGACTAATCCCCGGTCACGTCACCCGCGGCCTCGGCTAGGGCGGCATGAGGCGCAAAAAAATTCAAAAGCTACTGGATAAATTTCGAAAATTCTTACACCGTTAGAATGCTACATTATCCCTGAGTAACACAAGCTATATTTTATCCCGTTATTCCCATGGGAACGGGAACTACGCGGGTAAGGCGACTGAAACAGAAGCGAGAGCGGGTTGCTATATAATATAATTTTCCGTGTGGTGACGGTATGAATACAATTCACCCTCTCTCAATGCTCGTGGGTGTCGTAAAAAACGACTAAAGGATATAATATACGTATAATGTCTATGCAAGAGAAGAAAAACTCGAAACAAAACCCTATGCCAACATATCTGACTAACATGGTTTAGTAGGTCAATTTCCCGCCTATTGTGGAGGAGGCTCGAGCCCCAAAGTGGGACGTATTATGAGCAGAAATGATAATGAATTAGATTAATATTCGATCGTGTGGTGACGAATTAAAACTACAATATGCCACCGCCCATTCCTTTCAGACTGATTTATTAAAGAACAACTAAAAGACGTGGGCAAAAATCATTATTTTTAATAAAGGAAAACTACAAATAAAACCGGTCAATGTGAGACATGAAGTCAATTTCATCATCATTGTCATTTCAGCTTACATATGTCCCACTGTTGGGCTCAACCCTCCTACACAATGGCACAATGAAATTCACCTAATATTCCACGCTGGTCAGACGTCTTGGAATAGGGTTTTGTTTCGAATTTTCCTTCTCTTTCATAGATGTTATATGTTTATTATATCCCTTAGTCATCTTTTACGACATCCACGGATAATAGAGGGAGTGGTGAATTGTATTCTTACTCCGTCACCACACGGAATGAAGTCGAAGAAAGTCAATTTACCTTAAATCATAGAGGCATATTATCCGTGTGGTGACGGAATAAGAGTACAATTCACTACCCTCTCTTGCCCGTGGGTGTCGTAAAAGGCGACTAAGAGATATCTTGTGCATATAACAACTATGCAAAAGAAGGAAAACTCGAAATAAAACCCTATACCAGCGTGGTATAGTAGGTCAACTTCCCTCCTAATATGGAAGAGGTTCGAGCCTAGTAGTGGGACGCATATGAGCCGAAATAGATATTATTACGATATGGAACGTTTATTATGTTTAACAATTAATTATTAATTTTAATCACAGATGGTGTCTGTCAAGATAGTTCCAGATTTTGCGAAAATGTTCGTGCAATGAACATGTGCGCCTTGAAGCGATACAAAGAGCGATGTTGCAAGACTTGCTCTGATTGAGCAGAGACAAGCGAGCGTCAACATGGCGGATTATGTCGTTAAAGTATTGAATTTGAATGTCGAATACGAATTTCATATTGAGAAATATTTATTTTAAAGTCATTGCCATTGTAAATAAAATTACGGATTTTATCGCATTTGTATTTGATATACCATTGCCCGACGTTTCGAACACTTTACAGTATTTATGGTCACGGGCGGGCTAAGATGTCTCAGCGTTATTACAGATATTTATAATTATCTACCCGCTACAGAAAATTACTTATTAAATTTTGGGCAATCATAAATCAAATGCAAACGCGATAAAATTCGTAGTTTTATTTACAATGTTTTTTTTTTTTTTCTTGCAAGCAGTGGCAAACGAGCAAATAGCGCACCTGATGGTAAGTGTTGCTGCCGCTCATGGACCTTTACAAGGCCGCTGCCTACCGTGAAGAAAGTGAAGGGAATTTGAATGCGTGCATTTAGGCTCGGTGATACCAAAAGCACCACCAAAACCCTCCACAGGCAAACACCCTCAGAAAGTCGGGCCTCCGGCTCTCTCGCTCACCGAACGAAGCGCAGTAACAGATCGCTACCACTCAGACGTCGATCCTCCGCGATAGCGTGGCACCACCCCGGACGGACCGGCCCGCGGCTGTAGCAGATAACTGTCGACAGTGTGGTCCTACCACTGTTAATAATGTATACTCGCGTAAACATTTTATGGCCATTCCTTACATGAATGTTTATTATTATTTACAAATAGATTCAAAAAAGATTTTAAAATAATAATTCCTCTTAGTAAAAGTAGTAATCTTTTATGATTCAAAACCCTCGTTTTAACGAAAATAGTTTTTGCACATATATCTTAATTTATTTTTATTTAAGTTAAATTATAAAACAGCTCTCCAATATTGCGCAAGCTTCAATTAAATTCTGAAAATAACTTTTGAATTCAAAATTGGAATAGTAATCTACTATTTACTTTGAAACAGAACTTTTCATTTGACTATCGATCGAAAATAAAAAAAAACATTCCAGATTAAAAATCGAATGAATGAGTTCGTTCGTCTCCGACATTCAAATCCTATGAAAGCGTTATAGTGAAATTTATATGAACTTTTCAAAGTGTGTGTTGTAAAGGTAATGAAAAGAAAATAGTGGAATTTTCTGTTACAATTTAGAGAAAATACAATATAAAAATATCACGAAAAAAAATCGTTCGTTTATAAATACAGGTTAGCTGGCTATAAAATGACAGTAATTTAAATAAACTTCTATCTTATTTATTAATCTATATTAAAAAAATACATGTATTTCAAATGTATTTGAAAAGTATTTGCTGAATTCGCCAATATTTTACAAAATCGAAGTTGGAAAACAGTCATTTCCCGTTAGCCTCGCAACGAAATTTTCCATTTGGCTGAAGTGAAAGAGCGCATAATGCCGGCATATTTGTAAATGCTCCGCTGCGTCCCTTCTATTCTTACAATTGAATCCATTCTCCTTTCTTTTTATCTTTAGCCAGAGACAAATCTGTTAATATCTTCAAACAATAATCTGTGTTACAAAAGAAACGTTTTTAATATCTTATCAAGGATGGTGAATTGTGTGTCAGAGATAGTTATAAACTTATTCGCAAGTGTGAAAGAGAGAAAAAAATATTTATAAGCACTATAGATCTAGTCGTGGTGCACATATGACTGTAATGATAGTCAAATTGTCAAAATGGAATGTTTATATTAATAAAAATGTAAATTTTATTCAAAGTATAGCCCTCGAATTGATTATGTAAGTAGGTAACAGAATATTTAGTAAAAAAAAAATGTTTTGTACTATATACAGTTAATTATTGTAAATATTATAAGTATATATACGATATGAGCACTATGCTAAGCTTGGCTCCAAACGATGAAGCACAAACCTCTTAGAATAAATATATTAAAAAAATATAATAAAAAAAATATTTAGCGCAATATTGCCAACAGAATATCAAATAAAAATACAGTCGTGTGGAAAAATTATAACTGCTGTATTATTTTTTCCCTTCACTGTCGTAGATAGAAATTTATTTATAGAAAATTGTCTGTATATTGGATATAGCAGTTAATCTTCTGATAAAAAAAAATAAAAAGCAATACAATTCGCTTATACGTTTCTAATGTAAATAATTATAAGCAATAGCATACAATAATTATTATATCACCCGCTCTTGGAATGGGTTACGTTATGTCACTAGTAGTATTTATTAGGCAAAAAATACTATGCTACAAATATTTCATATTACAATTTATCAGGTATAAATATAAATAAACCTAACGTATAAAAAAAATGATTATGTGGTTTTATGAAACCACGGTAAAAGTGAAACTTTTTACGCATTGTAGACATTTACCTAAAAAATAACAACATTTACATTAAACACTCATAAATAAAAACAAATAGCGTGGAGCACTGGCACAAATGAATAAGTCTCACTACACGGTCAGCTGATGCGAACCATAGGCGCCGCCATATTAGCCTCGGCTGCTCTGTCGAGCGCCTTGCGCTTTACGCCTACTCCGCGACCGTCACGCGACATGCAATAGATAAACGAAAAAGTTTAAGACGATGTAATAAAAGTTTCACTTTAATAAAGAGGTACGTTTATATTCCAACATAAATTAGAATAAAATATACCGAACACGCGATAAAAGAGAATGTTCTATGTTGATGAATTTGTAAAAAAGTTATTACTTTAAAATTTTAATTGATTTGTTGTCTTTGTCGTTGCATATGACAAGCTTGAATATCAAGAGAATAAGTGTATGCTGATTCTGATAATTTGTACTGTGAGGAATTAAAGATAAAATAGAAAATAAATTTGTCGATTAAGGTGCAGTATTACTAATAAATAACAGTGTATGTTATGTTTAGATAAATAATTTACTGTCAATTTTTAGAAACAATGTGAAATGCCCATAATCTACATAATAAAACTATACTTAATTGGAAATATTGTTTCAAAAATAAAATATGTGTCCGAGTTTCACTACTCAAATTTTCATTTTTTTTTTTATTTAATAAGCACCTCTTTTTTATATTTTCATATTTGAGTTTTCATTACATAAATAATTATGCCCAAAATTTAATATTTGAAGGCGATTAAGATATTTTACATTTGAAAATCGTACATTTAGTCAAAATCGTATAAATAAATAATCATTTTAATGACGCCAGCGCCGCAAAATAGATCATTTCAGTATTGAAAGCACTCAAAAATAGACGGAAACTAATAAATACTGATAGACATATTGGCAAATATTGTAATTTTTAAAACATATGTTGTGTGAATTGTTTCTTTACTATTTTATGGGTATATGTTTCTGAAATGAACATATCTTTTTATTTTATCCCATTTCTAGAAATCCACAGGCTATAAATAAATATGTTTTTTTCATATATTGTTTGGAAAGCTTTTATCCCTAAGTGTACTTCTGTGAATTGTGACTTGTATAATTTATTGAAAGCTGAAAGTATTTTACATCAATTTAATATGACCGTATTGTAACGAAATATTCTTGCGTCTATAATTTTATTGCTCAACTTATTTTCTATTGTGACGAATTAAGTTTGATTACCTGTCAAATATTTCGACGCCATTTTGTTTTTAAAGGCGACTTTGGGACTATCTGCGATCTGCCTATATTCTCTAAGCAAAAATAAAATATGATCAGACCAAATTACTTGAAGTTTACCTATTTCTTTTACTGCTATCGGTGGTAAAGACCAAACAGTACACCTGATGGTAAATGATGCTGCCGCTCATGGACCTTTGCTAGGCCGCTGCCTACCGTGAAGAAAGTTAAGGGAGTGTGAATGCGTGCGGTTCGGTGATACTAAAGGCATTACCAAAACCACGCAAACACCCTCAGAAAGTTGGGCTTCTGACTCTCTCGCTCACCGAACGAAACACAGTAACAAATTATTACTACTCGGACGTCGATTTTCTGCTCAGTGTAGTACTTACCCCGACCAGACCAACCCGCGGTTGTAGACGGACTGTCAACAGCGTGGTCCTACCACAAAAAAAATTATATACCTGTGTCCTTACTTAGTGATGCTAACAAATCTCTATCTCATCATTCAGCACTTTGCCGTCAACTGTTTGACGTAGGCCTCTCTCATATTCCGTCACAAGGTGCGGTCTCGAATCCTTCATCTATCGACTCTTAGCAACTTTCCCCCGGTGATCAGTCTAGCTGATGTCTACACCGTCCTGCACCTGTCCACCACGTCATCGAATACGTGTTCTCCATTCGAGAACCTTTCTGCCTAAGCCATTATCGGTTCGTCTAGCAATGTAACCTTGCCCAATTGCCACTTCAGCGTGCTAATTCTTTGTACTATGTCGCTTATATCCATTCTTCTACGGATTTCTGTAATTCAGATCCTATCTCAAAGAGAAATGCCGCAGCAATAATGTATCAGGAAAACTAAACTAAAAACCCTATACCAACCTATCTGACTATTATGGTATAGTAAGATCAATTTCCCTCCTAATGTGGAGGAGGCTCGAGCCCAACAGTGGGACGTATATGAGCTAAAATGATGATGATGATAATGAATATATCTCTAGATGTCACAGATAGATAATTTCGAATTATAACTACACATTAGATTCAGATTTTAGTATACTACTCGCGGAAGTTAATGCTCAAAATATATGGCCTATAATTACTCAAATTACGCTATAAACCCTAAATGAATATTATTAACAAATTATCTGGACAGATATACAGAGTATTAAACCTAAACCGTTGTTGAGATGAATATGTAATCAACGCATGAAATAATGAAACGTAACTCGAGCGGCAGGCACCCAATGGATACATGATAATGATAATGAATAGTACAAGGAAGACGAATATCCACGATCAGTGGTCCACTCAAAATGTGGAGAACATCACATTAATACGTGTCTTCTGCCCTTAGGTAAGACGATTAGATGGGCTATAATCGGAACATCTAAAAAATATATCATCATCGCAGCCCACATACGTCCCACTGTTGGTCTTGGGCCTCCTCCACAATGGGAGGGAATTTGACCTACTACACCATACTGGTCAGGCATGTTGGTATAGGGTTTCATTTCCAATTTTTTCTTCTCTTGCACAGATGTTTTGTGCATATTATATCACCATGGTCACCTTTTACGACATGCACGGACAAGAGGGAATGATTCTGATGTTTACATATTGTAAATGAAACTATTTTTACGGATTTTATCGCTTTTATATTTTATTTTTGACTAGCAACCCGCCCTCGCTTCGGTTTCAGTCGCTTTACCCGCGACGTAATTCCCATTCCTGTGGGAATACCGGGATAAAATATAGCCTATGTTACTCCCTGATATTATAGCTTTCCATTGGTGAAAGAATTTTTGAAATCGGTTCGGTGGTTTAAGCGTGAAAGCGTTACAAACAAACAAACATCCTTACTTTCGCATTTATAATATTAGTATGGATTGCCCGATGTTTTGAAGACTTTACAGCGTTCATTGTCACACACACCGACACACGTCATGACATTATGTATATACTAGATATTGGTAGAATATCAGCGCAGTTTCTTTAGGTAGAAGTAGCACGAGCTAAGCCCGAGTAGAAGAGCATGTGCCCTTTTTGTTTCTCATTAAAGTTAGTGTTTTATGTAACAAGTTCTTTTCTTTTTGTTTCTGTTCTTCTAATAGATTTAACGAGAACAGAATAAATATTTTTCTTTCGTCCTTCTTTCTTTTTTAATGGCCGTCTAGACAGGCCACCCGTGACCATGGACAATCAAAAATTAAATTCAGACGTGATAAAATCCGTAATAATAGTTTTATTTATAAACATATACTGTGTAATTGATAACAACCCTAGTTGCACTTAATTACTGATTTATGCCGTAGATGCCATAATAAATACTTCCTGTCAAGGGACTTGCCATATGTTCAGAGTTTCCCTTAACTGGCATGTAATTAACCAGTTCACTGGATAAATATTATAGGAAAATTTTGTTCTCATTTCGTTCGCAAATTTGATGTGATGTACTTGATTATTAACATTATCATACTTATTAGACTTGACAGTTTTCTTATTTTTCTTTATTTTTACAAAGTTATCGTAACTAATTTAATTTAGCGATACATATCGGCAATTTATTATAATTTTAAAATGCATTGGAATAAATTTGATGGAATATGGAATAGATTTTAAAAAGGGAAGTAAGGAAGACCGTGTGGTGACGGAGTAAGAATACAATTCACCATCGCCTTTCCTGCCAGTGGGTGTCGTAAAATAGGACTAAGGGAGGAGACTCGAGCCCAATAGTGGGACGTATGTGAGCCAAAATGAAGGAAGACCCACCACTTATACCCGCCGCACATGCCCACAGTCGCATTGGCCGTCACGAGCCGTGTACTAGTGGCAGTATTTAAAACCTATGGCGTTTGGCGTACACGCTCATGTACGTGCCTGCGTCGACACGTGAGAGCAAATGCGGAGGTAGTTTTTTTTTTTTTTTTTTGTGTGACTTCGTTGTTAGCGTCAGATGGCTGTGACAACTTTACCCGGACTGGTGGGTGAGCGCTGAGGGCTCTCAACCCGTGCGGAGTTTGGTACTCCGCCATAGGTTTTAAATACTGCCACTCGCACACGGCTCGTGATGGCCAATGCGAGTGTGGGCATGTGCGGCGGGGTTTATCCACGATTAATCAATATACCACACAATTCAAGAAAGTAAGAAATTGGGCGGTAGAAAAAGGATGTAATGAAATTTTCCTATCTATACCAATAAATAAAATTGGAGTGTCTGTTTGTAATGTCCGAATAATAGGCTTTTTTCATGCTCACACGGTTATTTGCACGACACCTATGCCTAAAATACAAATTAAAAAAAATTTGTCTGTCTGTCTGTCTGTTTGTGCCGGGTAATCTTCAAAACAGCTGGACCGATTTCAAAAATTCTTTCACCAATGGAAAGCTATAATATCAAGGCGTAAACTAGGCTATATTTTATCCCGGTATTCCCACGGGAATGGGAACTACGCGGGTAAAATTACTAAAACCGAAGCGAAGCGAGGGCGGGTTGCTAATTGTAAATAAAACTACATTACGGATTTTATTGCGTTTGTATTTTATTTCTGATTGTTCGACGTTTCGAACACTTTACAGCGTTCATGGTCACGGGTGGACGCGATAAAATCCGTAAATTAGTTTTATTTACAATGTGTAATAATCGTGTAAACATCAGAAGTATTCCTATTTTTATATGATCAGTGGCCTCCAGAATTTTAACTTGCAATTAGCCGCAAAACTAGGAATATAGATCCACACCAAACGTGTTTCACCTCTGAACGAGGCATCTTCAGAACAGTTCTATTTGAGAAAGAAATATTGTGGTATATGGGATCACGCTCCGCCTTTTCATTACCCTAAACAAAACAGACGGCGTGGCGTCCAAATCTTAGCCTGCTCAAAAAAAGGACGTTTTGCCTCATATGTGTATTACGTCGTGAAAAACTTCCCCCTATTTGCTAGATAGATCGATGTTTTTCAGACTATGGATCACGATATTCCAATTTGAAATAAACAATATTGTTTATTTTCCATAAAATTGTCATAATATGGTTTTATATATCTTTGAAATGGAAATAAATAATTTTCTAAGTAACTACTTTAACAAAAATCAACACTGTCACATTAACTTGATTGAGTTTTAATTAAGATATCGCCCAAAAGAAATAAAATTATAATGTATAATTGTTTGATATCATATTTCTTTTTATTTACACACACTTTTTTTTATTTACACACACTTTTTTTATTTATACACATTTTTTTTATTTATGAGGCGTCGCCAGAATTTTTGATTAAATAAATGGGTCGTGATTTAAAAAGTAATAAAAACTGCGATAGATTAAAAAATACATTGTATTCAAACTAAAATATACCTTCCTTTAATGTTTATAGATAATTATTATGCGACGATCCTATTTTTAAGTCTCAGAAAATAAATACATAAGTCCAAAATGTACATTGTACCAAGATTTTCAAATAAGAAATATATTATATGACTAAGTTACTCATTTATGCGTTTCATTTTAAGTCCCAGTTTGCAACGGTATAGTGTGGGGACGGAGTAAGAATACAATTCACCGCGCCCGACTTTGCCCGTGGACGTCGTTAAAGACTACTAAATGATATAATACGCATATAACATCTATGCAAGAGAAGAAAACCTCGAAATATATATAAAACCCTATACCAGTCTGTCTGACCAGCGTGGCATAGTGGGTCTATTGCCCTCCCAATTGACTCGGGAGGCTCGTGCCTAGTAGTGGAACGTATAGCCAAGATGATGATCATATGGAGTTGCCCCAAGTCGTTAAAATGCTCTTCGTAGTCGTAATAGAATTCGACCTTACTGTACCATTACTAAGGTCAATTTCTCTCCTATTGTGGAGGAGGCTTGAGCCCAACAGTGGGACGTATATGAGCTAAAATGATGATGATGAACAGATACTGCACAGATGACATAGAGGTTAAGATACCGAACTACAGTGCCGACGGTCCTGGTTTCGATTCATACATACGACAAAATGTCATAAACTGGTATTTCGAGTCTCAAATGTAAATTGTGTCAATTAATTGTATGTTTTCCATGTGGTGACGAAGTTAGAATACGATTCACTGTCACCTGTTTTACCCGTTGATGTCGTAAAAAACAAGGAAGGAATATGATATGCAAAATAGTATTGCATGAGAAGGAAAATTTGACGTTAAACCATATACCAACCTGTCTATATACGTCAATCTGTATATGTGTGTATGTGTGTGTGTATGTGTGTGTGTATGTAGCACCTACCACCATGCCACCTACCGGCTACCAGGAATTAGTCCGTCACCTACAGAGAGGCTAACCGCGTGACGGCCACCGAGGTTCCGGGAGAGGGACGTCGAGAGAAGAGGGCACCCCCTCAGTGTATGTCGTCGGGTCCACCACTGAAGACGAGGAACTCGCCTCCTGTGGTCCGCCTAACGACGAAGGCGACGTGCTATGTGTGGGTTAGGGAGCGCTGACCGTAGCCCACCATCCAAAAAAAAAACTAAATGCAAATTCGAAACCATTGTTAATATTTTTTACTATTCTCACGTACAGAATATTTTATAAAAAAAATGCTCATAACAATATACACTCATTTGCAAAAAAAACGGGCACCTAAGCAATGAACCATTTCAAATGTTAATATTTCTTTGTTTGATAATTATAGGTAGTTTTATCCACACAATTTGCTAAATTAATAAGAAAATAATCGTTTTCATCAGTATTTCATAAAATTTAGATACAATTTATGGGAAATAATGCTAAACCTCGCTAGTAGTGTATATTCGCTAGTAGTGCATATGCTCATGAAGTAAAAATAAAAAAGTTTTTTCGTTTGTTTTTCTTTAATAAAGTAAAAGCAGATAAATGTTTAGTATCGAGTGTGACCCCCTCTAGCTAAAATCACAGCTTGAATTCGTCTGGGCATGCTAGCGAGTATATCCCGGATACTTGCTTGCGGAATACGTTCCCACTCCGCAGTAATCACATTCTTCAGCTCTCTGATGGTCTGCGGAGCCGGGTGTACTGATCTCACACGCCGTTTCAGAACGTCCCAGACATGCTCTATGGGATTGAGGTCGGGACTTCGAGCTGGCCAATCCAAACGACGAATGCCGACCTCTTGCACATACGCATTAACATCGCGGGATCGGTGGGCGCGAGCATTGTCGTCCATAAAAATCGAGTCTTCACCTAGAGCGGCCAATGCGGGTTGTGCATGAGAAATTAGAACTTCCGTTATGTATCAATGCCCAGTCAGTGAGCCGTTTTCAATGAAGACTAACTCTGTACGATCCATTGAATTTATTCCTGCCCAAAACATAACAGAGCCCCCACCATAAGGTGTGATTTCTTCGAAACATGCCTCTGCAAAGCGTTCTCCTTGTCTTCTTAGCACTCGCCGACGTCGATCTTCACCGAACAGAGATATCCTGGCTTCATCAGAGAACAAAACCCTATTCCAATCGTCTTGAGTCCATGATTCACAATTTCTAGCGAACCTAAGCCTGTGAACTCTGTGCTCACGGAGTAATTTGGGGCCGCGGGCCGGGCGGTGACTGCGTATATTGGCAGCGAGAAGCCTCCTCCTGACCGTCCATAGACTAATATGCACATTTCTTACTTCTTGGAGGTTGTTCTTAAGATCCACATACGAAGATTTGCGATTTCTCAATGCGCGACTCACAAGAAAACGATCATCCCGTGGTTGGGTACATGGTTTTCTTCCAGAACCAGGCCTTCTCTCGACGGAACCAGTCTCCTGATATCGCTGCCAGGTCCTTTGGACTGTCGAGCGACTAACATTTAGCCTCCTAGCCACGAAACATTGGCTGCAACCCTCTTCAAGCAGCGCAATAATTTTGGTAGATTTTACCACTTTATCTACCATTTTTGATACAGCCAAACAGCATTAAATAAAGCTTTGACAGTCAAGGATATGAAATTAATCGATAAAAATTGAATAAAAGTTATGAAAGTCGATGTTAACTTCTGGAACTTCGCGCCAAAAATGTAGGATAAAAAGGGGTTTTCTGTAAAAATGAACATCAAATGAAAAATTGAATTTAGAACGTACTTTTTTAAATACCACAGCATTTTTAAAACCGGCCAGTAACGTGTACAAACGATTGAAACCTTTTTGGTATTGTATCTTTTTAAATATGAATGAAAATCAAAACCGCCCGTTTTTTTTGCAAATGAGTTTACTTTATAATACGCCACAATCTTCAGATAAATTCTAAATTCAAACAGACTTGAATACAGTCCCATCACTATTCTCGAGTAACATCATAGCTATAACTCGTCTGATTGGCTCGTTGTGTGACACGCTTCGCTACGCAAATGCTGATTGGTTTAATGAATCCAAGCTGATTGCGTCATACTGTACCGCATAGTGATTGGGTGTGATATATATTTGTTGAAAGGAATCAAATTTATACTAGTTAATTATGGTATTTTTTTGTTTCTTTAACGTAAGTTTTTTTTCGTCCGCGTGGTGACGGTGCATACCATATCCCTTAGTCGCCTTTTACGACACCCACGGGCAAGATAGGTTGGTGAATATTATTCTTACTCTGGCATCATACAGAAACCATGCTGGTCAGATATGTTGGTATAGGGTTTTATTTGGAGTTTTCCTTTTCTTGCACAGATGTGCATATTATATCCCTTAGTCGTCTTATACGACATCCACAAGTAAGATAGGGAGTGGTGAATTGTATTCTTAATCCGTCACCACACGGAAATACACAATACATAATTGCATTCACCTCGTCATTCTATTCAACATGTTATTATCAGAGGACGGTCGAAACTATGTAATCCTTATAATTAAAATCCAACTAGAACACGTTCTTAGAGGGAAATACGTGTTCAATACCTCCTGCAGTTTGAGAATTATTTGTGGTACTAGTATTGTATTTCCTTTCAGCTCATAGCTTCCTTCAAGTCCACTGCTGGGTACGAACCTCCTCTAGAAGGTAAGGGAAAATTGATCTATTGATGTCGTACGACAATCATACAGGGTCTGCCATACACGTATCTCTGTGTCGCCATATGGATGGGTCACCCGGTGCTTTTGATCGGTAGCTAGTAAAGGTGATAGAATAAGGTTACAATGATCAACGTCCGTTCCGTTACCATGATTATCGTAAAAATCAATTAAGAATAATGCAGATAACACAACACTGCAAAAGAAGAAAATTTCAAAGTTGCCCTCTCATCGTCTCAGCTCATAAAAGTCCCACTGTTGGGCTTGAGCTTGGTCCTCATTAGGAGGGAAATTGACCTACAATACACATGCGGGTCAGACATATTGGTAGGTTTTATTTTGAGTTTTCCTTCTCCTGCATAAATATTATATGCATATTTTATCCCTTAGTCGTTTTTACAACATCCACGAGCAAATTAGGGAGTGGTGAATTGTATTCTTACTCTGTCACTACACGGAATAATTTCAAATTACAACCTACAAAAAGTATTGTAGACTAATTTTCTTTATCTAAGGGAGGGCTAGCGAGAGACTATAAAAAGAGATTTCTAAGGTGAAAACTTTCCAATCAACGCACACTTAGATTCAGAACAAAAATTTAGATATTGCAAAAATCATGCATGGTCATAAAACCAACGATACTGGCACAGTACAACCGCTACTTTAATCGCTACGCTATCAGGAAAATCTGCTTTTAGTCTTAATCCATCGCTCTTGCTATCATTCATAACTTGTACCATAAAATAATAGCTTGAAGACGTGTATTTTAGACCATACATTCAAAAATTCATATAATCTTCCGTGTACTGATGGAGTAAAAAAACAAATATACCACCCCCTCTCTTGTCTGTGAATATCATAAAAGATGACTCCGGAATATGATATTCAAATGCAAATCATTTATTATGTATAAACCCCGCGGGGGTTTAAAATTACCACCGGGTCGGCACACGACCGCACTGAGAAGATCCGGCAGGAAACTCGGTGGGATTTTCTATCTTTTATTAATTTACAATTTCATTTAAATAAAATTACATTTTTTTTTTTTTTGTGGGTGGGCCACGGTCGTCGCGCCTCCGCACCACTCCGTCCGGGGCGACAGAGGGGTTTAAGCACGCAACTCCCGCGACCCACCCAAAAACCACGTTGCCTTCGTCGTTGGGCCGACCACTGGAGCAGCGTTAACTTGTCGTCAGTGGTCGGCCCGACGGAATACCCCTAATTGGGGTACCCTCCCATCGACCGACGTCCCCCCCCTCAGGGGGGACGTCGGTCTTTCCTCACGCGGTCAGCCTCTTAGCGGGTGACGGACTAATCCCCGGTCACGTCACCCGCGGCCTCGGCTAGGGCAGCATGAGGCGCAGATAGTTGCGCCTGCGCCGCCCCAGTCGCCGGCGGCGGATCTCCTCATCGAGACTGCGCTCGTCGCGCAGGCGATCCGCCACCTCCTTCCGCGAGATCACCGTCTCGCAGAAGGCTCCGACCGCGTCCCAATTCCCGACGCTGTCGACCATAGCCCTAGCGATAGCCGGCAGCGTCAGGTCCGTACCGATGATTGCGACGAGTTCACAGCGCTGCATTGCCCAAGCCCCGCAGGCCTCGAGCGTATGGCGCGCCGTGTCCTTGTCTCAATCGCAGTGGTGGCAGGACGGTGTACTCTCCCTCCTAACGACCTTGTGCAAGTATTTGGCGAAGCACCCATGCCCCGTCAAAACCTGCACCAGTCGGAAGGAGAGCACCCCGTGCCGCCTTTCCAACCACTGCATCAGCACCGGCCGGAAGGCCTCCACGGTTCGCACCCCGAACCGAGGCCTCTCCGGCCGGACTGCCCAACGGGCAATGACGTCTCGGCGGGCGTCGACGCGCCAGGCGGTGAGATCCCTTAACGAGACCACACCGCCCTCCGCTCGCACCTCCGATATAGTCCGGCGAGCATCTCCGCCTCCAGGTCCCACGGGGGAGTCCCGGCCAATAGGCACGCTGCCTCCGTCGCCACCGTGCGGTATCCGCGGATGACCCTGACCACCATGACCCTCTGTGGTCGCCACAGAAGGGCCCTAAGTCGGACGGTCATGGACCCCGCCCACACCCCGGTGCGCCGTACAGGGCCATCGACCGGATGACCCCCGCGTACAGCCATCGGCACGCAGCGCTCGGTCCGCCCATGTTCGGCATAAGCCACGATAGGGCCGACGCCGCGCCGACGAGCCGTGGAGCGAGCCTGCGGAAATGCTCCCGGAACCACCATCGCCCGTCGAGCACCAGGCCCAAGTACCTCATATGGGCCCGGATGCTGATGTTGACCGAGTGGACGGTGATCGAGACGCCAATGGGAGGGCTCATATGGCGCCCATGGACCAAGAAAATAAAATTACATACAACAACATGCTTATTAATAGCTTCAGTGTGATTCTTTTTGAAATATGATATGAAAAGTTTATGAAAGGTCCCGCAAGCGGCACCCGATCACGAGTTAACCACTAGAGCAGTCATCATTCCCCTCAACCATTATGCAGAGAAAGGAGTGACCCGCTCTTCGTAGCTACCGCAAGTAGACCTTTCAGTGAGCATCACCAATACCATTTGTCACAAACATAAAATACAGGTAAAGTAAGAAATTCGTTTGGCAAAACACGCTACGCTTTACAATTATAAATCTAGATTAGATATCTAGATAACATTTATGTAAGAGTAAGATATCTCGACATACGTCTACAACCAATAGATCTGATCAGCGTAGCACAGTAAGTCAATTACCTTCCAATTGTAGAAGAAATCTGCGTACAGCAATGAGATACATGTGGGCTGAGAAGAAGACAAAGAAATTATCAAATATTAAAACAATATTCTGTACCTATCCATCCATTAGCCTACAGACGTCCACTGCTGGATATAGGACTCCTCACGAGAATGCAACTTGGAACGATCCTATACCACTTGCTTTCAACGGTTCCCTGCGACTTTGAAAATATCGTCTGTCCACCTAATAGGGTGTCGTCCAATTCGTGGTCGCCAATCGAGAACTTTTCTTCCCCAACGGTTGTCGGTTCGACGAGCGATGCGGCCTGCCCATTACCATTTCAACGTGCTAATTCTGCGGGATATGTCGGTTACACCCGTTCTTCTACGAATTGCCGTATTCCGGATTTTATCACGTAGAAAAATACTGAGCATAGCCCTCTCCAGAGCACGTTGAGCGGCTTGAAGTCATTTTATGAGGCCGAAGGCCGTTATATATTCTGCATATTTCGCCTTAATTTATCTTCATTACAATATAAAATACATAAGAACTTAAATTTAACATTATTATCCAGTACTTCTACGCTATTCTCTAGATATGGATAATAGCAGTTAGTTTTAATCCTTGCTAATACTCCTAATGAGCACCTTGGTATACTTGGAGATATTCCAAGTAATAATTTTCGTAGTGCACACTTTTTGCTGAGAACTTAATCTAGCTAAATGTCAGACTAGTACATTTATAACTAAGAACAAAGACGAAATTCAGTAAGTAGTTTTTTGCTCATTAATTTATTATATGTATTAAGTTTAAGTTGTCCTGAAAGTCGACTAAGTGATAAGACATGCTTGTTAGAGAAGAAATATCTATACCAATAAATAAAATTGGAGTGTCGGTTTGTAATGTCAAAATAATAGGCTTTTTTCATGCTCACACGGTTATTTGCACGACACCTATGCCTAAAATAGCAATTAAAAAAGTAAGCCGTCGCTCAGGACGCCTGGCAGATGTGAAACATCGAAACTATTTTGTACGAGTAGAGACACGGTATCGAATATAAAGTATCGATACTGAACTCATGAGTAGTATCAAAAGATAAGTAACGTACTGATTAAAGTATCTAGTACTCTTACTTACTTTATCTTTAGGTATCAAATACTTTTCTTTCAATACCGATACATTGCATTCGATACTTTTAGTCAATAAGTACTTTTTAGCAGGTATCGTATCGAATAAATTATCCATTTTAAAATTGACTTTACTGCTTATATTTATGGTAACGTTATTTAGTACAAAACTAATTAAACTTCCAAAATGTAGCTTGAAATACTTTCATCCGTTCACAGACGTTGCACGATAGGTGCAATTTATAAACCAGAAATAGCGGCATCTATCGAGCTATGCAGCATCGAGCACGAAGTGCGCGATTTAGGTAACATAAATAGTGGCATCTATCGAGCTAACGACCAACTCTCAGACCAATATATTGAATATTTAATAAAGAAACCTTTAATCCTGTAATGATAATAAGACAAGCTATTTAAATTATTTTAGCGTTATTGGTCCTTGCAATTTTACAAATTGCAAAGTTTACAAATTTTAAATGAAATCTGACTGTTTTAAGTGAGTCAAAATCCAATTCCTAAGAAATCGGTGACATACAAGGAAATAAATATATAAAAATACAGCTGAAACTAATAAAAGCCTATAAAAACGGTTACCCATTTTTCGTAGCTGAAAGTAAACTAAATCCCATACCTACTGATATATTTATATTATGAAGTTATTATACATTAATTTATAAAACAAGTAAATATGCATAAAAGAACAGGTTACGTCAGGAACTAGTATGGCATAAAGTATTAATAAAACATGGCGATTTTTTCCAGTAAAAGATAATTTTTATTCAATAAACATTTATTTTCATTATAGGTAACAATTTATTTTGGGTTCACTAGATGGCGTTGTACAAAATTTTAAATCGCATCATGGTTTCGTTACAAATTTAGATATGTATATGCAGATATTTATTTTACAGTAATTTAAGCGGGGACCGCAAGGCGTGGCGTCAAATCGCCACGCGACGATCGTGGTCACCCTCGCCTATAGATGTTTCACATCAAAATTTATGTCTGTCTGTCTGTCTGTTTGTTCCGGGTAATCTTCAAAACGGCTGGACCGATTTCAAAAATTCTTTCACCAATGGAAAGCTATAATATCAGGGCGTAAACTAGGCTATATTTTATCCCGGTATTCCCACGGGAACGGCCACTACGCGGGTAAAATGACTATAACCTATAAGCGAAGTGAGGGTGGATTGCTAGTGTCAAAATAATGGGCTTTTTTTCATGCTCACACGGTTATTTGCACTATACATATGCCTAAAATACAATTTATATTTTTTTTGTCTGTCTGTCTGTTTGTTCTGGGTAATCTCCAAATAGGCTGGACCGATTTCAAAAATTCATCCACCAATGGAAAGCTATAATATCAGGAAGTAATCTAGGCTATATTTTATCCCGGTATTCCCACAGGAACTACGCAGAAAAGACGACTGAAACTGAAGCGAAGCGAGGACGGGTTACTAGTTAGATACAAAACCTATTCTAACACGACTGAAGAACGTGGTATAGTAGGTCTCCGGACCTGTCACGGATTTGAAGGAATCGGTATCAATTGTCGCCCCAATGGCGATGGGTAGTGAATACGGTAGGTTATGTGGTCGCACGATGCTTATACTTCGTCCTAGGTGGATCGGGCAAGGTGTGCCCAGACCATAGCTTACCAAATGGTAAAATACCTAGGTCAATTCCCTTCCTATTTTGGAGGAGGCTTAAGCCTAAGTACGAGGTATATGATCGGAAATATAGAGAAGAAAACAAATCCATCTGGCCAGCATGGAACAGTAGAATTTTTTTTTTTTTATTTATTATTACCAAAAAGCAAAAAACGTGTACAGAATTAAAATATAATGCCACTTAAACCTCTTGGGTTTGTGTGTGACACTTTACAATCCATTCGCGGTATAAATGCCTACACACAAATGAATCAACATACACACACACACACACACACATACACATATATACACACATGTGTATACAGCTATAAATATTAATTTATCATTACAAATATACGTAGTATTATTATAAGACAGAAAAGAAAAGAGAAAAAGTAAACAGTAAGAAGATATTTGCGGACTATAAGTTCGATAAGAAGTGTTTCTTTAGAACATATTTAACGTTTTTTAAGTTAATAATAGTGCGTATGGGGGTAGGTAAAGAATTTAGCAGTCGTGGTATTAGGTATGCGCTCGTCCATTCGCCGTAATAATTACCTGCAGTAGTAGTAACAAATTTGTTCTGTGTGACTCGACGCGTATATATACAGTGATTTATTTTGTGTTGCACTTGAATGTTATAAAACTGTAAATTTCTCTTCTATTATGAAGGACCGCGTGGTGACGGAGTAAGAATACCGTTCACCACTCCCTATCTTGTCTGTGGGTGTCGTAAAAGACGACTAAAGGATATAATACGCGTATTTTTATTTTGGGGTTGGGTTGCGGTCGGCGCGCTTCTCGCACCACTCCGTCCGGGGCGACAGAGGGACGTAAGCACGCACATCCGCAACCCACCCACGTGCACGTCGCCTTCGTCGTTGGGCCGACCACCCGAGCAGGGTTACTTGTCATCAGTGGTCGGCCCGACGGAATACCCCCTATTTGGGGTACCCTCCCATCGACCCACGTCCCCCCCCCTCGGGCAGGACGTCGGTGAGAGGGTAACCCAATTAGGGGGTTATCCGTCGAGCCGACCACTGATAGCAAGTAACCCTGCTCCGGTGGTCGGCCCAACGACGAAGGCGACGTTGTGTTCGGGTGGGTTGCGGGTGTGCGTGCTTACGCCCCTCTGTTACCCCGGACGGAGTGGTGCGAGGATTGCGCCGACCGCAGACCTCCCCAAAAAAAAAAGTAGCTTGGTGGTTACGTTAGTTTAGAGTTTTAATTTAAGTTTTGTATCTTTTGCATAGACGTTATATATACATTATATCCCTTAGTCATCTTTTACGACACCCATGTTTAAAATAGGGACGCTGAATTATATTTTTACTCCGTCACCACACGGAAAAAAAGCGTCATATATAAAAAAAATGTGTTTGTACTTATGTGCGCAGTTAAGAAGTTACACTTATTTGACGTAACAAAATAAAAATCTTTATATAGTTTTATCTGCCGCGTTATCCTACGTTTGTAGAAAAAAACGGTCTTCAGCCAAATTGATTTAAAAAGTGCTTATCATCAGGTTCCAATTTTGGAAAAAGATAATATTTATACAGCTTTCGAAGCTTGTGGCAAACTGTTTCAATTTACAAGAATACCTTTCGGTGTCACTAACGGAGTCGCTGCATTTCAATGTACGCTTGAATATATTATCACAGAAGAGCGTTTAAAAGGTACGTATGCGTATTTATATGACGTAACGGTCTGTGGAATGAATAAAAGTGATCACGATGAAAATCTAAATAAATTCATGGATGCTGTGACTAAGTATAAATTAACTTTAAATATAGAAAAATGTCAGTTAGTTCAAAGGTCTATCAGTTTACTTGGCTACACTATATCTGAGAACACTATTAAACCTGACATGGACAGACTTAAACCTTTAATAGAATTACCCATGCCAACTAATACGCAAGAGATGAAACGAACACTAGGCTTATTTGGCCATTATGCAAAATGGATCAGTAATTTTTCAACCAAAATTCGTCCACTTACTGATACAATTTCATTTCCTATTACTAACGAAGCTAAAACGAGCTTTGAAAACCTGAAATCCGAGATACAAAAATCGTCTCTCATTGCTATTGATGACCAAGAAATATTTACTGTTGAAACAGATGCATCAGAATTCGCATTAGCAGCGACCTTATCACAAAAGGGACGACCGGTAGCATTCTTTTCGCGAACACTTACAGATTCAGAACGTAGACAATCTTCTATTGAAAAAGAAGCAGGAGCTATCGTTGAAAGTGTTCGCAAGTGGAGACATTTTCTAATTGGTAGACATTTTAATTTAATCACTGATCAACGGTCAGTGGCATTTATGTTCAACAGCAATCATACTAGTAAAATTAAGAACGAGAAAATAGAGCGCTGGCGTCTTGAATTATCATGCTTTAAGTTTGACATTCTAAATCGTCCTGGCACCGAAAATATAGTCGCAGACGCATTATCTCGTGTTTGTGCTCACATAAATATTGACAAATTGCGTGAATTACATAATGATCTTTGCCATCCAGGGATTGTTAGAATGATTCATTGGATACGTGCTAAAAATTTACCATATTCTGTAGAGGAGGTAAAAGCAATGACAGCTTCTTGTAGAGTATGCGCTGAAATTAAACCACGATTTTGCCAATCTAAAGGACAATTAATTAAAGCCAATTTTCCTTGTGGTTTGTCGTTTAAATCAATTTAACACGAACAATTATAATTTTCCCTTAACGCGCCTCTGACGATATTACCTTTTTTTTTGGCGTAGGTTGCGGTCGGCGCACTCCTTGCACCACTCCGTCCGGGGCGACAGAGGGGCGTAAGCACGCACACCCGCAACCCACCCGAACACCACGTTGCCTTCGTCGTTGGGCCGACCATCGGAGCAGAGTTACTTGTCATCAGTGGTCGGCCCGACGGAGCATATGTCCCCCTTAGTCATCTTTTACGACACCCATGGTTAAAATAAGGGATACTGAATTGTATTCTTACTTTTTTTCATACGCCATACGAAAAAAAGAACGTTTTACTCCACAAAGAAAGTAGAAACTGCATTCTCTCAAATGAAAATTTCCTTCAGTAAATATTTCAAAGTTCTATAGAGTCGGACCTTATAAGAGAAACTATCTAAGGTGCAGCCAGCAAATTTTATGAGTATATCAATCAATTTTATTGCCACTTGGTCTTAAATGAATATGAGGAAACGAGACGGTAATATATGATTAAAATAAAGCCGTCTCTCTCCCACGTTGAACAATGGTGTGCCTAGCATTTCATAGTTTAACCTCTGAAGGAAATTGAGTTAATTACTTGTAATATTTAACGGACTTTACAATCTGTATTCAGGGTAGTGTTATCTTTTGTAAATGAGGTTAGTTTTTAATGTTTCTAAGGTTTTGGAAGTACTTACAGTGATTTTCTCTAAACTTTTAAAAGTTTTTCAATACTTTTTACCTTAGAATAATAAAGTATAGAAGGATAGTGTCGGTACTTATGCGGTTAAAAACGTGAAGCCAAAAATACTACATACGTGCAAGCAATGGACACACGTACACACACACCACTAAACAATAGATTTACCTGTACACTACGGAACGGTCCAGCATAGGACACCAATTGGCTCCAATTTAAATGCTACATTTGTTATGCGCGGAGTTACCTTCTATGACTAATTATTCTAAGACTTTTTACTTTTACAACAGCGTGGTATCATATCAAAATTTCCCTTTTATTATGAAGAATTCTTGAGTCTAAAAGTGGAACGTATATGACTTTGGATGAGATTCAGGAATACTAAGTTATAACAACTATTCAAGAGAAGGAAAACTTTAAATGAAACGCTTGCCTTCATATTCTGAAGGGGCTGGAGCCCAGCAATGGTACTTATAGCAGCTGAGATGAAAGATGCATAATATGTCACTCTTTCAAGAGTAACCTCTAAAGAAAACATGTTTGTATTGTCTAATGACAAAAAAGTTGTGAACGTTGTATATAAAAAAATTCTGTAGTATATTTAGTATTTTATAAATTTTAGCATTTGACTTACCACGGTGGTCAAACGTATGGGTTTCCGTCGAGTTTCTCTTGCATAAACGTTATCTGCTTAACATATTCCATAAGATTACCCCCTACTAAGTGGACTGACGACATCTTGAAACTCACAGGGAACCGTTGGATGCAAGTGGCACATGCCTGTTCCGAGTAGCATTCTCATGGACCTATGTCAATAGGCTGATGGAAGGATATCCCTTAGTCCTCTTTTTCAATACCCACGGACCAGAGGTTTTTTTTTTAATTGCAATTGGTGGCAAACGAGCAAACAGTACACCTGATGGTAAGTGTTGCTGGCGTTCATGGCCCTTTGTATGGCCGCTGCCTACCGTGAAGAAAGTGAAGGGAGTATGAACGCATGCAATGAAGTTTGATGATACTAAAGCCATCAATAAGACCCACCGCACGCAAACACCCTCAGAAAGTTGGGCTCTATCGCTCACTAAACGAAGTGCTATAACAAATTGCTACTACTCACACGTTGATTTTCTGCTCAGTGTCGTACCCTGGACGGACTGGCCCGTGGCTGTAGACAAGCAACTGTGAACAGTGTGGTCCTACCAAACACAGTAGCATTCTTGTAGACCTATGTAAAACAGTTGACGTCTATAGGCAGATGGATAGATGGATACCCGTAGTCGTCTTTTTCATGACCCATAGGCAAGGGAATGGTGAATTGCAATCTTATTTCTTCATCTGAATGGATTCAAAAGCATAAAATTCAAATGCATTTTCTAACAAACATCATCATCATCGCAGTCTACATACGTCAACTGTTGGGTTCGGGCTTAAAATATAGAAGGTAAGTTCGCGCAAAAAAAGTGAAGCATTTCAATTGGCGCCTAATGGACCTTACGCCGAAACCGTTCCTTAATTTACAAGGTCACTGTACTTCACGTACGTACGCAACTCTTACAAAATAAATAGGTAATTATGACGGTTTGTGCATTCAAATGGTGTCACAACACATTTGAAAAACATAAAAAGGTTTTTAACGTTACTTTTAAAAGTATTTTGACGATTTATGTTAATAAAAACATAATTTGATTTCATAATTTGTATAGTGGTGTGCGTGTGTACGTGTGTAGTCGCTTGCACTCGTGTAGTATTGTTTGCTTCATATTTTTGATGGCTTACGTATGGACACTATCCTTCTATACGTTATTATTCTAAGGGTTCGGGCCTCTTTCACTATAGAAGGTAAATTTACCCAATATACAAGCTAGTCAGACGTGTTGGCATAGGGTTTTGTTTCAAGTTTACCTTCTCCTACAGATGTTACATGCATATTGGATCCCTTAGTCGTCTTGTCGTTACGGACAAGAGAATGGTGAATTGTATTCTTATTCCGGGATAACTACAAAAGCATAAAATTCAAATGTATTTTCTAACAAATATACAAGAAAATAAATCCATTGCGCCTATTCTGTTCACAGAAAGAAGGTCTATACATCATTGCAGTATATAACGTTGTTAGATAGAATATAGTTCGTATACGCGGCATAAATCTAATGGTGCAGCGCCTTGTGAATGCAACCATCGGGCATACGTCACGCTTGAATATATAGAGCTGATAATACACCATCTGATTACTGAGTTATAATAATAATCAGAAATCTGGCTTACTTATATAATATTTCGCCCAAAAGATTACCTAATCATTAACACTGCCATTCAAAGTGATAGTGTTGCCAGCCTTTTTGAACGGGGTATGGTCAGCACATCCGCCGCCCGGCTTCGTCCGGGGCAAGTGGGTGATAGACGAGCGGCGCGCGGCCCCGTAACCCACCTGTGGACCTACTCTTGAAATTAATTCTAATGTCGAATCTGATTCAATTCCAATCTCACCAAACTTATATTTGGTACTCTTGAACAAAATCGAGAATGAATTCTTAGCGTTTGTCGTTGTTATTTTCACCAAACGTGCCGTATTTTCTTGCTTTAAATTAATAATGTTATCGAACTCGATCACCACAAAGACTTTCTTGAAATTGTGCAACATTAACGATTTTAAACTACCACAAAATCACATCGGGAGTAGCAAATATTTGACTTAATCGAATTCATTAGTTTAAAAACATTCAACCGAATTTGATTCCAATCGTGTGCTAATGTCGCTTTCAAGAGTATCAAATTGCTCAAATTCGAGCTGTGATTGGATTTAGGATTGGAATCGAGATTCAAGAGTAGGCACACTGATAGCACGTCGCCTTCGTCGTTGGGCCCACCATCGGCGTAGAGTTCCTTGACTTCAGTGGTCTGCCCGACGGAATACCCTGAGGGGGTATCCTCTCCCATCGATATCCCCTTCCCGGAACGTCGGCTTCTCCGCGGGTGACAGACTAATTAAATCAAATCAAATCATTTATTCTGCATAGGCCCCTTAAGGGCACTTACATATTGTCAAATTACACGTTTGAATACAATACAATAATCTACCACCGGATCGGAACGCGGCCACAAACTGAGAAGATCCGGCAAGAAACTCAGCGGGCAGTAATTTTTTTTCTTAATCTTTTAAATATACATAATATTATGCTTCGTACAACATATATGGTATTAGCTCCAGTGTGATGCCCTTCGAAATTAAATAAATGTATAAATTTTCAAGATTTAATGCAAGACAAAAAAAAAATTAAGCATAAAGGAAGGAAGAAAATATGGCTGGACCAGATCCCACAAGCAGCACCCGATCACGAGTTAACTACTAGAGCAGCCATCACTCTCCTCAACCAATAATCCCCGGTTCGGTCACCCGCAGCCTCTGTTAAGGCGTTCCTCGCGCGTACGATCCGTAGCTTCTTTCCGCGAGAGTCTCCTTAGCATCAATCCTCCTCGTTAATGTATTTGTTGACCAGATTGCGACAAATGCAGTTGGCCTAGGTTGATATAGATCTCTCAGTCGTCTTGTACGACACCCATAAACAATCTCTGCTCTGTAGTATTCATAACCCACCAATAAGCATAACCTTTTGCATTTTGAAAATATTGCGTTGAACTTCGAAACATTTTTCATCACAATATCATCATCATCATTATCGCAGCCCATATACGTCCCACTGTTGGGCTCGGGCCTCCTACATAATGGGAGGGCATTTGATCTACTATACCATGCTGGTCAGACATGTTGGTATAGGGTTTCATTTCGAGTTTTCCTTCTCTAGCACAGGTGTTATGTGCATAGTATATCCCATAGTCCTCTTTTACGACATCCACGCGCAAGATAGGAAATGGTGAATTGTATTCTTACTCCGTCACCATACGGAAAACATCACAATATAAATCATAATTAATTCGAAGTTGAGACATCATCTTTCAAGTCTATCTACCCGCTCCTCTGCTACAATGACATTAAATTTAATTATGTCTAAAATTTAATTAAGTTATCGCTTTAATAAATCACGAACTGAGATATAATTAATTTATTTTCATATTAATGTACTGTTCTTAAAAATTCATCGACAATGCTTTGTAGTTGAGGAAATTGTTTTCGATTATTGTATTAATATTTAGTTTTTTTCTGGTGACGGAGTAAGAGTTTACTACCCTCTCTCTTATCTGTGGCTGTCGTAAAAGAAGACTAAGGGATATAATATGCATATAACGTCTTAATAGTGGTAGGAGGACCACACTGTTGACAGTTGTCTGTCTACAGCCACGAGCCGGTCCGTCCAGCGTAGAACCGCACTCTCGCAGAAAATCGATGTCCGAGTAGTAGCGTTTTGTTACTCGGCTCGTTCGGTGAGCGAGAGAGCCAGAATCTCAACTTACTGAAGATGTTTGCGTGTGGTGGGTTTTGGTGATGCCTGCGCGGTAGGCAGCGGTCTTGCAAAGGTACTTAAACTGCAGCAACACTTACCATCAGGTGTAATGTTTGCTCATTTACTACCACTAGCAATAAAAAAAATGCAAGAGAAAAAAAGCTAGAAATAAAAACCTATAGCAATGCGTCTGGCCAGCATGGTATAAAAACTAAAATTCCCTCCCATAATGTAGGAGACTCAAGCCCAACACTGGGACGTATTATATATTTAGTATGGTTTTTCTTCTCTCTCTCTCTCTCTCTCGGAGTTTCAATCGCCTTACCCGCATAGTTCCCGTTCCCATTGGAATACCGGGATCAAATATAACCTAAATTACTAGTTATATAGACAGCTGGTAGTAAAATATTATCAAAATCAGTCCAGCCGTTTTGAAGATTACCTCAAACAAACAGACAAACAGGCAGCCAAAAAATTTTTAAACTGTATTTTAGGCTATGTGTCGTGTAAATAATCATGTGAGCATAAAAAATTCCAATATTTTAACATTACAAACAGACACTTCAATTTTATTTATTTGTATAGATAGTAAGGAGGTATTATCAGTTCGATGTTATTTGCCAAAAATTCTATTTGGCTTGGTGCAGCGGAGAATATGTCGCTTGAATCCACCTCCTTCTATATATTTATTATGTGACCTCGCCGAAGAACTTGAAGACATATCTTACATGCTTTGTGAAAATTATTTAAAAGGATTTTAAAATAATAATTTTCTTTTTTTGTTTTTTTTTTTCTGAGAAGGCTCAGTCCCAGTAGTGGGACGTATATAAGGTATGCTAATGATACTGATTTAGTAGCAAATGCCCGAGTGTGTATGTCACTGAACTCATCCCAAACGGCTGGACCGATGTTGATGAAATTTTTTGTGCATGTTCAAGGGGATTCGAGAATGGTTTAGATTCACAATTGGACCCGATAGGTGGCGCTGTATTTATTTTACTTGAACAGAACAACGTATGTTGGGTCAGCTAGGATTCTATAAAACTTTAGCTAGAAAATATATTACAAGTTAGTTCTATTGTAAATTCTCCATTGTTCACACAATGCAGTACTAAATTATCGATCAGAGTCAGGCTGCACGTGACGAGAATGCCTTCAGCCGATGTAATTGTTTGTAGATTGAACTCCGATGACGTCACAACTCTTAGATTTATGTGGTCTGACCTATAGAGGTTTATTTATTGTGTATAAGTTTTGGGCTTTTTAGCTTTTATACGATAAACTATCGCCCTATCAAATATATGGAGGAAGTAAACATAGACTATTTAGTTATGTTTCTAATATGTCGATTGTAGAGATGGTTTAATAGGTAATTGAGTTAACCCGTCAAGTGACGCGGGTTCGAATCCCATGCAGGACAACGCTTTACCA
This sequence comes from Lymantria dispar, assembly GCA_032191425.1. Taxonomy (NCBI): domain Eukaryota; kingdom Metazoa; phylum Arthropoda; class Insecta; order Lepidoptera; family Erebidae; genus Lymantria; species Lymantria dispar. The sequence continues at coordinate 1,575,139 of CM063465.1, read as the reverse complement.
CTGACGACAAGTCGCCCTGCTTCGGTGGTCGGTACAACAACGAAGGCGACGTGTCACGGTTGAGTTACGGGTGTGCGTGCTTACGCCACTCTGTCGCCCCGAACGGAGTGGTGCGAGGAGTGCGACGACCGTAACACACTCCAAAAAAAAAAGGTCATCACTCTGTGGTGACTGGATCGGGGAATAGTCCGTCACCTGCAGTGAGGCTAATCGCGTGAGGGCGACCAACGTCCCGGAGGCGTGTTAGAAAGGGAGGGTACCCGAAAGGGTATCCCTCCAGGCTGGCCACGAACGACAAAGAACTCTGTACTGGTAGTTGGCCTATTGGCGAAGGAGGGGGATTGCGATGGATTATGAGGCCGCGCGTAGTCCTTTCATCACCCTGGACGGAATGGATGGCGTGTGCGCTGACCATAGCAAAAAAAAAAATAAGCAAAAGGACAACAGGACACAACACTATGTGCGTTCCTCAAATTTTTGATCTGAGTCTGTATGTAATTTGTGTCCGTTAATTAAATATTTGTAAAATCCCCCGCAATACATGGATTATTTCCTCAATGCAATGTGGTCTTTACAAATGCAAGGCTTTTTAATAAAATAATTCTTAATAATATAAATCTTTAAACGTAAGATCAAATTATTATCATTTCAGCTCATATATGTCCAACTGTTGGCCTTTTTTGTTTTTTTTTTGTGTGGGCTGCGGTCAGCGCGCTCCTCACACCACTCTGTCCGGGGCGACAGTGGGGCGTAAGCACGCACACCCGAAACCCACCCGAACACCACGTCGCCTTCGTCAATGGGCCGACCACCGGAGCAGGGTTACTTGTCATCAGTGGTCGGCCCGACGGAATACGCCCTATTTGGAGTACCCTCTCATCGACCAACGTCCCCCCCTTGGGGAGGACGTCGGTCTTTCCTCACGCGGTCGGCCTCTCGGCGGGTGACGGACTAACTCCCCGGTCACGTCACCCGCGGCCTCGGCTAGGGCGGCATGACGCGCAGGTAATCGCGCCTGTGCCGCCCCAGTCGCCGGCGGCGGGTCGCTTCGTCGAGGCTGTGCTCCTCGCGCGCGCGACCCGCCGCCTCCTTCTGCAAGATCACTGCCTCGCAGAAGGCTGCGACCGCGTCCCAGTTCCTGATGCTGTCGAGTATGGCCCTAGTGATGGTCGGCAGCGTCAGGTCGGCACCGATGATTGCGACGAGTTCACGACGCTGCTCTGCCCAGGCGGCACAAACCTCGAGCGTATGCTGCGCCGTGTCCTCGTCGCAATCGCACTGGTGACAGGACGGAGTGCTCTCCCTCCTAGCGACCGTGTACAGGTACTTGCCGAAGCATCCATGCCCCGTCAAGACCTGCACCAGTCGGAAAGAAAGCACCCCGTGCCGCCGTTTTAGCCACTGCATCAGCACCTGCCGGAAGGCCTCCACAGTCCAAACACCGTATCGAGGCCTCTCCAGCCGGACTGCCCAACGGGCAATGACGTCTCGGAGGGCGTTGACGCGCCAGGCGTTGAGCTCCCTCAAAGATACCACACCGCCCTCCGCTCGCACCCCCGACACCCACAGATACAAATCGGCGAGCATCTTCGCCTCCAGATCCCACAGGGGAGTCCCAGCCAACAGGCACGCCGCTTCCGTCGCCACCGTGCGATACCCACAAATGGCCCTTACCACGATGGCCCTCTGTGGTCGCCCTGAGTCGGGCGGTCAGGGACCTCACACACACCGGTGCGTCGTACAGGGCCATCAACCGGATCAACTGTTGGGCTTGAACTTCTTCCATAATAGGAGGGCAATTGACCTACTATATCAGATATGGTCAAACGTGTTGGTACAAGATTTCATTTCGAGATTTCCATCTCTTGCATAGATATTATATGCATATGTAATCTCTTAGTAGTTTTTACGACACCCACGGGTAAGATAAGGGGGTGGTGAATTGTATTCTTACTCCGTCAACACACAGACTGAAGGTAGTAGTAGTACTTTGATATTATCGGTTATGTTATAGAAGCTGTCAGTTAAGAAGTTGAACTATTAATCACAACCGTCAAACTTATAACAATGGCTGCCTGATAACTAAGTTTCAACCTGTTACATAAATTGGCTTGGTTAGTTTAATGGAATATCTGCATTGTATTGACGTGATGTCTTTTAGATCGATGAACGCCGGTTGTACGAGCGAAAAAGTATGACTCGTTGTCACGTTCCGCCCAATAAGCACAATAAGCATAGAGAGGCACCATCGGTTTAAGCTATCGGCTTGTAATGCATCTGTATTTAATTTAAGTAACAAGATATTTGAATTAATGAGTCCTAATAAGTGTTAATTTATCGAAAAAATTGTGATTTTCAATTAACTCCTTTGTATTATATAAAACTAGCTGACCCAATAGACATTATTCTGTTCAAATAAAAAAAAAGTAATAGGAATTCTCCTTGAAATCGGTCGCAGCGCCTCCTCCCGGTTCTAATTATTAATCTAAACTATACTCATATCCATCGGAACAGTTACAAAAAAATCAAAATCAGTACGTACAGCCGTTTAGAAGGAGTTCAACTACAAACACACGAACAGAAGATTTATATATATACACTAGCAACCCGCCCTCGCTTCGCTTCGGTTTCTGTCGCCTTATCCCTGTAGTTTCCGTTCCCGTGGGAATACCAGGATAAAATATAGCCTAGTTTACTGCCTGATATTATAACTTTCCATTGGTGAAAGAATTTTTGAAATCGGTCCAGCTGTTTTGAAGATTACCCGGCACAAACAGACAGACAGACAAAAAAATATAAAATGATTTTTAGGCATAGGTATCGTTCAAATAACCGTGTGAGCATGAAAAAAGCCTATTATTTTGACATTACAAACAAACACTCCAATTTTATTTATTGGTATAGATTATGCCATATTACTTCCTGTCGTAATCAGTAGGCTTACCCTTGAAACCAATTCTAATTTCGAATCCGATTCAATTCCAATCTCACCAAACTTATATTTGGTACTCTTAAACAAAATCGAGAATGAATTCTTCGCGTTTTCCGTTCTTATTTTCACCAAATGTGCCATATTTTATTACTTTGAATTAATAACGTTACCGAACTCGATTACCACAAAGACGCTTTCTTGAAATTGTGCAACATTAACGATTTCAAACTACGTCAAAATCACGTCGGGAGTAGCAAATATTTGGCTTAATCGAAGAGAGTTGAATTCATTTAGTTTAAAAAAATCCCACTGAATTTAATTCCAATCTTGCGCTAGTGTCGCTTTCAAGAGTAACAAATTGCTCAAATTCAAGCTGCGATTAGATTTAGAATTGGAATCGAGATTCAAGAGTAAGCACACTGTTCTTTTATGCATATCATTTCAGCTCATATACGACCCACTATTGGGCTCGAGCCTCCTCCACAATATGCGGGAAATTGACCGGACTACACCATGCTGATCAGACAGGTTGGTTTAGGGTTTTATTTCGAGTTTTCCTTCTCTTGCATAGATATGCGTATTATATCCCTTAGCCGCCTTTTACGATATCCACGGTAAGATAGGGAGTGGTGAATTGTATTCTTACTCCGTTACCACACGGAAAAAATAAATTTATGCTATAGCATGCATAAAATTCCGTTCTTGTACAAAATAAATTCGATATTTCACATCTACCAGGCGTCTTAAGGGACGGCTCACTTTTTTTAAATTAAATTATCAATCGTTTACAGAATTACTATTTATAACATAAACGACTTTTGATGTTACCTTATTAATTAATTTAGTATTTTTTTTTTTCTCTTAAAATATCTGCTAATTGGTTCATATCAGATAAATCAATTAGCTGATATTTCAAGGGTCTTAGTGAGGTCTTAGAAATCTTTGAAAAGTCTGTAATAATTTCATTTAATAAAATGTTTATTTTAGTATTTTATTACTTTAAATTGGCCGTGTGGTGACGGAGTAAAAATGCAATTCAGCACCCCCTCTCTTGCCTGTGGGTGTCGTAAAAGACGACTAAGGGATTCAATATTCATATAACATTTCAACTTTTGAATTGTTTTTAAGAGTGTATATTTTGTGCAACCTCATTTTTTTTAATACATCATCATCATCAACTTAGCCCAGCAGAGGGCTCCAACGTCCTCCACAAAGGGAAGGAAATTAAACTACTGTATCAGGCTGGTAGACGTCTTGGCATAGAGGTTTTTTCTCGATTTTCTTTTTTTGCTTGTTATATGCATATTATATTCCTTAATCGTCTTTCACGACACCCACCGGCGTGGTTATTTATACTCTTACTCATTATCACATAGAAGGGATGTTTTAATTAACAAAAAAAATATTATTAGATTAGCTTCGGGTATTGCCTCTCCGTTGTTCCCTGCGCCGTCATCATCATACGGTCAGTCTCTCTGTGGATGACGGAATAACCCCTGGTCCAGTCACCTGCTGTTTTAGCTAAGGCGGCATCAGGCGTACTCGCGCCTGCGCCACCCCAGTCGCCGGCGGCGAACATGTAGCCACGTTGCAACTAGCTAGACTAGATTTATTCATCATCATCATCATCTTGCTCTTATCCCAATTACTTGGGGTCGACGCAATATATCATCTGTTTTGACATATTGCAAAAAGTTTCGACAATGACTTTTATGACCGGCCGCCTGCCTGACGTCAACCCTCCTTGGGAATGTAATCGTTGACCCAAATGGTACCAGATAGAGTTGGTCCGGGTCAATCTAGGGCTCTTAGTCGTCTTTTACGACACCCACGAGCAAAGCAATGGTTGGTAGTATTCGAAGCCGCTACCACACAGCAAGACTAGATTTATTATATTAGTAACTATATTTTGGATTTTCGACAACATAATTCAGATTTTTGTTGATTTTCAACCTACATAATATAATTATTGAGAAGTTAGTGTAACAAAAGTTAATTACTGAACACAATTGCGTTTTACAAACCTTGTACAATAGTGTTACATACATTGTATTTCCTTTTCATTTATTATACACACTTTAAAAAAACAAATGCGAAAACTCAGTCGTATATTTTAATATTAGATTGAATAAGTAAAAGTTAGAATGTAATATAAAAATTCAATGCCATTATTTTAAAATTCATAGATACCTCTTTTTTTAGGGTTCCGTAAAGTTCCAAAGGGTAAAACAAGACCCTATTACTAAGACTTCGCTGTCTGTCCGTCCGTCTGTCTGTCACTAGACTGTATCTCAAGAACCGCGACAGCTAGACAGTTGAAATTTTTACAAATTGTGTATTTCTGTTGCCGCTATAACAACAAATACTAAAAACAAAATAAAACAAATATTTACGAGGGACTCCCGTACAACAAACGCGAATTTTCATAGATAACTAGCAGCTCCCTGCGGTTTCACCCGTAGTTCCTTTGCCCGTGGGCATATCGGGATAAATTATAGCCTATGTGTTATTCTGATTCATTCAGTAGTTTTTGCGTGAAAGAGCAACAAACATCTTCACATTTTTCACATCTTCACATCCTCACATACAAACTTTCGTATTTATAATATTAGTAGGATAGTACGGAACCCTTCGTGCGCGATTCCGACTTGCACTTAGCCGATTTTTTATGAGGGGTGGGCTTTGTTCAGCGCACCTGGCGCCTGGTTCCGTTTGGGACGATGCGCGTTTCCATAACCCACCGTCGCACGTCGCCTTCATCGTTGCGTCGACCACTGGTACAGAGTTCCTTGTTCTCCGTGGTCGGCCCGAGGGAATACCCTGCGGAGTACCCTTACCGGGAAGTCGGTCGCCGTCGCGCGGTCAGCCTCTCTGCAGGTAACGGACTAATCCCCGGTCCCATCACCCGCGCTTCGTTTATGAATAGGTACATCTTAAAAATGTCTCGGCACATAACGCCAACCTGTCTGACCAAGGTGTATACCACCTTATTCAGAACGGTTGACTAGTTTAAGTTAATAGCTTAATCATTTAAAAAAGTTCATAATTCATCATCGTTCGACTCATGTACGTCCCATGGCTGGGCTCGAGCCCCCTCCGTAATAGGCGGGCTATGACCTACTACACCAAGCTGGTCAAATATGTTGCTATAGGGTTTAATTTTGGCCCTGTACGGCGCACCGGTGTGGGCGGGGTCCCTGACCGTCCGTCTTAGGGCCCTCCTGTGGCGACCACAGAAGGTCATGGCGATCAGGGCCATACGGGGTTACCGCACGGTGGCGACGGAGGCAGCGTGCCTCCTGGCCGGAACCCCCCCGTGGGACCTGGAGGCGGAGATGCTCGCCGACATTTATCGGTGGGTGTCGGAGACGCGCGCCCGCGGCAGCGTGGTCTCCATCAATGAGATCACCGCCTGGCGGGTCGACGCCCGCCGAGAAGTAATTGCCCGTTGGGCAGTCCGGCTGGAGAGTCCTCGGTACGGTGTCAGGACTGTCGAGGCCCTCCGGCCGGTGCTGATGGAGTGGTTGGAGCGGACGCACGGGGTGCTTTCCTTCCGACTGGTGCAGGTGCTGACGGGGCACGGTTGCTTCGGGAAGTACCTGCACAAGATTGTCAGGAGGGAGAGCACACCGTCCTGCCACCACTGCAGTTGCGACGAGGACACGGCGCAGCACACGCTCGAGGAGTGTGCTGCATGGGAGGGGGATCGCCGTGAACTCGTCGCAATTATCGGTGCCGACCTGGCGCTGCCGACCATCGCCAGGGAGATGCTCGTCAGCGTCAGGAACTGGGACGCGGTCGCCGCCTTCTGTGAGGCCGTAATCTCACGGAAGGAGGCGGCGGATCGTGTGCGAGTAGAGCTCCTATTCGGCGACACGTTCCGCCGCCGGCGACTCGGGCGGCGCAGGCGCGAGTATCTGCGCCTAATGCCGCCCTAGCTGAGGCCGCGGGTGATCGGACCGGGGAATTGTCCGTCACCCGCTGAGAGGCTGACCGCGCGATGGCGACCGACGTCCCAGTACGTCGAGAGGTGAGGATACCCGAAAGGGTATTCCGTCGGGCCGACCACTGACGACAAGTCACATCTGCTCCGGTGGTCGGCCCAACAACGAAGTGACGTGGGTACGGGTGGGTTATGGGCCCGCGCGCCGTCCTTTCATCGCCCTGGACGGATTGGACCGCGCGTGCGCTTACCATAGCCCACCCATAAAAAAAAAAAAAAAATAGGGTTTCATTTCGAAGTTTCTTTCTCTTACATAGATGTTATATGCTTATTATATCCCTTAGTGGTCTTTTACGACACCCAGGGGCAAGATAGAGAGTGGTGAATTGTATTCTTACTCCGTCACCATGGACACCATTTTTCTAATTTAGAATAATTTGAATACCGCCACAACTGTTAGATCTTAATGTAAAAGCAAAACTTGATCTAAGAAAGCCTTCAGGCAACGCGAGTGCTGGGACAATATTAATTTCTTTAGATTAGTAAAACCCTGCAGAATTGACTTGCATATTAAATATTCTGCCTTGAATCTCTAATCATCACAGCTCATATACGTCACACTACTGGGCTCGAGCCTCCTCCGTAATGGGAGGGGAATTGACCTACTCTACCACGCTGGTCAGACGCTTTGATGTAGGGTTTTAATTCGAATCGATCCGTGTCAAGGCGCCCGGCCCCATAACCGTATTCCCTACTCTTCGCCATTAGGCTAATCACTACTACAGAATATCATCATTACTCTGCTTTGATCTTTACTTGGGGGTCGACGTAATGTCTTCTTCTTTTACATAGCTCTATCAGTTGTCGCATCTACGTTCCACGCCTTTCTATCTATGTCATGCGTCACGCAATCCTTCCATCTTTTACTGATCTGTCGTGATCTAGGGGTAACCTAAGTCGACATTCATACTTGAAACTTTCATTACAACATTATTTTCAACCCGTCCTTACGCTGTCAGTCTTTTTATTTCCGTCACTGGCACAACATTCAAAATTTCATTTATATGTTTTCTTATATTTAAATAAGTGTTATATATGGAAATCCAATTAGATACCTGTATGAGAATAGAATGAATCAATACTCCTAATTAGGTAGGACGAATGCGAATCTCCGAACGATATGTATGTCTGCTTACTGTATGTCTGTAAAAATTTTCAACCATTTACCAGAGTATCTTAAAACTCTACCATACACACTATTTCGTAGAAAACTACAAACAATGCTGCATGATAAAAATTACTATGATATTAATGAATACTTTAATGATAAATTGTGACATCTAAAATTTAAATACTAATAATACTGACATCTAAATTGAATATATTTATATTTACATATTGAACACTATCTACTGTTGAAGATTTTTACATATAACTTTACATATAATTTGCATTTTTTATACATTTATTGACATGCTATGAGTAATTGCGTTTTTAATATTTTAATGATTGTAACGAATAAAATTTATTTAAATAATTGATTACAACGACTAGATATAGCTAATAAGCTGTATCAATAAAAAAGACACTGTTTTAAACATTTCCACGCCATACATATATGGTAGAATATGCTGGATCATGTTATATAACTAAGACCTACTATAACCATATTTTTGGAAATAAAGATTATTATTATTATGACATTTATTTAATTTACTAACTACCTTATACATTTTTAAATATGATATAAAAAAAATAAAATATTTAAAAATATAAAAAGCGTGATGACCCACCGGCAGCGAGTACAAGGACCAAGCTGTCGGTGGTTAGGGCTCCAAAGAGAGGAACTTTCTCACGATGCACGCCGTGTCCAGTAAGACCGCCTTCTGCATCAGACCTGCACTCCAACTACCTAACGTGAGCCTCTTTAGATGTTGATTGAGGCTCTTGGCTATTATCCCATTGGTCGAAATGACTATCGGTACAACGATTGCCGAGTCCACATCCCACATGTCGACAATCTCGTGAGCTAAGTCTTGATATTTTATTTGTTTATCTTTCTCAGCCTTCACGAGATTCCCGTCATGCGGAACAGTGATATCAACAATCATTGCACGGCGCTCTAGCCGATCTATCACCACGATGTCTGGCTTATTGGCCACAATAGTCCTATCAGTGATAATAGATCGGTCCCAGTACAATGTGACACGGCTGTTTTCGAGAACCGGCTCGGGTACATACCTGTAGTACGGCATCTCTACGCTCACAAGTTTGTACCGCAGAGCAAGTTGCTGGTGGATGATTCTGGCTACTTGGTTATGTCTATGCAAGTACTACAAGTAGCAAGACGTGAACAGCCGGAAACGATATGCCTGAGGGACTCGCCTGGTCGGTGGTACGCCCGACAAATATCAGCCGTGCCATCCCTCAGGATATATTTCCGGTAGTTATTCGTCTTAATAACTTCGTCAGTAATTGCACAGACAAAACCTTCGGTTTCTCCGAAAAGATTCCCGAATCGTAACCAGGTCACAGAGGCTGAAAGGTCTATTTCCGGGGCATGTAGGGCTCCGTAGAACCTGCCATGCAGCTCCTTGCTCTGCCATACATTCTCGCGGTCTGTAGTGCTTAGTACTACTGGTCTACGCCAGTTCTCTTTAGCCAACCCAAGCGGGGTGAGACCGCTATCCACTTTCATCATATCAAGATGCACACCACTCGTCTTCTTGAGGAAATAATCCCTGAGGTTGCATACTTCGCGATTATGGAGGGCTTTGGCATTTAGGAAACCTCGTCCCCCACATCTTCGCGGAATATACAACCTCATTATCGATGAACGAGGGTGATGCATCTTGTGCGATGTTAAGAGCGTGGGGACTTTTCTGTCCAGGGTGTCCAATTCGGTTTGAGTCCACTTGAGTATGCCAAAGGAGTGCATCAGAAGCGGCATGACCCAAGCGTTGTAGGCACGCACCTTGTTACCGCCCGATAGAAGGCTATTTAAAACCTTCTTCAGACGGCCAAGGAAGCGTTCCCGCAACGCCCGTAATTTTTAGTAATTCTACCAATTGTGTGTTATTTACAATATTTTTTATGTTGGTCACTTATTTTATTTATTTATTTAAGACAACACCCTGCACTAAGGAAATAATCCTTGTATTGCAGGGGACTTTACAAACATACAATTAACGGACACAAATTACATCCAGACTCAAAACAACAATTTGTGGATCGCACAAAGTGTTGTCCCGCGTGGGATTCGAACCCCCGACACTGGCGCTGTAGGTCGCTATCTTAACCACTACGCCATCTGTGCAGTCATTACGCCATTTGGTGTAAATAATTTCAGGTCATCCATGTAAAGAAATCCTGTTGTCAGCTTGGTCCAAGATCCCAGATCCAAGCTAACTTGGCACTATACCGAAGAAATCCCGGACATCAGCTTGTACGAGATCAGAATGGCTCTCAAACAACTACGTAACGGTAAGGCACCGGGAGATGACGGAATTACGGCAGAGCTTCTGAAGGCGGGCGGCAAGCCGGTCTTAATAGCCCTTCAGAAGCTATTTAATTCCGTTATCCTCGGGAGCGACGTTCCAGAGTCGTGGATCAAAAGTGTGGTGATGCTGTTCTTCAAGAAGGGTGACAAAGCTCTCTTGAAAAACTACAGATCCATCTCACTCCTGAGCCATGTTTATAAGTTGTTTTCGAGGGTCATTACCAATCGACTCTCGCGCAAGCTCGATGACTTCCAGCCGCCCGAACAAGCCGGCTTCCGAAAAGGTTATAGCACCATAGACCATATCCTCACGCTTCGGCAGATTATACAAAAGACCGAGGAGTATAATCGGCCCCTGTGCTTAGCGTTTGTGGACTATGAGAAAGCCTTTGATTCAGTCGAAACTTGGGCAGTGCTGCAGTCCCTTCAGCGGTGCCAAATCGACTATCGCTATATCGAAGTGCTGAAGTGTTTGTATAGGAACGCCACAATGTCAGTCCGTATCCGGGATAAGAGTACGAAACCGATCCAGTTGCAGAAAGGCGTGAGACAGGGAGATGTCATCTCTCCGAAACTATTCACCACTGCACTGGAAGATGTCTTCAAGCTCTTAGACTGGACTGGACTTGGCATCAACATTAACGGCGAATACATCACTCACCTTCGATTTGCGGACGATATAGTCGTTATGGCAGAATCCATGGAGGACCTTGGCATAATGCTCAATGATCTCAGCAGGGTATCCCAACTAGTGGGTTTACGAATGAACATGGACAAGACGAAAGTCATGTCAAATGCCCATGTCATTCCTGTACCGGTCCTAGTTGGCAATGCGATTCTTGAAGTTGTCGATCACTATGTTTACCTAGGACAAACAGTCCAGTTAGGTAGATCCAATTTCGAGAAAGAGATCAGCCGACGAATCCAACTCGGTTGGGCAGCGTTCGGAAAACTTAAGAGGATCTTCTCGTCCAACATAACTCAGTGTCTGAAAACACAGGTCTTTGACTAGTGTGTGTTACCAGTGATGACTTACGGCACGGAAACGTGGTCCTTAAATGTAGGCCTCATATCAAGGCTCAAAGTCGCTCAGCGTGCTATGGAGCAGGCTATGCTCGGGATTTCTCTGCGAGATAGAATCCGGAATACGGAAATCCGCAGAAGAACGGGTGTAACCGACATAGCACGAAGAATTAGCACGCTGAAGTGGCAATGGGCAGGCCACATCGCTTGACGAACCGACAACCGCTGGGGAAGAAAGGTTCTCGAGTGGCGACCACGTATCGGACGACGCAGTATAGGACGCCCCTCCCCACTAGGTGGACCGATGACCTAGTGAAAGTAGCTGGGCGTCGTTGGATGCAAGCGGCACAGGACCGCTCATTGTGGCGCAACATGAGGGAGGCCTACGTCCAGCAGCGGACGGCGATAGGCTGAAATGATGATGATGATGAATTAGGTACATATTCGTGGGAGGCGTAAAAATCGGCTGAGAGGTCACCAGAAGAATAAGAAGCAGCTCTCCGTGGTATTTCCACATGATATTTTTCATAAAGGTCCCACTTGTCACCCTGTAACGATTCCCGTGATTCTCTTAACAAGGTAGGAGGGATAGAGGCTACTACTACTACGTATAATAAATTTATTTTCAAAGATCAAATTTAAAAAAATATATATTCAAATACCATGGTATATGTGATATTTAATTTTCCATAAATAATAAAACGACTATAAATATGTTAACACTAGCAATCCGCCCTCGCTTCGCTTCAGTTATAGGTTATAGTCGTTTTACCCGCGTAGTTCGCGTTCCCGTGGGAATATCGGGATAAAATATAGCCTAGTTTACGCCCTGATATTATAGCTTTCCAGTGGTGAAAGAATTTTTGAAATCGGTCTAGCCGTTTTGAAGATTACCCGGAACAAACAGACAGACAGACAAAAATTTTTGATGTGAAACATCTTTAGGCGAGGGTGACCGTGATCGTCGCGTGGCGTTTAACGCCACGCCTCGCGGTCCCCTATTAATTAAATATTAAATAAATATTTGGATGCATATATCTACATTTTTGTAACGAAACCATGGTGCGATTTAAAATTTTGTACAACGCCATCTGGTGAACTCAAAGTAAATTGTTACTTATAATGTATATTATGGAGGGTAGAAGTAAGGAGAACCATCTCGGTGTATTAAAAAGTGTCTGTTAAAAGGGAGCAAATTAAGGTGGCGCTATAGTAACAAGTGGAAGAATTTTAAAGTACCTCGTAACGTTACTTTCAAACCAATTGAAGTACTTTTTGACACTGGTTATTTTTTTTCAAGATTTCCCCCATTTTGAAATACGTAAATAATTGAGATTTTAAATACTGCATATTTCTTAACTACTGAAGTCAAGAGAAATATTCAACTTTTCAACTCGGCACACTTCACTCTATTTATAACTGCTAAGTTCATTTCATTTCCACTTGCTACACTAGCGCTATTTCGGTGAGAGTTCGAACAATAATTTGCTGTTTACAAGTGAACACTTTTTCGACTAATCCCCCATACAAGACGGTCCTCCTTACTTCTACCCTCCATAATGTATATTAATGAAAATAAATGTTTATTGAATAAAAATCATCATTTTTTGGGAAAAAATCGCGATATTTTATTAATACTTTATGCCTTAGTTTTATCGTATTAGTTCCTGTCGTAATCTAATGTTCTTTTATGCATATATACTTGTTTTATAAATTAATGTAAAATTCTCTAACTTAGTAATATAAATATACCAGTAGGTATGGTATTTAGTTTACTTTCAGCGACGAAAACTGGAGAACCGTTTTTTATAGGCTTTTATTAGTTTCAGGTGTATATAGTGTGTATATTTATTTCTTTGTATATTACCGACTTCATAGGAATTAGATTTTGACTCACTTTAAACAGAAAAATTTCATTTAAAAGTTGAAAATTTAAGGAGGACCAATGACGTTAAAATTATTTAGATAGCTTGTCTTATTATCATTACAGGATTAAAAATTTCTTTATTAAATATATCGCACTGCTATTACTAGACTGTATCAACTCAAAATGGGGTCAATTTGAGATAATTAATTTTTCGTACGTAAAATTCAATTATCTATGCGTCAATAAAACCGCCGTTTAAATAGTACCAAAACCCATTGAAAAATGGCGCTCTAGTCACTCTATATGATTCAGTGACCGTTGTGACCCCCCGCGCAATATTGCATCATCTTTAGTTATGGTTGAAATTCAAAAGGTGAAGACGTGTCGCTGTGAATTTAAGATCGTATTATTTTAGATTGCTACGGCATTGGTGACTCAGGTATGTAAAAATTTGAGCATTATTTCGACATATTACGTTATTGATGAATTCTAACCTAAATATTAACTTAACCCTTCTTTGCATGATTTTTTCTATTTTTTTAAAATAAATCAGGGTGATGTAATTAATGCTCTAGATTAAAGGAAAAATATTTAAAAAAATCCTAGTGTAAATAAAAATATGTATTATGTAAAAAACAATATGATGGAAATTTACATCATCATGCATTGTCACATATTTAGCTCAGTCCTAAATTAAAAAAAAATATTGTTTCCTCAATCTTCTTTATTCTTTATGATAATTTAAAAAACAATTATTATTTTTATTTAAGCACAAATTGACGCCACATTTATTACACGAAATTGTGGAATAGCCTTTACATTTGGGAAATTTGCACCGGAGTGACCCACCTACTTTTGGCCAATGTTCAGCACCATCTTTTCTTATGTCTTTTGGAGGTGGTGGAGCTGGAGAACCTTTTCTTTTTTTTGATTGTAATTCTTCTTCTAGTGCACTGGTACTAGGACGCCCTCTTTTAGCTTCTTTAGTGGTTCCTCTGTTGCATAGCACAAAGGCCAATTCATTTCTGAATTGGCTCATTGTAAGCAGACTCTTTTTGGGTTCACCTCTTTCTTGAGCATTTTTTTTATGAACAATCCAAGAGTTTATAATAGCTAGATCAAATAGATGAAAAAAAATACGCAAATACCACTTTTTAGACCTCATTTTTATATGATTTCTGCCCAAAAAGCTATCCATGAGATCTACTCCTCCCATATGTTTATTGTACTCTTGGACAATAAACGGGCAAGTAATATCAATTTTTCCTTTTGTTATCCTGTCAAATCTATTGACTTTAGTTAAAGGCAATGCTCCAGAATAAGAAGATAACAGGGTTACTATCTTATTATCTTTCCAAGCCACACAACTCAAATCTATACCATCATGCACAGACACTCTTTCCTCAAAACTACCTCTTGGCACAGATTTTTTCATGAAATGTTTCTTCTCTGGAAGTTTATTATTTGGTATCCTGTTTTGTTGCACAGTTCCCACTGTGTGAATTCCTGATTTAGCTAAAAAAACTACCAATGGCAAAGAGGTATAAAAATTATCGAAGTATACAATGTGGTTTTGCTTTCTTGGCACTACTCGAAGCAAACGAACTACAACATTTCCTGTTGCACCAAGATCTGGTTCATCTGGGAGTTTCTCTGTATTCTCTTGTCCAGAATATACCTCAAACTTGTGGGCATATCCCATCAAATCACAGAGAACATATAATTTGAAGCCCCATTTATGGGGCTTCTTAGGCAGATACTGTTTTAAAAAATGCCCTATTTTGGTAGAACACATCTGTTCATCCACAGAAAGTCTTTGATTCATTGGTACTGTGGCAAACCTCTCATTGAGATGCTTGATAACAGGGCGGATTTTATAAAGCCTGTCATGATCTGGATGACCTATAGGTTTGTGAAGATCATTGTTATTAAAATGTAATGATAACTTTAGTTTCTCAAACTTGTTCAGTGGCATTGTTGAAGAAATGGGCTCATATCCAAACTTTGGCGACCAGTATGATCTTGTGCTAGGAAATTTGACTACTGACATGTATAATAATATACCAAAGAACTTATACAAATCATATTCTGTAAATGTTATAGATGAACTGGGATTACTCTGTATTATATATAAATTTGTCTCCTCTACTAATGTTTTGATAAAATCTTCAGTGATAAAATGGTTAAAACATTGATATGGAGTTTCTAGGTGTGATAGACCACCTGAAGCAGTAGAACTCCCCAAGAAAGTAATTTTATCTGTGTCACACACCAGATTCCTTTTTTTCCAAATCAAACTTCTTTTGTCAAATGAAAAACTGGATGAAGACTGTAAATTGGATGAAGTTGATGGGTGAGAGGGTTCTTGATCTTCTGGTTCTATAAGAGGAGGATTAATGTCAGCAGTTTCATCCACATTATCATCATCATCATCATCATCATCATCGTTCTCCTCCTGCAACACTCTTATAACTTCATCAGCATCGCGGTTTTCATCATCGGAATCTTGGTCATCAAGGCCATCTTCTGAGAGCCAACCGTCTTGTAACTTACTAAGATAATCTTCAATATCTCTCTCATTCAAGTTTCCCTAAAAAACAACATAAAATAAACAGTTACAAAAAAATGTTTGCCATACATTACAAGTGAAGTTACTGCACAGTGATGTAAATTTCCATCACATAGTTTTGAGAAATTTATTCAAAGTGTTTTGATATAAATTGTACATAAAATAATAAAAACATGAAAACAAACCTTTTTTCCACTCATTTTCACTTTTATTGTATTTTATATCTCCGTTTATTTCCATAAAACAATTTAAAATCTCGCTCCTTTCTTCCAGTCACAACAAACAGCGGAATGACAAGTTCTAGGTCTGGTAATTCACAGTGACGTTTGCTATTTTTTGACAACTGCGTTTTGTTGTACGCAATAGTCGCTTAAAAAGTTGCCAGCAACAACAAATTTACAGTACAAGGGTTTTGAGTACCTTTTTTTGTTGACTAAATATTATGATTGAAATTTCCATCATCATGCAAAGAAGGGTTAATTATTTAGAGTCGTTACTCTTTTTATGGCAAACAAGAATTTTATTTCGAGTCGTATTTTGACTAACGACATTCTTGTTGGTTCAGTAAGTAATTTTAGACTTAATACAGTTTTGTTGAAGAATAAATTTTTACTATTTTTTTGGCTCATTTATTAAGATTTCATTAAAATATTGTTATTACTATTAGTATTTAAAGTAATATGTTCCAACACGTCTGTTAAAGTCAAAATAAAAGTATTTCCTTGCGACTTAAGAAATGATTTTGTGTTACTACATTCTAGATGACAAAATGGTTACTTTACTTCCTAAATACATGCTTTTTATTTATTTGTAGTATGAACCGTGGGCGGCGTCTAGTTGAAATGGCAACCAAAACTTCGTCCGTTGATGAACAGGAGAAGGAAAATATTTCACCCTTGCTCAATGAACAGAGCCCTTGGGACGATTCTGACGCTGACCCCGATTTCATTCTTGAGTCAACAGGTAACGTTCCTAGTTTACTTCAGGGTACACGCACAAGACAGCTAATTAGTTCTTCGTCAAGTAGTTTCTCTTCAGGTAGGTCCTCTTCAAATAGTTCCAGTTCATCTTCATGTAGTAGCTCAGATGAAGAAGCAGAAATTAATACAAATTCCGTTGATTCTACTAGTGAAGTAGCAGGTCAAATAACTGCAGAATCAAATGCTTCAGAAGGGCAGGAAATCATAAGAGGTAAGAAAAGGGCGAGAAATGAAGCGAATTGGACAAGCAAAATTGCCAAAAACCTTAGAAACTCAGGTAAAGCCTATACATCGAGTGTTAAGAAACAAGTTCCTGCAAGAAAGATGGGTCCTCCATGTGGGGATAAATGTCGATTGAACTGTCGTGCAAAAATAGATGAGAATTTGAGACGGAATATTTTTAATAGTTATTGGAATTTGGCAGATTTGCAAAAACAAAGACAATTTATAATTGCTCATACTACACAGATTAACCCAAAATACCGATATTCATCCACTCAAAATTTCCGCAAATTAAATAACGCATTTTATTTCGAGCTAAACAGCACTAAAGTTAGAGTTTGCAAAATATTTTTTAAAAATACTCTCGCATTAAACGATAGATCAATTGCTACCGCGGTTTCTAAAAAATCAGATACTGGTTTTGTAGAGGATGACTTGCGCGGAAAACATAATAATCATCATACTGTGGATCCAGTAGTCTATCATAGTGTGAAAAGTTTTATAAATGGCATACCACGAATCGAGTCCCATTACCTTAGAGCCCAGACATCAAGAGAATACATTGCCTCTGATAAATCTTTAGCCGACTTATACCGCGATTATAAAGAAATTCGTACAAGAGAAAACCTACCTTTTGCATCTTCATCTACTTTCAACCGTATTTTTAATAAAGATTTTAATATTTCATTCCACATACCAAAGAAAGATCAGTGTGATCTATGCGAAAGTTATAATAATGCCAACGAAGAAGGAAAACAAAAAATTATACAAGCTTACGAAACTCATTTAAAAGAAAAAGAATTATCTAGAAAAGAGAGGGAAAAAGACAAGATTAGGAACGATAATACAATTGTTGCTGTGTACGACCTACAAGCTGTTATGCCGATACCAAAGGGTCAAATTTCAGTATTTTATTATAAAAGCAGAATTAATTGTTTTAACTTTACCGTAAGCGACTTACATGCTAAAGACGTTGAATGTTACTTCTGGAATGAAATCGAAGGAAAACGAGGCGCGATTGAAATAGGAACGTGTATTTTAAATTATTTAGAAAAGCTTACACAAAATAAACCGAATCCAGTGGATTTTATTTTCTATTCCGATAATTGCTGTGGGCAGCAAAAAAATAAATATCTTTTAACAGCCTACGCATATGCAACACAAAAATTTAACATCAAAAGTATCACCCACAAATTTTTGATTAGAGGTCACTCTCAAAATGAGGGTGATAACGTACATAGTGTAATTGAAAAGCAAATAAAACGTTTCCTGAAATCCGGACCTATCTATGTTCCGCATCAATATGCTACTTTGATTCAGATAGCTAAAAAAACTGGCCAACCTTACAAAGTTACTAACATGACCCACGATAAGTTTGTTGATCTTAAAGTACTGCAAGAACAGTGGGGTACTAATTTTAATGTTAACGAAGAAAGAAACCAAATGAAATGGCGTGACATTAAAGTGCTTCGTGTTGAAAAAGAACATCCTATGACTTTTTTCTATAAGAATTCTTATGAAGAAGATAATTACTCCAAAGTTATGGTGCGTAATTCACGACGTACGGTAGATCAATCTGTACTATTTTATCTTGGTTTGACACCAGCTTACACAAGCAAGATACCTTTGACTGAAACTAAAAAAAAGGATATAAAGGAATTGCTTGATAAAAATATAATTCCAAGAACCTATTATGAATCTTTCTATCAACATTTCATTGTCTAATTGAAACAAAAGTATTAGGTTCTAGGAGTTCAAAAGTATTAATATTTGTGATTTTCAGACTGATAAATATTTAGGTATACTATTTTCATGTCTTTATATTATTGCTAAAGAAGGTTGATTTTGTTTTTAATTGAAATAATGTATGTGCAATATGTTTCTTTGGTTTTAATTAATCTTTTTCAGACTGATAGGTAAGATTAGCGATTTATTAAATTTATAAATAATTACAAACCAATTTAAATATAAGTTTAACATGTTCTACGTTTGTGTTATCTTTTATAAGAATTTATAAAGATTTATTAGTGACCTTAAGACTATGTTCAGGTTAGTAATTCAAAAATCTTTGATCAAAAAAGCAATGTTGATTTTAGATGTTGTTACACTACTTAAAATCTATGAAAAAGATTATTCTGTTGTATTTTTATAAAAATAAGTGCCATAAATGTTTGTATGAATAAATAAGCATTTAGTTATTTTTTTAATAAAGCTTAATTTATCGTGGTTATCTGGCTTTATTTACACCCTAACCTTTGTCTGAACTAATAGGGCTATTATGTTTAATTGTCTTAACTTAATAAAATTACCAAAAAATATATAGAATAAATCCAAGAAAAATTGTAGTAAGTCAAAATATTTCTTCTATAACGGCACAACTAGAAATAAAACTTTTTTTTATTTTATTTGCTCTGACAATACCATATTAACTCAAAAAAATAATAATAATTTGATAACTTGCAATCTTGAAATAAATTTATAGGTACAAAAAAACTCTTAATTTCATCAATAATCTTGAAACAGTGTTCACTTTTTTATTACCTATAACAGAACGTGCGTAGCCAGTTTTTTGTCTTTTCTGAAAAAAGCTTTATTTTGAGTTGATACAGTCTAGTAATAGCAGTGCGATATTGAAGCTGAGAGTTGGTCGTTAGCTCGATAAATGACGCCATTTCTGTTTCCTAAATCACACTCTTCGTGCGGAAAGAATGTCTGTGAACGGATGAAAACATTTAATTTTTTATAGGCTTTTATTAGTTTCAGCTGTGTATTTATTTGTTTGTATGTCACCAACTCCTTAAGAATTGGATTTTGACTTACTTTAAACAGCTTGTCTTATTATCATTACAGGATTAGAGTTCTTTATAAAATATATCGACTGCACAGATGGCGTAGTGGTTAAGATAGCGACTTACAGTGCCAGTGTCGGGGGTTCGAATCCCACGCGGGACAACACTTTGTGCGATCCACAAATTGTTGTTCTGAGTCTGGATGTAATTTGTGTCCGTTAATTATATGTTTGTAAAGTCCCCCGCAACACAAGGATTATTTCCTTAGTGCAGGGTGTTGTCTTAAATAAATAAAATAAAAAAAAAATATATTGTAGCTTAGAGTTGGTCGTTTGCTCGATAGATGCCGCTATTTCTGGTTTATAAATCGCAAATTATTTCAAGCTACGTTTTAGAAGAATCATTTCGTTTGTACTAAATGACGTTACCATAAATATGAGTCGTAAAGTCAATTTTAAAATGGATAATTTATTCGATACGATACCTACCAAAAAGTACTTATTGACTAAAATATCCAATACAAAAGTATCGGTATCGAAAGAAAAGTACTCGATACTTTAAACAGCACATTACTTATCTTTCGATACTATTCATGAGTTCAGTATCGATACTTTATATTCGATACCGTGTCTCTACTCGTACAAAATAGTTTCGATGTTTCACATCTGTCAGGCGTCCTGAGCGACGGCTCACTTTTTTTTAATTGCTATTTTAGGCATAGGTGTCGTGCAAATAACCGTGTGAGCATGAAAAAAGCCTATTATTTTGACATTACAAACAGACACTCCAATTTTATTTATTGGTATAGATATCAATTTATCTAAGATTCAAACCGGTTATAAAATAAATTCTTGTTTAGTTAAATACATATGTTATTACAAATTTATTGGCCTAGGCCAGTTCTAGAAATAGATGAAGAGTGGTGTAGGTCAAAATAATGAAAACACTTCGCGTCGCTGTTTATAATTCTTGGTTGTTGGAAGGGGTTAGGTTAGGTTAGGTTAGGTTAGGTTAGAGGATCATCATCATCATTCATCATTTCACCCCATCGCCGTCCACTGCTGAACGTAGGCCTCCCTCATGTTACGCCACAAAGTGCGGTCCTGTGCCGCCTGAATCCAATGACGCCCAGCAAATTTCACCAGGTCGTCAGTCTACCTGGTGGGGGGCGTCCTACACTACGTCGTCCGATACGTGGTCGCCATTCGAGAACCTTTCTTCCCCAACGGTTGTCGGTTCGTCGAGCGATGTGGCCTGCCCATTGCCACTTCAGCGTGCTAATTCTTCGTGCTATATCGGTTACACCCGTTCTTCTGCGGATTTCCGTATTTCGGATTCTATCTCGCAAAGAAATCCTGAGCATATCCCCCTTCCTAGCACGCTAAGCGACTTTGAGCCTTGTTATGAGGCCTACATTTAGGGACCACGTTTCCGTGCTGTAAGTCATCACTGGTAATACACACTGGTCGTAGACCTGTATTTTCAGACACTGAGGTATGTTGGACGAGAAGATTCTCTTAAGTTGCCCGAAAGCTCCCCAACTGAGTTGGATTCATCAGCTGATGTCTTTCTCGAAATGGCATCTATCTAACTGGACTGTTTGTCCTAGGTAAACATAATGATCAACAACTTCGAGAATCGCATTATCAACTAGGACCGGTACAGGAATGACATGGGCATTTGACATGACTTTCGTTTTGTCCATATTCATTCGTAAACCCACTAGTTGGGATACCCTGCTGAGATCATTGAGCTAGAGGATAGCCGGATCAAAAAATAAATAAAAAAAATGGTTAATGATTCGGTATCCGGGCTGACCACGGACGTCAAAAACTCGATACCATTAGTCAGGCACGTTGCAACTAGCTAGGCTAGGTTTATTATTATATATATTACAGACGTTGTTCTGTTCAAATAAAATTAAAGGAATTCTCAGCAGCGCCACCTACTGGGTTCAATTGTGAATCTAAAGTTCTAAACCATTCTCGAGTCCCTTTGAGGGGACTTCTCGAGTCCCTTTGAGGGGACTCGAGAATGGTGGATGAATGAGGAACGATGGACACAAAAAATTTCATCAACTTCGGTCCAGTCGTTTAGGAGGAGTTCAGTGACATACACACGTACACAAATTTATATATAAAGATTAGTACCTAACTATATTTTGGCTTTACTACAACATAATTCAGTTTCTTTTAATTTGGAATTTATACATATAATATAATTAATATCTGGTTGACCGAGCTTCGCTTGGAATATTTTCGTCGAATTTATTTAGATATATATTAATAAAAAATAAATAATGAAAAATATATAAAAAATTACAAAAAGAGAATAATAATAACACCGAGATTCGAACCGACGCTGTTTGAATGCCAAAAAAAACCAAAATTAGAACCGGTCAACTTCCCAACTGAGCTATCGTAACTCATGACGTTGACAACGAAATTTGAATTCATATTCTTTTAAAAATGCCATTGTATTGTTTTGCTAAAGACAAAACAACATTTTCTATAAATAAAACCTAGCTGGATCTATTTTTTGGACCCGAAACCTCTAGTATGCCAAGTTTCATCAAAATCGTTGGTGCGTTTGCCGAGATCCTGAATATATATATACAAGAATTGCTCATTTAAAGATATAAGATTAAGCAGTCAATACAAGTTAATTACGGAACACAATTGCGTTTTACAAACTTTATACAGTAGTGGTAAATATACATTCTATTTTCTTTTCATTTATTATACACGTTTTAAAATAACAAATGCGAAAACTCTATCGTATATTTTAATATTAGATTGAATAAGTAAAAGTTAGAATGTAATAGGAAAAGCATTATTTTAAAATTCATAGATACCTCTTTTTTTAGGATTCCATACCCAAAGGATAAAATTACTAAGACTTCGCTGTCTGTCCGTCCGTCTGTCTATCACCAGGGTGGTTCGGTATCCGGGCTGACCACGGACATCAAAGAACTTGATACCAATAGCCAGCCCAATGGCGAACGGGGAGGGAATACAGTGGGTTCTGAAGTCACGCGCCGCTATTTATTCACCCGGGACGGAATGGACGACGTACGGGTTGAGAGACCTCAGCGCTCACCCACCAGTCCGGGTAAAGTTGTCACAGCCATATGAGGCTAACAACTAAGTCAAACAAAAAAAAAATGGACGACGTGTGTGCTGATTGAAGATTCGGTATGCTTTTAATCAAACAACAATAAGACTGGTTTTAGTAGTTTATTACTACAGGATCAGCAGAACTGATTCTGACTTCAAAGACAATTTAGCTTTTGTAAAAATAATACTGCTCATATAAATAATAAAACACTTGTATGATTAAGAATAAATCTGTCACCCCCTTACTTTGCCATGGAAATTATAAAAGAGCAGATGAAAGAGGAAAATGGATAGCAACACTCTCCTTTAAAACATATAACACCAACACCATCGCCAAGAGTGCCAACTATAGCAGAAGGCTCAGAGGACTATCGCCAATAATAAACGCTAATAGTGAATAAAAAAGAATGTGTTCATTCTGTAGTTGGCTACTCTATGGCTTTCATATTTTAAAGTGAAAATATACGTTCTTTGTGCAATAAAGCGGTGCAGTCTCAATGGAGTTTTAGCTAGTTTTGTATTTATTGTATTATAATATTTAATAACAATACCGACTCCACGGTTTTAGCGTGAATGAAGATAGTGCTTTTGTTCTGTTTAGATTTGAGCTTAAAGAGAACTTAGCTTATATTTAAAGAACGAAAGAAACTTATATTTAATTTAGACTTCTATCGTTGCTTCATATTATACTGGCTGAGATTAGAAGCGCATTTGCGCATTTTTTTTTTTTATTTATTCTGAAGAAGAATTTAGATTGGTTTTTGTATCATAATCATTAGTGTAAAACCTTTTAAAAATCTTTATTTATTATTCCTAAACTTATTCCAAAATTAACTTTTAGTTACGATCTAAGTCACGGTTAAGGTATCTAAACAGATAAATTACTGGAAGAGAAAGCTTTAATCAAAACCCTATGTTAAACCTAAGCTACTCTAAAATAGTAAACTACCTCATCACCATTAATTTTTGAGTTATCTAATTCATCATCATTCAGCCTATCACCATCCACTGCTGGACGTAGGCCTCCCTCATGTTTCGCCATAAAATGCGGTCCTATGCCGCCTGCATCCAAAGCACCCAGCAACGTTCAACAGGTTACCAGTCCACCTAGTCGGACGGCATACACTGCGTCGATCTTCGATACATACCTACATGGTTGGCACTCGAGAACCTTTCTTCCCCAACGGTTGTCGGTTCGTCGAGCAATGTCACCTGTCCATTGCCACTTCAGCGTGATAATGAAGTAAGAATACAATTCACCACTCCCTATCTTGCCCGTGGATGTCGTAAAAGATGACTAAGGGGTATAATAAGCATATAACATCTGTGCAAGAGATGGAAAACTCGAAACAAAACCATATTCCAACATTTCTGACCAGCGTGGAATAGTAGGTCAATTCCCCTTCCATTATGGAGGAGGCCTGAGCTCAACAGTGGGACGGTGGATGTGGAGTAGGCTCAGATGATGGTGATGATATTGCACAAGTTATCGGCAATAGTTTTCTGACTGGCTATCTACCTGACGTCGACCTCACCTTGGGAATGTAATTGTTGGCCAGACGGCATCACATAAAG
The DNA here is from genome assembly GCA_032191425.1 of Lymantria dispar. Taxonomy (NCBI): domain Eukaryota; kingdom Metazoa; phylum Arthropoda; class Insecta; order Lepidoptera; family Erebidae; genus Lymantria; species Lymantria dispar. Next base: position 1,550,624 of record CM063465.1, on the reverse strand, counting down.
CTGGCCCAGGTCGATATAGAGCTCTTAGTCCTCTTTTACGACACTCTCGAGCAATATTAGAGTTAACAGTATTCGTAGCCGCTTCTTCACAAAACAAATTTTCAGTTATCTAATGAAATATTTCGATTTCACTGATGGCGTTGTGGTTAAGATATCGTCCTACCGCACCAGTATTATGGGTTTAATTCTTAGACAGGACAATAGTCCTGTAGTGCAATCCACAAATTGTTGCTCTGTAACAAATTGTTGTTCTGAGTCTGGATGTAATTTGTGTCCGTTAATTATATTTTTGTAAAGACCACCGCAATACAAGGACATTCTACCAACGTACCACTCGACATCGTAGCAGGGTTCATTCATTTCACCTGGAAACGTTAAACGAGGTTTAAGAAGAGTATTTCCTTCACGGTAGGCAACGGCCTGGCTGTGCCCCTGGTATTGCAAAGGTCTATGTGCGGCAGAATCACTTACCATCAGGTGTGCTGCTTGCTCGTTTGCCACCGTTGGCAATAACATATCCTTCTTTAAACGATGTTTAAGAAAACCACTTTCTTCACGATAGTCAGGTGGACCTTTGCAACGCCCCTGGTATTGCTAAAGATCCAGGTCCATTGTGCGGCAGTTTCACTTACCATCAAGTGTGCTGCTTGCTCGTTTGCCACTATCCTATTATAATATTACAAACGTGAAAGTTTGTGAATATGTGAGGATGTGAAGCTGTGAAGATGTTTGTTGTTCTTTCTCGCAAAAACTCCTGAATGGATTTTGATGAAACTTCACCTTAATTTAGCTTACATATCAGATTAACACATAGGCTATAATTTATGCTGATATTCCCATGGAAAGGGAAACTATGTGGTTAAAATCGCAGGGCGCTGCTATCTATATATATGTCGCAGCGTCACTACCTCTGGCGCCATATCTTGATAGTTTTTAAGAATCAATCGATTACGGAAACGTCAAGTATTATATTTGGGTGTTTTTGATACAACGTTGGCAATAATTTTTGATGTTTGTCGTTTGACCGTTAACGTTTGAAATATTACCGAGTTTTCTTTATCGAGAGCGGTCCGTTGAATATTCAGTTGAGTGCGAGACACGAGAGCGATCGGTCGTTGTTGCTGCCGTGTTGTATCAAATTCACCGCGTTGCCCTAACTTCCAAGTTAGCTGTCGGTATCCGTGTAATTAGTGGTTATGATAGAAAAGTGTTAACACTAGTTGTTGAATACAGTTTAAAAGTAGTCATCCGAAGTATTATTTTATCCCCTCGCGATGTGTGACCGACCTGATAGTGATGCAGCACGGCGGCCCACCCCCCCTCGATATATATAAAAGGAAGTCGTGTTAGTTACACTATTTATAACTCAAGAACGGCTGTACCGATTTACCTGAAAATTGGCAGGGAGGTAGCTTTGAACCAGGAGACGGACATAGGATACTTTTTATCCCGTTCCATTGGGTTACCGTGGGACTTGACATAAAACGTCAAAGAAAAGACAAGTCACTATAAAACGTGGTAGAACAAAAACGCATCTATCATGTAATAACAAAACGCAAATGACAGATATAGACAGGCTGTAATTTTCGGCAATTTAGAAAATATTTATGAAAAAAATTATGGCAGTACGAAGTTCGCTGGGTCGGCTAGTATTATAATAAAAATGTGAAACTTTGTGAAGATATTCGGATGTTTGTTACTTAATCACACGTAAATCGTTGACTAGATTGGCATATAAATAGAGTAATTCTTAAACTAACAAATAAAATACTTTTTATTTATTTATTTTATTTATTCATATTAGTACATCAAGTGCTTAAATTCTATTAAAAGGTGTAGCCAAAAACCAGTTTAGGTTTATCTGTACACCTAGGAAACGTCGACAATATTTACAAGAATACTTATACATAACGGCGGCAAGCCGATTGCGATAGTATGTTCCCTTGAGATTATAGTTCCATAGGCAAGTTAATTTTTACGCGGGCGATGCTGTGGGCAAAAGCTAGTAAGCAATAAAAAAATACTCTGTATAATATTAAATGTTTTTTTTCTTTTTCTCATGGTAATTGTTTCTCAATAGGAGAAAAAAAAATGCATTACACATTATACTCTCACACACACACGCACACACACACACAAATGCATACACACACACACATGGACACATAATTAAAACAACACAGTTACATATTTCAATAATATATTTTAATAGATACATTTAATTTAATGATATCATTAATTTATTAATTTGGATAAGTTACACCATTTATGAATGCATTACGATTAATCGACACACTTACACTCGACTATTTTATAAATCAAATCTGTCATGATTAGGCCAAACACTGTTTCCTAAGATACAAGCCTCTTGGCCTAGTTTGGGAAACAGGGTTTTAAAACTCAAAATTGTAACTCGTCAAACAAACATCTGTAAGATAATTCTACAAATTTTATTTATTGTAAATTAACGTTGAGTGTTTTGTAATGTTTATTTTTTGTGTGTAATAAATAAATTATTATATTATATACTCCTCCTTTCTTGCAGCTCATATACGTCGCTCTGCTGGGCTCGAGCCTCCTCCACAATAGGAGAAAAATTTACTTTATTACTTACTAGCAATCCGCCCTCGCTTCGCTTCGGATTCAGTCGCCTTACGCGCGTAGTTCCCGTTCCTGTGGGAATACCGGGATAAAATATAACCTATGTTACTCCCTGATATTATAGCTTTCCAATGGTGAAAGAATTTTTAAAATCGGTCCAGTACTTTGAGTTTATTCGTTACATACAAAAATACAAATCTTTCCTCTTTATAATATTAGTGTAGACTGGTCAAACAGGTTGATATTGGGATTTGCTTCTAGTTTTCTCTCTTGCATAGATATTACATACGTATTATATGCCGTAGTCGTCGTTTACATCACCCAGGGGTAAGATAGGGAATGGTAAATTGTATTCTGGTTCTGTACCCACAAGATTTTTTTTAAAGACAACACCTTGCACTAAAGAAATAGTCCTTGTATTGCGGAGGATTTTTCAAACATAACTAACGGACACAAATTACATCCAAACTCGGAACAATAATATGTAGATCGCATAAAGTCTCGTCCTCCATGGAATACGAACCCACGACACTGGCCATCATACACTACGCCATCGGTGTAGTCAAGTTATATTCTTATACTAGCAACCCGCCCTCGCTTCGCTTCGGTTTTAGTCGTTTTACCCGCGTAGTTCCCGTTCCCGTGGGAATACCGGGATAAAATATAGCCTAGTTTACGCCCTGATATAGCTTATAGCTTTCCATTGGTGAAAGAATTTTTGAAATCGGTCCAGCCATTTTGAAGATTACCCGGAACAAACAGACAGACAGACAGATAAAAAAATTAAAAGTGATTTTTAGGCATATATATAATGCAAATAACCGTGTGAGCATGAAAAAAGCCTATTATTTTGACATTACAAACAAACACTCCAATTTTATTTATTGGTATAGATTAACTAATTCAGGTAAAGCAATAAATGAATCCGGTTCTTTCAAGCATCGCAATAACAATTACATAATACTCATTCTGCCAAGCCCACATCGGCCGCGCCGTGAATATTTCATCCCGTACACAATACCCACTTCACAGATTTTCATGCAAGCCTCCTACAAAATTCATTCAGTGCCTTTTGACTTTTGTATTAAAAGCCTACGGGAAATTTCGGAAGTTTTAAAAAGTTGAACATTTTCGTTTCGTGTGCAACAACTTTGGTTTTGTATATGAATATGTTTTGATGTTTTATTAACCATATTTTATCCGTATGGTCACGGAGTAAGAATACAATTCGCCAAGGGGCCCATGGGTGTCATAAAAGACTACTAAGGAATATAATAAAATAGAGATAGAGATAAGGGATTTTTACATGAACAAAATCTAAATATAGACACATTACTGAACATTTATCATTGAATTAATTGTACTGGTTCTATAGATGTAATTAATTGTTTCGTTTGCTTATAATTTTTAATTTGAATCTTGGTGTTCTTCGAATTTTATAATTTTTATCTTTTTCATTATTTAAATTTTAATAATAGTGATTACTTTAGTTATTGGATTTTCCATTTTTAATAATAATTCTGATTAATGTCATTTGTATTTCATATATAAATTTAATTTTCTTGTATTTACCTATATGTGGTTAATGTAGTGGGTTACAATATTGTTTAAATAGCCTTTTTGCGTTTTAGCGAAAAAATTAAAGAGACCTATTTCGTAGAGAATTTAATTTCCTACAAGATAACGAAAAGGAAACATTGAAAAAATATATTTTTCGACGATTTACAATGAAAATAAAGAAAGTTTTTTTCAATGTATTTTATATGGGAAAGGGAACCCCCCAAGCGCTAGCTCAATTTTCAAGATATCAAGCTCATCTTTTAGAAGGTTTTTTTTGTCTATCAAAGAAACTTTTCAGATGTATTTACTCAAAAAAAAAGAAAAATAATCTGACGTAGTCTAATACTACTACTACCTATTACAGTGTTTTTTTTTTAATTGCAAACGGTGGCAAGCATACAAACAGTACACCTGATGGTAAGTGTTGCTGCCGCTCATGGACCTTTACAGGGTCGCTGCCTACCGTGAAGAAAGCGAAGGGAGTGTGAATGCGTGCATTGAGGCTCGGTGATACTAAAGGCATCATTAAAACCCACCACACGGAAATACCCTCAGAAAGATTTTGGCGGGAATCTGGAAGTGTCATGTGGTGTTCTTGTATTATATTCAATATCTTAGTGTTTTAACGTGTTATCTATACCAATAAATAAAATTGGAGTATCTGTTTGTAATGGCAAAATAATAGGCTTTTTTCTTGCTCACATGGTTATTTGCACGACACCTATGCTTAAAATAGCGATTAAAAAATTTTTGTCTGTCTGTCTGTCTGTCTGTTTGTTCCGGGTAATCTTCAAAACGGCTGGACCGATTTCAAAAATTCTTTCACCAATGGAAAGCTATAATATCAGGGCGTAAACTAGGCTATATTTTATCCCGGTATTCCCACGGGAACGGGAACTACGCGGGTAAAACGACTATAACCTATAACCTAGAAGCGAAGCGAAGGCGGGTTGCTAGTATGATATAAAACTGCTGTACATACCTTTTTGTTTCCACCAAAATTCTCAGAAGTATACTCCTAACAGTGGCCATTCCACTGTTGGAGGCGACACTTTGACTTACTGACGGACCATTACTGACATGAAGAAATTGATAATTTGAAAAGAACATTATAACTCGACACTGGCAAAAATGGCTTATATTAATAGCTGATTGCCAAGACAAAAAAAAGAAGAACACCCTCCGAAAGTTGGGCTTCCGTCTCTCTCGCTCACCGAACGAAGTGCAGTAACAAATTGCTACTACTTAGATGTCGATTTTCTGGTCAGTGTGGTACTACCCCGGACGGATCGGCCCGCGGGTGTACCACTATGTGAATAGTTATATTGTAGCTGTTTATTATCTCATAGCAAATAAAATAAGTATATAATATCTATGCAAGAGAAGGGAAATTTGATATACATATTTTGTATCCTAACATACTGATCCATACATTAAAGCGGCAGACTTTCTTATATGAGGCGGCGGATCGCCTGCGCGAGGAGCGCAGCCTCGATGAGGTGATCCGCCGCCGGCGACTGGGGCGGCGTAGGCGTGAGTACCTGCGCCTTATGCCGCCCTAGCCGAGGCCGCGGGTGACGTGACCGGGGATTAGTCCGTCACCCGCCGAGAGGCCGACCGCGTGAGGAAAGACCGACGTGCTTTCCGAGGGGGGGACGTCGGTCGATGGGAGGGTACCCCAAGTAGGGGGTACTCTTCCATCGAGGCCGGCCACTGATGACAAATAATCCGGCTCCGGTGGTCGGCCCAACGACGAAGGCGACGTGCATCGTGGGTGGGTTGCGGGTATGCGTGCTTAAGCCCCTCTGTCGCCCCGGACGGAGTGGTGCGCGAAGCGCGCCGTTCGCAACCCACCCTAAAAAAAAGACCTTACTATATTCATCATCATCATCATCATTTCAGCTCATCTCTGTCACACCATTGGTCTCGAGCCTCCTCTATAAATAGAAAGGATATAAACGTACACGCTGGTCAGACTAGTTGGTATAGGGTTTTGTTTCCCTTGCATAAATGTTATGTGCATATTATATCCCTTAGTCGTTTTTTACGACATCCACGGGCAAGAGAGGGAGTGGTGAATTGTATAATTACTCCGTCACCATACGGATATCATCATCGTCGTCATCGCAGCCCACATACATCCCACTGTTAGGCTTGGGCCTCCTCCACAATGGGAGGCAATTTGACCTACTAAACCATCCTGGTCAGAAATGTTGGTACAGAGTTTCATTTCGAATTTTCCTTCTCTTGCACAGATATTATGTGCATATTATATCCCTTAGTCGTCTTATATGACACCTACTGGCAAGAGGGCAGCCATTATATTAAAATGTTGCAAATCAAACAGTTTATATTAATTTATCGATATCGCTGCGATGTTACGCTTTAAATCTAGCATCGTTGAATATTTTATAGTAATATGACGTGCGATGACTAGGCTTCGATGTAAATTATAGAATAGTGTTGTACCCAATTGATTTTTATCGATAATTCTTGTATGAATATTTGAATTCGGCCCCACATACAGGTGTTGATTTAGTTTGTTCTTTTAGACTTCTACGCGTTTTTTACTCGATGATTGTGTGTGGGTCTGTCTGTTACGGTTTCCCTTATAAATTACTGGATCAATTTTAAAACGACGACTTTTGACTTTTGGCTGTATTAGCTAAGTTGTAATATTACAGACTAGCAATCCGCCCTCGCTTCGCTTCGGTTATAGGTTATAGTCGTTTTACCCGCGTAGTTCCCGTTCCCGTGGGAATACCGGGATAAAATATAGCCTAGTTTACGCCCTGATATTATAGCTTTCCATTGGTGAAAGAATTTTTGAAATCGGTCCAGTCGTTTTGAAGATTACCCGGAACAAACAGACAGACAGACAAAAATTTTTTAATTGCTATTTTAGGCATAGGTGTCGTGCAAATAACCGTGTGAGCATGAAAAAATCCTATTATTTTGACATTACAAACAGACACTCCAATTTTATTTATTGGTGGACTTATTTATATCTTCGAGATAATTAGATTTGATTAATTTCAACTTTTTCCGGCATCATAATTTCATCATCACCATCTCAGCCTATATTTATTTATTTATTAAATGACCAATTGAATCTATAATTACAGGTTTCCCCAATGCAATAGTGTAAGTCAACATAAACCATTAATAACATTATCTGTTAATGTCAACATAATCCATACTAATATTATAAATGCGAAAGTAGGGATGTTTGTTTGTTTGTTTGTTTGTAACGCTTTCACGCTTAAACCACCGAACCGATTTTAAAAATTCTTTCACCAATGGAAAGCTATAATATCAGGGAGTAACATAGGCTATATTTTATCCCGGTATTCCCACAGGAACGGGAACTACGCCGCGGATAAAGCGACTGAAACCGAAGCGAAGCGAGGGCGGGTTGCTAGTAATTACATAAACAATTAATTTATACATTTTGTATCGTGTATAAGTTAAAAAAATCTATACCAATAAATAAAATTGGAGTGTCTGTTTGTTATGTCAAAATAATGGGCTGTTTCATGCTCACACGGTTATTTGCACGACACCTATGCCTAAAATAGCAATTAAAAAATTTTTGTCTGTCTGTCTGTTTGTTCCGGGTAATCTTCAAAACGGCTAAACCGATTTCAAAAATTCTTTCACCAATGGAAAGCTATAATATCAGGGAGTACCTAAACTAGGCTATATTTTATCCCGGTATTCCCACGGGAACGGGAACTACGCAGGAAAGACGACTGAAACCGAAGCGAAGCGAGGGCGGGTTGCTAGTTATAATCTAAAATTCTATAATCTATGCTAAAATAGGATATTATGAAATTATCAAGGAGAGTGTATGAATGTTATACATATGTTTATTATATCCCTTAGTCGTCTTTTACGACACCCACGGGTAAGAATAAAGGGAGGTTCAGGCCTGCCGTATTGTGATGAGGCTGTCAGTAATGGTGGCCAAGACTTACCAGTGAGAAAGGATACAATATAATGAACATAACACAATCCTTCAGCAACAGGAAGGCGAAGGCACCCTGCGATATTGTAGCTTGTAGATGATGACGGGCACCAGGATTACCACGTAACCTTTCAGCCCATCTTTTTTTTTTTTCACGCTGTGGAAATGCGTTTACGCACTATCCCCCGTCGGTTGAAAACAGACGGGGGAGTGTGTGTGGAATTCGCCGGCCACAGAAGTGACCGAAATACTCACTAAAACCACAGCGGCCCCTTCCACGCTTTTACGAGGTGCCGGAGAGATCGTCTGATGACATTCTATCCCCAACGCCCCAACGCTTGACTGTCTGGCCACGTCCTGTCATCATTCAGGGCGGTGGATGGAGGAGCGCATAACGGCGTCTCCTCCTCCCTGGTCGCCACCGGCGGAGCGAGTCTGCGGACGCAAATGCCTCCCGTGCCCGCTCTGCGGCCTCCTTCCTTGTCATGACAGCCTCACAGAAGGAGGCCATCGACGACCAACCTTTCTGCCTATCTGGTGAAGGGATATCCATAAAAGGTTATATCGCGTCAAAATAAAACACAAACCTTGCTCAATTGTGATACTGCCGTAATGCTTTTCAAACACGTTAACGATTGCAATCGTCACTATAGATTTTCTAAAAGAATTCTGCTAACTTTTTAAACGACTTCAAAAAAGGAGAACGTTCAAAATTCGACTATATTTTTTCTTTATATTTCTTACTGGGTGAACGATTTTTGATTATCCTTTCTTCCAGAGTGGTCGTGTTTCGACTTGGTCCAGTTGAAGCCAGTTTTTTTTATGTTAGCATGTCAGCGACACTGTCGTGACATAAAGGGGTGACAACATTACATATCGAAATTTGCATCTATAATCACACATATCTTCAAAAATTATCATAGTAGGGCCAGATTTACTTACTTTAGAAAAGTTATACTTACATTAAAAACCGCGGGCGGATTGTAGCTGATGTTACATCCGGCTCGTGGCAGGGCGCCGCCCAGACGGCGCCATGGGACTAAGAGTAGTTAAATTATCACAGATGTGATAATGTGACATTATAAATAGATTTATGCCTATCAATCTTAACTTTCATAGATGTATGTGACGATGGAAGCGGTAAACCGTCGTTTCCCGGTTCGTCAATGTGTTATTCAGACATGGAGGTAGTGTTATTAACACTAGGTTAACGTTTAATACACTCCTTCTTGTCAACATTGATTTTCAAATTACTAAAGATACAATTTCTTATGACTAACAAACACTGCTTAAAATCATCATCATCATCCTAGCCCACATATGTCCCACTGTTGCAGCTCCTCATTCAGCAATTTCCTTGTTATTTTAAATATACTGTTTGTAAATGTACTTTTAACTTTTATTGTAAAGTGTAGCGTGTTTTGTCTAACGAATTTTTGTATTTTCACCGTTTGTAACATATTGTGGTGTTGGTCATGCTCACATAAGGATCTACTTGCGGTAGCTGCGTGGAGCGGGTCTCTCCCTTCCCTCCATAGTGGTTGAGGGGAGTGATGGCTGCTCTAGTAGTTAACTCGTGATCGGGTGCCGCTTGTGGGATCTGGTCCAGCCATAATCGTTTAAATTATATTAAGTGTCTTGCGGTTCGAAGGGCATCACACTGGAGCTAGTTCTTACAAAACATGTACACAATTGTATAACTAGTAAGAAGAAAAAAAAATTAAAAATAATGAAAAGGCCGCTGAGTTTCTTGCCGGATCTTCTCAGTAGCGGTCGCGTTCCGATCCGGTGGTAGTATATTTTTTTTGGAAATTGTAAACCTGACAATATGTAAGTGCCCTCTCGGGGTTTATGCATAATAAATAATTTGAATTTGTTGGGCTCAGGTCACCTCCATAATGGGAAGGGAATTGACCTACTATTTCATGCTAGTCAGACGTGTAGGAATAGGATTTTGTTTCGAGATTGCCTTCTCTTGCACAGATCTAACTTGCATATTATATCCCTTAGTCGTCTTTTACCACATCCATAGGCAAGATAGGAAGTGGTAAATTGTATTCTTACTCTGTCACCACACGGAACACTGCATAAAATAATCACATCGAATGCAGTGAGGTCAGTTGTGACCGATCGGTACGACTGTTCACAGAATAATGAATTGTAGGAATGTCTCACCTTCCAAGTTGACTGTCAGTGATTATTAGTAAACTACCCTCAACCGTATTATAAATTAGCACACTCAAGTAAAAATCAAAATGATTAAACTAAACGGATAACAAAAATAATAATAGAATATTTTACGGATTTCATTACCTTTGTTATTTTATTTTTATTTTTCTGACATTTGGAACACTTCGGCGTTCATAGTCACGTGATAAAATAGTTTTACTTCATATATACCGCCGCTACCACACTTACCCATGGGTAAGCCCATGGGCTTACCCATGCCTGATGATACCTTTATAGGGAATGGTAAATTGTATTTTTACCCCGTTACTACACGGAAACTAGGCATAATACACTGAACTAAATGTTCAAACAATTTTTTAATCTATGTCCAAGTCTCGCGTTTACACTGTATTGTATAAAATTTATAGCCATACCACGGTAATATAATCTACCAGTAATCCAACTTCATACAAACGGACGAAACGCGAGCTATACCTACGCGCCTCGATCTCGGCATGCGCTCGGCATGCAGACAGTCGCGACTGTGCTGCAGTGACGAACGAACGGTGTGTTGTTTTTTTAACAATAACTGTGCGAATTTTTCACTAAAATACATAATTATACACATATTTAATATGACAAGTAGGGTATATTGTGCTGTTTTTGGTTGCATGAATTCGTCAATAATGAATCCAGAGATAACTTTTTTTAGATTACCTGGAAACTCTGAAAGGTAAGATTATAAAATAATTTTACTTACTAGTAGGTAGGTATATAATGTGTGTCGTTTTAATTTCCTTTTATCTCCCGAAAAAAAATTGTCTGGATTAATAAATAAAGTGAATAAAGTGATTGACACGAGTGAAATAGGTAGTTTAGGCGGTTCATGAATCATGTTACGGTACGCTTGTGTTAAAACTCATAATGTGTTTTGTTTTGTTAGTTTATATAATTCAAAGTAAAGACGTGGTATTTTATTATTAATAATATATGTTTATGAATAGTACTAGAAAAAAATAATTTGACCGTCTGTCTGTCACTAGATAATTTAAATTTATAGACCGATTTGTTATTTAAACATAAACATGTTTTTTTTTAATTAAAACTACCAATCCAAAATCAACACGCATTCTTATTGAACACTTCCTACTCAATTCACAAAGTAATTTATTTGTTTATATAAGAAAAGTATATACAAAACTAAATGGAAACACAAAGTAGGCAAATGTAATTAAAATGCTTAATTCAAGGTTACGGCCGAGATACATTACTGGATAGATGACTATACTATGGCCATACGGAGTAACATAACTAAAACATCAAATTCTACTTTAACATCATGGTTATAAGATACATTATAGCTTGGATGACACAAAAATAGCATTACATAGCTGGGGTAGTGATCTAAATAGTGTATCTAAATATGTCACCACCCCCTACTTTCCCATGGGAATAGTAAAACGTTGACTCCACAGATGGTGTAGTAGTTAAGATACTAACCTACAGTGCCAGTATCGTGGGTTCGAATCCCATACCGGACAACTCTTTGTGCGATCCACAAATTGTTGTTCTGTGTCTAAATCTAATTTGTGTCCGTTAATTATGTGTTTGTAAAGCAATACATATAACATCTGTGCAAGAGAAGGAAAACTCGAAATAAAACCTTATACCAACTTGTCTGATCGGCATGGTATAGTAAGGTCGGTTTCCCTCCTATGGTGGAAGAGGCTCGAGACCGATAAAGGGACGCATATGAGCTGAAAGCAATACAAAGATTATTTCTTAAGTCCCTCTCCACAAATAGGGAAATTGAGTTAATAGGATATAATCGACGTTGGTCAGATGTGTTGGTATAGAGTTTTATTTCGAGATTTCCTTCCCTTGCAAGGATGTTATATGCAAATATACCCCTAATTCGTCTTACGACACCTATCATCGATGAGAGGCGAAAAAAATAAGACAAAATATTATACCAAACCGTCTAACCAGGGTAGAATAGTAGACTGGAAATATGCTCCGCCTGGGGGCCTCAGCGCCACGTCCTGTCAATGGATATGAGACAGCAGACCTGTCGTTGCCGACCATCATCTCCAAGATGCTCGGCAGCGACAGCTGTTGGTCGTCGATGGCCTCCTTCTGTGAGGCTGTCATGACAAGGAAGGAGGCTGCGGAGCAGGCACGCGAGGCGCTTGCGTCCGCTGACTCGCTCCGCCGGCGACGACCAGGGAGGAGGAGACGCCGCTATGCGCTTCTCCACCCACCGCTCTGACTGATGACAGGACGTGGCCAGACGGCCAAGCGTTGGGGTGTCGGGGATAGAATGTTATCAGACGATCTCTCCGGCACCCCGTATAAGCGCGAAAGGAGCCGCTGTGGTTTTAGTGGGTATTTCGGTCACTTCAGTGGCCGTCGAGTCCCCCACACACTCCCCTGTCTGTAACCGGCGAGGGAATAGTGCGTAAATGCATTTCCACAGCGTGAAAAAAAATAGGGTAGAATAGTAGATCTTTCTCTGATTATGAAGAAAGCCGGAACCCAACAGTGGAATTTTATAGGTTAAGAAGTGATAGGAGCACCCTGTTGACAGCTGTCTGTCCACAGTCGCGGATTGGTCCCTCCGGAGTACCACACTGAGCAGAAAATCGACGTCCGAGTAGTAGCAATTTGTTACTGCGCTTCGTTCGGTGAACGAGAGAGACGGAATCCCAACGTTCCCAGGGTGTTTGCGTGTGGTGGATTTTAGTAATGCCTTTGGTATCACCAAACCTCATTGCACGCATTCACTCTCCCTTCACTTTCTTTAGGGTCTTGCAAGCGGTCTTGCAAGGGCCCTATAAGCAGCAGCATCATTTACCATCAGATGTACTGTTCTGAGTCTTCTATTCCATATAGGAAATCAATTCCCTCTCATTTTAGAGCGCAGCAGACGCCCTCGAGTCCAGCAGCCTAGGAATGCAGCCCTCAAGCCCACCAGTAGGACGTACATAAGCTAAGATGATAATAATTACCGATTTACACGTAAAAATAACCAAAACAGTTTCACCAAATATCTAGGTTATTCGCTAATTAATGACTAATGAAAAACATTTATCTGCCAGTCATCTATCAACCGTGGATCAATTCCATATTTATATGTCACGGATCCGATACGACTATTCTAAATTAATCGTCATCATTACCTTGGTCTTATATCAATAACTTGGGGTCGACTTAATATTATATACTCCTCTTCCATTTAACTTATTGCAAAATTATTTGAAGTTAACACTCCTTGGGAATGTATTTGTTGACCAGACGACAACAGATAGAGTTGGGCCAGGCTGATGTAAAGCGCCAACTCATCTTTTGCGATACCCACGAGCCATGTTAGTAGTATTCGTAGCTAAGACTACACAAACAATAAAATTTTAATATAACACACATTATGATAACTGGTTCAACATACAATGTCACTACCTCTCTTGTTTTGCTAAGGCTAGTCGAAAGTATTTCACACAGGAATATTCTCAGAAACTCTTTCCTGAGAAACTTATAATAGCTGCGATCGTCAACCTGACGACTAGGTATAGTGATTATATAATTGTTTATGGAGAAACTTATATAACTGGATGAATGTTTGGAGGAATGGATTAATGGAACAGCCACATTCAAACTTTATATTTTTTTTGTAAAATATAAAATATGTTACGGCAGAGTCTATCCAGACCATAGCCATAAAAAGTAGACTGAGGGTCTAAAATGAAGGAGGAGGATTGTTCTAAATCTGTGCATAGTTTCTATTTATTGGTTTTAAATTCGTTTTTTTTTTAATTGAAACCTTCTATAGACAGATTTGGATGGGAATCCTATTTTCGATGACGAGTTATATGAATTTACTCCTCATCCAAACTTGTCTATAGAAGATTTCACTTCAAAAAATGTGACCATTAAAAATGTGTGTGTGTATTTATGCACGCAAGTGAGAAGTTATACTTCTTTCGTGTAAAAAGATTAAAATCTTTATAAAAATGTTATCCTTTGCGTTGTTGAAGTTTGTACAAAAAACCAGCTAAGAACGAGTCCGAGTCGCGCACGAAGGGTTCCGTATCATTATCTATAACGAGTAAGAAACGGTAAAAAAAAATCAAGTTTGTTGTATGGGAGCCCCCCTTAAATATTTATTTTATTTTTAGTATTTGTTGTTATAGCGGCAATAGAAATACATCATCTGTGAAAATTTCAACTGTCTCGCTATCACCGTTCTTGAGATACAGCCTGGTGACAGACGAACGGACGGACAGCGAAGTCTCAGTAATAGGGTTTTCGGGTTTCCGTTTTTACCCTTTGGGTACGGAACCCTAAAAACGACACAAATAATAGAAAAAAAAAATTAATTCATTGAAATTTTTATTATAACGCATTATCTAATTGACATTTGTGACAGTGCGTGCGTATCGTAAAAATTTACTCCCATCATTTTATAAGAAATATATAAGTTTAGTCTTCTCGTCTTAGCTCATATACATCTCACTGCTGGGCTCGAGCCTCATTTCCAATAAGAGGTAAATTGCCTTACCATACCGCTCTGGTCAGACTTGTGGATATAGTTTTATGTCAAGTTTTCCTTCTCTGTTGCATAGATGTTATTTGCATATCACATCCCTTAGTCGTCTTTTACTAAAAAAAAAAATGGGTAGTAAATTGTATTCTTACTCCGTCACCACGTGAAAAAGTAAGAAAAATATCAGCCATGTCGTATAATATAAATTCACGCACTAATCTTTCAAAGATTGCCTATTAGTTCTGCAGTCATTACAGTCTGTCCAGGACACGTGTTATTTGTGCTTAGCTGTCGCTAATCTATCACTAATCAGAACCAACTCATTACTGTAACCCAAATGAACGGGAAAATACACGACTAATACCGGGATTGTAACACATTCGTTAAGATTTCTTAGTAATTATACGAGTTGAAGAATTAGTAATACATATGATTGAAGGAAAGAAATTTTTACGCGTAATCATTTTTCCATTTTATCCATCTGGTGATGCAGTAGGAGTAAGAATACAATTCACCACTCCCTATCTTGTACGTGGTTGCCGTAAAAGACGACTAAAGAATCCCTTAGTTGTCTTTTACGACATCCAAAATATATTGTAAATAGAACAACTTTATAAGACAAGAAAAATTTTACATAAAATGCGTGGCCAGCGTGATATAATAGGTCATCATCATCATCTTCATCATCATTTCAGCTCATATACGTCCCACTGTTGGGCTCGAGCCTCCTCCATAATAGAAGGGAAATTGACCTTACTATACAATGCTGGTCAGATAGGCGAGTATAGGGTTTTATATCGAGTTTTCCTTCTCTTGCATAGATGTTATATGCATAACTAATCCCTTAGTCGTCTTTTACGATATCCTCGGGCAACATATAGAGTGGTGAATTGTATTCTTACTCCGTTACCACACAGCAAATAATTGAACAAGTGACCTCTAATCGTAGAGAAGGCTTGAAACCACCAGTGGAATATGTATAAGCTGGTGAATTATATCCTTACTCCTTCATCCATCAGTCTATAGACCACCACTGTTGGGCATAGGCCTTCCCACGAGAATACCACTCGGAACAGTCCTACGCCATTTACAGCCAACGGTTACCTGCTACTTTCAAGATGTCGTCCTGTAGTGGTAGGACCACACTGTCGACAGTTATCTGTCTACAGCCGCGGGCCGGTCCGTCCGGGGCAGTACCATGCTCTCGCAGAAGATCGACGTCTGAGTAGTAGCATTTTGTTACTGCGCTTCGTTCGGTGAGCGAGAGAGCCGGAAGCCCAACTTTCTGAAGGTGTTCGCGTGTGGAGGGTTTTGGTGGTGCCTTTGGTATCACCGAGCCTCAATGCATGCATTCACACTCCCTTCATTCTCTTCGCGGTATACAGCGGCCTTGTAAAGGTCCATGAGCGGCAGCAACACTTACCATCAGGTGTACTGTTTGCTCGTTTGCCACTGCTTGCAATAAAAAAAAAAAATAAAAAAAAAAGTCCACCCAATAGGGGGTCGTCCTATATTGCGTCCGATACGTGGTCGCCACTCGGGAACCTTTCTTCCCAATGGTTGTCGGTTCAACGAGCCATGTAGCCTGCCTATTACCATTTCAACGTCCTAAATCTACGTACTATGTTGGTATTCCGGATTTTATCACGTAGAGGAATACCGAGCATAGCCCACTCCATAGCACGTTGAGCGACTATGAGCTTTTTTATAAGGCCGATGTTTTAATGCCGTATCTCTTCGCTGGTTGGTCATTGAGGGACCTTTCTTTTCAAACATTGCGGTACAAGAACCTATCGTCGGTCCTAAGTGTTTGAATATTGCGTGTTACCAGAGCCAAAGATCGATGGTTTTGGTAGCCGGATTGCGAACGGGGCTTCTCAAAGCCCTCTATCCTGCTATCCACGGGTCCGCTACCAAGAGGAGCCCGTGAAAAGGCGTAACTGCCGTGACTGACGACCGATAATTGCATTCACTTTTAGATGGAGAATAATGCCATAATCGCCACGCTTGGCGGATTGGGTTGGGGATAACGGGAGACGAGTTAGCAATCGCAGTAGGTGTTAAAAGTTTTCCCAGGAGATCGCAGCTGCCCATTCTCCTGGTGAGATACTTCTCCAATTCTTACGACTCGCACGGGCAAGTAAAGGGTGTCGACAATTGTATTCTATCCCGTCGCCACACAGGCAACTCTTACTCCTTCACCATGGAAAATTACGCGGGTGACGTGACCGGGGATTAGTCAGTCACCCGCCGAGAGGCCGACCGCGTGAGGAAAGACCGACGTCCTCCCCGAGGGGGGGACGTCGGTCGATGGGAGGGTACCCCAATAGGGGGTATTCCGTCGGGCCGACCACTGACGACAAGTTAACGCTGCTCCAGTGATCGGCCCAACGACGAAGGCGACGTGGTTTTCGGATGGGTCGCGGGAGTTGCGTGCTTAAGCCCCTCTGTCGCCCCGGACGGAGTGGTGCGGAGGCGCGCCGACCGCGGCCCACCCACAAAAAAAAAAAAAAAAACCATGGAAAATTACACATTATGTTTTTAAGCCACACGCTGTTTATTTTTCCTTCTAAATATATATAAACATATCACGAGAAACCAATTAATTAAGACGCCAATATTATACAAAAGGTTATCAGTATCGTACCATACATACGAGTATGTTGCAGTGAAAGTTTCAAATCGGACAATTTTAACTATATCTAGACGCTGCAAAAATACAATTTACTGCCTCCTACCTTAAAAGAGTCGAAAAAGATGATTATGAGATATAATATTATTTAAATATAACATTAGACTTTAGTTTACCTGTGTAGACTGTTATTTTTATCGTAACAGTTTAGATGACCAGTCTAATATTTAAGTACATAGGTGGCGTAGTGTATAAAATATGAAAATCTACCATGCCAAGTGTCGTGCGTTCGATTTCTACGTCATATATATGTTTACAGATTTTATCGCATTTGTTAAGATTTTTGAATGTCCAAAGTTTCGATCACTTTAGAGCGTTAATGATCACGGGCGAACTAAGATATCTCACGTCCAATAAGTCGTCGTTATTACAGAGATTTACATCTACCCGCTATAGAGTTTGATATTAAATTTTGAATCACATTTTGATACAATTTGAAACTATAAAAGCCGTAAAAATATTTTTTTACAGTGTGTAATACTTGCGCAAACATCAGACATCAATATATGTTTATTAAGTCTCTTGCCAATACAAGGATTTTTATTTCCTTAGTGTAGTATGGTTTTTCTTTTTTTTAGAAACGAAAAAAGAAGAATATACCTTCTAATCTTGTGTAGTTGGCACTCGTAACGTCATTAAAGCTTCTTCAGGTAGAATCGATGCAGTTTCTTTCTAACCGGCAATAAGGAGGTATTTGATGTTGAGCAGCAATTTACTTTACGTTACTTTTATTATTGTAAACAATCCAACATGTAAATTTGTCTGTAGCAATATATATATATATATTCTCTCTCGAAGATCATAGCCATACAATTACCTGTTATAATCTAGAATTGATATATGATAGATGTGTTTATTTTTATAATAAATGTAACATGCATAATCCTAATGGCATATAAAAAACCTAAAAAAATCGGTATAATATTTCAGAATTTCTTCAAGAAACTTAATTCGTAACGTAACTTTGACAAGCCTAGTGTATAGAGTACAAGTGGGCGATACGGGATGCGATTAGCGGCATTCGTAAATAACTTCTTAAACCAATAATCATTATTATTGACCGTTTTCTGCCTGCCACTAGAAATCTGCCCACATACATACCTTATATATTGTAAAAGTGATATTCGAGTACCAGTCTAAGCGTGAGCTATAGCTTTTAAATCAAATTCAACCGCCCTTTAACCCCATGAACAGTCAAGACTCTCATATACGTTCCACTACTGGGCTCGAGCCTCCTCCAGATTGATAGAGCAATTAACCTACTATACCACGCTGGTCCACGGGTTGGTATACCAACTCGTTGGACTGGGTTTATTACGAGTTTTCCTTCTCTTTTACGATACTCACGGGAAATTTTCTAGGCACAGTGGTATTCTAGAAATTGACAGAAGTCTTTCCCTTTACTGTGTACCAATTTCGACACATTATCATTATTTTCCTTGTTAGCATATTTTGAAATGCGACCACAAATTCATAATTTCTTTATATTGGAACACGATGACTTAATGGACAGCATGCCACTCTTTCGTCTCCTAGAATGATTAACTGGAAGGACACCGACTCATAAAAGGCCAAAACAAATAGATTTAGCTATCTGTATTTTTATCTCAGCCCATATACGTTCCATTGCTATTCCACAACAGGAGAAAAAAAGAAAAATGCTGGTTAGGCGTGTTGGTATAAAGTTTGAATTTTCCTTCTCTATCTACTTTGCTATCTGCTTGAAATATCCCTTAGCCGTCTTTTACAACACCCACGGGCAAGAAAGAGGGTGATAAATTGTATTCTTACTCAGTTACCACACAGAAAACTCCACATTTTTTTTACATCCAATAACTGAAATAATACGCCGTGAATCGAAAATTGTGTATTGGTTATACATGCACTTGCCGTTCTCGCTTCCGCTGCCGCCTCTGACATCGCCCTCGCTTCCGCTGCCGCCTCTGTCATCGCCCTTACTGTTTGTGGAGTTAGAATCGGTTAGCAAGTAAACAACTATATGGTTGAAATTAATCGAACTTGTGATATAGATACTGTTAATAACTTATATTTGCTGTATATACTCATGTTATCTTAATGTGAAAATCTGTAATACAAGTAAATTAAATTTTATTCTTTATCATAGACGGCTTTTTACGAGGACATCTCGAATGCCATATACGCGTCCAAAACTTATTTCATGGTAGTTATAGAAGACTTTAACGCGAAACTGGACAAAGGGAGTGATGAGGAGTTGACGGGTAGGGCAATATGAATATGGACAAAGAAACCAGAGGGGCCCGAAATTGATTTCCTGGAGAAGACTAGCTTCTTTATGATGAATTCCTTTTTTAAGAAACAGCCACAAAGTAAATGAAGCTGAATTAGCTCCGATGGTTCAATAAATAACAAGATATACTTGTTAGACAAACGATAGCTTACCTTTTTGAGACTGTTTGCGTGTGGTGGACTTTTTGTTCCCATCACCAAGCACCATTGCACGAATTCCGACTCCTTTCACTTTCTTCACGTAAGCCAGTAGTCTAGCAAAGGTCTATAAACAACAGTATCACTTACCATCAAATGTGCTGTTTGCTTGTTTGTAGCCAACAGCAATAAAAAAAAGTTATTCAATGATGTCTCGGTGATCAGTAGGATTAAAACAGTGGGACATTTGTGGCCTACACATTGAGAAGGTCCTGCACAAAATTCAGCGGAATTTAGGTTTTTTATTCTTTTATTTCAAGTTATATACAAAAGGATCAAATACATTACACAACAGAATCATAAATATTACACAAAAGCGCTATACACATTAAACAATAATCAAACACATTATGCAAAAGGCTCAAACACATAACATAAAAGGACTATATTCATTACACAAAAGTACTAAACATATTACACAAAAACACCAAACACATTACACAAAAGCACCAAACATACGTAAAGGTACTAAACACTCATTTCACAAACGCACCAAACACTCATTACACAAACGCACCAACACATTACACAAAATCACCAAACATATTACACAAAAGCACCATACATACGTAAATGTACCAAACACTCATTTCACAAACGCACCAAACACTCATTACACAAACGCACCAACACATTACACAAAATCACCAAACATATTACACAAAAGCACCATACATACGTAAAGGTACCAAACACTCATTTCATAAACGCACCAAACACTCATTACACAAACGCACCAACACATTACACAAAATCACCAAACATATTACACAAAAGCACCATACATACGTAAAGGTACCAAACACTCATTTCACAAACGCACCAAACACTCATTATACAAACGCACCAACACATTACACAAAATCACCAAACACATTACACAAAAGCACCATACGTACGTAAAGGTACCAAACACTCATTTCACAAACGCACCAAACACTCATTATACAAACGCACCAACACATTACACAAAATCACCAAACACATTACACAAAAGCACCATACGTACGTAAAGGTACCAAACACTCATTTCACAAACGCACCAAACACTCATTACACAAACGCACCAACACATTACACAAAATCACCAAACACATTACACAAAAGCACCATACATACGTAAAGGTACCAAACACTCATTTCACAAACGCACCAAACACTCATTACACAAACGCACCAACACATTACACAAAATCACCAAACACATTACACAAAAGCACCATACGTACGTAAAGGTACCAAACACTCATTTCACAAACTCACCAAACACTCATTACACAAACGCACCAACACATTACACAAAATCACCAAACACATTACACATAAGCACCATACGTACGTAAAGGTACCAAACACTCATTTCAGAAACGCACCAAACACATTACTCAAAAGCACCAAACACATTATACAAAAGAAGCACAAAAAGTATGAAATAATCCAATCATTATCTCCTTTGCATACCACAAAGTATCCCAAACATTAAAATAGCAACAGAAATACATTAGAAAATGTTTAAATAATATTTTGATTTGAGATTTTCAAACGTGTTATTATTTTAACGTATAAATAAATAATAAAATGGAATCTGCTTCCATCTGAATACTGAATAGGATACTAGCAGAAATTCTGTATTCGATGTCAGACGAGTTGAAAATGTAGAGGTAACCACTGGAACTGTGAACTTGAAACAACTTCGAATGTAATTTGTGTCCGTTTATGATATATTTGTAAAGTCCCCCGTGTGGTGACGAATTAAGAATACAATTCACCACTCCCAATCTTGCCCGTGGATGTCATAAAATATGACTAAGGAATATAATATGCATATAACGTCTATGCAAAGGAAGGAAAACTTGAAACAAAACCAACCTGTCTGACCAGCATGGCACAGTAAGGTCAATTTTCCTCCTATTGTGGAGGAGGCTCGAGCCCAGTAGTAGGATGTACAGGAGCCGAAATGATGATGAATGATGAAAGTCCCCCGTAATACAACGATTATTTCCTTAGTGCGGGAAAGTCTTTTAAAAAAAATGTGATACTTTTGCGTACAATAAACAAATCTCAATGGTTTGGTAATGGTTTAAGAATTTTTCTGAAGAGGTTGCCAAGAAAACGATTATCATTTTCAAGGAAGGCATCAGCCACAGTAGTTTCTCCCAGCAGGGGCAGATAATAAGGAACATAACGATACAGGAATCCTCCGAGGCTACTTTAAAAATATGTTTGTAAACATAATGGGACCAACTTTTATAATTATTGTATTGTCAGCAGCCCTTGATAAGTTAGCATTTCAAATTTTTAACGTTCTGAAGTGATATAAAATCGAATTCAAATATCGATGAAACTAATAGGCCTTTTTAAAATGGACTTCAATAGGGGTATAACCTCCATAGTCAAAGTATATAAATTAGATGTGATTGAGTGGCCAGATTTGCAAAACGTATTCCTACAACTTGCTTTTCCATGGACGGCTAAGGAATAGAAGGAATATACGTAAAGGTAAACGACGACAAACTCCAAATAATATTTATGACAGCTCGTTTGATCAGCGCTGTATAATAAATTAAATTCCCCTCCAAATTTATAGAAAATTCATTCCCAATGATGGAAAGTACGTGTATAGGGTTATCTCCTTTCATCATCATCATCGTCATCATCGCAACCAACACACTGTGGGCTCTCATTGTGGAGGAGGCCCGAGCCCACTGTTGGACTCGGGCCTCCTCCACAATGGGAGGGAATTTAACCCACTATACCGTGCTGGTATAGGGTTTTATTTCAAGCTTTCCTTCTCTTGCACAGATCTTATGTGCATATTATATCCCTTAGTCATCTCTTACGACATCCACAGGCAAGATAGGGAGTAGTGCATTGTATTCTTAATCCGTCACCACGAGGACAGATACCTTTATAGACAAAGAAATAAATAAAATTATCTTATAAAATTACATCAAGTTCAAAGTTTTATTAAGTTACCTGTCAATATCAGGTGTAAACTTTCACCTAGCGAGACGGCGCATCGAAGCCTCCATCGGGATATTCCAGCTCCCAAACCCTCACACACAGAATTCGATATCTATCTACAAATTTTAGAACACTACACTCTTACTATATTCTAAAGAGTTTATACTTAATATAACTGGCCCGTGGATGTCGTAAAAACCGGCTAAGGAATATAATATATAGATAACATTAATGCAAGAGAAGGCAAATATGACATAACACTCTATGCCGTCTGACCAATGTGGTAACCCTATGCCAATACGTCTGACCAACGTGATAAGTCAAATCCGCTCCCATTATGGAGGAGGCCCAAACCCAACAATGTGACGTATAAGGGCTGAGATGATGATGATAATGATGAAATACGAATACGTTCCCAAGTCTTTTTTTTTAAAGACTACTATTTTTATTTTGGGAATTAATCTTATATCTTTAAACGAGCAATTTTATATATATATATATATATATACACTCATTTGCAAAAAAAACGGGCACCTAAGCAATGAACCATTTCAAATGTTAATATTTCTTTGTTTGATAATTATAGGTAGTTTTATCCACACAATTTGCTAAATTAATAAGAAAATAATCGTTTTCATCAGTATTTCATAAAATTTAGATACAATTTATGGGAAATAATGCTAAACCTCGCTAGTAGTGTATATTCGCTAGTAGTGCATATGCTCATGAAGTAAAAATAAAAAAGTTTTTTTGTTTGTTTTTCTTTAATAAAGTAAAAGCAGATAAATGTTTAGTATCGAGTGTGACCCCCTCTAGCTAAAATCACAGCTTGAATTCGTCTGGGCATGCTAGCGAGTATATCCCGGATACTTGCTTGCGGAATACGTTCCCACTCCGCAGTAATCACATTCTTCAGCTCTCTGATGGTCTGCGGAGCCGGGTGTACTGATCTCACACGCCGTTTCAGAACGTCCCAGACATGCTCTATGGGATTGAGGTCGGGACTTCGAGCTGGCCAATCCAAACGACGAATGCCGACCTCTTGCACATACGCATTAACATCGCGGGATCGGTGGGCGCGAGCATTGTCGTCCATAAAAATCGAGTCTTCACCTAGAGCGGCCAATGCGGGTTGTGCATGAGAAATTAGAACTTCCGTTATGTATCGATGCCCAGTCAGTGAGCCGTTTTCAATGAAGACTAACTCTGTACGATCCATTGAATTTATTCCTGCCCAAAACATAACAGAGCCCCCACCATAAGGTGTGATTTCTTCGAAACATGCCTCTGCAAAGCGTTCTCCTTGTCTTCTTAGCACTCGCCGACGTCGATCTTCACCGAACAGAGATATCCTGGCTTCATCAGAGAACAAAACCCTATTCCAATCGTCTTGAGTCCATGATTCACAATTTCTAGCGAACCTAAGCCTGTGAACTCTGTGCTCACGGAGTAATTTGGGGCCGCGGGCCGGGCGGTGACTGCGTATATTGGCAGCGAGAAGCCTCCTCCTGACCGTCCATAGACTAATATGCACATTTCTTACTTCTTGGAGGTTGTTCTTAAGATCCACATACGAAGATTTGCGATTTCTCAATGCGTGACTCACAAGAAAACGATCATCCCGTGGTTGGGTACATGGTTTTCTTCCAGAACCAGGCCTTCTCTCGACGGAACCAGTCTCCTGATATCGCTGCCAGGTCCTTTGGACTGTCGAGCGACTAACATTTAGCCTCCTAGCCACGAAACATTGGCTGCAACCCTCTTCAAGCAGCGCGATAATTTTGGTAGCTTTTACCACTTTATCTACCATTTTTGATACAGCCAAACAGCATTAAATAAAGCTTTGACAGTCAAGGATATGAAATTAATCGATAAAAATTGAATAAAAGTTATGAAAGTCGATGTTAACTTCTGGAACTTCGCGCCAAAAATGTAGGATAAAAAGGGGTTTTCTGTAAAAATGAACATCAAATGAAAAATTGAATTTAGAACGTACTTTTTTAAATACCACAGCATTTTTAAAACCGGCCAGTAACGTGTACAAACGATTGAAACCTTTTTGGTATTGTATCTTTTTAAATATGAATGAAAATCAAAACCGCCCGTTTTTTTTGCAAATGAGTTTATATATATATATTAAGGTGTGCCAAAAAAACCTTTTTTTTTTTCTTAGCTACTACGAAAATATCGTCCAAGATGACGAAAAACAAATCCTGGTAAAGTTTCAGCCCTTAATATTAATATTAAGAGGTCGCTCATTGTGATTTTTGATTTCCCATTTAAATAACATAAATTATTTTTTTTATTGTTTGGATTTTTGATGCACTCGAACGAATTAATATCTCGTAAAAATCAATACATATTCTTGTAGAAAATTTAACGATCTACAAAAAAGGCCTGAAATGATTTTTTGTTAAATTGACTCGTTTAAAAGTTATTCGAGGTTAAAGTCCAACCTCAAATAGCTGAGGGTAACTTTTACAATTTCTTATACTCCATCACAAAATAATGACTCGAAAACATGAAATATCTTAGTTTTCGTAAATCTTATCGAGTTTGTTTTGATTACATGTAAATAATGCCATAGAAGTGGCGCTATGATCGACAACTTCAGTGATTTTAGCGGTAAAATACAAAAAAGTAATAAGTTGCCTTAAAATAACGAATTAACATTTATTTGAGATAATCAAATTTATAATCTTTACAGTAGGTACTGCCAACTACGTTATTACAAAATGTCGTTTTAATGCTTTTTTATTTGAATCGTGCTGAATCACATGAAACTTTCTCTACGAAATTATCAAAACTTGATAAGATTTATGAAAACTTATTTCATGTTTTCGAGTCATTATTTTGTGATAGAGTATAAGAAATTGTAAAAGTTATCCTCAACTATTTGAGGTTGGACTTTAACCTCGAATAACTTTTAAACGAGTCAATTTAGCAAAAAATCATTTCAGACCTTTTTTGTAGATCGTTAAATTTCCTACAAGAATATGTATTGATTTTTACGAGATATTAATTCGTTCGAGTGCATCAAAAATCCAAACAACAAAAAAAATAATTCCTATGTTATTTAAATGGGAAATCAAAAATCACAATGAGCGACCTCTTAATATTAATATTAAGGGCTGAAACTTTGGATTTTTTTTTTCGTCATCTTGGACGATATTTTCGTAGTAGCTAAGAAAAAAAAAATAAAAGTTTTTTTTGGCACACCTTAATATATATATATATTTTCAGGATCTCGGAAATGGCACCAACGATTTTGATGAAACTTGGCATACTAGAGGTTTCGGGACCAAAAAATCGATCTAGATAGGTTTTATTTATAGAAAATGTTGTTTTGTCGGTGTTTATAGCAAAACAATACAATGACATTAAATTTTAAAAGAATATTAATTCAAATTTCGCCGTCAATGTCATGAGTTGCGATAGCTCAGTTGGGAAGTTGTCCAGTTTCCTTTTAGTTTTGTTTTGATATTCAAACAGCGTCGGATCGAATCTCGGTGTTATTATTATTTTCTTTTTGTAATTTTTTAAATTTTTCCATTATATAATTTTTATTTTTTATTAATATATATCTAAATAAATTCGACAAAAATACAACAAAAATATTCCAAGCGAAGCTTGGTCAACCAGATATTAATATATAATACTAGCTTATTAATTTGGGCTAATGCTAATTTTAACCCGCGACTTTGTTTACGTAGAAGGTGAAAATAATTTTAAATAATACAATTCTGTCACACAGAATTTATTTATATTATCCCAGTTACGGATATGAAATTATTTCGAATTATCTGACACTATCTATTAACCCTAAGGGATTTTAGTGTAAAAGGAAAATGCTAATGTATGATGAGTAATTGTAGTATTATTCCCCTTTGTTAGAGGCTTATGTTTTGGATATCAGATAGGCTGATTGAAAGAAAACATGTCATAACTTGTCTTTTACAGACACTGAGCCTATATCTTCATTTCTAATGTTCGTTAGTTTCATTTACAGTTACGCAGCTCACATACTTAATAATTACCAACCCCTTTTAGTGCCCAACTTTGATACCCTAATAATTTGAAAAATAAATTGTGTTTGTGATATTTGGACTCGGTATGAGTTTGAACGTTATGAAAATTTATACTTTTCATAACGCTGGTCAAAATTAAAAATAGGATAGTCAATCCTATTTAATTAAGGTTTTTCTTATAAGTGATAATTTGGGGATAAATTAGGGAAGAAATAATTCAAATTAAAAGTTCAATAAAGTTTTAATAAAAAATAATGTAACATTTTGTTGACGTCATGAGATTGTAAATTTACACCTTTTTTGACAGACTATGGTCTCGTCTCACCTCGCTCAAACCATCCGGCGAACCCATTAGCTGCTGTAGTTCGGATTGTGAATTTTTTATGACATAAAAAACGTATAAAATAGTTTGGGTAGAAAAAGAAAATATTTGGAAGAAAAAAAGTATTATTCAAATTTTATGTTTTTATTGCCCTAAAAACTATTTTATGTGCTTTTAGTGCATATAAAGTCGGATTCACACCACATTACAATAATAAATCGTTTGTAATTATAAATCGTTACCATCATTCGTTTTCACTTATATGTTCCTTTATTTAGTCAAGTACCAACAATGAGTGTTCGCAGAGCACGTAAACGCATCACGGTAAAGGTTGGAAAATAAAGTATTTTCATATACTTTATTGTTATGCAAAACTATAAAGCATAATTACCAAAAATAAAGTAGAATACTTTATTGAAGTGAAACTTCTTTAGAATCGTTGTGATTTCATACTCGATGAAACGAAAAAGCGAGTCCATAGAGACACAAACATGTAAATGTATAGGATTCAGCCGGCGAGAGAATGAGAAAAAGTATAAAGAATGAAGAATGAAAAATGAAAAATGAAGAACGAAGAATGAAGAATGAAGAACGAAGAGCGAAGAGTGAAGAGCGAAGAGCGAAGAGCGAAAAACGAAGAACGAAGGATGAGGATAAATGAGTTTCACTTCTGTTATGCGTACTTTGTACACACACTCTTTTTTATAAAGTAAGGCGGCAACCCTAGCTGTAGTACGGATACCGATTCTTTGACTACGCTCGCCCTTTCTTTCCTAGTAGGCTATAGTTCGCATACACCCAGCCCAAACCCATCGATGCTACCGAAGGGCTACGTGTAGTCTGAAACATACCGTATTTCCTTCTCATCACTACTGGGCCGACCACTAGTACAAATTCTTTGGCATCCATGGCCAGCCTGGTGGATTACCCTTTTGGATACCGTCTCTATTAAGTGTTAGCGGCCAACACTGTTGTTGTTACCGAAACGTCGCCCTCACGCGGTCGGCCTCTCTTGGCGGTCTTATTCCCGATCCGTCTACCCACCACCAACCTCGGCTAAGGCGGCATCAGGCAGCGACTGCATCCCAGTTCCTAAAGTCGTCAGGGACTGCGCTGACCCTACCACCCAACATGTACTATTTCGAATAATTATAAAATAGCTTTTTACCCGCGTAGTTCCCGTTCCCGTGAGAATACAGGGATAAAATATAGCCTAGGTTACTTCCTGACATTATAGCTTTCCATTGGTGAAAGAATTTTTGAAATCGGTCCAGCCGTTTTGAAGATTACCAGGAACTAACAGACAGACAAACAAAAAAATATAAAGTGATTTTTAGGCATGTGTATAGTGCAAATAACCGTGTGAGCATGAAAAAAGCCTATTATTTTGACATTACAGACACTCCAATTGTATTTATTAGTATAGATTGATTACGCTGAAATAACATTCAATAATCAACCTAACTTCTTAGCTTGAACTAATTAAGTTTAGAATCTATTTTAATTATCATCATATGTATTGTAATATCAACTTAATTATTATAATCACAAGGTCGTATTTATATAAGACGGCAGCATTTCTAAAGCGACATTGACGGAACGTCCAATCAGTTGGAGGTACGAATTGAACTATTAATTCATTCAAATTGTATTAGCGAATGTAATTGTTTGCCGGCTATTGTTGTACTACACAAGAGTATACAGTTTAAGCCTCTTAAATGATGTACTTCCTCTTTGATAGGTGACGGAGAATACGATATATTCAATACATACATACATATATTCACGCCTTTTCCCATAGGCAGAGACCACTTCTCTCCACTTGCTACGATCTTGACATACTACTTTCGCATCCTCTACATTCATTAATCTCTTCATGCATATTCTTCGGTTTAGGGTACTTCTAACCTGGCCTTTCATAAGGACGTCCCCGATTTGATCGTGAAACGTCCGCCTTGGTCTTCCCCTTCCAACACTTCCACTCAGATTCGCCTTATAAATTCTTCTTGTTAATCTCCTTTCATTCATTCTCTCTACATGTCCAAACCAATTTAACATACCTTTCTCAATCCTTGTCACTACATCAACATTCATACCACCATATATTCAATAGAAGGGTGACATCCTGGAAGCCCAACTTTCTGAGGGTGTTTGCGTGTGGAGGGTTTTGGTGGTGCCTGGAAATATGGAATACTATTGATTTTAGTCAGCATTTCATTATTGAAATTTGTGTTGATAAGTTCTTCATATTAGTTTACGATCTCGGATATAGGGATATAGGAAATGGTTAATAGTCTTTTCCACATTCATTCATTTCTGCTCATATAAAGCTCACTGTTGGACTTGAGCCACCTCTATAATAGAAGAGAAATTAGCCCACACTAGTCAGATGTGTTGGTATAGGGTTTTAATTCAAATTTTGTGTCTCTCACATAGATTTTATATGCATATTTAAATCGTTAGACGTCCTTTACGACACCCACAAGCAAGAGAGGAGGGTGGTGAATTGTATTCTTATTTCGTCACCATACAGCAAATGGTATTTCCACAGTGAGAATAGAAAAATATATACGTAGAAAGGAATCTATATAGATTTCTAGATATTTAAAGAAGTTTGTTTTTTTTAATGCGCTAATTTTAGATGTAGTACCTACCCTATTCAAAAAACAAACTTCTATTCTATAAAATGTTACTATGTAAGGTTTATTTATCAGATGAGGTTTAAGGCTTAGAATAATAACGTATAGAAGGTAATTCCGCGCACAAATTCAAATTCAAATCATTTATTATCCATACACCCCGAGAGGGCACTTACATATTGTCAGGTTTACAAGTTCCAAAAAAAATATACTACCACCGGGTCGGAACGCGACCACTACTGAGAAGATCCGGCAAGAAACTCAGCGGGCTTGTCTATTATTTATAATTTTTTTTTCTTCTTACTAGATATACAATTGTGTATGTGTTTTCGAACCGCAAGACACTTAATATAATTCAAACGATTATGGCTGGACCAGATCCCACAAGCGGCAACCGATCACGAGTTAACTACTAGAGCAACCATCACTCCCTTCAACCACTATGGAGGGAAGGTAGAGACCCGCTCCACGCAGTTAACGCAAGTAGATCCTTCTGTGAGCATAACCAACACCATAATATGTTACAAACACTGAAAATACAAAATTTCGTTGGGCAAAAAACACAAAAATGAAGTATGTATTTAAATTGGCGCCTAATGGAGCTTACGCCGGAACCGTTCCGTAGTGTACAAGGTCACTGTACTGCACGTACGTATGCAATTCTTAAAAAATAAGTAATTAATTATGCTTACAATAATAACGTATAGAAGGTAAGTTCACGCACAAAAAGTGAGGCATTTCAATTGGAGCCTAATGGAGCTTACACCGGAACCGTTCCGTAATGTACAAGTCATTGTACGAACGTACGCAACTCTTAAAAAATAAATAGGTAATTATGACGGTTTGTGCATTCAAATGGTGTCACAACACATTTGAAAAATATAAAAAGATTATTGACATTACTTTTAAAGGTAATTCGACGATTTATGTTAATTAAAACAATATTTGATTTCATAATTTGTATAGTGGTGTGCGTGTGTACGTGTGTAATCGTCTGCGCGCCATTAGTATTTTTAGATTCAAATTTTGAAAGTTCGAAGTATTGACACTATCCTTCTATACGTTATTATTCTAAGTAATTATGACGGTTTGTGCATTCAAATAGTGTCACAACACATTTGAAAAACATAAAAAGGTTTTTAACATTACTTTTAAAAGTATTTCGACGATTTATGTTAATAAAAACAAAATTTGACTTCATAATTTGTGTAGTGGTGTGCGTGTGTACGTGTGTAATCGCCTGCGCGCATGTAGTATTTTTGGCTTCATGTATTTGATCGCTCGAAGTACCGACACTATCCTTCTATACGTTATTATTCTAAGTAAATAGGGTAACGAACCCTACCTTTAATAAATCATATTTTTACGTAGGTATACAATTCTTTCATTTATATCTAGTTCACTTATTTATGTGGTATAAGATTAAGCGTACCAATGTTGTTTATTATTTCTTCTTTTCTACAAAGCTACTTTAGCTTAGTACTCTTAAACAAAATGGAGTACAATAAATAGGTAAGTATATAAAAAGAAAGCAATCCGCTTTTTAGGACAGATCTACAAATACATTCACGTACAAAGGAACACCCATAACATTTTACCTTACTAGGCTCCCTTTGCCACAATCAGTCTTTTGTATAAGACGACCAATTTTTATTTAACACAAACAATAGTCATCAAGACCCTTAACTGTATACGTTTAAAGTTCAATTTCATTTAAAAAGCCTTTATAATATGGCAGTTTGTTTATGGCAGAGTTGTACACGTCATATTGCCCGGAGGCGCGAATCAACTATTTTGCACGTCGTTTCGCGCCAAAACAAAACAGCCGCCATCTTGTGGCATTATTCAAAGCATAGAGGGTTTATATGCTTTTTCTTAAATATTGTACATTCTGATTAATATTTTAAATGTGAGTTAGTGTGTTTGTTTGTTTATTATGTTTTCACGCCTAAAACACTAAGAGGTTTAAAAAATTCTTTCAGCAATGGCAAGTTGTGTATGGCTATATATGGGACGTATATTATCAGCGAATAACATAGGCTATATCTTAGAATAATAACGTATAGAAGGTAAGTTCGCGCACAAAAAGTGAAGCATTTCAATTGGAGCCTAATGGAGCTTACGCCGGAACCGTACCGTATTGTACAAGTCATTGTACTGCACGCACGTACGCAACTCTTAAAAAATAAATAAGTAATTATGACGGTTTGTGCATTCAAATGGTGTCATAACACATTTGAAAAACTTAAAAAGATTTTTAACATTACTTTTAAAAGTATTTCGATGATTTATGTTAATAAAAACAAAATTTGATTTCATAATTTGTATAGTGGTATGCGTGTGTATGTGTGTAATCATCTACGCGCCATTAGCATTTTTAGATTCATATTTCGAAAGTTCGAAGTATTGACACTATCCTTCTATACGTTATTATTCTAAGGGCTATATTTTATCACCGTGTCCCCACGGGATTGAGAGCTGTGCGGATAAAACAGAGGGCATTTAATTGATTTTAAAACTTTTTCATCAGTAGAACGCTATCAGCAGTTGACATGGCTACATTTTTACACATATCCTGTTTCTTCTCTCACGTAGTTCAGTAGGAACAGGCTTTTCCTAGTATAGTCCTTTAATGATTTCTTGAGAAAGTTATTACAGATGGTTTATTGAATTAATTACCACACATGACCAACGATAAAAAAATATGATTAGCGTTAATGATAAAATATATATACATATAGATTTTAGATTTTTTAAATCTGAACTTAGATAAAAATAAAAAAATAACTGTCCTTTTTTAGTATTTCTTTCTTAACTTCAAAAAAGTAGGATGTCAATTCGACTGTACCTATGTTTATTTTTTGTACGTATGTTACGCGATTATTTCGCCAATTATGAAGCTACCGTATGGTGGTTACCCATGGGTGTCGTAAAAGACGACTAAGGGATATAACATAAAGGTATAGATGTTCTACGCAAAAAAAAGAAAAACGACATAAAACCGCCTGACCCGCGTGACATAGAAAGTCCCCCCAATTGAGGAGGAGGCCCGAACTCAACAGCGGGACTTGTATGAACTGAAATAATCAAAAGAATTACTATTAGTCCATTCAATTATCGTTGAAGAATAATGTGGCAAGATATGGTACTCTGCTGTCGCCCTAGACAATATCAAATCAAATTATTTAGCTCCTTAAAGGCACTTACATATTGTCAAATTTATATGTCGTTACGCGGCCACTAGCTTAGAAGATCCGGTAATAAATTCAGCCGGCATGATTTATTTTCATCTTTTAAATAAAATTGCATGTATACAACATATAATATTAGCTCTAGTGTGATGCCCTTCGAGATAGGATATATACATTTTTTTTTACTTTACCCCAAAAAAAAAGAAAGGAATATATGATCGGCCATGGGTAGGTTATGGACAAAATATAGCCAATCAAAAATAACAACAAATTAACGAAAATTTTCAGTGGGAATTTGATATAAATCAGTGAAGTATCCAAGCCAAAGAAAAAAAACCTACACGAAACCAATCTAGAGCGGTTGGTTTAGGACTTTCTATCCAGTCTATCATCTCTCGCATTTATTTTATGTCCTTACCACCCTTAATCGTCTTTAGCACCACTCCTGGGGAAGGAAAACGTGATTAATAGTATTCTTATTTCATCCCCAATAACGTAACGTTATCAATCGTAACATCAGTCAAATAATTTTATACATTTTACCAAATCTAACAATATAAGTGCGATAAAATTCATCATTTACTAATTAACTTACTTTGTTTACAGGCTAATGACGTAATCTCCATTATAACCTTTCCGTAACTGTACATTAATAATTAAAATAAATACCCATTAAAGAAGTATTTAAAGACTTACTAGATATGCAAACATTATTCGACAATTGAAAATTTCAGTTCATTTCTTAAACTGTTCAGTTCTTTTTTTGCTTTTCTTCTCCGGTCTAAATACATTCCACGGTTGGACATCAATCTTTTAGGTTATCTGAATGGAAATTTGCGGGGAAAACCATTCCAACTATACGATTTAGCATAGTGTTTTGGTTGTGTCCTTTCTTATAACGGTTAAAGAAATATGGTGATGAAATATAATTTACCAATAAGATGAAAACTCAAAATAAATCCCTACGCCAATACGTCTATCTAGCGTGGCATAGTAGGTCATTCTCCCTCCTATTATTGACCAAGATCGAGCCCAGTAGTGGGACACCTACAGACAAGGTGGGGTGATGAATTATGTTCTTACTTCATCATCATACGAAAAGAAGATTTATTCATCATCATCGCAGCCCACATACATCCATCTGTTGCGCTCGGGCCTCCTCTACAATGGGAAGGCATTTGACCTACTATACCATGCTGGTCAGATATGTTGGTATCGGGTTTCATTTCTTTCCTTCTCTTGCACAGATTTTATGTGTATATTATATCCCAAAGTCATCTTTTACGATATCCACGGGCAGGATAGGGAGTGGTGAATTGTATTCTTACTCCGTCTCCACACGGAAAGATAAATATATATAATATGGTAGATACTATAACACGCTGGTTAGGCGGGTTGGTATAGGGTTTTCTTTCGAGATTTCCTTCTCTTGCATAGTTATATTCACAAGATATGCCTTAGTCGTCTTTAACGACACCCACGGGCAAACGGGGTGGTAAATTATTTTCTTACGCCGCCATCATACGGCAAATTCAATTAATTGGATTTGACTTTAATTTTGTATATCAAAATTAAACATGTTAGTAGTATGTTTCACAAGAAGCAATGTATAAACACTGGGGCAGGTCGCCAGCGAGTGGTCACCGTCACTACACATAAAAGAGATTTCATTCGTGATGGCTGCGGAATGGACGCTCTATGTACAGATTGCAAATTAATTGATTCAAAATTCAGTTTAAATTTTTTTAAATGATATTTTATCGCCCGACGAACCGACAACCGCTGGGGAATCATCATCATTCATCATTTCAGCCTATTGCCGTCCACTGCTGGACGTAGGCCTCCCTCATGTTATGCCACAATGTGCGGTCCTGTGCCGCCTGCATTCAACGACGCCCAGTAACATTCACTAGCTCGTCAGGCCACCTAGTGGGGGGAGGGGCGTCCTACACTGCGTCGTCCGATACGTGGTCGCCACTCGAGAACCTTTCTTCCCCAGCGGTTGTCGGTTTGTCGAGCGATGTGGCCTGCCCATTGCCACTCATTCAGCGTGCTAATTCTTCGTGCTATGTCGATTACACCCGCTCTTCTGCGGGTTTCCATATTGCGGATTCTATCTCGCAGAGAAATCCCGAGCATAGCCCGCTCCATAGCACGCTGAGCGACTTTGAGCCTTGTTATGAGGCCTACATTTAGGGACCACGTTTCCGTGCCGATAGTCATCCTGGTAACACACACTGGTCGTAGACCTATGTTTTCAAACACTGAGGTATGTTGGACGAGAAGATCCTCTGAAGTTGCCCGAACGCTGCCCAACCGAGTTGGATTCGTCGGCTGATCTCTTTCTCGAAATTGGATCTACCTAACTGGACTGTTTGTCCTAGGTAAACATAGTAATCGACAACTTCGAGAATCGCATTGCCAACTAGAACCAGTACAGGAATGACATGGGCATTTGACATGACTTTCGTCTTGTCCATGTTCATTCGTAAACCCACTAGTTGGGATACCCTGCTGAGATCATTGAGCATTGTGCCAAGATTCTCCATGGATTCTGCCATAACGACGATATCGTCTGCAAATCGAAGGTGAGTTATGTATTCGCCGTTAATATCTACATATAATAATTCCTTAATGTCTTTCCGAGTGGTGACGGAGTAAGAATACAATTCACCACTCCCTATCTTGCCCGTGGATGTCGTAAAAGACGACTAAGGAATATAATATACACATAAGATCTGTGCAAGAAAGGGAAAACTCGAAATGAAAGACTATACCAATTTGTCTGACCAGCATGGTATAGTAGATCAAATTCCCTCCCACTGTGGAGGAGGCCCGAGCCCAACAGTGGGACATATGTGGGTTGCGATGTTGATGATTGTTCGTGCCAATGAGCACGACGGATGTTATTTCGTTCGCGCGCCCACGCTGCTCAATCCTTGACCCGCCATTTTGACACTATTATCGTGAAGTACCTATCTCGCGGCGCACATATTACCGGAAACCGTTATTTCCACGTACTCGCCGCGCGCGCAAGTGATTGTTATCCTACGCCGTCATAGTGCTCATATATTAAAAGGACAATAAATTCAGTGCCCGCGTGCCGCCCAATTTACTATACCAGCTCGCCGGGAACACCTTCAGCACATCCCAACGGGAAACACCATCAGCCCAGCAAATCATCATCTCCGTAGACACAGGAGACGCTAGGTAAGTTCTCCAATTACTTTCCACAGCCTCATTGTCAAACTCCCATTTTTTGGGAATCGGTCCCACTTGTAGGATTGGCTTCCCACTGGTCCTTCGAGAACACCCCGTCGATATGTTGCCGACATAAACCCCCTACAGTCCACTACGCCAACACAGTGATGATGATCTCTTTTTCGACACCCACGGGCAAGTCTCCTTCATCACATGGATCATCATTCTGCCCGTATCTCAATTAGTTGGGGTCGATGCAATATGTCTTTCTTCCATTGTACATATGGCAAAAGTTCTTGACAATAGTTTTATAACCGGCCGCCTTCTTGCTATCAACACTCCAATTGTAATTTTTGATCCGCTAAACGAGGACGGTAATTGTGTGTTTGTTTGTCTCACTTATGAAGAGTACAGTTAAATTTGGCAACAAAAGTCATATATTATAATATTCTTAGTACTGAACTACAGAAGTTTCTCTCTTTTTATTTTATTAGGAGGATCTCCGTGCGGTGATGAAGCAAAAATAAAATTCACCACCCTCTTTCTCTTGCCCATGGGTGTAGTAAAAGACAACTAAGGGATATGCAGATAACATCTATACAAGAGATGGGAATCTGCCTGATAAGCGTGTTATGATAGGTAAATATCCCTCCAAATGTGGAGGAGGTTGGAGCCCAGTAGTGAGGCATATATGAGCTGTGATGATGATGATGAGGCATAGGATATAAGCATGTTACAGATAAGCATCTTATAGATGTAGGGATATACTTATCGCAGCTGCAACGTACGTTCTAAACGTATTGTTTCTCTTACACTCAACTGAAATAGTAGCAAAATTGTAGCACGTCGTTACAATTAGAAAATGTAACTTTGTCCATTAAAAACGTTTTTTTTTTTCTCGATGGTATGTGATCAGATTGCAATCTAAACGACGTTACTAATGTTTTACGAAGTATTTTTCATCCCCGATCGTTGAATATAGGGAAGTTTATCTTTTTGTAAGTATTCACATTTACACTCCAGTTTTACAATCTGATAATCAACATGAACTTGGCTTAGTGATGCGTGAAGAATAAAATACGTCATCATTTTCCCGTGCAGTTGTAAAAACAGACTCAGTGATTACTAAGATAATGGGCAGCAGCACTTTGCCGCAACCCTAATTATTATAATAATTTTAATAGTATATCGTTGACTGTCTGAAAAGGTCTATGACTAGTGTGTGTTGCCAGTGATGACTTACTCAAAGTCGCTCAGCGTGATATGGAGCGGGCTATGCTCGGAATTTCTCTGCGAGATAGAAGCCGAAATACGGAAATCCGCAGAAGAACGGGTGTAACCGACATAGCACGAAGAATTAGCACGCTGAAATGGCAATGGGCAGGCCACAACGCTCGGCAAACCGTGTGGCGTAACATGAGGGAGGCCTACATCCAGCAGTGGACGGCGATAGGCTGAAATGATGATGATGATGACGATTGTTGACCAATTGACTTAAAAAAAAAACTCTTATAAACCAAAGCGTAACAAGGGCGAGTTTCTAATAAATTACAAATAAATTATTCTCTAGTTACTCAACTGTTTTTGTGGTCTGTACAATGACAACAGAGTCCGTAGCGCAGAGATAGTGGTCCTCTCAATAAGCGTAGTCGAGTAAAATCATAATACGGGACGAACAGAGCCAAACTGTGTCTTAAATCATAGGAGGTAGCGATCCGCTACCTTTTATATCATATTTAGATTTAGAAATAAAACAATTCAACACTACAATTTTAGTAGGATTAGAGGATTTTCAACTAAATGTCGAATTTTTTTTATTTGAATTTTAAAGTTTACCAAGATTTATAATGTTTACTTCTTAAGAGACTATTCTCAAATCAGGGTGAGGAGAAAATGGTGGATGAAGCAGTTGCCCAGGAAATCATTGTTTTTTACGTCTGTAAAAATGTCATGGATTGTACCGATGCCCGATAAACACTGCGTTTTCAGCGCTGCGATCGGCTGCGTTCGGTTAACATCGGATGTCTTTGTTCTTCAAGCAACATCAGCTACTGTCGTGAATCTTCGATTTTCTGCCAACTCGGATTTTAGCTAACTTACCGCATTACTTTTGACTATAGTTCTATTTTTGTTTTCTCCTAGTAATAACTTTGCTTATATGCTCTTTCCGTGTGGTAACGTAGAAAGAATACAATTCACCACCCCTTCTCTTGCCCGTAGGTGGTGTAAATGGCGACTAAGGGATATAAAACACACATAACATCTGTGGGAGAGAAGGAAAACTCGAAATAAAACCCTATGCCAACATGTATGACCAACATGGTAAGGTCAAATTCCCTCCCACAAGGAGGCCTGAGCACAGCAGTGGAACGTAAGTGGGCTGCGCTGATGGTTATGAAGTTGATGATATTGGATGAGGTTATAATGAATTTCATAAAGCGTTGGGAAAGGACTCGAAAGGATATTCCGCCGGGCTGGCCACGGATGACAGAGAACTCGGTACCGGTGATGGCCCAATGGCGAAGTAGAGGGAATACGGTGGGTTATGGGATCGCGCGCCGCCTTTTTGTCACCCCGGACAGAACGAACAGCGTATTCCCAGCGTAAGGCTTCTAGACGGTTCACTCTCTCAAGATAACTACTTACCAATAATCTAAATTACTGAATTTTCATTCGTAAATAAGCTTTTATAAATAGTCTAGCATATACTTAATGTCATAATGAATAAAGTTAATCCGCTGCATCTTATAACATGGGAACCAGTTAAAATATGAGCAATTCCTAAGTGGAATGCGCGCACTACGCCGGAGAGTTCAATGAACGAATAAATTTATTTATACCCTCGTACCTCGTGGATTGCAAACTTCATTCTCTGCATTCAGGGGGTTGTACATTGATTTTATTAATTAATTTAAGTCAAAGTATCCATATAATTAGGTGGACTGATGACTTCTGAAGACTGTTGAGATGAGAGTCTTTGGATGGCACAGAATCGACCTTTGTGGCGTTCTATGGCGAAGGTCTACGTTCTGCGGTAGACCGCAAAAAGTTGAGTGATGAATCCACGTAGTGACGTAATAGGAATACAATGATTCACATCCCTTCCTATCCCTTCTCATGAAAGACTACCAAGCCATGCAAATATCATCACTACATAATAAGAAATTAATATAAATATAATTATAAAATATGGATTATTTGCCTTGAAATCGATCGCAGCGCCACCCACCAGATCTAATTGTGAATCTAAACCATTCTCGAATCCACACAAAAAAATTTCATCAACATCGGTCCAGCCGTTTAGGAGGAGTCCAGTGACATACACACGTACACAAGAATATATATATATATATATAAAGAAGATTGTAAGAGAAGGTAATCTCGGAATAAAACCTTATGTCTGACCAGCTTAGTATACTACTAGGTCAATTTTCCTCCCATTGTAGAGGAGGCTCGAGCCTAGCAGTCTGACGTATATGATCCTTGAGGTTTAGGATAAAATTCCTGTCCTAGGCTCCTAGTTCCGGCGCCAGAAAAAGGTTATATTTATACCCCATCACCTTATCAACTGCCGCCATTGGACATATTGTTACCTTGAAAAGAATAATACTTTAATTTTCATGCAAGCATCTTGACAATCACAATTATTAATAAAATATCCAATAAAGTATTTCTGTATTTTTCTGGCGATCCCTGAGTTACTTTTTACGACTCTTATGGAAAACGATGGTAAACAATTTGTAGTTAAAAGCAGTAGCAGAGGCTACGCCGGTTTTCGTAGCGGCACTGCTACATTATTGGACCGCCTGTTTCGCGTAGCAAGATAGGTAGTGGTGAATTGTATTCTTACTCCGTCACCACACAGAAATTGGTACGAATGGTCAATCAAAAGAGGATGGGAAGGAAATACAGACAGGTTATGGAGTCGCGCGATGACTTTCCGTTGCTCCGAATGAATTGGGCAGGGTGTGTTTCAGCCTGCTGATAAAAATGTTTCCTGTATTCCGTACTTAACTCGTCACTACAGTTATTTTCATTCAATATTTTGGCTCATATACGTCCTCCACAATAATAGGGTAAATAACCATGGTGGTCAGACAGGTTGGGATAGAATTTTATTTCGGGTTTTTCTTCTCTTGCAAAGTGGTTATTTGCATATTTTATCCCACAGTCGTCTTTTATGACACCCACAGACAAAATAGTGGGTGGTAAAATGTATTCTTATCCCGTCACCACGCGGAAAATTAAAACATCAGGCTATTTATAAATTCCATCAGTTTCTATTATTACAAGACGTATGACGCAATCACAGTGACGTCACACCTAACTACTGTTACTATCCAAAGATACGCAAACAAGTTGTATTCGCTCATACAGTTGTTTTAAGTATGGCCGCCTGTTACAACGTATTGTAATGCCCAGAACATAAATACGGCCCTCTGAACTGTTATAAAATAACATACCTATACTGTTAACGTAACTGACATGAAGCAAATTGCTTCATCTTATTATCATCTCAGCCCACATAAGCTCCAGTGTTGGGCTCGGGCCAACAACTGGCCCAATAATCGGGTCAATAACCCCTCTCGTGGATGTCGTAAAAGATGACTAAGGGATATAACACGCATATAATATATATGCAAGAGAAGGGAAACTCGAAATTAATCCCTATACCAAC
The DNA here is from genome assembly GCA_032191425.1 of Lymantria dispar. Classification (NCBI taxonomy): domain Eukaryota; kingdom Metazoa; phylum Arthropoda; class Insecta; order Lepidoptera; family Erebidae; genus Lymantria; species Lymantria dispar. The sequence goes on along the minus strand of CM063465.1, from coordinate 1,509,606 downwards.
CCGTCTGACCAGCGTGGTATAGTAGGTCTATTTCACTACTACTCAAGAAAAGGTTTGAGCCTAGCAATGGGACGTACATATATGAGCTGAAATGATGATGGTTATGGTCAATTACATCCTACCCAAACCGCCTGGGGTAACCAAATAAAAGGCATTTACGCCATAAATTACCGTATGCACAGTTCTTTATTGCCATGTAGACTGGCCACCGGTGCAATATAGATCTCCCTCTTTCAGTTCCCTTCATTACCCTATCAACGATTAGTAGGTGGTATTGCATTTAAATTTGACTTTATATAATTCTGAATAAAAATCAATAACCGTTTTCTCATGAATTCTATTATCAGAACTGGATCAAATTGACATGGGACCACCCAGAAACCACCGTTTTTCAAATAAAAAAGAATCATCAATCGGCTGTATACGGTTGCTAGGAGGAAGAGCACACCGTCCTGCAACCACTGCGATTGCGACGAGGACACGGCGCAGCATACGTTCGAGGTTTGTGCCGCCTGGACAGTGCAGCGTCGTGAACTCTTCGCAATCATCGGTGCCGACCTGACGCTGCCGACCATTGCTAGCGCAATACTCGACAGCGTCAGGAACTGGGACGCGGTCGCAGCCTTCTGCGAGGCAGTGATCTCGCAGAAGGAGGCCGCGAGTCGCGCGCGAGGAGCTCTGCCTCGACGAAGCGACTCGCCGCCGGCGACTGGGGCGGCGCAGGCGCGACTACCTGCGCGTTATGCCGCCCTAGCCGAGGCCGCGGGTGACGTGACCGGGGAGTTAGTCCGTCACCCGCCAAGAGGCCGACCGCGTGAGGAGAGACCGACGTCCTCCTTGAGGGGGGGGACGTCGGTCGACGAGAGGGTACCCCGAGTAGGGGGTATTCCTTCGGACCGACCACTGATGACAAGTAACCCTGCTCCGGTGGTCGGCCCAACGACAAAGGCGACGTGGTGTTCGGGTGGGTTGCGGGTGTGCGTGCTTACGTCCCTCTGAGTGGTGCAAGGAGCGCGCCGACCGCGACCGAACCCCAAAAAAAAATCTACTCTAATTACGCTACGGTGTTAGAAAACAAAGTCAAACAAAATCATAAGATTCCGTGGCACAGCTTAAAACTTTCCCTACAGTGTTCCAAGTAAAGGAAAAACGTATTCAGCTATAGAAAATGTAACTGTATTGTATCTAAGCAAATGTATATTGTATTCTACTGATTCATGTTTTAGATGTATTTTTATTTGTTAGAATTAAATGGGTTTCTAGATTTCAGATATTTACGCGAGTACTACACGTTTGAAATTAAACTATTTTTACGGATTTTTTCGTGTTTGTATTTGATTTTTGTTTACTCGATCTTTGTCCTCCCGTGACCAAAACAAAAATCCATACTAAATTATTTTATTATAAACTAGCAACCCGCCCTCGCTTCGCTTCGGTTTCTATCGCCTTACTCACGTATTTCCCGTTCCCGTGGTAATGCCGGGATAAAATGTAGCTTATGTTACTCCCTGATATTATATCCTTATCCTTACTTAATATTATAAATGCGAAAGTCGGTTTGTTTGTTTGTTTGTTACGCTTTCACGCTTAAATCACGGAAACGATTTCAAAAATTCTTTCACCAATGGAAAGCTATAATATCAGGGAGTAAGTAACACGGGCTATATTTTATCCCGGTATTCCCACGGGAACGGGAAATACGTGGGTATAACGACTGAAATCAAAGCGAGGGCGGGTTGCTAGTAATATATAAACGCGATAAAATGCGTAAAAATGGTTTTATTTCCAATCGATTTTTAGTTTATTTAAATTATAGTTTACTTCCGTTTCCGTGTGGAGAGGAATAAGAATACAACGCATCACTCCCTCCCCAGAATAAAATTCCCTCTTCCCTTGCAAAAGACGACTAAAGAATGTAATAAGCATCTAACATCTGTGAAGGAAAACTTGATGCAAAACCCTATTCCAACACGTCCGACCAGCGTGGAATAGTTGGTCAATTCCCCTCCCATTATGAAGGAGGCCAGAGCTCACCAGTGGGGTGCTTATAATTTCAAATGCTGATACCCTAAACAAGCCAGCACATTAATAGATGCAGAAGAAAAACTGTCAGCAATGTGGCTCTCTAACTTTATGCTTTCCGAACTAATTCGTTCTTCAAGGATTTTCTCGACAAATCTGAGTAAGAAAACTCTTAAGTTTATAAATATGCCGCTGGAATAAAAGGGATAGCAAAATTTCATCATCATCATCATCATCTCGGCTCACATAAGTCCCACTAAATGGGCTGCCTCCACAATGGAAGGGAAATTGACCTACTATACCACGCCAGTCAGACGTGTTGGCATAGAGTCTTATGTCGAGTTTTGCGTCTCTTCATCTCAAACCATATACGTCCCACTGTTGGGCTCGGGCCTCCTTCACTATGGAAAGGAAATTGACCTACTATACCACACTGGTCAGACGTGTTGTTATAGGATTTAGTTTCGAGAGTACCTTCTCTTGCATAGATATTATATGAATATTATATCCCTTAGTCACCTCTTACGACACCCACGGGTTAGAGAGGGGGTGGTGAATTGTATTCTTAATCCGCCACTACACGATAATATCGTCTCTTTCATAGCTATTATCTGCATATCATATACTTAAGTCGTCTTTTACGACACCCAAAGGGAATTGTATACTTACTCCGTCACCACACGGATAAAAGCAAAATTCCATGTACAGTAAAGAGAATTTTTACAAGAAATAAAATATTTTATTATATTTTACTTTTAAAAAACAACCACTATAATTTTATAGGTCAATACCGTGAAACGAAAATACATCACATTACAAATATTACCTTATCATAATTTAAACAAAGTATAATTTCCAACCGCCATAACCTCGATATAATCCTTTTTGAAAGCAAGTAAAATAATAATTGAGTGGTTTCGTTTATAAAGTTTTTCTCTGTTAAGTTTAAAACGTTTAATTTCGAGTCTTGGATAAAAGGAATGTTGTATTAATTGGACTATTACGGAAATTGTTGCATTCCCAATATCTGTATAATGATACTAGAGTTGTTCGAATTTATTACATTTTTGGAGCGAAAACATCTTTACGTGTACTGTATACTTACCCGTAATGGCGATAGGAAGGAAATATGATAGCCAAACCGTGAGTTAGGGATGTGAAAAAATAATCGATTTTTATATTAATCAATTATTAATCGATTATTTTTTTGTAATAATCGATTTTAATAATCGATTATCTAAATAATAAAAATCGATTTAAAAGGAATCGATTTTTTTATATTAAAATTAATCGACTATTTTAGTATTTGCTCTTTTGTTGAAATTTAAAGTTTTCTATTATATAGAAAATAAAATCAATCTCAGATTTCCTAAAAAAAGGTCATCACGATACTGTCAGGTAAAGTGCTCGATCAGTGTTTCATACTATATTTAGAAAATAAACCTCATAATTCCTAAAAAAAGTCAAAAACCTGTTGGGAGATAAATTTTAAAAAAGAACTACGAATAGTAAAAAAAATCGATTATAAAAATAATCGATTAATTAAAAATAATTAATCGATTTTTAGCAAATCGATTTATTTTAAAGAAAAAAAATCGATTTTCCCTCCAAGTCACATCCCTACCGTGAGTGCATCTAGTGGGAAGATTCGTTCCACACAGTATCGTCCATATGTGATCGCCACATGAGAACCTTTCTTTCCCAGCGCTTGTTGGTCTGTTAAGCGATGTGACCTGTCCGTTTCTAGTTCGGCGTATTTAACGTTACCCGGCTTTTTCTATCAATCTATTAGCCAGTAGCATAACTATAGGGTGGCAGGGCTAACAAAATGCCACGGGTCGCCAACACGAGAGGGCTCCGGCCCAAAATGCCTAGGGATGAATCGATATCATCTAGATATCGATACCGTATCAGTACTCAATCAGTATCGATTAAAAAGTACCGATCATACTTACTGGTATCGGTATCGAATCGATTGTGAATGAGCCTATCTAATACGAGGTAAGTTTTTAGCGCTATTGTTTGTGAATGAGCTTTTTTTAGGAATCTAATTGTACCTGACTTATATAACATTTATATTACCCAAGTACAACGTGATGGTTCTTACTGATAGGGCCTCATCAAAGAATTTGCCACGGGCCCCAGGTGGTATAGTTACGCCTCTGCTATTAGCAAATCAATTATCAAATCTTTTGCCGTCCAAATCGTGCGAATACGAACTACAAATTGAATAACTCCAAGCAATAACATATAATACACACACTATACTTTGATAGGAACTTATTCAGAGAAGTAGTGAAGTGCTCTCGACCACAAGAGGTATTATCTGATGCAAGAACGCAGCATCGGCACGTACGGATCTCAGATAATGACACGTTTATGAATATTACGTGATATGACCCTTATTTCTTTTCATTATAAGACTGCCAAACGTTATAATCACCCTATGGGGATGTACTCCGATATTAACGTAAGTATTAGGTGGTATAGGTATCAATTTAAATTTCACACAAAAATTTTCACGGGAAGACTGAATCTAACTAGAGTTCTCCCGTGATCACGAATACTGAAAAGTGTTCAAGACTTCGAAAAATCGAAAATCAAATACAAACGCGATATAATTTGTAAAGTAGTTTAAATTTATGAGAATTGATTAAAAATATATACATAGATAGCAGAATACATTAAGAAAACACATTTTAATTTCAAAATAAAATAATTAAATTTTAGATAAATTTTTGTATTTTAAAATAGTCTTATATTGAGGAAAACAATTAACTCGCCGGCCGCCATACTTCACGGAACTCTATACTAGTGGTCTGCCAAATGGCGAAGGATAGGCAATACGGTGGGTTACAGAGTCGCGCCCACCCTTTCATCACACCGGACGGAACAGATGTCGTACGTCCAGACCATAGCCCACCCCAAATAGAAAAAGGTAAACACTTAACACAAGATTAACTTACTACTTCCTTGTAGTGAAGGAGTAAGAATACAATTCACTACCCCTCTCTTGCCCGTGGGTCTCGTAAGAAACGACTATGGGATATATTACGCATATGACATCTATGCAAGAGATAGAAAATTCGAAACAAAAGCCAATACCAATATATTTGACCAGCATTGTATAGTAAGGTCAATGTCCCTCCTATTATCGAGGAGGTTTGAGCTTAACAGTGGGACGTATATGTGCCGAAATGATGTTGAACTTACATGTTAGCATGAAAAATAGACCGAAAGTAATCCTATCTCAGAATAGGTTGTACTGTAACAGTGCAGCACCACATAAAACGATGAAGATGAAATCACGAGTAGTCACGTCGAGCAGCATCCAAACCCGATTCTCATACTGAGCTCGATATTCCGAAACCGAAAAACCGAATACTTTCAGAGATTTGGAATGTCACTCATTGGAACTGAAGGGCTATTATAAAAGAGTCTTTGCATTCATACTCCCTTCACTTTACTAGCATAGCAGTCCATGCGCAGCAGTATCACTTACCATTAAATGCGCTGTTTGATCGTTTGCCACCAATAGCAAATAAAAACAAGTCACATTTTACGACTCCTATAGGCAAGATTGGTGAATTGTATACTTACTCCGTTTACATACGGTTGCCTGAGTATTGCAAGTTAAATATATTTCATACTTTTTATCTATAAATTCGCTTTCATAAACAACAGAGCCTTATACATTCTTGCCATCAAATGCTTTTACCGTAAATCTTTTGTGCTAAAGTAACGATAATCCAGCCAGGAGCGCGAAGTGCCCCTTGAACTCCCCTCGAGACGCCGATAAAGCTTCGTTCCCACTACACCGCCACTAGAACCAGCCGGCAACCGGGACTTGAATGAGGTTTATGTTAGTAGCTATAACATTATAAAACGCTTAAAAACGCCTCTAAATCAATGCTTGTATTTTTTTTTCTAAAGTCTAGTATTGTTGCATACAATGGTGTTTCTTAATTCTTTGTGGGTATCATAAAAATAAAATAACGGATGGACGCAAATAATGTCAGTATCCATCTTCATCTCAGCTCGTACACGTCCCACTGTTGGGCTCGGGCTTTCTCCACTGGGGGAGGGCAATTAAAATTCAAATTCAAATCATTTATTATGCATAGACCCCGAGAGAGCACTTACATATTGTCAATTTTACAAAATAAAATTAAATTATCCAATAAAAATAAACTACCACTGGATCGGAACGCGACCGCTACTGAGAAGATCTGGCAAGAAACTCAGCGGGCTTGTCTATTATTTTAATTTTTTTTTTTCTTCTTACTAGATATAAATTTGTGTACATGTTTTGGAAGACCTAGCTCCAGTGTGATGCCCTTCGAAGTGCAAGATACTTAATATAATTCAAATGCCAGGACCAGATCCCACAAGCGGCACCCGATCACGAGTTAACTACTAGAGCAGCCATCACTCCCCTCAACCACTATGGAGGGAAGGGAGAGACCCGCTCCACGCAGCTACCGCAAGTAGATCCTTCAGTGAGCATGACCAAGACCATATGTTACAAACATGTTACAAACGACGAAAATGCAAAATATCGTTAGGCAAAACACGCTACGCTTTACAATATTAGAGTTATTAAAAAAGAGTTTATTTCAAATAACAAGAAAATTGCATAATGAGGAGCTGCTCACAACCAATCAGTATTATCATCTACATAATCCGAGATTTTATAATAAGCTTTCTTACAAAGTCTATTCTTGATAGCTTTTTTAAGCTTTTTTGTTGGCAGGTCTCGGATATCTTTAGGTAATCTATTGTAGAAACGTATACATTGCCCCATGAATGATTTGCTTATTTTTTGGAGACGAGTAGTAGGTATGTACAACTAGTTTGTCCTTATTCCGAGTATTCATTTCATGAATGTCACAATATCTTTTGAAGTTAGCGATATTTTTTTTGACATATAATATATTTTCGTATATATATATTGTGATATAACAGTTAGAATATTTATTTCTTTGAATTTCTCTCGAAGTGAGATTCTTGGGCCCAGATTATAAATTGCACGGACAGCCCTTTTTTGAAGAACAAAGATTCTATTAAAGTCCGCGGAGCATCCCCACAGTAATATGCCGTAAGACATAAGATAAGACTATGGAAATAAGCGAAATAAACCATTCTAGCTGTTTCAGTATCTGTTAACATTCTTATTTTTTTTACTGCATAAGCCGCTGAGTTAAGCCTACTCGACAACTTTTTTTTTAATTAACCTACCATATCACGCTGTCAGAAGCGTTAGTATAGGTTAGTATTGGTTTTGTTTCAAGTTTTTTTTATCTTGCATATATATTATATGCATATTATATCCCTTAGTCTTTTACGACACCCACAGGCAAGAGAGGGAGTGGTGAATCGTATTCTTACTCCGTCACCACACAAATAAATGTCAGTTTCAGAATAGCAGACCACTGACGACAAGTCACCTTGCTCCGGTGGTCGGCCCAAAGACGAAGGCGACGTGGGGACGGGTGGGTTAAGGGACCGCGCGCCGTCCTTTCGTCGCTCCGGACGGAATGGACCGCGTGTCCGCTTCCTCTACCCATAAAAAAAAGTCTCAGAATAGCAAAACTCAAAATAAATACTTTTTGGGTTGCATTGGTTCAGCAATCGTAATAGGTCAATATAATAGGGTAATTTATCGTGTGGAATAAGAATAACAATCATCACCTTCAATTTTCCTCGAGGGTGTCGTAAAGGTGATGAGGTAAAGATGATTGGAACGGTATTCTGATAGATGTGGATTCGAGTCCCGCGTGAAGTATTCGTTTTTCACTCGTACACAGGTGTTTTTGCAAAGCAATGCATGTTGAATGTTAAATCACAGTAATTCTGAGAAGTGTTTTATACGAATGATCACCATTCCCGATTATATTATTTTAAAAAACAACTTGAAATTGGTGTTTAAAAAATTTATGTGTATGAATGTATTATGTGAATTATGGATGTTTTTATGTCTGAATTAAACTATTATTATTATTATTATATTATAAAAAAAAGAACACAATGCAGAGAACTACCGACGGAAGTGAAAACTTTAAATTATAACTTCCTAAATAACAACCGATTGTTCATAATTATAAACTCTTTTGTTATTTTGGAAGTTATTTGAAGTCAATTGTTTGATCTTAAATTAAAACTTTTAACATTTATCTGGTGTTTGACATATATCTGCACAGATATAATAACATTGATATACCTACAGATAGTGCTATCGTTGACACGTCACGTGACCAGGTCGGTGACGGCTTACATGAATTTACTCGCCATCTAAACCTACTTATAAAGGTTTTTATTTAAACGAGGACTACCTGAACCAGGATTACAAGCCAATGCTTATAAATCCATATATCACTCCATCTTCAAAGCAGCGTACATAAAATAAGTAAAATTGAAAAGTTTAAATTACCCCCAATCCAAATATAAATAAGAAAAAAAAGGATTACGTTGTCTTCAACAGGAATTATCAATTCATTTAACGATTATACTGTGAAGCACTTACTCGCGTAATCATACGTCATTACATCATTTTGGACATGATACTCTTACACTGCTGAACCGATATCAACCAAACATAGCGCTGAGAGTTACTGCAAGGAAACTGGCTTTAAAATGAAAAAAAAAAAGGGATTATTGTATTGTCATCGGTCTTTGATAGATGTGCAAAGTTTAAAGAAAATCTAATCGCTCAAAGTAGGGCAAAATCGAGCTCAAAGGTGGACGTTACAAACAAACATACAGGTGAAGCTAATGGAAGAGTGTTTAAAAACCGCATCGAAATCGATTTATCCGTCTAAGAACTACGATGTCACAAACGTTAAACTTATAACACCCGCTCTTTTTGCGTCAAGAATTAAAAACAAAAACAGACAGACATAATGTTATTAAAACGGTATGTTTCAGTTAATACGAATTGTTTGTTTAAAAAATTATGTTTAAAATAATATTTATCAATAAGCGACATTGTTTGTTTGTAAATATTTTCAATACCATACATTGCATTTACAATCATCACACCGAACAAATATTATTCAAAGACGAGAGTTTTAATTTAAATTTCTTAAAAAATATTGTTGTACTAAGTCCAAACGATCACACAAAGGTTTATTAGTTTTAACAAAATCAGACCTTTTAACAGTTTGTAAGAATCAAATTATCTTTTTGGAACTTTTCTTTAGACCTCATAAACCGTCGCGTCCTTGGTCTTTTAACCGCAGCGTGCACTCATATTCATTGGTCCATTCAATGGATTTGTTCTTTTGAGCAACTTCCCTATGAACAACGTCTTTATACCCTCAGGAACCTCCTATTGTGTGAACATTTTGCGGGAGACGTGACCGGGGAGTTAGTCCGTCACCCGCTGAGAGGCCAACCGTGTGAGGAAAGACCGATGTCCTCCCCGAGGGGGGGGACGTCGGTCGATGGGAGGGTACCCCAAATAGGGAGTATTCCGTCGGGCCGACTACTGACCTCAAGTCACCCTGCTCCGGTGGTCGGCCCAACGATGAAAGCGACGTGCATCGCGGGTGGGTTGTGGGAGTGCGTGCTTACGCCACTCTGTCGCCCCGGACGGAGTGGAGCGAGGAGCGCGCCGACCGCAACCCACACCCCAAAAAAAAAACTCGTGTGAACATTGCATTTGTAATTAAATCATCGTCATTATATCATTATTCCTTTTCTATTGCTTTTGGTGTCAAACGAGCAAATGGCACACCTGATGGTAAGTGAAACTACTGTTCCTGGATCTTTGCTAGGCCCCTGCCTACCGTGAAAAACAGAAAGGAGTGTGAATATGTGTAAAGGTTCAGTGATGCTAAAGACCGTCAGAAACAAACACCTTCGGCAAATTGGCTTCCGGCTCTCCCGCTCTTCGAACGATGTGCAGTAACAAATTACTACTTACTCAGACGTGTGGTACTACCCCAGACGGACCGGCCCGCAACTGTAGTCAGACGACTGTTGATAGTGTGATCCTACCACTTGCCATTCAAAGCTACCACTTCAAAATTATATTATACTTTTTGAAATTGTTATTTAAATATCCCATTTTTAAATCGGTTTGCTAACATCCCGCCCCACCATTTGGGATTATAAAGCGATTTTACATAATCTCCTGTTCCCACTCTCCGCCTATTAAGAAGCCTCTCACATTGAGGACCTAGCAACCACGCGCCATTTCGATCATTTAAGTAGACTGTTCTAAATATTTTACAGGCTTAATAATTATGTTATCGCCAAATGATTGTCTCCATAAAGGTTTAGTAGTTTCTGCATGTTTAAAAGAACAATTTTTGCTCATAAAATTTATATAAATACAGGGCCCAGTAATTGCATCGTATTTTTATCTTGCAAACTGTGACAAACGAGCAAACAGTATACCTGATGGTAAATGTTGCTGCCGCTCATGGACCTTTGCAATACCAGGGTCACAGCTAGGCCGCTGCCTACCGTGAAGAAAGTGAAAGGAGTGTGAATGCGTGCAATGAGGTTCGGTGATACTAAAGGCATCACTAAAACCCTCCACACGCAAACACCCTCAGAAAGTTGGACTTCCGGCTGTCTCGCTCACCGAACGGAGGGCAGTAACAAATTGCTACTATTCAGACGTCGATTTTCTGCTCAGTGTGGTACTACCCCGGACGGACCGGCCCGCAGCTGTACACAGACATCTATTAACAGTGTGGTTTAATAAACATAAAAGTGATTATAATGCTATATGCGTTTTGTATATCAAGTGTAAATTCAACATGAGGATACTCATCATATTTTTTGGATTTTCTTCATGTTTAATTCGAGGTAAGAGAAATTCGTCATGTCATCATCATTATAGCTCATATACGTCCCACTACTGGGCTCGAGCCTCCTCCATAATGAAAGGTATATTGATCAACTATACCACGATAGTAAGACGGGTTACTAAAGGATTTTATTTCGAGTTGTTATCCATAGATGTTATATGCATATTATATCCATAAGGAGTGCTGAGTTGTATTCTTACTCCGTCACCACACGGAAAAATTCGTCATGTAGTAGTAAAAAACTCCTAACATTAATTACGATGAAATTAAACTATTTCCATGTGGTAATGGATTAAGAATACAATACCCTTTTCTTGCCCGTGTATGTCATAAAAGACAACTAAGGGATATCATGTGCAAATAACCTCACTTTAAGGAAAGATAAACTTTATATAAATAAAAGCGTCCTTTTTTTTCTACGATCAGCGTACCCGTCGGCCGGGTCCGTCCGGGGCGACAGAGGGGCGGCGCGCGCGGCCCCGTAACCGACCCGTGCAACGTCGCCGTCGTCGTTGGGCCGACCACCGGTGCAGGGTGACTTGTCGTCAGTGGTCGGGCCGACGGAATACCCCTTGTATCCTCTCCTCGACCGACCGAACAGCGGGGGGACGTTGGTATATAAAACCCTATACCAATACGTCTAACCAGCGTGATATAGTAGATCATTTTCCCTCTTATAGCGGAGGAGGCTCGAACCAAGCAGTTGGTCGTATACGGCTGAGAAGAAGAAGAAAACTATTTTTAAAAATTTCATCGTGGTTTACGTTATTTATGGTCACTAGAAGACTAAAACCATAAGCGTTGTAAATCATTCGAAACGTCGGGAATTTGATAATCAAATACAATTTAAGTTTTTAATCTCTGTAATAACGATGACTTGTTGTGAGACATCTTAATCTGACCGTCTGAACGCTGAAAAGTGTTCAAAACCTCGGGTAATCAAAAATCAAATCCAAAAGCGATATAATTTTATATTTAACGATTTCTGATGTTTACGCGAGCATTACATATTTAAACATAATTTTTAAGAATCTTATTGCGTTTGTATTTAATTTCTCCTTTCTCAACGAACACTTTTTAATGTTCAGTCACAAGAGGACTGGGGTGTTTTACATTCAACAAGTCTGATTTTAATTAATGAATTATCGTAGTATAATAATTACCATTGTTTAATAATATTTGACCAAGAATTATGTAATTTTCTGATGGATTCATTTTACTTTTTACTGGCATGTAAGACTGTAAGATGATATTGGGAATAGTGTGAGAAAAAGCGCTGTGTGTGAATGATAAATTATTTATTGGTTTAGAAGTGAAAGTGTAACAAACAACTTCTTATTCGCATTTATAATATTAGTTCTTGATTATCTATGGACCTCTCGTCACCATAAAGATTGAAAAGTGTTTGAAACATCTTAAAAGCAATAATCAAATACAAACGCAATAAAATCCCTAAAAATAGTCCCGTTCGAAATACATATCGAGGGTTGAAAGGCTATTTAATTTAAGCGACACTTGGGGTGATATTGAGTTATATACATATTCGGAATTTGCGAATTTTCTCCGTCGAATGATACCGAATTCATTAAAATCAGAGCACTTTTTTTTATACGCTGAACTCTTTTACACTTTTCATACGCTGAAAAACGAGGGCTTAAGGCAATTTGTATTAATCAGCATTTATCTGTGTAACTAAAGGTACGTTTTATTTAGTATTAGCATCAAGAATTCGATGTTATTAATTGAATTTTAATAAAATTTACCCCATTTAAATAGCTCAAGAAATTTTTTTGTTATGATTTTTTTCCTAAAATTTTAAACTTTAAATGGCTCGCCTGTAAAGTTACAAAAATGTCACTTAAATCGTTTCACCCCTCGATATAAGTAACATCGTTTTTACTACTAATTTGCAGTGTTATCAATTTCATCGTGTGGTATTGATAATTCACCAATGAACATAGTCTACGAAGGTCAAGCAAAGATCGAGATATATCCGTGGCTCGGTATCCTATACTATCCTTACAGTAAGTACAGTAAAAAAACGATTAATATAGCACGTCGACTTATGGAAAGAGACAATCGACTAATATCGGCTTCGTAGAACGTTGTCTCTATCGCACATTACCTGTATGATGTCGTTCGAAATACTAAAAGTCTGGTATTATTAGAATAATAACGTATAGAAGGATAGTGCCCTTACGTCAGCCATTAAAAATTTGAAGCAAACACTACTACATGCGTGCAAGCGATTACACACGCACACACGCACACCACTATATAAATTATGAAATCAAATTATATTTTTATTAATATAAATCGTCGGAATACTTTTAAAAGTAATGTTAATATACTTTTTATGTTTTTCAAATGTGTTGTGACACGATTTGAATGCACAAGCCGTCACAATTATCTATTTATTTTTTAATAGTCGCGTACGTACGTGCAGTACAGTGACCTTGTGCATTACGGAACGGTTCCAGCGTAAGCTCCATTAGGCTCCAATTGAAATGCTTTTTGTAAGCGAACTTACCTTCTATACGTTATTATTCTAAGCTGGTATTATAAGATATAAAAAAAAAGTATCGTGAGTACAAAGTACGCATGTCAGAAGTGAAACTTCTTTGGTTCCATGTGTTTTTATCAGTATTGAATAAGAAAAAAATTAATAAATTAAAAAAATAAAAGAAAAATCTCTCGATCTATCTCACTCGTTTGCTCCCTACTCTCGCCCCATGGCTATGCTTCGTGCTATGTTCGCCCTTTCTCACTCTCTCTCTCTCTCAATCGGTTTCAATCGCTCTCTCCCTCTTCTTCGACAAAAACGCTCCACATCTTCGTGACGCTAAATTGCGTTTCATCCGTAAAAAATTTACACTCATGTGCGCAAAAGAAGTTTCACTTCAACAAACACGATTTTTTGTTTTTAAATAAATTACTATCCGTGTGGTGACGGAGTAAGAATACAATACACTCCCTCTCTGGCTGTGGCTATTATAAAAGACGACTAAAGGACTAAATATGCATATGAGATCTATGCAAGAGAAGGAAAACTTGAAAGGAAATCCTATACCAACACGTCTAATCAACTTGATAGATTAGTTCGATTGCCCTCGTATTTATTTATTTTATTTCTTTTTATATTCCTTAATAATGCTGTTTCTTTCCGAATAGTGAACAGACGGTTAACGACAGCAGTTGTTCTCGTTACACGACAGATTGCATTAGCGGCAGCCACGGAGATCGATAAATTGCCAAAACTTGACTTCAGGTAACAGCCATATATTGTCTGTTTTTTTAAAGATACGCTGCACTAAGAAACTTTCATTTGCAAAAAAAATTGCAAAACCACTTATTGTGAATCGCGCGAAATTTTGACCTACGTGGGAATGACCTATACTAAGATAGGTGAACGTATACCAAGATTGACCTATAGCAAGATTGACTTATGGTAAGATTGACCTATAGTAAGAGTCATCTATAGCAAGATTGAAAGATTCACGTGTAGTAAGATTTATCTATAGTAAGACTCACCTATAATTAGATTGACCTCTAGTAAGAGTGACCTATTGTAAGACTCACCTACATATAGTAAGTTTCACCTATAGTAAATTTCACCTATCGTAAGACTCACCTATAATTAGATTGACCTCAAGTAAGAGTGACCTATTGTAAGACTCACCTATAGTAAGTTTCACCTATAGTAAATTTCACCTATCGTAAGACTCACCTATAATTAGATTGACCTCTAGTAAGAGTGACCTATTGTAAGACTCACCTATAGTAAGTTTCACCTATAGTAAATTTCACCTATCGTAAGACTCACCTATAATTAGATTGACCTCTAGTAAGAGTGACCTATTGTAAGACTCACCTATAGTAAGTTTCACCTATAGTAAATTTCACCTATCGTAAGACTCACCTATAATTAGATTGACCTCTAGTAAGAGTGACCTATTGTAAGACTCACCTATAGTAAGTTTCACCTATAGTAAATTTCACCTATCGTAAGACTCACCTATAATTAGATTGACCTCTAGTAAGAGTGACCTATTGTAAGACTCACCTATAGTAAGTTTCACCTATAGTAAATTTCACCTATCGTAAGACTCACCTATAATTAGATTGACCTCTAGTAAGAGTGACCTATTGTAAGACTCACCTATAGTAAGTTTCACCTATAGTAAATTTCACCTATCGTAAGACTCACCTATAATTAGATTGACCTCTAGTAAGAGTGACCTATTGTAAGACTCACCTATAGTAAGTTTCACCTATAGTAAATTTCACCTATCGTAAGACTCACCTATAAATAGATTGACCTCTAGTAAGAGTGACCTATTGTAAGACTCACCTATAGTAAGTTTCACCTATAGTAAATTTCACCTATCGTAAGACTCACCTATAATTAGATTGACCTCTAGTAAGAGTGACCTATTGTAAGACTCACCTATAGTAAGTTTCACCTATAGTAAATTTCACCTATCGTAAGACTCACCTATAATTAGATTGACCTCTAGTAAGAGTGACCTATTGTAAGACTCACCTATAGTAAGTTTCACCTATAGTAAATTTCACCTATCGTAAGACTCACCTATAATTAGATTGACCTCTAGTAAGAGTGACCTATTGTAAGACTCACCTATAGTAAGTTTCACCTATAGTAAATTTCACCTATCGTAAGACTCACCTATAATTAGATTGACCTCTAGTAAGAGTGACCTATTGTAAGACTCACCTATAGTAAGTTTCACCTATAGTAAATTTCACCTATCGTAAGACTCACCTATAATTAGATTGACCTCTAGTAAGAGTGACCTATTGTAAGACTCACCTATAGTAAGTTTCACCTATAGTAAATTTCACCTATCGTAAGACTCACCTATAATTAGATTGACCTCTAGTAAGAGTGACCTATTGTAAGACTCACCTACAGTAAGTGTCTTCTGTAGTAAGATTGACCTATAATTAAGACCAACCAATAGTAAAATCGACCCATAAGGCCGATCCATAATAAGACTAATTACTTGACCTTTATTCAGAAAGTTTGTGCCCTATAATTTAACCTGCAAAGCAGTTATGGTAATATCTAAAAAAATTACTTTCCAGGGCCCGAGCACGTTTGACCTTAGGCCATAATTGTAGTGGCCCATCAATAGGTATCCGGGATTACACATATCATCCAGATTACGCGACCGAAACCTACAGTGCACTAGCAATGATACAACTGGAAACAGACTTCACAGATTTAGGTCAGTTAATCCATCCATCTCAAAGCCTATCAACGCCCACTATTAGATACAGGACTTCTTACAGTTGAAAGTATAAGTTCCTCAGGAAGGGGGCTGTTTTCCACTCTTTTACTGCTTGAATCGATTTTTCGACTGTCATGGCAAAGTAGGATAAGATTTACAGCACTTCCCTTTATGGTGATGTATTAAGCAGTGGTATATGAGCTGAAATGATTAATGAAAAGTGGCATTCCTCATTTTTTTTGTCTTTTAATATCAACTGCAAGCGATTAGGACAACAATCTCTTTGGTAAGAGCTATGTACAACAGTGAACGTCATTAGACTAATGGATGGAACCATGATATCCTATGACAAGCAAATGGTTTGCATTTCCTTTTAATAAATGTGCTTAAGGGTAGTTGCCAAACAGAGAACTGAACCTGCTTATTTTCCCACTATACCTACCAAGCCAGTCAGTCGAGTTGGTATAGGGTTTATTTCGAATTTTTCTTCTTTTGCATCAGCCTTATCTGCGTATTCTAATCCCGTACGACGCCCACGGGTATAGGAAAGGGTGGTGAATTGTATTCTTACTCCATTACATATTGTGAGCCAAGGAAAGCCAAAGGATTAATGAAATAAAACATTTTTATAGATTTTATTGAGTCACACTCACGACGAAAACTTGGACTACAGTCCTCTAATCACCAATACAATTGCGATAAAATCCAATTAAAAAAAAAAATTGAGGCATCGCTCAGGACGCTTGACAGATGTGAAACATCTTGACTATTTTGTACAAGTTTATATGCATAAAAGAACAGATGACGTCAGCCACTAATATGCCATAAAGTATTAATAAAAAATATTACGATTTAGGTATATTATTATTTAAAATATTACACAACAATCATAATTAATTCACCACTAGATGGCGTTGTACAAAATTCTTAAACAGGTTATGGTTTCGTTACACAAATGTGTGCATATCTTTTTTTAATTTTTATTTTATTTATCCATGCTTGGCGTTAGCGCCACGTCAACGATCAGGTTCACCGCGCGTCTATAGATGTTTCACATCAAAAATAGGTTTATTTCATATGCGTGGTACTAGCACAAATATCAAAAATCATATCAAAACGTCTGTAGTATCTTCATTTTCCAGAATTACGCCCAATCTGTCCTCCACCTTCACATTTCCAGAATCCAAAATTCTTCGCAATGGTTTTGTCAAATGGTAAGATTTATCTACATTTAAAAACAAATATTCATCATTATTATCATTGCAGCCCACATGCGTGTGTTAGGCTCGCGCTCCTCCACAATGGGAGGGAATTTGACCTACTATACCATGCTGGTCAGACATGTTGGTATAGGCCTTCATTTCGAGTTGTCCTTCTTTTGCACAGATGATATGTGCATATTAGATGATATGTACCTTAGTCGTCTTTTACGAGGTCCATGGGCAAGATAGGGAGTGGTGAATTGTATTCTTACTCAGTCACCACACGGAAGAAATCAATATTATCATCCTGATATCATCCAAATAATCGCCCTCATCAGTGTAACCAACATAGCACGAAGAATTAGTAGCACGCTGAAGAGGGCAATAAGCAAGCCACATTACTTGACAAACCGGCAACCGCTGGCGAATAAAGATTCTCGAGTGATGACTATGTCTCAGTGTAGGACAGCCCCCCCAGGTGGACCAGTGACCTGGTGAAAGTTGCTGAGCGTCGTTAGATGCAAGCGGCACAGGACCGTGCTTTATGGCGAAACATGAGGTAGGCATTCGTCCAACAGTGGACGGAGTTGACTGAATGATGATAATGATCATCATCTTAATTCGAATCTAAGCGGTATGTCTTCTACGTCTAACAGAGTTGAAAGAACTGAGGTACTATATCCGAAATGAGTTAAGATTAAGTTTTAGAAATTTAAGATTTAATTATTTCTGATGTTTACGTGAGTATTATACATTTTAAATAAAACTACTTTACGGATTTTATCGCGTTTGTAACTTTTCATATAGAATCATTTTCTTCTTACACTGGCAATAAATTTTGTATCAAAATGTGGGTCAATATTTAATAACTAATTTCTGTATCGGGTAGATAATTATACAATTTCTGCAGTAACGATGACTTGTTGGACGTGAGACATCTTAGTCCACCCGTGACCATGAACGCTGTAAAGTGTTCGAAACGTCGGGTAATCAAAAATCAAATACAAACGCGATAAAATCCGTAAAGTAGTTTTATTTAAAATTTAAGATTTAGTTTTAGAGATTAAGTTTTTAGAGCAAACAGTACACCTGATAGTAAATGGTACTGCCGATCATAGACCCTTGAAAGGCCGCTGCTTACCGTGAAGAAAGTGGAACAGTGTGAATGCGTGCAATGAGTTTCGTTGATACTAAAGGCATCACTAAAACACACCGCACACAAACACCCTCAGAAAGTTGGGGTTCCAGCTCAGTCACTCACCAAACGAAGCGCAGTAACAAATTGCTACTACTCGGACGTCGTTTTTTTGCGAAAATGTGGTACTACCTCGGACGGACCGGCCTGCGGCTGTAGACAGTCAACTGTCAAGAATGTGGTCTTATCACTACAAAAGGTTTAAAACTAATTAATAAAGTATACAATTACAATTTAATAATTTAATGGCGCTACTGATTAAAGGTCTGCAGTAGGTCCCACCTTTTGATAAATTTTAAATAAAGATACATTTCCAGATTGCAAAAAATCTAAAATCATGATACATAAAATGAAGTATGTATCTTCGGGAGACTGTCAAACTTATTACAGACGAAATGGGGTGAGTATTTATAATATAGTAACATAACTGCAAGTAATATACTGTCAATATAAGTAAGGCCTTTTTTTGGGTGGGTTATCCGTCCGGGGTGACAGAGGGGGCGGCACGCAGCTCCATAACCCACCCATAACGCGTCGCCTTCGTCGTTGGGCCGACCACCGGTGCCGAGTTCCTTGTCTTCAGTGGTATGTTAGTAAGGCCTGAGTAATAATCCGAAAATGTTGGCGCTGAAGAATATATGCACCTGGTGGTTGGTAATACCGCGTACCCTCATATCGTACCTAAAAATAAATTCGGATTCTACGCCGTATTTGCTGCTACTAATAGAAAATTTATGTGTGTGGTTGTGGAGTAAGAATACATACAATAAACACAAAAAACAATAATAATTCTATTTGTAAATAAAACTACTTTACAGATTCTATCGCGTTTGTATTTGGTTTTTGATTGGCCGACGTTTCTAACTCATTAAAGCGTTCATAGTTACGGGCGGACTAAGATGTCTCACGTACAATAAGTCATTGTTATTTAACATATTTATCTATTCGCTACAGAAATTAGTTATTAAATTTGGACCAACATTTTGGTTCTATTTTTTTTTACTCAACCCAGGATTTAAACTCAAATACCAGAGAAATGAAAAACTATAGCATTAAAGAAACAAGCTAAGTGTTTGAAGGTCAGAAAACGCTTTTTTAAAGTACATAATCATGTTTTAGCTGGACGTTAACTCAATGTGGCCATCTCACTTGGCGTGTGCTAAAAGTATGACTGGAGGCCGATGTGTTTGGAGAAGCGGTGCAATATTGGTTGTGAAGGTTGCCAATAGATGGAGACTTGTGAGTATTCATACGATATTTTTGATCAATATACTGCGTCCCTCTGTTGGGCTCGGGTCTTCGCCGCAATGGGAGGGAAATTGACCTACTATGCCACGCTGGTCAGACGTGTTAGTATAGGGTTTTATTTCAAGTATTCCTTCCCTTGCATAATATATTATGTACATTTTATAATCCTTTAGTCGACACCTACGGGTGAGAGAGAAGATGGTGAATTGTATTGTTACTCCGTTACCACACGGACTACCAGCAGAATTTGCTTGAGGACAGGCGCTTCTATGGATGTGTAGCAATATTCTCTTAAGAAACTTATAACACCATGGACAATCCCCAACTGGCCCATCAAGCAACGCTAATCATGGCAATTATTAAAGGTATAATTATGACACTATTCTATAGTAGTATTCATATATAAATCATCACTGTTAAGTCACACTGTTTAGTCCCCATTAAGTGGACTAACTAGAGTCTCATTATTCCGTTAAATGCACGTAACCCTTTAATAGCATAGAACCCTTTAATTGTGGAATATCTCAGGATCACAAATATAAATCTGTAGTCTTTGCTTAATATAAAATTTATTGGGATTTTCCAGCTAGGCTTTGGAATCTACGGTCCTGGTTGTCAAGCTCCCGCTCGGTTTCTAGACTACGGCATGTACCATACATGGGTATCTAGAACTATAGCGAGAATCGGAAGACCATCCATCACAACAATAGCGGATAACCACGTCGTATTAAGAAGAAGTAAGTTTCATAAGATATTTGAGTAAGGCTTTTTTAGTCTTTCAGTCAAGTAGACATGACCACATTCAGCCTTTATGACAGGCTATGGTCCAGCTAGAGCCAATCCAGCTAGAGCCAACAAAACCATTTGAAGTGTCAGGAAAATAGCGCGTGGACCAGTCGTATTACCATTCACCACCAGGTCCGGTGCAGATCACCGGAATCGAATCTTTGACTTCGTTGGGTCGCCCAGTATCGTACCCTTTCGGATACCCCTGTCGGCATTCCCGCAATTAAGCGTCACCCTTTTGCAATCGGCTCCCAAGTGGAAGACTGTGCTGTAGAGGAACCATCCCATGTGAAGCGACATCAGGTAGACAACACTTAACTTGGCCATTCAGCACAGAATGACGCCGTAAAACTCCACACTCTGCGATACTTCAGAGAAAGACTTCTTCATAAGAATTTATTTTCTCTTTAAGAATACTCATAAGATTACTTCAATGACCGGGGCGAGGAAGATAGCGTTCGAAAAGATAATTGTGAGCGGGCCACTAGTACTCGACCTTGTTATCAGTGCCATTCGCTCATCCAACTTACCAAATCAAATTTACGCATCATTGAAGATAAAGACATTTAACAGAGGTGAAACATATTTAAATTGCTCTTCTTCTCAGGCCATTCACATATCACTATTGTGCAGAAGCAACCTCTGTAAGCTATGTACACCAATTGGCCTGCACAAAGCGGGTCAAAGAAATTTCTTAGTCCCTTTTCGTCTGGCTTGACCCTAATATTGTGTTTTACAGTGTCTTCTACGGTCCAAAGATTTGGTCCATGTGACCCTGAAGAAAAGTTCCGAGAACTTTATACAGAGAAAAACATAATTAGCTCCACTGAGGGATTCGTGGCCTATAATGTAAGTTATATTTTTAAGAATACTCCTAAATCAAATTCGCCAACTTTATTCATCCGTCAGCCTGTCGCCATTCATTATTAGATCTAAGGCTTCCTGAAATGGGGATATTGCCATAATCGTTATATTTAGCAGGCAGTCTAGCGATCACGGCTGGTGTATTCGTTTTTCATTGAAGTTCCCATGATGCTCCGTTAACCGGTTTTTTTTACTCCCAGAAGAAATAATTGATAATTTCGGTGACACGCAAATTTTTAATATTTTGAAAAATAGAATATAAAGTCCGTGTAGTGACGGAGTAAGAATAGAATTCACCACCCCCTATCTTACCCGTGGGTGAACGTACGAGACGACTAAGGGATATAAAAAAAATATCGCTAACTTTAAGAGATATTGTGACATTCATGAAATGAATACTCGTAATAAGGACAGATTAGTTGTACACACTACTCGTCTCCAAAAAGTTAACAAATCATTCATGGGGCAATGTATACGCTTTTACAATAGATTACCTAAAGATATCCGAGACCTGCCTATGAAAAAGTTTAAAAAAGCCATCAAGAATAGACTTTGTAAAAAAGCTTATTATAAAATCTCGGATTATGTAGATGATAATACAGATTGGTTGTGAGCAGCTCCTCATTCAACAATTTCCTTGTTATTTTAAATATACTGTTTGTAAATGTACTTTTAACTTTTATTGTAAAGTGTAGCGTGTTTTGCCTAACGAATTTTTGTATTTTCAGCGTTTGTAACATATTGTGGTGTTGGTCATGCTCACATAAGGATCTACTTGCGGTAGCTGCGTGGAGCGGGTCTCTCCCTTCCCTCCATAGTGGTTGAGGGGAGTGATGGCTGCTCTAGTAGTTAACTCGTGATCGGGTGCCGCTTGTGGGATCTGGTCCAGCCATAATCGTTTAAATTATAATCGTTTAAATTATATTAAGTGTCTTGCGGTTCGAAGGGCATCACACTGGAGCTTGTTCTTACAAAACATGTACACAATTGTATAACTAGTAAGAAGAAAAAAAAAAAAAAATAAATTAAAAATAATGACAAGCCCGCTGAGTTTCTTGCCGGATCTTCTCAGTAGCGGTCGCGTTCTGATCCGGTGGTAGTATATTTTTTTTGGAAATTGTAAACCTGACAATATGTAAGTGCCCTCTCAGGGTTTATGCATAATAAAATAATTTGAATTTGAATTTGAATAAAACGCATATAACATCTATGCGAAAGAAGGAAAACTCGAAATAAAACCCTATACCAACACGTCTGACCAGCGTGGTATAGTATGTCAATTACCCTTCCATTATGGAGGAGGCCCGAGCCCGACAGTGGGACGTATATGGGCTGAGATCATGATGATGAATATAAAGAAACTCCCACTATTTTTCCACAGATTAATCAATATCCTCATCATCTCAGCCCACATAAGTCCCACTGCCAGGCTCAGGTCTCCTTCACACCGGGAGGAGACTTGACCTACTATAACACGCTGGTCAGATGTATTGGCATAGGGTTTTATGTCGAATTTGCCTTCTCTTGCATGGATGTCATCTGCATATCATATCCCTTAGTCGCCTTTTCGACACCCACGGCTAAGAGACGGGTGTTGAATTGTATTCGTACTCCGTAACCATAGAGAAGTGTAACAGAATGAAAGGTAACGCGTTCCCGAAATATTAATACGCTTTTATTAGCTTCAGACGTATCTATGTTAGTACTAGCAATCCGCCCTCGCTTCGCTTCGGTTATAGGTTATAGGTTATAGTCGTTTTACCCGCGTAGTTCCCGTTCCCGTGGGAATACCG
Source organism: Lymantria dispar (assembly GCA_032191425.1). Classification (NCBI taxonomy): domain Eukaryota; kingdom Metazoa; phylum Arthropoda; class Insecta; order Lepidoptera; family Erebidae; genus Lymantria; species Lymantria dispar. Next base: position 1,486,425 of record CM063465.1, on the reverse strand, counting down.
GGATAAAATATAGCCTAGTTTACGCCCTGATAATATAGCTTTCCATTGGTGAAAGAATTTTTGAAATCGGTCCAGCCGTTTTGAAGATTACCCGGAACAAACAGACAGACAGACAGACAAAAATTTTTTAATTGCTATTTTAGGCATAGGTGTCGTGCAAATAACCGTGTAAGCATGAAAAAAGCCTATTATTTTGACATTACAAACAGACACTAATTTTATTTATTGGTATAAATTATAGATGTAACGTAATCTTTGAACATGATTTTGACCTCCTTCAAAACGTCGGATTAACTCTAAATTTGGCATACTTATTAAGGACTAATGACAATTCAATATTTTAAACAGTTTGATCCGTTATCCTTACTAGGATAATCAGGATTAGCGATTTAAGCGTATTTTTTTAGTTTTTTTAAACTATTATATTTATTTATTTTAATTTTAATTCGAGTTTTTTTTTTTGGTAAATTTGTATTGCTGTGTGACTCAGGATTAGGGTGTGAAAGGAACATAACATCTTTTAATATTATTCCCAGGTATCCCTATATGCCAACATGGAATACTCATGTGTAGTATTCAAAGCTGATCAAGACAAGACAACTGTAAGCAAACCAAAATTACGGCTACGCAGATGGTGTGCTGGACCCTTGGGTATATGCTTCGGTTTCGGCTTTATCTCCATACATTTTTATGTGGAAATCACATATTCAGGTCAAATGGAGTTCCAAGTTAGCGCTTATGGTAGGGAAGCGCAGATGATCGACCCACCAAGAGCTGTTAAAATGATCAATGGTGGGATGGAAAAACCACCTATATTCCCTTACGATGCTGTTAGAAAATATATTATCGATAATGATTATAAATTAGCTTGGTATCCAAATGTCTAATTCTTGTTTTATTTCCTCTAACAACTGTTGTACTGCGACTTCTCCAAGTGAAGATAGGACTGTAAACGCTAAGATTGACAGACGGATTTGCGATCTCAGTATATTTAATGATTTTAAGAGAATATTACAAAGGAAGCAAAACTATTTTAAGAGGGTCTTCTCGTCGAATATTCCGCAGTGTCTGAAAAGAAAGGTTTATCATCAATATCATCATCACAGCTCGTACATGCCACTGCTGGGTTCGAGACTTCTCCACAACGGGAGGGAAATTGACCTACTATAGCACGCTTGTCCGTGTGGTGACGGAGTAAGAATACAATTCACCACTCTCTATATTGCCCGTGGATGTCGTAAAAGACGACTATGGGATATAATATGCACATAACATGTGCGCAAGAGAAGGAAAACTCGAAATGAAACCCTATACCAACATGTCTGACCAGCATGATATAGTAGGTCAAATTCCCTTCCTTTGTGGAGGAGGCCCGAGCCCAACAGTGGGAGGTATGTGAGCTGCGATTATGATGATAATGATACCACACTGGTCAGGCGGGTTGGTATAAGGTTTAATTTCAAGGTTTTCTTCTACTGCATAGATGTTGTATGCATACTACAATCCCTCCGTCTTTTACGACACCCACAGGCAGTAAAGGGTTACTGCCTGTGGGTGTCGTAAAAGACGATTAAGGGATTATAATATGCATACAATATCTAAGCAAGAGAAGGAAAATTCGAAATAAAACCCTATACCAATACATCTAACTACCGTGGTGCAGTTGGTCAATTTCCCTTCCATTGTGGAGGAGTCTCGAGCTCAGTACTTGGATGTTTATGAACTATGGTGAGTGATGATAAATGAATGTGATTCCTTATAGCATCAGCCTCATTGTCTGTTATAGGTTCATTTCTGCATTTCCTTTTTTGGTGTTCGTAAAATATTTTCTCCAGTGCCCGAGGAGCCGAACTTTTCTGTATTAATATTTGTTATTGTCCGTTCGCTTATTCTAAGCGCCTGAGAGATGCGCTCTTGTCTTGTTATAATTACGGGGTCCGCTATTTTGTCTTTCAAGCTTAAGGTAATATTGAAGCTTGATAATTAGTTCTCGTGTTTCACTTTTCAAAATTTAACCGTGTTTCGGCATTATTATTTTGCACCGAAAGTGCAAAACAGTAATATACGATACACAACAAAAGTCTAGATTAGCGCAGAAGCTGACCTCTTACTCATATAACAAGGAGAATCAGTTAGATAAACAACAATAACAGTCACGATAAAATACATATTGAGAAACACTATAGAACGTAGTCTATGCGCGCGAGACGACAAGAAATGACTCTTTGTGACTGTCATAAAATGGCGGTCCCCACAACGCTATTACGGGTAGCCATTTTTCACTAGTAATATAAAGTAGTAAGTCATTTTATTTTAATTTTTTTTATAGATGTGATTGTTATCACGATATTTATTTTCTTAAGTTTTGATTGGGTGTACTTTTGTCGTATTACTAACTTTATTAAATAGTAAATACATTATATATTATAAAATAAAATTATAACGTTTTATTAATATTATACCGCCAGATTATATTAAGATTATAAAAATATGCGATTACAATTGTCTCGTTATTTTGTCCCATCACTACAAAAATAAACATAAGACAAAACCTTGAAACAGGGCAGTTTGACAGAATGACAGAATGTTTTGATTTTTAAAACTATTGTTTTTATTATTTGTTAATTGAGTAATTGTTAATAATTTTAGCCGAAAATTAATACGTTTATTGTAAGTTGGCATAATTATTAAATTTTTAATGTTATTACTCGTTAATAAGGTAAATATAAGATATTTAAAATTGTGCCGTAAATAGGACAGTAGTTCAAAGTTACATCATGACCTGTCAGGAACGCAAACTCAGAGCGGCCGGAGTATAATAGGCATTTGTACTTATATATTAGTTTTTAGTGAAATACAGCTTGCTCAATATACAATTATACGGAAATAAAATTAAAGGAGAAGAAATTAATTTAAATGAAAAATGACCTAATTTCGATCACTCAACGACCGCTAGTAGGTATAGGTAGATATTCTATACTTATAGTAGCATAAAATATGCTGTACCCACGATGACAGTGACGATTTTATTTCCAAGTCAACAAACAAATAGCAATGGCATATGATTTAATTAAATTGTAAATAGCTACCGTTTTCAAATATATTTAAATGAGCATCGGGAAACATCCAATTGAACTATTTTGGTTCAATATTTCCCAATTAACGGTCCATTATGCCAATTTAAAAGATGGCCGCCGACTGAATTGTATTATATTCGAGTTTCATGTTAATTTTCGATATTTAGTGTATTATTATGACTTTAGAGGGACAAATTTTAGTTTATTGTGTTAATTATAAATTATTGCTTTGGATTTTGTTTTTGAGGTTGTTAACTGCTCATTCTATGGTTTTATGGTATGGTATATACGGTTTGGAATCAAATCTAATGAGACCTCCCTCTTCTACAAGGTCTTGATTATCTGTATCACTCAGCAGACTCTAAGCGCTCCCTGATCTTCACAAACACTGACTCGTTTTCTTTCGGGATGATATAATACACATATAACATTTATACAAGAGAAGGAAAACTCGAATTAAAGCACTATACCAACATGTCTTCCGGTCGATGGCCCTGTATGGCCCACCGGTGTGGGCGGGGTCCCTGACCGTCCGTCTTAGGGCCCTCCTGTGGCGACCACAGAGGGTCATGGCGATCAGGGCCATACGGGGTTACCGCACAGTGGCGACGGAGGCAGCGTGCCTCCTGGCCGGAACTCCCCCGTGGGACCTGGAGGCGGAGATGCTCGCCGACATTTATCGGCGGGTGTCGGAGACGCGCGCCCGCGGCGACATGGTCTCCATCAAAGAGATCACCGCCTGGCGGGTCGACGCCCGCCGAGAAGTCATTGCCCGTTGGGCAGTCCGGCTGGAGAGTCCTCGGTACGGTGTCAGGACCGTCGAGGCCCTCCGGCCGGTACTGATGGAGTGGTTGGAGCGGACGCACGGGGTGCTTTCCTTCCGACTGGTGCAGGTGCTGACGGGGCATGTGTGCTTCGAGAAGTACTTGCACAAGAATTTTTTTTTTTTTTTTATAAGACACCCTGCACTAAGGAAATAATCCTTGTATTGCGGGGGACTTTACAAACATATAATTAACGGACACAAATTACATCCAGACTCAGAACAACAATTTGTGGATCGCACAAAGTGTTGTCCCGCGTGGGATTCGAACCCCCGACACTGGCGCTGTAGGTCGCTATCTTAACCACTACGCCATCTGTGCAGTTGATTGAGTAGATTGAAGATTGTCAGGAGGGAGAGCACACCGTCCTGCCACCACTGCAGTTGCGACGAGGACACGGCGCAGCACACGCTCGAGGAGTGTGCTGCATTGATCGCCGTGAACTCGTCACAATTATCGGTGCCGACCTGGCGCTGCCGACCATCGCCAGGGAGATGCTCGTCAGCGTCAGGAACTGGGACGCGGTCGCCGCCTTCTATGAGGCCGTAATCTCACGGAAGGAGGCAGCGGATCATGTGCGAGTAGAGATCCTATTCGGCGACACGTTCCGCCGCCGGCGACTCGGGTGGCGCAGGCGCGAGAGCGCCTAATGCCGCCCTAGCCGAGGCCGCGGGTGATCGGACCGGGGTATTGTCCGTCACCCGCAAAGAGGCTAACCGCGCGACGGCGACCGACGTCCCAGGACGTCAAGAGGTGAGGGTACCCAAAGGGTATTCCGTCGGGCCGACCACTGACGACAAGTCACATCTGCTCCGGTGGTCGGCTCAACAACGAGGTGACGTGGGTACGGGTGGGTTATGGGCCCGCGCGCCGTCCTTTCATCGCCCCGGACGGACTGGACCGCGCGTGCGCTTACCATAGCTCACCCATAAAAAAAAAATACCAACATGTCTGACCAGTATATTAAAGTAGGTGTAGGTGCCAATGTTCCCTCTTATTGGGAAGAGGCTTGAGCCCAGCTGTAGGACGTGTATAAGCCGAGAGGACAAAATGTAGATGAATGTAAAGATTAATAATATCCGCCATGTAATTATGGATTGATCATCATTGTCATTTCAGCCTATCGCCGTTCACTGCTGGACATAGGCCTCCCTCATGTTACGTCACAAAGTGCGGTCCTGTGCCGTCTGTGTCCAACGACGCCCAGTAACTTTCACCAGGTCATCGGTCCATCTAGTGGGGGGGCGTCCTACGCTGCGTCGTCCGATACGCGGTTGCCACTCGAGAACCTTTCTTCTCCAGCGGTTGTCGGTCCGTCGACCGATGTGGCTTGTCCATTGCCACTTCAACGTGCTATGCCGGTTATACCCGTTCTTCTGCGGATAACCGTATATCGGCTTCAATCTCGCAGAATAATCCCGAGCATAACCCGCTCCATAGCACGCTGAACGACTTTAAGCTTTGTTATGAGGCCTTCTCGTATATTTAGGGACCACGTTATATATAATTATGGATTGAGGAAGCGATATTTTGTCTCTTCCCTTTACCTAAGTAAAATATAACATAGTTCAGTTGAACTGAACTCCAACGGTATCGATCTGTGGCAATATAAAACCAAGTTGCACTCAACGTTATTAGAGAAAGTTTGAAAATTACGGGGAAGTTAAAGAGTGAATGTTTGACGTGGTATAGACATGTGGCTGCATACTGCAAATAATATCGACCGCAAGAGAAAGTAAACTCGAAATGAAACCCTATGCCAACATGTCTGATGCGGGCAAGCTGCTAGAGAGGGTGTTGGCTGCCCGCATCGAGCGGCACCTCGTCGGAGTCGGCCCCGATCTGTCGGACGCCCAGTTTGGTTTTCGGAGAGGGCGTTCGACGATCGCGGCCCTGCTGCGCCTGAAGGCCGTGGTAGCGGAGGCCGTCACCGGCGGAGGAGTCCTGTTGGCGGTGTCCCTGGACATCGCCAACGCCTTCAACAGTCTGCCATTCAGCTGCATCAGGGAGAGGCTGAGGTATCACGGGGTGCCCGTGTACCTCAGGCGGCTGGTGGCAGACTACTTGGAGGGGCGCAGCGTCCTCTACGTTGACCGAGTAGGGGACGTTGTGCGAACGCCCATGACGTGCGGTGTCCCACAGGGGTCGGTTCTGGGTCCGACCCTGTGGAACATCGGCTACGACTGGGCGTTGAGAGGAAGTCTCCCACCCGGGCTGGACGTAATTTGCTACGCCGACGATACACTCGTCACAGCCCGGGGTGGGACGCTAGAGGAGGCGGCACGCCTGGCAACTCTCGGCACCGAGGAGATTGTCAGGCGGATCGAAGCGCTGGGGTTGAGGGTAGCCCTGGAAAAGACGGAGGCCCTTTTGTTCCATGGCTTCCGTACCGCCGGGCCTCTCGTCGGCGCTTCGATCACCGTGAAGTCGGTCACCATCAGCATCCAGGCCCACATGAAGTACTTGGGCCTGGTACTCGACTGGCATTTTTGGTTCCGGGAGCATCTCCATCGACTTGTTCCCCGGCTTATCGGCGCGGCGTCCGCCCTTTCGCGGTTTATGCCGAATGTGGGTGGACCCAGTGCTACGTGCCGACAGCTGTACAGCTGTGGGGTAATCCGGTCGATGGCCCTGTATGACGCACCGGTGTGGGCGGGGTCCCTACCGTTCGTCTTAGGGCCCTCCTGTGGCGACCACAGAGGGTCATGGCGATCAGGGCCATACGGGGTTACCGCACGGTGGCGACGGAGGCAGCGTGCCTCCTGGCCGGAACTCCCCCGTGGGACCTGGAGGCGGAGATGCTCGCCGTCATTTATCGGCGGGTGTCGGAGACGTGCGCCCGCGGCGGTATGGTCTCCTTGCAGGAGATCACCGCCTGGCGGGTCGACACCCGCTGAGGAGTCATTGACCAGCGTTGTATACTAGGAGAAATTCCCTCTAAAAATGGAGGAGGGCTGTGCCTAATAGTGAGACGTTTATGGACTGAGATGATAATCTTATAAAACAAACTAGCAACCCGCCCTCGCTTCGCTTCGGTTTCAGTCGTCTTTCCTATGTAGTTCCCGTTTCCGTGGGAATACCGGGATAAAATATAGCCTAGGTTACGCCCTGATATTATAGCTTTCCAATGGTGAAAGAATTTTTTAAATCGGTCTAGCCGTTTTGAAGATCACCCGGAACAAACAGACAGACAGATAAAAAAATATAAAGTGTATTTTAGGCATATGTATAGTGCAAATAACCGTGTGAGCATGAAAAAAGCCTATTATTTTGACATTACAAACAGACACTCCAATTTTATTTATTGGTATAGATATTTAATAAATAATTTTCTTAACACCCTTTTGTTCACCCTTCTCAGGGTGGTGATGGAATAAGAATCATAATCATCACTTCAGCTCGTTTACGTTCCGAAGTAAGAATACAATTCACTAACCCTATCCTACCAGTGGGTGTCGTATAAGATGACTATGGGATAATAATATACATGTAATATGAATACGGTTCGTGTGGTTACGGAGTAAAGATACAATTAACCACTTCCCCTACCCATGGTTGTCGTAAAAGGCGGCTAAGGGTAAGATAACATCTATGAAAGAGAAGAAAAGCTCGATATAAAACCCTATTCTAACACGTCTAACCAGCGTGGAATAGTAGGTCAATTCCTTTCCCGTGTGTTTCGAATTCGATTCAATTCCAATCTCACCAAACTTATATTTGGTACTCTTGAACAAAATCGAGAATGAATTCTTCGCGTTTGGCGTTGTTTTTTTCACCAAATGTGTCGTATTTTCTTATTTTAAATTAATAACTTTATCGAATTCGATCACTACAAAGACGCTTTCTTGCAATTGTACAACATTAACGACTTTAAACTACGTCAAAATCACGTCGGGAGTAGCAAATATCTGATTTAATCGACGAGAGTCGAATTCATTTAGTTCAAAAATATTCCACCAAATTTGATTCCAATCGTGCACTAAAGTCTAACTTTTTATTAGCTGCAGTAAAATGACGTTTTGTGGGTTGCCGGTTTTTGAAGAAAAATAAATAGGGATGTAGCTAAATGAGTGAATCATAAATGAATAATCAGTTTGGTTTTTTTTTTTGAGATTTAATATTAAGTTGTAATGTATTTTTTTAACCTATTATTATTACTATACTAGAGGATTGATCTTTTTTAGTGGAAGTATAGGGAGGTACATTCAAAATGAAACAAAAACGTCATAATAATGTTATTTAATTAATCTTTTTCGAAATCACTGTCGCTGTCGCTTTCGGTCACACTAATAACAAATCTATCTGTCACTTCATCTATAATATGATCGAGGTGGCACATTTTATCTTACTCTTTAATAGTGTGAGACACACAGTCACTCCACTTAGCCGGTGTCACTTTCTTGATTCCTTCTTGGAATAAAGTTTTCACTTCTTGCATTTTATACGTCTTATTATTGTTTGCGACGTGACTCTTTACCTGCGCCCATACCAACTCAATGGGGTTCAATTCACAGTGATAAGGGGGCAGTCTTAAAAGTGTGATACCTTTTTGTGCAGCCATCTCGTCTACGGCATATTTCTCAGTATGATTTTGTTGTTTCACAATATCTATGAGAGTGGCCTTGACCATATTTGGTTCAAACGCAATATTTTTAGTAGTCAGCCACTCTTGAATTCGTGCTTTCGTCTACGACATCTTCGGGATTGTTTCGATCTTCCGAGAGTGATAGGGCGCATTGTCCATTACGACTACTGCATTCGGCTTGAGTTTAGGTGGAATACCGCCGAACCAATCCTCGAAACACTCCGCGTTCATTTCATCATGGTAGTCTTCTGTACCTTTCTTTGCTTCAAACATAAGAAGTCCGTCGACCAGGAAGCCTTCTTCTCCGCCTATGTGACTAATTATGAGTCGTTTGCCCTTTCATGTGGGATTTTTTAATCCCGTAGTCAGGCCGTCTAAAAATGCCTGTCGAGAAGATTTAATACTTCCGTCAATCCAGGTTTTTTTTTGTAGTATGACCTGAAAAGAACAAAAAAGAATCATAAGTTTCGACATCAAAACAAAAAGGGAACAAATAGAAGAAACTAAGAGTTGACACGTACCAGCGTTGACCCAGGTCTCGTCTTGATAATATATGTATTTTCCCTCCCTACGATATTGTTTAATTAAACGCAGGTAGCGCTGGCGCCATAGATATGATATCTTGTCTATCAATAAGCACACTCTTGCGTGATCGAGTAGCGAATTCGAAATTAAGATGCTTCATAATTTTTCTCAATGTCTCTTTCGAGAAGTTGGGCAATCCTGGGTCATCATTTACAACTTGCAGCACCTAAAAATGATTAAAGTTATTACCTAATTGGTTAAGATTACACATGGATTGGGAGAAAACATACATAACGTATAATAAAAAGATGAGTGACGACATGTGTAAACTAACTTTTGCGATGGTGGGTATTTCATTTCTATGAAAGAACTGATGTACAATTCGTCTAACAGCAGTGAATGTGAAATCATCAAGTTTATCTTTAAATGTAAGTTTTGGGCCCGTTTTTTCGGGAGGTTTTGGTGATTCGCTGTCGTTCTCCTTGTGCTTCTTTAAAACGGAATAAACTGTGCGGACGGATATTCCCAAGACTTCAGCCACCTTGTTAACGCATTCACTTGTTTTTGGAACTTCAATGTTTGATTCTGAAGATTTCACTTCAAACACATATTTGTAAACGTTTTGGACCCAAAGTTTTTCAGTTGCACTTAGAGCTACACGTGGCCTTTTTTTCTTAGGAGATAAAAATGTGTCTCCATCTTGCGATGTGCTCGGCAGAGCATCCATGTCTTCAATGTATCAAACAAAAAAAAACTAACACGATTAACGAAAACAGGTAATGAAAAACAAACACAACGTAACATAAGTTTAACAATAATGATAACAAAAACAACGCGCAGTGGGCAAATCAAAGTTATTCATGCACTCAAAACAGAAGTATGAAGCCGAATGAGCGAATGACAACCGAAACAAAATGGCGGTCAAGCGTCATCGTAGCACCGTAACCAAAAACCAGTACTACCAACTTGAGAGAGCGTTTTCTTGAGTGTTACCTTGTATATGTCGAAAAGGATCAACGTTTATACAGCCTTTTATTTACATTAATATTAAATAGAATTTGGTATGATCATTATGAGTCAGCTATGGAACGATTAGATATTCTGTAAACTTTTGTGAACTGAATCACATCCCTATTGAGATTAGGCTGTCAACATTATTTTACGGAATGACATTTAGAAACGTCATTTTACTGCAGCTAATAAAAAGTTAGACTTTAGTGTCGCTTTCAAGAGTACCAAATTGCTCAAATTCGAGCTGCGATTGGATTTAGAATTGGAATCGAGATTCAAGAGTAGGCACACTGAGCTCAACAGTGGGACTTATATAGGCTGAGAAAAATATGTATGCAAGAATAGTAAAACTCGAAATAAAATCCTATACCAACAGCATCACCGTGGTACAGTATATATGCCTGCTAATGTGGAAGAGGCTCGAGCCTTGCAGTGGGGAGTCGCAGCCTTCTGCGAGGCGGTGATCTCGCAGAAGGAGGCCGCGGTTCGCGCGCGAGAGGAGCTCAGCCTCGACGAAGCGACCCGCCGTGAGGAAAGACCGACGTCCTCCCCGAGGGGGACGTCGGTCGATGGGAGGGTACCCCAAGTAGGGGGTATTCCGTCGGGCCGACCACTGATGTCAAGTAACCCTGCTCCGGTGGTCGGCCCAAAGACGAAGGCGACGTGGTGTTCGGGTGGGTTGCGTTTGTGCGTGCTTACGCCCCTCTGTCGCCCCGGACGGAGTGGTGCGAGGAGCGCGCCGACCGCAACCCACACCCAAAAAAAAAAGCCTTGCAATGGGGGCGTAGATATACAGGGTTTATCAGATTATGCAACAACTGGTCAAATGGGAGTTAGGCAATGGTGATAAGAACGCATTAAAAACAAATTGAAGCAAAAATGTTCATTCGTTAATGAATTAGAGACATGTAAAGTTTACAAATTCGTCCTAATTTGTTAAAAGTTCATTAAAAATAGAATAAATCAATGATTACGTTCGCATAAGCAAGAGAAACTTCGCTTTAAAATCAACTGAACAGTTACCGCTGAACGGTATCAACACCTGCACCGGGTTGAGAGCCTTCCGCTCGCCCATTGCCCGCGTTAAGCTGTCAAGGTCATCTGCGACCAACAGCTAAATACACACAAAAAAAAAAGTTGATACCTGCTTTATTATCGACGCGTTTCCGCGATTCATACCTATTTATACTGTCAACGCGTAACATGCCTACATATATCCTGACTGTACTATGCTTACATAATATGTAACATTTAAGACATAGACTCCTAGACACATATTTTTCTTCTGCGAGGCAGTGATCTCGCAGAAGGAGGCGGCGAATCGCCTGCGCGAGGAGCGCAGCCTCGATGAGGCGATCCGCTGCCGGCGACTGGAGCGGCGTAGGCGCGAGTACTTGCGCCTCATACCGCCTTAACCGAGGCCGCGGGTGACGTGATCGGAGAATTAGTCCGTCACCTGCCAAGAGGCCGACTGCGTGAGGCAAGACCGACGTCCTCCCCGAGGGGGGGAAGTCGGTCGATGGGAGGGTACCCCAAATAGGGGGTATTCTGTCGGGCCGACCACTGATGACAAGTAACTCTGCTTCGGTGGTCGGCCCAACGACGAAGGCGACGTGCACGTGGGTGGGTTGCGGGTGTGCGTGCTTACGCCCCTCTGTCGCCCCGGATGGAGTGGTGCGAGGAGCGCGCCGACCGCAACCCAGCCCCAAAAAAAAAACAGCACCTATTTTTGAAATCACTTTAACTAATATGTTTAATTGTTTTTTGTGTAATATACATTCTAATTACGATCTATGACTGTTAAACTACAACATACTCGAACACTTGTTCCTTAACATGCAACGCACTGTATAAGCTCAAATGATAATGAGGATGATGTATTATCACACTCAATAACTTCAATCAATTCGCCAGCAATAAATTAATATTTATAAGACAAAGTAAATAACAAAACCCTCTATGTCCAGCGCTTTGAGCAAAGGCAAAGTAAATATAGAGTTACCCAGCCCTTTGAGCAAGTTCGCTCTTATTTGATTTCTATCTCAATTAAATAACAGCACAGTTATTTGGCTAAATTCGCCGAATACTATTCTCGGTTTTAGTTCTAAACGGTATATTGGTTTTGCTACGGAAATTCAGGGAACCTGGAATGCAATTTTCTTGTGACTATTGTGGAACTAGCTTTATTGTGAAATTCACTGCTGTAGATAATTGACTCCAAATTGTTACTTGCTAGCTCTGAATTTATAGTTTACTTTTGGGGGGAACGTGAAAGCGTCATGTAGTTTTCTATTATATTCTATATCTTATTAATTCAACGTGTTATATTAAATAATAAACTCATTTGCAAAAAAAACGGGCGGTTTTGATTTTCATTCATATTTAAAAAGATACAATACCAAAAAGGTTTCAATCGTTTGTACACGTTACTGGCCGGTTTTAAAAATGCTGTGGTATTTAAAAAAGTACGTTCTAAATTCAATTTTTCATTTGATGTTCATTTTTACAGAAAACCCCTTTTTATCCTACATTTTTGGCGCGAAGTTCCAGAAGTTAACATCGACTTTCATAACTTTTATTCAATTTTTATCGATTAATTTCATATCCTTGACTGTCAAAGCTTTATTTAATGCTGTTTGGCTGTATCAAAAATGGTAGATAAAGTGGTAAAAGCTACCAAAATTATCGCGCTGCTTGAAGAGGGTTGCAGCCAATGTTTCGTGGCTAGGAGGCTAAATGTTAGTCGCTCGACAGTCCAAAGGACCTGGCAGCGATATCAGGAGACTGGTTCCGTCGAGAGAAGGCCTGGTTCTGGAAGGAAACCATGTACCCAACCACGGGATGATCGTTTTCTTGTGAGTCGCGCATTGAGAAATCGCAAATCTTCGTATGTGGATCTTAAGAACAACCTCCAAGAAGTAAGAAATGTGCATATTAGTCTATGGACGGTCAGGAGGAGGCTTCTCGCTGCCAATATACGCAGTCACCGCCCGGCCCGCGGCCCCAAATTACTCCGTGAGCACAGAGTTCACAGGCTTAGGTTCGCTAGAAATTGTGAATCATGGACTCAAGACGATTGGAATAGGGTTTTGTTCTCTGATGAAGCCAGGATATCTCTGTTCGGTGAAGATCGACGTCGGCGAGTGCTAAGAAGACAAGGAGAACGCTTTGCAGAGGCATGTTTTGAAGAAATCACACCTTATGGTGGGGGCTCTGTTATGTTTTGGGCAGGAATAAATTCAATGGATCGTACAGAGTTAGTTAGTCTTCATTGAAAACGGCTCACTGACTGGGCATCGATACATAACGGAAGTTCTAATTTCTCATGCACAACCCGCATTGGCCGCTCTAGGTGAAGACTCGATTTTTATGGACGACAATGCTCGCGCCCACCGATCCCGCGATGTTAATGCGTATGTGCAAGAGGTCGGCATTCGTCGTTTGGATTGGCCAGCTCGAAGTCCCGACCTCAATCCCATAGAGCATGTCTGGGACGTTCTGAAACGGCGTGTGAGATCAGTACACCCGGCTCCGCAGACCATCAGAGAGCTGAAGAATGTGATTACTGCGGAGTGGGAACGTATTCCGCAAGCAAGTATCCGGGATATACTCGCTAGCATGCCCAGACGAATTCAAGCTGTGATTTTAGCTAGAGGGGGTCACACTCGATACTAAACATTTATCTGCTTTTACTTTATTAAAGAAAAACAAACAAAAAAACTTTTTTATTTTTACTTCATGAGCATATGCACTACTAGCGAATATACACTACTAGCGAGGTTTAGCATTATTTCCCATAAATTGTATCTAAATTTTATGAAATACTGATGAAAACGATTATTTTCTTATTAATTTAGCAAATTGTGTGGATAAAACTACCTATAATTATCAAACAAAGAAATATTAACATTTGAAATGGTTCATTGCTTAGGTGCCCGTTTTTTTTGCAAATGAGTGTATAATATACTAGCTGACCCAACAGACGTTGTTCTTTTCAAATAAAATAAATTCTCCTTGAAATCGACAGCAGCACCACCTACCGGGTCCAATTGTCAATTTAAACCATTCTCGAATCCCCTTGAACACACACAAAAAATTTCATCAACATCGTTACACCCGTTTAGGAGGAGTTCGGTGACATACAGACGTACACAAGAAATATACATATAATAAAGATACTTCTGGTATAAGGTAAAGAAACCACATTTTTCCAAGTCCTCCTGTTTTTCGTTTCTAATTAAATTTGTAGCTGCTTCCAAGACAAATAAAAACGTTTCCCGGGACTTCCTGAGGGTCAAACATTGGTGTCTTATACGAAGACCTAATGGTCATAGACAGATCCATAATTGGATCCTGGATGTAGGGAATATGATATAAAAGTGCTGTCGGCGCACCGGAGACCACCTGACCGCGTACGCGAGTGAGGGACGGCGTGGTTGGAGGGGGAGAGGGACCGCGCGCGCACCGCGTTTGCATTCAGTGTACCCGCCGCCCGGCTCCGTCCGGGGCGACAGAGTGCCGGCGCGCGGCTCCATAACCCACGCGTAGCACGTCGCCTTCGTCGTTAGGCCGACCACCGGTATCGAGTTCCTTGTCCTCCGACCCGATCGGCCGCATGCCTGACCTCAATCCTCCTTAGAAATCTAATTGTTGACCAGATGGCATCAGATGAAGTTGGCCCAGATTCATGATAAACTCTTAATCGCCTTTTACAACACCCACAAAGGTACAATGTAAGGGTTGGAGGTATTCGTAATCACCATACAGCTTTCTCCACAATTGGAAGGTAATTGGCCTGCTATACCATATCAGTCAGATAAGGTCTCAGTGATATGATTGGACGCTTATACTTTGATGGGTGGATTTATTTATTCATCAGCTCGTACATGTGTCACTGTAACTCGTGATCGGATGCCGCTTGTGGGATCTGGTCCAGCCATAATCATTTGAATTATATTACGTATTTTAAATAAAACTACTTTACGGATTTTATCGCGTTTGTATTTGATTTTTGATTACCCGACGTTTCGAACACATTGCGGCGTTCATGGTCACGAGTGGACTAAGATGTCTCACGTCCAACAAGTCATCGTTACTGCAGAAAATTTATAATTATCTACGCGATACAGAAATTCATTTTGATACAAATTTATTGCCAGTGTAAGAAGAAAATGATTCTATATGAAAAAATTGTATTGTTTATGGTTAGTAATTATTTAACATTAAAATTAATAGTAATTATATTTAAAAAACCTAACAATCTAGTATACTACCACCGGATCGGAACACGGCCACACTGAGAAAGATCCGGCAAGAAAACTCAGGTGACATGGTGCTAAATCAATATTAATTTTGAAGGCGGCTTACTGTATGTTACTAAAAGGTTTTAATTTATAAAATTATCTTTAGTTATTATTATTGTGGGTCAAATCAAATACAAACGCGATAAAATCCGTAAAGTATCTTTATTTAAAACTAGCTTCTGCCCGCGACTTCGTCCGCGGAAAATTTCTTGTTTTAACATAAGATTACACTCGATTGATATTACTGTATTTAATTTTATTAGTAAAATATTTTTTGGAATCAGATCAGTAACTTAAAAGATTACCGAAGTTCTATTTTCTGCTCAAGGTAACTTAACCCTTAGTTGCCTTTTACTTATTTTATTTATTTGTTTAAGTTAGGTATCTATTTAATTTAAAGCTTCTCTATATACAATGTTTGAGGTTGTTTTATTTTCCGGTAACAGAATAATCTGCCTTTCGGATGATCCCACTCTTGATAGACCAACATATAATTGCCCATGGGAAAAACATTCTTTTCGTAGGTCAATGCCAACCAAAGAGAATGTTTGTCCCTGGGACTTATTAATAGTCAGGGCAAATGATTGCGCACGTTCAGCGCTAGTTTCTCGAGCACGGGCCCGCGTCGTCCTCACATTTTGGCTTGCGAGGCGCTGTGAGCGCTCGGAGCTAGATTCTCTAGCGCGTGCTTGCGAAATATATTCTCTATTTCTCGAGAGGCGTTGCTCATTTTCAGGGGCAGATTCTTCCGTACGGCGTACTCGAGCGGCTCTTGTCTGTGATGTCTGCCGAGACAGTTGAGATTTCCTTTTAGGCATGCTCTCAACAAACCACGCACAGACTTGAAAACAATTATGAACAAAGGGAGAGCGACTCGAACACCGTCCGCCTTTACAAAACAAAACAATCGTAATATCGAATAACTCGTGTCGATTATTACGATAGAACGAAGTACGAAACTACGAACATACAAAACAAACGTACAACGAAATTACGATATTTTCGATTATGAGGTATCTATCAACAACAACAACCATGCGAACGAAACAACCGAAACCAATAACCAACTGACATGTAATTTTTAGAACTCCAACTAACGACAACGTGGGCATAATAATTCGAGAGGGTCATCAATCCACGGAAAGTCTTAACACCGCGATTCAGAAAAATGACGTCATTGCAGAACGCCATCTATGGGCAAATAGGTAAAACGTCTGCACAATGAAAGTTATGCTAGGGTCATTTTGCGTTTTAGTAATTTTATATTATCTCCGAAACTGTATGACCAATTGATATACTGTAAATGGCAAATCTTATCTGTATGATGTTCTTGTGATACTGAAATAATTTATTGTCATAAGAATTAATATTTTGTTGCTCAAATAATCAACCAAACGTAACAATGCCGAAAAAAAAATTTTTTAATGCAATAATAGAAGTATAAAAGATAAAATATAAAAGATAGAGATATGGTATCGCTGACTTTTTTGTAGAAATAATTAAGATGAACCAGGTAGCCATACATTCTTTTTAATTTTAAGCAACTGTTTAGGCAGCGCACGCAAATAATTCTGTTTTACGAGGTATTTTTTTCCGACTTGCCAGACAAAAGTTGTGATAGCTCGGTTAATATACATGTTATAGAAACAATTTATAGCCTATAGCACTCAGGAATAATGTAGCTTTCTGCCAGTTAAAATAAAATTAGAATTAGATTATGAGTTCCAGAGATTACCCCCTGCATACAAACTTACAAATTTTACCTCTTTATAATATTAGTATAGATGTGTAATACTCGGGTAAACATCAGAAATCATTATATTACGTATTTTGTGGTTCGAAGGGCATCACACTGGAGCTAGTACTTACAAGACATGTAAACAATTTTAAATATAGTAAGAAAAAAATTAAAAATAATAGACAAGCCCGCTGAATTTCTTGCCGGATCTTTTCAGTAGCGGTTCCGATCCGGTGGTAGTTTTTTTTTTGACAATTTGATTTAATTTTGTTAATTTGACAATATGGAAGTGCCCTCTCGGAGTTTATGCATAATAAATGATTTGAAATTGAAAGAAAATTGACCTACCCACCACGCTGGTCAGACTTACTCCTATTACCACACTTGCCCATGGTAGTCGTAATAATCAGATAAGGCAACATAACACCTTATTGCATTCGCCAATCTGCCCGCCAAATATGACGGTTACGGCATTATCTCCACATACGTGGGTTAAACCTATTTCTAGCAGTGGATGGCAAAAGAGTGAATAAAGATGATGAAATTAAAAAAAAACACAAAATAAGGTTTTATTTTATTATAATTTCACTTTCAAAGTTTAATTTCAATTCAATTTTATTTTTGTCCTGAAATTAAGATTGCCTTGGCAAATTGTATCGTATTATTTGAAAATACATTCAATTATAATAATGAATGTTTAGGTTTTTATTTCGAACTAGCCATCCGCCCTCATTTCGCTTCAGTTTCAGTTGCCACTCGCCATAACCGCATAGTTGCCGTTCCCGTGGGAATTTCGAGATAAAATAAGCCTAAGGTACACCTTATATAGACAGCTACCTGGTAGTAAAATATTATCAAAATTGGTTCAACCGTTTTGAAGATTACCTCAAACCAACAGACAGACAAATCATTTTTAAACTGGTTTTTTTAGGCATAGGTGTCGTGCAAATAACCGTGTGAGCATGAAAAAAGTCCAGTATTTTGACATTTCAAACACTTCAATATTATTTATTTGTATAGATTTCCTTCTCTTGCATAGATGTTATACACATATTACGGTGACATGATCGGGGAATTAGTCCGTCACCCGCTGAGAGGCCGACCGCGTGAGGAAAGACCGGCGTCCTCCCGAGGGGGGGGAGATGTCGGTCGATGGGAAGGTACCCCAAATAAGGGGTATTCCGTCAGGCCGACCACTGATGACAAGTAACCCTGCTCCGGTGGTCGGCCCAACGACGAAGGCGACGTGCACGTAGGTGGGTTGCGGGTGTGCGTGCTTACGCCCCTCTGTCGCTCTGGACGGAGTGGTGCGAGGAGCGCGCCGACCGCAACCCATCCCAAAAAAAAAAGAAACACATATTATATCTCTTAGCAGTCTTATACAATCACCACGGACGAGAGAGAGATGCGAAATATTCACTGTTTCAATATACAGAGAACATAACACAGGCCAAGCATAAAAAATAAGGCCTTCGTAAAAATATTTTCAGTATATAGCCTTAAGCCTTTCAGAAAATTTCTCAACACACACATATTTTAATTAAATGAAACGTTCATTAAAAATTTAAAGCATACAAAACTTCGTAAAGGCGGTCAATATTAGTCAAGGAACTTCGAATTTAAAATCACTGCAGTATATTGGCATATTCCCTCAATTTTAAAGTTATTAAACTTTGTAACAACATGGCTGAATAGTCAAATGTTAACAAAGAGCTCGAAGCGTTGAAACTATTTAATAATTCATTCAAAATAACCACATACTCGAAATGTATACAACAAATTTGACTTGAATAATTTAAGTACAGACGTATTTCGAAGTTAAGTCAAAGCCGGTCATTTACAATTTAGTAATATTATAGACTTGTAACTAAGAGGGGTTGAAATATTGTTGTTGGGGTGTGTTGTTAATTATAAACGAATGTGCAGAACGAATAGAATGTCAACGCTTCACGTATGAAATTTTCCTGGGCATTAATTGTATGTTTGTAAAAACTCCCTCCAATATCAGAAGTAGTTCTTTACTACAAAGTATATTTTATACCGAACCGGCTACGGCTGTCGTTGTCAGTGGTCGACTTAATAGCGATAGGCGTGAAGACAGTCGGTTATGGAACCGCTCGTCGTAATTCCGTCGCCCCGGATGGTGTGAGGAAAAACTTGTGAAGTATAGAATTTCAAGTTTTCCTTCTCTTCCATAGATGTAATCATCATCATCATCATCTTGCTCTTATCCCAATTACTTGGGGTCGACGCAATATGTCATCTGTTTGGACATATTGCAAAAAGTTTCGGCAATGACTTTTATGACCGGCCGCCTGCCTGACGTCAACCCTCCTTGGGAATGTAATCGTTGACCCAAATGGTACCAGATAGAGTTAGTCAGGGTCAATCTAGGGCTCTTAGTCGTCTTTTACGACACCCACGAGCTAAGCAAGGGTTGGTAGTATTCGGAGCCGCTACCACACAGCACTTCCATAGATGTAATATGCATATATGTATAATCCCTTAATCGTCTTTTACGACCCCCACGGGCAAAATATCGATCGATGACGAAAATAGCTAGAAATGCAACAAACCACGAACCTTAGACAAATTAACACAGAGATGTCTGTTCAAACCGCTGTGCCGATACAGATAAATATATACAGATACATAAATCCTTACATTATCAAAAGAAATCACAACACAACTATAACTCAGCAAAGTTTATATACATGGTGTTCTATTTAATGCTATTGAAATAATATATTTTATTTTATTCTGTAGTCCATAATGCGTATGTGTATGAAAACAGTGAGTGCAGGTATGACAGCTGATAGGAGGCTATGGAAGGTAAGAAGAACATCTTGTACCAATACCACTTAGCGTGAGGTGAGGGCAGGCAAATGATGACTAATGATTCTGTAGTCCATATATGTCTTACTCTTTTCTAAGAACCTATACCATATATTGAGAGAGGATGTCTGTGTGGTGAGTTGGTGACGGAATAAGAACAATTTACCACTCCTTTTCCTGCCCGTGAATGTCGTAAAAGACGACTCAAAGATATAATGCGTATATAACATCTATGCAAGAAATGGGAAACTTGAAACACAATCCTATACCAACCTGTCCGACTAGCACGGTATAGTCAGGTTCCTTTCCTTTCTATTATGGAGGAAGCTCGAGCCATATATGAGCCGAGAAGAATATTGAGAGAGGATAGTAGTATGTCTCATATACCATCATCTTTATCCACCTCTTAACCTAATTATCATTATCCTGCTCTTCCCCCATTTATTTGGGATCGACGCAATATGGACACTGCCTCCTTCATATATATTGCAATTAGTTTTATAACCGGCGACTTGCCTGACGTCAACCCTGCTTTACAATGTATTTGTTCCATAAATATCAAGTATTCGGTACCAGTGGCCGGTGAAAGGGCGAAGGGAGAGAATACGGTAGGGTACGGTAGTATGTGTGTAACGATCATAGCCGGTACAAAAAAAGAATGTATTTGTTAACCAGACAGCATCTGCTGGAGTTGTTCAAGGTGAAGGGCTCTTAGTCGTCTTTTAAGACACCTATATGCAATGTAAGAGTTTTTAGTATTTGTCACCATGACACAGCATGGAGCACTAGTAGATATGTTGTAACGCAGGTCTTAATGTTTGGTTTAGGATTTTATTTCAACTTTTATCTTTTTAATTGGCATCAAAAAAGAAGGCGATTCTTAATTCATCTGTATTTTTCTTCTACGTACCTACGCGATCATGTCGCCAATTATGAATAAATTTTGATGATTTTTGTTTGACCTATATAAATTTGATCAAAATCTGACCTGTAGTTTTTGAGATATCCTTAATAATGCGTATTTGGTTCATTTCGACCACATTATTATGAAGTCAATTCTTATTTATCAAAATTGTATGTCATTGAAGTGAAACTTTTATCGATATGCTTTAAAATTCTGATATGCGACCTTTTGTGTGACGTAAAATTTGCAAACTTCCCGAAATAAAGTATTTAAACGAAGTAAACATTGCATATTGACGTATTAGTTACATTGCTGAACGTGACAAGTCAGTCTCATTAAATACCCACAAAGTACAAAGCGCGGCGAAAGAAATTTACACTTTGAAAATGTAAAAGAAAAATTAGAAAAAGGTATCAACTAGTGAACATTTGTAAGCAACCTGTATATAAGTGTTAGTAGGTAGCGTGGCCCCGACACTCTTTATGCAACCTTTATTATTCTATTTAGCGAGAAAATTGCTTTTCCACTGTTTCTCAGCCCGTGTTATTTGTACAACCTTAGCGCGTTTGTGGAAAAATATTAAAACTATATTTCTTTTAAGAATACTAAATAACTGAAGGAAAAAAGTGAATTGTATTCTTACTCCGTCACTACATGGCAGTGACAATACAGCACCCTACATCTTAGTGGTAGGACCATACTGTTGACAGTTGTCTGTCTACAGCCGCGGCCCAGTCCTTCCGGGGTAGTACCACACTCTCGCAGTAAATCGACGTCCAAGTAGTAGTAATTTATTACTACGCTTCATTCGGTGAACAAGAGATCCGGAAGCCCAACTTTCTGAAGGTGTTTGCGTGTGGTGGGTTTTAGTGACGCCTTTAGTATCACTAAACCTCGCGGTAGACAGCGGCCGTGGTCCATGGACGGTAGCAACACTTACCATCAGGTATGCAAAAAAAAACCCTTAGTTAAGTAGCCTGGGCATTATGGTCGAAAATCAAAATTTTTGTAAAGCACTTTTATATCAAATTTTATATCATAGCATAGGTATTTACTACAACCTAGTAGTTCCGCCACATCACATTACTTAAAATGTATTTTTTTTTTTAATATAACACGTTAAAACTAAAATATTGAATATAGCCGACCCGGCGAACTCCGTATCGCCTTTTTTTTTTAAAAAAATCCTATTATTTTGATATTACATACAGATACTTCAATTTTATTTATCAGTATAGATATAGATAATACAAACCAATTAAGTGATAAACTTGCCCTTCTACTTTAAATGTAGGCATAAAGTTTCCTTCGCGAATTTCTTTAGCACCGAATGACGTCATTTGGAAGAGTGTATTATACTTTCGTATGTTTTTTAAAAAATGCGCAGATAATAGATGATTGCCCAGTAATAGATCTTTTATTGGTTGTGGTGGTGCCTGGATATCAGGAAGAACCACTTTTCCTGCAGCACAACACATACCATTTGGTTCATCGCTCCATTTATTTGCAAAACACTTAGGACATGTTTTATTCATTTCGCCTATTTTCACAGTGTTTTGCTGAGCATAATCTATATTGGCATCGTAATTGAAGGCTGATCTATTTCCTTGGGCTATATTCCGATTACGCGCTCTGACTGTAGCTGCTCGCTGTCTTTCTGTTGCTAGGCGCTGCGAGCGCTCAGTGCTAGTCTCCCTATCCCTTGTCTCACAGACATGCTGCCTTAACTCAGATAGACGGTGCGCACGTTCAGCGCTAGTTTCTCGAGCACGGGCCCGCGTCGTCCTCACATTTTGGCTTGCGAGGCGCTGTGAGCGCTCGGAGCTAGATTCTCTAGCGCGTGCTTGCGAAATATATTCTCTATTTCTCGAGAGGCGTTGCTCATTTTCAGGGGCAGATTCTTCCGTACGGCGTACTCGAGCGGCTCTTGTCTGTGATGTCTGCCGAGACAGTTGAGATTTCCTTTTAGGCATGCTCTCAACAAACCACGCACAGACTTGAAAACAATTATGAACAAAGGGAGAGCGACTCGAACACCGTCCGCCTTTACAAAACAAAACAATCGTAATATCGAATAACTCGTGTCGATTATTACGATAGAACGAAGTACGAAACTACGAACATACAAAACAAACGTACAACGAAATTACGATATTTTCGATTATGAGGTATCTATCAACAACAACAACCATGCGAACGAAACAACCGAAACCAATAACCAACTGACATGTAATTTTTAGAACTCCAACTAACGACAACGTGGGCATAATAATTCGAGAGGGTCATCAATCCACGGAAAGTCTTAACACCGCGATTCAGAAAAATGACGTCATTGCAGAACGCCATCTATGGGCAAATAGGTAAAACGTCTGCACAATGAAAGTTATGCTAGGGTCATTTTGCGTTTTAGTAATTTTATATTATCTCCGAAACTGTATGACCAATTGATATACTGTAAATGGCAAATCTTATCTGTATGATGTTCCTGTGATACTGAAATAATTTATTGTCATAAGAATTAATATTTTGTTGCTCAAATAATCAACCAAACGTAACAATGCCGAAAAAAAAATTTTTTAATGCAATAATAGAAGTATAAAAGATAAAATATAAAAGATAGAGATATGGTATCGCTGACTTTTTTGTAGAAATAATTAAGATGAACCAGGTAGCCATACATTCTTTTTAATTTTAAGCAACTGTTTAGGCAGCGCACGCAAATAATTCTGTTTTACGAGGTATTTTTTTCCGACTTGCCAGACAAAAGTTGTGATAGCTCGGTTAATATACATGTTATAGAAACAATTTATAGCCTATAGCACTCAGGAATAATGTAGCTTTCTGCCAGTTAAAATAAAATTAGAATTAGATTATGAGTTCCAGAGATTACCCCCTGCATACAAACTTACAAATTTTACCTCTTTATAATATTAGTATAGATAATACAAAAGTAGTACATGAAGCTTTCACGTTCCGCCTACTATTTTTAACTGCCCGCGACTGCACCTGCGTGAGTTACTTTGAGCTAACGCTTACTTTAACCCAACACTTACTTTAAACCGCGAATTTATTTACATAGATAATGAAAATAATTTTAAATAATACGATTCTGTCTCACATGATTTTTGCAAAACTTTAACCGTTCACGCAGCGCACGCAGCGGAAGCTCTCAAAAAGAAAAAAAAATTTTGAAACATTCTTCATTGATATGCCGCTCCTATTGGTCTTAGCGTGATGGATGATATATATAGCCTAGCCTACCTCGATAAATGGCTTATCAAACAATGAAAGAATTTTTCAAATCAGAACAGTAGTTCCTGAGATTAGCGCGTTCAAGCAAACAAACAAACTCTTCAGCTTTATATAATACTAGCAACCCGCCCTCGCTTCGCTTCGGTTTCAGTCGCTTTACCCGCGGCGTAGTTCCCGTTCCGGTGGGAATACCGGGATAAAATATAGCCTATGTTACTCCCTGATATTATAGCTTGCCATTGGTGAAAGAATTTTTGAAATCGGTTCGGTGGTTTAAGCGTGAAAGCGTTACAAACAAACAAACATCCTTACTTTCGCATTTATAATATTAGTATGGATATTAAGTATAAATTTATTTGCTAATTTTTGCTGAAAGATACCTCATCGATACTATTATTAAAAATATAAAAACTTATTTTTCTTCGCACAACAGTTTCACCCAGACTGAGGCATACACAGCCCGCGAGGTCTTGACAAATAGTAATAAATATCTACGTTACCGCCCCCGCCGACGGGGAAGGAAGACGTGTCGCGTTAAAGTCATAAACGTGGAAGTGCCCACTTTGCCAGCGACCGCCCGAGCCGAGGTCCGTACCCCACAGGGGGTGCCCTCGGGATCGGTCGCTCAACTTTAAACGGGTTGAGAGCCCTCAGCGCTCACCCACCAGTCCGGGTAAAGTTGTCACAGCCATCTGAGGCTAACAACAAGTCACAAAAAAAGAAAAAGAACGAACAACAGTTAAAGTGTGGAGAACACAGTGTGACGTCATAGCAGCTCATTATTCCAGGTCTCGCAAACAAGCAGGTCAACAACATATGTATATTCATAAACTTGTTAACACAGATGCTCTTTTGAAACATTTAAAATATACCATTGTCTATAATTAAAACGCAGAGAAAGTATTTTAAACGTATTACGTTGTAGTTTAAATATAAACCTTCAATTCATAAGATTCCCGTGCAGGATAATTCTATGTATCATTCACTTACACATTCATTTATATTAAAATCATCGACGATACATATGTTTACGCGAATAATACACATTGTAAATAAAACTACTTTACGGATTTTACCGCGTTACCAATAAAATCCGTAGTTTTATTTACTACTAGCAACCCGCCCTCGCTTCGCTTCGATTATAGGTTATAGTCGTTTTACCCGCGTAGTTCCCGTTCCCGTGGCAATACCGGGATAAAATATAGCCTAGTTTACGCCCTGATAGCTTTCCATTGGTGAAAGAATTTTTGAAATCGGTCTAGCCGTTTTGAAGATTACCCGGAACAAACAGACAGACAGACAGACAGACAAAATTTTTTTAATTGCTATTTTAGGCATAGGTGTCGTGCAAATAACCGTGTGAGCAT
This sequence comes from Lymantria dispar, assembly GCA_032191425.1. NCBI lineage: Eukaryota > Metazoa > Arthropoda > Insecta > Lepidoptera > Erebidae > Lymantria > Lymantria dispar. Next base: position 1,461,004 of record CM063465.1, on the reverse strand, counting down.
GAAAAAAGCCTATTATTTTGACATTACAAACAGACACTCCAATTTTATTTATTGGTATAGATGTGTAATACTCGCGTAAACATCAGAACTCGATACATATACAATTTAATAAACCTACATACAGACTATGTCTTGTGCTTTCTCGATTATAGGATAAGGAAACTACAAATAACTAAATATTATACAAACTCTTGAAATGTAGTCCGTAAATGTAGACCTTGTAACCAAGCTCAAAGTCGCTCAGCGTGCTATACTCGGCATTTCTCTGCCAGATAGAATCCGAGATACGGAAATCCACAGAAGAACGGGTGTAAACGACATAGCACGAAGAATTAGACTGCTGAAGTGGCAATGAGCAAGCCACATCGCTCGACGAACCGACAATCAGAAGGGACGAAAGGCTCTCGAATGGCGACCACGTATCAGACGTTTACTGCGTGTAAAGGACGCCCTCCAACTAGCTGCAGCAATGACCTGTTGAAAGTTGCTGAGCGTCATTGGATGCAGGCGGCACAGAACCGCACTCTGTGACGTAACATGGGGGAGGCCTATGTCGACGAAATAATGGTAATACAAACTCTTTAAAGTTACAACATTGTTTAGCTAAAAATGCCATTGGAATAACTGTAAAAAATATATACATACTAGTTGACCCAACAGACGTTGTTCTGTTCAAATAAAATAAAAGGATTTCTCCTTGAAATCGAACAGCAGCGCCACCTACCGGGTCCAATTGTGAATCTACTAAACCACTCTACTTCTTGAATCCCCTTGAACACACACAAAAAATTTCATCAACATCGATGCAGCCGTTTAGAAGGAGCTCAGTGACATACACACATACACAAGAATTATATATATACCTATATATATATAGAGATGTAAATTTCACTTATTTAATAATAATTGCACTAGTTATGTGCAGCATATGAAATGATCAAAAGCCGTTAATAAAAATGTCATGCGGCATGTTTTGGAGCAACAGAGGAGGAAATAAAATTCAACGCGTACCATGAGCGCATGCTGCTTCTGTTTCAGGTCTTCGAACCGACTATCAAGGTTACAGCTCAAAGACTATTAGGTACAATGTGCCTACTCTTGAATCTCGATTCCAATCCTAAATCCAATCGTAGCTCGAATTTGAGCAAATTTGGTACTCTTGAAAGCGACACTAGCGCACGATTGAAATCAGATTCGGTGGATTTTTTTTAAACTAAATGAATTCGACTCTCGTCGATTAAGTCAAATATTTGCTACTCCCGAAGTGATTTTGACGTAGTTTAAAATCGTTAATGTTGCACAGTTTCAAGAAAGCGTCTTTGTGGTGATCGAGTTCGATAATGTTATTAATTTAAAGTAAGAAAATACGGCACATTTGGTGAAAATAACAACGGCGAACGCGAAGAATTCATTCTCGATTTTGTTCAAGAGTACCAAATATAAGTTTGGTGAGATTGGAATTGAATCGGATTCGAAATTAGAATTAATTTCAAGAGTAGGCACACTGTACCTAACCACAGGTCGGTGTCACTTGTTGGATAACGCTGCACTTGATCGGTTAGGCTCAGAGATAAAATTAAGTCAAACACAAAATTTTCAATAGAGAGGATGGCTGGGTATTACCATCAAGCTGGGATCCTGTTATAAACATAATTAAAAATAAATCCAAAAAGACCACCACAAGACTGCATGACACTGTGAGCGCTTATTGTATAGATTTGACCCACAATAATAATAGTTAAAGATAATTTTATAAATGAAAAATCCTTTTAGTAAAACAAAGTAAGCCGCATCTAAAAATAAAAATCAATATTAATTTAGCATTATGTCCTCTGTGTTCTCTTGCCGGATCTTTCTCAGTGTGGCCACGGTCTAATCCGGTGGTAGTATATTAGTTTTGTTAGATTTAAATTAAAAAATTGTAATAATAATTATAAACAATATAATTTTTTTCATATAAAATCATTTTCTTCTTGTACTGGCAATAAATTTGTATCAAAAATGTGGGTCGCTAGTATAAATTATATATTGAAAAATATAAATTGAGATAAGACCGTCCAAGAATGATGATGTTAGATGCATAAATATAATATCCGAAGCAGAAATTTGCAAATATATTTTTTTAAAAAGAAACCAGTATTTTCCGTATCGACAAAGGAGGTATTCAAGATAAGAAATAACTGAAGATATTTCGCCTTCGTGTCATGTTCCATAAGATTGTGACCAAACCATACCTAAATAATTTAATTAAATATTTAAATAAAAAACCTCCATGTCTCTAATGAAAAAGTATTTAATACACGTTTTCGCCAATCTAGATAACACCTTTTTTCTGGTGGACTATGGTCAGCATACACACTGCCCGTTCCACCTGGGGTGATGAAAGGGCGCGCGCCCCATAGCCCACCATAATCCCTCTCCTTCACCTTGTAAATTTAGTTATTTCTTCATCTCTTGAGAACAGTACTTTTGTAAATAAAACTACCTACTTTGCGGATTTTTTTATTTACAACATTAATAAATTTTAATATTCGCGTAAACATCAGAAATCATTTTCTAAAAGGTTTAATGCAATATGCTGAAAATATTTTTTTTCGAAAGTTATTAAGCTCTGCCTGTGATATAATCTCCGTGTGTTAAAACAGTGAATACTTCGCTGTCTCTCGTCCATGGGCATTATATAAAACTGCTAAGAGATATAATATGCGTATAATACCTATGCAAGAGAAGGAAAATTCGAAATAAAACTCATAGATTTATTGTTACTAGTGGTCGCCGTGTGGTCGAAATTCAACCATAATTCATTTTAATTAATTTTCTGCTACACAATTTTCTACATATTATACATAATTTTATTTATGTATAATTGTAAATTGAACAAGCTGTATTTCACTAATAACTAATATATAAGTACAAATCTCTATTAGTCATTGTCATCATAATTATGATTGTTTGACATTCAGTTCGACCAGAGATTTTAACCGTAAACTTTATAAGCGTTGCTACAAAACACACTCGCATGAATTTAATGTATTTCTAATCCATTATTGTATGAAATTTCAGTTTTATGCACTTCTCATTATATACTTCAACTGTGCCGACTATCGCCTCGAATATTGGGCTGTATAGTAAGGTACATGGTCATTATCATAATCTCACTCATATGTATGTGCTGGGCTCAAACCCTCCACAATGGTAGCGAAACTTACTGGTCAGTTTCGATATTGTGGCGGAGGCTTATAGTATACCAAGCTGGTCAGACGGGTCGGTATAGGGTTTTATGTCGAGATTCCAATTGGGTATTTTATTTTTAGACAACCTCCGACTCTAAGGATCTCTCTAAGGAAGTAATCCTTGTATTGCGAGGGACTTTACAAACATATAATTAACCAACACCGAGACTCGGACTAAAATTTTATAGATCGCAGCAAGTATTGTCCTGCGTGGGACTCGAACCCATGATACTGGCATGGTAGATCGGTATCTTAACCACTAAGCCATCTGCAGGCAATTATATATTTAATAACTTCTTTTTTTTTTTTTTGGGGGAGAGTGGGTCACAGTCAGCAGTCGCTTTCGTCGTTGGACCGACCACCGGAGCAGGGTGACTTGACGTCAGTGGTCGGTCCGACGGAATACCCCTTGAGGAGTACCCTTTCAAATAACGACTTCTGATGTTTACCCGAGTATTGCACATCCTTACTAATATTATAAATGCGAAAGTAAGTTTGTTTATTTGTTACGCTTTCACGCTTAAACCACCGAACTGATTTCAAAAAATCCTTTCACCAATGGAAAGTTAAAATATCAGAGAGTAATATAGGCTATATTATGTCCCGATTATCCTTCGAGAACAGGAACTAAGCGGGTAAGGCGACTGAAACCGAAGCGAAACGGGGGCAGGTTGCTAGTTTTAAATAAAACTATTTTTACGGATTTTATCGCAATATACAAAGGCGCCAAAATCCGTAAAACAATTTTATTTATATTTATAACGCTTAGTCGACTTTCACGACAACCGTGGGCAAGAAATGTAGTGGGAAACTGTATTCTTACTTCGCCACAACAAGGAAACGGTTAGTTACAAATTTCCTGCCAAAAAGGGTCTGTTTTTATTGAAATTGAAACCCCAATGGTCTTTTAAATATCGCGCACCTTCTTTTGGAACAGACTCCTTACGTATATTTTTGTTCTGAAGATTCTTGAATTATTACAAAATATTTTCGTGTGCTCTGTTCTTAGAGAAAAATGTGTATTTAACTCCGCAATCGCTGAACAATGTCATAAAAAATATTTTTAACAAAACATCCTTAGGGTTGAATTGCGTAGACTGCACAGATGGTGTAGTGGTTTAGATACCGACCTAAAGTGCCAGTGTCGGAGGTTCGAATCCCACGACAACACTTTATGCGATCCACAAATTGGTATTCTGAGTCTGAATGTAAGGAATACAAGGATTACTTCCCTTAGTGCTGGGTCTTTTAAAAAAACGTATACAATTCACACGTGGTAGAAGTCAAACCTTCAAAAATGTTGTACAAGCTTTGTACGAGGCATACGCGCATAAATACGTATTAATTAATACACATACAACGCCAAGGTCCAAGCAAACTTCCACTATGTCTTGGTAAACACTAGTGGAGGGGATACGAAGCAGAGCAAAAAAAGAACCACGAATATAAGGAACACTATAATGCTTTCTATCTTATTTTTTTCCACGTTAAATCTTATGAATTCATGTGTCTGTCTCTTTTTACTATCGCTTTTTCGTTTCATAAACTTTCAAATAACAACGATGCTAAAGAAGATTTCACTTCAAAAAAATTATGGTATTTTTTCTCCGTGTAATGACGAATTAAGAATATGATAGATACCGGTTTTAGTACCGTATCTTTTTACTAGGTAATCATGAAAGACGACTAATGAACACCAGCTGATAACATCACTGTAAGAGAAGGAAAACTCAAAATAAACCCCTATACAAACCTGTCTGACCAGCATGGTAAGGTCAATTTTCTTCCTATTGTGGAGGAGACTCGAGCCCAACAGTGAGACGCATATGAGCTGAAATAAATGAAGAGAAGGAAAACTAGAAATAAAACCCTACACCAACCTGTCTAATCAGCATGATCAATTTCAATCCTACTGTGGAGGAGGCTCAAACTCAGTAGTGGGACGTCCATCCATCAGTCTATAGACGTCCACTGCTGAACATAGGCCTCCCCACGAGAATGCGACTTGGAACGATCCTGTGAGACTTGCATCTAACGGTTCCTTGTGACTTTCATAATGTGTAATGGAACGTCATCATTATTCATGCATCATTTTAGCCTATCGCCGTCCACTGCTGGATGTAGGCCTCCCGCCGGCCACAGAGTGCGGTCCTGTGCCACCTGTATCCAACGACATCCAGCAACTTTCACCAGATCATCGGTCCTCCTAGTGGGGGGCGTCCTACACTGCGTCGTCCAATACCTGGACACCACTTGAGAACCTTTCTTCCCCAGCAGTTGTTGGTTAAGTGATGTGACCAGTCCATTGCCATTTCAGCGTGCTAATTCTTCGTGCTATATCAGTTACATCCGTTCTTATGCCGATTGCCATATTTCGGATTATATCACGCAGAGAAATCTCGAGCATTTTTTTTTTATTTTTTTGTGGGTGGGCTGTGGTCGGCGCGCCTCCGCACCCCTCCGTCCGGGGTGACAGAGGGGCTTAAGCACGCAACTCCCGCAACCCACCCGAAAACCACGTCGCCTTCGTCGTTGGGCCGACCACCGGAGCAGGGTTAACTTGTCATCAGTGGTCGGCCCGACGGAATACCCCCTACTTGGGGTACCCTTCCATCGACCGACGTCCCCCCCCTCGGGGAGCACGTCGGTCTTTCCTCACGCGGTCGGCCTCTCGGCGGGTGACGGACTAATCCCCGGTCACGTCACCCGCGGCGTCGGCTAGAGCGGCAAAGAAATCCCAAGCGTAACCACGAACTATAGCAGGACGTACATGAACTGAAATTGACGATAGATAGCATAAGTTGTTTACAAATACATACAAAAATAAACAAGAAAATACACTATTATTTATTGTACGTTTGTTTTCATTAATATTATAAATAAGTATCTCATTGCACAATTACGTGTCGATATTGTACGGACATGTTTTAGTGAAATGATATTCGCAAATTATTATTTATTTAATACGGTATTAGCTGCAATTATTATATTTTCAGGTAAGTTTATAATTTTATTCGTTGTTCGTAGACCGTTTACGTCTGTGTGGAGTTACAAGGTTGGATAAAATAAGAAATGAATATATTAGGGAAGCCTGAAAGTGGCACCAGTGGTAGAGAAGATTAGGAGCGCGAGATTGTCTTAGTATGGACGCTGGATGAGGAGGGATGAAAGTCATATTACGAGGAGGGTTGTCAATATGTTTGTGGATGGACGTAAGAATCGTGGGTAACCTAAAAAGAAATGGATGGATTGTGAGAATGAGGATATGCGTGTGAAAATAGTGAATGCAGATATGACGGCTGATAGGAGGTTATGGAAGGTAAAAACATATTGTGCCGACCCCACTTAGCGTGGGACGAGGGCAGGCAAATGCTGATGATGATGAGACCGTTTACGTCTACGGGTTACGCGGCTGACGACCGTCGGCGACGGCGACGGTTTTTTTTTTTAGGCGGCTGGGCTACGGTCAGCGCATCCGTCCGGCTCCCTCCGGGGCGACGGAGGGGCGGCGAGGCACAGCCCCGTAACCCACCCGTGACACATCGCTTTCATCGTTGGGCTAACCACCGGTGCAGGGTGACTTGTCGTCAGTGGTCGTAATTATCAATGATCCCGTAACATTGACCTTTTCATCTTCATTCCAACCCATATACATTTCACTGTTGGGCTCGAGCCTCCTACACTATGAGAGAGACATTCATAAATATACCACACTGGTCAGACGTGTTGGCGTAAAGTTTTGTTTCGAGTTTTCCTTCACTTGCACAGCTGTTGTATGCGTTTTAATAATAATTGTGGACTAAAGTACTCAGTGACCTAACAAAAATAAATGATTTCAGATGCGACGTTACTGAATAGCGTAAATAAGAGGTATGTTGAAGCTAGTTCATTATCTTCTCCTGTGCCTTGGCTTGGTGTACTAACATTCAAAGAAGGTAATACATTCTTTTTCAAACTTGAAATGAAGCCTATTTTTTTCCTTTTATGGGTGGACTGTGGAACGCATGCGGTCCATTCCATCCGGGGCAACAAAGGGACGGCGTGCGGGCCCATAACCCACCCGTACCCACGTCACCTTCGTCGTTAGGCCGACCACCAGAGCAGGGTGACTTGTCGTCAATGGTCGGCCCGATGGAATACCCTTTCGGATACCCTCACCTCTCGACGTTGCTGTCCCGGGACGTCGGTCGCCATCGCGCGGTCCGCATCTCTGCGGGTGACAGCCTAAAATCCGAGGTCCGGTCACCCGCGGCCTCGACTAGGGGAAATGAAGCCCTATACCATCGCGTTTCACATTTCAATAGGTGAATTTTAGCGAGGCTATTGAGATTAAAAAACACAAAAATTTCAATAGAGAGGATGGCTGGGTGTTACCATCAAGCTGGGATCCTGTTATAACCATTATCAAAAACAAATCCAAAAAGACCACCACAAGACTGCAAGACACTGTGAGCTCATATTGTATATAGATTTGACCCACAATAATAATAACTAAAGATAATTTTATAAATTAAAACCTCTTAGTAACATAAAGTAATTTAAGCCGCCTTCAAAATTAATATTAATTTAGCATCATGTCACCTGAGTTTTCTTGCCGGATCTTTCTCAGTGTGGCCGTGCTCTGATCCGGTGGTAGTATACTAGATTATTAGTTAGTATTTAAATATAATTAATATTAATTTTAATGTTTAATAATTACTAACGATAAACAATATAATTTTTTCATATAGAATCATTTTCTTCTTACACTGGCAATAAATTTTGTATCAAAATGTGGGTCAATATTTAATAACTAATTTCTCGGGTAGATAATTATAAATTTTCTACAGTAACGATGACTGGTTGGACGTGAGACATCTTAGTCCACCCGTGACCATGAACGCTGTAAAGTGTTCGAAACGTCAGGTAATCAAAAATTAAATACAAACGCGATAAAATCCGTAACCCTTAAATAACCGATAAAACATCAGAAATCATTAGGTGAATTTTCCCTCATATTCTAAAGGGATTCGTGCCCAGCAGTGTGTCTTATATGATCTGAAAGGAAATGCAATATATAATTGTACCACAGATAATTCTCAAACTGCAGCAGGTATTGCACACGTATTTCGCTTTAAGGACGAATTCTAGGATTTCATTTTATAAGGCTTACAGGCTTTCATTCGTCCTCTGATAACGACAAGTTGAATAGAATGACGAAGTGAATGCAATTATGTTTAAGTATTGTGTACTAGCAACCCACCCTCGCTTCGCTTCGGTTTCAGCCGTCTTACCTGTGTAGTTCCCGTTCCCGTGGGAATACCGAGATAAAATATAGCCTATGTTACTCCCTGATATTATAGCTTTCCATTGGTGAAAGAATTTTTGAAATCGGTTCAATGGTTTAAGCGTGAAAGCGTAACAAAAAAACAAACTTACTTTCGAATATTTCTATATGGTATCTAAGTAGTAAGAATACAATTTCCAATCCCCTATCTTACCCGTGGGTGTCGTAAAAGACGACTAATATAATATGCAGATAACATCTATGCGAAGGAAGGAAAACTCGATATAAAACCCTATACCAACACGGTATAGCAGGTCAATTTTGCTCTCATTGTGGAGGAGGCTCGAGCTCGGTAGACTTATGTGGGCTGAAATGATGATAATGATGATGATGATGATGAATTTATACTATAGTGGAACAGAAGCATAAACATACTGACTAATACCAATCCGCTCTCGCCTCCCTTCGGTTGCAACCGCCTTACCCACGTTGTTCCCGTTCCCATGGGAATATTGAGCTAAAATATATCCTACTAGCAGCGCCCTGCTGTTGCATCCACATAGTTCCCCTTCCCGTGGGAATATCGAGATAAATTATAGCCTAATATGTAAGCTATATTATTGTGTAGTTTCATCAAAATCCATTCAGTAGTTTTTGCGTGAAATAGCAACAAACATCTTCACATTCTCAGAAACTTTCACGTTTATAATATTAATAGCAAGTTACTCCTTATATAGACAGCTACCCAGTACTTAAATATTAGCAAAATTGGTCCAGTTGTTTTGCGGATTACCCAAAACAAACAGACAAACAAAAATTTTTTAAACCAGGTTTTATGCGTAAGTATCGTGCAATTAACCGTATCAGCATGAAAAAAGGCCATTATTTTGACATTACAAACAGACGTTTAAAATGTATTTATTTGTATGGACTAGTTTATACCGTGACTGGACATTTTTAAATGTAATCGTGGCGCAAACACCCAATTATCAGACACAAATTAAGCTCAGACTTAAAACAATCGTGTGGTGACAGAATAAGAATACATTTCACCACTCCCTATCTTACCCGTGCATGTCGTAAAATACGACTGAAGGAGATAGCAAGCATTTAATATGAGCAAGAAAAGGAAAACTCGAAACAAAATCTTATGCCAGCCTGTCTGACCAGCATGGCATAGTAAGGTCAATTTCTCTCCTAGTGTAGAGGAGGCTAGAGCCCAGCAGTGGGGCGTATATGAGCCGAGATGATGATGAAAATTAGAACAATCTGGAGGCCCGCCTATATGGCGATAGTGACGGTCACATACGGCAAGTTATGGGGTTATACACCATCTCTTCCATCGCCCCGGACGGATCAGGCGGGATGTGACCAGGACTCATGAGGACTCGTGAGGATTCATGAGGACGGTCCCGGTGAGTCAGACGTAATTCGAGCGCCAGTGTCCGGCAATTTTTTAACTCAACATCTCCAAAGTAGCATAAATTCGAAATAATTTTTTTTCAGGATTCGTTAAATATTTCGTATAATGAAAATTGCCTCTCAGATGCGGTATAAGTATTAAATCAATATTCGAATCAAACATTTCTGCGGCAATTTACATTTCTTCTGTTTCGAAATAATTATTACCATAAAAAAACCGGCCAAATGCGAGTTGGAGTCGCGCACGTAGGGTTCTGTACCATTATGTATAAAAATCGCGTTTTTTGTATGGGAGCCCCCCTTAAATATTTATTTTATTTCTTTTTAATATTTTTTGTTATAGCGGCAATAGAAATACATAATTTGTCAAAATTTCAACTGTCTAGTTATTGCGGTTGTTGAGATACAGCCTGGTGATAGCCAGACGGACGGACAGACAGCGAAGTCTTAGTAATAGGGTCCCGTTTTTACTCTTTGGCTACGGAACCCTAAAAATATAGATCAAATATAATAAATTCTCTATACAGAATTTTTTAATTATAAATTTCAGATAGCGAGGATGCAAAGAGCATGGCTGTTGTGATTTTAATATCAAATAAGTTAGCAATAGGTAATGCAAGAGATATGGACAAACTTAAGCAACACAAGCGGGGTACCATCAAGTAAATTATTACTTTTTATATCAATTTACTGATGTTCCATATGGTGACGGAGTAAGAATACAATTTACCACCCACTCTATTACCCCTGGGTAGGGACACGATATCGAAAAGAAAGTATCGATACTGTCTGTACTCATGAGTAGTATCAAAGAAAAAGTACCGTACTCATTAAAGTATCGAAACAAAAGTATCTATACTTCAAAGTATCGAGTACTGAGTACCTTTTCTTTTAGGAACTTGATCAGATGGCTAAGTTTAATATGGATAATTTCTACTATTTATTCGATACGATACCTGCCAAAAGTACTCATTGAGTAAAAGTATCGAGTACAAAAGTATCGGTATCGAAAGAAAAGTACTCGATACCTAAAAGTACCGATACTTTTTTCGTGTCCCTACCGATATGATATGTAGGTAATATCTATGCAAGAGATCATAGCAGGAGGATTACACTGTTGATAGTCACCTGTCTACACCCGTGGGCCGGACCTTCTGTGGTAGTACCACACTGAGCAGAAAACCGACATCTGTGTAATATCAATTACTGCCCTTCGTTCGGTGAGCGAGAGAGCCGGAATCCCAACTTTCTGAGGGTGTTTGCGTGAGGTAGCTTTTGGTGATGCCTAACAATTTATAAAAAAAAATTTAATAGGCAAAAAAAAATATTTTCAAAGAGATCAGACTTAGACTTCATAAGATGTCACACAGATGTGTGACAGAGACAACGCTCTGTGAATTTATACGATTATCTCTTTCCAATATTAATCGCCGGGTACTGTACCAACGTTTACGTTTTAAATATTGGTATCGAAGTATAGAAAATGACCTGATTGACCTTGATTTTCAGAAGACCGATTAGTATAATGTTCTTGACGGCAGAGAACAGGTCATGGCACGCCAGGATAATAGACATCATTTTACATCCTGAGTTTAATGACGAAACGCTAGCTACCATTGCTCTTCTAAAATTACAGTATCATAATAAATTTACAGGTAGATTTTGTTTCTAATAAATACTTCGGTTTTTTCATGTTTTTCTATTAAATGCTTCGTCATCTGTGTAGTAACGGACTAAGAATATAATTCACTGCCTATTATTATTATTATTAATATGTAAATAACATCTATGCAAGATAGGAAACCTTAAAATAAAACCAACCTGTTTGACCCGCGTGGTATAGTTAGTAAATTTACCTCATATTATGGCAGAGGCTGGAGTGGTATGGGCTGAAATGATAAAATAAGTACTTTTTGCCCCATCTGATAACGGATTAAGAATACAAAACCCTCACTTAATTTATCTGTGAGAGGAGGATCAGCAGAGAAGTGAGCAGCATCACTCTCATGTTTAAATTATAACACCAACTGCGATTGCCAACTCGTCTGTCAAGCGTGACTATACCATCCATCTCCATACCATATACTCCCACATGAGGATAGAGAGGTACGTGTCGGGGTTGCACGGCACCCCTTTTGTGGCTCTGAACGGATCTGGCGCGAAATGGCCATACCAAACTGTCTCTAAAAAAAATTGGTTGTCTGTAAAGTCGGTTTACTAACGATAGTTGAACGTGACAACGTCATAAGAAAATACTGATGGAATGGTTTCATTTTTCAAAAGAAAATTTTAATTTTATTTGTTTGATAAATATTTTGTATGGATCAAGCCTTAAATGGAACGCCTCAGAGCGAAGTAACGCCGCATACGTCATGTTTTTCGTGTGTGCAGCCGGCTCCATCGAATTGTAAGACGTTGTCACGTCAAAAAAGTAAAGGAGGACTATGATTAACCCTGTATGTCTTCAGGTTGATGTACATTTGGAAAAATAAATCCGTGTACCGTAAGACGTTCCAAATAACGAAATAGCAATCATGTGTGGCCCACACAAAGAACAATCCAATTTGGGGATGAAATGCACGCCCTTGAAGATGCTGCTTAGGCATGAAATCCATAATACACGCCATCGGTTAGATCACTGCGCTGTCTGTGCATTCATGATGGATGTATCAAAGCATGAAACTTTAGCATATCGCAATTACTAAGTTATGTAGCCAAGGAGCTATCACCATCGAAGTCAATACATCTGTCCTGGTCATCCACTAAATTGACAGTGATGGTTAAAACAATGTGGTTATGAGGCCATACGTTACACTTAAATAGTATGACAAGGATATGGCTAGGCTATCAAAGTCTATCAAAAATGGGGGATCCCATGCTTTTATTTTGGTAAAACTCCAGTCCTCATAATCTCAGTTGGTAATAATATGTTGCAGGAGATATTATGCTTAATTGGCCAACTTTGGATAGTGAAATCCAGTACGCCAATGGAGAAATCTTCACAATAGGATATATGGATCGTAAGTTCTTTTATACTTCAACCTGTATAGATCACCTTATTAGAACGCGCCTCTTCCTCAATGGGAGAGAAAGTGGCATGCTAACCCACGGGGTCAGACGGATTGTCACCGAGTTTTGTTACAAGCTCTTCTTCTCTTGCAGTGATATTTTTAGGGTGCCGTACCCAAAGGGTAAAAACGGGACGCTATTACTGAGACTTCGCTGTCCGTCTGTCCGTCTATCACCAAGCTGTATCTCAAGAACGGTGATAGCTAGACAGTTGAAATTTTCACAGACGATGTATTTCTATTGCCGCTATAATAAAAAATACTAAAAATAAAATAAATATTTAAGAGGCGCTCCCATACAACAAACTTGGTTTTTTACCGTTTCTTGCTCGATACTAATAATGGTGACAGATAGACGCTTTAACTATTCACAGAATATTTAGTTTTATGTTCTCTTTAAACATAATTAAAATAAAATAAATAATTAAGGGGGCTCCCATACAATAAAAGAGGTTTTTTTTTATAAATAATGGGTACGGAACCCTTCGTGCGCGACTTGACTCGTACTTAGCCGGTTTTTTGTTTTAATCCCTTAGTCCTTAGTTAAGGCACGCGTAGAAAATGGTGGTAATAAATATGTATAAACGTAAAAATTGTGACTCGAAAGAGATGGATATGTGGTGTATTGTGTGAAAGAGAATATGAGAATGAAAGGAGTGCAGATATGGTGCCTGATAGGAGTCTATGAAAGGTAAGAACATGTTATGCTGACCAAAATAAACGTGGGATGAGAGCAAGTTAATTGACATATTTTTTTTTTTTTGGTGTGGGTTGCGGTAGGCGCGCTCCTCGCACCACGCCGTCCGGGGCGACAGAGGGGCGTAAGCACGCACTCCCGCAACCCACCCGCGATGCACGTCGCCTTCGTCGTTGGGCCGACCACCGGAGTAGGGTGACTTGACATCAGTGGCCGGCCCGACGGAATACCCCCTATTTGGGGTACCCTCCCATCAATCGACGTCCCCCCTCGAGGAGGATGTCGGTCTTTCCTCACGTGGTTGGCCTCTCAGCGGGTGACGGACTAATTCCCCGGTCACGTCACCCGAAGTTAATTGACATATAAGTAAAATTGGAAATTTTGAGCAACCTCCAATAAGAATGAAAAAAAATACTAAAAGTGCCTAACATCATTTTAGAAGAGAACTGTTAGTTTGCAAACGGTTAGATCGATTTTCACCAAACATAGGATTCATCGGAAGGAAACTCGCTTTCATATAAAAGTCGCACCGGAATCGGTCCATCCGTTCGAAAGCTACGACATCACAGACAGACACGCAGACCAATATTAGCGACAAAATTATAACACCCCTCTTTTTGCGACGGGGTACAAAATAAAAGGTAGCAAATTGTATTCTTCTTAAAAAACTATCCCAGTGAAAGACCATCTATGATAAAGTACATGGTGGTAACGAATCTGTTTTCAAACCCTCATATCGGGCAACTTACAAATGGGGATTATCTCTAGACGGACAACCACCAATATAGAGAGCCACTCTCATATCCTTCCAAATAGTGAATTCGTGCTTAGAATAATAACTCATAAAAGGTAACTCCGCGCACAAAAAATGAAGCATTTAAGTTGGAGCCTATTGGAGCCTAATCCTCGTTCTCCCCCAGGGGCGAGAACGTCGGTCGATGGGAGGGTACCCCAAATAGGGGGTATTCCGTCGGGCCGACCACTGACGTCAAGTCACCCTGCTCCGGTGGTCGGCCCAACGAGGAAGGCGACGTGCATCGCGGGTGGGTTGCGGGTGTGCGTGCTTACGCCCCTCTGTGGCCCCGGACAGAGTGGTGCGGGGAGCGCGCGGACCGCAACCAACCACAAAAAAAAATACGTTATTATTCTAAGGAACTCGTGAAAAAGATAAGGATGTCGATACATTATATTAAGTCAAAACCCACTGATTTTAATTTTATTTTTTTAGGTAATTTTATATTGGAACAAACAGTTTATCCTATGGATTACGTTAACATGAATGACTGCCATCATTTTTATGATAAAGAAGGTGTGAGTAATTTTTGCTCTATAATCGCAAAGCCTTAGGTTCGAATCCTGTGTGGGCCAAGAAAAGGATATTCTTTTTTTACAATTTTTCTCTATCTTTGATGATTTTCTAGGGAATCTTTTATCATAGCAAACATAATCACGAATTTTCTGATATCCGATATTTTCTGAGTATGGGACTCCACTAGCCGAGGCCGAGCCCTAGGAGGTACCGCGGAGGGAGGGTACTCGAAAGGGTATCCCGCCGAGCTGGCTACGGTAGTCAATGATTCGATACTAGGCCTTATGGCCAAGGGCGGGGTATACGGTGAGTTAGGGGGCCGCACGACGTCCTTTCGTCACCCTGGAAGAAACGGACTGCATACGTCTGAACCATAGCCTGTCAAAAAAACAGTTATGGAGTTCCATAAGTACGAATCATCATCATCATCGCAGCCCACATACGTCCCACTATTGGGCTCAGGCCTCCTCCATAATGGGTAGAAATATAACCTACTATACTATGCTGGTCAGTCATATTGGTATAGGGTGTTATTTAAAGTTTTCTTTCTCTTATACAGATGTTATATGCATATTATATCCCTTAGTCGTCTTTTAAGACATCCACGGGCATGATAGGGAGTTCTTACTCCGTTACCACATGGAGATGTACGAATATGTGATTATAAAAAAAATGTGGTATGAATGTTGATGTAGTGACAAGGATTGAGAAAGGTATGTTAAGTTGGTTTGGACATGTAGAGAGAATCAATGAAAGGAGATTAACAAGAAGAATTTATAAGGCGAATCTGAGCGGAAGTGTTAGAAGGGGAAGACAAAGGCGGATGTTCCACGATCAAATCGGGGACGTTCTTAAGAAAGGCCAGGTTAGAAGTACCCTAAACCGAAGAATATGCATGAAGAGATTAATGAATGTAGATGAGGCGAAATGAAGATGAGCAAGTGGAGGGAAGTGGTCTCTGCCTACCCCTATGGGAAAAAGGCATGAATATGTATGTAAAAAAAAAATGTTTATCTTACAGCTAGATTCAGCATGGATGCGGCCAAAGCAATATCACTGTTACAGCGTCAGATATAGCAAAAATACTTGTGTATTCGATCCGGGACAAGCATTGGTTCAATATAATGCAGATAAATGGACACTGGTGAGCCATCAACATCATCTCAACTTATAAATGCTGAGCTGAGTCTACCAAGCCTTTTCCACAAATGAAATGCACCTATTATACCACGCTAGTCAGGTTATAAACACCAGATTGCTCGAGGAAGTCATTTTGACTGGTTTTCGATTTTAACATAAAAAGTTGCCAAAAAAATATTATACAAATAAAAAAACGGTACTTCACAACATATATTTCTTTTTACTAATAAAATATAGTTTACTCCACTTTACCGACAGTAAGGCTAAGAACTCACGAAGCGATTTTCACCCGCGTCCGCCGCGGTTGCGGGCCCGCAGCTTCTGTAGAATGCTGATATTTATGTAAAAAATAAAAGCAAATCTCACGACGCGTTTTACGCCCGCGGTGTGTACGGTTGTTTGCGGCTCCCGCCGCACCGGCGGGCAACTAGTAGAATCGCGCGGGCCGTGGTCATCCGCAACCTCGGCGGGTTGCGCCCGCGCACTCTGCGATCGGCTGGCGGTCGCCACCCGGCCGCTGCGGCCGGGCGCTGGCGGCGGGGCGGGGGTTACAGAAATTCAGCGTCATAATTTTGAATGACTTGTAGTATCGTGACGTGTTTGTATCTACACGTTTAACAAACATTATAAAATGGATATTGAAATCGATCTACTGATTACTTTGGTGCAAGAAACTTAACTGTTCGTCTTGCAACCGCCCGCCTTGCGATCCTCGCCCGCCATGTACGAGTATGCGGGCGATAATCTAAACCGCGACGGCTGCGTAACCGCGCAAATAACCGGTCTCGTGAGTTTAGAAATAAAACCGCTATTCCACTACCGCAGCGGGCACGGTACAAAATCGCTCCGTGAGTTCTTAGCCTATCAATTGCCTCTTTTTTCTCATATCCGGTGTTTCCATTAATTTCGGCTCTCACACGTCCCACTGCTGGGCTCGAGCCTCCTCCGAGCAGGCAAATTAACCTTACTATGATTTCTGATGTTTACGCGAGTATTACACGCTTTAAATAAAACGGTCACGACCGTAAGCATGTACGCTGCAAAGTGTTCGAAACGTCGGGCAATCAAAAATCAAATACAAACGCGATAAAATCCGTAAAGTAGTTTTATTTAACCTCACTATATCATGCTGGTCAGATAGGTTGGTATATGGTATTGTTTCGAGTTTGCCTTCTCTTGCATAAATATCATATGCATGTTTCATCCCTTAATCGTCTCTTACGACACCTACGCATGAGATAGGGGGGGTGAATTGTATTCTTACTCCGTCACCACACGACGAATGTGTTATGTTCATATTCGGAGTAATATGTTGTAACTATATTACCTATAAACAGTCATTTTGTCTGCTTTTGGGTAATGTAGGTATATACAAACATTCAGGCAATCTAGTGTTAATATCGATTTTTTTACACTGAAGTAAAGGAACTCTGCACCAATGTAGGCGACGAGCTATAGGGTGGGTTACGGGGAAAGGGCGCCACGTGGCCCACGCCAAAAAAAAAAAGTAAGCCGTCGCTCAGGACGCCTGGCAGATGTGAAACTTCGAAATTATTTTCTACAAGTATATATGATTTATTCATATATACTTGTAGAAAATAGATTACGACAGGAACTAATATGTAAAGTATTGAATAAAATAATACGATTTCTACTATTATTTAAAATATTACAAAGAAATGATATTAGTTCACCGCTCAGTCGCTTACGACCTAACATAGCGTCGCTGCGTCTCCCTCATACACTTCTACGTAGTTCAAATCAAAAGGATCGGTTAAGAAAGTATGATCTAGCAAACAGAAATAACGACATCTATCGAGCTAAGATTAAATCTCAGCTACAAAATATATTTTATAAAGAAATCTCTAATCCTCTAATGATGATGATAATGAGACAAGCTATTTAAATTATTTTATCGTCATTGGTCCTTGTTAAATTAACAAATTTTAAATGAAATCTGACTGTTGAAAGTGGGTCAAGATCCAATTCCTAGGAGTTTGTAACACAAACAAATAAATATACATCTGAAACTAATAAAACACCTATAAAAAGCGATTGGCCAGTTTTTGTACGTGAAAGTACTGTAAGTAGGTATGGTATACTTATGTTGGAAAGTTAGAGAATTATACATTATTTTATAGAACATACATTATTTTATAGAAGTATATATGCATAAAAGAACAGATTACGACAGGCACTAAAATAGCACATTAATAAAAATAATATTACGATTTTTTTTCCAAGAAAATGATGATTTTTATTCAATAAACATTTATTTTCATTATAGGTAACAATTTACTTTAAGCGCACTAGATGGCGTTGTACAAATTTTAAATCGCACTATGGTTTTGTTACAAAAATGTACACATATGTATCCGGATTTTTATTTGTATTTAATTAAAATGGTGTCCCGAAGCGTGGCGTTAACGCCACGCGACAATCGGGATCACCCTCGCCTATAGATGTTTCACATAAATAACACCTGATTTTTCTTTTCTTGAATAGTTGTTATAGGTCTTAGTCACCTTTTACTACAGCCATGGGCTAGATAGGGGTTGATTAATAGCATTCTTACTCCGTCAGTACATGTCTGATAAATTTCTCACATGAGTTATGTAGTTTAATAAATCTTCAGTTTTGAAATAAAATTATCGTTACACATGATTGCCATTCGTAGGGTTTAAACCCAGTCCTACTGTAAACCCGCTCCTAAATGATTGCCACTCATTGGGTTTAAACCCAGTTCTATTGGAATTCCGTTCCCAAATGATTGCCACTCGTTGGGTTTAAACCCAGTTCTATTGGAATTCCGTTCCCAAATGATTGCCACTCGTTGGATTTAAACCCAGTTCTATTGGAATTCAGTTCCCAAATTATTGCCACTCGTAAGGTTTAAACCCAGTTTTATTGGAAATCCGTTCCAAAATTATTGTCACTCGTAAGGTTTAAGCCCAGTTCTATTGGAAATCAGTACCCAAATGAATGCCAGGCGTGGGGTTTGAACCCACTGTCTTCAAATCCGCTCCAATCGTCTTACTAATTATACAAGCGCACCTTCGTAAAACATCCAAATTATGAGGGAAGACGATCGTGTGATCCTTTAATACAATTTATAATTTGCCTTTATTGCCGATAGTGGCAAACGAGCAAGCAGCACACCTGACGGTAAGTGATGCTGCTGCACATGGACCTTTGCAATACCAAGGGCACAACTAAACCGTTAGCTGCCGTGAACAAAGTGCCCGTCTGAAACTTTGTTTAAAGAAGGACATATCATAGCGCTTGAGAAATACAGCAGTAGATAGTTCATTCCAGATTCTACACGTAGGCGGGAGAAAGGATCCCTGAAGATTATCATGTCTAAACATTTTACTAGCATTCTTTTGAAGCAAAGTTATAACAAAAATGAAATATCAAATTAAAATTTTAGCTGGGCATGAGTACCTGGGGGCCAGGTTGTTCCCTACCAGCTCGATTCGTTGACTTCCAATACTTCATACCCTGGATATTGACCAAGATGACGGCTGTACGACGAGCCTTTAACGAAGAAGCGGAACTCGTGGAATACGTAGACCTGGATACATGGACACTTGAAAGGATTAATGATACCAAAATGGTTTTAAGACCTGGTATGTATTTTTTGTAATGTCATATGGAGCTTATGCGCATGGCTACGTTCATCTTTACATATATTATAAACTAGCAACCCGCCCTCGCTTCGCTTCGGTTTCTGTCGCCTTATCCCCGTAGTTCCCGTTCCCGTGAGAATACCAGGATAAATTATAGCCTAGTTTACTCCCTGATATTATAGCTATCCATTGGTGAAAGAATTTTTTATATCGGGCCAGGCGTTTTAAAGATTACCCGGATCAAACAGACAAACAGACAGACAAAAAAGTATAAAGTGATTTTTAGGCATATGTATAGTGCAAATAACCGTATGAACATGAAAAAGGCCTATTATTTTGACATTACAAACAGACACTCCAATTTTATTTATTGGTATAGATTTCTTGTATACGTACGTATGTGACTGGACTCCTCCTAAACGGCTAGACCGATGTTGATGAAATTTTTGTGTATCTTTGAGGGGATTCGAGAATGGTTTAGATTCACAATTGGACCCGGTAAGTAGCGCTGCTGAGAATTTCTTTTATATCATTTAAGTCTTTTTCTTTTTTTTTTATGTGTGGGCTGTGGTAAGCGCACACGCGGTCCATTCCGTTCGGGCCCACCCGTACCCACGTCGCCTTCATCGTTGGGCCGACCACCGGAGCAGGGTGACTTGTCGTCAGTTGTTGGCCCGACGGAATACCCTTTCGGGTACCCTCACCTCTCGACGTCCCTGTCCCGGGACGTCGGTCGCCGCCGCGCATCATTTAAGTCTATCCTTTCTTTTTTAGCAGGCTATGACTTGAAAATGTGCATATCAGATTATCAGGCTATGGCTCTTTTATATTTGTAAAGTAAGCGATAAAAGGATTATTTGCCTTCATCTCGGTCCACATACGTCCCACTGTTGGGCTCGAGCCTTCTCTACAATAAGAGGGATATTGACCTATTACGACGCTGGTCAGACGGGTTGGTGCTTAATTTTTCTTTTTTATGGGTGGGTTATGGTAAGCGCACACGCGGTCCATTCCGTTCGGGGCGACGAAAGGACGGCGCGCGGGCCCATAACCCACTCGTACCCACGTCGCCTTCGTTGTTGGGCCGACCACTGGAGCAGGGAGACGGGTTGGTATAAGGTTCTATTTCAAGATATGCTTCTCTATCATATATCATAAATGGATTGAATTTTTAGTACCATTTATAAAGAGTGGCCAGCCTCACGAGTTTATCCACGGTGAATGCAGTGAAGAGGATATTCGAGACGGAAAACTGATATACCGAGACCGGCTGAATTTCACGATAGTCGAAGACAAATATGCACAAGCCGTATATGCTGTAAGATTGTCTATTTGCTGTAAAGATATATTATCTTTATATATATAATTCTTCTGTACATGTTTGTTACCTAATAACACCTAAACGGCTGGACGAATGCGGATGAAATTTTGTGTATATATTTGCATGGGTCCCTGAATGGTTTAAAAATACAATTAGAGCTGACTGGTAACGTTGCTATCGGTATTTCTCCAAATTTAGTTGCCTGTACAATTGACAACGTAATTTTAGGCGCTATTTTTTATCGCCTAGCTAGAAAAATAGAAAATTACAATTCACATATTATTCTATTTTCATTTCATAAATAAAACTATTTTTAACTAATTTTATCGCGCTTGTATTTGATTGTTGATGGCCCAACGTGACTCAATTCACCTCAACACATACACATTCAACTGTTGGGCTCTGATCTTCTCCAATGAGGAGAGGAATTATCCTGCAAAACCGTTAATCCAACTGGTTGGTATTTTTCCGAATTTTCCTTTTCTTGCATAGATGTTCTACGCACATCAAATCAAATCATTTATTCTGCATAGGCCCCTTGAGGGCACTTACATATTGTCAAATTTATACATCGTTTGAATATAATACAATATCTACTACCGGATCGGCACGCGGCCACAAGCTGAAAAGATCCGACAAGAAACTCTGCGGGCTGTCATTTTTTTACCATCTTTTGAATACAATTACGTATACAACATATAGTCTTAGCTCCAGTGTGATGCCCTTCGAGATAGGATATAACTAATTTTTTTAATTTAGTTCACATAAAAAAGGAAAGGAAAACATGGTTGGACCGGATCCCACAAGCAGCACGCGATCACGAGTTAACTACTAGAGTAGCCATCACTCCCCTCAACAACCACATTGAAGGGAAGGGAGTGACTCGCCCCACATAGCTACCGCTAGCAGAACCTTATTCGTTACCCTATCGTATCCATTAGTCATCTTTTAACTCATTCACGGGCAAGATAGAGATGAAAACTTACTCGAACATGATATAGTACCTATAGTATTAATTTATTTTATTTCTAATTTAATGTTACTGTTTCAAATATTACTGTTTAACTTTTTTTACATATATTTGTTTTGCATATATTGTTGCTTCCGCGACTTGTTTGTACGGGCCCATCAGAATATCAGCGGTGTAGTATCATGTTTACTGTACCATAAGCTGAGACGGGCACCAAATTTTGGCCTCACATATTCGACTCCATGTTTTTAGTTAGCAGTTCTTATTTCTTTCGTTGGTGTCTATATTATGTGAGGTTTACAAAATAAAATTCTTTCTTTCTTTACTCCGTCACTACACGGAAATAAAAAATGTAAATGTTTAATATCTATTAATAATGCCATGTGGTGACTGAGGCGGAGTCAGAATATAATTCACCACTCCTTGCATTGGATTGGCAAGATGGGGAATAGTGAATGTATTCTTACCCCGTAACCACACGGACAATATATTGTTCAAAAAAAATTTGGGTTAATAGATTGATCAAGAACAATCTTAAAATAAAACTTATTTCAGTTAAATATCTACGATCAGAAATTCAACAGTACCCATTACACCTGCATTATGGTAAGCGCTTGCTGCAGCAAGAAGTCGAAATTGTGGTACACGAAGACCTTTGAACAGCCAGAATCTACATCCTTCTTCATAACTACATCTTATAAAGAAAACAAGGACCTTATGATATATAATAAAGAAGAAGATTGGCTACAATATTCTTTTGATACAATTAAAATGGATATGACCAATTTAATTTTCCGCTTTGATTTTCAAACTGCTGCATATTTTGATGTATATTTTTATGGGAACTCGACTAAAGATTACAAGATGACTACAGCTGAAAAGCTTGAAAAGCCAATTTCTATGAGTAAGTAATCTTTAATACATAAACCGTAAGAGACGTCTAAAGTACGTAAAAGAGCGAAGAGTCACAATAAAACCCTTTTTTACACGCCTGCAGAAAGCCAAAGAAGGGTTATGACTTTGACAGGCTATGTATGTACGAGTATATTCATCTATTCCCTCATAGCTCCTCAACTACTGATTAGAATCGCACAAGTAAGGTATCGTTAGAAGCGACTTAATCGTCCGCTGGTTATGGTATGTTTATGGCTATATGACTTGTTACTGAATTTAATATGGCGCCCTCTAATGGTCATAAAGTACAACATTAAAAAATAAATTTGAGATAAAAATGCAAGGCAAATGATGATTTATCATCAAAAACAAACAAAAAAAAAACTCAAAAAAACTGCGACGGACTATTTTATATTAGCAATTAATTAAAACCCTCAATCCTACCGCTAGATGGCACTGTTTTAAACGTTCATGTTTTGTTACAGCTACAGTGAATGACTTCCCTATTCTAATAAAAGAGGATAACGAAGTTGATAGCAACATGAAATACCTAAAATATGGTGATCCGTCTAATTACTGGAGACGCTGGTGGAATTATCAGCAAGATAATAAAACGGCGAATGATTGGGAAGGATGATTTTGTAAAGGGATTTGCAAGTCGACTTACGCTTCCTTAAATATCTATTACAAATAAATAAAGTTGAAGTGCCTGTTTGTAATGTCAATATAATTTTTTCTGCTCACAATTATGTTTGCAGAATGCCTGAAAACCACTTTAATTTCTCTTTTTTCGGATAATCTTCAAAACGGCTAGACCTATTTCGATAATATTTTACTACCAGGTAGCTATCTGTATAAGGAGTAAATTAGGTTATTTTCCCTTTCAGAAAAACCCTATAAAATTTTGCTCGATCCTGGGCTCGTACCAGAGGACAGATTTTAAGAGATATTGCAGAAGCTAAGCAAAAACGATCGCTAGTTTGATACTCGCGACGAAAGTTACTTTTTCCTTTTTTCTGCCACGCTTACATCTTCAGTGTGCCTACTCTTGAATCTCGATTCCAATCCTAAATCCAATCGCAGCTCGAATTTGAGCAAATTTGGTATTACTGAAAGTGACACTAGCGCACGATTGGAATCAAATTTGGTGGAAGTTTTTTAAACTAAATGATTTCGACTCTTGTCGATTAAATCAAATATTTGCTACTCCTGACGTGATTTTGACGTAGTTTAAAATCGTTAATATTGCACAATTTCAATAAAGCGTCTTTGTGGTGATCGAGTTCCATAACGTTATTAATTTTAAGTAAGAAAATACGGCACATTTGGTGAAAATAACAACGGCAAACACGAAGAATTCATTCTCAATTTTGTTCAAGAATACCAAATATAAGTTTGGTGAGATTGGAATTGAATCGGATTCGAAATTAGAATTGATTTCAAGAGTAGGCCCACTGAAATATGCAATAGCTTTCAATTTATGTTTCGACCCATGGACGACCCACTGCTGGGCTCAAGCCTCCTGGATAGGAGTGTCATTGACCTACTATACTGTGCTGGTCAGACGGGTTGGTATGGGTTTTATTTCGAGTTTTGCATAGACTATATTCATATTACCTATATCCCTTAGTCGTAATTTACAATACCCACGGACAAATTGGTGATGAATTGTATTCTTACTGCGTCACCATACTTGGCTGATGAGAACAATAAAAAATAACTATATGTGTTCTACAAGAGAATCAAATTCCCGACACTCAGTAATGCCTGTATATTTTAACTACTACGCCATAAATGTCAGTGATATATCTAGATTATACCCGGACATGGGCGACGAACGATCATCAGTATAGTTCGTGTTACCGTCGACACCGGATCGTACCGGATTGCACCGGATTGAGCCAGTTAAACGACAATGGCGGCTGATTTATCACAGCTGTGGATCAGGTAGCTGAATGATGGGTAACATATACTGTTATTATTCATAACCCAATTGCTGTGACATATTTATGGCAATTCATGTATTTTTTTTGTAGTTAAAACTTCTTTATCCGCTTTCGGCACTTTTTGGTAGGGGAAAATCTTATAGGTTCGCGTCACCGACATGGTTAACATGACTTTGTATGAGTGAAATCTCGTGCGTTCGCGTGACGGACATACCTATAGCAGTACATATATATAAAAAAAATAAATAACAGGAACTTATTTTAAATATTCATATTTATTTTTGGCGCTTGAAAATTTTATATTATTTAAAGTAATTTTAAAATAATTGTTGCTCGGAGTGTTAATAAATGTGAAAACCAAATTGATGTTCATAATTTTAATTCAAACATTATGAAATTTTATTTTTTTTTTCAATAAAAAGCTAAAGTTCTAAGTAAAAGAAAATTGCCAGTTATAGAGACTGACGATAGAATCTACATCTATCTCTATAACTATCAATTTTCTTTTTAAAGACTACCTGCCAAGACACACTACAAGCCTAGACTAAAGAATTAATCCTTATGTTGCGGGGGCATTTACAAACATATAATTAACAGACACAAATTATATGCAAACTCAGAACAACAATTTGTGAATTGCACAAAGTGTTGTCCTGCATGAGATTTGAACCTACGACACTGGCACGGAAGGTTGATATCTCAACCACTACGCCATCTGTGCAGTCGCTCACATCTTCTTTTATTCGCAAAGGAATCCACTTATTATAACGTTATTGGTATCAATTCGTGTGATGACGGAGTAAAAATCCAAGTCATCAACCACTTTTCATGCCCTTGATTGTAAAAAATGGCTAAGGGTAATCCCTTAGCCATTTGTAATAGGGGTAAATTTTACAAATTGTGACTTATACACATTGATTGGGAGTATTTAGTAACTTTTTCTGGCACCAAAGAAGTTTCACTACTGACATGCATACTTTATACGCACGCTCGTTTTTTCCTTTTTTTTTATTAACTTTTTCTTTTATTATCCCATGTAATCAGGTTACTTGTTTTTACTTTGTTTTCTGTTATTAGCTTTAGGTTTAATTAACTTATAATGTTCTTACTAGCTGTTGATCTTTCTAACAAAATTAAATGAAAATAAAATAAAAGCGTGGTATAATAGGTCTAAATAGGTCAATCTCTCTCCCAAAGAAAAGGCCCAACAGTGGGATGTATACGAGCTGTGATGATGAACGCTTGTCTTCCTTTCCCTGAACAACCACAGAGCAACTATCATCAATATTCTATTCTAATTGCCGGTATATGTAAATGCATCTCATTGTGGATGTAACGTTACCGCTCCTTGCGTCAATAATACAATAGCCATCGGTAGATGATCGTTATTTGTATTTTAAATGGGCAATTGATCAAATTTTATTTTTGTACTTACTTCTCTCCAACTAGGTCTTTCCAACGGACGACCTGGTGAGAGTTGCTGGGCGTCGTTAGATCCAGGCGGCACAGGACAGTACTTTGTGGTGTAACATGAGGGAAGCCTACGTCCAGCAGTGGATGGCGATAGGCTCAAATATTGATGATGATGACCAGCGATTCTGCTAGCCTTCGCTCGTGAAAAAAACTTTTTTGTGTGACTATAGTTATTAGCCGCAGATGGCTGTAAGATTTTTTTGTGTGTACTGTTAGTCGCAGATAGCTTTCACAGCTTTACCCGGACTATAAATGAGCGCTGAGCGTTCTCAACCCGTTACAGCTTTGGACAACTTTATTTTGTGTGACTTTAATTAACAATTAACTCTGCCACTGTGATAAACGACAGACAGAGTCTCTCGAAATCTCACTGCCGCTCCAGCGACTCCAATTTGCCCGTGTCCCGTTATATCAGCATATCGGTTTCAATAAATTCGGGAAAGTATAATGTCATAAGTTTATTAGGGCTGTGGACATGCCTATCGTGCCCACAACAATGGATCTGCTCTTGGCTATCATGCAGAAATGCCATAGTATTCAAAAGAGCAGAGTCCCAGAACAGGAGTTGTAGATATAATTTTCATGCTAGATGATGTTGATTGAGTTTCAAGTACAGGCTCAAACTGTATTCAGTACCGCCCGCCTAAATCGCAGCAGAGAGGTACGATACCGCAGAATAAGGAGCCGGACGCTGTCCCTTCCAGGCCCGATCAGGCCAGAATGCCTGATGACCTATCCTAAACGATGTTTATAGTTTATTTAGATTTATTCATCATCATCAAAACACCTCATATACGTCGCACTAGTGGCCTCGAGGCTCCTCCACAAAAGGAGGGAAATTGACTTAATATACCACGCCAGTCTAGTGGGTTGATATAGGGTTTTATTTCGAGTTTGCCTTCTCTTACATAGATGTTATATGCATATTATATCCCTTGGTTGTCTTTTACGACACCCACAGGCGAGAAAGGGGGTGTTGAATTATATTCTTACTCCGTCACCACACGAAGATTCATTACTTAATGCAAAGTATTTTCTTTAAAAAAAAATATCGCCTTCTCTATGAATACTTTAATTTATATCAATAAACAAATCGACACAGTTGTAATTTTTCATGCGTCAATAAAAACATTTGGCCGAAATAACCAAGGGAAATAAAATGAAATATAAGGCAAAGTTTAAGCAAATCTGCGGTTCTTATATTTGAGAAATGCGTCTCGTGAGTTGCTACATTTGTCAAGAGCATCGGCAAAGTATAAGCTTTGCCTCTAGGGAATATCCTACGTAATAGTTTAGGAGACAACTCATTCATAAATAGCATTTTTTTGCATCAGTGTCCCAACGTTCACTATTTATTTATTTCTATTTATTAATTTGTCATTAATATTTTAACAATCTAGATATAAAAGGATCTAAAAATACAACATTTTTTTTACTTTTTAGGGTTCCGTACCCAATGGGTAAAAACAAGACCCTATTACTAAAACTTCGCTGTCTGACCATATGTCTGTCTGTTCGTCTGTCTGTCACCAGGCTGTATATCAAGAACCGCGATAGCTAGAGAGTTGAACTTTTCACAAATTATGTATTTCTGTTGCTGCTATAACAACAAATACTGAAAATAATATAAAATAAATATTTAAGGGAGTGCTTCCATAGAACAAACGCTTTGCTCTTTTTTGCTCGATATCTATAATGGCAAAAGGAGGCACTTGTTTACCTAGTCAATGGTACGGAACCCTTCGTGCGCGAGTCCAACTCGCACTTGGCCGATTTTTATTTATTATATATAAAATGTATTAATTACTTAAGTTGATTTGTACTTGTATTATGAAGCATTTAAACGCCAACTGCAATGTCAAACTGAATGTGGCGATTGTCCACATTCGGAGGAAATGAACATAGAAATGTAACATAGGACCTCATCGATAGATTGGATGGCAAATAAACTAAGTCCAAAGTATTTAAAAGAAAATGATACTGCCTCCTAGACTAATAAATATAAAAGCCCTTGTAACAAATTGGTGAAAATTCTCGCTCGTATACTCTCTACCGTGCATGACACAAGACATGCTCTCAACAGCCTTTTACTGCTAGCATTTTAAAGCGTGAACCATTTCAACTTGGAGTTCATAACTTTAAAATATTTTTATTATATTATATGTGGGTTATATTTCTCAGTCGTCTTTTACGACTTCCACTGGCATTGTATGCTCACTGTAGCAGGACATAGAGAATCCTACCAATAATGTGCAATCTTTATGTTAACCTATGCCCACAATAAATAAATTTGAATTTGAAAAAATATATGGCGAATAATATATGGCGAATAATATATGGCGAATAATATATGGTGAATAATATAATTTTTCGTGTGGTGACTTACCCGGGGACACCGTAAAAGACGACTAAGGGATATAATAATCATATAAAATCTGTCCAAGAAAAGAAAAACTCGAAATAAAAACCCATACATCTTCATTATCATCTCGGCTCATATACAATAATGAATTTCTGACATGTATCGCCTAATTCAATCAATTTTATCTTAAATATATTTTATAATTATAATACTATTATGTTATCTTAATGTATGCGTCCAACAAATGGGGTCGAGTCTCCTTCACAATGGAAGCGAAATTGAAACCATATACTTACACTCTTCGTCTTTTACGATACCGGACAAGAAATGGAATCGTGAATTGTATTCTTACTCCGTGAATGCACGAATATGCCAAAATATAATCAATGGATGTGCTCCAAACCGTTTTTGTTACGAATGGTAAATAGTTTTCGTCTCGGCTCATTTACATCCCACTGACCTTCAGCCATAGGAAGAAAATTGACCTATTCCGCTGGTCAGACGTATTGGTATAGGGTTTTACTTCGAGCATTTCATCTCTCGCATAAATGTTATACCTATGCATATTTAATCAATTAGGCTAGACGGCATTCCTCTCAGAATCCATAATCTAAATTCATATTATTCATTCAGAAAGCCCAGAAATACATACAATTCAATTATGCTCTACACACATTCTGATTTTTTCAGATTATGATCTGTAAGAAAGATACTGACGAGCGTTCTGAATTCCGGATTGGAATATTTCAGATTATGATTTCATAACGCGCGTGTTTCTATACATTCGAACACGCGAGCACATACACACACCGGAATCAGATTATGAATTTCTCTTCCCTATCCAAGACGTTTGTCTGAGCTGAGAAATACGAGACTACTAATTTATCTGAATTTTTAAGATATGTGTAAGGCAGCTTGCCGGAATTCAAATTATGAATTCTGACTCTGAATTCAGATAGGAATTCTGGATGTATGAGTCCAGGCTTAGTCGTATTTTACGATCCATAGACAAGAAAATAGGTGGTGAATAATATTCTTTACTTCGTCAACACACGAATACGTACAAAATATATAAAATCATATCAAATATCGAATAAATTACAAGCTCATGTGATTCGAAGTGTATAAAAATAAATTCGTTTTGAAAATAAAATTTACGAAGCGACACATTTCACATCTTAGATGCGAGAGGCTATAGACCACTTGATTTGGCAACGCCGTTCGACTAATTTGACTAACACGCTTACGAAACTTAGATGCGGTATACTTGAACTTAAATTTAACACATTTCATTTATGTAAATAAAACTACTTTTACGGATTATATTGCGTTTGTATTTGATTTATGTGTGCCCGACGTTTCGAACACTTTGCAGCTTTCATGGTCACGGGCGGACTAAGGTGTCTCACGTCCCACAAGTCATCGTTATTACAAACATTTATAATTATCTACCCGATACAGAAAATTAGTTATAAATTTAATAACTAGACTATATAGTTATTAAATTTAATAATTAATTTTCTGTACTACTAACTGGACTGTGTTGGAAACGTCAGGCAATCATAAATCAAATACAAACGCGATATAATCCGTAAAATTAGTTTTATTTACAATGTGTAGTGCTCGCGTAAATATCAAATACAACAACAACATTTCATTTTAATCATCATTTCATTCATTTCAGCTCATATATTTCTCACTGTTGAGCTCGAGCCTCCTCC
Organism: Lymantria dispar; assembly: GCA_032191425.1. Classification (NCBI taxonomy): domain Eukaryota; kingdom Metazoa; phylum Arthropoda; class Insecta; order Lepidoptera; family Erebidae; genus Lymantria; species Lymantria dispar. The sequence goes on along the minus strand of CM063465.1, from coordinate 1,430,553 downwards.
TCGATACGATAGAAATTGACCTACTATACCACGCTGGCCAAGGGTTTAATTTCAAGTTTTCCTTCTCTTGCATAGATATTATATGCATATTAATCCCTTAGTCGTCTATTACTACATCCACAGGCAAGAGAGGGGGTGGTGAATTGTATTCTTACTCTGCCCCCCACGGAAAGAACATCACTGTCGATGGTCATCTGTCTAAAGCCGGGGGCACGTCCGTACAGGGTACTAGGTATACTTTCACAGAAAATCGACGTCTGTATAGAGCAATTTGTTACTGCAATACGTTCGGTGAGCGATCGAGCCGGCAACTCCACTTTCTCACGATATTTAAGTGTATTGGGTTTTGGTGATGCCTTTAATATCACCGAACCAAACCACCACCTTCTCTATTGCCCATGGATGTTATTAAAGACGGCTAACGGATGTGATACGCAGATTACATCTATGCGTGAGAAGGAAAACTCGAAACTAAACTCTATATCCGTTTGGTAATCTCTTATATATTTATCATTTACCTAAGTTTATTTATGCTTGTATTATGAAACTTTTTAAATCAACTACGATCTTCAAACCTAAATGCGTATCATCATCATCATTTCAGCCTATCGCCGTCCACTACTGGACGTAGGCCTCCCTCATGTTACGCCACAAAATGCGGTCCTGTGCCGCCTGCATCCAACGACGACCAGCAAGGTCCACCTAGTGGGGGGCATCCTACAGTGAGCCGTCCGTCGTAGTCACCACTCGAGAACCTTTCTTCTCCAGCGGTTGTAAGTTCGTCGAGCGATGTGGCCTGCCCATTGCCACTTCAGCGTGCTATATCGGTTACACTTGTTCTTCTACGGATTTCCGTGTTTCGGATTCTATCTCGCAGAGAAATCCCGGGCATAGCCCGCTCCATAGCACGCTGAACGACTTTGATCTTGGTTATGCGTATAGTAATAATGATAAATGTGTATTAAGGTCAAATTCCCTCTTATTTTGGAGGCAGCTCGAGCCTATTAATGGGACCTTCACGAGCTGCGATAATGATGATGATGATATAAATCAACAAATACCTGACGACACCACCATCTACAAAGTCAAAGTCATGGATGTTGACGCATAAATTGATCTGGCGCGTTCACAGAGTAGAATTCACTGACTTCCTGAGTCTGTGAAGTTGACATAACTGTTTCGTATTCGCCCAATTTGCTAGTCGACCTTTTGAAACAAGAAATAGGGAATATTGGATACGTCAAATGAATGAACATAATCTTGTAAATAAAACTACTTACGGATTTTATCGTGTTTATATTTGATTTATGATTGCCCGATGTTTCGAACACTTTACATTAATACAGCATTCACGGGCGGCCTAAGATGTCTGATATCCAAACAAGTCATCGTTGTTACAGATATTTATAATTATCTACCCGCTACAGAAATTAGTTATTAAATTTTGTACCAAAAATGTGAGTCAAAATTCATGGTCACGGATGTTTGATAAAGTGATTATTAAAATAACTATTATTACGTATCAACAAAAACTATTGAATCATCATCACGCAACCCACATACGTCCCACTGTTAGGCTCGGGCCTCCTCCAACAATGGAAGGGAATTTGACCTACTATACCATGCTGGTCAGGCATGTTGATATAGGGTTTTGTATCGAGTTTTCCTTCTCTTGCACAGATGTTATGTGCATATTATATCCCATAGTCGTCTTGTACGACATCCACGGGCAAGATAGGGAGTGGTGAATAGTATTGAATAATTGATAATAATTAATAATAACAATTATTATCTACATATAAATTGAATATAGTAAACACAGCGCCACAGCAGTGAAGCTCAGCCGACTGTATTTTTCTCGCTCGGGCACACTTGGCGGTCCCAAGTTCACCCGACCGAGCCTTTCACCTCAGTGCGTGACGGATCAACCTCAATTACAGCCCACCAAAAAATCTGTGTGCGGTGAGCTAAAAGAAGTTTCCACTTCAAGATTCATGCATAACCGCACGAATATCCTACTAATATTACTTATAAACGCGGAGGTTTGTGAGGATGTGAAGAAGTGAAGATGTTTGTTGCTCTTTCACGCAAAAACTATTGAATAGATTTTGATGAAACTTCACAATAATATAGCTTACATATCAGAATAACACAAAGGCTATAATTTATTCCGATATTCGCACAGGAAGAGGAACTGCGGGTAAAACCGCAAGGCGCTGCTAGTTTATATATAAGTTGTAGCTCATCCATTGTATCTGTACTCGTTGGTTCTATCGCTCGACGTCTGATTGCCGACGGCTCGCGTATTTATCATATAAATATTGAGTCGTTACATTTGCTTCATTCTATGAACGACTACTGTTTATCTATTTTAAAATTTTTTAGTCTTCAGATGGACAGATCGGACTAAGGGACTAAGAGAATTTATATACATTGAAAGGCAGATGTAGAGTATACTGATGTCAAGGAATCGGTCCGCTCAAGAGGTGATGGAGATGATTCAATCGCTCCAGACAGTACGGATGAAGTGTATGTAAAAAAATAGGATTTACAGCCAGGAATTCAGGTCGAAAATCGAGTAATCCTAGCTCATATATGTCCCAATTTTAGGCCCCTCCATAATAGGCCTTCTCTCTTCCATAATAGGAGGGAAAATGGACTATTACATCACGCTTGTCAAACGGGTTGGTATAATCTTTTATTTCGAGTTTGCCTTTTCCTGTGTAAATGTTAATATCTGGTATATTCTTTTTTTGGATTTTTGCCGAACTTATTTACATATATATATAAAAAAATGATGAAATAATGAAAACAATACAATAAGAAAATAATAAGAACATCGAGATTCGATTTCACGCTGTTTGAAAGCGACTGGACAACTTCCCAACTGAGTTATTGTCACTCTTGACGGCGACGGCGAAATTTGAATTCTCATTCTATTGACATTTTATGTCATTCAAATTCAAATTATTATGTATAAACCCCGCGGGGGCGGGGGCTCACTAGAGCAGTCATCATTCCCCTCAACCATAATGGAGGGAAGCGAGTGACCCGCTCCTCGCAGCTACCGCAAGCAGACCCTTCAGTGAGCATGACCAATACCATTTGCCATAAACATAAAACACAGATCCAATAAAAAAATTCGTTTGGCAAAACACGTTTCGTTTTACAATTATAGTAGCAAAAATCAAAAAAAAAACATGTGCGTAATTTCTATCATTGAATTGATTAACTAACAACACCGACAAAACATGTGCCCTTCAGCAGTCTTTTACGACACCCAAGAGCAAGAAAGGGGATGATAAATTGTATTCTTACTCCGTCACCACACGAAAAGTTGGAATCCAGAATTCTAATACGTATTATTTTACTATTGATTTTGCCTTAGAGAGCTATTTATAAAATCTTTACGAACTGGAAGAATGATTGCCATTCTTGGCAAATAGATTAAAGATCGCACTTGATGGCAACACTGCTTATAGTGCTGCCAGCTCCAAAATCAAAATAAAAACAGCAGCGCACCAAAAAAAAATATGAGTAAACTGTAGGTAATATGAAAAAAGGCAGATTTCATACTTTTCTCATATAATCTTTGTCTTTAACCAGCCTGTGAATCTATCATTTTTAGCCATGATGTCCCGTTAATACCTGCACCATTCGGAAGCAAAGCACCACGTGCCGCCGACCCAACCACTCCATCAGCACCAGCCGGAAAGCCTCGACGGTCCGAACACAATTTAGATTACCCTAAGAGTCATTCTTAGACCGTGAACTAAACAGGATTTGATTATAAATAAAACTACAAATTTTATCGCGTTTGTATTTGATTTCTGATTGCCCGACGTTTCGAACACTTCGCAGCGTTCATCGGTCACGAGCGGACTCACATGAGACATCGTAGTTTTAATTACAACTAGCAACTCGCCCTCGCTCCGCTTCGGTTTCAGTGGCCTTACCCGCGTAGTTCCCGTTCCCGTGGGAATACCGGGCTAAAATATAGCCTATGTTACTCCCTGATATTGTAGCTTTCCATTGGTGGAATAATTTTTAAAATCGGTTCGGTGGTTTAAGCGTGAAAGCGTAACAAACAAACAAACTTACTTTCGCATTTATAATATTAGTAAGGACTAGCAATCTGCCCTCGCTTCGCTTCGGTTATAGGTTATAGTCGTTTTACCAGCGTAGTTCCCGTTCCCGGGGGAATACCGGGATAAAATATAGCCTAGTTTACACCCTGATATTATAGCTTTCCATTGGTGAAAGAATTTTTGAAATCGGTCCAGCCGTTTTGAAGATTACCCGGAACAAACAGACAGACAGACAGACAAAATTTTTTTTATTGCTATTTTAGGCATAGGTGTCGTGCAAATAACCGTGTGATCATGAAAAAAGCCTATTATTTTGACATTACAAACAGACACTCCAATTTTATTTATTGGTATAGATGTGTACTGCTCGCGTAATTATCAGAAATTATTAGGATTTGATTAACTCATTTAGTTATAATTAGGGAGTCTATTCACATTACATCTCTCAGAATCAATATTTTACCACGATCCCTCTTTTAAAGGTTGTCACTATATCTACAACCAAGTCTATCATTTATATTTATCGGCTTTGCAATAAACGAACACAGCGAGACATTCATATCTTCGATACTGATCTAGTTATCTCTAATAACATTTATCGTTAACCAGCGATAAGTCTGTCCTTCACAAAATAACGGAATAGAAATCCATAACATTACAGTTTAAAAAACACAATTGCAAGACACTAAAAATATAGAATGATTGAGTCGTATATTTGCTACCTATCTGCTCACTGCCACTTCAGCATGCTAATTCTTCGTCCTATGTCGGTTATACGCGTTCTTCTACGTATTACCGTATTTAGAACTCTATTTCGCAGAGAAATGGCAAGCATAGCCCGCTCTATAGCACGCTGAGCGACTTTGAGCTTGGTTGTGAGGCCCACAGTTAAGGACCACGTTGTCGTGCCATAAGTCATTACCTTCAGTGTATCTTTGACTTAAGTGTAATATCCAATGTGCCTCGTACTATGCAGTGATCGCTCCCAGTAAAACTGGTAAAATTCTGCTGATCACAGAAACATCATTGAATATATGTCATTTGTTCGACAATATGAAGTCTATCTCGTTTTTTGTTGAACCATCGGTGCTAATCCAGGTCCATTTCCTTTGTGGCTGCTTCCTGAAGCAGGAATTCATCATAAAGAGGCTTTCCTTCTCCAGAAAATCAACCAGTTTCTAGCCCCTCTGGTTTCTCTGTCCATATCCATGTTGCCCCAACTCATCATCACTCCCTATGCCCAGTTTCGCATTGAAGTCTCCCATAACCACTGTGAAGTGAATTTTGAACGCGTGTATGGCTTTCGAGATGTCCTCGTAAAAGATATCCACCTCGTCGTCGGAATAGGTATGCCGAGGTCGACGCGTAAACCTGTATGACCTTCAACGAATACCTCTTGGTAATTCAAAGTATAAGGTACGCTACCCTGGTAGATACACTCTCGATCCTCCCCACGTTGTCTACGAGAGACTTGCAAACGATAAACCCTTGCGAACCAAGGATTATTATACATTTCTGGATCACCAAAGGGTAAATACAATGAATATATAAATGTATTTTTAGAAATTTTATTCTTTATTGTAAACATCACATATATAAAATATACAAAATTAACTTACATTAGAACTATTACAGGTACATTTGGCGGTCTTGCCGCTTAAAAATATATATTATCATGAAAAAAACATGTGTGCAATTCATACGTGGTAGAAGTGAAACCTTCAAAAAGTTTGTACAAGTTTTGTACTACAATGCTGAGGCCCAAGCAAACTCCCACTATGTCTTGGTTAACACGAGTGAAGGAATTGCCTATTAAAAAGAAAAGCTAGCGTCCACACAACCATTAGATGGTCCGTGTTTTAAAAATAATATTAAAAAAAATATGTTATCATTTGCCACGTGGTGATGGAGTAAGAATACAATTCACCAATATCTATGCAAGAGAAGGAAAACTCGAAACGAAAAAAATATGTACTTATATAAAAAACAGATATTAAAAACTTTGAAAAACTAACATTTTATAATCAATAATTTATTTCAGCTCATAGATGTGGCACTGCTGGACTAGAACTTCCTACTGGATAGAAATGAAATAGCCCTACTATATCCCACTAGACAGACGGGTTGGTGTAGGGTTTTATTCTCTTGCATAGGTGTTACAGATATTATATCCCTTAGTCGTATTTAACAATACCCACGGGCAGGACAGGGGAGTGGTGAATAGTATTCTTACTCTGTCACCACGCGTAAAATATATAATCAATCATGATATTGTAATTAATTTAGTATGTTTTTATTTATTATCTATATAATAAGTGTATAAGATAAAATCTTAAAACATGATAAAAATATGTTTGATAATGTTAGATAAACATATTCTTTTACAAAATTTCATTACATTTGTACATTTTCAAATAGATTAGGATTGATTCAAATTTTCAAACAGAAGAAAGGAGGTAAGTCATCACTATCCCATGGTTAAATTACCGTACACCATAAGAAAGGCAGATAAAATGAAGATCAATCTTTGATGTGTAACATATTTTGTTTCAGGAAATTTAAGAGGATCTTCTTATCCAACATACCTCAGACTCTAAAAACAGAACTCTACGCCCAGTGTGTTACCAGTGATGACTTATGGTACGGAAACGTGGTCCCTAAATGTGGGTCTCATAACAAAGCTCAAAGTTGCTCAGCGTGCTATGGACAGCATTATGCTCCAAATTTCTCTGCGAGATAGAATCCGAAATACGGTAGTCCGTAAAAGAACGAGTGTAACCGACATAGCACGAAGAATTAGCATGCTGATGTGGTAATAGGCAAGCTACATCGTTTGAAAACGCAGTGTAGGGCGCATTGGTGGTCCGACGAACCGGTGAAAATTGCTGAGCGCCATTGGATGCAGGCGGCACGGATCGCAATTTGTAGCAAAACTTGAGGGAGGTCTACGTGCAGCAGTGGACGGGGATAGGCTGAATGATGATGATTAACATCTTTACTCTCGGTTACTGGAAGTTTTTTATGGAAGTGATTTTGGAAAAGGGACGGAAATGTGTTACAGGAAACCGGGGCAACGCGTGCTATTTGATTTGACCAATGAGCGTGACGGCGAGATGGCTTTAAGATGGTGCCAATCCATTTTGCGTGAGATTGATACCACGGGGTACTGTCTGTCAACATAGTTTATGCGTGCGTGTGATGAGAAAGAGAACCGTACGATTTAAATCGTATATATGAAACTTATTTTTGAATTTTTCAGGCCATAAAGTTTCCAGGTGAAATGGATTTGAGAAAACTTTACTCGTATATGATGAACAGCCTCCAGAACTTAAATTTTCTGCAGCACTTTGAATATTAATTCCGCGCGTTCGGTATATTGATGGATGACCTCCCTTTATTTCCTTAATTTTAAAATTAAATACATAGTTTCAAATAGATTTCATGATGAATGAATAGTTTCAAATACGTTTCCGCCAAGTATTGCTTAATTCAATCAATTATCTCAAATGATTCATGATAAAATATTTTTATCCAAAACATAGTTGGACTATGAAAATTCAGAAAAGAAATTATTAACCGCAAAATCAAAATTGCAAATTTGTAATGTCAAAATAATTTCGTATAGTTTTATTCAAGCTTACGCAGTTATTTACACGATACCTATGCCTAAAAACCAATTTAAATATTTTTTGTCTGTCTGACTGCTTGTTCCGTGTAAAATTCAAAACGGCTGGACCGATTTAAATAAAACTTTACTACCAAGTAGCTGTCTGTATAAGGAATAACTAAAGCTATATTTGATCCCGGTATTCTCACGGGAACGAAAAATCCACTGTTAAAACGGCTAGTACAAAATATAATTTTTATCTTATACAGTTTCACATAAGTACACTATAAAATTTATAATAAATAACTATTACAATTACATAACGATAAGGTAACCCCTAATATAAGTAACATAATTATAACATTCGATGTTCATAAAACACCGTCAATAACACCCTAAGTGTTACCTAAAATTTTAATTTAACATCATACAACATTAATAAACTTAACTAATATTTATCTTATTTGTCTAATGCTTGGTAACGTCTAAAAATTAGGAGGTAACAAAAAATTTGTGTGTAACACTTTTTTCCCGTTGTCATAAATGACGATTAAGCTAAAAATAAATAAACTTCTATGATAATTTAAAAAATATAATGTCTCAGGTTATGGAACAACTGTTCCGAGTATGTTGTAATTGAACAGTCATTGATCGTGATTAGAATGTATATTACACAAAAAATAATAAATCATAACAGTCAGTGATTTCAAAAATGTATGTCTAAGAGTCTAGGCCTTAAATGCTACATTAATAACATGTAACAGTCGCGTCCACGGTCTGAAACGACGAGTCGACTCACGGTTAATGACCTACCAGCTGATGTTAAGGATTTCATGGGTTCCTACCACCATCGTCTAACTCCCCGTTTGACCAGGTGGTCCTATAATCTGAGATATTCTGTATGTACATATATTGAAAAATATAACATAATGCATAATATATACACTTATGTATTAACAGCAGCCAAGTGCATAGAGTCGCGAGACACTAATGTCAATATGCCAAAATTTTATTTTAGTAGCCGGTAATTTTTTTAGGGAACGGACACTGCCGTTACAACGTGTTTCTCTTTCAATAAAATAGGTTGCACCACGCCTAAGGTTGGACGTACACGTACGGTTTACTGATTAAGTTTCCTTATTAGGAATTCAAATTCGGCATTCCGCGTGACTGTTTTCTTAACATTAATTTTCTTAATATCGAAACGAATGCCCGGTAATGTCCCCGTTGAGAAATAATAAGAACGTAACGTATGCGTCTTATTAAAAATTATGTATGTAAGTGGAACATTCAGGTTTCCGAATCTGAATTCTGTTAAAAAAAAAACCTAATCAGGCAACCGTATGTATGCATTAGAGTCTAATAAAACGTCTTAGGTCTAATGATTAGACCAAAGACGTTTTACGTCAATTGAATAAACTAATTTAAAATGAACACAAACTTAAAACTACTTATAACTACTAAAAACTTTAATACTTACACTATTAAAATCATTGTTCATCTGTTTTATTTTTTAATTGTTTTATTTCTAATTCTAATTTTATATTTTCTAAACGTACTTTTTCAGCTTTGGCATTGAAATACGCAGCAAAAACTTCAATACTTACACTATTAAAATCATTGTTCATCTGTTTTATTTTTTAATTGTTTTATTTCTAATTCTAATTTTATATTTTCTAAACGTACTTTTTCAGCTTTGGCATTGAAATACGCAGCTAATGCCCGGTCCTTGTCCCTTCGTGCTCTCTGTACATCCTCGGCGAGTTTTCGCCGTTTGTTTACTATGAAGAGAAATAAAAGTCATAAATAAATATTATATTTACAAATTGTATTTAAAAAAATCACTACAAGATAATATTAAAAAAAAAACACTATGTATATATTATTACTACTATTACTTAGTAATTATTAATTATTACTACTATTACTAACCATAAACAATATAATTTTTTCATATAGAATCATTTTCTTCTTACACTGGCAATAAATTTTTACTAAAATGTGGGTCAAAATTTAATAAATTTTTAACAAATTTTCTGTATCGGGTAGATAATTATAAATGTCTGTAATAACGATTACTTGTTGGACGTGAGACACCTTAGTCCGCCCGTGACCATGAATGCTGCAAAGTGTTCGAAACGTCGGGCAATCATAAATCAAATACAAACGCGATATAATCCGTAAAAGTAGTTTTATTTACAGTGGGTTTTTTTTTTAATCTCTGTAGTGCGATAACTGTACATTCTTCTTCGGCAAGGACTATTAATTTTTGTCCATTTCAGCTCACTAGTAGGACCAAAATCCTGCACACCAAGACATGCCATTCTTTTATCAGTTATCGTTTTATCAGCCTGCAGTATAAAAACTTAAAAAAAACTTTTATTTATTGTTAACGTTTTGTACTCTTTAAATAAAAAAAAAGTTCAAAAAGGTTATATATATTTGAGTTTTTTTTACCGCATCTAATAAACACCTAAAATTCAGGCTTCTAAACCAGAAAAACCCCTTTAAAACAATCAGTTGTGGATTAGTGTACATGATAACCAAACCCACTCGGCATGTGAATTTAATACTTGGCAACACTATGCGTCATATAATGCACATACATATACTTAATATATGAATATATAAACACAATAGATTTTTAAAAGCTTCTATATTTTATAGAAAATTGTGGTGATGGGTAGAGGTGCTTTTTGAAAGAAAGGAAGAAATTAGGCTGCAATTTCAGGCATAATACAATTTTAAGAAAGAACCAAAGAAGAAGGGTGGTTAGTTACCTAAGCTCTTGTCAAATTTCAGCCTGTGAAAACTGTCAGAATTGATTTATTTTTGATCAAATTTGTTCCAATAGAAACATAGAGTACCGCTCAATAATGGTTAATGGATTAGGAATAAATATGTCACCAACCTTCATGATCATCAAAAAAAGGGTGACGGCTAACTCGAAATAAAAAGCTATGATAACTTGTATGCATATTATACACATATGCAAACTTGAAATAAAGCATCATACGAAATGGTCTCACCAAAGTGGTATGGTAGCTCAACTTTTTTCCTATAGTGGAGGAGTATCAAGCCCAGCAGTGGGATTTATATGAACCAAGATGCCATACACTATTATTTTAGTAAAAGTTAATAGAAGAAACTCACAGATGTGTTTTGGTGTATTAAAAATAAACTTCTTTGGTTTGTAATTTATTTCATTTCCACAACCTGGCTCTATACCACCATTGTTACCGTCCATCACTTCTCCGCTACTATGTGGTAATTCTGGCCATAAATTATAATTTAAGACTTCTACATCAGGTTCGGAAGTAGTTTGAACAGCTGTTTCATTTGTCTTATCACCATCACATTCTACTGTAAAACCATTGTATGTGGCACCTAGAATGGAAGCCACACGATCAAAGATTTCTTGAGGTGGAATAAAGGTTTTCTCACCTCCTGTCTGTAATTAAAAAATAACAAAAAATAAACAATGGCCATGTGGTAACGGAGTAAGAATACAATTCACCACTCCCTATCTTGCCAGTGGATATTGTAAAAGACGACTAAGGGATATAATACACATATAAAATCTATGCAAGAGAAGGAAAACTCGAAACCACACCCTATACTGTCTGAACAGCATGCTCTTAACATGCACTCGCTCCAAGTGGTGACAGAGTAAGAATACAATTCCCTACGCACTTTCTTACCTGTGGGTGTCGAAAAGATGACTAAGGGATTATTGCAGATGACATCTATGCAAGAGAAGGAAAACTGGAAATAAAACCCTGTACCAGTTTGACCAGCATGGCATGGTAAGGTCAATTTCCCTCCTATAGTAGAGGAGGCTTGGGCCCAAACAGTGAAACGTATATGAGCTGAGATGATGAAATAATTGCCCCGATGACCTAGTGGTTAAGATACCGACCTACAATGCCAATGTACAGGTTTGAATCCCACGCAGGACAACACTATGTGCGATCCACAATTTATTGTTCTGAGTCTGGATGTAATTTGCCTGTTAAATTATATGTTGGTAAAGTCCCCCACAATATAAGAATTATTTCCTTAATGTAGGGTGTTGTCATTTAAAAAATAAATAAAAAAGTAATAATAATAACAAAACTGAAGTCTACCTTAAGATTATTTTGTTTTATAATTGCACAACGTTTCCTAGCAGCTTTTTTTAAGTTCTCCCATTTGAGTCTTAGTTGTTCTGGACGCCGCATTGCTCCCGTAAGACTACCAAACTCCTGAGCGATGAATTGCCAAGCATCTTCTTTTAATTTATTATTTGCCGCATTAGTAGATTTCGAAAATAATATTTTGTGCTTGGAAATCAAGTCAAGAAGAAGAATAATTTCATCTTTAACAAGCGCCCTTGCCTTCATCTGTAATAATTTTATACACGGAATAATATTTAAGAAATTTCTTAAGATTCATCTTGTAAGTAAACACGTGTAAATGATTAATATTCAAGGACAAATTCATTTAATATTGTAATACTCACATTATGTGGTTGAGCCATTTTATATAATTTCACACATCTATCATGCACACGAGTTCACACGACTATTAATTACTCCAAAACAATTTTCCGATGTTCTCACCGTATGTCGGTAAACAGTTCAAAATACTCTGTGCATGCATAAACAAAAACACAGTCGTGTTACACAGATTACTTACACTGATAACCACAGAGGATATAATACTATACTAATAGAGTAGCGAAACGACTACGTTTTCTTCTGGTAAAAATAAATAGTGTCATTTTGTATGTTATCTTTAGAAATACTCTTTATAAGTTTTATTCTAAAGAGGAATTTACTAAACCATGATATGAATAAAAATAATAGGTGGAATTTAACGGAATTGCTATAATAAAAATACTCAAAATGCAAAAATAAAACGTTTTTCAAAGCCTGTTTCTTATTTTTTTTTTACTGAACCTTAACAACTTGACTGTCCAATGAGTCACATATGACTCATGATGAGCTTTAGGAATAAGTTCATGAGTCACATGTGACTCTTTTTTTTATGCAATTTGGGGATAAATTTTTGTTATGAACGTAGTACATAATGTACTAATATAAATTATGTGAACTTGTAGCGAAAAGCTTGAATATTAAGAAAATTAAATAAAATTTCGCAAAAGTTTTTTTTTTATACTAAAGATGAATAATAATCATGAGTAGTCCTATAGGCACCGGGTTGTGTATTTGTATGAAATAAAATTAAAATAAAATACAAAGAAAACATTTTATTAGAAAAAATATTACATGAACTGATTAATGAAACGTGTTTTTCGTTGTAGTAATCCAAACAAAAGGCTTTTTACATGCTTTGCACTCTGTATGCACTTGTTTGGTTTTGCGAGCCAACTGCCCTTGAATTTTGAATTTAGCATAGCAACCGCTGCATCTCTTTCGAACTAATTTATTGTTTATAGTATTACGTGGAATTTCTTGAAGACTGTGATCAAAAGAAAGAGAAGAACCTGAAGGTCTTGCAGTCAGAGACAGCGAAGGTCTATGGGGCACGTTCGATTCTGTAGTAGTTGCTGCTGGCCCGAGAAAATATCGCACTAATTGTGCTTGAACTTGCAAAACTGATGATATTCTGACATTTTTATTTATGATATTCTGACTCCAACTCATTATAAACTCATTATAAATGCACCTAAAATTTATAACAGCAACTTGAAATAAAATATCTACGGTGATTTTTTTGTACCAGGTTTAGGCTCTTCCGTAAAGGTGACTAAAAGGATGCAAGTTGGTCAGAGATATCTATGCCTTTTTTTTGCTTCATTGTAATCTATTATAACATCAGGTTTTATGACATCGCCTCTCTTTGTAGTCACCTTTGATATGTCATCTCCATGACAAGTAGAGATCATTAGAACGTCACGCTTATCGCGCCATTTCAGAACTGTATATAGATTATCTTTTTGCCTTGCAATTTGCTCTCCTCTTTTTAATTTTTTATTAACAACTTGCCCTGGTAGATTTATTTTGTTTTTGCGTAAGGTACCAGAGAGGTCCGTTCTCCGTTCTTTTAGGTATGTTGCCAGCGGAACGCTAGTGAATGGGTCTTCATCGGAATCAGAATTTTCTAAAAAATGCACTAATTCTTCCATGGTGACAGTTCTTCTAGCCATTTTAGACAATATCAAATGAAATTACAACCTCAAATACTAATGAGAATATTGCGCTGGTAGGTTATCAAATATTTAATGGCGGTAATAGATAATATAATATTATTGACTATTTGTCATTCAATATATTGTCTATAGTCGGTATGTGCACATGTGACTCATTGAACTTGGGAAAATAATTTTTTTATCCTACCCCCATGAGTCATATATGGGTCACAAAAGCAAATATATAAAACAAATTAAAAACAAGCTTTTATGGAATACTGTTTTTTTAGGCAATGTGAATGTTCTTTAATCGAACAGAAAAGAAAATATGATGGACGTGGGGTAGTCGTAAATTTTATTGTACGGGGACAGTTAAGTTGTTAATAATCTGAAATAATTAGACTTAAAAAAAACATAAGCTCTGCCTATGCAGAGCGAAGCATAATTAGAGACAGCGTCTTGTGTTATACAAAACACGAGTTCGTCGCTCACATCTCTGGGCAGACGCGCTCAAATATCAGCAAGAACCACTTGACTCCCTGCATAGGCGGGCTTCCAACTTTACGGACAGGTTGAAGTTACCAGAGCGGCGTAAAATTTGGGTCACGCTATGTACTCTAGTGAGTCTTTCATGGGGAGTGCTCTAAGGAACTGTTTGACTTGGTACCACCTTTATCATCATTTTATTAAGGTTCCAATCGACACAGTAGCAAGGTTCATCCATTTCCATCCAGAAACGATATGATCTTAAACCGTACGTTTGCAGTGATCATTTCGCCCACGTATGTGCTTTGCTCTGGTATGAACTACCTGCTGCTGTGTTTCCCGAGCGCTATTTCATGTTAAGGTTTAAGAAGAGCATTTTTTTTACGTTAAGCAACGGCCTAGCTATGCTCCTTGTATTGTAAAGGTCCATGTGCGGCAGCATAACTTACTATCAGGTATGCTGCCTGCTCGTTTGCCACCATGGGTAATAAAAAAACCCAGTGGAAGCCGTATATGGGCTAAAAAGATGGAATGTTATTCGAAACGTTTCTTATTGCCTGGAACTTGGGTACTACACAAATAGAAATGTTAAGTAGTAGCCGACCGAAATTTCAGTTTCGGTTACGGCCAAAAAACGGGTTTCAGCTTAGTTTCGGTTTCAGCTGATAATTGAGCCGAAACTACGGCCGAAAGCGAATTCTTGAGTTATCGCGCTGCGCAGACATGCTCGGTGCGCGAGGTGGGCAATATGAAGTGTCATTTTACCGTGCTCATTACAATTTTAGTTTTTTCATTTATGTCTGTACGTCGCTAATTTCGCAGTTTGGGGTAATCACTTTAAAACGTATTTTTTGTGATGTAGTTAGTTCATAAATTAACTAGAACATTTTTTTGGCTTATCACCTAGGTTTATTATGAATCGAAATTATTTTATTCTTGTAGTTAAGTTTTGTAAGTTTCATTTTATCTATTAGTCTAGTCTATATTAGTAAAAATTAAAAACTGACTGATTATGATAGACTATTTTTTTCTTCCCACAAAAATATTGATCTTTTAATTTACATAGAAGTTTCGGTTTCGGTTATGGCCGTAAAAAGTAGTTTCAGTGGTGTTAAATCTAAAATAAAGAGTGACATTTGGTTGATCTCCTATGGATAAATAAAAATTCTAATCATGCGAGTTGGTTTGATTGTAGTCACTTTATTTTTATAATCTATGTCACCAGCCTTAAAAGCGATTTTCTATTTCACACCCCATTAGGATTCCGTTAGACATAATATATTGATTCGGGGTCGCCGATCGTGCTCAGTGGCAAACTAATCTTGAACATTTGTAAAAACAATTTTGGAAGAGAAGTCTCTGAACCGCTCTTTTCTAATTTACAAAAAAATAAGTGTAAACCTTTTTTATAACTTCAAAAAAGGAGGTTCTCAATTCGACTTTATTTTTCTATAAGTTGCGGCACGCTATGATGGCCGTTTTGACATATTACAATAGTGATGTGAAATGTCGATTTATTCTCGAAAAAAATATAGGTACCTAATGAAATCTACAAGTTTTTATTGCAAGTAGTACCTGATTAAAAAGATTTAATAAAATAAAAATATAAATGCTTACTTAATATATTTGAATGATCTGAATATTGGAATGAAAATGAATATACTTACTTATATGCACACGAAACAAATTAATACAAAAAGAGACCAAAAAAAGGCGCCACAAAAGGCAATAATACAGTAATATATTACACCAATAACTATAATCTTATAAAAATAAAAAAATAATGTTCGCGGGACCCTAATATGTAATAAATAAATTTTGTGTCCTAAAATAATGATTCGATAAATTTTATGACTAACTGCACGTCATTATTGACAATAAAGAACAGCAATTTGCTCCTTCAAATGTAATTACTATAAATACGAAACTTCATGAGTGGACAAACGTCGAAACGGCCATCATAGCGTGCCGGTAGTATAATAATATTTGTTACAGAACTTTCGACTGGGTGAACCGATTTTAACGATATCTTTTGAAGTTATCCTTCTTTTGGCACGTTATGGAAAAATTATCGAAACTTTGAAGTTAGGTATAAGGGTAAATATTACCGACACTTTGAAGTTAGCTAGAAACATTTTTTAAGATACGCGTGAATACCATCACAAATGTCAACTAGATAACGCGTTATAATAAAACTGTCGATGTATTATGTAATTTTTTTATCCATTATTAGTGCCGTTTTTCCTAAAAATCATTATAAAAATTGTAACCTAGGACCCTTGTCCTGTTACAATTTTTATAAAGATTTTTATGTTGTTACGCCAAAGAAGTATAAGTTCTTACATGCGTACATAAGTACATACATCATCATCATTTCAGCCTATCACCGTTCACTGCTGGACGTAGGCCTCCCTCATGTTACGTCACAAAGTGCAGTCCTGTGCCGCCTGCATTCAACGACGCCCAGCAACTTTCACCAGGTTGTCGGTCCACCTGGTGGGGGGGCGTCCTACACTGCGTCGTCCGATACGTGGTCGCCACTTAGGAACCTTTCTTTCGCAGCGGTTGTCGGTTCGTCGAGCGATGTGGCCTGCCCATTGCCATTTCAGCGTGCTTATCCTTCGTGCTATATCGGTTACACTCGTTCTTCTGCGGATTTCCGTATTTCGGATTCTATCTCGCAGAAAAATCCCGAGCATAACCCGTTCCATAGCACGCTGAGTGACTTTGAGCCTTAAATTGTTATGAGGCCTATATTTAGGGACCACGTTTCTGTGCCGTAAGTCATCACTGGTAACACGCACTGGTCGTAGACCTGTGTTTTCAGACACAGGTATGTTGGACGAGAAGATCCTCTTAAGTTTCCCGAACGCTGCCCAACCGAGTTGAATTCATCGGCTGATCTCTTTCTCAAAATTGGATCTACCTAACTGGACTGTTTGTCCTAGGTAAACATAGTGATCAACAACTTCGAGAATCGCATTACCAACTAGGATCGGTACAGGAATGACATGGGCATTTGACATGACTTTCATCTTGTCCATGTTCATTCGTAAACCCACTAGTTGGGATACCCTGCTGAGATCATTGAGCATGGTGCCAAGGTCCTCCATGGATTCTGCCATAACTACAATATCGTCTGCAAATCGAAGGCGAGTGATGTATTCACCGTTGATGTTAATGCCGTAAGTAAGTAGATACACACGCACTTTTTTATTTGAAAGTTGTGTTTTTCGTGTGGTCTCGTTTCAATTCTGTCCCGTTCTGAAAATAACATCCATGAGCAAGCGGTTGCAGTGGTTTTTATTTGTTAAAATTTTGATATGGTAACTACTCACTGCAGTCAGGAATTGGGAGATAGCATATAACCGGTAATTCGATTCCTTAAGTTCGATGGCCTACCTAAGCTGACTATGGTCCTTGAACTGACCACTGGTATCCATTTCTCTTTGTTTTGCTTACTTGACCTAGGTGCTCGCGCCTGCGCCGCCCAACGGCCTAATAGTGTATAGTGCCGCATCACAGTAGAAGCGTTCCTCCCTGACCCACTCCACCGCCTCTGGGAACTGGGACGCGGCGGCCTCCTTCTAGGACGCTGCTCAGCCTAGACCACGCAAACTTGGGGTATCAGCTACGCCAGGTCCTGGTCGTAATAATCCGATCACTCCTGACTAAATCCTACTGTAATTTAGTATCATCTCAGAAAAGAGTTAATTAAATAAAATCAATGATTTTTTAAGAAACTTCAAAATGGTACAGGATTCGAATATTTATTTTTTTAATAGACAATATGACGGTAGCATTAGGATGAATTATGATTCATCCTATATTCATTTATACCCTAATATATGTATTAGGGTATAAATTTAGGCATTTTTATTCTATTTATTCATTTGTATACATCTCTAAAGTTATATTCTAGTCCACCACCAACCATGCATAAGACTCCCACGAAGGACGAAATACTTGGCAAGTGGATTATTAATTGCTGTTGGGGCTATGAAATTCCCAGAAAAGCACTTCTACTCCCAACTGCTGCTACTTTTTTTTTTAATTGCTTACGGTGGCAAACGAGCAAACATTACACCTGATGGTAAATGTTGCTGCCGCTCATGGACCTTTACAAGGCCGCTGCCTACCGCGAAGAAAGTGAAGGGAGTGTGAATGAGTGCATTGAGGCTCAGTGATACCAAGGGCACCACCAAAACCCTCCACACGCAAACACGCTCAGAAAGTTGGGCTACCGGCTCTTTCGCTCACCGAAAGAAGCACAGTAACAAATTGCTACTACTCAGACGTAGATTTTCTGCTCAGTGTGGTACTACCTCGGATGGACCGGCCCGCGGCTGTAGACATAACTGTCGACAGTGTGATCCTACCACTCTTAAAACTACACTTTGGCAATTTTCTTAATTACTAAAGGTAAATAAGTGGTTATACAACATTATGATCTTTTCCCATTACCACACTGTAAGGAGGTCATGATTTAAAAATAAATTAGGCAGGGCGTGTCGTAATTACACACGAAAAATGTGAATATTTTGGATTACAGACAAATATTTTCATTATTTTATCATCATCATCAGCTCATATATGTTTCACTGTTGGCCTTGAACCTCCTTTACAAGAAACGGAAAATTGACCTTACTATACCTTACTATATCATGCTGGTCAGACAGGTTGGTATAGGGTTTTATGTCAAGATTTCCTCCTCTTGCATAGATGTTATATGCATATTATATCCCTTAGTCGTCATTTACGACAACGACGGGCAAGATAAGGAGTGGTGAATGGTATTCTTACTCCTTCACCACACTAACGTTTATACACTCGCGTGCAAGTAAATCGACTCAAGCGTCAAGTGCGCATAAAAAGTGATTTATCTTAACAATGACTCATTTTACCTCTTTATAATGTTTTACATATTTAAAGCCTAGGAATTGGGCTTTAAAATGGTGTAAGTTGCATGAAAATCGATTCAGTAGTTTAGTAAAAAAGGTGTGTATGTCAATGATATTGTAAAAAATATTGAAAATTCATACAATTTCACATGAGGTTATTGTGTATAAATGAAACAAAATGTGTGTAAGAAAAAGAATTTATTCATGTCAATACTTGGTATTCCCTCCTCTAGCCCTGATCACTGCCCTTTCGGCTTCAATTTAGAAAGATGTGTTCAAGTCAACGTCTGATGAGCGACTGACAAGAAAAAACGATTACAGGGGTTTTTATAGGGGGTTGGTTGAGTTGCGCAAGATATGTATAGAGCGCAGAGCATTTTTCGAGGGTTGCGTTCAGTTGCATTCTAAAGAAAAGTGTTTATTTAAATTACTGAAATAATGCTACCATTTTAAAGCTCAATTCCTAGGCTTTAAATATGTAAAACATTACAAAGAGGTAAAATGAGTCATTGTTAAGATAAATCACTTTTTATGCTCACTTGACGCTTGAGAAATAAGTTTGTTTCAGGCCTAAAATTGTGTTGGGTCGACCACTGAAATCAAGGAACTCTGCACCAGTGGTCGACCCAACGACGAAGGCAACGTGCTATAGGGTGGGTTACGGGGCCGCGCGCGCCACCCAGCGTTGGCAGCCATACGATTTAAATCGTATTTATACGATCTTTTTGGTTCTTGTACGATGTACGATCGAGTGATAGAAATCGTACGCAAAACATACGACCTTTTGAATGAAATCTTATATGTGTTATTTTTAGTAAATAATTTAGATTTTTGTAATGTTGTAGAACCATATATTTAATATATCCATCCTGCTGTAGTTAAAATGTAAAATATGCGACAAACTTCCCCAAAAAAAGCTCATCAGAAATTGCTTGGAGGATTTTTATTATTTAGTAACAGCGATATATCGCTCATGAACATCGATGTATCGCTTATTAAACATCGACGATGTCCTAAAAAAAAAAGGCATCAAAATTTGTCCAGAGAATTTCGGTAATTTTTTGCAAATTTCATTGCGTACTATTATATTTCTTCAATTCTTGGCAAAATACTATCCTTTCTTGTCTAGCCTACCCCAAAAAAAAGGCCTAAAACTCTAAATCGATTTAAAAATTCTTTCCCCAATTATCTTTCTATGTAGTGACGGAGTAAGAATATAATTCATCACTTTCTTTCTTGTCCGTGGATGTCGTAAAAGACGACTAAGGGATATAACATGCATATAACATCTATGTAAAAAAATTTAAACTCAAAATAACACTCTATACCAACCCGTCTGACCTGCGTGGTATAGTAGGTTAATAGCCCTCCTATTACGGAGCAGAGGAATCTAAAGCCAAGCAGTGAGACATATATGAGCCAAAATGAATTATCAGGAATTCACATTAACTATATTTTATCTTCGTACTACCACAGGAACGGGAACAATGAAGGACTTGCTAATAAAAAATATGTGATTGCTTCGTCCATTAGAAATAGCTTTGCTAACTAAAGCACTAATAACATATCGCTAGAAAACTAAACTTGTTATTATCGAACAAGGGAATTGAAATTCGACTATCGTGCTCAAAATACAACCATCCTTTTCGCTCCAGTATTATTGGCATATGTTTATCTCTCTCTTTAATTAACCCCCTGACGGTTTAGATGGAAAGACACTTGACGCGCAGTGACTCTGCCAATTTGACGGCAAACTTGTGAAGAGCTTGAGCGGCTAATTACGTAATTTATGGGCGAAATTTCTATTGCTATTGACTATTATGTACATATATTACTTTCTGAGTGAAGCAAGAATACAATTCAACACCCCTTTTCATGACCGTGGATGTCGTAAAAGACGACTAAGGGACTACAATGAGCCGATAATATCAATGCAAGAGAAGGAAATCTCGAAAGGGAACCTTATAGGAACCCGCCTACCAGCATGGTATGGTAGGTCAATTTCCCTCCAATTGTGAGGGAGGCTCGAGCCCAACAGTGGGACGTATAAGAGCTGTGATGAGGATAATTTATTCCGTGTGGTGAAGAATACAATCCACCAACCCCTCTCTTGCCCGTGGGTGTCGTAAAAGACGAATAAGAGATATAATAGGCATATAACATCTATGCAAGAGAAGGAAAACTCGTAATGGAACTCTACACCATCCAGCGAGATATAGTAGGTCAATTTTCCTCCAAAGATGCTCGGCAGCGACAGGTGCTGGTCGTCGATGGCCTCATTTTGCGAGGCCGTCATATCCAGGAAGGAAGCGGCGGAACGGGAACGCGAGGCAAGCGCTTCTGCTGACTCGCTCCGTCGCCGGCGACCCGAGAGGAGGAGGCGACAATATGCGCCTACTCCCACTGCCCTGAATAATGACGACAGGACGTGGCCAGACGGCCATGCGTTGGGGTGCCGGGGATTGAATGTCATCAGACGATCTCTCCGGCACCCCGTGAAAGCGCGGAAGGGGCCGCTGTGGTTTTAGTGGGTATTCCGGCTGCGGACGTGGCCGGTGAGTCCCACACAACCCCCGCCCACTGGCGGGGGACTGTGCGTAAATGCATTTCCACAGCGTGAACAAAAAAAAAGGTCAATTTTCCTCCAATTCTGAAGGGGACCGCAGCAGTGGGACGTATATAAACTATTATGATAATGATTAGGTATATGTCATAATCTTGGACTGCATTGATACTGTTGTGATTAAAACATCAATATACCGTGTTAATATCGTGGGTGCGATTCCCATGCATGACAAATTAGTTTGTTATGGACATCGAAGATTCTATACCAGTATGCCAATGGCAATGTGGAGGAAATACAGTGGATTATCGGGCCGAATGTCGCCCTTTTGGTCACCTCGGACGGAACAAGAATGTAATGCAGACGAAGTTGCTAGCGTTAGCTATTATAATATAATCAACAAGATTTTTTTTAATTACTACGTTTATCGCTAATTATCATTATCATTTAGTGATCAGGCAAGAATTAGGGGAGCACTTATGCTTCTGGCGCGCGTCTTTAACTCGCTAACACCCAGGATATAAGATTCTACAATAGATTCTGTTCTGTTCAATATTTCCATGGAAATGGAAAATATGTCCATGGAATTGCGCAACGTCACTTACCGAGCTGTTGTTAATCAAAACCTTTCTTTAATCTACATGAATACACAGCATAAACTTTATTAAAATCGCTGCAACTGTTGAGTAGGAGTTCATTCACATACATATGTACGGAACAATCATTCTATTTATGGAGGAGGCTCGAACTCAACAGTGGGACAAGTTGAGATGAAGATGAAATGGCACGCTTAAAGAAGCTTAATATCAATAAAATGTGTATGTAACAAACAGTTTCTATGTTACACGTAATAACTTCCAGACTTTTGGAAGTAACTTGTGCAGTTTCAGCCTGGTCTATCCTATAGGTACAGTTGTTCAGCTTCATTATACTAACTTGAAGATTGTGTTTTACATATTATATTAGTTCACTTTAAACTAGTCAAACATTAGAAGTTTGTCTAGTTTACCAACGGAATATTCAAGCAAATTAAACGTTTCGTAAAGGCCTATTGGTCTATTATATGTAGTTTCGAAGCTAAAAAATACATTGAACATAAAACTTAAATAATATAAAATTAAATAAATACATTAAACATCATTTAACATAGTATAAAATGTTTTCGCATCCGCTATCTTTATACTCGGATCTTTAAAAAAATAAAAAAAATATTGTAACCCTGTACTAAATAAATAATCCTTGTATTGCTAAGGACTTTATAAACATATAATTAACGGACACAAATTACATGCAGACTCAGAACAATAATTTGTGTATCGCACAAAGCGTTGTCCTACATGGAATTCAAACCTCTTTTTTTTACGATCGGCGCACTTCTCGCACCACTCCGTCCGGGGCGACAGAGGGGCGTAAGCACGCACACCCGTAACCCACCCGTGTCACGTCGCCTTCGTCGTTGGGCCGATCCAACCACCGGAGCAGGGTGGCTTGACGTCAGTGGTCGGCCCGACGGTATACCCCCTGAGGAGTACCCTCCCATCCACCGACGTCCCCCCCCTCGGGGTGGAC
This sequence comes from Lymantria dispar, assembly GCA_032191425.1. Taxonomy (NCBI): domain Eukaryota; kingdom Metazoa; phylum Arthropoda; class Insecta; order Lepidoptera; family Erebidae; genus Lymantria; species Lymantria dispar. The sequence continues at coordinate 1,407,206 of CM063465.1, read as the reverse complement.
GTCGGTCTTTCCTCGTGCGGTCGACCTCTCGGCGAGTGACGCACCAATTCCCCGGTCCAGTCACCCGCGGCACAAAGCGTTGTCCTGCGTGGAATTCAAACCCCTGCCTGTCACTGGCACTGTTGATCGATACCTTAACCACTTCGCCATCTGTGCAGTCCTTTAAAAAAGTCAATGGATTTTAATATTATCAATAGACAAAGTAATTCAAAAGAAAGGTTTACATGTATGCTGTAGAAGTTTGATACCGGAGTGAGAATACAATTTTGCCCGTGGGTGTTATAAAAGACGACTGAGGGTTGTGATATGCATATAAAATCAGTGCAAGAGAAGGAAAACTCAAAGTATATAGACTTTTGTAATACGTCTGACCAGCGTGGTCAAAGTCCATCTCATAAAGGAGGAAATGTGAGCCCAACAATGGGGCACATATGGACTGAGATTATGATGAAACCTTTCATAAAGGCCTATTTGTCTACATAGTAGTAATAGCCTTGAAGTTGAAAAATACATTAATCATCTTATTTAGTACTAGCAATCCGCCCTCGCTTCGCTTCGGTTATAGGTTATAGTCGTTTTACCCGCGTAGTTCCCGTTCCCGTGGGAACACTGGGATAAAATATAGCCTAGTTTACGCCCTGATATTATAGCTTTCCATTGGTGAAAGAATTTTTGAAATCGGTCCAGCCGTTTTGAAGATTACCCGGAACAAGTGGTAGCATAGGATTTTATGTAGGGATGGCGCTGTGAGATCGAAGAATCGATCTTTCAGGCCCAAAAGTTCGATTTTATAAATCGATACGAAGCACTGAATCAAATCGGTGAATCGATATTTACCCTAGAAAATTGTCGTTCCACTCGATACTAATTTATACGATATTGTAAGACTAATAACACTTTCAGATTTCCTAAAAAAAAAAGCTCATCACATATTTACTCTCCAGATTTCCTAAAAAAAAGGTCATCACAAGCACGTCCAAAAGAAAAGATTGATAGATCGATTAATCGGGAATCGATCCTTCAGACCTCAATTTTATTGTGAACTAGCAACCCGCCCTCGCTTCGCTTCGGTTTCAGTCTTTCCTGCGTAGTTGCCGTTCCCGTGGGAATACCGGGATAAAATATAGCCTAGTTTACGCCCTGATATTATAGCTTTCCATTGGTGAAAGAATTTTTGAAATCGGTCCAGCCGTTTTGAAGATTACCCGGAACAAACAGGTAGACAGACAGACAGACAGACAAAAATTTTTTTATCTGTATTTTAGGCATAGGTGTCGTGCAAATAACCGTGTGAGCATGAAAAAAGGCTATTATTTTGACATTACAAATAGACACTCCAATTTTATTTATTGGTATATATTCCGTCATATAGCATGGCGTTGCGTCGCCGGCCTGTTTACGCTACGCCAACGATCTGTTGTGATCTGATCTGATCAATTACTCTCGCATATTGATGTTTCACATCAAAAAGGTATTTATACATTGAAAGGTTTATTATAACGCTAGTTGACTTTTGTGACGGTGTGCACGCGTATATAAAAATTTAATCTCATAATTTTCCCTAACTCGAAAAAAAAGTATAGATAACTTCAAAAAAAAAGCTGATAATTTTAAAGATTCGTAATGTTAAAAACATTATTTGTGCACTTTCATTGCTAACTCTGTCTAAATCTTACGTTACAGATTAAAATATTGTCCTACAAAGGTTTATAAAAATGACCACAATTTGTAAATGTCGATATAAGAGATCGACATTTACAAATTGTAAAGATAAGTCACGGCAACCATTTTCTTTTTAACACCCGACGTAAAAAGAGGGATGTGTTATAAGTTTGACGTTGATGTTTATCTGTCTGCGTGTATGTCTGTCTGTGGAACCTTAGCTATAAACGGATGGACCGATTTCAATGCGATGTTTTTTTTTTATTTGAAAGCCATTTTCCTTGCCATGTTCTTAGCTATGTTTGGTTAATATCGGTCCAGCAGTGTAAGATTGAGTGCTTTATGCGTGCCAGTAGGTATAATCGTTAAATGGCAATTAAATGAGAATTCCTAATGATTTCTGATGTTTACACGAATATTACACATTTTAAATAAAACTACTTTACGTATTTTATCGCGTTTGTATTTGACTTTTGATGTCCGACGTTTCGAACACTTTACAGCGTTCATGGTCACGGGCGCACTAAGACGTCTCAAGTCCAATAATATAAGTCATTGCTATTTAACATATTTATAATTATCTAGATTATATAGAATATTGTCTATATATTTATGTCCGCTGTGACCATGAACGCTGCAAAGTGTTCGAAACTACAGGCAATCAAAAATCAAATACAAACGCGATAAAATACGTAATTTTAATTAAAATGAAAATTACTGTTGAAGAAAACGTAATATTTTATTTATTACCAGCGTACCCAGCCCGCTTCGCCGGGCTAGATTTTGCTTTAATAAACTTACATCATTAAATATTTAATTTAACACTCACAATCATCATAGTAAATAAAAGCTGTATTTGACAGTTCAAAAAGGTGAGTGCTCCGATCGTCACCAAACTTTAAAGGATTACTCGCCAGGTCAATCTGGAGATTCCCTGAAAGTTTCATTGAAATCGGTTCAGCCGTTTCGGAGTCTATATGGAACATACCCACACACTTTCTCTTTTATATATATGTATATAGTTTGTAGTTTCTGTCGGGGATGATTCAAAATTTTCAATTTTACTTATGCATATATTATAAAAATTTAATGATTTATTTATGACGCTATTTTAAACAATACAGTATCATTCATTATACTATTAAATAATAAATATAGTTTAAAAAACTAAAAAACACGCTTTCAACATCTTTTGGCGGTACATCGATAATTGTATACGGCTCAAGACGCAATCATTACCATAGGAAAGTCTCTACGCGTTTGTGTTATGCTGAGTGCCCGACTAGCTCTATCTCTCTTACTCTCATGCAAAGGATGCGGAAAGAAATTGATGAATTCTGACGAATCTAATTAGGACGTGGAAAGCGGATTATTGCATTGTCATCGGTCTTTGATAGGTGTGCAAAGTTTAAAGAAAATCTGATCGCTCAAAGTAGGGCAAAATCAAGCTCAAAGGTGGATGTTACAAACAAACATACAGGTGAAGCTAATAAAATCGTGTTAAAAACATTACGTCCGTGTGCATTTAATGTAGATCAAAAATGTCCCTTACAAATATCTTAGGAAGTATCAGAGATTTAAGATATAAGAACAGTGTGCCCACTCTGGAAATCCATTCTAATTTCGAATCCGATTCAATTACAATCTCACCAAACTTATATTTGGTACTCTTGAACAAAATCGAGAATGAATTCTTTGCGTTTGGCGTTGTTATTTTCACCAAATGTGTCGTTTTTTCTTACTTTAAATTAATAACGTTATCGAACTCGATCACTACAAAAACGCTTTCTTGCAATTGTGCATCATTGACGATTTTAAACTACGTCAAAATCGCGTCGGGAGTAGCAAATATTTGATTTAATCGACGAGAGTCGAATTCATTTAGTTCAAAAATATTCCACCGAATTTGATTCCAATCGTGCGCTAGTGTCGCTTTCAGGAGTACCAAATTTGCTCAAATTCGAGCTGCGATTGTATTTAGGATTAGAATCGAGATTCAAGAGTAGGCACACAGAGCAGCCGAAACTGAAGCACAACGGGAGCGGGTGGCTAGTAGAATATAAATAGTAAATACGAACTTTCTGTGTGGTAATGGAGTAAGTAAACCATTCATCACCCCCTATCTTGGCCTTGGGTATTGTAAAAGGCGAGTGTCATCATCATCGTCACAGCCCACATGCGTCCCACTGTTGGGCTCGGGCTTCCTCCAAAATGGGAGGGAATTTGACCTACTATAGCATGCTGATCAAACATGTTGGTATAGGGTTTTATTTCGAGTTTTCCTTCTCTTCCATAGATGTTATGTTCATATTATATCCCTTAGTCGTCTTTCACGACATCCACAGGTAAGATAGGGAGTGGTGAATTGTATTCTTACTCTGTCACCACACGGAATTATCCATATTAGCTAACACTAAAACAATGCGAGAGAAACAAAAAGTAAAAACAGTTTCCATTGCTTGCTTACTTGGCAACTAACTAATTCATCTTTCGTACCAAACACGACGTGTATAATTATGTATTAAACAACATACAATAAACAATACACACATTACGCACGCATATATGAAACAAACAAAAGATCAGGAGCCATTCATACAATACTATAGTCATCTCACTCACTCCTCAGGCGCCGAGATATTAACGAGGGAGTGATATGATTGCGGTCAGAAATAGCATACTTAGTGAGGCAATTGAGTCACCTCGCTCTCTATAACGCTTCCCTATTATAGCTATTATTGACGTGATAACGTTTTACAAAACGGCTTCACGCATGGAAAAGCATGACTCATGTCACGTTCCGCTTGAGCCGAGCGTGCAAAGATAGAAAGGCACAATTAGCCAGAGCGTTTGCTTGTGACGATAGATGCATCTAATCCGCACGCCTTAGAATAATAACTCATAGAAGGTAACTCCGTGCACAAAAAATGAAGCATTTAAATTGGAGCCTACGCCGCCGCCGCCGGACCGTTCCGTAATGTATAAGGTCACTGCGTGCGCAAGGCAACTCTATTATATAGTGGTGTGCGTACGTGTGTAATCATTGGCACGCATATAGTATTTTTGGTTTCACGTTTTTGTTCGCTTAAGTATCGACGCTATCCTTCTATACGTTATTATGCTAAGCCGCACGCTTTGTGTGTGATTGAAGTGGCCATAAGTCCCGTTTCGAACGGGGCAGTCCCGTTTTCAAGTGGTCTGTCTCGTTCGCCCGAACTATACAAAACAGTTCCGTTTTACAAAGAGAGCCTAATTGATCATTTATTATACTGACAGGAACGTTTTTTTTTGTTTTCACTCCTACTTTATTATTGGTAACTATTGCTGATTCTACATGTTCTTGATTTTTTAGCTTTTAATTTCACAAGTTTACTTATTTTTGCAAGTGTCTCATTTTGATCAATCGATTGTTCAAGCGTTCTGTTTTAAGTTAAAAAAATATGGTTAGTGTCAGTGGCGTAGCGTGAGTCACTGTCGCCCGGGGCGGAGTCATAATTTGCTGCCCTTTTGACGTCGTAAAAATAATAATTGTTGGTGATGGTAAGAAAAAACGTAACGAAATGAAAGAATTGAGTGAAAAATATTTATTTCCAGACCATGTACATGTGTAAGTAACATGACTGTGTTAACATTAATAATTTACACTATTTTTTTTTAGTTTTTGGAGGTGGGTTGCGGTCGGCGGGCTCCTCGTACCACTCCGTCCGGGGCGACAGAGGGGCATAAGCACGCACTCCCGCAACCCACCCGCGATGCACGTCGCCTTCGTCGTTGGGCCACCACCGGAGCAGGGCGACTTCACGTCAGTGGTCGGCCCGACGGAATACCCCCTATTTGGGGTACCCTCCCATCGACCGACGTCCATTGGGGAGGACGTCGGTCTTTCTTCACGCGGTCGGCCTCTCGGCGGGTGACGGACTAACTCCCCGGTCACGTCACCCACGACTTCGGCTAGGGCAGCATGATGCGCAGGTAGTCGCGCCTGCGCCGCCCCAGTCGCCGGCGGCGGGTCGCTTCGTCGAGGCTGCACTCCTCGCGCGCGCGACCCGCCGCCTCCTTCTGCAAGATCACTGCCTCGCAGAAGGCTGCGGCCACGTTCCAGTTCCTGACGCTGTCGAGCATCGCCCTAGCCATGGTCGGCACCGAAGATTGCGACGAGTTCACGACGCTGCTCTGCCCAGGCGGCACAAACCTTGAGCGTATGCTGCGCCGTGTCCTCGTCGCAATCGCAGTGGTGGCAGGACGGTGTGCTCTCCCTCCTAGCGACCGTGTACAGGTACTTGCCGAAACATCCATGCCCCGTTAAGACCTGCACCATTCGGAAGGAAAGCACCCCATGCCGCCGTTTTAGCCACTGCATCAGCACCGACCGGAAGGCCTCCGCGGTGAGCTCCCTCAAAGAGACCGCACGGCCCTCCGCTCGCACCCCCGACACCCGCCGATACAACGAGACGTGGTCGGCCTCTCGGCGGGTGACGGACTAATTCCCCGGTCACGTCACCCGCGGCCTCGGCTAGGGTGGCATGAGGCGCAAGTATTCGCTCCTACGCCGCCTCAGTCGCCGGCGGCGGATCGCCTCATCGAGGCTGCGCTCCTCACGCAGGCGATCCGCCACCTCTATAATTTACACTATAAAAATGATGTTTATTATTTAATAAAAAGACCAAAATTACTTATTTACTTTTCGCGACTTACGCGCAGCGTTATCATTTAAAACTTCGTCAAAATCAATGTCGTCTGTCACACTATATTGTATCGACTAAATGGCCAAATTACTCAACCTTAAGGAGCTTCTTATGGAGGGTGCATGTACACGTCTAAACACAAATAAGGGGGGCCAACTGCCACTCATGTTTTGCAACAATTGTTTTGGGCGGGACATTTAATATGTGCACATCAGTAAAAGCTAACGTCTTGAAAAATTAATTGTCCGACTCAACACCAGTCACCATTCATTATCATTTCAGCCTATCGCCGTCCACTGCTGGACGTAGGCCTCCTTCACGTTACGCCAAAAATGCGGTCCTGTGGCGCCTGCATCCAACGACGCCCAGCAACTTTCACCAGGTCGTCGGTCCACTTAGTGGAGCGCATCCTACACTGCGTCATCCGATGCGTGGTCGCCACTCGAGAACCTTTTTTCCCCAGCGGTTGCGGGTTCGTCGAGCGATGTGGCCTGCCCATTGCCACTTCAGCGTGCTAATTCTTCGGGTTATATCGGTTACACCCGTTCTTCTGCGGATTTCCATATGCCGTATTCTATCTCGCAGAGAAATCCCGAGCATAGAACGCTCCATATAGTGTTGCCCAAAAAAGTCTTGGTCTTGCGGTCTTGGTCTTTCTTGGTCTTACGAGAAATGCGAGACCGAGACCAAGACCAAGACCGCTTAATTTTTGCAAGACCAAGACCAAGACTGGCCCTGCAAGACTTGAGCAAGACCAAGACTGGGCCTGCAAGAGTCTCGCGGTCTTGCATTTAATTCAAATCACCATTTCAGCTTATATACGGTTGAGCTCGTGTCTTCTACATAACAGGAGGAGAATCGGCCGTGGCCGGAGGGGAATCGCCACGGTGATCGGCCGTGTTGTTACAGGTCATACATGTCAAGTTTTCCTTCTCTTGCACCGATGTTATATATTATAGCCCTTAGTCGTGGGTTCGCAGTCACGAGTAAAATAGGGGGTGATGAATTATATTCTTACTCCGTCACTACACGGCAAGTCAAATCAGTCTTGAGATATCCATCTATTGGCCAATCGATTCCCAATGTTGGTGTTGGCTTTTCAGAATTACTGTCGAAAGTCCTGTCATAAGAGTAGTAACGCTGTCTAATGGAACACCAGGGGAATAGAAGAGTAATTTTCTCCAGTGGTAAGTATTGTATTCAATAATGAACTATAGGCTAACAGATGGATAGATAGGATAGGATATTTGATTAATTTAGTTGGATTTTTCATTGCCATGATAAATTACTGTTACGTTATTCTAACTGCAAAACTTTGCGAGACTCTTGCTGCAATACCAAGACTCGGGTGCGCAAGACCAAGACCAAGACCCGGGTGCGCAAGACCAAGACGAGACCAGGTGTGATGTTGCAAGACCAAGACCAAGACCGGTCCAAGTCTCGTCTTGGTCTTGCATTTGGGCAACACTAGCTCCATAGCACGCTGAGCGACTTTAAGCCTTGTTATAAAGCCTACATTTAGGGACCACGTTTCCGCGCCGTAAGTCATCACTGGTAATACACACTGGTCGTAGACCTGTGTTTTCAGATACTGGAGTATATTGGACGAGAAGATCCTCTTAAGTTTACCGAACGCTGCCCAACCAAGTTGGATTCGTCGGCTGATCTCTTTCTCGAAATTGGATCTACCTAACTGGACTGCAGTTTGTCCTAGGTAAACATAATGATCGACAACTTCGAGAATCGCATTGTCAACTAGGACCGGTACAGGAATCTAGTTGGGATACCCTGCTGAAATCGTTAAGCATGGTGCCAAGGTCCTCCATGGATTCTGCCATAACGACGATATCGTCTGCAAATCGAAGGTGAGTGCTGTATTCGCCGTTAATATTGATGCCGAGTCCGGTCCAGTCTAAGAGTTTGAAGACATCATCCAGTGCAGTGGTAAACAGTTTCGGAGAGATGATATCTCCCTGTCTCACGCCTTTCTGCAACTGGATTGGTTTCGTACTCTTATCCCGGATACGGACCGACATTGTGGCGTTCCTATACAAACACTTCAACACTTCGATATAGCGATGGTCGATTTAGTACCGCTGAAGGGACTGCAGCACCGCCCAAGTTTCGACTGAATCAATGGCTTTCTCATAGTGCACAAACGCTATACACAGAGGCCGATTATACTCCTCGGTCTTTTGTATAATCTGCCGAAGCCTGAGGATATGGTCTATGGAGACTTCATCAAGCGTGACCGCTCGACTTTTGTATGGATATTCAATGTGCCTCGTGCCATCCGGTGATCGCTCGCAGTTTTAATCGTGCTGATCACTGAGACATCATTGAATATTTGTCGTTTGTCTGACAAGATGAAGTCTATCTCGTTTTTTGTTGAAGCATCGGGGCTAACCCAGATCCACTTCCTTTGTGGCTGCTTCCTGAAGAAGGAATTCATCGTAAAGAAGCTTTTCTTCTCCAGAAAATCAGCCAGTTTCAGGCCTCTCTGGTTTCTCTGTCTATGTCCATGTTCCCCCACTCTCAACTTGTCGTCGCTCCCTTTGCCTAGTTTCGCATTAAAGTCTCCCATAACGACCGTGAAGTGAGTTTTGGACGCGTGTATGGCTTTCGAGACGTCCTCGTAAAACGCCTCCACCTCGTCGTCGGAGTATGCTGAGATCGGTGCGTATACCTGAATGACCTTCAACGAATACCTCTTGGTAATTCGGAGTTATACTCGGAGTTATACTCCGGTACGCTAGCCTTGTCGACACACTCTCGATCCTCTCCACGTTGTCTAGGAGAGACCCCCGCTCCACCGCTACCGGGCCCGCCACCAAAATGGGCCCGTAGGGTACCGGAGCTGCCGTGACTGGGGGCTGTTTCTTTGTTGATCATCATCATAAAGGGGATAATGCCGTAATCGCCACGTTTGGCAGGCGGGTTGGCAATCGCAGTACGATGTTTAGATGTTTAACATTTCCCAAAAGAGAGTTGCTGGCCACTCCCGTGGAGGATCGTCGGAGGAGGTCGTCGGTGTCGTAAACGACTCCCACGAGCAAGTAAGGCGTGGCGACAAATGTATTCTTAACCCGTCGCCACACGGGTAGCCGCCATCGCCGCCACCGCCAGTGCCCGCACAAAATATTTTTCTTCCAATTTTGCCGCCCTTCTCATAGTGGCGCCCGGGGCGGTCCGCCCCGCTGCCCCTCCCTTGCTACGCCACTGGTTAGTGTATGTATAAGGAAAGGTTCGCAAGAAATTAAACGACTGCTATATCGTGTATTCGTCACACACACACACAGTGAAGTATTTGATAATTACGCGAAATAGCAGTCGCTTAAGCTCTTTTTCTGGCGAACTTGAGAATAAAACGACATAATGCTCTTCTTCATAACAAATTATTCATTATTATTTCTCCGTGTGGTGACGGAGTAAGGATACAATTCACCACTCCCTATCTTGCCGGTGGGTGTCGTAAAACACGACTAAGGGATATGATACGCATATAACATCTATGCAAGAGATGGAAAACTCGAAATAAAACCCTATATCAACCTGTCTGACCAGCATGGTATCATCATCATCATCATTGCGGCTCATACACGTCCCACTGCTGGGCTCGAGCCTCCTCCATAATAGGAGGGAAATTGACCTTACTATACCATACTGGTCACACAGGTTGGTATAGGGTTTTGTTTCAAGTTTTGCGTCTCTTGCATAGATGTCAAATGCGTAATATATCCCTTAGTCGTCTTTTACGACACCCACTTGCAATATAGGGGATGATGAATAGTATTCGACGAGGTTAACACTCGATCAATTCTGAAACTCATTCAATTCTGAAACGAGCTTAAGACTCGTTCAATTCTGGTTGTTATATATTTTTGAAATCGTCAAAATAAATGAATGTTTTGTTTTTTTTTTTATTTTATGACAGACGTAAAATTTGAATATGTCGCGTATTTCGCGTACGATTTCGAATACTCGATTCCACACCGTACAAAGGCCCAAAAATCTTATGAATACGATTTAAATCGTACGGTTGGCAAAGATCGTACCCAAATCGTACCTACCGCTGCCTGAACGGAACCGGATACGTCGCCAACGTAAAAAGCGTCAACGTCACCATATAAATGTCATATTGACGTTTCTATAATACTACCAAGTTACAAAACGCCCGAATGCTAAGAAAATACAGCTATAATAAGAACGTTTAACTTAGTTGTATAATTATTTGAAACTGTTTTCGTTTTAGTATGTTGCGCTATGTATTTGCGTTATCTAAATAGAATAAGTTATATAAATACAGATACTACTTGTGGCGCGTATTTTGTATTAACGCGAATAACGTACCATTAAATTTAAATTAAAACTTGCTATAATTTAGTCATCATTTGAACTACAGGAGAAGTAAAAGTTAAACTGTAAGTGGTTTCATCTAAAATATTTAATATTATTCTAAATATATATGTTATATAGGCTTCCGCCTACATAAAATATATATTTAGAACGAATGTAATATTATAGCAAATGTATAAATATATATATTTAGTTTAATACATGTATATAAATATATTTACGAATATATATTTTATTCTTAAATTTATTCAAATAAATCATCATGTGATGACGATAATATAAATTTAAGACTAAAGTATACGTCTCACTGTTGTGTTCTCGCTTCTCCTCTGTAGGAGAGAGATTCACCTACTATTCCACGCCTGTCAGACGTATTCGCTATAAATTTTTATTTCGATTTTTCCTTCTGTTTCATAGATGTTATTTGGTTATCATATCCTGTAGTCGTGTTTTACAACACCAACGGGTAAGATAGGGGGATGGGCAATTGTATTCTTTCTCCGTCACGATAATGATAAAATTTGTATAATTATCATCATATACATGCCATTGTTGGGTTCAAGCCTCCTCTAAGGAGAGAAATTGATCTGCTATACTACACTGACGAGGTTGAGGTTGAGACAGGTTGGTATAGGGTTTTGCTGTGAGTTTTCCTTCTCTTCCGTAGATATCATATGCATATTATATTCCATTCCTTTTACGATAGCCGCAGGTAAACTAGGGGATGGTGAATTGTATTCTTACTCCGTCACATGGAGAGTATAGTATATAGACTGTAATATATAATATAGTACATAGTTTGTGTATAATACAAATATATTCTATAGACATCATCATCGCAGCTCATATATGTCTCATAGTTGGGGTCGAGCCTCCTCTATAATATTAGGGAAATTGACCCAATTTACCATGTGGTGACGGAGTAAGAATACAACCCACCACTCCCTATCTTGCCCCGTGGACGTCGTAAAAGACAACTAAGGGATATAATAAGCATATAACATCTATGCAAGAGAAGTAAAACTCGAAACAAAACCCTATTACAACACGTCTGACCAGCATGGAATAGTAGGTCAATTCTCCTCCCGTTATGGAGGAGGCCTGAGCCCAACTGTGGGACATATATAGGCTGAGATGATACCATGCTGGTCAGACGATTTGGCATACTTATATGGTATTCTATTGTATAGTAGCACATTATTATTCATTTTTTAATTCATAAATTAAACAATCATGCTCACAAATATAGGTTTCTATGTCAGATTAAGAACAATGGAACCTTATCAGTGATAAGGTAGAACTAATGGTATCTAATGCTAAGTACATTGTGTTATTTTATTTATACACAAAGAAGCCTTTTTAGCATGGTTGCAGATTCTTATGCTGTTACTGAGCTATTTCTACTTGAATTAGCACTATTTTTAATTCAGGAATCTTTCCTTGCACTGGTATAGATACTCAAACTTGTTTTACCATAAAACAGCTTTTAAACCTATTTAAAAACCCCATTTATCTAGGATAGCACTTGTAATCCGTGGGGTGATGGAGTATTAATGGAATTTACCACTCCCTCTCCTGCACTTGAGCATCGTTAAAGACTATTAAGGGTTTAACATGCATATAACATCTATGCAAGAGAAGAAAAACTTGAAATTAAAACCTATACCAACACAACTAACCAAAGTGGTATAGTAGGTCAATTGCCCTTCTATTGTGGAAAAGGCTTGAGGCCAACAGTAGGCCATATATAAACTGAAATGGTGATGATCACTTGCATGAAACACCACAAGTATTAGAAATGTATTTCCTATGGGAGTCATAAGTCAGAACACCAAGAGAATATAGGCAACTGCACACTCCTAAAAAATTCTCCAGAACTTGTATATACGCAGTATTAATTTTTAAACCTAAAATGATTAACAAATGGATCCAGCCAGCTGACTATATACTGCATAGTTAATAAAAATTTATTATCCACAGAAATACACACTATGTCTGAAGATTTTAGTACACTCAGCCATGTATCTCCGTTAATGACAAATGACCGGGTCAGTAAGGCATTAACAGACTGGTTCAAAGAGTCATACACTTTCACACATTGGGAGGTAAGATTAGATTTTATGTTTTGGATTGTAATATGTCAAAGATTACTTACTCTCACCATAAACATGGCTAATTCTACATTTGGCACTTTGGCATTTTTAATGTTTTTTGTGTTTTAATAAAAAGTTACAACACTAGTTGAACGAGCTAGAAGTTCTTGAAGATGTATGTAGTCTTGTTCCAATATTTGGGTATGTTTCAGTATCATCATCATCGCAGCCCACATAAATCCCGCTGTTGGGCTCGGGCCTCCTCCACAATGGGAGGGAAATTGGCTTATTATACCACGCTGATCAGACATATTAGTTTAGGGTTTTTATGTCTAGTTTTCCTTCTCTTAAATTATTTTTATCTGCATATTATATCCTGTAGTCGCCTTTTACGACACCCAGATGCTACGGTATGTTAATTATTTTAACTAATATTTTTTTTTTATTACCTTTGGCAGATGACTGGGTATGCTACCTAATTGTAAAGTGGAGTTGAGACACTCTCTTGCTTACTAAACAAAGTGCAGTAGTAAATTGCTCCTATGCAATCAATTTTCTATAGTACTAACCTGGGAAAATCAAGCCATTTATGGATGCATATAGAAAACTGCCAACAGTGTTACTCAACCACCTTCAGTTTTCACTGAATTCAATGTTTGACTAGCCCTTTCCTTCCAATTAGGAAATACTGATGAAGAACTTACACAATAATTTTCTTTGTTCCAGTATGTAAGTGAAACGGGCAAAGGAGACTCCTATCTAAGTGAACTAATTCGTATTAAAATATACGGTACTAATTCTCTAGGTGTCCCCAACTATATACAAGTTATACTAAAAAATATACCAAAAAGCGTCGCCAGAAAACTCACATATAAAAGCCACGAGTTCTTTAAAAATGAAATTAACTTTTACCAAATAGTTCTTCCAGCATTATTAAAGTTCCAATCTACGAAACAAGTTAAAGATCCTTTCGATAAAAATGTTAAATTATTCTGTGCTTTTTCTGATGGTTGCAATGACGTGATTTGTCTTGAGGATGCGAGCTTAGAGAATTTCAGAGGCGCCGTTCGTCAAGAAGGCATCGACTTAGACCATTGTAATATGACTCTAAAAGTATTCGCCCAATTTCACGCCTTATCATTCGCAATGAAAGACCAAGAGCCGGAAAAGTTTGAAAAGATAAGTAATGCCATTTTCGAAGTTTATTACGACGAGCGCCTCTGGGGATGGTACAGCAGATTTTGGAATAGAATTTCGGGCATTGCAATAGACGCTGTTGAAAAAGAATACCCTAATTCAATTTACGTAGAGAAAATACAACAATTTGCCGTTCCAAAAAGGTATCAGGACATGATAAATGCAGCTACTAAAACGAAAGAAACAGGGGTGATATCTCATGGTGATTCTTGGACCAATAATTTCTTGTACAAATACGAAAATGGTCGTCCGGTTGATGCAAAAATCATTGACTTTCAATTGACGAGATGTGCTTCTCCAGTTCTTGATTTAACTTTCATGATCTACGCGTGTACTTCTGAAGATTTGAGAGAAAAGCATTATGATGAATGGTTAAAGTATTACCACGATACGCTATCCAATCAGATCAGAGATTTGGGCAGTGATCCATCAAAGGTGTATCCATGGGAGTTGTTCATGTCAGAAATTAAGAAGTATTCGTATTTCGGGCTCGGATTTAGTTTTGAATCCACACCATTCATTATATTGGCTCCGGAAGATGCTGTCAATATGGAAATGGAGGTAAGCAAGACATTTGTTAATAAGAAAATGTTAAGTTTCCATTTAATTATCTAGTTCGTATACGTATAATGGGACTTTATCGTAGGATCGTAGGAGAATCGACGCATGCTGGTCAGATAATTCTGTATAGGGTTTTATTTTGATTTTTCCATCTCGATTTTGATTTTTCCATCTCGATTTTGATTTTTGAAGTGTAAAACATCCTTAGCCGCGCTGGGCACTTTTTGGTAGGGAAAAATCTTATGGCTTCTCGTCGTCACCGACATGCTCATGACAGGTGCACGCGCAGTGTGCTATGCGCCTAAGACACTTTGTATTTTTTTTTTATTGCAAGCAATGGCAAACGAGCAAACAGTACACCTGATGGTAAGTGTTGCTGCCGCTCATGGACCTTTACAAGGTCGTTGCCTACCGCGAAGAAAGTGAAGGGAGTGTGAATGCGTGCATTTAGGCTCGGTGATACCAAAGGCACTACCAAAACCCTCCACACGCAAACACCCTCAGAAAGTTGGGCTTGGTTTGTATAGGTAAAATTCCGTGCGTACGCGTCACCGGCATGCTTATAGCAGTATATCTGTAGCTACACAACTGAGTTTTTATTACTGTTGGCGGCAAACGAGCAAACAGCACACCTGATGGTAAGTGATACTGCCGCTCATAGACCATTGATTTTGCTATACACAGTCACGACACAGATAAGGAATTAGAATTACTACCTATAAAACACTATTATAGACAAAATACTTATAATTGCTAACCATTTTAGTGAAATTTAGTGTGGTGACCGAGTAAAAATTTAATTCACCATACCCTTTCTTGTCTGTGGGTATCGTAAAGAGAACCAAGGGATATAATATGCAGATAATATCGATCAAAGAGAAGAAAAACTCGACATAAAACCCTCTACCCAACACGTCCGATGGTTGAATTTCCCTCCTATCGTAGAGGAAGCCCGAATCCAGCCGGCAATCAGGAACTATATGGTCTGTAATGATATGTTTATAAACGGAGTAACACGATCTTTTTCTTCTTGCTCTTTAAATGCATTTACGTATTACCCCCACCAATTTCCTACAGGGGGACCTGTGGGACACGCTGGTCAGATTTGCAACGGGCATAGCCAACTAAGTCACACGCTTTTACAGAGTGCCGGCGAGATCTCGTATTGACATTAGATTCCCGACACCACAAGAGTAACACGATCTGAGATTAATATCTATTTTTTTTATTTGCAGGGTGACGAGGCGTTAAATATAGACGACGTCTGGCAAATAGGTAATTTTAAAACCAAAGAAGGGAGACTTAGGGAAGCTAATAATGTTAAACATTGCGTTGACAGGGGCTACATATAAATATTATTACCAAGGCCGTTATACCCTATGATCAAATATACTCATAACTTTCTGAGTATATTTGCGTGTGGTGGGTTTTGGTGATGCATTTAATATCACCGAACCTTATTACACGCATTCATACTCCCTTCACTTCCATTACGTTAGGCAGTGGCCTAGCAAAGGTCCATGAGCGGCAGTGTACCAGCGCGTAAAATCAATGTGTCAAATTTGACGTAAACGTTCGAAAATATAGTGCCGAGCCACGATAAAAGTATATTTGATCATACCGAATAAGAGCCTATTTAGCTGTAATTTTGGTCTTTAGTTATTAGAAAAATATACATTACTGTAGAAAATTTAGGTGTGACGATAACAATTAGCGCTAACATAGCTCATAAGATTTTTTTGACCTTCGACTGTAGATCAACCGGTGATGGGTCAAATTTTAAAGATTCCTATTCGGCATATAAATATGTATGTACTAGGTGTAAATTTGATCGGTTAGGGAAGCAATGTGGAAGCTTGAATGGCTGAAAGTCGTTCTGCGACCTTATTTTTAAACATCTTGTGGCGCGTTGAGCACTTTTTTACGTGAACAACACTCGTGGAACTCGTAACATCGTCGCCGTCATGTCTCGAAAAATGTAATAGAGCGTATACGCGCCTGCTCTTCGCTTTAAAATCCACTTGAAATGTTATTCAACTTTTGTTGAATATATTGCACTTTCCTAATAAATTATTAATTTGGATTATTATTTTCGATTTATAAAAAAAAGTGTTTATAATCAAGGATTAAAATTTAAATTGGTCATTAACACATCTTTACAAACCAAAAATAATTCAAAAATAATATCTAATAGCTGGACGATACAATTCAAAGGTTACTTAGTTTTGACTTCTATCGGCAGTCCCCAAAGACCGCTCCGCATTTTTTTTACTAATCGTTTTAGTATGGTGAAATGTATAAAAAATACCTCAAAGTATTGAATTAGCTCTCTTGGTAAATTCCAAATCGCATCGCTAAGAACTAGCTGTATAGGTGGCGCTGCTTGCCAAGTATGACATTTATGAATTGAAAACGTCTATAGGCATGAATGGCGAGTAGTTTTATGTAAGTTATCATCAACATAATCACGTGACGTGTTAACGCTAGCACTATATCAGCAGCTATGTCAATGTTACTATATCTATGCCAATAGAAAACGTTTTCCTATTCGTCATATAACTATGTATGAAAGTTATAACCTCTTTTTTCATAGTTTTAAGTTGTTACTTCTGTCGGCAGCCCTCATGACAGCGTTGTGTTCTCTCTTTTAGATTTTTACAGAACAAAGCAATTTGCATTAGCTAATTTTTACAATTTAGAATTATTCGTTTATATGCATATGTAAGGTATTTTTTAATGTTATTTATACAGAATGCCCCAGATTATGAAACAACTGTTCAAATGGAAGTTAGGCAATGGTGGTAGGTACACATGAACAAAATTTGAAGTAAAATATCGATTCGTTAATAAGTTAGACATGTAAAATTTTCAACTTTATCATCGCTCTTTCGTGTGAATCTGATTGAAATGTATAAATTCAGTGATACTTAATCTGCAACATATTCGTACTTTGTTAAATGTTCATTAAAAATTAAATAAATCAATGATTACGTTCACATAAGCAAGACAAACTTCGCCTTAATGTCAGCTGATAGACCTACATATACCGTCGACGCGACTTACATACCTACATATATCATGTTCATAACATACAGCATTTAAGGCATAGACTCTTAGATATACATTTTTGAAATCACTATAAATGTTATGCTTTATTGTGTTTTGTGTCATATACATTCTCATTACGATCCATGACTGATGAACTACAAAATACTCGAACAGTTTTTCCATAACCTTAGATATATGTATATTATATACAGGATACACAGCTTCTCTGAGCTCAAACGTATAATAAGCCTAATGAACTCGGTTTTGAGTCCTGGAGTGAGTGAGATTTTTCTGAGAGGAAAAGTAGCCCAAGTTACTCCTTTATAGACAGCTACTTGGTAGTAAAATATTATCAAAATCGGTCCTGCCGTTCAAAAGATTCTCTAGAACAAAAAATTTCTAAACTAGTTTTTAGGTATGGGTATCGTGCAAATGATCTTATGAGCATTAAAAAAAAACGTATTATTTTGACATTACAAACAGACACTTTTATTTATTTGTATAGATTAAATACGTTTACAAAATGTATGATCACAGTGACAATTAGTGAAATTTATATAATTTTAAGATTTATTAATGACAATACAAGTATTTTTTTACATGCATTTTTATTGTAGGTATATTTTATTTTACAAATAATAAATTATTTGCTTAACACTTAATTGTACTATTATTTACCCTTTTTTAATCATATATTACCCGTCCAGTGTCCTAAAAGACGACTAAGGTACATACGTATAACATCTATGCAAGAGAAGGAAAACTCGAAATACAATTACCAATCCGTCTGACTAGCGTGGTAGGTCAATCCAAACTATTGTGGAGGAGTTTTGAGCCCAGCAGTGGGAAGTATATGATCCGAGATGAACATAATTATAACAGGCAGTCTGTAGATTATAGATATTACGATAGGGACTACCCTATCGTAATATCTACTACGGGTACCGGGTACTTACCCGGACCGCGGAAGGATGATATTCCGGAACGGGCGTCGGGGAAGGGCAGCACTCCAAAGGGTATTCCTCAGGGCTGGCTACAAACAGCAAAGAACTCGGGTAGAAGTGGTTGGCCCCCATGGCAACGAGGTGAGTTATGGGGTCATGCCTCGTCCTTGCGTCGCCCCGGATGGAATAGACGGCGTGTGTGTTGATCATAGCCCGCCCTAAGAAAAAAGGGTAGTATCCAAACAATAAACTCATTGCACAAGACGGAAAATTCGGTATAAAACTATGAAAATTAATTTGCTCAACATGTAACGGCAGTTAGAATTGACATTTTATGTACATGGACTAAGAAGAAGAAATAAAAACACAAATTCGTGTATAAAATTTATTAAAAATTCTTACAAGGTTTATTTTCTACGCTTTTTTGAATTATTTATTTCATTATTATAAAATGCCCACGGTTTCATGCGCGTAGATCCCGTTTCCGTGGAAATACCGGGATAAAATAACCTAAGTTACTCCTTATACAGACAGCCACATTGTAGTAAAATATTATTAAAATCAGTCTTGGACTTTTTGTCGGTTACCCAGAAGAAATAGACAAAAAATATTTAAGCTGATATTTGGCAGAAGTAGAGGAACCTGTTGTACCTTGACACCCTATGTACTTAGAGCCACTTTTAATTTTTAAATGCTCCCGGCCTTTTTTCGTATCTTTATCTGTAATTTGAGGAACTATGAACAGTGTGCCTACTCTTGAATCTCGATTCCAATCCTAAATCCAATCGCAGCTCGAATTTGAGCAAATTTGGTACTCTTGAAAGCGACACTAGCGCACGATTGGAATCAAATTCGGTGGAACGTTTCTAAACTAAATGAATTCGACTTTCGTCGATTAAGTCAAATATTTGCTACTCCCGACGTGATTTTGACGTAATTTAAAATCGTTAATGTTACACAATTTCAAGAAAGCGTCTTTGTGGCGAATTCAATAACGTTATTAATTTAAAGTAAAAAAATACGGCACATTTGATGAAATTAACAACGGCGCACGCGAAGAATTCATTCTAGATTTTGTTCAAGAGTACCAAATATAAGTTTGGTGAGATTGAAATTGAATCGGATTCGAAATTAGAATGGATTTCCAGAGTAGGCACACAGGGCTAATCAACATGAAGTGAGTTGCAAGCGATCATTGTTAGTGTTTAGTGAACTACGTCGTGATAAAGTTTTTGCCACAAAAAAGTAACTTTATATTTTTTATTTTTACGATTACTTTGCTTACTTACTATATGAAATTATTTGCCCGATTGTTTTAAAGAAGCTTTGAACAGAACTTTTTGTGAAGTTAAGAATACAGCTGATTTTAGCTATACATAACCTCAACATTTCTACGTGCGTTTGAATACGACAGTAGAAGTGGTCGTTGCGCAACTTAGCTGGTTATTGAAACTATCTATCGGTACAATAGCGGTTAGCTAGTTTCGCCGTACTACAAAAACCCGCTAACAGCTATTAACTCAATCACGTTTCACGAACGCGAATCATGCAAAAATAAACGTTCGGTAATACTAGACATGAGCGTTATTTCACGTCATTAGTTACAATAACTAATTACGCGACATGTAACTGAATCACTAGTTACGAGTCGACAAGAAAAGAAGTGATTTTTGTAACTACTTAACACGACTCACAGATATGTATTATATTCGAGCGAGCGAGAAAGAGCCGACCGCACAATGATGACTACGCTAAGTACGTTTCTTTCGCATCGCGGCCGAGCGAGCGAGCGAGATGGCTAATCGAATGACACGAAATTATTCGAAGTAATCCGACCAAATACCGAACACTCACGAGCCGTGGTAAGCAAAAAAGACAAAACAGCGTAACAATACATTTTCTACGTTTAATTTTCATACGTAAAATTGCATTTATAGATAATAAAATAGAGTGATTTTTGTTTATAAGTAATTTCAACGGCTTGCAATTGCGGGAAACGAAGAGAGTGTTACTTTGAAATTTGAATTTAAAGTAAAGAATTTAATTTATTTATTGTTTTAGTTTGTTGTTTTACTAATAAAATCTTCATACATTATACAGTGAATATAACAGTGAAAAAAAACTGTAAATATATCAAAAGTGTAAATAAACTGTAAATATAATCATTGAATATACAATCAATTTACTTTTAAATACGTCTGCATTAATACAAATTTAATTAAAATAATAGTTACATAATAACTACTAATCAATCGTAAATACATATAATGCAGTCAGTCCTCAGCCTGAAAAAAGTATAAAGGAAGTTAATTTATTGATTTAACTGTATAGCTAGAAATTTATGTTCGTTTCGCGTGTAACTGTATATAGTTAGTGGAGCTATTCATACAATATGCAAACAATCACAGTAGCTGTATACAAATAAGTCGTTACAAAGATCACTAGTTTTGAAACACGTGACGTCGACCAAGAATCACAATATGCAAACAATCACAGTGGCTGTATACAAATAACTAGTTACAAAAATCACTAGTTCTGAAACAAGTGACGTCGACCAAGAAACTAGTTTCGTTACGTTTCTTAAAAATAACGTAACGACCCACGTCTAGGTCGCGCGCGCCGCCTTCGTGATGGGACGCCTTCACTGCTTATTAAACGCCAAGTCAAAACTATCACTTAAAAATAAAGTCCGATTATACACTACCTGCATACGGCCGATCATGACGTATGCCAGTGTAGTGTTCGCGCACGTTAGGCCAAACAGGATCCACAGGTTACAAACACTACAAAATAAGATTCATGCTACGGGCAACGGGAGCACAGTGGTTCGTTCGTAATGTCGATCTACACATCGTCCTCGAATTGCCGACCATCAGGCAGTACATGAAGCGTTGCCCCCAGCGCTATTTTGACTCTGCCACGACTCACCCCAATCCACTAGTGGTTGGGGCGGTAAACTACGTCCCCTCAAAAATATCCGCGGTCCGACGTCCCCGTTATCTCCTTGAAGAAGGGGATGACGCTATTACGATCGCCCAAGAAAGGGCCTACACAGCTCGCGCAGCGATAACACAAAAAACTCCGCGGTATCGGCCTCGCCGACGAGGTCGAAAACCGCGGCGCGTAAAAGTCATTAACCCAAACGTGGCCACGCCCACTTTGCTTTCAGCGACGCCCCGAGCCGAGGTCCGTTCCCCACAGGGGGAGCCCTCGGGCGATGTTCGCTTAACTTACTTACCGGGTTGAGAGCCTTCCGCTCGCCCATTGATCGCGTTAAGCTGTCAAGGTCATCTGCGACCAACAGCTACACACGCAACAAAAAAAAAAAAAAAAACCACCTCTAGGTAATACTCGATCGCTGCCGGCAGCTAACAGTCGCTACTCGCTATTGTAGCTAGCTTTAGCTGACAACTCTGTAGCTAATAGTTATCGCGATCGCGACATGGTTCGAACATCGTTTCTTTCATCAATCATCATTTTGTCTCTTTCATACACGCACAATGCAAAGCTGCGCTTGACCTTTGATTTTAGCCCTTATCACATTTCAAATAAGATGCATTTTTTTGTAAGATTATTTGTGTTATTTGTCATTCGATACTTAGACGTGAGTTGCAGGTAGATGCCTAATTATGTGGCCT
Organism: Lymantria dispar; assembly: GCA_032191425.1. Classification (NCBI taxonomy): domain Eukaryota; kingdom Metazoa; phylum Arthropoda; class Insecta; order Lepidoptera; family Erebidae; genus Lymantria; species Lymantria dispar. The sequence goes on along the minus strand of CM063465.1, from coordinate 1,385,022 downwards.
TGAACTAGTCCTAATTCATGTGTTTAGCGACATGGTGAATTATAGACACGTCTTGGGTTGAGAGCCTTCGGCGCTCACCCAGCAGTCCGGGTAAAGCTGTCATAGCCATCTGCGGTTAACGACTAAGTCACACAAAAAAAGTGGCGTCACTTACTTTTGAGTATAGGTAATATTAAATTTGATAGCTTGAAAATTAAAATAAAGTGTATATATCATCATCTCAGCCCATACACCCACATCCCACTGTTTGTTGGGCTCGGGCTTCCTCCACTATGAGAAGAAAATTGACCCGACATAGCACGCTGGTCAGATGTGGTGGCATAAGGCTTTGTTATGAGATTTCCTTCTCTTGTATAGATGTTGTATACGTATTATAATATAGTATGTAAATATAGTATGAATATCTTAGAATAATAACTAACAGAAGGTAACTCCGCACAGAAAAAATGAAGCATTTAAATTGGAGCCAAATGGAGCCTACGCCGGACCGTTTCGTAGTGTACAAGGTCAGGGCGTACGCAAGGCAATTCTATTATATAGTGGTGTGCGTAAGTAGGTACGCGTGTAACATACACTACACTGTGATACTTTAGTTAACTAGTAAACACAACCCGCTATTCTCGCTACTGAAATAATGTTTCAAAAACCGCTATTGACATTCGATAGAAGATAGTTTCCTTTCGTTAACCAAAAAACCCGCTACAACCCATCGCTATACGACAGGGTAGGGCTGTACCTCAGTGTTACCAACTTTATTTTTTCGAAGATCGTACCACGGATTAAAAAGGATAGTATTTTGCCAAGAATTGAAGAAATATAATAGTTCGCAATGAAATTTGCAAAAAATTACCGAAATTATCTGGACAAATTTTGATGAGCTTTTTTTTTAGGACATTTGCGTATCGTCGATGTTTAATAACCGATACACCGATGTTCATGAGCGATATATCGCTGTTACTAAGTAATAAAAATCCTCCAAGCAAATTCTGATGAGCTTTTTTTTTTTGGGCAAGTTTGTCGCATATTTTACATTTTAAGTACAGCAGGATGGATATATTAAATATATGGTTCTACAACATTAAAAAATCTAAATTATTTACTAAAAATAACACATATAAGATTTCATTCAAAAGGTCGTATGTTTTGCGTACGATTTCTATCACTCGATCGTAGATCGTACAAGAACCAAAAAGATCGTATAAATACGATTTAAATCGTATGGTTGGCAACGCTGCTGTACCTTGATCACACCAAAACCTTTGTATCTTGGTCATATCTTCAAGGTACATCCAATTTTTTTCTATTTAATTTTGTTTGGCGTTACAAATTATTTTAAGATTTTGTACTTATACTTTGTTTCTTTGGTTCAGGTAAAATGCCTCGTTGCAAAAACAACACCAAACCAATACCCATTGATAAAACAACACTTTCTACTGCTATCAAACTAGTCAAAGAAAAAAAAAATTCAATAAGAGGAGCCGCGAAGCATTTGAAATTATCAAGATGTAGGTACTTTAAAGAGGCATTATGAACACTGCTTAGAGACTGGTCAAGATGTGAGCCAACTTCACGATAACCTCGCTGCTAAGAAAATTTTTAAACATGAAGAAGAGCTCTTGCTTGTAGATTATATATGGATGCTGATAAGCGATAATATGTAAACCTTCACAAAGTTCGTTTTGAGAAAATGGCGTTTAAAGATTTCAAACCAATTCTTAATAAGTTTGTTTGAAAAAGTAGACATCCACCGATTCTTCCTCTATTTAATAAAAAGAATTATGGATTAGAAATAGATTGGCAACATAAAAAGAAAAAAAGTTAGTATATTTATCCACAAAAATAAGATTTTTGCTTGTTTATTGTATTTATTGTATTAGTATTTAGTGACACTAAATGCACATTGAGGAACATAAATGAATATTGATAAACATATGTTATCACTTATAAAGTGTAAAATGTTTTAACTAGAATTATTAAGATATAATTTTTTTTATTTTACTTTTATTATTTGTAAATCTAAAAAAGCCTAAACTATTTCTAAACAAATTGTCTATCTAATGTAATAAAAAACGTGGTTGACGCTGCGTATAATAACTGAATGTGATTTAAGCAATACAGTATCAAGCCTCATAACATATTGGTCGTCACGATAGATGGCACATTTCGAATTTCAACTACGTTAAGAAACTTGAAGGATTATTGAAAAATATTGTATACGTAATTACCGATTTGTTTTATGATATTTATCCATTTTTTTTCATACTTAACGTGACCTGGAACTCTTTTCCAGAATGTTAAATACGTGATGTACTATCAAAATATATCAAAATCTTTGATTTTGACTTTTTGTGGGTTGACACATTATTGCTTATCAGTATCCATATTAGAAGCAGCAAAGTTACAGCACGGACTTACTTTAAAAGACGTCCAGAGGTTAGCGTTTGAGTTTGGAAAGAACAACAACAAAACATATCCACCTCGATGGGATGAAAACCAAATGGCTGGAAATTACTGGTTGCGTCTTTTCCGGAGACGACATCCAAACCTAGCTTTACGCAAACCAGAAGCTACTAGCCTTGGTCGTTCTACGGCATTTAATAAAACAAATGTAAAATTGACCTTTGAAAACCATAAGATAGCTTTGTCCAAATGTCCACAATTAAGAGCAACTGATATTTGGAATGTGGACGAAAGTGGGATTTCCACAGTCCATGTTCCACCAAAAATTTTAACAGCCAAAGATGCTAAACAAGTTGGCGCAATGACGAGCGGCGAAAAAGGAACTACCGTCACAATGATAGCTACAGTAAACGCGGGAGGTGGATTCATTCCGCCCATGCCTGTATTTCCACGAGTAAATTTCAAGGATTTTATGCTTGCTAGAACTCCTGATGGTAGTATTGGTGAAGCCAACCCTCCAGGATGATCTAATGAAGCACTATTTCTACAGTTTTTCAAACACTTCGTCAATTATGTGAAACCATCCAAGGACTGTCCTGCCATTTTACTACTTGATAATCACGAAGGCCACATTCAAATACCAGTAATAGAGTTGGCTAGAAAACAGCGTGATTCTCGTAACATTTCATCTACACACAAGTCATAAATTTCAAGCCCTAGATAAGACCGTGTTCGGACTGTTTAAGAAATATTACAACACAGCTGCATATGAATTAATGTTGACACCAGGTCACGTCGGTAAGCCATCGACAATTGATGACTCTGCCAGTCTTGTTGGAAAAGCTTTTCCTCAATCTTTTACCCCATCAAATATTATTCAGGGCTTCAGAAGCACTAGATTACACCCACTAAATGAAAACTTCAAGAACAAAAAATTTCAAGAACATGAGTTTATGCCGTCACACGTAACTGACCAACACTTACCTGTGTGAAAACCAACCTCGTCCCGGGACTTCATTCCAAGAAACGAATACAATTCTTGAACAGCCAAATTGTGACAAGGAGCTTCTTCTTCCTTCTTCTGGAGATTCTACTCAAGAACACAACCAAGTTCTTGAAACCTCTTTACAAGAAAACACACAAGAATGCTTAAATATTGTGACTCCATCCATGATTAGACCACACCCAAAAGCTGAAGCACGGAAAGAAGTTCGAAGAGGCAGACTGAAAGGAAAATCAAGGATTCTAACAGACACTCCGGAAAAGAATGCAATCGAAAGAATAAAGGCGGCAAGACAAAATAAAAAACTTAAAATAAATAAAACTGAGAAAGTACAGAAACTAAGAGTAAAGAAAAAAAAATCAATGAGGAATCAGAAACATCCGAAGAAGAAAACGAAAACTTTTCTGTGAGAGATTCAGATGCTTCAGAAGGATTTTTATCTTCTGAGGACGGACCCTCATGCAGATATTTTCAGACAAATAAAGAAAATATACATACGACAAACTATAAGGACGGTGGTTATGTTATATTTATTTATGAAGGAGAATACTTTGTAGGCAAAATAATGTCGGTCAATGCATAAGGCACTCTAATAAAATCCATGAAAAAGTCATTAAAAAACTAGAAGGGCCAGAAAAAGAGGACTTCAACTTGTATCAATGGTCACATATTAAGGAAAAAATAAAAACCCCAAAAAAATCTAATTCCAAGAGGGAATTTTACTTTGTTCCTGAAATATACATACGATAATTTATACGCTTAAGTACAAAAATTTGTTTGTATGAAGAGATTATGGACTTCTCAATGTGATTAAAATGTTCCTAAGTTAGGTATTACTAGATGTATTAGTTTTGTTAATTTAAATTGTTATTGATTGACACTTCATAAATATTATTTAATAGCTTAAAGACATAATGAACTTAAAATAATAATATAAATACTATTTGCCAAAGAAATATGGATTTTATTTGACAGAGTTCAAACTGTGACCAAGTTACAAGATAGCAGATCAAGGTACATCACCACTATTGTACCTTGATCAACATTCCAACTTTTTTTTAGTCTGTGTAATCTTTCAAAGTCTATTGTCTATTCTTTTTTATAATTTATATACGAACCTTATTAGTTATTATGTAAGTATGGAGGGTAGAGGTAAGGAGAACCGTCTCATATGGGAGGAAGCTTGAAAAAGTGTCCCACTTTCAGCACTAAATAACAGTTCAAAAATCCTCCAGAATGGCGCTAGCATAGGCACACACACATACGAATTGAGCAGTCGTTAACTGATTGAAGTCATCATCATCTTGTTCTTATCCCAATTACTTGGGGTCGACGCAATATGTCATCTGTTTTGACATATTGCAAAAAGTTTCGGCAATGACTTTTATGACCGGCCGCCTGCCTGACGTCAACCCTCCTTGGGAATGTAATCGTTGACCCAAATGGTACCAGATGGAGTTGGTCCGGGTCAATCTAGTGCTCTTAGTCGTCTTTTACGACACCCACGAGCAAAGCAAGGGTTGGTAGTATTCGAAGCCGCTACCACACAGCAAACGTTAACTGATTGAAGTATGCTCAATTAAGTTAGTGACAGTTGTGATAGTGTCAATATCAATTCTTTTTATATTCTTCATTAATTATTAACATGAATTTTTACATCTATTTTAAAACTGCCATTTATGAAATTTACTTTTATTATTTTGCTTTTTAAGAACTTTTGTTTTCTACTTTTTCAACGAGACGGAAGTTCTTTCGTACTTTTTTATTACTATATCTTATTCTAATAACTTTCAGCTCCTTTTTTTAAATTTACCCTGTCGCTACTGTAGCACCACCCTTATTTAGCAGATTTTAACGGACACTTTTTACATATAGACACGGTTCTCCTTACCTCTACCCTCCATATATGTAAGGTACAATTTAACACAATAATTATGACCGTTTTTTTTTAAATCGATGAATGAAAACGTTATCAAGTTACAAAAGGTTCCTCTATCGTGTAAATAACTGTGTGAGCGTATTGTTTTGATATTACAAACAGATTCAGCAACTCAATATTGATGACCAGTCTGGCTTTCGAGTAATTTCTCTGTTGTCAAGGTCTGAAGAGTCGTCCCCATGATATTTAAAGACCCTCCAGGTTTCATTCTCTTATAATTAATTTTTATTACTTATTTATCTAAAATGGAACTAACATTTTAGCGCAAATAAATACTATGTGGACTTCGAAGCCTTCCGACTTTCGAAGACTTCCAAAGAGGAGCTGCATACAATTTTGATATAATCCTGAATAAAAAAATCGACTGCAACCATTTTCTCATGGATGCCATCTTCAGAACTGGACCAAATTGAAATGAGATCACAAGGAAAACAACAGCTTTCAAATAAAAAAAATAATTATAAAAATCTGTTCACTCAGTGGAAAGTTCTGAAGTAACAAACATAAAAAAAGACAGTCAAATTGAGCAACCTACTCCTTTTTTAAGTTGATTAAAAAATAGTACTTGATTATATATTATCCTGCATTATGCCAATGCTATGCATTCCTCATGCCCGTAACTTTCCTATATGCACTAAAATGTTCTAAATACTGGTATATAGTATCTATAGGGCTGTATATCTCGTTCATTCTACTCAACAGATGCTGTGGAGGTTGTACTGGCACTGCAGGACCAAGGAGACCTTGGAGGAATTCCCTTAATAAACCCCAAACGGCATTTGCCATAACACATGGCCTATACTCCACCTGAAATAGAAAAAAGAAGCTGTTAAATACTTGAGACTATCTATGTGGGGGTTGGAACAAGGGCGTTGCTGCCGCCGTATCAGCCATATCAATGATACCAGGCCCCCAGGCCAGCCAGACCGTAGGGGTCTATGTACAAGTAAAATTCCTAAAATGTTATAATGATTAATAACATTTTTGAGACAAACTAGGACAGCCATTTGATATAAAATCCCGTATTTTCTTCTAATTTTGAAAAAACTTAACCTTTCCTTTGGGTTCTCCAACACATTTCGATACAGGGTCAGTCTTACACAAGCAATGCCACTGGGTTGGAGACTCAGAAATATAAGCAAATACCATTACTTCTTAGCCCAGTGATGGGCAAAGTACGGCCCGCGGGCCAACTCCGGCCCGCGAAAGTTTTTAATTCGGCCCGCCGAGTTCATCCATCCTAAATATTATAGTCAGCATTTTGGCGCGAATAATAAAATCTAACGTTTATAATTAAAAATCTCCGAATTTTTATTGAAAGCCAATTCGTCAGGGGTGTTTTGAGCTTTCATTATCACATAATTAACTTGTCAATTATTAGTTTATTTATTGAAAAAATTCCATTCTCTTCACCTATTGGTGAAGCTAAAATAGCCGCGTAGTTCATGTGTTGGGAAATACGGGGCGCAAAACGTGGTGAAATGTGAGGCGCAGGCGGCGAGGGCGAGAACGGAAAAACTCAATCAGAAACCGATTAACTGATGAGCACCTTTTCCCACTGCTGAAAGTTGCTTCGTCACAGATGGAACCTGCTTTCGAAAATATTATGGAAAATCATAAACAATTCCATATGTCTCACACGCCTAACAAGGCGTAAAAGGTATTTTGTTTATTAAAAAGCTTTAATACAAAATGCATTTTTCTATAATTCTGGCCCTCCTCTAGAATTTCTTAAACTTTGTGGCCCGCCATTAAAAAAGTTTGCCCAACACTGTCTTACCCCATAAACCATATTCCATTTTGGCACAGGCCTCCTCCAGATAAGGGAAATTATTCACATTTGCCAAGCAGATGATGATTGGGAAAACTTTTAAGTAACTAGGCATTATCATCAGCTCATATACATCCCACTGCTGGACTAAAGAACAATAGGAGGGAAATTGACTTACTACTACTACACTGGTCAGCTGAGTTATTTATTTGAATTTTGCCTTACCTCACTGATGTTATCTGCATATTATATCCCTTTGTTGTCTTTTATGACAATCATGGGAAAATCAAACGCATATACAGAATGTTTCAGGCTATGGACAGTGACGGATTTAGACTTGATGCCGCTATAGGCCCTGTTTATCGCGCCGCCCTTAATAGTAGAATAAATTTTATTAATTTTATTCCAATATAACTTTCAATGTTCATGTTCATTCGTAAATCCACTAGTTAAATATTAAACGTAAACCCACGAGACTTAGGCGTTGATATGGTACCTGAATTAAGGTTTCGTAAACACATTATCAAAATTTGTAGTAAAGCATTCCGAAAATTAGGTTTAATTTTGAGAATTTGTAAAGATTTCAATAATATTTTGACCATCAAAATTTTATATAACGCTCTTGTACGCAGTCACCTAGAGACATCTGCAATCGTTTGGAATCCTCACGAGTCTAAATATAGTCTAATGCTAGAAAAAATTCAGAATAAATTCACCCGTTTTTTATATATGAAAGAGTACGGAGTTTATCCGTTTTATCCACTTATGTACCCAAGCCTGTTTATGTTGGGTATGGTTGGCTATGACCAGTTGAGCGTGCGGCGCGATGTGTCGCTGGCCCGCTACGTGTGGCGTGTACTTCGCGGCCAACTACATCACCCCGCTATACTGGCAATGCTACACCTGTGCGCACCAGCAGGTCGCATGGGCATACGGCGCCGGCCGCTTGCGTTAAGCTTGCCAACGGCCAGAACTAATATGCTCCATTACGCTCCACTGACACGTGCTATCAGACTAATAAATACAGTCCACTATTCCACGGGCATTTACAACTGCAGTTTGCGAGAATTCTCAGACGTTGTATATAAGTGCGTGGCTTATAATTAGTAAAACATAATATTAAATTATAATTAATATTTTGATATTATTCTTTATTAATTGTTTTATATTATTGTCATATGTATTACATGTCTTAATTTATTATTTAGTTAAATATTATTTGATAAAATATAATGTTAAGTTATGATTAATATTTTGATATTATATTTTATTATTCGTTTATTGCTATATGTAATACATGTCTTAATTTATTATTTAGTTAAATGTTATTTCGTAAAATATAATATTAAATTATGATTAATATTTTGATATTATATTTTATTATTTGTATAATATTATTATCTTACTTATATATAACTGTATTAATTTTCTAATTTTACTTATAATATCGCATTAGGTTAAATGTCCTGTAAAGGTATTTATTATAATTGCTTGTAAATAAATAAATAAATAATAGTTGGGATACCCTGCTGAGATCATTGAGCATTGTGCCAAGGTCCTCCATGGATTCTGCCATAACGACTATATCGTCCGCAAATCGAAGGTGAGTGATGTATTCGCCGTTAATGTTGATGCCGAGTCCAGTCCAGTCTAAGAGCTTGAAGACATCTTCCAGTGCAGTGGTGAACAGTTTCGGAGAGATGTCATCTCCCTGTCTCACGCCTTTCTGCAACTGGATCGGTTTCGTACTCTTATCCCGGATACGGACTGACATTGTGGCGTTCCTATACAAACACTTCAGCACTTCGATATAGCGATGGTCGATTTGGCACCGCTGAAGGGACTGCAGCACCGCCCAAGTTTCGACTGAATCAAAGGCTTTCTCATAGTCCACAAACGCTAAGCACAGGGGCCGATTATACTCCTCGGTCTTTTGTATAATCTGCCGAAGCGTGAGGATATGGTCTATGGTGGTCTACGAATGAACATGGACAAGACGAAAGTCATGTCAAATGCCCATGTCATTCCTGTACCGGTCCTAGTTGGCAATGCGATTCTTGAAGTTGTCGATCACTATGTTTACCTAGGACAAACAGTTGAGTTAGGTAGATCCAATTTCGAGAAAGAGATCAGCCGACGAATCCAACTCGGTTGGGCAGCGTTCGGGAAACTTAAGAGGATCTTCTCGTCCAACATACCTCAGTGTCTGAAAACACAGGTCTTTGACCAGTGTGTATTACCAGTGATGACTTACGGCACGGAAACGTGGTCCCTAAATGTAGGCCTCATATCAAGGCTCAAAGTCGCTCAGCGTGCTATGGAGCGGGCTATGCTCGGGATTTCTCTGCGAGATAGAATCTGGAATACGGAAATCCGCAGAAGAACGGGTGTAACCGACATAGCACGAAGAATTAGCACGCTGAAGTGGCAATGGGCAGGCCACATCGCTCGACGAACCGACAACTGCTGGGGAAGAAAGGTTCTCGAGTGGCGACCACGTATCGGACGACGCAGTGTAGGACGCCCCCCCACTAGGTGGACCGATGACCTAGTGAAAGTAGCTGGGCGTCGTTGGATGCAGGCGGCACAGGACCGCTCATTGTGGCGCAACATGAGGGAGACCTACGTCCAGCAGTGGACGGCGATAGGCTGAAATGATGATGATGATAACTTTCAATTATAACTAATAAATATTACAGATACATACGTAATAAACATTAGACAAATAAATGTTTTCTTTATATTAATCAACTAGCAGTGCCCGCGACTTCGTCCGCGTGGAATAGTGACTTTGGAGAGCATAGTGACTTTCAGGATTTATTTATTTATTTTAAAACTTCTCTCATTGCTGCGCATAAGTCGTAGTCGTTTTGCAAGAGCAGACTGTAGAGAAAGTTGAGGTCTTTTTCTAGGCGTTTCGTAGAGGCTACCGCCCCCTCGTCTCTCATGACCGCCCGCCACATCATACATGCGCGCGCATTCTATCTATAAAAATGAATTGCTGTTCGTTAGTCTCGCTAAAACTCGTGAACGGCTGGACCGATTTGACCAATTTTGGTCTTGAATTATTTGTGGAACTCCAGGGAAGGTTTATACGGTGAGAAAATATGGCAAAATTGCGAGTAAAATACTAAAAACAATAATTTTTTATTCCCATACAAACTGTTCTTACCTGTCAAACATTTAATGTTCGTTCCGACGGTTCAGCATTTTTGGCATAATTACTACATAATGTAGATCTAGATTAAAAAAGGTTGTGGAATCGATAAGAAAATGCGGTATATTAAATAGCTAGAATATAATTCACCACTTGAGAGTGTTGTAAAAGACAACTAAGGGATATAATATGCATATAATATCTATGCAAGAGAAAGAAAACTTGAAACGAAACCCTATATTGACACGTCTGACCAGCGTGGTATTATCCGTGCGGTGACGAAGTAAGAATACAATTCACCACCCGTGTGTGTCGTAAAAGACGACTAAGTGATATAGTATGCATATAATATCTATGTAAGAGAAGGAAAACTCGGAACAAAACCCTATACCAACACGTCTGATCAGAGTGGTATAGTAGGTCAATTTTCCTCCCATAGTTGAGGAGGCCCGAGCCCAACAGTGGGACGTGTATGGGTTGAGACTATGATGATGATTTATCAGCCTCCTACAAATGGCGTAAAGTTGCAGATTAAAGAAATATAACACTTGCCGTAAATCGAATTCAGTTGGATTATCAATAATTCCATTATATTGATACGTTTGAGGCCAAGTCCGGAGAGCGCCTCAGCTTTAGCAGGATCACCAGCCTCCCCTTCTTTCAACATCCAGGGAACTGGCCAAACGCTATTCAAGCGTTGTACAGTCAAGGTACCAGGTGCTTAAAGACCAGCGCCAGCACCCATTAGGGTTGACCGTTTGGCCGGAGGGTGATAGATTTAACAGATGATAGATTAAACCCACGAGACTTAGGCGTTGATATGGTACCTGAATTAAGGTTTCGTAAACACATTATCAAAATTTGTAGTAAAGCATTCCGAAAATTAGGTTTAATTTTGAGAATTTGTAAAGATTTCAATAATATTTTGACCATCAAAATTTTATATAACGCTCTTGTACGCAGTCACCTAGAGACATCTGCAATCGTTTGGAATCCTCACGAGTCTAAATATAGTCTAATGCTAGAAAAAATTCAGAATAAATTCACCCGTTTTTTATATATGAAAGAGTACGGAGTTTATCCGTTTTATCCACTTATGTACCCAAGCCTGTTTATGTTGGGTATGGTTGGCTATGACCAGTTGAGCGTGCGGCGCGATGTGTCGCTGGCCCGCTACGTGTGGCGTGTACTTCGCGGCCAACTACATCACCCCGCTATACTGGCAATGCTACACCTGTGCGCACCAGCAGGTCGCATGGGCATACGGCGCCGGCCGCTTGCGTTAAGCTTGCCAACGGCCAGAACTAATATGCTCCATTACGCTCCACTGACACGTGCTATCAGACTAATAAATACAGTCCACTATTCCACGGGCATTTACAACTGCAGTTTGCGAGAATTCTCAGACGTTGTATATAAGTGCGTGGCTTATAATTAGTAAAACATAATATTAAATTATAATTAATATTTTGATATTATTCTTTATTAATTGTTTTATATTATTGTCATATGTATTACATGTCTTAATTTATTATTTAGTTAAATATTATTTGATAAAATATAATGTTAAGTTATGATTAATATTTTGATATTATATTTTATTATTCGTTTATTGCTATATGTAATACATGTCTTAATTTATTATTTAGTTAAATGTTATTTCGTAAAATATAATATTAAATTATGATTAATATTTTGATATTATATTTTATTATTTGTATAATATTATTATCTTACTTATATATAACTGTATTAATTTTCTAATTTTACTTATAATATCGCATTAGGTTAAATGTCCTGTAAAGGTATTTATTATAATTGCTTGTAAATAAATAAATAAATAATAGTTGGGATACCCTGCTGAGATCATTGAGCATTGTGCCAAGGTCCTCCATGGATTCTGCCATAACGACTATATCGTCCGCAAATCGAAGGTGAGTGATGTATTCGCCGTTAATGTTGATGCCGAGTCCAGTCCAGTCTAAGAGCTTGAAGACATCTTCCAGTGCAGTGGTGAACAGTTTCGGAGAGATGTCATCTCCCTGTCTCACGCCTTTCTGCAACTGGATCGGTTTCGTACTCTTATCCCGGATACGGACTGACATTGTGGCGTTCCTATACAAACACTTCAGCACTTCGATATAGCGATGGTCGATTTGGCACCGCTGAAGGGACTGCAGCACCGCCCAAGTTTCGACTGAATCAAAGGCTTTCTCATAGTCCACAAACGCTAAGCACAGGGGCCGATTATACTCCTCGGTCTTTTGTATAATCTGCCGAAGCGTGAGGATATGGTCTATGGTGGTCTACGAATGAACATGGACAAGACGAAAGTCATGTCAAATGCCCATGTCATTCCTGTACCGGTCCTAGTTGGCAATGCGATTCTTGAAGTTGTCGATCACTATGTTTACCTAGGACAAACAGTTGAGTTAGGTAGATCCAATTTCGAGAAAGAGATCAGCCGACGAATCCAACTCGGTTGGGCAGCGTTCGGGAAACTTAAGAGGATCTTCTCGTCCAACATACCTCAGTGTCTGAAAACACAGGTCTTTGACCAGTGTGTATTACCAGTGATGACTTACGGCACGGAAACGTGGTCCCTAAATGTAGGCCTCATATCAAGGCTCAAAGTCGCTCAGCGTGCTATGGAGCGGGCTATGCTCGGGATTTCTCTGCGAGATAGAATCTGGAATACGGAAATCCGCAGAAGAACGGGTGTAACCGACATAGCACGAAGAATTAGCACGCTGAAGTGGCAATGGGCAGGCCACATCGCTCGACGAACCGACAACTGCTGGGGAAGAAAGGTTCTCGAGTGGCGACCACGTATCGGACGACGCAGTGTAGGACGCCCCCCCACTAGGTGGACCGATGACCTAGTGAAAGTAGCTGGGCGTCGTTGGATGCAGGCGGCACAGGACCGCTCATTGTGGCGCAACATGAGGGAGACCTACGTCCAGCAGTGGACGGCGATAGGCTGAAATGATGATGATGATAACTTTCAATTATAACTAATAAATATTACAGATACATACGTAATAAACATTAGACAAATAAATGTTTTCTTTATATTAATCAACTAGCAGTGCCCGCGACTTCGTCCGCGTGGAATAGTGACTTTCAGGATTTATTTATTTATTTTAAAACTTCTCTCATTGCTGCGCATAAGTCGTAGTCGTTTTGCAAGAGCAGACTGTAGAGAAAGTTGAGGTCTTTTTCTAGGCGTTTCGTAGAGGCTACCGCCCCCTCGTCTCTCATGACCGCCCGCCACATCATACATGCGCGCGCATTCTATCTATAAAAATGAATTGCTGTTCGTTAGTCTCGCTAAAACTCGTGAACGGCTGGACCGATTTGACCAATTTTGGTCTTGAATTATTTGTGGAACTCCAGGGAAGGTTTATACGGTGAGAAAATATGGCAAAATTGCGAGTAAAATACTAAAAACAATAATTTTTTATTCCCATACAAACTGTTCTTACCTGTCAAACATTTAATGTTCGTTCCGACGGTTCAGCATTTTTGGCATAATTACTACATAATGTAGATCTAGATTAAAAAAGGTTGTGGAATCGATAAGAAAATGCGGTATATTAAATAGCTAGAATATAATTCACCACTTGAGAGTGTTGTAAAAGACAACTAAGGGATATAATATGCATATAATATCTATGCAAGAGAAAGAAAACTTGAAACGAAACCCTATATTGACACGTCTGACCAGCGTGGTATTATCCGTGCGGTGACGAAGTAAGAATACAATTCACCACCCGTGTGTGTCGTAAAAGACGACTAAGTGATATAGTATGCATATAATATCTATGTAAGAGAAGGAAAACTCGGAACAAAACCCTATACCAACACGTCTGATCAGAGTGGTATAGTAGGTCAATTTTCCTCCCATAGTTGAGGAGGCCCGAGCCCAACAGTGGGACGTGTATGGGTTGAGACTATGATGATGATTTATCAGCCTCCTACAAATGGCGTAAAGTTGCAGATTAAAGAAATATAACACTTGCCGTAAATCGAATTCAGTTGGATTATCAATAATTCCATTATATTGATACGTTTGAGGCCAAGTCCGGAGAGCGCCTCAGCTTTAGCAGGATCACCAGCCTCCCCTTCTTTCAACATCCAGGGAACTGGCCAAACGCTATTCAAGCGTTGTACAGTCAAGGTACCAGGTGCTTAAAGACCAGCGCCAGCACCCATCAAAAGAGGCTGGAGAGAGTCGAACGTGACCCCTGGGGTCGTCCTTATTGAACGGCACTAAGTAGAGATCACTTTTTCTTTAGATCAATCAGTAGAAAATTTTGGACAGTCTTGAATGTGACCCCTGGGGTCGCCTGTATCGTAGTGCTGAGTAAGCTACGCCGTCCTCCCCTCGCCGAAATTTGCCTCCCTGACCTCCCCATCAGGGTTGTCGAGGACCTTATCCCACCGCGGAAAGCCCCCCGCAATCATTACTTTGCTAGACAGTAACCACACAGTTTAATTAGTGGTAGGACCACACTGTCGACAGTTATCTGTCTACAGCTGCGGGCCGGTCCGTCTGGGGTAGTACCACACTCTCGCAGAAAATCGACGTCTGAGTAGTAGCAATTTATTACTGCGCTCCGTTCGGTGAGCAAGAGAGCCGGAAGCCCAACTTTCTGAGGGTGTTTGTGTGTGGAGGGTTTTGGTGGTGCTCTTGGTATCACCGAGCCTCAATGGACGCATTCACACTCCCTTCACTTTCTTCGCGGTAGGCAGCGACTCTGTAAAGGTCCATGAGCGGCAGCAACACTTACCATCAGGTGTACTGTTTGCTCGTTTGCCACCGTTTGCAATAAAAAAAAACCTGAAACCGGAGATGGGGTGCCAAGGGCGTATATTCGTGTTAAATCTATCACCCTCCTAATCTAGCACCTGGTACCACATTACACGGGTCTATACAACACTTGAATAGCATTTGGCCAGTTTCCTGGATGTTGGAAGGAGGAGAGGCTGGAGCCGAATGTGGGACGGTCGCCGGCCTCGGTCACAGACATGTCGATATAATGGTATTATTAATCATTTAACTGGATTGAATTTACGGTAAGTGTTATATTGCCTTAATCTGCAACTTTACGGCATTTGTAGGAGGCTGATAAATCATCATTATAATCTCAACCCATACACATCCCACTGTTGGGCTCGGGCCTCCTCCAGTATGGGAGGGAAATCGACCTACTATACCTCGCTGGTCAGACGTCTTGGTATAGGGTTTTGTTCTGAGTTTTCCTTCTCTTGCATAGATATTATATGCATACTATAACACTTAGTCGTCTTTTACGACACACACGGGTGGTGAATTGTATTCTTACTCCGTCACCGCACGGACAATCATCATCATCTCAGCCCACATACGTCCCACTGTTGGGCTCGGGCCTCCTCCATAATGGAAGGGTAATTGAGCTACTATACCACGCTGGTCAGACGTGTTGGTATAGGGTTTTATTTCGAGCTTTCCTTCTCTCGCATAAATGTTATATGCGTTTTATATCCCTTAGTCGTCTCGTACGATCACCCACGGGTAAGATAGGGAGTGGTGAATTGTATTCTTAC
Organism: Lymantria dispar; assembly: GCA_032191425.1. Lineage (NCBI taxonomy): Eukaryota > Metazoa > Arthropoda > Insecta > Lepidoptera > Erebidae > Lymantria > Lymantria dispar. The sequence continues at coordinate 1,369,163 of CM063465.1, read as the reverse complement.
TCCGTCACCACACCGCACGGACAATACTAATACTAAAACTAAACTGATAAAATAATACTAAAACAAAATAATTACGAAGAAAAGGCGGTACGAAGTTCGCCGGGTCAGCTAGTACTTAATAATTACATGGCTACATCACTAATACTTACATTTTTAATATCGCGATATCTTTTGAATAATTTTATTCTGAATTTAATAATTCAAAAAGTTCTAGAAAGGTATTGAATCCATCTTGAATACGAAGTAATTTAATTTGATAAGGATTAATACGAAGATACAAAATAAAGAGTTTTTAAGCGTGGGCATTTTAATTATTTAAAAAAATAAAAGAAAAACACTTATTGTGAGATAACTACAATAGTTAGACATATGGTCTCGCGACATTTTTTGTAGAAAATTATATGCTCTGCAAAGTTGTAGTATATTGTTTTGTTCTATAATGAATAGTTTTCGCAGCAAACGCGATATAAAGATTTTTTCGGGTAATTTTTTTACACCTTGGGTTACATTATTGGACTTTTAGTACGGATTTCTAATTTTTTTGAAAATATAATATAGCCTATAGCCTTCCTCGATAAATGGGCTATCCAATGCTGAAAGAATTTTTCAAATCGGATCAGCGGTTCCTGAGATTAGCGCGTTCAAACAAACAAACAAACTCTTCAGCTTTATAATATTAGTATAGATTTAAAAATTTCTTTCTCCCAGCAAAGCCAAGCCTTTTTTTATAAAAATTATTGTGAACTCATTTTCAAAGGAGACTGTCTTTACTTTTTTGTCTCCGGTCTCTGAAATATTGGCATTTAGAAAATTTTGCCGCCCGTCAAATCATGGCGCTAGGCCCGGGCCTCGGCGTAAATCTATCACTGGTTATGGAACAACTATTCGAGTTGCGTGATGTTGTAGTTTAATGGTCATGGATCGTAATTAGAATGTATATTACACAAAAACAAAAAACGTAGCAGTTATAGTGATTTCAAAAATGTGTGTCTAAGATTCTAAGTCTTAAATAAACAGGATACAACTCGCTTCGACGACGTAAATAGGTATGAATGAACGCGCCGTTGCGTGCGAATAAGGGTCTTCGGCCGATCAGCTGATATTAATGTGAAGTGTGTCTTGTTTATACGAACATAATTATTGATTTATTCAATTTCTAATTAATATTTAACAAAGTACGAATATGTTGCAGATTAAGTATCACTGACTTTATACATTTCAATCAGATTCACGCGAAAAAGCAATGAAAAAATGGAAACTTTACATGTCTCCAATTCATTAACAAATTGATATTTTTACTTAAAATTTTTTTCATGGATTCTTACTAGCATTACCTAACTTCCGTTTGACCAGTTGCCCCATAACCTGATAACATGATACAGTCTGTATATCTTTAAAAAAATATATAGAAAAGGAGAAGAACATTATTATTTAGCCTAGAGCGAGACTGGTCTTCAGATGTGACCTAATACCACTCACCTCGATAAGAATACCCTTAAAATTCTGATTCATGGTCACCGAACCAAGCTTCACACAGAAATCACCCAATTCAAACCTTGGGCCTTTACTCTCAATTTTAGTCTGCTTCTTGGAGGTATAATGTCTTGACAGCTTTATCATCAACAAATCAAATATACCATCGGCAATAACATGAATATTCTTTGTGCCACTTTCCAATATTGAAAAGACAGATGCTGGTTGTTCTGAATTGTGAAGAATGTGTACCGTCTTTGTGGTACCTGTAAATATTTATATTACTGTTATAAAGGCTAACTCTGTGTGGTTATGGACTAAGAAAAAACTTCACCACCCCCTTTCTTTCCCATGGGACGGCTGAGGGAATAATTATGCATATAACATCTGTGCATAACAAGGAAAACTTAAAATAAAATCCTATATCAACCCGTCTGACCAATGTGGTATAGTAGGTCAATTTCCCCCTGATTATGAAGGAATCTCGAGCCCAGCTGTGGGACATATATGAGCTGTGGTGATAATTATGATGATCAGAGAGGTCATAAGGTTTTATGTTGCATTTTACTTATCTTAAATCAATCTTATTCGCCTATTTGCTGCGGCAATGCCTTAATGAGAGGGCCACACAACATTTGAAGATATGCTGAACAGTGGGCGTGTTCTTTTAGTATTTTTATGTTACTACTACCTACATTAATATTACATTTTTCAATATACGTTTTACAGTCATACAAGTAATACATAATTTTATTTAGTCTTCACAATAATACCTTGTAGTTGAGGGTGATGTGTATTCCGTAGAACGGGTAATTAAACACCGAAAACCACTGTCCACAGCTTTATATATTGTCTAATGTACACTTTACAATGTAATCGTAGTGGATACACAATGAATGACATGAACTTTGCGTCACCGAGGTAAGCGGACTAACTTCACTAGATCGCTGCGCCGGCGGCGGTATGCAACCACCTGTTGCATTGCTAGTGACGGGACCAAAGTGCAGCCGTACACGACATCGACGAATGTATTATTGTTTTATATAAAATTATATATTGTAAATAAACTTAATCTTAGGGATATGTGTATGTGTAATATATAATATATATTTATGTATTTGTGTATATATGCGTGTGTGTATGAATATGTATGTGAATATGTATGTGGGTGGCCTACAACCTAAAATTATCCTGTTCACTATTAATATACCTATATCATCTTTTACGACACCTATGGGCAAGAAATGTAGTGGTGTATTCTTGCTGTCACCACATAGAAAGAAATAGACAATTGTTTAAATTAAAACTGCCCTGTATGAAACACAGTAACGGCCCGGAGCGGCAGCTAAGCGCGGAGCGGCGCACAGTGGTAAAATCGCGTATGTTTCGTCTCAAAACTCTCTATCTCAGTTGTTTCAAAACTAAATGAGCTGTAATTTTGCACACATATAGTTGAATGTTTAAAGTTTAAATGAAACAACTTTGATTTTAAAAATCTGTTTATAAATTAATTAAAAAATAAAATTAAAAATACATGAATTATATAAGAAAAAAATACAAAATATGCTTGTTCAATTTACATAAAATGGTAGAACATAGTAATAATATATTATAAACGTATACTACACTACTACTACATACTATATATACTAAAATCGCAGACCAAACTAGAAAAAAAATTGGAAATAAAACTACTTTTACGGATTATATCGAGTTTGTATTAATTATTTATATATGTATTATATATTAATTTATAAATTTTATTCCATTACAACGACTTTCACATAAAACGGTTTTGAGACGGCTTTGTATGGTGCTTTACCAGCGTGCACCGCTCGGCACGTCGCGCCGCTCGCCGCTAAGACCAAAGTCGTGATCAGGCCATAAAGATTGTGTGGTGACAAAGTAAGAATACAATTAACCACCTCTCCCTTATTTGTGGGTGAATGAAACCTTATACCAATGACATCTGACCAGCATGGTATAGAACACTTCCCTCCTGTTGTTGAGGAGGCTCTAGCTTAACAATGGGACGTGTTTATGCAAAAATGATAAATGAGTAAAGGACATACCCATCTGAGGATGTGATAAGTAACTCTCACAGTCCACCAAGAACTGTCCTTGATGTGATGCTCCTAATGCTAATATTCTTTTTGTTAGCAATTCAATAACATATGTGCCCGTCTTATTGTCTGGCACTGGATACTGTTGTAAACTGAAATATTATTTACATTACAAATTTAATAAATGTGCATTTCTGAAATAAGAGTGTTGGTCGAGTGGCAACCAAGTATTGGAGCGTGGGACCTCCCTCCACTAGGTGAACTGATTACCTAGTAAAAGTTACTGGGCATTGTTGGATGCAAGCGGCACAGGAATGTACTCTGTGACGTAACATGAGAGAGGCCTACGTCCTGCAGTGGACGGCTTTAGGCTGAAATGATGATGAGGTATTACATATTCTCTGTTTCTATTTCACAGTCTTTAAAATATATGTGAAGGGCCATAGATGTCAAGGAATTAGTACCAGTGGTCAGTGCGAATGGTTAGTGTGAGATATTATATCAGGTTAGAGTGCATATACATACTATATGATCAGTTTAGATCTTCAAAAATATTAAGCTTGAAGAAAATTGGATCAAACTTTGTACTATGAATAGCCACCAAGGGGAAAGGGGGTTGAAAATTGTAAAAAAATGTATCTACATCATTAGCATTTCAATAAAAAGCCTAACATCTATAGCGTCCATTTTTGGGGACATATCTTCTCCATAATAAAAAGAGAATTTGGTAAGCACTGCCAGTGCTTCGTAGCGTGTTCCTTCTTTTGCTTATACAGCGGGGCAGTAGACGGCGAGGTGTTATAGATAAAATAAAACTGCGTAATATTTAAACACCTATTTCCGTGTTGGTATATAAATTGGTAATCCTATTACTTAGCAGATATACCAAATAAGGTTTTAAATACATACAATCACAGAATATTCATAAATAAAATATATAACAGTCGAACATTACAAATAATTGAACATTACTTACACTGTCACCCCCATTATTGAAACTTAATTAGACAATATAAACTGACTTCGATTACAAGTTTTAAATTTCGACTATAATATAGTTAGTAGTCTATATAGTTCATGTTTTTTTACGAACACAACTAAATTTATTTGAAAACAATTGTTAGGTTATAAATTACAAATATTCTGTCTGTCAATTGGCCGAAACTATTTTTCAAAAGTGACCATAGACTTTTTTTTTTGGTTCTGTTTGTCCATACGGACAGGCAAAGGGTTCAAAGCCCATACAGCCAAGTCTGATACAATTTTCTATACATATTATTAACTTCTTCATATTGTATAACTTATTTATAGTCATTGTCAGTCAGTAAGTCAAGTCGTTATCATTAATTAGGCGCTGAAAACCTAATTAGATGATTTCTCTGGGAATTCCGGTTGAATATGAAAATACACATAAACCACTCTTATATCACATTCACCACAGTTCAGCACCTCAATTATATTATATTACATAAAATATCAGCAAAATTATTCAATATAACACTATAAAACACTAAAAAAATGAATATAATACAAGAGCTTAACATGACATCTTCAAATTCGCGCCGAAACTCCTGACCATAGACTATAAAATAGCCATTAACAGTTTTGTTTAAATAACTCAAAGGGAAATGTAAGTCAATTTTAAATATGTAATAACATATTATAGTATCAATTACATTCATTAGAATATCATGACCTTGCCGCCATTCTGTTAATTTCAACCTATTATTAAAGTATTCTTATTGTAGTATAGTAGTAAGTATTTTATAAGCACAGGTTAGAGGCAAGCAGTTTTCTGAGTTATTTCATCAGCCCATATTTATAAGACAAAGTAGCATGATAAAATCCTTGCAGATTTTATCATGCTACTTTGTCGTTTTACTATTGAAGCTACAATTAATTTGCATTCTAATACTGTCTCTTCATAAGAAATATTATGTGATATTATAAATTAGCCAATCTTGAATTTGCCCTTTTTGCCATCTAGAGGTAGTTAATATTGAAATAATTATAGTTTTGTGTTGTGATATGGAGCATTAACTATTATAAGAACTGCGATGCCTTTTGACATGGGAAGATGTTTTTAAGTGAAACTTTCTTGCATTGCATGCACGAGAGTAGGGCACAACCAAGTGAGAAAGTCAATCAGCTACTAATACGAGCTATTTTGCCAGTGTCGATTTATATATTTTTTTACAAATTATCAGTTTCTTTCTTCTTATTAGTCATTGTCCGCCAATAAGTCAAATTGTCGGCTCCAACAATGTTATGGGCACTGTTAACGCTTTCTTTTGAGATTTTTGATGGAAATGAAAATATATGTAAAATACTTTTATATCATATTCACTAGACCTCAGCAGTTCTTCCGTCACATATTACATAAAATGCTGTCAAATTATTTAATATAACACGTTAAACCACTAAGATATTGAATAGAATACAAGACCACCACATAACACTTCCACATTCCCGCCAATAACTAAAATTTGACTAATTGGTGAATGGCTTCTGTTGGCGTTTAGCCGTAAATTCGTCAATGTCCCTTTAGACTGAACAAAAAAAAAAACAAAAACAAGGAGTTAATTCGAAAGGTCTTAAAAAATTTGTAGACTGTGGAGACTATGTAATAATAACTAAAGCACGATGTTTATTATTTTTCAAATGATATTGATACAAAGTCATTCAATCCAATACATTATTAATACTCTGAATTTAACCAAGACATAATTGTCGTAAAAATTATAAAATAATATTTCAGTCACTTTATATTGAAAATTTGTTCAAAATTACTCTCTGTCAATAAGTCCAACTTTTAATTTAGCACAAATTAACCAGTGCGAATACTCTGGCCTTTCCAAGAAAACATGCAAACGTCCTTTAATCCTAATATAATTATTTAATATCGTTGGAATTCACAAAATCGTTAATAGGGTTATAGATTTACAATTTAAAGGACGTTTATCCATTCAAAACGATTCAACAATATCATTTTATCAATAATAATTTATAAATTCACTTTATTTCTAACATCTTTTAGATTATTTGGAAGATAATGAAACGAAAGCTCTTGGAAATTCCTAGCTTTTATATCTCTAATAAATGCCTTAATCAAGTGGGAATTAATATTGGTGAAGATCAGTAGTTTCAGGGGTTTCATAGAAATAAATAACTTAGTTTTCAATCTATAAAATTGTAACAAAGTGTACCTATTCAGATTTAGGATAGGTAGTAGATATTATTAGGGATGCAAAAAAAAATCGATGTTTTTAAACATTGATGTATCGTTCATAAACATCGATGTTGAAACCAAAACATCGACGATACATCGTTGTTGAAGAACGATGTTTTATGAATGATGTTTTATCGTATCATATATCATAGATTGTCCGTTTGGTGACGGAATAAGAATACAATTCACCGTTGCCTATCTTCACCTTGGATATTCTAAAAAAAAAAAGCTCATCAAAATTGGCCCGGAGGGATTTTAATTGCTCGTCGTAACATCGATGTCATACCACTGTAATGTTAAAACATCCGACAAATTACCTACAAAAAAACTCATAATTTGCCCAGAGGATTTTATTTTTTCGTCGTGCTAAGACGTCACAAGTTTGTTAAAAACATTGATAAATTTCCTAAAAAAAAAAAAGCTCATTAAAATTTGTCCAGAGAATTTTATTTCTGAGTAACATCAATGTTCTGTTTTCGATAAACATCGAACACCGATCATCCCTCATTGATACATCGTTCATAAACATGGATATATCGTTCATAAACATCGATATTTTGAACATCGATGTTTCACTTTTGAAAACATCGATGTTTTTTATGAACGATGTTGCATCCCTATAATTATTTTTTTTTGATATTATTCAGATTTAGGATACATTGTAATCATTGGTGCAGTGCCTCACATCTTGTCAAGTTAAAAATAAAGGATTCACCATTATGCCAGTGGTGTGGCCAAGATATTGGAGACACCACCCATCTTTTCTTTTACTGTCCTCATTTCAGCTCTCCTTCCTTCCATGATATCCTTATAGACTGTAAAGCTCCCTTACCCTATAATTTAACCTCTATCCTATCTTTAACTAATAAATTATATACTAAAGCTTTATTTAAATTTATTACGTATTATAAAATTTCCATTTAATATTTCCTCATAATTTTATTTTATCTCATATCAATATTTATTATTATATGTAAGTATATATTGCCCACTTTCCTTTTAACCGTCCAATCCTACCTACAAATCCAATATGAACTCGACACTGGCAACAATGTGCTCTTACTTGGAGCTGCTTGCCAACACAAAAAAAGAAGAAGAAGGGTACATTGTTTATTTAAATATCTCTCTTGTGAATACCATTGGTTATCGCTCTCTTTAATTTATTCTCACCAATCACATATTTTATAGTTGTCCAAATGCGCTATAAGCCAATCAAGTATTTCGGAAATTATAATTGAACACAAAGTTTTACGTCATTTATCAACGCTGGTCCAATAGCATAACGACAGATAATTTCATGGACAAATTGACAAGTACTGAGCCCCATTTATCTAAGTATTTATTTACATCAAATCCGATTTATTTGGTGGTGTAGTCATTTATAAATCATAATTATTTCAGACTCTATACACATATATCTGATTAATAAGAAACAACGTTATAACATTGCGTCAGTGCAAAATTCCAGTGTTATTGTCAAAAGAGAAAATCGTTTCTAGCTGAAATTGCGTGTTTTTAAAATCACGAGTTGTTAGTCGTTACCTAATCGTGCGGGAGAACTGTTGAATGTTTAAAAATGATACCAGATAACGTGACACTGATTGTTAAAGCACCGAACCAGCAGATAGAAGATCAAAATATAGAATGTCGTACAACATGGACCGTGCGGCAGTTGAAGGGGCATCTCGCCGAAGTTTATCCAAGTAAACCTGTAAGTAATCATTTATGAATGGATGATATTTTGAATTTAGAAAATTATATACATATATTTACACGTTCCTTTACCTTTGTTGATAATTATTGGCAACTTGCTTAATTTTAATTACCCGAATATTATGTTTGTTCGTGTTAAATATTATGTTCGCAGTTAGTAATATGCGAATGCCGATAAGAAAATTTTGGTCTTTTACTTTTGAAATATAGTAAATGAAGAAAACATTTAAAATGGTACATACAAAGAAATGTTGGGAGCATATTTAAAATCTCTGATTAATTCAACATTTGGGCAATTGTTAAAAGCACAACGAGGATCTATATTAATAATATACATAGCAGTATTCCTTATCAAGAAAAAGATAAACATAAAAAATCTTAATTCTTAAGCAATATACTAGATTATTCCAGTTGTTTTATCAGGCACAGTATTAATATAGATAGCATCTATGTATATATTATTTTGATAGAGCCATATATAATTCTTATGCTAGTTCACCATCCTATTAAAAATAAAACTATGTATGTTCTACATAGTTAAATGAGTGGACAACCCATCTATCTGAGGGTGTTTGCCTGTGAAGGGTTTTGATGATTCCTTTAGTATCACTGAACCCTAATGCACACATTCGTCACTGTAGGCAGCAGTTTAGCAAAGGTCTATGAGTGACAGTTTCACTTACCATCATGCTTGCCATTGCTTGTTTGCAAACAACAGTAATAAAAAAGCATCATTAGTGGAGTATCCAACTGTTTGCCTTGAGGTCTTGAATTCACTGCCAAGTACAACATCAAAGTCTATCATTCCAAATATTGACATATAGAATCGAATTTTAATTTATTAATCAATATACACCACAATGGAATGGAAGGAATACAGGATGAGATCAAGGTGGACTAGGATATAAGGGACTCTTAGAAGTGATGAGCTCTGTCCAGAACGTCAATTTACAATTTTGCAGAGAACTTTATATATATTTCCTTCCATTTAATAATAATAATGGATTTTTGCCATGTATCACGTGATTTAATCAACTGAAGTTTATGTATTACAAATCCATAATTAATAATAACAAAATTATTTTGCTGTATCTGAATATCCAATCATATATACGTATTTCATATAAATATTATCTATAAATAATAAAACACCTGTAATAGCATAGCATTGATTTACATAACTATATATTGATTTAGGTGGACATAGAAGTCAAATACTACCATAATTCATTGCGAGATTTAGTACAGCCATAATTTTGATATTGTATTTATATTGAAAACAAAAAGGAAAAATGTTCTGGTTTGCAGTGCTTTAACATTGGAGCAAATATTTACTAAACATGTTATATACTTCATTATCATTCATCATGTTCATGTGTCCCACTGTTGGGCTCAAATGTCATCCACTGTGGGAGAGAAATTGACCTACTATACCACGCTGGTCAGATGTGTTGGTATAGGGTTTTGTTTTGGGTTTTCCTTCTCTTGCATAGATGTTATAGTATATTTAATCCCTTAGTCGTCTCTTACGCCTCCCAGGGGTAGAATAGAAAGAAAAGAAAGAAAAACATTTATTTTGTTCTCATTGGATCTTATAAAAACACAACTAAAAAGAGCTTCTTACATAAATTGAAATAATTTAAACGAGGAACAAAAAAGGCTATTGGCTCAGCTTGTGCTACTTCTACTTAGAGAAATAGCGCTGGTATTCTGCCAACACTTGGTATATATACATATGATAAAAATAATTATAAAAGAAAAAAAAATCTTAAATAGGGGGTGATGAATTGTATTCTTACTCTGACACCACACGTAAAATGTGTTTTATACAATTTTATTTAAATGACTATTATTTACTGTGTGGTGATGAAGTAAAAATTCAATTTATCACACTCCATCTTGCCCTTGGATGTTGCAAAAGACTAGGGGATATAATGTACATATGACATTTATGCAAGAGAAGGAAAACACTAAATAAAACCCTATACCAACTTGCTAATCAAAGCATGTTATAGTAGGTCAATTTCCCTCCTATTGGAGAGGAGATTTGAGTTCAATAGTGGAATGTGTATGAGCTGAGACTAGCTGTCTATATCTGAACTTATTAATCCCTCTCTGCTGGGCTCTAGCCTCCTCCACCATAGTAAAGAGAATGACTTACCATACCATGCATCAAAGTAGTTTGGTATAGGGTTTCATGCCGTTTTTAACTTCTATTGTACAGATGTTATATGCATATTAAATCCCTTAGTTGCTGACAACTTACAATCACTTTAAGACATGGACGGGCTAGATAAGGGGTGGTGAATTGTATTCGTACTCTGTTATATCGACATAATTATTACCAAATAAATCCTTTTAGCTTCCGTGTGGTGACGGAGTAAGAATACAATTCACCACCCCCTATTTTACCCCTGGGTGATCGTACAAGACGATTAAGGGAGATAAAACGCATATAACATCTATGCGAGAGAAGGCAACCTCGAAATAAAACTCTATACCAACACGTCTGACCAGCGTGGTATAGTAGGTCAATTACCCTTCCGTTATGAAGGAGGCCCGAGCGCAACAGTGGGACGTATATGGGCTGAAATGATGATGATGATGATGAAATCCTTTTAGATAGATATCTAACTGGATAGATGGATAGCTAGATAGAAAATGTCATCACGCCGACTGGAGGGATTGCCATATTGCTTAATCTGGTTCCTTTAATCATTTCACGGGCAGTTCTGGTTACTGACGATTGTACTATTGCTCTGTCACCATATGGATTTCAGTCAAACAGTTTAGTTAATAAAATTTAAAAAGTTCCGCTGCTGTGCTCAGGCTTCATCCACAATTAGAGGAAAATTGACCTATTGTTCCATGATAGTCAGACGTGTCGGAATAGGGTTTGATATAGAGTTTTCCTTCTCTTGCATAGATGTTACCTGCATATATCGCTCAGTCGTCTTTTACGTCTTCCACGGGTAAGAGAAGGGGTGGTGAATTGTATTCTTACTCCGTAACCACGTAGATAGCTTTTTTTTGTGTGTATAGCTGTTGTTCGCAGATGACCTTGACAGCTTAACGCGGGCTATGGGTGAGCGCTGATGGCTCTCAACCCGGTACGTAGATAGCTGCTGTTAATAATATATATAAGTAAATATCCTTACCTTGTGTCCCAATGTTATGTTTGTTAATTGTTATCAGTCTAAATTTGCATATTGTTGCAATTAATGTGACCGATAACGGAGACCAATTAAAATACTACGAATAATATAATTAACATACCTACCGCCATTTTATTACGAAAATATTAACAGAATTGCAATATAAAAGGTCATTTATTTAAATGAAAAGTTTTCCATGTGGTGACAGAAAGAATACAATTCATCACCGCGTCTCTTGCCCGTGGTAGTTGTAAAAAACGACTAAGGAATATGATATGCAGATATTATTTATGCAAGAGAAGGAAAACTTAACATGCCAAACATGTCCAATCAGCGCGGTATAGTAGGTCAATTTCTCTTCCATTGCCCGAGCCCAACAGTGGGACATATACCGGGTGTATCAGGTTATGGGGCAACTGTTCGAGTATGTTGTAGTTTAACGGTCATAGATCGTAATTAGAATGTACATTACACAAAAAAAACAATATAACATAAAAGTTATAGTGATTTCAAAAAAATGTGTCTAAGAGTCTATGCCTTAAATGTTACGTATTATGTAGGCATGTACAAACAGAATATATGTAGGCATGTAAAGCTTCGACAGTATAAATTCATTCATAATACCTAGAATTGTGCAAACGTTTCAATGATATACTCAGTGCCAGATAACGTGGCAAAAGACGACCTTCACCTACCTTCACCACGATATCTTAAAATGCAAAAAAATCTATCACTTACCATACAAATCTATCGAAAAGTTGTATAGCAAAATTCTTTTGGTAGATGCCTACCAGGAAGCAACATTACAAACAGCACAACCCAAAATTTTACGAAATATAGTAAAATTCCCATAGAAAATATATGTTTTTAATATCCTATAATCATGTATTTCATTGTTTTAAAATACCAGATTAACCTGTAACTGATGACATTTCATTATTTTATAAATAACATCATTGATAACAATGCCAAATTACTTTCAAATGTCAGAATATCAAAAGTTTTTAAGTAACATTAAAATTAAAGTACCGAGAATATTTATATAAATCCAATATAATATATATCCTATAATTAAATACGTAATTAGCTTCGAAGAGTTATGTAACGCCCAAAAAATGCCAAGTTTTAAGTCATGACACATTTCTTTCAACTCATTTTACCGTCAGGTGTAATAAACCTAAAGGATCGCACAAGTAGATGCAAGATTTTATGTTATGTGTATCAAACATAAAATCTTTTCTTAACTGATTTTAGCGTCAGGTGTACGAGATCAGTGGCGTCGTGTGGTCCAGTCGCCATTTTGTTTGACATTCCGTGTGGAGCACGTAAAAGATATTGAAAAAAAAATTATGGGCCTCGATGACAGTACATACCGAAAGATTGATGCATTCATAATTCATGTATCAGACAGCAGTGATAGTAACAGTAGTGGAAGTGACAGTCCAGAACTACAGATTTTTGTAAAGTCATAAATAAATTATTTTAGTATATTATTTTACCTCACCTTACGTATTTAACAAAAAGTTAGCCTTAAGATAGGTTAGCTATCAGTTTCATGCTAGGGCAGTGGTAAGGTAGGTAACATGTACGTATGCTTTATTATTGCACGTGTAGGTGTTTAATAATTTCTTAATTAAAATTCTAAACAAATTACACGCAGACAAATGTTTGTAACCTCTGTACAGTCTAGACACCTTCACCACGATATTACAACGATAAGACGGTTTGTATGGAAAGCGATAGAATTAGCGATAAATTACTTGGATTTGATGATATCGCGGTGAAGGTCACCAAATCACCTCTTTTGCCATGCTATTTGGCAAACACTATAGTGTAGGTTTGTACCTACGAGCGACGAGCGGTCAACGGTCCAAGGCCGATCAGCTGTTTTAAAGCGAAGTTTGTCTTGCTTATGTGAACGTAATCATTGATTTATTCAATTTCTAATGAACATTTAACAAAGTATGAATATGTTGCGTATTAAGTATCATTGACTTTATACATTTCAATCAGATTTACACGAAAAAGCGATGACAAAATTGAAAACTTTACATGTCTCTAATTCCTTAACGAATCGATAATTTTCGTTCAAATCTTTTTCATGGGTTCCTACCACCATTGCCTAGCTCCTTTTTGACCAGTTGCCCCATAACCTGATACACCCTGTAGATGCAGAAAATCTTTGAGTTAGTAGAAGTTGATGTAAAAAGAGTCTTAAATAGTGTAAATTATTTACCTACTTACATTTTTCGTGACGGAGTAAGAATACAATTCACCAACCTCTCTTGCCCGTGAATGTCGTAACGACTGAGATATTAAATATGCATATAACATCTATGCAAGATAAGCAAACTTCGAAATAGAACTCTATACCAACGAACGCATCCGAGTGTGGTAGAATAGATCCATTTCCCTCATATTGTTGAGCGGACTCGAGCTCAACAGTAGGACGTATATCAGTTGAAATGCCTGAATACCTACCTAGATATGTACATAGTTTCGAAATGTTAACGACAATAACCTTGAATTGATCACCAAAATTGATAGTCAACTTAGTATATATGAATAAGATTGCTAAATATTAACTTAATAAACATTTATGTATGCTGCAAGTTTAAAATATCTAGTTTTGTTCGATATAAGATAGTCTATATACCTATGTATTTGGCGTCTTTTCGTGTGGTGACAGATAAAGAATACAATTCATCTTGCCCGTGGGTGTCATAAAAGACGACTAAGGGATTAAATACGTATATAACATCTGTGTAAGAGAAGGAAAATTCGAAATAAAATACTATACCAATCCGTTTGGCCAGCGTGGTATAGTAGGTCAATTTCCCCTACTGCGGAGGAGGCACAAGCCCATGGTCCGGCCTGGAGCTATGCAAAAGGGACGTATTACAACTCATTGCTAGTTCAGACTCTTCAGACTGCCACTCCTTATTTTTAGTGTCATTTGCGGTGGGTAATACCTTGGCCAGCTTTAAACAAAAGCCTATACCAACACTTATGACCAGCGTGGTGTAGCAGGTCAATTTCCATCCCATTGTAGAGGAGGCTCGAGCCCAGCAATGTAATGGCTTTTCCGGTGGGTAATCCCTTATCGACGTCTCTGAAAGTCAACGGGTCAGCTTTCCTGCAAGTGGTGGGTTTATTCCACGTTACGATCACTACTGATATCTCGTCATCATCATCACGGCTCATATACGTCCCACTGCTGGGCTTGAGCCTTCTCCACAATGAGAGGGAATTTAACCTGATCCACGCTGATCAGACGGGTTGGTACAGGTGTTTTCGAATTTTCTTCTCTTGCATGGATGTTGTATGTATTATAATCCCTTGGTCATACGACGCACGCGGTTTGATGAATTGTATTCTTACTCCGTCACCACACGGAACAAAGTTCTAAATATTGAGGTATTTAATAACATTTATGGTCACTGCTGCGTTTCTATCACAACTGTATTTTTTTCAAATCGGAGCTGTAATTCCTGAGAGGCGTTTAAATAAAGTAACTCTGATGAAAAAACTAAGACATTTTTTCTTCCTACTGAATTCAGTTTAAAAAATCCGCCAACAATCAAAGATCGTCAGTATTTCTTCACACACGATCGCACTTGTTAGATTTCTCGGTATTACTTTTCAAGGTTAAAAGATAATTGACTTATTGTTCAAACGGTAGAGCTGAACTAGAAATATTTTAATAATGTCTTTCCTTTTTTGAGACAAGTTAATATGGTATGATTACATCCCCTCCTATCCGACGGAGGGGACGGCGTGCGACCCCATAACCTGCTGTACCTATCATACCCCACGTGTACAAGCCACCGCACCGGTAATAATGTCCTCCCTAAAGAATTAAACCCTTTGAGCTATAAAAAAATCTTTATTGGAATCCAAATTACGCTGACAAAATAATCGTTTAGGTTCATTGTCTACCTTCAGAGTTTCATACACATTTGTTCGTTAATTACCGCCTGCTCTGTTTTAAGCTTAAAGACCAATAAATATTTCATTCTCTTATAGAGAATACTTCCCATATAGAATGTCGCACAATTTAACCTACGTTCTATTATACAAAAATAATTATATTTGGGTATGTGGCGCTGTTACACAAAGAAAGAAGTTATTTTCTTTCCTTCACGGTTGAATTTATTTTGTGTCTGAAACAACATTTCTAATTTGTCGGGCTGAATAAATATACGTTTGAAGTAGTAGTAATAGTTTATGTAGCATCATGATAGTACCATACTGTCGACAGTCGTCCGTCTATAGACACAGGTCCGTCCGTTCGGGACCACACACTCGTACGAAATCGCCGTCTGAGTAGCAACAATTTGTTATTGCACTTCTTACGGTAAGCGAGACAGCTGGAAGCCCAACTTTCTGAGGATGTTTGCATATGGGTTTTGGTGATGATTTTATTATCACCCACCCTCATTGCACGCATTCAAACTCCCTTTACCTTCTTCAGCAGAGGCCTAACGAAGGCCCATGAGCGATTCTATCAGGTGGCTCGTTTGCGGGCAACAATAATGAAAAAAAAATATCAAACTCATTGCTTAAAATAAGTTTATCTCAATTTAGATGCCTTTGTCTCCAAATTTAGACAAGTTATTCTGGCAATCAACATACATGAACACTAGTCCAAACCTATCAACGTTTGTGAATAATGTATTTCTAGTATGTTCAGGGCACACCAATAGGTCCAGTACAATGAGCGTCAATTGACGAAAATGTGTTTATGATTTGGATTTGATACGCCTTGCTCAAATCGCGCTGATAATAAATCTCGCCCTTTAAATTTTCACATCCAGCAAACGTGGATAGATGTTACCGTTACTTTAAATAAGCGATTTTGTTTTCAATAATCAACTTCTATTTAAAAAAAAGTGTAACAGAACAAGAATACAATTCACCACACCCTAATTGTCCGTGGCAAGGCGACTGGGGATTGAATACGCATATGACATCTATGTAAGAGAAGGAAAACTCAAAGCAAAACCCTATACCAACCTGTCTGACCAGCATGGTATAGTAAGGTCATGGTCCTTCCTATTATGAAGGAGGTTCGAGCCCAGCAGAGGGACGTACATGAGCCGAAATGATGATGATGTAAAAAAAATGTACAATGTTTTTATAACGGACTAAAGTCTATCTCTCGTTTTCGTTTCCTCCCGTTTAGATCATCGGTTTAAAATCGATTACGAAATTCCACCTGGGCAGGGTACAAGAAAGCGGATTATTAAAAACATGGCAAAAAAAGGTCTGTGCGTCTGCCTATTCTTCTTGGTGAGCTCTATGGGAAGGAATAGAAGGTCTACTATAACCCGGTGGTCAGACTATTTTATATATAGAGTATTTTATATATATATATTAGTCATCTTTTACATCTTTTACTTGGCGGCGATGTGGTTCGCGACACGTCACGTCTCGTTTCCGTCGGGGGCGAAAAGTGGCCCACAGAGAACCGCTCTGGTACGCTGAATATGTCAAAGATCGTAGCAGGTGGAGGGCAGTGGACTCTGCCTACCCCTATGGGAAAAAGGCGTGAATATATAAAAAAAAAAAAAAAAAATCTTTTACAACACTGAATTGTATTCCTATTACAAACTAGCAACCCGCCCTCGCTTTGCTTTGGTTTCATTTGCCTTATCTACGTAATTCCCGTTCCCATGAGAATAAGGGGATAAAATATAGCCTGAGTTATTCCTTATAAAAATAACCACCTGATACTAAAATATTATCGAAATCGGTCCAGCCGTTTAGAAAAACAAATAGACAAAAAATTTTTAAGTCGCGTTTTAGGCGTAAGTATCGTGCAAATAACCATGTGAGCATGAAAAATGCCCATTATTATGACATTGCAAACAGACACTTTAATTTTATTTATTTGTATAGATTGTAATGATAAAATTTACTTATCGTGTGAATAATTTCCCAATTTTTACTTATTGAATATTTTTCTTTACAGAGTACGGACGAGCAAAAAATTATATACTCTGGCCAGCTTTTAGACGATAATACAATACTAAAAGATGTTTTAAGGACTTACGAATGTCAAATAGCTCACACTATGCATTTGGTTTGCACGCCAAGTCGTCGTGTAGAAACCCAGCCGGTGGTACCCAACACAGAAGGTCTGAGGCGTAGAAATGTAGAGGTGATAAATACAGATGCACCAACGGAGCCACCCAGGCAGGAGACGAGACAGAACGATCAAAATCACAATGTTGAAATGCAAAATTATCTAAGTTCGTTCGTGAATAATTATGGCAGAGTACCACCTTATCCTAATTATAATTTGGGTGAGGGTTACCTGCCTGTTTCTAATGATCCCACCCAGATGGCTAATCAAATGATGATGATGCAGCAGGCTTACTTGCAATACATGCAGCAGTACGCTAATATGTAAGTATTTCATGATTAATTGTGATGTTATTGTCGATCAAAGGGTCCACCCCTTTCTTGCCCTTGGGAGTCGTCAAAGACGATTGATACTATATAGTTAGTGGTAGGACTACACTGTTGACAGTTGTCTGTCTACAGCCGCGGGCCGGTCCTTCCGGGGTAGTACCACACTGAGCAGAAAACCGACGTCTGAGTAATAGCAATTTGTTTTGCGCTTCGTTCGGTGACCGAGAAAGCCGGCAGCCCAACTTTCAGAGGGTGTTTGGTGTGTAGTGAGTTTTGGTGATGCCTTTAGTTTCACCGAACCTCATTGCACGCATTCACACTCCCTTCACTTTCTTCACGGTAGGCAGCGGCGCAGCAAAGGTCCATGAGCGGCAGCAACACTTACCATCAGGTGTACTGTTTACTCGTTTGCCACCGTATGCAATAAAAAAATGCAGATAACTTCTATGTAAAAAAAGGTACCTCGATTTTTTTCTAATTCTATTCAGTAGGAGGTTCAAGTCCAGCAATAGGACGTATATGAGCTGAGATGATGATGATGTATGGCGATTGAACTGATGGTGGGCCTAGCATGATGTATACCTACTCAACGGAATATTGACGAGAAGAGAGAGAGAGGCTAGAATTTAATGACAATAGATTAGATACCTACGTAATCGGTCACTATATTCTGTTTATTCTGTGTGAACACACGTACATTACACCTTGTGATGTCCGTGGGTGTCTTAAAGGACATATCAGGGGTCTACAAACAATAATAGATATGTCACATTGACATCATTTCACACAAAGTGGAAAAAAAAAACACTTCATAAATCGTATGAAATACTACACCGATAAAGAAAAACAAGAAAAAAAAAATGTTAAATCTTCTCTAGCCTACGTTATTTATAAATCATGAATGGACGTATCAAATTTTGTTTTTAAATGACGGACATAGCTAATTTTGTTGCTAATTAAACGGGTCATATCAAAGTTTGTTTTTAACGTATTATACAGAGACAGATTTTGTAACCGATACCCGCTAGAAATAAATACATATTAAATTTACGTACAAATAAATAGTTGGGGTCATAAAACGACGTAACTAATTTTTGCTAAATAAACAAAGATTCGGCTCTGTATAATTGTCTAGCTTACATTTGCCTCCCATTTTTCGGGTTGGGCTTGCTTTTTCCTAGCTTTATTTTGTAACACTTTGCAAGGCTGTTTATTCATATTATAATAATAACGAAATCTTATTGTAATTGGTTGATAATTCACTCAAAATCGTTAAAATATCGCGCGACTAAACTCTTAAAAACGTATGCGTGACCACTGTAAATGAAGCAATTCCATTGGCTGAAGTGGTCTTAACCAGTTTTGTTAGTTCTTTCTAGGGACATAAACCAAATATGTTTCTAAACTGTGATTTCAATATAAAATATCTAAGGGACGTAACTTGTTAGGCTCGTAAGTTCATTTGATTTTAAAATAAGAATCACAGCTGATTGTATTGGTACAAAAATATAAAATTTACCCATATAGAACTTATCTACTTTTGTTTGTAAACCCCTGATATAAGAAATATAACATGTGTAAGAGCGAAAAAAAAATAAAATACTGTACCAATTCGTCTGAATAGCGTGTAAATTAAGCCAATTTTCCACCTATTCCACTCTCGAGTCTCGAGCCATGCAATAGGGACGCAGCTCAGATGATGACAATATTGTTTTAAATATAAATGTGCGACAAATCCTATAAAAATACAAAATAAAATACAGTCTGTGAACTAAAATTAACAACACCATAGCATTCACATATCGTCATAATAATATGACGATTATTATCTCAAGGTCTATAACAGAAGTTCTCAAACCGTTTTGATTCATATTTCTGCTGACTTAAATTATTATTTTTTCACAAACATCATCCAGCTCCTATTCCAATTAGTTGGGGTCGACTCAACATGTACTCTTCTTTCATAGTACATTCGTAGCCGCCACCACAACATACACAAATTTAAAGAAAATAAAATAATATAGGTCGTTAAAAAATACTAAAAAACCACGCTTTTGTGGATAACTGAACGAAAAAGTGCGATTCAGAAAATTGGTATACCGATATCTTTAGAGCCACGCCAATATCTCAGCCACGGATATAAAAAAAATCGCTATTCCTGTAAGGGTAATGGGACAAACTTAAAAATTATTTCATTGTCATTTGTCCTTAATATACATCCGTCTTACGGATGGATTGGAGTCGCTGGAGTGGCGGAGAGACTTTGGGTCACTCTGTGTACTCTACCGACTCTTTCACGGGAAGTGCTCCGAGGAACTGTTTGACTTGGTACCACCGTCACCATTCTACCAACGTACCACTCGACATCGTAGCAGGGGTCATCCATTTCACCTGGAAACGTTATGGTCTTCAACTGTACGTTTCCAGCAATCATTTCTCCCACGTACGTGCAAGCTCTGGAATGAACTACCTCCTGCTGTGTTACCCGAGCGCTCTGACATGTCCTTCTTTAAACGAGGTTTAAGAAGAGCATTTTCATCACGGTAGGCAACGGCCTGGCTGTGCCCCTGGTATTGCAGTGGTCCATGTGCGGCAGTATCACTTGCCATCAGGTGTGCTGCTTGCTCGTTTGCCACCGTTGGCAATAAAAAAATGTATTCAGTTTCAAGTCAATCTGACGTTTCGAAGGTGATCACGCTCAAAAAATCCATTACCTATATAGCAAGCTAATATCATCATCATCATCATTGCAGCCCACATACGTCCCACTGTTGGGCTCAGGCCTCCTCCACAATGGGAGGGAATTTGACCTACTATACCATGCTGGTCAGACATGTTGGTATAGGGTTTCATTTCGAGTTTGCCTTCTCTTGCATAGATCTTATGTGCCTATTATATCCCATAGTCGTCTTGTACGACATCCACGGGCAAGATAGGGAGTGGTGAATTGTATTCTTACTCCGTCACCACACGGATAGCATAGCATATAGATATAAGCATGTTAAAAATATAATTCCTGCTCTTGCAGTTGTTATCGGCGTACATGCACTCTTAATTGATTCTTACAGTAGCGACGAGAAAGGAAGGGGTCATAACTTATTTTTGTATTCATACTCCGTTACCACATGGATAAGCGAGCTACTTAAATGGGATTCATTATTATAAACTACAATTTACATTATATGCGCTTTGATTAAATTGATCCCGAGGAGTCTTTGCAATGGGGCAAGCTACCGATATCAAACGGTAATGGTAGTTCAACCACCTGGAGATGGGAGATAATTGGCCGCACGCGGCCTTTCTATCCCCCGGAGGTATATGTCACAGTTGCTAAAAAATAAAGTCTACAGCGCGTCTAAAGAAGTATGCACTTCAAAAAGGGGGTCAATACGGAACACGTTGAGAATCAATGTCATTTTTACGTATAGTCTGTTAGTGTTTGCCAAATGACATCATATCAGCGTCCTAAACATCTGTCGCTAAATTAACCAAAGGCAACTTGTAATTCAAATTATGATATATTTATAGTAAGCAGAAGTCTTTATATAAAATTCCATTATATGCGTATTCATATTTCTTCCAAATAGATTGGACTATTATTGTTGTTTATTTTTTTTGTATTTATTGGGTAATTTGGATGGTAGGATGGCGCACATCTTCAAAAGTCCCTATGAGTGTTTTTTTATTATTTAGAAGGCATATTTATTTTAACTATTAAAAAGTTATCACTGCTCGAGCCTCCTCCTCGATAGAAGTAAAATTGACCTACTATATCACGCTGGTCAGACGAGACGGGTTGGTATAGAGTTTTATTTCGAGTTTGCCTTCGATTGCACAGATCTTACATGCGCGTTATATCCCTTAGTCGTCTTTTACCCACGAGCAAGATTGTCGTTGATGAATCGTATTCTTACTCCGTTGCCACACAGAAAATTGTATTTTTAATACTCGCCTAAATATCTGACATCATTTTAATTTTTTTATTCTACTAGCGGTACTTCCATTGCAGATACGCATTTGAGGAAACTTTAGACAGTATAGCAACACGTGCGATAGCGTACACTTTCAAATACCCATCGCCTGCAATAACTTCACTCTTAATGAAGCAGTAAGATCTTAATAAACTTTATTCTTCACCAGGTGGCAGGCAGCCGGAACAGCACCTCAAGTACCGCCGCCGGAGACCCCGGCGCCCGCAGCCGAAGCACCCGCCGCGCCCGCCGATGAGCCTGACGAGGCTGCCGCTCGCGACTGGCTCGATCACCTGTATGCCGCATCCAGACTTGCCATTCTGTTTTCCCTCGTGTACGTCTATGGGAGTCCAGCCAGATTGCTTCTGGTTATGTTAATAGCTGCAGCCGGATACCTGTGAGTATTATTTAGGACTTTATTTGAAGTTAGGTGCTACTGTTTGTATTTCCATCTATTCGCCAGCCTATTAACGTTAGTTGTTGGATTTCGCCAAAGGATTACCATTATTCAATCGAGGAAAGAATTTCTCAATTCCGATTGGATTTCCATTAACAGCGTAGGTAAATAAAAAAAAGTATTACTATTTCATATCTAGCTTCTTTCCGCGACTTCGTCCGCGTGGAATAGTTACTTTGGGCTAACGCTAACTTTAACCTGCGATTTTGTTTACGTAGTAGGTGAAAATATTTTTAAAAAATACGATTCTGTCACACACGATTTTTGCGAAATTAAGCGTTTATTCAGCGCAAAAAAATCTTTTGAAACATTCTTTATCGATGCTCCGCCCCTATTGGTCTTAGCGTGATGATAAATAGCCTTTAGCCTTCCTCGATGAATGGGCTATATAACACTGAAATAATTTTGCAAATCAGACCAGTAGTTCCTGATATTGGCGCGTTCAAACAAACAAACTCTTCAGATTTGTATATTAGTATAGATTTAAACTCTTAATTTTTTGCGTTGGTTTTATTTCTTTTTGAATTTAAAAGTTAATTTTTTTAGAACCTGCCTGTCAAAATTTGGTCAAAAGCAGTTCAGCGGCGTCATTATATTTCATCATTATCATCTCAGCTCATATATGTTCCACTGCTGGGCCCGAGCATCCTCCATAATTGCATTATATGCATATTACATCCCACAGTCGTCTTTTAAGACACCCGTACCTGTCTTATCTTTTCTTCCCCGTTGTAAGAAAAGATTATGAATTGTATTCTTCGACACCTTATAGAAAGTTATGATTTTAATATTCCAGACATCAAATCGGTTTCTTCCGCGACCTCCACGTAAATCCAGTGAACAACCGTCGCGTTGAACAAGCTCAGCAACCTGAGAACCGCCCGCAACCGGCTGACAACGGTGCGCAACCTGCCAACAATCCTGCGCAACCCGCTGAGAACCGCCAACAAACTCAAAACGCGGCAGCCGCACCAGCAACGGACAATGACAATCAACAATCTCTATTAGCAGTGACATGGATGATTTTCACTTCATTCTTTGCGTCACTCATTCCTGACACAAATTAGAGAAAAATAAACAGACGTCAAAATACTTTGCAAAGATAACAATATTCGGATTTTAGAATATTTCAGAGGGACTTTAAATGAGATTAATCAAAGATAAAAAATACCTGTCGATTTCTGACAAAGTTGGTCTTATATTTTTGTCGTTAGGCATAAACATCGCGACATTCTATCACGCTAGGCGTTAATTATCGAATAGGTGGCACGCTAGGCGTTAACTTCTCATACTAAACGTACATTCGAGGATATATTGTCACGCTCGTTTTATTTGACAGTACTTTGTCATGTTGGACGTCAATTTGACAGTAACATTTATCACGCTATCCGTCAATATGACAATATGTTGTCACGCTAGGCGTTAATTTTGTATACCTACCTAATTAAATAGTATCATCAAGCAGTATCAATAAATAATTTTATTACGCCCTTCGTTAATATAGCAGCAATACTAATTTAAATGGAGATAAAATGACAGTAGCAATTCTTTTAAATTTTCGAACATTAGGACGGGTTTAAGTGAACTTTTTGCATGTTTTAATTATTATTTATTAATCGCCGGTAATTGTTATTTAATTTTAATTAGGGTTCTACTGGTTGGGTGTGTTGTATGGTGATTTTGATTATAAATATTATTTTGTAATCAACTAAATGAATGCTTACATATTTACGTTTCACGTCATATGGACTTTGACATGGCTTTTGTAGGTGAGTGATAGTATAATTATCATGTTATATGATAGTTATCACAGAAATATCCTAATGTCGGATTATATATCCGGAATGTTGTGGATATGAAGTTTTGGATCCGGATATTAGAATAACATTGTACCGGTTTCGGTTGCAGATATGAAATTTTTTTCGGATTACCCAACCATTCCGATATTGTTTTTTTTTTCGGCATTAATCCCACCACACAATTCTACCACTAACTCCTGTAAACCAAGAGCCATAATGGTCTCTGTATAAGACAGCGAGATTTGATTATCAGGAAGTTCTGGGAGACGCTTTTAATTGTTTTGGCAACAAATTTAATTAGAAAAGGAAAACAGGAGGAGTTGGATAGATTCCACTTCTCCCCCATGCAAAAACGGTTACGAATATTGAATTTTTAAGTAATAATAATAGGGAGTCGCTACGTGTGATGTTACCGGTGTTATTGCTCTTTGGGGCTCACAGTTAGTCTGTCAATTCGATTGGATGATAGATAACCTACCGTAATGTGTCTCATACAATACCGATCTTATTTGAAATTATTCGAAACTTTTATATCGGTTTCAAATAGCCGATAGTTTCGGTTACGAAGCTCCATAACGTCCCTATTGTATAGAACTATTAACATAAAGCCATAAATGCAATCTTTTACAAAATTATTCAAGTGAAACTTGTTTAGAATCGTTGTGATTTCAAACTCGATGAAACGAAAAAGCGAGTCCATGGAGACACAAACACGTAAAGGTACAGGATTCAGCCGGCGAGAGAATGAGATAAAGGATGAAGGAGGTTCACTTCTTATATGCGTTTTTTTTTATATTCACAAACCGAATCACATCACACAATTAATTCACATATATTATTTTTTAATATAAAACTGTTCGTTTTGAATGTAAAAATCCATCTAAATCAATTATTTCGTTCGTTTTACACAGTTAAATAGACTTATATAAAATATTGATCATGGATTATTATTTAAAATTCACACATTTAGTATATAAAAATTATAGTTTGTAATTATTTATAAACATTAGTGAGATAATTTGTTTTAGGACTTGGGGTACATTTGACGTAAATATGTTTGTGCATTGTTGAGTAATATAAAGGTGCATACCCATGTTATGTAAGTTTGTCTTCAAAAACAGCATGCATAGGACGTTTCAGGCGGGGGTTTGTAGTAGGGAGTTGAGAGCTTGTCTATAAAAAATATGATTTCCACTCGTAGAGCGGGCCAACAAGGTTAACGCATCTATGTAGCCGGTGACCCATTCAAGGTGATAGCAATCGGCTCCCAATATTGTATAAGTTAATAGGCTTCATAAACATTTGTCAAATGGCCTATGAATTTTTTTAAGTCTAAATAGGGTTTTTATAGATCAATGAAATTATTATGTCTATATATTTATAGTATTACCGATGCATTTATATTTTTCACATAGAATGTTGTCATTTGACTGATGAGCAAATTTCACGGGCGATTTGGACAATTTACTTTGAAGTTTATTTGCTTATAGGATAAGTTCCCTGGGCTGGTTGTGCCCGAAGAGTTAAGATAAAATGTTATTCAATTATGCACAGTAATATTTGTACACACTAACTACCTTGAACTGTAAACTTATTCCAGGTTATAAATTTTCTCCGACACGTCATTTGCTGTATGCCTTAATGCTGGCTCGAGCCTCTTCCACAATGGAAGAGAACTTGACCTATTATACCAAGCTGATCATTGGGCCTACTCTTGAAATCAATTCTAATCTTCGAATCCGATTCAATTCCAATCTCACCAAATTTATATTTGGTACTCTCGAAAAACTCGAGAATGAATTCTTCGCGTTTGCCGTTGTTATTTTCACCAAATGTGCCGTATTTTCTTACTTTAAATTAATAACGTTATCGAACTCGATCACCACAAAGCTTTGCGCTTTTTTGCAAGCGATTTCTGGAAATTGTACAACATTAACGATTTTAAACTACGTCAAAATCACGTCGGGAGTAGCAAATATATATATGACTTAATCGACGAGAGTCGAATTAATTTAGTTTAAAAAATTCCACCGAATTTGATTCCAATCGTAGTGTCGCTTCCAAGAGTACTAAATTTGCTCAAATTCGAGCTGTGATTGGATTTAGATCAAGATTAGGCACACAGAAGGGTCGGCACGTTTTATTTCAAGTTTGTCTTGATAGAAGTTATCTGCATATTATATTTCCGTGTGGTGACGGATTAAGAATAGAATTCACCACTCCCTATCTTGCCCGTGGATGTCGTAAACGACGACTAAGGGATATAATATGCACATAAGGTCTAGGCAAGAGAAGAAAAACTCGAAATGAAACCCTTACCAACATGTTTGACCAGCATGGTATAATAGGTCATATTTTCTCCCATTGTGGAGGAGGCCCGAGACCAACAGTGGGAGTTGTGTGGACTGCAATGATGATGGATGAGTATTATATCCCCTTAATTGCAGATTATTAATTTTTATAATTTAAATAAGTTTGTAGTTCAAAATAGCTTGTGCGCATTAAAAATAAATAGTAACAATTTCGGTGTACTGATATCAAACCAAATATTATCTATTATACTCTTATTTTTAACGTTAAGTAACTGTATTGATAATTGTGACACCTTTGGAATTATATGACGGTTTGATTTTTTGCTTCTAACCTAACTTATTAAATCGGTCAGGGTTTTTGCCAGGTACATGAAACCGTTATTTGGTAGTCTTGTATTATATTATATTCAATATTTCAGTGTTTCAATGTGTTATATTTATATTTGTAATGTGATGCGGAGAAACTGCTGGGGTGTAATGAATATGATATAAAAGTGCTTTAAAAATTATAACATTTTCAACTGGAGCAAATTTAAGTGGGATCACACTATAAGCGCCTTCGCAGCAAATGAAAAAAAAAAGAATCGTCTAAATCGGTTCAAGCTGACGAAAGTTCTCCTTTTTTTGAAGTCTGTTAAAAATAACGAGAAGACCGTATGATTCTGGAGGTGTAATGTATAGGTGCGTATTATATTTTATAAATTCTAAATGTATTTTATTAGACAAAATTATAAAAGTTATAATTTTGACATCTTCATTAATTTAATACTGGCATTGAAAATGCTGAAAAAGTACATATTTTTCTCGAAACAAAGTCACACTAACAGGTAAAGGCCTTACGTATAAAATGGGAAATTGATTGCTAAACTGGTTATGGTTAGATGAGATTTTATGGGGTTTGTTCCAAGATTTCCTTATCTTGCAGTGACGTTATATGCTTATTTTCCTTAGTAAACTTACAACATCCTTAAATAAGGTTCGTCACACAAGTACAACATATGTACAGATACATGTTTGTAAATCTAAATCTAAGATACTCGTACAATTTTGCATTTTTTTTATGGATACATAATGAACACATTTTTTATAAATACATAATGTTACACTAGTTTATATACTTTTAAAATGTAGATCACTTTTAACAGTTGCTTAAACTTTGTACCAGTGCTGAGCATAATTTTGTAAACACTTTCTGATACACATTACAAGGTTACGTTAACAGTGGATTAAAAATTAATATATATTTTTTGCTAAGGGATTTAATGTGACGCAAACCCCTAAGAAATAATAGCAGTGAAACTGAGTATAGACTCCAATCTGTACAAAGACCTTTGCCAAAGTGTAATCGACCAAAATAAAAAAAAAATGCATTCAGATCAGAAACGTCAAATAATGATTACATTGAGAAAATGTTTATTTTCATCAAACAGAAAACTTAGATATGTTTAGTGTAAAATAAAATATGTTGTTTTTGACGTGACGTAATATAGTTTTAATTCATTAACTGACATAACAATCATAGTGTTTAGCCATTGATGTAACAAATTAACTAGATACACAATCTCATACAAAAGTTCTTTTAAAACTGTCCCAAATTGTATTTACCTGGTCCTAGTCTAAATAATTATTATACATTAATGAAAATTCAACCTTATGAGCATAATTTATAGTTGTATTCACAATAATACGTACGATAAGCCATAAAATCTTTACGACCGAAGCACGCCTCTCATTGGTCATCATACTTCAAATCAAATTCAGTCTTACATGCATGTTTTAAAGTTTATATTACGAGGTGTCAAAAAAAGCTATATTAATAATAAAGGCCACGGTATTATTCGACGAAAATAAAAGGAGATATTAATGTCTTATTCTACATTGAAAATGATTCCATTGAATTCCATCGCATTATTCTTGCAACGTTGAGTGAAATTTTGAAACAAAAAATATAAATCACCGTATTCCACCCGATATTTAGTTATATAAACAATAAAAACAAATCAATGAACTGTTTAACTTACTGGAAGTACGAAATCTCATCCTTTTTTTACGTTTTTACGTATTATTTTTACAATTGTTCAATGAACACTTCGTCATTTCTAACGTTCATACAATAACGCGGTCGACACAAGACTACTTGAAGAGAATGCTAAATTCTTGTTGTGGCGCTCTTTTTATGAGGACGTTTTTGAGACGCTGTTTGTGTATCTTGGGTTTTTTGTTACATCAATGCGTTTAGCACAAATATTTACGTCAGTAGTATTCGTATCGTTAACGAGACCGAATTTGGGATTTGGAGCAGCTCCTCTATCGGACAATAGAGGTACTGTTCCTAATCCCATATAAATTGGTCTCGATATGGATATTTTGACGAAAATATTTGTGCTAATCCCCCATAAGTAATTTTGTTGAGGGTTTCAGTGAGAGATTTTAATATCTATTGCCGAAATAGCATTATTACTCAAAATCCACGAATATGGCACGCTTAATTCAAAGTAATTTTCTTAAATCAATATGTACTAATTTAAAAATGTAATAACCGTTTTTACCAAAGACCCTAAATTTTAACATACTAATATCGACGCCCTTACGCCATCGTACAACGGACGGTTTGTGCCCAGACCATAACCTGCCAAAAAAAATTACCCTAAATGTCATCTAAAATTTAGGGGTCGCTGGTGAGAACGGACATACGAGTTTCAATTGCCGAGCATTTTCATAATTTAGTTGGCTAATAAATAAAACTAATTGTAAGGTGTGTATTAGTATAAAGATGTGTAGTTTAAAGCTTATATCTGTGATTTATAATAAATTATTGTGTCTAAAATGATGTGTGTTATTATAATCATCCTGATTACCCCATATTTTATGTATGTAGTCGGGTATGAGGTGGCACGCCTGACAACTCTCGACACCAAGAAGATTGTCAGAGGAGCCGAGGTTTTGGAGTTGGCCCTGAACAAGACGGAAGCCATATTGTTTCATGTGTCCTCAGTCATCAGGTCGCCCACCGGCACCTTGATCAGTATTAATACGGTTCGGCAGCTGGGCCATATGGATTGCTTGGGGTCTGGGACTCAATTATGCTATATGTACACCATAAATATTGTAAGTTTCACGACCGGCCGCGTGCCTGATATCAACGCTCCTTGGGAATGTAATTATTGATGGCATCAGAAAGTTGCTTATCAATTGGCAGATGCTGGACAGTATTGAAGTGACCCCTATCGCGCGGCGTTGATTAAACAACGCGACCCTTACCGACACTCCAGCAGGGGGAGCACATGGCACATAAGCGGAAGATTGGCTGATAGACAGGGGCGATGAAGGGGCGCTTGCATGTAATCCACCGCTCCTGGGCCAGACAGTGTACTCGGCTAGGTGCTGGCCCTGACCCTCTAGTATCCGAGACCAGGGGACTGCACAACCCGTGTTGAGCGTCTGGGGAGTTCTCTGGGTATAGAAAGGAAATGATGCCAACTATCGCCGGACTTGGCCGCGGCCAGGACAAGGCCATCGTGCTGATCGACGGCGCCTCAGCGAATTTGGCCCTGAACTGTTGGAGGTTCAATCCGGTTTCAAGAGGGAGCGTTCGACGATCGCGGCCTTGCTGCGTCTGCAGGCTGTGGTCGCGGCGGCGGTAAGATCGCAAACGCATTCAATACTGCCATTCAGCTACATCAGCGGGAAGCGCTCCGGTATCACGGTGTGCCAGTATACCTAAGGCAGCTGGTAGCAAGCTATTTGGAGGGGCGCAGCGTTCGGACTGTCGAAGAGTTGGGTCGACGACCCAACTTTATCTGCACAAGCACGAGGTGCTTTACTTCTGACTGGTGCAGAGTCAGGTCAGGCTGACACGCTCCACCGCAGATGCCGCGGGTGACTGGGCCGGAGAATAGTTCATCACTCACAACGAGGTTGAGATCGCGTGAGAGCGACGACCCCAATTGTATGTATGTATGTATGTATAAGCCTTTTTATTCTGAACTTAACACTAGTATAGATACAGTATGGTCTTTTTATAGTATGTCCCGAAGCTCAGTTTGCCTCTTGGCATAGGCCTCCTCTAACAATTTCCATTGGGACCTGTCACATGCTACTCTTCTCCAGTGAGGTCCAGCCGTGAGTTTCAGATCGTCTTCCCATCGTGTTTGTTGGCGTCCTCTACTTCTCTTGCCGTTTCTGGGATACCAGTTGGTGACATTTTTAGACCATTTCTCTTGAGGATCGCGTAACATGTGACCTGTCCATCTCCACTTTTGTTGGTCTATCCGGGTTATTATATCAGCAACTTTGGTTTTCGCCCTTATTATGCTACATCTTACTCTGTCTGTTTTTTTTATTCCTGTTAAGCTTCTCTCCATGGCTCTTTGGCAGCGTTTCAGTTTTTCTCGGTGGTGTTCAGTGAGTGCCCAAGTTTCACATCCATAGGTGAGGACTGGAAGTATGCAGGAGTTGAAGACTTTTGTTTTTATGTGCATGCTTAATTCCTTGGATTTCAAGACTTCTTTCAAGGACCAGTATTTTTTCCATCCGTTTCCTATTCGTCGCTCAATTTCTTTAGTGGTTTGCTCTTTGTGAGATATTATCTGTCCTAAATAGATGTAGTCAGACACATATTCAAGTGGTTGGTTGTTGATTTTTATGGTGACTGGTTCCGAGTTTGTTACCAATTTCGTCTTATCCTTATTCATGCATAGGCCTACTTTTATACTCTCATTGTTGAGTGATTCTAGCATTTTGTTTAGGTGCGTCGGGTTTTCTTCAAATAAGACAATATCGTCCGCAAATCGTAAGTGGTTTAGTTTTACCCCTTGTATGTTGAGACCGTATTCTTTCCAATCAAGTTTGCGGAATACACTTTCAAGGGCAGCCGAAAACAATTTTGGTGAAAGAGGGTCACCCTGCCTTACTCCCCTTTCGATTTTAAACTTTTTGCCCAAGGTTTCTAGCTGGATCCTCGCTTCGCCGTTTAAGTAGATGTTTTTTATTATATGAATGTAATTTAGGGGTATCCCTTGCTGTTCTAGGCTATCCCATATGACTGTGTGACTAATACTATCGAAAGCTTTGGAATAATCAATGAATGCCATATAAAGTTTTTTATTGTATTCATTATATTTTTCTACTATTTGCTTCACTGTGTGTATGTGGTCTAGAGTGGAGTATCTTTGTCTGAAGCCAGCTTGCTCTCGTGGTTGGTTTTCATCTAGCTTTTTGCTTACTCTTTCCAAAATAATTTTGGAAAATACCTTGTAGATATTTGACATCAAGCTTATAGGTCTGTAATTCCCTATATCTTCCTTTTGTCCTTTTTTGAATATAAGAATTATGTTTGATGTTTTCCACTGTGTAGGGATTAGACCAGTTGATAGTATTTCGTTGAATATCGAAGTGAGTATTGGTAATAGTTCCTCGAGAGTGCCTTTAAGAAGTTCGTTTGTCACTTTGTCTGGGCCTGGGGATTTTTCCATCTTTTGGCTAAATATAGCCTTTTCTATTTCTCTAGGGAGTATTTCAGGTTCAGTTATCGCTTTTCTTTGCTTTTTATAGTTGTCTGTGGTCGGATTCAATTTTTCTTTGGTGTCTGTGTTTGAATAGAGCTCCTGGTAGAATTTTGTGGCTATTATACTTATGTTTTTCCTATTAAATGATATTTGCTTCTTTTTGTTTAGTTTTGGTATCCATTCTTTATTTGATTCTCTCAGTTCTTTAAGCGCTTTTTTTACTCCTCCTGTTTCAACTATATGCTTTTCTAATGTCTGCAGTCTCTTGGACTTTCTATCTTTCCTTATATTCTCTCTGATTTCTTTGCTTAATGTTGTTATAGTTTTTATGATCTCTTTTTTAGGGTGTTTTGTGAGTAGGTTTTTTCTTTTTTCTATAAGTTGTAGCGTCGTATCACTTAGTTTGTATTTGTTTATTTTAAGATTATCAACCTTTACTTGAGTTAGTAGATTCGATAGTTTTTCATATTTTGTCAGAACATCAATATTATTTCCAGTTAGTTCTACAGCTGAATCAGTTAGAGATTGTTTTATTTTCTTTATGGTTTCTTCTTTATGTCCTGTGGTGTGTGAGCCAAAATATTTTCTAGGTTTTTTTGGTGGTTCAATTCTTATGTTGCATCTTACCATACGATGGTTAGTATTGAAGTTGAATTTAGTTAAGACTGACGTATCTGTAAAAGCTTTCGGGTAGTTTGTTGTTATGTAGTCAATTTCATTTTTGATATTGCCATCAGGTGAGGTCCATGTCCATTTATTTCTATGATTCTTCTTATACAGACTGTTTAAGAGCGTTAGATTGTGCTGCAGTAAGAGTTCGACTAACAATTCTCCATGTGGACTTCTTTTTCCATGGCCAAAATTTCCCAGGATGTATTCCTCCTTGCATTGTTTTGTTCCAACTTGGGCATTGAAGTCACCCATTAGTATTATATGGTTATTGAGATATCTTGCTAGCGTTTGTGATAGTTCTTTGTAGAAAAGGTTAATAACCGTTTTTGTTGCTATCTCTGTTGGAGCATAGATTTGTATAATTGACCATATTTTTTTGTAGCCTGGTATGCTTATATTTAAAATAGCTATTCGATCTGAAATTCCAATTAGCTCTTGTATGTGTTCTTTCATTGATTTTTTGATTATGAACCCTACTCCTCTATGGCCCGCCACTTCGCCTTTATGGAATAGTATGTAGTCGGTGTGTTCCTCAATCTTTTCCTCTAGTCTTCGCATCTCGCTGATTCCTAGGATGTCCCATCTTATATCTGCAAGAGCTTTCTCTAATTCGTGTAAACTTTCTTCAGTTCTAAGGGTTCTCGAATTTAAGGTTGCAATGTTTAGTATTTTGCTTCTTCTTGTTGTTAGAGGGTGGTGGTCTGTACCTCCCGCGGGGACCAGCCGTTGTGGGAGACATTTCGTTACTTGATTATGATTGTTAGTTGCAATTGGTATTTTTGTTGTTGTTATGATCCGTTTTTCCGAGGCAGTTTTTAGTTTTTTGAAGCATTTAATTGTGGATCAGAGTTTGCTCGGTTGACATAATTTAGTATATTGGGTCTAATGGTATCTTTTATGTTACTTTTGGGTGAAGATTGTGAGAGGTTATTTCCTATTTGGTTCTTATATACTTTTTTCTGTGCTGGTCGCTTAGGAGAATCAGATGTTTCTCTTTTCCTTTTTTCATTGTTGTTCTTCGATTTTAACACTATCAGTTTATCATATTTAATGTACACAATATTTCCCTTCTTTCTCTCTTCTTCAAGTTGAGGTTGTAGCTGTTTTCGTTTTTCCAATACTTCCTTAGAGTAATCCTCTTTCACATTAATGCCGGGTGGGAAGTTTGTTTTGTTTTTGAGTATGAGATGTTTTTTCCATTGGGTCGTGATAGAGGTTACAATTGGACGGTTTTTGTTTTCGATTTGTTTTCCGATTCTATACACATTGCTAATTTCTTGACTGTTTAAGTGAACTCCCATGTCGTTTATAAGGTCTTTGATGTAATCTACTAATTCCCCTTCCGATTTTCCCTTCTCTTCTATTCCGAAGAACACCAGGTTATTTTTACGCTTTTCTCTATCTACTGCTCTTAGTTTTTGTTCCAGTTCAGATACTTTATTTTTGAGGGTATTATTTTCTTCGATAATTGTTTTCATCTTCTCGTCTAATGCTTCCATGACGTTTTTAGTTACCGAATGAGTTATTTTTTCGGCTTGTTTCTCTAGTTTCTCATCAAGTTTGAGCAGTAGTAATTCCATGTTTTTATCCATTTGGTCTTTAGGATTATAAAAATGGGGTAGTTTGATTGATGTTGTGGTAACTCTAATTTATGTGGGAGTTTTTCCAAATTAGTGGCAACACTAGACGTCACTGTCACTAGTTGTCGCCAGGTTGGTACTTGACAGTTGACGTTTTCTTTAAGACGAGTCGTTTTAATTTTTAGGTTATTATACCGGCAATTATTTTTATGATTTGTTATGATTTTCTTGACCCCAATTACGGTACCCGAAAGTGTAACCTAGCGGGTTGTTCACGCATGTCAAGTGACCAATGGAGAAGGGGAGGTTATGGGACCACCTGCCGTCATTTCATCACGGCGAAAGGATTGCGTCCAGCGCATAGCCCGCCAAAAAAGTAAAAACAATAAACCTTCACAAATAAAGAACACTTTTATTTAAATTTACACTATTCATAATTCATTATCATTACAGCTCATATACGAAATTGACCTACTATACCACGCTGGTCAGACGAGTTGATAGAGGGTTTATTTCAAATTTTCCTTCTCTTGCATAGGTGTTGCATGCTATTTCTTAGTCTTTTGCGACACCCACGGACAATAAAGGGGGTGATTTAGTAGCCATCAGACGGTCAACCTGACTGTTGGAGATAAGCCTCCCTGAAGACCTCTTCACTTTTCTATCTTCAATAAACCTTCACATTAAGATATAATGTCGAAAACGCTAAAACTACCAGGCAGGTTGACAATTGCCAATGGTGTTATAAGTCTCCTAGAACTTTACAAACATTAAGTTAACCACAACAAAAGACTACTCCACCATCTGTAGAATTTTTTAAACCCTATCATCTCACACAAGTATTTTTCTTAAACAATTAAATAGTCTTAAAAATCGTCACTAAAATCGACATCCATTATGTCTTCAACAATGTCTTCTGCAGTTTCTTTCTGTAACGTACTTTGTGCCATATCTGTTGTAAGATTTGCCTCCGTATCTATACTTTCAATACATTTATCTTCAACAATTTCCATATCAACTAACAATTCATTTTGATCCTTATCACTATTAATATTAGGTTCTAATTTGTTCTCTATATGATGTTGATTATTATATCTTCTATCCTCTTCTTCAACAATTGATATAATTTCATCACTTATTTTGGCAACATTATTATCATTGATATTTTCATTTTTATCGTTTAAATATATGTTATCTTCATTATTTTCTATTGTACATACACTATCATAATCCTTATTTTTAGCTATAAGTTCCTCAAAATTCACAGATTCGTCATTATTAATTTTATTGCCAATTTCTTCATCATCTATTACATTTTTATCACCCTTAGTTTTATGTATGTCTACTACAATAGATTGATTGACTGTCGTAACTTCACATTCATCTTCAGAATCTGAACTCTCTATAACATTTGATTTGTTCACCCTTTTAGGTACAGTTTCTTTAGCAATTTCTTCAATATTATCAGTTTGCTTTTTACTATCTATATCTACTATAACATTATCATTTTCAATTTTCTTACCATTTTCTTGATGATCTACTAAATTTCTACCAATATTGTTTTCGTGTATGTCTACCACAAGAGATTGATTGTCTGTCATAACACTGCCTTCGTCTTCAGAATCTGAACTTTCTATAACATTTGACTTATTAATCTTTTTTACTACCGTTTCTTGAGCAATTTCTTCAATATTATCAGTTTGCGCTTCACTATCCATGTCTACTATAACATTAGTTTTGCTTTTATTACTCTCATCCGTTTCAACTACGGTATTATTAGAATTATCAATGTGTGTGGCTTGTTTTAATCTTGCTAAACGTTTTTCTTCAGCTAGTTTACGATTCCTAAGCATTCTTTCTTTTTGTTCTTCACTTATGGAAGGTGATGATATTGCTTTTGGCATAATGACAACAGATCTGTAAATGAAAATTAGTTTAAATATGTATGGAATAGCTAGAACTTTTTAGTAGGAATCCGTGATGTCTGCCAATGACTTCTTGAATGGCATTGCTCACGGCCATCTTAGTATCTACAATATAATTAACTACTGCTCGGTACTACTCTGTCCTTACTTTTCTATCAGTAAATTCTACTATAGTGCCTATTTAATAAGCAATGAAAACACTTATAGTACCTAAACGGGTATGCTTGAACTTTTGTTAGTTCTCTCATCCAAAGTGACAATGACCAGAATCATGTTATAAAGTAAACAGAATTTATGCAGGATGGATAAAATAGGGACAGGTCATGAGTACAATATGTGACTCACGAGTACTGCTTAAATTGAAGGAAAATCTGCAAAACCTTAATAAGACCTGCAGTACTCTATGGCTCACAAAGTTGGTCTGCCAAAGCAATGGACGAGAGATGTTTGCATATAGTGGTAATGCAAAAAAAAATGGTTTGAAAGTTGCGACTAACAGAAAACATACACAATGTTTTGACATGACATGTGGGGTGAAAATAAACCTAAAATATAACCTCTCTGGTCAGACGTCTTGGCATTTTCTTTTTTTTATGGTATGGTAAGCGTACACGCCGTCCATTCCGTCCGGGGCGACGAAAGGACGGCGCGCGGGAACGTCACATTCGTCGTTGGGCCGACCACCAGTGCAGAGTTCCTTGTCCCCAGTGCTCGGCCCGACGGAATACCCTTTTGGGCACCGTAACCTCTACGTCCCTGTCACGGGACGTCGGTCGCCGTTGCGCGGTTAGCCTCTCTGCGGGTGCCTGCCTCTGCCGGTCCGGTCACCCGCGACCTTGGCTAGGGCGGCATCTTCATCATTCATCTTCCGTGAGATGACGGCCTCACAGAAGGCGGCGAACGCGTCCCAGTACCTGACGCTACCGAGCATCTCCCTAGCGATGGTCGGCAGCGTTAAGTCGACACTGATGATTGCGACGAGTTCACGGCGCTGCTCTGCCCATGCGACACACACCTCGAGTGTGTGCTGCACCGTATCCTCGTCGCAATCGCAGTGGTGGAAGGACGGCGTACTCTTCCTCCTAACGATCTTGTGCAGGTACTTGGCGAAGCTAACGTACCCCGTCAGTACCTGCACCAGTCGGGAGGAAAGCACCCCGTGCGTCCACTCCAACCACTCCATCAGCACCGGCCGGCAGGCCTCGACCGTCCTGACACCGTACCGAGGCCCCTCCAGCCGGACTGTCCAACGGGCAATAACGTCTTGGCGGGTGTCGACCCGCCAGGCGGTAATCTCCTTGATGGAGACTATGCCGCCCCCTGCTCGCGTCTCCGACACCCGTCGGTAAAGTTCGGCGAGCATCTCCGCCTCCAGATGCCACGGGGGAGTTCCGACCAGAAGGCACGCTGCCTCCATCGCCCCCATGCGGTAACCGCGTATGGCTCTGGTCGTCATGGCCCTCTATGGTCGCCACAAGGGTGCCCTCAGACAGACGGTCAGGGTCCCCGCCAACACCGGTGCGCCGTACAGGGCCATCGACCGGGTCACCCCCGCGTACATCCATTGGCACGTAGCGCTGAGTCAGCCCACATTTGGCATCAGCCAAGAAAGGACGGACGCCGCGCCGACAAGCCGGGGAACAAGTCGACGGAAATACTCCCAGAACCACCAATGCCCGTCGAGCACCAGGCCCAAGTACTTCAGGTGGGCCTGG
The DNA here is from genome assembly GCA_032191425.1 of Lymantria dispar. Taxonomy (NCBI): domain Eukaryota; kingdom Metazoa; phylum Arthropoda; class Insecta; order Lepidoptera; family Erebidae; genus Lymantria; species Lymantria dispar. The sequence goes on along the minus strand of CM063465.1, from coordinate 1,331,175 downwards.
ATGCTGATGGTAACCGAATTGACGGTGATCGAAGCGCCGGTGGGAGGTCCGGTGGTACGGAGCCCATGAAACAAGAGGGTCTACGTTTTGACCAGAGCTACCCTCAACCCTAGCGCTTCGATCCGCCTGACAATTTGCTCGGTGCCGAGAGTTGCCAGGCGTGCCGCCTCCTTTTCTTGGGGACGCAATTATTGACCCGACGACATCAGATGGAGTTGGCCCAGGTACATGAAAGAATCTCTTAGTCGGGATTTACGACACCCACGAGCAATGTAAGGGTTGGTAGTATTCGTAGCCACCACAAGCTTGTATATGAGAAAGAGAAAGAAAGAAAAATAACTTATTACTCCTTTACGGGAGGCACATGTACAAGAACATAGAATAAAAGTACAAGTATATCTTACCTGTCTTCACGAATTGGTGTCTCCGTAAGTCTTGCCCAATTGTCATTCCTCATATCCTTTTTTATGGACCCCGGAGCAGGTGTAACTCTCGCTAACTCTATTTGTTGCCGCAGTAACTTGTCAAATTCATCTTCCTCTTGTGGTGGTTGGGCTTCATCATCACTAGAGTCTTTCTGAACTACTGTATCTTCCGAGAGGAATTGATCGGTGCGAATTTTGTGAAGGTGCACCTATAATTAAATAAAGTATAGATTGAAATAATATATTTTTAATGAATAATATATTTTTAATTTCATCATCATCATTCAGACTATTGTCGTCCACTTCTGGACGTAGGCCTCCCTCATGTTTCGCCACAGTCATCTGCATCCAACGATATCTAGCAATTTTCACCAGGTCGTGTGTCCACCTAGTGGGCGGGCGTCTTACATTGCGTCGTCCAATATCGGTCGGTTGTCGGTTTGTTGAGCAATGTGTCCTGCCCATTGCCACTTCATCCGGCACATTCGTCGTGCTATTTCGGTTACACCCGTTTTGCTAAGGATTTCCGTATTACGGATTCTATCTCGCAGGGCAAGCCCGAGCATAACCCGCTCTATACCACGCTGAACGACTTAGGGCTTAGTTATGAGGCCCACATTTAGGGACCACTACTCCGTGCCGTAAGTCTTCACTGGCAACACACACTGGTCATAGATCTGTGTTTTCAGACAGATTTTTTAATTGAGGACCTTGCAGCAAAAGGGGGCAGATCCAAATTTTAGCCGTTATTCTTTTTTTTACCAACATTTCAAAGAAAAAATAAGGCTATCGTTTGGTGCAAGAACGAGACAGATCCGATAATAAACAAGCGCCCTATATCAAAATTTGGATCTGCCACACAATTTGATCAAGCTGAAGTTGACCTTTAAATTTGTTATTTTTGCTAAACATTCGTTCGTTTTTGTTTTTCTTTCGATTATTAAACCATCCATGTGCTGATTAGTATTCTTGAAATAAAGACATACTTTTATTTGAGTATTTTATTACCTATAATAAAAAATAAGGTTTTATTTTCTTTAATTTTGGTGCAAAACGGAGGCAGATCCAAACTTTAAAAAATCGTAGTTATTCTAAAACTTATTTAATTACCTTAAATTATTTATTAAAATATGTAAATATGCATATTTTATATTGTAAAATTTAACTATAAGACGTAAGTGTAATAACTGATTTTTAGATGTTTTATTTGAATACCCAAAAATGTTGAAATTTGGATCTGCCCCCCTTTTGCTGCAAGGTCCTCAATTTAACTCTCTTATTCTTAAGAAGGGTGGGAATACTTTCCCTGGTGACTAATTAAGAGTACAACGCGCCACCATCCTTTACTTTGTCGTGGAAGTAAAAATCTACTGAGAGATCGCCAGGATATACCGTAGCAACTCCAGCACTGCCCTAGGCAATTTATAACACTAATTGCAATCTTCCAATGAACGTCTATAGCCTGATGGATGGACTCCTGAGAACTTAAGTTGATGTTTGACGAATTTCTCTTTTAGACGCATCTAATGTCAAATGACGCCATTAATGCTAAATCATTATCATCATCATTTTCTTAGCTCATATACATCCCACTGTTAAACTTGAGCCTTATCTATAATAGGAGGCAAATTGACCTTCTATACCACGCTGGACAGATGTGTGGGTATAGGATTTTATTTTGAACTAGCTGACCCGGCGAACTTCGTACTGCCATAATTTTTTTCGTAAATATATTTTCTAAATTGCCGAAAATATAGTCTCTGGAAGAACCATTACAACTTCGTCTGGAAAGATTCGATCGTCTTGGTCAAAGAGAATACAAATTACTGATTATTGTATCTGACTAAATTATAATTATCAAATTTTCAACCATACTTAACTATAGACGAAATTACGTTTAGCTGTCATTTGCGTTTTGTTATTACATATCAAATGAGTTTTTGTTATACTACGTTTCTTTGACATTTTATCGAACGGGAAACGGGAACGCGATCCAACGGGATAAAAAGTATCCTAAATCCGTCTCCTGGTTCTAAGCTACCTCCCCACCAATTTTCAGCCAAATCGGTACAGCTGTTCTTGAGTTATAAATAGTGTAGCTAACACGACTTTCTTTTTATAGATTTTTCTTCTCTTGCATAAATGTTATATGCATATTTAGTGCCTTAGTTATATTTTACGACACACACGGTCAAGATAGGAGGTGGAGTATTGTATTCTAACTCCATTACTACATCCATATATGGAATTATGGATTTTACGACTAATCTATTACTTTAGGATAACTATTGTATTATGCTCACCATAACAGGTCTCTTTTTGCCAAGAGTCTCAATTTTCTTTAAACAATCTTGGAATGCAAACTTAGGGTACAATCTATAAGCCCAATGTTCCAGTTTCTTCAGGACTAGATCCAAATCCTCTTTCTCATGACCTTTTCCTGAAAACATATTAGCATAACACACATATAGGCTTTACTGGTGCTAGAGAAAACAGGCTCTTTTTTTGGCCAGACTTTGGTCTTGACATGTGTAGTCTATTTCGTCCGTGGTGACGAACGGCTGGCCACGCAGCCTCATAGCTTGTATTCTCTCCTCTTCACCATTGGGCTGACCACTAGTACCAAGTTCCCTGAGTCTGTGGCCAGCTCAGCACCGGAGAATACAGATTTGGAGAAGAAAAATGGAGGTAGCTGAGCCATGATCTATGACATGGAAATTATAGCAATAACTCAGGAAGACTCCGCTGAAGGTCACATACCAATGAAGTTAACATCTAATAGTGATAGGAGCACACTGTCGACAGTTGTCTGCCTACAGCCACGGGCCTGAGGTTTGGTGATACTAAATCAGCAAACCTCATTGCATGCATTCACACTCCCTTTACTTTCTCTTCGCGGTTGGCAGCAGCCTTGCAAAGGTCTATAAGCAACATTTAACATCAGATACTGTTTGCTAGTTTGGCACTGTTTGCAATAAAAAAACATACTTGTAACTCAACATTTTCACATGTATTTAATTATCATCATCTTCATTCTGCTTATTATAATATAGCAAAACTTTTAAGAATAATTTCATCTCATTATTGTCTCAGCTCATATGCAACTCCCTGCTGGGCCTGAGCCTCCTTCCTAATTTCCTAATAGAAGGGAAATTGACATACTCTTCCATGCTGGACACACATGATGCTATACAGTTTTATACCAAGTTTTCCTTTTCTTGCACAGATGTTATATGCATATTATATCTCTTAGTCGTCTTTTACGACATCCACGGACAAGATTAATCTTATGTTATAGTATAAAACATTAACATACTTTGTATCGAGTGAGCAGAAAAATCGAACGACAATTCTCTAGGGTAAAGTATCGATTCACCAAATCGATTCAGTGCTTCGTATCGATTTATAAAATCGGTTTTGGGCCTGAAAAATCGATTCTTCCATAAATCGATCTCAGATAGCCATCCCTAATACAGGGGATGTTACAAATGGTTTACCACAATTAATGAGTACAAATTAGATCTAAACTGAGAACAACACTCCTTAACAAGCTCAATACATATGGTATCAGAGGAAATGCACTAAATTTAATAAAATCATATCTCACGAATCGAATACAACATACAGAAGTGTCTAGAGTATGTGAAAAAACAAAACGTGAAGTCAAATATCTCTCTTGTGGTAAGATCGTTAAATTTGGGGTACCACAGGGTAGTATTCTCGGTCCCTTATTATTCCTTCTCTACATTAACGACCTCCCCAAACAAATTAATCACCCTATGGTTCTATTTGCCGATGATAGCACGGCTCTAATAAAATGCTCTGATATTAAAAACTACAAGCTTGACATTAATAATACATTAAAGGACATAATTTGTTGGCTTGATAATAACAATCTCGTTATAAACTTAAATAAAACTAATATTATGCATTTTCACCAACGTTTACCGATTCATGGTTTAACTGTACAATACCATAACCATATTATAGAACAGACACAAGTGGCAAGATTTTTAGGCATTATGATCGACAATAAGCTAAGATGGAATTCACATGTTGAAGTAGTATGTAATAAATTAAGTTCATCAGCATATATACTATTTAATTTATCAAAAAGGGTTAACTTCGAAACTGTATTACTTGCTTACCACAGCTTCGTAGCATCAGTTTTGAGATATGGTGTCATCTTTTGGGGCAATTCGAGTTTAAGGGATCAAGTGTTCAGGGCCCAAAAACGTTGTATACGAGCAATGTGCGGAATGCAATGCACTGACAGCTGTGTAACTAAATTTAAAACTCTGAAAATTCTAACATTTCCCTCATTATACATATTGGAAGTAGCCTTATTCGTAAATAATAACCGAAACCTTTTTACATCAGTTGCCGAGGTTAGAAACAGACCTGTGAGAAGCCAGTATAAAAATTATATGTATAATAAGGGGTACAATACTGCTCTGCTAAGAAAAAACATTTTTGGTATGGCCACTACTATATACAATAAAATACCTGATGTTTTAAAGGAGGACACTAAAAATAATTTTAAAAGAAAACTGACATCAATACTAATTGAAAAATGTTATTACACAATATATGACTTTTTAAATGACAAATATTTTACAAACAATGATGAATGACATATTTTAAAAGCAATCTAGAATCTGACATTATTATTATTATTTTTTTCTTTTCTTAATTAATTATTAAAGCTGACATTCATAATGCACATTTAGAATATGACATTACGTATATTATCTTCTCAATTATAATTATCATAATTCTCTATATTATAATTTCCATGTTAATTTAATAATGTATAAATTATATTTTGAAATGTATTGTGCACGCAATTTTAAAATTAAAATAATTTGCATGCCAGCTTCTGGCGAATCATGTAATTGCTTCAGTAAACAACTGTAACACCTAATTTGTACCGTGATTCTAGCAAATAAATTTCTTACTTACTTACTTACTTACTAACAATTTATAAAATACATTGTTCTGGGTATTGAACCTGCAAATTAGGAAAATTAGTCGGTATCTCACCACTACACCATCTGTGCAGTCAGACAATATTTTCACATTCCATTTTATGGCTAATGGAGTTTTTTCCTTTTTAAAGATATCAATAATTACTGTTATCACCAAACGAAAGGTGGCAACACAAAGTATGAGTGGTTTACTAGCGAACAACGGTTATAAATAGATGGTCACAAATGAGTTGAGAGCATTCGGTGGTCACACATGGAAGAGTCAACAGAAGCAAGGAAGAAGTATCTATAACAGTTTAACATTACAAGTGCTTATTAAGGCTATGTTACTAAGTGTGTATTTATAAAGATGTAATTATGGAGGTATACAAATAAAGGATAGTATATAATATACGTCTTTGTCTTAGTGTTTTATATTACTTACCTTTAAACTTGAAATCTTTAAAATGCTCAGGAATAACTTGGATACCCCTGGGGCCAGTCAATCGTGCAGGATTTAATATAAACCTAGGATTTTTTGCTACTTTCTTTGCTTTTGTTGATGCTGGGTCTACTCTTCTTTTATCTTCCTCTGCAAAGTAGGTATAGAAATAGCAATGTTAAGTCAATCAAGTCTTTATTTATATGAAAAGACATAGCCTACACTACAGAAATAGTCCGTGTGTCACAGGGGACTTTACAAATATAGAATTAACAGACACAAATTACACCCAGAATCAGAATAACAATAAAGTCCTGGGTGGGATTCAAACCCATGACAATGGCACGGTAGGTCAGGATCTTCACCACTAGACCATTTGTACAGTCATAACTTGAATATCAAATGGTGACATTGTATAAGAAAGCAAATCAATAAATTGATTAATTATTCAATCATGAATAACATGTTGAGATAAAAATCGGTTGTCTGTAAAGTCGGTTTACTGACGATAGTTGAATGTGACAATGTCATAAGAAAATACTGATGGAATGGTTTCATTTTTCAAAAGAAAATTTTAATTTCATTTGTTTGATAGATATTTTGTATGGATCAAGCCTTAAATGGAACGCCTCAGAGCGAGGTAACTCTGCATGCGTCATGTTTTTTCGTGCGTGCAGCCGGCTCCATTGAATTATAAGACGTTGTCATGTCAAAAATAATAATAATAGAACTTTCATCATCTCAGCTGATATACATCCCACTGTTGGTCACTAGCCCTTTCCACGATATTTTTGTACCTCATTAGCCAGAAGTATGGGTATTCTGGTTTTGTAATAAATCTATTCAATATAAGCTCATTTCATACACAAAAATTTAAACATTTAGATTGCGAACCAGAAATTGCTGGATCGTGTTGTCTATACTAATATTATAAAGAGGAAACGTTTGTATGTATGTTTGTAATGAATAAACTCAAAAACTACCTCAGTAGTTTTTGAGTTTATTCAAAAATTCTTTCACCAATGAAAAGCTATAATATCAAGGAGTAATATAGGCTATATTTTATCCCGGTATTCCCACGGGAACGGGCACTATGCGGGTAAGGCAACTGAAACCGAAGCGAAGCGAGGGCAGGTTGCTAGTAGGTTATAAGTTGCACTGCATACAAAGAAAGAACTCTATTGTATAGTGGTGTGCGTGTGTATGTGCGTAATCGCACACGCTTGTAGTATTTTTGGCTTCACGTTTTTGATCGCTAAAGTATCAACACTATCCTTCTATACATTATTATTCTAAGCCTATTCCATCGAAATTATTCATGTTCTAAATGCTGGCTATGATTACTACTTTGAGATTGTTTATGGGTGTCTTAATTTTTTTTTTAGTGTGTGTATAGCTGTTAGCCACAGATGGCTTTCACAGCTTAGCCCGGACTATGTGTGAACGCTCTCAACCCGGTAATGGTGTCTTAAAGACGAATAAGAGCTTTACATACACCCAGTCCAACTCTGATGACTTCTGGACAACAATTGCATGCCCAAGGAGGGTTGACATTAGGCAGATGCCTAAAACTATCGACTTTTACAATATGTACTAAAGAAGAGTAGATATTGTGATGTTCCCATTGGGATAAGTTCCTGGACTTGAACTGATGATGAATGATTCATGTTATCATTTAATCTAACTCATGGCTCATATACATATTAATGTTGAGCTCAAGCCTTCTCCACAATGGCAGGGAAATTGACCTACTGTACCACACTGATCAGACATTTTGGCAGTTTTATTTCGAGTTTTCTTCTCGTGCATAGATATTATCTGCATATTGTAATCCCCTAGTCCTCTTATACGACACCCACGGGCAGGAAAGGGACTGGTGAATTACATTCTTATTTCGTCAACTAGATAATTTAATAAGAAATGGATAAATATGTAAGTCGCCTTTATTGACAAGAAAGTCCACACAAATAAATTTAATCTAGACTTCGTATAATTACATATAAACTTGAAATAGATAACAATGTTAGAATTTATAAGCATTAAAAGCAGCCAGAAACGCGATCATTAGTGTCAGAAGACAAATTTACCTGCTTCATCTTCCCGATTTCCATCATCATTTTCATCATCGGATGGCGATAGAGACCTACGTCGCTCATCATAATCATCACCCTCGATTACCCTTTCTAATTCTTGAGCTTCGTTTGCTTCATCTTGTAAGAATACGTCTTCAAGCAGAGACATTTCAATAGATAAAGTAACAAACACCGACGAATAAACTAAATACAATTAAGTGAATTAAGTTTTGCTATGTAGGTATTTATACATAAAGAATAATTGGATTAAAAAACTAGTAATCACCAATTAGAATATATTTCTAATAAATAAATACTATAATTACGCTTACAAAATAATACAATAAACGGCAAATAAGGTTATTTTAAAGTTGACATATTTGACTTAAAATTTGGCGGGCATTTATTTCTTCTTCTTTTTTTTTTGTCTTGGCAAACAGCTACTAATACGAGCTATTTTTGTCAGGTAATAATTTTCTTTACTAATAATCAATCTCCTCTTATTCTTCATCAGTAAGTCACATGGTTGCCTATAACAGTGTTATGGCCTCTGTTGATTGGTATATTCTCACAATTATAGTGGAAACAAAAAGGTATGTTAAGCACTTTTATATCATATTCACTACACCTCAACAGTTCTTCTGCCACATATTACTTAAAATGCCTTCAAAATTATTTAACACGTTAAAACTCTAAAATATTTAATATAATATGACACTTCGACATTCCTGATAAAAGCATCGGGCGTTTATTTTTGTTCAAAAAGCTTCCTTCTTTTTTGATTTAGCAATTAGCTACTAACATGGCCCCGTTGCTGTGTCGCGTTACAATTTTATTCCTTAATTACTAGTTTCTTTTTTTCTTTAATGTATATAATGGCAATCTGCTGATGACTAGTTTCTTCATATGAGTTATTGACTATCAGTAAATTAAATCATTGACTTCAACAGCACTATGTTCATACTGCATGCTGTCATGTCTTGGTTGAGGTACTGAGGTTGAGGGGCTGATGCGGAGTACAGAGAGACCAGATGGTACTAGTTCCCGCCAGCCACCTCTCTCTCCGCCTCCAGGTCCCACGGACGAGTTCCGGTCAAGAGGCACGCTACCTCCGCCGCCACCGTGCGGTAGCCGCGTATGGCCCTGTTCACCATGGCCCTTTTTGAACGCCATAAGAAAGCCCACCACCATAATTGCATTACACCATAATTGGATGTAATTTGTGTCCGTTAATTATATGTGTATGTATTTCTCGCGGAAACGCAATGAGTTTCAAAAATTAAAAAACTGTACGAATGGCGGCGATGTGGCTCGCGACACGTCACGTCTCGTTTCCGTCGGGGGCGAAAAGTGGCCCACAGAGAACCGCTTCGCTACGCTGAATATGTCAAAAGATCGTAGCAGGTGGAGGGCAGTGGACTCTGCCTACCCCTATGGGAAAAAGGCGTGAATATATAAAAAAAAAAAAAAAAAAAAAATAAGAAAGCCCTCAGAGGGACGGTCAAGGACCCCGTCCACATCAGTGCGCCGTACAGGGCCATCGACCGGATCACCCCTGCGTACAGCTGTCGGCACATAGCACTAGATCAGCCCATATTCGGCATCGGCCAAGAAAAGGCGGACGCTGCGTTGACTAGCCGCGGAACAAGAAGATGGAAATGCTCCCAGAACCACCAATGTCCGTCGAGCACCACGCCTAAGTACTTCATGTGGACCTGGATGCTGGTATGGTAACTGAATTGACGGTGATCGAAGCGCCGGTATGAGATCCGGAGGTAAGGAGCCCATGGAACAACAGGACCTCCGTCTTGTCCAGAGCCACCCTCAACCCCAGTGCAACGATCCGCCTGACGATAACGAGTTGCTGGACGTGCCGCCTCCTCTAGCGTCTCACCCCAGACTGTGACCAGCGTATCGTCGGCGTAGCAAATTACGCCCAGCCCGGGTGGGAGGCTTCCTTTCAACGCCCAGTTGTAGCCGATGTTCCACAGGGTCGGTCCTAGAACCGACCTCTGTGGGACACTGAACGGCATAGGCGTTCGCAACGTACCCTACTCAGTTAGTGTAGAGGACGCTGCGCCTCTCTAAGTGGTCTGCCACCATCCATTTCAGGTACACGGACACCCCGTGATACCGGAGCGCCTCCCTGATGCAGCTGAATGGCAGCCTGTTGAATACGTTAGTTACGTCTAGGGACACCGCTAACAGCACTTCTCCGCCGATGACGGCCCCCGTCACCACGACCATCAGACGCAGCAGGGCCGCGATCGTCAAACGCGCCCTCCTAAAACCAAACTGGGCGTTCGACAGATCGAGCCTGACCCCGACGAGGCACATCCACATGCCACGCCAAATTATACAAGAGTATAATCAGCCTGTTTGTCTAAAGTTTGGGGATTATGAAATAGACTTTGATTTTATTAAAACTTCTGCAATGCTGAAATCAACTATAAATACATCGAAATGCTGAAGTGTTTGTACGGAAACGCTATTGCATCGAAAGCCAGTTGCAGAAAAGTGTAAGATAAGGAGATGTCATGTCTCCGAAACTATTCACCAAAACGCTGGCGGTATATTTAAACGATAAACCACAAATAACTTTACTTTAATCAGCTTTGAGTGTTACAATTAGTATGTTATAAAATCTTCACAGTAATGACATTTAAAAAGAACTTTATAAAAATATAATAGTTAACGTACCAGTAGTGTAATACTAAGGAGTATACTTGTCAGCTGGAAATGGTTTAAAACTTATAGACTGGACCGGATTTGGCATCAACATCAACGGTAAATATACCACTTAGATCAATTTCAGATGGCATCGTATTCGTGGCAAAATTCCTGGAAGACCTTGGCACCATGCTCGATTAACTCAGCGGGTTTTCTCGATTGGTGGGTCTACAAATGAACATTCATCATCATTTCGGGTCACATACGTCATACTGCTGGGCTCAAGCTTCCTTCATAACAGGAGGGATATTATAACGCCGGTCAGACGGGTTGCTATAGGGTTTTGTTCAGAGTTTTTCCTCTTTTAACGGACATTACCAAGATTAAAATCATGTCTATTACCCATGTTATTGCTTTTCTGGCCCTAGTTGGGAATGCGTTTCTTGAAGTTGTCGATCACTATGTTTACGGAAGACAAACAGTTTAGTTAGGTAGATATAATTTCAAGAAAGAGATCAGCCGAGTCGAATATTTTACAGAGTCTGAAAAAGTTTATAATCATTGTAATATAAGCGATAATCATAATAGGTCATAAAGTTTCTCAGGATGCTATAGAATACAGAAATCTGTAGAAGAACGGTAGTAACCCATAACTTACTAGCCCAAAGATTTATCAGGTTGTGGCAATGCGCAGGCTACATCGCTCGTTCAACCGACAATCGTTGGAGAAGAAAGGTTCTCGAGTGACAATCACGAATCGGACAACAATTCTTTCTTTTTATTGGTTTTGATGGCAAAAGAGCAAGTAGTACATCTGATGGCGATTCTGCCGCACTTGAGCCTTTATAATACCAAGGACACAGCTAGGCCAGAGCCTACTGTAAAGAAAGTCCACATCTTAAAACTCGTTTAAAGAAGGGGATGTCACAGTGCTCGGGAAATACAGCATCATTCCAGGTCTTGTAACTACGTTAGAGAAATGTGCGAATAAAATAGTTGAAGATCACAACGTTTCTAGGTGAAATGAATTAACTCGTGCTACGATGTCCCAAACTGGACTTAATGTCAATCCCTAACAGGACTTTGTTCCATATTCCGACACCGAGGATGTCAATACTCTCGAAAAAAATAGTATTGTTAAAGTGGAACTTCTTTACATCTCCTCAAAAATTTTTCCCTGTCTATCGCGTGTCGCATTACAACCAGTGCAAGATTCGGTCTACATAGCAGTCAAGGTCAATATGGCAGCGCCAATGGCTTGAATCACATGAACGTGTAGCGTTTGTATTCTCCCTTATACGTGATCGATGTATTGATGTTTTGTAATACTATTTTATATTACACATATATGTAATAATACTATTTGGAAAATATTGTACTCAGTTTTTAACATGCGTCTAATAGTAAAATATGCAGATTGAAATTTAAATGTTATCTATTACTAATATCCCATTATCATCCTGTTTTGTAGTTATTAAGATTAAAAACGATTAAAAATTACGATTCGAAAAAAGTTTCACTTTGTTTCATTTCTATCGTAGTTTCAAAAAATCACACCGTACTATTTTTACATGACATTAGTTGAGCGTGTTTATTTAAATTTGCGTATTACAATATTACTAAAAACATACCACATTTAAATAACTGTACGTTATACATTCCTGTAAAAAAAATAAAAAGGAGACGCTTTTCGAAACGTCGGGCAATCATAAATCAAATACAAACGCGATATAATCCGTAAAAGTAGTTTTATTTACAATGAGACGCTTTAAGTTTTTTACTTTATAACATTAGCTATTTAAACTTTTTGGTGAATAGAATTCATTACTATACTTTATAATTTGTGGAATTCATTGAAATTTACTATTCATAAAAACCGGTACATACTCGAATCGAAAAAGAGGGTACGAGTCGCAACACTAAGTAGTCACGTGACCAGCTTGCGTTTGAGCGCACTAACAGGTATGGAAATAAGTAAATTTTATTAGAAATTTAGTTGCATTTAGTACATAATTGCAAAATTTAAGGTAAATGTTAACTGTACACTGTAATTGTGTGTTGATGTGCGTGCAAATGAGGTGTTAATTCGTGATGTGCACGGTTATTTCGTCAACAAAGACTGTCATTTTGATACCAAGAAAGGTGCTTCAAGAATGGCGTCCCCCACATGTGCCGCTGGCTTATTGAGTTTCGTCTTGGTAGTGTTTGAATCTGATGACGTGAGCTATAGAAATGGCGTAGAGAAATTTATACCTTTGTTTTCGACCAGTGTTCCTACGAAAATGGTTAAAAATTTACCACTTGGCTAGTGCCCTTGCACTTGCAAGCTCAGTGATTCATTGTTACGAATTTTACGTAAAAATGCATTAGAGATTAGCACAGTTGTATCAGTTTGCAAGTTGCGATCCTTGCAATTTACGTTTTAGTTTACATAATTACGTGTTTTGTCATGAAATTAACGCTTTTTACCGCGATCCGCCCATTTGTTTTGTTTACCTATTTACCGAACCGTCAGATATAAGCGGTCAGTTCTATATCATTTATACCGCTATCTTTATTATATATTCATGTAAATACGTTCATAATCTTGATACATATTACTTTCTGAATAGTCCTTTAGCGACTAGTTGAATTGATAATCTTTTTTTTTGAATATTGCGAATCTATGAGGGTGTTTATCAAATTCCGTATTCTATAAATTTTAATTATTTTCCTTTATGATAATTTCGTAACTCATAATCACTCATTCCTTGAGACAATATCAGTTAAAACTTAACCTTATATAATGTTGTAACATCTTAGATGAAGGAATAGGTTATTATTGCTATTTTATGGTTGCTGTTTAAAATTATCTAACATTATGTCTGTTACATATTTTCCACATATACTATGTGAATAATAAAACTAAATATTACCTGTAATTCACTGTATTTCTTACCATAACATTCTACTAATATTGTTTAATCTATTTACCTCTTTTTAATATTTTGCAATCACAAAGGCTTTGGTATACCTGCTCAATTGCCATATAATTTAAAAATAGAATATTGTCAGGTGATATAGGTATAAATATTTTCATTGAATTTCATCTATGTCACGGTCAATGACCTCCAAATTTGTTAGTGCCGTCTTTCAACATTAAAAAGTTTGCTCATTTTATTTTTATATTAATATGATAAAAATGTTTTGTTATGACATAGATGTTATTATCGCAGGTCTAAAGTTTAGTTGAATTGTAAATTTTGGTTGCACATGAAATTAGTACATAGGTGGACTTATGCCTTAGGCATTTTTTTCCAATCAACCTTTGGGTGATGAATGAATGAAATTTGAACAAAAATTATGTAGGTGCCATTTATATTGAATACAGTTGAGATATGAGAATATATTTTCTAGTCTATAAACTGGGTAAAAGGTCTCAAATAAGTTACAATTCTACAAATATGAAGGTTTGTGATATTGATTCAGACTGCATATAAGTGCAGTTTAACTTCATTTTTAAACACCTGCCTGAATATTCCTTGGGAACACAATCTCTAACTTGTAGATAGAACTGGCTGTTTAAATTAATTTAGATTTTATTTGTTTATATCTTTAAAATAATAAGTGCTGGTAAATTGAACTCTTCCTCTGTCCTCCTGCAAAAAAAAAACATGTTTTGAATAAAGTCAATGAAATTCATCACCATCTTATGGTGATGGTATTTGGTACATGGTTATTGTAATAATCTATTCGGGATTAAAGCAGATACAACATTGTGAAGCAAAGGAAAACTTAAAATGCTAATTAATCTTTTCCGTGTAGTGACAGTTAGAATACAATTCACCACTCCCTATTCTGATCATGGATGTCGTAAAAGACGACTAAGGGAAATAATATGCATATAACATTATGCAAGAGAAGGAAAAATCGGAATAAAACATTATACTAACCTGATTGACCAGCATGGTGTAGTGTAGGTCAATTTCACTCCTGTTATGGAGGAGGCTTGAGGCTCTTAGTGGCATATACATGAGCTGAAATGATGATGAATCTGTCTAGTCGGTGTGGTATTCCGATTTCCCTATTCTAACTCTTCCAGAGGGCCCAGACTTGACAGTGAGACATATAATGGCTAGAACAAACAACTATTCAATGTGAAAATGTGTTTAATTAGATTTTTTACCATTTTCCCTATCATGCATTCTACTGTGATGTTAAACTACCTACTTTAAAAAGGCCTTATTATTTGCTATATTACAAAGCTTTAATATGTTTATTGAAACTTTATCTAAAAATGAAATATGTATTTACCTTTGGACTTTTAATCATTATCATCATCACAGCTTATACATGTCCCACTGTTGGGCTCGAGCGTCCTCCACAATAGGAGGGAAATTGACCTTATTATACCACACTGATAAGACAAGTTGTTATAGGGTTTTATTTCGAGTTTTCCTTCTCCTACATGTTCTAAGCATATTATATCCCTTAGTTGTCTTATACGACATCCATATGCAAGGCAAGGGAGTCGTGAATTGTGTTCTTATTCCATCACCACACAGATTTTTAAAAATCATAATTTTAAAGTCAATTTCGTTACATGGCAAAGATCATTCTACCATTATAGTCCTTGTCTTAAAATAAACAATAATACCAAATTTATGTAAATATATTTGTTTACTCATTAGCTATTTACACAAATTATCTAAAAATAAACATAAACGTATTTGGAATAATTTTATTGAAGATAATTTTAATAGATTTGTGTTCAAGATTTTTTGAACTGCTTTGATGTTTTATAGAGTACATAGTGATTATATCCTTTGAATAATTTTCTCTGAAAGTTCAAGGATAGATATTATTTAAAGTAATATTGCTTATTACTTTCATGGATCTATCCATGAAAGTATTAAATAATAGTTGCTTGGACTAAATAAGAAATAAATAAAAAAAAAAATAATAGGACATCTTCATAATTTTTTCCTAACATTTATACTCTTTAATTCTTTAGTAAAGAATAGTCTTCTTAAAACCCCTATTTTGTTTAATTCCTTAGGTATTTTTTTAACCATTTGTAATGAATAAGTGTGGAGTACCCCAAGGGAGTGTTCTGTGCCCTTTATTATTTCTATTGTATATTAATGATCTTCCTGACATAACTGACTATGATTGTATTTTATTTGCAGATGACATTTCTATTACTTTGACACATAAAAAATTGACTAATTTTGATGACGAAATAAATAGGACATTCAATTCCATAATGAAATGGTTACATTATAATAATCTTAATGTAAATTTAAATAAAACTAGTTTTATGCAATTTCAAGGACATAGGTCTAACCTAACTTATAGAAGTATAGTTTATAATAACATTACAATAAATGAAACGGATAATATTAAATTCTTAGGAATAACCCTTGACAAATATATTACTTGGAAGCCACAGATAGATGTCATATGTAATAAACTTAACAAATTTGTCTATGTACTAACCAGATTGAGACAAACATCTTCACTCGAGACAACATTAATGGCTTATCATGGTTATATTAGTGCTATTCTGAGGTATGGCTTGATACTATGGGGTAATTCGACTGACGCTTATAGGGTATTTCTGACTCAGAAGCGCTGCATCCGAGCCATGGCTGGGATTTCACCCTATAAATCATGTAAATCATATTTTAAAAAATTTGGTGTGCTAACCTTAACCTGCATGTATATCTACGAAATAAGCACATTCGTAAAATGTAATAGGGACTTATTCTATACTGCAAAGGGTAAATATCCGCGCAATACCAGAAATCCGCACAGATTCGTTCTAGAATCTCGACCACGTACTACCAAGTTAATGAAAAATTGCTATTCAATGTGTATATTAATTTATAACAAATTACCAGAATATATTAAGACACTTCCTCTTCCACAATTTAAAAAACATTTAAAATCATGGTTACTAGACAAGAATTATTACGAATTACAAGAAATGTGTGTATATAATTAAGGTCATTATTATTGTTGTAATTCTTATTATGATTGACATAACCATTTAAAATGGTGCAATTACTTTCACATGCCTCTACAGGCAAGATAGATGAGCCAAACTAACACACTAAACACCTAATGTACTCTATTTTGTGTGAAATAAATTATTTCATTTCATTTACCAGTAATAGAAACAAACTTTGAAACTGTTGATTTGTTATGGCTTATGACAACATTTTTGACACCATTTGGCTATGGAAACAAGCTCATTACTGTTAAAACTGATTAGTTGAAAAATATTTATTTAATTTTCCATCCGACCATCAGCTATCAATCTCCACAGTTGCATATAGGCCTCCCCATAAGAGGAACAATGCCATAATAACCATGCTTTGTAATTAGATTGGTGATCAGTTGGTATTATATTTGCCAGTAGTGTTGCTGCTTGTTGATATCTTGGCCAAGTTTGCCAACTCCCATTGGCAAGTATCTCTGTGTTATATTGTATTCTCACAGTCATCAATGCACAGTCTCATTATCATTAGACCATTCACTGAAGGATCTACTTGCGGTAGCTGCGTGGAGCGGGTTTCTCCCTTCCCTCCATATGTTGAGAGGATTGGTGGCTGCTCTAGTAGTTAACTCGTGATCGGGTGCCGCTTGTGGGATCTGGTCCAGCCATAATCGATTGAATTATATTAAGTATCATGCGGTTCGAAGGGCATCACACTGGAGCTAATTCTTACAAAACATGTACACAATTTTATCCATACTAATATTATAAATGCGAAAGTAAGGATGTTTGTTTGTAACGCTTTCACGCTTAAACCACCGAACCGATTTCAAAAATTCTTTCACCAATGGAAAGCTATAATATCAGGGAGTAACATAGGCTATATTTTATCCCGGTATTCCCACAGGAACGGGAACTACGCGGGCTTAAGCGACTGAAACCGAAGCGAAGCAAGGGCGGGTTGCTAGTATCTAATAAGTAGAAAAAAAAAAATTAAAAATAATAGACAAGCCCGCTCTTGCTGGATCTTCTCAGTAGCGGTCGCGATCCGATCCAGTGGTAGTATTTTCTTTTTAGATAATTTAATTTTGTAAACTTGACAATATGTGCCCTCTCCAGGTTTATGCATAATAAACGATTTGAATTTGACCATTCAGTTCAAGGAATCTGTATTAGATGAGGAATAAATATGTATTCCGGATTCTATCTCGCAGAGAAATCCCGAGCATAGCCCGTTCCATAGCACGCTGAGCGACTTTGAGCCTTGATATGAGGCTTGATACGAGTGTAACCGACATAGCACGAAGAATTAGCACGCTGAAGTGGCAATGGGCAGGCCACATCGCTCGACGAACCGACAACCGCTGGGGAAGAAAGGTTCTCGAGTGGCGACCACGCATCGGACGACGCAGTGTAGGACGCCCCCCCACTAGGTGGACCGACGACCTAGTGAAAGTTGCTGGGCGTCGTTGGATGCAGGCGGCACAGGACCGCACATTGTGGCGCAATATGAGGGAGGCCTACGTCCAGCAGTGGACGGCAATAGGCTGAAATGATGATGATGATGATGAAATATGGTAGGTTATGGGGCCGCGCATCGCCTTTCAATGCCCTGGACAGATAGGAGCGTAACCAGATAATTATCATCATCATCGAAGCCCAGGTACATCCCACTGTTAGGCTCGGGCCTCCTCCACAATGGGAGGGAATTTGACCTACTATACCGTGCTGGTCAGACATGTTGGTATAGATTTTCATTTCAAGTTCCTTCTCTTGCACAGCTGTTATGTGCATATTATATTCTTTAGTCATCTTTTACGACATCCACGGGCAAGATAGGGAGTGATTAATTGTATTGTTACTCTGTTATCACACGATGTGATCCGGTTCGGAAAATATCCTGGCCAATAAGCTCAAAATCATTAATTGGTCATCAGCATTGTCTTGGCTCATAAACTGCAGTCAGACATGTTTGATATAAAGTTCTACTTTCGAGTTTATCCTCTCTAATATAAATCCATAAATGTTTTATGCATATTATTTCCCTTGGTCGTGTTTTACGACATCCACAGGCAAGATAGAGTGTGGTGATTTGTATTTTTATTCCGTCGCCACATTGACTAACTAGTGAAGTATATTAGTCTTTAAATAATAATAATAATAGCCTTTATTTCAGACAGTATTTCATTTACAATGTTTAACTTAAATATTTTATATCTATCTTATACTTGTACTATATTTCTTTATAACCGTTTTGCATCAACAACCCTGTCTGTGTGCCTCTCATTGGCAAAGGACTTTCTCCATTTCTCTCTATATTGATCAACTCTTGTCCATGTGCCTCCTCCTATGGCTTTAATCATCCCCATCTTCTAAAGGGTCTACCTCATCTAAATAGTCTTTATAATATAGGAAAGTTAGGTTGTCTGTAGTCAATCATTGAATTATGTTCTAAGTATTGTCATCATAGTATTTTATTAATTGATTGACAAATGGTTATTCTATTCTTAGATCACTCAACAAAGCCAACCTCTAACATCGAAATAATTAATAGCGCTAACTCTTATTGGCAAACTTTCAATTTAAATAATACAATCAAATAGGGTAAGTGTGGGTATTACCGCGGCTAGATGTGAACGTCTAACTTTAAAAGCATATTTTAAAGATTTACTATAAAATATCGTCTTAATTTTTTTTTCTTATCGATAATCAACTTATTTTAAACTTTGAAAAAAATTAAGAGTATGATTTTATGTTGAATTCATTAAATAATTAACATTTGAAAAGAAATTGTAAGTGCTAGTATTACCGTGGACCTTAAAATGACTTGTGACAATTACCGCGCTACAATTACCGTGGATGTTACAATTACCGTGTGACAATTACCGCGGAATCAGATAGAAAAAAAATTAATAGAATAAATTATAAGGACAAACGTTTAGTAAAAACAATAGTTTTTTTTATAAAAAATTAACTTTAATAAGGCACAGCATGTTTCAATTTTGGTATAGCTGACTAATACAATTAAAACTTGCTTTGGATTTAATGAAACTGCAGCTTCATCAGAATTAAAAATCCTAGTTGAATCAATTAAAAGTAGATCTTCATCAGTTAAATAAGATTTAATTTCTGTAAACCATGAGCGTATGTGTTCCTCAGATACTTTAGCTCGATTCAGTGATACATTTTCAGCTATTCTTTCAGACAGAGTTGGGTGACGCTTTAAAAAACTATCATACCAACCTCTTCCTGGTCGATTAGTATTGAAAGGAGTTTTTCGCTTATCGTGATCACATATTAATTTTACGCTTTCAATTAACTGATGTTTTGTAACTGGAAATCCTCGGCTAGTACACAAAAAAATCCAAGCAACAAGTTCACATTCTTCTTTAGCACTAAGTACTGTTGATGGTCCTGGTGGTTTGTCTACATATTTACCAATTTTTCTATCTCTTATCGTTGATTCGGGTATTTGATATTTCCTTGATAGTTCTGCAATACTTTTTCCCTCTTGCGCTTCTTTCACTGCCAATATTAAATTTTCATGTTTGTAGTTACACTTTTTTTTTTTAAAGCTTACATTTTTAACTTGCTTTTTTGTATTTTTAGAACTTTTTTTAGTTTTTGCCATTGTATTTAAGTGTTTACTGTGAGATCAACAACACGAGATATATTAATTTAGAGGTTATAACTAAGTACATTTCAGCCGCGGCAGTTGTCGCATCCGTCTGATATTACAGATGTTTCTATTACCGTAGTAAAGTACGAAAACCGCGGTAATACTGACATGCTTCAAAAGTCCGTGACAATTACCGCGGCAGTAAATTAAAAGTGATAATCAATTAAAATTCAATATTTGCTAGATTTTTTGAGCATTAAAAAGTATAATCTTACTCTGAGATGTAATAAATATAGATCTCAAAACATTAATTTATAGAAAAACACATTTTAATCGAACCTACAATTGCACACTAACTGCAAAAAAAAGATGACATTTTCTTTTCAAACGATCAATCAGTTTTCAATCATTTATAACAAACTAAATAATTAAATTTCATACCGGGTCGTTTGTTAATTACATTTTAGAATTAATATATTTATTGCTGAATTTTTTTGAAATTACAAACAATTGTGTGTAATTAGTTTGTAATGTAATGAAAAAAATCCGCGGTAATACTTGCACCCACGGTAATACCCACACTTACCCTATTTGAACTGCATTCGGCATTTGAGTGCAATTCACCACCTCCTCTTCTTGTTCATGGATGTCAAAAGTAGATTAAGACTTATGTATCTATAAAAATAAATTAAATTGAAGTGTCTGTTTGTAAGTGTTGGCTTTTTCATGTTGATACGGTTATTTGCACGATACCTATGCCTAAAAACCCAGTATAAAAATTTTTGTCTGTGTTTGAGGTATTCTTCAAAACGGCTGGACCCGTTTTGATAATATTTTACCACCAAGTAGCTGTCTATATAAGGAGTAAATTAGGCTATACTTTAGGTATTCCCACGGGAACGGTAACTACGCGGGTAGGGCGGGTCGCTAGCATAGCATATAACATCTATGCAGGCAAAGGAAATCTTAAATAAAGCCCTGTACCAACCTGTCTGATCAGCATGGTATGGTAGATTAATTTCTTTTACTGTGGAGGAGGCTCGAGCCCAGCAGTGAAATGTATGTCAGCTCTTATGATGATGATGATTACGGTGATTGAGTTGTTCATAATCAATGAATGATACATTGTATGTTTTGCCTGTGGTTACAATCCAAACATACAATGTGTCACAATATTTTTAATTAAATCTTGGCCGAGGGATCATAGACTATGGTCTGGAGGTTACCCGCCCATTCCGTCCGTGGCGATGAATGGCCGCTTGCGACTACATAATCCACCGTAGTTCCTCTTCGTCCCCATTGGACTGGCCACCGGTACTGATTTCTTGAGTTCAGGATTATTATCCTCTGAAACTACTAATAGCGACTTCGATCGCCAACCCCAAGAGTGACGGTTATACCATTATCGCCTCTGGCGTGATCTGCGTCTAACAGTGGACATTATTTGCCTCAGCCAGGATCTGGTTTGCTTTTCTATCCAATCTTCGCCATTTTGCCTTAAATTCATTATTATTGGATTATTTATTCCTTGGTACATCTGACTCATTGAGGCTGATAGTGAAATTCACCTCAAGGAAATCAAATGTGAAACGATAGCGGTCAATCGGAGACTTTCGACTATGAACCTGAGCCAACGCATTTCGTTGCAATATTATTATTGTAAACTAGCAACCCGCCCTCGCTTCGCCTATAGCCTAGGTTTAGCTTTCCATTAGTGAAAGAATTTTTGAAATCGGTCCAGCCGTTTTGAAGATTACCCGGAACAGACAGGCAGACAAAAAAATATAAAGTGTATTTTAGGCATATGTATAGTGCAAATAACTGTGTGAGCATGAAAAAAGCCTATTATTTTGACATTAAAAACAGACACTCCAATTTTATTTATTGGTATAGACGACATTCTTGAGGCTACCTGAACATCATAAATGCTCCTTAGCATCATATTTATATAGAAGCGTCAGGGAGGGACGTTACCCGTAAGGGTGTTCCGCTTCCATAATAGGGAGGATATTGACCTACTACACCATGCTGGTCAGACGGGTTGGAATAGGGGTTTATTTCGAGTTTTTCTTCTCTTGTATACATGTAACATGCATATTATATCTCGGTGTGCTCTCCCTCCTTACGATCGTGACTTGGCGAAGAACCGTGCCCTGTCAACACCTGTACCAGTCGGAAGGAAAGCACCCCGTGCCGTTGATCCAAACACTCCATCAGCACCGGCCGGAAGGCCACGACGGTCCTAACACCGTATTGACTCTCCAGCCGGACTGCCTAACGGGCAATGACGTCACGGCGGGCGTCGATCCGCGATTTAGCGCGAAGTTTAGTTTAAAAAATAAATAAAATGAACGTTTCTATTGTTTCAGCTGCTTGTAAATAGAGGCTGTAAATATAACGTATATAGTTTAAAAGATGAGTTTGGGTGCGCGCGCCACCAAGGGTGGTGCGAAGGGCGGCGCTAAAGACGGCAAGCATGCACAGGACACCAGGAAGACCACAGAAAAGACTCAGACCAAGGAGAAAGTGAAACCACAGGTGAGTTACATCAATCACTGGACTTGAACATAAAACCCAACCTTCTGAGGGGGGGTTTGGTGATGCTTTTAGTATCACAGAACTTCATTGCATGCATTCTTCACGGTAGGCAGCAGCCTTGCAAAGGTCCATGAGCGGCAGCAACACTTACCATCAGTGTGCCTACTCTTGAATCTCGATTCCCATCCTAAATCCAATCATAGCTCGAATTTGAGCAAATTTGGTACTCTTGAAAGTGACACTAGCGCACGATTGGAATAAAATTCGCTGGAATTATTTTAAACTAAATGAATTCGACTCTCGTCGATTAAGTCAAATATTTTTGCTACTCCCAACGTGGTTTTGACGTAGTTTAAAATCGTTAATATTGCACAATTTCAAGAAAGCGTCTTTGTAGTAATCGAGTTCGGTAACGTTATTAAATTAAAATAAGAAAATACGTCACATTTGGTGAAAATAACAACGGCAAACGCGAAGAATTCATTCTCGAATTTGTTTAAGAGTACCAAATATGTTGTTTGGTGAGATTGGAATTGAATCGGATTCGAAACTAGAATTGATTTCAAGGGTAAGCCCACAGGTGTACTATTTGCTCGTTTGCCACCGTTTGCAATAAGATTATATTCCCAACAGTGGGACATAGGTATATGAGCCGAAATGACGATGACTGCATTCTTACCATTTATTATAACTTTCATACATATTTTTGAGACATAGCAGTGTTACAAAACTTATTTAATACTATTACAAAACAACTGTTTAATTTTTTTTTTTGTAGAAAGCGTGCGTATTTTAATAACGGGCAATATTTTTAATATGAGATCCGCTATGCGTTTTACGCTAATGTATTTTTTTAAGCTATCCTTAACAAAAAAGGTATTTATTGCGGGGGACTTTATAAACATACTCCAGACAGTTACACATAGACCCGGAACAACTATTTGTAGATCGCTCAATTGTAATCCCGCGTTAGAATCGAACGTGTTACTTTTGGCACGGTAGATCGGTAATATAGTCACTACGCCATCTGTGTCATCAATGCAATATATACTACCCGTTTGTCAATTAAGGGGTAATAATTGACATTTATCAAGGATTATCGAATCGAATACAACGATTTGCAATCCTTTCTACTTAATTATTATAAACGCGAAAGTTTGTGAGGATGTGAAGATTTTTGTTGCTCTTTCACGCAAAAACTACTGAATGGATTTTGATGAAACTTCACAATAATATAGCTTATATATCAGAATAACACATAGGCTATAATTTATCCCGATATTCCCACGGGAAGAGGAACTCCGGGTGAAACCGCAAGGCGCTGCTAGTAGTAGATCAAAAATGTCTGAACGCACGGAAATTTTTTTGAGTTGCCACAAGGTTCGCCACATCTACAATTTCAACCAATCGTAAAGCTCACATATCAGCTCTTAAGCTATGTTAAATCCATGGTGCTATACTGCTACTTCTTCACGTAGTTGTACATCCCTCTTATTTACTGGCTTATTAGCCTACTTTGCTTCATATCTCCCGCTTTGCATAGGAGGGAAGTGGAATCTTTCCAACTCTTTCTGTTTTTCTTTTCTAATTAAATTTGTTGCGGTTATGAAGACAATTAAAAGCATTTCCCGGGACTTACTGAGGGGCTACCCTCGGTGTCTTATACGGAGACCATTGTGGATCCTGGCTTACAGGAGTTACAGTGATGCAAATGTGTGGTGGCATTAGTCCCAATAAAAAAATATTCAACGATTTAAATATTCTTTTATTCCGTGTGGTGACGGAGTAAGAATACAATTCCCTCTCTTGCCCGTGGATGTTGTAAAAGATGACTAAGGGATTACAATATGTATATGGAAAACTCAAAACAAAAGCCTATACCAGCACGTCTGACCCTGAAATTGATTTTACTATACCAAGCTGGTCAGAGAGATTGGTATAGGGTTTTGTTTCAAGTTGTCCATCTCTTGCATAGATGTTATATGCGTATCGTACCCTTTAGTCGTCTTATACGACACCCACGGGCAAGATAGGGAGTGGTGAATTGTATTCTTACTCCGTCACCACACAGGTTAGATTTATAGTGGCAGTCTCTATAGCCGCGGGTCGTACCACACTCTCGCAGAAAATCGACGTCTGAGCAGTAGCAAATTATTACTGCATTTCGATGATGAGCGAGAGAGCCGGCAGCCCAATTTTCTGAGCGTTTGCGTGTGGTGGGTTTTGTTATTTTCTTTTTTATTGCAAACGGTGGCAAACGAGCAAACAGTACACCTGATGGTAGGTGTTGCTGCCGCTCATGGATCTTTACAAGGCCGTTGCCTACCGCGAAGAAAGTGAAGGGAGTGTGAATGCGTGCATTGAGGCTCGGTGATACCAAGGGCACCACCAAAACCCTCCACACGCAAACACCCTCAGAAAGTTGGGCTTCCGGCTCTCTCGCTCACCGAACGAAGCGCAGTAACAAATCGCTACTACTCAGACGTCGATTTTCTGCTCAGTGTGGTACTGCCCCGGAGGGACCGGCCCGCGGCTGTAGACAGATAACTGTCGACAGTGTGGTCCTACCACTCTTAAAGCTTGCTAATCCACTGTTATCTTTAGTATTATCGAACCTTATTGCTCGCATTCGCACTCTCTTCACTTTCTACACGGTAGGCAGTGGCTTAGCAAAGGTCCATGAGCGACAGAATCACTTATCGTCAGGTGTGTTTGCTCATTTGACATCAACAGCAATAAAAAATAAAGCGACGGGTAATTGTATTGTTAGTCCGTCATCACACGGATAAAGATAGTCATCGGTAACGTATTTGAGATAAATATTATGGCCAAGACACAAGATAAGCGTTATATCGTAAACACTAGTCGACCTTGAACGGGGACGCGTCGTGTCAACGACACTTCGTCTTGCCCCACCCCAATGTCAGTGAAAGAAATCTACGCGTTATTAATTTATTGCACCTATGACGCAGTAGTTAATATATCGATCTATTGTGTTGTGTGTTCGATTTTGTTCCCATTCTGGGTGTAATTATTAGAGACTAGCAACTTGCCCTCGTTTCGCCGCGTCGTCTTACTAGCGTAGTTCCTGTTGCCGTGGGCATACCGATATAAAATATAGCCTATGTTATTCCCTGATATTACAGCTTCCCATTGAGGAAAGAATTTTTGAAATCGGTCCAGTAGTTTCGGAGCCTATTCAATACAAGCAAATCTTTCCTCTTTATAATATTAGTATAGATTTAACGAATATTAATTCGGCCGTGTACTGACGAACAAAGGTTCGGCAATTCTCAACACTTATTTACTTTTTATATCGGTGTGGTGGCGGAGTAAGAATACAATTTACCACCCCTCTCTTGCCCGTGGGTGTCGTAAAAGACGACTAAGGGATATACTATGCATTATAATATCTGTGCAAGAGAAGAAAAACTCTAACCAAAAGTCTATACCAACACGTCTCACTAGCGTGGTATAGTAGGTCGATATCTCTCAGCGGAGAAGGCCCGAGCCCAACAGTGGGACATGTATGGGCTGAGATGATGATGATTTGATATCTTGTGGTTTAAAACCTGCGCCAGTAGAAATACGTGACATAACGACATCGCCATGGGTGATTTTGTTTCATTTCGTGTTTAAATCGTGTTACAGCATGCTTTAATTGTTTCACCATCATCATTTCAGCTTATATACGTCCCACTGTTGGGCACGAGCCTCCTCCCCAATGGGAGGGAAATTGACCTACTATACCGCGCCGGTCAGACGTGTTTGTTTAGTTTCCAGTTTTCCTTCTATTGCATAGGTGTTAGGTATATGCACATTATAACCCTTAGTCGTCTTTTACGACACCCACGGGCAAGATAAGGGGTGGTGAATTTTATTTTTACTCCGTCACCACTAGGGTTCATGATTTCTCGAACTTTTCAATTTCACGGGTCTCGAGAATTCTCGAGGCTAATTTCTCGAGTCTTGTCGGATTGTCGAGAAATTTACATTTACGTACGTTTTCTCATATTATTTGGTTCCAATAACGTCGACAAATTCAGTGGTTTTCCTCTCAAATAAAAGTACCAAATTAATTATAAAACTTTTATTGATTATATTCAAAAACATTAATTTTATGAATAAGCTAATTAACTTTTAAAAAAAAAATACAGGAATAGTATTATTCACACTCATAATGACAGCACCATTTTTGGCTGGATATTTAGAACTTATAAACAAAAGTAGCTTCTATTAAACTAAACAAAAAATCAAAATGAAAGAAAACGTTAATATCTTAACTTGTAATTAAATTACAATCAATTAGAATAATTAATTAGATTTCTCGAGTTTTCGACTTTTCTTGCGATTGATTTCCCGGGAACAAAGCCCAACGATTTCCCGAATGAACCCTAGTCACCACACGGAAAATAACTTACCATGGGAATTATATTTTGATTTTATTTTTATTTCCTACAGAACATAGACTATTTGTGTTCATTCATTTCAGCTTATAGCCGTCCACTGCTGAACGTAGGCCTCCCACATGTTATGCCACAAAGTGCGGTCCTGTGCCGTCTGCATCCATCGACGCCCAGTTACTTTCACCAGGTCGTCGGTCCACCTAGTGGACTATTCTGTTAGCTAATATTAATACGTATATTTGTTTGTTGTCAGGCAACAACAGAACAACTCCGTATGGCACACATGATCGACCGTAAAAGCGAAGACGCGTCTGACGTTCGAAGAATGGTGAGTACACATTATAATATTGCTTAATTATATGTAATGTTTCTTATACTAGATGTTCCCTAGACTGCGTCAAAAAAAGTTTTTTTTTTTTTTTTTTTTTTTTATTAAACGTATGTAAAAAGTTTCTTCAGTATAAAAAAAAAATTCTCCTAAATTTTGAGCTCAATATCTCAAAAATTGAGCTGGCGCATAGGGGGTCCCCTTTCCCGTTTGTAACGTTTAACGTATGTAACGTTTAATAAAAAAAAAAAAACTTATTGACGCAGTCTACTGTTCCCGTTAGGTAGGTCCAGTCACTCCAAAGATGAACGGCGCGGCGTATGGGATCTGTCTCGAAGGCCATTATACAGAAGCTGCTAACTTAAAAATGATGAGCTCGCTGAGTTTCTTGCTAGCTCCTTTCAGCTTACGGTTGCGTTTTGATCTGGTGTTAAATTATTAAAATAACTAGCAACCCGCCTTCGCTTCGGTTTCAGTCGCCTTACCCGCGTAGTTCCCGTTCCCGTGGGAATACCGGGGTAAAATATAGCCTATGTTACTCCCTGATATTATAGCTTTCCATTGGTGAAGGAATTTTTGATATCGGGTCGGTGGTTTAAACGTGAAAGTGTAACAAACAAACATACTTTCGCTTTTATAATATTAGTAAGGATTTCAGTCTAAATTTATGATATCACATCCAAACTGTCCAAAACTTGCATATCGGTTTCGATTATATTTTTATTTCGGATTGCCGATTATTTCGGTTACGGAGCCCCATAACTAGGGATGCAAATATCGAAACCAAAAACATCGATGTACAAAAAACATCGATGTATCGAAACATCGATGTTTTCTAGAAATCTATGTAATGAGCTTTGTTTTTTTAGCTAAATCAAGCATATTTTTTACATGAAACACCAAAATTTGCGTGATGTGAGGACCTTTTTTTGCAGGCTCTGCTAAAAGTACCATACATTTTAAGTCATGCAGGCAAAACGTATAAAATAACATCGATGTTTTACAATAATGAACATCGATGTTTTTTTTTATTGAAACGTCGATGTATCGTATTCATCCCTACCCATAACATCCCTAGTTCAGACTAATAGTCCATAACATCCCTAGTCCAGAAAAGTTTTTGATATCTTCGGATAGGGTCGGTGCCTGTATGAGACCGGTTATGACTGGTTTTCTATCTACCAGCCGACCTGACAGCCTAAACATATGCCTCTCCAAGGAGCAATAATAAAATAATGACCAGACTTAGCATTTGGCCGCCTATAAACAAAGAATCCTCTCTATTAGCCTTCTCCATGTCCATTGTTGTACTTCCTCATCATCATCCCACCGTCCACTGCTGAACGTAGGTCTCCAGCATGTTTCGCCACAGAGAACAGTGCTGCGCCGTCTACATCCAAAGATGCCCAGCGACTTTCACCAGATCGTCTGTTCACCTAGTTGGGGTATCCTACGCTGCGTACGTGAGAACCTTACTTCCCCATTGGTTGCCTCCTCGTCAAGCGATGTAGCCTGCCTATTGTCACTTCAGCGTGCAAATTCATCGTGCTATGTCGGTTACACTCGTTTTTATACGGACTTCCACATTTCGGATTCTATCTTGTGGTTGAGGGGAGTGATGGCTGCTCTAGTAGTTAACTCGTGATCGGGTGCCGCTTGTGGGATCTGGTCCAGCCATAATCGTTTGAATTATATTAAGTGTCTTGCGGTTCGAAGGGCATCACACTGGAGCTAGTTCTTACAAAACATGTACACAATTGTATATCTAGTAAGAAGAAAAAAAGAAATTAAAAATAATAGACAAGCCCGCTGAGTTTCTTACCGGATCTTCTCAGTAGCGGTCGCGTTCCGATCCGGTGGTAGTATTTTTTTTTTTTTGGAAATTGTAAACCGGACAATATGTAAGTGCCCTCTCGTGGTTTATGCATAATAAATAATTTGAATTTGAATTATCTCTACTTGGATCTTCTTAGAGAGAGATAATTGTCACTAGGTAATTTCATTGCTAAGCGTAGCCGGCAATTATCCTATTTTTCTCTCAATCATTTAACATTCCCACGGGAAAGTAAGGTCTTGTGACATTATATTTTTTATTTAAACACGCAATTGAACCAACGAGGCATTCATAATATGGTATGTTTTAACGAGAACTCGTTTAGCTGATTTAAATACGTATAACTGTTTTAACCATGGAATCTAGTGTTGCAAATACAAGCAAGAAACACGTGTGACCTGATTCTAGAATACCGGTATAGTCTGACACAGCTAAGTATTATGATAATACTAATTCCCCGTTTTTCACCCGCGTATTGCCCGTTGCGGGGCGAATAGGGGGATAAAGTATAGCCCATGTTTCTCGCTCATAATGCCTCCTATTCGTGGCAGAATTTTTTAAATTGGTTTGGTAGTAAAAGCATTACAAATTCACTTTCGCATTTATGAATTGGGATTATGATAATATGTGATCTTTTCCATGTGTTTATGGATCAAAAGTAGTGATGCAACGGATACTTCATAACGGAAACAGTTGTATGAAGTAAGTTTTAGCGGAAACAGAATCTGATATGACTGCGGCATCGGAAATGTCATTACAATGAGAAAAGAAAAGCATATTTTTAAATGCAATTTTTAATGAAAATAATGACGGTGTAAGAATACAATTCAACACCCCCCCTCTCTTGCCCGTGGGTCTCGTAAAAGACAACTCAAGGGTATATGAAGTTAACCCATCTTAGCCCATGTACGTCCCACTGTTGGGCTCGGGCCTTCCTTCATTGTGGGAGGGAATTTGACATACTATACCACGCTGGTCGAATGTGTAGGCGTAGGGTTTCATTTCGAGTTTTTTTCTTATCTTGATCTTATTTGTCATCATATATCTTAGTTGTCTTTTACGACACCTTTTACCAAGGAATGGAGGGGAAAATTGTATTCTTACTCCGTCATAACATGGAAGAGGTCTCTATTATCCTTTGTATTATAATCGGGGATTTCCCGATGTTTATATTTACGTTTTAATTTAATCATCATTCCGATAAACAAATGTTTCCTTTGTCTGATAAAATTTATAACACAAACAAAATTATTTCCAAGAAAATAAGAAGGAAACCCTCACTCCGCGTAGTGACGGAGTATTAATAGAATTCATCACCCCTTCTGTTGCCCGTGGATGTCTTAAAAGACGACAAAGGGCTATAATATAACATCAATGCAAGGAAAGGAAAATTTGTAACAAAACCCTATACCAACACGTCTGACCAGCGTAGTGTAGTAGGTCAATTTCCCTTCTATAGCGGAGGAGGCCTGAGCCACCAACAGTGGGACGTATATGAGCTGAGATGATAAAAGTAAAACCACTCTAGAAACACTTTGCTTGCCCATTGCCATTTCAACCTACTAATTCTGCAGGATTTGTCGATTACACCCGTTCTACGGA
Organism: Lymantria dispar; assembly: GCA_032191425.1. NCBI lineage: Eukaryota > Metazoa > Arthropoda > Insecta > Lepidoptera > Erebidae > Lymantria > Lymantria dispar. The sequence goes on along the minus strand of CM063465.1, from coordinate 1,300,292 downwards.
TCTCCGTATTTCGGATATTATCACATAGAGAAATAGCGATCATAGCCCTCTCCATAGCATCTTGAGCGATTTCGAGCCTTGTGAATGGACTTAAAAAAAGAAGGAAGTTATTAATTCGACTGTATTTTTTATATTTGTTATCTTAGGCTTAGAACTTTCGGTTGGGTGAACCGATTTTCATGATTCTTTTTCTATTTTAAAGCTGGTGGTCCAGTTGAAGCTATTTTTTGTTAAAATTATTATGAGGCCGAGATAAATCTCTTAAAGAGACCAGTGGGCTTACCCTTGAAATCAATTCTAATTTCGAATCTGATTCAATTCCAATCTCCCCAACCTTATATTTGGTACTCTTAAACAAAATCGAGAATGAATTCTTCGCATTTTCCGTTGTTATTTTCACGAAATGTGCCGTATTTTTTACTTTAAATTAATAAAGTTACTGAACACAATCACCACAAAAAGGCTGTCTTGAAATTATGCAACATTAACGATTTTAAACTACATCTAAATCGTAGCAAATATTTGATTGAAAAATTATTAAAAAATATCCACCGAATTTGATTCCAATCATGCACTAGTGTCGCTTTCAAGAGTACCAAATTGCTCAAATTCGAGCTGCGATTGGATTTAGGATTGGAATCGAGATTCAAGAGTAAACACAGGTTTCTATAGCTGTTACATATATGACAATCTCAATCATTAATAAATATGACAATCTCACTACCTGTTGCATATTATTGTAGACATTGTAGTGTCGTGTTACCTGTGCCGTGGGAAAATAAAAATGGTGTCACAGTGTGTGGACCGTTAACTGTTTTAAAACTACGGGTTACAAGCGAAATAGCGAAACGCGGTGCAACTATCTATTTAATAGAGTTGACAGTTATTTGTATGTGAAATAAAATTATATTTTATTTAAAATTAGCGGGCTCTTGTTTCGCTTCGGTCAGTTTGCCCCCGTATTTTAAATCTCTAACATCTCTTGGGCGTCGTTGGATGCAGGCGGCTCAGGACCGCATTCTGTGGCGTAGCTGTGATGATGATGATGAAAGGTTATTTTTAATACTCATTAAATGCACAAGCTGCATAATTATTTTATTAGATAAGGAAAGATACTGTTTTGATTAAAATGACATTGTGAATAACCTATAATTTTTTTTGGTAATATTTAAAAGATAAAAATGATTGCTAAGGTTATCTTTAGGAGATAGGACATATTAGATTTTTTTAAGATATATAATTACGTAGTACAGTATTTTAGGCTTACCCAGCGTCTGGCAGTGTAAGCACACAAAAAAATAGATCTTTTGCCATTACAGAGTTTTGAAATTTTCGTTTTTTCTGAACTTATCAGCCCTCAGACAGCTACGTTTCGGTTCGTTTGTAGCGAACGGCGATCGGTCGCGAGCGAAAATCCGATTGACCGGCGCGTCATCTGCGACTCGCGACCGTGATCCTTACTAATATTATAAATGCGAAAGTAACTCTGTCTGTCTGTCTGTCTGTCTGTCTGTCTGTCTGTCTGTCTGTCTGTCAGTCTGTCTGTCTGTCTGTCTGTCTGTCTGTCTGTCTGTCTGTCTGTCTGCTACGCTTTCACGTCTAAACCACTGGACCGATTTTGATGAAATTTGGTACAGAGATGGACTAAAGCTTGAGAAAGGACATAGGCTACTTTTTATCGCGAAACAATGGGTATAAGGGGTTGATATAGGGGATGACATTTTGTATGGAAATTCGTCATTTTCGATGATAGAACCACGAATCTTTGTATTAAGGCACCTGACAATAAATAAATAAATATTTGTTCAAGCGTTTTGGAAATTTCATTTACATGGGGATGAAATTCAACCCCTAAAATATCAAAAAGCATACAGCCGAAACCACTGGGCCTAGAAACGTATTTTTTTTTTACACCATCGTATTTCTTGGGGTACACGAGCACTAGCAAAGGATTTTTGGAAATTCACCCCCTTAAGGGGGTGAAAAACATATAGTCTTTCACGTCTAAACCGATTTTGATGAAATTTGGTACAGAGATGGACTAAAGCTTGAGAAAGGACATAGGCTACTTTTTATCGCGGAAAAATGGGTATAAAGGGTTGAAATAGGGGATGATATTTTGTATGGAAATTCGTCATTTTTGATGATAGAACCGTGAATCTTTGTATTAAGGCACCTGATAATAAATAAATATTCGTTCTAGCGTTTTGGTAGTTTCACTTACATGGGGATGAAATTCAACCCCTAAAATACCAAAAGCATACAGCCGAAACCACTGGGCCTAGAAACGTATTTTTTTTACACCATCGTATTTCTTGGGGTGTACGAGTACTAGCAAAGGATTTTTGGAAATTCACCCCTTTAAGGGGTTGAAAAGCAAATAGCCTTTCACGTCGAAACCGATTTTGATGAAATTTGGTACAGAGATGGACTAAAGCTTGAGAAAGGACATGGGCTACTTTTTATCGCGAAAAAATGGGTATAAGGGGTTGAAATAGGGGATGACATTTTGTATGGAAATTCGTCATTTTCGATGATAGAACCACGAATCTTTGTATTAAGGCACCTGACAATAAATAAATAAATATTCGTTCTAGCGTTTTGGTAGTTTCATTTACATGGGGATGAAATTCAACCCCTAAAATACCAAAAAGCATACAGCCGAAACCACTGGGCCTAGAAACGTATTTTTTTTTACACCATCGTATTTCTTGGGGTGCACGAGCACTAGCAAAGGATTTTTGGGAATTCACCCCCTTAAGGGGGTGAAAAACATATAGTCTTTCACGTCTAAACAGATTTTGATGAAATTTGGTACAGAGATGGACTAAAGCTTGAGAAAGGATATAGGCTACTTTTTATCGCAAAAAAATGGGTATAAGGGGTTGAAATAGGGGATGACATTTTGTATGGAAATTCGTTATTTTCGATGATCGAACCACGAATCTTTGTATTGAGGTACCTAATAATAAATAAATAAATATTCGCTCAAGCGTTTTGGAAATTCCATTTACATGGGTATGAAATTCAACCCCTAAAATACCAAAAAGCATACAGCCGCAACCACTGGGCCTAGAAACGTATTTTTTTTTACACCATCGTATTTCTTGGGGTGCACGAGCACTAGCAAAGGATTTTTGGAAATTCACCCCCTTAAGGGGGTGAAAAGCATATAGCCTCTCACGTCTAAGCCGATTTTGATGAAATTTGATACAGAGATGGACTGAAGCTTGAGAAAGGATATAGGCTACTTTTTATTGGGAAAAATGGGTATAAGGGGTTGAAATAGGGGATGATATTTTGTATGGAAATTCTTCATTTTCGATGATAGAACCGTGAATCTTTGTATGAAGGCATCTGATAATAAATAAATAAATATTCGTTCTAGCGTTTTGGTAGTTTCACTTACATAGGGATGAAATTCAACCCCTAAAATATCAAAACGCATACAGCCGAAACCACTAGGCCTAGAAACGTACTTTTTTTACACCATCGTATTTCTTGGGGTGCACGAGTACTAGCAAAGGATTTTTGGTAATTCACCTCCTTAAGGGGTTGAAAAGCACAAATAACCCTGCTCCGGTGGTTGGTCCAACGACGAAGGCGACGTGGTGTTCGGGTGGGTTGCGGGTGTTGCGTGCTTACGCCCCTCTGTCGCCCCGGACGGAGTGGTGCGAGGAACGCGCTGACCGCAGTTCACCCCAAAAAAAAGGGGATTGAAAAGCATATAGTCTTTCACGTCGAAACCACTTAACCGATTTTGATGAAATTTGGTACAGAGATGAACTAAAGCTTGAGAAAGTATATAAGGCTACTTTTTATTGCGAAAAAATAGGTATAAGGGGTTGAAATAGGGGAAAGTATTTTCTTTTTACGTCGTCTTATTTCTTGGGGTACACGAGCACTAGCAAAGGATTTTTGGAAAATCACCCCCTTAAGTGAGTGAAAAGCGTATAGACGAAACTCTTGGAGCTAGGAACGTAAAACTTTCTATGCAATTCTCTTTCCTTTGTTTTAAGTGAGCTCTAAGAAATTATTTTATTAAAATCAACTAAAGGGGTGCAAAATATATAGCCGAAATCATTAGGCCTAGAAACATGGAATTTTGTATAAAGTTGCCTTTCTTGGGGAAAGAGAGATTTTTGCAATTTTAGCCCTAAGGGGGTGAAAAGCGTTTAACCGAAATCACTGAGCCTAGGAAGGATCATTTTAGTACACGGTTGGCTTTCTTGGATTACCCCCAGATTTTCTTAGTGCTCACTTACCAAGCACTATGAAAAAAATTTTGGCAAGGATAAGCGAGCTCTAACAAAGAATTTTTGGCAATTCAACCCCTAAGAGGGTGAAAGCGTATAGCCAAAGATACCGGGCCTAAGAATGTGAAATTTTGTATACCGATTTCGGTTATTTGGGGTAAGCACGCACTAAGAAACAATTTTGGGCTGCCCCAAAAGGATAAAACGCATATAGTCGAAGACACCCAGCCAATGATATATCATCACTATCTTGCTCTTATCCTAATTACTTTGGATCGACGCGATATGTAGGTAGGGTACCTACTACTGCCATCGTAGATATATTGCAAAGGTTCTAGCAATATTTTATGACCTGGCCGACATTGTTGGCCAGACGGCATCACCAATTGGTCCACGTCGATGTAAATCTTTGTCTTAGTAGTATTTTGCGACACCCACGAACAATGAAAACGTGGTAATATTTCTAGCAGCTACCAGACAGTAAGTTACAATCAAAATATTATTACAATTTTCTATCTCTACAAATAAATAAATTTGAAGCGTCTGTTTGTCTATCAAAATAATAGGTTTTATTTATGCTCACACAATACGGCCCAAATTTTTTTTGTCTGTCTGTCTATTCGTTACAGGTAATCTTCAAAATGGCTGGACCGATATTGATTATATTTTACCATCAGGTCTACCAGTCGTACATAAGGAATAACTTAGACTATTTTATCTCAGGCTATATATTATCCCGGTGTGGATGAATTAAGTCGATTTTAAAATTATTTCACTAATGGAAAGCTATTTTTAAGCGAGTAACATATTTAAGCTATTTTTATCCCGATATTCCTACGAGATCGGGTACAATGCCGGTGAAATCACGGGAATATAATGGTTTAAAAAATTAATTCACTAATGAAAAGCTATATTATCAGTGAATACCATATAAAGGCTATTTTCATCCCGGTATTTGCCCAGGAACGACAACTATACCGGGGGATGTTGACCAATTTTTAAAATTCTTACACCAATGGAAAGCTACCTATGTTGTCAGCGAGCAGCATAGGCAATTTATATCTCTGATATTTCTGGGATTTATATATTTTTTTTTACCCATGTAAATTTATAATATCAGCAAGTTACATAGGCATTTTTTATCTCGGTATTGGCATGGGAATGGGGTCTTCGTGAATGAAACTGCGGGTGTTTGATTGATATAATTTTTTTTCACCAATGGAAAAGTACGTTATCAGAGACTAAGGAAAGGCCACAATACCATCGTATTTGCACGGCAATCTGAACTACAAGGCTGGAAGTAATATTCAAATGTGAAAGTTTGTGAAAATATTTGGATGTTTGTTACTCAATCACGCTTAAACTGTTGAGCAGATTTGGATGAAAATTGACACGTAGATAGAGTATTTCTTAAATTAAGAAATGTAATACTTTTTATGTCGATAATATTCTTTGCGATAATAGTTCAATATGCAAGTAAATTTTTACGCGGGCGAAGCCGCGGGCAAAAGCTAGTTGATATATAAATGAAGATTCGGAAACTACAGACGAAACTCGATTGGCCGCGGTGCTATCGTGGCGAAATACCTGTAATGTATTAAATTCGAGTATAATATCGATGTGAAGGCGTTTGGTAAATACGAGGGGTGATCCAAAAGTAATGATAATCAGTTATTTCTAGTGCACACAAAAATACAAAAAAATTTCAGTCACTTGCTCAGTTACCCACTAGTTCAGGAAAAAAAAATCATATAAATAGGCCACAATTCCCGGGAGCTACATTCATTTGAATACGGACTGTCAAGGAGTGAACATCAAAATGGAAAAACACGAAATCAGAGCTGTCATTAAATACCTCTGCTTGAAAAAAATGTCTACCAAAGACATACACAGCGACTTGGTGGAAACATTAGGGGACTCTTCTCCTCCATATTCCACAGTTGCACGCTGGGCTAAGGAGTTTAAGCTGGGAAGAACATCGACGGAAGACGAACACCGCGAAGGACGCCCATCGACGTCCCTCACTGAAGAAAATGTGAAAAAAGTTGAAGAAGTTGTATTGGAAGATCGAAGAGTGACTATCAGGCATGTAGCTGAGGTCACAGGGATCTCATATGGCAGCATTCAAAGAATCCTTGCGAACGAATTGCATATGAGAAAGGTCTCCGCGCGTTGGGTACCGAAAATGTTAAACGACGAGCAAAAGAAGAAACGAGTCGACATGTCAAGAGCAAATCTCGAAAAGTTCCAGGCAGACAAGGACAATTTTTTGTCACGTTTTGTGACCATGGACGAGACCTGGATCCACCATTTTGATCCTGAAACAAAACAACAATCGATGACATGGAAACGATCCGATGAACCGACGCCGAAGAAATTCAAAGTGTCAAGCTCAGCAGGGAAGGTTATGGCGTCTGTTTTTTGGGACGCTGAAGGAATAATCATGGTGGACTACTTGGAAAAGGGGGCCACTATTACAGGCTCCTACTATGCAGAACAAATAAGAAGATTGCGGGAGGCTATTAAGGAGAAAAGGCGAGGCAAACTGCGGGCTGGAGTGTTGTTCCATCAAGACAACGCACCTGTTCACAAAGCTGCAATTGCCATGGCTGGCATTCAGGAAGCGGGCTTTGAGTTGGTGGAACACCCCCCCTATTCACCAGATCTAGCCCCCAGTGACTTCTATCTCTTTCCACGACTCAAGGAACACCTCCGAGGCAAGAAATTTGATGATGATAGCGACGTGATGGCCGCGGTTGAGGACTTTTTTGAGAGTCAAGATAAAGATTTTTTTTGTAAGGGAATTTTAGGTTTAGAAAAGAGATGGACTAAATGTATAGACTTGCTAGGAGACTATGTTGAGAAATAAATATATTTTTTTATTTTATTCATTGTGTTTATTATTGATTATCATTACTTTTGGATCACCCCTCGTAGTATTGATGTGACGCCGAATATTTTTGGTTAAGCAGCAGGAAATTTTAAAATTAACACTAGGCTGTTGCTCAATAGAGCAACAGCCTAGTGTTAATTTTGTTAAGTTAACATGGATCGCAGCGGCCAAAGTATTTATATAGGCAATAGCCTATATAAATACTTTGGCCGCTGCGATCCATGTGGCGCTTACTATATTATTTATTGAAGAACATATAAAACTGATTTAAAAATTTTGCGGTTTTAATACTTGTTGGTTTCATAAAAAACCTATCAACCCGTCCCGGCTATGCGCGGGTTCTTTATGGGAAATAAAATATAACCTAAGTTACTCCGAGAAGATATGGCTAATAACAGTAGGTAGTATTTATCGTCACTGTTATAGATAATTTTAAATGATAGCTTGTAATGACAACGAAATACTAGTAGCAGTGACTGTTATATAACGATATATCTTATAAACAAAACTGGGTACTATATCGCACCTAGTAGCAGCTTCATCATTCATAATTTCACCTCATATACGTCTTACTGCTAGGCTCGAGCCTCCTCCACAATAGAAGGGAAATTGACCTACTATACCAAGCTGGTCAGACAACAACATCCACGGGTAAGAAAGAGAGTGGTGAATTGTATTCGTACTCCGTCCCTACACGCATAATTATTATATTACGATCTTGCGATCATCAGGTACGCATACTGATATACGCATAATAGTTCTTTTTGCGAGTCTGGGTGTTATTTATGTAGATTAATTGTAGGTATATTTCTATGTCCAACAGTGCACGTCGTTGGGCTAATGAATAAACGGATATATAAATGTAATGGGCAAGAGCACTCTCGTGTGAAGCTTATCAAGGCTAACTCACAGGGTGACGATTATGGTATTTTTATCCTTAAGCCTTTTCGAAGAGTAATTCTGAAAAGCCAAGACCAACACTGGGAATTGATTGCCCAGTAGATGGATATCTCAAGACTGATATGACTTGCCATGTAGTGGCGGAGTATCACTTTACTCGTGAATGTCGTAAAAGACGACTAAGTGCTATAATATATATATGTATATATAACATAGGTGGAAGAGAAGGAAAACTTGACATGAAACTGTGTACCAACTCGCCCGATCACCGCGGTGTAGTATGTCAATTTCCCTCCTATTATGTAGAAGATACCGAGGCCAACAGTTGGACGTGTGTAAGCTGTAATGGTGATGTGACTTAAATGCAAGACGCGAGACTCTTGCAGACTTGATCTTGGTCTTGCTCATGTCTTGCAGAGCCAGTCTTGGTCTTGCTCATGTCTTGCAGGGCCAGTCTTGGTCTTGCAAAAAATAAGCGGTCTCGGTCTCACATTTCTCGCAAGACCAAGACTTTTTTGGGCAACACTAATTATAAAACAAAGTCGCTTCCCGCTGTCTGTCCCTACGTATGCTTAGATCTTTAAAACTACGCAACGGATTTTGATGCGTGTTTTTTAATAGATAGAGTGATTCAAGAGGAAGGTTTATATGTATAATACATGCATAATATGCCGCTCTTTCACGAGTAACCTCTAAAGAAAACATGTTTGTATGTTCTAATGACAAAAAAGCTGTGAACGTTGTATATAAACACATTCTGTTGTATATTTAGTATCAGTGCAAGGCGGGGGCGGGTCGCTAGTATTGAAAGAAAATAAGAAATCGACATATCGTTTATAAGTTAAGAACATTGTTTGTTATTGGTTTATTTTTCAGGATAGATATTAGAATAACATTTTCCGTGTGGTGACGGAGTAACAATACAATTCACCATCCCTTCTCTTATCCGTGGGTGTCGTAAAAGACGACTAAAGGATTATATAATGCAGATAATATCTGCGTAAGAGAAGCAAAACTAGAAATAAAATAAAAACGTCTCACCAGCGTGGTATAGTACTTAGGTCAATTTTCCTCGCATTATGGAGGAGTCTCGTGTCCAATAGTGGGACGTATATGAGTTGTGATGATGATGATCATTATACAGGTTTACGTTACGGTTCCTGATGTAAAATTATTTCGAATTATCAGAATACCAAAGCCTCCAAACAAAAAAAAAAAGGGAGCCGTCGCTCAGAACGCTTGACAGATGTGAAATATCGAAATTAATTAGTACAAGTATATATGCATAAAATAACAGATTACGACAGGAACTAATATGGCATAGAGTATTAATAAAATATTACGATTTTTTCCAGAGCTTGATGATATTTATTCAATAAATATTTATTTTGAGTTTACTAGATGGCGATGTACGAAACTCTAAAACAGGTTATGGTTTCGTTACACAAATGTAAACATCGAAGCGTGGCGTTAACGCCACGTCAACGATCAGGTTCACCCTCGCCTATATATGTTTCATATCAAAAAGATGTAAAATTTCAAAAAGATTAAATGTATAATTTGGCTCTATTGTGTAAAGATTTGTTTGTACGTTATGTATTTAATGTAGTTTTAATGCATTATTATGTCAAATTTTAGTTTTGTTCAATTCTCCTTAATATATTCTTCATCTGTGCCAAATTTCTTACTTGTCCGTCCGCATAATTTTCGTAAAAGGGTGTACAAGGTTTTTGCAGCACGTATATAGATAATGCAGAGAAACTGTTGATGTTTATTCAGTATTATATAATAGTGGTTGAGGTCTTTTATGTCCTACGAAAATTCACAGAGGAATTGTAATTTAGTTGTCAGCGTCCAATTAATTTTAAGGACTTTACTTAGTCTTACAACATAATATTAAAATGTTTTAATGTGTGTTCATGTTCCAGGTGCTGGAGTTGATGGAGATGACGTGTCGCACCGAGGAGGAGGTTTGTTCGGCGCTGCACGACTCTGACAACGACATGGTAGTTGCTTGCAACCTGCTGCTGGAAGAAAGCCAGCGGATACAGGTATTATTATATTTAAATATGTGAAATTTACTCTCTGTAGCACGTTCAATAGGCCCGACGGCCTTTATAGTGGTTTATTAGGGCTTCTTGCAGCTTTCTATTGCAATAATTGGGATACTTTACGATATCTACGCATAATTCAATACCCGGTATTTGTAATTGCAACCTGTATAGGCATACAAGTATACATATGTACAATCCTTGTTAATAAGATTGCTTTATATAAATTTAATCTCATTCTATCGTAGTTAGTCCACGAACAAATGTATGTTTGATCCATCTTAGTCTCTTTTTCATTTCAACGAGCTGAAATGAAAACTGTACATTTCATTTCAATAAGATTATTTAGAAATAATTTGCTGTACCTATGTGAGCTACGTCAAGCAGTAGGGAATTGAGAACTAATTATAGTTCTATCCTCCCTTTTTTAGTTTGTCGACGTCTACTGTTGGATTAGGCCTCCCTACATGGGATTTTAGAATTGAGATTTATATGTATACTTAAGGTAGTCTTTTTTTAAGTATACATATATATGAAATATATATTTCATGTGGTGATTGACTAAGAATGCATCATCACCCCTATCTTCCCCGAGGGTGTCGTAAAATACGACTAAAGGTTTATAATGTGCATATAACTTCACTCCAAGAGAAGCAAAACTCGATATGGAACATACCAGTTTGGTATAGTAGGTCAATTTCTCTACTGTTGTGGAGGAGGTTCGACCCCATCAGTGGGTGGGTGGGTATAAAGGACCACCTAATAAATTTAAAAGCTTGTAACTTCTTTAATTCTGTACAAGTATAATTATTTTAACTTTATTAATAATTATATTGGAATTTTTAATTTACTAAAAATATTAGTAATAGCCTAATAGTATTCAAATATATAATTGTGTGTACAGGGCGAGTGGCAGACCAGTGAGAAAAAGAAAAAGAAACCGCCTGCTCCGGCCGGCAACGGTGAGCTGGATCCGCCTCGAGACCCACGCAGTCGCTCGGGCCCACGACCACGTAAGTTGCCTTATCGTTGTGCTGTTAACCTGATATTAAGGCAAGAAGAAATTCAAGCAAAATCATATGTGTGATGTCTTCGAACTAACACGATTTACTGGCCTAACTTCACTCATTTGGGAAAAGCTCATGCCCAACAGTGAAATGCATTTAGACTGAGAAGAACATTAAGAGTCGTAGGACCACACTGTCGACAGTTATCTGTCTACAGCCGCGGGCCGGTTCGTCTGGGGTAGTACCACGCTGAGCAGAAAATCGACGTCTGAGTAGTAGCAATTTGTTACTGCGCTTCATTCAGTGAGCGAGATAGCCGGAAGCCCAACTTTCTGAGGGTGTTTGTGTGTGGAGGGTTTTGGTGGTGCTCTTAGTATCACCGAGCCTCAATGCAGGCATTCACACTCCCTTCACTTTCTTCGCGGTAGGCAGCGACCCTGTAAAGGTCCATGAGCGGCAGCAACACTTACCATCAGGTGTACTGTTTGCTCGTTTGCCACCGTTTGCAATAAAAAAAAAGAACATCAGTCACTATTGAAAATAAGGCCCAAGGGAGGATAATGCATTAATCTGCGTTTGACAATCTGTTTGGTGATCGTAGTTTGTGTTGAATTTCGCAAGAATGCTGTACTCTCCTGGTGGTCGGAAGCGAAAGCGGATAATTAGATATCAAAATGGCCACTAGTCGTGACAGTTTTAAGGCTATGGTCAAACGACTATACCTGAATCTTTTGACGGAGTCGACTCATCAGTGATGAATTATCTCTGCCGTTTATAAAATGTATATATATATATATATATAATATGTATTGTCTGTATGGTATTAGGTATAAGATTATATAAATTTACTTGATTTGGATAACTGATTACCAGAAATCATTGCTCACACTGAATTGCACCTACCTAATTTATTTCTGCTCCACCCTAGGTCGACTGGTAGAAAATGCCTAAGGCATTAAGTCCGCCGTGTACCTTTTTTGTGTGCAGATTTAAATAAATAATGCGCTGTTAACGACTGCAACAGGAAGGAAATGGATGATGACATCATGTTTGCTTGATCTGTCACTATATTCATCATTTCAGCTCATATAAGGGCTCGAGCCTCCTCCACAATAAGAGGAAAATTTACCTTACTATACCATGCTGGTCAAACTGGTTGGTATAGGGTTTCGTTTAGAGTGTTCCTTGTCTTGCATGGATGTTATATGCGTATCATATTCTTTAGTCGTCTTTTACGACATCCACGGACAAGATAGGGAGTGGTGAATTGTAATTTACTTCTGTCACCACATGGATGTCACTATATTAAAGTTGGGGAAAGATTGGAAATTGATGTTCTTTTATTAATGTTTAACAGGTCGAGGATCCGGCGAGCGCGGGGCAGGCGGAGAACGTGGCGAGCGGGGAGAGGGTAGTTGGCGCGGGCGAGGGGGCGGCAGTACGCGGGGGCGGGGCGGAGCGCGCGGTGGACGGGGAGGCGGCTCTCGTCGGGGACGCCCCTCACGCGACATGCACATGTCGTCCTGGCAGGACTCACCACCTAATTGTAATTATTTTTTTATTACTTTTATATGTATATTTTAGAGTTTTACTTAAATATTTCATATAGCACAAAGTGTTGTAGAAAGATTAGGTACACGTAATTTCTATATATGTACTACATCTCAAATTTTAAGACATTGATTCTATATTTTTTTCCTCATAAGCGACTTATTTCGATCAAATGATGCGCTGCTACTACTCCGTCGACTCGGGCATTTTGGATCATTTTGCCCAACCTACTAGCTAGCCTTACGGCGGAGGAGTCATTTACTAATGTAAAATTTAGCGAGTATAGATTTTTATTTCATTATTAGTCCCGACGCCGTCCACTACTGAAAATGGACCTCCCGCATAGATAAGGGGATAGGGTTATAATCACCAGCTAGGGGTTGGCGACTTTTAAATGCTTAATTGAAAATTAAATCCATAGAGATCCAGATCCATATCCACCTGGTACTGTGTTTTCAGTAGTAATGTCCGCAAGACTTGATTATTTCTAATTAACTAGCTGACCCAACAGACGTTGTTCTGTTCAAATAAAGCGGCACCTACTGGGTCGTATTGTGAATCTAAACCATTCTCGAATCCCCTTGAACATCCCCAAACATTTCGTCAACATCTGTCCAGTTGTTTAGGAGAAGTTCAGTGACACATACATGTACGCAAGAAATTTATATATAAAGATTAACATTACAGGGCGTTATGACCTTTTAATGGATCCAGTAACATAGTTGATACAAATAACATGCTGTATGTATAATTTTGTGTTTGTTTACAGCAGGCAACATCTCCGAACCATTCCCCACCACAGAAGACTGGGACAACGAGGAGTGGTCCGGCTCTCTGTCAGACACCAAGGTGTGCCATGTTCGTTACTTGCTTTATACATATTATTTTATAAATAAATTCTCTTAATCTTCAGATCATATACATTCACTGCTGGGTTTGAATCTCCTACATAATGGGAGGGAAATTGTTCTACCATAGCACGCTGGTCACAGGGATTGGTATAGGGTTTTATTTTTGAGTTAGCCTTCTCTTGCTTGTCAATGTTTTTTGCACATTATATCCCATAGTCATCTTTTACAATGTCCATGGGTAAAAAAGGGGAATGGTGAATTCTATTCTTATTCCATTAACTGACTGACTCACAATTACCAGGGGCAACAAATTCTGAGTATAAGAATCTACACAACATCTATACCAATAAATAAAATTGGAGTGTGTTTGTAATGTCAAAATAATAGGCTTTTTTCATGCTCACACAGTTATTTGCACGACACCTATGCCTAAAATAGCAATTAAAAAATTTTTGTCTGTCTGTCTGTTTGTTCCGGGTAATCTTCAAAACGGCTGGACCGATTTCAAAAATTCTTTCACCAATGAAAAGCTATAATATCAGGGCGTAAACTAGGCTATATTTTATCCCAGTATTCCCACGGGAACGGGAACTACGCGGGTATAACGACTATAACCTATAACCGAAGCGAAGCGAGGGCGGGTTGCTAGTAATACATATTTAAATCTTGTGTTATTTAAAATGGTTGTAGATTAGTAGGGGCAACAAAAAATTAAATAGTATTTTGGCGGCGAATGTGTAAATTCCCCACTGGCTCTAGCTTTTACGTCTTGGTAAACAATTATAATCTATTCCGTCGTCATAAGGACCGAATATTAGGCGAGAGTTACTTTGAAATTTGATTGACATACTAAATACCATGCTGGTCAGACCAGAGGTATGTTTTAATTCAAGTTTTGCTTCTCTTGTACAGATGTTATATGCATATATCATATCCATTAGTTGTCTTTTATGACACCCCTGAGCAAGATCCCTATATTGTGGTGAATTATATTCTTACTCTGGTCATCACATGAACATTTTTGAGATTTTAACCACAAAAGCTGACATCCAGAATCAGGTCCCTATAAAAATCATAGTACCTAAATCTTTGAATATAAACCAGTGCTTGGATGCCTGAAATATGTTTGTTTATTTAAGTGGCTTACTTCTGCATTCTAACCTCCATCGCAATAGGAGAGCAATTGACCCAGTATACCATACTGGTCAATGGGGAAGTTTGTTTCCAGTTTTCTTGTATATATATTATCTGCATGTTACTATCTTTACTCGTCTTTTACGACACTAATGCACAAGCCAAGCAAAGGGGTTTGCTGAATAGTATACTTATTTTCTACACGGAAATGCGAATGGTAATTGCAATATTATTTTGAAGTTTGACTTAATATAATAAATTACTTGACTATAAGATAGTCATAGGCCTTGCTAATTCTGGCTGTAAAAAATATTAGGTTCTGCTTCATCATTCTCGACAATAGGAAGGAAATTGGCCTTACTATACCATGCCTGCCAGACAGGTTGGTATAGGGTTATATTTCAAGTTTGCCTGCTCTTAGATAGGTGGTATATGCGTATTATATCTCTTAGTCGTCTTATACGATTTCCACGAGCGAGATAGGGAGTGGTGAATTGTATTCTTATTCCGTCAAATTTATTTTTGGATCCAAATTAAAAAAGAAACATAATTTTAAATAGTTTAGCTATCACGAGGATGTATGGAGAGTAGCTAGTTTCGCGGTCAGATTACTATAGTTGGCTCTAAGAGTATATATATTAATCTATGTATATTTGCAGGTGTTCACGCCCAGTGTCAACGCGCACAACGTCACAGCGGAGACGGACGCCGCGCCCGTACAGAACAGTGCTGGGGTAAGAGACTATTACTGTCTTAACATACATGATATACTTAATGATTTCTGATGTTTACGCGAGTATTATACATTTTAAATAAAACTACTTTATGGATTTTATCCCGTTTGTATTTGATTTTTGAATACCCGACGTTTCGAACACTTTACAGCGTTCATGGTCACGGGTGGACTAAGATGTCTCACGTCCAACAAGTCATCGTTACTGCAGAAAATTTATAATTATCTACCCGATACAGAAACATAAAGTAAGCCGCCTTCAAAATTAACTTTAATTTAGCATCATGTTACCTGAGTTTTCTTGCCGGATCTTTCTCAGTGTGACCGTGTTCCGATCCGGTGGTAGTATACTAGATTATTAGTTAGTTTTTAAATATAATTACTATTAATTTTAATGTTTAATTATTACTAACCATAAACAATATAATTTTTACATATAGAGTCATTTTCTTCTTACACTGGCAATGAATTTTGTATCGAAATGTGGGTCAATATTTAATAACTAATTTCTGTATCGGGTAGATAATTATAAATTTTCTGCAGTAACGATGACTTGTTGGACGTGAGACATCTTAGTCCACCCGTGACCATGAACGCTGTAAAGTGTTCGAAACGTCGGGTAATAAAAAATCAAATACAAACGCGATAAAATCCGTAAAGTAGTTTTATTTAACATGATATACTTCTAAGACAACTAACTCCCTGCATTAAGGATATGATCCTTGTATTGCAGAGGCCTTTACAAACATATAATTAACAGACACAAATTTCACCCCGACTCGGAACAATAATTTGTGGACCGCACAGTGTTGTCCTATGTGTAATTCTAATTCAGTTACGGATATTGGATTATTAGGGAATTGTAAAAGAAAAATGCTGAACATGGTGTTTATTTTATTCCTTTGGAGAGGGTTATGTTTAGGCTATCAGTTGGGATGGTTGAAAGAAAACCTGTTGCAATGCCTGTCCTACATACAACAACACTATCTGGAAAACAATCAAAACTTTGTATCGTTTTTGTTTACGGTTTCAAGAATATTTTCATTTCGGAAATCTTATAGTTTTGGACCGGAGCTTCATAACATCCCGTCCCTTATATACAAAGCTGATAAGATGTGCTAGCGTAGAGTTTTATTTAAAGTTTTAATTTAATTGCATGGGTGTTATTGGGTGATATCCCATCATATTTTTTAAAGCTATACATAATGAATTTGTTAATCATTTTAATGTGTAATTTGTTATGTTCAGGATTGGGACAGCCCGGAGGCGAACGGTCCACCGGAGAGTCACATACCCACGTACACGTACCACAACTCGGCGCACATCCCCACGCATCCCCATCCGCATCCTCATCACCAGTCACTCATCGACGTAAGTAACACACAGACATATTCATCATCATTATTTCCGCTTATCACCGTCTACTGCTGGACGTAAGCCTCCCTCATGTTACGCCACAGAGTGCGGTCATATATCACCTGCTTCCAACGACGCCCAGCAAGTCTCACAAGGTTGTTGGTCTACCTAGGCGTGTCCTACACTGCCCCGACCGATACGTGGTCGCCACTCGAGAACCTTTCTTCCCTAGCGGTTGGTTGTCTGTTCGTCGAGTGGACTGTCCATTGCCATTTAGTAATTCTTCGTGCTATGTCAATTACACTTGTTCTTCTGCGGATTTCCATATTTCAAATTCTATCTCGCAGAGAAATCCCGAGCACGCTTTTCAAATAAAATAAATCATAATGTTTCAGCAAATGAACTCTGGCAGTCGACAGTCCCCTGTGAATGCGACGACGGCCGCGCCGGCTACTACTGACACGGCACAACCGCCGCCTCCAGCTGAGACCTTCCACCATCAACATCATCATCAGGTATCATTATCATCTATATAAGTCTCACTGTTAGCCTGGACCTCCTTTACTGTAGGAGAAAAATTGTCCGACCTCATGCGCCTATACAGACTTTCTTACGACAGTAATAGAGGTTCAACTTTGTGGAAAGTAACTCATATCCACCCAATCCCTAAAAGAGAAGACCGGTCGGGCGCATCGAATTACTACAGCCCAATTGTGTTAACATAATTATTCTCCAAATTAATGGAGAAGATTATAAACCGCCAGCTTCTACAGTACCTTGAGGATCACCAGCTGATCAGTGATCGCCAATACCTATAGTTTTCAACCTACATATCGCAAAGGCGTTTTATAGGAACTGACTGAACTGTTATATGCGCATTATATCCCTTAGTCGTCTTTTACGACATCCAAGTGCAATATAGGGTGAATTGTATTCTTACTCTGTCACTACACGGAAAATGTATTAAAAGTACAAATAAAGAAATGTATTTAACTTTACAGCCAATGGGTATGTCGGGCAGTCTAACCGCGGCGCAATCACAATATCTATCTCAGCTCACTCAACAGTCACAGAGGCACGACAATAGTAAGTACATTTATTTTCTAGCTATATTACAATATAAAGGAATGTATGTGACCAGTTAAAGATTGAGAAATACTACTAATTCATCATCATTCCGTCTCGACACCCTTCAAATCCATATCATGTAATTATCTTGGAACAACACCTATGAGGAAGAAAGGGAGTGATGAAATATATTTAAAACAAGGTGATCACAATTGTTAAGCTTGAAATCGATAGCAGTGCTGCTTTATCACCATCATCACTACAGCTCATATACGTCCCATTGCTGGGCTCGAGCCTCCTCCACAATAAGAGTTAAATTGACTTACTAGACCACACTGGTCAGACAGGTTGGTTTTATTTCGGATTTTATATCTTTTGTATAGATGTTGTATGCATAAATAATCGCTTAGTCGTCTTTCAAGACATGGACTTTCGGACAAGAAACAGTTGGTGAATTGTATTCTTACTTCATCAGATACTATTGAGTTGTAACTAGCTACTTACTAAGATCCAATGCTTTATTTTGTGGTATAAAATCTTTGCTTTGAATTCCCGTGAATTCAGTTTGGCAGAAAGATTGGATGGTTTCAAAGTCCTTAACGGGCATATGAACATATTGTATTGTTTTTAGATATACATATTCTATTATTATTAAAAGTGCACAATAAGAATGTGTGTAGGTTTTTTTAAATGATTTGTATTTATTTTTCAGGTGTATATACCGCAAACTATGGCGTGTACGGTTCTACAGACATCACGAGTCAGAGGAAACCTCAGAGAGCGAGAGTGCCACCACCGTCCAAGGTATTGAATCCTTCTTCTTAAATTTGAATATTTAACAATGACAACAAAATTAAATAAATCAATTCTCTGTATTTATTATTTCTTTATCAACTGCAATGAGTGACAACTAACATTATAACGTCACACGCGCTCGTGTATGTTCGGGCGCTGTCGGCGTGTCTTCGGTACTGGATCCAATAATTATTTTTTATTTTGAAATAACTTTTGAATTATTGCGAAAAAAAATAGTTTTGTTATAAAACTTGTATACGATCTTTCCATGTATCACAAAAAAAAAATTCAAAAACCCAATTGGAGACAAATTGACCTAATTTATGTCACGCTGGTCAGATGGGATTGCCACAAGGATGCATTTTGAGATACTTTCTTTTGCAACTTAATTCCCTGTAGTCATCTATTCAGCTATTGTATTCTAACTCTGTCAGTATACAAATTATAAAGTAAAAACATATTTAATAAGTAGTCCTTCTGTGACCATGAACCCTGAAGTGTTTAAAATGTCGGGTAAGTAGAACCAAACACAACTGCGATTTATATTTAAATTATTTCATGTAGGAAATCAGATTTATGATAATGGAAATTATAGAATATCCTCCTCCTTCTGCTCATCCTCTTAACACGTTGACGGATAGTACCACCTGTGGTGGTCATATAGCCAAAATTAATACGACAGTACGTCCAACGACGTCCAAGTTTCAACTCACATAAATTCGGTATGCCAAGGCGTACAATATTCGACGCAATTATATGGAATAGCATGTTGTACTGTCACCAAAGATTTAATTTAGACTTGCTGTCACTACATAATGTTCAAAAATCCGTTCATAAAAAGTATCTCAACACACATTCACATTTTGATGGTCCCTTTTCGCACCCAACACCCGTAGACGTCGTATTTCAATACAAACTAGCGAAGAGACGAATTGCCTTTTTTTCAATTCGAATCAATCGAATTAAAATTACTATTGATTCGAATCGCAATTGGAATTGATTCGAATCGTCACATTCGTCACGTCAGCATTATAGTCAAATTCGTACTCGTATGTCGAGTCATCCGTCTGTGAAGCCGAGTTGGCGAGTTATAATTCGTTTACATTATTATTCGTGCAAGAGTTTTTTTTGGCGGATCGGTTTGCATTACGAATGGGTCGAGATTTCGAGTTACAGCAGTGTGCTCGGTATTTGGTTACGGCAAGGGAAGTCCCCTTGCCGTAACCCTTGCCCCTTGCCGTAACCCTTGCCCCTTGCCGTAAAAATGATTCGAATTACGCAACGCTAATACAAACTGTGCAGTATTGCGCCCCTGTGACGCGCCAACAAACTATGAAAAAAGTATTGGCACAAAACCCACAACCTGTGAGAGAATACTGTCTGTTAACGTGTACCTTTATTATATGTGTGGCCTCTTATAAAATTAGCATAGTCCTATCCTAAAGCGTAACAATGTTTGAGGATTATCAAGTGAATATCGGGATATCATATTTGGAGATATATCAGAGATCTGAGGGATGCTAAATATCCTATTTGGGTGTATATAAATAAAATAAAACTTTCTAATGACATGTAATACAAATTCTATAAATCGTTAATGAGACGTTTGTTTAAGCAGATTCCATCATCAGCGGTAGAGATGCCAGGCGGTGCAGAGACTGGACCGGGCATGTTCCTAGATGTGCAGTTTGGTGCGTTGGAGCCGGATCACCTCGTAGCCGACACGACGCACACACCAAAACCGGTAATAATTTATAAGACTATTATCATTAATTTCCGTGTGGTGCCGTCACCACCAGTAAGAATATATTTCACCAAGCCCTATCTTATCTGTGGGTGTCGTAAAAGACAACTAAGACTAAATATCCATATAATATTTGTGCAAGAGAAGGAAAATTCTAAATAAAACCCTATACGAACCTGTCTGACTGGTGCGGTTATAATAGTTCAAAGGCCGTGGGTGCGGTTCGAGCCCAGCAGTGGGACATATAGAAGTCAAAATGAAATGAATTATCATTGATTATACATATACTCCTTGCGACGATGGGAGTAAGAATTTTCACTAGCATGAAATAACAATAACATGACTATTGGTACATTAAAAATAATGTAACTAACATTACTGGGACAGAAGAAAACTGAAAAAAAAAACTGCTGGCTGGTGATGAAGTAAGAATACAATTCACCACGCCATCTTGCCAATGGGTGTCATAAAATATGACCAGAGCATATGATAAGCAGTTAACAAATATACAAGATATAGCAATTTGACTACTCAGATGGCATGGTGGTAAAGATACGGTAGGTAAGCGTGACAGTGTCCGGTTTGTATCCTACGCAGGACAACATGGTGCGATCCACAAATTGTTGTTCCGAGTCTGAATGTAATTTATATGATTGTAGTCTCCCATTATACAAGGATTATTTGCTTAGTGCAGTGATGTCTTAAAAAAAAAGAAGAAATTGAAAAAGAAAGAGAATTTTACATAAAACCTATGGCAACATGTTTGACCAGTATAATACATTGGGTCGATTTCCCTCCCACAGTGTAGGACCAAGCCTAATAGAGCGATGTATATTGGACCGAGATGTTGGATATTTCCTTTTTATAATGAAATAAACTGTTACAGCAACAGCAGCCGCCGGCGACGGTAGCGTCACCGCCGGAGCCGTCACAGCCAGCGGCGAGCGTGCAGCACGAGCCCAGTTCTACGCCGCCACCAGCCTCAACGGCATACCCTAGCAATACCAATAGTATGGTCACGCATGTTAGTATCCATATACATATATTATTTCTGCTACAGTTCTTAAAAGTCAGTCTTAAAAACTATAGTTTTATGACAATACAAATTATCTGCTATCATGGTGCATCTACTATAGTTTTCAATATGCTTTTGCCTATAATTTGCCCTCTAATGACATAAAATAAGTAAATATAATACAGTAGAACCCGCTTAATACGATCACGTTTAATACGATTGCCCGCATAATACGTTATTTTACGTCAGTCCCAGCAACTTGAGACATGTTTTCATACATTTCTTAACGCTTAATACGATCGTCATCCCGTTTAATACGCCAACACATGCCACTCAAATATACATATTACCCCTTGCGGCAGCGGCGAGCGACTGACGAAGTGACGACTGTCGTGCGACCCTAAGTGATAATGACTTAGTCATTGTCACACAAGAAGCGGACACAAGAAGCTGAGTCAACTCCGATTTTGTTACACTGCCAGGCATTATCAGCAGTTAATGATTTAAGACGCTATGTAACTTCTTTGAATCAAGCGATTAAATTACGTGGAAAATCTTGTAATTGCTAATGCCTCAAAATCTTTTTTGTCAAACTAAAATAAGTGATTACTTTAAGTAACGTAATAATAATAAACAACTTTTTTTTTATATTTTAAAATATTTTTTATTTTTAATATTTAAAAATGTATCTAGTAGTAGGTATATTAGATAAAGAAAATAAACAACATTTTATTTAGGTAATTTTTAAGTGTTAAATTCAATACGTAGGTATTCAAAATAATAATAGAATATATTAAATAATAATGGCACGTTTTTTCTCTTGCCCGCATAATACGCTTTCCCGCCTAAGACGCGTTTTTGGTCGGGTTCCTGCGAAATCGTCTTAAGCGGGTTTTACTTCACTTGTCTATAGTAAGTAGCTGTAAAAAGAACAAGAACTGTGAACGGTTAGGGATGCTATAAGGCTCCGTAATCGTAAAATGCTTTAGAGCGCGAAATAGTTGACCTATTTTTTCTCTGATTAAGTGAGGTGGCTAACTAGAGCCCCCATAGGTGCGGCTCATGGAATTTGCAATCTTTAAAGATTGTTTGAAGATCAATTACTTAGCTATGTGGAATTTATATCAGTGCAGCAATGAAGGCATTATTAACAGAATCATGTTCCTAGCATATACTTTTTTTTATTGAACAATATAGCTGAATTTTTTACAAAAGGCTCTCAGCGCCTTTTGCTGATATCAAGTTGCCTGTGACCTATACCCTACTGCCGCGTCACAGCAAGGAGAAATTTCTATAGACATCATGTGGTGATGGAGTAAGAATACAATTCACTATCCCATCCATATCTTGCCCGCGGGTATCGTAAAAAACAACTACAGGATAAACTATGCATCTAACATTTGTGCAAAAGAAGGAAAACGCGAAATAAAACCCTATACTAACCCGTCTGACCATCATGACATAGTGGGTCCATGACCCTCCTATTGTGGAAGAGGCTCGAGCCTAGCAGTTTTAATTATCATTCTTACTTTATTACAGTTAAGTGAAACATTATCAGTGGTGGACACGACGCCTCCCAGCCAACCACCTACCACCACGGAGCCTGTAGTCACAAACACAAACTGTAAGTACCATCAAATAGTATATTCAAACCAATCAAAAATATCCTTGGACGCATACTTCTTTTTAATATTAGATAAAATCTTTATAATTGAACTAAACGACTGGACGGATTTAGATTTTTTCTTTATTCTTATGATAATGGTTTTTTTCGAAGGTGAATTCCTGTTACTATTTTTTTTAGATTTGAACAGAACAACATCTGTTGGGTCAGCTAGTGTTGTATAAATTATAATAGCTATACAAAAGAATATATTGTGCACAATGCTAGAGCGATTCGATCAGTGTCGAGTGTCTGCGTAAAGTTTGTGCGACATTATATATTGGCTTAACTGTGACGTCCGTTGCTTGGTTTTGGGTTGTGGGACGACGGTGATAACCTTACATACATACATTGTTTTGTATACATTTGTAATGTGAACTATATATAACTATATTGCATGTTTTTAGTAGGAATGTTATGGATATGAAGTTTCGGATCTGGATACGGTTGTGGCTTTTAACATAACAATATATTGGTTGTGGTTATGGATATGTAATGATTTAAGATTATCTGACATATCCCGTTTTGGATAGTTTCGGTTGTGAATATTGATTTTTTAGGGAATTGTAAAAGCACTGGTGATTATTGTATTATTTTCCTTTAGACAGGCTTATGTTTGCTGTCGGTGTGCTTACTTTTGAATCTCGATTCCAATCCTAAATCCAACCGCAGCTCGAATTTGAGCAATTTCGTACCCTTGAAAACGACACTAACGCACCATTGGAATTAAATTCAGTGGATTTTTTTTAAACTAAATGAAATTGACTCTAGTTGATTAATTGCTTACGATTTCAATTTCATTCTCAACTTTGTTCAAGAATACCAAATATAAGTTTAGTGAGATTGGAATTGAATCAGATTCGAAACTAAAATTGATTTCAAGAGTAAGCATAGGTCAGCTGGTTGATGGAAAACCTGCCATAATCTGTCTCATATAGACACCGAACCTATCCGAAAATATCCAAATCTTTTAAATCGGTTTCGGTTATATTTTCATTTCGGATATCCGATAAATTCGGTTATGTTTATGGATACTTCATAACATGCCTAGTTTTTAGGATAATAGATAATTAGGTGATGAGACATGTTAGTATACAGTTTTATTTCGAGTTTTATTTCCCTTACATAGATGTGCCCCCTCCCTTAGTCGTTTTTTACGACACCCACGGGCAAGAAAGAGGTGGTGAATTGTGTTCTTACTCCATCACCACATAAAATTCTATGACGACAGGTCTGACCAGCATCTTGATCAACCAAGGGAAAAGAGGGGTTGGTAATGTAGTTTTACTCATCAACATACTGGGAATTAATAATGGTTAATTGTTAAGTTTTGGTATTTCGTTGTGTACTTTTTTGTATGTTGTAGTGATATGAAACACTTCAATGTATATTTTTAATGTGTCCTCAGCCGGATTGGAAGCGCAGTTGTCCGTGTCAATGAAACAATTGTCCGTTCAACCAGATCAGACGCACGCACCAACCACACACCACAGACCAAAGGTACGCTTTTAATTAATTAACAAATTGAAAACCTCCACTTTATTTGAAGTTCGTTCAATTCAATTTCTCTTAATGGCAAGGGTGCTCGTGTACAACTCTTCATGATGTGTGGAGAAACGTGTGAATTATAGAAAAACAATTTTGAACATTTGATGTTGGTAAGGATCAATTCTTACCATCATCAATCTCACATCAATGTGGGACTCATTTATCTTGGTTCTACACTGAAACGAAACACATGGAATACTTGTATCCTTAAAATAGATTGGTTAGTGAATCATCATCATCATTTCAGCTCATGTATGACCCACAGTTAGGCTCGAGCCTCCTCCACAATAAGAGGTAAATTGACCTTACTATACCATGCTGGCTTGACAGGTCGGTATAGGGTTTTATTTCCAGTTTTCCTTCTCTTGCATAAATGTTATATGCTTTTTATATCCCTTAGTCGTCTTTTACGACATCTACGGGCAAGATAGGGAGTGGTGACTTATATTTTTACTGTCACCATACGGAAGTTAATATATGGGTAATATTATTTAGCATTGTTATTGTTAGCAAGCGTAGAACACTGATAATCTTATTGAAGTTCGTTAAAAACTACTATTTTGACATTAAAAATTAGCACTTCACTTTTTAATAATAATAATAATTCATTTGTCAGAATACGGGTACATCAAGTTGACAGTTCCTTACATTTAAGCACTAGCCATATTCTACCATTTACTGGTGTACAAAATATTTATTTAGTTTACAAAGGTATTATTAGTACTTGCTAAAAGTAGTCATTTTATAGATATACCATATTTGCAATATACATATTTTTTTAAATCTATATTTTCTATGTATGCAGAGTGTGAGCCAACAGCAACAGCAGCAGCAACAACAGCAACAGCAGCAACAGAACGTGTACGCGGCTCACCACGGCGTGTCACACCATCCGCCCGTATACGGCGCAAGTGTTTACGCACCACAGCCGGCCGCTAACACACCAGCGTCCGCCATCACTTATCCATCAAGTGTAACACTAACACAGTACCAACCTATGATCAACTCTTACCAGGTGAACACAAAACAGATAGTTTTTTTTTTTCATTATTAGGGTTCCATACTGTTATACGGAATCACTAAAAACGGTTTAAAAAAATTCAAACCAAAAATTACACATTTAGTACATAAGAGAAATAGTAGACTTAGTATAAGGTAACGACGTTACTTCTGACGGGTACCGACATAGAATGAGTTGAGATGCAGCAGTTAGCCAAGACAGTTCTTGGCTGTTTTTTGTGTGTCTGTATAGCTGTTAGCGGCAGATGGCTTTCACAGCTTAGCCTGGTCTATGGTGAGCGCTGAGGGCTCTCCCTGTGAGGAACGGACGAGTTATCGCTGCGCAAGCGGTGTACGCCCTTTGTTGGGCGATCATTATGAAATCATCCTCTTCGTCCAGAAGATGACGGGGACGTCGGACCGCAGATATTTTTAGGGAACGTAGTTTACCGCCCCAATCACTAGTGGATTGGGGTGAGTCATTACAGAGTTAATGTAGCGCTGCGAGCAACATTTCATGTACTGCCGGATGGTCGGCAGTTCGAGATCGATATGTAAATCGACATTACGAATGAAGCACGATGTCCCCGTAGCCCGTCGCATGAAACTATTTTGTAGTGTTTGTAACCTGCGGATCCTGTGTGGCCTAATGTGCGCGAACACTACATGGGTCATGATCGGCCGTATGCTGGCAGTGTATAATCGGACTTTATTTTTGAGTGATAATTTTGACTTTGCATTTAAATACACAATGAAAGTAGTAAAGCGCTGTGTGTACACGTCTAAATTTGGGCGTGCCGCTGGTATACAGCGTAAACAAAAATGGGGCAAGTACTGAGCCCTGTGGGACACCAGCCTTGAGAGGATGGGAGGTCGAAAACGTCCCTTCCACCCTGTAGCGTAAGCTGCGATGACTCAAAAATCATGTATTATTAAAATTAAATACTCGACTGGCTTGGCTGTTCGGGATGGCCGCCTTATATCTATACTAATATTATAAAGAGGTAAAATTTGTAAGTTTGTATGTAACGAATAAACTCAAAAAGTACTGGACCGATTTTAAAAATTCTTTCACCATTGGAAAGCTATAATATCAGGGAGTAACATAGGCTATATTTTATCCCGGTATTCCCACGGGAACGGGAACTACGCGCGTAAGGCGACTGAATCCGAAGCGAAGCGAGGGCGGATTGCTAGTATGTCTATAAAGTGCTGACCCAGGGATAGTATGTGATTGTCATCCACACATCCACAGGGTGGACATAACAGTACCCAAAAGGGTAAACCCCATTACTATTGTAAGACTGCTGTCTGTCTGTCACCAGGCTGTATCTCAAGAACCGCGATAGCTAGACAGTTGAATTTTTTTACAAATTATCTATTTCTGTAGCCATTATAACAAATAAAATATTTTTTAATGGGAGCTACTCCTATACAACAAACGCGATTTTTATAGATAATGTTACGGCATCTTTCGTGCGCGACTCGGACTAGCACTTAGCCAGCTTATTTTTATTTTTAAAGAACACTAAGCAAATAATCCTTGTATTAAGGGAGACTATAACATTCGGACTCGGAACAACAATTTGTGAATCACACAACATGTTCTCCCACAGAAAAATGAATAAGATAGAACGGCCATGTGGGCGGGGCAAGCGTGCCACAATTACGATCAAACGGTCTTAATATTGACGAAATTCGTTTTACCGGCTCTTAGTTGCGCTCATATAGTGACCTTGAACGAAGCTTCAACAAAAAAGAGAAATATGCCGTCTTGCGCTGTTACAATGTGTCGAAAACGAAGTCAGTTGCGTAGTTATAGTCTAAGAAGGCATTTCTTTTCATCATTAAGTCCATAAACTAATTAATTCAGTGATATTTCGTAATTTTATGAGAGTATTATGCGTTTACAACAATCAATTATTAAATCGCAAAAAGAGCCAAACATTATGCATCGTCTGCCGTACATGGATATCACCTTTTATTAGTCCAGCAACCGCGCAATGTACTGCGTTCAATGCGATATCACTAAGAACCGACTTACTAGCGTGGTAGTATACGTTTACATTCAAAACATTGACGTTGATCCACGCGTATCGATAGTGTTGTCCAACATACTATAAGTTATCGATTTCAATAATTACCTATGTGTTAATTTTATGATATAAATAAATATTTTAACACTTTTAATTTAGTAATCGTTTTATTTAGTTATATTAACAATATTTAAATAGGTATTTAAAAATCAATTATTCTGATATACATTACCTACTTAATTTATCTTTTATATCTATAGTACATTCTTGTATATTTTCCGTGTGGTGACGGAGTAAGAATATAATTCACCACTCCCTATCTTGCCCGTGGATGTCGTAAAAGACGACTATGGGATATAATATCCGCATAACATCTGTGCAAGAGAGGGAAAACTTGAAATAAAACCCTATACCAACAAGTCTGACCAGCATAGTATAGTAGGTCAAATTCCCTCTCATTGTGGAGGAGGCCCGAGCTCAACAGTGGGACGTATGTGGGCTGCGATGATGATGATGATGATCTATTGTACAAACTTCATAGTGCTCATTAGTACTTACTCTTTAGCATTTAATAAAATAGAAATACCTAACAAAATAATAGTAATAAAATATCTATGTTCGGGACCAATCACTATATATATATATATATATATATTATTTGAAGTTTAATTTTTTATAGTAAATAGGTACATTTTAATTTTAGATGCCCATGAAATTCAAGTATTAGAAAACTATGGATTAAGGCAACTGGTAGTTAACTAAATACCAACTAAATCGAGCACAATTTGTTCACAACATTTTGTAGAGTACTAAAAATAATGGTAAAGTGATCAGATAGTATTGTATTTCATTTTTATTGGAAAGCTAAATGTTTAATTAAGTAGGTATTTAGTTGTCATACAAAATAATTGTTCTATTCTTCCTTAAGATGGAATAATTTATGATAAGAATGAATTTCTTGAGACTGGTTATTCATTACTAGTTATTATGTGTTGATTTCTAACTTTTCATAAGTGTTGAATTTTTATTACAAGAAATGTTGACATGATAGTCATCATCTCGGCTCATATACGTTCCACTGCTGCGCCCGAGCCTCCTCCGCATTAATAGGCAAATTTACCTTACTATACTATTAGTCAGACAGGTTAGTATAGGGTTTTCTTTTGAGTTTTTCTTCTCTTGCATAGATGTTATATGCTTACTATATCTCTTAGTCGTCTCAATATATTAGGATGGGACATCCGCGGCTAAGATACGGAGTGGTGATTGGTATTCTTATTCCGTCACAACACGGATAATGTTAGTATATTTTTGTTTACAATAAACAAAAATGTACTAACAAGTAGTAGTATATCAAAAAAATTAAATAACTGTTTTGTTTTTTAAGTTAAATAATAACACCAATAAAAATAAACCGAATTTCAATAAACAATAATATTTTAACATATTTTAAGAATGATATCTGATGCTTACGCGAGCATTGTAAATAAAACTACTTATACGGATTATATCGCGTTTGTATTTGATTTAGGATTGCTCGACGTTTCGAATACTTTACAGCATTCAGGGTCACGGGCGGTCTAAGATGTCTGACGTCCAAACAAGTCAACGTTATTATAAACGTCCATGCCCCCGTCGCAGAGACCGTGTGAAAGCGCCCACAGTTGGAGCGCCTCCCTGCAGTACTACCTTATGTAAAAGGAGTCACTGACAAGATTGGCTTCATCCTGAAACGGGCTTCCATAAAAACTTATTTTAAGCCACTCAAGAGGATTAGTCAATTCGTACCACCTGTCAAGTGCCAGATCCCTCTACAAGATGAAGGAGTTTATAAATTTGACTGTGGTCTCTTATTAATATGTTTTAATTGTATCTTGTGTACCGGTGTGTACCATATATGGGAACAATATAATATACTCGCTTACGTAATTTATTATAGCACTTAAATTTTCTGTCACACATACAGAGTGTAGTGAAGAGTATTTCATTTGCATGATTTTACTGTTAAATTACTGACTTGCATTACAAATAACTTCAACACATCACACAAGTAAGTGCTTAATTTAAAGGCATTAATATTTTTGTTTCGATAAAACAGGCTAAATAAATATCGTGTAGTATATCGACCATGGCAAGCACTAGTGTACATGTGTTTTTTTATATGTGAGTATACGTTGCCTACAGAACTTAGTTATAGTTTGTGTACCAACTGCAGCTTCGAAATTGATGTATGTGTGTGTGTGTTATGTTAGTGTGTGAAATTATTGTAAGCATAGACCTTGCATATGTGTTAACATTAGCGGGAGGGAGTAATTATGCCACGCTGGTTTTCGAACAAAATCAGGAGAATAGCCTTTCTAAAGTATTAATATTTCTGTGTGTTCTCCTGCTTGGGATTCTCCATTTATACATTTATTCTATTGATATTTTTCTTCTACAAATGTGCTGGTCAGATAGTACGCCCGTGACCATGAATGCTGCAAAGTGTTCGAAACGTCGTGCAATCAAAAATTAAATGTAATACTAGGGATGTGAAAAGATAATAGATTTTTATAAAAATCGATTATTAATCGATTATTTTTTGTAATAATCGATTTTTATAATCGATTATGAAAATGAGAAACATCGATTATTAATCGATTTTTTACTATTCGAAATTAAGCGATTATTCATGGCCAGATTGCCTAAAAAAAAGGATTGTTTTCATACTATATTACGAAATAAAGCTCACATTTCCTAAAAAAAAGGTCATTTTTCATACTATGTTAGAAAATAAAGCTTACATTTCCTAAAAAAAAAAAAGGTCATCCCAATCCTGTTGGCAGAAAAATCGATTATTTCTTTTTAAATAAATCGATTATTTAATAATCGATTTATTTAAAAAGATTTATTATTTAATAATCGATTTATTTTAACGAACAAAAAATCGATTATTTTCCCTCCAGGTCACATCCCTATGTAATACCATAATGTTACATGTAAAAATAACCGTTGAATTTGTATTGTTTTGACAGCAGCAGACGTCGTCCTCGGGTGGTGTTTACGGTGGTAACGCGTTATACACGGCAGCGCCATATACCGCATACCAGCCTACGGCACAACCGAAAGTACCACCCAAGGATACACAACAGGTACACCATCATACTTTATAATCATAATATACCCTAAGGGATATACTCCTCCAATTACTAATGGATAAAAATAACAAAGAAGAAAAAAGAAAAGAGTTTTATTCAGTTCTCGTTATATCTCATCATCTCAGCCTATACTGTCCGACTGTTGGGCTCTAGCCTCCTCTATAATGGGAGGAGAATTGATCTACTATTAAAGCGGCCGCAGACATACAATAGGCATGATGACTAATTTTGAAAAACGATTTTATAATATTCTTAAATAACCACTATTACCAAAAAACATATTATTTTTGCAATAAGTACGGTTTCTTTAGAAATAAATGCTATTTTAATTAAATGCATTTAAATTAGCGCCAAAACGGTGCCTAGTGTCATGGCGTCCGCTTGTGACGTCACGTCTATTTACTTGAGTTGTAAATGTAAGGGAATTAAAGCAAAAAATCCGATATATTTTATTTAGACTTTAATTTGAAAGTCTATAAGTGGTGTGCGGTTCCTCAATGTATTAATACATCAATAAAACTCATAACAAACTGTTTGTTTGTGTGCCACACAATAAAACAGTAAGATATAGGTAAGGCTTAATCTTGCACGGCGAAATTCAAAGTCATAAATTTAAATAAATAAATAGGAGACTATTTGTTTCTGTGAAGATCATTTTGACGTAAGTAATTACTTTATATCGTATATTTTATTCGGTGTGTGATTTTATATAACTGCAGTTTAATACCAAGTTTACAAAAGCATTATTTAAATAACATAAGCAATATTTAAATAACATATTTTTAAATAGATTTTAAATTATTGGTGTTAGAAGATTATTAATCAATATTTTATTTACATCGTAGTTTTGACATTTCTAAATTCTGCTGAACAGAAGAAGTCTTTGTTTGATGCTAGGTACTCTCCCAGCATTAACAAATCAACTCTAGGCAAATTAGAGCTATTTGCCTTGGTGAATCCTTCTTCCATGACTTACATTTTTAGTAAGAACACAAAAGTAAGCAAGAGATCGATAAAAATCACGAAATACTCTTTAAATGCAAGTTAAAACAATTAATAAGTGTAACGATCGTAGGGTTTCGTACAGTATTTGCGATGATAATGATAGGTGCACATAGGAGTGACGTAACTCAACTTGATTGGTGTTTAGCTGAACATGGCGGACTTGTGTATTTTGTAGTTTTATTTTATTAAATAAATTAATAATCTCATCTTATAAAAGAAAATAAATATTTATTCCAAGATATATTCTTTGTGTTACAGTAGATAAACACATTATTTTAGTGATTTTTGGTTACTGTCATCATGCCCATTGTAAGTTGGCCGATTAAATCGCAAATAGGTGTATGAGGTGTAGTTACTTATCCTAGCCCGCACATCTTCTCCAACTATAGCATTCGCCAAACTTTATGACCGCTCCGAAGCTAGCCGCATTGTGCGGCGCAGAACACAAAATCAGGTATCAGCGGGACGTACGCGGGGCGTGGAGGCAGAGCACGCCCGCGCGCGCTTTCTTCCACCCGCGCGTTAGTGTGAGTGCTAACTGCTACGTTCGTACACGAATCACATACTCGCTGAGCTCAGACAGTATCGTCGCGTTCAGAATAGTTTCATATTGTTACTTCTTTGTTATTTGTTTCTTGTTGCTATCGTTATTGTTTCTTGTTGTTATTTTTATTCTTTCTTGTTGTTATTTGTACTGTTATACCATTCTTATTGATCATGCCTCGCGGTCGTTATAATGTTTTACGTCGCCAAACGCGGAAAATGGTGTTTGACGTATTAACATTTATGAAGAAGGAAGCTGAGGAAGGCCTTCAGTATAACTTGAAGTCAGTCCAAAAGCGGACTGCAGCAGCTACAGGTGTGTCTGAAAGAACGGTGAGACGAATTGCGACGGCTACAAATGACCCCCAGCTCGAGTTTGGTAGCAGTTTTTCGTACACCCGGCAAGAAACTGGTGGGGAAAAAAAGGGTGACCGGAATCGACAACTTTGATCAAGGTGTTATCAAAAGATGTATACACAACTTCCATATCACGGCAAAAGAATTGCCGACGATAGACAACTTTTAAAAAAATTTAAAGAAGACACACGTTTTGAAGGGTCTGCAACAAGTTTGAGGAGAATTTTAAAAGACTTAGGTTTTAAATGGAAGAAGACCGAAGATAACAGAAAGGTTTTAACTGAGCACACAAATATTCGTCTAAAGCGAATTGAATATTTAAAAAAAATATCGAAATATCGCGCGGAATGAAGACCTATAATTT
Source organism: Lymantria dispar (assembly GCA_032191425.1). NCBI lineage: Eukaryota > Metazoa > Arthropoda > Insecta > Lepidoptera > Erebidae > Lymantria > Lymantria dispar. The sequence continues at coordinate 1,267,286 of CM063465.1, read as the reverse complement.
ATACAGACGAATCGTATGTCGATTCGTCGCATACTACCTCCAGTGCCTGGACTGATGGTAGCACAAAGGGCTTAAAGAAAAATATATCGAAAGGCCAGCGTGTTGTTATTGTGCATGCCGGATATAAAGGAGGTTTTATACCCAACGGCCTTTTGATGTTTAAGGCTGGTACAAAAACAGGTGACTACCACAGTAATATGAATTACGAGAATTATGAAAAGTGGGTTCGCACACAATTAATGCCAAATCTCCCACCAAATTCAGTTGTGGTAATAGATAATGCACCCGACCATAACAAGTTAGAGGATACAGCGCCGACATCATCATCATCTTGCTCTTATCCCAATTACTTGGGGTCGACGCAATATGTCATCTGTTTTGACATATTGCAAAAAGTTTCGGCAATGACTTTTATGACCGGCCGCCTGCCTGACGTCAACCCTCCTTGGGAATGTAATCGTTGACCCAAATGGTACCAGATGGAGTTGGTCCGGGTCAATCTAGGGCTCTTAGTCGTCTTTTACGACACCCACGAGCAAAGCAAGGGTTGGTAGTATTCGAAGCCGCTACCACACAGCAAATACAGCGCCGACATCAAATAGTAAAAAATCAGAAATGATGTCATGGCTTATGGAGAAAGATATACCTTGCAGCTCCAACATGTTAAAGCCAGAGCTGTACAAATTAGTAACACTACATAAAGAAAAATTTAAATAATATAACATCGACAAAATTCTGCAGCAAGACAACCACACGATTTTGCGCCTTCCACCTTACCATCCCGATCTTAATCCAATAGAAATGGCTTGGGCAGCAATAAAAGGCTACGTAGCTAAAAAAAATGTTACCGGGAATACTAATGTCATGGAACTTGTGGAGGAGAAGGTCAATACAATGGGTGAACATGAATGGACTGCGTTATGTGACAAAGTTATACGCATTGAGGATGAATATAAAAAGAGCAATATTGTGATAGATGACTTAACTAATCAATTTATTATACACGTGAGCGAAAAAGTCGTGCGATAGTCGTTCAACTTGCAATTGTATGTCTGCGGGCTCTCTTACTTGCTGGTTAGAATGCATGCATGTTGGAGTAGGGTTTTGTTTTGAGTTTTCCTTCTCTTGCACAGATGTTATATGCATATTATATTCCTTAGTCGTCTTTTACGACATCCAAAGGCAAGATAAAACAGTGATGAATTGTATTCTTACTCCGTCACCACACGGTATAAAATTGTTAAATCTAATTATCGTTAATTATATATGAAAAAAATTTCACTTTGCAGTGAGTTCTCCATTTTGAAGTGTTCGTAAATCATCCGTAAAATCCGTAAAAATAGTTTCCGCACAAAGATCAGATATTATATAAACTTATAGTTATTTTAACATTTTTTTTCTTTTTATATATAGCAATACGATAGTTCAGTGGCGTCAAGTAATAGCTTAGCGAATACGACGACGACACAGACTACGACTGCCAAAGTTGCGACTACGACAGGTGAGCACGACACATATAATCATATCGCTTATTTATATAGCCTCAAATTATACCTGTGTCGGTCGTGATTGATCTAATCAAAAAAATTGAATAATTACCGATTCAATTACCAATCACTTATGATCGGATTTTTCGTGAACGATCGATCGCGAGTGACCGACAAGAAGATCCTCGTGAACGTTCAATTCAATCGGTCACGCAAACAACGTGATTCTATCTTTTTAATTCGATCAATCACACCCGACACAGGTATATCTCAAACACAGAAATTTATAGCATTTGACAGGCTGTTTGTAATATCTTATTTTCTAGTGACAACTAATTACGACACGTGGAACTTGTATCCATCATCATCATCATTATCGCAGCCCACATACGTTCCACTGTTGGGCTCGAGCCTCCCCCACAGTGGGAGGGAATGTCACCTACTACACCTTGCTGGTCAGACATGTTGGTATAGGGTTTCATTTCGAGTTTTTCTTCTGTTGCATAGATGTTATTATATTCAATATTATATTTGATAGTCGTCTTTTACGATATCCACGGTCAAGATAGGGAGTTCTTATTCCGTCACCACATGGAAATCATCACAGCTCATATTAGCCCCACTACTGGACTCGAACCACCTCCATGTTGGGATGGAAAATGACTTATTTCACGGAGGTCAGGCGGGTTGGTATAGGGTTTCATTTCGAGGTTAATAATAATCATTCATTTCGGACCTTTCGGATGTATCCATAGCAATTAATAATAATACTAATAATACTCAAAAATAAGTCAATAATAAGCAATAATAACACTAATAAATAATAATAATAATCATCACAAAAATGAAATAATAATAATAATCACAAAAACAAAATAATAAAGATAATTAAAAAAAATATATACTAGTCATAAATTACAATAATAGGGAATATGCACGAAACTCCAAAATGAACAAATTATTTTTATTTGTAATCTTTATTGCTTAAAAAACGTACGTGTACAATTCGTCTTATAATAAAAAAGCACATCTTTCATAATTCAATTCATTAATGTTATTTATATTGTTATCATTGTTATTGTAAGTTATTTTTATTCCTTTTCTTTTTTTCTTTTCTTTTTGTTATTTTTTCTTTCTTATATGTTTGAGGAAAGGTACGGTGATTTTGTAGAATAAATACTTTACAAGAAAAGATAAAACACCAAATTTATTCAAATAAATATCGACCTTCGATACTTACTTTTTATTATCGATATATCGTCCAAAAAAAGTTCAATATTAAGTATCGATATTTTTAAATAATAATATCGATATTTTATCACCAGCCCTCCTTCTCCTTCTGATATCAAGTTGTTGTTTGTATGTTTCTAGTGATTATTTTGTATTGTTACCCAGTTATTTCATAATAATAGGACCTCGTATCCAGCTGGCCTTTATTGGCTGGCTGGAGTGGAAACCGAAGAGTGCCCGCAGGATTCTCAACTCTGGCTTGCCTTGAACGGCTGGTCAGAGAGGGGTCCCCAGAGCTATATGCTCGAGGGTGGAAGTGTCATTTTCAAGGGCATAACTACGGGGAAACCACTGCGATAGTGAAACCGGCGCCGCACCGCTCGACAGCCCAAGCCACTTGCACCAATATTGCCCCCCTGTTGCCCGTATGGCCTGCGTGTCTGTGGCGACCGTTTGGGGGGGCCCATTCAGTGAGTTGGCGAGTCACCGTCTGCCAAAGTTCAAGACGATAAAGGTATTGAAGGCAGACGACAGTTTTCAATCAATAGTTATTAGTTTAGCCAGTCCATCAAACCTCCAACCCCATAAACAGTTATTAGATACCATCATCGCACAATAGTTTTACACCTACCGTTGGCAGTCCACGTGTGTTATGTGCAGACGTGGAGTGTCATCGGTAGATGTCCCATCCCATTTTTACATTAAATTTCTCCAAAGGCCTCTGCGTGTTGGATCCATATCCCCATGTAAGCCTTTCAAAGGACTGGGTATCTTCCCTTGTAAGATAGCCGTGAAATTGAAAGATACAATATAATAATAAATCAAGAAATAAATATCAAGACTTAGCTCACGAGATTGTCGACATGTGGGATGTGGACTCGGCAATCGTTGTACCGATAGTCATTTCGACCAATGAGATAATAGCCAAGAGCCTCGATCAACATCTAAAGAGGCTCACGTTAGGTAGTTGGATTGCGGGTCTGATGCAGAAGGCGGTCTTACTGGACACGGCGCGCATCGTGAGAAAGTTCCTCTCTTTGGAGCCCTAACCACCGACAGCTTGGTCCTTGTACTCGCTGCCGGCGGGTCATCACGCTTTTTATATTTTTAAATATATTTTTACGCTTTTTATATTTTTAAATATATTTTTTTTTTACGTCATATTTAAAAATGTATAAGGTAGTTAGTAAATTAAATAAATGTCATAATAATAATAACTTTATTTCCAAAAATAATTTACAATGTTTAAAACACCAAGTTAATTATATAATAAGTTATTAGTTTTCTGTGTTCAAGTATTAATCTTTGTGAATAAAAGTCCTATTACAATGACTGAAACCGGTTTAGTCAAGGTACAGTCAGATAATCTTCCTAAAATAGACGTGTAGTTGACAGTCCTAGCAACTTGTAAGAGTGTCGAGGACTGACGTCACAGAATACATGCGCCGAAGTAGTCGCGTTTACATGGCCTATAAAGTATAGCGATTTAAAAAAAAAATTAACGTATTGGTTTATATTTTGGATGTGTTATATTTATTTCTAGTGATGTAATAACTAGTAGAAACGTTTACAAAAAAATCATGCATATTCCCTATTACAATAGAGATCATTCAATTAGTATAACTACATACTAACTACAGCATTATATTTGTGGTTCTCTCTGTGATGCACAGATATCCAGTGCCGATAGAAATTATTGTTAGGACAATCGGCAATAGCCATCGATATTACATTATTTGCTGCTCGCAAACGAGACCAGAATGATTGGATACGGAGACGGAGAATAGCGAAAAATCTGGCACTCTAGCTGCGGCGAACATACTCGACGCACTGCAGTATCGTGGCTTCCTCATTAGAATACGATAAGCATTATTATATTCTAAGTGCGCTATACGACTTTCTTTTATAAGATGACCTTTTATAAGATGACTTTTATAGAAGTTTTGACAGTACGCAGTGAATAGTGTTAGTTTAGTCACTTAACGAACCTACGCGCGAGCATGTTACACCTGACGGACAGTGCACAACGCTCACGCTCCATATCCTCATCATCCATCAGATTGTCCGTGAGTACATGCCCCAGGTACCTAAAGCTAGTGACAACCCGCACCGGTGACTCATACATCATAACAGCGGGCACCCTCTCTGGTCCGCCCTTCCATTTAAATATTACAATTTTATATTATATATAAGGTGGGTTTATGCAGCCGCGCTCCGTTCTTTCTTCACCCCGGACAGAACGGACAGCGTGCTGCTGACTCGGTCAGTAAGAAAAATGGTTTTACTTCGAATATTCCTTACATTGCATGTATGTTATATGCATATTATATCAATTAGCAGTCTTTTACGATACCCACGGACAAGTGGGTTGTTGAATTGTCCATCACCACACGGAAGACATCGTTACTACTCCATGTCGGTAATACCGTCCGAGCTGAGGATTTATTTCGAGTTTTGCTTCATCATTGTTAGATAATAAAGTTACAGTAAATATAGCAGGAGTATATAAACTTGACTGTGATTGTGGTCTCTCTTATATTGGGCAAACAAAGAGATTTATAAGAACTCTGATCAAAGAACACATAGTCGATGTGAAGCACCGCCGTGACACTAGGTCTGCAGTTTGTGAACATAGTCAGGACCGCGCCCGCCATAACATCAGGTTTGATAAACCACAAATCCTCGCAAAAGAACACCGATACCTGCCTAGAATGGTACGCGAGGCTATTGAGATTAAAAAACACAAAAATTTCAATAGAGAGGATGGCTGGGTGTTACCATCAAGCTGGGATCCTGTTATAAACATTATTAAAAACAAATCCAAAAATACCACCACAAGACTGCAAGGCACTGGGAGCTCATATTGTATAGATTTGACCCACAATAATAATAACTAAAGATAATTTTATAAATTAAAACCTTTTAGTAACATAAAGTAAGCCGCCTTCAAAATTAACATTAATTTAGCACCATGTCACCTGAGTTTTCTTGCCGGATCTTTCTCCGTGTTCCGATCTGGTGGTAGTATACTAGATTATTAGTTAGTTTTTAAATATAATTATTATTAATTTTAATGTTTAATTATTACTAACCATAAACAATATAATTTTTTCATATAGAATCATTTTCTTCTTACACTGACAATAAATTTTGTAACAAAATGTGGGTCAATATTTAATAACTAATTTCTGTATCGCGTAGATAATTATAAATTTTCTGCAGTAACGATGACTTGTTGGACGTGAGACATCTTAGTCCACCCGTGACCATGAACGCTGTAAAGTGTTCGAAACGTCGGGTAATCAAAAATCAAATACAAACGCGATAAAATCCGTAAAGTAGTTTTATTTAAAAAGTAAATAATGCTTGTCTGTTTGTATGCAGTTGCTGGTCACGGCACGTCTCACTCGGGTGCTGCGAATGCGGGCAACGCGTACGCAGGCGGTGCTCTGTACGGTGCTGGTGCGACACCCTATGCCCCATACGATGATCAACTTATGAGGTCGACGTTGCCACATCATATGGTATGTATATATGTAACAATAGCAACCCGTCCTCGCTTTGGTTTAAATCGTCTTACCCACGTAGTTCACATTCCCGTAGGAATACTGGGATAAAATATATCCTAACTTCTTATATAGACAGCTGGTAGTAAAATATTATCAAAATTTGTCCAACTGTTTTAAATATTACCTAAAACAGACAGACAAAAATTTTTAAGCATGTTTTTAGGCAAATAACCGTAACCGCATGAAAAAAAAACCATTATTTTGACATTACAGACACTTCAATTATATTTATTTGAATAGACTTTGCATATGAAGTTTGTATTACTATATTACACTAAACCCATATATGCCCAGAACTCTTTAGGATCAATTTTAATTATTTTCAACTATATTGTTAATCAATGATTATATATAAGGCCTATAGATATATAAGGTCATAATAGTAATTTGTGATTTCAGTACACATTTCATTGACTATAAAAACCATTTTTCCAGTAAAAAAAAACATAATAGAAAAAGAAATACATTTCTGTGCACTCGGTCGCAAACTTATTTCACAAATAAAAATAGTGAACTTGCGTGCCTAAATGTCACTTTAGTTGTTATAGATGATTTATAAACCTGGTATTTCAAAAGAATTCTTTGGTCTATCGAAAGATGGCACTATAATCTATATATTAATTCGTGAAGCAAAAACTTTGTACCCCTTTTTACGAAAATTACGTGGATGGACAAGTATGAAATTTGACACAATTGAAGTATATAATGAGGAGAAGTGCATAAAACAGAAATTTCATATAATAATGGATTAGAAATATATTAAATTCATTTAAAAAAGCACTATGCAATTGAGACACACGTATATACAATTTTGTTTATGATTCAAATCTCTGGTTGAATTGAATGTCAAACCATCATAATTATGGTGACAATGTCTTAGAGATATTTGTACTTATTTTAAATGAATTATGTTCGAATTTCGACAACTCGTCCAACCACTAGTTTAAATTAATACAACAGCACGTGACTAACGTGCATTAAAGTTCATGAAGTAATTTTGGGTCATTATCTGTTTGGGTCGTGATGGCTGCTCTAGTAGTTAACTCGTAATCGGGTGCCGCTTGTGGGATCTGGTCCAGCCATAATGGTTTGAATTATATTAAGTGTCTTGCGATTCGAATGGCATCACACTGGAGCTAGTTCTTACAAAACATGTACACAATTGTATATCTAGTAAGAAGAAAAAAAAATTAAAAATAATATACAAGCCCGCTGAGTTTCTTGCCGGATCTTCTCAGTAGCGGTTGCGTTCTGATCCGGTGGTAGTATTTTTTTTAGAAATTGTAAACCTGACAATATGTAAGTGCCTTCTAGGGGTTTATGCATAATAAATAATTTGAATTTATAGACCCTATGGGTATATGGGTTAAATGTATTGTAGTGATCGCGAGTGAATGATATAAGAGCAGCCCATCAGCTATCGATGTCCACCATTGGACATAGGCCCCATTATCATCCACTCATATACGTTCCAATGTTCAACGCTCGAGTCTCCACCATAATAACAGGGTAATGAGCTTACTATGCTGGTCAGACAGGTTGATATAGGGTTTGGTTTCGAGATTTCCTTCTATAGCAAAGATGCGCGTTATATTCCTCAGTCGCTTTTTACGACATCTACAAAATAGGGAGTGGTGAATTGTATTCTTATTTCGTCACCATACGGAACAGGCCACATTAGGGTAAGATAATGCCATAATCGCCACGCTTGATATGTTCGATGGCGATTAGTGTTATGTGTTTGTAAGACGATTGTCGCTGATCATTCTCCATGATTAATTATAATTAGTTCTGGTTATGTTTGCGACACATCTATCATTTCATTAGATCACAATTGTTTAAACAGTGTTTATATAAAACCCTGCACACATATATTATAAGAAATTGTATGTATGTATGTTCCCTATGTGTTCTAAAAGGGCTGCACCAATTTTGAAATCTTCCAGGCAATCTTTAGATTAGCCATGCGAGTTAATTTTGTAGCGATTGCATCAGTAGAAGATTTTGATAGATTTTTCTTTCATTAATAATGAAAAATAATTACAGCTGGAGTTTGGAAATTTATACCACTATGTATGTTTGTAAAGTCTCACGTAATAAAGCAAAATAGTAATGTATAATGTTGATATGCAGGGTGGATATTACGAAGTAGGCTACGGTGGTCGGGACGGCGCGTTTGGACTGAGTGCTGGGGAAAGGTTCGGCAGAACTGATGCTGCGTCACCGCAACAGGTAAAACATGTTTTTTAATTTATTTTGCATGTACATCATTATCATCTATACTAATATATAAAGCTAAAGAGTTTGTTTGAACGCGCTACTACTGGTCCGATTTGAAAAATTCTTTCAATGTTAGATAGCTCTTTTATCGAGGAAGGTTATAGACTATATATCATCGCGCTAAGACCAATAGGAGCGGAGCAACAAAAAAAAAATGTTTCAGAATAGGTATTGTCCCCTTTTGAGAGCTTCCGCTGCGTGCACTACATGAACGGTTAGGTTTTGCAAAAATCATGTGTCTATGTAAAAACAAAGCTGCGGCTTAAAGTTAGCATTAGCCCAAATTAACCGATTCACGCGGACGAAGTCGCGGGCATAAGCTAGTTGATTATAAAAATATTGTATATAAAATTTAAACAATATAAATATTACCTAAGTTACTAATCGACAACCGCTGGGAAGGAAAGTTTCTCGAGAGGGGACCACGTATCGGACGACGCAGTGTAGGACGCGCCCCCTCCACTAGGTGGGCCGACAATTTAGTGAAAGTTACTGAGCGTCGTTGGATGCAGGCGCCACAGAAACGCACATTGTGGCGAAACATGAGGGAAAATTAAAAATAGAAGAATTTTACAATATGAACCAGTAGTTCCTGCGATTAGTGTGTTCAAACAAACAAACCCTTCAGCTTCATACAAAATTTATATAACTTTTTTTTTATGCAATACAGGTGCCAGCGGCCGCGCTACCTCCAGGCTACGCATATTTCGCATACCAAGCGCCGCCACCTACCACATACCAGTACGGAGTATATCCAGCGGTGATGATTTTTAAATAATTAACTTTTTCTTAGAATAATAACGTATAGAAGGTAAGTTCGCGCACAAAAAGTGAACCATTTCAATTGGAGCCTAATGGAGCTTACGCCGGAACCGTTCCGTAATGTACAAGTCATTGTACTGCATGTACGTACGCAACTCTTAAAAAATAAATAGGTAATTATGATGGTTTGTGCATTCAAATGGTGTCATAACACATTTGAAAAACTTAAAAACGTTTTTAACATTACTTTTAAAAGTATTTCGACGATTTATGATAATAAAAACAAAATTTGATTTCATAATTTGTATAGTGGTGTGCGTGTGTACGTGTGTAATCGTCTGCGCGCCATTAGTATTTTTAGATTCAAATTTTGAAAGTTCGAAGTATTGACACTATCCTTCTATACGTTATTATTCTAAGCTTACTACCAACGTGCCGTGTGGTGATGGAGTAAGAATACAATTCACCACTCCCTATCTTGCCCGTGCATGTGGTAAAAGACTAATAAAGGATATATATAATATGCACATAACAGCTGTGCAAGAGAAGGAAAACTCGAAATTAGACCCTATACCATCTTGTCTGACTAGCATGGTATAGTAGGACAAATTCCCTCCCATTGTGCCCAAGCCCAACAATGGGACGTATGTGGGCTGTGATGCTGATGAAACTACCAATGGTATTGTAAAATCAGTCAATGTATTTAAAACTAAATTGTTTTCAGTATGGAGGAGGCTCAAACGTAGGGGGTGTTGGAGGTGTGGGAGGCGTTGGCGGAGTAGGAGGAGTTTCGGGGGGTGGTAAGGTGTCCACTTACGCACAACAGCAGCAACCGCCATACGACGGACAAGACTCATACAAACCAGGTAAGTGATACTTATACCGTATGAAACCCGGTGTTAAACGATAGCATGGGAGGTAATTCTCACTTATAGAAATGGATCACGAGAAAAATGCAGTTTGGAAGTTTTTACATTCGTATATCAAATTACAATTGTGACGGACCGGCCCGCGACTAGGGATGTGCCTTGGAGGGGAAAAATCGATTAATAAATAATCGTTTTTCTTTCTTTAAAATGAATCGATTACTTTTAATTAATCAATTATTTTTAATAAACGATTTTTTTTTACTATTCGTAGCTCTTTTTTAAAGTTTTTCTGCCGACAGGATTGTGATGACCTTTTTTTTTTTTTTGAGGAAAACTGAGAGTGATATTTATTTTCTAATATATGTAGTATTAGCAACCCGCCCTCGCTTCGGTTATAGGTTATAGTCGTTTTACCCGCGTAGTTCCCGTTCCCGTAGGAATACCGGGATACAATATAGCCTAGTTTACGCCCTGATATTATCTTTCCATTGGTGAAAGAATTTTTGAAATCGGTCCAGCCGTTTTGAAGATTACCCGGAACAAACAAACAGACAGACAGACAAAAATTTTTTAATTGCTATTTTAGGCATAGGTATCGTGCAAATAACCGTGTGAGCATGAAAAAAGCTTATTATTTTGACATTACAAACAGACACTCCAATTTTATTTATTGGTATAAATGAAACACTGACATTCGATCGAGCACTTTTCCTGGCAGAATTGTGATGACTTTATTTTAATATAAAAAAAAAATCCATTTCTTTCAAACCGATTTTTATTATTTAGATAATCGATTATTAAAATCGATTATTACATTAAATAATCGATTATTTTTCACATCCCTACCTGCGACTGTGGACAAACAACTGTCAAATGGTTTTTTGGCGGGAATCTGAAGTGTCATGTGGTGTTCTTGTATTATATTCAATATCTTAGTGTTTTAACGTGGTATGTTATATAATCTTGATGGCATTTTATGTAATATATAGCGACAGAACTGCTGAGGTGTAGTGAATAAAACTGCTATACATACCTTTTTGTTTCCACCAATATTCTCAGAAGATACCCTTAACAGTGGCCATTACACTGTTGGAGGCGACACTTTGACTTACTGACGGACCATTACTGACATGAAGAAATTGAGAACTTGAAAAGATAATTATAACTCGACACTGGCAAAAATGGCTCGTATTTGTAGCTGATTGCCAAGACAAAAAAGAAGAAGAAGAAACACTGTCAATAGTGTGGTCCTACCACTATTATACCACTACTGCTACATGAAATGTATTTTATGTAATTGCAGGCGGTCCGTACACGGCTAACGCGAATAAATCGGGCGGTGCTGGTGGTACCGCGGATCTAACGAACGCTATGTACGCGAAAACTCATGTTGCGCTCAACAAGGTCAATGTAAGTATGCCCATTGATATATACAAACTGTATCTTATTTCTTTAATTTTAACATGCGTCATGGTTTGTATGTAGTGCTGTGTGGTAGCGGCTTCGAATACTACCAACCCTTGCTTTGCTCGTGGGTGTAGTAAAAGACGACTAAGAGCCCTAGATTGACTCGGACCAATTCCATCTGGTACCATTTGGGTCAACGACTACATTCCCAAGGAGGGTTGACGTCAGGCAGGCGGCCGGTCATAAAAGTCATTGCCGATACTTTTTGCAATATGTCAAAACAGATGACATATTGCGTCGACCCCAAGTAATTGGGATAAGAGCAAGGTGATGATGATGTCATGGTTTGTATTAGTGGTGGTCGTTGAATAAACGAACAGTTTTTTTCGACTGTTTCTTTGCCGTGAACTAATAAACCAGTTTATAGTTGACTGATAAACATGTTTACGTATGAACGGCTTCGCGAAACGGTCGTCGTATCAACGAGTGACACGAACGCGACGACTTGCGACTATTCGAAAGCGCCCGAATCGGCCCGAACTTGGAAGACGAGATGCGCGCGCGCTCGCACGGCTCGCTACGCTTTTTACCCGCCCCGCAAACCTCACCGCCCGTAGGCGTGAGTTGAGCCGAAATCATAACGCATAGATAGATTGATTGCAATTCATTGAACTCTGCTATCGTGTGATGGGACTATCATTACATATTGAAGCGTCAATGTATATTGTACAATGAAACTGTTGTCTAATAAAATTCGTTGAAGTTTCGTTGTCCTTTACCAATGGACGATTAACGTACGTCATAATATAAACTAAACGTCTCGTCTTGTCTAAGCGTCTACGACGTAAACCAGTCGAAAATTAGACTGTTTATTCAACTAGTTTACCATCGACGATAAACGGTCTCGTTGCGTCGACTGTAAAATCGTCGACGACCCATTACTAGTTTGTATGTAATGAATTATCTGCGTGGTGATGGAGTAAGAATACAATTCACCACCCCCTTATCTTGCCCGTGGTTATCATAAAAGACGACTGAGGCTGATATGCAAATAACATCTAGGCCAAAGAGGCGAAAGCTCGAAATAAAACCCTATGTCCATCCATCTGACGAGCATGGTCTATTTACCTACTAGATCAATTTACCTCCTATTGTGGAGGAGGCCCGAGCCCAATAGGTGGACGTATATCAGGTGCTTACCGGACATGGGGTCTTCGGCAAGTACCTGCACAAAATTGGAAGAGAAGAGGCCCCAGGATGCCATGAGTGTGGCGCGCTAATCGACGATGCGCGCCACACACTAGAAGTATGCCCCGCCTGGGGGCCTCAGCGCCACGTCCTATCAACGGACATGGGAACAGCGGACCTGTCGTCGACCATCATCTCCCAAGATGCTCGGCAGCGACAGCTGTTGGTCGTGGATGGCCTCCTTCTGTGAGGCTGTCATGACAAGGAAGGAGGCCGCGGAGCGGGCACGCGAGGCACTTGCGTCCGCAGACTCGCTCCGCCGGCGGCGACCAGGGAGGAGGAGACGCCGTTATGCGCTCCTCCATCCACCGCCCTAAATGATGACAGGACGTGGCCAGACAGCCAAGCGTTGGGGTGTCGGGGATAGAATGTTATCAGACGATCTCTCCGGCACCTCGTAAAAGCGCGGAAGGGGCCGCTGTGGTTTTAGTGGGTATTTCGGTCACTTCTGTGGCCGGCGAGTCCCACACACACTCCCCCGTCTGTTTTCAACTGACGGGGGATAGTGCGTAAATGCATTTCCACAGCGTGAAAAAAAAAAAGTGGACGTATATGGGCTGAGATGATGATCTTGTACGTGGGTGTCGCACAAGAGCACTAAGGCAATATGATATGCAGATAACATCTATTGCAAAAGGAGGATTCCAAATAAGACTATACCCACCCATCTGATTGGTGTAGTATGTAAATTTTTCTCCTATTATAGATGAGACTCCAGTCCAACTGTAGGATGTAAGTGAGCCGAGATGATATAACGAAATCTTTGAACGTGATTTTCACCCACTTCTAAACGTCGGATTAATTTTAAACATTGCATTTTTATCAAGAACTGAATAATGCATTTTTCGTGTGGTGACAGAGTAAGAATATAAATTCACTCACTCCCTATCTTGCTCATGGATGTCATAAAAGACAACTAAGGCATATAATATGCACATAACATCTGTGCAAGAGAAGGAAAACTTGAAATGAAACTGTTAAGTACCTACTAGGTTAATCAAGACTGCTTGAAGGTCACCACAGAAACCCTATACCAATATCGTAATGTAATGTTATTTGTATCTCATGTACTTCTCTAGTGGCAATGTATGTTTAATTTAATCATATTTATATGTGGATAATGTAGTTGGCTACAATATTGTTTAAATAGCCCTAAGCGACTGGGGCGGCGTAGGCGCGAATATCTGCGCCTCATGCCGCCCTAGCCGAGGCCGCGGGTGACGTGACCGGTGAATTAGTCCGTCATCCGCTAAGAGGCCGACCGCGTGAGGAAAGACCGACGTCCTCCCCGAGGGGGCACGTTGGTCGATGGGAGGGTACCCCACGTAGGAGGTATTCCGTCGGGCCGACCACTGATGACAAGTAACCCTGCTCCGGTAGTCGGCCCAACGACGAAGGCGACGTGGTGTTTGGGTGGGTTGCGGGTGTTGCGTGCTATACGCCCCTCTGTCGCCCCGGACGGAGTGGTGCGAGGAGCGCGCCGACCGCAACCCATCCAAAAAAAAAAAAGCCTGCATTTATTTGTATTATTTATATTGTAGCTGTTTATTGTCCCATAGCAAATAAAATAAAATCATGTCTGACCAGCATAGTATAGCAGGTCAAATTCCCTTCCATTGTGGAGGAGACCCGAGCCCAACAGTGGGATGTATGTTAGCTGTAATGATGATGATAATGAGCAATGCAATAATTTAAATAATTGTCCATTAAGGATTATCTATTGTTATATGCGTTAATATTTTCTAATAGATGGCATCGTAAAATGTCGAGAAAGCGAGTGACAGTTTGGTAATTACACATTAATAATCATGCTGGCTTAATTGGTAAGGCAGTTTTAACTAATTGGATTGTGTTCCAGCGGATAACACTGGAGTAAACCCTCAGGAATATCATGGTCTTCTGACCCGCAGAAATTAGGAACACTTTAAAAAGCTAACAATACGAATTCCACTCACTGCTGTCTCCTAATTAATGATGATAATTGTTTTTTCAGAGTTACGAGAAGGCGACGTTCCACAGCGGTACACCGCCCCCGTTCGGTGGCGCGTCGCATCTCTACATCCCCGCGCCACCCCATCATCATCCTCATCATCACGCGCCGCAGCAGCATCAGGTACCTAGCATCACATCACAAACCACACAGTCTCATCACACGACACAATACTGTAATCACATTACACCACTGAAATAGGGCCAATGAGTATAAATCTCAACAAAAAAACCGTCTTTAACCGTTATCTCATGGATGACATTGTCAGAACTGGTTAAAATTGATATGGAACCACACGGGAAGCACTAGCTCCCAAATGAAAACAGAATTATCTAAATCGGTTCACCCACTCGAAAGTTCTGAGCTAATAAACATTAAAAAAATAGTCAACTGAGAACTGCCTCCTTTTTTGAATGCCGTTAAAAATAATTAATAAATTGTAGATTTATTTTCGATTTTTTAGTTTTTATATCCTTATTCAACCTATTACTCCCTATTGTTGCTTAGGCTTCCTCCACTAAATGAGAAAAAAATTGATTCACTAAATACATCATAATAATACATCATTTACGTGTGTGGTGACGGAGTAAGAATACAATTCACCACCTTCTTACTCGTGGGTGTCGTAAAAGACGACTAGTGGATTTGGTATGCAGAAAACAGCATTGCAAGAGAGGGAAATCTTGACATAAATCTTATACCAACCCATCTGACTAGCATGGTATAAGAAGGTCTATTCCCCTTCTGTTATGGAAGAGCTAGCCCAGCAGTGGAATGTGTATTTTTTTTGAGCACTGATGTACTGTACCATACTAGTCATATGTAAGGATTTGTGTCGAGTTTCCTCTCTCCTACATGAAGGTTTTTGCTTATTATATCCCTTAGTGGTTTTTAAGGATACTCGTACGCAACAAGGGAATTGCCTTCCTACTCTATTCTGGAATGAAAGCAATCAAAATGAAACATTTTCATGGTGAATATTGCGTGAACAATATCTATTAGTTTGTATTACAAGTGTTTCCTATCACAATAATGTAGTTATGGTTATTTAATTATTATTGTTATCACACATATGATCAGTATGTTGTAAGCTCTGCGTGTCTGCCTGTGTGTGAGTGCACTGAGTCACAGTGTGTAGCATGATGATGATCACATCATACGTCATAGTGATCAGTTTCACTTGGAGTATGTGGACAATATAACCAATCAAACAGTAACTGTGCATAATGAGTAACATAAACCCTCGGGTGTGCCATATAGGTCAGCTATCTTGTCCTAGCCGAGGCCGCGGGTGACGTAACCGGGAAATTAGTCCGTCACCCGCCGAGAGGCTGACCGCGAGAGGTAAAACCGATGTTCTCCCCGAGGGGGGGAGTTCGGTCAATGGGAGGTTACCCCAAGTAGGGGGTATTCCGTCGGGACGACCACCGATGACAAGTAACCCTGCTCCGGTGGTCGGCCCAACGACGAAGGCGACGTGCATCGTGGGTGGGTTGCGGGTGTGCGTGCTTACGCCCCTCTGTCGCCCCGGACGGAGTGGTGAGAAGAGCGCGGCGACCGCAACCCACCCCAATAAAAAAAAGTAGGTCAGATATCTTGTAGTTAATGGTTCCCTCAGTATGTGGAGAGGTATAAGTTTCTGAATAACCCGTCAGAGTTAGGTCATATAATAAAGAACCTAAAAGAAAATTGATGCAGGGAAACTCAACACTTCTTTTTTCAAATTTTAAGAGAAAATATACTAAAAATCTTGTAGAGGTTTAAAAATAATGAATTGTGGATTTAACAGTACCACCACCTTCTAGCTCAATACACAATCGGTAACAATAATCGGTCAATTGAAGATAAGAATTATGAACATACAATCTGTATTTATATGTCCCACATTTATATCTATTTCCAGTGGATATGGGTCAAGTCCTGCTTGTAGTAACGTATTTGTCCTTTCATTAATATGTTTTACAAAAATCCCTAACATATCTAATGATAATAGTAAACAATTAAATTAGAATATAAGTAATTAAAAAAAAAAATGCACACCAAGCTTTCCGGATCTGCTCAATTGCAGACACAACGATCCAATTCTAAATCTTTATATGTATAAATCTTCTGTTCGGGTGTTTGTAATTGAACCCCTTCTAAACATCTGGACCGATTTGATGATGTTTTTGTTCTGATGGATATGAGAATGGTTTAGATTAATAATTGGAGCCCGTAGCTGGCGCTGCAATCGATTTCATGGAGAATTCCTTTTACTATTTTTTTAAGACGTCTGTTGGGTCAGCTAGTTATTATATAGATTTTTGGAAAATGTTAAATTGACAATATATAAGTGCACCCCTGCAGTGCTAATACATAATAAATTATTTGAATTTAAATTAGTAACTATTATATATTTTACACATACATATATATTTTATTAATTTATATGTCCACACATTCCAAGTAAAACACTTACATAGAAGACTTGTGTTATTTTATGCATGCAATATTAGTTGAATTATGTTTGTTATTACATTTCTTAGAGTTTACTTTCGTTTGTAGATGGATGTACGGGTGAACAGTAGTCATAATAGGCGGGTAAGTAATATATACATACAATATCATATATATATGTATATATATATAAATATGCTTGTGTTGTAACTATATATATGTTTATTTGATATATTAACATTTTGAATGTCAAGTAGAAGATATATCGTTCAAGTCTCTTTTACGGTATGTGGTAAACCATTAAAAAAATCAGAAACCTGTGTTGTCAAATTATATTTATTTAATATTCTAAATTTTTCTAATGTATAGCTACTGTAACAATCTGTTCAATCTGGTAAATAACTAAGTCTTGTACAATTTTTTTTATCGCTTATAGAATAATATTTTAGCTGTTCTGATTGAGTTTAGCTTATCCAGAATGTCACGTTATTGCCATTAATTGAGCGCTGACAACCAAATTATGATTCCTTTACGAATTTTATTTGAATATTTAAATATTTTCGTAAAGCAATTTTATGTTTACTATACTTAAGTATTTTCTTTGTTTTACATTAAAATACCAGCAAAATTATTCAATATATCACTATAAAAATATTAAAATATAGCGCTATATGATATTTTCACAAACTCGCCAAAAATTTTTCAAGAAACCTATGTTTATCATTTTATTAGAAACCAACATGACCAAATATTGAACATAAAATGTAGATGCAATTTTTTCCTCCATAAAAATTAGCTTGACAACATTGAAATTCAAATACAGACAGTTTCTATGATATTTTTTGCTGATGGTTTTCACTATGCGGATGTTATGATACAAGCAATTATAATATGCGAAATTATATTATTGACATTCAAAATGTTGTCTTAATTGTATATAAATATATATATTAATACTAATACCCGCCTTATCATATTGTTGCATGTATATAATATATATGAATGTTTGCTTAATATTTATTATACTGGCAATAAATACGTCCTATATCAAATTTATTTGAATCGGAGTGGTTAGATTTTGTGTCGTAAACGACGACTTAGGAATATAATATCTATACAAGAGAATGAAAACTTGAAATAAAATCCAATACTAACCTGTCTGACCGGCATCAAGGTCAATTTCATTTCCATAGTGGAGGAGACCCTAGCCTAATATTGGGACGTGTTTAGGTTGAAGTGAATGCCAAATATTTCTATGTATTTCTAGTCGAAATTTCTATGATGCAGTAAGATTGATGATGTGGATTTTTATTTCTTCTCAGCCCATACACGTCCTACTGTTTTGCTCTGGGCTCCTACATTGTGGGAGGGCACTTGAACTACTTATACCGCGCTGGTCAGACATGTTGGTATATGGTTTCATTTCGAGTCTTCCGTCACAATTATCTACATATATTTTCGTTTGGTTTGGTGACAGAGTAAGAATAAAATTTACCATTACCTCTCTTATCTGTGAATATTATAAGGGATATGATATGCAGAAAATAGTATTGCAAGAAAAGAAAATCTGTGTATGAGTTGTGATAAAGTACACCATACTGATCAGATGGTTTTCCTCTTCTTGCATGAACGGTTTTGCATGTTATATCCCCTAGTCTTCTTTTACGACACCCATGGGCAAGAGGGGGATGGTGAATTATATTCTTACTACGTTACCGTACAGAAAGGATTTTCATTTGTATAATATAAATTCATTTAGGACTTATTGTCAGTTGATAAGTTAATTGCGTATCTATTTTTTTTGCTTTACACTAAAGTTATTTTAATCTAGTCTTTCTTGTGAATGCTTGTCGTATCAAAAATTACATTTCTATCAATGAAAAGTTTAAACAATTATTTTTTTAAAGATTACAATGCGTAGTAACGTATAAATGTACCTTTCGCGTCAGGCTTCAAATTCTCAATTGACAGACTCATTTAAATCCCAGAATCTGGAACAATCATTTGTGAATTGCACTAACCATTGTTCTATTTGAGAATTGAACCCACGATACTGCAAGGCATGATGGTATTTCGATTACTACTCCACCTGTCCAGTCTGATAGCCTGAGTACCTGAGTAATACGAATAAACATTTTAATATATTGTTGCCATATTCTGAACCAGAATGCTACTTTATAAGCAAAAATTAACTATAAAGATGCTTGAAGGGATAATTGTTGTGGTAAATTATATATATATATATTTGTGTCTGTTTGTTTATATGGGTGTGTAATTAACGTATGTTAATGTGACCTGTTCAGGAGAGTGGCGCTGGTGGTGGTCGGGCGGCGGCTACCAAACCTGCAGCGAGCAAGCCGAGCTACTCGCAGTCCTACTGGGCGCCCAATTAGCGCGCCGCAGGTACGTACATACATATATCTATGTTGTCTAGGTATGAAACGATACCATCCAGGTACCAATACTTTTAATCATTACTGTATCGGTCGTTAAGTATCTGTACTCAATTAGTATTGATTGAAAGGTATCGATACTTACTGGTTATCGGTATCGAATCTTGTTTCAAGTATTGAGTTCTTTTCATAGGGCCTATCAGACACAATATACGTTCTTGCGGAATTGTGATGAGCTTTTTTTTGGTAAATCTAATAGAAAGTGGTAATATTTTATAATCCAATTCCTAAGGTATTGGGCATTAAAAATCTGGCTGGCATGAAATTGATGATAAGTTATTATTTACTACTACAATTTAGCTAAAAAAAAGCTCATCACGGGAACCCTGCAACGAAATCCAGCTCTCCACTGCAATACCATTACCTGCCAATTCGATACCATTTTTTCATTTGATACTTAGTACTCACTATCAAGTGTTAATGTTATTATATACTGCTAGTACTAGTATCAAATGGAAAGAATCGATACCATATGAATACTCATTAATATTGATTCATCCCTAATGCCATCACAACTGTATACTGTGCCAGTGGTTCCCCCAAATGGTAGTGAGCGACCAATGACTCGAAGCTATGACCGTTGATAGAATTGTAATAACACTTTATTATATATATCATTGTTGCATGTGGTGACAGAATAAGAATACAATTCAACACTACCCATCTTGCCTGTTGGTGTCGTAAAATACAACTAAGTGATATAATATGCATAATAACATTTATGCAAGAGTAGGTAAACTTGAAATAAAACCCTATACCAACCTATCTAACCAGCGTTGTATAGTAAGGTCTATTTCCCTACTATTGTGGAGGAGGCTCGAGCCTAGTAGTGGGACGTATATGAGAACAACCAGCGGCAAAAGCGAAAAGTAAATCGGTTTTTAAGATGTACAATCCATAATAGCCCAGTCGGGTTAGCTCAAAAATAGGGGTAACCTGGAATTAATTAATAGTCAGAATTTTTTTTGCGCCAATGTTTAGGGGGGTCATAAATAGCTTAAAACCAAAAACTCGACCAAATCCGACCGGTGCGTTAGCCGCCATATTGGTTTGAATGTCAAGCCTTTTTTTTGTTATCATCATCATCATTTCAGCCTATTGCCGTCCACTGCTGGACGTAGGCCTCCCTCATGTTGCGCCACAATGTGCGGTCCTGCGCCGCCTGCATCCAACGACGCCCAGCGACTTTCACTAGGTCATCGGTGCACCTAGTGGGGGGCGTCCTACACTGCGTCGTCCGATACGTGGTCGCCACTCGAGAACCTTTCTTCCCCAGCGGTTGTCGGTTCGTCGAGCGATGTGGCCTGCCCATTGCCACTTCTACGGATTTCCGTATTTCGGATTCCCTATTTCGTCCTTCCTATTTCGTCGTTTCCTTAGTCGTCCTTTAAAATATCTACAGTTAAGATAAGGGATTGGTGAATTGTGTTCTTTACGCGGCAAAAAATCACCATATGTACAAATACTATTATTTTTAATATTAGTATGATTCATTGCATGTTGAAATAGCAAATATAGGTATAAATCCGAACAGGTTGCAATCGATGAGACGGTCGCCTTTGCCACTTCTCTTTTTTGCTATATCTCCCTTTATTTTTTATTTTTTTTACTAAAATGATAAGAACCAAAGTTGTTGCAAATTTGATTCTCTACAACTTTGGTTCTCATAATTTTCAACTTTGGTTCTCATAATTTTCAACTTTGGTTCTCATAATTTTCAACTCCTCCTAAACGGGTGGATCGATGTTGATGAAATTTTTTGTTTGTGATCAAGGGGAGTCGAGAAAGGTTTAGATTCACAATTGAACCCCAGTGGGTGGCGCTGCTGTCGATTTCAAGAATTCTTTTTATTTGAACAGAACATTTTCTGTTGGGTCAGCTAGTAATGTATATTTTTTTATATTTCAGGCGATCTCCAGTAGTCGTCGGTCGTGTGACATATGTACATAGCCACGGCGCTCCGCCCCTCGCATCAGTCAATTGCGCCAAACCACCCTCTCCTCCTCCCCCCATAGTATAGTATTGTGACGTATACATACAGACAAACAATCCTAAGCGTACACTCTTGTAAATTACAATACACACACACATACACACAATGTGATGTTCGATAGTGAATCGCGATTGTGATAATCGATGAGCAAATCGAATGAATCGATTACTTTATACCTCTCGGTCCATATTATTGTGATGTTCATTGCATGTTTGATTTTTAAAATAACTTTTTTCAAGTCAATGATCATCATAATGATACAATGGCATCAATATTGTCATTTCACAGATTTGGACTTAAGATGGCGCAGTTGTCGAGTGTTATAATATACGCATAAGACAAATATTTGTGCCGAATTAGCTCAGTTATTTGAAAAATTGTATAAATGGCGCTGCTTTAAGTAAATGGAATGAATTTTTGTACGATTCACAGTATCAGAGTGAATGCGCTGTGTCCGTGACTGTGTGTTTGTCCTCGACACTGAGCCGTTAAGTATCTCATAAATATAAATGTGGATAGTATGAAACATTTCTAAATTGTAAACTTGTCCTCCACGACGCTTAGATATATGGAGAAAGAATAAAACCATTAAAATGTAATTTAAAAAACTGAAAGTCAATTGTCAAATCTAAGGTCGTAGCGGACGTATATGTCTATAGTTTACATTTAAAAACCTATAATCTTGTTCTATATTTGAAAAGTCGTTATCTATGACTGTTTTAATCACTGACATTCGAATATCGATTGTAACACGATATTCGAATATCGATTCATTCGATTGTTTTTATTTATCGACAACCGCGCATCACTATAATATATGTTAATAATTATTTTAATAAATTCATAGTGTAAGCGTAGTGCCACGGCAATAATGTTTTTTTAATTATGATTTTTTTTCCTTAACACTAAATCGAAGATTAAGGTTGTTAGTTTTAGTAATGCAATATAATTATGTATTTGTATTTAAAATATTACGCCGTGGTATCGACGCAGTCTCATTTCGTTAAGTCCACAGATTGTTTAAAAAAAATTACCTGTAGTTTATATGTATCTATAAAAATATGTATATGTATGTAAGCGTTTGGTACGCTATGCGCGCCGAATTTTTTTTTTATTTAGTTGACGTACTTTTTGTAATTAACACTTATTATTAAAAAAAAAATAATAATTATTAAAAAGAGAATGTCATAGGATGATAATGTTAATGAGTATAATAGTCGAGCTCTTTTATATGTGGAAGAATGTCAGATGTGATCTCGAGGGCATTTGAGAAATATGAGGGATTACACATATTGGAACTTGATTTTGTGAATTTTTATTATACAAGCAACCCGCCCTCACTTTCGCCCTCGTTTCAGTCGCCTTGCCCTTGCAGTGCTCGTTCCTGTGGGAATACCGGAATAAAATATAGGCTAAATTACTCCTTATATAGACAGCTACCTGGTAGTAAAATATTATCAAAATCGATCCAACCGTTTTGAAGAATACCTCAAACATACGGACAGACAAAAAAAAACTGGTTTTTAGGTATAAGTGTCGTGCAAATAACCGTGTGAAGATGAAAAACGCCCAGTATTTGGACATTACAAACGGACACAGCAATTTTATTTACATGTATAGATTGGCCATGCTCTATCATTATGTGTTCGTCAGCTATTGGTACCATACTTGCAGAACTTCTACGTCTTGAGTAGCAACAGTTTAATAGGCGTGACGACAGTATAAAAGAATCGATGCATTAATGATTTTAGGGGAAAATACATATAAAAAAAATGTAATAAGCTAGTTTAGATTTATCTAAATAATTGAGATTATTAAGATTTTCAATAAATTAAATCATTAAAATACTGCATTCGGCCATTTTGGCTGAAACACCAATCACAGTGTATTACGTCACATTAAGGTAAACTACTCTGTTTGTTGTTCTCAGTACTACTGATTACGCATTTGGATTGTTTTTTTATTTGTTTACGTGTGATTTACCGACTCCACTCGATTATTACAATGGAACCAAGCTTTGTTAAAGCAAACAGCTCAAATTTGCCCAGGATTGGTGTATTGATGTTGGGTGATTTCCTTGCTACAAATAAAGAATTTTGCTCGCCTGAGTTTAGAAACGTAAAAACTTCTTTGTAAGTAAATTTTTGTTTATCTTTACTACCGTAAGTAAATTTTTGTTTTTTGTTTATCTTTACTACTTTATGTTTCTAGTAACCTAATCTCTAGTACCAACTTAGATATAATCTAACTCGTTTTGAACTGATGTGAGTTTATTTTATTTTCATAGCTTATTTTTACATTAAACTTGTCATTGTTTATTCTTGAGGTTAGCTCCCTCACAGCTTTGCGAGCTTTAACCACTTAACTCTTATTATTTTCTTGTTAGTAACATGTACAAATACTTTGTTGGGGGTTTTTATTGATGTATTTTTGCACTGAGGTACTGCACACCACTTATAAATTTTGGAATTCATTTTTATCACAAGAATTAATTTAATGTTTTGCTTACTTTCTTCGCTACACATAGACACAAGGACGTGTTTACCTTAACGTGACGTAACAGCCGACGCCATGGCACCGGCGAGCTGTTTTCGCGCAATATTTAAAAAATATTGGAAAAATTGTTTTAAACTTCTTTAAACATAAATTTATTACCGAAATATAGGTTTTTTCGTAAATAGTGTGTGCCCACATTACGGAAAAAGATTTCAAAATCTTTCGTCACGCCTATTGTGCTTCATTTTATGAACTAGAGACACTGAACGACAAACTTAAACTTTCTGCTCGTCACTTACACGATAGGGTAACCCGAGCGGCCTCGTATGTCAAAGTATAGATTCCGACGTTCCGGGTTAATACGGCAGGTTGTGAGGCCGTTGCCGTCACTCCGGAAGATAAGTGGCTATATCAATAATTTGTCAAAAGGAGAACGGTGCTCTTCTTCCATGTGGCATAGTCGTAATTTCAATTGTTGTATTTTTTATAGTCTTTGGTGGCAGACAATCAGGCAGCCTATCCGATGGTTAGTTATGATTGTCGCTCATGGCCCTAAACATTACCAAAAGCATAGCCAAACCTTGCACAGCCGAAGTGGGGTGTGGGTGTCTCTAGCTCTCTGTCTCACCAAGTAAAAATAGCGTATGGTTTGTATTAAAGAAAACAATTTAATCCCAGCTATAAAATTTTTCACAACTTTATTTATAAACAGGAATGTAAAAACAAACAAAACATATTTTTTATTAATAGTTGATTACTTGGAACTATTAATTAATAGGAATATAACAAATAATCATAATCATCTTAGCCCACATTAGTCCTACCTTTGTGGGCTATGTTGTAAACACTACTATTATTATTTAACATCCTCTTGCTGACGGAGTAAGAATACAATCCACCATCTCCTCCCTTGTCCGTAGGTGCCGTAAAAGACGACTAAGGGATCTTATATGCAGAAAATATAAGCAAGAGAAGGAAAACTACATAAAGCTAACACGTCTAACCGGGCGGTATAGTATGTAAATTTTCCATTTGGTGGAGGTTCAACCCAACGGTTGAACTTATATGGGCTGAGAAGAAGATGATTATGAAACATACATCGTCCGTTTATATGTCTTTTCAAGACGATCCCATACCATAGTGGAATGATTTATTTATGTGGTAACAATAAGTATATAATGGTCCCCCTAGTACAGTAGAAACTCGATTATCTGTTATACGGATCCCTTAGTTATACGGATTCGCGATTATCCGGACTACCAACCGCGACCTATGTATTGTACTTGCAAATGGAATTTATGCAAACATGAACGTGTTTGAAATGGCAGGTCCCATCCGCGGCCTGCGGGATTGCTTTGTATTGTTGGTTTTTACAAAAACGATGAACAGAGCAAAGGACCAGATATTAGTTGCCCAAACTAATATCTGGTCCTTTGCTCTGTGAAAAAGTATTATAGTTAAATAAAAAATTAGGTGGCGATGAATCATTTGCGGCAAGTAACGCATGGTTGTACAGATTCAAGTCTCGTACATGTTATATACATATACACAAAACCAAATCAAAGGAGGTTTTTCATACATTTGATTATCCGAATGCCTAACGACAACAATTAGTCCGGTTAATCCAGTTTTTACTGTGTATATATTTTAAGGCCTATTTACATTTGAACCGTATTATATCTTCAGCTGCTGTTATCACCTACCTCGTGATGTTAATATGATTTACCATTAGAGAAACTGTTATTCAAAGTTATAAAAACTGGCCAAGAATGTTATCAAAGTCAGTTCACGATCGATTACAAGGATGTCTTAATTTTTTAATATTGTTTTAGATTAGCATATAAACAGCCTCTTTTGAATCGGTAAGTATTAAAAAAACTAAGCATTATATAGTACATAATTATAGCACGTTGAAGTGGCAATTAGGCAGATCACATCGCTGGGGAAGAAAGGTTCTTGAGTGGCGACCGCGTATCGGACGACACAGATGGACGACCTGGTGAAAGTTGCTGGGCGTCGTTGGATGCAGACGGCATAGGATTGCAGTTTGTGGTGAAACTACTGTGGACGCCTACGTCCAGCAATGGACGGGGACAGGAATGATGATGATATCACAAATTCTTCATATTATATGTCATAATGAATATGTTGGTGTTATTGTCAAAGATGAGTCGCGGCCCCCTCATCTACGATCCAGTACAGCGAACCACTCTGCGGTTTCACTCTACCTGCTGGTAGATCCTCCTTGTCTTTTAATATTCTCTGAAAATAATAAAATTTGAATTACCTATGACGTGCCGGCTACTAATACTACGAAACTGCTTGCGGGTGTAGTAAACAACGGATTAAGAGTTATACTTAAGTCTACGCCAACTACATCTGATGTCGTCTGCTTATGGTGTAGTGGTTAAGATACCGGCCCACAGTGTCGAGGGTTCGAATCCCATCCAGGACAACACTACGATCCACAAATTGTTCCGAGTGTAGATGTAATTTGCGTCCGTTAATTATGTTTGTAGTCCCCCGCAATAGAAGGATTAATATCCTTAGTGCAAGGTGTTGACTATTTAAAAAAAAATACATTGCTAAAGACGGTTGACATCAGGTTTGCGGCCGGTCATAAAACCGTCGTCAACTATTTACAATATGTTCTACGGGAAAAGAGTACATATTGTATCGAACCGAAGTAATTGGATTAAAAGCAGGGTGATGTGTTGAGCTATACTGTTTGCCAAATAGCATGGCTAAAGAGGTCATTTGGTGACCATCACCACGATATCATCAAATTCAAGTAATTTATCGCTAATTCTATCGCTTTCCATACAAACCGTCTTATCGTTGTAATATCGTGGTGAAGGTGTCTAGACCGAACAGAGGTTACAAACATTTGTCTGCGTGTAATTTGTTTAGAATTTTAATTAAGAAATTATTAAACACCTACACGTGCAATAATAAAGCATACGTACACGTTACCTACCTTACCACTGCTCTAGCATGAAACTGATAGCTAACCTATCTTAAGGCTAACTTTTTGTTAAATACGTAAGGTGAGGTAAAATAATATACTAAAATAATTTATTTATGACTACAAAAATCCTTTCGGTGTATACTGTCATCGAGGCCCATAATTTTTTTTCAATATCTTTTACGTGCTCCACACGGAATGTCAAACAAAATGGCGACTGGGCCACATGACGCCACTGATCTCGTACACCTGACGCTAAAATCAGTTAAGAAATGATTTTATGTTTGATACACATAACCTAAAATCTTGCATCTACTTGTGCGACCCTTTAGGTTTATTACACCTGACGGTAAAATGAGTTGAAAGAAATGTGTCATAACTTAAAACTTGGCATTTTTTGGGCGTTACATAATTCTTCGAAGCTAATTACGTATTTAATTGTAGGATCTATATTATATTGAATTTATATAAATATTCTCGGTACTTTAATTTTAATGTTACTTAAAAACTTTTCATTTTCAGACATTTGAAAGTAATTTGGCATTGTTATCAATGATATTATAAACTCATTTGCAAAAAAAACGGGCGGTTTTGATTTTCATTCATATTTAAAAAGATACAATACCAAAAAGGTTTCAATCGTTTGTACACGTTACTGGCCGGTATTAAAAATGCTGTGGTATTTAAAAAAGTACGTTCTAAATTCAATTTTTCATTTGATGTTCATTTTTACAGAAAACCCCTTT
Organism: Lymantria dispar; assembly: GCA_032191425.1. NCBI lineage: Eukaryota > Metazoa > Arthropoda > Insecta > Lepidoptera > Erebidae > Lymantria > Lymantria dispar. The sequence continues at coordinate 1,239,355 of CM063465.1, read as the reverse complement.
TTATCCTACATTTTTGGCGCGAAGTTCCAGAAGTTAACATCGACTTTCATAACTTTTATTAAATTTTTATCGATTAATTTCATATCCTTGACTGTCAAAGCTTTATTTAATGCTGTTTGGCTGTATCAAAAATGGTAGATAAAGTGGTAAAAGCTACCAAAATTATCGCGCTGCTTGAAGAGGGTTGCAGCCAATGTTTCGTGGCTAGGAGGCTAAATGTTAGTCACTCGACAGTCCAAAGGACCTGGCAGCGATATCAGGAGACTGGTTCCGTCGAGAGAAGGCCTGGTTCTGGAAGAAAACCATGTACCCAACCACGGGATGATCGTTTTCTTGTGAGTCGCGCATTGAGAAATCGCAAATCTTCGTATGTGGATCTTAAGAACAACCTCCAAGAAGTAAGAAATGTGCATATTAGTCTATGGACGGTCAGGAGGAGGCTTCTCGCTGCCAATATACGCAGTCACCGCCCGGCCCGCGGCCCCAAATTACTCCGTGAGCACAGAGTTCACAGGCTTAGGTTCGCTAGAAATTGTGATTCATGGACTCAAGACGATTGGAATAGGGTTTTGTTCTCTGATGAAGCCAGGATATCTCTGTTCGGTGAAGATCGACGTCGGCGAGTGCTAAGAAGACAAGGAGAACGCTTTGCAGAGGCATGTTTCGAAGAAATCACACCTTATGGTGGGGGCTCTGTTATGTTTTGGGCAGGAATAAATTCAATGGATCGTACAGAGTTAGTCTTCATTGAAAACGGCTCACTGACTGGGCATCGATACATAACGGAAGTTCTAATTTCTCATGCACAACCCGCATTGGCCGCTCTAGGTGAAGACTCGATTTTTATGGACGACAATGCTCGCGCCCACCGATCCCGCGATGTTAATGCGTATGTGCAAGAGGTCGGCATTCGTCGTTTGGATTGGCCAGCTCGAAGTCCCGACCTCAATCCCATAGAGCATGTCTGGGACGTTCTGAAACGGCGTGTGAGATCAGTACACCCGGCTCCGCAGACCATCAGAGAGCTGAAGAATGTGATTACTGCGGAGTGGGAACGTATTCCGCAAGCAAGTATCCGGGATATACTCGCTAGCATGCCCAGACGAATTCAAGCTGTGATTTTAGCTAGAGGGGGTCACACTCGATACTAAACATTTATCTGCTTTTACTTTATTAAAGAAAAACAAACAAAAAAACTTTTTTATTTTTACTTCATGAGCATATGCACTACTAGCGAATATACACTACTAGCGAGGTTTAGCATTATTTCCCATAAATTGTATCTAAATTTTATGAAATACTGATGAAAACGATTATTTTCTTATTAATTTAGCAAATTGTGTGGATAAAACTACCTATAATTATCAAACAAAGAAATATTAACATTTGAAATGGTTCATTGCTTAGGTGCCCGTTTTTTTTGCAAATGAGTGTATATAAAATAATGAAATGTCACCAGTTACAGGTTTATCTGGTATTTTAAAACAATGAAATACATGATTATAGGATATTAAAAACATATATTTTCTATGGTAATTTTACTAGATTTCGTAAAATTTTGAGTTGTGCTGTTTGTAATGTTGCTTCCTGGTAGGCATGTACCAAGAGAATTTTGCGATACAACTTTTCGATAGATTTGTATGGTAAGCGATAGATTTTTTTGCATTTTAAGATATCATGGTGAAGGTAGGTGAAGGTCGTCTTTTGCCACCTTATCTGGCACTGAGTATAGTATTACCCGGATGGTTATGGCTTAAGAATACAATGAGTTACCATACCATATAGTGATTTTAAAGGATTTACAATACATACGGTTCCGGTGTGGTGACGGAGTAAGAATACAATTAACCACCCCTTCTCGTGCTCATGGGTAACGTAAAAGACGACTAAGGGTTACATATAAGAGCAGAGAGAAGGAAAATTCGAAATCAAGATCCTATACCACCATAACCCTACCGACACGTTTCACCAGTGTGGTGTTATGGGTCAACACCCCTCCTATTAGGGAGAAGGCTCGAGCCCAGCAGTGGGCCGTAGCTGTGGTGATGGTTTTTAGATCTGAGGACAATTCTCATCATATGAATAGATTACGAAATTGAGATGGATATCATATCGTATGGCGAAAATTGCTCTTATGGTAATTTCTTCCTCAGTTCACAAATGTTTTAAAAGAAGATAAATCTCTTATCGTTTATATCACTTACCTTAATCATATCAGCTTTACCAGCACCGCTTATCGCAAATATACAATTTCTTGCGTTATTTATTATTGGATAAGTTAACGTGATTCGTTCCGGGGGAGGTTTCGGTGAGTCGGTTATGGGTGCTACCTTCAAAACATTCTCTTCTAGCAGTGGATGACCAGGGAATAATGAGCACGTGTGACCATCTGGACCCATTCCTAAGAGTAGCAGATCGAACTTGTAATCTTCGCTGCCAAAAGCTTTGGTTAATTTTTCTGTGTAATCTATGGCGGCATCCTTTGCTGTAAAGTAACAGTTGTTTTGAGAGCTTAGTAGTAGAATAATAAGTATTCCTTTTGGAATTTATACTTCTTTTGAGCCGTTAGGGAACAATTATGAGAGTATATTTTTATGATGCGCCGATGACCGTTACGAAAAACCGACACCCTGAAGTTAGCTAGTCAACATTTTTTGCGATGCGCGCACATTGTCACAAATGTCAACTAGATAATGCGTTATAATAAAACTTTCAATGAATTAAATGTCTTTTTTTATTATTAGAGTAGTTTTTTCTACAAACGTAGGATAACGCGAAGGATTTTTAGGAAGATTTTTATCTTGTTAAGCCAAGATTGGACTGGGGATTAGACCGTGACTTGCGGAGAGGTCAATCGCGTGAGGACGAGACGATGTGCGAATGCGAAAGGTAACCCGTCCGTATGGACCCCCGTTGACAAATACCGGTGGCCGTCCGTGACCGCCGCCCGCTCGCGCGACAGATCGGACGGGGTGTTTAAACCATAGCCTGCCTCCAAAAAAAAAACTATTCACTATGAATCTGGTCCGACACTATGAGTACTGTAAAAGCGATAAAACAACTGTGCTATAGAGATCCTTAAAATTTTAAATCCATCCTATTGACCTATAACCCTGTGTGGTGACGGAGTAAGAATACAATTCACCACCACCTCTCTCGCCCATGGGTGTCGCAAAAGACGACTAAGGGATATTTTTTTTATTGCCAACGGTGGTAAACGAGCAAGCAGTACACCTGATGATAAGTGATACTGCCGCACATGGTCCTTTGCAATGCCAGGGGCACAGGCGGGCCGTTGCCTACTGTGAAGAAAATACTCTTCTTTTTTTTTGGAGTTGGGCTGCGGTCGGCGCGCTCCTCGCACCACTCCGTCCGGGGCGACAGAGGGGCGTAAGCACGCAACCCACCCGAAAACCACGTCGCATTCGTCGTTGGGCCGACCACCGGAGCAGGGTTACTTGACATCACTGGTCGGCCCAAAATACTCTTCTTAAAACTCGTTTAAAGAAGGACATGTCATAGCGCTCGGGAAACAGCAGCAGGTAGTTCATTCCAGAGATCTTTGCAAGAGAAGGAATACTATACATAAAACCCTACGCCAACACTGACTAGCACGGTATAGTAGGTCAATTTATTTCCCATAGTGGGAGGTCCGAGTCCAATTGTGGGACTTATGTAGGCTGAGATAATTGACATACACTGTTGGATCTATATTCAATACCTAGTCAAGGACGGGCAAACCCCATAATATCTATATAGGTACTCATTTTTTTTGGCGGGCTTTTGTCCATTCGCCCGTAGGGACACGATATCGAAACAAAAGTATCGATACTGTACTCATGAGTAGTATCGAAGAAAAAGTATCGTACTCAATAAAGTATCGATACTCCGAAGTATCGAGTACTGAGTACTTTTCCTAGAATCCAGGTCGAGATGACTTTTTTTTTAGGAATTTGTCCTAATTTGAAGAGCTTTTTTTTAGGACGGATTAAAATATGTCGAGCCTTTACCTAGATGGCGTTACCATAAACATGAGCCGTAAGGTCAAATTTAACATGGATACTTTGTACAATTTGTTCGATTTTTTTTTTTTTTGTGTGTGTTTAGCTGTTGGTCGTAGATGACCTTGACAGCTTAACGCGGGCAATGGGCGAGCGGAATGCTCTCAACCCGGTAATTTGTTCGATACGATACCTGCCTATAAGTACTCATTGAGTAAAAGTATCGAGTACAAAAGTGTCGGTATCGAAAGACAAGTAAGTACTCGATACCTAAAAGTATCGATACTTTTTTCGCCGTCCATTCCGTCAGAGGCAAAGCAAGGGGCGCGGGGCCCTATAACTCACCGTATTAGGCCGATCACTGGTACCGAGTTTCTTGTCGTCCGTGGTGTAGGTAGTAGTACTAGTAGTAGGTATACATGTTCATATTTACCTGAAACTCCTTGCTTGATAGTTACAAATTGGTTTTCCTTTAAAGGTGTTTTTGGTATAAGCTCTCGTTTATAAGTGCCGAATGTTGAGTCGTCACTATCTTCGGGCACAACTCGCTCGTCGCAGAATGCCAGCACCCATTGCGACCATTCTGTGTCTATTTTCGGTAGACTTTCGCACAGATATTTTACTACAGAACCACCTGAAAGGCAATTTTTACAATAATTTTATTTAAATCATTTATCTAATACTGTTTTCAACTATGATAAAATCATCATACAATTCCTGTGTCGTGGGTTCGAATCCTACGCGGGATAACACTGTGCGATCCACAAATTGCTTGTATGTAGTTTGTGCCCGTTAATTACGTATATGTTTGTAAAGTCCCTCGCATTACAAATACTGCCCAACCTCAGTGCTGTTGAAAAAAATGCCGGAGTGTCCATAGAAGATCATACCTAAGGCAATCCGCCAAGCTGTCTTAAATACACAAAGTCAAGTAGTCAAGAGGATTGTCGACAGAAATGAAAACTAGTGAGGGTTGGCGTCTAGTAGTGGACCGCAAAAGGTTTAATGATGATGATGTTTTTTAATAGTTCATCTATCTATTGAACAGAGAAATACTGTATTCGCGGAGCGGAACTATGACACGTCCTTCTTTAAGCGTGGTTTAAGAAGAGCATTTTCTTCACGGTAGGCAACGGCCTGGCTGTGCTCCTGGTATCGCAAAGGCTCTTGTGCGGCAGTGTCACTTACCATCAGGCGTGCCGCTTGCTCGTTTGCCAACATCGCCGATAACAAAACACAGGCAGGTGTTTTTTTGTTGTGACAGGAGTTAATGGACGACTTCATTAAAAAATATCTCGTATTTTCTTGGTATTAAAGTCGCTAATTACATATGAATTTAATTATACCTATAATATGTTTATATCTATTATAGTAAATGTGTGCATATTTTAAAAATACTTATTATACAGCACCAGTTTTTCTTCACGGTTTCACTTGTATTGCGATTTATTTTCGGTGATATAAAATTTTTCATACTGTATATCGCAGCTACATGTTAATTTGTCATTACTCCCATCTTGATTATTTTTATGAGAAACAATATAAAGCATGGCAGTATCTACGCAAAATTCCAAAACGATCAGTTTAATAGGTGTAGCGTGAAAGCGAACAAACAAACTCACTTTCGAGTGGAGTTTTGGCGCGAACGTCAAAATGTTATATGGCGCTTTTATATTTTATTTATTATTTTAGTGTTCTACAGTGTTATATTGAATAATTTTGCTGGTATTTTATGCAATGTATGCAAAGAAAGCTCTTAAGTGTAGTAAATATAATATAATGGTGAAATACGTGCATTTTCGTGTTCTTTCAAAATTCCCAGTGAAAACTATTTGCTTGTCAGCACCCAATCAATGGTAACGATCTGACTTACTGACATTATTTGTGTGAATTGTTAAATTATCGATGTATTAGATTGAAGGACTTTGTATCCATGACCATTAATCAATGTTAACAACAATCACTTTCGTATTGACAATTTTAATCAGATAAAATTATCTTACAGTTAGGTATTATACAAGCTAGCAAGCCATGACTATATAAATTCAGAAACAAGATCAATTTTAACTACGAAATCAGTCAATTAATCGCGCAAAAAGCAGCCATAAATAAATAACACTTAATTAAATTTAATATAATAGTCTTAGAATAATAACGTACGTTATTATTCTAAGAATACAGTCTTAATTAATTATGATTATTCTCTTCATAAGTTTACAAAATAGGTAGGTATGTATTAAATACTATTTCTTAGAATTCGATATCACCTAGTAGGTACTTACTTAGTATTTATCATATACCTATGTAGGTAGTATGTTGTCATAGATGACCTTTAGAAACTTACCGGAAAGTCCGATATAAAATTTTCCACGATTGTAAATAGAGTCATTTGATATCTTCTCTATGTACGAAGTTAATTTACCGATAAGTTCTTGTTCGTCGTTCACTTTAATCGTTGTCATTTTGAACTATTTTAAAAGTTTAGTATTGCAAAGATAAGTGTACTTAGTGTCCTTGTAATGAATGAAACTTATGAATGTCATGTCTAATTTTTGAGGTTATAAAAGTAACGTTACGTTCCAAGCAGCTAACTTTACCATTTACCATTAAAATTACATTATTCATTTTCATAGCATAACATAATCACCACGTTTAGCTAGGCGTATAGCGTAGCACAGTTGATGTTGTAAACTTGCCAGGAGACCATCGCTGCTCATTCTACTGGTGTTCCCTCAACCGATTATTACGACTCCTACGAGAAAGTTTTGTATTTTCTTTATCTCGAAAGATAAGTACCTACGTATATATGAAATACCTATTAGGTTTGACAGTCACTCACGCCTGTGGCGCTATTCGCAACTACACAACACGCTAGCTCTGCAGATAAACCTGACGAATGGCTTGACCTTACAAAACCAATCTCTGTAGTCAATTTTGGAGCAAGATTTGAGATCAACTTTTGATGTAGCTTCAATAATAAAAATACACGTCTGGATTTTTCTATTTCATCTTGCTTAGGGTAATATGAACGATGCGGTATAGATTACTGAATCTAAAATTATTATAATAAAGAGTGAAGCTCGAAATGAAACGTAAAGGCAATAGTTAAATAATCAATTTATAATATACCTACTTAATTAAAATGTTGAAATTAAAGCAGTGAATTTAATTAATTTTAATAGCGTAGTATTTTATATAATTACTATCTGACCCAACAGACGTTGTTCTGTTCAACTAAAGCGCCATCTACCGGGTCCAATTGTGTATCTAAACCATCCTCGAATTCCCTTGAACACACAAAAAATTTCGTCAATATCGGTCAAGTCGTTTGGGAGTTCAGTGACATACACACGCACGCAAGAAATTTATATATAGATTTTTAACCTGTATCTGTTGATTTATAACACGAAAAAATAACATAGATATGCGTTTAAAAATTGCATAGCTTAATTGAATGCATTTTTGTGTATTACTATTAGCATATAAAAACGTGAGAGATGTTAAAAAGTTCTGTCAGAAGTGGGATTCGAACCCACGCCCACAGAAGTGGACTGCGACCTGAACGCAGCGCCTTAGACCGCTCGGCCATCCTGACGTGGCAAACAGTTCCAAATTAATATTCAGTTCATATATTTATTTTATATGCTTAAAAAAATATATTTTATATGTAATAACAAAAAAAATATATAGTTCACTATCCACCACTAACCAAAATGTATTACAAAAAAATCATTTAAAAAAAAAATCTTTAATTACAACTATCAAATATATTTATAACACCATTACGAATAAGTTAACTCGTATTAAGATTCATAAGGCCTTTCGAATACTTCTTCGAGTGTATATTGTCTAAATAATAGTTATATTGTAGAAACCTCGGGCTATGGAGATATTTATCGTTAATAATATATTTTACTACAAGATCCTATCGCGAAAGTTACACAGAAATATTTGGTTAACTTTCGAAAGTACGTTTCATTTAGTGGTCCGGTATTTATATCTGCATTCGAGGTTCAATATCATGAGTACTCTAGTGGTAATACTTTAATAATATATAATGTTATTGTACATATTAAAAGCTTTGTACTTTGTAAATAATAAATTATATAATTATTCGTGTTATTAATATTTTATTCTACTATATCAGATGTTATTAGAAAATATATTGTTACTAATATAACTAATATTTTTGATATTTATGGCACTTATATAAAAGCAAAATTTTAAATTATAGTTCCTCTACTGACCAACAGATGTCGTTATTGCACGGTTCGTGTTCGTGCAAAAGTGAAAGTTTGACGAAACGCAATGAAAACGGGCGCGGTGACCGCGACATACGGTTGTTGACCGTCAAAACATGATGACGTAATTGCGGTAACATCAAAATGTATCAGTACAGCCGCGTATACACAATTAATACATCTACAAACCTTTTTATAGAGGGCTTACATGATTTGTAGGACCGAGAATTAGCCCACCACTTGCAGGGACCGCTCGCGGGTAGTTCTTCCCTGAAAAGTTAACAACAGAACTTTTCTTATAGGTCTTCTTATTTAAGACATTGGAACTGGTAGCCCGCTGGTCGTGATGGGTAATGCTGCAAGTCATTGAACGGTATGATGCCTCCTTACGGTTCAGCGGGAAGTGATCAGGCTATAAGGTAACGAATATACGTACGTACCTATATTACATGCTATAATTTCAGCTTATAAACGTCCCACTGCTGGGCTTGAGCCTCCTCCACAATAGGAGGGAAAATGATCTTCTATACCACGCTTGTACGTGTAATAACAGAGTAAGAATACAATTCACCACCCCATTTCTTACCCATGGGTGTTGTAAAGATCGGACTAAGGGATATAATATATATCTAACATCTATTTGCATGAACCGGCAAACTGGAAACCCTATGCCACGTCTGACCAGAGCGGGATAGTAGGTCTTATTGTATTATTATTAATTTCGCCCATAGGAATGTTATACATTTGAACGTTAATAAATATTTAATTTATTTATTTTTAATGAAATAAAGTTATATGAATACTAGCAGCGTCCTACGGTTGCACCCGCAGTTCCTCCTCCCGTGGGAATATAGGGATAAATTATAGCCTATGTGTTATTCTGATATGTAAGCTATATTATTGTGAAGTTTCATCAAAATCCATTTAGTAGTTTTTGCGTGAAAGAGCAACAAACATCTTCACATCCTTATCCATACTAATATTATAAATGCGAAAGTAAGGATGTTTGTTTGTAACGCGTTCACGCTTAAACCACCGAACCGATTTCAAAAATTCTTTCACCAATGGAAAGCTATAATATCAGGGAGTAACATAGGCTATATTTTATCCCGGTATTCCCACAGGAACGGGAACTACGCCGCGGATAAAGCGACTGAAATCGAAGCGAAGCGAGGGCGGGTTGCTAGTATACTCATAAACTTTCGAGTTTATAATATTAGTAGGATTTTTTCTTTAAATAAATCATTCTTAGAGACTCATTTTTACTATCATCTTATCCCACATAAAGCCCACGGTTGGAGTCGGGCCTCTTTTAATATGGGAGGGACATTGACCTACTATGCCAAGCTGTCCAAGCTGCCAATTTCTCTCCCATATTAGTACAAACGTATTGGCATTGGCTTTTAAGTCGAGCTTTTTTTGCATAGATGTTATCTGCGTAATATATCGCTTATTCGTCTTTTATGACATCCACGGGCAAGAGAAGGGGTGTTGAATTGTATTCTTACTCGGTCACCACACGGATAATAATAATTGCTATAAAATGTATAAAACTTTTTATTAGAATGTATACGTAATATAAATATGTACAAATTTTCTTCGCAAACGATATTTAATTATGAAAAAATGTATATACGTACTTATTGTAACATAAAACATTATAATTATCATTTCAGCTTGCATACGCCCACTGCTGGCCTCAAAGCTCCTCTACAATAAGTGTGCAACACTACGCTGGTCAGATGGATTAGTATGTAGTTTTATTTCGAGTTTTCCTTCTCTTGGATAGATGTTATACATATTATATCCCTTAGTTTTCATTTACGATGCTCCCGGGCAACATTTTATTCTTACTCCGTCACTACAAGAATTGTAATCTCCACTATTAAAATATAATATCTTAGAACTAATATATGCTGTATTTGAATTAAGCTACTTAAGCTTAACTAAGGTATTAAGTTAAGAAAAATAAAACTCGAAATAATACCCTATAGTATAGAAGGTGTCAAACTCAAGTTTGCAGAGGGCCATATATGAAATTTTGAATTTTTAGGCGAGCCAGATTGAAAAATAAAAGAAATAAACTGAAACGTTTTATCTATTAAATTATATCTTTTTCTAGCGTACGTGTGTATGTCAGTGAACTCCTCCTAAACGACTGGACCGATGCTGACGAAATTTTTTGTGTGTATTCAAGGCGATTCGAGGATGGTTTAGATTCACAATTGGACCCGGTAGGTGGCGCTGTTCGGGCAGGACAATAACATAACTTGAGAACGACTTCACCGATTACGTTCGTCTTTTTTTTTAAGTTATTTAATATTTTAAAAAAGGTCTTTACGAAATAAAAAAAAAACTAGAAAGTTGCGTAGAAAATTAGAAAATTAAAGAAAACTTTTGCCGACTATACAAACTTATCTATCTTTATATATATATAATTATGTATAAATCTTCTGTTCGTGTGCTTGTAATTGAACTCCTTCTAAACGGCTGGACCAATTTTGATGATTTTTGTGGCCATTTCGATGGATATAGATTCTCATATCTATCGGAATAGTCATTCGGAACATCCAAACCATTCGGTTTGGATTAGTAAATGGAACTGGCACTGCGATCAATTTTAAGGAGAATTCAATTTTCTTTTTTTTTACAGATTTGAACAGAACAACGTCTGTTGGGTCAGCTAGTAGTATGTAATATACGTTGTTAGAGAAAGAAAGAAAGAAAAATAATTTATTTCTCCTTTACGGGAGGAACACGTACAATAGCATAGAATAAAAAGTAGAATAACATAAAAAACAATAGATAATAAAAGAGAATACACAGTGAAAATAACAAAATTAGAGTCCCCTTCTCAAAAGAGGAAAAGGATCGCTGCTCAGCATAATGTTGAGGTATCCACTCTGTAAAATGAATACCACAACGCTGTTATTCTGCAGCGTCCTCTAACGATCGTCAGCGATGTCCAGGCAGCAGAGTATAGAAGATACTGTCAAAACATGGCTATCCCTTTGCAAATAATAATTTATCACAATAATAACTAAAATAACAATAATCTAACCTAAAAACATGTATAAAGATAATATTAAAATAAAAGATAAGACTGTCTTAAAATTAAAAAGTAAAATAAAATTACGTAGGTAAATGAACCATAGAAAAAAAGAAAGATGTATTTTTTTAATCTGTGGCAACATTTGTGAGTTTGTGCTATCTGTGAGCGAAGCGTCTGTATGTCAAGTGTATTGTTATTTAGTTGTGAATTAATGCGTCGCCCAATTGTAGATACAATATTTAGTAAAAGTTCAAGCAAATCAAATGTGAATTTTGAATATGTATAGTGACTCATATTCACGCAATGTAACCAATTGTTAACAAGCTGAATTAGGTACAGGGTTGAGTTTGAGAACCCTATTGAAACCCTATTGAGAACCCTAGTTGAAAATTATTTAAAAATCATTGCGATCGCGGGTCTTATTGATACGGCCTAGGGGCCGGATATGCCCCGCGGGCCGTGTTTTTGACATGACTGCCCTATACCATTCCAAGTGTAGGAGACTCGGAGCCCTGCAGTGAGACGTAAATGAGCCGAGATGATTTAAGTTTTCCGTGTAGTAACGCAGTAAGAATACAATTCATCACCGCCTTCTTATCCTGTACATGTCATACACTATTAACACCGCTGCAAAAGAGTCTGAATGACCAACTAGATACTTCTTGTCGTAAAAGTAGGTTAATTTCCCCCTTTTTTTCGTGTGGGGACCGAGTAAAAATACATTTCCCCACCCCTTATGTTTCGCGTGGGTGTCGTAAAAGATGACTAAGGGATATTTCATTCATCATCATTTTAGACTATCGCCGTCCACTGCTGGACATAGGCCTCCCTCATGTTACGACACAAAGTGCGGTCCTGTGCCGCCTGTATCCAACGACGCCCAGCAACTTTCACCAGGTCGTCGATTTGTGTCGTCCGATACGTTGTATTTAATTCCTACGCAGGATAATATTCCGTTCCGAGTCCGAGTAATTATGTCCGTTACTTATGTTTGTAAGTCCGGCATTCCTTGTCTTATAAATAAATAATGTAAATAAATTATAAGTCCGAGTCATACATGTACAATGTGTCGTTTTTATTCACGTTTCCTTCTACTTTCCTTACGTGGCAAGGATTAAAATGGCGATCATCTGCATAAAATGCTTCCTTTGAATATAAGGCGGTGTAATTCTAAATGGTATGGATAGATGGCGTTTGTTGTCTATCCCAGCTCAATGTAACAGACATAAGAGAAATTTAATTTGTCCGCCACTTCGTCTGCATAGAAATTATGTGTGTTGTCCCCGTAAAATATGGTTTTCATTAGTTTTAGGATGAAAATATTGCGGCAGCGGAGGGGGTCGTTAGTGGACTTGTCGTTCACTAGCCTCAATGTCTCAGCATTTGTGAGGAGCGTTCTGGAGGAGATTGCGACACTGTCCGATCATAGATACCTTTGGGTAGAGGTCTCCCGGCCAGACCCTCCAGCAGCCCAGCAGGGGTCAGACGTCGGACGAAGCTCCGGCATTGCGCGGTGATCCAAGTCGGCTAGATCGGGACCTACTGACAGAGGCGGCTATCGTACAAACGGTTGTCCTCACCACCTACGGCAGACATGGTGGATGCCGAGGCTAGTTGCCTTCGCTATGCGTTTGCGCCACTCTGCGATGGTGGGAGTTCACTAGTGGTTCCAAGAGCTAGCGGATCTCCTGGCAACGTGTATACGCGTTCAGAGGGACTTTAGTCACAGCCAGTTGTACGAGGCTTACTGCAGTGCGCGGTTTATCTTTAGGCTGAGCGTCCGTCACGGCAAGAACATGAGTCGGCAGGCAATGCTGGACAGTCTCGAGCGTGATTCCTGGAGTCACCCGTATTGTGCGGCGCCAAGAAAGCTTCGCACGCAGGGCCCCTCCTTCACCGAGACTCTCCCTCTGGGCCCCCTTACCATGGTGGTCGAAGACCTATTCCCACAACGGGTGAAACACACGCCTCTAGTCATGGTTTTATCAGAATGTGACCGGGAGGCTGACGATAATGTTCCGTTCGTTACGGAGACAGAGATGGGAGCGGCGATGGCGCGAATGCGTGCAAATATCACCCCTCTCAGGCCGGACGGATACGGACTTTTAAATTATTTTTGTATCTATAACGGCAAAACACTCACGTACTGGGATCGATTAAGTCGACCCGGGCGTCTGCGAGGCCCCTCGCAGACGCCGCTACGCACTCGCCCTGATGATGAGCATCGGATATGCTAGGATATGAAGCCCGAATCGACGTAATCGATCTCAGTACGCGAGTGTTTTGCCGTTATAGGTTTATAATTATGTATCAATCTCACGATAATTTCAATACTAAAATTATTTTTGGTTTGTAAAGAAGTATTTATGAATACTTGATTATAAACACTTTTTTACAAACCAAAAATAATTTAAAATTAATAATTTATTAGAAAATGTGTAGTAGCCCAGTAGTGGGGCTCGAGCCTTCTCTCTAATGGGAGGGACATTGACCTACTAAATCACGCTGTTCAAACGGGTTGATATAGGGTTTTATATCTAGTTTTCCTTCTCTTGCATACCTGTCACCTGCAGTAATCCCTTAGTCGTCTTTTACGACACCCACGGGCAAGAAAGGAGGCGGTGAATTGTATTCTTACTCCGTCACCACACGGAACAAAAAAGTTGAATAACATTTCAAATTTAACGCTTGGAGTTTGTGGATTCGAAAGCAAAGAGGAGGCGCGTATGCTCTCTATACCATTTCTCGAGACAGGCGTTCGGTGACGATGACGCAAGTTTCATGATTTTTGTACACACAAGCTCAATACACCTATAGAAATTTTCACTTTAAAAAAGTGCTCAACCTATAAATTTTCAAAATGGCCACCGGAGTCGATCTTGCAAAAGCGTTGAGGAACTTCCCTTTATAAAAAAGGGTCGTAAATATGTCTGCGTATTTTATTAACACCCAATATCAGTCGCGACGTGTGTTTAATGCTTATTTTTAATGCGCAATAGGCATCAACAAGGACGCCAACTTTCATACAAATGGATATTTTTCATTAACGACCGACCAGTCATGGTCTGAGGCTGAACTTGGTAAACTTGAAACAAACGGTTCTGCTTTTTTTTGCTGTAATTCTTCGCTCTCTTTTGTATACCTTCAACATCCTGCCCTTATCCCAATTACTTAGGATCGACACAATATGTACTGAAAGATAGAAAGAAACAAAATCTATTTACTGAGATGAATAATTTTTTAGAGACAATGCCCTAAGGAAATAATCTCTGTATTACGGGGGACTTTACAAACATAATTAACGGATACAAATTACATCCAGACTCAGTACGTGCGTGGCATTCGAACCTGCGATACTGGCACTGTAGTCCAGCATCTTAACCATATTTTTTTTTGTTTGGTGGGCTATGGTTAGCCCACACGCCATCGATTCTGTCCGGGGCGACGAAAGTACGGCGTGCGGGGCCATAACCCACCGTAATTCCTCTCCTTCGCCATTGGGCCTACCACTGGGTACCGAGTTGCTTGTCGTCCCTAGTTGGTCCGGCGGGATAGCCTTTCGGGTACCCTCTCTATCTCCATTCCTCAGGAGACGTCGGTCGCCCTCACGCGATTAGCCTCTCTGCGGGTGAGGGGCTAAAATCTACGGTACGGTCACCCGCGGCCGCAGCCAGGGCGGCATTAGGCGCAGATACTCGCACCTGCGCCGCCCCAGCCGCCGGCGGCGGACTGTCGCCGTAGAGGAGTTCCGCTCGCGACGATCCGCCGCCTCCTTCTGTGAGATGACGGCCTCACAGAAGACGGCGACCGCGTCGTAGTTCCGACGCTGCCGAGCATCTCCCTAGCGATGGTCGGCAGCGTCAGGTCAGCACCGATGATTGCGTCGAGTTTACGACGCTGCTCTTCCCACGCCGGACACACCTCGAGCGTGTGCTGCGCCGTGTCCTCGTCGCAACCGCAGTGGCGGCAGGACGGAGTGCTCTCCCTTCTCACGACCGTGCATAGGTACTTGGCGAAGCAACCGTGTCCCGTCAAGATCTGCACCAGTCGGACGGAAGCACCCCGTGCCGCCATCTGTGTAGTCAATTAGTTATATGTATAGTTAGGGTTGCCACATTTATTGACAAAAAAACGTATGAAATGGTTTGGATAGGAATAATAAAGTATTTGGAAGTAAAAAAGAGTATTTTCCAAATTGTATGTTTTTATTGCCTTAAAAACGTATTATTGTGTACTTTTAGCACATATAAAGTCTGATTTACACCACATCTGACATCTAACATTTCGTTCAGTATTTTTTTTGCTGCTTTTATTGGTGGCAAATGAGCAAATCAAACCAAATCATCATTTATTCTGCCTAAAGCCCTTAAGGGCACTTACATATTGTAAATTAACACATTGTTTAAGACAAGACAATAATCTATCACCGGATCGGAACGCGGCCACAAGCTGAGAAGATCCGGCAAGAAACTCAGCGGGCTGTCATTTTTTTTATCTTTTAAATATTAATTTTATCCTACGTACAACATAATTATGGTATTAGCTCCAGTGTGATGCCCCTCGAAATTGTATATATGTATAAATTTTCAAATTTAGTACAAAACAAAAAAAAAGAAAGAAAAGCAAGTGCACCTTTGCAATACCAGGGGCACAGTAAGCCCCCTTTTCCGATGCCCACGGCCAAGAAAGGAGGTGGTGAATTGTATTCTTACTCCGTCACCACACGGAAAATAATTTATAAAGGTTTATATTTGACATTTATCGAGGTATTAAGGGAGACTTGGAAAATATTCTCATTAATGGAGTTTTCTCGCTTACACATTTTGCACTTGTTCAGTTTTTACTGTGTGGGTACAATGTGTATGTACAACAAAGTTAATTTCGGTATAAGTAAAAGGTCAATCACACATTATGTGTACAAGTTGCACTTGACACACATATGTACACACTCTCTGCTATCGATATACACAAGCCTGCCCCGCGGTTATACTTGTCTGGCCTTCGATAACAAGTTAAAAGTCGTTTTTTTTTGCGAGGTAAATAGATTTATTAGGTAACAGGGTCGGTATTGAGTCGCCCCGGGCGTTACGATTTAAAAGGTCAAAAAGTTCTTGTGAAAAAGTTTAAGAAGACCTGTTTAACCAAGGAGTTTAAGATTAGAATTGGCTAATAGAGCCCATAAAAGTTCTTTTTTAAAAACGACTTAAAAAAAAAGGTTCTAAATGCGTTAGTATTTTTTGTGTTACCTTAGAACTTTATTTCGGTCAATCAGTTTTGATGTCTCTTTTCAATGTGAAACATCTATAGGCGAGGGTGAACCTGACCGTTGGCGTGGCATTAACGCCACACTTAGTTATGTGCATTTGTCTAAAGAAACTATAACCTGTTTTAGAATTTTGTACAACGCCATCTTTTTTTATTGCCAACGGTGGCAAACGGGCAAGCAGCACACCTGATGGTAAGTGATGCTGCCGCACATGGACCTTTGCAATACCAGGGGCACAGCCAGGCCGTTGCCTACCGTGAAGAAAATACTATTTTTAAACCTCGTTTAAAGAAGGACATGTCATAGCGCTCGGGAAACACAGCAGCAGGTAGTTCATCTCAGAGTTTGCACGTACGTGGGAGAAATGATCGCTGGAAACGTACAGTTGAAGACCATAACGTTTCCAGGTGAAAAGGACTTCGTAACAGGGTTCATGTTACGAAGTCGAGTGGTGCATTGGTAGAATGGTGACGGTGGTACCAAGTCAAACAGTTCCTCGGAGCACTCCCCGTGAAAGAGTCGTCATCTAGTGAGCTCAAAAGAAATTATTAACTTAAACACATACTCATAGTGTATACTAATGGAAATAAATGTTTATTGAATGCATATGTACAAGATAATTTCGATTTTTCACATTTGCCAGGCGCCCTGAGCGACGGCTTCCTCTTTTTTTATTTGAAAGCTGGTGCTTTCGATGTGATCCCATATAAAATTGGTCAATATCTACCCAGTAGTTTGTACATTATCATTTAGTTCTTCACTACATAAAATCAAAGTCGATTTTTTGGGTTAAAATTTGTTAGAATTTATAATCCGTAAGATTTGGGATTCCCCCTGATTAAGAATACAAAACACCACATCCTATCTTACCCGTGGATGTCGTAAACCACGACTAAGAGATATAATATGCCTATAACATCTATACAAGACAGGGAAAAATCTAAATAAAACCCTATAGTAACCCGTTTTACAAGCGCATCTATGGGTGTCGTACAAGACGACTAAGGGATATGCAGATAATATCTATGCAAGAGAAGGAAAACTTGACACAAAACATAGTAGGGTTTTATAGGCCAACACGTCTGACCAGCGCGGTATAGTAGGCCAATTTCTCTACCATTGTGGATGAGGCCTAAGCTTAATGGGGGCCTAACCCTAACTTATATGGGTTGAGAAGATGATGATGATGATCTCTTACTTATGCAACGATGTCAGCGATATAAATCAACAAAACCCTAATCTAATACGTCTGACCAGCGTAGAATAGTAGGTCATTTCCCTACCCATTATGGAGGAGGCCTGAGCCCAACAGTGGGAAATATATAGGCTGATATAATGATAATGATATAAATCATATTCATGATCCATATACCTGTTTGTCATCATCAATTGTTAGACATGGACATTTGCAAGGGAGATAATGGCTTTCGGTAAGTACTTGCGGAACACTGTGCGGAAGAAGGACTTTAATTTAAAGATTAGTGATAAAAATGTGACAGTAAATAAAGAAGTGGCACATGAATTTGAAAACTATTTTACAAACTAACAACTATTTTAAAACTTTGTACCTGTATTAACAACAAAATCTTTAGCGTCGTGCCCTATTTTGGCTGAATCGCTCCTTAAACAAAGCATTGTAAAATGTGACACTTCCTTTGAATTTTCAGATGTAGGTGTGGATGATATTTTAAAGTCTTTTAAAAATCTTAATATTAAGAAAACAGCAGATTTATGGGGTTTATCAGTAAAGACTATTGATTTTATAATACCTGGTATTATAAAATCAATAGTCTTTAAAATTTTAAATCAATAGTATTTAATGGTTGTGTTGCTCAGGGTGTGTTTCCTGATCTCATGAAAATTAGTAGAGTAATTCCTTTATTTAAATCTGGTAGTATGTCAGATATTAATAATTTTCGTCCTATTTCCATACTACCAACACTCAGTAAAGTATTTGAAAAAATTATGCTTAATCAGATGTTGATTCATTTTAAGAGACATGGTATTTTTCACAAAATCAATTTCGTTTTACTAAGAATTGCTCTACTACTGATGCGGGCGTAGAGTTATTGAAAAATATTTTTGCAGCCTGGGAGGAACCACATGAGGCCTTAGGTGTTTTCTGTGATTTATCCAAGGCATTTGATTGTGTACAACATGAAACACTCATCAGAAAACTATACCACTATGGGATCAGGAATAACGCTCTTGAACTTGTAACTTCTTATTTAAGCAACAGAATCCAGAGGGTTGATGTTAATGGTGCACGATCATCTGGTTCTATTATAAAAATGGGCGTTCCACAAGGGTCCATTCTGGGGCCATTTCTGTTTCTTGTATATATTAATGACCTACCCTACCATATAGGGGGCAATTTGGACATTGTGTTGTTCGCAGATGACACTTCTTTGTTATTTAAAATTAAAAGATAAATGTTTGATTATGACGATGTGAACAATGCACTGTCTAACGTTGTTCATTGGTTTAACACTAATAATTTGGTTCTCAATGAGAAAAAAACTAAATGTATCAAATTTACTACTCCCAATGTGAGGCAAGTGGAAACCAATGTCCAAATGAATGGTGTGGCTCTAGACCTTGTGGAGTCAACAGTTTTTTTAGGTATCACCATAGATGCTAAACTTCAGTGGGGACCTCATATTGAAAAGTTGTCGAGTAGGCTTAGCTCAGCGGCTTATGCAGTAAAAAAAATAAGAATGTTAACAGATACTGAAACAGCTAGAATGGTTTATTTCGCTTATTTCCATAGTCTTATGTCTTACGGCATATTACTGTGGGGATGCTCCGCGGACTTTAATAGAATCTTTGTTCTCTAAAAAAGGGCTGTCCGTGCAATTTATAATCTAGGCCCAAGAATCTCACTTCGGGAGAAATTCAAAGAAATAAATATTCTAACTGCTGTATCACAATATATATACGAAAATATATTATATGTCAAAAAAAATATCGCTAACTTTAAGAGATATTGTGACATTCATGAAATGAATACTCGTAATAAGGACAGATTAGTTGTATACACTACTCGTCTCAAAAAAGTTAACAAATCATTCATGGGGCCAATGTATACGCTTTTACAATTTATTACCTAAAGATATCCGAGACCTGCCTATGAAAAAGTTTAAAAAAGCCATCAAGAATAGACTTTGTAAAAAAGCTTATTATAAAATCTCGGATTATGTAGATGACAATACAGATTGGTTGTGAGCAGCTCCTCATTCAGCAATTTCCTTGTTATTTTAAATATACTGTTTGTAAATGTACTTTTAACTTTTATTGTAAAGTGTAGCGTGTTTTGCCTAACGAATTTTTGTATTTTCACCGTTTGTAACATATTGTGGTGTTGGTCATGCTCACATAAGGATCTACTTGCGGTAGCTGCGTGGAGCGGTTCTCTCCCTTCCCTCCATAGTGGTTGAGGGGAGTGATGGCTGCTCTAGTAGTTAACTCGTGATCGGGTGCCGCTTGTGGGATCCGGTCCAGCCTTAATCGTTTAAATTATATTAAGTCTCTTGCGGTTCGAAGGGCATCACACTGGAGCTGGTTCTTACAAAACATGTACACAATTGTATAACTAGTAAGAAAAAAAAAATTTAAAATAATGACAAGCCCGCTGAGTTTCTTGCCGGATCTTCTCAGTAGCGGTCGCGTTCCGATCCGGTGGTAGTATATTTTTTTTGGAAATTGTAAACCTGACAATATGTAAGTGCCCTCTCGGGGTTTATGCATAATAAATAATTTGAATTTGAACTTGCATCAGATTGCGAGACGAGAAGAGAGAGGAGCCCCTGGGTCTCATGAGTGTGTTGCACCCATCAATAACGTGGACAACACTTTGGGAGAATGCTCGACTCGGAGTGCGCAGCGGCACGCCCTAGTGGCGATCATTGGAGAGGACCTGTCACTGCCAGCTGTAATTATAAAAATGGTCGGCAGCGACGACTGCTGACTGGCGACCGCCTCCTTTTGCGAAGTCGTTATAGCGCAAAAGGAAGACGCAGAACGAGCACGAGAAGCTAGCGCCCACGCCAATAAAATTCGCAGACAGCGACCAGGGCGATGGCGTAGGACTAGACTACGCCCGCCTGTACCCATCGTGATGAACTTCTAGACGGGTGTGGCCGTTAGGCCGACCGTCGGGATGCCAAAGTCGAATGCCCAAAAGGCGACCATTTTGCACCCCAAAATAAACGAGGAGGTGGGGCCGCTGTTGGTTTTTAGTAGGTACTCCGACGCGTCATCCTATGTCGGTGAGTCCTACATACCCCCTGCTATACATGCAGGGGAAATGCATAAAAGCATTTTCCACAGCGTCAAAAAAGGGAGATAATGGAATCACCATGACAGCTCGCATACGTCCCACCGCTGGGCTTGAGCCTATAGACGAGAAATTGGCCTACTCTACCGCGCTGGTCAGACGAGTTGGAATAGTGTTTCATTTCGAATTTTCTTCACTTGCGAAGTTGTTATATGTACATTATAATCCCTGAGTAGTGTTTTAGCGACACCCATGAGCGAGACAGGGGGTGATGAATTGTATTCTGACTTCATCATCACTATTGAAATTATAGTCATTTAAATTTAATACTCTATGTAATTAAATAACATTATTAATATAACAATTGTCTGTAGTCCGTCTTGTAGTCCGTGTGGTGACGGAGTAAGAATACAATTCACCACCCCCTATCTTACCCGTGGGTGATCGTACGAGACGACTAAGGGACATAAAACGCACATAACATCTATGCGAGAGAAGGAAAACTCGAAATAAAACCCTATACCAACACGTCTGACCAGCGTGGTATAGTAGGTCAATTACCCTTCCATTATGGAGGAGGCCCGAGCCCAACAGTGGGACGTATATGGGCTGAGATGAATGAATGAGATGAAATTGTCTGCTGTTGTAATGTTAAAATAATACGTTTTTTTCATGCTCACACGGTTATTTAGACGATACCTATGGCCAAAATCACTTTAATTTTTTTTATCTGTTTCTTTCAAACGGCTGAACCGATTTTAATAATATTTTACTAACAAGTATCCGTTTATGTAAGGAGCAACTTGGGCTATTTTTCCTTTCAAAAAACCTCTATATAATTATGCCCGATCCGGGAATTAGATATATATTTATTATTATATACCTTAATCGTCTTTTACGACAATCACATACAAGATAGGGAGGTTGAGTTGCGAGAAGATATTGGAGGTCTGAAATGCGGGGGCAACACGACTAAAATGGAAACGAAGCGAGGTTGCTAGTAAAAATTAATTTCACTCAAAGTCTAAAAAAATGGATATGAGCTAGAAATTAATTTATCAATATCATCACTTGTTCCACTTAAATAGTGCATCTGCCAGGTATATATGTTGTGACCATCTGGGGCGAAGGTTTCTCGTGACCGAGCCGTCACGACTGACACAGAGTCAGACCAACTTGAGATCGATACAAAGCTGACCTTATTGAGAAGAGGCCGCTTGTAATAAGATTAATCTGTTTTTGGTTTGCGCTAATTTTATTCAATGATGTCTGTAGTTGATTTTTACTTAAGGACAACACCCTTCACTAAAAAATTAATTCCTTGTATGGTGGGCGATTTTACAAACATACAATTAACGGATATTATGTATGGTGACCGAGTAAGAATAAATTTCACCATCCCCTTCTTGCCCGTGAGTGTCGTAAAAGCCGACTGAGGACTATAATATGCGTATAATGGCGATGGAGGCGGGGTGCCTGTTGGCCGGGCTCCCCCGTGGGACCTGGAGGCGGTAATGCTCGCCGACTTGTATCGGCGGGTGATAGGGGTGCGAGCGGAGGGCGGTATGGTCTCGTTAAGGGAACTTACCGCCTGGCGTGTCGACGCCCGCCGAGACGTCATTGCCTGTTGGGCAGTCCGGCTGGAGAGGCCTCGGTCCGGTGTGCGGACCGTCGTTAGGGCGATGCTCGACAGCGTCAGGAACTGAGACGCGGTCGCAGCCTTCTGCGAGGCAGTAGTCTCGCGGAAGGAGGTGGCGGAGCAAGTGCGCAAGGAGCGTCTCCTCAACGACGCGAACCGTTGCCGGCGACTGGGGCTGCGCAGGCGCAATTACCTATGCCTGATGCCGCCCTAGCCAAGGCTGCGGGTGACTGGGCCGGGGAGTTAGTCCGTCACCCGCCGGAGGTCAACCGTGCGAGGAAAGACCGACGTCGAGGAGAGGGTACTCCTCAAGGGGTAATCCGTCGGGCCGACCACTGACGAAAAGTCACCCTGCTCCCGTGGTTGGCCCAACGACGAAGACGACGTGTCATAGGTGGGTTACGGGTGTGCATGCTTACGCCCCTCTGTCGCCCCGGACGAAGTCGGGCGAGGAGTGCGCAGACCGTAACCCAACCCCAAAAAAAGACGCTGCTTTAATTTCAGTTAATGAAAGATTTGAACAGTTAAATATGTATTTGTCTTGAATCTTGGCATTTTTTTGTACGATATAAAACAAATTTTTGAAAACATGACCTTATCAAACACTGTGATGATCTCCAATTGAAATTATCTATAGACTCTAAATCAGATATACATAGATAGTTATAAAATATTTTTTGCCTAATCAGAACGTGGTTACCCCTGGATAATGTATGGATAGCATTGCGAATTTTACTGACTATACCTGTAACGAACGGTTGCTAGTGGGGAAAGAAGCTTCTCTAAGCTTAACCTGATAAAAACTTATTTGCGATCGATAATATCTCAATCTAGACAAAGTTGCCAAGTTTTTATTAGTTTTATAAAAAATTGTTATTTTTTGCATAATTGATTATTGTTTTAAACAAATGGTTATTTTATTATACTCATTGCCTTTTTTGTATGAAATTGAATTGTAGTTAGGGGGCGCCTCAGAAATTTCGCCCATAGCGCTGGTAGTGCTAAAACTGGCACTGGGCCAGAGGCTAAATGATGACGTTACTTATTACAATTAAAGTCTCGGTTATTGCATATGTAAGTATAGGTATAATGTATATGCAAGTAAGTAATGTTCTTGAACAAATAGCATTTGAATTATTTTGATGTTTGCGTGTATAGTTATATCTTGAATATCAATCTACCATAGTATTTAGGTATTACGTACAATCACAATATAAATAAATTCTGAAATAAATTATATTTGAAGGAATAAATTATTTGCGTGTAAATGATTTTGCCGGTGGTGATAGAGTAAAAATACTATTCACTGTTCCCTAACTTGACCGGTGATGGCGTAAACGATGACTAAGGGATAAAATATGCTTTTATGTGGTAGGACCACAATCTCGACGGTCTTCTGTCGACAGGATTCTGTCTACAGCGGCGGGCCAGTGCATCCGGGGTAGTACTACACTCTCGCAGAAAATCAACGTCTGAGTAGTAGCTATTTGTTATTACACTTTATTCGGTGATGGAGAGAGTCGGAAGCCTAACTGCCCAACTTAGTTTGCGTGTGGTGGGTTTTGGTAATAACCAAAACCCACCAAGGCATTCGTTTATTATCACCGTACCTCATTTCACTCATTCACACACCCTTCACTTTCTTCACGGTAGGCAGCCTAGTAAACGTCTATAAGCGGTAGTGTCTTATCATCAGGTGTGTTTTTTGATCGTTTGCCTTGCCTTACACAGCAATGAAAAAAATAGATGTACTATTGAAAATCCATTATAATTAGCCTAGTGTGGGTCAATACGTATGATAATTAAATTGTGATTATATAAATAGTTGACGATAATGCGTATCGTCTCTACGGTAGTCGTTTCATACACCATACAATTAGAAAATAGTTTAAACAATATTCCAATTTGATACTCTAATATTTTATTAAGTATTATATTAAACTAGCTGATCCAACAGACGTAGTTCTATTCAAATAAAATAAAAGGAGTTCTCCTTGAAATCAACAGCACCGCCATCTTCCGGGTCCAATTGTGAATCTAAACCATTCTCGAATCCCCTTGAACACACACAAAAAAAATCATCAACATTAGTCTAGCCGTTTAGGAAGAGAGGCAGTAATCTCGCAGAAGGAGGCGGCGGATCGCGCGCGCGAGGAACACAGCCTCGACGAAGCGACCCGCCGCCGGCGACTGGGGCGGCGTAGGCGCGACTATCTGCGCCTCATGCCGCCCTAGCCGAGGCCGCGGGTGACGTGACCGGGGATTAGTCCATCACCCGCTGAGGGGCCGACCGCGTGAGGAAAGACCGACGTTCTCCCCGAGGGGGGGAAGTTGGTCGATGGGAGGGTACCCCACTAGGGGGTATTCCGTCGGGCCGACCACTGATGACAAGTAAACCTGCTCCGATGGTCGGCCCAACGACGAAGGCGACGTGGCGTTAAGGTGGCTCGCGGGTGTGCGTGCTTACGCCCCTTTGTCGCCGCGGACGGAGTGGTGCGAGGAGTGCGCCGACCGCGACCCACCTCAAAAAAAAGCCGTTTAGGAGGAGTTCAGTGAGATAAACACGTACATAAGAAATGTATATATAAAGACGATGATACTCATCATCTCCTCAGCTTTTTCACGTCCCACTGCTGGGCTCGAGCCTTCTCCGCAATATGAGGGCAATTAACCTACTAAGCCAGTTAGAAGCATTGGTATAGGGTTTTTCTAGTTAGTACCTTCTTATAGGAAATTTCTTCATCATCGTCATCATCATCGCAGCCTACATACGTCCCACTGTTGGGCTTGAGCCTCTTCCACAATGGAAGGGAATTTGACCTACTATACCATACTGGTCAGAAATGTTGGTATAGGGTTTCATTTCGAGATTTCCTTCTCTTGCACAAATGTTATATGCATATTATATCTCATAGTCGTCTTTTACGACATCCACGGGCACGATAGGGAGTGGTGAATTGTATTCTTACTCCGTTACCACATGGAAAAGGAAATTTCTTAATTAGTTGCTATTTTATAAGATATGTCCTATAGAACATTTGTTAGTATTACCCTAAAAAATAGGAAAGTCTGAGCAGAACTAAAATATTATTGAACTGTAATAATGTTAGATTTTATTGTTGACTGTACGCTGTATCTGTGCCGACAGAATATGGGCGCGGTCTTGCGTGATAGATCCGCTAGCAAGACTACTGGACATACTTCTAAATATATACTCACGTGTATAGATACGAACAACTATGTATTAATGTGGTAATTCCTTTGTTCGTTTCAATGCCTCCTTCCATCATTTACCTTCTACTTCTTCTGAGCCCATATTCCATCCCACAATCGGGCAATGGCATACTCTCATCATTTCAGCCTATACACATCCCCTATGGTCTTGGGCACTAAGGGAGGAAAATTCATCTACTATACCACGCTGGTCAGACGTGTTGGTAAAGGGTTTTGTTTCGAGGTTTCCTTCTTTTGAATAGATATTATACGCATATTATATCCCTTAGTCTTCTTTTACGACACCCGCGGGCAACAGAGGGGATGATGAATTGTATTCTTACTCCGTCACCACATGGATTGATGACGTACTCTTACTGCTCTGGGATGCAAATATCGAAACCAAAAACATCGATACATCGATGTTTGAGAGCAAACATCGCCCTAAAAACATCGATGTTTTTAGGGTTTCGTACCCAAAGGGTAAAAACGGGACCCTATTATACAGACAGACAGCGAAGTCTTACTTCGCTGTCTGTCCGTCCGTTTGTCTGACACCAGGCTGTATCTCAAGAA
Source organism: Lymantria dispar (assembly GCA_032191425.1). NCBI lineage: Eukaryota > Metazoa > Arthropoda > Insecta > Lepidoptera > Erebidae > Lymantria > Lymantria dispar. The sequence continues at coordinate 1,213,091 of CM063465.1, read as the reverse complement.
CCGCGATAGCTAGTCAGTTGAAATTTTTACAAACTATGTATTTCTGTTGCCGCTATAACAACAAATACTAAAAACAAAATAAAATAAATATTTAAAGCGGGCTCCCATACAACAAACAGGATTATTTTAGTACGATTTAGTACGGAACCCTTCGTGCGCGACTCCAACTCGCAATTAGCCGGTTTTTCTTAGAAATTTGTGCGATGAGCCTTTTTTTGTTGTTATATCAAGCATATTTTTTACATGAAATGTAAAACACATCTGAAATGTAAAATGTAAATCACATTTGCGTGATGTGACGAGCTTTTTTTAGTTATTTAGAAACAGAGTACCTAATCTATTACGCAGGCTCTGCTAAAAGTACCATACATTTTAAATCATGCAGGCAAAACATCGATGTCAAGACATCGTATAAAGTAATATCGATACATCGATATTTTACAATAGTGAACAATTTTTTCGTATTTGTTGCCACCTATCCGTGTGGTGACGGAGTAAGAATACAATTCACTACTCCCTATCTTGCCCGTGGATGTCGTACAAGACGACTATGGGATATGAAATGCAGAACTGTACAAGAGAAGGAAAACTCGAAAAAAAAACCCTATACCAACATGTCTGAGGTTGGTTCTCCTGCCGAAGCCGGGACGGTCTCCCGAGTCGGCCTCGGCCTACAGGCCCATCGTGCTGCTCGATGATGCGGGCAAGCTGCTGGAGAGGGTGTTGGCTGCCCGCATCGAGCGGCACCTCGTCCGGGTCGGGCCCGATTTGTCGGACGCCCAGTTTGGTTTTCGGAGAGGGCGTTCGACGATCGCGGCCCTGCTGCGCCTGAAGGCCGTGGTAGCGGAGGCCGTCACCGGCGGAGGAGTCCTGTTGGCGGTGTCCTTGGACATCGCCAACACCTTCAACAGTCTGGCATTCAGCTGCATCAGGGAGGGGCTGAGATATCACGGGGTGTCCGTGTACCTCAGGCGGCTGGTGGCAGACTACTTGGAGGGGCGCAGCGTCCTCTACGTTGACCGAGTAGGGGACGTTGTGCGAACGCCCATGACGTGCGGTGTCCCGCAGAGGTCGGTTCTGGGTCCAACCCTGTGGAACATCAGCTACGACTGGGCGTTGAGAGGAAGCTTCCCATCCGGGCTGGGCGTAATTTGCTACGCCGACGATACACTCGTCACAGCCCGGGGTGGGACGCTAGAGGAGGCGGCACGCCTGGCAACTCTCGGCACCGAAGAGATTGTCAGGTGGATCGAAGCGCTGGGGTTGAGCATAGCCCTGCAAAAGACGGAGGCCCTTTTGTTCCATGGCCTCCGTACCGCCGGGCCTCCCGCCGGCGCTTCGATCACCGTGAAGTCGGTCACCATCAGCATCCAGGCCCACATGAAGTACTTGGGCTTGGTGCTCGACGGGCATTTTTGGTTCTGGGAGCATCTCCATCGACTTGTTCCCCGGCTTGTCGGCGCGGCGTCCGCCCTTTCGCGGCTGATGCCGAATGTGGGCGGACCCAGTGCTACGTGCCGACAGCTGTACGTGGGGGTGATCCGGTCGATGGTCCTGTATGGCGCACCAGTGTGGGCGGCATCCCTGACCGTCCATCTTAGGGCCCCCCTGTGGCTACCCCAGAGGGTCATGGCGATCAGGGCCATACGGGGTTACCGCACGGTGGCGACGGAGGCAGCGTGCTTCCTGGCCAGAACTCCCCCGTGGGACTTGGAGGCGGAGATGCTCGCCGACATTTATCGCCGGGTGTCGGTGACGTGCGCCCGCGGCGGCATGGTCTCCATCAGAGAGATCACCGCCTGGCGGGTCGACGCTCGCCGAGAAGTCATTGCCCGTTGGGCAGTCCGGCTGGAGAGTCCTCGGTACGGTGTCAGGACCGTCGAGGCCCTCCGGCCGGTGCTGATGGAGTGGATGAAGCGGACGCACGGGGTGCTTTCCTTCCGACTGGTGCAGGTTCTGACCGGGCACGGTTGCTTCGGGAAGTACCTGCACAAGATTGTCAGGAGGGAGAGCACACCGTCCTGCCACCACTGCAGTTGCGACGATGACATGGCGCAGCACACGCTCGAGGAGTGTGCTGCATGGGAGGGGGATCGCCGTGAACTCGTCGCAATTATCGGTGCCGACCTGGCGCTGCCGACCATCGCCGGGGAGATGCTCGTCAGCGTCAGGAACTGGGACGCGGTCGCCGCCTTCTGTGAGGCCGTAATCTCACGGAAGGAGGCGGCGGATCGTGTGCGAGTAGAGATCCTATTCGGCGACACGTTCCGCCGCCGGCGACTCGGGCGGCGCAGACGCGAGTAACTGCGCCTAATGCCGCCCTAGCCGAGGCCGCGGGTGATCGGACCGGGGAATTGTCCGTCACCCGCAGAGAGGCTGACCGCGCGACGGCGACCGACGTCCCAGGACGTCGAGAGGTGAGGATACCCGAAAGGGTATTCCGTCGGGCCGACCACTGACGACAAGTCACATCTGCTCCGGTGGTCGGCCCAACAACGAGGTGACGTGGGTACGGGTGGGTTATGGGCCCGCGCGCCGTCCTTTCATCGCCCCGGACGGACTGGACTGCGCGTGCGCTTACCATAGCCCACCCATAAAAAAAAAATACCAACATGTCTGACCAGCATGGTATAGTAGGTCAAATTCGCTCCCATTGTGGAGGAGGCCCAAGTCCAACAGTGGGACGTATGTGGGCTGCGATAAATGAATGAATAAATATTTTTTTTATTGAAACATCGATATATCGTTTGCATCCCTACATACTCTACATAATGGAAATTGCTTTGATTTTTTATTTCAAGGTTTCAAACTTGATACCGTCATGGCTTTATTTTTTTTTTTTGTGGCGGTCTGCGGTCGGCGCGCTCCACGCACCACTCCGTCCGGGGCGACAGAGGAGCGTAAGCACGCAACACCTGCAACTCACCCGAACACCACGTCGCCTTCGTCGTTGGGCCGACCACCGGAGCAGGGTTACTTGTCATAAGTGGTCGGCCCGACGGAATACCCCCTACCTGGGGTACCCTCCCATCGACCGACGTCCCCCCCTCGGGGAGGACGTCGGTCTTTCCTCACGCGGTCGGCCTCTCGGCGAGTGACGGACTAATCCCCGGTCACGTCACCCGCGGCCTCGCACCGTCACGGCTTGAGTTAAATGGCGCACACATGATATGTTATCAATTCTCGCAGAATCCACGACATGTCCTTAACCAAGAGAGTATAAGATAATAAATTATAATCACACACGATTCTGTAAAGTCCAAGTTGTCTGCCTTGGATTTGAACTTGATATGGCAATCACGGTCACCACTACACTACCTACTGTTCTATTTCCGCTACTTAATTTCACGGGTAATGTAATGTTTGTGGAGACCTCGTCTAGCTTCAGTTCAAATATTTATACGAGTCACAAATATTTTAATTTTCTTTTTAAGATAATACATCGGTATGAAGAGAAAATCCTTATCCTTACTAATATTATAAATGCGAAAGTAACTCTGTCTGTCTCTCTGTCTGTTACGCTTTCACGGCTAAACTATTGAACCGATTTTGATGAAATTTGGTAGAGAGATGGACTAAAGCTTGAGAAAGAACATAGGCTACTTTTTATCGCGAAAAATTGACGATTGATGACATTTTGTATGGAAATTCGTCATTTTCGATGATAGAACCATGAATCTTTGTATTACGGCATTTGATACCAAATAAATAATTATTCGTTCTAGCGTTTTGGATATTTAACTTACATAGGGATGAAATTCAACCCGAAAGACTTTTTTACGCGGGCGAAGCCGCGGGCTAAAACTAGTATATAATAAATTTTAAATAAATTAACTTTTCTAACGGAGACGTAACATGATTTCTACGCAGACGAAGTCGTCAGCAAAATGTAGTAGATAAATATAATGATGATAAAACACAGTATGTTATTTACATCACCCTGACATGGTTGGCGCTTCGCCACTTCACATTGTTGACGAGATTGTTCATAATAACTGCAACCTAATGTTTGTGATAGAAATAGTTCTGAAGACTTATTTACTTTCAGTGCTATAAGATACCATCTAGAAAATTCTTTGCTCAAAATCACTATCTATTCTATACTAGCAACTCGTCCTCGCCTCGCTTCGTTTTCAGTCGCCCTACCCGCGTAGTACCCGTTCACATGGCAATACCGGGATAAAATAATAATATATAATAAGTCTATGTTACTCCCTAATATTATAGCTTTACATCAGTGAATTTTTGAAATCGGTTCGGTGGTTTAAGTGTAAAAGCGTAACAAACAAACAAACTTACCTTCGAATTTATAATATTAGTAAGGATGGTGATGGCGGTAGGGCTGGACGTTTCGAAAGCAAGTGATTAAGAATTTGTCCTTATTTCATAAGGGTGAGCGTTCGTCATGGAATGGGATCCGATATTATTGTATAGAATTCTAAATCTATTCAATAATTAAAATAAGTTATCGACTCGGCTCATATACGTCCCACTGCTGGGCTCGAGCCTCCTCCACAATAGGAGGTAAATTAACCTTACAATATCATGCTGGTCAAATTCAAATTCAAATTCAAATTATTTTATTATGCATAAACCCTGAGAGGGCACTTACATATTGTCAGGTTTACAATTTCCAAAAAAAATATACTACCACCGGATCGGAACGCGACCGCTACTTAGAAGATCCGGCAAGAAACTCAGCGGGCTTGTCATTATTTTTAATTTTTTTTTCTTTCTTCTTGCTAGTTATACAATTGTGTACATGTTTTGTAAGAACAAGCTCCAGTGTGATGCCCTTCGAACCGCAAGACACTTAATATAATTTAAACGATTATGGCTGGACCAGATCCCACAAGCGGCACCCGATCACGAGTTAACTACTAGAGCAGCCATCACTCCCCTCAACCACTATGGAGGGAAGGGAGAGACCCGCTCCACGCAGCTACCGCAAGAAGATCCTTATGTGAGCATGACCAACACCACAATATGTTACAAACGCTGAAAATACAAAAATTCGTTAGGCAAAACACGCTACACTTTACAATAAAAGTTAAAAGTACATTTACAAACAGTATATGTATTTAAAATAACAAGGAAATTGCTGAATGAGGAGCTGCTCACAACCAATCTGTATTATCATCTACATAATCCGAGATTTTATAATAAGCTTTTTTACAAAGTCTATTCTTGATGGCTTTTTTAAACTTTTTCATAGGCAGGTCTCGGATATCTTTAGGTAATCTATTGTAAAAGCGTATACATTGCCCCATGAATGATTTGTTAACTTTTTGGAGACGAGTAGTGTGTACAACTAATCTGTCCTTATTACGAGTATTCATTTCATGAATGTCACAATATCTCTTAAAGTTAGCGATATTTTTTTTGACATATAATATATTTTCGTATATATATTGTGATACAGCAGTTAGAATATTTATTTCTTTGAATTTCTCCCGAAGTGAGATTCTTGGGCCTAGATTATAAATTGCACGGACAGCCCTTTTTTGGAGAACACAGATTCTATTAAAGTCCGCGGAGCATCCCCACAGTAATATACCGTAAGACATAAGACTATGGAAATAAGCGAAATAAACCATTCTAGCTGTTTCAGTATCTGTTAACATTCTTATTTTTTTTACTGCATAAGCCGCTGAGCTAAGCCTACTCGACAACTTTTCAATATGAGGTCCCCACTGAAGTTTAGCATCTATGGTGATACCTAAAAAGACTGTTGACTCCACAAGGTCTAGAGCCACACCATTCATTTGGACATTGGTTTCCACTTGCCTCACATTAGGAGTAGTAAATTTGATACATTTAGTTTTTTTCTCATTGAGAACCAAATTATTAGTGTTAAACCAATGAACAACGTTAGACAGTGCATTGTTCACATCGTCATAATTCAACATTTGTCTTTTAATTTTAAATAACAAAGAAGTGTCATCTGCGAACAACATAATGTCCAGATTGTCCCCTATATGGTAGGGTAGGTCATTAATATATACAAGAAACAGAAATGGCCCCAGAATGGACCCTTGTGGAACGCCCATTTTTATAATAGAACCAGATGATCGTGCACCATTAACATCAACCCTCTGGATTCTGTTGCTTAAATAAGAAGTTACAAGTTCAAGAGCGTTATTCCTGATCCCATAGTGGTATAGTTTTCTGATGAGTGTTTCATGTTGTACACAATCAAATGCCTTGGATAAATCACAGAAAACACCTAAGGCCTCGTGTGATTCCTCCCAGGCTGCAAAAATATTTTTCAATAACTCTACGCCCGCATCAGTAGTAGAGCAATTCTTAGTAAAGCCAAATTGATTTTTGTGAAAAATACCATGTCTCTTAAAATGAATCAACATCTGATTAAGCATAATTTTTTCAAATACTTTACTGAGTGTTGGTAGTATGGAAATAGGACGAAAATTATTAATATCTGACATACTACCAGATTTAAATAAAGGAATTACTCTACTAATTTTCATGAAATCAGGAAACACACCCTGAGCAACACAACCATTAATGCCAGGTGGGGAGCAATACCAGGTATTATAAAATCAATAGTCTTTACTGATAAACCCCATAAATCTGCTGTTTTCTTAATATTAAGATTTTTAAAAGACTTTAAAATATCATCCACACCTACATCTGAAAATTCAAAAATTCAAACATGTTGGTATATTATTAACAGGTCAGACATGTTGGTATATTTGTTTCGAGTTTTCCTTCTCTTGCGTATACTTCATATGCGTACTATAATCCCTTAGTCATCTTTTACGATATCCGCAGGCAAGATAGGGAGTGGTGAATTGTATTCTTATTCCGTCACCAGACGGATTAAAATTAGTCGTACCTAGTAACTTCTTGTTTACAAAATCTTCATCACATCATCAATTACTGGAAGTAGGCCTTCCTCGTATTTGACCTCAAAGTGCAGTCCTGTGCCACTTGCATCAAACGACGCTCAGTAACTCTACCAGCTCGTCGGTCCACTTAGTCGGGAGTCGTTCTATACGTGGTCGCCAATCGAGAACCTTTCTTTCCTAACGATTCGTCGAACGATGTAGCCTGCCAAACATATTTTGTTATAAATTTGACTTTTGTTACAAATTTATTTAATACTAGCAAACAGCCTCGCTTCGCTTCGGTTTCAGTCGTCTTACCCGCGTAGTTCCCGTTCACGTGAGAATACCGGGATAAAATATAGCCTATATTACTCAGGAATAATGTAACTTTCCAATGATGAAAGTATTTTTGAAATCGGCAGTTTATGAGTTTATTCATTACAAATATACACAAACACAAAAATACAAATTTTCCTCTTTATTATATTAATGTAGATAATACATATTTTCTTCTGTACGTCTGTATGTGACTGATCTCCTTGTTAAATGGCTGGATCGATTATCATGAATGAAGAATGATTTACATATTTGGATTCGACAGGGGTTTGATCGATTTCAAGGATAACTATTTTTTTTTATTTGTACTCTAGTCCTTATATGTATATTAATCTGCGAGTTAAACTACTCGTACATTTGATCTTAATGAAAAATATTTAATCATGAGTAATAAATGGTCTAAAAATCAAAATAGGAGACAAATACTTATTCAAATAAACCGCTGCCAGTAGGCAACGTGCCCAGAATGCTGGCAGCATTGCCACGTTGGATGGCAATGCTTATCCTCTGTGCCAAGTAAAGCCCAGCATTCCGGTCACGTGTCGCTTCATTAAGGCGCTTACTTAAAAATAAAATAATATTAACTTAATCAAATCAAAGAAACATATAAATTTTATTTCTATCTCAATTTGACATTAGTCATACATATATGTTCATACACATAGCTTATTATAAGGTTATATTTGACAAAGTTTATTCTAAAAACCGGCTGTCTACCAGTCGTCTAAAGACCCACGCCTAATAACCAGTATAAACTGATCAAGTTCTCCTTACTAATATTATAAATGCGAAAGTAAGTTTGTTTGTTACGCATTCACACTTAAACCACCGAACCGATTTCAAAGATTTTTTCACAGCAAGTTATAATATCAGGGAGTAACATAGGCTATACTTTATCCCGGTATTCCCACGGGAACTCGAACTTCGCGGGTAAAGCGACTGAAACCGAACGATTTTAATCAAATTTGCACACCGTGTGCAGTTTGATCCAACTTGAAACATAACTTACATCTTAATTTATAGTCGCAATATTATTTTATTGCAAATTATTTGTCTATTATTTGGCATTCACAAGTATCTGTTAACTCCAAACGATTTTAACAGATGGCGATATCTGTTGACTGGATTGAGTAATTAATTAATAGATGGCGCTGCTATGTCTAACCTACACACGTGTCATATACGATTTTAACTTGCTTTTTTACATAGATGCCATTTGTAAAAAAATATGACGACCTCCATGACAGATGTTCTCCTACAGTTCCACTTAAATAGTTTAATGAAATGTAATATAACAAAAACATTAGCCACAGCAACGCGTGGCTGGGTCTGCTAGTATATATATATATATATATATATATATATATACTTATATAAACTTATTTAATTTAGTAAAATAATGGCCATATTCTTTAAAACTAAATCGCTTGTAATCATTTTAGTAGCAAATTTGACTTAGTAATCTATTTTCTCACTACATTATTATAATTTATTGTTATTATCACAGTCCACATAAGTCCCACTGTTGGGCTCGAGCTTCCTCCATTGAGGAAAATTGCCTTCTATAACGCGCTGGTCAGAAGTGTTGGCATACGATGTTATATTGAGTTTTCCTTTTCTTCCGTAGATATTATTCGCATATCATATCCTATGGTCGACTTTTACGACACCCACGGGCAAAATAGGGAGTGGTGAATTGTATTCTTACTACGTCACTATATGGAATACCACCTGTGGTATAAGATACTTTAAAAAGTACACGGATTCATTAAGCTTGTGATTCGGCGCCTTCCTACCTTCTTCTTCTTAACTCATACGAGGCATGCCTTTTAAGTTTTGTCGTTTGAGGAAAAAAACACAACTAGAACCTAAAAGAATAATAACGTATAGAAGGTAAGTTCACGCACAAAAAGTGAGGCATTTCAATTGGAGCCTAATGGAGCTTACACCGGAACCATTCCGTAATGTACAAGTCATTGTACTGCACGAACGTACACAACTCTTAAAAATAAATAGGTAAATATGACGGTTTGTGCATTCAAATGGTGTCACAACACATTTGAAAAATATAAAAAGATTATTAACATTACTTTTAAAGGTAATTCGACGATTTATGTTAATAAAAACAAAATTTGATTTCATAATTTGTATAGTGGTGTGCGTGTGTACGTGTGTAATCGTCTTCGCGCCATTAGTATTTTTAGATTCAAATTTTGAAAGTTCGAAGTATTGACACTATCCTTCTATACGTTATTATTCTAAGCTTATAGTACTTTTTATTGTTTTTTAAAGTATTCACCACTTAGCTTAATACACTTTTCCATTCGCTCAAACCAGTTATTATAACATTTATTCCACTCTAAAGTGGGGTGATCAAAATGGCTGACTTGAAAGCATCCATTGCTTCTTCACCGGACTGGAACCTTTGACCACGAAGACTTTTCTTACTTTTAGGAAATGTAAAGAAATCGTTAGGGCTTAGGTCAGGACTGTATGGAGGATGGTCAAGAATTTCTACTTTTCCTGCTTCAAATACTCAATAGTTTGACGAGCGCTGTGTAAGCTTGCCTTGTCGTGGTGCAGGATGATGCGTAGCTTTCAGTTGGATTTTCGAAGTTCGGTGATAACTTATGCTAAACAAACTATGGTATACCACTCTGCCTTAACCGTTCTACGATCTTCAAGTACAATAGTCGCAACATGACCGGATTTTCCAACGAACGTGACCACCATCTTCTTTGAAGTGCTTCGAGAACGAACAACTTTAGTCGGCTTTGGCTCGTCTTGAAAGATCTAGATTGTAGATTGTTGTTTGAAATCAGGATCGTAGACATAGATCCAAGATTCGTCACCACTGATGATGTCGTAGACGTGATTTGACTCTCCTCGGTTGAACCTTTGCAGAGTTTTACACCATCTGACACGGGCCGCCTTGTGATCGTCGGAAAGCAGATGCGGTATCCAACGGCAAACTAGATTTCTCACACCAATCGCTTCATTCGCGAGATGTGTCACTAGTATGTCCACGCTGGAATTCTAAACACCAGCGTTCGACAGTCCGCAGACATGGGACTTCATCACTGAACGCAGATGTTAGCTCTTCAAAACACTGAAGCCGTGTCAGGCCTCGTCTAAAATTGTAGAAAATTATTGCACGAACATTTTCATTAGAAATATTTATTTTCGTACGTAACCTGACAGATTCCAATCGACGCTGTGACTAAACAATAGCATTAATCCTAATACTTTCAATTGTTTTGAGATTAAAAATTTAAACACATTCGAATATAGAACAATTCCAAATTTAAAATTGCCGGGAAATATGGAAATGATAGAACTTAAAAGGCATGCCTAGTATACGTACTACTATTCAGGATGTGTTGACGGAGTAAGAATACAATTCACCACCCCCTCTCTTACCCGTGGGTGTCGTAAAAGACGACTAAGGGATTAATTTTGACTGCACAGATGGCGTAGTGGTTAAGATAGCGACCTACAGCGCCAGTGTCGGGGGTTCGAATCCCACGCGGGACAACACTTTGTGCGATCCACATATTGTTGTTCTGAGTCTGGATGTAATTTGTGTCCGTTAATTATATGTTTGTAAAGTCCCCCGCAATACAAGGATTATTTCCTTAGTGCAGGGTGTTATTTAAATAAAAAAAAAAAAAAAAAAAATATTATGCGGCGGATCGCCTGCGCGAGGAGCGCAGCCTTGATGAGGAGATCCGCCGCCGGCGATTGGGGCGGCGTAGGCGCAACTATCTGCGCCTCATGCCGCCCTAGCCGAGGCCGCGGGTGACGTGACCGGGGATTAGTCCCTCACCCGCCGAGAGGCCGACCGCGTGAGGAAAGACCGACGTCCTCCCCGAGGGGGGGACGTCGGTCGATGGGAGGGTACCCCAATTAGGGGTATTCCGTCGGGCCCACCACTGACGACAAGTTAACGCTGCTCCAGTGGTCGGCCCAACGACGAAGGCGACGTGGTTTTTGGGTGGGTCGCGGGAGTTGCGTGCTTAAGCCCCTCTGTCGCCCCGGACGGAGTGGTGCGAAGGCGCGCCGACCGCGACCCACCCACAAAGAAAAAGGGATTAATTATACAGTACATCTATGTAAGAGAAGGAAAAATTGAAGTAAAACCCTATACCAACCCGTCTGACCAGCGTGGTATATGGTATAGTAGGTAAATTTCCCTTTTATCGTGGAGGAGGCTGGAGCTCAACAGTGGGACGTATTATGAGCTGAATTGATGATGAATGATGATTCAAGACGAGCGTACTCACTCTGGCTAAACGGGTTGGGTTAAAAAGATTTGTTCTCAAGTTTTCCTTTTCTTTGTCTCAGCTTGTACACGTCCTACTGCTGGGTTCATCCTCCTACCTAATAGAAGGAAAATTGACCTTATATACCATGCTGGTCAGGCATGTTGGTATAGGATTTTATTTTAAATATTCGTTTTCGATTCTCACAAAAGGTGTCAGTAGTACCGGAAAAGCGTTTTTAATATTGCCTTTATTGGAGGATTTTTCCGTGTGGTGACGGAGTAAAAATACAATTTACTACTATCTTACCCATTGATGTCGTGAAATACGACTAACGGATTAAATATGCATATAATATCTATGCAAGAGAAGGAAAACTCGAAGTAAACTCTATACCAAGCCGTCTGACCAGCGAGGTGTAGTAGGGCATCCTTCCTATCACGAAGGAGACTCGATCTCAGCAGCGAGTGTTTTTAAAAAATACACAAATAAAAGTGCTTTACGGATTTTATCGCATTTGTATTTGATTTTTGATTGCCTAACGTTACGAACACTGCAGCGTTGAGTCCGCCTATGCCATGAACACTGCAAAGTGTTCGAAACGTCGGGCATTCAAAAATCAAATACAAACGCGATAAAATCCGTAGTTTTACTTAAAATGTGTAATACTCGCGTAAACATCAGAAATCATTAAATACCCAAATAGCTAATTTTTTTAATACGTACAGACCTTATTAAGGAAATTGAAAAGAAAAACTCTTTGTTTCAATAAGCCATCATTGTAATGGTCATACTCACGGTCGTATAATGAATGAATATGATGATATACGATGTTAATATACATGGACTGACTTTGAATGAGCTGTGTAGATGTAACAAGCGTTCATAATTGTTTAAGCTTTCATATATAAGGCCAATGTAGCGTGCTAAATATAAACTAATGATTATTTTGTAAGTATTCATGTTAATTTATAATTTAAAGTAATTTTATTATCGGATGTGAGAGGATTATCGCAGGAAAATTATTTAATTGGTGCGGGTGGCGAGACCGGGGATTGGGCCGTCACCCGCCGAGAGGTCGACCGCGCGATGGCGACCGACGTCTCGGAGGGGAGTACCCAAGAAAATATCGGGTGAAATATAGCCTAAGTTACTTCTTATATACACAGTGGCAGTAAAATATTATCAAAACCCGTCCAGCCGTTTTGAATTTTACCCATAAAAAACAAAAATGTTTTTTAAACCAGTTTTTAAGCATAGGTATCGTGTAATTAAACTGTATCAACATGCAAAAGCCCATTATTTTGATATTACAAACAGCTGTAAAGTTGAAAAGATTGTTATCAGTGTAATGACAGAGTAAGAATACGATTCCATTCAACCATCAGTCCATAGACGGTGCTGGTGCTGCAGATGGATGGACCTGGGATTAGTCCGCCACACGCAGAGAGACGGACAGTCTGAGGGCGACTATCCGCTTATTTTACATAAATTTTATATGCAAATTTAATCCCTTAGCCGTTTTTTGCGACATCCACGAGTAAGAGAGGGGGGGGGGGGTAGTGAATTATTTTCTTACTCCGTCACCACACGGAACATAAAACTGATGACTTAATTATTAAGTAATTTAGGCTTTAATAATATTAAATAAAGTGATGGCTACTTGGTGGAGAATGATGGCTTATCACTCATTTCCTTCATTTCAAAATGAAAGAATATTTAATTATTAAATAAAGTGATGGCTAATTGATCGAGAATAATGGAATATCACCCCTTTCTTTCGTTTCAAAATGAAAGTATATTTTAATTATTAAAAAAAGTGATGGCTACTTGATCGAGAATGATGGCTTTCTTTCGTTTCAAAATTAACGTATATTTAATTATTAAATAAAGTGATGGGTACTTGATCGAGAATGATGGCTTATCACTCCTTTCTTTTGTTTCAAAATGAAAGTATATTTAATTATTAAATAAAGCGATGGCTACTTGATCGAGAATGATGGCTTATCACTCCTTTCTTTTGTTTCAAAATGAAAGTATATTTAATTATTAAATAAAGTGATGGTTACTTGATAGAGAATGATGGCTTATCACTTCTTTCTTTTGTTTCAAAATGAAAGTATATTTAATCATTAAATAAAGTATAATATGTCCTTTTCCCATGTATCCGAGGTATATGTCCGAGGGTCGTACACCAAGGTGATACGTTGAACATATATCTGCAGCCTCGCTTACCGTGACACATATCCTGACCTTTTTCTCACGCCATCTTGGGATGTTCGCGAAGTTTCCGTTCAACACCTATAAGGATGATATTTATGTATTCATGTCATACTATTTCTAGTATTATCCTGTTTTATCTATACACTTAATTGCGTTGATAGCGTAGTGGTTAAATTACAGTGCCAAGTGTTACGTGTTCGATTCCAACACAGGAGAAAACTGTAAGCGATTTCGTTATTCTGAGTTTGTAATTTGTGTCTATTAAAGCAAGGTTCTCGAGTGGCGAGTACGTATCGGAAGATGCAGTGTAGGACGTCTCTCCACTGGACCGACGACCTGTTGAAGATTGCTGGGCGTCGTTGGATGCAGGCGGCGCAGGACCGTAGTTTGTGGCGAAATATAAGGGAAGCTTAAGTCTAGCAGTGGATAGCGATGAGTCGAATGATAATGATGACGATGAATTCTATTTTTTATCCGTGTGATGACGGAGTAACAATACCATAGTCACCAACCCTTTCCTAATGATCGTAAAAGTACTACCAAAACTCAAGCAGATAACATCACTGTAAGAGAAGGAAAACTCAAAATAAAACCTTATATTGACATGTCTGACCAGTGTGGTATATTAGATCAATTTCCTAGCCACTATGGCGGAGACTTTAGTTTAGCAATGGGACGTAAACGAAATGATAATGTTGATGATTTTTTACTTCGTGGTGCTGTACTGGCGTGTCTATCATGGCTGTACGTCTTCTTATTTATTGGCTTATTATTCAATGAGTAGGGAGCCACTACATACTCCCATAAACGCTCGGCATTACGGTTACATTTTATGTAATATCGACTTTGCTGAAGTTCTTTAAGTCCCACTGGTTTCGAGCCTCCTTTCCATATATCCATCCATCAGCCTACAGACGTCCACTGCTGGACACAGGCCTCCCCACGAGGATGCCACTCGGAGCGGTCCTGCGCCACTTGCATCCAACGGTTCCCTGCGACTTTGAGAATGTCGTCAGTCCACCTAGTGGAGGTTCGTCCTACACTGCGCCGTCCGATTCGTGGTCGCCACTCAAGAACCTTTCTTCCCCAATGGTTGTCGGTTCGACGAGCGGTGTGGCCTGCCCATTGCTATTTCAATGTGTTAATTCTGCGGGCTATGTCGGTTACACCCGTTCTTCTACGGATTTCCGTGTTTCGGATTTTATCACGTAGAGAAATACCGAGCATAGCCCTCTCCATAGCACGTTGAGTAACTTTGAGATTTTTATGAGGACGACATTTAGAGACCATATTTCGAGCTTCCTTTACAGGATATTATTTCCAGTTTTCCTTGTCTTATATATTGCATATTATATCACAAAGTCACCTTTTATGGCACCCAAGGGCAAGACAGAGGGAGAATTATATTATTATTCTGTCAAAATAAGGAAAAGTGCGACGAGGTTATGGAGGAGACTCGAGTCCAGTGATGGAACAAATATGAGCTTAGATGATGATGAATGATGATAGATATCACACTAATCCTTCTCCACAATAGGAAGGAAATTGACCTTAATATATACCATGCTGATCAGACAGGTTGGTATAGGGTTTTGTTTCGACTTTTTCTTCACTTCATAAGCATATATAATATAATTAAAGTACACAAATTATACCTAAACTGGAATAATCATTTCTATATCGTACTATCTCTCAGTGTCATGACAGAGTAAGAATACAATTAACACCCACTTCATGGGTGTCATATAAGACGACTAAGGCTGGATTCATACATCCGGTATTTCTCTTTGAATTCATAGCTGAATTCATATTATTCATTTAGAAAGCCCGTAATTGCATACAATTCAATTATGCTCTACACACATTCTGAATTTTTCAGATTACGATTTTCTTAGATCGATCTGTAAAAATGATACTGATGAGCGTTCTGAATTCCGGATCGGAATATTTAAGATTATCATTTCATAACGCACGTGTTTCTTTAATATTCGAATACGCGAGCACACACACACACTGGAATCAGATTATGAATTTGTCTTCCATATCCAAGACGTTTGCCTGAGCTGAGAAATACGAGACTAATAATTTATCTGAATTTTTAAGATATGTATGAGGCAGATTGCCGGATCTCTCCGGCGCCCCGTAAAAGCGCGGAAGGGGCCGCTGTAGTTTTAGTGGGTATTCCGGTCACACGGTGGCCGGCGAGCCCCACACACTCCTCCGCCTGTCACCGGCGGGGGACGGTGCGTAAATGCATTTTCACACCGTGAAAAAAAAAACAAGGGTACCCCACTAGGGTGTATTCCATCGGGCCGACCACTGACGACAAGTAACCTTGCTCCGGTGGTCGGTCCAACGACGAAGGCGATGTGGTGTTCGAGTAGGTTGCGGGTCTGCGTGCTTACGCTCCTCTGTCGCCCCGGACGGAGTGGTGCGAGGAGTGCGCCGACCGCAACCCACCCAAAAAAAATAAAAAATACCAATACGTCTGATCAACGAAGTATAGTAGGTTAATTTCGTAAGTTAATTACCCCCCATTGTGAAATAGGCCTGAGCCCAACAGTGAGACTTATGTGGGCTGAGATAATGACGATATTGTATCTGCTACCTGCACGGAATCGAGTACAAAACACTTCGCTATTTAGAAAGGAATATAAATATAAAAATTAATAGGTAAATTACACAGTGTAAAGTCACGTTCAGTATTATTTTATACCTGTCTAGTTATAAATATATATGTTTGAGGGCGTAAGGGCGCGCCAATTGCAACAGTCACATACGTGCTTAAGCAACTGTACATATCTGAGCATTATAGTGATGTAGCGTATTCAATATCGATATATTGCAATTATCGATAAAGGCACTATACAGCGAAACGGGAAATTGGTTAGGAATAGCCCTATTGCTTCACTGAATAGAAATAGACTATTATGTATAGGTACATTTATCTAGGCGTATATACTCCCTACTGCTGGCCTAGAGCCCCCTCCATAATATGAGAAAAAAATTACCTACAATATACGACGCTATTCTGGCGTGTTGGTTTGGGTTTTTTATCGAGTTTTTCTTCTAATGCAAAGATGTTATATGCATATTGTATCCGTTAGTCGTCTTTTACGACAACCATGGGCAGGATAGGGGGTGGTGAATTATATACTTACTCAGTCACCGCACGAAAATATTACACATACTCGTACTTACAAAATATTAATAATTTGGGAAGATATTCTGTTCATGTTCTGCCTGTAACCATTAATGCAAAAATCAAAAGAAATTAAAATTCAAACACAAACGCGATGAAATACGTAAAAATAGTTTTATTTCATATTGATACATTCTTTCTATTGATACCTAAATTGATAAATTGTTACTAAATAGAGCTTTATGTCCAAATCCTATATTACAGTTGGCAGCAGGGTTTATGAGGGGCGGTTACCACTTATTATTATGTGGGTTATCAGCTCGACTGTTACAAGGTAAATTAAGAAAACGATACTCAATAGTGAGCAATTATTCATCGACAACATGGATATTCTCCATCTTCATTTGCCTATATATTTCCTTATTAGCATGACTCTCCTTCACAATGAGAATTGTGTTCTTGAAAATGAATTGTATTTTCTTCTATAACCACTCATGCGAACCAATAATCTCTAGGAAAGAAACTTTCTCGAATGAGGACTATATATTGGATGACACAGTCTGAAATAGGCCCACCAGGGGGATGGATCATCATCATCATCTCAGTCTAGGTCCCACTTTTGGGCTCGGGCCTCCTCCATAATGTGAGGGGAATTGACCTACTATTCTAAGCTGGTCAGACGTGTTGGTATAGGGTTTTGTTCGGGTTTTCCTTGCACAGATGTTAGATATATATTCTTATTTTTTTAACTGCATAAGCCGCTGAGCTAAGCCTACTCGACAACTTTTTAATATGAGGTCCCCACTGAAGTTTAGCATCTACTATTCAACTAATTCAACCTACTATTCTTACTATTCAACTAGTCAGACAGGTTGGTCTAGCGTTCTATTTCGAGTTTTCCTTCTTTTGCATAGATGTTATATGCGTATTATATCCCTTAGTCGTCGTTTACGACATACACGGGTAAGATATGGAGTACGGATGCGGATAGGAGGACGGATATTTTGATAAAATTTGCGTGCAGCATTTGAATGAGTGCAGCATCGGAACACGTTGAATGTCATTTTATTGTGAAGGTCTATATTCAATAGTGGACTGTAAAAGGCTGAATGATGAAACGCACGATATTTTATTTCAAAAATGGTAACAATGAAAACCACTAGATCATCAGTCGCGATTCTCCATTAAAATATTCCAGTTATTTTTTTACGTAGGCGAGATTTATAAGCTGTTTAATATTAAAAAGTGGTGAAGCGAGGTTTGCAGCTTTAAGGAGTGACTTATTCACTTGCGTTGCTCAATGTAATGCCTTAGGATATGTGACTGTAGTGTAGTGATGTTATAGTCTTGTTATCGATAGATATTTAATTTTACAAATATGTTTAGTGGCATCTAAACTTATGGTTGCAGTTTACCATACATATTAAGCATTAGGGGAATAAACCACCCAAAATTAAATTATTTCTTATTTACTTTTGCGAAAGTTGTATGAGCATTTACCTTCTAAGAGATTCCTTTTCCTTCACAGTCGAACAGAAACTGATCTACTATTCCATGATGGTCAGATGTGTTGGTATAGAGCTTTATGTCGAGTTTAATCAGAAGGATATTAAATACACACACAAAGATATTTAGGATACCAGTTAACAGAGGTCGAACTGTATTTCTACTTTTTTACTACAAGAAAAGAAATACTCGTATCCAATGTCCATCATTTGATGTATAGATGTATAGTTCTGTATCTCAGTTATTCCAATCGTTGAAAATGTTACTTTCACAAGATAGAAAATATTAAATGATAAAGGTGTCTTATATATTAAAGGATAAAATTTATAATTATCTACCTGATACAGAAATTAGTTATTAAATATTGACCCACATTTTGATACAAATTTTCTGCAATAACGATGACTTGTTGAACGTGAGATATCTTAGTCCACCCGTGACCATGAACGCTGCAAAGTGTTCGAAACGTCGGGCAATCAAAAATCAAATACAAACGCGATAAAATCCGTAATGTAGTTTTATTTAAAATGTGTAATACTCGCGTAAACATCAGAAATCATTATCTAACAGTGGATGTCGTAAAAGATGACTAAGGGATGTAATATGCACATAAGGTTTGTGCAAGAGAGGGAAAACTCGAAATGAAATCCTATACCAACATGTCTGACCAGCACGGTATAGTAGGTTAAATTCCCTCCCATTGTGGAGGAGATCCGAGCTGTGTGGGCTGCGATGATATCTAAAAGGCCCCGTGAGAAATTTTTGAGTGAAGGAATAATTTAAACAATTTGTCTGTCTTGCTTGATTATAATAGGCCTTTCAGTTGTAGATAAAGTTGGTGTTCAATTGTATTCATTAAAAGAATGCTAGGCTGACTATAAATGGGCCAATACAATACTGACATATTTCATCCATACATTAGACAGTCGATATCTAATATTAAACATAGACATTCTCACGAGGAGGAGCAATGTCATAATTATCACGCTTGGCAAGCGGGTTGGCGATTGCAGCAGCCGTTATAACGGCCCCATCTTTCGCCCTTGAATGTCATACAAGATGACTAAAGGATAATCTCTGTAAGAGAAGTAATAGAACAATTTCCCTCCCTAGTAGCCCGAGCCCAAAAATGGGACATACATGGAATGAAAATTAATGGAGTCATCCATTAGTACAAAGCAGCACAAGCTGAGCCCGAAAGTTATATTATTTTATATCAGAAGTTGTTTTACCTATAAATTATATAACGAGAGGAGAATAAATGTTTCCCTTTCTTTTCTTTCCTTTTTAAAATAATTACCAATTACGTACATTTCTAAATCATCATCATCATCATTATCTTGCTCTTATCCCAATTACTTGGGGTCGACGCAATATGTCATCTGTTTTGACATATTGCAAAAAGTACATTGTACACGTACATTTCTAAATATCGATAGGTATATTACAAAAGTTTGTGTGACATCACTGATTAACCTGATCGTGTGTACTGGGCGCGGTTGTTCGCCTTGCGCACGCGCATATGTGCGACATGTCCATGTACCGTCAGCAAAACAATCAGCTTAATTATTACAAGGTGGCTGTTGTAATTATGTTAAATATTACCAATACAGCTGCAATTTAAATATCAGTCAAAATAGGGCTTTTTAAGGTCAAAGTAAAAACTTTTTATCTCAAAGGTGATATAAGAAATTTAACAAATTAGTAACAAAATCTTTTTTTTTTAACCCGAATGAGTCCTGCTACACGCTAGTGTACGCAATAATAGCTACGGGATTAGAATGTAACTACCGCCCCTACCTTGCCTGTTGAAATCATAAAAACACTAAATAATAACGCCGAAAGAATCAATAATAATAATGAATTTGACTATAATATTATGCAGATTTTTTTTTTTTTTGTGGGTGGGCTGCGGTCGCCGCGCCTCCGCACCACTCCGTCCGGGGCGACAGAGGGGCTTAAGCACGCAACTCCCGCAACCCACCCGAACACCACGTCGCCTTCGTCGTTGGGCCGACCACTGGAGCAGGGTTACTTGTCATCAGTGGTCGGCCCGAGTATTTCTTCTCTTGCATAGAAGTTATTATTTTATGTTCTTATATATATATAATACTTTAGCCGTCTTTTACGATGGTCACGAGAAAGGGGTTGTGAATTGTATTCTTACTCCATCATTACACAGGAAAATGCATACGAGGCAAACGCTATTCACTTCAAAGTGTAACGACTAAAAAACCGGTTAAGATACTAAGTGATCCCTGTACTACCGGATATATTATTTGATCAGTTGAATGTTATTCAACTGTTTGATTTAGTACTATTTTAGTGATAACCGTACACGTATTTCTTGAAAAATTAAGGTCTTCAATTGTATGTTTTTAACGATCATTTCTCCCTTATACGTGCAGGATCTGGAACGTACTGCTTTATTGCCCGGGCGCTATGTCATGTATTTCTTTAAACGAGGTGTAAGAAGAGTACTTTCTTCACGGTAAGCGACCTAGCAATACTTCTGGTATTGCAAAGGAACGTTAGCAGCTGTATCACTTATCATCAGTATTGCAATTTTCTCGTTTGCCACGATAGACAATAAAAACATATCTTTATTTCAATTTTTTTTTTCTAATACACTAATACATATTACAGAATTGCTCTGCGTGCGAGATTGAACCCATGATTCTCAGTATCGCAGTTCACTAGATAATTTCGCCATCGGTATTCTGTGAATCCTTATTGCATAACCACATCCAAATGCAATTAATGTAGAGATTGCAATTTGATTACAATGGATGTATAATTCACTGCAAAAAATACAACGTCAGAAAACCTCTACACGTTAAAATATCATGGTCTTATAATATAAAAGACGGAATTTTAATTATCACATTGATTTGAACTTTTTTGAAGACCAGTGTTAAAACTTATTGTTATAAAAAGTGTTTTTATTTATTTTATTTACAGACTAGCAATTCACCTTCGCTTCGCTTCGGTTTCAAATTGCTGCCATATTTTAAATATCTTCAAAAATATTACGATACGCAACTGCAGTCCGCGAGGCTTCGGGTTCGATTCCCTGGTGGGCAAAATTTTACAGGATTTTCTTGAGGAAAAATAACGTAAGTTACTTCTTATGTAAACAAATATCTGGTAGTAAAATATTATTAAAATTGGTTCAGTTGTTTGGCAGATTACCCCGTACAAATAGACAAACAGATAAAAAAAATGTGGTTTTTGGTCATATATATATCGTTTAAATGAACGTATGAGCTTGAAAAAACACATTATATTGACTTTACAAATAGGCACTTTAATTTTTTTATTTATATAGACTAGCAAATTCCTGCAGTTTTATACGCGTAGTTCCCATGCCCGTGGGAATACCGGGTTAAAATATAGCCAAAGTTACTTCTTATATAGGCAGTCTGAAGATTACTACCACACAACTTACTACCCCATACCTACTCATACAGTTGCCACCCCCTCTCTTCCCCTTGGCTATCGTACAAGTTGACTAAGGAATATAATGCGTTTATAACATCTAAACAAGGGAAGGAAATCTCTAATTAATATAATCCTATACCAACCTGTCTGACCTAATCAATCAACTTCACCCCTATCCAGGAGGAAGCCCGAGCCCAGCAGTGGGACGTATATAAGTTGAAATGAATGTTGAGTTATCACTTTAGTTAATACTAGCAAGCCCTGACTTCGTTTCGGTTTCAGTCACCTTACCCGCGTAGTTCCCAATCGCGTGGAAATACCAGGATAAAATATAGCCTAGTTTACTTCCTGATATTATAGCTTTCCATTGGTGAAGGAATTTTTTTAATCGGTCCAGCCGTTTTGAAGATTACCCGAAACAAACAGACAGACAGACAAAATAATTATAAAGTGATTTTTAGGCATCTATAGTGCAAATAATCGCATGAGTATGAAAAATGCCTATTATTTTGACATTACAAACAAACGGAGTGTCTGTTCGTAATTTTATTTATTGGTATAGATTATTCAAATTGTTTATGCAAACCGTACCAAAACCCAAAAACAATAACTATATATCACATTTAAAGATAATTTTGATCGGCAGTCGATTGCACGCAGCTGTTATGCGGACCGTACGCATATATTAACCTAATTGTCATACACATTTACATATATATATTTTTACTATATGTAATAAAGTAATTGTTGTATTAACACACGGCTAAGGACAATAGTTTATTTATAACGAGACACAAATACCGTATGGTTATTTGCACTATATATATGCCTAAAAATAACTTTAATTTTTTTTTGTCTGTCTGTCTGTTTGTTTCGGGTGATCTTCAAAACAGCTGGACCGATTTAAAAAAATCTTTCACCGATGGAAAGCTATAATATCGGGGAGTAAACGAGGCTATATTTTATCCCGGTATTCCCATGGGAACGGTAACTACGGGGATAAGGCGACAGAAACCGAAGCGAAGCGAGGGCGGGTTGCTAGTATAACCTATATCTTTCCTCGATAAATGGGCTAACGATTACTGAAGGAATTTTTATATTTGAACTAATAGTTTACTAAGATTAGCGGGTTCAAAACAAACTCTTCGTCTTTATAAAAGCAAAGTTTTTGTTTAATGATATCTGATGTTTACGCGAGCACTACACATTGTAAATAAAACTACTTTTACGGATTAAGAAAATGAATCATTTTCTTCTTACACTGGCAATAAATTTGTACTAAAATGTGGGTAACAATTTAATTAAATTACAACTATTTTCTGTATCGGGTAGATAATTGTAAATGTCTGTAATAACGATTACTTGTTGGACGTGAGACACCTTAGTCCGCCCGTGACCATGAATGCTGCAAAGTGTTCGAAACGTCGGGCAATCATAAATAAAATACAAACGCGATATAATCCGTAAAAGTAGTTTTATTTACAAAGTTTTTGTTGTACAGAATACATATTCCGTATGGTGACAGAGTAAGAATACAATTAACCACTCCCTTCCCATCCATCCCCACCTCCCATCTTGCCTGTAGATGTCGTAAAAGAGAATTATGGCATATTAATATGCACATAACATCTGTGAAAGAGAAGGAAAACTTGAATTGAAACACTATACGAACATGTCTGACCAGCATTGTAAAGTAGGTCTAATTCCCTCCCATTGTGGAGAAGGTACCAGCTACGCAGTGGGACGTATATGAGCTGTGCTAAATATGACATTAAATGCTATTATATTCTATATTCTCTACAAACAAATCACATGAATATGGCACATACGCAGTATACAATTATCGTGCATTGGATTATGCACAGTAATTGCATAGGGTTTCTTCCTGCTGACCTACATGTAATCTCGTACAACGCATATTGTAGTTAAACATGGACATATTATATTCTATATATAAACTAGCAGACCCGGCCATGCGTTGCTGTGGCTAATGTTTTTATTATATTACATTTCATTAAACTATTTAAGTGGAACTGTAGGAGAACATCTGTCATGGAGGTCGTCATATTTTTTTACAAATGGCGTCTATGTAAAAAAGCAAGTTAAAATCGTATGTGACACGTTTGTAGGTTTGACATAGCAGCGCCATCTATTAATTAATTACTCATTCCAGTCAACAGATATCGCCATCTGTTAAAATCGTCTGGAGTTAACAGATAATTGTGAATGTCAAATAATTTGCAATAAAATAATATTGCGACTATAAATTAAGATGTAAGTTATCTTTCAAGTTGGATCAAACTGCACACGGTGTGCAAATTTGATTAAAATCGGTTAAGTAGTTTAGGAGCCCATCGCGGACAAACAACGTGACACGTAATTTATATATATTAAGAAGATGTACTATACTACTATATACTAACTGGTTTTCCGAGTGACGACGGAGTAAGAATACAGTTCTCCATTATCTCCTACTGGTAGGTCTCGTAAAAGATGACTAAGGAATATTATACGCTGATAATATTTTTTTAAGAGAAGGAAAACTGGGCGTTAACAAAAAAAGAAGTTCTACTATATGCGAAACTGGATGTAATTTGTTTCCGTTAATTATAGGTTTGTAAACTTCCCGCAGTACATTATTATTTCCTTAGTGCTGGTTATTTTAAAATGACAACTATTAGCCGTAGTATATCTTCATCATATCAGCCCATATAAGTCCCATTGCTGAGTTTGGTTACAAAATTGACATTATTATACCATGCTGGTCAGACAGGTTGATATAGGGTTCTGTTTCGAATTTTCCTTCTCTTGTAGATGTTATATCCATATTGTAATCCCTTAGTCGTCTTTTAAGACATCCACGGATAAGCAGGAGAACTCTCGTGAATTGTATTCTTTTTGTCACCACACGGAAAATATAAAACACGAAATCGTCATAATATTAGGATCTCTGCTTCACCCTTTTAGAATAAAAGATGTAACTCATCATTTGCTTGCCCTCATCTCACGCTAAGTGGGGTCGGCACAACATGTTTTTACCTTCCATAGCCTTCTAATAGCCGTGATATCTACACTTACTGCTTTCTTATGCATATCCTCATTCACACAATCGCCAAAAATTGATGGATGCTCTTTTTGGGTCTCCCACACTTCTTACGTCCATTCACAATCATATTAATAACCCTCCTTGTTACAAGTCTTTCATCCCTCCTCATTACATATCCATACCAAGACAATCTCGCGCTCTTAATCTTCTCTATCACTGGTGTTAGTCAGGGAGTCACTTTCAGGCTTCTCCTAATCTATTCATTTCTTATGACACTCAATATGACACCCCAACGCATGGCCGTCTGGTCACGTCTTATCGTCATTCACGGTGGAAGAAGTTGCGCCGCAGGTGGAGCGAGTCAGCGGACGCGAGCGCCTCGCGTTCTCGCTCCGCTTCCTTGTAATGATGGCCTCACAAAATAACGGCATCTCGACGATCAGCACCTGTCGCTGTCAAGCATCTGTGAGATGATGGTCGGTGACGACAGGTCTATTCCGAATTCCATCCATAGCACGTGGCGCTGGGGCTCCCAGGCGGGGACACACTTCCAATGTGAATCTTATCTAACCTTCTAACCCCACACATCCAAATTAAAACGTGTAATTATAAAATTATATATTAAAACGTATGTGACTTTGATAATGATAAATATATTTGAAGGCGTGGTTATTAGTTGCGAAAGATCAATGCCGTATAGTGAATTATTGAAGTGTTTTGATTGAACTGTGAGAAATATGAGCTTTAATTACATAAGAATAATCACGATTGTTTTTTTTATTATTTTGTGAGTACTGGTTTCGGTTTATTCCAAATTATAAGTAGGCATATTGTCGACTGTCACTCTAAAGCCGGGGGTCGGTCCAAGGTACCACACTGAGCAGAAATTGCCTGAGTAGTAAAATCCTATGGCAACTTGAATGAATGGCGTGGTATAGTGACTCAATTTACCTCATATTGTGGACGAGACTCGAGTCCTACTGGACAGTAGGACTCGAGTCTCATATATGAGTTGAAATGATGACGATGAAATAGCTTTCTATAGATTAATTTTTATCACGTTCCCTGCGCCATCATTTTCAAAGAACTTTCAGCTGGTGCTTTGGAGACCTAAAAGAAAAAGTCTACCTAGACCTATCTACCGATCTATCTAAACCTAAAAGACCTAAAAGAGAAAGAACCTACCTTTTGGTGCGTTTGAGACCTAATCAGTCTCCTAAAAAATACGGTTTTGAAAATAATTTATATACTACTGTGAAAATAATTATACGAGCGTTAGGGACCTAATCCATCTCTAATTGTTTTTCTTTATGTCCTTGAATTCACCTTTACGTAGGAAGCAAATATGTATATTTGTCTTACTCATACTTAAAGTACTTTACATGTTAGCGCCTCCCGCAGGGAGTGAAAAAACACGATTATAGTGAACGCACAAAACAAAAGTCCTGCAAGAGATCTGATAGATCTCGTAACGCAACGAACGTGTTAAATTGTATTAAATATTCACAAAAATTGCAATAAGAGTATTATGATAATAGCCCTTTTTAATATAATTGAAGTGAAAGGTAGAACTCTTATGTAATAACTATTGGACGGTTGTATGTAATGTTGTTGATTGATTTACATTCAAATAATAATACGTAATTTAAGTATCATTCCCAATAAAAAAGGTACAATATAGATTGCCCTTAATGCTGTTGCGTTTTAAAAAAGTTAATAAATGTTAAGAAATAAGTTTGTATATGTAAAATAGTATGTTTTGTAGTTTGTTTCGATATTATCATCTTAGGTCATATGAGTCCCACTTTTGGGCTCGAATCTCTTACATAATAGGAGAGAAATTGATCTACTACACCACGCTGGTCAGACGTGTTAGTATAGGGTCTAATTTAGAGTTCTGCACACATCTGTATATTATATTTCTTAGTCGTCTTTTAAATCCCGAGGCCGCGGGTGACGTGACTGGGGAATTAGTCTGTCACCCGCCGAGAGGCCGACCGCGTGAGAAAAGGACAACGTCCTCCCTGAGGAAAGGGCAATGTCCTCCCTGAGGGGGGGGACGTCGATCGATGGTCGGGTACCCCAAATAGGGGGTATTCCGTCGGGCCGACCACTGACGTCAAGTCACCCTGCTCCGGTGGTCGGCCCAACGACGAAGGCGACGTGCATCGTGGGTGGGTTGTGGGTGTGCGTGCTTACGCCCCTCTGTCGCCCCGGACGGAGTGGTGCGAGAAGCGCGGAGACCGCAACCCAATCCCAAAAAAAAAGTCGTCTTTTAAATTTCTCAAGGGCAAGAAATGAGGTGTTGAATTTCATACCCTGTGGTGACGGAGTAACAATACAATTCATTACTCCCTATCTTGCCTATGGATGTACGTAAACGACGACTAAGGGATATATACTAACAATATATAGATATAGACTAAGAGGTAATATGAATATAAGATCTGTGCCAGAGAAAGAAAACTCAAATAAAACCCTATACTAACATGTCTGACCAGCATGGTATATTAGATTAAGTTCCTTTCTATTGTAGAGGAGGCTCGATTCCAATAGTGGGACATATTCATACATGTTGAATGTTTCAGCTCATGTTGAGACGACGACCAATCTCATAAACTCTCAGCTAAAAACTACTGAAATTTTGAGACAAGACATTCGCATAGAAAATCGACGTCTGAATAGTAATCATTTAGCACTTCGTTTGGTGAGCAAGAGAGCCGGAAGCATAACTCTCTCTCTCTATAAACACCCAACAGCATACAGCGCCTTTTTAATACGCTTTTATTAGCTTCAGACGTATCTATGTTAGTACGTTAGTATGTAACGGAATCTTTGAACATGATTTTGACCCCCTTCAAAACGTCGGATTAACTCGAAATTTGGCATACTTAGTAAGGACCGATGACAATTCAATATTTTAAACAGTTTGACCCGTTAAGGATAACGATCCTTACTAGGATAATCAGGATTAGCGATTTAAGCGTATTTTTTTTAGTTGTTTTTGAACTATTATATTTATTGTGTTGCCTTTAGTATCACCGAACCTCATTGCACGTATCACACACACACTCATCACTTTATTAACAGCAGACAGCGCTCTAGCAAAGGTTCATGAGCGATAGTATCATTTACCATCAGGTGTGCTGTTTGCACTTTTGCCATCAACAATAAAAAAGCAGCCACGGATGTCAAAGAATCAATACCAGTAATCGATCCAATAGCGATGGGTAGGGAACACGCTGGTTTATAATTCGCATGCCACCTTTCCGTTGTCGCGAATAAAATGGTGGCCTTTTCTACGCAAACGAAGTCACGGTCAAAAGTAAATCTATACTGATATATAAAGCTGAAGAGTTTGTTTGTTTGAACGCGCTAATACCAGGAATGGTCCGATTTCAAAAATTCTTTCAGTGTTAGATAGCATATTTATCAAGGAAGGCTATATATCGTTCTGCTAAGACCACTAGGAGCGGAGCACCAAAGAAGAATGTTTCAAAATGGGAGTTTTCTTTTCTTTTTGAGAGCTTCCGCTGCATGCTGCGTGCTTTGTTTAAACGGTTAAAGTTTCGCAAAAATCATGTATGACAGATTCGTATTTTTTTTTTATTACATTTCTCTCCTTGCAATCTGTCTTATGACATTCAGCAATTTGTTGGTAGTATTTTCCTATGTCTTGCGTGGAATGAGTCCATTGACCCACCCACCTTCCTGCTATTAATTTGCTGTTACAGATCTTGTGGGATTTTTCTTTTCAAACGTCGTCGCACAGTTGGGTCATTCATTAGATATTTTGCAAGTCTGTTAGGATGTTGCTTCAATCGATTTCTGTAAGTCTCCATTCTGTCTGTAATTTCTTGTTTAATCGTTTTTATATTTAAATCCCGATACAGTCGATCATTTGTTATATACCACGGTGCATCAGTTATCATGCGTAGTATTTTCGATTGAAATTGTTGTAATATTTCAATGTTTGAGTTGGCTGATGTGCCCCACAGTTGTAGGCCGTAAGTCCAGACTGGTTTGATTATGCATTTATATAGCAGTAATTTATTTGCCAGTAACAGTTGCGACTGTCTTCCAATCATCCAGTACATTTTGCGTATTTGCAGGCCCATTGCGAGGCGCTTTGTGAAAATGTGCTTTCTCCAAGTCAATCGTCTATCAAGGTACATTCCCAGATACTTAACCTCATTAGCTTGAGTAATTGGAACACCATTTAAAGCTACAGATGGGCATGTGTTTATACGCGTCGTGAAAGTAACTTGAATTGACTTAGATTCGTTAGTTTTAATGCGCCAATCTTTAAGCCAGACTGCAATCTTATTTAAGCTATTTTGTAATTTGTGTGATGCAATATCTGGAGAATCGTCCATCGCCAATACAGCTGTATCATCGGCAAAAGTGCCTGTAATAACTCCATCCGTTGAAGGTAAATCGGCAGTATAAAGAAGGTACAAGGTAGGGCCCAAAACGCTGCCCTGCGGTACTCCTGCCTGTATCGTGTATAACGGCGTCATATATTCATCTTCTTTAACGTAGAAGTGTCTTTTTTCTAAATATGATTTTAGAAACAAGTAGTAATTTATTGGGACAGCTTTTTTGATTTTATATAAAAGGCCAGCATGCCACACACGATCAAAAGCCTGTGCTATATCTAAGAAAGCTCCTGTACAGTACTGCTTAGTTTCAAAGGCTACGTTAATATTATTAACGAGCCTGTGGACTTGTTCTATAGTACCATGCCTTTGCCGGAACCCAAACTGATGGTCAGGAATAAGAAGCTTGCTTTCTATTATTGACGTAAGCCTGCTCAGGAATAAAATATCCATTATTTTTGATGCAACTGGCAGCAAACTTATAGGTCTATAAGATTTAACGTCTTCTGGGCTTTTACCAGGTTTGCCAACCATTTTAATTTCTGCAACTTTTCACTGAGACGGGACTGATGCTCTCTGCACTATAGAGTTATAAATATATGTCAAAAACAGTATTCCTTGTTCAGGTAATTCTCGCAATATCTTAGCTGTAATCAGGTCATATCCAGGTGCTTTATGTTGATCGAGTTTATGTATCGCTTGTTGTATTATTTAAAAATATTTTTATCTTCTACATAAACAAAGTCGCGTGTACAAATTAGCGTTAGCCCAAATAAACTATTCCACGCGGACGAAGTCGTGGTCAAAAGTAAATATAATTTAAAGAGGAAAATCATAAAGAAATAAACAATAAATCTTGTGTTGCATTGTAAATTAACCGAGTTATCTTTACTGCCTTGATGACATAATCAATTGATACACGATTTATGTGAGAATATTATTATTGGTAATATATTAAACCCTTTCATGCGTTGATCAGGGTAAGAAAGTGCTGTGTTATCACCCCTTTATTGTCCTCCATATGGTCTTACAAGACTCTTACTGAAAGGTCTGCTTGCGGTAGTTACGAGAAGCAGGTTACTCTTCCATTCCCTACATCGTGATTGCGAGGTGATGGCTGCCCTAGTAGTTAACCGCTTGCGGGATCTGCTTCAGCCATAATCTTTGGCATTATATTTGAAAATTGTACTACATCATAGTTTGAAGGACACTGGAGCTACTAATAGACATGTTATTATTTGTAATTTTATTTAAAAGGCAATTAGTAAATAAATAACAAAAATAGAAAAGCCCGCTTTCTATCTATACCAATAAATAAAATCGGAGTGTCTGTTTGTAATGTCAAAATAATAGGCTTTTTTCATGCTCACACGGTTATTTGCACGACACCTATGCCTAAAATACAGATTAAAATTTTTTTGTCTGTCTGTCTGTCTGTTTGTTCCGGGTAATCTTCAAAACGGCTGGACCGATTTCAAAAATTCTTTCACCAATGGAAAGCTATAATATCGGGGCGTAAACTAGGCTATATTTTATTCCGGTATTCCCACGGAAACGGGAACTACGCGGGTAAAACGACTAAAACCGAAGCGAAGCGAGGGCGGGTTGCTAGTTTTAAATAAACTACTTTACGGATTTTATCACGTTTGTATTTGATTTTTGATTGCTCGACGTTTCGAACACTTTGCAGCGTTCATGGTCACGGGCGGACTAAGATGTCTCACGTCCAACAAGTCCTCGTTATTGCAGAAAATTTATAATTATCTACCCGATACAGAAAATAGTTATTAAATATTGACCCACATTTTAATACAAATTTATTGCCAGTGTAAGAAGAAAATGATTCTATATGAAAAAATTAAATTGTTCATGGTTAGTAATTATTTAACATTAAAATTAATAGTAATTATATTTAAAAAATTAACAATCTAGTATACTACCACCGGATCGGAACACGGCCACACTGAGAAAGATTCAGCAAGAAAACTCAGGTGACGTAATACTAAATTAATATTAATTTTGATTATGACGATGAATTCGAGTGTGTGTGTGTATGTGTTTATCTACTGTCATGCAGTGAGTACAAGTTGTGACAGTACAAATATTAGCCTAAACATTGGCTGCAACTAGTCGATATGCTAATGTAAATACATACAAAGCTTTTATCGTACATGCTCTTAGCATAGGGCTGACACATTTTTTTAAACATATTATAAGCGTTTAATTTTTATTGCGGATAATATTGACTCCTCAATGAAATACTGGCTTATTGCTGAAATATTTCTTCTAGTGGTAGAACCACGCTAATTACAATTATCTATCAAGTCCAACAGTTGGGGCCTATATGGGTTGGAATAAAGACATTGTGGCTTATTTGCTTTACATTTTTAATACTTTTAATTTTAATAATATTTTCTGTAATACAAATCACCAATCCCTCCAAGGAAAACTCGAAATAAAAACCTATACCAACCTGTCAAACCAGCGTGGTATAGTAAGGTCAATTTCCCTCCTATTGTGGAGGAGGTTCGAGCCCAGCAGTGGGACGTATATGTGCTGAAATGATGATGATGATTTGTTTTAAATCTAAAGTTTCACTAACTATTAATTAGTTTTATAAATTTTAGCAAATGCCCGCGATCTTGCTCGCGTAGTTCCCGTTCCCATGGGATTACGGAAATAAAATATAACCTATTTTATTCGCCGATAAAGTAGCTTTTAATTGGTTAATGTATTTGAAAATCAGTATAATCCTCGTGGTTTCATCTGCGTAGGCCCGTTTCCATGGGAACTTGGGGATTAAATATACTGTTACTTGCTGATAAAATAGTTTTTCATTGGTAGATTTTTTTAATGCGTTTAGAGGTTTAGAGGTGAAAGCGTAATTTATAATATTAGTTAGGATAATGGATGAAAAAGAGAAAAGCACCATAATGTGTCAACCCTATCGCCATATGCGATAGCGACAACGCGCCGCATCGCGGTCAAGGGCGCCAACTGATTTTTATATCGTCTGTCAAGCGTGAGCGTACCTTTATAAATTTGTTACTTTTTATGACCCTATAACGGTCTCGCTAAGTTACGAATATGG
Source organism: Lymantria dispar (assembly GCA_032191425.1). NCBI lineage: Eukaryota > Metazoa > Arthropoda > Insecta > Lepidoptera > Erebidae > Lymantria > Lymantria dispar. The sequence goes on along the minus strand of CM063465.1, from coordinate 1,180,817 downwards.
TGATGCTTTTCGGCCGACCCACTCTTGTGGTAACTGATTGAAAATACAAGCTTTTACCACGAGAGTCGTAAGAATGCCGTTTACAGTATTAAGCCCACGCTAGTCTAATTGTAAAATGGCTGAAACGGATTTGCAATAAATATACAAGCAAATTCCGCGTTAGGTATTTGACAATAATTAAATTTAAGGATGTTTTTTTTTTCAGAATTTTCTGTCACAAATAAATACGTTTTCTTGTTTATTTTGAAAGTATTTTCCTCCAGAAAGCTTAGTGGAACGGGTGAAGTCGTTGCAGCTCTAAGAATTACCACGCTGAAGTGTCAACGGGTAAGCCACACTGCATGAAAAATTCATAACTTTTAGGGGAGTAAAGTTCTCGAGTGGCGACCACACATCGGACGACACAGCAAGGGTTATTCACCCACAGGTGAACAATTGTTCATTCAAAGAACTCATTGGAACCTTTCTTCCCTACGGTTGTCGGTTCGTCGAGTAATGTAATCTGCCCATTGCCACTACAGCGTGCTATGTCGGTTACAAGAACGGAGTCTTTAACGGATTTTCAAATTTCGGATTCTATTTCGCAGAGAAATCCCGAGCATAGTCTACAGCACTCTGAGCGACTCTGATCTTGGTTATGAGACCCACATTTAGGGAGCACGTTTCCGTGCCATAACTCATCACTGGTAACACACTCTGGTCGTAGACCTGAATTTTCATACACTGAGGTATATTGGATGAGAAGATCCTTTTAATTTTTCTGAACACTGGGTCTCAATACCAATATTTATGGAATATTTATGGAATAAAATAATTATGGAATAAACTCAATATTTATGGAAATATTAATTTATCCACCTTGGCAAGTTCACCGTGTTGTTGGTCTGTGAAGTCGCTATAAAAAGCTATTAAGTACCATATGTAAATAATTATTATATTAAAGCAAGGTCGTATTTTATACTTGAAACTGAATAATTTTGAGACAAATAAATTGTTACGAAAAATTTTTGATTTGATTTATTATAATTCCTTGAAGGGATTTTTATTATAGGAAGTCATTAGTGGATGTACTTAGATAAAGTTGTGGGAAGTAATTAACTTATTCGAATGTAATAAAAGGCGGATGAAGGGCTGGACGAAAATAAGGAAAAATTTAAATAAACATGACATTAAAAGAAGGATATAGTTATTTGAGATTTTCAATCGGATATAACGTTTTTTTTGTAAATAAATCTATTTTATGAATTTTATCGCGTTTGTATTTGATTTTTCATTGCCCGGCGTTTCGAACACACACGCCCGTGACCAAAATCCGACAAAGAGTTTTATTTACAACTAGCAATCCGCCCTCGCTTCGCTTCGGTTATAGGTTATAGTCGTTTTACCCGCGTAGTTCCCGTTCCCGTGGGAATACCGGGATAAAATATAGCCTAGTTTACGCCCTGATGTTATAGCTTTCCATTGGTGAAAGAATTTTTGAAATCGGTCCAGCCGTTTTGAAGATTACCCGGAACAAACAGACAGACAGACAGACAGACAGACAAAAAATTTTTAATTGCTATTTTAGGCATAGGTGTCGTGCAAATAACCGTGTGAGCATGAAAAAAGCCTATTATTTTGACATTACAAACAGACACTCCAATTTTATTTATTGGTATAGACTAGCAACCCGCCCTCGATTCGCTTCAGTTTTAGTCGTTTTACCCGCGTAGTTCCCGTTTCCGTGGGAATACCGGGGCAACATATAGCCTAGTTTACGCCCTGATGTTATAGTTTTCCATTAGTGAAAGAATTTTTGAAATCGGTCCAGCCGTTTTGAAAATTACCCGGAACAAACAGACAGACAAAAATTTTTTAATCGCTATTTTAGGCATAGGTGTCGTGCAAATAATCGTGTGAGCATGAAAAAAGTCTATTATTTTGACATTACAAACAGACACTCCAATTTTATTTATTGGTATAGACTAGCACCCCGCCCTCACTTTGCTTCGGTTTCAGTCGCCTTACCCGCGGCGTAGTTCCCGTTTCCGTAGGAATACCAGGATAAAATATAGCCTATGTTACTCCCTAATATTATAGCTTTCCATTGGTGAAAGAATTTTTGAAATCAGTTCGGTGGTTTAAGCGTGAAAGTGTAACAAACAAACAAACAAACATCCTTACTTTCGCATCCTTACTAATATTATAAATGCGAAAGTAAGGATGTTTGTTTGTTACGCTTTCACGCTTAAACTACCGAACTGATTTTAAAAATTCTTTCACCAATGGAAAGCTATAATATCAGGGAGTAAACTAAGCTATATTTTATCCCGATATTCCCACGGGAACGGGGACTACGAGGGTAAGACGACTGAAACCGAAGCGAAGCGAGGGCGGGTTGCTAGTTTATAATATTAGTAAGGACGTGTAAAACTCACTTAACACCAGAAGGCTCTCTTTTCTATATATAACATCCTTTTTTTATAGACTATACAGACAGACGTACGATACCATATACACCCATATACGGACATGATTATCGCCATGTGTGGTAGCCACCGGTCCACGTCATCGATGGCCTGATATACAACACTCATCTCGGCTCATATACGTCCCACTGCTGGGCTCGAGCCTCCTCCACAATAGGAGGGAAATTTACCTACTATACCATAATGGTCAGACGGGTTGGCATAGAGTTTTATTTCTAGTTTTTCTTCTCTTGCATAGATATCTCTTATGGTGCATACTATATCCCTTAGTCGTCTTTTACAACACCCACGGGCAAGAGAGGGGGGTGGTGAATTATATTCTTAGTCCTTTACTCACGGTAGTGGCCATCAACAGCAATAAAAAAATATATAAAAAGATAACATTCTTTTAAATCGATCGCAGCGCTATTTGATCCATCTTGAATTCACTTAAACATAAAAAAAAAACACATCAAAATCTATATAATCTGTGTTTACTTCAACTCCGTTTGATAAAGGCGTTAGGCCGTTTAAATTATGTATTAGGAAGAATGAGCATTATAATCTGTTAGCGGAAATTATAATTATAGTGTTTTGAGTAATGTGTAATGTTACGTTATTATAATTGTTTGTTTGTCAAAATAGTTGTTAATATTTATCGCTTTAATACAGTTTAAGGCGGATGTCGTTAAGTCCGGCTAATCTAACTGTTTCATTTGCGTTCTGTGTATAATATCCGTGTGGTGGCGGAGTAAGAATACAATTCATAACCATTTATTTTACCCGTGGGTATTGTAAAAGACGACTAAGGGATATATTATGCTTATAACATCAGAAGGCTCTCAAAACTCTAAATAAAACTTTATGTATACCCATCTGCCGACCATCGCTAGGGAGATGCTCGGCAGTGTCAGGAACTGGGACGCGGTCGCTGCCTTCTGTGAGGCCGTAATCTCACGGAAGGAGGCGGCGGATCGTGCGCGAGAGGATCTCCTCTTCGGTGACACGTTCCGCCGCCGTCGACTCGGGCGGCGCAGGCGCGAGAGTCTGCGCCTGATGCCGCCTTAGCCGAGGCCGCGGGTGATCGGATCGGGGACTTTAATCCATCACCCTCAGAGAGGCTGACCACGCGACGGCGACCGATGTCCCGGGACAGGGCCGTTGAGAAGTGAGGGTACCCGAAAGGGTATTTTGTTAAGCCGACCACTGAGGACAAGGAACTCTGCACTGGTGGTCGGTCCAACGACGAAGGCGACGTGGGTACAGGTGGGTTATGGGCCCGCGCGTCGTCCCTTCGTCGCCCCCGACGGAATGGACGTCGTGTGCGCTTAGCATAGCCCACCCATAAAAAAAAATGTCTATCCACCTGACCAGTGTGTTGCAGAAGGTTAATATCCCTCCTATTAAAAGGAGGCTCGAACCCAACAGAGGGGCGTATATGAGCTGATGTTTATATTCTTAATAAACATTGCTATTAATAAATTATTGGGATATATTTAGGAAAAGTATTTTTATGATCTTTCATAGAAAAGGGCCATATTAAGAGTGCGTAACCGTAGAGAATGCATGAAGACTAATAAGTGTGAGTGAAGCGATGGAAGTACGTCAGGATCGTGGCTTGTGGCAATTTGTAGTCTCTGCCTACCTCTCTGGGAAGCAGGGAAAAGACGTCTCGCATATAGTCTGTATAAACTTCTAATTATGTTTTTTGGCTGTACTCTATCTGATAGATAGAACTCTATCTGGTTGGTTTTGATACCTTTAAAAAGTTACACTTCAAAAAAGAAACAATTTAGTCAAATGTTGTTACCCGCCGTTTTTATTTGCTTTTCTGTCAAAATCTTTAGTCTTTATCTGTCAAAATGAGTGAATCTAACGAGAGAACTAGATACATTTTATAATATACTAGCTGACCCGGCGAATTTCGTACCGACATAATTTTTTCGTAAATATATTTTCTAAATTTCCAAAAATATAGTCTCTGGAAGAACCATTACAGCTTTATCCGGCAAGATTCGATCGTCTTGGTTGCGGCGTTGTTAATGATGATTCAAAGAGAATACAAATTCTTAGAATAATAACGTATAGAAGGTAAGTTCGCGCACAAAAAGTGAAGCATTTCAATTGGAGCATAATGGAGCTTACGCCAGAACCGTTCCGTAATGTACAGGTCACTGTACTGCACGTACGTACGCAACTCTTAAAAATAAATAAATAATTATGACGGTTTGTGCATTCAAATGGTGTCACAAGACATTTGAAAAGCTTAAAAAGGTTTTTAACATTACTTTTAAAATTATTTCGACAATTTATGTTAATAAAAACAAAATTTGATTTCATAATTTGTATAGTGGTGTGCGTGTGTATGTGTAATCGTCTGCGCGCATAAAGTATTTTTAGATTCATGTTTCGAACGTTCGAAGTAGCGACACTATCCTTCTATACGTTATTATTCTAAGGAGCCGTTATAGATTTTCCTAATACTTGCCCTCTCGTTGCGTTTTCAAAACAGTTATCTGGTCAGTTTCTAGACCTACACCTACGTCGTAACTACTGATATGCTGATCTTGTCCCATTTTGCCAAAAATGGCGTCCATTTCACCAGTGACAGGGCATTCAGCAATCAGAGCGCGGTGCATCTTTGACATCAAAATTACCGTATTGAAAACGATTGAATCGTAAATAAAACTACTCGGTCCTATACCTACCTTCTATACGTTATTATTCTAAGATCGGCTCATTACTAGAGCAACATTAAACCACAAATGCGATCAATTCGCTATTCAGGCGTGACGATAAAACCCTTATCTATTCATTATATATGATTTATAGTGAAATTATCGTAATTATCCGAGTTAACATTAAATCTATGAACCTTGAAACTAGTTAAAATTAAGTCGTGCACAGCCGTTAAGCAACGTTCATCCAATTTGATGTTTCGTCAATATCGTGTTAGAGACAGCCATTATTTAAAACCGGCTGACAGGTCAGCATATCAGAATATAATGGATCGTGTTGTAATAGTCTACTTCGTTAAGTATCCGTGGTATTTAATATCTGGACTAGGCATGTTATTATCTCGGCTTATATCCCACTACTGGGCTCGAGCCTCCTCCGCAATGGGAACTGCTGGTCAAACAGGGTGGTATATGGTTTTATCTCGAGTTTTTCACTTCTTGCCCAGATTTTATATGCATATTATATCCCTCTCCGTATGGTCACGGAGTAAGAATAGAATCCACCACTCCTTATTCTGCTCGTGGATGTCGTAAAAGACGATTAAGGGATGTAATATGCACATAATATCTGTGCAAGAGAGGGGAAACTCGAAATGAAAGCCTATACTAATATGTCTGACCAGCATGGTATGAAGGCCCGAGCCCAACAGTGGACTGCGATGATGGTGATTATGATCACTTAGCCGTTTTTTACGACATCCATGGGTAAGGTGATGAATTGCAATCTCATTCATCACACATCGCATTATAAATTTTTTTGAATAATTTGTAAGAAAGAAAGAAAGAACACCATTTAGTCTGTTCTCGTTAAATCTATATACGTTTCGAGCCTCCTTCATAATAAGGGGGAAAGGTTAGACATGTTGGTATTTTTTTTTTATGGGTGGGCTATGGTAAGCGCACACGCGGTCCATTCCGTCCGGGGCGACAAAAGGACGGTGTGCGGGCCCATAACCCACCCGTATCCACATCGCCTTCGTCGTTGGGCCAACCACCGGAGCAGGGTGACTTGTCGTCAATGGTTGGCCCGACGGAATACCCCTTCGGGTAACCTCACCTCTCGACGTCCTGGGACGTCGGTCGCCGTCGCGCGGTTAGCCACACTGCGGGTGACGGACAATTCCCCGGTCCGATCACCCGCGGCCTCGGCTAGGGCGGCATTAGGCGCAGATACTCGCGCCTGCGCCGCCCGAGTCGCCGGCGGCGGAACGTGTCGCCGAATAGGATCTCTACTCGCACACGATCTGCCGCCTCCTTCCGTGAGATTACGGCCTCACAGAAGGCAGCGACCGCGTCCCAGTTCCTGATACTGTCGAACATCTCCCTGGCAATGGTCGCCAGCACCAGGTCGGCACCGATAATCGCGACGAGTTCACGGCGCTCCCCCTCCCACGCAACACACTCCTCGAGCGTGTGCAGCGCCGTAAACAGGGTGGTATAGGGTTTTATTTCGACTTTATCACTTGGTTAGATTTTATATGCATATTATATCCTTCTCCGTGTGGTAACGAAGTAAGAATACAATTCAACTCTCCCTATCTTGCCCCTGGATGTCGTAAAAGACGACTAAGGGATATCATCATTTTATCATTATTTCAGCTCATATACACCCCACTGTTGGGCACGAGCCCCCTCCGCAGTAGGAGGGAAATTGAGCTTAGTATACCATGCTAGTCAGACAGGTTGGTGTAGGGTTTTATTTCAAGTTGTACTTCTCGTGCACAGATGTTACATGCATATTATATCCCTTAGTCGTCTTTTACGACACCTACGGGCAGGAGGGAGTGTTAAATTGTACTCTTACTCCGTCACCACAAGGAAATTCCGGGATATAATAATTAAGGGATATATTTATAACTAAGGGATACATATGATAGATATTTACATAGGTAATATTTGTGCAAGAAAAGGGAAACTCGAAATGAAATCCTAAACCAACATGTCGGACCAGCATGGTATAGTAGGTCAAATTCCCTCCCATTGTGAAGGAGGCCCGAGCCCAACAGTGGGACGTATGTGGGCTGTGATGATGGTGATGATGATCCTTTAGTCGTCTTTTACGACATTCCCGGGTAAGATAGGGAGTGTTGAATTGCATTCTTATTCAGTCATCACACCTGGAAACGTTATGGTCTTTAACTGTACGTTTCGTTTCGACCATTTCGTTTTCGTTCGCGTGGGGATATGGATATAAAATACAGCCTATGTTACTCGCTGATAATGTAGTAAGTGAAATTTTTTAAATCGTTTTCATTGTAAAAGAGCAACCCGAACTCGCTTCGCTTTGGTTTCTGTCGCCTTATCCCCGTAGTTCTCGTTCCCGTGGGAATACCGGGATAAAATATAGCCTAGTTTACGCCCTGATATTATAGCTTTCCACTGGTGAAAGAATTTTTCAATCGGTCCCGCCGTTTTGAAGATTTCCCGGAACGAACAGACAGACAGAAAAATCGACAGACACGAAAAAATATAAAGTGATTTTTAGGCATAGGTATAGTGCAAATAACCATCATCATCATCTTGCTCTTATCCCAATTACTTGGGGTCGACGCAATATGTCATCTGTTTTGACATATTGCAAAAAGTTTCGGCAATGACTTTTATGACCGGCCGCTTGCCTGACGTCAACCCTCCTTGGGAATGTAATCTTTGATCCAAATGGTACCAGATGGAGTTGGTCCGGGTCAATCTAGGGCTCTTAGTCGTCCTTTACGACACCCACGAGCAAAGCAAGGGTTGGTAGTATGCGAAGCCGCTACCACACAGCACCAGTGCAAATAATAGTGCAAATAACCATGTGGGCATGAAAAATGCCTATTATTTTGACATTACAAGCAGACACTCCAATTTTATTTATTGGTATAGATAAAACTACAGAACACTTTGCTGCCGCCCGTGATCATGAACGCTGCAGTGTTCGAAAAGTCGGGCAATCAAAAATCAAATACAAATGCAATAAAATCCGTAAAGTAGTTTTATTTACAATATGTATACAACGAGTATTACACTCGTGTAAATATCAAAAATCGGTTTTATTTTTTAGGAGTGAAATCGTTACAAACAAACTCATATTCGTATTACAATATTATTTAGTATTACTATAAGAGTTAAAACAATTATTTATGTACCGCAAAATATTTTCGATAGGAATCGAACGCACGACTCTCAGCATGCAAGCCACGACAATTACGTCACCATATTCCATTAGCCCATTGACGTTTATTAAGCGTAAGCTTTATAAGACAAGGGACAATACGATAATCACGTTTGTCAGTTAGGTAAGTAGTATATTGCGACGGTGACCGCCGTCCTGGAAAGGGGCAGTCGTGAAGAGAGGGTACTCCCTCAGGGTATGCCGTCAGGCCGACTACTAGGGATGTGAAAAAATAATCGATTTTTAATAATCGATTTTTTATTTGTAATAATCGATCTTTACAATCGATTATCAAAATAATAAAAAATAGATTTTTTATTATTCGAAATTCGATCGAAATTAATCGTTTATTTCACTGCCAGATTTCCTAAAAAAAGTTATCACGATAGGTACTGCGTGCAGTGTTTCATCATCATCATCATCTTGCTCTTATCCCAATTACTTGGGGTCGACGCAATATGTCATCTGTTTTGACATATTGCAAAAAGTTTCGGCAATGACTTTTATGACCGGCCGCCTGCCTGACGTCAACCCTCCTTGGGAATGTAATCGTTGACCCAAATGGTACCAGATGGAGTTGGTCCGGGTCAATCTAGGGCTCTTAGTCGTCTTTTACGACACCCACGAGCAAAGCAAGGGTTGGTAGTATTCGATGCCGCTACCACACAGCACGCAGTGTTTCATACTATATTAGTAAATAAAGCTCACATTTCCTAAAAATAAAAAAAGTCATCGTAATCCTGTTGAGTTTATTAAAAAATTAATTAAAAATCGATTATTTTATAATTGATTATTTATTTTTAATTAATCGATTATTTTATAATCGATTTATTTTAAAGAACAAAATATCGATTATTTAAAAAATCGATTATTTTCCCTCCAAGTCCCATCCCTACCGACTACTGACGACAAGGAACTCGGCACCGGTGGTCCGCCCAACGACGAAGGTGACATGCTACGGGTGGGTTACGGGGCTCCGCGTCGCCCCTCTATTGCCACGGATGAAAAAAAGATAGGTAATCTAGCGTTTCAAGGGAGTGCTCATTTCCCTGGTGATTCTTTCTCTGATTCTAGAGATTTCGGAAACGAAACGTATATAAATGGTGATGATGATAACATGAGCCTAATCCATCACGGTCTTATTAGTAAAATTAACTGTACTTTAATTCATCTCGGCCCACATACGTTCCAATGTTGGGCTCGAGCCTCCTCCATAATAGGAGGGAAATTGATCTTACAATAACATGCTGGTCAGACACGTTGGTATAGGATTTTGTTTTGAGATTAATTTTTTTTATTCAAACGGTGGCAAGCGAGCAAACAGTAAATCTGATGGTAAATGTTGCTGCCGCTCATGGACCTTTGTTAGACCGATGATGACCGTGATAAAAGTGAAGGGAGTGGGAATGCGTGCAATGAGGTTCAGTGACACTAAAGGCATCACTAAAACCCATCACATGTAAAAAACCCTCAGAAAGTTGTGATGCCGGCTCTCTCGCTCACTGAACAAAGTGCAGTAACAAATTGCTACTACTCAGACGTCGATTTTCTGCCCAGTGTGGTACTACCTCAGACGGACCGGCCCGCGGCTGTGGACAGACAACTGTCGACAGTGTGCTCCTACCATTATCTTATCTTTGGTTGCATAGATGTTTTATGCTTATTATATCCCTTAATCGTCTTTTAACCCAATATATAAAAAGAGGAGAAGAGGTAGACCTTTTAAAAGATGGAGTGATGACATCGTAGAAGTTGCTGGACCATTTTGGCCAAGAATGGCACAAGAGAGAGAAAGTTGGCATAATTTGGAGAAGGCTTTCACCGTAAAAGGTGGCCCTTACATATAATAAATATAATAAATTTCAGAGAAAAATTACTAACAGTCTAATCTTAAGCAATATACATACATACATACATTCACGCCTTTTTCCCATAGGGGTAGGCAGAGACCACTTTCCTTCACTTGCTACGATCTTGACATACTAATTTCGCTTCTTCTACATTCATTAATCTCTTCATGCATATTCTTCGTTTTAGGGTACTTCTAACCTGGCCTTTCTTAAGGACGTCCTCGATTTGATCGTGAAACGTCCGCCTTGGTCTTCCCCTTCCAACACTTCCACTCAGATTCGCCTTATAAATTCTTCTTGTTAATCTCCTTTCATTCATTCTCTCTACATATCCAAACCAACTTAACATACCTTTCTCAATCCTTGTCACTACATCAACATTCATACCACAACGTTCCCTGATTACACTGTTCTTAATTTTATCACTCAGTTTTACACCAATCATGCTCCTCAGCGCTCTCATTTCCACAGCATTTATTCTACTTTCATGTTTCTTCTGCCATACCCAGCTCTCACTTCCATACGTTAGGGTTGGTACAAGGACTCCCCTATGCACAGCCAGGCGAGCCTTCTTAGAGAGGCTCTGGCTACCTATACAGGTGTGTAAAGCACCATTCACCATATTGCCCTTACATACTCTTCTTTCAAAATCATTTTCACATTTACCATCTCTCGCAAAAGTAGATCCCAAATATACCCAAATATACTAGCAAAAATCATAAGCAATATACTAACAAAAATCATAAACATTAAGTTACTTTCTTTTTTAGTTATACTATTTTGTAATGGATAAATAAAGCTTATAATAAAATATCCCTTAATCGTCTTTTACGACATCCACGGACAACATATGGTGAATTGTATTTTTACTCGGTCACCACAAGGATACTTCAATTGTATAGACAATATTATCTTGAATATGTTAGCCAATACACCGGTTTTCAGATAGACATTAGTACATTACCAATCTACCCACATAATGAACGTATAATAATTACGTAATAGTTCATATCGTGTATTGCGCACATGTGTGCACGCCTTCATGTATTTAGACCACTCAATAGGGCTGCCATTATCATAAAATGCCGAGAATCAAACACAAAGCCTCAAGGAAATTCTTAGATAAACTGTAAGCTACATTATCGGCGAATAATATAGGCTTTTTTTTTTGGGGTGGGCTGCGGTCGGCGCGCTCCTCGCACCACTCCGTCCGGGGCGACAGAGGGGCGCAAGCACGCAACACCCGCAACCCACCGGGAAACCACGTCGCCTTCGTCGTTGGGTCGACCACCGGGAATAATATAGGCTGCCCGAGTGGTGATGGAGTAAGAATACAATTCACCACCCCCTATCTTGCTTGTGGATGTCGTAAAAGATGACTAAGGGATATAATATACATATAACATCTATGCAAGAGAAGGAAAATTCGAAATAAAAAATTTATAAAAAAAAAACCTGCTTTATTTTATATCTGAGTCGTCTTTTATGGTACTCACAGACGGGAGGGGTGATGAATTCTATTATTAACTAGCAACCCGACCTCGCTTCGCTTCGGTTTCGGTCGCCTTACCAGCATAGTTCTCGTTCCCGTGGGAATAGCGGAATAAAATATAGCCTAAGTTACTTCTTATGTAAACAGCTAACTGGTAGTGAAATATTATCAAAATCGGTCTAGCAGTTTTGAAGATTACCTCAAACAAATAGACAGACAGTGTCGTGCAAATAACCGTGTGAGCATAAAAAAAACTCAGTATTTTGATATTACAAAAAGACACTTTAATTTTGTTTATTTGTATAGAGTATCATCATTTACCATTTCAGCTTATATAAGACCCACTGCTAGGCACGAGCCTCCTCTCCAATAGGAGGGCAATTGACCTACCATACCACGCTGGTCAGACGGGTTGGTATAGGATTTTAATTCGAGGTTTCATTTTCTTGCATAGACGTTATATGCATATTTATCTCTTAGCTGTCTTTTACGACACCCACGGGCAAGACAGGGAGTGGTGAATTGTATTCTTAATCCTTCATTTCATTCATCATTTCATGAATGATCCTAACTCCATCACCACACTGAAAAATATGGAGTAGTGTATCTTTATATATATATTTCTTGTGTACCTGTGTATGTCACTGAACTCCTCCTAAACGACTTTTTTTTTTGGGGAGTGGGCTGCCGTCAGCGCACTCCTCCCACCACTCCGTCCGGGGCGACAGAGGGGCGTAAGCACGCACACCCGCAACCCATCCGAACACCACGTCGCCTTCGTCGTTGGACCGACCATCGGAGCAGGGTTACTTGTCATCAGTGGTCCCTCCTAAACGGCTGGACCGATGTTGATGAAATTTTGGTGTTATTCAAGGAGATTAGAGAATGGTTTAGATTCATTATTGGACCCGGTAGGTAGCGGTGTTGTCGATTTCAAAGAGAATTCCTTTTATTTTATTTGAACAGAATAACGTCTGTTGGGTCAGCTAGTATTTTTATAAATAATTTTTTTGCGTACGTGTGTATGCCACCGAACTCCTCCTAAACGACTGGACTGATGTTGATGAAATTTTTTGTGCATATTCAAGGGGATTCGAGAATGGTTTAGATTCACAATTGGACCCTGTAAGTGGCGCTTTATTTTATTTGAACAGAACAACGTCTGTTGAGTCAGCTAGTAGAGTATAGATAACTTTATTTAATTTTTATTTATTCGGAAAACTTACAGCTAATACATGCTTAACAATATATACTAAATAACAAAGGCCAATTACAAGTTTTCACATATAGCTTACAATGAATAGTAGAATAATGAAAGTCGGTAAATGATAAATTATAATTAAAAGATGGTGCAATATGCTTGAAAGTTATCTGAACAAAATATGTAATTACTTATATGAATATCTCTTAACTTACTTCATTTCAGAAAAGAAATCGTTGGTTAAAACATTTTTAACTTGAGAGACACTGATATAAAAAAGATCAAAGAGAAACTTTGAGGCAATTTCATTAAAGGTTCTAGAGGCACGTATAATAAAACTATTGAGCCTATAAGTAGTTCTCGCAAATGGCGTATGCAATAATGCTGGTTGTCTAAGTGTTATGGGTCGTGTGACGAGTCCAATTTTGCCTAGAAGCTTAGTACAATCCATTTTTTTTTTTTTTTTTTTTTTGTGTGTGTACAGCTGTTGGCCGCAGATGGCCTTGACAGCTTGACGCGGACTATGGGCGAGCGCTGAGGGCTCTCAACCCGGAGAAAAGTATGCTAAGCGACATCGCCCAAGGGCTCCCCCTGTGGGGAACGGACCTCGGCTTGGGGCGTCGCTGGAGGCAAAGAGGGCGTGCCCACGTTTTTAGTCGTGACTTTTGCGCGGCGCGGTTTCGCACCTCGACGGTGAGGGCGGAACCGCGGATATTTATTTGTTAAGGTCTCGCGGGCCGTGTAGGCTCTTTGTTGAGCGAGTGTGATATTGTCGTCCTCTTCATCGAGGACGTCGGATGGATACAATCCACTTTGCCCGATGCTATCTTAAATAGGTAGGATAAGTCAGCTATACGTCTACGCTCGCGTAGAGGTAATAAATGAAACAGTTTACAACGCCGAATATAGTCTGAGGAATAACTGCGCGTTTTGAATTGTATAAAACGTGAAAATCGCTTCTGGATACTTTCAATTCTGTCAATATATCTATACCAATAAATAAAATTGGAGTGTCTGTTTGTAATGTCAAAATAATAGGCTTTTTTCATGCTCATACGGTTATTTGCACGACACCTATGCCTAAAATAGCAATTAAAAAATTTTTGTCTGTCTGTCTGTTTGTTCCGGGTAATCTTCAAAACGGATGGATCGATTTCAAAAATTCTTTCACCAATGGAAAGCTATAATATCAGGGTGTAAACTAGGCTATATTTTATCCCGGTATTCCCACGGGAACGGGAACTACGCGGGTAAAACGACTATAACCTATAACTGAAGCGAAGCGAGGGCGGGTTGCTAGTATGTTATATATTGGATTCCATACTTGTGAAGCATATTCCAAATGGCTGCGAACAAAAGCACAATAAAGAATTTTGTATGTTTTGATATTCTTAAAATCAGACGATAATCTTAATATAAAACCAAGGGCCTTGTTAGTTTTCTTTATAACCTTATCAATGTTTCATTATATCAATTTAATTACTTATAGAATGTTATAACAAAAAATTAAAACTTGGCACAGCCCTGAGAAGCAGGGCATCGCATTAACAACAATGGCGAGTTCACAAAATATTATTATTTAGCTTCATTACAAATTACTCATTATTTACATAAGCCTAAACAATTAATATATAATTATAATAATCCGTGGCAGAGTTTCTCAAAGTATCTGCAGAGGAGCGTGACGAATATGGAACACTATTATGTGGAATATTTGACTACATAAGTGGCATAGTGATTGAGATAACGACCTACCATGACAGTATCGCGGGTTCTCACGCACGATAATACTTTGTGCGATCGATAATTTAATTATATATTTGTAAAGTCCCCCGATACAAGGCACAGATGTACTTGACTGTACAGGTGGCGTAGTTATTACCGTGCCAGTGTCGGGCGTTGGAATCCCACGCAGGGCAACATTTTGTGCGATCCACAAATTTGTGACTTCTGTACCTGGATGTAATTTGTATCCGTTAATTGTGTTTGTAAAGTCCCCCGTAACAGAAATACAATTTTCTTAGTGCAGGCTGTTGCTGTCTTTAAAAAAAGAAAAACGATTATTTTCTTAGTGCAGTGTTGTCTATAAGTAAAAAAATTCTAGTTTCAATAAGATAGTAATCCCAATTACTTGTGGTCCTTGCAATAAGTATTTATGTACAGTCGTATATATTGCACAACCTTTTGGCTATAGGTTTTATAACAAACCGTCTACTAAACGACAAGACTAATTGGGAATGTAATTGTTAATCAGACGGTACCAGATAAAGATTGCCCAGGTCTGTGTAAAAATCTTAGTTGTCTTAGTGTCTCACGAGCAAAGTAGGAATTGACAGTATTCATAGCCGACTCCAAATATCGACTATTTAACTCAATTAATTTATATCTGGATCAATATCTTTTATATAGTACTTTTAATTAATAAAACGTTATCATTAGACTATCGACATCTATTGTAGGATGTCGGCTTTCCTAGATGGGGGATAATGCCATAATGGCCACGTTTACCGTACGGGTTGGCGATTGCAAAAGGGGAATACGAGCGAGGGGCCTTTCTAAAGTACTAGCTTCTGCTCGCGACTTCGTCCGCGCGGTAAAGATACTTTGAGCTTGCGCTAACTTTAACCTCAGACTTTGTTCACGTAGAAGGTGAAAATATTTTTTAATAATACGATTATGTCACATATGATTTTTGTGAAAATTAGTCGTATAGGTAGCAGAAGCTCTCAAAAGGAAAAAAACACCCGATTTTGAAACATTATTCATTGGTGCTCCGCTCCTGTTGGTCTTAGCGTGATGATATATAGCCTTATAGTCTTCCTCGATAAATGGGCTATCTAATACTGAAAGAATATTTCAAATCAGTTCCTGAGATTAGGGCGTTCAAACAAACACACTCTTCAGCTTTATATATTAGTATAGAAGTAGGTATAGATAGATTAATATTTCTGTGAGCAGGATGATGATTTTATTGAAATAATTCTTAAAGTATTTATATTAGTTTGAGAAACACTGTTTATAAATAATTCGGTAGTCCCTTATTAATATTTAATTATATATAATAGGTGTAATATATATTTAATATTATATTAAACAATTGCCTGGTCCAAACTACATTACAGATTCGTCGTATTTAATTATTCTACGTTAATATTTTTAACTTAGTTCCGGTTTTTATATTGTTATTTAATATATCTATACTAATATTATAAAGAGGAAAGATTTGATTGTTTGTTTGTTTGTATTGAATAGGCTCCAAAACTACTGAACCGATTTCAAAAATTTTTTCACCAATGTAAAGCTATACTATCAGGGAGTAACATAGGCTATACTTTACCCCAGTATTCCCACGGGAACGGGAACTACGCGGGTAAGACACTGAAAGCGAAGCGAAGCGAGGGCAGGTTGTTAGTGAATTATAAACTAGTTCTTTGCTTTGATTTTTTTGTTTGTTTTGTTTTTATTTTTGTTCTTTGGGTAAATTCTTAGTGGATAAACCGGCAAATGATTAATTGTGTGTTTTTTTTTGTACTGTGAATGTTAATTAAATTAAAAATATTTGTGATTATTTTTAAGATTTCCGTACTTAGATAATGATATGATGATATACTGATTCAATTTATGAACACTCGTTATGGTATTTTTAAAGTGCCGTACCCAAAGGGTAAAAACTGGACCCTATTACTGAGACTTCGCTGTCCGTCCGTCCGTCCGTCCGTCCGTCTGTCACTAGGCTGTATCTCAAGAACGGTGATAGCTAGACAGTTGAAATTTTCACAGATGATGCATTTCTATTGGCGCTATAACAACAAATACTAAAAATAAAATATATATTTAAGGGGGGGCTCTCGTACAACAAACTTGATTTTTTTACCGTTTCTTGCTCGATACTTATAACGGTGACAGATAGACGCTTTAACTATTCACAGAATATTTAGTTTTATGTTCTCTTTAAATATAATTAATTAAAATAAAATAAATAATTAAGGGGGCTCTCATACAATAAAAGAGGTTTTCGCCGTTTTTTTTTTATAGATAATGGTAGGGAGCGCTTCGTGCGCGACTCCGACTTGCACTTGGCCGGTTTTTTTTTTTATTGTAAACGGTGGCGAACGAGCAGACAGTACACCTGATGGTAAGTCTTGCTGTCGCTCATGGACATTTGCTAGGCCGCTGCCTACTGTAAAGGAAGTGAAGGGAGTGTGAATGAGTGCAATGAGATTTGGTGATACTAAAGGTATCACTAAAACCCTCCACATACAAACACCCTCAGAAAGTTGTGCTTCCGGCTCTCTCGCTCACCGAACGAAGTGCAGTAACAAATTGTTACTATTCGAACTTTGATTTTCTGCTCAGTGTGGTACTACCCCGGACGGACGGGCCCGCGGCTGTAGACAAACAACCTTCAACAGTGTGCTCCTACCATTATAACTTCTATTTCTTAGGTTCATTTCTTTATGATTTGAAGTGAAACTTCTTTAAGCATGTTACAACTGATTTCGTGTTACGTGACAAGGTCGGATCCGTTTGGCTCTTTACAATCCGTTTCCGCGGGCCCACGTGTTCTACGCGTTCGCACAGCTGATTGCAGCTGATCGTGACTATTTTCGATATTCGTACTTTTTTAAAAAAAGACAACACCGTTGCCCTAAACAATTAATTCTTGTATTGCGGTGGTCATTTATTTATTGTAAAAATGGAGAATACATCTCCGTAAAATGTAATATAATGGCGAAACTGTCCATTATATCAGTGGTTGCCAATAAAATTACACGATGCATCACAATAATGGTAAATTTGCTATTAATAAATTTAAAGAAAAAACCTTTTTTAAAAACGAACCTTTGTTATTTGTTAATAAAATGTACTAAAAAGATAGATCTTTCCGTGTGGTGACGGAATAAGAATACAATTCACCACTCCCTATCTTGCCCGTGGACGTCGTAAAAGACGACTAAGGGATATAATATGCACATAACATCTGTGCAAGAGAAGGAAAACTCGTAATAAAACCCTATACCAACATGTCTAATCAGCATGGTATAGTAGGTCAAATTCCCTCCGATTGTGGAGGAGGCCCGAGCCCAACAGTGGGACGTATGTGCGCTGCTATGATGATGATGATGAAAAAGATAAAAATAATTTAACTCTAATAAAAAATATAACACTTTATAAGTTCATTGTAACCTTTAACGATAATTAAGCTTCTTCGTCTACGACAAAATAATCCTTTATCGTACATAATTATATATTTTTAATACTAAAACTTTAAACCTTAATTTAAAATCTGCCTGTTTTTATCACAGTCCCAATTTTATATATAGGAAAAAGAAGGTGCTAAATTTTCTTAATTATACAATCAAAATGATTTTTTGATGCTCACATAGTTATTTACATGATACCCATGCTTAATTTTAATTTTTTTATATCTCTGTCTGTCTTTCAGGGCAGTCTTGTAAAGGGCTGGACCGATTTTAATAATATTTTACTACCAGGTGCCTGTCTATATAAGGAGTAATTTTAGGCTATTTTCTTTCAAGAAATCCCTACAAATTTTTGTTCGATCCAGATATCGAACCAGAGGCGTCATGAACGTCGTAATATTTAACGTATTTAATAACGTATTTTAGAAGATAAGGTATATAAGGTAAGGCATATAGGTTTAAAGGCAAGACGATTGAAACCGAAGCGAAGCGTGAGCCGATTGGAAGTATATTAATAAAGTTAGATATTAAGAAATAAACCTGCTGTGTGGTAGCGGCTTCGAATACTACCAACCCTTGCTTTGCTCGTGGGTGTCGTAAAAGACGACTAAGAGCCCTAGATTGACCCGGACCAACTCCATCTGGTACCATTTGGGTCAACGATTACATTCCCTAGGAGGGTTGACGTCAGGCAGGCGGCCGGTCATAAAAGTCATTGCCGAAACTTTTTGCAATATGTCAAAACAGATGACATATTGCGTCGACCCCAAGTAATTGGGATAAGAGCAAGATGATGATGATTAAGAAATAAACCCTTTGTAAATACAATTTCTCATATGTATAATAGTTTGGTAAACATCAGTAACTATTTAATATTTCCTTATCGTTCTATCTGCATATATATATGGCAATAAACAGTGATTATGTCTGTATATACCTTAACCTTAGCACAATCTCGCGTCACGACACAGCTTCCTACTTACAAGAAACGCTTTCGCAGTTCCGATAAATCTGTCTCTATATTCAGAGGACGCCATTATTACGCACAGATGGCGTAGTGGTTAATGCTAGTGACCTACAGCGCCAGTGTCGGGGGTTCGAATCCCACGCAGGACAACACTTTGTGCGATCCACAAATTGTTGTTCTGAGTCTGGATGTAATTTGTGTCCGTTAATTATATGTGTATGTATTTCTCGCGGAAACGCAATGAGTTTCAAAAATTAAAAAAACTGTACGAATGGCGGCGATGTGGTTCGCGACACGTCACGTCTCGTTTCCGTCGGGGGCGAAAAGTGGCCCACAGAGAACCGCTCTGCTACGCTGAATATGTCAAAGATCGTAGCAGGTGGAGGGCAGTGGACTCTGCCTACCCCTATGGGAAAAAGGCGTGAATATATAAAAAAAAAAAAAAAATTATTACGTTTATAGAATTATACTACAAGTCTATATATTCGATTGCACTAAAAATTAACATTGGACTATTATCGCAACGTAAGATTGGACTATTACAGAGACATAATATATACTACTAGCAACCCGCCCTCGCTTCGCTTCGGTTATAGGTTATAGTCGTTTTACCCACGTAGTTCCCGTTCCCGTGGGAATACCGGGATAAAATATAGCCTAGTTTACGCCCTGATATTATAGCTTTCCATTGGTGAAAGAATTTTTGAAATCGGTCCAGCCGTTTTGAAGATTACCCGGAACAAACAGACAGACAGACAGACAAAAATTTTTTAGTTGCTATTTTAGGCATAGGTGTCGTGCAAATAACCGTGTGAGTATGAAAAAAGTCTATTATTTTGACATTACAAACAGACACTCCAATTTTATTTATTGGTATAGATGTGTTAATCCGGCAAATGATCTATCTATATGTCAATTTTGATTCAAATTTGTTCATTGTTTTATGCGTGATTAACAACCATCCAAACATATAAACTTTCACATTTATGATAATAAGTAGGAAAGATTAATATCATCAGAAATTTTAATCGATTATGTGTCACTTATGTTGCGTACAAGTCATTGGTAAAAATGAAGATCAATCTATCACGCGGATTTAGATTGATAGGAGCACACTTTTAACAGGTGTCTGTCTACAGCTATGGGCCGATTCGTCTGGGGTAGTACCACACTGAGCAGAAAATCAACGTCCGAGTAGTAGCAATTTGTTACAGCGCTTCGTTCGAACAACGAGAGAGTCAGAAGCACAACGTGGGTGTTTGCGTGTGGTGGGTTTTAGTGATGTTTTTGGCATCACCGAACCTCAATGCACGTATTCACACTCCCTTCACTTTCTTCGCGGTAGGCAGCGGCTTTACAAAGGTCCATGAGCGACAGCAATACTTACCATCACGTGTACTGCTTGCTCGTTTGCCACCGTTTGCAATAAAAAAAAAATTACCGCAGCAATTACTAAGTTTCCATACCAAAAAATCCAGCAACACCTTACTCAAGTTTCGAACTTGAAATATCAGTGTCATTAGTTTCCTGATTGCCACTAGGTCAACGTGACAATCTTTATTAATCTCTTAATAATTCGTGACATTTCATTGCTAACTACACTTATTATATAGAACCCAATTAACTACCCTATTGATCTAATATCGAGTTTGTGCCTTTTCTATTGTAAAACAAAGGCTTATCTGTAGATAAGCAGTGCCATTGACACACATGCGCCCGCGCAAGTGTCGACCTCTCGCGGAAATAGGCGGACGGGAAAATATTATAAGTAACATCAGACAAACAGTTTTAGTGTTTAAATTATAGTTAGTTTGACGCATAATATAATTATTTTTGACATGTATTATTTTGCGTGTGGTGATGGAATAAGAATACAATTCATCACCCCCTTTCTTCTTTTCGTCTTTCGTGGTAAAATATGACTATATTATACATACAACATCTATGCAAGACGACGGAGAGCTCGAAATGAAACTCTGTACTAACCTGTCTGACCAGCATAGTATAGTAGGTCAAAGTGCCTTCCAAGGCGGCGGAGACTCAGATGAAAAAAAAAATTCTAATAGATGACGCAGGCTTACCATAAAGATGACAAATTGAACACTGAACGTCTACGCTGGTCTAATTAGTAGAGCAATTGAAACATATTTATATTAAGTGTGGCTTCCAGACCCGCTTGTGGCATTAATTTTTCATTCGTGAAATAAGGTTTTATAAATAACCTAGTATATTAAATGACAAATATATTGCTAACGGATTGCCAATAGATTTAGATTTAAATTTTACAAGTGATAATCTATTTTTCGGTTTACAAATGAGTTTTACTAAACAAATTACTTTGTTGATTTCTTCATTTCTGCATTGTATTAGGAATGTTGTAGATATGTAGTTTCGGAACTGGATAGTATTTCACATTACCCAATAGTTTCAGTAATTGTATTTTCAGGAACAGTAACTGGATTTTGAATACGGAAATCCGTAGAAGAACGGATGTAACCGACATAGCCGAAGAATTAGTATTTTTGCTTGTCAACCGACAACCGTTGAGAAAGAAAAGTGCTTGTGCCACACAAGTGTTCACGAATCTAATCAGGTATCGTAGTACTACCCTCTAGAAAGAAAGAAAGAAAGAAAAACATTTATTTCGGTTTCCAAAAAAAAAATAAGGTAATCAAAATTCTTACAAATTCATATACAAGCTACCGAAAAAGGTCCCACCTCAGCATAAGCTGCACCACAAACGTGTTACAGCGCTGATTTTCAGGTAAAACCTTTAGTATGAGTACGGTTCATTACAACGTATAGCACAGAATAGAATATTGCATGCAGACTGTACTACGATATGTATTGTGTATGTATAGTCTACATACAATATGCCTCCAGACTTAAACATACTAAGTACAATTTTTATTTTATTTACTTATAATTTCTAATTATTTGTAACATGCCCAAATAGCGTTCATATATAGGTATATACATCGAAAACACTCACTCACACACACATATACACATAGACAAACGCATGCACACCAATATGCGCGCAAAACATATATACATAGGTACATACAAACTCATTCACAATTTATTAGTATTTGGATTTAATAGGTAAGAGTCATTGAAAGAGGGAAACAATATTAATGAATTGTGGTAGACAAATTATAATTAACTTCATAAAGCCATTGATATAGTACTTGGGATCACGCCATACATATACATGCACATACATACACACATACACATAAATACACGTACACACAGACACACATATACATCTACAAGTGTAGGCACATTATACAAGATGCATATTATTGAGCCTTGTGTTGTTCTTCAAGCAAATGTTTTTTATATTTAATTTTAAAACAGTGAACTGACTTTCTACTAGGTGGACTGACGACATTTTGAAAGTGTGTGGATCTCTACGGGCTGATGGATCTATCCAGGATGAAATTGGGTTTTTAGGGAATTGTCGAAGATGAGTCAGTGGTAATGAATGTAATCTTACCATTTCCCTTTGGCGAGGCTTACGTTTAGTTACGGCTAATTAATAGAAAGTCTATCGTAACGCGTGTTATACTGATACCGACCCTATTCGAAATGATTAGAAACTTTTAAATAGTATTCGGTTACGATTACGGATATAATTTCATTTCGGATATACGATAGTTTCGGTTAAAGGGTTCCATAACATTACAATTTGTAGATTATTATTGTATTCTTTTTCTTTTTTATCCTCTTTTCTTTTTCATTATCATTATTTCGGCTCATATATGTCCCACTGCTGGGCTCGAGCCCATCCCATCCACAAGGAGGAAAATTGATCTTACTATATCATGCTGGACATACAGGTTGGTATAGGGGTTTGTTTAACGTGTTACTTCTCTTGCATAGATGTTATATGCTTATTAAATCCCTTAGACGTCTTTTACAACATCCACGGGAAAGATATGGATTCATTTTTAAATTTATGTAATTTGATCTTTCATTTGACACGAGCAGTTAATATAAATATCAATTTTGCTTGTAACAATAAATTATTTCGTACATGCCTTCATTTAATCATTCATTCAATCATTAATTACCTATTATCCTTCAATTAACCCACAAGATAAGACGCGAGGTGTTGGAGAAAAAAAATATATGTAACTCTGTTCCATTTAATTTGCTGACGGTACCGCCCGTATGACAGCGACCTTCCTCAATGTCACTCCAGACATAATACTGCATTACTTTCACACCCACAACTATAAAACCATCATACTACACATGCCTTATTACAATATATTAAGATTGCATTTCCCTTGAACGAAGTGTAAAGAAAAATTGATAATATTTTCCGATGCCCTAAATATTAAATTTGTACCTTAAAGTGTAACAGATAGAGTTTAAATTGAAATGTAAATATGTTAATGCATATAACAAATTATATTAATTAGTTACGTAGGTTTCGCATTAAATATATGTAAAATTGCTTAAGGCATGATTACATTTCAGAGCTGTGTAGTAACGAGTACAAATACCATCCCTTTTAAAGCTCGTGAATGTCGAAAAGGACGATATAGATATTTGCAAACTTCATCTGATGCCATCTGGTCTACAATCTGGACTGCACAAATGGCATAGTTGTTAAAATACCGACCTACAGTGCCAATGTCGCAGATTCGAATCTTAAGCAGGACAACACTGCGCGATCCACAAATGGTTGTTCTGAGTCTGTATGTAATTTGTGTTCGTTAATTATATGTTTGTAAAGTCCCCCGCAATACAAGGATTATTTACCGACGTCCTCCCCGAGTGGGGGGACGTTGTTCGAGGAGAGGGTACTCCTTCGGGGATATTCCGTCGGGCCGACCACTGACGTCAAGTCACCTGCTCCGGTGGTCGGCCCAACGACGAAGGCGACGGGTCTTACAGGTGGGTTACGAGTGTGTGTGCTTACGTCCCTCTGTCGCCCTGGACGGAGCGGACGAGGAGTGCGCCGACCGTGATCCACCCCAAAAAAAATACAAGGATTATTTGCTTACCGCAGGGTGTTGTTGCCATAATTTGTTAGTGCGCTTCGTTCGGTGAGCGAGAGAGCCGGAAACCCAACTTTCTGTGTGTGTTTGCGTGTGGTGGTTTTAATAATGCCTTTGTTATCACCTAACATCATGCATACATTCACACTCCCTTCACTTTCTTCATGATAGTCGACGACCTTGCAAATGTCATGAGCGTCAGCGTCACTTATCATCAGGTGTACTGTTTGCTCATCTGCTACCGTTTGCAATAAAAAAAAAACTAATCTTTGAATATGTAATTCTACGTATTTATGTGATCGAATTCCACTAAATGGCTGGACCAAATTTAATAAATTTCTTCGACACCATACGAAATATCAATAATTTACAACTCTTCATTGGTTTAGGCCACAAACCTATTGAAATTTAATCATTTCTGTATGCATCCACTGTATTATTAGAGTTAGGAGCACGCTGTAGACAGTTGTCTGTCTACAGCCGCGGGCCGGTCCGTCCGGGGCAGTACCACGCTGAGCAGAAAATCGACGTCTGAGTAGTAGCAGTATGTTACTGCGCTTCGTTTGGTGAGAGAGAGAACCTTTCGGGGGGTGTTTGCGTACTGTTTGCTGCTACCGTTTGCAATAAAAAAAAACTAATCTATATCTAATATATAAAATTCTCTTCTAAAATAAGTAAGCTATTTTTTGTCTACACTAGAAATTACTAGGAAATTATTTATATGGCAAAACAACGTTTGCCGGGTCAGCTAGTATGTATATGTAATTCTTCTGTACGTATTTATGTGATTGAATTTCTACTAAATAGCTGAACAAAATTTTATAAATTTCTTCGTAAACACACGAAATATCAATGATTTCTCGTCATTAAACCACAAAAGTACCTTGAAACGAAACGGTCAAACTACCGTTAAATGAACGCGATCAAACTTAAACCTTATCTTTGATCGACGAATTAAGATCAAGTTAATATAATAACAATTTGTATATAATATTATCATCGATCTACTTCTAGAACGTGCCTCAGCTTATCTTTACATGCTAATTAAGATTGAAAGATATTATTGACACGAGTTAAACAAACACGATTTTTTTGTTAAGACAATAATTAATATGTTACGTGAAAGGTTTTACAGTTTGAAGGAGATTTTTTTTCCTTTTATTAATATTGAGCACTAAGGAAATAATGCTTGTGTTGCGGGGGATATTACCAACATATAATTAACGATATGTGGTGATAGAGTAAGAATACAATTCACCAAACTCTATCTTGCCCATGGGTGTCGTAAAAGATGACTAAGGGATATAATATGCATATAACATCTCAGTCAGCCAATCATTAATCAAATACAAACGTGACAAAATCCGTAAAATAGCTTTTTATATAATGGGATTAATTATTCTAGTATCTCATCATCACCTCGGCTACGTCCTACTGCTGCGCTCGAGTCTCCTTCACAAAGGGAGAGAAATTGACCTTACTATACCATGCTGGTCAGACAGGTTGGTATAGGGTTTTATTTCGAGTTTTCTTTCTGTTGCATTGATGCTACATGCGTATTATATCCCTTAGTCGTCTTTTACGACATCTACGGGCAAGATAGGGCGTAGTGAATTATATTCTTACTCCGTCTCAACACGGAAATTTTACTATATAATTATAAATGAATAGGTATTCAAATCAATTAAAATGTCCGATTAATTATGCTCGCAGCTTTAAGGGCCCCATGTTGTCCCCACGTCCCCTACGTCATTCTCCACTGACCCTTATCTAATGTTATTTGTATTCATATAAGTATTTAAAGTTGTATAAATAGCCATAATATGTTAATAAGTTGGCGTCAAGCTGCAATTGCAGACGATCAAGTGAGACCTTGTTGTTATGTTCCGTATTGCATTTCCGACATATGTTATAAATATAAAATGCTTTGTTTAGATTTATCTCTTAACAGATAATTGTGAATGTCAAATAATAAGTATAATACAAATAATTTGCAATAAAATAATATTGCGACTATAAATTAAGATGTAAGCTATCCTATCTTTCAAGTTGGATCAAACTGCACACGGTGTGAAAATTTGATTAAAATCGGTTGAGTAGTTTAGGAGTCCATCGCGGACAAACAACGTGACACGTAATTTATATATATTAAGATTAGCTGACCCAACAGACGTTGTTTCAAATAAAATAACGCCACCTACCGGGTCCAATTGTAAATCTAAACCATTCTCGAATCCCCTTGAACACACACAAAAAATTTCGTCAACATCGGTCCAACCGTTTAGGAGTTCAGTGACTTACACACGTACACAAGAACTGGCCGACTGCAGCGCCATCTGCCGGATTGATTTGTAAATCTAAATCATCCAGGCCCCCACTTGAAAACATTCACAAAAATTCATTCAAATCCATCCAGCCGTTTATTTGCAGTATGGATAAATAACCTAGATACCTGGTCGTTAAATTTTCTTAAATTCTCTGATTTTCTGCCCAACTTTCTAATTTTTATTTTCCGTAAAAGCCTTTTTCAGAGTATAACAAAAATTAAAAAGACAGATGGACGAAATCGGTGAAGTCGTTCTCAAGTTATCTTATTGTCCTGCCCGAACAGCGCCACCTACTGGGTCCAATTGTGAATCTAAACCATCCTCGAATCCCCTTGAACACACATAAAAAATTTCGTCAACATTGGTCCAGCCGCTTAGGAGGAGTTCAATGACATACACACGTACGCTAGAAATTTATATATAAGATAAGATAAAGATATATATATATATATATATGTTATGTTAGTTTATTTTGCATTTAATTTTTATCAATTGGTAAAATAATTAAGGCAATGATTTCTGTTTACGCGAGTATTACAAATATAATATTAAACTATTTTTACATATTTTAAAGCGTTTGTCTTTGATATTTACCTTTCACGAAGGATTATCGTTAACCATGTAAGGTGAAAAGTGTTAGAAACATCGGGAGAAGTCATTTACATTACATTACATTATTCTGTAAAATTTGTTTCATTTCTTAAATTTCAAAGACCGCTGTTCCGTGGATATCGAAAAAAATAACTAAGGGATATAATATGGATAAAACATTTACGCAAGAGAAGGAGAACTCATACCAACCGGTATACACCATTAGTATAGACCAGAGGTGGGCAAACATCTTTAATGGCGGGCCACAAAGTTTAAGAAATTCTAGAGGAGGGCCAGAATTATAGTAAAAATTTTGTATTAAAGCTTTTTAATAAACAAAATACCTTTTACTTTTACGCCTTGTTAGGCGTGTGAGACATGTGGAATTGTTTTTGATTTTCCATAACATTTTCGAAAGCAGGTTCCATCTGTGACGAAGCAACTTTCAGCAGTGCGAAAGGGTGTTCTTTAGTCAATCGGTTTTTGATTGAGTTTTTCCGTTCTCGCCCCCGCCGGCTGCGCCTCACATTTCACCACACTTTGCACCCCGTATTTCTCAACACATGAACTACGCGGCTAGTTTAGCTTCACCGATATATGAATAGAATGGAATTTTTCGCGCCAACATGCTGACTAGAATATTTAGGATGGATGGACTCTCGGCGGGCCGGCTTAAATACTTCCGCGGGCCGTACTTTGCCCATCACTGGTATAGACCAACATGACTGACCAGCATGGTACAGTAGATCAATTTACCTTTTACTGGGGAGGAGAATCGAGTCTAGCAGTGGGACGTTTATTTATTTATTTTATTGCCGTTGGTGGCAAACGAGCAAGCAGCAAACCCGATGGTAAGTGATACTGCCGCACATAGACCTTTGCAATACCAGGGGCACAGCCAGGCCGTTGCCTACCGTGAAGAAAATGCTCTTTTTAAATCTCGTTTAAAGAAGGACATGTCATAGCGCTCGGGAAACACAGCAGCAGATAGTTTATTCCAGAGCTTGCACGTACGTCAGAGAAATGACCGCTTGAAACGTACAGTTGAAGACCATAACGTTTCCAGGTGAATTATAAGACGATGACGACTAGAAATAGATTTATTGCAATTGCAACATATGTACATAGTAGCGATATATAGTTTACTAATTGTAATATTAATTTAATGTAAGCCTGACATTGTACATTTGATTGGCATATCAATAACGAACATAAACTTGTCTATTAAGATATATGATCGGTATATATTACATACAAAATAGCTTGTTATGAATGACTGACTGACCGACCGATCAGCAGTGACCCCACTGGTTTAAATTTTTTTGTTCACGCTTTGGAAATGCATTTACGCACTATTCCCCCTGTCCGCGCTTTTACGGGGTGCCACAAAGATCATGTGATGACATCTTAACGCTTGGTCGTCTGGCCACGTCCTGCTATTATTCAGTGCGGTGGGAGGAGGAGTGGGAGGAGGTGCGTCAGGAGGTGAAGCGCAAAACGGCGTCTCCTCCTCCCTGGTCACCGTCGTCGAAGCGAGTCAGCGGACGCAAGCGCCTAGCGTGTCCGCTCCGCGGCCTCCTTCTTTGTCATGGCAGCCTCACAAAAGACGACCAGCAGCTGTTATTGCTGTTTCCTCGTTTACCACTGTTTGCAATTATATAAAAAAGAAATACCACCTGCTCAGCTTAGTGGTATGATTGAGCGTTTGTCATATGTTACCTCAAGACACTTGTTTGTTAAGTTTGAACGGTTACAGAGAAATGTATTACAACATATAAGGTAAAACGTTCAGTTATAACATTCTAAGAACTTTGGAATTAACAATCAAATTATTTTATAAAAAATAAATTTTTCCTTGTGATGAAAGAGATAGATAGATATTTTCGTGTGGTGACGGAGTAAGAATATAATTCACCACTCCCTTCATCTTGCCCGTGGATGTCTTAAAGACGACTATGGGATATAATATGCACATAACATCTGTGCAAGAGATGGAATACTCGAAATGGAACCCTATACCAACATGTCTGAGTGTGACCAGCGTGGTATAGTAGGTCAAATTCCCTTCCATTATGGAGGAGGTCCGAGCCCAACAGTAGGACGTTTGTGGGCTGTGATCATGATGATGATGAAAGAGATAGAATATAGTTCAGCGTACCATTCTTTACATGCTGTATGAAACTTCTACACAGAATGTTAGTAAACTTCATCATGATATACGTCCCACTGTTGGGCTCGAGCCTTCTCCACAATGGGAAGGAAATGGACTTACTATACTATGCTGGTCAGACGTGTTATTATAGGGTTTTATTTCGAGTTTGCATAGATGTTGTATGCATATTATAATCCCTTAGTCGTCTTTTACGACACCCACGGGCAAGAAACGGAGTGGCGAATTGTGTTCTTACTCCGTCACCACACGGAAATTTAATCAAATTAATCCATTAAACTAACACCGGATCGTAACGCGACCGCTACTGAGAAGAAATGCAGGCAAGAAACTTAGCGGGCTTGTCTATTTTTTTAATTCTTACTAATTATAAAATTGTAAGTAGAGTAAGTAGCTGTAGTCTTTTAGATAACTTATTACTTATGTATTATATGTGAAGAGGGTTATATCTAGCAACATATTTTAATAAGTTTTAGACGGGAGACGTACGTACAGGATCTGGAATGAGATATCTGCGGCTGGGTTTCCCTGAGATTTAAGAAGAGCCCTTTCTTCATGTTAGGTAGCGACTTTATGTTAGGCTAATTGACATACTACACCACGCTGGTTAGGCGGGTTGGTATAGAGTTTTATTTCGAGTTTTCCTTATCTTGTAAAGTTATGTACCTAATATATCCCTTAGTCGTCTTTTCATTACCGCATGAGTAAGATACAGGGGGGGTGAATTGTATTCTTATTTCGTTATCATATGGAATATTGCGGGCCGACCACTGACGTCAAGTCACCCTGCTCCGGTGGTCGGCCCAAAGACGAGGCGACGTGTCACGGATGGGTTATAGGTGTGCGTGCTTACGCCCCTTTGTCGCCCCGGACGGAGTAGTGCGAGGAGTGCGCCGACCGTAACCCAGCCCGAAAAAAAAAATAGGGAATATTAAAAAAATTATATCGATAATTAAAATCTATAAATCAATTTGAGGTATATTTACCCTATTGGCATATAATACATACTCGTATGTACATACGGACCTAAGGCGAAGGTCATGCATTTAAAAATGTATGTCAATCGTTTATAGAGAACAACTCGTTTAACCAACTATATGTAATTGCTTATCATTTTTTTATTACGCGGGTACTTAAAATTTTTATTTATTTTCATGTAAGGATAATTATTGCTCTAAGTAATAAAATATGAAATACTGTTGTGTGTCAGAAATATATCATTTGTGGACCACACAGAATGATATAAAATTATTATTAAAAATTTTCCGTGTGGTGACGGAGTAAGAATACAATCAGAACGCGGCCACACTGAGAAAGGACCGGTAAGGAAACTTAGACGGGATAATATTTTTATTGACTTCTATGCAAGAGAAGGAAAGCTACAAATAAAATACTACGTCGATCCGTGTAACCGGCGTGGTATAGAAATTCTATTTCCCTCCTATTGAGAAAAGAAGAATAAAGAGGAAGTTTGAACCTAGCAATGTGATATAAAGGACCTGAGATGATGTTGATAACTGCCTGATCACTAATATTTATTAAGAGCTTCTTCTATTTCTTTTTAAAAAGCAACACCTTGCACTAAGGAAATAATCCTTGTAGTGCGGAGGACTTTACAAACATATAATTAACGGACACAAATTACATCCAGATTCAGAACAACAATAAATGGATCCCACAAAGTGTTGGCTTGCGTTGAACCTACGCCACTGGCACTGTATCTTAACCACTATGCTATCTGTGCAGTTGAAATTATTTCAACTGTCATTATCCATACTATGATTCGTGTTATCATCATCATTTCAGTCCTTATTATTCCCACTAATGGGCTCGAGAGTCCTCTACTGTAGGTTGGGAATTAATCTACTATATCACACTGGTCAAACTTTTGGGTCTTTCTTTTATGGGTGGGTTATAGTAAGCGCACATGCGATCCATTCCGTCCGGGGCGAAGGAAGGACGGCGCGCGGGCCTATAACCCACACATACCCACGTCGCACTCGTCGTTGGGCCGACCACCGGAGCAAACTTTTGGGTTTTACTTCGAGTTTTCCTTCTCTTGTAAAGTGTTTCGTCTTTTCAGTCGTCATTTAAGACATCCATGGGCAAGATAGAGAGTAGTTCTTACTCCATCACCACACGGAAATAATCTTTTATATAGGCTGTGTTAGACTATTCGGTTAAGCGTTATATGATCTTTTTGTTAGTAATCTCTTAAATAAAAGGCATCATGGTACATGGCGGCTGAAGATACGACTTAGGATCGGATAGGACCTTCGCGTGTTGTTCAAAGTAGAAAAATTACTGATTAATTTAAATAAGGAGTTGGAAATGAAAAATATCAACGTTGGCAATCTTCAAGCTAGCTACTTGCCTATTATTGCTTCATTGAAAGTCATAAGTGCATAGGGAAAATACAGAGGACTTAATTCGCTATTGCAAGGTGTATTTAAAAAAAAAATAAAAAATACTACGCAAAAATAACTTTTAAAAAATAAACAGGTCCTGTACGGCTGCAGACCTTGTGTGACAAGTAGATGTTTGTTGATCAGTGAAGCTCATAGTGAGCCAACATACCTTTCATTAGTAGGGAACGAGTCATGAGCGATAGCGGAGCGATTCATACCAGTGTGTGGGGAAAGTACTACAAAGACGGGCGATAATACTTGAAAGGGTAACCTGCTGCAGGCCAGCGATTAAAATAATGAGTACCGGCAGTTAGCCCAATTGGGATTGGGAGGTTATGGGGTCGCACGCCGCGCTGTCTCACCAATATATCGTTCAATACTCTGCTAGAACCACAATAGTTTTAAGCCTAGTCATAAAATCTATCCCTTCATTGTTCTGAAGTCCCCACACAAGAATTTACCGCTTAGTTCGGGGTATAGACTTATTGGAAAACTCTAATTGAGTTGTTGTAATTTTGATGAAGAAAAATTAATACACAACTTAGTTCGGGGTGTAGATTTATTCATCATAAGAGCATATATGTCTCACTGTTGGGCTCGAGCCTCCTCTGCAATTGGAGGAAAAATGAGCTACTATACCGCGATGGTCAGATTTTGTTTTGTTTGTGTTTTATGTCATACTAGCAACCCGCTCTCGCTTCGCTTCGGTTTCAGTCATCTTTCATGCGTAGTTCCCGTTCTCGTGGGAATACCGGAATAAAATATAGCCTATGTTACTCTCTGATATTATATGTAGCTTTCCATTGGTGAAAGAAATTTTGTAATCGGTCCAGCCATTTTGAAGATTACCCGGAACAAACAGACAGACCGACAGACAGACAAAAAAATTATAAAGTGTATTTTAGACATATGTATAGTGCAAATAACCGTGTGAGCATGAAAAAAGCCTATTATTTTGACATTACAAACAGACACTTCAATTTTATTTAATGTTATAGACAAGAACTGACAATTTAACTCAACATAATCGTTGTCATTATTTTCAAACCTTTATTTTAATTAGTGAAAATCATATATTCCGTGTAGTAACGGAGTAAAATTACAATTTACCACCCCCCGATATAATATGTGGATAACATCTATGAGAGAGGAGGAAAACTGGACAAATAACTTTATGATAACACGGACCAGCGTAGTGTAATAAATCGATTTCACTCTTATTGTGGCTCAATGCCTAGCAGTAGGAATTATTTAGGCTAAGATGATGATTACTTTGACCCTATATATTCACAACATCATTCGTCTTCGAGTCCAATAATAAGCCTGTAAATGTACTGAGAAGAAGAAGAAGAAGAATCTACCGGGACAATGAGTTACACGAAAGCTTGGTATAAAACGTCGTTTCTTTTAGTTTGTACCGCACCGCAATCCTTAACATAAGCTCATAAGTGCACACGACGAGTTCTTGACCCTATTATGTTTCGGCATTGAAAGTATTCGGCTGAGTGACATGACAGCTTACTTTGGTACACCGTACATTTGGCTTTTCATCTCTTTTGTACAGACTATTATTTATGGCACTTGATTTATTATTAACTTGCTTATTAAATCCGTGTGGCTTGTCTCAGCTCATACATGTCCCATTGCTAGGCAAAAGTCTTATCGCCGATAGCAGCAAAATTAACCTACTATACCATGCTGGTCAGATATGTTCGTATAAGGTTTTATTTAGAGACTAGCAATCCGCCCTCGCTTCGCTTCGGTTATAGGTTATAGTCGTTTTACCCGCGTAGTTCCCGTTCCCGTGGGAATACCGGAATAAAATATAGCCTAGTTTACGCCCTGATATTATAGCTTTCCATTGGTGGAAGAATTTTTGAAATCGGTCCAGCCGTTTTGAAGATTACCCGGAACAAACAGACAGACAGACAGACAGACAAAAATTTTTTAATTGCTATTTTAGGCATGGGTGTCGTGCAAATAACCGTGTGAGCATGAAAAAAGCCTATTATTTTGACATTACAAACAGACACTCCAATTTTATTTATTGGTATAGATTTCCTTTTCCTGTAAAGATCTTGTACGCTTATTTATATCCCTTAGTAGTCTTTTACTACATCTACGGGCAAGACAGGGAGTGTTGAATTGTATTCTTACTCCGTCACAATACGAAAAATCCGTGTAGTTACGGAGTAAGAATATTCTTCTTCCTCGTGGGTGACGTAAAATACGAATAAGGTACCGCCCTCGCCGTCGAGGCACGAAACCGCGTCGCATAATAGTCACGAATCTAAACGTGGGCACGCCCACTTTCCCTAGCGACGCCTCAAGCCGAGGTTCGTTTCCAACAGGCGGAGCCCTTGGGCGATGTTGCTTAGTATAATTTCACCAGGTTGAGAGCCCTCAGCGCTCACTCACAGTCCGCGTCACGCTGTCAAAGCCATCTGCGACTAACAGCTATATACTCCACAAAAAATACATTGTCGACAGTACTCTGTCTACAGCCGCGGGCCGGTTCGTCCGCAGTAATACCACACTGAGCAGAGCATCGACGTCTGAATGTAGCAGCAATTTGTTACTTCACTTCGTTTGGTGAGCGAGAGAGCCGACAGCATTACTTTCTGAGGGTGTTGTGTGCCTTTAGCATAACCGAACCTCACTGCACGCATTTACACTTCTGTCACTTTCTTCACGGTACGAAGTTCGCTCACCGTACGAAGTGCAATAACAAATTGCTACTACTTAGATGTTAATTTTCTGCTCAGTGTGGTACTACTTGGGACGGACCGGCCCGCGGCTGTAGACTATCAATAGTATGCTTGTAAAACTTAAAATACTCGCGTAAACATCAGAAAAAGAAATGACCACTAAAGACATTGAGATTTATGCGACAGTCATCGGTTTTTCCCATAGACCTATGTCTCATACATGTTAAGTAAGGCTGTTAATATCTTGTACAAGTTGACTAATGGACTACTTAACTAGGTCAAACAATTTGACATTTCAATATGTTTTTTTAGACGACATCCCGCAATAAGGAATGGATGCTTATGTCACATTGGTCTTAACAAATATACAATTCATGGACACAATTATCACCTAGAATCATTGTGGATGACATAAAGTTTAAATCAAAATCATTTATTATCAGGAGTGTCCCTAGATGAAGTTGCACGTGGAGGGCGTTGAAGGGGATGGTACTAGAAAGAGTAATCCATGGGGACGGCCACAGATGTCAAGGAATCAGTACCAGTGATCTTCCTCATGGCGATGAGGAGGGTATATGAGGGTAGGTTATGAGATCTCACGCCGTCCATCCAGACCATAGTCTACCACAAATAAAAAAGCAGGAAAAAAGGAGCGTGCCCAGATATTACAGTCAAATCATGCAAAAAATCTTACTTAAATAAGTAAGGCTTTAATTGTCTGCTAGTTACAACATAGCGTCAAAATCAGTATTTAAGACGATTAATCAATTATTATGTACATTTATATGTATATTAGCAACCCGCCCTCGCTTTGCTTCGGTTTCAGTCGCTTAAACCCGCGTAGTTCCCGTTCCTGTGGGAATACCGGGATAAAATATAGCCTATGTTACTACCTGATATTATAGCTTTCCATTGGTGAAAGAATTTTTGAAATCGGTTTAAGCGTGAAAGCGCTACAAACAAACAAACAAACATCCTTACTTTCGCATTTATAATATTAGCATGGATTGACAATTGCAATATTTTAACTTAAATTTATCCTATAAACTACCACGGGTTCGAAGCCAGAGATACTATTAAAATCCGGCAAGAAACTCGTTGGATTTGTCTTTGTTTTTACTGACTTTTTTAAATAAAATTGTATACAACAGTTAGTAAGAAACTTCAGTATGATACACTAAACGTGTACGAACCACTTTATTATATACATAATTCACAAATATAATACAAAAGGTTATGACTATTTATGTGTTAGGAGCACACTGTCGACAGTCGTCCGTCTATAACCATGGGTCGGTGTGTTCGAGGTAGTACCACACTAAGCAGAATATCGTATATATCGTATTTTATTTCGAACTAGCAACCCGCCCTCGTTTCGATTCGGTTTTAGTGGTTTTACCCGCGTAGTTCGCGTTCCCGTGGAAATACCGGGATAAAATATAGCCTAGTTTAAGCTCTGATATTATAGCTTTCCATTGGTGAAAGAATTTTTGAAATCGGTCCAGCCGTTTTGAAGATTACCCGGAATAAACAGACAGACAGACAAACATTTTTTAATCTGTATTTTAGGCATAGGTGTCGTGCAAATAACCGTGTGAGCATGAAAAAAGCCTATTATTTTGACATTACAAACAGACACTCCAATTTTATTTATTGGTATAGATATAGATATCGTATTCTCAGTATTAGCAATCTGATACTGCACTTGATTTGATGAGCGACAGAGTCGGAAGCACAACTTTCCGGGGGTGTTTGCATGTGGTGGGTTTTGATAATCTTCAGTTTCACCGAACCTCATTGCACTCATTCACACTCCCTTCACTTTCTTCACGGTAGGCAACGGTCTATCCAAGGTCTTTGAGCGACAATGTCACTTACCATTAGGTGTATCTATTGTTTGCTCGTTTCTCGTTTGCCTCCTTCCAATAGCAATAAAAAAGCCTAAGAAGACAAAATAAGATTTTTTGGAATACAATTCCTTAGTTATTGAGATTAGCGCGTTCATACAAGCAAATTGTTTAATTTCATAATATAAATTAAATAATTGATTTTCAACAGTTGATCGGCAGAGATATCGTTCACATCACGACATATGTGGAAGCCGGTGTGTGATATAACGTCATCAGATAAACCAACAGCTGAGGAAGGAAACTATATTGACCTCCTTAACATATCCGTTTATGACAACAACCATTATTACATGATAAATTTTATCATAAATGTTAGCAATATGACGAATTATAATTAAATCTTTCCGTGTGGTGTCGTAAAAGACGATTAAAGGATATAATATGCATATAGCATCTATGCAAGAGAAGGTAAACTCCAAATAAAATCCTATACCAACACGTCTGCTGATGGAGTGGTTGGTGCGGACGCACGGGGTGCTTTCCTTCCGACTGGTGCAGGTGCTGACGGGGCACGAGTGTTTTGGGAAGTACCTGCATAAGATTGTCAGGAGGGAGAGCTCACCGTCCTGCCACCACTGCAGATGCGATGAGGACACGGCGCAGCACACGCTCGAGGAGTGTGCTGCATGGGAGGGGGAGCGCCGTGAACTCGTCGCGATTATCGGTGCCGACCTGACGCTGCCGACCATCGCCAGGGAGATGCTCGTCAGCGTCAGGAACTGGGACGCAGTCGCCGCCTTCTGTGAGGCTGTAATCTCACGGAAGGAGGCGGCGGATCGTGTGCGAGTAGAGCTCTTATTCGGCGACACATTCCGCCGCCGGCGACTCGGGCGGCGCAGGCGCGAGTATCTGCGCCTAATGCCGCCCTAGCCGAGGCCGCGGGTGATCGGACCGGGGAACTGTCCGTCACCCGCAGGGAGGCTGACCGCGCGACGGCGACCGACGTCCCAGGACGTCGAGAAGTGAGGTTACCCGAAAGGGTATTCCGTCAGGCCGACCACAAGTCACATCTGCTCCGGTGGTCGGCCCGACAACGACAACGAGGTGACGTGGGTACGGGTGGGTTATGGGCTCATGCGCCGTCCTTTCATCGCCCCGGACGGACTGGACCGCGCGTGCGCTTACCATAGCCCACCCAAAAAAAAAAAAAAATACCAACACGCCTGACCAGCGTGTGCTGTTTGCCGTTTGCCATCAACAGCTGTAATAAAATATTTATGTATATAGATCGTGTAAACTATTAAAACAATTTATTCTATATATGCTCCATATCTTAATAAGGGTAATATGTATCAAGTAATTGCCCTTAATTGTCCACATTATACCATGATATCAACTCTTCAATGCCAACAGGTGACATTGCCCAGCCAATCTACACCATATACAAAAAAACATGGTAATACCACGACCTTATTTCCTTCCGTTCTTCGTTGTGACCATCGTAAATGGCAATGTGGTATAATACCAATAAAATAATACCGATACCAAAATTATGTTAAGGGAAAATATATCTTATTGTACTGTATTAAAGTTTGTTTCATTAATGTATGTTATAGATGAGGGCATAAATAACTTTGTCGATATAATACTTTTCGTTATCAACGATTGCAAGTTTTTGAATATTGTTATGCGAAATTAAACCTTATGATATTGATTTAAGGTTTATATGTAAGCAGGAATAAGTTTGTCGATATATACAAGCATACGATAATCAGTATTTACAGGATGTTTATAAAATTGAAGCGGTAATATTTATAAAACTTGTTTGTTAGAAAATTGTAAAGATACAAGAGTTATCATAGATGATCTAATATAGGGTTGGCACATGCAAGTTATGATTTTAACAAGTGTTAAGGTGGCGGTATAAGCATTTTTTGTTGAAGCTACCGATCGACAGACATCTCATATTCGGGTCAAAATTATTACTTAACTCTTAATTTTTCCGAATTAGAATCTTGCTAATAAGATAGATCTTAATTAAATTTAAATGAGACCAATTCAGAAGTACTAGCTTTCAGATAACAAAAAAATCAAAATCGCATCTAAAATTTTCTGCTAGCACAAGCGTAAAAAATATAGACGAATTGAAAAACGACGCCTTTTGTTTTTGAAATCAGTTAAAAATAAAATCACCAAGACATTTTCAATACTTACGATAACTGTAATTGTGTTGTTCAGATAAGTGGCTGGCAATAGGTCTTTTATGCTAAATAGCGAAATTAAGTGTCGGCAGAATTGCTTTGTATTAGGTTTGGCACAGAGATAGATCAAATAGCATAGATAATAGTTTTGACTGACATAATCCACATTAATCCGAGTGAAACTGCGAACATAACTAGCATTATATCATCATATCAGCTCCTAAATGTCCTACTGATGGACACGAGCATCCTTCACAATAGGAGGGCAAATTGACCTTCTAAAGTAGGTCGTCCCACAGTGGAACTCGGACCCTCTTCACCATGGAAGGAAAATTGACCTTACATCACGCTGGTCAGACGTGTTGGTGAGTTTATTTCGAAGTTTCCTACTCATGCATACATATCACCTGCATATTATAAATATCCTTTAGTCGGGGGTGATGAATTGAATTCTTACTCCATCACCACACGGAAAAGTCAACTAAAATTATTATGTATTTTTCAAATAATGCTTTCCTTTATGGTTAACAGGTTATGGTTCGCTCATATGCC
Organism: Lymantria dispar; assembly: GCA_032191425.1. NCBI lineage: Eukaryota > Metazoa > Arthropoda > Insecta > Lepidoptera > Erebidae > Lymantria > Lymantria dispar. The sequence continues at coordinate 1,141,942 of CM063465.1, read as the reverse complement.
ACTTGAACGAACTGACCAACAGCACCGAGACCTTTTCTTCGGTGGTCTGCCTGGCGTGTAACCTTTTCGGGTAGCATCCTCCACCAACATCCTGGCAGCCTTTATTTGTCAACAACATGCCGGCAACATTGGACAGCTACCTGGAAGTAAAATATTATCAAAGATTACCCGGAACAAACAGACACAGACAAAGAGTTTTTAAACTGGTTTTTAGACATAGGTATCGTACAAATAACCGTGTGAGTGTCAAAAAAACCTATTATCTTGACATTACAAATAGACACTTCAATTTTATTTATTTGTATAGATTACGCATATTTTTGACAACCCTGCCTAGTAATAATTAATAGACTATATTACGCCCGTGGCTGTGTCCGGCCTTGCGGTTTCAGAAACATTTTATTGGTCCAATATATTGGTTATGTATCTATTTTAGTTTTAATTAGGAACAATTCCTTTGGTCAGGGTCAAATTAAAAAGGAAGAATTAAAATATGTTATTATAAAATTTATAACTAATTGGCAATTGTATATTTTCTGTGGAGGTAGCACAACACATTATTGTTTGGCTGCCATAAAATATATTGGGTATTGCCACCCATCCATCACTGTTGGACATGGGCCTCCCCACGGGAATGTTATTTGGAACAGTCTTGTACCACTTGCATCCAACGGCTCTATGCGACTATCCATCTAGTATGGGGTATAATTATTGGGTGTTTAATTCGACAAAAATACAATTCCACTTGCCCATGGATATCGTAAAAGATGACCAAGGGATTCAATATGCATTTAACATTTATGCAAGAGAAGGAAATCTTGAAACGAAACCCTATACCACATGTCTGACCAGCGTGGTACAGTACGTCAATTTCCCTTCTATTATGGAGGAGGTGTCAAATGGAGGATCCTGTCAAATGCCCATGTCATTCCTGTACCTGTCCTAGTTGGCAATGCGATTCTCGAAGTTGTCGATCATTATGTTTACCTAGGACAAACAGTCCAGTTAGGTAGATCCAATTTCGAGAAAGAGATCCAATTTCGAGAGGAGTGGGCTATGCTCGGGATTTCTTTGCGAGATAGAATCTGGAATACGGAAATCCGCAGAAGAACGGGTGTAACCGGCATAGCACGAAGAATTAGCACACTGAAGTGGCAATGGGCAGGCCACATCGCTCAACGAACCGACAACCGTTGGGGAATAAAGATTCTCGAGTGGCGACCACGTATCGGACGACGCAGTGTAGGACGCCCCCCACTAGGTGGACCGACGACCTGGTGAAAGTTGCTGGGCTTCGTTGGATGCAAGCGGCACAAGACCGCACATTGTGCCGTAACACGAGGGCGGCCTATTACGTCCAGCAGTGGCCGGCGATAGGCTGAAATGATGATCAATTTTACTTATGTATAGAAAATTGGTGTCTGAATCGTAGCAATTTGCTACTTCATTTCGTTAGATGAGCTAGAGAGATGCAGGCCCAAGCCAGATCCTTACGTTTAGCAGCGACCTGGCTGTTTCCGTAATGCAGAGGTCTAGATGGACTCTTCAACATTTTTCATTAGGTAAGCTGCTTGCTCGTCTATCACTGAATAATAAAAAAATTAACATTGTGTCGTAAAGTCATACTATAGAAGAGAAATGTTATATTAGAAACACACTGCACAGATGGCGTAGTGGTTAAGATAGCGACCTACAGCGCCAGTGTCGAGGGTTCGAATCCCACGCGGGACAACACTTCGTGCGATCCACAAATTGTTGTTCTGAGTTTGGATGTAATTTGTGTCCGTTAATTATATGTTTGTGAAGTCCCCCGCAATACAAGGATTATTTCCTTAGTGCAGGGTGTTGTCTTAAATAAATAAATAAATAAAATAAAAAAATTTTGATTATTAATTACAGACATTTTTTTTCATGCTCACACGGTTATTTACATGATCATAGGGCCTTAAAACCAATTTAAATAGTTTTATCGCTCTGTCTGTTTGTTCTAATCTTTGAAACGGCTGAACTGATTTTGATAATATTTTTCTACTAGATAGCTGTCTGTAAAAGCTTTGGCTAGTTTTCTTCTAAGAAAAACCTTAAGAAATTCGCCCGATCCGGGAATGAAGCCCGAGTCTTCAAAGAAATGTTGATAAATGGAAAGCTACATCATCGGCGAGTAACATAGGCTATATTTTGTCCCGGTATTCTCATGGGAACTGCGCGGGTGAAATTAAGTGAATTTTCTAAAATGTAAATAAGTATGTAAAATTTTACTTGTGTCCTTTATTATTCTCAGGTAACAGAGGCTCCATTGCAGCATAACAGGCCAAGTGAAAAAAAAAACATACATACTTTTGAATTTTAAAAGCATTTTATTTAGGTATTTTTTTTTTAAATAGGAAGTATTTACGAATAGTTATGCTACGTCACTAAATTTACATTAAAAGAGTTTTAATTAACGTAATTTAAGAATATGATGTTTTATAATTAAGTTTTATGTTAGCTAAACTTGTTAATTTTTAGTTAGTTCTTGATATTAAATAGTATTAAAAAAGGCTTTAGGCCACAAGTTAATCCAATATACTAACACCGGATCTGGGAAGTTCCGGCAAGAAACTCAGCGGCCTTATCATATTTTTTTTAATTTTTTTTTGTATACAATTTTTTTTTGGGCTAATCTCAGCACACAATCCCGCCATTGTAACTCCTGTAAGCCAGGCTTCACAATGGTCTCCATAGATCACACTGAGATTTGACCCTCAGGCAGTCCAGTTTAATTAGAAAAGTTAAACAGGAGGAGTTGGATAATTATGATTCCACTTCCCTCCTACACAATACGGGAGACATGAAGCAAAATTGACTAGTTAGTCAATAAATATGAGGATGTGCAGCTACGTTAGCGCAGCGGTACAGCACCAGGACTATGGCAGAGCTTGACGGGGCCATACAAAATTATATATAACATCTACATCTCAATTCAAATACGAGGTAGATAGAAGGAAAAATGGCAAAAATTTCAAGCCACTCATATGTTTACCTTGCCTGGTAGTGATTTTTTTTATTAATGTTAATAGTAAACGAGCAAATAGCGGTATAGTTGATGTTGCCGTTCCTGGACTTTTGCTAGGCCACTGCTTACCGTGAAGAAAGTGAAAGGAGAATACGCAAACACCCTCAGAAAGGTTTTCGACCCTCTCGCTTACCGTCAGGCCGCCTGAAATCTTGCTTTTGGGTGGGTTATGGTCAGCGCACATTCCATTCATTCTGTCCGGGTGATGAAAGGTCGAAACCCATACCCCCCACTCAAGGTATTCCTTCTCCTTCGTCATTAGGCCGACTACCAGTACCGAGTTCCTAGTCGTCGGTGGCCAGCTCGGCGAGATACCTTTTCGGGTACCCTCCCTTTCTAACGCCCCTCCCGGGATAACGGTCGCTCTCGCGCGGTCAGCCTCTCTGCTGGTGACGGACTATTCCCTGGTTTAATCACATGCACGCTCGGCTAGGGCGCCATCAGGCGTAGGTACTCGCGCCTGCGCCACCCAGGGCGGTGTATTGTATTCTTAATCCATCATCATCTCATCTCAGTCTACATAAGTCCCACTGTTGAACTCTGGTTTCCTCCATAATGACAGGGAAATTGACCTACTATACCAAGCTGGTCAGACGTATTGACATAGGATTTTCTATCGAGTTTTCTTTCTCTTGCATAGATAATTTCTGCATATCCCGTAGTCGTCTTTGACAACACCTACGGGCAAGAGAAAGGGTGGTGAATTGTATTCTTACTCCATCACCACACTGAGACATCACCAATGCATCACCATATGTTAATTACAAGTTAAATGATATCATCCTGTACTGCATGTGTGTAGACAGAACGATAAAAGCATTTCCTGCAAAGTGTATGTCTAGGTCATTGGCAAGCATATAGTATGTATTATGTATGACTGAATTGTGTTTACGGAAAAAGTAACGTTTAATTAATGTGGAAGATTTTTGCGAATGACATCTGTGTGCCAAATGTGGCGATGTAATTTACCTGTTGATATGTAGGATTCGAACCCAAGACTCAAACTGCTTTATAAATCTTCGTATCTTAAACTATAAAAAAATAAAAATAAAAAAATGTATATGGTGATTGCACAGATGGCGTAGTGGTTAAATTTTCGAGTCTGTGTTATAGGTTTGATTCCCATGTAAAATAATATTTTGTCTACAAATTCGATAAGAAAGTTCGATAGTTTCCAAACTATCGATAGGGAAAAACTAAAGGTTGCCCTTAGAATTTCTCTTTCGAAAGTTTGAAAGCGTATTTTATTAATGAAAATATCCCGGTGTAATACCAATGCAATGATTTTTTTTAAAGATTACATCTCGCTCTTAAGGACGAAAACCTCGTCTTATTAGGGAAGAAAGAAAGTTCGATAGTTTTCGTACTATCGATAGGTTCCATATTAATTTCATCCATGACTTTACTGTCGAACTATCTACAGTATCGATAGTATTTCATCCATGAGCCTACAGACGTCCACTGCTGGACACAGGCCTCCCCACGAGAATGCCACTCGGAACGATCCTGCGCCACTTGGACCCAAAGGTTCCCTGCGATTTTGAAAATGTCGTAAGTCCACCTAGTGGGGGGGTCGTTCTACGCTGCGTCGTCCGATTCGTGGTCGCCACTCAAGAATCTTTCTTCCCCAACGGTTGTCAGTTCTACGACCGATGTGATGGTGATGTGTGGTGATAGTATTAGTACCATCGATAGACCTATCGATATACCCACAGTTGCCCCACTATCGATAGAGTCTATCGATTGTAGCCTATCGTTTGGCATCACTAATTGGGACTATATTCACCACTCAAATCAGTATTAGAACCCAAGATATCGCAGTCAAGTATACACCTAATAACTCTGGAGTAACAAAGCAGATAAACTCACAATTATTATACAGATTGTTTATCTGTCAAATTCAAGTTTATATTTTAATGTATATAGGCTTTTAGTTAATGTACGGGTCACGGCATTACGGCGCACGAATTCTATGTTATGTAGTGCTAATGTCAAGGGGAATAATTTTACGTTAAATATTAAATGTAATAATTGCAATAGGGTTGATAAATATCTTTCGTGTGGTGAAGGAGTAAGAATACAAATCACCACTCCCTATCTTGCTCGTGGATGTCGTAAAAGACGACTAAAGGATATAATAAGCATATAACATCTATGCAAGAGAAGGAAAACTCGAAATAAAACCCTATACCAATCCGTCTGACCAGCATGGTATAGTAAGGTCAATTTCCCTCCTGTTGTAGAGGAGGTTCGAGCCCAACAGTGGGACGTATACGAGCTGAAGTGATGATGATGATAGATAACATGATATTTGTAAAAGATTTTGATGCTTTGAGCTGAAGTAGCAGGCAGCTGATGTAGCTGATGTTGTTTAGTGCCTGCAATGAGATCTACTGTGCCTTTGAGGTACCGGTCACCAGCTGCCTATCATAGCTAGTAAAAGAGGTCTTTTAATGAAATGGAGAATCAGTATTTGTAAATTGTATAAAAATTCTGATGTTTTAGAAGTTGTTTTTTTATTGTAAACGGTTGTAAATAGAGATGTGAAAAAAAATCGAGTTTTAGAAAAATCGATTATTAATCGATTATTTTTTTGTAATAATCGATTTTTACAATCGATTATGAAAATGAGATAAATCGATTATTAATCAATTTTTTACTATTCGAAATTAAGCGATTATTCATGGCCAAATATCCTAAAAAAAAGAAAAAGGTCATCAGGATTGTTTCAAGTGTGTTTCCATACTATATTACAAAATAAAGCTCACATTTCCTAACAAAAAAGGTCATCACAATCGTTTTCATACTATAGTGGAAAATAAAGCTTACATTTCCTAAAAAAAAAAGGTCATCACAATCCTATTGGCAGAAAAATCGATTATTTTAAAACCGATTATTTTTTTTAAATAATCGATTATTTTATAATCGATTTATTTTAACGAAGAAAAAATCGATTATTTAAAAATCGATTATTTTCCCTCCAGGTCACATCCCTAGTTGCAAACGAGCAAATAGTACACCTGATGGATGGTAAGCGATGCTGCCACTTATGAACCTTTGCTAGGCCGCTGCTTACCGTGATGAAGGTGAAGGGAGTGTGAATGCGTGCACAAAAGGCTCGGTGATACTAAAGTCATCACCAAAACCCATCACACGAAAACACACTCAGAAAATTGGGCATTCCGACTCTCTCGCTCACTGAACGAAGCGCAATAACAAATAGACGTTGATTTTCTGCTCAGTGTGGTACTACCGCTGACGGACCAGCCCACGGTTGAAGACAGGCAACTGTCAATAGTGCGATACCACTAAAGATTTGTAATTTTTTAACCAACTTATAGAACAGTACTTTAGTGGGCAAATCAAATCCCATACATATTGGTCTTGTGGTCGGCCGAACAACGAGGTGACGTGGGTACGGGTGGGTTATGGCCCCGCACGCCGTCCTTTCATCGCCCCGGACGGACTGGACCGCGCGTGCGCTTACCATAGCCCACCCAAAATAAAAAAAAAATACATATTGGTCTTCATAACAATACGAATACTTTGACGCAAATATTCGGGCTAAGCACACAGTCCCTTATATTGCGTAGCTGTTAGTTTGAAGTCATTGTGCGCCAGTAAGGTAAGTCGTTGTATATGACAGAGTATTTTCCATGTGGTGAAGAAGTAAGAATATAATTCACCACTCCCTATCTTGCCAGTGGATGTCGTAAAAGACGACTAAGGGATACAATACGCATATAACATCTATGCAAGAGAAGGAAAACTTCCAATAAAATCCTATACCAACTTGTCTGACCAGCATGGTATAGTAGGTCAAATTCCCTCCTATGGTGGGAGACCCGAGCCCAACAGCGGGACATATGTGGGCTGTGGTAATGATGATGATATGACAGTGTTGTCTACCCTAATGAAGGTATCTCTGATATAAGTAGCTATAACACAGATGCACAGATGATGAACTGCACAGAGGGCGTAGTAGTTAAAATACCAACCTACAGTGCCAGTGTCGAGGGTCCGAATCTCCATGGAACACCATTTATTGCTATCAATTTTACAAATTTATAATTAACAGACACAAATTATATTCAGACTGAACAACAAAGTGTAGTCCTGCATGGGATTCGAACCCACTACACTGGCACGGCATGTCAGTATCTTAACCACTATGCCATCTGAGCAGTCAAATAAATGATTTTTATATCTTATACTAGCAATCCTTTCCGTGTGGTGACGGAGTAAGAATACAATTCACCACCCCCTATCTTACCCGTGGGTGATCGTACGAGACGACTAAGGGATATAAAACGCATATAACATCTATGCGAGAGAAGGAAAACTCGAAATAAAACCCTATACCAACACGTTTGACCAGCGTGGTATAGTAGGTCAATTACCCTTCCATTATGGAGGAGGCCCGAGCCCAGCAGTGGGACGTATATGGGCTGAGATGATGATGATGATGATGACTAGCAATCCGCCCTCGCTTCGCTTCGGTTATAGGTTTTAGTCGCTTTACCCGCGTAGTTCCCGTTCCCGTGGGAATACCGGGATAAAATGTATCCTAGTTTACGCCCTGATATTATAGCTTTCCATTGGTGAAAGAATTTTTGAAATCGGTCCAGCCCTTTTGAAGATTACCCGGAACAAACAGACAGACAGACAAAATTTTTTAATTGCTATTTTAGGCATAGGTGTCGTGCAAATAACCGTGTGAGCATGAAAAAAGCCTATTATTTTGACATTACAAACAGACACTCCAATTTTATTTATTGGTATAGATTCTATCTTATATTATAACAGTGAATGACATTATACAATAATCCACTCTGCAAAATTAGTACTAATTATTTTCATATCAGTGGTACTGATTATTTTTATATACATATATAATTCTTCTGTACGTGTGTAAGAACTCTTTCTAAGCAGCTGGACCGATTTTGAAGCAATTTTTTGTATGTATTCAGATGTATTCAAGAGTGGTTAAGATTAACAACAGGACCCGTGTGCCGATCGATTTAAAGAAATACTTGTTTTTTTTTTTTTTCAGTACTATGTAAATAATGTAGCAGTTCCGATAAAAATAATCACAACAAAAAATATAGCCAAGAAAAAATATAAGTAATAGAACAGTATATTTAATATGTTTCGTCATGGCCTCGGTAGCGCAGTAGGCAGCGCGTAAGTCTCATAATCTTAAGGTCGTGAGTTCGATCCTCACCCGGGGCAAATTCTTTTTGTGCGTTTATTAAAATTTGTTATAGAATTACTGTCAACTTTATGATATCTCAAAAATTGATCTAATATGATCTTTAGAATATTAATGGTATTCTCGTTTCTTATTTCGTTAAACTTATTAACTACCTATGTTTCTTCCGGATGGTGATGGAGTAAGAATACAATTCCCCACCTCCTTATCTGTCCGTGGGTGTCGTAAAAGACGAGTAGGAATAATATTCAGACGGAAATCCGTAGAAGAACGGTTATAGCCGACATAGCACGCTAACACGCTAAAGTGACAATGGGCAGGTCATATCGCTCAAAGAACAGACAATTGCTGGGAAAGAAAGGTTTTTAAGTGGCATATTGGACGACTTAGTGTAGGACGCCCCTCCATCAGGTGGAACGACGACCTGGTGAAAGTTGCAAGGCGTACTTTGATGCGAGCGGTACAGGACCGCATTTTGTGAAGGTAAACCTACATCCATAGATCTAAAGTGAATTGTATTCTTTGTCACGATACAGTTAAATTTACTTCAATTTTAAATATAAACTAACTTAATAAATATCACTAACATCACAAAATTAACTATTCATCACAGATCTTTTACGTCTCAATATTGGGCTCGAACCTTCTTCACAATGGGAGGGAAATTGACCTGCGTTGGTCAGACGTGTTGGTATAGGATTTTATTTCAAATTTTCCTTCCTTTACGTAGATATTACATGCATAATAGCAACAGGCGTGGAACTGTTCAAATAAAAAAAAACACTAAAAGGAATTTTCCTTAAAATCGATCGCAACGCCACCTATCGGTTCCAAATATTAATCCAAACCATTGTCATATCCATCGAAATAGCTATAAAAGTAATCATCAAAATTGGTCCAGTCGTCTAGGAGCAGTTCAATTACAAACACACGAACAAAAGATCGTATACTAGCTGACCCAACAGACGTTATTCTGTTCAAATAAAAGAAAAGGAATTCTCCTTGAAATCGACAGCAGCGCCACCTACCGGGTCAAATTTTGAATCTAAACCATTCCCGAATTCTCTTGAACACACACAAAAATTTCATCAACATCGGGCGAGCCCTTTAGGAGGAGTTCGGTGACATATTCCCGTACACAAGAAATATATACATATATAATATATATAAAGATAAATGTTATATCTCTTAGTCGTCTTTTACGACACCCACGGGCTAGAAAGGGGGTGGTGAATTGTATCCAACCTCCGTCACCAGACGGTATAAAAATAACTAGCTATTAAATAATTTTATAATAAACAGTAATAACAATAAGAGCTACGAGGTCAGTCGCGAAATAGCATCAACAAAGTTAACGTGGCCAAGATCTTGGCACATGACCTCAACAATGGCGCCGACATTGCGCTTTACTAACACAGAATATAAAACGAGCATTCCTCGCTTACCGAATACCTATTAAGTATTTCCGTGTGGTGACCGAGTAGGAATACAATTCATCATCCTCTCTATTGTCCGTGGGTGTCGCAAAAGACGACTAAGGGATATAAATGCTCATAACATCTGTGCAAGAGAAGGAAAACTCGAAATGAAACCCTGTACCAACATGTCAGACCAGCATGGTATAGTAGGTCAAATTCCCTTCCATTGTGTAGGAGGCCCGAGCCCAACAGTGGGACGTATGTGGGCTGCGATGATGATGATGATGATCGACGATGAATACAATTCATCACCCTCTCTTTTACACGTGGGAATCGTAAAAGACTACTAAGGGATATAAATGCACATACCTAACATCTGTGCAAGAGAAGGAAATCTCTAAATGAAACCCTATATCAACATGTCTGACCAGCGTCGTATAGTAGGTCAATTTTCCTCCTAATATGGCGCAAGCACGAGCCTATCAGTAGAACGTATATGAGCTGAAATGATGATGAATGATGATGGTGTAAGAATACAGTTCAGCACCCTATTTCTTGGGTGTCGTACAAGTCGTTTAAGGGATGTAACTTGACATAAAACCCTATACCAACATGTCTGATCAGCATGGTAGTTTAATTTTGCCTCCTATTGGGGAGAAGCTGGAGCCCAGAGCCCATTTACATCCCGTAAATGACCTGAAACGAAGACGAATTAGGCAATACATAGCGGCAATTCAGTATTATTTTAAAATGGAAAGAAGGTAGACCCAACACTTTTTCACGGCGCATTTGATACCGAACCATACTGAGGAGGCCTCATATAGAGGCGAAACATGTCTCGGATAAGTTGATGTTCTGGAAGGTGCGCATTAAGTATGAGTGAAAATACTGCCTTATCTCCTTGACCCTATCTCGTCTTCCTTCCATTCCATTGATCAACTGTGGGAAAGTAATGGGTCTCTCTTCCTTCCCCTCATTTTAAAATAAGAAGAAATTATATTAGTAAATATTATCATCACCATGTCGGCCTATATACCTCCCATTGTTGGGCCCAAGCCTCCTCCACAAAAGGAAGGAAATTAAATTACTACGCCACGCTGATCAAAAGTCTTGGCATAGGGGTTTTTTTCGAGGTTTTCTTCTCTTGAATAGATTTTATATACATATTACATTTTTTAGCTGTCTTCTAACGACACCCACGAGTAAGAGACGGGCTGCTTAATTTTATTTTTACTATATCACCACACGAATTTAATAATTTTCTAAGATGTGATAAAACAAAATAATATATTAGCGGATAGATGGCGCTGTTACCTATTTTTGAATCGCTTTATTTTTGTAGATATGTTTTAAGAAAAAGACTTAATTATGTTTTTAGTATTCATACGGCAAATATTACTTTACATATTATGGGCGGATATGGGCTGTGAAATAAAACTATAGTGACAAAACATTTGACAACAAAGGCGTACGTAATCAGCAGATTATAACAGAAACCTTATGATGTAACCTACTTCGGCAATACAACATAAATTCCCTGAAACTGTACTGTATTGAACTATCAAATAATTATGAATGAAGAGTCGCCCTATGCTGGGATTTACCCCAATAGGGGGTATTCCGTCGGGCCGACCACTGATGTCAAGTAACCCTGCTCCGGTGGTCGGCCCAACGACAAAGGCGACGTGGTTTTTGGGTGGGTTGCGGGAGTTGCGTGCTTAAGCCCCTTTTTTTTTTTTTTTTTTTTTTTTTTTTTTTTCACGCTGTGGAAATGCATTTACGCACTATCCCCCGCCGGTTACAGACAGGGGAGTGTGTGTGGGACTCGCCGGCCACAGAAGTGACCGAAATACCCACTAAAACCACAGCGGCCCCTTCCGCGCTTTTACGAGGTGCCGGAGAGATCGTCTGATGACATTCTATCCCCGACACCCCAACGCTTGGCTGTCTGGCCACGTCCTGTCATCATTCAGGGCGGTGGAAGGAGGAGCGCATAACGGCGTCTCCTCCTCCCTGGTCGCCGCCGGCGGAGCGAGTCTGCGGACGCAAGTGCCTCGCGTGCCCGCTCCGCGGCCTCCTTCCTTGTAATGACAGCCTCACAGAAGGAGGCCATCGACGACCAACAGCTGTCGCTGCCGAGCATCTTCGAGATGATGGTCGACAACGACAGGTCCGCTGTTCCCATGTCCGTTGACAGGACGTGGCGCTGAGGCCCCCAGGCGGGGCATACTTCTAGTGTGTGGCGCGCATCGTCGATTAGCGCGCCACACTCATGGCATCCTGGGGCCTCTTCTCTTCCAATTTTGTGCAGGTACTTACCGAAGACCCCATGTCCGGTAAGCACCTGCACCATCCTAAATGTAAGGCTGCCGTGCCTTCTCCTGAGCCAGCGGTGGAGATGCGGCGCAACCGCCTCCACAGTCCCCCGCCCTGCTACGGGGGACTCTAGATCCTCCCTCCACCGCCGGATGACTTCCCTTTGGGCCACTTCCTGAACTCTGCCCAATCCCCTTGTGGAGACTCGCTCGCCGTTGACTCGCGATGTGGCGCGGAACCGGTATATTTCTGCCAACGCTTCCGCCACCAGTGCCCAAGGGGGGTCGCCCGCCAGCAGTGTTGCCGCAGTCCAGGATACAGTACGGTAGCCCCTAATAGCCCTTACCGCGATGACCCTCTGCGGTCGACGCAGGAGGGCTCTGTTGCGGGCGGTGAGGGACTCCGACCAGATAGGGGCACCATACAGTGCCATGGACCGCAGGATGCCGACGTACAGACGCCGGCACGACGACCCAGGACCGCCAGTGTTCGGCAGAAGCCTTCCCAGCGCCGCGGCCGACTTGACGAGCCTCGGGACGAGCTGGGCAAAGTGTGGCCCGAAATTCCACTTTGAATCGAGGTGCAGACCCAAATATTTTATTTGGGCCTGCACCGGCACGGCAACCCCAGACACACTGAGGTGTGCTCCTCGGGGGGGACCTCGACGTGGGCCATGAAAAAGGAGGGCCTCGGTTTTGTCAAGTGAGACCCTCAGACCCAACATCCCAATCCGGTCCACGACGAGCGCCACTCCTTCCTCTGCCAATCGGACAGCCCCCCGCGTGCTTAAGCCCCTCTGTCGCCCCGGACGGAGTGGTGCGGAGGCGCGCCGATCGCAGCCCAACCACAAAAAAAAAATGTGCGTTATAATTTGCATATAACATCCATACAAGAGAAGGAAAACTTGAAACAAATCCTATGCCAACCTGTCTGACTGTCAATTTCGCTCTATTGGTGGAGGAGGCCCGAGCCCAGCAGTGGGACGTATATGATGATGATGTTAATATATTCGGTATCGTGTTCCGATCCAGTGGTAGTTTATTGTATTAATTTTAATTATTTGTGTTAAAATGAACAATATGTAAGTTTCGGAGTTCATGCATAATAAATGATTCGAATTTGTTGAATGATTTAATGTTGAATCTAATAAACCTTGTTCCGTGTGGTGGCGAGAAAGAATCTAATTCACTATTCCTCATCTTGCACGAGATGTAGAGAGAATGAATGAAAGGACATTAACAAGAAGAATTTATAAGGCGAATCTGAGCGGAAGTGTTGGAAGGGGAAGACCAAGGCGGACGTTTCACGATCAAATCGGGGACGTCCTTAAGAAAGGCCAGGTTAGAAGTACCCTAAACCGAAGGATATGCATGAAGAGATTAATAAATGTAGAGGAAGCGAAAGTAGTATGTCAAGATCGTAGCAAGTGGAGGGTAGTGGTCTCTGCCTACCCCTATGGGAAAAAGGCGTGAATATATCTATGTATGTATGCACGAGATATAAAAGATGATTGAAGGATATAATATGCATATATAACGTCGAAGCAAGAGAAGGAAAACTTTAAATAAAATCCTATAGCGATATATCTGATCAGCGTAGTATAGTAGATAAATTTTTCTCCCTCCTATTGTGGAGGAGACTCGAGCCCAGTGGTGGGACGTGCATAAGCTGAGACGACAACAGAACAAAACGACTAAATAAACCTATAACTATTATTTCTATTATTGTTTGTCTATAACGCTAACGTACGAGAAATGTCAATTTGTACAGTCAATATTGATAATTATAGTTAGATGCAATAAGCTAAATGGTTATGTACATATATAACTTTATAATAAACATAGTATTCCGTGTGTTGATAGAGTAAGAATACAATTCACTACCTCCATCTTGTTCATGGGTATCGAAAAAAATGATTAAGGGATTAAGGCCGTGGGCCGATCCATCTGGAGTAGTACCACACTCTCGCAATCGTCTACGTCCGAGTAGTAGCAATTTGTTATTGCACTTCTTTGATGAGCAAAAGAGAGCCGGAAGCCCTACTTTTTGAAGGTGTTTTCGTGAGATGAACTTTTACTAGGCCGCTGCCTACCGCGGAGGTGATCCGGTCGATGGCTCTGTACGGCGCACCGGTGTGGGCGGGGTCCATGACCGTCCGGCTGAGGGCCCTCTCGAGGCGATCACAGAGGATCATGGCGGTCAGGGCCATACGCGGTTACCGCACGGTGTCGACGGAGGCAGCGTGCCTCCTGGCCGGAACTTCCCCGTGGGACCTGGAGGCGGAGATGCTCGCCGACATTTATCGGCGGGTGCCAGAGACGCGCGCCCGCGGCGGTATGGTCTCGCTGCAGGAGATCACCGCCTGGCGGGTCGACGCCCGCCGAGGAGTCATTGCCCGTTGGGCAGTCCGGCTGGAGAGTCCTCGGTACGGTGTCAGGACCGTCGAGGCCTTCCGGCCGGTGCTGATGGAGTGGTTGGAGCGGACGCACGGGGTGCTTTCGTTCCGGCTTGTGCAGGTGCTGACGGGGCATGGGTGTTTTGGGAAGTACCTGCACAAGATTGTCAGGAGTGAGAGCACACCGTCCTGCCACCACTGCAGTTGCGACGAGGACACGGCGCAGCACACGCTCGAGGAGTGTGCTGCGTGGGAGGGGGAGCGCCGTGAACTTGTCGCGATTATCGGTGCCGACCTGGCGCTGCCGACCATCATCAGGGAGATGCTCGACAGCGTCAGGAACTGGGACGCGGTCGCCGCCTTCTGTGAGGCCGTTATCTCACGGAAGGAGGCGGCGGATCGTGTGCGAGTAGAGCTCCTATTCGGCGACACGTTCCGCCGCCGGCGACTCGGGCGGCGCAGGCGCGAGTATCTGCGCCTAATGCCGCCCTAGCCGAGGCCGCGGGTGATCGGACCGGGGAATTGTCCGTCACCCGCAGAGAGGCTGACCGCGCGACGGCGACCGACGTCCCAGGACGTCGAGAGGTGAGGTTACCCGAAAGGGTATTCCGTCGGGCCGACCACTGACAAGTCACATCTGCTCCGGTGGTCGGCCCAACAACGAGGTGACGGGGCTACGGGTGGGTTATGGGCCCGCGCGCCGTCCTTTCATCGCCCCGGACGGACAGGATCGCGCGTGCGCTTACCATAGCCCACCCATAAAAAAAAAGACGCTGCCTAGCGTGAAGAAAGTGAAGGTAGTGTGAATATTATATCCCTTAATCGTCTTTTACGACGCTCATAGGCAACATAGGTAGCAGTGAATTGTATTTTTACTTCGTCAAACACATTACGAACTTATTACTGACTAGCAACCCGCCCTCGCTTCGCTTCGGTTATAGGTTATAGTCGTTTTACCCGCGTAGTTCCCGTTCCCGTGGGAATACCGGGATAAAATATAGCCTAGTTTACGCCCTGATATTATAGCTTTCCATTGGTGAAATAATTTTTGAAATCGGGCCAGCCATTTTGAAGATTACCCGGAACAAACAGACAGACAGACAAAAATTTTTTAATTGCTATTTTAGGCATAGGTGTCGTGCAAATAACCGTGTGAGCATGAAAAAAGCCTATTATTTTGACATTACAAACAGACACTCCAATTTTATTTATTGGTATAGATTAAATCATTCTATGAATATTTTTAAAGACCCTGAACTAAGAAAGTAATAATTTCACTGTCGTGTATATTAGAAACTACAATTTATCTCATGATCAATATCAACACAGCCCACAGGTGTCCCACTGTTGGGTTCGAACATCCTCGACAATGGGAGGGAAATTGACCTTACTATACTATACTCGTCAGACATGTTACTATAGTTTGATTTCGAATTTTCTATCCCTTTTATAAAAATTATATGCGTATCATATCCCTTAGTCGTCTTTTACGACATCCACGGGCAAGATAGGGCACTCCCTATCACATCCCCGCCTCCCTATCTCACCACTGTGAATTGTATTGTTACTCCGTCACCATATGGAAATATGCAATTAATATACACATACTATAGTTAGAAAAACAATTTGTGGAACACACAAAATATTGTCCTGCTCAGGCATCGCAGTCGCAACACTTCGTATAGTCGGTGTCAACCTTACGCCATTAGTCCATTACGTTATTATGAAGATTATGCTTATTAAGAACTAGCAACCCGCCCTCGCTTCGCTTCGGTTATAGGTTATAGTCGTTTTACCCGCGTAGTTCCCGTTCCCGTCGGAATACCTGGATAAAATATAGCCTAGTTTACGCCCTGATATTATAGCTTTCCATTGGTGAAAGAATTTTTGAAATCGGTCCAGCCGTTTTGAAGATTACCCGGAACAAACAGACAGACAGACAAAAATTTTTTAATTGCTATTTTAGGCATAGGTGTCGTGCAAATAACCGTGTGAGCATGAAAAAAGCCTATTATTTTGACATTACAAACAGACACTCTAATTTTATTTATTGATATAGATAAAAAAATTGTACTCGAATCCACATTACTTTACTGTTACTTACAAATAATTACGCAACTGTATATCGGAAACAGCTTCGATAATAAGCCAGCAGCCAAATCTAATTAGTTACACAATGTGAGGTGATCGTCCCTCCCCTCGCCCCTCTGTCAATAATCTTGTTATACTGCTTAAAATGTAGGTGGGCTTGTCGTCAACATGGCTGCCGATAATTGCCAAAAAAAAAACTTACGTCTAATCAACGCCAATTTCAAATTAATAGAATTATCATCATTATTTTGACGAAAATGTCAAAATGTCATGTAGCGTTTTTAAATTGTATTTATTATTTTAGTGCTTTATAATGTTATATTGAATAATTTCGCTGATATTTTATGTCATATAATACATATAAAACACTGAAATGTAGTGAATACAATAGTGAATTGCGTGCATTTTTATATTCTGCCAAAATTCCCAGAGAAATCATGATTTGTTTGCCAGCACCTAATCAATGGTAACGACTGACTAAAATACGAAGACTAAAGACGTGAATAATAAATATTATAACTCAACACTGGCACCAATAGCTCATATTTGTAGCTTATAACCATTACATAAGAGGAAGAACAGCATCATACATGAAAACAAAGCATATTAACTCTCAGTAAATGTAAATACATTTACATACTGTGTTAAATCCTTTTTGAAATGAAACTTCTTTGCGCGCATGAGGGTAAATTTTTTAGGGATGAAACGCAATTTAGTGTCACGAAAATGTGGGACGTTTTTGTCCAAGAAGAGGGAGAGAGCGATTGAGACCGATTGAGAGAGAGTGAGAAAAGGCGAACATAGCACAAAGCATAGCCATGGGGCGAGAGTAGGGAGCAAGCGAGTGAGAAAGATCGAGAGATTTGTTTTTTTAATTTATTTATTTATTTTTAAGTTTTTAAATTTTATTTTAATTTTTTTTAATACTGATAAAAACACATGGAACCAAAGAAGTTTCACTTCTCACATGCGTACTTAGTACTCATGCTATTTTTTTTTTGGTAGTGAGGGTAAACTATGGACCAAACTACTGGACATCGCTGGATCGGAACGCGGTCACACTGAGAAAAAGCCGGGAAGAACAAGCTTTTGATTTTCCTTCACTTGCAATAATATAACATGCTTATCTTTATAATTGGAGAATACAGATTGGAGTCGCTGGAGCAGCGGAGATACTTTGGGTCACTCTGTGTACTCTACCGACTCTTTCACGGGGAGTGCTCCGAGGAACTGTTTGACTTGGTACCACCGTCACCATTCTACCAACGTACCACTCGACATCGTAGCAGGGTTCATCCATTTCACCTGGAAACGTTATGGTCTTCAACTGTACGTTTCCAGCGATCATTTCTCCCACGTACGTGCAAGCTCTGGAATGAACTACCTGCTGCTGTGTTTCCCGAGCGCTATGACATGTCCTTCTTTAAACGAGGTTTAAGAAGAGTATTTCCTTCACGGTAGGCAGCGGCCTTGCTGTGCCTCTGGTATTGCAAAGGTCCATGTGCGGCAGTTTCACTTACCATCAGGTGTGCTGCTTGCTCGTTTGCCACCGTTGGCAATAAAAAAAAAATGATTGAATTAGGCGATACATAGCGAAAATCCATTTTATTTTAATTTTAGAAAATGGAAGGAAGGAAGGGAGGGAGACCCACCACTTTCCCACGGTAATCAATATACCGCACACCGCACTGGAAGGAGTACGGGATAGGATTACTTTGATTGGTCACACAGCTTTGGTTGGTCACACAGCTTTTAATTGGTCACACAGCTTTGGTCACACAGCTTTGGTCACACAGCTTTGGTCACACAGCTTTGGTCACACAGCTTTGGTCACACAGCTTTGGTCACACAGCTTTGGTCACACAGCTTTGGTCACACAGCTTTGGTCACACAGCTTTAATTGGTCACACAGCTTTGTCGACGTCACACAGCTTTGATCGACATCACGCAACTTGTGTCACACAGCTTCGTCATACAGCCTTGTCACACAGTTTTAATCGGTGGCACACAGCTTTGATCGGTGTTAGGAATAGGAAATAAGGATATCTTACCCTCGTGATGAGCACCTTCCAGAACATCACCTTGCAATTTTCCGCAGAACTTTGCTTATCTTTAGTTCTATTATACGAAAACTACGAAAATGAACAGACAATAAACTATATTTTTGGTTCATTCATCAACATTGGCATAATCTCAGCCCGTATACGTTCCAGTGTTGGGCTCGGCCTTCCTTCACTAGGGGACAAACCTCCTCCACAATGGGAGGGAAAATATCCTACTATTCCACGCTGGTCAGACGTGTTGGCTTAGGGTTTTTTTCGAGTATTCCTTCTCTTGCATATATGTTATAATTATATCCCTTAGCCGTCTTTTACGACATCCACGGGCAAGATAGGGAGTGGTGAATTATATCTTTACTCCGTCACCATTTAGATAAATGGGTCATATCATTACCCTCGTATGTAAAAGGGTGTGACCCCCTTTCCTTCATTGTGGTTTAGGGGAATGAAGGCTGCTCTATTGGTTAACTTGTGATCAGGCGCCGAGTATGGGACCGTAAAATGAAGCTGAACTAGAGTTCAGCTATAATCTTTGGCATTATTATATGCTTGGTTTATTACTAGACAAATAATAGTCGGTCTTAGAATATTAACAAACATTATCTTTTTTAGGCTAAAAAAACTATTGAGTCTTCAGAGCGCAACGGATTACATTATGAAAATGTCAGTAACAAAGTAAACAATTATTGTAACACCATCCTAAGACAATGGCGATTGTGACGCAAACAACGAGTTTATAATAGTGAAAGAGTGATCACGAACGCTCCAGTAGTTTTTGAGATCACAACTAATAAACGGATTAAATAATCGCACCAATTTTGTAACGTTGTGCCGTATATTTGTTACTGCATAACTTTATTGTTTTATTGAGCGTAAAATATCTATTTGAATATTGTAAATGCTTACCGCGTGGTGACGGAGTAACAATACAATTCAGGGCTTCTTATCTTGCCCATGGATATTATAAAAGACTAAGCGATATATTCACGCCTTTTTCTCATACAGGTAGGCAGAGACCACTTCCCTCCACTTGCTACGATCTTGACATACCACTTTCGCCTGCTCCACATTCATTAATCTCTTCATGCATATCTTTTGGTCTATGGTACTTCTAACCTGGCCTTTTTTAAGAACGTCCCCGATTTGATCGTGGAACGTCCGCCTTGGTTTTCCACTTCCAACACTTCAGTTCACATTCGCCTCATAAATTTTCCTTGTTAGTCTACATTCATTAATTCTCTCTGAGAGATATAAATGTAATATTTATGTAAGCGAAGGCTGACTCAATACAGAACCCTATAGCAACTCGTCTGACTAGCTAAAGTAGGTAAATTTCCCTCCTATTCTAGCCCAGCAGCAGCGGTGGCCTTACCCATTGCGAGGCTCCGGGCGGCAGGTCTTTGCGAGGCCCTTTGTCCTTCGTGAAAAGTATGAGATACGAAAGTAGGTCTGGTTGTTTGGTTTAGGGATTTGTCATGTTTGATGAAAAATACTAAAGTTGTACAAATAAATAAAATTTAATTTTTATAATATTGAAAACAAAGTAAAAAATATAATTAATAAGTAAAAATGTAATTTAAAATCTATATTTTTTTAAATTTGCTTGGGTTGTTGCGTGAGGCCGCTGTAAGCGCGAGGCCCCTGTAAGCGCGAGGCCCCGGGCGATTGCCCTGTTCGCCACCCCCTAAGGCCGCCACTGCCCAGCAGTGAACTATATGAACTGATATGATGTTGAAATATGAAGTTTATTTGTATGTTACAAGTGTTTCTTTTAAAAAAAATGTGCTTTGTATTGTTGAGGACTTTACAAATATATAATTCATGGACGTAATTTACAGCCGAACACAGAACTACAGTTTGTAGATCGCGTATTGTTTTATTATTATTTTTTATTTATTTATTTATTTACTCCACAATGATTTCTTATTGACTACTACATCTTACTCTCACCAAATGTAATTGTTTCTTGTGTTGTAATGGAAGTCATGATAAGGTGAGTTGGGGTAAGATCGTAAAAGGGGGAAGAACGAAAAGTATTATTTACTCAAATATGAAACAAATAATTTTACATACGACAACACAGTGAAGGCGGTTAACTCATAGCGGACCCCACCCCAGTCAGCGTTCAACGTTAGATGTGTGCAATTCTGTGTAAAAAATTTTATTTGGAAAGGTGTATTTTCCCCGAATTTTTTGCGATTTTCGATCTTTACCTATCGTCTATAACTTTTTACTCAGGTAAGTTATTATAATCTTTTATACTTCTAATTGTTTATTTTGCTGTTTTTAGTGATACTAAAGTAGTATATTGACCGTTAATGTTATCATATTGGAGATTTGTATGTATCCGATCTTCGCCTATAGTTTTGACACGAGGTAAATTCGTAATACCATTCACTCGATCTTACCCCATTTTCAAAAGTCATACAAAAAGTCAGCGGTTCTCAATGAATCTCATAGGTTCTTCTTAGTGATCTACAAATATCCGGTCAAATTAGACCAAAAAATAGAGATGAGGTTACAAAAATTCACACTTGGCTGAAAATTAGTAGGATTATTCAAAACACTATTAATGAAATAAATAAAATGTGAAAAGTCTTCATCGATCCGATACCTGGAATAAATTGAATCGGAGTTAAAGGATTAAAAGACAAGCTAACTGCACTTGTTTTTTTATTTCGAGTATTTCTAGACAAATGTTGTTCAAGGTTTCACTTTTTTTGGTAGGCATACCTCGCTCAATCCGCCTGGGATGACGGATGGGTGGCGTGCGACCCCATAACTTACCGTATTCCCTCCCCATATCGCCATTAGGCCGACCACTAGTACCAATTCCTTGACATTCGACGTCTCGGCAACAAAACAGTGTTGCCAGAGCATCGCCTCTCTGCAGATGGCGGACTAATACCCCGCCCGTCCATCCGCGACCTTGGCTAGGGCGGCATCAAGCGCAGGTAGTTACGCCGATTGCGGAGCCTATCATGTTACAGGAAATACTCCTGTACCTGCTCCGTCGCTTCTTTCCGTGAGGTTGAGATCACAGTATGGTGTTATAGAATTACCAGAAGAGTACTGCTACCCAGTTAGTAGCGTAGCGTAGTTTTATAAAATTACACTTTAGAATATGACATGCCTAGATAAATTTGGATAAAACGTTGAGAACCTTTGTCTTGACGGTTTAAAAGTGGGGTAAGACCGGAATACGAATTTAATTATTTTTCTATATTTCATATTTCCCATTGTTTTATAGTATTTTGGTGAAGAAATATGTGGACTTTTAGGTACATTACCCAAGTCTTCTTTGAGACTAGAGCTTTAAAATTAATAACAAAGAAAATAGATAGAATGCCGATCTTGCCTCCTTACTTTGCGATCTTTACCCATTTTATTTTTTTCGTTTGTCTATCTTTTCAATCATACTTACTCAATTAATAAGCAAATTAGTTATTTACAAACTTGGTTTAATTAAAGTTCAATATCTTGTCTGTAATTAAAATATAATAACTTGTTACTATATCATGTTATTGTGTCCAAAAGAAATGCTTGGAAAAAATATACCTCATCTCATCGAAAACCTTTCCGATGTTACCCCGATTCACCTTACTTGGCACGGTAGGCTGTATTTTATTGCTTACGCCCCTCTGTCGCCCCGGACGGAGTGGTGCGAGGAGCGCGCCGACCGCAGCCCACCCCAAAAAAAAAAGGCTGTATTTTAATCACTACGCCATCTGTGCAGTCTTAGAAACTATCTCAATCATATGTTATTTAATGGGATATATCATTGTAAATAAAACTACCGCCACCCCCGCCTCCAAGTCCCACAGGGGAGTCTCAGCCAATAGGCACGCTGCCTCCGTCGCCAAAAATAAGCCCTACGTCAACTCGTGCGACTAGCGTGATAGAAAAGTTCAAACTCAACGGTGGGACGTATAATTATGATGATAATGGGTCATTGATGATGAAAAAAAAAAAGGAAACATGTGTAAAAACCATTGTATTACAATAATTTTTATATACTTTTTTTTTAATAATTATCACTTCACCTCAGCCCATACACGTCCCACTATTGGGCTCGAGCCTCCTGCACTATTGGAGGGAAATTGACCTACCACGCTAGTCAGGCGAGTTGTTATAGGGTTTTGTTTCGTGTTTTCTTTCTCTTGCTAATATATCCATATAGTATCCCTTTTTTTTAGGTGGGCTACGGTCAGCGTACCCGCCGGCCGGCTCCGTCCGAGGCGACAGAGGGGCGGAGCGCGCCCCGTAACCCACCCACGTAGCACGTAGCCTTCGTCGGCTGACCACCGGTGCAGAGTTCCTTGACTTCAGTGGTCGACCCGAATATTGTATCCCTTAGTGATCTTTTACGATACCCACGTGCAAGAGAGGGGGTGGTGAATTGAATTCTTACACCGTCACCACACGAAAAATTATAGTAATTTACAAATTTTTGCTGCGAACGTATTAGTATAAGTTTAAAGTTATATTTTATTTAATAAAATATGATTTTCATCGAGCAAACTGACTGTTGAAGGTCGCTCTTACCTGGTAATCATTATCTAGTAGTGTTTAGTTCACGGGGTCATAATTACATAATGTATACGTGTAGAAACGATACATCTCGACCTCGGATAAATATCGATTCAATCGATTTCAACCGACATAACAACATATTATTAAATAATACGTAATCGAATAATTATTACGGTTCAATAGATAATCGTATAATTATAATTGAATGAATTAGACAATATAATCGAATGATAATTAATGGTAATACATTAATGTTAACGTATTATTTAAATTTAGGGTTAACGGATAGATGATGGACTTTCCCGTATGGTTACGAAGTGAGAATGCAATTCACCACTCCCTATCTTGCCCGTGGATGTCGTAAAAGACGACTATGGGATATAATATGCACATAACAGTTGAACAAGAGAAGGAAAACTTGAAAGGAAACCCTATACCAACATGTCTGACCAGCATGGTATAGTAGGTCAAATACCCTCCCATTGTGGAGGAGGTCCGAGCCCAATAGTGGGACATACATGGGCTGCGATGGTCATGATGATGAGCTCGGTACCAGCGGTCGGCCCAATTGGGAAGGTCAGGGAATACGGTGGGTTATGGGGCCGCGCGTCGCTTTTGCATCGTCCCGGACGAAACTAACGGCATTCGTCCAAGACATCATCACAGCTCATATACGTTCCACTGTTGGGCTCGAGTCTCCTCCAGAATGGGAGGGAATTTGACCTACTATACCATGCTGGTCAAACATGTTGGTATAGGGTTTCCTTTCGAGTTTGCCTTCTCTGGCATAGATGTTATATGCATATTATATCACTTGGTCGTTATTTACGACAACCATGGGCAAGATCTTGGTTGGTGGAGAATTATAATGTTATTCGGTCACCACACAAGCAAAATTGTTTTCACGCTTTAAGATCTGTACATTTTAGTGATAAATCGTTATATTTTTTTAACAGATCATGTTTCTACTCTTCAGCTCGTATGTTTCCTGTGTGGAATATAGTAAAATTAACTAATGTTTATTTTACTATATTGCCTTCCTGTTATGGAGGAGCCTTCAAAACTTCCCGTATATCAGCTGTGATGATGATGAATGCGATCAAATTGTCCGATGTACATAAACCCCACTAATTATATTATAATTACTACACTGGCATAAATTGTAAAATTTTGGCAATAGTGCCTGACGTCAATCCACCTTGGGAAATTTATTATTAACTGGACTGCATAACGGCTATGTTAGGCTCTTAGTCGTCTTTTACGACAACCACGAGCGGTTGGTAATATTCGTAGCCGCCACCACACAGCAAAATTTCAGTTGGTTTTTATTTTTTTTAATACTTTATCTGGACACACGTCGTGCCATCTGAAACGCATCGAGCGTCCCAAAACCTATCAAGTTTAGAATTTGAACGAATCGTATTGTTATAAATTATATTCAGATTTTTTTTTGGTATTGCGTGCCCACTTTGGGACGGAAATGGATTTGAGATCAGCATTGGGATGCACTAAAGGAAACTACAGGCTTTCTGTGCAAATATAATTTTCATCCTGTGTGGAGACGGAATAAGAATTTAATTATTGTCTTACGTGTGAGTCGTAATTATAATATTGCGTGCACCGCGCCCATATAGTTCATGTATAACTCGCGTGCATTCCCGCCCAATATTAAATAGACAAGAGCAACCTCCTTGCATACATTAAGCGTAATTAACAGCTCGTAAGTATGTTGTACCGCGGTGCGACACTGGGTCTGCTCGATACAATGTCATCTTGTATCATTTCCGAATGCCTTCGCCTTTTACTCGCACATCCCCCCGATATTATAAAAGAGGCGTGAATTCGCCGCGCGCCCGCAGTCCGTACCGCGCTATCGAGCGACTCGCACGCGTGCTATGCAATAGTGTAGTGTTCGTATAGCATCATGGAGGGGCCCCCTCCCAGCCAGGCCTTGCCCGAGCCCGATGAGGGCATCGCCACAGATCGCCGACCGTCCACCGACGACCATGCAGATTTATCCGATACGGCTTCAGAGACAGGCTCAGGCGGGGGCAAAGATTCTGGCTGCGAAGTCGCCGCCGAGTCTCAGGAGCCACCTTACAACCCACCGGATGAGGAATTGGCTAATCGTATAGTGGCACAAGTTGAGTTTTATTTCTCCGATGCCAACATCACGAAGGATGCGTTCCTGCTCAAGCATGTTAGAAGAAATAAGGAGGGGTATGTCTCCCTGAAGCTTATATCCAGTTTCAAGCGTGTTAAACACTTAACGAAGGACTGGAGGGTCGTCGCTGAAGCCCTCAAAGGTTCTACTAAGTTAGAGATCAACGATTTGGGTACCAAGCTGCGTAGGATAGATCCATTGCCGGCGTACGATGAGACCACGCCGTCGAGGACTGTAGTGGCCGTGAAGATGCCTATAGACAAACCTTCAGTAGAGAATGTGTCCAGACTGTTCGCGAGCTGCGGTGAGATTGCGTTAGTGAGGGTGTTACGTCCCGGCAATCCAGTACCGGCCGACGTTCGACAATTCCTCAATAAGAATCCAAGTTTGGTTAATTGTGTGTGTGCTTTAGTTGAGTTCACCGAATCAGAGTCAGCAAGGGAGGCGCTCCGTCTTCAGAGCTCTGAGGAAGAAGGGATGCGCGTATACGAATTGAACGGTGTTCCCAGGGAACCCAAGAGGAAAACTGCGGTGCGTCGAGCGCCTCCAAGGCGTCATGAATGCGAGTATTCTTCATGCTGTAGTGGATCCGAGCCTGAGTACGAGTACCGGTATGGCGCACCGTTCTACAGGCGCAGTTCCAGCGGTGTATTCGCACCGCGAGCCCAGGATATACAAACTTGGGTGCCGCGGCGCGTATCCACGTGCAGCCACAGTTCGGACTCGGGTGTATCATGGTACTGTGGATCTCGGCGTACGTCAGCTGCGAGCACAGGCAGTGCTGCCAGCGGTGGCAGCACGGATGGCTGGTTAGCACGCCGGCTGTCTGGCTGCTCGATGTCGGGAACCGAATGCGGTGGACGGCGCGTATCCTGCGCGCCACGCTGGGAGCCGCGTGCGCCTCTAGTACCAGACGGCACCCGTGGCTTCCACGCCGCCGCTCGCCAGCGACGCATCTCGGACCTCGCGCTCTATTCGCGCTAGAAAGTGCTCGCCAACCGTGACACCTTTCTAATCACGTTGGATAACCGCCTTTCACGTTCTGCCCGTTGATTTTTTTTGTAATATATTTCGCACGAGGAAGCGGTTCTACTACGTGTGTTCCGCTCGACGCGCTGGACTTCCCTCGTCACCTTTATACATGTGATGTTAATATCGTGTAGAACGTTAAGTCGCGGTAAGCTGTGGTCTAGTTTCGTAATCACAATTTTAATGTGTAATTTATTAGTTATATTTATAATCGCGTATTTATTGCGTAGAGCGAGCGCGTCGTGGTCGAGTTTTCGTTTCGATATTATGTCACAGTTGTACGCACAAATTTGAACAAGCAAAGTCGACATTAAAATGCGATTGTAGACTCTGTGGGCCCCGATACACGCTCAGATACGGACCGATGTGTAAACCTACCTCTACACTGCCATGCTGAAATATAATTTATCGCACTATATAGCCTACAGATTATAACAGATGGAGCATTCCCAAATAGCAATACAGCCAATTTAGAGAGAAAATATTACTTTTTGTCGTTAATTAAATAAATAAAATTAATTTTAAATACTTCTGAAATTATATTGTAGTATACTTTCCTAGAATTACTAAAGCAATTTTTATACTGCTTTAATATTCTGTATTAAAGAATCTCATTAATTTCACTGTGATTCAATGTAGGTTCTATATACATAGTTCGTAAAAATTCCATTGCAATTTATTATTTAATCGATTCAATGTATAGTAAGGTACACTTCAACTGTTATTCTTTTGTTGTGTGATAATCTGATTTGATATTCATATCGCAGTAAAACGTAGAGTTAAATAACTAGTCGATGTATATTATATAGCATGCAGTGTAGCAGCAGGTCCCCTTGGAGTACCAGAGCGCGAACGAACAGCTGTAGAATGTATTGCGTAAGTTAATAGCACACACACAAAAGTGTGCGCGAGCGTCAATTTCCTGTAAAAGTAAAACGCTGGCGCTCTGCTCACTCCGCGACGCGCTATGGCTAACTTTTTCACGTTTTTTTTTATATAATAAGTCATTTTTTAAACGTAAGTCAGTCGCGCCATTCATTTTTAAATCTTTGTAAGTTTTATTGTAAGGTTTGTGATGTTATAAATTTAGCTAGCGTACGGATTGCGTAATGCAATCACTTTTAGTTTATTTATTTTTTTTTAATTAAGCAGAGGAACGTTACGGCATTATGCTTGTAACGGCACAATATTTCGCTTCTTTTTTATTAGTCTTGCGGCCGGCAGAAGAAATCGATAGTTATATATCAATGTATAAAGAATTTGACTAGTTTATTTCTTCTCGCCGGCCATTTAACCTCTGTACATTTGTATTTAAAGAGATGAATTTATTTTTAAATGTAATTATAAGATATTTTGGAGAAACTTGTTGTTTGATTGACCTTCTACGTGGAAAGTTGGTTTTAGTCGCCTTGACAGATTGGAGCGTACTGTTTGACAGGTTAAATTACTCAACAGGTGACCGGACAAGAATATCTTTAGGAATCAAATTAGCCAATTAATTAACTGATAATGTCAATAATATAAACACAATTGTTGTTTATTGTATTTATTCTTTGATTTACAATTGTAATAACGATAATAGCAATTAGATTGACGGTATATATTAAAGATATAAATGATTGTGGCCTCAATATGATGCAATAAGAAGTGCTAGTATTAGTTTATTGACTTAGAATGGTAGGAAATTTTTTAATTCGGAAGTTCACACTTTTGTTGTACTAATTATACTGGCTATTATAATTAGGTTATACAAACTGTCGCTATTTCCGTGTGGTGATGGAGTAAGAATTCAATTCACTGCTTCCTATCATGAATGTGGATGTCGTAAAAGACGACTATGGGATATAATATGTTCATAACATCTGTACATGAGAAGGGAAACTCGAAATGAAACCCTATATAACATGTCTAACCAGCATGGTATAATAGGTCAAATTCCCTCCCATTGTGGAGGAGGCCCGAGCCCAACAGTGGGACGTATGTGGGCTGCGATGATGATGATGATGATACAAAACGCCACCTATATGGCGATTGAGAGATAGTGTACAATTATGGGGATGTACACCATATATTTTGCCACCACGATCTAGGCGAGTGAGACCAAATTATAGCTGGTCCCCAAAACGATAGTCGAAAAGTCTTTATCATCATCTCAGCTCATATACGTCCCACTGCTGGGTTTGAGCTTCCTCCACAATTGGACGGAAATTGAGCTACTGTACCACGCTGGTCAGACGGGTTGGTATAGGGTTTTCTTTCAAGTTTAATTTAATAATAACAGCAAGTAAAAGCAAAGACTTTAGGCAGACTTGGTGTAGGTTATTTTAAAACATCCTCCCAATCCTAATTAGTTGGGATCGAAGTTGGGATCCGTGTGGTGACGGAGTGAGAATACAATTTATCACTCCTTATCTTACCCGTGGATGACGTAAGAGACAACTAAAGGATATAATATGCATATAACATCTATGCAAGAGAAGGTAAACTCGAAATAAAACCCTATTAGTATCCTGTCTGACCAGCGTGGTAAGGTCAATTTGCCTCCTATCGTGGAGGAGGCTCGAGCCCAACATTGGGATTTATATGAGCCGAAATGATGAATGATGATGAAGTAATACATATTCCTCTTCCATAGTACCTACATATTGTAAAAGTTACTGACAATAATTTTATGGGCGGCCGCCTGCCTGACGTCAATCCTCCTTGGATATATTTGTTAACTAGACGTCATTAGACAGTGTTGATCCATGTATACTATGTATACATATATTCTAACACGTCTTAAATGATCCGCTGAAGTCAAGGAATTTTGCGCCGGTGGTCGGCCCAACGACGAAGGCGACGTGCTACTGGGTAGGGACACGAAAAAAGTATCGATACTTTTAGGTATCGAGTACTTTTCTTTCGATACCGATACTTTTGTACTCGATACTTTGCATTCGATACTTTTACTCAATGAGTACTTTTTGGCAGGTATCGTATCGTATAAATTGTAGAAATTATCCATGTTAAACTTGACCTTACGGCTCATGTTCATGGTAACGCTATCTAGTTCAAACGTAATAAAGCTACTAAAATCTTGTTCGAAATATTTTAATCCGTTCATAGACGGTCAAATGCTTAAAAAAACGCTCATCACGCCATAGATTCTATACTCAGTGCCAGATAACGTGGCAAAAGACGACCTTCACCTACCTTCACCATGATATCTTAAAATGCAAAAAATCTATCGCTTACCATACAAATCTATCGAAAAGTTGTATCGCAAAATTCTCTTGGTACTTGCCTACCAGGAAGCAACATTACAAACAGCACAACTCAAAATTTTACGAAATCTAGTAAAATTACCATAGAAAATATATGTTTTTAATATCCTAGAATCATGTATTTCATTGTTTTAAAATAGCAGATTAACCTGTAACTGGTGACATTTCATTATTTTATAAATAATATCATTGATAACAATGCCAAATTACTTTCAAATGTCTGAAAATCAAAAGTTTTTAAGTAACATTAAAATTAAAGTACCGAGAATATTTATATAAATTCAATATAATATAGATCCTATAATTAAATACGTAATTAGCTTCGAAGAATTATGTAACGCCCAAAAATGCCAAGTTTTAAGTTATGACACATTTCTTTCAACTCTTTTTACCGTCAGGTGTAATAAACCTAAAGGATCGCACAAGTAGATGCAAGATTTTAAGTTACGTGTATCAAACATAAAATCTTTTCTTAACTGATTTTAGCGTCAGGTGTACGAGATCAATGGCGTCGTGTGGCCCAGGTGCCATTTTGTTTGACATTCCGTGTGGAGCACGTACAAGATATTGGAAAAAAAAAGATGGGCCTCGATGACAGTATATACCGAAAGATTGATGCATTCATAATTCATATATCAGACAGCAGTGATAGTAACAGTAGTGGAAGTGACAGTCCAGAACTATAGATTTTTGTAAAGTCATAAATAAATTATTTTAGTATATTATTTTACCTCACCTTACGTATTTAACAAAAAGTTAGCCTTAAGATAGGTTAGCTATCAGTTTCATGCTAGGGCAGTGGTAAGGTAGGTAACGTGTACGTATGCTTTATTATTGCACGTGTAGGTGTTTAATAATTTCTTAATTAAAATTCTAAACAAATTACACGCAGACAAATGTTTGTTACCTCTGTACAGTTTAGACACCTTCACCACGATATTACAACGATAAGACGGTTTGTATGGAAAGCGATAGAATTAGCGATAAATTACTTGGATTTGATGATATCGTGGTGAAGGTCACCAAATGACCTCTTTTGCCATGCTATTTGGCAAACACTATAGGAAAAGTACTCAGTACTAAAGTACTCATTAAAGTATCGATACTTTGAAGTATCGATACGATAGGAAAAGTATCGTAGTTATTAAAGTATCGATACTTTGAAGTATCGATACTTTAATAACTACGATACTTTTCCTTCGATACTACTCATGAGTACGGTATCGATACCTTCTGTTCGATTTCGTATCCCTACTACTGGGTTACGGGGCTGTGCGCCGTTCCTCTGTCGCCCCGGACGGAGCCGGGCGGAGGGTGTGCTGACCGTGGTCCACCCCAAAAAAAAACACGTCTGATA
Source organism: Lymantria dispar (assembly GCA_032191425.1). Classification (NCBI taxonomy): domain Eukaryota; kingdom Metazoa; phylum Arthropoda; class Insecta; order Lepidoptera; family Erebidae; genus Lymantria; species Lymantria dispar. The sequence goes on along the minus strand of CM063465.1, from coordinate 1,111,046 downwards.
TGACACGAGTAATGTAAGGGTTGGTAGAGTTAGCCGCCAACATGCAGCACTTTTTCCGTGTGGTGACGGAGTAAGCACCACTCCCTTTCCTACCCGTGAGTGTCGTAAAAGATGACTAAGGGATTATAGTACGCAGATAACAACTATGGAAGAGAAAGCAAACTCGAAATAAAACCCTATAACCCTAAATAAAACCCTATGCCTTTTAACAAATATTTGCCCACCTATTTAAGGTTAAATATGACTGGACATTTATATGTACTCGTATACTAGTGGTCGCCGTGTGGTCGAAATTCGGCCATAATTCATTTTAATTAATTTTTCTGCTACACAATTTCTTTTAATTTTATTCATGTATTACATATATGTAATTGGAATAAATATATAAGTACAAATGTCTATTAGATATTGTCATCATAATTGTGATTGCTTGACATTCAGTTCGACCAGAGATTTTAACCGTAAACAAAAGTGTATGCCTTTTTTAATGAAATTAATGGATTTCTAGTCCAGTTACATGAAATTTCAGTTTTATGCACTTCTCCTCATTATATACTTCATCTGTGCCAAATTTCATACTTGTCTACATCCACGTAATTTTCGTAAAAAGGGGTACAAAATTTTTGCTTCACGTATTAATATATAGATACTTATCAACCCGTATATTACTCATATTTCAGCAAATAAATATTTCTTATTCTTATACCAACACGTCTGATCAGTGCGGTAAAGTAGGTCAATTTCCTTCCCATCGCGGAGGAGGCTCGAGCCCAGCAGTAGGACGTTTATGAGCTGAGACGACGATGCAGCACAGTAAAGGTAATATTTATTTTTACAAATCAATTTCTTTTGTTAAGAACAGACGTATTGACTTTTCTGCGTACTCTAAGGCAATCCTTGTGTTGCAGGGGACTTTACAAACATATAATTTACGGACACAAATTACATCTAGAATCAGAACAATCCATTCAATATTCTAAAAGTAATTCACGCGAAGACATCAAGAAAATTGAATCAATAATATTATTTTAATATTATGTAAATTAAATCATCACCCATTGATTACATTATTATAAAATATTTGATGAGTCCAGTTATATGCAGATTAAACGTGTTTTTAATATATAAATACATTTTATATTACTTCCTATTGATATGTTTGAAGATCTAAGGATATTTTTGTGATCTTAAACATTGATAAGAGACAAATATTATGTTACTATAAGAAATACATCGTTATTTCATAATTCTTAATATAGTTTTACTTATCTTGGTATCAAATATTGCATGTTAAATTTGACTTAATTTCCGGTTGTCAGAATAATCTCCGTGTGGTGACGGAGTAAGAATACAATTCACTACCCTTTATCTTACCCGTGGGTATAGTAAAAGATGACTAAGGGATTAAATTTGTATTTAACATTTATGCAAACGAAGGAAAACTTGAAACAAATCCCTATACCAACACGTCTGACCAGCGTGGTATAATAGATCCAAATCCCACCCATAGTGGAGGAGGCCCGAGCCCAACAGTGGGACATGTACGGGCTGAGACGATGATGATGAGATGATGATATAGTTTTACTTGCTTACTTTAATCTTAATGACAAATTTTGCAAGTTTTTGATTTAATTTCCGCTTGCCGAATAATTTGAAATATAAGTGTAGAATAACTGATTCCTTTTAACCAATAGTCTATTCGGCTCATATACGTCCCACTGCTGGGCTCAAGCCTTCCCCACTATAGAAGGGAAATTGAACATATTATACCACACTGTTTAGATATCTTGGTATATGGTTTTGTTTCGAGTTTTTCTTTTTCTTTCATAGATGTTATATGCATATTATATCTTTCAGTGGTCTTATACGACATCCACGTGCAAGATAGGGAGTAGTGAATTGTATTCTTACTCCGTCACCACACGGATAACATACCACACATAACTAAATTTTTTTTAAAGACACAAGCAGCACCCTGTACTAAGGTTGTAATCCTTGTTTTGCGGGGGACTTTACAAATATATAATTAACAGACACAAATTACATCCAGACTCAGAACAACAATTTGTGGATCATAAAAAGTGTGGTCCTGTGTGGGATTTGAATGAGGTAGGTCGGTATCTTAACTATTACGCAATCTTTGTAGTATATACGAAGAACTATTTTAAATTACCTAATTAAGATGCATTAAGAACTGTGTTCAAAAGACCTTATTAAAAATAAAGATTAAAAAAAAGGTCCATTAAGTAAGCCATAAGACTACGGTTGAAATAAAACTACCTTTATAAACTTCCGCTTAACATATTTTTATATTACTTAAATTGTATACAATTATACATAGATTTTTTTAAATATTTTGTTTTTTTCATATCCGTGTGGTGACAGAATAAGAATACAAACAGGAAGAGTTGTTATTCTAAGGGAACGGTCCCTTAGAATAACAACTCCTAGAAGTTCAATTCGCTCATAAAATTTGAGGCATTTAAATTGGAGCCAGAAATGGCTCAATAAGCCGGACAGTGACGTAGTGTACAAGGTTACCGCGCCTACGTGACTCTAGTGTATAGTGGTTTGCTTGTGTACGTGTGTAATCGCTTGCACGCATGTAGTATTTTTGGCTTCATGTTTTTGATCGCTTAAGTACCGACACTATCCTTCTATACGTTATTATTCAAAGTACCATTCCTTTTTTTAAAGGCAACATTCATACTTCAGCTCATATATGTTCTACTGCTGGGCTCGAGCCTCCTCCACATTAAGAGGAACTGAACTAGTAATGAAATTGACCTACTATACCACGCTAATATGCAGTTTTATTTCGAGTTTTCCTTCTCTTGCATATATTTTATATGCATATTTATCCTTTAGTCGTTTTTTACGATACCACGGAAAAGAGACTATTAGGATTAAATAATATAAATATAAAATAGATACACATTTAAATTATAAATCACATATACAGAAAATTAAAACAAAACTGTCGAGTTTTCTTATGCTCTCTGGGAAGTAAAAAAGACCACCGATCAGCAAACTGCACTTGTTACATATTATGCTTATGCCTTTGCATGGTTAAATTATGGCATCATCCTATGGGGAACCAGCACGGAGGCACCCTCACTCTTCACCATGCAAAAGAAAATAATAAGAATCTTAGTTTATATTGATAACACAGACAGTTGCAGACCTCACTTTCAGACTTTTTGAAATATTTAAGTTTGTAAGGACACACATGGACTTTTATAAACAAAGGGTTGATATACAATCACAATACACGCTTAGGCATAAAAATAGATTAAATTTACTCAAGTCTCGATTAAAAATGCATTCTTGTAGTCCCTATGTAATGTCTATAATAATTTATTATAAATTGCCCATAAGTTTAAAGAATGAAGAAACACATAATGACTTTGTAAAAAAATTAAAGGTGTTTTTACTAAGAAAATGTTACTACAGTGTCAATGATTATTTAAATTATATCATTTAACTCGGCGTAGGTATAAAAACGTCCATACAATTAATAATTAATTTTAATAATAACAATAACGATAGACGTCCCATCCCATTTTTAGATTAAATTTCTCCAAAGGCCTCTGCGTGTTGGATCCATATCCCCATGTAAGCCTTTCAAAGGACCGGGTATCTTCCCTAGGAAGATCCCGTGAAACGGAGATACAATAATCAAATAATAATAATTCTATTAAATCGCATTTGAGTAAAAGTATCATAAAATTATAACAATTTATAAAAATGTTCCTCCTTTCCACTGTTGCCGTGCCCTACAGGGTCCATAACTGTTACACGATTTAGTTGTTAAGACCTTTTATACATTATGGAGTGCAATAGTTTGAAATTGAAATTAAAATTGAGAGGGGGTGATGAACCGTATTCTTACTCCAGAAGTTGTACAAAATACTAAGCTTACTTTTAGTCATCTTGGTATAATCATTATCATCTCGGCTCATATACGTCCCACTGTTGGGCTCGAGTCTCCTCCACAATAAGAGGGAGATTGACCTTAATAAACCATGCTGGTCAGACAGGTTGGCATTGGGTTTTGTTTCGGGTTTGCCTTCTCTTGTATTGACGTTAAATGCGTATTATGTTCTTTAGTCGTCTTTTATGACATCCACGGGCAAGATAGGGAGTGATGAATTGTATTCTTACTCCGTCACCACACGGGAGGATTGTTCAGTAGAAGAATGTAATTAGAATAAAGAAGAAAATATTTAACTGAAAATTTCTATTGGCACGTTTGTATGGGGAGTAAATTCATGTAAGTCGTCACTGACATAGTCACAGGACGTCTTAAAGCATTTTTTTTTTGGGTTGGGTCGCGGTCGGTGCACTCCTCGCAACATTCCGTCCGGGGCGACAGAGGGGCGTAAGCATGCACACCCGCAACCATCCAAACACCACGTCACCTTCGTCGTTGGGCCGACCACCGGAGCAGGGTTACTTGTCATCAGTGGTCGGCCCGACGGAATACCCCCTAGTGGGGTACCCTTCCACGTCTTAACGCTAGCACTATATCTGTGGACAATGTATGTATAACCAGATAAATGTCATCATCATCACAACTCATCACAACACAACGTCCCATTACTGGGCTCGAGCCTCCTCCGTATTGGGAGGGAAATTGATTTACCATACCACGCTGGACCGGCGGGTTGGTATAGGGTTATATTTTGAGTTTTCTATCTCTAGTTGTTATATGCACAATATATTTCTTAGGCGCCTTTTACGACACCCACGGGTAAGAGACGGGGTGATGAATTGTATTCTTAAGTGAATTGTACTCTTCCGTCACTTCACGGAAAAATGTAAAACCAGATAAATGTAAAACAGATTTAATATCCAAATTTATTCAAGATCAAACATCAATTATTTTCTTTGTTATGTCTATAGCTGTAGTTTAAGGATAAGATTTTATTTGTTCGTAGAAGTCGTCGATCTTTATCGACTAAAGATTTCATCGGGCGAGTTGGGAGTTGGAGTTGAGATGATGGCATGAAATGTCTTAAATCAGTTTAAATTCTAATATCTGGTTGGCCGAGCTTTGCTGTTTTCGTAAATTGTATTTTTGACGAACTTAATTAAATATATATTAAAAATTCTTATTATTAATTAAAAATAAAAATGATGAAATAATGAAAAAAATATCAAAAAATACAAAAAACAGAATAATAAAAACGCCCAGAATCGATCTCACGCTGTTTGAATGCGTCTGGACAACTTCTCATCTGAGCTACTGTCACTCTTGACGGCGATGGCGAAATTTAAATTCCTATTCTATTGACATTTTATGTCATTGTATTGATTAGCCAAAAACACCGTGTCTAAACAACATTTTCTATAAATAAAACCTAGCTAGATCGATTTTTGGCCCCGAAATCTCTAGTATGCTAAATTTCATGAAAATCGTTGGAGCCATTGCCGAGATTCTGAATATATGTATACAAGAATTGCTCGTTTAAAGATATAAGATATCGCTGCCGTTGCAAAGATTCTCTACAACAAAATTCGAAAGTGAACGTTTTGTATTGACGCAAACATTCAACTAACATCGTACAAGATCCTACTATAAAACACATTGTATTAATACCTTTCGTTTTAGAGCTATTGTTAATAGTTCAATTCGATACGCTTACTTTTATGTGCCACATCGGAACGATCGATAAATAGGAAAGATTTTTGCGCTTTTTATGTAACAAGTCTGATCACACTCGCCTAAACTCTCCAGGATTATGAGGTGGACGGCGTTAACACCTTAAACGCCGCCCTGATTTTTCACTTTTTCTATTAAGGCGATTTTATTTTTTTTATTTGGGGTGGGTTGCGCTCCTCGCACCACTCTGTCCGGGGCGACAGAGGGGCGTAAGCGCGCACATCCGCAACCCACCTGCGATGCACGTCGCCTTCGTCGTTGGGCCGACCACGGGAGCAGGGTGACTTGACGTCAGTGGTCGGCCCGACGGAATACCCCCTATTTGGGGTACCCTCCCACTCTATTAAGGTGGTGGAAGATACCATGTAGCTGACATACAGTTGTTCCGTTGGAACCGTGAGAGCCATCATATGACCGCGAACCAAGGGTGACTTTAAGCAAAATAAGGTCACAAATTACTTTTCTTCGCTGTTTACTACGTGATTCACCATATTTTAAAGATCCTAAAGCAATAAAAAATTATCATTAAAATTTTAGAAACAAACTAGTTTATGCTGGAATTTCGCACTCAGACCTCCAGGTCCAAAGATTGATTGATATTATTGTCATAAATGATTATGTTCTTGTCGCTTTTTGGAACAAAATTAACACATTCACAATAAAAATTGTGATGTAAACACTTCCTCAATTATATGTTTTTGTAAACACCTAATTCAACGACGCTAATACTTCCTATTTACAAACGATGGTTTAATCCAGTTTTTGTCAAACTAGTAATGGCAATACCACCTTATAATAATATTCGTTATTTTCATCATTGTTTTACATAGTGGTTAGAAAACTATCGAATTGTTTACATAATTTAGTATTGTTCACGCAAATACTTGGGTTTATAATATTGTTGTCGATATCTCTGTCTTAGGCTCAGCTGTCAGCGTACCTAACCGGGTTCGCCAACCCGTCTATTAGGGATAGCTACTACTATTTTTGGTGTAGTGACGGAGTAAATACAATTCACCTTCCCTATCTTACTTGTGGGTATCGTAAAAGACGTTTAATGGATATTATATGCAGATAACAGCTATGCAAGAGAAAGAAAACTTGAAATAAAACCCTATACCAACCCGTCTGATTAGCGCGGTACAGTAGGTCTATTTCCCTCCCATTATGGAGGAAGCTCGAGCCCAACAGTAGGACGTACAAGAGCTGAAATGATGATGATGATGATAAAACCTATATCATTGATTTACTGTTGAAAATTGCCTAAAAACTATCGAAATGACGGAAATTTGTACACACTTTTTAAGCTTTTGTGATGATTCCCTTTCGTTCTTTCTATCTTTCAAATTTAAATAATAATTCCAACAATAGTATATTACCTGATTATTATTATCTGAATGCGCAGCTGGTGCAAAAAGGTAAAGGAGTTCTCCTGAAACAGAACTTACCACCGACATCTCATTACAATCATTACTAACTATATTCGACACCGCTTCATCTTTAACCACATTAAAGAGAGGGAAGGACCAGCTGCACTTAGCTATAGTAGCTTAGAGAATTTCAGTAAGCCATGACCAAAGCAAAATTCACAACGAAAACATTTAAAATTATTATTTTTAATATGAATTTATCGAGCAAAACTCGCTAATAATTACAATTATAATTAACATTGCCTGACGTTTCGCTCGTGTCATAATTCATTTGTGTCTGATTGTTTTTATAATCAACTAGCAGACCCAGCCACGCGGTGCTATGGCTAATGTTTTTATTATATTACATTTTATTAAACTATTTAAGTGGAACTGTAGGAGAACATCTGTCATGGAGGTCGTCATATTTTTTTACAAATGGCATCTATGTAAAAAAGCAAGTTAAAATCGTATATGACACATTTGTAGGTTTGACATAGCAGCGCCATCTATTAATTAATTACTCAATCCAGTCAACAGATATCGCCATCTGTTAAAATCGTTTGGAGGTAACAGATAATTGTGAATGTCAAATAATAGACAAATAATTTGCAATAAAATAATATTTCGACTATAAATTAAGATGTAAGCTATCCTATCTTTCAAGTTGGATCAAACTGCACACGGTGTGCAAATTTGATTAAAATCGGTTAAGTAGTTTAGGAGTCCATCGCGGACAAACAACGTGACACGTAATTTATATACATATATTAAGATTATATTTGTTGGGTTATTATCATCATAATTTCAGTCCCAATGTTGGGTTTGGGCCTTCTCCTCTGTGGGATTGATGGCCTACTATACCATGCTGGTGAGACTTGTTGGTATGTTGCAAGTTGGTTTTATTGTTGGATTTATTTCAAGTTGGAAATATTATGCATATAACATCTATGCAAGAGAATACGTTATATGCATAATATTTCACTTAATTGTCTTTTAAAACACCCATGGGTGAGATATGGTGTGATGAATTGTATTCTTACTCCTTTACCACACGGAAAATAGATATATTTATTGTATAAATAGGCAATATAAATTTATACGAATGTTTGAATAGGGACTTGGAATTGTTGGGAATACCTTGAGTTTTTATTTTAACAAAATTTCGGAACAGGCTATGGTATGTTTACATCAAGAGGACGGAGTTGCCGGCGGGCAGCCCCATCACCTATCGAGTACTTACCTCTTTGTAACCATGTGAGTGGTCCACTGGTATCGTTGCTCTTGTTTGCGGTGGTCCACGCAACTATGTTTTTTATTTAAAAGTAAGTCAATAAAAATAAAGTTACGTCTTATAACATGAGATATCTTTGAAAGTGAAAGTACTATCAAAACGGGTCCACTAACTTCAGATATCTTTTATTTTCTTTTGGTTATATGTTCTGTATAATAAACCAAATAGAGAAATAAAAATCTTATTTTGTTTTATTAAATCATTCATGTACAGTATCTATAATAAAATATGTATTTAGTAAAATATTATCGTTTCGAACTTATAAACTGACATTTCCCTCTGCAATCTGTGCAATTCTACACTGTTGCTTTGAGTTATGAGTCTGAGACTGTTCTAAGTTTTTTTTTATTTTCTACTAGCAACTCGCCCTCGCTTCGCTTCGGTTATAGGTTATAGTCGTTTTACCCGCTTAGTTCCCGTTCCCGTGGGAATACCGGGATAAAATATAGCCTAGTTTACGCCCTGATATTATAGCTTTCCATTGGTGAAAGAATTTTTGAAATCGGTCCAGCCGTTTTGAAGATTACCCGGAACAAACAGACAGACAGACAGACAAAAAATTTTTAATTGCTATTTTAGGCATAGGTGTCGTGCAAATAACCGTGTGAGCATGAAAAAAGCCTATTATTTTGACATTACAAACAGACACTCCAATTTTATTTATTGGTATAGATCCGTTAATTTTATTTGTAAAGTCCTCCGCAATACAAGGATTATATCCTTAATGCAGGTTGTCTTATAACGTATTTTAGAATACAACATAACGCTTTTTTTTTTTTTTGTGGGTGGGCTCTTTGTCGGCGCGCCTCCGCACCACTCCGTCCGGGGCGACAGAGGGGCTTAAGCACGCAATTCCCGCAACCCACCCGAAAACCACGTCGCCTTCGTCGTTGGGCCGACCACCGGAGCAGAGTTAACTTGTCGTCAGTGGTCGGCCCGACGGAATACCCCCTACTTGGGGTACCCTCCCATCAACCGACGTCCCCCCCTCGAGGAGGACGTCGGTCTTTCCTCACGCGGTCGGCCTCTCGGCGGGTGACGGACTAATCCTTCGTCACGTCATCCGCGGCCTCGGCTAGGGCGGCATGAGGCGCAGGTAGTTGCGCCTGCGCCGCCCCATTCGCCGGCGGCGGATCTCCTCATCGAGGCTGCGCTCCTCGCGCAGGCGATCCGCCGCCTCCTTCTGCGAGATCACTGTCTCGCAGAAGGCTGCGACAGCGTCCCATTTCCCGACGCTGTCGACCATCGCCCTAGCGATGGCCGGCAGCGTCAGGTCGGCACCGATGATTGCGACGAGTTCACGGCGCTGCGTGGCTCAAGCGGCGCAGGCCTCGAGCGTATGCTGCGCCGTGTCCTCGTTGCAATCGCAGTGGTGGCAGGACGGTGTACTCTCCCTCCTTACGACCTTGTGCAGGTATTTGGCGAAGCTCCCATGCCCCGTCAACACCTGCACTAGTCGGAAGGAGAGCACCCCGTGCCACCTTTCCAACCATTGCATCAGCACCGGCCGGAAGGCCTCCATGATTCGCACCCCGAACCGAGGCCTCTCCAGCCGGAATACAACATAACGCTAAAGGAGACGTCGAATTCGAGACGTCGAGTCAGTTAATTAAGAAAATATTTGTACTTTGAATCAAGTTTATCAATTACCAATGATACTGGTGTTAATATCAGTTAATTCACAACATTTCTGTGCAAAGTGTATTTATTACATCTTGCACAGAAACTTGCACTATCGTGATAAACGAAAGATGAATTATGACGCAATAAATAAAACGAGTTTTATAGAAGGACAGTGGTAATTAAGTAATATAATAATTAATTTAGGACAATAGTAATTTGTCGTGTGGTGGCGAAGTAAGAATACAATTCACCACCCCCTTTCTTGCCGGTGGGTGTCGTAAAAGACGATTAAGGGATGAAATATGTTTATAACTTTAACTAACTAAGAGAAAAAAAAAAACTCGAAATAAAACCCAATAGTAATATGTCTGACCAGTGTGGTTTTAATAGGTCAATTTTCTTTCTATTGTGGAGGAGCCTCGAGCCCAACAGTGGTACTTATGTAGGTTGAGATGAAGATAATGAATAGTATTTTTTTTTCGAAAAACAACACCCTCCACTAAGGGTGACCTGTCGAGCATCGTTAGGGAGATGCTCGACGGTGTCAGGAACTGGGACGCGGCCGCAGAAGGCTGCGACTGCGGCTGCGAGGGCCGAGGCAGTAGTCTCGCGGAAGGAGGGGGCGGAGCACGTGCACGAGCAACGTTTCCTCGACGACGCGAACCGCCGCCGGCGACTGGGATGGCGTAGGCGCGATTACCTGGGCCTGATGCCTCCCGACGAGAGGCCGACCGCGTGAGGAAAGACCGGCGACCGACGGCCCCGAGGGGGGGGACATCGGTCGAGAAGAGGGTACTCCTTAGGAGGTATTCCGTTGGGCCGACCAATGACGTCAAGTCACCTGCTCCGGTGGTCGGCCCAACGACGAAGGCGACGTGTCACGGGCAGGTTACGAGTGTGCGTGCTTACGCCGCTCTGTCGCCCCGGACGGAGTGGAACGAGGAGTACGCCGACCGTAACCCACCAAAAAAAAAGTGGGACAACAATTTCTGCGATCCTCAAATTATTGTTCTGAGCATGGATATAATTTGTGTCCGTTAGTTATGTTTGTAAAATCCACTGCAATATAAGGATTATTTACTTGGTACAGGGCGTTGTCTTTCAAAAAAGGTTAATATTATTATCTTCAATTGGCGCTTAACCTTAATCTTGATAAAGTATTTTGGGAGATAAAAACTACAGAAAAAAACATATTTCAGAAAAAAATCCTGTTCCATATCTCATAACCCATACAGCAAGTTTTATCAATACAAGCTTATAAATATTTTTTTATTATCACCTGAATTATTTACATTTTTACCCGGAACTAAAAATAATTAAGATAATAACGAAAATATAATAAGTTGTTATAATATTATGATTTAAGTAAACAAAATATAAAACCTACGCAAGGTTATTTATAAATATGTATGAAAATATCTGTTAAACTATGTATATTTTATGTATTTTTTTAAAGACTGCAATAAAGAATAATGTCATACGTCCGTATGGTGACGGAGTAATAATACAATTCACCATCCCTTATTTTACCCATGGGTGTCGTAAAATACGACTAACTTTACATAATATACAAGAGGACATCTTGAAATAAAACCCTATATACTATACTAACCCGTCCTGACCAGAGTGGTATAGTAAGTCAATTTCCCTTTCCATTGTGGAGGAAGCTCGAGCCTAACAGTGGGACGCATGTGAGCTGAGCTGATGATGATGAATCTATTAAATGTTGGACGAACGGGGAAAAAGCCGCTTCAATACTTTAGTGTTCACGATACACTCTCTCGTACCTTCTCTTTCGCTCCTATGACGTAGACGATCTGGGTCAGCTAGTGTGGAGAAGAAGAAGAGAAAGCTTTTTCTATGTTACCTATGTACTTTCAAGAATTTGAATTCCTACATTCATACATATATATACTCCCGCCTTTTTCCTATAGGGATAAGCAGAGACCACTTCCTTCCACTTGCAACGATCTTGACATATCACTTTCGCCTCCTCAATATTCATACATGTTCTTCGTTTTAGGGTACTTCTAACCTGGCCTTTCTTAAGAACGTCCCCGATTTGATTGTGGAACGTCCGCCTTGGTCTTCCCCTTCCAACACTTCAGTTCACATCCGCCCTATAAATTCTCCTTGTTAGTCTCCTTTCAATCAGTCTCTCTACATGACCAAACCAACTTAACATAGCTTTCTCAATTCCTGTCATTACATCTACATTCATACCACAACGTTCCTTAAATTGAATTTCTAATCCGTCACAAAGTAACTAAATATAGTTTCAACGAAATAATCAAACATATGTTGACCTTCAATATTGAAGGTCAACGTATTACTTGTTGATGTAGGCATTCCCAAATCAATTTTCGTTAACTGCCCTGACCACCGCAATGATAACAACATAATTATGACGACCATAAAAATCGGTATTATCCAGATTGAGGCAGTTTTGTTACAAATAATTCCGGTTGCTAAACCTCTGCTTACATAATTGAATATTCAATGGCGTATATGCAAATAATAGGAAAAAAAAAATATTCATCATCATCATCGCGGCTCATATACGCCCCACTATTAGGCTTGAGCCTAGGGTTGCCAACTTTTTAATAAAAAAAAAGTATTAAATGGCTTGGACAGGAAAAAAATTAAGTATTTGGAGGAAAAAATATCTTTCTACTTTTATGTTTTTATTGCTTTAAATTTTCCACGTGGTGACGTGGTACTCTTAAATAGGAGGGAAATTGAGCTACTATACCACGCTGGTCAGACGAGTTGGTTTATGAGTTTATTTTGAATTTTCCTTCTCTTGCATAGACGTAATAGGTATGTATTTTACATCCCTTAGTCGTCATTTACGACATCCACGGGTAGGAAAGGGGCCGGTAAATTGTATTCTTACTCCGTCACCACAAGAAAAACGTACACTTAATACCAGCATCATTATTCAAAACACTAAAACTAAAGTATTAAATTTAAATTAAAAGCCCCGCATGACATTCTCACGTACCCGCCAAAATGCCGACAAAAGATAACCTTTGTAATTGCCAACCTTGATATAAAAAAAAAAAACATAGAAGATGGCCGCATCTAAGATCTTTTTGCATCAATTTTTTAAATATAAAATAACAACAATTGTTTTTAATCCTCGTAAAGATAAGTTGTTAATTTATTTTTTAATGTGGTGAGGGAGTAAGAATACCTTCACCACCCCCCCTCTCTTGTCCATGGGGGGTCCTAAAAGACGACAGAGGGATATAATATGCATATAACACATATGCAAGAGAAGGGAACCTCGAAATAAAGCCCTGTACCAACACGTCTGATCGCTTTGTATAGCAGGCCAAGTTTCTTCCTATTGTGGAGGAGGCTCGAGGCCAACAGTGGGACGTACATGAGCTGAAATGCTGATGAAGGGATGAATGTAGACTTGCCAGCTTGCTATATATGATTGATCATTGAGCAGTATCATGACGTTGGTAGTAAGAGACAGTATTTCCATGCGATGATGGGATAGTGCTCATTCTCATTAACGCCTCCTAGATTTTAAGTAATACATACGGTTACATACATGGTAATACGGTTACATACAACATTAAAAGTTAACTCAATTTTTAGATGTTAATTGATATTAAATAGGATTAAAATTTTGTTACGACTATGCTCTTCTTCTCCCACCGCCCTGAATGATGACAGGACGTGGCCAGACGGCCAAGCGTTGGGGTGTCGGGGATAGAATGTCATCAGATGATCTCTCTGGCACCCCGTAAAAGCACGGAAGGGGCCGCTGTGGTTTTAGTGGGTATTTCGGTCATATTTGTGGCCGGCGAGTCCCACACACACTCCCGTCTGTAACCGGCGGGGGATTAGTGTGCGTAAATGCATTTCCACAGCGTGAACAAAAAAAAAAGAAAAAATAGCCCCACCAATAAAAAATAGGTCCACAGCTCGCTATAGGTAGCGAATAATAAATCTAAGACCATAAAGTTAACATCTTTGAGAAATTAATCATCATCTTACCTCAGCCCACTGTTAGGCTCGGACCTCCTCTAGTATAGAAGGCAATTTTACCTGTATACCACGCTGGTCAGACGTGTTGGGTTTTGTTTCTAATACTCCTTCTCTTGCATAGATGTTATATGCATATTATATCCCTTAGTCGTCTTTTACGATACCCACAAAAGAGGTGAATTATATTTTTACTCCGTCAGCACACGAAGAGTGATTAATATGTATCATCAAATGGGCGTTTACCACTCACAATAATAATCTATTGTTTCTATTAAAATCATTATCGTGAAATAATAACAAAGAACAACGCCCTACTGAAATCATTCTCATAACCTTTGACAAAGTAGCTTATAATTAGAAATATCGAGATAATCTATTTCATTTATTATTAGTTAGATACACAAATTTACTTATCAGCCTTATTTCTCGAGTGGCTACGATCGAGTAAGAATATACGTCCCCTTTTTTTTGGGGTGGGCTACGGTCAGTTGACCCGCCGTCCGGCTCCGTCCGCGGCGGCGCGCGGGCCCGTAACCCACCCGTGACACGTCGCCCTCCTCGTTGGGCCGAACACCGATGCAGGGTGACTTGTCGTCAGTGGTCGGCCCAACGGAATACCCCTAAAGAGTACCCTCTTCTCGACTGACGATCCCCCTCGGGGACGTCGGTCGCCGTCGCGCGGTCAGCCTTTCGGTGGGTGACGGACTCAATCCCCGGTCCAGTCATACGTCCCCTATCCCTATCTTGCCCGTGTGTGTCATAAAAGATAACTAAAGTGGGTATATTATTCTCATCTCGTGATCTCATCTCCATGCGTCCCACTGTCTCGAGCCTCCTCCTTAATTTCATTTCTAGTTTGCCATCTCTTGCATAGATGTAATATGACGCAGGCAAGAAAGAGGGTAGTGAATTGTATTTTTACTCCTTCACCACACGGAAATTTACAGTTTAAATTATTTTGAAGTAAAAAATAAATATAAACTACAACATTCTGAATTTTTCGGGTTGAGAGGCCTCAGCGCTCACCCAACAGTCCGGGTAAAGTTGCCATAGCCATCTGAGGCTAACAACTAAGTCACACACACAAAAAAAAAAAAATTCTGAATTTTATCTAAATCTATTGAAGTATTAAAGAAGAAAAACTGAATAATTGCAAGCTTGTAAACTATCGCGTGACATAATCGTTTTTGAATTTAATCTGTGGTAATTGGGGTAAGTTTAAATAATTATTTATTAGCATAGAATAAATCTATTCTCGATTCGTTTGTTTAATCTATACCAATAAATAAAATTGGAGTGTCTGTTTGTAATGTCAAAACAATAGGCTTTTTTCATGCTCACACGGTTATTTGCACGACACCTATGCCTAAAATAGCAATTAAAAATTTTTTGTCTGTCTGTCTGTCTGTTTGTTCCGGGTAATCTTCAAAACGGCTGGATCGATTTCAAAAATTCTTTCACCAGTGGAAAGCTATAATATCAGGGCGTAAACTAGGCTATATTTTATCCCGGTATTCCCACGGGAACGGGAACTACACGGGTAAAACGACTATAACCTATAACCGAAGCGAAGCGAGGGCGGGTTGCTAGTAAATTAATATAAGTATTATCTCAATATTAGTTGGCAACTTACAAATTTCTTTTCTTAGCCATCAAGTACCAATTTAAAGTGCATCATCTTACTACCCACTAGCTTCTGCTCGCGACTTGGTCCGCGTGATATGGATACTTTGGGCTAACGCTAACTTTAACCGAAGACTCTATTTACGTAGAAGGTGAAAATATTTTTTAATAATACGATTCTGTCACACATGATTTTTGCAAAAAAATTAGCTGTTTACGGACCGGAAGCTCTCAAAAAGAAAAAAAATCCGATTTTGAAATATTCGACATTGGTGCTCCGCTCCTGTTGGTCCTAGTGTGATGATATAAAGCCTATATATCGATAAATGGGCTATCTAACACTGAAATAATTTTTTAAATCAGACCAATGGTTCCTGAGATTAGCGCGTTCAAACAAACTCCTCACCTTTATATATTAGTATAGAAGTCTAGATTCGATGTGTGTAAATATAAATTACTGGTGGCTTTTATTATATTGTTAATTACCATACAGTACATTTTTTTATAAAACTACCTAGCACATGAGAGAGATAGAGTCCCAACCAGTGGCGTAGCAAGGGGGAGGTGGAGGGGCGGACCGCCCCGGGCGCCACTATGAGAAGGGCGGCAAAATTGGAAGAAAAATATTTTGTGCGGGCACTGGCGGTGGCGGCGATGGCGGCTACCCGTGTGGCGCCGGGTTAAGAATACATTTGTCGCCACCTTACTTGCTCGTGGGAGTCGTAAAACTCGGCTGAGGATCCACCAGGAGAGTGGGCAGCAGCTTTCTTCTGGGAAATGTTGAACATCTAAACATCGTACTGCGATTGCCAACCCGCCTGCCAAGCGTGGCGATTACGGCATTATCCCCTTTATGATGATGATCAACAAAGAAACGACCCCCAGTCACGGCAGCTCCGGTAACCTACAGGCCCATTTTGGTGGCGGGCCCGGTAGCGGTGGAGCGGGGGGTGCAAAGAATCTCCGGCAGCGATCCAGCTAGCAATTAAAACGACCCTTGGCCCTGGTAACACAACATTCGGACACTCAGGACTGACGAGAGGGTCATCGAGCTGGAAGAGGAATTGAGCAAAATCCGTTGGGACATTGTAGGATTATCAGAAGTGCGAAGAGAGGGTGAGGGCACAATAATCCTCCGGTCCGGCAACTTGTTCTTCTACCGGGAGGGCGATTACCCGTCCCAAGGCGGTATAGGGTTTATAGTTCTTAAGTCTCTCGTAGACAACGTGGAGAGGATCAAGAGTGTGTCGACAAGGCTAGCGTACCGGAGTATAACTCCGAATTACCAAGAGGTATTCGTTGAAGGTCATTCAGGTATACGCACCGATCTCAGCATACTCCGACGACGAGGTGGAGGCATTTTACGAGGACGTCCCGAAAGCCATACACGCGTCCAAAACTCACTTCACGGTCGTTATGGGAGACTAAGCAAAGGGAACGCGAAACTAGGCAAAGGGAGCGACGACGAGTTGAGAGTGGGGAAACATGGATATGGACAGAGAAACCAGAGGGGCCAGAAACTGGCTGATTTTCTGGAGAAGGAACGCCTCTTTACGATGAATTCCTTCTTAAGGAAGCAGCCACAAAGGAAGTGGACCTCCGATGGTTCAACAAAAAACGAGATAGACTTCATCTTGTCAGACAAACGACAAATATTCAATGTCTCAGTGATCAGCAGGATTAAAACTGAGAGCGATCACCGGATGGCACGAGGCACCTTGAATATCCATACAAAAGTTGAGCGGTCACGCTTGATGAAGTCTACACTCCGACCTACATCTGTCCAATACCAGAACCTCGAAAGCTTTCAACTCGAACTACACAATCGCTTCCACTGTCTGGACGAGTGCTAATCCCCGAACGATATGAACAACAGGTTCGTGGAAAATTTCCACGCGGTTGGGTCGAAATTTTTCAAGGTTAACCGCGTTAATAGACCTAAAAAACTTTCCGACCAGACTCTCGAGCTCATGAAGCGGAGAAAAGAAATGACGGTGCAGTCTTCAGCCGATTGGTCCGAACATAGGTAGCTGAATAGGCAGATCTCCAGGTCTGTGCGTCGTAATATTCGCCGATTTAATACGCTTCGTATTAAAGAAGCGATAGAGCGGAATCGTGGCTCAAAAGTGTTCGCACGAGATCTGTCTATTGGGCAAATCCAAATGACTAAGCTGAAGACCGATGACGGCACTGTCATTTCATCCCAAAGTGAGATCTTGGGGGAGGTCGAAAGGTTCTATGGACAGTTATATAAATCATCCCGAAATCCTGTTGTCGGCTTAGTCCAAGATCCCAGATCTAAGCTAACTCGGCACTATACCGAAGAAATCCCGGACATCAGCTTATAAGAGATCAGAATGGCACTCAAACAGCTACGTAACGGTAAGGCACCGGGAGATGACGGAATTACGGCAGAGCTTCTGAAGGCAGGCGATAAGCCGGTCTTAAAAGTCCTTCAGAAGCCTTTTAATTTCGTTATCCTCGGGGGCGACGTTCCAGCATCGTGGACCAGGAGTGTGGTGTTGCTGTTCTTCAAGAAGGGTGACAAGGCTCTTCTAAAGAACTACAAACCCATCTCACTCTTGAGCCACTTTACAAGTTGTTCTCGAGGGTCATTACCAATCGACTCACGTGCAAGCTTGATGACTTCCAGCCGCCCGAACAACCCGGCTTCCGAAAAGGCTATAGCACCATAGACCATATCCTCACGCTTCGGCAGATTATACAAAAGACCGAGGAGTATAATCGGCCTCCGTTTGTGGACTATGAGAAAGCCTTTGATTCAGTCGAAACTTGGGCGGTGCTGCAGTCCCTTCAGCGGTATCAAATCGACCATCGCTATATCGAAGTGTTGAAGGGTTTGTATAGGAACGCCACAATGTCGGTCCGTATCCGGGATAAGACTACGAAACCAATCCAGTTGCAGAAAGGCATGAGACAGAGAGATGTCATCTCTCCGAAACTGTTCACCACTGCACTGGATGATGTCTTCAAATTCTTAGACTGGACCGGACTCGGCATCAATATCAACGGCGAATACATCACTCACCTTCGATTTGCACGATATCGTCGTTATGGTAGAATCCATGGAGGACCTTGGCACCATGCTCAATGATCTCAGCAGGGTATCCCAACTAGTGGGTTTACGAATGAACATGGACAAGACGAAAGTCATGTCAAATGTCCATGTCATTCCTGTACCGGTCCTAGTTGACAATGCGATTCTCGAAGTTGTCGATCACTATGTTTACCTAGGACAAACAGTCCAGTTAGGTAGATCCAATTTCGAGAAAGAGATCAGCCGACGAATCCAACTCGGTTGGGCAGCGTTCGGGAAACTTAAGAGGATCTTCTCGTCCAATATACCTCAGTATCTGAAAACACAGGTCTACGACCAGTGTGTGTTACCAGTGATGACTTACGTCACGGCTATGCTCGGGATTTCTTTGCGAAATAGAATCTGGAATACGGAAATCCGCAGAAGAACGGGTGTAACCGGCATAGCACGAAGAATTAGCACACTGAAGTGGCAATGGGCAGGCCACATCGCTCGACGAACCCGCAACCGCTGGGGAAAAAAGGTTCTCGAGTGGCGACCACGCCGACGACGCAGTGTAGGATGCCCTCCACGAAGTGGACCGACGACCTGGTAAAAGTTGCTGGGCGTGGTTGAATGCAGGCGGCACAGGACCGTATTTTTTGGCGTAACGTGAAGGAGGCCTATGTCCAGCAGTGGACGGCGATAGGCTGAAATGATAATGAATGATGACTGGCCGGTGAGTCGGACAATTAATTTTTCAAGACGTTAGTTTTTACTGACGTGCACATATTAAATGTCCCGCCCAAAACAATTGTTGCAAAACATGAGTGGCAGTCGGCCTCTTATTTGTGTTTAGACGCATACATGCACCCTCCATAAGAAGCTCCTTTAGATTGAGTAATTTGGCCATTTTGTCGATACAATATAGTGCGACAGACGATATTGACTCTGACGAAGTTATAAATGTTTTCGCTGCGCGTAAGTCGCGAAAAGTAGAATTTTAGACTTCATTAAATAATAAACATCATTTTTATAGTGTAAATTATAGAAGCGGCGGATTGCCTGCGCGAGGAGCGCAGCCTCGATGTGGCGATCCGCCGCCGGCGACTGAGGCGGCGTAGGCGTGAATACCTGCGCCTCATGCCGCCCTAGCCGAGGCCGAGGGTGACGTGACCGGGGAATTAGTCCGTCACCCGCCGAGAGACCGACCGCGTCTCGTTGTATCAGCGGATTTCGGGGGTGCGAGCGGAGGGCGGTGTGGTCTCTTTGAGGGAGCTCACCGCCTGGCGCGTCGACGCCCACCGAGACATCATTGCCCGTTGGGTAGTCCTGCTGGAGAGGCCTCGATACGGTGTCTGGACCGTGGAGGCCTTCCGGCCGGTGCTGATGCAGTGGCTAAAACGGCGGCACGGAGTGCTTTCCTTCCGACTGGTGCAAGTCTTGACGGGGCATGGATGCTTCGGCAAGTACCTGTACACGGTCGTTAGGAGGGAGAGCACACCGTCCTGCCACCACTGCGATTGCGACGAGGACACGGCGCAGCATACGCTCGAGGTTTGTGCCGCCTGGTTAGAGCAGTGTCGTGAACTCGTTGCAATAATCGGTGCCGACCTGACGCTGCCGACCATCGTTAGGGCGATGCTCGACAGCGTCAGGACCTGGGACGCGGTCGCAGCCTTCTGCGAGGCAGTGATCTCACAGAAGGAGGCAGCGGGTCGTGCGCGCGAGGAGCGCAGCCTCGACGAAGCGACCCGCCGCCGGCGACTGGGGCGGCGCAGGCGCGACTACCTGCGCGTTATGCCGCCCTAGCCGAGGTCGCGGGTGACGTGACCGGGGAGTTAGTCCGACACCTGCCGAGCGGCCGACCGCGCGAAGAAAGACCGACGTCCTCCGGTCGGACGTCGGTCGAAAGACGGACGTCGGTCGATGGGAGAGTACCCCAAATAGGGGCATTCCGTCGGGCCGACCACTGACGTCAAGTCACCCTGCTCCGGTGGTCGGCCCAACGATGAAGGTGACGTGCATCGCGGATGGGTTGCGAGAGTGCGTGCTTACGTCCTCTGTTGCCCTGGACGGAGTGGTGTGAGGAGCGCACCGACCGCAACCCACCCCCAAAAACAAAAAAAAAATAGTGTAAATTATTAATGTTAATACAGTCACGTTACTTACACATGTACATGGTTTGGAAATAAATATTTTTCACTCAATTCTTTAATTTCTTTACGTTTTTTCTTACCATCACCAACAATTAATATTTTTACGACGTCAAAAGAGCGGCAAATTATGACTCCGCCCTGGGCGACAGTGACTCACGCTACGCCACTGGTCCCAACGGAAGCTTTTTTTTTTCGTTTTTGCAACGTTTTTCATTTCTGGTCCCCTCCTATTAATCCTGGCATGATATAGCCTTCCTCAGTAAATGGGTTACCCAACACTGAAAGAATTTTTCATTTAGTTTAGTAGTTCCTGAGATTATTACGTTCAACCAAATAAACTCTTCAGCTTTATAATATTAGTTATTTACTATATATATTTTATGTTGTACAGAAGCAGAATTAGAAATTAAAATCACATAATCGACTTAAAAATATGAAAGCGTATCAAATCTTTAAAACAAAATTTGCACACCAATTTTATTATTATTCACGATTTCATATAAAGTTGATTTTAATATTATTTGCCTATTCAATATTTGTGTAAGACTGCTTTTTCTACAAAGCTAAATGCAAAAATGCAATCCACCAGCCACCGTCCATCCATACCAATTATGACATTTACTCTCGCTATGGGGGTGACCTACGTCGAAGTGGACGTCGATAGTTTATTAAGAACGGTTAACCAAGAAACAGGTATGAAAAAACTGGCTAAGTGCGACACGTAGTCGCGCACAAACGGTTCCGTACCATTATCTATTAAAATCGCGTTTGTTGTAAGGGCCTTAAATATTTATTTAATTTTATTTTTAGTATTTTTTGTTATAGCGGCACCAGAAATATATAATTAGTAAAAATTAAACTGTCTAGTTATCACGGTTCTTGAGATACAGCCTGGTAACAGACAGACGGACGGACAGACAGCGAAGTCTTAGTAATAGGGTCCCGTTCTTACCCTTTGGATACGGATCCCTAAAAAGGTTAATTATGTAATTCGTTACGTAAATCATATAATAATTATAAATTCTTTTTGACAGTCTATGGCCATGATTAAGTGAAAATTCAAATTCTGTTTACCAGTGTTCCTGAACGATTAGTTTAAGCGTAACCAAAATATGTAGTGTAGGACGCCCCCCACTAGGTCGACCGACGACCTGGTGAAAGTTGCTGGGCGTCGTTGGACGCAGGCGGCACAGGATCGCACAGTGGACGATGATAGACTGAATGATGTTGAATGATGAAACAAAATACTTACGGTGGATTATTTGAATAAATTTTTAATATTTTGTTTTATAATCATAATTTTGAAGATGAATAAACCTAGCTATAAAAAAGCCAAGCTCAAAAATTATAAAGCGCTCATATACGTTCCGGGCTCGACCTCTATCCACGACGGAAGGGCAATTGACTTACTATACCGGTCAGATGTGTGATAGGGTCTTATTTTGAGTTTTCCTTCTCTTGTGTTATGTTAGCCGTGTATTATAATTCCTTAATAGTCTTTAACGATCCACACAGGCAAGATAGTGGCTGGTGAATTGTATTCTTACTCCGTCAAGAGAAGCTAATTATTTTTATGTCATTCAAAATTTTATTTTCGCTGCTCAGATGGCGAAGTGGTTAAGATAGAGGTACCAGTGTCGTGGGTTCGAATTCCACGCAGGATAACACTTTGTGCGATCCATAAATTATTGTTCTGAGTCTAGATGTAATTTGAGTCCGTTAATTATATGTTTGTAAAGTCACACCACAATACAAAAATTATTTCCTTAGTGCAGAGCGTTAAAAACATCTTTTGTTTGTAGTGTGCGC
Organism: Lymantria dispar; assembly: GCA_032191425.1. NCBI lineage: Eukaryota > Metazoa > Arthropoda > Insecta > Lepidoptera > Erebidae > Lymantria > Lymantria dispar. The sequence goes on along the minus strand of CM063465.1, from coordinate 1,088,422 downwards.
GTATCTCACGGCTGCGAATGTTTATCATTATTTGCGAAGGATAAATATCTATTTATAGTGGCGTATTCACTGTGGCAAGGTCGACGGACGGCGCTAGGGAAACACGTATCACGACGTGCTCGTGCGTACGCGCGCAGGAAGTGAAATTACTATGCCCACTGTACATCGCATTATATAAATATACTTAACCATATATACCTACTTATAATTATATTGTAATTGTAAATGTATGCCTGTAAGCTAGGATCCATAATGATCATAATAAATGACACCCAGGTTAGACCCTCGAACGACAAGGAACTCGGTACCGGTGGATGGTCTAAAGGCGAAGGGTAGGGAATACGGTGGGTTATGGGAGCGCGGGGATTTTTTTTTTGATATATATTTTCGTTTCCTTTTTGTTTTCCGTGTGGTGACGGAATAAGAATACAATTCACCACTCCCTATCTTGCCTGTGGATGTCGTAAAAGACGACTATGGGATATAATATGCACACAACATCTGTGCAAGAGAAGGAAAACTCGCAATAAAACCCTATACCAACATGTCTGACCAGTATGGTATAGTAGGTGAAATTCCCTCCCATTGTGGAGGAGGTCCGAGCCCAACAGTGGGAAGTATGTGGGCTGCGATGATGCTGACGATGATATATTTCCGTATATAAATTGTGATACAACAGTTTCAGCCGGTTGTTGTCCAATAATATAGAAATGATGATTATATTCATAGCGTTCTTTGGTAGTAAACGTTTGAAGGTGTCAAGTAGGACGGGTCATGGTCTCCGCTGGGTCAGCACTGAGGAAATCTTACAGAGTTCAACGAATATCTATACCGTGTAATTATAAATTACGCAATAGTTTTACTATCTATAGTGTTACAATAGTAAATAGTCACTATTAATGTATAATTGACTGTACAGATGGTGGTTAAAATACTGATCTATCGTGCCAGTGTCGCGGGTTCGAAGCCTACGTAGGACAACACTTTGTACGATGGATGAATGGATGGATCATATTTCCTTAGTCGTCTTTTACGACACCCACGGGCAAGAAATGGGGCAATGAATAGTATTCTTATTCCGTCATCACAAGGAAACTGAATAGTATGAATAGTACCAATTAATTATAGCTCTTCTCTGAATGATTAACTGTCTATTTCTCCGTCTATTCATCACTCTATTATCTTGCAGTCTTCGATCAATCAACTTTATGAAGAAAGAGTAATGCCACAATTGCCACAGTTGCCAGGCAGGTTGGCAATCACAGTGGCCCATTCTTATGGGAAACTGTGATTGCCTGTGTACTACTGAGATATTTGCTGCTCTCGCAGCTACGAGAACCTAAGGTTTGGGGACAAATTGAGGTTAGACAGAAAGAGAGAAACTACATTGGGATTCATCATCATCAGCATCACTCAGACTATCGGCGTCCACTGCTGAACTGAAGTCTCCCTTATGTTTCGCCACAAAGTGTGGTCCTATGCCACCTGCCGCCAACAACGCCCAGCTACTTTCACCAGGTCGTCGGTTTATCTAGTTGGGGCGTGCTATACTGCGTCGTCCGATACGTGATCGCCACTCGAGAACTTTTCTTCCACAGCGATTGTTGGTTCATCGAGCGATGTGTCCCGACTATTACCATTCAAGCGTGCTTATTCTTCGTGCTCGGTTATACCCATTCTTCTACAGATTTCCGTATTTTGGATTCTATCTGGCAGAAAAATAGTCCGCTTTATAGTACGTTGAGCTACTTTGAGCTTAGTTATGAGGTCCACATTTAAGAACCATGTTTGCGTGATCTAAGTCATCATCCCACACTGGTCGTATTATTGGTTATTCATATAAAAAAAATCTATAATCAATAGTTATTATGTGTTTATATATAAATAGTTCGTAAGAACTGCGGTCGTTTCAATCTGAAGCCTTATATGGTGCTACGCTGTAAGGTCGTCCCCGCTAAGCGACCGTCTCATCGATTGCAACCTGTTCGGATTTATACCTATATTTGCTATTTCAACATGCAATGAATCATACTAATATTAAAAATAATAGTATTTGTACATATGGTGATTTTTTGCCGCGTAAAGAACACAATTCACCAATCCCTTATCTAACCGTAGATGTTTTAAAGGACGACTAAGGGGTATATGAAATAGGGAATCCGAAATACGGAAATCCGCAGAAGAACGGGTGTAACCGACATAGCACGAAGAATTAGCACGCTGAAGTGGCAATGGGCAGGCCACATCGCTCGACGAACCGACAACCGCTGGGGAAGAAAAGTTCTTGAGTGACGACCACGTATCGGACGACGCAGTGTAGGACGCCTCCCCACTAGGTGGACCGATGACTAAGTGAAAGTTGCTGGGCGTCGTTGGATGCAGGCGGCACAGGACTGCACTTTGTGGCGTAACATGAGGGAGGCCTACGTCTCGCAGTGGATGGCGATATGCTGAAATGATGATGATGATGATGATGATATGCAGATAACTTATATGTAAGAGAAGATAAGCTCAAAATCCTGTGCCATCAGATTGTAAATAAAATTATTTTACTGATAGTGGTTATATATAATGTGTAATATTCGCGTAAACATCAGAAATCACTGTGTCATTAAGTCTGACTAGCGTAGGTTAATTGGCCTCCGATTATGGAGGGGCTTGAGCTTAATAGTGGGGCGTATATGAGCTAAAATGATGAAAATAATAATATTTATGATTATAAATATAACTGTTAGAAATTGGTAGAATCACACTATCGAAGACGTGGAAACTGTAACGGTATTAGTGCAAATAAGCGAGAGGGATTATACGGCAAGTTATATGGGGCAAATTGATCGGTTTAGATGGTTAGGGATGGTGTAACGACATTATGGTTTGTCTCGAAGAAAAGGCCTCACTAGGAGATTGTGCACCAGCACTCTTGTGGAAAAATTACAAGGGAAATTGCGATCATCAACCCGCGTACTAAGCGTGCCGATGAAAAGACGTACTCTCTTTTTTTTTTTTGGGTGGATAGGCTTATGCTACGGTCACACCCTCTCGTTCGGCTACGGATGTCAGGGAATCATTATTGTGGTGGTTGGTCCAAAAGTGCTGAGGAGGTAATATGAGTTATGAAGCTGCTGGCCCCTTTTCGTCGCTCAAGATAAAACGGATGCCGTACGTCCAAACCATACCATGCCAAAAACAAAGTGGTTACACCCTCCCTGATCTGTCGTGGCAACGGAAGGAACAGCGTGCCAACCCATAATCTGCCATGTACCTTATTATTGACGTTTAGGCGGGCCCAGTTCTTGCCAGTTTGTTATGCTGAACCTACCTCGCCTGTCAATTTGCCGAGTCAATATTTTCAGTCTTAAGTCGGTTTATCTGTCATCATCATCACCTCAGCCCATACAGGTCTCATTTGGGCTTCCACCTTCCCCGCAATATTAGGGAAATTGATTTACTACACCACGTTGATCAGTGTTAACATAGGTTTTTATGTTAATACTTCCTTTTCTGGCTCTAGATGTTATCTGCGTATTAAATACCATCATTTACGACACCCATGGACAAGAGTATATAGCAACATTAAATAAAGCGATAGAATGCATTTGTTTGTTTACCTGTCGATCTGTTACGTCAGAGGCTGTACAATGAACCGGTTAAACGGAACTGACGTTTTTTTTATGTATAAATAATTCGGTCAGGCTATTATATTACGTCAATCTTTTTACTTATTAAAGCGAATGTTGTTAAAGGTATTTGTGTGTGCTTTCGTTGATTTTAATTTTCGTCATGTAACCGCTTTAGCACAGAGACCCCTTTTTTTTTTTGGGGGTGGGCGCCGTCCGAGGCGACAGAGGGGCTTAAATACGCGACACCCGCAACCCACCCGAACTCCACGTCGCCTTCATCGTTGGGCCGACCACTGGAGCAGGGTTACTTGTCATCAGTGGTCGGCCCGACGGAATACCCCCTACCCGGGGTACCCCCTACCCGGGGTACCATCTCATCGACCGCCGTCTCCCCCTCGGGGAGGATGTCGGTCTTTCCTCACGCGGTCGGCCTCTCGGCGGGTGACGGACTAATCCCCGGTCACGTCACCCGCGGCCTCGGCTAGGGCGGCATTGCACGCAGGTAATTCCGCCTGCGCCGCCCCAGTCGCCGGCAGCGGGTCGCATCATCGAGGCTGTGCTCCTCGCGCTTGCGACCCGCCGCCTCCTTCTGCGATATAACTGCCTCGCAGAAGGCTGCGATCGCATCCCAATTCCTGATGCTGCCGAGCATCTCCCTAGCGATGGTCGGCAACGTCAGGTCGTAGCACAGAGCACCTAAATTAAAATAGCTTATTTGAAAGTTTCGATAGTCTGTGGTTTTTAATTATGTTAGCGTTTCGATTGTATGCGGTGTATTAGATTAACAAATAGATTTAGTTGTTATTACATCATAAATTTATATATGTTATATCATTAATTTGACTACATAATTGGCATAGCGATCTAAGTATTAACTCACGCACTGCATATTTTTTTCTTCTTTTAAAAAGACAACATCTGGTACTAAGGCAACAATTTTAATGTATGGAATTTTGCAAAAATTATATTTCATCATCATTATGATTTCAGCCTATATACGTCCCACTGTTGGGCTCGAGCCTCCTTCATCATCTCAGCCCATATACGTCCCACTGTTGGACTCGGGCCTCCTCCATAATGGAAGGGTAATTGACCTACTATACCACGCTGGTCAGACGTGTTGGTATAGGGTTTTATTTCGAGTTTTCCTTCTCTCGCATAGATGTTATATGCGTTTTATATCCCTTAGTCGTCTCGTACGATCACCCACGGGTAAGATAGGGGGTGGTGAATTGTATTCTTACTCCGTCACCACACGGATAAGCCTCCTTCATATTAAGAGGGAAATTAACCTACGTGGTGTTATAGGGTTTCATCTCGAGTTTACCTGCATTGTTGTATGCATATTATATCCCTCAGTCGTATTTTACGACATCCACGGGCAAGATAGGGAGTGGTGAATTGTATTCTTACTTCTTTATCACAGGCAGATTTAGTTGTTTTGCATAATTATTTATATTTTTGAGTGTGTTTTATGTATTGTAAAAATAAATAAAGATTCTTTTTTTGTATTCTTCTAGCAGTTGACTAACGCAATCTACGTGGGTCTATAGGTGAGCAATCACTAGTACCTGTTACAGTTCTCTTTAAATGGTCATGCGAGTTGCGATTGCCTTAACGCATATTTTTACATAACGAGTACTTTCACCGCTCAGCTCTCGACCGCTGGACAAAAGGTACTAATCGATGGCGTTCGTTGATAATTTGGTCTAGTTGTGTTGTGCAATATCAAATTGGACTAAAGATTTGTTGCTCTACTGTCAGGTCATTTTTTTTTTGTCGGGCGGGCTATGTTTTGGACGGCCGCCATCTATGTCGACCGGGGTGACGAAAGGGCAGCGCGTGACCCTAAGAGTATTCCCTTTCCTTCGTTACTGATCTGACCTCTGGTACCAAGTTCCTTGACGTCCGTGGCAAGCCTGGCGGGTTTCCCTTTCTGGTACCATTACTCCACGACGCCCTCTCGCACGTCGTCCTTACGCAGGCAACCTTGCCGCGGGTGACGATATATTTACCTTTGTTTTATTTACATAAAAATAATAACCGTAAAATTTTCTGTCTGGTGAAGGAGTAAGAATATAATTCCTTACCATCTATCTTATCTGTGGGTATCGTAAAAGATGACCAAGGGATATACTATGTAAGTAACATCGATAAATGGGAAGAAAATCTCAAAGTAAAACCCTATACTGACACATCTGACTTGCGCACGGTTTAGCAGTTCATTTAACCTCTTATCGTGGAAAAGGCTGCAAGCAGGATCTATTTTGGCCGAGTTAATGAAGTCGGTGATAAAATTACCTAAAAATTCGTTGGCCTACATTCTAGGTGCTGCGAGAATAATAAGTCGGAATAAAAATATTATAAGTAAGAGACCCTTTTGTTGTGACAGTCTTTGGTCTGAACATACCTCGATCGTTTCGTCGAGGTAGCCCCATAACCCCTCATCCCAATTAAGCTGAACACTGGATTAAAATTAATGTTTCGAGATTTTTACTTTATATTTTTAGAATAGAAAATAAATCTTCAAAATGGCGTATACATATATTAATATTCATGAAGTATACCATATAGGGGACAATCTGGACATTGTGTTGTTCGCAGATGACACTTCTTTGTTATTTAAAATTAAAAGACAAATGTTGAATTATGACGATGTGAACAATGCAATGTCTAACGTTGTTCATTGGTTTAACACTAATAATTTGGTTCTCAATGAGAAAAAAACTAAATGTATCAAATTTACTACTCCTAATGTAGGGCAAGTGGAAACCAATGTCCAAATGAATGGTGTGGCTCTAGACCTTGTGGAGTCAACAGTCTTTTTAGGTATCACCATAGATGCTAAACTTCAGTGGGGACCTCATATTGAAAAGTTGTCGAGTAGGCTTAGCTCAGCGGCTTATGCAGTAAAAAAAATAAGAATGTTAACAGATACTGAAACAGCTAGAATGGTTTATTTCGCTTATTTCCATAGTCTTATGTCTTACGGTATATTACTGTGGGGATGCTCCGCGGACTTTAATAGAATCTTTGTTCTCCAAAAAAGGGCTGTCCGTGCAATTTATAATCTAGGCCCAAGAATCTCACTTCGGGAGAAATTCAAAGAAATAAATATTCTAACTGCCGTATCACAATATATATACGAAAATATAATAATGTCAAAAAAAATATCGCTAACTTTAAGAGATATTGTGACATTCATGAAATGAATACTCGTAATAAGGACAGATTAGTTGTACACACTACTCGTCTCCAAAAAGTTATCAAATCATTCATGAAGCAATGTATACGCTTTTACAATTTATTACCTAAAGATATCCGAGACCTGCCTATGAAAAAGTTTAAAAAAGCCATCAAGAATAGACTTTGTAAAAAAGCTTATTATAAAATCTCGGATTATGTAGATGATAATACAGATTGGTTGTGAGCAGCTCCTTATTCAGCAATTTCCTTGTTATTTTAAATATACTGTTTGTAAATGTACTTTTAACTTTTATTGTAAAGTGTAGCGTGTTTTGCCTAACGAATTTTTGTATTTTCAGCGTTGGTAACATATTGTGGTGTTGGTCATGCTCACATAGGGATCTACTTGCGGTAGCTGCGTGGAGCGGGTCTCTCCCTTCCCTCCATAGTGGTTGAGGGGAGTGATGGCTGCTCTAGTAGTTAACTCGTGATCGGGTGCCGCTTGTGGGATCTGGTCCAGCCATAATCGTTTAAATTATATTAAGTGTCTTGCGGTTCGAAGGGCATCACACTGGAGCTTGTTCTTACAAAACATGTACACAATTGTATAACTAGTAAGAAGAAAAAAAAAAAATTAAAAATAATGACAAGCCCGCTGAGTTTCTTGCCGGATCTTCTCAGTAGCGGTCGCGTTCCGATCCGGTGGTAGTATATTTTTTTTGGAAATTGTAAACCTGACAATATGTAAGTGCCCTCTCAGGGTTTATGCATAATAAAATAATTTGAATTTGAATTTGTATTACGGAAGACAAATTCATAATGACAAAAAACTCATTCGGGTAATAGATATCTATATAAAGATTATTATTTTAAATATCATTCATCACTGAGTAATAGTCCCTTGTGCCTCGGACGCATTTTATGATTATAGAAGTCATCATAATTTCGGATTATATAGATCTGGTGTTGAACCTCCTCTACAATAGGAGGGAAGTCGACCTACTATAGCATCGTGTGGTGACGGAGTAAGAATACAATTCATCACTCCCTATCTTGCCCGTGGATGTCGTAACAGACGACTAAGGGATATAATACGCATAGGTATAATGTCTATGCAAGAGAAGTAAAACTCGAAATAAAACCCTATTACCAACCTGTTTGACCAGCATGGTAAGATGAATTTCCCTTCTATTGTGAAGGAGGCCCAAAGCCAACAGTGGGACTTATATGAGTTGAAATGCTGATGAGGATGATACCGCGTAGATAGGACCAATTGATATAGGGTTTATTCTGAATTTTCCTTCTTTTGCATAGATGTTATATGCACACTGTATTTCTTAGTAGTCTTTTATATTGGAAGGCTGTTAATCATATTCTTATTCATTACACAGAAAACTAAATAAATGATTTCAACATTATTAAAAATTTGATACAGACCTACTTACTTGGTAAAATTAAACAGTGTTTAATATGGTTTAGCTAAAGTTCGTTGGCCGCGGTACCTATCCACTGATTTAGAACAATAAATGCTTCTTGAATGATTTCATCTTGATCATCATCATCATCACAGCTCAAATACATCTCACTGTTGGGCTTGAGCCTCTTCTATAATGGGAGGTAAATTAATCTACTATACTTGGTCAAACGGACGGTCAAACATTCCTATCCTTGCACAGACATACATGGCGGACTAATAGGGGGGCGGACCGCCCCGAGCCTCCGGTCGTGGGGGGGCCCCCAAATGCCTCCGCGTTCCCCTTATCAAGTCATAAACAAGACTTTAAAAATGTGCTTAGTACCTTCATAATTTCATCAGGGTCAACACACTACAGCCATCTAGACCTTTTACGCGGTACTAATATTTTTTTAAGTTTGTTGAACGCATCCAATACGCTGGGGGAATTTCCGTCTTTGTAGCGGGTACTTCCACAGGAATCCCTGAATGAATGAAGTGCAAATTATTTCTCGTCTGTACGCCTACATTTACATTCACTACATGGCTTATACTTCAATACTTTTTGACCATTTGTACTTATCTCGGTTGCATAATGCAAGAGGAGTTTTTCGAAACTTAACCCATTAACGATCGAGAATCGTTTTTCTTTTCATCATTTTTAAGGCAAATTCTCATTATCAAAAAATGAGAATTTTGAAATGAAAAATATGGTCTCCCGTACTTTGCAGTGCGCTTTATCAGAATCTGGAGTTAAAATTGCGATTATGCACTACAAAAAAAAAATGGCTGCTTTTAAACAAAAAAACCACGAAAAATCGAAGCCATATTTTTTTTTCTCGTAGAAAACGCCGAATGACTCCCCTCTTTTTTTCAACCATGAGTGCACTATATAGTTGTAGTTGATCGATGAATTTTTTAAATTTGCGTTTTTCACCCCTTAACTGGTGAGCGAAATTTTACGTTTCGCGTAAAATAGAAAAAATCGGATCTTGACAAAAATTGGTATGCCGGGGTCTTTTAGGTCGCTGATTGCGATTCTGCCATTAAAGATGGAATATTCGAGATAGCGGATCCAATATGGCTAAACGAAAATCCAAAAGCTTATTTGAATCGGGTGAAATTTGACACTCAGAGATTTTCGAGGTCGCTGATTATGATACTGTGCTCAAAATTTGTAAGTTCAAGATGGCGGATCCAATATGGCCGACCCGAAATCTAAAATCTTTTTGAATAGAGTGAAATTGAGCACTTAGGGGTTTTTGAGGTCGGCAATTACGATACTTTTTTTTTTTGGGGTGGGCTGCGGTTGGCTCGCTCCTCGCACCACTCCGTCCGGGGTGACAGAGGGGCATAAGCACGCACACCCGTAACCTACCCGAACACCACGTCGCCTACGTTGTTGGGCCGACCACCGGAACAGGGTTACTTGTTATCAGTGGTCGGCCCGACGGAATGCCCCCTACTTGGGGTACCCTCTCGTCGACCGACGTCCCCCCCTTGGGGAGGACGTCGGTCTTTCCTCACGCGGTCGGCCTCTCGGCGGGTGACGGACTAACTCCCCGGTCACGTCACCCACGGCCTCCGCTAGGGCTGTATGACGCGGCAATTATGATACTGCCCTCAAAATGGTAGATCTAATATGGCCGACCAGATATCTAAAAACTTATTTGAATAGGGTGAAATTGAGCACTCGGGGGTTTTCGAGGTTACTGATTACGATTCTGTCCTCAAAATTTACCACGTCCACATCGTTGTCTCTGGGTTGCGCTACGAGTAAAATAACAACCTGACGCGTCATGTTGGTTCCGTTATTGTGAATTTTCAAATTCTGAGAACAGAATCGAGATCAGTGACCTCAAAAACCCCCGAGTGCTCAATTACACCCGATTCAAATAAGTTTTGGATTTTCAGTCGGCCATATTGGATCTGTCATTTTGATTTTATTAATTTGGGGGCGGAATCGTATTCAGCGACCTAGAAAACCCGCGAATACCCAATTTTACCTGATTCAAATAAGTGTTTGGATTTTCGGTCGGCCATATTGGATCCGTCATCTGGAATTTTCAAATTTTGAGGGCAGAATCGTAATTAGCGACCTAAAAAAATGCCGGGATACCAATTTTCGTGAAAATTTGCATTTTTATTTCTATTTTCTGTGAAATGTAAAATTTTACTCGCCGCTCAAGGGGTGAAAAACGCCATTTCGGGGGTGAAAATATTGATATTTACAAATTAAAAAAAAAATAATTCGTTCAACTACAATTATTTATGGCACTCATGGTTGAAAAAAAAGGGGGTTAGTCAGCGTTTTCTATGAGAAAAATCATGAAAAAAGAAAATAAAAAAATGTCTTCGTCTTTTCGTAGTTTTTTTTAAAGCGCCCATATTTTTTTTTTGTAGTGGAAAAATCGCAATTTTTACCCCATATTCTGAAAGAGCACACTGTAAAGTACGGGCAACCATATTTCTCATTTCAAAATTCTCGTTTTTTAATGATGACAATTTGCCTTAAAAATCGGTCAAGTGCGAGTCGGAGTCGCGCACGAAGGGTATACCATCTATAAAAAATAGGCAAAAAAATGTTTTTTTTTGTATGGGAGCCCTCTTTAATATTTATTTTATTTTTAGTATTTGTTGTTATAGCGGCAACTGAAATACATAATTTGTAAAAATTTCAACAGTAGCTATCGCGGTTCTTAAGATACAGCCTAGTGACAGACAGCAAAGTCATAATAGGGTTCAGTTTTTACCCTTTGGGCACGGAACCCTAAAAATGATGAAATCAAATACGATTTTCGGTCGTTAATGGGTTAAACTAATTAAAAATTCGACAATGGGCCAAGAACGACTGGTTAATCTAGCCCTGCTTTCAATAGAATGAAAAATTTCTAAAGAAATCGATTTCACAAAAGTTATTGAGGAGTTCAAGTACATTGAAGGCACAAAAACATACGAACAACACGTTACAAAAATAAAAAAAAACTAATTTTTTTATTGTCTAAATATTTTTTGTCGGTCGACTCGTATTTTATTTTCCTCACCCATATCTATTATTTAGCCTAAATAATTTAAGTCTCATTTAAATTTCGCTTGCCAGATTTTAACAAAATAAACATAAACACTTATTTATACATACAAATATGAACTGAATAAAAAACTTGTAAAACTATTTTTTTTAAGTTGGGGGGCCTCATTCGGCTTTGCCGCCCCGGGCCTCTGACGACCTTGGTCCGCCACTGCATATACATATCATATCTGTTAGTCATCTTTTACGATACACACGGGTAAGAAAGGGGATGGTGAATTGTATTCTTATTCCGTCACCACACGGAACTTTATCTTGAATATTTAAATATTATTAAGTAGTAAAAAACGGTTCAATGGTTGAATTACTTTGGAAAAATAAAATCTATAAGTAACGACCAGAATTATAACTTGAATTAGATTTTATATTGCAGTGTAAAAATTTACTCGTTCCACGATTTACTTGTAAAAGATAATGTCAATCACAAATTAACTTTTCGTTACGCTTGCGTATAGTTTTATTTGTATTCGAATTCAAATCTTTTATTTACATAAAATAGTCTGTAAAATAGTTAGATTAAATAGTGTTGGGCGTATTTTGAAAATTATACCTATTCGGCCATTAAATAATTGTATGTAGGTAAATGTATATATTATCCGTGTGGTGACGGAATAAGAACACAATTCACCACTCTCTATCTTGCTCGTAGATGTCGTAAAAGACGACAAGGGATATAATAGGCATTTAACATCTATGCAAGAGAAAGAAAACTCGAAATAAAACCCTATACCAACCTGTTTGATCAGCATGGCAAGGTCAATTTCTTTTCTATTATGGAGCAAACTCGAGCCAAGCACTGGGATGAGTTGAAATGATGAGATGAATACAACCCATCAACCCCTCTTTTGTCCGTGAATATCGAGCTCGAGTCCAACATTGGGATATACATATATGAGCTAAAATGGCGATGATGAAAAACTAGTTTAAACTATATGCCGTAATTCCATCCTGCTTATTCTTGATAAGTACGTCAAAATTCGCTTAACCGCAAAAAGGCTTTTCTGGACTGACGTCATGGACCGTTAATCTATAGATTTAAACACAGTATAGTAGTAAGTATATATTCAGAATGGTTTTCATCACATATGTTCCAGTGCTGGTTTCGAGCTTCCTGCATATTAGGAGGGAATTTGATCTACAATACTACGCGAGTCAGACGGTTTGTTACAGGGTTATTTTTCGAGGTTTCCTTGCGTCGATATTATCTGCATATTTATAGGTAATTCTTAGTCATCTTTTACGACATTCATGGCTTAAAAAAATTTGGTTCAGTATTAAATATGACTAGATTTTGGACGTTGTTGGTCTGAAACTCAATAAAATACCATATTTATAGAATTGGATCCCATATCATAACGACTTTCAATGTCAGTATTAAAAACGAGAGTCATCCGAATGTCTTTAATGAATGCAATTATTTTTTTAATAAGTTTACCAACGAAATGAAACATAGATCTAACGTTACCTATAAACCTCTATCTAAATCAAGGAACTTGGTGTAGTTATTAGTCATGCTTTCACTGTCTGAGATACTTAGGCATTTGCAAGTGCATTGCCGTTTATTTAGCATGACTCAACGACAGTTTCTATTTTACGCTGTAATTATAAAGATCTTAATTAAAACTGAAACATAGATTTCTTAAACAAATTGTTAGCAGCAGATAAGTTTTTATTAGTAATTTTAATATATGATATTTATTTTGTAGTTTTTGCCATCTTTTATGTAATAGTAAAACTATTATACAAAGGCCCTCTAGCATCAAGTAGCACATACTTGTACTATTTTATATAGATGTCACTAGTGAAAAATAAAGTTATTTGATTGAATTACTAGGCTAATAAATACTACACGAATGCAGTTTAGCTTTATTATTTTTATAATGATACCTAATAAAAAGAAAGAACATTTATTTTTTGAATAGGCTATATTTTAAAATCTATAGTCTATGTTTTTTTTTACAATAATTGCTTGTGTTAATGGTATGGTAACATTGATGATGTTCTTTAGTCTATGATATATCGCCGCTTGTGACAGTTTGTGAGTGAAAAACTGAAAATTATGAAGTAGAACATTTTCTAAAATTATTGTGTATAAATGACAGTAGGAAAAGAAACTATGGGGTAAGTTTAATTCTATACATAACACTTTATTTATTAAAGAGAATTTGTGTTGAAAATACTTATCCAAATTTAAGAAAATCAAGATTCACGGACACATTATTTTTAGGGAGGGGATGCATTTTGCCAATGCGAAGGGATATTTTAGGTTTTCTTCACCAGAATATAAAATATTCTGTTTTAATACATTTTTTTGGCGGCAAAATTATTTATTTGAACATCAACGTTACTGTACTTGGACCATTAAGTTGGCCCAATGAACTCGACGTTGTACTCCATTTACGCTTTACGGCTAATTGCACATCGATTGCATACGATACAGTGCTTTTACCTAATCATTAAGGTCGTATGATCTTAGCCTATTTATATTGCGAACATATTTTATAGTTGAATGATCTATTAAGTTTATAATAAGCCTAACGAAATCTCTTTTTACTGGCATATATTTTTCGCAGGCTAAGTACGTAATTTACTAGCTAGTTTTCCTATTTGTATTATGGCTTTTATTATTATCAAAATAATACAAATAAAAAATTTGATATTTTTAACAGGCAAGACAAGCTATCAATTAGTGTATTGACTAACAATTTCCATAGGTCTATTAGTTTTATTGAGACATGTACTAAGCAATGATAAATATTTGGCCTTGTAAGTAAATGCTCCAGTCACTCTTTTGACGTTATGTTGCAATATTTTACAGCAGCTTACAAAGAATTCTCACATTATAATAATTATCCTTGTATTGCGGGGGACTTTGCAAATATGGAATTAACAAACACAAATTATACACTATCTTGTAAGAATCGCACATATTATTATCCTGTACGGGAATCAATTCTCAATTATTTGGACTGTGTGTTGGTTTTTTAATTACTAAACCAACTGTGTAATCATTTGATAAGAACAGTTTGTTTGGTTTTATAAATTAATCTAAGTTTTGTTGATAATAATATATTGAATCAATTAATCCGTGTGGTGATGGAGTAAGAATACAATTCACCACTCCCTATCTTGCATGTGGATGTCATGAAAGAAGACTAAGTGATACAATATGCATATAACATCTATGCAAGAGAAGAAAAACTCGAAACAAAACCCTATTTCAATACATCCGACCAGCATGGAATAGTAGGTGAATTCCCCTCCCATTATGGAGGAGGCCTGAGCCCAACAGTGGGACATATATAGACTGAGATGATGATGATTAGTTGATTTGTAAGATACATAAGTTGTTTATGTGATAATAAGTTGATAAGATTATTGTTTTATCATGGCTTAGTCCTACATCTTAGTTTATCCTTATCAATAATATTTGAAGATGAATCGTTTTTGACAGCAATATTTGATAGCAATGTACTTAGAGTGAGATAAGTATTTGTGCTAAATAACTTAGATAAGTCATATGCTTAAAGAATTTAAAGCACTTGTTTTGCAATAAATAGGTTACCGAGATTGTGGAGTCATTGTTTTGAATTCTGGGTTGTAGAAAAGAAAATTGTGTGGTTGGTTTTTCTGCAGAGTTTATCTTTGAAGATGTTCTGGGTTAATTATTATCAACTTTTAACTTAGGATCTTTGCTTAGTTTAATAAAAGCTTCGGCTGATATGTAGGACAAAGTATTGCATTTGATTATTTAGTCTTACGCTTTGGCTTAACTCTATCAAGGTGTGGGACTGAAAAAAATTACAATTTAAATAAGTATCGGATCCATAGCTTTGAGAATGGGTATATTTATTGTATATAGCAAACATTTTGAGGGAGTGCTAACATCAGGTTCATAACCAAGGTCCTTAAAATTTGTTCTGCCTGCCTTGGACAATTTTATTCCCCTCAGAGATTGGCCTACCAGAGGAAGGATAATGCTATAATTGCCATTCTTGTAGGTTTGTGAACATAGTGTCATAATTTAGGAGACTATTGCTGCTCATTTTTTTAATTTTCCTTTTCCATGTGGTGTCAAAGTAAGAATACAATTGATCACTCCCTATCTTGCCTGTGGGTATTGTAAAAGACGAATAAGGGATATATTACGCAGATAACTACTATGTGTGACAAATGAAACTCATCATTAAACCCTATACGTCTAACTGGGACAGTTGTATAGTAGATCGATCTTCCTCCCATTATGGAGGAGGTTCCGGCCCAACAGTGAGGCTTGTGTGGCTAAGATGAATTGCTGCTCATTTTACTAGTAACCCCTCAATTGGTTTTTACAATAATCATGGGAAAGCAAGTAGCGGTGATAAGTGTAACATATTCTTATCACATTACTATCCAGGTATGGACTAGAAATATTAGGTAGTGTATTCTGTTGTTTACACGAGTATTACACATTGTAAATAAAACTACTTTACAGATTTTATCATTGTAAATAAAACTACTTTTATGGATTATATCGTGTTTGTATTTGATTTATGATTGCCCGACGTTTCGAACACTGCAGCATTCATGGTCACGGGCGGACTAAGGTGTCTCACGTCCAACAAGTAATCGTTATTACAGACATTTATAATTATCTACCCGATACAGAAAATTAGTTATAAATTTAATAAATTTTGACCCACATTTTATTACAAATTTATTGCCAGTGTAAGAAGAAAATGATTCTATATGAAAAAATTATATTGTTTATGGTTAGTAATTATTAATTATTAAATTTGTAGCAATTATTGTTACAATTTGTTGATTTAAAAAACTAACAAAACTAATATACTACCACCGGATCGGAACGCGGCCACACTGAGAAAATCATGAATCAAGATAATCATAAATCAAATACAAACGCGATATAATCCATAAAATAGTTTTATTTACAATGTGTAGTGCTCGCGTAAACATCAGATATCATTACATTTTATCATGTTTGTATTTGATTGCCTGACATTCCGAATACTTTGCAGCATTCATGGTCACGGGCAGACTAAGATGTCATCTTAATCAGCAATCAAATACAAATGCGATAAAATCCGTTAAGTAGTTTTATTTACACAGTTAGGTAGCTTAAGCGGATCTTCTTATCCAATGTCTCAGTGTCAGTAGAAAGTATAGGTCTATGACCAGTGTGTGTTATCAATAATGATTTATGGCACAGAAATGTGGTCTATAAATGTAGTCATTATAACCAAGCTTAAAGCTGTTCAGCGTGTTTTAGAGCAGGCTACTAGTTATGAAAAATTTACATACCGAAGTGGCAATGGCCAGGTGACATTACATTATTATTTGATAGGTTCTCGAGTTGCCACTACATATCAGATAAAGTAGTGTAGGATATCCCTACCCCCACCAGGTGGACCGACAACCTCATGATTTTCTCAGCTTGTGCCGGGATTTGATCCTGCTGTGGATTATTAGATGAATATTGGATAAAATTTAAAATATGTAAGTGGATATAATAAATGATTTAATTTCAAGTAAGTGCTTCAGAAGTTATTGTTACCTGATAGAAGGAGATTTTACTTTTGAAGTGAAACTTTTTTGCGCGCATGAGGATAAATTTTTTACGGATGAAACGCAATTTAGCGTCACGAAAATGTGCAGCGTTTTTGTCGAAGAAGAGGGAGAGAGCGATTGAGACTAGGGATGATCGATGAACATTGATGTTCGATGATCATCGATGTTGAAAGGAAAAGCATCGATGTTTTAACATCGATGTTGCTATAGGCAAAACATCGTAACATCGATGTTAACGAAATACATCATCGATGTTTTTAACATGGATGTTGAAAGGAAAAACTTCGATGTTGCTATAGGCAAAATATCGTGACATCGATGTTAACGGAAATGATTATCGATGATAATTCAATATCGTAATATCGATGTTAATAGAATTGAACATCGATGATAATTTATGCAATAAAACGCACTCGTCGATGTCCTAAAAAAAGCTTATCACAGTTCAGGCCGTAGAAAAGTACTGTACTGCTACCGGAAGTCACCCTACTATAAGATCCGACTTTGATTTCCTAAAAAAAGCTCATCACAATTTTGCACTGAGAAAAGTACATACTGCTATATTCAATCCTATATTATAATAATAATAATAATTTTATTTCAGACCATGTCCATATAAAAAGCTTATAGTTAAGTCTAGTACTAATTAAAACTAAGTTAAAATAAATCAAAAAATTAAACCTAAACCAGATTGTCAAATGTCAATTTCAATATCAATAAGAGCTATTAGAATCAAATTCAAATTATATGAAATTAAATATTAATATGAATGTCAATTTTATGTGTAATTTTGAATGTCAATGTCTTAAGTTAAATATAAATTAAAAATAAATAGAATAGATTGTTTTGGATATGTCCAGAATTAATTATAATTGACATGTAGGCCAATCGCATGTCTCATAATGGGACAGTCAAATCGTCCTGCTACGACCTTCAGGATACTGTTGGTGATGCCCCGGACACGGCTTAACATCGAGGCTGCCCGCTTACGCATGATAGCATGGAAGCCATCCACCCTGGCGTCAGCAAACATGCCAGACGCGCTGCAGCGCCACGGCAGCCCCAACAGCATCCTGAATGCGTTATTGTACTGCACACGGAGGGCGCTGATTGCCTTCCGCGAATAGCAGACCCACAGGCTGCACGTGTAGAAAGATTGGCAGAATGCTTTGAAAAGAGAGATTTTCACCTCAACTGTGCAACGTGCAAATCTGCGTGTCAGCATATTGCTTCTGACAGCCAACGCCCTGCGTTCCCTCTCAATGTCCTCAGCATCTTTGAGATCCTCACATATCCAATGGCCCAAGTACTTAAAGCGAGAAACTCTAGCCAAGGGGACACCGGCCAGCAATAGAGGCGGTACGGTGTTCGTCTTAAAGGCCCTTGACTGAAAGACCAGATACTCACTCTTCTTGACATTATACCTACGCCCATGTGCCTCTGCATATTTCTCACATATACCGAGGAGCTTCCTGATCGCACTTATCGAGGGTCCAAGCAGCACCATGTCGCCTGCGTAACTGATATTATTTATAAAAGTACCATCAATAGAACATCCGACGCCGGCGCTACTTAGCTCCTCAACAAGCCCATTCATATACAAGTTGAAAATGCGCGGAGAACTTAATCCCCCCTGTCTCACACCGCACTTCAACCTATAAGCATCAGAATGCTGACCTGCCCACCGCACCACATTCGTTTGATTATTATACCAATAATTAAAAATGTTAATGACCTCATCTGGAAGACTGGTTTCCGATCTCATCTTCCTCCACAGTACGTCGTATGACACCAAATCGAAGGGCTTGGAAAGATCCAGGAAACGCGTATACTGGTGTTTTTCGGTCAGTGTAGTACCGGACAGTGTGCTTGAGGCAAAGTATCGCTGATTCTGTGGATAACCCCGGTCGGAAGCCAAACTGGGCATTGTTCAGCGTTATGTGCTCACTCAATATACGATCAAGCAAACCGTCCAACACCTTCACCACTGTTGTCGCTAATGAAATGGGTCTATAATTGGATGAGTTACATGGATCGCCCGTTTTGTTCTTAATTATTGGTACAACAACCGTCTTTACACAATCGTCAGGCAAGTATGAATGTCGTACACTATTATCGTATTATAACATGCGACTCCAGATTTTCTAAAAAAAAGGTCATCAATATTCTCTCCGGAGAATTTTAGCGATAATGGATAATGATTGACGTTATTGTAATATCGATGTTAGGAGTCACCTTATACATTATAAGATCCGACTCAGATTTCCTAAAAAAAAACCTCATCACAATTTTACCCGAAGAATTTTATTTCTTTGTCACATATTAAAACGTAACATCGACTTTCGATAATGACATCGATGTTTTTCTAACATCGATGTTGTCTAACATCGATGTTGTCTAACAGCGATGTTCGGTTTTCGATAAATATCGAACATTGATGTTGGGCTTTCGATTATGACATCGAAGTTAACATCGATGTTTTTCTAACATCGATCATCCCTAATTGAGACCGATTGAGAGAGAGTGAGAAAGGGCGAACATAGCACGCACCACAGCCATCAGGCGAGAGTAGAGAGCAAGCGAGTGAGAAAGATCAAGAGACTTTTTTTCTTTTTTAATACTGATAAAAAACACATGGAACCAAAGGAGTTTCACTTCTGACATGTATACTTAGTATTCACGCTATTTTTTTAAAATTATGTAGCTTTAAGGAAAAGGCAATAGTTGCTAATACCTTAAGGTATACTTAAGTCTAGCCGAGGCCGCGGGTGACGTGACCGGGGATTAGTTCGTCACCCGCCGAGAGGCCCACCGCGTGAGGAAAGACCGACGTCCTCCCCGAGGGGGGGACGTCGGTCGATGGGAGGGTACCCCACGTAGGGGGTATTCCGTCGGGCCGACCACTGACGACAAGTAAACCTGCTCCGGTGGTCGGCCCAACGACGAAGGCGAGGTGGTTTTCGGGTGGGTTGCGGGAGTTGCGTGCTTAAGCCCCTCTGTCGCTCCGGACGGAGTGGTGCGGAGGCGCGCCGACCGCAGCCCACCCACAAAAAAAAAAAAAAAAAAAGCTATACTTAAGTGTATGACTGTTTTTAACATCTTCACATTGAGTGCCATTTTGTGCATTTTGTATCCATTTAGTTAAAATTACTTTTAAATTTTGATTAAATTTACTAACAACTCTTAATTAACTTACTCTTCTCTTGCTCTTATGTCAATTATCTGGAATCGATGTAGTGTGCTCTATGCTACTATTTTTTTCATAATAAATATAGCCAAAATTGTGGCAATAGTTACATGATCAGACCCTTAATGTCTCTGATGTTAATGTGACCATTATTTTGTGTGTCAGAATGATATACTTGCAGAAAAAGATAAACATATGAAACCAAAAATTAAAGTAAAATCAAGAAAAAATTAAAAACTCCTACATACATATGTGAAATAGGACTTAAAACCTAAAAAATGGTCATTCGTGGATGCCTGTTTGCAAAAACGGGACATATTGCTTACGGCTTTCAGGACAATGGACTGTTCCATTGAGAATGTGACATTTGTATACGGATGTTATGCATGCCTAACATTGGAATTCTGTGTGGTGATGGAGTAAAAATACAATTCACCACCCCTTCTCTTGTTCATGGGTGTATTAAAAGGCGACTATACTCGTTCCAACCATTTATTTTACTTTTGACACATGCTTTAGGACGTAACTGTTTCATTATACGCAATTATTAACTTTGAAACGAGTGAACAGAGAAATATATAAACTGCCCAATAATATTTATATATCTTAATTATTACCCACTAAATACATTAATATGCCGTAAATAGCTCTATTCATAAAATTTAAGTGATAATTCATTTCCGTTATAAAAAAAGTTACGTTCTATCGCATCTAGTGACAGGATCAAAAGTATTCGGTGCAAACTAATGAATCGCAAATAATCGATTACACTTATTTGCAGTTAAGTCAGCTGACAACTGAGTTTTGAATTGTTGTAATAGACAACACGTTAAAATTGTATCAGGGAGATATAAAAATCTTCTCATCATACCTATAACATGAAATAAAACAACCAAAATATTTTAATATTATTTTATTATAACGAATCGTCGGATTCTTCATACGAACTCGAATCGTCGCTTGAATCATCTGCAGTGTTTATTATTAACTCTTGTGTAGGTATGTTGTCAAATTCAATTTCCCGATCCCAATCAGAGAATATTATATTTTTTGTCTTGTTGACGACACTCGCCCAGTTTTCAGGCGTCACACTAGCACATGCGTTTTTTAAAAGTTCAAGCATTTTATTTGCTGTGAAAGGAGGAGTTGTATTGTTTCTTGCGGCGTGTCCTTTGACTTGTGCCCAGATCATTTCAATTGGATTATATTGACAGTGGTACGGAGGAATTCTGATTACAACATGCCCATATTCTGCTGCCATTTCGTCGATGACATATCGTTTTGGCTGCTTTTTACTTTTTAATATTTTAAGTAATTCTACTTTTAGTAGGGATTCGTCCACATCTTCCCCATTATCACGAAGCCAGTTTATAATCTCGTGTTTTTTGTTGGCCTGTGTTGGCATTTTATTAATTTGGCGAGAGTGATAGGGTGCATTATCAATAAATATTGTTGATGGCTCTTCAAGTGATGTAAGCATTTCTCTGAACCACTTTTCATACACGTCCGCATTCATCTCCTCATGATAGTCTCCTGTTTTTTTTTTATTTGAACGCTAACAGAGCGTCTGGTACAAATCCCTTTGTAGTTCCCGCATGGCAAATGATGAGGCGTTCACCTTTCCCCATTGGCACTGCAGAAGTAGAAGCAGCAGTATCGTCACTCCAACCTTTTGGTATGGAATGATTGGCATTGAGCCAAGTTTCATCTGTGAAAACGACATTCGACCAGTCTTCTATTTTCTTCGCTTGTCTTAAAAATTCACAGCGAGACAAGGCTATATCACGACGTTCCATTAAAATTTTTCTTTTGTCGGATTTCTTATACAAGAACCCGATTTGGTGCAGCACCTTTGACAAAGAAGATTTTTGACCACGAAACAAGCCACAATTTCGTAGAGACGCTACTAATTTTTTCAAAGTAGGAATCTCTTTGCTTGTGTAATAATTGTATATATGACGACGAATAGCATCAGTATCAAAACTGTCAATTGCTGTCACTTTACGGGGCTGACGTTTTTGCTTAGGCGTAGATAGCTTGTTCTGTTCAATACCACTACTACCATAGGCTTCTTTAGTGATTTTCGCCACCGTTGGAGCACTAATACCTAATGCTGCTGCAACACGGTCTCTAACTTGGGTTACTGGTATAAGGAATCCGCCATTGCGGCTTTCCTTTTCAAAAAATTCACGAAGCCGCAGCACTAACTCTCTGGATTGATCCTTTAAGCACCATACCTTTCGGCATTTTGCAAGTAAAATCTTACTGGGAGGAACGATACGCTCAACTCAATCAAAGTAAGAACAATGAAATCAATACGGTGGAATATAAATACTCAACACAGCGTATGAAAAATATGAAAGAGCACTCAGCGAACAGAAATGTGACTAGCACGGGAGTCTTGTTGCGAGTGACAGACAACACAACAAAATGGCGTCGCCGGCGCGCCGTTCAGTGTTGCCAATTCGGCTTAAAAAAAAAGGGGTAGGCTGGATGAGAAAATTAGTGATTTACTACCGCAGACGAGGGCGCCATTGTCTCTAAGTAAAGTTTGGAGCAGCGGACCCCGCTTAATGGAAAAATGCTTCATAAAGTAGTTATTTTTTATTTTGCAAAGTACAAAGTAAAATATTTTGGGAGGACTGAATTAGTGGGTATGCAAAAATTAATGTGCCCAAATAACAAATATATTTACAGAAGTGAAGTTTTTAAATAATATGAAATATGTATTTAAGCAAAAATAAAATATCCGTGTTAAATCGATTAAAAGTTCTTCCTGACTAAAATCGATTATTACAAAACATAGTATCCGTAATACATTGGTACAACACTAATTGATCAGAATTCGACCTGCCAAAAGTAAAATAAATGGTTGGAACGAGTATAAGGGATATATAGTGCATATAGTACCTATGCAAAAGAAGAAAAACTCGAAACAACACCCTATACCAACCCGCCGGTCCAGCGTGGTATGGTAAATCAATTTCCCTCCCAATATGGAGAAGGCTCCAGCCCAGTAGTGGGACGTATATGAGCGGTGATGATGATGACAACCTAATTGATAAGACCTATCTATACTTTGATTATACACGTCTAGATGGAGTAATGCAGAACAAACGATACACAAAAAGTGTCCTCGGTTTTTCGCTATGTGTGAGTACGCTTTGTGTTCTTACTGTAATTAAACTGTCAATGTGTGCGTGTTTAAGGATACCCACTTTTAAATTATTTACCCAATTTATTTAAAAATTTAAAAATATGGAGGTTAAATAAAATAATGATATAATTAATGGAAAAGTGTTTCATTTAAATATTGTAAATACAAAAAACAAAGGAAATACCTTAAAATAAAACCCGTCTCTTTGGTGATATCTGATGTTTATGCGAGCACTACACATTGTAAATAAAACTACTTTTACGGATTATATCGCGTTTGTATTTGAT
This sequence comes from Lymantria dispar, assembly GCA_032191425.1. NCBI lineage: Eukaryota > Metazoa > Arthropoda > Insecta > Lepidoptera > Erebidae > Lymantria > Lymantria dispar. Next base: position 1,064,876 of record CM063465.1, on the reverse strand, counting down.
TTATGATTGCCCGACGTTTCGAACACTTTGCAACATTCATGGTCACGGGCGGACTAAAGTGTCTCACGTCCAACAAGTAATCGTTATTACAGACATTTATAATTATCTACCCGATACAGAAAATTAGTTATAAATTTATTAAATTTTGACCCACATTTTATTACAAATTTATTGCCAGTGTAAGAAGAAAATGATTCTATATGAAAAAATTATATTGTTTATGGTTAGTAATTATTAATTATTAAATTTGTAGCAATTATTGTTACAATTTGTTGATTTAAAAAACTAACAAAACTAATATACTACCACCGGATCGGAACGCGGCCACACTAAAAATTGTACTTAGTATGTTTAAGTCTGGAGGCATATTGTATGTAGACTATACATACACAATAGATATCGTAGTACAGTCTGCATGCAATTTTCTATTCTATGCTATACGTTGTAATGAACCGTACTCATACTAAAGGTTTTACCTGAAAATCAGCGCTGTAACACGTTTGTGGTGCAGCTTATGCTGAGGTGGGACCTTTTTCGGTAGCTTGTGTATGAATTTGTAAGAATTTTGATTACCTTATTTTTTTTGGAAACCGAAATAAATGTTTTTCTTTCTTTCTTTCAAAACGGCTGGACCGATTTCAAAAATTCTTTCACCAATGGAAAGCTATAATATCAGGGCGTAAACTAGGCTATATTTTATCCCGGTATTCCAACGGGAACGGGAACTACGCGGGTAAAACGACTATAACCTATAACCGAAGCGAGGGCGGGTCGCTAGTTGTAAATATAAGCTGTACAAAGTACAGTCAAACAGTGTTATCTATACAAGTGACCTTTACATAAACTGTGTTAATTATACCCAACATATGTTTTACTGTTTGTCTTTGTTTAATTCGAGTTTGAGTGGCTCTTAAAATGACTTAAACTGACCTGCCCTTAATTATTAGAGAGTTTTACTGCTTATTGTAATTTTTAATGTGTAATGTAAATTTCCATGTCTTGACGGAGTAAGAATACAATTCACCGCTTCCTATCTTGCCCGTGGATGACGTAAAAGACAACTAAGGGATACGCATATATCATCTAAGCAAGAGAAGGAAAACTCGAAACAAAACCCCATATCAACCTCTGACCAGCATGGTATAGTAAGGTCAATTTCCTTCCTATTGTGGTGGAGTCTGAAGCCCAACAGTGGGACGTATATGAGCTGAAATGATGATTATGAATGTAAATAACGTATTGTCGCATGTCCGCATTTAAATCTGTGAACAATGATGATGATATATTTCTCTTGTTGAATGTTACTCTTCGGAGTAGTGATAGAGTAAGGATACAATTCACCACCCCCTTGTCCAAGGACCCCCTATCTTGTCTTTGGGTGTAGGAAAAGACGATTAAGAAAAAAAGGGAAACTCAATATAATATCCTGTACCATTTCATTTGGCCAGTATAGTATCTCCCTATCATTGTGCAAGAGGCTCGAGCCTATGAGCTGAGAGCAGATTGATGTTACACTACATTTCACTTCTAATTAGGGATGGCGATCTGAGATCTATTAATCGAAGAATCGATTTTTCAGGCCCAAAAGATCGATTTTTAAATCGATATGTTGTACTGAATCGATTCAGTGAATCGATCTTTCTCCCTTGAAAATCGACATTCGATTTTTTTTCTGTCCATTCGATACTAAGATAAGATATGAGACACTTTCAGATGTCCTATAAAAAAAACCTCATCACAATCCTATTAGGAGAAAGGTACCCCATACTTTAAAAGCGATTCTTCGATACTAGTGTTCCCTTTTCAATCGATTCATATCTATATTATTGTAAGACATTACTCTCTCCAGATTTGAAACGCGTAATTACAACAAAAGTTTAGGCAGTACAGTACAGTTTACTTAAGTGTGACGTCATGCGCGATGCGCTATGTATCTCAAGAACTGCTATAGCTAGGCAGTTGAAATTTTAACAAATTATGTATTTCTGTTGCCGCTATAAAACAAATACTAAAAACAAAATAAAATAAATATTTAAGGGGGCTCCCATACAACAAGCAATTTTGTTTTGCCCTTTTTATAGATAATAAATAGTACGTGGTACCTGGAATGGTACATGGAACTCTTCGTGCGCGACTCTGACTCGCAGTTAGGCGGTTTTTATAATCCTTTTTAACGTATATGTTTCTGATATTTTACCATATTTTTGCTCATTAATTTTTAATTCTTTAATACAGTTATCATGCTCATTATTTTGCTTAGAAATTGAACCCGTATCACTTAGCACAGGTCGATATTCAGTCGATTGCATTGCTTACAGCATATCCTGCTATCGCTAATATAAGATTCGAGATCAAATTCCATGTGTGCTGTGTCACTGAAGATAAGTTCCATATAACGCGTGATGTAAATAACACAATCGTAACTCACGGCAATACGTTGTCTACATTATGGCAAAATTTTATACCTATGCCTCATCCATGGGAAATAAATAAAGACGGTTATTAAAAGCCAATTTTATGTTTTCTCTGTGCATAGATAGGATTTTTTATTTTCAAAGGATTATTGTCAGGTAGACTTTTGGTCATAAATATTAGACAAAATCTTTGCAATGTTCTCAAACGGTGCAGAACGCTGCAGAGTAACAGCGCTGTGGTATCACTCTTACAGTAAATGCCTCAACATTATGCTAAGCAGCTATCCTTTTCCTCTTTTGTGAAGGAGACGCCCCTGTTGATATCAACATTTTCTTGTTCCCCAATTATTTATTGTTTTATTTTTATAATGTTGTGTTTAGATTTTAAGCTTTTGTGATGTGTGAGGAGTAATAACTTACGTTCCTTCTTTCTTTCAATGCTCTTCTATCGCTTTCAAATCAACGAATACGTCCTGTGCTGTGCCTGTATGGAATTTCACCACAAACATTTTTACCTGTACCAAATCATGACATCCTAATAGATATTAATATATCTTGAACTGTTTTTAAATATGTTTCAAACATATTAATTGTCAACATCATTGATTCAACTGACAATTGATGAAGTGCCAGTAGCCAGGGTGCCAATCCCAGTCAGGACAATACTTTGTGCGATTCATAAATTATTGTTCTGAGCTTGTTACGTACAAGCTTAGAACAACAATTTGGCGGTGTTTAAAGGTGCCTCGGGCCGAGCCATTTGTTATGTCGGTACTTGCGTGCTGCTGCCTCGCAGACAGTTTTCATTGACAACTGGCATGATAGATAATGGCGTGAATACGAATTCGATGTGCGAGGCAGTTATGTCATTACTTCTTATGGAGGCTTAAATCCAACACGATCGACAGACATCTACGCGGCCTACCGCGATGAGACCTATCTCATTGGAGCATTCAGCGTTTGTCGTGGATCAGCTAAAAACACCTAAATAGAGTATGTTGTAAAGACATACGATAAAAGTGAAATTTTTGTATTGTAGGGGAACATTTTAATTATTTAATTAACACTATTATATCATAGATTGTCTTAATCATTCATTTATCATATAATTGTACATAAAACTAGCAAATTCCCGCGGTTTCACCTGCGTAGTGCCCGTTGGAGTACCTAGATAAAATATATATCCTAACTTAGTCTTTATACAGACAGCTACCTGGTAGTAAAATATTATCAAAATCGGTCCAACCATTTTAAAGATTACTCGGAACAAACAGAGAGACAGACAAAAGATATTTAAAGTGACTTTTAAGACATAGATATCGTGTGTAAAAATACCAATTATTTTTGACATTACAAACAGATGCTTTAATTTTAATTATTTGTATAGATTATGGAAACGAGAATAGCGTATTCTCTTCTCAAGTTTGTGAAAATAAAGCTTAAGCGATTGCTAACATCGAGTATTTAAGTGTATTCGTCACACACACTACTTCGCCGCGACGCGTCGCGGATCAGAATTTTAAAGCCCTTCTGTACTGTTAGTTCATAAAGTCAATTTACTTTGACTATGAAAACAACCGGCGCCAAATACTTTACTAGTTACAAAATTAAATCCTTCATCTCTGTGTACAATCACATTTTAAACAATATTTTGTAGTACCGAGCTGTGGGTGATCTAGTGATGTAACACAACTTGTTTTATTTTTACTCGAGGAACTCTTTGCTTATTTTTTTTACTAATAACTGTTTTTGCATAAAAAAAAAAACAAGTGAAGATGGTGGTGGCTTGGAGAGTGGAGTATTTTCAGTCATTAGTAAAACGACTAGTGGACCAATGGAAATAGGTTTAGGTATCTTCTGTTGTGCTCTGGTGAAACATGCACATGATTGTATCAGCTACGATTCAAGTTATCTATACTTCAGCCTTTTATTAGAATTTTATAGGCGACTTTAATAGACCATTGTCAAGGTTTTAACGTTAAAAAGTCAAGAATAACCCACAACTTTCATGCGTTTTTGGAATAAGTATACCTACTGCATATTTTCCACTGAAAACGGCATAGTCGAACCATCCTAATGGTACTTTGTTCAGTGACGAAATATGTGTTGAATTAATATTAAAATTATTGCAAAAAAAATGCAAGTTCAAGTTTACGAAGAAGAACATACGAGTAAGAAGTTTTCTTACTCTTTTTATTTGGCAGGCAATGCTGGGGACACATCCTGTTCATTCTGTCCAAGGCGACGAGTGGTCCCATAACCGGCCGTAATCCCTCCCCATCACCATCAGGCCGACCACTGGTACCGAATCCTTAACGTTCTTGGCAAGAATTTTTCTATTCGGACTCTATGCCTACCCTTTCTATTTTGAAGTGTTGCTGAAATTTTCGTCCTATCCTCCATTCTCAAAGGGAAATGAATTTCAAGGTCTATAAGATCATTTTAAAGTATCAAGTTCTAAACACAGCCCCAGATGAATGAACCCTATATTTATTACTAGCGTTCCGCCCATGCTTTGCTTCGGTTTCAGTTGCTTTGGCCCCACATTTTAAATCGGTAGTCATTATCTGCGTTGCTTTGTAGTCTATTAGCAGTAGACGTTTCTCCGCTCGTTTCCTTGATAGCGTATTTGTCCTATTAGAGTAGCACTCTTTGCGTTATGTCCACTTTCTCAACACTCTTGATGCGAGCCGGTTCTGGGAAGCTATATGTACAGATTTTCTATCGTAACCAGGAAATACTTGGTGAGATCCGCTTCACATTTGGCTTCATGTACCAATTTGCTAACGTAACCGGTAACTACCACAATTTGTACTTTGTAGATTCTTGAAGTACGAAGTATTATTTGGGTTCTTGATATACTCATATAGTAATATGAGTAGATGAAGGGTACGACTCAGATACGTAATGTCGCACCTTTGGTAACATTTTACTAATATTACACGTGTCTGTGCGCAACTGAGAAAGAATTGCGACTGTTTTGTATTAAAACTCCCTTATAGATTATATCGCGTTTGTATTTGATTTTTGATTACCCGACGCTTCGATCACTTGAGACATATTAGTCCGCTCGTGACCATAGACGTTGTTAAGTGTTTGAAGCATCGGGTAATAAAATCAGTATAGTAGTTTTATTTACAATGTGTAATACTCGCGTAAATATCAGAAATCATAATGTTTTGTATTAATTCATTTGGTATACGCACATTGATGTACTTTTCGTGTGGTGACGGAGTAAGAATACAATTCACTACTCCCTATCTTGCCCGTGGATATTGTAAAAGACGACAAAGAGATGTAATATGCCGATAACAGCTGTGCAAGAGAAAGAAAACTCGACATCAAACCGTATGCCAATACCTCTGACCAGCGGGGTATAGTAGGTCAATTTCCCTCTCATTTTAGAGGAGTCTCGAGCCGAACAGTCGGACTAATGTAAGTTGAGATGAACTTGCAGTGCACAAAAGTCGTTGTGTGAGCAATATTAAGAAAAAAATGGGAGCCATCTTGAGATAAAGATAAATAATAAGATAAGACAATATGGATTGTAGTAGATTAAGGATTTTTTTCTTAATGCGTTAGCAAACAAGTCTAATCCCCGTCTAAGGAGAATTCGGGTGCCACCCATAAAAAAAATACGAAACCCGTAATCTCGAGTTGTTTTTTTTTTCTACTCGAGTAAGGTACTTAATAAAATTTACTTGTGTCACATCACTAGGGCTATGTGCGGTTTGTCAGCCGCCGTATTGTCCCAAAATTGGAACGGTACCTGGGAAATAGGGGCGCTTGGCAACACTAATTCGTGTCGCGAAACATTTCGTTGGAAAGTTTGCCGGGTTTTGTATGAGCACATGAGAGCCCCTTATTATCATATTTAGAATAGTGTCCGGGCGCTGGTACTTACTTTGTACAGAATTGAATGATGTTATGAGAAGGTTTATAGCGGAGAACAACTTGTGTGGAAACATGATAAAACTGTGATATTTCGGTCAATAAAAACATTCTTTATATTCATAATAAGAATGTAATAAAGTCGTACTTCGCGTATCGTTTTGACTGAAAATATGTTATCGGAGTTGTTATTTATGTGTGCGGTTTTTCCTTAACGAATGTTTTCAATGGGTACTTATTAAGGAGGTTTGGTAAAAGTGGACTAATAACCGATCAGATCTGAACCATTATACATTAAAAAAAGTTATGAACTATGGAAATATTGTTTCATATACTCAACACTCTTGAAACGCATTGCAGTTGAAGTTGTCTTCACTATCATCATATGGGAAATTGACCTGAAAAAAATTCGCAGATATATTTATTGAGTGATTGTATGGCATGGTTAACAAGGGCCTTTATGCTACATCTTTATTTGTAAATTATTCATCTCATCATCTCAGCCTACGTGTTGGAATAGGGTTTTGTTTCGAGTTTTCCTTCTCTTGCACAGATGTTATATGTGTATTATATCCCTTAGTCGTCTTTTACAACATCCACGGGCAAGATAAGGAGTGGTGAATTGTATTCTTACTCCGTCACCACACGGAAAATAAATTATTACTTCATAAAAATCATTGTATTCAAATCATTACCTACAACATTCTGTTAATTATATCATTATCTCAACCCAATCACATCCAATTATTGGGGTCGGGGTTTTACATATTTAAATTTTTTCTTCTATCGCAATTTAATTTGTATGCACATACTAAATCCCATAGTCGCCTTTTACGACGCCCATGGGTAAGATGAGGGTGTTCAATTGTATTCTTTATTGGTCATCACACGACAAATTTATACCAATGCTTATACATTTCATATAACTTTTACTGGTGTCATTTAAAGAAAGTAATTGTAAACATTAAGAGTAGCGAACGCCTAACAGAATTACAATGGCAACGTAATTTTGAAGCCATTTGTTATGTTGTACCAAGTTATTTTGAAGGCGCTTAAGCAAAATACTTATTACTTAATTGAACCGCCCTCCATCATCCATGGACGTCTATAGTCCATTTTGGGACCTGACCTTGAAGATGTAGAGATTAGTGGTGGCAGGTATTCCCTTTGTGGGATTTTATATATTAAAATATTAAAGGTTACCCCTTAGAATAATAATGTATAGAAGGATAGTGTCAATACTTCGAACTTTCAAAATTTGAATCTAAAAATATTAATGGCGCGCAGACGATTACACACGTACACACGCACACCACTATACAAATTATGAAATCAAATTTTGTTTTTAGTAACATAAATCTTCGAAATACTTTTAAAAGTAATGTTAAAAACCTTTTTAAGTTTTTCAAATGTGTTGTGACACCATTTGAATGCACAAACCGTCATAATTATCAATTTATTTTTTAAGAGTTGCGTACGTACGTGCAGTACAATGACTTGTACATTACGGAACAGTTCCGGTGTAAGCTCCATTAGGCTCCAATTGAAATGCCTCACATTTTGTGCGTGAACTTACCTTCTATATGTTATTATTCTAAGGGTTACCCCTTGCTGGCAAGATAGTTTTTTTTTTTTTTTAAAGACCCTGCACTGAGGCAATAATCCTTGTATTGTGGGGGACTTATAAAACATATAATTAACGGACACAAATTACAACGTATGAATAGTAGCAATCTGTTACTGCACTTCGTTCAGTGAGCGAGAGAACCGGCAAGCCATCTTTTTAGTGTTGGCGTGTGGTTTTTTGGTGATACCTTTAGTATCACTGAAAGTAATTGCACGCTATCACACTTCCTTCACTTTCTTCATGGTAGGCAGTGGCCTAATGAAGCTCCATGAGCGACAACATCATCTACCATCAGGTGTTGCTCGTCTGCCACTAACAGCAATAAATTAAGACAACACATTGCACTAAAGAAATTTATGTTTGTATTTCGGGATACTTTGCGAAAATATAATTAACAGATACGAATTACATCCAGTCTCAGAATAACAATTTGTGAATTGCACAAACTATTGTTCTGTGTGAGGATCAAACCCACGCCACAGGCACTTTAGATCGGTATATTAACCAATATAACATGTGCGATTAAAATTATAATAGGTAATTTTATAAAATATTCGTCTGAAGAGCTTTGTGTTAGAGATGTATGTGACTTGGAAAATAATCGATTTTTTCTCACATCAGGATTATGATTACCTTTTTTTAGGAAATGTGATTAGAAAATAAATTTCTAATATAGTATGAAACACCATACGGAGTATCATGATGGCCTTTTTTTGTAGGAGATCGGACAGTGAAATAATCGATTAATTTCGATCGAATTTCGAATAATAATAAATCGGTTAATAATAGATTTTTTATTATTTTTATAATCGATTATAAAAATCGATTATTACAAAAAATACATTGTATTTCTTCAAATGGAAGACTAATTTCGAACCGCATAATACACTCCCATTTCTATCTTATCTCTGGCATTCGTAGTGATATCTAAATAGATATCAATTTACTACTCGTCAATTTATTTAAAATGATTGTAAACTCTAACGTTCAGATAATAGAATTGATATTTTAATACATCAATTTAACTTTGTGAAATCGCTTGTAATTTTGATATATTCCAACAGTACTGTTATATTAGTTTGCGTGGAGTGTACAAAATGGATTCTTATGATTATGTTATTGAAGCACCGGTGTTTGAGATTGATTCCATTGATGATCTTATCACGGAGACGTAAGTTTTTCACGTTTTTATCTCTCAAACGTTTGGTTTATTTGTAAGGCGTTTATAGAAGTTTTCTATGAATTATAATTTATCTTGGCGCTCACGTACCTAAACGATTAGTAATTTTTTAAATCAATTCAATTTGGGAAAATGTGGATTAAAAAAAATGTGTGGTGACAGAGCAAGAATACAATTCACCATCTCCTTCTTTTTTGGCCGTGGCCGTCGTCTTTTACGACATCCACGGCCAAGATAGGTGGTGAATTCTATTCCTATTCCGTCACAACGGGTAAATAAATGACGACAATAGTATACTTATCCAGTCGCCATGCGGGGATAAGAGGACGTACGTCTCATTCAACGGCCCACAATGCCAATTCAATGGGCACGGGAACTTGTTGTTTTCGTCATTTTTTGGACATGTTTGATGAATTAGTCACACCCTTCTGATGAATCACATTGAAAAACTTCCAATAACAGTCGAACACAAGTCTGATCCGCACAGATTATGGTCTCTTTCCCTATAGGAAGGATATTGACCTACTATACTCGTCAGATATCTGGTTATAAGGTTTTATTTCGAGTTTTCCTTTTCTTGCACAGATGTTATATGCATATTATATCCCTTAGTCGTATTTTAGACATCCACAGGCAAAATGAGTGGTGTGGTGAATTGTATATTTACTCCCTTATCACTAGTGTTGCCCAAATGCAAGACCAAGACGAGACTTGGACTAGTCTTGGTCGTGCAAGATCACACCTGGTCTCGTCTTGGTCGTGCAAGATCACACCTGATCTCGTCTTGGTCTTGGTATTGCGCACTCAAGTCTTGGTCTTGGTATTGGTCTTGCAGCAAGAGTCTCGCAAAGTCTTGCAGGTCTTGCAGTTGGAATAACCTAACAGTCATTTATGAAAAATCCAACTAGATTAATCAAATATTATCCATTTATCCATCGGCTAGCGTTTAGTCCACCATTGAATATAACCCTTACCACTGGAAAAAATATCCTCCTATTCCCCTGGTGTTACATTAAACAGCAGTACTACTCCTACGGCAAAGACAGGAATTTCGACCCTGTTTTCTTAAGACGTCACTTACACGGGTAAGGTGATACAATAAATATTATGTCATTTTAAATATTTTTACAATAAATGGGTGTGTTTATATATCCCTTCCAGTTAATTGGTATGTATCTATTGTATTTCCAGTTCAGTTACTGAGACTCTGGATACTTGAAAAAACCTGTTGCTCTATTACCTATATAAAGTTGCCTATATAAATACTTTGGCCGCTGCGATCCATGTGGTACTTACTATATTATTTATTGAAGAACATATAAAACTGATTTAAAAATTTCACGGTTTTAATACTTATTGGTTTTATAAAAAAACTATCAATCCGTGCCGGCTATGCGTGTTCTTTATGGAAAATAAAATATAACCTAAGTTCATCGTCATCTCACGGAAGGAGGAGATCGTGCGCGAGAGGAACTCCTCTACGGTGACACGCCCCGCCACCGGCGACTAGGGCGGCGCAGGCGCGATTACCTGTGCATTATGCCGCCCTAGCCGAGGCTGCGAGTGACTAGATCGGGGAATTAGTCCGTCACCCGGCGACCGCGTGAGGAAAGATCGACGTCGTCCCCGAATGGGGGGACGTCGGTTCAGGAGAGGGTACTCCTCCGAGGGTATTCCGTCGGCCGACCACTGATGTCAAGTCACCTGCTCCGGTGGTCGGCCCAACGACGAAGGCGACGTGTCGCGTAGGTGGGTTACGGACGTGTGTGCTTACGTCCCTCTGTCGCCCCGGACGGAGCGGACGAGGAGTGCGCCGACCGTAGCCCACCCCAAAAAAAAAGGGGGGTGACGATTATGGTATTTTTATCCTTAAGCCTTTCCGAAGAGTAATTCTGAAAAGCCAAGACCAACATTGGGAATTGATTGGCCAACAGATGGATATCTCAAGACTGATTTGACTTGCCGTGTAGTGACGAAGTAAGAATACAATTCATCACCCCCTATTTTACTCTTGAGTGTCGTAAAAGACGACTAAGGGTTATAATATATATATAATATCGGTGGAAGAAAAGATAAACTTGACATGAAACCCTGTGCCAACACGTCGGATCACCGTGGTATAGTATGTCAATTTCCCTCCTATTATGTAGAAGACACGAGGCCAACAGTTGGACGTGTATAAGCTGAAATGGTGATTTGACTTAAATGCAAGATGCGAGACTCTTGCAGACTCAGTCTTGGTCTTGCTCAAGTCTTGCAGGGCCAGTTTTTGTCTTGGTCCTGTAAAAATTAAGCGGTCTTGCTCTTGCGAGAAATGCGAGACCAAGACTTTTTTGGGCAACACTAGTTCATCATTCATCATCATTTCAGCCTATCGCCGTCCACTGCTGGACGTAGGCCTCCCTCATGTTGCGCCACAATGAGCGGTCCTGTGCCGCCTGCATCCAACGATGCCCAGCCACCTTCACTAGGTCATCGGTCCACCTAGTGGGGGGGCGTCCTACACTGCGTCGTCCGATACGTGGTCGCCACTCGAGAACCTTTCTTCCCCAGCGGTTGTCGGTTCGTCGAGCGATGTGGCCTGCCCATTGCCACTTCAGCATGCTAATTCTGCGTGCTATGTCGGTTACCACACGGAAAAGTTGCATAGAGAATTAAATAAAACCGATTTTCCGTCGCAACCCTCCTTAGGAATGGAGTTGTTGACCAGATAGTATTAGTTAGACCCCCAGGCCAAGTAAGAGTCGGTAGTATTCGTAGTTACGTTATCGTACGGCAAACAATAATATAATAAATAACGATTTAGAAACAATTACGAAATTATTTCCGTCAGTTTTTCCGCTCACCTAATTTGTTCGTAATACTTGTACCGTAAAAATGGGTCATACCCGACTAAATCTGTGCCGCAGGTGTTGTTTTACCGTCTTAACACACGTACATTATTTTTATATACAGAATAACGCTTCGTGTTTGTGTAAATAAAACGTCTTACGTGAGGGAGATGTGTGAACGTGGGATTAATGAAGGTATTAACATTATTCTCCGTGTGATGACGGAGTAAGAGTACAATTCACCACTCCTTATCTTGTCCATGGATGTCGTAAAAGACGACTAAGGGATATAATACGCATATAACATCTATGCAAGAGAAGGAAAACTAAATAAAATCCTATACCAACCTGTTCGATCAGTGTGGTATTAGAAGGTCAATTTCCCTCTCATTGTGGAGGAGGCTCGAGCCCAACAGTGAGACGTAAGCAGTAATGATGATGACTTTTCTATGAAACTTATAACGCCAGCTGCGTTCGCCAACCCGCGTGCAAAGCCTGGATTTTATATCTACATTTCCCCCTGGGGAGGCGGAACTATTTCCCTAATGGTTATGATGATGAATAAATTCCTCTAAACGTCTATGTTTTTTTCACAGTGAACAGCCGATATTCACGTGCAAGGCTCACGTGTTCCACATAGACCCGAAGACTAAACGGTCATGGATGTCGGCCAGTTCAGCCGCCGTCTCAGTGTCATTCTTCTACGACTCTTCCAGGAACCTCTATCGGATCATCAGCGTTGAAGGCACTAAGGTAAGTACTACATTTTCTTTTTATTTCCAATGGTAGCAAACGAGCAAGCAGCACACCTGATGGTAAGTGATACTGTCACAAATGGACCTTTCCAATGCCAGAGGTACAGCTAGGCCGTTGCCTTACCGTGAAGAAAATACTATCCTTAAACTTCATTTAAAGAAGGACGTGTCATAGCGCTCGGGAAACACAACAGCAGGTAGTTCAATCCAGAGTCTGCACGTACGTGGGAGAAATGATCGCTGGAAACGTACAGATCATAACGTTTCCAGGTGAAATGTATGACCTCTGCCTCAGAGCACCCCACATGCAAGAGCCGGTAGAGAACATAGAGGGACCCAAAGCCTCCGCCGCTCCAGTGACTCCAATCTGTACCTACGATTCGAAGTAATTCGAACAGCACGTTATTATCATTAGTAGTAATAAGCCACTACTTTTATCATAGAGAAGTTGTGCTGTGTTATCAAATAATTAATTAGATCCTCTCGTCTTTATCATCCCAGCCATTTGCATAGTGGTAGGGCCACACTGTTGACATTTGTTTGTCTACAGCCGCGGGCCGATCCTTCCGGGGTAGTACCACATTTGCAGAAAATTGACGTCTAAGTAGTAGCAATTAGTTATTGCACTTCGTTCGGTGAGCGAGAGAGTCGAAACCTCAACTTTCTGAGGGTTGCGTCTGGTCGGTTTTAATGATGCCTTTATTATCAGCGAACCTCATTGCAGGCATTCACAATCCCTTCATTTTCTTCGCGATAACACTTACCATCAGGTGTACTGTTTGCTCATTTGTGTAATTTTGCAATTTTGGGAAGAAAGAAAAATCTGCAAAATTATGACAGCTACTTAATTTTTTTTTTAACTTTGTTTGCTACAAAACATTTTAGCATTGTGTTTTACAGTTACAATATTGAAACAACAAAAAGTTTCCATGTAATAAATTTGTTAATTTTTTTTCACAATATTGTTTAGTTGAACCGTAATTCAAAGTTACCCAAAACCACTGTATATGATTTATGACGAAATTCAAGCACAAATTATTCTCGTTCAAACCCGTAGCAGGGCCGCTAGTTGCCACGGACGTCAAGTAACACAGTACCAGTGGTCGACCCAGTGGCGAAGGAGAGTTATGGAGCCGCGCATCGCTCTTGCGTCGCCCGGAATGGAAGCCCTTTCAAAAAAGGGTCGCTAGTTGATAATAGAAAGAGTAGAAAATATAGGTGAAAACATTAGGTTTACTTCAAGTGTATGTCTTTTATAACCTTTATATCATTCACAAAAGTTCACACGCGATTCGATGATTTGTTCTTTCGGCAGCTGCTTCATAGAATATTATTACATTACACGATATCCTGAACATATTGAAAAAAAAAAAAACGATATTTTATGTCAATACATAAAGTTTGGTTGCCATATTTATTGTTGAAGTGAAAACTTCTATAGACATTTTTGGATTGGGCGTAAAGGGGAATGCCCATTGAAGTATGGAACACGGTTTCAAATTGAACATTCATGAAACTTACCTTATTTTGTTAGGTTTTAGATATATATTCTACAACAGAAAAATTATATCTCTAACTCGACGGGTTATAGCAGAAAAATATTTATTCGACTTATGAAATTACGTTATTTTCATGTAGGTAAACAAAACAAGTATCGCGTTTTAACGTGTTTTTTTCAGTTATAATTTGCTCAATCGCTGTTTAAAAATAATAAAAATGTTATTTCCTTTATCTTATAATGCATATTTGCCTATAATTAACGTTAACATCAACCGAAGCCGGCTGGTGAAGATTCACTTTAAAATGTTTTAGTAACCATTTCGGTGTTAATAGGTACCAATATAGTTATAATAATAATAATCTTTTGATTAATAAATATGTGTGATAAGTCTCGTTACCAATATGTTTAGACATTTCCCACTTAATAAATAATTATTAGTTCAAATTCAAATAGTTTATTGCATTCATGTGTACATTTTGGTGTTACAAATATATTACAGGTCAAACATGAACCCTGATAAGGCACAGCAATTTTATGAATTTAAGATTGTCATTATATTATTACCTTTGTTACCTTTAAATACCCTCATTAATTTATTGTATTATCTTATTAAAATATAGTGTCAATCAATGTATGAATATAATGTTATTAATATAATGTCTCGATATAATCTAGATTAATGCATTACCAAATTATAACTATATTATCCTTTAATTTAATATGTCCAATTGTTATTTAGTTAATAATCAATTATATCAATGTCAATTTAATAAATAATTAATTCGTTATATATATGTATATCTTTGCGTATTATAGTATTTTAGTTTCATTCATGTCCTCAAAGAATTCTTTTAAATTATAATAACATTTTTGATTAAGGTATCTAGTCAAGTTATTTCTAAATAAGTTAAATTTTGTCATGTGTTTTAGTATTCCTGGTATTTTATTATATACTTTTATAGCCATAACATAAGGTCCCGAATGAGATAATGACAAGCTAGAGGTAGGCATAGTAAGTCTATTTTTATTCCTTAAGTTACGGTCCCGTGTGTGGTGATCCTTGGTAAGGGGAAACAGCTCTGGGCGTTTTTTTACAAACAGGCATACTTCAAGAATATATAAACACGTCAAAGTCAATATATTTAGTTTCTTGAAGTGCTGTCTACAGCTTGCCATTCTGTCAGTATTTGTTAGTACAAATTATGCATTTTTTTTGAATAATAAATAAAGCGTCTGCTTGAGTACTATTCCCCCATAGTAATATGCCATATCGAAGCCAGGAGTGCGCATAGGCATAATAAGCGTTCATAGCTGATTTTAAGTCTGTTGTTTTTTTCAACTCATTTAGGGCATACGTAAAGCTGGATAATTTCCCACTTATGACTTGTATACGGGACTTCCAGTTTAGGTGACTGTCTATATTCAGGCCCAAAAGTTTAATAGTATTAATGCATTCCAAATCTATGTTATTGAATGAGCAATCTATATTCAATGGACGTTTTTGATAAGGATGAAATTGTATGACTTTTGTTTTTTGGCAATTTAATTTGAGGTTATGTGCCTCTAACCAATTTATAATGTTACCGAGTATTTCATTTACATCTCTATTTAGAGTGAGCTCATTTTTACATGGCAAGACCACTGATACATCATCAGCAAACAGTATGCTAACGGCATTTATTATTTTAGGTAAATCATAAAAGAAATAAATCATTTAAGAACAGCAGGCATCCAAGCACACTTCCTTTGGGAATAGAATTATTTATGGTAATTCCTTCTGATCTAATATTACTTATGTCACCAGTTTCAGAATTATGATATTCTACCTCCACAAATTGTGTGCGATTTTTAAGGTAGGATTCAAACCATTTATGAGGTAATCCGCGAACTCCAATACCATGTAGTTTATTTAATAAAATATTGGATAATACCCTATCGTACGTCTTACTCATGTCAAGGAGTAAACCTACAGCATATTGTCTTTTATTTAATATATTTAAGATTTCTTGGATATATTGATAAATCGCGTAAATAGTCGATCTATTCTTTCTAAATCCGTTTTGTCTTTCGTCAAAAATATCATACTTTTCACAAAACGAATAGAGACGCTTTGACATAGCCGACTCCAAAATTTTAGAGAATGTAGGCAAGAGAGCTATGGGACGATAATTTGTACATTCTGTCCGGTCGCCTTTTTTATGCACAGGTTTTATAATTGAACATTTTAATAAGCAAGGAACTAAACCCTCTGAGAAGGATTGGTTTGTTAGAAATGTTAACGGTTTTACTACCTCAATAGCACATTTTTTTATGAGGCTCGGTGGTAGCTCATCATGTCCAAAACTGTTTTTATTTTTCAAATTGATAATAATATTATAAACTTCGCGACAGTCTACTGGTGAGATAAATAAGGAGTTTTCTGCTTGTTTTATGACAGGATAACCATATTGTGTGCCAGGTTCTCCTCCCACTTCAACAAAAAAATTATTAAACATTCTTGCAATGTGGTTAGGGTTGTCACTAATTTTATGTTTTGATTTTAATTTTATGTTTTGATTTTAATTTTATATTTTGCCTATTTTTAACTGTAAGTTTCTTAGTACGCTCTTTTATAATATGCCACATAGTTTTAGTTAAGTTATTACTTTTTTTAATTTTCTGTATGTAATATAACTTCTTAGAATGTATAACTAGTCTTTTTAAAATTTTTTCATATTTTTTGTAATATATTTATAGCACCGGAGCGTGGTTTTGGGAGAGAAAACTTTTTAATTGCCTCTTATGTCTACAAGATTTTTTAAGTCCTGACGTTAACCATGTCTTTTTGTTCATAGTTTTTATTTTAAGCCGTGTTTTCGGAATACATCTATTTAATATAATATTTATAGTAGAGTGGAATAAATTATAGTTTGTATTTACATTGTTTTGATCAGAGATAATCGTTTCCCATTTTATGTTTTTTAATTCTGACTTAAATGCATTAGTATTTTTATCGTTAAATAAACGTTTATATATGTACCAGGTCTCTCGCTCTTTAGGCATATTCGGTAGAGTGATTAATATTCCTTTATGATCAGATAGTCCGTAATCTTCTACTAAAGTAGTGAATCTTTTCTGTTGGAAGTTCGTAAACACTAAGTCGATACAGGTGGCAGTTTTGGTGGTAACTCTAGTTAGGACTTTTATATGTTGGTAGAAGTTAAAGCTTTTCATGAGATTTAATAGAATGCATTTGCTATTTGAACGCTCCAAGAAATTAATGTTGAAGTCACCTGTAATCATTATGTCTTTTTTGTTGTCTTTTAGGCTTTTGGTTAGTTTTTGTAATACATTTTTAAGTGTATCATAAAACGTGTCTGCTTGTCTATTCTTATGGGGCCAGTACAAAACTAAGATAACTAGATTTTTTTTAACAATTTCTATAGCACAAATTTCAACTATATATTCTACAGACATTATTACTATATCTCTACGTTCTATAAATTCGATATTGTCCTTTAATAGTATGCAGACGCCACCGCCTGATTATTTCTTTCTGTTATATATTGATCCAACACAATAGCAATCTAGTTGCAACAAACTTACTTGAGATTGTGTGATCCATGTCTCTGTAAGACATATTACGTTTATATTTTCTCTTTCATTAACAATAGATTGTAATAAATAAAGCTTATTCTTAACGCTACAAATATTTTGGTATAATATGTCATACGTGCTAGCGAAATGTACTTCTCAAGGATTTAGGAGTCGTTTTAGTGTCATATGAATGTTGTGTGTTAATTGATGTATTTGTCTTTAGGATACTTTGCCTGAGGAGCTGAGTAGAAGTTATGTCAAAATTATCTTTAGTTTTGTTAATTGAAATTGGATGAAAATAGTACGGAATAGTTCCTTTTTTGTTCTTATCTTTCTTTAATGATAAGTCTATTTGATTTTTTTTAGACGTCTTGTAGGTGAGATATTTATCATCATAGTCCACAATGCAATTGATTTTCATACAGATTTTTTTGATGTAAATATGATGGAGATAATCTGAAAGGTTTAGAAATTTACATCGTTCTGAGTTAGTACATAGGTTTTTTAAGAGGCTATTTATTTTGTGTTCATTTAAATAATGATTGTGCTTAACTCCTAGTACAATTTTTTGTGTGTCTTTGAATCGTTTTACTAAAGCAGCAGTTCGATTTCGAAAGCGGAAATGTCAGTGATGAAAAAAATAAATCATTTGTATATTCACTTGTCATATTCGGTGTTGCCAGTATGACATCATATTATTGTAAATCGATAATCGTTAAGAATTGTCTGTTTATTCATATATTTACTATATTATGTTAATGATTATCATTATACTAATAAAAAAATGTGTTATGTAAAATAATCTGCTTTGATTGAAATATTTTATTAGTTATCTTTTTAAATCTTTCTCGCGATCATGCTGACGGTTAGTGCTTTTCAATGTTCGTCGACTTCATCTTGTTTTTGATTACCCATTATTAGTTTATTTGCCAAGATATTTTAAGAATCCAGGCTCGTATTGCTATTGAAGCCACAGAATGGTGTTTTCGCAATATCAGGCATCCAAAAAATATTGTTTGGCAAATAACAGTTGATAAAACATGTTTAATTAACGTTACCAAAATCCAAGACACAGAAAATATATACTTTTAAAACGATTTTTGGTTTTATAACATTTTTATTTTCGTAGGGTACGTATAATACACTTTTAATTTATTATTATTATTAATAAATAAAGAGGATTCAAAGATTATCATCTTTGAATCCTCAGAAGTATTACAGGCTGCCTGGCAAGGGACGACAAAATCATCGTTGAGTGTCGTTTGCCGTTCGATGGTTGCTGGCAAATGGTGATTTGTATTTAACCATATTGCGAATAAAGTGAAACTTGTTTTAATTAGGACCTATATAATACCTATGACTAGGAAAATACATTTGTAACAATAAATAAAAAACCGCTACAACTTAACTCTCGTCCTTAAATCGATTAAAATCGAGAATCGATTATAATTAGTATAGTTTTCAATACTGACAACTATAGTGAACAATAAAATAAAAAATGGCCGGAATGTAATTACAAGGACGTGAAACAACTTTTTATTGTATACATATTTAATCCGGCGTTGTGATGGCGTGATATTTTAAAGGGGAGCATGATAATTAAAAACTTAATTTTTGATAATAATTTGTTTGTTGTTCTTCACCGCACCCAGTGGAAACCATGAATGGGCATATCCCTTTACGTCCTTATCGACATGATCACGTGACGTATTAAGCTAACACTAAGTTGCAGATAGATGTCAATCAGATAAATGTAAAAAGGTTTACTTCACTAATTTTAATTTAAGATCATACAATGAATTCGAATATCCAAAAATAACAACTGTTTGTTTGCCGTTTTAAGTTTTCACTTCTGTCGACAGTCTTCATGACTGCTTTCTGTTAAGATAAAATCACAAATGTTTACTAGTTGACTCGAAGTACCAGATGAGAACTCGAAAAGGTGTGATTAATCTTGTTAGTTTCGAATTTAGGATCGATCCTATAACAATTCCTCATAAAATATTTACATCGTGGACGATTTTAAAATATGCATTCAATTTAATTTTTACTCATCTCTATAATTGAACCGAAACTCTATAATATTTGATTTGAAAATGTGTCCGAAACGAGAACTGAATCCGATATAAAAATTCGAATAATTTCGGATAAACTAGTAATCTGTAGAGACACGTTTTATTTCACGGCAGGCAAAAATGTAATACAAATGCGATCAAATCGGCAAATTTTTTTTTATTTATAATGATAATTGCTGTTTAGAGATTTTACTTCCGGTCGTATCGAGGGTTAATCATAACTTTTAATTTTTTAAAAGCTTTTTTATATTTATTTGTATCGAACTCAGATTTTTATCCAAAATTTATGCACCCACCAATGGTGGTTGCATAAAAAACGCTTGTGATTGATCTGAAATTTTACATGAATGTATAAATTGGATGACAATGCAATATTATTGTGACATAGAGCAAATCTGATGATGGACCTGGAAGTTGGCCATAGGAACTCCGTAATTAAACGACGCAACCCCATCGAGTTTAAGCTCATTTGATTTGTCTTGACGACGTACTTTGATACTATATGGTAACCAGGGTCTAATGATGAACCTGGATTTTTAACTTTTTAGTTCATTTTATTAACAAATAATAAAAGCTTGTTTTTAAAAAAAGGTTTTTTTCTTTAATTACTTTTCGTCTTCGGATCACCACAAGTAATACGGTTTGCCTATCACCTTTATCAGGTCATGTTGTGGCGCTTTTTAGACAAACTATTTTTCTTTAGTTTATAAACCTCCCCTTCTGAGAAAGCTACCCTACCCTTCCCTACTATATATAGCGACATTGGTTAGTTGGTAGAAAGATTCAACAGTAAGGCTTAATACTTCGTAAAATCCATCGGTATAGTTATGTTAGGTGTCTATATATATATTCGTTTGCGACATGGGTACATATTGACACATCCTCGCCCTGACACAATATTGGTGTCACGTTTCCGTTTCCGACCCGCTAGCTGTCGAATAGCTACTATATACTACATATATTCTTAGTCTTGTTTGATACTTTTCTAACGGAATTTTTACCCAATTGCGAAAGGAGACTTATGTTTTCCAATCTATGTCTATTTATTTGTCAAACTCTGCTACCTAAACTGACGGTTTATATTCATCCATCAACCCCCTAATATTTTTCATAGATCTTCCCACGAGAATGCCATTTAGAGTAGTCCTCTACCACTTGCATGTAATGGTTACCGCGACTTTTAAGATTTTGTTAGTCCCCCTAACATGTACTCTGCGCTGATTATTTTTCCCCAACGATCGAGCGATTTTGCCTGTCCCTTGCCATTTCAACGTACTAATTGGCTTATTCGTGTGGTGACGGAGTAAGAATACAATTCACCATCCCTTCTCTTGTCTGTGGGTGTCGTAAAAGACGACTAAGGATATCTCTTATCCATCCATCCCTCAGCCTATAGACGTCCACTGCTGGACATAGACCTCCCCACGAGAATGCCACTCGGAACGGTCCTGCGCCACTTGCATCCAACGGTTCCCTGCGACTTCGAGAATGTCGTCAGTCCACCTAGTGGGGGGTCGTCCTACGCTGCCGTCCGATTCGTGGTCGTCACTCAAGAACCTTTCTTCCCCAACGGTTGTCGGTTCGACGAGCGATGTGGCCTGCCCATTGCCATTTCAACGTGCTAATTCTGCGGGCTATGTCGGTTACACCCGTTCTTCTACGGATTTCCATGTTCCGGATTTTATCACGTAGAGAAATACCGAGCATAGCCCTCTCCATAGCACGCTGAGCGACTTTGTGCTCTTATGTTAGCTTTTTTATGAGGCCGCATTTATAGACCACGTTTCAGTGCCGTAAGTCATCGCTGGTAACACACACTGCTTATATAAACCTTTGTTTTTAGACACTGCGGCATATTGGACGAGAAGATCCCCTTAAGTTTCCCAAACGCTGCCCAGCCGAGTTGGATTCGTCGGCTGACCTCTTTCTCGAAATTGGATCTACCTAACTGGACTGCTTGTCCTAGGTAAACATAATGATCCACAACTTCGAGAATCGCATTCCCAACTAGGGCCGGTACAGGAATGACATGGGCATTAGACATTACTTTCGTCTTGTCCTAAGGCATATAATCTGCATATAACATCTATGCAAGGGAAAGAAAGTCCTAAACAACCCTATGAAGACACGTCTTATCAGCGCGATGTAGTAGGTCCATTTCCCTTCCATAACGGAGAAGGCCAGGGTCCAACAGTGGGCCGAGATGATGATGATGAATTGTTCGGGCTATGCCGGTTACGCTCGTTCTTCTACCTATTTTATCACGTAGTCTTTTTATGAGACCGACATAAGAGACCAAATAGGTTAGATCCGATTTTTCAATGTATTACATTCTTGTCAATTGTTAGAGTGACATAGGATATGTTATTTCATAAAGTTCCAATGGGAACGGAAATTGCGCGAAAGACACCGGTACTGCTTTTCCGATTTCCAATAATACTTATTCGATTTGGGACTTTTTTTATCTATGGAAAGATACGTTATTGACAAATGTCAGCTCTAGTATTGTAAGGAGTTGCGGCGGAAATATGAAAGTATTATCTAACGCTCTTGAATTATATTGATTTTTTTATTGTTTTATAGTGTTATAATGAATAATATTGCTGATATTTTATATAATATGATGCAGTTAAGGTGCTGAAGTATTATTGTAAATATAAAATAATAGTGCTTTACGTGTATTTTCAAAATCACAAATTTTGTAATTGCAAGAGAAATCGTTAATTTGGTTTTTAGCGCCCAAATAATGACGATGACTGTTAATAAGTTACGCAATGTGAAGAATTTTTTTTTGTGTGTATAGCTGTTAGCCGCAGATGGCTTTCACGTTTGCCCAGACTAGGGGTGAACGCTGAGGGCTCTCAACCCGGTACAATATGAAGAAGTGTTAAATAATATGTGAAGAAAATTGTAAGACTTTTAGCTGTATGACCTTTCTTCTTTTTACCTGATAAATAGAACCAAAAAAAGTCTAGTATTTTCTTATCAATTTCTTTACCGCTGGACTTAGGTCTCCCTAAGCAGCGGTAATGACCTAACTGTCACTGTTACTAGGCGATTTCGCGATCGTAGTTGGTGTGGTAAATTTGCTACCTATACTCTTGGTGGTCCCTTATCTGAATGTTACGACTATTACCTGGTAGTAATATATTGTGATACATTTTATTGTTAATCCGTCATCACTTACTGTTTTAATAAATAAGTAGTAATATATTTTACAGCGGTGTAAAACAATGTAAGAATACAATTCACCATTCCCTTTCTTACGCAGGGTTGTCTTAAAAGACGACTAAGGGATATAATATCCAAATTACATCTAGTAAGAATAACAAAACTTAAACCCTTCTCTTCTAGTAAAAGATAACTAAGCGATAAATGTAGGTAGCATCGATGCAACAGAATGAAAACTCGATATAATACCCTATTTCAACACATCTGACCAGCATGGAATAGTAGATCAATTGCCCTCCTATTGTGGAGAAGGAACATGAACTCAACAGTGGGACATACAATAAGACGAAGGAGATGAAAATTTATCGAATCGAAATTTCTGTGGTAGTGAATTTAAAAATCTCTCAAGTTGTCTGCTAATCAAAGTCTAATTTAAAAAGATAAAGCTAGTAGCCTCATTAATCGGGCAGATGTATCAGGGATTAGTCCGCAACTCGCAAAGAGGCCGACCGCGTTAGGGCGACGCTCCGGCAACAAGACAGTGTTCAAGACATCGAAGGGGATGATCTCCGAAAGGGTAACTCGCCAAGCCGGCCATGGATGTCAAGGAATCAGTAGCAGTGGTCGGCCTAATAGCAATGGGGAGGGAATAACAGTAGGTTATGGCGCGCCTATCTGTCGGATCGGACCGATTGGGCGGAGTGTCTCCAGACCATAAAAAAAACCCAAGTGATCTTTTTTTATTGTTTATTGCAAACGGTGGCAAACGAGCAAACAGTACATAATGATGGCAAGTGTTGCTGCAGCTCATGGACCTTTCCTAGGCCGCTGCCTACTGTGATGAAAGTGAAGGGAGTGTGAATGCGTACAATGAGTTTCGATGAAATTAAAGGTATCACCAAAACCCACCACACGCAACCTCCTTCAGAAAGTTGGGCTCTCTCGCTCGCCGAACGATGCGCAATAACAAATTGCCACTACTCGGACGTCGATTTTTTGCTCAGTGTGGGTAGTACCTCACTAGTCCGGGGTAGTCCTCGAACGAACCGGCCCGCGGCTGTAGTCAGACAACTGTCAACAGTGTGGTCCTACCACTAAAATGAATAAAAAAAAAAACTATAAGCAGAGAGTCCTGAAAATATTTTGATGTAATCTGAATTTCCAATTGGATGGGGATCCTTTTTTCGACTTACAAGTATTGTTAAATCGAACTTTCTACTGACACAATAAAAAGTATTGAGCGTTTATACTCGGCGCGTTCTCTTAAGATTTTCCTGCACTTTGTATAATGTGATTGAATTACTTACTCGTTTTTCCGTGTGATGACGCGTTAAGAATTCAGCGTGACAACACCTCTCACTTTTCTTTCCATAAAAACTGGCCCAGGTAACACTAGGAAAATTGGTAACAGAATTTGTCTGGAGAACTTAACTCTGGAGAAATGCGTTAGCCAGCTCGCTGACCCAGTGGTGATTTTAGCATTTTTTTCACTCGGAGAGAATCGTTACACTGTGTCAAACAGTGGACGTCGACGACGGTGTACTCGCGTGGTGCTGCGTTATATACACACTTTTTTTTTTATGGGTGGGCTATGGTAAGCGCACGCGCGGTCCAGTCCGTCCGGGGCGATGAAAGGACGGCGCGCGGGCCCATAACCCACCCGTACCCACGTCACCTCGTTGTTGGGCCGACCACCGGAGCAGATGTGACTTGTCGTCAGTGGTCGGCCTGACGCTATATACACACTTACCACTAGTGGTGCCCAAAAAAGTCTTGGTCTTGCGGTCTTGGTCTTGCGAGAAATGCGAGACCGAGACCAAGACCAAGACCGCTTAATTTTTGCAAGACCAAGACCAAGACTGGCCCTGCAAGACTTGAGCAAGACCAAGACTGGGCCTGCAAGAGTCTCGCGGTCTTGCATTTAATTCAAATCACCATTTCAGCTTATATACGGTTGAGCTCGTGTCTTCTACATAACAGGAGGAGAATCGGCCGTGGCCGGAGGGGAATCGCCACGGTAATCGGCCGTATTGTTACAGGTCATACATGTCAAGTTTTCCTTCTCTTGCACCGATGTTATATATTATAGCCCTTAGTCGTGGGTTCGCAGTCACGGGTAAAATAGGGGGTGATGAATTATATTCTTACTCCGTCACTACACGGCAAGTCCAATCAGTCTTGAGATATCCATTTATTGGCCAATCGATTCCCAATGTTGGTGTTGGCTTTTCAGAATTACTCTTCGGAAAGGCTTAAGGACAAAAATACCGTAATCACGAGAGTGCTCTTGCCCATTATACATATTTATATATCCGTTTATTCATTAGCCCAACGACGTTCACTGTTAGACATAGAAATATGCCTACAATTAATCTATATAAATGTCCATGTAGGGACAGAGTACGATCACCATCAGGCAGTACATGAAGCGTTGTTCCCAGCGCTATTTTGCCTCTGCCACGACTCACCCCAATCCACTAGTGGTTGGGGCGGTAAACTACGTCCCCTCAAAAATATCCGCGGTCCGACGTCCTCGTCATCTTCTTGAAGAAGAAGATGACGCTATTATGATCGCCCAAGAAAGGACCTACACAGCTCGCGCAGCGATAACAGATAAAACTCCGCGGTATCGGCCTCGCCGTCGAGGTCGAAAACCGCGCCGCGTAAAAGTCATTAACCTAAACTTAGCCACGCCCACTTTGCTCTCAGCGACGCCCCGAGCCGAGGTCCGTTCCCCACAGGGGGGAGCCCTCGGGCGATGTTCGCTTAACTTACTTACCGGGTTGAGAGCCATCAGCGCTCACCCATTGACCGCGTTAAGCTGTCAAGGTCATCTGCGACCAACAGCTACACACACACACACAAAAAAAAAAGACAGAGTACGAATATAATTTACCACTCTCTTACCCGTGGATGTCGTATCAAATCGGATCGGGCAATGGTGTTAGGAACCCATAAAAAAAAATTGAAATAAAAATATCGATTCGTTAATGAATTGAGAGACATGTAAGTTCTCAATTTTGTCATCGTTTTTTCGTGTAAATTGATTAAAATGTATAAAGGAATGATACTTAATCTACAACATATTCGTATTTTGTTAAATGTTCATTAGAATTTGAATAAATCAATGATTACGTTTGCATAAGCAAGACAAACTTCGCTTTAACATAAATCAGCTGATCGGCCGATGACCGTTGATGAGTCGCCTTTGTACCTACGTAACCATTGAAAGGTTCGCGCAAATCTAATACCTATTTATACTGTCGAAATTTTACATGCTTACATATATCCTGTCTGTACATACCTACATAATGCATAAAATTTAAGGCATAAACTCTTAGACACATTTTTGTAATCACTATAACTTTTACGTTATATTGTTTTTGTAATATAATAATATACATTCTAATTATGATCTATGACTGTTGAACTACAACATACATGAACAGTTGTCCCATAACCTGATACACCCTGTGTATATATGTGCAAGAGAAGTGAAACTAGAAAGAAAACCCTGTACCAACATGTCTGACCAGCGTGGTATAGTAGATCAATTTTCCTCTTACTGGAAGGAAGCTTAAGCCCAGCAGTGGCACTTTTATGAGCTGTGACGATGACGACGAATATCATACATTTTACAAGTATTAAAACCATAAAATTTTAAATCAGTTTTATATGTTCTTGAATAAATAGTATATTAAGAGCTACGTGGATCCAGCGGCCAAAGTATTTATATAGGCAATAGAGCAACAGGTTTTTTCAAGTATCCAGAGTATCAGTAACTAAACTGGAAATACAATAGATACATACCAATTAACTTGAAGGGGAATATAAACAATCGCATTAATTGTAAAATATCGCATTGATTATAAAATGACATAAAATTTATTGTATCAACTGCCTCGTGTGGTGACGTCTTAAGAAAATAGGGTCGAAAGTCCTGTCATAAGAGTAGTAACGCTGTCTAATGGAACACCAGGGGAATAGAAGAGTAATTTTCCCCAGTGGTAAGTATTGTATTCAATAGTGAACTATAGGCTAGCAGATGGATAGGTAGGATAGGATATTTGATTAATTTAGTTGGATTTTTCATTGCCATGATAAATTACTGTTACGTTATTCTAACTGCAAGACTTTGCGAGACTCTTGCTGCAATACCAAGACTCGGGTGCGCAAGACCAAGACCAAGACCTAGACTCGGGTGCGCAAGACCAAGACCAAGACGAGACCAGGTGTGATGTTGCAAGACCAAGACCGGTCCAAGTCTCGTCTTGGTCTTGCATTTGGGCAACACTAATTACCACAACAACTTAACCCGTGCCGCAGTTATCAATTGCCTGGTGGTGGGATTATTATTAGTTTTGCGTTTGGTGGCGGGGTGAGAATATAATTCAACCCCACATTTTGCCCGTGGGTGTCGTAAAAGATGTCTAAGGAATATGATATGTATATAATATTTATACAAATGTAAAAAAAAACTCGAAATAAAATCCTATGCCAATAGGTTTGAGCGTGATATAGGTAGTAGGTCAATTTTTCTTCTATTGTGGAGAAGGCTTGAGCCTAGCAGTGGGCCGTATATGAGTTAAGTTGGAAGGATAGATGGATGGATGGACTGGTAGCATTTCTAACGTGTACGAATAAATGAAATTGAAACGTAAATTTTAATTTTATATTATAAACTAGCAACCCGCCCTCGCTTCGCTTCGGTTATAGGTTATAGTCGTTTTACTCGCGTAGTTCCCGTTCCCGTAGGAATCCCGGGATAAAGTATAGCCTAGTTTACGCCCTGATATTATAGCTTTCCATTGGTGAAAGAATTTTTGAAATCGGTCCAGCCGTTTTGAAGATTACCCGGAACAAACAGACAGACAAACAAAAATTTTTTAATTGCTATTTTAGGCATAGCTGTCGTGCAAATAACCGTGTGAGCATGAAAAAAGCCTATTATTTTGGCATTACAAATAGACACACCAATTTTATTTATTGGATAGAACTCGTTTATAATATCAGAGAAAAAGTTTAGTTTTTAAATTCATTTTAGTTCACAAATTTCAGTTTAGTTTTTAATTTTATGTGACGGTATATATGCTATTATTAAAAAAAAATATATCATCATTCATTCATTCATGCACACATTCCCTTCACCTTCTTCGTGATAGGCAGCGGCCTAGCAAAGGTCCATGAGCGGCAGTATTACCTACCATCAAGTGCTGTTTGCTCGTTTGCCACTAACAGCAATAAAAATAATTTGTAACAGTATCCAAAACTTGTATAGTGTTATTCTTATATCCGAATCCATATTCATATTCTGATCCAAAACTTCACATCTGCAACATCCCTTAGTCAGACTTTGTAGTCCGTCATCATTATCATCATCACAGCTCATATACGTCACACTGCTGGGGTCGAGACTCCTCCACAATGGGAGAAAAATTTACCTACTATACCATGCTGGTCAGACGTGTTGGTATACGGTTTTATTTCGAGTTTACCTTCTCTTGCATATATGTTATATGCATATTATATCCTTTAGTTGTCTTTTACGACATCCACAGGCAGGATAGGGGATGGTGAATTGTATTCTTACTCCGTCACCACACGGCATTTATAATATTTTGTAATTAGTACAGTATGTTACGGGTAACAAGATTCACGCATGGCATTTTAACGGTTATAGTTATAATCTCTTAGTTAACATATTAAACAATTTGACTTTGAACCGTATAAATATTTTTCTAGCTGAAATTTAAACAATTTTAATATAAAATTTTAGTTAAGACATTCTATGCGGTTTACTCACAACAAAGGGATTTTTGAAATACTTTCTTTATTGGCAATAGTTTTTTTTCGTGTTTTATTTTTTATTAAAAACGGCACTCTTTAATCTTTTTATAACTATTATATAAAACGTAATATTTCTTTGTTTGGCGGTTTATATTCTTATCCCGATAGCACTTATCCGTGGGTAGCTGTCGTAAAAGATGACTGTGGATATAATATGCATAAAACATATATGCAAGAGAAGGAAAACTCGAAACAAAACCCTATGCCAACATGTCTGACTGGTGTGATATGATAGATCAATTTCCTTTCGATAGTGGAGAAGGTTCGAGCCCAACAGTCGTACTTATATGTCTGAATTGAGATGTTAAAATGATATTTCATCTTTATATATAAATTTCTTGTGTACGTGTGTATGCTATTGAATGCCTCCTAAACGGCTGGACCAATGTTCATGAATTTTTTTGTGTGTGTTCAAGGGAATTCGAGAATGGAATTCACAATTGGACCCAGTAGGTAGCTCTGCGGTCGATTTCAAGAATTCCTTTTATTTGATTTGAACAGAACAACGTCTATTGGGACAGCTAGTTAATTATAATACACTCATTTGCAAAAAAAAACGGGCACCTAAGCAATGAACCATTTCAAATGTTAATATTTCTTTGTTTGATAATTATAGGTAGTTTTATCCACACAATTTGCTAAATTAATAAGAAAATAATCGTTTTCATCAGTATTTCATAAAATTTAGATACAATTTATGGGAAATAATGCTAAACCTCGCTAGTAGTGTATATTCGCTAGTAGTGCATATGCTCATGAAGTAAAAATAAAAAAGTTTTTTTGTTTGTTTTTCTTTAATAAAGTAAAAGCAGATAAATGTTTAGTATCGAGTGTGACCCCCTCTAGCTAAAATCACAGCTTGAATTCGTCTGGGCATGCTAGCGAGTATATCCCGGATACTTGCTTGCGGAATACGTTCCCACTCCGCAGTAATCACATTCTTCAGCTCTCTGATGGTCTGCGGAGCCGGGTGTACTGATCTCACACGCCGTTTCAGAACGTCCCAGACATGCTCTATGGGATTGAGGTCGGGACTTCGAGCTGGCCAATCCAAACGACGAATGCCGACCTCTTGCACATACGCATTAACATCGCGGGATCGGTGGGCGCGAGCATTGTCGTCCATAAAAATCGAGTCTTCACCTAGAGCGGCCAATGCGGGTTGTGCATGAGAAATTAGAACTTCCGTTATGTATCGATGCCCAGTCAGTGAGCCGTTTTCAATGAAGACTAACTCTGTACGATCCATTGAATTTATTCCTGCCCAAAACATAACAGAGCCCCCACCATAAGGTGTGATTTCTTCGAAACATGCCTCTGCAAAGCGTTCTCCTTGTCTTCTTAGCACTCGCCGACGTCGATCTTCACCGAACAGAGATATCCTGGCTTCATCAGAGAACAAAACCCTATTCCAATCGTCTTGAGTCCATGATTCACAATTTCTAGCGAACCTAAGCCTGTGAACTCTGTGCTCACGGAGTAATTTGGGGCCGCGGGCCGGGCGGTGACTGCGTATATTGGCAGCGAGAAGCCTCCTCCTGACCGTCCATAGACTAATATGCACATTTCTTACTTCTTGGAGGTTGTTCTTAAGATCCACATACGAAGATTTGCGATTTCTCAATGCGCGACTCACAAGAAAACGATCATCCCGTGGTTGGGTACATGGTTTTCTTCCAGAACCAGGCCTTCTCTCGACGGAACCAGTCTCCTGATATCGCTGCCAGGTCCTTTGGACTGTCGAGCGACTAACATTTAGCCTCCTAGCCACGAAACATTGGCTGCAACCCTCTTCAAGCAGCGCGATAATTTTGGTAGCTTTTACCACTTTATCTACCATTTTTGATACAGCCAAACAGCATTAAATAAAGCTTTGACAGTCAAGGATATGAAATTAATCGATAAAAATTGAATAAAAGTTATGAAAGTCGATGTTAACTTCTGGAACTTCGCGCCAAAAATGTAGGATAAAAAGGGGTTTTCTGTAAAAATGAACATCAAATGAAAAATTGAATTTAGAACGTACTTTTTTAAATACCACAGCATTTTTAAAACCGGCCAGTAACGTGTACAAACGATTGAAACCTTTTTGGTATTGTATCTTTTTAAATATGAATGAAAATCAAAACCGCCCGTTTTTTTTGCAAATGAGTTTACTTTGTGTGTATGTTTTGTTGACCGGAACCCCCGGGGTGGTTCAAATTTATAATTGGATCCTTATAATTGGCTGCTACAATCAACTTTTGTAAATATATTTTTTTAATTTTGAACCGATTATAAGTTATTTTGAACAAAACAAATTTTACAGATCGCGTACTAATTAATATACGGACATACTGTGCCAATGTCGTGGGTTCAATTGGACAGGACAACGATTTGTACGATCTACAAATTGTTATGAATCTGGATGTAATTTGTGTCCGTTAATTGTATGTTTGTAAAGTTCTCCTCAATATAAAAATATTTTTTCTTGGTGTCTAAAAATGTTTCTATAATAGGTACTTCTGTAGTAGGCACACTATTACGAGGGATGCAAAAGATATATCGATGTTTGCCCTATGGCAATAGATGTTCACTATTGCAAAACATCGATGTATCGATGTTGTTTTAGAATGTTTTTACATCGATGTTATGCCTGCCATCTATTAGAAATGTTTGGTAATTTTAGCAGAGCCTGCGTGACACTGTGGTCACCAATGACTTGTCTGTCAAAACTGTTATTTTTAAACTTTATTTTTCAATAACTTGCCGCAGTTAACGTAAGCTTGTATTAACTTTAAAAAATAAAAAAAAAAACTTGTAAATGTAATTTTATTATTCATCAAAAACATCGATGTTTTTATACATCAATGTTTTTGGGGCGATGTCTTTTTGTACATCAGTGT
Source organism: Lymantria dispar (assembly GCA_032191425.1). Classification (NCBI taxonomy): domain Eukaryota; kingdom Metazoa; phylum Arthropoda; class Insecta; order Lepidoptera; family Erebidae; genus Lymantria; species Lymantria dispar. The sequence goes on along the minus strand of CM063465.1, from coordinate 1,033,123 downwards.
TTGTTCTGAAACAGCGATGTAACGATACATCGATGTGTGGATACATCGATGTTCTTGCTTTTCATATTTGCATCCCTAACTACTACTACTGTATACTGAAACTATCTATCATTGGACATAGTCTCCGCATGTGATATAATACAATAGTCGCCACATATAGCAAGCGAACTGGCATTCGCAAGACTTGCCGCCGCCAATTGTATTGTATATGTGGTCCCTTAACCAGTTTTTACTAATCCCACGAGAAAGTAAGGAGTGGTGACTTATTGTATTTTTAACCAATCACCAAATGAGGACTAAATTGATTTGATCAATTAATATAATTGAGTGCACCGATGGTGTAGTGGTTAAGATACCGACCTACCGTGCCAGAGTCAGGCGTTCGAATCTCATAACTTTGTGCGATCCACAAATTGTTGTTCTATTTCTGGATGTAATTTGTGAACGTTAATTATATGTTTGTATAGACCCCTGCAATACAAGGATCATATCCTTAGCGCAGGGTGTTGTCTTTTAAAAAATGGAAAATAATATACACTTTCTCATCTTATGGCCAAGTTTTAATTATTTTTTAGATTACTAGCAATTTATTAGATTAATTTCAAGTAAAATTAATAATGTGTGTGGCCTTATAGGGCTTTTACATAATTTAAAAACCCTATAAGCATAGGGCGTTTATACAATGTGACCATACGTCCGTTCTTAATGGTACAATCTCGTTGTCTGGTTGTGTCCTGTTGTTCTTAGCTGTAACAAATATGTCTTGTTTTTACAAACAGTCGAAAAATAAACATTTGTTATACTGATACGAAGGTGATCTTCCTTACCTCGTTTTAATTACATATCCTACTAATATTATAAACGCGGAATGTAGTGAGTATGTGAGGATGTTTGTTTCTCTTTCACGCAAAAACTACTGAATGGATTTTGATGAAACTTCATAATAATATAGCTTACATATTAGAATAACACATAAGCTCATTTATATCGATATTCCTCTAGGAAGGGGAACTATGCGGGTAAAATCGCAGTGCCCTGCTAGTTTTTATATATTACTGCTCTCCTTCGTGGTGATGGAGTAACAATACAATTCACCACCCTCCTCTCTTTCCCGTGGGTCTTGTAACCACTAAGGGAACAAGCTGTAGACGGCGATAGGCTGAATGATGATGATGATGACTTATAATGATTTGATTTTTCATCATCACCTCAGCTTATCGCCGTCCACTGCTGGGCATAGGGCTCCCTCCTGTTGCGCCACAGAGTGCGGTCCTGTGCCGCCTGCATCCAACGACGCCTAGCAACTTTCACCAGGTCATCGTTCCATCTAGTGTGACGCGTCCTACACTGTGTCGTCCTATACGTGATATTTCCGTCCGATATTTGATTTTTAATGATCACAAAATATAACTTTCAACCTGTTCAAATGAAAAGTTTTACGTGTATCGATTCGTATATAGCCGGCTCGCGCGTTTGAATTTTTATTGCGTCAGAATGGCGATGTGTTTACTGTGATGGTTTCAGTAAATGTAAAAACGATATATCCGGGACAAGCTTTTATGGATACGTTCTGATCTTTATGTGAGTGTCAAATCACTGGCCTTGAAATTTTACTTGCAACCGCGCATGTGCGGTTTCCGTCTTCACGTTAGTATTAGATACATCGGGAGACTGGCACCTGATGGTAAGCGATACTGCCGCTCATGGACCTACGTTAGGCCGCTGTCTACTGTGAAGAAAGTGAAGGGAGTGTGAATGCACCGAGGTTCGGTGAAACTAAAATCATCACCATGACCCACCATACGAAAACACCATCAGGAAGATGGGCTCGCGTCTCTCTCGCTCACTGAAGGAAGTGCGATTTCAAATTGCTACTTCTCAGATATCGATTTTCTTCGACAGTTTGGTATTGATTGATTCCGTATATCGACTGATTCTGTATATGAGAGCTGTTAAGTTTGCCACGAACCATTTGATTATTAGTAGTAGTTACGTATTGTGACAGAGTAAGAATACAATTTACCACTCCCAATCCCATGTATTATATCCCATAGTCGTCTTTTACGACATCCACGGGCAAGATAGGGAGTGGTCACCCGCCGAGAGACCGACCGCGTGAGGAAAGACCGACCTCCGCCCCGAGGGGGGGGACGTTGGTCGATGGGTGGGTACCCCCGGTATTTCGTCGGGCCGACCACTGACGTCAACTCACTCTGCTCCGGTCGTCAGCCCAACGACGATGGCGACGTGTTACGGGTGTCCCTCTCGCCTCAGACGGAGTGGTGCGAAGAGTGCGCCGACCGTAACCCACCCCCCAAAAAAATTAAAAAGATAGGGCGTGGTGAATTGTATTCTTACTCCGTCACCACACAAAATTATTTTATGCATATAACATTTTTGTAAGAGAAAGAAACATCGAAATTAAATCCTATACCATCATCTCTGACCAGCATGGTATAGTAGGTAAATTTTATCATCAGGGAGGAGGTTGGAACCCAGCAGTAGAACGTTTATGAGCTGAAAAGATGACGTTTGATTATTCCGAAGCTTAGATTTGTTTAGATTCAATTGTTGTTGTAGGCGGTGATCAACAGTACCATCACAGCGAATATGACGTTCACCAAAACGTCGCAGAAGTTCGGCCAGTGGAGTGACGTCAGAGCTAACACCGTCTACGGCTTGGGCTTCGCCTCGGAGCCTGAATTAGGGAAGGTAAGCGAATTTATCACACCATGTCGTGATGCTTTAAGGTTAAACGTTTCACTCCTTACTTTCCTGTTGGAGTCGTGAAAACCGACTCGGAGATGAACCGGCAACATGAACTGCAGCACTCTCTTGATCCTTCGTCTTGGTCTTTCGTTGTCATCGTGGTAGGCCTTCACCATAGATGAGAGGATAATCCAGTAATCGCCAACAATCGCAGCAACTTATTATACGTTTCCCAGGAGGAAACTTCTTCCCGCTCCTCAATGAAATCCTTAGCTGATTTTTAAGACTCCTACGGGTTAGTAAGTGGGGTAACGAAGATTATATTGGCATCCAGTCGCCATATGCAATACTCACTCCTATGACTTGCGATTTTAAATGTCGACTTGTATCGCTAATCTAACAGGAGGCGGCTCGAGCCCAGCAGTGGGACGTATATGATCTGAAATGAATGAATGTATTCTTTTCCTGGCCCGTTAAATAATAATTTTTGTATACATTACTTAGATGATAACATTTTTCAGTTCATAGAAAAATTTCAAGAAGTCAAAGAAGCTATACAGGCTCAGCAATGTGGTGGCGCTGGGGCTAAAAGTGTAACGAATGGTAATAGTGGGGCAGCTACACCTGTGGCCAGCGCTACGGCCAGTCCACTCCTCGCTGGCAGAGCCACTGGTGCTGAGGAGCAGCCTCCGGCAGTGTCACCAGCTCAGGTAAATAACTTGATGATTTGTATTTGGTAATGCACGCTTCCCTCATTGATTCCTCAATTTTAGGTAACACCTAAAGCAATATAGATGACACATAATAGGAATACCGTGTTTTATTAGTTTTAACATTAAATAAATAAATAAACATTTATCATTTATATATAATTTATGGGTCATCTAAAATTTAGGACTTGGTGAAAAGCGACGCAGGTGTTCGAAGCATTACTACGCCGATGCGTTGCTTAAACTATCGCTGGTTCTTCTTATGGGCTTCCACGCTTCCTTGCAATTGTCCCAAACAACAGATTTGTGACTAGGCCTATTTACCCGTCATCTTCACCGTCAAACATAGGCTTTTTGAAGGTGAAATAATACTATAACCGCCACGCTTAGTAGGCGGTTTGGCGATCGCGGGTATTGTTATAACTTTTCCAGGAGAGTGGTGCTAAGTGTTCTAGTTGCTACCAGCTGCTGATCGTTCTTCTAGACCATTTTTACGATTAACAATGGATAATAAGAGACGGTGAAATATTATATTCTTAACCCTACATGGGGAGTTATTCATCTTTCATCATCTCGATAAACATACAGGGGCACTATCTGGTCAATTTATCACTCCCTATCTTGCCCGTGGATGTCGTAAAAGACGACTAAGGGATATAATATGCACATAAGATCTGTGCAAGAGAAGAAAGATTCGAAATTTAACCCTATACCAACATGTCTGACTAGCATGGTATAGTAGGTTTAATTCTTTGCCATTGTGGAGAAGGCCCGAGCCCAACAGTGGGACGTATGTGAGCTGCGATGATGATGATGCTGACTATCTGGGCTAGATCCTTCTTCATAAGCATCTTTCTAGCAGGGAAAATGACCTACTATTCCACGCTGGTCAGACGTGTTGGTGCAGGGTTCTATTTCGAGTTTTCTTTCTTCTTACTTAAGATGTTATCTGCATATTATATCCTTTAGTTGTCTTTTACGACACCTACGTGTAAAGTACTCCGTCACCATATGGAAATTTATTTTTATCTCCATTTTAAAAGGCTTCATAAACCAACATTGTAAAATGTACAAGGAATTAATTTTCATTTCAACATGAAAGTGGATTATAATACCGCAATTTAAATGTCTATTACGCATCTCTCCGGCCGAAATGTTCCTTTGTAACAGCGTCATAAAATGTATATGTAGACTTACAAAGGCATTTTGTTCCAGCCAAAGCCGGAACCGGAAGATCTGGCCGTACATCAGAGAGCCCATTCAGTGTCGTCAAGTCTTCAGGTAAGAACGTCATTATTTTATATATATTTTCTGTCATATTTATTTCCTTCGATGCTTTAGTGAACATATGGTGATGTGGTCTATGATTTCATCTGAGCACAAGGAACTCGGTGGTCGGCCGGATGGTGAAAGGGGAAGCGAACGGTGGGTTATGGTGCCGCGCACCGCCATTTTGTCACCCCGGACAGAGCAGACGGTGTGTGCGCTGACCATAGCCCACCCAAAAAAAAAAAAAAGGATGATTTGGGTGTTTCACAAATGATTCGTTGTTTTTTTTTCTATGCATTAAGAAATTAACTATTAATTTATAAACTTTGGAATTTTAATACGATATGGTTTTATAGGGTGGTGGTTACGCGACGGTTGGTCGCGCGCCGCGAGGACCCTTGGTCTCAGCCGGTGGACCTCCGCCCGTCGAGCCGCCTCCTGCCGAGTCCACTGAACAGCAACTGCGGTACGAAAACGACAGGCTCAAGCTTGCCCTGGCACAGAGGTTAGTCCACATAGTCCACTCATATGTAACTTTTCAGGTATGATGTCTAATCCTGAATTTGGATTCCAATTATTTGGATTAGTTGGTTACTATCAATCCATCATGTCTCACAATGTAGGCTACATTGTGAGACATGATGGGTCTTCCTTCTTTTTCTCAATTTAATTTCTATTCAAAATTATGATTGGTTAACTCCATGCATTCCCTGTGGTGACGGAGGGCCTCCTCCATAATAGGAGGGCAATTAACCTTACTATACCATGCTGGTTAGACAGGTTGGTATAGGGTTTTCTTTCGAGTTTGCCATCTCTTGCATAGATGTCATGTGCGTAATATATCCCTTAGTCATCTTTTACGACACCCACGGGTATGAAAGCGGGTGGTCAATTGTATTCTTACTCCGTCACCACACGGAAAAAAAGATATTATAATATGTATAAATCTCACGATAAGTTCAGTGCTAGTCAGACATGTTGGTATAAGATTTCATTTCGAGTTTTCCATCTCTGGCACCTACGCGAGAAGGAAAACCTAAAAGTATACTACTACCCTATACCAACTCAATCGATCAGCGTGGTATTGCGGGCCATTAAGTTACATTGTGAAAGAAGCTCGAACCCAACAATTTATCTTCTATTAGCTGTGATGAATAAATTAATGAATGAACAGTACCATATTCACAAGATTGTATTCTAAAAACTTGTTTATTGTCTCTTCAAGTCTCTTTTTTAATGCTTAGAATCTATTGTATTAATTGCTGACAATGTTAACATAAAAAAAAACAACATTTAACAAATAAAAAGTTTTATTCAAGATTTTTTGTACGAACACTTAAAAAACTAAAAACAAGAATATTACAGTAAAGTCTTAAATAAAAGGAAACATTGAACACGTTTCGCGGTAACAATAAATAAACGAATCGCTATACAGTTTGTAGCTATATACAATAAATTATTACCTATCAACAATATTCTTAACAAGGCTGCTACGAAAAAAATACGAATTATTCGCGCAATACGATAATTAATAGCACAAATTGAGACCTTCATAATTGCGTAATTTGAGCCCATTAATTAAACAGCGGTATCGTAAAAAACTAATTAATCTCTATAATATTACATAATTAATAATGTAATTTATTACGTTTTTATAAATGACTCATATTGAATTGGAGTCTCAATTTACGCAATTAATTTTATTAATGTTTATTTGTTAATATGGTAAATTGCCTAAATTTTTAATTTGTATTTTATTATCGTTGGTTTATTGTTTTTTTAAATAAATATGATGATTATTTTTTTTAAATGGATACCTCAAATATTTTAGTGACATAACATTATCAAATAATTATTTTAAAGCATGAAAACCAATTCCAGCAATGTTGTTAGTTCTATATTTTTTTTTGTTATTTAAGAATGAACTTTGTGAGAAATATGATTTGATGATTTCGAGCCATTTGGCTGTTAGGAAAATGAAATCTTAATACCTATATATAATTTACTTAAATATCCTAATGTTCAAATCCAGCCGCGACCGGTACAAACCCTTCATCGAATCCGCCGAAGTCATGTTGATAATGTACAGGTTCTGGTGCCGGTTTTGCTTCGAACTTCTCATATTTTGGCTCGTATTCTTCATGTTTTGGTGTACCTATTTTGTGTACGACCGCGTTGAAGCCGTTCTTATCATCTGCTTCGTATTCTACTACGCGTTTTGTTCCGTCCGTTTCAATCAGTGTGTAGGATCCTGCGACAATGTTCAATAAACATTTAATGGAGACGTTTATGTGGATTGTTTTATTGATTTTATTAGTAAACTCGCTAACATAAGCTGAGATAGTAGGAGAATCAATAGTTGACATTTTGAGGTCTCGGCCTCGGAATCCCGGGGCGCTGACCTTTGACTTTTGGGAGTGCGTCGTAATTTATTATCCCTCGTCTCTAAGGCGGGGAAACACATTGTAAGGAAACCTATGTGTATATGGGTTATACAAAAAGATCGCTAAGCTGCGAAAACTAAACCTCGTAGCATGTTGAGCTTCTGAAAATAAATGGTATATAAAGGTTCATTCACATTTGTGTTTAAGACGGCCATATTACCTTCAACCTGTCCTTGCTCGCAAATTATTGTATTCTATTGGACTGCATCCATGCACTCATCCATCCATCAGCCTATAGACGTCCACTGCTGGACATAGGCTTCCCCATGAGAATATCACTCGGACCGATCCTGTGCCACTTGCATCCAAAAGTTCCCTGCGACTTCCAAAGATGTCGTTGGTCCACCTAGTAGGCGGTCGTCCTACGCGGTGTTGTCCGATTCGTAGTCGCCACTCTAGAACCTTTCTTCCCCAACGGTCGGTCAATAAGTGATGTGGCCTGCTCAGTGCCATTTAAACGTGCTAATTCTTCGGGCTATGTCGGTTACACCCGTTCTTCTACGTATTTCCGTATTCCGGATTTTATCACGTAGAGAAATATCGAGCATAGCCCTCTTCATAGCACGCTGAGCGACTTTGAGCCTTTTTATTGCCTCGCAAACAAAAATGTAGTGCATAGCAATTTAATATTGAGAGATTTGACTTTGCTGCGGATGACGGTCTATTTGCCGTTTCGAACACGCGCAACCTTGTTTGCGGCACATGGTATCAGTGGTGAAAGGAACATTCAGGAATCGAAAGGCATTTTCAACAAACCAACATTTAAATCATCATCATCATTTCAGCTCATATACGTCCCACTGTTGGGCTCGAGCCTTCTCCACAATAATAGCTAAATTGACCTTACCATGCTGGTCAGACAGGTTCGTATAGGGTTTTATTTCGAATTTTCCTTCTATTGCATAGATGTTATAGGTATGCGTATTATATCCCTTAGTCGTCTTTTACGACATCTACGGCCAAGATAGGGAGTGGTGATTTGTATTCTTACTCCGTCACCACACGGTAAACATTTGAATAAAAATTAGATTTAAAAAAAATACTGATTAAACCGTTTTCTCATATTGCCAGAACTGGATAAAATTGGAACCACACAGGCAGCACCAGCTTTCAAATAAAAAGAGAATCATAAAAATCTGTTTACTCAGTCGAAAGTTCATATACAACATAAAAAATACAGTTAAATTGAGTACCTTCTTCCTTATTTGAAGTCGGTTTTTTAACAAGTTAACATGAGCTAAAATTTGTTGTTGGTGATTGGTGGTAATGCCATAAATTAGACTTACGATACCAAATCGCTCTCAATTTACATTAGCAAATTGGGTGAATAAGACGGCATTATCTAAATGATACGGTTGACATGGATTGACACATCGAAATGCGGGTAACTTTAGAGCACCTGACAAAAGTTTTATGTTTTCCTAATTTTTTAAGTTACAATATTTTTATAATATGGGGTCTTTATTTACTCCGTGTGGTGACCGAGCAATCCCTGTGGTGACGTAGTAAGAATACAATTCACCAAAAGGATTTTGCATATAAAATCTATGTAAAAGGAGGCAAACTCGAAACGAAACCCTATACCAACACGTCTGACCAGCGTGGTCTAGCAGGTAAATTTCCTGAGACTTAATATGGGGTAAGTCCATATAGCGGAAGGGTCGTACCTTTTCCGTTGAGGACCTTTCTCCCTCAACAGTTATCGGTAGGAAGTGAGATATTTGAAGGCAGATTGGTGCAGTCATATCTCGTCCGAACTTTTCGGGTTCCGAGCGGCAGGTGAGCCCATATTCTGCCGAGTGCGTACCTCTGTCTAACGATAAATGGGCTGGCCACCGCTACCCGACCTTGTCATTAATGGCCCGCCCAGACGGGTTACCCTTTCAGGTCGACGCTCTGGCGGCTTTCGCCGTCGGGGCGTCGACTTTTTACCATTTAATCTGCTATTTTTTCAGGTTATATTGTCTTTCTACAGATTTCCATATTTCGGTTTTTATTACATACCGAACATAGCCCTCTTTATAGCAGGTTCAGCAATTTTCAAGCCACGTTTAAAGGTCGATATTTATTTACAGACCATGTTTAGTCATCATCATCTCATACACGCCCCACTGCTGGGCTCGGGCCTCCTCCGTTATGGAAGGGGAAATACCACGCTGGTCAAACGTGTTAAAGATTTGTTACGAGTTTTCTTTCTCTTGCATAGATATTGTATTCATATTATATCCCTTAATCGTCTTTTACCACACCCACAGGCAAGTAAGGGGGTGGTGAGTTGTATTCTTACTCCATCACCACACGGAACAGACCATGTTTATATTAATCCCATTATGATATAGAGAAAAATATATTAATTAAAGTCGATATGAATGTATGTTCATGCAATATTGCAAATTCCCGGAGGCTTGTCGCTTTGTAGCGTGACGTTCAACAAGCGTATATTAAACTGAGCTGCGGTTTCGTGTGACTGCGAATGGGAATCAATATGAATACGAGGAGTTTGTTTCGTGTGATGTATACCTATTTTTTTTTAAACAACGCCCTGCACTAACGAAATCATCCTTTGATTGCTGGGGACTTTACAAACATATAATTAACGGATACAAATTACATTCAGACTCAGAATAACGATTTGTGGATGGCTTAAAGAGCTGTCCTGCGTGGTATTCGAACTCGTGACATTGATACTGTAGGTCGGTATCTTAACCACTACGCCATCTGTACCTTCACCTATTGTCACCTATTGTCACCTATTGGTGCTTGAATTACTGTCATATTTTAAAATATTTACAGATTTTTTTACATTTTAGGTATATCTGGTGTTTTTGAAATGTAAACTTCTTTAGAAGCGACTAATAGATATCTGAATACTATGCAACGGAAGCGCGTTACAACGGAAGTGACGTTTAAAAAAAGTACTAATGCTCAAGTGTATATGTTGACGCCCGACCAAAAAACTTTTAGTTTTATCATTACTATTGAATGGATGCATGAAATTTTTGTGTGAATAATTTGGGTCATTGAGCAGCTGAATTTATGGTTTAGTTTAGATGGGTAAGGATGGACGAGTGGTTCGGTAGATTTTTTAACTCCGAACTGAAAACCGTTGCATAACAATCAAATAGTTTCCCTCTCTCTCTCTCTCTCTCTATCTTTGCATTAAATTTAATCCAAACACTACCTTTGACTTTGTCACCGTCTCTAGTCTCCCAATGCTCCTTTTCGTCGCCGGTATGAGGGTCCTTTACGGAGTAATCGAATGAGTATTTTGGATGTGCCTGAAATGTTAGACAAGGTTTTTCTGTTACAACTATAGGTACTTGTGATTTTATATTTTGCAATTTAGAACTGTCATCATCGTTATTTCGGTTCATAGATGCCCCACTGCTGGGCTCGCCTTCCACAACAGAAGGGAAATTGGCCTACGTTAACACGCTGGTCAGACGGTTTGCTATAATAGATGATTATATAGAGCACTAGCGTACCCAACCCGCTTCGCCGGGCTAGATTTTGCTTTATTTTATTTAAACAATAAACTTACATCATTTGACAGTTCAAAAAGTGGAGTGCTCCGATCGTCACCAAACTTTACAGGATTACTCGCCAGGTCAATCTGGAGATTCCCTGAAAGTTTCATTGAAATCGGTCCGGCCGTTTCGGAGCCTTTATGGAACATATCCACACACACACACTTTCTCTTTTATATATATACTAGCAACCCGCCCCCGTTTCGCTTCGGTTATAGGTTATAGTCGTTTTACCCGCGTAGGTCCCGTTCCCGTAGGAATACCGGGATAAAATATAGCCTAGTTCACGCCGTGATATTATAGCTTTCCATTGGTGAAAGAATTTTTGAAATCGGTCCAGCCGTTTTGAAGATTACCCGGAACAAACAGACAGACAGACAGACAAAAATTTTTAATTGCTATTTTAGGCATAGGTGTCGTGCAAATAACCGTGTGAGCATGAAAAAAGCCTATTATTTTGACATTACAAACAGACACTCCAATTTTATTTATTGGTATAGATAGAAGATAAATGTTATATATGCATATATAATATCCCACGGTATTTCTCTAGGTATGGTATTATTATCCCCACGAGGTCTATATTCATCAGTGAATAGAGATGTCCTGTTGGATGGGAAAAGAAAATAATAAAAAACGTGAAGACGTATCTACTCACGTGATAATCCAATTCATATTCCTCTCCATGGTTTTCGTGTCCGTCGTCAAGGTTTTGTTGGTGGTGAAGATAAACTGGTGACTTGTATCCGTCGTAACCTCCATAATTCTCGAACTGAGCCGCCGCGTACGCGACCAACACCAGAAGGGTAACGATGCTCTGAAATTAAAGATATTATGAAATGCTTAGAAATGATATAAATGTTAGTCATAAAACGCTAACGGTAACCCATTATCAAGCATCCCCCTGTTCGTCTTTGAGAGGGTCAGAGGCAACTGGCCCCTTGATTTATGAAATAGGTACTGATTTCATGAATTTAAATAGATAGACTATTGAAATTTTCTATTACGCATAGATTCCATAATTCTATTATTGTTATCAAGAAATAATCATCATCATCATCTCAGTCCCCCTGTTGGGTTTGAGTCTTCTATACAATAGAAGGGAAATAGACTTACTGTACCGCGCTGGTCAGGCGAGTTTGCAAAGGGTTTTATGTCGAGTTTGACTTCTATTGCATAGATATTATATGCATATTATATCCCATAGTCGTCTTTTATGACACCCACGGGCAAGAGAGGGGTTGGTGAATTGTATTCTTACTCTATCACCACACCGACAGTTATATACGTCACAAAAAAAAACGGTAGTTGATAGTATACTGAGCAGTAGATATAACGGCTCTCGCTACACACAATAAACCAGACGTGTTCAGTAAAAAACACGTTGCCATAATTTTGTGTTTTAGTTAGATTATTGTAAACATACACTATTTTCGTTACACCTGATTAGTAACATTAGAGATGTTATGAAGCTCCGTAACCGTAACCGAAACAATCAAATATCCGAAACGAAAATATATCCGAAACCGACGTAAAAGTTAGCTGACTATTGCAGCTCGATTGGGCAGCGTTCGGGTAACTTAAGAGCATCTTCTCATGCAATATATCTCAGTGTCTGAAAGCACAGATTTATCACCAGCGATGACTTATGGCGCGGAAACGTGGTCCCTAAATATAGGTCTCATACCCAAGCTCAAAGTCACTCAATGTAGAATCTGAAATACGGAGATCCCTAGAAGAACGGGTGTAACCGATATAGCTCGAAAAATTAGCGCACTGAAATGGTAATGGGGCAAATCCCTTGCCTAATTTTTAGCACACACGCTAGACGGATGGGCGATTAGTTTTAATTTTCTTTACTTTCAACTATATTTTTATAAAGAAAACACCTACTGCTAGGGTTGTAAACATACCCGAAGGGGTATTCCGTCGGGTCAACCACTGACGACAAGTCACCCTGCTCCGGTGGTCGGCCCTACGACGAAGGCGACGTGGGTATGGGTGGGCTATCGGCCCGCGCGCCGTCCTTCCGTTGCCCCGGACGGAATGGACCGCGTGCGCGCTTTCCATAGCCCATCCATAAAAAAGGGGTTGTAAACATAAAATTATAGTTAAACTAAAAGATTAACGGACACAAATTACGCCCAGACTCTAATATCCATTATTTGCACCATCATAAAAATGGATCATGTGGAAATCAAACTCATTTAAGAGTTCTATGTTCATAGTCAAAGCACTATCTATTATCGAATTATACCAATTTTAGCAGTGCAAGTTGTAAGATTATTTTTCTATGAGGAGTTTTGTAAGATTATCTTTCACTCCATTGAGCAGTTCACAATTGTCTTGAAATCTCTCTAACATCAGGGATACAGAAAAGGATATTGAGTATTCTTCGTACAGGAAAATAGTCCTGCTAAGAGATAGTAAAATAGACTAAATCTTTATTAATGCGAGCGAAACGTGCTGCATAGATAGTCGATAAATAAATATTTGTTTTTTCTTAAATCGACAACCCTCAAACCTTTATGTAAACCAGGGTCCATGGCTTTACGTGATCCCCGAGGATAAGAAAGATTCGTCGTATATGCAAACTTTGAAAGCCTCATTTTTTACAAAATAACCCTTACTGTGGATATCTTTATAAATGTACAAATATTTGATTCGAAGATGTTCTGAATATTAATGCTTCGAAGATTTTTCTAGTGCATTGGTGATTCAATTTGCTACCATAATTCGTTTATAGACTAGTCGTGAATTCGCGTTCTAGAATATCTCACTTGGAATTGGTTCCGTTCGTAATATTAGCTAGTGGAATTGAATCAATACAGTGCCTACTGTTACTGGCTGCTTTAACAAAAATGCAAGGATTTAAAATTGCGATAGATTTGTTTTAAACTTTTATTTTTTAATATAGTTTAAAACCACACTGTCGACAGTTCTCTGTTTACAGCCGCGGGCCGGTCCGTCCGGGGTAGTACCACACTCTCGCAGAAAATCGACGTCTGAGTTGTAGCGATTTGTTACTTGCGCTTCGTTCGGTGAGCGAGAGAGCCGGAAGCCCAACTTTCTGAGGGTGTTTGTGTGTGGAGGGTTTTGGTGGTGCCCTTGGTATCACCGAGCCTCAATGCACGCATTCTCACTCCCTTCACTTTCTTCGCGGTAGGCAGCGGCCTTGTAAAGGTCCATGAGCAGCAGCAACACTTACCATCAGGTGTACTGTTTGCTCGTTTGCCACCGTTGGCAATAAAAAAAAAACTGTTTTTAAGAATTTTACCGCGTTCGTATTTGATTTTTAACGATATTTATCCGTGTAGTGCCTTCACCATAGTAAGAATACAATTCACCACTCCCTATCTTACCCTTGGATGTCATAAAAGACGACTAAGGGATATAATACGCATATAACATCTATGCAAGAGAAGGAAAATTCGAAACAAAACCCTGTACCAACCTGTCTGACCAGCATGGTGTCAATTTCTCTCCTATTTTTTAAATACTATGCTAAAAACTAGGAGGTCCATGCCCAAAATTTTTCATGTATGATCAGAGATGATAAAGAAAAATCTCGGCTCGCGAGTATTGGCTCAGCGTGGGAATCTAACCTACGACACTGGCACCGTTGGTCAGCATTTTAACCGCCACGCCATCTATTACACTACTAGTAACCCGCCCTCGCTTCGCTTCGGTTTCAGTGGGTTTACCCGCATAGTTTCCGTTTCTGTGAGAATATCGGGAAAAATATAGCTTATGTTATTCCCTGATATTTTAGTTTTCCATTGGTAAAAGAATTTTTGAAATCGGTTCTGTGGTTTAAGCGTGAAAGCATAACAAACAAACAAACATACCTACTTTCGCATGTATTATTACATACAGTATATTATACTAGCAACCCGCCTTTGCTTCGCTTCGGTTTCAGACGCCTTACCCACGTAGTACCCGTTACCGTAGGAATACCGGGATAAAATAGCCTATGTTACTCTGATATTATAGCTTTGGTGAATTAATTTTTGAAATCGTTTAAGTTTAAGCGTGAAAGCGTAACAAACAAATAAACTTTCGCATCTATAATATTAATAAGGATTTACTATATCATGCTAATGATGTCTGTTGTCATAGGATTACGTAAACAAAATAATGAAATGTATATACATCAAAACAGAATATGATACGTTATTGACAATATAGTACGCGCAATATCATTGGCTGTTCGCATCGAGTTACCAAAGAGCGCCCCTGATTATATGATGAATATACGTATTATAGATAAAAGAACTGCCTCCCTCGTGTATGTCGTCTTAACTATACCAGGGTTGTGTATAGAAGATATAAATTTAGAATAAAACTGCTTTACGGATTTTATCGGATTAAATACAAACTATTTGATTTTTGCGGGCATGCGTTTAATCGGGCGAACTGACTGCCCGTGACCATCAACGCTGCAAAGTATTCAAAACGACGGACAATCAAAAATCAAATACAAATGCGATAAAATCCGTAAAGTAGTTTTATTTACAATGTGTAATACTCACGTAAATAGTAGAAATGCTTACTAGCGAACCGATTTCAAAAATTCTTTCACCAATGGAAAGCTATAATATCAGGGAGTAACATAGGCTATATTTTATCCCGATATTTCCACAGGAATGGGAACTAGCGGATAAGACAACTGAAAGAGAAGTGAAGCGAGGGCGGGTTGCTAGTCATTATATGAATTTAGATTTTGGATAAATATCAACCGATGATTAGCATTTTTTAAGACTCTGAAATAATTCCTTGTCTTAACAATTGTCTCAGTTCATACACGTCCCACTGCTGGGCTCGAACCTCCTCCTCAATAAGAGGGTAATTGACCTATTAAACCGCGCTGGTCAGACGTGGTAAGGTCATAAGGTTTTATGTCGACTTGTCCTTCTTTTGCGTCGATATTATCTGCACCTGATATCCTCCCACTTTTTTTGCGATGGCTATGAGCAGCGCACCAGCCGCTCGGCTCCGTCCGGGTGACAGGGAGGCAGCGCACGGCCACATAACATACCCTTAGCCATGTCGCCTTCGTCGTTGGGCCGACCACTAGTGCCGAGTTCCTTGTCTTCAGTGGTCGGCCCGATGGAATACCCTGAGGGGGATGCCCTCTTCACATGATATCCCCAGTCGTCTTTTACGACACCCACAGGCAAGAGAAGGGATGGTGAATTGTATTCTTACGTCGTCACGACACGGAGAAATTTTATTGATTACTTTTATAACACATAGCAATCCGCCCTCGCTTCGCTTCGGATTCAGTCGCCTTACGCGCGTAGTTCCCGTTCCCGTGGGAATACCGGGATAAAATATAGCCTATGTTACTCCCTGATATTATAGCTTTCCAATGGTGAAAGAATTTTTAAAATCGGTCCAGTACTTTTTGAGTTTATTCGTTACATACAAACTTACAAATTTTACCTCTTTATAATATTAGTATAGATTAAACTTCATCAAGATAATCAAATTTCAGTGTTTTTCTTTTGTCCGAAGACTGAAGTAATAGTCCTTTCAAATACTATTACGATCACAAAACCAATTAGGGCCCGGTAAAGCTTGTTATATAATAGAAATCGTCGGAGTTGAGACAAAAAGTCAATTACTGTGAAAGATGACCTCGCAAGGCGGATCAGTTTAATTGAGTATTTGTGGGATTAAATCTGATTTTAACCATTTCAATAGCAGATATGGAGTTATAGTAATCTAGCAGCGCCCTGCGGTTTTACCTGCGTAGTTCCCCTTCCCGTGGGAATATCGGGATAAATTATTGCCTATGTGTTATTGTCATATGTAAGCTGTATTATTGTGAAATTTCATCAAAATCCATTCAGTAGTTTTTGCGTGAAAGAGCAACAAACATACATACACTTTCTCGTTTGCGACATTAGTAGGATAAAACTACTTTACGGACTTTATCGCATTTTTGTAAAAACCCTGCATTAAGGCAATAATTCACGTATTGCAGTGGAAGTTTACAGTAGAACTAAAATCAAAATGTATGTGAATCGACCAGCACGAACCTTTTTTGACGTACGTTATTGTCAATCGCCACTCTCATTGTAAAAATGTCGGTGATAACGTTCAAGTGTTTTACTATAGGGGAGCATTTAACGTGAAGCGGGCAGGGAAAAATGACACATTTAAGATCTTGTTCATATTTCGATTAAAGATAAATGACAAAAAATATATATGAGTAAATGGCAAAAAATATGTTTATTTATTCTTAAACATCAATTACTTAGTTTATTTTTATAAAAAATTAATAGGAGCAAAAAAGCTTTTAAAAATTCTGTTGTTAAAATTTTTGCCAATTCTTTAAAGTCTAATAAACTAGAAACTAAGCTTCATAAAAAAAAAAATAATATATGTCTTATTCAGTTCCTATAGCAGCATCTTTAATGCAAATATGAACAAGATTTAAAATGTGACATTTTTTGCTGCCCACTTAAATTCACGTGAAATGCCCCCATAGTAAAATACTTGAACGTTGTCACCGACATTTTTACAGTGCGAGTGGTATCGAAAAGACATGTGTCTATTTATAAATTTAAGAGTAAAATGTTTCAATTAAGGCCATATAGTTCGAGATCCGCGGCTTTTTATTATTTTGCGTGGCGTTTAGCTGACGCATGACGTAAAGAAACGACGAAAAAGACGAAATTTAAGGTTTGTGAAATTTACTTTGTATTCTTACTTATGCCCTTATATCAGAAGGGATAAACAGAAGTGCTTGCATTTCGCCATGCAAGTTACAGTTTCACGTTATAAAGAGCAAGGCCATTGTCGTTCACCGGCGTGCATCATCGAGAATTTTTTGGCGGAAAATGTAATAATACTGACAGACCCAGACGTCAAACTCAAGACCCCGCACATGCCATTTGACCAAACAGGTAGCCAAAAACTTAGTAAGTCAAGGAATTATAGTAATAGCTATACGTTGATTTCCTCATTAGTCCAGTGGCATATTCATACTACTGTGATCGTAAAGACCCGGGTTTGAATCCCGGATCGTGCAGTGTTATTGAATTTTTCGACTAAGCAATTCACAATAGCAAGCATGATGGTTGGTGTGCCTAGTAGATGGCCTGGTCACCTTTTATGTGGATTTGAAATTTATATGTACAAAAGTGTTCATATATAGTAACATTATACATACAAGCGACACCCCCTCGCTGCGCTTTGGCCTCGCATCTTAAATCTGCAATATCTCCTAGGATATGGCCTTGGATTCGAGTCCCGGACTGGGTCAGAATTTATAGGCTTTTTCTGAGAGGAAATTTAGTCTCAGTTGCTCCTCATATACAATGAATGTTACTCGGTAGTAAAATGTTATCAAAATTGGCACAGCCATTTTAAAGATTACCCGGAACAAACAGACAGTCTTACGAAAAATTATTAAACTGTTTTTTTAGGCATAGATATAATGCAAATACTGGTATGAGCATGAGAAAACCCTATTATTTTTATATCACAAACGACTAATATACCCCTTTGCCGGGTGGTAACGGAGTAAGAATACAATTCACCACATCCTATCTGACCCGTGGTTGTCGTAAAAGACGACTAAGAAATATATTAAGCATACAATAACTGTACAAGAGAAGGAAATTTCGAAATAAAACCCTATAGCGAGCCGTCTGACCAGCTTGGTGTAGGAGATCAATTGCCCTCCATTGTGAAGAAGGCTCAAGCTCAACAGTGCGAGGTATATGAGCTGTGATGATGATGATGAATATATCATTATCATGATTACAGTGGTATTACTTCGTGTAGAGCACCCTATGGATATAATAGAAACCGAATTTTAAAAGCGTTACAGACTAAGCAAGAAGTCCATTTACTTATAAATATATTCTTATTCTAGGAATTTTG
The DNA here is from genome assembly GCA_032191425.1 of Lymantria dispar. Classification (NCBI taxonomy): domain Eukaryota; kingdom Metazoa; phylum Arthropoda; class Insecta; order Lepidoptera; family Erebidae; genus Lymantria; species Lymantria dispar. The sequence continues at coordinate 1,014,568 of CM063465.1, read as the reverse complement.
GACAAAAACCAACTTGAAAAACACTTAAAGCAATAAGTTTAAGGTGCAAATACAAAAAAAATGCGCTCGAAATAAACACTTGGTTTTTTTTTTGGGTATAGCTGTTAGCCGCAGATGGCTTTGACAGCTTAGCGCAGACTATGGGTAAGCGCTGAGGACTCTCAACCCATTAAAAAACATCGGTATCCACTTGATTAATATTTATGTGAACTTATAAATATTAAGTTGATTTGGCACATGAGTCAAACTAGCGTAAGTGATGGAAGTAAACTTAACCAAAGATTACACTTAACCGAAATGTAACGGATACTTTTATAGAATAACTAGCTGATCTAACATACGCTGTTCTGTTCAAATAAAAAAAAGGAATTCGTTTTTAAATCGATCACAGCGCCACCTACTGGGTCCAAATATAAAAAAAAACATTCTCGAACTCACTTAAACACAAAAAAAATCATCAAAATCGGTCCAGCCGTTTAGAAGGAGTTCAATTACAAACACGAATATTCACTAACTAACTTTGACTAAGAAAGATCCGGCAAGAAACCTCAGAGGACATGATGCTAAATTATTATTGATTTTTAAAAGGCGGTTTACTTTATCTTAGTAAAAGTATTTTGTTTTATAACATCTTTAATTATTGGGTGAAAGTGCTCACGGTGTCTTGCAGTCTTGTGGTGGTTTTATTGGTATTGTTTTTAATTATTTTTAGAACAGGATCCCAGCTTGATGGTAATTAGTGTTGCCCAAAAAAGTCTTGGTCTTGCGGTCTTGGTCTTGGTCTTGCGAGAAATGCGAGACCGAGACCAAGACCAAGACCGCTTAATTTTTGCAAGACCAAGACCAAGACTGGCCCTGCAAGACTTGAGCAAGACCAAGACTGGGCCTGCAAGAGTCTCGCGGTCTTGCATTTAATTCAAATCACCATTTCAGCTTATATACGGTTGAGCTCGTGTCTTCTACATAACAGGAGGAGAATCGGCCGTGGCCGGAGGGAAATCGCCACGGTGATCGGCCGTGTTGTTACAGGTCATACATGTCAAGTTTTCCTTCTCTTGCACCGATGTTATATATTATAGCCCTTAGTCGTGGGTTCGCAGTCACGGGTAAAATAGGGGGTGATGAATTATATTCTTACTCCGTCACTACACGGCAAGTCAAATCAGTCTTGAGATATCCATCTATTGGCCAATCGATTCCCAATGTTGGTGTTGGCTTTTCAGAATTACTCTTCGGAAAGGCTTAAGGACAAAAATACCGTAATCACGAGAGTGCTCTTGCCCATTATACATATTTATATATCCGTTTATTCATTAGCCCAACGACGTTCACTGTTGGACATAGAAATATGCCTACAATTAATCTATATAAATGTCTATGTAGGGACAGAGTACGATCACCATCAGGCAGTACATGAAGCGTTGCTCCCAGCGCTATTTTGCCTCTGCCAAGACTCACCCCAATCCACTAGTGGTTGGGGCGATAAACTACGTCCCCTCAAAAATATCCGCGGTCCGACGTCCTCGTCATCTTCTTGAAGAAGAAGATGACGCTATTATGATCGCCCAAGAAAGGACCTACACAGCTCGCGCAGCGATAACAGATAAAACTCCGCGGTATCGGCCTCGCCGTCGAGGTCGAAAACCGCGCCGCGTAAAAGTCATTAAACCTAAACTTGGCCACGCCCACTTTGCTCTCAGCGACGCCCCGAGCCGAGGTCCGTTCCCCACAGAGGGGAGCCCTCGGGCGATGTTCGCTTAACTTACTTACCGGGTTGAGAGCCATCAGCGCTCACCCATTGACCGCGTTAAGCTGTCAAGGTCATCTGCGACCAACAGCTACACACACACAAAAAAAAAAGACAGAGTACGAATATAATTCACCACTCTCTTACCCGTGGATGTCGTATCAAATCGGATCGGGCAATGGTGTTAGGAACCCATGAAAAAAATTTAAATAAAAATATCGATTCGTTAATGAATTGAGAGACATGTAAGTTCTCAATTTTGTCATCGTTTTTTCGTGTAAATTGATTAAAATGTATAAAGGAATGATACTTAATCTACAACATATTCGTATTTTGTTAAATGTTTATTAGAATTTGAATAAATCAATGATTATGTTTGCATAAGCAAGACAAACTTCGCTTTAACATAAATCAGCTGATCGGCCGATGACCGTTGATGAGTCGCCTTTGTACCTACGTAACCATTGAAAGGTTCGCGCAAATCTAATACCTGTACATACCTACATAATGCATAAAATTTAAGGCATAAACTCTTAGACACACATTTTTGTAATCACTATAACTTTTACGTTATATTGTTTTTGTGTAATATACATTCTAATTATGATCTATGACTGTTGAACTACAACATACATGAACAGTTGTCCCATAACCTGATACACCCTGTGTATATAACATATGTGCAAGAGAAGTGAAACTAGAAAGAAAACCCTGTACGAACATGTCTGACCAGCGTGGTATAGTAGATCAATTTTCCTCTTACTGGAAGGAAGCTTAAGCCCAGCAGTGGCACTTTTATGAGCTGTGACGATGACGACGAATATCATACATTTTACAAGTATTAAAACCATAAAATTTTAAATTAGTTTTATATGTTCTTGAATAAATAGTATATTAAGAGCTACATGGATCCAGTGGCCAAAGTATTTATATAAGCAATAGAGCAACAGGTTTTTTCAAGTATCCAGAGTATCAGTAACTAAACTGGAAATACAATAGATACATACCACTTAACTTGAAGGGAAATATAAACAATCGCATTAATTGTAAAATATCGCATTGATTATAAAATGACATAAAATTTATTGTATCAACTGCCTCGTGTGGTGACGTCTTAAGAAAATAGGGTCGAAAGTCCTGTCATAAGAGTAGTAACGCTGTCTAATTTAACACCAGGGGAATAGAAGAGTAATTTTCTCCAGTGGTAAGTATTGTATTCAATAGTGAACTATAGGCTAGCAGATGGATAGATCGGATAGGATATTTGATTAATTTAGTTGGATTTTTCATTGCCATGATAAATTACTGTTACGTTATTCTAACTGCAAAACTTTGCAAGACTCTTGCTGCAATACCAAGGACTCGGGTGCGCAAGACCAAGACCAAGACCAAGACTCGGGTGCGCAAGACCAAGACCAAGACGAGACCAGGTGTGATGTTGCAAGACCAAGACCAAGACCGGTCCAAGTCTCGTCTTGGTCTTGCATTTGGGCAACACTAATGGTAATACCCAGCCATCTTCTCTATTGAAATTTTTAATTTTTTTGATTTCAATAGCCTCGCGGACCATTCTTCGGTGGTAGTCGTATATTAGATTTGTTTGGTTTAAATGAATGAAACATGAGGGAGGTCTACGTCCAGGAGTGGACGGCGATAGGCTGAATGATGATGAGTAGTTGAGACGGTCAAAATGCTAGACGCATTTGCCATCGTTGCAAAAGTAGAAACCCGCCTTTAGTACTCTGAAGAACCAGCTTATACATTAATGGTTTTTTTTTTATTATTCATGCTGTAGAAAACGCGTTAACGCATTCCCTCTGCATGATATAGTAAGGTGGTATGCAGGACTTGCCAACGCAGGATGGCGTTGGAAGACCCATTAAAAACCAACAGCGAACTTTCCTTTTCGTCTATTTTGGAATGGCAAAGGGTTGTTTGCTGGGCATCTTTTCTTCATTTATTTTGGGGCGCCACAGGGTCTTTTTTAACCGACTTCAAAAAAGCAGGGGGTTTTCAATTCGACTGTAATTTTTTTTATGTTTGTTGCCTCGGAACTTTCGACCGGGTGAACCGATTTTGATGATTATTTTTTTTATTTGACAGCTAGTACTTTCCGTGTGGTCCCATTTCAACTTAGTCAAGTTTGACAATGGCACCCATGAGAAAACGATTGAAGTCTGTTTTTTTTTGTTAAGTATTATTAGACATGTGCTTTTTGGGATAGATAAACAAGATAAGTATGACATCGAATAGATATGTGACTTAAAATTGAATCCGAATGTTGCTGATTTGTTTCAAACGTGTCGAAACCTTTGTTATGTAAAACTTATGTAACGATTATCGAAAGCTTCACACTAATATGTTGTTTAATGTCGGTCTGTTTGTCTGCGAGTCATTGCCTGTAATTGTCGATGTCGTACAAATAATTAACGTTACACTTTCTTTTTTATTTGTTGTCAATCGTCCGATTGTATGTGGTAACTGTCTTGTTTAGATAGCGTAATACTCCAAAGATACCAAACGGAGTAGTGTCCGTATGGTGACCTAGTATGAATACAATTCACTTACCCCCTATTGTCAAAGACGACTAAGGGATATTATAATGGTGGGACCACACTGTTGACAGTTGTCTGTCTACAGCCGCGGGCCGGTCCGTCCGGGGTAGTACCACACTGAGCAAAAAATCGACGTCCGAGTAGTAGCAATATGTTGCTGTGCTTTATTTAGTGAGCGAGGGAGCCGGAAGCCCGTCTTTCTGAGGGTGTTTTTGTGTGGTGCGTTTTGGTGATGCCTTTAGTATCACCGAAACTCATTGCACGCATTCACATTCACTTCACCTTCTTCGCTTCTTCGCGATAGGCGCAAAAGGTCCATGAGCGGTAGTTACACTTACTTGCAGGTGTACTTTTTCCTCGTTTGCCACCGTTTGCAATAAAAATAATGGATATAACACCTATGCAAGAGATGAAAAACTCGAAATGAAACCCTATAGCAATATATTTGCGTGGTATAGTAGGCCAATTTCTCTCCTATTAGGAAGAAAACTCGATCTCAAGTCGTGTATATGAGCTGAAATGATGATGATTATATCCTTGTGTCGCCTTTCTGACACCCACGAGCAAGATAGAGGGTAGTAAGAATATTTTCACTCTGTCACCACACGTAGCAGAAGAAGACGAATTTTCATCATAATCATCATCATCGCAGCTCACATACGTCCTACTGTTGGGTGTTGGGCTCGAGCCTCCTCCGTAATGGGAGGGCATTTGACCTACTATACCATTCTGGTTAGACATGTGGGTATAGGGTTTCATTTCGAGTTTTCCTTGCACAGATATTATGTGCACATTATATCCTTTAGTCATCCTTTACTACATCCACGGGCAAAATCGTGAGTGGTGAATAGTATTCTTATTCCATTACCACATTCTTACTTGATCTTACCTCTTCAAACTAAAAAGGTAATACTTAAGTTTTATAAATGATGAACTAACAATTGTTCTTTAAATTGAAGTAAGCTTAACTTAAGTTCGTGTTAAGCCGTTAAGACGACATATATAATCTTTAGAGCGTTGCGTGCTTCACGTTTGATGTTAAGGATTAAACTTAACTAAATGGTATTTAGTGGGAGCTTATTAACTTAACATTAATAGATAGTGTGTATATTGAATATATAATTGTATAATAACCAATTATTCCGTTTAGGTGACGGAGTAAGAATACAATTCACCACCCTCTCTCTTATCCGTGGGTATTGTAAAAGACGACTTAGGGGTTATAATAAGTCCCGCCGGGCTGGCCACGGACGACAAGGAATTCGGTACAGGTGGTCGGCCCTATGGCGAAGGAGAGGGAATACGGTGGGTTATGGAGACGCGCGCCGCCCGTTCGTCACCCCGGACGGGGCGGATGAAGTGTGCGCTGACCCCGAACAAAGGGATGATAATAAGCAGATAACATTTATTCAGGAGAAAGTAAGCTCGTAATATAACTCTATATCAACCCGTCTGACCAGCGTGGCACAATAGGTCGATTGCCTATTATGGACGAGGCTCCAGTATTTTTTTTAATGTAAGCGAGTAAACACTACACCTGATGGTAAGTGTTGCTGCCGCTCATAGTCCTTTGCAAGGCCGCTGCCTACCGCGTAAAAGGTGAAGAGAGTGTGAATGTATGCAATGAGGTTCGGTGATACAAAACTCCCCACACGCAAACACCCTCAGAAAGTTGGGCTTCCGGCTCTCTTGAGTCCAGCAGTGGGATGTATATTTAGATCATGGTTTTTTTATTAAACACGTATCCCTGCACGATGGTAATTATCCTTTAATTGCGAGGGACTTTACAAACATGTAAATTAACGGACACAAATCACATCCAGACTCAGAACAGGAAGTGTTGTCCTGCGTGGGATTCGAACCCCTGACACAGGCGCAGTAGGTCCATATATCAACCACTACGCCATCTGTGCAGTTATTTTCTTACGTTTTTTAGTAGTATCGTACGAGACTCGCGGAAAGGGGTGAGTGACATATTATATAATTAGTCCGTCCGTATCTAATAATCTCCGCATTCTATATTATTTAATCTGGCCAAAAATATTGTTACAATAAAAATGTAATATTAAATGTGAAATTGTAATCTTTTAATTTTATATGAATATTCATAGTGCCTATCCTTTGATTACCAATCTGTGTTAAATTAATTCTTTTGTTATTGAAATGTGGCGGTGTGACAAAGAGAACCGTATTGATGTGAGATTCAAAAATAATTTGTGTAACGCTATTATTTTTAAATTTCTCATCTGTTTGCTGTTAGTCAATTGTTTGCTGTATCGGGCTAATGAAAAGTTATATGTTTACAACTAGAAAAATATATGACCGTAATACATAATAGTCGTAATAAATCGTAAAAAAACAAGGGAAAACAGTGAAGAAAAGAATCGAAGGAAGCCCTGTCCACATAAGTTAAAGTATTTTCCGAGGAAATATATATACTAAAGCACCGAATATACTAAATGACTTGGGAGTTGTATAAGAGACTCCAGTGATAATTAATTGACCTACAAAATTAAAAAATGTATCGATTGGTAAAATAAAAACAACTTTTTAAGCGGTACGCGAAGGTAACTCACAGGAAAATTATTTATTGACAATATTTTTTTCAATATCTAGTAACATTTCAATAAGCAGAATGGTCGATTTTATGTTCAATTATTTGGGGAAGCTTTGCAATTGAACAGAAGGTTACAGAGAAGGCATTATCTGTCTTCAGTGATATTTTAATGGGGTTGTAATCTTATAAGGCTATAAGACTGCTCCATAATTTCATGTGATCAACATATCGGCTCAGGCGTATCAAGATGCAATACTTGAGATTGCAGCTAATCCTATAAACAGAACCATGTTTGTTTTCATAAACTATAATTTACCACTTTTTAAATTTAAATATTGATTTCATTAAAAATTGCACAAAAAATATAATGCCGTCGCTTCCGCATCCGTTTCCAAATCTATTTTCATTACAATTTACTTTATATATTTGTTTCTGTTATTTCACTAAACACAAGCGTCGCTAGAAAGAAATTCTGTCCGAAATTTAGTTACGATATTACTCCTTTTGATTATATGGGCACGCTCTATATATAATTTAATCCATAAGATTGGCAGCGACGCATTTTCCCATGGAGAAGTTTGCGTTTTAATCCATAATTGGCGACAACTTTTAAAGTCCTTAATACAATAAGGCCAATATTGATCATTTTCAAGGAGCTTTATAATTTTAAAATAATATATTAATGTGGTGACGGAATAAGAATAGAATTGGCACTTCCTATCTTGCCCGTGGGTGTCGTAAAAGACGACTAAGGGATATAATTGCATTTAACATCTATGCAAGAGATGGAAAACTCCAATTAAACCCTATATCAACTGTCTCACCATACCATACCATGCGGTATAGTATAGTCAATTTCGCTCCTATTATGGAGGTGGCTCGAGCCTAGCAGTGGGACGTATATGAGCCGAAATGATAATACGCAGCATATACAAATGCTATAATGAATAATGCAGTAATAAATGTTTTATGTAACACTACCCGCCCTCGCTTCGCTTCGGTTATAGGTTATAGTCGTTTTACCCGCGTAGTTCCCGTTCCCGTGGGAATACCGGGATAAAATATAGCCTAGTTTACGCCCTGATATTATAGCTTTCCATTGGTGAAAGAATTTTTGAAATCGGTCCAGCCGTTTTGACCCGGAACAAACAGACAGACAGACAAAAATTTTTTAATTGCTATTTTAGGCATAGGTGTCGTGCAAATAACGGTGTGAGCATGAAAAAAGCCTATTCTTTTGACATTACAAACAGACACTCCAATTTTATTTATTGGTATAGATTAAAAAAACGTTATTTTCCTTGTAAACAATATTTATGTCCAAGACATATTAATCGAAGATATCGTGTTCACGCGTGTTGAGACTTAGTTAAATCGCACGCGATGTTTTCACTTGTCACACACTCACTGCCGCGATTGTAACATTTTACCTCTCACGTAACCGTCTGTATTGGTTATGTTGCTAATTCCCATTGCATTCCCACGGCCTATATTCATACTACACCACTACATATCCCTACGAAGCTAAATACTTTCATTGATTCCTAAAGTTTAAGCAATAAGATGTTAATTTCCCATTAGGTTTTTAAAAAAAAAAAAAAAAAAAATCATTTCATATCAAAAAAATGGTAATTGAGCTTCATGTCGAGTTACTATAGTATCTTAAGTGTTGCATATAATTTAGGCGTTGTTAGTTATGTTAGGTGTTTCGACAGTGAATTTCTTAGGTGCTTAAGAAATTGAAACTTTGGGCTACAGTTTGCCCAGCTCATCCCGAGGCTCACTAAGTCGGCCGCGGCACTGGGAAGGCTTCTGCCAAGCACTGGTGGTCCTGGGTCGTCTTGCCGGCGGCTCTACGCCGGAATCGTGCGGTCCATGGCGCTGTACGGTGGCCCTATATGGTCGGAGTCCCTTACTGCCCGCAACAGGGCCCTTCTGCGACGACCACAGAGGGTCATAGCGGTGAGGGCTATTAGGGGTTACCGTACAGTGTCCTGGACTGCGGCAATGTTACTGGCAGGCAACCCACCTTGGCCGCTTGTGGTTGAGGCGTTGGCGGAAGTTTATCGGCTCCGCGCCACAAGGCGGGCCAACGGTGAGCAAGTCTCCGCAAGGAGACTAGGCAGAGCACAAGAAGTAGCCCGAAGGGAAGTTATCCGGCGGTGGAGGGAAGATCTGGACTCCCCCGCAGCAGGGCGGGGGACTGTAGAGGCAGTTGCGCCACATCTCCACTGCTGGCTCACGAGGAGGCATGGCAACTTAACCTTTAGGATGGTGCAGGTGCTTACCGGACACGGGGTCTTCGGTAAGTACCTGCATGGAATTGGAAGAGAAGGGGCCCATGGGGGATGCCATGAGTGTGGCGCAGCAATCGACGATTCGCGCCACACATTGGAAGTTTGCCCCGCCTGGGGGCCCCAACGCCACGTCCTATCGATGGAATTTGGAATAGACCTGTCGTTGCCGACCATCATCATGCAGATGCTCGACAGCGACAGGTGCTGGTCGTCGATGGCCTCATTTTGTGAGGCCGTCATTACAAGGAAGGAGGCTGCGGAGCAAGAACGCGAGGCGCTTGCCACCGCTGACTCGCTCCGCCGGCGGCGACCCGGGAGGAGAAGGCGCCAATATGCGCAACTCCTTCCACCGCCTTAAATGACGATAGGACGTGGCCAGACGGCCATTCGGGGATTGAATGTCATCAGACGATCTCTCTGGCGCCCCGTAAAAGCGCGGAAGGGGCCGCTGTGATTTTAGTGGGTATTCCGATCACACGGTGGCCGGCGAGCCCCACACACTCCTCCGTCTGTCGCCGGCGGGGGACGGGGCGTAAATGCATTTCCACTTTGTGAAAAAAAGGTTAAGGCGTGCTTAGTACCTACATACAAATTTCTGTGAGCTTTTACACTGTCCAGTATATCTACTATATATAAAATAATAATGATGCAATACATGAAATAAAATATATGAAACTTTCAAAACAAATTCAGGGTAGGCCACATCATTCCGACCCCGCGGGCAAACGGAGGAATAGTCTGTCGCCCGCAGAGAGGCTGATCACGTGAGGGCGACCGACGTCGCGTTAGGGAAGGAGGGTACTTGAAAGGGTATTCCACTGGGCTGGCCACGGACGACAAGGCATACGGTACTAGTGGTCGGCCCAATGCCAAAGGGAACGGGAAGTATGTCTCCTTTCAGATGGACTGATCATATGATAATATTCGCAGAGAATCTTTGGGTGCAGATGGTATAAAATCGATCTAAGTGGTATTCCCATGGAGTACGCATGTCAGGCTGACTTATAGACAGAGATTGGGACACGCTTGTGTCAGAGATCATTATTGCATTCTGTTTCTTTCATACTATTTTTGGTCTTTTTTATCTCCTCTTTTTTAGTTTCATTCTATAGAGAATAGACCAAGTATTATGGTCACAAAAACTACCACCAAGTTCAGGCATATATAAGCGTAAAGTTACAAGAATATATTAAGCTAATTACACAGGAAGCTATCAGTACTAATTAGTCTTCCTTCAAATTATAAAAGCTAATTGGCAATTTGCACATTACAATGTATATGAAAATTTCACCGGTCGTATTGTCGGCTTCCTTGAGACAGTTACGTCGTATTAGCATAATGACATTAATTGTGCATTCGACGTTATATTGCCTCGCTTATGTAGTGCTCCATTTATTAGTCTATCAAGCTTCAGTGTCATATATAGCCTTCCCCAACTTATAATGCATGTAGAGAGTATGAAAGGAGACTAACAAGGTGAATTTATAGGACGAATGTGAACGGGAGTGTTGGGTAAGACCAAGGCGAACGTTCCACGATCAAATCAGGTATGTTCTTAAGAAAGGCCAGGTTAGAGGTACTCTAAGGCAAAACACATGTCATCATCATCATCATCTTGCTCTTATCCCAATTACTTGGGGTCGACGCAATATGTCATCTGTTTTGACATATTGCAAAAAGTTTCGGCAATGACTTTTATGACCGGCCGCCTGCCTGACGTCAACCCTCCTTGGGAATGTAATCGTTGACCCAAATGGTACCAGATAGAGTTGGTCCGGGTCAATCTAGGGCTCTTAGTCGTCTTTTACGACACCCACGAGCAAAGCAAGGGTTGGTAGTATTCGAAGCCGCTACCACACAGCAAGGCGAAGGCGAAACACATGTATGAGGAGATTAATGAATGTAGTGGGGATGAAAGTGGTATGTTAAGATCGTAGGAAGTGAAGGGGCTTTCTGCCTACCCTATGGGCAAGAAGCGTGAATCTATCTATGTATAGTGCTATAATTTTGACGCTTGGCAGATGAGTTGGTAATTGTAGAGTAAGTTCTCCAGGACAGAGCTGCTGATCATTGTCTTGATGTTTTTTATATCTTCCACGGGCAACTTAAGGGATGATTGATATATTTCAAACTATTACTGATATAATGATATATGATAGTAATTTTTAGTTCCACGGTGCGAGTCTATTGGAGTCATCATCATCTAAGCTCATATGCGTCCCACTGTTCGGCACAATTCTCCTCCAGCATAGCAGAGAAATTTACTTACTATACCTCGCTAGTTAGACGGGTTGGTATAGATTTTCATTTCGAGTTTTCCTTCTCTTGAATAGATATCACATGCATATTATATCCCTTTTACCCCGCCGCACAAACTATCTAAGTCGGAGAAGTCCGTCTACATCATGGGACCATCTGTGTACAACAGACTGCCCGCGGATATCGTCGATGCAACTACAATATATAGCTTTAAACGGAAACTAAAGGCCTGGTTATTAGAGCATAGTTTCTATAGCATTGACGAATTTTACTTGTTGTCTGAAATTTAATACGCCTATTATGAACGACGATTTCCATAATGACATATTACACATGAGGTATTTTAAAAAATTCAAAATTATTCTAATTTATACACATATAATACAATTTCTTATTATTGTAAAGGTTTGTTTATTTTTATTATTACTTCTAAAATGCTGTGTGGTAGCGGCTTCGAATACTACCAACCCTTGCTTTGCTCGTGGGTGTCGTAAAAGACGACTAAGAGCCCCAGATTGACCCGGACCAACTCCATCTGGTACCATTTAGGTCAACGATTACATTCCCAAGGAGGGTTGACGTCAGGCAGGCGGCCGGTCATAAAAGTCATTGCCGAAATTTTTTGCAATATGTCAAAACAGATGACATATTGTGTCGACCCCAAGTAATTGGGATAAGAGCAAAATGATGATGATGATGACTTTTAAAATGTTTTTGTTTTCTATTATTTGTAATAAATTAATTATAATTAAATTTATTACTGTAATTAAAATTAAATGAATGTGGAGATCGATGTAACTAACCACCGAGTTGTAACTCTGATCAACAAAGAATACTATACTACTATACTTAATCATCTTTTACGATATCCACTAGCAAGATAGCGAGTGGTGAATTGTATTCTTACTACGTCACTACAGGGACATCTTGATATTTATTTACTAATTAGTAATTATTGCAGGTAATAAAATTAGGGAATTAACAGTATAAGTATGAAAGCATGAAATGATGACATATTTTACGTATAGTAATTTACCGTGCCCGTGTAAGGTGCGATGACGCGGGGAGTTGCTCAGAGAATAGATACCCGGAAGTATAAACTGAGAGGCGGATCAATGAAATTGTGTACACGCACTGCTAACGATTGAACGTTGGGTAAATGGATCGCATAAATTTCTCCGTACAGTGGATATCATGTTTACGTATAGAAATATAATTTTCCCCCCCTTACTTTCACCACGGGATTGCAAAAAATCCGATTTTTAGATTATCAGGTAAATAGCCAGTTGTATTCTCCTGGGCAACGTATAACTCCAACTGCGGTCGCCATCACGATCGAGCTTGGTAATTATGGGAATTTTTACCATTGAACAGGCTTGTATCTGGTAGCGAAAGTCGGTAGATTGATAGATGGTCGCGTGGAGAATTACAGAGTTCTATCCTGCCTGTTACCGTGGACCATTAAGAGTTCAGACCATTGCACGTTTATTTTTGGCGGGACTAATATCTATACAAACGCCGTCCATCCCGTCTGGGGTGATGAGCGGTCAACTCTATAACCCACCGTATTCCCTACCCTTCGCCATTGGACCGAACAATGGTATCGAGTACTTTGACGTCCGTAACAAACCCCACGTTGACCATAGCACGTAAAAATAGACATACAGACTAGTAGCAATAGTGAACCGTATTTAAATATTCTTATTTGATAACTTCACAATATCACTACACTAGTTTAAAATTGTCAAAAATCACTTTCAAAATACCACCACCACTTAACAAAATATTACTCACAAATTTGTTATCCATATTAAAACGGCTTCTCACAATATCCTCTTTGAAGCGATCACTCAGTGTAAGACTCGTCGTAATGGCCGCTCACTTATAGCTGTTGGACTTTTCACCCCCTCTTTAACTGCCTAAGTAGGGAGTAAATGTTGTTACGTTGATGATGTGTTAGTTATTAGCTTAAAACGGGCTCTGATGACAGAAAAGGATTCCTCCAGTCATTGCTAAAAGAGCTAATTCATTGTTAAATAATCGGTTTCTAATATTTTTATAGTGAAATTTGCGAAGAATGTCTCGTTGATTTAGTGTATGATTGTCAATTGCGAGGTTTTTGTATTAGATTTTATATTCAAAATCGTATATTCATCATAGTATTCTAAATATATTGATAACTTTTTTGGAATTGGCTTTTTTGGGACAGTTGCAAAAGGAAGATCACGCCGTACGTTTCTCTATCAAATTCGAGACGTGCTGGTGTAAGGTCATGTTAAGAGTATGCGTAACTCTAAAGAATGCATGAAGACTGATGTGTGTGAGTTAAGCTATCCAAGTATGTCAGGATCGTGGGTTGTGGCAATCCATAGTCTCTGCCTACCCCTGTGGAAACAGGTGTGAGGCTATGTATGTATGTGTGATTACGTTTTGTTTTTTATCGTTTTTGATGCTAAGCTATTTATAAAAACGGATTTGTGAATTGAAAAATTATTGGCACGTGCAACATTTGAATCGACTATCAAATATTTGTACCAACCGTTGTACTAATTCAGCTAGCGTTGAGAGTTACTTGTAGTAATAAAATTGTCGTTTGTTAACGTTAATGTAATAAAACAATGTTTTAGGGAGACATGTTTCTGTTCGATTCACAAATGAGTTTTTTATGCTGTACCCAAGTGAAGGGCTCTTCTTTATAGAAGGTAAAAAATACGGTTGTTGTGTTACCCCATTGCTTGTACCTCCAGGAATAAATAGATATGTGGGATTATTTCCAAGAAAAATAGAGAGAAATTAATATTTAAGTTCTTTTATCAAGTAAGCTTATTTCGCAAAAACCTTAGTACTTTGTTACAAACTTTTAAAAGAATTAAACTAATTATGTTTAACTTGTGAAAAATGTTTCTCAAAGAACTGTAAACTAATGAACTAAAAGTGCTAATTAGCATTTGCGCGTATTGAATTTCAGCCATGTATGCAGACTGGCGACCTTTGGGTACGGGGACAACCTTTGGGTGAGTGACCGCCGACTAGAGGTGCCCGTGTCTATACGTATTTTAGAACCTAATAATATAAAGTGAATATATAAAGTTGGCTTTTAGTAAAGTTTATTTGATGCATTATGATTTATAAAATACCTGAGTGGCGGTAGCTCTGATCTGAGCGATACGATTGTTATTCGGGTTCGATTCCCACGGCGCACAGTTATTACTTTTCGTAGTTATGTATGTATTAAATCATCATTATTATTAGTTTATCCATTAGCCCATTGACGTATAATAGATATAGGCCCACCTTTGAGGATAATGCCATCACCACACTTGGCAGATTAGGGATCGCCTTTAATGTTACCAGTTTCTTAGAGGTATGCTGCAGCCCACTCCCTGGTGTGTACTTAAGATTTAATTATTTCCATTGGAGAATAGGGAATAGTGATATTATCTCTCTATTTCAAGCCATATAAGTCACAATGCTGGGCACTGGTGGCCTCCTCCGCAGTGGGAGGGAAAATTTACCCACTATGCTGCTGCTGGTTGAGACGTATTGGCAAAGCGTTTTATGTAAAGTTTTCTTTCTCTTGCATCGATGCTATCTTCATACCATATAGATCGCTTTATCTAATTTTACAATACACACGCGTAAGATGGTGAATTGATGGTGAATTGTATTCTTATTTCGTCACTATACAGTTAAGGCGATATTAGCTGATAAGAATGATGAAATAGTTATTCTAAGTCAGACTTAAATTGTGACTATTTCGTGAAACACATCTATATTTGTAAACTAGAACGTTATGTGCGAGTATTTCGTGATTGAAATTTGCATTCGTCTCGGACGGCATTTAGATCTGAGACAGAATACAGTTAACACAATTAACAGACAGGAAGCAGTTCGTTTAGCTCACCACAATTCAAAGACCGCACGCGTTTGTAGTCGCATATCCGATATATACATTATAATTTATTAGTTTGTTACGTAACGTTAGAAGGCCTGTGCGATTATTTAGAACTATTAGTGGAGGATATATTACGTATGTAACTGTAAGCTTTTTATCTAAAAATACTTAATAATATGATCGATAGTCCTGAATACCTATCTAGAATCAATATCCGTGCTCAAAGTAGATTGCCGGGCTCAAGAGTCTACACATTGTTAAGTGTTTCTACAATTAAAACTAATCCCGACCTAGAATCGCCTCCAAATGAAATGTGCAAACTGTATAATGTCCTTTAGCATTCTTTGGATATAATATTATGATATTAAAATAATTACTTTTTTTACTTGTTTCTACCAAAAAGTTAGGTTTTAAAGAGTAGGTAATACTCATATAATGTGTGTCTTATGCTTCTCTATAATAATTTATTTACTATATTGTATGTACTATTGTGTATCTTTCGCTAGTGATCCTAAATAAAATCTTGCAAATGCATATTTGCATTTTTTACCAAAATTTACGTCCTTAAAAGTTGCTACTCGCAAAAGAATTAACTGTGCTTTTCTAATAAAAGCGTTGATTTTTTAACATTATATTATTTTTCGTTATTAGAAGAGGAATAATCTTCAAAATGGCGTATCAAAAGTTAAAATCAATGCTTCCATATGGGTGATATTTTATATTAATAAAAAAGGTATTTTCGAAATTGTTGTTGACGAAACCTTTCATTTGATTCTGTATTTGGCCAGTATTTTCATAATTTTCCTTAGATTATTACGTCAACTCGAGACTATATGCGGAAGGGTAACCTGTCTGGACGGACCACTGATGACGAGGTACGGGTACCGGTGACTTGTCTATAGATATGGCGACAGAGATAGCTGCGCACCTGGTAGGTTATAGACCGCCCACCCTCTTACGTCGCTTCGGACGGATCGAACAAAGTGTTATTACGTCATCCCTCCAAAAAAGAGTTATTATACTACCCCATTTGATGAAAGGCTAAATCAAGCTTTTAGTAGAGGATTTGGCGGTCTCACTTAGTTTTAAAATTTGACGAGCGAGCTGTCCATTTTACCAGTGATTCCGTAGTTAAAGTTTTCGATAACCACTGCAAGAGGACAAAGCCCACCCTGGACCACTGCTGGCCTCTTTCACAGTAGTAAGGAAGTTGTCCTATATACCACGCTCACCAGACGGTTTGGTATAGGGTTTTATTTCGAAGTTTTCCTATCTTCATCATCGTCGAGCCTCCTCCATAATAGGAGTCATACTATACCACGCTGGTTAAACGTGTTGGTATAGGGTTTTATTACAAGTTTCTCTTCTCTCGTATAAGTGTTTTGTATATTCCTTAATCGTCTTTTACAATAACCACGGATAAGTTGAGGGTGTGGTGAATTGTATTTTTACTCCGTCACCAAATAGGACGGCTTTTCATCATACAGTAATATCCTGATTTACGTTACTCAGTTTTAGGCGAATTTAAAGATACGCGGTTTTTCTATTTGAGCGCTCCAAGCCTTAGGTTGTCTTTTTTATTCATAAAACTAGCAACCCGCCCTCGCTTCGGTTTCAGTTGCCTTACCTACGTAGTTCTCGTTCCCGTGGGTATACTGGGATAAAATATAGCCTATGTTAGTCGCTAATTTTATAGCTTTCCATTGATGAAAGAATTTTTGAAATAGGTTCGGTGGTATAAGCGTGAAAGCGTAACAAACAAACTTACTTTCGCATTTATGATATTAGTAAGGATGCCCCTTATTCTTTAACTAATATTGGATTGATCATATTATTTAAAATGATTGTCTTCTCTGAACTAGTTTCAAATAAATATTGATATTTGTATATAAACTCATTTGCAAAAAAAACGGGCGGTTTTGATTTTCATTCATATTTAAAAAGATACAATACCAAAAAGGTTTCAATCGTTTGTACACGTTACTGGCCGGTTTTAAAAATGCTGGGGTATTTAAAAAAGTACGTTCTAAATTCAATTTTTCATTTGATGTTCATTTTTACAGAAAACCCCTTTTTATCCTACATTTTTGGCGCGAAGTTCCAGAAGTTAACATCGACTTTCATAACTTTTATTCAATTATCGATTAATTTCATATCCTTGACTGTCAAAGCTTTATTTAATGCTGTTTGGCTGTATCAAAAATGGTAGATAAAGTGGTAAAAGCTACCAAAATTATCGCGCTGCTTGAAGAGGGTTGCAGCCAATGTTTCGTGGCTAGGAGGCTAAATGTTAGTCGCTCGACAGTCCAAAGGACCTGGCAGCGATATCAGGAGACTGGTTCCGTCGAGAGAAGGCCTGGTTCTGGAAGAAAACCATGTACCCAACCACGGGATGATCGTTTTCTTGTGAGTCGCGCATTGAGAAATCGCAAATCTTCGTATGTGGATCTTAAGAACAACCTCCAAGAAGTAAGAAATGTGCATATTAGTCTATGGACGGTCAGGAGGAGGCTTCTCGCTGCCAATATACGCAGTCACCGCCCGGCCCGCGGCCCCAAATTACTCCGTGAGCACAGAGTTCACAGGCTTAGGTTCGCTAGAAATTGTGAATCATGGACTCAAGACGATTGGAATAGGGTTTTGTTCTCTGATGAAGCCAGGATATCTCTGTTCGGTGAAGATCGACGTCGGCGAGTGCTAAGAAGACAAGGAGAACGCTTTGCAGAGGCATGTTTCGAAGAAATCACACCTTATGGTGGGGGCTCTGTTATGTTTTGGGCAGGAATAAATTCAATGGATCGTACAGAGTTAGTCTTCATTGAAAACGGCTCACTGACTGGGCATCGATACATAACGGAAGTTCTAATTTCTCATGCACAACCCGCATTGGCCGCTCTAGGTGAAGACTCGATTTTTATGGACGACAATGCTCGCGCCCACCGATCCCGCGATGTTAATGCGTATGTGCAAGAGGTCGGCATTCGTCGTTTGGATTGGCCAGCTCGAAGTCCCGACCTCAATCCCATAGAGCATGTCTGGGACGTTCTGAAACGGCGTGTGAGATCAGTACACCCGGCTCCGCAGACCATCAGAGAGCTGAAGAATGTGATTACTGCGGAGTGGGAACGTATTCCGCAAGCAAGTATCCGGGATATACTCGCTAGCATGCCCAGACGAATTCAAGCTGTGATTTTAGCTAGAGGGGGTCACACTCGATACTAAACATTTATCTGCTTTTACTTTATTAAAGAAAAACAAACAAAAAAACTTTTTTATTTTTACTTCATGAGCATATGCACTACTAGCGAATATACACTACTAGCGAGGTTTAGCATTATTTCCCATAAATTGTATCTAAATTTTATGAAATACTGATGAAAACGATTATTTTCTTATTAATTTAGCAAATTGTGTGGATAAAACTACCTATAATTATCAAACAAAGAAATATTAACATTTGAAATGGTTCATTGCTTAGGTGCCCGTTTTTTTTGCAAATGAGTGTATTTATTAAAAGTAAAATCCCGACTTACGCGAATTCGAGTTACGCGATTATCTCTCATAGGTAGGTCACCTATCGCATAAGTCCGTGGTTTACTGTGCTCAGTATGTCGCGGATAACGTGTGCATTTGACAGAACGTTCGTACACCTGTGTGTTTGTATATCATTGGATTCCTTCTGATCCCTTTTGTCACGTTGCTTGAAATATGTCAAGAATTTCACATTGGAATTGGAGCATTTCAGCGTGTTTGTTTATGATATAAATCGATCGAAAATGTCTCCTTGAGAAAGGTTTTTGTTTCGAAAGAGCCAAATGTTTATATATTTTTTACGCTTGCCGTATTCACTGTTATCAATCATTTCTGTGTACCTTTAATCTGTATATTAGGAGCTTTTATCTCATAAAACGTCATCATCATCTCAGCCCACATTTGTCCCACTGTTGGGCTCAGGCCCCTTACACAATGGGAGGGAATTCACATACTGTTCAGAAGAAAACCCTATGGTTTTATATCGAGTTTATCTTCTCCTACAGCGATGTTAGCTGCATATATTCCTAAGTCGTCTTTTACGACACCCATGGGCAAGAGAGGAAGTGGTGAATTGTATTCTTACTACGTAACCACACGAATAAATCTTAATAAGAATTAAATTACTGATATTTAACGTTTGTTATGCTAGGCTATTATAAAAATAATGTGTTTAATTAAGACCGCACGATGGAAGTGATGTTTCTGTTTTCATAAAGTAACAACATTTACGATATATAGAGTTATAATTGTGTATAAATTGCAGCGGTAAATATTACTATTAACTGTTCGTCATTTGTAAACCTTCTCTAAAAATGTCTCCTTAGTCGATAAGAGCCCATTTTAAACTCGAGCGTGACGTTACAATGTTATTCAATAACCATAAAGTTCCATTTTTATTGTTGACTAGCAACCCGCCCTCGCTTCGCTTCGGTTTTAGTCGTTTTATCCGCGTAGTTGCCGTTGCCGTGGGAATACCGGGATAAAATATAGCCTAGTTTACGCCCTGCCGTTTTGAAGATTACCCGGAACAAACAGACAGACAAAATTTTTTTAATCTCTATTTTAGGCATAGGTGTCGTGCAAATAAACTTGTGAGCATGAAAAAAGCCTATTAATTTGACATTACAAACAGACACTCCAATTTTATTTATTGGTATAGACTAGCAACTTCTAGCGCCCTCGCTTCGGTTTCTGTCGCCTTATCCCCGTAGTTGCCGTTCCCGTGGGAATACCGGGATAAAATATAGCTTAGTTTACTCCCTGATATTATAGCTTGCCATTGGTGAAAGATTTGTTTAAATCGGTCCAGCCGATTTGAAGATTACCCGGAACAAACAGACAGACAAAAAAATATAAAGTGTATTTTAGGCATAAGTATAGTGCAAATAACCGTGTGAGCATGAAAAAAGCCTATTAATTTGACATTACAAACAGACACTTCAATTTTATTTATTGGTATAGATATATCGCGTAGAATAGTTTCAAATTGCATTATGTAATATCCAACATAGCACTTTTTTCTAATATGACATTAATTGCATAATGAAGTGAGATCGCGACACAGTTTTGTTAAGTTCAAACGGATGATCTACCTCAATATGTCATAATGTAATCTCATACGCTTTGACTAAGAAGGCCATCCGGTCCCTTCAAGCGTATATCATCTTCATAATCATAACAGGTCATATATGCCCCACGGCTAGGCTCTAGCCTCTTCTAGAATGGGAGAGAAGTGTTCAGAGAGCTTGCTTGGGATGGGGCCCCGGTCAGCGCACCCGCCTCCCGGCTCCGTCCGGGGCAACAGAGGGGTGGCTCGCGACCATCGGCGCAGAGTTCCTTGACTTCAGTGGTCATATTATATCCCTTAGTGGTTTTTCACGACACCTCTGAGCAAGAATGCAGGTGGTGAATTGTATTCTTACTTTGTCACTATGCAGAGAAGCGTGTATCTGTTGTTACAATTTGTGATACATAGCAATAATTAAAATAGAAATTTAGCTATGTACCTACGAGTTAGTATATAATTTTTATATTTTTTTTTAATTTAATGTGATAAATTTCAAAAAGAAATCCTTACTAAGATCTGTATCTATACCAATAAATAAAATTGGAGTGTCTGTTTGTAATGTCAAAATAATAGGCTTTTTTCATGCTCACACGGTTATTTGCACTATACTTATGCCTAAAATACACTTTATATTTTTTTTGTCTGTCTGTTTGTTCCGGGTAATCTTTAAAACGTCTGGACTGATTTCAAAAATTCTTTCAGCAATGGAAAGCTATAATATCAGGGAGTAACCTAGGCTATATTTTATCCCGGTATTCCCACGGGAACGGAAACTACGCGGAAAAGACGACTGAAATCGAAGCGAAGCGAGGGCGGGTTGCTAGTTATAAATGCGAAAGTAAGTTTGTTTGTTTGTTGCCTTTTCACGCATAAACCACCGAACAGATTTCAAAAATTCTTTCACCAATGGCAAGCTGTAATATCAGGGAGTAACATAGGCTATATTTTATCCCGGTATTCCCACGGGAACGGGTACTGCGCGGGTGAAGCGACTCAAAGCGAAGCGAGGGCGGGTTGCTAGTATGTAATAGGTAAGCTCTATCAGTTAATTAGGAAGAAAGGAAACTACATGCGAAAGTAAGTTTGTTTCGCTTTCACGCTTAAACAACCAAAGCGTTTTCTAAAATTCTTTCACCAAAGGCGAGCTGTATTATCAGGGAGTAACATAGGCTATATTTTGTCTCGGTATTCCCACGGGAACGGGAACTGCGCGGGTGAAGCGACTGAAACCGAAGCGAAGCGAGGGCGGGTTGCTAATATGTAATAAATAAGCTCTATCAGTTAATTAGGAAGAATCGAAACTTCTGTAACTACGACATCTTTCAGTTTCGTGTACCAACATTGATCATTCTGGTGATTATAAGTGTATGAAAATATACAAAAAAAAAAATGGCGGAAGATTTACAAAGGATTTTATATGTAAAAATATCGTGACCGAACTGTTATACGGGATCACCCAATACGGTTTTACATGAGATATGGTAAGATTTAGTATAAGGTAACGTTGCTTCCGACGCGTACCGACTTTGAAGGAGTTGAAATACCGACTGCTTGCGCTGTGTTTTTTTTTTTTTGTGTGTGACTTAGTTGTTAGCCTCAGCTGGCTGTGACAACTTTACCCGGACTGGTGGGTGAGCGCTGAGGGCTCTCAACCCGTTCGCTTACGCTGTTCGGGATGGTTGCCTTTTATATACTATAGAATGCTGACTAAGGGATAGTAGCTGGTTGTCAGCCCTTTCAGTAACGTAGGGTGGATATAACAGAACGTTCTATTTTTATGTTAAACAGTAACGTTACCTAAGATATTAGAATAAATCTGAAAGAGCAATTCTTTAATTAAATATTATTTGACATATTCAATATTTGAGCATCATTTCATCCTACATAAAGTCTACTGAAGAAGCCTAAGCCCAACGGCTTAGGCTTCTTCCAAGAAGCGGAGTGAAACTGACCTATTATTTCACGCTGGTCAGACGTGTTGTAATAGAGTTTTATATCCAGTTTATCTTCTCTTACATAGATGTAACGTACCACTCGACATCGTATCAGAGTTCATACATTTCACCTGGAAATGTTATGGTCTTCAACTGTACGTTTCCAGCGATCATTTCTCCCACGTACGTGCAAGCTCTGGAATGAACTACCTGCTGCTGTGTTTCTCGAGCGCTATGACATGTCCTTCTTTAAACGAGGTTTAAGAAGAATATTTTCTTCACGGTAGGCAACGGCCTGGCTGTGCCCCTGGTATTGCAAAGGTCCATGTGCGGCAGAATCACTTACCATCAGGTGTGCTGCTTGCTCGTTTGCCACCGTTGGCAATAAAAAAAAAAGATGTTATCTCCTTATTATAGGCCATTAGTCGTATCTTACTACGCTCACAGATAAGAGAGGGGATGGTTATTTGTATTCTTACGCTGTAACCACACGCATACGAATTATTACGGAAGTATTTACAACGTGGCGTTAAATAAATGCCCCTTTCATGTGCCAATACCCCTTTTCCTAATACAGACAAACGTTATTTTAATTTTTATTAAGACTATAAACTAAGCTCTAAACTAAGGAAATAATCCTTATGCGGGGGACTTTACAAACATAATTAACGGACACAAATTACATCCACACTCAGAACAGCAACTTGTGGATTGTCCTGCGTGGGATTCAAATCTATGACACTGGCACGGTAGGTTGTTATCTTAACCACTTCACCATCTGTGCAGTCAAGTTTTATGCAAGTGTATAGATAAACTTCAGAAGCAAAAACGTAACTAAATAATTTTGTATCTAACGCCAAACTTAGGTTTTTTATAAAACTTATTTTTTAAAAAGAGAGAGACTCAAGGAAATCTTGTAGTTTAAATCTATCTGTATTGGAAATTCGACGCAACTGCTTTAACGTTTAAGCTACAATTTAAACTTGTATATTTTTGGGTTAGTATTTTAAGATTTACTATTCTTAATAAGTTTACCAAATAATATTTAATATATAAAACAATTTTGAGCCTCTTAATAAATATTCCACTCGTACCTTAATTAAAATATCATAAACCTCGACTCGCGCAGCAATGAACGCTTTATTAATTTTTCGTAGCGCTGTTTTGAACTTAACTAACCAATGTAAACAGTAGATAGGCATATATGCGTTTAATTAGACATGATATAGCTACTTCTATAATATATTTTTTTAAAGACAAACATTTTCCGTGTGGTGACGGGTTAAGCATACAATTCACCACTCCCTATCTTACCCGTGGATGTCGTAAAAGACGACTGGGAGATATAACATGCATATAACATCTATGCATGAGAGGGAAAACTTGAAATAAAACTCTATATCAACTTGTCTAACTAACATGGTATGGTAAGTAGGGATGCAAATATCACAACTAAAAACATCGATGTATTGAGATACATCGATGTTTCAAAACAAACATTGATGTACAAAAAACGTCGCCCTAAAAACATCGATGTTTTTGTAAATAAAACAACTTTATGGATTTTATCGCGTTTGTATTTGATTTATGATTGCCCGACATTTCGAACACTTTACAGCATTCATGGTCACGGGCGAACATTCATGGTTCGTAATCCGTAAAGTAGTTTTACATATTTACAATATATAATACTCGCGTAAACAACAATATTATCTATTGAATAAGTAAGTCTTTAGAACAAGGAAAGTGTAGAGTTGAGGTAATAAAATTAGATTTAAGTTATTTTTTTTACTTAGTAAAGTTATTACAAGCTGCAGCAAGTTATTTAGAATTAGAGTAATGAAGCTGTCATGCAGGCTCTGCTAAAAGTACCTTACATTTTAAATAGATGGTAGGTAACATCGCTGTAAAAACATCGTATCAAATAACAGCGATACATCAATGTTTTAGAATAGTAATGGCAAACATCGATGTTTTTTTACTGAATCATCGATATTTCAGTAAAAAACAAACTAATCCTTGTATTGTGGGTGATTTAACAATCATGGTATTATCGACACGAATTACACCCATACTCGGAACAACAATTTATGGTTCATACAAAGTCCTGCGTGAAAATTGAACCTGTGACACTTAGATACGTTTGTGTAGTCAAATGCTTGTGGTAATACAGTTATAACCGTATCATAATGGCAATACACATAATTAAATTCAGGTGTAATCTTGCGAAAGAAATTATTTAGATTAGAAAAATCGTTTATATACCTACACCTACCCCTTTCACGCTTATCAGAACGAAATGGCGGCCCTTATCTACTTAACAATGCTTGTTGATGACAAAACCACAAGTGGTACTTATTTAGACGCCTTTATCTGCAAAATTCAAGATTTTCTTGTGGGAACAATTAATTTTATCAAATAAGAAGTGGGCTTGTTTAGTAAATTTAATTTTTCTTTTATGCCCCTAATAGCTATTATTTTTTAATTATTTAACGACACTTAAGAGAATCGACAGAGTAGTGGCAAATTCAATCTTTGTCACCACATGGACTAATCATTATCTGTTTGATTATAATTATAAATAAAGAAATAAAATAATATTACTTCCTCACCGAAGATTTACATAACAATATACTGTTTTAAAAGTACAAAATGGCCTGTTTATCATTAGCTTCCTTTCATCTTCTTAGCTCATAGACGTCTAACTAACGGCTTTAGACCTCGAGATAATTAATCACCTCGAGGAAATTAGCCTAATTTAAGGCGGATTGGTAAAGTTTTATTTCTAGTTCTCCTTCTCTAGCATATCGTATATGTTATTAATTTCAAGAATATATTAGTTTAAACACGCCAATACTCCAACTTTGATTCGATAAAACCAATTGTGTAAGATAGTCCATTTACAAAGAAAGATTGTGGGCTATATAAGATATAATATTGTGATAATTTTTTTTATTGCAAATTGTGGCAAACGAGCAAACCGTACACCTGATGGTAAGTGATACTGCCGCTTATGGACCTTTATTAGACAGCTGTCTATTGTGAAGAAGCTGAAGGGAATGTGAATGCGTGCAACGAGGTTCGGTGATACTAAAGGCATCACCAAAACCCACCACATGCAAACATCCTTAGAAAGTTTTACTTCCCGCTCTACTGCTATTAATCAGACGTTGATTTCTTGGTAGAGTGTGGTACTACCCCGAACGGACCGGCCCTCGACTAGTAGACAGATAACTATCAACAGTGTGGTCCTACCACAGGAATAAAAGTAATCAACAACAAAAAGAGACAGAAACAAAGTAGGCGGTGCCGATGTGCGATTAGAAATTTGAATATTAGCACAATTCACTTAGGGGGCGTCCATAAATTACGTTAGGTGTTTTTTTAAATTTTTTGTACCTCCCCCCCCCCTGGTGAGATGTCGTGAGATTTTATTCAACCCCCTCCCCCAACCCCGAATCTCACGTGAGATTTTTCAAAATGATCGTTTCACAAAATTTTAAATTATAACGTTATTTATTTAATTTTTTAGGTTACTACCTAAATTTTGTCAAATTTTATCATGAATAACATGTACTCCTAACTAAAGGAATCAACCTCCTAAAGGCCTTTCCATATGACAACAAAAATAATTGTATTTCGCTCGTAACTAATAGTTACGGTTTCTTTCAATTTCAGATCATAACATTTTACCGATGGAGTGGTAGGCTACCGTGGACAGTTTACTGCTCTTTGACAAACAGTTCGATTCTTTTAATAGTCACAGATATCAATGTAGTGAAAAGTATATAAATACGCATTGAAGAAAAAATCACCGCATTTTTCACTTTGGAATGAATTATTATCAATTTTAAAATCGATCCAATTGAAGAGATCAAATCTTAAGCATATAGAATCTAGATTAAATGGACCAAAATAGTATTTTTTTTTTGTTTCAATCAGAAAAAAAATTGCGTGATATTTGCCGAGACCCCCCCTCTCTCCAACGTAAGATTAGATGAGATTTGACTCGACCCCCTCCCCCCCTTAAACATCTCACGTATTTTATGAACGATCCCTTAATATATCTTAAACTCCATATTTTTAAAGCGCGATCTAAATTTTGAGCATAAATTACCATAACACCGATGATAGCGATTTAGCTTTTTTAAAAATTTCGTAACACTACTGTGACAAAGTTTTAATTTAAATTACAATCGCGTAACGAATTACGTAAATGAGTTATCAAGTTGTAAACTTTCGGTGTATATATCTTTTCTTATCATTATACTCTTTCTCTTTGGCGTTAAGGTGGTAATACAATTGTCAATATCACTTATTTTTGCTATGCGTCTAAAAGTTACTGCCGAGTTCAAGAAATAGGCGTATATATGTAGGTACCAGAAGTTGTCAGTCAAAAAAAAAAATATAATATACAGTATATATACTAAATGTCAGGCCAAAGTACGACTAGAGCGTGAAGGTGATGAATTTTCTTTACAAAAAGGTGTGAGACAGGGCGATCCTCTATCTCCGAAAATTTTTTCAGCTGTGCTTGAGTCGGTTTTCAGACGTCTGAATTGGGATGATAAGGGAATAAAAATCGACGGAGAACTACTAAATCATTTACGCTTCGCAGACGATATTGTACTCTTTGCAGAAAATACCATAGAGCTTGAAATTATGGTTAATGAACTAGCAACTAAGAGCCACAGAGTTGGGTTGTCATTAAATACAGGAAAAACTAAAATTTTAACCAACGGATATCCACGTGATATTTTAATAAATAATGTTAAAATTGACTACGTTAACGAATATATTTATCTTGGGCAAATAGTGTCATTTGAAAATAGCACTGAAAAGGAAATACATAGAAGAATAACTCCAGCTTGGAAGAAATATTGGGGACTAAAAGAAATTATGAAAATTAATAACATAGATTTAAATATTAAGAAAAAAGTATATGAAATAACAATATTACCTTGTTTAACCTATGGTTGCCAGACATGGTCATTGAGAAAAGAAGATGAGGAAAAACTTGCCGTTTGCCAGCGAAAAATGGAAAGAAGTATATTAGGAATAAAACTATCTGATCAAATCAATATATATATTATAAGAAATAGAACAAAATTGATAGATGTACGAAAAAGAATCAAATTATTAAAATGTCAATGGGCTGGTATGTAGATTGTGCAACAATAGATGGACAAAGCGTTTGACAGAATGCACTCCAAGGGATAAAAAAAGGAAACAAGGAAGACCCCAAAAAGAGATGGAGAGACATTTTTATCCAAAGATGTGGCATAAATTGGATGCAAAAAGCGCGTAAAAGGGAAGCTTGGAAAAGATTAAGGGAGGCCTACGCCGTAGAGGCGACTACTACATTATAATAACAAAAAGTTTAGTTTTAAAGTAATTAGTTAACAAGTGTGTTTAACATTACATAAATCATCTATTAGTTATTTCACTAATTTCTATATTGTATAAGGTAGTAGAAATAAAGGCTATTTCATTTTATTTTATACTTTTTCTCTTTGGCGTTAAGGTACATACATACAATTGTCAATATCACTTATTTTTGCTATGCGTCTAAAAATTACTGCCGAGTTCAAGAAATAGGCGTATATATGCAGGTACCAGAAGTTGTCAGTCCAATAGCGATGGGGTGAGGATGAGGTAGGTTATGATGCTGAACGTCGTCCTTTAATCATTCTGGACGGATTGGACTTGTGTCTAGACCATATCGTGCCACAAAAAATTTATCATCGCCCTCTTCTCAAGACCCCCAGTAAGGGTTGTTGGTGTTCGTAATCGCCATCACATGGTAATTGCAATGATGTCATTTTTTTATTGTGTTTGGTGACATCGAATAAGCGACGTTTATGCTCATTAGCAATAAGATTTTGTATATAGCCACAATTCAGATAATAATTGTTAAATTATGATTTGATTCATTTTGCATATAAATATTATAGAAAATATTCAGCACTCCTCATCTTGCCCGTGGAGGTCGTAAAGAAGGCAAACTTGAAATAAAACCCTATACCAACCTGTCTGACCAGCATGGTATAGTAAGGTCATTTTTCCTCCTATGTGGAGGAGGCTCGAGCTCAGCAGTGGGACGTATATGAGCTGTGATGATGATAATGAATTACATGTTAGTGAAGTCCCCTGTAATACAAGGATTTTTCCTTAGTTCAGGACTGACCTGTGACTTAAATATATTTGCAATAGAAGAAAATATCGTATTTTATATTTTCAGTTTTATTGTGGAGTAGGTTAGTTCCCAACAGTGAGATGAGATGTATACAGGGTGTCTCAGGCTATGGAAGAACTGGTCTAATCGATAGTTAGTCAATGGTGGTAGGAACTCATGAAAAAAAAATTTGAAGTAAATCCATTGATTCGTTAATGACTAATTCAGTCATGTAAAATTTTCAATTTTGTCATCGCCATTTCGTGTAATTCTGATTGAAATTTATAGTCCGTGATACTTAATCTGTAACATATTTGTACTTTGTTAAATGCTCATTAGAAATTGAATAAATCAATGATTACGTTTGCATAAGCAAAACAAACTTTGCCTTAACACCAGTTGATACGCCGTCGACTGTTAGTCGCCGCTGTTTTGTACCTACTTATACCGCCTACGCGTATTACATGCCTACATGTACATATCTTGTTTGCTGCTTATCTCGAGTATATAAGAAAATTAATAGATATACTGAATAGCAGCTTTAATATACAATATTAACGTACAACGGCGCCGGATTAATTGTATGCTATCTCACCGCGGTGGTGAGCTTTTTTTTGTTATTATTTTTTTTTTGCGGTGGGTTGCGGTCGGCGCACTCCTCGCACTACTCCGTCCGGGGCGACAGAGGGGCGTAAGCACGCACACTCGCAACCCACCCGAACACCACGTCGCCTTCGTCGTTGGACCGACCACCGGCGCAGAGTTACTTGTCAACAGTGGTTGGCCGGACGGAATACCCTCTAGTGGGGTACCCTCCCATCGACCGACGTTCCCCCCTCGGGGAGGACGTCGGTCTTTCCTCACGCGGTCGGCATCTCGGCGGGTGACGGACTAATTCCCCGGTCACGTCACCCGCGGCCTCGGTTAGGGCGGCATGAGGCGCAGGTAGTCGCGCACAACCGCGGTGGTAAGCTTGAAAGTGCTCGGCGCCCCAATGTTGCTGGTGTCGAACTTTGTGGCACAGCTCTCGCCCCCATTGCACGTAGTCGCACAAACAATCCTTTTAATAATATGTAGAATTTAAGGCATAGACTCTCAGACATACATTTTTGAAATGACTATAACGATAATGTTATATCTTTTTTTGTGTAATATGCATTCTAATTACGATTCATGTCCGTAAAACTGCATCCTATTCGAACAGTTGTACCATAAACTGAGACATCTGTATAGTCAATGCTTCACCGTTTATATTGTTTATATAGGAACTGTAACCATACAAGCGTGAATTTATGTACCACGACGTAAGATTAATGGTAATAACTTCATTTTATTCGCGTGCCGGAAACTGTGCGCGCCACTTCTGGCTTACACTTTTGAAAACATACGAACGATAATTTAGTACGTGAACGTGGACTATAGTGAATATTTTCACTATGGTGTCATGCCATTTTTTTTAAATGCCATCATCATTTCAGGCCAACAAAATCCCACTGTTATGCACGGGTCTCTTCTATAATGGCAGGGTAATTGACCTACTACGCTGATTTAACGGATTGGCATATGATTTTGTTTCGATTCGTTTGATTTTGTTCGTTTCAAGAGAGAGGGTGGGGAATTGTATTCTTTCTCCGTAACTACACGGAATGTGAAATTATGTATTAGGATCTTGAATACGTTTTCACTGTTTTTTTACAAATTAAAATTTTTATTTAAAATATACGGAACAAAAACGTTTTGTTGAAAGTACTGCTCATCACTAGAGACCACTTTCTGCCATATTTCTGGCAGTATATGAATTCCGCGGCAGAAAAACAACATATCTTTTGAGGCTATCCAAGAAATGACCCATTTTTTAGTTTCTTCGTAAGAATAAAAACTAAGCTGAGCCATGTGCCATCGAACAGAATAGGTAAAAATCAGGAGGAGAATGTCAGGTGAATACAGCGGGTGGGGTAGAACTTCCCATTGAAGCGTTTCCAGGTTGGTTTTCACTGGTTTTGCAACATGAGGCCGGGGGGTTGTAATGTAACAAAATCACTCTGTCGTGTCTCTTGTCGTATAGCGGCCGTTTTTCTTTTAGGGCTCGACTCAAACGCATCATATGAAGTCAATAGCTATACCCGTGATAGTCTCAATTGGTTTGAGCAGCTCATAATAAATTAAACCCTGCTGATTTGACCAAATCCAGAGAATAAGCTTCAAATCATAGGTGTTTGGATTTGTGGTCGATTTCGATGCATGGCCAGGATTACCCCATGATTTTTTACGCTTCGGATTATCATAGTGTATCCATTTTTCATCGCCAGTCACGATACAGTGCAAAAAACCTTTTCTTTTCTGCCGTTGAAGCAGTAGTTTACACGTTACCAAACGCCGTTCGCCGTCCTTTGGCTTCAATTTATATGGCACCCAATGTCCTTGCTTCTGGATCATTTCTTACATTTTTAAACCTTTTCAAACAGTTGATTCAGCAACTTGTAATGTTTTTTCAAGTTCTGCTAACGTTTGAGATCGGTTTTCATCGAGAAATTCCTTCAATTCTCAGTCTTCAAATTTTTTTTGGTGCGGCAGAACCTTCTTTACCCTCCAGTTCGAAATCATTATTTTTGAAGTGTTGAAACCAGTCTCTGGATGTCGTATCCGACAGAGCATTGTCACCATAGGTCTCAACAAGAATTCTATGTGCTTTAACTGCAGATTTCTTTTAAATAAAGTAGCGCAATAAAATTCCCCGCAAATACACTTTAGTTGGCATAAAAGTAGACATTTTCAAAAATAATAAAAACTTACTTTGTTTACAATACAGTGAACTATCATACACTGAAATTTTAGGTTAGGTACAGTACTTCCTTGCAAATGCGTCAGAATTCGAAATTTCGAGCACGGAGTACTGCTATTGCCATCTTTGATGAAACAGCGAGAACTTATTCAAGGTCCTAATATTATAATTTTAAATTGGTGGTTGAAGAGGTTGTGTACGGCAGATTTTGAGTGCCACGCCACTACATAGCCTTTCACCCAAAAGAATGTACTGTTCTTTCGCTGTATATTAAATTAATCTGCGAGGTTTATAAAAAAATCTTTGTTTTTTTCTTATACAAATTTGTTAAGAATTGATGAGTTTATTGGCGTGTACGCTGTTTCCGTATGTTTCGTTAACTGCCTACTTCCGTCGCGTCGTTTGTATCGCTTAAATTATTACGTGTTATACAGAAACGTCGCTTTAAAATGGAATAATTTAAGAGGTTTTGTTATTAAACTGTCTATAATTTTTAATCGATTACATTTAAGCTTTAAAACTACATGATTATACCTTTTACATGAATTATTGATATTTATATATTTAATGCTAGGTTATGATTTCTGATGTTTACGCGAGTATTACAAATTTTAAATAAAAGTACTTTACGGATTTTAACGCGTTTGTATTTGATTTTTGATTGCCCGACGTTTCGAACACTTTGCAGCGTTCATGGTCACGGGCGGACTAAGATGTCTCACGTCCAACAAGTCATCGCGTGCGTCGACTTAAAGTAACTGGGAGTTACTTTAAGTCGACGCTCTTCTATCCTCGTAGATACTGCATATAGTTTTGGCACGTTTTATGACCCTTAATGATGTCAACATTTCTTGGGAATGTAATTGTTGACCAGACCAGGAACTGACTCAGGTCGATATAGAACACTTAAACATCTTTTACGATACCTACGTATTGTCTCTCATCATCATTTCAGTCTATTGCCGTCCACTGCTGGACTTAAGCCTTCCTTATGTTACGTCTCAGAGTGCGGTCCTGTGCTGCCTGGTAACACATACTGGTCATGCACCTGTGTTTACAGAAACGGAGAATGTTGGACTAGAAGATCCCCTTAAGTTACCCGAACGCTGCCCAATCGAGTTGAATTCGTCAACCCCTTTCTCGAAATTGGTTCTAACTAACTGAACTGTTCGTCCAAGGTAAACATAATGATCGACAACTTCGAGTCAATATATATTATTAACGAGCGCGCTTTTATAGGATGTGTTGGTTATCCCCGCTATTTCCATTAAGCCTATTAACTATCTTCTGATAATATATTCAATATTAGGAACTTGCCCTTGCCTTGCTTCACATTCAGCTGCCTTACCCGCAGTTGCCGTTCCCGCGGGAATACTGAGAGAAAATGTAACCTAAGTTACTCCTTGTATAAGGTCGACAGCTACCTGGGAGTAAAATATTTTTAAAATCGGTCCAGCCGTTTGGAGATTACCCAAAACAAACAGATGGACAAAACATTTTTAACCTGTATTTTAGGCATAGGTGTCGTTCAAATAACCGTGTGAGCATGAAAAAAGCCCAAAAGTTTGACATTACAAATAGACTCTTCAATTTTATTTATTTGTATTGATGTATAGATTCAACTTCTTGTCTCTACTTAGAAATAATGTTTCCAATACAGTAATATCTCCATAAAACATCATTATGCGTTGGCATAGCTCCAAGTTTGCCGAACGATTTATTCATTTAGCAAAGCAAAGCCAAGCTCGTGTAATTAATCCGAGCTTGTCGGCGAATGTGCGACGAAATTGCGTTGTTAGATTTTTTACAGAGAAGCGAAATCTATGTGGTACTTGATTTTATTTACTATCATCATCATTTTCCGTGTGGTGACGGAGTAAGAATTACAATTCAACACCCCTCTTGCCCCCCGTGGATGTCATAAATGATGACTAAGGGATAAAATATGCATATAATATCTGTTTTTTTTTTAATTGCCAATGGTGGCAAACGAGCAAATAGTACACCTTATGGTAAGTGTTACTGTAGCTCATGGACCTTTGCTAGGCCGCTGCCTACCGTGAAGAATGTGAAGGGAGTGTGAATGCGTGCAATAAGTTTTGGTGATATTAAAAGCATTACTAAAACCCAACACACGCAAACACACTCAAAAAGTTGGGCTTCCGGCGGTAAGTGAAGGAAAATGCGAAACAAACCCTATATCAACACGACTGAACAGCATGGTATAGTAGGTCGATTTCCCTCCCATAGTGAAGAAGGCTCCAGCCCAACACGTGGACATGTATGGGCTGAGATGATGATGACGATCATCGTTTCTCTGTTCTTATGCTATTTACTTGTGCTGTATGTACTTTTCTTTCATAGTAAATATTGTAAAAGTTTTGGCAATAGTTTGGTAGCAATTTGTTACTACAGTTCCTTCAGTAAACGATAAAGCCGTAAGTAGGGACACGCAAAAATTATCGATACTTTTAGGTATCGAGTACTTTTCTTTCGATACCAATAGGTACTTTTGTACTCAATACTTCGCATTCGATACTTTTACTCAATGAGTACTTTTTGGCAGGTATCTTATCGAATAAATAGTAGAAATTATCCATGTTAAACTTGACCTTACGACTCATGTTTATGGTACGCCATCTAGTTCAAATGTAATGAACCTTCTAAAATGTGGCCCGAAACATTTTAATCCGTTCACAGACGGTCAAATTCCTAAAAAAAAGCTCTTCACGACATAGATTCTAGGAAAGTACTCAGTATTCGATACTTTGAAGTATCGATACTTTAATGAGTACGATACTCTTTCTTCGATACTACTCATGAGTACAGTATCGATACTTTCTTTTGGATATCGTGTCCCTAGCCGTAAGCACACTTTTTTAAGATTGTTTGCGTGTGGTGGGCTTTGGTGATGCCTTTAGTATCACCGAGCCTCATTGCACGCATTCGCACTCCCCTAACTTTCTTCACGCTAAGCAGTGGTCAAGTGCGCCAATATCACTTAACATCAGGTGTGCCGCTTGCTCGTTTGCTGGCAACCCCAAAAAGAAAAATACTTATATTATAAATGCGAAACTAAGTTTGTTGGTTTGTTACGCTTTCACGCTTATACCACCGAACTGATTTCAAAAATTCTTTTACTAATGGCAAGCTATAATATCAGGGAGTAACATAGGCTATATTTTATCCCGGTATTCCCACAGGAACGGGCACTATACGGGTAAGGCGACTGAAACCGAAGCGAAGCGAGTTGCTAGGTGTTAATAAAACCATGGTGATAATACGCATTGTAATCAATTGCTGGATAGAAGAACATACGTGAATAACATTTTACAGATCTCAAATATCGTATGTACAAAAGTTTACCATTCCATTTGGTCTGACCTTAGGGATCGTGTTACATTAGGAGACAACAATTTGGTCACGATTCAGTAAATAAACATATACAATTTACTATTAACAATATCAAACTACATGATGGATGATTTGGCTGTCAACTCGATTTATGGCCTTTTCAGTAATTCGACAATTATTGGTTAATGATTCCTTGAACAATAACAGTTAAAGAAAATGTCTGTTTTCTCTTTGTGGTGACTGGTTAAGAATACAATATATTATCGACCCTTATATGAACGTGGCCGGCTGCGAGATCAGAAGGGTGAGAAGCAGCTCTTTTCTGGGCAATTTATAACATATTTGCCAAACGTGTCGATCCAAATTCAAAATCATTGATTATTTATAAGCTCCCATATTCTCAATGTTATATTTTCATCATCATTATCATCAGTGTCATCTCGGCTCATATATGTCCCACTGTTGGGCTCGAGGTTCCTCAAATACAAGAGGAAAGTTGATCTATTACACCATGCTTATCAGACGTGAAACGATTTTAATGTTGGGACCAGTAACAAATTTAATTAGAAAAGGAGAAATAGAAAGTTTTAGAAAATTACCACTTCTATGCAAAGCGAGAGACATGAAGCATAATTGACTAATAAACCAATAGATAAGAGGATGTACAACTACACGAAGCGCAACAGTACAGCACCACGGTTTAGCAGAGCTTAAGGGTCCTTCCTATGTGTGAGCTTTAGGATTGGTTTGCAAAAGTATGTACATATGGCAAAAATGCCTGAACGCACGGAAATTTTTCGGAATTGCTAGCGCGAGTTGATGTAATCCTATTAACCATTTGCCCAACCCAGGATACGAAGCTTTTAAATCATATCGTTATCATCAGCAGACTAACAAGGCAGATAACATATTACTCAACGAACACTAAGCCATGTGTGTAAGAATGCGTGGCTAACAAATAGTTTCATTTATTAGCCGTGTAGTCATAATGGTCCGTTTACACGTATTAAGTACCTTATCCATCACCCCCGTGGGTACGACACCCATAAGATGATTTAGGGTAATAATATGCAAATAACATCTATGCAAGAGAACAAAAACTTCAAATGAAACCCTATACTAACCTGACCGACTAGGGAGGTATATTAGGTCAATATCCCTTTTGTGGAGGAGGATCGAGCTCAGCAGTAGGGCGGGCGTATATGAACTGTGATGATGATGAAGTGACTTAGTGATTGTTCCTCATCTGATCGAGGTTTACTATCCCACATAGGCCTTCAACCACCGACATAGGCAATCGGGAAGCTACGTGAGGCGGGTCGCTGTCTTCCCTCCAATGTGGTTGAGGGGAGTGGTGGCTGCTCTAGTAGTTAAATCGTGATCGAGTGCTGCTTATGGGATCTAGTCCAGCCATATTGTCTTTCTTTTCCTTTAATTTTTTTCTTTGTACTAAATTTTGAAAATTCATACATACGTATATACAATTACGAAGGGCATCACATTGGAGCTAATGCCATATGATGTACGAAGTTTACAATTATACATACTTAAAAGATTAAAAAGAAATGGCAACCTGCTTGTTTTTCTTGCTTGCCAGATCTTTTCAGCTTGTGTCCGCGTTCCGATCCGGTGGTAGATTATTGGATTGTTCCTATGTATAAATTTGACAATATGTAAATGCACTTAAGGTGCTTATACAGAATAAATGATCTGATTCAACAAGTAGGAATAATTATTGCCACATTAGTAGAATGGTTGATAATTGCTCCTAATAGATACCAGACCGTTAGCGCCGCACGTCACACAGGTAGGGTGCGACAGGGACAATGCTCTACGAAGCCGAACTTATTTGATGGTCTCTTTCAAAGGGTCGATGTGCAAAGAAATGCATGTAAATGTCCCGTTAGATATGTAACCGTAGCTCTCTAGTGCATATCACATAATATCGATCACAAATGCTTTACATAACGGCGCACGCGATGCGCAGCCGCAGGGAAATCGTTCTATCTTTACGGTTATTAACGATACGCATAGAATATTAGCTCCTGTGGACCAAACAATCAATATACAATCACAATAGAAGTACCGTTTTTATTTATTTTTCATTTTCGCAATTAGTTATGCGATTGGTTGAGATGCGAGCGAGTTGAAATATGGTTTAGGCAAAAACAGTGTTATTGGATATCTGCTCAAATTTTCGAGGATTTTTCGGGAAAACTTTCAGTAAGTGCAAAATTTCTGTGCCCGGCAATAAAATGGTTAAATTAGAATGAATTGATAGATATGCTTAATCATTTGGAAATAAAGGCTTGAGGTACCTCAAAGTAACATATATGACATTTTATGTACTGACATAGTTTACATACATATTTTCCCGTCTCTTCCATAACGCATCTCTTATTGGTTTTTAACTGTTACTGAAATCCAATCGTTGGGTAAGCGGCTTTGCCAGATGGAAACTCAAAAGAATAGACTACTAAAATCACCTTTTTGTGGGCTATGGTCTGCTCGTCCTGTCCTGCCCATCTGTCCGGGGCGACAGATGAGCGGCGTGCAACCCCATAAACAACCTACCGTATTCCCTTTCCGTCGCCATTGGGCCGGCCATTGATACCGATTCCTTGACATCCGTGGACGGCCCGGCGGGTTACCCTTCCGGGGACATCTTCCTTGACGCCCCGGCAACGTTGCCAGAGCGTTGCTCACGCGGTAGGTCTCTCTGCGGGTGGCGGACTAATCCGCGGTCCGTCCACCAGTACTAAAACCACCCTGGCTATTCGGCTTTGTTATTTTTTTTTGTGGATGGTACGAAGCGTTTTAAGAGACTCGATACGAGGTTCAATCCTAGTTACATCTATGGCGAATATTGATAATGCCAGACTTACAGAAATTAGAATGTGCAAATGCAAATTTAATTCAAATCATTTGTATGTAATGTGTTTTATTTGTAATAAATCCTGTGGATTTACTTACATATGTAAATATAAAATTTATATTTAATCTTAAATTTATTCAATAATCTAACCAGCGGATTGGCAGGCTGCGAAAACAAGAAAGATGTAACAAGAAATTCAGCAGGCTCGTTATATTAATTCTTTCTATATTAAATTGTAAACAAATAACTACTAAGTATTAGCCCAGTTTGAATCAAACCAGATAATAAATCTGCTTTGAATTTGGTATTCCAAATTTATTGTAAAAGTCTGGATGACATCCTATGCGATAGGATTAATAATTATAAGATGGTTAGGTTCGCCATTATCATCATCATCTCAGCCCACACAAGTGCCATAACAAATAATAGGAGGAGATCTACTATACTGCGTTGATCAGATGGGTTGGTATAGAGTTTTATTTCAAGTCTTCCTTCTCTTGCATATATGTATGCATATTTAATCGTTTAGTAATCTTTTACGAAACCCACTTGCAAGATAGGGGGTGGTGAATTGTATTTTTACACCGTCACCATATGGATAACCAACGACTGTTTGTATATAACGGAATCTTTGAACGTGATTCTCTCCAAAATGTCGGATTAATTTAAAACCTGGAAACGTTATGGTCTTCAACTGTACGTTTCCAGCGATCATTTCTCCCACATACGTGCAGGCTCTGGAATGAACTACCTGCTGCTGTGTTTCCCGAGCGCTATGACATGTCCTTCTTTAAACTAGGTTTGAGAAGAGAATTTTCTTCACGGTAGGCAACGGCCTGGCTGTGCCCCTGGTATTGCAAAGGTCCATGTGCGGCAGAATCACTTACCATCAGGTGTGCTGCTTGTTCGTTTGCCACCAGCGCAATAAAAAAAATCCGCATCACAGTTTACTGTTAGGTTATCTACAAAAGCATTTTTTGTATTCTTACCACACGGAAATAAAAAAAATTAAACTTTTTAAAAATATTTCGTAGTTGTACTTCTGTATATCTATTGTATGTAGTTTGTTGCATTGGTTGTTTCGTTGAGTAACAGATAAACATTTGCAATTATATTGTGATCTTGTTATTTGTTACGGATTATGTTACGTCATTTGATTCGGGAAGTGTAACGGTATTTATTTATTGTAAGTATATATAATATGTTCAGTTAATAAT
This sequence comes from Lymantria dispar, assembly GCA_032191425.1. NCBI lineage: Eukaryota > Metazoa > Arthropoda > Insecta > Lepidoptera > Erebidae > Lymantria > Lymantria dispar. The sequence goes on along the minus strand of CM063465.1, from coordinate 975,820 downwards.
TGGGTTGCGATAATTTTTGCGTCATTTTTTACATATGTGTGTGTCTATAAAAGATAATTGTAAAATAACTAGCTGACCCAACAGACGTTGTTCTGGTCAAATAAAATAAAGGGAATTCTCCTTGAAATCGACAGCAACGCCACCTACCGGGTCCAAATGTGAATCTAGACCAGGGAATTTGAAATCGACAGCAGCGCCACCTACCAAGTCCAAATGTGAATTTAAACCATTCTCGAATCCCCATGAACACGCACAAAAAATTTCGCCAACATCGGTCCAGCCGTTTAGGAGTTCAGTGATATATAAAGATATAAATTTTTATTTTATTTTATTTATTTAGGAAAACAAACGGTTACATACTAAATTTTACAATAAAGTGTAAGCTGAATAAATATGATACAAATATGTAGCCAATAGCATTTTCCATATGATACCTAAGCATTTAGCAGTGCGAATATGCAATCAGCAGACAAATTAAAAATTCAAATCCAACACCATTACAGACAATATAAGAAATCGTCAAGTGCTGTAATACATTAACGTAACAGTTATATGACTTACATACCATATCCATAGTAATATAAGATATGCTGTAATACACTAAAAATATTGATCACAATTTACAAGTTTGTACTTTTTCAGATATAAGTGCCTTGAATTTTGCTGCCGATGATGCAAACATATCCATGCTACCGAAGTATTGATTATAATTATTAGTAATTCTGCGTAAAGGTGCCTGTAAACCCGCGTTAGAGCGACTAGTGCTAACAGCAAAAAGATGTCGCACTCGCACAGCACGACTTATTGTCGTTCTGGGTACAAAATAACTAACTCTGTTACAAATTTCAGTACAATCATATGCATTGTGACATAAATCAAACAAAAACATTGTATCTAAAATAATACGTCTTGTTTTTAGATTAGGTATATTATACTTCTTTAATAAATTATCATATGAGAGATAACCACGAAAACAGCGGTAGTGCAGGGCTTTCAGAAACTTTCTTTGAATTAATTCAATATTTTCGGTATATTTCTTATAAAAGGGGTTCCACACTAGTACTGCATACTCAAGTTGTGACCTTATCAAAGACTTAAATATAAATAGGTAGAGGGGCGAACAAACTCTTTCGCAGACCTCATTACAAATCTGAACATACGGTAAGCTTTCATTACAATGTTTTGAATATGAGCATCGAGGTGTAATTTATTATCCAAAATGATACCAAGGTCACGAACAGCGGATCGTCTTAATAAAGTGGTATTATCTATTGCATACGAGTAGTAAAGAACGTTTTTATTTTTAGTGAAACTTATACAGTGGCATTTAACAATGCTCAGAAATAGCTTATTTATTTTACAATATTGAGCAAGCCTGTCGAGATCTTCTTGTAATAATATACAATCTTTATAATTTCGAATAGGTCTGAAAATTTTTAAGTCATCGGCGTATAACAGAAATTTTGAATTATGAAAACATATATTTACATAGAAAGAAAGAAGAAGAAAGAAAGAAAAATATTTATTTCAGTCTCTACAGCATATTTAAAAAGTAATAACTTATAACTACTTATATACTATTATAAAAACAAAGCCTACAGCTAACAATGATAAAGGTAAATATTTAAACTATTGTAGTAGACCGAAAAGGTTCTACCTCAGCATAAGCTGCAGCACAGAGGTGCTACAGCGCTGGTTTTCAGGCAAAACCATTTCGTTGAGCACGGGCCGCCACGACACATACAAACACATAATAAATATCATTATTTATAAATATGAGATAACATTAACAATAAAAATACATAGTAAGCATAAGAATAAAAATATCAGGCAGAAATAAATACATTACAACCAAAAATAATAATAAATAACCAAATACTCAAATCCAAAATATATCGTTAATAAATAACACAAATAACAGTGGCCCCAGAATGGATCCTTGCGGTACGCCGGAAGTGACACTTTGTGTACGAGAAGAGAAACCGTTAATTACTACTCTTTGAGTTCTATTAGAAATGTAAGATGTAAACCATCTTAATAAGTCACCTCGTATGCCGTTAAATGCAATCTTATGTAGCAGCAACTCATGATCAACTTTATCGAACGCCTTTTGGAAATCGGTATATACAGTATCTACCTGAATGCGAGAGTCCATATTATTGAACAAAGTGTCGATAAAAGCCACAAAGTTGGTTGTAGTTGATCTACGTTTCACAAAACCGTGTTGTTGCTCTATAATACAGCTGTGTAAAACGGGATACATTTTATTGTGTACTAATCTTTAAAAAAGTTTCGGCATCGCAGATAATATTGATATAGGGCGGTAATTTTCGACATTAAACCTAGATTCCGTTTTGTAAACCGGTGTTATATTCGCACGCTGCCATATTTCTGGAAAAGTTCTCTCAGTAATGGATTGATTAAATATAATTTGTAAAGGTAAACAAAGATTTTCTGCAGTATTTTTCAGAAAAATTGCGGGTATACCATCAGCACCTGGTCCCTTCGACGTGTCTAAATTATTAAGTGCTTTAAGAACATCAGTAATACTAAAACGAAGTTTACTAATAATGCTACACTTGTCAGAGTACCCTACATCTACGGTAACTTCGCAATTTGAGGTTGATGGTTCATACACAGAGTTAAAAAAATATGAAAACATGTTACAAATACCAGCAGGATCACACGAAGATTCACTGTGATATTTCATAGCAGAGGGGATGCCATAGTTAGATTTACGATTAGATATATATGTCCAAAAATATTTAACATTGGTGGGAATGCCCTCTTCGACAGAGTTTATATATTGGCTGTAGAAATTTTTACATTCCGTGCGGAACCTGGCTCTGTATAAGGAGAATTGTTCATAATCAGATATATTATGATATTTTTTCCACTTAATCCAGGCTTTAGCCTTATTTCTAAACATTCGTATTAATGAAGAAGAAAACCATAACGGAAACCTAATCGGAATCATCCATGCAAGAGATGGAAAACTCGAAATAAAACGCTATACCAATCTGTTTGACCAGCATGGTATAGTATGGTAAATTTACCTCTTAATGTGGAGGAGGCTCGAGCCAAACAGTGGAACTGAATTAATATGATCTGAAATGATGATGAATGCTGCTCATATATAAATAAATTACACCTATGCCATATGCCCAACAATGGACGTATACAGGCTGATGGATAGATAGACATAGTAAAAATGATTTTATAATATTCATATTGTAATTTATGTACATATATTTCGGTTTTGAAAATGAACGTATTCATGCATATATTTAACATATGATTTGCATTTTAGCATGCAAATTATCACTATCACTACATATTATAAAACCAAGTCGCTTCCCGCTGTCTGTCTGTCCATATGTATGTTCAAAACTACGCAATGGATTTTGATTTCTAATAGATAGTGATTCAAGAGGAAGGTTGATATGTATAATACATGCATAATATGTCGCTCTTTCAAGATTAACCTCTAAAGAAAACATGTTTGTATTGTTTAAAGATAAAAAAAAGTTGTGAACGTTGCATATAAATACATTCTGGAATATATACATACATATCTAGTAATCTCAGCATTGGACCCCTGTGAAGCCGGGGCGACCCGCTATTTATTTTATATAAGCAAAAATTTGCTAGGTCGTAATATAATTGCGGGTGACGTAACCGGGGATTAGTCCGTCACCCGCCGAGAGGCCGACCGCGTGAGGAAAGACCGACGTCCTCCCCGAGGGGGGGACGTTGGTCGATGGGAGGGTACCCCAATTAGGGGTATTCCGTCGGGCCGACCACTGACGACAAGTTAACGCTGCTCCAGTGGTCGGCCCAACGACGAAGGCGACGTGGTTTTTAGGTGGGTCGCGGGAGTTGCGTGCTTAAGCCCCTCTGTCGCCCCAGACGGAGTGGTGCGGAGGCGCGCCGACCGCGACCCACCCACAAAAAAAAAAAAAAGGTCGTAATATAATTTAACATGAAATGATATGATTTTCGATTAAGCTTAAGAAATTAAAATTGGATATATATACAGAGAGATATTTATATAGTTGTATGAGCAAATTGTCGACAGTCTTCTGTCTACAGCTGCAGGCCGGTCCGTCTGGGTAATACCACACTGAGCAGAAATTCGACGTCTGAATAGTAGCAATATATTACTACACTAGCAACTCGCCCTCGCTTCGATTATAGGTTATAGTCGTTTTACCCGCGTAGTTCCCGTTCCCGTGGGAATACCAGGATAAAATATAGCCTAGTTTACGCCCTGATATTATAGCTTTCCATTGGTGAAAGAATTTTTGAAATCGGTCCAGCCGTTTTGAAGATTACCCGGAACAAACAGACAGACAAACAAAAATTTTTTAATTGCTATTTTAGGCATAGGTGTCGTGCAAATAACCGTGTGAGCATGAAAAAAGCCTATTATTTTGACATCACAAACAGACACTCCAATTTTATTTATTGGTATAGATTTCGTTGGGTGAGCTAAGGAAGCCCAACTTTCTGAGGATGTTTGCATGTGGTGGGTTCTGGTGATGCCTTTAGTGTCACCGAAGTTCATTGCACGCATTCACACTAACTGTACTTTCTTCACGGTAGGCAGTAGCCTAGCAATAGGTCCATCGGGTCAGTATGACTTACCATCAAGTGTGTTGTTTGCTCGTTTGCCACTAACAGTAATAAATAAATGAAACAGAAGCGTCTTTTTAGGGTTCCGTACTCAAAGGGTAAAAACGGGACTCTATTACTGAGACTTCGGTGTCTGTCATCAGGCTGTATCTCAAGAAAGGTGATAGCTAGACAGTTGAAATTTTCACAGATGATGTATTTCTATTGCCGCTATAACAACAAATACTAAAAATAAAATAAAATAAATATTTAAGGGGGGCTCCCATACAACAAACTTGTTTTTTTTGTTCAATATCGATAATGGCAATAGGGAGGCACTTGTTTATCTAGTCAATGGTGCGGAACCCTTCGTGCGCGAGTCCGACTCGCACTTGGCCTGTTTTTTTTTATCTTAAAGTAACAGTATTCTATCTTACGACCTAAAATTATGAAGTTATTAAGCTTTTATAATAAAGTTACAACACCAATAATTTTCGCTTAAAAGGAAATCTTCAAAATTACCTAACTTAATTAATGGCTGTCCTCTTAATAAAAATTTTAATATTACTTGTTATATGAGAGTGAATGTTAAAATTACGACCAACAATAATACTCGTCATACGAGACGAGACAGCTGGATGACGCAGCGATCCTTGATTGCTTTAATCTTTTGAATATGTAATTGAGGATTTAAGAACAATTTATTTCTTTGACTAGCAGATTCATCATGGTTTCACCCGCTTGGTTACCTTTTGTGTCGGAATACTATGATAAAATATAGCCTAGTTACTCTTTATACAGAGGAAGCCTGGTAGTAAAATATTATCGAAATCGGTCCAGCCGTTTTAAAGATAACTCGGAACAAACAGATAGACAAAACATAATTAAACTAGTTTTTCGCCTTAAATACATACTAGTGTAAATACATAAGTACGTGAGCCTGAAAGAAACCTATTATATTACTATGACGTTACAAACAGACAATTCATTTTTATTTATTTGTAATGGATTATGTAACTTAATTTCACACTTAAATATAATAACATTAACTTAAGTCAATATAAGTCAATAAAATATCATTATTAGCGATTTCAAAGTATAATATGTCTGTAATATTATTATGTCATCTCCAAACTGTGTATTGACGACTTGGTGAAAGTAGCTGGATGCCGGCAGCATCTATGGTGGAGGCCTACGTCCAAGAGTGGACGATGAAAGGCTTAAAGATGATCTTGAAATATTTGTCTATACAACATTGAAAGAGTGGGCAATACTATGACTTTATTTGGTTGAATGCGTTAATCTCAGAAACTACTGTTTCAAATTCAAAAAAATCTTGTAGTGTTGGATAACACATTTATCGAAGAAGACTGTAAGAAGGATTGGATATAAGATCACTTTACGACCAATACGAGCTGAACATAAATAAATATTGCAATATAAATAAATGAGAAAGATTTTATCATTTTGAGAGCTTCCGTGCCGTATTTACTCCGCGTTTTAAGTACCTACGACCCACTCTATTTAACCCTTTCTTCCTTCCCCCCCCCCCCCCCCCCCCTCTTGCGTGACGCAGACGAAATTGTGCGAATCACCTATTCTTTTTTTTTAAACTAACATCTAAGTTTTTCATTGTTTAGTTCGGCAAATGCCAAGAAGTGGGAGGTGGAGTTGGCTACCCTCAAGAGCAACAACCTCCGACTGACTGCTGCGCTTCAGGAGAGTACCGCCAACGTGGACGAGTGGAAACGTCAACTGCACCAGTACAGGGAGGAAGTGGCCAGGGCACGACACTACGCCGGGAAAGGTACTATTCGCTATTATTTCACAAAGTGCCATGCCATGCCGTTACTACCTGCTGCTGTGTTTCCCGAGCGCTATGACATCTCCTTCTTTAAATGAGGAAGACTATTTTCTTCACGGTAGGCAACGGTCTGGCTGTGCCCCTGGTATTGCAAAGATCCATGTGCGGCAGTATCACTTACCATCAGGTGTGCTGCTTGCTCTTTGGAATAAAGAAAAAACAAAAAAAAAGTGGTAGCAAATTATTGATATTGTAGAGGTTTAAGACGGTAATGTATTACCACTCTGACTGAGGGACTGAGCAGCATCAATAGGCTGATGAATGGATGGATCGACAGCCAGAAAAGAGTTGCCTACATTTTGCTTCATCTTATTGTAATCGTGTAGAACAAGTCCAAAACTCACCAACTTCGTTTTTCGATATTCACTTATGCGTTCACCCTGTGTACACGTAATTTATTTATAAATTAAATTTAAATTTAAAAAAATATATTGACTTTAGTGTTACATTTCGTTTTATTGGATAAGCAGTCACCTAAAACTTATGTGTCATGGATGAAAACTGACAATAGTCAATCTATAGTTTTAACTTTATAACGCGATAAGGTTGAACCGAGTCATTTTTTTGTATACTTTCAGGTGCAGAGGCGAATGAAGTAGAACAACTAAGACAGCGCGTGGCACAGCTTGAGGCGGAACTGGCGCAGAAGAACGAGGAGCTCGCCCAGATCACCAAGTCGAAGAAGAGCGAACAGGTACATTCCCTCGTGGTGAATTACGAAGTGATATTTTGTTACAATATATTTATTTGCGACATTGTTATCATAAGTATTATGGATCAGGCTGGAGCCCAGCAATGGGACTTATATATGCTGACATATAACAACCATCGTGATGCGAGGACTTGTTGCTACAAAATTATGAGAAGAGAAATTGACTTTACTACGCTATGCTGGTCAGACATATTGGTATAGGGTTTTATTTCGAGTTTTCCTTCCTAGCTTCGAACATATATATGTTATATGCGTATTTTATCCCTTAGTCGTCTTTCACTACATCCAAGGGCAAGATAGGGAGTGTGAAATGAAAGTTATAGGCAGTCAAGCGTAGATATTGGCCTTCTTAACAATATATTAGCAGATCCTACATCTGAAAAGATGAAAGTATTAGTTAGGTTAGCAGAGTTAGGATTAAAATAGTGATAAGTAGATTTATTGTATATGTATTATTAATTTTGTTGTTCCTATAGGACGACGTGGTTGTTGTGCGACAAAGTTCATAAAAAAAAAAAAAAAAGATAGGGTGTGGTGAATTGTATTCTTATTCTGTCACCATAAGGACTGGCTGTTTATGAAAGTTTTTATATGAAATCGACGTGCCGTGTTGATGATGATGAAAGTGTACCTATTATTATTCCCCTCGCCAGCCTATGTCCAAGAGTGGATTTCTACGGGCTGATGGATGGATGACTGGAATTTTAGCATTGGAACTGTCCAGGTAGTTTTAATATTTACTTTTAACGAACGTATTTTATCGCGTTCATGGTCACGGGCGTACTGACCGACGGAGTCCGCCCATGACCATAAATGCTGCAAAGTGATGGAAACGTCAGCCAATCAAAAATCAAGTACAAACGCGATAAAACTCGTAAAGCAGTTTTATTTACAATGTGTAACACTCGGGTAAACATCAGAAATCATTATTTAATGAAGAAATCATTATGTTATTTGCAGGATGCGGAGGCTAAATTGGCCCAAAGCCAGTTGGAGTTGGCGCTTGCGGCTCAGGACGGACAGCGGCAAGTGATACAGGCGCTCAACGACCAACTGGCGAGACAACTTGATGAGCTGGTCAGTGTCGCAGACACATTAAGTTAATTAATCAGATTTAATATTCACTTGTATGCTTCAAATTCTATCAACGCTTACATTGCTCGCTATGTCTACGGCGCTTTAGTCTTCTTTGCAGGCGGCATTCTAGGTTCATAATTTGCATCGATTAAAAACAAAATATTGTTATATGTGGTGGTTTTCCTAAAGATTTTCGAAGATTTTATTGGCCAGTGCCCGGTTCTCATGGGTAGCAGTGCCTTGTAATGACGGAGTAAAGAAGATGGGAATCGTAAGAGGCACGACTAAGGAATAATAATCATCTCAGCTCATATACGTCCCATTGTTGGGCTCGAGCCTCATCCACAATAGAAGGGAAATTGATCTATACGATGCTGATCAGACGCGTTGGTATAGGGTTTTATTTAGTTTTCCTTCTCTTGCTCTCATAAGATGTTATATGCATATTGTAATCTCTCGGTCGTCTTTTACGACGCCTATGGGCAAGATGACGAATTGTATTTTTACTCCATCACCATACAGTAATTGCTGATAAAAAAAAGAATACTTCGAAATAGAACTATAATCCCGAACCTGATCAGTTCCCCTCCCATTGTGGAGAAGGCTCGGGCTCGGCATTGAGACGTATATGAGCTGTAATGATGGGTAAGTAAGAAGAATAGACATATTGTGTTGGTGTGTGCGAATAATTCGAACTTATGGATTATTCGTTCCGAATCGAATATTAATATAATTATTCGATATCGAAGTTCTCGAATAATTGGAATAATTGCCAATAATTCGATTATTTTTCGAATAATTAGTTCTTTTTTTCGAATTATTTGTAAACTATTATATTTTCAAACACAATTTAATAATTAAAAAGATCGAAACAAATAGAAAATATCTCTTGCCAATTTTACTATCTAGATATTTTATGTTGCCGACAGAGATGAACATATATTGAAAATGCAATCGTTTTCTTTGGGTAATCGATTTTTAAACGAAAAGTATATTATTCGTAAGTAGAATATTTCGATACACGGTTTAAAGGGATTTAAATGGAAACAATTGCAAATCCAGAAATATTTCATTAACTCGTCGAATTATTCGATCCCAATTTCAAATCGAATATTAATATTCGATTCGTTTCGATTTTAACGATATTCGCACACCCCTAATATAAGATAAGAACACATCTTATCTCATCCCATCCCATCATTATCCTGCTTTTATCCCAATTACTTGTTGGTCGGCGCAATATGTTCTTCTATGGTACATATTGATATGCAAAGTTTTTTTAATCATTTTATGATCGGCGGCCTGTCTGATATCTACCAGGTTAATCACCAGACGGTATCGGATCAAGTTGACCTAAGTCCATATCTCTCAGTTTACTACACCTACGATGATAGTCTTCATTATCATCATCGTCTCAGCCGACATAAGTCCTGGAATTTTCTACATAAGTCCACATTGGACTCTTCCACAATGGAAGGGAAATTGTCATTGATTGATACTACATCACGCTGGTCTGACTTGTTGGCATAGGGTTTTACGCGAGTTTTCTTTTTTTGTAGGTATAGATGTTATATGCATATCATATACCTTAATCATATTTTACGACACACATGGAAAAATTGTCTTTACAGCTGTTAGCGATACGAGTGAAATTTGTATAATAATTTTTTCAGAGCACAATTCACCGCGAGATAAACACGGCGTTGCAAACATGAGACGCGGCACCCCCGCCTCCGGCGATCTATGCGGCGGTCAACAAGCACCCGCGGCTACCACTACTGCTGCGGCATTCGCCACACGAACCACCACCCACCTACGTGACGCTTAAAGCGAAGAAATGAAGAGTGCTCTCGGTATTTCGCAAGGTGCACGAGTTTTTCTAATTACAACTAAAAATGGGGAACCGGTTTTAACGTAATGCTTCTTTTACATTTTCAATATATTTCTGTCTGACCATCTGATTTTAATTTTAAACTTAATAATAACATAAACTTTTAAATAGAAGTACTTTACGGATTTTATGGCGTTTATACTTGATTTTTGATTGCATGACGTTTCGAACACTTTGCAGCATTCATGGTCACTGGCGGACCACGTGTCTGATCGGTCCGCCCGTGACCATGCACGCTGCAGTATTTGAAACATCGGCCAATCAAATATACAAGGCGATAAAATCCGTAGTTTTGTTTAAAATGTGTAATACTCGCGTAAACATTAGAAATCATAACATAAACTTTGATACATAATTGTAAATAAAATTACGGATTTTATGGCGTTAAAATCAAATACAAACGCGATAAATTCCGTAAAGTAGTTTTATTTACAATGTGTAATACTCGCGTAAACATCTGAAGTCATTTTGTTACATAAGTTTATTATCCAATTTTCTTACCTTAATACCTCAATGTCGGAGAGCAGAAGGGGAAAATGATGCTGATCAGTCCTTTCATTAGAAATCTGAGAGCTTATTTTATATTTAATGTGATGTAACGCGTCATTCATGTAAATTTTCTACGGGAATGGTTCTAATTTTAACCGGATGATAGTTAATTTTAGTAAAGATAATGAATTAAGTCCAATTTCTTCCTTGTTCTCTTTAGAAAAACAATAAAACGTACAAGATCAATCTAGTTTTAAGAATTTCTTCGCAATTCGTTTTGATTTATCTTTACAGATCTATAGCCTCCTAAATCATGGTTAGAATTACCTCCCCCCATGGAAATCATACATTGAAACATAATTTAAATATTTTCCTATGGTTTTGTCTAATACCGTTCACACATCGGTATATCCTAATAGTGAAACTTCTTTAGTATCGCCATGATGAATAATGCGGTTGGTGTTACAATTTTTGTAACGTTGTAGGTTACGCTGGAGCGTTACGTTACAATTATATTCCATGGCGAAAAGAATTTCTAATTCCTGTGTTTATGTTGCCTGAGTATAGTTAAATTCGTTGTGATATAGGTTTTATAATTCAGCTTATTTTTTATTAAATAGCTAAAATTGTAGAAGTTTCACCTCTTGTGTGTTACAAACTGTTTGACTCCTTTTTTATTGTTTCGTCGACTACTTACATTCCTTCTTTACCCCCCTTGGATTTTTGCTTTTAGATGTCGTCCACCTATCGTCAATCCACTATTCGGAATTTACATCGATGACCGTTTTCAAATTAACCTCGAGGAAAGTTCTCGTCAAAGTCGTCGAAAGTTATCGAATTTAATCAAAATAATCGACAAATATACAACGATAATCGGTATTATTCGGTAAATGTTTTTGAAGCTCTCATTCTAATGACATTTTATAAAATATTTTTATTTTCACATAAAACTAGCCCATAAAACATTTTATGGCGATTAATTAATTACATTCTAACTTAAATAAGCATATAATCCTTTCATTTTTTGAATAAAATGACCGTGTTCTAATGTCTATAATTTTATTTTGCAATTAAATAAATATAACTTTTATGTAAATAAGTTATAAATCGTGTCCTCCCCCCTCCCCACACGATTAAATGCCAAAAAATAACTTAATCTTACTAACGATGTATATTTTAAAGCATAGATTTTTAATATTATAGTAAGAAAAATGGCTGCACGGTGAAATACCGAATTTAAAAATGTTTAAAAACATTATATATATACAATTTGCTTTTAATATATCTGTTCATGTTTTTAGAGTATATTTTATATAATTTCATATGTGCATGGTGGTATATTTTATAATAAAGGGACTATTGATACTATTTGTCACTATTCCTTCCTACTTGTGGAAGACTATTAAGGGCCATAGATAATGATTTCGGTATTCCAAGACCTGATGTCGATATGCCCGAAAACTAAAAAAAAGTTTTAATGAGAACTACCGGCAGAAGCGAAAACTTAAAACTGCGAACAAACATTTGTTTTATGCAATAGTATTATGGTAGTCGTGACGTCCTGACGACGACCCTCCTTGGTATAATAGTTAACCAGATCAGATGAAGTTTGCCCAGTTCGATGTAAATCTTTTAGTCGTCCTTTACGACACCCACGAACAATAGATTGGTAGTATTCATATCAACTACCATACATCACTTTCTACCACACTTATAGAAGAAAATGCTGTATTATAGCTCTTAGTCCTTATTATTAAATATATAAAAATTTATAATTAAAATATTCTCTAAAAATTTGTGCATATATTAAACGTTACATTCATATAAAATATATATGTGTAATTCTGTTTGTATCGACATTCGCCTGGTTTATTAAATGTATAGTCGACAGGCAGTGCCATTGTCTTAGTGTATGTGTGTACATTGAATTATTCCGTAATTTATATAGTTAATGAATATATTTAAATTATATTTAATCACTGGTAGGATAATTTTAGTTATTTGGGTAACATATATGTATTTTTTATTGAGGCAGTGGCTTAGTTTTGTTAATATATTTCTTAATGTCCAAAGCACAAAAGCTGCAACGCAATATGGTTTATTTAATTGTCACTTGAATGATATTTTAGTAATGTTGACAGCCCTAATAGCCCTCCCTAATCATTAATAAAATGACCATTTTCTTATTGCAAACGGATTTAAGCCAATTTTTTTTTGGCGAATTATAAAAGCCTGTCGAGATTCCATTTTTTACGACTTGGTGGCTACTATTTAGGCTATGTAATTGGAAAAAGCTGAATTTCTGGAATAAGGCTTGACAACCCTAGTTTAATGTTTAGTTTATATTTTATATACAGTTCATACGTAAATTGTATGTTACCCTAATTATAAATTTATCCTACTTTGTTAAAAAAAGGCTAATAATACGCCTCTTTGATCCCTTTCGCGATTGCGCTTCAGGCCAAAAAAGTGGCACATCAGAAAGGGATTTTAAAATAAATGAATGTTAAAATTTCGATTAAAATTTAAAACTTTTTAAAAACGTAAAATTTAATATATGGCGTAGTGTGTAAGTGTATTTTACTGATCCAATGCGTTCGTAGAAATATTTCCATATGTAATCTACAATTTCAGTTGTAAGGTGATGTCCTCAGGAGTTCTACTCGACTCTATGCATTTCTTTATCTCGAATACATTCTCCACTATACTGTAGTAATATTAAGATTATACATATAATTATATTCTTACTGAAGATCACAGTATCAATGACTTATTTTATATTCGTTCAAATATTTTCAGGCCATTTAAAGATTGGTGTCGTGGCATCGATGAAAAAGAAAATCCATCGAGACTATATTTTCATTTACTTGATGATTTATTATTGAAATATTTTACTTAGTCCAATTTTTGCAAGTAAATATTTTTAAATTACATCTCCTAATTATAACGGTTACTGCTGAATCTAGGTAGTTAGCAGTAATAGTTGATTTCAGTCCTTTGATTCAAAATTAACCAAGTTCCAACTACGTATTTTTTAAAACAACGCATAATTTTTCCACCAAATTATGTAATATCTTATTGTCCTTTTAAATGTGGAGTTATCAAATATAATTTTGATGGAAATTTAATATTTTTTTAATTAACCGTTAGTTAGAAAAAAATGCGATACCTTAGAGATATGTGATGTTCAGTCAGAATGTATTTTCCTAACAATTCCTAACATATACGATTAGACTTATGAGCATATTACCGTTTAACTTTCCTACTGTGTAGGCGTATTCTATTAATAATGATAATTATAATAAATAATATTATGAACATAAAATTCCAGTCTTGATGATTTTTAATTAATATATAAAATATATTCATCCTTAGATGTTAAGACATTAATGTGTCGTGCGAAATTATTTTGAATAATTTTTTTAGTAAATATTTGAAATATACGCCATACAACGTTGAAGCTGGCAAAATGTAGTATATGATTTAATGCGTTTAGTTCACGTTTTGAGCTCTTTGTAACTCACAAAAATCAGTACAATGAAATAATTTCGCGCGCGTAATTTCTGTATGTATAAAAAGCAGTTTATATTCGTCATCAATATCCGTCTACTCCCCCCTCCCCCCAAAGTTAATGTAGACTTTAATTTCACCTTTATTTTATCATTATTATAAGTTTTATATTCATTTAAAAGCCCTGTAACGTCATAGATCCCTTAGCAAATTAGTGATTACAATTTTGACAGATAATGTTATCTGCCAATCATCAAGTACATTGTTGTTTGTTAAATTATTATTAGTTTAATGTAAAAGCTTTAAGTATAATTTAAGTTTCAAACTTTCAGTTTAAGTTGTTTTTTTTATTTAAAGAAAATAAGCATACAGCGGATAACTATTATCTGTCAAATGTAAAATAAAAATTGGTAACAAAATGATATCATTGAAAAAGGCTGAGGATACAATTTTTAAGATATACAATGTCTTATAAACAGGGTAACTTTGGTTCAATGTTACGTCATTTTTAAAATAGTGGAAGTTTTTATTCGGATTTTTACTCTTGTCTAATGAACGGGCACAGTTATTTGTAGTTTATTTTTTATTCTTTTAACCACGACCGTCATGCGAGTAAAACATGAATCGTATAAAAATAATATTATACGCTAATTATATTCGTGTATTTTGGCTGTACCAATATTCAAATTTATTTCATCAGGCCCGATTATTTTTTTTAAACTTACTTTACACTTGATTTCACAATATCTAAACTCTATTCAGCTTGATTCTGATCTGTTTGATTTTTTTTTGGGTAAATTTACCAATTGAAATTTCACCTACTTCCCGTTAACCGATTGACCTGAATTTCAGTACACATCTTTAGTTGTGATGAAAATACAATTTTGTAAATTCAGCATCACCAACCCTGATGGTGCCCCCCACAAAATGACTGGATCGACTGGATTAAACGTTCTTTTCAAATCTCCTAAATATGGGTATCAAATAAAAGGGCTTAAGCAGTAGAATACTGGGTATTATGTCATTCCAAATATCAGAAGCTCAGTCATAAAATCAAAATTAAAAACAATTGGAATTATTATTATTTTTACTATTTTTATTTAGAACAAATCCTTGCGAATCAATCAATTAAAGTCGAATACACGAATTTAAACTAAACTCCATATAACCATACCAATCACAAATATATTAAATTATATTTATCATTACGATGTCATATTTACCGTTCGTTTTAGTCTTCATAGAATAAAATACATTATGAACAAAATATATAATTTAATAGTTCAATTTATTAATAGTTATAGAAACAATATTTATTTGTAAGTGTATAAAATATCCGTTTAAAGATATTATGGCAGGAATACGCGTGCCTTCAATTTGAGGAAAGCTTGCACGGTATAGGATGATAATTAGTATAGCAGGGATAATTGCGTGCTGTTTTCGAATGGCTGTATCATGTTTTGCTATGTGGTTTGTAAAACTTTGTCCGTGTTCGCTATTAGCATATTTAATAAGACGGCTGGATGTGTTATCTCCGAACATTTAAGTCAGATTTGACTTAAGTTTTTGAATATGTTTTACCAGGCCGCGATAAGTGTTTTTTTTTATCATAACGCATCAATAACAGGAGTTTTGTCCTTTAGTAAGTTAGCTTTCATTCAGTGGTCATAGGCAGCGACCTAGCTGTACCCTTGGTATTGCAGAGGTCCATGTGCGACGGTATCATTTACCATCCGTAAGTGGTGTAGGTGTAGTGCTTACTCGTTTGCCATCAGAGCAAAAATACTGCTCCAAAAAAAAAAAATCAACGAAATCCTATGCCAATTGCTATTTATTTAGTCCATTTAATAGAAATCGGTACTATACATAGTTGCTTCTGATAGTAAGGCACGAAGCAACATAAATTTTTGAAGTGTTAGCTCCGTAAAATACATAGATTATAATTTAATCGGAATGCTAGCGAATAGTTTTGCTATCTTGTTACCACATATTATTTTCATTATTCAAATTTAAATTGTTTACCAAATATTTAAACGTGCAATAAACTCAGCTGTGTGCCTACTCTTGACTCTCGATTTCAATCCTAAATCCAATCATAGCTCGAATGTGAGCAATTTGGTACTCTTGAAAGTGACACTAGCGCACGATTGGAATCAAATTCAGTGATTTTTTTAAACTAAATTAATTTGACTTTCGTCGATTAAGTCAAATATTTGCTATTCCCGACGTGATTTTGACGCAGTTTGATGAATCGTTAATGTTGTATAATTTCAAGAAAGAGTCTTTGTGAATATAACATTTGGTGAATATAACAACGGCAAACCCGAAGAATTCATTCTCGAATTTGTTTAAGAGTACCAGATATAAGTTTGGTGAGATTGGAATTAATCGGATTCGAAATTAGAATTGATTTCAAGAGTAGGCCCACTAATCAGTTACCGTTGTGAAGTTCGACATAATACGCAAGTTAGCCATCTTCTGTGATGAGCTATTCCTATTGTTCCAGCCACAGGCAAGTGTATTCCCGCTTATATATAGTTAAAAGTAGAAACCGAATGATCTGTTGTGTATTTAAAAAAAAATGTGTAATATTAGAAAATAGATTAACGTTTAAGTGTTATTTCCGATTATAATTTGTAAAACTGATGTTGTTAAGCGACTATATGATATATATATAAAACATTTATAGTATATATAGTTATATGTACAATATCATAGCGGCCGTTTATATATAAGTATATTTTTGTTTTAAAAACTTTGTTTTTATTGTGACCGATATTTTTGGCCTGACGTGTAACCCGCCCACCGAATGGACTATAATGGTGTGCCAATATATCTTCCAATGGTATGTTTGAATACGTTTTCTTCGAAATGTGTAATATTTTTTTCGTTTGGCCAAAGACGTTGGTCGCAGATCGTTGTATAATAAACGCATTATAGTTTTTAATTGTAATTTATTCAATTACAAATTTATGTAGTCTGCGTTGCATTTGATTTAAATTTGTATCTGAACGTTTTGAAAGGAAAGTTAATAAAAAAATAACTATACAAATGTCGTAAAGATGATAATTAGAAAAATATTTTGGTTAAGTAAAATGCTTTGGTTAATTAATAAATATGTAAAGACCCACTCTGATCTAATTGGGACAATGCGAGTTCAAGTTCCACGTGCGGTTAATCATTCTTCGCTCGCAAATGAGTTTTTATAAATTATGCTCATATTTTCGCGATAATTAGAAAAATACTTTGGTTATAACACGTAACGACCCGTACTGGTCTAATTGATAAGATGCGAGTTCAAGTTCGTCATAATTTTTCGCTCGCAAATGAGTTTTTATAAACTATGACTCATATTTTTGGAAAGGTTTTTTTAATCGGTAAAGTATTATTTTATATTACCCAATTTCTCTTCTATCGCGGAGGTGCTTGAAGCCCAGCAGTGGGACATATATGAGCTATCATGATTATTTATCAGTACACGATATCGCTATTAACATGTCCTTACGAGAATATGACATATATCGAGCTTATGCCGCCTACATGCAACGTCTCTCTGTGTTTTATCATCAACATGCCCATATGCATCCCACTGTTGGGTCTGGGCCTCCTCAACTATGGGAGGGCAATTAACCTACTACTCCCTGGTCAGACGTGTTGGCATAGGGTTTTGTTTCGAGTACTCCTTCTCTTCCATACATGTTATATGCATAATAATATTTATTACATCCCTTAGTCGTCTTTTACGTCACCCATGGTTAAAAGAGGGGATGGTGAATTGTATTCTTACTCCGTCACCTCACGGAAACCGGACGGAGTAAGAATATACTTCACCACTCCCTATCTTCCCCGTGGATATCGTAAAAGACGACTAAGGGATATGCACATAAGATCTGTGCAAGAGAAGGAAAACTCGAAATGAAACTATACCAACATGTCTGATCAGCATGGTATAGTAGGCCAAATTCTCTCCCATTGTGGAGGAAGCCCAAGCCCAACAGTGGGACGTATGTGGGCTGTGATGATGATGATGGTATTGATGCAAATTTATGCAGCCCGTGTGATAACGTATATATTCTTACTCCGTCAACACACGGAAAATTAAATGCATTTTAAAATTTAAATAATTGATACAAACTAACATCGACCTTATGTAATTATAATTATGTCAAATTTGCCTGTACACTCTTGTTATTTTCTGGTTTTTACACAGGAAATATTTTTCCTGTTTATTCGAATAGGTTGGTAATGTTTAGCTAAATTATTACTAACTAGCAACCCGGCCTCGCTTCGCTTCGGTTATAGTCGTTTTACCCGCGTAGTTCCCGTGGGAATACCGGGATAAAATATAGCCTAGTTTACACCCTGATATTATAGCTTTCCATTGGTGAAAGAATTTTTGAAATCGGTCCAGCCGTTTTGAAGATTACCCGGGACAAACAGACAGACAGACAGACAAAAATTTTTTAATCGCTATTTTAGGCATAGGTGTCGTGCAAATAACCGTGTGAGCATGAAAAAAGCCTATTATTTTGACATTACAGACACTCCAATTTTATTTATTGGTATAGATCTGTAAGATTGAACTCAAAAGTTGTCCCTTATTATTTCCACTTCAAGTGCAATGCAGACTGTTTACATACTACGTTATATCTTCCATTAGTATCTTAGTCGCTGTGAGCTGAGTATTGCGTATTAAATAAATATGAATTTCATTGGTGTGACTTTCATTTTGTTCTTGCTATTTGCTTAGCTTTTATATACAGGAGTAATAATCATCATTGATATCCACACGACGGAGATAACTTGAGTAGTGTCAAACTCTTACCGAGTAAGTCACTCGACATCGTAGCAGAGTTCATCCATTTCACCTGGAAACGTTATGGTCTTCAACTGTACGTTTCCAGCGATCATTTCTCCCACGTACGTGCAAGCTCTGGAATGAACTATCTGCTGCTGTGTTTCCCGAGCGTTATGACATGTCCTTTAAACGAGGTTTAAGAAAGAGTATTTTCTTCACGGTTGGCAACGGCCCGCCTGTGCCCCTGTTATTGCAGAGGTCCATGTGCGGCAGTATCACTTACCATTAGGTGTGCTGCTTGCTCGTTTGCCACCGTTGGCAATAAAAAAAAATCCTGCTTCTTATACTACTTCATGAATAGTAAATGCCATGCCTTTTTAGATTGATTTTAAATAATCGATTGAAGTAGGCGATGCGTGGTGGCAATCCATTATTATTTTAAACGCAAAGAACGAAGGGAGACCCAGTAGTTTCCCACTGATCAATATACCGCACACCACAGTGACGTGGAAGCAACACGGGATACAAGGTGGAATAGGAGATAAAGAAGTCTTCTTACTCTAACTTGCAACTTAAATTTACAATTTTCTTCAGAACTTCGAACATTTATTCGACACTGTTTTACGTTTAAAGGAGGCATTCTCAGGATGGTTCGACATTACCTGCCTCTGATGCCGCCCTAGCCGAGGCCGCGGGTGACTGGACCGGGGAGTTAGTCCGTCACCCGCCGAGAGGCAGACCGCGAGGAAAGACCGACGTCTTCCTCGAGGAGAGCCGTCGGTCGAGGAGGGGGTATTCCGTCGGACCGTTCACTGACGACAAGTCACCCTGCTCCGGTGGTCGGTCCAACGATAAAGGCGACGTGTCCCGGGTGGGTTACGGGTGTGCGTGCTTACGCCTCTCTGTCGCCCCGGACAGAGTGGAGCGAGGAGTGCGTCGACCGTAATCCACACCCAAAAAAAAGGGTGGTTCGGCGTCAATGGCATATTTGCAAGTTGAGGTTTTAGAGACTACTCATCACGAGGAAATAAGAAGACTTGTTTATCTCCTATTGCACCTTGACCCTATACAGTGTTCCTTCCATTCCATTGTGGTGTGTGGTATATTAACCGTGTAAAAGTGGTGGGTCTGCTTTCTTTCCCTCCATTTTAAAATATATTGATATTGTTTCTTATTTATTGCGTAGTAACCTATTAGCTACTTGCGAGGTGGCCTATTAGCTTCCTACAAGGTAGCTAATAGGTCACAGCTGATTGTTAAATTGTTCCTTCAAACTTTAATCCGCGGTGCAGTTTGAAGTGATCTTAATTTTTTTTATAATCGTAGGTTTCATGGTAAGGCCTATAGTGGGGACTACGAATACTACCGACACTTAGGTTGCTCGTGGGGGTGTCGTAAAAGACGACTAAGAATTTTTTGTCGACCTGGCCCAACTGCCATTAATGCCGTCAGATCAATAACTACATTCCCATGGAGAGTTGACGTTAGGCAGGCGGACAGTCATAAGACTATTACCAAAACTTTTTGTGTCCTTACCCAATCCCTCCTGAGAGGTATGCAGTTGTAAAAAGTTCGTTTGCCTATGTAAAAGAAAATGCCTACAGTGGTTTCCTGCAGGTTTGTAGAAAGTATGTAAACTGCATCATGACTTCGTCGTAAAAGAGGAACGACATAAACATCATGTGGTTATTAGCAGGCAGTGGCTCTGACACATAGCCGACTCTGAGCCCTGCATAGGTACTACCTGCTTAGGCAAAAACAAAACTAAAATCAGCTTCTAGCATTTAGACATGGGACGTGATGGGATAATCAATTGGTACTGTACTTCTTTCATGTGGTGATAGAGTAAGAATACAATTCACCACGTTCAATATGACACCGACTAAGGGACAGATAGATTAATATGCAGATAAAATCTATGCAAGAGAAGAAAAACTCGCCATAATAAGGGTTTTACTACTGGCTCGATAGCCAACACGTCTAACCAGCGCGATATAGTAGATCAATTTCCCTCACATTGCGAAGGAGGTCCTAGGCCAAGAATTATACAATAAGTCGCCTTTACTTTTGCGTGGTCAGAAAAACTGCCTAAAGAATCACCGCGGTAGCTGGGAACAAGCTCTTGGGTAACTTCTAACTGCAACTGCCAATGCGTCTGTAAAGCTTATATATATTATATCTTAACTTGATTACGGCTTACAGTTCAAGCTTAAACATATTATATCACTAGCAACCCGCCCTCGCTTCGCTTCGCTTTCAGTCTTTCCTGCGTAGTTTACGTTCCCGTGGGAATACCGAGATGAAATATAGCCTAGTTTACTCCCTGATATTATAGCTTTCCATTGGTGAAAGAATTTTTGAAATCGGTCCAGCCGTTTTGAAGATTACCCGGAGCAAACAGACAAACAAAAAAATATAGTGTATTTTAGGCATATGTATAGTGCAAATAACCGTGTGAGCATGAAAAAAGCCTATTATTTTGAAATTACAAACAGACACTCCAATTTTATTTATTGGTATATTATCTCCACTTGGTGAGAAGAATGTTGAATAGTAGATATTGACAGCCAAATGGCCTTAATAACGACTTTTGTTTCTGAAATAATATTGACTGTTTTATGGACAAGACTGCTCTCAGAATTATGAAATCTAAAAAATTCAAAATTCAATAGGTCATCATCATCATCACAGCTCATATACGTCCCACTATTGGGCTCGAACCTCCTCCATATTGGAAGGGAAATTGACCTGCTATACCACGCTAGTCAGGTGGCTCGGTATAGGGTGTTGTTTCAAGTTTACCTTTTCTTACTTTGTTGTTATTTGTACATGATATCCCTTAGTCGTCTTTTACGACACCCACGGGCAAGAGAGGGGGTGGTGAATTGTATTCTTACTCTGTCCTACAGTTAGTAATGAGACAAATTGTATTGTGGTATTAACAATTTCTGAGCGTAAGATCGGGATAACGTACCACGCAATTTGTAGGACAATATGACTGTTAATTTATATAAATATTAAATAAGTAAGAAAAGAAAAATCAGCTCGTTAGTAATTACTTTTGATGACCTCGTTATCGATACATGTTGGGCGCAGGGGACTGTGATGTAACCACAGATTTTGTAGGACAAATGTTTTTTTAGATAATTATCTTGAGATATACCAAAAATTACCCCGTTAGTAATAAATTTTTTAGAACCACCAAATGGGCATATTCTATCCCTCCTACCTCCGAAACCTACCACAATTGAGAGTTTTCGTACAGATATTGTTGGGCGTCTCATCAAGATAAGGCTACAAACAAAAAAATAGCTTGTTAGTAATAAAAAAAAAAATGTACGGTGAATCCTGGCCTATAACAACCACGAACATACTTTCAATCTCCTCGTAAGCTTTGGTTCGGAGATAGTCTGCAAGGATATTTCTGCATCTTAATTTAGGTAGGGGGTACAAATTACATACTCTATTGACAGTATTATAAAGATGACTACTAAGGCTATAATAGTATCGACTGGCAAGGGCTGGTCTCACTCGTACGAATGGACATACTCGGTCTTTGCGACGTTTATTTATCAGAAACCCAGGCTCGTAACGCACTGATATGTGTCTACGCAAAATCATATGAAAAACACAAAGCTGTCTCACCGTAAGGACCTTCAAGCAAGTCTTTATATAGTAATCTACTGGGGTATCGGAAAGGTTTGCCGAGCAGACAGCTCTCTGTGTCCTCTTCAAGCGTACCTAAAAGTGAAATTTTAAAGGTACCTCCCCACACAACAATATAAGTGCAGTAATGCGCGGTTATACTATACGTCAATATACCCAGTGAAATATAAAATAAGGACGGGACAAACATGTATTAAATAAGTAATTCAATTTGGCTCCAAGGTCTTCGCACTAGATCTATCTAATTTATAGATTCAAATAACGTGAATTGCATGACGACACTGGCAGATTATTTCATTCCAGAATCTTTAATATCTTGAAACACTTCGAGAGTGTCATTGACAAGAGCTATATTTGTTCCCAGTGAGTTATTATAAATGGAGTCGAATGTAAGTTCGATAACTAACGTTCCGAATAAGCTGATTAGAGAATAGAGCTCACCAAACGTGGCGCATGATAAACCTAATCAGGAACACCTATGGATCCAATCGTTTCCTACATTGAGTGAAAGCATTTAAATAAGTTCCAGTTTGGGTAGTGTCACCTCGATTATCTTTAAATCTAAATTCTCTTTTAGAATAAAACCTATATTAATCCGAGCCTAGATTATGAATTTAAAACCAATCTAATAGCAGGAAACGTGGTCCCTAAATGTAGGCTTCATAATAAGGCTCAAAGTCGCTCAGCGTGCTATGGAGTGGGCTATGGTCGGGATTTCTCTGCGAAATAGAATCCGAAATACGGAAATCCGCAGAAGAACGGGTGTAATCGACATAGCACGAAGAATTAGCACGCTAAAGTGGCAATGGGCAGGCCACATCGCTCGAAGAACCGACAACCGCTGGGGAAGAAAGGTTCTCGAGTGGCGACCACGTGTTGGACGACGCAGTGTAGGAAAGACCAACCCCCCACCCCCAATAGGTGGACCCGTCGGTCCACCTGGTGAAAGTTGCTGCGCGTCGTTGGATGCAGGCGGCAGAGGACCGCACTTTGTGGCGTAACATGAGGGAGGCTTACTTCCGACAGCGATAGGCTGAAATGATGTTGATGAATGATGAAAATGAGAATTATTTTCGAGAAGGGCATGAATTGGACCACAACGTGCAGTATAGAGACCTACCGGGTAGACTTATGGCGTAGCGAGACATGGGGAACTTGAATGACAGTGAATGGAAATAAAGAGGGCTGATGATGTCCATAAGGTGTGGACAATTTAACTGGCGCTCTAGCAATGGCAGACCTAATACAACAATGATTTAAGCTTTATACTATAACATATAACAAACCAAAGAATTCCATTGCGTGATAAAAAATTAAATCTAGTTAACAAAGCTTTTTCCTTCCTTCCTCGTTTAATTGGGTCTATGTCAGCTGAACAAATCAAAATTCTTTACGCAAATAATACAGCGAAAAAAAAGCAATAAAAATTGCTTAATAAAGAAAATTTCAAATATGGCGGCTGCCACAGATACTCGTGTATTTTAGCATCGATTTCTCAAGGCGCATGTCAGTATTCCCGCCATTTCGCCAGTACCGCGCAACGAGTGACGCATAGCAGTCGTGGATTGTTATGCGTCCTAATAATTATGAAATGAAATAAAATATTGTGATTATAACTCAAATTTGACAGTAACAGCATTGATTTTCACGTGTTTTTTTCTAAATTAATATTCAGAAGTTCTGCTGAGCGGTTCGAGATCAAAACAACGTTTATTTCGGTAAGATTTCTGCTTATTACAAATCGATATAATATAAATTGTGCACAACGTTCGCGATGTTTTCTAGATACCCTTATCATATTTTACTGTGTGCCGAATACAAACGACTTATCGTAAATTTTCTTCTATTTAAAATATAAGGTTTTTCTTCCTTCACATACGTGTAAACACCGACAAAGTATTATGAATAAAACATTGCGCCAAATAACTTTGTTTTTCTTCCATAAAAGTGTTCACTTATGCATGGTTATGCGGGATGGTTTGATATTTTTTTAATAATAGCCATGGAAGCATATTATTTTTACTGTTTATATTTTTCTATATGCCCGAACGTCATTTTGACTATACAACAAAGCTTTTGTTTCCAGAATGCAGCAGATAAGCTTTCAGTTTTTTTTTTCAATCCTATTGAGCCCAAAGTATTTGTAGCATCCCATTTGAGGACCTGAAGAATTTAATTAATGAAAAAAGTCCTAAAAAGACTAAATGATATGATATGCGGAAAATATAGATGCAAGAGAGGGAAATCACTGTGTAAAACCTTATGCCAACCTTTCTTACCACCGAGGTATAGTAGGTCACGGACGCCCGCGTGGTGACGGAGTAAGAATACAATTCACCACTCCCTATCCTGCCCGTGGATATCGTAAAAGACGACCAAGGGATATAATATGCATTTAATATCTATGTAAGAGAAGGAAAACTCGAAATAAAACCCTATACCAACACATCTGACCAGCGTGGTGTAGTAGGTCAATTTCCCTGTCAATGTGTAGGAGGCTCGAGCTCAATAGTGGGACGTATATGAGTTTGTGATGATGATGATGATAGTAGTTCAATTTCTCTCTCACCCTGTAGAAAGTCCGAGATCAACAGTGAGAACTATATGGGCTGATAAATATCTGTCCATGTGGTGACGGAGTAAGAATACAATTTGCCACCCCCCTCTCTTGCTCGTGGATGTCGTAAAAAACGACTAAGAGATACAATATGCATATAACATCTATGCAAGAGAAAGTATACTCAAAATAAAATGCTATGCCAACACGTCTGATCAGCGGGGCATAAGAGAGTTATTTCCCTCCTATTGTGGAGGAGGCTCAAGCCCAGTAATGGGACATATATGAGTCGACATGAATAGATATCGCTGTCAATAAAGATTTATCAAGCCATGTAGTAGAGGTCAAGAGTCTGTAAGCTAACTTCTCAAGTCGCGGGTGATCGGACCGGGGACCGTTTAGTCCGTCACCCGCAGAGAGACTGACCGTGCGACGGCAACCGACGTCCCGGGACCGGGATGTCGAAAGGTATTCCGTCGGGCCGACCAATGAGGACAAGGAACTCTGCACTGGTGGTCGGCCTAACGACGAAGGCGACGTGGGTACGAGTAGGTTATGGGCCCGCGCGCCGTCCTTTCGTCGCCCCGGACGGGATGGACGGGGTGTGTGTTTCCCATAGCCTACGCATAAAAAAAGCTAACTTCTCATACAGTCTAGATTGACCAGGCTTGTTCCATCAAGTGTATTGTAGTTAAGTATTGAGGAGAGTTCACTGGAACAAGGTCTTGGTGTAGAAAAAATTTTAAACTGATAGCGTTAATTGGAATTATAATATCGCCTTGGTTTTTTTTGGCAGTATCTGGTGCGACCGCTCGCCTTCTGTAATGTCCGGGGTGACAGGAGGGTGGCGCGCGATAGCATAAACCCGCCGTGTTCCCTTCTCTTCGCCTTTAGGCCGAGCAATGGTACTGAATACCTTCCAGCTTAGCGGGATATACTTTCGGGTCCTTTACGGCGCACCCCTGAGGCGTCGCCCTCACGCGGTCAGCTTTTATACGGGTGACGGACTATTCCCTGGTCTGGTCACCTACAGCCTCGGCTAGGGCCTCCTGCTGGTTTGGAGTTTATTCTTCCTTGGCGAAACCAATGTTCAAGGGTGGTGCGCCGACGGATCTATAGCTGTGCTCCCTATGTGCTAGCGTGTTAACATTACAATATGTCACCACCACCGCTATGGGTGTCGTAAAAATTAGGAACTAGAATTTCAGAATAGTCTACAATCACCATCGTGTCAAGCATTGTAATATCTGATGTTTACGCGAGCATTACACATTGTAAATAAAAGAATTACTCGTTTTATTGCGTTTGTATTTGATTGTCACGGGCGAACTAAGTCCGCTCGTAACCATGAACGTTGTAAAGTGTTCGAAACGTCGGGCAATCAAAAATCAAATACAAATGCGATAAAAGCCGTAATATAGATTAATTTACAATTGTTATTTCAATGAATGAATCTAATGAATGAATGAACTATGACGAACGTCTTAGGTTCTATTTCTATAACTATTGAAATAAAATAATATATTGTTAGTGAGATGCTCCATGTTACAATAGACTTTAGCTTTGTTCCTCGAGCTAGCACGCTTGAATAACGATATGTATTAAATGCATTCCATGGCATGCAACCCATGGACGTCTACTGTTGAAAACACGTCTTCCAAGAAGAAGATATTGTCAGCATCTCCACGCTTAGCAGGCGACTTAGCTGTTGCACTTGATGTGGAAGTTTTTCAGGAGAATATCACTGCCCTTTTTCTTGATGTTAAGCTCAGGTAATTTTTTCACCTTTCGCAGGCTTGTAAGATGTGATGACATACTGCGTTCTTAATCTGTTACTTAAATTAACTAAATCTTAAATTAATTTATTTAACAGTATTTTTCGGTCATGAGGAAAACAGATGCGCGCCAAACATATTTTGCGTCATCGTGCGAATTACTGATAAGCGCCTTTATTAGGCTAAAAGTATAATTAATGGAATACATTAAATATTAACGTTAAAACACGAAAACGATTAAAATCCCTAGATTTTGCATAATAACTTAAATACTAGATATCATCATCATCATCACCTCAGCTCACAAAAGTCCCACTGTTGGGCTCGGGTCTCCTCCTCAGTACTAGGAAAATTGACCTACTTTACCGCGCTGGTCAAACGTGTTGGCATAGGACTCTATGTCGAATTTTCCTTCTCATGAATAGATTATATTTGTATATTACATACCTTAGTCGTCTTAGGGTATGGTGAATTGTATTCTTACTCCGTCACCAGAGGGAGAATACTAGGTATGGGTTAGTACAATTTCACCACTAGTTTAGCCGGTCAGGATGACAGATAATAAAATATAATCTATGGTATTGACGAAATATCATCACTGGTATTCCGTATGGTCACGGAATAGGAGTAAAATTCACCGCCCCCTATCTTAGTCGTTGATGTCGTAAGATACGACTAAGGGTCATAACGTGCATATAATATCTGTGCAAGAGAAGGCAAACTCGAAAGAAACCCTATACCAACCTGTCTGACCAGCATGGTATAGTAAGCTCAATTTCTCTCTTATTGTGGATAGGAGGCTCCAGCCTAGTAGTGGGACGTGTATTGGCCGAGATGATTGACGATGAAAGTTAAATTGTCTTTGGTTTTATACACATTTTTTGTTATATAGTAAAACAAAGTTTAAAATCAACTTGACGCGTGAGACTCTAGCGCGATTCTGGACTGCACGACTTCGCCCAATTGGACGGTTCAATAATGCGTATATTCTATAAAATCTCAACGATCTATGAAATTAATTTCTGAGAAAGCATAACTAGCTCGTTGATCCTGGAATCACGTTTGATCCGAACGGTTGTGTAAAATTGCTGTCGCTATGGTAGTATAGCGAATTGTGGCGCAGATTGTCATGAACATCTATAGATGTCGTTACCAGTTAATAGGTAACAACTATGCAAGAAAAGGGAAACTTGAACTGAAACCTTATACCAACCTGCCTGACCAGCGTGGTATAGTAGGTCAATTTTCCTCTCAATATAGGAGGAGGCTCGAGCCCAGTAGTGGGAGGTATATGAGCTGTGATGATGATGATGATCTGTGCAAGGGAAGGAAAACTCTAAATAAAACCCTATACCAACATGTCTGAGTCGTATAGTATATAGTAGGTCAATTTCCATCCTATTGGGGAGGAGGCTCGAGCCCAACAGTGGGACGAGTAGGAGCTTAGACGACTACAACGACGATTTAGATATACCAAATAGTATTTTTATTACATCCGCAGAGAAGGTAGAAGTGGTAAAAAGTATTCTTATATTGAGAGAGAAAGTATTCTTATATAGAATATTGTATAAGACTATGCCTATGGCATTTAGTGACATTTGCTATTTACATTTTAAGAGGCTGCGAGTTAAACGTCCCCTGTAGTGCGACAGTAATAGATTGATGATTGAAGCAAATAGCTGTGACGTCAGTTTGTATTTATAAACACTTAGCATACTGACGTCAACATTGCGTGTAAAGCAGTCAATAATATAACTAGACATAAAACGGTGTTATACAACGATTACTGGAATAGTAATGATAAAAATTACTTGCAAAAATACGTTGTTTTATTTTAGTGCATAATTTTTGGAATGGTATATCTACGTGACCAGTGTGTTATCAGTGATGACTTACGGCACGGAAACGTGGCCCCTAAATGTAGGCCTCATAATCAAGCTCAAATTCGCTCAACGTGCTATGGAAGCGAGCTATGCTCGGGATTTCTCTGCGAGATAGAATCCGATATAGGTACGGCTATCCGCAGAAGAACGGGTGTAACCGAAATAGCATAATGAATCAGTACGCTGAAGTGGCAATGGACAAGCCACACCACTCGACGAATTGACAACCGCTGGGGAATAAAGGTTCTCGAGTAGCGACCACGTACCGGACGACGCAGCCTAGGACGCCCCGCCCACTAGGTGGACCGATGACCTGCTGGGCGTCATTGGATGCAGACGACACAGGACCAGACTCTGTGGCGTAACATGAGGAAGGCCTACGTCCAGTAGTGGACGGCGATAGGCTGAAATGATGATGATACCCAAATACCGGAGCTATCGTTCGAAGTGTCGTAGTTTCACAAAGACCAATCCTCTGTGAGATCCGTAAATAATTGTTCCGCGTCTGGTTGTATTTTGTCCGTTAAGTCGTAATTATGTTTGTTAAGTCTCCTAGAAGACACAAGAGTTTATTTCTTAGTATATAGAGTTTTGTCTTAAATTGCGACCATAGATCTTTTGCAGAAGATATAAAATTACCTGAGTAACTTTTGGCTATCATGGCAGAGAAATAAGAGATCTAAGAGGAATGATCATCTAGTTGCTAGTTTACCGCAATGATGTTGTTGCCGGAATGGTGTCGCTGGCGACTGCCTTAATTGAAATGGCTTGGGAGCGACATGTCGACAATGGATTAATCTTCAAGCTTATGGCAAGCATATGTTCATATGGTTTATTGGACTGGCAAAGCAGACGAGAACATTATTATTTTGTAATGCGTCAAGTTGGTGCATTCTTTGGCAATGAAAGTGACATGGACCAGTTATACCACGCTCGCTGCATTGCTTGCTCCAACTTATGTATAAGTTTTTATTTTGAATTATCCTTACTTTGCAGTGGTGCTATCTATTAGATTCTCTTTCATCGGTAGTTCGGCGTTGAACATAAACTTCTCTTAAAGAACATAATTCGCTTCTGTGCATTCATTAACCACTGATTACTAGTTACCTGGCGGAAGGCCATTCTACATCTGCATTTCTGCGTTATTAGATACCTAGCTCATTTAACAATATTTGATGATAAACGCGAATGCGGTAGGGATTCAGAAATTTATGTCGGAAGAGTGGCGTTGGTCCACATAACGAATCACCCCTATCTCTCCATTGGCTTTCGGAATTAACTACTTGGTTTTGATGTTTTGGTTGACGGGTTATTTTTTGAGTATCAAGCCTCTCTACTGCCTGATGAAATAGCACTAGAAAGTCACCCTGGGGCGACCTAATTGCTCTGTTACTCGCGGCTTAGACTACTCGCGTCTGTAAACTAACACAGTGTGATCATTGGCCCCCTTGATATAATCCGTCGCCTCACGTCTTCAACTTAGGACTCTATTATCCCGACCATATTTGCTTACAAGATTACTGACTAACTATAGTCAGTAATCTTGTAAGCATATAATAGGCACTAGCTTACACGTAAGTGAGCGTAGTAAGATCCATTACATATTGGATGGGTGTCAACTTGTAAAGCTGATTGTATCTCCTTCGTCAAGACAAGCGCGCTCAAACGTTGATCGTATCAGTTCATTTGGTCGGATGCCAAACAAAATTTCTGTGTAAAAAATATATATTATCATGTTTAACTTACATATATAAGTATGCGACTTCTCAGGCCATTTGCGTCTTATTGTTGGATACCTCCTCCGCAATACGACGGTACTTGACCTGCTATACTACGCTGATAAAAGAGGTTTTATTTAATGGTTTTTTTTCTTTTTGTCGATGGGTGTTTTTATTGGCAATAAATTTGTATCAAAATGTGGGTCAATATTTAATAACTAATTTCTGTATCGAGTAGATAATTATAAATTTTCTGCAATAATGATGACTTGTCGGACGTGAGGCATCTTAGTCCGCTCGTGCCCATGAACACTGCAAAGTGTTCGAAACGTCGGGCAATCAAAAATCATATACATACGCGATAAAATCCGTAAAGTAGTTTTATTTAAAATGTGTAATACTCGCGTAAACATCAGAAATCATTATGGGTGTTTCTATTTGCTTACACTCCTTAGTTGTATTTTACGTAAACTTCTTAAAAAGGAGGTTAATTGGCTTGTTTGATCCCCCTTTGGAGTGACGGGCACGGGCGGATGCGATTGTCCTCCACAGGGTAGCGATGATAAACGCGGGTCGCAATTGTTTTTTCGGCTTAACAGGTCACCGTCGTGCGTCGATTATCGACTGAACGGGACTTGTGAACGAATTGATTACCTGGGAGATATCTTCCCAGGACGTAATGTTTTTTGGTATCATGGAAACATCGATCATTGTTTTTGACTTCATCAGCAATCATTCATTCGCATTCCACTACTGGACATAGGCCTTCCGCATACAACGTAATCTATCATTTGAGGAGATAATGTCTTACTTGCCACACTTGGCCGGCGGGTATTAGCGAAATATGTGCATAATTTCAGTATTTGGGTATTCCTTTGTGTAAAAAAATATGAGGTTGAAACTTATAAGTCTAAATAAAAAAAAGCTTCTAAAATTAATAAAAACAAAGTAGCTAATAAGATGTTTTAATGAAATTTTATTTATCAAATCTTCAATCTTTAAACGAGCAATTCTTGTATATATATATATATATTCAGGATCTCGGCAACGGCTCCAATGATTTTGTTGAAACTTGGCATACTAGAGGATTCGGGTCCAAAAATCGATCTAGCTAGGTTTTATTTATAGAAAATGTTGTTTTGTTTGTGTTTTTAGCAAAATAAACAATGACATTAAATTTTAAAAGAATATGAATTCAAATTTCGATGGCAACGTCATGAGTTACGATAGATCAGATGGGAAGGTGACAGGTTTTAATTTTGGTATTTTTCAATCAAACAGCGTCGGTTCGAATCTCGGTGTTATTATTATTCTCTTTTTGTAATTTTTTATATATTTTTATTATTTATTTTTTAGTAATATACGTATATCTAAATAAATTCGATAAAAATATGCCGAGCGAAGCTCGGTCAACCAGATATTCTTATCTTATATCTGTAAACGAGCAATTCTTGTATATATATATATATATTCAGGATCTCTGAAACGACGATTTGATGAAACTTGGCATACTAGAGGTTTCGAGGCCAAAAAATCGATCTAGCTAGGTTTTATTTATAGAAAATGTTGTTTTGTCAGTGCTTTTAGCAAAACAATATAATGACATT
This sequence comes from Lymantria dispar, assembly GCA_032191425.1. Lineage (NCBI taxonomy): Eukaryota > Metazoa > Arthropoda > Insecta > Lepidoptera > Erebidae > Lymantria > Lymantria dispar. Next base: position 943,659 of record CM063465.1, on the reverse strand, counting down.
AAATTTTAAAAGAATATGAATTAAAATTTTGCCTTCAACGTCATGAGTTACGATAGCTCAGTTGGGAAGTAGTGCAGTTTCCTTTTAGTATTGTTTTGGCATTTAAACGGCGTCGGATCGAATCTCGGTGTTATTATTATTCTCTTTTTGTATTTTTTAAATTTTTTCATTATTATATTTTATTTTTTATTAATATATATCTAAATTAATCCGACAGAAATACAACAAAAATATTCCGAGCGAAGCTCGGTCAACCAGATATTTATGATAATCAGTTTAAAAGTTATGAGGGCATTGATAAACATAAATAGCGGTAAAAATAATAATCCTTCATTTTGCTTCACCGTAGGCGAATAAAAAGAAAATATAATTATTATCTTATAAACAAAAAATATTTAAGTTATAGTTTAAAACATCATCATCTCTTAGCTAATGTAAATCCCACGGCAGAGATTGAACCTCCTCCAAAATAAATGGAAAATTGACCTACTACACCATGATGGTCAGTCGGTTGAGGTTTAATTTCGAGTTTTCTTCTTTTGCAATAGACGTTATATTTAATCTTTTAGTCGTAGTTTACGACCGTTACGCCGTACCACATGGCATTTTCTATATCCTGTGTATTTTCATATGGTGACTCAAATTGAGACAATAATAGCTCCGTTAGAAAATCGAGTAGACATCGAATCCAGGCAGCCCCAGTTCAATCTTCGACATTCTTTTTTTATTTTTCTCTATATTATTATGTCATCAATATTTTTTTATTATTTAACAAAAAATACGAAGCTAACTCTTTCTAGATAAATCTTTCAAGCGTTACAATTAATGTTTAGAGAGGTCTTTGACCAAAAGTGGACGTCAATCATGAATAATTGGATCATTTGTTTATATAGCATGTTATATAGCAACCGGTCTGACCAGTGTTTTATAGTAGGACAATTTACCTTCTATTGCTGAGCTGTCAAGACAATGACTAGCTATCTCAACAGAAACTATTCTGCATAAACTTAATAAAAAAACGATTCCTTAAAATCGATTGCAGTGTCATCTATCGGTTCCCAATTCACTTTTTAGTTGTTTAAAACCATCTCTCATAAACAACATAGAAACATTTTTTGTATACTATATATAAGAATGCAGTACCTATTAAGTAAATGAAATTTAAAAAACATTTCGTGGATAAGCAATTTGTTTTATATTCGTAGTGACGCTACGGCGTAGAGATTAGCGTCTACGAACCAGCCAATTGTAGTTATTCTAAGAAGCTTTTTGCGTTGATGAATAGATAGATCACTGTTAAAAACCAATAATCCAATAAATTATCATCATCATCATCGTCATTTCAGCCCATTTACGTCCCACTGTTGGGCTTGTGCCTCATCCAGGATGAGAGGGAAATTGACCTACTATCACGCTGGTCAGACGTGTTGGCATAGCGTTTTATTTCAAGTTTGCCATCTCTTGCATAGATATTATATGTATATTTAAGCCCTTATTCGTTTTTTCTGACATCTTCGGACAAAAGAGAGGGTGGTGAATTGTATTCTTATTCCGTTACCACACGGATATGGATATATATACAACTATCTTAAACCCAACTAATGTAGAAAATAACAGCAACTTTTTTAAACTATTGCATCTCATAGCCAAATTTTTGATTGGTAACATGTAACTTGTTTTTTGTGGTGACAGAGTAAGAATACAATTCACCACTTCCTACCTGTGTATGTCGTAAAAGACGACTAAGGGATATAATATGTACATAAAATCTGTGCAAGAGAAGGAAAACTCAAAATGAAACCCTATACCGACATGTCTGACCAGCATGGTATAGTAGCTCGAATTCCCTCCCATTGTGGAGGAGGCCCGAGCCCAACAGTGGGACGTATGTGGGCGGCGACGATGATGATGAATATGTAACTAGTACTATTATGAGGTCATCAATCAGACCCCAATCCAGCATAACGAGGCAGATATAAAAAGTAAAACAATCTTGTTTATTTGGGTCAACAAACCAATTACTTCCGCTACACAAAGTCTGCACCTATTGCTGAGATTAATCTTTCATCATTTGTAAATGTAAATACCAACAAAGTAACTGCTAAGTAGGTGCGTACATTAATTTTGTTGCCAACTGTAGAAGACAAGCTAACAGTCAACGATAAATGCCACTCCGAGAGAAAGAGGAATGACAGTTTTAGGCCCAGAGGTGCACAAGAAAATGGTTTCACTAAAAAGATATTAATACTAACTTCTGCTCGCGACTCCGTCCGCGTGGTATAGATACTTTTGCTAACGCTAACCTAAGACTTTGTTTACGTAGGTGAAAATATTTTTTAATAATACGATTCTGTCGCACATGATTTTCCAAAAAGTCAGTCGTTTACGCAGCGCTCAAAAGGAAGAAAAATCCGATTTTGAAACATTCTTCATTGGTGCTCCGCTCCTGTTGGCCTCGGCGTGCAGCATGATATATAGCTTGTAGCCTTCTTCAATAAATGGGTTATCTAACACTGAAAAAAATTTTCAAATCGGGCTAGTAGTTCCTGAGATTAGCGCGTTCAAACAAACAAACTCTTTAGCTTTATAGCTCTTTAGCTGTATAGATATAGATTTATCATAGTTCTTCCTGGTGTTTATTATTTTATATAAGTCGGTAATCATCATCATATCAGCCCATACACGTCCCATTGTTGGGCTTGGGCCTCCTCCACCATGGTTGGGAAATGGACCTATTCATCCTATGCCATCAGGTTAACTATTACATTCATAAAGAGGTTCACAACCGGCAGGTGGCCGGTTGTAAAATTATTCCCAATAACTTCTGCAATATGTACGATGGAACAGGAGTATCTACATATTGCGTCGACCCCAAGTAATTGGGTAAGAGTAGGAAGTTGATTAGTTATTCAAATCTGGTATAGAGTTAAGAATATACAGAGTCGCCACCACTTGTGAAGGTCTTAAGCCGGTCTTAAAATTGTTATAATAGCTATAACGGCAAAATATTCACGTACTAAGATCGATTACATCGACCCGGATTTGGAGCATATTCGATGCTCATCATGAGGGCAAGTGCGCAGCGGCGTCTGCGAGGTCCTGACGTTCATTGAGACGGCAGACGCGTTTGCGCACTCGCCCTCATGATGGGCATGGGATATATGCTCGAAACCCGGATCGACGTAATCGATCTCAGTACTTGAGTGTTTTGCCATTATCACTACATAGTATAACACAAAGTTGCTTACCGCTGTCTTTTTTTTTTATTGCAAACGGTGGCAAACGAGCAAACAATACCCCTGATGGTAAGTGTTGCTGCCGCTCATGGACCTTTACAGGGTCGCTGCCTACCGCGAAGAAAGTGAAGGGAGTATGAATGCGGCTCGGTGATACCAAGGGCACCACCAAAACCCTCCACACGCAAACACCCTCAAAAAGTTGGGCTTCCGGCTCTCTCGCTCACCGAACGAAGCGCAGTAACAAATTGCTACTACTCAGACGTCGATTTTCTGCTCAGCGTGGTACTACCCCGGACGGACCGGCCCGCGGCTATAGACAGATAACTGTCGACAGTGTGGTCCTACCACTTTTGTTGTTGTACCACTCTGTTTGTCCCTACGTATGCTTAGATCTTTAAAACTACGGAACGGCTTTGATACGATTTTTTTAATAGATAGAGTGATTCAATAGGAAGGTTTATATGTATAATATATCCATAATATGTCGCTCTCTCAAGAGTAACCTCTAAAGAAAATTTATGTTGGTATTGTTTAATGACAAAAAGCTGTAAACGTTGTATATGAAGACATTCTGTAGTATATTTAGTAACAGCATTAGAACCGTGCGAAGCTGGGGCAAGTCGCTAGTAGATATTATTATCATCATCTCAGCCCATATATTTCCCACTGTTGGGCTCGGGCCTCCTCCGTAATGGAAGGGTAATTGATCTACTATACCACACTGGTCAGACGTCTTGATATAGGGCTTTATTTCGAGTTTTCCTTTTCTCGCATGGATGTTATATACGTTTTATATTACACCCACAGGTAAGATGGGGGGTGGTGAATTGTATTCTTACTCCGTCACCACACGGAAGATATAGACACGGAAGAAGTAGATATTATAATATGTATCAATCTCATGATAATTTTAATACCTACATTAAATTGCATTTTTGCAATATTTTCTGTAAAACTGTGTATCTACATATTGAGTCAACTTTATATAATTGGGACAAGAACAGGGCGATATTGATGCTTTTGCAGTCCATTTGCAGCTCATCATCTCGATATTATAGCACGCCTTATTTAGCATCATCATTTCAGCTTATATACGTCCTATTGCCGGGTTCCAGTCTCTTACACAATAGGAGGGAAATTGATCTACTATACCACGCTGGGCAGGCGTACTGATGTAGAGTTTCAGTTTTTCTTTCTTTTTGTTACTGCTGTTGGTGGCAAATAAGCAAACAGTACACCTGATGGTTAGTCATACTGCTTCTCAGGGAACATTGCTAGGCCGCTGCCTAGCGTGAAGAATGTGAAGAGAGAGTGATTGCGTTCGCAATGAGGTTCGGGGATATTAAAAACATCACAAAAACTCACCACAGGCAAATTGACTCAGAAAGTTGTATTTCCGGCTCTCTCGCTCACCGAACGAAGTGAAGTAGCAAATTCTACTCAGACGTAGATTTTCTGCGAGAGTTTGGTACTACCCCCGAAGGATTGGCTCACGGCTTCAAACAGAACTGTTAACCACGTGGTCCTACCACATATATATTTTCATTTAACAAATTTTTATGCATAGAGGTTATATGGATATTATATCTCTCAGCCGTCTTTTATGATAATCACGGACAAGGATAAACTCCGTAGGCCAACCCAAAAACATAGCCCTTATTAAGGACTTAAAATGATTGCTCTTTAATTTAATAAAAATCATTGTAAATAAAACTACGGATTTTGTCGCGTTTGTGTTTGATTTTTGATTGCGTTTCGAACACATTACAGCGTTCATGGCCACGGACGGACCAAGATGTCTGACATACAATAAGTCATCGTTATTACAGATATTTATAATTATCTATCCGCTACAGAAATTAATTATTAAATTTTGACCCACATTTTTGGTACAAATTTATTGCTAGTAGAAGAAAATGATTCTTTTTGAAAAGATCATATTGTTTATGATTGTAATTATTAAACATTAAATTTGTAGTAATTGAAACCATGAATACTGTAAAGTGTTCGAAACGTCGGGCAATCATAAATCAAATACAAACGTGATAAAAGCCGTAGTTTTATTTACAATGTGTACTTGTGTCAACATCAGAAATCATTAATAAAAATCATGATTAACGTTAGATAAATATCGCTCTGAGATCATTTTATATGTGACACAGATATCACAGTTATTATCAAGTCATACTGCGGCAAAATAACTATCAGAATCGATGCGAACTGATCGACTGAGTCAGCAGTTTGGCAACAGAAAATAATAATACAGTCGGCGTCTTCACTTACATAATATTTACAGATATTTGATGATTTTGTGATATCACTGCGATATAGACTACACAGATGCCGTAGTGGTTAAGATACCTATCATGCCAGTGTCGCGAGTTGGAATCCCACGCAGGACAACATTTTGTTCAATCCGCAAATTGTTGTTCTGAGGCTGGATGTAATTTGTGTCCGTTAATTATATTTATAAAGTCCCTCGCAACACAAGGATTAGTTCCTTAGTCTTATATTGAAAAAAAAAATGTTAAAGATATATTGATCGTGATGGTATTTTAGAAGATATATTTTTGGATTGAAGCTTCTTACGAAGCGCTATGAAATGCCAATACAAAACTTTTTTATATATCGAAAAATGGTGAGGTAGACATTATGTCCTTTGTGTTCCGTGTGGTGACGAATGTGGAGAAGAATATAATTCACCACTCTCTCTCTTACCCATGGGTCTCGTAAAAAACAACCAAGGGATATAATACACATATGGCATCTATGCAAGAAAGAAAACTCGAAACAAAACCCTATGGCCAACCTGTCAATTTTCAATTTTCCTCCTATTGTGGAGGAGGTTCAAGCCCAGCAGTGGGACTTACATGAGCCGAAATGATGAATGAATGATGGAACATTTTGTCAGGTTGAACGGGAGCAGTATCTCCCTTGACTTCGGTTATCAGAGTGATATGCTTTCATAATTTTTGTACCATCGTCACCTTTTTACCAACGTACCACGAGATAAAAGAGCAGGGTTCTGCTATTTCGCCTGGAAACATGGTCTTCTACTGTATTTCCAGCGACCATTTCTACCACGTACGTGCAGATTCTGTAATGAACTACCTGCTGTTGTGTTTCCCGAGCCTTATGGCATATTTTTCTTTAAACCAATTTTAAGAAGAGAACGTTCTTTACGGTATGCGTCGGCTTAGTCTTGCCTTTGGTATTGCCAATTACCTTGGTCTATGTGCGGCAGTATCACTTAACATCAGTTGTACTGCTGGCTCGCCTGCCACGATTAGTAATAAAAAAAAAACTCAGAAAAACAATTTATTGATCGCAAAAAGTATATTCCTGTGTAGAAATTAAACTTGGCACTGTAGGTTGGTATCTGAACTAACTATACCCGTGTAGCCAAGTATCAGGCATTCGTATAGAAAACACGAGTAAGTAGATATGAGAAAAATATGGCATAAATTCATCATAATTATCATCGCAGCTCATATACGTCCCACTGTTGGGCTCGGGCCTCCTCCACAATGGGAGAGAATTTGACCTACTATACCTGGCTGGTCAAACAAGTTGTTATACGGTTTCATTTTGAGTTTTTCTTCTCTTGAACAGATGTTATGTGCATATTATATACCTTAGTCGTCCTTTATGACATCCACGTGCAGGATAGAGTGGTGAATTGTATTCTTACTCCGTCAGCACACGAAAAAGATATCAAAAATATAAGTCTTGTTTTTTTTTGGGAATACAATCAATAAAGGCAATACATAAAAAAAGACGCAAATGAAAACCTCGTTCCCTCGTCTTTTACGAGGAGTGCTTTCAGCAGGCTGTTGATCATGCATTAGATATGAGAGACTGTCACGCTTGAGTGCACTTCAATATGAAAACGTACCGTCGTAGGATGAACAAGGGTATAAATTATTCATCTTATAATTGAAACGTATCCTTTAATATTCAAAGGCATGAACTGCTTCGTTCGCATAATGTCTTAGGTGGTCTTTTTTGTAAGGCAATAAAAAATATCGAGGGTTTTATTGCTTTCCTTATATTAATTTTTCGTTTCGTTCAGGGTTCGTTCGTTTCGTCGTTTCGTGACCATGAATGCTGAAAATATTTTTATCTATGATACGCGTAAACATCAAAAATCATTAAATATCGAGGACTTTCGCTTTGGAGATATAGCTTCAGGATTTATAAGTTAACTATACCACTTTGCTTGTGTAGATACCATAGGTACTTAAAGCTAATATTTTATTTGAACAACTACGTCATAATGTGCAATTGATGTATATTAATGTATATCCGTATATAGTGACGGTGTAAGAATACAATTCCCCACTCCGTATCTTGCTCATGGATGTCATCTATGCAAGAGAAGGAAAACTCGAAAAAAATCCCTATACCAACCTGTATGACTAGCATATACCATACTAGTCATACAGGTATGTATATAGTAAGGTCAATTTCCCTCCTATTGTGGAGGAGGCTCGAGCCCAACAGTGAGACGTATATCAGATGATGATTATGACATATATGTATATTTATACATACATCCGTTATCTGAACAGTTGCTATAACATAGTATTAGCAGTTCCATTAAACAGCTTTTATGTACAAAGACGATTAATTTCTTTCGCAATATATTATTATACAAATTTTCATTTACGAAATGTATTTATTTTCAAATAGGCTATCAAACAAATTGATTAGATATAATATCAAAAAATCCGTCAGCCGTAATAGGATATTCTCTTCCGATTTATTTTTATCTACTTCGGCAAAATCGACGGGAACCTGGGAGATTGGCAAATCTGGCTCGGATTTGTAACATTTATTCGTGTTTTTTTTTATACAAAAGGATCGTTCCAAGGCTCATATACAATACTACTTGCTTATATATAACTAAATATTCAGCACACAATCTAGAATAAATTTAATAAAATGACTTTTTAAGGAAAACTCGAGATAAAACCCTATACCAATATGCTTGACCAGTATGGTATAGTAAGGTCAATGTCCCTCCCATTGTGGAGGAGGCTCGAGGCCAACAGTGGGAAGTAAATGAGCTGAAATGATGATGATAATGAATTATGACTTTTTAAAAGAAAGCCAAATGCGTCAAAGAATAATAACTGCATTAATGACAATAAAACTGGAGAAAATACTTATCCAACAAAAACATTTTCATATAAAATGTTGACTAGACGAGATCATATAGCTCGCATACCCAAAACGTTATAAGATCTCATGCAGAACTAAGCTTCTAAATCTACACGGCTAACTCTACAAGTCCTAACTTCACAAACTACACATTAATCAAATATGTGGAATGTTTGTTTTATTACTATAATTCATTCATTTCAACTCATATACATACCACTATTGGGCTTGAGCCTTCTTCATAATAGGAGCGATATTGAGCTACTATAAGGACGCTGGTCAGAGGTGTTGGTATAGGGTTTTATTTAGAGGTTTCCTTTTCTTGCATCGATGTTACCTGTACATATCACTTAGTCGTATTTTACGACACCCACGGGAAGAGAATACGGTGGATTATAGGGCCGCGTGCCGCCCTTTCGACACCCCCGACGGAATGAACGACGGATGTCTGGTTCTTAGTCCGACCACAAAAGGCACTACCATGCCCTCAGATTTTAATACACAAATTTCAGGAACTTTATTTCTATTTATTTTTTCTTATTTATTTAGTTTGATATCAAAAAATAGTATCAGTAATATTACGGTATAACTTATTAAGGGTTATAATCGCATGCTTATGTCTCCAAATGGGTATGCATAAATGTGAACACACCTACAATTAGTAACGCAATTATGAGTATTACGTAATAAATGCCGGCACCCCTCGACCTTATCGAAAATAGTTCCAAACCTTAAACTTATTTAAATTTAATTTAAAGATTTTTAATACAAAAAGAAACCATTTTTGGTCCTTTTTAAATCTTTTTGGACTCGGGACTTCGCGTTTGCAGTAAAACTCTTATTCCAAGGGAAAATTAACTAATATTAATTTCTCATTCATAATCTTCAATGCATATGGACCATATTTCCGTGCCAAATTTAGGCCTCATAACCATAGCTCATAGTCGCTCAGCGTACTATGAAACCGTTGTTGGATGCAAGTGGCGCAGGATCGTTCCGAGTGGCATTCTCGTGGGGAGGCTTATGTCCAGCAGTGGACGTCTATAGGCTGATGGATGGATGAATGTGCTTTGAATGGGACTATGCTCGGGATCCGACAGACGTAGATACGAAAGACGGCAATCTGTAGAAGAATTGGTGTAACCATCATATCACAAAGAATCAGCATGCTGAAGTAGCTATGGGCAGGTCACATCGCTCGGCGAACGAACAACCGCTGGGAATGTAAGGCACTCGAGTGGCAAACACGTATTGGGCGATGTGGTGTAAGACGCCCCCCACCAAGTTAACCGACGATCTGGTGAAAGTTCCAAGATGTCGTTGGAGGGCCTACGTCCAGCAGTCAACGGCAAAAATCTAAATGATGATGGTGAACATTAATCGAAATTTCTTTTTTATTGTAAAACTCTATAAATCGTTCAAATCATCTGGAATTAGCGGCTACTATGCAATCAACACGTAATTGTCGCAATTTTTTGTTACATAATGAGCCTCTTGACAATTTGCTTTGTTACCCGACTACCCACCAAAGGAGAAGGGAGTATAATGCTTTGCGAAGTTATTTTGATCGTATGTATATTCATCCTTTGAATGTTCAGTCACAAAGGTAATTTGATGAAATTTCCATGCAAATAGAATGATATTAAAATTATGCATTGCTTTTTTTGTCGCTGTAGATCAATGTCAGATGTAGGTCGTGTCATAATTTGTAAAGTATATTATCTAATTTATAACCTACGTAAAAGATGCATAAAAATTTTTGAGTAAGAGGAATATACGAGAAGTCTAGGAAGAAAATGTATCATCGTAATTTTAAACTATATGCTTTCTGTTGTTAAGATCGTGTCGACTCCAAAATAGGAGAGAGATTGAGATACCATGTCACGCTGGTCAGGTGGGTAGATATAGAGTTTTATGTTGAGTTCATCACCCACCGTAATCTCTCCTCTTCGCCATTGGGCCGACCACTGGTACCGAATTCCTTGTCGACCGTGGCAAGCTCGGCGGGTTACTTTTTTGGGTACTGTTTCTGCCCGACGCCCCTTTAGGGGCGACACACTCACGCGTCAGACTCTCTGCAGGTGAGGAACTATTCTCCCGTCCAATCACCCACAGGTCAGCATCGGCTAGGTCAGCATCAGGCGCAGGTATTTGCACGTACGCCGCGCAAATCGACAGCAGCGGATCGTGTCATTGTAGAGGAGTTCCTCCCGCGCACGAGCCGTGCATCTCCCTAGTGATGGTCGACAGTATCAGGTCGGCACTGATGATTGCGACATGTTAACAGCGCTGCTCTGCCCATGCAGCATACATTTCGAGCATGTGCTGCGCCGTGTCCTCGTTGCAATCGCAGTGGTGGTAGGACGGTGTCCTCCTCCCTACTTTGCCCAGGTGCTTGTCAAAGCAACCCGTCAATACCCGTACCAGTCTAAAGGAAAGCACCCCGTGCAGTAGACCCAATCATTCCATTAGCACCGGCCGGAAGGCCTCAATGATCCGGACACGGTGAGCGTCGGCTCGCCAGGCGGCTATCTCTTTGAACTAGACTATGGCGCCTTCTACACACGTCTCCGACACCCGCCAGTAGACCGCCGGGTCCTTCAACGTTTGGCATGAGCCATGAAAGCGGATACCGCGCCGACAAGTTGCGGAGCAAGTTGGCGAAAATACTCCCGGAACCACCGTCGCCCGTCAAACGTGGTTGCAAACGGTCTCCCTGCGGGTGGTGGACTAATGCCAGATCCGTCCGGTCGCGACTTGCGAAAATCCCTAACAATATTGTAACCGACCTAGGTTTGAAACCTATAATATGGTGATCGCAGTAGCATAGATACTGTTTTTATTTATTAATTTAAGTTATTTCTAATGCATTATTATATCAAATTTTGAGTTTTGTTCATTACTCCTCAATATATAATTCAGCACTGCCAAATTTCATACTATGTAAGTTTCGTAAAAAGGGGGTACAAAGCTTTAGCTTTACATATTAATATATAGATCTATAGTAGCTAAATATAATTCAATCGAATCTCTTGTGATTTGTGTAAAGAAATCAGTAAAAGCATAGTTTAACTACGTCAGCAAATGAAGGGATAATATCCGTTTTATTTCATCCGGCTGACCGGACTCAAATTCTATATTTGGATTGTTGAATATCGTTGACCAAAAATATTTATTCCTTTTCTTCTATATAAGCTAAATATTTTTCATGTAGTAATGAAGTAAGAATACAATTCACCACTCCTCTCTTACCCGTATCGTATAAAATAACTACTAGATATAACATGCAAATAACATCTATATAAGAGAAGGAAAACTTGAAATAAAGCCTCAACACGTCTGACCAACGTAGTATAGTAGGTCAATTTCCCTCGTATTGGTGGAGGAGGCTCGAGGTCAGCAGTGGACGTGTCTGAACTGAGATAGATAGTTAGTCCAAATATAGTCCACTATCAGACGAACCTTCCTTTATAATTGTATAAGCAATTAACTCATGATCTGGTGCCGTTTGCGAGATCTGGTCCAACCATAATTATATTGCGGTTCGAAGTTCATAATAGACCGTGAAGTAAGTGAAAAATTTAATAATAAAAATTATCGACAAATCCGCTGAGTTTCTTGCCGGATCTTCCCAGTACAGGTCACGTTCCGATCCGATGCTAGTTTGTTAGATTAAGTAAAAATGTTAAAATTGCCGGTAGTGGGTAGATATAAATCTTCCTAATAACGATGACTTGTTAGACCTGAGACACCCTCTGTCGCCTCGGACGGAGTGGTGCAAGGACCGTGCTGACCGTAACCCACCCCTAAAAAAAAACCTGAGACATTTTAGTCCGCCCGCGACGCTGAACGCTGTAAAGTGTTCAAAACTTCGGGCAATCAAAAATTAAATACAAACGCAAAAAAACCGTAAACATAGTTTTATATTTAATTTGTAATACGTAAACATCAGGAAACATTATACAGATTTTTGGTTAAACCGCGATTAGAACGTGGCGTATAGTGGTAGGAACACACTCTGAACAGTTGTCTGTCTGCAGCTGCGGGCCGGTCCATCTGGGGTAGTACCACTCTCTCGCAGAAAATCGACGTCCGAATAGTAACAATTTGTTACTGCGCTTCGTTCGGTGAGCGAGAGAGTTGGCAGCCCAACTTTCTGAGGGTGTTTGCGTGTGGAGGGTTTTAGTGATGCCTTTAGTATCACCGAATCTCATTGCACGCATTCACACTCCTTTCACTTTCTTCGGCAGCGGCCTTGCAAAGGTCCATGAGTGGCAGCAACACTTACCATCAGGCTGTTTGCTCGTTTGTCACCGTTTGTAATAAAAATACTTGATTAGAAATCACACGGTGCAATGCCATTGAATCAGCGAAATAGTTCTTTATAGTAATAATATATTTTTTTATTAAAAATTTAAAACTGTCGTAATATAAAATGAAAAGAATAATCGACTTTACGACAACGATTCAACTTATTAACTGAATTCTCATCGCCCGAAGTCATAGAGAGGGGGAAAATGAAATCATTTGTCGAGTTTTCGTTTCACTCAATTACGGTACGGCTGTGTTCACTTGATACTGTGTGAAAGTTAGACGGAACACCGCTATAAAAGTTGGGAAAATGGTACAATGGGAACAATTGTAACCTAGTGTGAATTATTCTTTAAATAATACGTTGGAAATAGAGGTAGTAAATAAAAACAAGACTTTTCTTTCAACATCATTCAGCTTATCGCCGTCCACTGCTGGCTTTAGGCCTCTCTTATGTTTCGGTACGATGTGCGCTCCTGTGACACCTACATCCAATGCCTATGTAGGGACGGGATAAGAATACAATTGTCGCCACCTTTTGTTTGCATTGGGAATTGTAAGAATCAGGTATGGGTTTACCAAGAGAGTGGGCAGCAGCTCTGTCCTGAGAAATGTGTAACTTCTCTCTGTGATCGCCAATCCGCTTGCTAAGCGTGGCGGTTACGGCATTAATTCCTCATATGATTTACAACACCATCTTTATTATAAATAATTTAATTAAAAAAACATAGATAAAGTTAGAAGGAAGTAGAATAGAAGGGTGTTTACGCTGTCCTTTTTACACCTTAGATGGAGTGCGGGGTTATAGTTGTATTAAAAAGAGACGATTGCTAGACTCTCAGTAAAAACTGAATCTAGTGCTAGATTATGGAATAAATTTAAGATTTGATTGTACTGTAACGGAGGATTGTAAGCGATGGGAGTAATGGTTCTTCAGAATGTGAAAGTGGTGGATTTCCTTTCCTATCTTCTATTTCATAATTGTATTCTTTTCCGTGTGGTGATAGAGTAAGAATATCATTTAATCCCTCTTTTGTCCGTGTGTGTCGTAAAAGGCGACTAACGGATTAGGTATGCATACAATATGTATGCAAGAGAAGGAAAAGTTGGAATAAAATCCTATACCAACACTTTTGACCACGGTGGTATAGTAGTTGAATTTCTTTCCTATTTAGGAGTAGGCTCGAGACCAACAGTGGTACTTATATAAATATCGACTGCACAGATGGCGTAGTAGTTAAGATAGCAACCTACAGCGCCAGTGTCGGGTGTTCGAATCCCACGCGGGACAACACTTTGTACGATCCACAAATTGTTGTTCTGAGTCTGGATGTAATTTGTGTCCGTTAATTATATGTTTGTAAAGTCCCCCGCAATACAAGGATTATTTCCTTAGTGCAGGGTGTTGTCTTAAATAAATTAAATAAATAAATAAAGCGAAATGATGATGACAATTTCAAAATAATAACAGTTTCATTTATATTAGAAGTTATCAAGAGCGCGACATGATATATATTGCCGCCAAAAATCTGTCATACAGTTTTCATTGATGTGCTGCTAGAGGTTTAATTTTCGGGCCGACCACGGAGGACAAGGAATTCGGTACCGGTGGTCGGCCCAACGACGAATGCGACGACCTACGGTGGGTTATGGGGTCGAGCGCCACCCCTCTTTCGCCCTGAATGATGCCGGGTGACGGATGCGCTGATCATAGCCCACCTAAAAGAAAAGAGATTTATTTTACCACTACTGATAAGGAATCACCAATGGTTGGCCCAGTAGGGATGGAGAGAAAGTACGGTGGGTTATGGGCGCGCTGCCCTTTTATCGCCCTGTGCGGAAGGCGTGTTTCCACTCCTCAGAACATTCACTCCCACAACAAAACAGTATGTTTGTACTTATATACGCACGTAAGAAGTTCTTCAACACTTCTTTGGGCGTAACAACATAAAAACATTCGCGTTATCCTATGTTTGTAGAAAAAACAACACTAGTAATAGAAATAAATGTATTTAATTTAAGTTTTATTATAACGCATTATATAGTTACTTAATAAAGTTTATTTAATAAACTTCAAAAAATTACATTTTAATAAAATTAAACCTTGTTAATGAATGAATTTTTTTTTCGAATACGCAGACCTTACTTCTACTATGTTGGCAACTTTTTTGAACTGTAATGTTGAGTAGCTAACTTCAAGGTGTCCGTTTCTTGTGGCTTTACGTAAAGCTAAAATGTCGTTTAGCTAACTTCAGAGGTTTTTTATGACGGTGTGCGTGCACATCGTAAAAATTTATTCCCATATTTTCCCTAACACGGCAAAAGAAGTATAATTTTAAAATATGTAATTTAAAACATAATATCATATAACAGAATAAAACAACAAAACTCAAAATAATTAATATTAGTATAGGATCCCGCTATACAACGACCTTCACCGAGATGTTTATTTGATGAAAATTATTTTTTATTTAATTTAATATGTCAATAAATATATTGCATACTAGCAATCCGCCCTCGCTTCGCTTCGGTTATAGGTTATAGTCGTTTTACCCGCGTAGTTCCCGTTCCCGAGGGAATACCGGGATAAAATATAGCCTAGTTTACGCCCTGATATTATAGCTTTCCATTGGTGAAAGAATTTTTGAAATCGGTCCAGCCGTTTTGAAGATTACCCGGAACAAACAGACAGACAGACAAAAATTTTTTAATTGCTATGTTAGGCATAGGTGTCGTGCAAATAACCGTGTGAGCATGAAAAAAGCCTATTATTTTGTCATTACAAACAGACACTCCAATTTTATTTATTGGTATAGATGGGTTGCCTAACAAATTTTTGTCCAGAGTATGATTAATGAATAATTAAAAAAAAAAAATAACATTGCACCGGTTTGATTATTAGACAAATTCTAGACCAATCGAAAGTATGAAGCCCATAGAATATGCAAACGTTAGATTGCCTATTCTTTTCCGGTCACAACTCTCGGGTAGCCAGGTATAAACAGATAAATCGATACTAGCATTTTGCACTGGTCTGATCAACGTTTGCATATTCTATGGGCTTCATACTTTCGATTGGTATAGAATTTGTCTAATAATCAAACCGGTGCAATTATAAAAAAAATATTAATTAATCATACTCTGGACTAAAATTTGTTAGGTAACCCATACGCAATATATTTATTGACATATTAAATTAAATAAAAAATAAGTTTCATCAAATAAACATCTCGGTGAAGGTCGTTGTATAGCGGGATCTTAGTCCATATCTAAGTAATTAATCTAAACAAAGCAGTTTTACAAGAATACTGTACTAATTGCGTTCCCTGCCAATATCCATTCCTGCTTAACAATTTTCATATAAATTTCACAACATATTTAAATTCACCATATTCTGTAAAACAAATTGAATATTGAAGGAATGTAATCTAGTTATCATTCTTATATATCTCATTCTTTGAGTTCTGAATAAAACTAAGACATAATCGTACATTAATATCAAAGGTTCGCCTTCACATAATTGGATTAATTCTCACAATAAGCTGATGATTAAGTGTTATTACAACATATTAGAACTTGTTGATATAATATAAATGAAATGTTAGTAATCAGTTAATTAATATCATCATCATTATATCAGCTCTTCTTCTTCCGTGATGACGGACTAAGAATACAATTCACCACCCCCTATCTTACCCGTGGGTGATCGTTCGAGATGACTAAGCGATATAAAACGCATATAACATCTATGCGAGAGAAGGAAGACTCGAAATAAAACCCTACACCAACACGTCTGGCCAGCGTGGTATAGTAGGTCAATTACCCTTCCATTATGGAGGAGGCCTGAGCCCAACAATGGGACGTATATGGGCTGAGATGATTATGATGATGATTGTATTAGCTCATATTCTTGTCACTCCTGGGCTCTTACTACCTCCACAATAGAAGTGAAGTTGACTTACTATACCAAGCTGGTCAGACGGATTGATATAGGGTATCATTTTGAGTTTTCGTTCTCTTAGAGACGACTTATTAGACTGATATTGGCTGAGAATGCTGCCCATAACAGTCTGCTGTGCAACTGTTTTAATACACAGCGCAAGTCTCTAATTGTTTACCTAGCCGAGGCCGCGGGTGACGTGACCGGGGAATTAGTCCGTCACCCGCTGAGAGACCAACCGCGTGAGGAAAAACCGACGTCCTCCCCGAGGGGGAGACCTCGGTCGATGGGAGGGTACCCCAAATAGGGGGTATTCCGTCGGGCCGACCACTGATGTCAAGTCACCCTGCTCCGGTGGTCGGCCCAACGACGAAGGCGACGTGCATCGCGGGTGGGTTGTGGGAGTGCGTGCTTACGCCCCTCTGTCGCCCCGGACGGAGTGGTGCGAGGAACGCGCCGACCGCAACCCACCCCCCAAAAAAAAAAGTCTAATTGTTCAAGTACCAACCTTTCATGCCGAGCATCTTCTTCTCCATCCTAGTATTTATTACAACAATTACTATTTTTAACCCAAGACGTAAAAATAGGGGTGCTATAAGTTTGACGTCGATGTCTGCCTGTCTGTATATATATATTTTTTCATTTGAAAGCTGGTTTCCTTGCGGTGGTTCTTAGCTTTGTTTGGTTAATATCGGTCCAGCAGTGTAAGAGTATCATCTCTTTTCTAAAATGATGTAGTTGTGTATGATTACTCGATCAAGTGCTTCACGCGAGCCAGTATAATCGTTAAATGACAATTAATTGATAATTCCTGTTGAAGAGAACGTAATTCGTTTTTTTTAATTATTTTAGTGTCTATCAGGATTATTCAAAATTTTCAATTTTACTTATTGTTTATTAACGGGATACTGGAGAAAATAAAACATGCGGTAGTGAGGTAGGACTATTTCAATCCTAGTTAATGGGTAACATTTTTTCAAATAACTATGATGGCCAACCCATCTCTTAAGCATGGCGATTACTATCATTCTTTCTTATTGAGAGGTTTTTCTGTGGGTTTTTATAAATGGGATTTTGCCTGACAGCGGCTCTCTATTAGGTAATGAGTAAATTAAATAAAATTTAAACTATCTCTATCTCAATGAGTTTCGTGGCTAACCTTTTATAGAAGACATATTAAATACTAAATGTGTAGATATATAGTTAAAATTATAGAGGTGTTCACACTGCTTACCAGCTTTGCATTGGAGAATATAGGTCAGCGCATCCCCTTCGGCTGCCATCGAACTTTGGCCTTTGACTGAATATAAAGCTTCGGTAGATTTAGCGTCGTAATATTTATATTTGTAAGCCGTTTCAGACCGGTTTTAACCGGCTTCAAAAAAGGAAGAGTTTCTCAATCGAACCTTTTTTCTATGTATGTTCACCGATAAGTAATAAACGCTTAGACCCATTTAAAAATTCTCTTTTATTCTATAAAGTATACAGTTGAATCGAGTTGGATATATTGTCATAGTGCGGTGGAACCACTAAAAAGCAAACAAAATAATTATTTTTAAGTAAAAAAAACGGTCTTCAAAAACACCGAGTATCTAAAAAATTATACCTTGATCTCGGTCCTTTGGTAGAAATTCGTATAAGTTTAGTAGTAGTTTACAGGAGACTCGGAGTTTAGAAGGATTTTTTTATATTTTTAGTTTCTCGCTGTTATTTAAAGCAGTGTTTATTTACTTAAAGATAATTTCTCTTAGAAGTTGACAATTATAACTTCGTTATGATATTGAATTAGTTTGAATCTGAGGAATTCACTGATTTTAGTATTCTATTCATTATTAAAAATAAGGCTTTGCAAATTTGTAATAAAAGCATAAACGCCACGTTCGACAGGTAGATTGGGAATAGGGGGTGGTGATTCTACCAAAAAAAGGTCTACACGTGAATAGATTCGAGTCAACATCGAAGGAATTGAATCACAAAATATAGAGATTTAAAAATTGATTTCTTAATTTACAATCTTCTAGGCTCATTCTTTTTTTTTTTTTGTATTAATTGAACACATGAAAAAGCTAAAGAGGTCCTCTCGAACTTTTCAAAATTAAACTTATGTTTAAATATAGCTAAATTAATGTTCGGGACATGATTGGCTCAGACATTTAAGTTTCTGTGTAAGCATTCGTCTTATTGAAAATACCTGTATGATCCAAATTAAAACAGAAAAATCGAATTTAATTTTTCTCGGGTGAAACGTAGATTAGCTGAATCGATTCAGTTAAGAATGATTTGAAAAATTTTAACTTTGTTTAGTCCAAAAAACTGATTATTTAATTCAGCGATCACTGATTGCCATACCTATTTGGCAATTGCAGCTAGTATTATAACACAGCCCGAAGAATTTGCACGTTGAAACGGTAATGGCAGGCAGTTGAAACTGTTCGTCAAACCGACAACCGTTGGAAAAGAAAGGTTCTCGAGTGGCGATCACGAATCGGATGACGTGGCGGGGGATGACCCCCTAAAAATTGACTAAGGACATCTTGAAAATCACAGGTAACCGTTGGATGCAAGTGGCATAGAGCCGTTCCGAGTAGTATTTTTGAGGGAAATTCTATTTCCAACGGTGGAAGTCTATGGGCTTTATTATCAATTTTACAAAAGTGCCCTTGGCTATTCTCCAGATGCCGGTTTTTAAAACTCCCACATGAAAGTAAAGAGGGTGAAGATATTTTGTGTTCTTAACGTGTCACCATAAATTAGGTATATTTATCAGTATTTTTATATCAAAATCGATATAAGCAAATAAAGTTCTTTGATTTTTAGTGGCAATCAACTAGTCAATTCACTCACTGCGGATAAAGTTTGATTACTTTGCTCTCGTAGGCAAAATGGTTTGATTGATTCATTTGGCCGCACTCCAACAATTATTAAAGGAACAAAATTTGTTTACTAAATAAAACTGCCGATACAGTTATTGGTGAAGTATTCGTCTCGAATAAAATGCTGCAGTTCTTAAAGTTTCGATTTATTTAGTATTGTTATAAGCTTGGTAACTGCCCCGTAAGGTATTTTGCTGTATGGTGACGGAATAAGAATACAGGCCATCACCTTCTTGCCCCTGGGTGTCGTAAAAGGTGACTAAGGGATTGTGGCAGATAACATCTATGTAAGAGAACGACAACTCGAAGTAAAATTCTATACCAACTCATTGGAACAGCGTATAGTAGATCCATTTCCATCCGATTGTGGAAGAGGCTCTAGTCCAACAGTAGGACGTATAAGAATTGTGTTTAAAAGTGAGAGTAAGATGTAGTGACGGTTCAAAAATACTTTCCTATGAAAGTTTGTAGAATGAGTATTACTCTTCGAAATAGACTCGTATTGAGCAATTCAGGAAATCAATAACAGCTGCAAGTTGTTTTAAAAATAACTTTATGAAATTCATTCACATTGTAGATAAGAGTATCCATGCATCATCATGATTTCAACTCATATACGTTTCACTATTAGGCTCGAGCCCCCTCCACAACATAAGAGAAATTGACCTTTCTACAGGTCAGACTGGTTAAGACCCGGTTTTGTTTCGTGTTTTCCTCTTCTTACTTGTTATATGCGTATATCCCTTAGTCGTCTTTTACGACATCCACGGGCAAGATTGGAAGTGATGACTTGTATTCTTACTCCGTCACCATATGGAAAATACAAGCTGATTTTAAAAGAACCTTTTCATAAAAACACAGTAATGACCAATTCCGCTGTGGAAATAGGTGTAAGATTCCCACGTAAGATTTGTTGATATATCGTATATAACGATATATAACTCGAGTTTCTCTTCTTCCATTGATATTATATGCATATTATATAACTTAGCCGTCTCATGCGACGCCCACGGGCAAGATAAGGGGTGGTGAACTGCATTCTTACTCTGTCACCATACGGAAGTGTACTTTGTGTATAGCATGTGGCGGCTATCCGCCACTTAGACAACTTGGACCGCAACCCAACAATGCGAAGCAATCCGCTTCGCTAATGAATATTGGGCCATACAATAGGCAGCTGACGTTCACACCTGACACCTGCATTCGCAGCTGCGTTGACACCTGTTCGCACCTGATAGCTGCAGTTGCAGCTACGACCCACACGTACTATCGTTCGGACCACACGCAGACTGAATGCTAGTGTATATACCACCTTTGGCTGCCTATTCATACATTCGATATTCGCTCGCACATTTGTACGGTCGTCACTAGTTTATTATCAAATTATTGTATACTAGCTTTTGCCCGCGGCTTTGCCCGCGTAAACGTTGCCTTGCATATTTCTTTTTATTGTGTTATTGTGATGACGGAGTAAGAATACAATTCACCACTCCCTATTTTTCCCGGGGATGTCGTATAAGACGACTATGGGATATATGCACAAAACATCTATGCAAGAGAAGGAAAACTCGAAAAATTAAATCCTACAGCAACATATCTGTCTAGCATGGTATAGTAGGTCAAATTCCCTCCCATTATGGAGGAGGCCCGAGCCCAAAAGCGGGAAGTATGTGGGCTGCGATGATGACGATGATGATATTTCTTAATATAAGAAATACTCTATCTATGTGTCAATTTTCATCCAAATCTTGTCAACAGTTTACACGTGATTGAGTAACAAACGTCCAAATATCTTCACAAATTTTTATATTTGAATTTTACTTCCACCCTTGTAGTTCAAATTCACGTGGAAAGACGATGATAAATATGGCTATCCTTAGTCGCTGATAATTATCCATGATAGGTTTCCATTGGTGAAAAAAAAAAATATCGATCAAACTCCCGTAGTTTCACCCACGTAGACCCCATTATGGGAATGCCGAGATAAAAATTGCCTATGTTACTCACTGATAATATAAGTTTACATGGGTGAAAAAAAAATATACTAATCAAGCATCACATACAAATAGCCGAGATAAAAATTACCTATGTTACTCGCTGATAATGTAGCTTCCTATTGGTGCAAGGATTTTAAAAATTGGTCTACATCCACATGTTTCACTCGCAGAGTTCTCGTTCCCGGGCAAACACCAGGATGAAAATAGCCTTTATTTATTATTCACTGATAATGTAGATTTTTATTCGTAAATTAATTTTCATTTCCATTAAATGCCCGGGCCCGTAGGAATATCGGTATAAAAAAATAGCCTAAATATGTTCATCATCATTTCATCATCATTTCGCTCATATACGTCCCACTGCTGGGCTCGAGCCTCCTCCATAGTAGGAGGGAAATTAACTTTACTATATCATGCTGGTCAGACAGATTGGATTAGGGTTTTGTTTCAAGATTTCCATCTCTTGCATAGATGTCATATGCGTAATATATCCCTGAGTCGTCTCTTACGACACCCACGGGTAAGAGAGGGGGGTGGTGAATTGTATTCTTACTCCGTCACCACACGGAATTAAACCTAAATATGTTACTCGCTTAAAAATAGCTTGCCATTAGTGAAATAATTTTAAAATCGACTAAATTCTCACAGTTGCTCCAGCCACACCGGGATAAAATATAGCCTAAGTTATTCCTTATGTAAGGCTTGGTAGACCTGGTAGTAAAATATTATCAGTATCGGTCCAGCCATTTTGAAAATTACCCGTAACGAATAGACAGACAAAAAAAATTGAGCCGTTTTTAGGGTTTCGTACCCAAGGGATAAAAACGGGACCCTATTACTAAAACTTCGCTGTCTGTCCGTCCGTCTGTCTGTCACCAAGCTGTATCTCAAGGACTGCGATAGCTAGACAGTTGAATTTTTTATAAATTATGCATTTCTGTTGCTGCTATAACAATAAATATTAAAAACAAAATAAAATAAATATTTAAGAGGGCTCCTATACAATAAACGCAATTTTTTGCCCTTTTTATAGATAATGGTACGGAACCCTTCGTGCGCGACCCCGACTCGCACTTGGCCGGTGTTTAGACAGGTATCGTACAAATAATTGTGTGAGCATAAATAAAACCTAATATTTTGACAACAAATAGACGCTTAAAATTTGTTTATTTCTAGAGATAGAAAATTGGATTAATATCTTGATTTTAACTTACTCTCTGGTAGCGGCTGGGAATATTATAATGCTTTCATTGTTTGTGGGTGTCGCAAAATACTATTAAGACAAAGATTCACATTGACCTGGACCAATTGGTGATGTCATCTAGCCAGCAATGTCGTCTGGCAGGCAGCTGGTAATAAAATGTTGCTAGAAGAACCTTTGCAATATATCTAAGATGGCAGAGGACCGCCTACATATTGCGTCGATCCAAAGTAATCTTGATAAGCGAGCATTAAGAAAAAATAATGGGGTAACCCAAGAAAGCCGACCGTGTACTAAAATGATCGTTCCTAGGCTCGGTGACATCGGTTATACGCTTTTTACCTCCTTAGGGGTAAAATTGCAAAAACTCTTTTTTAGTGAGCACTTTCCCCAAGAAAGACAACTTTCTACAAAATTTCACGTTTCTAGTAGGGATGTGACTTGGAAGGCAAACAATCGATTTTTTAAATAATCGATTTATTGTTCTTCAAAATAAATCGATTATAAAATAATCGATTAATTAAAATTAAATAATCGATTTTTCTCCCAACAGGATTATGATGACTTTTTTTAGGAAATCTGGCTGTGAAATAATCGATTAATTTTATTATAAAAATAATCGATTTTCTATTAATTTTATAATCGATTTTAAAAATCGATTTTAAAAAATAATCGATTAATAATCGATTATTATAATAATCGATTATTTTTCACATCCCTAGTTTCTAGGCCTAATGATTTCGGCTATACATTTTTCACCCCCTTAGAGATTGAATTTCAAAAACTAATTTCTTAGAGCTCATTTACAACAAAAGAAAGAGAATCGCACAATACACAGAAATACATAGTTTCACATTCCTAGCCCCAATAGTTTCAGCTATACGCTTTTCACACCCTTAAGGGAGTGATTTTCCAAAAATCCTTTGCTAGTGCTCGTGTACCCCAAAAAAATACGACGGAGTTCAAAAAAATACGTTTCTAGGCCAAGTAGTTGCAGCTGTATGCTTTTTGGTCTTTTGTGGGTTGAATTTTATCGCCATATAAGTAAAATTTTCAAAATGCTAAAACGAATATTTATTTATTTATTATCAAATGCCTTAATATAAACCATTTTTTCGCGATAAAGTACTTTCTCAAGCTTTAGTCCATCTCTGTACCCGATTTCATCAAAATCGGTTCAGTGGTTTAGGCGTTAAAGGCTATACGCTTTTTACCCCCTTAAGGGGGTGATTTGCCAAAAATCCTTGCTAGAGCTCGTGTTCCCCAAGAAATACAACGTTGTAAAAAAAATTACGTTTCTAGGGCCAGTGGTTTCGGCTGTAAGCTTTTTTGTCTTTTAGGGGTTGAATTTCATCCCCATATAAATGAAATTTCCAAAACGCTAGAATGAATATTTATTTATATATTGTAAATAAAACTACTTTTACGGATTATATCGCGTTTGTATTTGATTTATGATTGCCCGACGTTTCGAACACTTTGCAGCATTCATGGTCACGGGCGGACTAAGGTGTCTCACGTCCAACAAGTAATCGTTATTACAGACATTTACAAATATCTACCCGATAAAGAAAATAGTTAATTAACTATTTTCTGTATCGGGTAGATAATTGTTATGATGAACTATTTTCTGTATCGGGTAGATAATTGTTGATGAAGAAAATAGTTAATTAACTATTTTCTGTATCGGGTAGATAATTGTAAATGTCTGTAATAACGATTACTTGTTGGACGTGAGACACCTTAGTCCGCCCGTGACCATGAATGCTGCAAAGTGTTCGAAACGTCGGGCAATCATAAATCAAATACAAACGCGATATAATCCGTAAAAGTAGTTTTATTTACAATGTGTAGTGCTCGCGTAAACATCAGATATCATCCTTACTAATATTATAAATGCGAAAGTAACTCTGTCTGTCTGTCTTTCTGTCTGTCTGTCTGTCTGTCTGTCTGTCTGCTACGCTTTCACGTCTAAACCACTGAGCCGATTTTGATGAAATTTGGTACAGAGGTGGAATAAAGCTTGAGAAAGGACATAGGCTACTTTTTATCGCGAAAAAATGGGTATAAGGGGTTGAAATAGGGGATGACATTTTGTATGGAAATTCGCCATTTTTGATGATAGAACCATGAATCTTTCTATTAAGGCACTTTATAATAAATAAATAAATATTCGTGCTAGCGTTTTGGAAATTTCATTTATATGGGGATGAAATTCAACCCTTAAAAGACAAAAAGCATACAACCGAAACCACTGGGCCTAGAAACGTAATTTTTTTACACTGTAGTATTTCTTGGGGTACACGAGCTCTAGCAAAGAAATCGCGAAAAAATGGGTATAAGGGGTTGAAATAGGGGATGACATTTTGTATGGAAATTCGTCATTTTTGATGATAGAACCATGAATCTTTGTTTTAAGGCACTTGATAATAAATAAATAAATATTCGTTCTAGCGTTTTGGAAATTTCACCTACATGGGGATGAAATTCAACCCCTAAAACACCAAAAAGCATACAGCCAAAACCACTGAGCCTAGAAACGTATTTTTTACACCGTCGTATTTCTTGGAGTACACGAGCACTAGCAAAGGTTTCTTGGTAAATCACCCCCTTAAGGGGATGAAAACACCGTAATCTTTCACGTCCAAATTACTGAATCGATTTTAATGAAATTTGGTACAGAGATGAACTAAAGCTTAAGACAGGACATAAGCTACTTTTATCCCAAAACATTGGGTGTAAGGGGTAGAAATAGGGGATGACATTTTGTATGGAAATTCGTCATTTTCGATGATAAAACCATGAATCTTTGTATTAAGGCACTTGATATTAAACAAATAAATATTCATTCTAGCGTTTTGGAAAATTCGCTTACGTGGGGATGAAATTCAACCCCTAAAAGACCAAAAAGCATACAGGCGAAACCACTGGGCCTAGGAACATATTTTTTTTTTACACCGTCATATTTCTTGGGGTACATGAACACTAGCGAAGAATTTTTGGAAAATCACCCCCTTAAGGGGGTGAAAAGCGTATAGACGAGACTATTGAGGCCAGGCACGTAAAACTTTGTATGCGATTCACTTTCTTTTGTTATATGTGAGCTCTAAGAAATTATTTTTTGAACCTCAACCCATAAGGGGGTGAAAATATATAGCTGAAATCATTAGGCCTAGAAACGTAACATTTTGTATGAAGTTGTCTTCTTGGGGAAAGTGCTCACTAAGAAAGAGTTTTTTGCAATTTTACCCCTAAGGGGGTGAACAGTGTTTATCCGAAATCAGTGAGCCAAGGAACAGTCATTTTAGTACACGGTCGGCTCTCTTGGATTATCCTAAGATTTTTTTCTTAGTGCTCGCTTACCAAGCACCATGACAGAACTTCTGGCAGTCTCACCCCTAAGGGCATGAAAAGTGTATAACCTAAAATAATGGTCCTAGGAACGTGAAAGTTCTATTTTGGGATAAGCGAGTACTTACATTGTCCGTGTGGTGACAGAGTAAGAATACAATTCACCATCCCCCTATCTTACCCGTGGGTGATCGTACGAGACGACTAAGGGATATAAAACGCATATAACATCTATGCGAGAGCAGGATAACTCAAAATAAAATCCTATACCAACACGTCTGACCAGCGTGGTATAGTAGGTCAATTACCCTTCCATTATGGAGGAGGCCCGAGCCCAACAGCGGGACGTATATGGGCTGAGATGATGATGATGATGATGAGTACTAACAAAGAATTTTTGGAAATTCAACCTCTAAGAGGGTGAAAAGTGCATAGCCAAAGATGTGTGAAATTTTGTATACCGATCTGTTTTTTGTGGTAAGCGCACTAAGGAATAATTTTAGGCAGCCCTAAAAGAGTGAAACGT
This sequence comes from Lymantria dispar, assembly GCA_032191425.1. Classification (NCBI taxonomy): domain Eukaryota; kingdom Metazoa; phylum Arthropoda; class Insecta; order Lepidoptera; family Erebidae; genus Lymantria; species Lymantria dispar. The sequence continues at coordinate 917,058 of CM063465.1, read as the reverse complement.
GTATAGTCGAAGACACCCAGCCTACATATCATCATTATTTTGCTCTTATCCTAATTACTTTGGATCGACGCAATATGTAGGTACTCTTCTCCTATCGTAGATATATCGCAAAGGTTCTAGCAACATTTTATGACCGGCTGCCTGACGGACGCCATTGTTGGCCAGACGCCATCACCAATTGGTCCAGATCGATTTAAATCTTTGTCTTAGTAGTATTTTGGGACACCCCACAAACAATGAAAGCGTGGTAATATTCCTAGCCGCTACCAGAGATTAAGTCGAGATATTAAGTCAATTTTCTATCTCTACAAATAAATAAATTTGAAGCGTCTGTTTGTCTATCAAAATAATAGGTTTTATTTATGCACACAATTATTTCCACGATAGGTACCTATAACTAAAAAACTGTTCAAATTTTTTTGTTTTTGTGTTGAGAGTCACATAGGCATTTTTTATCTCGGCATTCGCATGAGAATGAGGTCTACGTAGGTGAAACTGCGGGAATTTAATCGATATAATTTTTTTTCACCGATGGAAAGCTACATTATCAGGGACTAAGGAAAGACATATTTATCATCGTATTTCCACGGGAATCTGAACTACAAGTCTGGAAGTAATATTCAAATGTGAAAGTTTGTGAAGATATTTGGATGTTTGTTACTTAATCACGCGTAAACTGTTGAGCAGATTTGGATGAAAATGGACACATAGATAGAGTATTTCTTAAATTAAGAAATAGAATACTTTTTATGCCGATAATATTCTTTGCGATAATAGTTCAATATGTAAGTTAATTTTAACGCGGGCGAAGCCGCGGGCAAAAGCTAGTTATTTATATATTATCAAGTGCCTTAATACAAATGTTCATGGTTCTATCATCGAAAATGACGAATTTGCGTACTAAATGTCATCCCCTAATTCAACCCCTTATACCCATTTTTTCGCGATTTCTTTGCTAGAGCTCGTGTACCCCAAGAAATACAACGTTGTAAAAAAAATACGTTTCTAGGACCAGTGGTTTCAGCTTTATGCTTTTTTATCTATTAGGGGTTGAATTTCATCCCCATATAAATGAAATTTTCAAAACGTCAGAACAAATATTTATATATATATTATCAAGTGCCTTAATACAAAGATTCATGGTTCTATCATCCAAAATGACGAATTTCCATACAAAATGCCATCCCTTATTTCAACCCCTTACACCCATTTTTTCGCGATAAAAAGTAGCCTATGTCTTTTCTCAAGCTTTAGTCCATCTCTGTACCAAATTTCATCAAAAGCGGTTCAGTGGTTTAGACGTGAAAGCGTAACAGACAGACAGACAGACAGACAGAGTTACTTTCGCATTTATAATATTAGTAAGGATAATTTAGAACTACGTGATTAAATCTTCAGTCTTATAAATAGCACTCTTCATTCTTCTTCGCCTTCTTCTCTCATCTTCCTACGCCGAACGCAACACAATAGTAGGGTGGCTAATCTCCACACGCCATCCTACAAGCAAAAAGTAGTATTCTGCATGGGAATTGAACCCAGTTAACTGACACACTGCGCAGTCGAATTAGATTTTTGGGTACGTATTTCCAATAACGTCTACACAATAAGTAAATCAATTTGATCCATATGAAAACTGTTAGCTTTCATCGTGTATTTCGGTCACAGTTTACAAAACGTCGTTCTGTTTGCTCAACGTACATGTTTGGGCACGTGGCGTGGCCCAATTCACGTATTCACCATGTACATTGTTTACCCAAACACGCTCGGCTTCGATATTAACAGTTTTTTATTTCGAAACTGTTTTGTAATCACGAATGCTTTGTCTATTTTTAAGAATTGATTACTCGAATGGCGTAGTTATATACATATAATATGGGTACAAGGAAAACTTGCAATTAAACCACATATCAGGAGTGGCCAACTTGATTAGATCCAAGATCTACTGGTTAGTGACGGAACCCTGTACGATCTATCAATTACATCATCATCAGCTCATATACGTCCCACTGCTGGGCTCCAGCCTTTTCCACATGGGAGGGAAATTAACCCTCTACACCACTCTGGTTAGATGTGTTGGTATAGGGTTTTGTTTTCAATTTTCCTTCTCTTGCATAGATGTTATACGCATATTTAATCCCATAGTCGTCTTTTAATACATTCACGGGCAAGAAAGGGGGTGGTGAGTTGTAATCTTACTCCGTTACTACATGGAAATTTAATTAACAGCACAAATTATACTCAGATTTAGAACAATAATTTCTTGATTGCACAAAGTATTGTTTTTCGTGGGATTTCAACCCAGAACTTCGCTGAGCAGGTTCGGTACTTAGATGACTTCGACAATAACATCTATAATCAATGTTCATTAGACTGACGGCGTTTCAATGATTATATAACCTAAGGTTTATAATTTCCGAGTGGTGACGGAGTAAGAATACAAATCATCACCCCTCTCTTGTCCGTGGGTGTCGTAAAAGACGACTAAGGGATTAAATAAGCATATAACATCTAAGTAAAAGAAGGAAAACTCGAAATATAACCCTATTTTTTTTGGGGTGGGCTACGGTCAGTGCCCTTCCCACCCGGCTTCGTCCGGGGCGACAGAGGGGCGGTGCGAGGCCCCATAACCCACCGTAGTTCATCGCCTTCGTCGTTGGGCTGACCACCGGTATCGAGTTTCTTGTCCTCCGTGATCGGCCCGAAAATAAAACCAACACGTCGACCAGCGTGGTTTTAGTAGGTCAATTTCCCTCTTATAGTAGAGAAGGCTCGAGTTTAAAATTGGGAAGTATAAGAGCTGAAATAATGAATGATGGGGTTAATGTAACAGGGGCTGGTATATCCATTGTAGTAAATTTTCACGAGCGCCAGTATCGATGTATTTAACGATATCGATATAATAACGATGAACGGCTCGTAAAGTTTTACCCCCCGACTAACACTACAATGCAACATTTGTAAGTCTAACAAACAGCTCAATATACCGACGATAGTAAAATGTTATCGCTGTTGATTTTATTTCTAAACATTTTTTTATAAACAACTTCTTGTACTAAGGAACTACTCGAATTGTGGGGGAATTTAAACATATAATTTCATTACAGCTCATATACGCCCTGCTGTTGGAGTCGAGCCTCCTCCACAATAGGAAGGAAATTGATCCACGCTGGTCAGTCGTGTTGGTATAAAATTTCATTTCAAATTTTCCTTCTTTTACTTATTAAGGGATATTAAGGGATTCCTTAGTGGTCTTTTTCGACAACCACGAGCAAAAGAGGGGATGGTGAATTGTATACTTATTCCGTCACCACATAGATGTGGTTTCTTTAGATTTGTTTTAGAAACTCAAGTGTCCTTATATAAGAGTTTAGTTAGGTTTACGGAAAAAAGCAATATGGCAGATTTTTGGCGGCGAAATACTAACACAATATAAAATCAGACAAACCTTGATAAGTGGCGTATCAAAATAAGGAAATCACAAGGAGATCCCAAATGCATATTATATAAGAGATATATAAGGATTCGGCTTGCAATTAAACTCATTACGGGTTTTTAGTTAGCCTTTCAGCACAATACAGTTCGCATAATAAATTCTATTTAATTATTTAAATTTTGACTTTTGTTCTTGCCCTCGCTTCGCTTCGGTTTCAGTCGACTTACCCGCGTAGTTACCGTTCCCGTGGATATCGGGATAAGATATGGCCTATGTTACTCCCTGATATTATAGCTTTCTTTTGGTGAAAAATGTTTAAAATTGGTTCGGTGGCTAAAGCGTGAAAGCATAACAAACAAACAAACAAACTTACTTTCGCATTTATAATATTAGTAAGGATGTTGTTTCGAACTATTTATTACATTGCTCTTAAATTATCTATTTTGAAATCAGGTTTTATTTACCAATATTTACTATCCTGTGGTGGCAAAGTAACAATAATACAATTCACCCTCTATCGTGCCTGTGAGTATCCTAAAAGTTTACTAAGCGATATAATATGCATATAACATTTATGGGAAGAAAAGCTCAAAAATCCTATAACTACCCGTTTGACTAGTGTGGTGTAGTAGGTCAATTTACCTCCTGGACGAGGTTCCAGCCCAATAGTGGTTGTTTATATCTAAGTAATAAATCGGTTTCCTGTTTTTTTTAGGTTTTTAATTGTTATAGCTTGTATATTAAGAGTTATTGATTCTTAATATACAAGCTATCTTGTCTCACACAGGTTCAGCTAAATTTTCTTATGTACATATGTAAAGATTAATATATTAATCCCTTCATAATATCTCTCCTCCACAGAGGGAGGGACATATATCTACCAAACCGCCCTGGTCAGACATGCTGACAATTTGCTTTTTTGAACCGTAGTATTATTTGCTTGGGTAACTTAGGCGTGTCTTACAATCCTACTGCCATGAGAAAGAATGGTTTGCTGACAATTTTATTCTTACTCTAGGATATTTTTTATAAAAATTCTTTTGTTACAGCGTCCTCCATTCACTCCGTCGTCCACCACAACGAATCAACAGAACTAACAGTCCAAGAAAATAGTCAAGTAATTAAAAATAATATTAAAAATAATGTGCAATCCGACGGTACGATTTACAGTGCCCGAAGTGAGTTCGGAATCGTTCGTATGTTTCCGTTCAAGCTATCAATGAGATCACAGAATGGCGGAGAAGGTCAGCTGATCGGCAACACGCCCCCGCCCGCATCGCAGCAAGGGGCGAATTAGACGCATCATGGTGAGTTACATTTTTAAAGCTAGCAATACACTCATAACGAGAATGCTCGGTACAATGCCATGAAAAGACTTATGCAGTCTTAATTTATTCTTTAAACGTCTATTTATACTAGACTAAGTCTACTTATATGATGTGGTCCTACAACTTTAATGTGGTAGTCGTCTGTCTACAGCCGTGGGTTTATCCATTCACACTCTCGCAGAAAATCGACATCTGAGTATTAGCAATTTGTTACTCCACTTCGTCCGTTGAGCGAGAGAGCCGGAAGCTCAATTTTCTGAGAATGTTGTCGTTTGGTCGATTTTAGTGAGGCCTTTAGTATCACCGAACCTCATTGCACCCATTCATACTCACTTTCTTCATGTTGGGGGTGAGAATTGTATTCTTACTGCGACACTACAGTTGATGGTTTTGATTAAGATTATTTGATATTTTAATTAAAGATTTATAAAATTAGGCATCCATCCACCCATCAACACGTCCATCGATGGATATATTTTACCATGAGAATGCCACTCAGAATGGTGTTATGCCACGTGTATCCAACGGTTCTTAGCGACTTTTAAGATGGTAATCATTAAGGCTATGCTGGTTATACCCGTTTATTTACAAATTGCCGTATTCCGAATTTTATTATGTAGAGAAATACCGATCATAGCGCTTTCCATAGCACTATGAGCTGTTTTGGACCTTCTTAGGCTAAGATAAAATTTGTCCAATATTAATCCACTGCGGTAAAGTATTGTATTTTAATAAAGATATCATCAGCATCACTCATCATTTAACTTATCGCAGTCCACTGTTAGATTCGTCCTACTTGCCTTTCTCATATTTCGTCACAAAGTGCGGTCCTGAGCCACCTGCATCCAAAGAAAAGATACAGTTCTTATTACTTAAATAATTTTCAAATTTACTCATACAGTTTCAGAGTACATTCAAAGTTACAAACTTTAGCTGTAAATTTTATTAGCTTAGACAGTAATCGTTAAATATTGTCTAGACAATAGTCAAGAACCCTTCTACTAATTCATCTCTTGTGTATTTTCATTTAATTAATTTGGTTTACTTTAATGGAAATGGATAAGTTAAAAGCAACGAAAGTAGTTTTATTGATGTGCAAAATTCTAATATTATGCCTCAAGAGTGTATTACTTGCATAATTATATTAATAGCATTTGGTTTTTATTGCTGTGTCATAAAACTTTAAGACGAGCAATTGTTTGTAATTTTACCCCCTTTTTTATTAACTCGGTTTTTTATATGTCTGCCTGGGTAGAATTTTGTGATTAATTTTAAACTAACTTTAGACGAGCTAGATACTTATACTTTGGACGAGAGAGACAAGAGAGACGGAGATGGACAATGCATGAAAATGTAAAAAAAGCGTACCTACTTTTTTAAATTTAATAATTATTTCACAAAACAAATATTTATGTCATCAGCCTTTCGCTAAGTGGCCGTAGATACTGACAAAGTTTTACTAATTGTTAAGCTTTTAAGGACTATATCACAAAGGAGCGTAGTATTATTATTATTCCTATGTAGTTATAAATATAATTCACCAATTCTTCCTTTTCCTCAGGTGTCGTAAAAGATGATCAAGGGACCCCTTAGAAATAGATATCTTCAAAGCAAGACAAGTAAACTTAAAAATAAAGCTTTATTATACGAATCGGAATGAACACCCTGGTTTTTGCCGGAGGAGATGAATCATTTAATTATTATTCATTATCATCAGCAGTCTATCGCCGTCCACTGCTGGAAGGAGGCCCCTCTCATGTTTCGCCACAAAGTGCGGTAATGTGCCGCCTGCATCCAACGATGCCCAGCAACTTTCACCAATTCGTCGGTCCATCTAGTTAGTCCTACACTACGCCATTCGTGGTCACCACTCGAGAACCTATCTTCCCCAGCGGTTGTGGGTTCGTCGAGCGCGTCATGGCTTAAAAAAAAGTTATACAGTAGAAACTCGATTAACCGGAGCAATTGTTGTCGGTAGGCATTCGAATAATCGAAAATCCGGATAATCGAATGTATGAAAAACCTCCTTCAGTTTTGTGCATATGTAGTATGTACATAATTTTATGCGTTTATTAAAAGACAAATACATATCCCGCGGGGCATGCTACTGACTAAAAGCGTAGGACAGCGATCCCGCGGGACATTCCGTTTCAGAAACGCTCATGCTTAAATAAATTAGATTTGTAGGTACCATACATAGGTCGCGGTTAGCAGTCCGGATAATCGCGAATCCGTATAACCGAGGGCCGGATAATCGAGTTTCGCCTTTATAGTGAAAAGTAATAATGCTATCTTCATCCATCTCGGCTCATATACGTCCCACGATTGGGTTCGACTTTCCTTCATAATAGGAGGGATATTAACCTACTATACCACACTGGTTAGATGACTTGCCATTCAGTTTTATTTCAATTTTCCCTTCTCTTGCATAGAGGTTATATCCATATCTTAGTCCCGTGAGTGTCATGCGGTGTGGCGAATTGTATTCTTACTCAGTCACCACACGGATAATGCTATTTTAATTATCTATAATGATGATTTCGTCAATTTTTTTTTATTTTCTTTTTTTACTATGCGTACTCTTAGTGATAATATTATGGGTAAAATGTCTGTCAAAGGTATTGAATCCTTAAAAGCTTTTTTTTAACTATTTATTTTTAGTTCAATTTGATACTATCATAGCGTAATTTCTTCGTGTGATGACGGACTAAGAATATAATCATAATATATAAATCGAATTAAGGACCGACGCCTCCATCACTTTTGCTGTTTAGAAAAATAAAAAGAAAATTTGCAAGTCCATTTTGGACAAATAATTTTGCTTTGAAACAATTAAATTTTAATTTAAAATTATTTTTACGTAAGTGGTATCCTAAATTGTAATTAAAAACTTGTTTTCTCAACTCTTCGTTGTTAAAATTATAATTTTGTTAAACATTTTACTATCTAAATTAGAAATAAATTTGTAGTATAAAATATATTTAGAATTAGTACATTCTCGCCATTTCATCCACGTAGCTCTAGTTCCTGTAGTAATAACGGAATAAGCTATAACTTATATTATTCACCGATGATAGCTTTCCATTTGTCTGAGCATTTCCTTGAGATTCGATTGCTAGATAGATTAAAATATTATAAGGCTCCTCTGAGGAAAAATGGCGTAGTTACGCCTTATATAGAAAGCCGCTTGGTAGTAAAATATTATTAAAATCGGTCCTTCCATTTTGAAGATTACCTGAAACAAATAGACAAACAGACAGAATATGTGATTTTTAGGTAGGCAGAATATATGATATTGGTTTTTAGATATATCGTATATATAACCGTATGAGCATGTGAAAACCGTATTATTTTGACATTAAAAACAGACTTTTGAAATTTATTTATTTGTATAGATATACCCGACCAAAAGCTATATCATCGTTTCAAAGTTGGACTAAACAGGCAAATTTGCGTCGAACTCGCCATATATATCGTTTTCGAGACCAATTTGTGTAGAATTTTGAATAGCACTTCCAGTGTGCTTAACTGAAACTTTTCGGTAAAACAAATATTATTTTCTGTGGAGTGTACAGCTGTTAGTCGTAGATGACTTTGACAGCTTGACGCGGACTATAGGTGAGCGCTGTTGGCTCTCAACCTGGTGAAAGTAAACAAAGCGATATCGCCCCCTCCCCTGTGGAGCGTCGCTGGAGGCAAAGTGGGCCTGCCCGTGCTGGTATTAGTGACTTTTACGCGTCGCGATTACCCACTTCGACAGCGAGGACTGAATCACGAATATTCGTATGTAATGGACTCACGGGCCGTGTATGCTCTTTGTGGAGCGCGTGTGATGAAATCCCCTAGTCGACGAGAACGCGTCGAGGACGTCGAAACGCAACAGAAATCTCCTCCTTCCTAAATTTATATATATAGGTACATATATATTGCCATACATCTACGAAAGTCTTATATATAATACTTTCTTTGTCCTTTGCTGGACGTAGTCTACTTCTATTTAACACCATATAGGTCGACCCTGTCCCACCTACATCCAATAGCGCCCTATGACTCTGATCACAATCATGTACCGAAACATAAAGGAGTTAATAGCCACAGTATAGAGAAGTCATAAAGCCTTTTTTATTTTAATTTGGAGTGGGTTCCGGCAGCGCACCCGCCGCTCGGCTCCGTCCGAAGCGACAAAGGAGCGGCACGTGGCCCCGTAACTCACCTGTGACACGTCGCCTTCGTCGTTGGGTCGACCACCGGAGCAGGTGACTTGTCGTCAGTGGTCGCTCCGACGGAATTCTCCTGAGGAGTACCCTCTCCTCGACCGAGGAGAGGGTACTCCTCAGGAGTCCTCCGCTGTTCGGGGATGTCGCTCGTCGTCACGCGGTCAACCTCTCGGCGGGTGACGGACTAACTCCCCGGTCTAGTCATCCGCGGCCTAGGGAAGTTATATGATATAGGCCATAAGAGAGCGTAACGTCATACGATTCGATATATTTTGCCAAACAAAGGAATTAATTTACCTGTTATGTGATTTTAGTTACAAAATCATACTTGCAATAACGTCATTTATTATTATTTAATTAGTGGTCTAATAAGTTTAATTATATAATGTCAACAATAATGTGTCAGATTTATATGTAATACTAGCAACTCGCCCTCGCTTCGCTTCGGTTTCAGTCGCTATACCCGTGGCGTAGTTCCCGTTCCTGTGGGAATACCGGGATAAAATATAGCCTATGTTACTCCCTGATATTAAAGCTTTCCATTGGTGAAAGAATTTTTGAAATCGGTTCGGTGGTTTAAGCGTGAAAGCGTTACAAACAAACAAACAAACATCCTTACTTTCGCATTTATAATATTAGTGTGGATACTAGGCCGCTACTACTATAACCCGCCCTCGCTTCGTTTCAGTTTCAGTGGCTTTACCCGCGTAGTTCCCGTTTCCGTGAGAATACCGGGTTAAAATATAGCCTATGTTACTCCCTGATATTATAGCTTTCCATTGGTGAAATATATTTTGAAATCGGTTCCATGGTTTAAGCGTGAAAGCGTAAGAAACAAACAAACTTATACACTTATAATATTAATAAAGATAAACACAAAAATATTATATTAACAAACCAGTCCAAATCAATTTATTATTTAACTAATCATTAATTAAGTACTTTCTCTAGTAGTACTTATTCGCAGTTTATAGTTTGGTCATACTCACTGAATAAGATTCTGCTTGCGGTAGCTTCGTGGAGCGGGTCACTCCATTCCCTCCAATGTGATTGAGGGGAGTGATAGCTGCTCTAATAGTTAGTACAAAAACTACATCCAGACTCGGGCTGATAATTTGCGGATCCCACACTGTATGCTGCTTTGGAATCGAACCCATATATGCAGTAGATATGAAATAAGTAATAAGTTTATTTTGCTGTTTATTTAGATCTTCCGTGTGGTGACAAATTAAGAATACAATTCACTACCCCCTATCTTGCTCGTGGATATCGTAAAAGACTTAGCGAAAACTTGGGAATGCAACAACTATGCAAGCAAAACTCAAAATTAAACCCCTATACCAAACCGTCGGACCAGCCTGGTACAGTAGGTCAATTTTCCTCACAATATGGAGGAGGCTGGAGCCCAGTAATGGAACGTGTATGCGCTGTCACGATGATGTGATGAATAAGTTTATAATTCTACAGCAGGTGTTTGGCGAATGGGCTCAAGTTGAAGTAGTGGAGTTGGTGAATGATGGCTCCGGTCTCGCGTTTGGTATCGTCGGTGGTCGCTCCTCGGGCGTTGTCGTTAAGAGTGTGCTACCAGGCGGAGTCGCTGATCGGGTGAGTTGTCTTATATACCTTTAGATTCTTCATCTTAAGCCTCCTTCTCCGAGTATGTGACAGAATTTCACCATTCTTTTCTTTCTGTAATAGTCGAATAATATCGTCATTTAGTTCTTGTCCAAAATCTATGGTAGGAACACACTGTCTACAGCCGCGGTTCGGTCCGTCCGGGGTAGTACCATACTGAGCAGATAATTTACATTTGATTAGTAACAATTTGTTACTGCACTTCATTCGGTGACGACTTTAGTATCACCGAACCTCGTGGCACTAATTCATACTCCCTTGACTTCCTTCACGATATGCAGCGGCATAGCAAACGTCCATGAGCCTAACGATCACTTACCATCAGGTGTGCTGTTTGCTTGTTTGCCACCAACGGAAACCTTAGGCGTCTGTTGTCCCGGGAGGGGCGTTAGGGAGGGAGGGCATCTGAAAGGGACCTTCGGGCTGGTCATAGACGACAAGGAACTCCGTACCGGTATACTGTGGGTTATGGGGCCGCGTGCTGGTTGTCCTCGCCCGGGTGGAAAGGACGCCATGTGTCCTGACCATAGTGCACTTAAAAAAGGTAAAGGTTAGTTATATATATAGCTTGGAAAGAGAATCTATTGTATTGTATTTTCAAGGGACCATATTGTAATACAATATGGTCCCTTGAAAATGTATTGAAGTATTTACGAGGAAGAAGTGAGCAAGAAATTGAATACATATGTGCCATGAAGTTTTCACTTTTGTCGTGTGCTCCTAAGTATACACCATTATTTTATCGTTATCATCATCATCATCATTTCAGCTCATATGTATTCAATTTCAGCCCACTGTTGGGCTCGAGCCTCCTCCACAATAGGAGAGACATTGACTTTACTATACCATGCTGGTCAGACTGGTTGGTATAGGGTTTTATTTCGAGTTTTCCTTCTCTTGCATAGATGTTATATGCACATTATATCCCTTAGTCGTCTTATACGACATCCACGGGCAAGAAAGGGAGTGGTGATATGTATTCTTATTCCATCACCACACGGAAAATCATTATCAATATCTACTAAAAAAACGTTTACGAAATTCTTGTATATTTAAAAAATAATTAAATGTGTAAGATTTTTATTTCAATTATAATTCAAAAATGAATCATCATAAGATATCTTTATTGAAAAGTTCTCCCCGACTTAAGTCATGCGCATATATCGCATATACATTCCTTTGCAAAATAAAACGGACGGTTTTGATTTTTCTACATTTTTGATATTACTGGCACTTAATAAAGAATCTGGGTATGAAAACATTGATTCTAAATTGTAAAGTATCTCTTTTAAAAATAATTATCTCTTTTTCCGTTTGTAACTTTTTACTGTTATTGGCGAAATCTTGTGAATGCTATTAAAAAAAATGTGTGGTTTTATGAAATCACGATAAAAGTGAAACTTTTTTGGAACTGGCAGAGGGATGTAGTCAATGCTATGTCTCACAGCGGTTAAAAGTGAGACGTTCCACCATCGAAAGAGAAGAGCCCTCCCAGAACCTTGCGTTTAGAGAAAGCAAAGTTCTGCTAGAAAACGTTGCACATAACTACAAGATGACCGCTTTTAAGTAACTCGCTGAGGAACCGCAATTACAGTTACATAGACCTCAAAACAAGCCTTGAAGTAGTACGAGAAGTACAAGTTAGCCTATGGACTGCAAGGAGGAGGTTTTTGGCAGCTAATATACGCAGTCGACAATCAGCGCAGGCCCCCAAGTTACTCCGTGAGCACCGGATTGCTCGATTGAGGTTCGCTACAAATTGCCTATCTTGGACACTAGGTAACTGGAGTGGCGTACTTTTCTCAGATGAGGCTCGAATTTGTTTGCATGGTGAGGACCAACGCCGGCGAGTATTACGAAGACCAGGAGAACTCTATGCGGACATGTGTTTTAAAGAAATCAGCCCCTATGGTGGAGGATCCGTTATGTTTTGGGCGGGCGTAACTGCCAGTTATCGTAACGAAATAGTATTCATTGAAAATGGCTCACTAAATGCGCAAAGGTACGCAACTGAAACCCTTTGTCAACATATACAACCCGCACTGACTGTTATTGTCGAAGATGCCATTTGCATAGACGATAATGCTCGAGCTCACTGTTTTGGCAAGGTAGGTGCTCACACGGAAGAGGTCGGTATTCGTTGTTTGGATTGGTCTTCGCGAAGCCCCGAAAGGCGAGTACGATCTGTCTATCCACCTCCACAAAACATCAGGGTGCTTAAACGTGTAATCTCGGCTGAGTGGGAACACATTCCACAGGACACCATCAAAAGCCTGGTGGTAAGCATGCCACGACGATGACATGCCGTAATCGCTGCAAGGGGAGGTCATACTCATTATTATTTTTTATTTATTTAGTGTTTTTTATGAATTTCATAATAACAATAAAAAGTCAATTTTAACATGGCATTCTGGTTACAATAACTAAAACACCAATTCCAAGATTTATTCATTGATAATAAGAATTGATAGATTGACCCGGACCAACTCCATCTGGTACCATTTGGGTCAACGATTACATTCCCAAGGAGGGTTGACGTCAGGCAGGCGGCCGGTCATAAAAGTCATTGCCGAAACTTTTTGCAATATGTCAAAACAGATGACATATTGCGTCGACCTCAAGTAATTGGGATAAGAGCAAGATAATGATGAATAAGAAATTTCTAGTCATCTTAACTAATGACATACTAAAAATATTAATATTATCCACAGAAAAGCCAATGACTGTAAGGTGCCCGTTTTTCTTGCAAAAGAGTTTATATATTCTCTTTGAATGTTAAATTTAATATTCACACATAAAGCGTCCACCAACACAAACTCGATTTCCACGTTACTCCTAAAATAAAATGTACAACGGAAATTTATCAAATTTGTTCGCACCACAACGTTGTCGGTGAAAATTGAAGAATAAAATTCAATTTGGAGGTAATATTTTTATTTAAAATGAATCTATACATTCAGTACCTTTGCTTAGGATAGAATAAACTCGCCTCCGACCCTTGAATGTTTAGATCTTTTTAACTACGCAATGAATTTTAACGCGATTCTCGACAGAGTGGTTCAAGAGGAAGGTTTATGTGTATAACATATCCATATTATATCCAAAAAACGATAGCTTCAATGATTTATAATATGACTTATTATTTTTACAGAAAGCTTATCATGTAAATTATCTCATCAACAATACAATTAGTATTTTTGAACAACTTCCGACACAAACTAAAATAAAATAAAATCAATATTACGTTCTCTTCAACAAGAATTATCAATTAATTGCTATTTAACCATTATACTGGCATGCGTAAAGCACTTAATCAAGTTATCATACGCCATTACATCATTTTGGATAAAAACTGATACGTTTACACAGCTAGATCGATATTAACCAAACATAGCTAAGAACAATCGCAAGAAAACTAGCTTTAAAATGAAAAAAAAAAAACGGTATCGAAATTGGTCCATCCGTTTGAGAGTTACGATGCCACAGACACACGCACAGATAGACATCGACGTCAAACTTATAACACCCGTCTTTTTGCATCGAGGGTGGCTAAATTTACATTCCTATTCTATTTCCTATTTATTCTATTTATGACATTTTATTGATTAGCTAAAAACACCGACAAGACGATATTTTCTATAAATAAAACCTAGCTAAATCGTTTTTTTTTTGTCCCCAAAACCGCTAGTATCCTAAATTTCATGGAAATCATTGGCGCCGTTTACGAGATTCTGAAAATATAAAAATATATATTTATATAAAAATATACAAGAATTACTCGTTTAAAGATATAAGATTGTGACATAAATGTATATATATGTGTGTTGATATACGGTATATGTGTGCGTAATGTATTTGCGAACCCAAATACTGTTTGTCAAAACTAATGAAATAAAGTCCCTTGAGAAATGTTATTGTTTGTGAATATTGTTTTTCGTTTTTCATTTATTTTGCTGTTATTTATTTAGTTATACATGATATTTAATAATTGAATTAATTTTCAAATTCAAATCATTTATTTTCGTTTGGTAATGGAGGCAGAAAACAATTTCCATTTTTTTTTTGGGGGTGGGTTGCGGTCGGCGCGCTCCTCGCACCACTCCGTCTGGGGCGACAGAGGGGCGTAAGCACGCACACCCGCAACTCACCCACGATGCACGTCGCCTTCGTTGTTGAGCCGACCACCGGAGCAGGGTGACTTGACGTCAGTGGTCGGCCAGACGGAATATCCCCTATTTGGGGTACCCTCTCATCGACCGACGTCCGCCCTCGGGGAGGACGTCGGTCTTTCCTCACGCGGTCGGCTCTCTGCGGGTGATGGACTAATTCCCCGGTCACGTCACCCGCGGCCTCGGCTAGGGCGGCATGAGGCACAGGTATTCGCGCCTACGCTGCCCCAGTCGCCGGTGGCGGATCGCCTCATCGAGGCTGCGCTCCTCGCGCAGGCGATCCGCCGCCTCCTTCTTTACTAGCCCCTTTTTTGCCTGTAGCTGTCATAACTAAAGAATATCTTGTGCATATCCCACCACACATTCCCACTATTATAACTCCTGTAAGCCAGGACCCACAATGGCCTCTATAGATCACACTGAGGTTTGACCCTGAGGCAGTCCTAGTAAATGATTTTAATTGTCGTGGGACCCGTAAAAAATTTAATTAGAAAAGTTGGAAAGTTGAAAAAACAGGAGGAGTTGGAAGACATTGATTCCATATCTTGTGCGTATAACAACTACGCAAAATAAGGTAAACTCGAAATAAAACCCTATACTAATCCGCCTTGGCGGGTTAGTATAGGGTATGGCCCGTGTGGCGACGGGCTGAGAATACATATGTCGCCACCCCTTACTTGCCCGTGGGAGTCGTAAAAATCGGCTGAGGGTTCACCAGGAGAGCAGGGCAGCAGCTCTCTCCTGGGAAACGTAAACCACCTATACTGCGAACGCCAACCCGCCTGCCAAGCGTGGCGATTACGGCAATATCCCCTTTTTCTAGAAATGGCGTACAATAAAAAAATGGCCCCCAGTCACGGCGGCTCCGGTACTCTACGGGCTCATTTTGGTGGCGGGCCCAGTAGGGGTGGAGCGGGGGGTGCGAGGAATCTCCGGCAGCGATCCGGCTACCAACAAAAACGACCCTTGGCCCTGGTAACACACAACATTCGGACACTCAGGACTGACGAGAGGGTCATCGAGCTGGAAGAGGAATTGAGCAAAATCCGCTGGGACATTGTAGGATTATCAGAAGTGCGAAGAGAGGGCGAGGGCACGATAATCCTCCAGTCTGGAAACTTGCTCTTCTACCGGGAGGGCGATCACCCGTCCCAAGGTGGTATAGGGTTTATCGTTCGTAGGTCTCTCGTAGACAACGTGGAGAGGATCGAGAGTGTGTCGACAAGGGTAGCGTACCTTATACTCAGAATTACCAAGAGGAAGGTTATACAGGTATACACACCGACCTCGACATACTCACGACGACGAGCTGGAGGCATTTTACAAGGACATCTCGAAAGCCATACACACGTCCAAAACCCACTTTACGGTAGTCATGGGAGACTTTAACGCGAAACTAGGCAAAGGGAGTGATGATGAGTTGAGAGTGGGAAAACATGGATATGGACAGAGAAACCAGAGGGGCCGGAAACTGGCTGATTTTCTGGAGAAGGAAAGCTTCTTTATGATGAATTCCTTCTTCAGGAAGCAGCCACAAAGGAAATGGACCTGGATTAGCCCCGATGGTTCAACAAAAAACGAGATAGACTTCATCTTGTCAGACAAACGACAGATATTATATGATATTCAATGATGTCTCAGTGATCAGCAGGATTAAAACTGGGAGCGATCACCGGATGGTACGAGCCACATTGAATATCCACACAAAAGTCGAGCGGTCACGCTTGATGAAGTCTACACTCCGACCTACATCTGTCCAATACCAGAACCTCGAAGGCTTTCAACTCGAACTACACAATTGCTTCCAATGTCTGGACGAATGCGAATCTCTGAACGATATGAACAACAGGTTCGTGGAAACTGTCCACGCGGTTGGGTCGAAATTTTTCAAGGCTCACTGCGTTAATAGACCTAAAAAACTTTCTGACCAGACTCTCGAGCTCATGGGGCGGAGAAAAGAAATAACGGTGCAGTCTTCAGCCGATTGGTCCAAACATAGGCAGCTAAATAGGCAGATCTGCAGGTCTGTGCGTCGCGATATTCGCCGATTTAATACGCTCTGTATTATAGAAGCGATAGAGCGGAATCGTGGCTCAAAAATGTTCGCACAAGATCTGTCTATTGGGCAAAGCCAAATGACTAAGCTGAAGACCGACGATGGCACTGTCATTTCATCCCAAAGTGAGATCTTGGGAGAGGTCGAAAGGTTCTATGGACAGTTATACAAATCATCCCGAAATCCTGTTGTCGGCTTGGTCCAAGATCCCAGATCCAAGCTAACTCGGCACTATACCGAAGAAATCCCGGACATCAGCTTGTACGAGATCAGAATGGCTCTCAAACAACTACGTAACGGTAAGGCACCGGGAGATGACGGAATTACGGCAGAGCTTCTGAAGGCGGGCGGCAAGCCGGTCTTAATAGCCCTTCAGAAACTATTTAATTCCGTTACCCTCGGGGGCGACGTTCCAGAGTCGTGGACCAAGAGTGTGGTGGTGCTGTTCTTCAAGAAGGGTGACAAAGCTCTCTTGAAGAACTACAAACCCATCTCACTCCTGAGCCACGTTTATAAGTTGTTTTCGAGGGTCATTACCAATCGACTCTCGCGCAAGCTCGATGACTTCCAGCCGCCCGAACAAGCCGGCTTCCGAAAAGGCTATAGCACCATAGACCATATCCTCACGCTTCGGCAGATTATACAAAAGACCGAGGAGTATAATCGGCCCCTGTGCTTTTATGGACTATGAGAAAGCCTTTGATTCAGTCGAAACTTGGGCGGTGCTGCAGTCCCTTCAGCGGTGCCAAATCGACTATCGCTATATGGAAGTGCTGAAGTGTTTGTATAGGAACGCCACAATGTCAGTCCGTATCCGTGATAAGAGTACGAAACCGATCCAGTTGCAAAAAGGCGTGAGACAGGGAGATGTCATCTCTCCGAAACTGTTCACCACTGCACTGGAAGATGTCTTCAAGCTCTTAGACTGGACTGGACTCGGCATCAACATTAACGGCGAATACATCACTCACCTTCGATTTGCGGACGATATAGTCGTTATGGCAGAATCCATGGAGGACCTTGGCACAATGCTCAATGATTTCAGCAGGGTATCCCAACTAGTGGGTTTACGAATGAACATGGACAAGACGAAAGTCATGTCAAATGCCCATGTCATTCCTGTACCGGTCCTAGTTGGCAATGCGATTCTTGAAGTTGTCGATCACTATGTTTACCTAGGACAAACAGTCCAGTTAGGTAGATCCAATTTCGAGAAAGAGATCAGCCGACGAATACAACTCGGTTGGGCAGCGTTCGGGACACTTAAGAAGATCTTTTCGTCCAACATACCTCAGTGTCTGAAAATACAGGTCTTTGACCAGTGTGTGTTACCAGTGATGACTTACGGCACAGAAACGTGGTCCATAAATGTAGGCCTCATATCAAGGCTCAAAGTCGCTCAGCGTGCTATGGAGCGGGCTATGCTCGGGATTTCTCTTCGAGATAGAATTCGGAATACGGAAATCCGCAGAAGAACGGGTGTAACCGACATAGCACGAAGAATTAGCACGCTGAAGTGGCAATGGGCAGACCACATCGCTCGACGAACCGACAACCGCTGGGGAAGAAAGGTTCTCGAGTGGCGACCACGTATCGGACGACGCAGTGTAGGACGCCCCCTCATTAGGTGGACCGATGACCTAGTGAAAGTAGCTGGGCGTCGTTGGATGCAGGTGGCACAGGACCGCTCATTGTGGCGCAATATGAGGGAGGCCTACGTCCAGCAGTGGACAGCGATAGGCTGAAATGATGATGATGATGAATGATGACTAACCCGCCTGTGGTCGGCCCAACAACGAGGCGACGTGGGTACGGGTGGGTTATGGGCCCGCGCACTGCCCTTTCGTCGCCCCGTACGAAATGGATCGCGTGTGCGCATACCATAGCCCACCCATAAAAAAAAACTAACCCTCCTGATCAGCATGGTAAAGTAGGTCAATTTCCCTCTCAATATGGAAGAGGCTGGAGGCCACTAGTGGGACGTATGTGAGCTGTGATGATGATGATTATTATATATAAACCCCTCTGCAGTACTTATATATTGTTTTTTTACATTTGCCTTAAATTACCGCAGTCATTTACTACTTACCAAAACTTAGTTCGCTTATTTTTCTGCCAAAATTCTATTAAATATTGTAAAAAAAAGCCTATACCAACCCGTTTGAACAGTGTGGTATAATTGGTCAATTTCCTCCTCATTGTGGAGTAGGCTTGAGCCCAGCAGCGGCACGTATAATTTCTGCGATAATGATGACGACTACAAAAATTATATTAATGAAATGTATCACGGTCCTCTCATATTGGTTAACTAAATATAACTTTAATCAAACCTCTCAAAGTATCATTCAACCCAACAAATTATGGTGTCACACAAAATTAATTCTGAATCTAAATAGAGACAGGGTAGAGATAACAGGGTAGAGATACGTTTAGTTCATGCAGATGGTGGATAACATTCGCTTAAGTGTTAATTTGCGTTATCTGTATTCAAGAAAGTTTATTCAATACATTGAATGTATTCAATTTCACTAAGTTTAAGTATCTGTTTATTATTGTATTACCATCACGTTTCAAACTAATAATATAATGTGATAGGTTAAGAATAAGTGCTTGTTATAAGCGTAATATTAATTCAGTGAAATATATATAACTAGCAACCCGCTCTCGCTTCGTCTCGGGTTCAGACGCCTTACCCGCGTAGCTACAACGTATTTTATTTGATAAGGATTAATATCCTATGCGTCTAAATAAATTTCAAATTATCACGTTATAATGTGGCCATTTTCTTAAACATTAAAATGGGTATTGTACGTTATCTGTAAAAGATAGACATATGCTATTGCGGACTTTTTTGTGGACCTATAAAAGATACACAATTCCACCATACATTGTTTTGATATATCTCCAACGGATCAGACAGCGTTTGCGATAAAAGCTCCCGGGCAGCTTGACTTTTTCCGATCTCTTCGACAATTATCGTCATATTTCAATCAATTTACACAAAACATTGATGTATTTTACATAAAAACCTTTCCCATGAACCAGTCCGTATTTGGTGTAAATCGCATGAAAATCTGTTCAGTAGTTTTTGAATTCATCGCGTTCAGACAGACAAAGGCGGTCGGGGACTTTGTTTTATAATATTTAAAGATTGGTTACACAAATGTATATCGCCATAATTCATCACTATCACAGCGCATTGTTGGGCTTGCGCCTCCTCCGCAATTGGGAGGGAAATTGATTGCTTCTATACCATGCCGGTCAGATATGTTGGCATTGGGTTTTATTTCTAGTTTTCCTTATCTTGCATAGATGTTATATACGTATTATAATCCCTAAGTCGTCTTTTACGACTGCTATGGCCAAGATAGAGGGCGGTGAATTGTATTCTTACTTTGTCACCACACGGATACACCATAATTAAATTTCCACAAATACATAAATTATCCATGTGATGACAGATTAAAAATACAATTTACCACTCTCTATTTTACCCTTGGGTGTCGTAAAAGACGTCTGAGGGATATATACAGAAAACATCAATGCAAGGGAAGTTAACTCGAAATACCCTATTTAAACAAGTAACCCTGCTCTGGTGGTCGGTCCAACGACGAAGGCGACGTGGTGTTCGGGTGGGTTGCGGGTGTGCGTGCTTACGCCCCTCTATCGCCCCGGACGGAGTGGTGCAAGGAGTGCGCCGACCGTAACCCACCCAAAAAAAAAAAAACAAATACCCTATTTAAACACGTCTGATCAGCATAGAATTGTAGGCCGATTTCCCTGTCGAGGAGGCCCAAGCCTAACAGTGGGACGTATATGGGCTGAGATGATGATAAGATGAAATACATATTTTTAATTTTTTTATTTTTAAGACAACACCCTGCACTAAGGAAATAATCCTTGTATTGCGGGGAGACTTTACAAACATATAATTTACGGACACAAATTACATCCAGACTCAGAACAACAATTTGTTAATCGCACAAAGTGTTGTCCCGCGTGGGATTCGAACCCCCGACACTGGTGCTGTAGGTCGCTATCTTAACCACTACGCATCTGTGCCGTCATATAACTTAGTAACACGCGTACACGTTGTCGGGGATACAGAGAAGGCATTTCATTCAGGCAAGCGTACTGTTGCCGAGGGATAGAAAATTGATTGCCAAAATCTAGAGAATAATAACGATGAGGCGGCGCACATAATTCAATTTTTAAACTTCAATTTACTAGAGAATTACAGCTTCAAAAAAAAAAATAGAATGTTGCCTTTTTAGTGTTCCGTACCCAAAGGGTAAAAACGGGACCCTATTACCAAGACTTCACTATCTGTCCGTCCGTCTGTCCGTCCGTCAGTCTGTCACTAGACTGTATCTCAAGAACCGCGATAGCTAGACAGTTGAAATTTTTACAAATTATGTATATCTGTTACCGCTATAAGAACAAAAACAAAATAAAATCAATATTTAAGGGGACTGCCATATAACAAACGCGATTTTTTTGCCGAGAAACTAAAAAAAGGTTACAATATGAAATTGTGTGTACCTACAGTAGGCCTAGTACCTAGTATTGTGTTTACCTAGTCAATGGTATGGAACCCTTTGTGCGCGAGTCCGACTCGCCCTTGCCTGATTTTTAAAATAGCTGAAAGACGACCCTAAACAGAAAAGAAATTGGTGGCCTGTAAAGTTGGTTTGCGGACGATAAATTTACGTGATATTTAAGAGATTTGAAAAATTGCATACTTTTATGAATTCAATTGAATTATTATTTTGAATTATCATTATTTTGTATTATACAGAGTTAATTTCGGACCGAGCAGTGACGACAAGTCACCCTGCTCCGGTGGTCGATCCAACGACGAAGGCGACGTGTCACGGGTGGGTTACGGGTGTGCGTGCTAACGCCCCTCTGTCGCCCGGACGGAGTGGAGCGAGGAGTGCGCCGACCGTAACCCAACCAAAAAAAAAAATACAGATTTAATTGCAAATTACATTTTTTTTGATAAATTAACATTTATTTGCACTTGTGAATTCAAATATTTTTTGATAGATAGATGCGTCACAAACCGAACGCTCAGGCCGATCGTGTCTCTCTATCGCTTATACTGCGGTCTTGATTGCACGCTCGGCTTACGCGGAACGTGACAATGAGTCATGTTTATTCGTGCCGGCATTCATCAATTTATAAGACTTTATCACATCAAAAAAACAGCAAACCGTTATTCTGCCAAAACATATTAAAAAGCTGACCCCAATATAATTGGAAATAAAAAGTCTCGGAGGATAAGTAATAAGGATGTTATGTAAGTCGTTAATGTAAGCAGAGAAGTTCTTAACGATTACATGATCCAACATTTCTCTTGCCAAGATATTTTGCCAAAGGGAAATCACGTTGCGAGTGATAATATTTTCGCAACCTCTCGGCGTTCCTACGTCATTAACACGAATTTGCTTGTCTATGTATATAATTAGGATGGTTTAAATATTCAAGAATTCATCTGAGAATAGAGTTTTAGTTCTGTAATTTTACGATTTTTATAACGGCTTACGAATTAATTTTAAATTGATATATGTAAATTTTCCGTGTGGTGATGGAGTAAGGATACAATTCACCACCCCCGTGTAAGATACACGTGGATGTCGTAAAAGACGCCTAAGGCCTCATTTACGGAGACGCGGCGCGTCGCGCGTCGCGATAGGCTGCGCGGCTCGCACTAAATTCAAATGTAGGGCGTTGGATGAGTGCGTTTACGGAGAAGCGATTTTACACGCGTTTGCTTGAAATGGAGCGTGTTCTACGGCCGAGCCCGCGGATGGCATCGTCACGTCTCACGCGGCGTTTATCGCGGCGGCGCACGCAGCGGCGATTCTCGATGAAGCGATGCCTGTGGCGGAACTTTCTGCCAGTTTCATTTGCTAATCGTGCAACACAGACGTAGTTACCGTCGCAACGGAGTATATGATAGACTTTTTAGAAGAAAATTGTATTTTAAAAAGTGAGTTATTTAATATAAAGAGTGGCCCAGTGTTTATAATAGCAATACATGAGAAGTTTGGGTCGGATTAACTGAGAACCCCGCGTGCGCCGCAGCGATGCTCGCCGCGTGCTCCGCTACACGCTTGAGAATACGACGCGGGCGCAGCGGCGGGCATCGCCACTCTTCCCGCCTCGCGTCTCTATAAACAACATCGCATATTGCTATAAGTCTGTGTTTACGCGTGCGATGATACGTGCCGCTTCACGCGCCGCCGCTACGTAAACAATAAAAACGTCCGACCCGCCGCAAGACGCCACGTCACACGCGACGCGCGACGCCCCGCGTCTCCGTAAATGAGGCCTAAACATTAAAAACATCCGACGCGCCGCGAGGCGCCACGCCACACGCGACGCGCGACGCCCCGCGTCTCCGTAAATGAGGCCTAAGGGACTAATATGCGTATAACATCTATGCAAGAGAAGAAAAAACTTAAAATTAAACCTTTCTTTTTTTTTTACGTGTGGGTTGCGGTCAGCGCGCTCCTCGCACCACTCCGTCCGGGGCGACAGAGGGGCGTAAGTACGCAACACCCGCTACCCACCCACCATGCACGTCGCCTTCGTCGTTGGGCCGACCACCGGAGCAGGGTTACTTGACATCAGTGGTCGGCCCGATGGAATACCACCTACTTAGGGTACCCTCCTATCGACCGACGTCCCCCCCCTCGGGGAGGACGTCGGTCTTTCCTCACGCGCTCGGCCTCTCGGCGGGTGACGGACTAATCCCCGGTCACGGTTGACCAAAATTAAACCTTGTACCAACACGTCTTACCAGCGTGGTATAGTAGGTCATCTTCTCTCCTATTGTGGAGGAGGCTTGAGCCCAACAGTGGGACATATATGAGCTGAAATGATATGTAAATTATATTTATCTATATATATAAAAATGAGTTGCTGTTCGTTAGTCTCGCTAAAACTTGAGAACCGCTGGACCAATTTGGCTAATTTTGGTCTTGAATTATTTGTGGAAGTCCAGGGAAGGTTTATACGGTGAGAAAATATGGAAAAATTGCGACTAAAATACTTAAAACAATAATTTAATTCCAAAAAAGTCCCATACAAACTGTTCTTACCTGTCAAACCTTTGATGTTTACGGAAAGTGTTAGTCCGCAACTTTACACTATTTGTGGAAGATTGATAAATCATCATCATCATCTCCGCCCATACACGTCCAACTGTTGGGCTCGCACCTCCTCCACTATGGGAGGGAAATTGACCTACTATACCACGCTGGTCAGACGTGATAATACAGGGTTTTGTTTCTAGATTTCCTTCTCTTGCATAGATATTATATGCATATTATATCTCTTAGTCGTCTTTTACGACATCCACGGAAGGTGAATTGTATTCTTACTCCGTCACCTTCGTTTTACCTTATAATCCCACAGTTATATTTTAAAATAATTTAAAAATAACAGTCTCGAAATAACCTCCTTATTTACGATGGGCATTAGTCTCCGAAATCACTGAACCAATTTTGATTAAATCTATTTGAATGTCTAATATATTTTTATCGCTGTTTGGTGGCAAACGAGCAAACAGCACACTTGATGGTAAGTGATACTGCCATTCATGGCTCTTTGCTAGGCCGCTATGAAATTGTTAAAAAAGTAAAAGGAATGTGAATAGTGAATCTAACTCGGCTGGGCAGCGTTCAGGAAACTTAAGAGGATCTTCTCGTCCAATATTCCGCAGTGTCTGAAAACAAAGGTTATAAACCTTTGTTTTCAGACACTGCGGAATATTGTGCCAGTGTGTGTTACCAGCGATGACTTACGGCACTGAAACGTGCTCTCTAATTGTCAGCCTCATAAAAAAGCTCAAAGTCGCTTAGCGTGCTATGGAGAGGGCTATGCTCGGTATTTCTCTATGTGATAAAATCCGGAACACGGAAATCCGTAGAAGAACAGGTGTAACCGACATAGTCCGCAGAATTAGCACGTTGAAATGGCAATGGGCAGGCCACATCGCTCATCGAACCGACAACCGTTGGGGAAGAAAGGTTTTTGAGTGGCGACCACGAATCGGACGGCTCAGCGTAGGACGACCTGCCACTAGGTGGACTAACGACATTCTCAAAGTCGCAGGGAATCGTTGGATACAAGTGGCATAGGACTGTTCCGGGTGGCATTCTCGTGGGGAGGCCTATGTCCAGCAGTGATCGTCTGTAGGCTGATGGATGGATGGATGAATGGAAGACGTGTAATGAGGTTCAGTGATACTAAAGGCGTCATCAAAACCCATTACACGCGAATTCACCAGACAGTTCAAATCAAATCATTTATTCTGCATAGGCACCTTAAGGGCACTTACATATTGTCAATTTACACGTTTGAATACAATACAAAAATCTACCATTAGATTTTTTATTTCATTACCAGTTAGACTCTCACTAGCAAGTGAGACTCTCACTCACCGAAAGAAGTCTAGTACCAAATCGCTACTACTTAGACGTCGATTTTAGCTCAGTTTGGTACTACTCCGGACGAAAAAGTCCGCGGCTATAGACAGACAACTGTCGACAGTGCTCCTACCACATAAAATCCACATAAATTATTTTATTGCCACCATAAAAATTAAGATTTAAGAAGCACTTCAGTGTTTAATGGTATTTCCGTGTACCTATATCTGTCTCGTTCATTCCTTCGTAGTTTACCAATCGCGGCCTTTGTCTTTTCTGTTTAACGTAAATTAATGGTTCGCGTGATTTATGCGCCGTATGATTGTAATTTAGATTGTCTTAGAGCTTCAGTGGTGTTAATACGCAAATATGATTGCGAGGTCTCATAATTGAATCCCAGATCCTTAGAATAATAACGTATAGAAGAATAGTGTCGGTACTTCGAGCAATCAAAAACGTGAAGCCAAAAATACTACATGCGCGCTGGCGATTACACACGTACACACACACCACTATACAAATTATGAAATCAAATTTTGTTTTTATTACCATAAATCGTCGAAATACTTTTAAAAGGAATGTTAATACAGTTTTTATGTTTTTCAAATGTGTTACGACACCATTTAAATGCACAAAAGTCATAATTACCCATTTATTTTTTAAGAGTTTGGTACGTACGTGCAGTACAGTGACCTTGTACACTACGGAACGGTCAGGCGTAAGCTCCATTAGGCTTCAACTTAAATGTTTTATTATTTTTGCGCAGACTCACCTTCCTCCTTCATACGTTATTATTATAAGCCCAGATCCTACAAAAAACACCGAGGAATTAAAAAGCAAAAAATAATACCTTCTGAAGCTGGTGCCTTAGGCAGAAGTACGTATAAGTTAGGTAGTAGTTTATATAAGGTGGTACCTTCCAAAATTTTAAGCTTTTTAGTTTCTCTATATTTTTTGAAGTCGGTTACATCACGAAAAAAGTAGGAAAATTTGCCATAAAATATCTAAAACCGTCTGAATAATTGGAATAGTTGTCAAATAGTTATTCTGAGTCTAAGTATTGTACTCAAATATAGAAAATTGTGTCCGTCTATTCCATATTTGCAGTCCTATAAAAAATGACGAAATAAATTATATTTCTTTGATAATATGTCCCGGATAAACGAAGTTAAATATAGGTCAATCCCATAATACGTTTCAAATTGCATACCCGGGGAATATTTGCGTCAATCTGCCAATGATAAGCTTGCGGAAGCGGAAAATAATTTATCTGCATCAGATAACAAAAGGGATTAATTATATAGACCTTTATAAAGTGAGGCTTTCGGAGACCAAGATATAGTTTATAGCGTGGTAACTTTTAATTGAATTTTCCGTCTGATGGTGGATTAAGAGCACAATTCATTACACAATTTTTTGACCATGGGTGTCATAAATAAAATTTTTAATAAAAAAAAATCCGACTTCAAAGAAAAAACGTGAAGAGTTCCCACGATTTCACCAAGATTCTATCATCAGATCCGGACTATGGGAGCAATTGGAATTTTTTCAAATCGGTTCGTAAATTGTGCGCCAACAAAAAACGCGATGCAGAGTAAACGAAAAGATCGTTAATGTAGACAATGTAAAAACCGCTTGTCTATATTCGATAAAATTTTCATGGCAACATTTGGAAAGTATATCGTTTCCAATAAAAAAAGAATTTTTCAAATCAACTGGCAAGCAACGGAGTTATGCGCGAACAAACATAAAGAAAAAAATACAAACAGCCGAATTGTGAACCTCCTCTTTAGAATTCGGTTAATAAAAGATGAGTAAAGGATATAATGTGGATCTAATATTTACGCCAGAGATGGAAAACTGGAACTAATACCCTATATCAACACGTCTGACCAGCATGGGTAGGTACATAGCCTGGAAAAGAAGTTTTATGTAGACGGAGGACTCTGTTGACAGTCACTTGTCTGCAGTCGCGGGCAGGACCGTCTGGGGTAGTATCACACTGAGCAGAAAATCGACGTCTGAATACTAGCTATTTGTAACTGCACTTCGTTTGGTGATCGAGAGAGTCTAATATTCTAAGGGTTTTGCCGTTTTATGGGTTTTGGTAATCATCGAACCCCTATTGCACACTGCCATAACTTTCTTCACAGTAGGCAGTGACCTAGCAAAGGTACATTGCTTGTTTGCTACCATTAGCGTGGCCAGGCGTCCGGATAAATCCAGACATAGGTACGCTTTTTAATTACGTATCCGGCCATAATAATCGTGTCCGGCTTGTCCAGCTATTATTAGGCTTTTTACATTTCGCAAACGAGCTAGCGCCGAGCGTGGCTGAGCGCAGGCGAGTCGACTGTTGTCATAATAATCCAAAAAGCTTAATTTTACATACATTTTTTTGTCGTACCTAATAATACTAAAACACAAAATCCTCAATAATATAGGGCGTGCGGCCTTTCTGCCTATATATCCTGCCAAACTGGCTGGTCTGTCCGGCTATTAGATTTAATGACCTGGCTATCCTAGCTGCCAACAGCAATAAAGAAAAGTTATAAAAATATTCTGAAGCTATCGCACACCAAACATTACTTAAAGTGATAACAAATATTAATGGTATAGTAGTTCATGTTCAGCTGCTAATAGCTCGACGTGTTGATGGATAGTTTCCCAATCTATGTACTGTCCCCCCAACATGTAATGTAACGTAAATATATCACGTTACCTACACCATTAACATACGTTTACGTGATAAATTACTATCACGTAAATTCGTGTGTTGACGGAGTAAGAATATAATTCACCACGCCTTTTCTTGCCCGTGGATGTCGTAAAAGACGACTAAGGGTTTATAATATGCATATATAGCGTAGTGGTTAAGATAGCGACTTACAGCGCCAGTGTCGGGGGTTCGAATTCCACGCGGGACAACACTTTGTACGATCCACAAATTGTTGTTCTGAGTCTGGATGTAATTTGTGTCCGTTAATTATATGTTTGTAAAGTCCCCCGCAATACAAGGATTATTTCCTTAGTGCAGGGTGTTGTCTTAAAATAAATAAATACAAATAAATAAAAAAAATATAACATCTATGCAAGAGAAGGAAAACTCGAAATGAAAGCCTATACCAACATGTCTGACGAGCGTGGATAGATCAATCTCCCTTCTATTCGACGACGACAAATGAATACTACCATATGTCATTTTTAAATTATTTTTATCCTACTTTTGTTTTATTAAATACCCTGCACTAACGATATAATTCTTGTATTGCGTGAGACTTTACAAAACATATAATTAACGGATACAAATTACATCCATATTCAGAACAACAATTTGTGGATCGCACAAAGTGTTGTCCTTCGTGAGATTCGGACCCGTGACACTGGCACGATAAGCCGGTATCTTAATCACTAAGCTTTGAACAATTATTCTTTGTATTGGGGGAGAAATTCTGCAAATGTACAATTAAACCACTCATAATACACACCGAGGTGGTGAGTTGTAATCTTATTCCGTCATCACACAGAGAGTTTTTATATTTATCCATCCCTCCATCAGCCTACAGACGTTCACTACTGGATATAGGTCTCCCCACGAGAATGCCTCTCGGAACGGTCTCGTGCCACTTGCATCCAACGGTACCCTGCGACTTTGAAAATGTCGTCAGTCTACCTAGTGGTAGTCGTCCTAGGTTGCGCCGTCGGATCCGTGGTCGTCACTTGAGAACCTCTCTACCCCTACGGTTGTCAGATCGATGTGCGATATGGCCTGCCCAATGCCATTTCAACGAACTAATTCTGTGGGCTATAGCGAACGGGTGTACCGTTCTTCTCTGGATTTCCGTATTTCGGATTTTATCATGTAAAGAAATATCCAATATAGCCCTATCCATAACACGTTGAGCGATTATGGGCCTTTTATGTTTTAATATATTAAATGGAATTTGTTGTTGGTGCAGGATGGGCGACTTCGAAGTGGGGATATGCTGTTGCGTATCGGCGCAGTGTCCGTGGTGGGAATGTGTGCCCGCCAGGCAGCGGCAGTGCTGCGTCAGTGCGGTGCTTGCGTGCGGCTGTTGGTCGCCAGACCTGCCTCCAGTGCACCTGACGCCTCACTCCAGGTAACATTAACAACGAGTTATTTTTAAGGATAATAATTCCATTTATTTCAGACTTACATATGTCTAAAACTTAACTATTTCTAGTACAATTAAAAACTACCAAATTTTAATTGAATTAAATAACAAAAACAAGTTACTTGTTTATTGTTAAAGCAGATTATTATATGTCAAATATTAATAAGATTTTAATAAGATATCAATGTGTAAAATAAAATAAAATTGCATAATGTTAAATATTAATTTCAATGTCAATAATGTAATGTCAATATCTTAAAATAAATAAAATTAATAAATAAATAACCTTTGAAATGTCCGAAATTAATTATAATTGACATATCGCACTATTCCTGTAAAAAAGACGTAAATACACTTGACATGTTTTCAAGCTCCTGAAAAATTGGCAAAAATCATTTACTTCTTTCTTCCAGGAATAGTGCGATTTATGAAGTGAAAACTTCTTTAGCCACGTTGGGTAGTAGGTATTTGGTAGAGAAAAATCTCATGCGCAGTGTGGATTTAGTGTAAAGTTCAATGTGTTGGTATATACCGTGCATTGTTAAAATAGTGTTTTTGTTTGATTATTATTTGAGTCGTATCATTGTGCAATACATCAGTGAATAACTAAATAAATAATTTTATTTAATTCAAACATTATGAAATTACATTATGTAGTTTTCACTTCTATCGGCAGTCTCTATAACTGCCATTTTTTTAAACACACCATTTTGTACTACAGAAGTAATATTTGCGGGATACTTTGTGTATGGCGGGCACAGTATTGTCTTGCATGAGAATCCACTTTAGTGAAATATTGTCTTTTTAATCTCTAACCATATATGATAATATTTTTAAATCTAAACGATAATTAAAAACTTGTTTTCTCATCTAAACTGTTTTGGCGGCATATTTTTCAAAGATCGACATTTTTCTTGAGGAGCATTCCGTCGGGCCGACCACAAAGGACAAGGAACTCGTACCGATGGTCGGCTCAACGACGGAGGCGACGTGCTACGGTGGGTTATGGGGTCGCGCGCCGCCCCTCTGTCGCCCCGGAAGGAGCCGGGCGGCGGGTGCGCTGACCAGCTCACCCAAAAAAAAACTTTAGTAGCTCAATTGGCTATCGCTTCTTTATAACGACTTTTGTAGGCTCATTCAAAACAAATAACGCCGTTATATAGATACTGTAATAAAATTAACCGAGGGAGAGTTAACTCAAGGTTAAAACTGATTTCAAACTTCGTCTTCATCGCCCTCTCAATTGAACAAATTTGCTAACTTCATTACTTGATATTTTTCACGCTTGCGACAACACTTTAATTAAAGGGGCCCCGGCCATTGTGGATTAACTTTTTCAAGCTATATTTCTTTTAGGAAAACATTATAAAAGTAAATTTGTACGATGCGCGCGTACACCGTCACGAAACCAGAAGTTAGCTAGTCAACATTTTTTACAATGCACGCGATTTCTGATGTTTACGCGAGCACTACACATTGTAAATAAAACTACCCTTACGGATTTTATCACGTATGTACTTGATTTATGATTGCCCGACGTTTCGAACACTTTACAGCATTCATGGTCACGGGCGGACTAAGATGTCTGACGTCCAAACAAGTCAACGTTATTAAATACTTAAAAAAACGTAAACGCAATAAAATCCGTAAAGGTAGTTTTATTTACCTTTTATACTATTATAGTGACGTATTTCGCGATAACGCGAAGGATGAAATTTTTAGAAAGATTTTTAACTTACGCCAAAGAAGTATAACTTCTTACGTGCGTACATACATACACACACACGCGTTTATTTATAAATGATCTTTAGTAACAGGTAGCGGTAATCAGGTAAGTATTGTACGTTTCCAGCGATCAGTTCACCCGTATACATGCAGGCCCTGAACTACCTGCTGCTGTGTTGCCCAAATTATAACATGTCTTTTTAAACGAGCTTTAAGAAGCACTTTCTTCACGGGTTGTAACAGCTTAGCTATGCCCCTGGTATTACAAAGGTCCATACGATAGTATGATGCTTGCTCGTTGGCTACCATCAGCAATAAAAAACCAGCCAAGTGCGAGTCGGACTCGCGCACGAAGGGTTCCGCACCATTGATCAGGTAAACAAGTGCCTCCCTATTGCCATTATCGATATTGAGCAAAAAAATCAAGTTTGTTGCATGGGAGCCCCCCTTTATATTTATTTTATTTTTAGTATTTGGTGTTATAGCGGCAATAGAAATGCATCATCTGTGAAAATTTCAACTGTCTTGCTATCACCGTTCTTGAGGTACAGCCTGGTGAGAGACGGACGGACGGACGGACAGCGAAGTCTCAGTAATAGGGTCCCGTTTTTACCCTTTGGATACGGAACCCTAAAAAGGTAGATTCACCTGTACGCGGAGGTTAAGAATTCAATTTCTATTGGGTACATTTATCAGTGTTTTTCCACTTTTCATTATCAATCATCTCAGTTATTATAAGTACCATTGCTAGAATCGAGTGTCTTTCACAATAGGAGGGAAATAGACGTACTATACCATGCTGGTTAGCTTGGTATTGGATTTTACTTCAAGTTCGCCTCTCTTGCATAGATGTTATCTATATATTGCATCCCATAGATATATTTTATAATAGCCATAATAAGCGGGATAATATGCATATAATGTCTATGCAAGAGAAAGAAAACTCGAAGGAAATCCTATACCAACTTGTCTGACCAGCATGGTATAGTAAGGTTAATTTCTCTCCTAATGTGGAGGAGGCTCGAGCCCAGCAGTGGGACGTATATGAGCCGAAATGATGATGTAAATTATGACTTACATGAATTTATTCCCCATTTAAACCTCCCTGTAGAAGTTCTCATTAAAAAAAATAAAGTTTCTAACTCATAGCTAGTGTGAATTGCTCACTTAATCTAAAATCTTCTGGTACTGTAAGAAATTGCGTCAAAGCACTTTTAACACGTGCAAAGAAGGCGGACTTCTATTTTAAATGTCACTTAAGTTGCGACCTACTTGCTTAATTGGAGCGAGCTTTCTCCAGCCTTTGTGCATTCCAATTAACTTCAATGATTTTACGGGAATTTCAGTTTTAAATGTGTTTTAGTACAGTTTTAATTGTTAAACAATAATTATTTTTGATATATACGCGATTATGAAATATACAAAATCAACATATTTTTACCGATTGTGTTTAAAATGTGTAATACTCGCGTAAACATCAGAAATCATTAAGGAAAATAAAATATGTTAATTTAAATTAAGAAGCTTAAATATCGCACCTTTAATCCAATACCGTCACTAAACGAATTTTTTCGAAAAACTGTTTTTAATGCCATCTATTTGCTGAGCACTGAATTTACAATTTGCTTCAATTTATATATTTTAATTACACTTAAGATTTTAAATTTTTCGAAAATGTGTACGTCACTAATATTTTAAATTACTTATCTATTATCCGTGTGGTGACGCAGTAAAAATACAATTCACCACTCCCTATCTTGCCCTTGGATGTCGACGACTATGGGATATAATATGCACATAACATCTGTGCAAGAGAAGGAAAACTCGAAATGAAACCCTATACCAACATGTCTGACTAGCATGGTATAGTAGGTTAAATTCCCTCCCATTATGGAGGAGGCCCGAGTCCAACAGTGGGGCGAGCATGGGCTGCGATGACGATGATATCCACTAATTAATAAAAAATAAAATGAAAAAAAAAATGTGTTTTAATAGAAATAATAATTGTTAATAAAATAAAAATAAAAGACTTGCAAAAACCCTCCTTCTTCCTATTCTCGACTATGCAGATGTCTGCTACCTTGATCTTACAGAGGCACAACTCAATAAATTAGAGCGGCTCCAAAATTTCTGTATTCGTTTCATTTATGGACTACGTAAGTATGATCACATTTCTGAGTTTCGGCAAAAGCTTCAGTGGCTTCCAATTCGCCTACGCCGGAATTTTCATACACTTGCGTTATTGTATAACATTCTATTTAGTCCAACGACTCCTTTTTATCTTAAAGTGCGATTTAATTACCTCCATGATACTCACACAAGATCCTTGAGATCATCGGAGAATCTGAAATTAAAGATACCAACCCACTACACGGATTTCATGGGTAAATCTTTTACTGTAAAGGCTACTTTACTATGGAATGCATTGCCCGTAACAATTAGACAAAGCCAAACTTTATCTGCTTTTAAAAAAAAGTTGACCGATCACTACTTGTCGCTGTAATATTTATTTATTGTTTCTTTTAGGTACCTATTATGCAGGTCCCTAATATATATATATATATATAGATGTGTACGTATATGTATGTGAATGTCTGCATGTGTAGGTATTAGGTGTATATCTATGTGTGTAATGTGTATATGTATATATATATTTATGTCTCTTATTATCTACTATTTATTGTTTTATATTGTTTTTATTTTACAGTAGGTTATACAATCTATACCAATAAATAAAACTGGAGTGTGTGTTTGTAATGTCAAAATAATAGGCTTTTCTCATGCTCACACGGTTATTTGCACGACACCTATGCCTAAAATAGCAATTAAAAAATTTTTGTCTGTCTGTCTGTTTGTTCCGGGTAATCTTCAAAACAGCTGGACCGATTTCAAAAATTCTTTCACCAATGGAAAGATATAATATCAGGGCGTAAACTAGGCTATATTTTATCCCGGTATTCCCACGGGAACGGGAACTACGCGGGTAAAAGGACTATAACCTATAACCGAAGCGAAGCGAGGGCGGGTTGCTAGTTTAATATATAGTTGTTATCTATGACTTATAAATATTATTTACACTGATCGCCATTACCACCAGCAGTAAACTACCTACCATCTCTCTGTTCTGCCATTTCCATCCCAAGGTTGCCTGGAAGAGATCGCTTATAGCGATAAGGCCGCCCTTTGTACATTCTGGGTTATGTTAGTATTTAAGTTTTTGTATTTTGTTTTTGTAATTGGTGTACAAATAAAGAGTTATCTATCTATCTATCTATCTATCTATCTATAAAAGACATTTTTTCCTGAAACGCTAATATACTCTTATTTATATTAGTTAATATTTGTCATAAATCTTTAAATAGCTCTCCTGTATAATTTGCTTATTTAGGATATTGACGGTATTGGAATAAAGGTGCGATATCACTCAAAAATAAATAATAAATACATAGAAAAATATATGAATGTGCGATTTCTCAATAATACCACAGAGATTCCAAATACTCTCATTCAAAGCTATATGATATTGAGTTTATAAGAAGACGTTCCTTTGTAATTCCATATACAGCCACTAAAAGGGAAACTATTTCCTTTTATCATTATATGAGGAATAAGGGAAGATAAATATTTTATTCAGTTTATTTTTTATGCGATACATACGTTTTATAAGGAATATATTTTTAATTAAGTTATTTTTTTTATATATTTTACTAGCTACCCGGCAAACTTCATACCGCCTGTTTTTGTAATTGTTATGTTTTAGTATTTATCAGTTTAGTTTTAGTATTATCCGTGCGGTGACGGAGTAAGAATACAATTCACCTCCCGTGAGTGTCGTAAAAGACGACTAAGGGAAATAATATGCATTTAATATCTATGCAAGAGAAGGAAATCTTGAAACAAAACCCTATATTAACACATCTGACCAGCGTGGTATAGCAGGTCGATTTCCCTCCCATAGTGGAGGAGGTGCGAGCCCAACAGTTGAACGTGTATGGGCTGAGATGATGATTTATCAGTCTCCCATAAATAGTGTAAAGTTGCGGACCAAGGAAATATAACACTTTCCGTAAACATCAAATGTTTGACAGGTAAGAACAGTTTGTATGGGAAAATAAAATTATTGTTTTTAGTATTTTACTCGCAATTTTTCCATATTCTCTCACGGTATAATCCTTCCTTGGACTTCCACAAATAATTCAAGACCAAAATTAGCCAAATTGGTCCTGCCGTTCTCAAGTTTCAGCGAGACTAACAAACAGCAATTCATTTATATATCGATTCTCACTTATCCGTAGTTGTCGTATGGGCTGACTAAAGAATATAATATAAGTATAGTATCTATACAATGCCTTTTCCGTGTGGTGATGAAGTAAGAATACAATTCATCACCGATTTTCTTGTGAGTGTTGTAAAATACGACTAAGAAGTGTGATGACATTTATACAAGAGATGGCAAACTCGACATAAAACCCTATAGCAACATGTCTGACCAGCGTTGTATAGTAGGTCCATTTCCCTCCTATTATGGAGGAGGTCCGAACCCAACAGTGGGACTTATCTGAACTGTGATGATGATGATGAAACGAATCATCGTCATTATCTTACTGCTGAATATCACACCGAGAAAAGTTTTATTGCCGAACATTTTCGATACATTAACAATATCGCCCACAACATTCACAAAGTATTTAAAACTAATAATATCGACGTGTTGAATGCCAAACTATATCCTAATACATTACTCAAACCATGACGAATACTCATACTAAAAATATAACATGATGAATACATTTATAAATATATTAAGATTATATTTTCGTAGACCAATGTGTAATATTTTCCGTGTGGTGACTGAATAAACAATTTACCATTCTCTATCTTACCCGCGGGGCGTTGATAGGGCGATGGTACCCGATAGGGCCGCCGGGCTGGCCACCGACGTCAAGGATTCGGAGCAGCCGGTCCATAGCCGATGAGGAAGGAATACGGGTGGGTTATTAAGCGCCGCCCTTCCGTTGTCCCGGACTACTCTATTTAGAACGAGCACAGTCTCTCAATATTTACTTCATGAAAAAAATCATAGAGTTACATCGATTTGCTATTGATTGAGACGTACAATTATCGATAAAATGCTCTTTAGCGGTTGATGCGGCTCCATCATCTTGTAAATGCTAGCATATATATAATTACCAAGAAAAAATACTATTTGCCACACATTTTTAATAATGACATTTTTAATTTAGTACTAGCAACATAGAGGGAGATTTATTGAATGTTTAACTGACTACAGACGGGCATTCTATTGTCGACTACAGGCGAGTAAAGTGGTCTCGAGTCACAACCTAGATTATTATAGAGAGTGTGAATAAAGTATTTATGTGCGCATTAGAGGGTTTGATTCTTTCATAAAGATAACAATAAACTTACTAATAAAATAGTTTCTTATTAAATGAAATTGTTTATATTAATAACTAGCAACCCGCCCTCGCTTCGCTTCGGTTATAGGTTATAGTCGTTTTACCCGCGTAGTTCCCGTTCCCGTGGGAATACTGTGATAAAATATAGCTTAGTTTACGCCCTGATATTATAGCTTTCCATTGGTGAAAGAATTTTTGAAATCGGTCCAGCCGTTTTGAAGATTACCCGGAACAAACAGACAGACAGACAAAAATTTTTTAATCTGTATTTTAGGCATAGGTGTCGTGCAAATAACCGTGTGAGCATATTATAGCTTTCCATTGGTGAAAGAATTTTTGAAATCGGTCCAGCCGTTTTGAAGATTACCTGGAACAAACAGACAGACAGACAAAAAAAAATATAAAATGTATTTTAGGCATATGTATAGTGCAAATAACCGTGTGAGCATGAACAAAGCCCATTATTTTGACATTACAAACAGACACTCCAATTTTATTTATTGGTTATAGATTAATTTAGTTGTATGGAATTTACGAAGTATACGAAATAGTCTGAACAATTAATTTGTGAGTCGCGCAAAGTCATTCTTGCGTCAGGATTGCACGCACAATATCTTCAGTTTACCTTATGTAGTGACGTATTAAAAATAGAATGTCATCATCATCATTTCAGCTCATAAACGTCCCACTGCTGGGGTTGAGCCTCTTTCATAATGGGAGGGAAATTGACCTATTATACAATGCTGGTCAGGAAGATCGTTATAGAATTTTATTTCTTTTGCGTAGTTGTTATCTACATATTATCCGTTTTCCATATGGAAACGGAGTAAGAATAAAATTCATCACTCCCTTTCTTGGCCGTGGATGTCGTGAAAGACTACTAAGGTATATAATTTCATGGCCCTGTACGGCGCATCGGTGTGGGTGGGGTCCCTGACCGTCCGTTTGAGGGCCCTCTTGTGGCGACCACAGAGTGTCATGGCGATCAAGGGACGGAATAAGCGTACTTCTTGGCTGGAACTGCCCCGTGGGACCTGGAGGCGGAGATGCTCGCCGAACTTTACCGCCGGGGGTTGGAGACGCGAGACGGAGACACAGTCTCCATCAGGGAGATTGCCGCTTGGCGGGTCGACGCCCGCCAAGACGTCATTGCCCGTTGGACTGTCCGGCTGGAGTGGCCTCGGTACGGTGTCAGGACCGTCGAGGCCTTCCGGCCGGTGCTGATAGAGTGGTTCGAGCGGACGCACGGGGTGCTTTCCTTCTGGCTGGTGTAGGTATTGACGGGGCACGGTAGCTTCGCCAAGTACCTGCACAAGATCGTTAGGAGGGAGAGCACACCGTCTTGCCACCACTGCGATTGCGCCTAGGATACGGCGCGGCACACGCTCGAGGTGTGTGTCGCGTGGGCAGAGCAGCGTCGTGAACTCGCTCGGCAGCGTCAGGAACTGGGACGCGGTTGCCGCCTTCTGTGAGGCCATCATCTCACAGAACGACGAAGGTGACGTGGGTACGGGTAAAAAAAAGAAAAAAAAATACCAACATGTCTGACCAGAATGGTATAGTAGATCAAATTCCCTCCCATTGTGGTGGTGGACCGAAACCAGCCGTGGGACGTATGTGGGCTGCGATGCTGATGATAATGATATATTAAAAACCTTATTACGACACCCACACGCAAGAAAGGGGGTCGAGAATTATATTCTAATTACTCCACCACACGATAAATTGAATGTTGTTCTAACCTTCCTGTGGATCGTAACCGACTTAATAAGTACCAAGGAAGCTCTCCAAGACAGCGCTCCCTAGCAAACTCATATAATCATTTAATCGCCAACCTGCTTTCCACGCATGGTTATGATGATATTATCCCACTGATGTAGTGGATAAAGATGTTGACATGACGTACAAATGTCGTGAGTTCGAATCACATGAGATTACAATATATTATGCTTATAGATATACTAGCAACCCGCCGTCGCTTCGCTTCGGTTTCAGTCACGTTACCCGCGTAGTTCCCGTTCCCGTGGGCATACCGGAATAAAATATAGCAAATGTTACCCTTGATATTATAGCTTACCATTGGTGAAAGTATTTTTGAAATCGGTTCGGTGGTTTAAGCGTGAAACTCAATTTCGCTTTTATAATATTACTAGAAATTCACCCTCACTTCGCTTCGGTTTCAGTCGTTTTACCCGTGTAGTTCCTGTTCCCGTGGGAATACCGAGATAAAATATAGCCTATGTTACTCAGGGATAATGTAGCATTCTAATGGTGAAAGAATTTTTAAAATCGATTCAGTACTTCTTGAGCCAATTCGTTACAAACATACTTACATACAAATCTTTCCTTTTTATAATATTAGTATAGATAAGGATACATAGCTCAACAAATTGCTATTCTGAGTGTTATTTGTGTGCATTAATTGTGTATTTATGAAGTCCTCAGTGATACAAGGATTATTTCCACAATGCAGGGTGTTGTTGTTTAAATAACAGATTTCATGAGGTGGCTTCTACCATGTGGGGAGGGAATAAGAATACAGTTTTCACAATCCCTTACTTGCATGTGGAAGTTTTCGAAATTTATTGAGGGATTATGTGGAGAATATGTTGCAACGCTGTTATAAAAAAAACTAATAACAACTTGATTTCTGATGTTCACGCGAGTACTACACATTGTAAATAAAATTATTTTACGGATTTTATCGCGTTTGTATTTGATTTTTGATTGACCGACATTTTAAACACTTTACAACGTTCATATTCACGGACGGACTAAGATGTCTCACGTCCAATAATTCATTTTTATTACAGAAATTTATAATTATTTACGCGCTACAGAAATTAGTTACCAAATTTTAATCGACATTTTGGTACTAATTCATTGCCAGTATAAAAAGTTAGACGTGAGACATTTTAGTTCGCCCGTGTCACGGGCCCCGTGACATTGAATACTGTAAAGTGTTCGAAACGGCAATCAAAAATAATATATACGCGATAAAATCCGTAAAATAGTTTTATAACACCTTACTGTAATCGCCACTGCGATTACCAAGCTTGGCGATCATGGCAAAATCTCTATGAGTGATAGCGCGATGTGGCGTTTTTTGAGGTAGACCCAGTGGACTGGGAATGTCTGTATGATAGGGAGGCCTATATCCAACAGTGTAGGTGGATAGCCTTATGGATAAAAGTTACCAATTTTACAACCGTGTTATTAGATTAGAATATCTTAACCTCTACGTGCGCTTAATAAAGGTCTCGTCAAACAATTTCAACAAAAATTTATGGCAATGAAAGCCTTTATTGACTAAAGTTTTGTAATTTCATACGGGCAACGTCATCTGTTGTCTACTTATGAAGTTACATCAAACTCGCATGTGCTTATATTTTACCGACGTCCTCCCCGAGGGGGGGAAGTCGGTCGATGGGAGGGTATACCCCAAATAGGGGGTATTCCGTCGGGCCGACCACTGACGTCAAGTAACCCTGCTCCGGTGGTCGGCCCAACGACGAAGGCGACGTGCATCGTGGGTGGGTTGCGGGTGTGGGTGCTTACGCCCCTCTGTCGCCCCGGACGGAGTGGCGCGACGACCGCAACCCACTCCAAAAAAAAAAAGTGCTTATATTTTCTTCATAACACATTATTGCCATATACATCCATACTAATATTATAAATGCGAAAGTAAGGATGTTTGTTTGTTTGTAACGCTTTCACGCTTAAACCACCGAACCGATTTCAAAAATTCTTTCACCAATGGAAAGCTATAATATCAGGGAGTAACATAGGCTATATTTTATCCCGGTATTCCCACAGGAACAGGAACTACGCCGCGGGTAAAGCGACTGAAACCGAAGCGAAGCGGGGGCGGGTTGCTAGTCTAATACAAGAAAGAAGCCCAGAGAGCCCTATCATAATGATCTTCGCTAGTGATTGAGGTCGATTGCCACGAATGGCGGTTTATTAACTGTCTGTTTTCAAAGTCATTACAATGATTTATTCCTTAAACTACTTACCACCTTTTCTAACCTCACGGATTAGCATGGTATAGTAGGTCGGTTTCCCTTCCATTGTGAAAGAGCCTCGAGCTCAGCGGTGGAACGTATATGAGTTGTGATGATGATGAAGATTCCTAAAAGCTGACTTACTTTAAAAAATAAACTTTCAGCTTTACATACTAGGGGTCAGGAGTATGTCTATCACTATATTTGTCATATTACAGCAAAGTTAAGAAGATTTGTTGAAGTAATACTTCTTTTGGCGTCTTTGGTAAAAATAATGAGAGTACATTTTTATGATGCGCGTGCACACCAACATAGTAGGAGAGCTGGCACCAATTTTTGGGTAAATATTTGAGACAAGCTGAAAACTTGTCACTTTTCACAAACTTTTTTGTATTTTTTAAGCATTACACTGCAACATATAAGAATGCATATTGCCTCAAACATATTAGGGGAAATAAAATAATATTTAAAAAAATGTAGGGGTTGATTTAGCCCCGCTACTCACTAGCCAGGTCTGCGATTCCGTCTCGGGGTATAATTGTATGTGACGAGTTTTCAGCTTGTCTCAAATACCTACATAAAAATTGGTGCCAGCTCTCGGACCAAAACAAATGGCAACTGGATAATGCGACATAATAAAAATTTCAATATATTGAATACCCTTTTTAGGGTTCCGTACCCAAAGGGTAAAAACGGGACCCTATTACTGAGACTTCGCTGTCAGTCCGTCCGTCCGTCCGTCCGTCCGTCTATCACCAGGCTGTACCTCAAGAACGGTGATAGCTAGATAGTTGAAATTTTCACAGA
Organism: Lymantria dispar; assembly: GCA_032191425.1. Classification (NCBI taxonomy): domain Eukaryota; kingdom Metazoa; phylum Arthropoda; class Insecta; order Lepidoptera; family Erebidae; genus Lymantria; species Lymantria dispar. Next base: position 875,693 of record CM063465.1, on the reverse strand, counting down.
TGATGTATTTCTATTGCCGCTATGACAACAAATACTAAAAATAAAATAAATATTTAAGGGGCTGCCATACAACAATCTTGATTTTTTTGCTCAATATCGATAATGGCAATAGGCCTCCCTATTGCTTGCACTTGTTTACCTAGTCAATGGTACAGCACCCTTCGTGCGCGAGTCCGGCTCGCACTTGGCCGATTTTTTTCTATTATTAGTGTCGTTTTTTCTACAAACGAAGGATAATGCGAAGAATTCACGAATTCAAATTCAAGATTTGATGTGTTGAAAAGCGCTTTTATACATTAAATGATTTTATTGTAATCTTCACAAATTCGCATACCTCTTAAAGGCGAATATGTCGGACTTCTATTTTTGTAATTACATTTTATATCTTTGTATCATATTCTTGGAGAATAAACATCTAATCTTAATAAAATTTTTAAAAAGACTTTTATGCCAAAGAAGTGTATAACTTCTTACGTGCGTAAATAAATACACACACACACACACACACACTTTTTTATACGTATGTTCCACAGTAACGCTATAAAAGTCTGTCTTGAAATTTACATTTTCGATTATACATATTTCAAACAAATGTGATTATTTAGTTATGATGTAAAACTTTATTACACTGTTTACGAGTTAAAAAATACATTTAACTGAATCATACGGATTGCTTAATATATAAATTATTAGATTATACGAGTATATGATATTCAAGCAATAAAAAATACGAAATCTGTTTATAGATTTTGTAATGCTACCACAGATAAACACATATACACAGATAATCTATATATATAAAAGAAAGTCGTGTTAGTTACACTATTTATAACTCAAGAATGGCTGTACCGATTAACCTGAAAATTGGCGGGGAGGTAGCTTAGAATCAGGAGACGGACATAGGATACTTTTTATCCCGTTCGACCGGGTATCCGTGATACTTGACATAAAACGTCAAAGAGAATACAAGTCACTATAAAACGTAGTATAACAAAAACGCATTTATCATGTAATAACAAAACGCAAATGACAGCTATAGACAGACTATATTTTCAGCAATTTAGAAAATATATTCACGAAAAAAATTATGGCAGTACGAAGTTCGCCGGGTCATCTAGCATTTAATAATGCTTAGAATTTTTTTGACGGAGTAAGAACAAAATTCACCATCCCCTATATTGCCCATGGGTCTCGTAAAAGACTACTAAAGAATTAAAATATACAGACAACATACAGTAGGTCAATTTTGGTCGAACGCCGAACGTCGAACGCTCCGTTGTTTGGCGTTCGGGCAGTTCCCTAGGTGCTGGAAAGAGGGGAGGCTGGTTCTCCTGCCGAAGCCGGGACGGTCTCCCGAGTCGGCCTCGGCCTACAGGCCCATTGTGCTGCTCGATGATACGGGCAAGCTTCTGGAGAGGGTGTTGGCTGCCCGCATCGAGCGGCACCTCGTCGGGGTCGGGCCCGATCTGTCGGACGCCCAGTTTGGTTTTCGGAGAGGGCGTTCGACGATCGCGGCCCTGCTGCACCTGAAGGCCGTGGTAGCGGAGGCCGTCACCGGCGGAGGAGTTCTGTTGGCGGTGTCCCTGGACGCCTTCAACAGTCTGCCATTCAGCTGCATCAGGGAGGGGCTGAGGTATCACGGGGTGCCCGTGTACCTCAGGCGGCTGGTGGCAGACTACTTGGAGGGGCGCAGCGTCCTCTACGTTGACCGAGTAGGGGACGTTGTGCGAACGCCCATGACGTGCGGTGTCTCACAGGGGTCGGTTCTGGGTCCGACCCTGTGGAACGTCGGCTACGACTGGGCGTTGAGAGGAAGCCTTCCACCCGGGCTGGGCGTAATTTGCTACGCCGACGATACACTCGTCACAGCCCGGGGTGGGACGCTAGAGGAGGCGGCACGCCTGGCAACTCTCGGCACCGAGGAGATTGTCAGGCGGATCGAAGCGCTGGGGTTGAGGGTAGCCCTGGAAAAGACCCCTTTTGTTCCATGGCCTCCGTACCGCCGGGCCTCCCGCCGGCGTTTCGATCACCGTGAAGTCGGTCACCATCAGCATCCAGGCCCACATGAAGTACTTGGGCCTGGTGCTCGACGGGCATTTTTGGTTCCGGGAGCATCTCCATCGACTTGTTCCCCGGCTTGTCGGCGCGGCGTCCGCCCTTTCGTGGTTGATGCCGAATGTGGGCGGACCCAGTGCTACATGCCGACAGCTGTATGCGGGGGTGATCCGGTCGATGGCCCTGTATGGCGCACCGGTGTGGGCGGGGTCCCTGACCGTCCGTCTTAGGGCCCTCCTGTGGCGACCACAGAGGGTCATAGCGATCAGGGCCATACGGGGTTACCGCACGGTGGCAACGGAGGCAGCGTGCCTCCTGGCCGGAAGTCCCCCGTGGGACCTGGAGGCGGAGATGCTCGCCGACATTTATCGGCGGGTGTCGGAGACGCGCGCCCGCGGCGGTATGGTCTCCATCAAAGAGATCACCGCCTGGCGGGTCGTCGCCCGCCGAGGAGTCATTGCCCGTTGGGCAGTCCGGCTGGAGAGTCCTCGGTACGGTGTCAGGACCGTCGAGGCCCTCCGGCCGGTGCTGATGAAGTGGTTGGAGCGGACGCACGGGGTGCTTTCCTTCCGACTGGTGCAGGTGCTGACGGGGCACAGTTGCTTCGGGAAGTGCCTGCACAAGATTGTCAGGAGGGAGAGTACACCGTCCTGCCACCACTGCAGTTGCGACGAGGACACGGCGCAGCACACGTTCGAGGAGTGCGCTGCATGGGAGGGGGAGCGCCGTGAACTCGTGGCGATTATCGGTGCCGACCTGGCGCTGCCGACCATCGCCAGGGAGATGCTCGTCAGCGTCAGGAACTGGGACGCGGTCGCCGCCTTCTGTGAGGCCGTAATTTCACGGAAGGAGGCGGCGGATCGTGTGCGAGTAGAGCTCCTATTCGGCGACACGTTCCGCCGCCGGCGACTCGGGCGGCGCAGGCGCGAGTATCTGCGCCTAATGCCGCCCTAGCCGAGGCCGCGGGTGATCGGACCGGGGAATTGTCCGTCACCCGCAGAGAGGCTGACCGCGCGATGGCAACTGACGTCCCAGTACGTCGAGAGGTGAGAGGTTACCTGAAAGGGTATTCCGTCGGGCCGACCACTGATGACAAGTCACATCTGCTCCGGTGGTCGGCCCAACAACGAGGTGACGTGGGTACGGGTTTGTTATGGGCCCGCGCGCTGTCCTTTCATCGCCCCGGACGGACTGGACCGCGCGTGCGCTTGCCATAGCCCACCTATTAAAAAAAAAAAAAAAAAAGGTCAATTTTGCTCACATTGTGGAGGGCGCTCGAGCCCAGAAGTGCGACCTATCGGTTGCAATTGATGTTGGAAGTTTCGCGGAAGTCTACTATTACCCATTTTTCTGTTGATTTCCTCAGCCGATTCTTACAGCGCCTATCTATACCAATAAATAAAATTGGAGTGTCTTTGTAATGTCAAAATAATAGGCTTTTTTCATGCTCACACGGTTATTTGCACGACACCTATGCCTAAAATAGCAATTAAAAATTTTTTATCTGTCTGTCTGTCTGTTTGTTCCGGGTAATCTTCAAAACGGCGGGACCGATTTCAAAAATTCTTTCACCAATGGAAAGCTATAATATCAGGGCGTAAACTAGGCTATATTTTATCCCGGTATTCCCACGGGAACGGGAACTACGCGGGTAAAACTACTATAACCGAAGCGAAGCGAGGGCGGGTTGCTAGTGAAAGAATAAAAGTGGCGATGCGCAGGCCTTATAGCCCTTTACCACACGGGAACTATTTTAAATAATCATTATTATTTTAGTTAATATACGTCACATTGCTGAGCCCAGGCATCTGTTAAAATGGTAGGAAAAAGAGGTCCACTTTTGTAAATTTGTTTTACTATATCACGTTGGTTAGACGGGTTAATTAAGAGATACATTTTGAGTTTTCCCTCTTTACATGTGTCATCCTCACTGCTGCTATACGTCCTACTGCTGGGCTCGAGCCTCCTCCACAATGGGAGGGAAATTGGCCTACTATATGTTGTCTGCATATTTTAAACCCTTAGTAGTCTTTTATGACACGCACGGGCATAGGGGGTGGTGAATTGTATTCTAGCTCCATCAGCATACGATATACATGTGTTATTTATACATATTATAATGTTTAGTCGTTTTTTATAGCACCCACAGGCAAGAATGGAGTGTGGTAAATTGTATTCTTACTTCGTCGTCACAAAGAGAATTTTTAATATCGCACCAAAAATAACATCTTAGACATTTGTCTTAATAGGAAGCTTTTTAAACGTTGTGTCGAGAGCCATTAACGTCACATCCGTTTCATCACCGGAGCGCCGCCACTTCCGATGAGCGCCGGATGTGACGTAATTACCTCGGACAGATTTCACAGACTTCACTAAGTTCCGGTTGCCTTTGATGAGAGCTCTTACAAGTTGTGAGTAGGTAAATGAGTTTTCGTTTGCGTGGCTTCCAACAAATTGTTTTTTTTTCTCTCGTAACTTTTGCGTTGGAAATTACTGTTTTAATGTAAGTTATTATGTGAAATGCGAAGAAATGTTGAAGATTTTCTAGTTGAAATGGATTTGTTATATTACCACATTTAGTTTTATTTTCTTCAGTTAATTCAAGTCCCTACGAAAAGCAATTGACCTAATATGCCACGTTATTATGAAGGCGTGGAGTTTCGTTCATTTTATTTGTAAATCTAACAAACTTTTGGTTTAACCACGGGATAAGAATACTATTGTCACCACCCCTTACTTGATCGTAGGAGTTGTGAAGATAGGCTAAGGATCTGTACCAGAAAAATGAACAACAGCCCTGTCCTGGGAAGCAAATAATCCCTTACAGTGATCTCCTACCCACCTGCCAGGTGTGGCGATTACGGTAGTATCCTCTTATTTATGGAAAAGCAGCAGTGGACAGCGACACGCTGAATAATGAAGATAAAGTCAAACACAAAACCAATTAAATATATATAATTCATTACAAATTAATCTTCATCTTTTGCCCTTTTTTTTGTGGTGGATCGTGGTCGGCGCACTCCTCGCACCACTCCGTCCGGAGCGACAGAGGGGGGTATAAGTACGCACACGCACAACCCACCCGAACACCACGTCGCCTTCGTCGTTGGACTGACCACCGGAGCAGGGTTACTTGTTATCAGTGGTCGGCCCGACGGAACACCCCCTAGTGGGGTACCCTCTCTTCGGGGAGGACGTCGGTCTTTCCTCACGCGGTCGGCCTCTCGGCGGCTGACGGACTAATTCCCCGGTCACGTCACCCACAGCCTCGGCTAGGGCGGCATCAGGCGCAGGTATTCGCGCCTACGCCGTCTCAGTCGCCGGCATCTTTTGCCCTTGGATGTCGTAAAAGACGATTAAGGGATGTATATGGTAGATTGATTACTATGCTATTGTGGAGGAGGCTTGACGCCAGTAGTGGGGCATATATGAATGATAGTGACGTATAATGACGTATAGCGGTAGGACCACACTGACAGCTGTCTGTCTATAGCCGCGGGCCGGTCCGTCCGGAGTAAAACCACACTGAGCAGAAAATAGACGTCCGAGTACTAGCAATTTGTTAGCGCTTCGTTCGGTGAGCGAGAGAGCCGGGAGCCCAACTTTCTGAGGGTATTTGCGTGTTTTAGTGATGCCTTTAGTATTAACACACCTCATTGCACGCATTCACACTCCCTGCACTTTCTTAGGCAGCGGCCTTGCAAAGGACCTTGAGCGGCAGCAACACTTACCATCAGGTGTACTGTTTCCTCGTTTGCCACCGTTTGCACAAAAATAATAAAAAAGATAAAACTACTTTACGGATTTTATCGCGTTTGTATTTGATTTTTGATTGCCCGACGTTTCGAACACTTTGCAGCGTTCGTGGTCACGGACGCACTGACGCCGGACAACGTCGGATAAAATCCGTAAAGTAATTTTAATTAAAATATTCGCGTAAACATCAGAAATCATTATAAAAAAAAGATAATGAAATCTTCATGGGAAGCCTTAGTAAGTGAAGTTCACACTTACAATATGTTGATAATTATGATAATATTGTTTACACAGGAAAATACACTGTTGTCTAAAAGTTCGAGTCCGTTATTTATACCCTCCTTAAACCATTAAAAAATTTCACCGTGATGCTCATTTTTCTTAAGCAATTTAATGCCTTGGTTACTAAAACTTTTATGGCAAGAATTAAGAAATTATTACTTACATACACACATATGTACATATTTTACGCCTCTTTTCCATAGCGGTAGGCAGAGACCACTTACCAAATTATTACTTAATTTATCATTATACGTAACTTACTATACGTATACGTATACTTAATTTATACGTAGCTTACCGGAACAGGCGAAGAAGAACAGTAATCAAGTTTATTGCCATCTACTAGGCACAGTATCAAAATGTTTCATTCATAAATAACCAGATATATTCTTCCGCAGCCCCTCGGTGCATCACCGGCACCAATTATACCATCCCGACTGCTGGCAGATCCCATAGAGCTGGAGCGTCGATTGGCGGAGGCTGGTCATGATGGGTTTGGGGCATTGTGCGAGGAAACCTCTCCCACCTCGCCACCACCGACCATCATTGAGGAAAGGCTACATCATCGGGTAAATAAAAGAGATGATTTTTTGCTATAGCTTATAGTTTTACGCTAAATAATAATTTAGCATAGGAATGGATAAAAGTAATAACTTTTATCCATTTCTATAGACTTTCACTATTCGACATAGTCCTCACCACGAGAATTGTCCTGTACCACTTGCATGCAACGGTTTCTTGCAACTTGAAAGATGTCGTTAGTTCACATAGTAGGGGCTCTTCCTACGCTGCGTCGTCCGATCCGTGGTCGCCACTCGAGAACATTTCTTCCCCAATGGTTGTCGGTTCGACGACCTGGCCATTGCCATTTCATTTGATTACGCCTGTTCTTCTACAGATTTTTGTAGTTTGTAGAGAAATACTGAGGAGCACGGATAAGATAGAAGTGGTGAATTGCATTCTTACTCAGTCAATTCAAGGTAATGATTAAATTGCGACTGGGGCGGCGTAGGCGCAACTATCTGCGCCTCATGCCGCCCTAGCCGGCCGCGGGTGACGTGACCGGGGATTAGTCCGTCACCCGCCGAGAGGCCGACCGCGTGAGGAAAGACCGACGTCCTCCCCGAAGGGGGAACGTCGGTTGATGGGAGGGTACCCCAGTTAGGGGTATTCCGTCGGGCCGACCACTGACGACAAGTTAACGCTGCTCCAGTGGTCGGCCCAACGACGAAGGCGACGTGGTTTTCGGGTGGGTCGCGGGAGTTGCGTGCTTAAGCCCCTCTGTCGCCCCGGACGGAGTGGTGCGGAGGCGCGCCGACCGCGGCCCACCCACAAAAAAAAAGAAAAAAAAAGGTAGTGATTAAATATTACATATTAATTAAATAAAATTGAGAAAAATATTTCATATTGATATTAAAAAAATGGTATCATATTAAAAATATCTAGCCGTTTCAAAGCGAGTTAGTGAAAAAAAAATGAAATGAAAATAAATGTTTGCGTATTTTCTTTTTTATCTGTCGAAGATTAAAATCAAGAACTTTGTATAAAAAAGAGAAGGCTTTTCAGCGTTCATATTCCACCCGTGACCATGAACGTTGAAAAGTGTTCGAAAATTTGGACAGTCAGTATCAAATTATCTCAGCTCATATGTCTTACTGCTGAGCTCGGGCCTCCTTCACTGTAGGAAGGAAATTGACCTACTATGCCACGCTGGGCAAACGTATCGACATAGGATTTTGTATCGAGTTTTCCTTCTCCTACGTAGATATGCATATAAATGCATATTATATCCCTTAGTCGTCTTTTAAGACGTCCATGGGCAAGATAGGGATTAGTGATTTACTCCGTCAAGACAAGAAAAAACGCTATAAAGTCAAACTAATTAGCAATTTATATTAACCATTTAGTTTTTACAGCCTGTGGCATCAATCGTAGCTGTGGTACCCCGCGGAGCGCTAGCACCTTCCCCGAAACCTCCTGCCCTGGTAGTTCCACCGCCACAAGCTCAGCCTCAGCCTCTCAGGTAAACTATTTATAATGCGGTTATTACAATTTAAATTATCTACAAATATACAGAGTGGTTGATATAGGGTTTGATTTCGAGTTTTCCTTCTGTTGATTTTATATGTGTATTATATCCCTTAGTCGACTTTTACGACATCCACGGATAAGATAGGGAGTGGTGATTTGTATTCTTACTCCGTCACCACATGAAAGTTCAGTATCTGGGTGCAATTTAAGTCCCTGTCTATCTTTAGAAAGTCCCTCTTACAAGGATATTATCTTCTTTATGCAGGTTAGTCTCGATTAATAAAAAAGTATCTTTTTGAGCTTAATAATTTATTATGACAGGTTACCATTGGATATGGCGGTCCGAGGCACGGGCGAGCCGGAAACTCTAAGCTACAATGTTCAACTCAACAAGGACTCTGCCCTGGGGCTGGGCATCACTGTTGCAGGATACGTCTGCGAGCAAGGTATCGTGCTATAAGACTTTATGTCATTTATACTAAGATTAGCAACCCACAATCGCTTTGCTTCGGTTTCAGCCGCCTAACCCGCGTAGTTCCCGTTCCCGTGGAAATACCGGGATAAATAATAGCCTATGTTACTCCCTGATTTATATCTTTCTATTGGTGAAAGAATTTTTGAAATCGGTTCAGTGGTTTAAGCATGTAAGCATAACAAACAAACTTACTTTCACATTTATAATATTAGTAAGGATTGACTGCCAAGTGTAATCGGATTCAGCAGAATATTAACATTTTCACGAAATAACTGGCAAGCTTGCGTAAAGAAGTTTTATTTCAAAAACCGCATCACGCATCATTCCATTTATTTAGGAGATAGAATGCTACTTAAAGACACGTCAAACTTATAACATTCCCTCCTTTTGCGTCGAGGATTAAAAAATAAGTTGAACATATTTTTTGTCTGTGGCATTGTAGCTCTCAAAGGAATGGACAGATTTCGATGCGTTTTTTTTTTCATCTGAAAGCCAGTTTCCTTGCAGTGATTCTTAGCTATGTTTTTTTTAAATCGGTCCAGCAATGTAAGAGTATCAGCTCTTTTCCAAAATGATATAATGGCGTATGATTACTCGATTAAGTGCTTCACGTGTGCCAGTATGATTATTAAATAACAATTAATTAATAATTCCTGTTGAACGTAATATTTTTTTCATTATTTTAGATTGTGTCGGTGTTTATTCAAAATTTACAATTTTACTTATAATTATTAAATCAATATCATACGACCGACGGTATTAATAAATTTAGTCAGCTATCATAAAATGGTAGCCATGTTTAAAACAAATTAAAGTAATATTAGTTTGAGTGGAGTTAAGATCATATTTAACAGGTGTACAGCACAAGTTTTAGCTTTAAACTAATAACTTCGCATAAGTTACGGTATGCACTTGGTAATATTCTGTAAATTTGTACAAATTTTAATTAGTTGCGAGTTATTTTTGAACTTTCTAAAAGGTTTTTTTTTGAGCGAACATAATTTTAACTTTACACCAAACATTTTTATTTAAGCTAATGTTAAAGTTAATATTTTAATCATTTTTCGTGTGGAAATAAGCATATAATTCACCACTCTTTTTATGCCCGTAGACGTCTTAAAAGCCGACTAAGAGAGTATAATATGCAGATGTTCTATACAAAATATAGAAAGATCGAAAGTAAACCCTCTATAGCATCCCATATGACCAGCGTGGTGTAGTAAATTACTCCCTGCCATTGTGGAAGAGGCTTGAGCCCAGCAGTGGGACGTAAATGAGTTGTGATAAAGTTAATCCTGATTAATAAATAATCGTATATTCCTTGTGGTGACGGAGAAAGGATACAATTGTTTTTCACACAACAACAACAGACAGACAGACAAAAAAATTATAAAGTGTATTTTAGGCATATGTATAGTGCTAATAAACGCGTGAGCATGAAAAAAGTCTATTATTTTGACATTACAAACAGACACTTCAATTTTATTTATTGGTATAGATGTTCCGATAATTTTCCTTTTATTCTGGAGACTGAAGCCTTGTATAAGCTTAGATGATGATATAAAATTGACTGAGAGAGCACCAGTAACGTAAAAGGGTTGTGAATTGTATTCTTATACAAAGAATTTTTCCATTCCAATTCATTTCCTTTTAGAATTACAGAAATTATCCATGAATTTTTACTTCTCTAATGGAAAGTAATGGATGGTGACTTATTGTACTCTTAGCCCATCCCCACACGGGTGTCTAGATGCTGTGTTCCTATTCTATTGTGCAGAAAGTCCATGTCGGACAGTGGGACAAATAAGGGTTGAAAAAAAAAGCAAATGTATAATATTTACGAGTGAAGCCGCGGTCACAACCAGTATAGAAAAATATAGATGAGTTTTACCGCCTTCATTGTCCTTCTTTCAAGTGTTCTGATGCGGAAAACCAATTTCTATTTGAATTTTAATCATTGAAATTCTATTCACAGTGAGAATATAATTCAACTTTCAATCAATTGTGGAAGAGCTCTTTAGAACTACATTTAGACTGATTGGAGGATTATACAACGAGTATAACTTATATATCCATACTAGCAACCCGCCCTCGCTTCGCTTCGGTTTCAGTCGTCTTTCCTGCGTAGTGCCCGTTCCCGTGGGAATACTGGGATAAAATATAGCCTAGTTTACTCCCTGATATTATAGCTTGCCATTGGTGAAAGAATTTTTGAAATCGGTCCAGCCGTTTTGAAGATTACCCGGAACAAACAGACAAACAGACAAAAAAATATAAAGTGTATTTTAGGTATATGTATAGTGCAAATAACCGTGTGAGCATGAAAAGAGCCTATTATTTTGACATTACAAACAGACACTCTAATTTTATTTATTGGTATAGATGTATTTTTTATGTGTATATCCTCAGAACTATTTGGGTATACTTTTCGTGTGGTCCAATTTGGTTCAATTTTGACAATGGCATCCGTAAGAAAACGGTTGAAGTCCCTTTTTTGTTAATATTTTTATTTATGTGTCATCATCATCATCATCACAGTTCATATACGTCCCACTGTTGGGCTGGAGCCTCCTTCCCAATCGGATGGAAATTGAATTACTATACAATTCCTATTATTGTGTATTTATTTACTCAGAACTAATTTCTGAGAAAACTGATGATGATTTAAATTTCGTCAAAATCTATTTTGTAATTTTTAAATTATCGTTAACAGTACGTATTCGATTCGCTACATTGCATCAAACATACATTTGGTAATCTATTTCAGCAGAATTGTCAATTAATCTTCACTGATACGTATAGTAATAAATTTCTCGTTTACTTTTGGCATTTACGTTAAATATTTTACCAATATGCTAGGTTAAGCTAAGGGTTATATGATTGGTCGCTGTGAATTTACCCAGGACGAGGTGTGTCAAGGGTCGATTTCGGGAGTAACCATAAATAACCTCGAATACAACTTTAGAATTCGCCTTCGTCAGAACTGGTTATAATTTGGTACGCGAGATATTAATATATCGATGTTCCCTGTTGGATTTGGTCTTTCTTAGGGGAATCCTGATGATGTTATAAATTGCCCAGTGTTCCTTCTTATTTGGGTCTCTTCTTTCTCTCCAAGGTTATATAGGGGAGAGATAGCTGTTGTAGTAGTTAACTCGTGATCAGGTTCCATTTGTGGGATCTTGTCCAGCAAATTCTATCATATAGTACGTCGAAGGGCTTGGAGTTAATACTTATTTAACATACTGTATACAATTTTATATAAAATTAACAAGTTGCCGTGCCCATGCCCGTGGGAATGCCAAGATAAAATATAGCCTTAGTTTATTATACAGGCAACTATCTGGTAGTAAGATTATTAAAATCGATCAAGCCGTTTTGAAGATTACCCAAAACAAAAATACAGACAGACAAAAAATATTTCATCTCGCGGAAGAAGGCGGCGGACCGTGTGCGGGAGGAAAGACTCCAAGCGGACATGGGCCTGGGGCGGCGCAGGTACTCGCACCTGCGCCTAATGCCGCCCTAGCAGAGGCTGTGGGTGACCGGACCGGGGACTTAGTCCGGGCACCCACGGAGAGGTTAGCCTCGCGACGGCGATCGGCGTCTCGGTAGGGGACGTTGACGGGAGAGGATACTCCCTCGGGGTATTTCGTCGGGACGACCACTGACATCAAGTCACCCTGCTCCGGTGGTCGGTCCAACGACGAAGGCGACGTGTCGTGGGTGGGTTACGGGTGTGCGTGCTTACAGAGGAGCCTCTGTCGCCCCGGACGGAGTGGTGCGAGGAGTGCGCAAACCGTAAAAAAAAGACTAAATATTTAAGCTGATAGATATCGTGTAAATAACAATGAAAAAAATCTATTATTATGATCTATTCATTTCATTAATTTGTGTAGAAGAAATAAGTAAAAAAAAGGCAACATGGCGGTCGCATTCCCATCCGCAAGTTTAATTTATTTAAGCTATGATGAAATTGACAAGATGTACCGAAGTGCCCTCGGGGTTTTTACATAATGTATGATTTTGACCCTCGACCTTCTTTAACGACTTCAACGATATATGGTATGATTACGTATTTATATTACATACTTAATATATAAGAAGAAATTAATTATTGTCCTTGTAGTTACGGAGTAAGAATACAATTTACCACCCCCTATCTTACCTTTAAATGTCGTAAAAGACGACTAAAGTATTTGCGCTGTAGCATGGTGCGGGTGACAGTTATGGCGAGTTTCGTTTCACTCTTGAAAGTTGCCGCGATTTATAATTATGATCTATTAATTCAGCTGTACCACATCGGTAATATATTAAATCACTAATAACTGTAGTAATAAAGGTATACCTTCCAAATTAAACCCAACTAGAATGTTCTAGCTTACAAATCAAATGAAATTGAAAGAAAAATAATCAAAGTGGTATGCGTATAACGTAACACCAAAGACGTATTTAGTGATGGGATGTACTACTACGAAGAATTGTCGATTAAAAAATAAATAAAAAACAATTTGTGCGCTCAATTTTTTATTGTTAAAAAGTATACAATTATTACATATTTACTTCAATTTTTCATTCAATTTTAATCCTCTTCTAAACTCATATCAGAGTCAGGAACATAGGAATTGTCACTTTCATCATCCGTATCTGTGACGGATATTATTAAAGATGTCTCAATTATGTTATCAATACGGACGTCACGATCCCAATCAATAAAAATATGCCACGAAAAAATATGAAATACCAGTTGTTTTGAATGCGTTTACGAAACTTTTTAAAATTTTTGAACTATTAAATTAATTGAATAATTTGTATGAATATATTTTTTCCTATATATATAATTTTCGTGACAATAATAAACAGAACAACATTTATTTATGCTACGAGTATAATTAGTGATAAAAATTTAATTGCGAATCGTCACATCCCTAGTCACCTGGTATTGACATGTGTCACCCGCACCATGCTACAGCGCAAATAGTATAAGGGATACAAATGTAGATAAAACATCTACACGTGGGAGGAAAACTCGAAAAAAAAACCTGTACCAACCCGTCCGACCAACTGGGTAGAGTAGGTCGATTTACCTTCTATTATGGAAGAGGCTCGAGCCCAGTTGTGGGCTGTATGTGAGCTGCGATGATGGTGAAATATTTTGTTCAAAAATAAATCTATACATATAAAATGATTTGTCCTGAATGACTGACTGAGTGACGGATAAATACACAGCCTAAACCGCTGATTATAGAGACATGAAACTTGGAGGGTCTGTTCTTTGTATTCATTTTTTGTCTTTGTATTACGTAGGTAGCTGATAAGAAAGAATTGACTGCACAGATGGCGTAGTGGTTAAGATAGCGACCTACAGCGCCAGTGTCGGGGGTTCGAATCCCACGCGGGACAACACTTTGTGCGATCCACAAATTGTTGTTCTGAGTCTGGATGTAATTTGTGTCCGTTAATTATATGTTTGTAAAGTCCCCCGCAATACAAGGATTATTTCCTTAGTGCAGGGTGTTGTCTTAAAAAAATAAATAAATAAATAAATTTTCAGAAATTTTACTCACAAGGGGGTGAAAAGGAGGGTCAAAGTTTTTATGGTCCAACGTGATTCCTACTTTAAATTTTGCATAAATTATCTTTAAAGGAATTGATGGAGAACGTGTTTCGTATTTGGTTTAAATTCTGTTCATATTATATCATCATCATCGTCATCACAGCTCATATACGTCCCACTACTGGGCTCGAGTCTCCTCTATATTAGGAGGGAAATTGACTTACTGTACAACGTTGGTCAGGTGGTTTAGTATAGGGTTTGGTTTCGAGTTTTTCTTCACTTGAATTGTTGCTATATGCACTTCTACTATCACTTAGTCACTATCACTTAGTCGCCTTTTACGATACCCACGGGCAAGAGAGGGGATTTTGAATTTTATTCTTATTCCTTTACGACAAGGAAATTTATATCATATACCAAAATTTTATTTTATTTTCATGTTTAGAAATTTCTATACTATAGTAAAAAAAATAAAGATTGTTATATTTTGTAAATATTCAGCCATTTAAACATAATAATTTATATGTTATAACAAAATTAATAACGCAAAAAACCAGTTAATAATCCTGTTAGAACCATTTTCGACTTCCACGCGGAGGAAGTCGCAACCAAAAGCCAGTGTAAAATATAAAAAATTGAATACATATGGATAATATTATATTATAAATTAATCGCATCCAAAAACTGTTGAAGTCGATTCACAAGGAGTCAGTAAGTGGGCACTTATGTGGGCGGGTGTGCTTAAGTGATCATATAAAGGGTATAGACGATACAGCGAATTACGTCATTTGCAAAACTTTTCTAATATAGGCCGGCCGGTACGCTGAAATGTAATCTGTCAAACATTATTTAATGTTATTTACAAATTGAAACTATTTACTAACTACTATATACCCAAAGGGGTAATCTAGTTGACGGTTTATTGAAATTCAGCCGCACAATTGACGGCTACAAATACGCAGAATAATAGCAGTAGGAACACACTGTTGGTGGGGACGTCGGTCGAGGAGAGGGTATTACGCAGGGGTATCCCATCCGACCGACCACTGACGATAAGTCACCCTGCACCGATGGTCGGCCTAAAGACGAAGGCGACGTGCCACGGGTGTGTTACGGGGCCGCGCGCCGCCTCTCTGTCGCCCCGGACAGAACCGGGCGGCGGGTGCGCTGACCGTGGCCCACCCAAAAAAAAGAAAATAATGGAGCACACTGTTGACAGTTGTCTGTCTACAGACGCGAGCCGGTCAATCCGGGGTAATACCACACTGAGCAGAAAATCGACATCCAAGTAGGAGTTTAATATGTTACTGCGCTTCATTCAGTGAGTGAGAGAGCCGGAAGCCCATGTTTCTGAGGGTGTTTGCGTGTGGTGGGTTTAAAGGTGCCATTCCAATCTCGGCTGCAGGCTGCGGACGCAGGTAGCACACGCATGATACGCAGCCGCTGCCTGCATTCGCAGCTGGTAGTGATGCCGAGGCTGGCTGCACGTGCTGCGGCAGGCTACGTCTAATTCCTTCCAGATAGTATCTTTAGCCACATTATTCTTATATTTCATGTGGCTTGTATCAAAAAGAACAGGATATTTTGTTACAAGATTACTTAACTGATCTTCTTCAGCCTCCGAAAACCTGTTTTTCTTGAAATAAATATTGATGCTAAATCTGAATATCAAGAGCCGATAAAAATTCTATGATTCTATCCAATATGAGCGCTAATTTGATTGCAAATTAAGTTTAGTGAGATTGGTTGCGAGTAGCGATTACTTGGGACTTGTCTCAACAGGTTGGAGTGAGGTAACTACGTGCGCATTGACTTGCAGCTGTA
This sequence comes from Lymantria dispar, assembly GCA_032191425.1. Taxonomy (NCBI): domain Eukaryota; kingdom Metazoa; phylum Arthropoda; class Insecta; order Lepidoptera; family Erebidae; genus Lymantria; species Lymantria dispar. Next base: position 859,713 of record CM063465.1, on the reverse strand, counting down.
GCACTACTGGTCTGTAATCGGCTGCGGCTGCAAGTCGCAGCAACACTAGCAGCCGAGGCTCGGCAGCACGTGCAACCGCAGCCGCGTTCGGACTATTTTTCACAGAAATCCATACTACTTTCCATATCCATACTACTACATAGAAGACTAGCCGCTGCATGTGCTGCCTGCAGCCGCAGCCTGCAGCCGAGGTTGGAATGGCACCTTTAGTATCACTGAACGTCAATGCACGCATTCACACTTCTTTCACTTTCTTCGCTGTAGAGAGCGGCCTAACAAAGGTCCATGAGCTGCTGCAACACACGATGTAACCACACGATGCGATTCTCCGTGTGATTACAGAGTAAGAACACAATTCACCACTGCCTATCTTGCGAGGCATTAATATGCATATAATATCTATGCAAGAGAAGAAAAGTTTGAAATGAAACCCTATAACAACACATCTGACCAATGTGGTATAGTAGGTTAATTTCACTCCTATTGTGGAGTAGGCCCGAGGCCAACAGTGGGACGTATATGAGCTGAGATGATGAACTAGTTATCCTGAGTAACTGGTAGTACAATCAAACATAAAAATGATATGAAAGTTCTAGTAGGAGCGATATAAAAAATATATATTAGAATCTTATTGAGTAAACAGTTGCGGCCATCTTGTGTAAAATTGTAGTTCTAAGTTGGATTCCCTTGGAGCGTGTGTCAGTTTAAATGCTTTCGTAAGTGGTTTTCCTTCTTGTTTAAGATTGTAAAACTTTTTAATTAAAACTATACGTGATACTCGATTGTTAACAATTTTACTAGATTTTAACTTTCTTTGTTAGTATCGATCGAAAGTTGCAACAGAATTGTTGAAACCAAAACGAAAAACGTTGATTTTATTTATGCATTCATTTAATACCAAACATTTAATATACACTAGTGAGTTGCTCTCGCTTCGCTTCGATTGCAGTGCATGAGAATTAATAAATATTACTAAAATCGGTCCAGACGTTTTGATGATCATCCGGCACAAATAGACCGATAGACAGATAAAAAAAGTGAGCTGTCTCGCAAGACCCCTTTTTTTTATGGGTAGGCTATGGTAAGCGCACACGCTGTTCATTCCGTCCGGGGCGACGGGACTCCCCTGCGGCGCCTCCCTGATGCAGGTGAATGGCAGACTGTTGAAGGCGTTGGCGATGTCCAGGGACACCGCGCACTCCTCCGCTAGTGACGGCCTCCGTCACCACGGCCCTCAGGTGCAGCAGGGCCGCGATCGTCGAACGCCCTCTCCTCGAGCCGGGCCCAGTGCCGCCGCCCACTCTTCGACCCGCCCGCGGTCATCCGTCCTGGGGGACCCCCCCCGCCGTGGACTTGGCGTTGAAGTTCCCTAGAACGAAGACTTGGCGCGGTCGAGGAGGCCCCCAGGATGATGAGGGAGGCCCCGAAATCTGTCGCGCTCCTGTTAGGGGAGAAGTAAACACTAAATAGCGTAACCTCTCCCCATTCCGCCGCGATATACCCATCGCCCCTGTCCTTGAGCAACAAGGGCGGGGAATGCCACGACGTGGAGGCGACGATTGCCACAGAGCCGTCGGTGCTGCCCAGCTAATTGGGCTGGTCAGGCACCGCGTACGGCTCCGCGGCTATGGCTACACCGATCAACCACTCCGCCATGGCTTGCAGGAAAACGTCCTGCGCACCGGCGGAGTGGTTGAGGTTGGCCTGCAGGAGGTGGATGGACTCGGTCGCCACTAGTGGGCCGTATCCATCACCTCCTCCGCACTGGCGAGCGATCGAGTCGCACTAGGGTCGGGAGCGGCCGCGGTCGTCGGGCCGCGTCGCCGGGCACTGCATCCAGGCAGCACCGACGCCGCCCGGACCAGGGCAGATAGCGCCAATTCGGACGGTGTCCACGGGACACTAGGTTTTCGAGACGATGGTCTCCCGGATGCCATCCACCGTCACGGAGTCGTCCAGACCCGCGACGCGCAGTTCTGCACACTTGACGCATCTGGCGATCTTGACGCCATCCTCCGCAGCGAACAAACCCCGCAGCTTGGCCGCCATGCTATCGGCCGTCTTGGAGTCCCAGGGAACTCCAAAATGCGAGCCCCTATCCGGGCCTTGCGGGTCCTGGCTTTAACGACTCCGATATCGGTGACGTCTAGTTCCCGCCGGGCGCGACGTAAGACGGCCTGCGCACGTTGAGCATTTTGTCGACAACCTCCACTATGGTGCGCATGGTCTGGTCCGGTACGCCATCCACTGTGGACAGCGGGACCGCTTCAGCCGGCTGGGCCCTCTTGGAGCTCGCCGCAGCGCGAGTCGGCACAACGGGAACGGTGGGGGCGGTGGCAGGGCCGGTGCTTGCCGGCAGCGCAGTCTTCGCTAGCTGCGCGACCTGGTGCCGCAAGTCGGCCATTTGCTTGGTCAACTCGCGGTTCGCCTCCTGCACCACCGTCAGTTTTGCCAAGGCCTTGATCTCCTCCTGTAAGCCTGAAACCTCGCCACCAAGGCTGGCGTTTTCAGCCTGCAGGGTGGCCATATTGGCAGCTGGGGGATCGCCACCCACAGCGCGCTCAGCAGCCGCCGTGTCAGTGGGAGGGATGTCCGCCAACACCCTCATCATCCTTGCGGCAGCCGCCTCATTTGCTCGTTTATGGGCCTCGGTCCCCTGTGCCGTGCCGATCGGCGATGGAGTCGCCGACCTTGCCGCCACTGCCGCGCCGCCTCGCCCCCGGTGAGAGGCTGGGACTTTGGGAGGAGGCATGATGGTGCCATTCCCCTCGGAGAATCCCGAGCTGCCACCCTTGCTCAGGGGGCGCTTCGGCACCTGCGAGGGGAGCACCCCCTCCCTGACCGCTAGGGCCGCCGTCAAGGCCGACGCCGGAGGCTGGGATGACCCAGCGACGGTCTCTGCAGCCGACGTGCTGCCGCCCTCGGTGTCCGACGGCCCTGCGGTAGTACTGCCACTCTCGTCAGCCTTCTGTGCCGCCCGTCGCTGCTTCACGGCGCGCCATCTGGCGCGCTCCGTTACAAGGGTGGCTTTCCCTCCTCTCTTCTTTTTTCGGGCCTCTATCTTCGCCGGCCCCTCGGTTGATTTGAATGCCTCCAGTACGCCAGTATGCCTCCAGAACTGCATTCCGACGAGGCATCCATCTCCTCTGGGCCAGTTTTGAGGTAGCTTGGCTGGGCTGTAGTGTAGGAACCAGGCTCCCCGTTCCATATGGTGGTAGTGGGTGCCTCACCCCTCCGATCTGAAACATCATTGGGTAAAAGAGAATCCATTCGGTTCCCACGAGTATGGGAGGAATAAAGGTCGACCCGGGCAGAGATCCCGATACCCGGGCAAGCGTAAATTTGTTTACCAACACAGGGGGTCCGCAGGTACCCTGGCTAGGGGCGCGCTAACTGAACAACCCATTAGCTATGCATCCTCTCTCCGCGCGCCAGAACTTAGGATTCTGGGTGATTGTTTTGTCTCTCAAGACCCCTGGCAGATATTAAACATCGAAATTATTTTATACAAGTATAAATGCATATAAGAACAGATTACGACAGGAACTATTATGGCATAATGTATAAATAAAATATTACGATCTTTTTTCCAGAAAAATCATGATTTTCATTCAATAAATTAAAATTTATTTTCCTTAAATACAAGAATTAAATGTTCAAAAATATTTCAAGTTGTTACCAAGTAATTATTTTAATCAGTGATTTCTGTAATAATCTTTACTAATAATATAAATATAAAAGTAAGTTTGATTGTTTGTTACGCTTTCACACTTAAAACGCGGAACCGATTTTAAAAATTCTTTCACCAATGGAAAACTCTAATATCAACGTAGGGAGTAACGTAGGCTATATTTTATCCCGGTATTCCCACGGGAACGGCAATTAGCGGGTAAGGCGACTGAAAACGAAGCGAGGGCGGTTTGCTAGTATAATATAATAGTTATAAGTAATATATAATAGCAGTATCGAGTTCGCCAATTAGTCGCAACTACGCTTACTATCATAAAGCGTGGCGAGGCCTCGCCACGGTATGCGTCACTTTATGCCATGGCATGCGTTACGCCACGCCAACGATCAGATTTACCCTCGCCTATAGATGTTTCAAATTGGTTTTTAGGCATATCTGGCGGGCAAATAACCGTGTGAGCATGAAAAAAACTAGGCGCATGGGACCTCCCATCGGCGTCTCGATCACCATCCACTCGGTTGAAATCAGCATTCGGGCCCATATGAACTACTTGGGCCTGGTGCTCGACGGGCATTGATGGTTTCGGGAGCATTTCCGCAGGCTCGTTCCGCGGCTCGTCAGCGTGGCGTCCGCCCTATCATGGCTTATGCCAAATGTGGGCGGACCGAGCGCGCTGTATGTCGACGGCTGTACGTGGGGGTGATCCGGTCGATGGCCTTATACGGCGCACCGGTGTGGGCGGGGTCCCTGACCGTCCGACTCAGGGCTACTCTGTGGCAACCACAGAGGGCCATGGCGATCCGGGCCATCCGCGGGTACTGCACGGTGGCGACGAAGGCGGCGTGCATGTTGGCCGGGACTCCCCCGTGGGACCTGGAGGCGGAAATGCTCGCCGATTTGTATCGGCGGGTGTAGGGGGTGCGAGTGGAGGGCGATGTGGTCTCTTTGAGGGAGCTCACCGCCTGGCGCGTCGATGCCCGCCGAGACGTCATTGCCCGTTGGGCAGTCCGGCTGGAGGGGCCTCGGTTCGGGGTGCGAATCGTGAAGGCCTTTCGGCCGGTGCTGATGCAGTGGCTAAAACGGCGGCACGGGGTGCTTTCCTTCCGACTGGTGCAGGTCTTGACGGGGCATGCGACGAGGACACAGTGCAGCATATGCTCGAGGTCTGTACCGCTTGGGCAGAGTAGCGTCGTGAACTCGTTGCAATCATCGGTGCCGACCTGACGGAACTGGGACGCGGTCGCAGCCTTCTGCGAGGCAGTGATCTTGCAGAAGGAGGTGGCGGGTCGCGCGCGCGAGGAGCGCAGCCTCGACGAAGCGACCTGCCGCCGGCGACTGGGGGGCGCAGGCGCGACTACCTGCGCGTCATGCCGCCCTAGCCGAGGCCGCGGGTGACGTGACCGGGGAGTTAGTCCGTCACCTGCCGAGAGGCCGACCGCGGGAGGAGGGATCGACGTCCCCTGAGGGGGGGGGACGTCGATCGATGGGAGGGTACGCCAAGTAGGGGGTATTACGTCGGGCCGACCACTGATGTCAAGTCACCTGCTCCGGTGGTCGGCCCAACGACGAAGGTGACGGGTCTTACGGGTGGGTTACGAGTGTGTGTGCTTACGTCCCTCTGTCGCCCCGGACGGAGTGGACGAGGAGTGCACCGACCGTAACCCACCCTAATAAAAAACCATTTAGGAGGAGTTCAGTTACATACACACGCACACAAGAAATAAATATATAAAGATAAACGATATACTTTTCTTAACTTAAAGTGAAGCATTACAAAAACCTTATCATAGTATCAATTTCGTAACAATAAAGCCGAGCGGCAAAAATACTGAAGCTATTTAGATAACCCTTCTATAACCCGGCTATTTGTATATTTATCACCCCAATCGGCCGCTAAATAAGAATTGCCAGGATCAGAACGGATGGCCATCTATTGTGTTGCAAATAAGATAATGTATTTACGATAAATAAAGAATGATAGTAATGGATACTTAGGAAGGTATTTTATTATAACTTAACATAGAAAAGAATTTGATACATCCTCGTTTCGGCTAATATATATACGTCCTACTGCTGGGCTCGAGCTTCCTCCCAAATAGGAGGGCAGTTGACCTACTATATCATGCTGGTCATGGTATAGAGTTTTATTTCTAGTTTGCCTTCTCTTGCACAAATGTTATATGCGTATTATATCCCTTAGTCGTTTTTTACGAAATTCACGGGTAAGGTAGGGCGTGGTGTATTGTATTCTTACTTCGTCACCACATGAAATAGAATTTGATTAGTTTAATGGAAATATTCCGTGTGGTGACGGAATAAGAATATAATTCACCACCCCATCATCAGAGGAGATTCGATCCCACTGCTGGGCTCGAATCTCCTTTATAAAAGTAGAGAAATTGATCTTACTATACCATGCTGGTCAAATAGGTTGATATAAGATTTTGCTTCAAATTTTCCTACTTTTGCATCGATGTTACTAGCATATTTATACCTTAGTAGTCTTTTACGACACCCACGGGCAAGAGAGGTGGTGGTGAATTGTATTCTTATTCCGTCACCACACGGATAAGATAGGTTGGTATAAGCTTATCCCAGATAAAAAAAAGGTTTTACAGGATAATGTAAATCTCAATAATTAAAAATTTTAATATGACTGTTTTGTTCACAGAGGAATTGAGTGGTATCTTTGTGAAGAGTATCAGCGAGGGAAGTTCCGCCGACCTCTGTGGGAAGATACAGGTCAACGATAGGATTGTTGAGGTATTTACAATTCAATTATACATTTCATTGTCAAAGAAAATAAACCACGTCATTTCTAACTAATCTCCAGTATTTTTTTGAAGAGAAACTTCTTATCACAGGACGTTGAAATTGTATTCTGCTACTTATTTTTGTCACAAAAAATCTAGGAGAAAATTTAAAATATATGTAATAATTACGGGTAAGTACGCTCTGTAGCAGCTGTAAAACTATTTCTCACGAACATGATTAGCATGAGACATACTATCTTATCACGCAAATACATACGTACAAACATGCATTTACGCCTCTTTCCCATAGTGATAGGCAGAGATCAATTCCCTCCACTTGCTACGATCTTGACATACCACTTTCCCCTCCTCCATATTCATTGATCTCCTCATGCGTGTTCTTCAGTTTAAGGTACTTTTGACCTGGCCTTTCTTAAGAAAGTACCTAATTTGACCATGGAACGTCCACCTCAGTCTTCCCCTCCAACTCTTCTGTCCACATTCGCTCTATAAATTCCCCTTGTCAATAATTTTTTCTACATGACCAAACCGGCATGTGACGGAGTAAGAATACAATTCACCATCCGTTCTCTTGCTCGTGGGTATCATAAAGACCGACTCAAGGATCAAATATGTAAGAGAAGGTAATCTCAAAATAACCTATATTAACCCGTGTGAACCCGTCGTATAAGTCAGATTCTTTCTCCTCGTTAATTTCCTCCTCAATGATGGACCGAAGCTTAAATGAGTATCATCTTTATCATCATATTATCTCATAGACGTCCCATTTCTGGGCTCGAGACTCCTTTTCAATAGGATGTAAAATTGACCTACTATACCACGCTCGTCAGACGAGTTGGTATAGGGTTTTATTTCGAATCTCCCTTCTCCTGCATGGATGCCATCGCTATACTATATCCCTTAGTCATATTTTCGACATCCACGGGCATGATAATAGATGAAAGAAAGAAAGAAAAACATATTTATTTGACGCTGAGCCACATTTTTTTTTTTTTTGGGTGGGCTATGGTAAGCGCACGCGCGGTCCTGTCTGTCCGCGGCAATGAAAGGACGGCGCGCGGGCCCATAACCCACCCGTACCCATGTCACCTTGTTGTTTGTTGGGCCGACCACCGGAGCAGGTGTGACTTGTCATCAGTGGTCGGCCCGACGGAATACCCTTTCGGGTAACCTCACGTCTCGACGTACTGGGACGTCGGTCGCCATCGCGCGGTCAGTTTCTCTGCGGGTGACGGACAATTCCCCGGTCCGATCACCCGCGGCCTCGGCTAGGGCGGCATTAGGCGCAGATACTCGCGCCTGCGCCGCCCCAGTCGCCGGCGGCGGCACGTGTCGCCGAATAGGAGACGCTGAGCCACATGCCACAATTTACATGTGTTAGACTCACCTTGATTACACTTTCGCGGACTAGTATTAAATATTAGTCAACCTTATCAATAAACCACCGATATCACATATGATTACATGTGATATCGGTGGTTACACTAAACGAACAATAATTGAATGTCTAACACGACATTCTATTATTACAACGTACTGTTCCCTAACTTTGCCGTCGATCAACTGAGCTCTAACCGCTTTTTTTTATTTTTTTTATTGTGTGACTTAGTTGTTAGCGTTAAATGGATGTGACAACTTTACCCGGACTGGTGGGTGAGCGCTGTGGGCTCTCAACCCGTAGCTCTAACCGCGACTACGATCCTATTTTATAGGTCGTAGATGCGCTGAAAAATATACGAACACCGCCACTTGAAAAATATAAAAATACAAAAGTACCCTACTATTAAAATCATGATGATACAATTATGTCCAACATTTTCGAGATCGTAACACGTGATTATACGTACGTGTAAAATAAACACATAAAAAATTAAAGGTGATTAGGCGCTATTCTGAGTTGAATCGCGACAATAGCTGAAGTGTACGAATGTGACCGATACCACTCGTCCGCCTGCAAAACAATTAGTCGGCTAAGGAGCTGCGATAATAACAGCCGTTGACTTGCGTTATATTACACTCTTTGAGAAGTAAATCGTAAGAGTGATCGATGGTTGGATTCTTACTACATCACCATACGTCCACAGTAGCAGTCCACATTGGGTAGAAAGAAAGATGTCTGAGTAATACCAATTTGCTGTACTTCGTTTGGTGGGCGAGAGAGCCGGCTGTTCAACTTTCTAAGGGTGGCTTTTAGTATCACAGAACCTCATTGCACATATTCGCACTCCCTTCACTTTCTTCACGATAGGCAGTGGCCTAGCAAAGGTTTATGAGCGACAGCAATACTTACCATAAGGTGTACTGTTTGCTTGTTTGCCACCGCTTGCAATGAAAAAAATATATATAGGAAATAGAATTTATCCCATCCTTCCTGTTATTCTTTTTCTAATTAAATTTGTTGCCGGTCCCAAGACTATTAAAACAGTTCTCTAGGTCTTTTGATTATAACCTTTTTTTCTACCTGTATTACTATCATCAGCTGTTTACTCGTTTGCAATCAACAGCAATAAAAATGTCACAAATCCGAGAGTATACTAACTATTAGTATACTCTCGGCTTAGAATAATAAAGTATAGAAGGATAGTGTCAGTACTTCGAACGTTCGAAACATGAATCTAAAAATACTAATGGCGCGCAGACGATTACACACATACACACGCACACCACTATACAAATTATGAAATCAAATTTTGTTTTTATTAACATAAATCGTCGAAATACTTTTAAAAGTAATGTTAAAAACCTTTTTAAGTTTTTCAAATGTGTTATGACACCATTTGAATGCACAAACCGTCATAAATACCTATTTATTTTTTAAGAGTTGCGTGTGTACGTGCAGTACAATGACTTGTACATTACGGAACGGTTCCGGAGTAAGCTCCATTAGGCTTCAATTGAAATGCTTCACTTTTTGTGCGTGAACTTACCTTCTATACGTTATTATTCTAAGACTCTCGGTATATCAAGACCACCTCATTAGTTTTCCTGTTGACGTACACACAACAGTGATCTTGTTATTGAAACAATTTTATCAAGAGAAACAATAAATTGGGTTATTGCATCGCCGTCGACGGTACAGCCAATAGATAAAATGTTATGTATTTATTATTCAGAACTAAAATATTATTACGTGTGGTGACGGAGTAAGAATATGATACACCACCCCCCATTTTTGGCCATGGGTATCCTAAAAGACGGCTAAGGGATTTTTTGAAATGGGACTAATCCCACCACACATTCCCACCATTGTAACTCCTGTAAGCCAGGATCCACAATGGTCTCCATAAATGACACCGAGGTTTGACCCTCAGGCAGTCCCGGGATATGATTTTAATTGTCTTGGGACCCGCAACAAATTTAATTAGAAAAGATTAAAGAGGAGGAGTTGGAAAGAGAGATTCCACTTCCCTCCCAGGCAAAGCGGGAGACAGGAAAACAAAATGACTAGTCAGCCAATAAGTAAACAGGAGTACAGCTACGATAGCGCAGCAGTACGGCACCACGGATACGGAAGAGCTTAACGGGGCCTATATGTGAGCGTTAAGATTGATTGCTACAGTAGGTATGGCAGAAACGCATGAACGCACGGAAATTTTCTCGAGTTGCTACAAGGTCCGTATAGTATACTACCCCACAGGTGACTTGCAAACTGTTTAACATAAGGTTACGCTCGTTTCGCCAGAGATCGCCCTCCCAGAGAATGTGATGTGCTGATTGTTCATACTCGTGGTCAGATGTGGAACATTGACATAATGGTGATGGTACGAGTTTAAAAGAAAATAATTTCTAAGGGCTAAGGGATTATAAAACAGGAAGGAAAATTTGAAAAACAGAAACCCTATATCAATCTGTGTGACGGTAGTCGTACGTTGTCACGTGGGTCATTTTCCCTTCCATTGTGGAGGAGATCCGAGTTCAGCAATGTAAATGTTAATATTACGGAGAACTTAACCAATTTCATAACCAGGGTTAAAAGGCCTTGTGCCCCTTGAATATAAACATAAAAATAATCAATACTAATATTTTTTGGAGCGAAAGCTTCTTTAGGCGCACTGTGCACTTTATTTTGTGGGTATTAAAGAAAGCTGCGCCGTTACGCTCGGCTGCGTAAACGCTCGCTCGAGTAAAATCGGCTATCGTCGATAATGGGACGATTTTTAGAATGTGATGCAAATGATTTTTAGATAGAATAAAATTTATTATAGTAATTCATATACAATTAACCTTACTAATACGCTTTCACGATTAAACCATAGAACCGATTTCAAAAATTCTTTCTTCAATGGAAAGCTATATTATCAGGGAGTAAAATAGACTATATTTTATCTCGGTATTACTACGGGAACAGGAACTGCGCGGATAAGACGACTGAAACCGAAGCGAAGCGAGGGCGAGTTGCTAGTAATTATATATATTGTAAATTTTATTACTTTAACAATATATGACAAAAAGTAATACTTAAAATATGAACAAACATTTTTGGATATCCAAATTGATTTCCGTGTAGGTGACGGAGTAAGAATACAGTTCACCACTCCCACTCTTGCCCGTGGGTGTTGTAAAAGGCGACTAAGGGATATGATATGCAAAAATGTATGCAAGATATCACCCGTTTCCCTGTTCAATATTATTTTGTAAATTTATAAATATTTAAATGCGCGACCTTTTGGTTGATGTAGCCAAATATAAATGACATTTTGTTACCAATTTTATTACAAAACACCTACCCATGTTACGTCAAATTGAATTTGATTAAGAACTTTTCTCGTTGGCTGTAGCTTTCGAATTCATTTTACAAAACAAAATATTGCTTTGAATATATTAGGAGTGGTAGGACCACACTGTCGACAGTTATCTGTCTACAGCCGCGGGCCGGTCCGTCCGGGGTAGTACCACACTCTCGCAGAAAATCGACGTCTGAGTAGTAGCAATTAGTTACTGCGCTTCGTTCGGTGAACGAGAGAGCCGGCAGCCCGACTTTCTGAGGGTGTTTGCGTTTGGAGGGTTTTGGTGGTGCCCTTGGTATCACCGAGCCTCAATGCACTTATTCACACTCCCTTAACTTTCTTCACGGTAGGCAGCGGCCCTGTAAAGGTCCATGAGCGTCAGCAACACTTACCATCAGGTGTACAGTTTGCTCGTTTGCCACCGGTTGTAATAAAAAAAATAAAAAAATATATACTATATAAATATTTTTATTTACCTTTTATATTATGCCAGCTTATATAAGATCAATTTGGAGATGTGCTGGTGAAAGTTCATGTTAAGGGTACGCGTAATCGTAGAGAATGCATGAAGACTTTAATGAGTGTGAGTGAAGCGATGGAAGTATGTCAGGATCTTGGCTTGTAACAATACGTAGTCTTTGCCTACCCTTCTGGGAAGCAGTCCTGAGGCTATTTATGTATGTACGTCTCACTGCTGGGCTCGAGCTTCCTCCACAATAGTAAGAAATCGACCAATTATTTATTTTGAGTTTACCTTCTTCTGCATGGATGTTATGTGCATATTATATTCTTTCGTTTTTTCTATGATACCCATGGCCAAGACGTGGATTGGTTAATAGTATTCTTACTCCATCACCATAGGGAAATTACCCATCTAACCGGCGTGATAAGGTCAATTTCTCTTCCACTGTAAATCGATCTGTGGCATAGCAGTGGGACGTATACAAGCTTAAATTATGAGCATTCCTTAGGATAGTTAATGTCCTATTGAAGACCTGGACCTAATGCCGGTGGTTGGCCTAATGGCTATAGAAAATACTATAGCTTATGGGGTACTATGCCACCTCTTCGTACATATAAATCCATAGCCTTTTTTGGTGGGCTATGGTCAGCACACAGGCTGTCAGTTCCCTCCGGGGTGACGGACGGGCGGAGCGCGGCCTCGTAAACCACCGTATTCCCTCACCTTCGCCATTGGGCCGATCCACTGGATTCCTTGTCTTCCGTGATCAGCCCAGCGGGATACCCTTTCGGGTACCCTCCCACTTTAACGCCCCTTCCGGAACGTCGGTCGCCTTCACGCAGTCAGCTTCTCTGCGGGTGACGGACTATTCCCTGGTCCAGTCACCCGCGGCCTCAACTAGGGATACAAACCCATAGCATGCCGCAAAAAAAGAGATTTCTTTATGTCCAATGATAGTCGCTGAGTTGATAAATGGCACCATTTGATAAAAACATTTAAAGAAAAATGCGAAATTTATAAATAACTAGCAGCGCCCTGCGGTTTTGTCCGCATAGTTTGCCTTCCCGTGGGAATATCGGTATAACTTTTAGCTTATGTGTTATTTTGATATGTAAGCTATATTATTGTGAATTTTCATCAAAATCCATTCAGTAGTTTTTGCATCAATGAGCAACAAACATACTCACAAACTTTCGCTTTTATAATATTAGTAGGATACTGTTGAGCCTTGCCCTTGGCACAGTTGTCTGTCGTCACGTACAGGAGTACAAGGAGAATATTAATATGGAATTAATGGGGTATACTTGAAATGCCATGCTTCTACAAATAGTCTTATATGAACAAGTTAATTGGCCGTTAAAGGGAATAGGAATCTGTTAGGACATTGTTTTTATACTGTTATTAATATGAATACGGACGGTCTGCTCGTGACGATGATCGCTGAAAAGTATTTGAAACGTCGAGCAATCTATACCAATAAATAAAATTGGAGTGTCTGTTTGTAATGTCAAAATAATAGGCTTTTTTCATGCTCACACGGTTATTTGCACGACACCTAAAATAGCAATTAAAAATTTTTTGTCTGTCTGTCTGTCTGTCTGTTTGTTCCGGGTAATCTTCAAAACGGCTGGCCCGATTTCAAAAATTCTTTCACCAATGGAAAGCTATAATATCAGGGCGTAAACTAGGCTATATTTTATCCCGGTATTCCTACGGGAATAGGAACTACGCGGGTAAAACGACTATAACCTATAACCGAAGCGAAGCGAGGGCGGGTTGCTAGTCAATAATAAAATAAAAACGCGATAAAATCCGAAAAAGTAGTTTTATTTACAATATATAGTGCTCGCGTAAACCTTAGCAGTCAATTTAAAATGAATTTATTTACGATCTATCTTTCTTGGCTGCCTGTATCGTAAAAGGCGGCAAAGAAATATCTATATATCACCTATATAAGAGAAAAAAAATTGAGACAATAGTTTCTATAGTAACACATCTGACCAACATGGCATAGTAGGTGCATTTGGCTTCCATTGCGGAGGAGGCTCGAGCTCTGCAGTGGGCCGATATATGAGCCGAGATGACAAGATGTGTAAATATTTTTTGAATCTTCTCTAATACTTTGAGTGATCCATAAATGCTGACTGCACAGATGGCGTAATGGTTAAGATACCGACCTGCAGTGCCAATGTCGGAGTTCAAACCACACGCAAGACAATACTTTGTGCGATCCACAAATTGTTGTCCTGAGTCTGGATGTAATTTGTGTCCGTTAATTATGTTTGTAAATTCCTCTGCAAGAAATTCCTATCCTTTTCTGATTACATTGGGTTTAAATTTCTACCATAAGCTGAGTAGCTGACTTGGCCGTTATACATTTATATATAGGTACATACATGATGTTATCCTGGCCTTGTGAACTTATATAAGTTACCTCTTGACCTACTTGCAACGCGTCCTCAGAACTGCGCAGAATTATAATGAACTTTAAGGACCTATCGGTTTCTTTAGGGGTATATGTCTTATGGTTAATAAGTTTTCTGTTACACTGTTCTAAGAATACTGCATAATTTAGGGATATTGACTTACCACGCTAATCAGACGGTTTGGCATAGGGTTTTATTTCGAATCTTCCTTCTCTTGTATAGACGTTATATGCTTATTACACTTCTTTACAATAAAAGGGGAATCTTACAGTCATTGGCTATTCTGTGGATAATATTAATATTTTTAGTATATCATTAGTTAAGATGACTAGATATTTCTTATTATCAATGAAACTATAGTTTTAAACACTTAAATCCTGGAATTGGTGTTTTAGTTATTGTAAAATGAGAGCCATTTTAAATTGTTTTTTTGTATGGGTAATGGTTATGGTTAATAAAATTAAGACTGAGTACGTTTATGGTATTTTAATAAAAGAAAGAGAGAAATAAAAAAGAAAGATAAAATAATGAGTATGACCACCCCTCGCAGCCATGATCCCTATTCCTTGAGGTCGACGCAATATGTAAATCTCTTTCATCTTACATATTCTAAAATTATTGGCCAAATTAAGGGACTTACGTTAAATCTCTTTATAAATTTAATTGTGGTCCAAACGGCAACAGAATTCCAAGTCAAAGTAAAGTTAGTTCTTTTTTGCGAACGAGAGAATGTTGTTAATATTTATAGCCTCTATTCTTTTCTTTGAAAAACTTTTGGGTCGTTCGGGAAACTTAACAGGATCGTCTCATCCAACATACCTCAGTGTCTGAAAACACAGGTCTATGAACAGTGTGTGTTACCAGTGATGACTTTGGCACGGCACCGTGCTCCCTAAACGTGGGCCTCATAACTAAGCTCAGAGTCGCTCAGCGTGAAATACGGAAATTCCTCGAAGAACGGGTGTAATCAACATAGCACGAAGAATTAGCACGCTGAAGTGGCAATAGGCAGGCCACATCGCTCGACGTACCGACAATCGCTGGGGAAGAAAGGTTCTCGAGTGGCGACCACGTATCGGATGACGCAATGTAGACCGCCCTCCTACTAAGTGGATCGATGGCCTGGTGAAGGATGCTGGGCGTCGTTGGATGAAGGCGGCACAGGACCGCTCTTTGTGGTGAAACATGAGCCTACGTACAGTGCACGATGATAGGCTGAATGCTGATGATGATGATAGTCTTTTCTTTAAGTTTTATTTGTGTTTTTGTTATTTGATATGTCTGTTCTTTAAGAACAGAATCATCATTATCATCATCACAGCTCATATACGTCCCACTGTTGGGCTAGAGCCTCCTCCACAATGGGAGGGAAATTGGCCCACTATTCCACACTGGTCAGATGTGTTGGAATAGGGTTTTGTTTCGAGTTTTCCTTCTCCTACACATGTTATATGCTTATTATATCCATTAATCGTCTTTTACGACATCCACGGGCAAGATAGGGAGTGGTGAATTGTATTCTTACTCAATCACCACACGGACAACAGAATAAATGTTTTTCTTTCTTTCTATCATAGAGACTACTACATATAACAATGGATATCAATATTGGTGGATCAATGTTTTTATCGTCCCCTAATTGTTCATTAGCAAATTGCTAATACTCTTACTAATTGGTCTGAATTAATTGGTACAATGTAATTACGCCGCCTCTGACCTTATATGTATTTGTAATATAAGTAATACAGTTATTAAGGAAAATTCTTGTTACACAATAGACTATAGAGTACTTTTTTAATTAGAAAACTTTTTATGAAGGGGCTTTTGGGTATCGGCGAAAAGTCAGGCCAGTGATGTTTTCCCACGGGTGACTGGACCTTCAGGAAGTGGCCCGAAGGGAAGTCATCCGGCGGTGGAGGGAGGATCTAGAGTCCCCCGTAGCAGGGCGGGGGACTGTAGAGGCGGTTGCGCCGCATCTCCACCGCTGGCTCAGGAGAAGGCACGGCAGCCTTACATTTAGGATGGTGCAAGTGTTTACCGGACATGGGGCGCTAATCGACGATGCGCGCCACACACTAGAAGTATGTCCCGCCTGGGGGCCTCAGCGCCACGTCCTGTCAACGGACATGGGAACAGCGGACCTATCGTTGTCGACCATCATCTCGAAGATGCTCGGCAGCGACAGCTGTTGGTCGTCGATGGCCTCCTTCTGTGAGGCTGTCATTACAAGGAAGGAGGCCGCGGAGCGGGCAAGCGAGGCACTTGCGTCCGCAGACTCGCTCCGCCGGCGGCGACCAGGGAGGAGGAGACGCCGTTATGCGCTCCTCCTCCCACCGCCCTGAATGATGACAGGACGTGGCCAGACGGCCAAGCGTTGGGGTGTCGGGGATAGAATGTCATCAGACGATCTCTCCGGCACCTCGTAAAAGCGCGGAAGGGGCCGCTGTGGTTTTAGTGGGTATTTCGATCACTTCTGTGGCCGGCGAGTCCCACACACACTCCCCTGTCTGTAACCGGCGGGGGATAGTGCGTAAATGCATTTCCACAGCGAGAAAAAAAAAAAAAAAAAACGGGTGACTGGACCAGGAAATAGTCCATCACACGCTAAGAGGCTGACCACTTAAGGCCGACTCGCCGAGAGGGCGTCGGGAAGGACGTTCCCCGAATGAGTATCGCGCCGGGCTGACCACGGACATGAAGGAATTCGGTACTAGTGGTCGGCCTAAAGGCGAAGGGAAGGAATGAGGTGGGTTATGGGTCCCGCGCCGCTCTTGCGTCATCTTAGATGGAATGGACAGCGACTATGCTTACTATATAGTCCGCAAGGAAAAAAAAAACTGTAATCTTCTCATAATTTAATATAAATAAATAATGCTGCAGATAAAGTTATTCTATCCGTGTGGTGACGGAGTAAGAATACAATTCACCACGCCCTATCTTCACTGTGGATGTCGTAAAAGATGACAGAAGGAGATAATATCGATGCAAAAGATGCAAATATTGAAATGTAACCCTATGTCAACACCTCCATCCAGAGTGCTACAGCAGGTTAAATTTCCTCCTATAATGGAGCTGAGATGATGATGATGATAATAACGTTTATGCAAAAGAAGGAAAACTCGGGATAAAAAAGCAATTAAAATGTGTTTTTGCTGTTTATATTGCAGGTTGATGGGGTGTCCCTACACGGAGTGACGAATCATCGTGCTGTGGCCCTCCTACGTGATGCTAAGGGTCCCGTAGTATGGCTGAAAGCTCTAAGGTAAACACCTAACCTATTCGGTCTATTATATTTTTTATTCCTATATAAATTCTATTCATCTCGCTCTTGCCTAGATTCTATATATTGACCTTGTAGTATATGTTTCAATTGTTTTGATATATGTAACTATTTAATACGCTTTTATTAGCTTCAGACGTATGTATGTTAGTATATTAGTATGTAACGGAATCTTTGAACATGATTTTAACCCTCTTCAAAACGTCAGATTAACTCGAAATTTGGCATACTTATTAAAGACCGATGACAATTCAATATTTTAAACAGTTTGACCCGTTATCCTTACTAGGATAATCAGGATTAGCGATTTAAGCGTATTTTTTTAGTTATTTCCAACTATTATATTTATTTTTATATACATTGGCTCCACTATCACACTAAGATCAGCACTGCTGCTGTGTTAGAAGAATATCTGTATATTTGTTCGTTTCAGGTATCTCCGTGGAGCGGGGTTTGAGAAGCTCCAGAGGGCGTTGGCTGCTCAGGATGGAAGATCACCCGTTGCCCCACCAAGCCCTTCGGTTACATCACTTGCTAAATATAGTTTTAGTGTTGTAAGTATTTTTACTAAATACTAAGGCTACCTAGCCTGTACCGCTGATCGTAGAGATATGAAACTCTGAGAATATGTTCTTTTTATAACGTAAGCACCCGATGAGAAAAGATTTTCTACTCCAAGAGGGGTGAAAAAGGGGGACAATGTTTGTATGGGACAACGTGATTCCTTGGTACAATCTATTTTAAATTTTGCATAAACATTATTTAACAGAACGTTTATTTAACTATTGACTAAAATAATGATTACTAAATTATCATATCTTTTCATTCTCCAGTACGATGAATCAACAGTTATTGAAGTGGAGCCTGAATCAGAAATCATACCACATCTTCCTTCACCTACCTCCCCATCTGAGGAGGCAGAGATCGTGATAGGAAGAGATGATGAAGTATCAGAAAGAGAGGCGAGAAGAATTCAAGATAAATGGCGGGAGATATTGAAGACTGAAGCGGACTGGCCTGGTCATCAGTACCAGTATGATATTGTGGTGAGTTATCATCATTTTCATCATATCAGCTCATAGACGTCCCACTGCTGGGCTTCAAGCCTCCTCCACAAAAGGAGGGAAATTGCTCTACTATACCATGTTGGTCAAATATATTGGTAAAAGGTTTTATTTCAAGTATTTCTTCTCTTGCATAGATGTTATATACACATTTTATCCTTTGCTCGCCTTTTACGATATCCACGGGTAAGACAGAGGTGGTGAATTTGGGTGGTTACTCCGTCACCACACGAAAAGTGAAGTTATACTTAACATTAATTTATTCCATTATCGTATTAATTACTAGCAACCCGGCCTCGCTTCGTTTCGGTTTCAGTCGCCTTACCCACTTAGTTCCATGGGAATACCAGGATAAAATATAGCCTATGTTACTCAGGGTGAATGTAGCTTTGCAATGGTGAAAGAATTTTTGAAATCGGCCCAGTAGTTTTTGAGTTTATTCATTACAAACATACACACGAAAATACAATTATTTCTCTTTTTAATATTAGTATAGAAGTAAGAGATGATAAAATACGATTAGAGTAAGATTAATCCGCCATCAGCTTTTACATACGTAGCTTTAGTAAAATACGGATAAAGTATATAATAAGCAGATAACGTCTAACAATGAGGAAACCTTAAAACAAATCCCTGTACCAAGCTATTTGACCAGTGTGATATAATATTGAATTGTATTCTTACTCCATCTCAACACGGAAAAGAAGTAATTATAAAAAGGAAATTAAATAAAGTGGTTTAGATTACGGGCAATATGAAAGAAGTGAACACATAAATTACAACACCAGGTTTGCGTGAACAAAAAAGAAACATCATCATCATCGCAGCCCACATACATCCCACTGTTGGGCTCGGGCCTCCTCCACAATGGGAGGGAACTTGACCTACTATACCGTGCTTGTCAGACATGTTGGTATAGGGTTTCATTTCGAGTTTTCCTTCTTTTGACAGATGTTATGTGCATATTATATACCTTAGTCGTCTCTTACGATATCCACTGACAATATAGGGAGTGATGAATTGTATTCTTACTTCGTCATCTCACGGAAGAAAGAAACATACCGACCGCAAATAATTAGTTAGGAAGAGAATGACAATTATGATAATACTAGTTTATGTTTTCAGGTGGGTACAATAAAAAAAGAAAAGGATAGTGGTTTAGGCATTTCTCTCGAGGGTACGGTCCGCGTGGTGGGTGGGAAGGAAGTCCAGGCCAGACATTACATCAGAGCCATAGCTCCAAATGGACCAGTCGCTAGGCTTGGCATGTACAGAGTCGGAGACGAGCTTCTTGAGGTGAGTCACATTACATATATTTATGAAATATTACCCTACCCTCATCCTACGCTGTGGTCAATCTTCATATCTGCATTTTTTTTCTCACCCCCTATCTTATTTTACACAGCTTATCCATTTCTTTTGGGTCTTCCACGATTCTCGTGTTCATCTACATTCTTATTGATAACGTCCCTTATCAAATGTCTTTCAGACACCCCCAAAAATTGTAAGCCTAAATAATATAAGAATGTTTAAATATTCTCATTTCATCATCATTATCGTAATTGTCGCCTTTATTATAACTATAATCATCATCATCATATTCATCATCATCATCATAATCATCATCAACATCATCATATTCACCATCATCATAATCATCAGCATCATCATAGTCATCATCATTTCGCCCTTATCCCAATTAATTATGGTCGGTGTAACAAGTATTCTTCTTACATCGCACACACTGCAAATAGTTTTGCCTACAGTTTTGTGGTCGGTGGCATGTCTGATACCAACCTTTCTTAAGAATATGACTTAGACAGTTGTTGGGAACGTGATTGTCAGGCGGCATCAGATAGAGGTGGCT
This sequence comes from Lymantria dispar, assembly GCA_032191425.1. NCBI lineage: Eukaryota > Metazoa > Arthropoda > Insecta > Lepidoptera > Erebidae > Lymantria > Lymantria dispar. The sequence continues at coordinate 839,424 of CM063465.1, read as the reverse complement.
CTAAGCAGTCTTTTATGCCGTCTAAGAATCGTAGCAGTATTCGTAGCCGCCAACACAACACGCGTATAAAAATATTTCAAACACTATAAGGGATTTTTCTCTATAGAGTTATAAATTCAAATTCAAAAAGCCTTTATTTCTGATTACTACAAAATACAATATAATCAACTACAGTATATAATATTGTTAATATCTAAAATTCATCTAATATTCACATTGATTAATGTACTTAATTCATTCTGTAAATAAATTGTACCTTAGTCTTATTATTATAAATATCAGGTTGACCGAGCTTCGCTCGGAATATTTTTATGGGATTTATTTAGATATATTAATAAAAACTAAAAATTATATAAAAAAATTACAAAAAGAGAATAATAATAACACCGAGATTCGAACCGACGTTGTTTGGCTGCTACAAAACTCAAAATTAAAATCGCCGTCCCCCAACTGGGCTACCGGAACTCTTGACATTTACAACGAAATTTGAATTCATATTCTTTTAAAATTTAATGTCATATAATGTTATGCTAAAAACACCGACAAAAGAACATTTTCTATAAATAAAACCTAGCTAGATCGATTTTTTGGACCCGAATCCTCTAGTATGCCAAGTTTCAACAAAATCGTTGGAGCCGTTTCCGAGATCCTGAATATATATATATACAAGAATTGCTCGTTTAAAGATATAAGAAAAGAGAATAATAATAACACCGAGATTCGAACCGACGCTGTTTGGATGCTACAAAACTCAAAATTAAAATCGGCCGTCCCCCAACTGAGCTACCGGAACTCTTGACATTTACAACGAAATTTGAATTCATATTCTTTTAAAATTTAATGTCATTTATTGTTATGCTAAAAACACCGACAAAAGAACATTTTCTATAAATAAAACCTAGCTAGATCGATTTTTTGGACCCGAATCCTCTAGTATGCCAAGTTTCAACAAAATCGTTGGAGCCGTTTCCGAGATCCTGAATATATGTATATATATATATATATATATATATATATATATATATATATATGTATATATATGTGTATATATATATATATATATATATATATATATATACAAGAATTGCTCGTTTAAAGATATAAGATTTCATTATTATCATAATTTTAGTATCATCATTAATATTATAATTCTTATTAAGTAATTTTATTAGATTTGTTTTATTGTTGTTATTTGTGTTTTCTAGAAATATAATATATTCTTAGTTTAAATCATCATGTGAAATCGGTAACATTAATATCAGATTGCCCTTTGGCAAAGGCCTCCCCGAGATTTCGCCATACTTCTCTATTTGTGACTTTTCTTCTCCATAATGGCCCAGCTGATTTTTTAATTTCTTCTTCCTACCTTGTTTTCTGTCTCCCCTTCTTTCTTTTCCCATCCCGTGGATACCACATAGTTATGTCTTTTGACCATTTTCCTGTCCTATTTCTGATCATGTGGCCAATCCACTTCCATTTAAGTTTATTTACTGTAAATGTAACATCAGTAACTTTGGTCTTTTGTCTTATACGAGTTAGATTGATTTTATTTTTTAATCTTATGTTTAGGATGCTCCTTTCCATTCTATACTGACAGACTCTTAGAGTTATAAATTAATAGTATTTAATTAATAATGAATATGAAAATGATAAATAAATTAATATTATTATTACTAATAATAATAATCTATTTTGTGACCATATAAGAACACTGTATCTTGCTCGTGGGTGTCGTAAACGATGACTAAGGGTTTATAATATGCGTACAAGATATCGAAATAAAACCTTGTACCACCGCGTAAATCTCGTGGTATAGTGGGCCAATTTCTCTCCCAGTGGCTCAAGTCCAACAGGTTCAACTTATATGAGCTGTGATGATGATGATGATAAGAGAAAGTTTTAAAAGTTACGACAGTGGCAGACAAGTTAAAGATTGAAACATCTGAAGTAGTATGAAAATATAATGATACTGGATAAGGTTTTAAAGAAACTTTTAAGCATGAATGTTGAAGGCTTTAAGGGTAAAAGAAGACTGAAGAAAATATAGATGCATCGCATGAATCATGATACATAGATTAAGTCTGATAAAATTGTGCGGAATAAGATTATATATTGCGCAGACTCCAAGTAATTGGATCAAGGATGATATGGTTACCGAAAAAATATGATAGGTCACTATATCTTTTTAAGGTCACTCAACTGATAAAATATGTTATCAGGTAAATGGTTGGCGTGTACTAGGCGCTCATCATGTAGAAGTGGTAACAAGACTGCGAGCGGTGACCTCACCAGTTTCTTTGGTCGTCGTGAGGAAGAGGGACACTAAGTTCCACAACGATCGTCTGCCTGACACTGGATTTGCTAGAGTAAGTTTGTGTTCCACCTGATATCTATTTCTACTTTTTCTAGTATCATCCATCTATCCAGTTATCAGATTATCTAGGCCTTCAAAAAATAGGACGGGGTTCCATAATTGTAATGCGTGGGCAGCAGGTTGACGATCACAGTTGATATGTGACTGGAGCTGACAACACTTCTACAATAATTCTATTTTATGCCGCAAAAGCCTTATATTATATTAGAAAAGACTTGATATTCAACATTTTAGACAGTGTTTTACCATAAAACTACTACTACGTTGGATCTTCTAGCGTAAGGATCTCGCTTTTATGTGAAAAAAATTGCATTGAAATCGATGCATCCATTCGGGAGCTACATTAATACAGACAGACATTGCAACTTATAACTACCCTCTGTTGGCATCGGGGTTAGTTATAAATGAATCTTGCCAAACCTTTAGACAACTTTTACCCTCTCCAAGCCGCCACACTAAAATTTTACTAGTTAAAATTTTTCTTTTATTTGTTTTTAATATGATTTAATTTTTATATTTCAACAGAGTAATATCCTGGGCGGCAGCCTTCAAGACCTGCTGAGTCCCCCACAAAGACTGATCAAGGCGAAGTCTGAGAGTTCCGTGGCTTCCCTCTGCAGTGCCAATACTGTGATGTCTGCTGGACACGATCACGATGGTAAAAAGTCTATTCTTCTATTATGTTTCTTATCACTGATCTATTAGGTAATGGCGACTATTTATTAAACTTGTAATATTTTAATCATGCCGTGAATGTCATATAATATCATCATCATCATTTAGTCTATCGCCGTCCATTACTGGAAATAGGGGGCGTCCTACACTGCGTCGTCCGATACGTGGTCGCCACTCGAGAACCTTTCTTCTCCAGCAGTTGTCGGTTTGTTGAGCGATGTGGACTGCTCATTGCCACTTCAGCGTGCTAATTCTTCGTGCTATGTCGGTTACACCCGTTCTTCTGCGGATTACGGATGCCATAAAATATCATCATGTCGGCTCATATAAGTTCCACTGCTGGGCTAGAGTCTCCTCAAATATAGGGGGAAAATTTACCTACTATGCCACGCTGATCGGACGTGTTGGTATAGGGTTTTGTTTTGAGTTTTCCTTCTCTTGCATAGATGTTCTATGCATATTGTATCTTTTAGTCATCCTTTATGACACCCATGAGCAAGAGAATGGGCGGTGAATTGTATTCTTACTCCGTCACCACACGGATAATGGGTAATGGATAATGGTGATATGGGCCGTATAATATACTGGTTGGATAAAGCAAACGATTAATATTACTGAAGTGAAACTTCTAATGCAACTTCCAACAAAGTTGCGTTAAACGTTTAACACTACGGGAATAGAAAGAGACAGAAGAGAGTGAATGCGCGGCACTCGAACGCATGTGCGTAGTATACCTGTTACAAGCCAGTGCGAGCGTTAGCAACGAGTAGCGTCCAATATTTTTTAACATTTTTTATTTTTGTATCTTTTTTTTACGTGTTTTCATAAACTTACATAACATTGTCATTTTTTTTAAAAAAAAGGATGTCGGAAATTAATTGACAAAAGAAAACTAACAAATTATCAATTTTGTTGCCAAAAAATATTTTATATACAGGATGTATCAGGTTATGGGGCAACTGGTCAAAAGGGGGCTAGGCAATGGTGGTAGGAACCCATAAAAAAATTTTAACGAAAAATATTGATTCGTTTAGAAATTAGAGACATGTAAAGTTTTCAATTTTGTCATCGCTTTTTCGTATAAATCTGATTAAAGTGTATAAAGTCAATGATACTTAATACGCAACATATTCATACTTTGTTAAATATTCATTAGAAATTGAAGAAATCAATGATTACGTTCACATAAGCAAAACAAACTTCGCTTTAAAACAGCTGATCGGCCTATGAGCGTTGACCGCTTGCTGTTGTACCTACATGTCATTGAAGCGTTTGCGCAATTCTAGGTATTAATGAATGAAATTATACTGTCGAAGCTTTACATGCCTACATGTATTCTGTCTGTACATGCCTACATAAGACGTAATTAAGTAATACATTTAAGGCATAGACTCTTAGACACATTTTTTTGAAATCACTATAACTTTTATGTTATATTGTTTTTCGTGTAATGTACATTCTAATTATGATCTATTGTGTCAAATAAAATTGTGTCAAATAAATATATATTTTTTTTTATTTTTTTATTTATTTACTTAAGACAACACCCTGCACTAAGGAAATAATCCTTGTATTGCGGAGGACTTTACAAACATATAATTAACGGATACAAATTACATCCAGACTCAGAACAACAATTTGTGGATCGCACAAAGTGTTGTCCCGCGTGGGATTCGAACCCCCGACACTGGCACTGTAGGTCGCTATCTTAATCACTACGCCATCTGTGCAGTCATTATAATCTATGACCGTTAAACTACAACATACTCGAACAGTTGTCCTATAACCTGATACACCCTGTATGTGAGTGATGTTAATATAATAATGAATTGTATTTTTACTCCGCCATCACACAAAAAAAAAACAAAATAATCTTAAAAGAAATACGAATGACACAATAATTATAATTGATTTCAGAATTCTGTTCAGAAGATCTGGAACGGGTAAGGTCTCGTTCCTTGGAGCCTCTGAGCGGGCTAGCGATGTGGAGCGACCACGTCGAGTATATACAGCTGGTGAAGGAAGATAGGGGACTGGGATTCTCTATACTGGATTATCTGGTGAGTGTCCGACTTCCTATGTGGTGATGTGTTAAGAGTATTCTTAAGAATGAAAGTGGCTATGTAGTCATCATCATAATCGCAGCCCACATATGTCTCAGTAATGGGCTCGGACCTCCTCCATAATGGGAGGGAATTAGACCTACCCTGCTGGTCAGAGATGTTGGTATAGGGTTTCCTTGCGAGTTTTCCTTCTCTTGCACAGATGTTATGTACATATTATATCCCATAGTCGTCATTTACGACATCCACGAGCAAGATAGGGAGTGGTGAATTGTATTCTTACTCCGTCACCACACGGAATGCTATGTAGTATTTCAACATTATCATCACCATCAGCCTAATTAAGTTTTACTTTGGGCTCAAGTCTACTTTATAATGGGAGGGAAATTGACCTACTATTCCACGCTGGTCGGACGTGTAGGAATAGGGTTTTATATCGAGTATTCTATCTTTTGCACAGATGTTATATGCGTATTATAATCATTTAGTCTTATTTTATGAAACCTACTGATAATAAAGAGGATGGATAATTATATTCTTACTCCGTAACCACCGTGTCGTGTTTGACATACGGACTTACAGCGTTTTGTTTCTAGATTTCTTCGCCTTCATTAATTCATTGCTTTAGTAAAGTCCACAGTTGGACATACGCATACATAGAGTCCCCAGTTATAGTACTATCACCACCATACTTAACGACAAAAAAGTTGACGATCATATTAAGTGTAAATGTTTACTGGCCATTTTTTTGTGATGTTTTTTGACCAAATAGACGAAAGTAAGAGGTGTTCAGATATTTTAAATAATTCACCACACGGCTAAAAGTCTTTTTATTTACCAATGGTGTTTATCTACATTGACAATAGACAATCCCACTGAGTTTCTTGCCGGATCTTCTCAGTGCGGTCGCGTTCCGATCTGGCGGTAAATTTAAGAAATATGTAAAAAAATGACAATATGTAAGTGCCCCCGCGGGGTTTATACATAATAGATGATTAGAATTTGAATTGCTCAGTCGTTATGACATCCACGGGGAATGGAAAGGATAATATAGTGGGAACGATGGGATTTTATTATCACATAGAAAGAATTCAGTTCAGCTTTTAAATTCTACAGTTCTATCTGGCGATAGAGTAAGAATACAATTTTCGTAAAAGACTACAAGAGAGTCAAAGATCGAAATAAAATTTGAGCAGCATGATATAGTGTATCAATGACTCTCCTATTATGGAGTAGGCTCGAACCCAGAAGTAAAACGTACATGAGCTGTAATGATAATGAATCTTACCGTGTCGTATTCAGGACCCATCAGAACCAGGCAGTTCAGTGATCGTGGTGCGGTCAGTGGTGGTAGGAGGCGCGGCTGCAGCTGACGGTCGGCTAGCGCCTGGTGACCGCCTCGTTTCTGTCAACGGGCGTGACGTTGCCAGAGCCCCACTAGCGTACGCCGTCAGCGCTATCAAGACTGCACCTAAAGGTAACCTTACCTAAACATCGTATTCTGGATATTTAACTGGTGGTCATGATCATCAGCAATACATCAGCCTAATGGCAAATATCTTAATCACCATAAAGAATATAGGCAATCACAGTTTCCGTTCGAAGTTACGGCTACCAAAAGTATAGAAGCACTGTCAAGTTTGGACTCACGATCCTTCTTTAAAGAAGTCTCAAGTGATGGATTAGGTCTCTTAGTTTTTGGGTCAAGTGTGCACACACAGCTGTTCTGTTAGAGGTGACAATATATCCCATAACTCTTATGACTTTTGAATGAATCTGAATTGAATTTGGGACCTGAACCAAACTTCATTCCACCAACCTGAAGGATTTGCGTTCATGTTGGCGAAAGAGCCGACGTGCATGCCGTGATGTGCTTCTCTACGGGTACTTGAGAGAACCACTGGTAGAAAAGTAGTCGGCCTTTCTTTAGCCTGCCAAAAAATAGCCTGCTATTGGGCCGACTGCTGGTACCAAATCCTCGACATCCGTAGCCGGTCCCGTGGGTTTACACTTACTGGTACCATCCTCGTCGATGCTTTGACATAAAACAGCCGTGTTTTCAGGGCGTCGAACACACGCGGTCGACGTTCCTGTGGGTTGTAGACTAATCCCCGGTCTATTCACTCCTGATCTTGGTTAGGGCTGTGTTAGATGTAGACTCGCGCTTGTACCGGTGGTGAATCGTGTCATGGTAGAAGAGTACCTTCTTCCGCTCCGCTGCCTTTTTCTGAGGCATTGTAGTTCCTACCGCCGTTGTACATCGTCTTAGAACTGGTTGTCAGCGTCAGATTAGAACTGATAATTTCAACAAGTTCACGACGCTGCTCTGCCTAGGCCACGCAAAGCACAAGCGTATGCTGTGCCATATTCTCGTCGCAATCGCAGCAGTGACAGGATGGTGTGCTCATCCTTCTCGTGACCGTGTGCTTGGTAAAGTAGTATGTTGCGGCAGTACCTGCACCAGCTTGTTGCAGAGACAAGCCTCACAGATGAACAGACCGATGATTATACTAAATTAAAAATAATTGTATGCAAATATAAAAAACTACCAAATTTGCGTATTGTAGAAAATGCATCTCTACTGTTGAAGCACAATCTGTATTTAGTTCAGCGTGTTTGAACTCTAGGATGACGAACCTTGGATTTTAACGAGGACACAGCGCAGCACGCATTGAAGGTGTGCATGGCCTGGGCAGTAGCACTCGTCGTAATCATCGGTGTCAATCTAACGCTGCCATGGTCGGCAATTAAGACGACGCTCGATAGTGTCAGGACACATGGGCATAGGACCGTTCCAAGTGACATTCTTGTGGGGAGGCCTATCTTCAACAGTGGACCTCCATAGAGGTTTATGGATGAATGTTTATACGAAATCGCAATCAACGTATGACGTTTGATTCAAATGAAACTGCATACGAAGACATTACTGATATATAAATAGCCTATCCTCATAATGTCAAGTGTAAAATTATATCATAAGTTAATGTTACTAATTAAATAACAAATATTGTTATCAGATAAATAAAACGAGACAATTATATAACTAAATGTTTTTGTTTCATATAGAATCATTTATTTTAAAGTTTAATACTTATAGATATATACTATATAGCTGTTACTGAATAGTTAAATAGAAATATTAGCAATATTATTGTGCCATGGTCTCTATTTTGTGGTCGACCCAACGACGAAGGGTGGTCGGCCCAACGACGAAGGCGACGTGCATGGTGGGTGGGTTGCGGGTGTGCGTACTGCCCCTCTGTTGGCCCGGACGGAGTGGTGCGAGGAGCGCGCCGATCGCAACCCATTCCCCAAAAAAAAGGTCTCTTTTGCCCGTGGGTCTCGTATAATAGGGGAAAGAAAATGACCTTCTATACCACGCTTGTTAAACGATTTGGTATCCAGTTTTATTTTATCTATATACAAGAAAAATAATCGGGTAGATAATTATAAATGTCTGTAATAACGATGACTTGTTGTATGTGAGACACCTTAGTCCACCCGTGACCATGAATGCTGGAAGGTGTTCGAAACGTCAGGCAATCAAAAATCAAATACAAACGCGATAAAATCCGTAAAATAGTTTTATTTAAAATGTTTAATACTCGCGTAAACATCGGAAATCATTAAGAAAAATAATATTACGCTGTTTTTATGTCGCAAATGTTGTGTTAAAACTATTTCACGACTTATCGCGTTTGTATTTTATTTTTGTTTGCCTGATGTTTCGAACACTTTACAGCGTTCATGGTCATAGGTGGACTGATTTATTTACAATGTATAATGCTCGCACATCAAAAATCATTACTTTTTTATCTTTTTTTTGTCTTCAGGAGGGCAGTAGTATTAACAGGGTAGTTTATAATTTTGATTTGGGTTGCAAATAAAAGGTGGCGCTGGCATTTCCAGCCATAATTTGAGCCCAAATGTATTTTGTTTTACTTAAATATTATTTTAAATCTTATGTATTTGTTTTTTATTGTAAAAGTAAATAAAGATATTTTCTCTTTTTTCTTTCTTATGTAAACGGTAAGGACTATATGGATTGCTAAAACGACAGCTATGAAGTAACCTTGTCTAGATCTAAAGATAAAGTTATCAGTTATGCTAATTACCGCTTGGCTTATGTAAACATAAATTTAATATTGATGTAAATATTATAATCAGAACAACTATTACTCAGTTATGTTTTACTTTTAAATGTGAATACGCTGTTGTTTGAATTGTGCCAAAGGTATTATTAAGTGAAATTTCTTAATTTCTGATCTTCAAACTTTTTGTGTGATGAAAAGGGAGCGTAGAGACTGTGTTGAGAAGAGTGGTACAGTATCTTGCTTAACTTCGGGTATCGGTGAAGTGCGAGATATGTGCTTTTGTCGCTTTCATAAATATAAGCAAATGTTTTACCCGTATGGTGACAGGATAAGAACTCAATTGTCTCTAGAATCTAGTCGTAAGAATCGACTAAAGGTTCACCAGGAGAGCAGACTACAGCTCTAACCTGGGCAATACAACTTCACTGCGATCGCCAACCCACCTCATACGACGAACAAATAAGTGGCGAAATTTTTATTCTTATCCTGTTGCTACATGGGAACATATAATTATTATTTCAGCTTATGTACGTCCCACTGTTGGGCTCGAGCCTTCTCCACAATAGGAGGGAAATTGACCTAACTATGCTATGCTGGTCAGACAGGTTGGTATAGGGTTTTATTTCGAGTTTGCTTCTCTTGAATAGATGTAAAATGCCTATCATATCCCTTAGTCGTCTTTTACGACATTCACGGGCGAGATAGGGAGTGGTGGATTGTGTTCTTGCTCCGTCGCCACACGGAAATAATATTATTAACGGACACAAATTATATCCAAGCTCTGAATAAAAATTTGTGGATGGGATTTGAATCGCAACATCGGCTCAGTAAGTCAGTACTCCAAGTCACTACGCTATCTGTTGCGTCAGTTTTAGGCAGAACTAAATGGTAAAAGAACTTCTTGGGACGGAAACGCTTTTAGGCATTAATGAAATTCGACCAACAGTCACAAACAATCAAAGTTTATCAGAATATATTTTGTTTTATTAATTTACTTAGATGGAATTATTAACCCTTAAAAAAATATCTTTAATCCCCCAACGAAAAAAGGGGCGTCTTATAACTTGGACACTAATATATCTGTGGCACCATAGTTCTAATCGTATCATAATCGAATGGATGGACTGGTTTCGGTGTGAGGTTTTACCTGAAAGCGAGATTGATACTTTTTATTTCCAGTTTTACTTGAAAGCGAGATTGATACTCTTTACTTTAAAAAAATATATTTAAAATACTAGCTGACCCAACAGACGTTCTGTTCAAATAAGGGCCACCTACCGGGTCCAATTGTGAATCTAAACCATTCTCGTATCCCCTTGAACATGCATAAAAATTTCATCAACATCGGTTCAGTCGTTTAGGAGGAGTTCAGTGACATACATACGTACACAAGAAATTTATGTATAAAGATATATATAACGCGTGTGAGGACTATACGTGCAATAATTATGTATTTCAATTTGTGATTTCTGATGTTTACGCGAGTATTATACATCTATACCAATAAATAAAATTGGAGTGTCTGTTTGTAATGTCAAAATAATAGGCTTTTTTCATGCTCACGCGGTTATTTGCACGACACCTATGCCTAAAATAGCAATTAAAAAATTTTTGTCTGTCTGTCTGTCTGTTTGTTCCGGGTAATCTTCAAAACGGCTGGACCGATTTCAAAAATTCTTTCACCAATGGAAAGCTATAATATCAAGGCGTAAACTAGGCTATATTTTATCCCGGTATTCCCATGGGAACGGGAACTACACGGGTAAAACGACTATAACCTATAACCGAAGCGAAGCGAGGGCGGGATCCTAATTTTAAATAAAACTACTTTACGGATTTTATCGTGTTTGTATTTGATTTTTGATTACCCGACGTTTCGAACACTTTACAGCGTTCATGGTCACGGGTGGACTAAGATGTCTCACGTCCAACAAGTCCAATAAACTGTTATAAACATTATTAAAAACAAATCCAAAAAGACCACCACAAGACTGCAAGACACCGTGAGCTCATATTGTATAGACTTGACCCACAATAATAATCATCATCATCATTTCAGCCTATCGCCGTCCACTGCTGGACGTAGGCCTCCCTCATGTTGCGCCACAATGAGCGGTCCTGTGCCGCCTGCATCCAACGACGCCCAGCTACTTTCACTAGGTCATCGGTCCACCTAGTGGGGGGGCGTCCTACACTGCGTCGTCCGATACGTGGTCGCCACTCGAGAACCTTTCTTCCCCAGCGGTTGTCGGTTCGTCGAGCGATGTAGCCTGCCCATTGCCACTTCAGCGTGCTAATTCTTCGTGCTATGTCGGTTACACCCGTTCTTCTGCGGATTTCCGTATTCCGGATTCTATCTCGCAGAGAAATCCCGAGCATAGCCCGCTCCATAGCACGCTGAGCGACTTTGAGCCTTGATATGAGGCCTACATTTAGGGACCACGTTTCCGTGCCGTAAGTCATCACTGGTAACACACACTGGTCAAAGACCTGTGTTTTCAGACACTGAGGTATGTTGGACGAGAAGATCCTCTTAAGTTTCCCGAACGCTGCTCAACCGAGTTGGATTCGTCGACTGATCTCTTTCTCGAAATTGGATCTACCTAACTGGACTGTTTGTCCTAGGTAAACATAGTGATTGACAACTTCAAGAATCGCATTGCCAACTAAGACCGGTACAGGAATGACATGGGCATTTGACATGACTTTCGTCTTGTCCATGTTCATTCGTAAACCCACTAGTTGGGATACCCTGCTGAGATCATTGAGCATTGTGCCAAGGTCCTCCATGGATTCTGCCATAACGACTATATCGTCCGCAAATCGAAGGTGAGTGATGTATTCGCCGTTAATGTTGATGCCGAGTCCAGTCCAGTCTAAGAGCTTGAAGACATCTTCCAGTGCAGTGGTGAACAGTTTCGGAGAGATGACATCTCCCTGTCTCACGCCTTTCTGCAACTGGATCGGTTTCGTACTCTTATCCCGGATACGGACTGACATTGTGGCGTTCCTATACAAACACTTCAGCACTTCGATATAGCGATAGTCGATTTGGCAATAATAATAACTAAAGATAATTTTATAAATTAAAACTTTTTAGTAACATAAAGTAAGCCGCCTTCAAAATTAACTTTAATTTAGCATCATGTTACCTGAGTTTTCTTGCCGGATCTTTCTCAGTGTGACCGTGTTCCGATCCGGTGGTAGTATACTAGATTATTAGTTAGTTTTTAAATATAATTACTATTAATTTTAATGTTTAATTATTACTAACCATAATCTATATAATTTTTTCATATAGAATCATTTTCTTCTTACACTGGCAATAAATTTTGTACCAAAATATGGGTCAATATTTAATAACAAATTTTCTGTATCGGGTAGATAATTATAAATTTTCTGCAGTAACGATGACTTGTTGGACGTGAGACATCTTAGTCCACCCATGACCATGAACGCTGTAAAGTGTTCGAAACGTCGGGTAATCAAAAATCAAATACAAACGCGATAAAATCCGTAAAGTAGTTTTATTTAAAATATTTCAATTTGTTTCAGGAATAGTAACAATAGGCATATCGAAACCACTGCCTTGTAGTACCGTTGTTGGTGGTGACAAAGCAAACGGACCCAGCATGCAGAGCAGCCAGGTAAGACAATCGATTAAGCGTTATAAAGGAATTGTAAAATTTGAAAACTTCTCACTTTGTGAAAGCATCACAATGCTATACGTCTCAAAAAGAATAGAATACAGGCAACGATCAAAATAATATGGGGTTGGAAAAATACGCCGCGGTTTTAGTCGATTTATCCTGTGGCTCATTTAGAGTCGAAATATAGGATAAAATTAGCGTGAGTACTAAGTACGCATGTCAGAAGTGAAACTTCTTTGGTTCCACGTGTTTTTTATTAGTATTAAAAAAGAATAAAAAAAAAGAAATAAAAAAATTATAAAAGAATTTCTCGATCTTTCTCACTCGCTTGCTCCTATATATATATATATATATATATATATATATATATATATAAGCACAGCCGTGCTTTGTGCGAGAGAGCACCCTTTCTCACTCTCTCTCAATCGGTCTCAATCGCTCTCTCCCTCTTCTTCGGCAAACACGCTGCACATCTTCGTGACGCTAAATTGCGTTTAATCCGTATAAAATTTACCCTCATGCGCGCAAAGAAGTTTCACTGCAATAATTTAGGATTTTCATGAATTTGCAAGTTCACGTTTAGGAAGCTGTTCATTACATTTCACAATAACAATTGACCCTATACTGTGCTTGCCTTCTGTATTGAATTTTGCGATATTATAAGACCTTTGCAAAGTAGTGAGACTTTGTTTATATCCACCATTGCAAAAAAATATTGGTTATAAAGTTTTTATTTTTAGATAAAACTTTGTGTACCCACTGAGACATTTTATATTTAAAACATCTTTGAATATGATTCATGATAAATATAAAAGGAAATTAAATTACTTGACTCACTGAATGGAAGCCAAACTATAAATTAAATTTTGTAATGACTACATTTATGGTAGTAATATTCAAAAAAATTAAGTGTATACGTCATTGTTTATAATTTATTACGTTAATTTATTGCATTCTTCCGGGTGGTGACGTAGTAAAAATACAATTTACCACCCTCTCTATCTTGCCCATGGGTGTCGTCGACGACTGAGTGGTACTATATGTATAGCTGTTCTATGCAAGAAAAGGCAAACTGTAAATGAAACCCTTTAAAACCCGTTGAACCAGCATGGTATTGTAGTTTAATTTCTCTTCTACTGTGAAAGAGGCTCAAAGCTCAACAGTTGGACAAGTGTGAGATGATTGATACTAATATATTTAACTAAATTTTCAAAATACTCATTTTTTAACAATTTTTGAGCGAATATAATCAATAAAAATTTATTCAAACTGCGTTACATGATATAGAAAATTAAAATAATATTACTATTTTCTCATATGAGATGCACAAAAATGTATATAATTTTGTATCGAAGAGTTGTGTATATTGTACACTGAGGGGAATAAAAAAGTAAGTTAAATTTTACATACCTAAAGCTTGCTATATGCTTAGAGCAGTACTTAAACTTAACAATAGCATGCATTTTCTATTGAATTTATACATATTTTAACGCCTTCTTGTACAAGAAGGTGGATATTGTACATAAAGGGAACAAAACTACCGCTCTAAGAGATTTCATTGATTGTAGATATAGTTATAGCATTTTAGTAAGCCGAAAACTTCCCTTTAGTGTACAATATTAATTGCATGCTTAAAATAAACTTATTTATCTAAATTTTATTCTAAATGAAAGTCTATAATGATAAAGCTATAATACTTTTGATTTCATATATTTAGATTTCAAAGTTTCACTTTGAGACGTTTTAAGAGTGATTAATTATTTTAAAATTGTCTTTACATATAATCACCACTCATTTAACTGTGTTAGGATCTATTTAAAAAAACTATTAACGTTTTAAAACCCTTTATTATTTTATTTGAGTATTAGAAATAACAAACTTTTATACCTTAATTAATCCCTCAGTTATACCCTTAAATATAAATTAGATAAATTTAAATTAGTTAACTATAAATTTAAAAATAAATTTAAATTGTTTTGGCCCTATTAAGGCAGAAACAATATATATTTATTTAGTATTACTTGTGCCAATTGTCCTAGTAATACAGCTCCAGTTCACTATTAAATCAGTCAGTGAGGAATAATAACCCAACTACGCAGAGTAATTGATTTGACAATGACAGAATATACATAAGTTTATTTGTTCCCTCATGATTTCAAAATTAGTCATCCTATATAAAAAATGAGGTGTCTTTAGAGGGAACAATAGGGGATGGCTCCTATTATCCCCTGGTTAGCTCCGTTAGGTTACACTAAATTCAATATGAACTACACAAATTCTTGAATTGAAAAAATAAAAATGACATATTATTATAATATCAAATGAAAAAGCATAAGTAGTACTCTTTTTACTACCTTTATGACATACTGGGTTGAGACCCCTCAGCGCGCACCCATAGTCCAGGCTAAGCTATGAAAGCCATCTGCGGTTAACAGCTATACAAACACACACAAAAAAAAACCCTTATGACAGGGTCATAATACCATTTATGCTTTAAACTTCGCTGTGTTGAATATTTCCTTGCTTTAATATTTTTGGAGAACGATCTTTCTTAGTTGCGTTTTAAATTTGATTTTTTTTAATTTCAATTTAATATGAAATAGTTTATTATAACATCTTCTTTTGATATTTAAGGTACAATAATGTATAAAATAAAATAAATTTTAAGAATAATATCGTTAAAACTTGGTTCCGATGTTTACATTTGGTCTACATCTAAAGTATTATATCTACTAGCTAAAGTCTTATTTGTCTAGTACAGTTTACAGATGATAATTTTGACTTACGTTATTACCACTATTAATTATCACTAAATAAACTTGAATCATTCGAAATGACAGGCTTAATTTTACTATTAATAAATGTGTAAAATTAATTCATCCATAAAAGTAGATATTGTTAAGTAAAATATCTGGTATATCATTTACTAAGAATTCTATTACCATAGTTTTATATTTCGATAACTTTCATTTAAAATAGAATTTATATTTTCAAATATTAGCCAAGCTTTGATAAGCCTCGTTATCATGTTTAAATGCAATACCAATAACGTCTATATTTAACCAAGAATTTTCTATTTCAGAGATTGGAATATTTTACAAAAATCCTTCGCCTGATAATGTCTTTGCATCGCGATATAATGGAACTTCAGCTTCAATGTGCACAAGACATTATAGATCCGCACGGACCCTTCAAAGTGCCTCCTAAGATAAAAGCCGAGATCACGATGAAATGACATAGGGAGAAAATCAAATATACCGTCAGCATGGAGGTACCAGATAGAAGAACCAGTGAAAACGAAGAACCTATTGAGAAAGACGAAGTCAACATATAGAATTACCTGTAATCTATATTATTATTATCTAGCTGAATATTTTGTGGATTTGAACGTGATAATCTAAGGAGTTATAAGTTGGGTTCCAACAAATGCTAATGTATGAGATAGCCTATTTATTAGGAAAGATATAGGGTATACGCTAGTAGGAGTTGAGCAGTATGTTTAAATCTGGTTAAATATAGTGACCTCGTCGTTGATGTATTATGGCATAAATATCAGGTTGACCGAGCTGTGCTCGGTATATTTTTTTTTTGTATTTTTTCCGAACTTATTTAGATATATATGTATTAAAAAATATAAAAATGATGAAATAATGAAAAAAATATCAAAAATTACAAAAGCAGAATAATAATAACACCGAGATTCGATCTCACGCTGTTTGAATATGACTGGACAACTTCCCAACTGAGCTATTATCACTCTTGAAGGCGACGGCAAAATTTGAATTCCTTTTCTTTTAAAATTTAATGTCGTATTGATTTGCCAAAAATACCGACAAAACAACATTTTCTATAATATATATATTTTCAGGATCTCGGAAACGGCTCCAACGATTTTGATGAAACTTGGCATACTAGAGGTTTCGAGTCCAAAAAATCGATCTAGCTAGGTTTTATTTATAAAAAATATTGTTTGCTCGGTGTTGTTAGCAAAACAATACAATGACATTAAATTTTAAAAGAATATGAATTCTAATTTCGTTGTCAACTGACGTTGACAACGAAACGAGTCACGATAGCTCAGTCGGGAAGTTGTCCAGTTCTGTTTTTGTTTTGTTTTGGCATTCAAACAGCGTCGGATCGAATCTCGGTGTTATTATTATTCTCTTTTTGTAATTTTTTATATTTTTTAATTATTTAATTTTTATTTTTAACAATATATATCTAAATAAATTCGAGAAAAATACAACAAACATATTTCGAGCGAAGCTCGGTCAACCAGGTATTTGGTATATATATACAACAATTGCTCGTTTGAAGCTATAAGATAAATGTTGATATTATTAATAATTACACGAGACGATGTTTATCTTCAAATAGCATAACAGAAATATAACTTTATCGTTGTAAAGCTTGTGTAGAACAAGTGAAGTCCTTGATTATAATAATAATAATAATAATAGTTTAATTCAGACATATAAACATCCATAATTCACATAATACATTCATTTGTTAGTTTGTTAGTACATATATATATATGAAATAATAACCATTTAAATTGTTAGTATTGTTAGTAATTTACTCTAGCTGGAACTGTACATATTGGTGAGTGAGGACAGCCACAGGCTCAGCTTAAGCTAAACCTATGGCCAACCGCATCCACCAATTTTGAAATGGGCAGTCAAAGCGTGCTGCAATTGCACTCAGAATGCTGCTGTCCCTACTCCGCAGTCGATGTAGCAGTGAGGATGCTTTTTTGTGCATGATTGCCCGAAAGCCGTCTGTACTGCTATGTAAACGTGATTATGGAACACGTCGTGTAGATTTGATTATTTTATTTTTAAATTCATTGTTAGGCAAGTAATTTCTACTAATACACTATTGAGTAGGCTGGCTTGAATAGGCTGATGCGATTGATAATTTAAATCTATTAATACATTACATGCAAAATGATAAGGGGGCGTCCATTAATGTGGCGTTTAGTGGGAAGGAAGTGCCCGAGCTGAATCTTGTCTAATCTTACATTAAGGAATATCACGTGCTTTTTTCCTCAAAGCTTAAGAAAATTAGATTGTATTAAGTAAATCATAAAAAATTGGGTTATATTATGTAAATCATTTTCCTTCATTAAAATATGTTTATGTACTTTGAATGGTTAAATCAGAGCAAGGTTTAAGAAGAAAATAATTTTGTTAAAAATCAAATAGCTGTTGGTTCCAATAGTTACTCTGAAGACCGTGCACGAGTCTCCGTGTATTGAATTAGAATAAGTATTTTTTATAAATCTTGGTTGGAACTTTTTCAGTATTTAATTGTTCAATTAATATTTTGATTAGAAAGTAGGCTATCTACTTTCTGGGCAAACTTAAATACTAGTCCTAACCAAATAAAAATTCGAACAATTTCTTTTTACAATACATCTACGCATTTAAACTGCGTACGCTTATTTTAGTAAATCTTTCGTTAGATTAAGTTACGGGGTAAAAGATTGAGCAAGCTCTGATGTCATCTAACCAGGGAGGATAAGAGTCAAAAATGCCTCACGTAATTAACGGACACCCCTAACATATATCATGAGGTACGGACGTATTAAAAAAATTGGCGATACAAAAGTTATAGTATAGGTAGAAATATTAAATTATAAAAAGCATATGATAAGCTTAGTAGTAATTGAAAGCTTCTATTAGAATCTCATTGTCATTGTGAATGTGAAATGCTAGTATACCCTCGGTATTTCTTTATTTGATTTTACTATTTATGACAAATTAGTGGTAGTCTTATTTCTGTTGACGTAGCAAATCTAGGAGTAGCCACTGAAAAGAATTCAAATGCGATTCTAATGCAATTGTAAGTAATTAAAATCATAAATCAGTCATGGGGACTACCGACAGAAGTGAAAACTTAAAACTATGAGCAAACAGTTGTCAGTTTTGGGTATTCAAATTAATTGTTTGATCTCAAATTTAAGTATGTAAATTAAAAGTTTTTATATTTATATGGTTTTGACATCTATTGTCACAAATATAATATTAGCACGTAGCGATGTCGATGACGGCTTACATGAATTTACTCCCCATACAAATTAGGCTGTAAAAGCTTTCACTTCAAAAAGCTAGGAAGATAACGAAAACATTGTAGATGATTTAAATGATCAAATATAAAATTTTGAACTTGGATGAGAAATTAAAAACGTAGATGGACTTATCTGTTATAGTAAGGTGAGACCAGTGGATGTAACAAAAACTGTTATTATTGATATTGAATTAAGACATATAGAAATAAAGGCCTACATTAATATTGTAAAATGGCCTATAAAAGCTATTTGAGGAATTAAAATAGACGGCAATAAAATAAAGAGAGAGAAAGAGAGATAGGGAGAATAAGATAAAAAAGACTATTATGATGTTATAGATAGAATAAATAATAGAGAGTTTAATTAAGCTCTTTGTAATGAAATAGAACACTTACATGAGTTAGGTAATCCTATGTTTTAGGTGTCAACTAGAAAAACTGATGAATACATTTTGTCGATATTCATGTTATCATCATCATCATTTTGCTCTTATCCCAATTACTTGGGGTCGACGCAATATGTCATCTTCTTTCATACGATCCTATCAGACGTCATCTCTGCAGTCACTCCCAGACTGTCCATCTCATGTCTCACGCAGTCCATCCATTTCTTCCTCGGTCTTCCTTTACTTCTAAAGGCTTCAACATCCATACTCAAAACATTTCTCACAACATTACTTATATCCCGCCTCATCACATGTCCATACCATGTCAGCCGTTCACTCTTTAACTTTTCAGTCACTGGCACAACTTTCAACCTTCCTCTAAAAATAAAAATAAATAGTGTTCATTTCTTACTTTATCCATTCTTGTCACACCACATATCCATCTCAACATTCGCATCTCCGCTACGTGCAGTCGTCTCTCATCCGTCGCTTTTATCGCCCAATATGTTGATCCGTACAGTACACCAGGTCTTACGTCTTAGGCCGCCACTTCATCCATCGCGCTTCAATTCTGTGCTTCACCTTAAGATCCAGGTCGCCATCGCTTTGGATAAGAGAATCTAGGTAACAGAAATCCGATTTAATAGTTGTTAATAGAATAATATTTGTATTTACTGTATGTTGCTTGTAGTTGTGGCTTAAATTGTCACCGCTAGAAACTCCTCTATATTAGAAAGTATATTTATCTATTGCACTATGCCAGCAAACGGGTTGATATAGGATATATTTGAAGTACTTCCTTCTCCTACAATATATGATATCTGAAAAGAGGGCTACTCTTTTACGATACAAAAAATGGGTGTTGTATTTTGACTTCTACTATGCATAAATATTCAATGTTACGAAAAAAATATTAAACTTTAAAGAACTATAGTAAATAATAAAATTAAACGTCCACTTATCAAATCGATGAGCTTATAAATATTTCAC
The DNA here is from genome assembly GCA_032191425.1 of Lymantria dispar. Taxonomy (NCBI): domain Eukaryota; kingdom Metazoa; phylum Arthropoda; class Insecta; order Lepidoptera; family Erebidae; genus Lymantria; species Lymantria dispar. The sequence continues at coordinate 819,123 of CM063465.1, read as the reverse complement.
ATCAGTTATCAAATAAAAAAAAGTTTACGTAGTAATGACAGTAGTAAATACTATTTAATGTGTTGATTTTATATAAATATATTAAAATTATGGCTTATGTATATTAATACTACATTTAAAAAGTATATGCTTAAATAAATTGAAGATTCGTTAAATAATAAAATATTAGGATATTAGAGATTTATTTAAATGAAACATTCCTTCTATGAGATAAAATAACTTGCTTGCTGACATCGAGCCAACAATTATTCAAACTACAATTTTGTTTGAGTAATGCTCTAAATATTGAAAGTTCTGGCAGAGCAATTTTCTAAATTTTGAAAATAATTCATATGATAGTTTTGATTAAATAATTTTCTAAATTCTGAAAATTAATCAAATGATAATTACTGGCCTAGAAATTAACTAAATTTTGAAAATTATCCAAACGATAATTTTGTGCAAACCATTTTCTAAATTTTGAAAATTATTCAAATGATAATAGTAAGGCTGTCATTTTCTACATGTTGAAAATTATCCAAATGATAAGTTTGTGTGTTTAATGCGTTACGATAAAATAAATTTAATCGATATTTTTATCAAATATAGGTTTAAGTTGGTTGTAGCTTTTATTATTTGGCTCTAACCGCCCACGATCACGACCGTCCGGGTGAACAAAAAAGCGGCATTTATTATTAATCGCTTTTTTTTTTGTGTGACTTAGTTGTTAGCCTCAGATGGCTGTAACAACTTTACCCGGACTGGTGGGTGAGCGCTGAGGGCTCTCAACCCGTTGTTATTAATTGAGATAGCTAGCTATCTATATCTATAGTGATTTACCGTTTCGGATCCAATCCCCGTTATCCTGTAAGATGGTGGGGATGGATCCTCCAGCAAGAAAGTGCCGTAATGTCGCTCTTATGCAGTTAGCCCCTCTGCGGGTGTTGGAGTGATTCACAGGCCAACCAACATCTTTCTATGAAATTAGGCATAACTTATTACAGTGCATTTAAAATTGTTTATAATAAAATTGTTGTGCTGATAAATATTGTCGTCTATTTATATGATGGTTGTGTAGTTGCGAAATATATTATAAATTATAATTATATTATATATAGAATTTTTTATTCATGTGATTTCTGCCAATAATTATTGATCTGTTACAATATCGTAGTACAATTTATAATTTTTTGGGTCTTGGTGTAATTTGCGTCCTTTAGTTTATTTTTGCGAGACCTTGTTTTTTTTTTTTAAACAAAAGAAAGACTTGTTTAAATTAAAAAAGAACTATTTATTGTGTTTTATATAGTATGTAAACTTGAAAAAGATTTAAAAAGATTAATTAAATGGAAATACACGAATAAAAACTTCTGTAATTTATAGAATATATAAATATATATATAGCCACTAATATTATCTAGTAATTATAAATATCTATCAATTATAAATCTGTGTTAGTTGTCAATTCCGATATAATAGTTACGTAGACGCTATATCCGGAATTAATTAAATATAGCTGTTTTAAATTCGTCCATAGATATTTAATGAAATCAATACTGTTTTATTTTATAAGTACAATATTATTAATTAGTGACGCTCCGTGTTAATGTGTTATTTGTGTGGTGATGGACTAAGAATACAATTAACTACACTATCTTGCCCGTGGGTGTCGTAAAAGATAACTAAATGAAATGCATATAACATCGATGAGAAAGAATGTAAACTCGAAATTAACCGCTAACCTTAGACATTATATCTCTTAGTTGTCTCTTACGATACACACGATTAAGATAGGGAGTGGTGAATTGTATTCTTACTCCGTCACCACACGGAAAGACACATTATGTACATATAATAAAGATAAACTAATATTGACGCAATCCGCCGCCAGCGACTCGGGCGGCGTAGGCGCAAGTATCTGCGCCTACGCCGCCCTAGCCGAAGCCGCGGGTGACAGGACCGGGGATTTATTCCGTCACCCGCAGAGAGGAGAAGGTACCCCGCGACCGGGGTATTCCGTCGGGCCGACCACTGACGACAAGTCACTCTGCTCCGGTGGTCAGCCCAACGACGAAGGCGACGTGGCTACCATGGGGCCGCGCGTCGCCTCTCCGTCGCCCTGGACGGAGCCGGGCGGCGGTGCGCTGGCCTACCTCCAAAAAAAAAAAAACAAAAGGTCCTTATTAGAATAACAAAAACCAAAACAACACTTTAGAATTTGATGTTTGTATGAGTACCATGCAAAAACCGCTTCTTTAAGTTGAATGCAGTTTTTATCAATGTATTTCTAGAGTTCTAACTAAAAACATAGTGTCATCTAGAATAAAAAAAGAACAAAGCAGTCATGAGAATTGCCGACAGAAGTGAAAACTTAAAACTATGAACACACTATGCACAGATGGCGTAGTTAAGATACCGACTTACCGTGCCAGTGTCGGTGGTTCGAATCTCACGCACGACAACATTTTGTGCGATCCACAAATTTTTGTTCCGAGTCTGGATGTAATTTGTGTCCGTTATGGACGCTACAGACCTTCAGTTTTAACTGTGCAATTTATCTGTACAGTCGAGCTGTACAGATAAATCATTACGTGTCTAGGACAAACAGTTGAACTGTACAAAATATGAATAGATAAATCTCTACAGATAGAACTGTACAGTTAAAACTGAGGATATGTAGTTAAAAACTGCACAGTTTTGTAGATGCCAGTGTGACGTGAAAACGTATTTTTGGTATGAAATTTATTAAACGTATTTTTTATGGTGTTCCTAAACACAGCAGATGCAAAGAGGTATACTCATTGTCAAATAATTATTTTAATCTTTTGGAGTAATTCTCAGTTCATTTATCAAGGATGTGTGTGAATACGATTTTTTAACAGAAGCCAGTGTTTACACCATAATTGACGTTTTTTTTTGTTTTCGTCTACTTTCTATCACACACATTAGCCCTACAATGGCTAAAGCGTCTTCTACGGAAGCCATGATGATAAAAACTGAAAGATCTTACAGTTTTACTTGAACGTGTGTAGGCTGTAGGGACCTATGATTTATCTCTATAGTTCGACTGTACAGTTAAACTGCACAGTTAACACTGCAAGGTGTATAGCACCATTTAATTATATGTTTGTAAAAGTTGTTACTTATGGATATAATTAAAACTGTTTACAATTATCTGATCTTAACATATATGGGTCACAGATATAGTGGTCATTGACATAATCTACAGATATATTGTTAGCGGTAACACGTCACGTGACCATGTCAGTGACGACTTACACATTTGCATTTTGACGTTCTGCCAAAATTTCCAGAGAAGGCATGACTTGGTTATCGGCACCAAATCATGCTAATGACTGACAAAAAGACGAAGACTAAAGACGTGAAATCCTTTCCTTCCTATTATAAACGTGAAAGCTTGTGAGGATGTGTAGATGTGAAGATGTTACGATGTGAAGATGTTTGTTGCTCTTTCACGCAAAAACTACTGAATGGATTTTGATGAAACTTCACAGTATCATAGCTTTTATATCAGAATAACACATGAGCTATAATTTATCCCGATATTTCTACGGGAAGAGAAACTGCGGGTGGAACCGCAGGGCGCTGCTTGTAAATGATATAATAACTCGAAACTGGCACCAATAGCTCATATTATTGTAGCTCATTAAATTTCATTAGCCATTAAATACGATGAAGAAGAAGTCGACTTACACGAATTTAATTCTCCATCCAAACCTGCCTAAATAAGTTTTCACTTCAATATAAACAGATTCTCGTGTATCGATATTAAACGTGTACCCTTTAATACAGAGCTATTATAAAATATAAAATAGTAACTAATCGTAAAATTAAAATGTCAATTTTTAAAAAGGAATTCAATTTTCATAAACGATTTGATTGAACAAAATGATTGATACCTTACAGGTAATTTAAAACATATCATAGTTCATAAGAATGGAGTTTAATGTATGTTAAATAAAGATATGTTTTAGAAAATATTTTTATTATTTTAAAATATATAAAAAGACTGTCAATAAACTAAATTTCGTTTGTTTATAATTTAAAATTTCTTTATATGTCCAAACTAATGTTCGATAAAATTAAAAAAATATACATTACAAAAATTAAGGGAATCAAGATACTCCAAATTTTCTTCAATTTTTGATAGATTGCAGCGAAAAATGATCGTATCGGCAAAAAAGAAAAAGCATTTTGAAGCTTTAAGACTCTAGTTTCTGGATTTTGAGGTCAAATTTTATTAGAAATTATGGTACCAACATGATCAGAAGAAATACGACAAAAAAAAATTCAAATTTTCGAAGAAGAATAATTTGTAGTTTTTTTCATTACCTTAATTTTTGTGATTAGCACAATTTATATTAAATGATTAAATTACTTTTAAATTGGATAATTTATCCTGTTATCGCCTAAAATAGAGATGTGTCATAATAAAGTTACCTAATTAGACAATAATATGCAACGAATTTTTGTTATGTGTTAGGAGTGCATTGTCAACAGTCGTTTGCCGTCGTACAGCTGCGGGCCAGTTCGTCCGGGGTAGTAAGCCCGTCGAGCGAAAATCGATGTCTGAATAGTAGCAATTTGTTATCGTACTTCGTTCGGTGAGCGATTACGTCGGCAGACCAAGTTTCTGAATGTGTTTGCATGTGATGGGTTTTGGTGATGTCAGTATCACCGAATCTCATTGTATGCATTCACATTTCCTTCACTTTCTTCATGGTAGGCAGCAGCCTAGCATAGTTTCATGAACGGCAGTATCGCCTACCATCAGCTCGTTTGACATCAAGAGCTATAAAAAAAAACAAAACATATATTCATCAAAACCAAATCAATCCTAAAAAGCTTTTGTAGTAGAGTATAAACAAATAATAGAGATATGGTCTCGCTATTGCCATCGAAAACAAGGATTCAGTGTTGATGATTAGCCCAAGTGCAATAAAACAGATTATAAGACGAAGTGTGACCAGACCATTTTGTCAAAAAAAGTCACATTCTTGATTTTTATTTCGCCTGCATCCATAACGATGTTAGCCCCTCCGAATTATTATCATATTCTCATACGAAATTCAGGTCTAAGTATTATTTGTAAACGTAATACACTTCATTTGCCACCTGTGATATGGACTGGATAACGATAGCTCATGCACATGACAAAGTGTGGTATATGTACGCCAGGCTATGGGTTTGTGCGCCATCCTTTCCATCACCCCGGAAGAATCGAACGGAATGTGACCAAGCCATAGCCTGTAAAAAAGTCCGCTCGATGAGTATTCGAAAGGGTTTTTGTCGGGCATGTGAAAGTGTCATGTGGTCTTGTATTTTATTCAATATCTTAGTGGTTTAACATACTAATATCAGGTTGACCGAGCTTCGCTCGGAGTATTTTTGTAGCATTTATTCAGATATATATTAATAGAAAATATATAATGAAAATTTTATAAAAATTACAAAAAGAGAATAATAATAACACCGAGATTCGATCCGACGCCGTTTGTCGCCGATGTCAAAAATTAAATGAAACTTGACTACTTCGCCACTGAGCTATCGTAACTCATGACATTGACGGCAAAATTTTAATTCATATTCTTTTAAAATTTAATGTCATTATATTGTCTGCCAAAAACACTGACAAAACAACATTTTCTATACATAAAACCTAGATAGATCGATTTATTTTGGGCCTGAATCCTCTAGTATGCCAAGTTTCAACAAAATCGTTGGAGCCGTTTCCGAGACCCTGAATATATATATATATATATATATATATATATATATATATAAATATATATATATATATATATATATATATATATATATATATATATATATATATATATAGTTTAAAGATATAAGATATTAAATAATTTTGATGGCATTTTATTTTATATCTGACGCTTGCCCATTTACCACCAAACGTAATAAAAAAAATGGCCATTATAATCTAACTACTGTGTTTTATTTCATAAAAATTATGACCCATCTCTTTTTCCCGATAAAGCGATGATATATTATATTTTGTAAAATTGTATTATTTATTCTTAAAATGCAAATAAACGAATAATTTACATGTTGTGTATAATATATAATAGATATATAATGTATGTTGTCTTCTGTCCATGTTGAATGTCTACGCTTTGTTGTCCAAATATAATATTCACATACCTAAAATGATTGCAAATTTTGTTTTATTTAAATCACCTTGAGGGGTTGAGAATACATTTTATTGGGAGATATAAAAAAATAGCAATATGCTCGTTCATATATCCTCAACTACATATGTAAAAAAGCAAGTATTATTGCTAAAGAACTTTAAGGCACTATAAAAATCTCATTTTAAAAATTAAAAGGAATAAAGACATCTATTCAAATGAAATAGTCTTCCAAAAATATAGCTATACTTACTTCTCTGTCATTTGATTCATGATTAGAATGGCTTGTTGATGAGACTTTCCCCAGTATAAAATTTTATGATAAATATTTAGTAATAAATTTTCTTGAAAAACCAACTATCGTTACAGTATAGTCCTTATTTCACAGGAATGCATTAACTCTTTAGCGTCTGACGACCACACTGGAATGGATTCTTTTCACGAATGTCTCCAAGAATACGGCGAAGGTTTAGAAGTAGTACAAATATGTTTGGAACCTGAAGAAGCTTCAATAAAAGACGAAGAGTTATCAGCGTTGGGCGACTTAAGCCTTGATGATTACAAAAAAATAAAACGAGAAATTATCATTGAAGATCCCAATGAAATCAAAATCAATGGAATAACGGTATTCAAATCATCTAAATCTGATGAGTCTTTAGATGACCACGACGATGACATGACAATAACTGAAGACGATGTTTTAATAGTGCCAAGAGAATTACCTGATAGTAGAAGTAAGTCTGCTGATAGAAAAGATGCAGATATTGATAAGTGCTTATCAAAACAGCAGAGTAAAGAAATATCTACTTCAGATGAAATGGTTTTTGCAGTTACCCCAACAGGGCTAGAGAGGATTAGTTTTGATAAATATTGGAAAGAAAATAACGCAAAAACAGAGAAACCTTTGGAGAAAGTGAAAAGTGATGAAAGTTGGAAAGAATGTCTTAATTCACCAGCAGAAGACACGGTCAGTTTTTATGAAACAACAACTAGAATTTCCGTCCAGGAACAAAACAGCTCTTTATTGTATATAGATCACGAGATAGATGGTTACGAAACATGTCTGGACGAAGATTCGTCATCACAAATGTGTAATATAAAAAACGCTCGTAAAATAAACGGGGATACTGAGATCAAAGAGATTAGTAAACATGAGAAAATAGCATCTAATAACAAAGACATCGATATAAGTGCCAAAATAGTGAATAATACAGAGACTTCCAATCAAACGAGTGGGGACGACACTTCATATAGCCATCCGTACGTACAGGAACACATAATAAAACAGATGAAATCGCTTCGAATAGAACCGTTAAACGTAAATATTTGTACTAAAAAGAAAAAACGCAGTCCAACTAAACCGTCCAAGCATGATATTCCTAGAATACAATGCGTGGAATACTACAACGATCAAGCGGAATGCTTAAAAGAGATCCGTCAAAAGAAAATCGAAGAAGAAGAAAAGAAACATAAAGAAGTACAAAAGAAGGTATCACGTAGTAAGATGGCTAACATGGAGAAGAAAAAGGTTCCATTAAAACAGGCTAGTGAAGAATCTACCGATCAGGAAACGAACTATGATCCAACTTGTCATAAGTGCTTTTTAGAAAATTATGCGTATGCAATAACCCAAGCGTATATGGCTGAAGCAGATGCATGTAAATACTGTGAAGTGATTAGAGAAATGTTAGATGTGCCAAAAGATGCTGGTCGACGAGGTTCGGCTCCTGCGCTGGTGAATTTAGATAGTGGGTGTTCGGAGACTGATGAGGAAGATCTGTTAATGGTGCCTATTGTCAAGGATAGGAGGAAATCTGCCGGGCCTTTGAAATTTCCTACATCTTCGAGAAGACCTAGGTAAGTGTTAGTTTATGAGATACTCTTGTCTACGTGATGATGAATTAACATAATATGTAAATTTTTATTTTCACTAATTCCTTCGGGTGAAGTACAAGTCGGGTAGACATAATTTAATGATCATATTTTTTTTTTCTAAATATGAGCGCTATGTCAGACTCGTCCATGTTAGGGTCACAATATGTACTCCTTTTTCATCGCACGTTATTGGCAATACTTTTATGATCGGCCACCTGCCTGACGTCAAACGCCCTTAAGAATGTAATTGTGGATCACACGGCATCAGATGGAATTAGTCTAAGTCGATGAAAAGCTCTTACTCGGCTTTTATGATACCCATAAGTAATTAAGTGTTGATACTTGCCACCACCACACAGCGTTGTGTTGGTAAACCTGTTAATCTGGGTCATGTATTAGCCGAAACTGTATAGATAATGTAGTTCTCGTTTCGTCAGCAAGGGCTCTCCAGCTCTGCAGTTAATAGATGGTACGTTGGACTGGCGGAGGTCATGTTCGCGACTCTGATAAGTAGTGGAAGAACCAACAATGGCATGAATGTAGCTCTTCCACACATATTCTTTGAACCAATGACTAAAATCTTTTCAGAAAATATGCGACGATGTCATTGTTTGATTTTTTGTATTATACACGGAGGTTGGTGGCGATTCTTCTATTGTTAAACACAATTCGCTATGCTCTTGTTTTGCATCACAATAAATATAGCCTCTTTTAAAGCAAGGGAAGCACTCGAGGCATGAATTGTTCCAAAACTAATTTTGATTTTATAGCAGCATGTCTTCTTGCATTCATATAGACGGAATCTGTTCTAAAGCCAGGATGTAAGATTTTAATACGGACGCTTTGTCATTCAAGAAAAGGTCTGAAGGTTTGTTATGGTCGATCACTTCTATTACTGTATACCAAATTTTGAATGTCCATCTCAACTCATCCACTCCCTACTATTGAGCACGAGCCTACTTTATATTGGGAGGGAAATTAATGTACTTATTACATTTACGCCTTTATCCTTTATCGTCGTTTTACGATACCCACAGGCAAGGTTGAAAGGGTGGTGAATTGTATTCTTACTCCTGCACCATACGGAACCAGGTTGTATTATGTAAAATGTAACGTTACGTTCCCTGCGGGATATAATCCTCCCCATGTTTAAGGTTATAATTACCATCTTTAGTAGACAAGTTACTGTCAAAAGTTTACTTTTTTGGTTATAACTTCTTAGGAGTATGTTGTTGTTCATTCTTATATATTCTTAACTCGTCACGACACGGGAAACTTGTCTCTTTATAAAATAATATATATTAAAAAAATTTCTGAGCATACATCGCTAATGCGATGAAGCCTTAGAGAAGCCGTAGACCGACTTATGTCTGTTTAGACCTTAATATTACTTAACAATCAAAATTCAACTTTATAGACATACAAACATAGCCTCATATTCATTTAAACTTGTATATACAATGAAAACATTTATAAAATTAGCTAATGTGAGTTTTATTTTCAAGACGTTTGAGTTAGAAATTGATTGTGAAGTGTGAATCTTCTGAAGGTTGTTCTTATAAACGTGGTGAAGTATATTATCAAGTTCAAGTTGTCACGTTTTTCAGTAGAAATACTAACAATACATAGTATCCTGTGCTTATTCGGAGGTGTTGTACAAGTTATATCACCTTAGCTCATATGTGTCCCACTGCTGGGCTTCAGCCTCCTCCACAATAAGAAGGAGATTAACCTACTATATATCAACCCGCATGACGAGCGTGATACAATCCTCCTATTGTGAAGGAGGCTCCATACCCTTAGTCGTCTTTTACGACACCCACGGGTAAGAGAGGAATTGGTGAATTGTGTTCTTACTCCGTCACCATACGGGCAACATTTAGGAAATATGAACTTAAATGTAAATTCCTTCGAATTAAGATAAAATTTAACTCTAAAATACGACAAATGATTATAGCCGGACTATCCCACAAGTACTTAATCATAAGTGTAACACTAGACGTTTCACCAAGTAAATCTATACATGTTAATGGGCGATTGGACAAAAACAATCCTGCTGAGAATCGAACTTACTATTCTTTATAAGAGATATCGCTACTTATCGCAATCAATGCATTTCCTATATTGGTAGAACAAGTGTTATATCGATCTAGTTTTCTATTAACAAAAGCTTTGGATAATTTCATTAGGGAACAATTTAGAGAGTATAGTACCATTAATTTAGCTAAGTGTAGTATACCCGGAGGAATATCCCCTAATGTAATGAACCAACGAACAATACCCCATTGAATATATTTTTATTGTCACTTAAGAAACCGAAAGTAAGAGGCGAAATAGGGGACACTGGGGCAAAACGAAGAGTGAAGAAAGAGGATAAATATTTTCTCCATCATATTTTCGTGTGGTGATAGAGTAAGAATACAATTCACCAACCCCTCTCTTGCCCGTGGGTGTTTTAAAAGATGATTAAGGAATTACATATGTATATAACATCTATCTGTAATAGGCCCTTTTTTAAGAGAAATAAATAAATATAATAGTTCAAAAAAACTAAAAAAATACGCTTAAATCGCTAATCCTGATTATTCTAGTAATGATAACGGGTCAAACTATTTAAAATATTGAATTGTCATCGGTCCTTAATAAGTATGCCAAATTTCGAGTTAATCCGAGGTTTGTAAGGGGGTCAAAATCATGTTCAAAGATTCCGTTACATACCAACATACTAACATAGATACATCTGAAGCTAATAAAAGCGTATTAAAAAATTTAGCCGTCGTTCAGGACGCTGGCAGGTGTGAAACATCGAAATTATTTTGTACAAGTATGTATGCATAAAATAACAGATTACAACAGGAACTAATATGACATAAAGCATTAATTAAATATTAAATTTTTTTTAGCAGAAAATTATGATTTTTATTCAATAAACATTTATTTTTATTAGTAAACACATACTTATAGTATGTGTTTAGGTCATGGGCGTAGCCAAGTCTTAATTTCGGGGGGGGGGGGGGGGGGGGGAGTTCAAGAAAATAAAAAAGGCTTAAAATGAGTGTTCGCGCCTATAACTGCGACGAGTGTTATTCGTCTAAAAGGCTTATTACACTACACGATATTCAGGGCCCTTTTTTTTTGGGGGGTGGGCTGCGGTCGGCGCGCCTCCGCACCACTCCGTCCGGGCTGACAGAGGGGCTTAAGCACGCAACTCCCGCAAAAACCAAAAACCACGTCGCCTTCGTCGTTGGGCCGACCACCGGAGCAGGGTTACTTGACATCAGTGGTCGGCCCGACGGAATACCCCTTATTGAGGTACCCTCCCATCGACCGATGTCCCCCATCGGGGAGGACATCGGTCTTTCCTCACGCGGTCGGCCTCTCGGCGGGTGACGGACTAATCTCCGGTAGTTGCGTCTACGCCGCCCCAGTCACCGGTGGCGGATCTCCTCATCGAGGCTGCGCTCCTCGCGCAGGCCATCCGCCGCCTCCTTCCGCGAGATCACTGTCTCGCAGAAGGCTGCGACCGCGTCCCAATTCCCGACGCTGTCGACCATCGCCCTGGCGATAGCCGGCAGCGTCAGGTCTGCACCGATGATTGCGACGAGTTCACAGCGCTGCACTGCCCAAGCCGCGCAGACCTCGAGCGTATGGCGCGCCGTGTCCTCGTCGCAATCGCAGTGGTGGCAGGACGATGTACTCTCCCTCCTTACGACCTTGTGCAGGTATTTGGCGAAGCACCCATGCCCCGTCAAAACCTGCACTAGTCGGAAGGAGAGCACCCCGTGCCGCCTCTCCAACCACTGCATCAGCACCGGCCGGAAGGCCTCGACGGTTCGCACCCCGAACCGAGGCCTCTCCAGCCGGACTGCCCAACGGGCAATGACGTCTCGGCGGGCGTCGACGCGCCAGGCGGTGAGCTCCCTTAACGAGATTACACCGCCCTTCGCTCGCACCCCCGTCACCCGCCGATACAATCCGGCGATCATTTCCGCCTCCAGGTCCCACGGGGGAGTCCCGGCCAATAGACACGTTGTCTCCGTCGCCATCGTGCGGTATCCGCGTATGCCCCTGATCGCCGTGACCCTCTGTGGTCGCCACAAGAGGGCCCTCAGACGGACGGTCAGGGACCCCGCCCACACCGGTGCGCCGTACAGGGCCATCGACCGGATGACCCCCGCGTACAGCCGTCGGCACGCAGCGCTCGGTCCGCCCACGTTCGGCATAAGCCACGATAGGGCGGACGCCGCGCCGACATATTCAGGGCCCTGTGGCAAGGGTGGGCGTGGCCCCTAACTAGGGAGCCGCTTATTACACTAGCCGGTCCACAGGGCCCTAACTCAGTTGTGAAGTGATGTCGTACGACGTTGATGTTTTTATCGTAGTCTTTATATAAGAATTTTAATATGTAATTTCCAAAAAAACTAGTTTTTAATCTTCGTATCTTTATTTTTGTAATATTTATGTTATTTCAACATTTTCTAGTTTAAACCCCAAAAATGCCCCCTCTGGCTACGCCCGTGGTTTAGGTTAATAATTTATTTTGAACTTACTAAACGTCTTTGTAAAAAATTCTAAAACAAGTTATGGTTCCGTTACACAGATGTACATACCCAAGCGTGGCGTTAACGCCACGCCAACGATCAGTTTCACCCTCGCCTATAGATATTTCACATCAAAAAACTTGTAACGAAACTCTATAGCAACACGTCTGACCAACATGGTACAGTAGATCGATTTTCTTCGTGTTGTAGAGGAAGCGCGAGCCCAGCAGTGGGATGTATATGACATCGGCGACATTTTTTTTTAAGCCTGTATGTAATTTGTGTCTAATATTTGTACGTTTGTAAAGTTCTCCGCAAATAAAGAAATATTTTCTTACTGTGCTGGGTTTTTACTTAAAACAAGATACAAATTAGCATGAGCATTGAAAGATGACCTTATATACAGATAATATTTAACCTAGTTTTCATATTAACAATACTGTTGTCTGTTAAATTAATAGAAAATAAAATCCAGGCCCGTGCCGGCTTATGTTGGATTAAAAGTTCAATAGTGATGAGACATGTTTTAATATATGTCATTATCGATATTTTTAAAATTATACTTCCTTTGGTGCGTTAGGATAAAATTAAATTTTTACGAGAGGCGCGCCCACCGTCGCGAAAAACCGACGCCCTAAAGTTATCTAGGCAACATTTTTTACGAGATGCGCGCATACCTACCGTCACAAATGTCAACTAGACAATGCGTTATAATAAAGCTTTCAATGTATTAAATATATATATATTTTTTATTAATAGTGTCGTTTTTTTTTTCTACAATCTTAGGATAACGTCATCATTTGCCTGTCCTCATCTCACGCTAAGTGTGATCGGTACAACATGTTCTCACCTTCCATATCTTCTTCTCAGCCATCATATCTGCACTTACTGCTTTCACACGCATATCCTCATTCACACAATTCACACAATAGAGGATAACGCGAAGGATAAATTTATAAAAGGTTTTTATCGTGTTACGTCAATGAAGTAGAACTTCTTACGTGCGTACATACCTACACACACTTTTTTTTAAATGACCTTGAAGTGTCCGGCGAATTATTTAAAATGACATCTTTATCGTAGTATTTTTATTATTTTGGTACACCTATTGCTTGATACCGGAGGAGCTTTTTCTTTAAAACAAATCTTGCATCAATAATATTTTTTTTGCTGCAGGTGACTTCATTCGTTCATTTCAGATTATATCCACTGCTGGGATCGAGCCTCATCCATAAATGAAAGAAAAATTGACCTGCTATACTACGCTAATCAGATACGTTGGTATAGGGTTTTATTTCGAGTGTTATTTCTCTTCCATAAATATTTTGTTAGCCATCTTTTACAACACCCACGGGTAAGATAGGGGGATGGTGGACTGTACTTTGTCAGCTGTCAGTTCACAAACATGCAATTCACGGACATATTTGGATTCATACAAGGAATTGTTCTGCGTGAGACTTGAACCCACGCTATTCGATACGCCTTGAATATATCTATCTATATAGGATCTATCTGTATAGGATCTATATAGGTACAATTTGCAATTATCCGTATACTTTGGCAAATAAATAGTTTATTATAGGTTTTCTCAATGGTAAGAACACAAGTCACATTCCTATATTTTACCCATTGGTGTTGTAAAAGATTAGTTAGGTTTATATTATGCATATAACATCTATATAAGAGAAGGAAAACTTGAAATAAAAACCTAAACTAATTCGTCTAACTCGCTTAGTATAGTAGCAATTGCTTTTTTACGGAGTAAACTTGAGCCAGACATTAGTAGGTATAGGAGTTGAGATAGTGATTAGAATTAGTATACAACATAGTACCGTTGCAGAATAGTACTCCTTGAATTAAGTTTTCCATCTTATAAATTTGTTTATAATTAAAAATAATATCATGCATTACAAAGTATAAACTGAAATCGCTTATTTAATAAGTAATAAATATTTTGAATAACCCCCGACTCATACTAAAATAATAAATAAAAAGCACTACGTGAGAACGTAGGTAATAATTTTAAGTATTAATTGATAATTCCTGTAGAAGAACCAGAAAATAGTTTTGCATAGAAACCGTAACAAAAAAATTTTAAAATAATTCATTACCGAAGAAAATAAATATCAAAACTGTTAGTAGATAAATCATAACCATAGACACGTACAAATGTAAACTATTTACTTGTGTAAACATAACGTTGTGTTTACAGCAATACATTACACACACACAGATATATCATTTGTGAGAGCTTTCAATGAATTAATAAACATGAAACTTTATATTTAAATAAGAGAATGTTTTAAATACTCATCTCATCATTGTCTATTGCTGGATCTCCTCCGTAATGGACGGAAATTGGTCTACGATATTCCGATGGACATTTCCTTATGGTGACGGTGTAAGAATACAATTTACCTTACCTATATAATTTTTTACTAATCCATGCAGTGAAAGATTTATTGTACCTATATTATCATCATTGTCGTAATTCAGCCTATCGTTGTCCACTGCTGGACGTAAACCTCCTTCATGTGTCGCCACAAAATTCAGTCCTATGGTGCTTGCATCCAACGATGATCAGCAACTGACACCAGGTCGTCGGTCCGCCTAGTAGCCTACACGGAGTCGTCCTATACGTTGTTGCTCTTTCTTTGCCAGTGGTTGTTGGTTTGTCGAGCAATATGGTCTGCCACTTACCATTTCAGCGCGCTAATTCTTATCTATATATTAAATCATATTTGTCTTGGCAAATATTTTATTTATTATTTTCTATTGATTAATCAATTGGCATGATCTTTTTAGGAAATGTCTACATTTTCTGGTGGATGATGTGACAAAACGTCTCCCGTAAAAACGAGCATTTTTCGCTTGCAAATGAGTTTTATAAAGAAACATTTTAAAATCTTGAATTTATTGGGCTTTATGAATTAGGAAGATATTAATAGTCTTTGAAGTATTGTCAATAACAATTTTCTCTCCTCATATTATGTTCTATGGTTGGGCACGAGCCTCCTCCATAATAGGAGGTAAATTGAGCTACTATAGCGGACGTCGGACGTATTGATATAGAGTTTTATTTCCAGTATTCCTTATATTGCACAGATGTTATACGCATATTCAATCCCGTCGTCTTTTATGACACCCACGGGTAAGAGAGGAAGCGATGACTTGTATTCTTCTCCGTCACCACACGAAATAACTTCGCAAATTAGGAATATATAAATATCCTTCTAATTATTACCAATGACAGTTTTAAATATTAAAATAATAAATCGATAGTTAGTATGTCACATCACTAGCAGAAAATTGTTAATACCCGTAATTGAGTTAGGTAGCACGACCTCATTGCTCCATTACGGACCGTCAGCCGGCCTATAGCAAACGTTACGAGCACCCTATATTCCGACGTACTTTCGGCTTTCGACAACAAACTTTCGGCAGTCGGCCAAAATTGGAATTTTCTAGATATGTAGTGTTGTTTCGTCGCTGTAATTGCTTATCGGTGAGTTTAATTATTAAGTACGAATGATATTTCTATTTCCCATAGTTAGTTAGCTTTAATGCAAAGCGCAGTCTGAAGTTTCAAGTTTGAATACGTTTATGGAAAACATTTTCTTCTTCAAGGATTCAAGTTGTATCTCTATACTGAAAGCAAAAAAAAAATATATTATCATCGTCATCATCATCACAGCTCATATACATATGTCCCACTACTGGGCTCGAACGTTCTCCATGTTGGTTTAAATTAATCTACTATACTACGCTGGTCAGTCGGGTTGGTATAGGGTTTTATTTCTAGTTTGCCTTCTCCTCCATAGTTGTTATATGCACAAGATATCCTTTAGTCGTCTTTTACGACACCCACGAGCAAGAGAGGGGATGGTGAATTGTATTCTTACTCCGTCACCACACGAAATAAGAAATGGTTATTAGGCATCAATATTACATACTAGATAGATTAGGAAAAGTATTTTAGACTGTTTATTTACTTCCGTTGCCTCTTAAGATAGCTACGGGTGATGGTGTAATTTTACTAAATTAGCTTCATGCCTGTTTATCACACCTCACAGCACATCACATCACATAACATCACATTGCATCACATCATACCACATCACATCACACCACATCACATCACGCTCCATCACATCACGCCACATCACATCACACCACATCACATCACGCTCCATCACATCACACCACATCACATCACGCCACATCACATCACACCACATCACATCACGCTCCATCACATCACACCACATCACATCACACCACATCACATCACACCACATCACATCACACCACATCACATCACACCACATCACATCACACCACATCACATTACATCACAAGATATCACACCACATCACATCACGCTCCATCACATCACACCCCATCACATCACAGCACGTCACACTATTATAAATGCGAAAGTTTGTAAGTGTGTATGTATGTTTGATACCTTTTCACGCTAGATTAGCTATTAGAATAGATAGCATGTAAAGATTCAAATCTAGAGGACAACTCTTTGAAACCTAAATGCGGTCTAAAGAATATCATTTATTAATTCAAGTGTCAAATTTTCGAAGTAAATTCTACTTCATTTTCTTTATTTAAAGAACAAATCTTTTAAATCGATAAGGTAAGCAATTATTCCCGCATAGTTCCATTAAGACCGCGTACGCGTAAATTTCTAAGGTTTCAGTTGAAGTAGATCGCATGTCTATCTCATTACAGAGATAAGGTGATCGGGCCTATCAAATTACAAATCTATTATGAAAACATACCCTTTCCCAGAAACTTTGTTTCGACTCTTATTCTAACAGTAGGTATAATATAAGTTTTTATACCTACATTAATACATTTATCAATACCTTGCTTTATGTACAACTAGCTGAACCGGCGAACTTCGTAGCGCCATAATTTTTTTCGGAAATATATTTCTTCTTCTTCTTCTTGAATAATGGCAATAAGCTACAATTGTGAGCTATTGATGCCAGTGTCGAGTTATAATATACATATATTCTTCACGTCTTCAGTCTTCATCTTTTAGTCTTAGTCGTTACCATGGATTAGGTGCTGAGAACTAATCCATGGTTCCTCTGTAAATTTTGGCACAATATAAAAATACACGCAATTCACTATTATATCCTATTCACTATATTACAACATTTTGTCCGCATTATATTACATAAAATATCAGCCAAATTATTTAATATAACACAGTAAAACACTAAAATAATCAAAAAAATATAAAAGCGCCACATGGCATTTGACATTGGCGTTTATCTATAGCTGTCATTTGCGTTTTCTTATTAAATGTTAGAAGCGTTTTTGTTATACCACGTTTTATAGGGACTTGTATTCTCTTTGATGTTTTATGTCAAGTCCGACGGGAACCCGGTCGAACGAGATAAAAAGTCCTATTAAAAAATCCTATGTCCGTCGCCTGGTTCTAAGCTACCTCCCCGCCAATTTTCAGGTAAATCGGTACAGCCATTCTTGAGTTATAAATAGTGTAACTAACACGACTTTCTTTTATATAATATACTAGCAAGCCGCCCTCGCTTCGCTTCGGTTATAGGTTATAGTCGTTTTACCCGCGTAGTTCCCGTTCCCGTGGGAATACCGGGATAAAATATAGCCTAGTTTACGCCCTGATATTATAGCTTCCCATTGGTGAAAGAATTTTTGAAATCGGTCCAGCCGTTTTGAAGATTACCCGGAACAAACAGACAGACAGACAGACAAAAATTTTTTAATTGCTATTTTAGGCATAGGTGTCGTGCAAATAACCGTGTGAGCATGAAAAAAGCCTATTATTTTGACATTACAAACAGACACTCCAATTTTATTTATTGGTATAGACTAGCAAGCCGCCCTCGCTTCGCTTCGGTTATAGGTTATAGTCGTTTTAGCCACGTAGTTCCCGTTCCCGTGGGAATACCGGGATATAATATAGCCTAGTTTACGCCCTGATATTATAGCTTTCCATTGGTGAAAGAATTTTTGAAATCTGTCCAGCCGTTTTGAAGATTACCCGGAACAAACAGACAGACAGACAAAAATTTTTTAATCGCTATTTTAGGCATAGGTGTCGTGCAAATAACTGTGTGAGCACGAAAAAAGCCTATTATTTTGACATTACAAACAGACACTCCAATTTTATTTATTGGTATTGATGAGTTAACCAGTTGTGGAAAAGAATCTATAGATTTTTTAAGGACATCCTTTAAGACATCCCTTTTATTTTTATGGTAGGCTATGGTCTGGAAACCGGTTTTAGTGTGGTAGGACCACATTATTGACAGTGGGCTGTCTACAGCCGCGGGCCGGTCCGTCCGGGGTAATACCACACTGAGCAGAAAATTGACGTCTGAGTAGTAGTATTTTGTTATTGCTTTTCGTTTGGTGAGCGAGAGAGCTCAAAGCGCAACTTTCTGTGGGTGTTTGTGTGTGGTGGGTTTTCATGATGCTTTTAATTTCACCGAACCTTATTGCACGCATTACTTTCTTCACGCTAGGAAGCGGCCTAGCAAAGGTCCATGAGCAACAGCAACACTTTTTTTTTTTTTTTTTTTTTTGTTAACGCTGTGGAAATGCAATTTACGCACTACCCCTCGCCGGCAACAGACAACAGCAACACTTACCATTAGGTTTACTGTTTATTCATTTGCTACCGCTTGCAATAAAAAAAATTGATATGTCCGAGGCGACGCATGGGCTGCGTGGATTACCGCGTGGATACCGATTCCTTGATATCTGGGGCCAGCGCGGATTACTTCTTCGGATGCCATCCACTTCAATGCCCCGGCAAAAAACAATATTGTTGGCATCTCTGCGGGTGGCTTATTAATCTACGACCTATCCACTGCGCACTATATTAAAAATTTTAAACCTTAATGATCTGTGATGTTTACTCCAGTATTCATCATCATCATCATATATGTGTCCCACTGTTGGGCTCAGGCCTCCTCCATCTCAGACCTCCTCCATAATGGGAGGGGAATTGACCTACTACTCCAGGCTGCACAGTTATGTTGGAATAGGGTTTTGTTTCGAGTTTTCCTTCTCTTGCACAGCTGTTATATGCTTATAATATCCCTTAGTCGTGTCTTACGACATCCACGTGCAAGATAGGGAGTGGTGAATTGTATTCTTACTCCGTCATCACAAGGAAACGCGATTATTTACACATTGTATATAAAACTGCTTTACGGAGTTCATTTCAGTTTCATGACAGTCCGCCTGTGACCATGAACGCTGCAAAGTGTTCGAAACATCGGACAATCGAAAATCAAATACAAACGCAATACAATTCATAAAATAGTTTTAGTTACAATTTTAAAACTTAATTATTTTTATGCGCTGTTGATTTATATCATGTTTATCAACGTGGCTGGTTGCATTCTCTTAACATAATTTTGTGCTAGACTAAGCGGAAAACTTGTGGATAGAGTTAATTTTGCATCAAAGGGAATCGAATTCACATTATAATAGGTGCACCAAGCAACGTACTATCGGTTGAAACTATTGTTATTTGTAATACGATAGACAAATATTGAAAGAAAGAAAGAAAGAATTTTTATTTTGTAAACCTCACACAATATAGACAACAACGAAAGAAATAAGAACTACTAACTAAAAACAAGGAGTTGAAATATGTGAGGCCAAAATATGGTGCCCATCTCAGCTTATGGTACAGTAAATATGATACTACACCGCTGATATTCTGATGGACCCGTACAATCAAGTCGAGGAAGCAACAATATATGCAAAACAAATATATTTAAAAAAAGTTAAACAGTAATATTTGAAATAGTAACATTAAATTAAGAATGAAATAAATTAATACTATACTATATCATATTCTAGTTATCATAATTATCACATAGAATAGCTTAAGTAAAAGAAACAAATTATTTAATAAAGACATATAGAGTATAAAAGAAAATAAACATTAATAGTATAAAGAAGAAACCGAAAGTACATAAATCTTGTGGTTAGCTAGGACTCCTTGATGAAATAGAACGAGAAATAACTACAGTAAATTTGTGGTCTGTATACAGAATATTAAGGTATCAATTTTTGATTTTCAAGTAGGATTAGCTTATGTCTTTTTTGGAAAACCCTAGTAGTTTTTGAATACACTAAAGGAGGTTGAAGTACATATTGTGATAGACATTGGATATATTGAATTGCACACTGTTGACTTGACAGTTGTCTGTCCACACTGAGCAGAAGATCAACGTCCGAGCAGTAGCTAATTATTACTTCGTCTAACTTTCTGAGGGTGTTTGCGTGTGGTGGGTTTTGTTAATGCCTTTAGTTTCACTGAATCTCATTGCACACAATCGCACTCCCTTCACTTTCTTCACGGTATGCAGCAGCCTAACATAGGTCCGTGAGCGACAGTATCACTTACCGTCAGGTGTGCTGTTTGTTCTTTTGCCATCAACAGCAATAAAAAAATATATTTGTAAATTGTCGCAATTTTAAAACCACTCAAATTCAAATCATTTATTATACTAGCAACTCGCCCTCGCTTCGCTTCGGTTTCAGTCGCCTTGCCCCCGAATTTTAAATCTCCAATATCTTTTAAAATATTAACACGCGGCTGCAGTTCATGAGGTTAGGGTTTGATTCCCGGATCTGGCAAAAATGTACGAGGGTTTCTTGAGAGGAAAAATGGTCTAGGTAACTCCTGGTATAGACATGTAGCTGATAGTAAAAATATTATTAAATTCTGTATATGTATATTTTTAGGTTTATGTGTCGTGTAAATAACCGTGTGGGCATGAAAAAAGAACATATCATTTTGACATTATAAACAAGCACTTCAATATTATTTATACGTATAGATAAACCCCTTGAAGCCACTTACATTGTGTTAAATTTTTAATTTTCATCAAATTAATCCAATAATTACCACCGGATTAGAACGAACGTAATCGCTATTGAGAAGATCAGGCAAAATATTTAACGGGTGTGTCTGTTACTTATGTGAAACATCTATAAGCGATGATCTATGATTGTTGGCGTGGCGTTAACGCCAAGCTTGAATATGTACATTTGTGTTGTTGTGCTGAGGCGACGAGACGACAATATATATTTCCAACATGGAATTATGTGTAATATTTTCATAATATTGATAACAATGTGATTGTAAGCTTAGAACCTTGTGTTGAGAAATAGACCGCACCTTTTGATTGCAAACTCGGCTTGATCGATTCGAACGTGTACTATCGCGTAGAAATGAAATAAATAATTCATATATTTAGATATTTACATTAGGTATTATGTATTGTCTAAGTTTTCTTCGGTCCATATACGCCACTTATGTACATGTAGCTGCGGATGATCACAAAGAGGCTTAATCTGTTGACTTGAGATAGTACCGAAAAGGACTGTTTATCTGGATGGGCTACTGATGACAAGGTCGGGTATCAGTTGTGCTAGAGGGCAGTACCCGGCAGGTTATGGATCGTCCGCCGTTCCCTCTGTCGTCCCAGATGGATCGGACAGGGTGTTACTACATCATAGCTTGCCAATAAATAGAAAACGTTAGACCGCTTGAAAGAAAAACAAATTTATGCCATATCATCAACATCTCAGCTCGTATAAGTCCCACTGCTACGCTCGATTCGCCTCCATAATTCGAGGGAAATTAACGTACTGCACTATGCTGGTCAGGCAGGTTGGCATAGGGTTTTTTTCAAGTTTTCCTTCTCTTGCACAGTTGTTATATACATAATATATGCCTTAGTCGTCTTTTACGACACCTACAGATAATATAGGGGGTGGTGAATTATGTTCCTACTCCATCACCACACGGATACGCCATATATTACATTTTGTTATTAGGTACGTTTTTTCTACGTAATAGTAGGGCATTTGTTCTACTAACTAGGAGACGGCAAAGGAGTGGGGTCCTCAAATCAAGCGGAGTTGCAAATTTTAAATTTCCAATTCGCGATTCAATAATGTATAAAAGTTCGAAAGAAATTGTTTATAACGATTTATTAAACTTTAATACAAAAACCAAAATATTTTTTTCGAACTTTAGGAATTTTTCTCGGCAATGGCTAAGTAATGCGCTCTAGGGTTTGAGTATATAACGCACGGAACCTCCGTTTAGTCGATGTCTTATTCGCTCTTTAATTGCTTTGCTATTCTTATATAAATTAAAATGCACCATCAACACTTTTGTATAGTACGGTACTTATATGCAAGTGTTGTCTATACACGTATGTTATTCATTCAATTTAATTCGTTTGACCCGTACATACAGATTTTAATATCACACTCCATTGGATAAAAGGTTCAATTGAATCAAATTGGTTTTTCAATAATACCTTTAAAAGTTTTATAGATCAATGAATACTACACAGATGGCGTATGGTCGTTAAAATACCGGCCTACGATGCCAGTGTCAGAGGTTCGAATCCAACGTAGGACAACACTTTATGTGATCCACAAATTGTTGTTCTGAGTCTGGGTGTAATTTGTGTCCGTTAATTATATGCTTATAAAGTCTCCTGCAATACAAAGATTATTTCATTAGTACAGGGTGTAGTCTTGTTAAAAAAAAAATAAGATGAACCTATGGAATTACTACAATTCGTGCGGTGTCGGAGTAAGAATACAATTGATCATCCTCTCTCTTGTCTGTGGATGTAGTAAAGGATAAAATATGCATGCTGGGAACGTTGTGGTATTAATGTAGGTATGTTAAGTTGGCTCGATCATGTAGAGAGTAGAGAATAAAAGGAGACTAACAGGAAGAATTTGTAGGGCGAATGTGAACGAAAGTGTTGGAAGGGGAACACCAAGGCCACGATAAAATCGGAGACGTTCTTAAGAAAGATCAGGTTAGAAGCAGGGATGTTATGGATATGATATTTCGGTTCCGGATACGGATAAGGATATAGGAATATAATTATTTCGGTTACGGTTACGGATATGTAAATATTTCGGATTATCCGTTAGTTTCGGATAGTTTCGGGTACGGATATTACATTGAAGTAAAATATAAACACAATTCCATCCATTCATCAGCCTACAGACATCCACTGCTGGACTTAGGCCTCCCCACGAGAATGCCACTCGGAACGATCCAACGGTTCCCTGCGACTTTGAGAATGTCGTCAGTCCACCTAGTGGGGGGTCGTCCTACGATGCGCCGTCCGATTCGTGGTCGCCACTCAAGAACCTTTCTTCCTCAATGGTTGTCGGTTCGACGAGCGATGTGGCCTACCCATTGCCATTTCAACGTGCTAATTCTGCGGGCTATGTCGGTTACACCTGTTCTACGGATTTCTGTGTTCCGGATTTTAACACGTAGAGAAATACCGAGCATAGCCCTCTCCATAGCACACTGAAACACAATTACTATGCAATAATTTGGTTTTATTTAGTCTAAATAACTAACTAAATAAACTACAAAATAGGGATGACCGATATACATTAGCTAAAAATATCAATGCTTTAACTCCGATAACATCGATACATCGACGAAAAAAGAAAAAAACATTTAATAGACAATAATTCTTTAGAGCGGCATTAGAAACACCTGTTGAAATT
The DNA here is from genome assembly GCA_032191425.1 of Lymantria dispar. Taxonomy (NCBI): domain Eukaryota; kingdom Metazoa; phylum Arthropoda; class Insecta; order Lepidoptera; family Erebidae; genus Lymantria; species Lymantria dispar. Next base: position 794,966 of record CM063465.1, on the reverse strand, counting down.
ATTTTTTTTTTACAGAGTGTGCCTAAACGACACTAAGACTGCTATTTTCCCCTTATTTTTGTTTCAAACATTTTTATGAATAGAAACACATTTCATAAAAAAATAGACTTCCATTTGTTTGTTACCAAAAAGATCGATGTTTTCTTTTGTTTCGTGTAAAAATAAGTACAACTACATTTCATAAATGGTAAAATTTTAGAGTTTTATTTGTATGTTGTCACCATAGATTTATCACCATAGATGCTAAACTTCAATGGGGACCTCATATTGAAAAGTTGTCGAGCAGGCTTAGTTCAGCGGCTTATGCAGTAAAAAAAATAAGAATGTTAACAGATATTGAAACAGCTAGAATGGTTTATTTCGCTTATTTCCATAGTCTTATGTCTTACGGCATATTACTGTGGGGATGCTCCGCGGACTTGAATAGAATCTTTGTTCTTCAAAAAAGGGCTGTCCGTGCAATTTATAATCTGGGCCCAAGAGTCTTACTTCGAGAGAAATTCAAAGAAATAAATATTCTAACTGTTATATCACAATATACACTCGCGTGCAAGTAAATCGACTCAAGCGTCAAGTGCGCATAAAAAGTGATTTATCTTAACAATGACTCATTTTACCTCTTTACAATGTTTTACATATTTAAAGCCTAGGAATTGGGCTTTAAAATGGTAGCATTATTTCAGTAATTTAAATGAATGTATATAATGTCTTTAGAATGCAACTGAACGCAACCCTCGAAAAATGCTCAAAATACTTTTGTTTCAAAAAATAAATTAAAACGCATTTCATAAAAGTAATTTGACTGTTTTATTTATTGGTTACCAAATATGTCCATGTTTACTTATGTTACATATAAAAATAAATAAAAACTCATTTCATAAAAAAATTGGTTTGTTTATTTATTTGTTACCAAAACATCGAAATTTTCTTTTGTTTCATATAAAAATAAATAAAAACACACGTCATAAGAGTTTTATTAGTTGGTTTCCAAAAATATCGATATTTTAAATACATCGATGTTTTGCAATCGATATTATGTCGTACATCGATGCGCTGGATTCGATGTTGACATCGATGTTTTTCTAATATCGATCATCTCTACTACAAGATTCACATGGAGTGCAAGTGCGGCGAAACAAAACCTGTCGAAACATGTTTTCACCCTTATTCGGAATTATCCGAAACTTTTGAATTGGTTACGGTTACGGATATATATTTATTTCGGATATCCGATACTTTCGGTTACGGTTACGGAGCTCCATAACATCCCTGGTTAGAAGCACCCTAAACCGAAGAATATGTGTGAACAGATTAATGAATGTGGAGGAGGCGAAAGTGGTATGTCAAGATCGTAGCAAGTGGAGGGAAGTGGTCTCTGCGGTGGGCAAAAGGTGTGAATATATGAATATGCATATAACATCTATTCAAGAAAAAAAACTCGAAATAAAACCCTATAATAACCCCTTCTGTAAAGCGCGTTCCATAATGTATTAACATTTTGCTCATTTTGTATTAAGATTATCCAAAGTTTTGTTAAATATTATCGTAATCTTCATCATCATTCTATTATTTTTTTTCATTTCAATTTCTACTATTATTTTTAATAAAATTCCCAGAAGTCCGTCCATTTATCAGCCCTTTACATCCATTTTAGTATAACGGCTTTTTTTTGCTAATAGAATACTGCCGTCTACTATATTGTTGCTCCTGAAGTATGAGTTGTAGTAATCTACTAGGAAACTTAGAGCGTGAAGCGAAGTTTTACAGTATAAAACACAGAAAATGAGCATAAATTAAATACAAATACAAAAATTCTACTATTGAATAATTTATGTATTCTATTAGTTAATAGTGAATTATAATATTTTCTCCGTGAGATGACGGAGTAAGAATACAATTCACCATCCCTCCTTTCTTGGCTGTTGGGGAAAACTCGACACAAAACCCAATACCAACACGTCTGACAGCGAGTATAGTAGGTCAATTGCCCTCCTATTGGGCAGAAGGCTCGAGCCCAACAGTGGGACGTATTATGAGCTGAAATGATGAATGACAATTTGTGTCGAGGGTTATACAAAATTTTAAATTTTACTTATTATTAGGCTTGATAAATCATATCCCCTTGACTCGTGAGTGATACACGTACTATGTAATAGAGACGGAACGCGTAATAAAGCAATTGAATAAGTGGCAGTTGAGAACTGGACGATGCGAATATATCCGATGATATTTCATCACGCAAGAAGCGATTATCCATACAATAGCTGTCTGCATGACTTAAAGCTATCTGCCAGATCCAACTTCACAAGATCTTCTCTTCCTCAACTCACATACGAGACAAATTAAAATAATTAAAAAAGTATTACGTTCTCTTCAACAGGAATGATCAATTGTCATTTAACAATTATACTGTCACGCGTGAAGCATTTAATCGAATAATCATACGCCATTACATCATTTTGAAAAACAACTGATACTGTTACACCGATAGACCTATATTAATCAAACATAGCTAAGAACCACCGCAAGGAAACTGGCTTTCAAATGAAAAACACCGCATCGAAATCGGTCCATTCATTTGAGAACTTCGATGCCACAGACACACACCCATACACACACACAAACAGGTAGACAGACAGACCCCTCTTTTGCGTCGAGGGTTAAAAATTATTGATTTTAAAATACAATTTCAAAAGTTATACGAGACATTTTTCATTGTTGTGATAATCAGCCGAACTTAACCACCGAAACCCTTGTGATGGCGATATAAAAATACAATTCACCACCTCTTTTCTTATCTATGGGTATCATAAAGGGGGGGAAAATATGAACATTTTCCATGCGAGAGTAGAAAATCTCTAAATAAAATCCTATACCGACCCGTCTTACCAGCATGAAGTAGGTCAATTTATTCCCTAGTGTCGAGGAGGCTCGAACTCAATAGTATGACGTAAATGCACTGAAATTAGGATGATTAATAGGTGATTGCTATGTTACTACAAACTATTACGAGTCATTGTACCAAGTAATATTTTTTTTCTTTGCATAGCCATTCTAGATAAGGTCGTAGGCTAATAGAACTACTAAAAGCTACTAATATGATTACTGAAAGCACTCTATGTGAGTGTTGGCAGTGCGTGAAAATATTGTAATTTGACGTTCAGCATATATTTTATTAATACATCCTTATCTATATATATCACATAAAACGCTAACAAATTTATTCTATAATCTATAACAAATTTATTCTATATCTATAATCTCATACACACTGAAATATTAAATATTAGCTTCTGTTCTCGAATTCATACTCGTAAAAAATAACTTGACCCAAAATGAAATCAAGAAAAATGTCATCGTCGTCGTCGTCATCATTGTCGTAGTCGTCGTCGTCATCATTGTCGTAGTCATCGTCATCCTCATCGTAGTCGTCATCGCTGTCATCGTCATTGTTGTCATCGTCAACATCGTCGTAGTCATCGTAGTCGTTGTAGTGGTCGCAGTAGTCGTCGTGATTGTCGTCATCGTCGTTCTCGTAGTGTTTTTCGCCACCCTGGTCGTCATTGTCGTTGTCGATTGCTCACCTGACTGACATCAACTCTTCTTGTGAATGTAATTGTCCACCAGACGCCATCAGATGTAGTTTGCCCAATTCCATGTAAAAAAATACTAATTAAATGTTTTTATTAACAGTTTTGTGCCATCACCGAGTATGACGGTCACAGTATCCTCGGAGCGTCGCTCGGAGGCGTTGGTCGCACAGCGGTGGGGATCACCTCGACAAGTATCACTGAAAAGATCACCAGGGGCACCTCTAGGTGTCAGCATCGTCGGTGGAAAGGTAAACAGATGACTCCATTATTTTCATCTCTACACGTATGGAAAAATCACACAATTTAAATCAACATAGACTGTTTAATTTTTTGTCCACACTGAAGAAAAAAAAATCCTTGCCTTGTGGACCTTAATAAACATACAATTAACAATTGCACAAGACCTTTTCTGCGTAGGTCTCGAATTCACTACATTTGTCTTGATAGATCGCTACTCATACCATTCCACCGTCTGTGTAGTCAAAATAAGAAAATTCAATTCAATTTTCAATTCAATTAATTTTATTTGCTAAAATATGGTTTATACAGGTGTTACATATCGATTGAGTACATCATATTCTGCCCCGTGGGGCATACAAATGGTTATATAATAATATTTTATATTAGATTCATGTCAAAAATATAACTTAATTGTCAGTAAAATAATTAGTAAAAAAAAAATGAAAATATGATATAAATATTTGATTGATATTGTTCACATTGAATTAATAGATATTTCCTACGGCAGTTACTATACGACTACTTGAAACTATTACAGAACTTATTAGTATCACTTGCAAAAATTTTGACTACCAAAATGGTGTAATGTAATCCGTATTTAATTAAATATTTTTGAAGTGAAACTTCTTTGTGCGCATGAGGGTAATTTTTTTACGGATAAAACGCAATTTATCGTCATGAAGATGTGCAGCGTTTTTGTCGAAGAAGAGGGCAAGAGCGATTGAGACCGATTGAGAGAGATTGAGAAAGGGTGAACATAGCACGAAGCACAGCCATGGGGCGAGAGTAGGGAGCAAACGAGTGAGAAAGGTTGAAAGATTTTTTCTTATATTTTTTTTAATACTGATAAAAACACATGGAACCAAAGAAGTTTCACTTCTGACATGCGTACTAAGTTCTCACGCTATATTTTTTATAAGTCAAACTATTAATATACATTTTATCGTGTTTGATTTGATTTAGTTACGGGCGGACTGACTCGCGGACGTGGCCACGAACGCTGTAAAGTGTTTGAAACCTCGGGCCATTAAAAATCAAATATAAACGCGATAAAATCCATAAAAAATATTAATTATAATCTACAGATTACCGCACACACACTACACTCGCTTAAAGAGAAGGAATCATTAAATAAATTAACCTACAATAAATGCACCATTTCTTTCCTTTTTTTTAAATCCATTAACTTATTTTACACTGAAACTTACGCAATTATTACACACATGAAATACAATTATCGTATAGAAATTATCGCGTTAAACGCGATGAAAACCGTAAAAATAATTTCATTCTATATCATTATTTTATCAGGTCGATATAATCTCGAATCACGATGAAGACGGCGAAGAGAAGTCAATATTTGGTATATTTATCAAGAATGTGGTGCCTGACAGTCCTGCTGGTAACAGTGGTCAGTTACAAGTAAGTGTTACCTATATTCCCTCTGTGTGGTGATGGAGTAAGAATACAATTCAGAACTCCCTTAGATGTCGTAAAATACCACTAAGGGATATAATATGTATATAATATCTATGCAGGAGAAGGAAAACTCAAAACAAAACCCTATACCAACACGTTTGACCAACGTGCTTAATAGGTATGTGTATGGGCTGAGACGATAATGAGATGATAATGGTTAATAGTGGTAGGAGCACGCTGTTGACAGTTGTCTGTCTACTGCCGCGGGTCGATCCTTCCGGGGTAGTACCACACTGGGCAAAATTATGGTGATGCCTTTAGTTTAAACGAACCTTATTGCACGCATTCACGCTCCCTTCACCTTCTTCATGGTAGGCCGCTGCCTACCAAAGGTCCATGAGCGGCAGTAACACCTACCATCATGTGTACTTACCATCTTTTTGTACGTTTGCCACAGTTAGCAATTTAACAAAACCTATATATGATACGTCGGTATGTTTTTTGGTGTGATAATGAATAGTAAAATTCATGATCGTTTTTTTTTTTTCACGCGAATATTGTACAAGGCAACTAAGAAATATTAGTTGATAACATCTTTGTAACACTAAGAAATCTGCAGATAAAATCCTATACCAACCTGTTTGACTAGTAGGTCAGTTTTTCTCCCATTGCGGAGTAGGTCATTGCTTAATTATGTTACGATAATAAGTTAAAGATGATGAATGATAAATCATATATTAATTGAGGGATTTCACTTTTTAAGTTGATTATAACGTTATCTATGTAATAAAAATTCTAAATAAAACTGTATTTTTATGTAATTCATAATGTTTATGGTTAAGACAAGTCTTAGTACGCCCGTGACCATGAACGCTGTAAAATGTTCTAAATTAAAAATCAAATACAAACGTGACGAAATCCGTAAAAAATATTTCTATTTATAATGATAATTGTTCAACAAAAACAAAATCAGATTGCGGTGGCAAAACTTGATTCTTGCCAGTACATTTCTGTGCTCAGTAATATTCGTGCCGTTAAGATAAATCTAATGACTTGTCATTTATCAGAATTCGTTGAGCCGTTCAGTAATTACAAACATATATAGAAACGAACATACAGATACAATAAACAACCCTCGGTAGCAGTTGTTGATCCAATGGTGAAAGGGTGAGGATACTTTAGGTTATGGCAAGGGGCGATCTTGTGTCGTTCTAGTCGGGACCGTCAGCGTGTTGGTTCACCATAGCCCACCCAAAAACAAAATAATATTGTCAATAACATCACCAACAATATTATCATTAATATTTCTTATATTATCAGACAGGCGATAGAATCCTAGAAGTGGACGGCACATGCGTGAGATCAGCTCAGCATGAACGCGCTGTCCAGCTCATCAAGGCAGCTGGAGACACCGTCACCCTTACCGTACAGAGTCTACTTGCATGGGTTCGTTGTTTATTTTAATTATTTTTATTATTATTGAACTGTATACCGTGTGGTGATGGAGCAAAAATATAATTCACCACTCCCTATCTTACCCGTGGGTGTCGTAAAAGACGATTAAGGGTTATAATATGCAGATAAGATCTATGCAAGAGAACGGAAACTCGAAATTAAACCCTAAATTAACCTGACTGATCAGCGTGGTATAGTGGGTTAATTTCCCTTCCAATATGGAGGAGCCTCGAACCCAGTAGTGGGACATATATGAGCTGTGATGATAATGATAAATTGATAAGTTAAAGCCCTGAAAGTGGCTCTGCACGTATGCGATAGAGAATTGCCTTATATCCTACTGCACCTTGATGGTATCTTGTATTAATTTTTTCTTGAGGTTTCCGGTACATTGATTAACCGTAGGAAAGTGGTAGGTATTTTCGTTCCCTTCCTTCATTAAAAAAAAGGCCATGTGTACAAAGTACGCATATCAGAAGTGAAACTTTTTTACCCTTTATCTCATCCTCTCGCCTACTATACATTTACGAATGGCAACACACTATTAATAAGCATGTTGTAAGATGTAATTTTATTTAAGTGAAATTAGAAAATTAAAAAATAGACATTCCCGCTGAGTTTCTTGCCGGATCTTCTCAGTGCGATCGCGTTCCGATCGGGTGGTAATGTAACGGGGTTTATACATAATAAATGTTTTGAATTTGGATTTATGTGTTTGTGTCTCTATTAACTCGCTTTTTCGTTTCATCGAGTTTGAAATCACAACGATTCTAAAGAAGTTTCACTTCAATAATGGAGTTTGCATATCTAATTCAATGAACTTTATATAAATAATATTTAATTCGTAATGTTCAGAAGTATTAGAAAATTGATTACAACACATAGTTTTACTGCAAAAGCAGTTGGATTGGAATGGATATCCAATAAAAGTTTAAGTGGGCGTTATATTACAGATCTAATGACATTTAAAAACAATAGGTGTCACCGCTGACTTGCTTTCTGTAGGGCGTTGTAAAAACTGATTGAGGAGTCATCAGGAGAAGGGAAAATAACACTCCCGATCCACCTACCAAGCATAGCAATTATGACATTACCATGTCTTTCGGGCTAAGTCTGACGTGGATAGCCTAATTAGACAGGTAATGGATTTGATATATTTATGGTAATCTATTTTTTCGTTTCACAAGCAGGTTTTACAGGAATAAGTTTGATGAAATAAGTTTTAGGAATGATAGATTTTATAATGACAAGATCTGCTTTATTCTAGAATACAGACTCCTCGGACGTGGAAGCTGCATCACCTCCAATATCGCCGTCACCGTCAGTCAGAAAGTCCCCGGCACCTCTACCGCCAGGGAAAACACCACAGCATGAGATCAAAGTAATAATTAAAATTAGTTAATAGGAATTTAGTACAAACTCTAATTACATTTTGAAGTGAAAACTTCTATAGGTAGATTTAGATGAAAGGTAAACTCAAGTAAGTCGTCATCGACATAGTCACGTGACGTTCTCATCTTTTAATGTGTTTGGCAATTAGCTACAAATATGTTTGTGTTGATTTATAATTTTCTTTACAAATTATTGGTTTTCCACGCCTTTAGTCTGTTTATATTAATCACATTTCCTTTGATTAAGCGCTGAGAACCAAATCAATAATTCGGTCCTCTGGGAATTTCGGCAGAACATGAAAATGCACGCAATTCGAAATAAACTACTAATCCTGCTTGGCTTATAGTAGGCAAATTTTCCTTATAAAATCTTATGACCAATAACAGGATCTAAATGGTCTAAGAAGAAGAATAACATCCAATACGAGGAGCGGGTCACTCCCTTCCCTCCATTGTGGTTGAGGGGAGTGATGGCTGCTCTAGTGGTTAACTCGTGATCGGGTGCCGCTTGCGGGATCTGGTCCAGCCATGGTACTTTTTCGTTATATTTAATAACTGTATTGTATGATGGTTCGAAAGGCATCACACTGGAGCTATTAATAGACATGTTGTTGTATATTATCTTAAATAAAATAAATAGTAAATGAATAAAAAAGAAGACAAGCCCACTGAGTTTCTTGCCGGATCTTCTCAGTGCGGTCGCGTTCCGATCCGGTAGTAGTGTAAGGTAAAATGTAAAAAAGTGACCATATGTAAGTGCCCCCGCGGGGTTTATGCATAATAAAGTATTTGAATTTGAATTTGAATACCTTCATTACATGATTATCATAATGCTGCTGATATCTCAATTACTTGAGATTGACGTAATTAATATTCTGTTTCCATCGCATATATTAGAACATTTTTGAAAATAATTTTGAAAAACATTTTATGAATTTTATCGCGTTTATATTGACGCGTATATGAAATCCGGTAAAATAGTATTCTTTATTATATTAGCTATAACATATCTGCCTGATGACAATCTTTATTTATATGTAATTATTGAGCAGACTATAGAACTCTAATGTTTACGCGAATATTACGCATAATAAATAAAACCACTTTTACGGATTATATCGCGGTTGGTATTTGATTTTCGATTGTCCGACGTTTGGAACACTTTATAGTGTTCATACTCACGGGCGAACTAAGATATCTCACGTCCAAAGATGACGTAATAACGATGACTTGTAGGACGTGAGACATCTTAGTCCGCCCGTGACCATTAACGCTGTAAAGTGTTCGAAACATCTGGCAATCAAAAATCAAATATACACCGCAATAAAATTCGTCTAAGTCGCCTTCTACAATAGCCATGAGTAATATCAGCGTAGGTTAATATTCGTAGTCGCTATCATACAGTAAAATAAAGCGTCTAATTTATTTAGTTGTCTTCATTAACCGTTAGAAGTTCACACATCATGTTACACATAAATCATTTAACAAATACAAACAAATATCTCAAATATAATTTAATGTTTCGTACTGTTATATATATTTGTGTATTTTTGTTCGACTTCACCAAGTGTATATTTTAAATTCGTATATGTATATATTTTCCGTGCGGTGACGGAATAAGAATACAATTCACAACTCCCTCTTACCCTTGGGTGTCGTAAAAGACGATTGAGGGATATATATATATATATATATATATATATATATATAATATCTATGCAAGAGAAGGAAAATTCAAAACAAAACCCTATACCAACTATGTTTGAATAGCACGGTATAGTAAGTCAAATTCCCTCCCATGGTAGACGAGGCCCGAGCCCTACAGTGGGACTGTGTATGTGGGCTGCCACTGCCATAATGATGATGATATTGTTGTGGCTTAGTGGACTGTATGGGGTGGTTTATGCCAGCAAAATAACGACGTGGGCTTGCCGAAGGACCAGCGGGAAGCCAATCCCACTAGTGGGACTGGTTCCCACAAAATGGGGGTTTGTTCGGGGAATATGGGAATCAAGAGGAGACCTTACCTCGTCTTTCCTGTGCTTTGGTGGTGCTGCAGACTTGCCGGGCTGAAGGTGGTGTTCACGACGAGCTTAGTTTGGGCTGAATGCGGGCACTGAAGTTATTGTCTATTTAATACGTGATCACTACTACGGTATATACACTAGGCTGACCAACGTGGTACTTTATTTCGTGTCTTTAAAGCGAAACTAGATAGTGCGGGCGCCACGGAACCGATACGTCACAAGAGTCTTTCGCGAGTGTGTCAATACTAGGAATGTCAAAATGGCGGAGCGCACACTGTCGAACGAATCTAGGCGGAATTAACCGAACCCACACGACACGTCACGGTGTCAGCATGAACAGATATACATATGTACTTTTGAGTAACCATTTTAGGTCTGTTAGTACGTATTACTATATTATCATCCTGCCCTTATTTCAATTACTTAGGGTTGACGCGTAATAATTATGAATACAATTTACCACCCTCTATCTTACCCGTAGATGTCGTGAAAGACGACTAAAGAATGTAGTAAGCATATAACATTCATGCAAGAAAAAGAAAACTCTAATCAAAATCTTATACCTACCTGTTTGAACAGCGTGGTAAGTCAATTTTCCTCCCATTGTGGAGGAGGCTCGAGCCCAACAGTGGGACGTATATGAGCCAAAATAAATATATCAGATCATTAATTTAAAATATACTTTCTCCAATAGATAACAGTAACGTCAGAAGCAGATGTGGAGAAGGAAGCAAAAGAAGAGACAGAAAAACAAGAACATATCGACCCGAAACAAGAAGAACCAGTCTTGTACTCAGACTCAGAGAGCAGTGACGAAGAAGATGAAAGAGAAATGCAAGGAAGAACATGTTCAGATAAAGGCGTTGAGGTAAGAGATTGAATGAAATGAAAAAACTCCTCATAGACAGTTAATAATGACGTGTTAGGTCCTCGTACTTTCGAGTGGAAGTCTAGAAAACCTAGTAAAAGAACACTAGGGATACAAACTAGGTTATGAAGTACAGCACCGTAGGGCTGCTCTGGGAAACTCAATAACTTTAACAGCATGATCCCCAACATACCTTAGCACGCCTAACCATTGTGGCATATTCTTCCTTCATAGAGAATTTTGCAACTAACAGCACGGACGTCTATAGATAGGTGTATAAACCATAACAAACCAAAACCAAACAGATACGTACTACGTACACACACACACGCACGCAAGCAAGCACGCACGCACGCTCGCTCGCACGCACGCACGCACGCACGCACGCACGCACGCACGCACACACACACACACACACTCACACACACACACACACACACACACACATACACACACACACACACACACACACACACACACACACACACACACACACACACACACACACACACACACACACACACATACGTACCGTCAAGTTCAAGGTCAAATCTCTGGTCGCCATAAAATGATTATGCCGATTAAATCATCTCTCTAAGAACATTAGGAGTTTCTTTACTTTTACCCTGTATATAGGTATGTGTGTCCGTGTAGTGACGGAGTAAGAATACAATTCACCACTCCCTGTCTTGCCCGTGTATGTCGTATAAGACAACTAAGGGATATAATAAGCATATGTATAACATCTGTGCAAGAGAATAAAAACTCGAAATAAAACCCTATACCAACCTGTCTGACCAGCATGGTATAGTAAGGTCAAATTCCCTCCTTGTTATGAGGGAGGCTCGATCCCAATAGTGGGCCGCATATGAGCTGAAATAATGAAATGATAAATGAGTAGCATATGTGATCTCTTATGTCGATACACTTAGAATCAACAATATATACTGACGGACTCATAAACTGCATCAAACTTCAGGATTACTTTGAAATGATTTTTTTAATAAGTATGCAAACTTTTTAGATTAAATTATATAAATATGGAGATACTGGCCCTTAATCTTAAAAAAAGCAATATTTAAAAATAGAACTGCAATAAAACAAATGAATATAGCCGGGAAAAGAAAATTTACTCGTAGATTTGCGTGTTATTTATAGCAAAGTTTTAAAATTGATTCTTATTGATTTTTTATTCTTTTGTCAATTGAATTATTGTTACCAGCAGAGTTGTTGGGTTAGCTTTTTAACTCATCGAGAGTTTCTGAACCATAATATGGATACTTCGTCCGAACAAGCTGCTCAAATTGTAGCATTGGTGCGGGAGGGCATGGATCAACGAACAATTGGTAGAAATTTAAATTTAAACTAGTCTACGGTTTCTAGAATATACAGAAGGTTTGTGGAGACAGGTTCTTACAAAAAGAGACGTGGTACAGGCAAAACTCGAGCAACCACCGGTTCGTGATGGCCGATTTATTGTTACAACTTCCCTGCGAAATCGTTTCCTCACGTCAGTTAACATCAAAACAGAGCTTAATGAAGTGCGTGGAGTAAACGTTAGTGCATGAAGAAATCCCTCCAACCACCCATGGCCTTTTCGACATCTTGGTCATATAGGCCGAATCATCGAGATACATATGCACACCATGCTATTTGCGTAAGTATGCACATGCTTCTTGAATCTCTACAAGTTATTTAACTTCCTTCATCCTTTGCCCTGTGTCCTTCTCCCTGTATAACTAGGGCGGACAGCACACGGTACGAACTTCGTCGTCCGCGGTATTCCTGCTAGCTAGCCACATTTACCCGCTACTCTGGCTGCCATCTTGGCTTATCCTGCCAACCTGGTCTTCAAGCCGGCGGGCCTTGTACCAGGCGTGCGCGAATTCCCGTACCTGCCGGTAGTAGTCGATAGAGTCGCCTCCGAAGCCACGAGATCCGTGTAGTATACCGGACTTTCTCTGTCGCGATGTATCCCCGAGAGCATCCCCGACCTAATCTCATCATAGAGGGGACATGCCCACAGAACGTGGTGCATGTCCTCATCCCCTTCGCCGCAGCTACATTCCGCGTGAGCTCCTAGCCCTAAATCGTACAGCCGCCTGCGAAAGCACCCATGACCCCCTAGTAATTGGGAGGTTTCATAGTCCGGCTCGACCCAAGTCGCCTTGAGGCGAGCCGCCACGTCCGGGAAAAACCGATACGTCTCCCTCCCCTTGTCCTCACGATCCCACCACGCCTGCCACTGAGCAACAACATCCGTCCATATAGCCCTCCGCCTATCCCGATATTCCTGCCTAGTCGCGTCCTGGCGCGCCGCCGCTGCTCTCCCAGCACGGATGACCTCCAGGTCGGCCGGCAGTACCCCACCGATGACCGGCAGGGCAGCCGTACTGGTCGTGCGATATGCCTTGGTGAGCAGAACGAGCGCAACCCTCTGCGAGCGTAACAACGCGCTCTTAACCGCGTAGAGACCGGCTCTATGGAACCATACATCCGCAGCATACGCAATCGTCGCCACATATGTCCCGTGGTACAGGGTCTTAAGGGCCCTGTAGCGAACGCCCCACGAAGACGCCGAAATGCGGGCCACCTTACCAAAGCACTTGGCCGCTCGCTCGCCAATCGAGTGCGCATGTTGCGTGAAAGACAGACCCGCGTCCAGCACCACCCCCAGAACAGTAGTCCACTTGACGTCCCTGACAGAGCTCCCCCCAAGACGTATTGTGGGAGGCCTCTGGAAACGCCCCCTCAGCGTCATACTCGCTGACTTACCCGGGGAGAAGTCCAGCCTATTCCGGGCCCCCCACTCTCCAACAGCCTGTAAAACAGCCGCCGCGTTGGCCTCAATGCCCGCCCTGGAGTTTGCCCCAATCAGGACCGTCAGGTCGTCAGGCGTATGCTACCATTCTGGTCCCCCCCGGAAGCGGTAGCCGAAGCAGGTCATCCATGAGCAGGTTCCACAGAGCCGGCCCTAAGACCGAGCCCTGCGGACATCCCATAGTAGAGGTCTTCCACACCACGTGGTCGCCCGCACCCATACCCACGCGCCGACCAGCGAAGTACCCAGACAACATCCGATAGATATTGCCCGGGCATCCCCTGGCCTCGCCTTCAGCAAGATCATGGGCCACCAGGCGTTATCGAATGCCCCCGAGATGTCCAGGAAGATAGCCTGCAGGTATTTAGTATCTGCAGAGTTAACCGCGCCCGTAATGCTCAGCAAAGCCGAAGACGTAGATCTCCCCAGCGTAAAACCATGCTGTGAGGTCGAGATTCCCCTAGTAATCCCCGGTGCACACTTTAACATTACGCGTTCCAACAATTTACCCAGCACAGGTAACATCGTAATAGGGCGGTAAGCCTTAGGATCGGATAGAGGCCTGCCATTGCCCTTAGGCAGTACGAGTAACCTACCAATCTTCCAGACGGCTGGGAAGGTACCTTCGCATACGCATTTACCCATTACCAACGTCAACTCGGACGACGCTGCGCACCAAATGTGACGCAGCATGCGTGCGGTGATCCCATCAGCACCCGGTGCAGTGTTGGGCAGCGCTCTAACTATTCCTCCCAATGCAGCCTCCGCAGGTGGCAGTGCATCCCTCCCGGACGGCACACATATAGCCGCAACCCTGACCTGCCGGTGATACGCAGTGTCCCGTGACAGTATGTCGTCAGGACACAGAGCCATCATCAAGTCTGTGATGGCACCCCGTAGGTCACCCTGTTGACGACCCGCATACGCGATCCCATGAACCACATTGGGAGGCGGCCTCGTTCAGCCAGTAGCTTCACGCTAGGCCGCGCCCCAAGGGTTCTCATTCGCGGAGTCCGCAAGGCTCCTGAAATGCTCGATTTCCGCACGCTTCATCGCAATCCTGTAGCTGCGGCGGGCCCTACACATATCAGCTCTGGCTGATATCGCGGCAAAGTCATCGGTGGCTCCGCAACCCCTATACCGGTGGCGGCTGCGAGAGTAGGCCTTCCTGAGCCTGTCCAGCTCTGGGGTCCACCATTCATAGCCCCGATCCTGGGTGTTACCCGCAATACCCAGGGTAGACTTCGCCACCCGTAAAACCATAGCCTGAAAGGACGCGCAAAGGGCGTCCGCGGGTTCCCCAAATTTAAGCCCCCCCACACTCTCGTGGACACCCGCGCGAAACCTGGCCCAACCCACCCCACGGTCCCGGAACCTCGTTGGCTCCACCGACAGTCCTGCGCACGAGATAGTCGGGCTCCCCCGTCCTCCTCCAGGACGCGCCAGTCCGAGATGGATACGCTACGGGTGGATAGCGTGATGTCCACATTTGACTCCCCGTTCGAAGTGGAAAAGGTCCACGGCTGGCCCTCTCGATTGTGGATCACGAGGTCGCGTGCCAGGATGAAATCTTCCATTTGGTGGCGCTTGCGGGCGACCTCGTGACCACGGCCGACGTAATGGCGCTCTTCACAAAACCACAACGGGGAGTGCGCGTTGCTATCCACCCCAATCAGCACTTTCCTCCCCCGGAGCGCCTCCAGAACGTTCTCCAGTCGTCGTAGATGCTGCTTGATGTCGTCGCTATACTGGAAGTACGCGGAGACCAGGTACAGGGCCCACGTTGGGAGGTGGACCACCACCAGGTGAGTGCTGCTTAAATGGGCCAGAAAAAGGCAGCCGATGTCGCGACGTGGCAAATATATTGCCGCCTTCGAGTTGGGCCCAGCTTGGACTGTGCCTGGCGGTACGCCCTTATGCTGTTCCTGGAGTAATATTGCGTCCAGTTGCAATTCTTTAGCTATCCTCCTTAATTCAGTGGTGGCCACCTCTGAACCAGCCAGGTTCAGCTGTCCGAACCTCACGCGTACCTCACGACGTGATCCTTCCTCTAGATTTTGGGCGTGGCTAGCCATAGTTTATCATGCTGATCGCCTTGTTCTCTGCGTATCGTCGGGCTGGGCATTCCAAGGCCATGGTACGGTGGCCTTGGTATGGCTTCCCGGCAGCCCTGCAAGTGGCACATCTCGCCTGCTCTAGTACCTGTTGTGGGCAATCACGGGCATGGTGGCCCGTCTCAGTGCACCGTCCGCATACGTCTGCCGAGCTCTTGCAATACTTTGCAGGGTGGCCGTACCCGTGACATTTTAGGCAACATATCACGTCGACGTAATCTCTCACCAGGTAGCGCTCCCAATCAATGAAGACCCGCTCAGCGTCTATTAAGGTGTCCCGTATCGCGGGGCTACACTCCAGGACGTGTGTTGACCGGCCGCTTCCCTGCCGCGTCTTCTTAAAAGCTGCCCGACAGTCGCTCTTATATGCCTCTGGTGATATGCCCTTACCCTTCAGGTTTTGGGTATAGATTGCCTCCAATAGTGCGGCGCCGGTTATGTCACCCTCGACATTGACAATGGCCACCAGAGGTTTCTTGGCCTGTGGCTCCGTTACACGCACGGTCGGTGGGAGCGCACCCTTGATTATGTTGGCTGCGTCCGCCGACGTCGTCTGCACGACCACTCCTGCATTCCCTACTCTCCGGACTCGGGAGACCTGGATGCCCAGCTCCGTGGGGTTAATTGTCTTCTTCAGTATGGCTTTCGTGTCCTCCGATGTTTTTACTTCTCCGTCTTTCTCCGTCGAATAGATGGCCAGGATCGGTCCTCCAGGCGCGGGTTTGGGCGCGCTGCGTTTTCCCATCCGTAGTCTATCGGCATAGGTTGCCATTGGCGCACCAGTTTGCACATTAGCAGGAGGGCGGGCAGCATTCAGCTCCGCCACTTTCTTTGCCGCCTCCATGAGGTGGAGCGCCAGGTGTGCCACCACAGCCGATACACGCTCGGTGAGTGCCCCCATGGAGGCCACCTCGTCCTTATTCAGCCTGCTACTCTTGGCTCTCACTGCCTCCATAATACCTTTTGTTGAGCCAGTTGCAACATTGACCAGTTGCATAACAGTGGCCGCTGCCAAAGGGTCCGCCGCCTCGTCCGGGAACAGCTCCACCGCAATGGGGCTCGTCATGCGCGGGGGCAATAGTGGTACAATATTGGGCCTCGCCGGGCTCCTGGGCGTTGGTGATACGCACCCTGCTGGGCCCGCGAGAATGCCGCTAACCGGCGGTGTCACGTGCCTCTCCTGCTTCCTGGTGGCAATCTTCCTCCGCAAGGTCTCCTGAACCTCCTCCGGCGAGGTAAGGGTGCGCTTTATCCCTTGAGGTTGCACGGCGATCGTCACCTGCGATGGCACCATGGGGGTCGAGAGCGGGGGGCCTGGTGGGGGGGGGGGTGCGTGCCAGCGACTGGCGAGGAGTGAATCCAGCCTCTGCTGACATCTCCAGTATTGCCTCGACCTCCTCTTGCCTTCTATCCAGAAGATCCTGCAGCATCTCCCGGTGATGGGCCGCAGCCTCGTCATCTTCCACCATAATTAAGGGCGCCCACTTGGTCTAATAATAACCGAAGAACCGCAACTTAACTTAATAACCAAAATATATGCTATTCGCACTAAAAGTTTCGGTATTTAAACACAAATTTTTGCTATTTACACAAAAATTTCACTATTTGCCCACAATTTGCTATTTGCAAAAAAATTTCCGCTATTTGTACCAATAATCGTTCTCAATAGCCATAAGCGGGAAAAAAGTCTACCCTCCTTCAAATATTATAACTATTTAACTAATGTAACCTAAACTAAACTTAAAACAAGGAACTTAGAGCTAATAAGAACTATAACAAAGTACATCACCGATTTTTGGTCCTGTCCAATCCAAATTTAAGCCTAAAAATCGTCACTGTCGCACATAAAACACAAAATAAAGTCACGGGAATGTTAGCGTTTTTACGCGTTGTGGGGGCCTTCCGGGTCCCACGGGATAGCGCCGGGACTCCGGGAACACGCGTGCACACCACACGCACACAAACAAACTCTAATATTGCACTTTTATTGCCAAAAACAAATTAAATGCACAGAGCAATAAAACACGTCTGCACTCAATCGACACAGACAACGAAGCCTAAGTGCACGAACAATAAGAAGAAGGTTAAAGGAAGCGGATATCACCCCTTTTAGACCAGCAAATGGTCCAAAGTTGTCTGTAGCTCACAGACAAGCTCGCTTAAGATTTGCGCGTGATCACCTAAATTGGACAGATGAGCAATGCGCCTTCGTATTGTTCACAGACGAGTGTAGGACATGTTTATATGGTGCAGATGGTCGCAGAAGAGTCTATCGTCGACGTGGGGAGCGATATGCTCAAAGTTGCATTGAAGAGCGTGTTCCTTTTGGCGGCGGTTCGTGCATGGTCTGGGGTGGCATATCAATGAACGGGCGAACAGAACTTGTGTTCATAAACATGGTCCGTCAAAACGGTAGTAGAAGGGGTTTGACTGCACATCGCTACATAACAGAGATCTTAGAAGATCACGTGGTGCCTTACATGGGATTTATAGGCGAAAATTTTACTTTAATGCAGGATAATGCCCGGCCGCACGCTTCTACACAAGTTCGACAATATTGCGAAGAGATTGGGATACGTACAATGAATTGGCCAGCACGCAGCCCGGATCTTAATCCCATTGAGTATCTTTGGGACCATTTAAAAAGAGCTGTATATGCGAGAAATCCTGTGCCTACGACAGTGGCACAACTAAGAACAGCACTTTCAGAAGAATGGGACAATATTCTGCAAGATCTTTTAATAACCCTAATCAAATCTATGCGGAACCGATTAGAACCCGTAATAAGGGCACGTGGAGGTAATACACCTTATTAAAACATAAAAAAACCCTTGCATAAAGATTGTGTCTATTGTTAAAACCAATTTTTTAATTAAACCAATTTTCCTTATATTTCTGTTTTTTCTTCAAAAAAGTTTTAAGGTCCTTTCCAGTACACAAACTTAAACTTAAGGATATGACCCTACGCTGTTTTAAAGTTAACGAACCAATCTAGACGTTTCTATTTAAATCTGTGAAGAAAGTTTGCAAACTTGATTAAAATATTTATTTCAAAGTCGTTTTTTACTTTGATGCAGTTTATGAGTCCATCAGTGTATTTTAAAAACTAATTTCTTGTCGCAGTTTTGAAGTAAGAATACAATACACCGTGTTTTCTTTGCCACGGTAATAGATGACTTATAAACGTAAGCAGATAACATTAGTGAAAAAAAAAGAAATATTCTAAAAAAACATACCAACCCGTTGGATGTGAATTGAGTTAGTCCGTCCGTGTCTATGAACGCTGTAAAGTGTTCGAAACGTCAGATAATGAAAAATTAAATATGAACGCGAATAATTCCGTAACATAGTTTTATTTACAACTAGCAACCCGCCCTCGCTTCGTTTCGGTTATAGGTTATAGTCGTTTTACCCGCGTAATTCCCGTTCCCGTGGGAATACCGGGATAAAATATAGCCTAGTTTACGCCCTAATATTATAGCTTTCCATTGGTGAAAGAATTTTTGAAATCGGTCCAGCCGTTTTGAAGATTACCGGAACAAACAGACAGACAGACAAAAATTTTTTAATTGCTATTTTAGGCATAGGTGTCGTGCAAATAACCGCGTGAGCATGAAAAAAGCCTATTATTTTGACATTACAAACAGACACTCCAATTTTATTTATTGGTATAGATGTGTAATACTCGCGTAAACATCAGGGATAGCAACTCGTCTGATCAGCGTGTTATAGAAGAATCATCCAATGTAAAAGAAATCTAGGACAAAAAGTGGGATTTTATGAAACAAAAATAAAGTATTTTAAGAGACTAACTTTTAAAAATAAACTCTGTAATTTGAGTGTGACAAAATAGACCACTTTAAGTTGATCTGTTATCTCCGAGGCTCAAATCGCTTTTTAATTAAAACACATTTTTCCACCGATAATTACAAGACCTTTGAGATAACAATGTCTGGGAAAATGATCAAAGGAAAGTATTGGCTTCTTGAGATACTGTGACGCTCGGCGAAAATTATTATCGGAAGATAACACTTTTTAAACTCCGACGTAAAAAGAGGGGTGTTATAATCTTGACGTCGATGTCTGTCTGTCTGCATGTGTATATTTGTCTGTGGCATGATAGGTCTCAAACGAATGGACTGATTTCGATGTGGTTTTTTTCATTTGTAAGCCAGCCTTGCGGTGGTTCTTAGCTATGTAAGATGAATATCGGTGCAGTAGTAAGAGTATCAACTCTTTTCCAAAATGATGTTCGAAATGATTACTTGATTATGTGCGTTACGCGTGGCGGTATAATCTTAAATAACAATTGTTTGATTTCTGATGAAGAGAACGTAATACTTATTATCTATTTTTTTTTATTAGTGTCGGGAGTTGATCAAAATTTTCAATTCTACTTACTCAGAACACACTCTGTACTAAGGGTGCTATTCTTTGTATTGTGGGAGATTTTTTTTTTAAGACAACACCCTGCACTAAGGAAATAATCCTTGTATTGTGTTCCGCGTGGGATTCGAACCCCTGACACTGGCAATGTAGGTCGCTATCTTAACCACTACGCCATCTGTGCAGTCATTCATTTTTTATTCATCATAATCATCGCAGCCCACATCTGCCCCACTGTTGGGCTCGGTTCTCCTTCGCAATGGAAGGGTATTTGACCTACTATACCATGCTGGTCGGACATGTTAGCATAGGGTTTCATTTCTACTTTTTCTTCTCTTGCACTGATGTTATGTGTATATTATATCCCTTAGTCGTCTTTTACGATACCCACGGGCAAGAAAGGGGGTGGTAAATTGTATTCTTACTCCGTTACCAGGAAATAAACCACTATTAATCCACAAACGTCCCCCAATTTAATTTCTCTGAAATTTTAGCATATTATAAAGTTTAGTTTTTATAGTCACGTGACCATTAATGGCCGAAAAGTATTCGTAAAGTTTGGCAAGTAAAAGTAAAAATTAAAACCTAATAAAATGCGTAAGAATGGTTTCATTTCGTTTAATATTTACGCGAGCATTCTGCGTAAACCTCAAAAATCTTTTTAATAATTAAATATTTTTGTACCCAAGATTGACCGTGCGTCAGCTGGTGCAGTGAAACGTAGCAGAGAAGAGAAGGAGGCGGACCCAGAGGAAGAAGACGACTTCGGCTACACAACAAGTGAGTGGAAAGATACATTATTCACGTTATTTAACTTCTCTATTTATTTAGTTCATGTGTATTTTTACGCGTGCCTTATCGGACATAACTAGACATACTAGATACATATTAAAACTAAATAAATTATATTATTGAGAACAATTTTATATAAAAATTTTTATAAATATATTTTTTAAGTAATATATTTAACCTAAATTATACAAAGAATTATTTTTCAATTGGTATTTGAGAGTAAAAACTTATAATCTTAACAGGAAAAAATAATTTAAATCACGCTACCATAATATGGAGGTTTAACGAGAGGAAAGATTCAAGATGTCCTAGTTTTCTTTTCTAATGAAAAATTAGTATTCATGGTCATTTGGTTGTAATTTATTGTCTCATTTCTGAAGATGAAGTAACTATATTTATAGAAATTAACCATACTTTGATTGCTGGTCCTGACTAGGTTACAGTTATATACATAACTAGCTTATGCCCGTGACTTCGTCCGCATAGAACAGTTACTTTGACCTAATGCTAACTTTTACCCGCGACTTTGTTTAAGTAGAAGGTGAAAATATTTTTAAATAATACAATTCTATTACACATGATTCTTGAGAAACCTAACCATTTATGTAGTGCACGCATTGGAAGCTCTCAAAAGGAAAAAAAAACTGATTCTGAAACATTTTTCATTGTTGCTCCGCTCCTATTGTTCTTAGCGTGATGATAACATATAGCCTTTCTCGATAAATGGGTCCTATCTTACACTGAAAGATTTTTTAAATCGGATCAGTAGTTCATGAGATAACCGCATTCAAACGAACTCTTCCGCTTTATATATTAGTATAGAGGATAGGTAAATCTTCTACAAACGTTGCTAAGTATATGCATGGGTTTGCTAGTATATAGGATACACGAGCATATAAATGACTTCCTCTTCCAATTTAACTTTGATATGCTTACTTAGAAAATGGTTATGATAGCATCTTTTTAGATTTGCGTTGAGAGTTGATAGTCAATCGTAAAATTAATTGTACATTTTACGATTGACTTAAAATGGAAAGTATTTGCTGGATATCTTTCACGTATGATATAGGCACACGACAGACAGTGGTATTTCTACAGCCGCGATGCGGTCTGTCCGGGGTAGTACCACACTTTTTTATAAAATCGATGTCTGAGTAGTAGAAATTTGTTACTGCTTTTCGTTCGGTGAGCGAGAAAACCAGAATCCCAACTTTCTAATTGTATGCGTTTTACGGGTTTTGATGCCTTTAGTATCACTGAACCTCATTCCACGAATTTACACTCCCTTTACATTTTTCACAGTAGGCAGTGGCCTAGCAAAGGTCCATGAGCGCCAGTATCGCTTACCATTAAGAGTGCTGTTTGCCCGTTTCTCACCAAGAGTAATGTAAAAAAGGCCAGACTCAGAAGATTTGTGAATCCTTTGTGTACAACACAATGAATTATGCCGCATTCTAATCAATCTCTCACTCCATTCGATATTAGAACTCGGTACTTACTTTGCCTACTCCGCCACCTATGGTTTTAATAAAGCTAGAAGAATAACTTTACGTTATCCGTAAAGGAAATAATGTGAATCAAAATTTGTTAATCTAATACCAGTCTCAGCTCCTGTAAGTCCCACTGCTGGGATCGAGCCTCCTCCAGGATATGAGGTCAAATTCACCTACTGTATCACGCTAATCAAACGTTTTGGTATAGGATTTCATTTAGAGATTTTCATCGCTTGCATAGATGTTATATGCATAATATATCCCTTAGTCGTCTTTCACGATACTTACTGGCAAGAAAGGGGTTGTATTCTTGCTCTATTGTCAAACAGAAAAAAGGAATAAAAAACCACGGTAAATCCATCCACAAAGTATAATTGGTAAGATGGTTCGAATGAATTCCCAATAGATTTAGTTTCAAATCGCACATGTAGTAATAATTTTTCACATGCAATTAAGTTCTTATAATTATCGTCGCATGATTGCTTTTAAATTTTAGTAATTTAAAACTATTTTACGGATTTTATGGTATTTATATTTCATTCTTGATTGGTCGACGTTTCGAACACTTTTTAGCGTTCATGGTCACGGGCGGACTAATATATCTCACGTCCAACAAGTCATCGTTATTACAAACATTTATAATTATGTACCCGCCACAGAAAACAGTTATTAAATTCTTTCCTCTCAGAATTAGTTATTCCGTAGCGGGTAGATATAAATCTCTCATCATCATCATCATCATCTTGCTCTTATCCCAATTACTTGGGGTCGACGCAATATGTCATCTGTTTTGACATATTGCAAAAAGTTTCGGCAATGACTTTTATGACCGGCCGCCTGCCTGACGTCAACCCTCCTTGAGAATGTAATCGTTGACCCAAATGGTACCAGATGGGGTTGGTCCGGGTCAATCTAGGGCTCTTAGTCGTCTTTTACGACACCCACGAGCAAAGCAAGGGTTGGTAGTATTCGAAGCCGCTACCACACAGCACTCTATATATTACTCTATATATATATAAATCTCTATAATAACAATAACTTGTTCGACGTCAAACATCTTAGTCCGCCCGTGACCATGAACGCTGTAAATTGTTCGATAAGTTGGGCGATCAATAATCAAACGCAATAAATCCATAAAATAGTTTTATTTACAATGTGTAATGCTCACGTAAACATCAGAAATCATTTAGTAATTTAGATAATTTGGCAATTGCAGGCTGATGAACTTCACTAATCTGAATACGTTCCACGTTCACTGAATAGTCTAATAATCTAAATAGTACTTTCGTTATCATGATCATCGTTATGTCCCAATAGGCTTGAAGCTTTATTGTAGGATCGAATCTATCTGAATTACCATGCTGATCAAAAAAATTAGTATAGGGTTTTATTTCGAATTTTTCTTCTCTTCATATAAACTGTGATGAGACTGCTACGCGTACTATCATCATTTCAGCCCATACACGTCCCACTGTTGGGCCGAGCCTCCTCTACTATGGGAGGGAAAGTGACCTACTATACCACGCTGTTCAGACATGTTGATATAGGGTTTTGTTTCGAGTTTACTTTCTCTTACATAGATATTAAATACCTATTTTGTCCCTTAGTCGTCTTTTAAGACACCCACGGGCAAGATAGGGAGTGGTGAATTGTATTCTTACTCTGTCACCACACAGAATACTGAGATATATTCTTCTCATATTTTGGAATGAAAAAGTATGTAATGAATACGCGTAAGTACGCGACATATATTTGATATCATAGTCATTGTAAATAAAACTACTTTACGGATTTTATCGCGTTTATATTTGATTCCGCCTGCGACCATGATAGCTGCAAAGTGTTTCAAATCAATCAAATCATCAATCAAATAATTTATTTGTCAGAATATTGTCATATTAGTTGGTGTTATTTTAAATAAAGTTTCAAATATTCTACCGTTTCAGGTGTACAAATATTACAAGTTGTTTAATAGATAAATCGAAATAGAAAATAGTCCAACGAACAGAAATAATAATAATTTGAAACACAATGTCATGGGTTGCGATAAAATAGAAATCAATTGATATGTCAAAGTAATAATATATAAAATCATTTTTAAATAACATAACGTTTGTCGTCCATAAATTCGTTAATTGAGTAATAACACTTATTCATTAAGAAATCAAATATTGCACATTTAAATTTGCTTAAACACAGGTCTTTAAAAGAGTCTGGCAGTTTATTATATACGCGTATTGCCATACAGTAGACATTCTCACTAAATAAATTTATTCTTTGTTTAGGGACATACAGCTTATTTTTATGGTGACTTTTTCTACATACGACGTTTGAAACATCGGGCTATCAAAAATCAAATACAAACACGAAAAAATCCGTAAAGTAGTTTAATTTACAATGTGTAATACTCGCGTAATCATCAGAAATCATAGTCATCATCATAGCTCATAATATTTTTCAATGCTGTACTCGAGTTTCCTGCGTTACGGGAGGGAAATTGATTTTTTATTACTATTTTACTATTAATATATGACTATTAATTAAACATAATGTATCTTTTCACTTATTATTATATTTTAATCAAGCTTATACTGTTATCGGTGCTTTGAAGCTCAAAAAAAGACATTTATTGGATTATAATAATTAATTTTATTAATAATATAGATTTATAATATTGTTCGCTGCCATTATTTTTTCATATCATCATCATTTTAGCCTATATTTGTCCACTGTTGGGCTTAGGCCTCTTCCGTAATGGGAGGGAAATTGGCCTACTATTCCACGCTGGTCAGACGTGTTGGAATAGGGTTTTGTTTTGAGTTTTCCTTCGCTTGTACATATGTTATATGCTTATTATATCCTTTAATCGTCTTTTACGACATCCACGGGCAACATATGGAATGGTGAATTGTATTCTTACTGCGTCAACACACGGAGAATATTCATGTAGTTTTAAAGTGAAACTTTTATTACATCGCCTCAAACTATTTCGTCTATCTATTGCATGTCGCGTGACGGTCAGTCGCGGAGCAGGGGTAAAGTGAAAGGCGCTCGACAGAGCAGCCGAGGCTAATATGGCGGCTATGGTTCGCATCAGCTGACCATGTATTTGTGCCAGTGCTCCACGATATTTGTTTTTTTTTTATCAGTGTTTAATAATATATTGCTCTTTTCTTAACGAGATAATTCGGCAGGCTTTCGTTTCCGCCGAGGTTCCATGCGTTTTGTCGCCCCCGGGTCTTTCTCGTTCGGACGGCAAACGGCCGGATGGCCTTACGCTGATTCCGTGGCGGAAGAGTCGGTGTCTCATCTGGGATGCCACATGTGTTAGTACTTTTGCGGCTTGTCATCTCTCCGCCACCCAACAGTGCGCTGGGGGTGGCGCCGAGATGGCCGCAAGAGTGAAACACTCCAAATACGCTTGCCTGGAGTCGGCGTATGATTTTGTCCCTTTTGCTGTTGAGACGGCTGGACCGTGGGGCTCTGAAGCCAAGACACTGGTGCAGGAGCTTGGGAGGCGCCTGCGGAGAAAGGGGCGGGATCCACGCTCTGGGTGGTTTATTGTCCAGCAGGTCTCGCTGGCAATCCAGCGCGGTAACGCAGCCAGTTTAATGGGTACTTTTGGGCCGGGGTCCGTATGTGGGGTCATTTAGTTTTTAAGTTTGACTTGTGGCTTCCTTGTCATTTAATATTAATTGACTTGTAACTTTCATTCACTTAGTATAGTATACGAGAATTTTCTTTTAATGCGAAAAAAGTTTCACTTTTACCGTGGTTTCATAAAACCACACAATATTTTTTTTAAAGTGAAACTTTTATTTTTTTTACATATAAAATGTATACTAATAAATATATATACTATATATATGTATACTAATAAATCTATACTAAAATGTATACATAATGTATAGTCACCTGTCGAACGTCATTCATCATCATCATCTCAGCCCATATACGTCCCACTATTTTGCCAGGCCTCCTCCTCTGTGGGAAGGAAATTGAACTACTATATCACACTGGTCAGATGCGTTGGTATAGAATTTTCCTTCTCTTTTATAGATGTTGTATGCATGTTATATCCCTTAGTCGTCATTTACGACATCCACGGGCAAAATAGGGAGTGGTGAATTGTCTTCTTACTCCGTCACCACAGGGGTAACCAGGCAGAATCCGATGGAGTTAACCTAGGTGGAGCTAACGCTCTCATCTCAGTCCACATAAGTCCCATTGTTGAGCTTGGGCCTTTTTCACTTTGGGGGGGAAATTAACGTAGTATACCGCCCTAGTTAGAGGGGTCGGCATAAGGTTTTATTTCGAATTTTTCTTCTTTTACTTAGATTTTATATGCACTTCCCTTAGTCGTGTTTTATGACACCCTACGGGTAAAATGTCGGGGTGATAAATTGTATTCTTACTTTGTTACCACACGGAAAATAAGGTAAAGGTCTAGATGTATAAAATTATATATTTTTTATACATCTACAGAAAATACCTATTTAAAGTTATTAGATTTTCTGGTGACGTAGTAAGAATAAAATTTACCACCTCTATCTTATCCATAGATTTTGTAAAGGACGACTAAGGGAATACAATATGCAGAGGGCAATTTCCCCCCCATTGTGAAGAAGGCTCGAGCCCAGGTTATGGCATTTGCTTATGACTATTTTCACTGAGAACTCCTAAGTTTTAATCCTACCTCTAACCGAAAAATAATACTTTTCTCAACAAATAGAACCGCGTATGTGAAGCTGCAAGCTAAATCTAGTTTAATAAAAAAATTACCGCAACTTTCAACGTGACGTTGATAACGTTATCAGTAATAGCTTTTAACATAGATCGATAAAAATTAATGAAGCGGAAAGTTACTATCCTGATAACAAAATATTTGTTATATTAATTTTTAATTTTGTAAATAATGATTTCTCCTTACGGTTTTATTTCACGATTGCCTTCTCTTGCTAAATGTTATAGGAATTTATATATTTTAATCGTCTTTTACATATAACGGCGAAGAGGGAATAATATAAAGATAAGGGGTTGTTTACAATATAAATAATTATAACGATGTATGTATAAATTACTTTTCCGTGTGGTGACGAAGTAAGAATACAATTCAACACCCCCTATCTTGACCGTGGATGTCGTAATACAATTAAAGGGTATAACATTCATGCAATAGAAATGAAACTCGAAATAAAACCTTATACCAACTAGAGTGATATACTATGTCAATTTCCCTTACCACTGACGACAAGTCACCCTGTTCCGGTGGTCGGCCCAACGTCGAAGGCGACGTGGGTACGGATGGGTTATGGGCCCGCGTGCTGTCCTTTCGTCGCTCCAGACGGAATGGACCGCGTGTGCGCTTCCCATAGCCCACCAATAAAAATATAATAATAAAAAAGTCAATTTCCCTTGGTGTTGCACGTTTGTGGTGGTAGTAGGACGTATAAAAGCTGAAATGATGAAAATTTCTGCGTATCAAACAATTCCATAGCTCCGTATGAGTATTGTACAAAGGCCTTCTTATAAGAAGTGTTCTAATGCTATTATTGTCATATTTGGCAGTTAGGTTATGAGCCAGTATTATGAGTTTTCTAGAAATTTTTATTAAATTTTTAAGCTATTGCATAGCTTTTATCGCGGGATTTGAGCGCGGCGACCGAATTAAGAAATTCCGTAACGAAAATAAAACTTAACACCCGCTTACCATGAAGCTCGGCCGAGCGTTCGGTGCGACGGTCGTCGACATTCTGCGTTCGTCCGTCTCGGTGCGCACACGTGCCACCGCTTTGCGTAGCTTACGTCAAAAAGTGTTTTCGCGCGTTTTCTAAGGGTCCCAACGATCTTCAGCGGACGACAGTGGTAATCCAAACCGCCTAACAATAATGTTATACATATAGTACATTTGTTTTCTTATCGGTCACCACGCTCAAAAAGTGTAACTTGAATTAATATCAAAGAAAAAAAATACTGCATGAATAAAAAATAAATAAATAATCATAATTAAATAAGTTGATAAAAAATGTTGTGCAATAGATTTATCGCAGCAGTCCCCGGATGCCACACGTTTTTTTTTTAATTATTATTGGTTTTGAAAGACAGAAACTAATCCTTGTATTTGGGGGGACTTTACCAACATATAATTAATGGATACAAATTACATCCAGAATTCGAACATCATTTTGTGGATCGCACAATGTGTTGTCTTGCGTGGAATACGAAGCCCAACTTTCTTAGGGGGTTTGCTTGTGATGGGTTTTGGCCTTTAGTATCACCGAACCTCATCGTACGCATTCAAACTCCCTTCACTTTCTTCACGGTAGGCAGCGGCCTTTTTTTTTTTTTTTAACGCTGTGGAAATGCAATTTACGCACTGCCCCCCGCCGGTAACAGACGAGGGGGGTGTGTGGGACTCGCTGGTCACCTATGGAACCGGAATACCCACTAAAACCAACAGCGGTCCCTTCCGCGCTTTTGCGGAGTGCCGGAGAGATCGTCTAGTGACATTCGATCCCTGGCACTCCTACGCAAGGCCGTCGGGCCACGTCCTGTCGTCGTTCAAGGCGGTGGGAGGAGATGCGCGTATGGGTGCCTCCTTCTCCCTGGTCGTCGCCTACGGAGCGAGTTAGCGGACGCAAGTGTCTCGCGTTCCCGCTCCGCGGCCTCCTTCCGAGCGATGACCTCCTCGTAGAAAGAGGCCATCGACGACCAGCACCTGTTGCTGTAGAGCATATTTGATGTGATGCTCAGCAACGACAGGACTGTTCCTATAACCGCCGACAGGTCGCGGCGCTGAAGCCCCCAGGCGGGACATACCTCCAGGGTGTGACGCGCATCATCATTTGGCGCGCCACACTCATGACATCCGGGGGCCTCTTCACGTCCGATTCTATGCAGGTACTTACCGAACACCCCATGACCGGTAAGCACCTGCATCATCCGGAAGGTCAGGTTGCCGTGCCTTCGTTTCATCCAGCGGTGGAGGTGGGGCGCAATCGCCTTTACAGTCCCCCGCCCTGCTACGGGGGACTCCAATTCCTTACTCCAGCGCCGGATAACTGTCCTTCGGGCCGTTTCTCTTGCCCTACTTAGTCCCCTTGTGGTGATATATTCGCCCCTGGCCCGCGCCGCAATGCAGAAGCGGTAGACTTCTGCAAGAGCCCTAGCCTGTAGCGGCCAGGGTGGATCGCCCGCCAGCAGTGTGGCTGCAGTCCATGACACCGTACGGTATCCTCGTATTGTTCTCACCACCATGACTCTCTGCGCCTTTCGCAATTTAGCCTTACTGGAGACGGTGAGAGACTCCGCCCAGAGAGGGGCACCGTACAGTGCCATAGACCGCAAGATACCGGCATACAGGCGCCGGCAAGACGATCCAGGGCCTCCAGTATTTGGCAGAAGCCTACGGTAGGCAGCGGCCTAGCAAAGGTACATGAGTGGCAGCAAAACTTACCATCAGGTGTAACTATTTGCTTTCTGTCGGGCCCACCACTGACGTCAAGTCACCCTGCTCTGGTGGTCGGTCAAACGACGAAGGCGATGTGTCATGGGTGGGATACGGGTGTGCGTGATTACGCTCCTCTGTCGCCCCGGGCGGAGTGGAGTGAGGAGTGCGCCGAACGTAGTCCAACCCCAAAAAAAGTTGTACTATTTGCTCGTTTGCCACCGTTTGCATTAAAAAAAACCCGTGTCACTGGCTAGGTTGATATCTTAACCACTACACCATCTGTGCAGCCAGCTATTGTAGCACACGTTATGCTAAGGTTTTTACAATTTCTACCATAATGTAGAAAGAGGTTTTCATCATTTAGATATATGCGGGTGACCGGATCGAGGATTTAGTCCGGCACCCGCGGAGAGGTTAGCCTCACAACGGCGATCGGCGTCCTGATAGGGGACGTCGACGGGAGAGGGTAGTCCCTCCGGGTATTCAGTCCGGTCGACCACTGAACTCAAGAAACTCGGCACCGGTGATCAGCCCAACGACGAAAGCAACGTGCTGTACGGGTGGGTTACAGGTGTGCGTGCGCGTACACCCCTCTGTCGTCTCGGACGGAGCTGGGCGAGGAGTACGGCGACCGTAAACCAAACTCAAATTAAATACATCATTCAGATATATTATATTATCAACTCGCCTATGGAGAGTTTAAAGCGATTGCACAGTAGTAAATCGCTAATAGGTATCCAAACTTAAATTTTTATGCGCTATTAATCTAGACCAGCCAATATATTAATGGCTGACGAGAAAATACCATAAGCATAACGCGTAGCCCTTAGAATAAATTGCCTGCTGTGGTCTAACCCGTATGCTATGATTATGTTCTACTTCAAACGAAGTTTAAGAATAGCTCTTCTTTCGCGTTAGGCAGCGGCTTAGTTATATCCCTGGTACTATTGAGGTACATGGACAGAATTTACCACTTACCATCAGGTGGGTTGCTTGCTTGCATGCCATCAACTGGCAATAACATAAAAAACCTTTTCAACTATAGTTTTCTATCACCATGTACGAAGACTACCAATACTCATTATCGTACATAGCCTGCTATTTCATTTTCCGTGAGGTCACTGAATACGAATACCACTCACCACCCTCTATTTTGCCGGTGGGAATCATAAAAGACGACTAAGGGATATAATATTCTTTTAACATCTGGTGTGAGAGAACGATCTTTTGAAAAAAAAATTGCTTGCCGGCTGGCCACGGACGCAAGGAACTCGATGGTAAAGTCCAATGGTGAAGAGGTGAAAATACAGTGGGTTAGGGGCCTTGCGCCGCCCTTGCGTCGTCCTGTATGGAATGGATGGCATGTGTGCTGTTCATAGCCCGGCAAAAAAAAAACCAATCCATCTGACCAGTTGTGGTATAGTAAGCCAATTTCCCTTCTATTTGAGATGGGGCTCGATCCCAGCAGCGGGACGTTTATTAGCTGAAATGATGGTGAATCTCATGATGATCAGTGATGACGTTACAAGATGATATGTCTCGCTCTATCACGAGTAAATATACATATAATGTAACTGGTAACACACTCGCTAGTACGTTGAACACCTGTTCAGTTATTGTTTATTGTGTTTGACCTTCGTACATCCGAAATAGATGTTTTAATATTCATATACTCCATACAAACGTATAGTATGTATTAAAGTTATCAAACGAACACATTTTCATGCGCATTCAATGTGAATTACAACATATTCTTTCATTCTTCTCGACTCATATACGTCCCACTGCTGGGCTAAGTTCTCATCTACCATGGGAGGGAAATTGACCCCGTTGGTAATTACCCGTGGGTATTTACGGGTAAGAGAGAGGGTGGTGAATTGTATTCTTACTCCGTCACCACACGAAAAGTAAGACAGGGGTTTTTTCATTAGAATGTGTAAAATATATACTTTCTGTGGTGGCGGAGTAAGAATAATTCAAGTTTTGTAAACTATTAAGGGATATGTTATGCAGATAACATAGAACTCGACATAAAACCCTATGATATCCCTTCTATTGAGGAGGAGACTTGACCCCAATAGTTCTAGTAGCACCTATGTGGGCAGTGATGGTGTGCACTTAAATATTACTAATTTTGCATTAAACCTTAATTAATATAATAACTTACCATGTTTCCGTGTGGTGACGGATTAAGAATGCAATTCACCACGCCCTCTCTTGCCCGTGGGTGTTGTAAAAGTTGACTAAGAGATACCTTGTGCATATAACAAGTATGCAAAAGAAGGAAAACTCGAAATATAACCCTATACTAATCCGCCTGACCAGCGTGATTTGGTCGTTAAATTTTTCTCACTGTGGAGGAGGCTCGAACCCAGTAGTGGGACGTATATAGTTGTAGTAGGAGGGATATTAACCTACTATGCCACGCTGGTTAGGTAGGTTGGTATAGGATTTTCTTTTGGGTTTTTGAGTGGTGAATTGTATTCTTTACTATATCACCACACGGATAAACACCATACTTCAATATCTGAACGTCAATTGTCGTTTATCTTTTTCTTTTTACCTGCTAACGTGCATATATTTTTTTATAATAAGGAGACAGTAGCTGAAACGTGGAAAAATAACCAAAAAGCATAGTCACTTTTCATCTGATTTCACTCATTCAGTCATCACTGACATGGTACCACCGTCACTGTTTTACCAACGTACCACTCGACACCGTAGCAGGGTTCATCCATTTCACCTGGAAACATTATGGTCTTCAACTGTACGTTTCCAGCGATAATTTCTCCCACGTACGTGCAAGCTCTGGAATGAACTACCTGCTGCTGTGTTTACCGAGCGCTATGAAGAGCTTTTTTGTCACGGTTCGTAACGGCTTGGCTATGCCTCTGGTATTGCAAAGGTCCATGTGCAGCAGTTTCACTTACCATCAGGTGTGCTGCTTGCTCATTTGCCACCAACGGCAATAAAAAAAAATCATCCAGCTCTTATACGTCCCACTGTTGGGCTTGAGCCTTCTCTATAATAGGAGGGATATTAACTATACCACGCTGGTCAGATAGGTTGGTATAGGATTTTCTTTTACTTTTTATTGCATAGAAATTATATGCGTAATATATCCTTGAGTCGTCGTTTAAGACATCCACGGGCAAGATAGAGAGTGGTGAATTGTATTCTTACTCTGTCACCACACGGATAAACCTCATACTTCAATATCTGGATCTCAATTGCCTTTTACCTTTTACTTTATACCTGAAAACGTTTATGTAAAATTTCATAATAACTAGTAGTTGAAACATGAAAAATTAGACAGTAAACAACGTCATTTATTCTTTTACAATGTTAGTTATTATAATTCGAGACAGTAAGTTACCATATTCTTGCACAAAATCCCTTTTGCTTTTTATAGCTTACTAGTGAGAGATTGGCTCTTCACGCTTAATTATGACAAAAACGTATTACAGAAGTCGACTGAGGGCAATCTGAATTAAGGTTGCAACTGAACAAAATTGCTCTTACGAGAAACTCTGCTTGCGATAAGAAATAAATCCATATGTCGAAGTAATTAAATGGCATTTACTATAAATTTCTTTGTTGAACCAATGAAAAAATATGCTATTGAGCTCAAGAGTTCCTGGTTTGGAATCCTGGAGCGTATAAAAGCAAAACTGTTGGATATCTTTTTCGAATTTCATCATTAAATTTGAAGTTTTAGTCTACATACTGAGTTTTAATCTATATGTAGTTTTAGTCTATGCATAATAAGCATATAACATCTACTAAGAGATACCTTGTGCATATAATAAGTATGCAAAAGAAGGAAAACTCGAAACAAATTCCCTAAAACCTAGGCAAACTCGAAATAAATGCCTTATTCTAACATGTTTGACCAACTTGGAATAGTGGGTCAATTCCCCTCCCATTATGAAGGAGGCCTGAGCCCAGCAGTGGGACATATGTAGACTGAGATGATGATGAGTCTATCATCATCATCATCATTCAGTCTGTCACCGTCCACTGCTGGACGAGCACCTCCCTCATGTTTCGCCCGACAGTGTGAGCCTGTGCCGCCTGCATCTAACGTTGCTCAGTAACTTTCATCAATCTGTCATTCTGATACATGGTCGGTTCGTCAAGCGATGTGGCATGCCCATTGTAAGTTCAGCGTGCTAATTCTTCATGCTATGTCGGTTACACCCGTTCTTCTACGCATTTCAGTATCTTGGAGTTTATCTCGCAGAGAAATTGTGAGCATAGCCCGCACCATAGCACGCTAAGCGACTTGAGCTTGGTTATAATACTTACATTTAGGGATCACGTTACCGTGCCGTAAGTCATAATTAGTAACATACATTGGTTTTAGTCTATAGTTTGAATATTATTTCAGACCATACACGTCCCACTGTTAGGTTCGGGCCTCCTTCATCATGGGAGGAAAATTTAACTTTTCTGATTTCCCCTCTCAAAAACGCCTATAAAATTTTCCCTGTCCGGTAAACAAGCTTGGGACCTCATGGACTGAATTTGCGTATCGTAATATTTTAGAAAATATGGGATGTTTTAAACGTGGGGCTAATGCCCCTGGAACTGAAGCGCAACGAGGGCTAGTTTCTAAAAAAAATGTTGCTAGTTCCAAGACATTTAAAAGTCTTTTTTGGGACTTCCTGAAGCTCAAACCTCAGTGTCTTCTATCCATATAGCTATTGTGAATCCCCTTTTTTGGGTGGGCTATGGATAGCGCACACGCTGTCCGCTCCACCCGGGGTGACAAAGGCTGCCGCGAGGCCCTATAATATGGTGGGTTATGGGACCTCGCCACCCTTTCTTCACTTTCGCCATTAGGCCGATCACCGGTACCTAGTTTCTTGTCGTCCATCAAATCAAATCATTTATTCTGCATATGCCCCTTGAGCCCTATGCAGGGGCCTATGCAGACATTTACATACACTTACATATTGTCAAATTTATTCATCGTTTGAATACAATACAATATCTACCACCGGAACGCGGCCACAAGCTGAGAAGATCCGGCAAGAAACTCAGCGGGCTGTAATTTTTTTACTATCTTTTGAATACAAACGTATACAACATATAGTCTTAGCTCCAGTGTTGATGCCCTTCGAGATAGGATATAACTATTTTTTTTTTATTTAGTTCAAATTAGGAAAGGAAACCATGGTAGGAACAGATCCCACAAGCAGCACCCGATCACGAGTTATCTACTAGAGCAGCCATCACTCTCCTCAACCACATTGGAGAGAAGGGAGTGACCCGCCCCACATAGCTACCGCAAGCAGAACCTTGTTCAATGAGCATGACCAAACCATAAATTGCGAACTATGATAGGTATGCTAAAAAGACCAAAACCTAAATTCGTCAGGCAAAACAGGCTACGCTGTACAAACCCAAGACTGACAACACGAAAAAAAAAAACAGCGAATTATTACAAGAAACGGGCCATAAAGCTGTGACCATTACAAAAACAAAATTGCTGAAAGAGGAGCTGCTCATAACCATTCAGTATTATCCTCTAAATAATCTGAAATTTTATAGTAGCCTTTTCTACTCTTGATAGCCTTTTTAAAGAATTTCTGATGTTTACGCGAGTATTTACACATTTTAAATAAAACTACTTTACGGATATTATCGCGTTTGTACTTGATTTATGATTGCCCGACGTTTCGAACACTTTGCAGCGTTGATGGTCACGGGCGGACTAAGATGTCTCACGTCCAATAAGTCATCATTATTGCAGAAAATTTATAATTATCTACCCGATACAGAAAATAGTTATTAAATATTGACCGTGACCACGAACGCTGCAAAGTGTTCGAAACGTCGGACAATAAAAAATCAAATAAAAACGCGATAAAAGCCGTAAAGTAGTTTTATTTAAAAAGCCTTTTTAAACTTATTCATTGGCATATCTTGGATATCTCTAGGTAGTTTATTATAAAATCGTATACATTGCCCCATGAAAGACCTACTAATTCTCTGAAGACGAGTAGTATGGATAACAAGATTATCTTTATTCCTAGTGTTTTAATGATGAATATCACTGTATTTTTCAAATTTAGGTTTTCGAATATGAACTGAGACACAACAGTCAGAATGTTTACTTCTCTGAATTTCTCCCGAAGAGAAACTCTTGGGCCTAGATTATAAATAGCGCGGACAGCCCGTTTTTGGAGAACAAAGATGCTATTCAAATCCGCCGTATGCCATAAGCCATAAGACTGTGAAAATAAGCGAAATAAACTATCCTAGCCGTCTCAATGTCAGTTAACATTCGAATTTTTTTAACAGCATAAGCCGCTTAGCTAAACCTATTAGATAATTTTTCAATATGAGGACCCCATTGTAGTTTTGCATCAATCATCATCGCAGCCCACATACGTCCCACTGTTGGGCTCGGGCCTCCTCCACAATGGGAGGCACTTTGACCTACTATACCATGCTGGTCAGGCATGTTGGTATAGGGTTTCATTTCGAGTTTTCCTTATGTTATGTGCACATTATGTCCCATAGTTGTCTTATACGACATCCACGGGCAAAATAGGGAGTGGTGAATTGTATTCTTACTCCGTCACCACACGGAAAAGTTTTGCATCAATGGTGATACCTAAAAAAGCCGTGGACTGTACAAGATCCAGGGTTACACCATTCATTTGAACATTGGTTTCCACTTGTCTCACATTTATAGGTGTGGTGAATTTAATACATTTAGTTTTCTTCTCATTAAGAACAAGATTGTTTATATTGAACCAATGAATAACGTTAGACAGCGCGTTGTTCACATCTATGGAGGGTAGAGGTAAGGAGCGCCGACTCAGTGTGTGAAAAAATGTCCGTAAAACAGAGGCGAATAAAGGTGGCGCTATTGTAGAGTTAGTATCAGTTTTAAAAAAAGCGCCAATTTTCTAATTTCAACAATTACAGATTCAAATACAAAAAATTGTTATTGCAGACATTTATTAATAAAATTAAAAATATTTAATTAAAAAAAAGCCTAATACAAAAATTTTAAATGATTTACATACCCTTGGCTAGAAATAAGACAGAAACTGCGGCACATAAATTTCTACTCGGTACACTTCACTTTGTCTACAACCGCTAAGTTCATATCGAACCCAAATCTACACAAGCGCCATTCTGGTCACTTTTTGAACTGTTAGGGGCGTCCATAAATTACGTGAGGTGTTTTTTTAAATTTTCTGTACCTCCCTCCCCCCTGGTGAGATGTCGTGAGATTTTAATCAACCCCCTCCCCCATCCCCAATCTCACGTGAGATTTTTCAAAATGTGGGTTTCTTACGTAAACGCGTAGGATTGCTATTGTAAAAAGAAAAAAAAATTGCTTCATGCTTTTATTTACGACTAGTTATGACTAGTAATCAATATTGCTGAGAGTTTAATTATAAGTGAATGATCTTAATCGTATCACGATTACGCTTAAGATTAAATCTTAAGCATGTACAATCTGGATTAAATGGACCAAAATAGAATATTTTCTTTTTGTTTCAATCAGAAAAAAAATTGCGTGATATTTGCCGAGACCCCCCTCTCTCCAACGTAAGATTAGATGAGATTTGACTCGACCTCCTTCCCCCCCTTAAACATCTCACGTATTTTATGAACGCCCCCTTATTTGATGCTTTCAGCTGGACACTTTTTCAGTTTGGCCTCCATATGAGTCGGTTCTCTTTACCCTCTACCCTCCATATTCACATCGTCATAATTAAGCATTTGTCTTTTGACTTTAAATAATAACCAGGTATCATCCGCGAGCAACACAATGTAATAGCCAGACCGGTGGGATTGTGGATCCTCTGGCTTATAGAAGTCACAATAAAGGATTTAGTCCTATAAAAATACGTTAATATAAAAATTAAAAGCAAAACAAAGTAATTAATTTTCATAATTTAATATGATATATAAATGTACCGCCGTGAAACAATATGGCTTCCGTTATTAACATCAAAGTTATATTTATTCTATGCGCGATTGAAATGTATCCATCTCGCATGAATACAGTTGGTCCGTACATGTTGGACAACATAAAGATATTTTATTGCGCTGTAAAAAAATTTATTACATGTACGATGTTTTCTATTTATGTACAGTGACACACGGCTTGTTTTTGTGTCGAACATTATCTTTATATGTAATCCGTGATTTATTATGCTTGTACATTTGTCGCTTTGATCTAAGTACCTCCCGTGTCGAATGTTATTGGTTTAATTACTTCATGGACCAAATTCATAGTTTCCTTTTCAATATAAATTTATTTATTATTTCGTGATTTTGTTTTATAAATAAGCAGTGCTTGTTTGTTTTTATAATATTGTAATATTGAAAATGATGGAATGAAGACGGTATATATAAAATGAAATCGTCTTAGAAAAAATAATTCAAAATTAGATTCCTCTAACATATATTTATTTTTCCGTGTAGTGATGGAGTAAGAATACGATTCACCACTCCCTTTCTTGCCCGTGGATGTCTTAAAACACGACTAAGAGATATGATATGCATTTTACATCTGTGCAAGCGAAGGCAAACTCGAAAAAAAGCCCTATAATAACCCGTTTGCCTAGCATGGTATAGTAAGGTCAATTGCCCTCCTATTGTGGAGGAGGTTCGAGCCCCACATTAGGATTTATGTAAGCTGAAATGAATACATATATAATTTGGTAATAGGCAGACCCTTTCCATGTGGTGGCGGAATAAGAATACAAATAACCATATGCATATTATGATATAATATACATATAACAACTTTCCAAGAGAAGGAAAACTCGAAATGTAAGCATGGTACAGTAGCTCAATTTACCATCATATTTTGGAGGAAGCCCAACAGTGGGAATTATATAAAATTTGAGAAATATATTGGTCCGTGCGGTGACGGAGTAAAAATACAATTCACCACTCTCTTTTTTGCACGTGGATGTTGTAAAAGACGACAAAGGGATATGATACGCATATAACATCTATGCAAGAGAAGAAAACCTTGAAACAAAACCTTATTATTTGGAAATTGATCTTACTATACCACGCTGGTCAGACGTGCTGGTACAGGGTTATATTTGAAGTTCTCCTTCTCTTGAATTTATGTTATATCCCTTAGTCGTCTTTTGCGACACCCACGGGCAAGAGAGGGAGTGGTGACTTTTATTCTTACTCTTACTCCGTCACTAAACGGGGAATTCGCTTATTACTAGAAAAGTATCATGTGACCATAAACGCTTGAAAGTATTGGAAATATTAAGAAAATAAACACAAACGCGATACAAACCGTAAAAAAAGTTTATTTCACATGATAATATTTTGACAAATGTATGTATATTTGTTAAATAAATATTCATAACGAGTTTGCTATATTTACAAACTGTGTGTCAGTACTACGCTATAACGAATACCGTCTCAATGCACTCGACTGAGATTTGAGTATACACAATTTGTATACTCATGGACTTACTTCGTCTCTCTCTAAATGTATATTTAGTACTAGCGATTATCAAATTATATACATACTCGTACATTCAAATTTAATCTTTTATTATGTATAAACTCCGCGGGGGCACTTACATATTGTCACTTTTTTACATTTTAACTTAAATTACTACCGGATCGGAACGCGACCGCACTGAAAAGATCCCGCAAGAAACTCAGTGAGATTGTCTTCTTTTTAATTCATTTACTAGATAAAGAGAGTAAATGATTCTTTCACCAATGGAAAGCTATAATCTCGGGGAGTAACCTAGGCTATATTTTATCCCGGTATTTCCACGGGGTTGGGAACTACGAGGTGAGGTGACTGAAACCGAAGCGAAGCGAAGGTGGGTTGCTAGTTTTTTAATAAAATTACAAACAACAACATGCCTATTAATAGCTCCAGTGTGATGCCTTTCGAACCATCATATAGTTATTAAATATAATGAAAAAGTACCATGGCTATACCAGATCCCGTAAGCGGCAACCGATCACGAGTTAACCACTAGAGCAGCCATCAGTTCCCTCGACCACAATGGAGGGAAGGGAGTTCACGTTCATTCATGCCTCTTTCTCATAGGGGTAGGCAGAGACCATTTCCTCCACTGGCCACGATCTTGACATACCACTTCCGCCTCCTCCACATTCATTGATCTCCTCATGCATGTTCTTCAGTTTAAGGTACATTTAACCTGGCCCTTCTCTGTGTGCTAACGGAGTAAGAAATTCACCATTTTATTTATTTTCGCCTGGTCATCACGCGTGAAGGAATGGAACAATTTCACTACTTTTTTTCATTGTGTTTCTCCTTTTTCACGGGTATCTTACAAAGGAAGATACCCGGTACTTTGGTAGGCTTACATGGGGATATGGATCCAACACGCAGAGGCCTCTGGAGAAATTTAATGTTAAAATGGGATGGGACGTCTACCGATGACACTCCACGTCTGCACACAACACTCGTGGACTGCCAACGGTAGGTGTAAAACTATTGTACAATGATGATATCTAAAACCTGGTTATGGTGTTGTGAGGTTTGGTGGACTATTTTACTTAAAACTATTAATTTTAACCTGTGGTCTGCCTTCAATCGCCACTCACATTCAGCACTCCACAAGCTGCCCTGCGGTTTATTGGCTTTTCTATTAATCTTGTGATACATTTTTTCTTTTATATCAAAAGAACTTAGAACCATATAATGTTTATGGTAGTTTAACATACTGTTTTCATTGACTTGATATAAACAAATATAATAGGTAGTATATTTATTAATTTTAGTAGATTGTTTTTAAAAATGCCAGCAATCAAACGTATAATAAACATGAATCGCAGAACTCGCAATGCTGCAAGTTAAAGACTTACAAGAGCATATAAAACTCGGAGTGAAGTTAAAAGGAATCGATGAAATTGTAATCAACAGCATGAAAATGTTGCTTTAAACTCTTATCGAGTTGCATTTAATTATAACGTGGCAATCTATTACATTTGATACTAAATTGTTGTTTATTGGATATTTTTTTTATTAATTATACCAATTCGTATTTATAGTTGAGACATTACAACGTCTGTCGGATCAACTAGTATGAAATAAAATAATTTATTAGTTACTTCGCACTGTTGCTTGGGTTTCCTTTATAATGAGAGGCAAATATTTCTACTATGCATGACCTTTTTTTATTTTTTTTTGTGGGTGGGTTACGGTCGGCGTGCTCTTCGCTCCACTCCGTCCGAGGCGACAGAGGGGCGTAAGCACGCACATTCGTAAACCTCCCATGACACGTTGCCTTCGTCGTTGGGCCGACCACCGGAGCAACGTGACTTGACGTCAGTGGTCGGCCTGACGGAAAAATCCCTGAGGAGTACCGTCCCCACGACCGACGTAACCCCCCCCCCCCCTCGGGGAGGACGTCGGTCAACTATGCCTGACCTACGACGTTGTTCAAATGTGTTGGCATAGTGATTTATGTCTAGTATTCCCCTTTTTTCCATTCATTCATCATTTTTTGACTACTATACTTAAAAAAGAGGTGGTTATTTACACTTTACTCCGTACAGATTTTAAAATATATAATTTTCTATTATGTTAAGACTTTCAAGTCTTTTTAGCATTTCTTAAAGAAGTTACTATGCGACTCATTGTTATAATCATAGGCAGGAAGCCTAAAAATAGTTTTGTAGATATGATTATGTTCCTAGAGTTCGTGTGGTTATGAGTTAAGAGTACATCATATCTGCCCGTGAGAAATGTAACAGCCAGCTAATAGAGCATTGGGGAAGTCG
Organism: Lymantria dispar; assembly: GCA_032191425.1. NCBI lineage: Eukaryota > Metazoa > Arthropoda > Insecta > Lepidoptera > Erebidae > Lymantria > Lymantria dispar. The sequence continues at coordinate 753,142 of CM063465.1, read as the reverse complement.
GCCGCAATACTCTCTTGGAAAACTGCGGAATAGTTCTATATCTAGCAGTAAACGTATGTAGGTTTATAGACGAATGAATACAATATTTGGGGCTAATGTTGTTATATAAACGGTGCCAAAGTCCCATGGATAAGATAAGCGATCGTGTAGTCTATGGTGTTGTATAGTTAGGCGAAATGTGCATAGATCAGAGCTCGTGAGCAAAAAAAAAATTAACTCAATATTGGCATAACACTCTCAAAACTCTTTGCCTAAAAGAAAATTTAAAAAATGTTGTAGCAAAAGTTTCATACCGGCGAGTAATTTTCAAGCGTTAAATTCCATATTCAAAAATCACTTCATAATGACTAACAAAACATAACCTATCGTATTTAGGTAAAAATAGAGTTTAAAATACTTTGTTGTCATTTGAATTTTCTCTTAAATTTATATGAAATCAATTGTTTTGATTTTATATTCTGAAATCTACACAATAAAGTTGAATTTCCTTTGTAGCGCTGTGAGTTATGAGCCACGTGTTTATATTTCCTGCAGTTGCGCGTTGGCGATCGTCGAGGTCAGACGTGCCCCGTTACGAACTGCCACGCTTTTCTTTCCCGCGAGGTTTTTTTCATAATCATTACGAAAAATTGTGTTACTATTTATGTGATTTATTTGTGTTGAAAATTGAGTGAACGTGTCAAAATTGCTTGAGGAATAAAAAAACACCGATACAATTTTATGAGGCGTTTATGGTATAATAAAAAAACAGTAATTAAGGCATAGTACATTAGCTATATTTTTTTTAATTCCCATCATTAAGGTAATATCATATCCTGTATAGGGCGGACGCTAATAGTCCAGTTTATTAGGCGGATTATACAAATCAAAATATCAAGTTTTAGTATTACCTAGGCAATTAGTATTTCCTTCCGTGTGGTGACGGATTATGAATACAATTCACCACTCCCTATCTTGCTCGTGGATGTCGTAAAAGACGACTAAGGGATATAATATGGACATAAGATCTGTGCAAGAGAAGGAAAACTCGAAATAAAACCCTATGCCAATATGTCTTACCAGCACGGTATAGTAAGTTGCATTCCCTCCCATTGTGGAGGAGGCTCGAGCCCAACAGTGGGACGTATGTGGGCTGCGATGATGATGATGAATTAGTATTTCGTAACTTTTTTTAAACAGTAACTTTCCACCACTCACTATCTTACCCGTGGGTGTCGTAAAAGACGACTAGGAATATAATATGCATATAGCGTCTATGCAAGAGAAGGAAAATTCGAATTAAAACTCTATACCAACCCATCTGACCAGTGTGGTATAGTAAGTTAATATTCCTCCTAGGAGGCTCCAGCCCAGCAGTGGGGCGTATATGAGCCGAAATGATGATGAATGATTACGGAAGATAATAAACATATAATTCATCTCAATCTATATATGTCCCACTGTTGGGCTTGGGATTTCTCTATTATGGGAGGGCAATTGACCTATTATACCACGCTGGTTAGACGTGTTGGCATAGGTGTTTGTTTAGTTTTCGTTTTCTTGCATTGATGTTCATCATCATCATCATTTCAGCCTATCGCCGTCCCCTGCTGAACGTAGGGCTTGCTCACAAATTGCGGTTCTGTGCCGCCTGCATCCAATGACGCCCAGCAACTTTCACCAGGTCGTCGGTCCACCTAGTGGGGGGGCGTCCTACGCTGCGTCGTCCGATACGTGGTCGCCACTCGGGCAACTTTCTTCCCCCGTGGTTGTCGGTTCGTCGAGCGATGTGTCCTGCCCATTGCCACTTCAGCGTGCTAATTCTTCGTGCCATGTCGGTTACACCCGTTTTTCTGCGGATTTCTGTATTCCGAATTCTATCTCGCAGAGAAATCCCGAGCATAACCCGCTCCATAGCCCGCGCTGAACGACTTTGAATTGATGTTAACTAAATATTAAATCCCTTAGTCGTTAACAAGACCCACGGGCAAGAGGGTGGAGAATTATGTACTTACTCCGTCAACACATGGACGAACATATACTAACGGATAAAAATTATACTAAGACAGAATATTATAGTGTTGCGTGGAAATCGAACACGCGACTCCTTGCGTGGAGGTCAGTGTCTATACCAGTACGTCACCTGTCCAATCAGCTGTAAGCTTTTTTTATTACTTCATTCTTATCCGCAAAGGGATAAATATAGGTATAAAACACACACTTATCCTAATAATATTATAAACGCGAAAGTTTGTATGTATGTGAGTATGTTTGTTGCTCTTTCACGCAAAAACTACTGAATACGGAATTTGATGAAACTTCACAATAATATATCTTATATAACAGAATAACACATAGGCTAAAATTTAGCCCGATATTCTCACGGGAAGGGGAATTATGCGCGTAAAAGCGAAGGAAGCTGCTAGTTGTCCATATAACTTTTGAAATATCAAATATAATTTGCATGTATGTTGACAAAGTAAGAATACTATCCACCACCCTTACCAATGGGTGTCGAAAAATACCACTAAGGCATATAATATGCGTATAACATCTATGCAAGAGAAGGAATACTCAAAACAAAACCCTATACCAATACGTCTGATCAGCGTGGTACAGTGGGTCAATATCCCTTCTATTGTGGAGGAGGCCTGAGCCCAACAGTGCGATGTATATTGGGCTGAGATGAATTATACGTTTGTTATCTTCAGTAATACCAGAATAATTTCTTTAGCACAAGTTATTGTTTTAAAAAAAGTTAATGCAATCCCAATTGCCTAATAGTGAAACTTGATGTGTTTTGTATAATCTGCCTAATAAACTAGACTATTAAAGTCTGCCCTATACGGGATATTGCCTTAATGACGAGAATTAAAGAGTCCAACTGTGGGGCGTATATGATATGAAATGATGATGATGAAGAATACAGATCACCACTCTCTATCTTGCCCGTGGATGTCGTAAAAGACGACTAAGGGATATAATATGCATATAACATCTATTCAAGAGAATTAAAACTGGAAATAAAAACACTAGTTTGACCAACGTTGTATTGTAGATCAGTTTCTCTACTACTGTGGAGGAGACTCGAGTTCATCAGTGGTACGAGTATTGGCTAACATGATGATGAGATAACTGAACCACCAGTTTGACCAGCAGCTTAGTAGATCAATTTCGCTCCTATTGTGGAGGAAGGTCGAACCCAGCAGGGATATATTTTCGCTGAGATGATGATGAGGATATTTTGTCTGTATCCTAACGGACTAAAAGTACATATATATATACAAATGTCATGGCTATTCAACTGGCTATAGCTAATCAAAATCCCTTCCAGGTAAAGTAGAGGAGACTCTACAACGCACAGGGTTTAAAGTTTTTTCTACTACGCCTTGTACTAAGGAAATAATCCTTATATTGCGGGAGATTTTACAAACATATAATTCGTTCGTTCGTTCATCGTTTTAGCTCATATACGTTCCACTGTTGGGCTCGAGCCTCCTCCCCATTAGGAGGGAGTTTGACCTTACTGTATCATGCTAGTCAGACAGGTTGATATAGGTTTCTGATTCGAGTTTTCCTTCTCTTGTATAGATGTTATATGCATAGTCGTCTTTTACGACATCCACGGGCAAGATAGGGTGAATTGTATTCTTACTCCGTCACCACACGGAACAATACAATATAACAGTAACATATAATTAAAGGACACAAATTACATCTAGACTCAGAACAGCAATTTGTGGATCGCACAAATTGTTGGGTGGAATTCGATCCCGCAACACTGGTACGATCAGTCGGTATCTTAACCACTACGGCATCTGTGCAGTCAGTTTGAGAAGATAAAAAACAATTAAAATCCAGCATTTTGTTGAATCATCTATCCAAATTACTTGTGGCTGACGCAATATGTATTCTATTTTCATCATATTTCATTCATCATCATCTCCGCTCATATCCGTCCCGGCTAGGCTCGAGCCTCCTCCACAATAGGAGGGAGATTAACCTTACTATACCTTGCTCGTCAGACAGATTAGTATACGGTTTTGTTTCGAATTTTCCATCTCTTGCATAGATTTTATACGTATTATATCTCTTTGTCGTCTTTTACGACATTCACAGGCAAGATTGGGAGTGGTGAATTGTATCCTTACTCCATCATCACATTTACACCAAAATCAAAATGGGCAACCTTAAAGTTTCTCCAACTTATAAATATATATTTAAAAACGATTATGAAACCAGAGCTTTAGATGTCCTGAACAGACTTGCTGTCTACAAAGCTTTTGTAAAGATGTCATCAACATCTGACTACTGTGATAAGTTTTAAGAAAGAGTTTTTAATTATCTTGAGATCGGAATAGAAAAAAGCATTTTATGGTTAATTAAATTTCAGTTTTGAGCAGTATTTAAGTGTTTTTATTTAGTTTAATATGATAAAATCAAGGAATAAACCGTGGCGTTGCGGAGGCATTAACAAAAACGCAACGCAAAAACTACTGAATGGATTTTGATGAAACTTCACAATAATGTAGCTTACATATCAGAATAACACATAGGCTATAATTTATCTCGATATTCCTACGGAAAGAGGAACTATGCGGGTAAAACCGCAGTGCGCTGCTAGTAGGAATATATTTGTCGCCAATAACTTACTTCCTCGTGGGAGTCGTAGAAATTTGCTGAAAGTCTAATTTTTATGAGCATTACACTTAATCATAATCTTTGGTAATGTAATACGTACTCTTCTTCTCTCACATACTGCTAAGGTTTTGACAATCCTTGACCTTTTTAGGCGGGCTATGGTCAGCATTACCTCCGGGATGTGATAATCTTTGACCTGCCTAGGGTATGTAATTATTGATCAATTAGATGGAGTAAGATTAAAGCAACCCCTATTCATCTTTTACGACACCCTCGGTCAAGGGTTCGTAGAATTCGTAGCTACCGCACCTCAATCATCATCATCAATTCAGCTCATATACGTCCCACTGCTGGGCTCGAGCCTCCTCCACAGTAGGAGGGAAATTGACTTAATATACCATGCTGGTTAGACATGTTGGTATTTTTTTTTTTTTTTTTTTATTGGTGGGCTATGGTAAGCGCACGTGCGGTCCAGTCCGTCTGGGGCGATAAAAGGACGGCGCGCCGGACCATAACCCACCCGTACCCACGTCACCTCGTTGTTGGGCCGACCACCGGAGCAGATGTGACTTGTCGTCAGTGGTCGGCCCGACGGAATACCCTTTCGGGTACCCTCACCTCTCGACATCCTAGGACGTCGGTCGCCGTCGCGCGGTTAGCCACACTGCGGGTGACGGACAATTCCCCGGTCCGATCACCCGCGGCCTCGGCTAGGGCGGCATTAGGCGCAGATACTCGCGCCTGCGCCGCCCGAGTCGCCGGCGGCGGAACGTGTCGCCGAATAGGATCTCTACTCGCACACGATCCGCCGCCTCCTTCCGTGAGATAACGGCCTCACAGAAGGCGGCGACCGCGTCCCAGTTCCTGACGCTGACGAGCATCTCCCTGGCGATGGTCGGCAGCGCCAGGTCGGCACCGATAATCGCGACGAGTTCACGGCGTTCCCCCTCCCACGCAGCACACTCCTCGAGCATGTGCTGCGCCGTGTCCTTGTCGCAACTGCAGTGGTGGCAGGACGGTGTGCTCTCCCTCCTGACAATTTTGTGCAGGTACTTCCTGAAGCAACCGTGCCCCGTCAGCACCTGCGCCAGTCGGAAGGAAAGCTCCCCGTGCGTCCGCTCCAACCACTCCATCAGCACCGGCCGGAAGGCCTCGACGGTCCTGACACCGTACCGAGGACTCTCCAGCCGGACTGCCCAACGGGCAATGACTCCACGGCGGGTGTCGACCCGCCAGGCGGTGATCTTCTGCAGGGAGACCATACCGCCGCGGGCGCGCATCTCCGACACCCGCCGATAAATGTCGGCGAGCATCTCCGCCTCCAGGTCTCACGGGGGAGTTCCGGCCAAGAGGCACGCTGCCTCCGTCGACATCGTGCGGTAACCGCGTATGGCCCTGACCGCCATGACCCTCTGTGGTTGCCTCAAGAGGGCCCTCAGCCGGACGGTCAGGGACCCCGCCCACACCGGTGCGCCGTACAGAGCCATCGACCGGATCACCCCCGCGTACAGCTGTCGGCACGTAGCGCTGGGTCCGCCCACATTCGGCATCAGCCGCGAAAGGGCGGACGCCGCGCCGACAAGCCGGGGAACAAGTCGATGGAGATGCTCCCGGAACCAAAAATGCCCGTCGAGCACCAGGCCCAAGTACTTCATGTGGGCCTGGATGCTGATGGTGACCGACTTCACGGTGATCGAAGCGCCGGCGGGAGGCCCGGCGGTACGGAGGCCATGGAACAAAAGGGCCTCCGTCTTTTTCAGGGCTACCCTCAACCCCAGCGCTTCGATCCGCCCGACAATCTCCTCGGTGCCGAGAGTTGCCAGGCGTGCCGCCTCCTGGTATAGGGTTTTGTTTCGAGTTTTCCTTCTCTTGCATAGATATTATATGTGTATTCCCTTAGTCATCTTTTACGACATCCACGGGCAAGATGAAGGGTGTGGTGAATTGTATTCTTAATCCTTCACCATAGGGAATCAATCAAAATTATACTTAATATTGGGATATCAGTTTGATGACGAAGTAAGAATACAATTCACCTCTCCCCATCTTGACCATGGATGTAGTAAATGATGAGGGTATAATATAACTACATATAAGACGAAACTAAAATACTTTAAAATGGACAGTTTATTAGTTCGGAGACAATTGCTAGACATGTCCTTTCTCTATAAAGTATTAAGAAATCAGTACGACTGTCCTGCTCTATTACAATGCTTTTTGCATATTCCTAGATGCACACCTAGGCGCGTTATTAAACCTGCATTATTACAACAACCCCGGGCAAAAACTAATTTAAAGCAATTTTCTACTATTTCTAGATTATGTAGGCAATATAATACTATAAACCAACATGTGGATATATTTGCAGATAAATTTTCCTAATTTAAAATTACCGTACTCAGACTGTTACGAAAACTGTACTGGAAGTAATTGAATACAGAGATACGAAAAAGAAAATATTATGTGCGTGTACAAGTGCGACGTAGTGTTAATTATTTTTTCAATTTAGTTAGTTATTTCTTTCTCCCCATATTTCCACTTTAATTTTTTCTTTTTTTCCTTACCATGTTACTCTTATTTTTTATCTCATTATATTAATTAGCTATAAGTAATGAAATAATGTACATACTTTTTATTGTGCATGATGTGGCACCTTTAAAAATTGTGCAACTTAGTTTAATTTTTTCATAGTAATATTTATTAAGTTTGTATTTTTAGTTGTAGCAATTCTTGGTTGTCCAAATAAATAAATAAATATAACGTCTATCCAAGACAATGAAAACTCGAGATAAAATTCTATAGCATTAAGTCATTAAGTCTGCCTATGTACTTGTGCATAAAATTTAAATAAATAAATAAATATAGCAACATGTCTGACTAACGTGGTATAGTAGGTCACTATCCCTTCTATTATGGAGGAGGCTCTAGCCCAGCAGTGGGACATATACAATCCGAGCTGATAATGATTAAAATATAAACAAAAAGCCGTAAATATGACGAAATATGTATATGAAAATAAGAAATACGTGAAGGTCGTACAAATATTTAAACAAATGTATTATAATTATTATTATGTATGTAACTACTTAATGAGCTACATAAGACGTCACATACAAATATTAATGGCGGACATACAAGGTTATTATATAATAGTGCCCGTTCCTGTGGCAATACGGAGATAGCCTAAAAATAGAAATATTTGTCCGCGCAACAATGTAAGAACACAATTTTTTATTTATTTAAAGTTTAAATTTAAATTTTTTTTGTTTTTTATTTATTTTTTATTTTTATTTATTTATTTAAGATATCACCCTGCACTAAGGAAATAATCCTTGTATTGCGAGGGACTTTACAAACATATAATTAACGGACACAAATTACATCCAGACTCAGAACAACAATTTGTGGATCTCACAAAGTGTTGTCCCGCGTGGGATTCTAACCCCCGACACTGGCGCTGTAGGTCGCTACCTTAACCACTACGCCATCTGTGCAGTCAATTCACAGCCTTATGTATTTTAATCGTTAGTATCGTAAAACTAAGGGATATAATATCGACTGCATAGATGGCTTAGTGGTTAAGATACCGACCTACAATGCCAGTGTCGCGGGTTCGAATCCCACGCAGGACAACACTATGCGATCCACAAATTGTTGATCTGATTCTGTATTATTGTCCGTTAATTACATGTTTGTAAAGTACCCCGCAATACAAGGATTATATCGTTAGTGCGGGGTGTTGTCTTAAAAAAAGAGAGTGTGTACAAAGTACGCATATCAGAAGTGAAATTTCTTTATCCTTTTATCCTTTATCCTTCACCCTTCACCCTTCATCCTTCATTCTTTATCCATTATTCTTTATCCTTTATCTCATTCTCTCGCCGGTTGAATCTTATACATTTACGTGGTTGTCTTTATGAACTCGCTTTTTCGTTTCATCGAATTTGAAATCACAACGATTCTAAAGATGTTTCACTTCAAAAAATTATACTAGCGAATTGCCGCAGTTTCACCCACGTAGTTTCTGTTCCCGTATGAATATAGGATAACCTAAAAATAGATATTTTGTCAGTGCGGTGACAAAGTAAGAATACAATTCATGTCCCTACATATCTTGTTCATAGGGGTAAATAATAGAAAATTGTAGTTTATAAAACTAAAAAACAGCTTACAAGCTGACGTGGAATAGTGAATTGACCAGAGTAGGTCAATTCACTATGGTGGAGGCTCGTGCCCACTGATGGCACGTGTATGAGCCTAAATTTTAGTGATTTAGACGTGAAAGCGTAAACAAGCTCAAATTCGCATTTATAATATCAAGATTTAAATATCTCTTGAAATTACAGGAATAATTTGCCTCCAGTGGGCGGCGGGATGGGGATGGGTCGGCAATTGTATTCTACAATTGTCGCCACCCCTTATTTACACGTGGGAGTAGCAAAAATCGACTAGGCCATCACTAGGGGATCAGCAACACCTACATATCATTTGAAAAACATGTAACTTATATTGCGATTATCAGCTTGTTGATGATCGCAGCTGTTTTAATATTTTATTTATAGGGAAGGTCTATATACAATGGTGGATGGCGAAATGTTTGATCATCATCATCATCTTGCTCTTATCCCAATTACTTGGGGTCGACGCAATATGTCATCTGTTTTGACATATTGCAAAAAGTTTCGGCAATGACTTTTATGACCGGCCGCCTGCCTGACGTCAACCCTCCTTGGGAATGTAATCGTTGACCCAAATGGTACCAGATGGAGTTGGTCAATCTAGGGCTCTTAGTCGTCTTTTACGACACCCATGAGCAAAGCAAGGGTTGATAGTATTCGAAGCCGCTACCACACAGCACGGCGAAATGTTTGATAAACATAAATAATGTTTTTGAAAGGATGAAGATAAAAATTTATTTTATTAATGGAGGATAGAAAGAAAAGTGGACTACATCTGAACGCTCTGATAACATCATGATCGCACATACATTCAACTGTTGGACTCGGCCGCCTCTAGAATGGGAGGGAATTTCACCTACTATACTATTCTGGTCAGATATGTTGGTATAGGGTTTCATTTCGAGTTTTCTTTCTCTTGCACAGATCTTATGTATTATATCCCTTAGTCGTCTTTTACGACCTCCATGGGTAAGATAGATAGAGATGAATTATATTCTTACTTACACCTTTGGATAATTTCACACCTTATAAAGGAAAAGAAAATCATTGTTTAATATGATTCTAATTGAAAAGAGGCGCTCATACGCCAATCCACGTTAGTTTCAATGGTAGAACGATTGGAATGGACAATAGATGGGCTCTAGATTCCGCGTATGGCATTCATTTTTGACTCGTAAGCAAGTGTTTATAAAAAAAGAAACGGTAGAGGGAGCATACACTGAATGGCTTAGCATCCAAAAGGGTGTTAGACAAGGATGTGTAGCGTCACCATGGCTGTTCAACCTATTCATGGACAACTGTTTGACTGATTTAAAAGAGAGTAAATATGGACTGAGAATGAATGGGTTACTTATCAAATGTCTTCTCTACGCTGACGATCAAGTTCTACTTGCTTCGTCGGTGAATGAGTTGCAATAGATGGTAACAGCAGTACATGAGGCTTTTGAAAGAAAAGGAATGAAAATTAATGTAAAGAAGACGAAAGTTATGGTATTTGAAAGGGAAGAAGCTATGCCGGAATGCAAGATACGTATAGAAGAGGAAATATTAGAACAAGTGCAAGAGTTTGTATATCTGGGATCTACATTTGCGAGAGATGGTAAATGTGAAAGTGATATTGAAAGAAGAGTGTGTAAGGGAAATATGGTGAATGATGCTTTGCGCACCTTTATGGGCAGCCAAAGCCTGTCTATGAAGGCTCGCTTGGCTGTGCATAGGGGAGTACTTGTACCAACTCTAATGTATGGAAGTGAGAACTGGGTATGGCAGAAGAAGCACGAAAGTAGAATAAATGCTGTAGAAATGAGAGCGCTGAGGAGCATGATTGGTGTGAAATTGAGTGATAGAATTAAAAACAGAGTGATTAGGAAACGTTGTGGAATGAATGTAGATGTAGTGACAAGGATTGAGAAAGATATGTTAAGTTGGTTCGGCCATGTAGAGAGAATGAATGAAAGGAGACTAACAAGGAGAATTTATAAGGCGAATGTGAACGGAAGTGTTGGAAGGGGAAGACCGAGGCAGACGTTCCACAATCAAATCGAGGACGTTCTTAAGAAAGGCCAGGTTAGGAGTACCCTGAACCAAAGAACATGTATGAGGAGTTTAATGAATGTGGACGAGGCGAAAGTGGTATGTCAAGATCGTAGCAAGTGGAAGGAAGTGGTCTCTGCCTACCCCTATGGGAAAGAGGCGTGATTATATGTATGTATGTATGAAACGGTAGAACAGGTCAAGTTAGCATAGGAAATATAAATCTGTTTTGTTAAGAACTACTTCCCTAATGTATATCTTTAATTTATAGTAAAAGCGCCGTTATTTCTTTTTTGGGGGTGGGCTACGGTCAGCGCACCCATCGCCCGGCTCCGTCCGGGGCGACAGAGGGGCGGCGCCCACAGCCCTGTAATCTAGACGTCGCCTTCGTCATTGGGCTGACCACCGGTGCAGGGTATTTGTCGTCAGTGGTTTGCGATAGCAAAAGCGCCTAATATTAATTCCAGCGAATTTCACCTCTAAATCATATAGGTATAATTCTGGACTATTATTTTATTAAAAATGTTAGAAAAATATCTAATTTTATAGAGAACCAGCTGACGTATTAATATAAACCATTCTTGAATCCGCTTCAAAATACAATTTTTTTTTTTTGTGTGTGACTTAGTTGTTAGCCGCAGGTGGCTGTGACAATTTTACCCGGACTGTTGGGCGAGTGCTGAGGGCTCTCAAACCGTTCTAAAAAAAAAATTTAATTTCGGTCCGTATATATATATATATATATATGTGTGTGTGTGTGTGTGTGTGTGTGTGCGCGCGTGCTTACGTACTTGTGTAAATATAGCTGTACTATCAATTTTGATCTACATTAAATGCATTACGTTTATAATGGTTCTTTTTTGTTTTTCTATTGCAAGCGGTGGCAAACGAGCAAACGGTACACCTGATGGTAAGTGTTGCTGCCGCTCATGGACCTTTACAAGGCCGCTGCTTACCACGAAGAAAGTGAAGGCAGTGTGAATGCGTGCATTGAGGCTCGGTGATACCAAAGGCATCACCAAAACCCTCCACATGCGAACACCCTCAGAAAGGTGGGCTTCCGGCTCTCTCGCTTACTGAACGAAGCGCAGTAACAAAATGCTACTGCTCAGATGTCGATTTTCTGCGAGAGCGTGGTACTACCCCGGACAGACCGGCCCGCGGCTATAGACAGATAACTGTCGACAGTGTGCTCCTACCACTACTAGCAACCCGCCCTGCTTCGCTTCGGTTTCAGCCGCCTTACCCGCGTAGTTCCCGTGGGGATACTGGTATAAAATATAGCCTATGTTACTCCTTGATCTTATAGCTACCCGTTGGTGAAAGAATTGTCGAAATCAGTCCGGTGGTTTAAGCGTGAAAGCGTTACAAACAAACAAACAAACTAACTTTCGCATTTATAATATTAGTAAGGATTTAACTAGATAAGAATAGTGGTTGGATTAGGATACGAGTAGTTAACTGTATTGTTTAAAATATCTTCGTAAATAACTCATTAGTTTTTAGTTTGAAGATCTTTTTAAAATATAGGATTTTATATTACACTAGCTGATCCAACAGACGTTGTTCTGTTCAAATACATACCTACTACAGCAGCGCCACCTACCGGATCCAATTGTGAATATAAACCATTCTCGAATTCCCTTGAAAACACACAAAAAATTTTATCAACATCGGTCCAGCCGTTAAGGAGGCGTTCAGTGACATACACAAGACACAAGAAATTTATATAAAAAGATTATATTAATCTATATCGTGAGATTTAGTCCTTATTTGCAATAAGCTCACCAAGATATATTTTTTACAACATAACAAAAAACAAGAAATTCTCAATTTTTCTCTACTATAGTAGACATGTATATATTATACAAATAAAATCTCAATATTTTTTTTTTTTAGGGTGGGCTGCGGTCGGCGCGCTCCTCGCACCACTCCGTCCGGGGCGACAGAGGGGCGTAAGCACGCAACACCCGCAACCCACCCGAAAACCACGTCGCCTTCGTCGTTGGCCGACCACAGGAGCAGGGTTACTTGACATCAGTGGTCGGCCCGACGGAATACCCCCTATTGGGGTACCCTCCCATCGACCGACGTCCCCCCATCGGGGAGGACGTCGGTCTTTCCTCACGCGGTCGGCCTCTCTGCGAGTGACGGACTAATCCCCGGTCACGTCATCCGCAGCCTCGGCTAGGGCGGCATGAGGCGCAGATAGTTGCGCCTACGCCGCCCCAGTCACCGGTGGCGGATCTCCTCATCGAGGCTGCGCTCCTCGAGCAGGCGATCCGCCGCCTCCTTCCGCGAGATCACTGTCTCGTAGAAGGCTGCGACCGCGTCCCGATTCCCGACGCTGTCGACCATCGTCCTAGCGATAGCCGGCAGCGTCAGGTCTGCACCGATGATTGCGACGAGTTCACAGCGCTGCACTGCCCAAGCCGCGCAGGCCTCGAGCGTATGGCGCGCCGTGTCCTCGTCGCAATCGCAGTGGTGGCAGGACGGTGTACCCATGCTCCGTCAAAACCTGCACCAGTCGGAAGGAGAGCACCCCGTGCCGCCTTTTCAACCACTGCATCAGGCCTCTCCAGCCGGACTGCCCAACGGGCAATGACGTCTCGGCGGGCGTCGACGCGCCAGGCGGTGAGCTCCCTTAACGAGATCACACCGCCCTCCGCTCGCACCCTCGTCACCCCCTGATACAATCCGGCGAGCATCTCCGCCTCCAGGTCCCACGGGGGAGTCCCGGCCAACAGGCTCGCTGCCTCCGTCACCACTGTGCGGTATCCGCGGATAGCCCTGACCGCCGTGACCCTCTGTGGTCGCCACAGAAGGGCCCTAAGTCGGACGGTCATGGACCCCGCCCACACCGGTGCACCGTACAGAGCCATCGACCGGATGATCCCCGCGTACAGCCGTCGGAAATAAAATCTCAATATGGATGATCATCATCGTCATCATCGCAGCCCACGTACGTCCCACTGTTGGGCTCGGGCCTCCTCCATAATGGGAGAGAAATTAACCTATTGTACTACGCTGGTCAAACGTATTGGTATATAGTTTTATTTCGAGTTTTCCTTCTCTTGCATATGTGTTATATGCATAGTATATCCTTTAGCCGTCTTTTACGACACCCACGAACGAGAAAGGGGGTGGTGAAAGTATTACTCCGTCACCACACAGAGAATATACTTGGTCGATTTCCTTTATATCGTGGAGGAGATTCGAGCCCAGCAGTAGGAGGTATATGAGCAAAATGATGATAATGATGCATGCATATTGACGAAAATTAGCATTGAAATTTGTTACATATTTGTTGCGAGAGATCCGGAAGCCCAACTTTCTGAGGGTGTTTGCGTGTGGAGGGTTTTGGTGGTGCCCTTGGTATCACCGAGTCTCAATGCACGCATTCACACTCCCTTCACTTTCTTCGCGGTAAGCAGCGGCCTTGTAAAGGTCCATGAGCGGCAGCAACACTTGCCATCAGGTGTACTGTTTGCTCGTTTGCCATCGTTTGCAATAAAAAAAAAGTATTTAAAAAAAATTAAGTATACAAAAGATGGCGGCGAATTTATTATATACTATGTTTTCGTTAATATATTTATTTAATACACACTGAGAAGGACGGTTAGGGTACAACCCATTTGTTACAGATAGTATCAGCTATTCCCGCATGATAGATAGCTGTAATCTATCTATCTTTGCGTAGACTATTGTAAACGATTAGCAGAATTAATTTAATTGAGGTCAATTGATATACAGCGGGCCAGTAACGTTTTCTAGGAGCGGCCTAATAAACCTAAAGCTTTGTTATATAAAATTATTGTTCATTCATTTTAAACAGTGAGAATATACTTAGCCGTGTGGTGACGGAGTAAAAATACAATTCACCACCCCCCTCTCTTGCCCTTGGGTGTCGTAAAAGACGACTACGATATATAATATTCATATAACATCCATACAAAAGAAGAGAAACTTGAAACTAAACCGTATACCAAACGAGTCTGACCAGCGTGGTGTAGTGGGTCAATTCCCCTCCTATTGTGGAGGAGGCTCGAGCCCAATAATGGGACGTACATCAGCTGTGATGATAATGATTAAATATACTAGTGTGCCATCGACGTCAAGGAATTGGTACCAGCAGTCGATTTCCTGAAAATAGGAAGCGTATACAGAAGGTTATGAGGCCGCACGCCGCCTTTTCATCGCTTTATCATCTCAGCTCATATACGTCCCACTACTGGGCTCGAGCCTCCTCCACAATAGGAGGGAAAATGATTACCTTACTATACTATGCTTATCAGACAAGTTACTAGGGTTTTTTACTTCGAGTTTTTCTTTTGTTGCATAGATGTATGCATATTATATCTCTTAGTCGACTTTTAAGACATAGACATGTAAGATAGGGAGTGATGAATTGTATTCTTACTCTGTCACCATACCGGTAACGGATGTGCTTCAATGTAAAAAAAGTAAATATGAACTATTATCCCAAGGGAAAACCTTAAACCGTATCCTATGGGTTAATAAAGGAAACAGTATATCTAAGTGCCAATAATGATTCAAATCTGTTCGTCGGTTTATTTGTGATTAAGTAACAAACTTCTAAACAAGTATATAATAAAATTGAATTTTTTTAATAGAGTAGAATAGCATTTATTGTCACATAATAACTAATAATTATAATACATGTTTTTAATTAATTTTGAAAATAGGGGAATGCTCAGCATTGTGCTGCATAGAAATTATGCAGGGCTGGTTTTCAGCAAACCCCTTTCCTCAAACATATAAGAAAGAAAAAATAACAAAAAAAAAAGAAAAGAAAAAAAGAAAAGGAATAAAAATAACTTACAATAAGAATGATAACAATATAAATAACATTAATGAATTGAATTATGAAGGATGTGCTTTTGTATGATGAGTTCGCTTTTCCATTTTTGTGTGTATGAGTGTTGAGTGTTTGTTTGTGTGTGTGAATGTGTGTATGTGTGTGCGTATGCGTGTATGTGGGCAGCGATTGACGTATCTATTTGTTGCAAATTTGTAGTTTATGTCATGTAAAAACAAAATTGTGCAACTTAGTTTAATTTTTCATAATAATATTTATTAAGTTTGTATTTTTAGTTGTAGCAATTCTTGGTTGTCCAAATAAATAAATAAATAAATGTAATTATTCATCAGTTCGTTATACAAATGTCGCATCAAATATAACAACAACAACAATTACTATATTTTAACAACTCCCGACGCGGACTAAAATAAAAAATAAATAAATATTACGTTCTCTTCAACAGGAATTATCAATTAATTGTCATTTAACTACTATACTGGCTGCGTGAAGCACTTAATTGAGTAATCATACGCCATTTCGTTATGGAACAGAGCTGATACTCTTACACTGCTGGACCGATATTAACCAAACATAGCTAGGAACCACCGCAACGAAACTGGCTTTTAGATTAAACATCCGCATCAAAAGTGGTCCATCCGTTTGAGCGTTACAATGCCACAGACAGACAGACATCGATGTAAAACTTATAACACCCCTCTTTTTGCATCGAGGATTAAAAATATATATATTTAATTTTGTTTTGATCAAACAATTTCATTTTGTTCTTAACGGACTATATTTAGCTTTGCTTACCACCCAAGGGTGGAGGCCCAAATACCCTCTATAACCCCTAACTTTTATACAAACCACTCGTCTCAGTATTTATTCAAATATAGCGTACCGTTAAGCGGCTTAAAAACAATTATGTCTGCAAAATGTTTTCTATAACATTTTCACAATAGAATTGTTGAAACTTTGATATATATAAGTTGGCAATTGTGTATCATTTTTTTGTATTTTGATTCAGTAGGAATACAACTCACCATCCCACTCATGGCCGTGGGTGTCTTCTAAGGTGTCGTAAACAGTTAACATCGCAGTAAGAGAGCTAAAATCTTGAAATATTAAATAAATAATATTTGGTTGATTGGGCTTGGCTCTGTATATTTTTTTTTTGTAAATAAATGATATTTTTAACGAACATATTTAGCATATACTAGCAATCCGCCCTCGCTTCGCTTCGGTTATAGGTTAGGTTATAATCGTTTTACCCACGTAGTTCCCGTTCCCGTGGGAATACCGGGATAAAATATAGCCTAGTTTACGCCCTGATATTATAGCTTTCCATTGGTGAAAGAATTTTTGAAATCGGTCCAGCCGTTTTGAAGATTACCCGGAACAAACAGACAGACAAAAATTTTTTAATTGCTATTTTAGGCATAGGTGTCGTGCAAATAACCGTGTGAGCATGAAAAAAGCCTGTTATTTTGACATTACAAACAGACACTCCAATTTTATTTATTGGTATAGATGTATATTAGTATAAAAATAAAAATGATAATAATGAAAACAATATTAAAAAATTACAGATACAGAATAATAATAACACCAAGATTCGATCTCACGCTGTTTGAATGCGACTGGACAACGTCCCAATTGAGCTATTGTCACTCTTGACGGCGACGGATAAATTTACATTCCTATTCCAATTACATTCTATGTCATTGTATTGATTAGCTAAAAACACCGACAAAACGACATATACTATAAATAAAACCTTGCTAGATCGATTTTTCGGCCCCAAAACCTCTAGTATGCTAAATTTCATGAAAATCATTGGAGCCTTTTCCGAGATTCAGGTTATGATATACAAGAATTGCTCGTTTAAAGATATAAAGATTTTCGTCCACGGTTTCACTTGCGTCAAATGTAGCTTACCCAAAATGAAATTTTACCCAATACCGTTCAAAGGATTACGCTTGATTCAGCAAAAAATTTTAAATTGAACAATAGTTCAATTAATAGTAATAATAACAATCCCAAGAGATTTTATCATCTCATCATCTCAGCCCACATAAGTCCCACTGTTGGGGTAATGCACCTACTATACTAGGCTAGTCAAACGTACTGGCATACATTTAAGTATGGTGAGATGAGTCCCATAAAAAGCTAGTATAAAAATTATTATATTCCGTGTGGTGACGGAGTAAGAATACAATTCACCACCCCCCTCTCTTACCCGTGAATGTCGTAAAAGACGACTAAGGGATATAATATGGATATAATATATATGCAAGAGAAGGTAAACTTGAAATAGAACCCTATACCAACACATCTACGCCTAATGCCGCCCTAGCCGAGGCTGCGGGTGATTGGACCGGGAAATTATCCGTCACCCGCGGAGAGGCTAACCGCGCGACGGCGACCGACGTCCCAGGACGTCGAGAGGTGAGGGTACCCGAAAGGGTATTCCGTCGGGCCGACCACTGACGACAAGTCACATCTGCTCCGGTGGTCGGCCCAACAACGAGGTGACGTGGGTACGGGTGGGTTATGGGCCCGCGCGCCGTTCTTTCATCGCCCCGGACGGACTGGACCGCGCGTGCGCTTACCATAGCCCACCCATAAAAAAAAAAAAAATGCCAACACATCTGACCAGCGTGGTATGGTAAGTCAATTTCTCTCCTATTGCGGAGGAGACTCGAATCTAACAGTGAGTAGTATGTGAGCTATGACGATGACGATGGTAGATTTAGAAGAAAAAATACTATTATATAATACAAATTAAATAAAAGCTTTTTTAAGCTTAAAGCGAAATATCTCTGCATAATGTATATACAAAATAAAAACCGGTCGAGCTTTTGTTAGAATACGTATTTGTAATTTAAAACTGAAGCTCATAATTGTTTAGAGATATGTATATTTAAGCTCAAATTTTCATTGATATGATACTGCACAGATGGCGTAGTGATTAAGATCCCGATATACCATGCCAAGTGTCCCAGGTTTAATTCAGGATAATGTGTATGGTAGGATCATACTGTCGAAAATTCCCTGTCTATGACCGCAGGATGGTCAATCCAGGGTAGTACACTCTCACATAAAATCATCGATATGATGTCAATTTGTTAAATCAAATCGAATAATTTATTCTGCGTAATAAGGGCTTAAGTGCAATTATTGCTATATTTACACATCGTTTGAGACAATTCCAATTCCAAACCTACCACCGGATCGGAACGCGGCCACAAGCTGGAAAGTTTAGAATTTTCATACCGGAAAATTTCTGGTATTAGTTCCACAGCTTATAGTAGTGTATATATATATATGCATGTGACTTTACAAAAGCTTTATATTAAAAGCTCAGCGGAATATAACCGTTGAGCGCACGAGTTGAGTTATAACCGTCAGTTAAGTAATGCACTTGTGTGTTCGACGCGATGCAATCCATTGAATTGGCACAACATTGCATGATCGATTTAGTTACGTACAATGTTTGTACATATATTGCTTCGTACAACCACAACTTTGTTTTCAAGGAATCCATATATATTATTTCTGAGATGTGTATTTATGGTTATGAAATTTTCATCTTAATACTCTGTATCAGCTTATAAACTCATTTGCAAAAAAAACGGGCACCTAAGCAATGAACCATTTCAAATGTTAATATTTCTTTGTTTGATAATTATAGGTAGTTTTATCCACACAATTTGCTAAATTAATAAGAAAATAATCGTTTTCATCAGTATTTCATAAAATTTAGATACAATTTATGGGAAATAATGCTAAACCTCGCTAGTAGTGTATATTCGCTAGTAGTGCATATGCTCATGAAGTAAAAATAAAAAAGTTTTTTTGTTTGTTTTTCTTTAATAAAGTAAAAGCAGATAAATGTTTAGTATCGAGTGTGACCCCCTCTAGCTAAAATCACAGCTTGAATTCGTCTGGGCATGCTAGCGAGTATATCCCGGATACTTGCTTGCGGAATACGTTCCCACTCCGCAGTAATCACATTCTTCAGCTCTCTGATGGTCTGCGGAGCCGGGTGTACTGATCTCACACGCCGTTTCAGAACGTCCCAGACATGCTCTATGGGATTGAGGTCGGGACTTCGAGCTGGCCAATCCAAACGACGAATGCCGACCTCTTGCACATACGCATTAACATCGCGGGATCGGTGGGCGCGAGCATTGTCGTCCATAAAAATCGAGTCTTCACCTAGAGCGGCCAATGCGGGTTGTGCGTGAGAAATTAGAACTTCCGTTATGTATCGATGCCCAGTCAGTGAGCCGTTTTCAATGAAGACTAACTCTGTACGATCCATTGAATTTATTCCTGCCCAAAACATAACAGAGCCCCCATCATAAGGTGTGATTTCTTCGAAACATGCCTCTGCAAAGCGTTCTCCTTGTCTTCTTAGCACTCGCCGACGTCGATCTTCACCGAACAGAGATATCCTGGCTTCATCAGAGAACAAAACCCTATTCCAATCGTCTTGAGTCCATGATTCACAATTTCTAGCGAACCTAAGCCTGTGAACTCTGTGCTCACGGAGTAATTTGGGGCCGCGGGCCGGGCGGTGACTGCGTATATTGGCAGCGAGAAGCCTCCTCCTGACCGTCCATAGACTAATATGCACATTTCTTACTTCTTGGAGGTTGTTCTTAAGATCCACATACGAAGATTTGCGATTTCTCAATGCGCGACTCACAAGAAAACGATCATCCCGTGGTTGGGTACATGGTTTTCTTCCAGAACCAGGCCTTCTCTCGACGGAACCAGTCTCCTGATATCGCTGCCAGGTCCTTTGGACTGTCGAGCGACTAACATTTAGCCTCCTAGCCACGAAACATTGGCTGCAACCCTCTTCAAGCAGCGCGATAATTTTGGTAGCTTTTACCACTTTTATCTACCATTTTTGATACAGCCAAACAGCATTAAATAAAGCTTTGACAGTCAAGGATATGAAATTAATCGATAAAAATTGAATAAAAGTTATGAAAGTCGATGTTAACTTCTGGAACTTCGCGCCAAAAATGTAGGATAAAAAGGGGTTTTCTGTAAAAATGAACATCAAATGAAAAATTGAATTTAGAACGTACTTTTTTAAATACCACAGCATTTTTAAAACCGGCCAGTAACGTGTACAAACGATTGAAACCTTTTTGGTATTGTATCTTTTTAAATATGAATGAAAATCAAAACCGCCCGTTTTTTTTGCAAATGAGTTTATAACGCCTGAGACCTCCTACATTATCTGAGCGGAATCGACCTTGTATGCCACGCTGGTCAGACGTGATGCAATAGAGTTTTCTATCGCGTTTTCCTTCTCTTACATTGATGTTACCTGCATATATCCTTATGTTGTCTTTTACGACACCTACAGGCAACAGAGGGGGCGGTAGATCGTATTCTTTTTCCGTAACTATATTGACAATCCATATTATTTCATTTGAAACATTATTTTCTCTTCTAAAGACGAAAAACAAGTAAATTTTAAAATTAATACTTTCATTCATCATTTCGGCTCAAATACGTCCCACTCGAGACTCCTCCACAATAGAAGAGAAATTGACCTTACTATACCATGCTGGTCAAACAGGTTGGAATAGGGTTTTGTTGCTTTCTCTTGTATAAATGTTATATGCACATTTAATCTCTTTCACAACACCCAGGGGTAAGGGGGTGGTGAATTGTATTCTTGTTCCCTCACCACACAAAAAAAAACATTTTTTTTCCATGGTCAGCTCACTCGCCGCCCGGCTCCGTCCGGGGCGACAGAGGAGCGCCGCGCGGCTCCAGGACCCACCCGTGGCACGTCGTTAGGCCGACCACCGGTACAGAGTTCCTTGTCTTCAGTGGTCGGCCCGATCCAACTGTTCCCTGCGACTTTTAAGCTTCTTCGAGACTAACCCTCTAAGACTTTCAATTAGCTTGACCTTGGTGATATTAAGTGAAAATAATATTCATTCAACATATATTTCGGCGTCTCATGGTAAATCCATACGTTTTTATAAAAATATATGTACTTAGTAACTATAAATTGAGCAAATGGCTTGTAAAAACATGGTATAAAGGTGCGAAGTTTTTTATTTAAATTATATTTAGAATTTTTTATATGATAGTTTAAAAAAAAAATATAGTTTATAAAAAAGTATTTACAAGCTAATAATGATTATTATACGCATAGGTGGGCACAGTTAATCCAAAAGTTAACTTCGTTAATCATTAAAGCGTTAAATTTGTGAAAATATAACTCAAGTTAAAGTGAACTGTTATAAGTTAACCATTTAGCAGCGTAGTTTACGCTGAGAGAAAAAGATAACTTCTACAGCATTCCGCATGCATCTGTCCGTACTAACTCGGGATACGCTACTGTCGAAAACCGCGATATCAAAACAGTTCTGCTACTGTCATAATCTACAATAGAAGCATTCACAGCAATTGGCGAAGGCTCGGGATCGGTTTCCTTTTTCGCGAGGCGGGGAGTGGTTTAGTTTCGTTTAGCGAGATGGCCGCGTGGCGGGACGACGCCCGCCGTGACGTTACTGTCCGTTGGGCTGTCTGGTTGGAGAGGCCCCGGTACGGTGTTCAGACTGTCGAGGCTTTCCGGCCGATGCTGATGGAATGATTGAGTCGGCGCGGCGGCACGGAATGCATTCCTTCCAACCGGTGCAGACATTGACAGGACATGATAGCTTCGCCAAGTACCTGCAAACGGTCGTGAGGTCGTGAGAGCACACTGTTCTGCCACCATTGCAATTGCGACGAGGACATGTGATAGTACACGCTCGATGTGTGTGCCGCGTGGAAAGCGCAGCGCCTTGAACTCGTCGCAATCATCAGTGCCGACCTGAAGCTGCCGACTATCACAAAGGCGATGCTCGACGGCGCCAAGGACTGGGACGCGAGAAATTAGTTATTAAATATTGACCAACATTTCGATACAAATTTATAGCCAGTGTAAGAAGAAAATGATTCTATATGAAAAAATTATATTGTTTATGGTTAGTAATTATTTAACATTAAAATTAATAGTAATTATATTTAAAAAACTAACAATCTAATATAGTATACTATTACCGGATCGGAACACGGCCACACTGAGAAAGATCCGGCAAGAAAACTCAGGTGACATGATGCTAAATTAATAACTAATCTCTGTATCGGGTAGATAATTATAAATTTTCTGCAGTAACGATGACTTGTTGAACGTGAGACATCTTAGTCCGTCCGTGATCATGAACGCTGCAAAGTGTTCGAAACGTCGGGTAATCAAAAGTCAAATACAAACGCGATAAAAGCCGTAAAGTAGTTTTATTTAAAAATATTTTTACGCGACGAAAGCGTTTGTATTTATTTTTTCCGTGTGGTGACGCAGTAAGAATACAATTCACCACTCCCTATCTTGCCTATGGATGTCGTAAAAGACGACTATGGGACGCAATATGCACATAACATCTGTGCAAGAGAAGGAAAACTCGAAATTAAGCCCTATACCAACATATCTGACCAGTATGGTATAGTAGATCAAATTCCCTCCCATTGTGGAGGAGGCCTGAGCCCAATAGTGGGACGTATGTGGGCTGCGATGATGATGACGATGATTTAATTTTTGATTGCCCGACGTTTCGAACATTTTACAGTGTTCATGGTCACCAAACCACAGAAATCGTTAAATTCCTTTTAAATAGCTGTTTAGGAGGCTTTTTTATATGATGACTAGATGAGTTTTTTTAAATAGATTCATAGATCACTTTAGACTTATAAATTGGAACCAAAATCTGGAAAAATATTTTATTTTGATAGACAAAACAATATCCGTTAAGTAACCTTAGTATTGATATATTTACTCTAAAATAGGACGTTGTCTCGTCTGGAAGCTTATCAACGTTATTTGTACTGACAATTTGTGTGGAATTTGAATAAAGCTTAATATTTAACTATATTAAACTAGCAGCGCTCTGCGGTTTTACCTGCATAGTTCCCCTTCGCGTGGGCATATCGTGATAAATTATAGACTATGTGTTATTCTGATATGTAAGCTAAGTTATTATGAAGTTTCATCAAAATTCGTACAGTGGTTTTTGCGTGAAAGAGTAACACACATCTTCGCATTTTCACATCTTCACATGCTCACATACAAACTTTCGCGTTTATTACTAATTTATATTAGGTACTAATAAGAAAATAACTAATAAATATTACTAATATTATATTAGTAGAATCTACTGAAATAAGTGTACTAAAATTTAACATTTTCAAAGTAATGTAACTTGGAAACGGTTATCCATTTGTTATTAGATAATTTAAAATATTTCTAAAAATCTGTATGATATTGTAATTAATACTACTTTTTTTTGGGGTGGGTTGCGGTCGGCGCCCTCCTCGCACCACTCCGTCCGGGGCGACAGAGAGGCGTAAGCACGCACACCCACAACCCACCCACGATGCACGTCGCCT
The DNA here is from genome assembly GCA_032191425.1 of Lymantria dispar. Classification (NCBI taxonomy): domain Eukaryota; kingdom Metazoa; phylum Arthropoda; class Insecta; order Lepidoptera; family Erebidae; genus Lymantria; species Lymantria dispar. The sequence continues at coordinate 729,022 of CM063465.1, read as the reverse complement.
TCGTCGTTGGGCCGACCACCGGAGCAGGGTTACTTGTCATCAGTGGTCGGCTCGACGGAATACCCCCTATTCGGGGTACCCTCCCATCGACCGACGTCCTCCAGACCCAACCCCAGGGTAGAACGTCGGTCTTTCCTCACGCGGTCGGCCTCTCGGCGGGTGACGGACTAATCCCCGGTCACGTCACACGAATTAATACTACTTTACGAATTTTACCGCGTTTATATTTGATTATGCTCGCGATTTCGTCCGCGTGGAATAGTTACTTTGGGCTAATGCTAACTTTAACCCGCGACTTTGTTTACGTACAAGGTAAAAATATTTTTAAATAATACAATTCTGTCACACATGATTTTTGCGAAACCTAACCGTTGATATAGTGCACGCAGCGGCAGCTCTCAAAAGGAAAAAAAACTTGATTCTGAAACATTTTTCATTGTTACTCCGCTCTTATTGGGCTTAACTTGATGATATATAACATATAGTGGTAATGGGCTATCTAACACTGAAAGAATTTTTCAAATCGGTTCAGTAGTTCATGAGATTAGCGCGTTCAAACAAACAAACTCTTCCTCTTTAGTATAGAGTATAAATTTTTGATTGCCCAACGTTTCTAACACTTTGCAGTGTTCATGATTACGGGCGGACTACCACTGACCGATTAAAATTTGTACCAGTTTAATATAAAATAACAGTAGAACATTGTAGTAATATTTACAATAATACTTCATTCGACTATTTAGTTGTTTAATATTGTTAGTGAAAGACTTACAACAGGAAGGGGCGGCTCAAGGTTCGATTTCGTAACGTTAAAATATATTACAAAGTTTATTTATTTGAATATGAATGGATTCTACTTTGAACTTTTATTTCTTTCAAAACAACGACAGGTGAATTAGAAAATGATGGACTGATACACAAGAGACCTTGGATTTCGCAATTGTGTTTGTTGCCCTTTATTTTTTTATAACCTTTATTTTTTTATTTGAAAATATCTGTAGGTTTTTTTTTGAAGTGAAACCTTTTCGGATACTTTTTTGGGTGAACAAATATCATACAACTCCCGCTATCGTTACCAAACGCCTGCCTCGAAAAATGATATAGAGCGCTTTCAAATCCACAAACACCAAGCGCAAAATTTGAAATTCTAACCATCTTTTATTGAAAAATTTGCATTACACATTTTCTAATAAATTAAAAGCCTATTAACCTACTAAATTAAAATATTTATTATTTTCGAATTATTTTTGGTTTATAATGAAGTGATTTTGGATTAAAGTTTAAATCGTTAACCATTGTTTACAAATCAAAATCTAATAGCTCGACTACACGATTTTTTTTAAACAACATCCGTCACTAATGAATGCCAGTTCAGACGATTTTAAAGACTCCCACGAGCAAAGTAATGTGTGGTTATCCTTTTGATCAAAAAGCCTAAACACCATTTTTGCTGAACCTTCATTCCAAGCTAATAGCAGACTTATATCAATCGACCAACGAGTCAATGAAACACTTGATACGATATAATTATATAAAAAATGCAAATATTCTAAAAATAAATATTTAGTCACCTCTAGCGACCCCTGAGGCATCTAATATATTTACTAGGCAAACAGGAAACCGCTAACAAAATTAGATCACGTTATTAAAAGTTTAGAGATATTTTAAAATAGTTTTTTTTTATGTATTTCATAACAATTCAGCGTTGGCAATTCGCTAAAAAAACCTAACGTTATAAATCAATGAACGTCGGCTACACGTATAAAAAAGTACGACATACTGTCACGTTCCGCCTGATCCGAGCGTGTAAACGAGAGTGCGACACGAGCGATAGATATCTCTAGTTTAAGTAATAAAATATTTGAGTTAAAGAGTGTATCTAAATGTTAATTTTTCTAAAAAAATTAAATTTCAATTAACTCCTTTGTGTTATACAAAATAATTATAATTTAGTGATAATAATTCAATTCAATTAACTTATGAGGTTATCACCTAAGATTAAATTATCGTCCGTAAACCGACTTTACAGACAATATTTTTTTTTCTAAAGAGCTGGATGTAGCGGATAAAGAATAAAGCCTTATATCCCAGTATTTGGGATCCAATATCACGGCATTTCTGAATTATAGCAATTTAGTGAAATTCGTTGCGTTTGAGTTTGTTCCTGAACACGGTCTCATGTCTTTTTAATAAATAAAGAAATCACATAACCTCTTACACATTCAGAAATACCGTGGATTTGAATCTGACTTCGTTCGATGAGCGAGAGTACTGGAAGCTCAACTTCCTAAAGGTGTTACCTGAGGATTTTGACGATGGCTTTAGTATCATTGAATCTCGTTGCAGGCAATCACACTGCCTTTACTTCCTTCACGGTAGGCAGCGGTCTAGCAAAGGTCCATGAGCGGAAGTATTACTTACCATCAAGAGTGCTGTTTGCTTGTTTACCACCAACAGTAATAAAAAAAGCATCTACTTGGCAATATGTAATCTATGGCAATATGTAATCTATTACTGCTATAATTCTTCACCTTTATTATTAAATAGTATTATACTTAAGAAAAAGTTAATAACGTTTTACGATTTGAACTTGAAACGTTCATTTCTATACAAATAAACGAACGCATCAATCTATATATTAATCAAGTCGTCTCAGTTCATAAATGTCCCACTGCTGGGCTCGAGCCTCATTCCAATTAGGAGGGAAATTTATCTACCATATCAAGCTGGTCAGACATGCTGGTATAGGATTATATTTCAAAGTTTCTTTTTCTTGCATTAATGTTATATCCCTTAGTCGTCTTTTACGACATCACGTTCAAGACAGGGATTGGTGAATTGTATTCTTACTCCGTCACCACACAGATTAATTAAGTAGGTCATTAAAAACAGAAACATTCCCGAAAATGCATAAATTATAATATATTTACCGATAATAATACCTATCACTTATGGAAGTGAATATTCATCAGAATTTTGGCGTATACAAAGTGGCTTGGTGTTCTTATGTAAGACCATATTTGTCAGACGTATTACTAATTGTTACGTATAATATATTGGGCAATTAAGGCCCAGATACGTTAAGGCATTAAGGGCTCGACCAAAGCCACTGTTTCTGTTCCACAGTACTAGTATGTTAGCTCCAGTAAATATGTTTAGAAGCCCAGCTTAAGGAACAGTTCTACCTGGAATTGGTTTCGTTTTCTTCTTAAACTATCGTCCTTGTGCGGTGAAAGGTTAAGAATACAATTCATCACCCTTTCTTTGGCGTGGAAGTCATTAAAGCCAACTGTAGGATGACTAAGAGGGGCATAGAGAGACGTACGTACTGTCCAATTCATGATTGTCATTTCTCAGCCAGTCTATAGTAGGACTACATTTCTCAGTGAGGTTTATACCACGTTATGACAAAATAATAATAGTTATAGATTATTTCATAAACCAAAAACCCTTTAGTAAGATAAAGTAAGTCTTTTAGAAATTAATAATAATTTAGCATCATGCCCTCTGAGTTTTTTTGGTGGGTCTTTCTCAGTGTGGCCGCGTTCCGATGCGGTGATAGTATATTAGTTTTGTTAGGTTAAAATTAATAACTTGTCATAATACTTAATACAAATTTTATTTATTTAATAATTACTAACCATTAACAACATATTTTTTTCATATAGAATCATTTTCTTGTACTGGCAATAAATTTGCACTAAAATGCGAGTCAAAATTTAAGAATTATGATGACTTGTTGTACGTGAGACATTTTACTCCGCCCGTGACTATGAACGCCAGTGTTCGAAACATCGGTCAATCAAAAATCAAATACAAACACGATAAAGGCCGTAAAGTAATTTTATTTACAAAATATAAAACTATTATTCAAAATTCAACATTTTTGAAGTGAAACTTCTTTGCGCGCATGAGGGTAATTTTTTTACGGATGAAACGCAATTTAGCGTCATGAAGATATGCAGCGTTTTTGTCGAAGAAGAGGGAGAGAGCGATTGAGACCGATTGAGAGAGAGTGAGAAAGGGCGAACATAGCATGAAGCACAGCCATGGGGAGAGAGTAGGGAGCAAGCGAGTGAGAAAGATCGAGAGATTTTATTTAATTTTCATTTTTTTAATACTGATAAAACACTTGAAACCAAAGAAGTTTCACTTCTGACATTCGTACTTGGTACTCACGCTATTTTTTTAATAGTAAATATTTATTTGTATAGTGCTGTCTACAACAGCGTAGTCATTAATTACTGTCGTAACATTCAATTTCCACCCACAATGTCCCCAATGAAACGGACAACCGACACCGTTCAACCATTTCACTGAATAGTTTATATTCTATTTAGGAACTAATCAATCAATGTTAAGGAAACATTTTCTTCGGTAGTCAATTCTTATATTGTTTGTATAACTATTATAACTAAATATAGACGTTTTATACTTTTTAAAAGACGTTTAAGACACAAGTTATCGGTAAACGAATTTTTAGTTAATTTGAAATTTTCTGTATGATGACGGAATAAGAATACAATTGAACACCCCCTATCTTGCCCATGGGAGTCGTAAAAGATAACTAAGGGATATGCATATAACATCTATTCAAACCCATCTGACATAGTAGGTACATTTTCCTTCCATTTTAAAGGAGTAGATATATGAGCATATGAGCTATGATAATAATATCCCTATCCTTTTTTTGATGTGAAACATTTATAGGCGAGAGTGAACCTGATCGTTGCCGTGGCGTCAACGCCACGCTTAGATGTGAACATTTGTGTAACGGAACCATAACTTGTTTTAGAATTTTGTACGCCAGCTAGTGGGCTTAAAATAAATTATTAACCCAAAGACATAGCTATAGTGTATACTAATGAAAATAAATGTTTATTGAATAAACATCATCATTTTCTGGAAAAAAAAGTAATATTTTATTAATACTTTATCCCATACTAGTTCCAGTCGTAATCTGTTCTTTTATGCATATGTATATACTTGTACAAAATAATTTCGATGTATGATGTTTCATATCTGCCAGGCGTCCTGAGCGACGGCTCCCTTTTTGTATTCAAAAGATCATGTTTATTAGTAGAGTAATGAAAACAGTGTTATAAATAAACGCATAATACTTAATTTTAATTAATTTAAGTTCATCTATTGCGAGACTATAGAAGGAAAATTACGTTTTTTTTTTTTTTTTTTTTTGTTAACGCTGTGGAAATGCAATTTACGCACTACCCCTCGCCGGCAATTCGATCCCCGACACTCCTACGCAAGGCCGTTGGGCCACGTCCTGTCGTCACTCAAGGCGGTGGGAGGAGACGCGCATATCGGCGCCTCCCCCTCCCTGGCCGCCGCCTACGGAGCGAGTTAGCGGACGCAAGTGCCTCGCGTTCCCGCTCCGCGGCCTCCTTCCGGGCAATGACCTCCTCGCAAAAAGAGGCCATCGCCGACCAGCACCTGTCGCTGTCGAGCATCTTTGTTATGATGGTCAACAACGACAGGCCCGTTCCTATGACCGCCGACAGGTCGCGGCGCTGAGGCCCCCAGGCGGGACATATCTCCAGGGTGTGACGCACATCATCATTTGGCGCGCCACACTCATGGCATCCGGGGGCCTCCTCACGCCTGATTCTATGCAGGTACTTACCAAAGACCCCGTGTCCGGTAAGTACCTGCGTCATCCGGAAGGTCAGGTTGCCGTGCTTTCGTTTCATCCAGCGGTGGAGGTGGGGCGCAATTGCCTCTACAGTCCCCCGTCCTGCTACAGGGGACTCAAATTCCTCCCTCCAGCGCCGAATAACTATCCTTCGGGCCGTTTTTATTGCCCTACTCAGTCCCCTTGTGGTGATACCTCCGCCACTGACCCGCGCCGCAGCGCAGAGTCGGTAGACCTCTGCAAGCGCCCTAGCTTGTAGAGGCCAGGGTGGATCGCCCGCCAGCAGTGTGGCTGCAGTCCAGGACACCGTACGGTACCCTCGTATTGTTCTCACCGCCATGGCTCTCTGCGCCTTTCGCAATTTAGCCTTATTGGAGGCGGTGAGAGACTCCGCCCAGATAGGGGCACCGTACAGTGCCATAGACCGCAAGATACCGGCATACAGACGCCGGCAGGACGATCCAGGGCCTCCAGTGTTTGGCAGAAGCCTACCTAACGCCGCGGCTGCCTTGGCGAGTCGAGGGACTAGCTGAGCAAAGTGTGGCCCGAAGCTCCATCTACTATCTAGGTGCAGACCCAGGTACTTCATCCGAGTCTGCACCGGCACGGCAACCCCAGACACACTGATCTGTGCTCTGCGGGGGAGACCTCGGCTTGGACCATAAAAGAGAAGGGCCTCTGTCTTCGCCCTTGAGACCCTCAGGCCCAACATGCCTATCCGGTCGACGACGAGCGCTACTCCAATCCTTGCTAGTCGGGCGGCCCCCCGGAAATCAGCCCCCCTCACCGTGATGAGGGTGTCATCTGCATAACAGATAACCCCCATCCCGGGAAGGAGCTGACCCCGGAGAAGCCAGTCAAACCCGACGTTCCACAAGGTCGGACCAAGGACCGAACCCTGTGGAACGCCGCACTCTACCCGATGATGTCGTATGCGCCCGTCGTCCCCCTCCCAGAGCACGTGCCTCCCTTCGAGGTACGCCTCCAACAGCCTCCGGAGGTACAGAGGCACCTCATGAAATTTGAGCGCCTCCTTCAGCGTCTCATGTGGGAGACTGTTGAAGGCATTTTTAATGTCAAGCGAGACTGCCAGTACTACTTGCTTTTGGGCCACCGCTTCGGTGGCCAGGGTTTTCAGGGCGGCCAGCGCGTCAATAGTTGACCGGCCGCGCCTGAACCCGTACTGTTTTTCTGACAGCCCCGGCCCGACAACCTCGAGGTGATGGACGAGACGGTCCACAAGTACCCTCTCAAACAACTTTGCCGTCTCGTCCAGCAGCACCAGTGGTCTGTAGGCAGAAGGAGAGTCGACTGAGCGACCCTCCTTCCGCAGCAAGCATAGCCTTCCGCTTTTCCATAGCTCCGGGAACTGCCCGGACCTTAAACACTCATTGAGCAGTTCCCGGAGCGTATTCTTCCAGTATTTAGCGACGATGCCAAGTACCACTCCCGGGACCCCGTCCGGACCAGGCGCTTTTCTCTTTCCCCGAAGTCGGGAGAGGGCCACTTCTAATTCAACGTCAGTGATGGGGGGAATAGGTGTCTCCACCTCCACCACCAACCGAGGAGCCATTTGGGGGGGGAATATGTCGCACGGAGTGCGGAAACAGTTCCCCCATTAGCCTCGACAGGAGAGACGAGTCCAGAGTCTCAATGATGGGGGCACCGCAGGCACGGAGCTTGTTCCGTGCTCTCTGATACGGGCGCCCCCATGGGTCCCTATCGAGGCCTACAAGAAGCTCCTCGCGGGCCCTCTCCTTCCCCTGGCTGATGGCCAGCTGCAGAATTTTCTTCGTCCTCTTATATTCCATCCGCAACTGGCCCTCAAGGACGTCGTCTCGGTCCCTACGCTGTCGGCATCGGATGTAGGCGCGCCGCGATCGATTGGAGGTCACCCGAAGATCAGAAATTTCGGGCGACCACCAGTAGACTTGACGTCGCGGCGGCCTCCGCCGAGCCCTCGGCATCGCCGCATCGCACACCTCCTGCAAAATATTCCTCCATTGGCCTGCAAGCCCATTCACTCCTGTGATGTGCTGCCCTGCTGATCCCCAGCGCTGCACCACAGCGGACTCCCGGGCCATTTCTAGGTCGAGTTGACCGATGGCCCATTTGGGAAGCCCGCTGCTTCTGCTGCGCCGGGGCCCTAGTGGTCCTGGAGGGTAGGAGACCTCAAACCGGATATAGCGGTGATCCGAAAGAGTCTCCACCCCTTCTTCGACTCTCCAACCACTCACCTCACGCGCGACACCAGGGAAGGAAAATTACCTAATATACCACTGATCATACGTATAAGCTTTTATTTCTAGTTTTCCTTCAATGTAGTATTAATATTAATTATTAATAGTCGTTTACGATATCCACGAAGATATAGAAGGTGGTGAATCGTATTATTATTAGGTTATTTCTTTATGCAAAAACTCATAATTGCCTTAAACAATTATTTTTTTAAATAGTTTTGATATTCGTCGTGGTATGTTCAACCGGCATGCTTATATCAGTGTTACGGTGTACTGTGGTGTAAAGTGGTGATGTGGTGAGCTAGTGTTTAGTGGTGTGAAGTATTAGTCTCCAACACGTTGGTGCACGCCGCGTGCCTGGAGTGCGCGCGGCGGGTTAGTCGCGCGCACGCCACGCTAGCGCGTGACCTTGAACCATGCGCTGACCGGGTCATGGAGACCATCTCTGAAGACGCTGAAGCTGAATTGGAACTTGGTAATTTTTAACATTCTTATTTAAATTATGTGGCTGAGTGTTTTAAGTATTGAATTTAATTAGCGTTTTGTTTGAGAATGTACCCACCATAGATTTATTTACCAATTTTGTTATTCTGAAGTGCAACTTCTTTGCGCGCATGAGGATAAAATTTTTACGGGGGAGAGAGCGATTGAAATCGATTGAGAGAGAGTGAGAAAGAGCAAACATAGCACGAAGCACATAGCCATGGAGCAAGAGTAGGGTGGGAAAGATCGAGGGAGAGAATGATCTCTCACCCCAATTTTAATTTTTTAATTTTTTTTCTACTTTTTTAAATTTTTTCTTTTAATATTGACAAAAGCACGTGACACCAAAGAGTTTCACTTCTGACAAGCGTACTTTGTACGCACGCTCTTTTTTTTACAATATTACCCAATGATTTGTAATGTTTATGCGAATATTATCATCATCATCCTGCTTTCATCCTAATTATTTGGAGTCAGTGTGGCCGCATACTAAGTCACAAAAAATAAAAATTAGGCGTCTTTCACGACACTCACAGCCAAGATTTATAAATTGTATTCTTATTCCGTCACCACACGGATATAACATTTAATTATAAAAAAATTGTCGCCATCCCTAATGATATCAATTACTCAAAGCCGGTGGTCGATCGGTTTCAGAACTACGAAGTTTCTGCGGCGGGTAATTGATCCAGTTTATTTCCGTAGGCACGTGTTTAAGGGCCGCCATTAACTACCTTTTTCAAACGATAGGGGTGTCACGTGGTCAAATTAAAGGGTCTCACGTGGCTCGTTTAGTTAATGGACTGTAGCAAATAAGGGTTCAAGTCGTTTATTGAAATATGGTGAAGAAGGACATACTTCTATCCATATATCAGCATGTTTTTGAAATGAAATTTCTTTATGTACTTTTTATATAAATTATCGTTCTCTTATATTCTTCTGTTGACAGTTGTCTGTCTACTATCATAGGTCGATCCGTCCGGGGTAGAGGGGTAGTACCACACTAAGCAGAAAATTTACGTCTGAATGAGTGGTAATTTCGTGGTTTACTTCGTTCAAAGAGCGAAAGTGCCTACCTTTTTGAAGGTGTTTGTGTGTTTTTTGTCGAATTTGTGGTGGGTTTTGGTGATGCCTTTAGTATCACTGAACCTTATTACACGCATTCACACTCCCTTAATTTTTTTTATGGTAATAAATGTTAAACACAATTTGTTACGAAAGTGATTAATGAACACTTAAAATGTTTCTCTGTTACATAAAAGGTTAATACCATCAAAAACAAGACTTGTAAAAAAGGCCAAGCCTCGCAACTGGGTGAGTTCTTCTACCATAAAAATTTGTGAAATCCATGTTATACCAAGTCGGTTAACTCATTCAGTCCCTGTTTAAGGGACCTTTCTTCTTAAGTTATTACGTAAATAGCTAACCTAACAACTTCTTATAGTGACTATATCAATATTAAAGTTCTTTTATGTTTTAAATAAACAGAATGACTTGGCAATCGCATGAAAACACACCTCACAAGTAATACATATTATATTAAATTGTACTAAACATGGTGCAATGAGGAATAATGAGGTATTCGTCACGTTTGGTAGGCGGGTTGGTTTCGCAGTGAGATATCATACATTTCCCCGGCGAGAGCTGCTGCCCACTCTCCTTCCTGTTGAATCTTTTTTTTAAATGACCACGCCTTGTACTAAGGGAATAATAATCCTTATATTGTGGGGGACTTTACAAACATATGATTCAACATCGCATCATCATCGCAGCCCTCATATGTCCCACTGTTGGGCTCGGGCCTCCTCCACAATGGGAGGGAATTTAACCCACTATACCATGCTGGTCAGACATGTTGATATAGGGTTTCATTTCGAGTTTTCCTTCTCTTGCATAGATGGTATGTGCATATTATATCCCATAGTCATCTTATACGATATCCACGGGCAAGATAGAGTGTTGAATTGTATTCTTACTTTGTTATCATACGTAAAGAACATATAATTAACCGAGACAAATTACATTCAGACTCAGAACAACAATTTGTGGATCGTACAAGGTGTTGTCTTGCATGGGATTCGAACCCGCGACACTAGCACGGTATGTTGGTATCTTAACCACTACATCATCTGCGCAGTCTTTAGCCGGTTGTTACCATTCCCATAGAGAAGCAATGATAGCGACAAATGTATTCTTATTTTTTACAAAGTTACATTTCATTAACTGCAAATGTAACTTTGTAATCCTATATATTTTTATAAGATTACAAAATTATTTATGCAGTTAATGTATCTCGGAAACTGGTTGAAAATTATAATGTTTCATAATTTTCCCTTCATTTATATACAAAACACTAGTTGCATTCTAAATTTGAAGCTTCTATGTCTACTAGAAGTGCCACTTTAATATTGATGATCGGTCAGTCAGTCAGTGAGTGACAAAATTACGAAATTTTGACTAGTTATAATTCTTAAACTATTGGTTAAAATTGAATGAAATTTAAAATATATAATGTGTATACAATGCCCGCTAGATTACTAAAAAATCAGGTTTCTAGCTTTATTAACAACGAAGTTGTAGGGGTTCGAATATGGCCTGAATGGCTTCAAGAAAAGTATGTTACGGCAGTGTTGCGTTTTGCCCGACTTTTTTTTTGCTCGACTTGGCGGGGGCACTGCCGTGCTCCCAGATTTTCATCAGTTGTTTTTACAATAAATCCTGTTTAATTTTGTTGTCAAATATTTTTTAAATTAGCAACCCGCCCTCGCTTCGCTTCGGTTTCAGGTCCCTTACCTAAGTAGTTCCCATTCCCGTGGGAATACCGGGATAAAATATAGCCTGTGTTACTTCCTGATATTATAGCATTCCAATTGTGAAAGAATTTTTGGAATCGGTTCGGTGGTTTAACCGTGAAAGCGTAACAAACAAACAAACAACCTTACTTTCGCATTTATAATGCAATTAGTAAGGAAGTAAGGATGGCGTGGCAGAGAATATCGCCAAAAGATCAATTTAAATTAATAGTTTTAGAAACTAGGAGCCTTCTAGTAAGTTAGACGAGTTAAATTTTGGTGTTGACTTTTCAAATTTTCGTTTATTTTGGTTTATCCTTTAAAATTATAATAACAAATGATGATTTTCAGTAACTTGAAGATAATAAATATATACACCTTAAAATTATTTAAGTTAATGTAAACTGCTAAAATATACACAAATGAGGACTTATAATCATTAGAGCAGCAAGAATTTAATATTCAATGAAAGGGGAAGTGAATCAATAAGAAGGCTATCATACCATCTTATTGTTAGTTTCCTTCCTATTGTGGAGGAGGCTCGAGCCCAGCATTGGGACGTATATGAGCTGAGATAAAGAAAAAATAAAAGTGATACACACTACTCTACGGGTATGGCGTGACGTATTACAAAGAGTTAATCCGAATCAAAGTTGTATTCTGAGAGAGATTCCGCTCATAATAATGTTTATACGTGTTTTATTTCTGTTCTTGAAGCAGGTGCCCGACCAACACTATTAATAAAGATACAACTTCGCATAATGTTAGCGAATTTCATCTGTTGTCTGGTTTTGTTGTTTAATATGAATTCAATTTAGTATGAGACCAAAGTTCCGTGTGGTGACGGAGTAAGAATACAGTTCCCCTCCTCTCTTGCCCGTGAGTATCTTAAAAGACGACTAAGGGATTGCATATGCATATAACATAGAAGAAAAACTCTAAACAAAACGTTATACCAACATATCTGACCAGCGTGTTATAGCAGGCCAATTTCACTCTCATAGTAGAGGAGGCCCGAGCCCAATAGTGGGACGTATATGAGCTCAGATGATGATGATGATGAGACCAATGTATAAGCACAAATTTAACAGAACAGATGGCGTATTGGTTTAAATACTGATCTACCATGCTAAGTTTCGTGAGTTCGATTGATACGTAGGACAATATTTTTTGCGATCCACAATTTGTTCCGAGTCTGATTGAAATTTGTGGCCTTTTCTTTATACTAGCAATCTGCCCTCGCTTCGCTTCGGCTTTAGTTGTTTTACCCGCGTAGTTCCCGATCCCGTGGGAATACCAGGATAAAATATAGCCTAGTTTATGCGCTGATATTATAGCTTTCCATTGGTGAAAGAATTTTTGAAATCGGTCCAGCCGTTTTGAAGATTACCCGGAACAAACAGACAGACAGACAAAAATTTTTTAATCTGTATTTTAGGCATAGGTATCGTGCAAATAACCGCGTGAGCATGAAAAAAGCCTATTATTTTGTCGTTATAAACAGACACTCCAATTTTATTTATTGGTATAGATTTATAAATTTCGGAATACAAGGATTATTTCCTTGATATAAGGTGTAAGTCTTTAAGGAAATGTACATCTATACTTAATATTATAAAGAGGAAAGATTTGTTTGTTTGTATTGAATAGGCTCCGAAACTACTAGATCGATTTTAAAAATTCTTTCACCAATGGAAAGCTGTAATATCAGGGAGCAACATAGGCTATATAGCGGTATTCCCACGGAAACAGGAACTACGCGAGTAAGATGAAAGAAACAAGTTGCTATCAGGTATAATTTAATATCTAAGTTTAAAGTAATCACGATCATCATTGCAGCTCATATACGGCCCGTCCCAATGCTGGGATCGAATTGCCTACATAATAAAGAGGAAATTGACTTACCACGTTAGTCAGACGTGTGTATTATATTTCGAGTTTTCCATCTCTTACATAGATATTATATGCATATTATATCCCTTAGTCGGCTTTTACAACACTCAAGGGCAAGGGGTGACATTATTCCGTCACCATATTGATAGAGTTTAATAATTATTCGGTTGAAACATTTCCTCCGATATATTAATTACTTCAACTCATGTAGATCCCACTGTTGGACTAAAGTCTCCTACAAAATAAGAGGGAAATTGACCTACTATGCCACGCTGATCAGACTTGTTACTATAGGATTTAATTTGGAGTTTTCCTTCTCTTGTATAGATGTTATGTGCATTTTTAATTCCTTAGTTTTTAGTCTTTCGCGAGGGGGCAATGTAGTGGTGAATTGTATTTTTACTCCGTCACCACACGGAAATGTATTCTGATACAATTATATTGATAGCAAACAAGTTACGAACAGCAAATAAATCACTTGGGAGTTGTTTCAATTATAAAGTACGAAATGGATTCGTACACAATTTATGCGCACGGCGGCTGAACAACAATCTTTGCATTTTATTTTTGAATTACACTTATAGCTCAGTGGTTTATACGTATATATTGATATCTTATATCTTTAAATGATCAATTCTTGTATATATATTCAGAATCTCGGAAACGGCTCCAATGATTTTCATGAAATTTAGCATGCCAGATGTTTCGGGGCCAAAAATCAATCTAGCTATGTTTTATTTATAGAAAATGTTGTTTCGTCCGTGTTTTTAGCTAATCAATACAATGACATAAAATGTCAATAGAATAGGAATTTAAATTTAGCCGTCACCGTCAAGAGCGTCAATAGCACAGTTGGAAAGCTGTCCAGTCGCATTCAAACAGCCTGAGATTGAATCTCGGTGTTATAATTAGTCTGTTTTTGTTATTTTTGATATTTCTTTTTCATTATTTCATCATTTTTGTTTTTTATTAATATAAAGGTATCTAAATAAGTTCGTCAAAAATATAATTTACGAAAAAAATAATTATACAGAGCAAAGCTCGGTCAGCTAGATATCCTTACTAATATTATAAATGCGAAAGTGAGTTTGTTTGTTTGTTACGCTTTCACGCTTAAACCACTGAAATGATTTCAAAAATCCTTTCACTACTGGGAAGTTATAATATCAGGGAGTAACATAGACTATATTTTATCCCGGTATGCCCACGGGAACAGAAACTATGCGAGTAAGACGACTGAAAAGCGAGCGAAGCAAAGCGAGGGCAATCCGCCCTCGCTTTGCTTGCCCTCGATTTTATGAGAACATTTACTATAGTAATGTATATTTTTTTACACCATCAGAGAGTAGAGATTTCAACGAACAAAAAGCCCCCTCACTTTTTGAAAAAGCTGATATTTTGACGCGAGAATTTTCGATTGAAAATTAGGGTGCTTTTTTGATATTAAGTTAAAATAAGGCGAAAAAATATTTTAAATCCAATAAATTACAGTGTATTTAGGACACAATAAGGTAAGTTTTCAGCAAATTTCGTGGAAATAATTTTTTTTTGAGAAAGAAAAAATAAACAACCAAAAACTTGGTTATTTGAATTTTTCACCTAAATTTTGAGGTTATGTGAAAAAATTGTAAATACAAAAGTTGTAGATCTTTTTATTACCTACAACTTTGCTAGTTATTTTTTTTCCGTAGGACTTGTAGTTTTGCCGGAAATCGAGATAAACCATTTTTACCCTTAAAAACTCACCCCTCCCACTTCCCGAACTCAGATCGCCCGTAATTTATTTTTCCTTTCATTTTTATCATTTTTCCCTCCTTTTCTAATGGGTTTTATCCTACTATTATTATTTTTTCACTTTTTACCATTTTTGAAGGCTTCGGCACTTGTCTATAAAGCCACGTCCGTGATAGAAAAGCAATTGGCTAATTCGTTGGCCAGACGCTTTGAATTAAGGTTTTATTGTGAGTTTTCCTTTTATTATATAAATTTGTATATATTTATTACATATATATTTGTACGTAACACCTATGGCTAGGACATAGTGGTAGGACCACGCTATTGTCAGTTGTCTGTCTACAGCCGCGGGCCGATCCGTCGGGATTAGTACCACACTGAGCAGAAAATTGACGTCCGAGTAATAGTAATTTGGTATTGCGTTTCGTTTGGTGAGCGAGAGACCGGCAGCCAGACTTTCCGAGGGTGTTTGCTTGTGATGGGTTTTGGTGATGCCTTTAGTACTACAGAACCTCACTTATTTACACTCCCTTACCCCGAAGAAGGTCTTCGGGGTAGGCAGCGGCCTAGCAAGGTCCATGAGCGGCTGCAGCAATTACCATCAGGTGTACTGTTTGCTCGTTTGCCATCAACATAGCATCATTACCCGATTGTTGTTATCTATACTAGACTTTGTATCTACCTAAATATATAAAATAACTATACGATATATAAAGAGAAACATTTGTTTTAACGCGCTAATCTCATGAACTACTGGTGCGATTTGTAAAATTCTTTCAGTGTTAGATAGCCCATTTATCAAGGAAGGCTATGTCACACATCATCACGTTAAGACAAATAGGAGCGGAGCAGCAATGAAAAATGTTTCAGAATCGGGTTTTTTCCTTTTGTGAGTTTCTGCTGCGTGCACTACATAAACGGTTAGGTTTCGCAAGAATGATTATATTTTCACCTTCTACTTAAACAAAGTCACGGGTTAAAGTTAGCCTTAGCCTGTTCTAACGGACGGAGTCGCGGGCATAAGCTAGTATGTCATAAAATGTAAAGCAAATGTTAAAAAGCCTTTGGGTGTTATCTAAAATTTAGGTAACTCTTGTTATAAAAACGTTAATCACAGTTATAAATTCTCCTTTAAATTTGTCAAAAGTCCGAAATCATTTAATGAAATCGTATAAATGAGTTTTCAATACAATTCACAAACGAAGCTTTTGTTTATTTTCACCTTCAAACAGAACAAACAAGAAGTAAACAATATTACGAACAAAAAGTTTTTGTTTATATTTTAACTAATTATTTAGCCTTGCTTTGTGCGATCAACATGAGTAAAGAAGAAAGAAAGAAAAAACATAGTCTGTTTTCGTTAAATCTAATAAAAACACAAACATAATTAAAAAAGAACTTCTTACATAAAATAATTTAATTTTAACGTGGAACAAAGAAGGCTATTAGCTTAACTCGTGCTTAGTACATACATAGAGTCACGCCTCATTCCCATAGAAGTAGCCAGAGACCACTTCCCTCCACTTGCTACGATCTTGACATAACCACTTTCGCCTCCTCCACATTCATTAATTTCCTCATGCATATTCTTCCGTTTAAGATACTTTTAACCTGACCTTTCTTAAGAATGTCCCCGATTTGATCGTGGAATATCCATCTTGGTCTTCCCCTTCCAACACATCCATTCACATTTGCCCTATAAATTCTCTTTGTTTGTCTCCTTTCATTCATTCTCTCTACATGACCAAACCAACTTATTATACCAACTTATTTCTCAATCCTTGTCACTACATCCACTTTCATACCTCAACGTTCCCTATTCACAGTATTCTTAATTCTATCACTCAATTTCACAGCATTCATACTCCTCAGCGTTCTCATTTCATCATTTCATACACATCATTTCATCACAGCATTTTATCCTACTTTCGTGCTTCTTTTGCCATACTCAGCTCTACCCGCAGAGAGGCTGACCGCACGACGGCGACTGACTTCCCCGAGGGGAACATTGAGAGGAGAGGGTACCCCGTGACCGGGGTATTCGGTCGGGCCGTCCACTGACGACAAGTCACCCTGCTCCGGTGGTCGGCCCAACGACGAAGGTGACATGGCTACGGTTGGGTCACGGGGCCGCATGTCGCCCTTCCGTCGCCCCGGACGGAGCCGGGCGGTGGGTACGCTGATCATGGCCCACGTTCTAAAAAAAACCCAGCTCTCACTTCCATACATTAGGGTTGGTACTAGCAGAAATAATAAGCTTTTTATACCAAACTCGATGGTCGGTTTGAGATACTGCTTTATTGCAAATTAAACCCTCATTAAATATTTTATTTAATTCTTATAAATCCATGTGGTGACGGAGTAAAGGTCTACTCTATGGTTGTCGCCATTATTTATACATTGGTATGATAAAAATCCCCTATCAAATGTACCGACGACTTGGTGAAAGTTAGAAAGACAGAAAAGTAGTTTATTTCTCCCTCGCAGGGGGACACATATTTGTATAACATAGTTTACATATAAATAAAAGTAAGAGCTGAGATCCCACTCACAAGCGAGTAATCGCTCGATCGATCAAGTTGATCAATGATCAGGCTTCCAGCAGTCCAATTAAGATTTTTAAGGAAGTATTGTAAATATGATACAGTAAGCAAAATTTCTCTCATCTTTAGAAGGCTCGTGTCCATTATCACATGATTTAGCTGTGAACATATGTTCTTAGACTTAATTTTTAATTTATTATTAAACGCTTAAAACCAAGCTATTGTTAAAGTTATAAGTCTTTTAACTTAGTGAAATACTTTTCAATTTTACAAAGATAATTATGTTTATAAAACAATTTACAAAGTTTTGAACTTTTGTATTTCGAGTTTATTTTCTGTTTAGTACGACCGCAGGACTTGTTACCAAACTCGGCGTGCGCCCCCAAACTTACAACCAAAGCCGTATTTTACAACAAAACAAATGTAATCAGGTGATAAGTTGTTATTTTTGTTATGTCGAGCAAAGTGAAAACAGACGTGAATCTACTGCGGTCGTTTGATAAAACCGTTAAAACTTCATAATGAAGGTACTGACGCCTTACTTTAGGGTTGTCACAGATCAAAGTGAGTATTCTGCTTACCATCAGTCAGTCGAATTCACTGTTAGATTTAAGCCTCCCTATATTTTTTTCTAAAAAGACAACAGCCTATACTTCGGAAATAAGTATTGCGGGGGTCTTTACAAACATGTAATTCACAAAGGTAAATTACATCATTGACTCAGAACATCAATTTGGGATTTGAACCCACTGGCACGGTAGGTCAGTATCTTAATCACTATGCCATCTGTGCAGGCAGGGCAGCCACATTGAGGGTATAAATATTATACCCTGTAATTGCCACCCTTAGA
The DNA here is from genome assembly GCA_032191425.1 of Lymantria dispar. NCBI lineage: Eukaryota > Metazoa > Arthropoda > Insecta > Lepidoptera > Erebidae > Lymantria > Lymantria dispar. The sequence continues at coordinate 710,837 of CM063465.1, read as the reverse complement.
AAGGGAAGAGGCCTTCGCAATAGATATCATGAGTTGCTTAATTCTATTTCGATTTCTCTCCCCAGAAAATAATGTTTCGCTATCTTGCATTCCTAAACTGTTACGGAAGTCGTTAGAGAAAAAGCGAAAATAAAGCAAAACTCTAAAGTGATGGATTATAAATGGTCAAATGATGAGAAATGGTCAATTTAGCTCGTGAATATTTACTGTAAAGTGGGATTAGACGTCCGTCATTAACGCCCAGACCATTGTATTCCTTCAGTAGTTTTTATATTAAATTCACTAGCCGATCCAGTAAAGCTATAGGTAGAAAACTGTCCACACTATGACTCTGTGCTTGGAGTGCTGGATTTTCTCCATCCCCATTATTGAGCGGACGAGGTAATCAAGATTGACTTCAATGATTTGGACAGCCCTAGCAACACTAGCGTCTCTATAACTTTTCATCTCGCTATTTCATTTGTTAAATTAAACAGAATGATATTACCAACTGTCATATTCCACTACAAGTACTTATAACGACTTATAGTTTGTAAACTTAAATCATATGGAACGACAAAGATGGCGCTGTGCTCTATATAATCATTTTACCTGAAGTAAATTCGATTCTTATATAGTATAGAGAAATGTGTCTTTCCGTGTGGTGGCGGAATAAGAATACAATTCACCATTTCCTGTCTTGCCCGTGGATGTCGTAAAATACGATAAAGGGTTGTAATAACTACATAATATCGATAAAAGAAAAGCGAACTTGCAACAAGAGCCAACACGTCTGAACAGCGTGGTATAGTAGGTCAATTGCCCTCCCATAGTGAAGGAGGTCTGAGCCCAACAGTGGGACGTGTATGGGCTGTGATGATGACAATGACGTAGAGAGAAGACGATGACGCATTATTTTCCTTGGCAAGACCTATATTTAATAGTGGACATCAAAATACTGTCATGTTGAATATACGTATATTTCAAATTACAAATTTCAAGCTGACCTACGTATTATTTTCTAGACAAGTCACCATAAAACTCGATCCCCATAACAAAATGTTAAAAAGATAAAATAAGTCGAGACCTTGTGATCCTAAAAACACAGAGGACCCGTAAAATCCGTAAAACTGAAGGAATTATGTGCAAATATAATAATAAAAGTTTTACTTACATCCGGAAAGGATGTCTCGTTTAAGTTCAAGTCACAGTAAATGTGAACTATATATTTTGTTTCTATATATCAATTCTTTTTTGCCAACGGTGGCAAACGTGCAAGCAGCACACCTGATGGTAAGTGATGCTGCCGCACATGGACCTTTGCAATACCAGGGGCATAGCCAGGCCGTTGCCTACCGTGAAAAAAATACTCTTCTTAAACCTCGTTTAAAGAAGGACATGTCATAGCACTCGGGAAACACAGCAGCAGCTAGTTAATTTCAGAGCTTGCATGTACGTGGGAGAAATGATCGCTGGAAACGTACAGTTGAAGGCCATAACTTTTCCTGGTGAAATGGATGAACCCTGCTACAATCTCAAGTGGTACGTTGGTAGAATGGTGACGGTGGTACCAAGTCAAACAGTTCCTCGGAGCAATCCCCGTGAAAGGGTCGGTGGAGTACACAGAGTAACCCAAAGTCTCTCCGCTGCTTCAGCGACTCCAATCTGTCCGTAAGATTGGGTTAAAGCTGGTTAAAGTATTGTAATCATATCAGCTCTTTACGTCGTCTTAGCGGACTCGAATTTGTTCCACAACAGGAAAGAAATTGACCTATGCTGATCAGATAGGTTGATATTTAGAGTTAAAGGGATTGACCCTTTGCCTAGATGTTATATGCATATTTGAATACTACTATATAGCAGTGATAATTCATTTGAGAATTATTAGGTTAGGTTAGGTTTTTTTTTTTTTTTTATGTTTGTTCAGACACTTCAGGTCTGAACCGCGAGACCTCTAACATAATCAGAGATTGGCCGTATCCTCTGTTGCATGCTTTTTTAAAATTAGTTTTAATAAATAAATAATTTTACGATTACCATCACTTTCTTGTTCATTTCTGTATTTATTATATTATTATTGTATTTCATTTATTTGTTGTTTACTGAATTTCCAAGAGCTTCTACCTTTGTTAAGTGTATTGTGTTTTTTTTTTTTTTTTTTATTTAATATTAGTATGTATTTCAGTTTGGAATATAAATTTATAATTACTTAGTTTTAATTTCGTCTGTTTTATTACTACCGTATATATAATATTAATTAGTCTTCATGACGTTTGCCTTTTTCCTATTTATATTCTATATTTATTATTGAATGAGCTAAGAATTAATGAACAAAGAATAATAGGAAATACGGTTAGGTTAGGTTAGGTTAGGAGCATCACTACACGTAGGCCTTCCCCAAAGAATGCCATTTGATGCAGAATTTTTAGGCTTATTGCCATAATTACCACGTTGTAATTCTAGTATAATGTTATACGTCTCCAGGGAGAGCACTGTTGCTCAGTCTTTTGGCGAGAGATTTATGCTTGCTGTATGCTTATGCTATTGCTTCCGATTCCGAGCAAAAAAAAAATGGACAAAAAAAAATATGGTCCTTTTATCCATCGAAAGTGATTAAACGATATTTTATGAAATCGGCATAAGCGTCATTCAACAGCATGGACTTGGCTGCTGGTACTATTTTTTTCTCGTACCTTACTCGTGGTTAAATCATTATTCTTAGCATTGCTAACTATATTTTATAGCATACTGTACAGCTATCCCTTATTGCATGACACCCAGCTGTGGAATTTTAACGTAGCGATAAATATTTATATCACTCGATTGAAATACAACTTTACCGATGAGATGTTTGCTAACAATATTGAACATTTCTAGTTTATAGGTATGTAAAGTAAAATCATTATCATTTTCGTCATCATCTTATCGAAACTACTGTTCGGCTCAAGCCTAGTCCTCCACAATACAAAAAAAAAAAATTAAAGGGTTACTTGTTGGACGGTAATTTACTATATCAGCGTGGTATAATAGGTAAATTACCATCCTACAATGAAGGAGTTTTGTGCCCAACAGTGGGCTCTATATAAGATGAGATGATGATGGTAATAATCATTATTAATATTATAAATGTGAAAGTAAGTTTGTTTATTTGTTACGCTTTCACACTTAAAGCACCGAACCGATTTTAAAAATTCTTTCACCTATGGAAAGCGATAATATCAAGGAGTAACATAGGCTATATTTTATCCCGGTATTCCCACGGGACCGGGCACTACGCGGGTAAGGCGACTGAAACCGAAGCGAAGCGAGGGCGGGTTGCTAGAAAGACTATATAGTTTATTCTATGTAATATGTTTCTCTGTGTGGTGTATGCTGATGTAAAAATATAATTTACAACTTTCAAGCCTGTATCTCTCGTAAAATATAACTAGAGAATACGTTATTTAGACAACATCCGATTCAAGAGAAGAAAAATTCGACATTTCAATTATTTCTCGTCCGATATCAAGGTTCTGATGAACGTGTAGTGACGGAGTAAGGATTCGATTCATCACCTCTTTCCCGTGGGTCTCTCGTAAAAGACGACTAGGGGATATAATATGTATATATATATATATATCTTTATATATATATATCCTTACTAATATTATAAATGCGAAAGTAACTCTGTCTGTCTGTCTGTCTGTCTGTCTGTCTGTCTGTCTGCTACGCTTTCACGTCTAAACCACTGGACCGATTTTGATGAAATTTGGTACAGAGATGGACTAAAGCTTGAGAAAGGACATAGGCTACTTTTTATCGCGATAAAATGGGTATAAGGGGTTGAAATAGGGGATGACATTTTGTATGGAAAATCGTCATTTTCGATGATAGAACCATGAATCTTTGTATTAAGACACCTAATAATAAATAAATATATATTTGTTCAAGCGTTTTGGAAATTTCATTTACATGGGGATGAAATTCAACCCCTAAAATACCAAAAAGCATACAGCCGAAACCACTGGGCCTAGAAACGTATTTTTTTTACACCATCGTATTTCTTGGGGTGCACGAGCACTAGCAAAGGATTTTTGGAAATTCACCCCCTTAAGGGGGTGAAAAACATATAGTCTTTCGCGTCTAAACCGATTTTGATGAAATTTTGTACAGAGATGGACTAAAGCTTGAAAAAGGATATAGGCTACTTTTTATTGCGAAAAAATGGGTATAAGGGGTTGAAATAGGAGATGATATTTTGTATGGAAATTCGTCATTTTTTATGATAGAACCGTGAATCTTTGTATTAAGGCACCTGATAATAAATAAATAAATATTCGTTCTAGCGTTTTGGTAGTTTCACTTACATAGGGATGAAATTCAACCCCTAAAATACCAAAAAGCATACAGCCGGAACCACTGGGCCTAGAAACATAATTTTTTCTTACACCGTAGTATTTCTTGGGGTACACGAGCGCTGGCACAGGATTTTTGGAAAACCACCCTCTTAAGGGGGTGAAAAGCGTATAACCGAAACTATTGGGGCTAGAAACGTGAAACTTTGTATGCGATTTTCTTTCTTTTAGGGTAAGTGGGCACTTAGAAATTATTTTTTTAAATTCATCCCCAAAGGGGGTGAAAATGTATAACCGAAATCATTAGGGCCTGAAACGTGAAATTTTGTATAAAGTTGTCTTTCTTGGGGAAGGTGCTCACTAAAAAAGAGTTTTTTGCAATATACTTAAGGGGACCTAAAGGGATGAAAATCGTATAACCGAAATCACTGAGCCTAGGCACGATCATTTTAGTACACGGTCGGATTTTTTGGGTTAAGTACCCTAATATTTTTCTTAGTGCTCGCCTACCAAGCACTAAGAAAGAATTTTTGCTAATTCAACCCCTAAGGAGGTGAAAAGCTGAAACTATTAGGTCTAGGAACCTGAAATTTTTGATATGGTTCCCTGTTTTGGGATAAGCGAGCACAGCGAAAGATTTTTTTTTAATTTAACCCTTAAAGAGGGGATAAGCGTATAGCCGAAACCACTGGGCCTGGTGAGGTGAAATTTGGTAAACAACTTTTTTTTTATGACGTATGTGAATACAGTTTTCATATAAATTAATTTCCTAAAATGGGTAAAAAGGTAAAATAATGTTGCAAGACAATCAAAATCGTTTAAGTTGTATGTTTCAAACACGGCTATTTCATCATCATGGAAGCCCACATACGTCCCACTGTTGGGCTCGGGCCTCCTCCTCAATGTGAGGGAATTTGACCTACTATACCATGCTGGTCAGACATGTTGGTATAAGGTTTTATTTCGAGTTTTCCTTCTCTTGCAAAGGTCTTATGTGCAAATTATATCCCTCAGTCGTCTTTTACGACATCCACGGATAAGATAGGGAGTGGTGAATTGTATTCTTACTCCGTCACCACATTCAAATCGGCTATTTACTTAGACAATAAATAAAAAACATAGTTTTTCCCTAGGTAACTCATTTATGTTTACTATACTTATAATTTTTTCGTGTGGTGACGGTGTAAGAATACAATTCACCACCACTTTTCTTGCCTGTGGGTCTAAAAGACTACTAAGGAATTTTAATGACCAGATAAGATTTTTGCAAGAGAAGCAAAACTAGAAATAAAATCCCATTTCAGGGTGATATAGGTCAATTTCACTACAATTGTGGAGGAGGCTCGATCCCAGCAGTGGAACGTATATAAGCTGTGATGATGGTGATGGTACGAACAACGGGTTGAGAGCCCTCAGCGCTCACCCACCAATCCGGGTAAAGTTGTCACAGCCATCTGCGGCTAACAACTAAGTCACACACAAAAAAAAAAAAAGATGGTACGAACAATTATCGGCAATATTATTAAAATGCTGTTTCATTCAATATATGTATTTATAATTGATCGTTGCGCGAATGCGATACTTACCAAACCTTAATACTTACATAATAAATACTAAGCGGGTGGTGGCGCGGCGGGGGGTAATATGGCTAAGAGTGGCTACCCGAACGGGCAGACACGTGAGGGCAGACGATTGTGTTGGACGTATGCAAATATTAACATTTTCCGCGTAACAATTTTCGATTTGTTACAGGATTTTATGCTTTAGTTCTTTGTCCTTTCGTTCTTATTTCGTTTCTTTGTAATATATAGTTCTTTCTAATAATATAGGTATAATATTCTTTAGATTTTTTTGTAGGTTATTGAAATAGATAATTAATTGTTTTCATTAGGATTATTAGGTTAGGTATCTAAAAACAGTAACTTCTTTTGTTTTGTAATCAGCACTTAGATTGTTTATATTCTTAAGCTAATTTATATAAATAGATAGATTTCCAAGTGTTTTTTTTTGTTAGTATCATATGTAAAATAGTGTAAATGAATACCTACCATTGTTTTTGTTAATTTAGTTCATTGATTTTGTAGTAGGTTTATGTAAAGAAGGAAAATAAGGATTATTTTCCTATGCATATTTTTTTTTTTTTTGCTTGCTCATAAATTAAATACTATATAAATAGTTATAGTATTGTTAATTAGGTTCAATAAAAGTAATTTTCAAATTCAAGTAGGTAGGTCTGTTTTGATTCGTGTAGAATAGGTAAAGGACTTTCTTTTGTATAATTACATATCTTTTTAATTAAAATATGCCTAGAAAACGCAAGTCTAATCTAGCACGTAGTTCTAGCAGAGCTCGCGCTTCGAAAGTTGGTAGAAGCCAAGAGTCTGACGAGGAGAATCTAACCCGTTTGGCTTTAGATGCCGAGCGTCATACAGCTCATAGAGCTGCTGAGACTGAAGAGCAAAGTCAAACGCGTCGGCTTCTTGATGTCGAGCGTCACAGAGAACAAAGAGCTGCTGAGACTCGAGAGCAAAATGAGTTGCGTCGGATTTTAGACACCGAGCGCCACGCAACTCGAAGAGCTACTGAGACTGAAGAGCAAACGGAAGAGCGTCAGCTTTTAGATTCTAAACGTCACACAGCTCAACGAGCTACTGAAACGTTAGATCAAAGTCAAGAGCGTAGGGTTTTAGATGCCGAACGTCACGCATCTCAAAGAGCTACTGAGACTGAAGATCAAACGGCAGAGCGTCAGCTTTTAGATTCTAAGCGTCACACAGCTCAAAGAGCTACTGAAACGTTAGATCAAAGTCAAGAGCGTAGGGTTTTAGATGCCAAACGTCACGCAACTCAAAGAGCCAATGAGACCTTGGAGCAAAGACAAGTACGGAAACGATTAGATATCCAGCGTCACATATCTCAAAGAGCTGCTGAAACATTACAGAAAACTCAGGCGCGTCGGCTTTTAGATGCTGAGCGTCATGTATCAGTGATTGCTGCGGAGTCTCATGAAGAAGTTCAACGACGACGTGTTTTAAATGCTGAACGACAGTCACAAAGAAGAAGTGCATTTTTAAGTAATACATGGGAAGCATTTCAAGGTGCCGCTTTTGATTACGACCCATCAATTGATTATATTAAGCATCGATTAGTTCTCATAGGACGAATGGATAAAAAGTGTACTTATTGTGCAGCATTAAAATGGAAAGAGGAAACTCCTGGTATGTGTTGTTCTGGTGGTAAAGTTTCACTTCCATCACTTGGTGATCCAGAAGAACCCCTAAAATCCTTATTTTCGTCCGACAGCAATGAATCACGACGCTTTTTGAACAGAATAAGGAAATATAATTGCTGTTTCCAAATGACGTCGTTTGGGGTGGATAATGAGGTTATTATGCCTGGTTTTTCCACCACGTTTACTATCCAAGGTCAGATTTATCATAGAATTGGCTCCTTACTCCCTACAAATGATCAGCCTAAATTTTTACAGATTTACTTCATGGGAGATGAAAATAGCGAAATTAACCGCAGGTGTCAAATAATTGAGGGGGTTGAAAAGGATACCGTTTTAAAAATACAGAGAATATTGCATGATCACAACAACCTAATTAACACTTTTAAAACAGCAATAGAAAGAATACCGAGAGAAGATTATAAGTTGGTTATGCACCCTGACCGTACGCCAAGTGGGGAACATGAAAGACGGTATAATATACCATTAATCAATGAAGTTGCTGCCGTGGTTTCTGGCGAACAATTTGCTCGCCGTGATATTATTTTATACACCCGTAATGATACATTAACCAGGGTACCAGACACACACAAATTTTACGATGCGTTGCAATATCCGTTAATATTTAGCAAGGGACAAGAGGGATATCACTTTCAAATACCCCAAGTCAATCCTGGGACAGGCTTGCCCTTGCCTAATAAAAAAGTGTCGTGCATGGATTTTTATGCTTACCGTATCATGATTCGAGAAAATGATTTTAATTTAATATCACGATGCAGACAATTAACTAACCAATTTTATGTTGACATGTACGTAAAAGTTGAAAGCGAACGGTTACGATACATATCTTTAAATCAAAATAAATTAAGAGCAGAGAACTACATTCATCTTCAAGATGCTGTGGCAAATGACGGTAATGTTAATCCTAATCATTTAGGTAAAATAGTTATTTTGCCGTCCTCTTTTGTAAATAGCCCCCGGTATTTACACGAATATATACAGGACGCGTTTGCTTATGTACGTACATATGGTCGCCCTGATTTATTTATTACATTTACATGTAACCCAAGCTGGCCTGAAATCGTTGATGAGTTGTTGCCGGGACAAAGCGCTATAAATAGACATGATATAGTTGCGAGAGTTTTTAGATTAAAAGTTAAAAAACTAATCACTGTTATTACCAAAGGTAAAATATTTAAAGAAGTACTGTGCTTCATGTATTCCATAGAATGGCAAAAGCGCGGCTTACCACATGTGCATATTTTAGTGTGGTTGAAAGAGAAACTGAGACCTGATCAAATAGACAATATTATTAGCGCTGAAATACCGGATGCAGATAGTGACAAGACACTCCATGAAATTATTATTAAAAATATGATTCATGGTCCATGTGGTCCTGAAAATTCCCAATGCCCTTGCATGAAGGATGGGAAATGTACTAAAAAATATCCTCGCAAGCTAATTAAAGAGACTGTCCACAGTGACAACGGATATCCATTGTATCGTAGAAGAGCGCCATCAGACGGAGGTCGAACGGCATCTGTAAAACTCCGAAGTGGTAGTTACGCTACCATAAATAATAGTTGGGTCGTTCCTTATTCGCCTATTATATCAAAAATGTTTAACGCCCACATAAATGTCGAGTCTTGCAGTTCAGTCCGCGCTATCAAATATATCTGCAAATATATTAATAAAGGTAGCGACCAAACTATTTTTAATTTCAGAAACACAGATATCGCTAATCCGATAAATGAAGTTCATACATATCAGTTTGGTCGTTATATCAGCAGTAACGAAGCTGTATGGCGGCTTCTAGGGTTCCCGTTACACGAAAGACACCCCACCGTCACTCATCTCAGTGTACACCTAGAAAATGGTGAACGTGTCTATTTTACTGAAAATAATTTCCAAGAAAGACTATTGTCTCCCCCGAAAACGACACTCACCGGTTTTTTAATCTCTGTTCAAGAGACGACTTTGCAAGGACGCTTCTTTATTTTGAGGTACCAAGATATTACACTTGGAACACAACAAGGAGAGATTGGAAACGGCGAATTCAAGGAGCGCCTGTTCAGAATTGGCCTGGTATCAAATCCGGCGATGCCTTAGGTCGAATTTATACTGTCCACGTCAGTAATATGGAATGTTTTTGTTTGAGAATGCTTTTACACCATGTGCGTGGGCCAACCTCTTTCAATGACCTTAAAAAACTGGATAATCAGGAATTTCCAACATTTCGAGAGGCATGCGAGAAAAGAGGTTTATTAGAGAATGGAAATCAGTGGGATATAACGCTAGAAGAGGCTGCACTATGCAGATCTGCGCCCAAAGTGAGAGAGCTTTTCGCTATATTAATAGCAACATGTGGCCTTTCAAACCCTCAACAATTATGGGAAAAGTATCGAAATGATATGGCGGATGATATTTTATTTAGATTCCAAGAACAGAATCCAAATACTACCTACAATGATTTAATTTATAACGAAGCACTAACAAAAGTTGAAGATCAAGTGACAATTATTACTGGAAAAGTTTTATCTGATTTTGGAATGAGCAGACCACAAAGGATTGGTGAAGTTAGTAGTGACTTAATGCGAGAACTAGGCTATGACACTGATTCTTTAAACCGACAAATAACGGAATCCCTTCCGCTTTTGAATCTAGAGCAAAGATTAGTCTTTGACACAATTACTCAAAAAGTTGACAATGGCGAAGGTGGTTTATTTTTTTTGGATGCTCCAGGAGGTACTGGCAAAACATTTCTTTTAAACTTACTTTTGGCTCAAATCCGACAAGATAAAGGAATTGCTGTTGCAGTAGCTTCCTCCGGCATAGCTGCCACGCTGCTTAGTGGGGGACGTACAGCACACTCAGTTCTTAAGCTGCCGTTAAACTTAGTCTGTGATGAAATGCCAGTATGTAACATAAGCAAAAGCAGTGAACGTGGAAAAATGTTGCAGCAGTGTAAGCTGTTGGTCTGGGATGAATGTACCATGTCCCACAAAAGAGCAATTGAAGCACTAGATCGCACAATAAAAGATATCAAGAATAACCAGAGTATCATGGGAGGGATGGTAGTACTTTTAGCTGGTGACTTCAGGCAGACTTTGCCAGTCATTACCAGGGGAACACCGGCAGATGAAATAAATGCCTGTTTAAAAGCGTCTGTATTATGGGTACACGTAAAAAAGTTTAGTCTTACTACAAATATGCGAGTACAGCTACACAATGATTCTCAAGCTGGGCAATATGCGGCAGCTCTTCTAAATATCGGAGAAGATTGTATACCAACAGATAGTAACGGTATGATCACGATGAGACCTGAATTCTGTCAAACTGTGAATAATACAGATGATTTAAAAAATAATGTATATCCTGATCTCGAACTAAATATAGGCAATCGGGAATGGTTGTGTGAAAGAGCAATTTTAGCACCGACAAATGAAATAGTAGGCCAGATAAACCAACAAATTATGTCAGACGTGGAGGGGGATGTTGTAGAGTATCTCTCAGTAGATACTGTTATGGACACTGAACAAGTGACATCATACCCTACAGAGTTTCTTAACTCTTTAGAATTATCAGGAGTACCTTCTCATAAGTTAAGGCTGAAAGTGGGTATTCCTGTCCTGTTAATGAGAAATCTTATCGCACCAAGGGTATGCAATGGTACACGATTACAAATTACTCACCTGGGATGCAACATTATAAAGTGTATTATCATGACTGGAATGGCAAAAGGAGAAAATATTTTAATTCCACGTATTCCGATAATCCCGACCGATTTGCCATTTCAGTTTAAAAGAGTACAGTTTCCCTTAAAAGCAGCATTTGCAATAACAATTAACAAAGCTCAAGGACAAACGCTTAAGGTTGCAGGTGTACATTTAGAAAAAAACTGTTTTTCCCATGGACAACTCTATGTGGCGTGTTCACGAGTGTCAAACCCACAAAATCTTTATATTTTAGTAAAGGATGGGAAAACAAAAAATGTAGTTTATAAAAATGTATTACAGTAAGGTGTTTACGGTAATATCTCAGTTACCAATATACCTTGATATCTGAAAGCAAATGTCTACGATCTGTATGTGTAAATAATCATGACTTAAGGCACATAAACGTGGTCTCTAAATACAGGTCTCATAACTGAATTCAAGGTGTTCAGCGTCCTGTGGAGGACGGGCATTCTCTGGCAGAGCGAATCTGGTATACGTAAATCCGCAAAAGAATAGGTGTAACCAACATGGCACGAAAAATTAGCACGCAGAAATGGCAATGGGAGGCCACACTACTCGATGAACCGACAACCGCATGGGGGTAATGGTTTTTGACCACGAATCGGATGTCGCAGTTTAAGACGCCCTCCCACCAGGTGGACTGAGGACCTGAAAATTGCTAGGCGTCCTTGGATGCATGAGCATAGGACCACATTTTTAAGTGAAACATGAGGTAGGCCTAGATCCAGCAGTGGAGGGCGAAAGGCTGTGTTTTTTATGATAATTTACGGGAAACAACATTATGTTTGTGAATTATTAGCAAAATAAGTACACATCTAAAAATATAAAAGTCCTACTCAAAGTCAATATTCCACGCGGACGAAGTCGCGGGCAAAAGCTAGTATATATATATAACATCTATGCAATAGAAGGTAATTCGAAATGAAATCCTATACTAATCCGTCTGACCAGCATGGTATAGTAAGATCAATTTCCCTCCTATGGAGGAGGCTCGAGCCTAACAGTGGGACGTGTATGGGCTGAAATGATGATGTTGATGGTCAATTACCTCCTATTGTGGAGGAGGGTCGAGGCCTACAGAGGGACATATACGAATCGAGCTGAGCTGAAAAGAAGAAATATATCATCATCATCGTAGCCCACATACGTTCCACTGTTGGGCTTGCGCCTCCTGTACGATGGGAGGGAATTTAACCTACCATACCGTGCTGGTCAGTATCTGCTCTATACCAACATGTCTATGTTGGTATAAAGTTTCATTTCGAGTTTGCCTTCTCTTGCACCGATGTTATGTGCATATTATACCCCATAGTCGTCTTTTACGACATCCACGCGCAAAATAGAGAGTGGTGAATTGTATTCTTACTCCATCACCAAATCCATACTAATATTATAAATACGAAAGTAAGGATGTTTGTTTGTTTGTTTGTAACGCTTTCACGCTTAAACCACCGAACCGATTTCAAAAATTCTTTCAGCAATGGAAAGCTATAATATCAGGGAGTAACATAGGCTATGTTTTATCCCGGTATTCCCACAGGAACGGGAACTACGCCGCGGGTAAAGCGACTGAAACCGAAGCGAAGTGAGGGCGGGTTGCTAGTATATAATATTTACAAATAATTTATTAAAATATAATAAAATGTCTACCGATACGTGTTTTGAACATTACATTTTGTGGTTTCCTTGTTTTAATTACACTCGGAACATTAATTACATCTTGATATCATTCGTAAATGAACCTTGGGTTATTTACTAATGATGTAATTGAAATACTGGCAGCCTAGTTGGCTTAACAGTATAAATATGTATATATGAGTGTTAGGTATTAAATTCCGTTCGACCTCCAGTTTCAGTGTGTCGATACACTTGTTTTATAAAGAAAAAATGTTTGTGTGTAAAGTCGGTATACGGACGAGTTAAGTGATAACTTCATAAGAAAACATTCATGAAAAATTGCATATTTTTAAAACCTTTTATTTGACTTGCCCTGTTAGTATGGGACAAATCTTGTGAGTTAAATTAGAACCACTTCTTGTCGTTAGGTTATATTGAAATTTGATTTACTTACGTAACTTCGGTGACAATGTAATAATATGGTACCATGAAGCTGGTCTCAAAATGGCATCGGAAGTTGGCCATAGGAACTCCTAAACTAAACAAGATAAAACCGTCGAGTTTGGACTCGTTTGAATAGTCTTGACAAGCACTTTTTCTTCATTTTAGAGCATTTCAATAAAAGCTTGTTTTTAATTTTTTTTAATTAATATATTATTGTCACTGAATTATCATTATTAATTCCGTGTGGTGATGGAGTAAGACTACAATTCACACTCCCTATCTTGTCCGTGGATGTCGTAAGAGACGACTAAGGGATATAATATGCACATAACATCTGTTCAAGAGAAGGAAAACTCAAAATGAAATCCTATACCAACATGTCTGACCAGCATGGTATAGTAGGTCAAATTCCCTCCTACTGTGTAGGAGGCCGGAGCCCAACAGTGAGACACACGTGGGCTACGATGATGATGATAATCATTACTTTGTATAATACAAAAAAGGAGTTATTTGTTAATCGCATTTTTTCGATAAATTAACTTTTATTTGCACTCGTTAATTCAAATATTTTTACTTAAATTATACAGATTAATTAGAAGTAACAATGTCACAAGCCGAAAGCTTAGACCGAACGTGCTTCTTTATCGCTTGTTCCGCTCTGACGCTGGCACGCTTGACTCGAGCGGAACGTGACAATGAATCATTATTTTTCGTGCGTGCAGCTGACGGTTATCGAATTATAAGACGTTATCACATCAAAAATATTTTCTTCACTTTCATTAATATAGGTGGGCATATATTTTTTACATCTATGAGCCTGTCAAAATCTACAGTTGGAAATAGAAGATGGCTTGTCTTCTATGCCCAACTGTCCTCAATGATATCTGATGTTTACACGAGCACTACACATTGCAAATAAAACTAATTTTACGGATTATATCGCGTTTGTATTTGATTTATGATTGCCCGACGTTTCGAATACTTTGCAGCATTCACCGATCGAATACTTTGCAGCTTTGTACCGATACAGAAATTTCTGTATCGGGTAGATAATTATAAATGTCTGTAATAACGATGACTTGTTGGACGTGAGACACCTTAGCCCGCCCGTGACCATGAATGCTGCAAAGTATTCGAAACGTTGGGCAATCACAAATCAAATACAAACGCGATATATTCCGTAAAAGTAGTTTTATTTATAATGTCCTCAATGAGTTATAACGTATACTTATCATCATCTCAACTCATATACGTCCACTGCTGGGGTTGAGCCTCCTACACAATTTGAAGTTAAATTGATACAATACCTCATTAGTTGGTCGGCTTCCCACGTCATTAGTTTTCAAGATTTTCTTCCTTTGCAAATATGTTATATACTTACATATTATATCCCTTAGTCATCTTTTATGCATTCACGGGCAGGTTAGGGGGTAGTGAATAATATTTTTATTCCGTTATTACACGGAGAAAGCATTATATTGATATATTTTTGAAGTGAAACTTCTTTGCGCGCATCAGTGTAAATTTTTTACAAATGAAACGCAATTTAACGTCACAAAGATGTGCAGCGTTTTCGTCGAAAAAAAGGGAGAGAGCGATTGAGAGAGAGTGAGAAAGGGCGAACATAGCACGAAGCACAGCCATGGGGCGAGAGTAGGGAGCAAGCGAGTAAGAAAGATCGAATGACTTTTTTATTTTATTTAATACTTATAAAACACACATGGAACCAAAGAAGTTTCACTTCTGACATGCATTAAAAAAAATTTTTTTTTAAAGACGAACTCCCTGCACTAAGAAAATAATCCTTGTATCGTGAGGGAATTTACAAACAAATAATTAACGGACACAATTTACATCCAGACTCAGAACAACAATTTGTAAATTGCACAGTGTTGTCCTGCGTGGGATTCGAACCCACTACACTGGCACGGCATGTCGGTATCTTTACCACTACGCCATCTGTGCAGTCAATTCCTTAGCCGCGGAAAATTTCAGAATATTTGATATATTCTATAAATTGCAATTAGTTCCTCTATATTAGATTAGGTAGACATCGGCGTGCTGATAAAATAATGGCTATTTTCACCAGCGGCTCCCAAATTTTAGATAACACTTAAGGCAATGTAGATAACACTTAATATTTAAATTAATATTTTTTATGTTCATTGATGTTAAATACATTTAAAATTAGATATAATACCTAATTTTAATACTATTCGTTATTTGTATTTTCTAAAGTATTATCTAAACTTTAAAGATCGTTTATAAAACCGTGCGTAAGTTGAAAGATTGATGGCAAACCTCATAAACAGTCCTTTTAAATGATCTATTACTTTTCCTGATTGAAGGCAAAGGCACCCCACGAATTGCTGTCGTGTCTTATCACTTTAACTGCCCATTAAAGTTATCGCCTGGACTCCCCTTAAGGATATTTTATGGTCAATAAAAAAAGATAAAAATATGAAACCATGCCGATATTTTGTAAGTTAAATAACAAATATACTGTATTTACTATTCGAAAGCTTTATTCTGTGATTGGTTTTGGACTTCAGTATAAAAACACTGAAAAGTTCTTTTCCTCAACTCATAAACACCATACTTTTGGACACTATAGCTTATTTACTAATTTCGAAAATAAAAATTTTGGATCGAAACCAATACATGACAATCTTTATTCAGAAAATCTACCATCAAAATATTTTTGTCACGAAATAATAATAAAATTCACCACTCCCTATCTTGCCTGTGGATATTATTAAAAGACCACCAAGTGATACAAAACATTACATCTATGCAAGAAAAGGAAAACTAAAAAAAACCTGTTTGACCAGCGTGGTATAATGAGGTAAATGCCCCTCCTATTGTGTAGACTTGAGCCCAGGAGTGGGACAGACATCTTTTCATCTTTTCATATATATAGTTAATCTTACTACTTAAGCACGTAAGCGATGTATTGGGTCAAATCGCGAGTATTGGATTGATCGGAAGTGAAATATTTTAGTGGCACTAGAATAGTAAATGATACATCACACATCTTCGTTTGAATTTCATGGTAATTTAAGTCTTTTCTACGAATACCCTTCACAAACTTTTTAAATATGATCTTAGAAATAACTGCAGTTTCTGCATACATGGGGAACAATTCAAATGTTATACTATTCTGAAAAGAAAATGTTTTATATGATTTTATTTCAAGTTTTTATTATCATCACAACTCATATATGGCCCACTGCTGAGCTAGTCGCCACTGTAATAGGAGATAAATTGTTCCAATATAGCACGCTGGTCAAACGGATTACTATAGGGTTTTATCTCGAGTTTTCCTTCTCTTGCGCAGCTTTTATAGTCATATCGTATAAGTTTTTCGACTTTTATGACACCCAAAGGCAAGACATTGCGGTGATGAATTCATTTATCAATGTATTCTTAGACCTTCAACACGCAGAAGTAATGTTATTAGGTTTTAATTACATTAGTCGTGTTAGGTTTGCCATGAGAAAGGAAATGGTATGGTCACTATATGCATAATCGTTCGAAAAGTGTTGTTTTTTTGCATACTAGTCTTTTTTTTTTACGCTGTGGAAATGCATTTACGCACTATCCCCCGCCGGTTACAGACAGGAGAATGTGTGTGGGACTCGCCGGCCACAGAAGTGACTGAAATACCCACTAAAACCACAGCGGCCCCTTCCGCGCTTTTACGAGGTGCCGGAGAGATCGTCTGACAACATTCTATCCCCGACACCCCAACGCTTGGCCGTCTGGTCACGTCCTGTCATCATTTAGAGTGGTGGGTGGAGGAGCGCATAGCGGCGTCTCCTCCTCCCTGGTCGTCGCCAGCGGAGCGAGTCAGCGGACGCAACGCCTCGCGTGCCCGCTCCGCGGCCTCCTTCCTTGTCATGACAGCCTCACAGAAGGAGGCCATCGATGACCAACAGCTGTCGCTGCCGAGCATCTTGGAGATGATGGTCGGCAGCGACAGGTCTGTTATTTCCAGTTCCGTTGACAAGACGTGGCGCTGAGGCCCCCAGGCGGGGCATACTTCCAGTGTGTGGCGCGCATCGTCGATTAGCACGCCACACTCATGACATCCTGGGGCCTCTTCTCTTCCAATTCTGTGTAGGTACTTACCGAAGACCCCATATCCGGTAAGCACCTGAGATTGCATACTAGTCTATGATGATGGTTGTTATTTAAAAAACTATGACCCACTCTAAAAAAATAATCCTGTCTAAATGGGTCACATACATACATACATCCAGAAGAATTATAATTTATATATAGTACATAAAAGATATTCCGTGTGGTGACGGAGTAAGAATACAATTTACCACTCTCTTTCTTACTCGCGAATGTCGTAAAAAATGAAAGGATATAATAGTAAGCGATATAATATGCAATTATAACGTTTATGTAAGAGAAGAAAAACTTGAAATAAAACTCAATATCAACCCGTCTGACCAGCGTGGTATAGTTGGTTAATATCCCGAGATATAGTGCAAGGGTTGGTGACACGCCGACGGTAGTCCACCCAAAAAAGAGGCCGTTTAGAAAGAGTTAAATGACGAACACACTCATAAAAAAACTTATAGATACTAGAATTTAAACATTAATCGCTTATTGATCGTTTTTTTTTAATTATATATCTATACCAATAAATAAAATTGGAGTGTCCGTTTGTAATGTCAAAATAATAGGCTTTTTTCATGCTCACACGGTTATTTGCACTATACATATGCCTAAAAATCACATTAAATTTTTTTGTCTGTCTGTCTGTCTGTTTGTTCCGGATAATCTTCAAAACGGCTGGACCGATTTCAAAAATTCTTTCACCAATGGAAAGCTAGAATATCAGGGCGTAAACTAGGCTATATTTTATCCCGGTATTCCTACGGGAATGGGAACTACGCAGGTAAAACGACTAAAACCGAAGCGAAGCGAGGGCGGGTTGCTAGTCATTTATAAAACGCTATTAAAATGTCTCTGCCAGTGAAGCCTGACTTTAGGACAGTTTAATTAAAAAGTTATTAGAAAAGCAAATTTGTTATGTTATTTTTCTTTATAGACAGGTAAGATCTTTTAAGTTAAGGATAAACCCAAACAATTTTCAAGATACAAAATACACCGAGACAGCCATTATTTTATGTACTGAGGTAGTTTGAAGATGATCATTTAAATAATCCTCTGAGCATTATTGTATTGGATATATCGTGTGTTCAAGTGTTCTGACATACCCACTATTACAATCACATGGATCACCCTTTAAATATCTCGTCTCCATGTTGCTGTACTACTGCGCTGCACGTCATTTACGTAGCGCTGTAGTACAGCACCACGTCTTCCTATGGGCTTATTAACCAATTTTCCTCAACCTCCCGCTACGCATAAAAGGGAAATGGAATTTTACTAACACCTATTTTTCTTTTCTAATTCAGTTTGATGCCAACCCTAAGTCAATTAAAAGCGCTTCGCGGCAAAAGTCCAAACATCGTGATGCCATGACATTTAGAGATTGTAGATCCATTGGAGAGGAAAGGTTCTCGAGTGGCGTTCACGAATCGGATGACGCAACGTAGGACGAATCCTATTAGGTGGACTGACGACATCTTGAAAGTCGCAGGGAACCGTTGGATACAAGTAGCACAGAACCGTTCCGAGTGACATTCTTGTAGGGAGGCCTATGTCCAATAGTGGATGTCTATGAGCTGATGGATGGATGGATGGATGGATTGTCGATCATAGCTTGCACAGGAACTTGGAAGTTATACTGGTGTGAATATCATTATCCTCTTGCTCTTAACCCAATTAGTTGGGATCGAAGCAATATGTCATTTTCTTCCATACGATTCCATCAGACGTCATCTCTGCAGTCACTCCCAGACTATCCAGGTCATTCCTCACGCAGTTTATCCATCTTTTCTTTGGTCTTCCTTTACCCCTAAAGCCTTCAACGTTCATACCTAAAACTTTTCTCACAACATTAGTTTCATCCCGCTTCATCACATGTCCATATCATGTCAGCCGTTCACTCCTCAACTTTTCCGTCACTGGCGCACCAAAGGTATGAATATGTGATAGGATTACTACTACTAAAAAGGGTATAATATTATATATATATATATATATATATATTAGACCTCAATAAACTGTTGGATGGTTGAAATGATTAAGACGTTGCTATATTGAATTGTAACGAATAGGGTACGCGTTATATCACAATGTTGGTGCCATGAGCAGTCAGCTATTCATCGGAGCACTTGACCTACAGACCGACGGAGCGCCCATTATACTTGGCAACATACTCCACCATATACTTCGCCACTTGTCTGCACTATATATGTTTTGGAAGTTGCTTATTGCATCATGTAAAGACTCTTGATATCAACTAACTTAGAAATTTCTTACTTCAAATAATACTTCCACTTATCGACATTCAATATTGAATATAGGTCGTCGTAATATCTGATTATCCGTGTATTGTTGGAGTAAGAATATAATTCATCGTTGCCTTTTTTACCTGTAGGTAAATAAGAATCACGTATGTTGCATGTTCAGTAAGCTTTTAATCTTTATATATATATATATATATATATATATATATATATATACTAGCAACCCGCCCTCGCTTCGCTTCGGTTATAGGTTATAGTCCTTTTACCCGCGTAGTTCCCGTGGGAATACCGGGATAAAATATACCCTAGTTTACGCCCTATTATTATAGCTTTCCATTGGTGAAAGAATTTTTGAAATCGGTCCAGCCGTTTTGAAGATTACCCGGAACAAACAGACAGACACAAAAATTTTTTAATTGCTATTTTAGGCATAGGTGTCATGCAAATAATCGTGTGAGCATGAAAAAAGCCTATTATTTTGACATTACAAACAGACACTCCAATTTTATTTATTGGTATAGATAAATTCCTTGTGTATGTGTATGTCACTAAACTCCTCCTAAACGGCTGGACCAATATTGATGAAATTTTTTATGTGTTGAGCACACATAAAAAATTTCGGGAATTCGAGAATGGTTTAGATTCACAATTCCTTTTATTTTATTTGGACAGAAAAACTTCTGTTGGGCCTGCTAGTTCATTATATATATCTTCTAATCGTATAACTTCAAAAGAATTGAAATTGAAATAGGTACATAATGATATCTGATGTTTACGCTAGTATTGCATATTGTAAAGAAAACTACGGATATTATCGCGTTTGTACTTGATTTTTGATTGCCCGACCGACCGTGTTATCCACACTTAATTGGCACACAAGATTAATCACTCTTGAGTATCAATTTAGTGTTATTTATTTGAGAACTATCTATTTTAATTTAGTCGTCTTTTACGACGTCCACGACGTGCAAGAGAGGAGGTGGTGAATAGTATTCTTACTCCGTCACCACACGGAAAAATGAAGATTAGTTAAGCAAAAGAATATATTATTAAGCTCGTATTGATGAACAAGTTCACTGCCGTCGTGGAAATAAAACAAACGAAGGCAACAGTGCTTTACTAGAAAACTAACAGCGCCAAGGACATCAAGCTACTGCCAAGTTATAGGCAAACTTCTTGATCTGTGAGATTACATAGATCATCATCATTCATCATTTCGGCTCACATACGTCCCACTGCTGGGCTCGAGCCTCCTCCACAACAGGAGGGAAATTGACCTTACTATACCATGCTGGTCAGACAGGTTGGTATCGGGTTTTATTTCGAGTTTTCCATCTCTTGCGTAGATGTTATATGCGTATTATATCCATTAGTCGTCTTTAACGACATCCACGGGCAAGACTTACATCGTCACCACGCGAAATATTACTTAGATAGTTACGTCATAATAATTCCAATTAATTTGACTCTTTCGTTTCGTATAAATAATATATCTCAAGTATAAAAATAATAATGCTCATCCAGTGGTCAGTGATGTCGGTACTTTGTTAGTTGACAATAGCCAGGTCGAGTGCGCGCCCGCCCTTATACTGTCACTATGTAGACAATGTCAGAAATATAAATTAATATATTCCGGTATGTTAACGGAGTATGAACCCAATAAACCACCCCCTATCTTACGTAAGAACCCATACATGTAGTATCAGATGCCTAAGGGATATAATATGCATATAACATATATGAAAGAAAACAAAATAAATCCCTATATGAAAGTGTCTGACTAGCGTGGTTGGTATAGAAGCGGGGGTCATCCGGCCGATGGCCCTCTACGGCGCACCGGTGTGGGCGGGGTCCATGACCGCCCGACTCAGAGCCCTTCTGTGACGTCCACAGAAGGCCATGGCGGTCAGGATCATCCGCGGGTACCGCACGGTGGGGACGGAGGCGGCGTGCTTATTGGCCGGGACTCCCCCGTGGGACCTGGAGGCGGAAATGCTCGCTGACTTGTATCGGCGGGCGTCGGGGGTGCGAGGGGAGGGCGGTGTTGTTTCCTTAAGGGAGCTCACCGCCTGGCGCGTCGACGCCCGTCGAGACGTCATTGCCCGTTGGGCAGACCGGCTGGAGAGGCCTCGATACGGTGTCTGGACCGTGGAGGCCTTCCGGCCGCTGCTGATGCAGTGGTTGGAACGGCGGCATGTTGTGCTCCCTGCTCCTTCCGACTGGTACAGGTCTTGACGGGGCATGGATGCTTCGGCAAGTACCTGTACACGATCGCTAGGAGGGAGAGAACACCGTCCTGCCACCACTGCGATTGCGACGAGGACACGGCGCAGTATACGCTCGAGGTCTGTGCCGCTTAGGCAGAGCAGCGTCGTAAGTTCGTCGCAATCATCGGTGCCGACCTGACGCTGCCGACCAATGGTCGGCAGCGTCAGGAACTGGGACGTGGTCGCAGCCTTCTGCGAGTCAGTAATCTCGCAGAAGGAGGCGGCGGGTCGGGCGCGATAGGAGCACAACCTCGACGAAGCGACCCGCCGCCAGCGACTGGGGTGGCGCAGGCGCGACTACCTGCGAGCCATACCGACCTAGCCGAGGCCACGGGTCACGTGACCGGGGATTAGTCCGTCACCCGCCGAGAGGCCGACCGCGTGAGGAAATACCGACGTCCGACGACGGGGGGACGTCGGTCGATGGGAGGGTACCCCAAGTAGGGGGTATTTCGTCGGGCCGATCACTGATGACAAGTAACCCTGCTCTGATGGTCGGCCCAAAGACGAAGGCGACGTGGTGTTCGGGTGAGTTGCGGGTGTTGCATGCTTACGCCCCTCTGTCGCCCCGGACGGAGTGGTGCGACGAACGCGCCGACCGCAGCCCACCCCAAAAAAAAAAAAAAAGCTTGGTATAGTAGGTCGAATTTGCTACCATAATGGAGCAAGCTCGAGCCCAGTGGTGGGGCATAAAAAAGCTACGTTGGTGTTGAAATAAAACTCTTATGTGATGGTAGGTATAGAATTCAATGTACCACTTTCGACATGTATTGCCGTAAAATGGTGGTGCTTTGCACAGAAATACTTCTTAAAGCAATTCATTAAGAGGTTGCCCCTTGATAGCTAACCCGTACATGTACCTTAATAGTGAAAACGGATAGATTCCTAGATAGATATATTATTAGTAGAAATAATCTCCTACTGTCTTTCAAGGTCCAATATGAAAGGAAGAAATAAACGGTTTTTTTGTGTATTTATATAGCGTCTAGCAACCCGCCCTCGCTTCGCTTTCAGTCGTTTAACCGCGTAGTTCCCGTTCCCGTGGGAATACCGGGATAAAATATAGCCTATGTTACTCCCTGATATTATAGCTATCCATTGGTGAAAGAATTTTCGAAATCGGTCCAGTAGTTTCGGAGCCTATTCAAGACAAACAAACAAATCTTTCCTCTTTTTACTATTAGTATAGATTACTATCCGCATGGTAATGGAATAGGAATACAATTCACCACTCCCTGTCTTGCTCGTGGATATCGTAAAAGACGACAAAATGATATAATACGCATAAAACATCTATGTAAGAGAAGAAAACTCGAAATTAAACCCTATACCAACCTGTTTCACCAGCATAGTAAGGTTAATTTGCCTCCTGTTGTGGGATGAGATTCAAGTACACCAGTGGAAGGTATATGAGCTAAATTAATGATGATAACAATTAAAAAAACATTTAAAATACACAAAAAAAAATACGATACTATTGCGCTCAAATTATAACCGAACTAATTTACGGGTGATTTATAATTAGTTTTGCGTACTTTAAATCTCTGTATAACCGTAATTTACATCTTATCCGTGTGGTGACGGAGTAAGAATACAAGTCACCACCCCCACTCTTGCCCGTGGGTGTTGTAAAAGACGACTAAGGAATATAATATGCATATAATATCTATGAAAGAAAAGGAAAACTCGTTACAAAACGCTATACCAACACGTCTGACCAGCGTGTAATAGTAGGTTAATTTCCCTCCCACAGTGGAGGAGGCCCGAGCCCAACAGTGTGATGTATATGGGCTGAGAGATGAGAAGATGAGCAATTAATTAAATACCATAACTTCGCCTGTGACTTTTTTAAAGTTACACGCAAGAGGTGACTCAGGAGCTATTCAGCATAATTCCAATGACTTAGTTATATAATGGGAGTTCACCATGGTTAATTAATACTAGGGTCAATCTAATCCAAGGTCTTATGGATAAATATCTAAGACAAATTGTTGTTTTGTATATTATTCGCGGCAAACTTTGGCTTGCTATTATTCTTTTCATAGGCGTTTTAATCATAACTAATATTAGTAAAGCCCGTTTAAGACGATTTCGCAGGGACCCGACCAAAAACGCGTCTTAGGCAGGAAAGCGTATTATGCGGGAAAGGGATATAACGTGCCATTATTATTTATTATATTATATTATTATTTTGAATACCTACTTATTGAATTTAACACTTAAAAATTACCTAAATAAAATGTTGTTTATTTTCTTTATTTAAAATACTGCTAGACACATTTTTAAATATTAAAAAATAATTTAAAATATAAAAAAATATTGTTTATTATTATTACGTTACTTAAAGTAATCACTTATTTTAGTTTGACAAATAGATTTTGAGACATTAGCAATTACAAGATTTTCAACGAATTTAAATTTTCGCAGTGCGTCTTCGCTTGATTCAAAGAAGTTACATAGCGTCTTAAATCATTAACTGCTGATATTGCCTGGGCGGGTGACAAAATCGGCGTTGACTCAGCTTCTTCTTGGTCATTATCACTTAGGGTCGCTCGACAGTCGTCACTTCGTCGGTCGCTGGCCGCTGCCGCAAGGGGTAATATGTGTATTTGAGTGGCACGTGTTGGCGTATTAAACGGGATGACGATCGTATTAAGCGTTAAGAAATGTATGAAAACACGTCTCAAGTTGCTGGGAACGACGCAAAATTGCGTATTATGCGGGAAATCGTATTAAACGGGTTCTACTGTATTTAGTTTTTTAATTCGCACCTCAGTGTGGTGACAGAGTAAGAATACAATTCACCAACTTTTTCTTTCCTGTGAGTATCGGGACAACTGAGGGATTGGATACTAATACTAGCAATTAACTACGTATACCCGCCCTCGCTTCGCTTCGGTTTCAGTCGTATTACCCATACAATGCCCGTTCCCGAGGGAAAACTGGGATAAAATATAGCCTTACTCAACAAACTTACTTTCGGATTTATAATATTAGTAAGGAAGTAAGGATGTGTAGTAGTAGAAGTAGTAGTAATCTATTACTATATATGTGTATTATATATCTTAGTCGTCTATTACGACACCTACGGGCATGGTATGGGATAGTTTTAATGTCATTACTATAATTCTAGTCAATATCATTAATTTCAATAGCGTAACAAACTTGCAGTTCTGCAAGTTGCCTGCGATACGTAACACTGTAGGGGAATGTCCTACATCTGAAGGGTCACAATTAAATAGTGACCGTTTGTGCTCCTCGGTGAGCTGACAGCCCCCTTAATGGTGTGTGCTCGTATTTAATGAGCTTTTATAAAGGAGTTGTATTTTGATTGTTAGTTTGTCTTCACTGATGGTACAGTGGTTAAATGGGCACCTTATTATATACTTGTACATCTGGTAATGTAATGCCTGTCAATACTTGAAACATTTATACTAGGTATATCCTAGAAGGTGAAATATTTGAGATCTGTACTGAACTAAGCCGAAACAGAAACCGAAATTTCAGCTCGCTGAACCTATTTTAATGATTCTTTTTTTTATTTGAAAGTCGGTGCTTCCCGTGTGACCCCATTTAAATTTGGTCCAGTTTGAAGACAGATTTTTTTCCAAATACTGTGAAGGTCTTTCCAATCATATAATTCATAACCTCAATATGTAATCTTGTTTCATAATATACTAGCTGACCCAACAGACGTTGTTATGTTTAAATAAAATAAAAGCAGTGCCACCTACCGGGCTGATTTGTGAATCTAATTCATCCAGGCCCCCACTTGAATACATTTACAAAAATTTATTCAAATGCATCCAGCCGTTTAGTTGCAGTATAGATAAATAACCTAGATACCGACTGCAGCGCCATCTGCCGGACTGATTTGTGTATCTAAATTATCCAGGCCCGCGCTTGAATACATTCAGAAAAAATCATTTAAATCCATCCCGCCGTTTAGTTGCAGTATAGATAAATAACCTAGATACCTAGTCGTTAAGTTTTCTTAAATTCTCTGATTTCCTGCGCAACTTTCTTAATTTTTTTTCCGTGAAAGCCCTTTTCAAAGTACTTATCAGAAAAATTAAAAATAAAGATGGACGAAATCGGTGAAGTCGTTCTCAAGTTATAATATTGTCCTGCCCAAACAGCGCCACCTACCGGGTACAATTGTGAATCTAAATCATCCTGGAAATGGAAATTTATATATAAGAAAGATAAATATGTTGCAAAAGTTACTGTCAATAGTTTTATGATCGGCCGCCTGTCTGATATCAAACCCCCTTGGAAAACCAATTGTTGACCGGACGGCATCAGATGGAATTAGTCCATGTCGGTGTAAAGCTTTTAGACATCATCTTTTACGGCACCCACAAGCAATTTCATCATCATGATTATAGCCCACATACGTCCCACTATTGGGCTCGGGCCTCCTCCACAATCGGAGGGAATTTGACCTAGGTACTATACCATGCTAGTCAGACATGTTGATAAAGGATTTTATTTCGAGTCTTCCTTCTCTTGTACAGATGTTATGTGCATATTATATCCCATAGTCGTCTTTTACGACATCCACGGGCAAGATAGGGAGTGGTGAATAGTATTCTTACTCCGTCACCACACGGCAAATAATCAATTTATGGGTTGATATTATTAGTAGTTATCACCAGACAGCATTTTGCTGTCATACAATTAATGGACACAAATCAACCTCAAACCACTATAAATGCACCGCCGGGCTGGCAACGGACGACAAGCAACTTGATACCGATGGTCGGCCCTATAGCGAAGACGGGCATACGGTGGATTATGAGGTCGCGGCCTTTCCGTGTGGAGTAAGAATACAATTCACTACCCCCTCTCTTGCCCATGGGTGTCGTAAAAGATGACTAAGGGATATCTTGTGCATATAACAACAATGCAAGAGAAGGAAAATTCGAAATAAAACCCTATATCAATCCACATGATCAGCGTGGTATAGTAGGTCAATTTCCCTCTCAGTGTGAAGGAGGCTCGAGCCCAGTATTGGGACGTATATGAGCTGTGATGAACGATGATGGGGTCGTGTGCCACCCTTGCGTCGCCCTGGACGGAAGGGACGACGTGTGAGCTAGCCATAGTCCACCTAAAAAAACACTAAAAATGTAACACGGCCTAATGGCTTAACGTGCTTGCCGAGGTACGAGATCTATACCAATAAATAAAATTGGAGTGTCTGTTTGTAATGTCAAAATAATAGGCTTTTTTCATGCTCACACGGTTATTTGCACGACACCTATGCCTAAAATACACTTTAAATTTTTTTTGTCTGTCGGTCTGTCTGTTTGTTCCGGGTAGTCTTCAAAACGGCTGGACCGATTTCAAAAATTATTTCACCAATAGAAAGCTATATTATCAGGGCGTAAACTAGGCTATATTTTATCCCGGTATTCCTAAGGGATCGGGAACTACGCAGGTTAAGACGACTGAAACTGAAGCGAAGCGAGGGCGGGTTGCTAGTTTGAAATATATTTGAGAACATGTTTATTATCATTACCGCAGTTCATATATGCATGTACATGTTTTTATTTATTTATTTTTTATTTAAAACAACACCCTACACTAAGGAAATAATCCTTGTATTGCGGGGGACTTTACAAACATATAATTAACTGACACAAATTACATCCAGACTCAGAACAACATTTTGTGGATCGCACAAAGTGTTGTCCCACGTGGGATTCGAACCGCTGGGCGCTGTAAGTCGCTATCATAACCACTACGCCATCTGTGCAGTTGGGCAAGTTTATTTCTGTTTGTTGGGCGCATTTTCGCTCAATTGAAAACATAATTTGTTTTTCTACTGCAATATTTTTTACTATAATATAAATTTTAAAATTCCAACAGTTGAATATAAAATAAAGAAGATTACAAATATTTTTGTCCTGGGAATCGAACGATATATAGTAAATAGTCACTTGTATCACAACATGATCTCCACAGTCGACTGAAAATAGAGTTACTATTGATCACAGCTCGAGGGCACTATATCGAAACAAAATTCAATTTAGTTTTAACAACGCAACGTAGGAGTCAGCCGATCAGAGACTCGACTTATTTTTCTGCTGAGGTTTTATCTGTAGATAAAGTTAATCTAACCGACTGGTCTATACGATTTTAAAAAAATAAATATAAGAACAATACCTTTCCGTTTGGTGACGAAGTAAGAATACAATTTATAACTCTATCTTGTCCGTGGGTCGACGACTAAGTGATATTTTGTGTATATAGTATTTCAATTTACCTCCCAATATGCAGGAGGCTCGAGCCCAGTAGTAGGACGGATATGAGGGAGGATACATAATGTGATAATATATTTTTTAAATTGCGTGATGATAGCTACAAATCCTACGAACATTGCTCGTGAAAACTAAACATTTTTGTACGTTGAGCTGGGCCAATCTGGTCTGATGCCGTCTGGTCAATAATTCACAGCAAAGCTTGACGCCAGGCAGGCCGCTGGTCATAAAATTATTGCCAATAACTTTTGAAATATGCACTTTCAAAGAGGGGGCAAATTGTATTCGTAGTCTGTCATCACACGAAAAACACCGTTGTATACTTATATATACCGTGGTATACATAGGTATACGACAATGGTACGTATATCATATAGAATTAAAACCTTACCGAAGGGAGTATAAGACAGCTGCGCCTGAAGCCGCATGCCGCCGTAGTCAAGGCCGCGGGTGACTAGACCGGGAAATGGTCCGTTACCCACCGAGATTTTGCTTGCATTGCTTGATATAGGTCTCCAAAATCGGTAGAGAATGCCATAATCGCCACTCGTGACTAGAGGATTGGCGATCGCATTTGATGTTATGAATTTCTCAGGCGAATGTTATTCCCCTTGGGGAGGACGTCGATCTTTCCTCACGCGGTCGGCCTCTCGGCGGGTGACGTACTAATTCCCCCGGTCACATCACCCGCGACCTCGGCTAGGGCGGCATGAGGCACAGGTAATCGCGCCTACGCCGCCCCAGTCGCCGGCGGCGGATCGCTTCGTCGAGGCTGCGCTCCTCGCGCACGCGATCCACCGTTAATCGACGCCCTGCCCTAAGGTAGAGTAGTAATAATCCTTGTATTTCGGGCGACTTTACAAACATATAATTAACGGACACGAATAACATCTAGACTCAGAACAACAATATGTGGATCGCACAAAGTGTTGTCCTGCGTGGGATTCGAACCCGCGACACTGGGCACTGTAGGTCGAAATCGTAACACTACGCCATCTGTGCAGTCACGTACCCCATGTGCAGTCCCGTGTACGTTTGTAAAGTCCCCCGCAATACAAGTATTGAATTTCTCAGCCCGTGGTGTAGTTTTCTAATAATATGAGTATCAAAATGTATAATTTAGCAATTTCGGCGATACATTTCGGCAATTCATTATTTGCGCATTGGAAGCTAAACCGTCCTGAGAATGCCTCGTTCAGAGGCGAATTATAGTAAAGTGTCGAATCAATATTAAAGATCTTTTTTTTTTTGGAAGTGAAACTTCTTTAGAATCGTTGTGATTTCAAACCAGATGCAACGGAAAAAAACGACAGGTAAGAGACACAAATACAAAAATGTGTAGGATGAAGCTGGCAAAGAATGAGACAGAAATATATATACTACTAGCAGCGCCCGCGACGTCGTCCGCGTGGATTAATGACTTTGGAGGGTATAGTGCGTTTCAGGATTTATTTATTTATTTTAAAATCTGTGGCCAAACGTTGAGAACGTTCAGCACTTGATTCCCGATTAGACGAAGATCGAGTTTTTGTGAAGCCAAACATTGTGTTCGTTCAACGCTTGTTTCTCTAGCCCGATTTCGTTCAACGATTTCTCGTTGAGTAGCCAACCTCTGCCTATTTTCACCTTCTGTCTCATTGCTGCGCATAAGTTGCAGACATTTTACAGTGGCAGACTGTCGAGAAAGTTGAGATCTCTTTCTAGGCATTTTGCAGAGGCTACCGCCCCCTCGCCCCTCATGACCGCCCAGCACATCATTCATCATTTTGGCTACAACGCTAATACTTATATTTTTAATATCGCGATATCTTTTGAATAAAATGTCCGAATTTATGAATTCAAAAAGTTATAGAAAGATATTAAATCCGTAAGTAATTGATTTTGATAAGTATTAATACTAAGGTGCAAAATAAAGAGTTTTTAAAGCTACGGCAGTTTAATTATTTAAAAAAATTAAAACAAACACTTATTGTCAAATAACTACAATAGTTAGACATATAGTGTCACGACATTTTTTGTATCGACCGACGTCCCTCCCTCGGGGAGGACGTCGGATTTTATTACACCTTGGGTTACATTATTGGACTTTTAGTACGGATCCCTAATTTTTTTGAAAATATAATATAGCCTATAGCCTTTCTCGATAAACTGACTATCTAACACTGAAAGAATTTTTCAAATCGGACCAGCGGTTCCTGAGATTAGCGCGTTCAAACAAACAAACTCTTCAGCTTTATAATATTAGTATAGAAGTATAGATATAGATTTTATATTATTTTTAAATCCGTCTATACTTTGCATGCACGCTTTTTTTTTGGGGGTTGGGTTACGGTCGGCGCGCTCCTCGCACCACTCAGACCGCACTCACCGCGTCCGGGGCGACAGAGGGGCGCAAGCACGTACCTACACCCGTAACCCATCCGTGACACGTAGCCTTCGTCGTTGGGCCGACCGCCGGAGCAGGGTGACTTGATGTCAGTGGTCATCCCGACAGAATACCCCCTTGAGGGGTACCCTCCCATCGACCGACGTCTCCCCTCGGGGAGGACGTCGGTCTTTCCTCGCGCGGTCGGCCTCTCGTCGGGTGATGGACTAATTCCCCGGTCACGTCACCTGCGGCCTCGGCTAGGGCGGCATGAGGCGCAGGTATTTGCGCCTACAATATTAAAGCTCTGCGGCAAACTGTAAATTAAAATTCTGGAGGCAGCTCTTCACATAGTAGGAGGAAGATTTCTTTATATCCTCTCCCAACTTGATTCTATCTCATGATTAACCTTGGGAAACTGGTGGATCTCCCTCCGTTCCCTTCATTTTAAAAATAACAGTAATAAAATTATAAGATATTTTATTGGCAAACATACTGTAATTTGATAACAGGCTTCGAATGTCACTGAATACTTTCAATAAGCTTAGAATATGAATTGAAATATTTCAAAGTAATTGATATTTTGACAACGTAAACCACTTTTACTTAACAATTCATGAGGGCGTTAGAAATTCAATTCCTTTTGGGATTTTCAAGTCAATTTTATTAACGTAGCCATCGCTTTTCCCTTTTAAATATTTGTGAAGCTCATTGAGTATTTATCTATTGAGGGCTAAGTGAATATAAAGTTAATATGACGTTCGATTCCTAATTTTTTTTCAGTATCTCAATATTGAGCATGGACTTCCTTCACAACTAAAAATAAGGAATATATGTACTTTTTTGGGCAATTTTGACTTTTTGGGCAATTAGATTAAGGCGTTATTCTCTCTAGTAGGGAGGCCTATGTCAGCAGTGATCGTTGATAGGCTTATGATAGACGGAAGAGAATTTATACACATGAAGTTCTTTGCACTAAAAGACTGACTGAAGGGTATTAGCGGTTTAGGCAGTAGCCTAAACCATGGATAGAAAGAGGCTTGAAACTTGGAAGGTGTTTTCTTTATAAGACGTAGGCATCCGATAAGGATTTTAAGAAATTCTACGTCTAAGGGGTTGAAAAGGGGGCAAAGTTTGTATGGGACGTGATTCCTTTGTCCAATCTATTATAAAATTTGCATAAACATTCTTTAACAGAATTATAGGAAGATCTGTTTCGTATTTAATTGAAATTCATCCCCTTACGGGGTTAAAAAGAGGTAAAAAGTAATTTTGAAGGTGATTTACTTTGAAGTTAATATCAATACTCCTTAGTGCTTTTGATTTAAATTACATTAGTCTTAGAACTATTTTGGACTTTTACGCGAACGAAGTCGCAGGTAAAAGCTTGTCTAAAATGTAACCAAATGCCTGCATATAGATCGTCATTCATCATTTCAGCTCATATACGTCCCACTGGTGACTCGAACTTCCTCCATAACAGAAGGGCAATTGACCTTACTACCAACGTATAGGGTTTTATTTCGAGTTTTCCTCCTCTTGCATAGATGCTTTATGCGTATTATATCGCTTAGTAGTCTTTTACGACATCCACGGGCAAGATAAAGAGTGATGAATTGTTTTCTTCCTCCGTCACCACACGGCATATACATAGCGCGTACAATATATCTAATATTAAGATACACATACTGGGTGATCATCATTATCATCATTATCTCGGTTTATGTAGGACTCACTGCTGGGCTGAAGCCTTCTTCACAATAGGAGGCAAACTGACCTAACATACCACGCTGGTCAGAAGTGTTGTTATGGGACTTATTACTCTTGCATAAATGGTATTTTATAGCATATATCCCTTAGTCGAGTTTTACTACTGCTATAGAGGGTTTTTTTTTTTTTTTTTTTTATGGGTGGGCTACGATAAGCGCACGCGCGGTCCAGTCCGTCCGGGGCGATGAAAGAGAGGGTAGTGCACTGTATTCTTATTCCGTTATCAAAGTCATCGTCACAGAGATCTCTGTAATAACGATAACTTGACAAACGGGAAGCGTCGTGCGATCAAAACTCAATTAGAAACCCGACACAATTCGTAAAAATAGTTTTAATTGTAACTAGCAGCGCCTTACGGTTTTACCCGCATAGTTCCCTTTCCTGTGGGAATATCAAGATAAATTATAGCCTATGTGTTATTCTGATATCTAAGCTATATTATTGTAAAGTTTCATCAAAATCCATTCAGTAGTTTTTACGTGAAAGTGCAACAAACATCCTCACATACTCACAAACTTTCGCGTTTATAATATTAGTAGGATATTTACTTATTTAAAATATAGGCCACACATCGCTATGTTGTATTGATATGAATCATTTAGTACTATCAAATAGATAGTTGGAATCTGCTACCAAAAAACAATTAAAAACTAGTGAATCGCTTGGAACTATCTGACATAATCTAGTTAATTCTAAATGGATCTAGTAATTAGATCACAGAGAAATATAACTACTTTTGTTTAACGTTAAACTTGGATGTGGCAGCTTCACGTTTCTTGTTTTATAAAACGTGGTATTCAGCTGTCAGCTTATAGATGGTGACGGTTGAATGTAGACCTGTAAGAATGCCACAGAATGTTACCAAACTAATCATTTCTGATGTTTATGTGAGTATTACATATTATAAATAAAACTATTTTATGGATTTTATCGCATTTGTTATTGATCTTCAATTACCCAACGTTTCGAAAATTTTGCATTCAAAACGTCGGGCAATCAAAGGTCAAATACAAACGCGATAACATCCATAAAATAATTGTATTTATTGTTACAAAGCTATCCCGCTGGGAGTCGTGCATTCTGGTCACTCGCCAAGGCTGCACAAGGCAACTTCTGCCAGCCCAATCTCCCACAACTGCAGAAACACGATGGTAGTCTGGC
Organism: Lymantria dispar; assembly: GCA_032191425.1. Taxonomy (NCBI): domain Eukaryota; kingdom Metazoa; phylum Arthropoda; class Insecta; order Lepidoptera; family Erebidae; genus Lymantria; species Lymantria dispar. The sequence continues at coordinate 677,276 of CM063465.1, read as the reverse complement.
CCACAGCGCAAAGGAGAAGGCCGATCTTCTAGGTCAATTCTTTGCCTGTAACTCGACTTTGGATGCCGGAGCTGCCACACCACCTACCATCCCACGGTGTGGAAGCTCACTGCCCGAAATCCGCATCACGCAGCGAGCGGTTAGGCGGGAGCTGCGGCTTTTAGACGTCCATAAGTCGAGTGGACCGGATGGCATCCCTGCAGTGGTACTAAAGACGTGCGCCCCTGAATTGACTCCCATCCTCACGCGCCTATACCGACTTTCCTACGCTACTAATAGGGTTCCGTCTTCGTGGAAGGTAGCCCATGTCCACCCGATCCCTAAAAAGGGCGACCGGTCTGACCCATCGAATTACAGGCCAATTGCGATAACATCCTTGCTCTCCAAGATAATGGAGAAGGTTATAAACCGCCAGCTTCTGCAGTACCTTGAGGATCGCCAGCTTATCAGTGATCGCCAATACGGCTTTCGTCATGGTCGGTCGGCTGGTGATCTTCTTGTGTACCTCACACACCGTTGGGCAGAAGCCTTGGAGGGCAAGGGTGAGGCGCTGGCGTTCAGCCTAGATATCGCAAAGGCGTTCGATAGGGTCTGGCACAGGGCACTTCTATCGAAGCTACCATCATACGGAATCCCCGAGGGACTCTGTAATTGGATTGCCAGCTTTTTGGATGGTCGGAGTATAAAAGTCGTCGTAGATAGCTCCTGCTCCGATACCATGACCATTAATGCTGGTGTACCACAAGGCTCGGTGCTCTCCCCGACGTTGTTTATCCTGCATATCAATGACATGCTCTCTATCGAGAGTATGCGTTGCTATGCGGATGACAGTACGGGTGATGAGCGGTACACTGAGCAACGGAATATCCCTCGGAGTATTCAGGAAAGAAGGGTTCAACTTGTGTCTGAAGTCGAGCGCTCTCTGGGGCGGGCCTCGGAATGGGGTGAACGGAACCTAGTCCAGTTCAACCCCACAAAGACACAAGTTTGCGCGTTCACTGCAAAGAAGGACCCATTTGTCATGGCGCCTCAGTTCCAAGGAGTAACTCTTCCAATTTCTGAGAGTATTGGGATTCTCGGCGTCAAAATATCGAGCAAAGTCCAGTTTGGGAGTCATTTGGAGGACAAAGCCAAATTGGCAAGCAAAAAGTTGGGCGTCCTGAACAGAGCCAGGCGGTACTTCACACCGAGACAGCGTCTTGTGCTATACAAAGCACAAGTTCGTCCTCATGTGGAGTACTGCTCACATCTCTGGGCTGGTGCGCCCAAATATCAGCTAGACCCACTTGACTCCCTGCAAAGACGGGCTGTTCGAATCGTCGGGGATCCCAATCTTACGGACAGATTGGAGTCGCTGGAGCAGCGGAGAGACTTTGGGTCACTCTGTGTACTCTACCGACTCTTTCACGGGGAGTGCTCCGAGGAACTGTTTGACTTGGTACCACCGTCACCATTCTACCAACGTACCACTCGACATCGCAGCAGGGTTCATCCATTTCACCTGGAAACGTTATGGTCTTCAACTGTACGTTTCCAGCGATCATTTCTCCCACGTACGTGCAAGCTCTGGAATGAACTACCTGCTGCTGTGTTTCCCGAGCGCTATGACATGTCCTTCTTTAAACAAGGTTTAAGAAGAGTATTTCCTTCACGGTAGGCAGCGGCCTGGCTGTGCCCCTGGTATTGCAATGGTCCATGTGCAGCAGTTTCACTTACCATCAGGTGTGCTGCTTGCTCGTTTGCCACCGTTGGCAATAAAAAAAAAATACTAAGCTATTTGCATCCAACGGTCCTCTGTGACATGTGCCCAATTGGTGGGGACGATATCTTGCAATTCATGATCGAAAACCTTTCTTCTTTACTCCAGTTGTTTGATAGATTTCCGTATATACTCGTATCCATAAATTATTATGAAGAAAATCTGAAGCTTTTTCACAACACGCTGATGACTTTGTGCTTAGTCATCACCATCATCTCATATACGCCCACTATTGAGCTCGAGCTTCCTCCACAATAGCAGGAACCTATTATACAATGCTGGTCAGACTCGTTGGTATATATTTAGAGTTTTTCTTGTCTTGGGATAGGGATATACGCAATATGCATATAACATCTATGCAAGAGATTGAAAACTCGAAACAAAATCCTATACCAGTGGTGGGCAAACTTTTTTAATGGCGGGCCATAAAGTTTATGAAATTCTAGAGGAGGACCAGCTATATAAAAACTGCATTTCGTATTAAAGCTTTTTATAAACAAAATACCTTTTACTTTTACGCCTTGTTAGCTGTGTGAGACATATGCAATTGTTTTTGATTTTCCATAATAGTTTAGCTTCACCTATATATAGGTGAATAGAATGGAATTTTCCAATAAATATACTAATACCTGTGACAAAACTGCCGAGATAATTATGGCAAGTTAATTATGAGATAATGAAAGCTTTTCAATTATAAACGTCAGATTTTATTTTCACGCCAAAATGCTGACTAGAATATTTAGGATGGATGGGCTCTCGGCGGGCCGGATTAAATACTTTCGCGGGCCGGAGTTGGCCCGCGGGCCGTACTTTGCCCATCACTCTCCTATACCAACACGTCAGATCAGCGTGGTATATTAGGTTAATATCCCTTCTATTATGTAAAAGACTCGAGCCCAACAGTGGGATGTATACGAGCCGAAGTGATAAACCTTCAAGAATAAATAGCTTAAGATTGATAGTATAACACAAATATTTATCTAACTGTTGTCGTATGCACATTTAGAAAGTAATCGTATACTGAAATCTCTAAAGAATTAGTTTACTAATTCTGTAATACATATAAATCTATAAATCTCTGTAATAATGATGACTTGTTGTACGTGAGACATCTTAGTCCGATCATGACCATGAATGCTGTAAAGGGTTCTAAAAGTTGGCCAATCAAAAATCTAATACAAATGCGATAAAATTAAGTTTTATTTATAACTAGCAACCCGCCCTCGCTTCGCTTCGGTTATAGGTTATAGTCGTTTTACCCGCGTAGTTCCCGTTCCCGTGGGAATACCGGGATAAAATATAGCCTAGTTTACGCCCTGATATTATAGCTTTCCATTGGTGAAAGAATTTTTGAAATCGGTCCAGCCGTTTTGAAGATTACCCAGAACAAACAGACAGACAGACAGACAAAAATTTTTTAATTGCTATTTTAGGCATAGGTGTCGTGCAAATAACCGTGTGAGCATGAAAAAAGCCTATTATTTTGACATTACAAACAGACACTCCAATTTTATTTGTTGGTATAGATATAGACTAGCAACCCGCCCTCGCTTCGCTTCGGTTATAGGTTATAGTCGTTTTACCCGTGTAGTTCCCGTTCCCGTGGGAATACCGGGATAAAATATAGCCTAGTTTACGCCCTGATATTGATGCTTTTCATTGGTGAAAGAATTTTTGAAATGGGTCCAGCCGTTTTGAAGATTACCCTGAACAAACAGACAGACAGACAGACAAAAATTTTTTAATCTGTATTTTAGGCATAGGTGTCGTGCAAATAACCGTGTGAGCATGAAAAAAACCTATTATTTTGACATTACAAACAGACACTCCAATTTTATTTATTGGTATAGATGCGTAATAATCGTGTAAACCTCAGAAATCGTTATATCTTTTTTTTTGGGTTGGGCTACGGTCGGTGCACTCCTCGTCCGCTCCGTCCGGGGCGACAGAGGGACGCAAGCACACACACCCGTAACCCACCCGTAAGACCCGTCGCCTTCGTCATTGGGCCGACCACCGGAGCAAGGTGACTTGACGTCAGTGGTCGGCCCGAAGGCATATCCCCTATTTGGGGTACCCTCCCATTGACCGACGTGCCTCCCTCGGGGAGGACGTCGGCCTTCCCTCACGCGGTCAGCCTCTCGGCGGGTGACGGACTAATTCCCCGATTCCCCGCTCCAGTCACCCGCGGCCTCGGGTAGGGCGGCATGATGCGCAGGTAATCGCGCCTGCACCGCCCCAAAATCGTTATATCTAACTGTTGTTTTGTTCTTTACAGATAAAATCCGTAAGAAATATGCAGGTCTTGGCGACAGTGTACTCTCAATCCGTTTGGAGAGATCTCCTCGAGCTGGTTTGGGTCTCAGTCTTGCGGGGCACAGGGATCGCAGTAAGATGGCTGTTTTCGTCTGCGGACTGCACCCGGCTGGGGCAGCTGCTAAGGCTTCTCCTCCGGTGAAAGTTGGTGATGAGATCCTCGAGGTGAGTCGGTGCTTTTTTCATCTATAATCCCAATTTTCTTACTCTTCTCTACCACCAGATTAAAAAAACGGGTTTCGAGCTTAGCATATTTTTTATGTCTCAATTTTTAGAGTGTCGTATCCAAAGGGTAAAAACGGGACCCTACTACTAAAAGACTTACTAAGACTTCGCTGTCTGTCCGTCCATCTGTCTGTCAAGAACCGCGATAGCTAGACAGTTGAAATTGTTACTAATTATGTATTTCTGTTGCCGCTATAACAACAAATATTAAAAACAAAATGAAATAAATATTTAAGGGTGGCTCACATACAACGAACGCGATTTTTTTACCCTTTTTATAGATAATGGTACGGAACCCTTCGTGTCTGAAAACAAAGGTTTATAACCAGTGTATGTTACCAGCGATGACTTACGGCACTGAAACGTGATCTCTAAATGTCGGCCTCATAAAAAAGTTTAAAGTCGCTCAACGTGCTATGGACCTCTCTATAGCACGTTGAGCAACTTTAAACTTCTTTATGCTATGCTATGCTCGGTATTTCTCTACGTGATAAAATCTAGAACGCGGCAATTCGTATAAGAACTGGTGTAATCGACATAGCCCGCAGAATTAGCACGTTGAAATGTCAATGGGAAGGCCACATCGCTCGTCGAACCGACAACCGTTGGGGAAGAAAGATTCATGAGTGGAGACCACGAATCGGACAACGCAGCGTAGGACGACCCCTTACTAGGTTGACTGACGACATTCTCAAAGTCGCAGGGAACCGTTGGGTGCAAGTGGTGCAGGACCATTCCGAGTGTCATTCTCGTGGGGCTATGTCCAGCAGTGAACGTCTGTACGCTGATGGATGGATGAATGGAATAATAGAAACAAAATTAAAAAAAAACCTTTTTTAAAAACAAGTTTTTATTATTTGTTAACAAAATGAACTAAAAAGTTAAAAATCCAGGTCCATCATCAGACCCTGGTTACCATATAGTATCAAAGTACTCGTCAAGACAAAACAAATGAACCCAAACTCAATGGGGTTGCGTCGTTTAATTACGGAGTTCCTATGGCCAACTTCCAGGTCCATCATTAGATCAGCTCTATGTCACAATAAAATTGTATTGTCATCCGATTTATACATGCATGCAAAATTTCATCTCGATCAGAAACCAAGAAGTGGATGAAATGATGATGATGATGATGATCTAGTTGACATTTGTGACGGTGTACGCGGGGATCGTAAAAATGTATTCTCATTATTTCAAACTAACGCGTCGAAGTATTACTTCAAAAAGGAAATACTGGTTGCCTTTTACATTTGAATTGTAAACAAGACTCGAATGTATGTATATATTTTTCACCTCAAAAAGCTAAGATAATACATTATCCCCTTGTTCGATATCGCATACATAATAATAACGTATCCACTCAAAATTCCATTCGCATAGAAACTGTATCAAGTAGGTACAAATATTAAATTACGAGTACGTAAGGGAAATAATATTTTTGTTGAGAGAATTACGGGTAAATTATCAGGCTTATAACGAATTTGGTGCCGAGGATTTTAGACCTGATTTTAAGTATGTCTTACATGTTGAAATCAAAAATGTTAGCGGTTTTTTTCTATCAGCTCTAGTTCACGAGATATAAAAAATACAGTTTTCAGAAAAAGTATTTTTTCTTGGTATTAAACATCAAGAAATTTCCTTTCAAGTGGTTTTCTAGAATGAGACTGACGTGGACAATCTCGTATGACTCCCAAGCAATGGCCGGCCATCATATGGGTATCCCACCTTCCTTGGTATCTATGTTCCATCGTTTTTATGTTTTGGTGGAAACGTTCTCCTTGTGATTCGTTTAAATCTCCTAAATTGTGTTGAAATTGCGCCAGTTGACTATTGAGATAGTGTAATTTTATACTCAGCCTATTTTTTTAAAACGAACCAGCATTTCTTCTACTAACTCTACATAGTTATCAACCTTATCAAATTTTTCCTCCTGAGATTGCTGCACTACCTGGTGAAAAGCTGGTATTGGAACATTTTCTGAATGTGGAGTAAGGTCGTTGTGTTCAGGAAATATTAGGGTATTTTCATTTACGACGATTGCTTTTGTTGATGACCACCATATTAGTCATACAAAAATAATAATCGTCATAATGTTTTTTTTAGTTCTCGCCATATTATAGACACTCCTAACTTCAAAGACTTACGTGTCCCTTTCTCCCATTGTCGCAAATGTTCAACGCATAGTTTACATACACGATGAGGTGCCTAGACTTTATCTTGGTGTCGAATTTCAATACTGAAATAGGCAAAATACAGACGATTCGCAGTGTCTGTTATTGATTTAAGCTGATTTTTTAATATGTATTCACCACAAACATAACAAAATGTATCAGAATTGTTAACACAACATCTGAACATACTAGCCATAACGATATACTAACATAAACTTTATCGATGTTATTGTAATAATGACTATTTACGAAAAAGACCGCGAAAAAAATTAAATAAGGGTCTACCCTTATTTAATTTTTTTCGCGGTCTTTTAAACTAGAGGTAAACTAGAGCTGATGCGGAAAAATAACGTATGGCCATATATTGTACATTACCTACTTTATCGATCATAGGCACAACCAGAGCTGTACCAAAATATATTTTTTTTGTAGGCCTGTGTTATCATTCATTCATAATTTCAGCTCATATACGTCCCACTGTCGGGTTCGAATCTCCTCCAGAATGGGTGAAAATTTGATATCCTATGCCACGCTGGTCAGACGTGTTGGTATAGGGTTTTATTTCGAGTTTTAATTCCCTTGCATAAACGTTATACGCATATTTTTATTCTTTAGTCGTCTTTCACGATATCCACGTGCAAAAAAATTGTATTCTTACACCGTCACCACACGGGCGATATGTATGTAATGTGTCCCACTGCTGGGCTCGAGCCTCCTCCACAATAAGAGAGAAATTGACCTACTATTACCACGCTGGTCAGACGTGTTGACATACGTTTTTATTTCAAATTTTCAGTCTCCCAGTCGTCCCTTAGTCGCCTTTTACGACACCTACGTATGACAGGGGATAATGTATTGTAACCCTTACACCGTCACCACAAGGAAAAGAAAACCATTTTTTTAAGTTGCACTTAAAAAATTAGTAATACTTTTAATCACATTAACCAATAGTACGATGCTCTTTCCATTCTTGTAGTCTGTGAATTCAGCGTGAAACAATTATGTTGGCTTCATTCAACTACTGCATTCCACATCGTTTGGCATTCGTCCAGTACACAATACAACATACAATAATATCATCTATTATATACGTATAATGGCAGTTACAAATACTACCAACACTTACACCCGTCGCAAATGCCCACACTCGCATTGGCCGTCCCGAGCCGTGTGCGAGTGGAGTCTCCGAACCGGGTTGAAAACCATTAGCGCTCACTAGGGATGTGAAATAATAATCTATTTTTATAATAATCGATTATTAATCGATTTTTTTTGTAACAATCGATTATCAAAATAATAAAAAAAATATTTTTTTATTTTGAAATTAATCGATTATTTTAGTATTTTCTTTTTTGTTTAAAATAAAATGACTGCCAGATTTCCTATAAAAAGGTCATCACGATACTGCGTGCAGTATTTCATACTATATTATAAGCCCACATTTCCTAAAAAAAAGTCATCCTAATCCTGTTGGGAGAAAAATCGATTATTTTATAATCGATTATTTATTTTTAATTAATTGATTATTTTATATTCGATTTATATTAAATAAAAAAGTCGATTATTTAATAATCGATTATTTTCCCTCCAAGTCACATCCCTAGCGCTCACCCACAATCCGCGAGTCCACTCCGTGTCGCGAGTATTTGAAAAATGGAGGAACTTATTGAAGCTGTTCAGTAGAGACACTGATTGATGTACGACTCGTGAAAGCAATTGTCGTCACACACGTGGCCACCAATGTCAAAGCGACATTGGCGCAGTGTTGTGAACGAGTGCGAGTGTCGGCATGTGCGACGGACCTTAAATCACTCGCGAGTGTCGTAAAACACAACTAAGACACTACTGAACCGGGAAATAAGCCGTCATACGCAGAGAGATTGAACGCGGAAGGGCGATATCTCGAAAGGGTATCCCACTGGCTTGGTAACAGACGACAAGGAACTCGGTGCCAGTGGTTGGCCCAATGGCGTGGGGTTAGGAATATGGTGGGTCATGGGGAGGCGCGCCGTACTTGTGCCGCCCTGGACGAAGAGGGCGGCATAAAGCTCGAGTCGTCTTTATTATGGGACGCGAATTGATCTATTATTCCACGCTGGCCAGACATGCTTCCAAAGGATTTTTTTTTATTGCCCATGGTAGCAAACGAGCAAGCAGCACACCTGATGGTAAGTGGTTCTGCTACACATGGACCTTTGTAATACCAGGGGCACAACCAGGCCGTTGCTTACCGTGAAGAAAATACTATTCTCAAACCTGTTTAAAGATGGACATGTCATAGCGCTCGGGAAACACAGCAGCAGGTAGTTCATTCCAGTGCTTGCACGTACGTGGGAGAAATGATCGCTGGAAACTTACAGTTGAAGACCATAACGTTTCCAGATGAAATGGATGAAGCCTGCTTTGATGCTTCGTGTATTCCTTCCTTCACATAGATTAGAAAAAGAAAATAAATAAAAACAATTTATTACTCCTTTACGGGAGGGAAACATCGCAAAAGATGGTAGATGGCTATATGCATATCATATTCTTTAGTCGTATTTTACTACACCCACGGGGAAGAGGGAGGATGATGAATGGAATTCATACTCCGTGACCACACGTTATGAATTACACGTTATTAAGAATGTTAACAGATACTGAAACAGCTAGAATGGTTTATTTCGCTTATTTCCATAGTCTTATGTCTTACGGCATATTACTGTGGGGATGCTCCGCGGACTTTAATAGAATCTTTGTTCTCCAAAAAAGGGCTGTCCGTGCAATTTATAATCTAGGCCCAAGAATCTCACTTCGGGAGAAATTCAAAGAAGTAAATATTCTAACTGCTGTATCACAATATATATACGAAAATATATTATATGTCAAAAAAAATATCGCTAACTTTAAGAGATATTGTGACATTCATGAAATGAATACTCGTAATAAGGACAGATTAGTTGTACACACTACTCGTCTCCAAAAAGTTAACAAATCATTCATGGGGCAATGTATACGCTTTTACAATAGATTACCTAAAGATATCCGAGACCTGCCTATGAAAAAGTTTAAAAAAGCCATCAAGAATAGACTTTGTAAAAAAGCTAATTATAAAATCTCGGATTATGTAGATGATAATACAGATTGATTGTGAGCAGCTCCTCATTCAGCAATTTCCTTGTTATTTTAAATACATATACTGTTTGTAAATGTACTTTGAACTTTTATTGTAAAGTGTAGCGTGTTTTGCCTAACGAATTTTTGTATTTTCAGCGTTTGTAACATATTGTGGTGTTGGTCATGCTCACATAAGGATCTACTTGCGGTAGCTGCGTGGAGCGGGTCTCTCCCTTCCCTCCATAGTGGTTGAGGGGAGTGATGGCTGCTCTAGTAGTTAACTCGTGATCGGGTGCCGCTTGTGGGATCTGGTCCAGCCATAATCGTTTAAATTATATTAAGTGTCTTGCGGTTCGAAGGGCATCACACTGGAGCTAGTTCTTACAAAACATGTACACAATTGTATAACTAGTAAGAAGAAAAAAAAAAAAAAATTAAAAGTAATGACAAGCCCGCTGAGTTTCTTGCCGGATCTTCTCAGTAGCGGTCGCGTTCCGATCCGGTGGTAGTATATTTTTTTTGGAAATTGTAAACCTGACAATATGTAAGTGCCCTCTCAGGGTTTATGCATAATAAAATAATTTGAATTTGAACACGAAAAGTCCGCCGCCTCCTTCCGTGAGATGACGGCCTCACAGAAGGCGGCGACCGCGTCCCAGTTCCTGACGCTGTCGAGCATCACCCTAGCGATGGTCGGCAGCGTCAGGTCGGCACCGATGATTGCGACGAGTTCACGGCGCTGCTCTGCCCACACGGCACACACCTTAAACTTCATTTCGAGATTTTGCATCTCCTGCATTTTATATCATTTAGTCGTCTTTTATAACACTCACGGCAAAGAGGACCCCCTCTTTCCGAGTAAGAATATAAATCAACACCCAGTGATTTATATTCTTACTCGGTGACCATACGGACTATAATCATTAATTAAACGGACACATATTACACTCAGACCCAGAACAACAAGTTGTGGATTACACAATTTATCAAATTCTCCTGCATGGTAATTCCTTTATCAAACCCTTGACACTCGGCACTATACATAGAGACCTTAAGTACTGCGCTACTAAGAATATTATGGATATATGTAGATCCATGATATTCTTAGTCTAAATCCACGTACGATATTGTTAACACGTCACTTCAAAAGTAGTTTATAATTGGATTGTTTAAATTGAACTGGCATACCTAGTTATAATGGTGGTAGAAGTTGGCGAATTGAATGTAAACAGTAAACAAATCAATGTTTAATTTGTGGTCGCTTCTAGAAACATCAATTAACTGCACTTTTAGTAGGCGTATATAGGTTTATTGTTTGATAGAAATAGTAATATTAACTTTAGTTATAACGTCATTTCGTCTGGTGACGGAGTAAGAATATAATTCACCACCCCCTTTTTTACCCGTGGGTTGAAATACTTCTAAGGGATTATTGCAGATCATATGTATGCAAGAGAAGGAAAATTCGAAATAATCAATCCGCGGCCTGGACTAAATTTAATGGTTAACTATCCCTCCTTTTGCGCAAATAACGCAAAAATTGTTTATGAGATGGAATCAGATGATTATCATCTGACATATAGAATATATACGAGTATGTGAGATGATTGACGGGTTCGACCCTTCTACACAATAAAAAGGCAATTGACTTACATCAGAACAGGCATTTCAATTTTATTTATTTGTATAGATCCCTATAAACATCAAATGCGTATTTGTAGTTACAGAAAGACTTTTTTTCACAGGTAAACGGCATAGTCCTGCATGGAAGATGTCATCTAAACGCATCCGCTATCATCAAGGGTCTCGTTGGGCCAATATTCAAGATCATATTGCTCAGGTAAGAAAAGTATATGTACCCTTTTTTTTTAGCGGTCGGCGCACTCCTCGCACCACTCCGTCCGGGGCGACAGAGGGGCGTAAGCACGCACACCCGCAACCCACCCGTGACACGTCGCCTTCGTTGTTGAGCCGACCACCGGAACAGGGTGACTTGACGTCAGTGCTTGGAAGTATATGTACTCTAAATAAATTGTAAGATAATAAATAACAACAGCAGAACAAATTAAGAAGCGGCCCCTACGTTCCTGAAGCGGTAGACATCCTGTAATAGAATGAAATATCTTACAGAAGAGAAATAGGTACTCAACATCACAACTCATATACGTCCCACTGCTGGGCTCGAGCTTCCTCTACAATCGAAGGGATTCATTCACTTGCATTGATGTTATCTACATATTATAACCCTTAAGTCGTATTTTACGATTTACATGGACAAGATAGAGGGTGGTGAATTATAAAAGAAACTGTAAACTCTTTTACAGATTTTATCGCATTTGTTATTTGATTTTTAACTTGCCGACGTTTCGAATATTTTAGAGCGTTCATGGTCACACTGCGACCATTTTCGCTGTAAAACGCGAACAAACGCCATAAAATCCGTAAAATCGTTTTATTTATAATGCATAATACTCGAGTAAATATCAAAAATCATTATAAAAGAAATTATCAAAAGACGGAATAATTAATTACCAAATAACTCTTAATGAAACCTAATGGCAACCTGAACTAGTAATCTATCTGTAATGCATCCACGTGTCAGCTCATTAATCTTCACTATTAGACCTAGGCCCCTACCAAGAGGAGATAATAACGTAACTGTAATACTTAGCAGGTGTATTAAATAACGCAAAAATCTTAGAATAATAACGTATAGAAGGACAGTGTCGGCACTTCGGGCGATCAAAAACATGAAGTCAAAAATACTACATGCGTGCAGGCGATTATACACGTACACACGCACACCACTATACAAATTATGAAATCAAATTTTGTTTTTATTTACATAAATCGTCGAAATACTTTTAAAAGTAATGTTAAAAACCTTTTTATGTTTTTCAAATGTGAGTCACACAATTGATTTGAATGCACAAACCGCCATAATTACCTATTTATGTTGAGTTGTGTACGTACGTGCAATATAGTGACCTCGTACACTACGGAACGGTTCCGGCATAAGCTCCATTAGGCTCCAATTTAAATGCTTCATTTTTTATGCGCTGACTTATCTTTTATATGTTTATTATTCTAAGGCAAATATATATATTTCTTTTAATAATGACAACGCCCTGCACTAAAGATATAATCTTTGTATTACGGGAAACTTTACAAACATAATTAAGGGACACAAATTAAATCTCAGAACAATAATTTGCGGATCGCACAAAGTGCTGTCCTGCGTGGAATTTGAATCCGCGGCACTGGTACTGTAGGTGGGTATATTAACCACTACACCATCTGTGCAGTCAAATCATTTATTCTGTATAAGTCCCATAAAGGCACGTACATATTGTCCGTTTTATATTCATTTGAAATTAATCTAATAATCTACCATCGGATCACACAAACTGAAAAAAAAATCCTGCAAAAAACTCAGCGGAATTAGCATTTTTTAAATTATATTCCACTAAATTACCTTTCGTGTGGTGACGGAGTTAGAATAATACTATTTAGTATCCCCTATCTTACCCGTCGGTGTCGTAGGAGACGACTAAGGGATATTGGTCAAACGGTTTGGTATAGGGTTTTATTTCGACTTTTCCTTCTCTTGCATAGATGTTATATGCATATTATATCCCTCTTAGTCAAGTTCGTCGACACCCACGGGCAAAAAAGGAGGTAGACAATTGTATTCCTACTCTGTCACAAGCAAGCTTCGTCACGAGCATGGTATAGAAAAGTCAAACAAAAAAAAAGTCAAAAAAAATAAAATTAGATTTTTGTAAATCATAACCTAACCTGTCCGTGTGGTGACGGAGTAAGAATACAATTCACCACTCCCTATCTTGCCCGTGGATGTCGTATAAGACGACTATGGGATATAATGTGCACATAATATCTGTGCAAGAGAAAGAAAACTCGAAATGAAACCCTATACCAACATGTCTGACCAGCATGGTATAGTAGGTCAAATTCCCTCCCATTGTGGAGGAGGCCCGAGCCCAATAGTGGGACGTATGTGGGCTGCGATGATGATGATGAACCTAACCTGTCTTCACAATTACCCCTTATTGTGGAGGAGGCTCGAGCCCAGCAGTAGGACGTATATGAGCTGACATGATGAGGATTATGATCTAAGATGATAGATACATTGTATAAATAGGCTATTGAACTATTAGTGTTAGGAGGACACTGTTGACAGTTGTCCGTCTGCATTCGCGGGCCGCTCCGTCCTGGGTAGTACCACACTGAGCAGAAAATCTACGTCCGAGTAGTAAGTAGCAATTTGTTACCGCGCTTCGTTCAGTGAGCGAGAGAGCCGGTAGCCCAACTTTATGAGTGTGTTTGTGTTTGGTGGGTTTTAATGATGTCTTTAGAATCATTGAACCTCATTGCACACATTCACACTCCCTTCATTTTCTTTATGGTAGGCAACGGCTTAGCAAAGGTCCATGAGTGATAGCATCACTTACCATCAGTTGTACTGTTTGCTCGTTTGCCACCGTCTGCAATAAAAAAAACAAATAAACTGATGTTTTATCAAAGTAAACCTTAGACAATTCAAGATCAAGGCGATTTCGAAGTTCGTCTTCCAATATCCTATCCTTAACACTTTCATTCCCCATTTAGGGATACAAAATAGGGTAGTCAAGTTTAACGACCAATTGGTTACCGAGGGGGAGTAACACATAAAAACCTAAGGCGGCATTAAATGGACAAAGCCTTCTTCTAAATGTGATATAACATAGAAAAATAACTACTAGATGTGTCAAATATTAATGTCTAATTTCCATGTGGTGACGGAGTAAGAAATCAATTCATCATACCTTATATTGCCTGTGGATGTCATAAAATATGACTAAACGATATGATATATATGTATATATTGATAAGTATATAACACTTTTGCATGAGATAGAAATCTCTAAATGAAACCATTTTTTTTTTTTTTTTTTTGTGGGTGGGCTGCGGTCGGCGCGCCTCCGCACCACTCCGTCCGGGGCGACAGAGGGGCTTAAGCACGCAACTCCCGCAACCCACCCGAAAACCACCTCGCCTTCGGCATTGGGCCGACCACCGGAGCAGGTTTACTTGTCGTCAGTGGTCGGCCCGACGGAATACCCCCTACGTGGGGTCCCCTCCCATCGACCGACGTCCCCCCCTCGGGGAGGACGTCGGTCTTTCCTCACGCGGTCGGCCTCTCGGCGGGTGACGGACTAATCCCCGGTCACGTCACCCGCGGCCTTGGCTAGGGCGGCATGAGGCGCAGATAGTTGCGCCTACGCCGCCCCAGTCGCCGGTGGCGGATCATCGAGATCCTCATCGAGGCTGCGCTCCACGCGCAGACGATCCGCCGCCTCCTTCTGCGAGATCACTGTCTCGCAGAAGGCTGCGACCGCGTCCCAATTCCCGACGCTGTCGACCATCGCCCTAGCGATGGCCGGCAGCGTCAGGTCGGCACCGATGATTGCGACGAGTTCACGGCGCTGCACTGCCCAAGCCGCGCAGGCCTCGAGCGTGTGGCGCGCCGTGTCCTCATCGCAATCGCAGTGGTGGCAGGACAGTGTACTCTCCCTCCTTACGACCCTATGCAGGTATTTGGCGAAGCTCCCGTGCCCCGTCAACACCTGCACTAGTCGGAAAGAGAGCACCCCGTGCCGCCTTTCCAACCACTGCATCAGCACCGGCCGGAAGGCCTCCACGGTTCGCACCCCGAACCGAGGCCTCTCCAGCCGGACTGCCCAACGGCAATGACGTCTCGGCGGGCGTCGACGCGCCAGGCGGTGAGCTCCCTTAACGAGATCTCACCGCCCTCCACTCGCACCCCCGTCACCCGCCGTGTATCGGCGGACGGTGATTGAGACGCCGATGGGAGGGCTCATAAGGCGCCCATGGAACAAGAGGGCCTCCGTCTTGTCCAGGGCGACCCTCAACCCCAGCACCTCGATCCGCCTGACGACCTCTTCGGTGCCATAGGTCGCCAGGCTTTCCGCCTCTTCTAGCGTCCCACCGCGGGCTGTGACGAGCGTGTCGTCGGCGTAACAAATCACGCCCAGCCCGGGCGGGAGGCTCCCCGCAACGCCCAGTCGTAGCCGATGTTCCACAGGGTGGGTCCGAGAACCGACCCCTGTGGGACACCGCACGTCATGGGCGTTCGCACAACGTCCCCTGCTCGGTTGGTACAGAGGACGCTGCGCCCCACCAAATAGTCTGCCACTAGCCGCCTCAGGTAAGTTGGCACTCCGTGATACCGGAGCGCCTCCCTGATGCAGCTGAATGGCAGACTATTGAATGCGCCCATGCGGTGTTTGGCAGGCCTATTGCCCGCCGCACATGCGGGGCAGTGGGGCACCGCAGAGCACGATGCCGCCTGGTGTCCAGCCTGACCGCAACGGAAACATAGCCCGCTGCAGTCAAAGCAGTTTCTGCATGTCGGTCGGGTATGCCCGACCGCCATGCATTTATAACACCTCGCAGGCCGGGGCTCCAGCACGGTTACCTGCGCCGAACTCCAGCCCACGAGGAGCCTGCCTGAGTCGGCCAATTGCTTGACCGACTCCACTGGGCACTGCACCCAGACAGCACCGACGCCGCCTGGACCAGGGCGGATGGTGCCAATCCGGACGGTGTCCGAGGCACACCCGGTACGCGCCATAATGGCCTCCCGGATGTCCCCCACCGCCACGGAGTCGTCCAGACCCGTGAGGCGCATATCTGCACACTTGACGGGCCTGGCGATTCGGACTCCATCCTCTGGCCCGAACAGCCCCCTCAGCATCGTGGCCAAACTATCGGCCGTCTTCGCGCCCTCGGCCCCAGGGAACTCGAGTATTCGAGCCCCTGTCCGGGCCTTGCGGGTCCTCGCCTCGACGCCCCCGATGTCGGAGACGTCCAGCTCCCGCCGGGCGCGTCTTAGGACGGCCTCATAATTCAGGCCCCTCTCAGCCGCCTCAGGCAGTACGGTGATTACCACCGCAGCCGTCTTCGGCGACTTGAGGCCCCTACGCGACCTTTTCCGCTTTCCGCCGGCTCCCGCCTGGGGAGCGGCGGTCACAGCGGCACTCTTGGCCGCCGCTCTCCGCTTTTGGCCGCGTGCCTTCCTGCTACGCTCAGCCACCTGCCAGCCCTGTTCGAGCCTGGCAGCAGCGCTGAGCGCAGCAGGCGCAGTCGCGGGTTCGCCGGCCGGCGCCTGCGGTGCAATCGCTGGCGCCGGCCGCGGCCCGGCCTTGGCGGGAGCCGGCGCCTTGCCGGCCTTCTTGGCCCCTTTGGGTCCCGCCGCGGCCGCAGCGTAGCTCACCACGCGGCCACCCTGACAGGGCAGCGGGGTGGGAGCCGACGCTTGCGGCCGCCTCGTCTTGTCCGCGGCGAGCGGCGGTCGGAGGGGCGGCTCAGGCGGTAGCCTGGCCGCTACGGCCTCGATACGCGCATCCATCATTAGCCCTACTCGGGCTAGGATGACGCGTATCGCCGACTCCGACACGCCATGCACCTCGTCGGGCGGCGGCTCCTCCCCCTTCCGAGGTCTACCGCGGCCCCGAGCCGGCGGAGGGACCACGACAAGGGGAGGCAGCGGAGAAGCCACGACGGGCGCAGCAGCCGCGACGGGCGCAGCCGGCGCCACGGGCGCAGACGACGGGCCCGCCCTCGCTGGCGCGGCCCGCTTAGACGGTGGGGCCGGCGCCGGCGACGCAGCCGGCACCAGGCGCTCGAATTGAGACCGCAGATCGGCCATGTCTTTAGCCAACCCGCGGTTCTCTCTCCGCACCGCCTCCAACTCCGTCTCCAGCTTGCGGTTGCGTTCCCGCAAGCCGGAGACCTCCTCACTGAGGCGGGCATTCGCGGCCCGTAGGGCCGCCACCTCGCCACTGTGGCCTGCCAGAACCGGAGTCCCCGGCCTCGCCGATCCACGACCTCTGCGCCCACGGGGCATGGTCGGGACTTTGGGAGGAGGCATGATGGTGCTCCCCTCCGAGTCGGTGTTCGAGCTGCTCTCCTTGAGGGGGCGCTTCCGGACGCTCGGGGGGAGGGCCTCCTCCCTCTCCTTCGTATCTACCGTGGTGGCGATAGTCTCCTCCTCGGCAGCCTTCCTCTTCTTCCTCTTCGACGACGGCCTACCTACACCCTCAAGTGACGGCCTGCCTATCGTCCCCCTACTCCTACTGGACGGACCTGCGGCGCATCCACCGCCCTCGTCCCTACTCCGGCCGACCTGCGTCCATTCAGCGCCGTCTTCATCGGCGGACGACTCTGCGGCACTTCCGCCCACGTCCGTTAGGACCATCTCTGAAGCCGTGTCCAACTCCAGACCTTCGGATGGCCCTGCGGCATTGCCGCCCTCATCCTGCGACGGCTCTGCGGCAATGCCGCCCTCGTCCTTGGGTCCGCTGCTGCAGTCGACGCTGACGCTCTCGTCTAGCGACAGCTCTGTGGTCGACCCAGTCTCCTCCTCCGATGGCTGGCCAGCAACGCCACCCCCGTTCTGCGATGGCCCTGCAGCAGCAGTGCTGCCACCCTCGTCGCGCGCAGCAATGGCGGCTGCCAACTTCCGCTCCCACTTCTTTTTGTCACGGAGCGCTTGGGCACGGACTCGCCCCATAGCCGTGATCTTCTTCTTCTTCTTCCTCTTCTCCTTTACTTCTTCTATCCCCTCCCCCCGGTGAGCCTCTTGATGGTGTGCCGGGCTCTCAGCTCTCAGTGCAGTTGTTGTCTCCCTCCCATACGTGTGGAGACTGACTGTGCTGGTGACTGTGCGCCTCTCGCGCTCAGAAACCAGCACAGTGAGGGATATAGTAGGTCAATTGCCCTGCTGTAGCGGAGCAAGCTCGAGCCTAACACCCATAGGGTGTCGTAAAAATCGATTGGGGGATATTTTTCAATTTCCATTTTTCAATTTTTCTATTATCCGGTAGTAATTTAAGTTAAAATGTAAAAAAAAAATTACAATATGTAAGTGCCCCCGCGGGGTTTATACATAATAAATGATTTGAATTTGGGTTCGGTCCTCCATCACAATAGGAGAGATATTGACCAACTATACCATGCTGGTCAGACTTGTTGGCCTTTTTTTTTTTTTTTTTTTTTCACGCTGTGGAAATGCATTTACGCACCATCCCCCGCCGGTGACAGACGGAGGAGTGTGTGGGGCTCGCCGGTCACCATGTGATCGGAATACCCACTAAAACCACAGCGGCCCCTTCCGCGCTTTTACGGGGCGCCGGAGAGATCGTCTGATGACATTCAATCCCCGACACCCCAACGCATGGCCGTCTGGCCACGTCCTATCGTCATTCAGGGCGGTGGAAGGAGTTGCGCATATTGGCGCCTTCTCCTCCCGGGTCGCCGCGCGCGGAGCGAGTCAGCGGAGGCAAGTGCCTCGCGTTCTCGCTCCGCAGCCTCCTTCCTTGAAATAACGGCCTCACAAAATGAGGCCATGGACGACCAGCACCTGTCGCTGTCGAGCATCTGTGTGATAATGGTCGGCAACGACAGGTCTATTCCGAATTCCATCGATAGGACGTGGCGTTGGGGCCCCCAGGCGGGGCAAACTTCCAAAGTGTGGCGCGAATCGTCGATTGCTGCGCCACACTCATGGCATCCTGGGGCCCCTTCTCTTCCAATTCCATGCAGGTACTTACCGAAGACCCCGTGTCCGGTAAGCACCTGCACCATCCTAAAGGTTAAGTTGCCGTGCCTCCTCGTGAGCCAGCGGTGGAGATGCGGCGCAACCGCCTCCACAGTCCCCCGCCCTGCTGCGGGGGACTCCAGATCTTCCCTCCACCGCCGGATAACTTCTCTTCGGGCTACTTCCTGTGCTCTGCCCAGTCTCCTTGCGGAGACTTGCTCACCGTTGGCCCGCATTGTGGCGCGGCGCCGGTAAACCTCCGCCAGCGCCTCAGCCACAAGCGGCCAAGGTGGGTCGCCTGCCAGTAACGTTGCCGCAGTCCAGGACACCGTACGATAGCCCCTAATAGCCCTCACCGCCATGACCCTCTGCGGTCGTCGCAGAAGGGTCCTGTTGCGGGCAGTAAGGGATTCCGACCATATAGGGGCACCATACAGCGCCATGGACCGCACGATGCCGGCGTAAAGCCGCCGGCAAGACGACCCGGGGCCACCAGTGTTTGGCAGAAGTCTTCCCAGTGCCGCGGCCGACTTAGTGAGCCTCGGGACGAGCTGGGCAAAGTGTAGCCCAAAGTTCCAATTTCTATCCAGGTGCAGACCCAGATATTTCATCTGAGCCCGCACAGGCACGGCAACTCCAGACACACTGATGTGTGCTCCTCGGGGGGGACCTCGACGTGGGCCATGGAATAAGAGGGCCTCAGTTTTGTCCAACGAGACCCTCAAGCCCAGCATTCCAATCCGGTCAACGACGAGCGCTAGTCCTTCCTGTGCTAATCGGGCGGCTCCCTGGAAGTCAGTTCTCCTCACCGTAATGAGAGTGTCATCCGCGTAGCAGATAGCCCCCATCCCGGGAAGGAGCCGACCTCTCAGGAGCCAGTCGAAACTGACGTTCCACAGAATCGGACCAAGGACTGAACCCTGTGGAACGCCGCACTCCACCCGATGGTGATGAATACGCCCGTCGCCCCCCTCCCAGAGCACATGCCTTCCATCGAGGTACGCTTCCAACAGCCTCCGGAGATAAGGAGGCACTCCATGGTACCGGAGCGCCTCCCTTAATGTCTCGTGTGGGAGACTGTTGAATGCGTTCTTTATGTCGAGCGAAACTGCCAGGAGTACTTCCTTTTTGGCCACCGCATCGGTGGCCAGGGACTTTAGGGCGGCTAGCGCGTCAATTGTGGAGCGGCCGCCTCTAAATCCATATTGTTTCTCTGACAGTCCCGGCCCAACTTCCTCGAGGTGCTGGACGAGACGATCCGCAAGCACTTTCTCGAACAATTTAGCCGTCTCATCCAGCAGCACCAGTGGTCTGTACGCGGAAGGGGAGTCGATTGGGCGGCCTTCCTTCCGCAGCAAGTACAGTTTACCGCACTTCCATTGCTCCGGGAACTGCCCGGACCCCAAACATGCGTTGAGCAGTTCCCGGAGCTTATCCTTAAGATATTGCGCAGCGATACCGAGTACGAGCCCCGGGACGCCATCGGGACCAGGCGCCTTTCTCTTTCCAGATAGGCGGGCAAGCGCCGTTTCCATTTCGACGTCGGTAATGGGTGGGATTGACGTCTCCACTTCCATCATCGACCGAGGAGCCATTCTGGGGGGAACGTGTCCCACAGACTGCGGGAAGACTTGTTGGCCTAGGGTTTTGTGTTAAGTTTCCCTTCTCTTGCTGTACATATCATGTTAACTACATATTATATCCCTTAGTCGCCTTTTATGATATTTACATAGGGTATATTCGTACTCCGTCATTATACGATTAAGACCAATCCTTCGAATCAAATCTTATCAAATCTCTTTAAAAAAAAAATGCGTATGTACACACCTAAGAATTTATACTTTTTTGGCATAAAAAGATAAAAGTTTTTCTACAAAATTTGTAAAAATTTCAACTGTCTAGCTATCGCGGTTCTTGAGATACAGCTTGGTAACAGACAGACGGATGGACAGCAAAGTCTTAGTAATAGGGTTCCTGCTTTTACCCTTTGGTTACGGAACCCTAAAAACGACACTAATAATAGAAAAAAAAAAAAAAGATATTTAAAGTTTTATTATAACGTATTATCTAGTTGGCATTTGTGGCGGTGTGCGCGCGGATCGTAAAAAATATTGCCTAGCTAACTTCAGGGTGTCGGTTTTTCGTGACGATGTGCGAGTGCATCGTAAAAATTTACGCTCATAATTATCCATAACTCGTCAAAAGAAGTTAACTTCAAAATCTAACCCTTTCAAAAATTTTAGTAAGCCACATCTAGTTGATATTTATATCTTGAGTGTTACACATTGCTTCGTATTTATTAAGAGAGACTACTCCAGCCTCCCCGGAGCCGGACCGTGGCTGTTGACGGCGCTATCTATCTTAATTTAACTGATAAGTGACCGCTGTAGGTTTACTGATAATTGTCTTTTCTGTGCCGATGGATTAAGAATATAATTCAGCACTCCGGTCTGGTTGGGGTTGGAAGACGACTAAGGAATCATCATTTCAACTTATATACGATCAGCTCCACAATGGGAGGGAATTTAATCTACTATACCATGCTGGTCAGACATGTTGGTACAGGGTTTCATTTCGAGCTTTCCATCTCTTGCACAGATATTATGTGCAGATTATATCCCTTACAAGGAGACCCTCAGACGTGTGGGTCGAGGATTTCCATGATTTTTGGTGGGGTGGTAGAGGGGGCCCGAGGGTATCACAACTACCAGATATTAGGGTCAACTGGGCCCTCGTTAAAAAGATTTTAAGCGTCAAAGTTGGATGTAATTTACTCGTAGCTAGTAGAGAAATTAGCATTCGCATCGCAAGCTAATGGTAGCCTCGTAGTAACGTCGCTCGCCCGCGAATTCTATGGTCTCGGGTTCGAGACCCGACAATTTGCTTTTTCTTTTAAATTATCACAATATTGTGTAAAATTTGTTTTATTTTTCATAATTTTACACAGAATTATAAATTATTTTCCTTTTTTCACGATCTCGTTTTTCCGCTCTTTCTCGGAGGGGACTCGTGCAGCGATAAATTATAGCCGGTGCAGACAATATCTGTGTTTTGTGTGCTTTTACGAGGAATTCCATCCAAAAATTTGTAAGGATGATAAGAATGTATGAAAAATGTACATTTATACGATAAATATAAATATTGATCTTTTCACAATTTTATAATTATTTATTTTCGTTCCGTAACACCTCAATATTCATATTGAAGAGTTGATACATGGGAGAAAGCGAGAAAAGGAGGAGATCGCGAAAAAAAGCAAAATAATTTATAATTCTGCGTAAAATTATGAAAAAATAAAATTTCACACCATATTGTGATAATTAAAAAAAAATAAGTCGTCGGGTCTCGACACCATAGATCCCGCAGGCGAGCGCATTACCACGAGGCTACCATTAACTTGCGATTCAAGTGCGAATTTCTCTATTACATTAATTACCCATTCAACTTTGACCCTTAATATCTTTTTAATGAGGGCCCAGTTGACCCTAATATCTAGTAGTTGTGATACCCACGGGTCCCTCTACCACCCCACTCAAAAATCATGGAAATCCCCGACCCACACGTCTGAGGGTCTCCTTGTTAGTCGTTTCTTACGACATTCACGTGCAAGATAGGGAGTAGTGAATTGTATTCTTACACCGTCACCATACTGACAAGAGATACAATATGCAAATAATATATATATATATATATTTAACTTTATTATTCTGCACTTTCGATGTGAAACCTCTATAGGCGAGGGTGACAGTTATCGTCGCGTGGCGTTTGACGCCACGCCTCGCGGTCCCCTATTAAAATATTTGGATGCATATACCTACATTTTTGTAACGTAACCATGGTGCGATTTAAAATTTTGTACAACGCCATCTAGTGAACTCAAAGTAAATTGTTACTTATAATGTATATTAATGAAAATAAATGTTTATTGAATAAAAATCATAATTTTTTGTAAAAAAATCGCTATATTTTATTAATACTTTATGCCTTAGTTTTATCGTATTAGTTCCTGTAGTAATCTAATGTTCTTTTATGCATGTATACCCACTTGTTTTATAAATTAATGTAAAATTCTCTAACTTAGTAATATAAATATACCAGTAGGTATGGTATTTAGTTTACTTTCAGCTACGAAAACTGGAGAACCGTTTTTTTTGGCTTTTATTAGTTTCAGGTGTATATATATTTTTTTCTTTGTATATTACCGACTTCATAGGAATTGGATTTTGACTCACTTTAAACAGTAAAATTTCATTTAAAAGTTGAAAATTTAAGGAGGACCAATGACGTTAAAATTATTTAGATAGCTTGTCTTATTATCATTACAGGATTAAAAATTTCTTTATTAAATATATTGAAGCTGAGAGTTGGTCGTTAGCTCGATAAATGCCGCCATTTCTGTTTCCTAAATCACACTCTTCGTGCGGAAAGAATGTCTGTGAACGGATGAAAGCATTTGATTTTTTATAGGCTTTTATTAGTTTCAGCTGTGTATTTATTTGTTTGTATGTCACCAACTCCTTAAGAATTGGATTTTGACTCACTTTAAACAGCTTGTCTTATTATCATTACAGGATTAGAGAGTTCTTTATAAAATATACTAGCTTTTGCCCGCGGCTTCGCCCGCGTAAAAATTTACTTGCATATTGAACTATTATCGCAAAGAATATTATCGGTATAAAGAGTATTACATTTCTTAATTTAAGAAATACTCTATCTACGTGTCAATTTTCATCCAAATCTGCTCAACAGTTTAAGCGTGATTGAGTAACAAACATCCAAATATCTTCACAAACTTTCACATTTGAATATTACTTCCAGCCTTGTAGTTCAGATTGCCGTGCAAATACGATGGTATTGTGGCCTTTCCTTAGTCTCTGATAACGTACTTTTCCATTGGTGAAAAAAAATTATATCAATCAAACACCCGCAGTTTCATTCACGTAGAAATTCCCATGCCAATACCGAGATAAAAAATGCCTATGTTACTCGCTGATATTATAAATTTACACACATACCAAAAAAAAAATTAATATAAATCCCAGAAATATCAGAGATATAAATTGCCTATGTTACTCGCTGACAACATAGGTAGCTTTCCATTGGTGAAAGAATTTTAAAAATTGCTCGACATCCCCCGGTATAGTTCTCGTTCCTGGGCAAATACCGGGATGAAAATAGCCTTTCACTGATAATATAGCTTTTCATTAGTGAATTAATTTTTAAAACCATTAAATTCCCGTGATTTCATCGACATTGTACCCGATCCCGTAGGAATATCGGGATAAAAATAGCTTAAATATGTTACTCGCTTAAAAATAGCTTTCCATTAGTGAAATAATTTTAAAATCGACTTAACTCAGCCACACCGGGATAAAATATAACCTGGGATAAAATATAGTCTAAGTTATTCCTTATGTACGACTGGTAGACCTGATGGTAAAATATAATCAATATCGGTCCAGCCATTTTGAAGATTACCTGTAACGAATAGACAGACAGACAAAAAAATTTGGACCGTATTGTGTGAGCATAAATAAAACCTATTATTTTGATAGACAAACAGACGCTTCAAATTTATTTATTTGTAGAGATAGAAAATTGGAATAATATCTTGATTGTAACTTACTGTCTGGTAGCTGCTAGAAATATTACCACGTTTTCATTGTTCGTGGGTATCGCAAAATACTACTAAGATAAAGATTTACATCGACCTAGACCGGTGATGCCGTCTGGCCAACAATGTGGTGCGCCAGGTCATAAAATGTTGCTAGAACCTTTGCAATATATCTACGATGGCAGAAGAGTACCTACATATCGCGTCGATCCAAAGTAATTAGGATAAGAGCAAGATAATGATGATATATCATTGGCTGGGTGTCTTATGTGTTTTATCCTTTTGGGGCAGCCCAAAATTGTTTCTTAGTGAGTGCTTACCCCAAATAACCGATCGGTATACAAAATTTCACATTCTTAGGCCCGATATCACTGGCTATACACTTTCACCCTCTTAGGGGTTGAATTTCCAAAAATTCTTTGTTAGAGCTCGCTTATGCTTGCCAAAAATTGTTTCATAGTGCTTGGTAAGTGAGCACTAAGAAAATCTGGGGGTAATCCAAGAAAGCCGACCGTATATTAAAATGATCCTTCCTAGGCTCAGTGATTTCGGTTAAACACTTTTCACCCCCTTAGGGCTAAAATTGCAAAAATCTCTTTCCCCAAGAAAGGAAACTTTATACAAAATTCCATGTTTCTAGGCCTAATGATTTCGGCTATATATTTTGCACCCCTTTAGGAGTTGATTTTAATAAAATAATTTCTTAGAGCTCACTTACAACAAAACAAAGAGAATTGCATAGAAAGTTTTACGTTCCTAGCTCCAAGAGTTTCGTCTATACGCTTTTCATCCACTTAAGGGGGTGATTATCCAAAAATCCTTTGCTAGTGCTCGTGTACCCCAAGAAATAAGACGACGTAAAAAGAAAATACTTTCCCCTATTTCAACCCCTTATACCTATTTTTTTGCGATAAAAAGTAGCCTTATATCCTTTCTCAAGCTTTAGTTCATCTCTGTACCAAATTTCATCAAAATCAGTTTAGACGTGAAAGACTATATGTTTTTCACCTCCTTAAGGAGGTGAATGCCCAAAAATCCTTTGCTAGTGCTCGTGCACCCCAAGAAATACGATGGTGTAAAAAAAAATACGTTTCCAGGCCCAGTGGTTTCGGCTGTATGCTTTTTGGTATTTTAGGGGTTGAATTTCATCCCCATGTAAATGGAATTTCCAAAACGCTTGAGCGAATATTTATTTATTTATTATTAGGTGCCTCAATACAAAGATTCGTGGTTCGATCATCGAAAATGATGAATTTCCATACAAAATGTCATCCCCTATTTCAACCCCTTATACCCAATTTTTCGCAATAAAAAGTAGCCTATATATCCTTTTTCAAGCTTTAGTCCATCTCTGTACCAAATTTCATCAAAATCGGTTTAGACGCGAAAGACTATATGTTTTTCACCCCCTTAAGGGGGTGAATTTCCAAAAATCCTTTGCTAGTGCTCGTGCACCCCAAGAAATACGATGGTGTAAAAAAAAATACGTGTCTAGGTCCAGTGGTTTCGGCTGTATGCTCTTTGGTATTTTAGGGGTTGAATTTCATCCCCATGTAAATGGAATTTCCAAAACGCTTGAGCGAATATTTATTTATTTATTATTAGGTGCCTCAATACAAAGATTCGTGGTTCGATCATCGAAAATGACGAATTTCCATACAAAATGTCATCCCCTATTTCAACCCCTTATACACATTTTTTGCGATAAAAAGTAGCCTATATCCTTTCTCAAGCTTTAGTCCATCTCTGTACCAAATTTCATCAAAATCGGTTTAGACGTGAAAGACTATATGTTTTTCACCCCCTTAAGGGAGTGAATTTCCAAAAATCCTTTGCTAGTGCTCGTGCACCCCAAGAAATACGATGGTGTAAAAAAAAATACGTGTCTAGGTCCAGTGGTTTCGGCTGTATGCTCTTTGGTATTTTAGGGGTTGAATTTCATCCCCATGTAAATGGAATTTCCAAAACGCTTGAGCGAATATTTATTTATTTATTATTAGGTGCCTCAATACAAAGATTCGTGGTTCGATCATCGAAAATGACGAATTTCCATACAAAATGTCATCCCCTATTTCAACCCCTTATACACATTTTTTGCGATAAAAAGTAGCCTATATCCTTTCTCAAGCTTTAGTCCATCTCTGTACCAAATTTCATCAAAATCGGTTTAGACGTGAAAGACTATATGTTTTTCACCCCCTTAAGGGAGTGAATTTCCAAAAATCCTTTGCTAGTGCTCGTGCACCCCAAGAAATACGATGGTGTAAAAAAAAATACGTTTCTAGGCCCAGTGGTTTCGGCTGTATGCTTTTTGGTATTTTAGGGGTTGAATTTCATCCCCATGTAAATGAAATTTCCAAAACGCTTGAACAAATATTTATTTATTTATTATTAGGTGTCTTAATACAAAGATTCGTGGTTCTATCATCGAAAATGACGAATTTCCATACAAAATGTCATCCCCTATTTCAACCCCTTATACCCATTTTTTCGCGATAAAAAGTAGCCTATGTCCTTTCTCAAGCTTTAGTCCATCTCTGTACCAAATTTCATCAAAATCGGTCCAGTGGTTTAGACGTGAAAGCGTAGCAGACAGACAGACAGACAGACAGACAGACAGACAGACAGAGTTACTTTCGCATTTATAATATTAGTAAGGATTGTAGCTTAGAGTTGGTCGTTTGCTCGATAGATGGCGGTATTTTTGGTTTATAAATCGCAAATTATTTCAAGCTACGTTTTAAAAGGTTCATTTCGTTTGTACTAAATAACGTTACCATAAATATGAGTCGTAAAGTAAATTTTAAAATGGATAATTTATTCGATACGATACCTACCAAAAAGTACTTATTGACTAAAATATCGAAATCCAAATGTATCGGTATCGAAAGAAAAGTACTCGTTACCTAAAGATAAAGTAAATAAAAGTACTCGATACTTTAAACAGTACGTTACTTATCTTTCGATACTATTCATGAGTTTAGTATCGATACTTTATATTCGATACCGTGTCTCTACTCGTACAAAATAGTTTCGATGTTTCACATCTGTCAGGCGTCCTGGGCGATGGCTCACTTTTTTTCTTATGGCGATGGATTAAGAATACAATTCGCCATCCTCTTTCTTGCCTCACCGTCACAAATGCTAGATAATACGTTATAATAAAACTTTAAACATTTTTTCTATTATTAGTGTCGTTTTTAGGGTTCCGTACCTAAAGGGTAAAACCGGGACCCTATTACTAAGACTTCGCTGTCTGTCCATCCGTCTGTCTGTCACCAAGCTGTATCTCAAGAACCACGGTTGTAATTTTTACAAATTAAGTATGTCTGTTGCCGCTATAACAACAAATACTAAAAACAAATATTTACGTGGGTTCCCATACAACAACCGCGATTTTTTAGATAAAATTTTTAGAAAAATTTTTATCCTTTTATGCCAAAAAAGTATAAATTCTTAGGTGTGTACATAAGTACACACATATTTTTTTTAAAGAGATTTAATTTGATGGATTGGTCTTGTTCGTGTGGTGCCGGAAAAGTCTACTAAGGGATTAAATATGCTTATACATAGGGTTTCAAGTTTTCAAATTTGAAAGGAAACCCAACACATCTGACCAGCACGGTATAGTAGGTCAATTTTCCTCCTATTTTGGAAGATGCTCGAGCCCATCAGTGGGACGTGTATGAGCTGAAATGATGACGATGATGACAAACTCTATAATAACCGATAAGCGTGATATAGTAAGCCAACTTCTCTCATTTTCTGGTGGAGGTTCGAACCCAGGTCGAGTAATTCTCACGGTGACGGAGTAAGAATACAATTCACCACTCCCTATCTTGCCTGTGGATGTCGTAAAAGACGACTAAGGGATATAATATGCACATAACATCTGAGCAAGAGAAGGAAATATCGAAATGAAACCCTATACCAACATGTTTGACCAGCATGGTATAGTAGGTCAAATTCCTTCCCATTGTGGAGGAGGCCCGAGCCCAAAAGTGGGGCATATGTGGGCTGCGATGGTGCAATAGGAATGGCAGGTTCATATGGGCAGACCGTTCGCTTGTTGAATTTTACACTCTCGTGCAACGGATTTGTAAGAAAATTATTAATCATGGCTATTCTAATCAGGAAAATACGATAATACTGACTACTTAAAGTGGGTCAATATCGAGTTCAAAGGGATTGATTACAATAAACGGATGAAAACGTGTTAAAAGAAGAAAACCAAAAATCGAACTGAGGCCTTTTAGATTAAGGAACAATTATCGATGGCAGTAGTTGAATTTACCTTCATATTTATACGTTTTTCAATGTCTGACACTGATAAAATTAATCTAAATTAAACCTAATTAAATTGATTTATTGCCAAAAAAATCGTTCTTATTAAATGTCATGGAAATCGTTAAACTTGTTGCTGAGAATGTGAACACACAAGAATTACCTTTTTAAAAATATTATATATCATCATTGTCGTCATCATTGTTTAATCTGTCGCCATCCACTGTTAGACGTAGGGCTCTTTCATGTTTCGTTACAAATTTCGACCCTTTGTCACCTCCATCCAACGACGTCCAGCAACTATCACCAGATCGTCACCCCATCTATCAATTCGTGCTACACTGCGTCGTCCGATACGTGGTCGCCACTCGAGAACGTTTCTTCCCCAGTGGTTGTCAGTTCGTCGAGCGACCCTCTAGCGTCCGCCCTAGCAGGAGTTGTGGGTGACCGGACTGGGGATTTAGTCCGAGCACCCGCGGAGAGGTTAGCCTCGCGACGGCACTCGGCATCCGTAGGGGACGTCGACAGGAGAGGGTACTCCCTTGGGGTTTTCCGTCGAGTCGATCACTGAAATCAAAGAACTCTTCGCCGGTGGTCGACCCAACGACGAAGGCGACGTGCTTTACGGGTGGATTACGGGTCTATATATACTTATGTATATATGTATTTTTATAGTATATATGTATTTATATATTTGTATCATTTGGTAATTATATATAAATTCTGATCTTCAACTATCTCTATTGCACCTGCCTTGTATTATTTCTGCCCCACCCTCGGTCGACTGGTAGAGAATGCCTAAGGCATTAAGTCCGCCGTGTACCTTTGTTTGTGCAAAAGCTTTAAAATAAATAAATAAATATTTCAAGTCATGTAGAGGTCGTTGATACTTTGTTATTGAGTATATATTATATGCTAACTTGCGACCAACCGCGGCCCGTATGAAGCCCATGTGATTTTTTTATTTATTTTTTCAATTTAATTCAACATCGTCAAAGAAGAGCAATTGACCTACTTCACCACGATTTGGTACAGGGTTTTATTTAGAAATTTTCTTTTCTTGTATATCCCTTGGTAGCGACCAACCATCACCCACGACCATAATGTCTTATCTAGGCACATTATGGTCTGCAGCTAGAAAAAGTAATGGGGTTCCGTCATGTAAAAGAAATATATAATAAGACATACCTACAATATGTTATATAGTTTTGATAATTACCTGATAATCGATGTGGTGACGGAGTAAGAATACAATTCACCACTCCCTACCTTGCCCGTGGATGTCGTACAAGACGACTAAGGGATATCATATGCACATGACATCTGTATAAGAGAAGGAAAACTCGAAATGAAACCCTATACCAACATGTCTGACCAGCATGGCATAGTAGGTCAAATTCCCGCCCATTGTGGAGGAGGCCCGAGCCCAACAGTGGGACGTATGTGGGTTGCGATGATGATGACGATGATGAATTCCCTGATAAGAAAAAAAATTATAATCCAATAATAACATTTTATATTAATTTTTTTTAGACGAAAGTCAGCGTTAGAAGATGTAGCCGTGAAGCCACTGACTCCAGCGCAGTTTCCTGTAGCCTTGGAGGAAGAGGTTAGTATATTTATAAATTATATAAATCTTATTTTTAATTATAATTATGTCTTTAGTATTCACATTTGAAATCTAGCTTTTAGCATAATATAAATATTTAAGAAAACAAATTATGAATTAGTTACAAGTTGGTTATTTAAAACTGGTTTTCGTATCTGCACTTGATCTCAGTTCGTTCACTTTAGGTGTTTGAATTACATTGAATATTTCGTTGTGTGTGTTGTAATTGGTTTCGATCAGTCGACTTAATTGTGTTTTATTTATCTATACTAATATATAAAGCTAATATATAAGAAGAGTTTGTTTGTTTGAACGCGCTAATCTCAGGAACTACTGGTCCAATTTAAAAAATTCTTTCAGTGTTAGATAGCTCATTTATCGAGGAAGGTTATATGCTATATATCATCACGCTAAGGCCAACAGGAGCGGAGTACCAATGACGAATGTTTCAAAATCGTTTTTTTCCTTTTGAGAGTTTCCGCTGCGTAAACGGATAAATTATCGCAAAATCAGAATCTTGATTATTAAAAAAATTTTCACCTTCTACGTAAACAAAGTTAGCGTTAGCCCAAAGTATCTCTACCACGGGGACGGTCGCGAGCAGAAGCTACTTTTCCATAAAGTTTTATTCATATGAAATACTTAAAAACTATGTTTGTAAGTAAAATTTAGATAATAGGGATATATTTTTATAAAGACGAATGAGAGAAGAGTGCCTGCTAGAGATGCATATGTTAAGATGGATGATGAGCGATATATTTTTAATATTTTTAAATATAGACAAAGTCTATTATCGGTTCAGTGATTTAATACGACTGCCTATCTTGAACCACTGGACTGCTAACTGCACACTGCACTACCAATGGAACTATTAATAAGCATGTTGTAAGATGTAATTTTATTTAAGTGAAATTGGAAAATAAATAAAAAATAGACAATCCCGCTGAGGTTCTTGCCAGATCTTCTCAGTGCGGTCGCGTGCCGATCCGGCGGTAATTTTAAGAAAAATGTAAAAAACATGACAATATGTTAGTGTCCCCGCGGGTTTTATACATAATAAATGGTTTGAATTTGAATGTCATTAATTTTTGGATTCGAAAGGTAGGTCATATAAAAAACGCTAATAACTTGAAGAAATTCTCCAAAAATTCTGCAGAAAGAGTCCAATTATTAAATGCTACATATTATGAACGGGATACATGTAGGTATGTAAGTAGCATCGGCGGTATAAGTAGGTACGAATGAACTTGCCGTCGCATGCGACTTAGGGTCATCGGCCGATTAGGTGATATTAAGGCGAAGTGTGTCTTGTTTATGCGAACATAATCATTGAAAAAATTTAAAATTCAATGAACATTTAACAATAATAGAAAAATCACTCTATAAAATTTATTGTGATCGGTAGAGGCTGACTGTGTTTTCCAACTAAGGCCTGTGTTATATATACCTGCCTACTCTACAAAATGTCCGTAATACTATTTTTAAATAAATTCAATAAAATTGAAAATAATAAAAAAATAAAGTATCGCGCTCTTTTCAACAGGAATTATTATTGTCATTTAACAACTGTAGGTACTGGCACGCGTGAAGACGCGCGATACTCTTACACTGGTGCACCGATATTAACCAAACATAGCTAAGGACTATCGCAAAGAAACTAGCTTTCAAAAGAAAAAACCGCATCAAAATCAATCCATCCGTTTGAGAGCTACGATGTCACAGACAGACACACACAAATAGACAGACACGACGACGTTAAACTTATAGCACCTCTCTTTTTCCGTCGGGGGTTATAAAGGAAAGAACAGTTGCATATATAAAATCAAGAATATAGACTTATGCTGAAACTCACAATAGTAACAGTTACTCAAAATTCTGACAGTGATTATTTATTATTATTATTTTATTTTATATGATCCTCAAAATGCTTGTAGATACACATCGAAATGAAACAGGCTGCACAGATGGCGTAGAGGTTAAAACACTGACCTAACGTGCCCAGTGTCATAGGTTCGAATCCCATGCAGGACAAACTTTTTGCTATTAACAAATTGTTGTTCTGAGTCTGGATGTAATTTATGTCCATTAATTATATGTTTGTCAAGTTAATTTAAGGATCATTACCTTAGTACAGGGCGTTGAATAAAAAAAAACCACTTGGCCATGGCGGAAAGACATTACCAGATATCAGATACTAAAAATCGCTAATTCTGAAAATCCAGGTAAGGATAACGGCACTAACTGTTCAAAATATTGACTAGTCATCGGTGCTCGATAATTATGCCAATTTTGAGTTAATCCGACGTTTTCAAGGAGGTCAAAATCATGTTCAAAGTTTCGATTACATAGGCACATACCAACATACGTATGAAGCTAATAAGAGCGTGTTAAAAATCAAATGAAATTCATAAATTCAGCAACTCATTTTACTAAAATTTTAACATGACAACGTTAGTTACTCTCAAAGTTTTGGCGAGAACGTCAAAACGGTATGGTTTATAGTGTGAAACAATATATGCATTCGAATAAAAAGACTTTGTATCCATGACATAGTTGTGAATAAATTTAAAAAAAGTGAGCGGTCGCTCAGGACGTCTAGCACATGTGAAACATCGAAATTATTTTGTACGAGTAGGTATATATGCATAAAAGAACAGATTACGACAAAAATTAATATGTATAGCATAAAGTGTTAATAAATTATTATGATGTTTACCGTAAATGATGATTTTTATTCAATAAACATTTATTTCATTAGTATATACTATGGGTATGTGTTTAGGTTAATAATTTATTTTGAGATCACTCACTACATAGCGTTGTACAAGATTCTAAAACAGGTTATGGTGTCGTTACACAAATGTACAAATCCAAGCGTGGCGTTAACGCCACGCTAACGATCAGGTTCACCCTCACCTATAGATGTTTAACATCAAAATTCTAAACGAGTACTACTTAGTCAATTATCTCGCAAATAGTCTTTGAACTTATTTACCTAATTACATAGTTATTATCAATGTATAAGCACGTGGTTACAAACGTGTACATTATAATTGTTTACGATTAACAATCATTAGCTTAGAAATTATCTCAGTACTCGTGGGTAAATAACATTAATTGATTATTTATTGTATAACTAGCAAACACATGCGGATTCACGTTTAGTTAGCATTATCGAGGGGTATTCCCACCGATACGCATTCCCAGGGATAAAATATAGTCTGTTACTCTTTATACAGACAGAGCTACCGGGTAGCAAAACCGCGTGGTTCCCGTTCTCGTGGGAATACTGGGATAAAATATAGTTAATGTTATTCCTTATACAAACAGGGCTACTTGGTAGTAAAACCATGTGGTGCCCGTTCTCGTGGGCATACCGGGATAAATATAGTCTAAGTTACCCCTTATATAGACAGAGCTACCGGGTAGTAAAACCACGTCGTTACCGTTCTCGTGGGAATACCGGGATAAAATATAGTTTAAGCAGTATCTTATATAGACAGCTAGTTGGTAGTAAAACATTATCAAAATCGCCCTAGCCGTTTTAAAGATTACCCGAACTAACAGAGAAAAATATTTAAACTGGTTTTTAGGCATAGTTATCGTGTAAATAAATGAAAATTCATGAAAAAGACCTACTATTTTGACATTACAAATAGACACTTCAATTTATTTGTATACTAGCAACCCGCCCTCGCTTCGCTTTCAGTCGCTTTACCCGCAGCGTAGTTCCTGTTCCTGTGGGAATACCGGGATAAAATATAGTCTATGTTACTCCCTGATATTATAGCTTTCCATTGGTGAAAGAATTTTTGAAATCGGTTCGGTGGTTTAAGCGTGAAAGCGTTACAAACAAACAAACAAACATCCTTACTTTCGCATTTATAATATTAGTATGGATATGGTCCACATACAATGACCTTCGTAAGAACTATGATTAAGCGATTCTTTTGCAGGACTAAAGATATTATCTCCTGTGAGAATTTAATACAGATTAGGGCGCAATGATTTCTGATTCTATGCAAGAAAATTCGAAATAACCTAGACCTATTTTTTTTTGGGGTGGGTTGCTGTCGGCGCGCTCTTCGCACCTCTCCGTCCGGGGCGACAGAGGGGCGTAAGCACGCATACCCGCAACCCACCCGCGATGCACGTCGCCTTCGTCGTTGGGCCGATCACCAGAGCAGGATGACTTGACGTCTGTGGTCGGCCCGACAGAATACCCCCTATTTGGGGTACCCTCCCATCGACCGACGTCCCCCCTCGGAGTGGACGTCGGTCTTTTCTCACGCGGTCGGCCTCTCGGCGGGTGACCGACTAATTCTCCGGTCACGTCACCCGCGTCCTCGGCTAGGGCGGCATGAAGTGCAGGTATTCGCGCCTACTTCGCCCCAGTCGCCGGCGGCGGATCGCCTCATCGAGACTGCGCTCCTCGCGCAAGCAATCCGCCGCCTCCTTCCGCGAGACTACTACCTCGCAGAAGGCTGCGACCGCGTCCCAGAAAATAAAAACCTTTACCAATCTGTCTGACCAGCATGGTATAGTAAGGTCAATTTGTGTACGACGCTCGAGCCCGGCAGTGGGACGTATATGAGCTTAGATGAAGAGGACGACTCTACTTCATTTAACTATCTAACTAGTAATTGAATTACAGTCGCAATGACACTTTGAAATAATAGAAATTCTACCTAACTGCTTCATTTTTATAAGATTATAAAAATATCGAAGACCCCGACATAATTACCTGAGGCAAATCAATTAGTTGATCAATGAACTAGTGAAGCCGATAGGCTCCTGTCGATAGACAATCGATAGTCTATCGATATTGCGGCAATAGTGGAAATTGCGATAGCAATACCAATAGTGACAACACAATCGATACTATCGATAGTAAAGTTGTCAGGGATGAAAATAGTAGCCGAAGCCGCAGGTGACGGGACCGGGGATTAGTCCGTCATCCGCAGAGAGGCTGACCGCGCGACGGCGATCGACGTCCCTATTCAGGGACGTCGAGAGGAGAGGGTACTCCCTCGGGGTATTTCGTCGGGTCTACCACTGAAGACAAAGAACTCGGCTCCGGTGGTCGGTCCAACAACGAAGGCTTCGTGCTTTGGGTGGGTTACGGGGCTGCATGCCGCCCCTCTGTCGCCCCGGACGGTGCCGGGCGGCGGATTCGCTGACCTAGGCAACCCAAAAAAAAAAGGAATGAAAATAGTATCGATAGCATAGAAACGATCAGAGTTTAATGCTATCGAAATGATTGCAAATCAACAATAGCATTACCTCAATTTTACCATAGTTACTCGGTAGAATCGAGACTATTGATACTATCGATATCCTAACTGATTTTCGAGGTCAAATATCGATAGTTCGGCATCACTACAATGAACTATTTATTGCATACAAAATTAAATATTAAGATATATTAATATGTGTTAGACGTTAATAGAAAACCGGTATTTATTATATATTGAGGAATAATTCTCACTATATTTTATTGTGTTTGTTGTATGCTGACCTTGCTGATATCTCCCCTCTCGCTCGCACTCGCCGTTATAATATGCAAGAGATTTCCGAAGCGTTTTCCTAAGTGCCTTCAATGTTTAAACTTAAACTCTAATACGTTATAAATAAAACTTATTATCGATAGCTCGTCATATTTTTCAGTGTTTATCTTTCATACTTGTTATAGAGTGACGTAAGTGTGAATATGGCTGTAAACGATTTAGAGCTTAGATTCTTTAGATTTAAAGTTTATTTTTATGTGAATTTTTATATGTATATATGGATTGGTCGTCTAGGTGTATACTAAACATATTATCTCGCATTTTAGCAGTGTCATATGGAAAACAGTATTAGTAGTTTTGGAGACGCGGTAAACTGTGTCCGGGTTCATTTAATACTTAAAAACTTTACTAATAAAAGTGTAATTATAAGTGATAATTGCATTATAATACCTATTGTGAAGTGACAGTGACGTGATTTTAGTGATAAATCAATCCACAACTGGACAATATTAATACAAAATAATAAGTTATATTTGTAGTCTAACAGGTAAAATATAACAGTAAAACAGAACCGTGTTAATAATAAATTAAAAATAGAAGATTAAAAAAATATATACGATTCGAATTTTAAAATATAAATGTTTGAACGAAGGTGTTTGTTATTCGAAATTCGAATTTGATTGCTACCGGTATTTTTTCGTTCTTAATTTGAAAGTAAATTACTTTTTTTTCTGTCTATGAAATACAGACGATGTAGAAAAAAAGTATTGAATATAAAATAAGAATTCCGTCTGTTGGGGTCCATGATTTTATGTATACAAAAGTTTTGAATACACAAAATCATTTAAATCAGATATTAGAGACAGTTTTAACTGGCCGCTATAACTTTTGGGGTTAGCGGACGATTATGTAAATGCATTCAGCTCTTTGGTTGTGGGTTATTATGAGGTATGATAAGAAAATGAAAGCACTTTTCACATATAATCCTGGTTTTAGACCTATTCTCATCTATTGATACCAAATAAACAAACTTTTTAATTGGGATTTTTATATAAAATATTTTATATGACATTGTACGGAGTAGAAACGGTTATAATAATATTATCATTATATCAGCCCATAGGTATCCCACTGTTGGGCTCGGGCCTCCTTCACTATGGGAGGGCAATTGACCTACCATAACACGCTGGTATAGGATTTTGTCTTTAATCACAGTCATAGCATTGTCACCATCATCACAGCCGATATATGCCCCACTATTGGGCTCGGGGTTCCTCCATTATCAAAGGAAAATTGACCTATTACACCATGCTGGTAAGACGTATTAGCCTAGGGTTTTGTTTCGAGTTTTTCTTCTCTTGCATAGATGGTATATGCGTATTATATACTTTAGTCGTCTTTTACAACACCCACGGGCAAAATAAGGGGTGGTGTATTGTACCCTTAAACCGTCATTATAGGTGGATTAATATTTAAGGGGAATGTCTTATTTAGATTATTTATTCACATTTCTTCGTAGATGTTATACATTTAATTGATTAGTCGTCTTTTACGACATCCACGTGCAAGACAGAGGGTGTTAAATTATATTCTTACTAGCAACCCGCCCTCGCTTCGCTTCGGTTTCAGTCGCTTACCCGCGGCGTAGTTCCCGTTCCCGTAGGAATATCGGGATAAAATATAGCCTATGTTACTCCCTGATATTATAACTTCCCATTGGTGAAGGAATTTTTTTCATCGGTTCGGTGGTTTAAGCGTGAAAGCGCAACAAACAAACAAACATCCTTACTTTAATATTTATAATATAAGTAAGGATTACGTCGCCACACGGTAAAACAGATATACAGTTAACGGTCTCGAATTATACAAGCGTTTCTTGTTTCTCTTTTTATTTTTTTGAAAAACGGCCTTATGTAAGGAAATGATCTTCGTATTGCGAGGAACTTTACAAACATATAAGTAACGGACACAAATTACATACAGAGTCAGAACAACTATTTGTTGATCGCACAAAGTGTTGTCCCGCATAGGATTCGAATCCACGACACCGACATGGTGGGTCGGTATCTTAACCACTACGCCATCAGTGCAGTCAGCGTTTCTCTATTCACTAATGTGCTGCGTGAGCATCGAACCTACGACATTGATCGTGTGAAATTGTATTTTAAACCTCGATACTATAAATACAATAGTTATAACATATGGTTAATATTCTCACGCATATGTAAGCCGATATGTAAGCTGATATCTTAAGAGATAATACATTAACTTATAATCTATCTATCTATATAAGGAAGCCGGTTGTCTGACTTATCAATCATCACAGATCATATATGTCCCACTACTGGGCTGGAGCCTCCTTCACAAAGGGATTCCCTCCCTTACCATGCTGATCAAACTGGTTGGTATAGGGTTTTATTTCGAGTTAACCTTACATAGGCGTTATAATATACAAATTTAATCTCTTAGTCGTCTTTTACGACATCCACAGGCAAGAGAGGGCGGTGGGGAATTGTATCAATGCAAAGCTACTGAAACTAGAAATATGACATTTTGTACAGAAGTTTATTTTTGTAATATAGAGACTCTTAATAAGAAATGAAAGGGGTGAAACACGATAATAAAGATTGTTTGGGAGGAAATAAATTACCCATTGTTTTCAAATCTTCTATGTAAATAAAAATGAATTGCTGTTCGTTAGTCTCGCTAAAACTCGAGAACGGCTAGACCGATTTGTCTAATTTTGGTCTTGAATTATTTGTGAAAGTCCAGGGAAGGTTTATACGTTTATAAGAAAATTTGGCAAAATTGCGAGTAAAATACTAAAAACAACAATTTTATTTTCCCATACAAACTGTTCTTTCTTAACTGTCAAACATTTGATGTTCGTCCTGTCGGTTCGGCATTTTTGACATAATTACAAGTAGATCTAGATTAAAGAGGTTTTGGAATCGATAAGAAAAGGCGGTATATATCTTAGTCGTCTTTTACGACACTCACGGGTGGTGAATTGTATTCTTACTCCGTCACCGCACGGATAATAATAAAACCAAACTGATAGATACTAAAACAAAATAATTATGAAAAAGGCGGTGCGAAGTTCGCCGGGTCAGCTAGTCAACAATAAATACTTATGTGTGAATATGAATGCGTGTTTCAGAATTTGTCAATTTTTATCAGGTAAGGGTATAAATTAAGGATTAAATTTTGCGGTGATACATTGATTTGGTTACTTATTAGAATAAAAGTTTCTAAACTAAATTTGTACTAAAATGTGGGTCAAAAAATACCTAATTTTCTGTATCGAGTAGATAATTATAAATGTGTGTAATAACGATGACTTGTTGGACGTGAGACATCTTAGTCCGACCATGAACATGAACGCTGCAAGATGTTCGAAACGTCGGGCAATCAATTACAAACGCGATAAAATCCATAAAGTAGTTTTATTTAAAATTACATAGGCTTTATTTTATCCCGGTATTCCCACGGGAACGTGGGTAAGGCGACTGTAACCGAAATGAAGCGAGAGCGGGTTGCTAGTATACCATAAAATAATGAAGACCAATTGAGAACTTTTCTCCTATTTTGTTTCGGTTGAAAGCTCTTAGCGCTCACCAAATAGTTGGGGTTTACTCGGTGTCATAGTCAACTGCGGGTAACAACTAAAGTCACACAAAAAAAAAAACATGTTTTAAAGTAGATTAAAATGGCTCGATCGAGCTTAAGGCTGTAAAGCGTTCGAAACGTCGGACAATCGAATATCAAATACAAGCGCGATAAAATCCGTAGTTTTATTTACAACTACTAGCAACCCGCCCTCGCTTCGCTTCGGTTATAGGTTATAGTCGTTTTACCCGCGTAGTTCCTGTTCCCGTGGGAATACCGGGATAAAATATAGCCTAGTTTACGCCCTGATATTATAGCTTCCCATTGGTGAAAGAATTTTTGAAATCGGTCCAGCCGTTTTGAAGATTACCCGGAACAAACAGACAGACAGACAAAAATTTTTTAATTGCTATTTTAGGCATAGGTGTCGTGCAAATAACCGTGTGAGCATGAAAAAAGCCTATTATTTTGACATTACAAATAGACACTCCAATTTTATTTATTGGTATAGATGTATAAATCCTTTACAGTAAATTTATATGATAATCCTAGACAAGATCTGGAACTGTAATGTACAGTCGTATTCGTCATCATAAGGAAATTTAATTACAGAAACGATTTATTGAATAGGTTTTACTATTCCTTTTTACAAAACAATAATATTTCAGGAACGTTTTATTTTAATCTTAAAATAATATTACTTAATGTCGTATCAAGAATAATATTAGTGTCATAGAATCATTAGCCCGTGTATAGTCCATAAAATATAGCTTGATCTCTGTGACAGTTGTCACTAGTGCTGTCACGCTTACGATGAAAGGCGTAGTTTTTTATCGATAAAACTCTTTATTTTTATAATTGTGATTTTCTATTATAATTGAAATAAAATCAAAGAAAATCTTTTTGAATTTATTTCAAACGATAACTGTTTTACGACTATTTTAATTATTCCAAAGGAGTACAATCAAGGTCAACGTCACTATTATCGTCATCACTGAAGCATTTCTCCTAAAACATTTATATTGTTTCGCCAAAATAGGAATAGCAATTAGATCAATCGATCAATTGGGACTGTTTTATGGATAAATATGTTTAGTTTATTGACAATAATGCGTACACATTATTATCATTTACTCTGAGACAAAAGGTAGTTTTTTAATGTTTAATTAATTAA
Source organism: Lymantria dispar (assembly GCA_032191425.1). NCBI lineage: Eukaryota > Metazoa > Arthropoda > Insecta > Lepidoptera > Erebidae > Lymantria > Lymantria dispar. Next base: position 636,290 of record CM063465.1, on the reverse strand, counting down.
ATGTCTGTTGTAATTGTAAAAAATATTTTGAAAGTTTTATGTAGGTACTGTATTGGGTTTATTTCTTTTATGAGAAATTTAATAAAGATCGGTTATCGATTTACGTATATCGACTGTCCCATCTCTTTTTTATTTTCAGACCAGTATGACCTTGTACGTGCGTGAGCGTCATTTTTCTATAAATCATTTACTAGGTATTTCAGTACTTACGAGGTACATTTTAGGCATGATTATTAATATTTTTATATTTATAATATATTGCACTTCAGTTTCAAGAAAACGGACACGTAAAGAATGAGAATATATGTGATATAAAATAAAATTGTAATCATGTCGCGCGTTCAAACTTACTTTGTTGGTTTCGTTGACATCTGTCACAGAGATCAAGCTATATTTTATGGACTATAGTAACGGGGTAAGAATACAATTTATCACTCCCTCTCTTACCCGCTGGTGTCGTAAAAGACAACTAAGGGATATATTATACAAATAACATCTATGCGAGAAAAGAAAATTCGACATAAATCCCTATGCCAATACGTTTGACTATCGTGGTATAGTAGGTTAATATCCCTCCCATTGTGGAGGAGGCCCACGCCTAACAATGGAACTGAGGGTATGAGCTCAGATGATGATAATAATGATGATCATTATTGGAGTTCATATACGTCTCTTCGCAAACCACCAGCCTCCTTCACAATAGAGGAGAAATTGACTTACACGCTTCATGGACAAGTTCATGATAAGCTTCTCTTTTGAGTTTTCTTCTTCTATGTAGTGTTGCCCAAATCCAAGACCAAGATGAGACTTGGACTAGTCTTGGTCTTGCAACATCACACCTGGTCTGGTCTTGGTCTTGGTCTTGCAACATCACACCTGGTCTCGTCTTGGTCTTGGTATTGCGCACTCGAGTCTTGGTCTTGGTATTGCAGCAAGTGTATCGCAAAGTCTTGCAATTGAAATAACGTAACAGTGATTTATTATGGAAAGGAACAATCCAACTAAATTAATCAAATATCATCCTATCCTATCTATCCATCTGCTAGCCTATAGTCCACTATTGAATATAACCTTTACCACTGGGGAAAATTACTCTCCTATTCCCCTGATGTTACATTAGACAACTATGGCAAAGGAAGGAATTTTGACCCTGTTTTCTTAAGACGTCACCACACGGGGTAGTTGATACAATAAATTGTATGTCATTTTAATTATTTTTATAATAAATGGGAGTGTTAAGGGGAATCCCCTTCAAGTTAACAATATCCGCCATACCTAATAGTTGTTCTATAAAAAGGAATGTGTTAATGATTTTTATACCTATAATTCTACCTACCTACCTCTAGATATAGTTAATACTAGCTGTTCCAACAGCTTCGCTTGCTTGACTTACCTATTCAAATAATGCTATTATTTCGTTTAAATAACCTTAACGCCTCCTGGAATTAAAAACAATATCACCACTTACAATATCCATAACATACCTACCTTAATCACAATTTTTCTTATCTAAGTAGGTAGTTGCCGTAACAACGGCTACTACGGTGGACGCTTAACAGCTTGAAAATTTTGTCTGATTTGTTAACCTTTATAAACACTGCTCCGGACCAATTTACCAATATGTATGTCGCAGTGTTATGTATAAGAGCCTAAAACTTTTCTGGATAAACAGACTATCTGATAAAATAACATTATTTTGGAATATTTTCTGAGATTAGGGCGTTTAAATAAATAATTTCTGCCGATTTATGATAAGTAGTAGTATAGATAATAATAGTTTTTAATATTAGAGAGTCACCAAATGTACGATATTCGTCGTCATCGTCTCAGTTCATAAAAGTGCCACTGCAGGCCTTTATCTTCCTCCCAGTAGGAGCAAAATTGACCTACTATATCACGCTGGTCAGACATGTTGGTATAAGATTTTATTTCTAGTAATTTTACTTCTCTTGTACGTTATTATATTGCGATATTTATGTACGCATACCGATCTACGCATAATAATTATTTTTGCGAGTCTAGGTGTTATTTATGTAGATTAATTGTGGGCATATTTCTATGTCCAACAGTGGCCGTCGTTGGGCTAATGATATAATGGGCAAGAGGACTCTCGTGTGAAACTTATCAAGACTAACTAATAGGGTGATGATTATGTTATTTTTGTCCTTAAGCCTTTCCAAAGAGTAATTCTGAAAGCCCACACCAACATTGGGAATCGATTGGCTAAAAGATGGATATCTCAAGACTGATTTGACTTGCCGTGTAGTGACGGAATAAGAATATATTTCATCCCCCCCTATTTTATCCGTGAGTGTCGTAAAAGACGACTAAGGGCTATAAAATATAGGTATATAACATCGGTACAAGAGAAGGAAAACTTGACATGAAATCCTGTACCAACACGGCCGATCACCGTGGTATAGTAGGTCAATTTCTCTCCTATTATGTAGAAGACACGAGCTCAACAGTTCAGTCAACTCTTGCAGGCTCAGTCTTGGTCTTGCTCAAGTCTTGCAGGCCCAGTCTTGAGCTTGGTCTTGCAAAAATTAAACGATCTTGGGCTTGGTCTCGGTCTCGCATTTCTCGCAAAACCAAGACAAAGACTTTTTTGAGCAACACTACTTCTATGTAACTGACATAGCACATAGAATTATCACGCTGAAGTGGCAATGACGAACCAACAACCGCTGGGGAAGAAATGTTCTCGATTGGCGAACACGTAACGGACGATGCAGCGATGCAGTGTAGCACGCCCCAACTAGATCGACCGACGACCTGGTGAAAGTTGCTGTGCGTCGTTGGATGCAGGCGGCACAGCACCGCACCGCACTCTGTGGCGCAATATGAGGGAGGTGTACGTCCAGCAGTAGACGGCGATAGGCTGAAATGATGATGATACATAGATGGTATTTGCATATTCCATCCTTCAATAGTCTTTTACGATACTCGCAAGATATAGCATGAATTATAACTATAACTAATATGAATAACTAACTACTACTACTAACTATACCTAATACTACTAACTATACCTACTACTACTACTAACTATAACTAATATGAATTATAACTAGCAACCCGCCCTCGCTTCGCTTCGGTTATAGGTTATAGTCGTTTTACCCGCGTAGTTCCCGTTCCCGTGGGAATACCGGGATAAAATATAGCCTAGTTTACGCCCTAATATTATGGCTTTCCATTGGTGAAAGAATTTTTGAAATCGGTCCTGCCGTTTTGAAGATTACCCGGAACAAACAGACAGACAGACACAAACATTTTTTAATTGCTATTTTAGGCATAGGTGTCGTGCAAATAACCGTGTGAGCATGAAAAAAGTCTATTATTTTGACATTACAAACAGACACTCCAATTTTATTTATTGGTATAGATCTGTCACCACACGGAAAATGTATCTTTACTAAGGCATCCAAATGTCGCTGTAGGCTGTTTTTATCATCTGCCAAAAATTACGATCGGAAGCCAGTACCGCGCAGAACATTCCTGCTCTAATATTTCATCAATTTTTTTACCCCGTCTTTGACACCGATATGGACCAGAATATAAAGGATAGCATGCCTTACTTGATACAGCTCTGGGCCGGGGTACGATCAAATCATAGACTATTAAAACCTAGATTTTTTTTTAACGCTACATACAAACGGATAGATATATAATATTGATTTATAATATCCACCTACATATATTTATCCATTAAATATTTTAATATTTATATGTAACTCTGTCGGTACGTTTGTAATATGTTATCTATAGTCCGGTGTTATCGCGCCTGATTTGCGTTTGGTGTGTGCGTGGGACGTATCTATGTGTGCTTACATGACGTGTATGTATATTGATTTAAGTTAGATACGCACCAGGAGATATTAAAAAAATCTCTACATATAAGAGTAAACGGATAGAGTACTGGTTAACTGACTTATAGTGCCAGAGTCGTGGGTTTGATAACCACACAGGATAATAGGCGATTTACAAGTAAGTGTTCGAAGTCTGTTTGTAATTTGTGTCCGTTAATTATGTTTGCAGTCTCTCGCAACACGAGGATTGTTTGCCTTAGTCTGTACTATGCTTTTTATTATTAAAAATACCTAAAATAAACTTTATATTAAAAAGAGACAAGGTGCATTTGTTGTACATGACCCTATTTTTATTTGAATAGTTTGTAATTCTAGTAATTAGTGTCATAGTTTTATTTTTTCGCCTCAATTTTCAAAATAGTGGACTTAAATTAGCTTGATTATCTAGAAGACTTTCCGTGTGGTGACGGAGTAAGACTACAATTCACCACTCCCTATCATGCCCGTGGATGTCGTAAAGGACGACTGAGGGATATATTACGCATAGGATATCTATGCTATGGGATATCTATGCTATAATATGCGCATAACAAAAAAATATAAAATAATAAATCTTCCTGAAATTATCAAAGAAAATCTTAAATGAAAATATCTGATACTTAAAAAGCATGAAAATCGCACTATCGTGGAAAAAAGGTGCAAGTGGAAAATACAAACTTTTCAGGAACGTAAAAATCTGTAAGTTTATGTATAATGCGTTTCAAATAAGAATAGGACCGACTTTGTGCCATGTTGTGATGTCATAGCTGCCAATTCGAATCAGTTGGTAGGTCAGCAAAACGAAACGCAAATATAATTTATTAACGAATAATTTTTAATTAGAATTGAGCTCTTTATTTTCTACATCGTTATTTTTAAATACGAGTATATCAATATCGAAAAAATCGATATATCGATATTTTCTCCATTTTTTTTTTATGGGTGGGCTATGGTAAGCGCACACGCGGTCCATTCCGTCCGGAGCGACGAAAAGACGGTGCGCGGGCACATCGCCCACCCGTACCCACGTCGCCTTCGTCGTTGGGCCGACCACCGGAGCAGGGTGACTTGTCGTCAGTAGTCGGCCCGCGATATTTTTTCCATAACCACTCTTCTTAACTTCATTTCTTGTGGGGTTCCCATGATGATCTGGAGGTAGTGATAACTTATCATCAATTTCATGCCAGCATTTTTCCTACAAAACTATAACACCGAAATTTGCAGGATTCACGTATTGAGCTTTTTTAGCCTACGTCACTTAGTGTAAATAATGTACACTAGATTAAGTTTACGGTAATTTTGTAGAATAATATCGACCCTCGATATTTCCTTCTTAGCATGAAACTATCGATATATCGTCATAAAAATATAAGTATCGATATCTTTAAATAATAACCAATCAATATTTTGTCAACAGCCCAGCGTTTAGATGGTTTTTCCATGGAAGTAATAAGTACTACTTACAACGTACGTAGTACTTATTACTTCCATGGGTTTTTCACATTCGAGTAACTGACACTCAGTACAACAAAAAAAGTAACATTATTGACACGCAAATAAGGTTTCATTGCAAGCCGTACATTTCAAGTGACATTTGACTGATAAAGGTCATTGATGCCCATTCTTATTTGAATCGTATTGTACATATATCATAATAAAATAGCATATAAGTAATAATAAGCTTTTATTGCCAGTTAAAATTTTAAGAATGACCAAGTTTTGTTATACTAATTACAAAACTTACGTAATTTATGAAACGAATTAAAAAAAGTAAATAAATCTTAACGTTTTGCTACATTTAGGATATTGCATTATTTGCTACATTCAGGATATTGCATTTATTATTTTTGAACTATTAAGCACATGTTACATAATCTTTATCGAATAGTAAAATTTAAAAAAAAATGAAGTATATTTAAGATTTTCTTTTACTAAAGGTGCGAAGAGTGTTTTCACTCTCACTCACTTTTATTCTTAGCCCGCCCATGACCATGAACGCTGCAAAGTGTTCGAAACGTCGGGCAATTAAAAATAAAATACAAATGCGATAAAAGCCGTAAAATAGTTTTATTTACAATGTGTAATACTCGCGTAATCATCAGACATCATTATACTTATAAATACATTATACTTTTCTTGTTCACTTGGTGTGTCATTAGACTTATTTTTTTTTTAGGAAACAAGCGTATTTTAGCGGGAATATTATTACATTCGCGCCAAAATTCGCTCGTCGTGTAATATTCCTCCGTTATACTCATTCTTTCACTTTTCTGTATTCATATGCATATTTATATTATGTACTAAAATAAAGCTGAAGAATTTGTTTGTTTGTACGCGCTTTTCTGTCTGGTGACGGAGTAAGAATACAATTCACCACCCCCTCTCATACCCGTGGGTGTTGTAAAGACGACTGAGGGATATATTACCCATGGGATGTCTATGCAAGAAATGGAAAACTCATTATAAAACCCTATACCAACCTGTCTGGTCAGCATGGTATAGTAAGGTCAATTTCCCTCCTATTATGGAGGATTAGAAAAATTTTATTATTGGGCGGGATTTTTAGAGGTTATGCGTAAGGGTGCACACACATAGGAACGGAGCAGTGTTTATAAATGTTATCAAATCAAGCAAAGCTCACTTAAAGTTTTTAACAGTCGCTGTTGTCATGAAAACTGATGAGAAAACAGATAGTGATTGATTTAATATAGATATTGTTAATGCAATTATTAATGTAGCAACGTGGATCTTCAAACAAAATAATAACATTTGTGATGTTTAGGCGAGTACTACACTACATCTTTTACACTTTTGACCTGGGGTGTGTAGCCCGTAGCCTGTAGCCTATGCTAAAAATTATCCGTGTGGTGACGAAGTAAAAATATAATTTACTACATCCTATCTGGCGCATGAATGTCATAAAAGACGTTAAAGGGATATAATATGTAAATTACATCTATACAGGAGAAGGAAATCCCAAAATAAAACCCTATTTTTTTTTTTTTTATGGGTGGGCTATGGTAAGCGCACGCGCGGTCCTGTCCGTCCGGGGCGATGAAAGGACGGCGCGCGGGCCCATAACCCACCCGTACCCACGTCACCTCGTTGTTGGGCCGACCACCGGAGCAGATGTGACTTATCATCAGTGGTCGGCCCGACGGAATACCCTTTCGGGTAACCTCACCTCTCGACGTACTGGGACGTCGGTCGCCATCACGCGGTCAGCCTCTCTGCGGGTGACGGACAATTCCCCGGTCCGATTACCCGAAAATAAAACCCTATGCCAACGCGTCTGACCAGCGTGATATAGTAGGTCAATTTACCTCCTATTATAGAGGAGGTACGAGCTCAACATTAGGACGTATATGTGCTGAACTCAGGATGAAATGATAAAAGAATGAACTCTTAAAAATAATATTGTCAAATAGTGGTTGGAGCACACACTGTTGACAGTTGTCTACAGCCGCGGGCTGGTCCGTCCGGGGCAGTACCGCACTAAGCAGAAAATATACGTCTGAGTAGTAGCAATGTGTTACTGCGCTTCGTTCGGTGAGCGAGAGAGCCGGAAGCCCAACTTTCTGAGGGGGTTTATATGTGGTGGGTTTTAGTGATGCCTTTAGTATAGGGATGATCGATGTTAGAAAAACATCGATGTTAACATCGATGTTCGATGTTCATCGAACACCGAACATCGATGTTAGGAAATCATCGATGTTACAGAAATATCGATATTGTCGAACATCGATGTTACGATATAAATTCTCGTGGCAAATTTTGATGTTTTTTTTTTTTAGGACATCTGTCGAATATTTTTGACGTCGATGTTACGACGATGAAATAAAGTCTTCCAGGCAACTCTTGATGACCTTTTTTTTTTAGGAAATCTGTCGAATGTTTTTGACATCGATATTACGACGATGAAGTGTAAAATCTTCCAGGCAAATTTTGATGAGCTTTATTTTTTTTTTTTAGGAAATTTCGTTCTGCCCATAGCAACATCGATGTGTTTTCCTTTTAAAATCGATGTTTTTCTTTCAACATCCATGTTTCCTTTTCAACATCGATGTTACAATGTTTTGCCTATGGCAACATCGATGTTAAAACATCGATGTTTTTCCTTTCAACATCCATGATCATCGAACATCGATGTTCATCGATCATCCCTACTTTAGTATCCGAATCTACTTGCATGCATTTACACTCCCTTCACTTTTTTCACGGTAGACAGCGGCCTAGCAAAGGTCCATGAGCGGCAGCAACACTTACCATCAGGTGTACTGCTTGCTCGCTTACCACCGCCATTTGCTTGTCAATAAAAAAAATATCGTGCTCCCATTAGTCTATAAAAGACACCGGGCCTTCTAAATCTAAATTCTAAGCCCTTAGCGATCCTTTAAGCTTAATGTTAGATAGACAATGACTTAAAATTATACTACACATTGGCTAAATAAAAAAAATAATTGCCTAGAATATAACTTGACCCTGGCTAAATACACAAGGTACCGGGAAGCCAAATTTAATAATATAATAATTTGAACGCAATTTTTTTTTGTCTGCAAAAGATAATTTCATATACAGGATGTTCGCTCAGATATAATTCTTCCGTTTGTTTGTCTAACAACCGATTGTAACGGATGTTAAGTGGCTAATAATACAAAAAATTATTATTTTTGGTGTTGTGACGGAGTAAGAATACAATTTAGCAGCTCCTCTTCTGCAAGTGGTTGTCATAAAAGACGTTTAAGGGATATTATATGCGAATAACTTCTATGCCAAACCAGATAAAACCGTATGCCAACACGTGTGACCAGCTTGGTGTAGTAGGTCAATTTCTCTCCCATTGTGGAGGAGGCTCGAGCTTAACGGTAGGACTTATATGAATTGAGATGATTATCACCCCCTGATTCGTTTCATTGTGAGATTTTCTGTTCGAATTAAGATAAGGTTTGGGGCGCCTGAGATTAGGGATGAAAAAAAAATCGATACAAAAAATAATCGATTATTAATCGATTTTACAATCGATTTTCAAAATAATAAAAATCGATTATTAATCGCCTTTTTTATTATTCGAAATTCGATCGAAATTAATCGATCATTCACTACCAGATTTCCTAAAAAAAAGGTCCTCACGATTGTTTCCTACTATATTAGAAAATGAAGCTCACATTTCCTAAAAAAAAGGTCATCAAAATCCTGTTGGGAGAAAATATCGATTATTTATTTTTAATTAATCAATTATCTTATAATCGATTTATTTTAAAGAACAAAAAATCGATTATTTTAAAAATCGATTATTTTCCCTCCAATTCACCCCCGCAATACAAGGATTTTTTAATCAGTGCAGGTTCTTAAAAAAATATCGTTAACGCCACGTCTGAAACTTTTATTTTATAAAAATTAAATTATAAAAAAAAATATGATTTAAGTGCCCGAATTGGAAAAAATATAACAAACGAATATAAGTAATTCTGAGCATAATTTTGAAAAAAAAAAATATTAAAAGATTAATATTGGAGTGCAATGCAGTGGATTGTTTGTACTGTTGCTGGTGATATAAACAGTAGTGATGAACAGTGATGTATAGACGATGATATAGTGATGACTGTGATGACGGAGGTGCGCACCAGGCGCCCCCTCTCGGAGCAGCACTGCAAACCTGCCACCTTCCTCAGAACAATATGGCAGCGTACGTCTTTGTCGTTCAGAAAGAAAAAGGTAAGATCCAACAAGTTTTCTCAATGAAAAAGAAAGGAGTATGAAATTTATAATATTGACTAGCTGACCCAACAGACATTATTCTAATTAAATAAAATAAACTCTTTGAAATCAACAGCAGCGCCATCTAACGGGTCCAATAGGGAATATGCATGATTTTTTTTTTATTTTTTTAAACGATTATACTAGTTATTGGATTACTAGAAATAAATATAATACATCCAAAATATAAACTATTAACCTAAAAGATTTTTTTTAAATCGCTATAATTTTTGGGCGATTTAAATGCGGCTACTTCGGCGCGCATATTCTGTGACGTCAGAGAAGTTGCTAGGACTGTCAATTAAGGCTGTTGATATTTTTAAATGTATCAATATCGGATTACTGAAATTTTTTTGGACGATATATCGATAGACCCTAAAAAGTAAGTATCGAGGGTCGATATTTATCTAAATAAATTCACTGTTTTATCTTTTTTTGTAAAGTATTTATTCTACAAAATCACCCTACACTTAATCTACTGTAATAATGCTGGCACGAAGTTGATGATCAATTATCACTTACTCCTGGAATTTGATTAAAATGCTCGAAGATAAAGGATGAAGGATAAAGAATAAAGGATAAAAGATAAAGTGTTTCACTTTGGCTATGCGTAAAGTACGCACTATATACATACACACGCTCTTTTTATTCTTTACATCAAACTTCGATGTTAATATGTATTTTGTATCGTGCATATTCCCTATTGTGAATCTAAACCATTCTCGAATCCCCTTGAACACACACAAAAAATTTCATCAACATCGGTCCAGCCGTTTGGGAGTTTAATTGCTAACACACGAACAAAAGATTTAGATATTTATACTGGCTGACCCAACAGATATTGTTCTGTTCAAATAAGCGCCACCTACGGTGTCCAATAGTGAATCTAAAACATTCTCGAATCCCCTTCAACACACACAAAAAATTTCGTCAATATCAGTCCAGCCGTTTAGCAGGAGTTCAGTGACATACACATGTACACAAGAAATTTATATATAAAGATTATCGGTTCCGTACTAATATGTCTTGTTCAAACGTTAAATATCCGAGAAATTAAAGAAAGAAACCTTCTCAGAACAAACTGGGGACCTTTCATATAATACGTCATACGTTAAGGGTGTCGACTAAGTGTAGGAGGTTAACGACAAGGGGTAGGAGAGGTCCTAGGTTTCGTGACGTCACATTTCAAAATGGATTGAAATGCCAAATTTGAATGATTAACTAAATAACTAAAAAAACATTTCCTTATAAAAACATTTATCTTTAATGATTATCTGATGTTTATGCGAGCACTACACATTGTAAATAAAACTACTTTTACGGATTATATCGCGTTTGTGTTTGATTTATGATTGCCCGACGTTTCGAACACTTTCTCGGTGTGGCCGCGTTCCGATCCGGTGGTAGTATATTAGTATTGTTAGTTTTTAAATCAACAAAATGTAACAATAATTGCTACAAATTTAATAATTAATAATTACTAACCATAAACAATATAATTTTTACATATAGAATCATTTTCTTCTTACACTGGCAATAAATGTGTATCAAAATGGGGGTGAATATTTAATATCAAATTTTTTGTATCGGGTACATAATTATAAATTTTCTGTAATAAATATGACTTGTTGAACGTGAGACACCTTAGTCCGCCCGTGACCATGAATGCTGCAAAGTGTTCGAAACGTCGGGCAATCATAAATCAAATACAAACGCGATATAATCCGTAAAAGTAGTTTTATTTACAACATTTATCTTTATTCGTATAAAATTGAAACTACTTTATTAGCGAGTTCACACGTGCTCTAGAAGTGTCACAGTCTGCTATGAACACAATTAAAAGTATTAATTTAATTATTTTTCAAATATTTCATTTGATATTTATTATATTAAAAATAATTATCGCGTTTATATTTGATATTTGATTGCCCGACGTTTCCCAAAGGTTCTCACATTGTTACCGGGTGATAATATTACATCATAACATAACATTTTGGATTTTTATGCTATTGTTAAATCTGTTTACAAATTAAAAACCGGTTGTTATTTTCACATAATTTGTATAATGCGCAGTAGCGGTTGGATTCCATAAGCAGACTCCACTTAGTCAAGTTTTCATCAACAAGTCCATTCCTCGTGAGATCTACCTTTATAATAATAGAAGACTCTATTGTCCTACTTCCTCGTGTAGTGATGGAATAAAAATACAGTTATTGTCACCCCTTGCCCGTGGGAGTCTTAAAAATCGAATAAGGGTTCACCAGTAGTCATCTCATCTCAGCCTATATATGTCCCACTGTTGGGCTCAGGCCTGCTACATAATGGAAGAGGAATTGACTTACTATTCCACGATGGTTAGACGTGTTGGAATAGGGTTTTCTTTCGAGTTTTCCTTCTTTTGCATAAATGTTATATGCTTATTATATCCCTTAGTAGTCTTTTACGAGGTGTGGTGAATTGTATTCTTACTCGGCCACCCTACGGATAGCCACCAGTAGTAATTCACCAGTAGAGTGGGTAGTTACTCTCTCTTAGAAAACGTACAACTACGATCGATCGCCAACCCACTTGCCAAGCATGGTGATTACGGCACTATTTCCTCGTTTATATGGAAGGTCTACACGCAGCATTAAACGGCGATAGGCTGAACATAATGATGATGAGAATAACATCTTTAAAATTATCATTTTGTCATATTGATTAGGGAAGGTATGAAAGTAGACGTCATCATCGTCATTGCAGCCCACATACATCCCACTGTTGGGCTCGGACCACCTCCACAGTGGGAGGGAATTTGACCTACTATACCATGTTGGTCAGACATGTTGGTATAGGGTTTCATTTCGAGCTTTCCTTCTCTTGCACAGATGTTATGTGCATATGACATCCCATAGTAGTCTTTTAAGACATCCACGGGCAAGATGGAGTGGGAATTGTATTCTTACTCTGTCGCCACAATGAAGAAGTAGATGTAGTGAGAAGGATTGATAAAGGTATGTTAAGTTGGTTTGGTCATGAAAAGAGAATGAATGAAAGAAGACTAAGACTTTCAATATATTCAATACATTTTGTTCTATTATTAGTGTCGTAATTTATACAAACGTTGGATAACGCGAGGGATAACATTTTTATAAAGATTTTATCTTGTTACGCTAAAAAAGTATCTTATATCTTTAAACGAGCAATTCTTGTATATATATATATATATATACCTATATATTATATATTTTTTCAGGATCTCGGCAACCGCTCCAACGATTTTGATGAAACTTGGTATACTAAAGGTTTCAGGGCCAAAAAATCGATCTAGCTAGGTTTTAGTTATAGAAAATGTTGTTTTGTCAGTGTTTTTAGCTAATCAATACAATGACATAAAATGTCAATAGAATATGGATTCAAATTCCGCTGTTGACATCATAAGTGACAATAGCTCAGTTGGGAAGTTGTCCAGTTTTTTATTTTGTTGTGATTCAAACAGCGTCGGATCGAATCTCGGTGTTATTATTATTCTCTTTTTGTAATTTTTTATATTTTTCTCATTATTTAATTTTTATTTTTTATTAATATATATCTAAATAAATTCGACAAAATAACAACAAAAATATTCCGGTCAACCAGATATTAACTTTTTACGTGCGTACATAAGTACACACACACACTTTTCATCATATTAGCTTATATATCCCACTGTTGGGCTCAAGCCTCCTTCACAATAGACGACAAATTGACCTACTATATCACGCTGGTCAGACGTGTTGGTATAGTGTTTCATTTCAAGATTTTTTTTAAGGGGTTTGTTATTTGGAGGACATCGATATCCCGAAATCTAATACGCATACTAATTACATTTCGGTGGCTATTCACTAAAAAGTGAAAATAAATATAGCTTAAAAAAAAACTAAAAAACACGCTTTCAACTAAAAAGTGCAAAATAATTTTCAATATAGGCAGAAAATATATTAATATTAACTAATAAATAATAAAATATATTAATATTAACTAACTAATAATAAACCAAATCATCATCATCATCATCATCATCTTGCTCTTATCCCAATTACTTGGGGTCGACGCAATATGTCATCTGTTTTGACATATTGCAAAAAGTTTCGGCAATGACTTTTATGACCGGCCGCCTGCCTGACGTCAACCCTCCTTGGGAATGTAATCGTTGACCCAAATGGTACCAGATGGAGTTGGTCCGGGTCAATCTAGGGCTCTTAGTCGTCTTTTACGACACCCACGAGCAACTAATAATAAACCAAATATATTAATATTATTGTGAAAAAAGCGTGGGGCGCTCGATTTACGAAAATGTTGCACAAAGCGAGCGCCCGCAGCGTGTTTTTTAGTTTTTTTAAACTACATATATTTATTATGCAGAAGGTCTATTGCGCTTTCGTGGATTTGGAAAAGGCCTATGATAGAGTGGTTAGGAATAAATTGTGGTCAGCATTATCTTTACATGGGGTGAACGGCAACCTGATACGGGCATTGCAGTTTCTCTATGAGAACTCCAGTGCCTGTGTCAGAACCGAGGGAGCATACACTGAATGGTTTAGCATCCAAAAGGGTGTTAGACAAGGATGTATAGCGTCACCATGGCTGTTCAACCTATTCATGGACAACTGCTTGACTGATTTAAAAGAGAGTGAATATGGACTGAGAATGAATGGGTTACTTATCAAATGTCTTCTCTACGCTGACGATCAAGTTCTTCTTGCTTCGTCGCTGAATGAGTTGCAAGAGATGGTAACAGCAGTACATGACGCTTTTGAAAGAAAAGGAATGAAAATTAATGTAAAAAAGACGAAAGTTATGGTATTTGAAAGGGAAGAGTTTATGCCGGAATGCAAGATACATATAGAAGAGGAAATATTAGAACAAGTGCAAGAGTTTGTATATCTGGGATCTACATTTGCGAGAGATGGTAAATGTGAAAGTGATATTGAAAGAAGAGTGTGTAAGGGAAATATGGTGAATGGTGCTTTGCGCACCTTTATGGGCAGCCAAAGCCTGTCTAAGAAGGCTCGCCTAGCTGTGCATAGGGGAGTGCTTGTACCAACTCTAATGTATGGAAGTGAGAACTGGGTATGGCAGAAGAAGCACGAACGTAGAATAAATGCTGTGGAAATGAGAGCGCTGAGGAGCATGATTGGTGTGAAATTGAGTGATAGAATTAAAAAAACAGAGTGATTAGGAAACGTTGTGGAATGAATGTAGATGTAGTGACAAGGATTGAGAAAGGTATGTTAAGTTGGTTCGGCCATGTAGAGAGAATGAATGAAAGGAGACTAACAAGGAGAATTTATAAGGCGAATGTGAACGGAAGTGTTGGAAGGGGAAGACCGAGGCAGACGTTCCACAATCAAATCGAGGACGTTCTTAAGAAAGGCCAGGTTAGGAGTACCCTGAACCGAAGAACATGAACATGAGGAGATTAATGAATGGGAACGAGGCGAAAGTGGTATGTCAAGATCGTAGCAAGTGGAAAGAAGTGGTCTCTGCCTACCCCTATGGGAAAGAGGCTTGATTATATGTATGTATTTATTATGCTCATAACTATATGAGCATTAAAAAAATCCTGCATAAAAATCGTTTAAATAACTGTATTTACACGATACCTTTGGCTAAAATACAGTTTAAAATTTTTTTGTCTCTCTGTCTGTATGTTTGTTTGAGGTAATTTTCAAAACGGTTAGACCGATTTTGATAATGTTTTACTACCACATAGGTTATATTTTATCCCTGATATTCCCACGGGAACAGGAACTACGCGGGTAAGGCGACTGAAACCGAAGCGAAGCGAGGGCGGGTTGCTAATATACATATATTATAAATTTAAAAGAAAAAGTAAACGATTTTAGTAAATTTCGTTTTCAATTAAAGATAATGTTCAATGATATTTAACTGAAGAATTAATTGAAGGTTACTTGTACAATTGAACTCGATATATTTATTGGAATAGTTCAAGGTATTAGACTGTCGCTGTCTCTAAATATCATGTCCATCGGATGGTGTACTACTTAATGCAACTACAGTGAAGTGTCTCGAATTTGATTCTACACTATACAAACATTATAGTTACGAGGCAACTGTTCGAGTGTGTTATAGTTTAACGGTCATTGATCGTAATTAGAATGTATATTACACAAAAAACAATAAAACATAAAAGTTATAGTGTTTATAAAAATGTGTGTCTAAAAGTCTATGCCTTAAATGTTACGTATTATGTAGGCATGCACAGACAGGACACACGTAGGCATGTAAAGCTTCAAAAGTATAAATAGGTATGAATTGCGCAAACGCTTCAATGGTAACGTAGGTACAAAGGCGCCCCGTCAGCAATCATCGGCCGATCAACTGATTTAAAGCGAAGCTTATCCTGCTTATGCGAACATAATCATTGACTTATTCAATTTCTAATGAACATTTAACAAAGTAAGAATATGTTGCAGATTAAGTATCGTTGATTTTATACATTACTATCAGATTTACACAAAAAAGCGATAACAAAATTGACAACTTTACATGTCTCTAATTCATTAACGAATCGATATTTTTATTTTAAATTTTTGTCATGAGTTCCTTCCACTATTGCCTAGCTTGGTTTGACCAGTTGCCCCATAATCTCATACAGGAGTACCTTTATAGTAGAAGCACACTGTCGATAATAATCTGTCTACAGTCACGGGCCGGTACATCCGGGGTAGTACCACACTGAGCAGAAAATCAATGTCTAAGTAGTAGGGATGCAAACAATTTTTTACTAAAACATCGATGTTTGCCAACGGTGTTCATTATTGCGAAACAGTATCGATGTTATTTTTCACGATGTTTTAACATCGATGTTTTGCCGGATATCTGTTTGAAATGTATAGTAATTTAAGCAAAACTTGCGTGACAATCTATTTACCAGAGTAAATAACTTACGTATGTACGTTTTCGTAAAAACTGTTATTTTTAAACTCTTATTTCTAAATAGGTAACTTGCTGCAGTTAAGCTTGTAATAACTTTACTGAATAGATAAATATGTATATGTTAAATATAACTTCATTTTCTCAACTCTACACCGTTACTCTACTCCGTTGTTCTAAAGATGCTATTCAATGATAATATTGTTACAGATAATAAATATAGCTTTAATTTTAAAATTAAAATTATTTGTACGATCGTTAAAAAAATAGATGTTTCGATACATCGATGTTTTTAGGCCGATGTTTTTTGTAAATCGATGTTTATTCTAAAACATCGATGTATCGTTATATCGATGTTTTTGGTTTCGATATTTGCATCCCTACTGAGTAGTAACAATTTACTGCACTTCCTTTGGTGAGCGAGAGAGGAAGCTCTTTCTTAGTGTATTAGCGTGTGGTGGCTTTTTGTGATGCCTTTAGTATCACCGAGCGTCATCATGCATTTACACTCCTTTCACTTTCTTTACGCTAGGTATACTAATGATGGCAACCGAGGAAAAAATATACTTGATGATAAGTGATACCTAGCACTTTTCAATACCAAACAGCTAGGCCGCTGTCCACTGGGAAGAAAGTATTCTTCTTAAACCTCGTTTAAAGAAGGATATGCCATAGCGCTGTATTCTTACGCCATCACCACACGGAATAAACAAATAAAAATAACAGATAAATATTGTAATCTATACTAATATATAAAGCTGAAGAGTTTGTTTGAACGCGCTAATCTCAGGAACTACTGGTCCGATTTGAAAAATCTTTTAGTGTTAGATAGCCCATTTATCGAGGAGCTATAGGATATATATCATCATGCAATGACCAATAGGAGCGGAACACCTTGAAGAATGTTTCAAAATTGTATATATAAATAGTATTATTTAAAAATATTTTCACCTTTTAGATAAACAAAGTCGCTGCTAAAAGTTAGCGTTAGCCCAAAGTAACTATTCCACGCGGACGAAGTCGCGGGCAGAAGCTAGTAAAAAATAAATAATAAAAAAGCAAATTATATTGTGTAATTACAATGTACATAGATAATTAATTTGAATTTATTTCATAATTCATAAAGTAATCTCGTTAATTAATGTGGTTAGGACATTTTTGATGTTTTGTTATTTTAAATTTTGTATGTTTATTTATTTTGTGTGATTTGGGTGTAGAAGTATTGCACGTATGGCTCAGTGGTTGAGACCTACAGTGCTAATTGTCGAGCTATACAATTCTTGTACCTGATGCCGCCCTTTTTTCTTTTCATGCCGTGGAAATGCATTTACGCACAATCCCCCACCGGTTACAGACGGGGAAGTGTGTGTGGGACTCGCCGGCCACAAAAGTGACCGAAATACCCACTAAAACCACAGCGGCCCCTGCTGCAATTTTACGGGGTACCGGAGAGATCGTCTGATAACATTTTATGCCCGACACCGCAACGCTTGGCCGTGGGGCCACGTCCTGTCCTGGGCGTGGATGACTACACTCGTGGTAAAGAGTCACCCAACTGTAGTTTATATGATTTGTAACTAAGGACTTTTGGCGGGAAGTGGAAGTGCCATGTGGTGTGCTTGCATTGTATTCAATATCTTAGTGACTTATATTTAATAATTTTGATAGTATTTTATGTAATATCTAGCAGAAGAACTGCTGAGGTGTAATGAACATGATATAAAAGTTTACATACCTTTTTATTTCCACCAAAATTCTCACAAGATAGCTTTAAAATTCGCTATAATACAGTTGAAAGCGACAATTTGACTTACTGACGGACAATTGCTAATATGAAGAAATTGATAATTTGTTAAGGAAATTATAACTCGACACTGGCTAAAAAGGCTTCTATTAGTAGCTGATTGGCAAGATAAAAAAAGAAAAAGAAGAAATAAAGCCATTAAATACCCTGAACTTCATAGTTACATAATTTAAAAACACAAATGGCTACATACCGAAGTATTGTAAATCTAAGATGTTAACACACAGTTTAACATTATAGAATAGATTGTATAAACACTACACCCGATCGGGTAAACAAAAAACAATGACGCCGGGAATAGAACCCGGAACTTATGACTCACAGTCAGGGTTGCCAATATAATAAGAAAATAATAAAATTCATTTTTTAACGAATAAAAATACGAGTAAAAAAAGTCTTGTGTATTTGACTTTGACATTTGAATGACGCTTCATGCTGCGTTCGGCAATTTGTGTAAATATTTCGCTAACATAAGCAAATGAATCATAAATTACGTTTTGAAATTATATAAAATATGATACATTTTCGTAAGCGAGGAAGTCTTAAAAGGCGTTGTAGAAAAAAAAGGTAATGTTGAAATAACTCCACGTGCCGTTTCATGGACGATATATTTCTTGTAACTGTATTATTTCAGACCTTTTTCCTTCTTTTTGGCGTATTGTGACGGAGTAAGAATACAATTCACCACCCCCTCTTTTGTCCGTGGGTGTCGTAAATAACGACTAAAGGATATAATATCCATATAACATTTATTCAAGAGAAGTACAACTTGGAACAAAACCCTATACCAACACGTCTGACGAGCGTGATACAGTCAATGCCGGATTAGCCATATAGCAAAAGTAGCAAATGCTACGGGCCTCGCGGGTTTGGGGGCCTCGCGCTCCAACGCCTGTCTGACTGTAATTAAAAAAATATCAATTTAGATAGTAGCGTAAAATATCTTGCATGCCTTGTTTCATTTAATACCCTAAACTTGAGAACCTGTAGCAAACCAAGGGCCCCTGGACAGAATTTGCTACAGGCCCCGCGCTGCCTTAATCCGGCACTGGATACAGTTGCTCAATTGCCCTACCACAGCGGCGAAGGGCCGAGCCCAACAGTGGGACGTGTATGGACTAAGACGATGAGATGATGATTGCCTAACGTTAGTAAAGTAAGCTTATCTTATTATAGCATGGCGGATGAGCAATTTTAGAAATGTTACTTGCAATCGCACATTAATTATGGTCGGCAGCGTCAGGAATTGGGACGCGGTCGCAGCCTTCTACGAGGCAGAGATCTCGCAGAAGGAGGCGGTGGATCACTTGCGCAAAGAGCGCAGCCTCGATAAGGCGATCCGCTGCCGGCGACTGGGGCGCCGTAGGCACGAATACCTGCGCCTCATGCTGCCCTAGCCGAGGCCGCGGGTGACGTGACCGGTGAATTAGTCCATCACCCGCTGAGAGGCCGACCGCGTGAGGAAAGACCAACGTCCCCCCCTCGGGGTAGGTAGGGTCGATGGTAGGGTACCCCAAGTAGGGGGTATTCCGTCGGGTCGACCACTGATGACAAGTAACCCTGCTCCTGTGGTCGGCCCAACGACGAAGGCGACGTGCATCGTGGGTGGGTTGCGGGTGTGCGTGCTTACGCCCCTTTGTCGCCCCGGAGGGAGTGGTGTGAGGAGCGCGCCGACCGCAACCCACCTCAAAAAAAAATCGTGCATTAATTGAGAACGAGACAGAAACATAAACTTAATGCAAAATATATCTATTTCTCGCTTTCTCATAAAATAGTGTTATAAATTTGGCAGTATCATATCATTACTGTAAAATAAAAGGCACATTAGTTTTTGAAATGGAGGGTAGGAATGAGATCCATCATTTTCCGCTACTCAATTATTATACTGCAAAGTTTAAGAAGGAAAGGAATACCGGATAGGATCAAAGTGGAATAGGATAAAACGCAATCCTCTTCCTCCTCATAATTTATCATCATGTCAGCCTATCGCCGTCCACTGCTGGACGTAGGCCTCCTACATGTTACGCCACAGCGTGCGGTCCTGTGCCGCCGGCATCCAACGACGCCCAACAACTTTCACCAGGTCCACCTAGTTGGAGCGTTCTACACTGCAACATCTGATACGAAGTCGCTACTCTAAAACCTTTCTTGCCCAGCGGTTGTCGGATCGTCGAGCGATGTGGCCTGCCCATTGCCACTTCAGTGAGCTAATTTTTGAGCTATGTCGGTTACACCCGTTCTTCTGCGGTTTTCCGTATTTCTGATTCTATCTCGCAGAGAAATCCCGATCAAAGGCCGCTCCGTAGCTGAGCGACTTTGAGCTTGGTTTTGAGGCCTATGTGATAGAAATTTTCTGAAAAATTTCAAATATCGATTCGCCAAAAAATTGAATAGCCCTAGTTAAATATGGTTCCTTCGAAATGTCTATGCCTAAATAGACTCGAAGAAATGTATTTTAACGCCTATATGTACATACTCTGTTTATGGCGAACTGGCAACCCACTCTTGCTTCGCTTCGGTTTCAGTGTGCGCGTCCCCGTTCCCGTGGGAATACCGGGATAAAATATAGCCTAAGTTAGTCTGGGTTCGATAATTCTTTTACTATTTGAATTATAATTCTTTTACTATTAGAGATTTGTGCTTATATATTAGTTATTAGTGAAATACAGCTTGCTCAATTTACAATTATCTATACCAATAAATAAAATTGGAGTGTCTGTTTGTAATGTCAAAATAACAGACATTTTTCATGCTCACGCGGTTATTTGCACGACACCTATGCCTAAAATCCAGATTAAAAAATTTTTGTCAGTCTGTCTATTTGTTTGTTCCGGGTAATCTTCAAAACGGCTGGACCGATTTCAAAAATTCTTTCACCAATGGAAAGCTATAATATCAGGGCGTAAACTAGGCTACATTTTATCCCGGTATTCCCACGGGAACGGGAACTACGCGGGTAAAACCAGTAAACCGAAGCGAAGCGAGGGCGGGTTGCCAGTACATAAATAAAATTATAGAAATATTGTATAGCAGAAAATTAATTAAAATGAATTGTGGCCGAATTTCGACCACACGGCGACCACTAGTAATTTGAATACCGTAAGGTTATGGGGCCGCACACAGTCTGCCCATCGCCACCTATTGGTATGTCTCCCGACCATAGACTCTCAAAGGATTTATATTTTTCCTTTAAATTTGATAAAAAATACGAAAAAAAAGGGCGCAAAAAAAATACAAAACAAATATTATTATAATCTGTGTTTGAGAACCCTAATGACAGGGCCTTGTGATGTGAATTTTATATTAAAATAAACATCTTAATAATATTGATCAAATACATTTGTTTGTTATTATAGATAAATTAATGAAGGAATTTAAAAAAAATATATATCGAGAATTTCTTAAATATATTCTACATAACATCTCCGTATGGTGACCACGCCCCATAGTGCCCTTGGGTGTCGTAAAAGACGACTAAGGGATTAAATAGGCATATAACATCTATTCAATAGAAGGAAAACTCTAAATAAAATCCTTTACTAACACGTCTGACCAGCATGGTTTAGTAGCTAGGTATGGGATGTTATGATGACCATTCTACATAATATGAATTCTTGACTGTTTGGCGGGTACAAATACTAAAAATTGTTACCTTGCTCGGAAGTTTCGTAAATGACGACAGTTCGAACCTGCCTTTTTGTTTCTTTATTAGGAGAAAAATTTCTCCTTTTGTTACTAAAACTATTACTATCCAATGATATTTTTCCAAAAAAGACATCATCATCAAGCCTCCTCCACAATAGTAAGGAAATGGACCTATACCATGCTGATCACAGGTTGGCAGTGGCGTAACTATAGGGTGGCAGGGCTGGCAAAATGGCACGGGCCCCCGACCCGAGAGGGCCCGGCCCAAAACGCTTAGGGCCTCAATCAGAATCCATTGAAAAGTATCGATACTCACTGGTATCGGTATCGAATCGATTGTGAATAGAGCCTATCTAATACGAGGTAGATTTTTGGCGGGATTGATGAGCTTTTCTTTTTTTGAAGTTATACTTCTTTAGGCGCGTTATGAAAAAATTATGAGAGTGAAATTTTAAGATGCGCGCGCATCTGTGACACAAAATTAACAGTATGAAGTTGTCTGCTTAACCGCTCATTGAGTGAAATTTTAAGATGCGCGCACATCTGTGACACAAAATTAAAAGTATGAAGCTGTCTGCTTAACCTTAAATTCAATTTTTGAATTTATTATTAAATTTATTTTTAAAATATTAAATAATCAATAATAAACATTTAAAATTAAGAATCTTATAATATTTAGTACAAATTATGTCTTATATATTTATTATTCTCTAAATTTTGTTTTTAATAATTATATATATATATATATATATATATATATATATATATTAATTATATATTATATAAATTTATATTAAATATATATATTTGAAATATATATATTAAATATATTATTATATAAATATATTAATTTTCAATTTTTAATATTAATTATTGATATCTAAGATCAATCTAAGATTCTTTTAGTTTAAATTTGATGACTATTAAACTGAACTTTGTTGATTATTTTAGGTAATCTGATTGTACCTGACTTATATAAAATTTATTTTACCTCGGTACAACGTGATGATTCTTATTGATAGGGCCTCATCAAAAGAATTTGCCACGGGCCCCAGATGGTATAGTTACGCCTCTGCAGGTTGGTATAGGGTTTATTTCGAGTTCTTATCTTGCACATTTGTTATTTGCATAATATATCCCTTAGTCGTCTTTTACGTTATGGATAATAATGTTGAATTGTATTCTTACTCCAACATGGAACAAAAAACAAATTTTCAAATAAAAAAAACTGAGCTAAACACATCTGGGTACTGATGAATCAATCGCCACACTTGGCAAGGGAGTTGGAGCGACCGCTACTAACAACGAGTAATACCTCCCACGTTTTTTTTTATGGTTGGGCTATGATAAGCGCACACGTGGTCCATTCCGTCCGGGACGACGAAAGGACGGCGCGCGGTCCCATAACCCACCCGTTTTTTTTTTTTTTCGTCCGAGGCGACAGAGGGGCTTAAGCACGTAACTCCCGCAACTCACCCGAAAACCACCTCGCCTTCGTCGTTGGACCGACCACCGGAGCAGATATACTTGTCGTCAGTGGTTGGCCTGACGGAATACCCCCTACGTGGGGTACCCTCCCATCGATCGACGTCCCCCCCTCGGGGAGGACGTCGGTCTTTCCTCACGCGGTCGGCCTCTCGGCGGGTGACGGACTAATCCCCGGTCACGTCACCCGCGGGCCGTTAATCTACCCGTACCCACGTCAACTTCGTCGTTGGGCCGACCACCGGGCAGGGTGATTTAATACCTCCCACGTGGAAAATAATTCTTAATACTAGCATCATCATTAGCTTGCTATCGTTTGACACAACATGCCCTTGCCTTCCATAGATTGTTACCTGACTCTTACTCTTAATTTATGAAGGTTCATTTCGGCTCATTTACGTCCCACTGTTGGGCTCGATCCTCCTCCATAATAGGAGATAAATTGACCTGACTATATCACACTAGTCAGACAGATTGGTATAGGGTTTTGTTTCGAATTGTCCTTCTCTTGCATAGATGTCATATGCGTAAAATATCTCTTAGTCGTCTTTTACGAGACCCACGGGTATGAGAGGGGGTGGTGAATTGTATACTTACTCCATCCCCACACGGCAAGGTTTACTGTGTTAATAAAAGATGCTATAGATTTAATTATCAGTAGACATGGTTAGTTTATTATGACGTATAAAGTACTGATATTATACTAATAAGTATACAAGTGTTTAAACAGTGACACGCTTTGTTTGAACTAACTCGTGTGAATACAAAGTCTACATATACTTACCAAAATATACAATATAAAAAGTATGTATCTTACAAGGAAACACTATTGGCGATAATTGTTTCGTCATCGTTTAGCGTTTCATTCATTTGAAGTTACGATTAATAGGGTACTAAACGGAATAAGATTACAAGTCACCACCGCCTCTGTTGCAGGTGGATGTCGTAAAGGACGACTAAGGGATATTGTATGCAAACAACATTTATGCAAGAGAAAGTAAACTCGAAAAAAAAAATCCCATTGTGGAGGAGGCTCGGGTCCAATAGTAAAACGTTCATATACGCTAAGCTAAGATTATGAATTGAAAATGTCAATTAGAAGTTCATTCAAAGATTACGTATAATCTTTGGTGATTAGCTGAGGTCAATTTATTTTATCAAAGGTTAATATGTTTTTTTAGGAGGAGCCTCGATTTTATTTAATTTTTGAAGGAAAATATCCTTTTGGTGCACCGCACACAGTTTTTTTCGTAGGTTGTAAGTGAGGCTTATCCTTCACGCTCTGAGGTGAAAGAGTCGATCGGGTGAACTCAGAACCGCCGAGTGGTCCGCCTTACGAGCTTAAGCACACACATCTTTTTTTAAAGACAACATCCTGCATTGATGAAATAATCCTTGTATTGCGGGGCATTTTACAAACATATAATTAACGGACACAAAATACATTCAGACTCGGAGCAACAATTTGTGAATCACATAAAATGTTGTCCTGCGTGGGAATCGAACCCGCGACACTAGCACGATAGGTGTGTATCTTAACCACTACGTCATCTGTGCAGTCGATGATAATGCTGAATTTAATGTTTTTGATTATGTTATTGACTTATAACCGCACTAATGTTGGTCTAAGGAGCGCCTTCCAGTAGCGTGTATAAGAAAAATAAGAATTAATCTCACTTTTTGTACACCAATGTAAATCAGAGTCTTAATACTATAGACCAGTGTTTCTTAAATTGTATGTCTTGACCCCTAGACCTTATATGATGAATTGACAGCAAAAAAAAACGTAAGTAAGTGTTTTTCTCCACGTAATGATGAAGTAAGAATACAATCGCCGCTCACTTTACATTGGTAAAACTGTCACGATGGTATCAATTCAAACAGTTCCTCAAATCACTCTCCATGAAAAGAGTTACTAGAGTACGCAGTGACCGTAAGTCCGTCCGCCACTTCATCGACTCCAGTCCGTGAGATTCAGATCACGGCAGATTCTAACAGCAACTAAATGTCGCCTTTGATATCATTCTAACGATTGTTTATTAATGTTTTTAGGGCAGAATTTCTAGTTTGTGGGGGGTCTAGTATTCGAAAAAAATGAGCAATACTGCCATAGATTCACAAAATCCATCCATCTATTCAGCCTATAGACGTTCACTGCAGGACATAGGCCTCACCACGAGAATGCTACTCGTAAAGGTCCTGTACCATTTGCATCCAAAAGTTCCCTACTTCTTTCAAGATGTCGTCAGTCCACCTAATAGGGAATCGTCCTACGCTGCGTCGTCCGATTTGTGATCACCATTCAACGAGCGATTTTACCTGCCCATTGCCATTTCAACGTGCTATGTCGGCCACACCCGTTCTTCTATGGATTTCCGTATTCCGGTTCTTATCACGTTGAGAAATACCGAGCATAGCCCTCTCTATAACACGTTGAGTGACTGAGCTTTTTAATGAGGCCGATATTGTACATGCACTGGGGTCTAGTATTCAAAAACAATGAGCAACATTGCAATAGATTATAGATTATAGAATATCGAGTTGATACAAAGAGCACTTCGCTGGAAAATCCACGCTTTTTAATATAAATCCGCATTCTTGTATATGTATATAATTATACATTCGTATATGTTTTTGTTAAAGATGTTACAACTCGCATAATGGATAATTTAAATAAACATTCAATGACCTTAAGATATCTTTATTTGAAATATGCCTTGATCTTTGTAATTGACCTACAGATTCTTTCAGGGTGATTTAGTCTTCGAAATTAACATTGGCAAAGTAAACTAATGTCATGGGTTCAAATCTCATGCAGGACAATACTTTGTGCGATCTACAAATTGTTTTGCTGGGTCTGGCTGTAATTCGTGTCTTTTAATTATACGTTTGTAAAGTCCTCCCCAATACAAGGATTATTTGGTGCCGACCTGACGCTGCCGGCCATCGCTAGGGCGATGGTCGACAGCGTCGGGAACTGGGACGCGGTCGCAGCCTTCTGCGAGACAGTGATCTCGCAGAAGGAGGCGGCGGATCGTCTGCGCGTGGAGCGCAGCCTCGATGAGGAGATCCGCCACCGGCGACTGGGGCGGCGCAGGCGCGAGTATTTGCGCCTCATGCCGCCCTAGCCGAGGCCGCGAGTGACGTGACCGGGGATTAGTCCGTCACCCGCCCAGAGGCCGACCGCGTGAGGAAAGACCGACGTCCTCCCCGAGGGGGGGACGTCGGTCGATGGGAGGGTACCCCGCGTAGGGGGTATTCCGTCGGGCCGACCACTGACGACAAGTAAACCTGCTCCGGTGGTCGGCCCAATGACGAAGGCGAGGTGGTTTTCGGGTGGGTTGCGGGAGTTGCGTGCTTAAGCCCCTCTGTCGCCCCGGACGGAGTGGTGCGGAGGCGCGCCGACCGCGACCCACCCAAAAAAAAAAAAAAAAATACAAGGATTATTTCCTTAGAGAATTTTAAAAATAAAAAAATTAACACATTCTTTTTAATACGCTTATATTAGCTTGGTTTGTATATATTTCATCATTTCAGCTCAGATACGTCCCACTGTTGGGGTCAGCTTCCAGTATGGGAGCGAAATTAACCTACTACACCTATCAAGCGTGTTGGCATTTTTTTTTTTGGGGTTGTTGCGGTCGGCGCACTCCTCGCACCACTCCATCTGGGGCGACAGAGGGCCGTAAACACGCACACCCACAACCCACCCGAACACCACGTCGCCTTCGTCGTTGGACCGACCACCGGAGCAGGGTTACTTGTCGTCAGTGGTCGGCGCGACGGACTACCCCCTGAGGAATACCCTCCCATCGACCCGATGTCCCCCCTGTCCCCCCTCGGGAGGACGTCGGTCTGTCCTCACGCCGTCAGCCTCTTGGTGGGTGACGGACTAACTCCCCGATCCAGTCACCCGCGGCGTCGGCTAGGGCGGCATCAGGCGCATATAATCGCGCCTGCGCCGCAAGTGTGTTAGCATAGGGTTTTGTTTAGGATTTTCCTTATCTTGCACAGATATGCAAATTATATCCCTTAGTCGTCATTTATGACATCCACGGGCAAGATAGGGAGTTGTGAATTGTATTATCACACCACGCAGGCAAAAGAAATCTAGTTTATTTTATATTTTTTGTAACACCATTTTATATTTCTTTAAAAAAGAATATAATCTAAACGGTGACTTGTTGGAACAATGGTTTTATACAACATATGTAATAACAAACATGGCTGTATCTTATATAATAGTAGACAGGACGGTAAACTCGCGTATCTGCGTTGTTTCATGTGGATACATGCGAAACTAACGCAGAAATACTAGTGTCACTTCGTATATCTATACTAATATCCTTACTAATATTATAAATGCGAAAGTAAGTGTCGTTCAAATAACCGTGTGAGCAAGAAAAAAGCCCAGTATTTTGACGTTACAAACAGACACTTCAATTTTATTTATTTATATAGATTTATTAGACATAAATCTCTATAATTATAATTTATTAATTTAACTTTCAGTACGCTTACAATATGCTAATGACTATGGACCTTTGACCAACAAAGATATCATCACCAAATATCATATTTCTTTTGAAGTGAAACTTCTTTGCGCGCATGAGAGTAAATTTTTTACGGATAAAACATAATTTAGTGTCACAAAGATGTGCAGCGTTTTTGTTGAAGAAGAGGGAGAGAGCGATTGAGACCGATTGAGAGAGAGAGAGAGAGAGAGAGAGTGAGAAAGGGCGAACATAGCACGAAGCAGAGCCATGGAGCAAGCGAGTGAGAAAGATCGAAAGATTTTTTTTTATTTTCTTTTATTTTACTTTTTTTTAATACTGATAAAAACACATGGAACCAAAGAAGTTTC
The DNA here is from genome assembly GCA_032191425.1 of Lymantria dispar. Classification (NCBI taxonomy): domain Eukaryota; kingdom Metazoa; phylum Arthropoda; class Insecta; order Lepidoptera; family Erebidae; genus Lymantria; species Lymantria dispar. The sequence continues at coordinate 607,969 of CM063465.1, read as the reverse complement.
ACTTCTGACATGCGTACTTAGTACTCACGCTATTTTTTTTTTTGTTAGGGTTACCAAAGGATAAAACGGGACCCTATTACTAAGACTTCGCTGTCTGTCCGTCCTTCTGTCCGTTCCTCTCTCTGTCATCCAGGCTGACTCATCTCAAGAACCGCAATAGCTAGATAGCAGAATTTTTTACAAATTATGTATTTCGGTTACTGCTAAAATAACAAATACTAAAAACAAATTAAAATAAATATTTAAGTGGGGCTCCCATACAACAAACACGATGTTTATAGATAATACTACGGAAACGTACGTGGCCGACTGCGACTCGCACTTATTCGGTTTTTTAAAGTCCAACACCCTACACTAAAGAAATAATCCTTGTATTGGGAGGGACTTTACAAACATATAATTCACGGACACAAATTACATACAGATTTAGAACACCAATTTATAGATTACAAAAAATATTGTCTTGCGTGGGATTTGAGTTCACGACACTGGCACTGTATCTTAACCACCACGCCATATGGACTAGGGCAAAAGGCTCTCAATCCAAAACATTTAGGCAACGGACCCTAAAAGCATTTTCTGTAGAGTACAAATCTTGACTTCTGGATGCCGTCTACACGTACAAGTTCGCTATTCAGGCCTTACTTACTCTACGACTCAACCAATCTTGCTAAAGCACTATATGACAATTATCAACTTTCGATGGACTATAACATATGTACCGGCAATAAATATTGCACTTCGCTCTTTGCTAGGCCGCTGCCTATCATGAATAAACTAGAGGAAATGTAATTGCGTACAATGAAGTTCGGTGATAATAAAGTCATTGCCAAAACCCTCCACTTGCAAACACTCTCTGAAAGTTGTGCTTTTAGTCCAGTGCAGTATCAAATTGGCATTAGACTTATTAAGCTGTAGATTACGATACGTCACAGAGATAGTGTGCGATAGGGACAACGCTCTACGAAATTGAAATTAGTCGATTGTCTCTTTCAAAGGGTCGATGTGCAATATCATCCGGCGCTTACTTTAATTTTTATCCCTAAAAAGTAAAATATACTACCGTCTCGTAAGGTAATAAAAGAATACAAGGCACTACCCCCTATCTTGCCCGTGGATGTTGTAAAAGACAATTAGGGGATATAATGTGCATATAATATCTATTCAAGAGAAGGAATAGTTGAATCATACCCTAAATAGAGGAATTTCCTCCCAAAATGAGGGTGGCCCGAGCCCAGCAGTGGGAGGTATATGGGCTTAGATGAAATAAAATTAATAATCTTGTAAATTTGCTACCTATTTAATCAATAGATAATAAATTATATAGAAAATATTATCTTTTAATATGTTGTTGAAATGACAAATGTTGATTAATCAATCTTTTGTAATCGGAAGCGACTGACATATCATCTTTCACATCTTGTACATCGATCATTAGTCTTCAATGTATTGTATAATCTTCATTATTATATGGGGTCACATCTAATTCACCTTTTCTTTTTAAAGACAGCACTCTGCACTAAAGAAATAATCTTTGTATTGCGGGGTACTTTACAAAACATATAAATTAACATCAAGTCTCAGAAAAACAATTTGAAGATCGCATAAAGTGTTGTTCTGAGTTGGATTCGAACCCGCGACACTAGCACGGTTGCTCGGTATCTTAACCATTACGCCATTTGTGCAATCATACCTTTGTATTATACTAGCGAACTGCCCTCTCTTCGCTTCGGTTCCAGCCGCTTTGCACTTAAACCTGCAATATCTTCGAGCCTTTCGTTCGGAGCAGACAAAGTGTTATAGATTTTCCTCAAATAAAATAAAAATAGTTCAAAAAAACTAAAAAAATACGCTTTTAAAGAAAATCTAACTAATATTGAAAAAATTTTTTAAAAATTTGAAGTAAGAAAATAATATTTTTATTGTAAAACATGCACCCCACGCATGTTGTCAATAGTTATAAATATTTTATTGACAGATATGAGTAGAAGGATTATTATTTTGATAATATCTTAAAAAGCACCCCACGCTTTTTTTAATTAAAATTCTACATGAAAATAGCCTAATTCTACATTAAAATAGCCTAAGTTACTCCTCATTTAGACAGCTACCCAGTAGTTCAATATTATCAAAATCGGTCCAGCCATTTTGAATATTGCCTTGAATAAACAGACATACAGTACAAAAATTTTTCGTGTGGTGACGGAGTAAGAATACAATTCACCACTTGGCCAACATGGTATAGTAGGTCAAATGCCCTCCCATTATGGAGGAGGCCCGAGCCCAACAGTGGGACATATGTGGGCTGCGATGATGATGATGACAGTACAAACAAAACATTTTTCAACTCATTTTAATACGCTTTTATTAGCTTCAGACGTATGTATGTTAGTATGTAACGGAATCTTTGAAGATGATTTTGACCCAGTTCAAAACGTCGGATTAACTCGAAACTTGGCATACTTATTAAGGACCGATGCCAATTCAATATTTTAAATAGTTTGACCCGTTATTTATATAATGATTACTAATGTTTACTGAGCATGACACATTGTTAATAAAACTATTTTATAGATTTTATCGCGTTTGTATTGGATTTTTGATTGCCCGACGTTTCGAACACTTTGCAGCGTTCATGGTCGCGGGCGCACTCAAATGTCGAGCAATTAAAAATCAAATACAAGCGTGATAAAATCCGTTAAATAGTTTTATTTATAATCTGATTTTTAGTCACAGGTATCGTGCAAATAACCGTGTGAGCATGAAAACAAACAATTCAGTTTTATTTATTGGTGACGGAGTAACAATGCAATTCACTACTCCCTATCTTGCCCATAAACGTCGTAAAAGACGATTACGGCATATAATATGCACATAACGTAAGAGAAGGAAATCTCGAAATAAAACCTTATATCAACCTATCTGATCCGCATGGTTATAGTAGTCAATGTCCTTCCTATTGTGGAGGAAGCTCGAGCCGAGTAGTATACGAGCTGAAATGATGATGACAAGGAAGGCAATCATTAAGTATAAAGATAACTAACATTTTTTTATTACCGATGGTGGCAAACGAGCAAGCAGCACACCTGATGGTAAGTGATACGGCCGCACATGGATCTTTGCAATACCAGGGGCACAGCTAAGCCTTGACCTACCGTGAAGACAATACTCTTCTTAAACCTCGTTTAAAGAAAGACATGTCATAGCGCTCGGGAAACACAGCAGCAGGTACTTCATTCCAGAGCTTGCACGTACGTGGGAGAAAAATGGCAACATATGGCCTCGTACAGTATTACTTGTAAAGACGAAGGAAAAGTGTATTACCATGCCTAGGTCTCATAGTAATAACCAAACGTATTGGAATAGATTTCCATAGATGTATGTCAAAACGCTGTCTTAATCCGTTCATAAATGAATACTTTAGTATTTTAAATGCCATATTAACAATTTATTCATACAATAATTCATTCAATTTAGTCTACTTAAATTTAGCTATATAAGCAATAGTTACTATAAGTATGTATTAATTGTGTATTTTCAATTTCATCAACATATTATGCTGACATATTACTTTTTACAGCGAAGACCTCGCGGAACGGTAATATAACAATTCGAATTAAGCATGCGACGTGGCATGAATGTCTTTCTCTTTCTCTGTCTTTCTTCTTTATTTCTATCTATATTTTTCTAAGTGTTGATGTTGTTTAGGCTTTATATATTTCATATCTCGATATTCGATTGAAGCCGGTTGGTTTTTTTTTCCGCCTAATATAACCTTTTTCAAATATATATTAGAGTGAGAATTGTGATTTTGTTAACCATTTTTAATTTTATGTTTTGTATTTTTTTCGTATTTAAATGGTGTTGCATGAGAATTTGTATTGTGGTGAAGAAGTAAGAATACCACTCCCTCTTCTGCCAGTGGATGTCGTGAAAGACTATGAAAGAATATAATATAGATGTAACATCTGTGCAAAAGAAGAAAAACTCGAAATAAAACTTTATACCAACATGTCTGATCAGTATGGTATAGCAGGTCGATTTCCCTCCTATTGTGGAGATAGCTCGAACCCAACAGTGGGCAATGTATGAGCTGACACAAAATCTTAAACTTAACAAAAAACATAATTAAAAAAGATAATTAGAATTTAATTTGTATGAATAATGTATCATCTCAGGCCATGTACGTCCCACTGTAGAGCTTTTTTTTTTGGGTGGGTTGCGGTCGGTGCACTCCTCGCACCACTCCGTCCAGGGCGACAGAGGGGCGTAAGCACGCACACCCGCAACCCACACGTAACATCACGGGCCTCTTCCATAATGGAAGGGTAATTGACCTACTATACCACGCTGGTCAGATGTGTTGGTATAGTGTTTTATTACGAGTTTTCCTTCTCTTGTATAAATGTTATAGGCGTTTTATATCCCTTAGTCGTTTCGTACGATCACCCTCGGGTAAGAGGTTTTTTTTTTTTTTTTTTTTATTGCAAACGGTGGCAAACGCGCAAACAGTACACCTGATGGTAAGTGTTGCTGCCGCTCATGGACCTTTACAAGGTCGGTGCCTACCGCGAAGAAAGTGAAGGGAGTGTGAATGCGTGCATTGAGGCTCGATGATACCAAGGGCACCACCAAAACCCTCCACACGCAAACACCCTCAGAAAGTTGGGCTTCCGGCTCTCTCACTCCATCACCACACGGAAGGTGATGAGTAAGAATACAATTCACCACCCCTATATATATATGTTATAAATAAAAATATTTTTACGTATTTTATCGCGTTTGTATTTGATTTTTGATTGCCAGACGTTTCGAGCACTTTACAGAGTTCATGGTCACGGTCGGACTAAAAGTCTCACGTCGAACAAGTCATCGTTATTACAGATATTTTTATCTACCCGCTGCAGACATTAGTTATTAAATTTTATTGTTTGTTTTTCATATTAAATAATTTAGTTATGTAATAGCCGTATTTTTCTTCTGTCATCTATAAATTAACGTTTCAAGTTATTACATAATTAAATTATCTTTATAATTTCTATCTTATCCTTACTAATATTATAAATGCGAATGTAAGTTTGTTTGTGTGTTACGCTTTCACGCTTAAACCACCGAACAGATTTTCAAAAATTCTTCTACCAATGGAAACATAGGCTATATTTTATCCCAGTATTCTCACGGCAACGGGAACTACGCGGGTAAGGCGACTGAAACCGAAGCGAAGCGAGGTCGGGTTGCTAGTATTGTATATTTAATATCTATATTTTATGTCGAGTTTTCCTTACCTCGCATGGATGTTTTCTGTATATCACAACTGTTAGTCGTCTTTTACGACATTATGTGTGGTGATGAAGTAAGAATACAATTCACCATCTTTCTCTTACCACCCATGGGGTGTCGCAAAAGACGAGCTATTAAATCCATAAAAATAGGTTTTTTTTTTCAGACAACACCTTGCACTAAGGAAATAATCTTGAAATGGGGGGGGGGGGGGACTTTACAAACATATAATTAACGGACACTAATTACATCCAGTCTTGGAACAAAAGTGTTGTCCTGCTTGGGATTCGAACCCATGACACGCACCGTAGGTATGTATTTTAATCACTACGCTATCTGTGCAGTCGACCTACTATATCACGGTAATAGGTCAACTTTTTGTGTCCTGCATGGGATTCAAATCCTGGACACTGGCATTGTCTAATATCTTAACCACTACACCAACTGTACAGTCAGTTTTATTTCATACTAGCAACACACTCGCTTCGATTTGGTTTCAATCGCTTTACCTGCATAGTTCCCGTTCCTGTGGGAATACCGAGATAAAATGTAGCTTATGTTACTCCCTGATATTATAGCTTTCCATTGGTGAAAGATATTTGAAATCGGTTTTGTGGTTTAAGTGTGAAAGCGTAACAAACAAACAAACAAACAAACTTACTTTCACATTTACATTATTAGTAAGGACTAGCAACCCGCCCTCGCTTCACTTCGGTTTCAATCGCTTTACCCTCGTAGTTCCCGTTTTCGTGGGGATATCGAGACAAAATATAGCCTATGTTACTCCCTGATATTATAGCTTTCTATTGGTAAAAGAATTTTTGAAATCGGTTTGGTGGTGAAAGCGTAACAAACAAACAAACAAAAAACTTACTTTTGAATTTATAATATTAAGTAAAGGCGCATAATATTCGAGTAAACAACAGAAATCTATTAACACATAATTTCCTTTATCTGCTTCGCAGTAGGTTATCTATATACTTAAGATAACTTATTTATGTAACAGAATTTTTAGCGATGTGTTATCAGTATATTCTTCCTTTGTATATTATTTAATAATATAACAATATTTATTCGTTTCAGGCGTCCGAGGACCGGTTCGCCGGGTACAAAGGGGTTCGAGATATTACAATCAAAAAGGTTTGTTTCATACAAATACTTGCGTAATTGTATTGTTTTATAAATAAGAGAAACATTTTAAACAAGATTTCATTATTGTTAACATATTCTGATATTATTGTGTGTTCAATATATAATAATTATTTCTACGTGTAATGACGGAGTAAGAATACAATTCACCACTCCCTATCATGCCCGTGGGTGTCGTAAAAGACGACTAAGGGATATAATATGCATATGATATCTATGCAAGAGAAGTAAACGTGAAATAATGGGATACGATCGGCGCCCTCGTAGCCCGGCTCTGGCCGGGGCGACAGAGAGGCGTAAGCACTCACACCCGTAACCCACCCATTTAGCACGTCGCCTTCGTCGTTGGGCCGACCACCGGCGCCGAGTTCCTTGACTTGTTACAAAACATGTACCCAATTGAATATCTGGTAAGAAGAAAAAAGTTATTAAAAATAATAGACAAGCCCGCTGAGTTTCTTGCCGAATCTTCTTAGTAGCGGTCGTGTTTCGATCCGGTAGTAGTATTTTTTTTTTGAAATTGTAAACCTGACAATATGTAAATGCCCTCTCGGGGTTTATGCATAATAAATAATTTGAACTTCAATGGTCGACCCGGAATACGCCGAGGGAGTACCATCGACGTCCCCCCGGGATGCCGATCGCCGTCGCGAAAATAAGACCCCAATACCAACAAGTCTGATCACCGCGGTATAGTTGGTCAATTTGCCTCCCATAGTGGAGGTGGCCCGAGCATATAGGTCATAGAGATGAGAATACAGATCAACAACCCTTCTTTTCCTCGTAGGTATTGTACAAGACGACTAAGGGTTTCAATATTTTATAACATCTCTGCAATAGAAAAAAACCTTGAAATGAATCCTATACCAATCCGTCTGACCAGCGTGGTATAGTGAGACAATTTTATTACTATTGTGGGAGAGGCTCGAGCCCAGCAGTGGGACATATATGAGTTGAAATGATAAATATACTGTTAATGTTTTCAGGGTCCCTCCGGCCTTGGGATTATGATCATCGAAGGTCGGCACACAGAAGCTGGACGAGGCATCTTTGTATCAGACCTTCAGGAAGGCAGCGCTGCTGAACAGGTTAGCGATTTTACAGTTACTAATTGGCAAAAATATTTTATTGTTTTTTGCACCAAAATGAGTGTCTTATATTTTATTTATCACTAGCAACCCGCCCTCGCTTCGCTTCGGTTATAGATTATAGTCGTTTTACCCGCGTAGTTCCCGTTCCCGTGGGAATACCGGGATAAAATATAGCCTAGTTTACGCTCTGATATTATAGCTTTCCATTGGTGAAAGAATTTTTGAAATCGGTCCAGCCGTTTTAAAGATTACCCGGAACAAACAGACAGACAGACAGACAGACAAAAATTGTTTAATTGCTATTTTAGGCATAGGTGTCGTGCAAATAACCGTGTGAGCATGAAAAAAGCCTATTATTTTGACATTACAAACAGACACTCCAATTTTATTTATTGGTATAGATTTGATTTGCTAGGATTTTTATGAAATTAATGCGTAAATGGTAATTAAATAAAAATTAATCAATTTAAATTATTTTAATCTATACTAACCTGTCTGACCAGCATGGTATACTAAAGTCAATTTTCCTCATATTGTGGAGGAGGCTCGAGCCCAACAGTGGCACCTAATAAGGCATAATTATAAACATATATTTCTTTTTTTCCAGGGTGGTCTCCAAATTGGTGATATGCTATTGGCAGTCAACAGGGATTCGTTACTTAACTGCAGTTACGACGCAGTAAGTATCACCGTTTAAGAATACAATTCAACACCTGACCTGGCTGACCGCGCGACGATGACCAACGTCCCGGGACAGGGACGTCGAGAGGTGAGGGTACCCGAAACGGTATTCCGTCGGGCCGACCACTGAGGACAAGGAACTCGGTACTGGTGGTCGGCCCAACAACGAAGGCCACGTGGATACGAATGGGTTAGGGTCCCGCACGCCGTCCTTCCGTCGTCCCGGACAGAATGGACGGCGTGTGCGCTTACCATAGTCCATCCATAAAAAATAACTCCTACTATATTATCTGTCGACAATTGTATGAAAGGACTAAAGTCAATAAGAGTGATACGTGGTCATCACTCGAGAGCCATTCTTCCCCAGCGGTTGTCGGTTCGTCGAGCAATATAGTCTGCCCATTGACACTGTAGGTTAATTCTTCGTGCTATGTCGGCTACACTTGTTCTTCTGTGGATTGCTGTAGGCCGTCTATCGCCACAGAAAAGCTGTTAATAAACTTAGCGAGCTTTTGTTTTCTTTTTTGTTATGAAATATCTATAGGCGAGGGTGAACCTGATCGTTGGCGTGGCGTAAACAGCTTGTGGTGTTACGACGTCACGGTATATGACGGAATATGCGTGGGTAAACCTGATTGTTGTAGCGTGGTGTTAACGCCACGCTATACATATACATATATGTATATACATACCTAGTCTATATGTAGTAGTGTGTGAGTGAGACGGAGCGACGCGACGTTGTGCGCAACTGCCTGTGCGCTATTTCTCTCGCCGCACTGAGTTCGCCGATCTGTAGTGTACACTAATGAAAAAAAATGTTTATTGAATAAAAATAATTATTTTCTTGAATAAAATCGTAATCATTTATGTGTACTTTAAGCCATATTAGTTACTGTCGTGATCTGTTCTCTTATGTGTATATACTTGTACAAAATAATTTCGATGTTTCACATCTGCCAGCCGTCCCGAGCGAAGGCGCCCTTTTTTTACTTTTTATAGAACACTAGCAACCCGCCTTCGCTTCGCTTCAGTTTCAGTCGCTTTACCAGCAGCGTAGTGCCCGTTCCTGTGGGAATACCGGGATAAAATATAGCCTATGTTACTCCCTCATATTATAGCTTTCCATTGGTGAAAGAATTTTTGAAATCGGTTCGGTGGTTTAAGCGTGAAAACGTTACAAACAAACAAATAAACAAACATCCTTACTTTCGCATTTATAATATTAGTATGGATATGGATGTTCAGTGCATCACACAGGAGTTATTACTTACTGTATTAGTTCTAGTGTATCCTCTTCGAAGTACGATGTAAAATATATTCTCAAATAGAACACAAAAAATTATGGCTCCACAATATCTCGCAATCATACTACCACTTTTTATCCCTTCCTGGTTTGGTTGATGGATGAGTAGACCACTTATCATATATGTCCATAACAATAACTTTTATTTCCAGGCGGCAGCGAAACTCAAGCAGACTGAAGGAGTGGTAGTATTAACAGTTTGTACTCCAAACCTTAAAGATGGTGAGAAAGATGATTCTACGGCTGGAACACCTGGAACGCCTGGTCAGTTGAAATATATTTTTTAAGTTTTGAACTTTTCTGGTGGAGTATTTTAATGTGAAACATCTATAGGCGAGGGTGAACTTGATCGCAACATGGACATATCCAAGCGTGTGTGCGTGGGTTGCGGGTGTGCGTGCTTATGCCCCTCTGTCGCCCCGGACGGAGTGGTGCGAGCGCGCCGACCGCAACCCAAGCGCTAAAAAAAAAAGAGGGTGAAAATTAAAAAATGCTGAAACACGTGTTTATTTATTTTTACTAAAGAGTATTTTTGGAGAATTTGAAGAAAATTGATGCAGATTTTTTTTCCTTATACAAACTTTGTTACTGCGGTTTACCCCCTGAGGATTGAATTTCAAAAAACTCTTTCTTAGTGAGTTTCTACGTCACGCAAAAAAAACTAATGTCAAAATTTCATGTTTCTCGCTTCAATAGTTTCGGCTCTGTGATAAGTCAGTAAACTATCATCTTCTCCTCCTATTTAACACCCTTAGAGGATGAAAATGGACAAACGCTAAAACACGTGTTAATTTATTTTTGATAAAGAGTATTTGTGCTTAATTTGAAGACAGTAGCTAAAGATTTTTTTTTCTTTCTATACAAACTTTACCGTTACGTTTCACCCCGATAGGGGTGGAATTTAAAAAAAAAATCTTTGTGCCTACGTTACGAAATGAAACTACGGTCCAAATTTCATTTTTCTAGCTTCAGTAGCTTCAGCTCACTCTGTTCCTTTATATGTATATTATTGTTAACGCCCCCGCAACACCCCTTGCAGGTGGAATTTCGTAAAATCGGTTCTTAGCTGACCTCTACTCGACGAAAGGAATATTTCTGCCAAATTTCATGTTTGTACGCCTTATGGTTCCAGAGATATGGTGATGAGTCAATATATCGCTCGCAAAACCCGCCTCTTCTATATACATGTTTCACAAAAATGTTGAGAGTAGTTTTTTACGATACGCGCGTACTCCGTCACAAATGTCAACTAGATATTGCGTTATAATAAAACGTTCAACGTATTAAATACCTTTTGTCCTATTATTAATGTCGTTTTTTCTACAAACGTAGAATAGAGTGAAGGATAAAATTTTTATAAAGATTTTTATTTTACCTCAAAGAAGTTTAACTTCTTACTTGCGTACACATACAATTTTCTATATAGACAAGGACATACATGCTTTTACCGTGAAACTTCACATGCCCAGTCTTAAAACAATCATTCGTAGATCGCACAAAGAAATGTCTTGCATGGAGATCGAACCCACGACACTAAACAATAAATAGAACTGCAACAATATTCATATTAAATTTTGTGCACCTTATATAATATTGGCTCATATACAGAATTTCTAAATATTATCTGACTAGTAGCGCCCTGCGGTTTTACATGCATAGTGTCCCTTTCCGTGGGAATATCGAGATAAATTATAGCCTATGTATTATTTTGATATCTAAGTTATATTATTGTGAAGTTTCATCAAAATCCATTCTGTAGTTTTTAGGTGAAAGAGCAACAAACATCTTCACATCCTCACAAATTTTCGCGTTTATAATATTATATTATCTAATTTACAGGAGCACCGCCATCGTCAGGCGCAACATCTAGACCAGCGAGCAGAAACGCGGATGCTGCACTCGCGAGTAGACCACAAACACCAAGACCAGTGCCATCTCCTGTTAAAGGTATAGCATCAAACGTATCATCGTCATTACAGCTCATATTCGTCCCACTGGCGGCTACGAGCCTTCTCCACAATAGGAGGGAAATTCACCTTACTATACCAAGCTGATTAGACAGGTTATTTTATTGCAAACGACGGCAAACGAGCAAACAGTACACTGATGGTAAGTGTTGCTACCGCTCATGGAACTCTGCTAGACCGTTGCCTACTGTGAAGTAACTGAAGGGAGTGTGAATGCGTGTAATGAAGTTCAGTGATACTAAAGGCAAAACCACACTCAAACATCCTCAGAAAGTTGGGCTTCTGGCTCACTCACTCACCAAACGAACCGGCCTGCACCTGTAGACAGAGGGAGTCGTGAATTGTATTCTTACTCCGTCACCACACACTTCTTTACGAGGATATGTGCTGATTTGCACCAACAATGACGTGGACAACACCAAAAGCAAAATATATAAGTATAAAAGTGTAGGAATAGAATTATATAGTCAAGAAGTCTTGGACATTAGCTGCTTCTATCATTCATCATCAACGACATGGTGAATTTTAAACGTCATCAACTCAGCCCACATAAGTCCACCTGTTAGGCTTGGGCCTTCTCCACACTAGGAGGGAAATTAGCCTACTATATCGCGCTGGTCAGACGTGTTGGTAAGGTTTTTTGTCAAATTGTTCTTTTCTAGCATGGATATAATTTGCATATCATATCCCTTGGTCGTCTTTTACGAACTTCACAAGAGAGGAAGAATGCTAATATGATTGGAAAACTTAGATGTAAGAGAATTTTTCTCAATAGCGAGTAGTCTTCTAAACTTATAATGGAACAGCTCCAACCGCTGTGTGACGGTAGCGACGAATACTACCGACACTTACTCTATTCGTGGGTGTCGTAAAAGACGACTAAAGCATTATTATGTGCAGATAACATCTATGTATAGGAATGCTTAAAATGCCAACACGTCTGACCAGTGTGACCAGATTAATTTTCCTGTCATTGTGGATGAAGCTCGACCCCAACCCCATTGTAGAGGAGGCTCGAGTCTATGGCCCATGATAGTGATGATGATGTAATTTTATTTGTTTTACTTGACAGTGGAACCCCCACCAGATCCTGCGACAGCACCAGTAGAACCTAACAAAGATATGGTGATAGAAATCAATTCTGCGAATGATGTCCTCGGAGTAGTCCTGCTTGGTGGAAGTGATACCCTCATTGCTGTAAGTACATACTGTCACACCATTATTTCTTTAACTTTGCTGCAAAATGTGTCTCTGTTCGTAATAAAAGCAGTTTGGTTCATGGTCTTTCATTGCCCCTGATGCCGCCTTAGCCGAGGCCGCGGGTGACCGGACCGGGGATTAGTTCATCACCCGCAGATGAGGCTGACCGCGCGACGGCGACCGATGTCCCGAGAAAGGGACGTCGAGAGGAGAGGTTACCCGATAGGGTATTTCATCAGGCCGACCATGATGGACAAGGAACTCTGTAATGGTGGTCGGCCCAACGACTAAGGCGACGAGCTACGATGGGTTATGGGGCCGTGAGCTGCCCCTTCTTATCCCCGGACAGAGTCAGACGGTGGGAGCGCTCACCATAGCCCACCCAAAAAAAAAATGGTCTTCCCTCCCATTATGGAGGCGTGAGCCCAACAATGGAACTTATATAAGCTGACATGATGAAGATAGATCTGCCAACGAAGGAGCCCTACCCTTGGCAGGCAGATGAATCACAGGTCGTGTAAAACTCCCCAGGGTATGAAATTTCCCTGGATTATAGTTTTGATTATTATTGTCATTTACAGGGTGCGTCGGCCATTATTCTAGATATATACAAAAGTGGTGCCATCGGCAAGGATGGTAGACTGAAGGTTGGAGACCAGATACTGGAGTGTAACGGTGTCGCTATCACCAAGGAGATGGCTCACGAACGACGGTGTCTTAGCATTAAGCAGAGAGCTGCTAAGGTACGTAAGATATAAACGTAATCAAAAAATTATAATCAACTAGCAACCCGCCCTCGCTTCACTTCGGTTTTAGTCGCCTTACCCGCGTAGTTCCCGTTCCCCTGGGAATACGAGGGTGGTTCAAATATAAACCGGAATTTTGCTATAAAAAATTTTATTACTAAGTTACAGAGCCGAATTTTTTTAACAGTTTTTCTAGATAGTCTCCGTCACACTCTACACACTTTTGCCACTTTTCCGGAAGCTCTCGGCTGGTCACGTAACCATTCACGCACGAAGGGTTTTACCTCCGCATTGCTTTCGAATCGCAGTCCACCAAGCCTCTTTCAATGGACCAAATAAATGATAGTCGCATGGCGCCAAATCGGGACTATAGGGAGGATGTTCCAGTGTTTCCCAACCCAATGCGTTTAATGTTTGCATCGTAAGCCAGCTGTATGCAGTCTGGCGTTGTCTTGCAACAATATTGCACTACGGATTGAAATATCGCGTCGTTTTGATCAGTAGGTAGGTTTCACCGTGTTTTTAGGAGGCTACTATAATAATACGCGTTCACAGTTCGTTTTTCAGTGAGAAAATCAACCGCAATTACGATCCGATCTTCCAAAATAAGTTTTTCTACAACACTGATGTTCTCGTCGTTAACACTTGTTCTGAGGCGCCGCGCCTGTGGCAAGTTAGTCACTGTTTCTCGGACTTTTCGGAAAGCGGAACACCATTCATACACTAGAGTTTTCGAGAGGTACTCGTCCCCGAACTGCTCGAGTAATTTTCGATAAATTTCAGCGCATTTTACATTATCTTTGACCAAAAAACGAATAATGATGCATTGCGCAACAGACACTGGTACATCCTTCTCGCTCATGGCTATAACACACTAAAAAGCTGGGTTACGCGGTCCCGGTTGTTCTCTGCGCTTCGTAACAGACTAGTCTAACATCCAGTGCAGCCATTTTAATGACATAAAATTTTTCGCGCCTTTATTTAAAAAATCCGGTTTATTTGAACAACCCTCGTACATATTAATTCTGTATTTCTTGCTAGATTTTCTCAGTAGCGGTTGTGTTCCGACCCGGTGGTAGTTTATTGGAAAAATTTGATTTAATTTTGTTATAATTGACAACATGTAAGTTCCCGCTCGGGATTTAATTTGACTATATTGAAATCGCCATGCTTAGCAGGCGAGTTTGCGAGTGAAGTGTTTTATATGTTGCGCAGAACAGACCTGCTTTCCACTCTCCAGATGAGACCCTTGGCTAAATTTTACGTATCCAAAAGCAAGTAGTATTGAAAATTGTATTCTTATCCCTCTAGTGTTATTAATAGTAAGAAGAATTTTAAGAAGATTAATAGTAAGTCTTCTCACAAGATTATACAATTATTTCAAAATTTACCATTTTTATCCACAGTTAAAAATGACAGTACATCGTCCAGATCCACCAAAATATGATGAAGTGGAAGTAGATCTGACACGAAAGGCGGGCAGAGCACTAGGAGTAACCTGCGTAGCGCCTGTGCAGGCTCCAGGTGTTTACATAGGGGAGCTGGTGAGTATACTCTAAAAGGCCAACGGAAGGTGATACAACCTTCAACGTAATTAGAAGTATGGAACAAGCAATGTTTTGTATGCCTTCCAATTTTGTCCTTCATCATTTCATCACCATCACTATTTCAGTTCATATACATCCCACTGTTGGGCTCGAGCCTCTCACAATTGGAGGGAAACCGACCTTACTATAACATGCTGGTTAGACAGATTGGTATAGGGTTTTATTTCGAGTTTTCCTTCTCTTGCACAGATGTTTTATGCACATTTTATCCCTTAGTCGCATTTTACGACATCCACGGGCAAGATAAGGAGTGGTAATTTGTATTCTTACTCCGTCACCATACGGAAACGTGCCTTATCCTTACGATGATATAATACTTCAACTAGCCTTTTTCTTGGGTGGGCTATGATCAGCTCACATGCCATCCATTCCATTGGAAGTAACAAAAGGGCTGAGTGCGGTCACATAACCCACCGCTTTGCCTCCCCTTCCCCATTGGGGCGACCACTGATACCGTGCTCCATGCCATTCTTGGCCAGCTCGACTGGAAAGCCTTTCGAGTACCGTTCCTTCCTAAAGCTCCTGCCGGGTCTGTCGCCCTCACGTGGTGACGGATTATTGGCCGGTCCAGTTACCCGCGACCTCTGATAGAGCGGCATCCCACAATACCTCGATTAGCTTGAATCAGCTGGTCGTATTTTGATACTGAGTGTACTGCCGATCATGGTCTTATCTAGCTGCCGTTGAAGCAACATGTAAATCTACTATAGTGGCTAATCTTCATTGCAGCTCGTATACGTCCCATTGTTGGGCTCGAGCTTCCTCCACAATAAGAGGGAAATTGACTTTACTATACCATGCTGATCGGACAGGTTGGTATAGGGTTTTATTTCGAGTGTTCCTTCTCTTGATTTGATGTTATGTGCATATTATATCCCTTAGTCGTTTTTTACGACATCCATGGGCAAGATAGGGAGTAGCGAATTGTTTTCTTACTCCGTCACCACGCGGATAGCGGCTAGTCGTAATTCTCCGAAAATAAGAAGGCAAGACTAATATTCAATCACCTAACTTATTGAGAATCGAATTGCGTTTCTTTCTGCCCTAGATTTTAGCTATAACTGACTTGGTATCGAGTTCGAGTGATTAAATCCCTCATATCAGCCCATACATGTCTTTCTATTGGACTCAGACCTACTCCGTCTTGGGAGAGAATTTGTCTTACTATACCACGCTGGTCAAACGTGTTGGCATACGGTTTCATTTCGAAATTACCTTCTCTGGCATCAATATTATTTGCATTCTTTATATGATTTAGTCGTCTTTTACGATACCCACGGGTAAGAGAGGGGTTGGTGAATTGTATTCTTACTCCGTTACGGAGAATCAAATTCAGAGCAAATCCCTTATCTAGTGGAATCGGTATTATTTTTAAATATATTACTGAAGTAATTATCAATAACAATAAAAAGGGGACTTATTACAAATAATTAAAAATATTTAAGTATTATCCGTGTGGTGACGGAGTAAGAATACAATTCACTACTCCCTGTCTTGTACGTGGATGTCGTATAAGACGACTAAGGGATATAATTTGCATATAAAGTTAATGCAAGAAAAGGCAAACTCGAAATAACACTCTAAACCATCATGACCAGCGTGGTACAGTAGGTCAACTTCCCTCCTATTGTGGAGGAGGCTCGAGCCCAGCAGTGGGACGTATATGGACTGAGACGGTGAGATGCATGTCTGAAATTAGCATAATATTTTGCTCTTACTAAAAAAATAAACAAAAAATATACATATATCTTCTGTTTTTATCTTCAGCTACCGGGCTCCCCAGCAGAGTTGGATGGTCGTCTCCAGAAGGGGGACTTCTTGGTGTCTGTGGACGGCAAAGACGTGTCAGGGTGTGACCTAATGGGAGCCGCCACAGCGCTGAAGCTGTGCAGCAACAAAGCTAGTATCAAAGTGAAAAGGTTCAAGAGTGTTAGGTAAAAATGTAAAGTATTAGTTATAAAAATAAGAAAATTAGTTTTTGTGTCACAGAACAATTACAAGATGAATTATATTTTGTATTATTACTCTAGCAGAAACACTACATCAATGTTAATTATTGGAGTTATTTTGCCATTAAAATAATAAGTTTGTCAATCTCAAAATCATGTAAAATTAATTTTATTTTTAAAGTGAGACTTTTATTACATCGCCTCAAACTTTATCGTCCATCTATTGCATGTCGCGTGACGGTCGGCCGCGGAGTAGGGGTAACGTGGATAGACTATTACTCATTAGTGCCAGTGCTCCACGATATTTGTTTGTTTTTATCAGTATTTAATATAAATGTTGCTATTTTTTTGTAATGCGAAAAAAAGTTTCACTTTCACCGTGGTTTCAGAAAACCACACAATTTTTTTTTTAATGTTAATAATTACATTTTGTATATTAAGAGTCTTATTTTGCACCACGCAGAACAAAAAATACTGTTACTAATAAATAATTTTGCGCACGTAAAAAAGTTCTTTATATTTTGTTAAATGCCAAATCACAGTAATAATTTAAATATAAAAAAACTAATGATCGTTATGATCTCTGATGTTTACACGAGCAATACACATCGTAAATAATTTTATAGTGTACATGGTCCGTGATCATGACCACTGTAAAATGTTCGAAACGTCGTGCAATCAAAAATCAAATACAAACGCCATAAAATCCATATAAATAGTTATATTTACAAATACTTAATCATAGTTTAATGAATTCTAACTAAAGATTTAGTGTATTTCATCGAAACGGAGTATAAACGTTATCTCATAGATGACCCACGTCACACATTAAGACGACATATACTATTTGATTGTCATGCGTCAGCCCACGCTGGTCTAATTGGTAAGACGATTGGAAGAAATTTTCAATCCCACATCAGATTCGAATCCCACGATGTAGCATTTTTTATAGCTAAATACTTTGTTAGCTTGCCATCTCAGCCCATATACGTCCCAGTTCGAATCTCCTCCACAATAAAAGGTGTACTTGATATACCTCGCTAATCAGACGGCTTGATATATAGTTTTGGTTTTATTATTTCCTTATCTTATATAGATGTTATATGCATAATGATTTCTGTGGGCCTACTCTTGAAATCAATTCTAATTTCGATTCCGTTTCAATTCTAATCTCACCAAACTTATATTTGGTACTCTTGAACAAATCGAGAAGGAATTCTTCGCGTTTAACGTTGTTATTTTCGCCAAATGTACCATATTTTCTTACTTTAAATTAATAATGTTTACGAACTCGATCACCACAAAGACGCTTTCTTGAAATTGTGCAACATTAACGATTTTAAACTACGTCTAAATCACGTCGGGAGTAGCAAATATTTGACTTAATCGACGAGAGTCGAATTCATTTAGTTTAAAAAAAAAATCCACCAATTTGATTCTAATGGTGCGCTAGTGCCGTTTTCAAGAGTGCTAAATTTGCTTAAATTCGAGCTGCAATTGGATTTGGGATTGGAATCGAGATTCAAGAGTAGGTACACTGATCTTTACGCAAGTATTACACAATAAAAAAAAAATAATTTTTACGTATTTAATAGCATTTGTATTTGATTTTTGATTACCCGACGGTTCGACGGACAGTTATATGCGTATTATTATGCCTTAATCGTCTTTTACGACATCCACGGGCAGCTATCTTATAGCTTGGTCAATTGTATTCTTACTCACCACAAGGAAAAACGTCTAAATCATCATCATCATCATCTCAGCCCATATACGTCCCATTGTTGGGCTCGGGCCTCCTCCATAATGGAAGGGTAAATGACCTACTATACCACGCTGGTCAGACGTGTTGGTATAGGGTTTTATTTCGAGTTTTCCTTCTCTCGCATAGATGTTATATGAGTTTTATATCCCTTAGTCGTCTCGTACGATCACCCACGGGTAAAATAGGGGGTGGTGAATTGTATTCTTACTCCGTCACTACACGGAAAGTCATAATTCAATAAAAAAAACTATAGAATCATATTCTATATGAATTTTTATTCATTGTAATATTCTATTATTATCATGTGACACCAAAACTAATTACACATTGAAATTATATATTACAAGTGATTTGCAGAACAAAAAACGACTGTAAAAGATTAATAGTAATAATTATTCAACGTAGAATTATAATAAATAGTTTATAATTAATTATTAGTAAAAAAAATGTCTTCTCATCGATCTAATTTGTTCTGCAAATTTGTAAAGTTATTATTTTTATACGCCTGTTTTAATATTGTCAATGTAATTTATTGGACTCTAAAGAATAACGAACACTTAAAAATTACTTATTCTCGACATATTTTTTTTGTGCTGACTGGAGTAAAATACAATTCATCGTCTTCTCTCTTGCCCGTGTGTCGTAAAAGACAACTAAGGTATTAAATATGCATTTAATATTTATGCAAGAGAAACAAAACCTTATACACATCTGACTAGCGTGGTGTAGTAGATCAATTTCCATCTTTTTATAGAGAAGGTTCGAGCCCAGCAGTGGGATCTATATAAGCTATGATGACAACATAAATCTTATTTACTTAATATCTTATAATAATCTAATATACTATAGCCGTGCGAATCGACATACATATCTTTTTAGCTTCTTCTTCTTTTGTATTGGCCATTAGCTACAAGTATGAGCTATTGGTGCCATAGTCGAGTTACAATTTTTTTCACAAATTATTAGTCAGCACCCATGCTTACAAACAAATCATCAGTAAATGCAAACAATTCACTATTATATCATAATCACTACGCTTCAGCGTTTTCTCTTCATTATATTACATAAAATACCAGCAAAATTATGCAATGTATTACTGTAAAACACAAAAATAATGAAAAAAAAATTGAAAGCGCCACAAGACATTTTGACATTACTATAAAAATCTCTTCTTTATCATGCTTTTTAGCGGGAAAAAGGCGGTGACATATATTTTCACTTATCACTACGCAGTGTTCTTTTTCTAAAATATCGTCTATAAATTTCTTTGACATTATTAAACAGGTTTATAGCGTAAGGTCAAATAAATAAAATATTCTCAAAATATCTGTTCAATTATTTTTAAAATATTACCCAATAATAGCAAATTGACGACTATTGGAGTAAAACTTCTTGATCAGCCATAGACGAGGATTAATAGTATAATCTAATTATTAAATTTTAATATAACCTTTATTTTTAACTTGTTCGTCATCTTTGACAAACTTTTAATAAGATCGCATTTAAAAGTTAAACATGTAAATAATTTTGATTGACTTTTTGATGTAAAACATCTATATGCGAGGGTAAACCTGCTTATTGGCGTGGCGTTAATGCCACACTTGGATATGTACATTTATGTAACGAAACCATAACTCGTTTTAGAATATCGTACAACTCCATCTATTAAGCTCTTATTGAATAAAAATCATCATTTTCTGGAAAAAAAATTATATTTTATTAATAGTTCCTATCGTAATCTATTCTTTTATGCATATTTACTTGTACAAAATAATTTCGATGTTTCACATCTGCCAGGCGTCCTGAGCAACGGCTCACTTTTTTTTATTTAAAGAATTTTGAATTATACGATCAGATATTTTGAGAACAATATATGTTATAATAGTTATTCTGTAGAGTACATAGGTCGGGCGTGATTAGACAATAAAATTTAAAAAATTACGGAACACGATAACCTATAAACATTTTGATATTGAAAATGTTAAATGTTAATCAATGGCAACATTTATTCCATTATTTATTTTAAAAAAATGTTCTAAGCTGTACAATTTAGTCGATTAGGCCGTATTAAAAAGTTAGTAACTAATAACATTAGCTAATTTAACCGATTAATTAAATTAGTTCAGCTTATTATCTAACGGCTAACCAGCTAAATTAACCAAGCCCTTTGCTTAGCTAGCTAATTAGCTTAGACACAATAAAAACATATTTATTTCGAAATTTAATAACATTGTTTCATAAATATAAAAGTAATGTAATATAATCGGCTTGTATTGTCAAAATTTTAGATAACTAACTGTAAACTTTACCTACCTACATACCGACACATAAATGCAGTTTTAAAATTAAATTATAACTGAAATTTAGTTATTTATACACGGTTAGGCACTGCATTTGAGTAACCTAGTAACAAAATAACTATTATTATTATTAAAAATAATATATAATTAAGATATAGAAGGTAAAATAAAGATACAATTTAATTATATTTTCATAAATTGATTATTATTCATATTAGATCTAATAATAATATAATAGTTATATTTGCAATTATGCAAGTCAATCAAAAAGATGTAGATACATTAAAAGAATACGCCATTTATTTATTCATTAGTATTTCATTAAATACAACAAACTTATAATAATTAATATTACAATAAATTAAATAAATTGCTATTACTATCAAATTGAATATTTATTTAGATTAAATTTTAAGGCCGATAAAACCCTTGAGTTTAGCTTAAATACGTTCAGTATTTTAGATTTGCAATTTTAGATGATTTATTATTATTAACGTTTGCAAATAGTTTTTAATTTTTTAACAAGTACAATAATAGATACGTAGTTTTATGGGCAAGAATAACTAATGCAATACTGCAATTACATCAGCTTTAAAATAAAAAAATATAAGTACAGCTCGCATCTAGTCGAACTAGTATCTAAAAATACGTTGCCTTTTAGCGTATGTAGCCTTGTTTCCACTAACGTGAATAGTCGATAGATCACTACGCATAATTTGTTTATCACGCTAGATCAGGCCCTAATTATTTCATCACTTTTGCATTTAATAGCGTTTTATTCGATAAACGATCTATTAAAAGTATATTCAATGAGATTTAAAACGATAAAACAAAATTTTGCATATTTTCTTGAATTTTTTTGAAGTTCAATTCGTTCTGGTAGACTTTAGTAAAACACAATAAATATTTAGATCTTAGTAAGTTAAAAAATACATCTATTAAATTAATATTATATTGTTATTAAAACTAAATGCTCTTGTATGGCCTACAAGATACATTGGTAAATTTTTAATAATCAAGAGCAAATTATAAATATTCATTAGATCTTTACTAATAGCATAAATTGAACGTTAAAATAAATTATTCGCGTCATTTTATATAAATAAAAATAAATAAATAACATAAATTTATGCATTTAAATAATGGGTGGATTGCGTAGCATAATTCTAAATCATTGTAAAGTGTAAAAAAGTGTCTATATTTAACTTTTTAAATATTTAATAAAACTTATGACTAGTGAAATGTAAAATGACACTTTTCATTAGATTTCGGTAGAATACGGCCTCATTTTTAGAGAATCCTTTAAAAACAACATATTTGTATGTCTATTAGAGCTTGTTAAAAACTAATATAACGTGCCAGTGTTTTTTATAAAATATTATCATGATGAATGTCCTAAAAAATTATTTGCCAATTTTATCAAAATCTTGTATATTAAGATGTTAAAATATTTCTATATGTAAACTTTATGGTAAACGCTTAAAATGTTACCTAATGTATAGCTGTTATATTTAGCGCTGTGAAACTAATATTGTTATGGGTAATACGCTCGAATATTATCAATTTTAGTTATAGTAGATACACGAACCCCTAACTTGAATAAAATTAGTAATAATTTACTAATTAGAATACACCTACCGTTGGATAATCTCCTAAATATAGATTTCGATGGATATAAATAATTATATAAATTATTTGCTGCTGTTTCTCGATGAAATAGTTGTAAAATTAAAATAATAGAATAATAGTATTATAATAATAATAAGTAGAAATTTGTGATCTTATTAGATTAAAAAATATATTATAATCTGTGTAAATTATAATAGAACAAAATTGTAACTAACCTCTTTCAGTACTTATTTAGTGATTTTTCCTAAGATTCGCCTTGTTAAAATAATTTTAAATAAATAATAAATTTAATAAATAGTTGTAATAATTATTAGTAATTGTTTGAAAACTTGTATTTGACGTGGATCTGTAGTGCCCTAAGTATTTCTTATAAAGTTTTACTGTTGAACTTTACGTACACATGTGGGTTATATTGTATTAAATAGCGGTAACGTAATACATATGTGCGCTTTTTTATATATTATTTGTTTTATTTTCCTTTACAGACCATATAATACCTTATAAGGACAGGCGTCTTCTCAATCATACTGGTCTAACAGATTAGAGATTTTGAGAATTTATCATTTCTGTCTCAATTATTATTTACTTACTATTATTTACTTACGACTTGTCATCTTATACAGCAACCAAGAAGACCAAGCAAACGTCATCATCTCATTCCCTCTGTTAGGCTCGAGCCTCCTACACAATAGGAGGGAAATTGACCTACGTCACATTGTTCACACGTGTTGGTGTAGGGTTTCATTTCAGGTTTTACATCTCTTACATAAACGTTATATGCACATTTGATCGCTTAGTCGTCTTTTACGACACCCACGTGCAAGAGAAGGGTGGTGAATTGTATTCTTACTCCGATATAATATTTTTTATTCAACACCTACGTAATACGAAATAACATGGTTTATTATTGCCATCTTTAAACGAAGTCTCCCGTTAAAATTTACTGTGATTCTCCTTTTTCTTGATCCTTCAGCTAATTTTTACGAATCCTCAGGGCCTCTGTTTCATAATTCTTGACGGGTACTCGCATGGAGTTTTATTTTTAAATCGTATTCATCATCATCATTTTAGCTTACATTAGTCCTATTCTTGAGCTCCATAATGGGAGGTAATTTGACCTACTGTACTGCACTGGTCAGACGTATAGGGTTTTATGTCGAGGTTTCCTGCTCTTGCCATGTTATCTGCATATCGTATTATTAATCTTTTGCGACATCCACGGACAAGAGACGGAGCAATGAATTATATTCTTACTCCGTCACGACATAGAAGAGTATTTTTTTTTTATTATATCATCACTGAGTAAAAGGATGAATACAATTCAATCATCATCATATAACTATTGGTGGCAAACGAGCAAACAGCACACTTGATGGTAATTGATACTACCACTCATAACCCTTTGCTAGGTCGCTGCCTACCGTGAGGAAGATAAAAGAAGTGTGAACGCATGATATACACATATGAGGTTTGGTGATACTAAAGGCATCACCAAAAATCTACTATACTCAAATATACTCGGCAAGTTGTGCTTCCGGCTCTATCGCTCACCTAAAGTAGTAGAGTAACACTCAGGCGTCGATTTTCTCCTCAGTGTGGTACTACCCCGGACGGACCGGCCGGCGACTGTAAACAGACGACCGTCAACAGTATGTTCCTACCGCTTAAATCACCACATTTGTCATTAGTTTTATGACCGGTCTGACATCAATCCTTCTTGGAAATATATTAATTAATCAGATAGTATTAAATAGAGTTGATCCAGATAAAGCTCTGAGACATGTTTTACGACACCCACGAGCAATGTTAGGGTTGGTAGTATTCATAACAACACAGCAAATTTCAAATGTCATTATCATCATCATCGCAGCTCATATACGTTCTGCTGGGCTCGAGCCTCCTCCATAATGGGAGAGAAATTGACCTTAGTATACCATGCTGGTCAGATAGGTTGGTATAGGGTTTTTTTTCGAGTTTTCCTTCTCTTCATCATCATCTCACCATATATATATGCCCCACTGTTGGACTCAGGGCGCCTCCATAATGACAGGGGAATTGACCTACTATTTCACGCTGGTCAGACGTGTTGGAATAGGGTTGTTTCAAGTTTTCCTTCTCTTGCAAAGATGTTATATGCATATTATATCCCTTAGTCGTATTTTACGACATCCACGGGCAAGATAGGGAGTGGTCAATTGTATGCTTATTCCGTCGCCACACGAATAGATTCTTCTCTTAAATAACATCAATCATGATGATATTCTAACCTACTTTTTTAATCATAATTTTCCAACTTGAAATGTACATAAATCTTGGTGTTAATGGTGGTTCTATAAAATAATAGTTTTTGCGATTTTCCAATTAATATATTCACAACTTAAGTCAAAAGCAAATTCCAAATTATATTTATTATAATGACTAGACAATTACATTATAAATTTAATAATACTATAATTATTTTAGAATTTACGTTATTATGTTAAATTTGCTACATTAAAACATTCTAATAAACAATAATTTTTCTAATTACAATAACATTTTAAATATTGTAACTGAATAAAATAACAGTGACAATAGAAATGGATAAGTAGAAACGTAATAATACTTTAAATTAAATATTAAAATCTTCATTAATAAAAGTCAGCATATCATTTATTATCATTAATTAATTTGGCTTCAAGTAGGCAACTACTTTGCATGGATGGAAATTGGAATTTTCCAACTCCCATTATCTTTTTTAATTTAATTTATTGCCGATTCTAACACAAATAAAATGGATCATGGCTACAGGTGTTACAACAATGAGAATTTGTAGTCGGATTAGTTTAATCAAAAAGTCAATTCTTAACTATTTGTCAAATAAATTGATAACATTTGAAATAATTTGTAGCGATGACATTAAAATGACTCATTTAAATTATTAGTCATAATCCTATATCGATTGATGTCTAATACTGTTGAATTTAAAGATAAGATAAAAAGAGTACAGGATAAATATAGTTTATAGTTCGATGCGTAATGGGTTTTTAGAAATAGTATTTTCATAATTTATAATACGTAATACATTATATCAGTCCAAAGTATATGATTTTAGGTAATGTATTTTCAATAATTTTTTACGCTATAGAAGATTTAATGCTTACAGTTGATAATGTACCTACAAACATTTTTGTTCATAATCTTGAAACTTAATAAACTGAAATTTATTTAAATGCAAGTACAGATTTAGATTAATTATTAATATTGGTACATAATATAAACCAAAGTCAAATAACACGCCGTAATAAGTTCAAATGTCATAATTCAAACATTTCTTTTGTATCATTTCATCATCATTATCATTTCAGCCTATCGCCGTCCACTGCTGGACGTAGGCCTCCCTCAGGGGATATTGCCGTAATCGCCACGCTTGGCAGGCGGGTTGGCGATCGCAGTATAGATGTTTTACGTTTCCCAGGAGAGAGCTGCTGCCCTGCTCTCCTGGTGAACCCTCAGCCGATTTTTACGACTCCCACGGGCAAGTAAGGGGTGGCGACATATGTATTCTCAGCCCGTCGCCACACGGGCAATTGTATCATTTGCAACTAAATTATTACGAATATCACACATACGTATAAGGATATATAAACTAAATGTTTAAGAAACTGGTGTATCAATAACATCTTAAATACCAAGCTATCTTACATCTGAACAAAATAACTTAATTACCAACTTTATAAGTAATATCTTTATAATCATCTATTTGAAATCATGATCATTCTTCTCCCGATATCACTAAAATTAAATGTAACTTGTATCACTGATCTTAAACTTGAAATAACTTAATTTATAATTTTTCATTAGAATTTTTCTTTATCACCAGCGGCTTTAATCTGCTTCGCAATTTCACCAATCTTTTACTAACCCTTCCTGCAGACGTTGCTGGAGTTGTCGGATTACGCAAATCTGGCATTGACTTACTTTCATGGACGGGCACTGGTTCAACAGTTGGTTTTGTTACTGTTCCATAATATCTTGGCATACTATAGTCTTCTTGGAACATTAACGCAGATTTCTGTCGAATACTCTGAAGACTTGTATCTCCTTTATACTCACCTAAAGATGGAACTTCAGCGAAGAAACGGGGTAAGTTAGAACTCTTAATAATTGGAGTGTCAGGTAACTGGCTTAGTTTTAACTCGTCAGTGGCAGACATAACACCGACCATTGATTTACTTTTAACTAAAGGTGGCTTCTCAGGAACCAAATGTTCTGGAAGATTTAAGAATGATGCGCTTCTGTGAGGCACTCTTGCTAATACTTTATTTATTTTATTAGGATCAATACTTTTTAAACTTTCTACTCTATTTATCGCTGGTTTATATAGTTTGGTGCCACTTTCAACTCTTTCTAAAGCCTTTGCACTATTACTTCTTGATAGATCGTCTTTCATTCTCAAAATTCCTTTAACGCTGTCTACTCTTGGCATAGTTAAAGCTGCAGGTACAGTTAATATAGTCAATGGAGTCATAGGCTGGTACTGATAGATTGGATGCGGTATTGTTATCTTGGATTCATCTTTAATAGTAACTGTACTTGGTTTTATTACATCTTGTTTTTTAACAGCTACGTTCATTGTCAAACCTTCTTCAGTATCTTGACTTCTTCTATCACTTTCCTCTTCCTCGTCGATTTTAAACATGTTATGATTAGCTAAAAGCTCATCTTTAAACATAATTTCAAAGTCAGTAACCGGAGAATTAACCTCATCTTCAAAATATACCTTGGTTCTGTTTGGTCTCTCAGAGTAATAATCTGGTTCCGATTTAGTTTCTAGTTCATCAAGTGAATTTGTGGATTTAGACTTCAATTCGTGTTCATCTCTAAATATTAATGATTTAGAAAATACCTGAGAACAGAAAAACAAATATTGTTTTTATAGAATAAGTTACTGTTACAGTGTAAATGTTTGAATAACCTTATAAGGTGATACTATTTTATTTTCCAATTCCACCATTCATCAGCCTATTAAAATCTTCTTTTTAATCTTTAATAATGTTATATATACCACGCTTGTTAAACGAATTCAAAATTACGGTTGGCGATGTAAGATTCAGAGGAAAGTGATGTTACTCATTTTGCTAATGGAGGAAAAGTGGTTTAAAAGGTATGAATTGCTAAACTTCTAAGCAGTAATTTAGATAAACAATCAAATTCTCCACGAAGCAGACCCTTATGAAAACGCTACAATATATGTTCGCATTAATATATTTGAAACAAGAATTTATTGAGCACATAAGTTAACAGATACCGTATCATTAGTCGTTAGACTACTAAATCAGTAATAGCCACATACATTCATCAGCTCGACGATGTCCACTCTTCAATATATGCCTCTTCCATATAGAGACGAACAAAAATCCTATAACCATCACGATTAGCAGGCGATTTGACAATCGCAATTGTTGCTACATATTTCCCAATAGACTACAGCTGCTCATTATCCTGTTAATTCTTTGGTCATGTTTTACGACTGCGACGAGGATATCAGAAGTAAATAGTACAGACCAGTATATGTTACTAGTGATGACTTTCGACATGAAAATATGGTCCCTAAATGTAGGCCTCATAACCAAGCTCAAAGTCGCTCAGCGTGCTATGGAGCGGGTTACGCTCAAGATTTCCATGCAAGATAGAATACTAAATATGAAAAGCCGCAGAAGAATGCATGTAACTGACAATGCATGGAGAATTGGCACGCTGAAGTGGTAATAAAAAGGCCACATCGCTCGCTAAATTGACAACCACTGGGTAAGAAAAGGTCTCGAGTGGCGACCATGTTTCAGACGACGCAGTGCAGGACCCACACTAGGTGGACCGATGACCTGGCGATAGACTGAAGTATAGTACAGCCTTTTATCTATTATTAGAACTGAGAAAAAGGTTAACAGGTGAACTCAAGATTTACCTCATAAAGTTTATCAGCGTGAAGTGGCATTTCATTGATCTCTCTCCCCATGATGGCACGCGGTGATAGGTGGTTGTTGTTCACCGGTTGTTCTGTGACCACACTGTCCAGGCTTACACCATTGTTGATGTGACCGTTTGTGTGAATCGCATCTTCGTCTAGTCTAAAAAGAAATATAATAACAAACATTTTAATATCTTCTTCTTATAGAACATTCATCCTTATGTTGATCACAAGTCATCCGTGTGGTGATGGACTACGATTGATTACCCTGTATCTTACTCTTTATCATCATCATTTCAGCCTATCACCGTCCACTGCTGGATGTAGACCTCCCTCATGTTACGCCATAAAGTGCGGTCCTGTGCCGCCTGCATCCAACGACGCCCAGTAACTTTCACCAGATCGTCTAGTTGGGGATGCCGTCCTACACTGTGTCCTATCTTACTCTTGAACTTCGTATGATATGTATACAACGTCTATACAATAGAGGGTAACGTCAAAATAAAACTCTATACCAATCCGTCTGACCAGTATATCAGTAGTTGAATATCGTTACTATTATAGAAGAAGCTCGTGTCTAGCAATGGAATAAAAGAGCTGGAATGATGATGATGAATGGTCAAGAACCAATTGAGGAGAGATTGACTTCGTTTCTACGTGAAAGCAAAAGTTTCAGAATTAAACTCATCATCATCACAGCCCACATACGTCCCACTATTGGGCTCGGGCCTCCTCCATAATGGGAGGGAATTTGACTTATAATACCATGCTGGTCAGACATGTTGGTTTCATTTTGAGTTTTCCTCCTCTTACATAGATGTTATATGCATATTATATCCCATTTTATGACATCTACGGGCAAGATAGGGAGTGGTGAATTGTATTCTTACTCCGCCATCACACGGGAAGCCTACCTAATATTTGAAAACTAAACCTAAATCCTACCTAATATTTATTGGTTGACATAAGTCACTTCAGGAGGCATTATTCCTTCTCCCCGAGGGGGGGACGTCGGTCGATCGGAGGGTACCCTACGTAGGGGGGTATTCCGTCGGGCCGACCACTGACGACAAGTAAACCTGCTCCGGTGGTCGGCCCAACAACGAAGGCGAGGTGGTTTTCGGGTGGGTTGCGGGAGTTGAGTTGCGTGCTTAAGCCCCTCTGTCTCCCCGGACGGAGTGGTGCGGAGGTGCGCCGACCGCAGCCCACCCACAAAAAAAAAGGAGGCATTATTCCTTAATTATCAAGCTTGGCAGGCAGGTTTGTCATATGACCAACGTGGTAGCTTAATTTTCCTAAAATTGTGTTGGAGGCTTGAGCCCAGTAGTGGGACGTATATGAGTCGTGATGATGATGATGATATTGAAAGTACATCATCTACAGTTCAACATGTCTGTTATATGAGGTGTATTTAACATGACACTCGCAGTTATAATAATATTATTTTAGTAACAATGCATACCGATGCACCGTCACGTGCTCATAAATCATTGGAACAATACAAGCTGTAGAAAAACCGTGAAATATCCTTCAAGTACTGATTTATTAATAAACCAATGGTTTTGTACGCGACATTCGTCGTGTCATAATTCTGTTATTTTATATTTTACTGGTAACCCGCCCTCGCTTCGCTTGGATTTCAGTCGCCTTACCCGCGTAATTGCCGTTCCCGTGGAAATACCAAGATGAAATATAGCTTTTAAAATATAGCCTTACTCCCTGATATTATAGCTTTTCATTGGTGAAAGAGTGTTTGAAATCATTAATCAATAAACTTACTTTCGCATTTATAATATTAGTAAGGATTGCATCCTAATTATGTTAAGTTCTTATTTCATTCACCAAATACTAAAAGTTAAAAACGTAAGAACAATTTATACACGTTCCATGCGTTGTTGGGCTCGAGGCCCCTCCACAATAGCAGGTAAATTTACCTAAAATACCACGGTGGTCAGCTATGTTTTTATTTATCCGGTCGATGGCCCTGTACGGCGCACCGGTGTGGGCGGGGTCCATGACCGCCCGACTTAGGGCCCTTCTGTGGCGACCACAGAGGGTCATGGCGGTCAGGGCCATCCGCGGATACCGCACGGTGGCGACGGAGGCAGCGTGCCTGTTGGCCGGGACTCCCCCGTGGGACCTGGAGGCGGAGATGCTCGCCGGACTATATCGGCGGGTGACGGGGGTGCGAGCGGAGGGCGGTGTGGTCTCGTTAAGGGATCTCACCGCCTGGCGCGTCGACGCCCGCCGAGACGTCATCGCCCGTTGGGCAGTCCGGCTGGAGAGGCCTCGGTTCGGGGTGCGAACCGTGGAGGCCTTCCGGCCGGTGCTGATGCAGTGGTTGGAGAGGCGGCACGGGGTGCTCTCCTTCCGACTGGTGCAGGTTTTGACGGGGCATGGGTGCTTCGCCAAATACCTGCACAAGGTCGTTAGGAGGGAGAGTACACCGTCCTGCCACCACTGCGATTGCGACGAGGACACGGCGCGCCATACGCTCGAGGCCTGCAGGGCTTGGGCAGTGCAGCGCTGTGAACTCGTCGCAATCATCGGTACGGACCTGACGCTGCCGGCTATCGCTAGGGCGATGGTCGACAGCGTCAGGAACTGGGACGCGGTCGCAGCCTTCTGCGAGACAGTGATCTCGCGGAAGGAGGCGGTGGATCGCCTGCGTGAGGAGCGCAGCCTCGATGAGGAGATCCGCCGCCGGCGACTGGGGCGGCGCAGGCGCAACTATCTGCGCCTCATGCCGCCCTAGCCGAGGCCGCGGGTGACGTGACCGGGGATTAGTCCGTCACCCGCCGAGAGGCCGACCGCGTGAGGAAAGACCGACGTCCTCCCCGAGGGGGGGACGTCGGTCGATGGGAGGGTACCCCAATAGGGGGTATTCCGTCGGGCCGACCACTGACGACAAGTTAACGCTGCTCCAGTGGTCGGCCCAACGACGAAGGCGACGTGGTTTTCGGGTGGGTCGCAGGAGTTGCGTGCTCAAGCCCCTCTGTCGCCCCGGACGGAGTGGTGCGGAGGCGCGCCGACCGCGGCCCACCCACAAAAAAAAAAAAAAAAAAGCTATGTTTTTATTTAGAGGTTTTCTTCTCTTGCGAAGATGTTATAAGCATATTTAATTCCTTTGTTGTCTTTTGGGACATCCACGAGTATGAGAGGGGATGGTGAATTGTATTCTTACTCCGTCCCCACACGAAAAACTTGTCTTTTTAGTTTCTGTAAATTCGTGAAAATAATTTGTACTTTTAAAACCCGTAAATTGTCAACTCTGCCGTACTATTATGTAAGTAATATATCTCTGGCGACTAAATAATGGTTTGCACCCGCATCTGTTTATAAAACCATCAAATTCAGATAGACATTGGCAGTTAATGTTGTTTTTATTTTATACTAGCAACCCGCCCTCGCTTCGCTTCGGTTTCATTCGTATTTCCTGCGTGGTTCCCGTTCTCGTGGGAATACCGGGATAAAATATAGCCTAGGTTACTCCCTGATATTATAGCTTTCCATTGGTGAAAGAATTTTTGAAATCGGTCCAGCCGTTTTGAAGATTACCCGGAACAAACAGACAGACAGACAGACAAAAAATGAACGTGTGTACAAAGTACGCATAGCAGAAGTGAAACTTCTTTATCCTTTGTCCCTTTGTTCCTTTCTCCCTTTGTCCCGTTGTTCCTTTGTCTCTTTGTCTCTTTGTCCCTTATCCCCTTATCCCATTATACCTTTATCTCTTTATTCCTTTATCCGTTTATCACTTTATCCCTTTATGTGCGCTTAAACGACATGCTATCCCTACTCCACTGGAGAAAGTACTCTTTATTCGAATCGACCGTGGTGGGGACCAGAAAAAGATGGCGCGTAACGAAAAAATGTGACGCGTAACCGAAAAATGTGACGGTAAATTTTTTCCAACGCCGATAAAGAAGTTTCACTTCAAAAAAATATAAAGTGTATTTTAGGCATAGGTGTCGTACAAATAACCGTATGAGCATGAAAAAAGCCTATTATTTTGACATTACAAACAGACACTCCAATTTTATTTATTGGTATAGATTTAAACAGCTGTAGGAGACCATGTGATGACGGCGTAAAATACAATTCCCCATCGCTTTTCTTGCCCGTAGGTGTCGTAAAAGACGACTAAGGGGCGCAATATGCAGATAACGCTAATGCAAGGAAAACTTGAAATGAAACAACAAGTTTGAACAGCGTGGTATAGTATCATTTTCCTCCTTTAATGGAGGTGGCCCGAGCCCAATACTGGGACGTATATGGGCTGAGATGATGAAATGAACAGACGCCTGATCAGCGTGGTACAGTAGGACAATTACTTTCCTATTATGGGGGAAGCCGTAGCCTATCAGTGAAACGTCATTGATCTGAGAAGAAGAACACAAATAATACTATATTTCTTCTTTCTTCATCATAGTGCTTGGCACGGGCTTCCTCCAGAAATTAGCTTAGCCACGCTGGCCATGGTTGGAATACGATTTTATTGAGCGTTTCCTATTTCTTGGAGTATGTAATTATTACCTTATAAGTACTCGTCGTCGTCATCATCTCGGCTCATACGCGTTTCACTGCTGTCCTTAATCCATAATAGGTTTAACTATACTATGCTAGTCAAACGGGTTGGCATAGGATTTTATTTCGAGTTTTCCTTTTCTCTCATAGATGTTATATGCCTATTATCATCATCGTCATCATCGCAGTCCTCATACGTCTTACTAGATCTCGGGCCAATAGGTCTCGGGCCTCCTCCACAGTGAGACGGAATTTGACCTACTATACCATGCTGGTCAGACATGTTGGTATAGGGTTTAATTTCGAGTTTTCCTTCTCTTTCACAGATGTTATGTGCATATCTTATAATCGTCTTTTACGATGGGCAACGGGCAAGATAGGGAGTGGTGAATTATATTCTTACTCCGTCATCACACGGATAAATTATCGTTTAATCTTCTTTTAATATACTCACGGTCAAAATAGAAAACAGTGAATTTTATGTCGATACTACACAGGAATTTTAATGACTAGATAGATAAAAACATTGGGACAATAATTAATTGTCGTCTAAAACTATTAATCATTGTCATAAATCTTCATTCTTAACAATAAAACATTGTTTAAATATGCCTTAAGTTATCTTTTATGATTTTAAACACTCAGTTCAGAGACATGGTTAATATTTGCTTTTGTATTTCAGTTAAGATAAGTATATACAGTTAAAAATGTAATTAAATATCTTTTAAGCGTATATTTAACTGTAGTATCTAAAATGTAAATAAATACTAATACTAAATCAACGCCAATAATTTATTATGTTTTTTTTTAAAGACACCTTGCTTATTTTCTTAGTGGCAATAATACTTGTAATGCGCTGGGACTTTACAAACATATAATTAACGAATGCAAATTATATTCAGATATAAAACAATAATGTATGGATCGTACAAAATGTTGTCGTGTTTGGGATTCGAACCCACGAGACTGGCACTGTAGATCGGTATATTAACTACTACGCCATCTGTGCAATCAAAAGTATTTATATCTTGAATGGCCGCAAATGAATAAGTTTATGGGACGTTGATCAATGAGGAACTTTCAATTTTAGATGACACCTAAGGTAATATCGTCGTCACGTTATCATCACCGCCATTATACGTTCCAAATTTTGCCTCGGGCGGCTTTCATAATGGGTAAAATTTGACTTACCACTCCGGTTAGACATGACGATTTTATGTCAAGTTTTCCTTCTTTTGATTCTATGTAATCTGCGTATTCGTTAGTTGTCTTTTACGACATCCACGGGCAAGAAAGTAATTGGTGAATTGTATTCTTACTCTGTCACCACCCGGAAAAGGCCTTTTTTCTAAAAAACATGTAATTATAATAAAAGGCTAAAAAATTAAATTTGCCGTGTGGTGACGGAGTAAGAATACAATGCAACACCTTTCTTTCCCGTGGGTGTCGTAAAAAACGATTAAGGGGATATAATATGCACACAACATCTATGCAAGAGAAGGAAAACTTGAAAAGAAACCATAGTAGGCCAATTTTTCTCCCACAGTGGAGGAGGACCGAGCCCAATAGTGGGACGTATATGAGATGATGAATTAATGTTAATTCTTTTTTTCGTGCTTATAATAGTTATAAATTATTAAGCTTTAAGTAACACATATATTTTTAAATGCTGTTGGTGGCAAGCAAGCAGACAGCACACCTGATGGTAAGTGATAATGCCGCACATGGACCTTTGAGAGGCCTGGATGAGACCTGCATTCGCAATTGGACGGTAGGACGCTGACGGCAGGAGGTTGGATGAATGATGATAATATCCTTTTTTAAAAAGCGTTGTTTTAGATGTTTATTATATTAAATTACAACATTTTATATAGATTTTATCGCATTTGTATTGGATTTTTAATATCCTAACCTTTCGAAAATTATATAGCGCTCACCCTTGAGGAGGCCCGTAAAATTCTTAAATATAATTTTATTTCAAAATATTAGAAATTGGTTTATGCTAGTAAGGCAGCTATAGGCTTTTTAGCCTTCCTTGTGGTTATCGTCCAGAGTGAAAGAAAGTGTAATGGATTACTTGGATTCCGATAATTAGGAGCAACTTCTGGGTAATTTACAATATCCACTGCAACTCTGCTTTTACTTCCTAATACTCTCCTCTACTTTGTAATGACAGAGTAAGAATACAATTCACCACTCTCTATCTTACCCGTGGATATCGTAAAAGACAACTAAGGGATATAATAAGCAATAACAATTGTGGAAGAGAAAGAAAACTCGAAACGAAGCCCTATTCCAACACGTCTGATCAGGGTGGAATAGTAGGACTATTCTCCTCTCATTATGGGGACCAACAGTAGGAGATATATGGGCTGATGTTGATGATGATTTTATCCTGGTCAGACCTATGGGTTTTATATCGAGTATTCCATCTCTTACATAGATGTTATTATAATCGCTTAGTCGTATTTTATGATACCCACGGGTAAGAGAGGGGGTGGTCAATCGTATCCTTACTCCGTAACCACACGGATGCCATAAATACCATATCTTTAATTATATTTCTTGTGTACGTGTGTCACTGAACACCTCTTAAACGGATATACCTATTGTGTGTTTAAGGGAATTCGAGAATGGTTTAGATTCACAATTGGACCCGGTAGGTGGCCCTGCTGTCGATTTCAAGAAAAATCCTTTTATTTTATTTGAACAGAACAACGTCTGTTAAGTCAGTATTATTATAAATTCTTCAATCAATTTGATAGACTACCAATGGCTGATGATATTGTTAAGATCGCATTAAGTTGTTGAATAAAAAACTAGTGAAACAAGTGTTTTTTAATGATTCAGAGGTACTATTACGATATTCAACCGGAGACGGAATCATCAGTTTTTTTGTATTAAAATCGTTTTGATTAGAAATTTTATTTGTCGATTATGATTTCATAAATTTATTTATCACCGGTCCCTTAAGAGCAAATGGTTTATCATCATTATCATTCATCATTTCGGCTCATATACCTACGTCCCACTGTTGGGCTCGAGCCTCCTTCACAATAGGAGGGTAATTGACTTTACTTCATGCTGGTCAGACAGGTATTTTTTTTTTTTTTTTTTTTCTTTTTTTTTATGGGTGGGCTATGGTAAGCGCACGCGCGGTCCTGTCCTTCCGGGGCGATGAAAGGACGGCGCGCGGGCCCATAACCCACCCGTACCCACGTCACCTCGTTGTTGGGCCGACCACCGGAGCAGATGTGACTTGTCATCAGTGGTCGGCCCGACGGAATACCCTTTCGGGTAACCTCTCACCTCTCGATGTACTGGTACGTCGGTCGCCATCGCGCGGTCAGCCTCTCTGCGGGTGACGGACAATTCCCCGGTCCGATCACCCGCGGCCTCGACTAGGGCGGCATTAGGCGCAGATATTCGCGCCTGCGCCGCCCGAGTCGCCGGCGGCGGAACGTGTCGCCGAATAGGAGCTCTACTCGCACACGATCCGCCGCCTCCTTCCGTGAGATAACGGCCTCACAGAAGGCGGCGACCGCGTCCCAGTTCCTGACGCTGACGAGCATCTCCCTGGCGATGGTCGGCAGCGCCAGGTCGGCACCGATAATTGCGACGAGTTCACGGCGATACCCCTCCCATGCAGCACACTCCTCGAGCGTGTGCTGCGCCGTGTCCTCGTCGCAACGGCAGTGGTGGCAGGACGGTGTACTCTCCCTCCTGACAATCTTGTGCAGGTACTTCCCGAAGCAACCGTGCCCCGTCAGCACCTGCACCAGTCGGAAGGAAAGCACCCCGTGCGTCCGCTCCAACCACTCCATCAGCACCGGCCGGAGAGCCTCGACGGTCCTGACACCGTACCGAGGACTCTCCAGCCGGACTGCCCAACGGGCAATGACTTCTCGGCGGGCGTCGACCCGCTAGGCGGTGATCTCTTTGATGGAGACCATGCGGCCGCGGGCGCGCGTCTCCGACACCCGCCGATAAATGTCGGCGAGCATCTCCGCCTCCAGATCCCACGGGGGAGTTCCGGCCAGGAGGCACGCTGCCTCTGTCGCCACCGTGCGGTAACCCCGTATGGCCCTGATCGCCATGACCCTCTGTGGTCGCCACAGGAGGGCCCTAAGACGGACGGTCAGGGACCCCGCCCACACCGGTGCTCCATACAGAGCCATTGACCGGATCACCCCCACGTACAGCTGTCGGCACGTAGCACTGGGTCCGCCCACATTCGGCATCAGCCGCGAAAGGGCGGACGCTGCGCCGACAAGCCGGGGAACAAGTCGATGGAGATGCTCCCGGAACCAAAAATGCCCGTCGAGCACCAGGCCCAAGTACTTCATGTGGGCCTAGATGCTGATGGTGACCGACTTCACGATGATCGAAGCGCCGGCGGGAGGCCCGGCGGTACGGAGGCCATGGAACAAAAGGGCCTCCGTCTTTTGCAGGGCTACTCTCAGCCCCAGCGCTTCGATCCGCCTGACAATCTCCTCGGTGCCGAGAGTTGCCAGGCGTGCCGCCTCCTCTAGCGTCCCACCCCGGGCTGTGACGAGTGTATCGTCGGCGTAGCAAATTACGCCCAGCCCGGGTGGGAGGCTTCCTCTCAACGCCCAGTCGTAGCCGATGTTCCACAGGGTCGGACCCAGAACCGACCCCTGTGGGACACCGCACGTCATGGGCGTTCGCACAACGTCCCCTACTCGGTCAACGTAGAGGACGCTGCGCCCCTCCAAGTAGTCTGCCACCAGCCGCCTGAGGTACACGGGCACCCCGTGATATCTCAGCCCCTCCCTGATGCAGCTGAATGGCAGACTGTTGAAGGCGTTGGCGATGTCCAGGGACACCGCCAACAGGACTCCTCCGCCGGTGACGGCCTCCGCTACCACGGCCTTCAGGCGCAGCAGGGCCGCGATCGTCGAACGCCCTCTCCGAAAACCAAACTGGGCGTCCGACAGATCGGGCCCGACCCCGACGAGGTGCCGCTCGATGCGGGCAGCCAACACCCTCTCCAGCAGCTTGCCCGCATCATCGAGCAGCACGATGGGCCTGTAGGCCGAGGCCAACTCGGGAGACCGTCCCGGCTTTGGCAGGAGAACCAGCCTCCCCTCTTTCCAGCATCCAGAGAACTGCCCGGACGTCAAACAGGCGTCGAACAGTCCCCTGAGGCGTGGTCCCAGGTGCTCGAGGACCAGGGCCAACACACGGTTCGGAATACCATCGGGCCCAGGGGCGGTGGATTTCACTCGCATACGCGCCACCGCCGCCCCCATTTCCGGCTCCGTGATGGGCGGAGCACTTTCATCTTCGGCCTCCCGGTCGCTATCCGGCGAAGCCATGACCGGAGGCGTGTGCTCCGCCCGCCGTGGAAAGAGGTCTTCGACAACTCTGGTGAGGAGGCTGGGCTGGAGAGTCTCGGTGAGGGGGGGGCCCCGCCCGCGGAGCTTGTTCAGCGCTGCGAGGTAGGGGCGACCCCAGGGGTCACGCTCGAGACTGTCCAGCATCTCCCGCCGACTAACGTCCTTGGCGGTACGGACGGCCAGCCTGAAGGCAGACCGCGCACTGCGGTAAGCCTCGTACAGCTGGCCCTCCTGCTCATGGTCAGACAGGTATAAGGTATTATTTCGAGTTTTCTTTCTCTTTTATAGAAATTATATGCATACTATATCCCTTAGTCGTCTTTTACGACATAATCGTATTCGTGTTCTTATCTCAATTATCTCTGATCGACTCAATATATACTCTTTTTTCATAAGTACATACAAAAAGTTACCGGCAATAGTTCTATGACAGGCCAACTGCCTGACATCAACCCTTGTAAGAAATATTTATTATTAACCAAACGGCTTCAAGTGGAGTTGATCCAGGTCGATATTAAGTTCTTAGTCGTCTTTTACGAGACCCACGAGTAATGTAAGGGATTAGTAATATTAGTAGCTGCTTAAGGAATGAGTTAGGCATAAAGATATAATAAACTTATAAATACTGCAATGCCTTCGGTTTCAGTCGCCTTGCCCGCGTAGTTCCCGTTTCCGTGGGAATACCGGGATAAGATATAGCCTATGTTACTTCCTGATATTATAGCTTTCCATTGGTGAATGAATATTTGTAATCGGTCCAGTAGTTTCGATGCCTATTCAATACAAACAAACAAATCTTTCTTCTAATATAATTAGTGTCGATAACGTTTTACTTTCTATTAATAATATATATGCATAAAATCATTTATTATTTACATAATTTTCTTTCATTAAATTCCCATTTGATAATAAAGTGTAAATATAATTTATCACTCAATTTCTTGCCAGTGGGTGTCATAAATACTGCATAACGATAAAATATAAAGATGACATCAAGAACAAAAGAACTAAAACACCAAATAAGCCATAGCCAACTAGAACTAAAACTAGCCGATCTGACCAGCATCGTACAAAATATTATATGAGCATTGGACCCTGCTTCTAACATTTTGACTCTGCATTTAAACCACTACGCCATCCGTGCAATCAATTATAGCAACAAAGCCTAGATGCAAGACATATATATGCTCTCTGCATGATCGTTGTTCAACAAACAACGATCATGCTCTCTAGCCATAACTCAAGACGAGATGTATTCGTGACTACGATCATGTAATACAACCACACAAATGTTAAAATCACGACAGTATGTCTACAATAACTACTTGATTATATAGAAAGCGTTAAATGATAACATCTTGGTAACGTTATCACGTGATTTATACCTGATAATCACAATTTAACTTTCACAACAGACACGAATGTCGTAAAAGACGACTAAGGGATATAATATGCATATAACATCTATGCAAGAGCCAGAAAACTTGAAATAAAACACTATTTTTTTTTTGGGTTACGGTTACGGTCGGCGCTCCTTGCTCCACTCCGTCCGAGACGACAGAGGGGTGTAAGCACGCACACCCGTATCCCACCCGTATAGTATGTCGCCTTCGTCATTGGGTCGACCACCGGTGCAGAGTTTCTTGACTTCAGTGTTCGACCCGACGGAATACCCCGAGGGAGTACCCTCTCCCGTCGACGTCCCCTGCGCGGGTTCCCCGACTAAATCCCCGATCCGGTCACCTGCAACCTTAAATAAAACCCTATACCAATCTGTTTGATCAGCATGGTATAGGAAAGCCAGTTTCTCTCGTATCGTGGAGGAGACTTGAGCCCAACAATAGAATGTTCATGAGCTGAAATGATGATAAATGAACAGACGTATTTTGTCATGATTGAACAAGATCGTTATCTTGCACGTGGATGTCATAAAAGACGACTAAGGTATATAACATGCACATAACATCTGTGTAACAGAAGGAAAACTCGAAATGAAACCCTATAACAACATGTCTGACTAGAATGGTATAATAGGTCAAATTCCATCCCATTGCGGAGGCAAGAGCCCAACAGTGAGACGTATATAAGTTGCGATGATTATGACGATGAAACAAGATCTTAATCCGTGTGGTGATGGAGTAAGAACAGTTCAACAAACCCCAAGACCCCTCCCCCCCTTTTTACCCTTGGGTGTTGTAATAGATGATTAAGAGATATGTAGATAATATCTATGCAAGAGAAGGAAAATTCGATACAAAACCCTATGCTGACATGACTGACCTGCGCCTGATGCTGACCTAGCCGAGGCCGCAGGTGACCGGATCAGGGATTTTAGCCCGTTACCCGCAGAGAGGCTGATCATGCGACGGCGACCGACGTCCCGGGACAGGAACGTCGAGAGGTGAAGGTAACCGAAAGGGTATTCCGCCAGACCGACCACGGACGACAAGTCACCCTGCTCCGGTGGTCGGCCCAACGACGAGGCCAACATGGGTACGGGTGGGCTATGGGTCCAGGCGCCGTCCTTCCGTCGCCCCGGACGGAATGGACCGCATGTGCGCTTACCATAGTCATCCAAAAAAAAATGTTAACACGTCTGACTAACGTGGCAATAGGTAAATTTTCCTTTCATTGTGGAATAGGTCCAAGCCCAACTGTGGGACATATATAAGCCGTGATAAAGTAGTAGATACTCACTTATATGTCGCTATCTTCTTGTCAAAGCAGAACCGCTCCTCGCAGCAGTTCCAGTACATCGTCTCCAAGCAGCTGGAATATAACAAAACAATAGTTAGATGTTGATATGTTTTCATTATACGGTTTGATTTACAATAGACAAACTCATAATAGGGAGTCCCTTAGGGTCCAACCTAAATTTTTCGAATTATATTTGAGAATTATATTATCATCATCGCAGCCCACTGTTGGGTTGGGCATCCATCACAATGGGGAGGAATTTGATCTACTATACCATGCTGATCAAACATGTTGGTATACGGTTTCATTTCGAGTTTTCCTTCTCTTGCATAGATATCATGTGCAAATTACACCCCAAAGTCATCTTATACGACATCCACGGGCAAAATAGGGAGTGGTGAATTGTATTCTTACTCCGTCACCACACGGAGAGCTTATTTAAAATTAATCCTTAAAAGTGATGCCGAGGAAAGCCCTGATATACCTGTATTTATTCCCTAATCTGTAATTCTTTTAGTTTTTTTTTTCAACTATATTATCTTTATTATTTTTAAAATGTTGTTATTTAAATATATCTACCGTAAATATATTATTTACTTCAAATAGGTACACATAGG
Organism: Lymantria dispar; assembly: GCA_032191425.1. Lineage (NCBI taxonomy): Eukaryota > Metazoa > Arthropoda > Insecta > Lepidoptera > Erebidae > Lymantria > Lymantria dispar. Next base: position 566,151 of record CM063465.1, on the reverse strand, counting down.
TAATGCAATGTCACCCTGACTTATGTCTGTTAAGTGTATATTGTAAATGTAAATAAAAACAACAGATTCGAAACTTATTCGAGGACGGATATTAAAGATTATATATATAAATATCTATATAGAAGCAAAAACTTTGTACCCATTTTACGAAAATTACGTGGATGGACAAGTATGAAATTTGGCACAGTTGATGTATATAATGAGGAGAAGTGCATAAAACTGAAATTTCATATAATAATGGATTAGAAATACATTAAATTCATTAAAAAAGGCATAACGCACACTACCATGCAATTACTACATAACAACACACCACGCTTAAATACACTTTGGTTTACGGTTAACATCTCTGCTCGAACTGAATGTCTTCTTCTTCTTCTTATTTAATGGCAATGAGCTACAATAATATGAACTATTGGTGCCAGTGTCGAGTATATTGATTATTATTCACGTCTTTAGTCTTAGTCTTTCAGTCAGTCTTTAGCATGACTTGGTGCTGATACAAGTCATGCGTCTCTGGAAATTTGGGCAGAATGTGAAAATGCACGTAATTCACTATTATATCATTTTCACTACATTTCAGAATTTTATCTGCATTATATTACATAAAATATCAGCAAAATTATTCAATATAACACTTTAAAACACTAAAATAATGAAAAGAATATAAAAGCACTACATGACATTTTGACATTCGTGTCAAAAGTCGAACTGAATATCAAACAATCAATTATGATTGTTGATCATAATTATATGATGACAATGTCTAAATGACATTTGTACTTATATATTACTTTTAATTAATACTAACTACTATTTAAATAATACATAAATAAAATTAAAAGAAAATTGCGTAGTAGGAAAATTAATTCAAATGAATTATGGTCGAACTTCGACCACACGGCGACCACTAGTATTTTTAAATCGTTATTTTAATTGCCATGTGGTGACAGAGTAAGATAACAATTCACCACTTCTCTTACCCGTGAATGTCGTAAAAGACGACTATGGGATTAAATATGCTTAATAGATGTTCTATGCAAGAGAAGGAAAATGCGATATAGAACCATATGCCAACACGTCTGACCAGCGTAGTATAGTAGGCCAATTTCCCTCCTATTATGAAGGAGGCTCGGTTTAAAGCAGTGAGACATATTTGGGCTGAGATGATTTTCAATTACCATAATGAATTTATACAAATTAAAATTGTATCCATACTAATATACTAATATTATAAATGCGAAAGTAAGGATGTTTGTTTGTTTGTTTGTTTGTAACGCTTTCACGCTTAAACCACCGAACCGATTTCAAAAATTCTTTCACCAATGGAAAGCTATAATATCAGGGAGTAACATAGGCTACATTTTATCCCGGTATTCCCACGGGAACAGGAACTCCGTGGGTTTAAGTGACTGAAACCGAAGCGAAGCGAGGGCGGGTTGCTAGTATAGAATATAAATAAAGAGAATTAATTTATTACTCCTTTATGGGAGAGACACATTTTTTTAATGACTGTAGTTGCAAAAGAGCGAACAGCACACCTGATGGTAAGTAATACTGCACATGGACCTTTGCAATACCAGGGGCACAGTCAGGCCGTTGCCTACCGTGAAGAAAATACTCTTCTTAAACCTCGTTTAAAGAAGGACATGTCATAGCGTTCGGGCAACTCAGCAGCAGGTAGTTCATTACAGAGCTTGGACATTATAAGAGCTCAGAATATAATACAATAACATAAATAAAAACAAGTAAACACATTTTCCGTGTGGTGAAAGATTAAGAATACAATTCACCACCCCTCTTGTATCCGTGGGTGTCGTAAAGGACGACAAAGCGATATATTACATATATGACGTCTATGCAAGAGATGGAAAACTTGAAACAAAACCCTATACCAATCTATCTGACCAGCGTGGTATAGTAAGATCAAATTGTCTCCTAATATGGAGAAGGCTAGAGCCCAGCAGTGGGACGTATATGAGCTGAAATGATGAAATGATTAAACACAACAAAAAATCAATTACTATATATCCATTATTACATAAAGTTTATCTTTACTAATATTATAAATGGGAAAGAAAGTTTGTTTTTTACGCTTTCACGCTTAAACCACCGGACCGAATTAAAAAATTATTTCACCAATGAAAAGCTATAATATCAGGGAATAACATAGGCTATAATTTATGCTGGTATTCCCACGGGAACGGGAACTAAGCGGGTAAGACGACTGAAACCAAAGCGAAGCGAAGCTTGTACTTAGATAAATCTAAATTATAGTTTTTATCTAAACCGTAGCGTTTTAGTCAGAATTTAACGGTTATTGCATAGGCATAATAAGCATATTATATCTTTTAGTCAAGCATTTACGATACCAACAAACAAGTTATTAAATTGTATTCCTACTTAGTCATTACACCGAATAAAAATATACTAAAATTAATACTGAAATAATATTATATAGTTACGTACGTTTTTAAATAGCTCAGCGGATGAAATAGGATACGTGTTTTCAATACAGATTTATTTCTAAACTGCGTCATTTTAACTTCTGTAAACGAGTGTTGTAATGCTAATGGCTATATTCAGCTGCCTTCACTGATAACGGAAGGTTGTCTTATTTATGATGTTGAAGGCTTTGACTAATTCGCTATAGACGTACATATTGATTTCTTAAGTAAAACTTTTTAGGCTCGTATTAATGACTAATTGGTATTGACTAACTGCACATAAAGGTAGTTATTAGATATAAGATATAAGATAGTTAGTTACATAAGATAATTATTCAATCAATCACAATATCAGTGTCGTGGATTGGAATCCCAAGCGGGATTCCAATCCACGATACTGAAGGTAAACACCACATGCACAATAAATATGATTTTTTGAGCAGACAGAAAACATAAAACTTATAAGATTACCCTGCACCCTTTACGACATACCAGGCAATATACACAAAGTGACACACATCCAACATACGCTGTCGCATAACATTCGGTTTATTTAAAATTATAAGCACGTCATAACATAGCTTATTAGTACTAGGAAATATTTAAAAAAAAAAAAATTTACATATGATATGTTACATACATGGTAAACAATATACGTTAGTAAAAGTTACATAAGAGAATATCGACGCAATTCCCAATTTCGTCAAATTGAATACTGTATCCTAAATGATCCTTGATATCTCAAATCCTTGATATTTTATTGCGAAATTTTCCTTTAATTAGTACTGACACACCATCAATAAATCATTTAAATATTATGGTATACATCAAAAAAATTCCGTGTTTTTTTTTTTTTTTTTGTGGGTGGGCTGCGGTCGGCGCGCCTCCGCACCACTCCGTCCGGGGCGACAGAGGGGCTTAAGCACGCAACTCCCGCAACCCACCCGAAAATCACCTCGCCTTCGTCATTGGGCCGACCACCGGAGCAGGTTTACTTGTCGTCAGTGGTCGGCCCGACGGAATACCCCCTACGTGGGGTACCCTCCCATCGACCGACGTCCCCCCCTCGGGGAGGACGTTGGTCTTTCCTCACGCGGCCTCTCGGCGGGTGACGGACTAATCCCCGGTCACGTCACCCGCGGCCTCGGCTAGGGCGGCATGAGGCGCAGATAGTTGCGCCTGCGCCGCCCCAGTCGCCGGCGGCGGATCTCCTCATCGAGGCTGCGCTCCACGCGCAGAAGGCTGCGACCGCGTCCCAATTCCCAACGCTGTCGACCATCGCCCTAGCGATGGCCGGCAGCGTCAGGTCGGCACCGATGATTGCGACGAGTTCACGGCGCTGCACTGCCCAAGCCGCGCAGACCTCGAGCGTCGCGCCGTGTCCTCGTCGCAATCGCAGTGGTGACAGGACGGTGTACTCTCCCTCCTTACGACCCTGTGCAGGTATTTAGCGAAGCTCCCATGCCCCGTCAACACCTGCACTAGTCGGAATGAGAGCACCCCGTGTCGCCTTTCCACACGAAGGCCTCCACTCTTCGCACCCCGAACCGAGGCCTTTCCAGCCGGACTGCCCAACGGGCAATGACGTCTCGGCGGGCGTCGACGCGCCAGGCGGTGAGCTCCCTTAACGAGATCTCACCGCCCTCCGCTCGCACCCCCGTCACCCGCCGATACAATCCGGCGAGCATCTCCGCCTCCAGGTCCCACGGGGGAGTCCCGGCCAATAGGCACGCTGCCTCCGTCGCCACCGTGCGGTATCCGCGGATGGCCCTGACCGCCATGACCCTCTGTGGTCGCCACAGAAGGGCCCTAAGTCGGATGGTCAAGGACCCCGCCCACACCGGTGCGCCGTACAGGGCCATCGACCGGATGACCCCCGTGTACAGCCGTCGGCACGTAGCGCTCGGTCCGCCCACGTTCGGCGTAAGCCACGATAGGGCGGACGCCGCGCCGACGAGCCGCGAAGCGAGCCTGCGGAAATGCTCCCGGAACCACCATTGCCCGTCGAGCACCAGGCCCAAGTACCTCATATGGGCCCGGATGCTGATGTCAACCGATCGGACGGTGATTGAGACGCCGATGGGAGGGCTCATAAGGCGCCCATGGAACAAGAGGGCCTCTGTCTTGTCTAGGGCGACCCTCAAAAAAAAAAAAAAAAAATTCTGTGTGGTGACGGAGTAAGAATACTATTCACCACTCCCTATCTTGCCCGTGGATGTCGTAAAAGACGACTATGGGATATAATATGCACATAACATCTGTGGAAGAAAAGGAAAACTCGAAATAAAACCCTATATCAACATGTCTGACCAGCATGGTATAGTAGGTCAAATTCCCTCTCATTGTGGAGGAGGCCCGAGCCCAATAGTGGGTCGTATGTGGACTGCGATGATGATGATTACATCAAAAAAAAATTCAAACAAAATTAAAAATGCTCTTCTTTAAAATCAATAATTATGTTTATTATTTTTACGTAATTATTACGCAAATATGCCTCGCTATTCTTGCAAATCAACGATGTTTGTAAAATCACCAGCAATACAAGGATTACTTTCTTAATAGTGTATTATTGTCTTTTATAAAATAAAAAAAAAAGAATCAATAACTTAGACTTTGGAAGTTATGTATTGGTAGCTTTTTTAACCGACTTCAAAAAGGAGGAGGTTCTCAATTCGTCTGTATTTTTTTTTTTTTATATTTGTTACCTCAGAACTTTCGAGTGGGTAAACCGATTTTGATAATTCTTTTTTTGTTTGAAAGCTGGTGCTTCCCGTGTGGTCTCATTTTAATTTCATCCAGTTTCGACAATGGCATCCATGGGAAAACCACATAAGTCTATAATTTGCATTAAGTATGTGCGCGATAAATGGACGAAAACTCAATAACAACGCCAACCGAAGCCGATGATTCTTTTTTAACCGACTTTAAAAAAGGAGAAGGTTGAGAACCTTCTCTTTTTTAAAGTAAATTCGACTTTAATTATTTTTTTTTATGTTCGTTACCTCAGATCTTTCGACTGCGTGAACCGATTTTGATAATTCTTTTTTATTTATTTGAAAGCTGGTGCTTTTCGTGTGGTTCCGTTTCAATTTAGTCCAGTTTTGAACGTGGTGTCCATGAGAAAACTATTTAAGTCTTAAATTTGCATAAAGTATATAGTACACATGGACGAAAACTCAATATAACACCAACCGATTTCGATGATTCTTTTTATTGGATAGGATGTACTTCAAGGGTAGTTTGATTAGGTTCTGATTATAGAATCCATGCTAAAGTAACGGTACTCTTCAATTCTTAGGAGCAAATTATCGACACTCGGCTGAATCTCTTATAGTATCCGGATATTTGAGTCACCTATCGTAATGTTGAACGGTACTGTCTCAAACGAGCATCACTATTAGTAGGTTGACTTATAGGTAGAAAAAAAATGTGCACTTCACATTCACTAAAAATCAAACAATAAAAATAATTTTTAACAAAAAAAATACCGACTTCAAACAAAAAACAATTCCCAAACAAATTAATATGCACTAAAAAGCAAAAAAATAATTCTTGTACAATGTAGTGCCCGCCCAACCTTACAACAACTTGATGAAAAAAAAAATAGAGTACTTAAAAGTCGGTGTCAGTCAACAAAACTAGGACACCGACAAACATACAGACATAGACATAGACACCGACTCCAAAAATGACAATAATTGTAACTACATTATATTGTCGTAATAATTTGATTGACTTTTAAGTACTCTATTTTTTTTTTTCATCAAGTTGTTGTAAGGTTGGGCGGGCACTACATTGTACAAGAATTATTTTTTTGCTTTTTAGTGCATATTAATTTGTTTGGGAATTGTTTTTTGTTTGAAGTCGGTTTTTTTTTTGTTAAAATTATTTTTATTATGATGGGCTATGGTCAGGCACACACGTCGGGCATTCCGTCCGGGTTGATAAAAGAACGGCGCACGACCCTATAATTCACCGTATTCCCCCTTCGCGATTGGACCGAACAGTAGTTCAAACCAAGTTTTTTGAGTTCCCTGCCCAGCCTGGTGGGATACCCTTCCCTTAATTTTACTTATTTGTATAGATCGTGAAATTTGTTTCGATATTGTTACGATAGTTTGTGTAAGGTAAGGTCAGCCCTGAAATAGTATTTAATTATAAGCAACGGTCACAGTCGAGGTAAACATATTAATAATTATCTATTGTTATAAAGCTTATATCTATTTTAACAATAAGGACATAACAACGATATTTATTGATAATTATTTTTATATGTAATTTAAAAATGATTATTTTTAATCGATTTTCAGAATTTTTGGAATATCAATAACTATTCTCGTAGGTCAGCCACGGATGTCAAGGAATTGATACCAATGGGAAGGGACCACAGTAGGTTATAAGGCCGTGCGCTGCCCATTGGTTGCCCGAGACAAATTGGGCGCGGAATGTCCCCGCCGGGGTGTATATTTTTATTGAGATTTTTGCCGGTTCATTCGCTAGAGATTTTACAGATGTCAACAAAAATTAAGTATTTTTTACTTCACGAAAAATTTTCACTAAAGAGTACAAGCTCCACAATTTTATGGGTTTTATTTTTCTGTCGCGGAAACTCAATAATTTTATAGTAATAAAACTAATTTAATTTTTTCTGGTAACAGCTAGCTACTAACGAATATTTTGTCAATATAATGCCAACCGTTGCGGAGATTGTTCACAACTTAACGACATCTCATTTTCTTTTTCGCAGTACCCTTATTCTGAAATTAAATAAGCCTACCTTGTAATAGTTATTAAACGTCCAACTGAAGTTAAATCCAACTAATTAAATTTAAAAAAAGTAATAATTTTAAATGCTGTATATTTTTTTGTATGTACTTTTAAGACATTACAACGAGATACACCAATTTTATTTAAAAGGAAAGGGCGAAAAATATGTTATACACACTTTTAAAAGGAAAAACTTAATAAAATGCTATACCAAACCGTCTGATCAGCATGGTATAGTAGGTCAGTTTCCCTCCTATTTCATAACAGGCTCGAGGCCAGCCTTGAAAAGTACATAAACTGAGATAATAATGATATATAGGTAACTATCAAACCCATTACCTCAACACAACAACTCGACTATAATACCCTATTATCTGCAGTTTTGATATAACTAATCAATACCTGTACTCGTACTTCCCGTGATGTTATCAATAAAAAAAAAATGTTAATAAACTTGTCGTTATATCACATAGGACATCGATAACTCTTATCACTCACAGTTGAAGGTCACACGACCTTGCATCCATAATAACTTATAAGGTAAACAATTAATTTATAAATAACGTAACGCGTTAAAAACATATTTCATAATAATATTACAAGGCTTTTTTAATTTTAAGCTTTTTAGGTAAGCCCATTGTATAGTAATAAGAACTCCAGCTAACCTACATTATATCTTCAAACAAGGCCAAAGGACTGCAAAATTCAGTGACATTTCTTACGAATTAACTCTGACTAAGCTTTCTAAGAAATATTGCCTTAATAAATAAACATGTTTTTTTTTTTTTATAAACCCTGCACTAAGGCAATAATCCTTGTATTGCGGTGGACTTTACAAACATATAATTAACGAACACAAATTACATCCATACTCAGGACAATAATTTGTGGATCGCACAAAGTGTTGTCATGCGTAGGTTTCGAACCAACGACACTAAATAAATACTTTAACCGTAGATAGATAAAATGGTGTACTGCCATTTGTAAAATTAGTCAGTGTTGTTTCGAAGAGAAGGAAACCTCGATATAAAACCTAGAATAGATATAAATTTAAAAAAAGCATGGTAGGTCAATTCCCTTTCCATTGCGGTGAAGGCCTGAGCCCAACAGTGAATTGTATAGGCTGAGATTAGGAAGAGTTTGTTTGGCTAAAGACATTAACCTCAGGAACTATTGATTGCAGTTAAAATAATGTTTTAGACTTGAATAGTCTATGTATTGAGGACAGCTAGGGCAAAAACCTAATGCTACGACGAATAGAAGCCGAGTCTTAATGAAAAATGTTATAAAAATGGGAAAACTTATTCCTTTTGACAGTTTTCGTTACGTGCACTACGCCTTACACGTGTCAACTTACTCTTACTTACTCTTACACTTGGGGGAAATTGACCTACTATACCACGCTGGTTAGCCGTGTTGGTATAGAGTTCCACTTTAAATTTTATTCTCTATGGCGACCGCAGCGTCACCTACCGGTTCTAGTTATTAATCCAATCCATCATAACAGCCACAAAAGTATCATCAAAATCGGCCCAGCCGTTTAGAAGGAATTCAATTACAAACACACGAAGAGGATATATTTAATATAAAGATGTACAATTTACCTTTTTTTCTCCTCTGCCATAGTTAACTTAGCAGTATTTAATTATAAACTATTCACTGCATATTATTTTAATAATTAATTCTCACAATTACATTTAACGCAATCGAATAATGCTTAAACACTCAAAATCATTACATTTTCACATAAAATCTTTCATACAAATTCAATTATTGTTGAAATTTCAATAAGTTATTAAGTTTTAGAGTACATTATTGTTACACAAGACATGGCAAAGTAAGTGTCTCATTACTTAGATTATTCACCTAAAACGTCATGTTTATCTTGACAATGAGTGACATATCTAAGGTGGAAACATTTTGATGGAGCGGTACAAAGACATCGTATGTTGGCACATGTGAACGATTACTATTTACAACTATTCTTAACGTTTTATATGTTTTATAAATCAAAAAAGGGTGTTGCGGTTGGTATAAGGGTGCCCGCAGACATACAATTGCAAGTTGGACGACTATCGTACCACTAAATTGCGTACATTTACAAATTAGTTGGCCAACTTTATTTAATTGGTTACACGCCTCAGACTTAACCGATTGCCAGTATCGCCAGCGCGGTGCGTGTGCGTGAAAATGCGGAAAAAAAAGCTTTTAATTGCTCTATTAATAAAAAGAAGACGAAAACAAAAGAGAACATTTTGGGTGCATGCCATATTAAATAACAGATTACAATATGGGAAGCATCATACATTGCATTATTAACTCAGATATTACCCTGACAAATTGTTTCAAGTCTGTTTTGTACAACGCTGACCTTTTTTGAACTTCCTCTATTAGCTCTTCTACTTTTTCATTTGCAACAAGTGATCGGGAGACAGACATCGTACCCGTCGACGAAGATGCGAGCGTGGGGAAATCACGCGCACGCGTGTGGTCATCTTGCATCTTGCCGTGCAACTGTCCAACAAAGTTGGATAGTGTGCGAACTTGCATAGGATAACTGTGCTAACAAGCAGTTGGCCGATAGTTGGACAACTTTTTAATTATGTGTAATCGGAAGGGAATCTTGATTCTGATACGATCGGTGTCCAATTAATTAGTTGGAAGATTTAGTTGGAGAAGATGTGCGGGCTAGCATAAGTAACTACACCTAATACACCTACTTGCGATTTAGTCGGCCAACTTGCAATTGTATGTCTGCGGCCGCTCTAACGGTTTTTGTGGCAAAATCCTATATAGAGTATCCGTGGATTCGATTACCAAGAAATATTTTGCATTCTACATCTTATATACTTAAGTAATTACTTACACATTTGTGAAGCATCCAGCGATAAGGATTCACATATTTTAACGGGTTTAAATAAATAGATAATTATTTTTCTTGGTTTATAAAACATGTTTTTAAAAAGACTAATGCGATCCTTTTCATCCGAAAGGACGGTGACGAAAGGACGGCGCATGGGCCCATAACCCACCCGTAGCTAAATCACCTTCATCGTTGGTCCGACCACCAGTGCCGAGTTCCTTGTCCTCAGTGGTCGGCCCGACGGAATACCTTTTCGGATACCCCCACCTCTCGACGTCCCTGTCACGGGACGTCGGTCATCGTCGCGCAGTCTGCAGGTGACGGACTAAAATCTCCGGTCTGGTCACCCGCGGCCTCGGCTAGGGCGGCATCAGGCGCTGGTACTCCTCCGCATTCCTTCTACACTTATTCTAAAGAAATAATAGTGGTAGGAGTACACTGTCGACAGTCGTATGTCTACAGTCGTGGGCCGGTCCGTCCGGGGTAGTACCACACTGAGCAGAAAATCGACGTCTGAGTAATAGCAATATGTTACTGCTCTTCGTTCAGTGAGCGAGAGAATAGCAAACCCAACTTTCTGATGGTGTTTATTTATTTATTATTATAATGACAACGCCCTGCACTAAGGAAATAATACTTGTACAACGGATTGTATTTGTATTACGGAGGACTTTATAAACGTATAATTAACGGACGCAAATTACATCCAGATTCAGAACAACAATTTGTGGATGGCTCAAAGTGTTGTTCTGCGTGGGATTCGAACTCGTCACACTGGCACTGTAGGCCGGTATTTTAACCATTATGTTATCTATGCAATCACGTTAGTATGTTTGCATGTGATTTTATTTTCATGTATGGTGTTATTGCATGTATTCACTTTCTTCACGGTAGGCAGTAGTCTAGCAAAGGTTTATTTGCACGTTTGTCACGAATAGCAAAAGAAAAAATAATAAACCTTGTATTGAGGTAGCATTACAAACATATAATTAACGGGCACAAATTACATTCAGAAAGTGCACAAAGTTTTGTCTTGAATAAACATTAAACCTAGTACATTGGCACCATAGATCGATATTTTAATCATTATGCCGACCGCAATTTCAATAAATTTATTTTAATACTTACTATTGACAGGATTTGCAAAATTTGAGTAGCATGGTGATACTTCAGTGATAGTCCACATCAGCGATGATGTACTGTCCTTCGTGAACACACGAAGATTGTAACCTTCGATGAGAGAAACTGGAACAAAATATTTTTTTTAGAAATATAATAACATTTTGGTTTTATTGTATTTCTTTTGTATGTTTTAATGTAACTTTTGTATTTTAATGTATTCCTTTGTATTTTTAATGCATTCCTTTATATGTTTTCATGTATTCTTTATTCTATCATCATAATCCAGTTCTGACCTCAATTACTTGGATAAATATGTAATCTTCTTATATCGAATATATTGTAAACATTTTTGAGCATGTGGGACGTCAATATTTCGATAGAAGGATATCTGTATATTACAACAGCAAGAGAAGGAAAACTTAAAACATTTTTTTTTATCTAAAACTTATACGAGCAATCTGCTAGAATAATGACCAATTTCATTTACATTTAAATTTTAGGTAATACCTCGAAATATAAATGACACAAAATTAATGTTAATGTGTCGAATAAAGTGTCACCTAAAATTTAAGTTTTATATAACTTCAATTAACATAAAGAAAATTGGTTAATTTAAACTTTAAATGATCGTTGGACAGGCATAGTTACTTGGTCTACTCATCGCAACGTATATTAGTCCTACTCTTGGGCACAGGCCACCTCCTCATCATCCTCATCATCTCAGCCCATATACGTCCCACTTTTGTCCATAATGGAAGGGTAATTGACCTACTATACCACTCTGGTAGGACGTGTTGGTATAGGGCTTTATTTCGAGTTTTCATTCTCTCGCATAGATGTTATATGCGTTTTATATCCCTTAGTCGTCTTGTACGATCACCCACGGGTAAGATAGGGGGTGGTGAATTGTATTCTTACTCCGTCACCACACAAAAGACAGCCACCTAGGATGGAAATCGACCTACTGTTCAACGCTGGCTAGGCATGTTGGAATAGGGATTTCGAGTTTTCCTTCTGCTGCATCTATGTTACCTGCATATATCCCTTAGTCCTCTTTTACGATCTCCACGGGTAAGAGAGGGGGTTGGTTAATTGTGTTCTTACTCCGTAACCACACGGATAAAATCTTCGTTCTATCCTAGAATATGTGTGTTATGCTCAAAAATTAGTAACGCTTGAATCGAAAGTTCTAATAAAAATTATTTAAAAATATCTTAATCATAACACAGTTAAGTCTATGTTAGTCCATTGTATGTTAATAAGACCTCCAGTTAACCTACATTATATCTTCAAACAAGGCCAAAGGACTGCAGAATTCAGTGACATTTCTCACGTATTAATTCTGACTAAGCCTTCTAAGAATTATTTCCTTAAGACATTTACATATTTTTATTGGTATGGGTTATTGAAATAACATTATAATAAGTACAACATCGACTAAGGGATATAATATGCACATAAGATCTGTGCAAGAGAAGGAAAACTCGAAATGAAACCTTATACCAACATGTTTGACCAGCATCGTATAGTAGGTCAAATTCCCTCCCATTGTATGTAGGAGGCCCGACCCCAACAATGGGACGTATGTGGGCTGCGATGATGATGATGAAGGATAACATCATTATCTGGGCTCATATGCATCCCACTACTGGGCATGAGCATCTTAGTTTTATGTCGAGTTTTCCTTCTTTTGTACAGATGTTCTATAAATGTTTTATCCCTTAATCATCTTTTACGACACCCATAGGTATGACTTCACCAATCCACATTACCACAGCTTCTATAGATCCTATTGGTGGCCTCGAGCATACTCCACATTAGGAGAGAAATTAACCTAGTATACCACGCTGGGTAGACGGGTTATTGTAGTTTTATTTCGCGTTTTCCTTCTCTTGCATAGATGTTATATGCATATTATAGCGCTTCGTCGTCTCTTGAGACACCCACGGGCAAAATAGGGGGTTAGCCACCCCTATGGTATTCTTATTCACTAATAAGTAAATAATAATTTCATGACTATTAAGATCTAGAATTTTCTGCCAAAGTAAAAAATAAAATTTTATTTTGCCAAGGTGTTGGCAAAATTAACTGTCCACTACGGGTAGCAGATCTTGCCTGGGAAACATAACACCAAATGCAATTGCCAAACTTAAGCTACGCGATTTTGCTATTCATCAGAGCTATTTTTGGACAGAGAACAGAGGACAGAGGAGATGAGGAGATGGCATAGAACCTATTCATGGAAGGGTAGATTAGGTATCTTAAGAACTACGCCAACCGTATAATCAAATTCATGACCAGCATTGGCCTGTACGTATATATTAATACTAGCAACCCGCCCTCGCTTCGCTTCGGTTTCAGTCACCTTACCCGCGTAGTTCCCAATCCCGTGGAAATACCGGGATAAAAGCCTATGTTACACCTGATATCATAGCTTTCCATTGGTGAAAGAATTTTTGAAATCGGTCCTGCCGTTTTAAATATTACCCAGAACAGAAACTTTAAAAGTAAATTATTTTCTTTTAAACTCGTACCATCACCATTATGTCAATGTTCCACATCTGACCACGAGTATGAACAATTAGCACATCACATTCTCTGGGAGTGCGATCTCTGGCGAAACGAGTGTAACCTTATGTTAAACAGTTTGCAAGTCACCTGTGGGGTAGTATACTATACGGACCTTGTAGCAACTCGAGAAAATTTCCGTGCGTTCATGCGTTTCTGCCATACCTACTGTAGCAATCAATCTTAGCGCTCACATATAGGCCCCGTTAAGCTCTTCCGTATCCGTGGTGCCGTACTGCTGCGCTATCGTAGCTGTACACCTTTTTACTTATTGACTTATTGACTAGTCATTCTGTTTTCCTGTCTCCCGCTTTGCCTAGGAGGGAAGTGGAATCTCTCTTTCCAACTCCTCCTCTTTAATCTTTTCTAATTAAATTTGTTGCGGGTCCCAAGACAATTAAAATCATATCCCGGGACTGCCTGAGGGTCAAACCTCGGTGTCATTTATGGAGACCATTGTGGATCCTGGTTTACAGGAGTTACAATGGTGGGAATGTGTGGTGGGATTAGTCCCAAACAAAAAAATTACCCAGAACAAACAGACAGACAGACAAAAAAAAATATAAAGTGTATTTTAGGCATATGTATAGTGCAAATAACCGTGTGAGCATGAAAAAGGCTTTTATTTTGACATTACAAACAGACACATCAATTTTATTTATTGGCATAGATAGATGTCCGACCGAAATTTCGGTTTCAGTTTCGGTTAAAAAACGGGTTTCGGCTTAGTTTCGGTTTCGGTTGATATCATCATCATCATCATCGCAGCCCACATACGTCCCATTGTTGGGCTCGGGCCTCTTCCACAATGGGAGGGAATTTGACTATACCATGCTTTTTTTTTTTTTTTTTCACGCTGTGGAAATGCATTTACGCACCGTCCCCCGCCGGTGACAGACGGAGGAGTGTGTGGGGCTCGCCGGTCACCATGTGATCGGAATACCCACTAAAACCACAGCGGCCCCTTCCGCGCTTTTACGGGGCGCCGGAGAGATCGTCTGATGACATTCACTCCCCGACACCCCAACGCATGGCCGTCTGGCCACGTCCTATCGTCATTCAGGGCGGTGGAAGGAGTTGCGCATATTGGCGCCTTCTCCTCCCGGGTCGCCGCGCGCGGAGCGAGTCAGCGGAGGCAAGTGCCTCGCGTTCTCGCTCCGCAGCCTCCTTCCTTGAAATAACGGCCTCACAAAATGAGGCCATGGACGACCAGCACCTGTCGCTGTCGAGCATCTGTGTGATAATGGTCGGCAACGACAGGTCTATTCCGAATTCCATCGATAGGACGTGGCGTTGGGGCCCCCAGGCGGGGCAAACTTCCAAAGTGTGGCGCGAATCGTCGATTGCTGCGCCACACTCATGGCATCCTGGGGCCCCTTCTCTTCCAATTCCATGCAGGTACTTACCGAAGACTCCGTGTCCGGTAAGCACCTGCACCATCCTAAAGGTTAAGTTGCCATGCCACCTCGTGAGCCAGCAGTGGAGATGCGGCGCAACCGCCTCCACAGTCCCCCGCCCTGCTGCGGGGGACTCCAGATCTTCCCTCCACCGCCGGATAACTTCTCTTCGGGCTACTTCCTGTGCTCTGCCCAGTCTCCTTGCGGAGACTTGCTCACCGTTGGCCCGCATTGTGGCGCGGCGCCGGTAAACCTCCGCCAGCGCCTCAGCCACAAGCGGCCAAGGTGGGTCGCCTGCCAGTAACGTTGCCGCAGTCCAGGACACCGTACTGTTATATCCACCCTACGTTACTAAGAGGGCTGACAACCAGATACTATCCCTTAGTTAGCATCCTATAGTCTATAAAAGGCAACCATCCCGAACAGCGCAGTCAGTCTGTATTTCAACTCCTTCAAAGTCGGTACGCGTCGGAAAGCAACGTTGTTACCTTATACTAAATCTTACTATATCTCATGTACTACTTTCTGTGTGTTTAATTTTAGTTTACAATAAAAGTTTTTTTTTAAAAACCGTATTTGGTGATCCCGTATAACATTTTGGTGGCAGCGGTGGGATGACGATCATCCCCACACATAATTATCACCCGAATACGTCTCCGAAATATATTAAGATACAAGAAGTGAAAGTGCACCAATTTAAAGAAATAATAGTGCCAGTGAAGTGCTACACCTTATAACACGTTACGATTAACTCTACACAAGAATACCAGAACCCCAAGGCCATGAGGAGCAACCATTAACCAGCGGCAGTCAATATGCTGATTTTCACCCTGCTCCAGATCGCATTACTGTGAGTCGAATAACCTTAACTACCGTTGTCTTTACCAATGCACGATTTAACTCAAAGTCCTCTAATTAGTTTCTATATTCATAGTATTAGTTATTGTATAGCTTTAGTTATTTTTATCAATTATCATTGTACTATTTCTAAGATAAGCCAACTTAGTTAAACACCGTATTCTTATACGCTTACAAAGTATCAGAACACAAGGCACGATTACGTCATACACTTACCGATAAACATCCGTCAGTACTGTAAGCTAAATTAGTGTGGATAAGACTCTATAAATAATTTTAACTTTATTTAAATTACAAATTTCCTTCACAAATATCATTTTACGACATTATGGCGACCGCGAAGTTAGACGCTAAGGAAGACCTACTTAGTGCTCATAGAAGCACACCCAGTCGCTCCGAGACCGAGGAAAAGGTTGAACTCAATGTACTCTTAAAATTTATTAAACCATTTGATGGTTCTAGGGATAAGCTCAACCCATTCATCTCAAACTGCCAAAGCGCCTACTCCCTAGCAGACAAACACCAAAAACCCATATTATTCAAATATATACTAAGCCAACTGATAGGTCGCGCTGAAACATCATGTAGCATAAAAGAATTCGAAAACTTCGACCAATTTATAGATTTTCTCAAACAACAATTCGGAGAAAGAAAGCACTATAGTCACTTGCTTTCCGAATTATAAGAATGTCGCCAAGGACAGACAGAAGGCGTTAATCAATTCGCCCTCAGAATCGAAACTTGTCTGGCTAAATTATTAACAGAAATAAAAATCTCAAACCCAACTAAAAAGAAAGAAATAGCCGGCCGTGTCGCAGCAATGGAAGACCTCGCTCTCCACACGTTTACGGTAGGCCTTCAACCGCGATTATCCCAAATAATAAGATGTCGAAACCCTGACTCCTTGAATGCCGCTATCAATTTCGCAGTAGCAGAAGAGAAACTACTTCCTAGCGTAAATAGGAGAATGTTTCAACCTTACACGGGATTTCCCGATAGACAGAAGTTTCCACCACGACGCGAGTATCAACCACATTTTAACCGACCACCAGTTCCCCATATTCCCCGTAACGACAATTTTAGAAACGTCAATACGAATGACATCATTTGCCGGTACTGCAAGAACATAGGGCATACAATAGAGAATTGTCGCAAACGACAATACAATAACAACCGAAACCAAATGAACACTCAGATGACATCCGCGCGTCCTAATAATCCTCCACCAACCTCAGACTTCAACAACCCTAGGAGGACCTTCACTGTCACCCAACCCGATGATAACGGTGTTGATGAAATTGATAACCACTATTTAAACGAGTAAAATTTCTCGACCGGTACCGCTCGAGAAATTACGCCTACAGAACCAAAGACGATACCACAAACCACACTCTATCCTCTGTATCCTCTGCATCCACTGTATCAAATAATAATTACCAGCATCATACGAATAGTCCGGCGCCTGTGATCAACAAACGTTTGTCTCTGAATCCACTGAATCCAATAAACACTCTGAATCCACTGAATCTAATAAAAAATAAATCTACTAAATCAAATACTATCTCTAACAAGGAAAATACTAGAATACATAACCACAATTTAACCACTGAATCCAATACTATTTCAAATCGTGTTCTAACTCAAACTTCTAAATCTGTCTCTATCTCTCCACAAAATCGAAACCAGAAGAATCACGAGATGAGAATTTATGAAATAAACAAGAATTCAGGAAAAAGATACTTACCACATATCATACTTCAAACCCCTGTCTCTCACCAACCACTTTCCTTCTTAGTGGACACTGGCTCTTGTGTATGTTTACTAAAACGAGAATCTCAAACGAGAATCATGTCAAAAGTGCCCAAACTATCCAATGCAATAATATCTTTAAAAGGAATCGATCCCGGTGACGATATAACACTAACCATGGGTAGCTTCTATATGCCTATGTTTCAAAATACTCCTAACTTATATAAACACGAATTCCACGTAGTTGAAGACATCAGTCTAAGCCACGATGGCATAATCGGTAACGACCTTATGAAGAAGTTTGGGTGCCAAATCGACTACAACGAAGGAGTTTTGCGCATAAATGACAGCACGATTAAACTAAACTTCTGCGAACCAGTATACACCATACCTCCTCGCTCAGAATCAGTAATCGAGTGCACTGTAGCAAATCCTCATGTTCAAGAAGGAATTATCCTCGACCAGCACGTCTCTGAATCATTATTAGTCGCCAATTGTATCGTTCAAGTAAAGGAAAACAATAGAATTAATATAACAGTAGTCAACACTTCCGAAGAACCTGTCATTTTACACCCTGATCTTAATCTCGTATTAGAACCTATAGAAACCCAACTTTGCACGACTCTCTCCGAAAACTCCTCTTACAACATTCTCGATAGGACTACAGAAGTCATCAAACACTTACGTATATCACACCTCAATCAAGAAGAAAAGAATGCTCTGCTGCAGGTCTGCACGGACTACTCGGACATCTTCCATTTACCACATGACCAACTCACTTTTACCACCGCAACGAAACACAATATTATCACCAACACGCAAGTTCCCATACAGACAAAGTCATACAGATTTCCAGAGTGTCACAAACAAGAAGTTGAGAGACAAGTAAATAAAATGCTAGAGCAAAATATAATAAAAGTATCAAATTCACCGTGGTCCTCACCAATCTGGGTCGTGCCGAAGAAACAAGACGCCTCAGGAGAACGCAAATGGAGAGTCGTAATCGACTATCGAAAACTTAACGACATCACGATAGGTGAAACATACCCCATACCGCAAATAACCGAGATATTAGACCAATTGGGGAAAAGCCAATACTTCACCACCCTAGATTTAGCTTCTGGATTTCACCAGATCCCTATCTCACCGGAAGACGCTACTAAAACGGCATTCTCAGTGCCCCAAGGACACTTTGAATTTACACGAATGCCATTCGGGCTAAAGAATGCCCCTTCAACATTCCAAAAATTAATGAATACCTGCTTAGCCGGACTTCCAAGGGTCGCGATGCTTTGTATATCTTGATGACATCGTTGTCCACTCTCCGGACTTACCAAGCCACATACAGAATCTATCAGCCGTTTTCGAAAGACTTAGAAACTATAATCTGAAACTCCAACCAGATAAGTGTGAATTTCTGCGTAAGGAAGTCGCGTATCTCGGTCACGTCATAAATCAGGACGGAGTAAAACCTAATCCGGATAAGATACAAGCCGTTACCAACTTCCCAGTGCCGAAATGTCCCAAGGACATAAAATCTTTCCTTGGACTTGTCTCATACTACAGAAGATTTATACCCAACTTCTCTAAATTAGCAAAACCTTTAACGTCGCTCTTGAAAAAGGATAACCCATTCGTATGGAAGAATGAACAACAATTAGGATTCGAAACACTGAAGAACACGCTTGTAACATCACCAGTCCTCGCTTACCCTGACTTCACTAAACCATTTATATTAACATGTGACGCTTCGAACTACGCCGTATCTGCCATTCTATCCCAAGGTCCAATTGGAAAGGATCGCCCCATTGCTTTCGCTTCCCGCACACTTAACAAAACGGAATGTAACTATAGTGTGACAGAAAAGGAATGCCTTGCTATAGTGTTCGGCACAAAAGCCTTTCGACCTTATTTGTATGGACACCGTTTCACAATAGTCACAGATCACAAACCGCTACAGTGGCTATTTAATTGCAAAGACCCCGGCTCAAGATTGATCCGTTGGCGCCTTAAACTAGAAGAGTTCGACTACAATATAGTTCATAAGAAAGGAAAAATGAACACCAATGCCGATGCACTGTCACGACTTCCTACATTCCCAATAGACAGCGAGCATTCACCACCACTTGAACGTTTAATGCCCGAACTTAACGAAGAACTCGACAATCCCTTAGAAGACTTAACGGTAGATTTACCATCTCCTATTCCATTCTCATTCAATAACGACGAAGTACTAAATCAAAATAATAACGACTCTAACTCGCCAAACGCGCCTAATACGACACCGAATCGTCCCCAAGACCAAAACGAAACACCGCAACATTTACCAGACTTTAACGACTTGGGACCATTAAATCTAAGTCCTAGAAGTGAAGACTTAAACCTTAACTTCGAGAATCTGGAAATTCCTTCACCCACAGAATCGCCTAACCAACCAAACATTGATATACACAATGGAAATTACTCCGACTTCTTGAAATTAATTTCAAAAAATGAAACTTCCACAAACACAATACTGAGAGAACATAATGAAACTCTTCTAAAAACTACGTTTAAGACAGTCATCATTCCCACGTCAATAGATCTAGACGAATCAAACCCTTATGTGGCAGAAATACTATTGAGCTACGAAGACAAAGATGAAATCATTAGTGCCGAGAAAGAGTTACACTCCTGTCTGAAAGTGAAATATGAAAACAAAACCATCTATTTCATTTTCACCAAAGTACACTACTTCGATGAATCATCCTATCCAGACATATTCGAGAGCCTTAAACGAGTCAGAAATGAAGTTCTACAGCAAGACCAACCAACAGACATAGCCATTTCCGATTTCAAAGGTCCCTTTGACAAGCATTCATATCCTAAAATATACAACATACTTACCCACTTATTTCATAACACTAAAATCAACATACATGTCCATCTGAATAAGATAGCTTACCCAACATTAAGTGAAAGACAGAAAATTCTACGCGAAAATCACGACATTCCTATAGCAGGACATCTGGGCTCCACACGTATGTATAACAGAATCCGTGAGCAGTTTTATTGGAAAGGAATGAGAACGGATATAGAAAATTACGTTAAAAAATGTAAACTATGCCAAGAAAACAAAGCCTTGACGAGACTCAACAAAGCTCCTATGGAGATAACCACAACGTCTACCGCTCCATTTCAACGTATCTCACTGGATATTGTCGGACCTTTACCAGAATCCGGTACTGCCAAACTAAAGTATATACTCACATTGCAAGACGATCTTACCAAATATTCTGTAGCCTACCCAATAAGAAGTACAACAGCCGAAGAGACAAGCGATTGCTTAATACACTTCATATCCTTATTTGGCATACCTAAATCAATCCTCACAGACCAAGGTACCAACTTCACCTCCGAACTTTTTAAAAATACCTGTCAATTCTTGAAAATCAAACAGCTGTGGTCATCGCCGTACCACCCACAAACTCAAGGAGCCCTTGAGAAGAGCCACTCCACACTCAAGGAGTACCTAAAATCCTTTACTAATGAGAACCAGGATAACTGGCCGAAATACGTCTATACCGCCATACTTACATACAATATTACACCACACACTACGACAAAATTCACACCCTACGAATTAGTATTTGGTCACAAACCCCTTATACCTAGCTCTCTCTATGGAAGTGAGCCAAACGCAACCTATTCCGATTATATTAAGATGTTACAACACAAACTCAAGTACACTAGACAGAAGGCAATAGACAATATCCTACAATCCAAAGAAACTTCCAAAACTTATTACGACTCCAGAACAAGGACTCCACATAAATACAAACCCGGTGACTACGTTTACCTAAAAAAATCATCTAAGACTCAGAAAAGCCTTGTCACCCCTTTGGAAGGGACCTTATAAAATAATACGAGTTCATAGTAATCATACAGTCACCCTTCTTATCAATAGAAGGCATGTAACTCACCATTTCGACCAAATCAAACCCGCGACAACAAGTTAAATTAAATACGACTCCTTCCTATTTCAGCCCTTCAATGAAAGCTCAACCGGATCTTGTCAAGCCCTACCCCACCAACTCCGGCATCTACTTCGAGGGCCTAGGTAAACTAAAAATAATGCATGGTCAATTAAATGTGGTGAGCTACGTGGATATTTCCTATATAAACCCTCATCTTATGAAACTTAATGAAGTCATAGGTACAGTGAGATTTGCGTGTCAACAAACTACCGATTATAACTGTAGAAGTATACTATCTCCACTTGCAGTACGGTACAATGATATCAAGCGTGAATTCGAATCCATATCCCATCTTATTTCAAAACGTGAAAAGCGCGCAGCGTGGTTCGGAGGAATAGGCACCGTATTCAAACACATTTTCGGCACCCTCGACGAGGATGACGCATCCAAATACAATTCCGCTATAGAATCTGTCCAAAACGACGAGAAAACACTCGCAAAGTTAATGAAGGAAAACATTTTAATTACCACGTCAACTCTCGAATCTTATAGACAAACAATTGATAAATTAAAAATAAACGAGGAAACCTTAAATATCGCGGTGAACATGCTTGTAAACCAAATCCATAACATTACCGAAATCTCTAACAAATTAATTCCCGAAACAAAAGTCCATTCCATATTAACTAGCCTCGAGAGCTCATTGCTTACGCTGTCATTTCAACTGGAAGATTTAACCAACGCAATTCTACTATGTAGTCAAAACATCCTACATCCTAACATACTAAGTCCGAGCCAGTTGTTCCAAGAACTTGCGAATAATAATCAACACCTACCTAAAGACACCGAAATTCCTATATCTTTAAGCTTAAATAATATTCATGTAATATTAAGTATATCCACTGTATCATGCTATTATTATGATTCTAAGTTAGTATTTGTATTACACATCCCTTTAGCCACTATGGATGAATTTATTCTCTATCATAATTTGGCGTTACCAACCCCTCACGGGGCTAATGCCGACACCTTTAGCCTTATTTCACCCTCTAGTTCGTATACTGCTATTTCTAAGGATAAGTTACGTTTTTGTAACCTAGATAGTTTAGATAAATGTAAGACTATAAACTCTGAGTTTTATCTGTGCGCAATGACAACGGTACTACTCACAGGGAGCAACCCCACGTGTGAAAGTGAACTATTAACCAAATCAATTAGTGCCATCCCAGTGCAGTGCGTTACTAAAACGATAATGGGCGAATTAGACATTTGGAAACCACTCATAAACAATCAGTGGATTTTTGTGCAATCGCGCCCAACTAAAATCTCTATTGACTACAACAATTCACAATTGCGAGAAGTGATAGTGTCTGGAATCGGCATATTGAACCTTTCTACCCAGTGCACAGTGTACACTAAGAGTACGAGACTCGTATCATCCCTCGAGACATTAAATATAAGTGTCCCTACGCCTAGCCTAGACTTTAATATAATCGATGACTCTTGTTGTCAAATAGATCTTAAGTCTAATAGCCTAAGTACCATGTCCCCTACCTTACTACAAAATATCGATTTAGACGATTTATCAAAAACCAATCAGAATGATAAATTATTTCCAGAATTGAATAAAATAATAAATCAAGATTCGTTTCTCGTAAGGTATGGGACACACTATACTATATTCTCGTCATTAATTTCTATTATTGTTATTTCTTTCATAGTATTTAAGTTAATTAAGATATTTTTACAATATAAGAAAAAACTAAATATATCCATTATCAATCCAACTCGTACCGACAACGATGACGACACTCATACACGCGAAAACTCCCCAAACTTACCAAGGTTGAGGGAAGTCGTATAAGCCTGTTGAACCCGGAAGTTCGGCTCTTTCCCAAACTTCCATCTTCTGCGGGGGGTTGTTATATCCACCCTACGTTACTAAGAGGGCTGACAACCAGATACTATCCCTTAGTTAGCATCCTATAGTCTATAAAAGGCAACCATCCCGAACAGCGCAGTCAGTCTGTATTTCAACTCCTTCAAAGTCGGTACGCGTCGGAAAGCAACGTTGTTACCTTATACTAAATCTTACTATATCTCATGTACTACTTTCTGTGTGTTTAATTTTAGTTTACAATAAAAGTTTTTTTTTAAAAACCGTATTTGGTGATCCCGTATAACAGTACGATAGCCCCTAATAGCCCTCACCGCCATGACCCTCTGCGGTCGTCGCAGAAGGGCCCTACCTACTATACCGTGCTGGTCAGACATGTTGGTATAGGGTTTCATTTCGAGTTTTCCCTCTCTTGCCTTACGTGCATATCCCTTACTCGTCTTGTACGACATCCACGGGCAAGATAGGGAGTGGTGAATTGTATTCTTACTCCTTCACTACACGGAAAGGCTGATTATGCAGCCGAAACTACGGCTGAAACCGAAACAGAATTCGTGAGTTTTCACGCTGCGATACGACATGCTCGAGATGCTAGAGACGAAGCACCGTGCCCATAGTCGCCTCACAGTTCTTTAGTTTGTGTCTGCGCGTCGCGAATTTCGCAGTTTGAGGTAATCACTTCAAAGCAGGTTTTATTTCACTATTTATGTGACAACATTTAGCTCATAAATTATCGAGAACATTTTTTTCTTTGTGTTTAAATTTGACAGCGCAGATGGCGTAGTGGTTAACATACCGATCTACCGTGTTAGTGTCGTGGGTTCGAATCTCACGCAGGACAACACTTTGTGCGAATCCACAAGTTGTTGTTCTGTGTCTGTATGTAATTTTCGTCCGTTTATTAAATGTGTGTAAAGTTCCCCCGCAACACTAGTATTATTTATAAGTGCAGGAGGTTGTCTTTTAAAAAAAATCCTTACTAATATAGGTAAATGCGAAAGTAAGTTTATTTGTTTGTTACGCTTTCACGCTTAAACCACCGAACCGATTCCAAAAATACTTTATCGAATGGATAGCTATAATATCAGGGAAAATCATCCTTATTACTAATATTATAAATGCAAAAGTAAGTTTGTTTGTGTGTTACGCTTTCACGCTTAAACCACCGAAATGATTTTAAAAATTCTTTCACTAATGGAAAGCTATAATATCAGAGAGTAACATAGGCTATATTTAATCCCGATCCCCGTGGGAACGGGAACTACACGGTTAAGGCGACTGAAATCGAAGCGAAGCGAGGGTGGGTTGCTAATAGGCTATATTTTATACGGGATTCCTACGAGAACAGGAACTACGCGGGTAAGACAACTGAAACCGAAGCGAAGCGAGGGCGGTTTGCTTCTCTATTATTTTATTCCTTCTATGGATTTCAGTAATTTTTCATTATCTACTAGATAAGCGTTGTGTAAATTATCACCTTCATTGTTATACGTTATCTGTGGTGTGTGTACGCTAAAATAACTGTGTCAATCATTTGACATTTGTAAACAATGGAGTCACAAGGCGGCCCAGTGCGAGCCGAGGTCGATCTCAACAATAGTTGGACCAGATCTAAATGGAAACAGTTATAATATTATTGAGATACTTTCCATATGGTATTAGGTATATTATCCGTGTGATGACTAGGCCTTCCAATCCCGCAGCCTAAATTCAATCTCGGTATTTGCGGGACTACAAGTTTTCAATCCCGCGAGACCTCGGTATTTGCGGGATCCCGCATATCGAAAATATTTACATTTATATAAGGCAAATAAACCAATGAATTAATCAAATGCATATTTATTTACGTACATATTACTATTAATATCAATCAAATGACACCGTTTATTTGTAACAAAAAGAATGAATTAATCGACTAACTACACATTTTTTAAAGTATTACTATTAGTATGAGATCAATGAAATTACTTCGTTAATTTATCACAAAAACCTTATGAATTATTAACTATCTCCATATTTATTGAAGTATTACCACTAATATGAGATCAATCAAATTACATCGTTTTTTTTTCTTCACAAAAACAGTAAACATATACTGAATTAAAAACAAATCAAAACAAAACAAATCTTCAAAAAATACACATAAAATTTAAAAAAATCAACCAAAAAAAAACATACATTTAAAATGTAAATTTATATAGGATATATGATTGATATGATTTGAGTTTGAGAGTTTATTAAGTTTAAGGTTGCATGCACGCTTTTTTTCAGTCCCGCAAATCCCGCGGATCCCGCGCCCGCAATCCCGCATCATGCGGGATTGGAAAATGGCGCGGGATCCTGTCCGGGGATTGGAAGCCCTAGTGGTGACGGAGTAAGAATACAATTCACCACTACACACCATCTTTGCGCTATCATCATCACCCTATCTTGGCCATGGATGTCGTAAAAGACGACTAAGAGAATATGCAACAAGTCAAATCTAACCTACTTTAAGATCTCACATTTTTTTTAAATAACAGCAATTGTTATAGGTATTCAATAAAGCAAAGAAATAGAGTTTAATACTTGTTCATAATGTTATTTTGTTTCTATAAATACATATTTATATTTTGCATAGAACTTGGCACTCATTTAGATCTCAATTGTTTTAGCGGCGAAGCCCACACCTAAGCATAATTTTTGTATTGAACTTGGCTCTCCTTTTTTACATTTATGTTTTTGGTGGGATATCATTACTTTTTATAAAGAAAACTAGGCAGGTATTGATATTTAATGTTTTACTTGCGTTGCTACTGCATTGTTTTCTTTTTTATGCTATTGTCTACATTCTCTTGAATGTTAAACTTTATTTTTATATTTCTGTTATATAACAATAATAATAATACATATATTGGGATAGTTTCAAATATCTGCTTGTAACATAGTAAGGGTTCCAACGATACAATAAAAAAAAATGTATGAGGACCCCCCTATTTCTTTCTTTATTTTCTTTTTATTTTTAGATTTTTTCCTACGCTTACACACAATTACCGAGCTGGATTCCAAATTTCATCCTTCTAGGTCATCTCGAAGTAGGTTAGATTCAGGTACTACATGTCAGTCAGTCAGTGCTAAAATTTACGACTTTTTGACCTTTATATCTTTATAACCGTTTAAGCTAACTTCATGAAATTTGGGTTTCTAGATGTCCTTATGGATATAATTAAACGCACGTAGTTTTATGCGTTTATGTTAAAGAGGTTTTGAGTTATAGAAGAGTCAAAAGTGACATCAAGTGGTTCGTGTAATATTACACTCGGCGCTGGCTAGCTAGTTACTTTGCTTGATACGCTACCGCGTGTCTAGATAAAGCCCTATAAATTTGACCAGCGTGGTAAAGTATGTCAATTTCCCTCCCATTGTGAAGTAGATCCGAGCCTAATAGGGGAACTTCTGTGGCCAATAATCCTGTTATCAGGCGTAGATAAGAGTCCGCCCGTGAACATGAATGCTCGCAAAAATCAAATATAAACGCGATAAAATCCATTAAAATGGTTTGATTTACAATGTATATAAGTAGTACGTCAATCCTGTGTATTGTACATAACTAGCTGACCAAACAGACGTTGTTCTCTTCAAATAAGGGCCACCTATCGGGTCCAATTGTGAATCTAAACCATTCTCAAATGCCCTTGATGACACACAAAAAATTTCATCAATATCGGCCCAGCCGCTTAGGAGGAGTTCAGTGACATACACACGTACACAAGAAATTTATATATAAAGATACTAGCTGGCCCAACAGACGTGGTTCTATTCAAATAAAATATCCCTTACGATCATAGTAGCGTCACCTACCGGGTCCAATTCTGAATCTAAACCATTCTCAAATTCCCTTGATGACACACAAAAAATTTCATCAACATCGGTCCAGTCGTTTAAAAAGATTAGTTACATCTCCTCCACAGTTACATCTTATAAATACATACTTCGTAACATAACCTTAACATGCAATATGATCGGGGTCCTAGTAGGGGACGTTGAAGAGAGAGGGTACTCCCTCGGGTTATTCCATCAGGTCGATCACTGAAGTCAAGGAGATCTGCGCCGGTGGTCGACCCAACGACGAAGGCGACGTGGTGTCACGGGTGGGTTACGGGTATGCGTGCTTATGTCCCTCTGTCGCCTCGGACGGAGTGGTGCGAGGAGTGCGCCGACCGCAACCCATCCCCCAAGATAAAAAAAAACAAAACATGCAATATCCAAATATTTCACTTGTTCCTTGCTTTTGCTGGCTTCGACCAGCGAATTTCGTCTACTCGATCTACTCATTCGAGACAGTCTATTTATACCCGTTACTTATATCGATAACAGGAATATGTAAATTGCATAAACAGTGATAGCTTCTGTCATATACCATCATGCTGTATCACTTATTGTCATATATCAGGATGATAACAGAGATAATACGCTAAACATACCATCGTCATATCATTTGATAATAGATCCGATGAGTACCTACATTATAATGTAAATATCTGGTTGACCGGAATATTTTTGTCGAATTTATTTAGATATATCATCATCATCTTGCTCTTATCCCAATTACTTGGGGTCGACGCAATATGTCATCTGTTTTGACATATTGCAAAAAGTTTCGGCAATGACTTTTATGACCCGCCGCCTGCCTGACGTCAAACCTCCTTGGGAATGTAATCGTTGACCCAAATAGTACCAGATGGAGTTGGTCTGGGTCAATCTAGGGCTCTTAGTCGTCTTTTACGACACCCACGAGCAAAGCAAGGGTTGGTAGTATTCGAAGCCGCTACCACACAGTCATTTAGATATATATTAATTACATTTTACATTTAGATATATATTAATAAAAAATAAACAATGAAAAATACATAAAAAATTACAAAAAGAGAATAATAATAACACCGAGATTCGAACCGACGCCACCGTTTGAATGCCAAAATAATACTAAAATGAAACTGCATTACTTCCCAACTGGGCTATTGTAACTCATGACGTTGACGGCAAAATTTGAATTCATATTCATATCAAATTTATATTGTGATGCTAAAAACACTGACAAAACAATATTTTCTATAAATAAAACCTAGCCAGATGGATTTTTTGGCCTCAAAACCTCTAGTATGCCAAGTTTCATCAAAATCGTTGGAGCCGTTTCCGAGATCCTGAATATATATATATTATATATACACTCATTTGCAAAAAAAACGGGCACCTAAGCAATGAACCATTTCAAATGTTAATATTTCTTTGTTTGATAATTATAGGTAGTTTTATCCACACAATTTGCTAAATTAATAAGAAAATAATCGTTTTCATCAGTATTTCATAAAATTTAGATACAATTTATGGGAAATAATGCTAAACCTCGCTAGTAGTGTATATTCGCTAGTAGTGCATATGCTCATGAAGTAAAAATAAAAAAGTTTTTTTGTTTGTTTTTCTTTAATAAAGTAAAAGCAGATAAATGTTTAGTATCGAGTGTGACCCCCTCTAGGTAAAATCACAGCTTGAATTCGTCTGGGCATGCTAGCGAGTATATCCCGGATACTTGCTTGCGGAATACGTTCCCACTCCGCAGTAATCACATTCTTCAGCTCTCTGATGGTCTGCGGAGCCGGGTGTACTGATCTCACACGCCGTTTCAGAACGTCCCAGACATGCTCTATGGGATTGAGGTCGGGACTTCGAGCTGGCCAATCCAAACGACGAATGCCGACCTCTTGCACATACGCATTAACATCGCGGGATCGGTGGGCGCGAGCATTGTCGTCCATAAAAATCGAGTCTTCACCTAGAGCGGCCAATGCGGGTTGTGCATGAGAAATTAGAACTTCCGTTATGTATCGATGCCCAGTCAGTGAGCCGTTTTCAATGAAGACTAACTCTGTACGATCCATTGAATTTATTCCTGCCCAAAACATAACAGAGCCCCCACCATAAGGTGTGATTTCTTCGAAACATGCCTCTGCAAAGCGTTCTCCTTGTCTTCTTAGCACTCGCCGACGTCGATCTTCACCGAACAGAGATATCCTGGCTTCATCAGAGAACAAAACCCTATTCCAATCGTCTTGAGTCCATGATTCACAATTTCTAGCGAACCTAAGCCTGTGAACTCTGTGCTCACGGAGTAATTTGGGGCCGCGGGCCGGGCGGTGACTGCGTATATTGGCAGCGAGAAGCCTTCTCCTGACCGTCCATAGACTAATATGCACATTTCTTACTTCTTGGAGGTTGTTCTTAAGATCCACATACGAAGATTTGCGATTTCTCAATGCGCGACTCACAAGAAAACGATCATCCCGTGGTTGGGTACATGGTTTTCTTCCAGAACCAGGCCTTCTCTCGACGGAACCAGTCTCCTGATATCGCTGCCAGGTCCTTTGGACTGTCGAGCGACTAACATTTAGCCTCCTAGCCACGAAACATTGGCTGCAACCCTCTTCAAGCAGCGCGATAATTTTGGTAGCTTTTACCACTTTATCTACCATTTTTGATACAGCCAAACAGCATTAAATAAAGCTTTGACAGTCAAGGATATGAAATTAATCGATAAAAATTGAATAAAAGTTATGAAAGTCGATGTTAACTTCTGGAACTTCGCGCCAAAAATGTAGGATAAAAAGGGGTTTTCTGTAAAAATGAACATCAAATGAAAAATTGAATTTAGAACGTACTTTTTTAAATACCACAGCATTTTTAAAACCGGCCAGTAACGTGTACAAACGATTGAAACCTTTTTGGTATTGTATCTTTTTAAATATGAATGAAAATCAAAACCGCCCGTTTTTTTTGCAAATGAGTTTATATACAAGAATTGCTCGTTTAAAGATATTATTTATTTTTATTTATTTAAGACGCCACCCTGCACTAAGGAAATAATCCTTGTATTGCGGGGGACTTTACAAACATATAATTAACAGACACAAATTACATCCAGACTCAGAACAACAATTTGTGGATCGCACAAAGTGTTGTCCCGCGTGGGATTCGAACCCCCGACACTGGCGCTGTAGGTCGCTATCTTAACCACTACGCCATCAGTGCCATTAGATAAGATATTACAATGTACTATTTTATTCTATAGTGCTAGAAGTACTCTGTTGACAGTTAACAGTCTATATTCACGGGCCCGTCCATCCGGGGTAGTACCATACTGAGCAGAAAATCTACGTTTAAGTAGTAGCAATTTGTTACTGCGCTTCATTCGATGAGCGAGAAAGCCAGAAGCCTAACTTTCTGAGGATGTTTGCATGTGGTTGGTTTTGGTAATGCTTTTAGTTTCACCAAACCTTATTGCACTCATTCACACTCCACTTTCCTCACAGTATGCAGCGGCCTAGTAAAGGTCCATGAGCGTTAGTAACATTGACCACCAGGTCTACTGTTAGACCATTGTATTTTTAATCCGTCAAAACAAATAAATTGAATATAGTCTATACCAATAAATAAAATTGGAGTGTCTGTTTGTAATGTCAAAATAATAGGCTTTTTTCATGCTCACACGGTTATTTGCACGACACCTATGCCTAAAATAGCAATTAAAAAATTTTTGTCTGTCTGTCTGTCTGTCTGTTTGTTCCGGGTAATCTTCAAAACGGCTGGACCGATTTCAAAAATTCTTTCACCAATGGAAAGCTATAATATCAGGGCGTAAACTAGGCTATATTTTATCCCGGTATTCCCACGGGAACGGGAACTACGCGGATAAAACGACTATAACCTATAACCGAAGCGAAGCGAGGGCGGATTGCTAGTTTATGAATATATATCGTATAAAATTTAAAATACAGTATTGCTTATCAAGTTTTAATAAGCATACATAATTATATCTTATATTAGTCGCATATAACAATAATAAAACAATTTCCGTTTCCTTCATCTTAAATAACAAAATAGTATTTAATATAAGGTTTATGAGCCTGATGACCTTCGGATAACCTCTTAAGTCTTACGGGTGATAATTATTCATTATTATTCCAAAGCTACATCGAGTTTCGGCGGGAATATGGATGCATCATGTTACACTCTTGAATTATATTTTTTTTTTGTGTTTAATATATGTTTGATTTAAAAAAAATTGTTGATATTTTATGTAATATAATACAGTTAAGATGCAGAACTGTGGTGTATATAACATAATAGTGATTTACGTGTATTTTCATATTCTACCAAAATTCTCAGGGAAATTACCAGCGCCCAATTATTGGTAACGACTTGACTTACGGACGATGACTAATAAGCTACTCAATATGAAGAAGTATTAAATAATATATGAAGAAAACTGAAAGATTGGCTGTGTGAGCTTTATCCCCTTTGCCTGTCCGAATGGACAACTAGAATTAGAAAATACATCATTATCGTAGACAATATTACAATTTTTTTAAAGACACAGAAAATTTTGAAGTGTATTGAATATGATTTAATTGTGAATTGCGTGCATTTTCATGTGCCGTAAACTTCTCATAAAATTAATTTGGTTATCAGCAGCGACTAACATGACTATACATATAAAAACGTATTAAGATCTTTTTTTTAATTCGACACTGCCACCAATAGCTCATATTATTGTAGTTTATTGCTAATACAAAAGAAAATAAAGAAGAAGAAGAAGAAGACCTTTCATTACAGCGAAAATCTTCATTTAGCTGGAAATTCTACAGACATAAAATTAACGGTCGCATTTACTTAAGCACGCCGACGCTTCTAATGATACCTAATTTGTCCGGTTCTAATAAGTAGTTGAGGAGCTATGAGGGAACAGATGAACCTACATATATAGCCTGTCAAAATCATAACCCTCCGTAGCCGGGTAAAAAAAAATAAAATTAATCAACAATTTACCTAGTTGTCGTGTTAGATACAAAAATATAAATATTTGATGACCAAGCTAAGAAAAAATGTTGACATTTGCGAAGTATAATTTGCTCGTATATTTAAATATCTTGTAAGCTATTTGTTTATATCTAGCAACTGGGTAAACACCATTTTGAGTCATGTCTAAAATCAGCAAATACTTCACATTTTAAAATGTATGACAGAATTAGACGGAAATATGGAAGGCCAGGAAATGATTCTTATTTTATACAGAAGAAAGAAGTCTGCCCACTTCATAATGTATTATTAAATAAAAAAAAAGTAGCAAGTTAAAATAACCTTAAAAATCAATAATAATGTAGCATCATGCCATCTGGTACCATACCCTCTATCTGGAAGTAAAATATTATCAAAATCAATCCAGCTGTTTTGAAGATTACCCGGCAACAGACGGACAGACAGGCAAAAAATTAAACTGGATTTTAGACATAGATATCATTAAAATAACCGTGTGAGCTTAAAAAACTTACTATTTTGACGTTACAAACAGACAGTCGATCAACCATAAAAAAAGTCTTACACTGTTACAAAACTTTGCATTTGCACAGACATTATGAGAAATAATTGAGTTTATTAAATCAAAATAACTCGTATTTCAAGAAGCAAATTTTATTTAAATTACACCTCACGGCTCTATTTACAGTTTTTATTCAGAATTATGTAAAAACGGAAGTTCAGGATAGGTAATCATTTCGCTATTTATGTTATTACATAGTTTTATCAGTAGCTTCGCTTGCTTATTTGATATTTTATTTATAAGCCCGCTAAAATTAATAATAATAATATTAAAAACATTGTAAATAAAACTACTTTACGGATTTTATCGCGTTTGTATTTGATTTTTCATTACTACTAATTTTAATGTTTAATAATTACTTATCATAAACAACATAATTTTTTCATATAGAATCATTCTCTTCTTACACTGGCAATAAATTTGTATCAAAATGTGGGTCAATATTTAATTAATAATTTTCTGTATCGGGTCGATAATTATAAATTTTCTGTAGTAACGATGACTTGTTGGACGTGTGACATCTTAGTCCGCCTGTGACCATGAACGCTGCAAAGGATTCGAAACGTCGGACAATCAAAAATCAAATACAAACGCGAGTTAGTTTTATTTTAAACTAGCAACCCGCCCTCGCTTCGGTTATAGGTTATAGTCGTTTTACCCGCGTAGTTCCCGTTTCCGTGGGAATACCGGGATAAAATATAGCCTAGTTTACGCCCTGACATTATAGCTTTCCATTGGTGAAAGAATTTTTGAAATCGGTCTAGGCGTTTTGAAGATTACCCGGAACAAACAGACAGACAGACAAACAGACAGACAGACAGACAAAAATTTTTTAATTGCTATTTTAGGCATAGGTGTTGTCCAAATAACCATGTGAGCATGAAAAAAGCCTATTATTTTGACATTACAAACAGACACTCCAATTTTATTTATTGGTATAGATCTGTGTACGTTACAAAACTTCGTAATGCCAAATCTTTTAGAACATCCGCAGACATACAATTGTAAGTTGGCCGATTAAATCGCAAATAGGTGTATTAGGTGTAGGTACTTATGCAAGCCCGCACGTCTTCTCCAACTAAATCGTCCAACTAATTAATTGGACACCGATCGTATCAGAATTAAGATTCCCTTCCGATTACGCACAATTAAAAAGTTGTCCAACTATCGGTCAACTGCTTGTTAGCACAGTTATCCTATGCAAGTTCGCACACTATCCAACTTTGTTGGACAGTTGCACGGCAAGATGCAAGATGACACGCGTGCACTTGATTTCCACACGCTCGCATCTTCGTCGACGGGTACGATGTCTATCTCCCGATCACTTGTTGCAAACGAAAAAGTAGAAGAGCTCATAGAGAAGCCGACCGCGTGAGGAAAGACCGACGTCCTCCCCGAGGGGGGGGGGGACCGGTCGATGGGAGGGTACCTCAGGTAGGGGGTATTCCGTCGGGCCGACGTCTGATGACAAGTAACCCTGCTCCAGTGGTCGGCCCAACGACGAAGGCGACGTGGTGTTCGGGTGGGTTGCGTGCTTAATTAAGCCCCTCTGTCGCCCCGGACGGAGTGGTGCGGAAGCGCACCGACCGCAGCCCACCACCAAAAAAAAAAGAAAAAAAAAAAGAACAAGAGCTCATAGAGGAAGTTCAAAAAGGCCAGCGTTGTACAAAAAAGACTTGAAACAATTTATCAGGGTAATATCTGAGTTTAGAATGCAATGTATGATGCAATTAAGTCTGCGGCTTGTAACCAATAAAATAAAGTTGGTCAACTAAATTATAAAAATACGCAATTTAGTCGTGCGATAGTCGCCCAACTTCCAATTGTATGTCTGCGGGCTCTCTTATTCTTGTTACGGCGTTCCTAGTTAGCTAAAAAAATGCATTCACATTCGACTACACAGACAGCGTAGTGGTTAGGATACCGACCTACCGGGCCGTGTCGTGGCTTCGAATCTCATGCAGGACACATTTTATGCGATCCACAATGATCCAAATATGTCAATGTAATTTGTAAAGTCCTCCGCAACACATGGAAAAATCCCTGTATTGTAAGTTTGTTAGACTAGACCCTGCACTAAGGAAATAATTCTTTAGTGCAGGGTGTTGTCTTAAAAACAACTGCATTTAGTCATTTCGACGTGAAAGATTATCTGACACGTTTTCGCATTTATAATATTAATAACACGAACATATTACTTCCTCTGCGTGCGTACAAATGTCACCGTCCAACCTTGAACCCGCAGACATCTGTTTCCGTACGTGTCAATACTTAAGAAGAAAGTACACTAGGTCATGACCTCGCATCCGTGAACCCTACAGCATATAGTAACAGCAGAACTGAAAACAGACTATCAATGGCTAAGGTTTGGGTTAATGTCATTTCTAATCTATTCAGACATACCTACAGCCTATTTTTTTTAAGTGAAACTTCTTATAGGAAGGTTTAATATTCGGATACGCAACTTTTTATTTAGCATAAAGCTCTTAAGAAAAAGAGTTTAAGCGACATACGTATAACGCATACTTACACGTATTCCCCCAAATAGTTTGAATTAAAAAATTGTGTGGTGAATGAATATTTCTTCTACACTTTAATATTAAAAGTCATAAGTTTTAAACGTAAATGTATTTTTAAGTAATTATATTCATCATCATAGCAGCCCAAGTAAGTCCCACAGTTGGGCTCGGACCTACTCCACAATGAAAGGGAAATTCACCTGGTATTGACCTACTGCGCTGGTCAGACGTGTTGCCATAAGGTTTCATTTTGAGTTTTCTTTCCCTTGTATGGATTTCATATTATTATGCATATTATATCCCTTAGTCGTCCTTTAATCGCCGTAGTCATCAGGAGTAGTGCATTATTTCCTTATTCCGTCATCACACGGATAATAATTATATTATTTACTTAAATATCTCAACCCGTATAAGGCTCACTGGTGGGCTCGAGCCTGCTCTACAACAGGAAGACAATTGACCTCCTAAACTACGCTGGTCAGACGGGTTAGCATAGGATTCATTTCGAATTTACCTTTTCTTGCACAGATGTTATCTGCAAATAATATTTTAGTCGTCTTTTACGACACCTATAGGCAAGAAAGGGAGTGGTGAATTCTTACTCCGTCACCACACGGCAAATCAAGGATTTCTATAAATAGTATTAATTATGTAAATAAATAAAAACAACAATGTGTTTATTTATGTTTGATTAATTACTCTTTGTTACAAGTTTTTAAAAAGGTGAGCGATGCATTTGTTTTGGTTGTGACATGCGTTATTGCACATAGCTGGCGGTGAGCCAACCGTGATGAGTCTACATGTCTTGGTGATGTCTCCTTTGTTCGTATACCTTTATACTATATATATTGTAGCTGGTACTGTTGGGTACTTTTGGGGCGAGGTCCGTACGTGGGGTCATTTAGTTTTTAAGTTTGACTCGTGGCTTCCTTGTCATTTAATATTAATTGACTTGTAACTTTTATTCACTTAGTATAGTATTTTATATAATTTATGTATTCCTACCGATTTATAACATGACAAGTTACGTAATACATTAAATAAATAAATCGTAATATTTTAATAATACTTTATGCCATATTGGTTCCTGTCGTAATCTGTTCTTTTATGCATATATACTTGTACAAAATAATTTAGATGTTTCACATCTGACAGGCGTCCTGAGCGGTGGCTCACTTTTTTTTTAGTTTATTTATTTATGTACCTAAATATTTTCTAAACACTTTTATGTTGTAGCTCAAGCTACTACTTAGTCAACTAAGTAAGAAATATTTTTCCGTGTGGTGACGGAATAAAAATACAATTCACCACTCCTATAATAACGAGTTTATAATTAGAAAACTATTTTGCCCGTAGATATCGTATAAGGCGATTAAGGGATAGACTAGAGTAAAAAATTCAGAAAGAATACCAATCCGGCTGACCAGCGTGGTATAGCAGGTCAATATCAAATCAAATCAAATCATTTATTCTGCATAGGCCCCTTGAGGGCACTTACATATTGTCAAATTTATACATCTTTTGAATATAATACAATATCTACCTATAATATATACATATATATATATATATATATATATATATATATTAGGGTGTGCCAAAATAAGGCGATATTTTTTATTTTTCACTCTAAACTAAACTCTGGCTAAAGGAGTTTAACTTCAAAAACCCTTATCAATAGTTCTCTGATAGAAAACTATCTCCGTCGGTATGAGAAAGCATTTTTATATATTAAAAAGTGAAATTTAATTTGATTGAATTCTTTGGAAATTGGTAGAAACAGGTTTTTTACGACATACTTGATATGGTGTCAAATTATTGTTATTTTCGCATCGTGCTTGTATCCTTGAATTATAGGTTAGCAATACCTGTATTTGATACGCAACATTATTTCTCCATCTTCATTTAGCCTAACGTTTACTGCTGGGCGTAAACTTCTCTCATATTTTGCTACAAAGAGCGGTCCTGTGCCGTCTGCATGCTACGATGCTCAGCAACTTTCACCAGGTCGTCGGTCCACCTAGTAGGGGAGCGTCCTACACAGCGTCATCCGATATGTGGTCGTAACTTGAGAACCTATCTTCCCCAGCGGTTGTCAATTCATCGAACGGTTGAACGATGTCGCCCGCCCATTGCTATTTCAGTTAATTCTTCGTGCTATGTCGATCACACCAGTTCTTCTACGAAATTCCGTATTACGGATTATATCTCGCAGAAAAATCCTGAGCATAGCCCACTTTATAGCACGTTGAGCGACTTTTAAGCTTGGAATATAATTGATACCATCAAGAATCTCTCTCCTTAGTCGTTCACTCCTGACGAAGTGGTCGTGGTTGATGATGGGTCATTGTTGGATAGAGCAGCTCTCGCAATGCGCCTCCACTTGTGCCGGTCCTCAGCGTCTCGGGAACACTGGACTACGAAGGTTTGTGTCGCAGTTTTAATGAGGTCTGTCTAACGCGTAGGTGATCGACTGCGTGACCGCTTGCCCTCTACATGTCCTTGGACAACCAGCCGTTCCATGGATTGTTCGTTCCGAACAATATGTTCAAAATATTTCAAGATTCGTGTTTGCACAGTCGACGATAATCTTTGTTTAATTTTTAGTTCAGTCAGAATGGAGACGTTGGTTCTAAACGCTGTCCAAGGAATCTGCAACGTGCATCGATTTTGCGTCGGTCTTTGAGGCGAATCGTCCACGTTTCTGCGCCATAAAAAAATATCGGGAAGACCAAGCTTCTCATTAGGCGGACTTTTGTGGTTTTGGTGATATTACGGTTGTACCATACTCTTTTCAGCTTGTCAACAGCAGATCGTGTGCAAGCGTATCTCCTTCGAATTTCGTCTTCACATCCTCCAGTGTTCGTAATAATGGAACCGAGGTACACATATGATTGAACAACCTCACAGTTGGCAATTCTGGAAATGTCAGAATGCTTAAGTTCAACTCGGTCCACTATCATCATTTTGGTCTTGTCTCTATTGATCGAAAGACCGAAGGAGAGGCTTATTTCCTCCAAAAGTGTAAGCAGGAGTGGCAATAGGAGTGGTAGGACCACACTGTCGACAGTTATCTGTCTACAGCCGCGGGCCGGTCCGTCCGGGGCAGTACCATGCTCTCGCAGAAAATCGACGTCTGAGCAGTAGCAATTTGTTACTGCGCTTCGTTCGGTGAGCGAGAGAGCCGGAAGCCCAACTTTCTGAGGGTGATTGCGTGTGGAGGGTTTTGGTGGTGCCCTTGGTATCACCGAGCCTCAATGCACGCATTCACACTCCCTTCGCTTTCTTGCGGTAGGCAACGGCCTTGTAAAGGTCCATGAGCGGCAGCAACACTTACCATCAGGTGTACTGTTTGCTCGTTTGCCACCGTTTGCAATAAAAAAAAAAAAAAAAAAAAAAAAGCAGGTGTTCCATGTCTTCTTTTGTTTGTGTGAGAAGAGTAGTGTCGTCGGCATACCTCGAGGGGCATATCTTCCGACCTCCCACTGAAACGCCTTTGTCAACTATCAAGAATAGACTTTGTAAAAAAGCTTATTCTAAAATCTCGGATTATGTAAATGATGCCTTGTTATTTTAAATAAACTCTTTTTTATTAACTCTCATTGTAAAGCGTAGCGTGTTTTCACAAACGAAATTTTGTATTTTCACCGTTTGTAACATATGGTGGTGGTCATGCTCATTGAAGGATCTACTTGCGGTAGCTGCATGGAGCGGGTCACTCCCTTCCCTCCATAGTGGTTAAGGGGAGTGATGGCTGCTCTAGTAGTTAAATCGTGATCGGGTGCCGCTTGTGGAATATGGTAGAGCCATAATCGTTTGAATTATATTACATATCATGTGGTTCGAAGGGCAACCCACTTTTTTTTTATGGGTGGGCTATGGTAAGCGCACAGCGGTCCATTCCGTCCGGGGCGACGAAAGGACTGCGCACGGACCCATAACCCTCCCATACCCACGTCGCACTCGTCGTTAGGCCGACTACCGGAGCAGGGTGATTTGTCATCAGTGGTCGAGGGCATCACACTGGAGCTAATTCTTAC
This sequence comes from Lymantria dispar, assembly GCA_032191425.1. NCBI lineage: Eukaryota > Metazoa > Arthropoda > Insecta > Lepidoptera > Erebidae > Lymantria > Lymantria dispar. The sequence continues at coordinate 526,556 of CM063465.1, read as the reverse complement.
AAAATATGTTGTACACAATTTTATATCTAGTAAGAAGAAAAAGAAATTAAAAATAATAGACAAGCCCGCTGAGTTTCTTGTCGGATCTTCTCAGTAGCGGTCGCGTTCCGATCCAGTGGTAGTTTATTTTTTGGATAAATTATTTTAGTTTTGTAAACTTGACAATATGTGAGTGCCCCCTCGGGGTTTATGCATAATAAATTATTTGAATTTTAAATTTGAATAGCCGCTGAAAGACCATGTCTACCTTACTCCGTAATCGCAAAGGTATTGTGACTGCACAGAGGTTATCATGTCAGTGTGACGCTTTCGAATTCAACGCAAGACTACACTTTGTGTGATTCACATATTGTTGTTCTAAATCTGGATATAATTTGCGTTCAGTAATTTATATATTTGCGAAAATCCCCGCAATAAAAGGTATATTTCCTTAATACAAGGATTTTGTTAAAAGAAAAAAAAATCATGTGGTGACTGAGCAAGAATACAATTCACTACTATTGGTCTTGGGTGTCGTAAAAGATGATTAAGGGATTATAATAAGCGTATAATATCTATACTAAAGAAGGAAAACTCTATACCAATCTATTTGACTAGCATAGTATAGTATATCAATTTTCCTCCCATTGTGAAAGAAGCTCGAGCCCAGCTTTGGGACGTAATCGAGCTGTGATAATGATGATGAATTATCTTTGAACTCCTTCTAAACGGCTGGACCGATTGTGATGATTTTTTGTGTGTTTGAATGTATTAGATTAATATTTGGACGCAATAGGTGGCGCTGTGATCGATTCCAAAGATAATTCCTTTTTTTTAATTTGAATAGAACAGTGTCTGTTGGGTCAGCTCGTATATATATACATATATACTTATACATGATGACCGAATTTGATGAAATTTTTTGTGTGTATATTTAAATGGTTTCGAGAATGGTTCAGATTAATGTATGAAAACGGTAGGCGGTGCTGCGATCGATATCAAAGATAAATCTTTATTTTTAATTTGTTTGTTGTTTGTCTGTAGAGTCTTAAACTTAACCGCATCCTCGAGGCTATTGCAATACGAAGTATATTGCAATAAAATAGTATGTATTGTGTAATTGTACGCTCAGTTTATTAGCAATCTAATTAAGGAAGCCAGACATAATGTCAGCAGAATGCTTTGAGTATCATTTTATCTTTATAATGAACGGTAAAAGAGTACTCGGCTTTCTTAGTGCTAAGTTATAACTACTAAAATTCTTGAGTGGCGACCAAGTATCAGATAACGCGGTGTAAGACTAGGTACCGTCGTCGTTTTAGTTCATACACGTCCCACTGTTGGGCTTGAGTCTCCTCCACAATAGAAGGGAAATTGACCTATGCCTATGTTGGTATAAGGTTTTATTTCGAGTTTACCTTCTCTTGCATAGATGTTAAGTGAAGTAAAGTTATATCCCACAATCGTCTTTTACAACATCCACGGGCAAGATAGGGAATGGTGAATTGTATTCTTACTCCGTTAGCGCACAGTGAAGATACCGTATCTGGCGAAAGTTTGTGAGCGTCGTTGGATGCAGGCGACACAGGATTGCAATTTGCGGCGAAACATGTGAGGGGCCTACGTTCACCAATGAACCCTAATAGACTGAAATATAATGAAGTAATAATAACTTTCCCCCATTCTTGCTCGTGGGTGTCGCAAAAGACGACTAAGAGATACAATATGCTTATAACATCTATGCAAGAGAATGTACATTCGAAATAAGACTCTATGCCAACATGTCTGACCAGTGTGGCATAGTAGGTCAATTTCCCTCCCATTGTGGAGGTGACTCGAGCCCAGCTGTGGGACATATATGAGCGGCCGTGAAGATAACAACTGTTAAATCGCAAGGTAATAATAAGGAAAACTATAAATCAAAACCTATAATCAGCCTGGTATAAACAGGTAAATTTCTTTCTCAATCACAAGGAATATTCTTGTTGCTGTAGTAATTGTAAATTTATCGCTTACCTTTACTATTTACCTCTCCTAACCGTGGGTGTCTTAAAAGACGACTAAAGGATATGCATTATGCAGGTAACATCGATGCAAGGAAAACTCGATATATAATCTTATTCCAATACATCTGACCAGCGTGGAATAATTAGTCATTACCGCTTTTGATGGTCGAATAGGCTTGAGCCCAATAGTGGGACACATCTTTGCTAATGTTTTTTAAAAAAACAAAATTGAAAGACACTTTTTTTTATTTTATCCGTGTGTGATGGAGTAAGAATACAATTCACCATGCTCATTCTTATCGTGGGGGTCGTTAAAAACAAATTAAATATATTATGGAAACAAGATCAGCAAGATAAAAAAACATCACTTTGAAAAAGATCATCGTTATCACCATAGCACATTTATGTCCAACTGTTTAGTTCAAGCCTCCTATACAATACGAAGGCAATTGACCTACAACTTAAAAATATGGTGACATACATTATATGAATATTCGCTATAAGGATAAATTAATTGAAGATAGGACTGTTGATAAAATATCGATATATCAAAATATCGATATTATTATTTAAAAATATCGCTATATGTGGTGTACGATGTTATTATTTAAAAATATCGATATATCGAAATATCGATACTTATTATTAATATTTTTTGGACGATATATCGATAGTTCGGTTCTAAACAGTAAATATCGAGGGTGGATAATTATTTTAATAATTTTATATTCTTGTAAATTATTCATTCGACAAAATCGGCGTAAACTTAATCTACTGACATGAAATTGATGATAAGTTATCACTTACTCCTGGAATTTAGCTAAAAAATAACTCATCACGGGCACCACGCAATGAACAAAGAAAAAAGAGTGGCTACAGAGGCAAATATCGATTATCGAACTCCGATATTGATATATTTAAAAATATCGACATATCAAAAAAAACGTATTTTAAAAATATCAAAAGCCCTAGTTGTAGACGTTATTTGTCTCTAAAGCCCCCACTACACGTTGGCAGATGCGTCCGCAGACGTCGTCAGATGCATCCGCGGATGGATCTCTGTGCACCATCCACACGTCTGCAGGCCGATCAGTCTGTATTGATTCTTGACGGACGCAACACGTACGTGCGTACGCACGCGAAATGGATATTGAGACCGTAGCTGTTGCAGCTATTTATTTATTTAGGGCCTTTAAGTACTATTTAAGTGTCCATCGCAGTAGTTATTAAATAAAATGGAGAAGAGGAACGTGGTGGACGCTGTAATCAGCATACATAGAAACCGAATAATGTGGAAAAAAAATCATTTCCATAATGTATTTTTTGCCTTCCGTGTGGTGACGGAGTAAGAATAAAATTCACCACCATCCCCCACACATTCATTCTTACCCGTGTGTGATCGTACGAGACGACTAAGGGATATAAAACGCATATAACATCTATGCGAAGGAAAACTCGAAATAAAACCCTATACCAACCTATACCGACACGTCTGACCAGCGTGGTATAGCAGGTCAAATACCCTTCCATTATGGAGGAGGCCCGAGCCCAACAGTGGGACGTATATGGGCTGAGATGATGAAGATGATGATTTATTGCAATTTGTTTTAACACATCCTCCTGGACATAATTTTTTTTCGCAGGAATAGCGTGGATAACTAGCTTTTAGAACTACATATATGCAGAGCCATCCCGAGAATTTGATAATTTTGTTCGAATTTCTGCTTGATACAGCTCCAAGGAATTTGAATGTTTTGTCAGTGCTCGTGTTAGCCATTTTAACGAGCAAGTAAAAAAGAAAGAACGAAAAAATACTGCAGAAATCACGCGTGTATTCTCATCCGTTTCCCGATGAACACTGATCACTGACGCGTCGTCCGACGTGTGGACGCAACACTCAGCGCTGGCGTTGAAACCCTTTGATCCGTGCTACAAAAACCGACAACTAACGGATGAGTGCCGGATGCATCTGCGGACGTCAAATACCTACCACAGACGAGCAAATCACCCCTCTACACGTCGGCGGACGCGTCCGCCGATGACATCTGCGGACGCATCTGCCGACGGGTAGTGGGGGCTTAAGAAATGAGAAACTCATTCACGGGGCGATGTATACAATCCTACAATGAAATACCATAAGATATCCATAATATCCCAGTGAATAAGTTTAAAAAAAAAACTATAGGTAATGTATAAACTTTGAAATGTTTATGTTAAATTATAAAGTATCGCATTATCTAAATAATAATACAAACTGGTTATGAGCAGCTTCTCATTCAGTATGTTCCTTGTTATTATAATCAAATTGTTATAGTCAAGTGTAGCGTTTTTGCTACAAAAATCAAATTGTTTTGGTAATTGTTATTTTGATTGTTATTTGCGTTTCAAAAGTCATGCTCACAAAAAGTCTGAATAACGCATACAGACTTTTATTGAGTGTGCCTTTTTGAGTAGGTGCAGAGGATAACTCTGTTTTCTCCAAAATGATTGAGAGGTGTAGCGATCTGTCGAATTTGGTCATATAATAACTGCAAATTGATAGGCTATGTGGCGAAATTAAGTGAATTTCATCATTGTGGAAGGTTGAAACCCGTATACGCGACCACTACAAACAAGATCTCCCATTATTTATTTTTAATTATTAGCTCCAGTGTGATGCAATCCATGTGGAGAATCACTAAATCGTCATCATCATCATCAGAGCCCATTTACGTCACATTGCTGGCCTCGGCCTCTTACTTTGACTGCACATATGGCATAAGTACTAAATTTAAATATACCAACCTAACGTGCCAGTGTCGTGGGTTCGAATCCCATGCAGGAGAATACGTTATGCAAACCAGAAAGTATTATTCTAAGTATGGCTGAAATATTTGTTTCAATTATTTGTTTGTAAAGTCCTAGCGCAATACAAGGATTATTAAGGAAATAATCCTGCAGGCAAGCAGGGTGTTGTTTTTATTCCAAAAAAAAAAAAGATTTTCTTTTGTATGTATCCATAAACGGTCTTGCTAGCAATTTGTTTATAATAAACTAGCTGATCCAACAGACGTTGTTCTGTTCGAATATAAAAAAACAAAATGGTAAAACGATTTCTCCATGATATCGAGCGTAGCGCTACCTACCGGGTCCAATGAATCTAAACCATTCTGGAATACCCTTGAATACACACAAAAAAATTTCGTCAATATTACTCCAGCCGTTTAGGAGGAGTTTAGTGACATACACACGTACACAACAAATTACATATAGGTAAAGATAATGTTACAAGGAAAATGTAAAAACAATTTGGAAGAAAAAAAAAACTTTAACAAAAACCCATTGAAGGTTATTATAATACCTATGGTATTACTATGGTATTCAAGTTTGTTGTTAAATATTGAACAACACGGCTATTTATCATGTAGAACGAATTATCTGCAATTTTCTTTTTAGTTTTCCTGTTAATTAGATTTAAATGAATATTTTGATACATCATCATCCTCTATCGCCGTCCACTTCTGGATGTAGGCCTCCCTCATATTTCATATCAAAGTGCGATCCTATGCCGCCTGCACCCAACACGACACTCAGCAATTTTTACCAGGTCGTCAGTGTAGTATGGCCGTCCTACACTGCGTCGTCCGATACGTGGTCGCCACTCGAGAACCTTTTTTCCCCAGCGGTTGTCGGTTCGTCGAGCGATGTGGCCTGTCCATTGCCACTATTTTGATTAGATTATAATTATCGCCATCCCATACACCAAATGAAGCAATTATGGAATAAATCCACCAAAGAATGACCACGTCAGAAACCTACCTCCAGAAGTGAACGACAATAGCTGATCGTGACGACATTTTAAAATATTCCATGTCCGACTTAATATACGACTGGAACCGCAGGAGTAGTTAGTGAAATACCATGTTAATCCATAGTCATGCGAATAAAAAAATAACGTAATTGTCGTTTATGAAATCGAACCAGTTATCATCGTGTTTTCGTGCCGTAGTAATTACTATTAAGCTTTTTATATTTAGCAATTGGCAACTAAGTTTGTTTTCATAGCTAGGTACTTTCAATGTTTAAAAATATATATATATTTTTTAATTTCGTCATTATTATTGTTTCAGCTCATACTCGTCCCACTGTTGGGCTCGTGCCTCCTCCACAATGGGAGGGAATTTGACATACTATACCATATTGGTCAGACTGATTGGTATAGGGTTTCATTTCGATGTTACCTACTATACGTATTATCTGAACATTGTTAGCTTTTCCGTATGGTGACGGAGTAAGAATACAATTCACCACTCTCTATCTTGCCCGTGGGTGTCGTAAAAGACGACTATGGGATATAATATGCGTATAACATCTATGCAAGAGAAGATAAACTCGAAATAAAACCCGCCTGACCAGGGTGGTATAGTAGGTCAATTTCCCTCCAAATATGGAGGAGGCTCGAGCCCAGTAGTGGGACGTATATGAGCTGTGATGATGATTGGCTTATAGGTTAGCATTATTACCCTGGCCGGCCACGGAGGACAAAGAATTCGGTACCGATGATTGGCCCAATGGTGAAGTAGAGAAGATACAGGGGTTATGGAGTCGGGCGCCGTCCCTGGACGGCATGTACGTAGACCATAATAGCTCACTCTCCAAAAAAAAAATCGACCGAGCGTGAGTCGGACTCGCGCACGCTGGGTGCCGTACCAGTGAGCAAAAAAGGGCAAAAATCGGGTTCATTGTATAGGAGTAAAATAATATAATAATAATAATTTTTATTTCAGTCAAGTCCACAGAGAAATTTTCTAAATCCAATCACCGTCTTCAAAATTCCTTTCGCATATGCGACTTCTAACGTAATCAATAGCTTTCATTATTCAATGAATAAAATAATCGAATAAATTATAATTAATTTATAATTATATAATAAATTCTATTAAAGAAATTAAATTAATAATTATGTTATCAATAAAAAAATATTTATAAATTACAATAAAATGTAACTTAAACACAACTAACCTTCCTCAATCGAACGTTCTTTATTCAAATACTCCTTTTCACTTTAACACTACACTAAATACTCCTTTTCCACACTACACTTAAATACAACACTAGTAAAGGTGAATTGTGTTCGAAATTCGAATTTTTAAATTATTGGCGGGTATCGCGAGTGCATTGGCCTGGCGCGGTAGTGAAACTAAACGAACAGCGTGCGTATTGTATCGAGTACTACCACCGGCTGTGATTCATTGAGCAGTAGCGATTGGTAAAGCTATAAGCGATAGCGATTATCCTTACTAATATTATAGATGCTAAAGTAAGGTTGTTTGTTACGCTTTCAAACTTAAACCACCGAACTGATTTCAAAAATTTTGTCAACAATGGGAAGCTATAATATCAGGGAGTAACATAGACTATATTTTATCCCGGTATGCCCACGGGAACGGGAACTACGCTGTGGGTAAGGCGACTGAAACCGAAGCGAAGCGAGGGCGGGTTGCTAGTATAAACATATATTCTTAAAAATAGTCTATTTACTCTTCGTGTGATGGCAATGTAAGAATGCAATAGTAATAAATCATTACACACGCGTGACCATTATCATCATACGTCCCACTGTTGGGCTGATATGTGTCCCACTGCTGGGCTCGAGCCTGCTCCACTGTGGGAGATAAATTGACCTACTACACCACGCTGGTCAAATGTGCTGGTATAGGGATTTGTTTCGAGTATTCTTTCTTTTGCATGGATGTTATATGCATATTATAGTCGTCATTTACGACATCCACGTCTAAGATAGGGAGTGGTGAATTGTATTCTTACTCCGTCACCAGACGGAAGAAAATATTATAAATATCTGTGACAGTGAAGAAAATAACATCTGAATTAAATCTTGATATCTGTATCAATTCTTTTAACAAATCTTGCGCTTATTTCTCTAATAAAATCACAATCAGGATTTCTTTCTAAGACTATTTGGAAAGATCTAAGATTTATTTGGAATTATGCCATAAGATGTCCTATCTAAAATAGTATTTACATCTTCGAGAATTCCTAAATACAGTGTGCAAGAGAAGGAAAACTCGGCAAAGCTTATACCCAGCGGTGTAATAGGCAAATTGGTGTTATTTGGAACATGCCTGTGATAACAATAATATTAATTTGATAAGAATAAGAATCAAATCGTCCTTTTTAATTTCTAGTCCTCCACCATATAAATAAAAGGTATTTTTATTGTAAATAAATTCAAATTTGATCATAGATTTACAAAACAGAATGTGTTCGTTATATAGCAAAACATTGATACGATTCGTTATAGATATTAATAATAACTGTTAACCTTTAAAAGCTGTTATTATTTATTACATATAAAACTAGTTAGATTACAATGAGCGACATATTATAAGTTATTAGCGACATATAAATTTATGTGCGCATCTGAACTGTCCATTATGCCTTAAAGTATATACTGGCAAATGATGAAATATTTACAATTATAATAAAAACAGAATTTTAATTGGCTATTTGTAAGAATAGACAATACAAAATTGCGGTAATATATATATACAGGATTAAAAACTTCTATTAATTCCTTATATTCACGCTTATTCCTGTAGATGTAAGTAAAATATCCATCTATCCATCCGCCTATAAACATCCACTATTAGACATAAGCCGAGAATGCCACTCGGAACGGTCATCTGCCACTTGTATTCAACAGTTCCCTGCGACTATAAAGACGTCATCAGTCTACTTAGTAGGGGGTCATTCTACGCTGCGTCGTCTGATACATGGTCGCTGCTCGGGGACCTTTTTTCCCCAACGGCTGTCAGTTCGACGAACGATGTAGCCTGCTCATTGCCATTTCAACGTGCTAATTCTGCGGGCATAGTCAGTTACATCTGTTTTACGGTTATTCGTATTTCAAATTTTATCATGTAAAGAAATACCGAGCATACCCCTCTCCATAGTACGTTGAGCAACTTTGAGCCTTTTTATGAGACCAAAATTTAGAGAGCACGTTTCAGTGCCATATGTCATCGCTGGTAACACACACTGGTCATAAGCCTTTATTTATTTAAGAAGCATAATATTTTATTATGTTATTTTGTAGTTTCGCGTAACTCTATTATTATGTAACTGTATTACTATTTTAGACTGCATTTTGCCGTTTACCGCACCGAAAGTAGGTCACTTATGAATTTCGAGGCTATTACTAATTTTTTCAGAAAAAATCACAGAAATAAATCAATTCAAATTCAAATCATTTATTATGAATAGACCCCGAGAGGGCATTTACATATTGTCAATTTTACAAAATAAAATTAAATTATCCAATAAAAATAAACTATCAATAATATATAAGTATTTTTTTGATCCAGGATTGTATAGATTTCGAAATTAATAACCTTTATGCTCATTGGATAAGTGCCGGCGCAAATGATATTTATCTTAATAATCGAACTTCTTGTTAAACAATAAAATTTCAATAATAAATATCCATTTTACCTGGAAACATTAACGTCTTCAACTGTACATTTTGAGCGATCATTTCTCCCATGTAATTGCAGGCTCTGGAATGACCTACCAACTGCTGTTTCCCGAACGCTATGAGAGTCCTTCTTTAAATGAGGTTTAAGAAGAGTATTTTCTTCACGGTAGGCAACGGCCTATCTGTGCCCCTGGTATAGCAAAGGTCCATGTGCGGCAATATCACTTACCATCAAGTGTGCAGCTTGCTCGTTTGCCACCATAGGCAATAAAAAAAATACAAAGAAAAGTTTATTTTACTATTTTTTTTTTATCTTATAGTTATAAGATAATTGTTAAGTCATTTATGTTAAGTATTCTCCAAATGTTGCTATTATAATGATCGTGCGTGTATAAAAAACCTATTATTATGACATTACAAACAAATACTTCAATTTTATTTATTTGTACAGACGATTGCATAAATGGTCAAGTACATAGTTAAGTACCAACCTACCGTGCCAAGTATCGCGGGTTTGTTCCCTGTAGAATAATATTTTGTGTGACTCGCTAAATATTGTTCCGAGACTGTTTTATGTGTTTTATTTAGATTAGATTTATTTTCTTATTCTATAAAAAATGTAATTAATAGACCAAACCTTGATGGAGCCGTTAATAGTTATTAATTGATTTATCGAGTTTTTTTTGTTAAACAAGATTGAATTTCTATACAAAAATATGTATTTTAAGAATTTATTAATTTGCCTATTTTTAAATTAACTAGCTTACAGTTGTAATGGTTCCTAAGAAAGATAAAAAAGCAACTATTTTCAACAGAATACTTGGCTCAGTAAAATTAATAAATATTTTTGTTCTAAACTAAACCAACATTATTAACTAAACCAATATTGTTCTTTTCAACCCATATAGGTCACATCAGTGGACACAAACCATCACCACACGCTAAGGTTAAGTTGTCATCATGCAAATCAGATTGTTTGGTATTGAGTTTCATCCAAATTTTTCTATCTGTTGCTAATATATAAACAAATAGCTTATATATCTTAATCGTCTATTACAATAAAATAATTTAACATTTTAACATAAAAAAGCCGACGTCATCCGTTTTCTCATGGATGCCTTAGTTAGAACTGGATCAAATTTATGGTTGATTGATTAGAGGACACAGAAAGCTTTCAAACAAAAAAGTATTGTCAAAATCAGCTCATCCAATCGTAAACTGTAAGGAAATAAAAAAAAACCTCCGAATCGAAAATCTTTTTTTTTTGAAACGCTAAAAAGAAGTTTATAATTTATATTGTTGAATCTATGATAACATATAAATCGTTAAAGCTTGTCCCAAATTCATAATGATACTTGTTTTGATTACACTCTATTTCGTCATCATACCCGCTACCGCTTATGACATATAGCCAAGGTAACCTATAGTTAATCGTAGTGACGTAACATATTTCTTCGAACGTCGGTTTCTAGTGACGTATCGAGCGTAGATGTCTTCAATATGTCTCTTGTTTTTAATTAAGATATATAATATCCTTAACTATCCGTATTCCTACTCGTAGGTGTCGTAAAAGTCTATGATTAAGATGACATCTATTGCAAAATAAGGAAAACTCGACATAAAGCCATAAACACTCGCTACATCGCTCGTCGAACTTACGACCGTTGGGGAAGAAAGGTTCTCGAGAGGCGACCACGAATTGGACGACGCAGCGTAGCACGACCCCCTAGGTACTACTAGGTAAACTGACGACATTTTCAAAGTCGCAGGGAGCCGTTGGATGCAAGTAGCGCAGGAATGTTCCGAGTGGCATTCTCCTGGGAAGGTTTATGTCCAGCAGTGGACGTCTATAGGCTGATGCATGGATGGATTCGGATAATTAAATCAACGTGGTACAGTAGGTCATTTACCCTCTTATTATGACCAGAGCCTGTGGAACGTGTGAACTGAGAAGAAGGATATTCGAAATAAAATATTTTTTACGAATTTTATCGCGATTGTATTTGATTTTTTATTTTCTGACTTTTCGAACACTTTTCATTGTCACGGAAGCTTTCAACATTCATCGCTGAAAAGTGTTCAAAACGTCGTCGGGCAAACAAAAATCAAATACAAACGCGGTAAAATTCGTAAAAATTGTTTTATTTCATACTAGCAACCCGCCCTCGCTTCGCTTCAGTTTCAGTCGCCTGACCCGCGTAGTTCCCGTCTCATAAGAATACCGGAATAAAATATAATCTATGCTATTTAAGGATAATGTAGCATCCTAATTGTGAAAGAATTATCGAAATCGAAACATACAAAAATACAACGTTTCCTCTTTATAATATTAGTGTAGATATGTTATACAGATCATAAATTTAAGAAAAATATTCATTGAATCCATATCGCCGGATTTAATGATTACTCATAATCGTTATCCTTTTCTTATCACCATTACTTTGGATCGACCCAATGAAGAAGATTACATCTTGTTAAATCGTATTTATTGCAAAATTTTTCGTAATAATTATGACTGGCCGCCTGCTTGACGTAAATTCTTCATAGAAATGTTATTGTTGACTAGACGACATTAGATACAGTTCTCCCAGAACATTGTAAACCTCTTAGTCATATTTTACGACACTCAATGTAAGGATTTGTAGAATTACACGGCATTAATTCGGTCAATACTATACGTCCCACAGCTGAGCTCGAGCCTTCTCCACATTGGGAGGGAAATTGACCTAATATACCATGCTGGTCAGACGTGTTGGTATAGTATTTTGTTTCAGTTTTTGTTCTCTTGCCCTATGTTATCTGCATATTGTAATCCTCTAGTCGTCTTTTACGACACCCACGGGTAGAAAAATAGGTGGTGAATTGTATTCTTACTTCTTCACCACACGAAATTTTTAATTTATAGTATTTATATTGTAAATAAAACTATTTTACGGATTTTATTGCATTTGTATTTAATTACTGATTGCCCGACGTTTCGTACACTTTACAGCATTCATGGTCACGGGCGTTCTTCGAATCGGCGTTCGCGAATTCTGAACCACATTTTGGTACAAATTAGTAATCAAAAACTCAAATACAAACGTGATAAAATCCGTAAAGTAGTTTTATTTACAATGTGTAATACTCGCGTAAACAACAGATAAAATATTTATTTTATAACTATAATAAAGATACTAAATATGATTTATTTTGTATTATTATGATTTGTTATTTAAATAATTTTCCTTTGACACCATTTTAAGTGATTCACGAATTTTCCGCGTACACTTTTAAAGGATGATTTTGTATTTATTTTTATATTGTTATTTTTATTTTTCCTGGATGTTTATTCAATTCGTAATCGTGTTGAGTGACGGTTTTCCGTGTGTTAGCGGAGTAAGAATACAATTTCCTTGCCTGTAGGTATAGTTAAAGATGACTAAAGTATTAAGTTACGCACATACCTCATATTATGCAAGATGAGGAAAACTCGAAATAAAATCCGTTAATTTAGGATTTCCTCTGACTAGCGTGGTTTTATCAGCGAATTTTCTTCCCATTGTGTTAACTGAGTAGGAATACAATTCACCCCTCTCTTACCCATGGATGTCGTAAAAAATGATTAAGGGATATAATATGCTTATAATATCTATGCAAGAGAGGGAAAAGTGGAAACGGAACCCTATACCAACATGTCTGACCAGCACGGTATAGTAGGTGAGCCGCCCTGCCGTAGTGGAGGAGACCCAAGCCCAACTGTGGGACATGTATGGGTTGAGATGATGATTATGAAGGGATTCAGCTTGGTTCATATAGGCTCGAATCGGCATATGGGCTCGAGCCGCCTCCACAATAGGAGGGCAAAAAAGCTATAACATGCTGGTCAGACAGGTTGCAATAGAGTTCTTTTTCGATTTTTCCTTCTCAAGATGTTGTATGCTTATTATATTCCTTAGTTACGACCCCCACAGGCATGTGGTGAATTATAGAATTCTTACTCCATCACCACACGGATATTTTCATATTTCTATGTCAATGTTATTTTTCATCATCCACGGGTAAGAAAGAAGGAATGGTAATCTCCACCACAGTGACGGAGGGATTAATTAAATACTTATATTAAAGAAACTACTTTGTAAAGCTTTTTCTCCAAAATACTTGATAGCACGATAGATGGCGCAAGGAATCACACGCATAAAAGTATTGCGCGGTTCATCATCATCATCATCATTTCAGCCTATCGCGATCCACTGCTGGACGTAGGCCTCCCTCATGTTACGCCACAAAGTGCGGTCCTGTGCATGCATCCAACGACGCCCAGCTACTTTCACCAGGTCGTCGGTCTACCTAGTAGGGGGGGCACGTTCTACACTGCGTCGTCCGATACGTGGTCGCCACTCGAGAACCTTTCTTCCTCAGCGGTTGTCGGTTCATCGAGCGATGTGGCCTGCCCATTGCCACTTTAGCGTGCTAATTCTTCGTGCTATGTCGGTTACGCCCGTTCTTCTGCGGATTTCTATCTCGCAGAGAAATCCCGAGCATAGCCCGCTCCATAGCACGCTGAGCGACTTTGAGCCTTTTTGTGAGGTCTATGTTTAGTGACCACGTTTCTGTGCCGTAAGTCATCACTGGTAATACACACTGGTCGTAGACCTGTGTTTTCAGACACTTAGGTATTGCGCAGTCAGAGAACCTAAAAACTGGCTCTAGGTAGTCACTATTTTAAACTACTAAACTATTTGGGCTATATAAAAATATTTTTATTTTCACAGACATTAATTCTTTACATTCTAGAATGCGTTTCATGCTCTGAAAAATCTAACATTATACAATGTAACGTACGATTTTTAACCTTCGTATATGATAAATAAAGATCAAATTACAACAACTTAACACTGTCTACATCTAAAGCTGAAGAATTTGTTTGTTTATTTTTATGTATGCTCTAATCGCATTAACTAAATAAAAATATTATTTGAAAAAGTTTATGCTTTGTGGTATCGAACTATATTCCACCCAAAAAAGGCTGCTCATAAAGCTATTGTTAATACCTTTTTCAATATGTACTATGAAAAAAAAAAAGGAAACCGTCGCTCAGGACGCCTGGCAGATGTGAAACATCGACACTATGTTGAACAAGTTCATGTGCATAAAAGAACAGATTACGACAGGAACTAATATGGAATAAAGTATTAATAAAATATTACGATCTTTTTTTTTCCAAAAATTAATTTATTTCGAGTTTTCCTCCTCTTGCATAAATGTTACATTTTATCACTTCCACAATAAGGTTTTCCGTGTGGTGACAGAGTTATAATAGAGTTTACCAGCCCACTTTTTGCTCGTGGGTGTCGTAAAATACGATTAAGGGATATAATATGCTTGTAATATCTATGCAAGAAAAGGAAAACTCAAAATCAACACTTATACCAACCCGTTTGACCAGCGTGTTATAGTAGATCAATTTCCCCAATAACGAAGGAGTCCTGAGCCCCAGTGAGATGATGTTGATGAAGAGATTCATCTCAGTTCATATAAGCTTGAGTCGGCATCTAGGCTCGAGCCTCCTACACAATAGGAGGGAAATCGACCTTACTATACCATGCTGGTCAGACAGATTAATACAGAATTTTTTTTTTCGAATTTTCCATCTCATGCATAGATGTTATGTGCATATCATCCCTTAGTGGTATTTTACGACATCTACGGACAAGATAAGGAGTGGTCAATTGTATTCTTACTCCGTCACCACGTTTGTAATTTAAATGTGTAAATTAAAACTTTTTACATTTATCTGGTTTTGACATCTATCGGCACAGATATATTGACATTGAAATATCTTTATCTACAGATAGATATAGTTTTATTTTTATAGTGAATTATCTATGGATATAGTGTTAGCGTTTAGTTGCGTGATCATGTCGATAGCGAATGACATGAATTTACTTCACATAAACTCGAAAATATTTACGTGCGTTCAGGCGTTTCTGCCATTACAATCAATCTTAAGGCTTACATATAGGACCCTTAAGCTCTGTCATATCCGTGACTATACTGCTGTATTATTTGTAGCTGTACTTCTTATTGGCTTATTAGCCAATTATACTTCACGTCTTTCACTGAGAGAAATAGAATCTATCCAATTCTTCTAGTTTAGCTTTTCTAATTAAATTTATTTCAAGTTTAAAAATAATTAAAAGAGATTCTCGGTACTTCTTGAGAGTCAATTCCCGGTTTTCGTTTATGGAGACCATTGTGGATCCTTTCTTATAATAGTTAGAGGAATAGAAATGTATTTTAGAATTACTTTCATATCAAAAAATTTATTCATTTTTCATCAATTAATTTATTTTATATTTATGCCCACTGAGTTTTCTGGCCAAACCTTTCTCACCGCTTGCCGATCCGGTGGTAGTATATTAAATATGCTAGGTTTAAATTAATAAATTGACATAATATAATATTCATCCGTGTGGTGATGAAGTAAGAATACAATTCACCACCCCCTCTCTTACCCGTGGATGTCGTAAAAGACTACTATAATTGTCACAAAATAAGAGGCCCGTTTTGACACTTGGTCTTACCGATGTATTTAGTGATGTACCGTACGACTCAGTACTCGATACTCACGATAAATCGAATCAAGTTTATATGAGTATATAATCGATTTGAATATGTATTGTAAAGTGCATTGGATTAAAGTTCTGATTTGAAAATTTTACTTAAACTGTGATATTGTAGATATTTTGAAATTATATAATGTTACGAATGGTCATTTTTCTATCATTTAATATTTTTGTTACAATAACATTAACTCAATCACAAAAATATCGAGAAAAAGTGAATCTTCAGTCAATCATTTTCTTAAGATGATGAACATGAGAGATGAAATTGTCAGTTGAGCTATGGTCACCCATATATATTATTTCATTTTCATATTGTCAATATTGACGTCTCAAATTTTCAGTAGAAATCGCTACACAGCTGGTGAAATTCTGTAATTAGTTGGTCTAAATACTAGTATTCAAATTAATAACACCGACCAAGTACGAGTCCGCCTTAAAAAATATATCTTGGTCGATTTATTTTTCCTTAACCGATTATTAATAGTCTGTGGACAATATGAAAAAATCGTTATGCCACAGCACTTAGCCCAGTGGGCGGTACCCGTCAATGAAAAATGTAATTACCTTCAAATTATTTCGATCGGTAAAAAATAGAAAACTTCTTGGGCGTGAACTGTCAAAACGGGCCTTTTATTTTGTGACAACTATAAGCGATATAATATGCATGTAACATCTGTGCAAGAGAAACAAAACCGGTATAGTCTATGGTATGGAGTTTCGGCGCGAATTTGGAGATGTCATGTTAAGCTCTTGTATTATATTCATTTTTTTAGTGTTTTATAGTTATTATATTGAATAATTTTGCTGATATTTTATGTAATATAATATAATTAAGGTGCTGAAGTGTGGTGAATGTGATATAAGAGTGGTTTACGTGTATTTTCATATTCAACCGGATTTCCCAGAGAAATCATCTAATTAGGTTTTCAGTGCCTAATTAATGATAACGACTTGACTTACTGACGGACAATGACTATAAATAAGTTATACAATATGAAGAAGTAAATAATATGTAAAGAAAAATTGTATCAGACTTGGCTGTATGGGCTTTGATCCCTTTGCCTGTCCGTATGGACAAACAGAACCAAAAAAAAAAGTCTATGGTATGTAACAACGTGGTATATTAAGTCAATAAGTATAAGTCAAAAAATTATGGGAGGGTTTCCCATAATTTTTTTTTTTTTTTTGGATGCCCTCCCATAATGAAGGAGGCGTGAGCCCAACATTGGGACATACATATATGGGTTGAGATGATCAGATGAATATAATAATTATCATAAATTTTATATTTAATAATTACTAATCAATAATAATTTAATTTGCCATATAGGTACTTGGAATCATTTTCTTTTTGTATTAGCGACTAGCAACCCGCCCTCGCTTCGCTTTTAGTCGTTTTACCCGCGTAGTTCCCGTTCCCGTGGGAATACCGGGATAAAATATAGCCTAGTTTACGCCCTGATATTATAGCTTTCCATTGGTGAAAGAATTTTTGAAATCGGTCCAGCCGTTTTGAAGATTACCCGGAACAAACAGGCAGACAGACAGAATTTTTTTTTAATCTGTATTTTAGGCATAGGTGTTGTGTAATTAACCGTGTGAGCATGAAAAAAGCCTATTATTTTGACATTACAAACAGACACATCAATTTTATTTATTGGTATAGATAAATATGTATCAAAATGTGGGTCCTATAACCCAATTCTGTAGCGGATAGATATAAATCTCTGTAATAACGATAGCCATCTTAGTCCGCCCGTGATCATGAATTCTACAGTATTCGGAACGTCGGGCAATCAAAAATCAAATACAAACGTGACAGTATCCGTAAAAATTGTCTTATTTGTAAAGTGTTTAAACTATTTAATAAACAGTGACAAGGTCATTTCGCAAACTATTGTCTAACGTAACTTGTCCTTTGATCCACATTAGGAGATAGTTATGTAACAGAAATACCATGGGACAATTGTGTAGGGCATTAGAAATAGTATAAAAATATAACCTAGAATAATAATAACGTATACAAGGATAGTGTCAATACTTCGAACATTCAAAATTTGAATCTAAAAATACTAATGGCGCGCAGACGATTACACACGTACACACGCAAACCACTATACAAATTATGAAATCAAATTTTGTTTTTATTAACGTAAATCGTCGAAATACTTTTAAAAGTAATGTTAAAAACCTTATTAAGTTTTTCAAATGTGTTGTAATACCATTTGAATGCACAAACCGTCATAATTATCAATTTATTTTTTAAGAGTTGAGTACATACGTGCAGTACAATGACATGTACATTACGGAACGGTTCCCGCGTAAGCTCCATTAGGCTCCAATTGAAATGCCTCACTTTTTGAGCGTGAACTTACCTTCTATACGTTATTATTCTAAGATAGTAACATATATACTAAGTAACTCAACTGTCTGTTTTATCATTATCATCACCGCTTACTTACGTTTCAATACTAGGCTCCTTGTGGTGATGGAGTAAGAATTAGGGGTCGCAAACCGGGATCCCGAATTTCGAAAATACCGGAATACCGGGCAAAATTTAGGTATAATTAATACCGGTATTCATTTCACAAAAATCGGGATATTCGGTATTTTCGGTTTTAGTAAAATAAATAAAAACAAATACAAATAGAAAAAGTTACGCGCCATTTAATTCAAATTACGCGCGCGCGAGTTCGTTCACATTTAATTAAAGTATTTGAA
Source organism: Lymantria dispar (assembly GCA_032191425.1). Taxonomy (NCBI): domain Eukaryota; kingdom Metazoa; phylum Arthropoda; class Insecta; order Lepidoptera; family Erebidae; genus Lymantria; species Lymantria dispar. Next base: position 507,768 of record CM063465.1, on the reverse strand, counting down.
CTAGTTAACCTAAGTTATTTTAATAAAGGAATAAACGGGCATTTAGTATTAGTAAATTATTGCTAAGAACTAACTGATTGATTACCAACATATCAAATAATAAACCTTGTGTCAATGAAAATTTTGTTTTATTTAGAAGATAAATTCATTTAGGTTAGGTACCTACTTACTATTCCTCCGCAAACTAACTTTACTATACTAAATTTGCTAACTTTAGCTTAATCCCGGAAATATCGAAAATACCGGATTATCGGTATTGGTCTGGAGCCAATACCGAAAATACTGGTTTTGCTTAAATGATTCGGTACTGCGACCCCTAGTAAGAATACAAATCACCACTCTCTATCTTTTTTTTTTTCGCTGTGGAAATGCAATTTAAAGTACTGTACCAAATTCGCCACTATTTAAGTGTGGATATACGCGTTATGTTGTGCGAGACACTCATTCTATCAAAGCTCAACTACGCTGACACTGTGTACGATACTTGCATTCTTGGCAAAACCGAGAAATTGATCCAGAGAGTTCAAAACGCCTGTACACGTTTTTGCTTTCATATACCTCCTCGGGCTCATGTTACCCCTTTTTTAAACAGAGGTAATCTGATGAAAATGTCTGCTCGCAGGCACCTTCATTTGGCTGTTCTTCTATTCGATGTGATTGTTTCAACAAAACCAGAGTATTTATACCACAAGTTGTCATGGTCAAAAAATTATAATAAAATAAATACTAGGGCGTCGACATATATGTTATTAACACAGAGGCACAGAACGACAGCATTTCGGGGCAGTTTTAAATTTGCTGCAACTCGTTGCTGGAATGATCTGCCGCCTCCATTACATAAAATAAAATCAGTTAATAATTTTAAACATAAATTCAAGGACTATTTGCTTAAAAACCAGAAAGAATCCTTGTAAATTTGTTGAGTATACATGCTGTTTGTACCCTTGTTTTTCTTTAATGACCCACAACCAAACTGCGAGATCACAGAATGCGCTCTGGGATTTATGGATCCGTTCATATCGAGCACAACGATTGGATTGAACGAGCCCGATAGAGGACAGTACTCATGTGCAAAACGGCTCTGTTTGCCTGAGTTGAGGATATTGCAGTAACAAATATTGTTAATGTGTTCGTTAATCTATGTATATGAAATTGAGTATTTAGTTATAATTATTAATTTTCTAAATTGTTGATCTTTTTACTTTATTTTTTATGCTCACTATTGTACATATATGTATATGTTTATTGGTAATATTATTTATATATATTAATAATAATATTTATTATATTGCGATTTAATTGTGTCGTGACGGCCCGTGCTCAACGTAATGGTTTTATCTGAAAACTAGCGCTGTAGCACCTCCGTGTTGCAGCTTATGCTGAGATAGAACCTTTTTTGGTCTACTACAGCATTTTAAATATTTGCTATTATTCGTATTCTTTTTAATAGTCTTTGTTTTTATAATAGTAATATCTAGTAAATAAGTTAGTTTTAAAAACATTCTGTAAAGCCCAAAATAAACATTCTTTCTTTTTTCTTTCTTTCTTTCAATTTACGCACTATCCCCCGCCGGTGTCAGACGAGGGGGAGTGTGGGACTCGCTGGCTATGCTTACGGAATACCCACTAAAACCACAGCGGGTCCCTTCCGCGCTTTTACGGGGTGCCGGAAAGGTCGTCTTTTGACATTCGATCCCCGACACCCCTACGCAAGGCTGTCTGGTCACGTCCTGTCGTACCACTCCCTATCTTGCCCGTGGATGTCGTAAAAAACCACTAAAGGATATACGCATATAACATTTATGCAAGAGAAGGAAAATTTGACATAAAACCCTATACCAACCTGTCTGACCAGCATGGTATAATAAGGTCTGTTTCTCTCCTATTGTGCAGGAGGCTCGAACCCAACAGGGGGACATATATATATATGAACTGAAATAATGATGATTGTGATAACTAAGCTCGAGCCTCCTCCATAATGGGAGGGAAATTGACCTACTATACCACGCCAGTTAGAGGGGTTGGTACAGGGTTTTATTTAGAGATATCCTTCTCCTATATGTTATATTTATGTTGTAATCCCCTAGTCGTCTTTTACGGCATTCTCTTTTCTTTACCCGGCAGGTTATGGTTCAATCGCACGCCATCCGGGGCAACATAATTCGACGTGCGACCCCAAAGATTACCGTATTCTCTCCCTTCGCTATTGGGGTGACTATTGACACCGAAGCCTTCCGTGGTCAGCCCGGCGGGATACCCTTTCGGGTACCCTCTCCCCTCCAACGCTCCGGGGCGTCGGCCGCAGTCGGCCTCAATGCGAGCGACAAACTGTGATCAGAATTTCATACCCTCGTTAAGAAAACAATTTTACGGATTTTATCGCGTTGGTATTTGATTTTTGATTGCCCAACGTTTCCAACACTTTATAACGCTCATGGCCACGGGCGGACGTATCCGCTAAAATTCAAATCATCTTCATCGCAGCCTACGTACGTCCCACTGTTGGGCTCGGGACTCCTTCATGGGATTCCCGACTCCTTCTCTATGGGAGGGCAATAGACCTGCTATATCACGCTGGTCAATCGTGTCGTGCATAGGGTTTTATTTCGAATTTGCCTTCTCTTACATAGATATTATATGCATATTATATCCCTTAGTCGTCTTTTACGACACCCACGGGCAAGATAGAGGGTGGTGAATTGTATTCTTACTCCGTCAAAACATGGTAATCAAAAATCCGTTAAATAGTTTTATTTACAATATGTAATACATAAATATAATAGATTCATAACCCTCCCATATAAAAACTTCCTTCTAATAATAAATATGTATATATAGTTGATTACCGTCGATATTTGATCTAGATATAGTCATATCCTTATAAATATCGTAGGCCCTGCTCCGATTGTGACAACCTAGAATGTATTAATGTCCTACAATTTATATTAATACATATTAACACACGTGTCTTGTCATAACGCCTTATGATCTCACTGTGATCACGAATACAAACATATTAATACTGCTAATAAATATTTTATTTATTTATCAATAAAATCCATTTTCATTTGTCTCAGCTGTTAAAATATTAATAAATAATACAAACTTTAAAAAATGTATAAAAATTGCTTATTTTTAAGGTAAAATGGTTGATATTGGCTTGATTTATGCGCAAATGGTTATATGTTACCTCGATAATATGTAATTGCAAATATATATAGTCTAGGAGTTCAGACCTTCTAGACATAGGTTACTTTCTGAAAGAATAAATGTGGAGCTATGAATAATATAAGTTTTGGAAATATGGCGCTATACGAATAAAAATAATCTACTATCGGATCGTCGGTAACCCGGCCAAAAACTGAAGAGATCCGGTAAAAACTCAGCAGACTATTTATAATATCTGGTTGACCGAGCTTCGCTCGGAATATTTTTGTCGAATTTATTTAGATATATATTAATAAAAAATAAATAATGAAAATTTTATAAAAAACTACAAAAAGAGAATAATAATAACACCGAGATTCGAACCGACGCTGTTTAAATGTCACATAATCCAAAATTAAAATCGCCCGCCCCCCCACCTGAGCTCATGACGTTGACAACGAAATTTGAATTCATATTCTTTTAAAATTTAATGTCATTGTTTGTTTTGCTAAAAACACGGACAAAACAACATTTTCTATAAATAAAACCTAGCTAGATCGATTTTTTGGACCCGAAACCTCTAGTATGCCAAGTTTCAACAAAATCGTTGGAGCCGTTTCCGAGATCCTGAATATATATATATATATATATATATATATACAAGAATTGCTCGTTTAAAGATATAATAAGATAAAATCGTGTAATCGTGTAAAAAGTATATAGTAAGTAGTACTCCAGAGCGATTCCACTACGAACAAGGATATATTTCTTTTTTGAATTAGAACTTCTTTATCCGCGACATACCGGGTATCTTCACGTGCTTTACTATTTACTTCTCTGTCAATCTTGCCATTGTCTTCGAGAAGTTCTAAGTGTAAGTGTGATTTGAATCTATTAATTATCTGTTTATAAATGTATTCCGCCATTTATAGATAATTTCCTTAGTACAAGGTGTTAGTAAAAACATTAACTAAAATATTTAACAAAAAGTATAAACGTACGTGGGTAAATCATAGTAGCTGTGAGCTCCTGAATCCTCACATTATAAATAATTGTACAGGTTGTAATATAATCTAGGCATATATCTTTGTCGTATGTTATTTATTTAGAGGTTAAAATGACTTAATAATAGCAAACAGCATACTATATTACTAACGTTCTATTAATTTTATAATTGATTCTGTTTCATTCCGCGTGTTTCTATTTACAAGGATTACTCGACGTGGTGACGAACTAAGTATACAATTCAATACTTCCTATCTTGTCCGTGGATGTCGTAAGAGACGACTAATGGATATAATATGCACATAATATCTATGCAAGAGACGGTAAACTCAAAATAAAACCATCGAATGATGATGACTTTGTCTTAACTATCTAACAGATTTTTCTATCTTAAAAAGAATAATAATCTAAGGAATTGGCAAGATAATATGCAGTGACAGATACCTCAGAAAACCAGAATATACATACAGTATATAAAATGTAATAATTTAGTTCTAAAATGACCTTTCTAAATTTCCTTCTCTCACATAGATGTAAGCTGCATTAGTCGTTTTTTACAGCACTCGCTGGTAAGTTAACGAGCGGTGAATTGTATTTCTACTCCATCACAAACCGGAAAAGGTGACTTTAATATACAGGGTGTATCAGGTTATGGGGCAACTGGTCAAAAGGGGGCTAGACAATGGTGGTAGGAACCCATAAAAAAATTTGAACGAAAAGTATTGATTCGTTTAGAAATTAGAGACATCTAAAGTTTTCAATTTTGTCATCGCTTTTTCGTGTAAATCTGATTGAAATGTATAAAGTAAATGATACTTAATACGCAACATATTCATACTTTGTTAAATATTCATTAGAAATTGAAGAAATCTGGGGGCATGGCAGTGCCCCCGCCAAGTCGAGCAAAAAAGAAAAAAAAAGTCGGGCAAAACGCAACACTGCCGTAACATACTTTTCTCGAAGCCATTCAGGCCATTTGCGACCCCCTATAACTTCGTTGTTAATAAAGCTAGAAACCTGAATTTTTAGTAACCTGGCAGGCATTGTATACACATTATGTATTTCAAATTTGATTCAATTTGAACAATTAGTTAACAAATTTGAATAATTAGTCAAAATTTCCCGATCATCCATCCGGATGACGGACCGATCATCAATATTAAAGTTGCACTTCTAGCAGACATAGAAGCTTCAAATTTAGAATACAATTAGTGTTTAGTATATAAATGAAGGAAAAATTATGAAACATTATAATTTTCATCCAGTTTCCGAGATACATTAACTGCATAAATAATTTTGTAAACTCATATAAATGTATAGGATTACAAAGTTACATTTGCAGTTAATGGAATGTAACTTTGTAAAAAATAAGAATACATTTGTCGCCACCATTGTTTCTCTATGGGAATCGTAACAAACGGCTTAGGACTGCGCAGATGACGTAGTGGTTAAGATGCCAACGTACCGTGCTAGTGTCGCGGGTTCGAATCCCATGCAAGACAACACCTTGTACAATCCACAAATTGTTGTTCTGAGTGTGAATGAATGTAATTTGTGTCGGTTAATTATATGTTCTTTCCGTATGGTGACGAAGTAAGAATACAATTCACCACTCTCTATCTTGCCCGTGGATATCGTAAGAGACGTCTATGGGATATAATATGCACATACCATCTGTGCAAGAGAAGGAAAACTCGAAATGAAACCCTATATCAACATGTCTGACCAGCATGGTATAGTGCGTTAAATTCCCTCCCATTGTGGAGGAGGCCCGAGCTCAACAGTGGGACATATGAGGGCTGCGATGATGATGCGATGTTGAATTATTTGTTTGTAAAGTCCCCCACAAAATAAGGATTATAATTCCCTTAGTGCAAGGCGTTGTCATTTAAAAAAAAGATTCAATAGGAAGGAGAGTGGGCAGCAGCTCTCGCCGGGGAAATGTGTGATATCTCACTGCGAAACCAACCCGCCTACCAAACGTGGCGACTACGTCAACACTATTCCTCATAAGGCGAGGTAAAATGAGCTCTAGTCATGGCAACTCTATTACCCTTGAGCGTCATTGGATGCAGGTGCCACAGTACGGCACTTTATGGTGAAGCATGAGGGGGGTCTATGTTCTACAGTGGACGGCGATAGGCTGAATGATGATTGGCATAATAGGTGTAAACAGATACCTAGATATAATTATGTTTAAAGATAACTTGTAAAATGGTCAATCAACTTAATGAAAAAGCAAGAGTGAGACGTGTCTTATGAAATTGTACCAAAATCTCCCAAAGTATTAAGCAAACTAAATTGTCTCAAATTTATCTGAGAGAAAGAATGCCATCATTAGGCTCGATTGCCATCAAAGCGGGAGGAGACTCGAGGAGATGTGTTTCGAAAAATCAATCAAATTTCTTTACTACCACATCTCTTCGCTTAGTTTAGGTAGTATTGACTCAAGCGGAAAGGAGAGATGTCTCATTTTTCAGCGAGTGTGCTCTAAGAAAATCCTTTGTTGGTATTCCAGAAGTAGAAGGTACCGAAAAGGAAAATAAGTAGGTCTATCTACAAAAAGAAATGAAATACCATCAAAAACAAGACTTGTAAAAAAAGCCAAGCCTCGCAACTGAGTTATTCTACTAAATAAATAGATTGACTTGGCAATCGCACTATGTTTAGTACAATTTAATATAATATGTATTACATGTGAGGTGTGTTTTCATGTGATTGCCAAGTCATTCTGTTTATTTAAAACATAAAAGATCTTTAATATTGATATAGTCACTATAAGAAGTTGTTAGGTTAGCTATTTACGTAATAACTTAAGAAGAAAGGTTCCTTAAGCAGGGACTGAATGAGTTAACTGACTTGGTATAACATGGATCTCACAATTTTTTTATGGTAGAACAACTCAGTTGCGAGGCTTGGCTTTTTTTTACAAGTCTTGTTTTTGATGGTATCAATGATTACGTTCGCATAAGCAAAACAAACTTCGCTTTAAAACAGCTGATCGCCCTATGAGCGTTGACCGCTTGCTGTTGTACCTACATGTCATTGAAGCGTTTGCGCAATTCTAGGTATTAATGAATGAAATTATACTGTCGAAGCTTTACATGCCTACATGTATTCTGTCATGTACATATATATGTATTTTTCATTATTATGTACACTTAACGCATAGACTCTTGGACACATTTTTTTGAAATCACTATAACTTTTATGTTATATTGTTTTTTGTGTAATGTACATTCTAATTATGATCTATGACCGTTAAACTACAACATACTCGAACAGTTGTATAATAAGAAATGTAATAATTTATCGCGCTTTGATTTTATATTTACAACTAGCGATCCACCATCGCTGTGCTTCACTTTTAGTCGCTTTGTCTTGTATCTTCTTGTATCTTTGTATCTTCCAAGATATAACCTCGGGCTCTAGTCCGGGACCGTGCAAAATTTCCTAGGGTTTTCTGAGAGGAAAAATAGCCTAAGTTAATCCTTATGTAGACACAACTACCTGATAGAAAAATATTATTAAAATCGGTCCAGCCGTTTTAAAGATTACCTGGAACAGACAGACAAACAAAAAAAATTTAAGCTGATTTTCAGACATGTATCATGCAAATAACCGTATGAGCATGAAAATAGTTACTACTTTGACATTACAAACATACACTTGAATTTTATTTATTTGTTTAGATTCGGACATTTTGAAATTTCAATATTCACGGTCATATGTAGTTTAGCCAATGGTGATTACCGCTATTAAATGGTATGAGGTCGTAACGAATTTGATTGTTCAACGCGAGGTCTATGAATGTTTTCGCGACAATTATCTCTGGCTCATGTGACAACATGTGACTGTGCAGTAACTATTGAACTAGTTCTTATTAATAATAATCATTTATAACTAACGTGTCCATGCGTCCCGTTTTGAACAAGACAGTCCCGTTTTGAACAAGACAGTCCCATTTTGAACAATACAGTCCCATTTTGAACAAGATAATCCCGTTTTGTTCGGGAAACTTAAGAGGATCTTCTCGTCCAACATACCTCAGTGTCTGAAAACACAGGTCTACGACCAGTGTGTGTTACCAGTGATGACTTACGGCACGGAAACGTGGTCCCTAAATGTAGGCCTCATATCAAAGCTCAAAGTCGTTCAGCGTGCTATGGAGCGGGCTATGCTCGGGATTTCTTTGCGAGATAGAATCCGGAATACGGAAATCCGCAGAAGAATGGGTGTAACCGATATAGCACGAAGAATTAGCACGCTGAAATGGCAATGGGCAGGTCACATCGCTCGACGAACCGACAACTGCTGGGGAAGAAAGGTTCTCGAGTGGCGACCACGTATCGGACGACGCAGTGTTGGACGCCCCCCCACTAGGTGGACCGCTGACCTAGTGAAAGTCGCTGGGCGTCGTTGGATGCGGGCGGCATGGGACCGCTCATTGTGGCGCAACATGGGGGAGCATGGGGGGGGCAACTGAAATGATGATGATTATACATGTAATATATTCAATGTATTTTTTCATTTAGAATTATTTTCTTTTTATACTGGCAATCAATTTGTATCAAAATCTAAGTCAACACTTAATAACTAAAGTCTGTAGTCGATAGAAATAGATCTTTGTAATAACGATGACTTGTTGAACGTGAAATATCTTAGTTCACCAATGACCATGATCGCTGTAAAATTCGAAACGTTAGGCAATCAAAAATCAAATACAAACGCAATAAAATCCGTAAAATTGTTTTATTTATAAACAGCAAATTTGTTCAATAAAATACTATAGTATTTTATTACAAATTAAATTTAATGGCGCCATATTGCATTTTCAGATTCGCATTGAAACTTTTTTTAATATACTTATGAACCACAGACGAAGAACAACATTCCCTAGAGTTTAATTATATTATTTGATGTTGAGTTATGCAATTATTCTAATAATTAGTTGTGACGGTATTTTAAATAGTTGTTTTCAAATTTTGAGGAGGTATCATTAATTAAAGAATATTACATTTTATGCCGCTTATGTAATGATGATTCGAGGATACAATGTGTCATCAGCACTACCTTGCTCGTGGGAGTCGTAAAAGCCGACTAAGGGATCATAAAATATTTTTTTTTTATTTATTTAATTATTATAAAATACAAACTTTTCTTATTGTTAAAACATAGCCCCACAAAACCGTGTTATCGGTTTGACTGTGGGATCGATGACTCTTAAGTTACATCTTTAGTATAAGACCTACGTAACAATTACACTAAATATTTAAAGTAATAAAAGTTATGATATTAAACATGCAAATATTCACACACATACCCACACACACACACGCACACACTACTACTAATTATGGTAATTCTTTTTTAAACCCACAAATCATTATTTTCAGTGTGGTGACGGAGTAAGATTACAATTCACCACCCCCTCTCTTCCCCGTGGGTGTCGTAATAGACGACTAAGGGATATATTATGCATGTAACGTCTATGCAAGAGAAGGAAAACTCGAAACAAAACCCTATGGCAACATGTTTAACCAGCATAGTATAAGGTAGGTTCGAATAATAAGGCCTGTCGGCTAATAAGGCCTAAGTTATAAAAAATCCACTTAGAATGAAAGATTTCGCACAAGATCGCAATCAGAGATTGTCAAGATTCAAAGATGACTCATTAGATCCGTTGCAAACTATTATCTCATTGATTTCCAACATAACATAAGAGTATCATTAATTACAAAAGATGGCTGCGAGACTCGATTAATAAAAAATGTTCAAAATCAATTGTAAGTATTTCTTGTATTATTAAAGCTATATTTATGTTTCACTAAAATCTTCCATTAGCAAATGCATTTATATCCTAGATAGAATTTAATTAAATGACATACCATGATCTAAATAAAGATTTTTTTGCAAACAGTGTCGGCGGTTATTACGGCCTACCAAATTCGTTAGTAGGCCTTACTATCCTCATTTTCATTTGTTTCCGCATTTGTGTGTTTTAGGGCTTTGGTTCTTTTTAAAAATGTTAAAAATAATCTTTACATACATAATTAAAACTATTGACTAATAGATTTACTGTTATTTTTAGTAATTTATGTCATTTCTACAGCAACTTGTATGTATATGATGCTCGTTCAAGTGAAAAGAACAGTATTTTAGCAGCTTTTGACTATACAGACTTAAATAATGAAAAAGCTCAATAGTTATAATAAATACGATTATTTAGGGCGCAACTCCAGTCAATAACCACCTGTTTGACTAACACAAAAACAAGGCATTATAAAAACGTTTCAACCGCTAAAAATGGCAGTAAATAGAACCAACTAGTGCACACAGCATGCACATGGGAACTGGTGGTTACAGATGTGAAAATAAGATGAGAACAAAATGACACTAAGCCCTAAATATGGTAAGGAGTATCACGAAGCGTACATGGAGTGCATTAGCTTTTCAAGGATGATATGGATAACATCGAAGTCTTGATGGCTGTTAAACTATGAAATGTAGATATTTTTTTAAATTTCAGCTTAACGAATACATAGTTATTGATGATTGATCGTAATTACTCATTAGTTGGAGTTCTATTTTGATTATTTATGTCTAAAAGTCTGCTAGGCCTTATTATCCTACCTCATTTTAATAAGATTTACTGACAGGATTTTTTTAAATGTTTAATGGTGTCTTCGTTAACGGCAGAAGTTACTATTTTTTGTTTATAATTGATAGCAATTAATGTTCAAATTCAATTAATAATAAAAGTGGGTTATTTTGATAAATAGTTTATTTTTTGAAATCTCTCTTAGTTAGGCCTTATTACCCGCACCTTAGTAGGTAAATTTGCCCTCCCGTAGTGGACGAGACTCGAGCTCAACAGTGGGACATATATGGACTGAGATGATGATGATGAAATGATTATTTGAGTCTGAATATTATTTGTATCCATTAATTGTATGTTTCTGAAGTTCTCCAGGATTCAAGGATTTCATCTTTTTAGGGTTCCGTACCCTTAAGATAAAAACGGGACCCTATTACTAAGACTTCGCTGTATGTCCGTCCATCTGTCTGTCACCAGGCTGTATCTCAACAACCGCGATAGCTAGACAGTTGAAATTTTTACAAATTGTGTATTTCTGTTGCTGCTATAACAACAAATACTAAAAACAAAATAAATTAAATATTTAAGTGGGCCCATACAACAAACGCGATTTTTTTTGCTTTTTTTTTGCTCAATGGTACGGAATCCTTTGTGCGCCAGTCCAACTCGCACTTGGCCGATTTTTTTATCATCATCTTAACTCCTAAACGCCCCGGGTTGAGAGCCTTCCGCTCGCCCATTGCCCGCGTTAAGCTGTCAAGGTCATCTGCGACCAACAGCTAAATACACACAAAAAAAAAAAAAAAAATCCTAAACGCCCTACTGCCATGTTTGATCCTCTTACACAAGAATAGGTAAAAAGAAACTAGGAATTCTTCATTAATACTAGATAAAAAAAAAAATTCAACATGAGTTCAATACGTTTCGTTGATATATTTTATAATACCAGTATTATCTCATTACATACAATTAGTATGCTGTACGTGTATGCTTGTTGTATGTCTCGCGTACAATTGTATGACATACAACGCAATACTTAGTTGAAGGGGATAACCTCTGTTATTTGTTAATACCATCCATCCATACCAATATAATACAGATGGCGCAGTGGTTAAGATACCGACCTACCGTGCCAATGTCGCGGGTTTAAATCCCATGCGGGACGACACTGTGCGATCGACAAATTGTTGCTCGGAGTGTGGATGTAATTTGTGTCTGTTAATTATATGTTTGTAAAATCCCCCGCAAAACGAGGATTATTTCATTAATGTAGGGCGTTGACTCTTTTTAAAAAAAAAAAGAAGAGTTACACCTCTTCTTCTTATTCTTACGCGTGTATATAAATACAGATACAAAATAAAAGCAATCATAATTCAGCTGACTGGCGTCCACTGAACGTACGGCCTCCTCAATTCTCCAAGTGTGGTACTGTATCGCCTGCATGTAACTATGGCCAGCAACTTTCACCAGGTCGTCGTTCCATCTAGTTAGGGGATATCCCTGTATCCAGTGTCTGTATCCTGTGTCATCCAATACGTAGTCGCCACTCTAGAACCTTTCTTCCCCAGCGGTTATCGGTTCGTCGAGCGATGTGGCCTGCCCATTGCCACTTCAGCGTGCAACTTCTTCTTGCTATGTCGGTTACACCCGTTCGTTTACGGATTTCCGTATTTCGTATTCTATCTCACAGACAAATTCCGAGCATAGCCCGCGCCTATCACTTTGAATGACTTTGAGCTTGGTTAAGGGACCTACATTTAGCGACCACGTTTCCGTGCCATAAGTCATCACTAGTAAAATAAATAATCCAACAATTATTTTTTGTTTTTTTTAATAGGCCCTGCCCATAACGTCCGAGGCAACGGAACAGCGGTGTATGGCCCTATAACCTGCCTTATTACTCTGCCCCATCGTCTGGACTACATAACTAGAAATACCGATCCTTAATCTCAGTGTTCTGTCTGATTGGTTACCCTATCGAATACCATTCCATGTTAGCGTCCCGGTAATAAAGTCCAGAGGTATCAATAAGGCTCATTTTTTTTGGGGGGCTGGGTTACAGTTGGCGCACTCCTCGCACCACTCCATCCGGGGCAACAGAGGGGCGTAAGCACGCACATTCGTATAGCACGTGGCCTTCGTCGTTGGACCGACCACCGGTGCAAAGTACCGTGACTTCAGTGGTCGACCCGACGGAATACCTCCAGGGAGTACCCTCTCCCGTCGACGTCCCCTACTGGGACGCCGAACACCGTCGCGAGGCTAACCTCTCCGCGGGTGCCTGAACTAAATCCCTGGTCCGGTCACTCGCAGCCTCTGCTAGATCAAGGCTCATTAAACTTGAAACCCAACAATAAAACTTAATAACACCGGGCTACACTGATTTTGGTGCCAGGGATTGTAGACCTATGGGTTTAACATGACGACGGTTTTATTTGCCTATAAAGGTGCTGCTCCAAATCCCACACAAATTGTTCTCGAATAAAACCCGAACTGCGAAAACTCGAAATAAAACCCTCTACCAATACGACTGATCTGCGTGGTATAGCAAGTCAAATTCCCTCCCAGAATAGAGGAAGCCTGAGCCCAACAGTGACGACGTAGATGGGCTCAGATGATGATGATGATGATATGATAGGTTATTTTCAATTCTATTGTGGAGTAGGCTCGAGCCCAGCAGGGAGACGTATGAGCTGTAATGATGATGATGTTGCTGATGATGATGATGAATCAAGTATCATATGAATGTCACATCTGCCTTTATATCTATTCTCAACCATCTTTGTAATTGACAAGCAGGAATGTTAAATAAAAATCACAAAAACAACTCCATTGTAATAAAAATTCACAACACAAAAAAAAAACATAAATAATTATTATAAATGAACACAAAATTAACAATTATAATTAACTCAAGGACATATATGATAAAATTATTATATAATTATATTCATAGTTATAATAAGTATATAACTTGCGGTTACTTAGATACTTAAACTAATTTATCATCTCATCTCATTATCTAATCTCCACAGTCCCATTTTTGAGGTCGAGCCTCTTTCATGATAGAATGGAATCTGCATATCTTTTAGTCGCATTTTACGACCCCCAAGGAATAGATGGTAAATTGTATTCTTACTCCGTCACCGCACGGAAAATTTAATATACACTGTTATTTCTACGATTTGGTTGTTATTAGGCAATTAAGACGTTCACTCATCGATGTTTCCGCAAATGTTTTAAATTATAAACTGCCACCAACACTCACATTGACTTACCACTCGCTATTTCATTTAGACGACTAACAGTAAACTATTAACAATAACGTAGAATGTAAATTAACGAGAGAACTGATTTTGGATAAATTATAAAAAAATGTTTTTACGATTTTATCACGTTTATATTTGATTTTTTATTGCCTGACGTTTCGTAAACTTTACAGCGTTCATGGTCACGGTTGGACCAGTAACCAGTAGGTGGAGTATACCATCCCTTCTCTTAAATATAGGTGTTATACTAACCCATTTGGTTCCGCGTGTTGACGGAGTAAGAATACAATTCACCATCTTACCAATGGATGTCGTTAAAAACGGCTAAGGGATATCGTATGCATATAACAGCTGTTCAAGAGAAGAAAAGCTCGAAATAAAACCCTATACCAACATGTCTGACCAACATGGTATAGTAGGTTAACTGCCCTCTTATTGGCGAGAAGGCACGAGCCAAACAATCTATAAAAATTGTTTTATTTATAAACATTAGAAATCTTTGTGTAAATTAGTTATACTTGAATTGGTATAAATCTTAAGATACAAAGATATTTATTGCAGAAACTGTGTTTTACATGGATGTTTACAAAATTTTGGTATCAACAACTGACCCAATCGGGCATTGCAATAATCGTTAATTCTATAATTTATTAATACATATTAAAATAGGTAATCGGTAATTTATCTTTATATAACATTATACACTGAAATTACTACACTTTCTTGACAAAGTATTCTTTTAAATCATAAAATACATTTTCAATCAGGCATTTTTTTAAAGTGTTTTTGAAAAATTTATCTTCAAGTTTTTTTACACGACTAGGTAAATGGTTGTAGACCGTTATAGCAGAAATATATGCACTTTTATAAAAAAATTATTTTTTATTCTTGAAACATTTAAATTATACATATATTGACTACGTACATTTAGTTTAGAATCAATCTTGAAATTAAAAAATAGATGATTTTTCTGACTTAAAAAAATAATCCAACATTTCAACTGATACGTCTCATTGTTGATCTCTTACCTCCTCTATAGGAAATAAATCAATCTAGAATACCACGTCGATCAAAATGGTTAAGTTTTATTTCAAGTTTATCTTCTCTTACGTATATATTATCTGCATATTATATCCCTTAGTTGTATTTTACGGCACTCACAATTAAGAAAGTCCGTCATTACATAGAAAATAAAACTAAACGATAGGTAACTCTTCATATTATTAGCTATATATTAAAGAATGAACGTAAATCTCCTATGTATTACCTCGAAAATTATTGAAAAACTTAGAGTTTTTTAAAAAGCATAGATGACTTCGGCATTGAATCCCAGGCTGGCCCATCTGAATAGCATATAATAGGGATATATAAATATATAAATTTGATCTTTTCACGGAATACATTTCCGTGTGGTGATGGAGTAGGAATACAATTCACCACCCCCTCTCATACCCGTGGGTGTCGTAAAAGATGACTAAGGGATTAAATATTCCGCCGGGCCGACCATTGAGCCCAAGGAACTCTGCACTGGTAGTCGGCCCAATGACGAAGGCGACGTGGCTACGGGTGGGTTATGGGCCCGCGCGCCGTCCTTTCGTCGCCCCGGACGGAATGGACGGCGTGTACGCTGACCATAACCCATAAAGAAGGGTATTTAATATTCATATAACGTCTATACAAGAGAAGGAAAACTTGAAATGAAACCCTCTACCAACACGTCTGCACGTCTGACGAGCATGGTACAATAGGTCATTTTCGCTCCTATTGTGGAGGAGGCTTAAGCCCAACAGTGGGACGTATATGAACTAAAAAGATGATGATAATGTATAAATTTAAATTTGAGATGATAAAAGAAATCTATACGCTTTGAAAAAGAAGATAAAGCCCCTTACAACATTATCACTTACCATAAATTCGTTACAGCATACTGTTTAAGTATGTATAATAAAAATAACAATTGCATTGTTGTACTGTACATTTAAGGATAATTGTGATTAATATGAACAGACGTTTATAGAATTAACTATTGTACAAATATTTACCTCGAATTATAAGCTGACGTAAATCCTTCACCTTTATCAGAATGATCACATTTTTATCACAATCTAAATAATTATCACTTATTATTTACGAAAATACATATATTAAATTTTTTGTGATTATCTTGTGCAGTTAAGCTTACCAGTCTGAAAATATTTTCATTTGCTAATACTCACTGATTAGAAATTAGAAAACACTGCTTGTAAATAAACAATATGGTTAAAAATAAACCAATTCTCGTTAAAATCTCAATATTGTTAAAAACGAACTCAATATTGTTAAAAAATATCTCAATATTGTTAAAATCAGATTTTGCACGAATACACTTTAAAATTAGAACACTTATATCACGATATTGGACTCAATACCTTTTAGAGCAGCTACTATTGTAACTGTTAAAATGATTTAAAGATATTTTTAGAACGGTTTTCAATCTCATTCAAACGTAATTGTTGTTTTAATTGTAACAGTTTCGGCGTTCGTGTTGCACGCTCTCTTTACGACAACTGAAGTGCTGTATACGTATTATAGACCGACAGATTTCGTGACTCTAATGACTAATTATTCGTTAATTGATAATATATAAAACTTGTTTTTATTGCAAACGATGGTAAAGGAGCAAACAGTACACCTGATGGTAAGTGTTGATGTCGCTCATGGACTTTTGCAAGGCCTACCTACCGCAAAGAAAGTAGAGTGTGTTCCAGCTCTCTCCCTCACCGAATAAAGCGCAGTAACAAATTACTACTACTCGGACGTAGATTTTCTTCTCAGTGCGGTACTACCCCGAACGGAAAAGCCCGCAAACAACTGTCAACAGTTTGGTCCTAACACTATTTAAAAACTCTACGAATATTGTTTGCAAAATGTTCACAGATCAAAAAGTAAAGTATTGTTGAATGTGTTGTTTTAATCAAGTCAACATTTGATTGCTAAATACGTAAAGAACACAACAAACGTAATTGTCTGCAAGATAGCTACACAACCATCTTATACACATCAATTTAGTTTAATTTTCTCTATAGTATTATTATAATAACATTCAGCTATTGCCTCGCAATACGCCTCACAACTGATAGCGTGGTTAAGGTAATTATTTGAAGAATGAAAATTAAGTAAAATTATAGCTTCTTTTCAATTCAATTCTTTTCATTCTTTTAATGCTCATAAATATTTAAGAGCAATGTGTTATTTTATTTGTACTGAACGATTTTATTTAGTACTGCTTGTTTTTTTTAATTGAACTTGTTTTTTTTAATCCTATTTACTAATTGCAATTTGGTAAACATCTTTTCCATGCGGTGATGGAGTAAGAATACAATTCACCATCCCTCTCGTCCAGGACGTTATAAAGACAACTAAGGGATATAATACACACACATATATATATATATATATATTTAGCATCTGTGCGTAAGAGAAGGAAAAAGGTGAAATCTTTTACCATCACGTCCGACTATTGTGGTATAGATGGTCAATTTCTGGCCGGTGCGTTGAGAGTTACCTAAGATCTATCTAATTATTTAGTGGCATTTAGTGGATACATGCTACTAATATTATAAACGCGAAAGTTTGTATGTGAAGATGTGAAGATATTTGTTACTCTTTCACGCAAAAACTATTGAATAGATTTTGATTAAACTTCACAAAAATATAGCTTACATATCAGAATAACACATAGGCTATAATTTATCGGGATATTACCACGGGAATGGGAGACTATGCAGATAAATCAAGGCGCTACTAGTTATTAATATAATTATTTTCAATAAAACCGTGTCACTATTTTTTTCTGATATTTTTACACTAAAATGTGTTAATGTGGCTTATATTTCGATAAGTGTTTTGTCTTCAGTTTGTTTTAATAGAATGGCTAATTTAAATCGCTCATGGGACTTTCTATTCTATCTTGCGTTTTTCATCCGGTAAGAGAGAGCTGCTGATCATAAGATATAAACTATAAAGTTTCTTGTTCGAAAGTTGGATAACATATATTGTGTTACGCTTTTTTTTTTAATATGAATGTTGAAGACTTTAAGAGTAAAGGAACATTGAAATAAAGATGTATGGATTGCGTGAAACAGAATAAAAAGGAAGTGAGCACAAAGATGATATCCACTAAGGATAGGTGGAAGAAGTGGACATACTATATCGACCCCAGGTAATTGGGATAAAGCAAGGAATTGAAGTAGGAAAACATAAGTTTAGACATCAGTGCTGACACGTATACCTTTCATAATTTTTGCTTCACGTCACCCGCATTGCGTAGAAGGGAAGTGGAATCAATGTCTTCCAACACCTGTTTAACTTTTGTTATAAAATTTGTTGCGGGTCCCAAGACAATTAAAATCATTTCCCGTGACTGACTGAGGGTCAAACTTCGGTGTGATCTATGGAGACCATTGTGGATCCTGGCTTACAGGAGTTACAATGCTGGGAATGTGTGGTGGGGTTAGTCCCAATAAAAAAAAATACCTTTCATAATAAAATTGGCATGTTGCACGTATCATTCCAAAGGCTCCTTTGAGGTTATAGATAATGATACTGAAGTTTTCAATGATTCAATTTTCATGAGTTAACAACAGCTGAATTATTTTTTCATCTATTCAAGTAGTCAATATCCAATACAGAAGTTGTTGTCCGTTCCACTTAGTTGTCACAACCTTCACGCTTCATGAATGAGGCAAAAACCGCAGCCATCGATGTAAATAATTCACTAGAATAAGTTTCTAGGGTGAATATACTATTTAATAAACTTTGGACATTGTAATTATGATTCATAAATAACATTAGAATTGCTATTAGATCTGATTCCTGAGGCTCCAAGAACATCTTTATCAAACTATTTCACTGCATTGATGATAAGGTTGAATGGATTTCAAGCAATTTTAATTTTGATATTAAACCTTTAATAGGGGTATAATACCTTCTCTCTTTTTCCGTGTTGTGCGAATACAATTCACCACTCCCTATTTTGCCCGTGGATGTCGTAAAAGACGACTAAGGCATATAATATGCATATAACATCTATGCAAGAGAAAGAAACTCGAAATTAAACCTTATAACAACCTGTCTGACCAGCATGGTATAGTAAGGTCAATTTGCCTCCTATTGTGGAGGAGATTCGAGCCCAACAGTGTGACGTATATGAGCTAAATTTATGAATAGAGGTTTTGGGAGGAGATATGACTATCTTCATTAAGTCAAATGCTCATTCTCGAGTAATGATTGATAACGTAGCTTATTTTAATTCACAATATTCAGAGGTTTACTGCAACGTTATAATATGAGTTATCATCTTATAATTTTTTTTAATTATTTTTGTTTATAAATTTGTTAATTTCAGCCTCATGTTAGCAAAGGTAGCCTAGACATGTGCGTTCTTATTTAAAACATGAAGTCGCTATATTAAATGTTTTTGTTTCAAATTTACGCTAAAACTAAATAACCTATATCTATCTTACATAATGTGTTATATTATTTCTGATATGATCAGTAAATCAGTTCAGTTTCGTGATCTATTTCTAGTGAATCATACGAAAATTAATTTCTATAAATACTATTGATATTTTTAACAACCAATAAAACTAAAGCAGATCTCTTCAAAGCTTATACTATATAGTGTCCCGGGCAGAAAAAAAATGATTACCTGATGGCTGATGGTCACCCTCATGTATAATTCATACATGCAATTTATAGAGTGAAAGATAATTCGACACTTGTTTTAGTTGGGGCCACTTTACCACTATATGATAATAAGGACTTAAATATTTTGAAACAATAAAAAACTAAAAAAAGCTTGTCTACAATTCACACGTGGTAGAAAGGCAAACTTCAAAAATTTTGTACAAGCTTTGTACCGCTCATGCCCGCACAAACACATATTAATACATGTACAGCCCTGAAGCCTGAGTAAATCACATATGTGATTTACTGAGCAAACATAAGTGGAGAGGGTACGAAACAGATTTATTTATCTGTCTCTTTTTTTGTCGCTTTTTTGTTTCATCGACTTTCAATTCGCAACGATGCTAAAGAATTTTTCACTTCAAAAATCAAAATTATCTTAATTCTCTATCTGTAATTAGTTTTTATCGATGTCCACTGCTGAGGCTCCCAAATGGCGAGTCATACCATCAGTACGCTTAGCAAGTAAATTGGCCATCAAAATTGGTATTATGAATTTTTCAAGCGAGTCATCATCTTCATCACCTACTGTTGGGGTCTAGCCTTTTCCATATTGGGAGGGAAATTGACCTACTATACCACGCTGATCAGACAGGTTGGCATAGGGTTTTAATTCATTTTTTTCTTCTCTTGTATTGTTTTTATATACCCAAGATATGCCTTAGTCGTCTTTTACGACACCCACGGGCAAGACAGTAAGTACTGCGGCCCATTTTGCCTGCAATACGTAGTTGGTTTTTACAACTACTGCGTGAACGTTGTAACTTTGGCTATGATCTGAATACACCTCATTCGATAGGTCTGGGGTGATAGAAAGGTGGCGTGCGGCTCCATAATTTACCATATCAGTTACTCATCGCCATTGGACTGACTACTGGTAGCAATTTTTTGATCCCTGTAGCCAGCCCGCCGGTTAATATCGCCTATTGACAGGCTGCAATCGCCCTCGGGCAGTCAGCCTTCCTATCTCAGCTCATATGCGTATTGATATGATATCTCAAACATATTAGTATTGGATTTTATTTCGAGTTTTCCTTCTCTTGCGTAGATGTTATATGCAAATCATAACCCTTAATCGTAACGACATCCACGAGTAAAATAGGCGATGATGAATTATATTCTTACTCCGTCACCACACGGTCGAACTAATCCCCGATCCAATTAGCCACGATCTCAGTCTAGGATCGTTTATTATGTTGTAGATCTAATTAAACAATCATCTAATTTTCCATTTGAATCATTGCCACTGATTCTGAAGCCCTTGACACATTTGCCAGTTCTCTTTCGCCACACAAAAAACAATCTAATAAAAAATTTTGCTAAATTGTAAACTACTTCTTTATTAGGGTTCTGTATCAAAAGAGTAAAAACGGGACGCTATTACTTGGCCGTCTGTCTGTCATCAGGCTGTATCTCAAAAACCGCTATAGCTAGACAATTGAAAGTTTTACAAATTATGTATTTCTTTTGCCGCCATAATAACAAATACTAAAAATAAAATAAAATAAATATTTAGGTGGGGCTCCCATACAACAAACGTGGTATTATTGCCCTTTTTTCCTCGATATCGATAATAGCAACAGGTACTGGAACTGGAATGTGTCACAAACTACTTAGTTATTTTACTTTAATAATCAATAATAAAATTAAAATAAAATCAATGTTTGAGGGGGTATAATAATTATATCAGTTACAATATAAAATTTGTGTATCTACTGGTGTTTATCTAGTCAATGGTACGGAACCGTTCGTGCGCGAGTCCGACTCGCACTTGGCTGATTTTTTGTTAGGTGCTTAGTGTTGTCGTCATCGTTATCATCGTCATCGTTATCATCGTCATCTCAGTTCATATACATCTCACTATTGAGCTGAGATCTCCTCTACTGCGGGAGAGAAATTGACTCACTATACCACTCAATATTCCGTGTGGTGAAGGAGTAAGAATAGGATTTTGGGGAGAATCTAGAAGTGTTATGTATGTATTATTATATCAAAATTCTCAGAAGATACCTTTAACAGTGGCCATTACACTATTGAAGGCGACACTTTGACTTACTGACGGACCATTACTGACATGAAGAAATTGATAATTTGAAAAGAAAATTATAACTCGACACTGGCAAAAATGGCTTGTATTAATAGCTGATTGCCAAGACAAAAAAAGAAGAAGAAGGACTAAGAATACAATTCACCACTTCCTCTCTTACCCGTGGGTATCGTAAAAGACGACTAAGGGATATAATATGCACATTATATCTATGCATGAGAAAGGCATCTCGAATTAAATCCGAGACCAACCCGTCTAACCAACATAGTAGGTCAATAGCCCTCCTATTGTGGAGGAGGCTCAAGCCCAGCAGTGGGACGTATATGAGCCGAAATAATGATGATACCACTCTAGTCAGACGGGTTGATATAGTATGTTACTGGCAGCCTTCCTTCTTGGACTATTATCTTGTATACTTATATATCTTAGTTGTAATATATGATAGTAAAGTAGTAATCGTCCCTGTGGTGACGGAGTAAGAATACTTTTCACCACCCCATTTCTTGTCATCTAGATTTCCATAGTTAACATCTATGGAAGAGAAGGTAAACTTGGCCTAAAACCGTATACCAGCCTGTCTGACCAGCGTGATATTAGTGTTGCCCAAAAAGTCTTGGTCTTGCGGTCTTGGTCTTGGTCTTGCGAGAAATGCGAGACCGAGACCAAGACCAAGACCGCTTAATTTTTGCAAGACCAAGACCAAGACTGGCCCTGCAAGACTTGAGAAAGACCAAGACTGGGCCTGCAAGAGTCTCGCGGTCTTGCATTTAATTCAAATCACCATTTCAGCTTATATACGGTTGAGCTCGTATCTTCTACATAACAGGAGGAGAATCGGCCGTGGCCGGAGGGGAATCGCCACGGTGATCGGCCGTGTTGTTACAGGTCATACATGTCAAGTTTTCCTTCTCTTGCACCGATGTTATATATTATAGCCCTTAGTCGTGGGTTCGCAGTCACGGGTAAAATAGGGGGTGATGAATTATATTCTTACTCCGTCACTACACGGCAAGTCAAATCAGTCTTGAGATATCCATCTATTGGCCAATCGATTCCCAATGTTGGTGTTGGCTTTTCAGAATTACTCTTCGGAAAGGCTTAAGGACAAAAATACCGTAATCACGAGAGTGCTCTTGCCCATTATACATATTTATATATCCGTTTATTCATTAGCCCAACGACGTTCACTGTTGGACATAGAAATATGCCTACAATTAATCTATATAAATGTCCATGTAGGGACAGAGTACGATCACCATCAGGCAGTACATAAAGCGTTGCTCCCTGCGCTATTTTGCCTCTGCCACGACTCGCCCCAATCCACTAGTGGTTGGGGCGGTAAACTACGTCCCCTCAAAAATATCCGCGGTCCGACGTCCTCGTCATCTTCTTGAAGAAGAAGATGACGCTATTATGATCGCCCAAGAAAGGACCTACACAGCTCGCGCAGCGATAACAGATAAAACTCCGCGGTATCGGCCTCGCCGTCGAGGTCGAAAACCGCGCCGCGTAAAAGTCATTAACCTAAACTTGGCCACGCCCACTTTGCTCTCAGCGACGCGCCGAGCCGAGGTCCGTTCCCCACAGGGGGGAGCCCTCGGGCGATGTTCGCTTAACTTACTTACCGGGTTGAGAGCCATCAGCGCTCACCCATTGACCGCGTTAAGCTGTCAAGGTCATCTGCGACCAACAGCTACACACACACAAAAAAAAAGACAGAGTACGAATATAATTCACCACTCTCTTACCCGTGGATGTCGTATCAAATCGGATCGGGCAATGGTGTTAGGAACCCATGAAAAAAATTGAAATAAAAATATCGATTCGTTAATGAATTGAGAGACATGTAAGTTCTCAATTTTGTCATCGTTTTTTCGTGTAAATTGATTAAAATGTATAAAGGAATGATACTTAATCTACAACATATTCGTATTTTGTTAAATGTTCATTAGAATTTGAATAAATCAATGATTACGTTTGCATAAGCAAGACAAACTTCGCTTTAACATAAATCAGCTGATCGGCCGATGACCGTTGATGAGTCGCCTTTGTACCTACGTAACCATTGAAAGGTTCGCGCAAATCTAATACCTATTTATACTGTCGAAATTTTACATGCTTACATATATCCTGTCTGTACATACCTACATAATGCATAAAATTTAAGGCATAAACTCTTAGACACGCATTTTTGTAATCACTATAACTTTTACGTTATATTGTTTTTGTAATATAATAATATACATTCTAATTATGATCTATGACTGTTGAACTACAACATACATGAACAGTTGTCCCATAACCTGATACACCCTGTGTATATAACATATGTGCAAGAGAAGTGAAACTAGAAAGAAAACCCCGTACCAACATGTCTGACCAGCGTGGTATAGTAGATCAATTTTCCTCTTACTGGAAGGAATCTTAAGCCCAGCAGTGGCACTTTTATGAGCTGTGACGATGACGACGAATATCATACATTTTACAAGTATTAAAACCATAAAATTTTAAATCAGTTTTATATGTTCTTGAATAAATAGTATATTAAGAGCTACATGGATCCAGCGGCCAAAGTATTTATATAGGCAATAGAGCAACAGGTTTTTTCAAGTATCCAGAGTATCAGTAACTAAACTGGAAATACAATAGATACATACCACTTAACTTGAAGGGGAATATAAACAATCGCATTAATTGTAAAATATCGCATTGATTATAAAATGACATAAAATTTATTGTATCAACTGCCTCGTGTGGTGACGTCTTAAGAAAATAGGGTCGAAAGTCCTGTCATAAGAGTAGTAACGCTGTCTAATGGAACACCAGGGGAATAGAAGAGTAATTTTCTCCAGTGGTAAGTATTGTATTCAATAGTGAACTATAGGCTAGCAGATGGATAGATAGGATAGGATATTTGATTAATTTAGTTGGATTTTTCATTGCCATGATAAATTACTGTTACGTTGTTCTAACTGCAAAACTTTGCGAGACTCTTGCTGCAATACCAAGACTCGGGTGCGCAAGACCAAGACCAAGACTCGGGTGCGCAAGACCAAGACCAAGACGAGACCAGGTGTGATGTTGCAAGACCAAGACCAAGACCGGTCCAAGTCTCGTCTTGGTCTTGCATTTGGGCAACAGTACGTGATATAGTAGGTCAATTTCCATTTCACTGTGGAGGAGGCTCGAGCCCAGCAGTGGGATATATACTGAGTTGAAGGAAATACGAGAAGGAAATACGAAATCTATATACTGTTTTAATTTTATTTAAAGACGCGTCACTAAGCAATAAAACGCTGTTATTGCGGAGGATATCGCAAACATACAATTATCAGACACTAGTTAAATCCAAGATTCATAACAATGTTTTTGTGGTAATTCATAAAGAATTGTCCTAGCTTTTATGTTTGTTTATGCCGTAGAAATGTACAGGAATCGTCGGTTATTAAAATCATAGGGGCCTATTCTATACTTCTACGAGATGCCAGAGTGGTCATTCGATGACATTTAATAGTCTACAACAATCGCAAACTCGGCATGAGATTTCGTGAACTGCCTTCTAAATACATTGTAAATAAAACTACGGATTTTATCGCGTTTGTGATGTGGGTCAACCACCAAAATAATAGACAAAAATTATTTTTATGTATCGAAAACCTTTTAGTAAGATAAAGTAGGCCGCCTTTTAAAAATTAATAATAATGTAGCATCATGCCCTCCTGAGTTTTCTTGCCGGCTCTTTCTCAGTGAGGCCGCGTTCCGATCCGGTGGTAATATATTAGATTTGTTATATTTACATAAACAAATTGTCATAATAATTACTACAAATTTAATGTTTAATAATGACTAATCATAAGCAATATATTTTATTCATATAAAATCATTTTCTTCTGGCAATAAATTTGCACCAAAAATGTGGGTAAAAATTTAATAACTAATTTTCTGTTGCGGGTAAGATAATTAAAAATTTCTGTAATAATGATGACTTGTTTGGACGTCAGACATCTTAGTCCGCCCGTGAGCATGAATGCTATAAAGTGTTCGAAACGTAGGTCAATCAAAAATCAAATACAAATGCGATTAAATCCGTAAATAATTTTATTTACAATGTGTAATACTCACGTAAATATCAGAAATCATTATGGCTTCTAAATAAATAGTAGATTTTTATATTATCTATACCAATAAATAAAATTGGAGTGTCTATTTGTAATGTCAAAATAATAGGCTTTTTTCATGCTCACACAGTTATTTGCACGACACCTATGCCTAAAATAGCAATTAAAAAATTTTTGTCTGTCTGTCTGTCTGTTTGTTCCGGGTAATCTTCAAAACGGCTGGACCGATTTCAAAAATTCTTTCACCAATAGAAAGCTATAATATCAGGGCGTAAACTAGGCTACGGGAACTACGTGGTTAAAACGACTATAACCTATAACCGAAGCGAAGCGAGGGCGAGTTGCTAGTGTATTAAAATATAATCAAAAAGATTTCTTAAGATCTATTTCAAGATCAATAAACATAATCTCTTTTTGAGGCCATTTATATCACATAATTTATATGCAAATAATGCTTATAGTAATAACTATAACAAACTATTAAAATTATTTATTATAAGGGTCAATTCTGATCTGACGAAAGTGCTGAGATGTAATGCCCGAGTAGTGGTTGAATAATATTTCGAAAAATATTAGAGATTTTTCCGAATGTAAAACTTTCTTAAATTTTTAAGCTTTTAAGTTTGTTTTAGCTCTGCATTTATCTATTTAAAATGTGTTGTATATATCCTTTATGTATTGTTAAAAGCGAAATGATAATAATTAATAGGTATATTCCTGTTCTATCTACATAGATCTACATATTATCGAACTAGTATGCCATCTCGTAACAATAACAAATATTTAAACTAGCACTTAATATGAATAAATCAACTACGTTACTGCTATGTACTAAACATGCCACTGGCTGGTAAAGGTTATCACTTAACTGTCAGAATGCCATCATCTTTTACCACACATTAAGCTTCGTAATAAACATAAAGTTATTCATCATCATCGCAGCCCACATACGTCCCATTGTTGGACTC
This sequence comes from Lymantria dispar, assembly GCA_032191425.1. NCBI lineage: Eukaryota > Metazoa > Arthropoda > Insecta > Lepidoptera > Erebidae > Lymantria > Lymantria dispar. The sequence goes on along the minus strand of CM063465.1, from coordinate 480,889 downwards.
TGGGCTCCTCCACAATGGGAGGGAATTTGACCTACTATACCATGCTAGTCAGACATGCTGGTATAAGATTTCAGTTTGAGTTTTCCTGCTCTTGCACAGATCTGATGTGCATATTATATCCCTTCATCATTTCAGCCTATCACCATCCATTGCTGGACGTAGGCCTCCCTCATGTTACGCCACAAAGTGCGGTCCCGTACCACCTGCATCCAACAACGCCCAGCAACATTCACCGGGTCGTCGGGCCCCCTAGTTTTTCCTACACTGCGTCGTCCGATACGTGGTCGCTACTTGAGAACCTTTCTTCTCCAGCGGTTGTCGGTTCGTCGAGCGATGTGACCTGCCCATTGCTACTTCAGCGTGCTCATTTTTCATGCTATGTCGGTTACACCCGTTCTTCTGCGGATTTTCGTATTTCGGGTTCTATCTCACAAAGAAAAGGTGAGCATAGCCCGCTCCGCAGCACGCTGAGTGACTTTGATCTTGGTTATGAGGCCTACATTTAGGGACCACGTTTGCGCGCCGTTTGTCATCCCTGGCAACACACACTGATCGTAGACCTGTGTTTTTAGTTTATCCCTTAGCCGTCTTTTACGACATCCACGGGCATGATAGGGAGTGGTAAGATGTATTCTTACTCCGTCACCACACGAAAAATGATCATCACCATTAATTTGAAAATTCTTCGAGCATAATTGATCAGGTCTGAATTGTCCCTATACAAGTGTGTACACAACGATTACATTTGTCGACGGATGTGTTCACTTGCGTGACCTTCACTTCTTGGTCAAGTTATATAAGTCTGTTCGACAACGCAACTGACCTACATGTTACTGCTAAAGTGTTAATATTTCGACGTCCATTAAAATTTCTGTATTGTCATTTACTTAATAGAAAATTAAGTTGCAATTTATTAGTATTTACATATCTGTACTGCATACTGCTTAATGATGCCAACTGAATTCCGATGCGATAATGTGTTTCCGTATGGTGACGGAGTAAGGATACAATTTACGACCCCCTCTCTTGTCCGTGAAAGACAACTAAGGGATTAAATATGTATATAACATCAATACAAGAGAAGGAACACTTGAAATAAAATTCTATACTAACACGTCTGACCAGCGTGGTATAATAGGCCAATGTCTCTGCTATTGTGGAGGAATCTGGAGCTCAATAGTGAGACGTATGTATATGAGCTGAAATGATAATGTTGGAGTAGGTCTAATATTAGTCTTGGTTAGTAAGACTTAAGACATTTTAGTTTAGATTATTACTTCATGATCTAGGTACTTTTTCATGCTGAGGGTTGAGGATTCAATTTTTAGCAGCAGCAGTCTTTATCATCATCATCATTGCAGCTCACATACGTCCAGCTGTTGGGCTCGAGCCTCCTCCACAATGGGAGGGAATTTGACCTACTATACTATGCTGGTCAGACATGTTGGTATAGGGTTTCATTTCGAGTTTTCCTTCTCTTACACAGATTGTATGTGTATATTATATCCCATATTTGTCTTTTACGACATCCACATACAAGATGACACATTACAGAAAAAGAAGACAATCCCATTAGTTTCTTGCCGGATCCTCTCAGTATGGTCGCGTTCGGATCCGGAAGTAATTTAAGTTAAAATAAAAAAAAAAAGTGTGGCACTCGGGGACTGCCACGGTAAAGCTATTGCATAGCATTTTTTATCAACTTATGCAAATATAATTATTTATTTACTTTTTATTTATGCAGTATTTTTTTCTTTGATATTAATTAAAAATTTTTCTTTGATATTAATTCAAGTTACACTTTTTGAGCGTGGTGACCGATAAGAAAACAAATGTACTATATGTATAACAATAAAGGCCGTTTGGATTACCATTGTCGTCCGCTGAATGTCGACGTTGACGACCGTACGCTCGGCCGAGCCACCGGCACCCGCCTACCATTTAGCTCGGCCCGAGCTACATAGTAGGGGGGGTGTTAGGTTTTATTTTCGTTACGGATTTTCTTGATTCGGTCGCCGCGTAAAGCCCGCGATAAAAGCTATGCAATAGCTTAAAAATTACAATATTTAAGTGCCCCCGCGGAGTTTATATATAATAAAAGATTTGAATTGAATTGAAATAACACTCCCTATTTTGCCCGTCGACATCGAAAAGACAGAGAGTATAACTCTCATATAACATCTACGCAATAAAAATAAAACTCGATATAAAACCCTATACGTCTGACCAACATGATAAAGGGCAATTGCCCTCCTAATGTGAAGGAGGCTCGAACACAATAGTGATACTTATGTGGGCTGAGATGATGATGATGATGAAAGGTGAAACACCGCTTGTAAATAAAGCCGCTGTAATAAGAGCGCTTGTAAAACCGTATACAATCCCAGAAGTCCACGGCCGTCCAAACGGCAGGACTGATTTTGATAATATTTTACAATCAGGTATCTATGTAAGGGGTAACTTAGTTATTTTTTATCCCGGTATTCCCACAGGAACGTGAACTATGTGAGTAAGGCGACTGAAATCGAAGCGAAGCGAGGGCTAGTTAATTAATATGAAAATATTACCACACTAATGAACACAAGCGTTACTGTGATTTATTGCAAACTAGCTTCTGCTCGCGACTTCGTCCGCGTGGTATAGAGACCTTGAGCTAACGCTAACTTTAACCTAACACTTTTTATACGTAGAAGGTAGAAATATTTTTTAATAATACGATTCTTGTCACACATGATTTTTGCGAAAATTTTGCTGTTTACGCAGCGGAAGCTCTCAAAAGGAAACAAAAGCCCCATTTTGAAATATTCTTCAATGGTGCTCCACTTCTGGTGGGCTTAGCGTAATGATATATAACCCATAGCCTTCCTCGATAAATGGGCTATAAAACATTGAAAGAATTATTCAAATCGGACCAGTAGTTCCTGAGATTAGCACGTTCAAACAAACAAACTCTTCAGTTTTATATATTATTATAGATAAATATTTTCCACATTTATATCTAAACTAGGTCATAGATATCCATATCAATATATCCTGCTGCTATTTCCTTTCCTGCGACAGTAGAACACCAATCAGCGGTACTATATAAGGTGATCACCTCATTAGACGAACAGACGCATGTCTGTAACGACACGACTTACAACTAGTTTTTTGCTTCAAAATATTCTCATTAAGATCGCTATCAGAAGTCATTTAATACGCATTTTTTTATACTAACTGCGTATCGTTTTATTATATTTTTAATAGCAAATACCCGCGGTTCTGCGTAGTTTCTGTTCCTGTATACAGGGATGAAATGCCGCCTAAATGTCGAATAAAACGTCCAAGTTACTCCTCATACAAACAGCTACATAGCAGTAAAATATTGTCAAAATCGGTACAACCGTTTTGAAGATTACCAGGAGCAAACAGACAGATTGACAAAAATCTGTGTCTATACTTACATGTAAGAAATTATATTTCTTTGGCGTAATGAGATAAACATCTTTATAAATGTTTTATTCTTCGCGTAATCGTTTGTAGGAAAGGGAAAAAAAAACGACTGTAATGATAGAAAAAAGGTGATTTAATACATTGAAAGTTCTATTATAACGCATTATCTAGTCACCGAGTTGAGAACCCTCAGCGCATTTTTTTTTTGGAGTGGGTCGCGGTCGGCGCACTCCTCGCACCACTACGTCCGGGGCGACAGAGGGCCGTAAGCACGCACACCCGCAACCCACCCACGTGCACGTCGCCTTCGTCGTTGCGCCGACCACCGGAGCAAGGTTACTTGTCATCAGTGGTCAGCCCGACAGAATACTCCCTAGTAGGGTACCCTCCCATCGACCGTCTCCCGTCTTTCCTCACGCGGTCGGCCTCTCAGCGGGTGACGGACTAACTCCCCGGTCATATCACCCGCGGCCTCGGCTAGGGCGGCATGAGGCGCAGGTAGTCGCGCCTACGCCGCCCCAGTCGCCGGCGGTGGACCGCTTCGTCGAGGCTGTGCTCATCGCGCGCATCGTAAAAAATTACTCTCTTAATTTTCCCTAACGCGTCAAAAGAAATACTTTAAACTTCGGCTTATTTATATTTGAAATTAAATTCGATATGCTAATTGGTATTAACATTCCGCAATCATCATTTTATCATCAGACTATCATAGATTAATTAGATTAATAATTATTTATGTTGGCAATTTGTTCTAGTTTAGATGATAATTAATTTTAGACGTCGGCATATTTAAGACGGTTTTGTATTGAAATCGATACTAGTAAATACTAGTATAGACTAAATTTTATGATAAATACCTGTTACTGACATGTCACAAGTATAAATACGAATTTATCACATATGGTTCTTTTATACCGCACGGTGGCGACGGAGGCAGAGTGCTTGTTAGCCGGGACTCCTGGAGGCGGAGATGCTCGCCGGGCTCTACCGGCAGGTGTGGGAAATGCGAGCCGGAGGCGGCATTATTTTATTTAAGGAGCTTGCTGCCTGGCGGGTCGACGCTCACCGAGACATCATTGCTTGTTGGACAGTCCGGCTAGATAGATCTCACCTCGGTTTGGTGTCTGGACCGTCGAAGCCTTCCGGCCGCTGCTGATGAGGTGGTTGGAGAGACGGCACGGGGTGCTTTCCTTAAGACTGGTGCAGGTTTTGATGGGGCACGGTTGCTTCGTCAAATAACTACTTACACGGTCGTTAGGGGGGAGAGGACACCGTCCTGCCACCACTGCGATTGCCACGAGGATATGGCTCGATGGTTCATGAGGCCACGCGCCGCCCCTCCGTTACCCCGGACGAAACCGGGCAACGGGAGCGATGACCATGGCCCACCCAAAAAAAAAAACATGGTTCTTTTAGATTCATCATTTAAATTATACAATCTGTTTAACCCATGCGAATTATAGCATTTATGAATGAGTGAACTATTTTCAGAGAAATCTCTCCGCTATAGAATAAATCTTTGTTGTGTTGACATTTAAAAAGACAAATATTTTCAGCTTATTTTTTTGCTAGTTTATTTCTTGTACTGCATGTGTAGATTTTTCTGTTATAAATAGTACTGTTAATAAACAATATCTATTCATCCATCGACGTTGGATTATGTCGTCACTCCATCTAGTGGGGAGTGGTCCGACACTACGTTGATCGATTAATGGCCGCCACTCGAGAACCTTCTACCCCAACGGTTGTCGGTTTGACAAGCGATGTGGCCTGCCCAACGTATTAATTAGGGCTAATTAGGCTACACATAGCCCGAAGACGGATTACCATATTACAGATTTTATCGCGTAGAGAAATATAGAGCATGGCCTCCATAGCATGCTGAGCGACTTTGAGCCTTTATATGAGGCCATATAGAGACCACGTTTCTATGCCATAGGTCATCCTTACTAATATTATAAATTGCGAAAGTATTTTTGTTTGTTTGTTTGTTAAGCTTTAACGCTTAGACCACTGAACCGATTTTGAAAATTCTTTCAACAATGGAAAGCTATAATATCCGGGAGTAACATATGCTATATTTTATCCTGGTATTCTCACGGGAACGGGAAGTGTAAGGCGACTGAAACCGAAGCGAAGCGAGGGCGGGCTAGTAAATAATATAGTTGCTAGTAAATAATATAGTTTAATATTAATAAATATTATAGTATATTATAAATATTTATTATAAATAATAAATATTATAGTATATATAAATATTATAGTTTAATATAGTTGCTAGTAAATAATATAGTTTAATATTTTCAAGTTAAACTCGTTTACAACCAAGTTTCAGATTAAAAATAATTCATCATTATCACTATCATCTCAGTCCATATACGTCAGGACTCGGGTCTCCTGCATTCCTGTCGGAAATTGAATTACTGTACCACGCTGGTCAGATGTGTTGGTATAGGGTTATATTTCACGTTTTCTTTCTCTTGTACAGATATTATACCCCCTTTTTTTTGGGTGGTCTGCGGTCTCCGCACTCCTCGCACCACTCCGTCCGAGGCGACAACGGGGCGTAAGTACGCACACCCGCAACCCACGAACACCACGTCGCCTTCGTCGTTGGGCCGACCACCGGAGCAGGGTTACTGGTCATCAGTGGGGGTATTATATCCCTTAGTCGTCTTTCACGATACCCACGGGCAAGAGAGGGGTGATGAATTGTATTCTTACTCTGTCACTACGCTAATTAATTAGATTTATTTTATTCTCTTGCATCTGCAGACAGCTTCTAAGCTGTCTGCAGATTAGGTCTTGAAATTTTTTTGGAATCTCACGAGCAGTAGAGGATATGGTTAATTTTATATTTTTACTCTGTTACTACTAGAATTATAGTTCGTATTATTATCTTTATTCAACTCACAAACTACTTCATACATTTTTAAATATAATATAAAAAAAAATTAAAAATATAGGAAGCGTGTTGATCCACCGGCAGCAAATCCAGTGATCAAGCTGTCGGTGGTTAAGGCTACAAAGAGAGGAATTTTCTCACGATGCGCGCCGTGTCCAGTAACACCGCCTTCTGCATCCCCCAATCCAACTACCTATCGTGAGCCTCTTTAGGTGTTGATCGAGGCTCATGGCTATTAAACCATTGGTCATTTCAACCAAAAACTATCGGTACAACGATTGCCGTGTCCACATCCCACATGTCGACAATCTCGTATTGTTAAATATTTCAATGTTCAACATTATTCTAATTGATGTACTAATTAACTTCAAATAACACTAACATTTAACACAGTTATTGGTTTAATTCCTTTAAACATTAAGCGCAGACCGCTTAATGTTTAAAGGAATTAATAACCAACGGGCAGCCAACGATCAATTAAAGCCAGTAAATTAACTTACCATTTGATAATAGCTAATAACTTTAAAACTAAGTATAAAAGAAACTTGACAAATAAAATCATTCGATACTAACAAGTTATATTAGTACATATTAGGAGTTGATAGCCGAAACTAATAAACCGGCTAAGTGTGAGTCGGTGTCGCGCACGAAGGGTTCCGTACCATTATCTATAATGAATAGTTAAAGCGTCTACCTGTCACCGTTATTATAGTCCATAAAATATAGCTTGATCTCTGTGACAGATGTCAACGAAACCAACGAAGTAAATTTGAACGGGCGACATGTTTACAATTTCATTTTGTATCAAATATATTTTCATTCTTTTCGTGCCAGTTTTATTGCAACTGAATTGCAATATACTATAAATATAAAAATATTAATATTCATGCCTAGAATGTACCTCGTAAGTACTGAAATACATAGTAAACATTTTATACATAAATGACGCTTACGCACGTACAAGGTCGTACTGGACTGAAAATAAAAAAGAGATGCGACAGTCGATAACGTAAATCGATAACCGATCTTTATAAATTATTCATAAAAGAAATAAACTCAATACTGAACCTATATAAAACTATCAACATATTTTTTACAATTAAAACAGACAGTTACATTATAAAATACATAAACTGAATTAATTAATCATTAAAAAACTGCTTTACGTCTCAGAGTAAATGATAATATTAAGTAAGCATTATTGTCAATAAACTAGACATATTTATTTAAAAAACTGTCGTAATTGATCGATTGATCTAATGACTGTCCCTATTTGGCAAAAAATTATAAATGTTGTAGCAGGAACGCTCCAGTGATGACAATAATAGTGACCTGGACCTTGTTTGTACTCCTTTTGAATAATTAAAACAGTCGAAAAAATATTGGTTGCCTGTAAAGTCGGTATACGGGCGAAAGTTTTACGTGACAACGACTTTGAGTGGTAAAATAATTTTAATGTGAATATTCATTCGTATAGTAGGAAGAAGGATGAAATAATAGTAACAATTTAAAACATTTATTTATACAAAGAATTATATTTAAAACATTAATTTATACAAAGAATCTCGCACTGAATTTCATATTAACAAAATTTTATTTTTACCTTTACACATACATACGTATTTATATACAAATATACAATTTTTATGTCTGTCTCTCTCGCTCTTAGGCGGGCTAACCATGCCCGAGTGGAAGGGACGCGTGCCTCTCACTCGCTCTCATTGTGAGCGCATAACGTGAGCGGAGCGTAACGCAGTTTCTTGAAGTGTCACCCGGCAAACCAATTTATAAGACGTTGTCACGTCAAAACAGTTTTTGTTTGAAATAAATTCAAAAAGATTTTAATTGATTGTATTTTAATTATAATAGAAAATTACAATTACAAAAATAGAGAGTTTTATCGATAAAAATCTACGGACTTTATCGTAACCATGACAGCACTAGGGACAACTGTCACAGAGATCATCCTATATTTTATGGACTATAGTATCGAGCAAGAAACGGTAAACAATCAAGTTTGTTGTATGGGAACCCCCCTTAAATATTTATTTTATTTTATTTTTAGGATTTGTTGTTATAGCGGCAATAGAAATACATCATCTGTGAACATTTCAACTGTCTAGCTATCACCGTTTTAGAGATACAGCCTGTTGACAGACGGACGGACGAACAGCGAAGTCTCAGTAATAGGGTCCCGTTTTTACCCTTTGAGTACGGAACCCTAAAAAGAAGTGTTGATTTCTTACTGTACAAATTATATTCAATTAGCAGCGCACTGCGGTTTCAGCCGCAGTTACTCTTCCTGTGAGAAAATCGGGATTAACGCCTATGTGTTATTCTGATATGTAAGCTATATTATTGTGAAGTTTCATCAAAATCCATTTGGTAGTTTTGCGTGAAATATAAACATATTCACATCCTCACAAACTTTCGCGTTTATAATATTAGTAGGAGGGTCTCCTGGTAGTTGAGATTAAATTGGTATTTATCATCATCATCATTTCAGCTACATACGTCCCGCTGCTGTAATCGAGTTATTCCAGAATAGGATGAATTGACCTACTATGGCACGCTAATCAGACAGGCTGGCAAATGGTTCTATTTTGAGTTCTCCTTCTCTTGCATAGATGCTATATTATACCCGTATTATATCCCTTAGTCGTCTTTTACAACACACACGGGTAAGAGTAGTAAATTATTACTCTGTTACCACTCGGCATACTGGCCTTTTAATAAATTATAATAACTAGTGGTCGGCGTGTGCTCGAAATTCGGCCATAATTCATTTTAATTAATTTTTCTGCTGCACAATTTTCTTTAATTTTATTTATGTATCTATATATAAATACGTGAAGCGAAAACTTTGTACCCCTTTTTAAGAAAATTACGTGGATGGACAAGTATGAAATTTGGCACAGTCGATGTATATAATGAGGAGAAGTGCATAAAACTGAAATTTCATACAATAATGGATTAGAAATACATTAAATTCATTAATAAAGGCATTACGCACACTACAACGCAATCGCTAAACACACACACACGCGCGCGCGCGCGCATTTGAACGCCTATACACTTTTGTTTACGGTTAAATTCTGTGGTCGAACTGAATGTCAAGCAATCATAATTATGATGACAATGTCTAATAGAGATTTGTGCTTACATATACTTATAATTGTAAATTGAGCAAGCTGTATTTCACTAATCCATACTAATATTATAAATGCGAAAGTAAGGATGTTTGTTTGTTTGTTTGTTTGTAACGCTTTCACGTTTAAACCACCGAACCGATTTCAAAAATTCTTTCACCAATGGAAAGCAATAATATCAGGGAGTAACATAGGCTATATTTTCTCCCGGTATTCCTACAGGAACGGGAACTACGCCGCGGGTAAAGCGACTGAAACCGAAGCGAAGTGAGGGCGGGTTGCTAGTAATTAATATACAAGCACAAATCTCTATTAGACATTGTCATCATAATTATGAATGTTTGACATTCAATTCGACAAGAGATTTTAACAGTAAACAAAAATGTATAAGCGTTGCTACGCAACAAACTCACACAAACGCGCGCGCGCGCGCGTGTGTGTGTGTGTGTGTGTAGCGATTGCGTTCTAGTGTGCGTAATGCCTTTTTTAATGATTTTAATACATTTCTAATCCATTATTATATGAAATTTAATTTTTATGCACTTCTCCTCATTATATACATCAGCTGTGCTAAATTTCATACTTGTCCATCCACGTAATTTTCGTAAAAAGGGGTACAAAGTTTTTGCTTCACGTATTAATATATAGATAGATATAATAATCTTGAATAAATAATTATGCTAACTTGGCCATGTGGTAACATTATTAGAATATAGATTTCTTCGTCATCTACTGGCCTGTGGGACCAGCAAATGTCGACTGGGGAATCCCCAAAATAGTGAGCAACCGTGCTTTACTGAGAAACATATCGCTGCTTTGCGAGAATAGTGACGTGACACAAATCAAAATTACTGATCTTAGAGAAGGGCATTTTTAAATTATTTTTATAAATGTTTTATTGCATACCATAATATTAAAATGATTTATTGAGTGTGTGACTATATTTTTTAATGGAAAATTCCTTTACTCACGATAAAATTTTAGATATCATTTGGCATACAACATTCAATTTTACATAATACTAGCAATCCGCCCTCGCTTCGCTTCGGTTATAGGTTAAAGTCGTTTTACCCGCGTAGTTCCCGTTCCCGTGGAAATACCGGGATAAAATATAGCCTAGTTTACGCCCTGATATTATAGCTTTCTATTGATGAAAGAATTTTTGAAATCGGTCCAGCCGTTTTGAAGATTACCCGGAACAAACAGACAGACAGACAGACAAAAATTTTTTAATTGCTATTTTAGGCATAGGTGTCGTGCAAATAACCGTGTGAGCATGAAAAAAGCCTATTATTTTGACATTACAAACAGACACTCCAATTTTATTTATTGGTATAGATTGAGTTACGTCGATATTCTCGCCAACCGGTGATATGTATAAGGGATATAATTTTACCACATCCACGGGCAAGTTAAGGGACAGTAAATTATATTCTTACTTTGTCATCATCAAGTAAGAATATAATTGATCATCATAATAAACTCATTTGCAAAAAAAACGGGCACCTAAGCAATGAACCATTTCAAATGTTAATATTTCTTTGTTTGATAATTATAGGTAGTTTTATCCACACAATTTGCTAAATTAATAAGAAAATAATCGTTTTCATCAGTATTTCATAAAATTTAGATACAATTTATGGGAAATAATGCTAAACCTCGCTAGTAGTGTATATTCGCTAGTAGTGCATATGCTCATGAAGTAAAAATAAAAAAGTTTTTTTGTTTGTTTTTCTTTAATAAAGTAAAAGCAGATAAATGTTTAGTATCGAGTGTGACCCCCTCTAGCTAAAATCACAGCTTGAATTCGTCTGGGCATGCTAGCGAGTATATCCCGGATACTTGCTTGCGGAATACGTTCCCACTCCGCAGTAATCACATTCTTCAGCTCTCTGATGGTCTGCGGAGCCGGGTGTACTGATCTCACACGCCGTTTCAGAACGTCCCAGACATGCTCTATGGGATTGAGGTCGGGACTTCGAGCTGGCCAATCCAAACGACGAATGCCGACCTCTTGCACATACGCATTAACATCGCGGGATCGGTGGGCGCGAGCATTGTCGTCCATAAAAATCGAGTCTTCACCTAGAGCGGCCAATGCGGGTTGTGCATGAGAAATTAGAACTTCCGTTATGTATCGATGCCCAGTCAGTGAGCCGTTTTCAATGAAGACTAACTCTGTACGATCCATTGAATTTATTCCTGCCCAAAACATAACAGAGCCCCCACCATAAGGTGTGATTTCTTCGAAACATGCCTCTGCAAAGCGTTCTCCTTGTCTTCTTAGCACTCGCCGACGTCGATCTTCACCGAACAGAGATATCCTGGCTTCATCAGAGAACAAAACCCTATTCCAATCGTCTTGAGTCCATGATTCACAATTTCTAACGAACCTAAGCCTGTGAACTCTGTGCTCACGGAGTAATTTGGGGCCGCGGGCCGGGCGGTGACTGCGTATATTGGCAGCGAGAAGCCTCCTCCTGACCGTCCATAGACTAATATGCACATTTCTTACTTCTTGGAGGTTGTTCTTAAGATCCACATACGAAGATTTGCGATTTCTCAATGCGCGACTCACAAGAAAACGATCATCCCGTGGTTGGGTACATGGTTTTCTTCCAGAACCAGGCCTTCTCTCGACGGAACCAGTCTCCTGATATCGCTGCCAGGTCCTTTGGACTGTCGAGCGACTAACATTTAGCCTCCTAGCCACGAAACATTGGCTGCAACCCTCTTCAAGCAGCGCGATAATTTTGGTAGCTTTTACCACTTTATCTACCATTTTTGATACAGCCAAACAGCATTAAATAAAGCTTTGACAGTCAAGGATATGAAATTAATCGATAAAAATTGAATAAAAGTTATGAAAGTCGATGTTAACTTCTGGAACTTCGCGCCAAAAATGTAGGATAAAAAGGGGTTTTCTGTAAAAATGAACATCAAATGAAAAATTGAATTTAGAACGTACTTTTTTAAATACCACAGCATTTTTAAAACCGGCCAGTAACGTGTACAAACGATTGAAACCTTTTTGGTATTGTATCTTTTTAAATATGAATGAAAATCAAAACCGCCCGTTTTTTTTGCAAATGAGTTTATAATAGATTAATATCTCTCCCACTGTTAAGGAGACTTAAGCTCGGTAAGGGTGCATTTATGTTATAAGGTAAATTGCGATAATAGGTTACTATTTGAGAAAGTTTAAAATTACTTCATCATCATTATTAAAGAGCCTATCAATTAACACAGCCTTTCAACAACAGTTATGCCTCGCTTTGAAGCTGCATTAATAATATAATTACCATGTTTGTTAGTATGTATTAGCGGTTAGCCATCGCAATTGATAGAATAAGTTGCTCAGAACAGCACTTCTGCCCACTATCCTGATAAATGCTTCCTTAGCCGGTTTTCACGAGATAGTAAGGAAACGGAAAAATCTTATCAACTATAATAGGTTACCTATTATAATAACCTATTATTAAAATACTCTTGTACAAAGAAATAACACAAGTCAATTCTTAGTCTAAATTAAATTTATTTATAAAATGTAATTTTATAGGCACATTAACAATATATATACATAAATTCATAAAACTATAAAACAAACACTTGTGTTAATGTTACACAAATATTTGTTTAACGGTCAACAATCTTGGTAACATTATTGATTCAGTAATTTTATAACGCTGAAAATTACCGAAACAACACGATATATACATAATTATAATCATTCTCGTGATATTTTTTAACCAAATTACAACAGTCTTACGTCCTCTGTAAAGACTAAAGAAACCAATTTGGTATAATATAATATAAGTTTAATAACAGTAATAAACAAAATATATACAGTTTGGTCCCATTTTATGTAACTTCTCGAATTAGTATTTATCTATTAAGATATTAGTACCTATTACAAGAAACAGGTATGTTTTATGATAATCTAATAATTGAATGTTATAAAAACACATTCAATTGGCAGAATTATATGTACAGGTATTAATACTGAAATTGTGGTTAAAAATACATAATATCCCTACTCTATTTCAAGCAGATATTATTTTAGAAACATGAAAACTCGAACGCAAAATACTCATATATTTATTAATCATGATATATTTCACTTAACTATTCTTTTCTGGGAGTGGGATATTTGTATCAAGTATCATAATACTTATTTTAGTATTATTTAAATACTCAAATATACTTAAATTTTAAATTGATATTTATCGTTACAATTATTGTAACATTACAAATATGCTCGATACAAATAGATCACGAAAATAAGGGACTAGTCAACATTAAATGCATAAAGCCTTAACCCGCCAGCACAGCTGGAAGACATTAAATAACGATTATTTTTAATAAAATCACGTATTTGTAACAGTTGGTCGCTCGTTTACCGTTACAACGACGGTATCGTTATTTCTCGTATCAGATCCGCTGTCTTGTGCGGTTGTGCTTGGTTGCGTACTCTGTGCCAGTGCGGTTGCTATCGGCTGTGCGATTGGTTGCTGTGCTTGATAGTTCGGATAATGGATTCCTACCACTTCTTCGTAGCTTGGAGGTGCTAAGCATTCTGTAATTGAGACAAAAAACGTTTAGAATATAGGTTATTTCGTTTTTTCTTTAGCTGATTCACCATCAGTATTATTTAACTCATTAATATAATAATTACAAAATACAATATATATTTAATAACAGATGAAAAAACATATTGGTTCCATTCGTACGCGATACGAAATTAACAAATATCACATGCAAATAGCACGTGACTCTGTAGTTGTATAAAATTGTTGTTTATTTAAAGCGTTTTTTTATAATTTCAATTGTACACATTCATCTATTTGTATTAAATACTTAATTATTTTATTATATTGACTTTAGGATATATTGATATCGAAAGTGATGTAAATCAAATTTTATTATGTACGATTTTATAGCTTTGAATAAATGTTTTAAGTATTATACAATCATCATCGACATCATATTAGCCCATATAAGTTGGGGTCAGGCCTCCTCCACAATGGGAGGGAATTTGATCTACTATACCATGCTGGTCAGACATGTTGGTATAGGGTTTTATTTCGAGTTTTTCTTCTCTTTCCCAAATGTTATGTGCATATTATATCCCATAGTCATCTTTTACGACATCCATAGGTAAGATAGGGAGTGGTGAATTGTATTAAGTTGTAGTGCTCCGGCACCACACGGAAAGTTTGGTTTTGGTTCGGACTCCTCCATAAAGGAAGGTAAAGTAACAAATAATTATACAGCGCCGATTAAATGTGTTCACATAGAGTTTTATGTTGAGTTTTCCTTCTCTTGCATTGATGTTATCTGCATATTAAATCCCATAGTCGTCTTTTAGAACACCCACAGATTTGAGGTGAGTGGTGAATTATATTCTTACTCCATCACCACACAGAAATATTATATAATAGCATAATCTAAGCTACTATTTAATTAAATTTTACGAGAATTCTTCAATCCACTCGAATTCTATTGAAGTATAGAGAAGATATTTGGCGTTTATATAATGTCGCTTTTTTTTTGGGGTGGGTTGCGGTCGGCGCGCCCCTCGCACCACTCCGTCCGGGGCGACAGAGGGGCGTAAGCACGCAACACCCACAACCCACCCGAAAACCACGTCGCCTTCGTCGTTGGGCCGACCACCGGAGCAGGGTTACTTGACATCAGTGGTCGACCCGACGGAATACTCCCTATTGGGGTACCCTCCCATCGACCGACGTCGGTCTTTCCTCACGCGGTCGGCCTCTCGGCGGGTGACGGACTAATCCCCGGTCACGTCACCCGCGGCCTCGCCATTATATACTGTCGCTAAAGATATGTTACTTACCATATTTGGGTGGTGGAGGCAGGTTGGAGGGGCTTACGTAGATAGTAGGCTCGTGAGAGCTGAGTGATGGCCTTGAGCGGGAACCATTAAATACGGCACCCCGCCTCGGCTGCTGATTGCGCGTTTTTTGTCCTGTAAACAAAATATATCATTATACTATTATTTTTATTAATATTCTACACTAAGTGGTATGACAAAATTGCAAAAGTGTTAAAGAACGTAATAATCTCGTGGAGAGATTTATGTTTAACTGAAGACTTCAATAGTCTAATCTAAGATTTTTTTTTTCATACTCATCATACTTATTGTTTTACCCATAAAGGAATAAGGAGATTGAGAGATTCATATATGGACATGTATGGACATGTACTAATATATTATTTCACATAATCAATCGCAAATATATGTATATCTGTCCGAATCTTCTATTGAAAATTTCGGCGAAAATCGAAAAAATTTGCAATCAAAATTGAACCTCCCTACAATTTAAGACTCAAAAGATCGGCAGAAGCATTCTCATACTATTGAATCAACAAGCCAATTTCTTTCCTGTTTTTTTTTTCTAAAAACGAATGCTTCGTGTAATATCACTAAAAGATAAATATAATTAAATCAATTTCTACTATTGTAGTGCTGTAATATGACATATTTTTAAGTGATAAGTAGTAACTGGTATATGAAAACTTGTAACAGGTATGATACAGATGAAAATGCGTGCGTGCGTGCCGTGTAATCATTGTTGATCTTATCTCTACAATACCAACGATCATGAATGACACACAATCTGTGTCCGTCACCTGCTTCAACATGTACGAGCGGTGAACTTACTTTTCTACCACCAAGTTACTATGCTAGGTAAGATCTACCAGCTACGTAAGATATAATTTCAGTAAAATTGTAAATTCTATCCTGTAGACTATGTTTTAACCAACCTAATTTCGATAAAGATAGTTATTAGTTAGTTTAGCATTATATTAAACAAATCCTGTCTAATGTTCGATATATGCACAAACGTATCGCGATAAGTACAACGCTCAAGGAAATTACACCGAATATACTAATAATATCCCCGATAGAATCATCCATTTCATATATGTAGTTACTTATGAATTAATGCAAGAATATATTTAGAACCATCATCATTATCATCATCGCAGACCACATACGTCCCGCTGTTGGGCTCGGACCTCCTCTACAATGGGAGGGCATTCGACCTACTATACCGTGCTGATCAGACATATTGGAATAGGGTTTCATTTATAGTTCTCCTTCTCTTGCACATATGAGATGTTATGTGCATATTACGTCCCTTAATAGTCTTTTACGGCCTCCACGGGCAAGATAGGAAATGGTGAATTGTATTCTTATCCGTCACCACACGGAAAGATTTAGAATCAAAATGTAATAATCTATGATTATAATATAGAAGACATAACAATAAATTATATATTATTATTCATATAGAACATGACTGATTCACTAAATAGATGAAACACTACTGGCTATTATAATTATAAATAAAATAATTATAACTTTACCTCATAGATATCATAACTAAATTAAGATATATATCCTTACTTAATTCAATAATAAATATATTAAATAATATTAGGATATCGTATTACTATGGATATTCTTGTTTGCCACTCAAAATATATTTAAATATATTACTGAATTTTCACAAATTCTAGAAAATATACCGATGTTTAGTTATTCAAAAGAGAACCAGATTTGTTAGTGCTGAAAGTGACTATTTGGCATTTCTAGTTAACTACGTAAAGTTTTGTAGTCTTTTCGAATAAACAGACAGGCTAATAATAACAAAATTCACTTCATGGATTATTACTACCAAGCGTCACTGCTCATTAGTTTCGTAGGACTCATAAGGATCAACTAGTGATAACGAGGCAACCATTTGTAATCGCCAACTGGCACATTAAAAGTGACGATTATACCATTCTCCACCTTGGAAAGGCATGTATCGTATAGTGAACATCGATAGGCTGGATGGCTGATAAAATACAAACTATAGTAGTAATGGTAGTAGCAATGGTAGTAAGTTCAGTTTATCATCATTTGCCGTGATTGTTGATTAAATCAATTACTAAAAATAAGTAACATAACTACAAGAGATATAAAACTTAAAATTATAGCTTATATCAACTTAGCTAAACTGGCGTGGTAAGAAGTACCGAGCAGTTTAATGTACGTAGATTGTAGCGATAGACATAATTGTAAAAAGAATTTTGAAATCAAGTTGATAGTGAAATTAAAATTTTTAAACAAGGAAACTTCCTCTTCGTAATAGTAATAAAGATATCGCCCGCGTATATAAAGGATTACTAATGCGTAAAATATAAAGAGAATAAATAACTTAAGCACAGTTTGCGAATTCAATTTCTGTATTTCACATTAAAACCAAAGATGGATGTGAGCCGATACAGACGTACTCGATTTTTAACATAGCCACCAGCCCTGTACACCCCTGTTTATACCTTGTACAGTTGCCTATATAATTATATCAAAAATAAATAAAAAAAACTACCGTTGTACTGATCTATAGTAGATCGCTTTCAAGAATAACAATAAAAAAGTTAATAAATTAAGAAGTAAAAATAAAAGTCAGTTCAGTAGATTAAGAGAGCTATTTTATTCTATTACTTTTTTACTTTTATCCTTTTCAATGAGCCTCAAAAATAAGGTATTCCGTCTGCATACTAATTAACATACGCATTTCCAAGGAAATGTACTTGATCTTGTAAATTCGCTAATATCCTATCAAATTTATGACTACATAAAGAAAAGGACATTTTATGTATGGTGACGAAGTAACAATACAATTCAACACTCCCGATCTTGCCCGTGGATGTCGTAAAAAATGACTACAATACGTACGACTACGACGTAAAATACACATATGACATATATGTAAAAGAAGAAAAACTCGAAACAAAACCCTATGCCAACCTGTCTGACCAGCATGGTATAGTAAGATCATTTTTCCTTCTATTGTAGAGGAGGCTTGAGCCCAGCAGTGGGACGTATATGAGCTGCAATGATGATGATGACAGAAAGGGATGCGATGTATTTTTAATCCATTACTATACTAGGAAGTCATTATTAGTATCAATAAATTTATTTATGTCAGTCATTATAGACCCTTATAACCCT
Source organism: Lymantria dispar (assembly GCA_032191425.1). Classification (NCBI taxonomy): domain Eukaryota; kingdom Metazoa; phylum Arthropoda; class Insecta; order Lepidoptera; family Erebidae; genus Lymantria; species Lymantria dispar. The sequence goes on along the minus strand of CM063465.1, from coordinate 462,375 downwards.
TATATAACTACAGATATTTGCAACACTATTGCGGTTTTATACGTATGTAGAAATCAACGCATACTTGATAAATTTTATCATCACATACCAAACTAACAAACATATACCAAACATATATAGGATAGTTACGGAATAGGAGTATAACCATGTACTGAAGAAGCCACGCGTCTGCAACCACAAATATTATATTTACGGTTTTAAGCGAGATTATCGTGATATATATTTTTATTTATAATATATATTTTATGGTAAGAGCTGTGATTAAAGTTATATTATGTTATTTATTTATACTGAATATCATAATTAATATTCGATTTATTTCTGTATAAATGCATAAGTTATATAAAATATATAAAACGAATGCCTAATATAAATAACATCACAAATAGCATTGTGAGGTTAATATCTACTTCACATGATTATCTTAAATAACTAATACATCACATACTCTTAAGTACTTAAAAATAATATATATCATTTCATAACTTAATATTCAACACTATTAATTAGTTTGGGATTAATCTTGGAACTTACGATATTAGAATATATAAGCCCAGCATGCAATCAAATACTACTTTAGCTGTATATAGATAAGTCTATTATCAGCCACTGGTGAGCACAGGCCTCAAACCACGACATAGTGCGGTACTTTTCTCGGCACTTATCGTACTGGACTAGTAGACAAGAGAACTAGACATAAATTTCTATACCAACACGTATTAGTATAGTTTGTCAGTTAACCTACCATTTTGAAGGTAGCCCAAATCTAATATGATAGATATGCTAAAAAGAAGAATGACCACGCTTGAGAGGTTGATCGTTAGCAGTATGTTAAATGCTTCCAAGGTGCTTTTTACGACACCCATAAGGTTTACTATTTATTTTTACTTGATCACCAGATGATGCTTTAGCTAATATCATCTAATAAAAAATGTATAAATAATAACAATTATATTTACTTTACCTAATACTAGAACTTTGATACACGTCGTTATATACATCATAAATACCAAAGATATTGTGACAGTAATAATTACCGACCACACTACGTTTGAAAAGGAACTGTTATAAATCACAGGTACGTCATCGTTTACATCACTAATAAATTCAGTAGAATTATCAGATTCCATTTTTGAAAAAACTAACCGTTACTAAACAATGTTACCGTTACACAATAAATTTATTACACTTTTCGAATTTGGAATTGTTAATATTTTTAATTATTTTTTGTTTTGATAAGTCTATAACGTTCGCGTTCGAATATTCAACTAGTATAAATAATAAAAATAAAGAATATAAAAGGATGTAATTTTTATCACAAAAATTTATTATCTTCGATTAAACGTTGACGAGTTTATTATTTTATTTACTATTTATTTTATCTTTTCATAGATAATGTGTGTTTCACAGAGTATAAACGACCACTAATGGAGATCTATTCGCCGTAGGTATATTATTGCTGTTAATAGATTTCGGATTCATATTTAATAACTTTTTAAATATATCTAAAATTAATTGACGTTAATAGTATTGAGTAGAGTAAAAATACGATGCGTCATTCTCTATCTTTTGCCGTTGAGCACATTTTGCTATTGAACAATTCAAGAAAGCGATTACAATCGCTAAACGGCCTGCCTAGCGTGGCGATTATGGCATAATACTACTGGGAGACTACGCGAATATTACAATCCTTACTAATATTATAAATGCGAAAGTAAGTTTGTTCGTTTAATTGATTGTTTGTTACGCTTTCACACTTAAACCACCGGACCGATTTCAAAAATTCTTTCACCAATAGAAAGATATAATATCAGGGAATAACATAGGCTGTATTTTATCCCTGTATTCCCACGGGTACGGGAATTACGCAGGTATGACACCGAAGCGAAGCGAGGGCAGGATGCCAGTACAGAAATAAAACCAGCGTCTGTACTTGAAGGATTCAGGAGGATTAGACTTTTCCAAAGAATTCCAAACTTCGGAAAAATTAAAAAATAAAGACAAAAGCGATAAAATCCGTATAAAAAATTTCATAATATGATTTATATATAATCTTTTATGTGCTCTTTCTATCACCAACACAGTTCATACACCTCCTACTGCTGGGCTCGAGCCCCTTCTACGACGCAAGACAAATTGACCTACTATACCAAGCTGGTCAGACGGATTGGTATAGTGTATTATGTCGAGTTTCCCTTCACTTGTAATGCTGATTTTTGTAAATCATATCACTTTTTTTTTGGGGTGGGTTACGGTCGGCGAACTCCTCGCACCACTCCGTCCGGGGCGACAGAGGGGCGTAAGCACGCACACCCGCAACCCACCCACGATGCACGTCGCCTTCGTTGTTGAGCCGACCACCGGAACAGGGTGACTTGACGTCAGTGGTCAGCCCGACGGAATATCCCCTATTTGCGGTACCCTCCCATCGACCGATGGTCCCTCGGGGAGGACGTCGGTCTTTTCTCACGCGGTCGGCCTCTTGGCGGGTGACAAACTAATTCCCCAGTCACGTCACCCGGGTAAAAAGAATAAAAAGAAAAAATATCTATAGTATGGTATCTACATTGGAGCGAACACCCACACTAATACTGTTTATTACCAACACATGTAACACACCTTGTAATTAAGTTTGCTAACAGATACAAAATGAACGAACTATAATAATAAAAAAGATAGACGTAACAGTTTATCAGTGATAATAATGTAATCCAGGTCTTAACTATTGACAAAGACATAATGTATTGGATTGAAAATAAATATTGTAATTAGCAATACCTATTTAGTACATTTTTTACAGAGTAAGATAGTGGTAGGACCCTCCGTTACTGTTGGATAGTGTTGGACCACACTGTTGACAATTATGTCTGCAGCCGCGGGGCGGTCCGTTCGGGGTCCAAATCTTAACACCAGTTCTATTGAATGTGATACGACTTTTCAATCTAGTATAGATCAGTGTTGAAGATAATAATTTAAAATGGATGTGATTATCCTTAGAAAAAAAAATACGACTAAATTGATATGGAGCGTGCATATTTAACGAATATGCCCACTACGCCGTTTAATGCTAGTAGCGTGCTAGAAACGTATCGCGCTCAGAAGATTTACGACAAGGACTAACGATACCGATTGTTGTCGGCCCGTGCATGATACGCCGTAAAGCTTTGTAAAAAAAATTTGCTACAATATCGAGTTTGAAATGTATCATCAACATCTCGGCTCATTTACGTCCCACTGCTAGGCTCGAGCCTCCTCCACAATGGAAGGGGAATTGACCTACTATTCAGCGCTCGTCAGGCAGGTTTGTATAGGGTTTTGTTTCGAGTTTCCCAACTCTTGCATAGATGTAATATTCTTATTACATCCCTTAGTCGTCTTATACGACATCCACGGGTAAGATAGAGTGGTGAATTATACTCTAATTCCGTCACCTCAGAGATAATTGCTTGTACAATATAAAAAAAAATACGCTAAATTCAACTTTCGGGTTATTTCAATTTGGTCTTTTTGGACATTTTTCATACGAAGACTGATGCAGACTTAGTCTCTTGGCTAGTATGAGATAGTAGTCTTTGCTTGTAGGGTATAGTAAACCTATACCTAATATTAAAATACGTAAACTCAAAAAGCGGTTGAAATTTTTAGCGTAGGATGTCTTAAATAGGACTCGGTCATCAACAATAATGATAATTATAACGGCTTACTCTAGCTCAAAGTCGCTCAGCGTACTATGAAGAAGGAAATGTTATGAATTTCACAGCAAAATAGGATCCATAATCCGTACAAGAACAGTTGTAAAGTGGCAATGAACAGGCCACATAGCTCGACGAACAGATAACTGCTGGGGAAGAAAGGTTCTCAAGTAAACACCACGTATTGAACGACGCGGTGTAGCAGTAGTGAAGCGACTTAGTGAAAGTGATTGGGAGTCGTTAGATATTGTGGAGGTTTATGAAAGAGGCTTACGTCCAGCAGTAGACGGCAAATAGCTGAATGATGATGACTATGATGATAGTATGTAATGATGGCTGAGTCAATCATTTCGTGAATAAAACGTATATTAAATAGGAAACTCCAGAACGAATATTTTTATTGGAGTATAAAGAAAATCTATTTTATCATCGATATATAAAAAAATACTTTGTCTTAACTGATTACACAAAGTACATATCATGATGATAAGTATACAAGCATTCCTTGTATTGTGACAAACATATCAATTGTACTTACTTGTACATATTAATATATTTTATTCGTATTGGTGGAAAACGAGCAAACAGCGCACTTGATGGTAAGTGATGCTGTTCCTCAAGGATTTTAGTTACGCTGCCTAACGTGAAGAAATAGAATGAAGTGTAAATGCGTGCAATGAGAAACTTACTACACGCAAACACCTTCAGAAAGTTAGGCTTCCGACTCTCTCAGTCACCGTACGAAGCTCAGTGAAAAATTGCAAATACCTACTCGGACATCTATTTTCTGCTCAGTATGGTACTGCCCCGGAAGAACCGGTCCGCGGCGGTATAGGTACAGACTACAACAGTGTGCTCCTAACACGTCTAAGTGAATTCATACGGCTTACTGTATTATTCGTGCTACTAATTTTAATAAAATTATCCAACCATCATTTGCGGATAGCACCCTTGTGTTTCTACTCAGAACAGTTAAGAACTGTTCAGACATGGGGCAGCATGGAATGACGTTATTTCGATGAATGAAATTTTAACTCTGCAGCTACTCCAGCTGTTAACCATAGTCCAACAGCCATCGACAATAAAATTAATAAGATAAGCTTCAACAAGGACACTTAGGACACTGAATACAATACTCAAAAAAGCCCAGTAATTTATTTGCCACTTTCCATATTAAATTATATTCTAAGAGATTCAATAAATCCTAAGACTAATCTTTGATAGGTTGCTACAGATAAAAGTATGAGCTACCCTTGACTAAGGATTATCCTGGCGGAACTTATATTTAAGCTTATAAAAATTGGGTACAACATTTTACTGAAAACTCGAAGACAGTGAAAAGAATACTTCGAGTTATTTTATAAAATTAAACTTATGAGTGATACCGCGTGGTAATGGAATAAGAATATAATTCACAACCTCCTCTGCTGCCAGTAGGTGTCGTAAAAGACGAGTAAGGGATTACAATATACATGAAACATCTACGCAAGAGAAGGAAAACTTGTGAATGAAACCCTATACCAACACCTCTGATCAGCGTGGTGTAGTAGGTAATTTCCCTCCCATTTTGAAGGAGGCTCAGGCCCAATAGTAGGACGTATATGAGGTGCGATGGGGTGGCCGTAAATCTATTTGATAAAAAAGAAAATTGGGAACACAGGCATGCTTGTCAATAAAGCAATAATTAAACAAGCCTTTTACAACATTTTAGTGCAATAAATATGATATATCTAATATTTGCATTATTATTTACTGAAAGCAAAGATCCGTAGGCAGAAGAACAGCAATAGCCAGGTCAGAAGCATGGCTATCAGCACCATCATGTACCAAAACGCCATATGGGATAGGCTCGCTGCATCAGACGTCTCATATTTCTGTTCACTTTCATCCAAAATCTCCTCAGAATCTTCATCGAAGAAATTTGGGAAATATGGAGCCATGACTATCCAATTCCAAGGTTTCTTCGTAATATTGTTTTAATATCAATTACGGAATCGAAATTGTATCATCGATGATGGCACTTCAAGTTGCTCGTAGCTTGTTTGCGACACAAACACGCTGAGCACCTGATTCACTAATATTCACTCACACCTAATTTGATTCAACAAATTATTGGAATGACCATTACAACGTTAACACAATCACTGATACACGAAAATGTATATTTCTATATATTTTAAGACAAAATACATTGTAGCACTAGAGAACTGAATCGTAATGTGTTAACTGTATCAAGTATATTGAAAATTGATATCAGAGATATGTCAGTCAATATTATCAGTACGATTAAGCAATAGAATATTATTTTATAGATGAATTTTTATATGTGACTTGAGTACATCTTTTCTTTCAGTGTCCGTGTAAGTTTAATGCTTACGTATTTGTCAAGTTACAGTAATAGGTGTACCCGTGAATTTTATTTCACCTTTATCAATCATCATCATCATTTCAGCTCATATACATACGTCCCACTGTTGGACTCGAGCCTCCTACACAATAGGAGGGAGATTGACCTTACTATAACATTCTGGTTAGATAGGCTGGTAAAGGGTTTATTCAGCTCTTGCATAGATGTTATATGCGTATGGTAGCTCTTAGTCGTCTTTTAAAACATCCACGGATAAGATAGGGAGTGGTAAATTGCATTCTTACTCAGTCACCACAAAGCAAATTTAATTTGTACAAATTTATTGTGGGACTGTTTGCAAACAGCTCACATAATTCTAATATTTAAGGTTAAAGTCTTGTAATGAAAGGTTCGATACAAATGATCTAAAAAAATAATAAGGAGAAATGCACAATTCATCACCTATATTGCTTGTGGATATCGTGAAAGTCGACTAAGGAAATATGCAGATAACATCTATGCAAGAGATGTAAAACTTGAAATAAAATCCTATCTACTTATGTCAAAATATCATACTTATAAACAAATTTAATTTGTACTTATTAATTATATTTGGGCAGTCTCGCGTGACACAAGTATTTATTCTTCAGTCTTAGGAAAATTATGTCTCTCGCTATGGTGACAGATTGTAAAGTGTGTGTGTAGACGTATGTCGTTATACGTTTTATCACCCCTTTCTTCTCAATAAATAAAAGACGAATGAGGGATGTAAGCAAATAACAATAACGTAAAAGAAAACACATTCGAATTGAAACGATAACACATCTAAGTATGGTAGAATAGACAACTTTCCCTCCGATTGTGTTGTAAACATGTTAAAGATCATCGCTATCGTTGAAGCTACAGTTTTATCTTAGATAAAGAGGAATTTGGGCTACTAATATAACTATTTGACCGTGCATTTTAAAGATAATCTGTATCCAGTAGTGTAACGAATATAGTATAAAAAATAATATATAGTTTGATTTATCAATATATTAATAATAATATCTGTGGATATGTATTTTAAGAAACTAAATAAACATAATTTTATGCTTTTAACCGACTTCCAAAAAAGGAGGAGTTTCTCAATTCGACTGTATTTTTTTTTTATGTTTGTTACCTCAGAACTTTCGACTGGTGGTCCGATTTTAATTTGGTCCAGTTGAAGTCGTTTTTTTTTGTTAAAAGTGTTTTAAATACGTTTTACACTAAGGAAATAATCCTTAACTGTAACTATCTTCTACTTAACAAACATATAATTAACGAACACAAATTACATCCAGACTCCGAACAAAAATCTGTGGATCGCACAAAGTATTGTCATAAATGGGCATCGATTTTCTATGTTAGAGTAGTTTCATGCATATTAGATAGCTATCTTGACACTACTTCTGTGTAATCTAAAGACAGACGCATATAATTTTAAAAAATTAATATATATAAAGAATGGTATACCTAAAAAAGACATCTTCATGCACATTAACACGAAAGACATTATTAGCAACGTTAATAGTACTGAGATATACACTATTGCTGTAACAGAAACCACCTCCTCCGATGCCCCAGGCATCACTTCTTCACCATACTCGACATCCAAACCGGGAGCCATCTTTAATTCCACACTTTTATTGATTGATAATAATTTTTAATATTTTATATTTGTATTTTGACGCCTAACTTTCTGTTATTAAGCGATAAATTACTTATATTGTTATATTTTATTTCTATGTCTTTATATATCTTTTAGATTATTGTTTCACTTATTTGCAGTACTTTTTACTTGTAAGAATTTAAGATTTTTTTATGTTGATTTGCGTTTAGTTTTAATTGCATATAGTTATTTAAAACAATATGAATTTTTATTTATAATATCGTTCACACAATTATATTTATTTACACAAATATAAAGGTAACTTATTGCTCGTACTTTTTACTTGAAAGAACTAAAAATTTTTTTTAGTCTCAATTGCATAATTGTTATTTAAAACAATATGAATATTATTTAAAACTTCGATCACACAATTATATTTATTTACACAAATATAAAGGTAAATGAAGTCCATTTGTGTTTTGTTTTATTATTTCATTTTCAATGTTTTATATTTCGCAAAATCACATTGTATTGTAAGTAGAAGCATTGCAAGTATTGAATACTTCAAATAATTTGTACCTACTGAGAAATAATATGTACATTCTGTATGATATTAAATTGAATGTCAGATTATAATTCTTTTGATAATTCTGTAAAGGTACCTCCTATTTCTGGTTAGTTTTAGTGCGATATTGAATCTTATTGCAAAGATGTTGGTATCGTAAGTTGATATCAATCATTACTAGGATTATCTTGTATACGTAAAGATATATACAGATTGATGATCTTAGATAAATCAAAGTGAGACACTTGTAACGATAATGTATTTAGGTTGTAATATTTAGTTTGGTTTATTTCTGTAATATGTCTTAGCTCCGGCAAGGTTGTAGTTTTGATTATGTCATATGTTCGAATTGTTATTAAAGGACTCTATGGCAATCTCCATCATCACTGCAGCCCACATACGTCCCACTGTTGGGCTCGGGCTTCTTCCATAATGGGAGGGAATTTGCCTTACTATACCATGCTGATCGGATATGTTGGTATAGGGTTTCATTTCGAGTTTTCCTTCTCTTGCACAGATGCCATGTACATGTTATATCCGTTAGTCGCCTTTTACGACATCTACAGGCAAGATAGGGCAGCACCAGACAATTTTCGGTGAGGTGTTGGAGTAAGAATACAATTCACCGCCTTGATCGTGGAGAACCTCGACATACCCTATGTCAATCTGTCTAACCAGCGTAGTATAGTATTAATTTCTCTCCCATTGTGGAGCAGGTACGAGCCCAGCGTTAGGACCTATATGAGCTGTGATGATGATGATGTTTATTAGTACCTAATATCCACCGGATAAAACCGTGAATATTCCTTTATGACTATGGGTCAATGCACGCGTTTTTTATTATTCAATATAAGTTGCACAAGCCTACTATCTCTTCAAGACAAGTGAGATTAATTGTAGAATAATTTCTCTAGTTTATTTACGTGTAAAAATGTTAAGCTTTCTATGTCACGCGTCACAGAGAAAATAGAGGAGATAGTGTTCCTACTCTACGATAGATGGCGCTGTGTGGCAAAAAGCCAGTAACTCTCATTCCAAATTTCGTTCCTTATTACGGCATTCCTACGTTTAATCCTTACTAATATTATGAATACGAAAGTAAGTTTGTTTGTTTGTTACGCTTTCATGCTTAAACCAGAGAACCAATTTCAAAAATTCTTTCACCAATGGAAAGCTTAAACATCAAGTAACATATATATTTTATCGGCTATATTTTATCCCGGTATTCCCACGGAATTGGAACTACGCGGGTAAGACGACTGAAACCGAAGCGAAACGAGGGTAGGTTGCTAGTTGTATATAAAATAACAAGTATTTTTCTTGATATTATAAAACGTGGGTCAGAATTTAATAAGTAATTCAACAGCGAGTAGATATAAATATCTGTAATAACGATAACTTGTTGAGCGGGAGATATCTTAGTTCACCCATCATGACCATGAACGCTGTAAAGTGTTCAGAAGGTCAGGCAATCATAAATTAATACAAAAGCCATAAAATATTATTTGTGTTATGCAAGTTACTATAACGATTATTTTGATTGCCCTGCTCAATGAAGGTGAAAAAATAAGAATAGTCTATATTATTTATAAATTAACAGAACTCACCTTGAATGCACAAATTACAAGATACTATTAATAATGAAAGAAATAACACCCACATTGCCCAATAAATATAAGAATATTCAATAAACATTTCAACCAAATAAATAATAAACAGACGCAAAAGATATTTCTTTGACGCGACAATGCACAATGTAATTATATTCAATGATTATTATTAGATAAATAACGCATTATCTTTATTTAATCTATAAAAAAATAAATGGCCGACAATTATCAATATTCGTTATTTGAGAATAACACCATCTAGCAACTGAAGTTAGAACCGCTTTACTAATTACATCATATATGCAAAACCTACTTTATCTTTATTCTGCTGTTATAACATCAAGATGTTTCACATTAGATCATGTATATGTACATAATTCGTATAGTGACTGAATAGGTATGCAATTTGCCGCACTTTCTTCGCGCGGCTATCCCAAAAGAGTATCACGGGCCGTAAGCGGACAACATCACAGCAAAGAAAGTAGTCATCATCATCATTATCTCAGCTCATATACTAGTGAGTTTGAGCTTCATTCATAATGGCTGGGGACATTGAACTACAATTTCAAGCTGATCAGACTGATTGGTATAGGGTTCTATTTCCAATTTTCCTTCTGACATAACTTTTGTATATAAACTCATTTGCAAAAAAAACGGGCGGTTTTGATTTTCATTCATATTTAAAAAGATACAATACCAAAAAGGTTTCAATCGTTTGTACACGTTACTGGCCGGTTTTAAAAATGCTGTGGTATTTAAAAAAGTACGTTCTAAATTCAATTTTTCATTTGATGTTCATTTTTACAGAAAACCCCTTTTTATCCTACATTTTTGGCGCGAAGTTCCAGAAGTTAACATCGACTTTCATAACTTTTATTCAATTTTTATCGATTAATTTCATATCCTTGACTGTCAAAGCTTTATTTAATGCTGTTTGGCTGTATCAAAAATGGTAGATAAAGTGGTAAAAGCTACCAAAATTATCGCGCTGCTTGAAGAGGGTTGCAGCCAATGTTTCGTGGCTAGGAGGCTAAATGTTAGTCGCTCGACAGTCCAAAGGACCCGGCAGCGATATCAGGAGACTGATTCCGTCGAGAGAAGGCCTGGTTCTGGAAGAAAACCATGTACCCAACCACGGGATGATCGTTTTCTTGTGAGTCGCGCATTGAGAAATCGCAAATCTTCGTATGTGGATCTTAAGAACAACCTCCAAGAAGTAAGAAATGTGCATATTAGTCTATGGACGGTCAGGAGGAGGCTTCTCGCTGCCAATATACGCAGTCACCGCCCGGCCCGCGGCCCCAAATTACTCCGTGAGCACAGAGTTCACAGGCTTAGGTTCGCTAGAAATTGTGAATCATGGACTCAAGACGATTGGAATAGGGTTTTGTTCTCTGATGAAGCCAGGATATCTCTGTTCGGTGAAGATCGACGTCGGCGAGTGCTAAGAAGACAAGGAGAACGCTTTGCAGAGGCATGTTTCGAAGAAATCACACCTTATGGTGGGGGCTCTGTTATGTTTTGGGCAGGAATAAATTCAATGGATCGTACAGAGTTAGTCTTCATTGAAAACGGCTCACTGACTGGGCATCGATACATAACGGAAGTTCTAATTTCTCATGCACAACCCGCATTGGCCGCTCTAGGTGAAGACTCGATTTTTATGGACGACAATGCTCGCGCCCACCGATCCCGCGATGTTAATGCGTATGTGCAAGAGGTCGGCATTCGTCGTTTGGATTGGCCAGCTCGAAGTCCCGACCTCAATCCCATAGAGCATGTCTGGGACGTTCTGAAACGGCGTGTGAGATCAGTACACCCGGCTCCGCAGACCATCAGAGAGCTGAAGAATGTGATTACTGCGGAGTGGGAACGTATTCCGCAAGCAAGTATCCGGGATATACTCGCTAGCATGCCCAGACGAATTCAAGCTGTGATTTTAGCTAGAGGGGGTCACACTCGATACTAAACATTTATCTGCTTTTACTTTATTAAAGAAAAACAAACAAAAAAACTTTTTTATTTTTACTTCATGAGCATATGCACTACTAGCGAATATACACTACTAGCGAGGTTTAGCATTATTTCCCATAAATTGTATCTAAATTTTATGAAATACTGATGAAAACGATTATTTTCTTATTAATTTAGCAAATTGTGTGGATAAAACTACCTATAATTATCAAACAAAGAAATATTAACATTTGAAATGGTTCATTGCTTAGGTGCCCGTTTTTTTTGCAAATGAGTGTATGTTACATCCATCTGACGTCTTTAATACAACGGGTAAGATAGGGGATGCTGAATGATATTCTTACTTCGTCACCATATGGAAAATAAAAGTAAACCTAAAACGAAATCCTATGCCAGCGCTTCTGTTCAGCGTATAGTCAATCTCGCCCTCATTATAGAATAAATGTCTAATCATGATACATATCTATATGATCTGAAGAGGGACACTATATTCTGTCATTTTTCTTTCTTCTGCGTTTCTATTCTAAAACATTTAGTTCCGGCATAGTCTCGTCTAAAGAAATTAACGTTAATAACTTCCCTATACAAACGTATTTCTTTTTCAAAAATATCGCAACGATCATTAATAATGACTGATATTACCGACAACTACAAAGCGATCATAAAAACTTACCTATCTCATAATATATTCTGCATGATACGATTCCTAAAGCAATTAGAGCAATGACAGCCCACGCGAATATTGTTCCAATATCCATTTCTCATATACTAATTAAATTAAACAATATGAATGTTGCGAAAGCAGAATAGAACTAGTTAATAAAGAAAATATTATTTATTATATAGAACTTATTATATTTTATCAGCTAAAGATACAGATAAAAATTTTTAGTATCATTTAAATTCGCTATCTTATCCTCTAGTTATGACTCATAAGTAAATAACATTTAAATTACAATTACTTTATATGTTACGCCATATTTTTTTTTATAAAATATGCAACTATGTTCAAGTTGGGTTCAATTTTAGATCTATCAGGGGCGACGGAAAGCTATAAATGCTATATTTTCTCTCTCTATCATTTAAGTGGGCTAGTAGAATCGACGCTTTAAACTTCAGCAGACCAACCGGCCGTAAACCTTTCAAATACTTCCACCCATCAACATTCCGGCAACAAAGCGCCGATAGTTGGGGCTGGAGCTTGTTGGACTAATTTCTGGTCTGATCACTTATGGCGTAAGCTAGGATGGCATGAAAGCAGTTCATCTATACCAGCTTACGCGTTGATAAAAGAACAGATCAGTACTGGAAGAAGTCCTCCCTAATCTGCTCTGCGGCATCCTTCAATAAAACAATAATGTCACAGAATACGGCAATCGCATCTCATTTTCAACTGTACACGCGCGACACAGTTGACTAATGACTACATAGCCGACGCGTGCTGACGTGCATTATAAGCTGACGAGCCTCCCAAGATAATGCCGGCCAACACGCATTGTACCTTGGTCGCTACTACGTGATATTAGCATATGATTGTAGCTACCATGGCTCTCAAAGGTCTCCACAAGAGTCTTATTACAGATGGTTTGGGACCCTTCGACATACACATTGGCGCACAAAATCATGCTTAGTTCCTAACCTACTGCACCAAGTCGCCTTCTAGATCTGTAGGAGAACACACGAAATTAATGTTCGCATCAGGTTCTCCTCTCGGTCAATACAGAATGAATAGGAAATTATTTATTACTTTAGCAATCTTGTACCTTTACGACCACAGCTCTGATGCACAATAAACCTACTGTAGTGTTTGTGACTACCAAATCACAAAATAGAGGTAATGTATATTTTAAGTATTCTGACATTCACACCAATACTGTACAGAGACATACATAGTTCATACAATCACCGTCTCGAGCGCATCGCATAGAGTATATAGATTATTACTCTGTAGAATCACGTTGGCCATGAGAACCCCGCAGAGGTGAGGGTGGACCGATAGAAAAAGGTATATGTGCGATTGTGCGTGCCGAGCCTGTGAAACACTAAACATTACAAGTGGCGACGAGGTAAATACAAATAATATTATAATTCCTCATAAAGTGCGTAAAGAAATTCGTTGAAATATAACTTAAGATAAATAAACCCAGCAAATCAAAACAAAGCATAATTGATAGATTTTTTTTTTTTTTTTATTTTTTTTTTTTTATATTATGGCGTTTACAGAATTTCGCCAATTACTCAATTTAGATTGACAGTTATAGGAATTAGGACACTGATGTCTAAGAAATTTACAAGATAAATTTAGTTGTTGGCTTTCGAATTTTCAATATGTTGATTAGTTGAATTATTCTAAAAAACTGATATATGAGAGGGATTATTTTTAAAAAATTATAATAATTGATAGATGTTCGGGTAATTGTTTGTTCAGTTGACAATGGCTATTTAATCTAAATAAGTTGATTTGCTCATCTAAACCTCATAAACACCTGAGAATAAACAATTTTTCGACGCGTCATATAGCATAGTTTTAATAGTAATGACGAATTTTACGTTGCCTGGAATACAATATGGCTACTACGAGTATGTACGACGTTTTCAATAACGACATAGGTAATATGAAGTATTTCAAAATGCAAATTATTCTAATTTATAAACACGAAATATTGTTTGTTTTTATTTTTTGTAAAGGTATTATTTTTAAATGTCTATGTTTTTCTATTCTAATAATAAATTACTACTATAGTTAAAATTAATGGATATGGAGATCTATTTAAATCACCACTGACTTATAACTCTGTTGTCAATAGGGAATACATACTATATTACTATACTAATCTTAAAATAGAAAATAAATGGGTTCCATATAGGATATTAACAAAAAATATATAAATAATAAAAAATAAAAGGAATGCAACAAGCAGTAAATTATTATTTAATACCAGTATAGGATTGATGTATGATGATTGATTGATTTATGAGTAACTAAGGTTATTTAAACAACCAATTAACTTACATGCTTGGTTACATAAAAAAAAAACCTAAATAGTATAAGAACTTGTTGTCTACATGCGATTGCAGCAGAAAACATTAAATTGTAATGTGTTAATAACACATTATATTAAGTATATAGGTATGGTAAGTTATAAATAATTGTTATTAGCATGGCAACAGTGAAGTGACCTGGGTACTATTTTTGTACCAACATTAAATTGTAGTTTGGGTATGCCAATATCACCATTAAATTGGAATTAGGGTACCGTGTACCAACATTAAATTGTAATCTGGGTATGTGATACCACCATTAAATTGGAATTAGTGCACCGTATACCAATATTCAATTGTCATTTGAATATGATAATTAATTATTAAGTTGGAACTCGGGTACTTGTACCAACATTAAATTGTAGTCAGGGTATGTTGATACCACCATTAAATTGGAACTAGGGTATTTTGTACCAACATTCAATTGTAATTTAAGTATTTAAATATTACCATTCAATTGGATCGGGGTACTTTTGTACCAACACTAGATTATACCTACAGTATTTCAGTCTACTATAAAGTCAGAATCAGCTTTACCAATGTGATAACATGGCAGTTTTTTTTGCACTTCAACATTTGATAGTAACCTTTTATGCGGTAGAACTACATTGTCACAGTTGTCTAATTGATGTTTAATTTTGACCCTACTTTTATGTAAGGTAATTTGTGAGAATACACAAAATACAATTGTTCCAGAAAGGAAAGAAAATAAATGGACATGGCCTATATGATACCAATGGCGCTAGAGAAGCTAGAGTTAGAAGGTGATACTGCTTCTATGGCCTCGAGATGGGAGACGTGGAAGAGGTCACTACTAATATATTTAGAAGCAGCAGAGATCACAAGTGAAATCAGGAAAAGAGCTATTTTACTACATCTTAGAGGTAGCGGAATACAGGAAATCTATAAAAATTTACCTGGTGCTAGTGCTGAACCATCCACAAACATAGATGTATTTCAAATTGCTTTGGAAAAATTTGATAATTATTTTCAACCAAAACAGAGCAATATTTATGAAAGGCATATCTTTAGGTTATTAAAACAGGAAGATGATGAAAAATTTGAAAAGTTCTTAATTAGACTGCGTCATCAAGCGGATAAATGTGGATTTGATCAAAAAGAAGAACATCTAATAGACCAGATTGTTGAGAAATGTACATCTACAGAATTGCGAAAGAAGATTTTAACATTAGGCGACAGTGTAACTTTAGAAAAAATTATATTTGAAGCAAATACTCTTGAAGTAATCAATAAACAGCTAGAGGATTATGGTGTAGAAAAAAACAAGAGCCAAGAAATTAATTCAATCACAAATAAAATAAATTTCCATAAAATTGCCAACTCTCAAACTTAGAATCAACAAAGAAGGAAATTATATTGCAATAGATGTGGCAGCAATGAACATACTTCAAATCCTACTACTTGTGCAGCTTTAGGAAAGAAATGTCATTTTTGTGGCAAGATTGGTCATTTTCGTTTATTTTGCAGATCTACAAATACAGGAATACAAAAAAGGAAATTCACTAATTTTCAAAATAAGGGCAATACATCAAACTGGAAGAAAACCAAGACAAATAAAGGAAATGATGAAACAAATAAAGGCATTGATTCCATCGAAAGCGAAGAGATAGATTACGTTTTCCAGATTAATTATAATGCCACCATAGAGTGTATGGTTGGTGGTGTAAAACTCAGTATGTTAATTGACTCTAGGTGTAAACTGAATTTAATAACGGATCAAACATGGCATAAGTTAAAAAATGAACATGCACAAGTTCATAACCTTATTCAAAGACCAGACAAGACTTTATTTTCATACGCTAGTAAAACTCCATTGGCGGTAAAGAACTCATTCGAAACTACTATTCAAGTGGGCAAGGCAAAAGTCTATGTAATTGAGGGTGGCTCCAGGGATTTGTTGGGCAAAAACACAGCTATTCAATTAGGCGTTTTGAAGCTAGGAATAGGAATAAATCAAGTAGTATTATCACCTTTTCCTAAACTAAAAGATATACTAATTAATATACCCATAGATGAAACTGTCAAACCAGTATCTCAACCATGCCGAAGGGTGCCCATTCCCATTGAAGAAAAAGTTGAAAACAAAATTCAAGAATTACTGGATAGTGATATAATTGAAGAAGTCCACGATCCATCCAAATGGGTTTCTCCAATTGTACCAATTATTAAAGGGAATGGTGAATTGCGCCTTTGTGTAGATATGAGACGAGCAAACGCTGCTATCATGCGTGAAAATCATCCATTACCATCAATGGATAATTTTCTACCAAAAATGAAAAACGCGAGATTCTTCAGTAAGCTAGACATAAAAAATGCTTTCCAGTAGAAATACACCCAGACTGCAGATATATTACAACATTTATTACATCAAAAGGTTTATATAGATACAAAAGGCTACTGTTTGGCATCACTTGTGCCCCAGAAATTTACTAGAAAATTATCGAAAAATGCTACTTGGTTGTGAAGGCGTCGTAAATTTCATCGATGACATCCTGATATTTGGAGAAAGCGAAGAAGAACACGATATGAAATTACAAAAAGTTTTACAAGTTTTTAAAAGCAATAATGTAATACTTATGTAATGTAATACAAAGAAAAATGCGTATATAAAAAACAGGACGTGAACTTTCTGGGACACAGACTTACTCAAAAGGGAGTCAAACCACTTGATAAATATATAGATAGTATTATGAGATTTAGGGTTCCTAAGACAGTTGAAGAACTACAAAGTTTTTTAGGATTAGTAAATTATATAAACAAATGGATACCAAATTTGGCTACTTTAACAGAAGCTCTAAAGCAACTATTGAGAAAAAAAATGGGCAAAAAAGGAAAGTTTAGAAAAAATATGGTCAAAAGAACAAGATTACTCATTCCAACAACTAAAAAATAGCCTTACCAAAGTTCAAACATTAGGGTATTACAACATAAAAGATGCTACACAAGTGATAGCAGATGCCAGTCCAGTCGGTCTGGGTGCTGTTCTGGTGCAAAATGATGGCAAAGGCCCTAGAATAATTGCTTATGGACAGGACATTAACAGACTGTGAACGCAGGTACAGCCAAACCGAAAAAGAGGCATTAGCGTTAGTTTGGGCTGTCGAACACTTTAATATATTCCTATTTAGAAAATCATTTGATCTTGTTACGGACCACAAACCTTTAGAAATATTGTTTGGCCCTAAGTCCAAGCCCTGTGCAAGAATAGAACGATGGGTGCTAAGACTACAGTCTTATAAATTTAGAGTCATTTATAAACCAGGAAAGACGAATATAGCTGATCCTTTGTCTCGATTATGTATCAGCTCCTATGACCCGCCTAAAGGAGAAGATCAACATGTTTACCAGATAGTAGAATCTTCACGGCCTGTACCTATGAATACAATACAAGAATGCTCAGAGAATGATTTGGAAATAATGAATGTCAAAAAAGGAATTTATAATGGTGACTGGGACGAGACGGTGAAAACCTACAAAATTTTTGAAAATGAATTATGTTTTCATGGCAACATATTACTACGTGGTACTAAAATTGTAATACCCAAACAGCTCCGGAAAAGAGTGCTTGTTGCTGCTCATGAAGGCCATCCTGGTATAATCGCCATGAAAGGACGTCTGAGGTTAAAGGTCTGGTGGCCTCGAATTGACAAGGATGTAGAAACCCTAGTGAGGTCATGCAAAGGTTGTACTTTAGTAAGTTTACCAAATCCACCTGTACCTATGAATAGACGTGAATTACCAACGGCGCCTTGGATAGATATTGCAATGGACTTATTAGGACCGTTACCAACTAATGAATACCTCTTCGTGGTAGTAGATTATTATAGCCGTTTTAAAGAAGTAAAAGTCACTAAGACCATCACTAGTTTACAGATAATAAATTTATTGAAAGAGATCTTCAGTAGGCAAGGATATCCAATTTCGATTACAGCCGATAATGGCAAGCAATTTGTTAGTGAAGAATTTCGTTCTTTTTGCAAAGAATGCAACATTACACTTTATAATACAGTACCATACTGGCCACAAATGAATGGGGAGGTAGAAAGGCAAAATAGAGATCTCCTTAAAAGATTTCGTATAGGTAAAATAGAAAAACAGGATTTAAAAGAAACTCTGTGGGAATATTTGTTAATGTACAATAATACCCCCCACTCTACTACTGGTAAAACACCATGGGAATTATTTTTATATCGGCAAAGTCGAGATAAAATACCATGCTTAAAAGAAATAAATAATAGATTGGATGATTCTGATATCAGAGATAGAGACAAAATACAGAAAGAAAAAGGGAAAGAATATGGAGACAGGAAGCGCAGGGCAACTGAATCAGAAATAGAACCAGGAGATAAGGTATACATAAAAAATATGGAAAAGCCCAACAAGCTTACTCCAACTTTTAATCCCACACCGCACATAGTTGAAAGTGCTCGTGATGGAAATTGCACTGTACGCAATAGTGAAACTGGACAAAGATTGAGAAGAAACATAGTGCACTTGAAAAGAATTGAAGGGCAGTGGAAGTTAGTTCATGATAAGTCTACTTTAGATGAGGATGAAAAGATTGATGACCCCGTAGAAAGTGAAGTGAACAACTAAAATTTAATTAATAGTAATTAGTTATGAACCTTTATAAAATTTATTGTAATTACATTATAAAGACAATAAATATTTTAATAAGGAAGGGCTGTAGTGTTTGTGACTACCAAATCACAAAATAGAGGTAATGTATATTTTAAGTATTCTGACATTCACACCAATACTGTACAGAGACATACATAGTTCATACAATCACCGTCTCGAGCGCATCGCATAGAGTATATAGATTATTACTCTGTAGAATCACGTTGGCCATGAGAACCCCGCAGAGGTGAGGGTGGACCGATAGAAAAAGGTATATGTGCGATTGTGCGTGCCGAGCCTGTGAAACACTAAACATTACACCTACGATCGACGAAGGCTCTACAATTCTACATATATAATAAGGAAAATTAGTAAGAACGCAAGGCTGGTGGGGTGCCAGGAGTACTTGTGATGCACATTAATGATGAACTGTGATTTTAGAAATAAACCCAAAAAAATGCCAGCTGCTAGTAATAGAAACAAAAACAATATAAATAATGTTAAACACTCCAATAAAGGTAATATGCGCAAGATAACTAACATATACTAACATATACGATACCTATACATATAAAAGTACGTTACACTATTTTTTTTCATAAAAATTAAAGAAATACATCAATTTAGGAGTAGATCTCAATAAAATTTAATAGGATGAAATTATCCATAAAAAGCTTCATATTATAATAATACGACTCACAATGTTGTGTCAGATAGTAAAGCAAGCTTCGACTTTTAGATTCATCTATGCACTTTATCAAATTTATTTATTACCAGCAACCCGCCCTCGCTTCGCTTCGGTTTCAATCGCTTTACCTGCGTAGTTCCCGTTCCCGTGGGAATACCGGGATAAAATATAGCCTATGTTACTGCCTGATATTATAGCTTTCCATTAGTGAAAGAATTTTTGAAATCGTTTCGATAGTTTAAGCGTGAAAACGTAACAAACAAACAAACTTACTTTCGAATTTATAATATTAGTAAGGATTTGACAATATGACTTACTAGGTGGGCGGCAAGCCCACAAACTATAGTCCATAAAATATAGCTTGATCTCTGTGACAGATGTCAACGAAACCAACGAAGTAAGTTTGAACGAGCGACATGTTTACAATTTCATTTTGTATCAAATATATTTTCATTCTTTTCGTGCCAGTTTTATTGTAACTGAATTGCAATATATTATAAATATAAAAATATTAATATTCATTCCTAAAATGTACCTCGTAAGTACTGAAATACACAACAAACATTTTATACATAAATGACGCTTACACACATACAAGGTCATATTGGACAGAAAATAAAAAACAGATGGGACAGTCGATATACGTAAATCGATAACCGATCTTTATTAAATTATTCATAAAAGAAATAAACCCAATACAGTACCTGTATAAAACTTTCAACATGTTTTTTAGAATTAAAACAGACAGTTACATATAAAATACATAAATTGAATTAATTAAACATTAAAAACTACTTTTCGTCTCAGAGTAGATGATAATATTATGTAGGCATTATTGCCAATAACCTAGACATATTTATTTATAAAACAGTCGTAATTGATTGATTGATCTAAGGACTATCCCTATTTGGCAAAAAATGATAAATGTTTTAGCAGGAACGCTCCAGTGATGACGATAATAGTGACTTAGACCTTGATTGCACTCCTTTTGAATAATTAAAACAGTCAAAAAACAGTTTTGTTTGAAATAAATTCAAAAAGATTTTCATCGATTGTATTTTAATTATAATAGAAAATCACAATTATAAAAATAAAGAGTTTTATCGATATAAAACTACGAACTTTATCGTAAGCGTGACAACACTAGGGACAACTGTCACAAAGATCATCCTATATTTTATGGCGGCGCAGGCGCAACTATCTGCGCCTCATGCCGCCCTAGCCGAGGCCGCGGGTGACGTGACCGGGGATTAGTCCGTCACCCGCCGAGAGGCCGACCGCGTGAGGAAAGACCGACGTCCTCCCCGAGGGGGGGACGTCGGTCGATGGGAGGGTACCCCAATAGGGGGTATTCCGTCGGGCCGACCACTGACGACAAGTTAACGCTGCTCCAGTGGTCGGCCCAACGACGAAGGCGACGTGGTTTTCGGGTGGGTCGCGGGAGTTGCGTGCTTAAGCCCCTCTGTCGCCCCGGACGGAGTGGTGCGGAGGCGCGCCGACCGCGGCTCACCCACAAAAAAAAAAAAAGTCCTATATTTTATGGACTATAACTAAATATGGGGTATAAGACGGTAGGTATATAATGTCAGAAGCATTCATCAGCTTCTTAGCTTTAAGTCCTACCAAGTCGGTCTGGTTTAAAGAGACAAGAGAAATGTTACTAAATTGAATAAAAGAGATATTAAGCAATATTTTTATTTCAAATAATTCAATAATAAATCTAATAATGAATTTTCCCTGTTTTAAGGTATTTATCGTGTATAAATATCTTTACAAGAATTTACGCAAGGGTCTATTATAATCTTATCACTAACCATGATAAAAAACAGCAAAAACTTACTTAACTCTTCATATAACTTGGCGATTACAATTCCCAAAATTAAACAAATAATAAAGCCAAATATAAATATTGTAAAAAAATTCATTTTTCAGTCTTTAAGTATATAAATCTAAGGACAACACCCTAGAACTAAATAAATGGAGAAAGTATTATTTATTATATTATAAATTATTATACTTTATCGGCTACAGATAAAGATATAATTGATATCTTATCCCGGTTATGATTAATAATTATTGTAAAAATAGATATATGACGCCATATTTGTCCGAAAGTTTGCAGTTTTTGTCTGAAACATGATTAGATTGGTGTAGTTTCGGTATTTCCCGGGAAATTGCGTGCTTGAAATTTTAATCTATATCGTATAGGAGTGTCTAATTAAAGTTTTCTTGCCTTTTTTGCTTATCTATCTTAGACTTTTTCAGCATTAGCTTTCACTTCAGGAAAATGTGTTAGTTTTCCTTCTTATTTCACATCTTATAATACATCTATATATTTCAAGCTTAGTGATTTTCATACCACATTTAATTTGAGATCTAAAGTTATAAGGAGACTAGGAATACTACCTACACATACATTGCTAATGAGTGTTGTGAAAAACAATTAACAGCTTTGCATTATCCTGGGTCAACTTCGTTTGATGCCGCCTAGTCAACAATTATATTGAGAATATAATTGTTGACTAGGCGGGATGATGACTAGAAGGGATGACGTCAGGCAAATAGCTAGTGTTGCCCAAAAAAGTCTTGGTCTTGCGGTCTTGGTCTTGGTCTTGCGAGAAATGCGAGACCGAGACCAAGACCAAGACCGCTTAATTTTTGCAAGACCAAGACCAAGACTGGCCCTGCAAGACTTGAGCAAGACCAATACTGGGCCTGCAAGAGTCTTGCGGTCTTGCATTTAATTCAAATCACCATTTCAGCTTATATACGGTTGAGCTCGTGTCTTCTACATAACAGGAGGAGAATTGGCCGTGGCCGGAGGGGAATCGCCACGGTGATCGGCCGTGTTGTTACAGGTCATACATGTCAAGTTTTCCTTCTCTTGCACCGATGTTATATATTATAGCCCTTAGTCGTGGGTTCGCAGTCACGGGTAAAATAGGGGGTGATGAATTATATTCTTACTCCGTCACTACACGGCAAGTCAAATCAGTCTTGAGATATCCATCTATTGGCCAATCGATTCCCAATGTTGGTGTTGGCTTTTCAGAATTACTCTTCGGAAAGGCTTAAGGACAAAAATACCGTAATCACGAGAGTGCTCTTGCCCATTATACATATTTATATATCCGTTTATTCATTAGCCCAACGACGTTCACTGTTGGACATAGAAATATGCCTACAATTAATCTATATAAATGTCCATGTAGGGACAGAGTACGATCACCATCAGGCAGTACATGAAGCGTTGCTCCCGGCGCTATTTTGCCTCTGCCACAACTCACCCCAATCCACTAGTGGTTGGGGCGGTAAACTACGTCCCCTCAAAAATATCCGCGGTTCGACGTCCTCGTCATCTTCTTGAAGAAGAAGATGAAGAAAGGACCTACACAGCTCGCGCAGCGATAATAGATAAAACTCCGCGGTATCGGCCTCGCCGTTGAGGTCGAAAACCGCGCCGCGTAAAAGTCATTAACCTAAACTTGGCCACGCCCACTTTGCTCTCAGCGACGCCCCGAGCCGAGATCCGTTCCCCACAGGGGGGAGCCCTCGGGCGATGTTTGCTTAACTTACTTACCGGGTTGAGAGCCATCAGCGCTCACCCATTGACCGCGTTAAGCTGTCAAGGTCATCTGCGACCAACAGCTACACACACACAAAAAAAAAGACAGAGTACGAATATAATTCACCACTCTCTTACCCGTGGATGTCGTATCAAATCGGATCGGGCAATGGTGTTAGGAACCCATGAAAAAAAATTGAAATAAAATTATCGATTCGTTAATGAATTGAGAGACATGTAAGTTCTCAATTTTGTCATCGTTTTTTCGTGTAAATTGATTAAAATGTATAAAGGAATGATACTTAATCTACAACATATTCGTATTTTGTTAAATGTTCATTAGAATTTGAATAGATCAATGATTACGTTTGCATAAGCAAGATAAACTTCGCTTTAACATAAATCAGCTGATCGGCCGATGACCGTTGAGGAGTCGCATTTGTACCTACGTAACCATTGAAAGGTTCGCGCAAATCTAATACCTATTTATACTGTCGAAATTTTACATGCTTACATATATCCTGTCTGTACATACCTACATAATGCATAAAATTTAAGGCATAAACTCTTAGACACACATTTTTGTAATCACTATAACTTTTACGTTATATTGTTTTTGTAATATAATAATATACATTCTAATTATGATCTATGACTGTTGAACTACAACATACATGAACAGTTGTCCCATAACCTGATACACCCTGTGTATATAACATATGTGCAAGAGAAGTGAAACTAGAAAGAAAACCCCGTACCAACATGTCTGACCAGCGTGGTGTAGTAGATCAATTTTCCTCTTACTGGAAGGAATCTTAAGCCCAGCAGTGGCACTTTTATGAGCTGTGACGATGACGACGAATATCATACATTTTACAAGTATTAAAACCATAAAATTTTAAATCAGTTTTATATGTTCTTGAATAAATAGTATATTAAGAGCTACATGGATCCAGCGGCCAAAGTATTTATATAGGCAATAGAGCAACAGGT
Source organism: Lymantria dispar (assembly GCA_032191425.1). Lineage (NCBI taxonomy): Eukaryota > Metazoa > Arthropoda > Insecta > Lepidoptera > Erebidae > Lymantria > Lymantria dispar. The sequence continues at coordinate 437,625 of CM063465.1, read as the reverse complement.
TTTTTCAAGTATCCAGAGTATCAGTAACTAAACTGGAAATACAATAGATACATACCACTTAACTTGAAGGGGAATATAAACAATCGCATTAATTGTAAAATATCGCATTCATTATAAAATGACATAAAATTTATTGTATCAACTGCCTCGTGTGGTGACGTCTTAAGAAAATAGGGTCGAAAGTCCTGTCATAAGAGTAGTAACGCTGTCTAATGGAACACCAGGGGGAATAGAAGAGTAATTTTCTCCAGTGGTAAGTATTGTATTCAATAGTGAACTATAGGCTAGCAGATGGATAGATAGGATAGGATATTTGATTAATTTAGTTGGATTTTTCATTGCCATGATAAATTACTGTTACGTTATTCTAACTGCAAAACTTTGCGAGACTCTTGCTGCAATACCAAGACTCGGGTGCGCAAGACCAAGACCAAGACCAGACTCGGGTGCGCAAGACCAAGACCAAGACGAGACCAGGTGTGATGTTGCAAGACCAAGACCAAGACCGGTCCAAGTCTCGTCTTGGTCTTGCATTTGGGCAACACTACAAATAGCCCGTCATAAGACTATCGCCAATACTTTCAGCAATATGTACTGAGGAGAGTAAATATTACGTCCACCTTATTGGGGTAAAAGCAAGATAACGATAATTAAATTGAGATCTGCTTTTGTTACATTTATAATTTTTACTTAAGGGTTTCCGTCTGGTGGTGGAAGAACATAATTCATTAAGGGTTAAGAAACGATTAAGAATATGATATGGAGATAACACTGATACCATAAAAGGAAAATTCGATATAAAACCCTATGCTAACACGTTTAACCAGCAGATACAGTAGACCAATTTTCTTCTCAAAGTGAAGGAAGCTCTAGTCAATAGTGGAACGAATAAATATCCAATAGATAATAAATATGAAAGTTAAAATAGAAAAACATTAAACGGTCTTATTAACATATAAATCCCGTATTGTCCCAGTATTTATCTACGGAATTATTTTGCGGTATCATGAGTATTTTGAGTTATTGATCGAAATAGATAATCAAACTATAAACACTCCATCTTGATAAATGATTCCACCAGGACATTAACACTTTTAAATTTGTTTGTGTGGTCCATTTTGCTGGTGACTATAAATATTCTTTAAATGTTATATTTAAATGAATTCATGTCTCGTCGTCTGCTGAGTGTAATAAACAATTAGATAAACTTGTCAAGCCCGTGTTGAATGCCGCAGTGCGCACTGTAGTAGAAAGTATTAGATTTTTTTTAATTTTAAATCTAAGACAAACTGTATGTTTTTACACCATGGATCTATTTCCCCTCATTAGCCAGCTTAATAAGCTTTAAAATGAGAATAATAATGAGTCTAATCCTCTAAGAATGTTTGAGTATTGTGTGTTTTGGTGATGCATTTAAAATCTTTACCGAATTTCATTGGCTTTAAGTGGTAGTGTCACTTTCCATCAGATATGCTGTTTGCTCGTTTGCCACCGTTTGGTAAAAGAATAAGAAAGATCTGGTGGACGGACTGAAAAACTAACTAGATAAATAATATATAAGACTATCAAACTGACCCACGTCAATAAAACCAAATATTGTTTTTGTCGTTAAACTTAGTGTACTGTATATATTCGATGGATCTTATCATGTTATTATAAAAAAATCCGCTAAGCACTTAATTATCTCTAAAATATTCTCGATAACGTATTAATATTAAAATGGATAGGTGTTACGTAATTAAGATATCAAATCTTATTAGGCATTATATACAAAACATATTCATTTTAAATAGCTATTCATATAGTCCCTGTGACTTTAAATAGTTGTAGTTCTAGTTGACATAGTACTTTAATTTCTAATTTTGTATGTATCTAAGTATCACGCCGGAGTAAAGGTGAAGTGCTACGAGAAATGGACGGTGACACCTTATGAATATAATACGCTAATACTAAGAATAATAAATACATCATACTAATATTTTAATCATCATCATAGTTCATATATGTGCCACTGAGCTTGAGCCTCTTCCACAATGGGAGGAAACTTAACGTACTATACCACGATGCATAGAGATTTCCTTCTCGAGTTCTTCTTCTCTTATAGGGATAATATTTGCATTCCGTGTGGTGACGGAGTAAGAATACAATTCACCACCCCCTATCTTACCCGTGGGTGATCGTACGAGACGACTAAGGGATATAAAGCGCATATAACATCTATGCGAGAGAAGGAAAACTGACCAGCATGGTATAGTAGGTCAATTACTCTTCCATTATGGAGGAGGCCCGAGCCCAACAGTGGGACGTATATGCGCTGAGATGATGATGATGATTTGCATATTATCTCGCTTAGCCACCCACTGGCAAAAAGAGGCAGTGAACAGTATTTTTAAGTGAGTATTACACATTGTAAATAAAACTGTTTTTATCGCGTGTGTATTTGATTTTTGATCGCCCAATATTTCGAACACATCACAGTGTTCATGGTCACGGGCGGACTAAAATGTCTCACGTCCAACAAATCATCGTTATTATAGAGATGAATATCTACCCATTACAAAATTAATTATTAATCAAAGCTATTAAGTATCAGTTATCAATAAAGCAGGCAATCAAAAATCAAATACAAACGCGATAAAATCTGTAAAAATAATTTTATTTAAAATATTCTTAACATTTTAAACTACATGAAAACTTGAAAACCCTACATCAACCGTTCCAGTTAGTGTAGTATAGGAGAGGAATTACCCTCATAACAAGAAGCGCGGTCGTAAATTAAAAATTTGAAGAATCTGTATACTAATTTGTTAAATCATAATTAGACAAAGATAAAATAAACGTAGACGAATTATATCTTTAGATAACAGCCATTTATACGAGTAACTGTCCTCTACAAATCCACCACGCCATCTCTGTATTTGTATGTGTACTATTCGTTACTAAATTTTATGAAAGATTATGATTAAAGGAATTTAATGTAAATATTTTTTTAAACCAAATTCTTTAAAATGCTTGCTAAAAACGTAAATTTTAGCTTTATCTTTTAAAATATATTAATGAACTGCAAATTTATTCATTTTATTTGATGTTTTAAGTTAGAAGATACGCGGGCTGAATTTTATCACATGCATCGATAGATGGCGCTGTAAATTATCACAAAACATGGTATAATTAAAATGATTTCATGAGTTGCTGTACGGTTGCGACTACGCATTCTACTGACCTATTTCTCATGGGTATTTGTAAAAGATGACTAAGAGCTTTGAATTGGGCTAGCTTCATATGATGGCATTTGTTCAACAATTATATTCCCAAGGAGGGTTGACGTCAAACCAAGTCAGTCGGTCAGTGGTCCGTAAGAGGCGCTACTCGAAATCCTATAAAAATTGGTGACGTTTTCGATACGAATAATCAAAAATAAGCTTGGACACAAATAGTCGTACCACTGGTTATGACCATAAAACTGCCACCAAAACTTTTGCAATAGGTATCCACAATGGAAGATATTGAGTCCGAAATTGATATACATATTGAGTCAACCGCAACAACTTAAAATCAGGATGACTTCATCTTTTCTTTTGGTAATCTATAGCCTGAATACATTGCAACCAATCTGTCCGAAGCGACGGATGGGTGACGTACGGTCCCATAACCTACCGTCTTCCCTCCTAACCATTGGAACGACAATGGACACCTATTCCTGGATGTCTTCATCCTGCGCGTATTCTTTTTAATATTATCGTTGTTAACAATGATTTCAAAGAAGAAATACTTGAGAATAAATATTATCACGGGTAACGAAATAGTTAAAAGTTTGTATAAATACTTAAAAAGATTTAATATTTGACTGCATAGATGGCGTAGTGGTTAAGATAGCGACCAGCGCAGTGTCGGTGGTTCGAATCCCATGCGGGACAACACTTTGTGCGATCCACAAATTGTTGTTCTGAGTCTGGATGTAAGTGTCCGTTAATTATATGTTTGTAAAATCCTCTGCAATACAAGGATTATTTCCTTGGTGCAGGGTGTTACTTAAAAAAAAAAATTAAATTTTCTGGTTGAGAGCCATCAGCGTTAACCCAACAGTCCGGGTAAAGTTTTCACAGACATCTGCGACTAACAACTATAGTCTCAGATACAAAAAAAAAATATTGGTAAAAAATATTCTTAACATGTTGATTAAAAATTTATAATATCTTTTCCAGGACTTCAAGAATCTGACAAGTAATCAATGATATTATTTTTAAAATTAATTAAATATTGTTCTTTCATAAATAGTATTTTTGACAAAGACGACTTGTTCTTACTATGCGCCAATAGATGGCGCACAACGCATTGATTCGTGCACTAAAAATAATTATCTTTTATAAATACGGTTCTAAATATGTATATTACTTACTGTGCAATCTTCTATATGAAGCAATGATCATCAAAATGATGATCAGTGACACCCAAAAAAATAAGGAAGGATTTTGATATAACATAATTATTATGCAATACACATACACAGTATTCACGAGCAAAACGTCTCGAATAATAATTATATAAGTAACAAATTAATTGATAGAAAAGAAACACGTCGAAGATAAAAATAAAAATCGCTTGATAATATTGTTATCAGAATTTTTTCTTTATCACTAACGCTTTCCAGTCGATTAATCCGATTAGTTTATTCGCTTGTTTTTAATATATAACACAACACTTTAAACACAATATCCAACAGGTCGGCAAGAAACGTGTTATTGTTTTATTCAAAAGTGTCACAAAACACGTTTTTATAGTTCCAGGTACTGGAAAACGGGGACTACCTCATATTTTATTCCTTAAGGGAATACCCGCTTGATGTCTCTTTCAATAATTTTTCTTAATCACTCACTATTTTTTCTAGGTGACATTAAATCAATTAGGAATCGGTATATACCTATTATAACGTCATTTGCCGATGACAAGAAGATTACTTGTGACTTGCGAGAGATACGCGATATTAACATTTTGAAAGCGCCATCTCTTGCTCATTTTATTTATCAAATCATGTTTAACTAAAAAAAGTTACGTTGTTCAATATATTCTAATAAGACATTAAAAGAAAACGTGTCTATATGCTTTTATATAGATAGGTTTCTAGTCTACACACGGCACAAAGGCTTCAATAAAAGATACTATTATGAAATATAATAGAAATAATATCACCTACCACATAGGAATAAAAAGCACGCCTCACAGATAATACAATCCAACATTGTCTTAAAAAGTAAAAAACTTATTGGAAATCTTAAAAATAAAACGCAATATCTGTTTAACACGATATTATCTTATCATATAAGAATTGGATAACAATAGTATTAAAATTAAAATACAGATGGCACTGTTAAAAATTTTACAACTGTCTACGTGCTGCCATCTAGTATTGGTATATCGAAGCGTAATTAAAAGCTTTAGTGACTTACCGAAGATTCTAATCATCAAAGCATAAATCACGAAGAAAAGCAAAATATTTATGAACATAAAAACCAAAGCACCAGTTATATTCATCTTTAAATTATGTGCTATATATCCGTTACAATAAGAGTTATGAAAATAATAGAATAAACAAAAATCGTGTTCACTTATTAACAATATTTTAACGAATGGCTGTCGATATGCGGGGCTTGATAGGATTTACGATAAAGCTTCTATCACACGATAAGGTATTAATTGTTGTGACGTCACCTACCAATATATTTTTTGGTAACATAAATATTTCCGACCAATATCTTAACTAATATCCGATTGCAAGGTCCCATAATTGGTTGGCATTGAATTAATCGATTAATCAACACTTTTAGATATACAGGCCATCCGCACTAAAATAATCGATTACTTATTTATTGACCATTCTAGTGGTAGGAGCACACTGTTGACAGTTGTCTCTCTACAGCCGCGGGCCGGTCCGTCCAGCGCAGTACCACACTGAGCAAAAAATCGACATCCGAGTAAGTAGTAGCAATTTGTTACTGCGCGTTCGGTGAGCGAGAGAACCGGAAGCCCAACTTTCTGAGGGTGTCGTTTGCGTGTGGTGTGTTTTGGTGATACCTTTAGTTTCACCGAATCCCATTGCACTCATTCACACTCTCTTCACTTTCTTTGCGGTAGGCAGCAGCCTAGCAAAGGTCCTTGAGCGGCAGTAACACTTACCATCAGGTATACTGTTTGCTCGGTCACCACTGTTTGTAATAAATAAAAAAATAAAAGATTGCCCTCCGTAAATTCTTACGAAATTAAACATTCATCACCACGCTGCTCTTAATAAATAAAATCTAAACTAATGTATTTGACTAGCGTGATATAATAGGTAACATTCCTTCTCGTTGTGGAGAAGGCTCAAGTCCAGCAGTGGAACGTCTTTTTTTTCATTGCCGATGATGGCAAACGAGCAGGCAGCACACCCGATGGTAAGTGATACTGCCGCACATAGACCTTTCCAATACCAGGGGCACAGCTAGCATGTCAGGACAGCAGGACATGTCCGTTTACCCCTCTCCAAGGCCCACCGCGTAGAGCGCTCGACTTCAGATACACGTTAAACCCTTCTTTCCTGTGTACTCCGAGGGATATGCCGTTGCTCGGTATACCGCTTATCACCCGTGCTGTCATCCGCATAGCAACGCATGTTCTAGAGAACACATCACAACAACACCCTTAGATGGAGAGCATGTCGTTCATATGCAGAATAAACAACGTCGGGGAAAGCACCGAGCCTTGTGGTACACCAGCGTTAATAGTCATGGCATCGGTATTCTATATGATGATAGCTTCGATAGAAGTGCCTTGTGTCAGACCCCATCGAACGCCCTCGCAATATCTAGGCTGTACGCTAGCACCTCACCCTTGCCGTTCAAGGCCTCTGTCCAATCGTGTGAGGTACACAGGAAGATCACCAACCGATGGGCTGTGATGATAATAGCGTCATCTTGTATTATTAACTGAAACTCATTCTCCAAAATGAAATTTGTCTTAATTCGTCATAAAAAACATGCCGTAATTATTGAAATATTTACATAATTAATGACAAATTACAATAATAAATAATATGGATGTAATTTTTAATTAATACTCCTCGAGGAAAAACAGTATTTAATTCTGGAGAAATTAAGCGCCTATTGACAAACACAGAATTACTCATTCTTATGCCTTACTCATGATTCAAAGAGCGTTTAAGGTAAATATAGATATAGATACTAGTTTATTGCAATAATTATAACGTCATTGTGTAAATTTTTTGATGTGAAACATCTATAGGCGAAGGCGAACCTGACTGTTGGCGTGGCGTTAACGCCACGCTTGGATATGTACATTTGTGTAACGACACCATAATCTGTTTTACAATTTTGTACAACGCTATCTAGTGAGCTTAATAAATATTTAACCATAACACACACCAATAGAGTATACTAAAGAAAATAAATGTTTTTTGAATAAAAATCATCATTTTCTGGAAAAAAAAAACTGTAATATTTTATTAATACTTTATGCCATAGTAGTTCCTGTCGTAATCTGTTATTTTATACATACTTGTACAAAATAATTTTGATGTTTCACATCTGCCAGGCGTCCCGCGCGACGGCTCCCTTTTTTTCTTATAGAAATAAATTTGGAGAAATCATAAGCTTGCTAACTTATTTTAATACATTCTTACCAAACAGCTAATTGAGAACATTACCGAAAATGTAAAATAAGAAGACGTATCCTATTATGGTTATGAGAAAAAAGAGATCATCAGAGGACTCATAATGAAACCCTTGACAAGCGTAGGTCAATTTCCGTTGCGGGGAGCCTTAAGCCCAGCAGGAGGACGTACTGTGATGATTATGATAAAGCAATCATATTTTAGTATATATTAATAAAATTAATCCGTCTGGTGACGCAATCAGAATATAATTCACCACTACCTTGCACGTGGATGTTGTAAAAGACGACTATGGAATATAATAAATTAATAAGCATATAACATTTATGCAAAAGAATGAAAGCTCCAAACAAAACCCTATACCAGCACGTCTGACTAGCGTAGAATAGTAGGTCAATTCCCCTCCCATTATGAAGGAGGCCTGAGCCCAACAATGGGACATATGTGAGCTGAGATGAATCATCGTTTCAGTTTATTTACATCCCATTGTTGGACTTTGGCCTCCTTAAATGTGGGATTGATATTGACCATTCTAGGATTATCTTGTCAAATATTGTATGCGTGTTATCCCTTAATCGTCTTTTACGATACCTACGGGCAACATAGGGGGTGGTAAATAGTATTCTCCATCACCATATAAAAAAAATAAAAAAATATATAATGAACATAAACATGAAACATAAACATTTATACAATTTAAGAAATAACTTTGGGTGGGACTTCTTATGTTTGCATATTTAACAAGAAAATTATTTATAACTAACTGACCCAAAAAACGTTGTTCTGTTCAAATAAAATAAAAGGAATTCACCTTGAAATCAAAAAAAAATTAAAGATTATAATTAACAAATGAAAATGGATCGTAGAAGTGTGAAAATTTAGGGTTGTATGTATTTTTGAATGATATATCATAAAAAAATAATGAATAATAATTAAGGGGGTGGACCACCCTTATCATGTAAGGGGATGAAAAATAAATGTTGACCGATTCCCAGACCGACCCGATAAGCACACAAAATTTCATGAGAATCGGTACAGTCATTTCGGAGGAGTTTAATTACAAACACCGTGACATGAGAATTTTATATATTAGATGTATTCAAAACAAAAAAAAAGTATGTGACATTTTTCGTACTAGCAATAACAAAACGTAGCTGTCATTATCAACTGACATACTATGCATTACCTACTTACGTATTTATTTATTGTTATTTTAATCACAATATTTTAATAAGTCTTATTTAAATGACTGTTTATCTATTGTTATAATCAACAACAATCTAACATGTATTTGTTATTACAACCTTTTTTTGTACCAAAAGTGTTTGACCTACAATAAGTCCAATACGTCCTGTTGCAATTTCTTCTAGAGAAATTAACCTACTATACTATGTTGGTCATACAGGTTGGTATGTAGTTTTATCCCTTAGACGTCTTTTACGGGTGAGAGCGGGGATGTTGAATTGTATTCTTACTTCGTTGCCACATGGATACAAATCACATCTATATATATAAAATAAAGTCGTTTTAGTTACACTATAACTCAAGATCAGCTGTACCGATTTGGTTGAAAATTGGTGGGGAGGTAGCTTAGAACCAGGAGGCGGACATATGATACTTTTTATTAGAGATGCACCGAATATTCGGTTACTATCCGGTATCCGGCTTATCCGGCCCTTTTTTACTATCCGGCCGGATACCGGATGGTAATGGACTATCCGGCCGGATACCAGATAGTAAACTTGGTAGATTTTATAAATGGAATCTAAAAAAAAACAGTCGTAATCGAAGCTTTTTATTATTTTAAACAACTTTAACCTTTTTTTATAATAAATCAATTATTTAAAGTAATTTTGTGATAATACTGAGAGTTAAAAAAGGTGCTTATTTGTAACTAGTAATATTAATTAATTTAATATTGGAAATCCACTAAAGGTAAATTGTGATGTATAAAAACAAGATTTTCAGCATTTTTAGGAAGTAAACGATTCCTCTTGTTTTCATGCCAGCCCAGCCTCTGAAAACAGTCTCTCGCTGTACACACTGCTACATGGGGAAGAGAGATATATTTGGGCAAATTTAACCAAAATCGGGAATTGTTTGGCGTTTGCTGCCCACCATGCGTAAGGGTCACTTTGTCGATCAAGACGAACCATTTTTAAGTAAAAGTCAAGTTCATTGGCTATAGCACTACTATCACAGTCTTCAGTTTGATTGTTATCTTTGACAACTTCATCAAAACAGTCCCAAAATGATTCATGATCACTCATGCCATTGCCTACTCTTTTTTTCATTGGAAGTGAATCGCCTTCACTGCTGGATGCACCCTCTTCACTACAACTCAGTTTTAGACCCTCCAATAAGAGGCTTTGGCGAGCCTGTTCTGCTTGTATTACCCCAAAAAAATTGGTCTTGAACCTGGGATCCAATAATGTAGCCAGGAAATACTTTGGATTTTCATCAAGATGTTCGAAGCGTTGTTGCAATTGAGTTTTCAGGGACGTTAGAAATTGCAATAATTTAGGAACTTTGCGTGAAGTTTCTTCCTTTTGAATGTACCTCATCAAAACCGCTACATACGGTATAACTTCTGAAATGCACGCCAACCTGAGCTCGTGATCTTCGTTATTTCCTCGAATGGTTTGAGGAGAATGATGCATTGCTCCATTAAACTCCATTGCTGAGGAGTCAAGTTGCTGAGTTTATTGTGGTCGGCTATATACAAAGAAACAGCGCGTCTCTGTTCTAGCAGCCGCTCTTGTAAATAGTACGTCGAGTTCCAACGTGTACTGATATCTTGCACCAACTGATGTTCTGGTAACTTTAACTCTGTTTGAATTGCCTTCAGTTTCTCTTGCGCTAATCCTGAATGATTGAAATGAGTTATGATGCGTCTTGAGGCATTCAGCATCTCTACTAAATCAAGTTGAGTTTTAAGTGATTCAGTAATGACCCGCTGGAGAGAGTGAATAAAACACCTAGCTGAATCGTATTCAGCCACTTGAACTCCTTTTACCATATTAGCACCACTATCATGTACAATAATGTGTATTTTATTTAACGGAATATTCCACCGTGCAGCAATAATGTTAAGTTCGTTTGCTATGTTCTCTCCGGTGTGAGACCCTGAAAAGGACTTCATTGCCAAAACGCCACGTTCCAGTTTGAAATCTGGAGATATCCAATGAGCGGTGAAGCTCAGAAAACTTTCATTATTGTGGTCACAAGTCCATATATCTGACGTAATGGAAACAGCTGCAGCGTTTAAAATTTTTTCCATAATTTTCTTGGTAATTCGGTCGTATATGTCCGGTATTATTTTTTCAGTCATATAAGTGCGACTGGGCAACTTGTACCTCGGCACCGCTTTTTGCATGAGCCTATTAAATCCAAGTCGGTCAACAATGCATAGTGGTTCGTTATCCAACGCGATCATTTCGCCAATCAAATAGTGAAATTCCTTCGATTTCGTATCATTTATCCCCCAATATTGTTTTCGCTCAACAGTTTCAGCTAAAGTCAATTGTTTTTGCAAGGACGGTTGAGAGGCTGCGGCACAAGTACTTGCAGTTGAGCTCCTAGAAATAGCAGGTCCAACACATGAGGACGAACCACCATAAATTTCGCTAAACCTATCAGAATGCTTGGCTTTCAAGTGGTTTTTCATGCACGAAGTTCCAGCTTTCTTTCCCTCTCCGTCACGTGAAACTTTTAGTTTGCAGATTAAACAAATAGCGTATTTAGCTTCTTCTTTGTCTATCTCAAAATAATTCCAAAGCAGAGACCTTCTTGTTGCCATTTTTTATAAGCACACTAATGACACAGTAGGTAAATGTTAATACAAAACCACTATCACACGATAACACCACCAACTTATTTTATTATCTAAAAATACGCGAGCGTACAAACGAAATTGTTTCGTACTGACTGACACGATAAAACTGTTTCTTTCTATTACCGAGAACTGTGACCGCGCGAACGTTCACTACGAAACAAGTCAAAACCTGCACGGCGTGGCGGCACGCGACCGAATATTCGGCGGCCGGATACCGAATATTCGGCTGGTGGTCAGGCCGAATATCCGGTATCCGGTATCCGGCCAAACAACTATCCGTTGCATCTCTACTTTTTATCCCATCTTTTTTTAATGGTTTTACAAGATTTCGCCAATAACTCTTTTTATCCCGTTCGATCGCGTTACCGTGTGACGTGACATAAAATGTCAAAGAGAATACAAGTCACTATGAAACGTAGTATAAAAAAACGCATTTGATATGTAATAACAAAATGCAAATGACAGCTAAACGTAATTTTGTCTATAGTATGTATGTATGGTTGAAAATTTTGATAATTATAATTTAGTCAGAAATCAATAATGAGTAATTTGTATTCTCTTTGAATCATTAATAATGCCATGACCAAGACGATCGAATCTTTCCCGATAGAGCTGTAATGGTTTTTCCATTAGAGACTATATTTTCGGAAATTAAGAACTATATTTACGAAAAAAATCATAGCGGTACGAGGTTCGCCGGGTCAACTAGTATAAATTATAAAAACCATTTACGGATCGCATAAATCATTATCCTGCGTGGGGATGGAACCCATGACGCTCGCCACGACCAATCTATAAAGTTGATTTACCGCCTGTCAGGCATAGAGTAGATTTGTTTTTTTTTTGTATTAACTACTGATACGAGCCTATTTTTGTCTGTATCGAGATATAATTTTTGACACAAATTACACGATTTTTTCACGTTTTAAGTGTCTTCATATTGATCATTGTCTGTCAGTAAGTCAAATCGTCGCCCTCAAGAAAGGAACGGATTTTTGGTGGCAAACGAAAATAATTGAAAAGCATTTTTTTTACATATTCGGGTTCTTCTCATCGATCGTATTATCATATGTAAGACCACCAGATGACATTTTTTAATATCCTCGCCAAAAGACCCCAGCGTAGATTCACTGTTTTCAGAAGAACAAAGATATTAATTTTAATTGTAGATTGAGAAATACATATAATATTTAATTATAAATAAAACTGTATTTACTAATGTTATCGCGTTTGTATTTGATTTTCGCAACGTTTCAAACACTTTTTAGCGTTCATAGTAGCGAGCGGACCATGTCTTGGCGGTCCACTAGTCCACCCGTGACCATGAACGCAGAAAAGTTTTATTTATAATGTAATATTCGCGTAATTATCAAAAAATATTATAATATTTAATGTAAATAACTCACCATAAATATAAGTAGCAACGCCATAAATTAGCCAAAATAATAATACATTAGCCACCATGTATATCAAAGCACCAGTTACGTTCGTCGTCATTTTATCCCATAGATAAAATAATTATTAATAAATTGTTGATAATAAGCTTTATAAAAAAAAAACAGTTGTCCGATGTAATTGTCCGGCTAGAGTGAATTATTGTCTGTGATGATAAAACTTCTATCTTTCGATAAAGTACATATTAATTATTATCTATGTGTTTATCCAAAATGCACAACAATTTGGCAAGGGCATGCGACTATCGACCTTATAGCCACAAATTCGTATTATATACTAGCAATCCGCCCTTGCTTCGTTTCGGTTTCATTCGCATTGTCCTTAGCGATGCAAATATCGAAACCAAAAACATCGATGTATCGATACATACATATTTGAGAACAAACAGCGATGTACAAAAAACATCGCCCTAAAAACGTCCATGTATCGAAACATTTTAGTTAAATCAAGCATATTTTTTTTTTGAAACACCAACATTTGCGTGATATGAGGCCTTTTTTTGCAGGCTCTGCTAAAAGTACCACTTTAAACCACGCAGGCAAAACATTGATGTCAAAACATCGCATAAAATAACGTCGATGCATCGATGTTTTACGATAGTGGTAACTTATATCTTTAAACGAGCAATTCTTGTATATATATATATATATATATATATTCAGGATCTCGGCAACGGCTCCAACGATTTTGATGAAATTTGGCATACTAGAGGTTTCAGGCCCAAAAAATCGATCTAGGTTTTATTTATAGAAAATGTTGTTTTGTCCGTGTTTTTAGCTAATCAATACAATGACATAAAATGTTATTGAGTATGAATTCGAATTTCGTCGTCGTTGTCAAGAGTGTCAATAGCTCAATTAGTTGTTGTTGTTGTCCAGTTTTTTTTTTGTTTTGTTTTGGCATTCAAACAGCGTGGGATCGAATCTCGGTGTTATTATTATTCTCTTTTTGTAATTTTTGATATTTTTTCATTATTTAATTTTTGTTTTTTATTAATATATATCTAAATAAATTCGACAAAATACAATAAAAATATATATAGGTCAACCAGATATTGTTTGTTTATGCTAGTGTTTTTTATCAATATCGTTTGCATTCCTAATTTTCCTCTCATTTTGAATCTCTAAAATATTACGATAAGGAACTGCAGTCCATGAGGCTTCGGGTTTGATTCGCAGACTGACCCAAGTTTTATAGACGTATCTTGAGAGAAAAGCAAAAATAACTCCTTATATAGACAGATACCTGGCAGAGAAATATTATTAAAATCGGTTGAATTGTTTAGAAAATTACAAGGAACAAACAAACAGATATACAAGAAAAAATTTAAAGTTTTAGGTATAGGTACCGTGTAAAAAACAGTGTGAGCATTAAAAAAGCGTATTGTTTTGATATTACAGACAGACAGTTCAATTTTATTTGTATAGATTAGTATCGAACAAAAGTATCAATGGGTTTTTGTTATATTATCAATATTCACACGTATATATGAATCACGGCAAATTACGATAACTGCCTGGTGATTGAATTAATGTAACGGCGTCTCGTCGTCCTCTCAGCTCGTACGTCTACTGCTGCGTTCAAGCCTCCTCCACAATAGGAGAGGAATGAACCTATTATATGGTATAATAGCTAAGTCAAACAAGTTTCTATAGGATTCAATTTTGAGTTTCCCATCTCTTGCACAGATGTTATATTATAAAGGGATATATCCCTTAGTCGTCCTTTACAACACCTACATGCAAGATACGGAGTGGGGAATTGTATTCTTACTCCGTCACCACACGGTGTAATTGTAACACGCGTTAGTTTTTGACGTGGAGTCTGTTCTCCATAGCGTGTTAAGGCGAAGTAGTAAATATACTGCGTTTCTGTCATTTTAATTAAAAGCGTGTTACGATGTCACGTGTAAGTAGGGAAAATGATACATCGATGTTTCGTCAACATCGATGTTTAAAAAAGCACGATTGTAAAACATCGACGTATCTATGTTATTTTATACGATGTTTTGTCATCGATGATTGCCTGCATGATTTAAAATGTATGGTACTTTTAGCAGAGTCTATGTAAGAGTTTAAGTACACTGTTTCTAAATAGGTAAAAAAAAAAAGCTCATCACATTATGCAAATGTTGGTGTTGCATGTTAAAAATATGCTTGATTTAACTAAAATAAACTCATCGCATAGATCTCTAAAAATCATCGATGTTTCGCGATATATCGATCTTTCGCAATACATCGATGTTTTTAGGGCGATGTTTTTTGTACATTAATTTTAGGTCTCAAACATCGATGTATCGATACATCGAGGTTTTTGGTTTCGATATTTGCATCCCTAGTTATAAGCGCGGAATTGCCAATAGCACAGCAAATGTGAGGTCTTTTTCGTTACTACGTCATGTATTGGCGTAATTATGATTAATTATCTTTTTCCATTAGCGTTATCCGTGTGGTAATGGTGTAAGAATATAAATCACCACCTTCTTCCCAAGGAAAACCTATGCCAAAGCCGTCTGACCAGCATTGTGTAGTAGGTCAATTTCCCTTCTACTGTGAAGGAGGCTCACGCCCAGCAGTGGGATGTATATGAGCTGAGATAATGATGATGATAAGCGTTACTAACACGGAATCAATCAACAAATCAATGTCACAGAATTTTGAGCGATTTTATAAATTCTTTCCCCAATAGAAAGCTTCGTTATCAACGAGTAACACATGTATGCTATTTTTTATCCCTGTATTCCCAGCGGAACGAGAGCTACGCTAGTGAATCCGCTAGCTGTTGGCTGATTATAAATTCACCAATGGAAAGCTACGTTATTAGCGAGTAACATTGGCATTTTTTCTCACGATTATCCGTAACAGGAACTAACCAAAAAGTAAAAATCTTGCGAGCTTTCCATTGGTTAAGGAATATTTTTATTGGCTCATTAAAAATATTCTTTCACCAATGGAAAGCTACATTATCAGCACATACGATATGTAGGCCACGTTTCATCCCGGTATTCACACAGGAACGGGGAATATGTGGGTAAAACCGCGGGCGATTTAACTGATCTTAAACATTTTCACTTGATTTGAGCCTATTTATGTGGCGGACATTTAGAGACCACCTCTCAGTGTAGTATGCCATAATTACACACATTGGTTATAAACATTTGCTTTCAGACGCTGTAGAATATTGGATGAGAGGAATTCTAGGGATTTTATTGAGGAATTCTATTCTATTCTTCTGGAATTATATCTAACTGAATTGTCGACAACTTCGAGAATCGCATTCCCAATTTGGATCGGTACAGGAATGACGCAGACATTAGATATGACTTTCGTCTTCTACAAGTTCATTTGTTGACCCACTAGTTGAGGAACCCTGCTGAGATCGTTGAGCATGGTCCCGAGGTCCTCCATAGACTCTGCTATAACAACAATATGGTCTGCAAATCGAAGATGAGTGATGTATTCGCGCTTGAAATTGATGCCGAATTCGGTCCAGTCTAAGAACTTGAAGACATCTTCTAGTGCAGTGGTGAATAGTTTCGAAGAGATGCCGTCTCCCTGTCTCACGTATTTCTGCAACTGGATCAGTTTCGTACTCTTGTCCTGGTTACAAATTGATATCGTGGCGTTGCTATACAAACATTTCAACACTTCAATATAACGATGTTGTATTATATTATTTTTAAAACCTTAGCCGTCTTCTACGATATCCACGTGCAAGATAGGGAGTAGTGAATTGTATTCTTACTCCGTGACTGCAAGACACTTTAGCTATTGGCGCGAAGTATCCTCTCCATAGCGTATTCAGGTTCAGTGGTAAATATACTATCTTTTTGTTATTTTAATTAATAGCATATTATAATGTCACGTGTTATTGACGTGAAATTGTCGATAACACAGCAACAGTAAGTTCTTATTCGTTACTACGTTACGATTGGAATCGGCGTGAAATAATAATTATCTTATAAGCGTTATCCGTATGGTAACAGAGTAAGAATACAAATTACCATCTTATCCGTGGGTGTTGTAATACAATAGAAGGAAAACCTATACTAATCTGACCAGTGTGGTTTAGTGGGTAAATTTCCCCTAGCCCCTAGTAAATTCACCCTAATGGTGATCGGACCAGGGAATTTAGTCCGTCACCCGCAGAGAGGCTGACCGGCGACGGCGACCAACATCCCAGGACGTCGAGAGGTGAGGGTACCCGAAAGGTTATTCCGTCGGGCCGACCACTGACGACAAGTCACCCTGCTCCGGTGGTCGGCCCAACAACGAGGTGACGTGCGTACGGGTGGGTTATGGACCCGCACGCCGTCTTTCCATCGCCTCGGACGGAACGGACCGCGCGTGCGCTTACCATAGCCCACCATTAAAAAAAAAGCTTACGCTCGAGATCAGCGTTGCCTAGGCAAAGCAACGCCGCAAACTCGTAACTCGCAACTCGAACCGGGGTTAATCTGTCATCCACAGAGAGGTTGACCGCGTGAGGGTGGTGCCCCGGCAACACTGTTTAATTGCCGGGCATCGAAGGGGACGGTACTTAAAAGGGCCATCCACCGGGCTGGCCATAGATGTGGAAACGGTACCAGCCGTAGTTTAGTAGTTTATGGGGCTGCATGCCGGTCTTCCGTCGGGCGGAGTAAGTCCACACGATAGCAGAATAAAATAAAGCATCATATGTGGCACTTAAAATTAATTACGAATACCATAATGTTAATAATAAAAATGTAAAAATAATTATAACTTACTTATTTCATATATTGTTATAAATAAGAACAAAAATAATATCACACACCAAATTATTGTGAATATGTAATTCATTGTTTATAAATAATAATATATTAAACTTTTAATATAATAATTGAGCGACACAACAAAATGGCGCACTATATGCGAAACGTATTTCAATTAAATCTATCATAAATAATGATGAGGCAAGATAATCAAATTATTTGATAAAATGATATGATGTAATTGTTTGTAATTTACACGAAAGCGTCACCACATTTCATTCAAAAGACCCCCATATCTATACCAATAAATAAAATTGGAGTGTCTGTTTGTAATGTCAACATAATAGGCTTTTTTCATGCTCACACGGTTATTTGCACGACACCTATGCCTAAAATACAGATTTAAAATTTTTTGTCTGTCTGTCTGTTTGTTCCGGGTAATCTTCAAAACGGCTGGACCGATTTCAAAAATTCTTTCACCAATGGAAAGCTATAATATTAGCGCGTAAACTAGGCTATATTTTATCCTGGTATTCCAACGGGAACGGGCACTACGCGGGTAAAACGACTAAAACCGAAGCGAGGACAGGTTGCTAGTTATAAATAAAATTAGTTATTGGCCGCCCATTACAGTCCGCCCGTGACCATTAAAATTTAGTAACTAATTCTGTAGCGATAGAAACCTCTGTAATAATGATGACTTGTTGTACGTGAGACATCTCAGTCCGCCCGTGACTATGAACTCTGAAAAATGCTGGGAACGTCAGGTACTTAAAAAAAAGAGCGTGCGTACAAAATACGCATGTCAGAAGTGAAACTTCATTGGCGCCACGTGTTTTTTGTCAATATAAAAAAAAAAGGTAAAAAAAATAAATAATGATAAAAAATATTGGACGCAACTCGTTGCTCACGCTCGCGCTGGCCTGTAACATGCGTTCGAGTGCCACGCACTCACTCTCGCTCTGTCTCTATCTATTCCCGTAGCGTTAAACGTTTAACGCAACCTTGTTGGCAGTCGCATTAGAAGTTTCACTTCAAAAAAAATATTTATCATCATAATCGCAAGCTATATGAGTCCCACTGCTCGATTCGAGCCTCCTTCACTATAGGAGACAAATCGACTGTTAACGTACTTAGTTCAACTTGGATTACGAATCCAAGAACTTTCGGTCAGCAATATCGAGCTTACACTACTAAAACATTAAGGTATTTAAATGAACACGATATTTCACGGCCTATAATCCTCCGTCCTCATAGATAACGGCTGATAAAATTAATAAATAGATTAAATCTTTTAAAAAAAATAAAGCATCGATCATTGTTTATCGTTTAAAACAAAGGTTTGCTTTTTAATAAATACACTAGCAACGCGACCTCGCGTCGCTTCGGTTCACTTAAATTGAAAATAAATTATCTATCTACACATTTTAATGCGCCTGTATTGGTTTTTTGATTACCCGCCGATTTTTGATTTCATATACTTTACAGCGTTCATTGTCACGGGGGGGCTAATATGTCTCACGTCCAACAAGTCATCGTTATTATAGAGATTGATATCTACCCGCTACAGAATTAGTTATTAAATTTTTAACCACATTTTGTTACAAATTTATTGCCAATACGAGAAGAAAATGTTTCTAATTGAAAAAAAATTGTTTATGGTTAGTAATTATTAAACGGCGATCGAAAAAAAAAGAACAACAATTTATGGATTGCACAAAGTGTTGTCCCGCGTGGGATTCGAACGCTTGAGGTCGATCTTGGCATCTGTGCAGTCAAGTTGAAAATACTGTTAGATATTAAATAAATTAATACAGTGAACTTAGCATGAATATTTGCGTGAAAGTATTCATGTGTGTGTGTGTGTGTGTGTGTGTGTGTATGTGCTCCTATCGCCTGATAGAGGGCGATAGTAGCGTTTTCATTATCTATACAAATAAATAAAATTGAAGTGTCTGTTTGTAATTAGGAACACTGTATCGAATAGAAAGTATCGATACTGTACCGATACTCACGAGTAGTACCGAAAAAAGTACCGTACTCATTAAAGTATCGAAACAAAAATATCGATATTCGATACCTCAAAGTATCGAGTACTGAGTACTCTTCCTAGAATTTATGTTCAAGGTCATCACGACCTTTTTCTTTAGGAATTTGACCGTCTGTGAAGGAATTAATATATTTAGAGCCAAGTTTTTGGAAGGTTAATTACGTTTGAACGGAATGGCGTTACCATAAAATGAGCCATAAGGTCAAGTTTAACATGAATAATTCCTACTATTTATTCAATACGATACCCGCTACAAAGAACTCATTGAGTAAAAGTATCGAATACAAAGTATCTAGGACAAAAGCATCGATATCAAAACAAAAGTACTTGATACCTAGAAGTTTCGATACTTTTTTCGTGTCCCTATTTGTAATGTCAAAATAATACATTCCGTATAGTGACGGAGTATGAATATAATTCACCACTCCCTATCTTGCCCGTGGATGTCGTAAAAGACGACTAAGGGATATAATATGCACATAAGATCTGTGCAAGAGAAGGAAAACTAGAAATGGAACCCTATATCAACATGTCTGACCAGCATGGTATATTAGGTCAAATAGTCCCCACTGTGGAGAAGGCCCGAGCCCAACAGTGGGATGTATGTGGGCTACGATAATGATTTTATTCATGCTCACAGAATTTACACGATACCTATGCCTAAAAACCTGTTTAAATATTTTATATCTGTATGTTTGTTTGACGTAATCTTCAAAACGGCTGAACCTACTTTGATAATATTTTACTTGTAGGCCTATATAAAAAGTAATTTAGGCTATTTTTTTAAACAAAAACGAAGCGAGGGCGGATTGGTAGTTGTTGTTTATATTATTCTCCTGTCTATGTCCTCGGGTCTGAAAGCGTTATAGCAGAGTTGCGGAGCTTGATCTCAGCAACAGAAGGCAATCTCCAAAATAAGACTCTATACCAACCCGCCTGGCCAGCGTTGTATAGTAGGTCAATTGCCTTCCCACTGAGGGATCTTAAGTTTAAAACCTTGGGTCTGACTGAGAGTTCGAACCTTATAACTTATTGGTAGCCAAGTACTAACGATACTGAACCAACGAGGCAGCCGATAAGACTTGTATATTATCAGATAACTGTGTTATCATAATTTAATACGTGTACTTTGTATGCTCGATATTTTGTATATATTTATGTTATATATTTGTAAATATATAACTGTCACATGACTAAGGATGCAAACGATACATCTATGTTTCTGAAACATCGATGTATCGATGTTATTTTATACGATGTGATGGCACTAGATTTTTATGTAGGGCGAAATGGCCCTAGGATCGATGAGTAGTCCACTCATTGTTTGTCAGTATTATATGTTTATGATTAATCTGGTGCGACAAATGTGACAGGAAAGGAAATTGCAAGGAACACTTACACCTTTCGACGATCTCTGCCCGTTCGCAGGCAGCCAATAACACAAGTCTGCACAGCGGCCACGAATCACAATATGTACCCACACCTAATTAATGTTCTGACGCGATCATATGTTTTGTAGTTCACGTTATCCGCATTGAATTCTGGTGAATATGTTATAGTCTATGCAACACACAATGTATTGAGATGAACACCAGCGGACACATCCGCTTCGACTCACTGTCCGTTCGATATTACCCCGCCGTAGGGATGTAAAAAAATTAACGATTTTTATAATAATCGATTATTACAAAAAATAATCGATTAATAATCGATTTTTACAATCGATTATCAAAATGATAATATAAATAAAAATCGATTATTAATCGATTTTTATTATTCGATATTCGATCGAAATTAATCGATTAATCACTGCCAGATTTCCCAAAAAAAAAGTCATCACGATTGTTTCATACTATATTTTTTTTTTATTGCAAACGGTGGCAAACGAGCAAACAGTACACCTGATGGTAAGTGCTGCTGCCGCTCATGGACCTTTACAAGGCCGTTGCCTACCGCGAAGAAAGCGGAGGGAGTGTGAATTGTGCAATTGTGCATTGAGGCTCGGTGATACCAAGGGCACCACCAAAACCCTCCACACGCAATCACCCTCAGAAAGTTGGACTTCCGGCTCTCTCGCTCACCGAACGAAGTGCAGTAACAAATTGCTACTACTCAGACGTCGATTTTCTGCGAGATATTAGAAAATAAAGCTCACATTTCCTAAAAAAATAAGGTCATCATAATCCTGTTCGAAAAAATCGATTATTTAAAAAATCGATTATTTTCCCTCCAAGTCACATTCCTACCCCGCCGCACATCGACAACGCGGGTATTCATATGTAAGTTATATACTTACATATGAATACCCGCGGGTAGGTTGTGGGATATAAGGATATGCACCAGAAAATGATTTTCATTATTATGATTGATAATCTGGCGTAACCACGATGTTTCACTTGCATGATTTAAAATGTATGGTGATTTTAGCAGAGCCTGCGTACTGGAGATGTATTTAGAAATGGTATCCCTAGGCAATTTATGCCATATATCATTTGTTATTATATTAAATATTTTTAATGATTTAATTAAAATATACAATATTTTAATTAAATCATTAAAAATATTTTGAATCTTTTAGGTTGTACTAGTCACCGGCTTTGTACATCGCCATCTATCGAGATAAAATGTAAACAACTGTCCCTTTCATTTAAAACGCAATATTAAAAAAGCTGTTTAAAAAAAATTATAACGCCATAGCGAAAAATGGAAGCAAAAGGTAATCTAACTTTTATTAATTTGGCGAACGACGCGGAAAATAGAAATAGCGACATCTATCGAGTCACGCCAAAGTCTCAGCAACGGATATTAAAAACTTACTAATCCTTTAAGAATAATGGAAGAAACTATTTAAATTACCAGCTGTGTGGTGTCGTAACAGACGCCCAAGAGATATAATACATAATAACATCTTCGCAAGAGAAGGAAATCTTGAAATAAAACCCTATACCAACACGTCTGACTAGCATAGTATAGTAAGGTGAAATTCCCTCCTAGTGTGGAGGAGTCTTGAGCCCAGCAGTAAGACATGTACGAGGCGAGATCATGATGAACATATAATAAGATTTTTAGAGAATATAAAAAAAGAGAGAATATTTTATATTACTGTTTACATTCCATGCTCTCTGTAATTCACGTGCAGACGGAGTATGAATACAATGATCTTCACTTCGTCTTCTTGGAATAAACGTAAAAAAGAGTAAGAGACAGAAGCAGATAACGTCACTACACGAGAGCCCACGTGGCGATAGAATACAGCGGGTTATGGAGGGAAAACTTCCTTTCGCAAGGTGTAAACGGATAAAACATGATATTAGTAATGATTTCTGATGCTTACGCGAGTATTACACATTGTAAATAAACCTATTTTACGGATTTTATCGAGTTTATATTTGATTATTGACTGCCCAACATTTCGAATACAGCGTTCATGGTCACGGGCGGACTAATATGTGTCTAATAGCGATGACTTGTTGGACGTGAGACATCGTAAACGCGATAAAATCCATTAAATACATTTATTTACAAGCTTATAGTAAGTTAATTTCCCTCCAGACAACGGTACGTGCATAAGATGAGCAGATTTTCTTGCATTACAAATTCTACCAAGTTTTAAGATATAAATAAAAATAACAACATATTTCTCCATTTCCTTGTACGTAATTGTTTAAAACAACTTACTTCTTTTAAGACAGTTTCCAAAACAGAACCACATCCAAAATAAATAAACACACATAAACAGCAGTATACCAATCATAATAGAACAGAAAAGATCCATTGTGTTTACTCTGTGGATCAACAGTCACTGACTTGAAGTCCATTCGCGTTATCTTATCACTAGATAAATATTAGAATTTCACCAAATATATATATGTATATATAATCAAAATTGTCATGTACGCTTGTGCGTAACGAATGACGGGACAACACTGCTTCTAAACGGGATAATTGCGATTGTCCAATAGATGACGTGTGTCGGAAAATGACACAATTTTAGATTGGAAATCCACTAGAGTAACTGTTTAGCGTCTTTGAGTTATCAGTATCCTTTATGTTTGATAGTGTTTCACTAACGACTTTTAAATTTTAAGTATTATATACATTTAGGTTTTTTTCTCTAATAATTGATGGTAAAATCAAAATATATATAATATATGGTAAATAATATATGCACTGCTGCGCGATTGAGTCTTTGTATTATCTTAAGAGTTACTTAAACTTTAGGAGCCGTTGGTAGAAACATATTTTACCTCAATATAATTCGTGGTCACCTTGACGAAGCTATTTATGATTAAAGATATTTTAGATCCTATTTATCATTTTATATAAGACATTTTTCTGTCTCTGTTATTGCACAAGTCCATAGCCCAAGCTGCAGATGCCCTATCAGCTAGAATGCATGTTTCCTTTGACAGTAAAAATAATAAGAAATAGCTTGGTGAGGATCTTTAATGGAAGTAATGATAGAATACTAAGATAACCCTATATTTAATCCTGTTTATCTATATAATACATATTAATATAATTTTGACACAATCATGCTGATCAATGACTAGAACGTTCTAGCACTTAATATTTTACACACGTCTCTACAATAAAATAATCAAGACACTAACTGGGCTATTTGGTACATATATATCACAATTCCAAATACCTATATGTTTTCGTCATACAGAAGAGGTTGTTATCCAACAGTGGGACTCTTAAGGGCTTAAAAAATTTAAAAAGAAGATACGAGATAAGATATCCAATGACTATCTTCTTCATAAAAACAAGGAAATACATTAACAATTACAGCTTATGATTGTCAGACGAAACTATTTTTACGGATTAAATTCTCAGAATTTAAGAATATCGGTTTAGAAATCCCTAACTTTTTGAACGTGAAACACTTTAGTTTTCCCGTGATCATGAAGCCAAAAGTGTTTGAAAAGTCTGGTGAGTAAAAATTAAATACAAACACAATAAAACCCGTAAAACCTTGAATGATAGATGGTGTTTTTGTCAATTTAATTATTTGGATCAATTGTACTTACTTATCCACACGAAAAAGGAAATCAGAGCTACTATCAACATAAATAAGAACAACATGGCTAAAGCTGGTAATGTAAACACTGCTATAAACACTATTGTTGAGTTCATTTGTGAATATAATTATTACATTTGAATGTTTTAACATGGACTGTGCATTGAACAAGCGTCTGAAATTATTAATTTACTTTTAGCGAATGTTTTTTATCATTTATCGATAATTATTATACTATTATCTATATGTAGGATAATATAATATATTATCTATTGTGTTATTGTGGCTATTGAAGATTTTCTTTGTATTTTCAGGCGCTTTTGTTTGCTCGTCTATGTATTTCCCACTTCAGCGTGCTATGATAACTCAAGGATATTAAATGAAATTTGGTAAGTAGATTACAATATTTAATCTTAGATTAACGACGTCCAGGTCCAATACACGCTGGGACGTGCTTCTCATGGGATGCAGTCCTTGTCGACGTCTTATTCGTTCTTCGTTAGTAATTAGTGTAAACGTATTGCACGCAGTGAACCTTCTCTCGCTCAGTGAATTAACATGTGAATGTGGTGGTTATGAGCACGTGTTATTTGTAGTGTGCGACCGGCGACTTATAGACTTGTAGGTGTTATTAGATAAGTAGTAATAAGCTATTGTGATTGTAATCTGGGTACCATCCCCATAGGGGTGATGTTATATAATAAGTTTTCCCTCAATATACAGAGAAATGTACTTAGCATTTTTATTAGTGTACTCTTTAACCCTCAACTCACAGGTGACACTTCCTTAGGGGCGCAATAAACATATCCATAAGAAGTCCTTGAACTAATAGTCCGATGCAGTCTGCCAGACAATTCCAGGGCCATATTAACTGTATTCGTAATTCAGACGTTCAATTCTATACATTACAGATGTCCTTAATCTTTGTATAGTATATTAAATTTTCTAGAGATATGCTGTTAGTATAATTTTTAATTCTGATTAATACTGTAAATGCGATAAGTGTCTTTATATATTTGAACGATATTAGACTAATGTCAATACATTGGTAAGACTTAGGAGCTAATTTTTGATGAGAGATTACCCTGATCGAGGATAGCTCCCAAGGCTCAGGAATCTTAGTAATATTGCCGACACGCCTTAAACAGTGACTCAATGCAACTATTATGCATTGATTTGAAATAAACTTTAAAAACGCCGACATAAATTGAAATAGCAATATGCTGCAGAGGGAATTGTTTTTATTTCCAAGTAGCAACAAACACTAGATATGTATATTTTTAATACTAATTCATAAGCAAAACAATATAAAGAATAGGGTTTTATTGAATGTCATTCTTGAGATTCGAAAATAATGTGTTACGTAGATAAATGTTTTGGAGTTTTACGGCTTAGCAACTTTTTCAGATAATTCTTAATCATAAATACCAACTGAAATTACGCCACGTTATAGAAGGGTAAAATATTATAATAAAAAGTACATTATTTAGAAATCTGAATGATAAACTGTGCAGATTGGTGTGCTGGACATTATAATCTGATTTAATTACAGCTAAAAATAATTACAAATTGCGAAGAATCAAGAAAACTCTTATCAAAATCATTTATCTGGTCGAATCAAAAACAATAATAAGTAATTAAAAGTATTTGAAGATATCATAATTACATGCTCTTTGTTGTATACGTAACTTGATGTCATTCATAAAAGCAGTGATTTTATTTTATCTTTAAGATCAAGCGCTATTAATATTCTGTTATCTGTTCAAAGTGCTGCTTCTAAAGCCTAGCTTATAAATAAATACACAAAAAGGAGTCTTAATGGTCGTAAACTAATATTGAGGACTGAAATTTGAAGCATAGTTTTCGATTTTCGAACATATTTGGAGTCTAAAAGGCTTTTTGTCTAAAAGGACTTGCGGTCGCCGATGCGCTTACTAGGGATAAAATATTATTATCTTCTTATCATAAGAAAGCGTATGATCCACATTAAACATTTATAGTCTGATAGATATATAGATGATCAGAAAAATGGAACGAGCAAAAAAATATGGTCTATTCGTGTCGGCAATCGACACAAAGCTTACCATTGGAGAACTACAAATGCAAACACGACACCATAGATATTAGATGTCGTATTAAACCTATGGATATAAACTGTAATACTAGATGATAACTTGGCTGTATTGAATAATGGTAATATGAGAGAAACTGTAGATCTCAAGGACATCGTACAGCGAGACTAGCGTAAAATTAATGGTAACAACTTGACTTGCTAATAATAATTATGAACATGATACTCAATATGAACATTTAATTTTATCCTCATCAACTCAGCTCATATACGTCCCACTACTGGGCTCGAGGCTCCCACTACTGAGGAGAACCCTAATGGGAGGGAAATTGATCTACTATACCGCGCCAGTTCGACAGGTTTTATTTATAGGGGTTTATTTCGAGGTTTTCTTCTTTTGTATAGAGTTATAGACGTTATCTGCATATGTCATGCCTTGGTCATATTTTACCATGGTAAAGGTCTTAAGGTCTATGCCCCCGGTAAGGAAAGGAGTGAAACTAAACACTGAATCCATGATCTGTAATAATTGTTAGCAAAAATAATGATTTCTGATGTTTACGCGAGCATTACACATCTATACTAATATCATAAAGAGGAGAGATTTGTTTGTTTGTTTGTATTGAGTAGGCTCCAAAACTACTAGATTGATTTCAAAAATTCTTTCATGTATGTAAAGCTATAATATCAGTAACATAGGCTATATTTTATCCCGGTATTCCCGCGGGAACGGGCACTACGCGGTTAAGGCGACTGAAACCGAAGCGAAGCGAGGGCGAGTCGCTATTGTAAATAAAACTACGGATTTCATCGCGTTTGTATTTGATTGCCAATTTACAGAATTAGTTATTAATAAATAATTTTTGTAGCGGGTAGATAATTATAAATCTCTGTAATAACGATGACTTGTTGGACGTAAGACATCTTAGTCCACCCGTGACCATGAACGCTGCAAACTGTTTGAAACGTCGGGCAATCAA
Source organism: Lymantria dispar (assembly GCA_032191425.1). Classification (NCBI taxonomy): domain Eukaryota; kingdom Metazoa; phylum Arthropoda; class Insecta; order Lepidoptera; family Erebidae; genus Lymantria; species Lymantria dispar. Next base: position 409,813 of record CM063465.1, on the reverse strand, counting down.
AAATCAAATACAAACGTGATAAAATCCGTAATTTTATTTACAATATTAGAAACAAGTGCGAGTCGGACTCGCGCACGAAGGGTTCCGTACCATTGACTAGGTAAACAACAGTAGGTACACAAATTTACTGATATCGAGCAAAAATAGGCAATAATGTCATTTTTTATCTGGGAGCCCCCTTAAATATTTATTTTATTTTAATTTTATTATTTATTAATAAAGTAAAAATACAACTGAGTATTTTGTGAATATTTCAAGTGCCTATCTATTGCCATTATCGATATCGAGCAAAAAAGGGCAAAATAATCGCAATTGTTGTGTGGGGAGCCCCCCCTTAAATATTTATTTTATTTTGTTTTTAGTATTTGTTGTTAGAACGGCAACAGAAATACATAATTTATAAAAATTTCAACTGTCTACCTATCGCGGTTCTTGAGATATAGCCTGGTGGAAAACAGACGGACGGACAGACAGCGAAGTCTTAGTAATAGGGTCCCGTTTTTACCCTTTGGGTACGGACCCTAAAAATATACAAAATGTTGACTTGCCAAATTAATAATGTGTGGTTGCCTCTATAAATACTATCAACTAATACATTACTGCTAGGTATTGTAAAAAACGACTAAGATTTTTCCACATTTCTTTGACCTGGGCAAACTACATTTGATGACGTCATGTCAATAATTACATTTCCAATTTTCCAACAGTTGACGTCAGGCGGGTGGCCGCTAATAAAACTATTGCCAAATCTTGTGCAATATATAATCTAATCATCCTCCCTTCTCTTGCCCAGGTGTCTTACGGATAGATATAGTCCTTATTGGTGCGTTTATCACCATACCTATCGTGATAAATACTATTAAGTGATGTAATGATAGCGAGTAGGAAAACTTAAAACTAACCTGCCTTATAATTTCTAATGTTTACGCGAGTGTTACAAATTTTAAATTATTAACGGATTTTATCGCGTTTTTATTTGATTTTGATTGCCTAACGTTTCGAATATTTTTCAACATTCATGGTTACGAAAGAAATAAGGTGTTTCACGTCCAATAAGCTCCTTAAACCAATTGATAGTAGAGATAGAACAAAAACCACAAAATGAACGAACGCCTTAACGAAGCTAGAATTTTTAATATACATATAATTTAGTTGTGCTCAAATCTCATCTAAATTGCTTACAATGGTACTCTGTCTCGTTCTTTCGTATGTTGTAATAGAGATAAGCAATATTTGACGAGTAATTGCTTCGTTCAGGGGTCAATTGGATAATTTCCTTCCTGCTTGACTAGTGAATTGAGGACTTAAATAAATTCAACATCTTTGTACGTTAAAATAATTATTGTACATTAAAGTTGAGGTGTTTTTAAATTAATTAGGCTTTTTGACACGAATTGCTGGACAAAGGCCTCTCTTGTAGATCCTGATAACATCCGAGGGTCAGACATTCGGTACTCATTCCCGTATGGGATAAATATGAGATATAATCAAAAATAACTATTAAAATTGAAAGATAACTCCATAAAGACAAATTTAAAAGTCAATTATTTAGGATTTTCTAGTATATATTTTTATATATAGTTACAGCTCATGTACATCCTACTGATGGGCTCGAGCCTCCTCTACGTTAAGAAGGAAATTGACCTACTATACCACGCTGGTCAGACGTGTTGGTATAGGGTTCTATATCGAGGTTGCCTTCCTTTGCATAGATGTTATCTGCACATAATATCCATTAGTCGTCTTTAATGACTACCATGGGTAATAAAGGGGGTGGTGAATTGTATACTTACCTAATGACATGGATTTTTTTCTAACGGATTTTTTTTTCAGCACATTTTGGAGGAAGCTCTGTTTGTGAAACATAGTTGACATGAACCAACGAAGAATATTTGAATATTTATTACCTAACAAAATAAATAATAAATTCTTGTTTAGAGAAATAAGTTTTTAAATTAAATAATTAATAAAACTATTTTACGGATTTTATCGCGTTTGTATTTGATTTTTTTAAATATCCGTCGTTTTAAACACTGCAGCGTTCATGGTCACGGGCGGACTAAGATGTCTTACGTCTTTAGCACAACGCTGAGCATTCCCCTATTGTCAAAGTTAGCTATAAAAATATGTATTATAATTGTTATTATGTGACAATAAATGCTGTCCTATTCTATTCTCTTTTTTGTGTGACTTAGTTGTTAGCCGCAGATGCCTGTGACAATTTTACCCGGACTGGTGGGTGAGCTCTGAGGGCTCTCAACCCGTAGATGTCTCACGTCAAACAAGCCATCGTTATTACAAAGATTTATAATTATCTACCCGATACAGAAATTAGTTATTAAATTATAACCCACATTTTGTCACAAATTTATAGCCAGTACAAAAAGAAAATGACTCTGTATGAAAAAAAAATTGGTTAGTAATTATTAAACATTAAATTTATTACAATTATTATGACAATTTATTAATTTAAACCTAACAAATCTAGTATACTAACACCGGATCGGAACGTGGCGACACTGAGAAATCATATAAATCGGACATATTCTTACTTTGTAAATCATCGAAAATACATAAATCATCAAACTTCTCACTAAAATAATTTCTACTCACCTATAATATTCATTTGCCAATATTTTCTAACAAGCAACACGAAAATTACACATATGAAGAAACTAGACAAAGCTAAAAATAAAATCGTTGTAATATTCATTATTTTAATTAAAACTAATAATACTGTTTAATTGTTAAAGTCTAATGAAACCGATTATTGCATCGATTTCAAATGCTATGAGTTAAATATAGTAATGTCGAGATATTAATATAGTGTGATAAATACCTATCTTATCTTAAAACAAGAAATAATCGTATTCAAAATCAATGTGATTTTGACGTAACTGCACTAGACTTATTTAATGTACACCCAGACAAATCGTGGACAGAAATTTTGATCAGACGGTTTGCTATTGTCTTGCGTGATTATAATGTAATCCAGCTAATCCTCTAACATATATTTTTTTACCTGATAACATCTTATAAATCGATGAACGCTGGCTGCACACATGAAAAAGCATGACGCCTTGTCACGTTCCGCCTGAGCTGAGCGTGCAAGCAAGAGCGATAAAGAGGAACGGCTTAAGCGTTAGGTTTATGACGCATCTATCTCTCTTCAAAAAAATATTTGAATAAACGAGTGCAAATAAATGTTATTTTATCGAAAACTTGTAATTTTGAATTAATTCCTTATTATATAAAATAATGATATCTCAGTGATAATAATTCAATTCATAAAATGTTTTCTTATGATGTTATCATTGAAAATGATTGTCCATAAACCGATCCTACAGACCACCAATTTTTTTTAAAGTGAAACTTCTTTGCGCGCATGAGTGTAAATTTTTTACGGATGAAACGCAATTTAGTGTCACGAAGATGTGCAGCGTTATTGTCGAAGAAGAGAGAGAGAGCGATTGAGACCGATTGAGAGAGAGTGAGAAAGGGCGTACATAGCACAGCCATGGGGCGAGAGTAGGGAGCAAACGAGTGAGAAAGAGCGAGAGTTTTTTTTTTTAATACTGATAAAAAACACATGGAACCAAAGAAGTTTCTCTTCTGACATGAGTACTTTGTACGCACGTTCTTTTTTTATCTTGGTGTCCTGTGGTCTGCACACACGCCGTCTATTCCGCCCAGGGTGACGCATGGGTGGCGCGCCCCGGACGGAATGGACGGCGTGCGCGCCGGCTCCATAACCAACCGTATTCCCACCCCTTCGCTATTGGGTCAACCACTGGTACCGAGCTCCTTGTTTTCCGTGGCCAGTCGTAGCCTTTTGGGTTCCCTAACGCCCCTCTCGTGGCTTCGCCCACACGCGGTCAAACTCTCTGCGAGTGACGGCCTATTATACGGCCGCTCAAGTCTTTGGCGGCGGATCCTCCTCGTTCCGTGAGATGACTGCATCACAGAAGGTGGCGATCACGTCCTAATTCCTATAGCTGTCGAGTATCTCTGCCGAGCAGGATCAGCAGCGTCAGTCGGCACTGATCATTGTGACGAGTTCACGGCGCTACTCTGCCCACGCAGCACACACTTCGAGAGTGTTCTGTGCTGCGTTCTCGTCACAATATCCGCTAACATACTTACATAGGCGTTTTATTTTTATTGCAAACGTTGGCAAACGAGCAAACAGTATACTTGATGGTGTTGCTGCCGCTCATGGACCTTTGCAAGACCGCTGCCTACCGCGAAGAAAGTGAAGGGAGTGTGATTGCGTGCAATGAGTTTTGGTGATACTAAAGACATCACAAACCCCACCACACCCAAACACTCTCAAAAAGTTGAGCTGCCGGCTTTCTGACTCAACGAACGAAGCGCAGTAACATGCTACTACTAGGATGTCGATTTTCTGTTCAGTGTGGTACTACCCCGGACGGACCGGCCCGCGGCTGTAGACAGCCAACTGTCAACATTGTGGTCCTACCACTAACTAATCACGGCGTTTAACATTGTTAATATATTTAAACAATACAATATCATAATCTTACTATTACGCCATTTGCTTTTTAAAGACAACTTCTGTAGTGCAAGAAGTATTCAGAACATCAATTTGTGGATCGTACAAAGTGTTGTATTTCGTGGGATTCGAACCCGCAATCCTGGCAAGGGGTAAGTAGGTATTTTAACCATTACGTCATCTGTACATTCAATTACATGGAGTCGACCTAAGCACTTATCTTACATCGTACATATTGAAAACGTAATTGACAATAGTTTTATGGCCGGCCGCCTTCCTGACGTCAACCCTCTTTGAGAATAGTAATTGTTGATCAAACTGAGTGCTCTGAGGAACTGTTTGAATTGGTACCACCGTTCACCAGCACCATTCTACCAGCGTACCACTCGACACCGTAGTAGAGTTCATCCATTTCACCTGGAAACGTTATGGTCTTCAACTGTACGTTTCCAGCGATCATTTCTCCCACGTACGTGCAGGCTCTGGAATGAAACCTGCTGCTGTGTCTCCCGAGCGCTATGACATGTCCTTCTTTAAACGAGATTTAAGAATAGTATTTTCTTCACGGTAGGCAACGGCCTGGCTGTGCCCCTGGTATTGCAAAGGTCCATGTGCAGCAGAATCACTTACCATCAGGTGTGCTGCTTGCTCGTTTGCCACCGTTGGCAAAAGAAAAAAAAATATAGCATCATATGGAGTTGAGCCAGCATTGTCGTTAGAATCGAACCCACAATTAGTACTGTAGGTCGATGTTCTAACCAATACACTACTATAATCCGATATTTAAAGTAGATATGAGAAATTTAATTGCGCAATTCATTTCGAAGATAAAAATTTTAAGGAAGTTATTGTTGCCATGTTAATAATCTAATATTGATTATTAACATAGCAACAAACATCATCATCATAGCTTACACGCGTCCCACTGCTGGGCTCAAGCTTCCTCCCCAATAGGAAAGCAGTTGATAAACTATACCATACTGGTCAGACATGTTGGTGTAGGATTTATTTGGGCGTTTTCCTTGTCTTGCACAGATGTTATATGCATATTATATCCCTTAGTCATCCTTTATGACACTCACGGGTAAGATAGGGAGTGGTGAATTGTATTTTTACTCCGTCACCACACGAAAAACACATACATTTATATTAAATACTAGCAACCCACCCTCGCTTCGCTTCGGTTTCAGTCGCCTTACCCGCAGCGTAGTTCCCGTTCCCGTGGAAATACCGGGATAAAATATAGCCTATGTTACTCCCTGATATTATGGTTTATTCGTGAAAGCGTAACAAACAAACAAAGAAACATCCTTACTTTCGCATTTATAATCTTAGTAAGGATATATATTGATTATACAGAATGTATGTGGTTGTGGGGCAACTGTTCGAGTATGTTGTAGTATAGCGGTCATAGATCGTAATTAGAATGTATATTACACAAAAACCTATGTAGCATAAAGGTTATAGTCATTTTAAAAATGTGTGTCTAAGAGTCTATGCCTTAAATGTTATGTATTATGAAGGCATGTACGGACAGGATACATGCAGGCACGTAAAGCTTCGACAGTAATTTCATTCATTCATACCTAAAATTGCACAAACGATTCAATGATGGCGTAGATACAAATGCGGTTCGCCAACGGTCATCGGCCGATCAGCTGATTTAAAGCGAAGTTTGTCTTATTTATGCGAACATAATCATTGATTTATTCAATTTCTAATGAACATTTAACAAAGTGCGAATATGGCGCAGATTAAGTAACACTGACTTTATACATTTCAATCAGATTTACACGAAAAAGCGATGACAAAATTGAAAACTTTATGTGTCTCTAATTCATTAACGAATCAATATTTTTCCTTCAAACTTCTTTTATGGGTTCCTACCACCATTGCCTAACTCCCGTTTGACCAGTTAGTATAAAAAAAAAGGAAAAATGCGCCATTGTCACCCACCTAGGCAGCGTGTACAACAGAAGCTCTTAAAACTGGAAATACCACAGAGCCGTGTCAGTCAATTATAATGCACTAAAATCATATTGAATGACTGATAAATCAATTAATCTTAATTATATGAATGACAATTTGAGATAACGAGGTGATTGCTATCGTTGTACAGATTTTACGTCAACATCTATAGCTGTCACGTTAATTGTAATGTGTAAGATTATTTACAGCAGTAAAGTTCAGAATCATCATCATCATTCCAGCCCTTCTACGTCCCACTGTTGGGCTCGAACCTCCTCCATTATGGGAGGATAATTGACCTACTACACTACGCTGGTCAGGCGTGTTGGCATAGGGTTTTGTTCCGAGTTTTCCTTCTCTTGTATATATATTGTGTGCATACTAACTTCCTTAGTCGTCTTTTACTACATCCACGGGCAAGATAGATGGTGGTGAATAGTATTCTTACTCCGTCACCACACGAAAGAGTTCAGAATAGAGCTCTATAACCAAACTGAAGAAAATAGACCCAAGACAATCAGAACCATACAAGTGTTTATGATGTTTACACGAGTATTACAAATATTTGAAATAAGATTATTTTTATGGTTTTTATCGAGACTGTATTTGATTTTTAATTTTGCGACAATTTCAACACTTTACAGCGTTCATTGGTCATAAGAAGAGTGCTTGAAAGGTCGCCAAATTTTTTTATAGCTGTTAGTGGCAACTAAATTCCGCGTGGTGACGCAGTAAGAATACAATTCACTAACCCCTATCTTGCCCGTGGATGTTGTAAAAAACGACTAAGCTATAAAATATGCATATAATATCTGTGAGGGGAAATATACGAAATAAAACCCTGTACTAACCCATTTGAATAGCGCTGGATAGTAGGTCAATTGCCATCCTATTGCAGAGGAGACTTAAGCCCAGCAGTGGGATGTGTATGAGCCGAAATGATGTTGGTGGCAATAGGGACACGAAAAAAGTATCGATACTTTTAGGTATCGAGTACTTGTCTTTCGATACCGATACTTTTGTAGTCGGTACTTTCTATTTGATACTTTTACTCAATGAGTACTTTTAGGCAGGTATCGTATGGAAGAAATTGTAGAAAGTATCCATGTTAAACTTGACCTTACGGCTCACGCTTATGGTAACGCCATCTAGGTAAAGCGTAACGAACCTTCGAAAAAGTGGCTCGACATATTTTAATCCGAACACAGATGGACTAATTCCTAAAAAAAAAAGCTCATCATGACCCAGATTCTAGGAAAAGTACTCAGTACTCGATACTTTGGAGTATCGATACTTTTGTTTCGATACTTTATTGAGTACGATACTTTTTCTTCGATACTACTCATGAGTACAGTATCGATACTTTCGTTTCGATATCGTGTCCCTAGGTGGCAAACGAGCAAATAGCACCCCTGACAGTAAGTGATATTGCCGCTGATGGACACTTGCAAGGCCGCTGCCTACCTTGAAAAAAGTGAAGGGGATGTGAATGCGTGCAATGGTATTTGGTGATACTAAAGGCATCACCAAAACCCACCACACGCAAACACCCTCAGAAAGTTGTGCTTTCAGCTCTCTCGCTCACCGAACGAAGTGCAGTAACAAATTGGTACTATTCAGTCGTCGCTTATCTCTTCAGTATGGTAGTACCGCGGACGTACCGGTCCGCAGCTATAGACAGAAGACTGACAGAGTGATCCTAACACAAAATGCGAAAAACAAGGTGATAAAATCGAAGGCAACGATACGATGGAGAAGGAAAACGTATTGGATCGACCTCATGTAGTTGGCATAAGATGATGTTAAAGCCCGTAAAAATACTTTAATTTATACGAGGTATTTTTTTCTTTAGTGGTAGACTATGCAGCAATTTTATACGTGCGATAAATCTATATCTCGCTCATTCGAAGTCGTACCATATTTAATGACTAGCAAGTTGTTAGAGAGCTAGAGAGCCTAAGGCCTCATTTACGGAGACGCGGCGCGTCGCGCGTCGCGATAGGCTGCGCGGCCTGCACTAAATTCAAATGTAGGGCGTTGGATGAGTGCGTTTACGGAGAAGCGATTTTACACGCGTTTGCTTGAAATGGAGCGTGTTCTACGGCCGAGCCCGCGGATGGCATCGTCACGTCTCACGCGGCGTTTATCGCGGCGGCGCACGCAGCGGCGATTCTCGATGAAGCGATGGCTGTGGCGGAACCTTCTGCCAGTCTCATTTGCTAATCGAGCAACACAGACGTAGTTACCGTCACAACGGAGTATGATATGATAGACTTTTTAGAAGAAAATTGTATTTTAAAAAGTGAGTTATTTAATATAAAGAGTGGCCCAGTGTTTATAATAGCGGAACATGAGAAGTTTGGGTCGGATTAACTGGGAACACGCGTGCGCCGCAGCGATGCTCGCCGCGTGCTCCGCTATACGCTTAAGAATATGACGCGGGCGCAGCGGCGGGCATCGCCACTCTTCCCGCCTCGCGTCTCTATAAACAACATTGCATATTGCTATAAGTTTGTGTTTATGCGTGCGATGATACGTGCCGCTTCACGCGCCGCCGCTACGTAAACATTAAAAACGTCCGACGCGCCGCGAGACGCCCCGCCACACGCGACGCGCGACGCCCCGCGTCTCCGTAAATGAGGCCTTAGGTCGAAATAAACGTTTCAATAGGCAGCGGCCCGGCTGTGATTCTGGCGCCCCTGCTATGAATCTCTGTCCATGAGTGGCAGTTACCGCTCACCGTCTGGTGTGCTGCTTGCTGCCAGTCTACTATTAGCATGAAGAAATTAATACAGTGTCACTAGAGCAAGATCGCGAACGCTTTTCGATTTTAGAATTGGTAGCTTGACAGGATGTTGTTGTTCACCGTAAGGCTATGTCAGGTTGGCTAATATGATTTAATTTGTTTCAGTTCATATTTTGGATTGGTTATCTGTATAATTGTGCTATGTGATCAACGAAAGATCTTTAAATATGCCTTATCATGTTTACGTCTTTATTTGCCGATAAATTTCTGTGTTGCAAAGAGATACAGTTATTTTTAGCGCTTTAATGAATCATATAATTGTTTTGTGCAAATAAAATTTATCAATTTATTTATTAATCTGGTCCCTAAACATTGGCCTTATAACCAAGCTCAAAGTTGTACGTGCTGTCGAGCGGATAACCCGCTCAGGATTTCTCTGCGAAATAGAATCCGAAATATGTAGATACGGATATCCGCAGAACGGGTGCAATAGATACCACGAACAATTAACACGCTGAAATGAAAATGGGCTGGACACACGATTGATGATGTCTTAAGAATTGTACACTTATTTCTGTGGAAGGAAATTGACCTACTATACCACGCTGGTCAAACGCGTTAGTGCGGGCCTTTTTTGCCGAGTTTTCCTTCTCTTGTAACCGACAACGGATGTCAAAGAATTTTATAAATAGAATCACTAATTTTGACAAAAAGAAAAACACATAAAAAACAAGGTAAAACAGCATTTTACTAAATTGTTTCTTTTTATGAAATGTAACCTTTTTAATTTTATTAAAACCAGGCAGAAAAGCTAGTACAGAGTGATTCTTTTTTTGGAGTTCGAGTTTATGGCTTGGTTACTAGGGACAAAGTGATCCTATTAAAAGTGGGAAACAGACTAAAGACTTTTCTCCCACCTAAATAGCTAAAAAAACAAGGACACATGAAAAGTCCCCCAAAATCAGATAAAAATATGCATTTAAAACCTTAAAACTAACAAGAACACGTGCCAATGTGGCAAATAATCATATTTGGTTAGTTGCCAAAAACGTGACATTTTGTTACTGGGGTAACGGGCTCTATGGCTACTATATTTGTACCTTGTAATACAGTTTTTTAACTAGCATAGGGTACAGGCGACCTTTTCCACTATTGTAATAGAATAAGATTGTAGGTCATCTAAGTATATATTTAAATTGTGGAAAAAAAAATAATTGTAACCTGTTTTTGAGATCAATAAACTTATTATTATATTATTATTATTATATATATATATATATATGACTTGCCAAGGGCTAAACTATCATAATCACTCCACATGCCAGATGGAATGCCACTCGCAGTTAATATAATAAATTCACAAGCACAGTGCTACTGATTTTTTCACTGCTTTTACGACAACCATGGAAAGGTAACGGGTAATAACACTATCCCAAATCGTTACTAACTTTTAAGCGGGAGTCTTAAAAATCTTTTAGGGAACACTGGAAAAGTGAGCAGTGATACTCTCCTAAGAAACTCATAGCATCGAGGACGTCCATAGCCATGGGTACATGATGGGTATATGGAACTTAAAACATACACATGTAACGTGACTGTTTTAAAGCAACCGTATTGTAAGCAAGGATTTCAATGGTAAAGTATATATCTTATATCTTTAAACGAGCAATTCTTGTATATATATATACCTATGTATATATTCAGGATCTCGGAAACGGTTCCAACGATTTTGATGAAACTTGGCATACTAGAGGTTTCGTGTCCAAAAAATTGATCTAGCTAGGTTTTATTTATAGAAAATGTTCTTTTGTTGGTGTTTTTAGCAAAACAATACAATGACATTAAATTTTAAAAGAATATGAATTTAAATTTCGTTGTAGACGTCAAGAGTTACGGTAGCTCAGTTGGGAAGTGATCCAGTTCGCTTTTTGTTTTGGCATTCAAACAGCGTCGGATCGAATCTCGGTGTTATTATTATTCTCTTTTTGTAATTTATTTTTATTTTTTTCATTATTTACTATTTATTTTTTATTAATATATATCTAAATAAATTCGACTAAAATACAACAAAAGTATTCCGAGCGAAGCTCGGTCAACCTGATATTATTGGTTAAAAAAGAATTTCACAAACAAAATAAAATATTATTAAGAACAGTGACATCTCTTATTATTTTCTTACACTACACACTAGGTAATACCTCTATCTAACTACATAGTAGATAATCTGTAGGAAATGTTTTGCTACTTGACACTAGATGTCGTTATAAGAACTACAATTGAGAAATTTTGAACAAAATTACTATAATTAGAACATAACAAAAAGCAAAATGTAATTAATGTGTAACATTTGACTGATTACATGTTACATGGATTTAGCAAAAACATTAACCGCATAGCGTATTAGAATCACATCAAAAGACACTAACGATCACAAACTATAAAAAATATTGAAGGTGAAATACGCCATTATTGTTACAATAACTATAATGGGCGAATAATGGCAGATCACCGGGGTATTCTATTGTTACTTATCCACGCTTTAAAAGCAAAAAATTCAACATATCGTTTAAGTGCAACAACTTATCCCGTGTCATTGAAAAGTATTGGTTAAGTTATAACCCATCTTGTCCGTAGTCATGAAAGACGACTAAGGGATCTAATATGTATATAACATCTATGCAAGAGATGAAAAACTGGAAACAAATCCCTCTACCAAGTTGCTTGACTTGCTGTTTGAGCATAGTATAGTAAGGTCCCTTTCCCTCCTATTATGGAGGAGGCTCGAGCCCAGCAGTGAGGACGTTGATGATGTTAAGTTACAAACAGCAGTTACCATCCAATATGATATGATATGTACATAGAAAACAAAATTAATTAAATCGCAGTAATGGTTCTGATCATCATCACTGTAGGCTTGATCCTCCTCCACAAGACGAGGGAAATAACTTACTGTACCACGCTGGTCAGATGCATTGGTATAGGGTTTATTTTGAGATTTTACTTATCTTGCATTGATCATCATTCATTCATCATTTCAACTCATATACGTCCCATTGTAGGGCTCTAGTCTCCTCCACAATAGGAGGGTAATTGACCTACTATAACCACGCTGGTCAGACGTGTTGGCATAGGGTTTTATTTCGAGTTTTCCTTTTCTTGCACAGATGTTATATACGTATTTTATACCTTATTCGTCTTTTACGACACCCACGGGTAAAAAAGGGGGTGGCGAATTGTATATTTACTCCGTCATCACATGGAACGCATTAATATTATATGCATATTATCCTTTAGTTGTGTATTATAATAACCCACGAGCGAGATACGTGGGTGGTTATTTGTATTCTTACTCCATTTACTTGAAAAGTCCTAATGTTTATGTTAGCATCTAGTCGGTCTATGTATACAGATGTATACAGATGTATACATAAGTATACAGATGAAATAAATCTACGATTCAACTGTCCTCTTGTACCATAAATGTCGAAAAGTAAGTAATCGAAATGTCGGGCAAGTGAAAATCAATAACAAACGCTGTAAAACCTGTTGAAATAATATTTTATTTCAGAGGATATTTGTGATTTTTTCATACTGTAATTTAAAAATAATTATTGCATGTGGTGACAGATTAAGAATACAATTCTCCACCTCCTATCTTGCCTGACTGAAGCTGCTGTGACTGGATGCCATTTATATTCTGTTCGTCATATGAGAGCATAATGCTGTAAACGCGACTTTTGGAGGGCGTGTTGGCAATCGCAGTGAGATGTTATTAATTTACCAGGAGATGCCTGCTGCCCACTCTTCTGATAAACCCTTAGCCGACTCTTCCGACTCCCACGGACAAGCAAGGGGTTGACAATTGTATTCTTTCCCCATCGCTACACGGGGTAATAATATAATAATAAATGCAAAATAAACAGTCACTTACTCATCCAAGCATACTCCAAGATGGCCAGTACAAAACCAATCACTATTATTAAACCAATTATTACAGGAACATAGACCATTGTTGAAAACAATTTCTTATCAAACAGAATCTTATCAAATCGAATCTTATCAAACAATAATTTAAAAAAATAAATTAAAAACTAATTAACTGTAAGAACATCCAGTCGACATTTATATGTAACAAATACTGTAGACATAGAAAATAATTATTGTACACGAAAGCGAGTACGTAAGTTTTGATTAGATAAATATTTTTGACGGCAACCTGGTTTTTGTTTATCATGCAATAACGAAATGAGGTTGATTATGTTTGCCTACCACTAATAGACGGGGGCTCGCCCCTTAAAAGGGCACAAGCACTGGCACGGGCATTACCTTTCATTTTTATCTATTTATCTATATCATTGTCGAATAATTTACTTCATTGTGTGTCTACACAATTACTGTTTAGATTTTATATATGTTAGGACCACACTGTTGACAGTTGTCTGTCTACAGCCGCGGGTTGGTCCATCCGGGGTAGTACTACACTGAGCAGAAAATCGACGTTTGAGTAGTAGCAATTTATTACTGCACTTCATTCGGGAAGTAACAGAGCCGGCAGTTAAACTTTCTGAGGGTGGAGGGTTTTGACAATGTCTTTAGTATCACCGAACGTAATTGCACGTATTCACACTCCCTTCACTTTTTTCACGGTACGCAGCGGCCTAGCAAAGGTCCATGTGCGGCAGCGTCACTTACCATCAGGTGTGCTGTCTGCTTGTTTACTACCAATAGTAATAAAAAGAAATTGAAGACTATTTATAAGTTATAGTTATCTATATAGTTTCCTTTATTTTTAGACAAGTAATTACGTGACAAATTTCATGATCTATTTCCGAGGGTTTTTCATACGCAAGGCCATTCTTCTTCTTTCCTATAGTTCCTCAATTAATTAATTTTAATTCTTCCTTCTTCCATATTAATTTTCTACGGTATGGCTAGGTTGATATGTATAATAGTCTATTCGTTCTATTTATATAAAATTCTAGCAACCCGCCCTCGCTTTGCTTTGGTTTCGGTCGCCTTACCCGCGTAGTGCCCGTTCCCATGGGAATACCGGGATAAAATATAGCCTATGTTACTCCCTGATATTATAGCTTTCCTCTAGTGAAAGAATTTTTGAAATCGGTTCGATAGTTTAAGCGTGAAAGCGTAACAAACAAACAAACTTACTTTCGCATTTATAATATTAGTAAGGATTCTAGCAACCCGCCCTCGCTTCACTTCGGTTTCAGTCGCCTTACCCGCGTAGTTCCCCCTTCCCGTGGGAATACCGGGATAAAATATAGCCTAAATTACACCTTATATAGACAGCTGACCTGGACTAAAATATTAGTAAAATCGGTGCAGCCATTTTGAAGATTACCCAAAACAAACTGCCAGATAAAATTTTTTAAACCGGGTTTTAGGCATACGTTTCGCACAAATAACCGTACCAGCATAAAAAAAAAAACATTATTTTGACATTACAAACAGACACTTCAATTTTATTTATTTGTATAGATAAAGTCGGATTTTCTACGTAAAAACCCGATGAATGAATCTGTAAAGTTAATAAAGTGATATTTATAGCACTTAATGAGTTTTAATTGTTTTACTATATAAATAACTAAATCAGATACAGTAGGGGACATTTCCGTGTGGTGACGGAGTATTTCCGTGTGGTGACGGAGTAAGAATACAATTCACCACTCCCTATCTTGCCCGTGGATGTCGTATAAGACGACTATGGGATATAATGTGCACATAACATCTGTGCAAGAGAAGGAAAACTCGAAATGAAACCCTATACCAACATGTCTGACTAGCATGGTATAGTAGGTCAAATTCCCTCCCATTGTGGAGGAGGCCCGAGCCCAACAGTGGGACGTATGTGGGCTGCGATGATGATGATGATGATGAGGGGACATTTGTCCGTTAAACGTTATTTTTTATTGTTGATATCAAGAATTTTTTTCAAAATTTATATCACCATCATCATCGCAACTCACATACAACCCACTGTTGGGCTCAGCTCGAGCCTCCTCCACAATGGGAGGGCATTTGACGTACTACATCATGCTGGTCAGACTCGTTGATATAAGGTTTCATTTTGAGATTCCCTTCTCTTGCACAGATGTTATGTGTATATTATAACCCTTAGTCGTCTTTTACGACATCCATGGGCAAGACAAGGAGTGGTAAACTGTATTGTTACTCCGTCACCCCACGGAATACCGAATTATATACCATCGATATATCTATGCCTAAATTAAATGTAACTCAAAAAAGAAGTAGGTACCTAATTTATACGTCCTTTTAAATATATATTGGCTGTCTCTAAAGTCGATTTACGGATGATAAAACAAGATAATGTTGTAGAAAAACATTGATGAGAATGGCATACTTTTATGAATTGAATTGAGTTGTTACCATTGAAATATATATAACAATAAATAAAATTGGAGTGTTTGTTTGTAATATCAAAATAATAGGCTTTTTTCATGCTCACACGGTTATTTGCATGACACCTATGCCTAAAATACAGATTAAAAAATTTTTGTCTGTCTGTCTGTTTGTTCCGGGTAATCTTCAAAACGGTTGGACCGATTTCAAAAATTCTTTCACCAGTGGAAAGCTATAATATCAGGGCGTAAACTAAGCTATATTTTATCCCGGTATTCACACGGGAACGGGAACTACGCGGGTAAAACGACTATAACCTATAACCGAAGCGAAGCGAGGGCGGATTGCTAGTATAATATAAAGAAGGAGTTCATTGAAAATTACAATTTATCGATAAATGAATATTTATTGGCACTCGTTACTTCAAGTATTTTTTGACTTAAAATTAGAGATATGCTAGATGGTGTCTCTCTATAGCTTGTTCCGCGTTCTCCCTAGCACGCTCGGTTCAGGCGGAACGTGACGAAGTCATGGCTTTTTAGTGCGTGCTGCGATTCGTAAAACGTTATCACCTCAAAAATATGATAATATTTTAATTTTAAAATGGAAAGAAGGAAGGAAGGGGGACCCACCACTTTCCCACGGTAATCAATATACCGCACACCACAATAGAAGGAATACGAGATAGGATTAAGGTTTAAATTGGGCGTCACACAGCTTTGATTAGTCACACAGCTTCCAGGTATCCTCAGGACGGTTCGGCTTCAAATGCGCATTTGAAACTGAACCGTCCTGAGGATGCGTCGTTTAGAGGTGAAATACGTGTCGAATAAACATTTGAAGTTCTGCGAAAAATTGCAAGTTGATGTTCTGGAAGGTGCTCATCACGTATAGGTAAGATTTCCTTATTTCCTAGTCCTAATACCGATCAAAGCTGTGTGACGCGAAGTCATGGCTTTTTAGTGCGTGCTGCGATTCGTAAAACGTTATCACCTCAAAAATATGATAATATTTTAATTTTAAAATGGAAAGAAGGAAGGAAGGGGGACCCACCACTTTCCCACAGTAATCAATATACCGCACACCACAATAGAAGGAATACGAGATAGGATTAAGGTTTAAATTGGGCGTCACACAGCTTTGATTAGTCACACAGCTTCCAGGTATCCTCAGGACGGTTCGGCTTCAAATGCGCATTTGAAATTGAACCGTCCTGAGGATGCGTCGTTTAGAGGTGAAATACGTGTCGAATAAACATTTGAAGTTCTGCGAAAAATTGCAAGTTGATGTTCTGGAAGGTGCTCATCACGTATAGGTAAGATTTCCTTATTTCCTAGTCCTAATACCGATCAAAGCTGTGTGACGCCCAATCTAAAACCTTAATCCTATCTCGTATCCCTTCTATTGTGGTGTGCGGTATATTTAATACCATAGGAAAGTGGAGGGGTCTCCCTTCCTTCCTTCCATTTTAAAATTATAATAAAAATGGATTGCCGCTATGTATCGCCTAATTCAATTATAATATGATAATTATAACTGAATAGCTGGTTATATTTATACAAATAGAATTGTTTTCTATGTACTTTATTTTTATTCAAGCTAAATATGTATGTATATACCTATAGAAATGCATAACGCATATTGTATATGATGATTTAGTTATGGTAACTGATAGACAATCAAATACCGGCTCCAAATTATCATCATCATTTCAGCCAACTACCGGTGCAGGGTGACGTCCGGTGACGACGTCCAACGGGGAGGAAGTCGGTTTTCGTCGCACGGTCGGCGCCTCGTCGGGTGACGGACTAACTCCTCGGTCCAGTCACCCGCGACCTCGACTAGGGCGGCATCAGGCGCAGGTACTCGCGCCTGCGCCGCCCCAGTCGCCGGCGGCGGTTCGCGTCGTCGAGGAGGCATTCATCGCGCGACATATTGATCTATATCAATATCTATACCAAGAGAAAGAAAACTTGAAATAAAACCCTATGGTTTTATTTCAAGTTTTCTTTCTCTTATTATATGCATATTATATCCCTTGTTGCCCACTGCTGAAACGGCAGCTATTAGGTATAAATAAGTGTAACAGCACAGTTATTGTCTATAGTCCATGGTCAAAACGATTAAATTTCATAATCCGTACAAAAACTCACACAAATTAATATCTACATCGTCACTTAAATCTAAAAATATCAATTTTTTATACACAGTACCTATTATAAGTTATTTATAATCTGCTGTTTGATATTTTCCATCTCTTAACGGACTAGGTATTTTTCTTTTTTTTTTCTTGTGTGTATAGGTTAGCCACAGATGGTTTTGATAGCTTGACGCGGACTATGGGTGAGCGCTGAGGGCTCTCAACCCGGTGAGGACAAAGTAAAGAATTTATTAATCGCTGTCTTGGCCTTGACTATCGTCGATAGCTAAGGGATCATAATATGCATATAACAGAGCAGGAAAACTCGAAATAAAACCTTCCGATCAACTTAATCTAGGGGGTCAATTCCCCTCCAATTGTGTAAAAGACTCGGATAGTGGGACATAAATGACCCATGACTATGGCAATGGTATACCAATGGGTAAGGTAATCTTGTTGAAGGATCACCAATAGATTAAATAGCAATCTCCTGCTAAATTTAAGAACTAGTATTGCAGATCCATCTGATAAACTGTTGCCTGTTTAGTGCCAGAAATGTCATTACGGTTAAGGAATATAAAATAAAAAAAAATAGTACGCACATCAGAAGTGATCATTCGTCCTTTATCTAATTCTCTCGCCGGCTGAATACTATACATTTACGTGTTTATGTCTCTATGGACTCGCTTTTTCGTTTCATCGAGTTTGAAATCACAACGATTCTAAAGAAGTTTCACTTCATAAACGCCCGCGAAACTGCCAAGCGTATTTAGACGAATCACCGCGTGAGGTTGACACACCACGGGTTGAGAGCCCTCAGCGCTCACCCACCAGTCCGGGTAAAGTTGTCACAGCCATCTGAGGCTAACAACTAAGTCACACACAAAAAAAAAAAGAAATAAGTGGTCGATATCGCTCCGGCGACTATATTCGCTCTAAATCCGAAACACCAATAGTCAAAGCACCGCCTAAATGGCGGTAAATAGTACGGTAGGTTATGGAGGCACGAAGTCTCTTCCATCGCACCAGTACCTTTTGGTCAGAGAATGACTAGAGCATAAGTCTGCTCCAAAAGACAGGTGATTTTGTGACTAAAGTTATTAGCCGCAGATGGTTATGACAACTTTAAAAGCTTAAAATAAGCTAGAAACATCAAATAGCCTGCTTCTTTCTTAGCATAGTACCTACAGTTAAAATTACATTATACATTATAATGGCAAAGCCTAAACTTTATCTAAATATTTACGATGTCAAAGTAAACGAACGATAGTATCAACGTGTTGCCGAGTTATGTAATTAGAAATTATACATATAAAATACATTAATATTTTACAGAATATTAATGACTTTGTATTCATATCTTAAATCAGAAATTAAAATGTATTGGTAATTCGTATCTTGACATATATTAATCAATCATAAGCAATCAATATTTTTCGACAAAAACAACATCAAAATTAAGTTTTTGTAACCATATTGGTAGGTATACGTTACTTTTATTCTAAAACATTTATAGTATAAAAACTGAAAATATATTTATATTCATTTCAGCCTACATAAATCTCACTGTTGGGCTCGAGCCTCCTCCACAATGGGAGGGCAACTGATGTACCATGCTGGTCAAACGTGATGGTATAGCGTTTTATGTCGAGTTTCCTTCTCTTGTATAAATGTTATCTACATATATTATATCTGAGCCGTCTTGTATGGCGCTCACGGGTAAGAGAGGTAGCGAATTGTATTCTTATGGGGTTATTACACGGAAAGAAAAATATTTTCAGTTGTGATGATTTAAGAATACAAGGTCATCAGCCTTTCCCATCGGAGCTGATAAGTGAATGAAATGAAAACATATACAGACAACATTTCAATCTAGAACAAGATGATACTTGGTATATTTAAAAAATGATTTTAACAAAAAATATTTTAATAATGTACACCTTTTTAGTTGAATTTATTATAAAAATAAAAAAAAAATAAAGAAATACCGATTTGTAAAAATTTTGAAATATCCTGTATTTTTTTATTTTAAACTTTGGCATACGAGCAAACAGTACACCTGATGGTAAGTGTTGCTGCCCTTTGTGGACCTTTGCAATACCGGGGCCACAGCTAGGCCGCTGCCTATCGCGAAGAAAGTGAAGGGAGTGTGAATGCCTGCAATGAGGTTTGGTAAAACTAAAGGCATCACCAAAACCCACCACACGCAAACGACAGCGACCGACGTCCCAGGACGTCGAGAGGTGAGGTTGCCCGAAGAGGTATTCCATCGGGCCGACCACTGACGACAAGTCACATCTGCTCCGGTGGTCGGCCCATCAACGAGGTGGCGTTTCCCGCGCGCCGTCCTTTTATCGCCCCGGACGGACTGGACCGCGCGTGCGCTTACCATAGCCCACCCATAAAAAAAAAATCACCAAAACCCACCACACGCAAACACCCTCAGAAAATTGTACTTCCATCTCTCTTGCTCATCGAACGAAGCGCACTAACAAATTTCTACTAATCAAACGTCGATAAATGCAAATGATTTTGCGTTTGATTTTATTTTTAAAATTTTGAATACCTCTGCGTTTAAGATCAGGGATCAGGGAGACCGTCCCGCGAATAGATGTGATAAAATCCGTAAAAATATTTATACTTCATATGTATAATACACGCGTAAACAACAGATACATTGTTTTTTAAATAATGTCTAATAATTTGTTTGTTAAATTAGCCGCGGTCACGACAAAACTATTTTATGCATAATTTCTCATTTTACAGTAACGTAAAAAAGTAAGTAAAGTAAAAAATAGACAATCTACAGTAATATTAACATGAACAATATTACTAATTACTTCTAATTTCATACTAATAAAAAGATATTGAGTTTTGCTAGTCGTTTTAAAAAAGAAATTGTATTTAAACTTAAGACTTTTTTTGAGCGGAAAGTATAATCTTGACGGTCTTATATTGAAATGCAAATATCTTTGTTTGGTGTTTAATAAATGGGTAACTTTGCTACACTTTCATACCTCAACTATTCAATTGATGGTCATGTAAATTTACATGCTTATTTTACGAATAATTAAAGGTGAATTTCACTTTTCCTTAAAAAAGAAACCACCATCGTCATTCAGCCTTTCGACCACTGCTGGGCGTAAGCCTCCCTCGTGTTTCCACAAAGTGCATTCTTTTGCCGTTTATTACCAACGACGCCCAGCAACATTCAATAGGTCGACGCTCCATCTGGTATCGGGTTCGCTGTACACGCTCATCCGATACGTACTGTTGTCGGTTCGTCGAAAGATATAAAAAAAGTGAGCCGTCGCTCAGGACGCCTGACAGATGTGAAACATCGACACTATTTTGTACGAGTAGAGACACGGTATCGAATATAAAGTATCGATACTGAACTCATGAATAGTATCGAAAGATAAGTAACGTACTGTTTAAAGTATCGAGTACTTTTATTTACTTTATCTTTAGGTATCGAGTACTTTTCTTTCGATACCGATGCTTTTGTATTCGATATTTTAGTAAATAAATACTTTTTGGTAGGTATCGTATCGAATAAATTATCCATTTTAAAATTGACTTTACGACTCATATGCTTGAAATAATTTGCGATTTATAAACCAGAAATAGCGGCATCTATCGAGCAAACGACCAACTCTAAGCTACAATATATTTTATAAAAAACTCTCTAATCCTGTAATGATAATAAGACAAGCTGTTTAAAGTGAGTCAAAATCCAATTCTTAAGGAGTTGGTGACATACAAACAAATAAATACACAGCTGAAACTAATAAAAGTCTATAAAAAATGAAATGCTTTCATCCGTTCACAGACATTTTTTTCGCACGAAGAGTGTGATTTAGGAAACAGAAATGGCGGCATTTATCGAGCTAACGACCAACTCTCAGCTTCAATATATTTAATAAAGAAATTTTTAATCCTGTAATGATAATAAGACAAGCTATCTAAATAATTTTAACGTCATTGGTCCTCCTTAAATTTTCAACTTTTAAATGAAATTTTACTGTTTAAAGTGAGTCAAAATCCAATTCCTATGAAGTCGGTAATATACAAAGAAATAAATATATATACACCTGAAACTAATAAAAGCCTATAAAAAAACGGTTCTCCAGTTTTCGTAGCTGAAAGTAAACTAAATACCATACCTACTGATATATTTATATTACTAAGTTAGAGAATTTTACATTAATTTATAAAACAAATATATATGCATAAAAGAACATTAGATTACGACAGGAACTAATACGAAAAAACTAAGGCATAAAGTATTAATAAAATATCGCGATTTTTTTCCAAAAAATGATGATTTTTATTCAATAAACATTTATTTTCATTAATATACATTATAAGTAAGAATTTACTTTGAGTTCACTAGATGGCGTTGTACAAAATTTTAAATCGCACCATGGTTTCGTTACAAAAATGTAGGTATATGCATCCAAATATTTATTTAATATGTAATTATTAAGGGACCGCGAGGCGTGGCGTTAAACGCCACGCGACGATCACGGTTACCCTCGCCTATAGATGTTTCACATCAAAAAACCCCCCCGTGTGATAAACAAATTACAATTCTATAGAAATTGTAATCCATATTGTTTTAGATTACTGAAAAAGTACATGAGGCTATGATATCCCGGCGGAAAATACAACAGCCCAAAACTACTGCAACTATACTCGCGCACAAAAACTAGTATTGAATAAATTTGATTACTTACGTTTACAATATCTCGACACGCCGTACAATATCATTAAACATACTACATATAATGCATAACAGACTAAAGGCATGAATATAACACACACTAAACCAACCACCTCATCAGACATCGTTACACGATTAAAACCAAAATACATATACAAAATATGCAAAAAAAAAGTTTCGAGCCTCAATAATGACAATTATGTCAATATAAAGTACAATTTACATTTTAAAATAATTCAATGAAAAAATAAACAACTTGTTTTTATAATAACAACTAAAATAAATAACTATATACCTAACAACAGCGTTTTAATTTTATATACGAACTTTTTGTTCAAATTTTAATGGAATATGATATAAACTAGTCTAAAAAAAAACAACTCGTTTTAAAATTCGAACTCTTTGTTTTAAAAAAAAGTTAAATTTGTATTTCAAAATACGAATAATTTATTCATCTTAAGAATAACAACTGGTTTCTTTTAGCATTCTTAATTTAAACACACTTTTTTTCTGAATTCAAAATAAGAACGTTACGACACTCGCGTTTAGAGTAACAAAATGATATCTTGTGTGTTTTGGCAAAGTACATAAAATTAAAACCTGTTGTCTTATGAGGCGACATTTGAAGGTCATTGTCGTTGAGTGTCAACAATATCAATAGTTTAGTTACTAAAGCAAAAAAACATGTGAATTCAATTCACCAAACAGTTGCCGTAGCGTATATAACGAGAATTATGGGAACGATTAGCATGCATGACAATTTACACGCACATTTTTCTTATGGTCACCTTTGTGGATGGAATTCCTGTGTGGTGACGGATTAAGAATACAATTCACCACTCCTGAGTTTTCCTTCTCTTGCATAGATGTTATGTGCATATATCCCTCAGTCTCATAAATTCATTTCAGCTCATATACGTTGGGCTCGAGCCTCCTCCACAATAGGAGGGCAATTGACCTTACTATACCATGCTGGTCATACAGGTTGGTATAGGGTTTTATTTCGAGTTTTCCTTCTCTTGTATAGATCTTATATGCGTATTATATCCCTTCGTCGTCTTTTACGACATACACGGGCAACATAGGGAGTGGTGAATTGTATTCTTACTCCGTTACCACACGGAAAATAACGGCTTTATTCTCTCAGCCACATACTATAAGTTTAAAAATTTTATAACTTTAAACAATAAATCCTTATTCGAAGAAGAAGTGAACATGTTTTATGCATATTCATGCTCTATGGGTCTGATGAAAATAATTATAGCATTTGAATCAACGGATACACCAATCAAATACGCGTGAGTTTATATACTCATATGATGACCAGCTAATCATATTATAAGTAGATATAGTATATTTGTAAGGTAAAAAAATGACTGCTTTGGTTGCATTTTAATTTTAAACAGTGGTTCGGATGTATTGCATTCACAGAAAAATAAAGTAATTGATATTCAACATATTATTATTAACTAATAATCTGTTTTAAAAAAGTACGTAAAGTTATAAAATAGTAGTTTAAAAATAATTTAAAATTTGAATAACCTCCGAGACGCGTGTAAAAATCTCTAAAAAATAAGCGTCATGTCCGCCTTGCTATGAGAACAACTAACAAAATAATTGGGATAGGAACGAGCCCAACCTTGATAAGGTATACAAGATTTTGTCACCTACCTCCAAACTTCATCACCAGATAGTTTAGGAGTTCTGTCATATATAACTGTTTCAAAGGTCACGTATATTTGAAAGTAAACTAAATGCCCTTTATACGCCTAAGATCCCTACGGCAACTAGCATAAAGAGTTAATGACCTAGATACGCCCGAGCTGATATTCATAAATACATTGATCATATCAGCTTTCAAACAAAAAAAAATATAAACGGTCATATTAAACGGTCCTCTCGTTTAGGAACTACAAAGCAATATACAGACCCGACCCAGATTATAATAACATTTTTTTTGTCAGGGTTTAACATTTTTTTATGTCGGTAATTTTATCATCATCATTACAGCCCACATACATCCCACTGTTGGGCTCGGGCCTCCTCCACAATGGGAGGGAATTTGACCTACTATATCATGCTGGTCATGTTAGTATAGGGTTTCATTTCGAGTTTTCTTTCTCTTGCACAGATGCTAAATGCATATTATATCCCTTAGTCGTCTTTTACGACATCCACGGGCAAGATAGGGACTGGTGAATTGTATTCTTACTCCGTCACCACACGGAGATTTCACCAACTAGGCTGAAATATTGAATGCACTATCATGGTATATAAATACGATGATATTCAAATACTAACTACTGCTAAACAGTACTTGGCAGGTAGACGTATTAAGAATACAATATGGCGTCGCGTTTTTGTATACACTTAGTGTGTTACATGTGCAAAGGAATATAGCTTTGTCCTTCTCCATGATACATATCATCTTAACTCATATAAGTCCCACTGCTATCAGAGCTTCCTATATAATAGGAGAGAAATCAATCTACTATAACAAGCTGGTTAGATAAGTTGATATGGGGTTTTATTTATAATTAGCAACCCGCCTGCGCTTCGTTTTGAATCGCTTTACCCGCGTAGTGCCCGTTCCCGTAGGAATACCGGGATAAAATATATCCTATGTTACTCCCTAATATTATAGCTTTCCATTGGTGAAAGAATTTTTGAAATCGGTTCGGTGGTTTAAGCGTGAAAGCGTAACAAATAAACAAACTTACTTTTGCAGTCATAATATTGGTAAGGATATAATATTAGTAAGGATTACCCTACGCTCGCGTAGATGTTATATGCATATTATATCCTTTAGTCATATTCTGTGACATACACGGACAAGATATGGTGAATTATATTTTTGCTCCGTCACCACACGATAATAATATAATATAAAAAAAATATTCACAAGTTTAACGTAAAAGGAGATTAACAAGAAGAATTTATAAGGCGAATCTGAACGGAAGTGTTGGAAGGGGAAGACCGAGGCGGACGTTCCACAATCAAATCGAGGACGTTTTTAAAAATGGCCAAGTTAGAAGTACCCTAAACCGAAGAATATGCATGACGAGATTAATGAATGTGGAGGAGGCCAAAGTGGTATGTCAAGATCGTAGTAAGTGGAGGGAAGTGGTCTCTGCTTACCCCTATGTGCAAGAGGCGTGAATATATGTATGTATGTATGTTAACGTAAAATTTGAAGGCAGTGTAATTTTCCATCTAGAATCATAATACAGTTTCTTTAATCGAATTTATTAAATAACCACTATTTTATATAATAATTAAACATAATTTGTATAAATGTTTTATTAATATGAATTAATTACATCAAAAAACAGCGACAATAAGATACAAACTTAAAAAATATTTTAATTCGTATAAAAAATGCATGAATAAATATTAAAATAAATGTACTTACATCCTTGTTATTTTGATAACAGTCACAAAGTTAACGTATGAAATATAATTAATTAATTAAAACAGTAAAATTATCACCGATTTATACTACAATATTGTTTGTACTTCAAAAAAGAATGAGTTTCTTAATTAGATTGTATTTTTTTTTAATCTTTGTTACCTTAGAACTTTCGACTGGGTGATTTTTTTTTTAAATCTGGTGTGCCCAGTATGCTCACATTTCCATTTGGTCCAATTCTGACAATGGCATCCATTATTTTTTGTATAATCTTTTAACAATATTGCATTAATGAAGAGGTCAGTCTAATCGCTATGAGCTAGTTTACACAATGAATTTGCATAAATTAATATCAGTACATTATCGACTATCAGTGATAGTCCAATTTGTAGCCAAGTGTTGTTGCTTTTTTAAATTTATTAATTACTGCTGTCAACGGAATGTGTACTCTTCTCCCGTCGTATATATTGTAAAAGTTTTGACAATACTTATAAGTATCCATTTGTTAGTGGTTAATCCATTTTGGGAATGTAATTGTTGATGAATGAATTGATGAATTTTTATATAAACTGTTTTTTTAACCTTTATTGTAAAGCGTAGCGTGTTTTGCCTCACGAAATTTTGTTTTTCACCGTTTGTAACATATGGTGTTGGTCACGCTCACAGAAGGATAGATATATACTTACGGTAGCTGCGTGGAGCGGGTCTCTCCCTTCCCTCCATAGTGGTTGAGGGGAGTGATGGCTGCTCTAGTAGTTAACTCATGATCGGGTGTCGCTTATGTGATCTGGTCCAGCCATAATTGTTTGAATTATATTACATATTTTGTGGTTCGAAG
This sequence comes from Lymantria dispar, assembly GCA_032191425.1. Taxonomy (NCBI): domain Eukaryota; kingdom Metazoa; phylum Arthropoda; class Insecta; order Lepidoptera; family Erebidae; genus Lymantria; species Lymantria dispar. Next base: position 383,095 of record CM063465.1, on the reverse strand, counting down.
GTCATCACACTGGAGTCAGTTTTTACAAAACACGTTGTACACAGTTATATCCCCAGTAAGAAGAAAAAAAAATTAAAACAATAACCAAGTCCGCAGAGTTTCTTGCCGGGTCTTCTCAGTAGCGGTTGCGTTCCGATCCGGTGGTAGTTTATTTTTTTGGATAATTTATTTTAATTTTGTAAACTTGACAATATGTAAGTATAAACCCCGAGAGGGCTCTCGGGGTTTATGCATAATAAATTATTTGAAGTTGATGTAGATGTAGTTGGCAAAAGTGTTTGCAAAATACATGTAAAACAACTGGAAAACGTTAATATTTCTCATCATCATCAACATTTCAGCTGGATTCCAGTAAAAGATACTGAGTAGACGACTTCGTATGGGGTTTTATTATTATTTTTTATTGTTGGGACGCGGTCGTAGCCTTCTGCAAGGCAGTGATCTCGCAGAAGGAGGCGGCGGATCGCCTGCTCGAGGAGCGCAGCCTCGATGAGGCGATCGGCCGCCGGCGACTGGGGCGGCGTAGGCGCGAGTACTTGCGCCTCATGCCGCTCTAGCCGAGGCCGCGGGTGACGTGATCGGGGAATTAGTCCGCCACCCGCCGAGAGGCCGACCGCGTGAGGAAAGACTGACGTCCTCCCCGAGGGGGGGACCTCGGTCGATGGGAGGGTACCCCAAATAGGGGGTATTTCGTCGGGCCACTGATGACAAGTAACCCTGCTCCGGTGGTCGGCCCAACGACGAAGACGACGTGCACGTGGGAGGGGTTGCGGGTGTGTGTGTTTACACCCCTCTGTCGCACCGGACGGAGTGGTGCGAGGAGCGCGCCGACCGCAAACCACCCCAAAAAAAAATGGGGTTTTATTTAAAATTTTTTTTTATTCTCTTGCATTGATGTTATATGCATATTATATCTTTTAGTCGTATTATGACCCCCACAGGTTAGATAGGGTGATCAATTGTATTATTACTCCGACAACCCAGTACAATATCACAAAAAATAAAAAATAAATGTTTGCTTATAATGTCGGTTTACGGACGATAATTTTGTGATAACGTCATAAGAAAACAACATTGAATAAAAAATTGCATACTTTTTTTTTTATTTGCGTTATTTTGTATAATACAAAGAAAGAATTAATTGAATTACTATCCATACTAATATTATAAATGCGAAAGTAAGGATGTTTGTTTGTTATTTTGTAACGCTTTCACGCTTAAACCACCGAACCGATTTCAAAAATTCTTTCACCAATGGAAAGCTATAATATCAGGGAGTAGGCTATATTTTATCCCGGTATTCCCACAGGAATGGGAACTACGCGGGTTTAAGCGACTGAAACCGAAGCGAAGCGAGGGCGGGTTGCTAGTTTTCTATAAATTGACATTTATTTGTACTTGTTAATTTAAATTTTTTTACTTAAATTATACAGATTAATTAGAAGTAAGAATGTCACAAGCTGAACGTTAGGTCGATTGTCCCTCTCTATCGCTTGTTTCACGATCTCGCTCGCACGCTCGACTGCAGCGGAACGTGACAATGACATGCTTTTTTATACGTGCAGGCGGCGTTTATCAATTTATAAGACGTTACCATCATTCACCATCATCATTTCAACTCATATACGACCCACTGTTGGGCTCGAGCCTCCTCCGCAATAGAAGGGAAATTGACCTTACTATATCATGCTGCTCAGACAGGTTGATATAGGGTTTTATTTCGAGTTTTTCTTCTCTTGCATAGGTATTATATGAGTATTTGTTCCTTAGTCATCTTTTACGAAATCCACATGCAAGATAGGGAGTGATGAATTGTATTCTTACTCCGTCTCCACACGGATTCATATAATGATAACGTTTATCAGGTCAATAAAATTTAAGTAAATTGATTAATATTAACGAAAGTAACTCAAATTGGGTCTTAACATATCAAATTAGAACATTTGTATTATCTATTATTATCGGCTGGACTTCAAGGTGGTTTTAAGTTTTCTAATCTTATGGGTCAACTGTAATGATATGAACTAATTTGTGTAAAAACATTTGTCATAATGATTTTTTATAATTATGCAAATTAAAAAAAAATGTTAATAATATTAAAAATAAAACCTTCTTTAATGGAATTTATCACGTTTGCATTTGACTTTTCAGCCTTACCAACCTACCGGGACTGTGTCGCAGGTTTATGGGACAAGACTGCGCGATTCACAAATTGTTGTTCTGAGTCTGGATGTAATTTGTAACCGTTACTTATATGCTTGTAAAGTCCCCCCGCAATATAAGAAATATTTTATTAGTACAGGGCGCTGTCTTTAAAAAAAGGAAAGAAAATACAAACTCGTTTGACCTCGGTAAGGAGAATGTTCCCCATTTAATGAAGGCCCATGCCAAAGGGCATTGGGACGTATTTTATCCAAGAATAAGAAGTAAATATGTTATAGAGAGCTATGCTTTATATAACAACAAGCTTAGAAGTTACGTTGTCTGTAGCTAAAGTAGGACAAGGGCATGTTGTGACAAACATCCTATAGTTACGTGTGTAAACATTTTATAAGGAAGTTTTCAGAACGTGACGGATGTATACATATACGAGAACAATGGCAATCGTGTATTTTTATCACTAAATTAATGAAGATTATAAAAAAGTAATAGCCCCCTTTTTTTGGGGAAAGTTACGGTTTGCGCACTCCTCGCCTGGCGCCGCGGAGCGACAGAGGGGCGTAAGCACGCACACCCGTAACCCACCCATATAGCAAGTCGCCTTCGTCGTTGGGCCGACCACCGGTGCAGAGTTTCTTGACTTCAGTGGTCAAGTAATAGCCCTACATAGTTTTATTAAAGTGACACCTATTTTAGACGCGTTGGGTACTTTTGGTAGGGGAAAATCTTATGGGTTTGCGTCACCGACATGTTCATGACTGGCGCACACGCAGTGTTCTGTGTGCCATAGACACTTTTTGTATGAGTAAAATATCGTACGTTCGCGTTACCGACATGCTTATAACAGTACATCGATAGCTATACAGCTTACGTATATTTTATTAATATTTTCGATAAAAACTATTTTTACGGATTTTATCGCGTATTTGATGATTGATTGAAATTTCGAACACTTTTCAATGTTCATGGTCATGGGCGGAGTCCACCGTTTATTTATAAAGTGTAGTAGGTACTCGCGTAAACATCAGATTTTTTTTGTAATGAACCTTACTTATTGGCTTTGAAATTTTAAACATTTTTGTGTTTTGAAAAGTGTTGGGTGTAAATACTGCGTCGGGTAGAGTGGGAACAGCAACTAGATTTACTTCGTAATTTTATGTAAATAAGTGAATCATAAAGGTAATTTATGCTACACAAAAATGGTTTATGAATAATTAAAATGGTTACCTGTAATACAGAAGTTTCACTTATATCGTCTGTCTTTACGACATACCCTAACTTTCATTTCTATTTGTATGCTAATTTCTAAAATTAATGAACTAATTTTTACATTTAACTCATAGCAAGATATTTTGTTTTATTGTTGTCCGTTATCATAAAACTGGCAAAGAAAACACCAGCGCAATGGGCAGCACCACTATACTAGAAAATAAAGAACACTAACTGCGATTGCTAACACAAGCGTGGCGATTATGATGTTACTGTTCTCGAGGAGGTTTATGTTTAATTATCATCGCAGCCCATATACGTTCCGCTGTTGAGCTCGGGCTTCCTCCACAGTGGGAGGGAATTTGCCCTACTATACCATGCTGGTCAGACATGTTGGTATATGTATGAGTTTTCTTTCTCTCAAACACATAATTTAAAGCCTGATTCAGAGCAAAAATATTTTAATCAGACAAATTTTCAAGACGTTTGACATACTAGATTTTAAGCATAATAAATACTTTATATTTTTTTAAATAAATAATAATATTTTAATAAGTATACTTACATCTCCTTATTCTTCTTATAGCAATCATAAAACAGACATATTAATATTATTAATGAAATTAACAGTGGTCCTGTTATTATTTTGTACCCCATTCCTGTTCCTTGGCTGTCTGACTGTATTTCAGGCGCCTCCATTTTGTTTCCACACACACACACGAATTAAAAATAAAGTATTCTTTATCTGTGCAAGTACAAATAAATTGACGTTATTTTTTAAATTGTTGACTTTTATTTTTATGACTTTTTTTTTAATTTTTGTTAGTTTTTTTTTTAATATAACGTAGTAATAGTGTTGCTATAAAACGGTTTAATGACTACTTAGGTATACTACAGGTATCTACAAAATTCCATGACGATTCATCGTATTGCTATCGGGTCCATTATCCCTATCAGTGATAGGTTGTGTTATGCTTTTCAACCGGGTTTGCTTGTTTTAGCTAAACTATAGAATTTTATTTTTCATCGAGTTTATTTAGAGTGAAAAATAATATGATTTCTCATTTTTTTAAATTTTATTTTTAATCAAATTCAAAAAAGGAGAAGATTCTCAATTCGACTGTATTCTTCTTTTACGTTTGTTACCTCAGAATTTCAGACTGGGCGAACCGATTTTTTTCTATTTGAAAGGACAAGACGATCCAATTTGACCCAATTCTGACAATGCCATTTGTGAGATGACGGCAGATACCAGGTATTTTTTTGTTCAGAATTATAAAAACAATGGTTTGCATTAAGGAAATAATCCTTAAAATGCATGAGATCTTAAAAACAATTAACAGAAACAAATTTACGCCCAGATTTAGAACAACAATTTGTGGATCGTACAAAAAATTGTCCTGCGTAGGAAATGAACACGCAATATATAACACGATAAGTTGATATATTAACCATCTAGGTATTTTAATATATGGAATTAATATTTTTGAAGATAATACAGTCCTTTGTGCAGGACAAAGAAAATAATCCTTGTATTGTGGAGGACTTCACAAACATAATTGACAGACACAAACCAGAGTTAGAACAACAATTTTTTTATCGCACAAAGTTTGATCCTGCATGGGATTCGAACTGCGACACTGGTACTGTAGGTTAGTATCGTATCCACTACGCCATCTGTGCAGTTAAAAAAAAATAACTAATCATTTGACCATGGTGTTACTGCACTCCATATAGACCTTGTGTAAAACAATTCCAATCGCGTACGACGTATGCCATTGGAGTCGACACTGTCGCACGACCGCCAACTCAGGTACTATTGCTACACGATTTGTTTTAAATATACGTTTAGTATTGCACAACAGAAATAATCAAACATTCAAATATACATACAACAGACTGATAAATAAATAGTTGTTTAAAAAAATAAAACTAATAATTATAATTAAAAGTTTTGAATAACCCCCAGCACAAGCTGTAATGCGTCATACCGCCCTAGCCGAGCCCGCGGGTGTAGTGACCGGGGAGTTAGTCCGTCACCCGCCGAGAGGCCGACCGCGTGAGAAAAGACCGACGTCCCCCCCTCGGGGAGGACGTCGGTCTTACGAGACGAGAGGGTACCCCAAGTAGGGGGTATTTCGTCGGGCCGACCACTGATGACAAGTAACCCTGCTCCGGTGGTCGGCCCAACGACGAAGGCGACGTGGTGTTCGGGTGGGTTGCGGGTGTGCGTGCTTACGCCCCTCTGTCGCCCCGGACGGAGTGGTGCTAGGAGCGCGCCGACCGCAAAAAAAAAAAAGCACAAGCTGTAATAGTAAAAAAAGTATTACGTTGTCTTCAACAGGAATTATTGATTGTCATTTAAAGATTATACTGGCACACGTGAAGCATTTAATAGAGTATCCTACGCCGTTACATCAATTTGCAAAAGAGCTGATACTCTTACACTGCTAGATCGAGATTAACCAAAAATATATAAGAACCATCACAACACTAGCTTACAAATGAAAAAAAAAAACGAATCGAAATCAGTTCATCCGTTTGAGAGCTACGATGCCATAGACAGACGTCGACGTGAAGCTTATAACACCCCTCTTTTTGCGTCGGGGGTTAAAAAGACGCTTTTCTGATACTAAAAAATCGATAATCCTGAAGATCTTGGTATCCTTACCAGGAAGTAACTGTTTAAAATATTTAATTGTGATCAGTTCTGGATGAGTATACCAAATTTTGTGTCAATCCGACGTTTTGAAGGAGGTTAAAATCATGTTTAAAGTTGCCGAGCACATAAGCACATAGGCACATACTAACATACTATTGAAGCCAATAAAAGGGTGTTAAAAATTAAGGATTACTCAGAAAATGATTATAATATTCAGCTCAGCCTATATAAGTCCCACTAAGTTCAGGCCTCCATAATGGAAAAGGAATTGTTATACACGAAGTATTGGTATAGGGTTTTATATCGAGTTTTCCTTCGCTTGCATTAATGTTACCTGCATATGTCCCTTAGTCGTCTTTTACGGCATCCACGGGCAAGAGTGGAAGTGGTGGATTGTATTCTTACTCCGTAATCACACAGTTATATCAGCTTAAAACTAATTACTATTTCTTGGAATAAAGATATATTATTAAAGAGCCATAAGGAGACAAAAAAGCAGATTGGAGTCAATAAATTATGGATAAAAAGAACTAAAGGAGTCTGGCTAAGACCTCTTCAAAATTTCATTTGCCATAAAAAGTTTATAAAAAATATAATAAAAATAATGTAATGTATTAAGTGATGATGAATGTAAGTGATGATGATGATGAATGTATTAAGTATAAAATTAAGAATTGTAATGATATTATTAAATTATAGTTAATTAAAGCGTTTAATGAATGTAAATTGTATTTAGATTATATATTTGTACATTAAAATATTATGAATAATTCATAGTATTTTAATAAAATTTTAGTAACAAATAATTTAATAAACAATTTTGTACAATTATAGTTTAATATTATGATCGAATAAAGGCTATTTTTGTTACTACTCATTTACGACTAAGTGGCGGTCTCTATTTTCCTCCACATGTGGACGCAAATTGACGTTTCACCGCTGGTCAGACAGATTGGTATAGGGTTTTCTTTCGAGTTTTTCTCTTGCATAGCTGTTATATACCCGAAAAATATCCTTTAGTCGTACTGTATGACATCCACGTTCAAGATATTTTATGGTGAATTGTTTTACACAACCATTGTATTACCATACAGAATTATTAGTTGATATTATTATACTAAACATTAATAGCCCAATGTTGTGTGGTGTCTGCTACGAATGTTATCATGCCTTTCATTGCCCGTGGTTGTCTTAAATGACGACTAAAGTATATAATATTTATATAACACTGTAAAAAACTGCTTTAAAGATTTTATCGCGTTCGTATTTGATTTTCGATTGCCCGACGTTTCGAATACTTTACAACGTTCATGGGCACGGGCGGACGGTTATTTACAATGTTTAATACTCGCGTAAATATCAAAAATAATTATACGTGTAACACTTAGCTTAACTCTAAATAAATCTTTGTACCAAACCGTCTTACTTGCGTGGTAGGTCAATTTCTCTTCCATTGTGGTAGAAGATCGAGTCCAATAGTGGGCCTTATATGAGATGAGATTATAATATGTAATAATTATGTAAATGTCAGCAGTAATTATTAATTATGTTGAACTTGACCTTTTAATAAATTAATTCTTTAACACTGTTTGTCAAAAGTCATTTGTAAATAACTTTTTCGAAATCATAGAAACATTATTTGTTTTGAATTACTTGTTTGTATATTAATTACTTGATATTTTTAATATATTTTAAATTTATTAGTATGTTTATAACATTGAATTTTTATTTACATTTACTTAATTTATTATTTTTGCGTGTAATGATAGAGAAGAATACATTTCTAAAATAATATTTAAAATAGTCATGAATTTGCCAAAGGACTTTAATCGTCAATAATAAGATTTAAACTTATTTTTAACATATATCTATTATTTATAATTGTCAATCTAAATCAACTAAGGATCCATAGAAATATAAGTACAATTATATCAATATCGGTATAGCTATATAAGACGTATTTAGTCACATATATATAGGTATACATGCAGAATTATATTTATAAAGATGAAGTAAATGTATATAATCTCCATGCGATGATAGGAATAAGAATAAAATTTTCGCCACCCATTACTTGCACATGAGAGTTGTAAAAATCAGCTGAGGGTTCACTATGAAAGCAGGCAGCAGCTTTTTACTGGGAAACGGATAATACCTCATCGCGATCACCAAACCGTCTGCCAGGCAAGGCGTTTACGGCAATGCCCTTCATTTTTGGAGAACGCTTACATCTAGTAGTAGACAGTGAAAGGCAGAGGTGAAATGTATACATATATTACAAGGACGTAGTTACGCTTTAAGGGTCTAACCACTGACCACAAGGTGCGGTGTGCGCAGGCGTACGCGGTGTGGAACTCGCGTCACGGTACGCGGATAACTGTGCCATAGTATTTTTATGCCGTTAGTAAATTGGAAATTTCAATTAATAACGGGCACGAAAAACTACTTTGCTGTGTGGTAGCGGCTTCGAATACTACCAACCCTTGCTTTGCTCGTGGGTGTCGTAAAAGACGACTAAGAGCCCTAGATTGACCCGGACCAACTCCATCTGGTACCATTTGGGTCAACGATTACATTCCCAAGGAGGGTTGACGTCAGGCAGGCGGCCGGTCATAAAAGTCATTGCCGAAACTTTTTGCAATATGTCAAAACAGATGACATATTGCGTCGACCCCAAGTAATTGGGATAAGAGCAAGATGATGATGATGAACGGGCACGAAAAACTACTATGGAAATACTATGCACAGATTTTTGGAATTAAGTTTGATAATGTCAGCTGGCTTTTTCCGTGTGGTGACTTACTCGGTCACCAACCACCACCGTTAATTTAATTTTATAATTTAACTATCCGTGTAGTGACGCAGTAAAAATACAATTCATTACCCCCTGTCATGCCCGTGGGTGTCGTAAAAGACGACTCACGGATAAGATATGCATATAACATCTGTGCAAGAGAAGAGAAACTCGAAGTAAAGTTATGCTGTTAGTATAGGTTTGACCAGTGAGGTATCGTAGGTCAGTTTCCCTCTTATTGCGGAGGAGGTTCGTGCCCAACAGTGGGACAAATATGTATAATGATGATGATTATAGTAAATAAATTTGTCGGCATATGAAATAATAGTCCTTTAAATATCTAGATTTTCTCGTTCAACCAAAATTCCTTAGCAAACTGTCAATAGAATAGCAACCGCTCTATTAATATACTGAAGGACTGACTAAAAATTATTCAACATAAAAAACAAAATAAGATTCCATCAAATATGTAGAAAAATAAAAATCTTTGCCTTTGTCCCCTATACAAGTAAAAGAAACAAACAAAAAAAAATTGGCTATCTATAAAGTCAAAAATTGCACACCTTTATTAATTGAATTGAATTATTATCACTGAATTATCATTATTTTTCTTAAAACAAAGGAAAAGTTAATTAAACATTAAATTTTTTAGAAAATGAATATTTATTTTCAAGTATCAATGTCACAAGCCGAACGTGTAAGCCGATCGTGGCTCTCTATCGCTTGCTCCGCGCTCTCCCTCGCACGATCGACTCAGGCGGAACGTGACAAGGAGTCAAGCTTTTTCATGCGAGCAGCCGGCATTCATCTATTTATAGACGAATAAATATAGACGACTAAATCAGCACTTTATGAACACGTGAAAGTTTTTTTTTAAAGTCACATTGTCTATTGGTAGCTAATGTAGGACAAGGGCATATTATTATACATCCTAGAGTTATATCTAACGACTTTGGAAGGAACTTTTCTTAGAAAATAAACACCAAAATAAAGTTAATACAAACATACAAAGCAAACTATTCAACATGTATATTACTGTTTGTTCCTAGCAAACATTGTAATGTAAAAATCCTGCTCGTAGCTAATCTCTGATAACAACAGCTGACATAACCAACTATTAATTTTATCTAAAAGGTTGTATACCCTAACAATGCCCGTTTTCACTAACGTGTGGTTATCTTGTTTCATATAATAAAAGAGTTTGAATAGTTTAGTCAGCGATTACGACACCCATGGAAAAGAAAGGACAGAAATTATCTGTATTATTCCTCCGTCACCTACGGACAATTTTGTTAGTTTATTATTAATTTTATAAAGCAGTTTAAAACAAAGGCAGTCAACGATGTGCCCATTTCCATTTTATTTCTAAGTTTCATGAGCAGACATAGGTCTCTTTAAAGAGGATGTGCGTTAATTTGACTGAACAGATAGCCTAGTGGTTAAGATCTACAATGCCAGTGTCGCGGGTTTGAATCCCACGTAGGACAACACATTATGTGATCAACAAATTGTTGATCAATAATTTGTGTTCATTAATTATATGTTTGTAAAGTCCCATCGCAATACAAGAATTATATCCTTGTGCAGGATGTCTTAAAATCATTTCGTTTGGGAAGAGGGTTGTGCAAAGATTTTCAAAATATTTTTTTTTATTACAAATAGAAAGATGACGACGATGAAAGGTGTGGTGACGGAGTTCAATTCATCATTATTTATCTTACCTGTGAGTATCGTAGAATATGACTAAGGGATATGATATGTATAGATATAACGTTTATGTAAGAGAAGGAAAATTTGAATAGAAACACTATACATCTGACTAGGGATCGTGATCTGAGATCGATTAATCGAAGGATCGATTTTCAGGCCCAAAAAATCGATTTTATAAAATCTATACGAAGCACTGAATCGATTCGGTGTCGACTCGGCTTTAACCTTGAGAATTGGCGTTCGATTTTATCTGCCTACTCGATACTTAAGTATGTGAATGTTTTATACTACGAGTATATTATAATATTAATAACACTTTCAGATTTCCTAAACTAAAGCTCATCACATATTTACTCTCCAGATTACCCTAAAAAAAAGTTCTTAATCGGGAATCTATCCTTCAGACCTCAATTTTCTTATGAATCTATTCTTTGGACGACAATTCGAATCGATTCAAGAATCGATCTTTTTCAGAAAGATCGCACATCCCTACATCTGACTAATGTAGTATAGTAAGTCAGTTTCCTTCGTATTTTGGAGGAGGCTCGAAACTAACAGTGGAATAAATATGTGAGCTAAGAGGACGATTGTAAATAAAACTACGGATATATTTTAATTTATGATTGTCCGACGTTTCGAACACTTTACAGCGTTCATGGTCACAGGCGAACTAAGATGTTTCACATCCAACAAGTCATCGTTAGACATTTATAATTATCTACGCGCTACAAAAATAAGTTATTAAATTTTGACCCACTAATTATTTATTAATTTTTGGTCAGTAAATATTAAATTTGTTGTAATTATCATTATATAATTTATTAATTTAAAACTAACAAATATAATATATTGGAACGGACCACGGCCATACTGAAGAAGATCTGGCAAGAAAACTCAGAAGGCATGATGCTAAATTATTATTGATTTTAAAAGGCTTTACGAAAGAAAAATACTTTATGAAATCATTTCAGGTCAAATACGTCACTGTTGGGCTCGAGCCTCCTCCACGATAGGAGGGAAATTGACCTTATTATACCATGCTGATCAGACATGTTGGTATAGGATTTTTTTTTCGAGTTTTCTTCTCTTGCACAGATGTTATATGCGTATTATATCCCTTAGTCGTCTTTTACGACACCCACGGGCAAGATAGTGCTGAATTGTATTCTTACTCCGTCACCACACGGAATTTATGGAATAATCTTTAACAATTATTGTAATTTTTGAAGTTATACTTCTTTAGGCGCGTTATGAAAAAATGATGAGAGTGAAATTTTAAGATGCGCGCGCATCTGTGACACAAAATTAACAGTATGAAGCTGTCTGCTTAACCGCTCATTGAGTGAAATTTTAAGATGCGCGCGCATCTGTGACACAAAATTAACAGTATGAAGCAGTCTGCTTAACCTTAAATTCAATTTTTGAATTTATTATTAAATTTATTTTTAAAATATTAAATAATCAATAATAAACATTTAAAATTAAGAATCTTATAATATTTAGTACAAATTATGTCTTATATATTTATTATTCTCTAAATTTTGTTTTTAATAATTATAATAATATATATATAATATATATATATATATATATATTAATTATATATTATATAAATTTATATTAAATATATATATTTGAAATATATATATTAAATATATTATTATATAAATATATTAATTTTCAATTTTTAATATTAATTATTGATATCTAAGATCAATCTAAGATTCTTTTAGTTTAAATTTGATGACTATTAAACTGAACTTTGCTGATTATCCTTTTCCAATCCTTCTATTATTTTATTGTAATTAATTATTTGCATGCAATTAAAAACTATTTTTTAATGATGCCAAAGAAGTATAACTTCTCACGCGCGTACATAAATACACGCAACCATTTTTTTTTTCTAATTTATTTATGTAATCAATTTTGTTTATCTTATATCTTTAAATGAGCAATTCTTGTATATATACACTCATTTGCAAAAAAAACGGGCACCTAAGCAATGAACCATTTCAAATGTTAATATTTCTTTGTTTGATAATTATAGGTAGTTTTATCCACACAATTTGCTAAATTAATAAGAAAATAATCGTTTTCATCAGTATTTCATAAAATTTAGATACAATTTATGGGAAATAATGCTAAACCTCGCTAGTAGTGTATATTCGCTAGTAGTGCATATGCTCATGAAGTAAAAATAAAAAAGTTTTTTTGTTTGTTTTTCTTTAATAAAGTAAAAGCAGATAAATGTTTAGTATCGAGTGTGACCCCCTCTAGCTAAAATCACAGCTTGAATTCGTCTGGGCATGCTAGCGAGTATATCCCGGATACTTGCTTGCGGAATACGTTCCCACTCCGCAGTAATCACATTCTTCAGCTCTCTGATGGTCTGCGGAGCCGGGTGTACTGATCTCACACGCCGTTTCAGAACGTCCCAGACATGCTCTATGGGATTGAGGTCGGGACTTCGAGCTGGCCAATCCAAACGACGAATGCCGACCTCTTGCACATACGCATTAACATCGCGGGATCGGTGGGCGCGAGCATTGTCGTCCATAAAAATCGAGTCTTCACCTAGAGCGGCCAATGCGGGTTGTGCATGAGAAATTAGAACTTCCGTTATGTATCGATGCCCAGTCAGTGAGCCGTTTTCAATGAAGACTAACTCTGTACGATCCATTGAATTTATTCCTGCCCAAAACATAACAGAGCCCCCACCATAAGGTGTGATTTCTTCGAAACATGCCTCTGCAAAGCGTTCTCCTTGTCTTCTTAGCACTCGCCGACGTCGATCTTCACCGAACAGAGATATCCTGGCTTCATCAGAGAACAAAACCCTATTCCAATCGTCTTGAGTCCATGATTCACAATTTCTAGCGAACCTAAGCCTGTGAACTCTGTGCTCACGGAGTAATTTGGGGCCGCGGGCCGGGCGGTGACTGCGTATATTGGCAGCGAGAAGCCTCCTCCTGACCGTCCATAGACTAATATGCACATTTCTTACTTCTTGGAGATTGTTCTTAAGATCCACATACGAAGATTTGCGATTTCTCAATGCGCGACTCACAAGAAAACGATCATCCCGTGGTTGGGTACATGGTTTTCTTCCAGAACCAGGCCTTCTCTCGACGGAACCAGTCTCCTGATATCGCTGCCAGGTCCTTTGGACTGTCGAGCAACTAACATTTAGCCTCCTAGCCACGAAACATTGGCTGCAACCCTCTTCAAGCAGCGCGATAATTTTGGTAGCTTTTACCACTTTATCTACCATTTTTGATACAGCCAAACAGCATTAAATAAAGCTTTGACAGTCAAGGATATGAAATTAATCGATAAAAATTGAATAAAAGTTATGAAAGTCGATGTTAACTTCTGGAACTTCGCGCCAAAAATGTAGGATAAAAAGGGGTTTTCTGTAAAAATGAACATCAAATGAAAAATTGAATTTAGAACGTACTTTTTTAAATACCACAGCATTTTTAAAACCGGCCAGTAACGTGTACAAACGATTGAAACCTTTTTGGTATTGTATCTTTTTAAATATGAATGAAAATCAAAACCGCCCGTTTTTTTTGCAAATGAGTTTATATATTCAGGGTCTCGGAAACGGCTGCAACGATTTTGATGAAACTTGGCATACTAGAGGTTTCGGGTCAGTATTATTATTCTCTTTTTGTATTTTTTTATATATCTTTCTTTATTTAATTTTTATTTTTTATTAATATATATCTAAATAAATTCGACAAAAATACAACAAAAATATTCCGAAACAGGGAAAATGTTGTCGTTAGTCACTTGAAATATTTTTGATTACATGATAAGAAATGAGTTATAGTTTTATTTCTGTAATCATACCGTCGGCGATGCAGGTCACATCTCAGATATTATTGTCAACAGTCATGTGAGAGATATTGTATCACATTGATGCTGTATCTATAATCTGTTATATTGCTCTCGAGCGGCACTTTATCCAAGTGCTTTAAACACAATCTTATTCTTCAAATCTCAAAGTAAATATACATTTTTATCTGAACATAATGGCGAATTTCCTTAATCCTTTATTTTTTTTTTTTAATGGATTTGAGTTTTTTCCGTGTGGTGACGGTGTAAGAATACAATTCACCACCCCCTATATTATACGTAAATGCCCGTTAGAGGCACTTACATATTGTCAAATTTACACATCGTCGAATAATCCATTATTCTGCTCTCGTATCGGAACGCAGCCATAAGTTGAGAAAATCTAACAAGAAACTCAGCGGGTTGTCATTTCACAAATCATAACTATTTTTTTATGAGTCAGTTCTTTTTTACTTTCTACTTTTGGCGGTTTGCTCGAAAAATTTAAAAAATATATATTTTTTCAAAAACTGTACTTTGACGACTCCTACTGGTGAACCAGTGCGAGTTACACAAAAAAACACTGAGACTATTTTGAAGAGCGTGAAATTCTCCACAAGTTCCATCAAACCGATTTGCAATATTGTAAAAGCCAGGTAAGCATTAGAAATTTGAAAAAAAAAGATTTTTTCACATGCATTTTGAATGGTAAATTTTAAATTTAAATTGTAAGTACTTAAAATTAATATTAAGAGCTCAAACTTGGTAAGATTTTTATTTTCTATATGTAGATTAATATTTTGCATGCGCAACGGAAAAAAAATGTTTGCGGAAATGAGGAAATGAACCACCCTAATATATATATATATATATATATATATATATATGCAAAAAGTTGGGCGTCCTGAACAGAGCCAGGCGGTACTTCACACCGAGACAGCGTCTTGTGCTATACAAAGCACAAGTCCGTCCTCGTGAGGAGTTCACTCTCTCTGGGCAGGTGCGCCCAAATATCAGCTAGACCCACTTGACGCCCTGCAAAGACGTGCTATTCGAATCATCGATGATCCCAATCTTACGGACAGATTGGGATCGCTGGAGCAGCGGAGAGGCTTTGGGTTACTCTGTGTACTCTATCAACTCTTTCACGGGGAGTGCTCTGAGGAACTGTTTGACTTGGTACCACCGTCACCATTCTACCAGCGTACCACTCGACATCGTAGCAGGGTTCATCCATTTCACCTGGAAACGTTATGGTCTTCAACTGTACGTTTCCAGCGATCATTCCTCCCACGTACGTGCAAACTCTGGAATGAACTACCTGCTGCTGTGTTTCCCGAGCGCTATGACATGTCCTTCTTTAAACGAGGTTTAAGAAGAGTATTTTCTTCATGGTAGGCAACGGTCTAGCTGTGCTCCTGGTATTGCAAAGGTCCATGTGCGGCAGTATCACTTATCTCGTTTGCCACCATGGCAACAAAAAAAAAATGTTTTTATATGATTGTTCATTGTGATTTGTTAACGCCAACGTGTGTACACCCTATTTGCTTTGCCTAGCCAACACTCGGTGTCGCTCACCTAGATGGCCCAATGAATCCAAGCGCCAACGTCCATAGTGTTTCAGTCATAATGTTCACAATGAACACTGACAGCGGCCAACGTGTGGACAACTCTACAAATACTCATCTGCACTGGCCACTCGCATTAGCGTTCGACGAACTTGTCCAATGTGTAGACACTAGCACTTATTTTTGTATCTATTTGTCGACGCTCGCATTGGCCTAGGCTCGGCCAACATGTATTACGGCTTAAAAGTTTTCAACCGAGACTACTCGTAAAGAATAACATATGTTGAAATATCTAGTATGTTCTAGCATAAACATTATTGTGAGATGAACTTATCATCGGATAGAAGTAACTAAGTCAGTGTACGATACCATCACAATAAATAGTCAGTTTATTGCTAATGCCCTTGCAATCGGACAAACACTATCTCAGTAGGTCCATGCTGATTGACCGACAGTCTAGAGTGGTCTAGACTGATTGAACAGGGGCCAATACCATCATTTGAACGTGACATATATATAAATATTTATCTTCCAATGTTATCTCAAGGTTAAAGACTTTAAGATTCATCATCATATTGTATCTTTCATCACAAAATATCATATGAGCTCATATAAAACTATTTTACGGATTTTATCGTGTTTCTATTCGATTTTTAGTTATCCAAAGTTTTTAACGCGTTTAACAATTATTAAAAAAAAAGGTTTTACTACATGCTACAAAATCCGTTACCTTCTAATATTTCCTCTCCAAAACGTATCTTGCACTTCCTCATACTTTCGTTCTCTTTCAAATACCATAACTTTCGACTTCTTTACATTAATTTTCATTCCTTTTTTTTTCAAAAGCGTCATGCATTGTTGTTATCATATCTTGCAACTCATCCACTTACGAAGCAAGTAGTACTTGATCATCAGAATAAAGAAGACATTTGATAAGTAACCCATTCATTCTCAGTCCATATTCATTCTCTTTTAAATCAGTCAAGCAATTGTCCATGAATAAGTTGAACAACCATTGTGATTCTACACATCCTTGTCTAACACCCTTTTGGATGCTAAACCATTCAGTGTACGCTCCCTCGATTCTGACACAGGCGCTGGAGTTCTCATAGAGAGACTGCAGTGCCCGTATCAGGTTGCCGTTCACTCCATGGAAAGATAATGCTGACCACAATTCATTTGGGGAGGAATCTCTCTATCATAGATTATAATAATAAACCATTAGGTTATAATATGCACATAACATCTACGAAAGAAAACCTCGAAATAAAACCCCATACTAATCTGTGTGATCAGCATGGTATAGTAATGTCAATTTCCCTCCTATTGTGGAGGAGGCGTGAGTCCAGCAGTGGGACGTATATGAGCTGAAATGATGGTAATCATTTACTAATACTTATTCACTTCAACCGCTAGCATAATTCATTTTGTGTTATTGTTTCGCCTCAGTGTAATATAACAATTAGAGATATGCCGCCGGTGGAATTATTCGGTTTACCATTACATACGAATCTCATTTGGCATTTTGGAACTGTTATAAAGAAATGGCCTCGATGAATTCTCTTATTTTGGAAGATCCTAAAAGCCCTATCGCCGTGCAATTGGACAGCAATGCATCTGAAAGTCTTTTACTTAGAAACCAGAGCCCTTTTGATTGGTGGACAAAGCATAAGTTTAAATATGGAAGTTTAGCTAATGTAGCCAGAGTGTTTCTAAATGCTCCAGGTGGTAGTGTGTAAAGCGAACGATTATTTTTGGAAGCAGGAACCTATATGAAGAAGAGCGTAACAGATTCTTGCTGGAGCGGGCTGAGAGTTTGGTGTTCCTGCATCATAATTTACCATTAATTAATCTATATATATATATATATATATATATATATATATATATATATATATATATAGGAGAGGCGGGTTTTGCGAGCGATATATTGACTCATCACCATATCTCTGGAACCATAAGGCGTACGGACTTGAAATTTGGCAGAAATATTCCTTTCGTTGAGTGGAGTTTAGCTAAGAACGGATTTTACGAAATTCCACCTGCAAAGGGTGTTGCGGGGGCGTTAACAATAATATACATATAAAGGAACAGGGTGAGCCGAAGCTACTGAAGCTAGAAAAATGAAATTTGGACCGTAGTTTCATTTCATGACGTAGATACCCAATAAGAATTTTTTTTTGAAATTCCACCCCTAAGGAGGTGAAACGCAACGGTAAAGTTTGTATAGAAAGAAAAAAAATCTTTAGCTACTGTCTTCAAATTAAGCACAAATACTCTTTAATAAAAATAAATAAACACGTGTTTCAGCGTTTGTCCATTTTCATCCTCTAAGGGTGTAAAGAGGTAGAAAGATGTCAGTTTACTGACTTATCACAGAGCCGAAACTACTGAAGTCAGGAACATGAAATTTTGACTTTAGTTTCTATGCGTGACGTAGCAACCCACTAAGTAAGGGTTTTTTGAAAATCCACCCCTAGGGGGTAACAAAGTTTGTATAAGGAGAAAAAATCTGCATCGATTTTCTTCAAATTCACCAAAAATACTCTTTAGTAAAAATAAATAAACCCGTGTTTCAGCATTTTTTAATTTTCACACTTTAAGGGTCCACACTAATATTATAAAGAGGAAACGTTCCTTACGAATAAACTCAAAAAATCCTGGACGGATTCCGATAATTCTTTCACCATTAGAATGTTACAGTATCCCTAAGTAAGATAGGCTATATTTTATCCCAGTATACCCACGGGAACGGGAACTACGCGAGTAAGGCGACTGAAACCGAAGCGAAGCGAGGGCGGGCTGCTAGTTTTAAATATTAGAATATGTATGTTTCTTTATGCTTATTTATTATTTTATTTTTGATTCTATTATATTTTTATAGTATCTCTGTCTCTATGTATCAGTATGTATCTCTGTTACAGTGTATTATTGTCAATTTGCCACTTAAGAGCCGAATTTATTCGGCAACAAAACCGAATAATTAGCCAAATACAAATAATGGAAAAGCGAATACCAAACGAATATTCGGCGCATCACTAAATTAACAGTGTTATATAAAAAATAAAAAAGAAACAATAAAAAAACATAGGTATTATACTTGTTAATAATCTATTGTGTTCATTATTATTATTATTTAATTATTAGTAAATAGTCGTAAAATAGATAATATTAATATTCACGACTTCTTAAGTCACGTTTTACTTTCTAAGATACGTTGAAATGAGTAAGGAAATATTATAAATCAACTTAAAATCATAACGTAATTCATGTGTCAGGACACACTGTCGATAGTCGCCTGTCTACAGCCGCGGGCCGGTCCGTCCGGGGTAGTACCACACCGAGCAGAACATCTACGTCCGAGTAGTAGCAATTTGTTACTGCACGTTCATGAGCGAGAGAGATGAGAGCCCAACTTTCTGAGGGTATTTTGGTTATGCTTTTATTATCACTGAGTTCTTTGCACACATTCACACTTGTTCACGATAGGCACCAGCTTTTTTTTTTTTTATGGGCGGGCTATGGTTAGCGCACGCGCGGTCCCGTCCGTCCGGGGCGACGAAAGGACGGCGCGTGGGCCCATAACCCACCCGTACCCACGTCACCTCGTTGTTGGGCCGTCCACCGCAGCAGATGTGACTTGTCGTCAGTGGTCGGCCCGACGGAATACCCTCTCGGGTAACCTCACCTCTTGACGTCCTGAGACGTCGGTCACCGTCGCGCGGTCAGCCTCTCTGCGGGTGATGGACAATTCCCCGGTCCGATCACCCGCGGCCTCGGCTAGGGCGGCATTAGGCGCAGATACTCGCGTCTGCGCCGCCCGAGTCGCCGGCGGCGGAACGTGTCGCCGAATAGGAGCTCTACTCGCACACGATCCGCCACCTCCTTCCGTGAGATAACAGGCTCACAGAAGGCGGCGACCGCGTCCCAGTTCTTGACGCTGTCGAGCATCTCCCTGGCGATGGTCGGCAGCGCCAGGTCGGCACCGATAATCGCGACGAGTTCACGGCGCTCCCCCTCCCACGCAGCACACTCCTCGAGCGTGTGCTGCGCCGTGTCCTCGTCACAACTGCAGTGGTGGCAGGATTGTGTGCTCTCCCTCCTGACAATCTTGTGCAGGTACTGCCCGAAGCAACCGTGCCCCGTCAGCACCTGCACCAGTCGGAAGGAAAGCACCCCGTGCGTCCGCTCCAACCACTCCATCAGCACCGGCCGGAAGGCCTCGACGGTCCTGACACCGTACCGAGGACTCTCCAGCCGGACTGCCCAACGGGCAATTACTTCTCGGCAGGCGTCGACCCGCCAGGCGGTGATCTCCTGCAGGGAGACCATACCGCCGCGGGCGCGCGTCTCCGACACCCGCCGATAAATGTCGGCGAGCATCTCCGCCTCCAGGTCCCACGGGGGAGTTCCGGCCAGGAGGCACGCTGCCTCCGTCGACACCGTGCGGTAACCGCGTAATAGGCATCAGCTTAGCAAAGGTTTGTGAGTGGCGTTTGTCACCAAAATAATAAAAAATAAGTAGCTATATTAAGTACTTATGTACTCAAGTAAGAATTTATACTTCTTTGGCGGAACAACATAAAATCTTTCTAAAAATTTCATCCTTCGCGTTGCTCTACGTTTGTAAAAAAAATGACACTAATAATAATGAAAATGTATTTAATACATTGAAAGTTTTAAATAACGCATTATCTAACTGATATTTGTAACGGTGTACGCGCTCATTGTAAAAAGTGTTGTCTAGCTATCTTCAAGGTGTCGATGTTTCATGACCGTCAAAATTTACTGTAGCTTTTCTCTAAAGCACCAAAAAAGAACACATAACTTCAAAAACAACAATTTCATTTCGGACAAGGTTTATAGAAATTTCAAGACAACTGGTTGAATATTTAAGATATCGTAAAAAACTAATAGATACATTTATAGTACTAGTTAAGTTCACGAAGGCTACCGAACTATGTTAATTTGACTGAGGTCGTTAAACAACAGTCTCAAAGACGATATTGTTCTTCTAAATCATGTGATTTAACCTCAGTATTTATATTTAGCATTAAGATTGATATTACCTTGACCTCGCTTAGACAATATCGATATTTTGGTACTCCTCACTTAGAATGCTCAAAGCAATATGATTCATATATACAAGGTCGGTCAAACACTTTTAATTTAATAAGGACAGCATTCGTAAGATTACACAACTAATCCGTTGTGCCATGTTAGCTTAACGAACGTTTTATATTAACTATCTGACATTACGGATAGTCCGTATAGTGACGGAGTAGAAATACAATTCACCACTCTTATTCTGGCCGTTAGTGTCGTAAAAGACGACTATACGATATAATCTAAACAAAAAATATAATTATAGTGTCTGTTTGTAATGTCAAAATAATGGGATTTGGTTATTTGCATGATGCCTAATAAAAATATAGTTTGAATAATTATTTTTTGCAAAAAAAGAAACCGCCTTCAATAACGTAGACAATGTAGATAAATTTATAGATTTTTGTTGATTTTTTTACGAACCGCTTGTCCGATTTCGAATTAAATTTTTCATGGGACCATTTGGGAAGGGCCCCTTTCCAACAAAAAAAGAATCATCAAAATCGCTTCATAAACGACGAAGTTATATGCGAACAAACAAAAAAAGCATATATACGGTCGAATTGAGAAACCTCCTCCTTTTTTGAAGTCGGATAAAAACTAAAAAACACGCTTACAACCTGACAGCCCGAATCATAGAAGTTTCGAGTTTCGCGCATGCGTAGTTAGCACACTAGCTCTATCTCTCTTGCTCTTATGCAAAGAATACGATTAGAAACTAAATCCTGGTTAATCTAATCAGTATATTCGCCTATTTTGATCGAATTATTGCATTTTCATGGGCCTTTAATGAGTATAGTTTAAAAAAAATATATTCGTTGCAAGTGTCACACAAAATAACGTTCAAAGATCCTGTTACATACATAGATACACACATATATACATACATATATACAGGTGAAACTAATAAAAGAGTGCTAAAAACCAGTTTAAATTTTTTTTTGTCTGTATGTCTGTTTGTTTTGGTTAATCTTCAAAACGGCTGGTCGCATTTTGATTATATTTTACTATCAAGTAGCTGTCTATATAAGAAATAACTTAGGCTATATTTTATCCCGGTATTTCGACGGCAACGGGTATTATGCGGGTAGGGCGGCTGAACATGAAGCGAATCGAGGGCGGGTCGCTAGTAAACATATAACATCTATGCAAGAAGAGGATTATTTGATTGAGGATATATTTGATGTTTACGCGAGTATTACACATTTTATCGCATTTGTATTTGATTTATGATAACCCGGATAAGATGTCTGTTGATTCATGTTGTTTGTTCAGATGTTCATGTTGTTTGAAACCCGCAGAAGAACGTGTGTAACCGACATAGCATGAAGAATTAGCACGCTGAAGTGGCAATGGGCAGACCACATCGCTCGACGAACCGACAACCGCTGGGGAAGAAAGGATCTCGAGTGGCGTCTACGTATTGGACAACGCAGTGTAGAACGCCCCCCCACTAGGTGGACTGCCGACCTGGTGAAGGTTGCTGGGCGTCGTTGGATGCACCCGGCACAGGACCGCACTTTGTGGCGTAACATGAGGGAGGCCTACGTCCAGCAGTGGACGCCGATAGGCTGAATTGATGATGATATCAATTTCTTCTTGAACTGACAATAAATTTATACCAAAATGTGAGTCAAAATTTAATCGAAATTTCGGACAATTAAACATCAAACGCGATGAAATTCGTATAATAGTTTTATTTATAAGAAGAGGAAAGGAATGCTCAAAATGAAACCCTATATTAACACCTTTGACTAAGCGTGGTATAGTAGGCCAGCTCATATTGTGGAGGAGCCCAGAGCCAAGTAGGGACGTATGTGAAAATATGTATACAAGTGTTTTTGTGTATCTGTTTGTAATGTCAAAACACTTTTCAGCGTTTATGGTTACGACAGGACCGGTCCGATTCCAACCAGTCAAATCTCAGAGCAATTTATGAACGTAAAGAATTTTAGTGCGTGGGAATCGAAATCGCAGCTCTAGTGGTAGGTAATTTCGTCATCGTCAGTGAAAGTAGCATTTAAAAAAATGCATTAATATTGTTTTACAGATTTATACACAGATTTTGCCCACGACAATGAGCGCTGAAGTATTCAAAAGAGAATGCAACAAAAAGATACTAATACATAGCCATCACTCAACTAAACATGATAAGTTGACTGACAGGATATTTTAAAATCATTTGTCGAAACATCCAAAGATGATTTACATGTCACTAAATCTATATATAAATACGTGAAGCGAAAACTTTGTACCCCTTTTTCCGAAAATTACGTGGATGGACAAGTATGAAATTTGACACAGTTGAAGTATATAATGAGGAGAAGTGCATAAAACTGAAATTTCATATAATAATGGAATAGAATTACATTAAATTCATTAAAAAAGGCATTACGCACACTAGAACGCAATCGCTACACACACACACACACACACACACACACACGTTTGTGTGAGTGTGTTGCGTAGCAACGCTTACAGACTTTTGTTTACGGTTAAAATCTCTTGTCGAACTGAATGTCAAATAATCATAATTATGATGACAATGTCTACTAAAGATTTGTGCTTATATATTAGTTATTAGTGAAATACAGCTTGCTCAATTTACAATCATACATAAATAAAATTAAAGAAAATTGTGTAGCAGAAAAATTAATGTAAATGAATTATGGCCGAATTTCGACCACACGGCGACCACTAGTAATACTAATTATCCGTGTGATGACGGAGTAAGAATACAATTTCCCACCCCCTTTCTTGTCCGTGGCTGTCGTAAAAGACAACTAAGAGATATAGTATGCATCTAATATCAATTATTAAAATCGATTATTACAAAAAATATATATCGATTAGTAATCGATTAGTATAAAAATCGATTATTTTTCACATCCCTAGTGCCAGTGTCGGGGGTTTAAATCCCACGCAGGATAACATTTTGAGCGATCCACATATTGTTGTTCTGAGTCTGGATGTAATTTGTGTCCGTTAATTATATGTTTGTAAAGTCTCCCGCAATATAAGGATTATTTCCGTAGTTCAGGGTGTTGTCTTTATAAAAAAAATGTATAGTTCCTGAATCCATCGCGTGTAAGTAATTTCCCAGGTCTAAAGGCGCCATAGCTGATGCGTTCGATATAAAAATGCCATGAATAATAAATGTATAACAATCAAAGCTGAATTTATTACCATAATTATATACGTTAGGAAAAAAATGGCGCGTGCTGGACTGCAGACTATAATTTTCTGGTGTATTTTTCCGATTGAACACTGAATTTGAAGTCATAATTAGGTGTTAAACTGTAAAAAATCACGATTTAATAGTTATTTTTGTATAAGAATAATTTTCTCTGACAACATTCTTCGTATGGTGACGGAGTAAGAATACAATTCGCCACCCTCTATATTGTCGATCCTCTAAAAGACGACTAAGGGATGTAATATGCTGGTAACATCCAATGCAAGAGAAGGAAAACTCGAAATAAAACCATAATAGTTTTCCTTCCATGATGCCAACACCTCTAACCAGCTTGGTATAGTAGGTCAAAGTCCCTCCCATTGCGGAGGAGGCCCGAGCCCAACAGTGGGACGTACGTGGGCTGTGAGGATGATGATGAATACTCAGATAGTCATACGGTAAGCGGTATTATAGTATTGTAAAGGTCTGAGCTGGTCACCAGTCGTCGGCCTAATGCCGAAAGTGTAAGACTACGGTGTCGCTCTTGTGTCATCCCAAACGCAACGAATGGCGTGTTGGCTGACTTGAGCCAGCTAAAAAAAAAAAAAACAATTGCAGAGGTCCATGAACAGTAGTTATCATTTAACATTAAGTGCCCTGTTTGTCAACAAAAGCAATAAATATGTTTTTAATAAATATATGTAGACTATTGTTTATATTGTTATCTATAAGTGATATTAATGCGAACAGATATGCTAATATAATTATCATTATAACTATTGTCTAATCAATACAACTTAGATTAACACTTGAGAAAGTTATAAGTAGTTCCTTAATATTTCAAGTAACACTTTAGTTAATTGTAACTTAAGATTTCCGTATATTAATAGTAATAAAGTTCACCATTTCTTAGCCCTGTGGTGTCGAAAAAGAGCTTTACGTCTGAGCAAACTTTCTATTGATTTCGGGGGCGACCGAGCAAGTACCTCTATGATGGATAGTGATAACTGCCACTTATAGACCGCAATCCAAATTACCAAATTATTGCCTAGTGTAGATATGAGATTTTAGGGAATGGAATGAGGACAGATAGACGGAAAAGAGGGCTAAGCCGTCTTCTTTAGTCACCGAACAAAGTGCAAAAAAGCAAATTGGTAATAGGTGTATTAACTATTTCAAAAGTAAAAATGTAAGAAGAAATTAAATGAGGTATGAGATACAGAATTCAAAAGAGATTACACTAAATTACGCTAAAAATGTGAACGTTAAATATATTGTATCTGCTTGTAATTGTAACGGGTAATACGAGTATACGCACAGACCGTAGTAGCATGATATTTATATACTCGACACATTAATGACTCATCATCATTATTTCAGTTCATATACGTCCCACTGTTGGGCTCGAGCCTCCTCCACAATAGGAGGGAAATTGACCTTACTAGTCAGACAGTAACCAGTTATCATGCTGGTCAGACTGGTTGCTATAGGGTTTATTTAGTTTTCCTTGTCTTGCAAAGATGTTTTATGCGTATATACGGTAGTGGTGATTTGTATTCTTACTCCATCACCACATGGATCGATGATTACAAGTAGAATACTATCAGAAGCGTAACAATAACCCCTAAATGAGGCAGCGGGGTAATGGACTGAGGATTAGTCCGGCACTCGCAGAGGGGCCGCGAGAGAGCATCGGCCCGGTGATACTGTTGTTTGTTGCAAGAACGTCGACACGGAATGATATACGCTGGATATGTCACCGATGACAAAGACTCGGTTTCACTGTTTCCCTCATATGCAGAAGATGTAGGGTAAAAAATAAGCCTAAATTATAGCGATGAACATTAGACTGGGCCAAAAAAACCGAACAATTTTTTTTATTAACGGTACTGTGAAAATATTGTTCATGATGACAAAAGAAAATTATTCTGAAAACTTGAGCCCTTAATATGAAAAATTCAGTAGCTGTTCAAAAATCGATAATCATAATGATGCACCTCTTAATATTAATATTAAGGGCTCAAGTTTTCAGAATAATTTTCTTTTGTCATCATGAACAATATTTTCACAGTACCGTTAATAAAAAAAATTGTTCGTTTTTTTTGGCCCAGTCTAATGAACATATTTATTTCAGTAGTCCTATCGCGATTCTGTTTTTAATTTCTAATTGAATTTATTGTGGGTGCGCAAGTATAACTTTCTGAAGGTGTTTGCGTGCAGTGGGTTTTGGTGATGTCTTTAGTATGACAGAACCTCAATGCACGCATTCACACTCCCTTCACTTTCTTCTCGGTAGGCAGCGGTTTTACAAAGGTCCATGAGCTTACCATCAGGTGTACTGTTTCCTCGTTTGCTACCGTTTGGAATAAATGAAATACCCACTTGAAAGATAGTGATGAATTGTATTCTTACTCCGTCACCACACAGATAGCTTGGTATAAGTATATAAGAAATCTTTTATAAACGAGTTCGACCCAACTCAGACTACACCATTATATTCTTCGTTGCTTTATTTGAAATGTAGATATTTTATTTCCCTACGATTCTACATTTTATGTAACCGGTTATGTTTTTTAAATAGTTTTTATATGAAAATGAAAAGACATTTAAATATATTATTTAAATTATGATAATTAATATGACACGTGCAATTCATAATTAATTATCATGGGGGTTTATCCGCGGAATGTGAGATGACCTAACCTGATTCGTATCATTATATAACCAGATATTAAACTTAACTAGAAACTAACGAATTTTCCGTGTGGTGCCAGAGTAAGAATACAACTTTCCACTCCCTGTCTTGCCCGTGATTGCCGTATAAGACGACTAAGGGATATAATAGCTCGAAATAAAACCCGTACCGACTTATCTGACTAGCACGATAGAGTAAGGTCAATTACCGTCTGTCGCAGCAGTTTGGTATTCGATGGTTTCACAATCAACGTCAGCAGCATTCACAATATTCTCAGCAGTTGTTATGACAACCGCGTTTGAGCAGAACTTGATCCTTAAGGTCACTGTTCTAATAGTAGTTTGAATCACATTGTATTCAAAACAAGTCACAACAGCGAGAGAAAATATGGTTTTTTTTTTTGGGGTGGGTTGCGGTCAGCGCGCGCTCCTCGCACCACTCCGTCTGGGGCGACAGAGGGGCGTAAGCACGCACACCCTCAACCCACTAACGATGCACGTCGCCTTCATCGTTGGGCCGACCACCGGAGCAGGGTTACTTGTCATCAGTGGTCGGCCCGACCGAATACCCCCTATTTGGGGTACCCTCCCATCGACCGACGTCCTCCCCGAGGGGAGGTCGATCCTCACGCGGTCGGCCTCTCAGCGGGTGACGGACTAATTCCCCGATCACGTCACCCGCGGCCTCAGCTAGGGCGGCATGAGGCGCAAGTATTCGCGCCTATCACACATTGGAAGTATGCCCCGCCTGGGGGCCTCAGCGCCACGACCTGTCGGCGGTTCTCGGAGCGGACCTGTCGCTGCCGACCGTTATCACAAAGATGCTCGGCAGCGACAGGTGCTGGTCGTCAATGGCCTCATTTTGCGAGGCCGTCATATCCAGGAAGGAAGCGGCGGAGCGAGAACGCGAGGCAAGCGCCTCTACTGACTCGCTCCGTCGCCGGCGACCCGGGAGGAGGAGGCGACAATATGCGCACCTACTCCCACCGCCCTAAATAATGACGACAGGACGTGGCCAGACGGCCATGCGTTGGGGTGCCGGGGATTGAATGTCATCAGACGATCTCTCCGGCACCCCGTAAAAGCGCGGAAGGGGCCGCTGTGGTTTTAGTGGGTATTCCGGCTGCGGACGTGGCCGGTGAGTCCCACACAACCCCCGCCCACTGGCGGGGGACTGTGCGTAAATGCATTTCATACGCATGCATATGCATTTCAATGCATTTCTTACATTTCAGCGTGAACAAAAAAAAAAAAAAAAAAAAAGTATTCGCGCCTACGCCGCCCCAGTCACTGGCGGCGGATCGCCTCATCGAGGCTGCGCTCCTAGCGCAGGTGATCTGCCGCCTGCTTCTGCGAGATCACTGTCTCGTAGAAGGCTGCGACCGCGTCCCAATTCCTGACGCCGCCGACCATCGCCCTAGCGATAGTTAGCAGCGTCAGGTCGGCAGCAATGATTGTGACGAGTTCACGGCGCTACGCTGCCCAAGCGGCGCAGACCTCGAGCATATGCCGCGCCGTGTCCTCGTCGCAATCGCAGTGGTGGCAGGACGGTGTACTCGCCCTCCTAACGACCTTGTGCAGGTATTTGGCGAAGCACCCATGCCCCGTCAACACCCACACTAGATGGAAGGAGCCTTTCCAACCACTGCATCAGCACCGGACTGCCTAACCGGCAATGACGTCTCGGCGGGCACCGACGCGCCAGGCGGTGAGCTCCCTCAACGCGACCACACCGCCCCCCGCTCGCACCTCCGTCACCCGCCGATACAATCCGTCGAGCATTTCCGCTTCTACGCCCCACGGGGGAGTCCCGGCCAGATGGCTCTAACTGCCATGGCCCTCTGTGGTCGCCACAGAAGAGCCCTGAGTCGGACGGTCATGGACCCCGCCCACACCGGTGCGTACAGGGCCATCGACCGGATGACCCCCGTGTACAGCCGTCGGCACGTAGCGCTCGGTCCGCCCACGTTCGGCATAAGCCATGATAGGGCGGACGCCGCGCCGACGAGCCGTGGAGTGAGCTTGCGGAAATGCTCCCGGAACAGAAAATACGGTTTAGAGGACATTGTATTATAAATGTTTGTTTCTTTATCGTCATTATTTTAGCTCCTATGCGTTCTACTGCTGGGTTTGAGCTAATTCCATAATAGTAGAGAAATTTACCTATACCGCACTTGATTGGTTGATATAGGGGTCTTATTTCGAATTTGCCTTCTCTCTAATATTATAATCCCATAGTCGTCTTCACACCAGTCACGGACGGAGAACTTTGCTCTTATGCGTATTCCCCGTGAGATTTTTTTTTTTTTTTTTTTATGCAAACGGTGGCAAACGAGCAAACAGTACACCTGTGGTAAGTGTTGCTGCCGCTCATGGACCTTTACAAGGCCGTTGCCTACCGCGAAGAAAGCGGAGGGAGTGTGAATGCGTGCATTGAGGCTCGGTGATACCAAGGGCACTACCAAAACCTTCCACACGCAATCACCCTCAGAAAGTTGGGCTTTTTTAAATAAATGGGTTTGTGTGCCTACTCTTGAATCTCGATTCCAATCCTAAATCCAATTGCAGCTCGAATTTGAGCAATTTGGTACTCTTGAAAGCGACACTAGCGCACGATTGGAATCAAATACGGTGGATTTTTTTTAAACTAAATGAATTCCACTCTCGTCGATTAAGTCAAATATTTGCTACTCCCGACGTGATTTTGACGTAGTTTAAAATCGTTATGGTATATAATTTCAAGAAAGCGTCTTTGTGGTGATCGAGTTTGGTAACGTTATTAATTTATAGTATTAATTATGGCACATTTGGTGAAAATAACAACGGCAAATGCAAAGAATTCATTCTCGATTTTGTTTAAGGGTACCAAATATAAGTTTGGTGAGATTGGAATTGAATCAGATTCGAAATTAGAATTGATTTTAAGAGTAGGCTCACTGATCTAATAATTCATGTTATTTTTATTTCACAGAGACTTGTCCGCAATTGCTAATACGTATAAAAGTTTAACTATATTGGATGACCGATGCGCAGTCAGTTATACCTACATACATATAATCAGAGTATTTAATACATGACGTGAAGGTCAGCTTGCACACAATTACTTCAATACACACGACATACAGATAGTGCTGTCAACTTTTTTGACAAAACAGTACAGATTTATTTGGATAGAAAAAAATAAAGTGTATGGAAGAAAATAAAAGTATTTTTAAATTTTATGTTTTTATTGTCTTTAAACGTGTTTTGTGTACTTTTAATACCTATAAAGTCTGATTCACACCATATCTGACATTTAATATTTCGTTTAGTAATTATAAATTGTTTCCATCATCCGTTTTCACTTATGTGTACCGTTAAATAGTTAAGTAGTTACTCATAATGGGTGTTTTATTTTACGTAAAGGTTGGCAATAAAGTATTTTCACATACTTATTAGACGCAAAAGCTTAAATGCTAATTACCAAAAATAAAATAGGACATTTTATAATAAAGTATAGTTGGCAACCCTACACACAGTCGCAAATCGCTCCTACAAACTATAATATATACACAAATATAAGTAATAAATTTATTTAAGATTTATAATATACGGTTTTCTGAAAATAATATAAAAAAGCGAAGTTTCTTACCCGTGGATGTCGTAAAAGACGACTAAGGGATATAATACGCATATAACATCTATGCAAGAGAAGGAAAATTCGAATAAAATCTCTATACCAACCTGTCCGACTAGCATGGTATAAGACAGAACGACTAAGAACTTAACATCGTATGTACAGATGGCGTAGTGGTGAAAATACTACCATGACAGTGTCGCGTGTTCGAATCCCACGTAGAACAACACTTTGTGCGATCTACAAATTGTTGTTCTGAGTCTCTTTTTATCACAGCTAGGCCATGACCTACCTTGAATAGATTGCTCTTCTTAAAACTCGTTTAAAGAAAGACATGGAATAGCGCTCGGGAAACGCAGCAGCATTCCTGAGCTTGGAAGTGCGTGGTAGAAATGATTTTTGAAAATGTACAGCTGAAGACTACAACGTTTCCAGGTGAAATGGTTGAATCCTGCTGCAGTGCTGAGTGGTACTTTGATAAAACGGTGACGATGGTACCTAGTCATACAGTTCCTTAGAACACGCCCCATAAAAGAGGCGGTAAAGTCTGTATGTTTTTTTTATTTTTTTTTTTTATTGCAAACGGTGGTAGACGAGCAAACAGTACACCTGATGGTAAGTGTGGCTGCCGCTCATGGACCTTTAAAAGGTCGCTGCCTACCCCGAAGAAAGTGAAGGGAGTGTGAATGAGTGCATTGAGGCTCGCTGATACCAAGGGTACCACCAAAACCCTTCACACGCAAACACCCACAGAAAGTTGGGCTTCCGGCTCTCTCGCTCACCAAACGAAGCGCAGTAACTAATTGCTACTACTCGGACGTAGATGTTCTGCTCAGTGTGGTATTACCCCGGACGGACCGGCCCGCGGCTGTAGACAGATAACTGTCGACAGTGTGGTCCTACCACATATTGTGTCCGTTAATCTATATCTAGTCTATACCAATAAATAAAATTGAAGTGTCTGTTTGTAATGTCAAAATAATAGGCTTTTTTCATGCTCACACGGTTATTTGCACGACACCTATGCCTAAAATAGCAATTAAAAAATTTTTGTCTGTCTGTCTGTCTGTTTGTTCCGGGTATTCTTCAAAACGGCTGGACCGATTTCAAAAATTCTTTCACCAATGGAAAGCTATAACATCAGGGCGTAAACTAGGCTATATTTCATCCCGGTATTCCCACGGGAACGAGAACTACGCGGGTAAAACGACTGTAACCTATAACCGAAGCGAAGCGAGGGCGGGTTGCTAGTAATAAGTATGTTTATAAAGTACCCCGCAATACAAGGATTATTTTCTTAGTGCAGGATGATGTCTTTCTAGAAGAAAAAAGCTTTGACCTGGGTCAACTTTAGATGCCGTCTGGTTGACAATTGCATTTCCAAGAAGGTTTAACATCATCCAAGCGGACAGTGGTGAAACTATTGGTGGCGTAGTATAGCGCCTTGCTGACATTCCAAATGTTTTCACAGAAGCAAAAAAAAAAATGTTTTTTCTTAGGTAAACCATCAATTTCAAAATGCGCGTTGTATCAATACAAGTTACATGGTACTTACATAATAAACGTTTAGTACATATTTGTTCACATAACTGAAGCTTGTAGCGTTGTGCGGTTTTGTTAAAAACTGTTACAGTTGGATGCAGAATGATTATGCTTACCCGAATATTTCACATCTATCATCATCATCGCAGACCATAAACGTCCCACTGTTGGGCTCGGGCCTCCTCTATAATGGAAGGGAATTTCACCTACTATACTATGCTGGTCAGAGATGTTGGTATAGGGTTTCATTTCGAGTTTTCCTTCATTTGCATTGATGTTATATACATATATAAATAGCAACCCGCCCTCGCTTCGCTTCGGTTTTAGTCGTTTTATCCGCGTAGTTCCCGTTCCCGTGGGAATACCGGATAAAATATAGCCTAGTTTACGCCCTGATATATATTATAGCTTTCCATTGGTGAAAGAATTTTTGAAATCGGTCCAGCCGTTTTGAAGATTACCCGGAACAAACAGACAGACAGAGAAAAAATTTTTAATCTGTGTTTTAGACATAGGTGTCCTGCAAATAACCGTGTGAGCATGAAAAAAGCCTATTATTTTGACATTACAAACAGACACTCCAATTTTATTTATTGGTATAGACTAGAGTATTTGTTAGTAGAGGTCGTGCTGACCAAATCTGATGGATTGACGTCATTCTCGACCACAATGACAAGCAATGAGAATATATCTCGTCTCACAGTGACAAACATATAAAAATTGTATTTTAACTAAACTCACATACGTTGAGTCTGAACCTGCCACCACAATAGGAATCACCTTAGAATAATAACGTATAGAAGGATAGTGTCAATACTTCGAACTTTCAAAATTTGAATCTAAAAATACTAATGGCGCGTAGACGATTACACACGTACACACGCACACCACTATACAAATTATGAAATCAAATTTTGTTTTTATTATCATAAATCGTCGAATTACCTTTAAAAGTAATGTTAATAATCTTTTTATATTTTTCAAATGTGTTGTGACACCATTTGAATGCACAAACCGTCATAATAACCTATTTATTTTTTAAGAGTTGCGTACGTTCGTGTAGTACAATGACTTGTACATTACGGAACAGTCCCGGTGTAAGCTCCATTAGGCTCCAATTGAAATGCCTCACTTTTTGTGCGTGAACTTACCTTCTATACGTTATTATTCTAAGAGGAATCACATTGTTTTTATAGCTGTTAGTAGCAAACGAGTAAACAGCACACATGATGGTAAGTGGTACGGCCGCTCATGGACCTTGGCTAAACCGCTGCCTATCGTTAAGAATGAGAAAGGAGTATGAATGCGTGCAAAAGGTTCTCTCATTCACCACACGCAAAGACCCTCAGCAAATAGGGCTTCCAGCGCTCTCGTTCACCGAATGAAGTGCAATGCAAAATTGCTATTACTTTGACGTCGGTTTATTTTAATGCAAACTATGGTAAACGAGCAAACAGTAGACCTGATGGTAAGTGTTGCTGCCGCTCGTGGACCTTTGCAAGGCCGCTGCCTGCTGTGAAGAGAGTGAAGGGAGTGTGAATGGATGCAATGCGGCTCAGTGATACTAAAGGTATCACCAAAACCCACTGCACGCAAACACACTCAGAACGTTGGGCCGCCGCCGCCGGCTCTCTCGCTCACCGAACGAAGTGCACTAACAAATTGCTACTACTCAGACGTCAATTTTCTGTTCAGTGTGGTACTAATCCCGGGCGGACCGGCCCGTGACTGTAGACAGACAACTGTCAACAGTGTCTAATCTATACCAATAAATAAAATTGGAGTGTCTGTTTGTAATGTCAAAATAATAGGCCTTTTTCATGCTCACACGGTTATTTGCACTATATACATGCCTAAAAATTACTTCATATTTTTTGACGTGACAACGTCTTATAATTCGATGGAGTCGGCTGTACACACGAAAAAACATGACGTATGCGGCGTTACCTCGCTCTGAGGCGTTCCATTTAAGGCTTGATCCATACAAAATATCTATCAAACAAATAAAATTAAAATTTTCTTTTGAAAAATGAAACCATTCCATCAGTATTTTCTTATGACGTTGTCACGTTCAACTATCGTCAGTAAACCGACTTTATTTGTCTGTTTATCTGTCTGTCTGTTTGTTCCGGGTAATCTTCAATACGGCCGGACCAATTTCAAAAATTCTTTCACCAATGGAACGCTATAATATCAGGGAGTAACCTAGGCTATATTTTATCCCGGTATTCTCACGGGAACGGGAACTACGCGGATAAAACGACTAAACCCGAAGCGAAGCGAGGGTGGGTTACTAGTATTATAATATTATGGATATATAGTACAGTAGCAATAAAATCATATTTAAACACAGCGAAATACGTAAAAATAGTTTTAATTTATCTGTTATTAGCAACTCGCCCTCGCTTCGCATCGGTATCAGTCGCCTTACCCGTAATTCCCGTACCCGCAGGAATAGCGGGATAAAATATAGCCTATATTACTCAGGGATAATGTAGCATTCTAATGGTGAAAGAATTATTGAAATCTGTCTAGTAGTTTTTGAGTTTATTCATTACAAATATTAACACACAAAAAAAAAATCTCTTTATAATATTAGTGTAGATTATCTATACCAAATAAATAAAATTGGAGTGTCTGTTTGTATTGTTACAATAATAGGCTGTTTTCATGCTCACACGGTTATTTGCACGACACCTATGCCTAAAATAGAGATTAAAATTTTTTGTCTGTCTGTCTGTCTGTCTGTCTGTTTGTTCCGGGTAATTTTTAAAACGGCTGGACTGATTTCAAAAATTCTTTCACCAATGGAAAGCTATAATATCAGGGAGTAAACTAGACTATATTTTATCCCGGTATTCCCACGGGAACGGGAACTACGCGGGTAAAATGACTAAAATCGAAGCGAAGCGAGGTCGGGTTGCTAGTTACGAATATAATTTTAAAAGTAATCAAACTAATCAAACAGTTGTCGAGTGATTCCTTATCGATGAACTGTAATTAATTTTTATAGATCAAGTTTGACCGCTGCGACAACTTATACCTAATTCAAATAGTGCCTATGTAAAGAATTAAGATGTGCATGTTCAAAATAACACAATAAAATTCACAATAACATATCTCCCTCGTTTCGTTTGCCATGAGAAATAAATTGCTCAAAAAATAACTTAAAACTCGCTTAATACAGATTCTTTAAAATGATACACTTACCAAAACTTTTGTACAAAGTCCAGGATATCCTTAAAACAATAATAATAACAAGTATGAACATTGGCAGAAGACCGAGCAGTCTCTTGTCTGTCGTTGTAAATATATATCCATTGTAATCTGAAGCTGTTTCACTCTCCATTTTGATTTAAAATGTCACTTGAACACACACGAATTAATAAAATTATTGTTTAATTAAATCACATATCAAAATGCAAAATAAAATTTAAATTAAATTTTACAAAAAAAGAATTTATATTTAAATTTTCCAACGCTTATATTTTTTAAAAATGCTTTCAATTAAACTACGTTGCTGTTCCTTTTTTTGATATTTTTAAAAGTTCAATATTTTTTTTAAGCGCGTGATTATTTTTATTAGTTTAAATTTTCGAACACTGAAATACATTTAAATTCTTTTTAAATTCAACTACGTGTCTGTTCTTTTTTTAAAGAAATATATTTTAAAGTTAAATAATTTTTTTAAACGTTTTATTTTTAAATTATAACGTAGCGCGCACGTTTAGTTCACGTTAGTTCGCTGTGAGCAATAACAGAAGCGTTTATGTGAGCGTCCGGTATCGTATTGTGAACTCGTACATACTATCTGGGTTCATTGATAATATTTAACATGGTTGTCCGACTTTCAATAAAGTACAATACGTAATCGACTAACATTGTTAGATCGATAATGTTACATGTCTAGACTTATGTTGATAGACTAACGTATGTTATGTCATCATCCCATTAGCTGAATGTTGTATAAACCGTATTTAAGATGCCACCTATCATTATATTTCCGTGTGATGACGGAGTAAGAATACAATTCACCATTCCCTATCTTGCCCGTGGATGTCGTAAAAGACGACTATGGGATATAATATGCACATAACATCTGCGCAAGAGAAAGAAAACTCGAAATGAAACCCTATATCAACATGTCTGACCAGCATGGTATAGTAAGTCAAATTCCCTCCCATTGTGCAGGAGGCCCGAGCCCAACAGTGGGACGTATGTGGGCTGCGATGATGATGATATCATTATATGGCTCACTGCTGCGTTTGAGTCTCCTCTACAATGGGAGAAAAATATGCCATAGCATAGTGGTCGGAAGGGTTGCTATAGGGTTAATTTTTGCATATCTGCTATTGACATAGTATGTCTTTTAGTCATCTTTTACGACACCTACGGGCAAGAGTAAGAATGCAATTCACTATCAGTTGCCCGTGGATATCATAAAAGACGACTCAAAGATATAATATGCATATAACATTTATGCAAGACAAGGGAAACTGGAAACAAAATCTACATGAAGACATCTGACCAGCGTGGTATCATCATTATCATTTTCAGTATTTCAGCTCATATACGTCCCACTGTTGGGCTCGAGCCTCCCCCACAATAGGAGGGTAATTTACCTTACTAATATACCATGCTAGTCAGACAGGTTGGTACAGTGTTTTATTTCGAGTTTTCCTTCTCTTGCATAGATGTTATATGCATATTATATCCCTTAATCGTCTTTTATGACATACACGGTCAAGATAGGGAGTGGTGAATTGTATCCTTACTCTGTCGCCCCACGGCAAGATTACCTATGGTGGGTAAAATTCTAATCTTTTTCATGTTATAGTTTAGCGTGGTAAGGCATTTTGGTAGTAAGGCCATTTCACTCCCATAGTGGAGGAGGCCCGAGCCCAACAGTGGGACGTGTATGGGCTGAGATGATGAAGGTTATCGTAAAGATTATGAGACAAACTTTTTACATTATTATATTGCCAATGATTCTTAATAATTGTGCAAAATTTCATATTAATCTGACATTTTAATCTGTTCAAATTCACATTTGAAGCGTCCTCTACACACATACAGTCAAAGCGCGTTAAATTTATAAAGAATAAAATTCAATTTATTAATAGTTATAATTAAAAATGCTAAGTAAATGTATATTAGATATTAAAAATAAGGGAGTTTTTCTAAATTGTAATGTATAATTAGGAATAATTTATTCTCTGTAAGATAATTACGTAACTGCCACTAATTTAACCTTTGAAAAGTAGACAGCTCCTTGAATTCAAGATAAAAAAGTGTTTACGATTACATTATACATATAAAAACTAATAATAAGGAAAACTTGTGTATAAGCAATTATATATTTATATCTCTTAAAGAGATCAGTCCGTTTGTTTGAATTGAATTTTCTATGAGAAGTTAATTTCATCATCCTCAAAGGCGGGTGTAAGCCGAGGAGGGATTTTTGGGGTTCAAAGCCGTCGCTCAGTACGCCTGGCAAATGTGACATTGGTATTATTTTGTACAAGTATATATGCATAAAAGAATAGTATACGACAGGAACTAATACGGCCAAATGTATAAATAAAAAAATTACGATTTTTTCAGAAAATTATGATTTTTATTCAATAATCATTTTTATTCTTTAAATACAAGAATTAAAAATTCAACGATATTGCAAGTTGTGACAGCCACGTGAAGATTTACGCCACGCGTAGCTTCACGCCACGGGTAGCTTCACGCCACGCGAAGCTTTGTGCCACGCGAAGCTTTACGCCACGCCAACGATCAGATTTACCCTCGCCTATAGATCTTGTGACGATGTTGGGGAAGAAAGGTTCTTGAATGGCGACCACGAATCGGACGGCGCAGCGTAGGACGACCCCCCACTAGATGGACTGACGACATTCTCAAAGTGGCGCAGGACTAGTGTTGCCCAAAAAAGTCTTGGTCTTGCGGTCTTGGTCTTGGTCTTGCGAGAAATGCGAGACCGAGACCAAGACCAAGACCGCTTAATTTTTGCAAGACCAAGACCAAAACTGGCCCTGCAAGACTTGAGCAAGACCAAGACTGAGCCTGCAAGAGTCTCGCGGTCTTGCATTTAATTCAAATCACCATTCCAGCTTATATACGGTGGAGCTCGTGTCTTCTACATAATAGGAGGGAAATCGGCCGTGGCCGGAGAGGAATCGCCACGGTGATCGGCCGTGTTGTTACAGGGTTTCATGTCAAGTTTTCCTTCTCTTGCACCGATGTTATATATTATAGCCCTTAGTCGTGGGTTCGCACTCGCGGGTAAAATAGGGGGGTGATGCATTGTATTCTTACTCCGTCACTACACGGCAAGTCAGATCAGTCTTGAGATATCCATCTATTGGCCAATCGATGCCCAATGTTGGTGTTGGCTTTTTAGAATTACTCTTCGAAAAGGCTTAAGGACAAAAGTACCGTAATCACGAGAGTGCTCTTGTCCATTATATATATTGATATATCCATTTATTCATTAGCCCAACGACGTTCACTGTTGGACATAGAAATATGCCTACAATTAATCTACATAAATGTCCGTGTAGGGACAGAGTACGAATACAATTCACCACTCTCTTACCCGTGGATGTCGTATCAAATCGGACCGAGGCAATGGTGTTAGGAAGCCGTGCGCACGCAGGGTCCATTCCGTCTGGGGCGATGAAAGGACGGCGCGCGGGCCCATAACCCACTCGTACCCACATCGCCTCGTTGTTGGGCCGACCCCCGAAGCAGGGTGAATTGTTGTCAGTGGTCAAATAACTCCATCGCTTGCCAATCAAATTGAAAAATCCTTTTTGTTGGAAAGGGGGAATGTTAAATGACATAAAATTAATTGTATCAACTGCCCTGTGTGGTGACGTCTTAAGAAAACAGGGTCGAAATTCCTTCCTTTGTCATAGGAGTAGTAACTCTATCTAATGTAACACCAGGGGAATAGGAGAGTAATTTTCCCCAATGGTAAGGGTTATATTCAATAGTGGACATATAGGCTAGCAGATGGATAGGTAGGATAGGATGATATTTGATTAATTTAGTTGGATTTTTCATTGCCATGATAAATTACTGTTACGTTATTCCAACTGCAAGACTTGCAAGACTTTGCGAGACTCTTGCTGCAATACCAAGACCAAGACCAAGACTCGAGTGTGCAATATCAAGACCAAGACGAGACCAGGTGTGCTGTTGCAAGACCAAGACTGGTCCAAGTCTCGTCTTGGTCTT
Organism: Lymantria dispar; assembly: GCA_032191425.1. Taxonomy (NCBI): domain Eukaryota; kingdom Metazoa; phylum Arthropoda; class Insecta; order Lepidoptera; family Erebidae; genus Lymantria; species Lymantria dispar. Next base: position 343,771 of record CM063465.1, on the reverse strand, counting down.
GCATTTGGGCAACACTACGCAGGACCATTCCGAGTGGTATTCTCATGGGGAGGCTTATGTCCAGTAGTGGACGTCTGTAGGCTGATGGATGGATGGATGGATGGATAGATGTTTCACATTAAAAATTTGAAACAAATTCCATTAAATTAATATCATAAAACCGGCTAAGCATATATTTTTCATTAATATTCTATTTCGTTTTTTGTTCGTATGTTGACGGAGTAGGAATACAATTCGCCACCCCTTTTCTTGTCTGTGGGTGTCGTAAAAGACGACTAAAAGATATAATATGTATACAACATATATGCGTGAGACTAAAACTTGAAATGAAACCATATGTCAACATGTCTGACCAGCGTGGTATAGTAGGTCAATTTCCCTCCCATAGTAGAGAAGGCCCGAGCCCAAAAGTAAGACGTATATGGGTTAAGATGATGACGATTCTCTTTCTGTTTATTTTTACGTGCAACCTCCTTTTATTCGAGAAAAATCTAAAAAAAAAGAAAGTCATTTATCACACAAACGAATCAGGTTATTATTCTACAAACCTGTTTCAAAAATACATATCTATGCAAACTGTTATCTCCACGAGTACGAGTAGTTTTTTTATACTAAGCATGTACAAAGTGAACAAACTTATTAATTAGTATTATCTTTATATAAATAAATTTCTTCCATACATGTGTATGTCACTGAACTCCTCCTAAACAGCTGAACGATGTTGATGAAATTTATTGGCGGTGTTCAAGGAGATTCGAGAATGGTTTAGATTCACAATTGGACCCGGTAGGTGGCGCTTTATTTGAACAGAACAACGTCTGTTGGGTCAGCTAGTTAATTATAAGATTACCTATATTGTACTAGCTACGCGTTGCGATTTCACACTATTTACTATAAAAGTTATTTGAGCTTTTTCTAATCACATATTAACTCTTATCAGTAATTTTCACAGAGACGTTTTATCTTTCGATCTTGGTGCATTCGTCTGTTTGCTTGTCTTGTCATTAAACATAGACAACGTTCGATTCCGTTATTCATATTTTTGACTCGATGAATATTTTGTGGGGATGGTTTAAGAATGCACTGTTTCAACTTCTTACGTTGACCCGATTGGAGTCTGGCTGAGGTATAGGACGTAATAAAAACGGAGCCGTCGCTCAGGACGCCTGACACATGTGTGAAACATCGTAATTATTTTGTACAAGTATAGATGCATAAAAGAACAGATTACGACAGGAACTAATGTGGTATAAATTATTCTTTTCCAGAAAATGATGATTTTTATTCAATAAACATTTATTTTCATTAGTATACACTATAGGTATGTGTTTAGGTTAATAATTTATATTGCGCTCACTAGATGGCGTTGTACAAAATTCTAAAACAGATTATGGTTTCGTTACTCAAATGTACATATCTAAGCGTGGCGTTAACGCCACGCCTTCGGGTTGAGAGCTCTCAGCGCTCACCCCTCCCAGTGTGAGTAAAGTAGTCACAGCCATCTGCGGCTAACAACTAAGTCAGACAAGAAAAGAAACGCCACGCCAACGATCAGGAATGTGATGAGGTACTTAGACGGCTTCTTTATATCACATTAAGTTAATAACATTGTTCACACTTTTTTGTTTGTGAGACAAACAAAAAAGTGTGAACAAGGATTTTGCATTTCCATTCCTTGATGACACTTTATATTACATAATCATCATGATCGCAGTCCACATACGTCCCACTTTTGGGCTCGGGCCTCCTCCACAATAGGAGGAAATTTGACCTACTATACCATGCTGGTCAGACATGTTGGTATAGGGTTTCATTTCGAGTGTTCTTTCTCTTGCATACACGTTATATGCATATATTCCATAGTCGCCTTTTGCGATATCCACGGGTAAGATTGGGAGTGGCGAATTGTATTGTTATTTCGTCACCACACGGAATGTTTGCCAATTCTTAATTATAGCCTGCTATATACTCTCTGTATGTAGTTCTATGACAATTAATCTGTCACTATGTCGTGATACCATACAATTTAAGTAGGATCAAAAGCCAGTTGAATGCGTGGATATTAGGTGTTAGGTTTCCTTTTAGTATTGAATTCGGTTGATATGTCAAGTTACAATGTTTTAATCCTTCGTATTCCTAATTAAATTCCTTAATTACATTAGACAGAATATCATTTAACACGGTGAATATTTTTTTAAGATTTTTATAACATGGTCAATGAGACGAGTCTGAGTCAATATTATTCGTAAATTACTTCTTTAAAGTCATCCTTCTCTATCAGTGAGTCAAATTTCCGTGTGGTTATGGTATAAGAATACAATTTACTGTATTGCGGTTGAGGGGAGTGGTGGCTGCTCTAGTGGTAAATTCGCAATCAAATGCTTGTTGAATCTGATCCAGGCGTAATGTTTTGCATTATTATATTATATCGTGATTTGAAGGGCATTAGTTACTGAAGCTATTACTAGATATGTTGTAGTCAATTTTATTTTAAAGAAATAGATAGCCCTGCTGAGTTTCTCGCCGTATCTTCTCAGTGCGGTTGCGTTTCGATCCCGTGGTAGTTATTTGAAATAGTTTATGATAAAATGTAAAAGTTGACAATATACGTATAAAGGCTGTGGGCTAGATATACCCAAAAATCTTACAGTGCTCTCCGTATCCAATATAACAACAGGGTGTTGTTGGGGCTGCCCCGCTTCTGCAGTGCTTCGGGGATGCTCGCTGAAGCTCGTGTAGATTGCTTTTATACCACAATGCGCAAAAGGTGCGCATCCTTAGTGCGTAGGGTCCGGGCCAGCTCAAACAGCATCCTGGCCATGGTTGCAAGTCGGCTGGACTGCATATACGTAAATCACTGCTGTGCGATCTCTCATGGGGTGAGGCAACAGTGATTTATATTAGCAGATATTATTTTGTTTTGTTTTAATTATTTTATTTTAATGTATACGCATGTTGTGTTTTGTAATTATAATTGTTGTTTCGAATATTTAATGTTTACTAACAAGTAGATTAAGGATTACTAACAATAATGAGTCATTTTTACTTAAATAAATGAAGATTATTATTATTATTATAAACGCCCCGTTAGGTTTATGCATAATAAATAATTTAAATTTGGCCATCATAGGTTTCCCAGGATGACACTGCTGTCACGGACGTCAAGGATTTGGTACCAATTTTTGGCCCAATGACGAAGGGGTGGGATAAGGCGGGTTATGGGGCTGCGTCCTGTCCTTTCATCACCCCGGAGAGAATACACGGCGTGCGTGCTGACCATATTATCTCTTAATAATATATTTTAATAATTTTTAAGTGAACGAATAAGAGGTGGTACGATTACATTGTTATCCCGTTTTCTATGTAGGTACCTAGTTCAAAAGCTTTAATTAAATAAAACTTGCCGTATAGTGACGGAGTAAGATTATAACACATCACCCCCCTAACCATCCGTAAAAATTATGGAGTAATATGTCATCTATGCAAGAGAAGGAAAACTCGAAATAAAACTCTATATCCACATGTCTGATGAGCATGGTATAATAGGTCAATTCCTCTCCCGTTGTGGAGGAGGCTTGACACCAGCAATGAAGGTTATTTGATTTGAGATGAATGAATGAAAAAAACATAATGAAAACTATTCATCTTCTTGACTCTACTCTCTTTCATCTAGAAATATTAGAGACAAGACTTCTTTAGCAGTAGTGTTACCTATGTAACGTTTCTTTTGTAGGTATGTACCTAGACGTGTGCTGACTGTGGATAAGCGTTGAAGGGTTTCAACCTGGTCTGCGTAAATTTGTATGATTCCGGAATCATATAAGAGGTTGATGGAGAGGATGATGGTCTAGTATTTTTAACCAACTTCAAAAAAGGAGGAGGTTTCTCAATTCGACCGTATATGTGCTTTTTTATGTTTGTTCGCGGATAACTTCGCGTTTAGGAACCGATTTAGATGATTCATTTTTTGTTGAAAAGAAGATATTTCAAAGGTGGTCCCATGATAAAGAAATCAGGGTTTGATGATGGCAAACCAGAGAGATCGAAGGGAACTTTCAAAAATCGTCGTGGCGACTAGTGCGTTTGTAACTTTTTTCATTGTTTTATTAAAGCACTACAATTTAGTCTGGAGTAGATCTGATGATGTAGTCGAGAGACAGTCGAAGGAACTCCTCAACGATTCACAGTAGCACCCTTGTTGCTTTTAAGTTTACAATTTGAATTCGGTTTTTTTTTGTTAAAAATAATATTTTACTAACTCTTTCTTTGATACTAAACAGAAAAGAGGTCAAAAATTCTAAACACTTCAAAACTATTGACTTTTAATGCCATCTAGTATATTTTATTTAAAGCCGATACTTGTATTACTTACGATAGAATAGTACATACAAGACGGTCAATTAGTTTTACTACTGAACACTAGATGTCGGGACAAGTAGGTTGAGGATAACACTACAAATATTAACATTATTTTATATATTTATATTAACAATTATTGCTGTATGTATATATATATATATATATGCTGTGTGTGTATATATATGTATGCTGTGTATATATATATATATATATAATATATATATATATATATATATAATATATATATATATATATATATAATATATATATATATATATATATATATATATATATATATATATATATATATATATATATATATATATATATATATATATATATATATATATATATATGGGTGCGTGTACTTATGTACGCGCATGAGAAGTTATACTTCTTTGGCATCATTAAAAAATAGTTTTTAATTGCATGCAAATAATTAATTACAATAAAATAATAGAAGGATTGGAAAAGGATAATCAACAAAGTTCAGTTTAATAGTCATCAAATTTAAACTAAATAATATATTTAATATAAATTTATATAATATATAATTAATATATATATATATATATATATATATATATATATATAATTATTGAAAACAAAATTTAGAGAATAATAAATATATAAGACATAATTTGTACTAAATATTATAAGATTCTTAATTTTAAATGTTTATTATTGATTATTTAATATTTTAAAAATAAATTTAATAATAAATTCATAAATTGAATTTAAGGTTAAGCAGACAGCTTCTACTGTTAATTTTGTGTCACAGATGCGCGCGCATCTTAAAATTTCACTCTCATCATTTTTTCATAACGCGCCTAAAGAAGTATAACTTCAATAATAATATATATTGTAATTGGTAGTCAGTCAATCGAAACTAGTTTCAAAATTATATAAAGTAATGGCATATGGCCGATTTTCTAATATTTCTCCAGAATACAGTCCATAATTATAAGAACGCTAATCTATACTAATATTATAAAGAGGAAAGATATTTTGTTTGTTTGTATTGAATAGGCTCCGACACTACTGGGATCAGGGAGTAACATAGGCTATATTTTATCCCGGTATTCCCACGGAAGCGGTAACTACGTGGGTAAGACGACTGAAACCGAAGCGAAGCGAGGCCAGCTTGCTAGTCCATTCATAAATTTATTGCTATCCCCTGTTGGACCCCCTGTTTCTCCAAACTGATAATACTACTACTATACCTACTATTGAAAAAAGTTTACCGTATTTTAAACGTGTTAGGTACGACACAGGGTTGGAATAAATACTAGACAATGAACTCCAACCATTATCGGAAATGTATTTATTAAGTATAGTTGTTGAAATGGAGTATTTCTTTCGAGTGCTTCAAGTATTTCGAGTGTGGAAATTACACATGGGAAGAACCGAACATTATTTTTTTTATTTAAAAGTAATAAAGATTGTTATAAACGAAAAATATCAAAGGTGTCCAAATATTTTTTACTAGCTTCTGCTCGCGACTTCATCCGCGTGGTATACTTCGGTCTAACCGCTAACTTTAATCTAAAACTTTGTTTACGTAGAAGTTAACTTAATGACTTGTTGGATGTGAACACTGCAAAGTGTTCAAAACGTTGGGCAATCAAAAATCACATACACACGCGATAAAATCCGTAAAATAAGTTATTTTATTTAAAATGTGTAATACTCGCGTAAACATCAGACATCATTGTGAAAATATTTTTTAATAATACGATTCTGTCACACATGATTTTTGAGGAAATTTTGCCGTTTACGCAGTGGAAGCTCTCAAAAGGAAAAAAAGACCCGATTTTGAAACATTATTTATTGGTTCTCTGCTCCTGTTGGTCTTAGCGTGATGATATATAGCCTTCCATTATAAATGGGCTACGTAACACTGAAAGAATTTTTCAAATTGGACCGGTAGTTCCTGAGATTAGCGCGTTCAAACAAACAAACTCTTCAGCTTTATATATTAGTATATATGTATGTAGCTTTTTTGCCGTTCCTAAGGAAAGTTTTAAGCTAAATCCATACTTTATTCAGGACAATAACAGCATATATTGCTTTGGCCCCTAAAGCAAGAAGACGAGGCTTAGATATTATGTTATCTTCATCTACCCATTAGCTTTAATGGTTAGGTTAGGTTAGGTTAGGCCAAACAATAACAATACCGAAGTTTAATGTCATTTTTATCTTTTGAATGTCGAAAAATTTCCATACTATTTAATCTATGTGGTACAATATACTATGCTAATTTTCCTCATTCAAGACGTTTGTACCTTAATAAGGTACCTTAATGTGGTACCTATAGGTGATCTATAGGGAAAACCATATATCTATGTGATTGAGAAATCACCATCATCAGGCGTGTGCATATTCCATCCTTTAATCGTTTTTTATGATATCCCAGTGAACGTAACTCATCTTAACTTATATAACTACGTCTTACTGTTGGGCTCGAGCCTCCTCCAAAGAGGAGGGAAATGGACCTTACTATATCATGCTTGTCAAATAGGTTAGCATAGGGTTTTGTTTCGAGTTTGCCTTCTCTTGCATAGATGTCATATGTATATTATATCCCTTAGTGGTCTTTTATGAGACCTACGGGTAAGAGAGGAAGTGGTGAATTGTATTCTTACTCCATCACCACACGGATTAGTTTAAGGTTCTATTTTGAGTTTTCCTTCTCTTGCATATATGTTATATGCGTATTACATCCGTTAGTAGTCATTTACGACATTCACGTGCAAGATAGGGAGTGGTGACTTGTATTCTTACTCCGTCACCACACGGACCACACTCTGTTACAACACGGAAAATCCTAAACATCATCACCTTGCTCTTCTGCCAATTACTTATGATCAACTCAATATATATTCTTCTTTTACAGTACATATTGCAAAAGCAATTGCTAATATTTTTATAACTTACTAGCAACTCACCCTCGCTTCGCTTCGGTTTCAGTCGTCTTAGCCGCGTAGTTCCCGTTCCCGTGGAAATATCGGGATAAAATATAGCCTAAGTTACTCCCTGATATTGTAGCTTTCCATTGGTGAAAGAATTTTTTAAATCAGTTCCGTAGTTTAAGCATGAAAGCGTAATAAACAAACAAATGTTATCGCCAATCGAAAGGTGGCAACACGGGGTATGCTCTGATAATATTTGTGGCTGCGTATCGTCATGCTTGACTTGGTTTACTAGCGAACAACGGTTATAAATAGATGGTCACGAATGAGTTGAGGACATTCGGTGGTCACACATGGCGGAGTCAACAGAAGTAAGGAAGAAGTATACATTTGTATATTACAAGTGCTTGTTAAGCTTATGTTACTAAGTGTGTGTTTATGAAGATATAATTGTAGAGACATACGTGTAACGGATTGTATATGATATACGGCATTGACGTAAGCTGTACGTCAAACAAACAAATTACACGTCATACAAACATACTTACTTTCGCATTTATAATATTAGCAAGGATGTACCAGAAGATCCAGTCTTGAGGAACATATAATGAATTCAAAGAATGATTGTGGCAAGTAAGATCTAGATAAAAATGAACGTGTGTACAAAGTACGCATAGCAGAAGTGAAACTTCTTTATCCTTTGTTCCTTTGTTGGTTTGTCCCTTTGTCCCTTTGTCCCGTTGTTCCTTTGTCTCTTTATCCCTTTATCCCTTTATCCCCTTATCACTTTATCCCTTTATTCCTTTATTCTTTTATCCCTTTATGTCCGCTTAAACGACATGCTATCCCTACTCCACTGGAGAAAGTACTCTTTATTCGAATCAACCATGGTGGGGACGAGAAAAAGATGGCGCGTAACGAAAAAATGTGACGCTTAACCGAAAAATGTGACGGTAAATTTTTTTCCAACGCCGATAAAGAAGTTTCACTTCAAAAAGCAAACGCAAGTATATTTGTCCGTGAATAATCAATTTACTAACGAAATTATTTATTGGGTAAATTAACCAAGTCATCGACCAACGTCATATGTAACTAGTGAATATTTATCATAAATCATTATCATTTGTTGAATGATATATAGAATGTATATAGTAATTATATTAACTGATATGAATCTTTTCTGTTATCAACTACGTATAAGACTTAGAGAGAATAATTTTCCTTCCTTTTATAATAGTTATCGATAAACATTAAACTATTGCAATTTCTGTAGGATATATTATGGACATGATACATTACTGTGACGGCCAGCAACAGAGGCATTGATGGATTGAAAATAAATACAAATTACATTTACGAGTGTTCTTTTATAGATCTTGACGCCTATTGAATTTCAGGTTACGTTAAAGTAAACTCATTACACGGTCTTCACTTAACCCATTTTAAGTGAAAAACAATCACTTTTCAAAATCAATGATGAACAACGAACAAACGGATTTTTGTGTAGTGATGAAGTCAGTACGAACCCATGGTTGTTGTGAAAGTTGATAAATTAAAGAAAGAATGAAAAAAAATCTATTTATTGAGACGAACAAAGTTTACAAATTGTTTGCATAGAAAAAATTAATATTAGATAAAATTAGAAATTCCATGTGGTGACAGTTTAAAAATACAATTCATCACTCCCTATTTGGCCCGTGGATGTCGTATAAGACAACTTAAGTATATAATATATCTATAAATGATCGTCATTTATGAGAAAATGTCAATATAGTAAAATCCTATATGTGAAAATGACTCCCACTCTCTGTCATCATCATCATCATCATCATCACAACCCAAATACGTCCCACTATTGGGCTCGGGCTTCCTCCAATGGGAGGGAATTTGACCTACTATACCATGCTGATCAGACATGTCGGTATAGGGTTTCATTTCAAGTTTTCCTTCTCTTGCACAGATGTTATGTGCATATTATATCCCATAGTCGTCTTTTACGACATCCACGGGTAAGATAAGGAGTGGTGAATTGTATTCTTACTCCGTTACCACACGGAACATGTGTTATGATGATTTTATTTACAGAACAACAAGAAGGCAAAAAAGAGGGGTACGAAATACTAGTTAAAAATCCGTATTACCATCAGTTTGGTCAGTATATTACAGTAAGTTAATTTATCAACTTTTTTGAAGGAGGCGCGATCCCAATAGGAAATAAAGGATAGGCTAAAGAATAAAAAAATTTTATTGCTACAAAGAATTGGTTTCAATTACTACATGAGTTATGAACCAATGAAATACGGTGACTTTTTGGCAGACGACGACAGTGTGGCGCGTAGTCGTTGGTCTGACCACTAGTACCGCATTGTTGACATTCGTGACACTAAGAGACACACTAATGGTGTTATTGTCATATATTGAGGGTATCGAAACGGTTTATGTAATGGTACTACAAATATTAATACATTTCTATAGGCGTTTTCACGATATAAGTATAAGCAATAAATTCGTTGCGCTAAGGACGATGAGAGATACCGTATGGCTATCAAGTGAACTAACGTATGTATTACTGTTATGCTTCTCGACAACAGATGGCGCTGGATATCTGACATCATAAAATATATTCCCGAGTTCAAATGCAGGAGACATTATTCTGATATTTACCGCCCACAATTTGTTTATTCATAATTTAGTTTTCATTGTTATTATATATTTTTTTTATTATATATTTTAGATGTTTATAATGAAATAAACATTATAGTAACTAAAAGTTGATTGTTATTGATATAGCATCGCATTTAAGAATTTCGCTTGGTCAACTGGAGAACCTGCTCAGCTTTTAATTGTACTTAAATCATAGATCAGTGATAACCAAACTATTATCGAGATATTATTGGATACCTCACTCATGAGTGCCAATGAATCAACAGTGTAACCAAACCATCAAACGCCATGAGTAGAATAGGTTCCTCTTATCATCATGGCAGCCTACATACGTCCCACTATTGGGCTCGGGCCTCTTTAACAATGGGAGAGAATTTGACCTACTATATCATGCTGGTCAGACATGTTGGTATAGGGTTTCATTTCGAGTTTTCCTTCTCTTACACAGATGTAATGTACATATTATATCCCACAGTCGTATTTTTCGACATCCACGGGCAAGATTATATATATATTTACTCTGTTACCACACGTAATAATAGGTTCCTCTTCAGCTGGTGAAAGAAATACACTGAGATTCTTCACGATGGATTAATTATATAAAGGAGAATTATATAAAGGAGGCAGGATTAATTGCGTAACTATTTATATATTTGAGATTTAGACTATGCCTTGTATGAAAGAGTTAATTTATGTGCAGCGGAGACATTTACAAATACAAACATTATCTTCATCTCAAAGCAATCATCTCTTTTCTGTGCCAAAACCTTTTTTCCTCTTAATCATTAAATAGTGAACCTATCGTTCTGTTTAAACCTTTTTCTTTAGGTTAGTGAGAGCCAATTGATCCGTCACACAGGTTTGCCCTTATATGGACATCAACCCCTCATAAAGTCTTCAAAATATTGTATATATATTTGTTTGTTTGTTACATTTTCACGCTTAAACCACTAAACTGATTTCAAAAAGTCTTTCACCAATGGAAAGCTATAATATCAGGGAGTAACGTAGGCTATATTTTAACGCGGTATTCCCACGGGAATGGGAACTACACGGGTAAAGCGACTGAAAACGAAGCAAAGTTAAGGGGGGGGGGGTTGCAAGTATGTATATATATTTATATTCAATATCATTATTCTCATAGCCTTGTTATGATTTTCTATAGCTTGTAACAAACTAAAATATTTATACTAAAACCCTATATATAATTCTAACACTAAATAAAGAGTAAAAGTCAGCCTTATCATTATCTTTATGTCCTTTATTTGAACATAATTGAAGAAGAATAGTTGTACAGCAGCTATACTTCTGCCCCAGTCACATATGTTAAAGAATATCCACAATACCCTTTAACAGTGTACCTGACTGACTTCAATTGTCCTCAACGACCGAATCTATAGTAAATAAATTTGACTCACCAAATATCTTAAAACAATGTACGCAGACGCATGTCACAGAATACAGCGCTACCAACACAAAAAAAGGCATAAATAGCACCGTGTAGTCCATGGTGTCGCGCTCTGCCAACCGACCTGGCGCGTGTACTGCCAACAGCGTAGAGCTTTATCGAACCAACGATATAATCAGATACGTAAATTGATAATAACTAATTATTCGATAACAGACCAGTTAAAAGGTTTTTGGTGACATTTATTAACTTTACGTCAAACTTTCTTTTTGATTTTGGTGTTTTAAACTTTCTTTTTCATTTGTTTTGAGCATTTGTGAGGTTTAGTACTTTATTGCATTGTTTAAAGCACTTATGTTTAAGCAATATATTTCTGATTGAATATTAAACAATCCTTCTAAATCATTAACAACATATACAGGTTCTGTCAGGTTATGGAACAACTGGTCAAATAGGAGTGAGGCAATGGGGAAACCATGAAAATTTGAAGTAAAAATATTGATTCGTTAATCAATTAATACATGTAAAGTAAAAGTAAATAAATAAAAAAAATATCATTGCTTTTTCGTGTAAATCAAATTGAAAAGCATAAAGTCAGTGATACTTTATCTACAAAATATTGGTACTTTGTTAAATGTTCATTAGAAATTGAATAAATCAATGATTACGTTCACATAAGCAAGACAAACTTTGCCTTAATATCAGCTGATAGGTCATCGACAGTTAAGGTTCATTTCCGTGCATCGCGATCGATCGCTTACAACTGTCGCGCGCGGCTGATGCGACAATAGTCAAAGTATGAAGACGTACGGCATCGTTGCTGTCGTTGGCCGCGCGTGGTTGTCGCGTACCTTGGAAACGGCGTCATATATTTTCATACTTTGACTATTGCCGCATCGGCTGCGCGCAACAGGCAATCTATAGCGCGTGGCCACGATCGGCCGCGATGCACGGCAATATACTATAAACCGTTAATTGTAAAAACTTGATTATAAAAAATAGATTATATCGTAAAGATGTGTGCAATAGAAGTAAAATTTTGTATAACACAAACACTCTAATTATTTATCAATCACTTTTATATACTTACTTTAGATTGCGTTAATCATTCATTAATTTATATCAAATTATGAAAGCATTAAGAGTCTTACTTTTTTCAATATCCGAAGGTAAGTTAAACATTGCTTCCCCACTAACCTACATCCATAAGCCCTTACATGTCCACTGTTAGACGTAAGCCTCCCCACGAGAATGCCACTCGAAATGGTCTTGTGTCACTTGTATTCAACGTTTTCCTATGACTATCAAGATATCGTCAATCCACCTAGTAGGCGGTCGTTCTATGCGGCGTCAACGGATTTGTGGTCGCCACGCGGGAAACTTTCTTCCCCAATGATTGTCGGTTCAACGAGCGACGTAGCCTGCCCATTGTGATTTCAACGGGCTAATACCCGTTCTTCTCTAGTCTTGGGCATAGTCGGTCATCAATGAGAGCGCTCAATTTAGTTCGCAATTCAATAGCGAACTAGTTCGCTCTTTTAGTTCATTAGTTATTTTTTAAAGTGATAAATACTTTTCTCCTGACAAGATTGTGATGAACTTTTTTGTTTAGGAAATCTGAGAGTGATATTTGTTTTCTAATATAGTATAAAATACTAACATTCGATCGAGTACTTTTCCTGGCAGAATTGTGATGACCTTTTTTGACGTGACAACGTCTTATAATTCGATGGAGCCGTCTGTACACACGGAAAAACATGACTTATGCGGCGTTACCTCGCTCTGAGGCGTTCCATTTAAGGCTTGATCCATACAAAATATCTATCAAACAAATAAAATTAATTTTTTTTTTTGAAAAATGAAACCATTCCATTAGTATTTTCTTATGACGTTGTCACGTTCAACTATCGTCAGTAAACCGACTTTACAGACAACCGATTTTTTTTTTAGGAAATCTGAGTGATATCTATTTTCTAATATGGTATAAAACATAACTTACCATTTACTACAACTATTTAGCATAAGAACTAATGAACTAAGAGCGTGATCATCGATGAGCTAGTTCGTACAGTTCGCCTAAAGGAGCGGTCTTTCGACCTAGGTCGTTCACGAACTACCCAAGACTTTTTTCTACACTTTTATCACATAGAGAAAACCGAGCTTAGCCCTCTCCATAGCACGTTGAGCGACTCTGAGCTATTGGCTATTAGAGACCACATTAATATATCAACATGTCTGATTAGTGTGCGATTGGTCAATTTCACTCATATTGAAGAGGAGGCTCTGTGGTAGCGGTGCTGGTGGTGCTGTGTGGTAGCGGCTTCGAATACTACCAACCCTTGCTTTGCTCGTGGGTGTCGTAAAAGACGACTAAGAGCCCTAGATTAACCCGGAATAACTCCATCTGGTACCATTTGGGTCAACGATTACATTCCCAAGGAGGGTTGACGTCAGGCAGGCGGCCGGTCATAAAAGTCATTGCCGAAACTTTTTGCAATATGTCAAAACAGATGATATATTGCGTCGACCCCAAGTAATTGAGATAAGAGCAAGATGATGATGATTGAAGAGGAGGCTCATGCCCAGCAGTGGGGCGTATATGAATTGAAATGAAACACAATCAATGCCAGCGAGCTAATTCTTCGTGGTATGTCAGTTCCACCCGTTCTTCTACGGGTATACATATTCGCAAGTCAACATGTAGGTATGTAAAAAGGAACATAGTATGTTATAGTTATATGAAAGTGCACAATAATCGTTATTAAGTCATAATTGATGATGATGTTGATACTTGACTGTTGAAGCTATCGTAATAACATTATTTGTCGTAACGATAATATTATCAGATAACACGTTTGTGTATATGTGTAATACATTATAATGAGTGAATATCTCATTTAAATATATATCATATACCCCAGAGGGGGACAACTAGACGCCTACTAGAACATTCGATTTTGTTAGGGCAAAAATATTAATAATACAATATTTTAACAAAAAAAAAAGCGACCTCAATGTTTGTCTCACGGATGCCATTGCCAGAACTAGACCAATTTAATATAGGAATACACGGCAAGCATCAACTTTTAAATGCAAAAAGAATTTTCAAAATCGGTTCACAAAGCCGAAAGGTCTGAGGTAACAAATAAAAAAAATACATAATGACTTCTGATGTTTACGCGAGTATTACACATTTTAAATAAAACTACTTTACGGATTTTATCGCGTTTGTATTTGATTTTTGATTGTCCGACGTTTCGAACACTTTGCAACGTTCATGGTCATGGGCGGACCACCCGCCCGAACAAATGAAAATCCGTAAAGTAGTTTTATTTAAAAAAAGAATACAGTCGAATTGAGAACCTCCTCTTTTTTCCAAGTCGCTTTAAAAACTAACTGTATTACTGAGATTTAGCATTTAAGATGCTAGATTATTTATAAAAACTATTCTATACTCGAACCTATTGGTAATCTGTGGTTGCAGAGGCGGTCCCTGACGGAGAGATGCTGCTGGCAGTATCTCTAGACATCGCTAATGTCTTCAGCAGTCTGCCATTCAGCTGCACAAGGAACGCGCTCCGATATCACAAGGTACCCGTATACCTAAGGCGGTTGGTGGCAGACTACTTGTAGGGATACATTATCCTATTTACTAACCGAGTAGGGGTGTTGTGCGGATACCATTACAGTGCGGTGTCCTACAGAGATCGGTTTTGGGATCCACCCTGTGAAACAATGACCACGACTGGGCGTTGAGAGGCAGCCTACACACAGTCGACCTGACCCTGCTGACTATCGCTAGGACGACACTTGACAATATCAAAACTGGGAAGCGCCGCCTACCGCGAGGTAGTCACTTCGCGGAAAGAGGTGCCAGAACGTGCGTGGAACTCGTTTGTGGTGACAGGTTCTGCTACCGACGATTTAGGCGGCGCAGGTCCAAGTGCCTATGCCTAATAGCGCCCGAGTTGAGGTTGCGGGTGAATAGACCGGGGAATAAATAGACTATCACCCGCAGAGAGACTGACAGCATAAGGGCAATGCCCTGGTGGACGTTATTTGAAAGGGCTAGCTTAACCTGCCGGGCTGGCCATGGACAAGACGCTCGGTACCAGAAGTCGGTCCAATGTCGAAAAGGAGGAAATACGGTGAGTTATAGAAGCGCGCGTCGTCCCTTCGTCTCCCTGGACAGAACGGATGGACCAGAAAAATAGTGATGTAAAGCTGTTAGTCGTCATTTATACTCAAGATAATACGAGGGTTGGTAGTATTCAGAGACGCCACCACATAGCATCAGCAGCTTTATT
This sequence comes from Lymantria dispar, assembly GCA_032191425.1. Classification (NCBI taxonomy): domain Eukaryota; kingdom Metazoa; phylum Arthropoda; class Insecta; order Lepidoptera; family Erebidae; genus Lymantria; species Lymantria dispar. Next base: position 328,121 of record CM063465.1, on the reverse strand, counting down.
GATAGTTCTCTGCGAGTATATCTAGTCTATTCAATACATACAGTAATTTCATTACAAATTTTGAATATACTTGCTTACTAAACAAAAGTTAAAATAACTATCAATGATAATTACAAAAGCCTTTCCGGCTATATTTGTAATTCATAATTAAGTTACTAAGCCATATTTAAAGAATTGATAACAGAGGGGAATCCCTTTGGACTATTTGTATTTAATAACGCATATAGAATAATGCTGCTTTCCTTTATCTACTTTACCAAACTTATATTTTTACTCTCCCCCGACACAAAAACGAAGGAGGTCTTTTATTTGAAAGGTAAATTATTCGTGAGTGTCCTTAGCAATGTGGTATTCGACGGCTGTACGCGGGGGTCATCCGGTCTATAGCCCTGTACGGCGCATTGGTGTGGGCGGAGTCCCTGACCGTCCGTCTCAGGACTCTTTTGTGGTATCCGCAGAGAGCCATGGCGGTCAGGGCCATGCGCGGGTACCGCACGGTGGCGACGGAGGCAGCGTGCCTGTTCGCCGCGACCACCTGCGCCTGATGTCGCCCTAGCCGAGGCCGCGGGCAACGTGACCGGGGATTAATCCGTCACCCTCAGAGAGGCTGACCACGCGACGACGACTGACTTCCCGGAGGGCGGGACGTCGAGAGGAGAGGGTACCATGCGGGGGTATGCCGTCGGGCCGACCACTGACGACTAGGATATCTAGGGTCGGCCCAATGACGAAGGCGACGTGCTACGGGTGACTCTATGGCGGTTAAATACTTATGATCGTCACAATATTCTTCGTTCATACATATTTCAAAGTTATTGATAATAAATAGTTTTATAAGCAGCCACCTGCCTGACGTGAACTCTTCTTGAGAATGTAATTATTGACAAGATCCATCAGACTCGTTTCTTACAACATTCACAAGCAGTGTAAGGGATGGTAGTATTGGCCGCCGTCACCATACAGCAGCAGCAGCGGTATGTGTGTATATGTTTTATTATTTGTGTGTTCGAGCACAACTCTTTATATATAGGTAATTCAACACACACTAATTTTATCTATATACATATTATCCTTACTAATATTATAAATGCGAAAGTAACTCTGTCTGTCTGTCTGTCTGTCTGTCTGTCTGTCTGTCTGTCTGTCTGTCTGTCTGTCTGTCTGTCTGTCTGTCTGCTACGCTTTCACGTCTAAACCACTGGACCGATTTTGATGAAATTTGGTACAGAGATGGACTAAAGCTTGAGAAAGGACATAGGCTACTTTTTATCGCGAAAAAATGGGTATAAGGGGTTGAAATAGGGGATGATATTTTGTATGAAAATTCGTCATTTTTGTTGATAGAACTGTGAATCTTTGTATTAAGGCACCTGATAATAAATAAATAAATATTCGTTCTAGCATTTTGGTAGTTTCACTTACATGGGGATGAAATTCAACCCCTAAAATACCAAAAGCATACAGCCGAAACCACTAGACCTAGAAACGTATTTTTTTTACACCATCGTATTTCTTGGGGTGCACGAGTACTAGCAAAGGATTTTTGGAAATTCACCTCCTTAAGGGGTTGAAAAGCACAAGTAACCCTGCTCCGGTGGTCGGTCCAACGACGAAGGCGACGTGGTGTTCGGGTGGGTTGCGGGTGTTGCGTGCTTACTCCCCTCTGTCGCCCCGGACGGAGTGGTGCGAGGAACGCGCCGACCGCAGTCCACCCCAAAAAAAAGGGGATTGAAAAGCATATAGTCTTTCACGTCGAAACCACTTAACCGATTTTGATGAAATTTGGTACAGAGATGAACTAAAGCTTGAGAAAGTATATAAGGCTACTTTTTATTGCGAAAAAATAGGTATAAGGGGTTGAAATATGGGAAAGTATTTTCTTTTTACGTCGTCTTATTTCTTGGGGTACACGAGCACTAGCAAAGGATTTTTGGAAAATCACCCCCTTAAGTGAGTGAAAAGCGTATAGACGAAACTCTTGGAGCTAGGAACGTAAAACTTTCTATGCAATTCTCTTTCCTTTGTTTTAAGTGAGCTCTAAGAAATTATTTTATTAAAATCAACTCCTAAAGGGGTGTAAAATATATAGCCGAAATCATTAGGCCTAGAAACATGGAATTTTGTATAAAGTTGCCTTTCTTGGGGGAAGAGAGATTTTTGCAATTTTAGCCCTAAGGGGGTGAAAAGCATTTAACCGAAATCACTGAGCCTAGGAAGGATCATTTTAGTACACGGTTGGCTTTCTTGGATTACCCCCAGATTTTCTTAGTGCTCACTTACCAAGCACTATGAAAATAATTTTGGCAAGGATAAGCGAGCTCTAACAAAGAATTTTTGGCAATTCAACCCCTAAGAGGGTGAAAGCGTATAGCCAAAGATACCGGGCCTAAGAATGTGAAATTTTGTATACCGATCGGTTATTTGTGGTAAGCACGCACTAAGAAACAATTTTGGGCTGCCCCAAAAGGATAAAACGCATATAGTCGAAGACACCCACCCAGCCAATGATATATCATCATTATCTTGCTCTTATCCTAATTACTTTGGATCGACGCAATATGTAGGTAGGGTACCTACTACTGCCATCGTAGATATATTGCAAAGGTTCTAGCAACATTTTATGACCTGGCCGACATTGTTGGCCAGACGGCATCACCAATTGGTCCAGGTCGATGTAAATCTTTGTCTTAGTAGTATTTTGCGACACCCACGAACAATGAAAACGTGGTAATATTTCTAGCAGCTACCAGACAGTAAGTTACAATCAAAATATTATTACAATTTTCTATCTCTACAAATAAATAAATTTGAAGCGTCTGTTTGTCTATCAAAATAATAGGTTTTATTTATGCTCACACAATACGGTCCAATTTTTTTTGTCTGTCTGTCTATTCGTTACAGGTAATCTTCAAAATGGCTGGACCGATATTGATTATATTTTACCATCAGGTCTACCAGTCGTACATAAGGAATAACTTAGACTATTTTATCTCAGGCTATATTTTATCCCGGTGTGGATGAATTAAGTCGATTTTAAAATTATTTCACTAATGGAAAGCTATTTTTAAGCGAGTAACATATTTAAGCTATTTTTATCCCGATATTTCTACGGGATCGGGTACAATGCCGGTGAAATCACGGGAATATAATGGTTTAAAAAATTAATTCACTAATGAAAAGCTATATTATCAGTGAATACCATATAAAGGCTATTTTCATCCCGGTATTTGCCCAGGAACGACAACTATACCGGGGGATGTCGAACAATTTTTAAAATTCTTTCACCAATGGAAAGCTACCTATGTTGTCAGCGAGTAGCATAGGCAATTTATATCTCTGATATTTCTGGTATTTATATATTTTTTTTTTACCCATGTAAATTTATAATATCAGCAAGTTACATAGGCATTTTTTATCTCGGTATTGGCATGGGAATGGGGTCTACGTGAATGAAACTGCGGGTGTTTGATTGATATAATTTTTTTTTTCACCAATGGAAAAGTACGTTATCAGAGACTAAGGAAAGGCCACAATACCATCGTATTTGCACGGCAATCTGAACTACAAGGCTGGAAGTAATATTCAAATGTGAAAGTTTGTGAAGATATTTGGATGTTTGTTACTCAATCACGCTTAAACTGTTGAGCAGATTTGGATGAAAATTGACACGTAGATAGAGTATTTCTTAAATTAAGAAATGTAATACTTTTTATGTCGATAATATTCTTTGCGATAATAGTTCAATATGCAAGTAAATTTTTACGCGGGCGAAGCCGCGGGCAAAAGCTAGTAAAATAATAAAGTTATATTTATCTATATACGGACATCTTTATTAGAGGATTCTTCAACAGTAATCTATACAATCAAATCTATATAAATAAATAACATTGAAGTGTCCGTTTGTAATGGAAAAATAATAGTTATTTTTGTCACACGGAAATACCTAAGACTGAAAACCATTTTCAAAATGGACGGACCTATTTTGTTAGTATTTTACTACCAGGTAGCTATCTATTTAAAGAATCACTTGGGCTATATTTTATTCCGGTATTTTCACGGGAACAGAAACTGCACGGGAATCTTCTAGACAGTAAATCAATTCTTAATTTCGTTTTTATTAGATTGAATAAACCAGTTAGTCATTTAAGCTAAGCTCAAACAAAATTTAGACTTTTATAGTATGGTATTATCGATAAACATATTATGTTACAGATTAATAAATACACAAAATAATTACTAGCTACTGAGAGAATTTAAATGAAACGCTAAAATAACAAATGAATTGAAGGAAGTATAGATAATTTCGTAAACATTTTTTTTTTATTGCAAGCAGTGGTAAACGAGCAAACAGTAGGTACACCTGATGGTAAGTGTTGCTGCCGCTCATGGACCTGGGGTGGGCTGCGGTCGTCGCGCCTCCGCACCACTCCGTCCGGGGCGACAGAGGGGCCTAAGCACGCAACACGCGCAATCCACCCGAACACCACGTCGCCCTCGTCGTTGGGCCGACCACTGGAGCAGGGTTACTTGTCATCAGTGGTCGGCCCGACGGAATTCCCCCCACCCGGGGTACCCTCCCATCGACCAACGTCCCCCCCTCGGGGAGGACGTCGGTCTTTCCTCACGCGGTCGGCCTCTCGGCGGGTGACGGACTAATCCCCGGTCACGTCACCCGACACGCAAACACCTTCAGAAAGTTGGGCTTTTGGCGCTCATCGAACGAAGCGGAGTAACAAATTGCTACTACTTAGATGTCGATTTTCTGGGGGAGCGTGGTTCTACCCCGGACGAACTGGCCCGTGGCTGTAGACAGATAACTGTCAACAGTGTGGTCCTACCACTAGGATTCCTGCCACTAATGTATTTTATATCAAACAACAAAAGTGTTTAGAAACATTTCGCAAAGAGTATACGCAGCGCGAGTTTTGTTGAAAATAAATAAAACTACATATAATACAGTACGAAATAGCTGACGTGTATATCGTGTACCTACTATACTTGCGTAGCCGATGGGAACTTGGCTGTATAGAATCGATAAACGCATATCTATGACTAGGCATAGGCAATAGCATTATATACGTTATGAATAACTACCTACACTATAGAAACGGTCGTGATGAGAAGATCCTACCCTTTTTCTCGCCTAGCCTCCAGCTGACAAGTTCGTACTATGCGTTAACGAACTTTATTCCAAAAACTAAAGATTTTATTATAAAGTGCCCATTGTCATTGTGATTAGACTTAATATTGCGACGGAGGGATGCTGCTAACGGTGTCCCTAGACATCGCCAACGCATTCAACAGTCTGCTATTCAGCTGTATCAGGGAGGCGCTGCAGTATCATGAGGTGCCCGTATAACTGAGGCAACTGGTGGCAGGCTACTTGGAGAGGCGCAGCGTCCTCTACACTAACGGAGTACGGGGCGTGGTGCGGACGACCATGTTTTGCAGTATCTCACAGGGTTCGGTTCTCCCCGTAGAACATCGACTACGACGGGGTGTCAAGAGTCCTGCAGCGGCCTGGCTGTGCCCCTGGTATTGCAAAGGTCCATGTGCAGCAGTTTCACTTACCATCAGGTGTGCTGCTTGCTCGTTTGCCACTGTTGGCAATAAAAAAAAAAAAAAGTGAGCCTCCTACCAGCGCTTCGATCACCGTTAATTCGGTTACCATCAGCATACGGGCCCATATGAAGTGCTTGGGCCCGGTGCCCGATGGGCATTGGTGGTTCTGAAAGTATTTCCGCGGTTTGCTCCGCGAGTTGTTGGCGTGGCGTCCACCCTTCCTGGACTGATGTCGTACCTGCACCTGATGTCGCCCTAGCCGAGGCCGTGGGTAACCGGGGAATTGTCCGTAGTCCGCAGAGAAGTTGACCGCGTGAGGGCGACCAAGTTCCCGGGCGGAGCGTTAGGGAGAGACTATTCCGAAAGGGTATCCCGCCATGCCGCCACGGACGCCACGATACTCGGTACCAGTGGTTGCCCGAATGGTGAAGGTGAGAGAAAACGGTGGGTTATGGGGCCGCGCGTCGCCTTTTTGTCGTCGCAGATGGAGCAGGCAGCGTGTATGCTAACCATAGCCCACCCAGCGCCATCTGTATTCAGTATATGATAATACTATAATAAATTTAATCACATGTACACTATCTGTTACACGTAGAAGGGATTATAATATATTATATCTGTATATCTATACTATCAAATTTATATCTAAAAGGATTTTGCATAAATATTATCATCGGATGAACCGATGGACTATCTATGAGGTGAAAATATACCTTACTTTCATGAGATTTGAAAAACATATCAGTTAAAAGATCAGAACTGCTTTTTTTAAATTGAAAATACTATATGGTATTAGGAAAAATTTGTCAAAAGAAACTCGTAATTTATTATGTGACCTCCTTATTCTATCTTCTTTTGATTATTGTAGCACTGTTTATGGTCCCCGATTATATACTAAAACTGAAAATGCCATACAAAGAGTGCATAATGCATGCATGAGATTCTGTTTTAATATACCTAAAAGGGAACATGTAACGCCATATATGATCAAACATAAAATTTTAAACATGAAATCAAGAAGAGAGCTCCAGCTCGCATGTACGACCCAAAAAGTATTATGGAATAAAAACCCTGAATACTTATTTGAAAAACTTACATGGCTTAGAGATATTCACTCAAGAACTATACGCTCTAATTCATTTTATACTCTTCAAATACCAATGCACAAGACTAGTGGTTTCAAAGGCTGTTTCAAATATAGTGCATCAAAAATATGGAATAACATTCCTCCTCCTTTGAGACAAAATACAAGTTTTAACAGCTTTAAAAAAAAAAATTAAACTACTACTATTATAGCGAAATAAAACCATATTTGATGCGACATTTGTATAACGAACTGATGAATAATTACATGACATAACCTACAAATATGCAACAAATAGATACGTCAACCACTGCCCACATACACGCATACGCACACACATACACACATTCACACACGCAAACAAACACTCAACACTCGTACACACAAAAATGGAAAAGCGAACTCATCATACAAAAGCACATCCTTCATAATTCAATTCATTAATGTTATTTATATTGTTATCATTCTTATTGTAAGTTATTTTTATTCCTTTTCTTTTTTTCTTTTCTTTTTGTTATTTTTTCTTTCTTATATGTTTGAGGAAAGGGGTTTGCTGAAAACCAGCCCTGCATAATTTATATGCAGCGCAATGCTGAGCATTCCCCTATTGTCAAAATTAATTAAAAACATGTATTATAATTATTAGTTATTATGTGACAATAAATGCTATTCTATCATTATCATTTCAGTCTATCGCCGTCCACTGCTGGACGTAGGCCTCCCTCATGTTACGCCACAAAGTGCGGTCCTGTGCGGTCTTGTGCCGCCTGCATCCAACGACGACCAGCAACCTTCACCAGGTCGTCGGTCCATCTAGTTGGGGGCATCCTACACTGCGACGTCCGATACGTGGTCGCCATTCGAACCTTTCTTCCCTAGCGGTTGTCAGTTCGTCGAGCGATAGAATTAATATTTATATTAACATTAGTACAAGAGAAGGAGAACTCCAAATAAACCCTATACAAACTCGTTTGATCAGCGTTTTATAGTAGGTCAGATTTATTGCCACTGTGGAGATAGCCCACGTCGAAAACTAGGACGTACGAGCTGAAATGATAATCATGATGAATAATTTTTTTTTTTGACATCTTATGTATTTACAATTACCATATTTTGCATACCCACAGCAGTGATAAAAGGTTATTAAGCGAAAAGATAATACTATAAGAGAGAAAAATCGATATCTGTCATTAGTATGGTCTAAATTTTATTTCCCGTGCCTACATATCGATTGCAAAGATGGCGTAGTGGTTGGGATATCGATCTATTTTATCAATGTCATGGTTTGAATCCCACGCAAGACAATACTTTCTGCAATCCGCAAATTATTGTTTTGAGTCTGAATGTAACTTGTGTCCGCTAATTGTATATTTGTAAAGTCCTATTATTTAATAAAAGTGTTAGTGCGATTCTAAGCGCCTGATTTAAAAATATAGATCAAAAACAAATTCGTGTACTACGTATTAATTGCTAATAGTTTATTGAAAAGTTACCTTTGAGGTTGCATTTGTCAGAGGACGCAATTTTGTTTTTAAGGTTGAGGGAGGCGTTAATGTAGAGTTAAAACCAAGTTTGCGAGGTTGCAACTCTTGTCCCACTGCCATCATCCCCGAAAAGGTGATATTGACGCTCGTGGACCTTTGCTAGGCCGCTGACTACAGTGAAGAAAGTGAAGTGAGTGTGAATACGCGCAATGAGGATCGGTGATAGTATAGGTAACAGCAGAAATCTACCACACGCAATCATCATCATCTCAAACACAAAAGTCTCTGTTGGGCTTGGGTCTCTTTCACAATGGAAGGGAAATTGGTCTGCTATATCACGTTGCTCAGACGTATTGGTATAGGGTTTTATGTCGAGTTTTACATCTCTTGAATTTTTTTATTGCAATAGATTTTCTGCTCAGTGTGGTACTACCCCGGACGGACTGGTCCGCGGCTGTAGACAATGCTCCTACCACTAGTTGATGTTATAAGCATATTTGGTGCATCATTATCATCTTCATCTTTTATGACAGGCAAAATATACAATACAAAATATACAATACAAAAACATGCATTTATTTAAATGTACAGGTTCTTGGCAGTTTTCATCATCAACATCATCATCATCTCAGTCCACATAAGTCCCACTGGTGAGCTGGGGCCTCCTCCATTATAAGAGGGAAATTGCTCTACTATACGACTCTGCCTAAACGTGTTGGGTACTGGGTTTTATTTCGAGTTTTCCTTCTCCTAAATAGACGCTAACTGCATATTATATATATCCCTTATTCATCTTTTGAGATACCCACGGGTAGTAGAGGGAGTGCAGAGTTGTTTTTTACTCCGTCACCACACGGAAACTTAACTGTATTTATCGTTAAAATTAAGTGAATCAAATTATCTATTATTGTAATACTGAATAACAAAATATACAATACAGAAATATGCGAATATTTAAATATACCAATGTGATGGTTATTCTAATGGTTAACTCGTGATCGGGTATCGGTTGCGGGAAAAGGATTACGGCTAAACCAGAGTCAACCATAATCTTTTGTATTATATTTGAGAATTGTATTCCATCATGGTTCGAAGGACTGGAGCTATTAATAGGCATGTTGTTGTATGTAATTTAATTTAAAAGAAATTAGTCAAGAAATAAAAAATAGACAATACCGCTGAGTTTTTTGCCGGATCTTCTCAGTGCGGTCGCACTCCGATCCGGTGATAATTTTAGGTAAAATTTAAAAATGACAATATAACAAAGTGTAAGCCTCCATAGAATTTATATCTTAATATATATAAATTTCGTGTCACGTTGTTTGTCCGCGATGGACTCCTAAACTACTTAACCGATTTTAATCAAATTTGCACATCGTATGCAGTTTGATTCAACTTGAAAGATAGGATAGCTTACATCTTAATTTATAGTCGCAATATTATTTTATTGCAAATTATTTCTCTATTATTTGACATTCATAATTATCTGTTAACTCCAAACGAGTTTAACAGATGGTGATATATGTTGACTGGATTGAGTGAGTAATTTGTGTGTATTCAAGGGGATTCCAGAATGGTTTAGATTCACAATTGGACCCGGTAGGTGGCGCTTTATTTGAACAGAACAACGTCTGTTGGGTCAGCTAGTGTAATATATGATTTGAATTTGACTTTACAGGTTTTTTAAATATAATTTTTGCTTCAGGAGAGTATGCAATAGCACTACAATCTGGTGTTTATAACATCAGGATCGTCAACATATTCATATCGACTTGCACTCGGCTACCATCAGACAGTACATGAAATAGTGTGACCGTTAATATTTTGATTCTGACACGGTACACAACAACAGCCTTTTTTGTGACAGGCTATGATCTGGATACACCCCGCCCAATCTGTCCGCAGCAATGGATGAGCGGCATATGGCCTCATAATCCACCGTATTTGTTCTCCATCACCATTGGGCCGATCACTTGTACCGATTCCTTGCCATCCCGTTCTACGACCTGGCAATAAGGACACACTAATACCCTAGCACTCGAAGTTATCATTTATGCCTCTTAAATCTCGAAGGCTGCTCTAGGCCAAGACTCAATCTCGAAGATCCCGATGGCAAGATCACTACAGCATAGAGCTAGTAATAAAACACGACTATGTCTTAACCGCCAAAGTTGAAACTCCCAGCAACGCCCCAAATCGAGGCGCGTACCCCATAGCGGATACCTTGGGTCCCGCTGCTTAAATGTTTAGGGTTGAGAGCCCTGTGCACTTTGCACTAATTCGCGTATAGGATCTAACAGCTATCTCAGGCCAATATCCATAGCCCAAAATAAACAATTACAATCACCAACTTATCTGTTAAACGTGACAATAATTTGGAGATGAGATTATCGAAGGATTCATCATGTCGGCTCATATACGTTCTACTATTGGGCTCGAGCCTCCTCCACAATGGGAGGGAAATTGACCTTACTATACCATGCTGCTTTCCGTGTGGTGAAGAATATAATTCACCACAATTCTTAACCGTGGATGTCGTAAAAGACATCTAAGGGATATAATATGCACATAGTATCTGTGCAAGAGAAGGAAAACTCGAAATGAAACCCTATACCAACATACCTAACCAGCATGGTATAATAGGTCAAATTCCCTCCTATTGTGGAAGAGACCTGAGTCCAATCCGGTGATGATGATGATGACACCATGCTGGTCAGACATGTCAGTATTTGTTATAAGTCAGGGTTTGTTATAAGTTTTCCTTCTCTTGCATAGATATTATATGTACATATATTGTATATCTTAGTCGTCTTCTACGATACCCACAAGTAAAAAAGGGGGTGATGAATTGTATTCTTACTCCGTCACCACATGGATAATCGAAGGATTTAGTATATAAATAAAATAATTATGCAATAGTTATATGTACTTACTGAATACTCTGAAGACATATCGCCCAATAATAATATCACAAACTGTCAAATAAATAAACACCAAAATTATAAGGATTACAAAGAAAAAAAAGAAAACAATCTCTTTTTCGTTTAAATACATTTCGAGTTACACAATTGTATAGTACTACTAAATTAAAATGTCCGTTAATGTAATTTTAATTGTCAAATAAGAGTCGTATTGTATTCGATAGGTTAATCTTTCGTTGTTCGGATCGTACTGACATGTTTTCCATGTGAGAAATACTGATCTGTTTAAAGTGCTGATAAAGATGACACAGTGTAAGTTTATTAGACACTGTGTTTTACATTAAACCGATAACATATATTGTATTTCTCTACATTGAGATAACTTATATGGTAAAGTTTATATTTATGGGTTTCTGTATACCATACTGAATTGATACAACTCACGTAAGGTAACTTGGCTTTTTCATACTTCCTTGGCTGTCAAGTAGTTAAAATAAAATATACTTATGATTAAAAACATCATCATAGTAGCCCACATACGTCCCACTGTTGGGCTTGGGCCTCCTCCACAATGGGAGGAAATTTGACCTACTATATCATGCTGGCCAGACATATTGGTATAGGGTTTCATTTCGAGTTTTTCTTCTCTTGCACAGATGTTATGTGCATATTATATCCCATAGTGGTCTTTTATGACATCCACGTGCAAGATAGAGAGTGGTGGATAGTATTCTTACTCCGTCATCACACGATAAATTATCATTAAAATACGTTGATAATAATAGTAATTATTAATATAAATAATATTATTACTATTATGTATCACCATAAAACAAAATTATTTTCATTCGTTTATTTCGGTTCATATACATCCAACTATTGGGCTCGAGCTTCCTCTACAATAGGAGGGAATTTGACCAACTATAGCACGCTGGTCATACGTGCTGGTTTATTAAGAGATTTTCTTCTCTTGCATAGATATTGTATGCATATTTAATCCCTCATCCGTCGTTATTAACATTCACAGGCAAGAGAGGGGTGGTGAATTGTATTCTTACTCTGTCAACACATGGAAAACAAAGTCGACAGCCTATCTACAGTGGAATCTGATGGATAGATAGATTGGCAATCACTGTTAATGTTATTGCTATTTTGTTTATTACTTACGGTGGCAAACGAGCAAACAGTACACCTGATGGTAAGTGTTGCTACCGCTCATGGACACCTGCAAGGCCGCTTCCTACCACGAAGAAATTTAAGGGAGGGGGAATTCATGCAATGAGGTTCAGTGATACTAAAGGCATCACTAAAACCTACCACACGTAGACACCCTCAGAAAATTGTGCTTGCTCTCTCTCGCTTACCGAACGAAGCGCAGCAAATTGCTAACTACTCTTATATTTTCTGCTCAGTGTGGTATTACCCCGGACGGACTAGCCCGCGCCTGTAGACAGACAATTGCTCCTACCACTATGAACATTATTTATGTTGTTATTGCTTTCTCATTCTTACTGCCTAGATTATGACATTTTATATTACGTTAACAATTTATAAAACTTATAGTAATCCGTTTGTCTTGTGTTTAAACATATTTTCTTGTTGAAAAACATAATAAAGAGTGTATAATAATGTGAAATCTTCCTCTAGCATATCAATCATATTTAAACCATACTACTATTACTTTAAAGTACATTTTACATTATAACTCTTAAACGTTACATTGAAGATAATCCGATAAGCCTTATCTTGTTAGCTCAACATTGAAAACTATCATAAAATGATCTTTCACGCCTTCCTATGCGCTAAAATATTAAGAACATATTGCGGAGAAATGTTTTTGCAATAAGGGTCTAATTATTTTTGACATGATTTGATACGTAAGGTTATTTTTTTTTATGAAAATCTGTTGTTATTTAAGCAATACTAGTATCATCCTCATCATCTAACCTCATATAGGTCCCACTGTTGGGCTAGAGTTTCCTCCGCGTTAAGAGGGAAATTGACTTACTATACCACGCTGCTCAAATTTATTTTGAATTTTCCTTCTCTTACATAGATGTTATATGCATATTATATTCCTTAGTCGTCTTTTACGACACCCACGGAATAATAGTATAGTGGAAGATAATTACGAAGATATACAGGGTGGCGCAATAGAACGTGCATTTTTAAAATAATTATTAAAAAATAAATACAAAAGGTATAGTTAAAATAAAACTAAGCAATTATTAAGTGATAACTGAAGTTTATTTTTTAAAAATAACATCATCTAAATGATGACCCTCTCTACGTTGGCACTCCTCTAACCGCAAACGGAAATTACCGAAAACTTTCTTAAGTAGTGCTGGTGTGATTGCTGCCATTTCACCACGAATATTCTCCTTGAGCTGACTGATGTTTCTCGGATTATTGGTGTAGACTTTGTGTTTGAGGTATCCCCACAAAAAAAAGTCAGGAGGCGTCAAGTCTGGACTGCGCGGAGGCCATGGGATATCACCTCTTTTCGAAATCAGTTTGCCAGGGAACATCTGCTTCACAACCGCCATGGAGTCATTTGATGTGTGACTGGTAGCTCCGTCTTGTTGGAACCAAGTCCTAGAGTTCTTTATTCTTGAATTTTCAAGTTCTGGGGCCAAAAAACCTTCCAACATCGCAACATAGCGTTCGGTATTAACAGTGATGTTTTGCCCCCGTGCGTTTTCAAAAAAATAAGGACCAATTATTCCTTTGGCAGATATTGCGGCCCAAACTGTCACTTTAGGGCTATGTAACGGTTTTTGATGTTTGAGTCTGGGATTTTCACTATTCCAATAACGACAATTTTGGCGGTTTACGAACCCATTCATATGAAAATGTGCCTCATCAGAGAAAAGGATGTTTTCAAAATTTGAAAACCGATTGAGCATTTCATTAGCAAATGTGAGCCGTTCTATGAAGTCAGAGTCTTTCAATTCTTGAGTTAATTGCAGCTTGTATGGATGCAATTTAAGATCCAAGTTTAAAATTCGTTGCAAACTTCGTCGCGATATGTTTAGGACAGACGATCTCTTGCGAGTAGACATTTGTGGATCTTCTCGTACCGACTGCTTAACACTCTCAATATTGTCTTCGGTCCTAGATGTGCGTGGACGACCTTTTGCGTGTGGTTTAAACGTCGATCCAGTCTCTTCAAAACGCTTTATCCAGATTTTAATTAAATTAGCACTCGGAGCCTCCCTAATTTGCCGTACACCATACTCAGAACAAAATAGTCGCCTGACAACTACGTACGAACGAGAGTTTTCGTAAAATGCGCGCACGCAAAATGCGCGACGCTTCCCGTCGAAGTGACTCATAGTGACTAAAACTTTATGAACCGCGCTACCCAACGATATCGGTCTCCCCCCGCCCACGCCCCTTCTACCCCGCAAAAAAAGATGATGCAATATGCACGTTCTATTGCGCCACCCTGTATAACGAGGTCGAATCTGTGTCAAAAAGTGCTTCCCATCAAACGTGGTCCAAAAAATACTTAACTACATTCCATAACTGGGCATCGAATCTGCGACTTATTGATATCGGTTTCAGACAAGTTGTGACAATTTGCCTTTACAAGTACGCTATAAAAAAACGTCGAGCCTCGAACCTGTTACCCAATATTGTGTCTGCACTCCGAACAAATTCACACGCGAACTTTTATATATAATAATTGCAGTTCTCAGAACAATTCTTATATATATTTGTTATACTAGGTAGAACGGGGTACCCTCTTCCTTCCAACAAGTTGAATAGAGTGACGGCTGCTCTAGTAGTTAACTCGTAAGTAAATGCCGTTTGTGAGATTTTTGCATTGTATTTTAGAAATATTATATCCTAATTCATAGTGTATCACATTATTCATTATATCGTCCAATATACTTCTCACTGCTGGGCCTGGGCCTCCTCTGCGCGAGGGAGATTGACCTACTATACCAGGTCAGGTGGACCGACGACCTGGTACAAGTTGCTGGGCGTCGCTGGATGCTTATTCATTTAAACCATTCTCGAATTCTTATGAATTTTTTTGTGTATGTTGCATCAACAATCAATCAACACACAAAAAATTTCATCAAAATCGGTTGAGTCGTTTAGAAGGAATTCCATTACAAACACAGGGCAATCTCAGGGTACGATTCACCACTCTTTCCCTTTCCTTCTATTGGTCGTGAGTATCGTAAAGGACGATTAAGTCAAATGATATGTAGGGAACATCGACATAAAACTCTATGCCAACATGTCTGACTAGCGTGGTATCATCATTCATCATCATTTCAGCCTATCGCCGTCCACTGCTGGACGTAGGCCTCCCTCATGTTATGACACAAAGTGCGGTCCTGTGCCACCTGTATCCAACGACGCCCAGCAACTTTCACTAGGTCTTTGGTCCACATATTATATATACCTACTAGCAACCCGCCCTTGCTTCGCTTCGGTTTTAGTCGTTTTACCCGTGTAGTTCCCGTTTCCGTGGGAATACCGGGATAAAATATAGCCTAGTTTACTCCCTGATATTATAGCTTTCCGTTGGTGAAAGAATTTTTGAAATCGGTCCATCCGTTTTGAAGATTACCCGGAACAAACAGACAGACAAAAAAAATAATAAAGTAATTTTTAGGCATATGTATAGTGCAAATAACCGTGTGAGCATGAAAAAAGCCTATTATTTTGACATTACAAACAGACACCCCAATTTTATTTATTGGTATAGATTGATAAAAAAAACTGTGATCCTTATTAGAATAACAGAAGTCGAAACAATAATTTGTAAATTATTTACCTGTTTGTTTGAGTATATGTTTTACACAAAAATGCCTGCATGAAAATGAATGAAGTTAACTATGTTATGTTAGAGATCTATCTTTAATATGGTGTTATCTCTATAAAAAACAATAAGTAATCAATTTAAGCGAAACAGTGGGCACAACTAGTATATAAGAAAAATCTTCGAACATTATTCAATGTATACACATTATTTATACATGAATAAAGCAGGTTGATATAGCTGCAGGGCATACATTGCCCGCTCAACACCTGTCATATACATATAACATAATTAGCACCTGCGCAATGTATTACAAACAAACAAAAAGAGTTGTATCGATTAAGATTTACATGTTTAAATGGGTAAGGTTTTCGCGATATGGACGACGAATTTGATCTCACGAAATGCAAAATTTTAAAACTCTTTAATGGCAGATTCACAGAACAACTATCCGTGTGGTGACAGAGTAAGAATTCACCACTCCCTATCTTGGCCGTGGATGTCGTAAAAGATGACTCAGCGATATAATACGCATACAACATCTACGCAAGAGAAGGAAAACTCGAAACAAAACCCTTTTCCAGCGTGGAATAGTAGGTCAATTCCCCTCCTCTATGGAAGAGGCTTGAGACCAACAGTGGGTCGTATATATGCTGAGATGATGATGATGGTGATGATGACCTAACATAAAAGAAACAATTACAGCTATTATACGTCCCACTGCTGGGCGCCCAATTGACATACTATACCATGCTGGTCAGAAGGCTTGGTATAAAAAAAAATATGGCATTAATAATTTTTTTATAGAATTCCTGAATTAGTAAACCTCTTAGTGATTACTTAAACATCTGTGTGGCGATAGTCTAAAGTGCAATGTGTAAGTAGTAGTAGAAGTACACTACAGAGAGTTACATTATCTCTAGCCGCGAGCCAGTCCGTCCAGAACCACACGTTCACAGAAAGTCTTCGTCTGAGTTGTAGCAATTTGTTACTGCACTTTGTTCGGCGAATGAGAGAGCTGGAAGTACAACTTTCTGAGGGTGTTTGCATGTGGTAGGTTTTGGTGATGCCTTTATATCAGCGACTCTCACCGCACGCATTCACACTCCCTTCATTCACTCTGCACGGTTGAAAGCGGCCTATTGTTTGCTCGTTTGTCACCAACAGCAATAAAAAACCACTCCTTCCTCTAACTACTGTCGCAAGTGGCTCTAAGTAGATTCATTATGACTCACATACATCCCACTGCTGGGTTCGAGCTTCCTCTACAACACGAGGTACATTGACCTAATGTACACCGCTGATCTGACGGGTTGGTATAAAGTTATTTCGAGTTTACGAACATTCACGGGAAAGTGAAGACCCGTGATATATTGTATTCTTAATCAGTTATCACACGGAAAAATAAACAAAAATATAATTAGTTGTAAATTTAATTTTAATTAACGTTAGTATCGAATCAGTCGACATTAAATGGAAATTATTTTGCAGCATATTATGCGGCCCGCGGCGGTACTTACTGTATCGTTTGATCGATCCATACACAATATTACTTACAAGTGCAATTTAGTCTTCATTGTATTATCTATATTCACATCAAAACACGTGTTTATATCAAAGCAATATCGATGGTAAAATCGAATAAACTGCGTATATAACATAAGCGTATCCAGTCAGGAACAATAAAATCACTAACGTTACAGCATTCATAAGGTTTTTTTTAATATATTATTTTATAAATTACTTATTTACGTAGTCAATAAGAAGAAAAAGAAATCTAAATATAACATTTTAATAAAATTTATAGGAGATAGAGAAACGCTATTAGAGCTAATACTAGATACATCATCAAAGGCTTCAACAGAACTTTTTAATTCTTCTGATATGCCATTAGATTTATACGGCAAAGGCAAACCATAAAATACATCAAGTAAACTATAACTTGGTCTAGTTAATAATAACTTAGGTGATTTAGTTGAAAATCTAAGTAAGTGTGAATAATCTTTAACGGATACAGAATTAACTGTATTGACATTCGTAGTAACATCTGTAATAGATGAAGAAGTTTCGCTTTTAATAGAAATATCATCGGCTGTTATGGATATATCATCTCTGTCAGTAAAAGCTTTGTTCACTGTATCCGGTACTTCATCAATGAAACCTGATTTAAGTTTGCTGGTATCAGGAAATTTACTATACCACATTTTACGTCGCGGTAGTTTACTTAGTTCGGACCTTCGCTGATATAAATCGCTGTCTTGCTTTTTCATAGTTACATCTGAAGGCATTTGACGCCTTTTAGCCTTATGATGACTTACTACAGCATACATTTCTAGTTTCATTGATGCTTGATGATAAAAGTTAAAGCGAAAATATAAATCATAGCTTAAAACGTGAAGTTTATTCCCTAAGTAACGCAGATATGATGGTTTCAAGTGTTTTTTTGGTTCGCTATCGTCTGGCTCTACTGTTCTGTCTTCTATTAAAATCTCTTTCAGGATCTCTTCTGGTGTTCCTTCGTCTGCTGTCACGGATCTACCTTCCCCCATGTCTATGAATTCATTGTAAGAAATAGTAGCCTCAGAACGCCATTCACTGTCAATCTGAATAATAATTAGATTTACATACAAAAGCAGCTGAGAAAAGAAAGATTTAATGAAATGAATTTTATCCTTGGTAATAATTTATATTTTAATGAAAGCTTAGTGACAATTGTAAATAGAACATTGTAGGTAGATTGTAAAAGATATTATAATTGTAGAAGATAGACTCATATTTGGTCTTAATATGCTTACGTTTGCTTTTGAGTAAATTAAGAAAAATTATAGCAAATCCTTTTTCACAACAAGTATTTAGATGCTTTGATGTAACTTTATTAAAAGATGTTGATAAATAGAAGACAAATATAGAATCTGTTGCATAAAAAGAATTACTTACGGTCAAGTAAGCGCATGTACACGGATTCTTAGTCAGGTCATAAAGAGAAATCTAAAACCAACGTTCATATAATTAGTAAGAAAAAGATAACCACATGAAGACTTATTAGACAAATACTAAGGCAAATCCATGGGCTGTATGGTGGCGGATATGAATACTACTAATTTTTATATTATTCGTCGGTATATTAAAAAAATTACTAAGAATTTTTCCTTCAACATTTTTTATTTATATTAATGGAAAAAGCATTTACGCATATCTGGGTACACATATACGTATGTTCTGCGATATCACGGTTTCGCAGAAAGATGCTATGACTAGCCAGCATACGGGGCTGTTAAACATTTTTTCAATAATAGTCAGCAGCGACAGATTGCGTCCGATCTCAGTCACGAGAGCATGTCGCTGGGACCAAGTGGAGCATACCTCGACAGTGTGACGCACATCGTTTATTAGCGCGCCATACTCATGTCCGCTTGAAGCTTTACTTCAACCGAAGCCAATTCTATCTGATGCTTTCTGGTCAACAATAACATTCCCAAGGATGACGTCAGGTAGGCGGTCGTTCCAAAAACCTATCGCCCAATATGCAATACATACGATGGAATAAGAGTGCAAATTGCACCGACCACAAGTAATTGGGATTAGAGTAGGATGATAATGATGATATTAAGTTATTAAAAATATCTCGACGAAACTCCTATTATATCAGAGCACTTTAACGCCTGATGCCGCCCTAGCAGAGGCTGCGGGTGAACAAACCGGGGATTTAGTCAGTCACCCGCGGAGAGGCTGAACTCGCGATGGCGACCGACATCCCGGGAAGGCGACGTCGACGGGAGAGGGTATTTCGTCGGGCCGACCACTGAAGTCAAGAAACTCTGCACCGGTGGTCGGCCCAACGACGAAGGCGACGTGCTATCAGGTGGGTTACGGAGCCGTGCGCCACCCCTTTGTCGTCCCGGACGGAGCTGGGCGGCAGATACACTATCCGTAGCCCACCCAAAAAAAAAATATCAGAGCAGTTTAAAGTTGAAAAAGAAGTTTTATACTCACTCTATAGAAGGCATGGCCATAGATGCCATTAGTAGATTTCAACTCCAAGTCCTCACGATACAATAACGTCTTAACATCATCACATGAGTTATTGTAGAATTCCATCGTCTCATTAACTGAAACCAAACAGTGAATACGAATGTGTTAGAACCCATTAGCTTCATGTACAAGTCGAAAAAACTTCTCCTTTATCACTGTTTGGGGAAACTTATAACATTAACTACTATCATTGAACTATCTGCCAAGTATTACGATGAATTTTCTTGGATAGGCTTATATCCAGCAGTGGACTGAATGAATTAACATTAAAAATTTTCCTTGGACAAAATCATTATTGAGGTTTTCTCTAAAAATGATTAATTATTAGTTTGAAGACATTTCTCGTGTGTGTGACTAAAGAAGACTAAGATACGCAAGCAGATAACATAACTGCAAGAGAAGTAACTCGAATTAAAATTATATATCAATTCAGACTAGCTCTCAGACGAGATCATGCAATCATCGTGGTACACCAGATTAATTTCTCTCTCACTGCTGAGGCTTGAGCTCAGTATTGGAAGGTGTATGCGCTGAAATGATGCTGAAATTGTATACTTCAAGTCCTCCAAGATAAAACAATTATTAGTGGGAGTGTCTTCAAAAATAAATAATTAAACATACTTACAAGGGAGTATGACGAGGCTGTGATTATTTTGTTCTATTACATTAAAATGTTTAGGTTCATGTACTTCAAATGGATACAACTGGTAGGGCATCGGTAACGAGCTATGCACATTTCGTCGCTGCGAATTATTTACCCTGAAATAAAAAAGCTTTTTAATTCCTTAGAACTTTTTAAGAGGCTGGAAATGTGTGGCTGAACTGGGAATTAGTTCGCTACTCATAAAGAGGCTGACCACGCGAGAACGATTTACTTAATAAAAAGACCCGGTACCAGTTATTAACCCAAATAGTAATTAAAAGCTATATAATACATTAGGACATGTTTAGTCACAGATAGAACACGGAGGTTTAGGCATCCACACACAGAGAGGCTCAACTTCTGAGGGCGATTTTATGTAGAATCTTACTTGAACATTTCATGCAATGGGATATCTTCTGGTTCGTTAGATCTTCTGTTTTCATCGTAGTACTGATCTTCTTTGTCTACGGCATCGTGGATCCACTCACGGTAATATTGTAGGTCAATAAAGCGAGCTGGTGCCGCACACCCTGGACCACGGACACCAAAACCTATCTGTTAAGTATATTTAAATTTATAAATAGAACTTGTACAAATCCCATTTCTCATTTTATCTATCAATCAACTTATCAAATTTTAAGTTTTTCCCTCCCCGAAGGTGACAATTGCATAATATCTACAAGTGAAGAATTGGGATTGTTATTGATGACGTAGTGTCTTTTTGAGACTTTTTCGACGAACCGACAACAGCTGGGGAAGAAAGGTTCTTGAGTGGCGACCACGTATCGAACGGTGCAGTGTAGGACGCCCCCCCAATATGTGGATTAACGACCTGGTGAAAGTTGCTGGACGTCGTTGGATGCAGGCGGCACAGAATCGCACTTTGTGGCGTAACCTGAGGGAGGCTTACGTCCAGCAGTGGACGGCGATAGGCTGAAATGATGACAATGAATGATGATTTTTATTCACTAAACATTTATTTTCATTGGTATACACTGTAAGTATGTGTTTAGGTGAATAATTTATGGTGAGCTCACTAGATGGCATTGTACAAAATTCTAAAACAGGTTATGGTTTCGTTACACAAATGTACATATCCAAGCGTGGCGTTAACGCCACGCCAATTACCCACAGATAAAGATGTTCGACCAACCCATCCCCTGGACAAGGGAGGTCAAATATCTGGGTGTGACCTTGGACAGACGACTGACCTTCGGTCCTCACATAGGGCGAGTCCGCGCGCGCGCAGCCCTAGTGCTAGGATGGTTACACAGCTTAGTACACGCAAAGTCTAAGCTATCTCTCCGTAATAAAGTTAGATTATACACCGCTTGTATACGTCCTATCATGACGTATGCAAGTGTAGTGTTCACACAAGCGAAGCCACGCAGGCTACATCGGCTACAGGCATTACAGAATAGGTTCATGCGCCGAGCGACGGGAGCACCGTGGTACATGCGCAATGTGGATCTTCACATAGATCTTGGCTTGCCGACCATCAGGCAATTCATGAAACAGTGCTCCCGCCGCTACTTCGACTCTGCCGCGACACACCCGAACCCATTAGTGGTAAGGGCGGCTTCTTTCATCCCCTCTAAAATGTCCGCGATTAAACAACCGCGACTAATACTCGACGAACCCGACGACATTATTACACTCACCCAGACTGAGGCATACACAGCCCGCGCGGCCTTGACAAATAGTAATAAATATCCACGTTACCGCCCCCGCCGACGGGGAAGGAAGACGTGTCGCGTTAAAATCATAAACGTGGGAGTGTCCACTTTGCCAGCGACCGCCCGAGCCGAGGTCCGTACCCCACAAGGGGTGCCCTCGGGATGGGTCGCTTAACTTTAAACGGGTTGAGAGCCCTCAGCGCTCACCCACTAGTCCGGGTAAAGTTGTCACAGCCATCTGAGGCTAACAACTAAGTCACACAAAAAAAAAAAAAAACGCCAAAGATCAGATTCCCCCTCGCCTATAGATATTTCATATCAAAAAACAAACTGATACTCACCAATGAGAAGAACTTGGTGACATTGGTGATGAGGAGCATACCATTGTCCCACACGCACTGGCTCCTGTTCTTTGTGGAGGAGACGCAAAGATAATGAGCGGGAAAATTGTATGTATCTGTTAGCTGTAAATCAATCTTACTTAGTATATTGAGAATATTCATTTAAAATATCCGTGTGATGACGGAGTAAGAATACAATTCACCACCGACTCTCTTGCCCGTGGGTGTCGTAAAAGACGACTTAGGGATATAATATGCATATACTATCTATGCAAGAGAAGGAAAATTCGTAATAAAACCCTATAGCAACATGTCTGATCAGCGTGGTCAATTTCCCTCCCATTGTGGAGGAGGCTCGAGCCCAATAGTGGGGCGTATATGAGCTGTGATGATGATGATGATTTGAAATGAAATGACTTTTACGTATTTTGTTTTAATGGTGACAGAATTGAACGTTAAAAGTGTTTATATCAAATATCAATCATTTAAAAATAATACATAAACACGATAAAGTCCAATAATATGGTTTTATTCATCATCATCATCCCAGCTCACATACGTCCCACTGTTGGGCTCGGGCCTTCTCCACAATGGGAGGGCATTTGACCTACTATGTTGGTCAGACATGTTGGTATAGGGTTTCATTTCGAGTGTTCCTTCTCTTGCACAGATGTTATGTGCATATTATATCCCCTAGTCATCTTTTACGACATCCACGGGGACGATAGGGAGTGGTGAATTGTATTCTTAATCCGTCACCACACGGACGTTATTATTTGATATGTTACACTTACATAACCATCAGATATCATTATGTTCAGCATGTGGACCACCATTGGATCTAGAAGGCCTTACATCATTATTTTTATTTTAAAATGAACGGAAGGAAAGGAGATCTATCACATTCCCATCACAATCCAAGAAGGAAAATATACGGCATAGGATATAAGGAAATCTTCTTACTTCTGTATAAGGAGCAATCTCCAGCCATTCAACTTGCAATTATTAACAGAACTTTGAATATAAATTACACCCTTGTTTCGCCTCTAAACGAGTCATCTTCAGAGCTCTTTGACATGTTTGTAACCAAACCAAAAGCATTTGTGGCAAAGTGATGGGTCCCTTTCACTTCATTTTAAAATAATTTAATTAAATCAATTAGTTTCCGTGTGGTGACGGAGTAATAATAGAATTCACCACTCTTTCTTTCTTACCCGTGGATGTGGTAAAATACGACTGAGGAATATAGTACACATATAACAACAGCAAGAGAAGGAAAACTCTAAACAAAACCCTATACGAACCTGTCTGACTAGCATGGTATAGTAAGGTCAATTTCCTCCTATTACGGAGGAGGCTCGAACACAGCAGCGGGACGTATATGAGCCAAAATGATGAATTAGTTTCACAATTGTAGAAGCCAAGTATAAGTGTTAATAATCCAGTTTCGAATCTTGATAAATTAGATTTCTGCGCAGCGCAACTTTTTTATAAAAATGATAATTTTTGTGCGTATGTAAATATTGTACTTGAATTGTAGATATATTTGAAAAGTTCAATGTCATTATTATGTGTTATTAAAAAAAAAATGAAGATATTCTCACCCCAGCTCTGTCGTAAAATTCTTCACAAATACTTTTATCATTGTAGTGGATTTCATAAATAGCTTTCTCTAGGAAACTGTTTTCTGTAATAAAGGAGTGTATAAAAAATTCAATGTCTACTTCGCAGAATCACATTTACTTGATATATTATTAGTTATTTATGGAAGTGAAACTTCTAATGTGACTTCCAACAAGGTTGCGTTAAACGTTTAACGCTACGGGAATAGAAAGAGGTGAGAGAGTGAATGCGTGGCACTCGAACGCATGCAGCGCGTGGTATATCTGTTACAGGCCAGCGTGAGCGTTAGCTACGAGTAGCGTACAATATATATTTTTTTGTCTTTTTTTTTATATTGACAGAAAACACGTGGCACCAAAGCAGTTTCATTTCTGATCATTCGTCATCACAGCTGCGTCCCAATACCGGGCGTGAGCCTCTTCCACGTTAAAATGGAAATTGACTAACGATACCACGCTGGTTAGACGTGTTCGTGTAGTTTTATTTCTAGTTTTACTTCTCTTGCATACATATTATATGCATATTTATTCCCTTAGTCGTTTTTTACGATACCCACGGGCAAGAGGGGGCGGTGAATTATATTCTTACTGTCACCACACGGAAAGTGAATGTTATACTGAAATCTATACCAATAAATAAAATTGGAGTGTCTGTTTGTAATGTCAAAATAATAGGCTTTTTTCATGCTCACACGGTTATTTGCACGATACTTATGCCTAAAATAGCAATTAAAATTTTTTTGTCTGTCTGTCTGTCTGTTTGTTCCGGGTGATCTTCAAAACGGCTGGACCGATTTCAAAAATTCTTTCACCAATGGAAAGCTATAATATCAGGGCGTAAACTAGGCTATATTTTATCCCGGTATTCCCACGGGAACGGGAACTACGCAGGTAAAACGACTATAACCTATAACCGAAGCGAAGCGAGGGCGGGTTGCTAGTGTTAAAATAAAAAAGTAAGTTGATTTTTCTAAATATCTTACCATCTGTATAGCCAGCGACAAATAATTGTTTGGTTGTGTTTAATACTGTAAGGCCCGACCAACATATCGGACGCATCGGATCTGTAACACATACAATAATATATAAATTAGAATACAATCACTTAATTCTGCATGTTTCATTGAATCTTATTCCATACACGATGTGACAGAGTTACATTTCTTTATTTTTTTTATCCAAAACAATCGCATTGCATCGCATCCCATGCAACCCACGTACGTCCCACTATTGGGCTCGGGTCCCTTCCACAATGGGAGGGAATTTGCCCTACTATATCATGCTGGTCAGACATGTTGGTATAGGGTTTCATTTCGAGTTTTCCTTCTCTCGCACAGATGTTATGTGATATTATATCCCTTAGTGGTCTCTTACGACATCCACGGGCATGATAGGGAGTGATGAATTGTATTCTTACTCCGTCACCACACGGATCCAAAACAATAAATTAAAGGAATTTCATTTGAGTAAGAGAAAATATGAAATACTGACAGTCTTCTGTATTGTCCAGGTTGAGCTCGAGTATAGCTATGGTGCTGGTAGTACTGGTGCTGTACTCCGGGTGTGTGATGTATGACTTCGGTGTGCAGTACCAGGGCACGTCTGCAGCCGCCATGAACATCACACGTGTGTCTTCACTGAGTATTCAAACAATTATTGAATTTCTTTTAAAGATAACCTCCTGCCTTGGAATAATAACGTATAGAAGGATAGTGTCAATATTTCGAACCTTCAAAATTTGAATCTAAAAATACTAATGGCGCGCAGACGACGTACACACGCAAACCACTATACAAATTATGAAATCAAATTTTGTTTTTATTAACATAAATTGTCGAAATACTTTTAAAAGTAATGTTAAAAACCTTTTTAAGTTTTTCAAATGTGTTGTGACACCATTTGAATGCACAAACCGTCATAATTATCAATTTATTTTTTAAGAGTTGCGTACATACGTGCAGTACAATGACTTGTACATTACGGAACGGTTCCGGCGTAAGCTCCATTAGGCTCCTATTGAAATGCCTCACTTTTTGTGCGTGCACTTACCTTCTATACGTTATTATTCTAAACCCTGCATTAAGGAAATAACCCTTTTGTTGGGGGGACTTCACAAACATATTATTTAACGGACACAAATTACACTCAGACTCAAAACAACAATGCTTACTAAAATATGCTGTATGGTATCTTGGCGACGTCATCAGCATTCACCAGCGCGTGTCTCTGCTTGATGAGTACCACGCCCGTTACAGCTACGCCCTTCTTCTCACCATCATCTAGAAATATCAGAAACAAACTTATTATCCATCCGTCCATCCATCCATCAGCCTACAGAGGTCCACTGCTGGACATAGACCTCCCCACGAGAATGTCACTCGAAATGGTCCTGCGCCACCTGCATCCAACGGTTACTTATTATCACCTTGTACTATTGATATAAGATCATAAGTTTTTTGATATTAGATGGACACCATGGAATTTCCATAGAGAAAAATAATATTATAAAATACGTTTTTCTAAATCTGTATTACACGCCGCATTCTATTTTTTAAAACCTAATTGCAATAAGATAGGGATAGAGAGAGAAAGACACAAAGAGAGAGAGAGAGAGTGAAATTGACCTACTATACCACTTTGGTCAGATGTGTTAGCATAGAGTATTGTTTTTAGTTTTCCTTCTCTTGTATATATGTTATATGCACATTACATCCCGTACTCGCCTTTTACGACATCCACGGGCAAGAGAGTGGGTGATGAATAATATTCTTAGTGCGTCACCACACGTAGAGGTGTTTTCTTAATCCTTTGTTATTTCACATGAACTAAACTATAACTAAATAATATGCACTTACGTAAATGCACCTTCAGAACTCCCAGCCAGGAGAACATATCACTTTGTCCAAGGTTACCTTCATTCACCAACTCCGTGATGGATGTGTCACATAGTGATGTCACTCGCCCTGACAACAAATATATTTCATTCATCATCTCAGCCTATATAAGTCTCACTATTGGGCTCATGCCTCCCCCACAATGGTAGAGAAATTGACCTGCAAATCCACGCTGGTCAGACGTGTTTGAATAGGGTTTTAAATTGAGTTTTCTTTCTCTTACCTGCATATATTCCTTAGTCGCCTTTTATGATCATAGTCTGCCCACAAATACGAAATTTTAACAATAAAAACCTACTTCAAAAGAATCTCACATTATTAAGGATAACCCAAAAACTACTGCTCATATCTTGATGACATTTGTATGGGGCCACCTCTAAGGTATTCACCAAATGAAAATATCATTAAAATCGGTCCAGCCGTTTAGAAGGAGTTCGATTACAAACAGACGAACAGAAGATTTATGTGTATAAAGATTAAATTAAATTAATTCAATAAACTGCTACTAAACTACTAAACTGCCTATCGGAACGCGACCGCTACCAAGGGGATCCGGCAAGAAACTCAGCGGGCTTGTCTATTATTTTTATTTATTTTTCCTACAAAATTGTGTACAATATGTCTTGTAAGTATTAGCCCGAGAAGCCCTTCGAACCACAGTATATGTAATATAATTTACATTAAACGACTAGATTAAATCCCACAAGCGGCAACTGATCACGAGTTAGCTACTAGAGTAGCCATCACTCCCGTCGACCACTATAAAAAACTTACAAAACAGAATGAATAATAAGTGTAATAATAAATATGTTCTCATCATTCGTTCATAAAAACACTTCGTTCAAACACATCACTAAGAACGTACAGAAAGTAATTTCTATTGATCGTAAAATCGTTTGTAAAAGTCAACTGCGCGAGAAATAATATTGCAAATGAAACTGTTTCAATTCAATGTCGATGTGTGACAAACAAACATACAAATGTTTGTTTGTATTATACATTGTTGTATTGTTTACATAATTAAGAGATTACTTATGATATACGACTTGAGATGACAAACGATTTAAATTGATTGAACATTACGAGAGTTTACTTTTGACGAGAATGTCAATATGTCACGTAGCACTTTTAAATTCTATTCATTATTTTAGTATTTTACAGTGTTATATTAAATAATTTTAATACTGATATTTTATGTAAGACTAGCAACCACCCCTCGCTTTGCTTCGATTTCAGTCGCTTTTCCCGCGTAGTCGCCGTTCCCGTGGGAATACCGGGATAAAATATAGCCTATTACTTACCTAATAATTACTCCTTAATGTTATAGCTTTCCATTGGTGAATGTATTTTTGAAATCGTTTCGGTGGTTTAAACGTGCAAGCGTAACAAACAAACGAACAAACAAACAGACTTGCTTTCGCATTTATAATATTAGTAAGGATAATACAGATATAATGCTGAAATGTAGTGAATATGATATAATAGTGAATTGCGTACGTTTTCACATTCTGCCAAAATTCCCAGAGGATTGAAGATTTGGTTGTCAGCACCAAATCAATGGTGACGACTGCTAGACTCACCTTGTAATTGATAGGATTTTCGCGGAGTATTAAATATTATTTACTGATATTTTTATTAACATGATGGGTATGTACAAACAAAATGATTATTTTATCTACATAGATACTTAAACCACGCAAAGGAAACTGTCTGGCGTAATTTGTAACTTATAAAATTGTACAAAGATGGTTTCTCTTCGAGTTACTGGTAAAGCAATCGAGTCTTAGATATTCAAGTTCATGTCGCCATAAAGCATCATGTACCAGTCGGATAGGAGGCAGGTAACATCACCTAACGAAAGATTAACTGCAACTAACTGCAGAGTAATTTTGCCGTTCACAAGTTAACAGTTGATAGGTTCTACTTAGTACTTTAGAGTGTTTTGAATTATATATTTATCATCATTTAAGCTCATTTACATCCCACCGCTGGGCTCGAGTCTCCTTCCACCATCACCATCTCAGCTTATATACGTCCCACTGCAGGGCTCGAGCCTTCTCCACAATAGGAGGGAAATTGACCTGATTATACCATGCTGGTCAAATACGTTGATATAGGGTTTTATTTCGAGTTTTCCTTCTCTTACATAGATTCTATATGCGTATTATATTTGACAGTCGTCTTTTACTATATCCACGGGCAAGATAGGCAGTAGTGAACTGTATTCTTATTCCGTCACCTTCTTCTGTAGGAAGTAAATTGCCCTACTATACCACGCTCCTGTCTTTGTGGTGATGAGAAAGAATACAGTTCATCATCCCCTCGGATAAACCGTGGTTGTCGTTAAAGATGACTAAGCTATATGGAGATAATATCTATGAACGAGAAGAATAACGACATAAAACCCTATACCAACACCTCTGACTAGCGTGGTAAGGTTGGTCAATATGGCTTCTATTGTGAAGGAGGCCCAAGCCCAACAGGGGAGCACATATGGGCTGAGCTGATACCACGCTGGTCAGATGGATATTATATACATATATGTATAGGATTAAAATTCGATTTTACCTTTACTTATATATGTTGTTGTTGTCCGTGTGGTGACGGAGTAAGAATACAATTCACCACTCCCTATCTTGCCCGTGGATGTCGTACAAGACGACTTTGGGGTATAATGTGCACATAACATCTGTGCAAGAGAAGGAAAACTCGAAATGAAACCCTATACTAACATGTCTGACCAGCATGGTATAGTAGGTCAAATTCCCTCCCATTATGGAGGAGGCCCGAGCCCAACAGTGGGACGTATGTGGACTGCGATGATGATGATGATGATATATGTTGTTGACGTTATATGAATATTTCATATGTCCCTTAGTCACCTTTTACGACACCCTAGGATAAAATAAAGGAAGGTGAATTGTATTCGTATTCATAATATATATTATCTGTGGTGATTAATCTTATATAACCTTTTTTTTTACAGGAAAAATTTACCTACTCCCACCCCCTACTGTTCGGAGTAACAACAGGTAGGGTGGCGACCCACTAAATAATCTGCCGTGCGCCGTCTTCTCGACTTAAATGGGGGATCACCGATACCATGGCGTCACTGCTCATATACGTCCCACTGCTGGGCTTGAGTCTTCTCCACAATAGGAGTGAAATTGACCTTACTATACCATGCTGATCATACAAGTTGGTATAAAGTTTTATTTTGAGTGTTCCATCCTTTGCATAGATGGTATATGCATATTATATACCTTAGTCGTATTTAGTCCTTAGTCGCAAGCTGAAGCGAGGCAAGATAGGGAGTGGTGAATTGTATTCTTATCCCGTCACCGCAAAAATGGTTACAAAAGGAATAAACTTGTACGGTGTGATATACGTGTTAGGTAACTGATAGTAGCCCCGGTCAGAGTACACTACGAATACTTCACATCACCTTACGTTACTTGAGAACCAACCAAGTCCGCCGTCAAAGCCAACTTGTTTATACATTTTACATTAAAAAAGAGATTTTAAATAAAACTACTTTACGGATTTTATCGCGTTTGTATTTGATTTTTGATTACCCGACGTTTCGAACACTTTACAGCGTTCATGATCACGGGTGGACTAAGATGTCTCACGTCCAACAAGTCATCGTTACTGCAGTAACGCTACTTAACTACTCAGCTTAACTACTTAAATACTCGCGTAAACATCAGAAATCATTAAAAAAGAGAGTTTCGGTTCGCGAGTTTACTCGTAAGTTAATAAATTGAATTCTAGTTTACTTTTAATTCTCGGTACAGCGGTAGATAACTTAATGCTCTGCTTAATTCTATTAAATGTCTATAAAAACGACCGGTAATAAAGGTGATTGAAAATATTTATTGTATTTCATAACAGCAATTTGTAAATATATATTTAATACTAGGCGTTCTCTATATAATATATATACATATACATGAAAAAAAAAGCTGTGTGGTAGCGGCTTCGAATACTACCAACCCTTGCTTTGGTCGTGGGTGTCGTAAAAGACGACTAAGAGCCCTAGATTGACCCGGACCAACTCCATCTGGTACCATTTGGGTCAACGATTACATTTCCAAGGAGGGTTGACGTCAGACAGGCGACCGGTCATAAAAGTCATTGCCGAAACTTTTTGCAATATGTCAAAACAGATGACATATTGCGTCGACCCCAAGTAATTGGGATAAGAGCAAGATGATGATGATGATACATGAAAAAAAAATGTACCTATTTATATGGCAAATAAGGAGATGGATAAGTATGAAATTTGGCACAAAGAAGAATATATTAAGTAAAAGTGAACAAAACTAAAATTTGAGGTCTCTGGTCCGTGGAGGCCTTCCGGCCGGTGCTGATGCAGTGGCTAAAACGGCGGCACGGGGTGCTCTCCTTCCAACTGGTGCAGGTTTTGACGGGGCATTTGGGGGGGGGGCGTCTGTCAATGGGAAGGTACTCCTCAAGGGGTATTCCGTCGCACCACTAACGTCAAGTCACCCTGCTGCGGTGGTCGGTCCAACGACGAAGGCGACGTGTCACGGGTGGATTACGGGTGTGCGTGCTTACGCCCCTATGTCGCCCCGGACGGAGTGGTGCGAGGAGTGCGCCGATCGTAACCCTAAAAAGAAAATCACTGGTACTTATTATAGCGCCTAGTATTAAATATACTAACAAATTGCTATCTTTCTAATGATTTTTCCTTATCTTACTAGTTATTATGTATGTGCATATCATATATTTTAATCATCTTTTACGACACCCACGGGTAAAATAGGCTGAAATGCATTCTTACTCTATCACCACACGGTGAAACTAGACAGGGTGTGAATAAATAAAAGTCACATAAAAACACACATTAGAAGTGAAATTTTGTATTACAGGGAAATATTACTCGACACTAATGTGTATGTCGTAGCGTCACTACCTCTGGCGCTATATCTTAATAGTTTTTAAGAATCAATCGATTACGGAAACGTCAAGTATTATACTTGGGTGTTTTTGATACAACGTTGGCAATGATTTTTGATGTTTGTCGTTTGACCGTTAACGTTTGAAATATTACCAAGCTTTCTTTATTGAGTGCGGTACGTTGAATACGCAGTTGGGAACGAGACACGAGAGCGATCGGTCGTTGTTGCTGCCGTGTTGTATCAAATTCACCGCGTTTCCCTAACTTGTAAGTTAGCTGGTGGCATCCGTGTAATTAGTGGTTATAATAGAAAAGTGTTGACGCTAATTGTTGAATACAGTTTAAAAGTAGCCATCCGAAGTATTATTTTACCCCATCGCGATGTGTGACCGACCTGAGAGTGATGCAGCACGGCGGCCGCCCAAACCCTCGATATGTATTATAAAGAGGGAAAATTTGTATTTTTGTGTGTGTGTATGTTTGTAATGAATAAACTCAAAAACTACTGTGACGATTTCAAAACTTCTTAAAGGCTACATTCACTTTGAGTAACATTGGCTATCATTTATCCCGGTGTTCCCATGGGAACGGGAACTACGCGGGTAAGGCGACTGAAATTGAATCGAAGCGAAGGCGGGTTGCTAGTTATACAAAAATCACTTTTGTATTGTATACATTGCATTTATCATTATTTATTTAAAATTATTAAAGTGAGAAAAACATATGTCTCACTCTTCTCCGATACTTGAAGGCAAACGAAACACTTAATCTATTTTTTTTATTTTATTTTGGCAGGGCATGCATGTCAAGGAATCGGTTACCAGTGATCGCCCCAATGGGTATGGGAAGGGAATACGGTAAGTTATAGGGCCGTACACCACCCATGCGTCAGCTCAGACAGATTGGATGAGATGTGACCAAAGCATAGCCTGCTATAAAAAGAAGAACATGGGTACAAAGTGCGCAGATCAGAAATGAAACATCCTTGGTGCCACGTGTTTTTTGTCAATATTAAAAGAAAAAATAAAAGAAACCATAAAAAAATGGCACTCTCCATTCTATTTGTCAATTTTTCTAACTTGCTTGCTCCCTACTCTCGTTCCATGGCTATATGATTCGTGCTATGTTCACCCTTTCTCACTCTCTCGCAATCGGTCCCAATCGCTTTCTCTCTTCTTGGACAAAAACGTTCCACAAAAAAATTTACCCTCATACGCGCAAAGAAGTTTCACTTCAAAAAGTAAAAAATTCACTTTACCCGTCAAAGTGTTTATACGTAACACTTTTCGTCACAGAAAAAGATTGCGGATCATAATTTCAAAGCCTATAAGAAATCCCTCTAAGTAACACTTATTTAAATAATTATTAACAAA
Organism: Lymantria dispar; assembly: GCA_032191425.1. Taxonomy (NCBI): domain Eukaryota; kingdom Metazoa; phylum Arthropoda; class Insecta; order Lepidoptera; family Erebidae; genus Lymantria; species Lymantria dispar. The sequence goes on along the minus strand of CM063465.1, from coordinate 294,785 downwards.
AACAGCTGCGTAGTAATTAACACGGACCATATTAGGTTTAACTTAATTAAGAACCAACAAAAAGAACATAACCACAGTACAAGACAATTGTCAGTAAATCAACAAACTGTATTTGCATTTGCGTGGTCTTACTCTTTATTTTCTTGACTTTGACTTGAGCAGCTCTCTAGAAAAATATTATTTACGTGAATTTTAATTATTTACGGCTCTGTAAGCAATAATTTAAATATGTAATTTATTTTCTATTCCAGTTGTGTATTCATACTTACAGTACATATATGTTCAAGCAAAACTACATAAACAAACAATAACATTTTTCGATCCCTTTTTTTAAGTGAAAGCTTCTTTAGTTTGAAAGTCTATGAAACGAAAACGCGACAGTAAAAAGAGACAGACATATAAATTCATAAGATTTAACGTGGGCGAAAATGAGATAGGAAGCATTATATAGTGTTTCTTATACAGTGGTTCTCTTTGTGATTTGCTTCGTACCCCCTCTGACGGCCTGACTTAACTCTGATGCTGTCTGGTTAATAAGTACATTACCAAGAAATGTTGACAGCAGACAGACGACTTGTGATTACAGTTATAGGCCGCAACAACAATTTATAGGCCGTACAAAATAGTATCAAACGTAGGAATCGATCCTGAACTCTTGGCAAGATAGATCAATAACTTGACTACTACGGTATCTGTGAAGTTTTATATAAAAACGTTACAATTATCTAATATTTATCACTTAACTACATATTTTCAAATTGTATCGCGTAATCAGTGGGTTACTACGTAAAATATCGGACAATATAATACTCTGTGCCCAGCCGTGGGCGTGGTTCCCACATAAACACTCGACAAACGCTCAATTGACAGCCTAATATGCCATAATACGCTATAATAACGTAATAAGCGTACACTGTGGGAATATTTTGATGGGATTTATTGGTATTGGCATAATGGGTTTACTACTCTGTATAAATTGTCCAATATTGTGGACTTTATTTTGTGTACTTTTTAAAATTCCAGAGTTTCGGCGGGAATATGGCAGTATCGCGTCCTGAATTATATATTTTTTTATATTGAAGACTTTGGGGATATTTTATGTAATACTAGCAAACCGCTCTCGCTTTACTTCGGTTTCAGTGGCCTTGTAGTCCATGAGGCCTAGGGTTCGATTACTCGGCTGAGCAAAATCTTATAGGCATTTCTTGATAGAAAAATAGCCTAAGTTACTCCTTATATAGTCAGGTACCTAGTAGTGAAATATTATTAAAATCGGTCCAGCCGTTTCAAAGATTACCCGAAATAGACAAACAAAAAGTTTTTAAAGTGGTTTTTAGGCACATGTATCGTGTAAATATCCTTGTGAGCATGAAAAAACTGAACATTTACAAATGAACACTTCAATTTTATTTATTTGTATCAAGTACAGATTATACAGTTAAAGCGCTAAAGTGTCGTGAATATGATATAATGGTGGTTTACATATATTTTCATGTTCTACCGAAATTCCCAGGGGAAATCTTAATTTAGTTTTCAGCGCCCAATTAATTTTAACAACTTGACTCACTAACGTAAGATGGTTATTAATATCCTAATCAATATAAAAAATGTTAAATAATTGGACGCTGAAATTCAAATTAACGCATAAAACCTGTATTTTGACGTCACCACACCTGTATTTTGATGTCATGATATTTGTATTCCGTCTTCATTCCCATGGGTTTAAGAGCATTAGTTCAGATACCTTTTATTAGCAAACGGTGGTAAACGAGCAAACAGTACACCTGATGGTAAGTATTGCTGCCGCTCATGGAGCTTTGCTAGGCCCCTGCCTAGCGTGAAGAAAATGAAGTGTGAAAGCGTGCAATGAGATTCGGTGAAACTAAAGACGATACGAAAACCACACGCAAATACCCTCAGAAAGTTGGGCTTCCTTCAATTCGGTGGTTATACCAGCGGGTTATCAATTCGGATACCGTCCACGTCGACCTGGTATCAACCAACAGTACTGCCGACTGCCCTCCATCTTAACATTTAAAATGAACTCTTCACATTTAATATCAGATATTATGAATTTATACAATAAATATTGGCATTTATCTATTGAATGATCTATGATCTATTATATCAAGACCTTGTATCCGTCATGGGACATATATCACCATAATAGAGCTCATACATAATGTCTGCCTCATGACGATATGACGATAAACATAAAGACATGTTCAAACTAACATGTTTATTTAATAAACTAGGGACTCGCTTTCGTTTCGCTTTATTCCAACGGTTTTGGACTGTATTTTAAATCTGCAATATTACCTAGGACTCGGGTTCGAGTCCCGGACTAGGCAAAATTTTATATGGTTTTTCTTAAATAAAATACGTCAAAGTTACTTCTTGTATTCGCCGTGTGGTGACGGAGTGAGAATATAATTCACCATTTCTCTTGTCCGTGGGTGTCGTAAAATACGACTAAGGGATACAATACGCATATAACTATGAGAGAAGGAAAACTCGAAACAGAACCCTATATCAACCTGTCCGACCAGTATGATTATAGTAAGGTCAATTTCCCTCCTACTGTGAAGGAGGCCCGAGCCCAACAGTGGGACGTAAGTGGGCTGCGATGATGTGATAAGAAGAGTACCTGATAGCAAAATATTATGAAAATCGGTTCAGTCGCTTGGAAGATTACTCGAAATAGATGGAGACCATTTTTTTTTAAACCGTCTTTTAGGCATAGATATCGTGCAAATAATCGCGTGAGTATTAAAAACCTATTATTTTGATATTCCAAACAGATACTTCTATGTTATTTATTTGTATAGATAATTATTTAATCAGTCTGTCCTCTTCACACGCCAAGTTTGATCAACAAAATATACCATTTTTTTTTTGTGGGTGGGCTGCGGTCGGCGCGCCTCCGCACCACTCCGTCCGGGGCGACAGAGGGGCTTAAGCACGCAACTCCCGCAACCCACCCGAAAACCACGTCGCCTTCGTTGTAGGGCCGACCACCGGAGCAAGGTTACTTGACATCAGTGGTCGGCCCGACGGAATACCCCCTATTGGGATACCCTCCCATCGACCGACGTCCCCCCATCGGGGAGGACGTCGGTCTTTCCTCACGCGGTCGGCCTCTCGGCGAGTGACAGACTAATCCCCGGTCACGTCACCCGCGGCCTCGGCTAGGGCGGCATGAGGTGCAGGTAGTTGCGCCTACGCCCCCCCAGTCGCCGGCAGCGGATCTCCTCATCGAGGCTGCGCTCCTCGCGCAGGCGATCCACCGCCTCAACAAAATATACCATATGATATTTTATTACATAATAGTGTTATTACTGTACCGTCCGTGACCATGAATGCATTTGAAACGTCGGGCATTCAAAAATCAAATACAAACGCTATAAAATCCGTAAAGTAGTTTCAAATATTTTTAGTGAATAGAAATAGTTGCGTCATGTGCGCTGGTTAGACAGATCGTCTCTCTCTATTACTTGTCGCTCGGCTCAGACCGAACGTGACAGTAATTAATGTTTTTATTCTACGTGCAAGTTCATCGATGTATAAGACGATATCACGTGAAAGAATAAATGAAAGCACATTTTAATTCTATACCTGCCTTTACACAGTACCAATACTATCGTATTATTCAGTTCACAATGTCCAATTTAGTTATTGATCTAGACAACAGCGGGGCCTGCCTCGTGTCTGCCGCCTGCGCCACGCACTGCAATACTGAATACTATATACGTATATACAGATGCGCTCATCTAAATCGACGATTGCATAAAGATATCGTCGTCTCTTACGACAACCACGAGTATGATAGGGAGTGATGAATTGTATTCTTATTCCGTCACCACACGGCTAATAAGCATATAACATCTATAAAAAAGAAGGAAAACACAAAACAAAACTCTGTACTAACCTCTATGTCATTTCTATTGTAGAGGCGGCAAGTTCTGTGCAAGAGAAGGAAAACTCGAAATGAAATCCTATACCAACATGTCTGACCAGTATGGTATAGTAGGTGAAATTTCCTCCCATTGTGGAGGGGGCCCGAGCCCAACAGTGGGACGTATGTGGGCTGCGATGATGATGATGTAGAGGCGGCTCAAGCCCAACAGTGGGACGTATGCGGGCTGCGATGATGATGATGTAGAGGCGGCTCAAGCCCAACAGTGGGACGTATGTAGGCTGCGATGATGATGTAGAGGCGGCTCAAGCCCAACAGTGGGACGTATGTGGGCTGCGATGATGATGATAATGTAGAGGCGGCTCAAGCCCAACAGTGGGACGTATGTGGGCTGCGATGATGATGATGATGTAGAGGCGGCTCAAGCCCAATAGTGGGACGTGTGTGGGCTGCGATAATGATGATGTAGAGGCGGCTCAAGCCCAACAGTGGGACGTATGCGGGCTGCGATGATGATGATGTAGAGGCGGCTCAAGCCCAACAGTGGGACGTATGTAGGCTGCGATGATGATGTAGAGGCGGCTCAAGCCCAACAGTGGGACGTATGTGGGCTGCGATGATGATGATAATGTAGAGGCGGCTCAAGCCCAACAGTGGGACGTATGTGGGCTGCGATGATGATGATGATGTAGAGGCGGCTCAAGCCCAACAGTGGGACGTATGCGGGCTGCGATGATGATGATGATGTAGAGGCGGCTCAAGCCCAACAGTGGGACGTATGTAAGCTGTGATGATGATGAATATACGGTTTTATTTAAAATTTTTCTTCTTTTGTTATCTGCTCAGGTCTCATAGTCGCCTAACAAGCACGGGTAAGAAAGGATCTGTTATCACTGTCTTCTTACTCCGCCACCACATGAATCATCATTTCAGCTCATATACGTCCCACTATTGGGCTCGAGCCTCCTCCGCAATAGAGGGCATATTGACCTCACTATACCATGCTGGTCAGACAGGTTGGCATAGGATTTTGTTTCGAATTTTCCTTCTCTTGCATAGATGTTATATGCGAATAATATATCCCTTAGTCGTCTTGTACGACATCCACGGGCAAGATAGGGAGTGGTGAATTGTATTCTTACTCCGTCACCACAAGGAACATCACATGAATAATTAAATTAATTACTACACCAAATTATCTATACACTTTTTCAAATATATATAATAGTCGTATTTGTTTTTTAAATAAAACTACTTTATGCGATTTTATAGCGTTTGTATTTGATTGCCGTATCCATGAACGCGGTCGGCGCACTCCTCACACCACTCCGTCCAGGGCGATAGAGGGGCGTAAGCACGCACACCCGCAACCCACCCGAACACCACGTCGCCTTCGTCGTTGAGCCGACCACCGGAGCAGGGTTACTTGTCATCAGTGGTCGGCTCGACGGAATACCCCCTATTTGGGGTAACCTCCCATCGACCGACGTCCCCCCTTCAGGGAGGAGGCCTCTCGGCGGGTGACGGACTAATTCCACGGTCACGTCACCGCATGATCATGAACGCTGCAAAGTGTTCGAAACGTCGGACAATCTAAAATCAAATACAAATGTGATAAAATCCATAAAGTAGTTTTATTTAAAATGTGTAATATTCGCGTAAACATCAGAAATCATTACGTATTTGTTTTGTTTTTATAAAAATATAATTCAATTCTCAACTATAGTTTCGTTGACTTCTTAATACATACAAAGGCACATATATTTGTTACGAAATTTTATAAAGTAAGAAACAAAAACCATATTAAAAATACAATACAAGAATAAACTACATATGTAAAATAATAGCATTCATTTGCAACGTCGAGTTTGTATTGTATATTGTAATAATACAGAACTATAACGCGAACGAGATAGTGTAAAAATAAAATGGCGCGAACGAGCTATCTTAAAGGTATTATGTTTATCTATATATTGTGAGAGAATATATATGATAACTGGGAAAATTATATCGAATAAGAGCAACACGATGATGATTTGTTAGCAAACCTTTACTATATTATTCTCCACGGAAACGTATTCTCTAAATAAGTAGCTCAGTGTCATAAGGAGCGGACTATGCTCGGGATTTCTTGGCGATATTGAATCCGAAATACGATAATCTATAGAATAATAGTTGTAATTGACATATCACGAATAATTATCATACTAAAGTGATATTAGGCAGGTCAGATCGCTCGATCAACCGACATTCGCTTGGGAAGAAAGGTTCTCGAGTGACGACCAGTTTATACCTCTTTATAATTCAAACACTATTTAACATAAGCACACCAAAATTAGTAGCAAAAAAAAACAAGAAATGTTTTAAGTAAAAGTCTGTAGCAAAGCCTCTGACCAGCGTAGTAACGAACTGTAATCTGTTACAGTTAAAACTACCATATAGTTATGGCTTCACCAGATCCTACACTAATAATTAATTAATTCAAATCGGCTCATATGCGTCCCACTATTGGGCTCGAGTCTCTTCCATAATAGAAGGGAAATTGACCTTATTATACCATTTGTGTTGGTATAGCGTTTTGTTCAAGATTGCTTGCTCTTGCATAGACGTTACATGTGTATTATATACCCTAGAACAGGGCAGGGAGTGGTGAATTTCTATCTTATGCCGTCACCACACGAACAATTAATTACAGTTATAGTATTTTTAAGTCATCTCTAGATGGGAGGTACATATCCTAACCGAGACCGCGGGTAACGTGACCGGGGATTAATCCGTGACCCGCGGAGAGGCTGACTGCGCGACGGCGACCTACTTCCAGGGAAGGGGACGTCGGGTGGCCAGGGTGCTCTCTCGGGGTATTCCGTTGGGTCGATCACTGAAAACAAGGAACTCTGCACCGATGGTCGACCCAACAACAAAGGCGACGTGCTATGGGTGGGTTACGGAGCCGTGCGCCGCCCCTCTGTTGCCCCAGACGGGTAGCGGATGGGCTGACCGTAGCCCACCGAAAAAAAAAGATAGGAAGTGTATACAAACCGCTCTTAATATTTCAGAAGTCACCAAAAACATCAGGATTGATGTTCAAATGTAACTCATACAAATATAAAAAACTCATTAAAATTGGTTTGCCTGTTTAGTCGTGTAAGTAGACAGACAAACTGATATAGTTCTTGTTGTATATTATAATATGTATATTTGATAATTATAATGTGTAAGGGCGGTGTGGTCATGTATCTATTTACTATTGTTATCTCTTCTATGTTCACATTTATTCATACGATACGATTTTAATACGAACGGAATTCAATTTATACTACTTCCTACTAATATTTGTGAGGATATTTGGATATTGTATTCATTTCCTTGTGATGACGGAATAAGAATACAATTCACCACCCACATATCTTGCCCGTGCGTGTCGTAAAACGACTATGGGATTACAATATGCAGATAACATTTATGCAAGGGAAGTCAAACTTAAAATTAAATCCTATACCAACACGTCTGACCAGCCGTGGTATAGTAGGTCAATTACCCTTCCATTACGGAGGAGGCCCGAGCCCAACAGTGGGACGTATATGGGCTGAGATGATGAAATACCTAACTCCTAAATTTTGAGTAACGCCTTAGCGAATAAAGATAACATGTAAAGTGTCTTAAATATCTTGAAATTTAATCAGCTTATATAAATCCCAGTGCCTAGGTTCAAGCCTCCTCTACAATAGGAGGAATATTGACCTACTATACCACGCTGGTCAGACGGGTTGGTATAAGGTTTTATTTAAAATTTTCTAGCTATAAAAGCTAGCAGCTATAAAACATCTCTTGCATAGATATTTTATAGCTTATACCTTCAGCTGTGTTTTACAACACTCACGTGGACTTACTCCGTCGCCACACGATATTTAGCGTACAAAAACTCCTGTCCATGTTCGAAACGTTGTATTGATCAATATCTCATAATGGAGGAGGCTCGAGCCCAACAGTGGGACGTGTATGGGCTGAGATGAAATATCGTATGTAAATGGAAACGGTATTGTTTTTTCGTTCACGTATCGTAACTATTAAGTGTGACACTTAATACTTCCTTCTTAAGATATTGAATAATACCCTCAGATACTTTACGGCGACCCATTTCTATGAGTTATAGTTTTTTTTATTTATCTAAGACAGTGATGTTCAAAGTTAAATTGTATATTTCATTAACAGCATCTGCACAAGAATTTTTGGGGTGGCACTTATTTAGATACTTTTTTATTGTGTCGATGGCCAACTAGGGCTGTTGACATTTTTTAAAACATAATTTTTATGATACATCGATATTTTTAAATATATCAATGGAATTTAATATATCGAAAAAAATTATCGACATTTCGATATTTTGATATTTTCCCTATGACTACTTTTTAACTTCGTTCATTGCAGTTCCGTAATGAGCTTTTTTTTAGCTACGTTCTAGGAGTTAGTGAGAACTTATCACCAATTTCATAGCAGCATTTTTACAGATTTATTTAAATAAATATCGACCCTCGATATTTACTTTTTAGTATTGAACTATCGACATATCGTCCAAAATAGTATCAGTTATAGGTATCGATATTTTTAAATAATAATATCTATATTTCGATACATATCGATATTTTATCAACAGCCCTATGGCAAACGAGCAATCAGCACACTTGATTATAAGTGATGCTGTCGCTCATCAAAAACTGTTAAGCGCAGGACAATGGCGACTGTTTTTAAATAAAATAACATACATAAAATACAATTACATATATAACATAAAATAAAACTATATTTATAGTGAAAGTTGTATTTTCAAATCGATTCATAAGTAATTAACTTCGACTTAAGGATGTAAACGATACACCGATGTAAAACATCGATGTATCGATGTTATTTTATACGATGTTTTTAGATCGACGTTTTGCCTACCATCTATTTAAAATGTATGCTACTTTTAGCAGAGTCTGCGTAACAGGTAAGTTACTATGTTTTTAAATATCTCAAAAAAAGCTCACCACGCATTTGCGTGCGCACCATTCGGTGCTTCATGTAAAACCGGCTAAGTGCGAGTCGGAGTCGCGCACGAAGGGTTCAGTATCATTATCTATAAAAAATCGCGTTTGTTGCATGGGGACCCCTTATATATTTATTTTATGTTGTTTTTAGTATTTGTTGTTATAGCGGCAATAGAAATACATAATTTGTAAAAATTTCAACTGTTTAGCTATCGCGATTCTTGAGATACAGCCTGATGACAGACAGACGGACGGACAGACAGCGAAGTCTTAGGTATAGGGTCCCGTTTTTACCCTTTGGAGACGGAACCCTAAAAAACAAAAAAAAAGCTTACCGCAATCTCGCAAGTAAAATATCTGTTAGGATCCATGAAAAGTACTCGATTATATAATAATATAATAATAATAATTTTAAAACAACACCATGCACTAAGGAAATAATCCTTGTATTGCTGGGAACTTTACAAACATATAATTAACGGACACAAATCACATCCAGACTCAGAACAACAAGTTGTGGATTACACAAAGTGTTGTCCCGCGTGGGATTCGAACCCCCGACAGTGGCGTTGTAAGTCGCTATCTTAACCACTACGCCATCTGTGCAGTTCTTTAAGTATTGATACTTTATAGGTCTTTTAAAGAAACAGATGTTTTAGGGCGATGTTTCTTGTACATCGATGTTCTTGGTTTTGATATTTACATCCCTACTTTACTATTTCTATACGTAACCGATTACCCCTTATTTGCATATTATTATTTCAAACAACAACATAACATGTAATCAATAAATTGTTTTAATTAAAAGATAAAAGTTAATCAAAGATATAATTTACTAAACGCTTAACTATAAATCGAAGGGTTAAAATGGAAAATGTATTCGTTTTCGAAGCAAGTTAAATACGCTCGAGTATAAAAAATTACAATTTACGACCAGATAATGATAGGTTAAAAATAAAAAATGTCTTCACCGCATTCCTGTGCGTGCGTGATAAAAAGTTGAACTTTATCATTTAAAAAGCTAATGTTTTGCTATATTCGCTTGATAGCAAGAAAAACTGTGAATTTAATTAATTTATTGATTGTAAATAAAACTGTTTTACGGATTTTATCGCGTTTGTATTTGATTTTTGATTACCAGATGTTTTGTCCGCCCGTGACCATGAATACTGTAAAGTGTTTAAAACGTCGGGCAATCATAAATCAAATACAAACTCGATAAAATCCGTAAAATAGTTTTATTTACAAGGTGTAATACTCGCGTAAGCGTCAGTAATCATTAATTTATTGAATTAGATTCTGTGTCTTGTTTTATGATGGACATCTAATACTTAGGAGACCCTCTAGACAGTAGAGTATCATCATGTCTTTATTATTTTTTTTATAATACTCTATGACGGACATGGAGTATTTTTAATAGACATCATCATCATTACATGTCCCACTGTTGGACTCGGGCCCCCTCCACTGTAGGAGGGAAATTGAACTACTACACCACGCTGGTCAGGCGTGTTGGTATAGGGTTTTGTTTCTAGTTTTCGTTCTCTTGCACAGATGTTATATGCATATTTTATCCCTACGTCTTCTTTCACGACACTCATGGGGTGCTTAATTTTATTTTTACGTCGTCACCGCACGCTTAACACACGTTTTTTTCGGAAATTATAGGGCTTAGCGACATCTATTGGGCCATTCAGAGTGACAGTAGGTAAGGCCCCATAATTAGGACTTATCTTCACTTCATCATTTGTGTGAACCGCCCGTTGTCTTCAGCGACGATCTCACCGCGCTATGGTGGGCAGCCTCACCGCGAGAGGCGGTCTGATCCAGTCTGAAACTTTGAGAAACCGTAACAAATACTCCCATAAATTTACCGACGATATTTTAACGACTTTTTAATACGCTAAGGGTTGATCTATGACGTCATAATTAACCCTGTTCTTGTGTGATATTTTATTTATAAGGGGTAAGATTTTTTCAAATGTTGTATTGTTGTTATTGGTTGTAAAATTATATATTATTTGATTTCATGGGATGGTTTATATATGAATAAATATTGAATATCATTTATTTATAATCTATTCATAAGATGGGTATAAAAGAATTTAAACAAATTATTAGATCAATTTTCATTCATATTATACAGCCTGTTTATATATATTATACAGCCTCCTCCTGTTTTCTTTTCTAATTAAATTTGTTGCGGGTCCCAAGACAATTAAAAGCGATTCCCGGGACTTCCTGAGTGTCAAACCTCAGTGTCTTATACGGAGACCATTGTGGATCCTGGCTTACAGGAGTTACAGTGGTGGGAATGTGTGGTGGGATTAGTCCCAAAAAAAAAAAAATAAAGATCAATTTTCATTCATATTATACAGCCATAAAATTCGTTTGTTTGACCGTGATAATCTCGAAAACTTTTTATTTTAAATTTTATTTTAATGTTATAAACCTACAGAAGTATATTTGCAGAAATTTTATAACGCTATTTATTTAAAGTACCTATGCGTAAGGATTTTTTGTGTGGTGACGCAGTAGGAATACAATTCACCACTCCCTATCTTGCCCGTGGTTATCGTATAAAGCGACTGAGGGATATAATATGCACATAACATCTGTGCAAGAGAAGTAAAACATGAAATTAAACCCTATACTAACATGTCTGACCAGCGTGGTATAATAGATAAAATTCCTTTCCATGATGAGGCCCGAGCCCAACAGTGGAAGGTATGTGGGCTGCGATGATGATGATGATCAATTATATGTTTCTGAAGTCGCCCGCAATACAAGAATTATTTCCTTAAGGCAGGTCTTCGTAAAAAAACCTTACAAAAATACCAAACAATACAAAATACAATCAGACTCAATCATTTGTGTATCGCATACAGTACTCTGATACCTGGGCGTCGAAACCTCAACATTCGACATGAGCGATAGATACTGAGCCTATTCCACCTACTACACAACTATCCGCGTGTGTGCTGAGAAAAGAGCTAAGTGGCAAACAAGCGAACTGCACACCTGATGGTAAGTAATACTGCCGCTCATGAACCTATACTAGGCCGCTGTCTAATGTAGAAAAAGTTAATGGAGTTTGAATACGCGCAATAAGGTTCGATAATACTAAAGGCACCAAAACTCACCACACGCAAACCCCCAAGCCCTTGTTCACCGAAAGAAGTGCAGTAACACCTATCTATCGCTATTTAGACGTAAATTTTTTGCTCGGGTTGTGTACGGACTGGCCCGCGGCTGTAGACAGACCGATTGTCGATAGTGTGCTCCTCAAAATTGAGTTAATTGTGTGCTCAGGTTCATATTCAAAATCATTTACGTATAAAGCTCCCATGATGTTAAGTCAAAAGTCAATTCTAATATGTTACATTAAAATAAAACAGTAAGCAATCACCGGATCGCCACTGGGAATAGAAATAAAACTGAAACAGCGGAGTTTTCTTATTTTTTAACTGATTATTTTTTATATAAAGACTATCTGACCCACAGATCTAGTTCTATTCAAATATAAAAATAAATAAAAGGTATTATTCTTCAAATTGACCACAGCACTGTCTATCGGTATTAATGTATTCCCAAATCCAACTGAACATGAATAAAAATTCATTAAAATTGATAGGATATAATTCTAAAACATGCAAAATATTGTCTAAATCGGATCACAAAACATACACCCGATTAACTAGAAGGAAAGGAAAAACATTCACACTGATTTGGTGTATTCTAATAGTAAAACACAAACATAACTAAATAAAATAGCTCTTGACATAAAGTAACTGAATTTTAACGAGGATCGAAAAAGGTTATTGGCTCAGCTCATGCAGCTTCTTAAAGAAATGACGCTGGTATTCTGGAAACACCTGGAGAAAGGTAATGCATGGGCCAGATCATAAACTGACACCGAATCAACTACTAGAAGAACCATCATTATACTAACTATAAATCTACATAATTTAATGATATCATTACTGAGTTAAGTGCATTTATAGATATGATAATCTGTGATATATTCATTATCAATACAATAGTACTCATCTCTACCAAAATGTACTTAGTGAGGAGTTATAGAGTCGTAATATATATAATAACAGAGTCGACCTCGCTCCGTGCACACGTACACATAATGGCTAGCTGTATTGTCACTAAACAGGATTACTTAGGGTTGACACACATCTGTCAATAATATTTTTCTTTTCATATTGCCATTATTCGTGTGGAGACTTTTTTTTTATTGAAAACGGTGGCAAACAAGCAAACAACACACTTAATGGTAAGTGTTGCTGCCGCTTATGGGCCCTTGCAAGGCTGCTGCCTACCGCAAAGGGAGGGAAGGTAGTATAAATGCGTGAAAAACATCACTAACACCGTCAGAAAGTTGGACTTCCGGCTTCCTCACTTACCAAAAAGTAGCGCAGTAACAAATTCCTACTACTCAGATGTTGGTGATACTAGTGTGGTACTACCCCAGACGGACCGGCCCACGGCTGTAGATAGACAACTGTTACCAGTCTGCTCCTACCACTACTAAACTGAATAAGAATACATTTCACTACTCGCTCTCTTGCCCGTGGATGTCGTAAAGGACGACTAAGGGATAAATATGCAAATAACATCGATGTAAGAGATGGAAAACTCGAATTGAAACCCTGTACTAACACGTCTGAGCAGTCTGACATAACTGGTCAATTTCCCTTCCATATTGAAGGAGGCTCCAACCCTACAGTAGAACGATATATGGGCTGAGATGACGTCAATAAATTATTATTAGTATTTTTGTAAATGAAGATTTTTTTCTAATAATGTAGGCAATGCAGATACATTTTTAAACTTTTGTTAATATTTCAAAAATCGCTTGTCTGATTTCGATCAAAATTTCATGGGACTATTGGAGAAGTATATCCTTTACAACAAAAAAAGAATCATCAAAATCGGATCATAAATGAGGAAGTTATCCGCGAACAAACATAAAAAAAGCATATGTACGGTCGAATTGAGAAACCTCCTCCTTTTTTGAAGTCTATTAAAAATATTAGACAACCCTATCGTTTAAGTATCCTTTTCTATCGTCATATTATACCTTTTTATGTGATACAGAGTGTGTCAGCAACGTACGACATTGCGTCCCTCATAAACATGTCATCGACACAGTCCACCTCCGACTTGTAGTTATAAGAGTTGCTCTCAAACTATTTATATATGATTTACGTTATGATACCAGCGCCATATCGTATATACATATAAATAAAATTGAAGTCTCTGTTTGTAATGGCAAAATAATGAACTTATTTCATGTTCACACGGCTATTTGTACGACATCTATGTCTAAAAAGCAATTTAAAAAATTTTTGTCTATCCGTTTGCTTGAGGTAATCTTTAAAACGGTTGGACCGATTTTGATAATATTTTTCTGCCAGGTAGCTGTCTATGTAAGAAGTAACTTAGGCTATATTTTATGCCCATATTCCGGGAACGGGAATTATGAGGGTAAGGCGATTGAAACTGAAGAGCAGCAAGGACTCATCATCTCAACAACGGATTATGCCTGATTGGCAAAAAACGGGTGCACTCTTCCAGCTCTACTACATTTGAAAAAAAAATATCTACAAAAAAATATTTTCGATTTTATAAGCGTTTTAATTGTCAAAAATTTGAATGATTTGCTCGAGCCTCCTACACAATAGGAGGGCAATTGACCTTACTATACCACGCTGGTCAAACAGGTTGGTATAAGGTTTTATTGGGAGTTTTCCTTCTCTTGCATAGATGTTATATGCGTATTATATCCCTCAGTCGCCTTTTATGACTTCCAAGGGCAAGATAGTAAATAATGAATTATATTCTTACTCCGTTACCAGACGGAAAGCATTACAATATATGAAACAAAATATTATTCACTTTGTCAGGATTTTCCACACACTGTTGGGCAATAGGTCTCTTGTAGCTGAGCAAATTTAACGTACCACCCCGTCCTTGTCAAATGGATTATTATAGAAACTTATTTATTGTATACTTGCTGTGCTGTCTCTAAAATACAACAACGTTACTAAGATTTGTGTCGACACCATTGCTATTCCATCTGTATATTATAATTTTAGTAGCTTTTAGTAGTATATTTATATGGCCACACCATTATCCCTAATCCCACCACATATACCCACCATTGTGACTCCTGTAAGTCAGGATCTACAATGGTATCCATAGATCACACCAAGATTTGGCCCTGAGGCAGTCCCGGGTAATGATTTTAATTGTCTTGGGACGCGCAATAAATTTAATTAGAAAAGTTAAACAGGAGTTGGAAGATATTGATTCCACTTCCCTCTTACGCAATTCGGGAGACATAAAACATGAAAAAAAAAAATAGCGTGAGTATTAAGTACGCATGACAGAAGTGAAACTTCTTTGATTCCATGTATTTTTTTCAGATTAAAAAAAAATCCCTCGATCTTTCTCACTCGCTTACTCCCTATTATAGCTTTCTCACTCTCTCTCTCAATCGGTTTCTCCCTCTTTTTCGACAAAAACGCTGCACATCTTCGTGACGCTAAATTGCGTTACATCCGTAAAAAAATTACCCTCAGGCGCGCAAAGTTTCACTTCAAAAAAAATTACAGACGAATTGAGAACCTCCTCCTTTTTGAAGTCGGTTAAAAATTGACTAGTTAGTCAATAACTATGCACATTTTCATATTAGCTTTTTTTATATGTGTACAGCTGTTGGCCGCAGATGGCCTTGACAGCTTGACGCGGACTATGGGTGAGCGCTGAGGGCTCTCAACCCGGAGGACATTTTCATATTAGCTACGAACCTATCCTTTATATAACCTTTGTAGTGAATACATAAGGACATACATTTTTATGTGGTAGGACTACACTATCGACAGTCGTTTATCTACAGACGGGGCCGATCTGTCCGCGGTAGTATACTACACTGAACACAAAATCTACGTCTGAGTAGTAGTCATTTGTTAGTGCACTTCGTTTGGGGAGCGAGAGAGCTTGAAGTACAACTTTCTGAACCGAACCTCATTCACACTCTCTTCACTCTCTTCATGGAGGGCAGCGGCTTAACTAAGGTTCATAAGTGTCAGGATCACTTAACATCAGGTGCACTGTTGACTCGTTTGCCACCAAGAACGTATTAATAATAACCAACGAAAAAAAAATACATACAAGGAAAACTTAAAATGACATCCTATGCCAACACGTCTGACTAGCGTGGAGTAGTAGGTTAATTTCCCTCCTCCTCCTAATGGAGGAGTATATGGGCTAAGATGATGATGATTGCACAATCATACAAGGAGTATTTTATATTAAAATAATATCAGCAAAATTGCGCAATCGCCATGAAATTTACAAATAAATGTCCATTTACTCGAGTCATTCAATAGCATTATAATAAACAAACACCTGCTTACCTCCTAACCTAAAACGTTAGCGGCGTTAATGTATAATAAATAAAATACACAATGAATGCATTTTGCAAACGTTATATAAATCTAATAAAATATTACAAATACTAACAATATACATATTCAACAGAGAATAAGCATGGGACATACAATATATAGCGCGTTAATATTCTGTGAAATGATGCCTTTTAAATTTAGCGATGGACGTAAGAATACAATTCACCACTCTCTATTTTATCGACGAAGACGACTATGGTATATAATATGCACATAACATCTGAGCAAGAGAAGGAAAACTAGAAATAAAACCCTATACCAACATGTTTGATCAGCAGAGTATAGTAGGTCGAGTTCCCTCCCATTGTGGAGGAAGCCCGAGCCCAACAGTTGGACATATGTGGGCTTTTTTTTTTGTTCATGCTGTGGAAATGCATTTACGCACAGTCCCCCGCCAGTGGGCGGGGGTTGTGTGGGACTCACCGGCCACGTCCGCAGCCGGAATACCCACTACAACCACAGCGGCCCCTTCCGCGCTTTTACGGGGTGCCGGCGAGATCGTCTGATGACATTCAATCCCCGGCACCCCAACGCATGGCCGTCTGGCCACGTCCTGTCATCATTATTTAGGGCGGTGGGAGTAGGTGCGCATATTGTCGCCTCCTCCTCCCGGGTCGCCGGTGACGGAGCGAGTTAGCAGAGGCGCTTGCCTCGCGTTCTCGCTCCGGCGCTTCCTTTCTGGATATGACGGCCTCGCAAAATGAGGCCATCGACGACCAGCACCTGTCGCTGCCGAGCATCTTTGTGATAACGGTCGGCAGCGACAGCTCCGCTCCGAGAACCGCCGACAGGTCGTGACGCTGAGGCCCCCAGGCGGGGCATACTTCCAATGTGTGACGCGCATCATCAGTTGGCGCGCCACACTCATGACATCCGGGGGCCTCTTCTCTTCTAATCATATGCAGGTACTTACCGAAGACCCCGTGTCCGGTAAGCACCTGCGCCATCCTAAATGTTAGGTTGCCGTGCTTCCTTATGAGCCAGCGGTGGAGATGCGGCGCAACCGCCTCCACAGTCCCCCGCCCTGCTACGGGGGACTCAAGGTCTGCCCTCCACCGCCGGATAACCTCCCTCCGGGCCACTTCTTGCGCTCTGCCCAGTCTCCTTGCAGAGACTTGCTCGCCGTTGGCGGGACGTATGTGGGCTGCGATAATGATAATACATTATTCAATACTATGCTCTAAAACTTTTCTTCACCATCATCATATCCACCCATAAAGTGTCCCATTTCTGGGTACGGGTTTCTCCAAGACAATCTATAACAGGTCTTGGGGCAATTGGCAAATCACTACGCTTGCGAAGCGGATTGGCGATCACAATAAGTTGGAATAACGCTGCTGCCTGTTCTCTGATATAAGAATCCCTTAGTCGCTTTGACAGTACCCACAAGAAGAGCCATCTCTTCTTCTCGGGAACAAGCCGACATTACACAGCAAAAAAAAATCTTATCCACAAGTATTGTAAAATTAAGGGGTATAATATGAATATAACAAAATCAGAAAAGAAAACTCGAAAAATTAATCCTCTAGAACTATTCTGATTAGTATTAGTTATCATTATGAATGAGGTGCGAGCTCAACAGTGGAATATCAACGAAACGATCATGAAATGAGTCTTATGTTCTTTTTTGTTGCCGATGGCGGGCAACGAGCAAGCAACACACCTTATCGTAAATGATACCGCCGGACTTTTGCAATACCAGGGGCACAGGCAGGCCGTTGCCTACCGTGAAGAAAACTCATTTTAAACCTCGTTTAAAGAAGAACATGACATAGCTCTCGAGAAATACAGTAGCAGATTCATTTTAGATCCTGTACGTATGTGGAAAAAACGATAAAGATCATACCATTTCCAGATGAAATGGATGAACTCTGCTACGGTCAAAGAGCTCCTGAGAGCACTCCAATGAAAGTTGTAACTACGATTAAATTGTGTGACTTCAAAAAAGGAGGAGGTTCTCAATTCGCCGGAATATTTTTTTTGTGTATGTTCAACGATTACTCAAAGACGCCTGGACCGATTTGCAAAATTCTTTTTTGTTTGATAGGGTATACTTCCCAGGGGGTCCCATAGTCATCAGGTCAGGATCTGATGATGGTATCCTTGAGAAATTGGTGGAATTCTTAAAATTTTATAGACAATTTTAACGTTTTTGCTTTTTAGTTTACTGTTTGAAGTCGGTTTTCTTTTTTGTTAAAAATTATGAGATTATCTACACTAGTATTATAAAGAGGAAACATTGTATTTTTGTATGTTTGTTACAAATAAACTCAAAAATTACTGGACGGTTTGCGATAATTCTTTCACCATTAGAATTCTACATTATCCCTAAGTAACATAGGCTATATTTTATCCTGGTATTTCCACGGGGACAGGAATTACGTGGGGAAGGCGACTAGAACCGAAGCAAGGGCGGATTGCCAGTAGCTAATCATCATCATCTTGCTCTTATCCCAATTACTTGGGGTCGACGCAATATGTCATCTGTTTTGACATATTGCAAAAAGTTTCGGCAATGACTTTTATGACCGGCCGCCTGCCACACAGCAGTAGCTAATAAGTTAATAATTTTCTAGAACACATTCAAATATTCTTTATTCTCTTACATCCTTTGGGAATTATAAAAGCACGTAAATGAATGACCATAAAAATATGCAGCGTCAGTCCTTCAGTCACATTAATACATAAACTACAATCACCAATCCGTTGGCTTCGTGGTTATGGCTATAACGGCTATATTGATCTTTCGGAAGTCATTTCAATAGTGAACGTCGATAAGTTGACAGATGAATAGACTATCGTCTAAGATTAATCTCCTACTTCACTATAATTTATACCTTATATAGCAATTTCATTATCACGTTACTAGTAAGACAGATAATCTTGGGTTGAAATCCTGAATCAGGCAGAAATTGTTATAGTGTTTAGTTATCTAAAAAGGACCCCGCAATTATTTATTAGGTGTAAATTAGGTTTCCGTCAAATGGTCTAACTTTTTGATATGTTACTTTATACATCCTCGCGATCAAAAGTCTCAGCGGGCATAAAGTCTCAATGACTCGGAATTTTCAACTACTGGCCTTCAAAGTACAACGTCTTGCCTATTTAATAATTCACAGATGCAATATTCGAGTAGTGGGATCTATAGATTAATACTTAGTTAACATGTTGAATATTTCTTACCCTGTTAAGGATGATTGTAGGAAAAATGACTATGAGACTTATTCATCTTCCCTAACGTTAGGGGTTGATATAGGGATAGAATGGGGGTGGCATCTGCGTAAGCTCAAAAGCAATTATTTGAAATGGTTGTTTTATAATGATTTCTGATGGTTTTTTTTATACGCAATTGCAGGATCTTTTAACAAATGAAAACCAAATTCAAAGCAATGTAGTTGAGACTAATCAAATATAATGCAAGATAACTCAAAAACTACTCATCAGATCTTCATTAAATTTATATGACACCTCTGATGTTCGTATCAAAAAAAGAATCATCAAAACGATATATATTTGACGAAATGATCGCGTAATATACACACAAAAAAGCCATAGTCGATTAAAAAACTACCAAAAAGCAGAAAATTACGCTCTCTGCTTCGAAAATGACTACTAGACTCACTTAATCAATTAATTAGTTAATATTTGGTATAACAAACATACATATATACATAGCCTCGTGTCTGTTTTCCAGAGGGTTAGGCAGAGACTATGGATTGCTACAAGCCACGATCCTGATATACTTCCATCGCTTCATTGACACTCATCAAAGTCTACATGCATTCTTTACAGTTACGCGTACTCTTAACATGAAATTTCACCAGCACATCTCTAACTTAATCCAGAAACGTACGGCGTGATCTTTCTCTTGCAACCGTCACACTCACACTTGGTTTGTATATTTGCTTCGTCATTCTCTCTTCACTCATTCTTTCTACATGTCCAAACCACCTCAACATACCTTTTTTAATCTTTGCCAGTATTTCTTCGTTCACTCTACAGCGCTCTCTTATCACACTATTCCTAATTTTATCTTTCAGTCTTACACCACATATACTACGTAGAGCTCTCATCTCTACAGCATTTATTTATTCTACTTTCATGTCATCTCTGCCATATCCAGCTGTCATTGCCATATATGAAGGTGGGCACTAACACTCCTCGATGTACTACTAAAAACAGAATATTACCCCCTCTGCCTCACTTAATCAATTATATACTTAATATTTGGTATAAAGTAAGCATAATTGTGCCTTTTATACTTATTTAAAACTTTAACTATGCCAGTGACTTCGTTCGCGTAGAAAAGTTATCTTGGGCCAATACTAACTTTAACCCGCGACTTTGTTTACGTAGAAGGTAACCTAACCTAACCGTTTATGTAGTGCACGCAGCAGACGCCCCCAAAAGGAAAAAAAAAAGTGAGCCGTCGCTCAGGACGCCTGGCAGATGTGAAACATCGAAATTATTTGTACAAGTATATATGCATAAAAGAATAGATTACGACAGAACTAATATGGCAAGAAGTATTGAATAAAATAATACGATTTCGATTATTATTCGAAATATTACACAGCAATAAAATAAAATTAATCCGCCGCAGAGCCGCATCGCTCCTTCTCCCTCACACACTTGTACGTAGTTCAAAGAGATCGGCTAAGAAAGTGTGATCTAGGAAATAGAAATAGCGACATCTATCGAGCCACTAAGTACTAGTATCGAAGGACAATAATCAGTATCAATTGAAAAGTATCGATACTTAACAATCGAATCGTTTTGAAAGCATTGAGTACTTTTCATAGAGCCTATCGGATAATTTCTTGCCGGGATTGTTTGTGATGAGCTTTTTTTCTTTGGTAAGTTTGAGAGAATGTAATATTTGCTTCTGAGTACTAGTATTGTAGCAGTAATGAGTATCAATTGACAAATACCGAAACTTACTGGTATCGAATAGTTTTCGAAGCTTCGAGTACTTTTCATAGAGCTTATCAGATACGTTTCTCGCGGGATTGTTTGTGATGAGCGTTTTTTTTTTTTGGTAAGTTTGAGAGAAAGTAACATTCTATAATGAGTACTAGTATCGCATGAACAATAATCGGTATCAATTGAAAAGTAACGATCTTTACTGATATTGAATCGTTTTCGAAGCATCGAGTACTTGTCATAGAGCCTATCAGATCGCGATCGCGGTATTGTTTGGGATGAGCTTTTTTTTACCAAGTCTGGGAGGAACTATAAAGAACTATAAGTGTGATGTTTGAAGTGATGGTAAAATGTAAAATTACTCTGCAGGAATATAATGCCTTATCACATTATTTCGCGAAGCACTGTTTCGTGCATGTCTACTTGATAAGTCTATAGCGTTTGAATGAAATCTAACCGATTGGGTAAAAATTGAGTTCAAATGGGTCAAATACATGAAAAAGTGCCATGTAGAAATTAGAAGATCGAATTAGCGACATCTATCGAGCCAAGTCTAAATCTCAACTACAAAATATAAAGAAATCTCTAATCCTGTGATGATAATAAGACAAGCTATCTAAATTATTTTATCGCCATTGGATACCTTGTTACAACTGTCTACTTTTATATGAAATCTGTTTAAGGTGGGTCAAGAGTTGCGTCAATCTATACCAATAAATAAAATTGTAGTGTCTGTTTGTAATGTCAAAATAATAGGCATTTTTTATGTTCACACGGTTATTTGCACGACACCTATGCCTAAAATACAGATTTAAAAATTTTTGTCTGTCTGTCTGTTTGTTCCGGGTAATCTTCAAAACAGCTGGATCGATTTCAAAAATTCTTTTACCAATGGAAAGCTATAATATCAGGGCGTAAACTAGACTATATTTTATCCCGGTATTCCCATGGGAACGGGAACTACGCGGGTAAAATGACTGAAACCGAAGCGAAGCGAGGGCGGGTTGCTAGTTCAATATAAAAATGTAACATAAACATAAAAAATAGAAATAGTGACATCTATCGAGCTAAGCGTAGATCTCAACTACAAAATATATTTTATAAAAAGTGAGCCGTCGCTCAGGACGTCTGACAGATGTGAAATATCGAAACTATTTTGTACGAGTAGAGACACGGTATCGAATATAAAGTATCGATACTGAACTCACGAATAGTATCGAAAGATAAGTAACGTACTGTTTAAAGTATCGAGTACTTTTATTTACTTTATCTTTAGGTATCGAGTACTTTTCTTTCGATACCGATACTTTTGTATTCGATATTTTAGTCAATAAGTACTTTTTGGTAGGTATCGTATCGAATAAATTATCCATTTTAAAATTGACTTTACGACTCATATTTATGGTAACGTCATTTAGTACAAACGAAATGAACCTTCTAAAACGCAGCTTGAAATAATTTGCGATTTATAAACCAGAAATAGCGGCATCTATCGAGCAAACGACCAACTCTAAGCTACAATATATTTTATAAAGAACTCTCTAATCCTGTAATGATAATAAGACAAGCTGTTTAAAGTGAGTCAAAATCCAATTCTTAAGGAGTTGGTGACATACAAACAAATAAATACACAGCTGAAACTAATAAAAGCCTATAAAAAATCAAATGCTTTCATCCGTTCACAGACATTCTTTCCGCACGAAGAGTGTGATTTAGGAAACAGAAATGGCGGCATTTATCGAGCTAACGACCAACTCTCAGCTTAGGTATATTTAATAAAGAAATTTTTAATCCTGTAATGATAATAAGACAAGCTATCTAAATAATTTTAACGTCATTGGTCCTCCTTAAATTTTCAACTTGTAAATGAAATTTGACTGTTTAAAGTTAGTCAAAATCCAATTCCCATGAAGTCGGTAATATACAAAGAAATAAATATATATACACCTGAAACTAATAAAAGCAAAAAAAAAACGGTTCTCCAGTTTTCGTAGCTGAAAGTAAACTAAATACCATACCTACTGGTATATTTATATTACTAAGTTAGAGAATTTTACATTAATTTATAAAACAAGTGGGTATATATGCATAAAAGAACATTAGATTACGACAGGAACTAATACGATAAAACTAAGGCATAAAGTATTAATAAAATATAGCGATTTTTTTCCAAAAAATGATGATTTTTATTCAATAAACATTTATTTTCATTAATATACATTATAAGTAACAATTTACTTTGAGTTCACTAGATGGCGTTGTACAAAATTTTAAATCGCACCATGGTTTCGTTACAAAAATGTAGGTATATGCATCCAAATATTTATTTAATATTTAATTAATAGGGGACCGTGAGGCGTGGCGTTAAACGCCATGCGACGACCACGGTCACCCTCGCCTATAGATGTTTCACATCAAAAAACCCGATTCTGAAACATTTTTCATTGTTGCTTCGCTCCTATTAGTTTTAGCGTGATGATATATATCCTATAGCCTTCTTCAATAAATGGGCTATCTAACACTGAAATAATTTTTCAAATTGGACCAGTAGTTCATGAGATTAGTGCGTTCAAAGAAAGAAACCCTTGCACTTTATATATTAGTATAGATTATAAGTAACAACGTTATTTGCGTTAACAAATTAAATCGGGAACAGCACTAAAGGATTATCCAAAAAAGCATTATCCGTGTAAATTATTATACAAATCAAAAGTAATTTCATCATAACGAATTAAAAGTAGCAATCATTTCAATGACTAAAGTTAATAATTCACATTGGCGTATATTTGTCGCGTTCGGTTGCGCTATTCAGAGAGACTTGCACTCATTATGCACGCTAAGACTCGTCGTTTATCATGACTTATCGCCGATTTGAATAATACAGTATACAGTGAACCAGTGAAATCAATTACAAATCGCCTCTGGGGTAAAATCTGGTAGAAATGTATTAATATTTATATTTAAACACGGACAAAAGTGTTTCCAAGCTTTTGAATTATTTGACTGACTATTAGCAGCAATAGACTAGCATTAATGTATCGCCATTTCTTATCTTCTGCGCAAATTTTATAATGATTTCAATAATATTATCTACCACTGAAAAACAAAGTCCAATGAAATTACAACTTTTGACAGTTACTATACTCCCAGTATCCTAAAAGATGACTCGGCGCTCAACATTGCCTTTAGCCTTTTCTACCTCGTATCGCGTGGTGAACAATAACATTTGAAAGGTCGTAAATTAGAAGGACGAAGGAAAGAGAACTTTGCTAGAAAGGCAGAAGTCCAACTTTTTGAGGGTGTTTGCGTGTGATGGGTTTTGGTGATACCATTAGTATCACCAAACTTCATTGTTCGCATTCACATCCTCTTCTCGTTCTTCACAATAGGCAACGGCTTTGCAAAGCTCCACGAGCGGCAGCATTACTTGCCATCAGGTGTACTGTTTGCTCGATTGCCACCAAGAGCAATAAAAAATCTTCTAGTAATATGTTGATTTCACTAAAGTAAGGAAATGGATTGTCAACGCAATTATTCATAACATTTCACGTGAATACACATAATACTCGCTACAATGGTTATTACGAAGTGAGGAAGTGTTAGCGAGAGGCGGTCTATTGTATTCTACTTATAATTTTACATATTTAGATAGATAATATAGCACAAAAGACTTTAGGTTTAAATACTACGTACTATTGTATTTAAAAAAGGAAAATTCGTTATAAAAGTCGTCTAACT
Source organism: Lymantria dispar (assembly GCA_032191425.1). Classification (NCBI taxonomy): domain Eukaryota; kingdom Metazoa; phylum Arthropoda; class Insecta; order Lepidoptera; family Erebidae; genus Lymantria; species Lymantria dispar. The sequence continues at coordinate 269,697 of CM063465.1, read as the reverse complement.
AGCATAATACCACTAGTAGCCAATCATCATCGTCATTCCAGCTCATATAAGTCCCACTATTGGGCTTGAGCCTTCTCCACAACAGGAGGGAAATTGATCTTACTACACCATGCTGGTCAGACAGGTTTGGTATAGAGTCTTATTTTAAGTTCTCCATCTCTTGCACAAGTGCCTATTATATCCCTTAGTCGTCATTCACGGGTAAGATAGGGAGTGATGAATTGTATTCTTACTCCGTCACCACATGGAGACAGACCTCATTTTATATTATTTATTAAGTATTTGTTGATATAGTCTTCAAGCTCTTAGACTGGACTAGATTCGGCATCAACATTAACGGCGAATACATCACTCACCTTCAATTTGCAGACGATATAGTCGTTATGGCAGAATCCATGGAAGACCTTGGCATAATGCTCAATGATCTCAGCAGAGTATCCCAACTAGTTTACGAATGATCACTGATAAGACGAAAGTCATGTCAAATGCCCATGTACCGGTACCGGTCCTAGTTGGCAATGCGATTCTCGAAGTTGTCGATCATTATGTTTACCTAAGACAAACAGTCCAGTTAGGTAGATCTAATTTCGAGAAAGAGATCAGCCGACGAATCCAACTCGGTTGGGCAGCGTTTGGGAAACTTAAGAGGATCTTCTCGTCCAATATACCTTAGTGTCTGAAAACACAGGTCTATGACCAGTGTGTGTTACCAATGGTCATCATTACGGCACGGAAACGTGGTCCCTAAATGTAGGCCTAAGGTTCAAAGTCGTTCAGCGTGCTATGGAGCGGGCTATGCTCGGGATTTCTCTGCGAGATAGAATCCGGTATACGGAAATCCGCAGAAGAACGGGTGTGACCGACATAGCACGAAGAATTAGCACGCTGAAGTGACAATGGGCAGGCCACATCGCTCGACGAACCGACAACCGCTGGGGAAGAAAGGTTCTCGAGTGGCGACCACGTATCGGACGACGCAGTGTAGGACGCCCCCCCACTAGGTGGACCGATGATCTAGTGAAAGTTGCTGGGCGTCGTTGGATGCAGGCGGCACAAGACCGTACATTGTGGTGCAACATGAGGGAGGCCTACGTCCATCAGTGGACGGCAATGGGTTGAAATGATGATGATGTTGATATAATCTGGTCAGTAAACACTTTCGCCACAGCGTCAGTACAGCACTGACGCGATGATGATGTAAGAAGAAAATGATTCTATCATCATCATCATCTTGCTCTTATCCCAATTACTTGGGGTCGACGCAATGTGTCATCTGTTTTGACATATTGCAAAAAGTTTCGGCAATGACTTTTATGACCGGCCGCCTGCCTGACGTCAACCCTCCTTGGGAATGTAATCGTTGACCCAAATGGTACCAGATGGAGTTGGTCCGGGTCAATATAGGGCTCTTAGTCGTCTTTTACGACACCCACGAGCAAAGCAAGGGTTGGTAGTATTCGAAGCCGCTACCACACAGCACAATGATTGAAAATGATTCTATATGAAAAAAAAAATTGTTTATGATTAGTAATAATTTAACATTAAAATTAATAGTAATTATATTTAAAACCTAACAATCTAGTATACTACAACCGGATCGGAACACGGCCACACTGAGAAAGATCCGACAAGAAAACTCAGGTGACATGATGCTAAATTAATATTAATTTTGAAGGCGGCTTACTTTATCTTTTTAAGAGGTTTTAATTTATAAAATTATCTTTAACTATTATTATTGTGGGTCAAATCTATACAATAAGTGCTCACGGTGTCTTGCAGTCTTGTGGTGGTCTCTTTGGTTTTATTTTTAATTATGTTAATAACAGGATCCCAGCTTGATGGTAACACCCAGCCATTCTCTCCATTGAATTTTTGTATTTTTAAATCTCATACAGACATACATATAATCACGCCTGTTTCCCATAGGGGTAAGCAGAGACCACTTCCTTCCACTTGCTACGATCTTGACATACCACTTTCGCCTCGTTCACATTCATTAATCTCCTCATACATGTTCTTCGGTTCAGGGTACTCCTAACCTGGCCTTTCTTAAGAACGTCCCCGATTTGATTGTGGAACGTCCGCCTCGATCTTCCCCTTTCAACACATTCACATTCGCCTTATCTTAAATCTCAATAGTCTCGCGTACCATTCTAGGCAGATATCGATGTTCTTTTGCGAGGATTTGTGATTTATCAAACTTGTTGTTATAGCGGGCGCGGCCTTAACTATGTTCACAGACTACAGACTTAGTGTGACGGCGACTTCACATCGGCTATGTGTTCTTTGATCCGAGTTCTTATGGATCTATTTGTTGGTCCAATATAAGAGGGACCACGGCCACAGTTAAGTTTATAATCATATAATAAAGATGCAGAAATCTTGTAGAGGAATCTGGCACTTGACAAGTGGTAAGAATTCACTAATCCTCTTGAGTGGCTTAAAATAATTTTTTATAGAAGATCGTTTCAGGATGTAGCCAATCTTGTCAGTGACTTCTTTAACATAAGGTAGTACTGCAGGGAGGCGCTCAACAGTGGGTGGTTTCACTCGGTCTCTGGGACGGGGCGAGGAACTACGTTACAGATTCCTCGTGCTCTTTGCAACAAATATTTACACACGGTAGCTAATTAGCCTTAAAAATGTTATCAGTCTAAGGTTCCTGACAGTTCAAGGACAAACCTATCGACTTTCAAATATGTAGCTTATCACTCCGGCTACTTATAGGCAATAAAATAAATCTTATAATAAAAATATTTGTCACCCAAATTTAATTATACCATAAAATATAGTAAATTATAAATCTATCAGATAATAAATTAATTATTCGCTTTTTATGATAGCAGTTAAGCGTGAACCGTTGTATAAACAAGTAATATAATATGTTTACATAGCGGTTATACATTCAACTAGTTGTGCCGGCAACTTCCCTTGCGTGTACTCCATATAAACTCATTTGCAAAAAAAACGGGCGGTTTTGATTTTCATTCATATTTAAAAAGATACAATACCAAAAAGGTTTCAATCGTTTGTACACGTTACTGGCCGGTTTTAAAAATGCTGTGGTATTTAAAAAAGTACGTTCTAAATTCAATTTTTCATTTGATGTTCATTTTTACAGAAAACCCCTTTTTATCCTACATTTTTGGCGCGAAGTTCCAGAAGTTAACATCGACTTTCATAACTTTTATTCAATTTTTATCGATTAATTTCATATCCTTGACTGTCAAAGCTTTATTTAATGCTGTTTGGCTGTATCAAAAATGGTAGATAAAGTGGTAAAAGCTACCAAAATTATCGCGCTGCTTGAAGAGGGTTGCAGCCAATGTTTCGTGGCTAGGAGGCTAAATGTTAGTCGCTCGACAGTCCAAAGGACCTGGCAGCGATATCAGGAGACTGGTTCCGTCGAGAGAAGGCCTGGTTCTGGAAGAAAACCATGTACCCAACCACGGGATGATCGTTTTCTTGTGAGTCGCGCATTGAGAAATCGCAAATCTTCGTATGTGGATCTTAAGAACAACCTCCAAGAAGTAAGAAATGTGCATATTAGTCTATGGACGGTCAGGAGGAGGCTTCTCGCTGCCAATATACGCAGTCACCGCCCGGCCCGCGGCCCCAAATTACTCCGTGAGCACAGAGTTCACAGGCTTAGGTTCGCTAGAAATTGTGAATCATGGACTCAAGACGATTGGAATAGGGTTTTGTTCTCTGATGAAGCCAGGATATCTCTGTTCGGTGAAGATCGACGTCGGCGAGTGCTAAGAAGACAAGGAGAACGCTTTGCAGAGGCATGTTTCGAAGAAATCACACCTTATGGTGGGGGCTCTGTTATGTTTTGGGCAGGAATAAATTCAATGGATCGTACAGAGTTAGTCTTCATTGAAAACGGCTCACTGACTGGGCATCGATACATAACGGAAGTTCTAATTTCTCATGCACAACCCGCATTGGCCGCTCTAGGTGAAGACTCGATTTTTATGGACGACAATGCTCGCGCCCACCGATCCCGCGATGTTAATGCGTATGTGCAAGAGGTCGGCATTCGTCGTTTGGATTGGCCAGCTCGAAGTCCCGACCTCAATCCCATAGAGCATGTCTGGGACGTTCTGAAACGGCGTGTGAGATCAGTACACCCGGCTCCGCAGACCATCAGAGAGCTGAAGAATGTGATTACTGCGGAGTGGGAACGTATTCCGCAAGCAAGTATCCGGGATATACTCGCTAGCATGCCCAGACGAATTCAAGCTGTGATTTTAGCTAGAGGGGGTCACACTCGATACTAAACATTTATCTGCTTTTACTTTATTAAAGAAAAACAAACAAAAAAACTTTTTTATTTTTACTTCATGAGCATATGCACTACTAGCGAATATACACTACTAGCGAGGTTTAGCATTATTTCCCATAAATTGTATCTAAATTTTATGAAATACTGATGAAAACGATTATTTTCTTATTAATTTAGCAAATTGTGTGGATAAAACTACCTATAATTATCAAACAAAGAAATATTAACATTTGAAATGGTTCATTGCTTAGGTGCCCGTTTTTTTTGCAAATGAGTGTATATTTAACGTTATTATTTTGTTTATTCGTTTCGTGACGGAGAAAGAATACAATCACCACGCCCTTGGCCATGGGTGCCATAAAAGGCGACTAAGGGATATAATATTCACACAACATGTATGCAAGAGAAGAAAAACTCGAAATCAAAACCCTATACCAACATGTCTGACTAGCGTGGTATAGTAGGTCAATTTCCATCCTAATATGGAAGAGGCTTTAGCCCAATAGTGGGATCCGACTGGTACAGGTCTTGACGGTGCATGGATGCTTCGGCAAGTATCTGTATACGGCCGCTAGGAGGGAGAGAACACCGTCCTGCCACCACTGCGATTGCGACGAGGACACGGCGCAGCAGACGCTAGGTCTGTGCCGCTTGGGCAGCGCAGCGTCATGAACTCGTCGCAATCATCGGTGCCGACCTGACGCTGCCGACCATCGCTAGGGAGATGCTCGGCAGCATCAGGAACTGGGACGCGGTCGCAGCCTTCTGCGAGGTAGTGATCTCGTAGAAGGAGGCAGCGGGTCGCGAGTGCGAGGAGCACAGCCTCGACGAAGCGACCCGCCGCCAGCGACTGGGGCGGCGCAGGCGCGACTACCTGCGTGCCATGCCGCCCTAGCCGAGGCCATGGGTGACGTGACCGGGGATTAGTCCGTCACCCGCCGAGAGGCCGACCGCGTGAGGAAAGAGTGACGTCCTCCCCGAGGGGGCGACGTCGGCCGATGGGAGGGTACCCCAAGTAGGGGGTATTCCGTCGGGCCGACCACTGATGACAAAGTAACCCTGCTCCGGTGGTCGGTCCAACGACGAAGGCGACGTGGTGTTCGGGTGGGTTGCGGGTGTTGCGTGCTTACGCCCCTCTGTCGCCCCGGACGGAGTGGTGCGAGGAGCGCGCCGACCCCAGCCCACCCCAAAAAAAAAAGCCCAATAGTGGGACGTATATGAGCTGAATTGAAATGATTGTTTGAATATCAACGAAAAAAATTATATCTATATTATTGACGTCCATAAATCAACATTTATGTAATCTTAGCAGTTGTCATGAACACCATCATTTCCTATTATTACCAAATTTTACTACACTAACATTTACAGAAGATGCTTTACTTATTTTTATCGCAGGGTTGTGTATTTATAATCTGAAATCTTTACTACAACCATAAGATTTTCGAACATCTGAAGGTGTTGAACCTGATCGTTGATGTGGTATTAACGCCACGCTTGGATATGTACATTTGTGATCGAAACCATAATCTATTTTAGAATGTTGTACAACACCATCTAGTGAGCTTAAAATGAATTATTAACCTAAACACATGCCTATAGTACGGGTTGAGAGCCCTCAGCGCTCACCCACCGGTCCGGGTAAAGTTATCACAGCCATCTGAGGCTAACAACTAAGTCACACAAAAAAAAAAAACATGCCTATAGTGTATACTAATGCAACTAAATGTTTAGTGACTATAACATCATTTTGTAGAAGAAATCGTAATATTTTATTAATACTTTACGTCATATTAATTCTTGTCGTAACCTATTCTTTTATGCCTATATACTTGTACGAAATAATTTGAATGTTCCACATCTGCTAGGCGTCCTGAGAGACGACTCCCTTTTTTGGATTCAATTGCTATTGCCTGAGATTGGCATATTCAGACAAACTAAACTACAGCTTTTTAGTAATAATATAGATAATATATATAACCGTAACATTGTTGAATATTTATAAAATATAATATAATTGCCAACCCGTTACAACCGCAAAGGTCAATCCTGTGCTCAATTTTATTCAGTTTGTCACTCAAAATCACTAATTTAATTTCAAACATCTCAAATAACTACATTGAATTCGGATAACGGTAGATCAATTTCTTTCCCATAGTGAAGGAGGACCGAGCCCAACAGTGGGATGTACATGGGCTATAACATCAACACCGTTGAGATGATGGTTCTGTAATTAATTCCACATTTTAGGTAACACTTACTGACAAAATTTTATTGGAGCCGATGAGAATATCATTGGTTAAACAAATTATATTCATTTTACTACCACTTACATAGATATGAAATTTCTGTATAATATAGTAATATTTTTGTTGATACAAATCAATGTAATACCTTTTCACTATGGCAACATTAATTATTATTAGTTTCTATATAGTGGTAACGTTATGTGTGTAGTCTGTTAGAAGAATAAAAAGGTTTCAAGAACATTCGGTTTTTTCAAGTCAACATTTCGTGCTGCTTTTTATTCATTCCTTCAATTTAATATATAATTAGCCGCCAGCCGGTCTGTCCGGGGTAGTACCACACTGAGCAGAAAATCAACGTCTGAGTAGTAGTAGCAATATGGTACTTCGCTTCGTTCCAAAAAGAGCCGGCAGCACAACATTCTGAGGGTGTTTGCGTGTGGTGTGTTTTAGTGATGCCTTTAGTATCATCGAAGCTCATTGCTCGCATTCACACTCCCTTTACTTTCCTCACGGTAGGCAGCGGACCAAGGTCCATGCGCGGTAGCAACACTTACCATCAAGTGTATTGTTTTATCGTTTGCCATCGTTTGCTATTAAAAAAAAATAGCAATTTGACCTTATGTGCGAGAAAAGATTGTGTTTCACTCTTCTCAAGTTCGTGAAAGAAAGAACTTAAGCGACTGCCAATTCCCGTATTTAGGTAATCAAAATGTGGCGAATACACGTATGGGATAAAGCAGTAACAACAATTTTCAGAATTGTAAAGCTTGCCCATAAAAAGTTTCATTTTAAAAGCTTGTAATGACAGACTGAGAAACAACTCTCCTTATTAGCAAAATACGAATTAACAACGATGACAATTCGATTATTTTGTTTTATTTTAAATAACTTCTGATAACATTGACACTTTTTTATAAAAAAAAAACTTAACAGTCGTTCATTTTGTAGTCATAAAACAACCCTATAGTTTTTTATTAAAAGGTTTTCACCTCTTAACAATCGAATTAGTCGAGTTATCGAATCTATACCGATATATACGTCACTCGAGATATCTCAGACAATAAACTGTGTGACGTATAGCTACCGTCGGGCCTCAACCCCCGCCCCTAACCCCCCCCCCCCACACTACACCTGTAGGTGACAATAGGAAGAAATCACGCTAGGGCTGTGCACAGTGACTTGAGGAAATTGTTAATTAAACTACTATAACTTTAGCGCGCGAATTTATTAAAGCTGTGTAATTTAACGTCAGTGTAATTTTCTTATTAATTTTATTAATTAGATATCAAAACTAATACATATTTTAGCGTAGCCGAGCAACGCCTACTTATACCGTTCTACCAAAATTCGCTTAGTGTTTCAATATATACTTAAGTGAGGACTCCTAAGATAAGAAAGTAAGTGATAAGTTAGCTGACTCCTTTGACATGTATTTTATAATATAGCTTTGAGAATCAACAAAAAATCACGATGTATCTTAAAGACACACAATAGAAGTGAAGCATTTGTATTAGCGAGAAATATTATAATTAATCCCTTGCTCGCGCATGTAGTAAAAGACGACTAAGGGATATAACATCAAAACCCTATACCAACATGTCTGACTAGCATGGTATAGTAGATCAATTACCCTCCTATTTTAGAGGAGGCTCGTGCCCAGCAGTGGGACGTTTATGAGCTGAGACGATGATTATAATTACTCATCAATCGCTTTTGCGTATTATAAAATGGGCGTATAATTCATTTTTTGATATAACTTTATGATAATGAAAACAGCGCATGCCTCTATTTTCCCTGATACTTGAAGGTAAGCGGGATACTACTCCCGCTCTATCTGACAGTGTTTACATTCACCATTTTTTGTCACACAAAAAGTTTGCGAATCAGATTTCATTCTCATAAAAAAATGATTCCTAATTTAAACTAATTCAATTTGAAAACATATGTTTATGAATACAAGAACACAGTAAAAGACGTATAACATTCTAATTATATTTTATTAATCGCTATTAATATAGAAAATTTTATGTGTTATTTGATACTGACAACATATTTATATTCCCGAAGATATTTTTGTAAATCACACAAGCATGTTTTTTAAGAACCTTCTGATTTTATCGGAATTATAATATGAATATGTTCTTTGTGAATTTCTATTAATAAATGTGTAGTTGAAATAAGTTGACAGCTTAGCTATAGATACATTGAAATTGCTAATAATTAGAATGACGTTAAATACATAACGAGGGTTGGCGCCGTGCTGCATCACTATCAGATCGGTCACACATCGCGATGTAATAAAATAACACTTCGGATGGCTACTTTTAAACTATATTCAATGATTAACGTTAACACAATTTTCTATTATAACTAATGATTACGTATGCCGACGGATAAATTAAGAGTTTGGGAAACGCGGTGAATTTGATACAACGTGGCAGCAACAACAACCGATCGCCCTCGAGTCTCGTTTCAAAGTGAGTATTCAACGGACCCCTCTCAATAACGAAAGCTTGGTAATATTTCAAACGTTAACAACGGTCAAATGACAAACATCAAAAATCATTGCCAACGTTGTATCGAACACACCCAAGTATAATACTTGACGTTCCCGTAATCTTATTAATTCTTATTTTTTGATTTGATTGATTCTTAAAAACTATTAAGATATGGTGCCAGAGGTAGTGACGTTGCGACATATAGTTATAAAATTTTTATAATTCATAGTGCCTTATATCAGATATATTTTCGGTAAATATATTTGTTAGTTAGTTTTAAGTCAAGCCCCAATTGATACCCATATAGAGGTTGTAAAAATTTATCAACCGTCATTTTATAGTGGTTGCCATCTTGATGTTACAGTGATATAAAATTTAAAAAAAATGTTTTAAGACGTAAATACGTGTACCAATTTATGCACGCAATAAAAACAAACCTTATAAAAGTAAAAGGGGAAAAATAATAAAAAACCTAATTAATAAAATATTAGTAAAATATTAATTCTTTTAAGGAAAAATTTTTTTCTTTCAAGATTCAAATAAGTGCCAATAGCTATGTTTAGTTACTGATTAGTATCTTAACAGCAAACCAACCTGTGAGTTCTTTTTTGCTAATAAGTACCACCACTGTACATGGGGCTTTTGTATATACCATCTATTTTTGTTACCATTTGCTGTCTCAAACTCTATACTCTGGCATCATTCATTCTTTTATCGTTCACAGCTCACTTACCTCATAGATCACCACAAAGCACGATCTGCCCATGTTCAAAAATCCCTACAACTTTCACCAAATCGTCGGTCCACCTAGTGAGCATTCTACACTGCCTCGTCCGCCACACGATAACCTTTCTTCTGCAGCAGTTATTGGTTCATAGAGCAATGTGGCCTAGTCAATGCCACCGCACCGTCCTAACTCTTTATCATTTATTAATAAAACGTTACAGCTGTCAATGATTAAACAAACTTTGATCAATTCTCAAATATTATTTATTACAAATTTGGTACTGTATTCCATTTATGTCGAGCAAAGTAGAGTCAAGCGATTAGTTTTATTAATATCCATAAATATTATATAATTTACAATCGTTACACAAATGTTTGCTCAAAGCTATAAATACTAACGCGTTTGACATTTAAACTTTTATTACCGCACTATTAATTTATATAAATATTTTATAGCTGTAATACTTCAAATATTAAGTTGTAAATTGTAGTTAATATCCTTTTGACAGTGTTCTTGTATCTTAGCAATTAGTGTCAGTGTTGTATTACAATTGTGTATTCTTTACTAATCATCATCATAATTTTGGTCTTCTGCTGTTGGGCATAAGTCACCTTCGTATAATGCCACATGGCTTGGAAAGAAAGCTTATTTTATTCAACGCCGAGCCGCAATACTTATATAAATATGAAATATTTAATTATGACAAAAATACTATCGACTATCAAATAATTAGGCGTTATTGATAAGCAAACGTAACAAAAGTTGAATAATCCGGTGTTTTTGATGGAATTATTGCCATTATCGCCACGCTTTGCATTTGAGCTGACAATCGCAGTAAAATGTTCACCAGTAGGATGATTCCTTAACCAATTTCTATGACTGAGAGGTAGGCAGGTGGTGGTGACAATTGCATTCTTATCCCGCTGGTACGATTTTTCTGACTTGTTATACTAATTATAATCAATTAGATTCCGTATAGTGTGTGTATAAAATTCACTATCATCTCTAGTATGCAGATAACATTAGTATAAGGAAAAAGAAAACTAAATTTTATTTAGCTCTATACCTATCCGTCTAATCAGCGTGATTCAATTTACCTTCTACAGTGATGGAGATTTAAGCTTAATAGTGGAATGAATGAGGACGTACAAGCTGCGATAATAATAATCAATACTAAAATCCAATAAACTTTATTAAACTTATACGTGTTTTAATTTCACCATTTATGCTTAACGTTAAATCAATACTCCGAGTAGGTGGACTGTGGGATGTTTTAATTACCCAACAGATAGTTTATTACATTATATTTCTATTATTAGTTATATACAGTTATTAACTAAAAATGCAATATGTCATCACTCCATTTTTTATTAAATGCTGACTAAAGAACACAAGTGAATATCTTTACTGCAATATAAGAAAAAGTAGAAATACGAATTTACGAATATCATCATCGTCATCATCTCAGCCCATATACATCCCCCTACTGGGCGCGGGCCTCCTCCGTTAAGGTAGGGAAATTGACCTACTATACTACGCTAGTCAGACGTGTTGAATAGGGTTTTGTTTCGAGTTTTCCTTCTCTTGATTCTTACTCCGTCACCACACGATCAATATGATATACCAATATTTTGACTGATGAAAGAGACGCTAGTTACCTTAAATTGGTCTTAGGTATCGTAAAAGATTCTTCTGTGTGGTGACGCAGTAAGAATACAATTCACCACTCCCGACATCCACGGGCAAGATATATCCATGGATGTCTTAAAAGACGCTAAGAGATATATAAGCATATAACATCTGTGCAAGAGAAGGAAGACTCGAAATAAAACCCTATTCCAACATGTCTGACCAGCGTGAAATAGTAGGTCGATAACCTTCCCATTATGGAGGAGGCCCGTGCCCAACAGTGGGACATATATAGGCTGAGATGAACGTAAAAGACGCCTAATAACTTTATATCAACCTAGGCCAACTCTATCTGATACAGTCTCGCCAACATCAGTTGGCCAGTCATAAAACTATAGTTAAACATTTTACAGTATGTATAATGGTAAAAAAATATAAGTAATTGGAATAAGTAATAAATATAAGTAATTTTTCTGCGAGTTAGAATTCGTGATACGGAAATCCGCAGAAGAACGGATGTAATTGACATAACACGAAGAGTTAGCACGCTGAAGTGGTAATGGGCAGGCCACATCGCTCGACGAACCGACAACCGCTGGGGAAGAAAGGTTCTCAAGTAGCGACCACGTATCGGACGACGCAGTGTAGGACGCTCCAACTACGTGGACCGACGACCTGGTGAAAGTTGCTGGGCGTCGTTGAATGCAGGCGGCACAGAACCGCAATTTGTGGCGTAACATGAGGAAGTCCTACGTCCAGCAGTGGACGGCGATAGATTGAAATGATGATGATGACGAATTGGAATAAGATCAATAAAAATATCTAATAGTGAGAGGAATATGGGCTGGCATTAAAACAAAAAACAATTTCGATATACGGAATCATTACCAAAAACGCCCATCCCTATATACCTCAATGACGTCACAAAGGGTCGAAGGTATTTGTCGCATGTCACTGTTTTATTGCAGCCATTGTCTAAACACAACTATTTGTTTACGAATTAATTGGGAAAGGAGTTTTTAGATCAACCTTCAGTGATATCAAATGTTTTGCTTTGAAACTAATACACTTTTTTAAAAACTATTAAATACGAACTCACAGTTTTTTGTTCGAAAGATTTTAACTTTATATGTTTGTGAGTGCTTTAGGATGTTAACTTAAGATGTGTTATTTGTAAAAGATTAACATTTTTAGTCGCTTTTTTATTATCTCACGCCTTTGTTAAAGTAGCGATAGATTAATGAGGAGATGAATAAACTGTTAGTGAACGTTCAGATTTGAACTTATGGTTTGCATACTTGGGTTTAAGAAATTAAATGAAAATTTATGTTATACTTTTAATTTACGCTATTTAATTATATTTTTATTTAAGGTAATTCTTTTCGTAGTATAGCTCTTTACAGACATGCTTCGAGCCGATCACGGATGTTAAGGAATCGGTACCAGTCGGTGATAGGGAGAAAATACGGTAGCTTACGGGTTCGCACGCCACCTATCCATCGTCCCGGACAGATTGGGCGAAATGATAAGAAAAAAAAGACTTTACAGATATATAGGTCCTCATGATCATATTCTACGATTAGCGGCTTATTATACTGTGCCAAATAGAGTTTGGTATAAGGTTCTATCACGAAATTTCCTTATTTTGCAGAATTTACCACTAACTTTAATGCCCGTGGGTGTCTTAAAATACGGAGATTATAATATGCATACAACATCTATGTAAGAGGAAGAAAACTCAAAATATAAACTTGAAATAAAAGACGACTAAGGGATATAATATGCATATAATATCCGTGTAAGGGTAGGAACACTCGAAACAAAACTCCATACCAATACGACTGACCAGCGTGGTATAGCAAGTCAATTTTAGTGGTAGAAGAGATCCGAACCCAACAATGGGACGTGTATGGGCTAAGATGATGATTATTATTTTCTGTGTGGTGATGGAGTAAGAATACAATTCAACACCCCCTCTCATACCCGTGGATGTCGTAAAAGATGACTAAAGGATATATTACGCATATGACATCTATGCAGGAGATGGAAAACTCGACACAAAACCCCATACCAACCTGTCTGACCGGCGTGGTATAATAGGTCAATTTCCCTCCTATTATGGAGGAGGCTCAAGCCCAGCAGTGGGATGTACATGAGCTGAAATGATGATAATTTGAATTTTTCTTCTCTTGTGATAATGTTACCTCCTTACGTGTCTTAGCCATCACTTAATACCGCGGACATGAAAAATTATTATAATTGTGAATGCATTATTCATTTGAAATATTAAATTTAAATGTCACCATTAGTCCACATACAGTTAAAACAATTTGTCATAATTGAGTTTTGATTAAGTCATGAACGATTTTGGAAGCGTAACATATTAATATTCATGGACAAATCAAATTGCGACATGCTGTCGGTACGAAGCTGCGATCGTAAATTTTGTTTTTCTATAACCTAAATTAGACAAGACATCATTTTAACGATTTCCGTTTGATACGTGAATATCAACTATGTGTTTACTAATTATTTCTCAATTTACAATCGTGAATAAAGCTGAACCCACGCACTCTTACGTCTGGGAACCACTTTTAAAATAATCAACCATAATTGACAAGAGTTTGTAAAGAAAATGGCGGTCTCACTAGCCATTGCTTGCGGCGTGTCTCATTACTGAACCATTACAGTGTCATTGTGTCTATCTGTGCGTCCACACGCAACATTAAATTGTATTTTAATAAGCACTTATAAAATATGAATATTATATATTACATAGAGATGATCTATACTAATGACTTTGGCTTGTTTTTATAAATCAAATAAAAAAAGAACAGACAAGTTCTCTTATAAGATAGAAGTGTATATTTTGTATTACAGGGAAATATTTTAATTACTTATTAAACATTTTTCTGTATGGTGACGCAGTAAGAATACAATTCACCACTCCCTATTTTGCCCGTGGATGTCGAAAAAGACGACTAAGGGATAAAATATGCACATAGCATCTGTGCCAGAGAAGGAAAACTCGAAATGAAATATACCAACATATCTAACCAGCATGGTAAAGTAGGGTAAATTCCCTCCCATTGTGGAGGAGGCCCGAGCCCAACAGTGGGATGTATGTGGGCTGCGATGATGACGATGATGACACAGTTTTATAGTCATACATTCACATCGACTATATTCATTTTATCATCTAAACCAGCCCACAAGGTCCACTGTTGGGCTCGGCCCTCCACAATATGAGGTCAACTGATCTACTATACAGCGCTGCTCGGATCTGTAGACAAAAAAAATGTGTACAGTTTGCCTTCTCTTGCATAGATGTTACATGCTTATTCAATAGTTTAGACGTCCTTTGCGATACCCATGGGTAAAAAAGGGTGATAAAATGTATTTAACTCCGTTATCTTACATACAAATATTTCGCATTTGTTTATATAAAATTATGAAAGCAAGAAGAGAGAGAGAGTATCTCACTCTTCTTCGATACCTAACGTCAAACGAGACTGCTCTCTCTCTCTTTACTCCACGCAATATTTAAGAAAGAAAGAAGTAAAAAGCGCTACTTCTAAAATATATGTATTAGTGTTATAGTCACAGTGCTGACAATCCTTTGTCTGCACTCATAAATGCGTCAGCTCTACCAGAGTAATACCAACTGCACAGATGGCGTAGTGGTTAACACATACAGTGTCAGTGTTGCGGGTTCGAATCACACGCAGGACAACACTTTGTGCGATCCACAAATTGTTGATCCACAAATTATATCCAGACTGTTTGGATGTAATTTGTGTCCGTTAATTATATGTTTTTAAAGTCCACCGCAATACAAGAATTGTTTTATTAGTGCGGGATGTTGTATTAAAAAAAAGAAAAAGTCACGCGCCTATACCGACTTTCCTACGCTACTAATAGGGTTCCGTCTTCGTGGAAGGTAGCCCATGTCCACCCGATCCCTAAAAAGGGAGACCGGTCTGACCCATCGAATTACAGGCCAATTGCGATAACATGCTTGCTCTCCAAGATAATGGAGAAGGTTATAAACCGCCAGCTTCTGCAGTACCTTGAGGATCGCCAGCTTATCAGTGATTGCCAATACGGCTTTCGTCATGGTCGGTCGGCTGGTGATCTTCTTGTGTACCTCACACACCGTTGGGCAGAGGCCTTGGAGGGCAAGGGTGAGGCGCTGGCGTTCAGCCTAGATATCGCAAAGGCGTTCGATAGGGTCTGGCACAGCGCACTTCTATCGAAGGTACCATCATACGGAATCCCCGAGGGACTCTGTAATTGGATTGCCAGCTTTTTGGATGGTCGGAGTATAAAAGTCGTCGTAGATGGCTCCTGCTCCGATACCATGACCATTAATGCTGGTGTACCACAAGGCTCGGTGCTCTCCCCGACGTTGTTTATCCTGCATATCAATGACATGCTCTCTATCGAGAGTATGCGTTGCTATGCGGATGATAGTACGGGTGATGAGCGGTACACTGAGCAACGGAATATCCCTCGGAGTATTCAGGAAAGAAGGGTTCAACTTGTGTCTGAAGTCGAGCGCTCTCTGGGGCGGGCCTCGAAATGGGGTGAACGGAACCTAGTCCAGTTCAACCCCACAAAGACACAAGTTTGCGCGTTCACTGCAAAGAAGGACCCATTTGTCATGGCGCCTCAGTTCCAAGGAGTAACTCTTCCAATTTCTGAGAGTATTGGGATTCTCGGCGTCAAAATATCGAGCAAAGTCCAGTTTGGGAGTCATTTGGAGGACAAAGCCAAATTGGCAAGCAAAAAGTTGGGCGTCCTGAACAGAGCCAGACGGTACTTCACACCGAGACAGCGTCTTGTGCTATACAAAGCACAAGTTCGTCCTCATGTGGAGTACTGCTCACATCTCTGGGCAGGTGCGCCCAAATATCAGCTAGACCCACTTGACTCCCTGCAAAGACGGGCTGTTCGAATCGTCGGGGATCCCAATCTTACGGACAGATTGGAGTCGCTGGAGCAGCGGAGAGACTTTGCGTCACTCTGTGTACTCTACCGACTCTTTCACGGGGAGTGCTCCGAGGAACTGTTTGACTTGGTACCACCGTCACCATTCTACCAACGTACCACTCGACATCGCAGCAGGGTTCATCCATTTCACCTGGAAACGTTATGGTCTTCAACTGTACGTTTCCAGCGATCATTTCTCCCACGTACGTGCAAGCTCTGGAATGAACTACCTGCTGCTATGTTTCCCGAGCGCTATGACATGTCCTTCTTTAAACGAGGTTTAAGAAGAGTATTTCCTTCACGGTAGGCAGCGGCCTGGCTGTGCCCCTGGTATTGCAAGGGTCCATGTGCAGCAGTTTCACTTACCATCAGGTGTGCTGCTTGCTCGTTTGCCACCGTTGGCAATAAAAAAAAAAAAAGACGGACAAGAGAAGGAATGTGAGAATAGTTGAAATTATATATTTATTTTGTTTTGTTTATTTATTAATAATTTCAAGTAGTAGATAATCATCAATATCGCATTGGGTGATCATTATATAAGACATTTGATTGTGAATTAGCGTGCGCGCGCGCAGCAGATCTACCCATTCTATACGAGCGATGTGTTTTGTGGGTTCCGTTCCCCGTCCCGCCAGTCACGCGCCGATAATGGCGACAAGTTACCGGAGTATTGTGTTACTATTTACGGTGTAACTGGAGCAAGGTTATGTGCCTCTCTCAATATTAAATAGCAATAACAAAATGTAATGTTATATAATTGAAAACATTAAAGGATATTAAAATAGAAATTAGTATTGAGTTGCGTTTGGCGTTGTAAATATATATTCTGATCCTAAGTATATTGTGTTCCCGATACAAAAGACACGGAAGCCACTAGACAATAAGTTTTACAGAAAATTTCTACTATCGTCCTCGCTTTCGAGTATTCAGAGTATCTTATAATTGACATGTGGAATCAGTGCCTGCACAGATGGCGTAGTGGTTAAGAAAGCGACCTACAGCTCCAGTGTCGGGGGTTCGAATCCCACGCGGGACAACACTTTGTGCGATCCACAAATTGTTGTTCTGAGTCTGGATGTAATTTGTGTCCGTTAATTATATGTTTGTAAAGTACCCCGCAATACAAGAATTATTTCCTTAGTGCAGGGTGTTGTCTTAAATAAATAAAAAAATAAATAAATAAAAAGTGCTCTCTGATAACATATGTTAACTATTGTAATGTTGGTATGATTTATTACTACTTATAGTAAAGTACTACTACTACTTGGTTATACTAAATATTTTTACTACCTCAAAAATCTTGAATACTAGGTCATATAGCATGCAACTCTGAGACAGTTTTAAGAGGCACAGTATCTTAACCAATCACGTGAAAATTTTTGTACTTATGTTAACTTTTTGTAGAATAAAATATATCAATTAACAATGTAAGACATAAAATATTGAAATATCCGTGTGTATTTGTATGTAGCGTGTGTTACACTTAACCACTGTACCATAGCTGAAACAATAACAATAATTGCACAATCAAATGTGCTCATTTATTTGTTACTATTTGTCACAGGGCTGCTACTTCCGCATTAGTAAAAGTAATTCACAAAGGTGAACGGTAGCCATCACTATAGGGTTATCACCACCAATGAAATCCACCGACGAAGGGAGACGTCTAAAAAGACATAGGGATGTCGCTCGTAGGAATTTAAGAACATACGGATTAAAAAAATATTTCGTTCATCATCATCATCATTACAGCTCATATACGTTTCACTGTAGGACTCGAGCCGAGGACAAAGGGAGGGAATTGATCTACTATATCACGCTGGTCAGACGTATTGGTGCAGTGTTTTGTATCAAGTTCTATTTCTCTTGCATGATGTTGTATGTACATTTTAATTCCTTAATTTACTTTTACGACATTGGTTAGGCAGGCAAAATGGGAAGCAATCGAATAGTGGGTTTTGCGGTTCCACGTCAATACGTTTTCACGGTTGAGCTACTAATCACAAAAAATAGTTACAGTTTAAATACTCATGTGTGAATGAACTAACCTGTGATCTCATCATCATCTTGCTCTAATCACTTGAGGTCGATATAATATTGTTATGTACTCTTCTTTCATCCACCACTATATAATGTTTATCCCTAGATTTACTCCCTTTCTATACTTCACGCAAAGGCATATACTTTCCTCACAAGATTATTTTCATACCGTTACATCACATATGGATACGTAATGTATCAAAATCAAACAATAAATATTCTAATAGGTTAAAATGATAACATATCTCCGCTGTTTACTACCCGTGAAGAGTTGCTACCAGAAAAAGATAAGCTTTACTTCACTGTTCTTGTCAACTCATAACAACAACTGCGATAGCTGACTCACTTGCCAAACGTAACCATTAGCACATTATACCATTTAAACTTTAGTAAGAACTAGCGACCCGCCCCGGCTTCGCACGGGTGCAATGCTGATATTAAATACACTACAGAAAAACTGTGAACGTTGTATATAATAAATTATAGTTTAAACAACTAAAAAAAACCCGATTTTAAAATTGATTCAATTAAAAATAAAAAATGACACTGAATCAATTGAAAAATTGATATTATTGAACAAAACACGTGGGGTGCTTGTGATAATAACTACAGATATAATAAACTATTGATAAAATATTAACAACAGTTAAAATCAAGCCCCCCACGCTTTTTGTACAATAACATCAATTTTTCAATTGATTATTACAGTTTTATTTTTAATTTTTTAATTCAATAAATTTTAAAAGAGTGTTTTTTTTAGTTTCTTAAACTATAATTTATTTTTTACTTTTTAGTTTGGTTGATTAGATTTTGAGAACGCAGCTACTTTGAAAACGTCTCTGGCTCTTTGTGCCGAGCCGACTGCCACACCAACGCTACATCCTGCAATTTTTAAATCTGTAATATCTTCGAAAATATTCATTTAAATCATATGCTGTAAAGGGCCATATTATAGATCTATATTAAATCTACAATATATTTAAGGTATTTAATTGGATAAGGATTAATACTGTATTGGTTAAAATCGCTTCGAAAATTAGCCATTATTTGTCGTAAAAAGTAAATGACAAAAAAATGTTATTGTGGGATATCCATAAGAGATAGACATATACCATCGCGGAGTTTTCTGTAGACTTTTTCAATGTGTACAATACTTAGTACATTATTTTGATAAATCTCGTAGGGTTCAGCCTGCGTTTGCAATGTAAGCGGAAAAATTTTTATTATTTACGACATCACATTAGAAACCTCAAAAATAACAGTATTTCTCCACTATTTAATGGATGTTATTATACATATAAACTTTCCTCTTTAATCACTCTATCTATTAAAAAAACCCGCATCAAAATCCGTTGCGTAGTTTTGAAGATTTAAGCATACATGGGGACATGGGGACAGAGAAAGCGACTTTGTTTTATACTATGTAGTGATACACAACCTAACTGTCCATTACTTGGCCGTGGATGGCGTAAAAGTCAACTAAGGGATATAATATGCGAATAACATTTATGTAAGAGAAATAAATCTCAAAATATTACCGCATAGCAATCCTTCTGACCACTGTCGCTTAGTAGATCAATTTCTTTTTCATTGTGGAACAGGTTCGAGTCTGGTAGTGGGACAAATATGAGCTGAAATGATAACTATTTGCAACGGTTACCGTCTATGGGCTAAAAATTAAAGCACATCAAAATAGGTATTCCTTAAAGACACTTTTATAGCTTGTGTAAAATATTTGTTTATATCAGTAAGTTCTTTAATAGTAGTACAAATGTTAAGGTACGAGACAACCCTAACGCAGTCGAGAGTAGTATCGTCGTGTTCAGTTACCGAGTGTATTGTTACAAGTGATACCGACCGTGTTAGATAGTAAGTACAGTAAGCACACAAACGTTACACGAGATAAATATATTTTCATAATTTAATTAATAAAATCTCCGTTTTCAAGGGATCTTGCAAGGAAACATGTCCGGTGCTTTGCGAGGCTTACAGGTCGAATAAGGGCTTTGAAAAAATGTAACCTAAAAATGAGACGTCATTTGCAATATGTACTATGAAAAGGAATACATGTTTAGTCGACCATAAGTAAATGGTATGAGAGCAGAATAATGATGTGAAAAATATAATTACAATATGCGGTAATGTTATAGCTGTATATACAAACATTTCTGTGTGGTGACGCAGTAAGAATACAATTCACCACCCCCTATCTTACCCGTGGGTGATCGTACGAGACGACTAAGGGATATAAAACGCATATAACATCTATGCGAGAGATGGAAAACTTGAAATAAAACCCTATAGCAACACGCCTGACCAGCGTGGTATAGTAGGTTAATTACCCTTCCATTATGGAGGAGGCCCGAGCCCAACAGTGGGACATATATGGGCTGAGATGATGATGAGATGATGATGATATGATGATGATATGATGATACAAACATTTAAATATTGGTACCGTGTGACAGATTAAATCAATTTCATAGGTACTCCATCTGTCATATTACTCCGAAGCCTGTTAACTTACACAGTAAGAGTCCGATCCGTATTATACTTCAGCAAAAAGTGAGCCGTCACTCAGGATGCCTGGCAGATGTGAAACATTGAAATTATTTTGCACAAATATATGCATAAATGAACAGATTATGACAGGAACTAATATGACATAATTCATAAATAAAATATTACGATTTATATTATTATTTAAAAGATTACAAAACAATCACAATTATTGCACCGCACAGTCGCGTAAGCACAACATCGCGTTGCTTCGTCTCACTCACACACTACTACGTTAGACTACGTGTAGTAGGTTTACCCTCGCATATTTCGTCATATAGCGTGGCGTTGCGTCGCCGCGGTCATTTAACGCCACGCTAATGATTAGGTTTACCCTCGTCTATAGATGTTTCACATCAAAATTGCCTACAGAAAACCTAACTCACAAACTGTGTAAGGTAATCACTCTCACTGTATTAAACATTTCTACTTGCAGTAGGGCACGTTAGACAAAATCGCAAATTTTTTTAAGGAGACCAAATGGGAATAGTTGTTATGCTAACGTTACACACAGATATTAGGGAAAGCTGCGGTTTGTGGTTGTAACCTATACTATATTCTAGCGGTAACACTCAAAAACCCTTGCATTGAAATAGCTGATCATAATTGTCTGTAGTACTAATATATATGTTGTAATAGATTATAAATAGAATGTTTTGTCTTACTCTAATATCTATTACCGTCTCTTTTAGCAGTTTTAGTTCAGTATTATAAAGTACCAGTTTCTGCTCGCGACTTCGTCCGCGTGGTATAAATACTTTGGGCCAACGCTAACTTTAACCTAAGACTTTGTTTATGTAGAAGATGAAAATATTTTTTAATAGTACAATTCGGTCATATATGATTTTTGTGAAAATTTAGCCGTTTACGTAGCGGAAACACTCAAAAGGAAAAAAACGCGATTTTGAAACATTCTTCATTTAGTCCGCTTCTGTTAGTCTTAGCCAGAAGGTATATAGCCTATAGCCTTTCTAGATAAATGGGCTATCTGACACTGAAAGATTTTTTCAAATCAGCCAGTAGTTCTTGAGATTAGCGCATTCAAACAAACAAACTCTTCAGCTTTATATATCAGTATAGAGATTACAATATTTATTTATTTATTTAAATTTCATGCACAAGTACATAGGCAGACTTAATGCCATAGGCATTTTCTTCCAGCCAACCTTTGGGTGATGACGAAATATTATAGTAGGTGCCATTTATATAGAAAATTGTTGAGATAACTACTTAAGTCTGTTTATGTTAAAAAAAAAAATATATACCTGTATATCTAAATAACAATAATATGAAAAATAATAAACCTTACATATATTTACATATAATACATACTCATAGAAATATATATATACAAATACAAATACACATATACTTACATGAATATACACTCGAAAATTTATGAAGAACGATCTGCCAATAAATCAATATAAAACTTACGAACTCTAGATTTGAATGATTCACGTGTTTTGGATTGCCTGATTTCAAGAGGGAGGGCGTTCCACAGTAAAATAGATTGAATGAAGAAAGAAGAATGAACCAAACTGGAGCTATGAGTGGGACAAGAAAGAAGAAGATTGTTAGAGGAACGAAGGTTGCGGTCATGATTGTAACAAATATATTGAAAATGAGGCTTTAAGTATGAGGGTGCATAGGGAGAGTGGAGAATAGAATATAGCATAGTTAGTGCACGCAAATTTCGTCGTTGACGTATGGGCAACCAGTTTAGTTCGGATCGAAAGGAAGAAATGTGGTCGTATTTACGAAGATTAAAGACGAATCGAATGCAATTATTGAGAAGACGGTCAAGTTTATTGAGTAGATCTGCATTCAGGTCGAAGTAACATACATCAGCATAATCGATGATGGGAAAAATTAAAGTCTGCACAAGCTTCACTTTTGTAATAGGTGGAAGTAAATTTCTTAATCGGTAGAGAGAACGTAATATGCCGGTAACTTTACGTCCGACCTGAGCCACTTGGATGTGCCAGTTAAGAGCCATATCTATATGTAAGCCGAGATCTTTAACGTTGGTGGCGTAGGGTATTACAGAACCATCGAAAATTACAGCGGGCAGAGAAGTTAATTTCACTCTGCTTATCATTCTTGGGCTACCAATAATTATAGCCTGACATTTGGAAGGGTTAACACTTAAACCGAAATTTTCACACCATTTCTTTAAGACTACCATATCTCGATTCAAATCTTCAATTGCTACGACTATATTCTCTAACGTAGATTGAGAATATAATTGTAAATCATCGGCATACAGATGATACGAACTATGGAGGTCTTTAGTCAAGAGATTAATAAATAGTGAAAATAAGAGAGGTGAAAGAATACCACCTTGAGGAACGCCAGCCTCTAGCTCACACCAACAAGACGAAGTCTCGTCAGCACGAACCATCTGCCGACGTCCCTCAAGGTAAGAGGAAAACCATTTTATCACATCAGAAGAAAGAATAGAGGAGAGGATAGACATAAGGATTTTGTGGTTAACGGTGCTGAATGCGTTCGAAAAATCAACCAATACCAAAAGGGTTAATTTCGTATTTTCTATACCGTTTCTAACATCGCTGGTTACCTTGAGCAGGGCAGACGCGGTACTATGACCTGGTTTAAATCCAGATTGGAGTGGGTTCAAGATATCATTCTGGTGAACGAAGCATGATAATTGTTTGTGTACACAGGCTTCGAGCACTTTAGATAGAAAAGGAAGGATTGATATAGGACGAAAGTGATTGGGTAAAGAAGGATTAGGGATCTTGGGTAATGGGATCACGTAAGCGTTTCGCCATAAGGTAGGAAATTGGCAGGACTCTAAAGAGAATACAGTTTTGTAACGAATTCACTAAAGTATAGTGTTGCCCAAATGCAAGACCAAGACGAGACTTGGACCGGTCTTGGTCTTGGTCTTGCAACATCACACCTGGTCTCGTCTTGGTCTTGGTCTTGCGCACCCGAGTCTTGGTCTTGGTCTTGGTCTTGCGCACCCGAGTCTTGGTATTGCAGCAAGAGTCTCGCAAAGTTTTGCAGTTAGAATAACGTAACAGTAATTTATCATGGCAATTAAAAATCCAACTAAATTAATCAAATATCCT
Organism: Lymantria dispar; assembly: GCA_032191425.1. Lineage (NCBI taxonomy): Eukaryota > Metazoa > Arthropoda > Insecta > Lepidoptera > Erebidae > Lymantria > Lymantria dispar. The sequence goes on along the minus strand of CM063465.1, from coordinate 245,617 downwards.
ATCCTGTCTATCCATTCTGTTAGCCTATAGTTCACTATTGAATACAATACTTACCACTGGAGAAAATTACTCTTCTATTCCCCTGGTGTTCCATTAGACAGCGTTACTACTCTTATGACAGGACTTTCGACCCTATTTTTTTAAGACGTCACCACACGAGGCAGTTGATACAATAAATTTTATGTCATTTTATAATCAATGCGATATTTTACAATTAATGCGATTGTTTATATTCCCCTTCAAGTTAAGTGGTATGTATCTATTGCATTTCCAGTTTAGTTACTGATACTCTGGATACTTGAAAAAACCTGTTGCTCTATTGCCTATATAAATACTTTGGCCGCTGGATCCATGTAGCTCTTAATATACTATTTATTCAAGAACATATAAAACTGATTTAAAATTTTATGGTTTTAATACTTGTAAAATGTATTCGTCGTCATCGTCACAGCTCATAAAAGTGCCACTGCTGGGCTTAAGCTTCCTTCCAGTAAGAGGAAAATTGATCTACTATACCACGCTGGTCAGACATGTTGGTACAGGGTTTTCTTTCTAGTTTCACTTCTCTTGCACATATGTTATATACACAGGGTGTATCAAGTTATGGGACAACTGTTCATGTATGTTATAGTTCAACAGTCATAGATCATAATTAGAATGTATATTACACAAAAACAGTATAACGTAAAAGTTATAGTGATTACAAAAATGTGTGTCTAAGAGTTTATGCCTTAAATTTTATGCATTATGTAGGTATGTACAGACAGGATATATGTAAGCATGTAAAATTTCGACAGTATAAATAGGTATTAGATTTGCGCGAACCTTTCAGTGGTTACGTAGGTACAAAGGCGACTCATCAACGGTCATCGGCCGATCAGCTGATTTATGTTAAAGTGAAGTTTGTCTTGCTTATGCAAACGTAATCATTGATTTATTCAAATTCTAATGAACATTTAACAAAGTACGAATATGTTGTAGATTAAGTATCATTCCTTTATACATTTTAATCAATTTACACGAAAAAACGATGACAAAATTGAGAACTTACATGTCTCTCAATTCATTAACGAATCGATATTTTTATTTCAATTTTTTTTCATGGGTTCCTAACACCATTGCCCGATCCGATTTGATACGACATCCACGGGTAAGAGAGTGGTGAATTATATTCGTACTCTGTCTTTTTTTTTTGTGTGTGTGTAGTGTGTGTTGGTCGCAGATGACCTTGACAGCTTAACGCTGTCAATGGGTGAGCGCTGATGGCTCTCAACGCGGTAAGTAAGTTAAGCGAACATCGCCCGAGGGCTCCCCCCTGTGAGGAACGGACCTCGGCTCGGGGCGTCGCTGAGAGCAAAGTGGGCGTGGCCAAGTTTAGGTTAATGACTTTTACGCGGCGCGGTTTTCGACCTCGACGGCGAGGCCGATACCGCGGAGTTTTATCTGTTATCGCTGCGCGAGCTGTGTAGGTCCTTTCTTGGGCGATCATAATAGCGTCATCTTCTTCTTCAAGAAGATGACGAGGACGTCGGACCGCGGATATTTTTGAGGGGACGTAGTTTACCGCCCCAACCACTAGTGGATTGGGGTGAGTCGTGGCAGAGGCAAAATAGCGCTGGGAGCAACGCTTCATGTACTGCCTGATGGTGATCGTACTCTGTCCCTACATGGACATTTATATAGATTAATTGTAGGCATATTTCTATGTCCAACAGTGAACGTCGTTGGGCTAATGAATAAACGGATATATAAATATGTCTAATGGGCAAGAGCACTCTCGTGATTACGGTATTTTTGTCCTTAAGCCTTTCCGAAGAGTAATTCTGAAAAGCCAACACCAACATTGGGAATCGATTGGCCAATAGATGGATATCTCAAGACTGATTTGACTTGCCGTGTAGTGACGGAGTAAGAATATAATTCATCACCCCCTATTTTATCCGTGACTGCGAACCCACGACTAAGGGCTATAATATATAACATCGGTGCAAGAGAAGGAAAACTTGACATGTATGACCTGTAACAACACGGCCGATCACCGTGGCGATTCCCCTCCGGCCACGGCCGATTCTCCTCCTGTTATGTAGAAGACACGAGCTCAACCGTATATAAGCTGAAATGGTGATTTGAATTAAATGCAAGACCGCGAGACTCTTACAGGCCCAGTCTTGGTCTTGCTCAAGTCTTGCAGGGCCAGTCTTGGTCTTGGTCTTGCAAAAATTAAGCGGTCTTGGTCTTGGTCTCGGTCTCGCATTTCTCGCAAGACCAAGACCAAGACCGCAAGACCAAGACTTTTTTGGGCAACACTACTAAAGTAAGCTTACTTAAACACCAACATTATCCAGTTGTTGTAGATACTTTTATTTAGATGCCCTTAATATATTTTATTTTAATTTCCATATGGTGAAGAAGTAATTATACAATTCACCACTCCCATTCTTCCCGTCATCATCATCATCATCATCGCAGCCCACATACGTCCCACTGTTGGGCTCGGGCCTCCTCCACAATGGGAGGCAATTTGACCTACTATACCATGCTGGTCAGACATGTTGGTATATGGTTTCATTTCGAGTTTTCCTTCTCTTGCACAGATGTTATGTGCACATTATATCCCATAGTCTTCATATACGACATCCACGGGCAAGAGTGGTGAATTGTATTCTTACTCCGTCACCACACGGACAATTCTTCTTCTTCCCGTGTGTGTCGTAAAAGCTGTCTAAGGGATATAATATGCAGATAACATCTATGCAATAGGGCGAAAATTCAAAATAAAAACCTATGCCAACCCCTCTAACCAGCGTTATATACTAAGTTAATTTCTGTCTTATTGCAGAGGATAGTCGCAGTCAGCATGAGAGGTATTATATAGAACTTCATCTTATAATAAAAATATATAGTCATTATAATTATAAAATACCTAGCGTAGGTATTCCTGTCGGGCCGACCACTGATGACAAGTAACCCTGCTCCGGTGATCGGCCCAACGACGAGGGCGACGCGGTGTTCGGGTGGATTGCGGGTGTTGCGTGCTATACGCCCCTCTGTCGCCCCGGACGGAGTGGTGCGTGCAGCGCGCCGACCGCAGACCACCCCAAAAAAAAAAAAAAAGCGTAGGTATTCCTACATGAATACTATTGTATTCACTCGATACGGGAGGCGAATGCTCAGACCATTGTGTCATCTTTAGTATGTTTACTTTTACTTGTACCTAAAGAAAGTAATCGTCTTTCGCAAACTTCTGCGTATGTTTAAGAAAACAATAGTTGTATATTTTGGCGGACATAATTCGAGATTTTTCACTTTTACTAAGAACTTAACGGAATACGTAAATAGCTAGAATTCTCCGCGTGGCGCATTAAAAAGAGTACAAATATTACCAGCCCTTTTTCCTTTGAGCAAAAAAAAAGATGTAAGTAGATTCGTCACAGAAAAGAAGTCGAAGTAAAACTTCCCTTTCAGAAATTCCTTATCTGGGAGAACCGTACTCAACTGTAAAATTTATATCATCATCATATATATACGTCCCAGTGGTGGATGTAAGCCGCCTCCACACCAAGGGGTAAATTGACCTTACTATACCATGCTGGCTAGACGGATTGGTATAGGGTTTTATTTTGAGCTTTCCTTGTTTTTTTCTTTCCAGAGATGTTAACTGTATATAATATCCCGTTGTAGCCCTTTTCTATCATATGCACGGGCAAGGGAAGGGATGGTAAATTGTTTTCTTACTGCATTGCCTATGCATGTGGGAGGCCTATGTCCAGCAGTGGACGTCTGTAAGCTGATGAATGGAGGACTCCATTGCCACACGGCAAATATATATAGACTTACAAAAAATAACCCAAAAAAACGTTGCTTAATTCAAGAATCAAACCCGAACCTCACAAATACCACTTACCTACTTATATATCTATAGACAAAGGAAAGTGTGTTTATTTACAGTAATTAAACTAGTAATATGCTAATATATAGTATCGTAAAATAGACGATAATGAATATGCTACCGTTAGCGCCGTGTAAGCTCATTAAGCTTTTATATACAGCCTGCGATAACAACATTAGCAGTTTAACAGTGTGAGACAATGTGCCGAATTAATCTTTACTGTCTCAAGTTCAAATTGGATTAACTATCATGTAATTTAAAGCTTACTTTATTATTTAAATTATAACTATGTATTTATAACTTTTTTTATTTCATCGTATAACTATGATTGTTTCTGTGTGGTAACTGAATATAAATAGCTATGTGTTATCAAACTTTGGGTGAGAAAAAACAATCAAAAACGAACCACATGCTAGTTTTTTCTTTGGATATGATGTGATCTTAGCACATGCCGTCCATTTTATCTAAAGCGATGAAAGGGCTATACGCGGCTCTATAACCAACCCTGTTCCCTTCCCATTGCCATTGAGTTGACCTGACCGAATCCTTGACGTTCATGGCCGGCCCGGCAGGGACCATATGTCAGTCCTAGATGAATAGTAAAAAGATTTATGTGCTGTGGAAAGCATTTCATGTCATTTTATGACCATGAAATGGCATGAAATACCAACATTGGTCATCATGAAGCAATGATTCATGATACTAAATATAATATATATATAATGGTAATACAAGAATGAAGTCACAATTTGCTTCCAATACAAATTCAATACAAAAGACATCAACGCGTTCAGAGTTTTTAACAATTGAACTATTCCAAAGTCATTAGAAGTTACGAATATATTTGGCCAAGCTAATTATTGACAATATAGCACCTGTTAATGTATTTTAGACATGTAAATTATTGACTAAATAAATATTTATTCGTTTATTTGAACCTTAAAAACCAAATAGCGTTATTATAAATCTTTATACCAAAATTTTTAATACAAAATAACTGACGGTACTTTACGCTATACACAAATGGTCTTTCTAAGTGTGTAGGTGTTATTTGTATTCGTAATTGTAATTTTAAAAAGTCCCGTGAGTTACAAGGATTTATTCCTAGCGTAGGTTGTATCTAAGTTAATACAAAATAAACAACAAAGAGACAACGTGCTTAAAGTTGCGTCATATGAAGTAGAGCTCCGGCGAGATCTCTCATCACAGAGTATCATCTGAAGCGAGATGAACTGGCCTCCACCACAGGAAATACACATTTGTATGTGTGTGCAGGTAGTAGGTTAATTTCTCTCCTGGAGGAGGTCTAAGCTTAACATTGATGACAATATATGGCCTGCAAAATTTTAATTTGTTTCTAATGCAATTACACTATGAATAATCTGTTGATCGTAATTAAAATGACGCGTTGTTATTGATACATAAAAGGCTATAGTACCCTATAGCTTGGGAAGGATTTATCCTTTTTTTTAGTTGGGCTATGGTCGACATACACGCTGTGCGTTTGGTCCAGGGTGATGGCAGAGCACAGCCTTATAACCCACCGTATTCCCATCCCTTCAGCATTAGGTCGACCACTGGTATCCAGTTTATTGTGCTCCGTGGCCAGCTCGGTAAGAAAAAACTTGCAGAAGAATAGAGGAATAGTTTGACAAACTCTACATTTTACTATATTAATGCAAGCGAAGCCATGGATAGAGTTTATATTCAATAAATCAAATATTTTATCTTTATGTAATAAAAGATAATACATGTTATAATGTATGTAGTCCTAATCTGATAAAATATAGTTTTTCTTCACGGCTCAAATCGCTTCACAATGGGAGGAAAAATAGGTAGTCCGTCATGCTTTCCTCGGTTGAAATTTTTCTGACGATACAACACGATGATACTATCGTAAAAAAAGATATAATAATTTAATTTGAATTCTCGAAATCCGCTACTGATTCGGCGAATTCAAGTTAAATGATCATTAGAAGGAATGTGACATCATTAACATATTCTAGGCGAACAACGTCGATGCAAAAAATATATGAGTAATTCGTTAGACCGCACACAGCGCTCCGTCTAACACACCGACCGACCGATAATCTCTTAGAATTTTCAATGTATTCCACTGTCGGGCTTAAGAGTCTGCTGGGCTCGAGTCATTTCCAAAATATGACGGAAATCAACCTATTATATATACTCCACACTGGTACACGTTGGTCTAACGTGAAATAATCCTTGCCTTACGCGGGATTGTACAAACAATAACATATCATGCTTATCATCATCATCACAGTTCATATAGGTCCCACCGTTGGGCTCGAGCCTCCTTCACAGTGACATGAAAATTAACCCATTAAACCACTCACTGGATGTTCCCGGCGATAACTTACGGCACTGAAATGTGGTCTCTAAATGTCGGCCTCATATAAAAGCTCAAAGTCACTCAGCGTGCTATCTAGGGTGCTATGCTCGGTATTTCTCTACGTGATAAAATCCGGATCACAGAAATTTGAAGAAGAATGGGTGTAACTGACATAGCCCGCAGGCCACATCGCTCTTCGAACGAACAACCGTTGGGGAAGAAAGGTTCTTGAGTGGCGACCACGAATCGGACGGCGCAACGTAGGACGACCCCCCACTAGGTAGACTAACGACATTCTCAAAGTGAACCGTTGGAAGCAAGTAGCGCAGGACCGTTCCGAGTGGCATTCTCGTGGGGAGGCCTATGTCCAGCAGTGGACGTCTGTAGGATGATGGATGGATGGATGGAAATCACGCCAGTCAGACGTGTTAGCATAGAGTTTTATTTCGAATTTTCCTTCTCTTGCATAAATGTTATATGTGCATATAAAAATTATAAGATAAGTTAGAACGATCAAACGGACTTTTAATAGATTTCATGTAATTATTGTTTTATGTAAATTGATTTTAACATGCAAATTAGTAACTCGCATCGTTAAATTTACATTCGATAATTATAAATAATTGCTAATGTTCAATAAATAATTTAATTCAAAGCAAAGTGAAGTATAAGTAATTATATTAAACGGAAATACAAATTATAACCCTCATAAATAATAAATCCTCATATTTTCCGTGTGGTGACGGAAGAAGAATACAATTCACCACTCCTTATCTTGCCCGTCGTAAAAGACTACTAAGGGATATAATACGCATACAACGTCTATGCAAGAGAAACAAAACTCGAAACAAAACCAATCTGTCTGACCAGCATGGTATAGTAAAGTCAATTTCCCTCCTATTGTGGAGGAGGCTCGAGCCCAGCAGTGGGACGTATACGAGACGAAATAAGATCAATCCCCATTATGTCAGCCTATTAAACTATTACTATCTAAAACTCTCTCACTCCGAAATGAAACTCGTGTACATTAATGTTATTATAAAATATAATTATGAATGATGAGAATATATCAAACTGCATAGATGTCGTAGTGGTTAAGGTACCGACTTACCTTACCAGTGTTACGAATTCGAATCCCACGCAGCACAACACTTTGTGCCATCCAGAAATTGTTATTCTAAGTCTGTATGTAATTTGTATCCGTTAGTTATATGTTTGTAAAGTCACACCACAATACCAGGATTATTTCCTTAGTGCAGGGTATTGTATTTAAAAAACAACATGTATTGGAGTTTTGATTGCCCGACGTTTCAAACACTTTTTACCTTTATGTTATACCTACAGTGCCAAGTGCTGCGGGTTCAAAGCACCGTTGAGAATTGCCAAGAACATCTGTAAAAAATGAAGAAATCTAGAATGAACTTACAAAAGAAATTTTTTTGAACAGATCTAGGAATCGAAGCGAGGACTTTGCGATCGCAGTGGTATAATTTTTATTAATTCACTAACAAGAGAATAATAAAAATAAAAATGTCTTTTGAATAAACTTAAGTAATAGCATTTATGAAAAAAAGTCAAAGAAATAAAGAAAGATTTATTTGTGCAGGAAATATCAAGCGGTTCTATTTGCGGATAGGCGGCGCGCTAGAATAGTTATGTTGAAGTTGCAGAGCAAATGGTAAATATGATATTTAGATAATTGTCTATAGTTTTAAATTTAAAACTAGATTCATCATGTCGGCTCATATACATCCCAATGCTGTGCATGAGCCTCCTTCACATTAGAAAAGAAATTGACCTACTAGGCCACGCTGCTCAGACATGTTTCTTCTCTTGCATAGATGTTATATGCATACTGTATCCCTCAGTCGTCTTCTACGGCACCCAAGAGCAAGATGGGATGGTGAATTGTATCCTTAATCTATCACCATATTGAAACCAGGTTATAAACAAAAAAATAATTTATTGTCAGATATATGAAAAAAAGGTGTGCGGTCCAACCTAAGAGCTTGAAGACATCTTACAGCGCAGTGGTGAACAGTTTCGGAGAGGTGACGTCTTCCTGTCTCACACCTCTCTGCAACTGGATCAGTTTCGTACTCTTATTCTGGATGCGGACTGACATAGTGGCGTTTCTATACAAACACTTCAGTACTTCGATGTATCGATAGTCAATTCGGCACCGCTGAAGGGACTGCAGCACTGCCCAAGTTTCAACAGAATCAAAGGCTTTCTCATAGTCCACAAACGCTAGACACAAAGGCCGATTATACTCCTCGGTCTTCTGTATAATCTGGCGTAGCGTGTGGATGTGGTCTATGGTACCTCTTCGGAATCCGGTATGTTCGGGCGGCTGGAAGTCGTCGAGCTTGCACGCGAGTCGTTTCGTAATGACTCTTGAGAACAATTTGTAGACGTGACTCAAGAGTAAGATGGGTCTGTAATTCCTTAAGAGCGTTTTATCGCCCTTCTTAAAAAACACTACTACACCACGCTGGTCAGAAATAGGTAGAGTTTTGTTTCGAGTTTTCCTTCTCTTGCATAGATATTACATGCATATTACATCCCTTAGTGGTCCCTTAGTTGGTGAATTATATTCTTACTTCGTCACCACACGGATAAATTAGTTAGTAAATTGACTGCACAGATGGCGTAGTGGTTAAGATAGCGACCTACAGCGCCAGTGTCAGGGGTTCGAATCCCACGCGGGACAACACTTTGTGCGATCCACAAATTGTTGTTCTGAGTCTGGATGTAATTTGTGCCCGTTAATTATATGTTTGTAAAGTCTCCCGCAATACAAGGATTATTTCCTTAGAGCAGGGTGTTTTCTTAAAAAAAAAAAAAAAAACGAATTTATATGTCTCATACAAAGTATCAGTTTCAGTTTCAATAAGTTAGTTTTATAAAATCATGCTGTAAAGCCCAATATAAATATTTTTCCTTCTTTCGAATAAAGTTGCAGACTAATATATTGAAGCTGGTACTTTAGTAAAACAACTGATTGTAAAGTATTAATGCAACAAATGAATGAATATTGATGTTATACCCTGAGACATCTGGATCAATCACTCTGCTGGTCGGCTACACACGTACCTATACATAGTCACATGATATTTATAGAGCCTTCGCCCGCGCAGACTTCGTTAAAATATCTCAGATACATCAGCTTCCTCACTGTTTATATAAAAAACTTGTATTTTGTCGCATAATCATTAGCGAGAAATGCTAGCTATTATAAAATAGAAAAAATAAATGTTATGCTTCTTAGCTAGTCGGAATTGTAGACACAGAATTCACGACTAACTTGAAAACTATTTTAATAATATCCCCTACTAAGGTGACTCAATCAGGAAAATATATTTTTAAATATATTTTTTTTATTGCAGTCGGTGGTAAACGAGCAAGCAGTACACCAGATGATAAGTGACGCTGCCGCTCATGGATCTTGGCTAAGCCGCTGCCTACCGTGAAAAAGTGAAGGGAGTAAATACTAAAAATGAAATAAAATAAATATTTAAGGGCGGCTCCCATACAAGAAACTTGATTTTTTTGCTCAATATCGATAATGGCAATAGGGAGGCACTTGTTTATCTAGTCAATGGTACGGAACCCTTCGTGCGTGAGTCCGACTCACACTTGGCTGATTTTTTCTGTTTTCCTGTAATATGAATAGTTAACCTTTGTAGTTTATGATTAAGAAGATAATGTGAGATGGCTGCCCTAGTAGTGAACACATCATGTATACAATTTTATTAAAACGAAGTCGAAGTAAGAAATGCAAAAAAAAATACATGCCTACTGTATTTCTTGCTGGAGCTTATCCGTGGAGTTCGCGTTCCAATCTGATGGTAAATAATTGGCTCAATTTAAGGTAAAATATTAAAATGAATCACATGTAAGTGCCCCCGTGGCGTTTATCTCACCAACTTAATATGTACATTTCTTTCATGGTACATATTACAATAGTTATTGACAATAATTCCATGACCGCCTTTTTTATTGTTTTATTTTTGGGGTGGGCTATGGATAGCGCACACGCCGTCCGCTACGTCCAAGGTGACGAAAGGGTGGCGCGCGGGCGCATAACCCACCCTTTCTCCTCTCGTTCGCTATTGGGCCGACCACCGGTACCCAGTTCCTTCTCCTCTGTGGCCGGCCTATGATCGGCCACCTCCCTGATATCAACACTTTTGGTCTCTAAGCCGTCTTCTATGACACGGAACTTCTATGGAACATGAATAATGTAACTGTTGATAGTAACCGCCACCATTTTTTTTTTGGGTGGACGATGGTCAGCGCAAGCCACCCGATAGCACGTTGCCTTCGCCGTTGAGTCGACCACCGGTGCAGATTTCTTTGACTTCAATGGTCAGCCCGACGGAATACCGCTGAGGGAATACCCTCTCCCACCGACGTCCCCTTCTCGTGACGCCGGTCGCCATCGCGAGGTCAACCTCTCAGGTCAGACTAAAATCCCTGGTCTGGTCACCCGCAGCCTGTGCTAGGGCGGCATTAGGCGCGAGTATCCGCCACCATACAACAACATTTATTATGTGTATGTTTACACAATATAAATAATTTTAATTTAATAATGTCACCGCCCCTAAACTAACGTGGGAGTCAAAATTTCTGAATAACAGACTACTTGAGTGGGAGTCCTAGGAAAGTCATAATACTAAAATTTAATGTCGATATACCTGTGGATGGATGGATATTTTAAATATACTAGTTCACCCACGACAGTGTCCGGGGCGATGGCGTGCCGAACACTAAAGCAATACTTTCATTGCACTTGCGAGATTTTGTTTCAAAATATAAAATGTTTATATATAACAAGTTACAGCCCACTTTAAAACGTTTGTGCTTACTTTTTTATAATAATACACGAGGTATCATTAAACGTAATCCTGCTATCAACTATTTTACTTACAATTTTCTTGGAATAGGCTTTTCCAATTTCTGTTTTCATGACATCACCTTGCCAAAATCGTAAAGGATGTCCCTTTCTCGTACCCTTACCCATCAATGGCCCGGCAACATTTGTATTCGAAGCGTCGGCTTCTTGCCTTAAAGTTTATCACGTCCCGCGAATATTAGTGCAAACAAACTATAGAATAATTATTCTATAAAATAACTATGAAAGATTATTCGTGTGGTGACAGTGTAAGGGTACAGTTCACCACCCCGATTTTTGTCCGTGCTTGTCGTAAGAACGGTTTAAAGATCTTTGTCTCTTAAAAGAACATATATATTGAGAGAGAAATTTGAGTAAGTATATAGATCATTTATCATTTCAGGCTACCGCCGTCCACTGCTGAATGTAGGGCTCCCTCATGTTACGCTATAATGTGCGGTCCTGTGCCGCCTGCATTCAACGACGCCCAGCAACTTTCACCAGGTCGTCGGTCTACCTAGTCGGCGTTCTACACTGCGTCGTCTGATATGTGGTCGCCAGCCGAGGACCTTTCTATCCCAGCCGTTGTCGGTTCGTCGAGCGATGTGGCCTGCCCATGGCCACTTCAGCGTGCTAATTCTTTGTGCTATGTCGGTTACACCCATTCTTCTACGGATTTCCGTGTTTCGGATTCTATCTCGCAGAGAAATCCCGAGCATAGCCCGCTCCATATTATATAGGTATATCTATATAAATTGTAAATCCATGTAAATGAAAATATGACTAAGAGATATAATATATACATCACATAGAACTATATCGTATAAAAGGTCAATTTCCCTGCGGTTGTGGAGGTAGTTCGAACTCAGTCATCATCATCACAGCTCATACCCCACTGTTGGGCTCAAGCCTCCTCCACAGTAGGAAGGCAATTGACCTACTATATCATGCTAGTCAGACCTGTTGATATAGGGTTTTATTTAGAATTTCCCTCCTCTTGCATAGACGCTATGTGCATAGTATATCTCTTAGTCGTCTTTTACAACACCCACGGACAAGAAAGAGGAATGAAAGGAGGAGGAAAGAGAGGAATTGTATTCTCACTCCGTCGCCACACACAGAGAGAGAGAAACATAGTAGTAATCGTGTAACGCGATATATATGACACAATCAAACTTATATTGACTTAAGTGTTACTTAAACTTTAGGGATCGTAGACAAAAACCGCCATAAAACTTCTACTTCAAAATAAAGATATCAATTTACCTAGTATATATGTTCTTGCTAAATATATTTACCTAGTCACAGTTAATATACCTGTGTGTATATTTCGTGTGTATTGAGATGAAGTGCCGGTCCATGTGCTCTGTAGTTCAGTGGATGCTGTGAGCTCGCGGTGAGCGGTCGTGTCGCTATGTGCCGGCCTATGTGTCTTACGCGAAAAGTTTCTTTCGTTATATGTTTGCAATAAACTTGTGTGTTTTCAGTGTGACTATTATTTTACTTATATACATGTAAGTGTATCTATTTATTTATTATTTGATGCGTATTTTAATTTTATTTGTTAATATTATTGTGTGTGAATATAATCCAGGTAAAGTTTAAATAAAATTATTTATTTTTTACATTTTTACGTTAAACAGTTAGATATAACAGTTAAAAACGCTTCAAGATATTAGTACGGTTTTGTTAATATTTAGATCGACATTCGAGAGACAGCTTTAAATAATTTTAACAAAAAAAAACTGACTTCAACTACATAAAAGTAAAATGGGACTACACGAAAAGCACCAGGTTTCAAATAAAAAAGAATCACCAAAATCGATTCACCCAGTCAAAAGTTTTAAGCTAACAAACATATAAAAACATATTGGAATTGAAGATCTCCTTTTTTTGAAGTAGATTAAAAATATTGAATAGTACTCTGCCATCATAAAATAGGTATAAAAAATTAAACTAATGTCTTGTTAATTACTGATTCACAAATCACTAATATAATTTTTATTCATTTCTATCAATCAGTATAATATTCGACTCCACTTAAAATAAATTTATACCTCTTAGTTTTAAAGTTAAAGTGGGACATTCATACAAAAGTAAGTCACAATATATTTAATTAGTTGTATAGTAATGATTTCTGATGTTTACGCGAGTATTACATATTTTAAGTAGTTAGTAGAGTAAGTTTATTTAGTTGTATAGTGATGCACTAAGTATAATGCCATAACCCCATATATAGAATAAATGTCTTTCATTCGTCATTAAAACCTATATACGTCCCACTACTGGGCTCTAGTCTCCTACATATTGGAAGGGATATTGACCTACAGCACGCTGGTCTGGCGGGTTGGTATAGGGTTTTTTTTCGAGTTTCCCCTCTCTTGCATTGTTGTTCTATGCACAAGATATCCCTTAGTCCCCTTTTATGATACCCACGAGTAAAAGAAGGTAGTGGTGAATTGTCTTCTTACTCCGTCACCACACGGAATAAATATCTTAAGGAATATCTTTAAGGGTGTAGCAATAATTTATCAACTGTCTTTTGTCATCATAAATGAAGGAAATCTCCAAAACTTAACTGAATATTGAGGTACTGTATTAGATGACCTATATCACGTTTCTACAGAGAAATATCATGATCATTAATATTAATATTCTTTAATTATAATCTGATGAACATAGACCTAGATCATAGAAACTCGCACGATGCTTTCATTCATATACGGGATATTAATTTAAATGCGACGCCAAAGGAGTAGGTTGGCGATAGCAGTAGGTTTCTATATATTTCCTAGCACTCCTGCCCAATTCGTTGATGTCCATATAGAGTGAACAGAGAAATACAATAATAATTACCACTAATGCAAATCGATTATAGTTGGTTACCTAATTTTTTTAATATTAGGAAAGTTTTTTATAATTATCGTCATGATCTTACTCTTACCTCAATTATTTGGGGTTAACAGTCTGTGTCCATATTGTAAAAGTTTTTACCCTAGTTTTCTATTTGGTCGCCTGTCTGACGTCAATACTCCTCTGAGAATATAATCATACAGCTTTAGAAAAAGTTAGCTTAGGTATCGACCTAATAGAGTACGGTAGAGCGGGTAGAGCTCATCTTTTACAACACCCATGAGTGTTAGTGTTAGTATCACACAGTGATAACTAAATGTATAAGATATATAAGTCCAAATCCAATTTTTATCTTGCCGTGGCCTTTGTCGTTTAGTGACGGAGTAAGAATATCGTGCACCACTCCCTATCTTGTCTGCGGGTATCGTAAAAGACGACTAAAGGCTATAATATGCATATAACATCTATGCAAGAGAAGAAAAACTCGAAATAAAACCATATAGCAACCTGACTGACTAGCATGATATAGTAGCGTGAGGAAAGACCGACGTCCTCACCGAGGGGGGGACGTCAGTCGATGGGAGGGTATCCCGGGTAGGGGGTATTCCGTCGGGCCGACCACTGATGACAAGTAACCCTGTTCCGGTGGTTGGCCCAACGACGAAGGCGACGTGGTATTCGGGTGGGTTGCGGGTGTTGCGTGCTTAAGCCCCTCTGTCGCCCCGGACGGAGTGGTGCGGAGGCGCACCGACCGCAGCCCACCCCAAAAATAAAAAAAATAAAAAGCATGATATAGTAAGTTAATTTTCCTCGCAATATGGAGGAGGCTCGAGCCCAGTAGTGGGACGTATATGAGCTGTGATGATGATGAGTCTTTTCCAATATACAATCAGCTGACTTGAATTACAGTAAAACTAAGTATAATCATTAATAACTCATTCGGAATTATATGATTGAATATTTTAACAATGAATTCAACAGTAATTAATATATGAATAATATACGAACACTATACTAAATTATGTACGGCTTAAGTAATAAGTTATGATTAATAAAAATAATAAGGTGTTTTTTGATATTTCCTGTTTTATTATATTACTTTACTGTTTAATGAATGTACTCTACATTTATTTAGTATCTATTGTGTGATAACGAAGTAAAAATATCTTCAAATTTACTTTCTGCGACTTCGTGAGGGATAAGTAAAACATGTAATTCAAGGACACACAATGAATATTGTAAAAGAAGAAATAGGTGAAATGGTATTATATGAATATGTCTGACCAGAATGGTTCAATTAAGCTCATATATTTTTCACTGTTAGGCTTAAGCGACTGTTGGACTCTTTCATGTCGATTGTTTGCTGGATGACGAGATTTCTTTCTTTATAATTGTATTACCTGTTCATATTCCTCAATATTTTCTTGCGATAAGTTTGCCGTGTGGTGACGGAGTAAGAATACAATTCACCCACCTCTCTTGCCCGTAGCTGTCTTAAAAGACGACTAGAGGATATAATATGTATGCAAAAGAAGGAAAACTCGTAGCAAAACTCTATACCAATACATCTGACCAGTGTGGTTACAGTAGGTCAATTGCCCTCTTATTGTGTTGGAAGCTCGAGCCCAACAGTGAGACTTATATACGCTGAGATGAAGTTAATTTCTTTCCAATTGTGAAGCAGGCTCGAGCTAAGCTCGATATGAGCTGAAATGATGAATTCCACAGATAAAAATTTCTGTACCGTACAAAATATTTTTCTGCTTGAGAATCGAACCCAAGACATTTTACTTATCATGATAGATCAGTGTCTCCACTCAGTCTGCAGTCACTAAATTATTTTAATACCATTTATTTCGTAGTCATATTATGAATAATATCTGGTTGACCGAGCTTCGCTCGGCATATTTTTGTTGTATTTTTGTCGAATTTATTTAGATATATAGTAATAAAAAAATAAATAATGAAAAAAATATAAATAATTACAAAAAGAGAATAATAATAAGAAAACTGGATAACTTCCCAACTGAGCTATCGTAACTCATGACGTTGACGGCGAAATTTGAATTCATATTCTTTTAAAATTTAATGTCATTGTATTGTTTTGCTAAAAACACTGACAAAACAACATTTTCTATAAATAAAACCTAGCTAGATCGATTTTTTGGCCTCGAAACATCTAGTATGCCAAGTTTCATCAAAATCGTTGGTGCCGTTGCCGAGGTCCTGAATATATATATATATATATATATATATATACAAGAATTGCTCGTTTAAAGATATAAGATGAAAAATAGTAAAATTTAATTTGATATGTTTTTTTTATAAAACTTACTTATGAATAGAAAACAAGACATTATCACAACTAGGAATTGAACTCACAACTACGCAAAATCTGTTCCAAGTATTTTAATATATAAATTATTGTGGCAGTATTGTAATCAATTTTAGGTTCACATTCTTATCTTATCGAGAGAAATTTTAATACGCTTTCTATTGAACATGCTTACATATAAATAGTTCCCCTGTTTATTTCTGATATGTATATAAACAAACAATTCCACTTTTTTAATTTTCCGTGTGTTGATAGATTAAGAATACAATTCACCACTCCCTATCTTGCCCGTGGATATCGTAAAAGACGACTAAGGGGTATAATATGTATATAACATTTATGCAAGAAAAGGAAGACTCAAAACAAAACTCTACGCCAACACGTCTGACCAGCCATATATTAGGACAATTTCCCTTCGATAGTGGAGGAGGCCCTAGTGGGCAGTCCGGCTGAAGAGGCCTCGATATGGTGTCTGGACCGTGGAGGCCTTCCGGCCGGTGCTGATGCAGTGGCTAAAACGGCGGCACGGGGTGCTTTCCTTCCGACTGGTGCAGGTCTTAACGGGTCATGGATGCTTCGGCAAGTACCTGTACACGGTCGCTAGGAGGGAGAGTACACCGTCCTGCCACCACTGCAATTGCGACGAGGACACGACGCAGCATACGCTCGAGGTTTGTGCCGTCTGAGCAGCGCAGCGTCGTGAATTCGTCGCAATCATCGGTGCCGACCTGATGCTGCCGACCATTTTTTTTTTTTTTTCACGCTGTGGAAATGCATTTACGCACCGTCCCTCGCCGGTGACAGACGGAGGAGTGTGTGGGGCTCGCCGGCCACCATGTGACCGGAATACCCACTAAAACCACAGCGGCCCCTTCCGCGCTTTTACGGGGCGCCGGAGAGATCGTCTGATGACATTCAATCCCCGACACCCCAACGCATGGCCGTCTGGCCACGTCCTATCGTCATTCAGGACGGTGGAAGGAGTTGCGCATATTGGCGCCTTCGCCTCCCGGGTCGCCGCACGCGGAGCGAGTCAGCGGAAGCAAGCGCCTCGCGTTCTCGCTCCGCAGCCTCCTTCCTTGAAATATCGGCCTCACAAAATGAGGCCATGGACGACCAGCACCTGTCGCTGTCGAGCATCTGTGTGATAATGGTCGGCAACGACAGGTCTATTCCGAATTCCATCGATAGGACGTGGCGTTGGGGCCCCCAGGCGGGGCAAACTTCCAATGTGTGGCGCGAACCGTCGATTGCTGCACCACACTCATGGCATCCTGGGGCCCCTTCTCTTCCAATTCCATGCAGGTACTTACCGAAAACCCCGTGTCCGGTAAGCACCTGCACCATCCTAAAGGTCCTCCTCGTGAGCCAGCGGTGGAGATGCGGCGCAACCGCCTCCACAGTCCCCCGCCCTGCTGCGGGGGACTCCAGATCTTCCCTCCATCGCCGGATAACTTCTCTTCGGGCTACTTCCTGTGCTCTGCCCAGTCTCCTTGCGGAGACTTGCTCACCGTTGGCCCGCATTGTGGCGCGGCGCCGGTAAACCTCCGCCAGCGCCTCAGCCACAAGCAGCGAAGGTGGGTCGCCTGAGAGTAACGTTGCCGCAGTCCAGGACACCGTACGATAGCCCCTAATAGCCCTCACTGCCATGACCCTCTGCGGTCGTCGCAGAAGGGCCCTGTTGCGGGCAGTAAGGGACTCCGACCATATAGGAGCACCGTACAGCGCCATGGACCGCGCAATGCCGGCGTAGAACCGCCGGCAAGACGTTCCAGGGCCACCAGTGTTTGGCAGAAGTTTTCCCAGTGCCGTGGCCGACTTAGTGAGCCTCAGGACGAGCTGGGCAAAGTGTAGCCCAAAGTTCCAATTTCTATCGAGGTGCAGACCCAGATATTTCATCTGAGCCCGCACAGGCACGGCAACTCCAGACACACTGATGTATGCTCCTCGGGGGGGACCTCGACGTGGGCCATGGAATAAGAGGGCCTCAGTTTTGTCCAACGAGACCCTCAAGCCCAGCATTCCAATCCGGTCAACGACGAGCGCTAGTCCTTCCTGTGCTAATCGGGCGGCTCCCTGGAAGTCAGCTCTCCTCACCGTGATGAGAGTGTCATCCGCGTAGCAGATAGCCCCCATCCCGGGAAGAAGCCGACCCCTCAGGAGCCAGTCGAAACCGACGTTCCACAGAATCGGACCAAGGACTGAACACTGTGGAACGCCGCACTCCACCCGATGGTGATGAATACGCCCGTCGCCCCCCTCCCAGAGCACATGCCTTCCATCGAGGTACGCTTCCAACAGCCTCCGGAGATAAGGAGGCACTCCATGGTATGCTGCCGACCATTGCTAGTGCGATGCTCAACAGCGTCAGGAACTGGGACGCGGTCGCAGCCTTCTACGAGGCAGTGATCTTGCAGAAGGAGGCAGCGGGTCGCGCGCGCGAGGAGCTCAGCCTCGACGAAGGGACCCGCCGCCGGCGTCTGGGGCGGCGCAGGCGCGACTACCTGCGCGTCATGCCGCCCTAGCCAAGGCCGCGGGTGACGTGACCGGTGAGGGAAGACCGACGCCATCCACGAGGGGGGGGGGGACGTCGGTCGATGAGAGGGCACCCCAAATAGGGGGTATTCCGTCGGGCCGACCACTGATGACAAGTAACCCTGCTCTGGTGGTCGGCCCAATGACGAAGGGGACGTGGTGTTCGGGTGGGTTGCGGGTGTGCGTGCTTATGCCCCTCTGTCGCCCCGGACAGTGTGGTGCGAGAAGTGCGCCGACCGCAGCCCACCCCAAAAAAAAAAGCCCAACAGTGGAACGTAAATGGGCTGAAATATATACAAACAAACAAACGGTTGAATATCCAATAGTATGTAATACAGATTTATCCTCAATTAAGGTTATAATCAACTTTTCAACTTAAATTTATATCCAAATGAGTTTTTGGTAATTAATTTTATTTGCAATTAGGTTTTATTTTCGCAATTAACTTAATGTAGTGATTTCGAAATTGACCTTTAATTCGAAACATCGTGAGTTCAATTCCCACACTAGAAAAATATATTAACTAAATATTTCTGAGCTAGTCAATTACCTATTATTTAAATGTGCATGGAAACTGAAATTTGGTAATTGCATTTAAGATCTTTTTACTTTATTTTATAAGCAATTTTTTTTTCTGTGCGGCAAACAATGCCACTGTCGTCATTTTCCGTGTGGTGACAGATTAAGAATACAATCCACCACCCCCTCTCTTACCCATCGATTCTTTCAAAAGGAGTGGTGAGTTTTATTAGTATTCCATCACTACAAGGAAAATTATTATTTCGAAGAAACTACATGTTTATGTAAAAATTAAATTAAACGTGAAATATTTCTTAACTTTCCTTATAAAATGTCATTTTTATCGTTCAAGTACATTACTTGTAGTCATTGTCATGTCGTGTATAATAAGTAGTGTAATTGATGCTTACGTTATTAACAATTGACATTTAATTTATCTGAAAGTAATGTACGCAATTATTTAAAATAACTTATACAGACCTTATAAAGGTTCACACATATTATTATTTCGGTGTCGATTTTCTAGTCTAAACAGTTTCTGTGAATATTTTTTCTTTAAGCGATAATCATCTGAACTGGGTAACCTATAAGTATAATGATAATCTAGCATTAGATTATATCCTGAAACTGCCGGCTATCGCTAGGATGATGCTCGATAGCGTCAGGAACTGAGACGCGATTGCAGCCTTGTTCGATGCAGCACAGGTGGCAGTTGATTCGGGCGCCGATTCCACGAAGGACATGGAATTCGGTACCAATGGTCGGCCCAGCGACGAAGGCCAGAAGCTGTGGGTTAAGAGGCGGCGCGCCTCCTCGGACAGAACCGGACAGCGAGTGCATTGACCATATAGCCCACCCTATAAAAAAGGTGACGCTTGATGCCGCCCTAGCTGAGGTCACAGGTGACAGGGCCAGGGATTAGTCCGATGTTGAGATGCCCTTTTGATTTTTATAAACACACCCTACGCTGAACATTTTTTTTGCGGGGGATTGCCCAAATAT
This sequence comes from Lymantria dispar, assembly GCA_032191425.1. NCBI lineage: Eukaryota > Metazoa > Arthropoda > Insecta > Lepidoptera > Erebidae > Lymantria > Lymantria dispar. The sequence continues at coordinate 225,234 of CM063465.1, read as the reverse complement.
GTATTTTAAAAATACAAACCTGGTTCTAAACATTCATTTGTGGATTGCACATAGAACTGCTCGGAATCGAACTGGTGACAGTTGGTACGTTAAACAGTTAATTAGTACTTATAATACTGCGATATCTATGAAGTGACACTGGAGGTTTCTCATTCGAATGCATACATCAATTAGAAGATATTCGAAGACGTTACGAGAACTTGAGCGATTAATACTCCTAAAAACTATTATTGAATATATTACGAAGAATTAAAAAAATATATCTATATCTATACCAATAAATAAAATTGGAGTGTCTGTTTGTAATGTCAAAATAATAGGCTTTTTTCATGCTCACACGGTTATTTGCATGACACCTATGCCTAAAATAGCAATTAAAAAATTTTTGTCTGTCTGTCTGTCTGTCTGTCTGTTTGTTCCGGTAATCTTCAAAACGGCTGGACCGATTTCAAAAATTCTTTCACCAATGGAAAGCTATAATATCAGGGCGTAAACTAGGCTATATTTTATCCCGGTATTCCCACTGGAACGGGAACTACGCGGGTAAAACGACTATAACCTATAACCGAAGCAAAGCGAGGGCGGGTTGCTAGTATATAATATAAGCCTAACTCAAAATAAATATGTCCCATTGTAACAAATATTTTCTATACCAATAAATAAAATTGGAGTGTCTGTTTGTAATGTCAAAATAATAGGCTTTTTTCATGCTCACACGGTTATTTGCACGACACCTATGCCTAAAATAGCAATTAAAAAATTTTTGTCTGTCTGTCTGTCTGTCTGTCTGTTTGTCTGTCTGTTTGTTCCGGGTAATCTTCAAAACGGCTGAACCGATTTCAAAAATTCTTTTACCAATAGAAAGCTATAATATCAGGGCGTAAACTAGGCTATATTTTATCCCGGTATTCCCACGGGAATGGGAACTACGCGGGTAAAACGACTATAACCTATAACCGAAGCGAAGCGAGGGCAGGTTGCTAGTTAGAAAATAAAAATCAAACTTAGAGCACTCGGCGCCAGAGCTGTTTAGACCGATACTCTTGTGATAGTCTAAATATTAAAAAAAAAAACGTAACACCCAGATTCAGAAGTTCAGAACAATAAATATTAATCTACAGACCAATAAAATATTTGTGAATGACCGAACTATTTGCACATAGATATTATATGCATTAGGAAGTGAATGCCGAGTCCACTAAACCATATATGTATGTAGTATTAATAATTAGTAATGTCTGTACAGATAAGCTGGAATAACTTGCCGATACATACACACACACACACACACAGACACATGAGAGATACAGATATGTTAACGACCAATCAAACTAAATGACGAAAGTTTAATTAATAAAAACAAGAAGTAAAACTCGACACGTTTTAGAGAATTTCACAAAATTAAAAAGTTTATTAGCGAACTGTGGAATGTTGTTCTGAACACTTGAAACTAACCCGTCCAATATTTATTACTATAGCTCAGTGGAAAAATTGAGAGTACTTATACTAACATAACGAATTCGAAACAGATTTATCAGAGAAAGAGATTTTTGAAAATACATATATCATAGTTCTTTTGGTCTTATGATTTAGGTAAAACTGTATCTTTTTTTTTCTTAACTCCCTATTGTAACAAATTAAGAATACAATTCACCACCCTTTACTAGTAAGCCTTTGCGTAAGAGTCGACCAATGGATAGGTAAGATGTAAAATAGCCCCGGACGGAGCCGGGTGACGGGTGCGGTGACCGTAGCCCACTCCAAAAAAAAAGACGGTATGATATAAAATTAATAGTGGTAGAAGCACACTTTTGACAGTTGTCTGTCTACAGCCGCGTGCCGGAGTACTACCACACTCTTGTAGAAAATCGACGTCCGAGTAGTAATAATTTGTTACTGCGCTTCGTTCGGTGAGCGAGACAGCCGGAAAGCCGACTTTCTAAGTGTTTGCATGTGGTGGGTTTCAGTGAGGCCTTCATTATCACCAAATCTCATTACACACATTCACACTCCCTTCAATTTCTTAGCGGTAGGCAGCGGCCTAGTTGTGGCCTTGGTACTGCAAAGGTCTATGAGCGGCAGTTACACTTATCATCAGGTGTACTGTTTGCTCGTTTGTCTCCGTTTGCAATAAAAATAAAATCATCTGCGCCCAATCCCCATTGGACTGACTACTGGTCCTCAACCTCGATGGCCAATCCGGCAGCAAAATATAGTTCGTCACAATTTTTATTCCTAAAGCTAAACAATTAAAAAAAAAAGAGAGCTCGCCTTCTGACGGCACTAGGCCTTCCCTTAGATAGATGTTATGGAATGCGTCCCATAGTTGTTTTTTGGACAATTTTGAGCGAGAGAGAAAATAATGAATTTTATTCCGACTCCGTGATCACACGGAAAGGTATAGGCAATATTTGTTATAGATATTTTTTGTTAAATGCATTTTGTAGCGGAGGACATACAAGCGCGGGGCCGGATCAAATATCGTAATATTAACGATATTTGATGTTGATGCGAGTATATGAAATAAAACTACATATTTTAAGTAATTTTATTGCGTTTATAGTTAATTTTCACTTTGACGATATTTCTAACATATTTCAGCACTCGTTATTATGGTAGGATTCATACTGGAGAGTTCGTTCTTTGACTCCTAGCCATTCTCGTGCGAGACAGAAACTGACTGTGCGATTACTAGGAGAAGAGGATACAGTACTCGCCTGAATGACATAAAATTGATCGCGATCGCCAACCCGATAGTCAATCGGGGCGATTATATTAAGGATGTTGCGAATATGAATACGAATAGGAATATTAGAATAATATTATGTTGACTTTCCGTATGTTGATGTTATGTTGACTTTCCGGACTATAAACATTTAATATCTATGCAAGTAAAGGAAAACTTAAAATAAAACCCGATACCAACACGTTTGAACACCACGGTATAGTACATAGGTCAAAATCCCTCCTACTGCGGGGGAAGCTCGAGCCCAACAGTGTGATGTTAATGAGCTGATGATGATGATTATATCAATTTCGTATAGGATTCATCATCATCACAGCTCATATACGTATCACTGCTGGAATCAAATCGCCTTCAAAATTGGAGGAAAATTGACTTTATACACCACACTGGTCAGGTATAGCCCTATAGGGTTTTATTTCGAGATTTCCTTCTCTTGCACAATTGTGATATGTGCCTAAATTGTATACCTCAGTTGTCTTTTACGACACCCATAGGTAAGGTGGTGAATTGTATTCTTAATCCGTCACCACACGGACATACGGATCGCATAGGAATACGGATATCAAATTATATCCGAGTATCCGATAGTAAAATGATATGTGCAATGCGGTAACAACTAAGTTATCTATGTAATTCATTAATAATATAATTATGTAAATTAATGCGCAATTGAAATCGAAACGCCTCCAAACACTTTCGTTGTGACAGATAACAACTTCTACACTATTTTTCTAAACGGCTGGACCGATTTTAATAATATTTTACTACCAGATATCTATCTACTAATAGGTATTATAAAGAGGAAAGATTTGTTTGTTTATTTGTATTGAATAGGCTCCGAAATTACTAGACCGATTTCAAAAATTCTTTCACAAATGGAAAGCTGTAATATCAGGAAGTAACATAGGCTATATTTTATCCCCGTATTCCCACGGGAACGGGAACTACGCGGGTATGACGACTGAAACCGAAGCGAAGCGAAGGCAAATTACTAGTCTATAATATATACATATAAAGAGTATATTATAAGGAGTAACTTAGGCAATTTTTTCTCGCAATAAACCCCTATAAATATTTATCCGATCCGAAAATCAAACCTGAGGCTTAATGGACTGCAGTGCATATCGTACGTAATATTTTAGAGGATACTGAGACTGACTTACATGATTTACAAAGTCTGTTGTTTTAAAATATTGCAAGTTATAAATTTCATTCAATAAAAAGTAAACAGATATTGGCCATGGCGCATAAATTATTTAAAAATAGTAAATATGGAGTTTAAATATCATGTATCTATAGGGTGGGTGACTCGGATCTAAATCTTGGAATCGTGACTGCGGCGGGGCATGCAACCGGCCCGGCCCGGCCACCGTCCGGCTGAGACGAGCTCGCGGCATACTCGCTATCGTCTATCTACAATAACAGATAAATTCACTCGACAACAGTAGACGAACAAATATTAAAAAAAAACAATTCGCATGAATTCCTTTTGTATGCCAAAGATACACCCTAATACATACATAATTAAAAATTATGTACGTGTATTTATGACTACATTCATTCTAAAGGGTCTGTTTTTATGAAATTTTTATAGGCACAGGTGGATTCAAGACAGGTTTAGACCCGCAAGATTTGGGCACAATAAATTGAGTTGTAATGATGTTCAGATTTTTTGATGTGAAACATCTATAGGCAAGGGTGAACTTGATCGTTGGCGTGGTCGTTTTTTTTGTGTTCTTAGTTGTTAGCCGCAAATGGCTGTGACAATTTTACCCTGATTGGTGGGTGAGCGCTGAGGGCTCTCAAACCGAGTTGGCGTGGCGTTAACGCCACGCTTTGATATATATATTTGTGTAACGAAACCATAACCTGTTTTAGACTTTGTACAACGCCATCTAGTGAGCTCCAAATACATTATTAACCTAAACACATAGCTATAGTTCACACTAATGAAAATGAATATTTATTGAATAAAAATTGTCATTTTCTGAAAAAAAAAATTGCAATATTTTATTTATATTTGTACAGAGAACGAAGGAATTTTGAAATAAAACCCTATACCAAGCTGTATGACTAACATGATATGGTAGACCAATGTCCTGACTAAATTGTGAAGGAGGCTGGAGCCAAGCGGGGGGGTGTGACCTGAGATGATTATGACACATACTGTTGCATTAGATGGTTCCTCATTTGCGTACTAAGAAAGAGATCACAATACGAAAGAGATTGAGAGTTTACTTTCAAATCTTTTTTAATCACAAAATGAGTTAAATTGAAACTATTAAATAAAATTTTAAATTTATTTTATTTTATTTTTATTTATTCGGAAAACTTACAGCTAATACATGCTTAACAATATATACTAAATAACAAAGGCCAATTACAAGTTTTCACATATAGCTTACAATGACTAGTAGAATAATGAAAGTCGGTAAATGATAAATTATAACTAAAGGATGTGCAATATGCTTAAAAGTTATCTAAACAAAATATGTAATTACTTATATGAATTAAGTATAACTTACTTCATTTCACAAAAGAAATCGTTGGCCAAAACATTCTTAACTTGAGAGACACTGGTATTAAAAAGATCGAAGTCAAACTTAGCGGAAATTTCATTAAAGGTTCTAGAGGCACGTATAATAAAACTATTGAGCCTATAAGTAGTTCTCGCAAATGGCGTATGCAATAATGCTGGTTGTCTAAGTGTCATGGGTCGTGTGACAAGTCCAATTTTGCCTAGAAGCTCAGGACAATCCACTTTGCCCGATGCTATCTTAAATAGATAGGATAAGTCAGCTATACGTCTACGCTCGCGTAGACGTAATAAATGAAACAGTTTTCAACGCCGAATATAGTCTGAGGAATAACTGCGCGTTTTGAATTGTAAAAAACGTAAAAATCGCTTCTGGATACTTTCAATCCTATCAATATATATGTTATAGATTGGATTCCATACCTGTGAAGCATATTCCAAATGGCTGCGAACAAAAGCACAATAAAGAATTTTGTATGTTTTGATATTCTTAAAATCAGACGATAATCTTAATACAAAACCAAGGGCCTTGTTAGCTTTCTTTATAACATTATCAATGTGAGCATCAAATATTAATTTGGAGTCAAAAGTAACACCCAGATCCTTGATCACGTTAGTTTTCTTTATGGTTAAATTGTGCAGCTTGTAAGTGAATGAGATTGGTTTGGGCTTGCGTGAATTCGTTACAGCAAAACACTTAGAGACGTTCAAGTCAAGTCTATTAAGATGGCAGTAGTTTTGAAGTTCATCTAAATCTTTTTGGAGGTTGTAGCAATTGGATATATTTGAGATGGGCGATAAGATCTTCATATCATCCGCATAAAGAATTATTTTAGAGTGTGAGAAGCAGGTACCTATATCATTAACGAATATGATAAATAATAAAGGCCCTAATAAGGATCCTTGTGGTATACCGGATGGGATATGAACAGACGTTGACGTGAAACCGTTTAATACCACCGTTTGGCAGCGGTTATCGATATAAGACTTAAATCATCTGAATAAATCACCACTTATACCTATTTCTAATAGTTTTTTTAGAAGTATCATATGGTCTATTCTGTCGAACGCCTTACTGTAGTCTGTATATATATAGTATCCACTTGAGAAGGGGCAGACATGCCATCTGTAAAATAATCTGAAACTACCAATAGATTAGAGGTAGTAGATCTATTCTTTAGAAAGCCATGTTGATAATCATTTAATGAATGTTTAATGCTATAGTATACTGATGCATAAACTATTTTTTCTAATATTTTATTAAATATACAAAGTTTCGATATTGGTCTGTAATTCTCTTTTCTTGCGCCCATGTTTATGTATAGGCGAAATAAATGCGGTCTTCCAGATACGCGGTACCACACCTTCCTTTAAAGAACGTTACGTTATCATTATCATCAGCTCGTATACTTCCCACTGCTGGCCTTGAAGCCTCCTTCATAATAGGAGGGGTATTGATTTACTATACCACACTGGTCAGACATGTTGTTATAAAGTTTTATTAACACACTAAGTGTTATAGTAACACTCTAAGTGTTACTTCTCTTACATAAATGTTTTATGCACATTATATCCTTTAGTCTTTTACGACATCCACGTGCGAGATAGGGAGTGAATTGTATTCTTACTCCGATACCACACGGTTTAGGATCAAGTAATTGCGAATACACGAGCTGATGATTACATTTATTATGTGAAATTTTATTATCCATCTATTAGCCCACAGACGTCCACTGTTTGACATAGGCCTCCCCACGAGAATGACACTCGGACCGTTCCTGTGCCACTTACATCCAACTGTGCCCTGCGACTTTCAAGATGTCGTCAATCCTAGTAGTTGACGTCCTACATCGTCCGAACCTTTCTTGTCAGTTGCATGAGTGATTGCCATTTCAACGTGCAATTTTTTTTAAGTGAAACTTCTTTAGAATCGTTGCGATTTCAAACCGGATGCAACGGAAAAAACCACAGGTAAATAGACATAATTACAAAAATGTGTAGGATGAAGCCCCCAAAGAGTGAGACAAAAATATATATACTGAAGGATGAGAGATGAGGGATGAAGGATGAAAGATGAGGGATGAAAGATAAAGAAGTTTCACTTCTGACATGCGTACTTTGCACGCACGCTTTTTTTTTTATTGGAAATGGTGTCAAACGAGCAAACAGTACACCCGATGGTAAGTGTTGCTGCCGCTCATGGACCTTTGCAAGGCCGCTGCCTATCCATCACACGCAAACATCCTCAGAAAGTTGTGCTGCCGGCTCTTTCGCTCATCGAACGAAGCGCAGTAACAAATTGCTACTACTCGGCCGTTCATCTGCGAGTAGACAGGTGTCTGTCAACAGTGTCCTCCTACAAGCTATTTTGTTATAATCGTAAAATATAATAAAACATGTATATGTGTATAAATAAAACGTTTGCCCCCGCGTGTGTGTGTTATCTGTGGCACGATCTAAGTACCGCTAAGCACATTTGTGTGTTAATAATTAATTCTTATATATCATTTAATTGCAAATTTCGTTCACATAATTTATTATATACCCACGTTAATATTAATTTTTATACTAGTTGGCTACCATAATAAGTAATTGGACATGTTATTTATAGAAGGCGGTGAATATTTTTTAACATAATTAACATTATTTTATGAGTATTAAGAAATATCGCTAATTAGTATTGACAGACTCGCAGTATTCTCATTAAAATTATGCTTTGGTCACTCTTATGCCTAAAACATGCATGTAATTTACGCGTGATAGAAGTAAAACCTTCAAAAATATTATACAAGCTTCGTACTGCGCATGCACGCATAAACACGTATTAATACACGTACAACGCCGGGGCACAAACAAACTCCCACTATGTCTTGGTAAACAAGAGTGGAGGGGGTACGAAACAGAGCACAAAGAGAACGAATATGTGAAACTCTATAATGCTTCCTATCTCATTTTCTCCCACGTTAAATCTAAATTTATGTGTCTGTCTCTTTTAACTGTCGTTTTTTCGTTTCCTCGACTTTAAAATCACAACGATGCTTTTTTTCTGTTTTGGAGTGGGTTGCGGTCGGCGCACTCCTCGCACCACTCCGTCCGGGGCGACAGAGGGGCATAAGCACGCACATCCGCAACCCACCCGAACACCACGTCGCCTTCGTAATTGGACCGACTACCGAAGCAAGGTTACTTGACGTCAGTGGTCGACCCGACGGAATACCCCCTAGTACCCTCCCATCGACCGACGTCCCCCCCTCGGGGATGACATCGGTCTTTCCTCGTGCGGTCGGCCTCTCGCCGGGTGACGGACTAATTCCCCGGTCACGTCACTCGCGGCCTCGGCTAATCACAGCGATGCTAAAGAAGTTTTCACTTCAATAATTATGACTCCTTTTCGACCTATCTTGGGGGTGTCGTACGAGACAACTGTGACATGTAAGCGTCTAACATCATCACAAGTCACGTCTGGGGTAGTAGTATACTATACGAACCTTGTACAACAACTCGAGAAAATTTCCGTGCGTTCCTCGTAATTCTCGTTATCCTCGTTCGCGAAATTTTGTATGTCCTCTTATCTATTGGCTTATTAGCCTATTTTGCTCCATGTCTCCCGCTTTGCATTGGAGCGAAGTGGAAATCAATCAATTCCCTCGGTTTTTCTTTTCTAATTAAAATTGTTGCGAGCACCAAGACAAATAAAACCGTTTCCAAGAACTTCCTGAGGGTCAAATCGCGGTATCTTATACGAAGACCATTGCTAATCCTGGCTTACAAGAATTTTAGTAGTGCGAATGTGTGATGGTTTTAATCTCAATAAAAAAAAAATATTATATCACCTTTATCTTATATATAATTATATTCACAATGGGACCCGGTAGGTGGCGCTGGAATTGATTTCAAGGCCAATTCCTTTTGTTTTATTTGAACAGAACAACGTCTGTCGGGTTATCTAGTATACATATATATTTCTTAAGTACGTATGTATGTCACTGAACTTCTAAACGGCTAGACTGATGTTGATGAAATTGTTTGTGTGTTTTCAAGGGGATTCGAGAATAGTTTAGATTCACAAATGGACCCGGTAGGTGGCGTTGCTGTCGATTTCAAGGAGAATTCCTTTTATTTTAGTTGAACCTGAGAACAACGTCTGTTGGGTCAACTAGTATTATATAAAATACTAGCAGACCCAACAGACGTTGTTCTATTCAAATAACACAGCAACGCCACCTACCGAGTCGAATTGGGATTCTAAACCATTCTCGAATCCCCTTGAATACACACAAAAAATTTCATCAACATCGGACCTGCCATTTAAGAGGAGTTCAGTGACATACACACGTACACAATAAATTTGTATGTAAACATTAACAATAAGTACAATACTAGTTGGACATAAGAAATAGATAAGTAAAATATATATAATAACTGTTATATACTTTTGGAATTATTACTTTTAATATATTTTCAAAGGTAAAAGTGTAGGTTTTAAATAATCTTCACCAGCATTCTCCCCAACTTTATTTAGTATTGCCGCAAAATGATGCTATTTTAAAAAGGTTTTCTCAACCTTTATTTCTGTACTCAGGGAGGGAGTTCTGGTGATATTATCGTTCATCTTGTCTTTGGTATTCTCTCACCGGTATAGTCTGCAACATTATTATTTAGTACTCGCCTACACTTTGTACCCCCGATGCATAACTAATTCATTACTAATACAAATTGTAACATCTATGAAACGTGTATTACTAGTTTAGATGATAATTTCTTTAAAAAAAAGAACATTAAGATGCACAAAGTTTAACAATAAAATATGCAAATTTAAATTACAAAAAATATGTGTTGAATAAAACTATTTTTATGAATTTTATTGCGTTTGCATTTGATATTCAATTTGGCAACGTTTGCCCCAAAAATATTTTTATATCAAATGTGTAATGCATATGTAAGTAATATGCATCGAAAATCATTGTGTTGTTTCAGACAATATAATGATTGACATGACAAAAGGAGTGTTATTTAATTTCTATTATTAATAAGTATTTCTATGAGTAGACAGCATTAAACTAGACAAGGATAACTTACTATCGTTAATATAGTAATCACTTTAATACATATATCTTAGGCTTTATAAACATCAATGTTAGCAAGGCTGGGTACCGGTAACCCGCCCATATGCCGTAAAGGAGATAGGTGTACAGCAGGCTACAGGGTCACGCGCTCACTAGTCCGTCGCCTCGGATGCCTAGGGCGGGGTGTGACCATAACATAGTCTGACCACAGAAAAGGCTTTTCAAACATAATAGCATTGCATTGTGAGAGTTCTGAGGTAATATATAGAAAAATTCTTTCTTTAATACATTAAGGTATTGGATTGCCATCATCATCCAGCTCTTTGCCCAATTACTTAGGGTTCAAGCCATATGTGCTATTTTTTATTCAAATCATTTGTTATGCATAAAACCCACGGGAGCACTTACATATTGTCAATTTTTACATTTTACCTTAAATTAATTGAAATAACTACCACTGAATCGAAACGTGACCGCACTGAGAGCATCCAGCAAAAAAAAACTCAGCGAGTTTGTCTATTTTTAAAGACATCTTTAAGATAAAATTGTATAATATCTAGTATTAGCGCCAGTGTGATGCTCCTCGGACCATGATATAATTTTCAAATATAATGCAATAGATTATGACTGAACCAGATAGTGCCACCCGATCACGAATTAACCACTAGAGTAGCCATCACTCCTCACAATCACAACGGAGAACACTCCTCATAGCTACTTAGAGCATTTAAATAAAATTAATTTTTATAAATGTTATTCAATCGTACATATTAGTAAAAGTTTCACCAATACTGTTATGACCGACCGTCTGACTGATGTCAAACCTCCTAGGAATTTGACTGTTGACCAGGCAGCAGATACAGTTAGCTTTTAATCATTTTTTGCAACAGTCACGAACAAAATAAGCGTTGACTGTAGAACACCTATCTATCTACCATACAGCAACAATCGTTGGTCATTGATATCTGAATAAAAAAAAGACTTCAACCGTTTTCTCATGGATACCATGGTCAGAACTGAATAGATGAACTGAACAGAACTTGACCTACCATGCTGATATCGCGGGTTTGAATCTCAAGCAGAACAATACTTTGTACGAGCCAGAAATTGTTGTTTTGTTCATTAATTATATGTTTGTTAAAGTCCGCCGCAAAACTTGTTGTTCACCATCATCATCATCATCGCAGCCCACATATGTCCCACTGTTGGGCTCGGACCTTCTCTACAATGTGAGGGAATTTGACCTACTATACCATGCTGGTCAGACATGTTGGTATAGGATTTCATTTTGAGTTTGCCTTCTCTTGAACAGATGTTATGTGCATATTATATCCCATAGTCGTCTTCTACGACACCCACGGGCAAGATAGGGATTGGTGAATTGTATTCTTACTCCGTCACCACACGAAAACTTGTTGTTGTCTTTAAAAAAATATTAAAGGGTAACACCAGCTTTCAAATAAAAAATAAGTATTAAAATCGTTGCGAAAGTTCTGAGGTAACATATAAAAAATACAGTCGAATTGAGAACCTCCTTTTTTTAAATCGGTTAAAAATGCAGGTTACTCGCACTGATGATAACGATCCGTTTGAGATATAATTATAATGAGTTCAATGTTCAAATGTAAGTAACATTGATTCACAATAACTCGTTCTGTGATCTAGTGTGTCTTATGTGCTTTCGTTAGACATATCAATATATTAAAGAGAATAAATAAAATACAAGTCGTGTTAGAATAGTAATATATTGTAAAGGGTTCCTTATAAATATTTATATATATGTTATCATCATCATTTCAGCCTATCGCCGTCCACTGCTGGACGTAGGCCTCCCTTTTTTTTTCACGCTGTGGAAATGCATTTACGCACTATCCCCCGTCAGTTGAAACAGACGGGGAAGTATGTGTGGGACTCACCGGCCACAGAAATGACCGAAATACCCACTAAAATCACAGCGGCCCCTTCTGCGCTTTTACGAGGTGCCGGAGAGATCGTCTGATGACATTCTATCCGCGATAGACGTAGGCCTCCCTCATGTTATGCCACAAAGTGCGGTCCTGTGCCGCCTGCATCCAACGACGCTTAGCAACTTTCACCAGGTCGTCGGCCCACTTAGTGGAAGGGTGTCCTACACTGTGACGTCCGGTACGTGGTCGCCACTCTAGAACCTTTCTTCCCCAGCGGTTGTCGGTTCGTCGAGCGATGTGGCCTACCCATTGCCCCTTATAATATAACCACACGTATATATAATAATACCAAACTATACTAAAATGCCACTGTGGTGACGGAGTAAGAATACAATTCACCCCCAACTCTCATACCCGTGGGTGTCGTAAAAGACGACTAAGGGATATATTAACTATATATATATAGAACTATAGTTCGTCATACGGACCCCTAAAAACAGGATATCCAGTTTAGTATTAAATCAGGTGTTTCATCAGCTCACACAAATCTTGAATGATTTAATAACGCATCGGTATAGTAGTCATGTTTTAATTGATATGTTAATGTCGTCCGGGCCGGTCCGGTCCGCCCCGGGGCCGGTCCGCACGCTGGTGTGTCGACAGTTAATTATGTCGCACTTGTCAAAACAAGCCTTCGAGTACAATTTTAGATAAGCGGTCAAATGGTCGCTTCCTGTGATTTGTATTTGTTTGGTGGTAACATATTAGATTTGTGGCAATTTTAATTTTTTAAATGTTATAACTTTACTCCCTCTCTCCTGCCTGTGCGTGTCGTATAAGACGACTAAGGGAGTTTATGCAATTGACATCTATACCAGAGAAGGAAAACTTAAAATAAAACCCTATAACAACACGTGTTCGGGCTGGTCATGGACGACAAGGAGCTCGACGTCGGTCGCCGTCGCGCAGTCAGCCTCTTTGTGGGTGACGGACTAAATTCCCCGGCTCGGTCACCCGTGACCAGGTAGGTAAGGGCAATGGTAAAGGTTAGGGAATACACTGGGTTATGGGGCCACGCTCCGCCATTTCGTCATCACGGACGGCGTGTGTGCTTACCCTAGCCCACCAAAAAATAAAGACAAAATTTTTTGTGTGTTTTCAAGGGGATTCTGGAATGGTTTAAATTCACAATTGAACCCGGTAGCCGGCGCTGCTATTGATATCAAGAATTCCTTTTATTTTATTTGAACAGAACAACGTCTGTTGCGTCAGCTAGTATTATATATTTCGTGGTTAAAAGTTATGAACTATCATAGTGAGATCACCACTCCCTATCTTGCCCGTGGATGTCGTAAAAGACCACTAAGGGATATAATACACATATAACATCTATGCAATAGAAGGAAAACTCAAAATGAAACCCTATACGTCTGACTAGTGCGGTATAGTAGGTCAATTTCCCTGCTATAGCGGAGTAGGCCCGAGCCCAACATTGGGAGGTATATGGGCTGAGATGATGATGATAGTGGGATCTCTGACTATGATAGATCATAACTTCTATCTTTTAATTCTATACCACAAATATTCTCCTGTAACACTGAACACTATATTCCCCACACGGTGACGTCACCACACAAACAGAAAGGCGTAATTAACCAAAATTTAAAAACGTGTCTTTTTATTTTTTTAAATTTATATTTTCCGCTGTAACTGAACTTTCACATTTTCAACTTAAAAAATAAATTAAATCCTTTATAAATATTCCACTTAATGTTACTTAATTATATTCTTTTGTCAGATATATTTAATGAGTAAATAAAACAAATTACTTCATATAAAAAATAATTCTTTCGTGCGAATAAAGCAACGGAAGTCACAAATCAAGTGAACAGTATCCGTTCTGTTTTAAACGGAAGTTATATAACCAGACATTTTGTCAACGAAATTATAAGATATTATTTATGCAGTCGTTGTGTTTATTTGTATGTTAATACTTATTATGTGTCTGCAGATCATAAGTGGTAACTACCATTTTAGTGTGTATATATGAAGTGGTCTTAGAAATAACATAACAAGTTGTTCTCCATCAAAAAACTTCATTGGAATAATAAAAAATTCAAATTAATTAAGAAGCGAGTAAAACTTTAAAAATGCTTTTGCAATCCTTATATGGAAGTCCTCAATTCCGAGTCACACAGATCAACATGTCCACTGCTTGTGGGAGATAGGGATAGTGTAATAATCTATTGAAAATTACAGGGTTACATGCCGTCTTTACTGCCGCCCGTGGCGGTTTAGGCGGTATGTGATCGAATCATAACATGTCTAAAAAAAAGGGAATGAAAGTCTCAACGTCGACTGTGTATTAGCGCTACTATCAGTTCAAATTCAAACACTGTCTTACAGCGGCGGCGTAAGACAGGAGCGGACCATCTTTATAGATCATCCATACCAGCTTTTATTTCGAGTTTTCCTTCTCCTGCATATATATCATGTACATATTATATCCCTCGGTCATTTTTTACCATCACGAGCAAGTCAAGGTCTGATGAATTGTATACTTACTCCGTTATCACACGAAAATAATCAAAGAAACCCTAATAGACTTGTAATACAATGTTCGGGATTAAATTTATATTTACGTTAATCCGTAAGGGTCAACTTTTAGTAAGATTAAGTTGTATCACCCAATGCATTTGACCTTAACGTTGACTTTCAAAATAAATTTGATACCTCCGATATGTCTTGTTATTAAACTAATATTAATTTCATGCCGACATTTAATAACACGGATAAAAAATTGTGTAAAAAAATATTGAAGTACACATAATGTAGAATTGTAGTTTCTAATCATAAGTAACTGTAGCCTGTCGCCTACACAGTAGTGATGGTTTTAAGGAATAATGTGTAACGCCCCTTACTTTGTTATAAAAATCGTAAAAATTGGCTGAAGAAAAACCTGAAAAGTTAATAGCAGCGCTAATTATAATTGCCAATCGAGTTGCCGAGCGCAGCAATTACGTACACCATGGTAAGATTAATGAAATGGCATTATTTCTTTTTCTTGAAAGATGAAAAAGAATAATAATATATATTATATAGCTTGCCATATTTCACAGTAAAGGCAAATAGCAACGAAATAAGAATCTAAAGCTCATCAACTCTCCTTTTACCCTGGGTTCAGTAAAAGGCAACTAAGATGCCCAAGCAAAAATTATAGTGATCTTGCAATTTATCTATTTTCCCTCTCTTACACTGGTAATGGGGGGGCAAAATGGGTAAATTACAGCCTCTCTATGGACATACTGGTGGGACGGAAATATATTTTAGGAACATGCATGGTTGTATTCCGAGATTCTTTATAAACACAGATTACGCTTAAACTCTGAATTATCAATTGCAGACCGCACAAATAATTGTCTTCCTGAACTTACTTATCGAACCTATTACATGTGATATGCTTGATCACTCTTAAGATCACAATACCACCATTGCTGAATTAAACCTATAAATAATACAAAATTTTAACAAAAGGTTTTCTATTGTTTTCGAGTATTACACATTATAAATAAAACTATTTTTATGCATTTTATCGCATTTGTATTTGATTTTTGATTGCCTGACGTTTCGAACACTTGAGCATTCACGGTCACGGGTAGGTAAATAGGCAATATTAATGATAACTCTAAAACCACTAGTGAGATCTTGATCAAATTTGTATAGGTACACCATAGGTGTACCTTTGAACTATTTTACACCAAACAAAAACGAATCATCAAAGTTTATTTATAATAATAGACGAAATGATAGCGTAACATACATACAGAAAAAAATATATACTCGAATTGAGAACCTGCTGCTCAGAAATTCTTAGTTTTTTTTTTAACTCGGTTAATAATAAACAAAATATAATATTTACGTTAACAAAGACTCAGCTCACCATCGTCCCACTGCTGGAGTCTCTTCCACAATAGAGGGGAAATTAACCTACTATACCACACTGGTCAGATGTGCTGGCATCTTGCACAGGTGTTATATGCATATTTAATCACTTAGTCGTCTTTTACGACATCCACGGGCGTGGCCAATGGCATTCCCACTCCATTCACACGGAAAACTTATACGAAACAAATAAAATAACTTGATATTATACGAAGCTATATACACTTCCTATCGGCTACGTAAAGTATTGCACCACTAATCTGTAGCTGATTGTGTGCAATGAATCTGCTGTATCGTGACACATTACTTGTGGGGGTGTTTATTGGACTCACTTTATATCTATTGAAGGGGTTGTTTATATAATATATAGCAGTGATAATGGTAATAGCGAAGAGTGTGGATGTATTTGTTTTGAGTTTAATCAACTATTATATCTTGAGTGTAATGTTAAGTTTTTACTAAATATGTGAATACAGTTTTATTTTGTTTTATTTTTTTATTAATAGATGATATTAAATTTTATATTCTCCATTTCAAAATAATAATAAATTTGTGACATATTCTCAATTTTTTTTGTGTTAAGAGCACACTGTCGACAGTCTTCTGTATACAGCCGTGGACCAGTCTATGCGTGGTAGTAAGTACCACATCGAGCAGAAAATCAACGTCTTTACTAATAGGAATTTATTACTGCAGTTCTTTCTATGAGCTTTCACGTGATCGCGTGGTGAGTTTTGGTGACATCTTTAGTATCAACGATAGCACACAGTCACGCTCCCTTCATTTTCTTCACGGTAGGTTGCGGCCTAGAAAATTTGCGTGAGTAGCAATAATTCATAGTAATAAATTATTTGCTAAAATCACTCAATTTTAAAGAAGAATAATAGAATATAATTCTGTAATATCCGCGAACACTCTTCAAAGATATATTTTAAAAGCCATTTTTAAATAGGAATCATAGATTGGTTATCTATATAAGATGAATCTGTAGTTAACAGCTTGTAATGTCTATAAAACCGTTACGGCTCCCAAAAAATGCTATTAAAATACACGACGGTATGTATCCACGATTATAACTCAATCCATAGATGGTGAGGTAAGATTAATGTTAATGATAATTGATTAAGAATTAATTAAGTTAAAGGTTATTATACAAGTAGTATGTCGTACGAGACGTACGACCGCCCGTAGAGTGTCGTGACGCGACCGAGTGGGCGACAACATAATCATTATTGTGTCATATATTCATAAAATTTAACTTAATTAACGACTCGCTCTTACCATCTGTTACGATATGGCATACCATCATCATTTAATCATCATTTCAGCTCATACATGTCCCACTAGTGGGCTCGAGCCTCCTCCACAATTGGAGGGAAATTGATTTACAATACCACGCTGTTCAGACATTTTGGTATAAGGTTTTAATTCGGTGTTTTCCTTCTCTTTCATAGATGTTATATGCACATTTTATCCTTTAGTTGTCTTTTACGACATCCACAGGGAAAAGAGGAGGTGGTGAATTGTATTCTTACTCCATGACACAGATGGAAAATGGCAGACATTTGGCAAAAGTTTTATGACTGGGCACCTGCCTGCAACCCTCCTTGGGAATGTAATTGTTAATCAGATAACATCATGTGGAGCTGGACAGCCACGAGCTATGTAAATGTTAGTAGTCGCCAGCACTTAGCTTAAAAACATAAAATACCTATGTAATAAATTCAAATAACAAATCAGTAGAAAAGCCTTCTGTTTGCCTACAGTTGAATTACTTAGCTGCCCAGAATTAAGAACGGGATCGTAGCATATGCAGCAAATAACATTATACAAAATGAAAAACAGAATTGTAGCATATGCAACAAATAACAAGAAGCTTATCGTCTTCAATAAACACCTCCAAAACCACCTTTCTTACAATAAATCCCTTTGACGTATCCACATTTAAACATAGCATTCGCAACGCTCAAAGCGATTCTGTATAAAATTATTTTTTCTTTAGCAACCTTCTTTTAATTAATATTTCTGAATAAAATAAACCGACTTTAATCGTTTCCTCGTGTATGTCATTATCAAACCTGGACCACACTGGCATTGAAATAACACCACACGGCAAGCAACAGCTTTCATATAAAACAAGAATCATCAAAATCGGTTCACCTGGTTGAAAATTCTGAAGTAACAAATAGAAAAAAAGTGAGCCGTCGCTCAGGACGCCTGACAGATGTGAAACATCGAAATTATTTTGTACGAGTAGAGACATGATATCGAATATAAAGTATCGATACTGAACTCATGAATAGTATCGAAAGATAAGTAACGTACTGTTTAAAGTATCGAGTACTTTTATTTACTTTATCTTTAGGTATCGTGTACTTTTCTTTCGATACCGATACTTTTTTATTCGACATTTTAGTCAATAAGTACTTTTTGGTAGGTATCGTATCGAATATTAATTATCCATTTTAAAATTGACTTTACGACTCATATTTATGGTAACGTCATTTAGTACAAACGAAATGAACCTTCTAAAACGTAGCTTGCAATAATTTGCGATTTATAAACCAGAAATAGCGGCATCTATCGAGCAAACGACCAACTCTAAGCTACAATATATTTTATAAAGAACTCTCTAATCCTGTACTGATAATAAGACAAGCTGTTTAAAGTGAGTCAAAATCCAAATCTTAAGGAGTTGGTGACATACAAACAAATAAATATACAGCTGAAACTAATAAAAGCCTATAAAAAATGAAATGCTTTCATCCGTTCACAGACATTCTTTCCGCACGAAGAGTGTGATTTAGGAAACAGAAATGGCGGCATTTATCGAGCTAACGACCAACTCTCAGCTTCAATATATTTAATAAAGAAATTTTTAATCCTGTAATGATAATAAGACAAGCTATCTAAATAATTTTAACGTCATGGTCCTCCTTAAATTTTCAACTTTTAAATGAAATTTGACTGTTTAAAGTGAGTCAAAATCCAATTCCTATGAAGTCGGTAATATACAAAGAAATAAATATATATACACCTGAAACTAATAAAAGCCTATAAAAAAACGGGTTTCGTAGCTGAAAGTAAACTAAATACCATACCTACTGGTATATTTATATTATGAAGTTAGAGAATTTTACATTAATTTATAAAACAAGTATATATGCATAAAAGAACATTAGATTACGACAGGAACTAATACGATAAAACTAAGGCATAAAGTATTAATAAAATATCGCGATTTTTTTCCAAAAAATGATGATTTTTATTCAATAAACATTTATTTTCATTAATATACATTATAAGTAACAATTTACTTTGAGTTCACTAGATGGCGTTGTACAAAATTTTAAATCGCACCATGGTTTCGTTACAAAAATGTAGGTATATGCATCCAAATATTCATTATCTTTAATTAATAGGGGACCGCGAGGCGTGGCGTTAAACGCCACGCGACGATCACGGTCGCCCTCGCCTATAGATGTTTCACATCAAAAAATACAGTCGAAATGAGAACCTCCTCCTTTTTTGAAGTCGATAGAAAATACATAACTTCTCGAAGATTTATCTATAAAACAACTAAGCAAAAGTACAAATAGTAGTAGTAGTGCCGATGGCTATTTATCCCCCTATCCACCCATCATCAGCTATCAACCTTCAATATTACATACACTTACTCAATGCAGCATAATGTCACTATCGCCATAGTTTTTAGGTGGGTTGGCGATCATTGATGATATTATACTTGTCCCCTAAGAATGCTGTTGGCCATCCTGGTGACCTCTCTATGAGATTTACGACTCTATGTCTCTATATTTATATACTTTTTGCGTATGTCTTATACACGCATCACTCAAAAACTATTGCAATTGAATGCTTAGACTTAAAACATGGTATCATCTAGGATTAAAAACAATACTCTAAATTCTGGTCACAATGACGGTGGGTATAGAATATAGTGGGTTACGGAGCCGTGCATCGACTTTTCGTCTCTCTGGATGGAACAGACGCCGTATGTCCAAACTATAGTTTACAAAAAAAAAGGAAAAATAAATAACAATAAAATAACAAATATCTAAATAATGAACACAACCAAAGTAGCTGACATAATTAGTTAAAGATAAAATGCATTAAATATTATACGGTCGGGTCTATTCTCGCGGTTGGTCTGTGCGCGGGCGGACATTATTATCTCCCGCCTAATTGTCAGTAGGGCCGCCAATTCGGCGCGATCAGCACCAAATAGAGTTAACATGCACCGTAACAGAGCATTACAATTTAAATTTTATATATTCACATTAGTTTTACGACTATTGTTAATAGTTGATTGGTATTTAATTAGACACGCGGCCTGTGCGCATGTGTGAGTGCACCCACGCGCACATCTATTCGTCTGTGTGTGTACACATATAACTATAGCTTACAGTGTTTGTGTGTGTATAGTAGTACCTCATCTTGGACTCGGGCCTCATTCATAGGAGGGAATTTGACCTACTTACCACGCTTGTCAGACGTAGTAACATTTTTATGGTAGACTTTGCTCAGCACGACGCATGGGCGGGGCGCTGCCCCATAACGCACCGCGTTCCCACCTTTTTGTCATTAGACCGAAAACTAGTACCAATTTCTTTTACTCCAGTGACCGGCCCGGCGGGAAAGCCTTTTGGTTACCGTCCTTCCCTGGCGCCCCTCTTGGGGCGAGATGTTTTGGCATAAGGATTCATTTCAAGTTTGCTTGTGTACTTTAGTCGTCTGTTACGATACCTACATACAAGAGAAGGATTGGCGTATTGTATTCAAACTCCATCACTACAAGGGAAAGTATTACTTACTCATGCAATAACATTTTCCACAATTGATTTTATTATGAATAACTCTATAGCTATTATTGAATGACATTATCCAAGGATGCGTTTGGACCTAAATTGACTATATCATAGAGAAATCTAAAAGCAGTAAGTCTAGTAAAACTCAACGTTTCTCAAATATCCTCTACAATCGTCTGATTGTTTTATGAGAATGGGCGTCCCACGAGGTTCCATTCAAGGGCGTAATTCCTTTTATACACTCATTTGCAAAAAAAAACGGGCACCTAAGCAATGAACCATTTCAAATGTTAATATTTCTTTGTTTGATAATTATAGGTAGTTTTATCCACACAATTTGCTAAATTAATAAGAAAATAATCGTTTTCATCAGTATTTCATAAAATTTAGATACAATTTATGGGAAATAATGCTAAACCTCGCTAGTAGTGTATATTCGCTAGTAGTGCATATGCTCATGAAGTAAAAATAAAAAAGTTTTTTTGTTTGTTTTTCTTTAATAAAGTAAAAGCAGATAAATGTTTAGTATCGAGTGTGACCCCCTCTAGCTAAAATCACAGCTTGAATTCGTCTGGGCATGCTAGCGAGTATATCCCGGATACTTGCTTGCGGAATACGTTCCCACTCCGCAGTAATCACATTCTTCAGCTCTCTGATGGTCTGCGGAGCCGGGTGTACTGATCTCACACGCCGTTTCAGAACGTCCCAGACATGCTCTATGGGATTGAGGTCGGGACTTCGAGCTGGCCAATCCAAACGACGAATGCCGACCTCTTGCACATACGCATTAACATCGCGGGATCGGTGGGCGCGAGCATTGTCGTCCATAAAAATCGAGTCTTCACCTAGAGCGGCCAATGCGGGTTGTGCATGAGAAATTAGAACTTCCGTTATGTATCGATGCCCAGTCAGTGAGCCGTTTTCAATGAAGACTAACTCTGTACGATCCATTGAATTTATTCCTGCCCAAAACATAACAGAGCCCCCACCATAAGGTGTGATTTCTTCGAAACATGCCTCTGCAAAGCGTTCTCCTTGTCTTCTTAGCACTCGCCGACGTCGATCTTCACCGAACAGAGATATCCTGGCTTCATCAGAGAACAAAACCCTATTCCAATCGTCTTGAGTCCATGATTCACAATTTCTAGCGAACCTAAGCCTGTGAACTCTGTGCTCACGGAGTAATTTGGGGCCGCGGGCCGGGCGGTGACTGCGTATATTGGCAGCGAGAAGCCTCCTCCTGACCGTCCATAGACTAATATGCACATTTCTTACTTCTTGGAGGTTGTTCTTAAGATCCACATACGAAGATTTGCGATTTCTCAATGCGCGACTCACAAGAAAACGATCATCCCGTGGTTGGGTACATGGTTTTCTTCCAGAACCAGGCCTTCTCTCGACGGAACCAGTCTCCTGATATCGCTGCCAGGTCCTTTGGACTGTCGAGCGACTAACATTTAGCCTCCTAGCCACGAAACATTGGCTGCAACCCTCTTCAAGCAGCGCGATAATTTTGGTAGCTTTTACCACTTTATCTACCATTTTTGATACAGCCAAACAGCATTAAATAAAGCTTTGACAGTCAAGGATATGAAATTAATCGATAAAAATTGAATAAAAGTTATGAAAGTCGATGTTAACTTCTGGAACTTCGCGCCAAAAATGTAGGATAAAAAGGGGTTTTCTGTAAAAATGAACATCAAATGAAAAATTGAATTTAGAACGTACTTTTTTAAATACCACAGCATTTTTAAAACCGGCCAGTAACGTGTACAAACGATTGAAACCTTTTTGGTATTGTATCTTTTTAAATATGAATGAAAATCAAAACCGCCCGTTTTTTTTGCAAATGAGTTTATTAGGGGTTAAAGTATGAAATTGCTGTTTCGTACTGATAAATTAAAACTATTTTTTTGTTCATAAAACAAATTTCTTTAATCAAAGTATATATCCTCGTTATCTATAAAATTCTGCCATCTAATTGGAAGATCATTTAAACCTTTGCAAAAGAACTCTGGAGTCCTAGACTCCACAAACTGTGTGAATGCATTTTGTACTGCTTCCTCGGAAGAAATTTTTTTTCCGTGCAAAATATTGTCCAAATCGCGGCAAAAATGGTAGTCGGTTGAGGCAAGGTCTGACGAGTACGGAGGATGACGTATATTTTCTAACTGCAGGTTTTGTAGTATTAAAACAGTTTCTCGACGAATATGAGGTCTTCCATTATCATGGAGCAATAATGCTAAAGATCGATTATCAAGTCTGGGGCTGTTTTGCTGCGAGTTTCGCCATCATTGTTCGAAGTTCTGCACAGTAGACATCTGCGTTTATTGCTTGACCAGATCTGAGGAAGTGAATTACACCATGAAGTGACCACCAAACACCGTCCGTCGCCATACCATCGCCTTTTTATGGGTAAGCTTAGCTTTAGGGCATTGATGTGGCGTTTGACCAGGGGTCAGCCATTGTGTTGTTCGCTTGCAATTATCACAAAGAATTCGCTTTTCATCACACGTCACAATTCGGTTCACAATCCCTTCATTTTTATACCGGTTTGACAGTATAAGGCAAGCTTGAACGCGCGCTGCTCCCTGTAGATCAGTTAAATCATGAGACATCTATTTATCAAGATTTTTTTTAAACGATCTGGTGCAAATGGGTCAATATTTCAAACCATGCCGCTAACTCCTTGGTAATTTGACTCGGATAGGCTGCCACTATCACCTTCAATTCATCTTTATTTACCTTAGTGACTGGACTTCCTCGTAGTTCATTCTTCAAGTCTCAGTTTCAACTACGAAAGCGGTTAAACCAAAAACGCACGGCGCGTTCGTTAGCCATATCCTCTCCAAACACAGTATTGACATTACGAGCCGTTTCTGCTGCGTTAGTTCCACGTCGGAACTCGTATTCGAAAATTACTCTGATTTTCGCCGTATCCATGTTCACTTCAAAAGCTGAATATCGAAACAAAAAAATAGTTAGTTCTTAACGAGAAGAAAACAAAATGTTGAATACGTTTCTGTTAAATAGCACAGCTAATGTGAGACAAGTGGTAACCATTGTTTAAAGAGATAGTGTGACCCTAGACTTTGTGGAATCCACGACTATTTTAGTTATCACCAAAAATGCTAAACTTCATTGGCCATGCATTTTGGATTTCTATTTATGTGGTAAGACTATTTACGTGTCGACAGTCGCCTGTCTACAGCCGCGGGACGGTTCGTCCGGGATAGTACCATACTTTTACCGAAAATCAACGTCTGAGTAGCAGCAATTTACAGCACTTTGTTCGATGAGCGAAAGAACCTGAAGTCCAACTTTCTCAGAGTCTTTGCATGTGATGGGTTTTTGTGATGCCTTCAGTATCACCGAACATCATTGTACACATTTGATCATCATCATTTCAGCCTATCGTCGTCCACTGTTGGACACAGGCCTCCCTCATGTTACGCCATCAATTGCGGTCCTGTGCCGCCTACAACTTTCACCTAGTGGGGTGGTACGCACATTTACACTCCTTTTATTTTCTTCACGGTAGGCAGCGGCATAGCAAAGATACATGAGTAGCAGCATCACATACGATCAGGTGTGCTGTTTGCTCGATTACTACCAACAGGAAAAAGTGTCAATTAAGGTCAGCAGCTTGTGCAATAAAAATATAGAATATTAACAGAATTGAACCAACATTACTTTTATAGTCTTACTACTTACTGCATACTGCTATGGGGATGCTCTGCGAACTTGTATAGCATCTTTGTTCTCCAAATAAGGTTGTCCGAGCTCTAGGTCCAAGAGTTACACTCCGACAAAAATTTCGAGAAATAAACATTTGAACTGTTGTATCATAGTTCATATTCCAAAATGTTTAAAAATGATTGGTGTGTGCTTAAAAGCACACGTCAGAAGTGAAAACTTCATTACGGCCTTGATGAAGTTTACACTTATGAAATACAACTAGTCCCTATTCTACATTCATAAATCATATAATCATGACTATGTATAGATTCCTCACGTCTCATATAAGTCCCACGGCTGGGCTTCAGTTTCCTCCAAAATCAAAGAGAAATTGACCAACGCCCACTGTATGTGTTGCAACAGTGTTTTATAAAAAAAAACCCATAATCATTTTATAATTATTATTTAACATGCAACAAACCAACACGTAACACATTTCATTAAATTACAAACGCTATAGGAAATTTATAATTAAAAATAAAACACCCAAATCATGTCTTATTAATATCTTAATTTATATTACAAACGAACGTAGATTATAATTATAATGAAATGTTACTTAATTATAAGTATATGAAAGTAATAATAATAACCATTAACATATCGACATTCAATATCGTACAAGTCTCCTCTCATCATCATCATCATCATCTTAGTCACCATAAGTTTCACTGTTGGCCTCATTTAAACTGAATTCTTCCTTAAAACTGCCCTTAGAAAAATATGCCCCTGTACGTCACAAATTTGATCGTTAAAACGTAGGAGGCAATCTTACTGTATTAAATTAAATAGCTTACTGTTACTAATAAGTTATCGAGTGACATTAATAAGTTAAGTTTAACTTAATAACGTGTGTACGTGTTACACTAGCTGGTCCACTGACAGTTGATAATCCTCGTAACGTTACAACACAACATACAATCCGATTATATATCAAATAATATTGCTTAATTAATAACATCACACAATATGTGATAGCCTTGGAGTTGTCACCTTCATAAATAATAACTATATTGATAATAAGCTCTTGTATTCGTTGAACTAAAGGAAAAGTTTTTAGATATTCTAATGATATCGTAAGTAAATGGGTGATGTGACCGGGGATTAGTCCGTCAGCCGCAGAGAGGCTGACCACGCGACGGCGACTAACGTCCCGGGAAGGGAGCGTCGAGAGTAGAGGGTACTCCTTCTGGGTATTCCGTCGGGTCGACCACTGAAGACAAGGAACTGGGCGCCGGTCGTCGGCCCAATGACGATAGCGACGTGCTATAGGTGGGTTACGGGGCTACACGCCGCCCTCTGTCGCCCAGAACGGAGTCAGGCGGTAGGTGAACTGACCGTAGCCCACCCCAAAAAAAAGGGACTTTATCGCCTTTTGTTTTTTCAACATCATCATCTCAACCTATATATGTCCCACTGTTGGGCTCAGGTCTCCTTCATAATGGTAGAAGAATTGAACTACTATACCATGCTGGTCAGATGTGTTGATACAGGATTTTGTTTCACGTGTTCCTTCTCTTCTATAGATACTAAACTCATTTGCAAAAAAAACGGGCGGTTTTGATTTTCATTCATATTTAAAAAGATACAATACCAAAAAGGTTTCAATCGTTTGTACACGTTACTGGCCGGTTTTAAAAATGCTGTGGTATTTAAAAAAGTACGTTCTAAATTCAATTTTTCATTTGATGTTCATTTTTACAGAAAACCCCTTTTTATCCTACATTTTTGGCGCGAAGTTCCAGAAGTTAACATCGACTTTCATAACTTTTATTCAATTTTTATCGATTAATTTCATATCCTTGACTGTCAAAGCTTTATTTAATGCTGTTTGGCTGTATCAAAAATGGTAGATAAAGTGGTAAAAGCTACCAAAATTATCGCGCTGCTTGAAGAGGGTTGCAGCCAATGTTTCGTGGCTAGGAGGCTAAATGTTAGTCGCTCGACAGTCCAAAGGACCTGGCAGCGATATCAGGAGACTGGTTCCGTCGAGAGAAGGCCTGGTTCTGGAAGAAAACCATGTACCCAACCACGGGATGATCGTTTTCTTGTGAGTCGCGCATTGAGAAATCGCAAATCTTCGTATGTGGATCTTAAGAACAACCTCCAAGAAGTAAGAAATGTGCATATTAGTCTATGGACGGTCAGGAGGAGGCTTCTCGCTGCCAATATACGCAGTCACCGCCCGGCCCGCGGCCCCAAATTACTCCGTGAGCACAGAGTTCACAGGCTTAGGTTCGCTAGAAATTGTGAATCATGGACTCAAGACGATTGGAATAGGGTTTTGTTCTCTGATGAAGCCAGGATATCTCTGTTCGGTGAAGATCGACGTCGGCGAGTGCTAAGAAGACAAGGAGAACGCTTTGCAGAGGCATGTTTCGAAGAAATCACACCTTATGGTGGGGGCTCTGTTATGTTTTGGGCAGGAATAAATTCAATGGATCGTACAGAGTTAGTCTTCATTGAAAACGGCTCACTGACTGGGCATCGATACATAACGGAAGTTCTAATTTCTCATGCACAACCCGCATTGGCCGCTCTAGGTGAAGACTCGATTTTTATGGACGACAATGCTCGCGCCCACCGATCCCGCGATGTTAATGCGTATGTGCAAGAGGTCGGCATTCGTCGTTTGGATTGGCCAGCTCGAAGTCCCGACCTCAATCCCATAGAGCATGTCTGGGACGTTCTGAAACGGCGTGTGAGATCAGTACACCCGGCTCCGCAGACCATCAGAGAGCTGAAGAATGTGATTACTGCGGAGTGGGAACGTATTCCGCAAGCAAGTATCCGGGATATACTCGCTAGCATGCCCAGACGAATTCAAGCTGTGATTTTAGCTAGAGGGGGTCACACTCGATACTAAACATTTATCTGCTTTTACTTTATTAAAGAAAAACAAACAAAAAAACTTTTTTATTTTTACTTCATGAGCATATGCACTACTAGCGAATATACACTACTAGCGAGGTTTAGCATTATTTCCCATAAATTGTATCTAAATTTTATGAAATACTGATGAAAACGATTATTTTCTTATTAATTTAGCAAATTGTGTGGATAAAACTACCTATAATTATCAAACAAAGAAATATTAACATTTGAAATGGTTCATTGCTTAGGTGCCCGTTTTTTTTGCAAATGAGTTTATAAGCATATGTAATCCCTTATTCGTCTCTTACGATAGTAAGAGAGGGATGGTGACTTGTATTCTTACTCCGTCACCACACGAAGAATACAGTTTCCAGTTTCATTATAATGTAGTACCTACCATAGTAAACGGCGTGAGGCGCGCGCTGGCCGCGCCCCCAGTGGTGTCACAGAGGTGCCCCACAATACAACCGTACCAAGATGATGTGCAATACACATGTTATCTACATCTTAATGGTTCATATATTTAAATTATACTATTTATATGTATATAGTATGTCTGTATGTTTGTTATACGTGAGTTTCTGCTATATTTTGTATTATATTTAATTATACTATTTTCTGGTGGTTGGTTACAAGGTAAGAATACAATTAACCAATCCTCCTCTCTTGTCCTCGAGTGTTGTAAAAGACGACGAAAGGACATATGCAAGTAAGATTGGGCAGAGCAGCGTCGTAAACTCGTCGTAATCATCGGTGCCGACCTGACGTCAGGAACTGGGACGCGGTTGTAGCCTTCGGCGAGGCAGTGTACTCGCAAAAGGAGACGGCAGGTCGCGCGCGCGAGGAGCGCTGCCTCGACGAAACGACCCGCCGCCGCGCAGCCGGCGACTGGGGCGGCGCAGGCACGACTACCTGCGGGTCATCCCGCCCTAACCGAGACCGTGGGTGACGTGACCGGGGAATTAGTCCGTCACCCGCCGAGAGGCCGATCGCGTGAGAAAAGACTGACGTCCTCTGAGGAGGGGGACGTCGGTCGATGGGAGGGTACTCCTCAGGGGGTATTCCGTAGGGCCGACCACTGACGTCAAGTCACCCTGCTCCGGTGGTCGGTCCAACGACGAAGGCGACGTGGTGTTCGGGTGGGTTGTGGGTATGAGTGCTGACGCCTCTCTGTCGCCCCGGACGGAGTGGTGCGAGTAGTACGCCGACCGCAGCCCACACCAAGAAAAAAAAATATGCAAGTACGATAAATGCATGAGAAGGGAAATTCGATATAAAAACCTGTGCTAATGCGTCTGACCAGCGTGGTATAGTAGGTTAAGTCTCCTCCCATTATGCAGAAGCCTTAAGCTCAGATGTATCGTTTAAAAAAATAAAAATAATAGACAAAGACATTTGAGAACAGCTCAACCGATAACTAGAGAAATATGTTTTAGCGACATTTAACCCACCCATCATATAGCACGTCGCCTTCGTTGTTGGGCCGATCACCGGCGCAGAGTTCCTTGACTTCAGTGGTCGACCCGACGGAATACCCCGAGGGAGTACCCTCTCCCATCGACGTCCTCTCGAGACGCCAATCTCCGTCGCGAGGCTAACCTCTCAGCGGGTGCCAGACTAAATCCCCGGTGCGGTCACCCGCAGCTGCTGCGAGGGTGGCATCAGGCGCGATATAAAGAGATACCTTGTAATGCATTTGGCATAGCAGGGTAATGCAACTTACACTCGAACTCGGAACAGCAATTTGTAAATCACACAGAGTCTTGTCCTGTGCGGGTATCGCGTATGTGATATTAACACTTAATACTAGAGTTCGCTATTTAACCACTGCGCCATCTGTTCACTTTCACAAGGGCGTTATTCACCTCTTCTGAAATCGCTATTATTTTTCCCCTCTCCTACCCGTGGGTGTCCTAAAAGACGACTAAGTAATTACAATATGCAAATAACATCTATGCAAGAGAAGGAAAACTAGAAATAAAACCCTATGCCAACCCGCATGACCAGCGTATAGTAGATCAATTTGCCTCCCGTTGTGAAGGAGGCTTGAGCCCAGCAGTGGGACGTATATGAGCCTGAGGATGAGGTATAGTAATCAAGTAAACGAAGCCGCGTGATTGCACTAGTACATATATAAGCACTCATAATCAGTGAATAAAAAATTAAATTTATTCAGTGCACGTACTGTACTGTGACATGCCCTCATTCCTACACACACAAACATACACAGACACGGCAATTTGTTAAATTTGGACTTTTATGACTCATTATGATATGACATACTCATTTTTTTATTATTATATTGTTGTTTTTTCTTGCTGTGTTAGATCTAAACTGATAAAATATAACGATACTAGCTGACACAAGAAACGTTGTTCTGTACAAATCTCAAAAAAATCGTTAAAAAAATCCTTGAAAACGATCACAGCGTCACCTAATGGTTCCTATTATTAATAAACTATTCTCATATCTATCTGAAAAATCATCAAAATCAATCCAGCCGTTTAGGAGTTCACTTAAAAAACCCACGAACAGAGGATTTATATGTATAAAGATGGTTAACCTAATATCATTAACTCATATACGTCCCACTGTTGGGCTCGTCCCTCCTCTACAGTGAGAAAGAAAATGATCTACAATACACGTTGGTCAGGCGAAGTAATAATTTTAATCACCACCTGTACCTTTCTTTAGGGTGTCGTAAAAGACGACTATGTATATAATATCTATGCAGGAGAAAGAAAACTCTATATGAAACGCTATACCAATACGTATAACCAATGGGTAGAACCATTTCACTTGTATCGTGGAGTAGATCTTGATCCCAACAGTGGGAAATATTTGAGTTCTTAAGGGGGATAGTCAAATGTATTCTCTCTTGTTCACCTCACGCTGACGTCCAAGAAATTTTCAAGTTATCCACTAAGGAAAGTAAGGAAACAGAAATCTCATTCTGTATCAGCCAATATAATTATATTCAATTATATTAATAACTCATAAAGATAATTAATAAAGTTGAAAACATTAACGAAAATCATTCTCACAACCGAAAACGAATAGAAAAAACGTACGTTATTAGTTAAAGCTATATATATATATATATATATATATATATATATATATATATATATATATATATATATATATATATATACATTGATATGGTATTATAACCATCTGTCATCGAGGCCTCGGCCTATAATTTCATGTTAAATGATATGCAAAAACGATTCAAAGTCGAGTTTTAATCGATTAAGCGAGAACACAGTTTTACCGAAAAACCATCAGCTGAGTAATAAATTAATAGTTAATATGTTCGAGTGTCTCGCTTATACTATAAATAATCACAAGGCATCATTTACGATATACCATTAATCGATTCAACTCCATCGATGACACAAACTGTCCAATAACTCAGAACGCACGACCGCTATATCTAAAGGTTGCGACACACTCACTGCGTAACGCGAACATTCGCACACGAATATTTCTAGTATCCACAAACAATTAACAACAATCAATAAAATATTTCAACGTCTCGTATAAAGTCTGCCGCACTGCTGAGCTCGAGCCT
Source organism: Lymantria dispar (assembly GCA_032191425.1). Taxonomy (NCBI): domain Eukaryota; kingdom Metazoa; phylum Arthropoda; class Insecta; order Lepidoptera; family Erebidae; genus Lymantria; species Lymantria dispar. The sequence goes on along the minus strand of CM063465.1, from coordinate 194,025 downwards.
TCTCTACAATGGCAGGCAATTGACGTAATTCTAAAATAAGCAAGTCAGATATGTTGACTCGATTTTGGTTCAGTTGCCTTCTAGTATGAAATTAAATAATTTTGTATGTATCCTTTAGTAGTCTTTTACGATACCCACTGCCAAGAAAGAGCGTGATGAATTGTATTTTTACTCTTTCACTACGAGGATAAAAAAGCTTTTATTCTGTTGACGACTTTTTGAGGTAATATTGCCGTAATTAATATAACTTAAGAAACGCATTGTGAGTGTACTGCTATATACCTATGTTGTTAGAATAGGACTAAAATTATAAATATGACGTCATACACTAACTTTAAAATATGACATTATAACTAATACCACAAATATGACATTATTGCTTTTGAATCTTAAATATGTAATATAATTGATAATTATTGAGTTCTCGCGACATATATAATAAATATTTGCATGCTATTAGAATATGGTATAATGTATCTTATGCTTCTTTGTAATAATTATGTAACATCTCTGTACTTACCACATTATATGCAAATAAATAATAAATATTTCACTGTCCTTTTTAAAGATACACTCAACAATAGTATACACGTTTCACAAAACTAAAAAGCTATTAAAATCTAAAATATAAAAGAAACAATAAAAATTTCATAAATTTAAAAGTATGCTAAAGTATGTTTAAAATTATGCAATATTTTGATTGTGTCCCTGGTATAAAGTTTCATAAGCTGTGATATCGACTTGTGGGCAAACTAATTTGTCTAATATCCGCTGTGCTATTATATATACTAAACCATATCTGTTATTATCATTAATAAAATCTAATTTTCTATTTCACATACATTGTTGAGACAGACATACAATCCCTGAATTATGTAAGAGAACTCACTTATTGCAGTGTATTTTTTTTTTAATTTATTACGGTCCGCTATTATAACTTAATGATACAATAGAATTCAAATCTATAATTACATAGCTCGCTTACATTACATCATGATATACGTCCATCTCTTGACCATATTAAAATTATATCTTTTAAAATTACTACATGTCAAAACTAAATTTGTGCGCAATTCCTTTGTTAGTTTTTCTGACTACCAATTATGTGTATGCTCACAAATTTAGATTCGTAGATATTAACACTATAATTTAAGTTGACCACATTTATGGGCGAATTAAGAATACAATTTACCACCCCATCTCTTGCCTGTAGGTGTCATAAAAGACGACTAAGGGATTAAGTATGCATATAACAAGAGAAGAAAAACTCGAAACAAAATCCTATACCAACACGTCTGGCCAGCATAGTAGGACAATTTCCCTCCCTCAAAGAAGGAGGCTCAAGCCCAACAGTGGGACGTATACGAGTTGAAATGATGATGATGATTTTCATGGTTAAAATTTTCAAGATCAATTGAGCAAGTGTATCGCAAACCTAATACTATAATATGTTACTCAACAAAAGAGGCGTAACTCAAACAAATTCACATTAGCTACGCGCCGCGGTCTCGCTCGCTCTCCGTCTATTGTCAGCTGTATCAATCCGCGTCGGTATCGCACCGCGACATTGATTACCTTGAATCTATTAGGCCGGCTACACACTAATATCTAGTCGAGATATCACAATTTTATTTAACGTTATATAATAGAAAAGAATACACTATCTTATCATCGTCATTATTTCAGCTCACATCCCACTGTTGGGTTCGAGCCTACTCCACAATAGAAGGTAAATTGACCTACTATACCACGTTAGTCAGATGTATTGGTATAGGATTTTATTTCGAATTTTTCTTCTCTCGCATAGATGTTATATGCATATTTAATAATATTGGCACAAGTTGGATAGTATAAACCTATTACAAAATCCTTTAAGTGTACGAAAAAGAAGTCACGAATTATACAATATTCGCAGAGAAAGAATGGGATAGTAACACAAATTATTTTTAGTCAGTCACAGAAACAATTAGAGTGCGAATAACCGTCATATGTGATTGAAGTCAAACTTCTTCGACGTCATGACAGATGATGATTAAGTTAAGAATAAATAAGAAAACTTAGAGTGCCCGTTGAGTTTTCTTCAGATAAATTTTTTTCTTCTTGCATTAGCTATTAATTTGTATCAAAACTCTAGGTCAAATTTAATAACTATTTCTATAGCATGTAGATGTCTGAAATAACGATGACTTGTTGGATGCGAAACATCTTAGTTCGCCCGTAACCATGAACGCTGTAAAGTGTTCGAAACATGAGAAAAGCAAAAATCAAATACAAACAATAAAATCTATAAAAATTCTTTTATTCCAAATATGTAACACTCCCGTAAATACTAGAAGTTTATATTTGAAACTGCCATTTTAACGCACTAGCCACTGAATTAAAATTAAATTACATAGTATCAGATATCACAGTGAAACTGTTTTCAAACAAAAACTATAACATTATAAATTTAAAAAGTATATAACATTTGATCGTTCGACGTTCAATTGTTTTTACATTCAGCTTTTGAAGTGAACATGGATACGACGAAAATCAGAGTAATTTTCGAATACGAACGTGGGACTAACGCAGCAGAAACGGCTCGTAATGTCAATACTGTGATTGGAGAGGATACGGACGCACCGTGCTTTTTCGGTTTAACCGCTTTCGTAGTGAAACCTGGGACTTGAGGAATGAACCACGAGGAAGCCCAGCGACTAAAGTAAATAACGATCAATTGAAAAGGTGATGCAGGAAGCCGATTCGACTCAATTTACCAAGGAATTAGCGGCATGGTTTGACGTTAGCATACCCACAATATTGACCCATTTGCACCAAATCGGTTAAATAAAAAAAAACTTGATAAATGGGTGCACCAGAGTTCTATCGCAAAGGTTTAAATGATCTTCCAATTAGATGGCAGAAATGTATAGATAACGAGGGTAAATACTTTTGATTAAAGAAATCTGTTTTATGATCAAAAAATGGTTTTCATTTATCAGTACGAAACGGCAATTTCCTACTTTGACCCCTAATATTAGAAATAATAATATAAGAACATTTAATAAGTGTATATGCTATACACTTATTATATTCCAAGCGTACCTCGCTTGGCGTATTAATAATTGTTATAATATACACATTTATCAACATGCTATACCTAATTTACCAACACTCAAGTGCGTACTATCGTGAGACGCTCGTGCCGGATTCCGTTCCTATAGCTTCTAGTTTCTTATTCATCCCGCCCAAAAAAGTCTTTAACATTTTTTTCTTTAATATAATATTAGATAATAATATGCGAGTGTACAGCTGGCCTAAACAATAGATCGCAGCGACGAATCGACAGCGCGTCAAAAGCGCTCAGTTTTTTTGCTATAACGGTGACCCTAACGGTCCGCGCGCACTCTAGACACACAGCGAACCGGCCGCGAATAACATTATAAATAATATACATTGTATTTGAAATACAAAGAAATAGTAATAAGCAATAATAGATTAACAACGTCTTAATTAATTAAGAGAAAGAATAAGCAATTTGAATTAATAATCGGCAAACCACATCTCGACAAGCCGCCAACTGTTGAGAATGAAAGTTCTTGAATGACGGCCCCGTATAATACGACACATGAATCACCGTGACCAAAGCAGCGAGCACAACTAGTATATCTATAAAATATCCAAAATATCCCATAGGAAATAATGCCAAGTACTTCCTTAGGTATTTATTACACATTAAATATTATTGGTGTTTAAACCTAGCTCAGTAAATGCCAATTATTAGCCGCACTCCCGTTTCATAGGTATTTATTATCGTCCAATGAAAACGTTGAAACATTCTTGGATATAGTTGGTATTATTTAATATTATGAGAAATCTGCTGATAATTATCAATCATTATACATCATCATTGCAGCTTATATCCTACTGTTGGCCTCGAGTCTCCTCCACAACAGGAGGGAAATTAACCCTCCCGAACACCATGTCGCCTTCGTCGTTGGGCCGACCACCGGAGCAGCGTTACTTGTCATCAGTGGTCGGCCCAACGGAATATCCCCTAGTGGGGTACCCTCCCATTGACCGACGTCCCCCTCTCGAGGAGGACGTCGGTCTTCCCTCACGCGGTCGGCCACTCAGCGGGTGACGGACTAATTCCCCGGTCACGTCACCCGCGGCCTCGGCTAGAAATTAACCTACTAGGTACACCGCGCCGGTTGTTAATATAGGGTAATATTTCTAGTTTGTCTCTTGCCTACCTGTTATATGCAGAAGCTATCTCATAGTCGTATTTTACGACATCCACGTGCAAGAGAGCCCCCTCTCTCTTAGGCTACATTTTATCCCGGTATTCCCACGTAAACGGGCACTATGCGGGTGAAACAATGTAGGTGTTTGCTAGTTTATATATAATTCTATGAAACAACATAATTATCCCATCGAAGTCAATAAAGCGATTACTTATAAGTATTGTAACTTGTCACGACTTGTTCACTAATAAATTATATGGTGATTACAACGTGGTGAGGCGTCACCGAACACCTCTGACCTCAACCGTATGTAGCTATACATTATTATAATACATCATACATTGTTAATACGACGGGATATTAGCCATCATCTACTCGATTGGGACAGCTATCATTATTAAAGAAAAAAAATATGTTATGTGCATATTTAACCCGTAAGTCGACGATACCCACGGGCAAGATAGGGAGTGGTAAATTGTATTCTTACTTCGTCACCACACGGAAAATGGAGTTAAAAGTACAAGAAGAAATAAATAAAAGTTTGAAATGATTTAAAATTGTAATTACAAATTATATTGATTTTAAGAGGTAAACTAACATAAAACGAATATTCGGTAAGTCAACACTAAAATTTAGCTCATCTAGCTCAGTGTCAGATGTCATGTCAGTTACAAGCTCCTCAAACTGTTAACATAAAACCAGCTTTGGCAAAATCGTATAACCTCCATAATGTTTTCTGGGAATATGTATCATAATCATAATTACCATCACGGCTCATATACATTACACCCACTATTGGGCTCGAGTCTTCATCACAATAAAAGGGAAATTGACCTACTACACCACGCTGGTCAGTTGTGTTGGTATAGTTGTATTTCGAGTATTCCTGCAAGAGCAGGAAAACTCGAAATACACCCCTCGTCTTTTATGACATCCACGGGCAAGATAGAGAGTGGCGAATTGTAACAATTACGTACAATAAGATAGGAATATGTATAATTCACTTAAACCATTCAAATCAAATCAAGTCATTTATTTTGTGAATTACGGGTATAAAATATTAGTAGTTACAGATCTAACCGAGTAGGGGACTTTGTGCGAACGCCCATGACGTGCGGTGTTCCACAGGGGTCGGTCCTCGGACCCACCCTGTGGAACATCGGCTACGACTGGGCGTTGCGGGGGAGCCTCCCACCCGGGCTGGGCGTGATTTGTTACGCCGACGACACGCTCGTCACAGCCCGCGGTGGGACGCTACAAGAGGCGGTAAGCCTGGCGACCTCAGGCACCGAAGAGGTCGTCAGGCGGATCGAGGCGCTGGGGTTGAGGGTGGCTCTGGACAAGACGGAGGCCCTCTTGTTCCTTGGGCCCCGTATGGACCCTCCCATCGGCGTCTCGATCATCGTCAATTCGGTTGGGATCAGCATCCAGGCCCATATGAAGTACTTGGGCCTGGTGCTCGACGGGCGATGGTGGTTTCGGGAGCATTTCCGCAGGCTCGTCCCGCGGCTCGTCGGCGTGGCGTCCGCCCTACAATGGCTGATGCAGAATGTGGGCGGACCGAGCGCGGCATGTCGGCAGCTGTACGCGGGGGTCATCCGGTCGATGGCCCTGTACGGCGCACCGTTGTGGGCGGGATCCATGACCGCCCGACTTAGGGCCCTTCTGTGGCGTCCACAGAAGGTCATGGCGGTCAGGATCATCCGCGGGTACCGCACGGTGGCGACGGAGGCGGCGTGCCTATTGGCCGGGACTCCCCCGTGGGACCTGGAGGCGGAAATGCTCGCCGACTTGTATCGGCGGGTGTCGGGGGTGCGCGGGGGGGGCGGTGTTGTTTCCTTGAAGGAGCTCACCGCCTGACGCGTCGACGCCCGCCGGGACGTCATCGCCCGTTGGGCAGACTGGCTGGAGAGGCCTCGATACGGTGTTTGGACCGTGGAGGCCTTCCGGCCGGTGCTGATGCAGTGGTTAGAAAGGCGGCACGGGGTGCTCTCCTTCCGACTCGTACAGGTCTTGACGGGGCATGGATGCTTCGGCAAGTACCTGTACAGGGTCGCTAGGAGGGAGAGAACTCCGTCCTGCCACCACTGCGATTGCGACGAGGACACGGCGCAGCACACGCTCGAGGTCTGTGCCGCTTGGGCAGAGCCGCGTCGTGAACTCGTCGCAATCATCGGTGCAGACCTGACGCTGCCGACCATCGCTAGGGAGATGCTCGGCAGCATCAGGAATTGGGACGCGGTCGCAGCCTTCTGCGAGGCAGTTATCTCGCAGAAGGAGGCGGCGGGTCGCAAGCGCGAGGAGCACAGCCTCGATGATGCGACCCGCCGCCGGCGACTGGGGCGGCGCAGGCGGGAGTACCTGCGTGCAATGCCGCCCTAGCCGAGGCTGCGGGTGACGTGACCGGGGATTAGTCCGTCACCCGTCGAGAGGCCGACCGCGTGAGGAAAGACCGACGTCCTCCCCTAGGGGGGGGACGTCGGTCGATGGGAGGGTACCCCGGGTAGGGGGTATTCCGTCGGGCCGACCACTGATGACAAGTAACCCTGCTCCAGTGGTCGGCCCAACGACGAAGGCGACGTGGTGTTCGGGTGGGTTGCGGAAGTTGCGTGCTTAAGCCCCTCTGTCGCCCCGGACGGAGTGGTGCGGAGGCGCGCCGACCGCAGCCCACCCAAAAAAAAAAAAAAAAAAAGTAGTTACAGATAGATAATGTATCACCATATTTGACCATCAAACGGCATGCAAAAGAAGTTGCCAACTCTAAGAATTAACGGCTGTAACTATTGGCTGTAAACCATTGTAAAATATCTACGTAAGGGCAAGTGGTGATAAAAGATAAAAAGCCAAAGAGATGATGACATACTTTTTTTCATCTCAGCCCAAAAAACCTTCCACTGTTGAGTTTAGCGTTTTATAGTCATGCTAGCAAAAGGTTTAACGACGTATTTTCGTATACTATCTTAATTCTATGCAAAAATTCACAAAAATCTTAATTTGACAAGGCATTTTGATGTATATATTGAAACTATTCTTTGCCGTCTTACTTATTTCTCCATCGACTAGCTAAACAGTACATTTAAATGTTGCAGATACACCATTTGTTAGAGTTAAATCTGTTACATAGTCTCTTTATATTAACGAGGCAATGCAATCATTTACCAGCTTCATTATTAACGTTAATAAATTCTGTGAGTAAACAGGCCTTTACTGCATTAGTTAGCCATTCAAAATGATATTACCACTTACCATTTCTTTTTGGGTGGGCTAAGTATACACGCCGTCTGCTCCATCCGGGACGAGGCAAGGGCAGTGTATGATCCCATAATCTTTACATGGTTTCGACTAGGGTGGCATCAGACACAGGCACTCGTACCTATGGCGCCCAAATCGCCAACGGTGGATCGTGTCGCCGTAGAGGAGTTCCTTACGCCTACACTCCGCCGCCTCAATCCGTGAGATGACTTGGGGTGCAAACGATACATCGATGTTTCTGAAACATCAATCTTTCAGTAAAAAAATATCGATGTTTGTCATCGATGTTCATTATTGCGAAACATCGATGTATCGATGTAATTTTATACGATCTTTTAACATCGATGTTTTGCCTGACATCTGTTTGAAATATATGATCATTTAAGGAAAATCGGCGTGACGGTTTATTTACCAAAGTAAATAACGTACGTATTTACGTATGTACGTTTTCGTCTAAACTATTATTTTTAAACTCTGTTTCTAAATAGGTAACTTGCTGCAGTTAAGCTTGTAATAACATTACTGAATAGGAAAATACATGTTAAATATAATTTTATTGCCTTAACTCTATATCTCCCTTGTTCTAAAGACTCGCCTATTCAATGATAATATTTTTACAGATAATAAATATGGCTTGGCATTTCAAAATTAAAGCTGTTTGCACGATCATTAAAAAAACATCGATGTTTTTAGGTCGATGTTTTTTGTACATCGATGTTTGTTCTGAAATATGTATCGATACATCGATGTTTTTGTTTTCGATGTTTGCATCCCTAGAGATGACTGCCTCGCGGAAGGTAGCGACGTTTCTGACGCTGTACATTACCACTTACTATGAGGTGTGATCATCTCATCTCAGCTCATATACGTCCCACTGGTGGGCTCGGGCCTCGGCTCGTTGTGGGAGGAATTTGACCTATTACAACGTGCTGTTCTGACATGTAAGCGTAGGATTTTTTTTTCGCGTTTTCTTTCCTTGCATAGATGTTTTCTGAATGTTATACCTATTCCTTTTTCATCTTTTATAACATCCATGACCAAAAGAAGAGGTGGTAAATTGTATTCTTATTGTCACCACACGTAAAGATTAGGTGAGATGTAATCACATTTTAGTTTGAAGGAATAAAGGTGGTCGGTGCTTCTATATACAGTTTCATCTAACGCAATACTCGCATATGGAACCTACAGACAATCATGATGAAAGAGACTTTTTTTATAAAAAAAAAATAAAAATTCAAAACTAAGTGACTAGTTGAAAGGATTAAGCATAAAACATTTTATATATGAGGCAACATATATAAATATACTTCCTCATATATACATATAAATAATATTGAAGTGTCTGTTTGTAAAGACAGAATAAAATGGTTTTTTTTTTTGCTCACACGATTATTTACACGATAACTTGCCTTAAAAAGCAGTTAAAAAATTTTGTCTGTGTTCTTGTCCTTGTGTCGGGTAATCTTCCAAACGGCTGGACCAATTTTAATAATATTTTACTACTAGGTCTATTAAGCAGCATCTTAGGCTATTTTTCGTTGCTGAGATGCTGTCGTCTCCTTCTGTGAGGGAGCTGTCTCGCGGAAGGAGGCGGCGGATCATACGCGAGGGGAAATCTTCTACAGCGGCACGATTTGCTGCTGGCGACTTGGACGGCAGCGGAGACGCGAGTACTTGCACCTAGTGTTGATCTAGCTGAAGCCGCGAGTGTCTGGATCGGGGAATAGTCTATCACCCGTAGAGAGGCTGACCGGGTGACGGGGGCGTCGGGATGGGCGTGGACGTCAATGATTGAATACCGGTGGTTGGTCCAATGGTGAAGGGGCTAGAATACAGCAGGTTATGCGATCGCGTGTAATCCTCTCAACACCCCGGATGGGACGGACGGCGAGCGGCTGCAGCCTGCCGAAAAAAAGGCACAAGACATTGGAGATTTAAAATGAGGAGGCAAGGCGAAGCCAAAGCGAAGCGAGGCTATTGAGGTTAATAACATGACGGCACACAGTTAATGCATAAGATCTCACAATCTTAGATTTTAAACTTAAATTATCCTCTACAATATACATAAGAATCGTTGACCTAACATTTTATTTGAACTTTTATATCTGAAACATTAAGTGCTAGAGATTATAAATGTGAATTCCACTCTACACGTCATAACAAACTGGTTTCGAGGTTTAAATACAGTCATTCTCATCATTATAACTCCTTCCTATTTGCCTAGATTCCTTCAAATTGAAGGGATTTTCTTTAAAGACAACACCCTGCACTAAAGAAATAATCCTCGTTTTGCGGTGTGACTTTAAAAACATACACAAATTACATCCAGACTCAGAACAAACAATTTATCGGTCGTACAAAGTATTGTCGTGCGTGGAATTCGAACTCGTGACATTGACTCTGTAGGTTACCTTAATCACTGCGCTATCTGTGCAGCAAATCGACTTGCTATAGCTGGGTTGATGTTTTATTTCGAGTTACTTCTTCTTTTGCATAAATGTATGTTTATTACATCAATTAATCGGATTTTGCGACAGTTGAGACTAGAAATAAGGTGATGAATTGTCTTACTAAAGCGCGATTGAAGGAGAAATTTAATTGAATTTATTATTACATACAAAACCAATTACCTCGCCCAACTAACTAACTCCATACTCGTAAGATTTCCAAATAAATAGAGTGGCATATTTCTGGATACTAGTGGTCACGAGTGGTCGAAAATTCGGCCATAATTAATTTTAATTAATTTTTCTGCTACACAATTTACTTTTATTTTATTTATCTATAATTGTAAATTGAGCAAGCTGTATTTCACTAATAACTAATATATAAGCACAAATCTCTATTAGACATTGTCATCATAATTATGGTTGTTTGACATTCAGTTCGACCACAGATTTCAACCGTAAAAGTGTATAAGCGTTGCTACGCAACACACTCACACAAACGCGCGTGTGTGTGTGTGTCGCCATTGCGTTGTAGTGTGCATAATGCCTTTTTTAATGAATTTAATGCATTTCTAATCCATTATTGTATGAAATTTCAGTTCTATGGACTTCTACTCATTATATACATCAACTGTGCCAAATTTCATACTTGTCTATCCACGTAATTTTCGTAAAAAGGGGTACAAAGTTTTTGCTTCACGTATTAATAAATAGATAATATTCTGATCTATCGCATACTTTTATTACTACAATAACTAAATAATTAGCAGTATTTTTTTTTGGGATGGGTCGGCACGCTCCTCACACCACTCCGTCCGGGGCGACAGAAGGGCGTATGCACGCACACCCGTAACCCACCAGCCACCAGACACGCCGCCTTCGTCGTTGGACCGACCACCGGAGCAGGGTGACTTATCGTCAGTGCTCGGCCCGACGGAATACCCCTTCAGCCCTTCCTCGCACACGCGCCGACTACTGCCTCGCAGAAGGCTGCGACCGCGTTCCAGGTCTCCCTGTCCCATTTTCCAACTCGACAGCGTCAAGTATGCACTGATGAAATAATTAGCAGTATACGAAGTACATTTAGACTCATCATCATCTTAGCCCACATAAGTCCCACTGTTAAGGTCGGGCCTCCTCCACAATAGACGGAAAATTGTCCTACTCTACCATGCTGCTCAGGCGTGTGACGTGGTATAGGGTTTTTACGTCAAATTTTTCTTCTCTTGCATACATACCATCTATACATAACCCATAATCGTTTTTTACGAAACCCACGGTCAAGATAGGAGGTGGATTAGAATATAGAGTAGTAACAATAAATCAAGAAGGGCACCAATTACATATCTCGACAGTAATTAATTAAATGTCCATGCTTGTTGTACGCCTGAATGACGGACATATTGTTAGTTTTTTGTTGTAATGAATCACAACACTAATTGGTAGGTTTTATTTTGTTTCGATCGTGTTTCAAATATCTGACAATATTACATATTACAACTTGTATGTTACATATAGTTTTTGTAACGTTAACTTTTTTGCACTAAAATTATATAGTAGAATATGATTCTTATATTTCGTACGTTTGACATATCTTGTAGTAAGTTTTTTTTAATGAAAATGAAACGTAAAGTTATACTCAACAAGACACGTTACTATAAGGTCTTATATAGTATATTTATTGAAAAAATGAAATGTTTTATAACAATTATTGATATCGCTCGTAACATCATTGCTATTATACTATAAAGCAAGTAGTTAAAAAGCGCTATATCTGTCAATTTCCCAAGCGAATGTTTATTACTATATTTTCTAAACACTGTCAAGGGGTTGAAACGGTTATCAAGGATTGAGAACCAGTGGCCGTCCTAATCGTGAAGGCAAGAGAATACGGTGAATAGGTCCGCGAGCCACCCTTGCATCTCATCGAATGGTATGGACCGTGTGTGTGCTAACCACTGTGTTAGTGCACCAAAAAATAAAAAAAAAAAAGAAAAGCACTTAACCTCTGATAATGAACCTGTGATAAGCATGAATAGCATAAAGACTTCCGTGTGGTGACTTAGTAAGAATACAATTCACCCCCCCCCCCCCCCCCTCTCTTACATGACATCTATACAAGTAAACTCATAGTGTCATCCTCTACCCATACGTCTGACCGGCGTGGTGGTAGTGGGTCAGTTTTCCCTCCTATTATAAAGAAGACTCGAGCCTAGCAGTAAAACATATATGAGCTGTAATAATGATGATGATGATGAGGCCTAAATTATAAAATGAACCTTACGGACCAAGAAATGTACCTTGAAGGATACTTTAAGATCTTATTAAAACTTTCTATAATGATATCTGATGTTTACGCAAGTTTTATACATTTGTAAATAAAACTACTTTTTTTTTGGGGGTGGTTTGCGGTCGGCGCGCTTCTCGCACCACTCCGTTCGGGGCGACATATCCACAACCCACCCACGATGCACGTCGCCTTCGCCGTTGGGCCGACCAACGGAGCAGGGTGACTTGACGTCAGTGGTCGGCCCGACGGAATACCCCCTATTTGGGGTACCCTCCCATCGACCGACGTCCCCCCCTCGGGGACGACGTCGGTCTTTCCTCACGCGGTCGGCCTCTCGGCGCGTGACGGACTAATTCCCCGGTCACGTCACCCGCGGCCTCAGCTAAGACGGCATGAGGCGCAGGTACTCGCGCCTACGCCGCCCCAGTCGCCGGCGGCAGATCGCCTCATCGAGGTTGCGCTCCTCGCGCAGGCGATCCGCCACCTCCTCGATGACCCCCGCATACAGCCGTCGGCACATAGCGCTCGGTCCGCCCACGTTCGGCATAAGCCACGATAGGGCGGACGCCGTGCCGACGAGCCGTGGAGCGAGCCTACAGAAATGCTCCCGGAACCACCATTGCCTGTCAAGCACCAGGACCAAATACCTCATATGGGCCCCGATGCTGATGTCAACCGAATGGACGGTGATCGAGACGCCGATGGGAGGGTTCATGCGGCGCCCATGGAACAAGAGGGCCTCCGTCTTGTCCAAGGTGACCCTCAACCCCAACGCCTCGATCCGCCTGACGATCTCTTCGGTGCCTAGAGTCGCCAGGCTTGCCGCCTCTTCTAGCGTCGCACCGCGGGCTGTGACGAGTGTGTCGTCAGCGTAACAAATCACGCCCAGCCCGGGTGGGAGGCTCCCCCTCAACGCCCACACACTCAACGTTCCACAGGGTGGGTTCGAGGACCGACACCTGCGGGACACCGCACGTCATGGGCGTTCGCACAACGTTCCCTACTCGGTTGGTGCAGAGAAAATAAAACCACTTTACGAATTTTATCGCGTTTCAATTTGAATTCAAATTCATTTATTCACATTAAACGGAGTAAAATAGGTGATAAGTACATTAATATATATTGATTATTCTGTTTAGCCGTTGTTTGGCATGTGAAATATAGATTATAATATATTAGTTTATTAATTATTACATTATAGAGAAAAAAAATATTATCAAATCAAATTCAGCATGATATACATTTGTCATTAAAAAATTAATTGATGAAATAATACTATTTATTTATTAGGATTTTTTGAGAGTTTTCTTAAAGTTACTGATATTATAGTTGGCTTTCATTTTTTTCGACAGTTTGTTATAAATAAGAGGAGCCATACCCAAAATGCTTTTTGAAAAAAGTGCTTTGATATTTAATTGTCCGTTATTTCGAACACTTTTCAGCGTTCGTGGTCACGGGCGGACTAAGATGTCTCACGTCCAACAAGTCATCGTAATTACTTATTGTTATACTAAATCCGTAAAGTAGTTTTTACTACTTTGTATATTATTGGCTTAAACTTTTTTACTATTTATTCTAACGTAGTTAAATTGTATATCCCGTTATTAAATATATATACAATCAATCAATCAGTGCATCTGTTCGTTGTTAGTACAATCACCTCTTAGATGACAAGGTCAGTCGTTGGCGTGAGACGATTCCAATACCTAGTACATACTCGTGTCGTAAGTACGCCACTGTGAGATGTTACCTTACCAGACACGAGTGATTATTTATTAATATTAACTGACAGCTACGTAAATATAATAATTTAATATTGAATGTAAAGTTCACTAACTAAGACTAGATGTCACCTTCTATACAAATAAATTGAAGTGTCTGTTTGTAATGTCAAAATAATAGGTATTTTTTCATGTTCACACAGTTATTTGCACATACCTACGATTAAAAACTGGTTTATTTTTTTGTCTGGTTATTACGGGTAATTTTCGAAACGGACCGATTTTGTTAATATTTTACTACCGAGTGGCTTTATATATAAGTAACTATTTTTCTTTACCGACCACTAAGGACAAGGAACTCGGCTCTGGTGGTTGGCCCAACGACGAAGGTGACGTGGTACGGGTGGGTTATGGGCCCGCGCCCCGTCCTGCCGTCGCCCCGAATGGAATGGACCGCGTGTGCGCTTCCCATGGCCCACCCATAAAAAAAATACCAACACGTCTGACCAGGGTGGTGTAGTAGGTCAATTTCCCTCTCACAGTGAAGGAGGCTCGAGTCTAACAGTGGAACGTATCTTATATCTTTAAACGAGCAATTCTTGTATATATATTTATATATATATATTATAAATTAAATTTATATATATATATATATATATATATAAATTAAATTTGTAGTAATTATTATGATAATTATAACCTCTAATCAATCGTAAATACATATAATGCAGTCAGTCCTCAGCCTGAAAAAAGTATGAAAGAAAGTTAATTTATTGATTTAACGATTTAAATAAAATGTCAATTAATATTAAATGACAAGGAAGCCACGAGTCAAACTTAAAAACTAAATAACCCCACGTACGGACCCCGTCCCAAAAGTATCCATTAAACTGGCTGCGTTACCGCGCTGGATTGCCAGCGAGACCTGTTGGACAATAAACCACCCAGAGCGCGGATCCCGCCCCTTTTCCCGCAGGCGCCTCCCAAGCTCCTGCACCAGTGTCTTAGCTTCAGAGCCCCACGGTCCAGCCGTCTCAACAGCAAAAGGGACAAAATCATACGCCGACTCCAGGCAAGCGTATTTGGAGTGTTTCACTCTTGCGGCCATCTCGGCGCCACCCCCAGCGCACTGTTGGGTGGCGGAGAGATGACAAGCCGCAAAAGTACTAACACATGTGGCATCCCAGATGAGACACCGACCCTTCCGCCATGGAATCAGCGTAAGGCCATCCGGCCGTTTGCCGTCCGAACGAGAAAGACCCGGGGGCTCCAAAACGCATGGAACCTCGGCGGAAACGAAAGCCCGCCGAATTATCTCCGTATATCTATATATATATATATTAGATCTTTACCTATGAAATTGCCGTTATGTATGAAAAAAATTAAACGATTTTTTTTCATGTATTTTTTATTTGTATTAATAGAAGTAATCACCCATGCAATCAATGCATTTTTGCCAACGCAGCGACAGTTTATTGATGCCCTTCTTAAAGAAATCAGCTGGACGGGAGGCAATAAATTCATCAATGGCATTTTGTACTGCCTCTCGGGTATTGAATTTCTTTCCCGCCAAGAAATTATCCAAATTCTAGAAAAAGAAGTAGTCTGTAGGCGCAAGGTCTGGTGAGTATGGCGGATGACGGAGAGCTTCCAACCCCAGTTCTTGCAACTTGGACACCGTCTGCTGTGCAGTATGAGGTCGCGCATTGTCGTGCAGGAGCAGCGGAGGCGAGCGATTGACCAATGCTGGTTGGAGATGTGCCAGCTTCTCCATCATTGTGTTCAGTTCTTCACAGTACACATCTGCAGTAATGCTCACCCCGTTTGGTAAGAATCTGTGATGAATCACAACGGCACTAGACCACCAAACAGTGACTCTTCGCTTCACTTTTCTAGGGGTAAGTTTTCGTTTAGGGCATTGTTTAGGTGCTGAACCAGGATCCAACCAACTTGCTGAGCGCTTGCGGTTATCAAACAAAATCCATTTTTCATCGCAAGTAACGATGCGTTTCAAAATTCCTTCATTTGTGTGTCTGTTGAGCAATGCAAGGCATGTTTCGACTACTTCGCGCTGGCGATCATTGAGTTCGTGGGGCACTCATTTATCAAGCTTTCATACCTTGCCAATTTGACGCAAATGGACCAATATTGTTTTGACGCTAACTTCGAAAACTGCTGCAAATTCAGCCGTAGATTGTGTATCATCGGCTTCCACAATCGCCTTTAATTCGTCATTGTCGACCAAAGTCTTCGGACGACCGCGAGGTTCATTTTTCAGGTCAAAATTTCCAGAACGGAAGCGAGCAAACCAATAACAGACGGTGCGTTGGTTTGTAGTGTTAACTCCGTAAACGTCGTTGATGTTGCGTGTTGCTTGTGCCGCGTTGCTGCCACGACGATACTCATATTCCATAATTACTCGAACTTTTAACGTATCCATGATGACGAAAAAGATTGAAATGCGATGAAAACGTAACACTAATCAATAAAAAAATGACTACTTTTGGAAAATGAATTCCATGTTGTAAAATAAAATTCATTTGAAATTAGAATTCTTAGCCAAACAAAATTATTTTTATTTGAAATGGCCAGTACTGCAGAACGGCAATTACATAGGTAAAGACCTATTAATCAGGATCTCGGAAACGGCTCCAACGATTTTGTTGAAACTTGGCATACTAGAGAATTCGGGTCCAAAAAATCGATCTAGGTAGGTTTTATTTATAGAAAATGTTGTTTTGTCCGTGTTTTTAGTAAAAAAATACAATAACCTTAAATTTTTCCCTTCCATTGTGGAGGAGGCCCGAGCCCAACAGTGGGACGCATATGGGTTGAGATGAGATGATGAAATTTTAAAAGAATATGAATTCAAATTTCGTTGTCAACGTCATGAGTTACGATAGCTCAGGTGGGATGTTGACCGGTTCAAATTTTGGTTTTTTTGGCATTCAAACAGCGTCGGATCGAATCTCGGTGTTATTATTATTCTCTTTTTGTAATTTTTATATTTTTTTCATTATTTAACTTTTATTGTTTATTAATATATATCTAAATAAATTCGACAAAAAACAACAGAAATATTCCGGTCAAGCAGATATTATGAACTGAAATGATAATGAATGATGATGATTTACAATGTGTAATACTCACTTAAACATCAGAAATCGTTTTCAACTATTCAATATAAAATTAAAAAGATTTTATTAAGTGATTAATTTCAGATTAGGAACTTAAAAGTAAGAACTGTGCTCGATGGCTTAAAATATACATTCGTCGACCACCAATGCCACAGACTCTTTCTAAGGATATCATACAAAAACGAGACAGGTTGACCAATATATCCTATTACACAATTTGATCACGTACGATGTATATATATTTAATAGAAAATAAGTTTAATATATTCTTTATTCTTAAGATAAAATCAATGTTTCAAGAACAGCAGACAGATATAATGGCAACTTAACGCTTAAAAGGATAAAGCTCAGTCACCCGGAGTGAACTATTAAAGAGATAACTTGACAAACTAGTTTTTAAAACAACCAAATGTATCTGAGGGAACTTGCACTTTTTAACAAACTGTCGCCGATTATATCTATGAGTCACGTTTCTAAAACATTTATATAAATGTCTAGTATTTCGTTTAGTGTTCGTACATTCTACAATTTTATCTCTGTGACGGAGTAAGAATACAATTCACCCTAATTTGCTCGTGGGTGTCATAAAAGACGACTATGGGATATA
Organism: Lymantria dispar; assembly: GCA_032191425.1. Lineage (NCBI taxonomy): Eukaryota > Metazoa > Arthropoda > Insecta > Lepidoptera > Erebidae > Lymantria > Lymantria dispar. Next base: position 176,345 of record CM063465.1, on the reverse strand, counting down.
ATATGCTTATATGCAGAAGAAGAAAATCTCGAAATGGAACCTTATAACATGTCTGACCAGCATGATAGACCAAATTCGAAGGAGGCTCGGGCCCAACAGTGATGATGATGAAATGATACTCGGAATTTCTCACTCTGAATTGGCAATGGATAGGCCCAGGCCACATTGCTCTGCTGGGGAAGAAACTTTAACCAAGTCGTCGGCCCACCTAGTTACAGACGACGCACTGTAGGACGCCTCCCCAACTTGGTGAGCCGACGAGTTGGCGAAAGCTGCTGTGCATCGGCGTCGACGTTGGAATAGGATTTTGTATCGAGCTTGACTTCTCTTGCACAGATGTTATGTGCATATTATATCTATTAGTCGTTTTTTACGACATCCGCGGGCAAGATAGGGAGTAGTAAATTGTATTCTTTCCTTCTCCGTCACCACATGGAAAACTAGATCAAAGCATGTTAGGAACATAATATTATGTGTTAGGAGTTATACTGTCGACATTCGTCTGTCTACAGGCGCGGGCCGGTCCGTGCGGGGTACTACCACACTGAGCAGAAACTATACGTCTGAATAGTAGTAATCTGTTACTGCACTACGTTTGATGAGCGAGAGAGACGGCAGCACAAATTTCTGAAGGTGTTCGCATGCGGTTATAGCCTTTATTATCACCAATTCTCATTACATGCATTCACACTCCCTTAACTTTCTTCGCAGTAGGCAGCGGCCTAGCTAAGCTCCATGAACGACATTATCACATATCATCAGATGTGCTGTTTGCTCGTTTACCACCGACAGTAATAAAAAAAAAGAAAATACAACAAGGCGTAGTTATTATCTTCAACAATATTAGTATATAAATAATTGCCAAAAGATTTTAGTGTTCTAAAGATTTGAGCTTTCGTTCTTCTGCAGTGTTGATTATATTCCTTAGCTGTCTCAATGTTTATTAAATTATATAATTATATAAGACCTATATCAGATACCTGCGCCTCCATTAACTGACTGTTAGCGTACCCTTGGCATTTATACCTTGTAATAATTTATATAGGAGCACTAGGCAATGTCTACATTACACTGTATCTCAACATTTATGTTCGGGGGTCATAACATGATTAATTAACTATTATATTTGTGTTATTTCAAGTAAGGAAATACAAAACGAATGGAAAAAAAATGCTCTTTAATTAGACCCTTTTTTGCTGTAGACTATGACCTGAACAGACACCACCCAATTCATATGGAGGCAACGGAAGGGTGACGTACGATCCCATAACTTACCATTACTACTTCTTAACAATTACTACTGGATATGGTAAGAGTTTCGAACAATTATAAACTAGAACTATCGAGTCCAGTCTCGGATAATGCTGAATTAAGAACGCATGGTAGATCAGTGTCTATTGAATCATAAGAAATAGAGAGCACATAATAGATTTATTGCAAATGTCTGTATTTAAAAATGATTAGGCTTGAAGCATTTTATAATTATGAAGAATTGTCTTTCTGTTAGTTCAAAAAATCCTGCTTTATTGTAAGACATTGGGATTTGTTTGTATGATACACAACAATGATGTTCATTAATTTGATTATATTTGAAAATTGTTTTAGACCCTAAAGGAATAGTCTTAGTTAGTTATAGTTTATTGCAGGAGACTTTTCAAACACATAATTAACGAAAACAAATCACACCCTGATTCCGAACAACAATTTGTGAATTATACAAAATATTGTCCTGCGTGGGAATCGAAACCACAATATTGGCACGGTAGATTGATATCTTAAATACTACGCATCTGGACAGTTGATGTCAGGTATTTAAATAAAAACAAATATTTAATATTTAATTACTGCAATTATGCAATTGCCTTGATATAAAAAAATACTTTAAATATATTAATTTGGCTGTGGTTAATCGATAGCAAAATTTACTATTAATTTATATTTAAATTGCCTGTTAATGATTGCAAATAGCAATCAGATTACGAGTATATTTATTACTAAATGGTTGAAATCAAGGATCCTCATTGCTCACAGTTGAAAGCCGCTGACCTAGATGGGCTCACAAAAACTAATGTGCAATTAGCGCGGATCCCCCCGATAACATTGGACACGCCTGTTATTTGCCTGTAATTTAATAATTACGTCTGATTGAACATGTGGGTAGATAGGACTGTGACCAATTTCGTTATTAGATCAACTCTGAGAAAGAATTAACCTTTACACACTAAATGAAATTCTACGAAACGATAATGGAAAAAAATAGTAGAGCGGTATAGTGGAGGATTAAAAAAATTCTGCCAATCGATCTTGTCAACTTATAACTATATATAAATCTTCTGTTCGTGTGTTTGTAATTGAATTCCTTCTAAATGGCTGGACCGATTTTGATGAATTTTTGTAGCTGTTCCGTTGAATATAAGAATGGTTTCCATCCATCCATCAGCCTACGGACGTTCACTGCTGGACATAGGCCTCCCCACGAGAATGCCACTCGGAACGGTCCTTCATCCAATGGTTCCCTGCGACTTTGAGAATGTCGTCAGTCCACCTAGTGGGGGGTCATCCTACGCTGCGCCGTCCGATTCGTGGTCGCCACTCAAGAACCTTTCTTCTCCAACGGTTATCGGTTCGACGAGCGATGTGGCCTGCCTATTGCCATTTCAACGTGCTAATTCTGCGGGCTATGTCGGTTACACCCGTTCTTCTACGGATTTCCGTGTTCCGGATTTTATCACGTAGAGAAATACCGAGCATAGCCCTCTCCATAGCACGCTGAGCGACTTTGAGCTTTTTTTTTTTTTTATGAGGCCGACATTTAGAGACCACGTGTCATTGCCGTAAGTCATCGCTGGTGACACACACTGGTTATAAACCTTTGTTTTCAGACACTGCGGAATATTGGACGAGAAGATCCTCTTAAGTTTCCCAAGAATGGTTTAGATTAATAATTATAACCAGAAAGTGATGCTGCAATCGATTTCAAGGAGAATTCCTTTCATATTTTTTTTAGATTTGGACAGAACACAGTCTGTTGGTTCCTCTAGTTTTTTTATTGCCAATGGTGGCAAACGAGCAAACAGTACACCTGATGGTAAGTGTTGCTACCGCTCACGAACCGTTGTCTATCGTGAAGCAAGTGAAAAAGTGTAAATGCGTGCAATGAGGTTCGTTAAAACTAAAAGCAACACCAAAACCCACCACACGCAAACACCCTTAGAAAGTTGAACTTCCTAGTAGGCTAACATATATCACATTATGTCAAAGAACAAGAATAAATTGTTTCAAACTAGAGATAAAAGTTAAAATATTTTAGTTTCGGACTAATATCAAACGCTATTGGTCAAGCCATACGTTTTATTTTGTTCTCATTGTGTGACAGTAAGTGATGTCATTTGATTATGTTGTCCTAAGTCGTTTACTGTAATACTCGGCTTATAATTTCATAGATAAAAGTAATAACACTAATAGAGTATACCTCTCAGACGCTTCTCACTTTGAAAGCTTTCCTTAAATTCGATTCCTTAAAAATGGTATCCTTGAAACGTTATAAATATTAAAACTATTTTACGCATTTTATCGCGTTTGAAGTTGATTTTGATTGTCCGACGTTTCAAACCCTTTACAGCGTTCCCGGTCATGGGCAAACTGACTAAGATATGACATGACAATCCGCCAAATCAAATACAAATGCAATAAAATTCGTAAAAATTGTTTTATTTATAATGTAATATAATGTAATATTCGCGTAAACATCAGAAATCATTATGTACAAAACAACAACAACACACAAACAACAACAAACAAATATTTTCGCTAGGGCGATGGTCGACAGCGTCGGGAATTGGGACACGGTCGCAGCCTTCTGCGAGACAGTGATCTCGCGGAAGGAGGCGGCGGATCGCCTGCACGAGGAACGCAGCCTCGATGAGGAGATCCGCCGCCGGCGACTGGAGCGGCGTAGGCGCAACTACCTGCGCCTCATGCCGCCCTAGCCGAGGCCGCGGGTGACGTGACCGGGGATTTTAGTCCGTCACCCGCCGAGAGGCCGACCGCGTGAGGAAAGACCGACATCCTCCCCGAGGGGGGGACGTCGGTCGATGAGAGGGTACCCCAATAGGGGGTATTCCGTCGGGCCGACCACTGATGTCAAGCAACCCTGCTCCGGTGGTCGGCCCAACGACGAAGGAGACGTGGTTTTCGGGTGGGTTGCGGAAGTTGCGTGCTTAAGCCCCTCTGTCACCCCGGACGGAGTGGTGCAGAGGCGCGCCGACCGCAGCCCACCCACAAAAAAAAAAAACAATCAAATATTTTAGGATTAATGTTTAGTCGAGTATGAAACAAGATTATTTTTGCAAATTTCATCGTGTCTGTATTTAATTTTTAGTTTCGAAAGATGACGTTTGGAATACTTTACAGCGTTCATGTTCGTAGAAGACTAAGATGTACCCTAAAATATGTTTTTCAATTTTAAATTTAGTAGACATTGTACCTACATATTTTAATTTTGGAATCTAATAGTCGTTGCACGTATAGAGTTATATTTTAAATTTGGAATTTAGTAGCCATTGTAGATATTTTAAATTTGGATTCTAATAGTCATTGTACATATTTTAAGTTTGAAATCTAATAGTCATTGGCATTGCACATACCGATCAATTTTAAATTTGGAATTTTGTAGCCATTGTAGATATGTACATATTTTAAATATGGAATCTAATAGACGTTGTACATATGGATATATTTTAAATTTGGAATTTAGTAGCCATTGTAGATATTTTAAGTTTGGAATCTAATAATCGTTGTACATATGGATATATTTTAAATTTGGAATTTAGTAGCCATTGCACACATTTTAAATTTGCAATCTAGTAGTCGTTGCACATTTTGTTTTATGGGTGGGCTATGATAAGCGCACGCCCGGTCCAGTCCGTCCGGGGCGATGAAAGGACGGCGCGCGGGCCCATAACCCACCCGTACCCACGTCACCTCGTTGTTGGGCCGACCACCGGAGCAGATGTGACTTGTCGTCAGTGGTCGGCCCGACGGAATACCCTTCCGGGTAACCTCACCTCTCGACGTTCTGGGAAGTCGGTCGCCGTCGCGCGGTCAGCCTCTCTGCGGGTGACGGACAATTCCCAGTTCCGGCGGGCCCATAACCCGCAATAATCGTTGCACATACCGATAAATTTTAAATTTGGAATTTAGTAGCCGTTGTACATCGAATTTAAACCGAGACTGATACAAGATCCTCCCAGTCAGAGTTACAATTATAGATATAAAAGTAAGGGAGCAAACTGGGAATTCTTTAGTTCATTATTTTCCTCGTGTGCCGGGCATTTCACTCGCGAAGAATTAAACGCGGAAGAAAGCGCTGAGATAATGTCACACTCTATGATATATTGTGCTGACATAGCCCTAGGTCGCATATCTATCCCTAACACCAGAAGGTGCGACTGGTGGAACAATAAACTGGCCGAACTTCGCAGACGCTTTCGAAGAGCACGTAGAAAATTTAACAAACTTAAAAAGTCATGTGTAACGGGAGTAACGTTTGATGAGTCCTCACTTGCACTCAGAACTGCAAGGTCTTACTACCGGATTGCGGTGGAAAGGTCTAAAGATACGTTATTAAATAGGGTAGTAGAAAAACTGGAAAATGAAGGCCCGTGGTCTCCATTATATCACGAATTTAAAGCCAATCGATCAGTTGACCTAGCTTATATACAAAATATCAAAATAGATAATAAACACACCACGGGTGTAGAGGAGACCACAGGAGCTCTAATAAATACTTTAATACCGGACGATAACGTAACAGCTGATAGCGAACATCATAATAAGATAATATAAGAGCGTGGGCCACTTTGCCACCTCTATCTCCTATGTCTGACCTTCCCTCTCTAACTGAACTTTTAAATACCGTAAAAGCCCTTCCTCTAAACAAAGCAGCCGGTGAAGACAAAATCTCTAATAAAATGATTAAAGAAGCTTATCGAACGTCAGCCGACTCAATGTTACTAGTTTTCAATCGTTGTATAGCGAAAGACAACTTTCTTCGGCTATGGCGTCGCGGGTTTATACGTATAATACCGAAACACGGTGATAAGCCACCGGACGACCCGAAGTCATATCGACCAATTACTCTACTGCCGTCACTAGGAGAACTCTTAGAACGTCTGATTGTTCCCCGTTTTTTACCGGGTGGCCCCACATTCAATCGTAGTCAGTTTGGATTTACCCCGGGGAAATCGACTGTCGACGCGGTCATTGCCGTTAGAAAAATTGTTTCCCTATCAGATTTTAAATATATACTAGGTATTTTTCTAGATATCTCAGGTGCTTTTGATAACGCATGGTGGCCGATGCTACTTCTTAAACTGAAGGCTCGTGGATGCTTTAGGAACATCTATCTACCAACTCGTACAGTCATACTTTCTACAAGGTTCAACCACACTGAAACTCGGTCACTATGCCGTGTCTAAATCACTGACGTTGGGCTGTCCTCAAGGATCAGTGTTAAGGCCATACTTGTGGAATCTAGGGTTTGATGACCTTCTTGAGCTACCTCTACCGCAAAACTGCTCATTGATTGGCTATGCTGACGACGGTCTCCTACTTATACAGTCAAACACTAGAGACGGACTGGAGAAATTGGCGGATATATGTCTCAATTCAATACAAAAAAGGGGCATACAAAATCGACTTACTTTCGCCCCCCACAAAACGTATCATCTTTTACTGAAAGGTAATTTACAGTCGAGCCCCCGTATAAAATTTAACAACACTGTAGTTAAAAAGAAGGAGTCAGTATGTTACCACGGCCTGGTCCTAGAGAAAAATTTTTCATTCATTGAACATATTAAAACTGTAGGTGAAAAAGCCAAACAAAATTTCTATGCGCTTACCAGAATTTCAACTTCCACCTGGGGCCTTCGTTTTAACACACTTAAAATTATATATACAGCCACATATCTGGGCTGTATCTGTTATGGTGCACCGGCCTGGGCTGATCGTACTACCATAGGCGCGGCTCAGCGTAAGTTACTACAGAGTCAACGATTAGCGCTAATATTTCTGTGTAAGGCATACCGAACAGTTAGCACCGAAGCCTTACCAGTACTTGCAGGTGTACTTCCGGTCGACTTAGAGATACAAAAACGTGCGTCCATGTATTATTCCACTAGGGAAAACATGACTAACAATTTTCTTTTACCACGCGATCGTAATAAAATTACTAGACTTTTTGCACCGCAATCCGTCGTTAACGATAAGCTCCTGACCGAATGGCAGGCAAGATGGGATTCGTCAACAAAAGGTCGTCATCTATATCTATTCTTTCCATCTGTTCGTGAACGTTTGGAGAGAACTTGGCTAGAAATTGACCACTATGTAGCCCAATTCCTCACAGGCCATGGGAATTTTAGAAGTAAATTATTCTATTTTACACTAGTAGATTCACCATTTTGTAAATGTTCGACCTCAAACTCCAATTTTGAACAAACAGCTCATCACATCCTTTGGGAGTGCATTCTCTGGCGCAACGAGCGGAACGTCATGTTAGATAATATGCATGTCACGTCTGGGGTAGTATACTATTCGGATCTTGTAGCAACTCGTGAAAATTTCCGTGCGTTTAGGCGCTTTTGCCATACCTATTACTGTAATCAAACCTAAAGCTCACAAATAGGTCCATTAAGCTTTGTCCAATCCGTGGTGCTGTACCGCTGCGTTTCACGTAGTTATACAAACTCTTATTTACTGGCTTATCAGCCAACTTTGCTTCATGTCTCCCGCTTTGCATAGGAGGGAAGTGGAATCTTTCCAACTCCTCCTGTTTTCTTTTCTAATTAAATTTGTTGCGGGTCCCAAGACAATTAAAAGCGATTCCCGGGACTTCCTGAGGGTCAAACCTCAGTGTCTTATACGGAGACCATTGTGGATCCTGGCTTACAGGAGTTACAGTGGTGGGAATGTGTGGTGGGATTTGTCCCAAAAAAAAAAAGCCGTTATACATGTTTTAAGTTTGGAATCTAATAATCGTTGTACTTTTTTTTTTAATCTAAATTGCTATGTCACGAAATATGTTCACGTGCGTGAAATATTTACGAAATGCCTCGTGGCGGTATTGTATGTATGTATGTAGCGGATATGTAGTGATCAGTTAGTGTTTAACAACAGTTGGTTAGGTCGGTGACTATTCCTGTCACAACTAAACATAGTTCATAACTGGAGCGCGCCCGCCGACACCGCGATACTTCTGTAGGTCACAACACTTGCATACAATATTTTGTATTTCAGTTATTTTGCTTGGGAATCGATTCCGATATCGATTATTATATCATCATCTCGGCTCGTTTACGTCTCACTACTGAACTCAAGTCTCCTCCACAATAGGAGGGACATTTCCTTACGCGCTTAACTGACGTTTTGGTATATGGTTTTATTTCGAGGTTTCCGTCTCCTGGACAGATATTATATGCATATTATATCCTTTAGTCGTCTCTCACGACACTCATGAACAAGAAAGAGGGTGATGAATTGTATTCTTACTCCGTCACCACACGGAAGTAACGTGCTTGTAATATTTATTAAGTTCAAAACATCCTTTGGTTCTCCTTCTGTCTGTATTAAAGATAGAATTCATGTTATGTAGAGTTCATATATATTGATTGAGACTGCACCGACGGTGTAGTGATTAAGATGCCGACTTGCCATGCCAGTGTCATAGCTTTGAATCTTACGCAGGACACTTTATGTGATCCACAAATTTTTTTTGAAGTGTAACTTCTTTGCGCGCATGAGGGATGTAACGCAATTTAGCGTCACGAAGATGTGTAGCGTTTTTGAGAGAGAGTGAGAAAGGGCGAACATAGCACAAAGCACAGCCATGGGGCGAGATTAGGGAGCAAGCGAGTGAGAAAGAGAGATTTTTTTTTAATACTGATATAAAACACATGGAACCAAAGAAGTTTCACTTCTGACATGCGTACTTGGTACTCACGCTATTTTTTTCTAAGCTTAAATGTAATTTGTGTTCATTAAATTAAATTTTTTTAAAATCTGCCGCGATGCAAGGGTTACTTCCTAAGTGCAGGATACTGTCTTTCCTACAAGGCTGGCCATTGGTATCCAAGTTGGTACCAGTGGCAGACCCAATAGAGAAGAGAAAGGAATACGGTGAACTATGGTGCCGCCGCGCACCACCCTTTCGTTACCCCGGATGAAATGGACGGCGTGTACTGATCATAACCTACTCAAAAAAAGGAAGGTTTTCTTTAAAAAAAACAAATCATGTCAATTGACAAAATAGGTTTAATTAATTACATGGATAAATTAACAATTTAAAACATAAAAAGGATAATTAATTAATAGTATGTCTATTCATGTATGTTATTATACGGTTATTTAAACACACGACAGTTAGTGAATGCGATCACTAATGATGTTGATTAGTTTTTGTTCATTTAACATTTGTCACGGCAAGGCTTTTTATAACAACTCATTAGTGAACTTGAAACATTTCTTAATATCAATAGTAATTTTTCGTCACTTACTATGACTATAGTGAATCTAATTATAATTGAGATAATTATTCAATTTAATTATTTGCTTTAGTAAGTTAGGCGCACTAACAAGAAACATTAAGCAGCGTATTCCCAGAAAGGTACACTAAGCTAGGTAAGTAAATTAAGCTAGGTACATCAAGATAGGTATGTTAAGTACCGTTTCTGTGGTTCCGTATGACGTATATAAGTTCTAAGTAGGCAGAACTGTAACATATTACATACAGACATATTAAATTAATCAATTGTACTATCAAGTTAATACCTGTGTAAATCCCTCTACCTTCATAGTCCGTACTACCATGGAAAACAACGCTTTAACGGAATCTCGCAGTTCCTACATCCATCAACCTTTAGAAGTCCACCGTGGAGCATACACCTCGACATATTAAATTGCTTATAATTAATCATCATCATCACAGCTCAAATACATCCCGCTACTGGGCTCGAGCCTCCTCCATATGTAAAGGGAAATTGATCAACTAAATCACTCTAGTCAGTCGGGTTGGTATAGTGTTTTAATTCAAGTTTTCCTTCTCTTGCATTATTGTTATATGTAGAAAATATTCCTTAATCGTGTTTACAGTACCCACTGGCAAAATATAGGATGGTGAATTGTATTCCTACTGTGTCACCACGCGGCAATAATTAATCATTTTGCATATCTGATAGTCATTTCTGTTTTAATTAAAAATAGCGATGAGAGCCGACTTTACTCGAACAAGGGTTACATGTCCGAGCGTGACGCTCTATTCTCATACAATACACACAAAATATAGTCGCACAGCACACCTTCACTTCAAACTTATATCAGACATGTGAATATGTAAACGTTATTTCTGTAACATATTTTATACTTAACACTTAGCTGTATAAAGTTATCTCTCACTGTTATATGTATGTATGTGCCCGTTATAGTGATAGCCCCGTTATGGTATCACTCAATAGTAGGCTAATTAGCTGCCTCTTGTGACAATTGTCAACTCACAACAATAGTACATCGCACTGTCATCATCGCGATCATTCTCACAAAAATAACTGAATATGACACAATACGTATTTATGAGTCATGACAAACGTTTACCTAATGACCATAGACATCTTAATTCGAGCTGAACGTACATACAGACAAACGGTTTATTATATTGTACAATACCAAGAATACGGTTGATAGAGGAAGCGACGATAAAATTAGATACACTTTTGACTTTTGCCACGGTAAGGGCGCGTACACACTGAGCGGTTAGAACACAACTTATTTATATTCACTAAATAATGCACCCATTTTCTTGCCCGTGGGTATCGTAAAAGACGACTAAGGAATTGTTTGTAGATAAAATCTATACAAGATAAAGAAAATTCGAAATAATACCCTATACGAACACGTCTGACTAGCGTGGTATAGCGAGTCAACTTCCCTCCCATTGTGACGGACGCTCGAGCCCAACAGTGGCAGATATATGAGCTGTGATGATGATGGTGATGAATACAGTAATTGGTTAAGAATTAAATATGTTACCACCCCATAAAGTGTGAGGGAATGATGGGGACTTCTGTTTACTTACCTCTACATTACCTAACGATATACTTCGGCCGCGATTGTTGCACGTCTTACTTTCAATATAATTCTTCTGTACATGTATGTAACTGAACCTTCTAAATGCCGACACCAATTAGGTAAAAATTATGTACATGTATGTGGGTCCCTGGTTGATTTAAAAAAAAACTATCGAACTCAATAGATGGCGGCGTTATCGCATTTTTACGAAGAAAATAAATTTACATTTTGTATCGTGTTACAAGTTCTTATTTTCTATTTTGTTATTATTTTTAATAGTTCAATATCTGATGTATTTGCTATATTGTAAATTAGATACTAGGTTCTGTTATACGCGTATACGATCTTTTATTAAAACTGTGACAAAGTAAATTTGATTTTCTCTTAAATTAATATATTATAAGTACATTTTAGTTTATATTCATTTAATTCTAAATATGACCATAAAATGAAATTGGAATCAAGTAATAATTTTGGGGATGTATTGAGTAGCATTGTAAAGATGTACTATTTATCCCAGTGGACTGTAGGCTAGGTCGTTGATGATGTAAAATAATAACGCCAATGTTTGCTGCCACAACTTGTATTTATTTAATTTGCACAGGAAAAAGTACATTAGCATACGTACGGTTCAATGTCAGACAGACGAGAGAGCGAGAGTTGACAGTTATAAAAAATATAATATATATTTGTTGGAGTTGCCAACATGCTCCCACTCGGAGAAGAAACATAATTAAATTTATGCTAGTACATTTTTAAATAATTTGAATTATGAACTAATTGTTGATCAGCGCCATCTATGGACAATGACCTGAACGTCATGTAATGCAATACAATAATACAAAGATAAAATTCTATTTTCAAAATTACAATTGTAACATACATATGTTTGAAATTACATTAGAAAGGCATTTAAGCTAAAACTTATCGTATTAGAACACAATCAGTCATAATAGAAAATAACAATGAACTAATAAGTATCATTCTTTCTTTGTGATAACAATAATGACAAAAATTAAGGTTAACTGCTATCTATTGGTAGCAAGCAGACTTTAGTTACAGAACGTCTGTGCACTCTACCATTAGCAGTTTTTACTTCCACTGCTCTGACCAAATTATCAGAGCCAGGAAAGACGTTCACTATCCTTGCCATAGGCCAGTACATGGGTGGAGTGTTATCTTCTTTAAGAATCACTAATGAACCAATTTTTAAATTAGGTAATGCATTTCTCCATTTAGGTCTACATTGCAAAGTATTTAAGTATTGATTACTCCATGTTTTCCAAAATGATTGTTTAATATTATTACAAATTTCCCAGAATTTTAATCTATTACAAGGAATTTGAGATACATCTTTATCTGGATATGAATTTAGAGTAGTACCAATAATGAAATGACCTGGAGATAGATAAGAAAAATCATTAACATCACTTGACATTGGTATAAGTGGTCTACTATTCAGTACTGCCTCTATTTCACATAATACAGTTGACAATTGTTCATAGGTGATTACTGCTCTTTGGACAGTCCTTTTTAACAAGAATTTGGTACTTTTGACTGCTGACTCCCACAGACCAGCGAACACAGGGGAATAACAAGGAATAAAATGAAAAGTAATGCCATTTTCAGCACTAAATGATTGCACTTGTGTTCGATGCTCACTGGATTTCTGCAGTTTATATAAATTGTGTAATTCTGAATTGGCAGACTTAAAGGTGGATGCATTATCACAATATATTTCAGTTGGCCTTCCCCTACGCGAAATGAAGCGCCTAAGAGAAGCCAGAAATGTACTGGTTTTCAAGTCTGAGCATAATTCCAAATGTAAGGCCTTAGTAACAAAACAAACAATAACCAATATATAGGCCTTCCCTACGATTGACCTACGCAAAGTAGATTGCTTCACAGGAATTGGGCCAGCAAAGTCTATACCTATCTTTTGAAAAGGACGACATATACTTACTCTATCTTTAGGCAAATTGCTCATTAATTGTTCAGATGCATGTTTTTTAAGTCGCCAACATATTGTGCCTCTGTGAATAACTTTTTTTATTTCTCTCATAGCATTAATTATCCAGAATCTTTGATTGATAACAGATAAAACTATTCTAGGGCCAGCGTGAAGATTCTTCACATGTTCAGATTTTATAATTAATTGTATAATAGGAGACCCTTTAGGAAGAATAATAGGGTGCTTTTGTGAATACGAAATATTCGCATTTTGCAGTCGCCCACCTACTCTCACAAGGCCCTTATCATCCAAGAATGGACATAAGGAATTATAACTATAATCACAAATTTTTTGTTTACATTTTAAAGAATGAATAACATCACTCATAAATATTTGCTGTTCATGCTTAATAATTAATAACAATGAATCCTTAAGCTCTTCACAAGTAATAAAATTTTCTTTAATTTTATTTGATTTTGTGCGACTATTATTACAGAACCTAAGTATGTATGAAAGAACTCTTTGCATTTTGTGTAGCTCAGAAAATTTTTGTAAAAAATCTAGATTTAAAATATCTTGCCTGATAGAGGTACAAACCGTTGCATGAGCCACTTTGTCCCTGATCTCTGGAAGCTCTATGTTGTCCAGAGGTGTAATGAAAGGAACATTGTACTTACTGTCATGAAGGAAGTCAGGACCTCGCCACCAGAGACTATTTTGCTCTAGGCTGTGTGGAAGCACTCCTCTGCTCAAGCAGTCAGCAGGATTTTGATGTGAGCTAATATAAGACCATGTGAAACCCATTGTATTTTGAGTAATTTGTTTTACTCTGTTAGCAACATATGTGTTTAGCTTTATTATATCTGTTGCAATCCATGCCAAGACAATTTGTGAATCTGAATATAATATAACATTATCTATATGAAGCTTATGCAATAATGTTTTGTGAATCCTAGCAATTAGCCTTGATAGCAGCAGTGCGGCATTTAATTCTAATCTAGGTACAGTGAGACTTTGGTTTAGAGAATAAACCATTCTAGATTTTGAGCAAACCAGGGAAACATTCACCCTACCAGCTGTGTCTGTAACTCTAAGATAAATGCAACTTCCATAGCCAGTGGAAAGCGATGCATCTGCAAACCCTATTAATTGCATAGACACTGCATTGCTCATGCTGATCCAACGGTCAATGCTAATTGGATTCATATTAATTAAGCTATTGTAAAACTCAAGCCAAGCTTCCCTTAGAGACTGATCAAGCATACAGTCCCAACCCATGCGTGTTAGCCACAGTTTTTGCATTATAACTTTAGCACAAACAATAATAGGCCCAGCCAGACCTAATGGGTCAAAAAATTTACTTACAAAGCTTAGGATTTCGCGCTTAGTTTGAGGAACTTTGCCTTGAGGAGTGGGAGAAGCAAGGTTTAAAGTATCTGCCTTAACATTGTAATTGATACCCAACGTTTTCAAGGGCCAATCATTTTTTTGTAATTCAGTTATATCAAAATATTGTCTTTCTGTAGGAATACTTTGTGGTAATTCAGCGCTATTTGAACACCATTTGTGCAGCTGAAAACCTCCTAGGCTTAGGAGTTTACTAAGTTGCTCTTTTAACTCAATTAAAGATTCAAGAGAAGCTGCTGTACCTAATAAATCGTCGACATATGTCTGGTGTTTTAAAACAAAGGCTGCCAATGGATATTGTTTACCATGTCGCTCAGCCAACTCCACTAAACATCGAGTGGCTAAGTATGAACTAGATTTAAGACCATAAGTAACGGTGCTTAATTGAATACACTCTATGTCTTGATCGGGAGAATCTCTCCAGAGTATATTTTGTAATGAACAATATTTTTTATCTAAACTGATGGCTCGAAACATATGTTTTTTGTCTGTTACAAAAAGGTATTTATCCATTCTAGCTAAAATTAGAATGTCAAATAATTCGTTCTGTACCACGGGCCCATTCAATAACAAGTCATTCAATGATATCTTTTTATTTGTTTTCATAGAACCATCGAAAACTACTCTGCATTTTGTGGTTTTTTTTGTCCATTCTGACTACAGGATGGTGTGGCAAGAAATAAATTGCATCATGTCTAAAATCATACTGCTTAATGTCTACCTTAGAGCCATGACCCATTTTTAAATATTCATATATGAAATTACTATAAAGCTTTAATAACAATGGATCCTTTTGTAATCTAATTTCTAAGTTATGAAATCTTTTCAAAGCAATATCAAATGAATTACCTAACGCTTCATTAACAGAGCAAAGAGGTAGTTTTAAAGGCAAATCTACTGTAAAATGGTAATTATTTAACTGAACTGAATTTTTAAATATTTGTTCACAAGTATCATGTTCAGTTGTCTTCTCTGGAAATAATTCAGGGACACTTTCCATTTTCCAAAGATTAGCCATATCATTATGAAGTTCTGTGTCGCAGCGATTGCAATATAAGGTGACTGGATTAGTTGCAGAAATATAAGGCAGGTTACCTGCTATTACATGCCCAAAGTGAGTACTTAAAAGCGTGATTGTAGGAGAAGCAGAAGCATTGTGCGATTTAGATAGCGGCATTGCAGGCTTTATTGATTTTGATGGCTCATCAGTCAGGAGACAATCGACAGGCAGAATTCTTGGCAGGGCTTGCAGCAGGATCCTCAACAGCATTCATAGTAGCTGGGGGTTCCTTGCCGGTGTATCTATTAATTACCTTTGATGCCTGCCTAATCATTGCTCCTCCTGTTGCATTTTCAAGTGCAATTGCTCGCTCGTCTTTATCATCCTCAGACATCGTGATGTATGTACTAAATTAACACTATATCGTTTACGATAAGCAGAATTACTACAGCGTGGTGTAGACTGCACCGCGACTAAGTTACACAATATTCTCAGGAGGATTTTCGTATAAATATTGTTATAAATCGCACTCTGTGAAGATGAAAACACGCTAAATTCAACGTTTTGATCGAACAAGATGGCGGAATGGCGGTCGCGAGATGATGCAATGCGTTATTCCAACGTAGCTGCGGATGCGACGCGATGACGAATAGGCGGGAAGCGGGCGACGATCCTGATTGGTCCGTTGACGATGACGCGATGCGCGTTGTCGGCTTTACGGCTTCTTATTGGCTCCCAGATATGATTTCCTTTCTTCGTTCTTGATTTTAAATGAATTGCGTTGTATTATATGAATGCGAATTATTTCTTCGTCAAAATGGCGGTCTTGATGATAATGCAAATTTTCAAAATTCAATTTTTGATGAAACGTAGTTTGATGAACTCGTACTATTTCCAAGTAGCGATCTTTCAGTGAAGTATGAACTAGCCTTCCCTGCTTCGAAGATGCTTCGGTGCTCGTAAAAAACTGTATTGCGGTAGCGGTTTGGCGGCGTCTTGTTGCCTCTGCTTATGCAAAATCTTCTTGTTTCGGTGAGAGGACCATGTAAAGATGTACTATTTATCCCAGTGGACTGTAGGCTAGGTCGTTGATGATGTAAAATAATAACGCCAATGTTTGCACTGCCACAACTTGTATTTATTTAATTTGCACAGGAAAAAGTACATTAGCGTACGTACGGTTCAATGTCAGACAGACGAGAGAGCGAGAGTTGACAGTTATAAAAAATATAATATATATTTGTTGGAGTTGCCAACAAGCATATCACCATCGTTCCACTTTATGAGGACATCAAAAAACACCATTAAGTGGCAAACAGATCATTTTAGTGAAAGGGAAGGTAGAGTTCTTAATATTACTGTATGCCAATTCGTCTAACCTGCATGCATATAAATTCAAACATAACTGTAGTACTTATAGTAACAAATAGCGTTTGCACAGCACAATACGTTCACCGCCTAACGTGCGCGTTAATGTGTTCGGTGAGAGATTAATCAATTACTAAGTCGTGCACAATTGTGTCGAATAACTAACTGTACACTATATATACTTCACAATACAATACAATTGAAGTTTTACTGATAAATCAATTGTAGACTTAAATGCATCGACAATTTGTATCGACTATTTACCTACTATCACAATTGCTTAAAAATGTTTGCATGTAAATAATAAAATCTGTGTGGTGACGGAGTAAGAATACAATTCACCACTCCCTATCCTGTCCGTGCGTGTTGTAAAAGACGACTAAGGGATATAATATGTATACAACATCTATGCAAGAGATTCCTTCTCTTCAACTTGAAATAAAACCCTATACCAACAAGTCGCACGGGGCATGGTTGCTTCGCCAAGTACCTGCACCAAGTACCTGCACAAGATCGTCAGGAAGGAGAGCACACCGTCCTGCCACCACTGCGATTGTGACGAGGACACGGCGCAGCACACGCTCGAGGTGTGTGCCGCGTGGGCGGGTGAGCGCCGTGAACTCGTCGCGACCATTGGTGCCGACCTGACGCTGCCGACCATCACCAGGGAGATGTTCGACAGTGTCAGGAATTGGGCCGCGGTCGCCGCCTTCTGTGAGGCCGTCATCTTACGGAAGGAGCTGGCGGATCGTGCGCGAGAGGAGCTCCTCTTCGGTGACAAGTTCCGCTGCCGGCGCCTCGGGCGGCGCAGGCGCGAGCACCTGCGCCCGATGCGTCCTAGCCGAGGCCACGGATGACCGGACCGGGGAATTTAGTCCGTCACCCGCAGACAGGCTGACCGCGCGACGACGACTGACGTCCCAGGACAGGGACGTCGAGAGGTGAGCGTACCCGAAAGGGTATCCCAACGAGCCGACCACTGACGACAAGTCACCCTGCTCCGGTGGTCGGCCCAACGACGAAGGTGACGTGGGTACGGGTGGGTTATGGGCCCGCGCGCAGTCGCTCCGTCACTCTGGACGGAATGCACTGCGTGTGCGCTTACCATAGCCCACCCATAAAATACCAACAAGTCTGACCAACGTGATATTATAGGTCAAGCGCTCTCCCATTGTGGGGGAGGCTCGAGCGTGATAGTGGAACTTAATTGAGCTACGCCGATCATGGTGATAATGAAATGATAAACTAATTATATTACTTTTTATATGTTTATTATCTTTGGTGGTGGAGCAATAAGCTGCTTACCTTATAATAAGTGATAACCCTGCATTTAGAGACCTCTACAATAAAAAGGTACGATCGAGTCGCTGCGTACCAATAAGTAGGTGTACGACGTTCTAGGTTCTAGGTCCTTTGAGCATATAATTAACAAATGACATAAACAAAGAATTCGAAATTTGTAAATACAAATGTTATATGTCAATATTTAAAAAATATAAATCTTAAATAAATAAGTCTTAACCAACCTATTTGGATGGTTTAGCTGAACAGTAGGGTTTGTATTTTCATCTCTCTCGCTAATCGATCGAAACATAGAAGCAAATTGCTATGTCTAACTAAATCGTAATTTTCAATAACAAAGGTTTATAACTAGTTTGTGTTACCAGTGATCATATATGGTGCTGAAACGTACTCTATAAATGTTGGCCACATAAACGGTTCAATGTCACTCGGGGGTTTATTAAAGAGGGCTATGCTCGGTGTTTCTTTTCGTATTAAAATTCGGAATCTATAAGAAAACGGATGTAAGAGACATAACCAGAAGAATAAGCTGAAGTGGTAATAGGCAGACTGTCGCTTGTCGAATGAACAGATGTTGGAGACGGAACATTCTCGAGTGGTGACTATCACTTCTCCCACTGACTGGCGACACGGCACAGGAACATTTTGAGTGACATTCTCGTGGGTGCTACGTCCAATATTGGACCTCTACGGGCTGATGGATGCACAGACATCGTACTTTTAACTGAGCGTGGTACTACCCCGGACAAACTTGTACATTTATAGCTACAGAATCTGTCAACAATGTACACTACCATAAAAAGATCTTAAAATCAAATTGAATGTTTAAACAAATTGGACCTTATGTACAATAGTACTTATCCGTCTATTTTTCAGCCAACCCGTGGGCTATAATCTCTAAGTCTTTACTTTTAATAGGCGGGTTATAATTCCAATTGGCTTAATGAGCTTCGTAGGAGAATTGTCTTGCGAAGATATTAAACAGATATACCTGTAACCCTTATCTGTTAGATATCAAACCCTTACGTGAGGTGTCGCAGAGTACACATGAAGAATACATTTCACTACCCCATATCTGAGCCGTGTGTGTCGTAGAGGACTGATAGTTATAATAAGCATATCACATCTAGGCAGTAGAAGTAAAAGTTGACACAAAACTAAATGCCAACACGTTTGCCCAGTGCTGAATGGTAGATGAATTTCCCTCTCATTATGGAGGAGAGAGAGAGAGAGCCTAACACTGAGACTTGTGTGGCCTGAAATGACACGAGACTAGGATTTCTTCGAAATCATTCCATTATGATTATAAATTATTGATGTTATTGATAACGGCCCAGTGATTACATTTCATCAATACTTATATATGTATGGTAGAGTTGAGGTGCGCCAATGTCACGGTCTGGTGAGAGCTCGCCCGCTGTGCCACTGATTGTGTCATTAGATACAGGCATTGGTGATTTACTAACAATATATTGTTACCACAATAACATTATCAAACAATTATATAATAATCATCGTCTGTCAAACCACACCCAATATAAACCGTCAGTAATATTTAAAGACGATACAGATAGACGATACAGATAGACATTATATAATTCGTTTAAATTGGCTAAACATATTGTACTTGTTCTGAGGGCTCTGAGGGGTTCTTTTTGCATGCCGCTTGACGTTCAAATGTGGTTATACATTGAATACCTGTAACATCTAATACTTTACACCCACATTTTGCAAAATAAATTATTTGATGATTAACGTCGTAATGAATAATGGATACCTATACAATTCAACACTTCTTATCTTCCTCGGGGATATCGGGGTTGCCTGTGGGTATCGTAAAAGACGAATAAGGAATTAAATATGCATATAACATCTATGCAAGAGAAGAGAAACTTGAAATTAAACCCTATACCAATTTGTCTGACCAGCGTGGTATAGTACCTAGGTTAATTTCATTCCTAGAGTGGAAGAAACTCGAGCCTAGATTATGTGACATATATTAGCTGAAATTAAATTAAGGTTTTTTGGTGAGCCATGATGAGCACACGCACCGGCCGTTCCGTTCCGGATGATGCAAGGGCGGAGCAGCCTTATAACCCATCGACCACTGGTACCAGGTTCCTTGACTTTCCTAACCAGCCTGGTGGGTCACACTTTCGGGTACAAGGACGACAACAGTCACAATACCTGAAAGTACTGTACTAAGGAAATAATCCTGGTATTGCGTACTTTACCTACATACACATACGCTTTCAGTCGCTTTATCTGCCTAATTTCCATTCCCGTGGGAATACCGGGATAAAATATAGCCTATGTTACTCAGAGTAACTGTAGCTTTGCAATGGTGAAAAAATTTTTGAAATCAACACGGTAGTTTTTAAGGTTATTCATTACAAAAATACACAGACACCAAAATACAAAATTTTCCGCTTTGTAATATTAGTGTAGATAGATACAATTCGTATCCACACTCTGAAGGACTTAAAATTTCATAAATTCCATAAATCCTATTACTTACTGGTACTTTCATCCAGGATATAGTTCAATAGTTGTTACGTTGATATTACATTAATCGGCAAAATCCACATCAAGCCGATGGCGGTCCACGTCTAAAAGTAGACTCATAAATTAGGGGATAGTCCCATAATCGCTACACTGAGCAGGCGGAATGGCGCTCATAGTCAAGTATACATTTCACAGGAGAAAGCGTCTGCCTATTTCTAGTAATTCCGATGTCTACAATTCCCAGGGAAGGATAAGTAACGAGCCAATCACATTCTTATCCGGACGCATCACGGAGAAGTAACCGTCTACATTAATACGAGAGAAGTCGCAGGCATATCTTGTAGTAATTATTAATACGTGAAGTAAAAACTTTATACCCCTTTTTCCGAAAATTACGTGGATGGACAAGTATGAAATTTGGCACAGTCGAAGTATATAATAACCAAAAGTGCATAAAACCGAAAGTTCATGTAATAATCTATTAGAAATACATTAAATTAATTAAAAAAAGCGTTACGCACACCACTGTACAATCGCTACACACACACACACACACACATACACTAACGCTTACACATTTTTGTTTATGGTTAAAATCTGTGGTCGAACTGAATGTCAAACAATTATAATTATGATGACAATGTCTAATAGACATTTGTACTAATATATTAGTTATTAGTGAAATACAGCTTGCTCAAAATACAATTATCTATACCAATAAATAAAATTGGAGTGTCTGTTTGTAATGTCAAAATAATAGGCTTTTTTCATGCTCACACGGTTATTTGCACGACACCTATGCCTAAAATAGCAATTAAATAATTTTTGTCTGTCTGTCTGTCTGTCTGTTTGTTCCGGGTAATCTTCAAAACGGCTGGACCGATTTCAAAAATTCTTTCACCAATAGAAAGCTATAATATCAGGGCGTAAACTAGGCTATATATTATCCCGGTATTCCCACGGGAACGGGAACTACGTGGGTAAAACGACTATAACCTATAACCGAAGCGAAGCGAGGGCGGATTGCTAGTACATAAATAAAATTAAAAGAAAATTGTGTAGCAGAATAATTTAAATCAATTATGAGCGCATTTCGACCACTCGGCGACCACCAGTAGTGTTTAATCCACGTAAGTGGTTAGAGAGTCTTTCAAACTTGTTACCTTTGATTAGTTATAGAATATAACTGTACAGTTCAATAGTACTTCACTCTACCACTCACCTACGTATTAATGTTTTTTTTATCAATAATCCAGTACTTCAACTAATTTATACGATCTCGTTATACAGATCTCGTTAGATGCAGCTCACAGCATCGCAAATCAATCAGTATCGGCGCACATCTTCGTGTTGATTTACTGTTTGTACTTGCACTGTGTCTTAATAGTAGATTTACTGCGTAACTTTATACTGTGGCTTTAACGATAGGGCTGTCACTGTATTGATTTATTTCTTTATAACTTTATACTCGAGGTGTTCAGTACGTCTGATTGCATTAATGGCACAGTAATCAAATGCGAGTATTACGGCTTCGAAGTATAAAATACTTTAGTGCATAACCAGAGGTCGATGACCTTTCTAGATAGCACTAATGCGATAACAAGAGGGTTTTTTTGACGACACCCTGCACTAAGGAAATAATCCTTGTATTGCTTTATATTGTATTGTATTTTGTAATCAAATTACATCCAGATTCAGAATAACAATCTGGATCTGTAGAAGAACGTGTGCAACCGACATAGCCCGCACAATTAGCACATTGACATGGCAATGGATAGGGCACATCGCTTGTCGAACCAATAACCGTTGGGGAAGAAAGGTTCTTGCGTGGCGACCACGGATCGGACGACGCAGCGTCTGACGACTCCCCACTAAGTGGTCTGCCGACATTCTCAAAGTCAGAGGGAACCGTTGGATGCAAGTGACGCAGGATCGTTCCGATTGATATTCTCGTGGGGAGGCCTCCAGCAGTGGACGTCTGTAGGCTGATGGATAGATAGATCGCACAAAGTGTTGTCCTGCGTAGCATCCGAACCCATAACTCTGAAGGTATCTTAACAAATACGCCATCTATGCAGTCAAATGTTTTATGTATTTAGTTAGTGTTACATCGATTGGCAACATGACTCTAGTGTATTGGTGTGAACTAACCCGCTAATGAAGCTTCTTACTCGCTGACTGAACTACACAATAACAAATACACGTTGAACATGTCAAGGACTTGTTTACTTAGTCACTTTAAGATATCTACTTGAAAAACAGCATGCTGATATATTTCTAAGACCTACTTATGACCTGTCATTTTTACTTTTAACACTAAATAAGCAATTAGCAATTCTACGTGTGGTGACAGGGTAAGAATACAACTCACCACTCCCCAGGGATGCCGTAAAAGACTACTAAGGGATATAATACGCATATAAGATCTATGCAAAAGAAGGAAAACTCGAAATAAAACCCTATACCAACCTGTCTGACCAGCATGATATAGTAAGGTCAATTTCCCTCCTATTCTAGAGGAGGCTCGAGCCCAACAGTGGGACGTATATGAGCTGAGGTGAAACAATTGCTTGGTTGCCATTTACTTGTGGATAAGTTAAAAAAAATCACTATTTATTCTTGCTAATATCGGATAAAGCTACGCTAATTTTAATAGAGTTATGTGATTGTATAGGTTCCATCCTAATTTAGAAGATAGAACAGATTTAGTGCTAGCGAATTGGAACTAAATAACTAGTAGCATTAATATATTTGAATAGATATATGTAAATCCATTTTTTCTGGCATCAGAATGCAATTCACCACTCTTTTATCTTGCCTATAGGTGTCGTAAAAACCGCCTAAGGGATAAATATGCATAGAATATCTGTGTAAGACGAGGAAAACTAGAAATAAAACCCTATAACAACTTATCTGGCCAGCGTGGTGTAGTAGGTCAATTTTCCTTACATTATGGACAAACCTCATGTCGAATAGTCAACGTAGATGAGCTAAAAGAAAGAATAAATGATGATATTAAATAGTTTATAACAGATTTGAAATGATCAAAAATTACTTGAAATGTTTCGTCTAAGCTTACACATGGTGCAGCTCGCCATTTCTTCGCATGAACCTGGCTTATCATGCGACCGCGTTCCTTTGCTATATACGTTAATATATATATTCTTTTTTGTCCTCTTAAATTAAATTAGTTACAATGTAGTCGTTAACTGATTAGGCCTCTTTCTCATTGAATGTGCATACAATATTTCTAATGCAAACTATAGCAGTGGATCAAGTGGCCTATCTAATCACTACTTAGTATAAAACAAAGTTGCTCTCTGCTGTCTATCAATAACAATTCAATTGTAGCGCCTTTTAAGGTGTCCCTTAATGAATCTAAACCATCTGTATACCCTCTCCGTGTGGTGACGGAGTAATAATACAATTCACCACTCCCTCTCTTGCCCGTGGATGTCGTAAAAAACGACTAGGGGATATAATATGCAAATAACATCTAAGCAAGAGAAGGAAAACTTGAAATAAAACCCTATATCAACAGGTCTGACCAGCGTAGTATAGTAGGTCAATTTCCCTCCCATAGGAGAGGAGGTTTGAGAGCAACACTGGGACGTAGGTATATGAGCTGTGATAATGATGATGATGATGATACACCCATTCAATCACTCGCCATAATATTCACCACATTTAAAATGAGTTGAATCGCAAACACGTACAGAAGAACTATTTTATTAATATATTTATTAGTTTTATTAAATTAGATCATAATTAAATAAATGTACGACAGCCCTACACTAAGTAGATGACACACGCGTCGCGCTAGACGCACTCTGTAGATGTCGTCTACATCCAATATGCCAATTACCGATATATTGTATTACTCTATGCTAACTGATGCATTAGTTTGTCTGTGACAACTCAACCCAAACATTCAGTGTGTTACGGCGGGAATATGAAGTGTGATGTGTCGATCTTAATGCAGAGGAAGTGCTAGAAGTATAGTGAATATATAAATAAATTGGCAGTAATTAATGATTTTGTCGACAACCTTGCCATGAAATTCATTAAAAAATCATTCGTAGTCTATGAGCAAGTATATGCTTAATAAGTGTATCTCCCTTACTTGTGTAGTAATACGTATTATGTATTTAAAACATTATTAATTCAAATGATTGGATGACATAACCCACTGTAAACTCCTTCCCATTCAATTTGACTGTACGCCCAGTAGGTCACTTTTTTGGTACCTTCCTTTGTCTTCTCTTTTTGTATTGACAAAACGCCACTAATGCAAACCAATTACCAGTTTTAAGTTACAATTTTCTTCACAAATTATCAGTCTCTACACGCTTTCATCATCATTTCAGCCCATATACGTCCCACTGCTGGGCTCGTGCCTCCACCACAATAGGAGGGAAATTAACCTTGCTATACCATGCTGGTTACCAAACTGTCTGACTAGCATGGTATAGTATATAGAGCTTTATTTCGAGTTTTCCTTCTCTTACATAGATGTTATATGTGTTAGTTGCCTTTTGCTACATCGACGGGCATGATAGGGAGTGAATTATATTCTTACTGTGTCACCGCCTTCATGTTCTTTATATTATCCATTGCCTATCAGTGAGTCCAGTAGTCGTCTTCAAAAGTGCTAAGCAACACCATTAGTACCTCTTAGAATAATAACGTATAGAAGGTAAGTTCGCGCACAAAAAGTGAAGCATTTCAATTGGAGCCTAATGGAGCTTACGCCGGAACCGTTCCATAATGTACAATGTCACTATACTGCACATACGTACGCAACGCTTAAAAAATAAATAGGTTATTATGACGGTTTGTGCATTCAAATGGTGTCATAACACATTTGAAAAACTTAAAAAGGCTTTTAACATTACTTTTAAAATTATTTCGACGATTTATGTTAATAAAAACAAAATTTGATTTCATAATTTGTATAGTGGTGTGCGTGTGTACGTGTGTAATCATCTGCGCGCCATTAGTAGTTTAGATTCATGTTTCGAATGTTCGAAGTAGGAACACTATCCTTCTATACGTTATTATTCTAAGTAGTACCTATTATTTTCTGGAAATTTTGGTGGAACTAAAGCATTTATATTATGTTCACTACACCCCAGCACTTTCTTCGCATCACATTACATAAAGTGGCATAAAAACTATTTAATATACCAAGTTACAACACTAAGATATTAAATATATTAGAAGACGACCATGACGCTTTCATGCCCGGTCAAAACTCTCATCCTTCATCGATATTCTTGCAACAAAATGTCGTAACATTATTTCTCTATTTCCCCTTGCTTAGGTGACAGACTACTTCACGACAACCCGTCTGTGTGTAACCATAATGTCGCCAAAAAAGGGGTAACAATATTTTAGTATAGGTACCAACACATTCGAGGGTGCTGCCTCCTTATATCAATTGTAATGGAATCTTATCGCAACCGTTAAATATGCTTTAACGTCTTCCGTGTATAAATGTGACAAACCTACCAGCTATTTTTTATACTCGCCAAGATATAAGTTTCTTCATAAAATCTCTTTAGTTAAAACAAAAACTTGTGGTTACGAGGTAAAAAAACAATTCCCTATCCCATTTGTTGTCCGTGAATATTTCAAAAGAGAACTAAGTGATGCATATTATACGTATACTAGCTGACCCAACAGACGTTGTTCTGTTCAAATAAAATAAAAGGAAATCTCCTTGAAATTGATTCCGGGTTGAGAGCCCTCAGCGCTCACCCATAGTCCGCGTCAAGCTGTCAAGGCCATCTGCGGCCAACAGCTGTACACACACACAAAAAAAAAATCTTGAAATTGACAGCAGTAACAGGGACTAACCGACTTCAGCGCCATCTGCCGGGCTGATTTGTGAATCTAAATCATCCAGGCCCCCACTGGTATGTATTCACAAAAGTTCATGCAAATCCATCGAGCCGTTTAGTTGCAGTATAGATAAATAACATAGATAGTCGTTAAGTTTTCTTAAATTTTCTGATTTCCTGCGCATTTTTCTAATTTTTTTTCTGTAAATGCCTTCCTCAAAGTAGTAGAAAAATTAAAAAGAAAGATGGACGAAATCGGTAAAGTCGTTCTCAAGTTATGTTCTTGTTCTGCCTGAACAGCGCCACCCACCGGGTCCAATTATGAATCTAAACCATCCTCGAATCCCCTTGAACACACATAAAAAATTTCGTCAACATTGGTCCAGCCGCTTAGGAGGAGTTTAATGACATACACACGTACGCTAGAAATTTATATATGTATAAGAGAGCATTGCGCTAGAGGGAGAAACTGGAAATAAAACCCAATATCCATACATTTGATCAGCGTGCGTGTAGTACGTTCATTTATATATAAGACAGCATTGCGCTAGAGGGAGAAACTGGAAATAAAACCCAATATCCATACATTTGATCAGCGTGCGTGTAGTACGTTCATTTATATATAAGACAGCATTGCGCTAGAGGGAGAAACTGGAAATAAAACCCAATATCCATACATTTGATCAGCGTGCGTGTAGTACGTTCATTTATATATAAGACAGCATTGCGCTAGAGGGAGAAACTGGAAATAAAACCCAATATCCATACATTTGATCAGCGTGCGTGTAGTACGTTCATTTATATATAAGACAGCATTGCGCTAGAGGGAGAAACTGGAAATAAAACCCAATATCCATACATTTGATCAGCGTGCGTGTAGTACGTTCATTTATATATAAGACAGCATTGCGCTAGAGGGAGAAACTGGAAATAAAACCCAATATCCATACATTTGATCAGCGTGCGTGTAGTACGTTCATTTATATATAAGACAGCATTGCGCTAGAGGGAGAAACTGGAAATAAAACCCAATATCCATACATTTGATCAGCGTGCGTGTAGTACGTTCATTTATATATAAGACAGCATTGCGCTAGAGGGAGAAACTGGAAATAAAACCCAATATCCATACATTTGATCAGCGTGCGTGTAGTACGTTAATTTATATATAAGACAGCATTGCGCTAGAGGGAGAAACTGGAAATAAAACCCAATATCCATACATTTGATCAGCGTGCGTGTAGTACGTTAATTTATATATAAGACAGCATTGCGCTAGAGGGAGAAACTGGAAATAAAACCCAATATCCATACATTTGATCAGCGTGCGTGTAGTACGTTCATTTATATATAAGACAGCATTGCGCTAGAGGGAGAAACTGGAAATAAAACCCAATATCCATACA
Organism: Lymantria dispar; assembly: GCA_032191425.1. Taxonomy (NCBI): domain Eukaryota; kingdom Metazoa; phylum Arthropoda; class Insecta; order Lepidoptera; family Erebidae; genus Lymantria; species Lymantria dispar. The sequence continues at coordinate 148,445 of CM063465.1, read as the reverse complement.
TTTGATCAGCGTGCGTGTAGTACGTTCATTTATATATAAGACAGCATTGCGCTAGAGGGAGAAACTGGAAATAAAACCCAATATCCATACATTTGATCAGCGTGCGTGTAGTACGTTCATTTATATATAAGACAGCATTGCGCTAGAGGGAGAAACTGGAAATAAAACCCAATATCCATACATTTGATCAGCGTGCGTGTAGTACGTTCATTTATATATAAGACAGCATTGCGCTAGAGGGAGAAACTGGAAATAAAACCCAATATCCATACATTTGATCAGCGTGCGTGTAGTACGTTCATTTATATATAAGACAGCATTGCGCTAGAGGGAGAAACTGAAATAAAACCCAATATCCATACATTTGATCAGCGTGCGTGTAGTACGTTCATTTATATATAAGACAGCATTGCGCTAGAGGGAGAAACTGGAAATAAAACCCAATATCCATACATTTGATCAGCGTGCGTGTAGTACGTTCATTTATATATAAGACAGCATTGCGCTAGAGGGAGAAACTGGAAATAAAACCCAATATCCATACATTTGATCAGCGTGCGTGTAGTACGTTCATTTATATATAAGACAGCATTGCGCTAGAGGGAGAAACTGGAAATAAAACCCAATATCCATACATTTGATCAGCGTGCGTGTAGTACGTTCATTTATATATAAGACAGCATTGCGCTAGAGGGAGAAACTGGAAATAAAACCCAATATCCATACATTTGATCAGCGTGCGTGTAGTACGTTCATTTATATATAAGACAGCATTGCGCTAGAGGGAGAAACTGGAAATAAAACCCAATATCCATACATTTGATCAGCGTGCGTGTAGTACGTTCATTTATATATAAGACAGCATTGCGCTAGAGGGAGAAACTGGAAATAAAACCCAATATCCATACATTTGATCAGCGTGCGTGTAGTACGTTCATTTATATATAAGACAGCATTGCGCTAGAGGGAGAAACTGGAAATAAAACCCAATATCCATACATTTGATCAGCGTGCGTGTAGTACGTTCATTTATATATAAGACAGCATTGCGCTAGAGGGAGAAACTGGAAATAAAACCCAATATCCATACATTTGATCAGCGTGCGTGTAGTACGTTCATTTATATATAAGACAGCATTGCGCTAGAGGGAGAAACTGGAAATAAAACCCAATATCCATACATTTGATCAGCGTGCGTGTAGTACGTTCATTTATATATAAGACAGCATTGCGCTAGAGGGAGAAACTGGAAATAAAACCCAATATCCATACATTTGATCAGCGTGCGTGTAGTACGTTCATTTATATATAAGACAGCATTGCGCTAGAGGGAGAAACTGGAAATAAAACCCAATATCCATACATTTGATCAGCGTGCGTGTAGTACGTTCATTTATATATAAGACAGCATTGCGCTAGAGGGAGAAACTGGAAATAAAACCCAATATCCATACATTTGATCAGCGTGCGTGTAGTACGTTCATTTATATATAAGACAGCATTGCGCTAGAGGGAGAAACTGGAAATAAAACCCAATATCCATACATTTGATCAGCGTGCGTGTAGTACGTTCATTTATATATAAGACAGCATTGCGCTAGAGGGAGAAACTGGAAATAAAACCCAATATCCATACATTTGATCAGCGTGCGTGTAGTACGTTCATTTATATATAAGACAGCATTGCGCTAGAGGGAGAAACTGGAAATAAAACCCAATATCCATACATTTGATCAGCGTGCGTGTAGTACGTTCATTTATATATAAGACAGCATTGCGCTAGAGGGAGAAACTGGAAATAAAACCCAATATCCATACATTTGATCAGCGTGCGTGTAGTACGTTCATTTATATATAAGACAGCATTGCGCTAGAGGGAGAAACTGGAAATAAAACCCAATATCCATACATTTGATCAGCGTGCGTGTAGTACGTTCATTTATATATAAGACAGCATTGCGCTAGAGGGAGAAACTGGAAATAAAACCCAATATCCATACATTTGATCAGCGTGCGTGTAGTACGTTCATTTATATATAAGACAGCATTGCGCTAGAGGGAGAAACTGGAAATAAAACCCAATATCCATACATTTGATCAGCGTGCGTGTAGTACGTTCATTTATATATAAGACAGCATTGCGCTAGAGGGAGAAACTGGAAATAAAACCCAATATCCATACATTTGATCAGCGTGCGTGTAGTACGTTCATTTATATATAAGACAGCATTGCGCTAGAGGGAGAAACTGGAAATAAAACCCAATATCCATACATTTGATCAGCGTGCGTGTAGTACGTTCATTTATATATAAGACAGCATTGCGCTAGAGGGAGAAACTGGAAATAAAACCCAATATCCATACATTTGATCAGCGTGCGTGTAGTACGTTCATTTATATATAAGACAGCATTGCGCTAGAGGGAGAAACTGGAAATAAAACCCAATATCCATACATTTGATCAGCGTGCGTGTAGTACGTTCATTTATATATAAGACAGCATTGCGCTAGAGGGAGAAACTGGAAATAAAACCCAATATCCATACATTTGATCAGCGTGCGTGTAGTACGTTCATTTATATATAAGACAGCATTGCGCTAGAGGGAGAAACTGGAAATAAAACCCAATATCCATACATTTGATCAGCGTGCGTGTAGTACGTTCATTTATATATAAGACAGCATTGCGCTAGAGGGAGAAACTGGAAATAAAACCCAATATCCATACATTTGATCAGCGTGCGTGTAGTACGTTCATTTATATATAAGACAGCATTGCGCTAGAGGGAGAAACTGGAAATAAAACCCAATATCCATACATTTGATCAGCGTGCGTGTAGTACGTTCATTTATATATAAGACAGCATTGCGCTAGAGGGAGAAACTGGAAATAAAACCCAATATCCATACATTTGATCAGCGTGCGTGTAGTACGTTCATTTATATATAAGACAGCATTGCGCTAGAGGGAGAAACTGGAAATAAAACCCAATATCCATACATTTGATCAGCGTGCGTGTAGTACGTTCATTTATATATAAGACAGCATTGCGCTAGAGGGAGAAACTGGAAATAAAACCCAATATCCATACATTTGATCAGCGTGCGTGTAGTACGTTCATTTATATATAAGACAGCATTGCGCTAGAGGGAGAAACTGGAAATAAAACCCAATATCCATACATTTGATCAGCGTGCGTGTAGTACGTTCATTTATATATAAGACAGCATTGCGCTAGAGGGAGAAACTGGAAATAAAACCCAATATCCATACATTTGATCAGCGTGCGTGTAGTACGTTCATTTATATATAAGACAGCATTGCGCTAGAGGGAGAAACTGGAAATAAAACCCAATATCCATACATTTGATCAGCGTGCGTGTAGTACGTTCATTTATATATAAGACAGCATTGCGCTAGAGGGAGAAACTGGAAATAAAACCCAATATCCATACATTTGATCAGCGTGCGTGTAGTACGTTCATTTATATATAAGACAGCATTGCGCTAGAGGGAGAAACTGGAAATAAAACCCAATATCCATACATTTGATCAGCGTGCGTGTAGTACGTTCATTTATATATAAGACAGCATTGCGCTAGAGGGAGAAACTGGAAATAAAACCCAATATCCATACATTTGATCAGCGTGCGTGTAGTACGTTCATTTATATATAAGACAGCATTGCGCTAGAGGGAGAAACTGGAAATAAAACCCAATATCCATACATTTGATCAGCGTGCGTGTAGTACGTTCATTTTATCTTCCAGTGTATTCAAACCCAGAAACAGGATTTATTTTTCTTGTAAAATTGAAGGAAGTAATCCTTGTGTGGCGGGGAACTTTACAAACATATTATTTACACAAATTACATACAGACTCACAACAACAATTTGTGACTCGCACAAAGTGTTCGCCTGCGTGGGATTCGAACACTGACACGGTACGGCGGTATCTTAACTACTACACTGTCTGTGCAGTTATGTGTGCTGAAATAATAATGATTTAACAGTTTAATATCTGGTTGACCGAGCTTCGCTCGGAATATTTTTGTCGAATTTATTTAGGTATATATTAATATAAAATAAATAATGAAAATTATATAAAAAATTACAAAACGAGAATAATAATAACACCGAGATTCGAACCGACGCTGTTTAAATGTCACAAAACCCAAAATTAAAACCGGGCATTTCCCCAACTGAGCTATCGTAACTCATGACGTTGACAACAAAATTTGAATTCATATTCTTTTAAAATTTAATGTCATAATGATATCTGATGTTTACGCGAGCACTACACATTGTAAATAAAACTACTTTTACGGATTATATCGCGTTTGTATTTGATTTATGATTGCCCGACGTTTCGAACACTTTGCAGCATTCATGGTCACGGGCGGACTAAGGTGTCTCACGTCCAACAAGTAATCGTTATTACAGACATTTACAATTGTATGACATTTACCATTGTAAATGTCTGTAATAACGATTACTTGTTGGACGTGAGACACCTTAGTCCGCCCGTGACCATGAATGCTGCAAAGTGTTCGAAACGTCGAGCAATCATAAATCAAATACAAACGCGATATAATCCGTAAAAGTAGTTTTATTTACAAAATTTAATGTCATTATATTGTTTTACTAAAAACACGGACAAAACAACATTTTCTATAAATAAAACCTAGCTAGATCGATTTTTTGGACCCGAAACCTCTAGTATACCAAGTTTCAACAAAATTGTTGGAGCCGTTTCCGAGATCCTGAATATATATATACAAGAATTGCTCGTTTAAAGATATAAGATTATTTAACTAAATTTATTACTTAAAAAGTGAGATGATCGCTAAATATATAAGCAAATGATACCTCGCCATGTTGTTTTTTTATATTTCTGTAATAATACCATAACGTAATGTTTTTTTTTTAAATAACTATATTAGTAAGCCTGTCGTTACGTACAAATAATGTTCAATAACTCGTCAGTTAAGGAGGTGTAACTATAATCACAAACTGTAGCTGTGAGTGGGCTGATCTCACAATGTACGAGGTGCGCTCTGACCACTGCTGAGTCCGAGCTATGAGCCGCATCACTCGTACTACTAATACGAGTATATGTGACCAGAGGTACACTCCACATAGATTACTCGCTTCACTTGAGTTTCAGTCCTTTGGCCTTTAAATATCCATTATCTCCTAAGTTATTACTATACACAACTACAGCCCACGAGACACCGAGTTCCACAGGCAATTATTTTTAGGATTTTATCGAAAGAAATATAGCCTAAGTTACTGCTTATATATAGACACAGCTACCTGGAAATAAAATATTATCAAAATCGGTTCAGCCGGCAAACCACACGGTAAACGAAGTATGATTTGAAACAAAGTACTAGTAAGCTAGTTGTGGTCAGTAATCAGAGTATGTATTAGGGATGATCGATGAACATCGATGTTCGATGATCATCGATGTTGAAAGGAAAAACATCGATGTTCTAACATCGATGTTGCTATAAGCAAAACATCGTAACATCGATGTTAACTGTTTTTAACATCGATATTGAAAAGGAAACATCGATGTTGAAAGGAAAACATCGATGTTGAAAGGAAAACGCATTGATGTTGAAAGGAAAACACATCGATGTTGCTATGGGCAGAATGAAATTTCCTAAAAAAAAAGCTCATCTAAATTTGCCTGGAAGATTTTACTTCATCGTCATAACATCGAATGTCAAAAACATTCGACAGATGTCTTAAAAAAAAACTCATGAAAGTTTGCCACGAGAATTTTATATCGTAATATCGATATCGATATTTCTGTAACATCGATGATTTCCTAACATCGATGTTCGGTGTTCGATAAACATCGAACATCGATGTTGGGCTTTATCGATGTTAACATCGATGTTTTTCTAACATTGATCATCCCTAGTCTGTATCATTCAAACAGTACATATATATATATATATATATATATATATATATATATATATATATATATATATATATATATATATATACATATATTGGAAAGTCTGTTTAGTTGTATGTTACGATACGAAACCAATAAAAGTATTTAATGTTTAGTTAATGAATGTTTAAACATGATTGTACAACATTCTTTGTGTTGTTAGTTTATATATATATATACATATACAGAGTGTTGTTAAACAAACATCAATAATATAATTAAAACAACTAAAGTTAATTTCTTTAATTACTCCTTTATTAAATATTTTTGAAGTTAAAACTTCTATAAGCAAGTTTAGATTGAGAGTAAATTCATGTGATGATAACGTATCACATATATGTGCGAATAAATGCCAAAATCAGATCATCATCATCATCATCTTGCTCTTATCCCAGTTACTTGGGGTCGACGTAATATGTCATCTGTTTTGACATATTGCAAAAAGTTTCGGCAATCACTTTTATGACCGGCCGCCTGCCTGACGTCAACCCTCCTTGGGAATGTAATCGTTGACCCAAATGGTACCAGATGGAGTTGGTCCGGGTCAATCTAGGTCTCTTAGTCGTCTTTTACGACACCCACGAGCAAAGCAAGGGTTGGTAGTATTCGAAGCCGCTACCACACAGCACCAAATGCCAAAATCAGATAAATATAAAAAAAAATAATTTAAACAATTTGAATATACAAATATAACAAACTGTTCATAGTTTGTTTGTTGTTCACAGTCTGTGTTCATAGGTTTCAGCTTTTACTTCTGCTGCAGTGCCCATGCTTACTTTGTATTTTTTTTAATAATGTATATTACTAACTGTAAATACAAAATACTTCAGTCAAATACATTGTTGGCTTACACATTTAGAATGTTATATTTAATAACCAAGTATTGTATCTATTACATCATCTCTATAACTTAAAAAACACATAGACACACACACACACACACACACACACACATAATTACTTCTAATGTTTACGCGAGTATCACACAGTATAAATAAAATAATTATTACGAATAAACAGTTTTATTTATATTATTACTATTAATCATATTGAATAGCTTGTTTATACTCACTATCGGTCAGTAATTCAAGACCTTATCATTAATTGAGCCTTACAAATTCAATTAATGATTCACCTAGGTATTTTGGCAGAACATGAAAATTAACCACTGCTATATCATTTTCACTACACTTTAATACTTCTTTAATTTCAATCATTCTTTTTGACTCATATACGTCACACTGCTGGACTCCAGGGGAAATTAACCTTACTATACCATGCTGGTCATGCAGGTTTTAAGTTTTACCTCTTGCATACATGTTGTTCGGTTTATGCAACCTCAACAAATTGCATGAACGAACGACCTTCGAAGTCAGCGTATTTATTGTACATTCGCAGTTTCGCACACACGTTCTGGCAAGTCAGCGTTCTACTTAGGATATGACGCGATCTTTCTACCAATTAGATGAATTCATACAGCTTCATAAATCATATATAACAGATCATAAATCTCACCATTGCATACTCGCAACCATCATCAACTCAACCACTCGTATAGAGGAAGAACCAATAAAGAAGGAATTCCATAATGTGAGTTATCATTTAACTGTAGGATCGTAGGGAGCCCACAATAGCCCCTACAGATGTTATATGCTTAATATATCCCGCGGTTGTTTTTTATGACACCCACGGGTAAGAGAGGGGGTGCTGAATTGTATTATTAGTGCGTCACCACACTTTTTTTAATACATTGCATAAAATACAATACCAAATAATTCAATATAACATTATATAATAAAATACTAAAGTATTGAATATAATATTGTTACTGCTCAGACGTGGTACTACTGTGTGTGTATCTGTGTGATACTAGCAACCAGATAATTGACAGCAGCGCGACTGTAACAGTTAACAAGCTGTAGTCATACTCATTCAACTCAATTGTTTATAATTGGGTTTGAATCCTAACACGGATATTTTCGAAAAATTTGCAAACGTAATTCCAAATCTGACGTTTTGTTTTGTTTACATTCTTCATTACACGATCATAGTTAATTAAATTAAATAAAATCTAAACTTAATACCTTTTAACATATCAAGAACACGAAAACTTAAAGGAGTTTCAACATTGGACACAACACTTTTTTTTCTTTTTAAATTTTTTTTCGGGGTGGGCTGCGGTCGTCTCACTCCTCGCACCACTCCGTCCGGGGCAACAGAGGAGCGTAAGCACGCACACCCGCAACCCACCCGAATACCACGTCGCCTTCGTCGTTGGGCCGACCACCGGAGCAGGGTTACTTGTCATCAGTGGTCGGCCCGCCGGAATACCCCCTATTTGGGGTACCCTCCCATTGACCGACGTCCCCCCCCTCGGGGAGGATGTCGGTCTTTCCTCACGCGGTCGGCCTCTCGGCGGGTGACGGACTACCTCCCCGGTCACGTCACCCGCAGCCTCGGCTTTAGAAACAACATTCACACCTTCATTTTATATGTACAAACAACAACAGACAAAATTTTGTCATTTATTGAAAAAAAAAACTGAAAACCCTTTATTTCGTGAACAGCTATTTCCAAGAACTTTTTAGTTCAATCGAATTATATAAATATATTGATATAAATACTATGAACATGCTGTATATATCAATACTAGTGTGTGCCCGAGGCGTCGTTCGTGTTGTTTAATTTGTTGTGATTTGTGTGATGGCCCCGCGGCGATCATATTCTCTCATTGGGATGTAACGGTCATACACACATACACTCACAGACAAACAGAATAATTAATACATGTAGAGTCCCAAACGCACAGGATACAAGACGTGACGCCCGAATGTAACGGTATACTTACTAAACGCTACTGAACATGAACCCGAGACAACTAATACTTTCGTAAACAAATTGTGTGTTAATTATTTTGGATTAATTTGGATATTGTTGACATCAATATTTGGATCCGGATACGAATATGAATATTAGAAACATTATACCAGTTTTGGTCCATTTTTTTGTTTTATTTTTTATTGCCGACGGTGCCAAACCAGCAGGCAGCACACCTGATGGTAATACTGCCGCACATAGACCTTTGCAATACCAGAAGCACAGCCAGACCGTTGCCTACCATAAAGAAAATCCTTATTTTAAACCTCATTTAAAGAAGGACATGTCATAGCGCTCGGGAAACACAGCAGCAGGTAGTTCATTCCAGAGCTTGCACGTACGTGGGAGAAATGATCGCTGGAAACGTACAGTTGAAGAACATAACGTGGAAACCCACGTGAAATGGATGAACTCTGGTACGAGTGATACGTTGGTATAACGGTAACGGTGGTACCGAGTCAAACAGTTCCTCAGAGTAGGTACTCCTCACGAAAGAGCCGATAGAGATTAGTTTATGGACGTATATAAATTACGCACAAGCTAAGGTTTCCTCCAAAATGGAAGCGAAATAGTTCTACTATACCACGCTGCACAGACTTATTATTGGTTAAGGGTTTTATTTCAAGTTTTCCTTCTCTCGCATAGACGTGAATATATATCTCCCTTAGTCATCTTTTACACCGACGGGCAAGAAATGGGGTAGTAAATTGTATTCGTCGTCCGGATTAATACAATTCACTGCCCTCTATCTAGCCTATGTGTGATGTAACGACGGCAACCGACATTCCGGGCAAGGGACGTTGGGAGGAGAGGGTAACCCCCTCAGGGTATTCTGTCAGGCCGATCACCGAAGACAAGGAAATCGGCACCGGTGGTCGGCCTAACGACGAAGGCGACGTAGCTACGGTTGGGTCATGTGGATGCGCGGTGCCCCTTTGTCACCCCGGATGGAGCCGGGCGGCGGCGGGTGCGCTGGCCGTAATCCACCCCAAATAAAAATGGATAATAAAATACAATCAAAGGATATATGCGTTTAATATCTACATAAGTGAAAGAGAACTCGAAATAAAACTCTATACTAACATGTCTGACCAGCATGGTATAGCAGGTCAATTTCCCACTTGTTACAGAGGAGGATCAAGCCCTAACAGTGGGAGGAATACGAGAAATTATCAAATTAAATAATTTTGCTGATTTTTTATGTAATGTAATACTGAGGAGGAGATAAAGTGTAGTGAATAAAACAGTGATTTTAAATTCAGATACGAAATTTGGTTACCAGCGCTCAATTAATGTTAACAATTTTATATACTGGCGAACAAAGTTTATTAACTACTCGATATGAACAAGTTGAATATTATTTTGTAACTTATGAAGTGAATTGTACGGGACTTTGATATATTCATATTGCTAATCTAACCAATGTATACTAACCATGTTCATGAATAAATATTAATGAAAATTTGTTTGTTTGTAAAGTCGGGTTATGGACAATCATTCTCCATGATAACGTCATAAGAAAACAATGATTTTATGAATTGAATTATTTTCATTGAATCATCATTATTTTGTATTGAATTATCATTATTTTGTAAAATTACATTTTTTTCGATAACTTCATATTTACTTGCACTTGTTAAATCAAATATTTTTTTGAAGAGGCCTTCTAGGCGCTTAGGTTAATTGTGCGTCTCTATCGCTTGTTCTATGCTCTCGCTCGCACGCTTTACTTAGGCGGAACGTGACAATGAGTCGTGCTTTTTCGTACGAGCAGTGCGTTTATCGATTTATAAGACATTATCACATTAAACAAAATCAGAATCATATTGTTATTATTAAAGAGATCCACTTCATGTTCAATTAAATTGAAAATTATTTAAATAAATCAGGACGAACAATGAACTTTTCTTTCTGCACCAATTTAAAACAATTTATTTCTAGCAACAATAAAGAATGCATAATATTAAATATATATGGTTGATGTCTCACAGAGGTACACGTCCACAGATAACACATCAGTAACGTAGCAATAACGATAAAGATATAAATTATAATATTTACGAGTGAAATACAAATTACAATATATAACTTGGTTATAAATATTGTCCGCTGCAGTGCACCACGTAATTGCTTCTGTCCCGGGAGACGAGCTAAACATTTTGTACAGAATGTTATTCAAATGGATTATGTCCTGAGTAAGCATTAAATAATTATCTATTTTCCGATTGATGGAGTAAGAATACAATTCATCACCCTCTATCTTGTCCATGGAGACTATTAAGGAATGTCATCATTTTCATCATTTCAGCCTATAGCTGTCCACTGCTGGACGTAGGCCTCCCTCATGTTACGCCACAAAGTGCGGTCCTATGCCGCCTGCATCCAACGACGCCCAGCAACTTTCACCAGGTTGTCGGTCCACCCGGTGGGGAGGCGTCCTACACTGCGTCGTCCGATAAACCTTTCTTCCCCAGCGGTTGTCGGTTCGTCGAGCGATGTGGCCTGCTCATCGCCACTTCAACATGCTAGTTCTTCGTGCTATGTCGATTACACTCATTCTTCTGCGGATTTCCGTATTCCGGATTCTATCTCGCAGAGAAATACCGAGCGTAGCCCGCTCCATAGCACGCTGAGCGATTTTGATATAAGGCCTACATTTAGGGACCACGTTTCCGTGCCGTAAGTCATCACTGGTAACACACACTGGTCGTAGACCTGTGTTTTCAGACACTGAGGTATGTTGGACGAGAAGATCCTCATAAGTTTCCCGAACGTAAGGAATGTAAAACGCGTATAACATCAGTACAAAAGAAGGAAACCTCAAAATAAATCTCTATACCAACCGGTGTGACTAGTAGGGTATAGTAAGGCCAATTTCCCTTACATTGTGTAGAAGAGCCGAGTTCAGTAGTGGGACGTATAATGGCTGAGATAGATGGACCATGTTTTACTTTTTAATAATGTGCAATAAAATAAAAGTATTTTATATAAATATACCTATTGTTGAGTGTTATGTTATCATCGTGTTCTCGTAGTAACACGTTCAGTGTGTGTGTGTGTGTGTGTGTGTGTGTGTGTGTTGCGGTGTTCACAGTACCTCATGGTGCACATAATCGCCACTATAACAACATCAGTAACCTGTTTCAGATAACGTGAACATGTACACAGAACTATATGTCTGTATATATCAAACATATCGCGCGTGTTTAAGAGCTTTTTATTGGTTCAAAAGTTTTATATTTTTGTTTTCGATCTTGGATGTGATGATCGGCGAAAAAATATACATATTCACATATATATTTTACTAACTTCTGTCCGCGACTTCGTCTACATGGAATAGTTACTTTGGGCTAAGGGTGCCCGCACACATACAATTGCAAGTTGGACGACTATCGTACAACTAAATTGCGTGCTCTTACAATTTAGTTGGCCAACTTTATTGAATTGGTTACTCGCCGCAGACTTAACCGATTTAGTCGGTGCCAGTATTGCCAGCGCGGTCCGTGTGCGTGAAAATGCGGGAAAAAAACCTTTTAATTGCTCTATTAATAAAAAGAAGACGAAAACAAAAGAGAACATTTTGGATGCATGCCATATTAAATAACAGATTACAATATGGGAAGCATTATACATTGCATTATTAACTCAGATATTACCCTGACAAATTGTTTCAAGTCTTTTTTGTACAACGCTGACCTTTTTTGAACTTCCTCTATGAGCTCTTCTACTTTTTCGTTTGCAACAAGTGATCGGGAGACAGACATCGTATCCGTCGACGAAGATGCGAGCGTGGGGAAATCACGCGCACGCGTGTGGTCATCTTGCATCTTGCCGTGCAACTGTCCAACTAAGTTGGATAGTGTGCGAACTTGCATAGGATAACTGTGCTAACAAGCAGTTGGCCGATAGTTGGACAACTTTTTAATCGGAAGGCAATCGTGATTCTGATACGATCGGTGTCCAATTAATTAGTTGGACGATTTAGTTGGAGACGATGTGCGGGCTAACATAAGTAACTACGCCTAATACAACTATTTGCAATTTAGTCGGCCAACTTACAATTGTATGTGTGCGGGCTCTCTAATGCTATCTTTAATTCACAACTTTGTTTACGTAGGAAGTGAAAATATTTTTAAATAATACGATTCTGTCACACATGATTTTTGCGAAAATTTAACTGTTTACGCAGCGGAAGCTCACAAAACGAAAACAAAACCGATGTTGAAACATTCTTCAATGTTGCTCTGCTCTTATTGGTCTTAGTTGATGATAGGAGTATGATAGGAGCACGCTGTCGACAGATGTCTGTCTACAGCCGCGGGCCGGTCCGTCCGGGGCAGTACCACGCTGAGCAGAGAATTGACGTCCGAGTAGTGGGTCCAAGAATGGTTACTGCGCTTCGTTCGGTGAGCAAGAGAGCCGGAAGCTCAACTTTCTGAGGGTGTTTGCGTGTGGAGGGTTCTGGTGGTGCCCTTGGTATCACCGAGCCTCAATGCACTCATTCACACTCCCTTCGCTTTCTTCGCGGTAGGCAGCGGCCTTATAAAGGTCCATGAGCGGCAGCAACACTTACCATCAAGTGTACTGTTAGCTCGTTTGCCACCGTTTGCAATAAAAAAAAATTATATATGGCTTCCTCGATAAATATGCTATCTAACACTGAAAGAATTTTTCAAATCGGACCAGTAGTTCATGAGATGAACGCTTTCAATCAAACAAACTCTTTCGCTTTATATATTTAAGTATAGAGTACAGATTTGATGTAATATGTTTTTCAACTGGTAAGCGGATGGATGAAATATCGAAACTGTTTCAGTTCATAAAAATTCGTTGCTTGCTATAGAACAAGTGAACAAACACACAAAGAGACGCAGAAATCGACGTCATTATTAAAAAAATTGAAATATCTATTTGTAATGTCAAATTAGTAGGGATTTTCATACTAAGACAATTATTTGCTCGATGTCTATGCGTAAGAACAATTTTTTTATCTGTACGTTCCGAGTAATGTTCAAAACAACTAGACCGATATTGATAACATTTTACTATCATGTAGGTGTGTATATAAGAAATGACTTACGCTATATCTGATCCTAATACTCCCACGCGAGCGATAACTAAGTAGGTGATACAGCAGAAATTTACAAATGTAAAAAGATATACGTACGTATAATATAACACCAAGCTAAAAGAAAAAACTATTTGCAATAACAAAATATATGCATTATAATCAATAATTGAGGTGATTATATACAAACAATACGTTGACACACGCGACACACGAACAGTCAGCAGTCTGTGTACAATACTGCGTGACCAGCGCACTGTTACAACTCGCTTGGTGACATATCAGCGGGACCTGATATGTATTTAGTATTAATGGTGTTTTAAAAATTAAAATTAACAAAAAAAAAACAAAAATAATAACACCAAGGATCCTAGGATTCATGAATGCCATTCGGTCAACTTTCTGAGCTATTTTAATTCATGTGAATGACGTCTAAATTTGCGTGTAAATATATTAATGATATTTTATTCATTGGCTAAAAATACCAATAAAATAACATTTTCTGTTAATAAATCCTAGCTAGATCGATTTTTTGTCCCCGAAATCTCTTGTATAGTAGGTACCTAAATTTCATGAATTTCGTTGGTGCCGTTTCCGAGACTCTAAAAATTATCAGTAATTAAACAGGCATTGTATAAACACGATATGTTTCAAATATATATAAAAAAAAAAAAAACAAAATACATTATTGCTATTTGGGTCATAGGCTTATACTGTGTAGTGACCAGTTATACCAGTGCTCTTGGGTATTATAAAAAAACGACTAAGAGACTTAACATACATCTAAGATAGTTAATAGTTGTCTGTCTGCAGTCGCGGGCCCATCCGTCCAGGGTAGTACCACACTGCGCAAAAAATATACAACAGAGTAGTAGCTATTTGCTACTGCGCTTCGTTCAGTGAGCGAGAGAGACGAAAGCACTACTTTCTGAGGGTGTTTGCGTGTGGTGGGTTTTAGGATGCCTTTAGTATCACCGAGCCTCATCGCACGCACTCACACTGCCTACACTTTCTTAGGAAGCGGCCTAGCAAAGGTCCATGAGCAGCAGCAACACTTACCATCAGGTATACTGTTTACTCATTTGCCACTGTTTGCAATAAAAAAAAATTAATTAGGCAAAAAGGTACTTTTCACAAACTATTACAAATCCTCAGCGCAGTAAGATATTTTATGTGAAAATCGAACTTACAACAGTTATAGGTACAGACTGTACCTATATTATATAATACAACTAGCAGACCCGGCCACGCGTTGCTGTGGCTAATGTTTTTGTTATAATATTACATTTTATTAAACTATTTAAGTGGAACTGTAGGAGAACATCTGTCATGGAGGTCGTCATATTTTTTTACAAATGGCATCTATGTAAAAAAGCAAGTTAAAAGCGTATATGACCCGTTTGTAGGTTTGACATAAGAGCGCCATCTATTGATTAATTACTCAATCCAGTCAACAGATATCGCCATCTGTTAAAATCGTTTGGAGTTAACAGATAATTGTGAATGTCAAATAATAGGTATATATAGGTAATACAAAAAATTTGCAATAAAATATTATTGCGATTATATCTTTCAAGTTGAATCAAACTGCACACGGTGTGCAAATTTGATTAAAATCGGTTAAGTAGTTTAGGAGTCCACCGCGGACAAACAACGTGACACGTAATTTATATATATTAAGATTATAATTGATTACGTGTATGTTTGTTCACAGGCACGTGTGTCACACGCGGCGCGGCGTCGTGCTGAGATCAGCTGTAGCGGGCACGTACAGACACCATCTACCAGCACATCACGTCACTGTCTCTCTGTGTGTGTGTCAGTCTGTGTGTCTGTGTGTGTGTACAGTTTAAAACTAAATAAATACAAATAATATATAGTAAGAAGGAAGTGTTCACTGAAACTAAAACATTAAATTATAATTAACGTCGCAATTATCAATTATTGAAAAGGTCAATGTTATAATACACAATTTCCACTTACAATTCAATAAGTGATTTATTATATAATAATGAAAAAAATACTAGTAATAATTTAAGAATAACACGTTATTATTAAAAAAAATCAAAAATAAACAAATTAAATTAACAATAATTTAAATTAAATAAATTCATAATAATTTAAGTAACGAGTGCTAAATTTTGCCGAAACTAAACTGAATACTTTCTAAAATATTATACAAAGTGTACCTTTTAATATTAAACAAAAAGTGTGAACAGAACGAAAATTTAATCAGTGTTAAATATAAATAAAGTTAAATAAAAAAAAAACAGACAGATTTTCTAAAAACTACAAAAAAGTGTCAAAATACATGAAAAAGTATTAAAACTCACCCAGACTTCGGTTCAAAATATTGAAGTGCCAAAATGAAACAGATTATTATTAAAATGTAGCAAAATCTAAATAAAAATATATTTAAATAATAAATATTTATTTATCGAGAGTTTATCGTACAATCGTAAGGTTGTGTGTGTGTGTGTGTGTGTGTGTGTGTGTGTGTGTGTTATCGATGTTATTGTGTGCCAGTGTAGTGGTGTGAGCGAGCGAGCGTCAGTGAGTCACCGCCCGTGTACGATGTGAGTCATGTGGGGATGTTCACCAGCGCTCAGCACGCAGCGCCCCACAGCATACACACCCATCACCCTCCAGATACTAGTACTGATCACCATCACCATCACCGTACACTGTCACAGGTAACACAATATACTTTATACTTCATCATAATATATCCAACAGACAATCTTGATTTGAAATTGGAGTCACTGAAGAGGTGGAGAGACTTTGGGTCACTCTGTGTGACACCGACTCTTTCATAGGGAGTGCTCTGAGGAACTGTTTCACTTGGTACCATCGTCACCGCTTTACCAACGTACCACTAGACACCGCAGCAGGGTTCGTTCATTTCACCTGGAAACGTTATGGTCTTCAACTTTAACACATCATTTCTCCCACGTACGTGCAAGCTGTGGAATGAACTACCTTCTGCTGTGTTTCTCGAGCGCTATGACATGTCCGTCTTCAAACGAGGTTTAAGAACGTTTTCTTTACGATAGGCAACGGCCTGGCTGTGTCCTGGTATTACAGAGATTCAGGCGGTATCACTTACCACCATTGGCAATAGAAAACATCCACGTACAATACCAATAATCATCATCATATCAGCCCATATTAGTCCCACTTTTAGGCTCGAGCTTCCTCCACTATGGGAGGGAAATTGATCTATTATACTACGTTGGTCAGACCTGTGTGCCTACTCTTGAATTTCAATTTCAATCCTAAATCCAATCGCAGCTCGAATTTGAGCAAATTTGGTACTCTTGAAAGCGACAATAGCGCATGATTGTAATCAAATTTGGTAGAATATTTTGAAACTAAATGAATTCGACTCTCGTCGATTAAATCAAATATTTGTCACTCCCGACGTGATTTTGACATAGTTTAAAATCGTTAATATTGCACAATTTCAAGAAAGCGTCTTTGTGGTGATCGAGTTCGATAACGTTATTAATTTAAAGTAAGAAAATACGACACATTTGATGAAAATAACAACGACAAACGCGAAGAATTCATTCTCGATTTTGTTCAAGATTACCAAATATAAGTTTGGTGAGATTGGAATTGAATCGGATTCGAAATTAAAATTGATTTCAAGAGTAGGCCACCTGTTGGCATAGAGTTTTATGTCGAGTTTTCCTTCCATTGCTTGAATGATCTTATCTGCGTATTATTTCCCTTAGTGGTCTTTTAAATCACGCACGGGTAATATAGAGCACTTTTTTTTTTTGTGGGTGGGCCGCGGTCGGTGCCCCTCCGCACCACTCCGTCGGGGGCGACAGAGGGGCTTAAGCACGCAACTCACGCGACCCACCCAAAAACCACGTCGCCTTCGTCGTTGGACCGACCACTGGAGCAGCGTTAACTTGTCGTCAGTGGTCGGCCCGACGGAATACCCCTAATTGGGGTACCCTCCCATCGACCGACGTCTCCCCCTCGGGCAGGACGTCGGTCTTTTCTCACGCGGTCGGCCTCTCGGCGGGTGACGGACTAATCCCCGGTCACGTCACCCGCGGCCTCGGCTAGGGCGGCATGAGGCGAATATAGAGCACTGTACCTGCATTCTTACTCCATCATCACATGGAAAGCAATGTACTTGTACTCGTAACAATATCACAGATTTAAAATAAAACAGTCCTAAACAGTGTCCA
This sequence comes from Lymantria dispar, assembly GCA_032191425.1. Lineage (NCBI taxonomy): Eukaryota > Metazoa > Arthropoda > Insecta > Lepidoptera > Erebidae > Lymantria > Lymantria dispar. The sequence continues at coordinate 130,324 of CM063465.1, read as the reverse complement.
CTGCTACCAACAGTGCCATGCTTGTTGCATTCTCTCCACTTAAAAAAAAATTCTTCCATATGGTTAGTCGATTTGTAAGGCGATATAGTCTAACGTAGTCACGTCGATATACAAATTGTTTGTGCTGGTGGCGACATACCGATCTTTACTTCTGCATAACACACTTAACATATTTAAGTTCTCTTATAAAATCATCACAAAATATAAAAAAGTATTTTTAAACTTATGTGTTAAGCAACCTCCAGAAATTTAATTCTCTGCAGAACTTTCAATGTTTATGCGACTTGTTGGACGTGAGACATCTTAGTCCACCCGTGATCATGAACGCTGTAAAGTGTTCGAAACGTCGGGTAATCAAAAATCAAATACAAACGCGATAAAATCCGTAAAGTAGTTTTATTTAAAATATTTAAAATCCCTATACCAACCCATTTAACTAATACGGTATTGTAGGTCAATATGCCTTCTCTTGTTAAGACTGAAATCCAGCAGTCGGACGATGAGGAAAATAAGTGAAACACAGGTAAACAACATTATCACGTAGCCGTCATCAAATTGGCTCGTTTACCGTTGAGGGCAAAAATAAATTCCACACGAAAAAAAACTTTATTCATAAAAATGATTGAGGATCTTAAATTATTGTGAAGGATGTTTATATCGTGTCGAACAAAGCGAACAATACAATACACAATACACCTAACAGGTAACATATAATTACGTACAATAAATACATAAATTGGGGGCCAATGTTTGTACAAAACGTACAATAAGTCTGTTGAGTGCGAACATAACTGGCACAGTAGTGGTTCCGTGGGTATATTAATTTTTGGATAGTTGGTATGAAACTTAACTAGCTTTAACTTATACCAGGCCTGTATATATTTAAAGCGTGTGAAAACGGTCCTATGACTTCGTCATAGTCGAGGGACAGGAACAGAGTGAGATTTTTAGCTGGTAGTGGCGCTGATAATAAATTGACGTTGAGCCCGCCATACCCCATCAACCAAAGGTGGGCGTAAAAAGTGCATTTTCCTACGCGAAAAAAAAGGTCTGTATATAAAGCATAGATTACTTACTGGGGTTTATGGGATGCTACCCTTTTGTCACCCCTGACGGAATGGAGGGCGTGCATCCAAGCTATAGCCCGCCAAAAAAAAATGGTAATCATTATTCTCTTCTAAATAAGTCTTTTCTTTTTCTGCCTTGTGGTTACGGAGTAAGAATAAAATTCACCCTGTCTTGCCCGAGGGTAAAAGATTATAATATGTAAGTATATAACATCTATTTACGAGAAGGAAAACTCGTAACAAAACCCTAACCCTAAACCAACAAGTTTGATCAGTTTGGTATAATAGGTAAATTTTCTTCCCATACGGGAGGAAATCCAAGCTCAGCATTGGGACGTATATGGGCTGAGATGATAATGAAATAAGTTTTTATGAATATTTGCGATATTACGTTGAGGATCTCTATAAGTGTACGACGAGACCTTGCCGTACTTATAAGCTATCAAGTCTGAACTGTTGTGTATTCAGTGTGTGGCTCAACGTACACCCCCCTCCCTCGCACTACTTGAACTGCGGTGAGGGGGGTGGGGGCCAATTATGCTGTTTTTATCGAAAATTGGGCGCTCGTTAAAAGTTTTTGGTGCTCCTACCTGTCTTATACAATACGCAGTTAAAGTTGTAAAGGTTTGGTGCTATTGATAGCGATTAGCGAATACACAATATAGATATAACATTGATATTTATTGAATAGGAATACAATGTGTCACCGCCTCACTTTTCCAGGGCAGTTAACAGTAGACACATTGCTAATAGTGAGATTACAGTATTCCATGATTTCATGTAAACCGTATATACTACATGTCGCGACTGCACAGATGGCGCAGAGATACAAGCTCCAAGCTCTCGTGATTCGAACTATTCATCATCAAACTCATAACAGTAGTTATGAGTTTGATGATGAATAGTTCTTTGACCTATCCACAAATAATTGTTCTGAGTCTGGTTATAATTTATGTCCGTTAATTGTATGTTTGTAAAGTCCACTACTACCACAATGATTAAAGAAACGTGTTGTATTTAAAAAGTAATAATATTTTCATTTCATTTAACTTTATAGTAGTAAAATTTTTGAAATGAAACTTCTTAGACGGCGATACGATAATCGAAATATAGACGAGAATGGCGATTGAAATTTCAAGGACGAGTCACATTTAAGCCTATTTCGTCACACGAGACAGACGAAAGTTATTATCTCTATAGTAGTCATCATTCATCATTTCTGCTCATATACGTGCCAATGCTGGGCTTAAGCTTCCTTCGTAATAAGAGGACTACCCACTATATAACGCTGACCACACGGGTCGGTATAAAGTTTAAAATTAGCAAAATATGGCTACATTGCACTCTTACTCCGTCACATCTATTTCATAGTGGAGAAGGCCCAAGACTAATATTGTGACGTACATACATATATAATGAATGTTTAAATCGCTTTCAGTTGACAGTGAGGCCGGTGCTCGAGGTATATTTATCAAATTTACATATATTAAAATTAATAAGACGTGTGTATACACGAACATATTGATATGATATCATAATAATACACTACAACTAAACAGATCTTTTACTAAATTGCATTGTATGCAGGTACACATATTATATTTACAGAATACGTTATAAATAATTGACTCAACAGATATTATTTTGTTATTAACCATAATAAAAACAGAATTCTGTATAATCGATCGCGCCTCAACCTAACGACTCTAATTGTTAATTTAAATCGTACAAGGCGTCCATATGTTTATCTATACCCACGTGTGTGTACAGAAGAAATAAATAGTTCCTTTTTCCAAAAAAAAAAAACCGACTTCAAAACGCAATGCAGAGTAAACGAAAAGATCGTTAATATAAACAACGAAGAGAAATGATTTCTGATGTTTACGCGAGTATTATACATTTTAAATAAAACTACTTTACGGATTTTCTTTACGGATTCCGTGGAAATACCGGGATTAAGAATAGCCTTTGTTACTCCCTGATATTATAGCTTACCATTAATGAAAGAATTTTTGAAATCCGTTCGGTGGTTTAAGCGTGAAAGCGTAACAAACAAACGGACAAACTTAATTTCGCTTTTATAACATTAGTAAGGATATCCATCCATCCTATATACCTGCCTATATACGTTCAATATTGGACATAGGTTCCCCACAAGAATGCCACTCAAAGCGGTCCTGTGCCACCTGCATCCAACGGCTCCCTGACAGTAAATAATATATCTGCTATCATCATCATATCAACTTATATTCGTTCCACTATTAGTCGCCTGTGTCCTTCATAATAGAAAGTGACCTACTAAACGCAGATGGCAGTGCCATCTACTGGATCAAATTAATAATTTAAATCGTTCCCGAAACTGGAACAGACAGATTATAATCATCAAAATCGGTTCAGTCGTTTAGGAGGAATTTAGTTACACACCGACAAAAGTATTATATTTGTAAAGATTTATAATTTAATCAATTTTCCATATAATCGGGAATCACCACCAGGAAAGGGTAGCAACATTCTTCTAAGACACAACAGCAAGTGTGCCACCACCACTAACCAGTCTATCGGGTGTGCCATAATTATGGCACTGTTACTCTCGTAGGGAGCCCTATATAACCTGAGAGTAGAACTCCGAAGACTCCCGTCACCGTGGATAAGGAGGGTGATAACATATTGCTTCTTTATGTCCATCATCATCTCAGCTCATACGTCCCATTGTTGGAATTAAAGCTGCTCCATAATACGAGGGAAATGTATCTTCTGTATTACATTGATCAGACGAGTTTAAGGTTTCATTTCGAGTTTTCCTTCTCTTGCTATTATCTGCACATCTCTTGGTTTATAACACCCATAGGTAGAGAAATGAAATGTTACTTACACAATCACCTCACAGATCTTATATCTTTAAATGAGCAATTCTTGTATAGATATAATCTGAATCTCGGCAACGGCTCCAACGATTTTCATGAAATTTAGCATACTAGAGGTTTCAGGGCCAAAAAATCGATCTAATTAGGTTGTTTATAAAAATGTTGTTTTGTCGGTGTTTTTAGCTAATCAATACAATGATATAATTATATTCCTCTGCTATTGACATAATATGTCAATAGCAGAAGAATTTAAATTTCGCCGTCGTCGTCAAGACTGACAATAGCTCAGTTGAGAAGTTGTCCAGTCGCATTCAAACAGCGCGAGATCGAATCTCAGTGTTATTATTATTCTGTTTTTTTTAATTTTTGATATTTTTTTCATTAGTTCATCATTTTTAGTTTTTTCTTAATGTATATCCTAAATTTGTTTGTTAAAAATACCAATAAAAATACAAAACTATATCGAGCAAAGCTCGGTCAACGTTATGTTAGACGCGTGTAGTTGTGTACTTCTTTTATGAATTCGGTTAAAAAGTATATTCAAACAATGTAATATGATCTGTATCAAACCCATCATTACTGACAATCCATCCGCCCGGTGTGTAATCAACCTTTCAACAAACCGTAACACCAAAAAACACCTTATGCTCTACTACTAAAGTTCAAAATTATTTATATAAATATTGACAGTCGATCATATCCAATTTCGAATTTGAAGTGTCCCGCCTCCTCGCCCACGAGTCCGTTAACGCCTTAGCGCGAGCGACGCGTTTGCGTTCACTTGTACGAGACATCACAGCGGTGCGCTGACGTAAACGCGCAAGTTAACCGTCGCGATAGTACAGCGGTGCACTCTATTACTATGCATATTTAGGGTTCTCTCTCACTAGGCATACAGTGTGCAGGACACCAGGCAGATGTGCAACATCGAAATTATTTTGTACAAGTATATATGCATAAAACCACAGATTATGACATGGAACTAATATGGCATAAAGTATTAATAAAACATTAATTTTTGCCACAAAATGATGATTTTTATTCAAATCAAATAAATTAATAAAAAATTTAATCAAATAAACATTTATTTTAATTAGTATACACTATATGTAATAATTTATTTTAAGCTCACTAGAAGGCGATGTACAAAATTCTAAAACGCGTTATGGTTCCGTTACACAAATGTGTACATATTTCTTTTTAATTTTTTTATTTTATATATCCAAGCGTGGCGTTAATGCCACGTCAACTATCAAGTTCACCCTCGCTTATAGATGTTTCACATCAAAAATATTTTATTATTTTGTTAGTAGAGATGATACTTTAAAAAGACCATTTAAGGTCATAATATTTTGACGAGGCATGGGTGCTTCGCCAAATACCTGCACAAAGTCGTTGAGAGGGAGAGTACACCGTCCTGCCACCACTGCGATTGCGACGAGGACACGGCGCGCCATACGCTCGAGGCCTGCGCGGCTTGGGCAGTGCAGCGCTGTGAACTCGTCGCAATCATCGGTACGGACCTGACGCTGCCGGCTATAGCTAGGGCGATGGTTGACAGCGTCGGGAATTGGGACGCGGTCGCAGCCTTCTGCGAGACAGTGATCTCGCGGAAGGAGGCGGCGGATCGCCTGCGCGAGGAGCGCAGCCTCGATGAGCAGATCCGCCGCCGGCGACTGGGGCGGCGTAGGCGCAACTACCTGCGCCTCATGCCGCCCTAGCCGAGGCCGCGGGTGACGTGACCGGGGATTAGTCCGTCACCCGCCGCCCAATAGGGGGTATTCCGTCGGGCCGACCACTGATTTCAAGTAACCCTGCTCCGGTGGTCGGCCCAACGACGAAGGCGACGTGGTTTTCGGGTGGGTTGCAGGAGTTGCGTGCTTAAGCCCCTCTGTTACCCCGGACGGAGTAGTGCGGAGGCGCGCCGACCGCGGCCCACCCACAAAAAAAAAAAGGAGGAAAAGAATAAATATTCTGTCCGTTTCACATCATACCAATTTGTGATCAATTTTTAATAGTCATTATATTCATTAGATATACGTGTGTGATATGTGTAATAATAATAAATACAAATTTTACTGTACGGATAAATACGGTCAAAATACATTGAAATTAATGCTACAGAATACAAGTCAGGGTATACTAAATCTTATGCTACATTTTAATATCAAAGTCAAACACAAAATGTATGATTTATTAGCATGGTCTACCAATTAGGTAGTAACAATACCTGAGGCTTCCTAATACATACTGAGCGTGATGAGGATATGACAACTCGTACAATGAGCCGGTAACTGTAAGATGAGCTACTACATTCTTATTTCATGCCCCTCGCAAAGGCTAAGTATGGCGTAATTGAATAAGAACTTCATGAGAAAAATGTTAAAGATTTAGATGATTTTGCTAATAGTTTGCTGCAAATTATCAGCTATATACATTTGCACTTTAATATTGATAATAGTAGTGTTAAGGCAGTGGTTGCACAACGCGTCTTGTTAACATGACATCAATACAACGCTATACAATATAGTTCTTTTGTAATACACGTATTAACTGCCTCTGTATCTAGGGGTACGGCAGCGTCCCCGCCAAGTCAAGCAAGATCAGTTCAGGTCATTTTCAACCCCATTATAACTTTGTTGTGGATAAAACTACAAGCTTGAGTTCAGTAACTAAGCAGGCATTGTATAAATAAAGTATGTTTCAATTTTCATTCAGTTAAAACTAATAATTTTAGAATTATAACTAGTCAAATATTCTTATTTTTTTCACTCACTCGATGACTGACTGACCGATCATCAAAGCTCTAAGGCACTTCTAGCAAACATAGACACTTCAAATTAGTGTTGAGAAAAAGAATACAATTAGTGTTTAGTGTAAGTATAAATGAAGGCAAATTAAAATATATTTCAATTTCGGCTCAGTTTTATAGATATGTATACACTAAATACATAAATAGCTTTGTAATCCTATATCAATTTGCACTGAAGTTAATCAGTGTACCTGTATATATATATATATAATATACCTAATGTAATAAGAGGTGTAGATAGGTACATAGATATCATTATGTTCAAAGGTAAAATGTAAATGTAAAATGGTCATCAATGGAATGAAAAAGCAAGAATGGAACATCTTATGAAGTTGATCTAAAATCCCGCAAAGCGTGCTTCGGAATGGGCTATGCTCAGGATTTCTCTGCAAGATAGAATCAGAAATACGGAAATCCGTGGAAGAACGGATGTAGACGACATAGCATGAAGAATTAGCACGCTGAAGTGGTAATGGATAGGCCATATCGCTCGATGAACCGACAATTGACGGAGACGAAAGGTTCTCGAGTGGCGATCACGTATCGGACGACGCAGCATAGAATGGCCCCAATAGGTGGACCGACGAGCTGGTGAAAGTTGCTGGGCATCGTTGGATGCAGACAGTACAAGTCTGCAATTTGTGGCGAAACATGAGGAAGATCTATGCCCAGTAATGGACGGCGATAGGCTGAATGGTGAAAATCGCACTAAACCATTGTTTATTTTAATATTAAATGTATTACTTGTAAGATACATTGTGTTTCCATGCGATGACCAAGGCAATCTATTTATTCAATACATGAAAGTTTTTTAATATTGATTACTATAAGAATTTGTTAGTTAATTACGTAATAACTTAAGATAAGAAGGTCCCTTAAGCAGGAACTGAATCAATTAACCGACTTGATATTACATGGATGTCACAACTTTTTATGGTAGAAGAACTGATTTGTGAGTCCTGGTTTTTGAAGTGAAACTTCTTTGCGCGCATGATGGTAAATTTTTTACGAATGAAACGCAATTTAGTGACAAGAAAATGTGGAACGTTTTGTCCAAGAGAGAGCGATTGAGAGAAAGTGAAAAAGGGCGAATATAGCACGAAATACATAGCCATGCGAGAGTAGGGAGTAAGCGAATGAGAAAGATCGAGAGAGAGTACTTTTTTTTACTATTGAAAAAGAACACGTGACACCAAAGAAATTTCAGTTCTGACACATGTACTTACGTACTTAGAACGCATGCGCTTTTTTTTTACAAATTATGTATTTAATGGCATATAGAATTATGTATTTGTAACCGTACAGTTTGCTTATGAAGCTATTTATGATACATGTGCTTCTCATCATCAACCAGCTCTTATTCTAATCAGTCACCATCCATTCAATACGTACTCCTCTTTCATTGCACACTTTCAAAATGTTTTCTTAGAATGAATAGAACTTGAAAGGGAGATTTACCTTTTAGTATAGGTGTCTCTTGAATATAGTTTGTGTATTAATAACAATGACAAACAGACAAATGGCACAGTTGGCTTAAATTTAAGATACTGTCAGTGTTGTGTGTTCAATTCGCAAGTAGGACAGCACTTTGTGCGATCCACAGATTGTCAGGATACAATACGTCACAAGTCTGTATGTAATTTGTGTCCGTTAATTACATATTTGTAAAGTCACACACAACACAACACAAGGATTAATCCCTTAGTGTAAGTTGTTTGTTATTGAAAAAATATGTTATGGACTTTGGATGATCGTAAATAGTGTGTTAATGCGTGTTGGTCACAGAGGAGACCGCCCGACAGTTTACGACGTACCTGATGTTAATGCGGAATTAAGAGCGTTTAATGACTGAACAACATTTAATGCGATGAGCAGACATACCGCACACTACAAGATATATTATATAGCTAACTATTTTCTTATAAACGGCACCAATGATTTTCATATAATTTAGTATACTACAGGTTTCATAACCAAGAAATCGATCTAGCTAGGTTCATAGAAAATAGCAACCTGCCCTCACTTCGCTTCGGTTTCAGTCGTCTTACTCGCGTAGTTCCCATTCCCGTGTAAATACCGAGATAAAATATAGCCTATGTTACTCCCTGATATTATAGCTTTCCATTGGTGAAAGAATATTTGAAAGCAGTCCAGTAGTTTCGGAGCCTCTTCAATACAAACAAATAAACAAATCTTCCCTCTTTATAATATTAGTATAGATGTCGTCTTGTCGGTGTTTTTAGCTAATCAATAAAATGTCATAAAAGTCATTAAGAGTGACAATAGCTCAGTTGGGCAGTTGTTTCATGTTGTAGTCGCATTCAAATAGCTCGAAATCGCATCATTGTGTTATTATTATTCTATTTTTTTATTTTAGATATTTTTTTCATTATTTCAATGTTTATTTTTTTTATTAATATACTTCTAAATATTAGGTCTTTACCTATGAAATTGCCGTTATGTGTGTAAAAAATTAAATGATTTTTTTTCATGTATTATTTATTTGTATTAATCGAAGTAATCACCCATGCAATCAATGCATCTTTGCCAACGCAGCGGCAGTTTATTGATGCCCTTCTTAAAGAAATCAGCTGGACGGGAGGCAACAAATTCTTCAAAGGCATTTTGTACTGCCTCTCGGGTATTGAATTTCTTTCCCGCCAAAAAGTTATTCAAATTCTGGAAAAGAACTAGTCTGTAGGAGCAAGGTCTGGTGAGTATGGCGGATGACGGAGATCTTCCAACCCCAGTTCTTGTAACTTGGTCACCGACTGCTGTGCAGTATGAGGTCGCACATTGTCGTGCAGGACCAGTGGAGACGAGCGATTGACTAATGTTGGTTGGAGATGATCGTGTTCGTGGGGCACCCATTTGTCAAGCTTTCTTACCTTGCCAATTTGACGCAAATGGACCAGTATTATTTTGACGCTAACGTCGAAAGCTGTTGCTAATTCAGCCGTAGATTGTGTATCATCGGCTTCCACAATCGCCTTTAATTCGTATTGTCGACCAAAGTCTTCGGACGAACTTTTGGAAAATGGATTCCATGTTTTAAAATAAAATTAATTTGAAATTAGAATTCTTAGCCAAACAAAAATTATTTTGATTTGAAATGGCCAGTACTGCAGAACGGCAATTACATAGGTAAAGACCTATTATTTTCACAAAAATACAATTGACAAAAAAATGTAGGTATACCGAGCAAAGCTCCGTCAACCAGATATTTTAAAAATAAATGACTCCTCATTTATAGGTTTCAGTAATATTAAAAATAGTTTAGCATAAAAACTATTATACTAATTTGTCAAACATAAATAGTAAGACCGACAAGTGGCACTTAGAGTGACCTAAACGTTTGCTTCCCCATAAGTTAAGTATAAAACGGAAAATTTACTAAAGAGTGGTAACAAGATAAATAAATAAAATTAAGAGTGGTAGGACCACACTGTCTATTTGTCTACAGCCGCGGGCCGCTCCGTCCTGGGTAGTACCACACTGAGCAGAAAATCTACGTTTGAGTAGTAGCAATTTGTTACTGCGCTTCGTTCGGTGAGCGAGGGAGCCGGAAACCCAACTTTCTGAGGGTGTTTGTGTGTGGAGGGTTTTGGTGGTGCCCTTGGTATCATCGAGCCTTAATGCACGCATTCACACTCCCTTCACTTTCTTCGCGGTAGGCAGCGACCCTGTAAAGGTCCATGAGCGGCAGCAGCACTTACCATCATGTGTACTGTTTGCTCGTTTGCCACCGTTTGCAATAAAAAAAAAGTGCAAATGTAAAATAAATACAAATAATTCGTAAAAATACGCAAAACAAGTCATTTAAAAGATATATCTTAAGATATTTAAGAAACATATAGTTGAGATACAAATTACACCCAAACTCAGCACAACTATTCGTGAATCATACAGTGAATGTTGAGATTGGGATTCGAATCTACCCAAGTATGGGGATATTCATTAGAGGCCACTACGCCCCTATGCAATAACATTAACTACCTGTGTTTAATTATAACTAGCAACCCGCCCTCGTTTTGGTTTCAGTCGTCTTACCCGCATAGTTCCCGTTTCCATGGGAATACTGGGATAAATATAGCATAGACTATTAACATAGCATAACATAGCGAGTAACATAGGTTACTCGTTAATATTATAGCTTTCCATTGGTGAAAGAATTTTTGAAATCGGTCCAGTAGTTTTGGAGCCTATTAAATACAAACAAACAAATCTTTCCTCTTTATAATATTAGTATAGAAAGCTCAATGATACAAGAACGTATTCCTTATTCGTTTGTGTAGTTTAATTATCCGTCGCTTATCCGTCGTGTGTTGCATGGTTAATGCTTATGTAGCGCTATCCGCGCGTATAACTTGTTATTTATTGAAGTGTAAACTTGTTATCTGTACCTCACACAACACTCGACTAACTGAGATGTGTTTGTGTGTGTGTGTGTGTGTGTGTGCATGTGTGTGTATACACACTGCACTCGCGAGTGTGTGCGCCGCACTAATGGCAAAATAATCTTTATTGTCTATGCGTTTAATATTTGTAACTGTACCTCAGTCTACTTTCTAGCATAACCAGATTCACAGAGTGGAATATATCTGAGGTGATACGATCGCCTGCTCTAACTTATGTAACACAAAAGTTATATATATATGTATATAGACCATCAGAATATTTAAGGCTATTGAAACTCTATAGCTATAAAAAGCTGAGAGTCGCTCGGTGTGCTGGATCGGGCTATGATCGGAATATATCTGCGTGACAAGATCCAAAACACAAAACCGCAGAAAATCAATGGTAAACTGACATAATATGAAGAATTAACATACTGAAATGCTAATAGACGGACCAGTGGGCTTACCCTTGAAATCAATTCTAATTTTGAATCTGATTCAATTCCAATCTCACCAAACTTATATTTGGTACTCTTAAACAAAATCGAGAATGAATTCTTCGCGTTTGCCGTTGTTATTTTCACCAAATGTGCCGTATTTTATTACTTTAAATTAATAACGTTACCGAGCTCGATCACCACAGAGACGCTTTCTTGAAATTGTGCAATATTAACGATTTTAAACTCTAATATATACGTCAAAATCACGTAGGGAGTAGCAAATATTTGACTTAATCGATGAGAGTCGAATTTAATTAGGTTATAAAAAATCGTGTGGCACTCGGGAACTGCCGCGGTGAAGCTATTGCATAGAATTTTTTATCAACTTATGCAATTATAATTATTTATTTATTTTTTATTTATGCAAAATTTTTTTCTATGATATTAATTCAAGTTACACTTTTTGAGCGTGGTGACCGATAAGAAAACAAATGTTCTATATGTATAACAATAAAGGCGGTTTGGATTACCACTGCCGTCCGCTGAAGATCGTTGGGACCCTTAGAAAACGCGCGAAAACACTTTTTGACGTAAGCCACGCAAAGCGGTGGCACGTGTGCGCACCGAGACGGACGAACGCAAAATGTCGACGACCGTCACACCGAACGCTCGGCTCGGAAAAATCATCGAATTCGATTCCGATCGTGCGCTTGTGTCGCTTTCAAGAGTACAAAAATTGCTCAAATTCGAGCTGCGATTGGATTTAGAATTGGAATCGCGATTCAAGAGTGAGCACATACTCATAGATCACTTTCGCTTTCGCTGAGAAGAAAAATGTTCTCTAGTATGTTAAACATGTATCATGTAACGAAGGGTAGAGGGCTTGCACCAGGTGGACAGACGAATTAGTAAAGTTTGATTGGAGCCATTGGATGCGGACCGCAAAGGACCGCACTTTGTGGTAAAACGAGGCAAAGGCTTACGACCAGCAGCGGACAGCAAAAGGCTGGATATAACATCGCAATGACAATTTATTAACAAATTAGTAGTAAGTAATAAACGATAAATCATCTCTACATCAATATACTCGACCGATAATATCGTTAGACTAAATTACAAGCGCCACTATACTTTATGTAATAGAGATAACTTGTGTGCGCACTGCGCCGATTGTATGTGGCTCACTCTACGCTTGTTTACAAATTTACACACAAGCATGTTATATGACCACTCAGCACCAAACTAGCTGCCGTCTAGTTGACCTCGCATACGCGCCTTCCGCAATATTGACCTAGTGGCGGCAACAGATACGAATCGCTGATTCAGCAGGACGTGCCGCATCGGAACATCAGAAGCCTTGAGCGTTATAATAAATTGCAACTCCACCTACCAACTCTCACTGTCAATTTAGCATCGATCGATTGTCGATATACTTATAATTAGTTAAATGCATTTACTAAGTAAGGGACTGCATTTATTTGCACTCTCAAGCCACAGCCTTCGTAAGTAGCACGTAAATACATCTCTAAATATATTTTCATAATGATATGAAAACAATACAATATAAATACGAAATGTTTCATCATCATAATGATCTTGCTCTTATCCTGATTACTTAAGGTCGCAATATGTAATCCTCTATCACTGTACACTATTACTCTGTTACCTGTGGTGCCCTAATAGATGACTAATGTGTATCATATACAGATAATATCGATGCAACAGAAGGCAAACTTGGTATAAAACCCTATTCTAACACGTCTGACCAGCGTGGTAGATCAATTCCCCTTTTATTGTGAACTTGAACCCAACAGTGTTATTTATATAGGCCAAGATGAATGATGAATGAGACGAACACTCAACTTTACGATTATCGGCAAACTGTTAGCTCAGTGTGGACTATAAGTGTACACTGTGTCAAGTGTTAGACACTTAATGTAATTTGGTTAAGTGTGTGTTGTGTCACGTGACACCGTAGAGGACACGTACAGCGGTGACGTCACACGCTCCGCGTAGCACACGCGACTACGCGAACTCTACGCGGTACTGCGTGCACGAATCATAATCTATACCAATAAATAAAATTGAAGTGTCTGTTTGTAATGTCAAAATAATAGGCTTTTTTCATGCTCACACGATTATTTGCACGACACCTATGCCTAAAATAGCAATTAAAAAATTTTTGTCTGTCTGTCTGTTTGTTCCGGGTAATCTTCAAAACGGCTGGACCGATTTCAAAAATTCTTTCACCAATGGAAAGCTATAATATCAGGGCGTAAACTAGGCTATATTTTATTCCGGTATTCCCACGGGAACGGGAACTACGCGGGTAAAACGACTATAACCTATAACCGAAGCGAAGCGAGGGCGGGTTGCTAGTCTTTTTATAAAAGTACTAGCTGACCCAACAGACCTCTAAGCTATCCTATTTCTCAAGCTGGACCAGACTGCTCACGGTGTGCCAATTTAATTTAAAATCGGTTAAGTAGTTTAGGAATCCATCGCGGACAAACATCGTGACAGGAGATTTATATATATTAAGATTTAAAAATATTGATAAATAGTTAATATGTGATTACCATTCAGGGGACTATATATTATCGTCACGGCTCATACACGCCTTACTGCTGGGCTCGAGCTGAATTTTACCAACAATATACCACTAGTCTAGTCAGACGGGTTGGTATAGGGATTCATGTCGAGTTTTCCATCTCTGGCAATGCTTTTTCTGTATACTATAATCGTCTTTAACAACATCCACGGATAAGAGAAGGTGTGTTAAATTGTAATGTTACTCCGTCACCACACGGAAAAATGCTACAATATGAATATATATATATAATTATATATATATATATAATATATATATATATAATTAATATTCATTGCACTCAGATTCACAACAACCATTTGTGAATTGTATAAAAAATGCAGCACGGGGCGCAAGGTCACCACACTCGGCATGTGGAACTCCTTTTTTTTATGGGTGGGCTATGGTAAGCGCAGACGCGCTCCATACGAAAATATTTTATTTATTTATTTAAGACAACACCCTGCACTAAGGAAGGGAGGAGGATTATCCTTGTATTGCGGGGGACTTTACAAACATATAATTAACGGACACTATTATAATTACATCCAGACTCAGAACAACAATTTGTGGATCGCACAAAGTGTTGTCCCGCGTGGGATTCGAACCCCCGACACTGGCGCTGCAGGTCGCTATCTTAACCACTACGCCATCAGTGCAGTCATATGCATATATATGTATTATGTGCCAAAAAAAATCTCGCTAACTTTAAAAGATATTGTGACATTCAAGAAATGAATACTCGTAATAAGGACAAACTAGTTGTACACACTACTCGTCTCCAAAAAGTTAGCAAGTCATTCATGGGGCAATGTATACGCTTTTACAATAGATTACCTAAAGATATCCGAGACCTGCCTATGAAAAAGTTTAAAAAAGCCATCAAGAATAGACTTTGTAAGAAAGCTTATTATAAAATCTCGGATTATGTAGATGATAATACAGATTGGTTGTGAGCAACTCTTCATTCAGCAATTTCCTTGTTATTTTAAATATACTGTATTTTTTTAAATTTTATTGTAAAGTGTAGCGTATTTTGCCTCACGAAATTTTGTATTTTCATCGTTTGTAACATATGGTGTTGGTCACGCTCACAGAAAGATCTACTTGCGGTAGCTGCGTGGAGCGGGTCTCTCCCTTCCCTCCATAGTGGTTGAGGGGAGTGATGGCTGCTCTAGTAGTTAACTCATGATCGGGTGCCGCTTGTGGGATCTGGTCCAGCCATAATCATTTGAATTATATTTCGTATTTTGTGGTTCGACGGGCATCACACTTGAACTAGTTCTTACAAAACATGTTGTACACAATTTCATATCTTGTAAGAAAAAAAAAACAATAGACAAGCCCGCTGAGTTTCTTGCTGGATCTTGGCAGTAGCGGTCGCGTTCCGATCCGGTGGTAGTTTATTTTTTTCGAATAATTTATTTTAATTTTGTAAACTTGATAATATGTAAGTGCCCTCCCGGGGTTTATGCATAATAAACGATTTGAAATTGAAATTCGAATGCCGTCCGGGGCGACGAAAGGACGGCGCGCGAGCCTATAACCCACCCGTACCCACGTCGCCTTCGTCGTGGGGTCGACCACAAGTGCAGTGTCCCTTGTCCTCAATGATTGGCCCCACGGAATACCCTTTGGGTACCCTCACCTCCCGGGCATGTGGAGTTCCACAAGCTCTAAAAGTTTTTAGAGCTCAGTACGTAGACCACAATACCTTACTATCACATGCGACATCAAATCTATCATCATCATCATTTGAGCCTATCGCCGTCCACTGCTGGACGTAGGCCTCCCTCATGTTACACCACAAAGTGAGGTTCTGTGTCGCCTGCATCCAACGACGCCCAGCAACTTTCCCCAGGTCGTCGGTCCACCTAGTGGAGGGGCGTCCTACACTGCGTCGTCCAATACGTGGTCGCCACTCGAGAACCTTTCTTCCCCAGCGGTTGTCGGTTCGTCGAGCGATGTGGCCTGCCCATTGCCACTTCAAATCTAAATCAATAAATAAAATTGTAGTGTCTGTTTGTAATGTCAAAATAATAGGCTTTTTTCATGCTCACGCGGTTATTTGCACTATACATATGCCTAAAATACACTTTATATTTTTTGTCTGTCTGTTTGTTCCGGGTAATCTTCAAAACGGCGGAACCGATTTAAAAAATTCTTTCACCAATGGAAAGCTATAATATCAGGGAGTAAACTAAACTATATTTTATCCGGGTATTCCGACGGGAACAGGAACTATGGGGATAAGGCGACAGAAACCGAAGCGAAGCGAGGGCGGGTTGCTAGTACGTAAATATAACACAAACTGCCAATTCAACTATCAAATATTACGATGTCATTATTCCCTTTCGCGGAGCTCCATGTCCAACAGTGGACATAAGTACGTAAATGAAGGTTGCTATAACAAGTCTGTATTATATTCGTGTCCGTGACGTCACCGGCGCGATTCTATCGCACGATAACTTGTACATTATCGTTAACGTCATTCGTGTGATGTTAATGCGACCAGAGCATTAGACACAGGCGGCGGATACACACACACACACGCGCAGCGATAGCGAGAGCGATCTAATGAATAATTCAATAAATAAAATCACAAAAAAGCATTTCAATCAACTCAAATATTCTCATTAATTTATATGTTATCATGTAGTACTGAGAAATATATATTGGAGTAGAAAAGAAAGTTAAAGCAGAGCGCTTTATCATATTCTACTTTTTAACTTTATATGTTCATACGTGATCATATCTTAATATTGAAATTTTCACAGGTTTCACAGGTACGAGGGGCATACAATCAAATTGACATTTGCAAAAATAAACTAAAACGATATAAAAGTGGCATTATCCGTAAGAATATACTCTTAGTGAATTGCAAAGCCTATTGCGAATGCAGGTACGGCATTATTCTCTTAAAGCTCAAAGGATAGACACATGTCTGAATAGTTTATGGGAACATTTTTATATTTAGTATATAAATAGGATTATATATACCAATTATCATTGCATAGTGGCCTTTTCTGTGGCAGCTTATGGTGAATCACGCACAGTACGATTCGTCCGGGTCGACGAGAGGAGGTGGCGAACGAGCACATAGCCCACCGGGTCCATACTTCTTTCAGTCGTCAAGTAGGCGAGCCACCGGTACCCGACCTTATCATTAGTGATTGCATAGTATCTTAATATTTTAACACTTAACAAGAAATGTATAAATATGTTAATAGCCTGCGGCGGAACAATGATTAAGACTTAAATCGCTTTTATTTGGTACATAGGTATACAATATAACGATTTTTAAGTGCAATCTACTTCCAATTACGAAATATTGATATATAAATTACGTGTCACGTTGTTTGTCCGCGATGGACTCCTAAACTACTTAACCGATTTTAATCAAATTTGCACACCGTGTGCAGTTTGATCTAACTTGAAAGATAGGATAGCTTACATCTTAATTTATGGTGTCAATATTATTTTATTGCAAATTATTTGTCTATTATTTGATATTCACAATTCTCTGTTAACTCCAAACGATTTTAACAGATGGCGATATCTGTTGACTGGATTGAGTAAATTAATCAATAGATGGCGCTGCTATGTCAAACCTACAAACGTGTCATATACGATTTTAACTTGCTTTTTTACATAGATGCCATTTGTAAAAAAATATGACGACCTCTATGACAGATGTTCTCCTACAGTTCCACTTAAATAGTTTAATAAAATGTAATATAACAAAAACATTAGCCACAGCAACGCGCGGCCGGGTCTGCTAGTAGAATATAAATATAAAATCGCTGTCGCTCCGCTCATGCGTGTGTCTCATGCTTGTTGTAATCGTGCTAATAATTCAACAGCTTTATTGTAGAACAATGTTCGTATAATTATATATCGATTGTCAACACAATAGTTATTGTAATTGTTTATGGTTAATTTGTATATTTAGTACTATTAGTTGTATTACTAACTATTAGTCATTACTAAATTGATACAAATTGTTTTATACAATTTAGCAACCCGCTCTCACTTCGCTTCGGTTTCAGTCGCTTTACCCGCGTAGTTCCCGTTCCCGTGGGAGTACCGGGATAAAATATAGCCAATGCTACTTAGGAATAATGTGGCTTTCGAAAGAATTTTTGAAATCGCCACAGTAGTTTTTGAATTTATTCATTACAAACATACACACACCCAAAAATACACATTTCTCCTCTTTATAATATTAGTGTAGATATATATGTGTGTATGCGAACAGTGCAGTTGTTAGGTTGCGTTCACATTCCGGGCTGGCCATGGACGACTAGGAACTGTGTACCGGTGGCCGGCCCAATGTTGAAGGGGTGGGAGTAGTTGGGGTTACGCGCGTTGACTATAGTCCACCCAAAAAAAGAATGGTTGCGTTTATATTGTTGACGGCAGCGTTTACATCATCATCGCAGCCCATAAACGTCCTACTGTTGGGCTCGTCCTCCACAATGGAAGAGAATTTAAACTAATACACCGTGCTGGTCAGACATGTTGGTATAGGGTTTCATTTCGAATTTTCCTTCTCTTGCACAGATGTTATGTGCATATTATATCCCATAGTCGTCTTTTACGACATCCACGGGCAAGATAGGGAGTGGTGAATTGTATTCTTAATCTGTCACCTCACGGGAAAAAAAATCGTTTACATATTATGTACAATAATTTCTGATGTTTACATGAATATTACATTATCTCATCATCATTTCAGGCAATACACGCATTGGGCCCGCCCACTGTTGGGCTCGGGCCTCCTCCGCTATACGAGGGAAATTGATCTACAATAAACACGCTGGTCAGACGTATTGGTTTCGTTTAGAGTTTCCCCTCTCTTGCATACATATTACAATATCTGGTTGACCGGAATATTATTATCGAATTTATTTAAATATATATTAATAAAAAATAAATAATGAAAAATATACAAAAAATTACAAAAAGAGAATAATAATAACACCGAGATTCGAACCGACGCTGTTTGAATATCACAAAACCCAAAATTAAAACCGTCCGTCTTCCCAACTGAGCTATCGTAACTCATGACGTTGACAACGAAATTTGAATTCATATTCTTTTAAAATTTAATGTCATTATATTGTTTTACTAAAAACACGGACAAAACAACATTTTCTATAAATAAAACCTAGCTAGATCGATTTTTTGGACCCGAAACCTCTAGTATACCAAGTTTCAACAAAATAGTTGGAGCCGTTTCCGAGATCCTGAATATATATATATGTATATATAGGTGTATATATATATGTATATATACATATATATATATATATATACCTATATATATATATATATATATATATATATATATATACACATATATATAAATATATATGTGTATATATAGGTGTATATATATATATACCTATATATATATATATATATATAGGTATATATACAAGAATTGCTCGTCTAAAGATATAAGTTACACATTACAGCCGCGCCGCTAGTCGTTCTACACACACGCACGGATTGTGTTATTGCTGCGTCACACGGAGAGTATTACCTACATATTATAATAAATAAAACTATTTTTACGGATTTTATCGCGTGTCTACTTGATTTTTGATTGCCTGACGATTCGAACACTTAACAGACCTTTTGTATTAGATTTCCGTGTAGTGAAGCAGTAACAATACAATTCACCACTCCCTATCTTGCCCGTGGATATCGTAAAAGACGACTAATGGATATAACAATCATATAACATCTATGCAAGAGAAGGAAAACTTGAAACAAAAGCCTATTCCAACACGTCTGATCACCGTGGAATATTAGGTCAATTGCCATTATGGAGGAGGCCTGTGCCCAACAGTGGGACATATATAGGCTGAGATGATGATGATTAGTTTATACACGATACGACGTATAACTTAGTCTTCAGTGCTTCGAATTCAAGAGCGTTAAAGTTAACCGCTTGTTGTATTGTTATCGCGCACAATATTAATAATAAATAATTGTGTTGTTATTTATGACGACAATGTGTCTGTCTGTTATGTTATCTATATACTTAATTAATATACAGTTGATCATAATATAATTGTTATTATTACAATATAACAATTAATATTGATACAATGCGAACTGTTGTTGATTGTTACTGATTTAGATCTGAATACCCACGGGTGATCGGCCCGGGGATTAATTAACCCGTTGAGTTTCTTGTCGTATCAAATCAAATCAAATCATTTATTCTGCATAGGCCCCTTAAGGGCACTTACATATTGTCAAATTACACGTTTGAATACAATACAACAATCTACCACCGGATCGGAACGCGGCCACAAACTGAGAAGATCCGGCAAGAAACTCAGCGGGCAGTCATTTTTTTCTTAATCCTTTAAATATTCATAATATTATGCTTCGTACAACATATACGGTATTAGCTCCAGTGTGATGCCCTACGAAATTGTATCTTTTCAGTAGCGGTCGCGTTCCGATCCAGTGGTAGTTTATTGGATAACTAGCAACTCGCCCTCACTTTGCTTCGGTTTTAGTCGTTTTACCCGCGTAGTCCCCGTTCCCGTGAGAATACCGGGATAAAATATAGCCTAGTTTACGCCCTGATATTATAGCTTTCCATTGGTGAAAGAATTTTTGAAATCGGTCCAGCCGTTTTGAAGATTACCCGGAATAAACAGACAGACAAAAATTTTTTAATCTGTATTTAAGGCATAGGTGTCGTGCAAATAACCGTGTGAGCATGAAATAAGTCTATTATTTTGACATTACAAACAGACACTCCAATTTTATTTATTGGTATAGATGTGATTTAATTGTATTGAAATTGACAATATGTATGTAAGTGACCTCTCGGGGTTTACGTATAGTAAATGATTTGAATATAAAAAAAAGCTATTTGCTACTTTTGATTGATTAATATTCAAACGCTATTACCTATCTTATAAATATTAGTTATAACATCATCATTTCCGCTCATGTACGTCCCACTGCTGGGCTCCACAATAGGAAGGAAATTTGATCTTACTATACCTAGTCAGACAGATTGTGGTATAGGGTTTTATTTCAATTTCTCCTTCTCTTGCATAGATGTTATATGCGTATTATATCCCATAGTCGTCTTTTACGACATCCACGGGCAAGATAGGGAGTGGTGAATTGTATTGTTGCTGCGTCAGCACACGGCAAGTCAGTTCTATAACTAGTAGTAATACAATAGATTGCTTCGTCTGCTTCTACGACTGTGGAAGGTCTGCAGTTATTTTGATATCATTTTAGTTTCTGTTGCCGCAACTTTTATAACATAATTTTGATTGGAACTTCACAAAATTTGAGATAATCATCGATGATCAATTTATAGCTTTGTATGTGAGAAACCATTATGAGTATTTTACGTGTAAATGTGACCAAACTACTTTTCACAAAATATAATTTATCTTTTGTGTAGTTACGAACTAAGAATGCTATTCATCAGCGCCGTAAATGAGGTAGTGGATAGGCAGTAGACTCTGGGGGACTCAACACTAGCCAGACCACACAGGACTACTCATTTTTCAGTTTGCGCCTGATAAGTTCCCACTACGCCCCTTTTTTTTTCAGGTGGACTGCGGTCGGCGCACTCCTCGCACCATTCCGTCCGGGGCGACAGAGGGGTGTAAGCACGCACACCCGCAACCCACCCGAACACCACGTCGCCTTCGTCGTTGGGCCGACCACCGGAGCAGGGTTACTTGTCGTCAGTGGTCGGCCCGATGGAATACCCCCCAGTGGGGTACCCTCCCATCGACCAACGTCTCCCCCTCAGGGAAGACGTCGGTCTATCCTCACGCGGTCGGCCTCTCGGCGGGTGACGGACTAATTCCCCGACACGTCACCCGCGGCCTCGACTAGAGCGGCATGACGTGCAGGTAGTCGCGCCTACGCCGCCCCAGTCGCCGGGGGCGGTTCGCTTCGTCGAGGCTGCGCTCCTCGCGCGCGCGACCCGTCGCCTCCTTCTGTGAGATCACTGCCTCGCAGAAGTCTGCAACCGCGTCCCAGTTCCTGACCGTCCTGGTCCTGGACCTGGGTCAGCACCGATGATTGTAACGAGTTCATGACGCTGCTCTGCCCGGCCGGAAGGCCTCCAGACACCGAATCGAAGTCTCTCTAGCCAGACTGCCCAACGGGCAATAACGTCTCGGCGGGCGTCGACGCGCCAGGCGGTGAGCTCCCTCAAAGAGACCACACCGCCCTCCGCTCGCACCCCCAACACCCGTCGATACAAATCGGGGAGCATTTCCGCCTCCAGGGCCAACGCGGCCGCTTCACCCCTAGTGCTCGATTACAACATACTCGTACGTGCCTTCATGCCAGTGTCATCAAAAACGTCTGTTAAATTAGACAAAATATAGAATTTATTTTGGCAGCGCTTGAGGATATGTGCGTTTATTGTTCATCGGAGTCAAGCGTACTGTTATTCGGGTTCTTGAAGATTAGTTTTAAAAAAAAAGATTTTAATGGCACAGACACATTTATTTAATATAAAATTAGTACAATGATTTTTAATTACAAATCGACCAGCGCGAACGGGATTTGTGACCGGACTGATGGATATGTGGGATGCGCGGGAGGTGAGAGCCTAGAAAATGATGATGCAGCAGAAAAGAGGAAAGCTAAGGGAAACAGGGAAGAGTTATAGTTATAACAGTACGTAGTGTACCTATAATAGGTCAATTTCCCATGAAATCAATGACACCATTATTAATGTTTGTGTGTGTGTGTGCGTGTGTGCGTGCGTGTGTGCGTGCGTGCGTGCGTGAGTGCGTGCGTGTGTGTTTGGACGCATTTTTTTTTTTCATTTTAAAGCAAGTTTCCTGGCGGTTGTTCTTAGCTATTTTTGATTAATATCGGTCGAGTAGTGTAAGATTACCAGCTCTAGAATGATGTGGTGGCGTGTGACGTTTCGATTAAATGCTTCACGCGTGCCAGTATAATCGTCAAATGATAATTTATTGATAATTCCTGTTGAAGAGAATTATTTTAGTTTGTGTCGGGGACTATTCAAAATTTTCAATTT
This sequence comes from Lymantria dispar, assembly GCA_032191425.1. NCBI lineage: Eukaryota > Metazoa > Arthropoda > Insecta > Lepidoptera > Erebidae > Lymantria > Lymantria dispar. The sequence continues at coordinate 107,096 of CM063465.1, read as the reverse complement.
TACTGATTATTGTTCAAACAATACATGTAAGCAAACCTGTGTGCTCAGCTAGTTATATATAAATGTTGCTTACTCGTATGTAGATGTCGCTATCATATTATATCCCTATGGCGCCCATCGGTGATTGTATAATAAACTGTATATGTTACAGCCGCCATTGTGTTTACAATACAAGTGGTGTCACTGCCACAGTACTTGCGCGACACGACACGATCACATCACATTATGATAATTTGTGATAATATCATCATTATCCCTCCACATTACTATAATTATATAACACGCGGTGGAATGATTTAATCATAAACTTTATTATAGTTAAGATGTTATCGCCGTGTATTACATTTTTTTAAATGAAACTTCTTTATAATCGTTGTGATTTCAAACTAGATGAAACGAAAAAGCGAGTAAATGTATAGAATTCAGGCGACGAGAGAATGAGATAAAGGATAGAGGATAAAGGATGAAGGAGTTTCACTTGTGATTTGCGTACTTTGTACATACGTTCTTTTTTTTTTTTGGAGTTTGTGTGGAGATGTTTAAATATCAAGCTCTCGCGCCGAGTATCGAGGTACAATTTACACTCGGACTATATATTTGTTAAATTCGGATAGAGGTCTCCCTGACTCATCGGAAACGTAGCAGGGGTCACAGGGTGGACGGAGTTCCCGGGTTTCCGCGGTGAGTTGTGAGCCAACTGGATCGGGACCTACTGATGGAGGCAGCCATGTACTGTTCCTTACTACGCCTAGCTGACGGGGTGGACGCCAAGGCTGACCACATTCGTTGTACGTTAATGCAAATTTACAATGTGGACCGTTTCATAAGATAATACAACGCGTGTCTAGCGTCTAGTGTCTGAGTGTTGGAAGGAGGTGAGGCTGGTGCGCCTGATGAAGCCGGGCAGTAACCGGACTCAGCCCCAGCCTACAGGTCTAGCGTTCAGCTGGACGATACGGGAAAGTTGTTGGAGAGGATCCTGGCTGCCAGCATTAGCGATCGGTTTTCAAAAGGGGCGTTCGATGATCGCGGGCTTGTTGCTCTTGAGGGCCATGATGGGGAGGCGATCACGAGCGGAAATTTCGTCAACGCATTCAATAGTCCTCCATTCAATTGCATAGGAGTGGTAGGACCACACTGTCGACAGTTATCTGTCTACAGCCGCGGGCCGGTCCGTCCGGGGCAGTACCATGCTCTCGCAGAAAATCGACGTCTGAGTAGTAGCAATTTGTTACTGCGCTTCGTTCGGTGAGCGAGAGAGCCGGAAGCCCAACTTTCTGAGGGTGATTGCGTGTGGAGGGTTTTGGTGGTGCCCTTGGTATCACCGAGCCTCAATGCACGCATTCACACTCCCTTCGCGGTAGGCAACGGCCTTGTAAAGGTCCATGAGCGGCAGCAACACTTACCATCAGGTGTACTGTTTGCTCGTTTGCCACCGTTTGCATAAAAAAAAAAAAGGGAGGCGTGGAAGAAACTTTTATTCTGTAACACACGCAAAAAGTGTGAAGATTAAAAAAAAGGAAAGATCCTGTAAAATTGAAATGTTATCAACAAGAACGATACTTGTATATCATTTAATAACATTTTACATATAATTTAAAGGTAAAATACCTTCAAGGGAGATTATTTTACATAAGTATATTTTAACTGTAACAACAGTCTCGTCTGTACAATGCGTCTACCCTCTGTCTCTACAATGACATACACACACACATACAGTATGAGCCGCCTGTACTGTTCGTATATAACCTATTCAATACATCACCAATGTGAAACTGTACGTTGTTACTGTGTGTGTGAGCAGTGGGCGCGGCCACGTGTGTGACGTCACTATACACACACACACACACACAAACACACAAACAATTACAATATTCGTTATACACATACAATCATCATCATCATTTCAGCTCATACCGGTCCCACTATCAGGGTCGAACCTGCTACACACTAGAAGGGAACTTACTATACCATGCTGGTCAGACAGGTTGGTATAGGGTATAATTTCAAGTTTTCTTTCGCTTGCACAAATGTTTTATGCGTATTATATCCTTTAGTCGTCTTTTACGACATACACGTGTGAGATAGGATTCTTTTTTTATTGTGGGCTATAGTAAGCGCACACGCGGTCCATTTCGTCCGGGGCGACGAAAGGACGGCGCGCGGCCCCATAACTCACCCTCGTCGCCTCGTTGTTGGGCCGACCGCCGGAGCAGGGTGACTCGTCAGTGGTCAACGTGTGAGATAGGGTGTGGTGAATTGTATTTTTACTCACCACACGAAAATACAATACACACAAAAACACATGCCTATATAGAAACTTCTATACGGTTCTATGAGTAAACAACGTTGCTGACAGAAAGGAAAACTAAGTATATCCTAAAAGTATATATAATATTCTAAAATAAATTATCAATCATTCAAAAAATAAAAGTTCAACTCATCTGACTATTAATGTGATATAGGGAGCAGTTATTTTTTTCTTAAAAGTAATAATTTGTAGAAATATAAAGTATACAATAGATTACAACGTCCGTGTTCGCTAAGAGCCTGTAAATATAAAGTATACAATAGATTACAACGTCCGTGTTCGCTAAGAGCCTGTAAATATAAAGTATACAATAGATTACAACGTCCGTGTTCGCTAAGAGCCTGTAAATATAAAGTATACAATAGATTACAACGTCCGTGTTCGCTAAGAGCCTGTAAATATAAAGTATACAATAGATTACAACGTCCGTGTTCGCTAAGAGCCTGTAAATATTGGGTAACCTTCATTATTACAAATGCACTACTAACGACACTATTCACCGTTTAAGTCCTCATTATTAACTAAATTCGTATCATTGAAACAGTTTCATTATCAAGATATAATTAAAACCAATACAATATATTACACTCAGTATTTAATAAAATGTCTAAATCATAATGTATGTGGAGCCGCTGTCTCGGAGTCGATCTCAAGGCGGCCGCCGTCCTCTCCATCATTATTGAAGCCCGATACATTCGAATGACACTAATCGATACAAAACACTCACAAATTACAAACCTATCTACATCTCTATTAAGTAATTTCATATAAATTACATTCGAATAAAAATGTGGACACATCCTTAACGTTGTTCTACAGTATAGTCACCATAATTATTAATACACGGGGACATATTCCTGTTATCGAAAGTAATACAATTTATTATACATTTGTTCTTCATGTATAGTTTAAAGAGAGAACAAACAATCGCATAATCAATGTGATAAGGACTGATATTACTTACAATGTAGTTACATTATTATAGAATAGGCCTGAACATTGTCCGTGTGATGATGGAGTAAGAATAAAATTCAGCATCCCGTCTCTGGCCTGTGGGTGTCGTAAAAGACAATCAAAGGATATATTATGCAGAATATATTATGTCATAAAACCCTATGTCAACACGTTTGACCAGCGTGGTATATTAGGTAAATTTCTCTCGGAGGAGCTCAATAATGGGACGTATATGAGCTGAAGTAATGAAGTGAAAAATAAATAAAAACCCGCAAATTTTGCATATTTAATTAAAATTTAAAACAAAGATCAACGGGAATATTTAATATTTCCATTATTATGATACCTAACATTAGTTATTGAGATAAAGCAAAATATAGTCTGCATACACAGAAACCACTAAATATCACAGAACTATGTCGGCTATATTTCTAAGCAATAACTTTACAAATGATAATACCGGAACGTGAAATGTCAATGTGTTGCTCGTTACAGTTAAGTGAGGAGCCGCTGTTTGATCTATCTAACGCCTTTCACTATTACGAATATCCCAATATTGTATATAGAATGATGTGAGCCCTACAGTGTTGGATGCGCCAGGGTCACTTATAAATCACGGCGGCATGTTAATGAGATCCGATTACTGGAGATATATAGTTCTAATGATAATGTACAGGTCGCTCGGCGGCGCGGTCCGGGGACTCGCCCAGGGGACCGCACTGGCGCATGTACTTGTAACATTTACTTACGACAATACATTTCGAATATTTTTTATAACTACGACTTATTTCATTATCTCATTGTTATAATGTCAAAGGTTGATGATTGTAAGGCAAGTCATTGGTAAGTTTTCTTCTGTGTATTACTGCTAAACTTCTCAGAAATGGTACGTAGATTGGCAATAAGTTCGGTAAATGATAAAAAGATAGTTTCCTATACATGATAGTTATAAACGTTAAATATGATAAGTGTATTTATTACACGCTCCATATCTCACGTGTAACAAGTTTAACTAATTATAATATACTCATTGGAGTCACTGGGGCAGCAGAGAGACTGGGTCACTCTGTGTATTCTATCGGCTGTTTCATGGGGAGTGCTCTGAGGAAGTGTGTGACTTGGTACCACCGTCACCGCTTTACCAACATACCACACGATACCGTAGCAAGGTTTAAGTATACATTTCACGTGGAAACGTTATGGTCTTCAACTGTATGTTTCTAGCGATCATCTCTCCCACGTACGTGCAAGCTCTGGAATGAACTACCTGCTGCTGTGTTTCCCGAGCGCTATGACATATCCTTCTTTAAACAAGGTTTAAGAAGAGCAATTTCTTCACGGTAGGCAACGGCTTAGCTCTGCCCCTGGTATTGCAAAGGTCCATGTGCGGCAGCGTCACTTACCATCAGGTGTGCTGCTTGCTCGATTACCACCATCGACAATAAAAAAAAACTATAACAATTTAAATCATTATTAACTACTATAACACAATATAGAAATACAGAAACATCTCCACGAAGGAGAGATGACCGTTTCGCTGAAGTGCATACAAACTGGAGAACAATCATAATTGGCGCTCAAAACTGCTGTTGCTATTCTCCTGCGCATCCCTTAGCTAGAATCAAAGTATTGTTTAAAGTATCATTAAGTATTAATCAAAGTTACATTTCAAAGTATTTTTATTAACGTCATGTAATTACTAAATATACATAGTTTAATAATTATATAAAGTGCGTGCGTGCTTTATTGGATGAGCGAGAAGGCCGAGGACCCTAAGTCTTTACAGTGCGCAGCAACCTTATTGTATGCCTGATATTGCAAATATCTATGAGCAGCAATTACCATTTACCATCAGATGATTTGCTTACTCGTCTGCCACCAAAAGCGATAAAAAAAATAACAGCAGTATGATGACGAGCTAGGAATATGATGTGTTATCACTCCTTCCCTATAGAGAGGTGAACATCAAAGAGACACGTCACTAAGCTCATAGATGGCTGAATAGCATTCGCCTCGATCTTGACCACGTCTAGTTCAATAGCATACATACTAACAAACACAACACACACACAATTAATTAGCACGACACAATCTGTGCTGTCACCGCCCACTGACTACATCGGCCACCTCGCGCATAATTCACAATTAATAGGACAGGACGGCTACACGCGCGCGACTTAACGACTAGTCGTCCGCGACTAGTCGCATGTTTCATCATAACACTAACAAACAATGTCTTTCCCACGTTGCAATAAAATTTCTCCTATAGAACTACTAATAGAGTTAATTTTTGTATTCATATTACTATTCTACAGTTGGGCAATTTGTTTGTATGTTTCATCGGAAGAATTAAAAAATAAAATAATAGTATTTTGACGTAAGTGATTGGTTAACTTAAAGATATTTCTAAAATAGAACCCTGCAACCCATAGCGGCGTAGCAGTGACTATAAATAATAATAAATTAATTAAATTGGATAAGAACGCAACGGAAATACTTATAAAGACCGACCAAAGTACAATACGATTAATACGAATGAAAAATACCATAGATAATATTGAGCGAGAGTGTTCAAGTATCGACAGTATTCATATTACATGTTTAAGAAATTATTTGTAAAATGAAAAAGAACGAAGAGCACAGAGAGGAGCATTACACCCCTTCGTATTATAACATTATTGCAAGGAAAACAAAAAGAACGAAGAGCACAGAGAGGAGCATTACACCCCTTCGTATTATAACATTATTGCAAGGAAAACAAAAAGAACGAAGAGCACAGAGAGGAGCATTACACCCCTTCGTATTATAACATTATTGCAAGGAAAACAAAAAGAACGAAGAGCACAGAGAGGAGCATTACACCCCTTCGTATTATAACATTATTACAAGGAAAACAAAAAGAACGAAGAGCACAGAGAGGAGCATTACACCCCTTCGTATTATAACATTATTGCAAGGAAAACAAAAAGAACGAAGAGCACAGAGAGGAGCATTACACCCCTTCGTATTATAACATTATTACAAGGAAAACAAAAAGAACGAAGAGCACAGAGAGGAGCATTACACCCCTTCGTATTATAACATTATTACAAGGAAAACAAAAAGAACGAAGAGCACAGAGAGGAGCATTACACCCCTTCGTATTATAACATTATTGCAAGGAAAACAAAAAGAACGAAGAGCACAGAGAGGAGCATTACACCCCTTCGTATTATAACATTATTGCAAGGAAAACAAAAAGAACGAAGAGCACAGAGAGGAGCATTACACCCCTTCGTATTATAACATTATTGCAAGGAAAACAAAAAGAACGAAGAGCACAGAGAGGAGCATTACACCCCTTCGTATTATAACATTATCACAAGGAAAACAAAAAGAACGAAGAGCACAGAGAGGAGCATTACACCCCTTCGTATTATAACATTATTGCAAGGAAAACAAAAAGAACGAAGAGCACAGAGAGGAGCATTACACCCCTTCGTATTATAACATTATTGCAAGGAAAACAAAAAGAACGAAGAGCACAGAGAGGAGCATTACACCCCTTCGTATTATAACATTATTGCAAGGAAAACAAAAAGAACGAAGAGCACAGAGAGGAGCATTACACCCCTTCGTATTATAACATTATTGCAAGGAAAACAAAAAGAACGAAGAGCACAGAGAGGAACATTACACCCCTTCGTATTATAACATTATTGCAAGGAAAACAAAAAGAACGAAGAGCACAGAGAGGAGCATTACACCCCTTCGTATTATAACATTATTGCAAGGAAAACAAAAAGAACGAAGAGCACAGAGAGGAGCATTACACCCCTTCGTATTATAACATTATTGCAAGGAAAACAAAAAGAACGAAGAGCACAGAGAGGAGCATTACACCCCTTCGTATTATAACATTATTGCAAGGAAAACAAAAAGAACGAAGAGCACAGAGAGGAGCATTACACCCCTTCGTATTATAACATTATTGCAAGGAAAACAAAAAGAACGAAGAGCACAGAGAGGAGCATTACACCCCTTCGTATTATAACATTATTGCAAGGAAAACAAAAAGAACGAAGAGCACAGAGAGGAACATTACACCCCTTCGTATTATAACATTATTGCAAGGAAAACAAAAAGAACGAAGAGCACAGAGAGGAGCATTACACCCCTTCGTATTATAACATTATTGCAAGGAAAACAAAAAGAACGAAGAGCACAGAGAGGAGCATTACACCCCTTCGTATTATAACATTATTACAAGGAAAACAAAAAGAACGAAGAGCACAGAGAGGAGCATTACACCCCTTCGTATTATAACATTATTGCAAGGAAAACAAAAAGAACGAAGAGCACAGAGAGGAGCATTACACCCCTTCGTATTATAACATTATTGCAAGGAAAACAAAAAGAACGAAGAGCACAGAGAGGAGCATTACACCCCTTCGTATTATAACATTATTGCAAGGAAAACAAAAAGAACGAAGAGCACAGAGAGGAGCATTACACCCCTTCGTATTATAACATTATTGCAAGGAAAACAAAAAGAACGAAGAGCACAGAGAGGAGCATTACACCCCTTCGTATTATAACATTATTGCAAGGAAAACAAAAAGAACGAAGAGCACAGAGAGGAGCATTACACCCCTTCGTATTATAACATTATTGCAAGGAAAACAAAAAGAACGAAGAGCACAGAGAGGAGCATTACACCCCTTCGTATTATAACATTATTGCAAGGAAAACAAAAAGAACGAAGAGCACAGAGAGGAGCATTACACCCCTTCGTATTATAACATTATTGCAAGGAAAACAAAAAGAACGAAGAGCACAGAGAGGAGCATTACACCCCTTCGTATAATCGCTTCACAAATAATCTTCATAAACATCTAAGAAAGTCATCACCATCATCTCAGCTCACAGGTTTCGCTGCTGGGTTAACACCTACTCCTGGATACAAGTGAAATTGATCTAATGTACCACGCTGGTTAGATGTGCTGGTATAGTGTTTTATTTCGAATTACCTTCTCTTACATAGATGTTATAAGCCCATTATATCTCTTAGTCGGCTTTTGCGACACCCACAGTCAGGAGAGAGGGTGGTGAATTATATTATATAGTTTTAATTTTGTATATTGCATTATTGTATTTGATTTTTATTAACTTTGCCGCGCTAAGCGTACCTTAAGGTTGATGTGTGGGATTACAAGACTAGATAAGATAATAAATGAGTATATTAGGGGAAGGCTGAAAATGGCGCCAATGATAGAGAAGATTGGGAAAGATGTTGTGCCGACCATACTTAGCATGAATTGAGGGCAGGGAAATGATGGTTAACTTTGTCGTATCGGCAACGTAGTCAGAATACAAGTCGCAGGTGTAGTACAAGATGCAAATAGCATCTATTGCAAGTAAAACAAATCTGCGGGTACAGTATATTAACTTGCCTTCCACTGTGAAGGAAACCCAAGTTGTACACAACAACAGTGCTGCCTCTGTGCGCTAAGGCAGCGATAACAATAGCGTCATGTATACGGGTGAAGTCGCTATGAGTGTCTAGTATGTAGACTCTGTATATATATATGGGTAGTATATTCATTAATACGTCTGCGGTAATAAGTCGCGCCAATTAACGTTGAGGCGCGACTAGTGTCGCCCACACGCGCGACACAACTCTGCCGCGCACATCACTTAAACAAACAAACAGCGACACACATACATACTTGTAGTGAATTAATATTGAACGCGATCAACTGAACTTGAATTTCATACTTAAAGACCATCTGACCCAACAGACGTTGTTCCGTCCAAATCTAAAATAATAGTACAAGGAATTTGCCTTGACGATCGCAGCGTCACCTACCAGTTCTAATTATTAATCTAAACCATTCTCATACCCATCGGAACAAAACCACGCCACAAAAATTCATCAAAATTGGTCCAGCCGCTCAAAAGGAGTTCAATTACAAACACACGAACAGAAGATTTAAATATATTAAGATCAATATGGCAGCGCAAATGTACTATTTATTTAATTCGCACCTGTTGAGCGAACTGTTCCTGTCATTCAAGTTCATCATCATCATCTCGGCTCATATACGTCCCACTGTTGGGCACGAGCCTCCTCCACAATAGGAGGGCAATTGACCTACTACACTAATCAGACGGATTAGTATAAGGTTCAATGTCGGGTATTTATGTACGTAATCAATACATAAGTTTTCATCATCATCTCGGCCCATTATATCCTACTATTGAGCTCGGGCCTCCTCTACTAAGCGAGAAATATTGACCTGCATAGCGTGCTGATCACACGTGCTGTATTATTTAGAGATTTTCTTCTCATGCGTAGATGTTGTATGAATATTATATTCTCTTAGTTGTCTTTTACTACACGAACAAGAAAAAGGATGGCGAATTGTATTCTTATACCGTCACCACACGGGAATCAAGCAAGCGGCATCTAAGTTAAATAAAGCTAATTAAACCCTTTTATTTATTGTAAATAAAACTACGGATTTCATCGTTGTACGTTTCGAACACTTTACAGCGTTCATAGTCACGAGCAGACCATGAACGCTGCAAAGTGTTCGAAACGTCAGGCAATTATAAATCAAACATCAAACGCGATAAAATCCGTAAAGTAGTTTTATTTACACTGTGTAATACTCGCGTAAACATCAGACAATCATTAACCTCTAGTTTAAATTAATAATACAATTCACCAGTTCTATTCTTGCCCGTGGGTATTGTAAAAGACGACTAAGGGATATTATACGCAGTGTACCAACCCATCTGAACGGCGTGATGTATCAGGTTGACAATCCTCCCACTGTGGAGGAAACTTAACTCCAATAATAAAATATTAATTAATTAAAACGATGATGATGATGATAAATCAAATGTATACTTATTCTTATGATGATGGAAAACGAACACAATAGTCATGGTACTCTCTTCTCTTCTTTACTATGCAAAAAAATATCGTAATGATAGTAAGTAATAGGCACGGAATCTTTTTCTGTTTTTCTTCGTCGAATCTTAAAATAGCATTATAAAGATTAAGCACTATTAAAAAACTTAAATATCGTGGCTTTATATTAAGTAAATGGGTACTAATACAAAGCCACGATATTTAACTGATTTAAAATGAAATTTATTGGGGTCCGTTCATTGATGATCCTACTAACATTCACTATACAATAGGTATCCCAGAGGACACCGTCGCCTGCTCTCCTGACCTTCCTTTAACAGATCTTTAAGACATCAGCAGGTGACTACTGGGCGTAGAGCCACATCGTGTTATCATTCATCATCACTAATATTTCAATTAATATAATAAAATTGTATTAATAAGTAAATAAGAATTTAAAATAAAAAAGGAAATTTGAAAAACAAAGGTTAATTTTAGAGAGGTTGCGAAAATTATCGCTTCCATTGTCGTGTGCCTGCAGACTTGTTATGATATTTAGCAGCTGACACAACTTGTTTAACTTTTTCTATGTAAAGGCTCTTAATACAACGCTGCGGATACTATATACAATCTAATTTTTCAACTAAAATAAGTCAGTAAACGTATTCATTAATCCTAATTATCATTAAGTAATTTGAAAGTAAATGTTTCATTGTCAACGGTTTCTATAGCCAAAAGTGTCTTCTGTGAGACATGGCGCAGTACACTAGGTACAGATGCGGTTGAAGACATGTTCCCACGACGATAGCCGGTGCGTGTAGCTGTGCACATACAATATATAATAACACACGAGGGCCTCACGTTTCGTACTACAATTATCTGTCGCCCACAATAATACACGAACTTAAAATTGCCATAATTTCCATTCGACAGGAAGCCTCTTGTGTATTATTTGCTGTTGTGTAGACAATTGCAATTTCCTCGGCGTTGTTCGCATATGAACAGGAGACACGGTGTGTTGGCGCGTAGCCTCCTGTCGGGGGACACACCGCAGACAATAAGGCCACTCTGAATGTTGCTATAATTAGATACCGTGTCTGTTGTGTGCACGTGTGACGTAACGACATACTTTGACTCGCTGTTACACTGACCACTGCTAACTTTATTGTAAATTTCAATAATATATTGATGTTTTTTAAGTGAAGCTTCTTTGCGCGCATGAGGGTAAAATTTTTATGGATGAAACATAATTTAGTGACACAAAAATGTGAAACGTTTTTGTACAATAAGAAGGAGAAGGTGATTGAGAGAGAGTGAGAAAGGGCAAATATAGCAGGAGGTACATAGCGATTGAGCGAGAGCAGGGAGCAAGCGAATAAGAAAAATCGAAAGATTTTTTTACTTTTTTTTTAACATTGGCAAAAATAATGCGTTACCAAAGAAATTTCACTGCTGATTTGTACGCTCTTTTTTTTTTTACTCTAAGAATACAATGCACCACTCCCTATCTCGCTCATGGGTATCGTAAAAGACGACTAAGGGATATAATATGCATATAACATCTATGTAAGGGAAGGAAAACTCGAAACAAAACTTTATGCCAACATGTCTGACCAGTATGGTATTGTAGGTCAATTTCCCTCTCATAGTGGAGGAGACTCGAGCCCAACAGTGGGAGGCGTATGCACTGTAATGCTGATAATTCCTTATAGAGAGTAAGGAATCACAACAGTGTAATTGAATCGTGTCCAAGTATTGTACCCTGAAGAGCGCTCTACCTATATACAATATGTTTTATAACCAACTACTATTAAATTATTGTTACTTCACGTTGAACTTCATAGTGGTCGCCATGTGGGACTCACTTATCTAGTATATGGAGCCAACAAAGAAATCGCTTGTTTCTATAATTTCAATGATAGTTTTTATTGCTTTAGGGGCTTTAAAATGTGGTGAATCACGTAGTAAACATCGAAGAAAAGTAATTTGTGACCTTATTTTGCTTAAAGTCCTCTTCAGCTCCAACGAAACAACGATCTATAATACCTGCTACATGGTGTCTCCCATGGTCCAATTGGAAAACTGAAAATCAGGCCGGCGCTTAAGGTGTTAATGTTATTTCAAAAATATTCTCAACATTAACTCTCGTATGAATTTAAATTTTAGATATAACTTTATACCAATAGTCTCAAATGCATTTGTAAAGTCGATGTTCTTTCTTATTTTAGTTGTATCTAAGCATATTATAAGTGGCGGCCGGTGAAGCGATCCGTATGGTGACGGAGTAACAATACAATTCATCGCCCCCTCTCATACCCGTGGGCGTCATAAAAGACGATTAAGGTAAAAAGAGAGGGGGAATAATAATAATATAATAATAATAATAATACCCTCTGGGCCAGTCGTTATCTCACCATGAGACTAACGCAAACCTCGGAGGAACATTATATGGCTCTCTAAGTTCTTTTGATATAAAGGAAAAATGTATCACAAGATTTATAGAAAAGCCAATAAACCGCAGGGCAGCTTGTGGCGTGCTGAATGTGAGTGGCGACACTGCGGTCCTGAGTGCCCCAGAGAATCGGTCAGGGCCTCGTATCCAGCTCGCGTTTACTGGCTGGCTGGAGTGGAGATCGAAGAGTGCCTGCAGAATTCTCAACTCTGGCTTGCCTTAAATGGCTGATCAGAGAGGGGTTGCCAGAGCTCGGGGGTGGAAGTGTCATTTTCAAGGGCATAACTACGGGGAAACCACTGCGATGGTGAAACCGGCGCCGCACCGCTCGACACCCCAAGCCACTTGCACCAATGTTGCCCTCCTGTTACCCGTATGGCCTGTGTGCCTGTGGCGACCATTTGGGGGAGCCCATTCAGTGAGTTGGCAAGTCACCGTCTGCCAAAGTTCAAGACGATAAAGGTATTGAAGGCAGATGACAGTTTCTCAATCAATAGTTTCATTTAATCCAATCCATCAAACCTCACAACCCCATAATCTGGTTTTAGATATCATAATTGCACAATAGTTTTACACCTACCGTTGGCAGTCCACGAGTGTTATGTGCAGACGTGGAGTGTCATCGGTAGACGTCCCATCCCATTTTAACATTAAATTTCTCCAAAGGCCTCTGCGTGTTGGATCCATATCCCCATGTAAGCCTTTCAAAGGACCGGGTATCTTCCCTTTTTTAATATTTTAAACAATATGGAAGATAGCCGTGATACTGGGAGACACAATATAATAATAATAATATGTTAACATGCATACAATATCGGGGGTTGGAGTCCCGTGCGGGACAACACTATGTGCGATCCACAAATTGTTGGTCTCAGTCTGTATGTAATTTGTTTCCGTTAATTATATGTTTGTAAAGGCAATATAAGGATTATTTCCTTAGTGCAAAGTGTTGTCTGTTTAAAAAAAAACGGTCAAAAGGAAAATTTGAAATAAAACCTTATACATCTGACCAGTGCGGTATAATAGGTCAATTTCCCTCCCATAGTAGAGGATAGCCGAGCCCAACAGTGGGACGTATATGTGTTGTAATGTTGAGTGTATCAGTACCCATGTGGTTGCAGTGCAGCAGCAGCAGCGGGCAGTGGTGGGGGGGCGCAGGCGCTGGGCGCGGCGCTGGTGTGCGCGCGTGCCGCAGGACTCACCGAGAGACAGCGCGCCATCTGTCGCGCCTCACCAGCCGCCGTGGCCGCCATCGGCGACGGACTCCGGTAGGACTGAGTAGATATACTCGACGTGTGCGCTCTAATGTAATCACTCCGCTCGGTGAACAATATATCGACCACAGTGAGGTGTGCCAACAGAGTTCCTCTGATGTAGATCTTAGACGTGTTTATGACTCCTACAGCAAATATGGGTTAACAATAATTATATACCTATCTCGTCACTAGACGGAGAATATCGAGAAAATAAATGAACGTAACGTTATTACATAAATGTACCTATATCAAATAAGTTTTTAATTTGTACGTAACAGAGAGTACAATGTTGACGGATGGTATCGGCTCGGTATTGATGGTATCCCGGTCAGTGTTAACAGCGCATTGCTTCAACTCGACAATCGAGCCCGTGAGAAGGGGCGCTACAATACACTTAGCGCGTGTGCTGTGTGTGACAGGGCGGCGTACGCGGAGTGTCGCACGCAGATGGCAGGCAGACGGTGGAACTGCTCCGGGGTCGGGGACGCGCACCGCTTCGGACACGTCCTACCACTCGGTGAGTAACTATAAACACATAACCAATACTGCAACACTAGGAAAACATGAAACATAAACACTGTTAGTAATTGTAAGTCGATATTATTCGTGTGGTGATGGACTAACAATACAATTCACCACTCCCTATCTTGCCCGTGGGTGTCGTAAAAGACGACTAAGGGATATAATATGCTTATAACATCTGTGAAAGAGAAGATATATATATGATCGTCATTATCTCAGCCTATATAATATATATGCAGTAAAACCCATTTAAGACGATTTCGCAGGGACTCGACCAAAAACGCGTCTTAGGCGGGAAAACGTATTATGCGAGAAAGGAAAAAAACATGCCATTATTATTTATTATATTCTATTATTATTTTGAATACCTACGTATTGAATTTAACATTTAAAAATTACCTATATAAAATGTTGTTTATTATTATTACGTTACTTAAAGTAATCACTTATTTTAGTTTGACAAAAAGATTTTAAGGCAAGAGCAATTACAAGATTTTCAACGTAATTAAATTTTCGCAGTGCGTCCTCGCTTTGATTCAAAGAAGTTACATAGCGTCTTAAATCATCTAGTTATCTTATCCATTAGTCGTCTTTTACGACACCCACGGACAAGAGAAGGGATGGTGACTTGTATTCTTACTCATATTGTGTTGTAAATTAAACAATTAATATATAAACGAAACGTGTATGTTTGTTCTGTTGTGTCGTGACGGGTGACACCCATCGCCATGTACGGTGACGCGCCGGCATACCACATGAAACTATACAGGTATTAGCTGTTGTTGTTCAATTGTGATATATGTGTGTTTATTTAGACTTCAACAGATGACACAGTTCTTTTGCCCTTCCCTCGAATGTGGTTGAGGCGAGTGATGACTGTTCTAGTAGTTAACTTGTGGCATCTATTCCTACCATAATCGTTTTAATTATATATGTAAATTCTGTTACAATCTTATATACAATAAATAAGTTAAAAAAATGTAATTAAAAGTATTAGATAAAGCTCGCTGAGTTTTTTGCCGGATCTTGTCATTAGCGGTCGCGTTCCGATCCGACGTTCATTTATTGAACTCATCATCAACATTGAAATGATGATCGTCCCACTGCTGGGCCTGAGCCTCCTTCGTAATAGAAGGGATATTGACCTTATACCACGCTGGTTAGACGTGTTGATATAGGGTTCTATTTCGAGATTTCCTTCTCTTGCATAGACGTTATATGCATATTATATCTCTTTGTCCGTCTTGTACGACATTCACGGGTAAGATAGGGAGTGGCGAGTTGTGTTTTTACTCCGTCACCACACGGAAAACTATTTTGAATGAATTTAATTTATTTTAAATTGACGATATGTACGTGCGCTGTCGGGGTCTATGCGTAATAATTTATTTGAATTTAATTTTATATATATTTGTATTATATATATATATATATATGTCGCAGCGTCACTACCTCTAGCACCATATCTTAATAGTTTTTAAAGTCCCATACAGACGTTGGCCGAGCCTAGGCCAACGCGAGCGTCGGCAAATAGGTACAAGGCGAGTGCTAGCGTCTACACGTCGGCCGAGTGCGGCGAACGCCAACGCCAGTGGCCAACGTAGACGGGCGTTTGTAGAAGTGTCTACACGTTGGCCGAGTGCGGCGAACGCCAACGCCAGTGGCCAACGTAGACGGGCGTTTGTAGAAGTGTCTACACGTTGGCTTACATCAGTGTTCATTGCGCACTGAAACACTACGGACGTTGACATTAACGTTGCTGCAGCTTCGACTACTTATTTAATGAGCGTATATAACTATTATCTCAGTGTATACCGCAGTAAAGTGGGAAAAAAAGAAGGTGGTTGATACTGAGTATTCACAGAAATAGAACAGTGTAAGATATATCCGTGTGGTGACAGAGAAAGAAAAAAATTCAGCAGTCCCTATCTTGTCTGTGATTGTCGTAAAAGACGATTAAGGAATATAATACATAATAAGCATATAACATATATGCAAGAGAAGGAAACCTCGAAATAAAAACCCTATACTAACCTGTCTGACTAGCATGGAATACTAAGGTCAGTTTCCCGCCTATTGTGGAGGAGGCTCGAGCCCAACAGTAGGACGTATATGAGCTGAAATGATGATGAAGATACATTTTGATACTATAGGTAACATATAGGGTGACTTGGATCTAATTATTTACGTCGCATATCTAGAAGTAGTGATGCAAATTTGAAAATATAATCATTTATATTGAGCGACAATATCACATTAAACACGTCTAACCGCGATGGATGTCAACCGTGTAATGACGACTCGGCCAACGTGTAGACAGCATTGGCCGAGCGTAGACGAGTGCCTTTGATTTGTGCACAAAAACCGACACCGAGGCGAAGTGAGGCAAGTGACCACGAGCGACGGCGAGTGAAGACAAATCAGCTGTCCACACGTTGGCGCTTGTATTCACTCGGCCAACTAGGCGAGCGACGGCGAGCGTTGGCCAACTAAGGCAAATCGGGTGTACACACGTTGGCGTTCGCCATCGCTCGTCTGCACTCGGCCAACATGTAGACGCCCTATAAGAATCAATCGATTACAGAAACGTCAAGTATTATACTTGGGTGTTTTTGATAGAACGTTGGCAACGATTTTTGATGTTTGTCGTGTGACGGTTAACGTTTGAAATATTACCGAGCTTTCGTGATTGAGAGTTGTCCGTTGAATACTCAGTTGAGAGCCAGACTCGGGGGCGAGCGGTCGTTGTTGCTGCTATGTTGTATCAAATTCACCGCGTTTCCCTAAGTTGTAAGTTAGCTGTCGGTATCCGTGTAATTAGTTGTTATGATAGAAAAGTGTTAACGCTAATTGTTGAATACAGTTTAAAAGTAGCCATCCGAAGTGTTATTTTATTCCACCGCAATGTGTGACCGACCTGATAGTGATGCAGCACGGCGCCAACCCTCGATATATATATATATATATATATATATTCAAATTCATTATAATACATAATATATAGTGGGCCGAATAAAGATTTATCTGTACATAATTGTAAACTGACAGATGACTGCACAGATGGCGTAGTGGTTTAAGATAGCGACCTACAGCGCCAGTGTCGGGGGTTCGAATCCCACGCGGGACAACACTTTGTGCGATCCACAAATTGTTGTTCTGAGTCTGGATGTAATTTGTGTCCGTTAATTATATGTTTGTAAAGTCCCCCGCAATACAAGGATTATTTCCTTAGTGCAGGGTGTTGTCTGATAAAAAAATAAATAAATAATCATTTGATTATAATAATAAATTGTAAACTATAACACTCGCCACACGCGCTGTCTCCACATTATTGTTAAACATTGTTAAGTACCAGTTATACAGGTAAATAGAAAACTGATGTGATCTGTCGATCTGATAAACTGTCTGTACAGACAGACGTACGCACACAACACTAACAATCTATATAAGTTTTCATTATTATATGTTTACCTATATAAACTTTATTAGAAATTGCAATGACAAAGAATATGGTTGACACGCGGTCTCACACGGCACGCCCTATACCTCTAAGTCTGTATGTATGTTTGTGTGTTACAGCGTCACGCGAGGCTGCGTTCGCGTACGCGCTCACGTCTGCCGGGGCGACACACGCGCTGGGCGCCGCGTGCGCCCGGGGGGACCTGCCCGCCTGCGCCTGCTCCACCTCGAGGTGCTCCCTCTACACATACGTACACAATTACTGCGGAGTCAGCGACTGGCGCTAACGTTCCTGTGTAACGCATACCGGACAGGTGGCACCGCAGCCTGACCAGTGCTTGCAGGTGCACCCCGGTCTACTCGGAGATACTAAGGCGTGCCTCCATGTATTATTCCACTAGAGAACATGATTAACAATTTTCTTTTACCACGCGATCGTAATAAAATTACTAGACTCTTTGCACCGCAATCCGTCGTACGATGAGCTCCTGACTGAATGACGAGGTGGGATTCATCAACAAAGGGTCGTCATCTATATTATTTCCATCTGTTCGTGAACGTTTAAAGAAAACTTAACTGGAAATTGACCACTATGTAGCCCAATTCGTCACCGGCCATGGCAGTTTTAGAAGCAAATTATTCTATTTTAAACTAGTAGCTTGATAATTTTGCCAATGTTTGACCTTAAACGCCGATTTTGAATAAACAACGCACCACATCTTTTGGCAGTGCATTCTCTGCTGTAACGAGCGGGACCTCGTGTTAGACAGTCTGCAAGTCACGCCTGGGGTAGTACACTATAGGGACCTCGTACAGCAACTTGAGAAAATATCCGCGCGTTCAGAGGGTTTTGCCATATCTACTATTGCAACCAATCCTAAAGCTCACATACAGGCCCCCTTAAGGTCTGCTAAAGCCGTGGTGCTGTGCTGCTGCACTTCACCTAGTTGTACTAACTCTTATCTACTGGCTTATTAGTCTATTTTGCTATATGTCCCCCGCTTTGTATAAGAGAGAAATGAAACCTTCGCAACTTCTTCTGTTTTTCTTCTCTAATTCAATTTGTTGCGAGTTCCTGAGGGTCAAACCTTGGTATCTTATACGGAGACTATTGTAAGTCCTAACTTACGGAAGCTAGTGTTGGGCGTGTGCGGTGAGATTACACTTTAAACAAGAACAAAACTTGAAACTATGAACAAACATTTGTTATTTTTGAATTTTCAAATTAATTGTATGATCTAATATTAAAATTTGTAAATTAAATGTCTATCGGTCATAGATATATTAATACTATAAGAATATTATTTACAAGAGCAGCTGTAATTTGTTAGTTTAATTATATTTAGCTGCTACCTGTACTTTGCTGACAGACGTCGCAGGACGCGGCAGAGTAACAGCGTTGCGGTATCTCTCTTACAGGAGATGCCTCAACATTATGCTGAGCAGCGATCCTTTTTCTCTTTTGCGAAGGGAATACCAGTGTTGATATCAATATCTTTTTGTGTTTTATTTATTATTATTATTTATTGTTATGTATATTATTATTGATTATACTCACTGCTTGAGCTTTTGTGATGTTTCCCTCCCGTAAAGGAGTAATAAATTATTTTTCTTTCTTTCTTTCAGATTTAGAATTAGCGTTAACACGTCACGTGACGCGTGTCGATCACGACGAACTTTTCTATAAAAAAAAAGATAAAAATGTAGACCTTGATGAAAATAAAACAAATGAATGCTCAGCTAATTATTATTTTTTTCATTAAAACGCAATGAGCACGCCATCCACTTACTTCAATTGTATTTTCAAGTTATCAAGGAACTAACATAAATGTACTAGTAAAATATCATTTAAATCAGTTTAGGATAAGTTAGGTGACAAACACACGCACAAAAGAATTATCATCATCATTTCAGCTCAGAAACGTTCCACTGTTGGGTTCAAACCTCCTCTACAATGGGAGTAAAATTAACTTACCACGCTGGTCAGTCGGCGCCAGGCGAATTGGTATAGGGTTTTATTTCGAGTCCTTCTTCTTGTAATTTTAAATTATAAGAATTATATATATAAAAAATGTATAGTTTATGTGCGTGTTGTCAGACGTCGCGGCGTGGCGGCCGGCGAGCAGTTCGAGTGGGGCGGGTGCGGCGAGGCGGCGTACGGCGCCCGGCTCGCGAGACGCTTCCTCGACGCGCGCGAGCTCGAGGGTGACGCGAGGGCACTCATGAATCTACACAACAACAAAGTCGGACGTAAGGTATACACAAACACAGCAATATTATAAGACAAACAAACTCGTCAACATCTTTCAGCCTGTCGCCGTCCACTGCTGGACGTAGGCCTCCCTCATGTTCCACCATCTAGTATGATCCTGCGCCGCTTGCATTCAACGCCGCCCAGCAACTTTCATTCTATACTGCGTCGTCTAATACGTGGTCGTCACTCGAGAACCTTTCATCCCCAGCGGTTGTCTGTTCGTCGAGTAACCTTACGTGTCCATTACCCTTTCAACGTGCTAATTGTTCGTAAACAACAACTATCGCAAGATAATGATTCAAGAAATTGTTGCTTCTACTTGTGCAACTGTGGCAGTTCTATTCTGCCTCTTTGACATTCGTTTCTATTTCTATTTTAGCAAATTTTATAATGGTTTTTAAATGTAGGCCTCATAACCAAGCTTAAAGTACAAGTTACAAGTACTCCACGACTTATTTAGTTTGGTGACGAGAACACTGTTTAATATTAAAAATGGTATAAGGTTTTTTTTACCTGCAATAGCTACGTGGGGCGAGTCACTGCCTTTTCTCCAATTTGGTTGAGGGGAGTGATGGCTGCTCCAGTAGTTAACTCGTGATCGGGTGCCGCTTATAGGATCTGGTACTTTCTTTCTTTTTTTTTACTAGTGCCAAATATTGAAAAATGTATGTATAGTACATACATTTTCAAAATTTCGATTTCAAAAATTCAAACGGCGTCGCTCTAGAACCAATATGGTGTATACACGCAATTGTATTGAAACTTTTTTAATGCCAGTCCGCTGAATTTCTTGCCAGATCCGTTCAACTTGTGGTCATGTGCCGATCCGGTGATAGAAGAATGTATTGTGTTCAAACGATGTATAATTTGCCAACATGTAGGTCTGTGCCCTTAGAGGACTTAAACAAAATAAATGATTTGATTTATCATCAGCGGTGAACATAATGCGGCAAGACTTGAATCAATTATCTCAACAGAGTTACTGTGTGATGTATTTACTTAATATAAACTCATTTGCAAAAAAAACGGGCGGTTTTGATTTTCATTCATATTTAAAAAGATACAATACCAAAAAGGTTTCAATCGTTTGTACACGTTACTGGCCGGTTTTAAAAATGCTGTGGTATTTAAAAAAGTTCGTTCTAAATTCAATTTTTCATTTGATGTTCATTTTTACAGAAAACCCCTTTTTATCCTACATTTTTGGCGCGAAGTTCCAGAAGTTAACATCGACTTTCATAACTTTTATTCAATTTTTATCGATTAATTTCATATCCTTGACTGTCAAAGCTTTATTTAATGCTGTTTGGCTGTATCAAAAATGGTAGATAAAGTGGTAAAAGCTACCAAAATTATCGCGCTGCTTGAAGAGGGTTGCAGCCAATGTTTCGTGGCTAGGAGGCTAAATGTTAGTCGCTCGACAGTCCAAAGGACCTGGCAGCGATATCAGGAGACTGGTTCCGTCGAGAGAAGGCCTGGTTCTGGAAGAAAACCATGTACCCAACCACGGGATGATCGTTTTCTTGTGAGTCGCGCATTGAGAAATCGCAAATCTTCGTATGTGGATCTTAAGAACAACCTCCAAGAAGTAAGAAATGTGCATATTAGTCTATGGACGGTCAGGAGGAGGCTTCTCGCTGCCAATATACGCAGTCACCGCCCGGCCCGCGGCCCCAAATTACTCCGTGAGCACAGAGTTCACAGGCTTAGGTTCGCTAGAAATTGTGAATCATGGACTCAAGACGATTGGAATAGGGTTTTGTTCTCTGATGAAGCCAGGATATCTCTGTTCGGTGAAGATCGACGTCGGCGAGTGCTAAGAAGACAAGGAGAACGCTTTGCAGAGGCATGTTTCGAAGAAATCACACCTTATGGTGGGGGCTCTGTTATGTTTTGGGCAGGAATAAATTCAATGGATCGTACAGAGTTAGTCTTCATTGAAAACGGCTCACTGACTGGGCATCGATACATAACGGAAGTTCTAATTTCTCATGCACAACCCGCATTGGCCGCTCTAGGTGAAGACTCGATTTTTATGGACGACAATGCTCGCGCCCACCGATCCCGCGATGTTAATGCGTATGTGCAAGAGGTCGGCATTCGTCGTTTGGATTGGCCAGCTCGAAGTCCCGACCTCAATCCCATAGAGCATGTCTGGGACGTTCTGAAACGGCGTGTGAGATCAGTACACCCGGCTCCGCAGACCATCAGAGAGCTGAAGAATGTGATTACTGCGGAGTGGGAACGTATTCCGCAAGTAAGTATCCGGGATATACTCGCTAGCATGCCCAGACGAATTCAAGCTGTGATTTTAGCTAGAGGGGGTCACACTCGATACTAAACATTTATCTGCTTTTACTTTATTAAAGAAAAACAAACAAAAAAACTTTTTTATTTTTACTTCATGAGCATATGCACTACTAGCGAATATACACTACTAGCGAGGTTTAGCATTATTTCCCATAAATTGTATCTAAATTTTATGAAATACTGATGAAAACGATTATTTTCTTATTAATTTAGCAAATTGTGTGGATAAAACTACCTATAATTATCAAACAAAGAAATATTAACATTTGAAATGGTTCATTGCTTAGGTGCCCGTTTTTTTTGCAAATGAGTGTATTAAATATAAAAGTAGTGTATGTGATACACGTTACATTGTATCGTATGTAATATCATTTAGTTGTGACATGTTCAGTGCGCGCTATCAGCTAACAATGTGAGAAAGCTCGCCTCCGATACCCTGAAGGTGAACGCACACTTATCCGAGCCGAACGAGTCGAACGGATCGAATATTAGAATTTTGTATAGAAATCGTCTTCCTAATTCGGACGATTCGACGCGATCAAGTGTGCGAAGTTTCACGAGATTTCATATACAGAATTCTAAAATTTGTTTCGTCCGACTCGTGCGACGCGTTCGGCTCGGATAAGTGTGCGTTCACCATAATGGTCACTCGTCTGTCTAGTATACAACATACATACAACACTAACGAACATCTTTATATACATGTTATTAAATATTATTGTGCGGTACTGAATACTGTACAACACAAGTCGTGCAGCTCGCCTCGTCACGTTAACATTCAGAGTTAACGTGGCACGCGACCAGGGAGTCGGGGCGGCTTCCTGTCGCTACAACTGTAAATACAATATACACTTGTGTGCTGTGTGTGTGTCACACGGCTACCGTGCGGTGAGCGGTGACGCAACAATACAATTTACCACTCCCTATCTTGTACGTAAGACGACTAAGAGTATAATATGCATTTATATGCATCTATGCAAGAGAAGAAAACTCTAAATAAAACCCTATACCTACCTGTCTGACCAGCATGGTATAGCAACGTCAATTTCCTTTCTATTGTTGAGGAGACTCGAGCCCAGCAGTGGGACATTGATGAGCTGGAATGATAATGATATATTACGAACGAAATATGAAATTAAAATATAATATGTTATCGCCAAACGAAAGGTGGCAACACAAAGTATGCTCTGACAACATTGGTAGCTGCGTATGGCCACACTTGAGTGGTTTACTAGCGAACAACGGTTATACATAGATGGTCACAAATGAGTTGAGGGCATTCGGTGGTCACACTTGGAAGAGTCAACAGAAGCAAGGAAGAAGTATCTATAACAGTTTGATATTACAAGTGCTTATTAAGGCTATGTTACTAAGTGTGTATTTATAAAGATGTAATTGTGGAGGTATACGAATAAAGAATAGTATATAATATACGTCACTGTCTTAGTGTTTTATAAATATAACAATATAAACGTCTAAATATTTACATTTTTCAACAATTATAACAGAATTTCGTACGTATTCATACGTAGATCGATTAAATCTGCAAAACTAGATAGCCGCAAGCAGCTAAATATATTATTATTAAAGAATTTATATCAAAGCTAAATAATTATTTTGTATCGTAGAAAAATTTTTACAAATATTTAGTAAATTAATTAATATGAAATTTATTTGAAACGTATAACAATTATTTATTTGACAAAAATTGATTACCTATAATCGAAAGTGTTTATCCAAGTAGATAGCACAGTTGGTATCGCGTTTAAGTGTCACTTAACATCTAAGAGCACTCTCCTAACACTTGGCTCTAACGACGGTGTGTTACAACAGATTATCTTGAAGCGGGTTGCGCGCGCGCCTGCTGCAGCGACCGGCCGTGAGCGTCATCACACGTCTGATCACTTATCGGTCTGTCTGTTGGTCACACACCGCAGAGCACGCCACACCTCCACTCATATAATGGAGACAACTCTGTTGGTAGCGAGCGATATTAAATTAAATAGTAAATAATGTTAAATAAATATTGAATTTGGACAAGCATTCGGGTTGCAGTGTGTATGAAGAACGGTAGCAGTAACGTCCCCGACAGCTACAGTGATACTCTGATGGGCTCCACTTAGAATGCACTTTTATTTCATACAATTTTTCTTTTTTTAAATTTCGTAATATTTTATAAAATATTTATTGTTAGTTGTAACATGTTTCAACAGAAGCTATAAAACTAAAACTATAATATCTCGACTATACTTATGGATAGCAGATTCCCTACAATTATTGTTCGTATTACAGAACTTATGATATAATTACCACAGACCGTACGAGCCTCCTGCAATTATAACTCATATTTCGCAATGTGTTTTATTTTAAAATATAAAACAACAAGTGGGTCCACTGACAGAGACTCGTCCAGTCCCGTAGCGGTACAGTAGGCACTACATCACTTCGCTGACTGCACTCGCCATTACCTCCGTGGCAACATTTAACGTTGAACCAAACATATCATTTGTAGTAATAGCATACGTCTGTGTATAGCCGCGGTGAGCGAGCGCACAGCTCGGTGCGCGCCATTATTACTATCATTTATTTTTCGTTTCAGTGAACTCGCCCCGAGCTACACTTTATTCGTCATACTAATGATGTCTTCAATATTGATATTTACTCTTACTGGGCTACAGTTACAGTATAATATGATAGTGCCTTTGGCATTGTATATATTATATAATAAAACATTTTTATTATTCGTATGCTTTGAGAAATAAATGTCTTAAACCAGAAAGTCATTGCCGATTACATATCAGCTTATATATAATGTCTGTAATTATTTACCTCCGCTTTACAGTGCTGGACCACAACAATATCAATTATCATCAACTTTTAATTTTCTTTAAGTTACAAACTGCTATTATCCTAAAACGATCGTAAGAGACCGGTCCTAATGAACTACCTTGCGGCATCACCAAGTTATTTCTATAGTATGTGTATGTGCTTTTATAAAACCAATTATAAAGATATTATTAGTCTGTATCCATTATTATATGCTAATAAGTGTAAACATCTCTAAACTATATATTAAATCATATTTTACGTTTCATAATACCATAGTCAAATTAGTCAAATGCCTTAGTTAGATCTAAGAATAAAGTATGTATAGAAGTGATGTTTTTAAATACATTGTTTATGAACGGCTATATGTCAATAATATTATGAAGTAGTGATAGTTGAGTACCTAATTAGTGTGTGTTTTATGTTGGCGCAGGTGGTGAAGGAGGTGGTACGTCGCGAGTGCAAGTGTCACGGTGTGTCGGGCTCCTGCGCGGTGCGGACCTGCTGGCGCGCCCTGCCGCCCTTCCGCGCCGCCGCCACCGCCCTACGCCGCAAGTATGACCGCGCACGACTGGTCGCCCCCGCGTCCCCTCCGCACGCTCGCCGCCTGCTGGTCAGTACACAACAGATGAGGAGACAGAGCCCTCGTCACTAACCCCACTACTGTGGTGCATATAACATTAATCCTTCTAAAATATCTTACCTTCATTATCCTACATCATTAAGGAGCGGTTCCCAGTATTTATAGTTTCGTCATTCATGGACCTACAGCGGACACAGTAACGACGCAGAGCATGCTACAACTCCTCAATCGAGACTCGGCTACCACAAAAGCCAATTTTGTTTGCTCATATACATCCCATTACTAGGCTCGAGCCTCCTCCGCAAAGGCAGTGAAATTAACCTACTATACTATGCTGGTAGGTTGGGTAGGGGCAGGCTGGTATAACGTTTTATTTCGAGTTTTTCTTCTCTTAAATAAATGTTATATGCACATCATACTTTTAGTAGTCTCCCTGAGACACCCACACGCAAGGGGGTGGTGAATTGTATTCTTAAGTACTCCCTCCATGTGGAAAATAGCACGTAATAACATACAACGTTCAAACAGTTAACACCTACGAAAGCGTCATCACACAGAAAAAGAAATTGGGTAAAATCCAGGCAGGTTGCAGGCAAGTGTGTGAGAAGCAAACAGTTTAGAACTATTCTACGAGTTATTCTCATGGAGAGGCCTCTGTCCAATCAGCTGATAGATAAAACTCGATTAGAAGAAAAAATACAACTCTATCTGTATGCTATCGGTCTACTCTAATGAGATCAATGATTATTTTGTCTTCTACTGTAGGTAGTACGGAAGCACAAGCATGCCGCTGTACCAATGCGGCCGCCGCGGAAGACGGAGCTAGTCTTCTTGGAGCAATCGCCCTCGTACTGCGAACCTGACGCCGCATCAGGCTCGCTCGGTACACACCACAGACACTGCAACAGAACATCCAGAGGTGGGTTACATTGAAAAATTGCAGTATTTATTATACATATACTCTTTACTTTCCCATGAGTATTGTAAAAATTGCTCAAGGACTTTATAAGCAGATAATATCACCAGAAAAAAACTTTAAATATAATTCTATGCCGACTACTAGTTTAATATAATCTATATCTACACATAACACTTGCCTTTGTCTACAACACCTAACACTTTATTTGGCATAAGTAACTTTACTGACACTGATCTGTCAGAATATCAGCGCTGAGATAACCATATCGCCTCAGCAATAGCTAAGACATACCATATTTTGACCTCATACATGTGCACAGTTATGTATATATGTATATATATATATATAAATTCATTGCTTGAGGAAAATGTGAGGTTGCAAAATAAAACTATTTTCTTTCTTTCTTCTTTCTTTCTTTACTAGTATGTCCCACTCTCACCTGTAAGAGTTCCGTGTTCAATAGTGAGCCGACATATATCATATATGGCCTCGGAAGAGAGAAGAAGCTCCCATTTAAAACTACATATGGACTGCTTGTACCGTCTATCATTTTAACATCAAAATTAAATTAAACTCAAAAGTTACTGTTTATTTGTTAAAGGGACGATTCACCTGCACCCAATGCTTCGCGACGATTGTCCTCAATGTATTTAACTATAATGATGATGTTCCAGGTGAAGACGGCTGCGAGTCCTTGTGTTGTGGACGAGGCTACAGCACAGTGAGACGCACGCTCGAGGCGAAGTGTCGATGTCGGTTCCACTGGTGCTGTCGAGTGACGTGCGACACTTGTGTAGAGCGCACTGAGACACACGTATGCAACTGACGCGGGCGACACTGACGCCCACAGACGCAACTGGATATTACTTAAAGTATCAAGTCACGTGTGACACTAACGCTTGACAACTTCATTTGTTATGTTCACGGGTCGGTGAACGATAGCGAAGTTAAATGATATACCTACAGAGAACGATCGGGTTTCACAAGGAAGCTAACTGGAGCCGCTATGTGTAACGAAACGAAACCCTTACCAATATCGATAGCGTCGAATGGAAGGGATATTTTTAAAGAACGTTGATATTTCTTTCTAATTTCGAAGATTAACAGAAGAAGCCTAATCGATGTATGTTAATGATCTCGATTATAGACAAGTGTTCAAACTGATCAGTGACAGTTGTTGATACAAACGTAAAAACAAATAAAATATGAATGTATGGGTAGACTGTTTAATGTGTATAAATAGAACGTTTACTTAATGAACTGTACTTAAACTTAAATTTAATTGTGTTTAAAATAGTCGACGTGATCGCTTGCCTTTGTCTCTAGTGTTGTTACATTAACTATTGTGTTACGAAAATCGTTACATTAACTATTGTGTTACGAAAATCATATTTGTGATCATTTATATTTATATCAATTGTAAAATACTTTAATTCCTCACTGTTAAACTATTTGTCTTCTAAAGACAGAGATATGATTGTTTGATAGTTTTATTATAAAATATTGACTATGTAATAAATTATTGATTTAACAGCTTAGTCTTTTAAAACTTATTTGTAAACTGTGAACTTAAAAATGTATAATTTAGGTTCAAAAATCAAGTACTAAATCTTACTTATACACTTATACTAAATCTAAATAATGTACAAACATTTCTGATAAATGACATGGAAAATAGTACACTACAAATAGTTACACAGCATCGTAATGTTAAAGTGATTCGAAAAGATTTCTAATAGATGCTTCAATTTCTTATTGTATCTTCCATTTTATGGTTTACAAATAAGTTTTATAAAACCGTTACGTTATAACTGTTACATTTATCTAAATGACAATGTCAGAATAACTGCTTTAACATATCCTGTTACAGACGCACATTATGCAAATGAAAAACAATAAAGTGATACTAAAATTATATTAACAATATTATTTGTACAACATATTTATAAATATTGAAACTGTTTTATAACAAACAAATAAATAATCCCACCATAACAGATCTAAAATATGTCCAAAAGTGTGTCCACAGATGATCCCTATCCTATCTACATAACCGGAACACCATTCACCGACTGACTCACCAAGAGATCTATGAAACCATCAGTCCAATTTGCTTCACATTTCACAACGAAGACGATTACTAAAAACGAATATTTCGAATTCTTCTAACATCACAAATGATACTATGTTTTGATAGCCGCTGCAATTGTAATCTCCTATCTTTATAGTGTATTGTCTATGATTGTAACTTGCTATAGTAATTTACATTAAAACGTTGCCATGGTTTCCGATTCCCATAGTAAATGTTGTTAACTCTTTAATAGTTTCAATTATTTAGACATTTCGTCAAGATAAGAAGTCTGAGTCAACTCCACATTCGAATTGATGGTGCCTTCAATGAAAGGCGCGATATCATCTGTTATGTATACCTACTGTATTCTAACCAACGACCTCTATGGGCTCATCGACATCATACTCACTGCAGGTCTATTAGAGCAACGTGATTGTTGGCGATATAGCTCCTTTCTCACCATGACTCTCGCATGTAGATAACACAAAACAACCACGAAATTTAATCACTCTTCAATATTAGCCTCAATTGTAGCGCTATGGAGATACTTCTTCAAATAGTATCACTTGAATAATCAAATTTAAATCTATAAAATTTCTCTTAAAAAACTTGTATCATTTCATTTTGTTTATCCCAAGATCTGATAATACGCCACATTTAACAAACTCTCGCGCATTGTAACCTACAAGTAATCTTTGATCTCACAATTGGCGCATTGACTCCTTGACTACAGATAGTATTGACTATCGAACCTATTTATCATCCACTGAACAAACCGTTTCTTGATATAGATAGCCTACACTCAGCGACTCTATCTATCTATGAATAGATAGCAACATGCTATTACTATTATTATATATTACTACTATTATTATATGAATAACATTGCCTCTGCACTACAAACTATACGTTAAATAATATAATAAAACATAGTTTCAATAATTACCTAATTTGAAGCTGAGCACATCGCGGCACTCGCATCGATCTTTCGATGTATCTCAGATGTATCTTCGGCGGCCGAGCGACACTCGACACGTTCACTCGTCATCAACAACAATAAACGATTTATCTCCACATTTATATTTTTATTTATCACCCCTATGTGTGTAACTGTACGTGCAGTGTCCACTGTATGAGCAGTACCTACTGTATGAGCAGTACTTACTGTGTGAGCAGTACCTACTGTATTAGCAGTACCTACTGTATGTGTAGTACTTACTGTGTGAGCAGTACCTACTGTATGAGCAGTACTTACTGTGTGAGCAGTACCTACTGTATGAGCAGTACCTACTGTATGTGTAGTACTTACTGTGTGAGCAGTACCTACTGTATGAGCAGTACTTACTGTGTGAGCAGTACCTACTGTATGAGCAGTACCTACTGTATGAGCAGTACCTACTGTATGTGTAGTACTTACTGTGTGAGCAGTACCTACTGTATGAGCAGTACCTACTGTATGAGCAGTACTTACTGTGTGAGCAGTACCTACTGTATTAGCAGTACCTACTGTATGTGTAGTACTTACTGTGTGAGCAGTACCTACTGTATGTGTAGTACTTACTGTGTGAGCAGTACCTACTGTATTAGCAGTACCTACTGTATGAGCAGTACTTACTGTGTGAGCAGTACCTACTGTATGAGCAGTACCTACTGTATGAGCAGTACCTACTGTATGTGTAGTACTTACTGTGTGAGCAGTACCTACTGTATGAGCAGTACCTACTGTATGAGCAGTACTTACTGTGTGAGCAGTACCTACTGTATGAGCAGTACCTACTGTATGTGTAGTACTTACTGTGTGAGCAGTACCTACTGTATGAGCAGTACCTACTGTATGAGCAGTACCTACTGTATGAGCAGTACCTACTGTATGAGCAGTACCTACTGTATGAGCAGTACCTACTGTATGTGTAGTACTTACTGTGTGAGCAGTACCTACTGTATGAGCAGTACCTACTGTATGAGCAGTACCTACTGTATGTGTAGTACTTACTGTATGAGCAGTACCTACTGTATGTGTAGTACTTACTGTATGAGCAGTACCTACTGTATGTGTAGTACTTACTGTATGAGCAGTACCTACTGTATGTGTAGTACTTACTGTGTGAGCAGTACCTACTGTATGAGCAGTACCTACTGTATGAGCAGTACCTACTGTATGAGCAGTACCTACTGTATGAGCAGTACCTACTGTATGTGTAGTACTTACTGTGTGAGCAGTACCTACTGTATGAGCAGTACCTACTGTATGAGCAGTACCTACTGTATGAGCAGTACCTACTGTATGTGTAGTACTTACTGTGTGAGCAGTACCTACTGTATGTGTAGTACGTACTGTATGAGCAGTACCTACTGTATGAGCAGTACCTACTGTATGAGCAGTACCTACTGTATGAGCAGTACCTACTGTATGAGCAGTACCTACTGTATGAGCAGTACCTACTGTATGAGCAGTACCTACTGTATGAGCAGTACCTACTGTATGAGCAGTACCTACTGTATGAGCAGTACCTACTGTATGTGTAGTACTTACTGTGTGAGCAGTACCTACTGTGTGAGCAGTACCTACTGTATGAGCAGTACCTACTGTATGAGCAGTACCTACTGTATGAGCAGTACCTACTGTATGAGCAGTACCTACTGTATGAGCAGTACTTACTGTGTGAGCAGTACCTATTGTATGTGTAGTACTTACTGTATGAGCAGTACCTACTGTATGTGTAGTACTTACTGTATGAGCAGTACCTACTGTATGTGTAGTACTTACTGTATGTGCAGTACTTACTGTATGAGCAGTACCTACTGTATGTGCAGTACTTACTGTGTGAGCAGTACCTACTGTATGTGTAGTACTTACTGTGTGAGCAGTACCTACTGTATGTGTAGTACTTACTGTATGTGCAGTACTTACTGTATGAGCAGTACCTACTGTATGTGCAGTACTTACTGTGTGAGCAGTACCTACTGTATGTGTAGTACTTACTGTGTGAGCAGTACCTACTGTATGTGTAGTACTTACTGTATGAGCAGTACCTACTGTATGAGCAGTACCTACTGTATGAGCAGTACCTACTGTATGTGCAGTACTTACTGTGTGAGCAGTACCTACTGTATGTGTAGTACTTACTGTGTGAGCAGTACCTACTGTATGTGTAGTACTTACTGTATGAGCAGTACCTACTGTATGTGTAGTACTTACTGTGTGAGCAGTACCTACTGTATGAGCAGTACCTACTGTATGAGCAGTACCTACTGTATGAGCAGTACCCACTGTATGAGCAATACCTACTGTGTGAGCAGTACCTACTGTATGAGCAGTACCTACTGTATGAGCAGTACCTACTGTATGAGCAGTACCTACTGTATGAGCAGTACCTACTGTATGAGCAGTACTTACTGTGTGAGCAGTACCTACTGTATGTGTAGTACTTACTGTGTGAGCAGTACCTACTGTATGAGCAGTACCTACTGTATGAGCAGTACCTACTGTATGTGCAGTACTTACTGTGTGAGCAGTACCTACTGTATGTGTAGTACTTACTGTGTGAGCAGTACCTACTGTATGTGTAGTACTTACTGTATGAGCAGTACCTACTGTATGTGTAGTACTTACTGTGTGAGCAGTACCTACTGTATGTGTAGTACTTACTGTGTGAGCAGTACCTACTGTATGAGCAGTACCTACTGTATGAGCAGTACCTACTGTATGAGCAGTACCTACTGTATGAGCTACTGTATGTAGTACTTACTGTGTGAGCAGTACCTACTGTATGTGTAGTACTTACTGTGTGAGCAGTACCTACTGTATGAGCAGTACCTACTGTATGAGCAGTACCTACTGTATGAGCAGTACCTACTGTATGAGCAGTACCTACTGTATGAGCAGTACTTACTGTATGAGCAGTACCTACTGTATGAGCAGTACCTACTGTATGAGCAGTACCTACTGTATGAGCAGTACTTACTGTATGAGCAGTACCTACTGTATGAGCAGTACCTACTGTATGAGCAGTACCTACTGTATGAGCAGTACCTACTGTATGAGCAGTACTTACTGTGTGAGCAGTACCTACTGTATGAGCAGTACCTACTGTATGTGTAGTACTTACTGTGTGAGCAGTACCTACTGTATGTGCAGTACTTACTGTGTGAGCAGTACCTACTGTATGTGTAGTACCTACTGTATGAGCAGTACCTACTGTATGTGCAGTACTTACTGTGTGAGCAGTGCCTACTGTATGTGCAGTACTTACTGTGTGAGCAGTACCTACTGTATGTGTAGTACCTACTGTATGAGCAGTACCTACTGTATGTGTAGTACTTACTGTGTG
Organism: Lymantria dispar; assembly: GCA_032191425.1. Lineage (NCBI taxonomy): Eukaryota > Metazoa > Arthropoda > Insecta > Lepidoptera > Erebidae > Lymantria > Lymantria dispar. The sequence continues at coordinate 73,950 of CM063465.1, read as the reverse complement.
AGCAGTACCTACTGTATGAGCAGTACCTACTGTATGAGCAGTACTTACTGTGTGAGCAGTACCTACTGTATGTGTAGTACTTACTGTATGAGCAGTACCTACTGTATGAGCAGTACTTACTGTGTGAGCAGTACCTACTGTATGTGTAGTACTTACTGTGTGAGCAGTACCTACTGTATGTGTAGTACTTACTGTATGAGCAGTACCTACTGTATGTGTAGTACTTACTGTGTGAGCAGTACCTACTGTATGTGTAGTACTTACTGTGTGAGCAGTACCTACTGTATGAGCAGTACTTACTGTATGAGCAGTACCTACTGTATGTGCAGTACTTACTGTGTGAGCAGTACCTACTGTATGAGTAGTACTTACTGTATGAGCAGTACCTACTGTATGTGTAGTACTTACTGTGTGAGCAGTACCTACTGTATGTGCAGTACTTACTGTGTGAGCAGTACCTACTGTATGAGTAGTACTTACTGTGTGAGCAGTACCTACTGTATGTGTAGTACTTACTGTGTGAGCAGTACCTACTGTATGAGCAGTACCTACTGTATGAGCAGTACTTTCTGTGTGAGCAGTACCTACTGTATGTGTAGTACTTACTGTGTGAGCAGTACCCACTGTATGAGTAGTACTTACTGTATGAGCAGTACCTACTGTATGAGTAGCACTTACTGTATGTATAGTACAAACTGTATCAGTAGTATCCACTGTATGAATAGTACCCATTTTATGACTAGTACCTACTGTACGAGTAGCACCTACTGTATGGATAGTACCTACCGTATGGATAGTACCTACTGTATGGGTAATACCCACTGTATGGGTAGTACCTACCGTATGGATAGTACCTACTGTATGGGTAATACCTACTGTATGGGTAGTACCTACTGGATGGGTAGTACCTACTGTATGGGTAGTACCTACTGTATGGGTAGTACCTACTGTATGGGTAGTACCTACTGTATGGGTAGTACCTACTGTATGGGTAGTACCTACTGTATGGGTAATACCTACTGTATGGGTAATACCTACTCTATGGGTAGTTCCTACTGTATGGGTAGTACCTGCTGTAGTATCCACCGTATGTGTAGTACAGTGTGCGTAGTTTTTACTAAACTTGTGCATTTGTTGAGTATCTGTCTTCAAGTACATCGGTCGAGTGATAACTGTGAGCACAGTAACGGCGCCAACTACAGTTATCACTAGGAAACTAACCAAACTCTCAAAGTTATAATAAAACTATTAATTAAAGCATATTATCATCGTCATCTTCCAAGCTCATATATGTACATCCTGAGCCCTGAAATTGACCTATTGCCATTTTGACCCATGCTGGTCAGACAAGTTAGTATAGGGTTTCCTAGTGTTCCTCTTGCATTTGTGTTACGAGTATATACATATCGTATCCCTCAGTCGTCTCTTACAACACGCACGAGCAAGATAGGGGCTCATGAGCAGTGTTGTTACTGATGACGGACCATACGGCAATAACACGATATATACCGAACTGTTTGTATACTTATAACAATTTCAGAGAAAAATACTTTCTTATTTTAAACTTTTTACAGCACGTTTCTTCAGGACTCGTTTTAATTTTTAAACTTATTTTTCTTTTGGGGTTTTCGCAGAGCCATATCACATATCGCACTATTCCTGTAAAAAAGACATAAATACACTTGCGCCCAAAATGCGCCCAAAATTATTGCGTAAATAAAGCTAGCTTCATGGTTTACACCTTCTCTCAAGATCTCGTGAAACTATCGACAAAACTAAAGGAATAAATGCATAAATACTATAATTTTGATTTGGTGAGGAGAGGAATGCATATTTACATTTATACGCCTTACAATCATCCCATTCATAAAGTCATAATTATGTTTACGTAAATTTTAAAGGAAGATTTACAAGAAAATTTATAACGCAAGTATACTTAAATACTTGTTCCAGCATTGTACAATCTAGGAATTATATGTAATTCTAATTATTTATTTCTTCTACGAAACTTTTAGGTGACAGTTTATGTGTAATTATTGTTACATACTTTTCATTTGTTTTATTTATAAAGAACAACGTGATTATACTGACAACGCTAGATTACAATGAAATTAAAGAGAGAATAAAGCCGTAAGTAGATTTAAATAAGTTCATATATTTGAAAATACATGGCGAAAAAGCAATAATTATACTTACCCCTGCAAATATTCTTTGCGTTTCGTGGAATACAGAAGTAACAGTATTTTTTTAGATTATCTCGAAGTACATTAAGCTGTTCCTAAATTAAAAAATAGGTGTAGTTGAAGGCAACTGTGACCTACGATTTTCTCTTTGAAACATATTTCTAGAACTCATAAATAAAAATATAGGACATTTTTTCAAGTTCCTTAAAAGTTGGCAAAAATCATTTACTTCTTTCTTCCAGGAATAGTGCGATATTTTTCTTTGCGTAGGATTTGTTGTATGTAAGTAGATAATGTATAAATTACAATAATATATTATCCGTGTGGGTACAGAGTAAGAATACCATTCACGACTCTCTATCTTATCCGTGGGTGTCATAAAAGACTACTAAGGGATATAATATGCATATAAAATCTGTGCAAGAGAAGGTAAACTCGATAAGGAACACCTTATATCAACATGTCTGACCAGCATGGTATAGTAGAACAATTGCCCTCCTATTGAGGAGGAGGCTCAAACCCAACAATAGGACATGTATGAGCTGAGACGTCAAATATTTTTATTAGTGGTGCGCGCAGAGAGCTCTCATCCCAAAACATTTAAGCAACCTATTCTGCAGTATTTGTATCCTGTAGATCCTATGTGGCACAACTTGAGCGAAAACTACATAATAGAGCGTATGCAGGCAGCGTAAAATCCCATTTTACATTTTAACGACAGCTTGCTTTTGGGGTTCAGTAGCCAGTCTAAACGATCTAAACGCGTTAGGTGCACGCACACTAGTTATGTGTCGAGCCAAGTTAAGACGATTGTCAAGGGTTGTCAAGTTGAGACGCCTTGTTTTTTGGCTTTTGACAGCCAAGGGATGAGCTTGTCAAATATAGGCGGAAATGCTCGCCGACTTGTATCGGCGGGTGTCGGGGGTGCGCGGGGGACGGTGTTGTTTCCCTGAGGGAGCTCACCGCCTGGCGCGTCGACGCCCGCCGACACGTCATCGCTCGTTGGGCAGACCGGCTGGAGAGGCCTCGATACGGTGTTTGGACCGTGGAGGCCTTCCGGCCGGTGCTGATGCAGTGGTTGGAAAGGCGGCACGGGGTGCTCTCCTTCCGACTCGTACAGGTCTTGACGGGGCATGGATGCTTCGGCAAGTACCTGTACAGGGTCGCTAGGAGGGAGAGAACTCCGTCCTGCCACCACTGCGATTGCGACGAGGACACGGCGCAGCATACGCTCGAGGTCTGTGCCGCTTGGGCAGAGCCGCGTCGTGAACTCGTCGCAATCATCGGTGCTGACCTGACGCTGCCGACCATCGCTAGGGAGATGCTCGGCAGCATCAGGAATTGGGACGCGGTCACAGCCTTCTGCGAGGCAGTTATCTCGCAGAAGGAGGCGGCGGGTCATGAGCGCGAGGAGCACAGCCTCAATGAAGCGACCCGCTGCCGGCGACTGGGGCGGCGCAGGCGGGATTACCTGCGTGCAATGCCGCCCTAGCCGAGGCCGCGGGTGACGTGACCGGGGATTAGTCCGTCACCCGCCGAGAGGCCGACCGCGTGAGGAAAGACCGACGTCCTCCCCGAGGGGGGGACGTCGGTCGATGGGAGGGTGCCCCGGGTAGGGGGTATTCCGTCGGGCCGACCACTGATGACAAGTAACCTTGTTCCAGTGGTCGGCCCAACGACGAAGACGACGTGGTGTTCGGGTGGATTGCGGGTGTTGCGTGCTTAAGCCCCTCTGTCGCCCCGGACGGAGTGGTGCGGAGGCGCGCCGACCGCAGCCCACCTCAACAAAAAAAAAAAAAGCTTGTCAAAGATACCGATTGGAATGAAGATTGTGGGAGGGTGCAGGCAGGTTCATCTCTTGTGAAACATAGCCGCCAAACTCTTTCGTGGTTAATATCGATTCTCCATTTCCGCAACCACTTGCCGAGGGCAGTAACTGCAGATTGTATCAGTGGAGTTTAATTTAAAGATAGGTGACAAAAATGTGACAGCAGCTGATGAAGTGGCAACTGAATTTCAAAACCACTTCACGAATGTGCCAGTGCTAATTACAAAATCACTAGTGTCATCTCCTGCTTTAGCTGAATTGCTTCTTAAGGAATGTATTGTAAAAAGCGACACCAACTTTGAATTTTCAGATGTCAGTGCGAAAGATATTTTGCGCTCTTTTAAATCTCTTAATATTAAAAAAAACAGTAGATTTGTGGGGCTTATCAGTAAAAACTGTTAATTATATGATTAATATTATTACCCACCTGACGTCTGTATTTAATAGTTGTGTTGCTCGAGGTGTGTTTCCTGAACTCATGAAAATTAGTAGAGTAATTCCTTTGTTTAAATCAGGTAGTATGTCAGAGGTGAATAATTTCCGAATGATATCTATACTACCAACACTTAGTAAAGTATTTGAAAAATTATAATTGAACAGATGTTGAGTTATTTTAACAAACATGGTATGTTTCACAAAAATCAATTTGGTTTTACTAGGAATTGCTCTACTATTGATGCAGGTGTAGAATTATTAAAAAACATCTTCTCAGCCTGGGAAGAATCGCACGAGGCTTTGAGTATCTTTTGCGATTTATCTATGACATTTGATTGCGTAAATCACGAAACTCTTATCAAAAAACTACATCACTATGGGATCAGGAAGAACGCCCTGGAACTTATAATTTCTTATCTAAGTAACAGAATTCAGAGAGTCGATGTTAATGGTGCACGATCATCTGGCTCTGTTATCAAAATGGGCGTTCCACAAGGGTCAATACTGGGGCCATTTCTGTTCCTTGTGTTCATTAATGACTTACCCTATTACGTAGGGGACAATCAAAACATTGTATTGTTCGCAGATTCTTTACTATTTAAAATTAAAACACAAATGCTTAATTATGACGATGTGAATAATGCACTGTCTCAAGTTGTCCATTGGTTTAATTCTAACAATTTAGTTCTTAATGAGACAAAAATCAAATGTATTAAATTTACTACACCCAATGTAAGACAAGTGGGCACTAATGTTGTAATGAATGGTGTGGCTCTGGACCTTGTGGAACTTATTATATATCGGGTATTTGTTATAAAGTATAACTCGTGATCGAGTGCCGCTTTCAGGATCTGGTCCAGCCATAGTCGCATCATTATATTTGTGATTATTATTATAATTGTGAATTGTATTATATATTATTTCGAATAGCATCACACTGGAACTATTAATAAGCATGTTGTAAGATGTAATGTTATTTAAATGAAATTAGAAAAATTAATAAAAAATAGACAATCCCGCTGAGTTTCTTGCCAGATCTTCTCAGTGCGGTCGCGTGCCGATCCAGTGGTAATTTTAAGAAAAATGTATAAAAAATGACAATATGTAAGTGCCCCGCGGGGTTTATACATAATAAATGATTTGAATTTGAGTAGTGACGTCCGGATATATGCTGGTGTTCAGTGCGAATAGATAGGGAGAACCGAACCTTGCGATATGTCAGATCGAGTGGAGTGTGAGGAGAATAATGTCTCTCCTCCCTATTAGCGAAAACCACGGTCAGTTAAGAAGTCTATTACGATCAATACGGGGTAGTGGGGCATTTCTAGTTAAAATACTTTTAAAATAACGCTATCGTGCCATATCTTGTCGAAGTCTTTGGCAACATCGAAAAAGAGTATCCCCATAAAAAGTTTTCGTTCTAACTTTACGTTAGTACTTTCCACAGTATGATGGACTTGATACACACGAGCTTTTGGCTCTGAAGCCGAACTGCTCGTGTGATATGAAGTGATTTTTCCCTGCTCCAGGCTGTCAGCTAGATTCAGATTTCAATGTCTTTTCATCCTCAAATGCTGGGGAATGGAAGAGATTATATTTCTTCTGAGGGGATATAATAGAGCCTATGTCATTCTTCAGAGACCAGGAGAGTTGCCAATAGGTCGGATGGGATGCATTTTGTTGAGTATCCTATTTAAGTGAACAGCGAACTTTGACTAAAGTTCGAACTCTAGCCTGTTCCTGTGACCGTTTCGATAGAGGCCTGATGAGGTCTTGTGCGGACTAGAAGTCTGAGGGTAAACTCTAGAATTACTAGGCAGGCGCTATACATATATATCAGTTAAAAACATAACCCTCTTTTTTTAAGGCGTGCGTATAACATTGATTTTCAGTTAGTTAACGTATTTGTCGGTCGCTGTCTGTGTCACCCCTATTAACGTACACTATGAGAGCACACGCCTTGTCTTTAACAGTGACAACGCCATGATCGTCACACTTGACAAACGAACTGATTGTTGGTGTTTTGAGCTGAGAACAATGCTACTGTTCATTATTGACACTATTCTCGTCAGACGATATTTTACGACTCCATCAAGAAAATGGCGATTCATCGTATTCTAATCCTTCTCAACATCGGGCACGGGTAAGAAGTGATTAATCAATAAGTAATTTATATATAAGTGTGGTATAACGCTACTGTCTGGTGCTCGCTGTACTTACACATATGTAATGTGTGACCATAACTCACCCCTTACATTCGAGTTTCATGCAAATTGCACGTCGTGTAGTGATACATGGGACAGTCGCGTAAAACATTTAGCGCACTCATCAACGATTTATTCGTTTGTTCCAATTTTATCGCAGACTATACGATTATTTTGACTGTTGTTTCATGTTTGTTTGTATTGTTCCCATATTAAATAAAACCGATTGTTTGTCTGAGTAGTGGTTAAATTATGGTACTACACGCTCCCATATTTGATATGAATACAAACATCAAATGTACCGTAGACGACAATTGAGGGCAAATCCTAAAAGAGGACTAAGATATTATAATATGCAGATAATACACTCATTTGCAAAAAAAACGGGCACCTAAGCAATGAACCATTTCAAATGTTAATATTTCTTTGTTTGATAATTATAGGTAGTTTTATCCACACAATTTGCTAAATTAATAAGAAAATAATCGTTTTCATCAGTATTTCATAAAATTTAGATACAATTTATGGGAAATAATGCTAAACCTCGCTAGTAGTGTATATTCGCTAGTAGTGCATATGCTCATGAAGTAAAAATAAAAAAGTTTTTTTGTTTGTTTTTCTTTAATAAAGTAAAAGCAGATAAATGTTTAGTATCGAGTGTGACCCCCTCTAGCTAAAATCACAGCTTGAATTCGTCTGGGCATGCTAGCGAGTATATCCCGGATACTTGCTTGCGGAATACGTTCCCACTCCGCAGTAATCACATTCTTCAGCTCTCTGATGGTCTGCGGAGCCGGGTGTACTGATCTCACACGCCGTTTCAGAACGTCCCAGACATGCTCTATGGGATTGAGGTCGGGACTTCGAGCTGGCCAATCCAAACGACGAATGCCGACCTCTTGCACATACGCATTAACATCGCGGGATCGGTGGGCGCGAGCATTGTCGTCCATAAAAATCGAGTCTTCACCTAGAGCGGCCAATGCGGGTTGTGCATGAGAAATTAGAACTTCCGTTATGTATCGATGCCCAGTCAGTGAGCCGTTTTCAATGAAGACTAACTCTGTACGATCCATTGAATTTATTCCTGCCCAAAACATAACAGAGCCCCCACCATAAGGTGTGATTTCTTCGAAACATGCCTCTGCAAAGCGTTCTCCTTGTCTTCTTAGCACTCGCCGACGTCGATCTTCACCGAACAGAGATATCCTGGCTTCATCAGAGAACAAAACCCTATTCCAATCGTCTTGAGTCCATGATTCACAATTTCTAGCGAACCTAAGCCTGTGAACTCTGTGCTCACGGAGTAATTTGGGGCCGCGGGCCGGGCGGTGACAGCGTATATTGGCAGCGAGAAGCCTCCTCCTGACCGTCCATAGACTAATATGCACATTTCTTACTTCTTGGAGGTTGTTCTTAAGATCCACATACGAAGATTTGCGATTTCTCAATGCGCGACTCACAAGAAAACGATCATCCCGTGGTTGGGTACATGGTTTTCTTCCAGAACCAGGCCTTCTCTCGACGGAACCAGTCTCCTGATATCGCTGCCAGGTCCTTTGGACTGTCGAGCGACTAACATTTAGCCTCCTAGCCACGAAACATTGGCTGCAACCCTCTTCAAGCAGCGCGATAATTTTGGTAGCTTTTACCACTTTATCTACCATTTTTGATACAGCCAAACAGCATTAAATAAAGCTTTGACAGTCAAGGATATGAAATTAATCGATAAAAATTGAATAAAAGTTACGAAAGTCGATGTTAACTTCTGGAACTTCGCGCCAAAAATGTAGGATAAAAAGGGGTTTTCTGTAAAAATGAACATCAAATGAAAAATTGAATTTAGAACGTACTTTTTTAAATACCACAGCATTTTTAAAACCGGCCAGTAACGTGTACAAACGATTGAAACCTTTTTGGTATTGTATCTTTTTAAATATGAATGAAAATCAAAACCGCCCGTTTTTTTTGCAAATGAGTTTATCTATGCAAGGGAACTTGAAATGAGATCCTATACCAACACGTGTGACCAGCGCGATATATTAGGTCAATTTACCTTCCATCGTGGAGAAGGCTCGGGCCCAGTGGGACGTATATGACCTCTGATGGTGATAATGAGTGTCAATATCACGATAACTAACATAGAAAAAAAAAATATTTCATACACATTTATAATGATTAAACTGTAAAACTACTAGACCAATAATTAATATTGACGTTGTGATCAAGTGCTACTTCTAACGCCATCTTCTGTACAATTAATTATGGTAATACCTACTCGCCAACAGAGGTCGTTAATAACAACTAAAATTCCTTTCCACGCACCTGCCTAAATAAACTGCAGAGATATATTTAAAATACTACCAAATGAATATCAATTAGTTGTAACATTTTCTCAAATTTCTGTTTAATATAAATATATTAATGTCTCAAAATGAATAAGAATTAATTTCAGCCGTTTAGTGGTATTACTTCGGTTTATAAAGGAAGAATTTGTTCAAGTGTTGTTGTCATTCTGACTGACAGTAGCAATCATAGCCTAATGTCAAACTTGAATTGGAATTCGGATTTGTTTGTTTTCATTCAAATGTATCGTGTAATGTATTTATGATCAGAAACGATAATTACCTAAGTGATTCCCGAGACAGCACAATGCCAAAACCTACATGTGTTCAATGTGGTTGTGATGATTCTCTGCTATGGCGAAGCGCTGAAAACGGTCAAATATGCAATGAATGTCATCTTGCGAACACAATTAGCAAAGAAGCGAAAGCTGACACCTCCGTGAAGGCGGAACCTGAGGACAGAAAGGACGATAAAGACGATGACAGTAAAAATGGTAAGAGCGAAGGAGAGTCTACGCCCGCGAAGGCCACGGGAAAAGGCACGAGGAAGAGTACGCGCTCGACGCGATATAAAGCGAAGACGCCGGCCCCGGCTGCCGTCAAGCCGCCTGCGCCGCGCGGCCGCGGCCGCCGCAGCATGTTCAAGCGACAGCCACTGCGGGCGCCCACAGCCACCGCCACAGTGGTCACCAGCGAGTCTATCTTTTACAAAGGGAACTACATGCAGGTTAATCTTTAGAGTCACATTTGTTCGGGAACAATTTTAATATAATCAAATAATCCTGCATAACCCTAGTGTAGGTACCTATTGAAGAAATTAATTTTTATAAAATAGTATAACTTATAGTTACTGTTTAGCCTGATTTTAAAATCACAGCTTTGCACAAGATATATTGTAAATATTTTACAAAAAATGCAATCTAAAAAGTATATCTTCATGCATTCATATATTAATGGCATATATTATTAAATCGTTATTTATGTTAAATGACATCATATACCACCCCCATTAGTTCTGCAGCTCTTCTGTCATATAAGCTATAGTATATGTAAACAATTGTAAGTTAGCACATTGTCGATTGTATTTTCTAAGTAGAACTTTGTTTCAGGTGGGCGATATAGTTTCAATGACTGGTCTAGATGGTGGCACATACTATGCACAGATCCGTGGCTTCCTGACGGACCAATATTGCGAGAAGAGTGCAGTTGTCACGTGGTTGCTGCCCACTAAAGCCAGTCCACCACCAGAGAAGGGTTTCGATCCAGCCACTTACATCATTGGTAATTTTTTTCAAATATTCTTTTATATTAATGGGTTCTGCTTGGGTTTTCTCTGTGAGGTAGAACCCAGTTACTTCGTGCTGTTACATCTGTAGATGAACAGGTGTAACTGACAGCACAAAGAATTAGCATGCTGAAGTGGCAATAGCTCGATGAACTGGACTGCTGCAGAAGAAAGGTTCTCAAGTGAGAACCGCACATGACGAGATGATATATAGACTGTTCCCTTACCAGAGCGTCTGATGACCTGATACAGGTCTCTGTAATAACCATGACTTGTTGGATGTGTGACATCTTAGTCCACCCATGACCATGAATGCTGCAAAGTGTTGAAACGTTGGGCAATCAAAAATCAAATTGTTTTTTCATTTTATTAGGTAAACAAACAATACCACAATACGGTTTAAATAAAATAGTGTGAAGCTATACAATATTAATAATAGTGATACCAACACCGTTTACTACAGATTCAATATGTAATGCTCGCGTAATTATCAGAAATCATTATGTAGACCTGATAAAAGCTGCTGGGCTTTGTTAAATGCAACTAGCACAGGAGGGAATTTGTGGTAAAACAGTCCGCAAGACCTACCTCCAGCAGTGGACGGTGAATAACGTTGATAAACCATTATATTTTTCTGATTTTATTCTTAAATACTGACAAATGTTTAATTCTAGGGCCCGAGGAAGATCTACCTCGTAAGTTAGACGTGATGGAGTTTGTGATGCATGCTCCCTCAGACTACTACAAGGCCAGCAACTCCCCGTACCCACTCACCGATGCTGAAGTGAACAATTACTCTGGTTATATATGGACCACGCTTGAACCCAAGGAGAAAACTTAATAGTCTATAGTACATTAAACATAATTATAATATTTCTTAATTTATGTTTTATTTTAAATATTTCTTTTACAAAAATTAACACAATATGTGTTGGAGTGAATATGCAGTGTGATATTGCAGATGTGCCTATTACCTCAGGTCAAAAATAACTAAAGAATGCGCTGGCCTGTACCATCTATTGTAGTATTTGATAACTGAATAGTACTTGGTAGCAAGTAGCCATTACTAAATTTTGAAAGTAACTAAACCAAAAATATGATTATTCATTCCGGTATATTTTTTTACAGTCATACTTGTACGGTCGAGTCGACATCCTTACTAATATTATAAATGCGAAAGTAAGGATGTTTGTTTGTTACGCTTTCACGCTAAAACCACCGAACCTATTTCAAAAATTCTTTCACCAATAGAAAGCTAATATCAGAGAGTAACATAGGCTATATTTTATCCCGGTATTCCCACGGGAACAGGAACTACGCTGGTTTAAGCGACTGAAACCGAAGCGAGGGCGGGTTGCTAGTATCTAATACATTACACCGTCAAGGATTTGGATCCTGCGCCATATTTATAATATAACAAAATTATATTATAACTAACAAAGAGTTCTAAACTCTGTTTTTATACAAAGAATTATTCCTGAAAAATGGCTCCTGTTCTGCCTATACGCAATGTCGTAGGTTCAATTTACGAAAAAAGATCAGCTTTTGAGAATAAAATAAACAATATGAGCATTTTTCTAACTTTACTTAATTATAGAAAATTCATAATTCTCGATCTGACCAGAGAATCGAGAGCTCGCAACATACTTCATCATGGGTACGGCTGTGGACTCTGCCACAGAAATATTAATACTTATTAATTTTTCTGTGGACTCTGCCTTCTATCCCAAAATCATTGAAGCTATAGAAACCGAGATAATCGCGCAACACTGACTTTAGAACTTGAATAACTTACGGCGCACGAGACATTTGAGAAAATTTTGAAACACGAATTAAGCTGTGTACTAGTTTACAGCTTATTACCTACTGTCCGAGTTGAAACCCCTAATATGATTGTACTACACATAGAACTTGCTGCTTATAAATTGAAATAAAAATATCAAATTGCTTAAAGGACTCGTATCCCCTGTATTAATAAATTCAAAAATATAATAACCTAACCTGACAACTGTCACAACAATTTTTGATGAATTTCGCGTTTTTCGTAGCAAGAGAATAATCTCTATAAATTCTGAAGAAATTTCATTCGTTTTAGAGCAAGTCACAATAACAATGAGTCGTAAAGAAGCTCTGTCGTCATTCATCCAACAAATCCATGGTCGGCCTGTTGTCGTCAAACTAAACAGCGGCGTCGACTACAGAGGTTAGAGCAAACATTTATTTATTCCATTGCTTTATTTTACCTTCACAGTTATTACAGGTGACATAAATTAATCATATATTGGATCTATATCATTATAATGGACAAGCTCAAGAGCATGAATTCAGAAGTAAATTAAATTATACTTTTGACGCGAATGTCAAAATGTCATGTAGCGCTTTTATATTCTTTTCATTATTTTAGTGTTTTAAAGTGTTATATTGAATAATTTTGCTAATATTTTATGTAATATAATGCAGATAAAATTCTGAAATGTAGTGAAAATGATATAATAGTGAATTACGTGCATTTTGACATTCTGCCCAAATTTCCTGAGACGCATGACTTGTATCAGCACCAAGTCATGCTAACGACTGACTGAAAGACTAAGACTAAAGACGTGAATAATAATCAATATACTCGACACTGGCACCAATAGCTCATATTATTGTAGCTCATTGCCATTAACTAAGAAGAAGAAAAAATTAAATTATTTGCAGGTTATGAGGACTGTTTTTGTATAGACATTTTTTGTGTATGATTATTAACATATGACGGTCTTCAATTTATCGCGCTACTTATACGCGTCCCTGAGTTAATAAAGTTTCAAAATTACTTTCGTAATAGAAAACTGCGAATTAATTATGAATAATTAATTTGTTAAATACTTAAAGCAACGCCAGGCATAGCTAAATTTGTACTAGTCATCACTCGCATTATTCAATAAACTGTACCTCATTTTTCTGTATTTTTTCATGCCGTGATGGAATAAGAATATAATTTACCAGACATTCTCTTGCCCGCTGGTGTCATAAAAGACTTAGAGATTAAATATGTATATAACATCTAGGCAAGAGAAGGAAAATTGGAAATGGAACCCTATAACAACACGTTTGACTAGCGTGTTGTAACATGTTGATTGCTCTCCTATTGTGGAGGAGGCTCGAGCCCAGCAGTGGGATGTACATGTGCTGCAATTAATTAATATTCTACAATTTTAGGTGTACTAGCATGTCTAGACGGCTATATGAACATAGCTCTGGAGCAAACGGAAGAGTATGTGAACGGCCAGCTCAAGAATAAATATGGGGATGCTTTCATTCGTGGCAACAATGTGCTCTACATCAGCACACAGAAGAGAAGGATATAGCGGCCACGCCGTGCTGGTGTGCTCACCGATACTGTTGTGTTGAGACTGATTATAGTGATACAGTCCAATAAACTTATATAAAGGTGGCAATTATTTATGACTATTTTGAAAGTTAATAGAATTTGCATTAAATTCTACAGCCAGGTAAAATACATAATCGAAAATAACTTAGAGTCAATGTTTTTGATAAAGAAAGTTAAAAGTTATGCACCAATACTCTTTTAACGTTTGCTGTGGGAAACACACGCTCGTGTGTTATGCCGCATCGTAATGTACCTGTATGTGATATATGACAGCAGTCAAAGCGTTAATTAATCAATTATGCATTTTACCTATTGATTGGTCATATATAAAACCTAATTGCATTTATATGGCATTTATGAGATTGGGTGTCATAGTTTCAACAACTTTTTGTTAATATAAAATAAAGAGTTTTGGCTTTTTCAATTTTGCTTTATTATACTAGGGAGTACAAACTGCTTCAGTTGCCATCCTTCACCCCGCATATGTTTAAGTTATAGCGTCATTGGTTCTGCCTGAGGACGGTATAAGAATGCAGTTGTCTGCTCAGTTGGTGCAGACCGTGCTATTGTTCTGTGTCTCTCGCTTTCATGCAAAAGGTGTGTGAGGAAATAAGTAATCTTTCCTCACACACCTTTTGCGAGAAACTTATGATCCTAATCAGAATAATGAGATAATTTTATTAAATTATTGTCTTGTCATCAGTCCTTGATAAACCTACAACTTTTAAATGTAATCAAACAGTTTAAAGTGAGTCAAAATCAAGTTCAAAAAAGTTGGTTACAAACAAACAACAAAATAAAGATGTGTTAATAAATACAAACGTGACAAAATATTTAATATTAGTTTTATTTCATGTACGTTATATAATGTTGTTATATAATGTTATTATACAATATGTATTTATATAACTACATACTTAATGTAAGTAATACGATTTATACATAAAAGAGCACACATTCAAAGAGAACAGTGTCCATCATGTATATGTATAACTAAATCTTTATAACACACACCACCATTATGAATATTGTGTTAATAATGATATTATTGTCGTATGTGTGTGTCAGTAGATGCCCTCTAGCGGCGAGTAGCTCTTGTACTGGTAGAGCTCGGGTCCGCCGTAGCCGTACAGCAACTTGCCCTTGCCATTCTCGTCGTAGTACGGGTAACGATAGTTCGGTCTGCAACACAATAAACACTGTTACCAACATCACAATTATTGCACATTGACACATGATTGTGAGAGGATAGGCCGATGAATGAATGAATGAAATTACACCATTTAACTGTAAGTTAAGCTGAGTAGAGGCAAGAGAGTGAATGCACAAAGCGCCCGATAGTGGTATATCTCTATTTCTCTCACTCTCTAGTCTACTATTATATTTTTTTCTTTGTTAAATAAATACACGTGTAAGATTAAAAGGAGCCAAGTGACGTTCCCCTTGTGGTGATGGACTAACAATACAACTCGTCGCCCTCCTGTTTACCACTAACAGGAGATCGTAAGAAACAATTAAGGTTCATAAGCAGATAACGTGTCTGCTAGAGAAGAAACGCTCAAAATGAAACCCTATACCAACTCGTCTATCAGGGAGGGGCTGAGGTATCACGGGGTGCCCGTGTACTTCAGGCGGCTGGTGGCAGACTACTTGAAGGGGCGCAGCGTCCTCTATGTTGACCGAGTAGGGGACGTTGTGCGAACGCCCATGTCGTGCGGTGTCCCACAGGGGTCGGTTCTTAGTCCGACCCTGTGGAACATCGGCTACGACTGGGCGTTGAGAGGAAGCCTCCACCACTCCTCCAGCACACAGCCTCCTCCACCACTGCAGTGATGACAGGACACGGCGCGGCACACGCTCGAAGAGTGTGCTGCGTGGGAGGGGGAGCGCCGTGAACTCGTCGCGATTATCGGTGCCGACCATCGCCAGGGAGATGCTCGTCAGCGTCAGGAACTGGGACGCGGTCGCCGCCTTCTGTGAGGCCGTAATCTCACGTAAGGAGGCGGCGGATCGTGTGCGAGTAGAGCTCCTATTCGGCGACACGTTTCGCCGCCGGCGACTCGGGCGGCGCAGGCGCGAGTATCTGCGCCTAATGCCGCCCTAGCCGAGGCCGCGGGTGATCGGACCGGAGAATTGTCCCTCACCCGCAGAGAGGCTGACCGCGCGACGGCGACCGACGTCCCAGGACGTCGAGAGGTGAGGTTACCCGAAAGGGGATTCCGTCGGGCCGACCACTGAAGACAAGTCACATCTGCTCCGGTGGTTGGCCCAACAACGAGGTGACGTGGGTTATGAGCCCGCGCGCCGTTCTTTCATCGCCCTGGACGGACTGGACCGCGCGTGCGCATACCATAGCTCACCCAAAAAAAAAAAAATAATAGCAACTCGTCTGACCAGCATTGATTAATTGTTTCATATAGCAGATTGATTTCTTGCCCATTGTGAAGGAGGCTCGAGCTCAGTTGTGCGACGCGGCGACGTAGGTTTATGAGCTGAGAAGATGTTGAGCAGTTTTTTCTCCTTACACGAACACCACGTAGGTGCCTGGCCTCGCCTGCGCCCGCATTCCCCTGGCCAGCTGCATTTAACGATTCCCTGCTACTTTCACAATGTTATCAATCACCTGAAGGTAATTGAATACTCAGTGGTGATTTAATTATATATTTATTACCGTACCTTTCGAAGTACTGGAAGTTGGGCGCCCTCGGTTGCGGTATCACCGAGTCCGCCGAAAATACCATGGACAGCATCAGCACCAACTGAAACATGAAGGCGATAGATATATGTACATTTTCTTCGTGAAGGTATTAAGTTTTGTAAAATATACTTTGACTAAGCTCATCTTCAACACCTATTTGACTGCTGTACACATGTATTCCAGTAGTATCCAGCAACTCAACAATGTGCAGTTTGATATAGACGTAGATATATATCAAAGGGGAGGTAATATATCATTTTCGCCAAGTTTGGGAGGCAGACTGGCTCTCGTACTGCGGTATTTCCCAGTAGACTGCTGTTAATCATTCTCTTGGTGATTCTTTAGTCGGTTTTTACGACACTACCGAAGAAATAAATGATTGTATTTCTTTAAAGTCGTGTAGTGTATGGAGATGGCGCGCTTTGAAGGACACTGAGACCCCGCGACCACAGATACGTAGATAGAGGTCTCGCAGACCCTCCGATACGATGGCGAAGTCATACGGCGGATAGAGCCCCCAAAATTCTGTGGTAGGCTGCTGGGGTCGGTGTATAGAATATGAGCGTAGTTTGTGACGGACTTGCTCAGGGCGAGCGGCGCGGTGCAGCCGCCTCGCGTTAGTGTGAAAGAATTAGCGCCACCTGCCTGTATCTATTAAGCCATATGTTTTGATTCCACTTCACGTCGCTTTGAGTTTTGCTATTCTTTTCTCTCTTTCTCCATGCTATTGTACACCCATACGTACATCATTTCTCATTAGCTATTACAATATCCATCAATCAGTCTGTAGACGTCTATTGTTGGACACCCAGGTTCAGTGATACTAAGGGCACCAAAACCCTCCACACGCAAACACGTTCAGAAAGTTGGGCTTCCGGCTCTCTCGCTCACCAAACAAAGCGTAGTAACAAATTGCTACTACTCAGGCGTCGATTTTCTACGAGTGTGTGGTATTACCCCGGACGTAGGTACTGGACCGCTACAGGAGTGAAGACTTCATCAAGCGATATCGTTCGACTTCCGTATGAACATTCAATGTGCCACGTACCATCTGGTGATCACTCCCAGTTTTGATCCTGATGATCACAGAGACACCATTGAATATTTGTCATTTGGCCGACAGATGAAGACTATCTTGTTCTTAGTTAAACCAATGGGGCTAACCCAGGTCCACTTTCTTGGTAGCCGCTTCTTGAAGAAGAAATTTATGATAAAGAGCTCCTCTTTCTTCAAAAAGTCGGCCAATATTGATTCCCTTTGATTTCTCTGGCCAAATCCATATAGCCCCATTTTCAGCTCATTGTCTGCTCAGCTTTTACCTAACTTCGCGTTGAATTTTCCAATAACCACATAGAAGTAGGTTTTGGACGCGGATGGCTTACGAGATGTCCTTGTACCAGGCTTCCACTACGTCGAAGTACGTCGAGGTCGATGTGTAAACCTGTATGACCTTTGACGTATACTGTTTGTCAACTCCGAGTATAAGGTACGCTACATTTGTCGACATACTCTTGATTTTCTCCACATTGTACACGAGAGACTTATGAAATATAAATGCTACAACGCCTTAGATCGGATGATCTCCCTCCCGGTAGAAGAATATATTTCCAAATCGCCGCTTCATAATACCCTCGCCTTCTCTTGGCACTTCTGAGAATTCTAGAATGATATTGATCAATTCCTCTTCGAGCTCGATGACCCTTTAGTCAGTTTGCAGCGTCCGCATATTGCGTGTTATCAGGGCAATAGATTGGCGCCGTTATTTCTAATGCATTCATTTTTTTCTGTCCAGGGAATATGCCATAATCGCCACGCTTAGCAGACGGATTGGCGATCGCAGTATTATAAGTTCCCAGGCTGTGGCCCACTCTCTCGGTGTTACCCTTAACCGATTCTTACGACTCCCTCAAGAAAGCTAGCCTTGGCGTGACGACAATAGGGAATATGCACGAAACTCCAAAATGAACAAAGTATTTTTATTTGTAATCTTTATTGCTTAAAAAACGTATGTATACAATTATTTTTTAATTTTATCATTATTTAATAATTAAATTTAATTATCAAAAAGTGCCTTTTTTGAGATTCGCGCGCAAAATTTCCGAAACGCACCGCATTGGTTGGAGTACTATGATGTCACGTTTTGAACACGTGACACCCGAGTCTTCTAGTTAGGGCTGTCTATATTTAAAAAAAAAAGTTTTTTCGATATATCCATATTTTTAAATATATGAATATCGGAGTTCGATATAACGAAACAAATATCGATATTTTCCCCATGACCACTCTTTAACTTCGTTCATTGCGGGGTTGCCATGCCGAGCTTTTTTTTATCAAATTCTAGGAGTAAGTGATAACTGATCATCAGTTTCATGCCAGCGCTTCTACAGTAGATTAAGTTTTCGGTGATTTTGTAGAATAAATACTTTAGAAGAAAAGATAAAACACCTTTATTCAAATCAATATCGACCCTCGATACGTACTTTTTATTATCGTCCAAAAAAAGTTCAGTATTAAGTATCGATATTTTTAAATAATAATATCTATATTTTGACATATCGATATTTTATCAACAGCCCTTCGTGAACCTTGGATAGGAGGAGAACCTTGTGATATCAAGTTGCTGTTTGCAGTTTCTAGTGATTATTTTTAGGGATGTGAAAAAATAATCGATTTTTACAAAAAAATAATCGAGTAATAATTGATTTTTACAATCGATTATCAAAATAATAAAAGTCGATTATTAATCGATTTTTTATTCGAAATTCGATCAAAATTCATCATACTATGTTAGAAAATAAAGCTCACATTTCCTAAAAAAAAATCATAATCCTGTTGGGAGAAAAAACCGATTATTTTAGAATCGATTTTTTTTTAATTAATCGATTATTTTATCATCGATTTTTTTTTAATTAATCGATTATTTTATCATCGATTTATTTTAAAGAACAAAAAATCGATTATCATAAAATCGATTTTTTTTAATTAATCGATTATTTTACAATCGATTTTTTTTAAATTAATCGATAATTACAAAATCGATTTTTCCCTCCAAGTCACATCCCTAATTATTTTGTATTGTTACCCAGTTATTTCATAATAAATTATTAATTTTCTGTGTTCATGTATTAATCTTGTGAATAAGTCTTATTACAACGACTGAAACCGGTTTCGTCAAAGTATAGTCAGATAATCTTCCTAAAATAGACGTGTATATGATGACAACATATTTCGCATCTAATTCAGATTTAATGTCTGTTAAACTCGGAGAAATAAATGCTGCAAGGTAAATAAGATATAATATATTTAATAATCGTAATATTAATAAAAAATCGATATTTTTATTGATATATCGATATTTTGCCGATATAGCGAACCCCGATATTGATACTTTGTAAAATATCGATATGTCGAAAAACGATATTTATAAAAATATCAACAGCCCTAGTTGGCAGCCCTAGCAACTTGTACGAGTGTCGAGTACTCTGACGTCACAGAATACGCGCGCCGAAGTAGTCACGTTTACATCGCCCATAAATAATGGCGATTTTTAAAAATTTTTTTTAGCGTAATGGTTAATATTTTGAATGTGTTATATTTATTTCTAGTAATGTAATAACTAATGGAAACGTTTAAAAAAATATCATGCATATTCCCTATTGTATTATTGTCCTGTCACCACAGGGGAATATTATAATTATAATTTAAATTATTACGTACAATTAATACAAAAAAAGAAACATTATACCCGTTTTACTGTGTTCTTCATAACCCTAAGAGTAATAAGAATACCTTTGCTTCTAACTTCGTGAATATACGTATGTGGGGCCACTGCCACTGCTATCCACTGATAACATAATACAACCCTAAAATGTTTTGTGTTCTCACGTATACGTGATGTTTAACAGTGACACACAAACACACGCACGAACAGTTTCACAACACTCGTCACTCACACAAGCATTATAACACGTAACACATTCATACTAACCATCGCCAATATATATTTGAGGCACTTCATTTCAATTAAATATTGCTGTTACAAAAATGTCAATCGGATTGCGCGACAATTAATCGAAGAATAGGTATTGTTTCTTTTTTCAAAAATATAAGCTGCGCACAGAGCGACGCGTGCGCGCAATTCCTTGGCGCTGTACGAACACTATTGACTCGAGTCGATTACAAAGACCGCTACAGCTGGCGGCACACTGTCCGAGAAGTGAAAGCACCTTCTCGAACGATGTTAAATGATAATGATGTTAGTTATATACAAACAGCTCACAACCGGTTCTATCGTATCTGCTCAGGTAACCACTTGATGTCAATCAGTAATTCGCATTGAAAGCTACGTTATACGTTACTTAATGCTTTAGACGCCTGCTATTTAAGTAATGAATTCTATAAATTTTCATAAAAAATATTTTAACTTTACAAGCCTTATAGGTATTTATTTTTGTATATAACGTACAGAATGATCTAGAATATAATAAAAGGCTGTCGTGGCGTGGTGTTGACGTCGAGCATCAATAAAAGTGAAAGTAGCGGGCTGCGATAATCCCGTTATGTGACAGGACTCGTTCGACTCGCTGTCAAACATTCCAGTGCGGGCCGACGAGAGCGCGTTCGACACAAATGATAGCAAAACTTAATGATATAATTTATATAGAAATTAATGAATTATTAAAGTAAACTTATTAAAATCGTTGTAATTTGTGACTCAATGAAACGAAATATATAAATGTATATGATCAAGTCTACGAGAGAATGAAATAGTATTAAAAACAGTAAATGGTATTAAAAATTACATTTCCGGTCTTTGTGGGATGATTCGTAACATTCCCTCGCCCACCTATTAACTGAGGGGAATGTATATGTCGGCGTTGCGCCAGGAATTAGGTTGTCCATATTAAAATATCGAGTATGTAATCACTGTATTTATTAGGAGTTATTGCTGGAGAAGTGAGTGAAGTAAAACTGTCCTCTATTCTAATCTTACAATGTTTTTATAACCTCCGCTTTACAATGAAACGGTCTAGTCTTAACAACTACAATTACTTTTTATAACAAACAAATAAAACAACTATTAAATAACTATCGGCATATAGCTAAATAATAATAATAAATATTCTAATGCATTTAACATAATTCCAAATAGTCAATTTTACACAATTTACATTAATGTAATTAAAGGAAATATTGTTCTCATATATTGTTCAACAGACTGCGCTGTAACTAGAAATAAATTCCAATATTTATTGTGTAAAAACAACTAAATATGGTTACAAATAATTACATTAATTCTAATCGATTTTAATTTAATCAATTATATAAATATTTAAACAACTAAATCAAATATATCTAGAAATACATTCAAAAAGTGTCTTTTAAATATCATAGCATGATAAATAGCAGTGTTGTTACTACAAATAATTATTAAAATATTAGTTGCAAATATTTCAAACACGTTTATAACTATAATTGATAACACATACATCAACAATTTACAAATATTGCCGATAGAGGGCGATATGCGCCCATACGGCCATACTGACTCCCTTGCGCTGTTAAGGCGTCACCCATCCTGGGATCTAGCCAACCATAAGGCATCACCACCACGGGATCTAGCCAACCATAAGGCATCACCCATACGGGATCTAGCCAACCATATGGCATCTCCCATCCTGGGATCTAGCCAACCATAAGGCATCACCACCACGGGATCTAGCCAACCATAAGGCATCACCCATACGGGATCTAGCCAACCATAAGGCATCACCCATACGGGATCTAGCCAACCATAAGGCATCACCCATCCTGGGATCTAGCCAACAAGACCAGGTTTAAGGATACGCATGGTGGCCAGCCAGCGCTTTAGGAAGGATGGTTTGGATAGGAAAAATAGTTTCAAAATTAATATTCACCCGCCCATACGGCATTGCTGTGATCAAAAAAAAAGTCAGTCTTTGCAACAGGCGCTGGTCATAAAAGTCATGGCTAGCGATACTTACATCACATCCGCGTAGATAATTATGCTTCAACATGTATCGGTCATTAGGCAATACCTCCTAAAGTGCCATGAGACCCTCGAAGAGAGTGCGTCGATCGTGACGATGCACGAGAACAAAATTGCCAAAAAATACATTTATTTTGGCTCTATCTTTGTCAAATCAATTAACTCTGAAATGACCGCTCGTCCATCCTCATCGTACAGACGTTAAATCTTTTGTTCGTTCGTCGTAATTTACCTGCAAAATCTTAATAAGCGGCGGTCAATATTTTGCCAAACAATACTCCCAGTAATATTGCAGTTTATAGCCAACTGGAAATCGCAAATAGCACTGTGGCATGGTTTATCAAGCTCAAGTACAGACATTAATATCTTTGATAATTTTCACAACTAGTCTCACTTAACCATTTGCTCTACTAGTTCCCTTAGCCACAAGGTATATTCCATACCGTATTTATTCATTATTATAAGAAGAGACGAGTGCCAAATATAGTTACAACTTCACAAAAGACCTCATAGCCGATTGTGACGTCTTTAGTGTAAACTACTATAAAGACAAATGCGTATTCTGGCTGATGACGTCTGCCATGAATGTAGCCTGTAATGTCAGCGAACACAGTATGAAAATTATATTGCAATTTTATAGATTGGAAGTAGATTGTCTTACGCCCGATTTCGGCTTTACGAATGTTAGCTAACACAATTCTTCACAAATTTTCGAACATATTCGGGTACCAATATTGTTCGCCGATTTTAGCCAGTACCTTTTCGCAACAAAAGTTGTGGTAGTCTCGCAATAGTCCTTATATTGCGGTGGAGGTAATAAACATTAATGGAAACAAATTAGATCCAAATTCAGAACAAAAATTTATGGATCGCACAGAGTTGTCCTGCGCGGGATTCGAACCCGCAACACTGGCACGATATCCTAACCACTACGTCATCTGTGCAGTGCAGTGTGATCGTAACACGAGTTTCTAACGGTAATTACGTGAAACGATACTATTTAAACATTATAGCTCAGCAATATCTTGTTAAATGACATAAAGTATAGACTACTGTCAGTCAATCTCCCTTATTGAAGGATCACTCTTCTGCCCTACATGAAGCCAAGTATGGTCAAGAGTGGATGAATTTACGACGAGATAAACAATTACTTCGTTTTAGAGCATATGGTTTACTTAACACAGATTAAGACTATAATCTGTATTAACTAAGCAGTCACCCTTTCGATATTCTACTTTAAACGAAAAATTTTAAAGAAATGGTACCAGTTATGCACTCCTGGAGTGTGCTCTTTCTGCCTTGCCTTGAAACCTTAAGTGAATTTCAGTTACAACATCAGTTACCACTTTAAATAATTGACCACCTAAGTGACGGAAATGCTTAATAGCTTTAAACTAAGTCTAGCGTCTTCAGCTCACGAGCGGTATTTATTTCAACGCACACGGTTCGCATACTGAACTACACGGGGACTTTCGAGCATTTAGTGATATTTAAGGTGAAGACAGCTTATCTCATTTTCATAGCGTTATAGAGGTGATAATCTATAGGGTCTGCGTTGAACTATTTAATCAGCCTTTGTTTTATTTTTAACGCCCTGGCTTTATTTGCGATACACAGTTGCAGAGTATGAAACTAGATTTAAAGCTTGAGAACATCATGTAACTTAAAACAATATTGAGTCGTTTAGATTGAGGTTAAAATCAAAGTTATAGATAGCATGGAGGGTTCATTTATCTGCAGTTACAGTTTTCTATATACATATACCCTCTTTAAGACTTACGGTAATACCAAACAGCACTAATAATGTAATAACCAATTCTACCTCGACACGTCATGGAAACTAGCTTTGGTTGTAATACAAGCAACATCAACGATCTGGCGTTTGCCTGGAATCGAACCAGTAAACTTATTTCGGATCAGAGAACAATCAACACCAGTATGGAATAAGCTATTGAAAACTTTACCTTGTGATAATGCGATCTCTAGAAGTAAAAAATAATAGTCCGATTGTTAGTTAACCATAAATTTTATCGATTTCCTTACGGAAATAATTATTTTCACTATGGTATTTTCTATAACAAAAACGGTACTATAAACTTCGTCGTATTAAAGGGGTTATGAAAGTTATATATCGAGAACTCTGCAAGCCTGATAAGTAGAAGCTTCTATTTACATCACAAAAAGGTCCTAGGTTATTACAGTTAACACAATTACTAGACAGTGTAAGCGACGCGAATTATTCAAAATAAGAACTATTTAATAATTGTAAATATGTAGTAGGCATTCTATTGTTGCTATGCAAGTGCGCGCGGGGTAACTGGCGCGCGGGGTAATTGGTCGCCCAGGGAGAGGTTCTCGCGCGCTGCCGCGCTCACGTCACCGGGACTTTTACGTTTACTTTCACGTTTACTATTATTATTAGTCAATATCTATACCAATAAATAAAAATGGAGTGTCTGTAATGTCAAAATGGCTTTTTTCACGCTCACGCGGTCACCTGCACGACACCTATGCCCAAAATACATAAAAAATTTTTGTCTGTCCGTTTGTTCCGGGTAATCTTCAAAACGGTTGGACCGATTTCAAAAATTTTTCACCAATGGAAAGCTACAATATCAGGGCGTAAACTAGGCTATATTTTATTCCGGTATTCCCACGAGAACGGGAACTACGCGAGTAAAACTACTAAAACAGAGGCGAAGCTAGGGTGGATTGCTAGTTATTCAACACATCAGTATTACATAACTCTTCACTGCCTGCACACCGGTGAAACCCCCGGCGTCGTCTCCAGACAGTTACAATTACTGTTAAGACGGTAGTTTTCGCTAACGAAAAGTTAATAAAACAAATACGAGCCTAGACAAAATCTAGGAGTGTTTCGCAATAGCTCAGATCTTATTAATTCAAGATAAATACCTGTTATTACGGCGTCGATCACCTCAAGAGTCCGTAGCCTCACGTCTCAAACGTTTGAACAGAGAACGGCCCGTTGTAGCGTAGTCTGCGTAACTGTCCGCTTGTTCAGAGATGCCGCTGCGCCACCTCTGGACGTAGCCAGCATACCTGAACTCCTTGCCAAAGGTTCTAACGACGTCATCTTCCACTTGTTGACATGTAATTGATTGAAGCGCCCATGTGTCTGCCATACCGTCGAGTTCAAGAATAGCTTCCATTCTTGCTTCTTGCGGCTTATATGTTGAAGCTTGATAGTCTCGTTAACATTTGCGCACCAATTCCCCGATGTCGATGATTATCGATGCGATCTCTCGTCGGGGTTGAACGGCGGTAGATAAAAATTTTGGTGCCGCCGTTACATTGTAGCCTCCGTAGAAAATGCGGCTCTCGCAGCTGTTGTTGCAGCAGTATTTTGTAATGGAGGTCAGGAGATCCATCACTTGCTCCATAGTGAAGGTCATCCGTAGATCTTGAAGAGTTTTGGGGGCTGTGATCCCACCGCTGCTGTCGGCGTTGCGCCAGGAATTAGGTTGTCCATATTAAAATATCGAGTATGTAATCACTGTATTTATTAGGAGTTATTGCTGGAGAAGTGAGTGAAGTAAAACTGTCCTCTATTCTAATCTTACAATGTTTTTATAACCTCCGCTTTACAATGAAACGGTCTAGTCTTAACAACTACAATTACTTTTTATAACAAACAAATAAAACAACTATTAAATAACTATCGGCATATAGCTAAATAATAATAATAAATATTCTTATGCATTTAACATAATTCCAAATAGTCAATTTTACACAATTTACATTAATGTAATTAAAGGAAATATTGTTCTCATATATTGTTCAACAGACTGCGCTGTAACTAGAAATAAATTCCAATATTTATTGTGTAAAAACAACTAAATATGGTTACAAATAATTACATTAATTCTAATCGATTTTAATTTAATCAATTATATAAATATTTAAACAACTAAATCAAATATATCTAGAAATACATTCAAAAAGTGTCTTTTAAATATCATAGCATGATAAATAGCAGTGTTGTTACTACAAATAATTATTAAAATATTAGTTGCAAATATTTCAAACACGTTTATAACTATAATTGATAACACATACATCAACAATTTACAAATATTGCCGATAGAGGGCGATATGCGCCCATATATACGTCCACCTCGCTCAACGAACCGCAGGGGAAAAAAGTTACCTAGTTAGCTAAGTTAGTTATAAAACCACACGGGTAAGATAGGGAGTGGTGAATTGTATTCTTACTCCGTCACCACACGGAAAACTTTTACAATTACACCACATTAAATGCGTTATATTAGTACACCCTCCCACATTCCCACAAAAATATTGACCTTATCATTTACACAGCAGTTTGTTGCGGCTGTCAACAGTTGTCTCGGTCGGACACTACTTATAACATTTATGCAAGAGAGAGCGAACTCGAAATAAAACTCTATAGCAACATGTCCGCCCAGCTATGTATGTATGTACTATTGCAATTTGTCTACTATGGAGGAGGCTCGAATTGGGGGCATAGTATTATACGAGTTGTAATGAATGTATGTTATAAATAAAAATATTTCGTTATATTTTAATAATTTATTGTATAATACAAATATATCACAATGTATTTAACAGCTACACCACTACGCACCCACTGGGTACTACACTCGCACATTCAATCACTCTGCATCTAATAAGTAGTTATCAAATAATATCAACAATATAATATGTAACATTAAATCTGTGTGAACACAATATTAAGATGTAACTGTATCCACAAACGACACATCACTTACAGCACTATATTGTGTGTGTGCGAGTGAGACGCAAGATACACCTCTTCTCCGTCATATGTATCCTGCAAATCATTTTAATGTTACAAGCGGCCGGCTACTTGATCACAATCGTACACCACAATTCTCAAGGAGGGAATGTTGTATTGTTGACTAGACAGCATCAGGTGAGGTAGGCTCGGATCGAAATTAAACTGTTAGTAGTCAGTTACGAGATGCACCAGTAGTGTGTCTGCTAGTATTAGTAGTTGTCACCGCAATAAATATACATTATATATCACACGGGTACACACACAATAAGTACTAAGTAACAAGCAGACAGTGCGATACAATGACATATATATATATATATATATATATTTATTGACTAGAATACACAAAACATCAAACAAACATACAGTAACATTAATTTATATTCGAATAACAATATCCATTGGCTTTGTCACATCAATCACATATTTCAAATAATAACTTGTAATCACTTTAAAATATATGTTAAAAGTTTGTTAGACAATATTGGTGTTACATAATGTAATGTAATGTGCGCCAGTTATTTGATGTGTCAACAATATAACTTAAACTAATAATAACAATATAAAATGCAATAAAACAATAGAGCTGCACTCTACGTGTGTTAAGTACGCACGTGTATGTCTTGTGACACACACACACACACACACACACACACTCGCATTTCGGTCGAGTATAACATTACAGGTGTACTGTGCCGGGTGTACACAACTAGTGTCTGCGGGTGTCTGCGGTTATGGAACAACTGTTCGAATATGTTACAGTCTAACGATCATGAATCGTAATTAGAATATATGTTACATAAAAAATAATAAAATATAATACTTGTAGTCATTTTAAAAATGTGTGTCTAAGAGTCTATGCCTTAAACATATTATGTACAGACAGGACACGTGTAACGCGTCGACAGTATAAATAGGTATAAATTGCGCAACCGCGTCGATGGTAAAGTAGGTAAGATCATAGGCCGATCAGCTGATATAACGACGTTTGTCTTGCTTATGCGAACGTAATTATTGATTTGTTCAAATTCAAATTCAAATTATTTTATTATGCATAAACCCTGAGAGGGCACTTACATATTGTCAGGTTTACAATTTCCAAAAAAAAATATACTACCACCGGATCGGAACGCGACCGCTACTGAGAAGATCCGGCAAGAAACTCAGCGGGCTTGTCATTATTTTTAATTTTTTCAATGTCCAATGAACATTTAACAAAATACGAAAACGTTGCAGATCAAGTATCACCGACTTTATACATTTCAATCAGATTGCACAAGAAAAAGCGCCGACAAAATGAAAACTTCACATGTCTCTACTTCATTAACGAATCGATATTTTCATGTGTTCCTATCACCATTGCCTAATTGCCGTTTGATCAGTCGCCCCATAACCTGATACACTCTGTATATTTGTCACGTGTATGAGTACTTACTGTTTAAACAGTTACGTAATGTTCAATATATTATTATTACATAAAATGTTGTTATATAAGTGAAATGTATTCATCAGCTGCTCTTATTACAATTATTATTCGATACAATATATACTGTCTTGTACGCCGAGGCGCGTCAACACAACTGGCGACCAGTAGCTGGTTCAAGTATACTCGTATATAAAGCTGTTACTGACACATGTACTAGTGCGTCACCAGGCCGGCGAGTAGCGCGCGGTGTGTCGCGTAGTCGGTGACGCGCTGCGTGACGCCGCGCGCTCGCGTCAGTCGCTCGGCGGCGCGCTCGAACTTGTGCGCGTTACGTCTGATAACACACACAAACATACATACATAGTCGTTAATACTTATATACGTCTCACTTCTGGACTCGAATTACTTCACAAATGTAATTACTGCTGACTGCACAGATGGCGTAGTGGTTAAGAGAGCGACCTACAGCGCCAGTATCGGGGGTTCGAATCCCACGCGGGTCAACACTTTGTGCGATCCACAAATTGTTGTTCTGAGTCTGGATGTAATTTGTGTCCGTTAATTATATGTTTGTAAAGTCCCCCGCAATACAAGGATTATTTCCTTAGTGCAGGGTGTTGTCTTAAATAAATAAAAAAAAATCCAAAAAAAAAAAAAAAAATTAACCCCCTATATCACGCTGGTCAGACAGGTTGGGCATAGGCTTTTTTATTTCGAAGTTTTCTTTTGTACAGATGTTATGTGCATATTGTAATGCTTTGGTAATATTTCACGACACCCACGTGCAGGATTGGGAGCGGTAAGTTGTATTCTTACTCTGTCACCACACTTAATTTGAAATAATTTATTATAACGACATCTATCGAGACAATGTGGCAACTTACAATTTTGTTACAATCAATAATAAATGCAATAATTATTTCTAATGTTAAAAGCGAATATAACACATTATGATACAATTTTTACAGATTTTAACGCATTTATATTTGATTGCTCAACGTTTCGAACACTTCATGGCGTTCATGTCACGGACGGAGTAAGATGTCCCACGTACTACAACAAATCGTTATTACAGATATTTGTATCTACCTGCTATAGAAATTTCTAATTAATTATTAAATTATAATATTAATTAAACATCAGGAAATCAAATACACGTCATCCTTCCGCAAAATAGTATTATTATAAACAAGTTGAATGTTTAATTTAACATCACGTCACGTCATGTCGTCGTCAATTTACAAATAATATTCATTTTGTTGTTATTTATAGGTGGTTTAACAGAATATATTGACACTTTGTGCACCCGCACTCTTGGCGCCATCTGTTAACCGAAGCTGTAGCTGAACTACACAAGGTATAACCTCAATCATTTCGACATTCGGTTAAATAGGTGAAGTTGAATGGTTAGCGAGTATGTAAGCGGAGACGGCGAGTACCTGATGTACGCGTCTGTGTCGACTAGTACGCCGTCCAGTTTGCGCTCGTCTACCTCGTCCATGGCGCACTCCTGCATCAGCGGCGGGTTGAACCTGTAGTAGTTGCCGGCCGGCAGCAGGTCACTCATCACCAGGTGCACACCTGTCAAACACAAAACGCGATACTGACTAACGAATACGCAATACATCGATTACAATGTACATATTTAATAACTTAAATTAATTACAAATACACATTGATAGTAAAAAAGAAATTGTAAGATCATGGACATAACTTTAGAGGAGCAATTAATAAATATTCTTTTTAACCATTTGGACACGCAAGTAAACAAATTGACTAACAAAAGGCGATAAGCGCATGTTTATGATCGATCCATTTCTCTTTAATTGAATGGAAAAAATAAATAATCATTTATATATCACATTTATTCTATGTATTACATAGAGATGAAGCCAGATCTCTATTTGATGGCGTCTGGAAAGATGAGGTGCGTCGACGTCCGACAGTTCGTCGTTTATGAAACTATTATCAATAACTTATGTATTATGATAGATATGTACATATTAAAGCAAACCTAAGGAATTGAGACAAGAGCAGGATGATCATATGGCAAAATTATAGTTAATACTATACTACACGAGTGTTAAGTCACCACGGGGTGACGGAGTAACAATACCATTCACCATTCCATTTCTTACCCGTGAGTGTCGTAAAATACTACTGAGGAAAATATTATGCTTAAAAAAACTGAGCAAGAGAAGTAAATCTCAAATAATACCTTATACCAGGGGTGGCCAACTTCATTAGCCCCACGATCTACTATTTACTCACGAATCTCTGTGCGATCTACCGTTTACACATGTACTTCCTGAAATGTTCACAATTGAAATTGACGGGTGCAGCAGTTGCTGATTACGGTGCGCCTTCTACGTAGTACGTATTTACATTTTTTGCCTTACTACGATCGACTGGACTATTAGTAGATCGACCGGTTGGCCACCCCTGGCCTATACCATCCCACCTGATCAGTGTGGTATATTGGGTCAATTTCACTCCCATCCAGGAGGAGGCTCAAGCCCAGCAGTGGGATGCAGTGTTAACGGCCTCGATGTGATAATCTACCATTGGATTAATTATTGAGTATTGTATTGTCATATAAGATGAGATATACCTTCAGTGTCCGTGGCGGAGTCAAGTATCTTGTTGAACTTGTCCTTCCACGATGTAGGTGTCGGTGCGTCGGTCGCACCCAACAGGCGGTAGTCGCGGTGGTGAGAGAGCGCCCGGCCCGTCCCCACCGAGACCACGGTGCCGCGCGACACCTCGCCCGCACCGAACAATAACTTCGCCTCGTGAACACCAACACCTACACGTATATTGATAACACTTATACTTTGTGTGTCAAGTAACAATAACTCACAATACAACTGACGATATCCTTTATTCTTATTGGGTAAGGTGGAAGATAACTAAGAAATTTCATAATTGGATAACATCCATTCAGAGAGATAAACTCCAAATAAACTCTTAGAGACCTGTAGTACAATATATATATGAGCTGAGATAATAATAATTGACAGAGTAAGGATACAATCCACCTGACTTGCCCGTAGGTGTCGTTAAAGACGACTAAGGGATATGATATGTATGTAACATCTGCAAGCAAGAGAAGGAAAATTTGATATAAAACTGTATGCCAATACGTCCGATCAGCATGGTACGTCGATTTGCTCCCATAGCGGTGGAGGACCAACTCACTCAAACTCTCAACTACTCAACTCTTCCAAAAAGTCAGGTATATCTCCATATTCACAATTAAACTTGATTTAATAAGCCTTGCTGCCAATACGTGCTAGATGTTTTAGACATTAGGAGAATAATACAAAAGAGAGTCGCTAAGAACAACCCTTGAGGAACTCCTTCCGGGGCGAACGATCTTTTTGATGTTTTTTATTAATAACAAGACTGTGAGAGCTATTCTTTGTTCTGTTTAATAAAAACCATATTTGGAACTTCACCTTACTTACAGCTAACTGCTTACACAGAAGCAACAAATGAACGATTCTATCAAACGCATTTGTATTACTACAACATCTCTTATTTGTACATCTTTTAACATTAGTAATTTTATTCAAATTGTCCTACAGCCGTGCTGAGATACGCAAAGAAGATAGATGCTTATACGTGTAGGAGCTTTAGTCGTCTCAAAGTAAGACAACCTGAATCAAACATATGTAAATGGTCTTCATATGAATGAAGCTGCTCCGTAAGCATGTTAAATATATTGTCAAGATGGCCGCAGAACTACATTTTATTCATTAATTACCATCATCATCGCAGCTCACATACGCCCAACTGTAGGGTTCGCGCCTACTTCACAACGGGAGGGAATTTGACCTATTACACCAGGCTGATCATACATGTTGGTATAGGGTTTCATTTCCAATTTTCTCTTTCTTGCACAGATCTTATGCGCATATTATATCCTTTAGTCGTCTTTTACGACATCCACGTGCAAGATAGGGAGTGGTGAATTGTATTGTTACTTTGTCACCACAGGGAAAGTTAATTTATCAGAATGATTAATTCTGTGTGCAAATGTCTGATTGTCTTATACTATAATAGCATATACTATAATTACCTGTGGGGTTGTTCACCATGATGCCCCCGTCCTGGTGCAGTAGCCCGTCGAGGCGGAACTCGTCGAAGTATGTCGGCGCGGCTGCGGAGGCGCGCACGGCGTGCCAGAGGCGAGCGCGTGAGGTGCCCGGGAACACTGAGCGGACCCGCCACCCCATCTCGTACGAGCGGAACAGGAACGGCGACAGGCGACACCCTGAGTTCACCACACACGATACCACCGCCAGCTGACAACATACACAATACGAGCTTTATTAACTGATACAATACTACATCATCGTTTTATTAATATAAACCTTAGTTCAATACATATAGAACTCAATATGAGTTATTTGAGGTATTGTCGTTACTACTTTCCATGTGGTGTCGAAGTAAGAATACACTTCACCGCTCCCTATCTTGCACGTGTATATCGTAAAAGACGACTACGGGATATAATATGCACATAAAACCAGTACAAAAGAAAGAAAACTCGAAATGAATCCCTATACCAATATGTCTGACCAGCATGGTATAGTAAGTCAAATCCCCTCCCATTGAGGAGGAGGCCCGAGTCCAACAGTGGGACGTATGTAGACTGCGATGATTATCGTTACTCACTTATAGCAAGATGTACACATACATTGAGAATGAAAAAAAAATTAATGCACTAGAAAACAACCACGAATTAAAAGTGTAAAAATTCTGAATATTTTTATTATTTTCTGCATATCAAGTAGTAGTTTTTAAATGTCTATAGAAAAGTTTAATTGTTTAAAATGAAAAATCAACAAAAAGTTGTGTAGAAAAAGTAGGCATTTTGACTCATTGCCTTTTAAAGTAAGTATGCAGCGTACGTTTGGACATTGACATCATTCTGAGAATTATTATCGTATCATAAGCGTGTAACACGCTTAAGCACGCATGTTTAGTTATGTATGATACAAAGCGTTACATTAGAATGTAATGTATTATATTGGTCCAAGAATGCGGCCCTGCAGCAAACCAAGTCAAATTTATTTCAATTTATTAATAATCTCTCCTATTTTTAGTTACAATCTTCAATATGTTAAATACTTTTGAATCAATTCATAGCCAAACGTTCTAAATAGAAGCCCTTAAGTTTATTTTAAAGTAATAGTATGTAGACAGTGTCAAAAGCGTATTTAGTAAATACCTTGGGCATATTCTTTCTGTTGCAGGAGGCCAGGGTGCAGTCTTTGAGATTGTCCTGCAGCATCTTCTCCCAGGCGGCGGTGTCGTAGTACGAGTGTGTCCACACGAGACGCGAGGCGCCGCCCAGGCGCGTGGTGCCGCCGAACATGTCGCGCGACAACGTGCGGTACATGTGTCGCGCCTCGTCCAGACTGCCCGCGCCGCCGCCCACCACTGCCGCTATTATAGCGCCCGTACTCACTCCTACGCGACATACTCCACGTATTATATACAGCCTCATGCACAGAGGTTTCGTTAGGGATAACATTATTTTTTAAAATGAACCACAACAGCGTAGTCACTCATAACATATAAAATGGTAAAATTTCCATACATATTCCATTACAAGTAACCTCCAAAATGAATTTCAGTTGTTCTATTTCTTTCTTTTCCATTTTTACATGTAAATGACCTTTTTATTATATTAATAATGGTGAAAAAATATGAATGTCAAGTACATTCATATTTTTTTTCTTCATATTGCATGCCAAACAATAAAAAAGACAGCTTTCGTTGTCAGACCAGAGTAGACTATAGACAGTATATACGATAGATACCTATAATGTAGTCGAAGAGCTCGTGCACCTTGCGGCCGGTGAGTCGCTCCAGATGGCGCAGTATCTCGATGGCGATGATGCCGCGGATGCCGCCGCCGTCCAGCGCCAGCACGTTGGCCCCAGCCCAGCGCGGCGGACCCGTGTACCCCACCAGCGCTAGCGCCTGCACAGACAGACATATTCACTCTACTATATTACAGAACAAACAACACTTAATATACGCATCAGTATTAGAAGCCGGCTCGAAGGACCAACAGATCATTTATAGAGTATTCTTAATAAATAAGCAAATATATTTGTTAATACTTAATTATTGTGGCCCAGTTAGAGGTTTGTTAATAAATCACATATTTTTATATTCTCAATCTATTTTTGAATACATTTACAACATATACATATATTCATTTAATCTATGTTCAGCACTGAAGAATATTGAAGTATTATTCAGTATCTCGTCTGGTGATCTATTAATATAGCGTGTCGCCTAAGCTTACTCGCCCGCCAAGTTAGTGGAAAGCAATGCATTTCTGAGCACTACTAACACTGATTGGGCGATCACCAATTCGTCCGTGATCCGTGCAGATTATGACGATATTAAAGATTGTGTTTGCGAGTTAGTGACACGTGCAACGGTCGTCACTATTCTGATGTGAGGACAATACATATTAAAACGTGTTAATATTAAATTATAACTGTTGTGAGACAAGTAACAAGTGAGCTTACCGAGACAAACACAGCGGTATAGTATAAAGGTCAATTCAGACCTGAAGATATATAACTTCATGTTATTATATATAAATAATGGTGAATATAATATTATATTAATTGTTGTTAGTGACGTGTATGTTAACTCATGCACTGCATGCTATAATTGTACCAATATCATCGCTTGATAACATATTTAGAAATTCTTTTTCCTCCTCATTCTGCCACATGAATAATATCAACATTGATTATAACAATAATACGTCAATAACAATTTTTGTTATCGCAGCAGTTGAAATGATAACGATGTATAGGAAGTATTCTTTTTGTGCAATATTTTTAAATAGATTTTCTAATATTATAAATCTCTATTTCCGTTTGTCGCAGGGTTATCTACTGCTAGCTTATAACGTGTCATAATCAATTTGGGTCCATCGGGCATTATGTACTTTATTTTTAAGTATATATTGCAAATATGGGCAAGAGAAGGCCTTCTATTCAATCGATCAACTTTTGAGGTAAAAAAGTATGTAAGTAAATGAGGCATGTACTTTAAAGTTGTTTTAAGGCTTAATATATTAATGATATTGTTTAGTGGCCGAATAGGCAATTTAAATTTAAAATATTGTTAAGACATTGTGATTTATTTTTAAGTTTAAATTTGTTTTGGCAATAGTTTCGTGAGCGGCCCCCTGACTAATAATGTCAAACCTTCTACGAAATGCAATTGTTAAAAGCATCAGATGTAGTTGACCTAGGTCTATATAAAGCTTCTAGCCATCTTTTACGACATCCACGAGTAATGTTACCGTTAATAATATTAGCCGCCACCACTACACAAGGCAAGGCTATTTAACACAATAAAACTTTTTCTATCCAATTGTTAGTTCTCGAGTTTAGTGCATACAAATGAACAAAGTAATATTGTTATGATATTAGTGTATGTACCTCGTCGACAGCGCCGCTCAGTTGACTCGCGGCTGATACCTCGGCGCTCATTCGGTCGCGTACCCCCAGCAATGCGCGCACGGCGCCCTCCTGTAACAAGCATTACCTTACAGTTACTTACGACTGTGTCATTGTGTCATACTTGCAGTGTCACTACCATCAGATACATGTTCCAGTGTTGACTCCACGCCGAACAATCCAAGTCACCTGAACGTATAGTTATGTTTGACGATAATATTGCGCGATTTACGTGACAATATGATCGATGTTATAGCGACAACAAATCTACACCAACAATATTTCACATTGAATACCGTTTCAATCAAATCAACAAATTGACTACACTCTAAATATTCAAATAAAATCGTGTCCT
Organism: Lymantria dispar; assembly: GCA_032191425.1. Taxonomy (NCBI): domain Eukaryota; kingdom Metazoa; phylum Arthropoda; class Insecta; order Lepidoptera; family Erebidae; genus Lymantria; species Lymantria dispar. The sequence goes on along the minus strand of CM063465.1, from coordinate 37,505 downwards.
GATTACGTATTTATGTCTGAGTTGACCCTAAAGATGAACGGTTTAATGTGACACGTACGCATTTGACATTAATCACCAACCCCATTTGGTAATAAACCCAGTTGGTAATAGCCACATGGTTATTCGCGTAATACCTATGAATAAAACAATTTTCATTTTTTTCTATCTGTCCGTCTGTTTATTCTAAGTAATTTTTAAAACTGCTGAACCGGTTATGATATTTTACTTCAGGTCTGTATAAGGAGTAACTTAGGCTATATTTTGTCCCGATATACTCACGGGAATGAGAAAACTGCGGCAATCAGCTAGTAAAACATATAATGGAATGCGGTATATCCCCTTAGCATTTAGTGCGGTCTAATTGTAAAGTTTTTTCCTGTGGTGACGCAGTAAGAATACAATTCACCACTCCCTATCTTGCCCGTGGATGTCGTAAAAGACGACTACGGGATATAATATATACATAACATCTGTGCAAGAGAAAAAAAAAAACTCGTAATGAAACCCTATAGCAACATATCTGACCACAGGGTTGAGCAAAATCTGATTTTTATTAAAAAAATCAAAAACCATTGACTTTTTTAAAAAAATCATGATTTATTAGATTTTTTTGATTTTTTAAATTTGAACATAAAATTTGAACATTTTGATTCTTTGAAATTATTGTTAATTATTTTAATGTATAAGTCTAAAAATTATAATACAATTTGCGCCTCAAAAACTTGTGACACCGCATTTGTCGCGCTTCTTGCTTCTTGCAAGAAAATTCTTGTCGCGATTTGTTTTCCTTCTGTCCTATACACTCACTCACTATACAGTGCCGAGTGAGGCACGAACGCGTTTGTTGTGCTTTTTGCAAGAATATTCCTGTCGTGTCGTGTCGTGGCTTGTTTTCCTTTTCAACCTATAAATTGACGTTCGCGCATTTCGCTAGTTTAGTTAAGTTAGTTAAGTGAAGTGAAAACATATAAGTAAAATGAGTGGAAGAAAAGAGGACCCAATATGGCAGTTCTATATTAAGACAACAAATCCAAATAAATTGGGGTGTAGGGCTATTTGTAGAAAGTGCAAGAAAGATATTCAAGGGTTAGTCCAAAGACTTAAAGCACACCACGATTTTTGTAATTATTAAGAGAGGAATACAGGTAATTAAATTATTAATTTTATTTTATTTATATTTTAGGCATATATGATTGTTTTTTGTTTTTAAATGTTAGGTGAAATCTAACACGTGGCGTGGGCTTTAATATAACTTTTTTAACGCGACCTTTCCCAGGTTAATTATTAAAGATTATCTTTACTCTTCTATACTTACTTAATTTTTAATTTTTTTCAACTTAAAAAAATAAATTTGCTTTTACATCTCTATTGAACATTTTAACTTTATTTTAAAAATCAATAATTCAATACTATATCAATATATCATCAATTATAATTAATCAATTTCAATTTTCAGTTATGTTTTTTCTCTTTCCAGAGAGATGTCGCTTGACAGTTTTGCTAGCACATCATCTGCCTCAAGTTGTAGTTCACTCATGACGAAAGTACCAACACCAACAAGTCCAACAACTTTTGAGCCAGTCCAAAAAAGAAAACAATCGAAACTCAGCCTACCATGAGTACCATGAGTAGTTTTGTAATGCGGACTTCAACTGCTGAAAAACATAAAATTAACAAACAAATAGCAAAGGCTATTTTTGCTACTAATTCGAGCTTCAGATGTATTGAGAATTTAGAGGTGAAAAAGCCATTCAGTTATTAAGGCCTGGTTATACACCGCCCTCGAGAAAAACGGTAGCAACAAGTCTTTTGGACGAAATCTATGAAGAGGAAAAAGAAAAATATTTCTCCTCCCTGTCAGGACAGTCCGTAAATATGTCAATTGATGGGTGGTCAAACGTGCACAACGAACCAGTGATATGCGCAACGATAACCACTGAAGATGGACAAGCCCTCCTATACGAAACTATAGACACATCAGGAAATCCACATACTTCAGAATATTTAACTCAAATAGTTTGTGACCTGATTTCTTCATGTGAATTAAAATACAAGTGTACCGTAAAATCTTTTCTGACAGACAATGCCGCAAATATGACACTTATGAGAAAAACATTAGAAGAAAAAACGAACGCAAAAGTTATAACTTATGGTTGCTCTGCACATATTTTTAATTTACTGTGCAAGGACTTTCAAGTTAAAGACGTTATAGAACATGTGGTCCAAATTGTTAAATATTTTCGAAATAACCATTTGGCTAGAGCTAAATTCAGTCAAGCAGGAGGCAGCGCTTTAGTCCTTCCAAGCGATGGGAGCAACTGCTTAGAGATGTATGTCACTCAGTGGGACATCATATTAAAAATCTGCGAAGAAAATAAAAACGAGATTGATTCCACTATTTACCGAAAAGTTTCAAATATTGTGATTAAAAATGCAGCGTAAGATTATTTAAACATTTTAAAACCTATATCAGTTGCTCTTGATACTGTGCAGAGGAAAAATGCTACTATCGCAGATACTGTAGAGCAGTGGAAACATTTACAATATATCTTTAATGAATCTGTGGAATTACCATTACAAAAACACAACAATTTAATAATCGATATAAGCAAGCACTAACGCCATATCATTTTATAGCGTATATGTTGAATCCACAAAAAACAAAATACCAGTTAACACCAGAAGAAAAGAATATAGCTTTAGAAACAATTAAAGAGTTACATGAAAACAATGGACTGTTACCTTTAGTAATAAAGTTAAATGCCCGCAGTGCTCCATTTAAGCAAGTTATGTTTTCGGACGAAGTAATAAAAAATGTAAACGGACTACAATGGTGGTTATCACAAAATGATGAGCCGGAAATCTTGAAACAGTTGCCAATAATAAAACAGTTCCTGTGTGCAACTGCTTCTTCAGCTTCAGTAGAACGCGTATTTAGCTCTTTTGGTCTTGTAAACTCGGATATTAGAAACAGATTAGGCATAGAAAAAGGAGGAAAACTCGTGTTTTTGTTTAAATTGTATAACGAAAATGAATAGACTGAAAATATACGGTAATAAAATTTAGGTGTTACGTTTAGTTTAAGAATTTGGAATTATGTACTTCTTTTTTGTTGTTTTTGCTAAAAGCAGATACTTCTTTTGATTTTTGAGATAACTTTTATGTTATGTTGTTATCTGATTCTGAATAAAAAGGGAAAAAAATTTATTTAAATCATGATTTTAATTTTAAAAATCAAGCGATTTAAATCATGATTTTAATCGTGATTTTAATCACTTGATTTTAATCAGCCCAACCCTGTCTGACCAGCAGGATATAGTAGGTCAAATTTCCTCGTATTGTGGAGGAGGCCCGAGCCCAACAGTGGGACGTATGTGGGCTGCGATGATGATGATGTATTGTAAAGTTAAACTATTGTTAGTGTGTGTGCGTGTTACCTTGATGGCGTAGTCCCTCGCCTCGGGGTACTCGTGTAGGTGCTCCACCAGTCGCTCGGTGCGTCTCAGCACGCTGTCGGGCTCCAGCGCCGACACTATGGCGCCCACCACGTACGCGGTGCGAGAGTGTATCGACGACTGGCGGCGACAAACATTGCATCATTACTTAATGTGCGACTTACAACAACAACCTACTTAATATATAATGTACTACTCCGTGTGGTGACGGAGTAAGATGCCGCCACACCCTGTCTCGTGTGTGACTGTCCTAATACGCGACTAAGAGACATGATAGGCTTGTAACATGTTTGTAAGACAAGAAAACCTCAAAATTAAACCCCATAACACGCCTGAACAGCGTACAGTAAGGCAATATCCCTCCCATTATGGAGGAGCCTTGAGCTCGGTGGGACGTATATGAGCTGTAAGGACATACTTAATATATTTTTTATTATTATTAGCTTGTTGTATTATTTTGTTCTACACATATTGTGACTGAGTGCCCAGCGCGCTGGTGCTATTTATTTTCACTGAATTTGTATTATTTTCAATAGATATACAATAATGTCTAAAAGAGAACTGTATCTGCAAAAACTAATTTAATTAAACTTTTGTATGAACAAATGAATTCTCAAGTTGAAATAACGAGAGCTGTAAAACGTTCGCGCGTAACACGTAAGCTGTTCAACTTGGTATTCAGCAATTCGGCACTATTGGTTCGCTAAAATCGGGCCGTAAACAAATTACTAGCAATCGCGATGATCAAAAATCTATGGTACAATCTCTAAAATACGGGACAAACCGTCTTCTGAACACGTTGTTGAGCTTTTAGTGGTAATTAGAAAATCAATTTCAGTTAGAACGACTGGACGAAAACTTAAGAAAGTTGTGCTTAAAGATGCAAGATTAGAAAGAAGCCATTATTCTCCGACAAAAACATAAGGCTTGTTATGCGTGACCCTTGGGGGCAAAGATGAATGAGACTAACATTGTGTACTCAGACGATACGTTTGTTGAGATACTCGTAAGTGAAACAGTTTTATTTGAAACCATGGGCGGGCTGATCATCGCAGTATAGATATCCGAGTCCAATGGTTTGTTCAATTCATTAAAAGGAGGCATACCTAAGGTACATAATGAAACCCCTACGCCACCTTTCGTTCTGAAACAAGATGGAACCATAAAGTCCATAAAAATATACTCCCATCTTTTTAGCGATTTATAGTCCGATTTGACTTTGTCAAGTCGTCATATGCATTGCTGTGCGCTAACGATTACGAATATTACCAACTCTTGTACTACTCGTAGGTTTTTTTTTTTTGTGTGTATTTAGCTGTTGGTCGCAGATGACCTTGACAGCTTAACGCGGGCAATGGGCGAGCGGAAGGCTCTCAACCCGGTAAGTAAGTTAAGCGAACATCGCCCGAGGGCTCCCCCTGTGGGGAACGGACCTCGGCTCGGGGCGTCGCTGAAAGCAAAGTGGGCGTGGCCACGTTTAGGTTAATGATTTTTACGCGGCGCGGTTTTCGACCTCGTCGGCGAGGCCGATACCGCGCAGTTTTATGTGTTATCGCTGCGCGAGCTGTGTAGGCCCTTTCTTGGGCGATCGTGATGGCATCATCCTCTTCTTCAAGGAGATGACGGGGTCGTCGGACCACGGATATTTTTGATGGGACGTAGTTTACCGCCCCAACCACTAGTGGATTGGGGTGAGTCGTGGCAGAGTCAAAATAGCGCTGGGAGCAACGCTTCATATACTGCCTGATGGTCGGCAATTCGAGGTCGATGTGTAGATCGACATTACGAACGAACCACGGTGCTCCCGTTGCCCGTCGCATGAATCTATTTTGTAGTGTTTGTAACCTGTGGATCCTGTTTGGCCTAACGTGCGCGAACACTACACTGGCATACGTCATGATCGGGCGTATGCAGGTAGTGTATAATCGGACTTTATTTTTGAGTGATAGTTTGGACTTTGCGTTTAATAAGCAGTGAAGGCGTCCCATCACGAAGGCGGCGCGCGCGCGGACCCGCTTCAAGTGGGACAGGAAAGTGAGTCGGCTATCAAGGGTCACACCTAAGTACTTGGCCTCTCTGCTCCATGAGACAGGTCGGCCGAAGAGAGTGAGAGGAGGGATGCTGTCCGGAGAGCACAGACGGGCAGTTCGTTTAGTGAACATGACCGCTTGGTTCTTCTCGGGATTAATTTCTATTCTCCATTTCCTATACCAATTGGCAAGGGCGGTAACCGCTTTTTGGAGTGTATTGACTACGGTACTCGTAGGTGTCGCAAAAACTGACGAAGAGTTTTATATATACCTACAGCACGGTTAGCTTCATCTGTTGTAGTCTGATCAAGAATTGCATTGCCAAGGAGAGTCAGTGTCAGGCGGGCAGCCCACTTTCGTAATATGTACTATGAAAGAGGAATACATATTAGGTGGACCCCAAGTATTTGTGATACAAGAGGGGTAGTCATGGTAGATAATAGTAGAACGTTAGGAATCTAGGTGCTGTCTATGCTAGTCGTTAGGAGGTGGGCAGTGTGCAGGTGCTTACCGGACATAGGGTCTTCGGTAAGTACCTGCACAAAATTGGAAGAGAAGAGGCCCTAGGATGCCATGAGTGTGGCGCGCTAATTGACGATGCGCGCCACACACTAGAAGTATGCCCCGCCTGGGGGCCTCAGCGCCACGTCCTGTCAACGGACATGGGAACAGCGGACCTGTCGTTGTCGACCATTATCTCGAAGATGCTCGGCAGCGACAGCTGTTGGTCGTCGATGGCCTCCTTCTGTGAGGCTGTCATTACAAGGAAGGAGGCCGCGGAGCGGGCACGCGAGGCACTTGCGTCCGCAGACTCGCTCCGCCGGCGGCGACCAGGGAGGAGGAGACGCCGTTATGCGCTCCTCCTCCCACCGCCCTGAATGATGACAGGACGTGGCCAGACGGCCAAGCGTTGGGGTGTCGGGGATAGAATGTCATCAGACGATCTTTCCGGCACCTCGTAAAAGCGCGGAAGGGGCCGCTGTGGTTTTAGTGGGTATTTCGGTCACTTCTGTGGCCGGCGAGTCCCACACACACTCCCCTGTCTGTAACCGGCGGGGGATAGTGCGTAAATGCATTTCCACAGTGTGTGAAAAAAAAAAAAAAAAAGAAAGGAAGTGGGCAGTGTGCGAGTTAATTGTGTGATCGACCCAATTGATTCTTGTACACACAAGGATCAATGGTTACACTATCTATATATAAAGATATATAGTTAGTGTTATGTAACATATCGTCTCGTACGTACGTGTGTTATTTGCGTACGACCTTCACTTATATCTGACTGTAATACGCAAATATATATACGTCGCGCGTGTTTGTGCGAACTGATACGAGACCTTCACATGTTATTGTGTTAGCGCGTAGTAGAAAGTGTTTATATATACACACACACGTGAGATATTGCACACAATAACACTTCCGTCTCCGTCTTACTATTTAAAAGCTTATCACGAGTGTGATAGTCGAACATGTGTACATAATGTTATGTCATATTTCATGAGCAACATACTATGTAAGAGTGTGAGCCACACACACTTATAATATAACACAATAATATCAATAAATAATAATAAAATATATCATTAAAGCAGATTCTTCAGTGATCTCTCGATCACTGTCAACTTTATAGCTCACACAGTGAGACGTCAGCCATTTTTTGTAGGCATACGCCTGTCTGAGCAGACCCCACTCAAGACGTCCGGGATATTCCTCCGCCATTGAACTGACAACCGGTACCGAATTAGTTATTAAATATAAATTATACATTAGGCTCATGTACTCCATCAAATGTTTATATTGTATACGTTATATATATAAGTACTAGCAGCCCGGCCTCGGTTCGCTTCGGTTTCAGTCGCCTTACTCGCGTAGTTCCCGTTCCCGTGGGTATACTGGGATAAAATATAGCCTATGTTACTCAGGGATACTGTAACATTCTAATGGTAAAAGAATAATCGAAATCCGTCCAGGAGTTTTTGAGTTTATTCGTAAGGAACGTTTCGTCTTTATACATATTACACCCTTAGAGGGTGAAAATTAAAAAATGCTGAAACCGTCTTTATTTATTTTTACTAAAGAGTATTTTTGGAGAATTTGAAGAAAATCGATGTAGATTTTTTTCTCCTTATACAAACTTTGTTACTGCGGTTTACCCCCTAGGGGTTGAATTTCAAAAAACCCTTTCTTAGTGAGTTTCTACGTCACGCAAAGAAACTAATATCAAAATTTCATGTTTCTGGATTCAGTACTGTCGGCTCTGTGATAAGTCAGTAAACTGACATCTTTCTACCTGTTTTACACCCTTAGAAGATGAAAAAGGACAAACGCTGAAACACGTGTTTATTTATTTTTATTAAAGAGTATTTGTGCTTAATTTGAAGACCGTAGCTAAAGATTTTTTTTTTCTTTCCATACAAACTTTACCGTTGCGTTTCACCCCCTTAGGGGTGGAATTTCAAAAAATCTTTTCTTAGTGGGTGCCTACGTCACGAAATGAAACTACGGTCCAAATTTCATTTTTCTAGCTTCAGTAGCTTCGGCTCACCCTGTTCCTTTATATGTATATTATTGTTAACGCCCTGCGATACCCCTTGCGGGTGGAATTTCGTAAAATCCGTTCTTAGCTGACCTCTACTCGACGAAAGGAATATTCCTGCCAAATTTCAAGTCTGTACGCCTTATGGTTCCAGAGATATGGTGATGAGTCAATATATCGCTCGCAAAACCCGCCTTAGATAGATATAACGGGGGGCGCGGTTTATTAAATAGTGACGTATGATACTGTCAGATATAATGGCGATACGCCGCAGCTGTGTGTCACGTGTTCACTAAACACATCGTGTAAACAACAACAAGCTGACTCACTAGTGTTGTTGTTGTTGTGTGGTACGCAACGATACAACATCGGCGTACATCACCTAACTGATGTACGGTGCGGGATCCAACACAAAAGCGACGACCCCTCACTTTACTGAAGAAAAAGCGATCAGAGAAGACACTTTACAATGAAACCAGTTGAACGTTACGCACGGTCCACTATATACCTACACGGTGGACAGCATGTTCAACCACCCCAGCCACCAATAATAGGACTAGGTCACTTTTGTAGATTTCTATATTATATTTTATTTCAATGATATAATTACTTACTATGTGTGACTGACAAAGCACAACATTTGACAAAAGTATGGAACACTTATCATTCATCATTTCAGCTCACATACGTCCCACTGTTGGGCTTGAGCCTTCTCCACAATAGGACGGAAAGAAACTCACTATTCCACGCAGGTCTGACGTGTTGGCATAGGGTTTTTTCTTAATTTTTCTTTTCTTGCATAAATGTTATATGCCGCTTAATTGCGTTAGTTGTTTTGTACGACACCACATGTGGCAGATCGGGGGTGAATTGTATTCGTACTCAGGAATAAAAAGTTACAGCAGTTTATCTACAGAAAATAAATAAAATTGAAGTGTCTGTTTGTAATAGCAAAATAATGGGCTTTTTTTACGTTGATACAGTTATTTGCATAGTAGCTATGCTTAAAAACTGGTTTAAAAAATTTTTGTTTGTCTGTCTGTTTGTTTTAGGTAATCTTCACAACAGTTGGATGGATTTTGATAATATTTTAGTACTAGGTACCTGTCTATATAAGGAGTAACATAGGCTATATTTTATTCCGATATTCCCACGGGAACAGGAACTATATGAGTAAGGTGGATGAAGCCGAAGTGAGGGCAGGTTGTTTGTTATAAATTATTGAGGAATTTGCGATATTAGTAGTGTATATATGCTAATAGCATACATTTAATTAATACGTTATATTCAAATTTATATAAATTTTACCAAAAATGTTAAATAAATCGTGTTAAGAGTCCTTTATATAAAATTGAAACACAATTGGATGTGACACATAGGAATCATATTAAATATTATTTAAGTATTAAGAAATATAATTATATATTATACAAGAGCACTCAGCTGTGTGGTAGCGGCTTCAAATACTACCAACCCTTGCTTTGCTCGTGGGTGTCGTAAAAGACGACTAAGAGCCCTAGATTGACCCGGACCAACTCCATCTGGTACCATTTGGGTCAACGATTACATTCCCAAGGAGGGTTGACGTCAGGGAGGCGGCCGGTCATAAAAGTCATTGCCGAAACTTTTTGCAATATGTCAAAACAGATTACATATTGCGTCGACCCCAAGTAATTGGGATAAGAGCAAGATGATGATGATGATACAAGAGCACTCGGTGCACTGTGCTATGATGTGAGCAGACACAGAAACAGTTTAAGAGAAGGAAAACTCAAAATAAAACTATACCAATATGTCTGACCAGCATTGTATAGTATGACACCTGTCTTCCTATTGGTGAGGGGGCTCCAGCTCAATAGTGGCACGTACATGAGGTGTAACGATGAGCAGACACATCACAACATACCTATTGGTGAGGGGGCTCCAGCTCAATAGTGGCACGTACATGAGGTGTAACGATGAGCAGACACATCACAACATACCTATTGGTGAGGGGGCTCCAGCTCAATAGTGGCACGTACATGAGGTGTAACGATGAGCAGACACATCACAACATACCTATTGGTGAGGGGGCTCCAGCTCAATAGTGGTACGTACATGAGGTGTAACGATGAGCAGACACATCACAACATACCTATTGGTGAGGGGGCTCCAGCTCAATAGTGGCACGTACATGAGGTGTAACGATGAGCAGACACATCACAACATACCTATTGGTGAGGGGGCTCCAGCTCAATAGTGGCACGTACATGAGGTGTAACGATGAGCAGACACATCACAACATACCTATTGGTGAGGGGGCTCCAGCTCAATAGTGGCACGTACATGAGGTGTAACGATGAGCAGACACATCACAACATACCTATTGGTGAGGGGGCTCCAGCTCAATAGTGGCACGTACATGAGGTGTAACGATGAGCAGACACATCACAACATACCTATTGGTGAGGGGGCTCCAGCTCAATAGTGGCACGTACATGAGGTGTAACGATGAGCAGACACATCACAACATACCTATTGGTGAGGGGGCTCCAGCTCAATAGTGGCACGTACATGAGGTGTAACGATGAGCAGACACATCACAACATACCTATTGGTGAGGGGGCTCCAGCTCAATAGTGGCACGTACATGAGGTGTAACGATGAGCAGACACATCACAACATACCTATTGGTGAGGGGGCTCCAGCTCAATAGTGGCACGTACATGAGGTGTAACGATGAGCAGACACATCACAACATACCTATTGGTGAGGGGGCTCCAGCTCAATAGTGGCACGTACATGAGGTGTAACGATGAGCAGACACATCACAACATACCTATTGGTGAGGGGGCTCCAGCTCAATAGTGGCACGTACATGAGGTGTAACGATGAGCAGACACATCACAACATACCTATTGGTGAGGGGGCTCCAGCTCAATAGTGGTACGTACATGAGGTGTAACGATGAGCAGACACATCACAACATACCTATTGGTGAGGGGGCTCCAGCTCAATAGTGGCACGTACATGAGGTGTAACGATGAGCAGACACATCACAACATACCCATGTGTATGAATGTACACTAACAACTAGCTCTCACACACGCTGTGCGGGATCACTCGGATATCATAAACATGCGTGATGAGACACTGACAATACTGTTTACCAACACTTACAACATTACCACTTGTGGTGGTAAACACCAACAACACTCAAAACATAACATCACTGTAACAGAAGGCAAACAGGAAATAAAACCAACCTTCAAACACATATTTCAGTTCATATACATCCCCCTGTTGGGCTCCAAGCTCCACCATAGTAAGAGGGATATTGGCCAACTACACCACCCTGGTTTGACAGGTTGTTATAAGGTCTTCTCTTGTATATATGCTATATGCATATTCAATCCCTTAGTCGTCTTTACGACACCCCATGGGTGAGATAGGGGCTGGTGAATTGTATTCTTAGTCCATCCTAATTAATATATTAATTAAATCAGTATGGTATAATATATGACTGCACAGATGGCGTAGTGGTTAAGATAGCGACCTACAGCGCCAGTGTCGGGGGTTCGAATCCCACGTGGGACAAAACTTTGTGCGATCCACAAATTGTTGTTCTGAGTCTGGATGTAATTTGTGTCCGTTAATTATATGTTTGTAAAGTCCCCCGCAATACAAGGATTATTTCCTTAGTGCAGGGTGTTGTCTTAAATAAATAAATAAAAAAAAAATTAATATTAATTTACATCCCATTGTTTCTACAAGCTTATCCACCAGCAGGATAACACTGAGTTGTGATAATGGTGCTCTATTACAAGAGACTACTACATCCTCAATATGTGTCTGCCGTAACAGTTAGATACAAGGCACGTGCTATCACCAGCTGTGAACAATTATTGTCTATAGAGGAGCATAGACAACTGCATAACTGCAGTGCGGGTTGTTAGCGGGTAGTTAGTATTGTGAAGCCCAAGAGTGACAAGTTCAAACATCAGTCTGTTGCTTCTAACCGATTACTTAAAACTGACCACTGACCTTGGACACGGTATGCTTGTTGTGCTTCCAAGTGGGCTCAGATATCTTGCCGAGGTGATTATCCTTCTTCAGTTTGAGTCCTCGCCACAGTCCCTCCACGGTGAGCTCCTTCACCTCACTGACCACTCCCGGTGCAGCCTCTTTCGTCTGATTTGCCTCTTTAGTCTGATCAGAAAGCTTTGCATTGGACTCAGTTTGCTCAACGGTGGTCGCTTTAACTTCATTGCCATTTTGCAATTTATCAAAAGCCAAATCTCTTGTGTTTGTGACTCGGGCTGATAACGCTCTCTCAAATTTCTTTATCAAATCTGTAGAATTTATTATGATTTTAATCAATGTGCTTTGGGGAAACACCATAGAGTTAAAACTGATTGTAAGATATGTCAATACGCCAATATGTACATATAATTGATGTTTCATAGTCACAGAGTAACAATACAATTCACCACTCCTTATTTTGCCCATGGGTGTCGTAAAAGACGACCAAGGGATATAATATGCATATAACATTGATGCAAGAGAAGAAAAGCTCAAAGTGCCTATAGCCACACATCTGTCCAATGTGGTATAGTAAGTCAAATTCCCTTCCACAATGGAGGAGGCCCAATCCCAATGAGTATGAGCCGAGATGTTGTTATAAGACTACTCTATATACGTCATGCTGTCGACAATTATTGTGAATAAATGTCGCTAGCTCTACATGTGTGTACGCTGTCTCGTGCGGTACTTACTGTCCCACTGCTCGGGGCTGGCGCTCTTGTACTTGTGCAACAATTTCTCTACCTCCGAGTGCAGGTTACTGCGCGACAGGTAGTGCCGCAGTACGCGCCACTGACCGCCCAGCGACGACATCCTCTCGTCGCTTTATACCGCCGACTATACAATGAGTACGCACTATTCTAGAATTATATCGAGGCCGCACTATTATACACTAGCGATAAACAAAGAGTTCAATATACTTTTAGAGGTTTTCACTGTCGATTGTAGATCCTTAACTAAAGTCAGCCTCTAGCGGTGATAATTCTGTCCGAATACTAATGTGCCAGCACTGATACACAGTATACTGAGAATTTAGGCGGAGATTCTTTCTCTCGCCGAACCTTGGCGCGAGTAAACACTCGCTCGCAAAATATAAATAAATCAATGACAGCTGGGTGGTGTGACGTGTGACGTCAAATCGCGCGATATCTTTTTGTAAACAATGTTACCAACGTAACAGAATCAAAATAATCAATTCCCGTTCCGCGACAAGCATATATCCCTAAAACCTTGTATAAACGTGTTATTATTTAATATTCAGAATTATTAGATAACTTATTTATATAACATATATAACTCATCACAAACTAACTAATTTAAATTCAGTTATACTCAAAGGTTATTGAATGCTAAAAACGTAGAAATATTTTGTTTAATTGTCGCACGTAAATAATGTAATCTGTTTATAATGAAATACAATTTTGAATATTTAAATATTATCACTGCAACTTTTTTTTATTTAAGCCGTATTATATACGTTCGGGTAACCAAAGTATACTGAGTGATATTAGCAAGTGCCGCAAATATATATGGTCCGTTAAATAAACAACACGTATTGTAGTGGAGCACATGGACACGAATGTGTCAGCTCCGCTGTGTACTGTGAGCGGCAGACGGCGCCTCATGCGGTGCGCTGATTGGTCGAGTGATGGGCACACCTCTCGCGCGGACCACTCACTGAAAGTGATTAGTAAATAAACATCGTACGATACTAAGTTGTAAGTGTGCCAATTTTTTTCTGCAATAATATAATGATTCATAACAAAAAGTTTGTGTAATCAGGTAAATTCTGTTTTTAAACCAACTAGCGTTCTATACAAAATATGGATTTACGAATAAATGGTATCAGAGCTAGAATTATACATTACATTTTCTGCAGTAACGATGACTTGTTGGACGTGAGACATCTTAGTCCACCCGTGATCATGAACGCTGTAAAGTGTTCGAAACGTCGGGTAATCAAAAATCAAATACAAACGCGATAAAATCCGTAAAGTAGTTTTATTTAAAATGTATAATACTCGCGTAAACATCAGAAATCATTATACATTACTACTACCTGACCCAACAGACGTTGTTCTGTTCAAATAAAATAAAAGGAGTACTTATTCCTCGAAATCGACAGCAGCGTCACCTACCGGATCCAATTGTAAATCGGAACCATTCTCGAATCCCCTTAAACACACAGAAAAATTTTCGTCAACATCTGTCCAACCGTTTGGCAGGAGTTCAGCGACGTACACACGTACACAAGAAAATTATATATTACTATATTTATACCTAATAATACCTATACATTTAAGTCACGGTAGCTTAATAAGTCAAATGGGTTTTCAAAGGATATTCGTTAAGTGCAAAGTTTTAAAAAGTTAAAGGACAATGGGCAAAAATGTATGGCGCTTGTCCCATCGGCGGCCACATCTGTCCTATATATTTTTTAGTCGACAATTATGTATATATTAAGACTGCAAAAAATTATTTCGGCAACTTGTTTAGATAAAAAGTTATAAAGCGTTGATCATATAAAAAAATCGAATTAATTAAACCGAAAGTACGTAAATGATAAAACGTAATGCATGTCTAAGTATAAGATAATGATGGATTAAATAAAACTAAAGGTTAATTGGTTATTAAATACATCGATTTATTGACAGACACATATACAATGCTCGTATATAATGCTAGTATATAATGCTAGTATTCCTTTAAAAAAAGAAAATGATGGGATTCAATTGTCGTCTACAATAATATCGTTTAAAAAATGAGCTGGTAAACGGATATCTTCCTCTTGGTTTCTCGCCCACCCTAAATACCACACTACACACATAATGTGGGCACAGCAACCAAGAGTGCGCTTACCGCTTAGACAACTGCAATAGTAGTTTTCTATGGCTTCTCTGCCGCTTTTCTCTCTATCTACTATAATGTACGAATAATATATTTTTGACCTAGTATGTCTAGATTGTATTCGACATCTTAGCAGCCAAACATTTGTTGCTGTGATGCCGCTTCTGCCTAGGCCTGTAACATCGGGGTCCCTATACGTTTCTATATTATAGAGACCTTGTCGCACATGCTCCGCATAATAGCTGCGGGCTAGCTTCACTTGGTATGCACCAAGTGCAAAAATGGTTAAATCGTCCTCAGTCAGCAAAGGAAAATCACTTATGTTAGGTTGGTTTCCTGTAATGCTATCGAAACTAGCCCGTCTACGATTAAGGTTGTTGGCTAGGACATACTCTGCTAGGTTATTTGGTTGGTTCACTCTTTGGTTTATAACTTCTATAAATGTTTCAGCGTGAACGTTATCTGACAATGGTTCTCTGCAAGCATTCAATAATGCAGCACCTATTCTAAAATCTGTCATCATATGAGGCAAAGCACGATTGAAAAAGTCTTGTTGGAATAGTTTAAAATCGCGTTTGAACCAACCATTTATAACTTCAACAACCCAGCGGCACATAGTAACCAACCTAGACTTATTCGCTTGTTCTGTCGTCAATTGATCTTCGTCTCGATTTTTTGTTTTCGGTAAGTGAGCTTCATAACCATAGGCATGTAAGTCGTCGATTACGTCGCGAAACCCACGGTCTAAGATGAACACATCTCCATGTTCAAAAAACTAATGGAAAGGATTTCCTTCGTCGTCAATCATATTTTTCATTATTTGTGCATCTGATTCTATGGCTGAATATGGCCCAAAGGCATCTAAAATGTGGCCATCGCAGCACACTATTAAAAACGGTTTCAACAAATTCGTGTATTTGTGTAGACTATATGATCGCTTTTGGAATAAATAGTTTGCGGACTTTTGTATATATATATAAGTGGCGTCTGCTATCACAATTGCCTTTCTGTTTAAGGCATTTGCATTTCCAAAAATTGCATTTGGAACTTGTAGGTTTCGGTTAGCTACATCAATTCTATTGAGATGATCATAACCAAGATGCCGGGGAACGAAGTCCAGTAAAAGAGAGTCTCTGGCGAACGTTAAATGTCGTTCTAGGGTTCTACGGCTCATATTAAAAAGCGTCGCCAGCCTTTCATTTGCTTCACCGCTTCGCAGTTTCATTAAGTAGCATGCCAAAGATGTTTTCGGGCGTGTTGATACGTTCGACAATGAAGGAGTTTGTTCCAAAATATTCATAAATTGGTCTCGACTAACGCCTAATCGGATGTATACTTCATTTGGGTCCATGTCATCTATATTATCAAAATCTAGTATAGATCCTCGAAGCACCGCGATTTTCATGAGGCTCATGATATGCACAAAATGTGTGGCATTGAAGTCGTAGAGCAAGTTAGGGCTGTCAATTATTTGATCCCAATCATTGGATACCAAATGATGATCGCAAACTCTTGCACTATTTGGAATATAAAAATTAAAATGAATCAAGAATGTCACTTTAATGTTATCCGGAATCCTTCGGAGATCCGTTCGTCTGCAGTTTTCATACATACAACGCGTTGCTGTATTAGGGAGTTTTGAATATTCTTCAATATGTAATACACATTCGTGTGGACGGTCTTCTCTTGGCTGCGCAGCTCTTTCTGCCCGTTGCCAGCATGGTCGACAAATGTACTCCTGACCATTGTATTGTATCTGAAAATGAGAGTATTACAATTAGTTAAAACGCTTAGTTATTTTCATTGAACGCTGTTCAAACAAAGCGAAATATAAAGAAAAATATTTTACTCGATTGCCTAAGCAGTATTAATTATCTCGCTTACTCATACGTAAATACCGATACTTCTATCCCGTTCTCGCCCCGTGGATCAAACGGAACGACAACGTCGCCGCGTCGGTAACAGTTTACTTACTACTTACAGCGAAATGTAATCTCAATGCGCGAGAGTTAAAACACTGTGACCACCTCAAGTTAAACAGTACTATATTGTTGACGTGACAACTAAGAAATAATGATTTCGTTTGATGTACTTACCTGATGTTCAGAGGTAAGAGCTTCAAAGATATATTGGCCTACAGCGGGATGTTCTTCAAACCGAGCACGGGTTATTTCGTATCTTCTTCTGTTTATCACGAATCGATTACATAAAATACACACTTGGCGATTATCTGCCATTGTTATAGGAATCTGCTTAAAAAAAGTCCAAAAAACGAGCACAAGTCACCAAGATAGATATTAACAAGTTCGATATGCAAGCCAGAGTCAAAAGAAATTGTCAAACAATAATAATCGCACAGTACTCAACGAAACAAATGTCAACGATGGACTGCGCTGTGCGCTCGAGCATAACGGTAATCGCCGAGTCGCCGAGTGCGAGCGGCGCTCGTCGCTGATTGGTTGACGCATGAAATATGGCGAGACCGATTTTAACAAAGGTTCTTAGACCTCTAATAGAAAAAGTATTGAATATTAGGATACATAAATAATAATGAAAAAAAAAAATAGTATTTTAATAATAGTATTTTAACTATATTTTTTTTCCCAAACGGTATTTCATAGTACTCCTTGAACAATATTTGTTGTCAAAGATCTCCCCTTTCAAATGACACTAGTTTCATTGATGGCCGCTCATGGGCCGCAATGCCCATTGTCCTTTCATAATATTGTTAATATTAGCTTGGTGCGGGCTGTTATTAGTTAAGTATGCAATGTGTCTTCAGTCCTTAATTGCTCGTGAGACTCGTAAAAGTCGGTTGATTAACCATTAGAATAAGCATCATCATCATCATCGCAGTCCACATACGTCCCACTGTTGGGCTCGGGCCTCCTCCACAATGGGAGGGAATTTGACCTACTATACCATACTGGTCAGAATTCAGACATGTTGGCATAGGGTTTCATTTCGAGTTTTCCTTCTCTTGCACAGATGGATGTTATGTGCATATTACATCCCATAGTCGTCTTTTACAACATCCACGGGCAAGATAGGGAGTGGTGAATTGTATTCTTACTGCGTCACCACACGGAAAATATATGCGGAGACAATATCATGCGGATATTTTTGGAAACTTAAGTACTTAACTTATTTAAAGTTTAAGTTTTAGGCAATAATACAATCGTCATCATCAGTTCGTCTCGTACATATATGACTCGAGCTTCCTTTATAGCGGGAGGCAAATAATTGTAGTAGGTATATGCCGCTGTCGCTCACGGATCTTTGCTAGGCTGCTGCCGCGAGTGAAGTGAAGCAGTGTGTGTGCGTGCAATGGTGAGCGGCGGTACAACACTATCACCAGTCCCACCGCACGCAACTGCGAGTGAAGCGCACTCACCAACATATTGCCACTACTCCGACGTCGTGCGCCTGCTCAGTGTGGCAGTGGCACCACCCCGCACGCAGCGGCCCGCGTGTAGACAGGCGACGAGGCGACTAACTTCAGTCCCACTGAGCGCGCTCACAGCACTCGCACGTAATGTGTTGCGCGTTAATGTGAACTTCACTGATGACGTCATCGGTGTTGCGCGTCACCTTGCTTATTAGTTTTTATAGATTATCTTATCTATGGATATAAATGTTGACATACATATTGTAATAATTTGTGTTATGTATTTGTGAAGCCGTATTTATTATTTATAATGTTATATATTGTGTACTGTTACTGACATTGTATTATTAAATAAGTGATGAAGCGCACCGGTGTGAGCGATGGGGTCGCACCCCACAGGCCGTACGTGCCCAAGGAGGGTGCGGGGCCGCGCGGCGTGCCCGAGTGTTACTATGTGAGATATACCGCACAACCGTTTGTATGACTGACTACCACTCGACTAATACGTACCTGTGCTGGGGCGAACTAAGCCCGTTCGGCGAATACAAGACGAACGTACTAAATAAAACCACTGCATTCTGATCTATACGGAACATGATCAGGTGCACGCCACCGTATCGCACGATGGTAAGAACCGAGAGGACATAGGAGGAGGGTGGGCGGTTATTGTCCTCTGGGTGACTTATACGGTCGATGTGCCAAAATTGGCAATATATCTTGGGATGTATTCGTTGTTTTGTACACCTGTTTGGGCTGAACGGGCGACTGAGCTAGCGGGCGTCTTGGCTTAACTTAACACAAAGCCAACGATTCGTTCTTATATCTATTATATTCTTATATCTAAGGCTTAACAGAACAGTTATTGCCGAGGCACGGGACTCGATGCTGCAGCAGCTCGCGCGCGCGGCGGCACTCGTAATACTAACACGTGTATGTGTGTCTGTGTGTCCGCAGACATCGCGCACGTTGAACTCGACGGGGCGTCACGTGCGCTTCGTGCGCCGCATGCGCGCCCACGAGGAGGAGCAGCGCCTCGCCCGCCAGCGCGCCGCCGCGCACCGAGCAGACTTGCAGCGGAACAGCTTCCTCGAGCGGTGCGACCGCAGGTACTCACCGGTGTACTCACAGGCGACAGGAGGAGCGGCGCCTCGCCCGCCAGCGCGCCGCCGCGCACCGAGCAGACTTGCAGCGGAACAGCTTCCTCGAGCGGTGCGACCGCAGGTACTCACCGGTGTACTCACAGGCGACAGGAGGAGCGGCGCCTCGCCCGCCAGCGCGCCGCCGCGCACCGAGCAGACTTGCAGCGGAACAGCTTCCTCGAGCGGGGCGACCGCAGGTACTCACCGGTGTACTCACAGGCGACAGGAGGAGCGGCGCCTCGCCCGCCAGCGCGCCGCCGCGCACCGAGCAGACTTGCAGCGGAACAGCTTCCTCGAGCGGTGCGACCGCAGGTACTCACCGGTGTACTCACAGGCGACAGGAGGAGCGGCGCCTCGCCCGCCAGCGCGCCGCCGCGCACCGAGCAGACTTGCAGCGGAACAGCTTCCTCGAGCGGTGCGACCGCAGGTACTCACCGGTGTACTCACAGGCGACACAGTACATTGCGCGGTTGCTCAAATAATAAAAGATGTCATCCATGTATGGCAGACGATGTAATAACATTTCGCTTTGTTTGCGATTTTATCGTTGTTGTCTATAAATGACATACCTAATACTATTACAAAATTAACAAATGTCACCGAATTAATAAGTTTATGGACTTACCGATGAAAAGAAATTCCTTCTTGGACGACACTATACAACTGACTTCTTTTACGACACGTTATGACACCACAAGACGACATACTTTTCTTTTTTTTGTCTTTTTTTTGTCAGAGCTTCATTCAAGATCCACTATATGAGCGCGACTATTAATTGGTAAAACGAATTTCTTCAATATTAAGTACGATTGATCGCAATTGTGGCACGCTCGCCCCGCCCACAAGGCGGTTCTATCTTATTAATTTTAAACTACACAGTTAACGTATCTGCTGTCACTCATTTCAGATCTCTCATGAACACTGTGGCGGATCGCGTGGAGCTGTGTCTCACTTCATACGAAGAAGATCTTAAAGAGAAGAGACAGAGGTGAATGTTTATTAACGTATGAGTATAGTGCAGAGTGCGACCTCTCTACTGTTGGACACGTCACAGGACGCCTCGACACACAACATTCTCCCGTCAGCTCAGTGATACTGTTAGTTGGGTGATTACCTTCCCCGCAGCAGACTGGCATGCCAGAGCCAATCAAATGCCTTTGCCGTGTTGTGGAATACTGCAACGACATGCTCACGCTTATTGCAAGCCACCGTGCTCCGGTGCAGTACCCTCGACAATTGAAGCGTGGTGCTGTGTCCCAGAGTAAACACAAACTTCTCCGGTCTGGTACTGATATGTGGAATAAGGCGCCGCGGTAGAAACATCTCTATATACGTGTAGCTTTTTGATTTCATTAAATTTTCCCTAGATTAGGTACCATAACTGTTCTTCCTTATTTCTATAATATAGGGAACGCCTCGGTGCGTTGTATTCCTTTATAAAGGCGCGTTGACGTCGCCATAGTCTTATGTAGCAGCTAGCGTGGCACTCTATTGGTAATAACAAAAGCGCTCGATGCATTTCTCGACATAGTCTGGCGAATAGTGATTCGCACCATACTGGCAATCAAATTGATGAAGTTCTCTTCAGGAAGTATCGACCTCACGAGGTACCCTTTTACTGCAGTATCTTTTGCTCCATTGAAGCAGCGCTCTTAGAGTCAATGTCTATGAATGGATCAGGCCAGTATAGTTGTTCTAAATGATACATGAAAATCTCCACATGATCTGTTCTATACCGTGCAGTTCCGTCGCCAAGAAGTAATGGACGCACCGGAGCTAGGGTACCAGTTAGTTGGCGGCCATTGAGAACCAGTCATTTGCTGAGGATGCCATAAAGTTGAGTGCGACCTTAACGCATCATTTTCTCCGCAAACCGGTTCAGTGTCATTATGACGTGTGGGCTACTGCTCCGTTATCACAGCTTACGCAATGTGCGCTGTTTCAGCGTGACTCTCTTTAGATGTGATGGTGAGATAGGCAGTGTGGCTAAGATAGTAGTTTTAGATACCTCCAAGGCATTTGCAATGCTGGTGGTAATTTCTGTGGTGTAAGGTTGGGGCGTTGGGATGCAATAACACGATCTGACTGCTGTGTAATAACTGTTAGTTTATTCAATAGTGTTGGCTTATATAGGGCCTACATGTACTTATATGTAACTTATATACTAAACACACACACACACACACACACACACACACACACACACACACACACACACACACAGGATACACTACAGTGGTTAGTAGATCAACATCGGCTGCGGAGCTGACTGGCCCAATTGAGGAGGAGATCACTTCTTTAAAGATAGTCCATTTCAGTCCCATCCGTGTGAAGTTCATGGATGATGATTGGAATGGAGATGGTCGCCTGGTATTGTCTATAAAACCTGGTGGCTGATGTAATTTGAGACTAATACGTGTAACACATCAGGGATACGGGTGCAGTTGTGTGGGCAGTGGGTCGGCACCTCTTGCCCATTATAGCATACCCTGGCTTTAGCGAGGTAATTCAGTCGCATGCCTGAGCTATTTCGTTTCACAGAATTCTATATTGAGTGTTTGGAATTAAAGTCGTCAGCTCCTTATAACTCTCTGTGGTGATGATCAGCGATCAATGAACTCTGCGTTATATATACTTACTTGTTTTTACTTTTGAGGATAGTTACAATAATAATGATCATATAATTTATATCTCTAAATTAGAAATATTCAGTTCTTAGTAATTGTGCGTCTCACGTAAACTATTGTACAAATACTACCGACTAATATTAAATTATATATATATTTTTTAAATTCAATATATCTATTAAATGTCCATATCTATGTACGTATCTAGGTGTGTCGCTAGTGTAGTGTGTGTGCGCTTGCAGGCTGAGGGAGCTGCTCACCGCGGAGGAGCAGGCCAGCATACGCGAGTTCGTGCGGCAGGCGCAGGAGGGGGCGGCCGCGCTCTGGAGCGACAGGCGGGCGCGCCTGCAGCTACTGCTCCGCAAGAGGGAGGCGCAGCATCGCGACAGATACACGCACACGCACATGTGAGCCACCGCACACGCGCGCGCGGCGCCGCCCACAACATCACAGGCGCTGTTCGTGTACTCACCTGGGCAGTGCCCTCAACTCTCCTTCGTATAAACAGAACAACAGTCGAATAAACGGGCTGATCTCGTGATCGTTGTGGCGGCGACAGCTTAGCGCTGTACTGGAATAGCGACTCCACATACAAAATATCTTTAACCATTTTGTATTGAGTGTTCTACGTAATATTAACAGACAAGCTTTTATTATAGCACATGTAACCCGACCGTATCCGCGTCTTACACTGACACCTCATCATGAGTGACTTCCCTCACTATGAATCCAGTAACAGATCTTTTCCTAAACTTAAAATACAAAACAGATTAAAGTTGAAAATTCTTTGTAGCAGAGCTACTTTGGATAAGAACGTATCCGAATACGTGTGTCACGTTCACAATCGTTAAATGATATGGATACGGGTGCTGCAAGTGGCACGCGGCTCCAACGAGCGAGCACCAACATTTAACAACTTCATAAAGTTCAGTGATCATTGATATCTATCCACCTGTGTGATGACGCAGTAAGAATACAATTCACCACTCCCTATCTTGCACGTGGATGTCTTAAAAGATGACTAAGGGATAAAATACGCACATAATATCTGTGCAGGAGAAGGAAAACTCGAAATGAAACACTATACCAATATGTCTGACCAGCAAGTTCAAATTCTCTCCCATCGTGGAGGAGGCCCGAGCCCAACAGTGGGACGTATGTGGGCTGCGATGATGAATCATTAATACACTCCTTTGCAGAAAAAAACGTGCAGTTTCAATTTATATTCATTTTTGGTATTAATTTAGTTTGAAAGAGGTTTTAGTAGCCAAACTATGTTACTGGCGGCATTCAAGTGATGGCATTCATATGAAAAAGGTTGATTCTAAATTTGAAAGTTTCGCTTTCAAAAATAATAATCCCTTTTCAGTTTATAACTTTTTACTTAGTTTTGGCGGGATTGCGGCTCAAAGGTTATTAGGCACTAAAACTAACTTCGCGTTATTTTTAGTAGAATAATTTATGTTTGTCACATAGTCTTACCTTATTGTGACATAAAACAGATATCTGTGTGTATATTATATGCGCAAAGGTATATAATAGAAATCTGTTGTCAACGTGTAGGTATACCCTGCACTGGCTGTTATTGGCAAAGATGTCATTTACATGGAGGATAATGCTCGGCTCCATCATTCTGGCAATGTAAATGCTTACACGGAAGAGGTCGGTATTCGTCATTTAGATTGGCCTACGCGAAGCTTCGACCATAACCCTATTGAGCACGTTTGGGACCGCCTAAAAAGGCGAGTACGGTCTGCCCAAGCACCCCCACAAAACATTAGGAAGCTTAAGCGTGTGACCTCGGTTGAGTGGGAACACATTCCACAGGACATCAAAAGCCTGATGGAAAGCATGTCAAGATGATTAAATGCCGTAATCGCTGAAAGGGGTGATTATACTCATTATTAATTTATATACCTTTTAGTTTCGTTTTTTATTAAAATACTATAAAAATACTCTTTTTTTCTCTCACTCTCGTCTTAATTTCATAATACACATAAAACGTCAATGTTGGCTCTCTGTTTACAATAACTAAAACACCAATTCCAGGATTTAAGAGCTTAAAACTATATTTCCATTGATAATAAGAAATTTCTAGTCATCTTAACTAATGACATACTCAAAATATTAGGTCCTTACATATGAAATTGGCGTTTTGTACGGCAGGAATATAAAGTCAATTTTTTTTTGTAAAATATATTTAATTAATCAAAGCATGCACCGTTGTTATCTATGCAATTTTAACATCTATAGGTAGTTCATTTATCCCTTTACTAAAAAAACCATGGGGAGAGAATCACTAAACTCTTTGAAAGCGGTTTGGACTGCCGCAACGGAGTTGAATTTTTTCCTTGTAAGAATTTGTCCAAACGCCGGCAATATGGTAATTTGTTGGAGCAAGGTCTAGGGAGTTCGGTGGATGTCGCAGACATTCCAATTGTAGCTCATCTTAGTGGTTATTTGTTGTGCAGTGTGTGGTCTTGCGTTATCGTGAAGCAGCAGTGGCCTAGAGCGATTGACCAATCTTCGTTGTTTAGCAGCTAGTTCTTCCTTCATGGTTTGCAGTTGCTGACAATAGATATCTGCCGTAATCGTTTAGCCAGATTTTAGAAACCTGTAGTGAACGACACCAGCGCTAGTCCACCAAACACTCACAAGTAACATTTTCCGAGTCAATTTTCGTTTAGGGCAGGATTTGTCTGGGTCTTCAGGGTTCAGCCATTGCGACGAGCGATTTCGATTATCGTACAGTATCCACTTTTCATCACAAATAATGATTCGATTTAAAATTCCTTCATTATTGTGTCGGTTGAGCAAAGTAACACAGCAGTCGACGCTTGTTTGCAAGTTCGATTCACTCAATTTATGAGGTACTCATCGTCCAAGTTTTTTTACTTGCCCGATTTGCTTCAAGTGGATTAATACAGTTTTATCACTTACCCCAAAGCTTGCAGCTATCTCTGAAGTGCTTTGTGATGGATCCGCTTCCAAAATAGGCTTTAATTCTTCATTTTCCACTTTTTTCTCCGACCGTCCACGGGGTTGGTTCAGAAGGTCGACATTTTCAGAACGAAAACGTTGAAACCAAAAACGTACCGTGCTTTCTTTTGCGACACCAGCTCAGTACACATCATTAATCCTTTGAGCTGTTTCTGTAGCACTGGTGCCACGGTAGAACTCGTACTCGTAAATATACCGATAGTTTATATTTTCCATTATGCGCTAATAAGCGACGCCAAAGAAAACAATTATAAGGAAAGATCAAATGAATAACTGTTTTCAAAACTCAAATGTACCAGCTAAATGAATTTATAAATTTGAATTTGGAATTCTTAATCAAAGAGAAGATATTTCAGATGAAAGTGGTCAGTACGACAAAAGGCTAATTTCATATGTAAGGACCTTCAGATGAAAGTGGTCAGTACGACAAAAGACTAATTTCATATGTAAGGACCTTCAGATGAAAGTGGTCAGTACGACAAAAGGCTAATTTCATATGTAAGGACTTTCAGATGAAAGTGGTCAGTACGACAAAAGGCTAATTTCATATGTAAGGACTTTCAGATGAAAGTGGTCAGTACGACAAAAGGCTAATTTCATATGTAAGGACCTTCAGATGAAAGTGGTCAGTACGACAAAAGGCTAATTTCATATGTAAGGACCTTCAGATGAAAGTGGTCAGTACGACAAAAGGCTAATTTCATATGTAAGGACTTTCAGATGAAAGTGGTCAGTACGACAAAAGGCTAATTTCATATATAAGGACCTTCAGATGAAAGTGGTCAGTACGACAAAAGGCTAATTTCATATGTAAGGACCTTCAGATGAAAGTGGTCAGTACGACAAAAGGCTAATTTCATGTGTAAGGACTTTCAGATGAAAGTGGTCAGTACGACAAAAGGCTAATTTCATATGTAAGGACCTTCAGATGAAAGTGGTCAGTACGACAAAAGGCTAATTTCATATGTAAGGACCTTCAGATGAAAGTGGTCAGTACGACAAAAGGCTAATTTCATATGTAAGGACCTTCAGATGAAAGTGATCAGTACGAAAAAAGGCTAATTTCATATGTAAGGACCTTCAGATGAAAGTGGTCAGTACGACAAAAGGCTAATTTCATATGTAAGGACCTTCAGATGAAAGTGGTCAGTACGACAAAAGGCTAATTTCATATGTAAGGACCTTCAGATGAAAGTGATCAGTACGAAAAAAGGCTAATTTCATATGTAAGGACCTTCAGATGAAAGTGGTCAGTACGACAAAAGGCTAATTTCATATGTAAGGACCTTCAGATGAAAGTGGTCAGTACGACAAAAGGCTAATTTCATATGTAAGGACCTTCAGATGAAAGTGGTCAGTACGACAAAAGGCTAATTTCATATGTAAGGACCTTCAGATGAAAGTGGTCAGTACGACAAAAGGCTAATTTCATATGTAAGGACCTTCAGATGAAAGTGGTCAGTACGACAAAAGGCTAATTTCATATGTAAGGACCTTCAGATGAAAGTGGTCAGTACGACAAAAGGCTAATTTCATATGTAAGGACCTTCAGATGAAAGTGGTCAGTACGACAAAAGGCTAATTTCATATGTAAGGACCTTCAGATGAAAGTGGTCAGTACGACAAAAGGCTAATTTCATATGTAAGGACCTAATATTAATGTTATCCACAGAAAACCCAATGACTATTCCCCTTTTTTTGCATAGGAGTGCAGTATATATATTACGTTTAAATTAGTGATAATTGTGTGTAGTGCAGGTGTGTTACAGCACACGTTCGTACTGTTCGTCAGATCTAAATGTTCCCACGTGTACCCGTGCCTGGTGAAGTTGCGCGCCAAGGAGGCGCAGGAGGTGCAGCTCTATCAGATGCGCGAGAAGGCGATGCGCGCGGCGGCAGAGCGGGAGTTTGACAACATGTGGCACGATGTCGCCATGAAGGAGTCAGAGGCGCTGGTGAGTCACCTGTGAGTCGGACAGTACCGCGCTCATCTCTCTACGCGCGTATGAGCGCGACAAGCGTCGGTTCGATGCGTCCTATTAGAAATGAGAATAGAAGAGTCTTATCATACGTTTATTAGGTTCCCTAGAATATTACAGATATTGTTCTTGAGCTGAGGAAAATTCAGTATTCCCCACCGTTACGGGTGTCTGACCCGAACTGAGGCACCGCCCGTGACTGTCTGAGACGACTGACGTGGGAGTGGAGACTCAGTGACAGGCTCTTACTCTAACACTCTAGGGATGTAACAGTCCGCTGTGTGCAGGCGGCGCGGCTGCAGCTGGAGGCGGTGGAGCGGCGGCGACGCGACGGCGAATGCGAGCGGCACACGGCGCTGCAGGTGCAGCGTCAGCGTCAGTGTCGCGCGGAGGAGCGCGAGTTGCTGCGGCGCGAGGCGCTCACACTGCGGGACGAGGCGCAGCTGTGGCGCGAGCAGCAGGCGCGAGGTGTCACACTTGTATATCGTTACACTGCGGGACGAGGCGCAGCTGTGGCGCGAGCAGCAGGCGCGAGGTGTCACACTTGTATAACGTTACACTGCGGGACGAGGCGCAGCTGTGGCGCGAGCAGCAGGCGCGGGGTGTCACACTTGTATAACGTTACACTGCGGGACGAGGCGCAGCTGTGGCGCGAGCAGCAGGCGCGAGGTGTCACGCTTGTATAACGTTACACTGCGGGACGAGGCGCAGCTGTGGCGCGAGCAGCAGGCGCGAGGTGTCACACTTGTATAACGTTACACTGCGGGACGAGGCGCAGCTGTGGCGCGAGCAGCAGGCGCGAGGTGTCACACTTGTATATCGTTACACTGCGGGACGAGGCGCAGCTGTGGCGCGAGCAGCAGGCGCAAGGTGTCACACTTGTATAACGTTACACTGCGGGACGAGGCGCAGCTGTGGCGCGAGCAGCAGGCGCGTGGTGTCACACTTGTATATCGTTACACTGCGGGACGAGGCGCAGCTGTGGCGCGAGCAGCAGGCGCGAGGTGTCACACTTGTATATCGTTACACTGCGGGACGAGGCGCAGCTGTGGCGCGAGCAGCAGGCGCGAGGTGTCACACTTGTATATCGTTACACTGCGGGACGAGGCGCAGCTGTGGCGCGAGCAGCAGGCGCGAGGTGTCACACTTGTATATCGTTACACTGCGGGACGAGGCGCAGCTGTGGCGCGAGCAGCAGGCGCGAGGTGTCACACTTGTATATCGTTACACTGCGGGACGAGGCGCAGCTGTGGCGCGAGCAGCAGGCGCGAGGTGTCACACTTGTATATCGTTACACTGCGGGACGAGGCGCAGCTGTGGCGCGAGCAGCAGGCGCGAGGTGTCACACTTGTATATCGTTACACTGCGGGACGAGGCGCAGCTGTGGCGCGAGCAGCAGGCGCGAGGTGTCACACTTGTATAACGTTACACTGCGGGACGAGGCGCAGCTGTGGCGCGAGCAGCAGGCGCGAGGTGTCACACTTGTATATCGTTACACTGCGGGACGAGGCGCAGCTGTGGCGCGAGCAGCAGGCGCGAGGTGTCACACTTGTATATCGTTACACTGCGGGACGAGGCGCAGCTGTGGCGCGAGCAGCAGGCGCGAGGTGTCACACTTGTATAACGTTACACTGCGGGACGAGGCGCAGCTGTGGCGCGAGCAGCAGGCGCGAGGTGTCACACTTGTATATCGTTACACTGCGGGACGAGGCGCAGCTGTGGCGCGAGCAGCAGGCGCGAGGTGTCACACTTGTATATCGTTACACTGCGGGACGAGGCGCAGCTGTGGCGCGAGCAGCAGGCGCGAGGTGTCACACTTGTATAACGTTACACTGCGGGACGAGGCGCAGTTGTGGCGCGAGCAGCAGGCGCGAGGTGTCACACTTGTATATCGTTACACTGCGGGACGAGGCGCAGCTGTGGCGCGAGCAGCAGGCGCGAGGTGTCACACTTGTATATCGTTACACTGCGGGACGAGGCGCGGCTGTGGCGCGAGCAGCAGGCGCGAGGTGTCACACTTGTATAACGTTACACTGCGGGACGAGGCGCAGCTGTGGCGCAAGCAGCAGGCGCGAGGTGTCACACTTGTATATCGTTACACTGCGGGACGAGGC
The DNA here is from genome assembly GCA_032191425.1 of Lymantria dispar. Classification (NCBI taxonomy): domain Eukaryota; kingdom Metazoa; phylum Arthropoda; class Insecta; order Lepidoptera; family Erebidae; genus Lymantria; species Lymantria dispar. Next base: position 8,331 of record CM063465.1, on the reverse strand, counting down.
GCAGCTGTGGCGCGAGCAGCAGGCGCGAGGTGTCACACTTGTATAACGTTACACTGCGGGACGAGGCGCAGCTGTGGCGCAAGCAGCAGGCGCGAGGTGTCACACTTGTATAACGTTACACTGCGGGACGAGGCGCAGCTGTGGCGCGAGCAGCAGGCGCGAGGTGTCACACTTGTATATCGTTACACAGCGGGACGAGGCGCAGCTGTGGCGCGAGCAGCAGGCGCGAGGTGTCACACTTGTATATCGTTACACTGCGGGACGAGGCGCAGCTGTGGCGCGAGCAGCAGGCGCGAGGTGTCACACTTGTATATCGTTACACTGCGGGACGAGGCGCAGCTGTGGCGCGAGCAGCAGGCGCGAGGTGTCACACTTGTATATCGTTACACTGCGGGACGAGGCGCAGCTGTGGCGCGAGCAGCAGGCGCGAGGTGTCACACTTGTATATCGTTACACTGCGGGACGAGGCGCAGCTGTGGCGCGAGCAGCAGGCGCGAGGTGTCACACTTGTATAACGTTACACTGCGGGACGAGGCGCAGCTGTGGCGCGAGCAGCAGGCGCGAGGTGTCACACTTGTATATCGTTACACTGCGGGACGAGGCGCAGCTGTGGCGCGAGCAGCAGGCGCGAGGTGTCACACTTGTATATCGTTACACTGCGGGACGAGGCGCAGCTGTGGCGCGAGCAGCAGGCGCGAGGTGTCACACTTGTATATCGTTACACTGCGGGACGAGGCGCAGCTGTGGCGCGAGCAGCAGGCGCGAGGTGTCACACTTGTATATCGTTACACTGCGGGACGAGGCGCAGCTGTGGCGCGAGCAGCAGGCGCGAGGTGTCACACTTGTATATCGTTACACTGCGGGACGAGGCGCAGCTGTGGCGCGAGCAGCAGGCGCGAGGTGTCACACTTGTATATCGTTACACTGCGGGACGAGGCGCAGCTGTGGCGCGAGCAGCAGGCGCGAGGTGTCACACTTGTATATCGTTACACTGCGGGACGAGGCGCAGCTGTGGCGCGAGCAGCAGGCGCGAGGTGTCACACTTGTATATCGTTACACTGCGGGACGAGGCGCAGCTGTGGCGCGAGCAGCAGGCGCGAGATGTCACACTTGTATATCGTTACACTGCGGGACGAGGCGCAGCTGTGGCGCGAGCAGCAGGCGCGAGGTGTCACACTTGTATATCGTTACACTGCGGGACGAGGCGCAGCTGTGGCGCGAGCAGCAGGGCGCGAGGTGTCACACTTGTATATCGTTACACTGCGGGACGAGGCGCAGCTGTGGCGCGAGCAGCAGGCGCGAGGTGTCACACTTGTATATCGTTACACTGCGGGACGAGGCGCAGCTGTGGCGCGAGCAGCAGGCGCGAGGTGTCACACTTGTATATCGTTACACTGCGGGACGAGGCGCAGCTGTGGCGCGAGCAGCAGGCGCGAGGTGTCACACTTGTATATCGTTACACTGCGGGACGAGGCGCAGCTGTGGCGCGAGCAGCAGGCGCGAGGTGTCACACTTGTATAACGTTACACTGCGGGACGAGGCGCAGCTGTGGCGCGAGCAGCAGGCGCGAGGTGTCACACTTGTATATCGTTACACTGCGGGACGAGGCGCAGCTGTGGCGCGAGCAGCAGGCGCGAGGTGTCACACTTGTATATCGTTACACTGCGGGACGAGGCGCAGCTGTGGCGCGAGCAGCAGGCGCGAGGTGTCACACTTGTATATCGTTACACTGCGGGACGAGGCGCAGCTGTGGCGCGAGCAGCAGGCGCGAGGTGTCACACTTGTATATCGTTACACTGCGGGACGAGGCGCAGCTGTGGCGCGAGCAGCAGGCGCGAGGTGTCACACTTGTATATCGTTACACTGCGGGACGAGGCGCAGCTGTGGCGCGAGCAGCAGGCGCGAGGTGTCACACTTGTATATCGTTACACTGCGGGACGAGGCGCAGCTGTGGCGCGAGCAGCAGGCGCGAGGTGTCACACTTGTATATCGTTACACTGCGGGACGAGGCGCAGCTGTGGCGCGAGCAGCAGGCGCGAGGTGTCACACTTGTATATCGTTACACTGCGGGACGAGGCGCAGCTGTGGCGCGAGCAGCAGGCGCGAGGTGTCACACTTGTATATCGTTACACTGCGGGACGAGGCGCAGCTGTGGCGCGAGCAGCAGGCGCGAGGTGTCACACTTGTATATCGTTACACTGCGGGACGAGGCGCAGCTGTGGCGCGAGCAGCAGGCGCGAGGTGTCACACTTGTATATCGTTACACTGCGGGACGAGGCGCAGCTGTGGCGCGAGCAGCAGGCGCGAGGTGTCACACTTGTATATCGTTACACTGCGGGACGAGGCGCAGCTGTGGCGCGAGCAGCAGGCGCGAGGTGTCACACTTGTATATCGTTACACTGCGGGACGAGGCGCAGCTGTGGCGCGAGCAGCAGGCGCGAGGTGTCACACTTGTATATCGTTACACTGCGGGACGAGGCGCAGCTGTGGCGCGAGCAGCAGGCGCGAGGTGTCACACTTGTATATCGTTACACTGCGGGACGAGGCGCAGCTGTGGCGCGAGCAGCAGGCGCGAGGTGTCACACTTGTATATCGTTACACTGCGGGACGAGGCGCAGCTGTGGCGCGAGCAGCAGGCGCGAGGTGTCACACTTGTATATCGTTACACTGCGGGACGAGGCGCAGCTGTGGCGCGAGCAGCAGGCGCGAGGTGTCACACTTGTATATCGTTACACTGCGGGACGAGGCGCAGCTGTGGCGCGAGCAGCAGGCGCGAGGTGTCACACTTGTATATCGTTACACTGCGGGACGAGGCGCAGCTGTGGCGCGAGCAGCAGGCGCGAGGTGTCACACTTGTATATCGTTACACTGCGGGACGAGGCGCAGCTGTGGCGCGAGCAGCAGGCGCGAGGTGTCACACTTGTATATCGTTACACTGCGGGACGAGGCGCAGCTGTGGCGCGAGCAGCAGGCGCGAGGTGTCACACTTGTATATCGTTACACTGCGGGACGAGGCGCAGCTGTGGCGCGAGCAGCAGGCGCGAGGTGTCACACTTGTATATCGTTACACTGCGGGACGAGGCGCAGCTGTGGCGCGAGCAGCAGGCGCGAGGTGTCACACTTGTATATCGTTACACTGCGGGACGAGGCGCAGCTGTGGCGCGAGCAGCAGGCGCGAGGTGTCACACTTGTATATCGTTACACTGCGGGACGAGGCGCAGCTGTGGCGCGAGCAGCAGGCGCGAGGTGTCACACTTGTATATCGTTACACTGCGGGACGAGGCGCAGCTGTGGCGCGAGCAGCAGGCGCGAGGTGTCACACTTGTATATCGTTACACTGCGGGACGAGGCGCAGCTGTGGCGCGAGCAGCAGGCGCGAGGTGTCACACTTGTATATCGTTACACTGCGGGACGAGGCGCAGCTGTGGCGCGAGCAGCAGGCGCGAGGTGTCACACTTGTATATCGTTACACTGCGGGACGAGGCGCAGCTGTGGCGCGAGCAGCAGGCGCGAGGTGTCACACTTGTATATCGTTACACTGCGGGACGAGGCGCAGCTGTGGCGCGAGCAGCAGGCGCGAGGTGTCACACTTGTATATCGTTACACTGCGGGGACGAGGCGCAGCTGTGGCGCGAGCAGCAGGCGCGAGGTGTCACACTTGTATATCGTTACACTGCGGGACGAGGCGCAGCTGTGGCGCGAGCAGCAGGCGCGAGGTGTCACACTTGTATATCGTTACACTGCGGGACGAGGCGCAGCTGTGGCGCGAGCAGCAGGCGCGAGGTGTCACACTTGTATAACGTTACACTGCGGGACGAGGCCGCAGCCTGTGGCGCGAGCAGCAGGCGCGAGGTGTCACACTTGTTCGTTACACTGCGGGACGAGGCGCAGCTGTGGCGCGAGCAGCAGGCGCGAGGTGTCACACTTGTATATCGTTACACTGCGGGACGAGGCGCAGCTGTGGCGCGAGCAGCAGGCGCGAGGTGTCACACTTGTATATCGTTACACTGCGGGACGAGGCGCAGCTGTGGCGCGAGCAGCAGGCGCGAGGTGTCACACTTGTATATCGTTACACTGCGGGACGAGGCGCAGCTGTGGCGCGAGCAGCAGGCGCGAGGTGTCACACTTGTATATCGTTACACTGCGGGACGAGGCGCAGCTGTGGCGCGAGCAGCAGGCGCGAGGTGTCACACTTGTATAACGTTACACTGCGGGACGAGGCGCAGCTGTGGCGCGAGCAGCAGGCGCGAGGTGTCACACTTGTATATCGTTACACTGCGGGACGAGGCGCAGCTGTGGCGCGAGCAGCAGGCGCGAGGTGTCACACTTGTATATCGTTACACTGCGGGACGAGGCGCAGCTGTGGCGCGAGCAGCAGGCGCGAGGTGTCACACTTGTATATCGTTACACTGCGGGACGAGGCGCAGCTGTGGCGCGAGCAGCAGGCGCGAGGTGTCACACTTGTATATCGTTACACTGCGGGACGAGGCGCAGCTGTGGCGCGAGCAGCAGGCGCGAGGTGTCACACTTGTATATCGTTACACTGCGGGACGAGGCGCAGCTGTGGCGCGAGCAGCAGGCGCGAGGTGTCACACTTGTATATCGTTACACTGCGGGACGAGGCGCAGCTGTGGCGCGAGCAGCAGGCGCGAGGTGTCACACTTGTATATCGTTACACTGCGGGACGAGGCGCAGCTGTGGCGCGAGCAGCAGGCGCGAGGTGTCACACTTGTATATCGTTACACTGCGGGACGAGGCGCAGCTGTGGCGCGAGCAGCAGGCGCGAGGTGTCACACTTGTATATCGTTACACTGCGGGACGAGGCGCAGCTGTGGCGCGAGCAGCAGGCGCGAGGTGTCACACTTGTATATCGTTACACTGCGGGACGAGGCGCAGCTGTGGCGCGAGCAGCAGGCGCGAGGTGTCACACTTGTATATCGTTACACTGCGGGACGAGGCGCAGCTGTGGCGCGAGCAGCAGGCGCGAGGTGTCACACTTGTATAACGTTACACTGCGGGACGAGGCGCAGCTGTGGCGCGAGCAGCAGGCGCGAGGTGTCACACTTGTATATCGTTACACTGCGGGACGAGGCGCAGCTGTGGCGCGAGCAGCAGGCGCGAGGTGTCACACTTGTATATCGTTACACTGCGGGACGAGGCGCAGCTGTGGCGCGAGCAGCAGGCGCGAGGTGTCACACTTGTATATCGTTACACTGCGGGACGAGGCGCAGCTGTGGCGCGAGCAGCAGGCGCGAGGTGTCACACTTGTATATCGTTACACTGCGGGACGAGGCGCAGCTGTGGCGCGAGCAGCAGGCGCGAGGTGTCACACTTGTATATCGTTACACTGCGGGACGAGGCGCAGCTGTGGCGCGAGCAGCAGGCGCGAGGTGTCACACTTGTATATCGTTACACTGCGGGACGAGGCGCAGCTGTGGCGCGAGCAGCAGGCGCGAGGTGTCACACTTGTATATCGTTACACTGCGGGACGAGGCGCAGCTGTGGCGCGAGCAGCAGGCGCGAGGTGTCACACTTGTATATCGTTACACTGCGGGACGAGGCGCAGCTGTGGCGCGAGCAGCAGGCGCGAGGTGTCACACTTGTATATCGTTACACTGCGGGACGAGGCGCAGCTGTGGCGCGAGCAGCAGGCGCGAGGTGTCACACTTGTATATCGTTACACTGCGGGACGAGGCGCAGCTGTGGCGCGAGCAGCAGGCGCGAGGTGTCACACTTGTATATCGTTACACTGCGGGACGAGGCGCAGCTGTGGCGCGAGCAGCAGGCGCGAGGTGTCACACTTGTATATCGTTACACTGCGGGACGAGGCGCAGCTGTGGCGCGAGCAGCAGGCGCGAGGTGTCACACTTGTATATCGTTACACTGCGGGGACGAGGCGCAGCTGTGGCGCGAGCAGCAGGCGCGAGGTGTCACACTTGTATATCGTTACACTGCGGGACGAGGCGCAGCTGTGGCGCGAGCAGCAGGCGCGAGGTGTCACACTTGTATATCGTTACACTGCGGGACGAGGCGCAGCTGTGGCGCGAGCAGCAGGCGCGAGGTGTCACACTTGTATATCGTTACACTGCGGGACGAGGCGCAGCTGTGGCGCGAGCAGCAGGCGCGAGGTGTCACACTTGTATATCGTTACACTGCGGGACGAGGCGCAGCTGTGGCGCGAGCAGCAGGCGCGAGGTGTCACACTTGTATATCGTTACACTGCGGGACGAGGCGCAGCTGTGGCGCGAGCAGCAGGCGCGAGGTGTCACACTTGTATATCGTTACACTGCGGGACGAGGCGCAGCTGTGGCGCGAGCAGCAGGCGCGAGGTGTCACACTTGTATATCGTTACACTGCGGGACGAGGCGCAGCTGTGGCGCGAGCAGCAGGCGCGAGGTGTCACACTTGTATATCGTTACACTGCGGGACGAGGCGCAGCTGTGGCGCGAGCAGCAGGCGCGAGGTGTCACACTTGTATATCGTTACACTGCGGGACGAGGCGCAGCTGTGGCGCGAGCAGCAGGCGCGAGGTGTCACACTTGTATATCGTTACACTGCGGGACGAGGCGCAGCTGTGGCGCGAGCAGCAGGGCGCGAGGTGTCACACTTGTATATCGTTACACTGCGGGACGAGGCGCAGCTGTGGCGCGAGCAGCAGGCGCGAGGTGTCACACTTGTATATCGTTACACTGCGGGACGAGGCGCAGCTGTGGCGCGAGCAGCAGGCGCGAGGTGTCACACTTGTATATCGTTACACTGCGGGACGAGGCGCAGCTGTGGCGCGAGCAGCAGGCGCGAGGTGTCACACTTGTATATCGTTACACTGCGGGACGAGGCGCAGCTGTGGCGCGAGCAGCAGGCGCGAGGTGTCACACTTGTATATCGTTACACTGCGGGACGAGGCGCAGCTGTGGCGCGAGCAGCAGGCGCGAGGTGTCACACTTGTATATCGTTACACTGCGGGACGAGGCGCAGCTGTGGCGCGAGCAGCAGGCGCGAGGTGTCACACTTGTATATCGTTACACTGCGGGACGAGGCGCAGCTGTGGCGCGAGCAGCAGGCGCGAGGTGTCACACTTGTATATCGTTACACTGCGGGACGAGGCGCAGCTGTGGCGCGAGCAGCAGGCGCGAGGTGTCACACTTGTATATCGTTACACTGCGGGACGAGGCGCAGCTGTGGCGCGAGCAGCAGGGCGCGAGGTGTCACACTTGTATATCGTTACACTGCGGGACGAGGCGCAGCTGTGGCGCGAGCAGCAGGCGCGAGGTGTCACACTTGTATATCGTTACACTGCGGGACGAGGCGCAGCTGTGGCGCGAGCAGCAGGCGCGAGGTGTCACACTTGTATATCGTTACACTGCGGGACGAGGCGCAGCTGTGGCGCGAGCAGCAGGCGCGAGGTGTCACACTTGTATATCGTTACACTGCGGGACGAGGCGCAGCTGTGGCGCGAGCAGCAGGCGCGAGGTGTCACACTTGTATATCGTTACACTGCGGGACGAGGCGCAGCTGTGGCGCGAGCAGCAGGCGCGAGGTGTCACACTTGTATATCGTTACACTGCGGGACGAGGCGCAGCTGTGGCGCGAGCAGCAGGCGCGAGGTGTCACACTTGTATATCGTTACACTGCGGACGAGGCGCAGCTGTGGCGCGAGCAGCAGGCGCGAGGTGTCACACTTGTATATCGTTACACTGCGGGACGAGGCGCAGCTGTGGCGCGAGCAGCAGGCGCGAGGTGTCACACTTGTATATCTTACACTGCGGGACGAGGCGCAGCTGTGGCGCGAGCAGCAGGCGCGAGGTGTCACACTTGTATATCGTTACACTGCGGGACGAGGCGCAGCTGTGGCGCGAGCAGCAGGCGCGAGGTGTCACACTTGTATAACGTTACACTGCGGGACGAGGCGCAGCTGTGGCGCGAGCAGCAGGCGCGAGGTGTCACACTTGTATATCGTTACACTGCGGGACGAGGCGCAGCTGTGGCGCGAGCAGCAGGCGCGACGTGTCACACTTGTATATCGTTACACTGCGGGACGAGGCGCAGCTGTGGCGCGAGCAGCAGGCGCGAGGTGTCACACTTGTATATCGTTACACTGCGGGACGAGGCGCAGCTGTGGCGCGAGCAGCAGGGCGCGAGGTGTCACACTTGTATATCGTTACACTGCGGACGAGGCGCAGCTGTGGCGCGAGCAGCAGGCGCGACGTGTCACACTTGTATATCGTTACACTGCGGGACGAGGCGCAGCTGTGGCGCGAGCAGCAGGCGCGAGGTGTCACACTTGTATATCGTTACACTGCGGGACGAGGCGCAGCTGTGGCGCGAGCAGCA